>CM075961.1:73731863-83731863 GCA_038048745.1 Coluber constrictor foxii
GCAGAATATTGGACTGTTGCCATTTGACAGGCCTGGAATTTGAGATCCAGATGTACCACTGGTCTCATCTAGTTGAAGGTGTGATTTGAGACATGTGAAACTTTTTCTTTCTATGTCTTTGCTATTATTAGTTAGTGTCCTTACTCACTGTGCTTTTGGAAATTGAAACTGTACAGGACCCTTCTTCCAAATGTAAGAAGATTAAAATTCCAGAACACAACAGACAGTGGCACACATAAATGAACACACCTCATTAAATTATCCTTAATGAAAATGGAGAGAGAGTCCTTCTTCAGGGAAGTGCAGCTACTGGAAATGTCATTTTCTTATTAATTTTGTATACTATCATAGTTACATACTACTAAAATCAACCAACCAAAACTAACCCTCAGCCTTGAGCCACATTTCAATTCATGAGGCAGTGGTACAAGCCACCATATGACAGGAAAAATTCCATGAAAAGATCAGGAAGTTAAGTGTATACGTTTTTTTTTCAAAGGTTGCTGAGACAGTCCCCTCACCTCACGCTGGAACTGATTCAACTGCTGCTGGAGGTTGGCTTTCTCGCTCTTCAGAAGAGAAGTCTCCTTGGATTCATAAACTGGGAACATACGTTCTTCTCCAAAGTCACTGATCAATGGAAACTGCAAGCCAGATATTTAAAAAAATGTATCTCTCATATATACATATGAGAATATTGTGTGTTTATTTATCTATATGTACACACATACACACGTTTCACTAATATTTGCACAAAATGGGAAGCAATAATATGTAAATCTTGCATGTAAGATTTAAATATCAGAGAGTTACAATGTTAGCTAAAATAAACACAGAAAAATGATTCTAAGAGTTATCCGGCCTGGACAAAGTAGATTTTTAAAAAACTAAACGCTGGGTAAAATATAAATATATTCAATGCTTCAATTGTCTTTCCATGAAATTTCTAATTGGAGCTGATAATAATCTGTGGGCCACAATATGAGTGCTATTGGTTTATGGAGAAGGTTCTCTATTTATCTAGTTAGTTACTTTCATTTTATTTAAAATAAAAAACAAAACAAAAGGAGGTGTTGTATAACTAAGAAAAATGTCTGAACATGTTTACGTGTGCATCGGCAGCAATATGACATTTTTCCTAGGGAAAAAAATAAAATAGACTGGCTAATACCTAGTTGGTATTATTGGTCCATCTAGCAACTACCCACCCTTGGCATGATCAAGCGGTCCTCAGGGATGTTTTTAAAAAGAGTAAATTAATTAAAGGCTACACTAGCGCTCTTTATCTTTGCATCCTCCAGAGGTATTAGAATATAACTTCCCAAAACTATTCTGGCTGGAAATTTCTGAAACTGCAGTCTCAACACAGGCAGTTGGAGAAGATTGTCCTAGCATAACAGAACCAACACATTAAAAAGTAGGAAGGACACACTCAGCCCCTATTGTGTGGGGTCAATGTTCTGTAGCAACAGGTAATTACTGTACATACATTCCTGTCCATGTTAGGAGCAACATTTTTCCCCCTGAATTGATATATGCTATTTTTTTGGCCGACCTTACTTTAGACAGCTACCACTCACCTTGATCTCATACATCTTTAGCTTCCGTTTGAGGTTAGTATTCTCCCGCTCTAGCCCTGTCAAGCGATTCTTGATGTCATCATATGCTGTGATGAAAGCAAAGTGAGAGGCAGAACACATCTCACTGGAGAGGTCGGTGTTCGGACTGTCCAGCCATTCATCATCCTGCACCAAGGCATCTTGGGTAAGGATGCTGATGTCATCCTCAAACATGGAGTCCATGACACAGTCTGGAAGGAGTGAGCATTTAGCAGGAAATATCAATGCATGGCCAAATCTAGCTGTAGGAGGTGACAAGAAACAAGAGAAATAAGAGAAATAGCAAAATACTTCTTTTCTACCATTCCTTCTTTCTACCATTCTACTTCTTTTAAGCATCTTCTTATCATTTTTGTTATAAGTTCTATAGATCTATATATTTGTAAATGGATAATTGTTGAGAGATATTCTGTGGGACAATATCTGTTTGAAATCCAAGATAAGGTCTAATAAAGAAATGATGCAAATATGCAGCTTAATAATGATAATGTAATACTAGAGGATGCCTCATAATGTCACCATAGTTTAGTGGCACTTTAAAATAGCAAAATATATGTTAATTTTTATCTCCCACAAGACAATATATTTTAATGGAAAATATATATATCAAAAAGGCTATTCTTTAGAAATTATATCAACATTTTTATTCACACTTTGTTTACATCTTCAGATTATAGATTATGTGCTTCCTATTGACAGCATAGCATTTCTGTTTTAAAGATTTAACTATACTAGTGTCATACTCCAGTACATATTTGTGTTTCTAACCCTTCATTTGTAAATATGCTCAAGAATTGTGGTGGATTGCTCTCCCCCAGCTGCATCTTACCAATTATGCTGTCTCACACATCACATATTGCAGTAGTTTAGAAGTGCCTATTATGCTTATTGATGTGTGCTTGGAAGGAAGTTAAGCACAAATTGACCAGACAGGAGTTGCTTGGCATGACCTTAGGTCCTTCCTGCCTGTTTTCAGGGAGTACAAAGTTCGTCAGAAACACTCTTACTATCCCTCTCATTCACCCCCACAGGTTTTGTGTCAGAGAATGTCTGGATCTTTATTTACCAAGGATCCAGATCTGACTCTGTGCCATTATATACTATCCTAAATGACGTCTGGGGTCTAACTCTCTAGCAAGCCACTTTTCCCCAATGGCAGATTCTTCTAAGTCACCCCTCAAAAGTGAAAGAAAAATCTGCAACTCAAATGCTGCATTGGATTTCTCAGTATGAGTATTGGAAAGAAGAAAATGTGTTAGTCAAGCCCAACACAGAGATGGTTTATTGAAAGAACTGAACAATTTCGAACATGGGCAGAGAACATGACAACCCCACAGAGAAGAAAAGGAAAAGGGGTAGATGAACAATAGCAAGATAAAATTCGGTATGGGTGTCCAAACTGCCGCAGCAACTTGCACACCAAAGCAGACTTTTTCTAATGGCTAATGTGGGCGTATTGAGAAAGAAATGAGACTACAAAAATCATTCATTATTTTTAAAAAGCAGAATATTTTTTTTTACAGTTTTGAATGGCTCTTATTTTCACATATAAAGGAACAAAAATAGATAAAAGATAACTAGTGCCTGTTTAGGAAATAAAAAGCACAGGACACAACTTGTATAGACTCAAATCTGCTAACCTATCCAGTTCAACATTCTGCATCGAGACTAGCCAAAACATGATGGATCAGCTCCACTACAAATCTCCAGATGATCTGCAATGCTCAAAACTCCTCTGATTCCCAGTTGCCAAACAATAGCAACAATAAAAAGACCCCACTTAACCTACATAAGATAACTGAAAGAAAATTCAGAGAAAATTTAAGGTAGACATTTCTCCTGGTTAAGAGGCCCTAGAGAGACACTTTTCTGCATCTAAATTCATTTGGTGATTATATAGGTTATAATTAAAATAAATACAAGCATTATTATTACTGCCTCCCCCCCACACCTATTTACAGAACTCTGGAATATACATATAGATTTCTCCTATTTTATATAAAACAATCCTATCAGATAGACTGGCCTAAGGGAGAATGCTTCCTCTACCAGCTTCCTAAAACTCATGGTTTCACCTGAACTGTTCACTATTGCCTTTTGTTATCTTCATGTATCTATATCATTATGAGGGCTTCATCCAAAGCATGAAAATCAATATTTCTCTTTCTAGGAACTCATCTCAGCACTCAGGGCCTAGCAGCAAAGAGTCAAAAGATAATAATTTACTTTTTTTACAGATATCGAAGCAGCTATAATAATGGGGGGAAATCAGCTATTATATATGGGCTCTAAAAATCAATCTACATTTATAGAATACGATAGAATTCTTTATTAGCCAAGTGTGATTGGACACACAAGGAATTTGTCTCCGATGCATAAGCTCGCAATGTACATACCAGCAACAAGTGATACATCATGATCATAATCATCATAAAAATACATTCATTATAAATCATAAGATATATTTAGTGACAGTCATAGGATACTAAAGAAGCAATCAATATAAATCTTACTAGGATACTAAATAAAACAATTAATATAAATCATAAAATACAAGCAACAAAGTTATAATCATAAGAAAAGGAAATAGATAATAGGAAAAATGAGAAGAATAATAGTAATATAGCTCTAAGTAGTTTGAAAGTGTTGTGGGAATTACCTGTTTAGCAGAGTGATGGCATGGGGAGAAAAACTGTCCTTCTGTTCAATTGTTTTGACACATATTACCCTATGGCAGTGATGGCTTACCTTTTTGCTGTCATGTGCCAAAAGCGGGGGGAGAGCGGGGAGATTGTGCGTGTGCATGCCCACACCCATAATTCAATGCCCACCCGTGCCCCGTCCTCCTGCGCACGCCCATGTGCTTCCCCCGCGCTCCCCCCACTTTTGGCACATGATGGCACAGTGGGCCCGTTTTTCACTCTCCTCAGGCTCCAGAGGCTTTCTAGGAGCCTGGGGAGAGCAAAAACGGCCTTCCTCAACCCCCCTGGAGGCCCTCGGAGGCCGGAAACAGCCCCTTTCCCGACTTCTGGTGGGCCTGGAAGGCCCGAAAATCAGATGGCCGGCAGGCACATGTGTGCTGGAGCTGAGCTGGGGCAATGTCGTGTGTCCTCAGATATGGCTCCGCATGCCACCTGTGGCACCCTTGTCATAGGTTCGTCATCACAGGCATAGAAACTAGAAACTTGAAGGTCTCTGCTGTTAATACTGTGTTGTCTAGCATTGTAAGATGTCTAGTATTGTATAGAATAGGAGTGCTTCTCCTTAAATCTACTATCATTCTACAGTTTTGAGTGTGTTCTGTACAAGACTGTTCTGGCTACACCACAAGGTTAGTTGTTCAACTTCCCATCTGTATGCAGATTGGTCATTGTCTCAAATGAGACCAATCACTGTTGTATCAACTGCAATCTTCAGTACTTTAACAAAGGGATCCTTTGAGATGCAGTTGATATATAGAGAGAAGTATAGAGAGCATACAACCCTGGGAGGCCCCTGTGCTAATTGTACAGGTATCTGATATGATTTTGCCTAGCTTTACCTGCTGCTTCCTGTATGTTAGAAAGCTTATGATCCATATACAAGCTGAATCAATTCACTTAGAAGAATATCTGGAATGATGTATTGAATGCCGAGCTGAAGTCTACAAAAAGGACCCTTGCATAGGTCCTTGGAGGTTGTTTTAGGATATAGTTCAGAACCATACTAACAGCTTCATCTGCTGATCTATTTGCTCAGTAGACAAATTTCAAGGGTCTAACAGCAGATTCATGATGCTTTTCAGGTGGGCCAACACTAACCTTTCAAATGTTTTCGTAACTATGGATGTCAGAGCAATCAGTCTGTGGTCATTCAGCTCCTTGATGGAGAGTTTCTTCTGGGATGACAATAGAGCACTTGAAGCAAGAAGGAACATAACACATCTCTAGATGCGGGTGAAGATGGGGGCCAGTTGATTAGCACAAGCATTCAAGCAAGAAGCAGTTATTTTGTCTGGGCTTGGTGCTTTTTCAGGCTTTTGTCTGTGAAATAAACTTTGCACCCCATTTTCTGTGATCACCAGAGGTAGGGGACCCAAAGGTATAGAGTCAGTTGTAGGAGGTTTGGCTGTTGTTGGTCTAGCTGAGATGGAAATGGTGGTGATAGGTGACAGTGGTTTCCTCTCAAACCTACAGTAAAACATATTCAGATCATCTGTCCGTTGTTGATTCCCTTCAGCATGGAAGGGTTTGCTGTAACCAGTGATATTTTTAAGAGTTTTCTACACATTTGTTGGTTCATTTGTTAATAGGTGATTCCTCTGCTTTTCATGGTAGTTTCTTTTTGCTGCTCTGATCTCCCTTGTTAATACATTTCTGGCCTGATTGTACAGCATTCTATGGCACAATGTAGCTGCTTGAGTTTAGCTGTGACACAAGGTCTGTTGGTTCTATATATTTGCAAGTTTCTGGTTGGCACACATAGGTCTTCACAAAAACTAACATATAATCTGTGAGTTCATCCAAGTCTGCAGAGGTATGTTCAAAAACATTGCAATCTGTGCAATCAAGGCAAGCCTATAGCTTTAACTTTGCTTCCTCAGTCCAAGACTTCACTGAGTTAATTGTTGGTTTTATGATTTTAAACCTTTGTCTATAAACAGGTACAAGGTGAATCATACAATGATCAGAGTGTCCCCCAGATGCTTGTGGTAAAGACCAATAAGCATCTTTTAATGTTGTGTAGCAGTGGTCTAATGTATTCTTGCCAGTTGTATTACTGCCATTCTTGCCATTAAAACAGTTGATATGCTGAAAGTATCTTGGTAGCTCTTGACTGTTGAAATCTCGTAGCACAATGAGGAGTGAATCTGGGTATTTCTCTTCAGCCCACAGGGCCAGACAATATGATTTTTTCAAAACTATGTAAAAACTGCCATTCTGAAACAGTCTTTAAATCAAAACTATTTCTCTTTTGTCCTGAGAAATTAGGCATATGCTATCAGAGCTGACACAAAATATTGAGCATTTTAACCACAATAGGACTTAAATTACTTCTTCAGATTATAATGTAGGAAATCCATGTTTCTTTACATGCACATAATGGTATGGGGAGTGATTGTGTTTGCTCTGGTATGTTCCTTTCCTAATCATTTGGCTTACAGTACAAATTTTAGAACGCAAATCCAGATGCGTAAACCAATTCCTGTAGCTGGTCCAAGAATGTTTGTTGGCTGAACAGGAAAACAAGATGGAGCCCCTTCCCATTCTTGTCCCATTGATAAAATCTAACTGGAGTAGTGACTGAAGTTCCCTTCAAGCCTGCTGGTATTCCCATCAGACTTCCAGATAGCTGCCCAACTGAAGGGCCCCGAAGGCCTTTTGTTTCAGTACCTTGTGGACATCTTCCAATATCTGTCCTCTAAAGCAACTGCTTGCTCTTTGCTACATGAGAAGAAGACAAAAGAGGCCACAGAAAGAATATGTGGCTATTTGTCATAGCCCTGCAGTTAAAGGTAAATGCACGTTATTTTAGTCTCACCCTTACAATGGCTGTGAACTAACGGCACACATTTGGTTTATCGCTAATAACAGCTTTAGACGAAGGACAGCGGCGGCAGGGGTGTCGTTTGTAGGAAAAAAAGAACAAGGTTCCTTTCACTGACTTTCCAATTTATGCTAAAATAAAAGTCCAGTCTGGTCCATGTAACAGGTCCTATTATAAGAGTACAATGAAAGAGGAATGCTAAGCAATTAGTTCAAAGTAGTCCTCCTTTCAATACCTGGCATTATTTGTTTGCTAAATAAATAAATAATGTACAATATTTATAGACATTTAAATTTGTGTGTGTCTCATTTCAAATCTTTAGACAGTTCCTTTTCAAATTGAAAAGCATTTTTATCGATACTTACATTTGCCTTGTTGCGTAATGTGTACTATGAACAGAAGCCATTCTTGCTTAAATTTAATTAAACTTCTATTGTGAATATATACTGTTAATTTTGCCCTTACTGCATATTCTCCAAGTTTAATGTCCCAGTCTGATATCTTTGGTAACATATCTCTTTCTAATGTGCTAAATTTATCAAACTTCGGATTAAGGGTTTTTAAAAACATTTTTGTACTCTTTATAGTCCCTATACCTGTGATGGTTAACCTTTTTGCTGTCGCGTGCCAAAAGCAGAGGGAGTGTGTGGGCCTTGCATGGGCACATGCCCACACCCGTAATTCAATGTGCCCCCACATATACACCCATGAAACCCCACCCACTTCCCCTTCTTTTGGCACGCAATGGCACGGTGGGCCCGGTAGGCTTGTTTTTCATCCACCCCAGACTCCAGAGGATTTCTTGGAGCCTGGGGAGGGCGAAAACGGTTCCCTCCCCTTGGAGGCCAGAAACGGGCCACTTCCCAACTTCCAGTGGGATTGGAAGGCCCGTTTTCACTCTCCCCAGGCTGCAGAGGCTTTCTAGGAGCCTGGGGAGGGCGAAAACAGCTTCCCTCCTCCCCCTGAGGCCAGAAACAGCCCATTTCCTGAGTTCTCGTGGGCCCGGGAGGCCCAAAAATCAGCTGGCTGGTGTGCGCATCGTGCTGGAGCTGAGCTAGGGCAACGCTCGTTTGCCCACAGATATGGCTCCGTGTGCCATCTGTGGCACGCATGCCATAGGTTCGCCATCACGGCCCTATACCATAAGTATCTATAAAACCCACTAGCTACACCAGCTCCTCGCAATGTTGATGTTCTACTATTTGAGGATTTTATCATTTCTGTTAGCAATGACAATTTGTCCTGTAATTTAGATTAAAGTTTAGAAGAGCAAGACTTACCTCTATCCTTTGATTCTTACAAAATGTTGAATTTGACTCTAGGGGTTTTTTTTCTCACTCCATGTAAATTTACCAACAGCCTTTCTTTTTTTTAACCATTCTTAACAAGAGCCTAATGCTGGGAAAGATTGAGGGCAAAAGAAGAAGGGGACGACAGAGAATGAGGTAGCTGGATGGAGTCATTGAAGCAGTAGGAGTGAGCTTAAATGGACTCCAGAGGATGGTAGAGGACAGGAAGGCCTGGAAGAATGTTGTCCATAGGGTCGCAATGGGTCAGACATGACCGCAACTAACAACAACAATTCATTCTTATTAATTAAAGATCAGATGGTTGAATAGCCCAGGCCTATTTATTGAGAGTTATTATCACAATTTTTTAAAAAAATAGAAGATGTAGTAGACTGTAATCAGGAGTCGTAGTAAGGGTGGGCCCATTCCCAGAGGGCAAAGAGACAACAGAGCTTGGAATGTCTGGTAGGCAAGAAAACAGCAATTATAAGTCACAGAATATACCTTGTAATTCTTGCAGATATTGCAGTACTATTCAGTATTCAGAACTCCAAGTGTCATCCTTGATTCTTTTGGCTGGGCAGGAACTGAAACCAAGCAACTTGCCCAAGCCCTGCCACCAAATGTGTGTGTATGTGTGTGTGTTAAATATTAACCTTCCAGGTTTCAGCTCAGGTAACGTGTCTAAAGCTACATTACACAGAGCTATTTTGGTTGCATTTGCAGATGGCAATAGAGGTGAGGTAGTAATGGAAGGGAAAAGAGTTAATTCTAAAAACTGAAGCTGTCCAAATTAAATCACCTGGCAGTCAACAGCTATCTAGATTTGCACATCCAACCACCTAATTCAATATGCTAGAGTTTCAAGGTCATTCCAGGTAAGAAGAAAAGCTGTAGTTTCAATAAACAAAATACCAGCTAAAACTTACGTTTTCTAGTATTAGCATAAATGCATGCACATGGACATGCGCTATTTTCTGCTGCAGGTAAATGTCATTTTCCTTCTCCATTCAATCATTTATTTTTTAAATTGTGCTTTGTAAAGGAGCGTTGCGATTACTATAGGGATCTGTATTTAAATACATTCAATTAAAGCAAAGCCTACCCATACCTGCCAGGAACACATAATTGAGAATCGGAGAGATGGGGGTGGGGGTGGAATCCTTCCACCAATGTCTGGAAGGTTAAAAGAATTTTTTTTAATGGAAAAAATACAAATCTAAGCAAAACAATGGTTTATTTTAAACCTAGAAGAAAGAAATGACTTATATCCCTATATTCATATGTATGCTGCATCTTTCAATATGAATAGCTTTGAACCCGTTCCTCAGATTAATCTTTGGATCAGAGTAAACCTTACTCCTTAGATTTCTTATCTCCAACATTGAAACAGAAAAAAATGACAGCTACATACAAAAATGTATCCTTAGGAAAGCTGCATTTATAAATATATAAAGCAAAACAAAATAAAAGTAACGAAGTAAAAATAAAAACACCTACTCCATCTTAAGGTGACATTCTTATTAGGCCAACTCAAGTTTCTAAAATAACATGAAAGCTAAAAACGCTTCACCAGACAAGATGAAAAAAAATGGAAGAGGAAAGGGAAACAGCTGGTGTTTAAGACATGACAACACCAGGTTACACACTTAGGTAGAATGTAGGAGTCTGCAGACAGGCAAATGATGAGAGAATATCATCTGTTAGAATACATAAATGTCTTGCTAGATGCATCTATATAGTATAATGTATACATCATATATACAGAGAGCACTATTGACCAAGAAAGGGGATTTTCTTATAAAGAAGCACTTTCTCAAAGTACTATAAATCTCCAGTAATTAACCACCTGTCTTCTTTGTATACTTCAATAATTTATTGCATGGGACATTCAAGTTTATTTTTGATATCATATAGATTGGGAAGTCTACACTGGTCATATCTCCCCACTAAATCCACACAGCAGCCATATAGATTGGGAAACCTAGACTGCTCAGGTCTCCCCATTAAATCCACATAGCAGCCAACAGATGTTCTGAAATGACTATTGCCCAATTACAAAAGGGAAGCTGTAAATGATTTCTTTTCTCCATATCCAGCAAATAAGTGACACAATCAAAGATTAACATTTGAGATTACCCTGGGACAGATAAGAGGATGTGACATAAAAGCCTAAGTCATAGTTGGTTCCTTTGGTTCATCTGTCAGCCCTTTTTAATCTTCACTATTTTAGAACCATGACTCTGCTTTTTTTTTCTTCCTCCTAATCTCCTACACCAAAAGCAATGAAAATCAGAAGACTATCAAAATAAAGGTAGAAATCTCAAATATTGAAGAAGTACACATAAAATGAAACCAGAGGGAAAACTTTGCTCCACAAGTCAATGAGAGCTACAGTAAAGATCCCTTCTGGAGAAGAAAGGTTGAACTGAAAACAGCTCCACTGAGGAAATTAGAGCCAACAACCCCAGTGGAATCAAGAATTTGTGAATGGATCAGCTCATCAGGATTCCTCTCCAGAAAAAGAGAAGTTTTGAGATCTCCCACAAGTGCTCCAGAGAGTTGCTCCCCATAAGGAGATCACAAAACACTGGTATATGGCAGTTTTAGAGTTCTGGAAGATATTGGAATGCCATCTTCACTCAAACCATAGTCAGCCCAGGGGTAACATACTTCCCTTTTCTAGTCACTTTTGGAAATTGTTCATTAACTACTTTTTAGTTATTAGGAACCTTGGAAATGACAGGTTTTACAGCACTGTGTAAATTTCCTTCAACACTTTGCAAAAATAAATAAATAAAAGTTTAATTTTTAAAAAATCACTCTTTTTTGGAATAAACAGGAAAAGAAATTGTGAGAACACTGATTTTTGAAAATTACAAACAGATTAAGGGTCCAAATGGATTTGAAATAAAAGAAATCAGAGATCATGGAAATGAATTTAATTAAAAAGATCCTTCCCATGGGAAAGCAGTTTTTTTTTATTGTTTTAAAAAAATGATAGGTTTGAACTCTGAAGATTGGATACTAGAGGGAAGCATAAGGATATTTGAGAAGAATTGACCCAGGGGTTAATTTTAACAGTGTCTGCCTTTATAGATAGACTGTGTTTAAAAGATGTTATGGAAGAGGAACAATTTTTCTTGAACAAGACTGAGACAGATCTAAAACTGGATTTAAAAATGAGAGATTACAAGAATGGTATAGAAAAAGATGCTAAACTGGATATACCAATGAAACTGGCTGATGGTTTACTAATTAAAAAGGATATGTAAATAACAAATCAAAAGAGCAACCTGGATAATTTTCTACATTGGATGTACAAAAGGAACTTGTTAAATGAAAATAAATCAAGTTCTGGGACATTATTTGAAGGGATCAAATAATGATCCCTTCAATCTTTGATAAGATTGCTAAAAGTAAAAGGAAAGAATATAAAGTTGGTTTATTTGATCAAGGTTAAAGTAGATGTTATCTCTCTTATCTTCTTTAATGGACTTTTGCTACTAGGACTGAACAAGGTTTTAAGGATATTTTTATAACTAACAGAAGACATATGGGAAGAAGAGATTATTTGTTGTATTTTAAAAGTTGATAAGTTACTAAAATTGTTTATATTTGTTGTGATAAAGGAAAAGTCATTTGTTTATATGGTTTTCTCTTCTTGCTTACAGTTTTATTTTTTATTTTCTTGTATTAGTTTTTATCTTTTTAATTATAATGTTTAACAAGTTAACTATTTAAAAAACTTACAATAGAGAGATTTAGTGACCTTAGATGCTACAGAAGGCCAAGGATTACTGAAAGGAAAAAATTAAAACAAAGGGAGGATGTGAGAGAAAGAACTACCCTGCAAAAGCTCATCTCTACGGGACCGCCTTCTGCTGCTGATAGCCTCCCACCGATCAGTTAGCTCCCAGAGAGGGACTTCTCAGGGTGCTGTTGGCCAAGTTATGTCAGCTGGTGACACCCAGGAAGAGAGCCTTCTCTGTCGGAGTTCCTGCCCTTTGGAACGAATTGCCCCCGGACATACGTACAATCTCTGACCTCCGGGTCTTCCGCTGCGCCCTTGAGTCCCTACTGTTCCGACAGGCGGGGCTGTCTAATTGAATTATTTTAAATTGGGGTTTTAAATTTTGGGGTTTTAAAATTTGGCCAAACTATTTAATGATTTTAATTAATTTTAACTATGATATTTGTATATTTATGTTTTTAAATCAGCTGTACACCACTCTGAGTCCTCCGGGAGAAGGGCAGTATATAAATAAAATTATTCTATTCTATTCTATTCTATTCTATTCTATTCTATTCTATTCTATTCTATTCTATTCTATTCTATTCTATTCTATTCTATTCTATTCTATTCTATTCTTCTATTATCTGTTGATAGTGTACTGGAGAAAGGGATATCCAAGTACTCTTAATAGGAGCACTCTTCTAAGATAAAATATCCCACATTCCATCTCCAAGCACTAAACTGAAGAGTTCCATATTAAACTGCAATTGCTCATTTTTCCTATGTTCCTAAAGTTATACAACATGTTCACATGGAAGAACCATGTACATAACTGATGTTACTGCTCTATACCCGTCCCCTACTGCCAACTACATGCACTGAAGAGGCAAGTTGATTTTCAATATAACAAAATCTATTGTAACTAAGAAATGAATTAAGTGTTATAGAAAAATCTTGTGTTCTTGATTATTATTTTCTTGTTCGTACAGTGCTGCCTAAGATGCTTTGTGACCTCAGAAGTCATGTGGAAAACCCAGAAAATGTAACTGATTATATAGTGGTTGAAGTATTGGACTAGAATGGAGGAGACCCAGTTATGAGTCCATCTTCAGTCATGGAAGTATTCAGGTGCCTTTAGATCAATTACTGCCTCTCAAGCCAACCTTCTTGTTGTCAAGAAAAATAGAAGGACTGAATGCTATGTATATTGCCCAGAAATGTAACAGATAAATGAAGATAAAGCCAGAACAAGTTTAATAAGGAAATCCATTTATAATTTTCCATAATCTCAAGTACATGGAGCAGTTCTATCACTTCTCTAACTATGGTACCTATTTTGGCATGCAAAATTGCAAGAATATCTCACAATATTGTGTGAAATAATTAAAACTGAGAACCAGGAGAACAGATGCCCTTAAATAGGTGCTCCATTCATATCAACAGAAAGGGCTGCCCCATCAGATTATACCCAAGAGATTAGATTTCCTACTTGCCTTCTGCTATTCACAAAATCTAAAGTTGACCTCCAGAAGCAACTATTTCACTATTGCCTCTTAGGAAAGTCAACCATGTGGATAGCATCAAGCTCAAAGAAAAAGCAAGAACTCAAAACAAACACCCATCATCAACTTGGTCCCTTCTTACAACAAGTTCCCACCCATGAAATAAGTGGCATCAGATGCCTCTGAGGTTATGAAATAAAAAGGAAGCCACACATTTACACCTCAGGACAAGCAAGAACTCTCAGCAAATTCTCAGCATCTTTTCAGAATCAAAGTCTGAAGGCTGAACCCTAATAAGGTAGAATTTGATTAGGTAGAATGGGGAATAGGTTTAAAAGTTATGTAACAAATGGAAAAACAGAAGGAACTTGCTGGAAGTATTATGGCAGCAATGGGAGGAATCACACAAACAATCTATCCTGTAGCTGCATGATGTGGAATAGGGGGAAGAGCACCCCTGGAATTCAGTGGGATTGCAGCATAGCTGCCAACAAGAAGATCAATATAGGTCGATTCACTCCTCATTTAGTATGTTCCTGCTCTGCCTTTTTTCCATTATGGAACTCAATGCAACTCATCTGGAGTTCTCACTTAGTTTCACATCCTGACTTTGAGTAATTAGAAGGGTAGACAGGGAACAAATCCAAGATTAAGTGTCAAGATACAGAGCAAAATTGTGTATGAGTTTGAAGAAAGGTGCAGTCTGCATTAAGAAATATAGGGAGGTTCACAAAAGCCAGGCATACTAGGAAAAGGGGAAGGAGCCAATGAAGAAAAAAAAAGGGGGGGGGGGAGAAAACACTAAGCCCAGATGGCATACAGGGAAAGTACAGGAACAGCAGATGGAAAGGGCAGTAAATACAGTAGGGAATGTAGAAGCACAGTTCCTACCATCAGTATGGCAAGTAATAGGCAAAGTGGCCAGAAAATAGATTATACAGCTCACTGATGTTTTAGTTATGTTTTCCATTAAAAAACAACTATATCTTTAATGACATTGGCCCCTTTGTTGGGTGCTCCATCCCATACCGATTACCCCCTTCTCACTTTATTTCCAATCTTTCCAATCCTGGATGCTGTCAAATTATTGAGCTTTTTTAGAATAGGACATAATTTAATACAGAAAATTGAATTAGGAGAGAGGTACACAGGTTTTAGGATTAGAAAGGTAAATAGAAAGGAAAAGGGAGGTCATGGAACAGGTAAGTAATTAACAGGGAACCCACAGTCTAATGGGGAGAATATATGCGATTACAAATTGGGGATAGAGAAAGAAAAATACAATATTAATTTCGATTAGGCAGCAACAAGATCAAAGCGGGGAGGGGTTGGAACATCACAGGCCCTTCTGGGAAAAAAGAGGGTGGAAGGCAGGAGCAACAACCTGATATAAAATGGAAAGCAAAGTTGAAGGGGTAACATGAAATTGAGGAAGGGGTGAGAACCGATTTAGCTAGGGAGACCATTGCAAGGGATAGTCAGCATAAATATTAGATGAGGAGGGCTTCAACCTTCTAGCTTTTGGGAGGGAGAAACGGCAGGATGAGGAGAGCTGATCCTAAAAGAAAAAATCCTGGGAAGAGAATAATGGGGTTCAATATTACAGATGGGGTAGGGAGGAGGAATGGTACAAATAACTATGAGGAAGCGCTTGCTTCTTTCCTGAACGATCGCGCATCGTCTCCCCCCCCCCCCCGCGCCTTTCCCCGGAGACTCGAGGAGCTGGGCCGAGGCTAGCGGGGCGCACAGTTTGCTACCCGGCGTTGTCCCCCCAGCCCCCCGGGGGAGTCATGTCATGTGGGTAGACCGTCCCTTTCCCGGGAAAGCAACGGCATCATCCTCGGCAGCAGCTCAAGCGAGCGCATTCTCGGGGAGGCAGCACCACTCTGACCCCTCAAAAGCTCCCCTGCTCCGTTACGAAACCCCTTCCCCGTTCGCCCGGCTGATCTTGATTTGGAGATGGGGGTTGGACTTACATCACTTCCCAGTTTGCTTGACAAAGAAAATCCATCGTTAGCAGCTGTAGACCATGGAAGTGGCTGTTTTGGGGAGGTGCTTGCAGGAGATGGGTGCGCGGCAAGGTGGATGGAGGGGGGGAGAGGGGAGAGAAGCTTCTCCGGTGCTTTTCTTCCTCTTTTGCTGTTGCTTCCACGGGCTCTTATTCCTCCTCGATTTCCAGCGGCCCTTTCCTATTCCCCTCCCCCAGTCTCACACCACAAAATGTGCCGCCGTCAGACTGGCAACACCATAACGCATCCCACGTGGTGGCTTCACCTTTTGTGGCCTAAGGCAGCTTTGCCACACCTCCCCGTGGCCAAAAATAAAGGGGAAAGGGCGATCTCATTATTGCCGGGGGGGGGGGGATGATTTAAAATGGTCCCCTTCCGCCTCCGCCTTCCTTCGGTAGCCTGGAATAGCCTCTGTACTCGCTCGCTCTTCCAGCTCCTGTTTCCTGCTCCTGATAACATACACACGCGCGCGCGTACACAGAAACACACGCGCACATACACACGCAGGAAACAGTCACAGAGCAAGAAGTACCTATATTTTTTTTTAAAGAGAACCTTCAAAATAGTATTTTTCCTTCCCCCGCCCTTAAAATCTAACAAATCGTAGCATAAACCACATAACATTAAGGAATCTTCCCAAAAAGATTGCCTCAAGAGTTTTGGTTAGGGTAAAAATCCAAATACGTTTTCTTTTCTTCAGACAGTTCTTAGAAACCACACACATAAGCGTGCTGATCTAGCTTCCGGGGTTATTTCTTTTTTCAAGCAAATGATTACTTTGATAGGATCTACTAGCACTGGGACTAATTATCTCATAGTCCACTTTCTGATGCCTACATACCCAGAGCAGAGTGTTTTGACTTGAAAACTTCTAGTCCTTCTACTTTTACTTCCACTTTCTACACACAAAGCTGGATATTGTTAGATATATATTGTTATTGGAAGGGGGAGAGGAATGCAGAAGCAATGATTTGATTACATGATTTAAATTCATCAATAAGACTTCAGTTGCAAAATAAATCCTGGGACTTATATCTGACATCAGAAAAGGTTTTTTAAAATGAAAACGACTTGCATCCCAAAGCCCAATTGCCTCATTTAAATATATGCAACAGGGACAATTCTTAATTTTATTACCATGTTTAAAACTGACACATTCTACCTTTGAATTAGAGAAAATATTCATAGAGGGTATCTACAAGTGATGTCACAAAAATATTGTGCACTTTATTGGATATAATGTAACATGAGGATCTCATAGCTCAATGCATAATCATGTTATCAGGCATATCTTCAAAAGCGTATAGTTATTTTGCAAACGATAAATGCATCTTCTTTATTTAAGCTTCTGAAACCATACAAAATCATCTACTGGAATGTGTTACAAAATTATCTACATGGCAACAATAATTAAAATTGTGTACAGGTAGTCCTCGACTTACAACCATTTATTTAGTGACTGTTTAAAGTTACAATGGCACCAAAAAAAATGATTTATGACACTTTTCCAAACTGTTGCAGTATCCCTATTGGTCACATGATCAAAATTCACACACTTGGCAACTAGTTCATATTTATGATGGTTGCAGCTTTTCACCTTCTGGGTGATCACTTTTTATGACCTCCTGATAAGCAAAATCAATGGGGAAGCCAGATTCACTTAACTTAAATTTATATTCTACTGTATTTCTTAAACAGCAAAAAGATTGGTTTATGAAACATTCATATGAAACTTTGGAAAATCATCATCTAGGAATGGTGCAATGTGTTTTTTCCCCCTTTATTCACATGAGAATATTTGAGGCACATTCTTGACTTAATTATTATAGTAAATAATTTCACAGTGTAAGCAGGATTTTTTCTGCTAACATCTCTGCAGATAGTGGAAATGCCACATATTCACAATAAAATGGTTTTTTTCTGCTTTCACCTGTACAATTTTGCCCAAACTGTAGAATGCAGAATGAATAGTTGTAGAGTTTATCCTCATAATCTTTCTTTCTAATCTACTTTACAGATGATTAAATTGGGAAGGTGAATTAAGCCAAAGTACAGATGTTCCTGAGAAACAATCAGACAGAATCTGGAAAATGCCATTATTATTGCCACATTGGATCCTTAAATCAATCCTTAAATTGATTAAACCAGGAGTAAAGCCAAGACAACAACTGGGCATTGTATTTCTTTTATTCAAATAAACCAGATTTCCAAACTCTTCATCTATCCCAGTGTTTCTCAAACTTTAAGTTTTAATATGGGTGGACTTCAATTCCCAAAATTCCTTAGCCAATGATAGTTGCAGCCATTTCTAGGAGTTGAAGTTCACCCATTTTAAAGTAGCCAGTTTAGATATAACACGTGACACTAGGAAGAACTTGGAATATTTGGTAAAGCATAACAAGAAATGAAAAAGAAGTCTGGGTTCACATAACTACACGATTTTTACAAATATCGTACATTGAATAGTTCAAAACCATCTTTAGTCAGGCTGGGATAATCTCAATGATTTCTTGGAGGGCTACTGCCTGTTATGTAGTTATAGACTGTTTTAACAGAGTATAAGGCAGTTTAAAGAAATCAGTCTAGGAACGAAAGAGAATAGTGTTATATTTAATTTCTCTAACTCACAGTCATTGCAGTGTAGTCCATCTGTCCAATCTTTAAGCAGTGCTCATATGCTGGACATTAAGCATGAATCCCCATCTTTTACACAGCCTTGTTCTTTTAAATGGCTATCATCATAATTCACTGAAAAGTATAATATCCTAGAACATCACAGAAGGTCTACCAAGCCAGGCCAGTCTTTGTAAAATTTATACATCACATTTCAATATTTCTACGAGAGACACTGAGATTTCTATCTTTCTTTTCCTAATCTGATGCTGGATGTGGATTCAAATTCCATAATCCAAAGATAATGTGGCCAGAGATGCTGGCTAGGAATTAGGGGAGATTGCAGT
Source organism: Coluber constrictor foxii (assembly GCA_038048745.1). Classification (NCBI taxonomy): domain Eukaryota; kingdom Metazoa; phylum Chordata; class Lepidosauria; order Squamata; family Colubridae; genus Coluber; species Coluber constrictor. The sequence continues at coordinate 73,750,505 of CM075961.1, forward strand.
GTCAACCAGTACAGGCCTGAGATTGAAATCCTGAACTGAGCATTATCTCCCAAATGATCAAAAAACAACAGTAAGAATACACCCCATCCACAGGTCCAATTTTTCTGGAGAAGAACATGAGAGGCATCCTTGCCCTGTTTTCTTACCCAAGAAGGTAAAACACATAGACACTTTTCACACTGATATCTTCTCCTAAGAAGCCAAGAAGTTACAGTTCTTCCTCTAATATCCAATGTAGTCTTTATGGGATCATTATCAGATATGAGTGCCCACCACCCCCACTCTAGGGTTATTATTTGTCCAGGTACCAAGATCTTGCACAGCTTTTTATCTTGCTTCTTCAAAAAATTTAACAACTAGAGTTTTTCAGTGTCATCTTTATTTCTAGTTTGTCAAAATCACTCTGATATTGGCCAAACTGTGTGGTTTCTTGTACCTAGCAGGACCACATAAAAATTTATCCTTCAGCATAGATTAAAAGAAAAGAAAATGAAATGCCATCATTAAAGTTTCATGTTAAATATAAAAATAACTCACACCTCAAATATCCAGTGGGTTAATTATCAGAATATTAATTTTCAAAGTAATTGAAATACATCCAAGGCCTTTTAGAAATATAGTATGACACAATGCCACTCTTGGGAACACTTTATATATATATTTAATGGAATGGTAATTTATATCTTAAAAATAAGCTTGGCAGAAGTATAATATAATAGATGCAAGGCAGCATTAAAAGATACACAATTGTTAATCCATTTTCTTTTTGCTGAAAACCAAATAATTTTCATAGGACTTAATAAATAGTTTTAGAATTAGTATGCCATGAATTCCCCCTTTTCTCCTCTGTACCATAGTGAATTGAATTTATCTAATTGTTTGAGTTCACATTGCATATTAAACCTTCAAGTAATTCAAGCACAAACAAGTCAATCACAGTGGTGAAGTTATTTAACATGTTGGTCAAATTCAGAAAAATATCAGGAATGGCTATGCAAATACAGCTATTTGTATAGAGGACAGCATTGAAATTTGATCCAGCCTCCATAGAAATCCCACGGGATTGCAGCAAAGACAGAGAAGCAGGCCAACAGTACATAAGGTTCATTCCATCAGTTCAAGGAAGATGCCAAATTCATCAGGATGACATCTTTATCTTCTTTAGCAACCATTCCATCAGTTTAGCTGAAAAAATTGTCTACCCCCTTTTGTAGACATTTTAAAGTGGTAGTTTTATATAATTTCATGACAGGAGGAAGTCCTGGAATCTGCTTGCAATGCTAGATAGTTTAGGAGAGCATACATACATATACACATACCTAACTGAATCTATGAACACACACGGGTACACGCACACAGCACCTTCTTTCCTCCCTTAATTTCAGTGTAGCTGGGATTTCAAGACCCAAAAATGTTCAAGTTCCCATAGTATGTGCCTGTCTCAGTTACCTAAATGGCTTCTCCTGCACATGCTGTAAATTGCTTTTTATGCTAGGCCTACTGACCATAAAGTGCCTTTAAGGCAGAAGTTAGGACATCAGATACTCTTTTTACAAAGAGGGTGCATTGGTCAGGATAGGATTGAAGAGGCGATCAGAGGAAAATCTGAAAAATGTTGCAGAATTGCAGCAAAACATTTTACACGTTTCTCATTGTCCTTAGAATCATTGCAAAGTATGTGTTTATAACACATGGCCACAAAAATTATGTTGCATAGGTATATAGAGTTAACAGTGTATTGAAATGTAATTTATGGGCACTTAGAAATATTTATAACAAGCCTGTAAAAAAAAAGTTCTACTATGTTCATACTGCAGAAAACAAAATTTAACTGGGAGAGAACTTCTCTAAAACTAACCAATGAATTAATTGCTCAGCTGACTAAGCTCAGCTCAACATGTAGTTTGTATTCATAACTACTGTTTTACAACTTTTGCTGGTGTAGATCAGAGGGGTCAAATTAGTGGCCCATGGGCTGGATGCATCACATGCAGGCCATGCCCACCCCAGCTCCGCAAAGGAAAAAACATTGCAAAATGTCACTTGATGTCAACATGACGCTGTGAGTTTGACACCCATGGTGTAGATTAAGAGCTCTGCAACACAGAAACATCAGATGATGTAAAGATAGATTCTGAGGACCAATTTATTTATTATTGAGCCAAAAGACAGCATGAGTTATACCAGCACCTTAGCACCAACTCTCTGTAATCAGAATGCAGTAGAGATTACTTATAACAGTGCTTCCCAAACCTGAGTAAATTACCCAAAATTGGGTAAAAGTGTTTTTTCTTTGGGTAACAATACACAAGCCCATTATCCAATCACAATATGGACATTTAAATTGACTTGAAGTGTTTTACTTACATTGGGTAAAGAGGATTTCTGATGAGTGGCTTTGAGTAATGAAGAAAAAAGTTTGGGAAGCGCTGATTTATACAAAAAGACTGTATATGAGAAATCATTAGATATGTTTATGCAAGCAATCCAAGCTTTGTTCTACAGGAACAACCAGCTAAGAATCCTGATTTGCAAAAAAAGAAATCTAATTTGCAAAATAATAAATTGAAATCCAAGAATGAACAATAACTCATACATCATGTAAACAATATTTTGATAAACATTAACAATCAAGTTCACCCATAAAGCTAACCAGTAAGTATGACTTAGAAGCCAAACTGTCTTATGTCACACAACATGTTGTGTCAAAATCAAACCAACTGTACTACTGTATGCTTATTATACATACTGTAGGCCTCTAGGCTGCACCTTTACATTCCTACATTAGATGAGCAAGCACAAAAAGTTAAAAAGTAGAAACTCTAAAGATGGAAGGCTTTTTCAAGCAAAACAAAGCATTAGCAGTATGAAACCTGGCAACCACCTATGACGAAGTCTAGATTTGCAGAAAATCTGGATCTTTTTACCATTGGTCAAAGGGAAGCAGGCATCCTTTAATGGCCTACAGACCAGAGGTAGCTAGTTTGATGCAAGAATTTTTGTCCTTTGTTTTGTATTTATTGATTTATAAATGGATATGCAAATAGCCTGTAATTTAAACCTATAGATTTATTGTATTGGCTCCATGGTAGTAAGTACTGTACTCAGTTAAATGAAATGCGAATTCAAAATGTGGATGTAGGAGGGAAAGGCTGTTGGCATTCTGGTAACCTCTGGGATGGTTGCATAGCCTGATGTCCAAGAACCTTTAGAAGCTGTTTCAACCAAACCTGGAAAGTTTTTCTTTGGACAATGGCTGGTTTCCACAATACTGCTTTTCTCTAGATAATCATACGACTTACTCTAGTTTACATTGCATTTTTTTAAAATCCTTTTTTTTCCCATGCTAAATGACAGAGAGAAGTTAAAATTCGTACTGTAGAACTAAATTCCCTTTACAGAGTGGGGGAGGTCTACGAGGTTGAAAGGAGCAAGAAGACAAAGAGACAGGCATTATTTTCACAAGGATCTTTTTTTCCCCTTGTTTACTATAGAATATTTTGAAGTTCAGACTGAGACATCAACTTTGGTGCTAAAATGAATGGCTAGAAGTAGGATGGAGGGATTGCTGGATGGTGAATTAAATACACATATTCAATCTCTTTCCATGTTTCTTCAGCCAGCCTAATTTTATTATGCAACAATACACAAGTGACTCAGAAGAAAAACAGAACTGAAGTTAGAAAGATGAACAGACACTTATCAACAAATTAGAAATGGACATGTTTATAGATGTGTCTTTTATCAACTGTGATAGTAAAGAAGTGTCTAACCTATCTATTCTGATTCAGCCTTTTTCTATGTGGCAGAAATATTTTATATGACATTCTACTCGAGCATGTAGATTTCCAACTGTTATGGGTAATTTTTCTTTTTGATCTATTGATAATTTTTAAAAGAAAAAAGAGCAAATGAGCAAGCAAAAAAAGAAAAGAAAAAAGTTGATTCAAAAATATAATATCAATAACCGGACAAAAGAATTACTGAAATTGTATACTGAATAAGTATTAAGTAATTAATCATAAAAAACAAAGTACATTTAATTATTTTAACTTCAGAAAAGATGTGGATCTGAGATAAATGCTAAAATTATATAATTGTTAATAAAGACTACAAAAGAAAAATAACTAAACATATATTTAAAAAATGTCTGTCATCTTCTGGCTGTATTATTTTTACAAATAACTCAAGGCAGCAAACATATCCAACACACTTTCCTTCAATTTTTCCCACAATAACCACCCTGTGAGATAGGTTGAGCTGAGATTGTAACTGACTTGAAGTCACCCAGCTGCTTTTCACTGATAAACCTGGACCTGAACTTAGTGTCCCAATTTCTCGCCTAGTGCCTTAACTACTTGTACTGATTTTTGTTTTTCTCATTACAATTCCTTTTTCCCCTTCAAAAGCCATACACTCTAAATGCCTGTTTACCTTGCTATGTAATATTTAATATATGTGGATGCCATTCTAGTTTTAAACCTGTTATAAATATATGCTGTTAATTTTTTTTTCAAGTACTAAGGTAAGCTTTGGACCACCACATTTTAAGGTGTTATAAACAGATTTAGTTCCATATCATTTTCATTACCTTCAGAAGAAAAGAACCTTGGACAGACACTAAGGTTATGTCCATTTTTCCTGGTTTTAAAACTAAGTTAATTATATTAAGGTTAAATTAGAAAATAACCTAGTACCTTAACCAAATCCGAGATCAGTTCATACAGTGCTTTAAGCAGGGAACATATCCTGTTAATGCTTAACATAATATAAGGATCCAGTCTCATATGCCTTGTTCCTGAGACCTAGGATGAACCTGGTATTTTTGCTTTGCTTTTTGGTCTCCGTCCCATGTTTAGTTAGTATTTTGAAGGCAATTTTTGATATGGTGATAACATTATAAGGATAGAGATTCAAAGTTCGAAGAGGGAAATGAGTGTTTGCACTGTAGACTATAAGGGTGTTAATTTAACCACAGTGGGAATGTGCCCTCCCATGTTCAATTGCCATTGTTTTCAGCCCATGAGTGAAACTAGATTGTTCTTAAGTCTGATGTTTTTGTGATTAAACTAGCACAATCCACACCAGTGTATTTAGCTGAGTAAAATCAGAATTTTGTTTTAGATTTTGGTTCAAATAACCTCTTGATATTGGATAGCCTGATACTTTTGGCATATTCTAGTTATTTATCCTCTCCTGAAGCCCTGGCCACTTTCCTTTTCTGCCACTTGTTTTCCTGTCAGTTGTCAGCTACTGTTCTATGAATGGATACCAACAGGTCCCAATACTCCAAAATCTGGTTATTGGGAAAGCTAGCTTTGCAATAATGGTTTCCCAGCTTGTATTGATGGTAGTTCTGGTTCTTTTTCAAAACTCATTTTAAATTACAAAAGTCCTTATTGAAAATTGGCCACACTACGTCTGTATTTTGCTAGTTATGATTCGGAGGTTCTCCGACAGCCACAAAAGAAAGAGGTAGGAGAAATGCTGCCCATATCCATCCTTTTCTTCTGTAGTCTCCTTTAAAAATCCTGCATGCAACTATATTACTATTAACTGGGCATGATTTAGATGTGTGGACTATCAGAATTATCACCAATGCCCATGATGATGAGGAAATTCTGAGTTTCAGATCTGAAGATGATCCTGGTTAGAGAAAGCTGAGCTTGAAATCAGTGGACAGGACTAAGAAACTTGAGAGAAGCTTGTAGAATCTCAACTTGACTGGCTTTGGACCCAATACTGCTTCATTCTGAAAAAAAATATGGGTTACCTGTCCATTTTTTATGGAGTGTCTTATTAATTAAAAGTGAAATATACTAACACAAAATGAACACATAGGGAGCCAATTTTATTTTTATCAGGTTTCAAATTAGCAATGGAAGTCAGACTCATTAAGCTTTTTAAAGAAATTGAGCACTACTTTATTGACTTATCAGTCACTTTAGACTTTCAAAGAATAATTACTTGGATGTCCTGTCAACTGAAGTAAACATGGATCATCTAACAGTGCAGTTTGGACTGCCAAACATGCACAAATATTTAGTTATCATTCTAAACTGCTTTGTCATGTGAACCCAGCCATCACAGTAATAATTTATGCTTTAATGTCACAAATTATTCCGCCTACGACTTCAGCAAAACTGCATATAGGAGTGGCAGAACTAGGGGTGGAGTTTAAAAAGTATTAGCCTAGAATCTCTATATAGCCACAAACTAAATCTAACCTCCCTTGAATTCCATTTACCTTTATCTAACCTCAAGCAGATGCTAATCATTTATTAAAATTAATGTGCACAGGCATTAGTTTAATTGGACTTTCACATGTGAATCTGATCTTTTTCTCCTGATACAAGTCATGGTTTAGCATCATGGTTTAGCATCCTGTGATGTCAGCCATATGATGGTGATTCAGGTTGCACTTCTGGTTGGAAATTAGCATAACTCTAGTTTGAAATAACAATGGATAATTCACACTACAGAGTTCAAGATCCAAGTATTAAATTTCAAACTTGGTCTAGATTTAATCACAACTCAAACACAGTTCCTGAAAATATTGTTTTCAGTGGATTTATTCACAGGAATGTTAAGTCATGGGTGATCAAATGAATCATTTTACTTGAGAGGAACAATGGACATTTTTAAAATATATATATTCATGGGATAAGCCTCAATAATAAAACTCTTTGTAATCTCAATCAGTACCCTTTCAAACAAATTGGTATTGTAAATCTTGCCTTACTGCCTTCTCTCTCCCAGGCTAAAACAGACCTTCCCAGTCTGGTCATGCATACTGTCCATATATTAAAAATGCTCACATCAACTACTTGCTTCATACTAATTCCTGCAGTGATATTGCTGCCAGGTCTGTGCAAATTTCCAAAGGGTTTTGTTTTACAAAAAGTTAAAGATGCCTCCTTCCTACTTCTGAAACAGAAGTGATGATGTTTTGATTTGCTCACTGCTAAGACCTTCAGCAGTTTCAAGAAGTTTCTTCAGGTGGTACTGAAAGCCAGAAAAAGTGATGGAAACCAAATGGCATTTTTGGTACTTTTGGTATGTGCCCAATAACCTGTAATCAAAGCAAATTGTGGCAATCTCAAAATATCTCTATGTAGTCATATAATCTTTAAAATGCACCATGAGAATGGAGGAATGAATTTGAAATTTTACAAGCAGAATGCATAGAAATAAAAATTCATGAAGTTGAAAACATTAACATAACAAAATGATTGCAGACTGCCAGAGAAGAGATAACAGGCCCAATGACAAAGTGATTTATTTTTTAAAATAAGCTATAAGTTATCTGGTGAAATATTACTTTTAAAAAATAAAGCTGAATTGCATAATTTTTATGATGCTCTCATGCTTCAGTTGTTCGGTATACCGCTTTAACCAGTTTGGAAGCAAATGGTTGAACACAAATGTCAGATATTTTGATGCAATATTATAAAGTTAAGTGCTTGGTTGTTACAACAGATTTTATAATTTGACAAACAGGATGGACTTTTCCCCCCTTAAGGTTATCTTACATTTCAAGAATGTATCACTATTATGAACAAGGAAACTTTCCTAAATTAGTTTGAAAGTATACAGGACTTTAACATAACTATACTTGGTTCCTAATTTAATTATTGTTAATGTTTTTTATACAGTAGTACTTCAGTATTTGTCCAGTTCCTGGACATGAGTAGTAAAAACGAATATTGAGATCACATGAATTACATGGCCCTTTATTTCAGCTGGAAGAAGTGAGTCATGAGGCAGCCAATCCCAGCAAGTTCAGCTTGTGCATCAAGTACCAGGACATTTTTGTGCATCAAGTACTGAATGTGATGAATTTTGAAGTCGTTAAATACCAAGGTACCACTGTATTTGTGCTTTTATTGCAAGTTGCCAAGTCGTTTTGAATAATGAAATGGGCAGCATATAAATTTAATAAATAAGGAACTAATTAATAGTTAATTCCATAAAACAATTCTATTTATAATCTAAGTAGCTGCAAAAAAAAAGTTGAATTTACAATTAGGCATGCTGGAGGATCCTGCTGAGAGCTAATGTTGACACAGTGGTTTGTGTCAAAATCCTCAAGATGTAGGTTTCAGTCCATTTAATTTGCGTCTTAGCTTGCAAATCTTCTCTGCCAGGTTATGAAGTTTTGTGACAAGGTGTTTTTAACATATAATTTGGTATCTGTGATAATTTGAATATTTTTTTAATTGAATGCCACTTTGGAAACTTGCTGAGAAAATAATTTATGTTCCAGGTGTTCCACAAATTACAGAACACAGAATAGCTACATTTAAATACCTCCCAAGTATAGTTTTTCCTTTTCTCCTTCCAACACTCTTCATTAAATAGCAACACATCTAGAAATTCACATCTTTGAATGTCTCTAACAATAGAATTTGAAAGTAGGCATATGATTATACTACCTCACAGATGTTGAGACAGATTCAACATGTGACTTATGAGTCAGATGCATTCATAAGGAGCTCAACATATAATTTCAAAGCATCTGACAGACCATAAGAACCTGGAGTACATACCTATTTCACTAGGAACAAGTAAATTCTGGCTAAAGGCCACACTTCAAAATGAGGGCAAAACATGTAACATTTGAAATTATACACAAGTAATATTTCTCTGTATATTTACCGTTTTCTCCTTCCACTGTCTCAACAATTTCAATTTGATAGCAAATTGTTGACAGACTATAGCAGTATCTCCCCGATTCCAAGAACTTCAAACTTTCTACCCAAGCTAAAGTAAGTCACACAGTAAGGGCCACAATGGTATGCTCTAAAATACATTCTATTAATTCTAAAGCTTCTCAGAGATGCCATGTACCTTCCTCCAAATGTAGGAACAATTTGTTTATGTATAGGTGTACAAATTTGATGTACTAATTAAGAGACATAATTCATAAAATACTCATTAATGCAAGTCCTCCTTGAAGCACAGGTACAGGGTATTCTCCCCCTTCCCCAAGCACAGTGACACAGGATGCATAAACTCAGGTAAAAATTAAAAATAGAAGTTTGCTTCAGCATAGATTTTCACCATTTTCAGAAATAAGCACTGAATGCCAAGAGGAAAAAAAAAGTAAGACACACATTTTTGGTTTCCACTACTAACTCAGTGTACTTTATTTGCCTGCAGCCTACAGCTAGATAGCCAACACTGGACAGAGTTCAGTAGCACTGAGGAATGATGAGAATTTCCCTTCCCGCACCCCTTCCCCAGTTTAGGAATGGCTTTCGTTTTGTGGGCATCTTTCAAAGAAAACTCTATCTCAAAGAAAAAAAGGCATTAAGAAAAAGGTGGACCCAAGTTCATAAAAGCCCCTCTTTCAGACTCATGCTGGAACTTCCTGCTGAACCACTTGGTCTTATATTTTGTTTTTGCTTTGTACACTGGTTCAAGAAATCGGCACTTGGGGCTACAATTCTGAACCTGGCACTGAAAGGCACAACATCAGATACCCTGTATAAGAAACTGGCTTGTTTGCTTTCCAATGAGGATGGGCAACCAAAGAGAATCCCAAGATGAGCCTGAGAAAGTACAGAGACAGAAAAGGGAAGTGAGGGTTGTTGTTTTTTTTAAAAAAAAGATGTTTAATGCTTGTTGGAAGGATAAGATTCCCTATTTTACAAGGCAAGCATGAAAAGCACCCATCTTTTAAAAGCCCCTAAGCATCAATAGCTGCATAGTTAGAAGCTGGTGTGTCTCATTCCCTCTGCTTTTAGGAATTCTTAATATCTAGAACAGTTGTCTCTGTCCATTTGTTATAAAGCAACAGAATATTTTTTTTAAAATATTTGAAACTATAGGTTTTTAACTGATATAGTATAGATAATAGCGTACAGCTGCCCAATTGCTTTTTTGGGGGGGAAAGAGGATTTCCTGCTACTGGAAAGAGAAATAGAAAAAATAGTACTGGGGGAATGTTTGACACCATTTTATTAATCTTCAACTGCAATGGAAAAATATAACCTTTTACAAGTGCCATCCTGTGTAAGCTCAAGTCAGTATATATATATATATATATATTTATATATATATATATATGTATTTATTTATTTATATAAATTTTTCCTTTTTTGAAGTGCAGCAAGACTAACCCCATATCAGAACCAAATAAAGAGAACAAATAGGCCAAGCGGTTTCCAAATTGTACTTTTATCTTTTTTTTTTTTTTGCTTTGTTTGAACATTGAATGTCAATCTCATTTTTGCAATCCAAAATATTTCCTGAAAGGTTTCTTGTTTGTTTAGGCTTTTCAAAAATTCTTTGGCACAATTATGTGTGGTTCGGGCGATTTTGTTCATACCGAAAGGGGTTTTGTCCCTTTTGGGTTTTTTTTATTATTACCAATTAAAAGCAGTTATGTTTTGTTTAAAAGCTTCATATCCCATTTGGAAAAACTGATCCTAATCTCTCCACTAACATTTGAGAGTCCTCTGGATACTCTACCCACCTCCCACCCCACCCAGCCCCGGGTTTCTACATTCACAGTTGAACAAAATTCAGGAAGGAAAGGCGCTTTTTAATAAAACAAGATTGTGAAAAAAGTGTCACGACGGGAGCTTTGAACATCCCAGCTAAAATTCCCCAAAGAAGCCCTACGTGGGGCAACTTCTCCCCCCCTCCCCCCTTCAAATCTCTTACTTTTCTGCCACTTCAAGTAGACTGAACTTGTTAGTTTATGAAATGCAACTGCTAATCTCTTCAGTGTTTCTTTTGGGAAAGATTAACTGCAATTGAGAATGTAGATACTGCCTCATTCACACACACTCACTCTTGAAAGAAAATCCTTCACCCTTCCTATTTTTCTCGTGCACTGACAGCGTTGTGAGGCTAAAAACTCTCCTCCCTCCCAAAAAAGGTTAAAAGGTCATGGGCTGGGGACCCCACCTTCTCCTCTCTAGCAACGAAAGCCAGACCTTATTATATGAGTACTCAAATTGAACCTGAAGCTAGCTTTTCTCTCTCCCAGACTAAGTAATCTTCCTCTTCACTGGCCAAGACACAGAATTAGTCCTTGTCTCTTGTCAGAAGAGACTGCACTGAAGTATAGAACTCAATCATTTTCTACTTCCTGGAGGCAAGCGATGACAAGGTTTTGTTGCTACGCAAGTCAGTGATTAGCTCCATTAACAGCGGTTCTGCCATTTGCCGTGGCTGGATTTTCACCGTGGTGTGTTTAAGCCTCTCACTCACTCATCCTCTCATTCCCAAACACTCAGCATCCGTGCACACTCCTCACTTCGGGTTGGGTTTTTTTCCTCAATAGATTGGAGAATTCCAGTGGGGGTCTCAGGTGTCATCCCAATGGTAACAGATCTGTAAGTGAAGAAAAATAAGGAGACAATGTAATGTAATATAAAAAAACACTTGCAAGGCTTCCGATTTGGTATGTCGTGGCGAGACAGTCAGGGAATTAGCGGGCTACAATGAGCGCCGCGAAAACCCCGGCTACCGAACCACTGCCGATGGGTCTTCGGACTGGAACCGTCCTGCAGAGACGGGGAAGAAAGAGAGGCGCCTCAGACAACCGAGAGGAACAGGCAAGTTCGTCGGAAGTCAGAGGGAACTCTCTGTGAGTTGGCAGCGGGGGGCGGCAGCCATGGCAGCTGCCACAAAAGGACAACCGGAGTAAGTGTAGAGCTGGAGAGAAGAAAGGAACGGAACGGAGTCTTTATGAAGCCGGGTGAGTGACAGCCAACTCAGGCTTGAATAACAAGAGAAACATCTTACAATTATAAGACACCTAATGTGTAATAGCGGCTAAGGAAATATAACTTTGAAAAGATAAAAACCCAATGGAAAATTGATTTTTGAACAAACTATTTGGAAACTTTAAACAATTACATATGATTGGAAAGAAATAAAGAGATCTCTTTTTTCCCCTTTTTTTTCAAATTGCAAGAAAAACAAAAAGAATGGATAATAAGCTTTAAAAAGAGAAAAAAGTGATGTATAAATAAAAGGAGAAAAAAGGGAAAAAAGAACTGAGAAGAGCTATTTTAATTTGGACTGGACTTGATCTGATATTTTTAAACTGAAAAAGAGAAGCTAAGTAAGATTGTGATGTAATTGCAACAAAATGGATACTTGTTAAGCAATTGGAAATTGTGGATTGCAGAGAGACACCATTTGGACTAAAAAGGAACATTGCAACTTGGTTCTTTGTTTTGGAAAGTTGTGAACTTTACAGATAACAACCGCGAGAATTTGTGGAGGAGGATTTTTTTGTCTACAAGAGGTCTGACTTTGGAGGAATAAAAAAAAAGAAATAGAAGGGAATACAACAGAACTTGTATAATTGGAATAATTATTTAACTTGAAGAAAGGAAATAAGAGAAATAACTATAATGTTGATTAAAGGACAAAAAGTTGAGGATATAAAAATTGAAATGGAGTATACATGAGTGGACAAGAAAATGAAGATGGAGAAATAAGACATAGAAGTGGAAAATAAACTGAGGTGGCACAGTGGTTAGAGTGCTGTACTGCAGCTACTTCAGCTGATTGCTACTTCAGCAGATCAAATCTCACCGGCTCAAGGTTGACTCAGCCTTCCATCCTTCCGAGGTGGGTAAAATGAGGACCCAGATTGTTGGAGGCAATATGCTATTTAGTATACTGTCTATTGCTGTAAGCCGCCGAGAGTTCTCTGAGAGTGGGCAGCATAGAAATATGATTAATAATAAATAAAGAAGATAAAGATATTGAAAGTGAATAAATAATTGAACATGTGAATAGTAATAATAATAAAGAAGGTCTCTAGAGATTATATTGAGATTAACAATAACATAATGATGATTATATTGAAGTTAACAATAATACAATGATGATTACATGGGTATTAGCAGTGAATGATAAGAGAATAAAAGGATGGGAAATATTAAGGGAATTAAAGAAGTCCAGGACCTGGATTAATAAAATGACTTACTGAGATTAATAAATATGAGAAGAAATATGAGAAGAATATGTTACAGACATTTAGAAATGAAATAGGGATTAAAGTTAAAATATAGGTAAATTAGACTATATTAAAAGAAAATATAGCAATGGACATAATGAACCAATTTTTTTATTAAGATGTTAGAAGATACTACTTGAGAAAATTGATGGTTATAATAATTGGGATATTGTTTAAATACCTGTAACAATTGTTATAATTTGAATACTTTTAATAACATATTTACAAAAGTTAAAGATGATTATGCTGGGATTAACAGTGAGAAAAATAAAGATAATTACACTGGGATTAACAGTGGAATAAAGATGATTACACTGGGATTAACGGTAAGAAAAATAAAGATGATTACCCTGGGATTAACAAAGTAACAAAGATGATAAAACTGGGATTAGCAGTGAGAAAAATAAAGAGGATCATACTGGGATTAACAGTGGAATAAGGATGAGTACAGTGGGGTTAACAGTGGAAGGATAAAAGAAAAGGTTAAATTAGAAAATTGAGAGCTACAATAATTGGGATATTGCTTAAATATGTATAACAACTGTAATAATTTGAACACTTTTTACTTAAGTAAAAAAAAAGAAAATTGAAACTATGATTATGATTTATAAACAAAAATTATTTAATTGGTGTTATATAAATGGCATACTTTAATAGAATTGGGGATAATTGAGAAACTGCATTTAATAGCATTATTTGAACTAAGAACTATGTTTAAGTTCTTAGTTTAAATATTGCTATATTTTTAAGTTTAAAGATAAGATTTAAATTTGATAAAGCAATAATGGAATAAGGATTTAATGAGTATCATGAAATATAAATGTTTGAACTATACTGAAATGTATTATGAGTTATTAATTGAATTAAGATTTAAGGTGGGTTAATAGAAGGGTAATTGTTTTCATTAAGTAAATATGTGTTAATTTTTTTTTAAAGATGGTATTAGTTGAATATGTGATTCAAGATTAAGAAATAAGTGTTATGGCAAAATAGAATAGATAAAAGTTTTGTTAAAAATGACCAAAAAGTTAACAAATTGATGACCGGATTAAAGGTCTGAAAAGATATAATTTATATGTTTGGGGAAAAAAACTTTTTGCAAAAAAAAAAAAAAAAAGATACTTGCATTTTCTTCAGTAGCAATAAGACTGCTTCATTAGTACAGTTTTTTGTCCCTATTAGAAAACTTTTTCACTTCAATTTGTCGTATTATACTGCATAATATTTCTTTCAATTTTTAAAGGTTTTTAAAAATAAGAAAATAATTTTTCAACTGGAGGACATTGAAGACAAAGGTCATGGAGATGACAGTCCAAATGCTACTTTCTGCACCATTCAGAAGTTTACTCAGTGGGAATTACATTAGTTATCTGAACTTTTAATACAAGCTCTACAGGAATAGCTCAGTTTGTTTTAAAGAACAAGAAAGTTGGCGCCTTCTCACCAAGCTTGATTCTTCAGTTTTCTCAACTCTTTAGTGGCCCAGGTAGAAAGGGTTTTTGTTTTGTTCGTCTTTGATCTCCTTCCCTCAGTTAGTAGTTCATGTATCATGGGCCTAGCTTCTACCATCTTGAGGACATCTTTCCCAAACGCTGTGCACAAATCCCTGTGAAAAACAAATATAGAGAAATTCCCAGTATGTGCTGTGGGTTGTTCAAAGTTTCTTGGCTCTTTCGAATTATGAATGCTGCACATTCCATCCACCCTGCAGTCACACAATCACATTTCAGATACTTGGCAACCAGCTCACATTTACAAGTAGTTGCAGCAACCTGTGGATCACAATTTGCTTTTTTTTTTACCATTTCCTAGCAGAAAGGGCCTATTGAGTATGCTAGTTATTATTTATTTAGTTAGTTAGTTAGTTAGTTAGTTAGTTAGTTAGTTAGTTAGTTAGTTAGTTAGTTAGTTAGTTAGTTAGTCGCATTTCTATGCCACCGCACTCTCAAGGGACTCTGGGCGGCTTACAACAGAGAATAAAACAATGCAACAATATCCCATACAAAAGTTAAAAGAAGACATTAAAACACTAAAACATATACACTCTAATTTGTGGCCGGGTCTCGCAAGATCACTATAACGAGATCAATGGCCCCAGACCTGTCGGAAGAGCCAGGTCTTCACCGCTTTGCGGAAGGCCAATAGGGTGGGGGCAGTCCGGATTTCAGGAGGTAATTGGTTCCAGAGAGCTGGGGCAGCCACAGAGAAGGCCCTCCCCTGCGGGCCCGCCAGCCGACATTGTTTAGCTGACGGGACCTGGAGGAGACAGACTCTGTGGGATCTTACATAGCTGGGAGCTATGTAATAGAAGGCGGTCTCGAAGATAGCCTGGCCCTGAGCCATGTAGGGCTTTAAAGATAATAACCAACACCTTGAATTGCACCCGGAGACTGCAACTCGCGGAGAATTGGTGTAAAGTGGGTGTATCTAGGTGTATCCACTATAACTCACGTGGTTGCATTCTGGACCAACTATAGTCTCCGAATACTTTTCAAGAGTAGCCCCAAGTAGAGCGCGTTGCAATAATGATTTATTGCTTAACGCTTAATGACCATAGTTTGCTTAAAAACTGCAGACTTGCTTTATGACCATATTTTGTCAATGGTGCCTCAATCTATGACCAAAATTCTGGATTCATTGTAATCATAAATTGTGATCAGAAGTCAAAGATTATTTCCATCCACAAAGTGAATTACTGCAATGTAGTTTATTTGGAGATACCCTTGAAGACCTTCTGGAAGTTGCAACTGGTCCAGAACGTATGCCCAGATAGTAGGTAGGGAAAGAGGCTCAGGGGTAGGGCTCCTGCAAGGCCACTAGTCAGCCACATTGGCTTCTGGGTGGAATTCAAGGTGCTGATTATCACCTCATGGCATGGGGCTGGGTTATTTGAGGGACTGCTCATCCCAGTAGACTTGATAGGAAGAACTCACTCAGAGTCTCCTCAATTAAATAATGCAATCTAATGGGACCTAGGATTCAAGTTTTTTCTGTTGTAGCTCATGAACTCTGAATAACACTGCTCCTCCAAGATTAGATTGGCTGTAACCTTGCCAGCCTTTTGCAAAGCTCTGAAAAGCTGGATGTGTTCCTGGGAACCCAGAGTGACGGGGGCACTGCCACTGTTTTGCATTTATTCTGACTATCCACTGTAGAATCTATAGTGTATGAGTCTCATAACAATGATATTGTTTTTATTGGTTTCATATGTTGTGAGCCACCAGAGTTTTATATCTGTGATATGTACAACCATATAAATAATCGAATAAATAAGTAAATGTGGGTCTTGATTGAAAACCACTTGTTCAGCTACCATGAGTGCTAAGTATTACCAGTCCTCAAAATACTGGCTGTCACAGTGCCCCATGATACTGTGATCATGACCTGATTGCTCAACAATGACTTGGATTTCCAAACATCACAGCATCCTGCAGTAATGTCAATATGATTTACTACCTTCCCTATTGGTTTCCCAGAAGTGAAGTCAATAGGGAAACTGGCAGGAAGTTGGAAGTCATGATTCTTAATAACCCATGGTGATTCACTTAATGACTAGTGATTTGTTTAACTATGAGGAAATGCTAGAATGATGCCAAGCAACAGTCACATTTCACTCTACAACCAGATCACTTAGTTACAAATTCCAGTCCCATTAAGCAAAGACAAAAACAATGTAACAGAATAGCATCGTCGTGGCTATTTAACAAGTTTAAATATTTAATAGTGGGCTAAGATTAAACAGTTTTATAAATTTTATAAGGTTAAAAAAAAGTTCTTAGTAAAGTAAATCATCTTGTCTTCCTAAGAGGTGAGACAGATTCACTGAGAAGTAGATCATAAATCTTCAGCATTTACCCTATCAGTCCTGCTGCACAGGCTACAACTCCATCACTATGATCTTCATCTGCAGCAATGTGGTCAATGAAAGACAAGATGAATTCTACTCTAGGCTGCACCAGCATCACATCCGCTGAAAAGGAAGCATAGTTTTATAGGCTTACGTTATGGGCTTATTTCTTTATTTCTTCCAATCAATATCAACAATTCTGGAAGTCTTACCTTAAAACTATTTAACTATAGACCTAATTTGTATTAGAGGCATCCTACAAAGATTATATTCTTTTTTATGACATTGCTTTTATACCTCCTCCTACCTGCTAACTCTTGTTCATCCCATATCTCATTTATTATTCTGAAAACTTGATTTCTTAGTATGGGCTGGGTACACATCAAATTATTTCTACAATGTATTCTTAAACAGGAAACATTACAGGATGAATTTGGCAGAGGTTCTAAATGAAACCTAAACTAAAAGTAGCATCTGTATATGTATGTGTTTCATTTTGGAAAAGAGTTTTTTAAAAAAAAATAAAAATACAGGTGCAAATAAAGGCCATCTGGTAACTTGCCATTTAAGTTAAACACCGCCAAAATATCCTGAAACCTCATACAAGAAGCAATGAAAAATGCAATAATGTTTTCTATGCTAATAGCCCGTATCTTAAAACAAGGCAAAATAAGAAGCTTTGCACTGACAATTTCCTATTATTATTAAGAGGAGTAAACATTGGCAGAAATTGAATCTCACACAGAGGTTCATATCTGTGGTACTCAAAGGAAATTAAAAAGGACTTACGATGTACATTCTCTTGATCTCCTTTCAGACCTTGAACGATGCCTGTGTATGCTTCCAGACAGGTTTCTCGCAATTCATTCAGGTAGTCTACCATGTCATAATCAGACTAAGAACAAACATAGAGTTCTCTTGGGATTACTGTCCTACCACTGCCTGTCCATCACCTATCTCAAACGTATAGGACCCAAATATTATCCCAAAGTTGCTTTTTCCCTTTCCCTCAGAATGGGGGGAGGGAAACCTATCTCCTGCTTACAACAGTCCTTTCAGTAGTACCAAGAAGGTTTCATACCCGTTTATACTCTGATTTCGATGACTCTGGATACAAATAAACGCCCAAGTGGCCTCAACAATTCTCTGGGTATATAACCGGACGACTGCAAAGAATATAAATCCTTCCAGTCCCATTCAGTTAGGTAGAACTGAATAAGCTTCTTGCATGAGAAGTGAAAGTCCAGTTGCCTTCTGAATAAAAAGAAGCGGGGGCAGCACCTTTGGGAGAACCATGACCTGGATGATAATTTCCATAGACATTTGATCCAAAAGTTTGTTTACCTTATCAACATGGGCTTGAGAAGCTTGCTGTAGAGTATTCAGTACAACATCTAAGTATTTTTTAAATTCTCCTCCAATTGCAAGAGCAATATCTCCAAACACTGAGAGAATTTGGGGCTTAACAGACCGATGTACATTTTCATTCTATAAAGACAATTCACAGCCAACAGTTTAGCTTTTTGAAATCACATTACATTTGATACTTATATTCTATCAGATATTGTCCCCCAGGTGCAAAGGGCTTTTCCCATTTTGTATTGATAGATAAAATTGAAAAGTATTTTAGTTCTCAGCACATTTCTTACTAATTCAATGGGCCTCAATTGTCATATACAGATAGACTATACACCCAAGTTTTAGCAACCAAGTATTAACCTATCATCAGATTTGTTGCTCATCAAAGATTAGCCAACATAATCCATTTGGTGAGCCACAGATGATAATACATTTTTTAAAAAATAGGTATCACATATTGGTATTAAATGGCATTACAGATTTCCATATTTATAATTTAAGCGAGAAAATAATATTGAAAGCTCTTAATAGAAATTATGACATTTTAATAATTTAATCATTTTCATTTCATATTTCATAATTTATTTCATAAAACTATTTCAGTTTTATTTATATAGTTTTCTTCTTGCTTTATCAGAAACAAGCCATAAGATCAAATCAATGTTTACATTGTTAGGATTTTTAAAAAACATTTCTTTCACTAATAGATACCAATTTACTCACCCCCAAATTTTCTAAAAGAAGCTGCATAACCTCATCACAAAAAGGCAGAATGTTGGATTGCAAAGCCCGGCATAGGTCACCTACTAGGCCCACTGCAGCTAAACAGACCTGCAAAAACAAATATAGCCAACATTTTGAGAGCCTCAAATAGCTCAACAGGCTAGATAGCCTGTTATTAACATTCAGCTGTCTGCAATTATTGCAAGTTCAAGGCTCAACGTTGACTCAGCCTTCCATCCTTTCTAAGGTAGGTAAATTGAGGACCCAGTTTGTGGGGGCAATAAGCTGACTTTGTATAAATATACAAAAGTATGAAGGCTATTGCTTAACACATTGTAAGCCGCCCTGAGTCTCCGGAGAAGAGCGGCATATAAATCTTATTTTTTTTAAAAAAAAACACTTTTATGAGTCACTTTTCACCTCACCTCGGGCACCAATCATTATTTCCCCATTACAATATTAAACAGAGCCTGCAAGGCAATTCCTCAATTGTGGGAGTATGTTTCAAAGATGCTTCAATATATCTATTACAGATATATAGTCATCTTGCCTCTGCTAACTATATTCTCCAAGTTTGGTTTTTCAATTTTGTATGATTAACAAAGTTTTTCTTTTCCAATATTGTGTGCAAATTTTATACCAATTTCCCCTTAAGTTGCAGTAAATTTTATTGGTTTTTCCTGTATCTTTTCCCATTTTTGTACTGTAATTACTATCTTGAAAACCTATTTGCTGTGGTTGTCTCTGAAATTAAGGTGTTTGACTGAGGTGAGTAGTGAAGTCACAATCTTTCTTTTAGAAGTTTCAATATTTTTAATTAATGTTGTCTTATAATGTTATTTCAAATTCTTATCTTTTCTTTCTTTATATCATAATCTATTTGCTAATTTGGCTCCTTCTATGGTAATATTCTCCTATTCTGAGATTTTACACATTTTGTTATCCATGAGACAGCTTACAGAATATTGTAATTTAAAATGATAAAATGCAAGCCTGCTTCTTCTTTTTGAATCTTGCAAAAGTTGAATATTTTTGTTTTCTTCCACTCCATGAATCTCTTTTAATTATCCATATTTTTCAGAGTATAAGATGCACCTCCCCCAAAAGTGGGTGGAAAAATGTCTGTGCATCTTAAACAGCGAATATTGCTGAAGCCCCTCCCACCCACCAGCCCCCACCCTTCAGCCATTTTCAGCCTTTGTGCGTAGCGTTTTTGGCCTCCGCACGCCCCATTTTTGGCCTCCGCACGCCCCATTTTTGGCCTCCGCACATTGTGTTTTTGGCTGGTTCCCCACTACTGCCATTCTCCGCCACCTGGAACTGGCCAAAAACGTGACGCATGGAGGCGGTGATGTGCTGTGGCAATCCTGGCAACCTGGAACAGGTCTAAAACGGAGCATGCAGAGGCCAAAAACGTGATGCTTGGAGGCAGCAAAGGACTGTGAGGATCCCTGCAGCCTGGAACAGCTGGTTGGCGGTATTCTGGGAGGCTGATCCAACCGCCAATCAGTTGCTTGTGCTGAATCAGGCTACAATAACATGTTGAAGCTGTTTGCTGCAAGGATGTTAGCCAGATGAATATCAATGGATGATGGTAGGCAGAGGCAGATTTTTTTTTCCCTCTCCAGAAACTAATGTGTGTCTACCCCAGAGCATCTTATACTCCAAAAAATACGGTATTTGTTGCCAACTCTAAAAGCTTTTATTTTAAGAGTACAATTAACACTATTTGGAGTAAGAAGTTCATCTTGAGTAGAATATTCGTTTTTACAATCCTCATAAGCCCTAGCCAAGAAAGTTTTAGGTTTTTCTAGCTATCAAGCTATTGTTTTATTTATTTCCATGATTTATTATAACTGTTCTGATATATTGCACCCTGACAAATAGAGCCCCAAGTATTTCACTGGATTTTTTTGTTATTTCATGACCAGACACTATATCATGTGGTTATCTTCCCTCTTGGATTATATATTTATTTATTTATTTATTTATTTATTCAATTTCTATACCGCCCTTCTCCCGAAGGACTCAGGGCGGTGAACAGTTAAAATGACATACATATGAATATAAATAATTAAGCCAGTTTGGCTCAACATAATAATATCTTGTTATTATCTTTCTTTCTTTTTCTCACTAATTTCCTATCCAGAGAATTACTGAAGCTGAATTATTTAAAACTCTTTGGAGTTAAAGACACCTACAATCGACTAGTTAATACTACATTGTCAGCATAACATTTCATTGTATTCCTCCACCTGAATTTTAATCCCAAATATTTCCTTGTCTTTCCAGATTTTATCTGCAAAACAAATAATAACAGAGAAAGTAGGAATCTTTGTCTTGTATTTTATTTATTGGAAAACATGCGGAGTATAAACTGCTGTAAACTGTCATCAATATTCTCCACCCAAATTTTAAATTAATATATTTATTTTGTTTGAAAATGGTTGTAAGCACACTCCAAATTTATCAAAAGCTTCTTCTGTATCTAGGAATGTTACTGCTGCCTTCCCATTTTTATTGTTGAAATTGATTCTTTGAGCTCTTAAACTGTTATGGGTTTCCTTAATATCAATCCATGTAATTCAGTAAATTCTTTAAATCTGACTCTCCAATATATGTTCAAGCTTTCTTTGTAATACTGTTTAGAATGTAATTTCTTATAAAAATTCTGCAAGTTTTGTAATAAAAATCCTGCAATTTTTGTAATTTCTAATCTCTTATACTGATTCCCTTATTTTCTGATTTATTGCAAACAGAAGTTCCTTCATGTAAGCTACTTTGGCTCTGATGTGGTTATCTTTGATAGCCACAGAATATTTATTTTTCAAAAAGTAATTATTTTTGGCATATTAGTATTATGTTTCTAGGCATAACAGCCTGTTATTCATCCTCCATTTAAAAGGATCATGGTCCATCTCTACTTCCTTTAGAGATGGTGTAAGAACTTTGGAGATCCAATAGTCAATTCTTGGAAATGTTTGGTGGCTTGCTGAAAATAGCATAGTCTCTTGCTTTTTGATTTTGTTGTTTATCTGCTTTGTATCTAATTTGTTTTTAACTGATATATATATTTTGTATTGGCTTGCACTCTTTGCCATATTCATAATTGCATTTAGATTTTTAATATTTATACTTCATTTTATTTAGTATTTTCTCTTGTGATTGTTGGGAATTTTTATTTAACACTTTATTTGTGATGCAAACTTTTTCAACATTTGGTTAAGGATGTCTAACTCCTGATTTTTCTTCATCTTCTCCCCTCCCTTTTTTCTCTCTTGACATCAAGGTCTTCCCACTTTTTCAATATGTTATGAAAAATTTTTCCAAACACAATCTCCTAATATTGCTTTGCTGTAATCGAACAATTTATTGTATTCAATTATTCTTTTAGGATAATGGGTAATCAATGGGATGACCATTGTTTCTAGCAATTTCTCCCATACCATTATTTTTTCACTTGCTTAACCCCATTAAGTTCCTTTTTCTTTAGCCGTCTTAAAATCTACAAAGAAACTATTCAGGACCTGTTTCCTCTGTCCCCTTTAGCCACCCCACAAATTTTATAAAATTACATAAACTAACTCCATTGTTAAATTAAGTCTTTAGTGCCATTTAACAGTATATATGTTATCTGACTCACAGTAATTGTAGTTGACTCCTGGCTGAGACAAGTACTTACAAATTTCAGAAGTGGTTTGCCATTGACTCTTTCTGAGAAAAAATGACTGGCCCTAAATCAATCAATAGCTTTATGTTAAAATTGGACTAGAAGTCACTAGAGCAAACTGGTTCTCTTATTCTTTGATTTGTTCTCCAACAAAATAAAAAAAAACCTCCATGGCTAACGTAAAAGACCTGATCTTAACTGGGATCATGGGGCCCAAAAATAAAAGCCCTTTAATTGGAGAAGAATTTGTCATTTTAATTTGTAATCCAGGCCTAGATATTACCTTCTTTGAAGTAGGGGAGGGAGTGGTAGCACATGGAGTTGGAGGGATCATCCTAGAATCTCTATGTAGCCACAAGTGAACTACTGTAAATCTAATCTCTCTTGGATTGCCTTGACCCTTATTGAATTCCAAGCAGATGCTCACCATTAACTGAGAAGATTCCTGCATTAGATCTTCAGGTGTGGAACTGATCTTTCATGCCTGATATTCTACACCAAATAGGATGTTTTGGGATAACAAGTGATTGTAGGGAATGTTTGCCAGTTAACCTGAGCAGATATTAGGCTCTGTATGGTGGGAAATTTTATGCTTGCTGTTACTGTGGAAACTGTAAGCAACTTTAATGCTTATGTGTACATTATTTTTACACATTTCTTGTCTGCTGGATATAAAGAATTGTTCTAAAATATTTTTATTAATATGCTTCTTTTATTCTGCGTAAATAGATATACTAAAATATACTTTAAAAATGGAAAAACATGGATGATTTATACTGCAGTCTTCTATTACATGAAAGCTTTTTAGCTTTTACTGATATCAGAACCATAATTAACTTTTGTCTTCCTTATCCCACCACCAAATAGACTGATCTTTCAAACCAGGATTATTATTTTTTAAAAATGGATATACTAATGAATTCTGTTATCATAATCTAAATCTCCAGAAAGTTGCCAAACAGCATATCATGGACAGGATAATTCTAAAGCAATTACAATAAATGAGAATATCTAATTAGAGAATGCAAAAAAAGAGGGGAGAGATACAGAGGGGAGGAGGGAGGGAGGGAAGAGAAAAAGAAAAATGTTTCAGTGCTAACAGCCTGAAGATTCAGTTGTGAAGTTATATTGACAGCTATCTATTTACACAGATCTTGAAATAAAATTACTGCTAGGTATTGAAAACAATACAAGAATAAAAAGAATGATATCACAATTCTCTCCAAATCTAGTAGTATAAAAAATATATATACCACTTAATCCCAAACAATTGCTCTTTAAGACAAGGAAAAGGGCATTACCTGATATTCAGCATAATTTTTTAAACCAATATTCAGGAAAGGTTTGAAGGCCTCCATGTACTTGAGAAACTCCCCTCCTAACACTGAGCAAAATGGAAGATTAAAAAATGTGAGATATCTAAAATTAAGAAATTAGTATCCATAGCCTAGATGAATTTGTAGCTCTCAAAACTCTAGGGATGTTAATTTACCCATACATTTCCCCAAAAATAAAACCCACCCCAAAAACAAGCCCTAACCTGATTTTCTGTGGTGGACCTAATATAAACCCTACCCCGAAAATAAGCCTGGGGGGGGATGGACATGGCCAGCATGAGAGGCAGCTAGAGTGCGGGGCCAATGGTGTCCGGCAGCAGCCACAGCCTGCCGTCCCCTTGACACAGTGCAAAGACCAAGAAGTCTGAGCGTGGAGGCAGAAGCAGGGGAAAGTCAGCCAATCTGGACATGCTGTATGGCTCCCTGACTCATGGGAGGCTTTCACATCGGCTCTGGCAGCAGCACAAGAGATGGAGGAGGCAGGTGCTCCTGATGCCACGCATGGGTGCCTCTTCAGCGTGGCTACAGGCAAGCTGAGGGATGGTGGAATGGTAGGATGGGGTGGGTGATGCCTCCACCCGGCACTGCTGTGCACTTTTCACCCAGAGGAAGACGAAGCTTCGTGTGCTTGGGGACGCTTTAAAACGGAGCTAATCTCTCTGTTTCAAAGCATCCCCTTTGCAAACACATAAGGCTTTGTCTTCCTCTGGGCGAAAAGTGTTTGGGCAGCTATCTCTGGCACCACCCTCTCCATCCCACTGTCTGCGACTCTCAACATGCCCTCGCCTCCACCTGCCCTGCCAGGAGGGAGAAGAGCCCCCATGAGATCAGCAGCAGCATCAGCAGCCACTTGGCAGCCAGCATGGCACAGTATATCAACAATGAGCCGAGGCGCAGTGGTTAGAGTGCTGTACTGCAGCTGCTGTACTGCAGCTACTTCAGCTGACTGCTAGTTCAGCAGATCAGCAGATCAAATCTCACAGGCTCAAGGTTGACTCAGCCTTCCATCCTTCCAAGGTGGGTAAAATGAGGACCCAGATTGTTGGGGGAAATATGTTATTTAGTATACTGTCGATACTTCAAATCTTATCACTTCCTATCTTTCTGTTAACTATTCTAAGAAATAAAATTCAAAAATAAAATGTGTGTTTTATGTCTTCTATTACTATACTGTACTGTTAGGGTAATAAAATAAGATACATAAATCATTTTCTCTCGTTTATTTCACATAATAATCTAATCATAGCAAAACAATTGTTTGGTAAAGCCTTCTGACTGCTATTATGCCTAAAACACTTTATATAACATTATGAACATTTGTTAAGTACCGGGTCTTATTTTCTTTTGACCTCCGAAATAAGAGCTAGGCCTCATTTCCTCTCCATGTACCGGTATGAGGCAGGGGGGCAGGGCAAGCCACCCCTTGTGCCAGTTTCCCAAAGGGTCAGGAGGCCATCCCACCATCCATGAAACAGTTGATTCGCGGGTGCCACTCAGATCACCACCTCCATAAGCGTGACCGATTTTGCCAGCATTGCAGCCACAAAAGCAGGAGGCCAAGCAACTTGCCCCATGCACCCTCCTTACCTAACGGTGACTGTCACAGCAGGGAATTCCATCCACGGAACAGCTGCCTCACAGTTGCCGCTCTGGCCACCGCCTCCAGCAAGTGCAGCCCCTTTTGCTGGCGACTGCAGCTACAAAAGCAGGAGGCCAAGCTATGTGCCCCGCACACCAGCCTTCTGAAGGGTACTGTAGCAGCAGCTACCCACAATTTTTTTACCATTATTATGTCCTGACTCACATGGCCCTGAAAAGTTAACATTTCAGAAATGTTACCATAGCTGCAGATGTCTCCTTGTGCAAAGCTCTGCTGCAGCTTGGCTTCAGAGCCTCCAGTCTTGCAATCCTATGCAGGGAAGGCAAAGGTTTGCTCCGAAACTGTGGCAGAGCATTGCACAAGGAGACCTCTATAGCTATGGTAACATTTCATTTACTGGAGGTGGTGGCTGGAATGACACCTTCGAGACAGCTGTTCTATGGACGGAATTGCCTGCTGCAACCATAAACATTAGGTACATTAGATAAATGTACTCAATGTTCTTACGTAAACATTAGGTAAGGAAGGTGCAAAGCGCATGGAGCATGTTATTTGGCCTCCTGCTGCTTTTGCAGCTGCAATTGGTGGCAAAAGAGGCTGCACTTGCTGAAGGTGGTGGCTGGAGAGGCACCCGAGAGATAGCTTTTCTGTGGATGGAATTGCCTTCTGCAACTGTCATCGTTAGATTAGGACGCAAGGTGCATGGGGCGCATCACTTGGCTTGCTGCTTTTGCAGCTGCAAAAGTGCTTGCACTGGGAGGCCTCCACGGGTAACATTGAGTTTACGCCTCTTGCTCCAGCAGGCTGGGGGCAGGCCAGGGAAGATGGGGTTCTGGGGTGCAAACGATGAAGGGGCAATCTCCCCCTCCCTCTTCCGTGCTGCAGGGCTACCATGGAGCTTGCATAGGGCAAGGTTTGGGCTGGAAAGAGTGCGCCAGAAATATCTCAGGTGTCCGGAGAGACAGAACAAGAGGCAGCTCCCAGCCCTCGCTGGCTCAGCTAATCCACGGGCCTCGATTAAGGGGCCAAGCAGCCATGAGGTGACCAGGGAAGGGAGGGACTGCCTTCTGTGCTGCCATGCCCACCCCCCAAAAAAAATCAGGCTAGGCTTTACTTTAGGGGTAGATCGTATTTTTGGGGAAACACAGTATTATCTGTTCATAATCAAAATAAAACTTTAAGTCTGTTCTATAATACCACCTCACTATATTTTTCACTACCTGTATTGGAATCTAATCATTAAAACATTCTTATAATTTTGTGACATCATCTGATGGCCCTCATCCAATCCTTAGCCCACAAATCTCTTTGACATTTGTTATGTCAGGACCAATATATAAGTCCTAAATGTATAAAATATTGCTAATTGTAACATAAAACTAGAATGTGGACAACCCAAACACTTATGTATTCAGAGAGCCTTCAATGTTTCAAAAAATCCCTTTGATTAGCAGAGCAATGCATTTACCTTCTACCAGAGTACTAACAGCCATGAGGGCATCCTCTTGGACACCTCCTGATCCTGCTGTACTTTGGAACATTCTCAGAAGAGATGCCATCACCACATCTGAAATCTGCAAAGCATCCTGGTGCTGGACTTTGCGAAGGACATTCTGTTTGATGAAAGATGAACATTTATCTGGAAGTTTTCTTCTATTCCCCCCACTTCTTTTAATTATGTTTTCATCTTATCTTGTGAATAGGTTTGAACTGTGCGACTGGAAAAATCTATAAGCAAGTATTTAGTAATAACTATCTCTTACCTGGATAGATATTCCTTATAGGTGCTAATTTAGTCTAGATATAGGTACTAATTTCTTTAGTATCTAGCAAAATACAATGGAACAATGATAGTTAACTTTAGCTGAGCATCTGCTAAAGGCTGAATTTATCCACGCAATAGTTCATAACTTTTCTTGGTAAAGTAGTGAGAGGTTCCACCTCTTTCTTTGACATACTAGTTATAGGACCAGTTGGTGGAAGGTATATATCCAAGATAATTCTTGTCTTAAACTATGCACCAATGTATTACTTTCTTTTTCTATATACCATTGATTTTCAAAACTTTCAAAGGAAAAATCAAATTTGAACCAAGAGGGCATTTAATCTGTAAAAAGTTCAATACAGATTTGTTTTCTCCTAAATATTACTTATAGTTCTTATACTGAATGCTTTAGAGTATAGAGCTGTAAACACCTTTACAATCAGGTAATAAATGTTAAGCTTTTACCTGCAATGTAGCACAAAGTAAAGACTGAAGATCATTAAACTGGATTCTGTCACTTGTGCTCTGGATATGAGACTGGAGAGAAAATAAAGTTTAGCATTTGAAATTTTATTTAAAACTTTTATCTCTATGAAGATCTGACGTATATTTAAAATTAAGTTGATTGAGAATAAGACCTACAACCAGAACAAATTCTGATTTTATCATCAATGAATGAGGATATTCATTCGCCAGCTTTCAAACTAAGAGGTTTAAAAACTTGTATTATGTTTAATTAGAATTTAACAGTGATCACCAGATCATAGGCATGTGCATGCAATGGAAAACCCAAGTACAGGTAATATTGTCCCTCATCCAATCCTTAACCCACAAATCTCTTCGACAATCAATATTTTTATTTCAATCTTGACTCAGTCAATTGTTTTTACACGAATCATAGAAAGCATGCAAAACATCCATGAAACAAAACATAAAATATACAACTTCCCAAGTTAAGCTTTCCTGTTTTAGAAATCACCCATTTGGGCGGATACTATCACATTTTTCAAACATCCAAGCTAACCTCCATTTGGAGCACTTGTTGCAGCCGTTCCATGATAACTAAAGTTGTCTTCTGAACAGCCGGATAACAGTCTTTGGCGCTATTTTTCACAATTTCCATCAGAGCTTCATATGCAGCACTCCTTAAGTTGTTCTGATGTCCATCAGGCCTAAAACAAAATAAAAACAGGAATTGCAAGAGTACATTAGTACACCAACACAATTAAATGCCAATGAACTATCCAAAAGGCTATCCACTGAAGTGGTACATCAATGGAAGGCAGGCTAAAATATTCCATTTGGTTTTGGGGGGAGGGATTAAGGCTGGAGCGGAGATGGGGGTGGGGTGGAGGGAAATTGATTTTTTTTTTTTGGCCTACATTAGGAGTGAATAGGGGCTAGATATTTCCATCAGTCTTAGCTTCTAGTAGTGGCCCAGCAACAATCCTAGCATCTGTCTATGCTATTGGGGCAGTCATTAATTTGGCTTAAATGCTGTTGATTCTGAGGTCACAAAAGGACATTATACATAATTCAAGATGTCCAATCACAAAAAAGATAAGTAGTGCTTTCTGTGACATACGATACTACTTCTAAATTCTTTGATATGAGAAAATTAATCAATGGATCATAATGCAGTATTGTCTCTGAATATTTTTTTCTTCAGGAAGATTAATGGATATAAAATGTAACCAGTCCCTAAAGCATATAAATCCTTCCATTTCCCACCATTCAGTCAGAGCTGAAGAAGTTTCTTGGTTGAGAAGCAAAATATCTTCAAAGAAAAACAAAAAAGTCCAGTTGCCTCTTGAAAAAGCATCTTTAGGACAACCATGATCTGGATGACTAAGAATCTCCATAGACATTTGCAAAAAGTTCAATTTTTTTGTTTGGCTGAGACAAGAAATTTGTGCCTATTGTTTCAGAGTGATGTATTTTATGCCACAGCATCCCAATGTATCCAAACCAATTGCTACATGGAAGTCTAATCATACATCCAACATAGTAGTTCAATACTTTATAAGACTGGGTGTTAAGACTAGATCTAGAATATGAATGATCTTATACAGCAAAACAAGTAACAGTACAGGTAGTCCTTGGATTTTGACAGAAATTGCCATTATTAAGTGAGATGATCATAAAGTGCAATGTGTTGCTTAGTAGCTGTCCTGGCAGTTTCAGTTGTCATTGTTAAGCGAGGATTACAGATTGCTAAATGAGCACCTTATGTGATCATGAATCAGGCACAGGACACACATGCTTACTTTAATGGTGATTGAAGGACATTGTGAAGGTCATAAGTAGGCTGTAAGTTATTTTTTCACCCGTCATAAATTTGAATGATTGCCGAACAAAAATTTCATAGGTGGAAGCTACTTGTACAGTAATTGTACTTTAAAAAACTTGAAAGCTAGTACTGAATTAGAATAGTAAAATCACATTAAATTATGCAAAAGGGTTTATCCATAAACATTGCAGAATTGCTTGCAAAATGTCTAATAGTGATGAAATAGGAGTATTCTCCAAGGGCTGTTAGCTTATAAAATCAGATAAATGTATGACAGAATCTGAATTACATTGATTCAGTTTGGAGGCAGGGATATTATTGCAACAAAGTTCTTGTTGCAATAACCAGGTATGTATAAATTTACAATCTGTAAGCATTAAGTAGTAATAAAACAAAATTCTCTTGACCAGAGCCTGAACCTAGTAAGTCAAAAAATATATCAAGAAAATGAATAGTTTAATTAGGTCAAGTAACTTACATAAATATTCAATAGTGATTTAAATAATTCTACATTGTTGAAGTATGTTTCTCTGAAATCTTCTGATGGATATGGTAGTTTTTTTTAAAAACTGTCCTGGTATTTTGTAAATGAGATCTAAAACCTACCACCACAGATCATACCTGTTCATTCAACAGCATATACATCTTTTCCCCCCATGAAACCAAAGCTCACAGTCAGGAACTTTAACTGCTTCAATGCATATTACTGACAGGTAGGAAAGGTAGGGAGAAACCAAAGAAGACTTAGCTTTTATTTTTGATTTTGGAAAGAAAATCCTGAAATCTAGGCAAAATAAAAACCCTGCTATTTATTTTATTCTAAACTGCTCTCCCATTTTTAACCTGTGGAGTTCATAATAAAAAAAGAGGACAAATTTGATAGATCATTTTTAGATATAGACAATATTTTAAACTGAAATATAAAGGAAATAAAAGAAGATGCAAAGCTTGCTTAAAACGTGTTGAATTGTTTTAATATTACATATAACTCAATGCTCCATTTTGTTGCAAAATTTAGTGAAAAATCAGCTAGATTTGTTGCAAAGTTTAGGCAAGTGTTTAAAATCAGAGATTAAATGCAGGTTTTTCAAAGTGCTTATATTTTATTGTTCCATATGCTTGATCCTGGGGAAAAAAATCTGTCCAAGTTCTATATTCTATCAAAACAGGATCATAACCCTGCAACCTAAGTAAATTATGTGTGTTAGATAAACTTGCATGATTTTTTCATATTTTCTCTTATATATAATTTGTGCTGCTTTTCTTGTTAATGGTTTAGAACTTCCAAGTAAATTCCATAATTCTTTCTCTCTAGTGTATTGTTTTAGTGGATATTATTCTTACACATTTGAATTTGAACTTTGCAACAATATGGCTTGTGCCAAAAACTGCATATTTGTAACTTTTCTGCAATTCTGTGGAATTATAGTACATGTAAAGAATTCCCAATAATTACAAAACCAACCTAGTAATATTTCACCTTACCCTTAAGTTGTGGAGATTTTATAAAATGAAATTCTTGAGTATTTCCTGAAGTTCATCAGCAGATATGGTTGAATGGATAAAGAATTATTAAGTTACCTGTCTGTGGTCTCTAAAAGTTTTTGAACAATTAACTCAAAAGATGAGGATAAGCAGTATGTTGCAGGCTCTTCTTGATCATCAGCTACATCAGCAGCTTCATAAGCAGCTTCTGCCAAACTAGAGAAAGCCTGAAAGATATTAGGTGTCAGTAATTTAGAAGTTGACAATTTCAGGAAGTTTCCTATTTTGGTAAGTTACTGATTTCAGCCTAAGAAATTGATTTCCTAATGTTGACTCTAACCTTGCATCTTTCTTTAACATTTTCCTGCTCCATTATTTGATAATTAAGAGGTCAAACAATAGGCCCAATCACATTTTTTGCCTTAGCACCATTGTTTTATTTGTATCTTTATACATAGTATTCTCAAGTTATGACCATTCAAATAACAACCATTCGAAATTATGACGATGCTGAAAAGTAACTTGTGACTATTGTAGTATGCCTCATGGTCACATGATCAAAATTTACATGCTTGGCAACCAGAATGTATTTATGTTAGTTGCACTATTCTGAGGTCACATGATCATCATATACAACCTTCCCAGAGGGCTTCTGACAAGAAAAATAAATGGGAAAGCCAAATTTGCTTAATGACTACAATGATTTGCTTAACAACCATGGCAAAAAATTATCATAAATACTTATTTGCATTGTTTAGTGATAGAAATTCTGATCCCAATTGTGGCCGTAAGTCAGGGATTACTACCTGTACAGAGCAAGTGCAGATTCAAAACAAGTCTTCTTTTTCTAATTTATCCAGCACTCAAATGTTTATTCAGAATAAGAATTCTCACTTACCCAGCATACATTGGAGGCCACTCTTGGCTCTGCACCCAAGCCTTCAATTAGACACTGCAGCAACGGAGCAAGATAAATATCATTTATGGCTGCCTCAGGTAACAGCTCACAGATCCGACCCACAGTCCAGGCGGTTGTATCTCTGACTACAACACTGGGGTCCTTCATTAACTCTATAAGAGTAGGCATAGCCTAGGAGAAAAATGGTCCGCTGTCAATCTGGTTTTGATTTTTCATGTCTAAAGTAGTTTTCAAAATCCTTGTATTTCAAACTGTCTTCTTCAGCTTTTCAGTTAGATCTCAGGCCATGCAAGTTGTAAGGTATATTCTTACCAATTAGGCCCATATGGAAGCATAGGCTACTCTAATAGGAGTTACTCCAAAATATTGAATAATGTAACATTGTAGCTGCAATATATCACAGAGATTTCAAGTTCAATGGTTTGCTATAAAATATTCAGTATTCAAATGAGCCAATTTAGCAAATCTTATGCACAATAAAACTAGCAAAATGAATCTTAAACAATAAACACTGACATTATTAGCATCTAATGCCCAAGTACTGGGATTAGTTATTAATAATCGAGCAAAATGAAAGCATGTCTAGGGCAGAATACAAGTAGGGAGGGAAGACACTGGCCATATTAAACATGAAAGCTTAGAGGAGAGGAAAAAATTCTTAGTATATGTTATGGACATTTATTTATTTGTCAAATGTAGGTACTGTCCAACTTACTGACACAGAGACTCTGTTAAAAACATAATATCCTAAAAAACATACAAAATATAATACCTTAATAAAAGGAGATAGTAAAAACAAGGATAAAGAAGGTTGACAGTTAGACAGCAGAGAGAGGACTACCAAGGTGCCAACCTGAAGTTATTACTTATATACATGCATATACACTGTGTGCACAATTATTAGGCAAGTGAGTATTTTGACAATATCATCATTTTTATGCAGATTTTCCATCTCCAAGCTGTATAACCTTGAATCTTAGTGGATATAAGCATATCAGGTGATGTGTATTTATGTAATGAGTGTGGGGCCTAAGGAGATCAACATCCTATATCAAAGCGTAATTAGGCAGCTACTTTTTCCTCTCAGGAAAAATGAGCCAAAAAAGAGATTTAGTTGACTCTGAAAAGTCAAAAATTGTAGTCTTTCAGAGGGATGCAGCATTCTTGAAATTGTTAAGATATTGGGGCGTGATCACAGAACCATCAAATTTTTTGTTGCAAATGGTCAACAGGGTCACAAAAAAACTTGAGAAAAAAAGATGCACATTAACTGCCAAAGGTTTGAGTGGAATCAAACGTGAAATATCAGGAACCATTATTCCCCAATGCTGTCATATTCCAGAACTGCAACCTACTTAGAGTGCCCAGAAGTACAAGGTGTTCAATGCTTAGACACATGGCCAAGGTAAGGAAAGCTGAAACCCAACCAGCACTGAACAAGACACATAAGTTGAAACGGCAAGACTGGGCCAAGAAATATCTGAAGACAGATTTTTCAAAGCTTTTATGGACTGATGAGAGTGACTCTTGACAGACTAGATAAATGGGCCGGTGGCTGGATCAATAACAGGCACGGAGCTCCACTTCAACTCAGATGCCAGCAAAGTGAGGTGGGGTACTGGTATGGGCTGGTATTATTAAAGATGAGCTAGTTGGACCTTTTCAGGTTGAATATGGACTCAAAATCAACTCCCAAACTTACTGCCAGTTTTTAGAAGACTCTTTCTTCAAGCAATGGTACAGGAAAAAGTCTGCATCTTTCAAGAAGACCATGTTTATGCAGGACAATGCTCCATTGCATGTATCGAAGTACTCCACTGGGTGGCTAGCCAGTAAAGGTATTAAAGATGAAAAAATAATGACATGGCCCCCTTTCTCACCTGACTTAAACCCTACTGAGAACTTGTGGGCCCTTCTTAAACAGGAGACTTATAGAGAAGGAAAATAATACAACTCTCTGAACAGTGTCTGGGAGGCTGTGGTTGCTGCTGCACAAAAATTTGATGGTCAACAGATCAAGAAACTGATAAGACTCCATGAATGGAAGGCTTATGACTATTATTGAAAAGAAGGGTAGCTATTTTGGTCACTGATTTTTTTTTGAATGCAGTGTTTATTTGTATATTTTGAGTTGTTTGTTTATTATTCTCATTTTAACATATGCAAATAAATGAGATAGGAACTAAATTTCATTTAGTTGCATATTTCTGCACACTAATAGTTGCCCAATAATTGTGTACTCAGATATCCTCCTAAGAAAGCCAAAATCTCACTTTTACTTTTTACTTTTCAGTTTTGAGGTTATTAAGATTTGGACTGACGAGAGCACTGTAGTTGTTCAATAATTAAATTAATCCTCTAAAATACTTGTCTAATAATTGTGCCCAATGTATGTATACGTATATGAAATTACTTAGGTTCATGGCTGAAATGACAAACTTAACATAGTACCAGAAAATGTTTATTTTCTGATATGTTACTAATTTTGGACTTAAATGTGCAGAATGTACAGTAATTTCAAAATTAACAGCATATATTCATAACAGAAATTTGACAATTTAAACAAAAATGGCTTCCATATACATTAGATACTGTATGTAGTGCTTGTTATTTAGCAACTGCAGTTAGGACTGGGTACTTGGTTGTTAAGCGAAGCAGTTAAGAGAAACTGAAAGTCTTCAGCTTTCCTTTGCTTTATAGTAAATGCAAGGATTGGTTGTAAACTTGCTTTTTCATTATTGTGAATGGATCTAAATGAGGCAATGCAATTAGACAAATTTAAGTATTTAGAGTACATTTTTTAACGGGAAAAAGAGTAGAGCTGAAATCAGAAATACAAATGTAGATAAGAGTACAATACTCTTATCTACAATAAAGAAGTTATAAATTAAATATTTATCTGAAATGTTTCAGTATTTTTTAATGGAAACTTTAAAAAACAAAATGGTGGAAACTGACACTCTTCATAAAGTTCTCTAAAAACTTTTTTGCTTATTGTTAAAAACTTCAAGTATTTTCTTTTTTATGGTTAATTTTTCAGCACCAGTGTACTGAGTGCTAATTGTATAACTTTTGTAATTTCTTTGTCCACTTACAGATACCAAGTCTTTGCATCATTTTTAAATTTTCTCATTTGATTTAAACAAAATTTAAAAAAGAAGTCTTTTTCACAAATCTCAGGACGCAAACTGGATCACAACTGGAAATGGCTCTTTTCATATCTTTGATTCAATGCAAGGCAATATAGTATTTTAAAGGCAATCATTAATCTCTTGAATTAGGCATAAAATCAACTGAAAGCAACAATAAAGTAAGTCTGACATGCCAATCTCTTTAAGTTTAGATTATAGGATCTAGGGAAAAGGCGTCTGTAGTACGTATCACAAAAGTGAAGGAAAAATATAGTTCATCTATACTGCCTGCAACAATATTGCTTTGCACCAGTTCTGAATCTTTTGCTTTGTCTGCTAGAAAGAAACTCCATTGGCAGTTCTCAGAATGAAACAAGACCAATACAATACTAACAAAGAATTAGTAAGAATTATATAAGTAAGATGTTCTGTATTTATTTTTATAAAATAGTATCAGAATCTGATATGATTTGCCAATATTTCAGATAATAAAAATATATTCTTCAAATATGCTGCTTTGCAAGAAATGGGATAGACTATCTCCCCATCGGTTACTCCTCAAAATCACAGCAGAAGGCAGAGGAACTCAATCACTTCTCCGATCACAAGCAATTAAAGCAGAATGTGATGATAATAGTTGTCTTTTCTTGTCATGGTGTTCTTTTCTGGGAGGAAAACGGAATGGAGTCTTTCTGAGAGGCTCCTGTTACTTTGTAGTACCAGAGCAATATATTATGCTGCAAGGCTTTCAGGCCTTTTGTACCAAATAATGGTTGTACCAACAGTATTACAATTGCGGCACATACTCATTTGATTAAAATAATGACAACAAATGAAAATTCATTTTGACCTTAGGGTCAATTCAACATGTCAAGTACATATCTGGTCCTTGCTATTTTCCTCATGAACCTGCTATTCTCAAAATATTATGAAGTATTTTTTAGTCAAAAAGAGACACATAATTAATATATTTACAAACTAGTTATCTAGTTTGCAAGCCTTCATTTTGAAAAAAAATGGACTTATATTTTTAGCACAAGCCTCTCTCACCTGAATGACAAGAGGTTTTAACTGGTTTGGTTCTGGGCCTTCTAAAATGCATCCGAATGCCATGACAGCAGCATCTCGATATCGCCAGTCAATATTTTTTATGTGTTCTTTAATGAAGGGCAAAACATGAGGTACAATATCGTCCTCACAACAGGTTGCCAGAAGCATCAAGCAGACCCCAGCTGCTTTACAGGGGTTCCAGTCATCATCATCATCATTCTCATCCTAAGTGAGGAAAAATGGGAAGAAATAGTATTCAGGATTATATTTTAAATATCTAAAATCATTTTATAATAAATCTGATTAGATTTCAGGTAGGAACACTGATTTCTCAAAGTATCTGACAATCTCATAACAATTCAATATTTCCTAATTTGGAAAATTACGAAAAATTTGTCTGATTCTCAACACTAACCCAACATTTGCCAAAAACTCAGTAATAAGATAGTGATCTGATAGTCAATTTAATGACAGGTAGATAAATGAATGATTCCTTTAAAAGCAAAGTGATAAGAGTGATACAACGGAGATGGATATAATTTGGCACAAGATTAACCGAATTATATATTTAATATCAACAGCTGAGGCTTCAGTGTAGCCACGATTGCCACAGTCAATCGTGTAACCACGATTGTAGTAGCCACGATTGTCAAATTGGTATAGGTTGTCAAAATAATGCTTTTTAAATTATATAGACTGATAAAAAATAATTTAAAAGAGAAGCAATAGGAAATACTTTTTACTCTATTCAGGTCAGAATATTTCTGCAAGCACCTATCTCCAACTGGACAATGGGCAGTATGCAATAATTTTGGAATATTATATGGCTATGAGGTAAGAGATTGTATTCATTCATAAATCAGAAGTGTGTAATTCTTATTATGATGCATTACCAATTTATGAATGAATGCAATCTCTACAGGATTACCAAAATATTTCATAATCTTTGTGTATAAAAGTTATAGATTAAACCAAAAACTATCTGAATTTAGAATACACAGGTTTTTTTCTGTAGACCGGGACACTTTAAGCTTGTTCTTAATTTTTTCACAATAATTATTATGCCAGTCCTCTCCAACCTGATGTCTGCCAAGATTTTAACTACCTATCTGTAAAACCATATCAAACAATAAAATATACTAGGAAATGAATTTCAATATAGCTTGCAGGATACCAAGCTGATGAAAACTATAGGCCCTGAAACTACAGGTAGTACCTTTGGTTAATGACCGTTTAGTGAATAAACTTACAACAACACTGAAAAAGTAACTTTACAAAAAAGTCAATCTCCTACAACTGTTGCAGTTTTCCTGGAATCATGTCATTGAAATTCAGGTGTATCATAGCTGGCAAGTGTTTACAACTTATGGCAGGTTACCATATGCAGGCTTCACAACCAGCTTCTAACAGGCAGAGTCAATGAAGAGGCAATCACATGATGTCTTAACAACAGCAGAAGTGAGGCTGTAGATCTGCTGTTATATATGGTGTATGTGTATGCATGTGTGTATGTGTGTATACATATATGTATACATGTTTTCTGAGGTTTTCGCGGGTGTTTGTATGTAGGTCTTTGGTTATTCAGGTTTTCTCCCGCATAAAATTGGAAGTGTCTTGGCGACGTTTTGACGAAGTCTCACTCATCATCTTCAGGCTGGTGTTTTTGGCTTCGTGCTCCTAGAAGCATGAAGCCAAAAACACCAGCCTGAAGATGATGAGTGAGACTTCGTCAAAACATCGCCAAGACACTTCCAATTTTACGCGGGAGAAAACCCGAATAACCAAAGACCTACATATGTATACATGTATACACACACACGTCTGTATGTATGTGTGTGTGTGTGTATATATATATATGTCTATATGTATATTATATATACTTGATGATGCATCACTAAGCAACATAATTGCTGATCCCAAGGATAACCTGCACATTGGAGAATGGTGCCTGTTTTTTATATTACTTACCTGTTTTGTCAATGTTTGTGTCAGAATTGGGACTAGATACTGGAGAGCACCCTTGGCATAGAATTTACTAGTATGCTCTGGAGGCCGTCCTTGTTCTGCTGCCTGCAAAAAAAATAATACAGATGTCTTAATTTCAACTGAACATGTATTTGTCCCAGTTCTCTATCTGAACTGAGATATGTACCTTTTCCTTTGAAAATCTCTTGAGAATAACATTATACTGCAAGGTTGTTTGCTAACATATATTTATGCAAACGACCATGGACCTACCTGAAAGAAGAATCTCAACAACTGCAATTTTCAGTAGGAGTATCTGGAAGGTCAAGTCTCCATCCTTTCCTTTTGTTTTTTTAAGCATGTCTCGGTTTTAACTACACATTTTGAAGTTTTCTTTTATCTGTAACTGTTAATCTACTGTTGAATGCTGGTTTATTCTAATCCTGTTCTGGATTTTAATGTGAATTTTTAATGTCTTTTTATTGCTTTATTTTGAGTTCAAGAGTGCTTTCACTGTATGGAAGTTAACAGTGATTTCCTAGCTAGTGAAAGTGATCGGATTTGATTTACATTTACATTGAATTTTCACAAGTGTTTTATATTATATTACTTTTTAAAAGCTCTGGTCTTATTTCTTTTAACTTCTGATTGGAATTTCTGTTTTCTATTCACTTTTCATTGTGAGATATGTCTTTTTTTTCCTGTTATGGTACATCTACTTGTCATTGACAGGAAATGTTTCTTTTTGTGAAAGCTCAATAATAGGAGCTTTCCTATAACTATTCCTAATATATTGCATTAAAAATGCAAATGATGGATCAATTTAATTAAAAACCCTTTAGAAGCCTTTGGAAAAATGATTTTTAACTTAAAGCTAAAATTGAAAACTTAAGATAAAAAGTTTGATAAAATAATAACCAAAAATGATACTCTAATACAAGTAACGGCAGCTAAACCAGACTTGCAATCAGATGATTGGAATCTAATTTGTTAGATTTATAGACTTATCTAATTTATTAGATAAATAGATTTGAAGGAGGAGTCTGGTTTGAAAACTACAGGCTTGTTCGAGAAAGCTTAAAGGCGCATGAATTCTAAAGACTTGTTGGAGAGAGAGAATCAATGCATAATGGACTGGTCTTCGGAAAGCTCTTCATGAGTAGTCCCATATAGAGTAGTGCATTGCAGAAACCAAATGAGAGGTAAAGAGGACATGAGTGACTATTAGCACAGCCTGTACAAAAATGGACGTAACTGGTGCACATCTCTGAGATATGCAAAGGCCTTCCTAGACATAGCTGCAACCTGCTCTTCAAACCCAAGTCCAAGGGGAACTCCAAATTATGCACTGAATCTCTAGAACAAAGCTTCCCTATCCATATCAAAGATGGAAGAAGCTCATTTCTAGGCAGACTAAATATCCAAAGCCACTTCATTTTGCTTGAATGGAATTGGAACCTACTGCAATCCACTCAAGCCCCTACAGACTTAATTTTACATCTGAGAATGATCATGATATGGTAGATTTATTTAGGAGTTTTAGCAGTATGTTAAAAAATAGAATTATATATGGTCAATAGGCTTGAATTATGAATATTTTGCATGAAAATGAAGTTGAAAGTCTAAGTTTAAATGCAACAAGCCAGGTACATGATGGAAATAAAGCATACTTGAGAACAAATGGAATGCTTAGCAATGGTTCAAACTGAATAATAAAAGAATAAGACAACAATGTATGTTGTCTTCTTAGTTGTTCAATGTATTCAGGTAAAAGAAATATTAAAAAAATATATGTGGTTGGATATGAGCATGTACGTTTATGTGGAGGCATTGCTATTTTGCTTGTTTGCAACCTAAATTATTTTTACTAAACCCCATATGAAGTAAAGGTTTGAAAAGTAATCTATCAAATATCATGACTATGCTTGATTTTTTTAAAAAAAATCAGGTAAACTGCAGCAAATAGCCAAAAATTAACATCATTTTGAATTAAGAGAACATTTACTGAAAACAGGAAACTGATTGAATTTTTTTAAGATTTGCAAATGCTGATACAAAGCTCTAGGTAGTATGAGCTGTGTTGTAAGAAATGTTTATCAAAAAACATGAATGTAGCAACTGGTGCACACCTCTAAGATGTGACCCAATCATGAGTAATGAAAATTGAATGCAGCAGAAATAGGGTGCTATTATAATGCTTATATGAGTGAAAATCTGTCTATAATCTTTCAAATATACATTGCAATGCAAAAAAATTATCAGTGTTAGCAACCTTGGGTCTCAACATTTATAGATGTATGCATCACTTTAGTCAGCGTGGTGCATGATGTTTCATCATAGACCAAAGATTGTTGTAAAACAAAACTGTCAATTAGTAGAGTCAGAAAATGTAATATTTGCAACTCTTTAACTTACTTCCGAAGCTTCTATAGCCAGGTCCATTTCTTCATCACAAACATTTGACCAGAACTCTATACCTTGCAGAGCCACTTCATCAATATCACTTTTCATGGCTTCAATTGTGATCTTTAGAAAAACAAAAGCAGTGTTAAACCAGTATTTTCTTCTCTACCAAGGAATTTACAGTAATTTAAAGCACATAAAAAAAAAGGTAAAGCTTTCCTCTGCCAATCGTGTCTGACTCTAGGGGGCGATGCTCATCTCCAACTCACAGCCAAAGATATATTGTTTCCATGGTCATGTGGCTGGCATGACTATATGCATGGAACACTACTTTCCCACTGAAGTGAGACCTATTTATCAACTTCCATTTACATGCTTTTCAACTGCTAGGTTGACAGGAGCTGCAGCAAGTAGTAGAAGTTCACTCCATCATGTGATACTTGGTCTTGAACATAAATATTTAATCTCAAATTCCACTTGTGAATACTCACAGCAAAAAGTGCAGGGCCCATATATGTTTCCATGTATTGATAATAAAGGGACATAATCTTCACCAAGTTCTGTAAGGCAGCTACTCGCACCTAAATATAAAAACAAACTAATAACAGTAAGAAGAAAACACCAATGACTCATCTACCACATGAATGAAATAAAACTAGTATTCAAATTACTTTAACCAAATATTTTAGAATTTATTCCTAATTTTAAAATTAAACAGATAATGAAAAATGGGAAAAGAACTACAAAGCACTGAAGTCAGAAAAATAATCTTCTATACTATTTCTGAAATTATAGCACTGAAGACCTATCTACCATTACCTATAAAAAGCAACAGTTTCTTTCTTAAGATATTTTTTCTTTTATTAAACTAGCTTCACTCATGCCTTATAATGCTATCTCTTTTATTTGACTAAAGACCATCTCAAAACCCTAGCCATCTATGTAATGTTGTAATGCACGTAATTACGCGTTTGTCACTCTGATTATAATGAAAGATACAAAACTAATTTCTTTACTTTCATACTGTGTCACTCCCTATGTCACTCCCAACCACCTTTGTCTGAGGCTAATCTCTTTTGGAATAGATGTCTATCATTGGTTTTGTTTTTATATAACTCCAGGACCACTGAATGTATTGATAACGTTGTATAAAATATTTGGTGAAGAATTAGTTTAAAGCCTTTTTTAAAAAAATAGTCTTATACTTTTAGTACATTGAAACTGCTGGAAAAGTGTTTCAGGCTTACCCTTGTATCAGGACACTGTGTCGCTTCACAGACTACTTGCATGATAAAGTGCCTTTCAGACTGGAATTTTTGAATAGAAAGAAAAATGCAGACTTAGGTTTGAAGTTACAAAGTATACTTCAAATTAAAATAAAGATAAACAAAATATACAATAGCGTATGCTAGAATCCTCTGGTACTCAATGATTTGATTTGGATTATATGTTATCAAGTTATTTTCAACTCCTAATAATCATATAAAACTTCTCAATGATTCAAATTCAGCACAACTTTATTTTACCAAACAAATTCAATGTAAAAAAAAACCCTTTTCAAATATTTGATTGAGGAATACATGATTACAATATGGCAGCATCTTCCATATAATACCTAAAAGTCATCTCAACCACATACCTTTTCTGAAAGAGTAAAATTCTTAAGTTTACTAGAAAGTTTTAGAGTTCCAGTTTGAAAAAATTATTTTAAAGTTATAGTTTATTGCATATATCACACAATGAAAATACTGTAGTTTCAATATAAAATTGTTTGGATAAAGTAAATTAAATTACTCAATAGACAATCAAAATATTTTATTTCATCTTTCATTCACTTGAACATTTCATCAAGGCTGATGAGCATTGCTTTCAGTGTTTCCCCTTCCTCTACTGTTGATCTGCTTGTCCCAGCTTCCCAGCACTTTTGGTACCTTGCCTTATTTCTATAACCATGCCTATTCCACAGGGCAGCATATTCCACCTTTGCCCATTTCCCGACTGTTCCATGACTTGTCCAGCCCTATCATTTCAGCCTAAAACAATCACATTGCCACACTTGGAAAAAAAATCTGAAGCGTCCTAAGAGGCAAGGGAGCACCAATGGCTCTAAGGTAGACAAAATGAGTTCATTTTGTATGCAATTCTAATTAATCCTTATACAAATAAAAACTGCTACAAAGGAAAAAAAACAACTTCCAGACCTAAACTGTCAGGGTTACTTTACAAAATCACAGAATAACATGAAATATTATTGTCGATTGAAACATTTACTAAAAGCTACTTATGGAACATTAAATAGCATTTAGTATGTGTAACTTTAAAATGATTTTACAGTACAAGATTAAACCCTTGTTGCCAAAAAAAGTATCCATTGTTAGACAAACTATAAATATCACTAATGTTTCATAGACTGCAGCACAATCAGTATGAGACTTATAGTAGTTTACATTTTGGTTTCTTCTCATTTATAAATTAGAATCTGATTGCACTATTTACATCTCAGAAGTTTTACAAATAACCCACTGTCTGACATAACATTACTATTTTAATTTTAGATAATTTGACAGGGAAAATTATACTTTTGCATGCAAAAATATTTGGGTCTGGTTTTAAAAGTAAATCTTAAAAGTTTACCACTACCAAATAATTGGTAAAGAAATGTTTGTATTCATTTTACATTTGAATACTTTCATCCTTTTTTAAATAAGTAGAAATTAACCTATCAACATAGCTTCTAATTAGAGAAAAAGACCTAGTATGTTATCAGGATTTCAGAGAAACAATGAAGCTTAATTGTCATAAAATTATTCTCACAATGCATATACTGATTTTATAACATTTGCCACATACCGATTCACTATCATGAACCATTCATTGGCTAGTTGTGCAAATATTGTTTTTATTTATAAGGACAATACAACTGAATGGAAATTAGAAAAATACTATGAAGCCAATTGAATAGGTTATGCATAATACATGGCAGGAATTGATATATTGTTAATATCAAATTCCAAGATTCAAAAGAAGATACATATTTGGTATAAGAAATATTACCCAGGCAGCCAACTGCTGATTCTATAAACCTTAAAATTTGTTTAATTGCCTACATATTGAATTGATCTAGAAACAAGAGCATACAAGAAGAGGTTATGCTGTCATAATCCTTTATGTAGTCACAGTTGAGCAACAACATTTATGTGTATGTCACTTTAATTGATTTATTGTCGTTGTTTGAATAAATGTAAAAGGAATAAGTTTTTCAAAACAAGTTCTAAATATATACAAATCCAAGTCTCAGTCAAATAAGAATGCATCAGAACTCAGTGTGGTGCATGGTTGCTCATCACAGACCATGGATTTCATTGGCATCCTTTTCAACCCTTTTTTCATCATATTCCAATATGGTCACTTACCTCTTTGTCAAAGTTTGCTTTGGTGAATTCCAAAGAGTTCAAGAGTGCATTTGTAGCCGCTAATTTCACATTATTACTCGGCTCTTCTTTCCTCATGCCCTGGATAATGGCAGTCAAAATTTCATTGGATTTATCCTGAAGCTGTTCTGGATCCTGAAAAACGAAAGAATATTAAAAACTATGGCTATATTCCTATGAAATGTGCAACCAGCTAAAATGATAATATAGCATGTTGTCTAAATTGAGAAGCCAAAGTATTTCCAAGTTAGAATGGAGGTTGTTTATCACTACACTTCATATTAGTCACTGAGTACTTTACTTTCTGGAGATTTGCATCTTATTTGGATATACAAAGATGAATTCTAGGGCTAACTTGAATTGAGTCCTCTAATCCAGTTTCCAGCAAAGAGGCAGCTAAATGGAACCTACCAAAGTCCTATAGAGAGAATATTTAAATCTGTCCCATAAGTAGCTGCACAATTAGTGAAATTAATTTGGATCTGTCAGACA
Source organism: Coluber constrictor foxii (assembly GCA_038048745.1). Taxonomy (NCBI): domain Eukaryota; kingdom Metazoa; phylum Chordata; class Lepidosauria; order Squamata; family Colubridae; genus Coluber; species Coluber constrictor. The sequence goes on from CM075961.1 coordinate 73,794,960, forward strand.
GAATACAAACAAATTATAGAAAAATTGGACAACAAAACTGTTGGTGCCTCATTTTTCTTGTTTTGCACATATTTTGTCCAGAAAGTTGCAAGACTTAATAATCTGCATTGCTCCCTCAAACAATAGTAGGTAGTAATTACACACAGTTACACTCCAGGAGAACAAATATTAGGATTTTCAGTTGGCTTGAAAGATCAAGCCTCCAATGCATAATTTGGAATCAGCTACAATCATGCAAGAAAAATTTAGAACATATTCAGAGACAGTATTATTGTGCACTACTCCTTTACTCAATTAACAAAACACAGGAATGAGCTTTTGATTAAAATTAAGCTACAGAGAGTAAGAGATTAATAAGCACGAGATGAAAAAATACCATAATTTGAATAGCATGTTGAAAGCAACACTTACAATATCCTGACAAATATAGCCAATGGCTTCCAACGTCGATTCTTTCATATGTTCTGTGCTAATTTGATTTGTAACATTGGCTACTAGCTGAGGAATAAGTTCAGGCCACTGATTCATAGGGATCTCTGCACAGGCGATGCCAGCAACGCACTGTGATGCTGAGCTTGGCCTGTAGGTTTCTGTACCCAAGGTTTGCAAAACCTGTGAATGTAAGAAGAGGATCATCATCAGTAGACAAGATCACAAAGCTGCAATACTGTTAGCACAAAGCAATGGACTGCTGTTTTTCTGTATCATTTTTGAAGTTGAGGAAAAATAAACCATGCCTCCCAGCCTTTTTATTAGAGGTTGTAAGACATATTTTTCTCAACTTGGGAACAAACAAGAGAATAGTAAATTGAAGAAACAGTATTCAACTAAAGATATACAGTAGATGTTGTACCGTGTTTCTTTTGACACCTGAAATATGGCCTTGGCCTTATTATTGGGGGTCTTATCCCTAAACCTCGGCCCCGGAGTGCTGACCAGCTGCTTTGCCGGTGCAGCTCAGGCTGCTGCCTCCAGCAATCATGGCAGCTTTTTCATTACTTCCTGTGCCAATAGCACAAGGAGAGGAGGTAGGGGGGCAAAGGGGAGGAACATGCCCCACACGCACCTGCCATCCATGCAGAACAGCCTCACGGAGGCTGCTACTGCAAACCCTAGCTCACTTCTCTTAGTGGCAGCTGCAAAAAAAGTCTTGCCAGCCCTAGCCCTGTCGATCTGGGACTCGAAGAAGGGGGACTGGCGCTGGAGCTCCGAGCAGTGGCCAGTGTAAACTGTCTGCATAGCCATGAAGCAGGACTGTGGCCGTTCTTGCCCGCAACATTGCTGGTAAGGATTGGGTCAGAGCTGCTGCCGCCCAAAATCAGCAGGCAAGATTCGGCAAGCTGGACATACTGCTGTCACTCAGAAGAAGAAAGAGGAGACACTGCGAGAGAGCCCATTTTTGATGTTTTTCTCCTGGGCAGCGGCAGCACATTCAGCTTCCTGAATCTGGTTTGCCGATCTCGGCCAGAGAGGGGGGAGTGGAAGGTGGGAAGGGGTAGTGTGGCAGAGAAGTGAGTCACATGGAATGAGACGGGGCTCCCCTTGCTGTCTCTTCTCTCCTCGTCGGACATGGCAGGAGCTGGAAGTCAAGTAAGATATGGCAGAGAAGACAGGCAGACAGGGAGAAAAGCATTAGGAGCGACTATTTTCCCCCCTTGCTTTTCTCTCCCCCCACCAACTTCATTCTTTAATTGGGAGGTGAGGGCGAGGGATGAGGCGTTTCTTGCTTCAGCTGCACAAGTGGCCTTAAAGCGCTGCCCACCCCCAAGTCCTGAACCTGACAGCAGAGTGAAGCCTCCCCCTAGCCTTCAATGTCCAGGCTGCGCGAACTGAACCCAAGTGATACAAAAAAGCAGACTGGAAAGGGCCGGTTCCATTTGAAAGCGACATTTAACATAAGGAATACAGCAGGAGCTTGAGCGCAGAGAGCGCACCAACTTCGGACTTTAATCCAAGTTTAGAAAAGTGGTCAGAGTCTCCCTTTGAAATCCTGCATCTTCTCGTCCAACCTTCTTCTGCAAAATCATGGTGAATGACAAATCATGTAAGTGGACATTGCGACCGAGACAAATCTGGAGGAGGGTAAACCCAGAAAGTTAGATCGGTCTTCCATTAGTGGAAAAAGCTGAGAAGAAAGACCACGCTGCGAGTTGCAGACGGCCGTTTCCAATCTGCTTCTTTGTATCTCTTGGGTTCAATCCGCGAGGCTGTTCCATGTGGATGGCAGGTGAGTGTGTGGTGCGTTGTGTATGTTCCCTCTCCCTTTCCCCCCTCTCCGGCCTTGCCTCCTCACATCATGTTGTTTGTGCGGCAACTTGCGTATGCGTCGTAAGTATTTGGGGGAGGCTTATTTTAGCGCATGTGCTCGAAAGTCCAATTGGGCTTATATTTTAAAATTTGATTTATACGCCACCCTTCTCCGGAGACTCAGGGCGGCTTACAATGTGTTAAGCAATAGCCTTCATACTTTTGTATATTTTATACAAAGTCAGCTTATTGCCCCCACAAACTGGGTCCTCAATTTACCTACCTTAGAAAGGATGGAAGGTTGAGTCAACTTGACCTTGGTGAGATTCGAACTTACAGTAATTGCAGACAGCTGGAGTTAATTACAATTAATTCTGCTGAGCTATCTAGGCTCTCTTATTATCCGTACATGTCCTAGTTTCAGGGAAAAACATCCATACTGATAAAAAAGCAGTAAGGTTTAACATACATAATTTTTGACTTCTCTGCGAGCATTGGCATCGATTGCAAGCCATCTCTGTTGATGTTGAGTCTTTACATCAGGATCTTTAGATGTCAGAGAGTTCTTGATCTGTAAACCAGCTGCAACTCTTGCAACTTGGCTGTTTCCTGGATTTGCCAGCACTCTGGACAGTTCCACAAGGAAAGTAGGCTAGTAACAAAAAAAACCTTCAATAACCAAAACTCATATCTTTTTGATTAATGCAGAAATATACAACTATGATAATCTAGATTAAAAAAATACAGTTCATTCAAGCAGCACATCTCAACCACATGTAACCACAGGCAACAGTAAATTCCTTAGGTTTATATACTACTTACAAGGTCTCTATTACAATAATCTCTGTTCTTTACATCAGGGGTCCCCAAACCTGATGCCATACAAGTGAGTAAAATCCCAGCCACACACGTGGGATCCAGGCAGCACATGAAACCACCCAGTCCACAGAAAAAAAACGCCCTCCATGGAACCGGTCCCTGGCACCCAAAAGATTGGGGCCATTGCTCTACATCTCTTTTTTATAGAGTTCATTTGTATAGAATTAAATTTCATTTTAAATTGAAGGTATTCTGTACTTATTTTCAAAGACTCGAATTTTAAAGTAATACCCAATTAGAGGGTATATAAATAACTGAGTTTTTAACTTACAGATAGCAAACAGTTCTCAAAGGTATTGAAATCCAATTGTTGCATATTAACTTAGACCATAGCAGCATATAGTTGTTATTCAAAGAACTGGTGGGTATTCTACATGCTGGCTAGAACCTGAATACATGTATTCACGGTTAGCAGAAACTAGGACTATGAAATATGCAACACTCATCTGATTGCTGGACAGGAGAAATAAGATACTTAAATTTTTGCTCTGCTATAAAAGATTGAAAATCATAGGGCCGTGATGGCAAACCTATGGCACGGGTGCCATAGGTGGCATCGAAGCCATATTGGTGGGCACGCGAGCTCAGCTCCAGCACACGTGTGCCCCAGCCAGTTGATTTTTGGGCATTCTGGGCCCATTAGAAGTCAGGAAACACAGTTTCCAGCTTCCGGAGGGCCTCTGGCGGGGTGGAGAAGGCCATATTTGCCTTTCCCAGGCTCCTAGAAGGGCTCTGGAGCCTGGGGAGAGCGAAAAATGGGCCTACTGGGTCCACGTGCCATCGCGTAAAAAAAAAGCAGGGGGAGCACAGAATTATGGATGTGGGCACACGTGTGTGTGACCCCTCCGCGCTCTCCCCGCTTTTGGCACGTGATGGCAAAAAGGTTAGGCGTCACTATCATAGGGTATACCTATTCATAGTGAATACCTTTTTTACAGCAAATTATGTGAAAGAAATGCTGTATGTAGAAAAATGACTTCTCAATAAAGAAAATCAGTATGATCATCAAATGATATTTCAGTACTGAAATAAACAAACAACAGCACCACTCTTCAAAATATCTAACCAAATATATCAACATGTGCCTAGAAGCAATTTGCTACAATATTAAAAGCACAAAATAAATTTAAAACCCCTCTTTTCTAATCTATGATGGTCATCAAGTAAACGTTTACTATCAATATTTACTTGTAGAAAGCTTAACATAGAGCGTTACTAAATTTGGATTTGGAGTTAAGTTTTATTAGCTTATTAAAAGCAGTTAGGAAGTACAAAGTATGGAAAAGAATAACAAGGTTAAATAATACCTAAACCATATCCATTAATGTTTGATGGAAATTGAGAGTACAGCAAGATATAAAAGTTTATATAAATTTGAAGCACTATTTTCTGAAAGATTTAAAGAGGATTTTTAAAGATTTAAAGAGGATTTTTCCAGAATTTTTCAACTTTAAATAAAAGTTGTAAAGCAGGAATTCCATTACTGTATCATAAACAATATTTGGAAGTTTCCTCAGTTTTAATATTTTTTTCACAAATAAATATAACCAGTATTTATTTATTCATTCATTCATTCATTCATTCATTCATTCATTCATTCATTCCAAAACATGTTATAACTATCAACTTCATTTCAATCAGATCACTTTCTACATACTATCTAATAAAATCCAGATTCTTCTTCTTATATCTTGTCCTTTTATCCTCCTTTATAGCATGGCTTATAAATCTTGGATAAACAGGTAAGATACTATTTAGATCATGCTAGTTGCAGGGTCATTCTCTCTTCTTTCTTCCCAAGCTGACCAATGAATTGAAATAAAAAGCATGGAAAAAAGAAATTGTATAGAAAAATATGTATGTGAAAATTAAGTAAATCAGGATGCTTAACTTTAAACCTTTACAGCATAGAGGGAACAGATTTCATCTTCTAATTCCTGCATCTTTTTCCTATCCAATCATAATGTAATTTATACATTTCATTATTTTTTGAACATGTATATATCTCTGGATTAAGAGACAAGGAATGCAATTGTGAAGTTTAACTCTTTTTTACGAAGATAGGTGACAAGCCATGAAGGGTAAGCAACTTGTCAAGATCCCAAACCTTAATTTAGCAGTCTGTTATGCAGAGAGTAAATAAGTGTTATAGCACTATTTCACAGTTTTATTTCAAAACTGTTCTGCTACCAAGGAACAAAAGTGAGAATTACGCCTTAACATGTCAAAGCACATTCTGAAATTAATATCTGCCAAAGAAAGGGGTGAAATAAATGTTTATCTGTTTCCTATTCTTTTCTACCAACCTCATACATGGTTATACATCTGAAGATATAATGTAATAAAAAATAAGAATATTGGAACACTTAGATAAAATAATCAATATTTCAGTGTTCACAAAATGTTGTTCTGCAGAAATCTTTTATCTTAAGATCATATATATTATCAAATAATCTCTAATTTAAGACATTTTATATCAATATAGTTTTTCTATTTTCTGATCAAGGTTGATCTTGAGAAAGTCATTTGAAAACATATATATTCAAATGTTTATTTTTTTAGATCTCACAGAAAGAGTTCATTGTACCTGCTGGCTAGAAATAGGAACTGTTGTCTAGGATTTCTAAGGGCATAAATTTGAAGAAAAAAAGCACCGTTGTTGTTGGAGCTGAACTATGGAAATTAAATTTCATATCTCAGTTTAGCTACAAAGCTCCCTATTTGACCTAGGCCCATCAATTGCTCCCAATCTATTTTGAAAAGTTACTATAAATATAAAATGAAATGAAATACTGGGATGCATTTTGTTTTAAAAGGTAGGCTGAATACAAATGATAGCTTTTTCAAAATCTGATGCTAGTCTATAGATGCTTTGCATCTTTCTGAACAATTGGGAGAGTCTGCGAAATGTCTTCGGTGATAATTCACATTGTTCTACCATTTAAAATGTGAGATCTTCAAAGAGGGATATATTTCACATAGTAAAAATTGATTTCACATTTGGCCAGTAATGTATTATCACCAATACAATTTAGTGATTTGAAACAGAACTCTGCCTATCCACCAGTAAACAGTATGAATAATACTGAGACAGCTTGGTCTGGGGTGGTTAGGCCACCAGGATAGAAAGTTGGAGATTGTGAGTTCTAGCACCGCCTTAGACATAAAAGCCTGCTGTGTGAGCTTGAGCCTGTCATCACATTCTCAGCCCAATTCACTTCATAGAGTTGTGGAAAAAGTGTGCTGTATGCTTGCTGCCTTTAAGTTATTTGTAAAAATAATGAAGGTGGGATACAAATAAATAAATATCCTATGAAAGTATTCCAGAACTTTTGCATAGCTTTTTAGGGAAAGAATAATCATTACTGTATAAAGTGCTAATGTTATTTATTGCATTAGTAATGCAAGTCATAAACTGTTCAACAATAAATATACCATTGTATTTTTTCATCTATAGATTTATTGCAGCGCTGGAAAAGTGTACCATACCCTTTAAAATATAAACAACAATTTAAGTATTAAGAAAATGTTCTAAGTATCTGTATAAAATCTAAAACTAAGACATCAATTGCTGATAATGTATATACTCTGCCAACATTGCCAATGAAATAAATTAAATTTATTAAACAAGCTTCAAACAATTCTATAGTCTGAAAACTTATCTCTACAATATATGATCAGTTAAAAATCAACAACTGAACAATTCTTTGGATGAATGCCACAGGAAAAAACCATACCCAATAATTGTTTTGATATGATACACTATTTTATTATATTCTATTTCTGCTTTTTAAAAAAGTATCATCAGCAAGTGATAACAGCAATCATTATTATAACCAATTATACTCAATTTTTATTACTATTCTTCTTTAAAGCCTTATAATGAATATATCTTGTGATTCAGTAAATGTAATTACCTACATGGCTTCTTTATAAATTGTGGATTAGACTTAATTCATTGTTCAGCACTAGACTTATCCTATGTTATTCTGGTACTTATATCAACTAACACTTAGTAGTTTCATTTAGCTACGAATATTGCTCTGAATCAATCCTTTCAAAATAGGGATGAATGAGGTATTTCACAAATATTCTGTATTTTAGAGACTGAAGCAGGTCAAGTCTGTTTTCAAACCAAAGAACAAATAATTGTGTGAGACTTTAAACTACACACACACACACACACACACACACACACACACACACATATAGGCAACGCCTGGCTAAAAAATATTCAAATCTATGAAAAAACTAAAAAATCAAGAGGAAATAGACAAAAATGGAAAAGCATAGAAAATGGGAGACGATCCGAAGACATAACAAGAGAACGTTTAGACTAGGCAGAGAAAACGAAACCTAGGCGGCCTGATTATGAGCTCAACGGCCCATTCCAGACAACCTCCTGCCCACTCCCTTTAGCTGACTATACACGCCGGCTTCCCCACATGGCCGGCCCCGCAGGCCCAATCTAACCACCACCCCCACTTTCCCTCCATGCATGCAGCGCGGTAGGTCCAAGCTGCCCTCCCCTTCCTTTTCCCTCCCGCGGGTCAGGATCGCCCTCATGATTGGATGGCGCGACTCCCGAGAGCTTTGCCATTGGCTGCTTCATGCTTGCTCCCCCCTCCCCCCCCGCTAGAAAGAGAGAGAAGAAAAAGCCTACGGTTAGGCTGCGCCCCTCTATGGCGGCTCGGCCTTCTGTGATCAGGTCTTTTTACACAAGGAAAATATTCCTCTTACGCAAACCCCACCCAAACTCAGCTCAACTCTTGCGTTTTCCCTTACCAGGTTCTCGATGGCTGCCTGCTCCAGGAACTTCTGAGCCGCTTCAAGCTCGGTGCAGTCTGCAGAAGATGGGGGGTGGTGGAAGAGAAAACATGCACATAGGAGTGTCAGTGGCGACCCTAAAGCTCAATTTCAGCCCAACAGTTAACACCTCGAATCCTCTCGCTTTTTACCAGTAATCCCTCGTCTTTCTGCTTAAATTCACTCCATTCTGAATATGGAGATTTTCAACGCTTCCCGGAGCCCCCACCAAAGACAGGTCCCTGGCGCATCATGCTTTTTTCTACTCAACTTCATTTTCCATCAATCAGTATCGCACAGTGGGGTTCAAAAAGAGAAACGCCTCTTGGGGAACGTTACAAGTACAGCATAACCGTAACATCACTCATCCACAACTAATATTTTTGTTTGTATGTATGGTGGGTTTTATTAGTGTTGTGTATCAATGATTGCACGACTTCTGTAGATGCGTACGCTAAATAAAAAACTCATCCACAACGAATGCCTTTTTAAAGATTTCGGGGAGAGGTGCATTAGACATTTGTTAAAATACCAGTCCGTCTTTAGCCCCGTGGTCACAACTCTCCCAATTATCAGTCAGTAATCTCGGATTACTGCTTTTGGCCTACACCGGACCTGAATAGATAAATATCGGGCCTCAACTTCATCGGGGACGCTGCTTTCATTGCCACCCTACCTTTAACCTCATGGAGGCATTGGTTTTAGTGTTGACCCGACTTGAGGCCATCGCCTATTCTCCCGTCAGCTTCCGTCTCCCCATGCTCCCCAGCACATCTGAGAAGTAGCACTCGGACGAGGAGACTTACCCCACAGTCATATGCTAAAGAATCTCCACCCCACCCTTAATCCATATGCCACGCAAAGCACTCTCATTCCCACCCTCAAGAAGACCCTTTCTTCAGCGAATCCATTAACTTGTGCCCAAAGCTACCTTCTTACATACACGTGCACCATTACTCTCATCATCTGACCCTACATGTATTTATATCTTTATGTATTTTATATATGTAAAAGGGGCGTTTTACACCTAAGGCTATTTCCGAGCCAGCCTAACTAGGGAATTCGCAATCTTCCCCCATCTCACGAATTATAAAATTCACGCTTGCCCCTCCTTTTCCCTCCAACCACGGGGCCCAAACCAAGCCTTCAGTGGTTCCTTTATCGCCAAGGCCAGAGACGGAGCCCGACTCTTCCAACGGCCCCGAATCGTCAAAGGGAATATCGCTGGTGCTTCTTTTACCCCCTTTTCCTACACCTTCTCCCTTAAATCATCCCCTCCCTTCAAACAACGGCTAACGCCTTCCCCGGAGCCACATATACGCTATGCCTAGATGCCCTTCCCTGCCCCCAATTTCCTGCCGATCTTGGAGAGGGGAGATGCTTTCAGCCCTACCCGTTCCTCCCTCTGCAGCACATCTAGAAAGAAAGAGGGGGGGGGGAGGGAAGGCTGTTGGGGTTTCTTTCTCTTTTACCTGGGGAAACCGTCTTCTCCAAAATCGTAATGAGCTCCATGGTGGTGACGGCGGCGGCGGTGAGGTGAAGCTAGGAAGGAAAGGAGGAAGGGGAAAGGGAAAGGGAAAAGGAAAAGGAAAGAGAGGATCGGAGTCGGTGATCGCCGCCGCCTCGTCCTCCGCCGGCCCGCTCAGTCGGCCGATCGGTCTCCCTTCGCGCGCTCTTTACTTCTCCCTCAGCTGCGGGGCGGCCCCACCCCCGGCGGAAGCGACTGGAGTCTCCCCTACAACTTCCCCTCCCCCTCCTCACACACAACTCCTTCTGGCGGCGGAAGGAGAGAAAAAGGAAGAGGGGAGGAGAAAAGCGCGCGCGCGCGCTAAACGGACCTAAAATGAAGCTATCCAAGCGAGTGCGACTCAGACAAGGGAGGACGGAGGGGGGGAGGGAGGAAATTAAAACACAAAATAACGTGCCTCCCGATAACCTCCCTGTTAGGGACGCTAATTCGTTGCCCTGTTTTCTGGCCGATTAACTGGACAGGCCTGCCAGGCCTTAAGTCTTGCCTTCAGGCACGTAACGTTCGTGCGTAATGCAGCGTGCTCACGCAATCCAATTCTTGCCAAGGCGCATGAACGCCTCCACTGCTCCTCTTCAACCGGCCAACGCCCGCCTTCCCTCCTTCCCACGCTGATTGGCCATTATGGCTCGCACGTCACGAGGCTGACAGGTCGAAAAGAACGCACGGTTTCAAAAACTTAGTATTTAGATAAACTGTGTAGGGTTAATTAAACCAGCAAGCCTATGCCCTTATACTAGGGAAGTATTAGGAATTTATGTCTGAGTACACAAACGTAGTGAAGCATTTCCAGCTTTTTCCTGATTCATAGTGAATGAAAGCCTTTACCTGTTTTGCAAATGTGTACTATTACTACTACTACTGCAACTTTACATCGCCTGGTGTTCATATTACTCTGTAAAGTGTGTGATAGTTTGAGTTCTAGCAGTATTGCCTTCCAGAAACAGATTTGATTTCTTCAGAATATAATCTAAATCAAAATGCCTACATTCAATGCAGATGTAGATTATAGTTAGCAGAAAAAAATAGTGATCCGAACACACACACACACACACCACACACAAAGACCCCAGCTACAACAGTGCTCTAGTACCTTTTTTTTTCTTCCTTCTTTTAATATATATATTTTAAAGCAAAGCACTGCCAGTTATTATTTTGAAGAAAGTATCTGAGTCTTACATAGACATATTTTTAAAAATTGACATGGTTATACCCATTTTTTTATTTGGATGTATGCTTTTACACAAAGGAGTACAGATAATTTTGTAGTAGTAGAAAGCGTAGTGGAAATATTAAATGGAATGGCAAAGAGGAACCTCATTAGTTTGTCTTATGAAAAATATGTGTTTTGTGACAGGCTATCTTCTTGGCCTTCGATGTCCAAAGAGACAGTACCTCACTTCCATAGAAGCAATGTAAGAATGCCCACAATAAGCTAACAAAATTCCAAAGATGTTCACTAGTTTGAAATGAGTTCTTATCCTTGCCTCATGAAGGCCAAGTGAAATTGTGGTCTCTCGCAACTTATTGGTGCCTGTGTTATAACTGCAACTTTCCCACTGAATAAACTTTGTAACATGCAATTATTTCAAGGCTTTTCTTTATGCCAGGGACAATGGTAGTTTCTGACAAAGTTTCCTGTAAATATTTGCTTAAAAAACAAGAAAAAATAGCAAGTATTTAGGAAGAATTATTTTCCTTCCTAGTACCATGGCTTATAAAGCTATATTTGTCTGTTTTCGTGAAAGAAGTTTCAAATACAAGAGTTTCTTATGTGGCGGTTTCTACAATCTCTTCATTTTTGGACTCTTCAGAATCTTTTTTTTAAATACTGTAATTACAAAATTATTACAAAATTAGACAGCATTCCATATATGGTTTCATCATTTATTTATTTATTTAATAGCCTTGTGATATTTAAAAATTTAGTTTCAATTCATTTTCTAATTATTTCCAAAATATAATTATTTTTCCACAGGGAGTTACATACTGGTCAATAATTTTATTTCATTGGGCCAAAATTTATTCCAAATCAATTCCCATCGTTTTGTACACATATCACAAAAGAAGTAGAAATTGTCTCAATGCAACCATTTGTTGGAACAGAAGGGTTAGAATTATATTTTAATTTGCCATTATAATGCCCATTCTCCCAATCTTAAAAAAAACGTAAGCTTTGTTTTTTCATTCTTGCCACTATAGATAATCATTAGCAAACTTGGATTATTTCATTGCTTATTCAAACTGTTGTTTTCATACTGTTTCAAGAACTGTTCAATTATCTCTAACCCTATTCTTTTTTCTTTAAGTAATAATCATATAATAATTTATATTTGATCATGAATCTTGGATGAGAGAATTTGCCAAAGACTTTATTAACAGATAGGGAATCCCACATAACTTTTCTTTTTTCTATAAAGACACATGCTAGGATAATTTTTAGTTAAAAGGTCTTTAAGAATTTTAAACAAAGCATAATTAATAAATTATATAGATTAATAAAAATGGGAATTGGATATCTGCCTTTGTAACACACTTTATGGAGGGTCTGCTATATAATTTTTGCATTTTGTTTGGTGCTTAATATTGTACACTCACATTTATCTCATTGTATGAGTTTGTTCTCCGAAGTATGCCCAGTTATTATTCAAATAGTCATGTTTTCATAAGGAGTAGCTGGGATAATCCTATTAAGAGTCAATATGAGGTAGGGGAGAACCATTTTTTTCTTTTTGGGCCTTCCTTCAGTCTTCACACATTCAACAAATTCTCATTTTATGTTAGTTATTTTACTGAAGTACAACAGTATGAATTGGAAGAAAGCAGTATCTTGTTATGCTTTTGTAGATAGCGAAAAATATTGGACCTTTTCTGGTTCTAAGTTACATAGAACATAAGAAATTGATCCAATTCCTGTCTCCATCTATCAGTTAGATTGGTATTGCAAAGCATAGAATCCTTTTTTTATTATGCAAAAGTCTACTTACTTGACTTGATTAAGAGCTATAAATTTTGAAGAATCTTTCGTTTATTATTAGATGTATTCAACATTGGTCAGCATTTCTTAGTTATATTATCACACATTTTTCTAATTAATTATCTGGGTATATACAAATGTTTTGAGTTGAAATACTGACACAGGAAGTCCTTAACTTATAATCAACTTCCCAAAAGCTACTTATAACCTGGTTTCAAAGTTATAGTGGATGCAGCAGTGATTCTCCTACTCATTCACTCGAAGGAGATCATGCTGGCTGTAGTGGTGCAAAGCAGCTGGAATTTGCAAGCCTCTAGCTTTCTTCCCATCCAGCAAGCAAGGGAGATGAGGCTGGCAAGAGTTTTCAATCACCAGTGAACAAGGGGAGATCAAGCTCGTTGGAGTTGTAAGATTACAGCTGTTTCTCTACCTAAGGACTGGAAGGACGTAACCTGCTCCCTGGCCCAGAAACCCCCTTTCTGTTTTGCAGGTTCTGAAAGTGGCACCCACTTAATACATAATCAGCTTTTTTTACAGAATCAGCCTTGTAGCAAACTTTTTTCAACAGGTTCTATTCTTGCAATATTGTAGGATTTTGTAAATGAGGGTCGATTCTTTTAAGGAGATGCCGTTTGTTTCTGAAGTTTATCGAACTTCCATAAAAAGGCAGCCCTCTACACAAGAATAACAACTTCTTTGCCATAAAGCTAGATTGCAAACCCCAGCCAGCCTGATCTGTTATTGCTCACCAATGCTTGCAAACTCTGACCAGCCTGATTTCCCCTTACTCACTGGGTGTGAAAGAAGCTGAAGAACTATGGGCACCCTGAGAGGCAAGAGAGGTGTGAGGGTAGCCTTGGGAAATCTGGGGCAGGTGAATCTGGCCCTGGATAGGCCTCCCCCATCCCAGGGAACCCCATGTTGTTTAATGACTCTTGAATTTGTTTAGTGGCTGCATTAGGGAGAACAGGAGGTGAGATTTGCTTAATGGCGTTTGCAACATGTGACTGCAATGGCCAGGCTCCATTACAATCTTGAGTACTACCCATATACTTAAAATATTTCTTTCTCAAGTCATATATGTAATCATCTATACACATACTTATTCCCAAGTTTATTTTCTTTATTTTCTATACATCTCATCTGGCTTTCTTTTGAACAGATAGTTTTTTTAATAATTCATTTGTCATACTCAGAATGAAGAGCCAGTTTGATTTAGTGGTTAAGACATTAGAGCTTAAGGCTAGAAACGAAGAGACTGTGAGTCCTTGTTCCATCTTAAACATGAAAGCTAGCTGATGACTTTGACAGGTCACTCTCTCAGCCCAGAATATCAGGCTCAGATAATAAGCCAGTCAGTCAATTCTTGTCACAACCGATGGATCAACACTTGGTTGATCTGAAAAAAAGAGTCCCTACGTTTATGGGAAAACACTAGGAGGGAAGGAAACCACTTGTTATACTTAGAATGGGCTGAGATTTATAACACTGTTCTGCAAAAGTTGTTATCCATTGAAAGATAAGCAGGCTGCAGTGTTTTTCATTACTTCCAAATCATGGATGGTGTGTTTGCTATTTTTGTTCAAAAAACAGTTACTTTTGTACAATTTTTATACAAAGTACGACTTTGTATACAAAGTACAATTTTATATAATTTTGACCAGGGTAATCAAAATGCTGCCCTGTAAAACAATCATGTCCCAATATATCCTGGCTTTTTTCTCAGCTACAGATATTAGGAAAATTAATACAGCAAAGTTCCTTGGTTATTCTTTTGAGTGGTGCATTGGATTAGTGTGAGTAATAAAACTTAAGAATATAAGGATTAGAGTTTGGGTTCCAACTACTTTGCCTTCTGCCAAATGATACAATTTATGCTCAGGAAGTCTCCAGAAAGCCAGGCCTCTTGGGAAGATAGGACCAGGTGGTCTAAAGCAACCCCTCGGAAACCATGCCTTCCTTTCATAAATAAAAGAGTATGTGTCTACATGTTATATTCAATCTCATTTCTGGACAACAGGAGCTCTGCACCATCAGTATGAGGCTGGACAAGGATGAATGAGTAAATTTATAGGGAGATGATGTAAAATTAACATTTATGCAAAGTAAAATAGAAATTTGAATGATAAATTATAGAAAATGTCTGTGCACAAGTTACATTTCAGAATTCTGCATTCTTTTTAAAATTAGAAATACAGCAATCCCAAAAATCCAAAGCCTAGGCAATCATGCTTTATGTACACATCACACCTTTTAGCTATTATCTAAAATAGTTCTTTACTGAGCAGGGTTGTTGAGTTACATATTTTGAAAAAAACAAAAACAAAAAATTCCCCAATATCTAAATAACGTGATATCTGTTTAACTTGAACTTAACAGGTCAAGTTAAAAATATGTCTAGCATAGTTTGCAAAAGAAAAACTACCACATAATCTTTCATTTGGCATTCTAGAAGAGATTAGCAGGGAAGAAGAAAAACTCAGGAAAAGAAGCAGAGAAAACAAGACCTCCATATGATTTATGAAGACCATGAAAACAATAAAGTACTGGAAACCATAGATTAAAGTAGGAAAGTAGTATAGCAGTATTTCAGGCTTATGTATCTAAGCATTTATCTATTAGATAGAACTAAGAAGGGTATCCAATAAACACATGGGAACAAATGTTTGCAGCTACGTCTCCTGATCCCCAATAAGAGTAAGGCTCAGCTAATTGTCAAGGGCAAGCAAGTATCTGGTGACTAAAAAATATACATATATCTGGATTTTTTTGAAGGGAGGTTAAGCGTAATAGTAGACATTTAAATAAAGACATCAGCAAATATAGGCTATATTTCTGTCACATTTTAATTTTATCAGGGTTGAAGTTTCCTCCTCCACCCTTATTTTTCTAGGCCTGTTAAATTATTTTACATGAGATTTATACACCATTTACTTTCACTTCTTTAGTTCTTAGGATCCAAGCACAAATAGTACCTGGCCTATTTTTACCATGTTATACTTCAGTATGGGACAAATAGTTTAGAGCAGCAGCATTAAGAAAGTAGTTAATTTAGAATGTATGTGTTTCAGAACTATGTGGGAAAATAGCAGCTGAATAGGAGAGGAAAGAATTTAGTTTTCTGCCATATCCACACCAGGCTGTTGCTATATTTCGAAGTAACAATGTCCTATCACTGAGAAATCATAGAAATTATGTCTTCTCAAGAAATCTCTGTACTTCAACATAAACTTAACCTTTTTCTCAATCCCTTAAGCCTTGGCAAAACTAAGTACCTAAACACCAACTTTCTTAATCATGCTTTACTTGATTATGTGTGTGTTGAACCAGAGATATTAAGGATATCATCTTCAATACAGCAAAAGTAAAAACATCAATCTGTAGAGATCATATTAACCAAAAATGTGTACATGCTCTATCATAAAAAGGTTAGGGATTTCATAATACTACAGTATAATTGTATACACCACTGACTAGCAGCAGAAACTGAGATTCATTTCCTGTTAAATGACTGCAAAACTCTCAGCAATTATTGTGATGGTGAGCCAGAATAGATACAGAACACTGACCTGGAAGATAGTCTAAACTTAGATTTTTTTCAGCCACATTTTTGTATTAGAGTTACATGTTTGGGGGGTGGGGTGTTAAAGGGCTATTGTCATGCTTAGTTGACTTATGTCCCACCGAAATCAATGGCACATGACAGCCACAGTTTAACTTAGGTACCATTTATTTCAGTAAGATCTAAATATAATTAAAGTTTAGGTCTGAATCCAACCTAAATATCTCTCATATATAAGCTCCCCTGAATTGAACATGAATTGCATAAAATAAATTCACAAGGATCTTCCCCCTAATTAAAAAAGGGCAGAGAATAATAAATTTTGGATTTTTATAATATCAAGTTGCACTGCAATGGATGTAAGCTGTACAAAAGCACTACAATTGTAATGGGCCTGTGTAGGAAATGGCCCAGCAAGTCAAATGTGTTGAGTACATTGTCCTGAACTAAGCCCAGGTCTATTTCCAAATTTGAAGAAAAACATATCAAAATGCAGTTGAAATTAAAATAAAAAGGGAAACTCATGTACCACAGATCATTTCAACTGTTTCACAGCCATGGTCATGCATACAAGGCATGTAAAAATCTTATTTTGCCAATATACACACACTAAAATCAAGACTCTTTAATTTCACATTGACTTTCCTTTTTATTAACCAACTTCTTGTAATTTTTTTCTTTTGTTTTTCATTTAAAACAATAGCACAAAAATGTGTTTCCAGGGAAGCAATTTGACATCTAGTGTCTGATGACCTTCTCCAATTAACAATTAAAGCCACACCAGGTATGAATTTTAAAAAAGGTATTTTAAAAAAGGGAACTGTAAACATTTGAGGGAGGAGTGATGTTGGATATGAAATTGGTAAACAGGAACATGCTACTCTCTTAAGCAACTGATGGCAGAAAGCTTAGATTTTTATCATCATGCCAACTAGTGTAAGTTTAAGGTTCTGAATCAAATTACCAAACATTACCAAATAAAGTGGAATGAAAAGCTGCAATCACAAGGGGTTAAGGCAATGTTTTGTTTTTGAAACAGAACTCCTTTTTCAAACTACTGGGTTATGCATTCAGTGAAGTGAGACTTTACAGTGGCCCAGAAAGATCCAATTACAATACTAAATCTTATCTGCATGCAGGAATAAAGTATAAACAAAGACAGAAGGGGATGGGGGGGATAATTTCATTTTAATGTGGCTGAGAAACATGTTTCTATACAAGCCTGCAATTTTTGAGAATATTAGCAAATAAAAAAGGAGGAAGGGAGAAAAGACAGACACAGGATATTTTATTTTCCCTTTGTCAAAAGATGAAACAAGGGAGCCTTACAAGCTTTCAAAATTTGAACCAAGATCACATGTTGTTTCCTAGAACTTTCAGCTAAGGACTATACTTAAAAGTTATACCAAGCTGTCTTTCATAATTGGACCATTCTACACAATTTGTAAGTGCTTTTGCTGCCTTTCAGTGTGTTTTCAGGTGCGCTCGGAGGTGAAACCCATTCCTGCCCTCGACTTGCTATAACATTCAACTTGCCAAGAAACCTCTGGTTTCTTTTTTACTTTTCTTTTTTCTTTTTAGAAAAAAAAGGGAAAGGAATGGTTAAAAATAATCAGAAAGTAAAAGGGGAGAGTGTATTAAATATTTTGACCACTGACAAGCCTTAAGGACGTTTCACAGTTTTGTTATGCTCTATTTTATTACTATAATATTTACAGGGTGGTTGTTGGTTTGTTTTTTTGTTGCTAAAATTTTGATAAAATCTTTTTATTAGAATTTAGTTCTGGAGTTGAGCAGGAACCGTTAAACTACATTCAATGTCCAGTCCCCACTGATGTGAGAAAAAACTCCAATTTCCTTGGCGCATTATTCAACTGTTGAATAGCAGCTTTTCCTCCTCACGCTGAGGCAGTTGGGCTGCAGCAGCTGGGATGTCCGAGGTGGATGAGAGTGGGCTCACACAGCAGTTGGTGAGGCTTTGCGTTGCAGGAGGTACTGATGAACATTTTCAGCATCACGCTTCAGCCATGCAGCGTTCAACAGGATGTTTTCACAGCACTGCTGTATGGTACGCTCAGCTGATGGAGCTGGATGACTCTCAAAAAAAGCCTACATGAAATGAAATAACATTTTCTGGGAGTATCACATCTGATATCTTCATATGGATTCTATCAGTCAGAATATAGGGACTTACTTCCATAATATATAATAATTTGGATGAGCAGATTCTAATTACAAAAAACAGAGGTTGCTATGTGTGGCATTTTGGTGTCAAAGACAGCAGCACAGAATCTACATTTCATTAAGACAAGAATATATTTTGCAATTATATTCTTGCAATCATGTGGAAAAACAAGTACACCCCATGCAAAGTGTTTTAATGTGTTTTATCTTCATTCAAGCAATATAAAAGGTATGTAACTGAAGAACTATGTAAAACTGATTCTGCAATCATTTATTCCATAACAAAATGAACAGTTACACCATTTCCTTCTGAGGAAAAATTAAATATATTTTTGGCTCTAATACCTGGTATTATACCTAGTATGTAATACCTGGTATACCTTTGGAAGGAACAACCTCAACTTTCTTATAATTGTCTACCAGTCTCTGACATTGATGGGATGAATTTTTATCCATTCATTTTTTGGCCATTTCTTAGGGATTTATTGGAATGTTTAAAGTCATCATATTGCAAGGTCCATTTTCACGTACTCTTCAGTTCTCTGAAAGAAAATCTCACATTCACCTCAAGTCCCTCTAGTACAATAAACAATTCATAGTGGATTCTTTCATGATTAGCTAGCCTTGATGCAGCAAAGCATCCCCCAAAGTATCATTTTGACCACCATGCATTAACAATTGGTATCAGGTTCTTCAGGTGAAATACTGTCTAGTTTTTTCCAAACACATCTTCTGGAAGTGAGGCCAAATAATTCTCTCTTTACCTCATCTGCCCTGAATATCTTTCTGGACAACAAAGGTTTCCTCCTGACACACCTCTCATGTAGATATAATTTGTGCAGCTTCTTTGTAATGATATCCTCATTGACATCATGTTGACTCACTTTAACATTAATAGTAATGAGCGCTACTTGTCTCTCATGAGATGAAATTCTGAGTTTTTTTAGAATTTTTGAGACATCTTGCATTTTGTTCTTATGCTGAACTTTCTAGGATGCCCTGATTTGGCAGGTGCTTGAAATCGTCCCAGTGTAATGACTGATGAAATTATTTAACAGTCTTTTTAAATAGACTACAAAATGTAAATAGTGAATTATATTTATTATCTTTTATACTCTGTAGCTGTATCTATCAATATTGTTGAAATGAACAAATATCAGTAAATTGAAATATGTTGAAAAAGTCTAAAATTTCAGTGGAATGTATTTTTTCACATGACTATATATTGCAAGGATATGCAAAAGGTAGCAACTTGGGAACAAAGTGTTCTTAAAAATGTCACAAGACATTTCTAGACTACTCTCAAACTTTCAACCCTCCTACAATGCCATTCTGGGCATTTTGGTGATTTTCAGAACAATTTCCTGAACTGGAATCAGACATCTCAAACAAGTTTGGAGAATATATTTCTGGAAAAAGCTGAACCATGCCCAGAACAGCATAGTCTAGAGGGGGAACAGAGTAACAGAACTCACCAAAGCATTTCTTTCTTGAATCACTAGCATATTTTTTATTACACTGCATTCTTCCTGTTCAGTTCCACAAAACTGTGTTTTAACCGTGATTGGAAAGACAAGGTGTCCATTACTGAGAAATGTACACTGACTGAGAAATAAGGCATTATGGAGATTTAAGTCATTTGTGTGATGATGTCATCACAGAAATCATTTAATTAATTTTATTGATTGATTACCAACTTCCAAACAACTCTGGGTGGCTTACCACTAGAAGTAAAAATATATTTATAGAAAGTATAAATGAAGAATATTATGTCACATATGTCATTTTATACCATTTTATACCATATGCATGGCATGAATGGGTAATTTATCATGGGTAATTATGTAATGACATCATTATGCATATGAGGTAAGCATCTATATCAAGGTTCAAGTAAAATGAGGTCGAACTGAAATTGTTCCTCTGTAATCTCAGGAATGCTATCAATTGTTCTACTTTTTAAAAAAACACCTAAACTCTATTTCTACTTCTCCATACAGGATATGAAAGAATAATTCAGCTACATTTTGAAGCAGTGTACTTTGGATACTATTTGTTCTCCAAATATTACTAAATAACTTGCAGGATAGCAATAGCACTCAGACTTATATACCGCTTCACAGTACTCCTTCATCACAGTGCAGGAATGCTAGTAGCTGTAGTTCTGTAATCTCATGATTTTAGAACAGGGATGGGAACAGATTATTTATATTTATTACCAAAAAGTCAGTTATTTAGCCAAATCAACGTGTACTATCATAAAAAATATTCCTTGAAACTTCTATATCACAGCAATATATAAAATTCATTAGTATGAATGTAATACTAATAATAATTTAAATTTATATGCTGCTTGACTCTCAGTGATTTTCAAAATATGAAATTTATCAAGCTGCTGAATATTCTGTCCATCTTTTTTCTTATTTTAATTCAAACTAAGTTTCTATATGTTCATTTTCCTAAATCCCACAATGATTGTGGCAGCATATAGTCTACATAAGCCAGTAATGGTTTATGACTCCAAACTTTATGGGAAATTCCAGTGTTCTAGCTGATTAAATAACCTGGTAACCATCTGATATTTAGACTACAACTTCCATACATCTTGCATAGCCTGGCCAGGGATAATAGAAATTATGTTATAAATACCTAAATCTATAAGTGCTAAGTCAGAGAACATAGTGCTAGGGAGTCAAGGGCTAGAACTCCCTTACTCCAATTCCCCCTTTCAGTGAGGATGGTGCAATAGAGGAAAAGAATCATTCCAATCCCTGGCATGTAACCAGAAAGGCAGCAGCAAAGATATTGATCAAATATCCTTACCTTAACTTCTGAAGCCATTTTGTCAATTGCAAATCCATCCACTGATAGCTGGGGGGGGAAAAGCACAGAACATAATAGATTTGGCGTGAATTTTTTTAAAAAGCTTTATTGCCATAGCCAAGATTTTTATGCATACCTTTATTAGCCTGGATATTAAGAACCCCCCCTGGTAGCGATTGTATAGTTCCTCCCAATTGTCTCTGACGAACTTCCAGGCAGCCTTTCTGCCCTGCTTGCTGCCTCCTGCAACTCCACCAATGACCGATACTGTATCTTGGGGACGTACCTCTTCCTATAAATGAAATAAGAAATGTAGTAAAACAAGCTGATTTGAATCTATAAAATAAATCATCCACCCCTCTCTCCTTCCCTCCCTTCCCCCCTCTCTCTGACATATAAAATATAAATGAAAATTAAGACAGTGAGAAGAAAGTGAAGGGGAAAGGGAAAAGGAAGAGGGAACAGAGTGAGGAAAAAGGGGAAAATCTCGAAACCACTAACTTTCAACTTTGTTCGATGCAGTAAGTTACATGATAAAACTATAATATCAATTTTTCACTTGTATACAGTGGGGCAAAAAAGTATTTAGTCAGCCACCAATTGTGCAAGTTCTCCCACTTAAAAAGATGAGAGAGGCCTGTAATTGTTGTCATAGGTAGACCTCAACTATGAGAGACAAAATGAGAAGACAAATCCAGACAATTACATTGTCTGATTTGGAAAAAAATTATTTGCAAATTACGGTGGAAAGTAAGTATTTGGTCAATATCAAAAGTTCATCCCAATACTTTGTTATATATCCTTTGTTGGCAATGACAGAGGTCAAACATTGTCTGTAAGTCTTCACAAGGTTGGCACACACTGTTGCTGGTATGTTGGCCCATTCCTCCATACAGATCTCCTCTAGAGCAGTGATGTTTTGGGGCTGTCGCTGGGCAACATGGACTTTCAACTCCCTCCAAAGGTTTTCTATGGGGTTGAGATCTAGAGACTGGCTAGGCCACTCCACGACCTTGAAATGCTTCTTACGAAGCCACTCCTTCGTTGCCCAGGCAGTATGCTTAGGATCATTGTCATGCTGAAAGACCCAGCCACGTTTCATCTTCAATGCCCTTGCTGATGGAAGGAGGTTTGCACTCAAAATCTCACAATACATGGCCCCATTCATTCTTTCCTGTACACGGATCAGTCGTCCTGGTCCCTTTGCAGAGAAACAGCCCCAAAGCATGATGTTGCCAGCCCCATGCTTCACAGTAGGTATGGTGTTCTTTGGATGCAACTCAGCATTCTCTCTCCTCCAAACACAACGAGTTTTACTTTGGTTTCATCTGACCATATGACATTCTCCCAATCCTCTTCTGGATCTCCCAAATGCTCTCTAGCAAACTTCAGACAGGCCTGGACATATACTGGCTTAAGCAGGGTGACATGTCTGGCACTGCAGGATCTGAGTTCCTGGCGGCGTAGTGTGGTACTGATGGTAGCCTTTGTTACGTTGGTCCCAGTTCTCTGCAGGTTTTTACTAGGTCCCCCTATGTGGTTCTGGGATTTTTGCTCACCGTTCTTGTGATCATTTTGATCCCATGGGGTGAGATCTTGTGTGGAGCCCCAGATTGAGGGATATTATCAGTGGTCTTATATGTCTTCCATTTTCTAATTATTGCTCCCAATAATTCTAATTATTGTTGATTTCTTCACACCAAGCTGCTTGCCTATTGCAGATTCAGTCTTCCCAGCCTGGTATAGGTCTACAATTTTGTTTCTGGTGTCCTTGGACAGCTCTTTGGTCTGCACCATAGTGGAGTTTGGAGTGTGACTGTTTGAGGTTGTGGAAAGGTGTCTTTTATACTGTTAACAAGTTCAAACAGGTGCCATTAATACAGATAATGAGAGGACGACAGAGGAGCCTCTTAAAGACGATTACAGGTCGGTGAGAGCCAGAAATCTTGCTTGTTTGTAGGTGACCAAATACTTATTTTCCACCATAATTTGCAAATAAATTCTTTCCAAATCAGACAATGTCATTGTCTGGATTTGTTTCCTCATTTTGTCTCTCATAGTTGAGGTCTACCTATGATGACAATGACAGGCCTCTTTCATCTTTTTAAGTGGCAATTGGTGGCTGACTAAATACTTCTTTGCCCCACTGTACAAAAAGTAAATACTAGATATTTCTATAACAACAATCTATTTAATTATCAAAATTCAAAATCTAAGTTTCATGTTTATCTCTTTCAAGCAAAAAGGTCCAGAAGATTTGAGTTATATTCTTAGCATACCACACATATATAATTTGTACCAGGTTTGTTCTCCAGAATGGGTATGGTCTAGCAGAAATGAGGAGACCATCAATTCTGGTGCTCAGTAAAATTTAGAACTTGGACATAAAATAGGTATTTGACTTTATTACTATCTTGTCTTGTTGGAACGAGGTCTCTTCTTACAGAAAGAATATCTGTTCCAAGAGTCCTAAAAACCAATGGCAAATTCTATAAAGAGAAATAGAGGATGACCAGGAGTACAAAGACATGTGCCTCTGAGGAAGGCAGACATACCAGAGTGGCCAGAAAGGCATGCCCCTCACCTAGTCAGGGGTCAGAGCCCAAGGTTGCTTCACTGTATAGTAAATTTGCTGTTCTCTCTCTATTTGCTTATAGAAATTCCAATATTTCAGGGACATCTGATGGTGCCACGAATGTCTGTCTTTTATACCACTCTTCAAATCAGTTGATAGACAGTGGTGGTGGCTAGGCATCTAGAAACCTACATGGTTTCTACTGTCATGATGAAAGTCTGAAATTCAAGAAATGTTCCCATTTAATTTCTAAGAGCAAAGATGTAATGAGCAGGAATCTGGATGTAGAACTAGGCCTTGAGGCAAAATGTCCAGGTTTCTCAAATGTCACATGATCTCTTTGCTCATTTCCAATAGAGTAAAGAGCCATAATCTTCCAGGTCAGAATAGAGCAATTAAAAGCACTGATGCCTTGAGAATCTTTCTTTGCGCACCACTCTTGATAGTACTAGAGTTGGTGGAAAGTACAGAGCAATCATCTAGCCATGGTACTATCAGAACATCAACCCCCTCTGCTCTGTTGATTTCAAAGGTTGACAAAAGAAGAATCTCAGTTGTGTAGTCCATTGTGTGATGAGGTTTACTATCTTTTTGAAAAGTAGTTCAGTTATTTCTTTATGTACAGTGGGGCAAAAAAGTATTTAGTCAGCCACCAATTGTGCAAGTTCTCCCACTTAAAAAGATGAGAGAGGCCTGTAATTGTCATCATAGGTAGACCTCAACTATGAGAGACAAAATGAGGAAACAAATCCAGACAATGACATTGTCTGATTTGGAAAGAATTTATTTGCAAATTATGGTGGAAAATAAGTATTTGGTCACCTACAAACAAGCAAGATTTCTGGCTCTCACCGACCTGTAACTTCTTCTTTAAGAGGCTCCTCTGTCCTCCACTCATTACCTGTATTAATAGCACCTGTTTGAACTTGTTACCAGTATAAAAGACACCTTTCCACAACCTCAAACAGTTACGCTCCAAACTCCACTATGGTGAAGACCAAAGAGCTGTCGAAGGACACCAGAAACAAAATTGTAGACCTACAGCAGGCTGGGAAGACTGAATCTGCAATAGGCAAGCAGCTTGGTGTGAAGAAATCAACTGTGGGAGCAATAATTAGAGAATGGAAGACATACAAGACCATTGATAATCTCCCTCAATCTGGGGCTCCACGCAAGATCTCACACCGTGGGATCAAAATGATCACAAGAACGGTGAGCAAAAATCCCAGAACCACATAGGGGGACCTAGTGAAAACCTACAGAGAGCTGGGACCAACGTAACAAAGGCTATCATCAGTACCATCAGAACCACACTACGCCGCCAGGGACTCAGATCCTGCAGTGCCAGACATGTCACCCTGCTTAAGCCAGTATATGTCCGGGCCTGTCTGAAGTTTGCTAGAGAGCATTTGGGAGATCCAGAAGAGGATTGGGAGAATGTCATATGGTCAGATGAAACCAAAGTAGAACTCGTTGTGTTTGGAGGAGAGAGAATGCTGAGTTGCATCCAAAGAACACCATACCTACTGTGAAGCATGGGGCTGGCAACATCATGCTTTGGGGCTGTTTCTCTGCAAAGGGACCAGGACGACTGATCCGTGTACAGGAAAGAATGAATGGAGCTATGTATCATGAGATTTTGAGTGCAAACCTCCTTCCATCAGCAAGGGCACTGAAGATGAAACATGGCTGGGTCTTTCAGCATGACAATCATCCCAAACACACCACCCGGGTAACGAAGGAGTGGCTTCGTAAGAAGCATTTCAAGGTCCTGGAGTGGCCAAGCCAGACTCCAGATCTCAACCCCATAGAAGGGGTGGAGGGAGTTGAAAGTCTGTGTTGCTCAGCGACAGCCCCAAAACATCACTGCTCTAGAGGAGATCTGCATGGAGGAATGGGCCAACATACCAGCAACAGTGTGTGCCAACCTTGTGAAAATTTATAGAAAACATTTGACCTCTGTCATTGTATATATAACAAAGTATTGAGATGAACTTTTGATATTGACCAAATACTTATTTTCCACCATAATTTGCAAATAAATTCTTTCCAAATCAGACAATGTGATTGTCTGGATTTGTTTTCTGATTTTGTCTCTCATAGTTGAGGTCTACCTATGACGACAATTACAGGCCTCTCATCTTTGTAAGTGGGAGAACTTGCACAATTGGTGGCTGACTAAATACTTTTTTGCACCACTGTATTCTGATATTGAGTGTATGTGTTACTCTGCCCAAGTCATTACATGGCCTCTTTCCGAAGGTCCTTGATCTATTTCCACCCTGAACATTCTCTCACTAAGTAAAAATCCGCTATCAGAGCTGGAGTCATAAGCCTCAGTTGTAGTGGAGCCTGTTTGAACCACAATTCCTGCACTGAACTGTTTTCGAAATGGGCTCCTCATTTCATCAGCCTAATGCTTGTAATCACCTAATTCTTGATCAGCTCAAGGAATGCCAGATTTGCTGGGAACAGCCCCAATGCAAAGGCTGGGCTACCTTTCTTGGCACTCTTATGATCGGTCTCCTTTGTTTCCTCACAGGATCGAGGAAATCAAGGATTCCAAGTACAGGGTCCTTTTTTGGCCCTTCTCTTTTTTCTGAGGCTGCCTAGCCAGAACCTCTACTTTCCACATCTTTTTCTTATTCCCATAGGTGGTCTTTCTTTCTTTTTTTTTCTTTCTTTCTTTCCTTCTTTCTTTCTCTTTTCCTCTCTCTCTCTTCTTCCTTCCTCTTCCTCTTTCGTGTGGTACCCATCTCATCTACAGACAACTTTTCTTTTTCCCCTTCTTGTATGTTTATGAAAAGGCTCAAAAATAGGTTGACACTGAAGAAAGGTATTATTTGCCCGAGCTCTTGGAATAAGATAAGTGGTTTTCCTCTTTTCTTTCCTTTCTGGAACAGCTTTGGTTCCTAGCCAGTTGGTTTAGTATGGAACATCACTGAGTTCTGAAGCTGCCTCACTTTGGGAGGTCAAGTGTAAAACACTTGGAATTTTATGTAAGTATGGTGAACAGAACTGTCTCTTTTCATAGCATTGAACCAATATGCTGGATCTTGTTAAGTTTGTTTGTTTTTACATCTCTGTTTTTCCATCAGGTATCATCCCACAGTCACATGCTATATCACCAAATTTGATAGGTCTTGATTTTCCCATCCTATTCTAACTATGGAGAACAGGAAGATCCAACTTATGTATTCACTTTAGACTCAACAGCGTGAATACTGTTGAACCATCTTTCTTGGCTACTATGGCAATTCTAAGTATTGAAGGGCTGCTGCTGCCGCCGCCTAATCCTGGTTTAACTGCCAGGAGACTGCTGAAATTTGGCCTTTCAAAAAGAAAAGAAGCTGCCAAAGGGTTGATGCAGTTGATCCTGCCTGTGCTTAGTCCAAAAAAAGATTCAGCCATACCCTAGAGGTTTCGATGCTGGCCTGTTTTCTCTACTCCAATGCCTATAGAAGCCATTGCTCCCTAATTGTGCTTAAGAGAGGGGAATGGTGTCAGATGCTCAAGCTGGCCATGCCTACTTTGGGGGCAACTTTAGATGAAGATACAAAAATATAATTAATATGAAATGTGAAAAAACAGGACAGTTATTTCATTTTTACAACCCCTTTTCTGTTATTTTGTCTCATCCACCTCATATATCACGTTTACTCTGCATAATTTATTTTGGTCCTGCTAAGTTTCTGGAAGGACCAACGAACTACAAAGGGCAACTGCAACACCAATAGCTGTTAAACCTATCTCCTGTTTCTTGGATTTCAAGCTTTGCTTATATGTTAGCTCTATATATTTAAGGGGAAAAAAAGAGAAGGAAAGCAATATCTTCAGGATGCTGAAAATGGTACTAAATTTCCAATTCCATTCCTCCATTGCTTTCAATGCACAGGCTATAAACTTAGCATGTGGCATCTTACTCACTGAAAGTGCAAAAGTAAGAACTTTCTGTATTAATTCTGGCTGAGATATTGCACCAAGTACACGTTCTATTCTGTTCTTCTCTTCCTGCATATCAGCTTGCTTGTGGAGCTGCAAAAAACAAAATAACAATAGCAAATAGCAAGTGATATTAGACTTCTTCCTCCTTGTCATATTCTACTCTAAACTAGGACCAGAAAAGCTAAATTAGAAACCTCTCAGCTTCTTGACATATGGTCAATGAGTAAAACACAAAGCAATATTTACCACTTAATTAGGGGTGGTGGTCATTAAATTTTGGCTACATTTCCCAGTATTGACAGTTGCAAGGTTTATTTTACACTGAACCAATAGATGGTATATTATTTCTATACAATGGCTAAAGAAGTAATTTCCAAATTGTCTCCATTTATTTCACTAATGACATTTGTTTTGAACTATGCCATTTAAATATACCATTTAGGTTGATACTCTTCTGCAGAATTTAGTACAGCCAGAGGTCAAGAAAGATTACTATGGTAAGAACACATCTTTGTCCCATGAACAGATTTGGAGACCAACTAGCTTGTTAAATTGAAAGGAAATGTGATAGGCAAAAATGGTTAAAATTGTGGTGTAAAGGGGCAATTTGCAGCCTAAAATTTGTAAAAGGGCTCCTGATATGTAGTAAAGGACAGAGACTTGGTCCTTTTTCTCAGAAGGAAGAATGCAAGAAATTTAGTTCTTGCAAGTCAGTTCACCTATGACCATGGAAATCACAACCAGCAGCAATACTTTGGGAGGAAGAGGAAATGCATATTAGGATGTGGGAGATATTTAAAAGAAAATATTTTGAAAATGAAAATGCCAAACAGCCACAGCAGTCAAAAGCTATTTCTTGATGACATGGAAGTCACTTGTGTCTCCTAGAATTTCCAATGGCAAAATTGTTTCAAAAAGTATCAAATTTAAATTATTGAGAGAAAAAAACCGGATGAAAGATGGAGATTATGCGTTGTTTCAGATATTTTTGAGCTAAAATTTTCACTGGGCCAAATGAAGCTGAAAATTCAGCAACATCTAAAAGGCCACAGATTCCTTTGATGCAACTGCCAATTTTGAGTATTTTTTTTTTATAATGTACGTTAGTTATTGTATTTTTCGGAGTATAAGATGCACTCCCCTCCCCAAAAGAGGGTGAAAATTTGGGTGCGTCTTATACGCCCGAATGTAGCCCTGCCTACCTGCCAGCCCCCACTCTTTGGCCTCTGCCTCCCAGCATTTTGCCTCCTTGCAGCAAACAGCAAACAGCCCATTTCAGCTTCAGCACAGCCTGATTATCAAAAAAAGCGGTTGGATTGGCCTCCCAACCATAAGCTGTTTCAGGCTGCAGGGATTGCTATTGCTGCCTCCGCGCCCCGACATTTTCGGTCTCCACTGTTTGCTGCAAGGAGACAAATTGCTGGGAGGCAGAGACAAAGTTTTTTTTCCTTGTACTAATCAAGCTGTGCTGAAAATGAAAATGAAATTGAAACAGGTTATTTGCTGCAAGGAGGCAAACTGCTGGGAGGTAGAGGCAGATTTTTTTTTTCTTGTTTTCCTCCCCAAAAAGGGTAAGTGTGTCTTATAGTCTGGAGCGTCTTATACTCCAAAAAATGTGGTAATTACATCCTGTAGCTTTTGGGGAGGTTTATCATTAACCAAGCCTTATTTAATTTATATTTAATTTATATAATTCATTTCTCCCCCATTCTCAGGAACAAATAATATGGCTAAATATGAGAGAAAGAGAGAGGGATGAAGGAGGGAAACTGAAAAATATTAACTAATATTTTAAATTATTCCATTGCAATGAGAGGGATCTAAGCATAATTTTAAATCTCTTCCACTGTAACTAATAATACTTAAAATTGACTATTTCTAAGGCTATCGACTATTATTATCATGGGACACAGAAAAGTTTATAGTAATTAAAACTGCAAGGCACCTATGAGCATCTTGCACACTAGCACGGTATATTATCCATAAATTTTTACATGCCCAGAAATATAAAGCATATTTACCTTTAGCATAGTATCTAAGGTTATACTGTCACCATGTTTCAAAACAGTTACATATACCTGGAAAAAAAATAATTTTAATATAAAGAAAGCTACTTCCTGGCAGCATATTCCTAAAAGTCAACTTAGAACATCCTTCCTTTTTACATTTCAGCCTCCAAAAGTTTAACCTGTCTCTGTTCAAAGCTTATCTAAGGAATTAAAACAAAAATATACAACTATTATACTAACATTTGTCCTATGTAAATTGTGGTTGTATCTAACATTTTACGGAAAGGAAATTTCCAACCGTAGACTGGGGAGAGCTGATGGAAAACTGTTTAAAAAGACATTAATGTTCCATCACCAGGAAACTACCAGAAGTAGAGCAATTACATGTTAACTCAGTTCTGTATGAAAGGCAGAATTTGAGTCAAGAGGATTATGTGAAAAACTTAAATAACTATTACAAAACAAAATCTTTGAAAGCAACTTACAGAACTCCTTAGATCAGCAGACAGAATGTGCTTCCCTTCCACATGATCTTTGAACCGTCGCCGAGCTTCTTCCAATGTTGCCTTATGTCCAGCTTTTCCAAGCTTGCCCAAAACTAAACCTCTCAGAAGTGCATCTAGATGACCTAATGGAAAATAGTAAGAAATGAGAAAGATATATTTTAAAAAGCCTTAGCATACATATCTGATCACTCCCAAAATCTTGAGCATAAAATATTCAGTCCTTCATTTCCTATATTCTCAACAATGTTCTTTCAGCAACTATCATGAATGCCAACATCAAAAGCGTATGTCCTAGACCTGCAAAAAACTTAAATATTTTCCATGACATTGATATGAAATATGTGACTATGAATAGTATTAATGAGAGAAAGTGAACTCAATATCAACTTTATGTTTTGCATAAATTTATCAGGATTAAATCGTCAAAGAAAAGCATGTAACAGAAGCAACATGCTTGACAAAGGTATTATCAGTTGAACTGCAACCTACAGTATACTACACTGTAAATGCTTGTCTGATATACTGATCAGATTCCCATGAGATGCTAAGATATATTGTGATTTTTATGCAGCAAATCATATATAGACTTCAATCTATATAATCCTGTTTGTCCCAAGAAGGTGCTTCAGTTCTGGAACATAAACGAAATGTCTTCAAGGAAAAATAAAATCTGGTTTCCTCTTGAAAAATCACCTTTGGGACAACAATGACCTGAATGACTGATAATCTCCACAAATATAATCCTGTTTGATTTTAGCTAATCTAATATGTCTAGAAGTTGCTGGTTTTTAATAGTCAGCACCTTTTACCAGGATTAAAGAAGGATTCTTAGTACTGCAATAAAGTAGAGTCACTAAAGAAACATCATTTCTGTTGCTCCATCATTGATCTTTTATTTTTTTGCATTCTAATGGGTATATTTAAAGGTTAATTGGGATCACAAAGGAGCCAGCCGTAGACTCAGTTGTGCTCTGTTCCTCTGCAAGTTTGTTCTTATCCTTATCAGGCCTTTCCACATCTTCACTGCATTTTTTTAACTGAAAAAAAAATCCAAAATGTAGAGATAATAGAGAAATTGGGAATAATTGAATGAATTGTGAGATTGATCCCCTGATCATAATGATAATATGATCAATATAAAATGAGAGTGCATGGGAACACAAAATAGGAGCACCTAATTCCAGAACAACTCTGGGTTGATTATAACAGTAAAGAACAGTACAGAAGCCTTTTATAACAAAGGACTACACACTTTTGAAAGAGAAAACACATCCAGCCTCATATACATAATCTTGTGGAAGGCTTGCCATTTAACCTAACCCAAGTTCTGGGGAAAAAGCCATGGTTTTAAACAGCATTTTAAATGAGACAAGGAGAGGAAACACACAGCTCTATGGGGTTGCTATTCCAGAGGGCTGCCATCTTAAATGGACAAGATTGACTTCTGAAAGTTACAATTTTTTCATTTTTGTAATGTTATTTTACTTCCTATTGTAAATGCCAAAAACCTTTATACTATCTAAAGAATGAATGAGAAATGAATGATTGAAGGCTACTTAGGCAGTATTTCATCAGGGATCTGAGCCCAGTACTTTTTGAATAGTGAGTCCTCAGTGGGACAGACATATACCGTATTTTCCGGCATATAAGACGACTGGGCGTATAAGACGACCCTCCTCAGAGCCATTTAAGGCTCGTCAGAGCCTTATGGGCTGGTCTGCCTGGTTACAGGAGAATGAGACCCGGCGTATAAGACGACCCCCGACTTTTGAGAAGATTTTTGTGTGTTAGAAAGTAGTCTTATACGCAGGAAAATACAGTATATAAATGTTCTGAAGACTTATTTTATATATTTAAATATTTAAATCCCACTTTTAATGACAAAAACTTTAAAAATTCCATTTGATAATAATAAAACTGCAACAATAAAAATCAACAACTTCAGGTAAATATATCTAGCCTAAAATTTAAGTCTACTATAGCTAAAAATAATAATGCAATAAAATGAAACAACAAAAATCTCCAAGATAGTACATGGGCGTTAGGCCTTTTATAAATGCCTAATCAAATGGATTTGTGATAGCAAACTGTTCCAGCAGTATAAAACTATTATGAAAAAGGTTCCTTTTAAGATAGGTGAATAAAAGAAAATCCTCTATTCCTGATTTTAAAATAGGGCCACGGTTTAAGGCAAATCCGAGGGGAGCTGCACGTAGAGCGTGTTACAGTAATCCAGACGTGAAGTGACGAGGGCATGAGTGACTGTGAGCAGGGCATCCCGGCCCAGAAAGGGCCGCAACCGGTGAATCGGCCGAACCTGATAGAAGGCTCCCCTGGCCATAGCCATCATGTGGTCTTCTAAAGACAGCCGTGCATCCAGGACGACACCCAGAGTCCTCTCTGAGGGGGCCAGGATCTTACCCCTAATAGTCAGCGATGGAACCAGCTGATTATATCAGAACACCGGGAGCCACAGCCACTCAGTCTTGGAGGGGTTGAGTCTGAGTCTTCTGCCTTATTCCAAGCTAAAACCAGACCCTCAGCAGTTTAACCATCTAAAACTGCAGAAAAATCCATAGCAAGCCTTAGAACTATAGTTTCCAGGGAAAAGTTGGTCCCCTATTCCTGAATATTTTGGAAGTCTTAGTTGCTGACAACAAAAAGGAGCAAGAAAAAACTAAAATACTGAAAGATCAAAATATTCATACCCTCACCAGGCCTGGGGTCCCAGCCCAGTTTTTCTCCTATTGGTGAAAAGATATCACGGATGAATGCCTGAATCTCTTCATAGAAGTCTGTGTGGGACAAGAGAGTTGAGAGAATCCCCAGGTTACAGCTTAGGTCGCTCCACACAGTATAGTTGGGCTCATTCACAAAAGCTTCCATGACTTTTAGAACCTCTACAGTGCTAATAATTCCAGCTCTGGCCTGAGAGAAGAAAAACAAGTAAGTTATACTCCAAACCAAAAGAAATATTCAATCTTACAAAAAAGCACTTGGGTCCTTGCTATAAGTTATACAGAGTCATTTAGAGTATATCTAAAAAGAGGTAGGATGTCAATACAGAGCTAGAAACTTCTATCAATCCGAGCCATACATGAAAGCAGTAAACAACAATAGAAGAATCTTGCTATTTCTATGATTTCAAAAACACAGGGCAAGTGAGCTAGGGGAAAGAATTTACAATTCTGAAATTTTTGCATTTACATTTACATTTAAATTTACAGCTATTGGTAATTCTCAATTTATGATCACAATGGAGCCTGGAATTTCAGCTGTAAGTGTCGTCATAACTCAATTCACCATATGGTTGGACTCGATTTTACCACTATTTTATAAGTGAGTCTGAACATTTGTTAAGTGAAACGCATAATAGTCACAACATAATAGCATATTCAAGGTTGTTTTAGCTGAAAATGGGCCAAAAAAAATCACAGTCTTGTCATTGCAAAAGTGACTCCAATAGTACTGTGAGTTGATTGCCAACTGCCCAAAATGCAATCACGAGACCACAGGGGAGACGTAGTTGTAGTAAATAGCTTTTTAAAAATCTGTCATAATTTCAAATGGTCAATAAATAGCTGGTTGTAAATCAAGGATTTACAAGTGTGTGGATGTCGGCAATTGATAATAGTTTCTTCATGAACTTGAAAGCAATTCAAGTCACTTTGGTGATTGAAAAGTTTAAACTGATTGACTAGTATTCTCCATTAAATGAATGTATGTCGCCAAATCCTTCACAAGCCACTATGGTTTCAGCGTTACATTATATTTTATCATTATCAATCTTAAAGCATTAACATTTGATGAATAAATACCATCTTTAAGGAAGGAGCCAAATTAATTTTGAGTTGAAATTAACAACCCTGAAATCAATCTATTCTGGTTTATTGAGGTGGTATGAAACAAAAAGGAAAATTGTGGAAGTCATTCAATTTGATTTCATGATTCTGAAAACATCTCTAAAAACAACACAGCATAGGTTGTGTGGAATATATAATAGTGACAAGATCCTGTGTATTCCATACTCAACAAGGGCACAGTTTAGCACTTGGTGGGGAATTTCATACTTGTTCTCAAAAATAAAAAGTTGCTAGCACAGTAACTGACAGTTACAAAATCCCAGATATTTCTTATATGAAATATCAGAAGATTGCTTCCAAGAATCTAATAATGAAAAATAATAGAAATAGCAGGATTCAACCTTTCAGAGTACTTTAAATAAAAAGTTTTACTCAGCTTGCAGAATACTTTTCAGGAGTGTTTGGATTTCCATCTCGTACTTCATGTCATTTATTCATGCTTCAGTGTATTTCATATTTAAAGCTATTGACATGAAGTCAGAAGCGATTTATTAGAAAACAGAACTATAGTTAAAAGTTTAAGACTAGGACTGTAGAGCTTTTTTATTACAAAAATATATATGAAGTTCATTAATTGAAAATATATTGTGCCTCCAAATGTAGTATGATTCTTAAAGGAGAAAGAAAAAGGAGACAAGTTAAAAAGGGAAAGGAAAAAAGATTAACGAAAGGAAAGAGATATCCACTTACCAAGGAAAAAAGATCGTTCTGTAGACCTAGCCTGTCCACAGGGAGTAAGGAGAGATCACGGATAGCTGGAAGTAAACCCTCCAGCATGTCAGGACTGTACTGTGTCCGATAAAATCCTACTGTTCCCAGATTTAGCTGAAAACATTGGGAGTAAGATTCAGTTAGCAGTTGGAAAGAAAACATAATGGCATCCATCACATTAAACCAAATACACAAAACAGAATAACATGGCATGATTTAATAATGTCTAACAATTCTTTCTTTCTTTCTTTCTTTCTTTCTTTCTTTCTTTCTTTCTTTCTTTCTTTCTTTCTTTCTTTCTTTCTTTCTTTCTTTCTTTCTTTCTTACTTACATGTATTTATATGCTCATTAAACCAAATATACAAAACAGAATAACATGGCATGATTTAATAATGTCTAACAATACTTACTTACTTACTTACTTACTTACTTACTTACTTACTTACTTACTTACTTACATGTATTTATATGCTGCCCTTCTCCCAAAGGACTCAGGGCGGTGAACACAAGTTAAGAAACATGTACAATAAAATCCCATTTTAAACCAAATAACTAATTAATAATAAATAATAAAACCCAGAATCAGAGTCAGCCTATTTGCTTGAACAGCCAAGTCTTCAGGTCCCGACAGAAGGAGCGGAGATCAGAAGCCGTCCGGAGCTCGGTAGGTAACTCATTCTAGAGGGTGGGAACACCCACAGAGAACGCCCTACCCTGGGCACCGCTAGGTGACATTGGCTCGCCTGAGGAGAGCGGCCCTATGTGAGCGAACAGGACGATGGGAGGCAGGCAGGAGAAGGCCCTGCAAATATCCCGGACCTAAGTCATGTAGGGCCTTATAGGTGAGAACCAGCACCTTGAAGTGGACCTGGAGAACCACTGGTAACCAGTGCAGCTCATGCAGGAGGGGTGTTATATGGGAGTAACGAGGGGCTCCCATAACAACCCATGTGGCTGCACTCTGGATCAGCTGGAGTCTCCGGGTGCATCTCAGGGGCAGGCCCATGTAGAGGGAATTGCAGTAATCTAAGCGGGAAGTAACCAGGGCATGAGTGACTGTGTGAAGGTCATCTCGGTCCAGAAAAGGGCGCAACTGGCCCATCAGGCGAACCTGTGCGAAGGCCCCCCTAGTCACAGTCGTTAGATGGTCTTCTAGGGTCAGCTGAGTATCCAGGAGGACACCCAAGTTGCGAGCCTTATCAACAGGGGCAAGTTTTTCCCCATCCATCAAAAGTGATGGGGCCTCTGAAACCCGAGATGCCGGTATCCACAGCCACTCAGTCTTGGAAGGATTGAGTTTGAGTCTGTTTCTGCCCATCCAGGCCCATACCGGCTTCAGGCAACGGGATATCACGGAAAGGGTATCTCTGGGTGGTCTGGGGTGGAAATGTATAATTGGGTATCATCAGCATATTGATGATATCTCACCCCAAAGCCACAAATGATCTTACCCAGTGGTTTCATATAGATTTTAAAGAGTAGGGGGGAGAGAACGACCCCTGAGGCACTCCACAATTTAGGAGCCTCGGGGTGGACCTCTGCCCCCCCGCCCATACAAACTGTAAGCGACCCGAGAGGTAGGGGGAGAACCACTGTAAGACAGTGCCTCCCACCCCCAACCCCACAAATTGCTGCAATAGGATACCATGGTCGATGGTATCAAAAGCCGCTGAGAGGTCAAGTAGGACCAGGATGGAGGAACAACCACCATCCCAAGCCCGCCAGAGATCATTCACCAGAGTGACCAATGCCGTGCTGTGTCCACGTTAGAAGCCCGATTGGTATGGATCAAGGTATTCTATTTCCTCCAGGAACTGTGGGAGCTGTTGCACCACTACAGTCTCAACAACCTTCACAATGAAGCGAAGGTTGGAGACGGGACGATAGTTATTAAGTGAGTCTGGATCCAGGGAAGGCTTCTTGAGGGGAGGTCGAACCACCTCCTCCCTCTCTCAACGAAGCGTTGACAATTGCCTGGATCCAGTCTTTAGTCACCTCCCCGGCAGCCGAAACCAACCAGGAGGGGACAAGGGTCCAATAAGCAAGTGGAGGAACTAAATTTGCCCATTATCCTGTCCATTTCTTTCACAGAAATAGGGTCAAACTCAATCCAAATATTATTCTCAAGACCTACTAGGTAAGACCTAATATGGGTTCTTAACTGTATTTGGTTAGATTCAGATAGGGAGGACCTCCAACTCTTCTCTAGGCGTCTTTTCTGACATTTCATATACAGCTAGCCCTCAACTTATGACCATAATTAAGACTGAAATCTTGTTCACTGAGTGACATGATAATTAAGTGAGATGTTCAGTGACTGTTTTGCTCTACAGCAGCAATTCCACACTTCTGATTGTGCTTGTTAATTGATGTCCTAAGTCATTAAGAGGATAGAATCAAAAAGAGCTGCCTGCTAAAGGATTTCAACTCCATGCAGAGTTGAAATTCTCCCAATAAACAGCTGTTTTGCTCTTTAACATCTCTGCCTGCCAAAGGATTTCCTCTCACTTCCATATACAAGGGGAAATTTTTCAACACAAAGAGAAAATCCTGAAGATTTATATGGAGGAGAAATCCTAAAGATTTCTGCTCTGCTCCTACAGTCTGCCAAAGTATCTTGGCTTCCCTCTCTCCTCTCTGCTTTCAAGCTTTCTTGCCAACTTTCCAATTGTCTTTCTGGGAAAGCAGACAGAGAAGACTGCAAATGGAAATCACATGATCATGGGGGTGCTTGTCATCCAGTCGTAAATGCATGGTGGTAGTATTACATTGTATGATGCCCAGAAGTGCTTTATGGCCCGTGAGTACCCTTTTTGAGGCTGTTTTAACTCTGAACAATCATTAAACAACTTCTCAAAAGTCAAGGACTATTCATAAAATATTCTGTTATCACCAGCTTCAGAAAAGGGAGGTTGTTTCAGCAAGGACAAAAGCAAAATAAAAGTTATTTAATTATGAAGTTGATAATACCTCCTGCGCATGTCCAAGATGGCGGCGCGTGCTGGGACGGCGATCTAAGACGGGGACGCCGACCTATCTTTGGTCCTTGGGGGTCAGTTTTTTACAATTATGACCCCAGGACCGGTTGGGGGAACACCCTGCCAGCATGGAGAGGGCTTTTTTCCCCTCGGTGACTGAGCAGGGGGAAAACTGCGGTGCCGAGAGCAGTCGGGCTGCTCAGCTGGTTGGCGGTGGTGCTTTGGGCGGCAGCGACATTTTTCCTCATGGCTGAGGCCACTGGGGCGTCGGAGCAGCGCTGTGCCTGGGGACGCCCATAGTGGTTTAAGATGCAAGTCCAGGGGGGTTGCCCAAGGGGTTGTAGATGGTGTCGGGCACCCCCCCCCCGAGGACCTTTGGAGCATCCCCCACCCACCCCCGGCAATCCCCCCCCCCTTGAGGTTGGAGCTGGGGTGGGGGAAACGAAACGAAACAGCAACGAACCACCAATGGACAATAGGACCAGATGGTGAGGGTGATGGCAGTGGCAGCTGCCCGGTGGCTAGAGGACGTTGGCGACCCCCCCCTTTTTTTGGAGTTGGGGGGGAAACAGAACAACAAAACTGTCGCTGAGACTTGGCTGGCCCCTGGTGTGATATCTTGGCCCGGGCCTTGGGTGGCCTTTAATCTGGGCCCTATGGGGACTGGGGGCTGGAGACAACTGCCCCATTCCGCTCCCCTCTTTCCCAGCACTTTCCCTTTTGAGACCTCTGCCCACCTGACCAGAAACTAGCCTGTGAGACTCACGTATCGCCATGAATTTGTCACCTGCATTCCCCTGACTATGGAGAGCACTATTTCCATCTGAAAACTGGAGGCTGGGATATGGCTTCATCCCGTCGGCTGAGGGGGCTGGATATCAGAACCACTGTGAGAGGGTGGCCCGGTGTCGAGGTCCCTGGAGGCCGAACCGAGATGATTTCACGTTGCACCTTGTCAGCGGAGGGGTCTGGACCAGCCGCCATGAGAGGGCGGTTTCCCGGACCTTGACCCCTGGACGCTGTGGTTGGTACTGGTTCATTGCTGCCATTCACCACAAGAGGGGGTTTGATCAGCTAACCTAACTACCATGAGAGGGTAGTTGGACTTTATTTTCTGCCCGCCTCTCCGGACTGTGGTCGTCTTAGAAGTTGGACTTTGTCCCCTGTGGTGAGAGGACAGTGAACTTGGCCCTGTGAACAGGTCTTTGGGACCCCTCCATGTCTTCTTTTTCTTCTCTCCCTTGGACCTTTATGGACCCTCAGGCTATGGTCGTATTTACCCATTATAATCAAGATGTACTCAGCAGCAGAGCTTCTTGGTCTGCGAGATTCCCCCCTCTCGCAGGCTTGGCCCTCCACTCTATCGAAGGCCTACCTCGATGACGGGTTTTGGAACCCCGAGAGGTGGCATGCCGCAAAGAGGGGGCTGCGGGGTTTTTTAAAATTGTCCTTGTCTACCCTTTTAGGGGGATGGGGGAGGGGGGAGGGGAGGGAGGGTTATAGGCCGAGCTCATCACAGGGGCCTGAAACGGGA
This sequence comes from Coluber constrictor foxii, assembly GCA_038048745.1. Taxonomy (NCBI): domain Eukaryota; kingdom Metazoa; phylum Chordata; class Lepidosauria; order Squamata; family Colubridae; genus Coluber; species Coluber constrictor. The sequence goes on from CM075961.1 coordinate 73,834,088, forward strand.
GGCAGGGAACGGGGTGAGGAGGAGCTCGCCACAGAAGGTAAGGAGGGCGATCCCATCAGAGCCATGGTTGGGAGGGGCAGATATGGCGTGAGCAGGGGGCCGTATCATGTGTTGGGGGCACGTAGCCGCTTCTCCAAGTGGTGGCGTGCCTCGGCCCTCAGGACTCTTCTCGCTCCCCGAGTTGTCCAGAGTTACAGCGTCCGGGCCTGAGGTTGATGTTGTGTAATGCCAGGTCCGTGGTTAATAAAGCCCCCCTCATTTGCGACCTTATTCAAGAGGGGGGTGCGGACCTGGCAGGTATTACGGAGACCTGGTTGGGCCAAGAGGGGGGGGGTTCCCCTCGTGGAGATGTGCCCGCCAGGCTTCCGTGCATTTCATCGGCCAAGGGCCCAGGGCAGGGGTGGGGGGGTGGCGGTCATTAAGGGAAAGTCTTGATCCAAGGGAGACCACTGTACCTCAGATAGCCGGATGTGAGTCGCTCCTGGTGAAGTGGGGCCATGGTGTGCAGGTGGGCTTGCTGATCGCGTACCTGGCTCCCTGCCACGTGACAGCGGCCCTGCCCGAGCTTCTCAATGTTATTGCCGAGGTGGCGGTTGACACTCCCAGGCTTTTGGTCATGGGGGATTTCAACCTGCCGTCTGTCGGTGAGGCGTCTGGGTTGGCTCGGGAGTTTATGGCTTCCATGACAGCCATGGACCTGACACAATTAATTCTTGGCCCTACTCACACAAGCGGACACACTCTGGACTTGGTTTTTGTCTCTGGTCAGTGGTTGAATGGCCTAGATGTTGGGGATATAGTCATTGAACCCCTGTCATAGTCGGACCATTCTCTCCTGAGGCTAGACTTTCTGACCGCCGAACCCCGCCGCAGGGAGGCGGAACCGATTAGGGCGCCTGATGGATCCTGATAGGTTCCAGAGGGAGCTTGGGCCAATGCCCGAAACTCTGGCTCACGATTCAGTGGAGGACCTGGTGGCCGCCTGGGATAGGGTGGCCACCGATGCCCTGGACCGAGTCATGCCTTTGTGGCCTCTGACCCAGCACTGAATCTGCCCGGCTCCTTGGTTTTCGCTGGAAAAGACGCCTACAGAGTGGTTGGAGGGTGAGTCGATCTGAATCCGACCAAACACTAGCTAGGTCCCATGTTAGGACCTATTTGGTGGCGATAAAAGCGGCAAAGCGTAATTATTTTTTTGCTCTTATTGCATCGGCAGATAATCGCCCAGCCGCCTTGTTTAGAGTGACCCGCTCCCTCCTACATCAGGGAGCGCGGGAGGACCTCTTGCAAGGGTGGGCTGAGGATTTTGCACAGTATCTGCACGATAAATTCACTCAGATTCGGGAAGGCTTGGACTCTGACTGGGTAGATTCCGGTGAGGTGACTGAGGCTGGTCTTGAGAACATTATCTGGGATGAGTTCGATCCTGTGACTTCTGAGGACGTGGACAGGACTTTGAGGAGTCTAAATGCAACCACATGTTTATTGGACCCGTGTCCTTCCTGGCTGGTACTGGCCACTCGGGAAGTTACACGAGGCTGACTCCAGAGGATTATAAATGCTTCTTTGAGTGAGGGTTTCTTGCCTGCCACCTTGAAAGAGGCGGTGGTGAGGCCACTCCTCAAGAAGCCTTCTCTGGACCCGGCTGTTTTGGCAAATTTTCGTCCTGTCTCCAACCTTCGCTTTATTGCAAAGGTTGTTGAGAGTGTGGTTGCATGACAGCTCCCACAGTACCTGGATGAAACCGTCTATCTAGATCCGTGCCAGTCCGGTTTCAGACCTGGGTACAGCACGGAGACGGCATTGGTCGCATTGGTGGATGATCTCTGGAGGACTCGGGACAGGGGTTGTTCCTCTGTCCTGGTCCTGTTAGATCTCTCAGCGGCTTTTGATACCATCGACCATGGTATCATGCTGCGTCGGTTGGGGGGTTTGGGGGTGGGAGGCACCGTGCTGCGGTGGTTCTCCTCCTATCTCTCCGACCGATCGCAGTCTGTGTTGACAGGGGGGCAGAGGTCGACCTCGAGGCGCCTCGTTTGCGGGGTGCCACAAGGGTCGGTCCTCTCGCCGCTCCTGTTCAACATTTATGTGAAGCCGCTGGGTGAGATCATCCGTGGTTTTGGGGTGAGTTGCCAACTGTACGCTGATGATACTCAGCTGTACATCTCCACCCCTGACCACCCCAATGATGCCCTTGAAGTAATGTCCCAGTGCCTTGAAGCCGTGCAGGTCTGGATGGGGAGGAACAGGCTTCGTCTCAACCCTTCCAAGACCGAGTGGCTGTGGATGCTGGCGTCCCGGTATAGCCAGCTGGTGCCATTGCTGGCTATTGGGGGTGAGTCATTGGCCCCCACAGAGGGGACTCGCAATTTGGGTGTCCTCCTGGATTCACGGCTGTCCTTGGAAGGGCATATGGCGGCCGTGGCTAGGGGGGCCTTTTATCAGGTTCGCCTGATGCGCCAGTTGCGCCCCTTTCTGGATTGGGACTCCATGTGCACAGTCACTCATGCACTCGTCACGTCTCGCCTGGACTACTGTAACGCTCTCTACATGGGGCTCCCCTTGGGGTGCACCCAGAGGCTCTAACTGGTCCAGAATGTGGCCGCGCGGGTGATTATGGGAGCGACAGGGCGCTCCCACGTGACACCTCTCCTGCGCGAGCTGCACTGGCTTCTGGTGGTCTTCTGGGTGCGCTTCAAGGTGTTAGTTTTGACCTTTAAAGTGCTCCATGGCATGGGACCGGGGTATTTGCGGGACCGCCTGCTGCTACCGATAACCTCCCACCGGCCAGTACACTCACACAGAGAGGGCCTTCTCAGGGTGCCATCAGCCAAACAATGTCGGCTGGCGGCCCCCAGGGGGAAAGCCTTCTCTGTGGGGGCACCCGCCCTATGGAACGAGCTATCTCCTGAAATTTGTTTGATCTTGGACCTCCGTGCTTTCCGAAAGGCCCTTAAGACTTATTTATTCCAACAAGCCGGCCTTGCTTGCTTGATTTTAATGGGGTTTTAAAATTTTTGGTACTATTAATCTCTGGGGTTTTAAATTGGGTATTTTAACGGGGTTTGAGACTTTTATTTTGGAATGCCAATCGATTTAATCTAATTTTAAATCCTTTTAATATTTGTATTATGTGTGTTTTAATTTGGTTGTTCACCGCCCTGAGTCCCCCTCCCGGGGAGAAGGGCGGTATATAAATTGAATAATAAATAAATAAATAAATAAATAAATAAATAAATAAATAAATAAATAAATAAATAAATAAATAAATAAAATTCTCCAGTTGGCTCATTGTTAGAGACATGGAAACCAGATAAATTTACATGAATCTTCTCCTTTGAGATGAGCAGTAACTAAATTTTATGCAAAAAAATTTGGTCAAAGATATATTTACCTTTATTTTAAAATACTTGATCTGATATATCTTAACTATTAAATGTAGTGATATATACTTTTATTTTATACCTGCTAATGTTTTAGATTTATTCCCTGGAAAAATAACTGTAATTGTGTTTATTTTCTCTGATAAACTTACAGTGAGTTAGACTTAAAGTGAATTAGACTATGATTTGTCTGATTTAAATTTATCTGCATTTAAATTTAAGTGATCTGGGAAAAACTGAGCCTTGAACCTAAACCTGGGAAATTATCACATGAAGTCACTTGACAATACTGATATATGTCCTCTTTACAGCCCTCCCAGAATTACTTGTAACCTCATCTGGTAAAAGAAAGGAGCAATAATAGTAAGATGCACAACTAGAGTCTCCCAATTTTGATATCAATTGACATTTCCTTCAGCAATGCTATGACCAATATCTTATCTATTATGTAAATGTATCAAGAATTTTCTAACTTTGGTAAATGAAGTGATAATTTCTTATGCAATTAAAAGTGTTGCGGACACTAACAGAGATCTAGACCTGTATCATTTAGTCAAGTGAAGGATACTGGACTGCTTAATGTAGCATATCAAAGAAAATAATAATACTAGAATACAGAACTACTATTATTGTTTTGACATATATTTTACTGTGTATAGTATAATGAAGTAATTTTTACAAAACTCTAGCTCAATACTGACAAAACAACAGCCACTGAAAAATCTACTCCTATAAAACAAATATTGGAAGAAAGGGAAGTTATAGATAATTGTTTAGATTATCAATAATATGAAAATCTCTGGCAAAATTATGTCAAGAGAATTATGACTCAATATCAGATTCTTAGATGAGAACTTTATAGTACTAAAAGAAACTCAGCAAAAAGCAAGAAATCTAAGTACTTAGAGATGACAAAAACTGTTGGGAATAGCCACAGTTAACTTTTTGTAATGGAAAGTCATTTCTATTGAGAAGCTGTTAAACAATGAACTTTAACTGGATCATAAAGTCAAAAATCATCTCTATTGTCCATGGTCAGTAGATATCTTTCCCAATACCAATTACAATGTTACAGTAGGTTTTTTACAGGGGAACATTTGAATGTTTAATAACAAACAAAATAAGCTCACATGGGGAGCTTACACTAAAAACATAGACTGAAAATGAAAGAAAAAATTCCAGTGTCCTTCTATATGGGATATTGGTGGCATTACATTAAGAGAACAGGGCAACTCTGGAAAAAAAATGCAACTGTTCTCTTTTCTTCTGACTAATCAAGATACTAACTAGGAAGAGTAAAATAAGGCAATAGGTTGGAGAATCAGAAATATACTTAGGGAAGAATATCTCCTTTTTATTACTCACCTTAATCCACTGTTCTGGCTTCACATCTTTCAAAATTAAAGTTAACTCAGGTTTGTCCATTAGTACTTGCATTTTGGCATGGGTTGGGTCATCACTTGTACAAATGGTAATGGGAATCATCCACAAAGGGCAATCTTCCCCTATATAAAAGAAGAGAAGGACACCTGACAGAACAAGGCATGGTGTGGTCCATTGTCGAACCCCCAGAAACATATTTGAGGATTTATAGAATAAGAAGTAAAATCACATCTGCTGTCACCAGCACATTTGTAGAATGGAAATGCAATCATTCTGCAAAAAGAAATTTGTTCAAGGTCTATGTTTTCCCTGAAACAACTGGTATTCTAACTGGTATTCATTCTTTATAAAAAGAATGGTAACACTGAATTTGCTATCTGGGTCTCATGGAACTATATATTAGGGTGACTCAGGCAGTCACATGTGAATAAAAACTGTTATTTAAATGAACATACATATTTACATATTCACATATTCACATGAACTATTATTCTTGTTCTCTATGACAAATGAGAAAAGATAAGTAAAAACAAAATAAAAACCAGTTGTCGATTAACCATGAAAATTTAATAATTTAGGGATATCTCTTATTTCAATTGTATTCACAACTGGGCCAAAGAAGTACCTCCATATAACATAACAGGTGCTATCAGAATTACTAAAAAAACATTGCATATGTTGATCTTCCTTTTCAAATAAACGCCCCTTTAAAAAAAAGTTGAATGAATTGCCTTCAAAGTCAAACTCTAATCAAAAGCTACTATTTTTTATCAATAATTAACATCCAGTTCTATTCTAAATTGGCAAATTATTAGTTTGCTTCTTCATTTTGTGCTTTAATAATACGTACATGGTTCAACTTATTTATACAAGTCATCTAAGTAATTTGCTTTAAATACCTTTTTCTCAACTGCAGGTACAGTATTCTATGACTATAATTTTTTTTTAACAACCTTGTAATCCTTTGCAGAGAACATAGGGGTGGAGTCAGAGCGACAGAATGGTGCTCAAGTGTTTATTGGCCAGATATCCTTCCAGATGCCTACGTGGAGTTTGCAGCAGACAATTACTCATTGCAACTCAGAGAGAGAAATATTTACCTAAGATCAAACTCACAGCCTCCTGATTGTGAGGTGAGATACATCTATTTAATAATGTACATCTGTTTATTCAATGAAGAAGTAGTCATACCTTTTAGATTTCCTGACTTTTTGCATAACTTGCCAATGAATGTAACAGGTGTTTTATATGAATCCTACTGATAAATTAAGGGTATCTGAGTAAATAATAACACATCCAGGTTTGATTGTCTAATTTATTGATTTATTACATAAACCAGTGTGAAAAAGTAATCATCCTTAGATTAAGTAACACCTTTACCTATACCCTGTTTCCCCAAAAATAAGACATCCCCTGATAATAAGCCCAATTGGGCTTTCGAGCGCATGCACTAAAATAACCCCCCTCCCCAAAAATAAGCCCTCCCTGAAAATATTTAAACGCATGTATAGCCGGTCCCTGCCATTTCCTCTGGTTAGGGTTAGGGAGAGAGAGCTGGAAATCAGGTAAGACGACAAGAGGAGCCCCATCTTGCTCCATGAGCCCCAGAATAATAAGACCTCCCTAAAAATAAGGCCAAGCACTTATTTTGGGGTTCAAAAAATATAAGACGAGGTCTTATTTTCGGGGAAACACAGTAGCTGCTATGACTATGTTTTGTGATTGGTGATTAATGTCTCACATCACTTTTTCAGGTTCATTCTTCCAGAGCAAACTGCTTCAAATTAATGACATTTAACAGTATTCAAGCATGAATTGCTTACTCTGGTCCTGTCACAATATTTCTATAGGGTTTAGTATTTAAAAACTAAAATGTGGAGTGTGGGTTTTTTTTTAAATTCATACTTGCTTATATGTTTTGAGATTGTTGCCTTGCTACATGTATTTCTGCTTATGGACAGAAATAGGGGTCCCCAATCTTCCAGGCTCTGCAGACTGGCAGCAGTGGCAAAGGGGGGGGGAGGGGAAGGAGATATTTCCATACAAGAGGCAGGGGAGCAAATAAGTTGCAAAGCTCCATTTTGTGGCCTGGTTCCTCATGGGCCACGGTCCAGGGTTAGGGATCCCTGGTCTAATAGACTCCTGCAGAATTCAAATAGAAAATATGCTTTTAACAAATTGTGGACTTTGATTAAGATTCTGTATTCTATCAAATATTCTCCATTTCAACTCTATTTTCAGAAGCTTAAAAACATTTTGCAGTCTAAGCAATAATAAATTGTATAACAGGTATCAATAATAATTTGTATAACGGGTATCAATAATAAATTGTATAATAATATAGGGGTTGTTTGTCTGCTATTTGAGGAGTATATAGTTCATAGTTTTTTAAACATTTATTTAAAATTAAAATATTGTTAAATATGAATCTCTCTACAAATATTATGAACTTTACCTCTTCAAATCACATTCAGTTTTTCATCACATGGATTCTAAATCATGCTGTGTCAAAAAGAAATTTTTAAAAATTTCTGTTAAAAAGTTACTGATGCCTGCATCAACTTTATAATGAATCAAGGAAACTGCAAACCATAAAATTAATAATTCAATTATAAACTGTAGAAACTGTGAGTTCTAATATTGTCTTCGGCACAAAGCCAGTTGGATGACCTTGGAATAATCACTCTATCTCAACCCTAATAAGCAGGCAACAGCAAACGGCAAACAACTTCTGAAATCTTGCCAAGAAAACTGCAAGGACTAGCCTGGGCAGTTGCCAGGAGCCAACACTGACTTAAAAGCATCTCCAAAAACCACGTGTAATTCCACGTATTACAGCGCCTCCTCTAGAGCACAGTTTGATGCCCTTCCCTTTGCAGTCATGGATGTTAAATACGGTACAATCAGACATATTTTGCGGAAATGATGCCTCTGTGCCTCTGATGAATCTGAAATCTCAGAACATATCTTTCTGAAAATTTATGAGGAATTACCTTCCAACTAATCCAACCCCTACTAATTAAATTGCCTGGGCATTGTCGAATGATACTTAGAAATTTTCCCTAAAAAAAAATTACGTATGCTGAAATTATTTAAGCAATTGTTAAATACTAAGGCTATCTTCTGACTTGACAAAAAAAAGTGGGGAATTTACCTAATTAATGATATTTTCTTGTATTCTCAGATAGAATTTGTTTTAACTTTTGTAATTTGGTCTTTGGCTACAATAAAATATTAATCATTGTTACTTCTAGACAGCAATGATGATCCAATCAATAGCCTGTTTAATTAAGTATTCACAAAACTATCCACAAAGCTGTATGGTATGTGAGTTAGTTTGGTCTGCTAATTAAGGCACCAAGCTAGAAACCAGGAGATTGCAAATTCTTGTTCCATCTTAGACATGAAAGCTGGCAATATGAACTTTGGGCCAGTCATTCTCTTTCAGACCATGACATAAGTTCAGGTGACAAGTCAGTCAGTCAATTCCTACTCTAACTAGTGGATCAATACTCAGTTGATCAGAAAAAAAGCAAACGTTGTATTTACAGGAAAATACTAGGTAGGGTTTTTTTTTTTTAAAGTATTGACAGAACAAGGAAACCATTACTTTTTCACACAGCCATATTGTATTTTGGAAGATTTCAGTTACAAATAAATAAAAAGAACTCTAAAGTTTGATGTTACTCTCTTTAAAAATCAGTAGGACCCACATGAAGCTATATTTTAACTGGTAAAGATATACAAAAATAGAGAAGTCACAAAAGGAACAAATACTTTTTCATAGAACTGTATTTTTAACTACCTTTCAACCAGATATGACAAAGAAAAATTAATATTATGTAAAAATCATTTTAGAGTGCAACTTTTCTAATTAAAATGTGCAGAATGTATGCCCCCCCCCCAAAAACACAATGAAAAATTAAAATTTCAGATTTAATAATTGTTGGTAAATTATTTCAAACATCTGAATCCTAAAAAGGACACCTGCCTGCACAAACTGACAGTGCAAGGGCTGTTTCGTGGAATAGTTGGTGTCACGTACAATATGGTGCGCTGCTTGGTCCTGCTATCGTCTTACCACTATATGGTCCGCTGGCACAGAATTTCTTCTGGACTACCTTCAGCACTTTGTTATCTTCTTGCTGGAGTAAAGAATGAAAGTAAAAATAGTAGTGACAGGCTTGAGAATATTTCTACTTAAGATGGCATGTCCTGAGGACTTAATTCCTTGTCCTCATAAGGAACAACCGTAAGTTTGACTAAGTAAGTTTGTCAAGTCTTTTTATTTTTTTGCCAAATCATGTTTCTGCCCACTTTCCCTTTTTCCAACTGCCTTTATCTGTTACTGTCAACAGATTGGCCACAGTCACAGATACTATTTTCTTATGATACAGTATTACAGTATCACGGTATTGTGATTGAATTATGATGGCTTGAACTGGGTTATCAGTGCTACAATTGCATAGTCAAAGGAAATCCAAATTTGCTGAAATTAAATATCTTATTAATTTGGTTTGGTCTATTTCAATATACTGTGGCATTAGCTTAATCTGATAATAGGATTTCTGTTCCCTAATCTAGTTTAAGAATCTCTCCACGGATCATGAATTAAAGATAGCATGCATGAAAAATATCTGAATTGTGATCTCCAGCTAAAAAAAATCCTAATATCCTTTCAGACAATGTTTATAGATTTTTATAAGTACAGAAATAAACTCATTAATGTAAGTGTTTGATAGGTTATTTCAGAAGTGAATTCCAAAGCTTGGAAATAAGTTAAATGAAGATGTACATACTACTAAAAACTAAAGCTACAATTTTCATCTACAATTACAAAATGGTATGTTCCAGTGAAAAAGCAGTATTATGCTGTAATGTCTTATTTTTGAATTAAGCTAATTTGATATAACAAAGTCATTTAAATTGTTTTAAAAGGAAAACAATAAAAAAGATGTACAAAATGTGTGTGTGTTTATGCATTTTTGTTTGTTTTTACTTAGACGTCGCCCAACTCCGATTCACTCAGGTGGCCCACAATGTAAAAACAAGATAACAAATATACAATCAAAAGTGGAACATAAAAGAGTAAACAAGATGAGGAACTCAGCAACAATTAGCATATCATATAGCTAGAAAGGGGCTATATCCACCCTAGCCCAAAATCCAAGAGACCGGCCAGGTTTTTTAAGGCCTTCCAGAATGCTACCCAAGCCTCAAGAAGAACCTGATCCCAGAAGGCAGGTGCCATAACAAAGAAGGCATTCTTCGAAGGTCCTGATAGTCGGCACTCCTTATTTGGAGAATCGTTCAAGCCTCCTATTTGTCATGACGCTTAAGAACATGAACCATGCCTAGAAAGCACCTAACATAAATCCAGTTACACATCAAGTTTCTAGAAATATCAGAGGAAATTATTTTTTATCTTCAGACATTGAGATTATATATTGGTTGACTAAACAAAGTCAATGAGAAATAAATATGTCAGAGTTTAAATATACAAGCAAACAGCTACAAGATTAATTAAGAATGAGGGTTAGGGATTCTACAAAAATATTTATGCTCTAACTCTGCAGTACATGTCATTAATTTCACTTTTATATTTTGTCTTATTTTATCTTATTCCATTACTGTTTTCTAAGGAATTAAAAGGAGGAAAGAAATATTTCTGTAATATTTACAATTATAGTATAGCAAAGCATAACATGGCATAGCAGTAATAATATATAATATAATATTATATAATATTATAATATAATGTAATGTAATGTAATGTAATATAATATAACATAATATATTATTTATTATATATTTTTTCTATATTAAAAATACTTGAAATGATATTACAATATTTCAAGATATATTCAACTTTCTAATTAATAAGGGACTCTACTAGGGCCAAAGCTTTTTGAGAGTTGTGAATCCATGTAAATAAATGCAGTAGCAGACTATAGCCCTGAGATACACACTGATTTTTAAGGATTTGAGTTTGTATTTGCAATATACCTAGACTTCAGTTTATGAAGTTAATACTGAAATTGTATGGGAGTAATGGTTCATGAAAAAAAGAGAAAACTAAATATATTCTGTCACATATAAACTTTCACAGACTTGATGATATCTCTATTTATGGGTCAAGTATGTTGTTGAAAACATGCACTTATTAAAGCTTAGAAATATCAATTCTAAACATTATTATTTTAAGGAAAGTAGTCATAAACAAAATCTTCCTCAGTCAAAAAACATTAACTATTATTTCTGTATACATGGACCTTGCTTTGCAAGTTAGAAAAGTACAGTGAGAAACTACTATTTCAAGTAGCTGCAAAATGTGGCTTGTTGATGACTGACTGGAAAGTTGTAGATAACTTTGGTCCAAAGGCTTTCTTTAAACTACGGAAATTGAAATACTGACTAAAAAGAAAATGAAAGCAAAGGCAGGAGCTCTATAGCATAAGGTGCTTGTAATCTTGGAAGATTAAATCATTGGTCTGCATTCTACCTGAACTGAGTTCAGTGTCAAAAATCATATACCTACCTGCTCCCCTTCTATATAAACCAGTGGAAAACCCATCTGCTTGGTCCATGTATTCATCACAGCAGCAATAGGTTTACCACTAGCATCTTCCAGGCTTTCCCAAAGATCTTCTGCAAGAGAGAAAAACCCTCAATCTAAATAACCTGCATTCTAATGCTAAAGAAAATATTTCATACCTGCTTATTTATTTATTTATTTAGTGAATTTATACAACTACTCATTTCAACAATGTGACACTAGGCAGTTCCTAATACAAAAATCATAATCACAAATAAGGGGAATCACTGGAGTCATAGTTGCAGATAGATCTCATTTAGAGACTGCCTCAAGTACCAATCATTCAAACATATGACGATGATTAAAAGTTATTTTGCAACATCTGCATTTATAACCTATGCAGCTTCTCATCTAGTCACATGTTGCCCTTATAGTCAGTTAATACTGACTGTTTTCATATTATTTGATTCTTTTTCTCCTCACAGAATGGAGAGATTGTCTAAACAAGGGATCTTTTCCTGAGCTGCTTTTCTCTGCAGTGCAATGCTTCCACAGCAAATTAACAAGCTCAGTTCTGTGACCTTAATTAAGAGGCAGTCCTTGACTATGCCATTTGTTCAGCAGCCATTCAAAATTATAACAATGCTAAACAAAGAAGCAAAAGAACTGTACTTACGCCACAGTGCCCGACAATCACATGATCACAATGTGGGCAATTGGCAATTCAGCCACCCTTATGACCAACTACAAGATGCTACAACTGCCCCCATCTGCATATTTTCCCTCCCCCACCTGATCCTACTGAGTCCCTTGGGACTTCCTGCCCAACTGGATCCCACATGCCTTTGGCCTGCTGCCCAACCAACATGCCTTGCTCCACTAACCTCATTTGAAGATCATCTTTCCAAAAGAGTGCCCAGTTGATGCAATGCATGGCCTTCTAGAGAGGCCATCTAACGCCATTCTGGAAGTAAGCCACTTGTGCAATCCTTTAGAAGGGCACAATCGGAAAGTGCTACATCACCTGGGTGCTCTTTTGGAAATAAAATATTTTGGAAATCTCCTTTCTAATAGTTCCAAGCCAATGTTTTGCACCATCTTTCTATACAAAAGCCACGTCATGCCATCCTGGAAGCAGGTGTCATTTTAGAAACAGCCACAATTCTTGCAACCTCTCACATCCTACCAGGTCACTTAGCAACAAAGTTGTTAATCACAATTATGGTTACTAAATGAGGATGACCTGTACATAGATTACAAGATTTAGGCACGTGTCACTGCATATATATGTCCTATACAACATTAATAAACTGATGTTTTTATATACAATATTAAAAGCAAAAGTGTTTTCACACAATATTATCTACCACTTATCTTCTAGAAAAATAAGTTTATTAAGGACTTAGCATAATACTAGACTGGATTACTTTGAGCAGGATTGAAGAAAGAAATTGAAAATACTCAGAATTTACTATCAGATTCTGATAGTAGTTTAGTATTGCAGTGCTCTAATATACCAAAGAAAGGATTGTGGGAATGGTTAAGATTCCATAAACTATAATTTACAATTGCTAGAAAATTACATTTCTTATCTTTTTATTTAGAGAAATTCAGTATGGGATAACTTATAAATGTTACCCTCTTTCATAAATGGAATGCTCTAGAGAAAACAGGAAAAAAAACCCAAAACCACAAGCATTACAATTACCTGTAGAAGCATTCTTATGTTGAAACTTGGTAAGATACAGGTGCATTCCTTTCCGGAAATCCTATAAAACAAGAATTTCAAAACAAAATTATCAGAATTAATTCATTTCTGCTTTTTGACAAAATCATTTTTTAAAGAGTTTTCTGATTAATCACAATTTATTATTATATGTATAATATTGTTCATTTAACTGTCACAATATTTGTGGTACATTTGGACCTTATTAATAAAACAATGTTTAGTTCACACTTTTTTAAGCCCAAAACAATGTTCAAAAGCCTTGGATATAATCCCAATAAATCACCAAAAATTTTATTAGACTGTAGCTTTGAATCTGGCAGAGCAGAAAAATGACTGGTAGTATAATTAATCATACTAACTATACTAAATTTTAATTACATGTAAAAGAAATAAAATTAGTTTTTGCTATAGCCCCAATCACTTCTTTTTGGCTTCCTATACTTCATATTTTAAGCAAAACCTCATGCTGGAAAATAACTGCAAGATATTAAAAATGCATAACTAAAGGATAAGTCTGGTCTGAGCTAAAATAAGACACTTGAAGAATACTCTAGTGATTCATCTGCATCTCCTGCTTGCTCTGGTACGAAGACACCCATACTGTCTTAACCTACCCCCAGCTCATTGCAAGGACAAATTTTGCCATTATATCTTATTCCACTATATACATAAAGAATTTTTCTACTTGTGCCAACACATTCTAAGCAGTCAGTTTGCAATTAATTATTCCAGGGTACATTTAGGAGGTGTTGGCCTGCTACTAGGGGGATACCCTCTCTATTCCCTGGTCACTGTTTTGGGTGCTTTTAGCCTTTTAGCCTCAGAAAATGAAAACATTTCTTACTAGGTAAAAAAGACATGATATCCCTGTCTTTTGACAAACCATACATGGCAGAAGTGGGGAGACAAGGACTCTGTATTTACCAAGCTCTCTTTTGCCTGTATAATGATGTGGTATAGGGTTTTTCAAACTATTTCAATGATGAGGAGATGTAAGAGATAATTCTTTTAAATATAACAATTTTTTTATTATTGTAATTCTTACAATATTGGAATTGCATTTTATTTTATTTAGAATTAATAGGTTCCGATGCTGAAGCAATATATATATTATTTCATTCTTATACTATTTAAACACCCCTTTAACATCTTGGAATATATAATTCAATTCACAAGCAGAATTCTAGTTATGAATTTCATCTGAGATTATTCCTGAACTTTAAAAAGTTTTTTTTTAAAGACTTGCATTTTAGACTAATTTTATAACAATACATGATGACTGGTTGAGATAATTTATTTCTGCATAATGAAAAAGGATAAATATGAGCCCATTTCTTTTAATATTTAATTTTTATTCTTAAATAGATTATAAGCATCAGAATTAGTTGAGCCAATCCTAAGACTTCCCAAAAATGATAGAATTTAAAAATTATAGTTAAAAACTATTATTTGCTTTAATATAAAGACATATTAATCCATGTGGACAAAAATATAAAATCCATTGTTAGGCATATTTAAAACCAAAGAACATGACACAAATTCTCCACTTTTTCCATTAATGAAAATGTTTTCTTTTTTTGGTATTTCAATTAATCATAATACAGTATACAGTATACAATGGGGTATCCCCACAGCTCAGTTTTAGGCCCAGTACTCTTCAAAATCTTCATCAATGATTTAGATGAGGGGATAGATGGGGAACTCATTGAATTTGCAGGTGCCACCAAGCTGTCAGGAATAGCCAACACTCCAGAAGATAGGCTTAAGATTCAGAAGGATCTTGACAGACTTGAATATTGGGTGCTCTCTAACAAAATGTAATTCAATGGTGAAAAAAGTAAGATTCTACCTTTAGGCAAGAAAAATCAAATGCACAAGTACAGTATAGTGGTATCTCACTCAATAGTAGTAACTATGAGAGAGATCTTGAAATCCTAGTGGACAATCACTTAAATATGAGCCAGGAGTGTGCTACAGCTACAAAAAACAGTTCTAACATAGTTCTAGGCTGCATTAACAGAGGGATAGAATCAAGATCACATGAAGTGTTAATACTACATTATAATGCCTTGGTAAGGCCATACTTGGAATACTGCATTCAGTTTTGGTCACCACAATGAAAGAGTGCAGAGAATAGCAACAAAGATGATTAGGGGACTGGAGGTTAAAACGTATAAAAATTGGGTATGTCTAGTTTAATGAAAAGAAGGACCAAGGGTGACATGAGAGCAGTGTTCCAGTATCTCAGAGGTTGCCACAAAGAAGACGAGTCAAGCTATTCTCCAAAGCACCTGAGGGCAGGACAAGAACCAATGGATGGAAACAAACTAATAAAAGAAAGAAGCAATTTAGAACTAAGGAGAAATTTCCTGACAGTTAGAACAATTAACCAGTGGAACAGCTTGCCTGCAAAGGTTGTGAATTCTCCAACACTGGACATTTTTAAGAAGAGATTGGACAACCATTTGACTGAAATGGTATAAGGTTTCCTGCATGAGCAGGAGATTGGATTAGAAGACCTCCAAGGTCCCTTCCAACTGTGTTGTGTTGTGTTGTGTTGTGTTGTGTTGTGTTGTGTTGTGTTGTTGTGTTCTATTCTATTCTATTCTATTCTATTCTATTCTATTCTATTCTATTCTATTCTATTCTATTCTATTCTATTCAATACAACCTACAACCTAGTTACGGATCCTGCATATATTTAGAATTTAGAAATTTACAATTTTCTAATTTACAAATTTACCATGACCCACAATGTCTCCAGTCAAATTAGTCTTGACAAAGGAATTCTCTCTAGTCATGTCTCAAAATTCAAGAGTAATCTCAGATGATGTTCCTGACTAGGATTCTTCTTGTGAATGGAGTTACAGGCTTTATGACATAAAAATTATCTATAAGTAGCAATACAATACTGTTCATCATGCAGTCTTACACAAATCTTACACAGACAGAAAAGAGTCCCTACTTCATAAGTTATCCTATACAAGACAATGATAAGAAAGGCTGTCAAGAGCAGAGCTGGGGTTCATACTGTAGGGCGTGTCAAATTTTTCAATTTACAATTTAGTGGTGCTCAAAGTGGTGACATGCCTTGAAGATTGTAAAGATATTTTGCTTACCGTATTTTCCGGCGTATAAGACGACTGGGCGTATAAGACGACCCTCCTCAGAGCCATTTAAGGCTCGTCAGAGCCTTATGGGCTGGTCTGCCTGGTTACAGGAGAATGAGACCCGGCGTATAAGACGACCCCCGACTTTTGAGAAGATTTTTGTGTGTTAGAAAGTAGTCTTATACGCAGGAAAATACAGTACTTTAATATAATTTAATGTGCTTGGTAAATAACTACATAAATATAACTTTTAAACATTTTGTTTGTTTAATTTCTAGGGCATGTCAATTTTTTAAACTTTCAATTTCCAAACATTAGGGGTACTCAAAAATTGTGACATGACTTAGGGAACTGTAAAGGTATTTTAGTTACTTTAATATAATTTAGATTTGTTTTTTAAATAACTACAAAAATATTATAACTTTTTAACATTTTATTTGTTTCATTTCACAGGTTCAGTTGTCTTTTTCTTTTCATTAAACGTTATTTTGTCTGAGAATGTTAATACTGCTGGTTTCATTTCCTGTGAGTGTGATCTGTAATGGCTTTTTAAAAGAGAACAAGACTGGGAACATTCACTCATATGAGCAACCTAATTGGGGTTGGTAGAGACTTGTTGCTGTCCGAACTCCCAACACTACAAGACATTCTCAGATATGTCTACTGTTAAGTGAACAAAGTAGTGATGATGCTAGAAACCACACAGCAGCCCATTTTGCAAGAGATATATAGCAAAAAGTCTGGAAAAGTGGGAACAAACGAACAGTTCTTTTGTGACCCCTGTTGTAAATTCATGACTGATAATCTTGAACAAGACCCAAAAGAGCTGGGATTATGCCACAAACATATTTCTTGGTATAGGAAAGCTAGATGTCAAAGAGACTTGCATTATGAAACTTGACAAACTGACAACCTCAACTGCAAATGTCAAATTGTTCTGTATGCCGAATTCAGCTGCCTTGCTGGCTGCAAAAAAGAAGCTCACATTAACTTTACCTGCCCTAAGGAGACAACGATACTAGTGAAGAAACTTGCTTTCATTAAAGGACAGAGAGACAAGATTAGATCTGTTGGGATTCCACTAGATTGGTTTGCCAGATGTGCTTGAGCAGAAACGACAAGTCAAAAGGAAAAAGCAGCAACACAATGAGAGACAAAGGCTCATTAAATGTTAGTAGAAAAGTGCTCCAGACATTTTTATATTGACAAATGAAGTAATTATATCTTATGATGAAAACGAAGGATAGAAAACTGATGATGAAGAAGAATGTGATGTAAGTTATGAAGAGGCCTTAGACCAAACACACATGCCTCTACTTCAAAAGAAAAGACAGAATATAATAGATTAGAAATAACGAATGTCACTTTGCAAAATATAAGATACGGTGTTTGTCTACATGCCACAGCTGCTATTACCACAATCGCCTTCATAGATGCTGGCTTGATCACCAAAGAAGAGAAGTGACTTGTGGTTGACCATAATGAAGTCAAGATAACCCAAAAAGAAAAAGTCCCTAGGTCAAGAATTTGATGAGCTCTGTAAGAAGGGCAAAATAGAATGAATCTTCTTCAATGGCGGTATAGATGCAACTGAAATTATGCTCAGAGCAAACAATTCGGACCAGCAATTCCCCAGTACCATCAAACAAGAACATTATTCTGTCCATTGAGCTGGGTGGAAGATTATCTTTATCACTTCACTTCAGAGAAAGGCTCAAAAGCAGGAAAACCTGCTCAAGTGATTGCTGATAATCTGGTATATTTCATGAAGAAGAAAGGCATTGACAAAAGCTTGAAGGCCATTGGAGGAGATTCTACAAATATTGGCTGTGAAGGTGATGCCCTGGGTATAGGTCAAGCTTGATCGGAAGTTAATTTGATTGATGTGTGCACTCCACATGAATGAGTTATCCTTATGGCACTTAATCACACATTTAGATGGGAAAACTTTGTCTAACAACAAATAGGCAGGTAAAATTGACAACATGCTAGCATTACAATAGAATTTGACACTGATCCCTCATTCACCAAGAGTTCAATTGATTAGCCTCTCATTTCACTGAGCAACAGTGTTATAAAGCATCTCTCTACTGATCAAGCGTATGGATATAGGATCACACAGACAATAAGGACAGGAGAACTTCCCACAGATCTGGTTCTTCTGGAAATTGGCTCCATAAGCCACTTATTGTGTTCACTCTTGTGTTCAGATGACATTCAAAAGAGAACTGGTATGCAAAAGATCACTGACTTGAGGGGTGCAGAGAATGACGCGCTGGGAGATTTTTCTGAAAACACCTGTAATCAACGCCAGAGCACCCACTCTGCTGGAGCTGATTGACTGGTCTGAAGGTGTACATAAGCCACATTTGAGGTATAAACTTGACTACAATGAAAATAAAATAGTTCATTGGCAAATCAATGCAAGTACCGAGTGGCCTGTCATGCCCAAAAATTGAGAGATGTGTGAAACAAGTCACAGAGGCAGCAGGAAGAATGTATACACATGAAAAACATGAGAGTGCTATCAGAGGCCAAGCAGCAAGTCGGTGCCTGATGTCAAAGAACGAATCAAAACAAGACTTGATGAAACTCACTTAAACATTTTTGTAATTCAGATAATTGCTTTCTGATGCTGCTTTATGATTGCATGGATTATGTTTGCTTAGCTAAGTAAGATTCATGCAGAAGAAAACTTTAATTTTTGTAGCATAAGGTATAATTTTGAGAAGATAAAGTCAACGTTGTGCAATTGCAAAAATAATAACAGATTTTAATTCTTGGTGTAAAAACACATATTTTTAACCTCACTGAAAAAAAATGCAAAAATTAATTTTCACCCCATTAAATGACACATCCTAATGGTTCAATTTTTTGAACGCAATTCTCAGAATGTTTGAAGTATATTTATGAAAACTCAGTCAATTGACATAGTTGGCTATATCTATATTCCAATTAGAAATTATTTTCCTATTTTCAAGAATGAGTTTTATTCCTCCGCTAGTAATTGCCACCTTCTTGGCTTTTATCTAATATTTGTCTGTATTTTTAATTTATATATCAATAATTTTGAATATATCATTTCTTTTTCTATGGAATAGAAATAAATTATTATACTTTAGCCATAGAAATAGCAACTAATTAAAGATAGTCTTTGACTTACAAGAGTTAATTTAGTGACTCTTTGAAGTTGCAACAGCACTGAAAAAAGTGACTTATGACTGTTTTCCCATTTATGACTATTGCAACATCTCCATGGTCAGGTGATCAAAATTCAGACATTTGGCAATTGGTTCATATTTAGGATAGTTGCAGAGTTTCATGGTCATATGATCACCCTTTGCAACTTTCTGACAAGCAAAATCAATGGGGAAACCAGATTCACTTAATAACTATGTTACTAACTTAACTGCAGTGATTCAATTAACAACTGTGGAAAGAAATGTCATAAAATAGGGCAAAACACACTTAACAAATGTCTCACTTAGCAACATAAATTTTGGGCTCCATTATTGTCGTAAGTCGTGGATTACCTGTATTAGTATCTTGGTGTATAAGTACACAATATACATCTTCTAATTTGAGAGACATGGACAAATAAGTTTACTGCTTTAGAAAGCAGTCTCTTCATGAGAAATCCTAGCTTGCAGTACATAGCATATGCTTACAGTAAAACAGGACTTTTGTTGCACATCAGGCATACTCACCAAAATGTGCCAAAACCTGACTAGTTTGTATCCCTATTATTAATGAGGAATGTGGGATAGATATAACTACCAACTTATCAATGCTTCCTATATCTTACTAAAAAAATAAATAAAAGGGCCTTAGGTTTACATTCTGCTTTGTAACTTCTAGCACCTGCATTACTGTTTGAACAAGTTTCACTACACACAAGACAAACATCCGTAGTTAAATTTTATTATGTTTGTGCGTGTGTTTGTGTATATATTTACCTCATCCCCTATATAATCATGTAGCATTCGAATTACTGATGCTCCCTTGCTGTAAGAAATTGCATCAAATATTTCATCCACTTCAGATGGATGGCCTACATTGACCTAGATACGAGAAAAGGAGTAAGTTATAAAACAAATATAAGTCTTGCAACTGAATAAATATTAATCAAATCAGTTTACAATATAATCTCTTAGTTTAAGATATCAAACAATTTGCTAATTTGTTGTGCTTTGTCCTCTCACTGATCAGAATATTTCCATTTGAAGAAATGCAAGAATTTGCACACACACACACACACTCACTCAAAAAACCACCTTTCACTAATTAATTTAGGTGGCACTCACTTCAATAGGATGACTGTTGTCTAATGCATCAAGTTCCTGAGCTCTTGTGTAATCAGCAGATACAAACTGAGTCCAAATATCATATTCTGGAAAGCAATGGTCTACACAAAGGTATTCAATCCAGGATGCAAAACCTTCATTGAGCCACAGGTGAGTCCACCATTCCTAAACAGAAGAAAGAAAATTATTCCCAGCAACAATATAGTTTTAGGCTGCATTTTAAAGCACAATATAATGTTTAGCTATCATACTCTGGGATATCACATCTTCTAAATGGCTGATAACTTTAAATCTTTTAAAGCAGAGATGTAGTCTGTATAAAAACTCCACTATCTGCAATTTTATGCAAAAGAAATACATACTAAGCATAAATATTCTCTTTCTTAAACAGCAACTTTATCTTTATCCAAACTTTATCTCAAGTCTTCTGTCAGGCATGAAGGATCAGGATCACAGATTAAGTTCTAAATCAGAAGTTCAAGAAGCTCAAACCTATATATAAAAATCTGCTTAACCACCATACAATACTAAATACTGGCCAGGAGTCAACAGAATTCAAGAAAAAATGGACTTGGATCTTTTGTGGAAATGTAATGACTTTAATCCATCACTAGCATTAACACAATTCTAAACAACTAGTAACGTCATCATATTTTATAACTTAATCGTAGAGAAAACGTTATTTTTAGACAGTGTATTATTTTAGAAACTTGGGCTATATTAGAAGGTAAGCAAATGTAGACCTGTAAGGTAAATAAAACCAAAATTTCTGTTAGTAGTCCTATGCAACAATGTAAGATAAATAAAAACTTTGTGTCAAAGGGGCAAGCTGTTCATAGTGGTTTATACCACTATTCCACTATTGTGACTACTGTGAAAAGTATACAATGATTCTAAAGGGGGCAATACACTGTCCAGCCTCCTATAAAATTCAATAAATAAGAATAAAATATGTTACGTTTTAATACATAAAAAGGTATTATACAACAAATTTGACTTTTATGATGTAAGTGATTGTGATCATTCAGATTCTTCGAAAAGTTACTTTCTGCCATAATAAAACTTTCTAAGAAACATTGCTAAAATTGAAAATGCTGATATTTTTCTTGCTAGTTTAGACAATCCTACATTAGTACTAATTTGATGCTTTGTTGTATTATTCAGTGTATCTTGAAGTATTATTAGGTCCTCCCCCACTTGCGCCATGTCATACCTTGACAATCTGGCATTCCTTTCATTTATTCATTAAATGTATTCCATCTTTCATTCAACAGCTCAAAGCAGGATAGTAAGCATTCTTTTGTTCCATTTTTCTCTATAGTAACAGAGATTGGCTAAGAAAGAGTAAATGGCCTAAAGTCACCCATGTGACTTCAGCCATTTCAATCCATGGCTGAAGGCAGAGTAGTACTTGGTATTTTCAGTGTTAGTCCAACACCTTACCATTTAAGCACACTGACTTTGATTTATCTTGTCTCTGACCCATATGAAAGAGTGCCCATAGTATTTACATGAAAAATGAACTGTGTAATGAATTCATCTGCATAGATAATTCATGTGCATGAATCATCTATGGAAATTATAATATAAAATATATGAAGTTCAATGTTGCAGCAACATTCTTAAAACTATAATCAAGAAGTTACTCCATAAAAATAGTAGGAATAGCAATAGCACTTAGACTTATATACTGCTTTACAGTGCTTTACAGCCTCTCTCTAAGCAGTTTACAGAGTCACCATATTGCCCCCAACAATTTGGGTCCTCATTTTACCCACTTGGGAAGGATGAAAGGCTTAGTCAACCTGGAGCCTGGTGTGATTTGAACTGCCAAATTGCAGGCAGACACAGACAGCAGACAGCAGACGTAGTCTGCAATACTGCAATCTAACCACTGTGCCACAGTTCAAATCATATCAAGAAATATCATGGGGTTTTTTTGGAATTCAGAATAGATTTAATTATTTCTATTCTCTCCTCTACAGTGAAATGAACTGATTAACTTCTGACTGTGCTGCCTGTTAATATCTCACATTAGCACAGCAAAGTGATAATACCAGCTCTTCCTGCTCAGGTATCTATGTGTCAATAGTTACCAAGTGAAATATATAGGAAAAGAGAAGTCATTCTGAGAAATAAATACTTTGATACAATAAGGCCTATAAAAACCAATCAGTTTTCTCAAGGGTCCCTTTCACATGTTAGAAAATCTATTTGGTAAAGCTGTGTGGGGTTTTTGAGTTGACAAAAAGTATTCTGGTGTGTATGAGGTTATGCATATTGGAATGCTATGTTCCCCAGGATCAAGTATCTGCATTCTACTGCTATAACAAAATCTGAGGAAACAAAAAATTTGGTTTAAGGAGTTGTAGACCGGTTATATATGAGCCCTTCCATGTGCTATAAATTATTTTTTGCTTTTAACTCCAAAATGTTGCATTATCTTACTAGTCACATAAAGCTGTTTCCTTCATGTTCTTCAATGTCCTAATACTAATCAAATGATAAAAACAAATGGTTTGGGGTTAATACTTTTCCATTTTAACAATGACCACAGTGCTATAGTAAGTGGAAGGCATGTGACAGCAGAAGGAAGTTGGCCGTATCAGTAACCAAATCCATCAGAAACAAATGGTATAGAAAGAGGTCACATCTATTACTTCCAATCATGTGTGTCAAAGGGATTGTGGGAGAAATTCAAACAAAACATTCAATCTCTTAAAAAGTACAAAATAAATGTACTTTTGCATGCTTTCAAACTGCCTGGTGGACAGGAACAGGAGCTCAACCCGTAGCACAGCACTTGGATCTCAAACCTGGCCTGCTGCTTTCCAGCTGATAAGCTCAGCATCTTTGACTGCTGAGCCATTGTGCCCCCCTTCTCCAAGTAACCAAAATGCAATTATGAAACATATATACAAACCGGATTAAAACTGATTTGTATTAATCTGCCAATTTATTTGAGAAATTGTATCTTGATGGAACAATGTGAAAGAGTGCTTTGAAGTGCACCAAACTAGTCTCCCCCATTTAAAAAAAAAAGCCTCTCTCCAAACTAAACTAAAAAAACTAAAAGTTTATCCGAAACATGTAATAAATTTGGGCAAAAATAGAGGTATCTCTATTAAAAGAAATCAGATGTATTAATTTTCCAACTGATTATTCTATTGATGCATTAACTATCACAGATGGAAAATTACCCTGAGTGGATATTTGGATTTTGCTGGGGTGTATAATTTCCACCCTCTCTTACTCTAGCAGCCAGCATGAATACAAAATAAATACATGTTCAAGTTGATATAGTCAGACAAGTTAATACTGACTTCAGACTTCAACCTGATTTTACTGGGGACACTGTGTAACATTCACCATTTAATCTACTCTAATGTTTTGATATCTTCACGCTGTTTTCTCAGCTGACATAACATGATATACTACTATGCAAATGCAGATATGTAAGTAGTAAATATAGATGCCTCCAACAATAATCAGGATTATAGGAGTGGATTTAACTGTAATTGGAATGACTTAAATATACTTCTTAAATACCATAGTCACGAGGTTTCCAAACCACTGGTGAGCAAGTTCATGGCCCACAACAAGGGCTACCCATTGGCGAGAGGAAGAACAAGAGTTTTTGGGATCAATCAGCAGTGCAGTTTCCCTGCATGGGGAAAAACAGAGATGTAACAATGTAAAAATGTGACATCAAAAAAGTGAAATTTAAAAACTTAGTCAAGTAGAGAACTCATCTAACCAAATGTCTATGGAGATCGTCAGTCATTCTTTTGAAGACCTCTTTAAAAAGCACCTTTGGTTCGTTTAACAAAACTCATGTAGAATCAATAAAATTTTTCTTCCCTATCTATCAAGATGCAATAAGGAGACACATTTTTCAGAACACTTAAAAGAACCTACACACACTGCTAAAGCTAATTATTTTCACAATCGATATATACATTAACTATTGTTAACAGAGCAATTCAATAAATAAATTTTATTGAATTTATGCTTGTGTGCTCCCCAACATCTTTGATATTGCCATGAAGAGTCACTTAAAATGGAACTTTTAGTTTCTCCAATGCTAGAAAACAGAACACTTAACAAAAAACCACAAAAAATCAAACAAAACTTTGTGTCTTAGTATGCTGTTACCAGAGTTTGTAATCCATGAAATAAACTGGCATAATCTACTCAACTATGATTTATTCAACAAATCAGCTTGTAATACCACAATTTCACTGTACGTGGCTCCTGAAAATTTACATCTAACCAAAACTACAATATATTAGTAGTACAGTTTTCATGCATTTACTGTGATGCAAGCATTGAAATAAAAGCTTCATAAAGCTTCACAAAGCTTTTTAAAAAGTCGTCAAACGTTCCCCTTTCCCAGATCATTCCTTCCTCCTCAGCAATTTGTATCAACTCAGCCTCTCACTAAACACAATGACTCTGTTCCATCAATACAGGTAGTCCCCAACTTATGTCCATTCATTTAATAGCCATTTAAATTTATGATGGCACTGAAGAAAGTAATTCATGACTGGTCCATGTGCTGATAACTGTTGCAATGCTCTCATGGTTATGCAATCAAAATTTAAGTACTTTGCAATTGGCATGTATTTATAACATTTGCAGCATCCTGGGGTCATGTGATCACCATTGGCAATATTTCTAGAGGGCTTCCAACAAGGAAAATCAATGAAGAAAATCAAATCAGCTTAATGATGTGATTCGCTTAATGACTGCAATAAAAAGGTTATAAAATCAGACACAACTCACTTAACAACTACATCACTTATTGTTGTAAGTTCTGGTCCCAAACAAATCAAAGATTATCTGTACATTTAACTAGATCAATGAGAAGGATTTATATAATGGAGAAAAATTAAAATGGAATTAATTGATCTAATCAACTAGTCAAAAGTATTAAATTAATTCGGACAGATTATATCATTCACTAGGTTCCATTAACATCACTGGTCAGTTATGTTTAATTGGCACTGCCCAGAGTCCTATAGTGAGGGAGATGGCCTGTTCTTAAATATAACAAATAAGTAAATATATTATAGAATACCTAAATTCAGTCAATTGAGTCATTTTGCCTATTTAACATTTTCCAAGAGAAAGAGCTAAGAAAGAAAGAGACTGAAAACATAATGGAAATCTCTGTCAAAACCTGGCAACATAAGAATATATTCCAAGACACCGTGTAGCAGCCAACCCACAATTACTGATGCTCAGCAGAACAATTGGGAAGAGGCTTGCAATGTAATGAAAGCTCTTCTGTATTTCCCTAGTCCAAGGACTCGAGAAATATCAAGCACACCTGGACAAATTTGTGTGGAAATAGTCTCTATTCCTCAAATTTTGAATTTTGACACCATTTATGTGACTGCCCACTATTAATAAGGGCTTTGACTGGGTCTGCAAGTCTGATAATTGCTAAATATTCAACAGAAACAGTCTTTCATAAAAAAAAAAAGCCAGAATTTCTAACCATAGCTTAATGCTTGGCTGTCAAAAAATCATCATTAACTGCAATGATGGCAGGCTGGTTTGCCATGTCACGGTAAAGGCTGATTTAGCAGCAAACACATCGAAGTACAGCTATGATTTGATTTGTTTCAGGTTAACATGAGAATAACATGCTCCGGGTTTTATGTGCCCAGAAAAGGCAAGAAAACAAAATCGTTAACTGAAAATAAACCATGGAATAGACTCTGGTGCTAGTAAATGGATGATGTTACTATGTTCATGTATTACATTAATCTTCATACGTAAGCCTCACACTACTCAGAAATAATGTATACATGAGTAACCTAACTTACATTTCTGGACTACTGGTAGTCTTCAATTTATGATCGCTGGGGTCATTATGACCACTGGGGTCATAATGGGGACTGAAACCTCAGTTGCTGACCAAAGCAATTGTTAAGTGAGGCAACAACAACCTTGCCATTCCCGTTTGTGTTAAGTGATATCATAGGTCAATAAGTAAATGGACACCTGCCTCTCTGCTTTGAGTCTGAAAATCCTCCATGATGAATCCAGGCAAGATTTTCAAACCCAAAGTGAAAGGCAAATCTCTCCAGTTTGGGTCTGCAAATCCTGGAGAATTTGCAAAGTGAGTCTCCCCACTCTGGAACGGAAAACCCTACTTGGATTTTGGCAAAGAGGATTTGCAAACCCTGAAAGGAGAGGCAAAATTTATTTTCTCTGGGTCTGAAAATCCTGCTTGAATTTTGGCATGGAGAATTTGCAGCATCAGAATGGAAAATAATTTGCCTCAATTTCACCAACTTTCTGGGGAAACCAGCAGGGAAGACTCCAAATGGCGATCACTTGATCCTAGGAGGTTTGACAACAGATTATAAATACAAATCGGTTGCCAAGCATTCAGATGGCATTCATATGACTGCAGGAGTCCTGCAATGACTGTACCTTCCGTCACAGGTCACAAGTACTTTTGTTTAGTACTGTCTTAATTTCTAACAGTCCTGAACAAATGGTCATAAGATCTAAAAATAAGAACTCGTAAGAACTCACTATAGAATAATATACAGATTCAATAAGCTGGGATCAAGAATAAGGAGGAAAAAAGCTAAATAAAATGGAATTGAGCAGTTAGCTTCTTTTCATTACCTTGCTGGAAAAAACCAAAGAAAGTGCATGGCTCTAACGTTTATAGTTGTAGCACTATGGTGTAGCAATGAATATGAATGCAACTTAGTTATGATTCTTTATTTCTGCAATTATTTGAAGAAGATATTTTTATAGAAAGTTCACATTACCCAAGATGGAATACAGTTTAAGTTCACAGAAGCTACTTCATGCTAATCAGTATGAAACCTATTCATTCCTTTACAATATATTTGATAAATCTGGGATAATTAATAAAATGGAAACATGAACATAAGAATATGAAAATAATGTTTTAATATCATACCTATAAGTAACAAGGCCCCAGTTCTCCATGGCACCTTTTAAAATAAATACAAAGTTTTATTTATATTGAGACACACAACAGTCTGCAGAAGTACTTTATAATGTAAAGAAAGATCAGACTTTAAAAATATATGTTACCTGCTGCAAAGTCTGCAATAGCTATAAGATCAATTTTAGGGAGAGGGTAAGGAACATTGAAATAGTCCTTATAAAAAGGCAAAGTTTTAGCAGCAACCTATAGAAATAAAAAGATGAAAAATTATAACAAAACATGGTTGACTTTATACTGTTCATCTGTTAGTTCGGACAATGGTATTGTATATCAATCTTTACTTCTAGAAAGCTTGATGCATTTTTAAATTTCCTACTAATAAAGATAGAATAAATTCAAGATTTATCAAATTATAAGACATCACAAAGTGTATATTTATTTTAGTTGTGTAAATGCCCTCCTGGCTACGATTGCCACCTACTCCTCCAGTACGAGTCATGAGTCCAGAAGAACAACCAGATTATATACTGGGTGTGTTTGGGGCAGTGCCACCCTATCCAAGACCAAAGGTAACAATTCTCCATGGTCCAAAGAATGATATGTTATCTAATTATTCTATCTATACCATGTTTCCCCGAAAATAAGACATGTCCGGATAATAAGCCCAATCAGGCTTTTGAGCACAAGCCAGCCCCACAAAATAAGCCCCCTCCCAACTACTTACATGCATATGCAGCAGGTCCTGCCATTTCCTCTGGTTGCTTGCAGCGCAACCAAAATGGGTTGAGGAGGCAAGGCCGGGGGGGGGGGGGGAGGAGGGGACATGCCCTCCCCTCCCTGTTCTTCACACCGGCTGAGTAGCCCAACACGTCCCATCTCACCACAATGGCAACAGCAGCCTGGCTGCTTCCCTTCCCCGCTGTCTCTTTATCAGCAGGTGGGGCTGGGGAGAAGACGTGGAGCGAGACATGGCTCCCCTTGCCATCTCTTCTCCCGTCCCTCACTGGGCATGGCAGGGTTCCTGCCCCTTGCTTAGCCACCCACCTCCTTTAGGGATGCAATTTGGGAGTGGCACAAGGTGGGGTGGGTGAGAAGCGGGATGCAAGTCTTACCTTTCAAGCTCCGTCGCTTTTCTTGCCGTGGTGTCCTGAGAAACACAATGTAAAAGAAAGCCTTCTCGCGAGTTTGAGAAATTTGATTGAAGGTGACGGAGCTTGAAAGGTAAGACCTGCGTCCTGCTTCTTGCCCGCCCACCTGCCACCCCCAAATTGCATCCCTAAAGGGGGCTAGGGGGCTAAGCGAGGGGCAGGAGCCCTGTCATGCTCGGCAAGGGAGGGGAGAAGAAACGGCAAGGGGAGCCACGTCTCGCTCCATGCGTCTCACTTCTCCCCCGCCCCACTTGCCACCCCTCTTGATATAGAGACGGAACAGCTGTTGCCATTGGGATGGGGGTGGGACGTGTTGGGCTGCTCAGCCAGTGCAAAGAATAGGGAGGGGAAGCGATGGCAGCAACGGGACATCCAGCCCCACACTGAGCGCCTCCTGCACTCCCAAAATAATAAGATCCTCCGATAATAAGGCCAAACCTTATTTGGGGGGAGTCAAAAGAAAACAAGACCCTGTTCTATTTTCGTGGAAACATAGTATATTCTAGTATATAATAATGTCTCAGATGATTAAATTCCCTATATCTAACATATAACTTTCATTTGAACTTGCAAATTAAATGAAATAAAATGAAATTTTTAACACTTTGGTTTTGTTTTCCAGGAACTGCCATAGAACTAGATATACAGTTCTTTAAGTCTTTCTTACCTCTAATGCAAATTTCCCTTGTTCTGCTTTGCCAACAGGAGTGTAAACACGGATTAATACACCATCAGTGGTCCTGGTCTCAACAAAGTCATATTCTCCAACCACAAAAGCAACAAGATATGTTGACATCACAGGAGTACGAGCAAATTTCACTTCTACCAAATTTTCATCATCAGGATAGGGCATCCGATCAGTAATATTCTGTCCAACAAATTATGAGGAGGTTGAATATATCGAATGTGAAGCAATACTAAATTTTACAAAGTGGAAGTAATACATTCTGGTCTATTTCTCAGTGCCAAATTACAATAACATAATTTCAACTCTCTCATTTGCATTCATCTACTACACACTTCAATTCCAATTTCATTCTAGGATACAGCCACACTGGGCTTTTTTAACTTACAATATTTTTTTTGTTAGTGGATATGTATTATTGAAGATTTTTTAAAGACTAAATGTACAAATTCTGAAATAAAAAATAAGGAAAGTAAAGAAGCATAATCAGTAAATGAATAATGTGCAAAGAAAAAGTTAAAAAGTAACTTGGTTTTAAATCTGTAACAGAAGTTACAGATTCATTTACCGTATTTTCCGGCGTATAAGACGACTGGGCGTATAAGACGACCCCCTACTTTTCTTGTTAAAATATAGGATTTGGGCTATACTCGCCATATAAGACGACCCCTCTTCCAACGCACACCAAATAAAACTTAAAAAACATCAGATTTGATTTCAATATGGTAATTTTAATTCAAATGCTTCCCTTTGTGTGTATTGGAACAAATCCAAAAAAGGGAGGAAAAAAAGCAAATTGGAAATAATGTCACACAAAACTCCAAAAATGGACTGGACATCAGATGATGAATATCCTACTGTTCATCATCTGATATCATAATTGCATCAATGATATCTTTTGATACATTTGTAAGGCAGTCATCGTATGGATCTAATTCTGTATCTGATGGTATGGTCTCAGCTTCGGCTTCCTGTTCATCTTGCCACAAATAGTCGTCCTCCATACCATCTAATGAATTTGATATGCCACACTTCTTGAAAGCCTTCATTACTGTTTCTGGATCAATATCATTCCAGGCTTTTATGACAAACTTGCACAAAACATCCAACTGTGGAGCATGCATGTTTCCTCCTTTTATGAATGACTTTTCACCACTAACCATCCACTCATTCCACTGTTCTCGAATGCGATCTTTAAATGGCTTGTTTAGGCACACATCCAGTGGCTGTACCAACGATGTCAATCCTGCAGGAATAACTGCCGCATCTGTCTTTATTCTTGCAAGCCTTTGCTTGGTGTTGGGAGATAAATGAGCCCTGAACATATTCCACACCAGTAGACTACGTTTTTGAATAAGTCCACCTGGTCGCCTGCTCCATACATTATCAAGCCATAGCTTTACCCCCTCTTCATCCATCCAGCCTTTTTCATTCACATGTACAAAACAACCAAGAGGGAACTTGAGTTTTGGCATTGTTTTTCTTTTAAAAATAATCATTGGCCTCAGTTTGGAGCCATCAGCTGTGCATGCTAGTACCACTGTAAAACTGGACTTCTCATGTCCTGTTGTTTTAATTAAAATTGTTTTTTCACCTTTTGGATGGACAGTTTTATTTCCAATCATATCAAAATTCATTGGAGTTTCATCCATATTTCCGATACTATTTAACGCATAGCCATGTTTCTTGCGCTGTTGTATTACATATCAATGGAAACTATTTATTTTGGCATCAAGATCTGCAGGTAATTTTTGGGCAATTTTTGTCTTTTACCTCAGTACCAAATTATGCCATTCCAAGAATCTAGTACACCAGGATACAGAGGCCTTAAATCTGTTGCTGTGATCTGGGTTAGATTTGGCCCACTGAAGTGCAAACACACGTATTTTATTTCGTGTCACTATATAACCGTTTTGGCGATGCTCATTCACCATGTCTGCTACATGTTTTTCGAGTTCTGGCCAATGTGGGGTGCCTCTTCTTAATGCACACTTACCCCTTGGCATACTCTCTAATGCTTTTACATTTGCTTTCCAGTCCCGAACCATCTTTTTTGTAACTCCATATTGTCTTGCAGCAGCACAGTTGTTATGTTCCATGGCAAAGTTTACAACTTTAAGTTTAAAACTGGCTTCATATTTCTTTCTTCTTGCTGGTGGAGCCATGATGTGGTCTTGACTGTTAGACATTTGTATACTATACTGTATGTACTAGTGCTGCACTGTATGAACCTGTTCTGTTTGGAGAAGAGTCTTAGCCAATTAGAGTAGGATGGCAACAGTGATGACTGTGGGTAGGACGTAACTCTGAGGACTTAACAGAACCGGTACAGATATCTAGGAGCCAGGCTTGCCACGTGTAGCAGCAGAGGGCTATTTCATATCAGGTTTTTTTGTCAGCCATGCAGCCTTGACAAGATAGGCCCTCAATGTTTTTGGCACTACTGTAGCATCATCAGTCAGCGCAGGCAACTCAGATTCGGGAAGCTGTGCCTGCGCTGACCAATGACGCTATTGGAGTACTGCCAGACCCCCAGTGATGGCGAACCCCAGCTGTCTGGGGAAGTCGGAATGTCCACGTGGATGCCTGGGACGGTGGGGAAAGCTCGTTCTCCCCCCGCCCCGCTCTTTCTCCTCTGTTTCAGCCCAGCCTAACCCTCCATCTCCCTCCTTGGGAGGAGGGAGGCCAGGTTCAAACAGGATGGGAGGGTGGGGACGGGTCTTGCAAGATACAGAGCCGCCTTTCCCTTCCGCGCCAGTTTTCCGCGAGCAGCCGGAGGCAGAGGCAGCCGTCGAACGACCGCTCTCTCTACCCTCTGCCTTTCATCTTTGCTTCTGGGGGTGAAGGACAAAAAGCCCCATTGTTCCCAGCCGCCGGGGCGAGGCTACTTGCCTCGCCATGCTTCTCCAGCACACGCCCCCCCTTGCCACTTGGGCTATGCTGCCTGCCTGTCAGTCAGTCCATTCCCATCCCGCCAGGCGCTGTACCTGCAGAGGAAGACCGAGACGGCGCTGCTCTAGTCAACGGTGCAACAGCTGAGGGGCCCCTTGGTTCACATAGTTCCATGCCCTGCCCCGCCAGCCCGCCTGCCTTCCCCTCCGGCTTTCAATTGCTCAAAGAAATCAAATTGGTGCGGCCTCCCTTCCTCGGCCGCTTTCTCCAGCGGGGATATCATAGCGCCGGCGGTCCAATGGGTGGAGACGACGTCAGCAGCCTAGCCGAGGCCGCCTCCATTCAAAAGCGGAATTGTAGCTCCGGTCTTTCTCTGGGTCTCAGAGCCCGAGGGCACTCGGAGGTTGACAGGCAGGCAAGACGGGGTGGGGAAGAGAGGCCGCCTTGCCTGCCTGTCAACCTCCGAGCGCCTCTTTTGACCCATGAAAACTGCACGTGTTAACAAAAAGTGAAACGATTGAAGAAGGATCTTAGAAATAAAATAAAAAATGTCGGAAGCAAATTTTATACCTGTAATGGCCCTAATGGGCCTGAGACGCCCTCTTCTTTCACTGGCAATTCATGGCTGACGAATAAGTCCTCAGACTGAAGGACTTCGCGCAGGGGAAAGGCTGCTGTGCCAATCAGCACTGGCTGAAGATCACAAGGACAGAAAAGGCAGGCATTCTGCACAGTCCTTTATCTGAGAGCCCGAAGGCACTCGGAGGTTGACAGGCAGGCAAGGCGGGGTGGGGAAGAGAGGCCCGCCTTGCCTGCCTGTCAACCTCCGAGCGCCTTCGGGCTCTGAGACCCAGAAAAAAACTGGAGCGACAATTCCGCTTTTGAATGGAGGCAGCCTCGGCTAGGCTGCTGATGTCGTCTCCACCCATTGGACCGCCGGCGCTATGATATCCCCGCTGGAGAAAGCGGCCAAGGAAGGGAGGCTGCACCAATTCGATTTCTTTGAGCAATTGAAAGCCGGAAGGGAAGGCGGGCAGTCGGGCGGGGCAGGGCATGGAACTACGTGAACCAAGGGGCCCCTCAGCTGTTGCGCCGTTAACTAGAGCAGCGCCGTCTCGGTCTTCCTCTTCAGATACAGCGCCTGGCAGGACGGGAATGCACTGACTGATGGGCGGGCGGCATAGCCTGGGCGGCAAGGGGGAGCGTGTTCTGGAGAATCATGGCGAGGTATACCAGGCATATAAGACAACCCCAGACTTTTGAAGAGATTTTTCTTTGTTAAAAAGTCGTCTTATACGCCGGAAAATACGGTATCTAAGTTGCAATGTATCTATCTTCTCTAACATTGCAACACATTCTCTTTCTTTTCATATAGTCCTCAGTTTATGATTATAACAGACTAGATTTTCTGTTGTTAAGCAATGCAATTAAGTGAGTCCCATCCAATTTTAAAAGTAAGTTACAAGTGAGTCCTTGCCACAATTTTTAAGTAAATCATATGTCATTAAGCGAATCCAGTTTCCCCCAATGACTTTGCTTGCCAGAAGCTAGCTAGGAATGTTGCAAATGATGATTGCATGATCCCAGGATCTTGCAAACGTTGTAAATACATGCTGGTTGCCAAATACCCAAATTTTGTTCATATAACTGTGGAGGATGATGCGCTGGTTGTAAGTGTGAGGACGAGTTGTAAATCACTTTTTTCACTGCCACTGTAACCTTTGAATGGTCATTAAACAATGGTCATAAGCTGAAGACCACCTGTAATATACAGGTAGTTCTTTAATCATTTCACGACTGATCAAACCTATTATGGCCTCAGAAATGGTACTTTTAAATGGTGGTCACATGATTGTGAGGTGTTTCTCGCTATGGTTGACTCAGCCTTCCATTCTTCCTAGGTCAGTAAAATGAGTAGCCAAATTGTTGGGGACAATATACTGATTCTGTAAACCGCTTACAGAGGGCTGTAAAGCACTGTGAAGTGGTTTATAAGTTTAAGTGCTATTGCTATTGTAAAACACTGCCTACTTCCCCCTACATGGTCACAGTCAATGATTGTGTTCTATACGCATGGCAACCTGCTCACACTTATACCTAAATGCTCCTACAATCATGTGACAATCAAACTTCTCTCAAGAAGAATCCAGAAGCGTCAGGGTGATAATGGTTGAATAGCGAAGCTCCATGAGCTTCATGAAAACCCAAATTGACAAACCATTGTCAGGAGGTCTTTGGACTGGATCCGTCTTGTAGGGACAGGGGAAAGAGAGAGACACCTCGGAAGACCAAGAAGAACAGGCAAGTTTCCTCGAAAGGTCGGAGGCAGCTCTTTGACCCGGTGGCAGGGGCGGTGGCCATGGAAACGGCCATTGCAAGTTGGGGCAACCGGATTAAGAACTGAAGAGGAACGGTGATGTAATGGAGTATTATTACCAAATGAGTGATTGGCCAACTCATAAGTAAGAAGAAAATGTTTTTAAACTTTAAAAGAGGTCCCAACCTGATATATTGCAATTGAATTACTAATTCAGAATGCAAAAACGCTTTCAATTGGAATTTATGCACCTAATCAACGACAAGATAACTTTTTTAAATTTTTACATGCCAAAGTAATACAATGGGGCTATAACTCTTTAATACTAATGGGTGACTGGAATGGAGTAATGGACACTTTGAGAGATAAAAAAAGTTTAACAAAGATTTCTACAATTTCTGCAAAATTACCCAAATCTTTTTTTGATATGATGGAAGATATGGAACGGAGAGATATTTGGAGAGAACGAAATGCTGAAGAATTTACCTTTTTTTCTGATAAGCATCAATCTTTTTCAAGGATTGATTTTATACTAACCACTAATGATTTTCTTTCTAGGGTAAAGAAGACAAAGATTTGTCCAAGAACCTTAACTGACCATAGTCCTGTTTGAGTGGAATTTGAACAGGAGAGGGGAGAAAGGAGGTCTTGGAGGTTAAATGAGAATTTATTTATATATGAAGAAAATGTCATTAAGCTTAAAAAACAAATGAAAGAATTTTTTGTTATTAATATGCATAAGGGTACTCCTATGAAAATGATATGGGATGCAAGCAAGGCCTATATGAGGGGGATTTTAATATACATGAATAAGAAACATAGAATAAAACAACAAAAAAAGCGGAAAGAGATAGAGGAGGAAATAAAAAAGAAAGAACAATTACTTATATCTAATCCAGGAGACAAAAAAGTAAAGGAAGCAATAAAAATATTAAAAGAGCAATTTAACATGTTAATGGCTGATCATGTGGCAACTAGCTTACAATATGCTAAACATAATACATTTTGCAATGCTAATAAACCAGGCAGGTGGTTGGCTTATATGTTGAAGAAAAAACAGAAATCACGAGTAATTACTAAGATAGAATTCAGAGGTAAAGAGGTTTATCAACAGAATTTGATTAAACAAGCTTTTTTAGATTTTTATAAAAAGTTGTATGCTAGTGAACCAGTACAAGGTATAGATATAGATAAGATATCTAAAAGAGGGAAATATTTCTGAGTTAACATTAAAACAGAGGGAAGGATTGAATCATCCTGTATCGTCTGAGGAAATTATTGCAGCAATTAAACAATTAAAAACAGGTAAGGTTCCAGGAACAGATGGATTAACAGCTGTTTATTATAAGAATTTACAGGCTGAAATGGTGGAACCGCTTAGAGTTTTATTTTGTAAAATACAAATGGGGGAGAAGTTCCTCCCTCTTGGAGAACAGCTTTTGTTTCACTGGTCCCAAAGGAAGAACAGAACTGTATTAAACCTGAGAATTACAGGCCAATCTCACTTTTGAATACCGAGTATAAAGTTTTTGCCAAGATATTAGCAAATAGATTAATGCCAGTTATGCAGCTAGTTGTTCATAATGACCAATCTGGGTTTATAAAAGGGAGACATATGAAATATAACGTGAGACAAACTATAAATTTACTGGAATATTTGGAAAAGAATAACCAAGTTTCAGCAGCACTTATATTTGTGGAAGCAGAAAAGGCATTTGATCGCTTGAAATGGCAATTTCTGTTGAAGTTAATAGAAAAAATGCATTTTGGAGAGTATTTTATACAATCAATTAGAGCAATATATCAGAAACAAACAGCACAAATAATAGTTAATAGAGGTTTAACGGAAGTTTTTAAAATTGAGAAAGAAACAAGGCAGGGCTGTCCTTTATCTCCATTGCTGTTTATTTTAACTCTAGAGGTTTTACTCAATAAGATACGTGATTCTGACAAAATAAAAGGAATTGTAATTAGACAGCAAGATTATAAACTAAAAGCTTTTGCAGATGATTTGGTTTTTACTTTATCTCAACCCATTGAATCGGCTTCTTATATGTTGAATATAATAGGTCAATATGGAAAGGTATCTGGATTCAAAGTAAACCAACGTAAAATGAAGATGATAACTAAAAATATTTCTATATCTCAAATATTTATTTAGGGAGTTTAACGGGGTTTGAAACAGTTAAACAGTTAAAAAGGTTAGATACTTAGGAGTAACTGTTAGATAACAGTTGAAAAGGTTAGATACTTAGGAGTAAATATTTCAGCCTCAAATACGAAATTAGATAAAAACAATTATGAGCTTCTTTAGTATAAGGTACAGAAAGAAATGGATAATTGGAAAAAGTTACAATTATCTTTATTGGGGAGAATAGCAGCAATAAAAATGAATGTGTTACCTAGGTTTCTATTTTTCTTTCAAATGATACCAGTGCTTAAGAAAGATGGGAATTTGAAGGAGTGGCAGAAAGGGGTTAACACTTTTATGGGGGGGGGGCCAAGAGTAAAACTAAAAATTATACAAGATGTACAGGAGAGAGGAGGACTTAAAATGCTCAATTTAAGATTGTATTATGAAGCATCGGTTTTATCATAAATTAGTGATTGGTTTAATTTAACTGAAGAGAGAATTTTAAATATTGAAGGATATGATTTGTTATATGGATGGCATGCCTATTTGTTATATGAAAAAAAGGTGGATAAGGTGTTTAAAGGTCATATACTTAGAAATGCTTTGCTGAGGGTTTGAAAGAAATATCAATATAAGCTAAGTTATAAGATACCTATATGGGCTAATCCTAGACATGCAATAGAAAATATAAGTATAGAACAAAAACAGCAGGTGGTTACTTATAAAGAGCTTCTTATTATGGAAAGGGACAAATTGCAATTGAAATCTTTGAATGTACTGAAAGAAGAAGGGATAAATTATACTTGGTTCCAGTATAATCAGCTCCAAGCAAGATGGAGGGAAGATCAAAAAATTGGTGTTATGCAAAATGAGGAAAATTTGGTAAAACAGATTAGAGATCAAAGCCAAATGGATATTAAAAGGTTGTATAATGTATTATTGGAAATAGATTCGGAAATGGAATTGGTTAAAGATTGTATGATAAAGTGGGCACAAAACTTTCAGGAACCAGTGATGATAGAAACATGGGAAAAGATCTGGGTTAGAAATCTTAAATTTACACAAGCACAAAACATAAGAGAAATTTTTTATAAAATGTTTTATAGATGACATTTGGATCCTAAGAAATTATCATGTATGTATCCAAATTTACAAGCTAAATCTTGGAGATGTAATTGTGATGATGCAACTAATTTTCATGTACGGTGGACTTGTAAGAAAATCAAAGCATTTTGGATAAAAATTTGGTGGGTGATGCAGAATATTTTTTTAAAAAAGGTTGAAATTTATTCCACAATTGTTTTTATTGGGCATAATTACGGACTGTACATTAACAGAGACTAAATTGATTTTAAACCTACTATCAGCAGCTAGACTGTTGGTAGCGCAACACTGGAAGAAGGATTCTTTGCCTACTATAGAAGAATGGACATTGAAAGTTACAAATCTAGCAGAAATGGCGAAAATATCAGCGTATTTGAAGGATTATACACAAGAAAGATACATATTGGAATGGAGAAGATGGATTGAATATATTCAAAATAAGTATCAGACAAGAAAATTTCAGTTAGCTTAAATTCTGATACTGGATTAAACCTCAAATATGAGAAACCTAAAACTCTGGCCCTGGCTGACTTTCCTCTTCTATGTTGATAAAAGGTTGCTGGATTGACGAAGGTATTTGATGAAGGTACTTATCTGTAAAAGGGGGGCTTGACCCAAAACAAATGCATCCTGTAATTCACTGTTTATTACACCCCAAATGTCATGTACATCCCCAGATAACATTTGCTGCTTCCTTTATTGCCCTTGACGCATCTTCCTATCTTCTTATGTTTTGTCTTGAGACACTTACCAGAGGACATGAATGTGTTAGTGAGTGTTTATTATTTCCTCTCCTCTTTGATCCTTGCAATCTGAGGAAGGTTAGTTTCTACGTGTTAACTGTAGTGGTCTCTAATATACATATGTAGTTTGATTGTATAAATACTGGCCACAAAGGATCCTTCGGGGTTCAAACTTTTGTTGGCCTCTGGGCTGTTTGAACCATGCACAATAAACTCTTTCCTGCATTGAAGAGCTTGGCCTGGTATCGTGTCTTTTTCCTGTAACAGCTGTGACCGTGGCAGGACCAGGTACGAGGCAATATTTTGCTGAGGGCCGTTTGACCCCTCAGGACCATCGGGAAGTCGCTAATGAACATTCTCCAGGCGTCATGGGGGTATATCTCTGGAAGATGGCAGCGGCAGCCCTGTGGGATCGACAGTGCTCTGATCGAGTCCAAGAACCCTGCAGTGCAGGAAAGGAGGTCTGAACAAATTCCTGGCCAGGAAGGTGAGGAGTAGAGACGTCTCAGGCAAGTATATAGTAAAAGTGTTGTACCTGTCTCGCTTGTAGGCAGAAGAAGGGACTTGAGCATTCCCTTGGACGTGGGGCGGCGACCCTAACGAAGTCCATGTCAGGTTGTGTGGGTTGGGTAAGCCGTTGCAGTTCTCGTTAGTGACCATGAGTTCCGGGGCTACGAGTCAGCGGCAATTTGCTAGGATGGGGAGGACTCAAAGCATGCCCAACACTTCGTTGGAATGCATGTTAAAATACTTATTTTAGCAACCCCTCATACCCGAAAGGGTCAAGAGACCGATTAAAATTTCTATGCAGACATGTGTGGCCACAGAGGGGGACCGGCTGGGCCCCCCCAGGGGTGTTTTAGGGAGGGACTGGTGGATAGATTGTGGGGGGTGATAGTAGTAAATCAGGATAAAGATCCCGATCAATTTCCATATATTGATCAGTGGGCAAGGGCTTAAACGGAAAAAGCTGAGGATTTGTTGCAATGTCAGGCGGAAATGGTTAGGTTATGTGTATCTAGAACAGGCAGGAAAAGTAGAGGGGTGCGGTGTAAGCAAGGGACGATATTGGGTGGAGAAAGTGAAGAGTATACCACCCATAGAAAGGTATTAACAGAAGAGCCGAAGGATTTGGATAGACCACGCTCTTATGCCCCAGTGTGGCCGCCTGTACATCAGCAGCAGCCCGGGGCTCAGCAACAGCCAGGGGTTGCTGGGGGAAGTGGAGGAGGAAATCAGACGCGTATGAGTGATCCTGGGGCAAAGCCAAAAGTTAAGACGAGTCATTCGCTTAAAGATAGCAATAAAAGTGAAGGAGAGGAGGAGGAGGAGGAGGAGGAGGAGGACGAGGAGGATTTGGGGGCTGTGAAAGCTGTAGGTGGAGAAAACCAAGTGGGCATGAAAACTTGTGTGGCTACAGCTAAGTTGAAGGCTGCTAAGCGAGATTTAGTAGCGCCTTTACGTCAAGTGGATCAGATAATATGGATCCACAGGGGCAAGAGGGATATAGGCCCCTTTTTCAGTATGTGCCATTTACCACTACTGATCTTTTAAACTGGAAACAGCATTATGGGCCAATAACTACCAAGCCTACTGAGATGGCAGATTTGTTTCAAACGATTATGCAGACGCATAATCCAACTATACAATAGTTATTGAATACGCTGCTGTCACTGGAAGAGAGAGAGAGGTGGAAGGCGGCTGTTAGAAAATGTGTGAAAGTGAGTCTTCCTAATGAGGACAATATTCAACCGGAGGTAACACGAAGGTCCCCGGAGGTAGATCCAGGATGGAATACCAGAGAACAGGGTGATATGACTAAATTGAAGGAATACCAGAATTTGGTAGTGCAAGCTCTTAGGCAGGCAGAAAAACCCCCGTTGAATATGTCAAAGCCGTCTTTGGTTATTCAGAGAGCAGATGAAAGTCCGGAGTGTTTCCTCCAAAGACTAATAGAGGCATATGAGTTGTATACTCAAGTGAATCCCAGAGAAGGTGATAATGTGAGGATGTTGAATGAAAGATTTATTGCGCAGAGTTATGAGGACATCAGGAGGAAGTTTCAAAAGTTAGAAGGAGCTGACTTGGGGAAAAATACAAGTGAATTGTTGGAAATTGCAAGGAAGATGTATGTGAATAGGGATAAGGTGGAGAACAAAGAGCAGGAGGCATGGATGAATAAAGACGGCTGAGTTGTTGGCGGTGGCACTGCAGAGTGGGATGCACGGGGGTTTATCTCAGACTTTTCCCCTGGGTCCTAATCAATGTGCTTACTGTAAGGGGGAAGGACATTGGAAGAGAGAATGCCCAAGACGGATGGCGAGAGGTAGAGGGATGAGAAGACCGGATTTTGGGTCAGGGATGCGGGGGCAGTTCTCTGGGAGAAGGGGAGAATGAGGACAGAGGGGAGGCTTAAGTAGAGGGTTTGGACAGGTAAGGACGGATCGAGGTTTTGGTAGAGGATTTGGAGAGAGCTTGAGGCAGCAGGAAGCGGAAAGTATTGGCTTGGCAGACATGACTTGGTCAGATTGATGGGGACCAGGCTTGGAAAAACCCTCGCCTGAGCCACTGGTTACATTGAAAATAGGGGGTCAGCGAATTACGTTTTTGGTAGATACGGGAGCAGGAAGATCAGTTGTAAAGCAGATTGCAGCCCCCGGAGCCCATAAAATTCAAGTCCAGAGGATATCAGGGCAAGTCATGGGGCAACAAGTCTTAAAGCCAGTGATGTTTGATTTTAAGGGAGCTGAAAGAAGCATGAATTCTTGTATATTCCTGAAAGTCCTATTCCATTGTTAGGCAGGGATCTGCTTAGCAAATTAGGGGCAACAATTTCATTTGATGAGGGTCGCCAAAGGGTGACCATAAGACATTCTCCGGAGGAAACCTGGAGGTTGATGGTAGGAAGACAGGTTGAAGAGAGGGAAAATGATGAGAAGTGGAAGTTGTTTGAGGTGCCGGGAGTGTGGGCTGAGGATAACCCGCCAGGTTTTGCAGCTCACCACTCCCCAGTGGTGGTGGAGCTAAAACCTGGAGCAGTGCCTGTGAGTATAAGGCAGCATCCTGTTTCTTGGGAAGCTATTTGTGCTATTTATGAAAGCATTCAGAGATATTTGGAAGCGGAGGTTTTGATACCTATTCAGTCCCCCTGGAATACTCCAATTATCCCAATCAGGCTGGGTGACCTGATTTGGGACATAAAGGGGGGGGGGTGGAATATGGAAATGGTACAAGAACTTGATAAGCAAGTTGAGAAACTCCAACGATATGTGATGGAACAAGTACCCCCTAGATTAGTAACTCACTGTCACTCATTTAAACCTGGGGACCGAGTGTGGGTGAAACACTGGAAGAAAGAGCCACTAGAAGGAAGATGGAAAGGACCTTTCGTTGTTATTATGACTTCTCCACTTGCTATTAAGATTGCAGAATCAAAATCATGGATCCATTGGACACGGGTCAAGGTAGCAGCGGACAAAGGCTGGAGAGTGTCCGTGGACAAACAGCATCCAACCAAACTGACATTTAAACGTGCTTAAAGAAAGCTTTTGTATTCCCTATAATAGGTTACTTTGATGTGTACCTGCTGATGTAACCCGCTGCAAGCCAAAAAAGAGGAGGAAACACCCACCTTCTTGAATTGTTCCAGAACCCAGATTCTGACAAGAAATTGAAGACTGTTGTGGATCTATGTGGGAGGAACCGTGGGTGTGGGCATTTTGGGTAATTGTGGGATTAGCTCTATTGATTATTGTGTTTTACAGATATAAGCAGAGGCTTTGTGGAAAACCAAAAACATTTGATTGCTCAGTCGTTCCGATCCCTAACCCACCGGGCGGCATAGTGTGAATCTCCCACAGATGAAAGAAGTCCCTGCTTCGGACACACTGGAAACTGCCTTTTGATACAATGGAACAGAAAAGAGAATTTTCTTTAAATGTGCTGATTTTGTAACTGTGGATGTGAGTGTTGTTGTTGCTCTCACTGTATAGATTGTGTTTTATGTATAAGCTGTAAGGTAGAGTGTGACGTGAAAATTATAGAGGACGTGTTAGTACATTATCTGGTAATAGATACTGAGGGGTCTTATTATATTCTTAAACCCATCCCTACGATTGAAACTATATTGAAGGAAGACTGGTTTAGGAACCAAAGGGACTGTGAGGATGCTAAGCATGGGAATTGTTGGAGTTGGGTGGTTATGGATAAATGTATGGGTAGTAGGAATACAAGGTGACTTAGAAATTCCAACACTGCAGTTAACAAGTCAGGAGGACTGTAGCCCATGTATCCACACAACATTGCAGGGAGTGAAGGTCTCCAAAACTTTGATCTATCATACCCAAAAACCTGAGGGTTGTCAGGAACACGCTCCTTCAATCTGTCAAATAAACGCCACCATATACCACAAGTGTAAGCTGGACAACAAGGTACAATGTTATAACCCGGCAGAGGCCAAACAGATTAACTACTTATGAAATGGCAATATATACAACAGTATGTGGAAAGGAGGAATTATTGAATAGAACAGAATTTAGGAAGTTGGGCAGTCAAGTAGAACTAGCATTTGATGCTTGTTTAGCTATTAATTGCAATTGTGACGTGTGGAAGGTTACATGCGGAACTTTAGAATGGGAAAGGAGTTATATGTTAGAAAAGAAATATATGTGTCGAAATCAGGGAGAATGCAGTGATCGAGATACATATAGTTACTGCCCGTATTGTCTTGTGCAGTTATGTGGTCTGGAGATCAGCCGGAGGTACACAGAAGTGCAGGTTGGAAAATGGGGCAGCTAGTAGTAACTGTCAATGGAATGAATGCAATCCTATAAAAATTATTTGCACCCCGACAAGAATATGGAAGGAGGAGTATGGATTAGGAATATATGCTGAGGGCAGAGATCCCCTGGTAACCCTTAGATGGTATGTTACCAAAATTACTAGGGCAACCCAAGACACTAAAGGATTGTTCTGGTCATACTATCTGGAAATGGAAAAACTAAATGTATCTGAACCTGAAATTCCTAGTCATGTAACAAATACCTTTGTCAAATTGGCAGAAGACATACGCCACACTCTGAATGTATCGAATTGTTTTGTATGTGGAGGAACTAAAATGGGAGCAAAATGGCCATGAGAAGCCCAGGAGTTGAACTATTCCAAAGTGCTAGAGATGGATCGGAAGGGTAATCTTTCATATAATCAGGGAAGAGATGGGGATTGGACCCTTACCACAAGTTTAGTAGGGAATGTATGCTTCCAAAGGAAGGCTCGATCTGGCTACAAACAGGTAGGAAATCTAATATGCATAGGAAAATGGGAAAGCAAGATATCGTGGTGAGGAAGTAATGTCACAGAGGGTATTGATGAAACAGCTCTGTTTGAAGTAAACGGATTAGCCTTTTTAAGGGATCCGGATAATCAAACCCTTGGATGGATGGCTCCTGATGGACTGTATTGGATTTGTGGTAAAATGGCATATGGGTATCTACCTAAGAATTGGTGTGGAGCTTGGGTTCTGGGCATAATTAGACCAGGATTCTTTTTGCTTCCCCTTAAAACACGGCAGGTTTTAGGTGTGCCAGTATACGATGAGGTAGGGAATCAACGACAGAAAAGGCATGTGGATACATCAGCTATAGGTAAGGTTAGAATAGGAGGTAACCAACACCGTTGGGAAAACGAAGAATGGCCTGCAGAATGAATTATAGAAGTTTATGGACCTGCAACATGGGCGGAAG
Organism: Coluber constrictor foxii; assembly: GCA_038048745.1. Classification (NCBI taxonomy): domain Eukaryota; kingdom Metazoa; phylum Chordata; class Lepidosauria; order Squamata; family Colubridae; genus Coluber; species Coluber constrictor. The sequence goes on from CM075961.1 coordinate 73,878,239, forward strand.
ATGGCATGTATGGCTATCGTACCCCCGTGTACATTCTGAATCAGTTAATTCGTCTACAAGCAGTGGTTGAAATAATCACCAATGAAACTGTGAAAGGATTTACTCAATTAGCCAGGAAAAGTGTTAAATCAAGGACATATATTATGCAGAATAGATTAGCTTTGGACTATCTCTTAGCCAAAGAAGGAGGGGTATGTGGAAAGTTTAATTTGACTAATTGCTGTATAGAGATAGATGAAAGTGGGAAGATTATTAAAGAAATCACGGACAAAATGGTTAAAATAGCTCATGTACCCATCCAAACATGGATTGAATATATTCAAAATAAGTATCAGACAAGAAAATTTCAGTTAGCTTAAATTCTGATACTGGATTAAACCTCAAATATGAGAGACCTAAAACTCTGGCCCTGGCTGACTTTCCTCTTCTATGTCGATAAAAGGTTGCTGGATTGATGAAGGTATTTGACAAAGGTACTTATCTGTAAAAGGGTGGCTTGACCCAAAACAAATGCATCCTGTAATTCACTGTTTATTACACCCCAAATGTCATGTACATCCCGAGATAACATTTGCTGCTTCGTTTATCGCCCTTGAGGTGTCTTCCTGTCCCCTATCTTCTTATGTTTTGTCTTGAGACACTTACCAGAGGACATGAATGTGTTAGTGAGTGTTTATTATTTCCTCTCCTCTTTGATCCTTGCAATCTGAGGAAGGTTAGTTTCTACGTGTTAACTGTAGTGGTCTCTAATATACATATGTAGTTCGATTGTATAAATACTGGCCACAAAGGATCCTTCGGGGTTCAAACTTTTGTTGGCCTCTGGGCTGTTTGAACCATGCACAATAAACTCTTTCCTGCATTGAAGAGCTTGGCCTGGTATCGTGTCTTTTTCCTGTAACAAGCTTATGAATGAGGGTTAAATTCTAGAAATGTTATGTTATCTATAGGGGAGTTAAGGTGTCAGGGGATGATTTGTAGACTAGGGATAGTTAGGATATTTTAGCTCATGATTGTTAATTGCAATACCCTGTATTTTGCTCTGGGAAGTCTGGGGGGGTGGGGGGAAATGGGGTGAGAGAAAGAGGGTGGGGGGAACAGTTGGGGGGGGGGTAAATTTTCTTTTCTGTTGTAAAACTTTTCAATAAAAAAAAAGAGGTCCCAACCTGAAATAAGCGGCTAATTGGCATCCGGGAATTTAAAGGAAAGGGGGAAAAAAAAGAACAACTTTAAAAATTAAAGCCCTAAAAGGAGAACTAGCCTCCTGGATTTAAATTGGATTTGGATGAAATTAAGAGTATAAAGAAAAGGAAATTGAGAATAAGCATTCATTTAACAACAAAAGGAACTAATTGAAGAACAGGAAGCATTACTTTTGTGGATTTACAATTGATACTTTTGCCTGGGGATTTGTAGATTAGAGAGCGTCATCTGCTGATGGAAAAGAAATATTGCACTTAAATCAGCATGAGAAGCCGCATGAGGCGTATTTGTTTAAACAGCTGCAGTAAGATTACAAAAAGAAGTTGAAAGAATAAAATCTCGAAGTGGGAAAGTTTAAAGGACTATCTGAATTGGATATTATTTGGAAAGAAGAAAGAAAAAAGACATTAAATGGACTTATATAATAAGAAAAAAAGACATTAAATGGACTTATATAATTTGAATTATATAATAAGTTAAAATAAAAATAAATTTAAAAACTATTTCTTCTTAAATTGAAAATATGGAAAATTGGGAACATGAGTATGAGTAGTTGAGGGAGATGTTGTAAAAGATGCGAGAAGCGTTTAAGAGAAACAAAGAAGTGGAAGATTGGATAGAATATAAAAAGAAAGAGAAAAGATAAATGAGAAGCAAGAATATAATGTTGGAAAGAAAATAATTGAAGGAAAAATATAGATGATCACAGTGATCATCAGTGATAAAATAGTCACAGAGATTAACAGTGCTAAAATAAAAATAGGGGGAAATATCTCTCAAAAAAGAAGAAAAGAGAAGGAAATGGAAAAAGAGTAAGGGGGAGAACTAAAAGGATAATAAATTTAAAAATTAGAGAAAAGATGCAGGAAGGAGGATACAATAAACACAAAAAGAAGAGGAGGAAGAAAGAAAGAAGTGAATGGGACAAAGGGAAGAAAATATTAAGAAGTGGAATTCAGGAGAGCTTAAAAGGAAATAGTTAAAAAGGGAAAGAAAAAATGTAGTAGAAAGGAATCAAAGCAGTAATATGTTGATTAAGGGAATGGCATTAGTAGTAAAAGTTGTATGTAAGAAATAAATTGAAATAAATATATAGATTACTGTAAAAGGGAATACTTAATTGAAATTAAGACATAAAATTGAAATGAAAGTAAATAAATGTGTGCTAAAGATTGAAAAAAACAAAGGAAATTGAAAGTAAGAAATGAAATTGAAATGTCAAATAAATGATGTAAGAAAATGTTGTAAGTAGACCAGCAGATACAGAATAGTTTATATGTAAAAATAGTTGGAAGTAATTGAAATATTAGGAAAAGAGAAAAATAACTATTGAAATGGAAATAAGAGGTGGAAAGTTAATTAAGTTGAAAGATTTTAAGGTAAAGATGAAATAAATTGAAATACAATCTTAAGAAGTTTAAAATATGATGAGAATTTTGAGGAATATATGCAATAAAGGGAGAGAAAAACAGGGATGTCTGGACACCATAGAAAAAAAGCACTAAATTAAAAATGAATACAGCAGAAGAGTAGGGAGATTGAAGGAAGGGAGAAGGAGAGAGGAACAGAAGAAAGGGAAGAGGAAAGGAAGAAAGGAAAGGGGAATAAGAGTAGGAGAGAAGGTTAGATAGGGGAGAGGAAAGGAGGAGGGGGAGAAAGGAAGGGGAATTGGGGAAGGAATAGGAGAGGAGGGATAGAAAGGATAAAAGAAGGAAGGGAGAGGAAGAGAGAGAGAAGAAAGATTGCTGTAAAATAAAAAAAATGAAATGGAAGACAGGCATCCCTGGACAGGTTTAAATATATTAAGATAAAGAATGAATTATTAAAAAAATTTAAAGGAGAACGTATATGATTAAGAATGGAAGAAATAGAACTTGAGGGTGAAAGATACTGTTTATAGAAATAAGAATAGAAAAATTAAGATTGGATTCAAATATGGAAAAAGAACACTTTGGCAGACACTGTAATTAAGTAAAATATATTTGGATGTGATAAATTGTGTATGATGATATGATATGGTCAATACTCTGTTTCAAAAAATATGTGGGTGTGTATTGGGGGGGGACACCAATAAAACTTGTCAAAAAACAAAAATCTTCTATCCTGGCTTTCCCAGAAAATTACTGGTAAATACAAGGAAAATTGCAAGCTACTGTTATCTAACAGAAAGCAGAGATTTCCTGCTAGCAGGTAATTTTGAAAGTGAAAGGGCTGCCAGCCAGGAGGAATCTCAGCTCCACATGCTTCAAGAGTAAAAGGACTGCTTGCTGAGGGAAAGAAAAACTGCTCCAGAAGGCTGCAGAAAGGGACCTCAGATCCTGATAATCTGAGCCCTGTTTCTCCAGCCCTTTGAAGAAGTTCCCCCCTGTGCATAGTGGGGAGGGGAAATTCCTTTGGTGAGTTTCAGGAACAGAGTTGGGAACTTCCAAGATCTCTGCTTCTCACCCTGTCAGAGTTCATCTGCACTCTGCGTGTAAAAAATTATCTTCTATGTACAGAAGGTTATGTAGATTAATGAAGCTCAGATCCCGAAGATCCTAGTTCCGTTCCTACTGTGCACTGGAACAGTTTCTTTCCATGTACAAAGCAGACCTGAACTTAGCAGGTAGCTCTCTCGCTCTGTCTGCTTAACATCTTGGAAATTATATGGGCATGTCACTTAACGACAGCTTCACTCAACAACTTGTCCCAACTGTGATCCCAAACCCATAAAACACAAGTTCATTTTTTTCAGCAAAAAGTTCATAAGGGGTTTCCAGTCAGTTATAAATGTAGTTATTGTCCTTTTTATAATCAAACAAGTCAATTTTGCCATTTCTGCTCATTCTGTCATCTTCATCAGCTATTCTTACGTTGTGGGTATTTCAGAGTCTTTTCATTTTTGTGCATATAATAATCTCAAAGCAGTTACACTCTTCCATAACTTTTTTTTAACTGTCTATCCATTACTACCAATAATAGTTCTGGTTTCAACTAAATATTAATCTTTAAAATATTTGTATCACTATATATATATTTGAATCCTTTTTTTTCTTTTTTTTTTGTAATTCACCAGGCTTGATAAAATGATTTTTCTTTATTTTCTACATTTCCAACATAAACTTGAAGTATCCTTATACATTCTAAATAATTGTAGTTATATGCCAACAGTGAATCATTTTATAAAAGTTTCCTTTTAAATTGTGGCATAGTGTAAATTTTAGTGCTTTCAGCCACATATTTTCGCATCATTTGTCAGTATATTATATCCAATTTTTTCTTATCCCATTTTATCATAATTATTTCACTTGTTCTTCTATTTTAGATTTCAGGAAAAGTTTAAATTTTAGCAATTACCTATTCATCATTTGTACACAGTTTAATTTCAAATCATGTCTTGTGCTATTATCTACCTCAGATTATTCATATGAAAACCATTGGAAACTATATCACTCTATATTTTTTATTTCATCTTATATTCTCCATGCTCTTATTGAAACACCTATCTATATGTTAACCATTTGTCTTTGCCTATTAATTTTTTTTTTTTTACTTTGCCTATTAAAATACGTAAAGGCATTTGGAGCACAATCTGAGTTAATAGCTATTCCAGATTCTCAATATGGCAGTTCTAAAATAGTGATTTTATCTTTAAAGCTACATTAATTTTAACTTTATCAAACCACAGAAAGCCATGCAATCCAAACTTAGGCCATGTCTGGTAGTAACTTTTTCTGTTTATCAAACCACTTTGTAACATAACTTTAGATTATTAAATTACTTACCATATTTGACAGACCTACTCTGTCTTTGGGAATCACCAATGAAATATCAAAAGTTGCCTTGATAGCTGGCTCATCCCAACAAGGAAAGGCTCTGCGAGCATCAGTGGCCTGCAGGAAAGAAAAAAAACAGCATTAAGAAACCAAAATATTTGAGGCATTCTGACAAGAATATGACAAAAACTGTCATATTCAGTATTCAAAAGAATACATATACACACACAATCAAAAGGGGGAAAGAGCGTATTTTTGGAAAATGATTGGTAAAAAAATAGTCACAAGCAGAAATTGCAGAAACTGAAAAGAATTTTTAAAAATACCAATTTGATACAGCCAATTAATATTAACAGGACAAGTCAACTACAAATCAAATTTGATCTTACCTCAAATTGGGTAACAGCAGCAAACCGAGTATCTCCAGAAGGGGTGATATATTTACTTCGATAGAATCCTTTCATTTTGTCATTCAATTCTCCAACAAAATCTATCTTTAATGTTCCCATCCCTGTGTTATTTTAAAAAAAGTATACACAGAGATATTATTATCCTTACTGAAAAGAAAGATGCTAAACCCAATATATTTAAGCACAGGTAAAGTAAGAATACAACAGATTCCAAAAGTATGCAGACTCTGGGACTCTGAAGAATAACGGAGGACTGATAAAAGGTGCACAAAAGAGATACAAAATGATAATAAAGGAACAATATATGGGTAAATGATAGGAGACTTGGGAGATCCACGAAAAGGAGCTTTTAATTTTAATTACAATTCGTGGAGTATTTAACTATTCAATTCACACACATAGATTACTTGCTTGTACAGATTCCTGATTGGTGTCAGCTTCCACTTTTCCCTGATTTGGCTGCCATAGTAAAGGGGGGGGGGTGTTTGGGTTATGAATGCTGGAAGGGTGAAACGAAAGTGAATCTTAAGATTGATTGCTGCACCTTTGAAGCTGCTATTGGGTCAATGGTCACAGCATTCCTGATTGATGACACTGCCAGATATCTGCTCCCACCTGACCTCTGGGAGACCTTTGGATTGGATGATTTACGGTAGACAGTGGGAGGGGATGCTTTCTAATAGTAACTTTCACACTTTTTGCCTTAGATTCTGATTTTCCTTGGTTACGTTCACTTCATTTCTAGTAAAAGTACCAACTTTATATTCAGTGGAGTCTGGGATACTCTTTCCTGGATTTTGAAGGAAGCATACCTGATATTTGGAGTCATTTACGGCTCATAATATAAGCTAAGAGGGAATCCTGCTCACCAGGTTACCATATGACTAGACACAGCTCTTAGTAATTAGTTCTTAAGACCAATATTACATATTAAAGGAAAACTGAGACCATGCAGAGAAGAAAGATGGGTTATATAAATTCACAGATAATAAGCAGTTCTTTTTCTTGTGGTCTTGATAATTCATATTGACAAGTGAAGTTTGTTAAAGCTTCTTACCTGAGGAAAGATCAGATTATCATAGGATGACTCTAGACTTCTATCTTTCTGGGACAAAAAGTCTAGTCTACAATATTGAATGAAGGGCTGATCTAATTGCCCAGCATAACTCCAATATGGGAATGAATCAGATCAAAAACAGGCAAAGCATTAGAAGCGCAAATGGTGCTATCCATTCCCAATTAAGAAGTAAGAACAAAATGAACATCCAAAGAATGAAACAGTATTTTCAGCAATGTTGAGAGGTTAGAAAAAAGCTATTGAGATTCAAGAGAATGGTCAAGAATGACTTTGGAAGCAATTAAATAGTTGAATACTTTGCTCCAATTAAAAGTACAGAAGGGTTTCCTCATAAAGCATTGTACTTTCCAGTTCCCTGAGCACTATAGAAGTTATCTCCCATGAGAGAAGGTGAATCAGGTGAAGATGTAGGCCAAAAGAATTCTGATATTAATATAAAAGAACAAGAAAAAGGATTTCAGGATAGAAGCAACAGAAAATCAGAAGACAGAGGATACAGATAGGTCTTTCATTAATCTCTTCATTAGCAGATTAGAAAGTGTAAGATCATGAAGGAAAAAAAAATAGTAGAATTTTGTATCTTTAGTGAAAATATAAGCCATTTCAGGTGTTCAGAAAACATCAAAATGCTATTCCACGAATACTGCATGAGATTAATTTAATGTTTGGGGCTGGTTCCTCAAAGATTTCCATTTGGCCATGCAGGAACCTCTTGTGGAAGGTTTCTAAAAGTACATTTTCTGTTTCTAGCTATGAGCCTGTTTATTGCCAAAAATCAAAAGTTTTGGACAGAAGAGCCATTAAATGTGGTTCTATGATTACAGGACATTGCCATGTTACCAGGCACCCAAAGTCTCAAGATATGTCTACTGTAATTTTGAATGGTTGCTAAGCATCTCATTGTAAATTGGGGACTATCTGTATTTTCAAAAAAACAAAGAGTATTAAGCAATAAACCAAAAGGAAAAGAAAGAAAACAATAAAGTGAGAGGAAAGCATCTCCCATAAATCAACAGCAGAAAATTTGGAAATGCCTAATGCCAACATATTCTGCTGACACTTTGAGGACAAATCTATAGGAATTGTTTTAATAAGATAACACGCTTAAAAAGCCAAATTGCTAACATCTCTATAAATCAGCTTGATGAAGTCCATATCATTCAACTAAAAACTGATTTTCCCCACACCTTGCTATATGAAGCAAAGGTAAACATTCTTGAAATTTCTTGTGTTCTCCATTATCCATTTTACATTACTTATATATTCTTATGTTCTACCAGTTAATTTAACTTGGCTCTTCATGGTCTTCCTTTTAAGATCTTAATCAAAAGTTTGCTTACATGAATTAATGTAACTTTATTAATGTCAGACCTGGAAGACGAAGCCCAGATCAAAGCCTTGAAGCAAATGAACTGACCTCCCAAAAAATTAGTGTGGACGTTCCAAAGACTGGCCAGAAAACTGAGGGACTGGACAGAACGCCTCGTTTACCACTTCAAAGAAGCCCTTGATCCAGACCTCAGGCAAGCTTGTGGCATCAGGGGAATCCCAAAATGTATACAAGCCTGGTAAAACACAGCAGTGGCCATGGACTTGGAGATCCACCCGCATAGGAAGCCAACTGCAGAGAAACCAGCAAGAAGACCCCTGAGCCGCCGAACCCCGGCTAAACCACCCGAAGTGCCGCAGCCCACACCATCCGGGACTATCAAGTGCTACCAGTGCAGTCAGCACGGACACAGAGCATCCAAATGCCTGGCTCCTGCCCCGGTCCCTCAAGCCCAGACCCTCTCCACACTCTTGGTGAGAAGAACCCTGTGAAAGCCACCGGACAAAAGGAAAATCGTCGACCAGGCTGTTGAAGCTCTTCTTCTTCCAACTGAAGATGAGGGAACTTCAACCAGAGAAACCCCTCCAGGCTTCGCCGAGGGGAGCAGTGGCAAAGACAAGACAATGGTAAGTGAAGCCTTCACTATCAAAACCCAGATTGTAATGCCGGAAACTAGAGCCCAAAGGGAGGTAGAGGCCATCATACAGTAGACACTGGCTGCACCAGATGCCTAATCAGTCTCCCCATAGTCCAACAGCTAGGATTAAGCACGAAACTCCTAGCGCACCCCTCTGTTTTCAACAGATCAATGGGACACTAATAGACAGAGCCCCAGCCATACCAGTCACAGAACTTGTTTGGCTAGAAATGGGCCACCAGCGAGAACTCATCCAATTCATCATAGCTCCCAAAATGACTGAATTAATCATATTGGGACTCATGTGGTTAGACAAATGGGGACCGACCATTACGTGGGAAGATGACTACCAAAAACTAAAAATAGAGATTGGATCACTACCGCCCATCAAGCCAGACCGTTTCCAAAAGGCCACAAACCCCAAAAGCCTCAGCAAGCCCGAAACCGCATCCCCCACCGCAAGTGGACTCCCGACAGCCCACAGATGCCAAGGGAGTACCAAGACCTGTCAGGGGTCTTTAGCGAGAACTTCCTCCTCCCCTCATTGCTCAACAGACTGCAATCTAACTCATACCGGGAGCCTAAACCAAAAGTGTACTCCATGATTCACAAAGACATGGAAGAACTAAGGAAATACAGTGTGGGGTTTTATCCAGCACGCAAAATCCAGAGTGGCAGCCCCACTATTATTTAAAGAAAAAAAGATGGGGGGATATGGCTTTGTGTTGATTTTCATGGAATTAATGCCATGTGTATGGAGAACACCTACCCCCTCTCCCTCATGAAGGACATGCTAAGTCACTTAGCCAAGGGCAAGATGTTCACCAAAATGGACTTGAGAAAAGCCTATTATCACATAAAAATCAAAGAAGGAGATGAATGGAAGACCACCTTTAAATGTCCGCTTGGCAGTTTCCAATTCAAAGTCATGCCATTTGGTCTGCAATGAGTCCCAGCAGTTTTCATGCAACTAATAAATGAGGTGCTACATGAGCACCTATACAGAGGGGCCCTAGTTTACCTAGATGACATGCTTATATTTAGTGAAACTATTGAAGAGCATGTAAAGCTAGTGCGAGAAATGTTGAAAAAACTCCTAGCCACAAAGCTCTATATGAAACTGTCAAAATGTGAATTCTAGAAAACCTCCCTAGATTGCCTAGATTACTGAATATCCAGCAGAGGAGTGGAAATGGACCCAGAAAAAGTGAAAATGGTGCTGGACTGGCAACCCCCCCGCACCTGCAAACAGCTTCAAAGCTTTCTGAGGTTTGCAAATTTTTACAGGCAATTCATCCCGGCATTCGCAGAAGTCGCCCTACCCTTAACAGAATTGTTAAAAACAGAACTTTCTCCCATGAAACCACAGCCGAGTCACCCACTCGCCTGATCAATGAACTGCCAAAGAGCTTTTAAGAAATTAAAACGGCTCTTTGCTGAGGAGCTGATCCTCCAACACCCGGACCCAGAGAGACAATTCATTGTCCAAGTAGACGCTACCAATGTAGCACTAGCGGCTGTGCTCCTACAAAAGGATTCACAAGAACAGCTCCTGGCCTGTGTTTATGTGTCCAAGAAGCTCACCGACACTGAGAGGACATGGGCTATTTGGGAAAAGGAAGCCTACGCAGTCCGCTGAGCCCTCCTCTCCTGGAGACATTTTCTGGAAGGGGCTAAAGTGCCACTTGAGGTTTGGACTGATCACAAAAACCTTTCTATCCAAGCTTGAACAGAGCTACAGAATGAACAAACATAATGGTGGAGCAATATATAAGATGTTATGTGGAGTAGCAACAAGAGACTGGGTGGACCTGTTGCCATTTGCAAAAGTGGCTTACAACAACACAGTGCATAGAAGCACCAGATTAACCCTCTTCCAGGTCACCAGCACATAGACTTCATCCCCATGCCTGAACTGCCCAGAAAACCCCCCCTCCTCTGTGACTGTGACCAAGTGGATGAAATCGCTGAGGAAGGAGTGAGAGAACACTAAAAAAGTGCTGGCAGAGGCTACTGAGGCATATAAAAAGCAAGTGGACAAACACCAATCTCTTCAACCCCCCTTCCGTGTGGGAGATTGAGTTTATCTCTCAACTAAAAATAAATATAAGACTGAAGTTACCTAGTAAAAAGCTGGGACGTAAGTTTTTAGGTCCATTCCCAATAGTGAAAATAATTAACCCAGTGACAGTTCAGCTTAACCTCCCATACATTCTAGGGAATGTACATCCTGTCTTTCACTGTAGTCTGCTAAAGCCACCAGTCGGGTCAAGATAGAGACTGCAGACCCGACCAGCCCCCAAATTTATACTGGTGCAAGGGACAATCCATTATTAAGTAAAAAGAATTTTAGACTCTAGATTGTCGTTTCCAATATTTAGTTCATTGGTAAGGGTACCCTTTGTCTGAAGCTATCTGGGTTAAAAGCTGGGATGTAAAAACAGATAGGCTAGTGAAGCAATTCCATGATAAATAACCTGATAAGCCAAAGGGTTCCCCGGAGGGTGGGGGGAGGTGGTTAGGGAATATTGGTTTAACTCCCTATGTTCCTCCTGTTGCAGGACATTATCATTGGATGGGGGGGGGGGTTGGCCTGTCAGGCTTGGAAGCCATCTTTTGCATTGGATCTTCAGGTCTGCACATTTAGTGCTGCGGGAAACTGGAATGGGAATTGTACGGAGTAGGGGAGATAGTCATAATAACATTCCTTTCTCTGAGAGTCAAGGACATCTTACCGTGCACCTGGAATGGTGTGACTGGGAGGCATCTCCAGTTGGGACAGTGCTTTGATTGAACTATGTGATGGACATGTGGGTGCAGAGGAAGGGACTTGGACTTTCTTTTGGGTGAGGAAAACCTGGAAGCTTTCAGATTCAGGTTTTCCCAGATGTGCCAGTATGACATCTCTAATAAAATGGAACTTTGAGGAACTTCTAGCCTCGAAGTCTTCTTTTGTTGGGACCCTTGGAACCCTTACAATTAAATTATGTATCCTTTTAAATTCTGCCTTTTTTTTTCTCATGCAATAATACATTCACCAATCTTTAGACCAGTCTTGTTCCATAACTGTTGACACAGCTATTACCGTCTTAATTGCCTCTTCTGCAATTATTTAAAATTTAACAAACGTTAGTATACACAATATTTCCTATTTCACAACTGATCTGTTGCTTGTCACACTTCAGATTCTAAGAGGTTAGTCCTTTAATATTTTCTCTTTACAAAGGGGTTAAAGGAGGATTGAAACATTTGCAACTTGTTTCACTACATCCTTTACTTTTGTTATTTACCCAATTATCACAATTATTTTTAAATGTTCTTATTTTGTAATTTTTTCTTGTTTCACTTCCTTTGCTTTCATACCCCAATTGTTGATATAAAAGTTGTATTTTTCTTTGTCCTTTTTGTCCCTTGTCTTTGTTGAAAGTTTGCCTTCAGTTGTCATACAACCTTCTTGCTGCCCAAGGCTTTTATTTTTATTTTTCCCAAGATAATCTTTATTTCTGAAACCACTTGGATTTATTTACTTGGGAATACCTTGGGAATATTTCTTGTCATTGCTTTCATGATGTTGCTTAATTCAGTTTCCCATATGATGTTGTCAAATTCAGTTTCCCATAAAGTAAATATTCTAAATCTGTTCCTTATACTGATCTGACTGCATCCTTTCTAAGGGCGAGAGTAAAGCCCTTCATTTTGTGGCATGCCTCAGGGATGATCCTGTCCTGTTTAATATCTACATAAATTTGGATTTATGGATTTATACTAAAAAATGAGTCTGCGTGGAAATTATTGAAGGAACTTTAAAAGTCTCTATTTTTTTTTCCTTCCCTCCCTTTTATCTGAGTGAAAATGAAAGACATTGTTTCAAATAAACTGACTGAGAAGACTGGCCTTGAGACTGTAGCTTCGGCTGATAAGAAACAGCTGTGTTTGGCAAAGAATTGTGTATTGAGACTGTTAGTTCTGACAGAAACATAAAAGATTGAATTCTTTGAAACTTTTGAAATAAAAACAAGAATAAGACAATTGAAGTAAAATAACAGGGGGTTTTTTTGGGGGGGGGAACCTCTTTTTTCTATTGGGGCAGTCTTGGCCTTTACTTTTTCTTTAATTTTAGTGAATATAGTTCTTTTTTCTTTACTGCTTTTTGTTGGTTGTTTTTTTGATTTTTTCCCCTCTTCCGGGGTCCAGGACTTTATTACTATTAGAATATTGTTGGTGATCCATTTCTCCTCCCCCCCCCCTTTTCTTTTTCCTTTTGATCTATTGGCATTGACTGGATTAAATTTTTGTACTCTTTTTTCTCTTCACCATTTCTATTTCGTTGCTTTGTGTGTGTGTGTGTGTGTGTGTGTGGCTGGTTGGTTTTTTGAGTGTTGGAAATTTGTGGATACATAAAAAATTGGATTAAGGTGAGAAGAACCTGAAGAATCAGAAGCTTTTAAGTTTGATTTTTGGGGATTGTTTTTTCTCTTTGCCTTTCTTTTTGGTCTTTTTTTCTTTTTCTTGGGCTTTTTTTTTAACTTCTTCCTTTTGGTTGAAGGTGAGAGGTTTTTTGGGGTATGATGGATTTTTTTGATTTTTTTTTATTTTTATTTTTAACCAACTCACCCAATGGGGTGGAGTAGGTACTCTGGATTACAAATTAAACTACCATTTGGATTACAAAATTGGTTGTCCATAGTGTATAAGATGGGATAAGATGAAGAAGAAAACAACACAGCTACTCTCCACAACACAAATCGCAAGTCCTGCAGGGCAGAGGACATTGGATACCAGGGCAGAGTATTACTTAAAATTCCAAAATATAGAAGAAGGGAAAGGAGAAAACCTGGCAGAAGTGGTGGGGGAGATACTGGTGGAAGTGATGGAGGAGACCAAGGATATTTCTCGATATGCAATGAGAAATAAATTGCCAAGAGAAGTGCTTATCAGATTTACCAGGAAAGCAATAAAATCAGAAATATTACAGGTAGCAAGAAACACACCAATAAAATATAAAAATAATGAGATTATTGTGTTGAAACAGATACTAGAAGAGTAAGAGACCTGAGAAGAGAATACCAGTTTTTGACAAAACTCTTAATACGGAAAGGAGTAAATTTTAGATGGTTAATATCAGAAAGAATAATGGTTTACTGGCAAGCTCAAAGACATAGATTAGATACAACAGAAAAAGCGGAATTATTTTACAATGAATATCTGGGAACCCAAGAAGAGCAAAGATTGAGAGAAGAAGCAGTGAAAGAAAAAGAAGACCAAAAAAAAAGAGAGATGACAAAAGAGCAAGAAGAAGAGGCAATGAGAGAAAGCGCAAGGACAAAAGAGCCTAAGGATCAAAGAGAGATAAGAACGACAAGTTCAACAAAAACTAGTAACAAGTAAAAAATGGAAGAAGAAATAAAAGCAATATCAATAAACATCAATGGCTTAAATTCAGTGATAAAAAGGAAAAAGGAAACAAGTATATGGACAGACCATAACCCGATTATAACTATATGGAAGAGACAAAGAAAGACATTAAGATGGACATTGAATCAGACAATTTTAAATGAAAAACAGTTTCAACTATCAGTAGAGAAAGAATTGGGTTTCTTTTTTAAGGAAAATAGAAAGGAAGATACTTCCCTACAAAATGTATGGGACACAGCAAAAGTATACATCCGAGGATTGGCAATGACTTATGTGAGAAAAAGAAACAAAAAGAAAGAATATATACAGAAAAAACTGGAAGAAAAATATAAGCAATTGGAGAAGGAACTACAAAAAATACGCAAAATAAGAGGATCAAAAACCAAATGGATTTGAAGAAACATGAAATGAATTTAATTGAAAAAAAAGTTTTGGCTTATAAAATAAAGATGTCTAAACAACAACTTTTTTGAAAATGCTAATAAGCAAGGTAGATGGTTGGTATATAAAATGAAAAAGGAGAAGAAGAAGAAATTGATCAATCAATAGATGAAGAAGGACAGCTATGTTATCAAAATGAGGAGGACTTCCGGCGTGACATCATAGGCAAGTGGAACAGTAGGGTAAGTTCTCCTGAGCCCAAAACTTTTATTTCTTTGCCGAGCAGCTAAATGAGCCGTTGCCGATCATGGAGTGATCGGCAAAGAAGGATGAAGGTCCGGGCTTGCCAGGAGTAGTGCGAACCCCCGACGAACTGAAGGATGATCCTGATCTCTGGTGAGAAAAGAGGGCCCTGCAGAGAGGACAGAGGCCCCATTGCCATGACAAAGTGCTTCTGGGGGAATTGAGTGGAAGCGATATTGGCATTGAAATAAATAAATCAGATTGTGAGAGAGAAACAGACTGTCCCCTCAGGATTGACGTTGAAGGAATTTGGGGGGCACAAGACTTACTTTGTGTGTATGTGTGTGTGTGTGGCTGGAAGCGGCAGAATGCTTTTCGAGAGTAACTTGGAGTAACTTGGAGTGGAAGATCGGAGAGACCGGGTACCGAGTTGCCTGGTGGGTCGGATGGGCACTCCTTTCCTTTAATCTTGAGTGTATTCGGAACTTTTTCAGACCTCTACCCCTGCTTTACTGTTGCGCTTTTTAAAAGTGATTTGTTAATTAGCTGGTAAGTGCTGGAAGAGTTACTCCTATTGACCTTCCCCTGACTTGAAGCTGGACTTGGTGGTGACCAACAAGGTTGTTATGGAGAGTTGTATTTGAGTATAGGAAGAGCGGTGAGAAGCGTCTGCAAGACGGGAGAACTGTAATATTATAGCCGAACAGTTCTTTCTCTTTCGAATTCCCTTGTTACGAGTAGCTTTGCTCCCTCTTATTACTTTCACTGGACAAACATTTGGTCTTTATTTTATATATATGTATGTATGTATGTATGTATGTATGTATATATATATATATATATACATAGACACACACACACATACACACACACACACACACACACACACACACACGTGTGTGTGTGTGTGTGTGTGTGTGTGTGTGTGTGTCTTTTTGGTCATTTGGTCTTTATATTGTTCATTCCTTCATGCTACTGCCTGTTTAATATTAACTTAATGAGTAATTACTCAAATTATTTTATTAATAGGCTGAAACTATCTGCATGTTTAAGTAAGTTGTTGGGGTATATTTGTTTTGGAAAATTAAGAGTTAAAATTCATTGGCGGGAATTAATATTAAATGGTCTATTGAAGGGGGGACAGGAAATAAGGTAGACAATTGATTAAATAGCAAAGTAACTCATTAATAGATTAAAATATTAATTATTGGTATAGTGTAGAGCAATAACTAGTACCTTTGGTCTCATCTTAGTTATATGTTATCCTAGAGGAGGTTCCTCTGCTTAACCTGATGGCATAGCAGACTAAAGCCTGTTATTAACATTCAGCTGCTTGCAATTACTGCTAGTTCGAATCTCCCCAGGCTCAAGGTTGACTCAGCCTTCCATCCTTTCTAAGGTAGGTAAATTGAGGACCCAGTTTGTGGGGGCAATAAGCTTACTTTGTAAAATATACAAAAGTATGAAGGCTATTGCTAAACGCATTGTAAGCCGCCCTGAATTTCCAGAGAAGGGTGACATATAAATCAATTTTTTTTAAAAAAACAGAAATGTCTAGCTCCTCAACTAAGACCGGAAAAAAGCTCCCAACATCAACAGCAGCTACGGCTCAAATTTTGACTCCTCCTACTCCGCATAAATCTCTAAAGGTTGTAGCTGTGGCCGAGAAGACCCCTACGCTACAAGGAATTCAGAATTTACTACACTCTATATAGGAATCAATGACAAAAAACCAGGAGGCCATAGTGAAGGATCTGAACTGAAACAGGAGATGGGAGGCATGCGAGGGGAAATGAAACAGATCTCTGAGAGATTGAATGATGTGTGTGTGACAATGGAAAAACACAAGGGTCAGATTCAGGAGGTAGCTACAAAGGTGGAGAAGGTTGAGGCGGTGATAGAGAGGCGTGAGTTGCAACAGCTATTGGTCAATAAGCAGCTTAAAGATATAATTCTGCTTGAGATGGAGAAGTCTGCCCACATCCAAAATGTTAGGAAGGAGTAGGAAGAAAATTTTGAAGACAAGATGGTTGAGATGGTGGCAGGGATGCTGCAGAAAGACCCGCAGAGGAAGCTGAGTACGCCTTGAAACCCCGCAGGAAGCTGATTTCTTGAGAGTGAATTTACAACTTCAGAAAGGGAAGTAAGAAGGGAAAGTGAATATGAGGTAGATAGTAAGGGTCAGGAAGGAGGGCAGGAGGAGAATGGAGCAGTAGGAGTAAGGGAAGGAGAAGGGGAAAGCAACCAACAGGTAACCAGACAGACCACTAGGGCAAAGAACACAGATAGGTAAAGATGGGGGAGGAAATATGTTTGTTCTCCTTAAATATAAATGGTTTGAATGCACAGATGAAGAAGAAGCGGGTTTTCAAGAATTTACTAAAATTAAAAATTGATGTTATATGTCTTCAAGAAGTGCATATTAAAAAACAATGTGAATGTGTTTTGCAATGTCCTGAACTTGATAAGATGTATGCTACGTTAGTTGATGAGAAGCAAAGAGCTGTGATCTTCTATGTTAGGAATTACCTGGAACCTAAATTAGTTTATATGAATGATGAGGGAAGAATTCTAATGTTGGAGATACGTATAGGCCGGCTACAGGTCCTCTTGGTGGGAATATATGTTCCAAGTAACAGACAATCTGATTTCTATCAAAAGGTGTCAATCTGCAATATGACCATATATCTATATTAGGCGATTTTAATGTAGTAATTGACAGGGATTTGGATTATTGACGGGGAACAGTCAAAAGAGAGAAAATAGGAGAACACTTCTGAAAGTATGTGCAGATATGAGGGATATTGGGTCTTACGGATATTTGGCGAGTGTTCCATCCTCAGACAAATCAATATACCTTCCTTTCTCCCAGACATAAATCTTGGTCAAGGCTGGATATGATGTGGGCAACTACAGATTTAAAAACTCGAACTGTCCACTATTGGTTAGGTGTAAAAGAGATACAATTAAAAGAAATAGGAGGTAGATGTTGAGAACAAGTATTTTAACGGAGATAGAATTTCAACAAATGGTAAAGAGAGAAATGGAAGCCTTCTTTAGGGTCAACGATAATAATGAATACAGATACAGATTCTGTGAGATACGGCAAAAGCCTATATGAGAGGGCTAGCGATTAAGTATATAGTAGGGAAGCAAAGACAGAAACTTAAGGAGAGGGAAAGGAGGATAGCGAAGGTACGAGCTGCAGAGAGGAATTTACAGATTAACCCACTAGATGTCAAAGCTAAGGAAGCAATAGACGCAGGTAAACATCAACTCATACTACTAGACCAGGAGGAAATAGCACATAAACTTAGAATGGCCATACAACATCACTTTGAGCATGCTAATAGGGCGGGCCGGTGGCTTACTTATAAACTAAAGAAAGAAAGGGAAAGTAGGCGGATAGATCAACTTCAGGATAAGACGGGAGTCATATGGGCAGATAATGAACGAAAAAAGGGATTGCACAGGAATTCTGTTCACAATTTTATGCTAATGAGCAGTGTCGGATGAGAAAATTAAGGAATATTGGAACGTTCAGATCTTCCCAAATTTCCAAATTCAATCAAGGACCTGTTGAATAAGGAGATTACAGAAGGAGAGATAGAGATTGCGATCAAGAGGCAGAAGGCTGGTAAAACTCCTGGTACTGGTGGCTTGCCTGAAGAGTTTTATAAAACCTTTACAGATCTGTTTATAAAATATATGAAGGAAATTTTTAATATGGTGTTGATGGAGTCTAAGGCTCCCAAGTCATGGCTAGAAGCCTATATTTCTCGAATACTGAAGGAAGGGGCGGACCATACTCTGATTCTTAACTATAGGCCCATCTCACTTTTAAATGTTGACTATAACATTTTTGCAACTGTAATGGCAGCTAGATTTAAGAGATACCTTAGCAAATTCATTCATATAGATCAAAATAGTTTTCTATCTACCAGACAGTTGAAAGATAATGTACAAATCATAATGGACGCCCTGGAATACTACAAGGCCCACCCTGAGAAGGAGGCAGCGTTCCTCTTTCTGGAGGCTCAGAAAGCCGACAGGATCAATTGGAATTATCTTATAGCACAATTGAGATATATGGAGGCTGGCGACTATTTCATGAATGCAATCCAGGCAATTTATAGTCAACAGAAAGCCAAGATTCTGGTCAATGGAGAAGAGTCAGATGAGGTGACGAAAGCGAAGAGAACGAGACAAGGTTTCCCACTTTCTCCATTGTTGTTTATATTTACTTTAAATAAATAAATAAATAAATAAATAAATAAATAAATAAATAAATAAACAAACAAACAAACAAACAAACAAACAAACTTTATTATTTACAACCTTTGCTTAGGTTAATAAGACAGGATGTGGGCATAAGAGGGCTAAAGAACAAGAATACAAAGTCCAGGCGTTTGCGGATGACCTGGTCTTTGTTCTGGAAGAGCCACTAACCTCGGGTTGGCGGCTTATTGACAAGATACAAAAATTTGGTGAAGTAGCTGGATTACAAATAGAAAGAAAATGAATATTATAGTTAAAAATATGACAGAAATACAAAAATTAGAACCACAAAACACTTTGGGCCTCCAGGTAATTCGTAAAGTCAAATATTTAGGGATTTGGTTGTCTGATAGATGCTCCTCAATAAAAGCGGATAACTATTTAAAATTAATTGAGCAATTAGACAAAGATTTGGAGAAATGGGGCAGGCTACAACTGTCATTAATGGGACGGATATCCTTAATCAAGACCCAAGTAGCGCCTAGAATGATATTTATTTTCCAAACGGCCCCAGTTAGATTGGATAAAACCTTTTTTAAGGAATCTGGACAGGGCTACTAATAGATTTATTTGGCAGGGCAAGAAGCCACGAAATAAGTTGAAAATGATGCAGAAACCAAAAGAACAAGGCGGGTTTGGGGTCCCAAATTGGAAGTATTATTACAATTCGGCGGTTTTGGTTTGGGTTCGTGAATGGATTATACTACGAGGGAAATGTTTGTTAGCAATCGAAGGCCACGATCTCCAACAGGGATGGCATGCCCACCTATAGTGGAAGAGGTAAACCCCCAGCATACTTTACTAAACATCATATGCGAGGAGCTCTGATTGAAAGCTGGATGAAAATTAGGAAAACATATTATAATAAGGTATCACTCTGGGTCTCACCTGTGCAAGCTGTGATCTATCTGATTTTGTATAACCCAGAGAAAAAATTGACTTATAAAGAAATATTAGATTCAAATGGGAAGTTAAAAACAAAATTGTCACTTTAGGAACAAGGAGTGAATTTAGACTGGTGGATATACATGCAAATTAGTAGTAAGTATATGAAAGGTAGACTTGGGATTAGCTGAGAGGTGCAGACTTTGGATAGGATTTTACTGGGGGTGGATGAAAAGGTGTTAACTAAGTGTTATAAATTCTTTATGGCTATGGAGATAGCTGGAGAAGGTGCGAAGACTTTGGTTCATGCCTGGGTGAAAAATCTGGGTCATTCAATAGAGCCTGAGAGGTAGAACGAAATACGGACTAAGAAAATTAAACTAACCTGGTCAATAGCATATAAAGAAAACATATATAAAATGACATATTGATGGCATTTACCGCCAGCCAGACTTGCCAAAATGTTCCCTGGAACACCCTCAATCTAGTGGAAATGTGGTGTTAAAGAGGGCACATACTTCTACCAATGGTGGACTTCTCGAGAGGCAATGAAATTTTGGAAGAATATTCAGAAATGGCTTAATGAGATGTTGGGGAAGCGTATACAACTGCGTCCTGAGGTATTTTTATTAAGGATAAGACCCGAAAATGTAAACAAAATGACATGGTACCTGTTGCTACATATAACAACAGCTGCAAGATTGGCATGGGCCCAATACTGGAAGATGGATGTCAGTCCACCCGAACAAGTAGTAATTCAGAAAATAATGAACTGTGTGGAATCAGATTGGCTTACTATGATATTGAAAGGACGAGGAGACATAGACTATTATATATCTTGGAGTCAATGGTACAATTGGATGTCAAACCGAGTTGCAAACTGATGTATATGATAAACATGTCACTTGGTATACGTAATAGATTTTTCTTGGCTATCCTATATATGTAATGGGACAATTTTACTTCCTTCTCGCACTGTGATTTAGACCGCTATAGATTTAATGTTTGTTTGATGCATAAGACAAAATAAATAAAAAAAATAAAATTTAAAATAGAAATAAGGAAAAGAAAAAATAAATACTGTAAGAAACTTTATGAACAAGAGATAACATCAGAAGAGAAGATTAAGCAAAATTTAGAAAAGTCTGACCTACCAAAAATACCAGAAGAGTATAAGGAAGCTTTAGAGGGAAGAATAACGATGATGGAGATGATAGAAGGAATCAAAAAACAAAAAAATGGTAAACCACCAGGTCCAGATGGATTACCAGCAGAACTGTATAAAACATTTCAAGATGTACTCAGTAATATATTGATGGAAGTATTTAATGACCTTCTAGTGAATGCAAAAATACCTGACTCATGGAGGGAGACTTCTATTATGCTCATACCGAAGGATGATACAGACTTACAACAAATTAAAAACTATAGACCGATATCTTTGTTAAATGTGGATTACGAAATATTTGCATTAATAATGGCGAATAGATTGAAAAGGTTGTTAAATGAATTGGTATATGCAGACCAAAATGGTTTTTTACCAAAGAGGCAAATTAGAGATAATATGAGAATGATCTTGAATGTTTTAGAATATTATGAGGCACATCCAGAAAAACAAATAGCATTGATGTTTTTAGATGCGCAAAAAGCTTTTGATAATGTGAATTGGAAATTTATGATGAAACAACTCCAGATTATGGAGTTTGGGGGAAGATTCATAAAGATGATTGAGACAATTTATAGTAAACAATTAGCAAAGGTAATAATAAATGGAGATATGACAGAGAAAGTTAATATTATGAATGGAACAAGACAAGGATGTCCTCTATCCCCATTGTTATTTGTGTTGACCCTAGAGGTGTTAACTAGAAATATAAGACAAAATAGAGAGATAAGGGAGACACAAATTAAAAAAGAAGAGTATAAATTACAAGCATTTGAGGACAATTTAGTATTTATATTAGAGGAATCATTAGAAGTAGGTCCTAAATTAATAGAACAAATAGAGAGAGATGGAGAAGTAGCAGGATTGAAAATTAATAAAGATAAAACAAAAATATTGGTGAAAAATATTACAGAGAAACAGAAAAGAGAATTAATGGAGAAACTAGATATCCAGATTACTAAAAAAGTAAGGTATTTGGGAATTAACAGCAAAGTGTGCAACGATTAAAGAAGATAATTATTATAAGATGAAAAATCAGATAGAACAGACTTGGGAAAATGGAGAAAACTGCAATTATCACTAATGGGAAGAATAACAGTAATTAAGATGAATATATTACCTAGGCTGCTGTTATTATTTCAGACAATACCAGTGAAAGTGGAAAAGAAATACTTTGAAAATTTGAATAAAATGATATTGAAATTTATATGGCAGGGAGGGAAAGCGAGGATTAGCATGAAAATATTACAGGATGGAAGATTAAGAGGGGGTTTTGGATTACCAAATTGGGAATTATATTATCAAGCAGCAGCATTAACTTGGATAAAGGAATGGATTGTGTTGAGAAATATAAGATTATTAATTTTAGAGGGACATGATTTATAACTGGGTTGGCACGCTTTTTTATGGTATGGGAAGAACAAAATGCATAGTTATTTCCAAAGACATTATGTGAGGAATGCATTATTATTAGTGTGGGAAAGAATTAGAGAAACATTATTTGAAAATACCAATATGGCTTTCAACAATGGAAGCATTCGTATACCCAAACCTTATGAATATGAGAAATATTATAAGATATAAAGATATCTTATCAGCAACAGGGGAACTGAAAACAAAATAAGAATTAGAGGAATTAGGGATTGAGATGGAATGGTATACTCAGTTGCAAATACAAGCGAGATATGGGAAAGATGCAAAATTATATGGTTTTTATTTGCAAATGACAACACTGGATGTCACAGGAACTGAGGAGTAAATGATCAGAAGACTGTATAGTTACTTATTGGAAGTGAAATTGGAAGAAGAACAAGTGAAAGGAGCAATGATAGCATGGGCAAAAAATTTTGGCTATATGATTGAGCTAGAAAAATGGCAACTACTATGGGAAAGAAATTATAAATTAACAATGGCCACAGAATACAAAGAGAATTTGTATAAAATGTTTTAGAGATTGCACATGTTATCAGAGAGACTGGCAAAATTGTTTAAAGATAAATCAGCTAAATGTTGGAAATGTCATCAGATATCTGGATCATATTATCATATGTGGTGGACATGTCCAGAAGCGACAAAATATTGGGCAAGACTTAGAATATGGCTAGAGAAGATGACACAGCAACATATTGATTTAAAACCAGAATTGTTTCTATTGGGTATTTTTTCAGAAAAGTATAGTAAAGAACATATATATAATACATATAATGGCAGCAAGAATGGTATTTGCACAAAAGTGGAAAATAGAAAAAATCCCTACAAAAGGAGAGACAATTAAGAAAATATTCGAATGTGCAGAAATGAATAGGTTGACATTGGCAATTAAAGGGAAAACAGAATCGGAGTATTACAACATTTGGGGAAAATTTTATCAATGGATAGAAAGTGAGTATAGATAATAAACAGGATAAAGACAAGAACTTTAAGATGAATATGTTGTAGTATATTAAAATTAAATGAAAGAAGGAAAGATAAATATATATTTTAAGAAATAATAGTAAACTTTGAAGATGACAGCACAAATGTTATACCCAGATGATACATGGATTGATTAAAAAATGTACAGGAATACTAGAGGAATAATTGTAAAGCAAAAAAATGAAACTGGAAATGAAGACGTATGTAAATAGAAATCGGGTCTGCTCGAATACCATTTCAGATTGAATTTAAAAAGGACTCCGGTTTTGGCATTGCGGAGAGACAGTCGGGGAAATAGCGGGCTCTGATGAGCCCCACAAAAACCCTGGCTGCCGAATCACTATTGATGGGTTTCGGACCGGAACCGTCCTGCAGGGACGGGAGAAAAGGAGGGGAACCTCGGATGACCAAGAGGAACAGGCAAGTTCCTCGGAGGTCAGAGGAAACCCTCTTTGAGTCGGTGGCAGGGGGGGGGGCGGCAGCTTTGGTGGCTGCCACAAAGCTGGGACAACTGGGCAAGAAATGTGCTGGAGGAAAGTGGGCAGAACGGAGCTTTTTGAAGCCGGGTGAGTAAAAACCAACCCAGGCTAGAACAACGCCTAGAGCAAAATTAACATCTATAAGACCCCTAGTTATAAAATAGTGGCTGAACAATAAAGGGGATGAAAGTTTAAAATGTTACCTTAAAGAAACAAAGACCTGATAAACAACTAAGCTTTGAATAGAACTAAAGGAATTAAATATGGAGATATGGGACAAAGACTGGATATTTTAACATTTGAATTGGATTTTTTT
This sequence comes from Coluber constrictor foxii, assembly GCA_038048745.1. Lineage (NCBI taxonomy): Eukaryota > Metazoa > Chordata > Lepidosauria > Squamata > Colubridae > Coluber > Coluber constrictor. Next base: position 73,902,229 of record CM075961.1, read on the forward strand.
TAAAAAAAGAAGATTGGATACTTATAAAACATAAAAAGAAGAAGAAATAAATTTGATTGTTACAAAACAACACAAAATTGATACTGGCATGACTAATGGAAAATGTAGATTGTAGAGGGACACCATCTGGTTCAAAAAGAAACTTTTTAACTCTTTTTTTGCTATGGGAAATTTTGAGTTCTACAGATAAAAGTCATGGGATCTTGCGGAGGAGGTTTTTTTCCCCTGTCTGCAGGCAGCTTGACTTTTATGAAAAGAAAAGGACATTATAATGGAACTCCTATAGTTTATTTACTTATTTATTTAATTTATTGCATTTTTATACCACCCTTCTCCTGAAGGACTCAGGGCGGTGTACAGCCATAATAAAAACAGTAACAACACAAAAATTAAAAACCATTAAAATAATTCAATCATTTGGCCATAATTAAAAAACCCCAAACTAAAAACCATTTAAAACCCATTAAGATCATTGTTCCATCAGACCGGCTTGATGAAATAATAGGGTCTTCAGAGCACAACAGAAGGTGCAGAGGTCGGGGATCTTTCATATATCTGGGGGCAGTTCGTTCCATAGGGCAGGGGCCCCCACAGAGAAGGCTCTCCCCTTGGGGGTTGCCAGTCGACATTGTTTGGCCAACGGCACCCTGAGGAGGCCATCTCTGTGGGAGCGTATCGGCTGGTGTGAGGTAATCGGTGGCAGAAGGCAGTCCTGCAGATATCCAGGATATTCCTAAGCCAGGAAGCGCTTTAAAGGTTGTGACCAACACCTTGACACGCACCCGGAAGACCACTGGGAGCCAGTGCAGCTCGCGCAAGAGAGGTGTTACATGGGAGTGATGAGTCGCCCCCATAATCACTCACGCGGCTGCATTCTGGACCAGTTGGAGCCTCCAGGTGCTCCTCAAGGGGAGTCCCATGTAGAGAGCATTACAGTAGTCCAGACAGGAGGTGACAAGAGTGTGAATGACCATGTGCAAGGCGTCCCAGTTCAGAAAGGGACACAACTGGGAAATTAGATGAACCTGATAAAAAGCCCCCCTGGCCACAGCCATCATATGATCATCTAAAGACAGCCATGTATCCAGGAGGACGCCCAAGTTGCGAGCCCTCTCTGAGGGGGGTAAGATCTTATCCCCAATAGCCAGCGATGGCACCAGCCACAAGACCCACCCCTGTCATCCCATCTGAACCTACCCAATCGGAGTCCAGGCTGTCCTGAATCTGAGCAATTTTATTATGCAGATGTTGCACAAAATCCTCAGCCCTACCCTGCAAGGGATCCTCCCGCGCTCCCACCTGAAATAGAGAGCAGGTCACCCTAAACAGGGAGACTGGGCGGTTCTCTGCAGATGCAATAAGAGCAGAAAAATAATTAGATTTCGCCCCTCTTATTGCCACTAGGTAGGTCTTGATATAAGACTTCACCGGTGTTCGGTCAGACTCAGTGCGGCTTGCCCTCCAATCGCTCTCTAGGCGTCTTTTCCGGCGCTTCATCTCTCTCAGCTCCTCAGAGAACCAAGGAGCTAATTGAGATCAGCACCGAGTCAGAGGCCGTAAAGGCACGACGCAGTCCAAAGTTCCAGCGGCTGCCCTATTCCAGGCGGCCACTAGTTCTTCAGCCGAGTCGTCAGCCAGAGCCTCTGGAAATGACCCAAGCTCCATCAAGAACCTCTCCGGGTCCATCAGGCGCCTGGGACAGAACCACCTGGTCGGTTCTGTCTCCCTGCGACGAAAGGAAGTGGCTTGAAAGTCTAACTGAAGAAGCAAATGACAAGGGATTAATGACTAGGTCCCCTATTTCCAGATCATTCAACCACTGACCAGAGACAAAAATCAAGCCCAGAGTATGTCCCCCAGTGTGGGTGAGGTCATGCACTAACTGGGTCAGGTCCATGGCCGTCATGGAAGCCATGAACTCTGGGCTACTTCTGACGTTTCACCGACGGATGGCAGGTTAAAATCCCCCATGACCGTAAGTCTGGGTGTCTCCAACACCACCCCGCTATTACGTCGAGCAGCTTGGGCAGAGCTGCTGCTCTGTGGCAGGGAGCCAGGTATGCAGTCAGCAAATCCACCTGCACCCCATGACTCCACTTCACAAGGAAGGACTCACAACTGGCTATCTGAGGAACAGTGGCCTCCCTCGGACAAAGACCTTCCTTAATAATCACCGCTACCTCCCCCGCCCCTCCCCTGGCCCTCGGCTGATGAAATGTACAGAAGCACAGCTCAACGAGAACCCCCCCTCCTGGCCCAACCAGTTATCTGTGATCCCTGCCAGGTCCGCACTCCCCTCCTGAACTAGGTTGTAAATGAGGGGGGCTTTATTCATTGCAGACCTGCCATTTCACAACATCAGCCAAAGGCTCGAGCCCTGAGACTCTGCACAACTTGGGATACAGGAAGCGCCTTGGGGGCCAGAGTGTGCCACCACTCACAAATAGCGAGTGCGCACTCCTGAAACATGATACGGCCCCCTACGTCCGCCATATCTGCCCCTCCCACCCACTGTACTGATAGAATGGCCCTTCATCTCGTTCCCCGGCAGCCCATCTAAACCCTCTCCCCCTCTCCTCCCACCATGACCCTCAGACTCGCTCTGCCGCTCTGAAGTTCTGTGGACCCCCCCAGGTCCATTGCTATACCCACCCAACCCCACCCCACCCCACTAAACAACCCAGCCCCTCCCCAGAACCCCTAAAAATTTTACCTAGAAACTTACCCCAAAAACCCCCTCAGCCCCCTCTTCGCGTCATGCCACCTCTCGTGGGTTCCAAAACCCATCATCAAGGTAGGCCCTCCATAGCATGGAGGGCCAGGTCTGCGAGAGGGGGGAATCTCGCAGTGCGAATAGCTCAGCCACCGAGTACATCCAATAATCCAAATTTGGGGGTAATATCTGGCTAAAGTCCAGTAGTCTCATCTAAGAAGTCCAAGGCAGGGAAATATAACACAATGTTGGTAAAGCTGGACTCCACTGCTCTCTCACAGCAGTGGGAGGAGTCTCATACTGTTTCAGTCCTAGACTCCACTGCTCTCTCACCGCAGTGGAAGAGTCTCGTACTATTTCAGTTCATTCGGAGGATAAATGACCTCGTCACCCTCTCATGGTGGCAGGTCCAGGTGTATGTAATGAAAACATTTAATGGTCCATCTCCTCCGGTGACAGAATGATTGATGACAAATCAACTCCCTCAGCACCCTCATGGTCACTGCCTGGAGACCTTCCGACAAAGAGGCTTGGCTGAAACTAGAGCAAGCTATAGTGGTAAGTTTATCATTTATTATTGGGCATTCAATGATAAGCCCAATAATAATCACATGGGAGGGAAGAAAATACAAGGGAACAATGCACGGCTAACAAACTATCACAGAGGCGGTGGCCAAGAGAAAAAGAGAAAACCATGGCCAAGTCAGAGAGGGGACCGGGGGGGGGGGGCGGACACAGACTGCCCCATTATCAGTCCCTGGCCGTCCTCTGGTCTCTCACCCCCGCACCACATAAGTCCCAACATTAAGACGCCAGCCTCCGGCCCCCAAGTAACCATTGGAGGGGGGGGCCTCTCGGTCCCAGTAAAAGTAGATGTTAAAGCTGGTAAGCCATCCTGGTTAACTCAGGGTCAGGTCTTTTGCAATAAGCTGTCCAGATGTATATAAGTTGTGTTTAAATTCCCACCATCCGCACTCCAGCTGCCTCCGGCCCTCGGCCAAACCTTCATAGCGACCACCATTTTTCGTAGAACCATCTACCCATCTCGCCAGGGTAGGGCACCGGCAACGTCCACAGCTCCTGAAGCCCCCGACACTCCCGGAACAATCCGGGCTCCATTGGCCTCTCGGATCAGGAGGTGATCCATCCGCCAGCCCAGCGCTGTTGCTAGCCGTCGCCAGACCAGCGCCGTCGCCGATATCATCGCTGCTCCGGGCGTCGCCACCGCCAGCCCCCAGCCATCGCCACCATAGCCTCAAAACAGGAAGGGAGAAGCCGGGAAAGCCGTCGCAGTCAAGCTGTTAATGCCATCGTCCCACGGTGCCTATATTTAGTGATTTCTCCCCAGCTGCGATATCCCGGAGGGAGAGACCACCCGCAGCAGGCTGGGGAGAAATTCTCTTTATCAGGACTGGGGGCCAAGATGGTTACAAAGCCCCTAAAAGACCCCGCACTGCCAAAAGCCGCCCCATTCTTGGACTCGGTTCATGGGAGCGCCGCCATCTTCGTGCATGCGTATAGATGAAGCAGATGAAGTTGAAACAATAATAACTTAAAAATTGGTGCAGGAATAAAAAAAGGAATAAGCGCAGGCCCAAGAGAAGATTTGATATATTATATCCAGAATAAAAATAACAAAAAGATATGACTTATGGAAGACAAAATTGAAAACTTTGAAAATGGAAGGAAATATAAGTTTGCAGGTGAGGAGATGAAGAAATAAGATAAACACGACTGGAAAAAGAACAAAGAAGATTGAAACAATATGATTAAAAATAAAACAATGTACACGTGGAATGTAGTAATAAAAGGTTTTTACAGAAAACCTTTATAAACTTATGTAAAGGCATGTTTGAAGCAAGGCGAAGGGGAGTGGCAGGTTTGTATATCAGGCCTGCTGATCTTGGGCAGCAGCAGCTCTGACCCAATCCTCGCTAGCAATGCTGCAGGCAAGAATTGGCTACACCGATCCCGTTTCATGGCTGCACAGACAGCCCACACAGGCCACTGTTTGGAGCTCCAGCACCAGTACCCTCCCCCCAGGTCGACAGGGCTAGGGCTGGCAAGAGTTTGTTTGCAGCTGTTCTTTGTGGCCGCCATTAAGAGAAGGGGCATGTGAACTAGGGTTTCCAGGAGCGGCCTTTGCGAGGCTCTTCCAGATGGATGGCAGGTATGTGTGAGGCATGTTCCCCCACCATTCGCCCCCTCCATCTCGCCTCCTCACCTCATGATGTTTGTATGGCAGCTACGCATGCGTCTAAGTACTGGAAGGTGCTTATTTTGGGGTGGACTTATTATAGCCTGTGCGCTCGAAAGTCCAATTGGGCTTATTATCCAGACATTTTATTTTCGGAGAAACACGGTAGTATTGTGAGGAGGAAAAGCTATGCTGGCAAAGAACTATAAATTGCTCTTCTCTGCCCTAGCTGTTTATCCTGATGGAGGCTGGAATGAAGTCTCAACTTAATTCCACTCCGGGTAATAATTCCTAGAGAGGAACATATTGTCTTTTCTCTCTCTTTCTTTCATTTTCAATTATAGATTCATGTGTGCAAACAAATGAGCTGACAGACCTGATTATTTTTAAATTATTTTTTGTTTCTTCTCGTTAAGGTTTCGTCTCATTTTCTTATTTATCTTTGCCTTTTAGAGATTTTAGGGATTTTTTATTATCTTTTTTTATTATCTTTTTTTTAATTACCTGTTATATGTCTCTTTCTTAGACTGCATGCTCCAAAAGGTAATGAATGACTAAAACATTCTAGCATTTATTAAATAAATACTTATTCAGTAAATTAACATTAGACCTAACATTTTAAATAGATACACTGAATTTCAATCGTTAGTACTGATTATTTTTCAGTGTAAACAGAAATTTAGTTATAAAAATAATAAAAATACTTTAAAATATGATGACATTCTTCTGAAATAACAGATTTTTTAAAAAAAATGTTACAACGTAACATGGTAAAAATACATACACATAGTGATGTGTCATAATATTTTGGGCTAAGTATTCCTATGAGTGCTTCTGAGTTCAAAAAGTCTAAAGTGTCTGCTCTAGATGCAACAAACTAATGTCAGCATTAGGAATTAATGACTAAATTAATGTCTGTTTTAATAACAAAATTATACACACTTATTACAATACTGCATTTTACACTTACTAGCTAATAGTAATTGACTACCAAATCCAGATTTAAATTGTGGATATTATATATGGAACAATCTGCTCAGTTTAGGGTGGTTCCAGTAAACAAAGTGGAACTATGCTTGATAGCTTATAACTTGCTGTTTTATGCAAAGTCAAGTGTATGTTTAGTTCAGTGTGTTAGACAAACCTGGCAACTGGATTTCAGGAAACATGAATTACAATTTGTGTAAGAACATATAATATTAAGAATTGGAACAAAATTCTGTTTCAAATATAAAATAATCTTGGAAATGCAGAGATGGAATGAATTCCTAAAACATAACTTAAGTAATGAGGGAAAAGGGGAAAAACTGCTCTGGCAACAAAATGTATATTTCTTTCATTTCTACACAATTTTACCTTTTTGAAGGGTGCTGGGAAAAGAAAGAGTCACTTTCTCATCTTCATTCTGATAGTTGAACCCTGTGGCATGGATTTCTGAAAAAGAAGAAAGATTGTAAATAGTCATAAGCATAAGATAAGCATTCCCTTTGATATGGAGACTGATACACATCAGGTCTAGATTAAAGTATTATGCAATAGTACATACATAAGAAATAGTTTATAATTTATTTTAATTGAAATTATGTTAATCTGATTTACTTCAAACTCAGGATCTTCCAGGGACTCGATCCAGTTAATTTTATTTGTTTATACCTTGTCCTTCTAAATAAGCTACATTATTTTATTTTCAAAAGCATATAATAAAGTAAAAATACATCTGATTTATACAGTTCACTAAGTTTCAAAATAATTTATCTGATTTTGTTATACTCTTGTTTGAAATAAAACACAATTAAGCAAAGTTTAGTCAGTATCATAGTATATGAAATCAGTTTCATTGGTCATAGTTGCTTGTAATGTTAAGTCAAATTTCAGAGAGTTACCAAATCTAGTTAGCAGATCTAGTTGAAGCCACAAATAAGCAGTTTTCAATTTCTGTCTTATTAAATAGCAGCAAGTCACTTGGCTTTTCACCTCAGTTACTTTAGCTGCCATAATGCAGGAGGAACAAATAAAACTAATTAGGTATTATACAAAAATGCATCAAAAATAAACCAAAATTCTTCAGAATAAATATTAATGCGGTCATAACTCTACAGACAATGAAAAATTAACATCTAAATTAAAAGTTCAGTTTTAAAGAGGAAAATTAAACTCCAGAAACATCAATTCATTTTGTAATGCTGTCAAAATTTCCAGAGTGTAATAGGCTCTGAGAGTAACTTTGGGAAAAAGGCCCATAGCCAGGGAATGATCAGATCAGAGCTATATCAAACCACAGTAGTGGGTAAAGAAAACCTCTTGGAAAACAAGAGAACAAGAAGTATTTTCAGACTTGCACGATTCTGTTACTGTAACATTAAAATAAAGTTAGTGTTGGTACCCATGTTTTTGGTTTCCTGACTGGATGTTCTATATCTCTATTTGTCAAATGTATATGGCCATCCATCTACATGGATGGAAATAGAACTCTGGGAAGCATACAACAATCAAAACTGTAAGTAAATCTGCTCACAGTTATTCTCAATAGTGAGATGGGCAGCATTTAAATTTAATAAATAAAATAAATAAATAACAATCACTATTATATAACAATGATTAAAGCAATTAAACTTATAAAAACAGAGCTAAAACAGAAAAAGAGAGTGATAGAGGGAAGAATGATAAGCAATGATCCATTTCATGAGTTCACTGTCCCTAGGATCCTCAAGCCTGCAATCTTCACATGTAGGGAGAAGATACCATAAAATGGGCACCAGCCTAAAAGTCCTCTTGCCTAGGGCCCACCTAATGTGGTCTCAAAGCTGATGGAATCCATAGCATATCCATTCTGTGAGATTCTATGAGACGACTAGTCCTTCAAATAATCCAGTAGCATGCAGCACAGGTGTAACATGTAGTCTACCAGAAATACATACAACTACTTGCCTCATTTCATTTTGCACCAGCTGAAGTTTCCAAATACTCTTCAAGACCAGCCCTGTGTTCAGGACACTGCAATAATCCAACCAGAAGTAAGCAGAGCATGACTACTCAAAAATGGATGCAACTGGCACACGATACAAAGTTGTGCTAAGGTCCTTCTAGTCACAACTGTCATCTTCTCCTCAAGCAAGAGTTTTGAGTCCAGGAAAATCTCCAGATTGTGTGCAGGTTCTGTCTGGGGCAGTGTAATCCCACTCAGCACCAAACAGGATATAGTCCTCGAACGAGAGGACTACAAAACCCAAAGCCCCTCAGTTAGGGCCCTAACCTATAAGAACACTGTATCAACACTAAACTGAAGGTCGGTGGACAAAATAACATCCTCAGAAAATTAATGAGTTCCACCTGGGGTGACAAACCTAGGGTCTTTGAGACAACAGCTTTGCTATTCAGCAGGCAAATATACCTGCTCAGTCTGGTATAAATCAAGAAATGCTTGGAAAGTTAATTTTGCTCTGAATGAAGCTAGCAGAATTATTACCGAATGCCTTAAACCTGTGATGGCGAACCTGTGGCACGCAGAGCCCTCTCTGTGGGCACGCCAACCGTCGCCCCACTTCAGCTCCACCATGCATGTGTATGCGCCTCCTGCTGGGCTTCGGGTCTCTGCAGGTTTCCCCCAGCGCATTCTATCTTTCTCCTCCATTTCTGCCACCTGTGCCTTCCCCAATCTCTGCAGGTTCCCTCCAGCGCGCCCTACCCTTTTACTCCATTTCCATCACCCGCACCAACCTGGAAGCCAAAATGGGGCTCAGGGGGCACATATGCAGGGGACAGAGGACAGGAGGCATGGATAGGCATGCATGTGCATGCGTGGGAATGCTCGCATTGCATTTTGGGGGTTCAAGCATGCACGCGTGCATTCACGTGTGCATGCACGCACTTTGGGCAACCAGCACCAAAAAGGTTAACCATCACTGCCTTAAACCTATCCTGCTAGATAAGCTCTACCATCTAGCTGGCATTGCTCCACCTGCTGTTCATAGAGAAGCAGCGGAGTGTGTGTGTCTGTTTTTATGTATATGAAGTTAGGGGTGGGTTCTACTTACCTTTACTACTGATTTGCAATGGGAGTGCGCATGCACAGATTTTACCTTATGACGTTCAGGTGGGTGGGCGAACCACAGAACCAGGAGCAACCCACTACTGGTGTGTGTGTGTGTGTGTGTGTGTGTGTGTGTGTGTGTGTGCGCGCGTGTGTGCATGTATATGTATACAGAGAGATAGAGAGACAGACAGACTCTCAGATCATCAATATCAAGACAGCACTCTCTCTATGGCCTACAAATAGCTCTGCAGAAAATAAAATACAGGAAAAGCTTCCTTAGGTTGACAGAAGACTTTGAAAAATTTGAAAGCAGAGTGAATCTATGAAAAACTACAAGGAAACAACACTGGATGGAACCAACAGAGGAGCTGGCACCTGTGTCTGACAAAAGTTGAGAAGTATGGAAACCGTTAAATAGACTGTGCAATGGATGCAACAAGAGCCACTCTGAAGAAGTGAGGTTATCCGGTTGTTTCTGCTCTTTCCATTGGGGTGAAATGCAAACAACAACACATGTGTATATCTGCCTTTTGTGTCCTGATCAGTGTACACTTGTGGATCTCATGGCAACTCAAAACACAATTAATGTTGCTAGTTTCTGGGCAAGATCTGTTTAATTTGCACTTATTTTAACCCAGGGTTGGGTTCTACTTACCTTTACTACCGGTTTGTATCATGCCCGCGCACTCTTCTGTGCATGGACAGAAGCTTCTGCGCATGCGCAGATGACCTATAATGATGTCCGGGTCAGTAGGCGGAGCCTCCCACCAGTTTTACTACCAGTTTTTGCGAACCGGTCCGAACCAGGGGCAACCCACCACTGTTTTAACCTTGTATTTTATATTTTAAATTTTATGTTATACAGTATTTCTTATAGTGATGCGTACATATAGTATGTCACATAGTGATGCTTCTGACATTACTGACCTATGGCAATAACAACAACACTTCCAAGTGTCTTATCACCAGCATCACCATCTTGCAAGGAACCTTTCTATCCAGTAGTACAGGAATTCTAATTTACACATAAGATAAAAACTGACAACAAATTGGATGAAGAAAGAAAAAGGAGGGGAAAAAAGGGATGTGTCTTTCGCAGAATTCTATTTTTAAGCTGCATTTAAAAGTATTACCCTAGAATCTAGTAAGTTCATAATTAATAAAACTAGTCTATAATAAATTCTTTCTAGGTTTAGAAGATGATATTACATTTTTAAATGGCCTCCATTTAAGTATTATTTCAGCAGTAATTATTAAAATCTCAAAAAATGCCTCCCCTAGCTGGGAGAGTAATTTTCTCATTTGACAGTCCTCTAATAAAATTATAAATTCAGTTGGCAAATAAAAGAAATTACTTCTTATTCAGTGATAAGAACATGTCCTACAATACTCATAAATCCCCAGACATCTTCAAGATTTAAATTGCTGGCATCAAACAATAACAATTTCAGATTGCTTAGTAATAAACAGTCATTTCTATCTTCTTATTTCACTTCCTGAACACGAATTATGGAGGAAAACCATCATTGGTTAGTTAGTAAACCGGTTAATTCTTCCATACTATTTTACAAAACTACAAAAAATACAAAAACCTAGAAATTTTAAAAATATCTGTTAGATATAGGCTTTCCTGAAGAAAGAAGGTGCTAATTATATGCAGCAGTTCATAAGAACAAAAGTTTTGAATATGATATCCCAGTTTCAATTCGTAATGCCTTAAACTTAAAATTTAACTAGATAATAAAGGACCTCCAAGCTTCAGAAAACCAAATCAATGAACAAAGTGATCTCTGTGAAGTATAGTACTTGTTTATTTAATAAATTTGTACTGCTGTTCAACTAATGCACGGCGACGTTGGTTAATTTGTTTATCAATTCTTATTCTGATATTTTATTTTAAGCAAGTATTATGTCCAATTTACAAACAATACATTTCAAAAAGTTTTGCACCAGTGGTGGGTTGCAGGAATGGATTCTACTTACCTTTACTTCCGGTTCGCAATGGGGCCGCACTTGCATGCTTTGCTTCACTTGCGCACGCATGCACTCTCCTGCACATGCGCAGAAGCATTTTGATGACATCAGGGTCAGTGGGCAGAGTCTCCTGCCAGTTTTACTACCGATTCTATAGAACCAGTGGCAACCCACCACTGGTGGGTTGCTCCTAGTTCACACCGGTTTGGGAGAACTAGTAGTAAAAATCTGTCATTGATCGCAGAACCAGTAGTAATGGCCACGCCCCCAAACCGGTCCCCTGGTCACCGCTCGCTCACCCCGGCTGCCATATTTGGTGCCACCCCACCTTGCCATGAGTGACTTCAAGTTGGCCACACCCACTCAGTCACATGACAATCAAGCCACACCCACCAAACAAGCCATGCTCACAGAACCTGTAGTAAAAAGTTTTGGAACCACCTGTTTTGCATTATTACATATTTTACCATCAGCAACGGTTGAGGGTAAATACTGCAAATCCCATATGCTGAAAATCCCATATTTTGTCCTTGTAAGGATAGGAGTACTGAATCATGTTCTGCTTTAATGTCATATTTCCTGGATTACTCACAATGAGTTACCAATACTAGCCATTTCCAGGTTGGACAAAAGATTCTATGTCCAGATTTTTTTTAATGGGTAAAGATTGCAAGATAACTTTGCTGTTACAAAGTGTATATTTGTAGCCTGTAGAATTTATATCCTGCTAATAGGAAATAGACAAAGAACTATTACGTACCCCCCCTTTTTTTTTACCATAAATGATACCTTGTACTTTGTAATATGTAACACATTTTCTTTTATGTAATCTGTGTCTATGATTTATAACAGAGTCATAAGCCTTTTTGGCTTTGCGGATTGGCAGGGGGGAGAGGGGAGGGTTCTATGTGAGTGGCAGGCAAGTGCGCATATGCAGCTCCATTTGCACAACCAACAGGCTCACATGCCCACTACTCATGCAAGTGGGGATGTGTGCGCACAAGCGCTCACCTACCACTTCCACGACCTGGTTCTGAATAGCTCAAAGTATAATAAAGCTTGAGTGATTGAAGGATTGACAAATTACAGGATAAAAATGGTAAATTCCTTCTTATCCCTTAAAATGGAAGGGATAAGGGATTTTTATTAATAGATTTTTGTTATCAAGTCTTATTACATTATCATATAGTTAAAAGGTTTCTATATTCTTATTTTTAATATCTACAGTGCAGCAAAATGTAGTTGGCATTTAAAATGTAGCTAATAGGTAGTTTAATGTCAAACAAAGCTTCAAAATGCTTTCTACAAATTAAAAGTATTATCAGAGTAACATTATGTTTAATGATTAAAATGCACAAACTGCATTTATATCTCATCCTACCTTCATCTCCCTCTGGTGCATATGAAGCTGTAATAATATCAATGTCAGCACAATTCATCACTATCTGATTGGTCGCCTGCGTCACCTACAAGAGAAAATTTTATCTCTATTACTTTTAATGTTAGATATAATGCAAATAAAAGATCAACAATAAATTGGAAAGTGCCTTTAATACAAAGGGAAAGCCCAAAATTAATATTACTGTATTTTTCATTTATACTACAATAAATAATATATCCTACTAGAAGAATAAGACTGAGATTGCAAATACTGCAATATCAGAATGAGCAGCTGGCCATATAACTATCTTCCTTCACACATCTAACACAGCAAACTCACTTTCATGTTATCTTATAGCAGATATAAGCAGGGCAAAATGGCCAACTTTTGTTTGACTGGGTCTGCATTCTTTTCTTTTAGGCTTACAAGGGCTACCATGGGCATTAAATAATATTACAAAAGCATATGAGATATGTTTCACTGTTTTTTGGGAAAGTTTTATTAACTCAAAACAAACATATTAATTTCTCGAGCTGCTTAATACAAGTGTCTAGGGGCTTATTTCACTGCTTAAAATCTTACACTACTGAAAATCAGCAACTTGCCACCAAATGTCAATGGTATAAATTCAAGTATTTCTTGGGCATCAAGAAAGCTGCACCACAGAAGAAGAAAGAATTATGAGGCATATTCAGTGTAATTTAAATAAAGAACAATAATTGAAGCAAAGTTTCAGTCATTTCCTTAATTGAATTTCTTGCATATTACTAATATATCAAAGCAAATTAAACCACTCCCTTTCTTGTCCAAGTGTGCCTTTTTCTATCCATGCCAACAATCCTGCACATTATTTACTAAATTTTATTTAATACAAAATGAAGTACACATACATATACAGGGAGTATATCTATGACACATACATATAGAAGGAGTATATCTATAAGAATTAGAAAAACAGAAAGTGTCATCAGCTACTACTAAAATTAGCAGATGAAAATTTATGGAAATGAGCTGAATTTCAAAGGACAAATCTATTCAACATGCACATTATAATCCTGGGTTCACATATGTGAGTATCTGGTTCAACAAATAGAAATAAATAGGAAACTCAGATACTTTAATTGCCCAGGGATATTATGCCTGGAAAGCCAACATTCAATAATATCCAGTAAATGCTTTCATGCTACTTTGCTTAATTGTGAAATATTTTAAGCAAATGCACAAAAACACATTTCTAACTGTGATATCTTTCATTGAACTTTTAATATGTAATTCTAGATTATTGTAGCCATTTCTGCCACCCACATTATACTTGTTAATTTAAAAAAGAGGCTGCATCTGGACAACTATAGTAGCCAGTACCGTTATTCCAGTGAGAGCTGAAAAATTCCAAAATAGTAATAATACAAATGTATAAAAAACTTGAAACTAATATTCAGAAATAAACATTCTTAGAACATTTAGGAAGTTACTTTTTAACCCAAACCTTAGTTATGTTTCTTTCTCCCAGTACTATTCTGTAAAAACAGATTCTTACCATTGTTCCATAGTATCTGGTTGTATGCTGAATCCAACCTGCTACTAACGTTTAGTGTTCATGTTCAAAATCTCCTGATATAATTCTACTGAATGAATTTATCCAATCTCCTTTTAAATCACCCAAGCTCTTGATGAACACCATGACTTTGAACAAGCAAATTATGTGCTGTGTGAAAAAGTGCTTATTTTTTCTTCAATCTATCTCTTTTCAGTCTGGTTCAGTTATTAGTTTCAAGTATTTTGAGAAAAAAAATTACTCCCTGCCACTTCTATCACGCTATGTGCATTGCAATATCATATATTTATGCCTCCTTTTATTGCCTTTTATACCAAGCTAAAGCTTCCAAAATAATCTAATCTTTTCTCGAAGAGAAAAAAAAATCACCCTTATTATTTTGTCTTCTGCATTTCTTTCCATTTCTATGATATCCCGTTTCAAAATAGCATCCAAAACTGTATATAGCTGTGATGGCGAACCTATGGCATGCATGCCCGAAGTGGCACACGGAGCCATGTTGCCTGGCATACATGGCGTCTCCTGTTCCTCTTCCGGGTTTCTGGGGCACATGTGCACGCGATGATCAGCTAGCTTTTTTGCTTGCAACAGTGCTGGACACTGGAAGAGCTAGTCTTCTGTTTTCCTGCGTAAGCATGGGCGCCAGCCAGCTGATAGTCATGTGTGCATGCAGAAGAGTAGCTGGCTGACACACATGGCTGACGCCGGAAACCAGAAGTTCATCTTGCGCCCTGGGCAGCTCCTCTTCTGGGTTTCAGCTCAGACGAGTATGCACACCCACGCAAAGCGCACACGTGTGTGTGCTCCTTTTAGGCACTCAGTGCTGAAAAGGTTTGCCATCACTGATATATAGTATAGTTCCTTGATGGAAAATCTATGACACGCAGAGCCATTTCTACGGGCACGCAAGCTGTTGCCCATTGCTCTTCCAGGTTCTGGCACACCAACCAGCTAGTATTCACAAGTGCAGGAGCACCAGAAACCAAAAGAGCAGCTGCCCAGTGCACATGTGCAGGCTGGAAAGATGATCTTCCGATTTCTGGCAAGTGCATGTGCACCAGTCAGTTGGTGTTCGCGCATGCATGCGCACCAAAAACCAGATGACCAGGTGGCCGGTGTACATGCTTGTGCCGGAAACTGAAAGATCATCTTCCCGTGCGCGCACATGCACACTGGGCAGCTGCTCTTACGGTCTCTGGCACGCATGCACATACTCCCGGTTTGGCACTTGGTGCCGAAAAGTTTCACCAGCATTAACCTAAGGTTTTAAAAATAAAGGGTTTTTTTCCATAGCTGTTAATTCTAGTTTTGCAAATTACCGTAACTAGAACTGTGCCTGAATCTAATGAACCATGCATAATTAGTGCAACCAATGCCCTAATTATATTCACAATAAACATTTGCACTTATTTTCTGAATTAGTTCTAATGCAAAATGGAGAACCAATTTTGAAACTGCAGTAATATTCAAAATTAACTTTTGATATCCTTCAGAGGCTTTGTTATTCAAAGAAAGAAAGTCAGACTTTTATTAGAAACACTGATAATTGAGCAGTTCTGGTTTTTGGAATTTCAAATGTATCTATTTTGGTTTCAGGTGTTTGGGGAAGAACACCATAGTATTTTAGGTATTAATGCACAGCCTATCTACCTAAGTTATTACAGATTTGCCTCTTAGATATCTGAATTTCAGGTATCAATGTTACAATTTGCCAAAACCAAGTAAGCAGTTCTTTAAATTTAAAAACAAGTTGTGTAGAAGTTCATTCTGACAGAATAATTAATTTTTTATGCACATGCTGAGTCATATTATTTTCCTGCAAAGAATTAACAGTTAAGTCTTGGGACAGGAAGGGTGTTGCTATATATTATATTAACAGATTTACTACTTTGTCTAGTGTAATCCATAGTGATCAGTGAAAAAATGTGGTTGCCTAGATAAGGCCTAAAAATTATTGTAGCGGCTGGCATTGACTCACATAAGTAATTTTACAAAGCTGTTTTGCTTTTATGTTCGTGAGTTAGAATCCAAATATATTTTATCTTTGCTTTGTGTGAATAATTACATCATAGCAGTTTGTGCATTTGACTGGCTTTGACAGTGAAATTCTACTGGGCAATGCATGGGATAAAATGCTCATCTAATTGACCTTTCCCCCTTTTTGGGAATTTATCTTTTTCTGCTAGATTTCTGTTCACAAGAGCTAGACATATTTTGAATAATGCTTTATGAATGAAGTTATATGTGGAAAGAGCTTCAGAGATCATAACAAGTACTTTGAATTGGGTATAGAAAAAATGGTTTAAGAAGGAATTTTTCAAATTTGGGTTATCTGGAACTATAGGGTTCCTTGAGAACTTGAATTGAGTTTTGTGGGATAAAGGTAACAAGCAAACAAACAAAACCCCTTAACTCTCTGCAAAGGTCTAGGGCCATGATGGTGACCCTATGACATGAATGCCACAGGTGGCACACGGAGCCACATCTGTGGGCATGTGAGCGTTGCCCTACCTTAGCTCCAGCGTGCATGTGTGCAGTGGCCAGCTGATTTTCAGGCCTTCCAGGCCCACCAGAAGTGGAAAATGGGCCGTTTCTGGTCTCCAGTGGGCCTCCGGGGGGATGGGGAAGGCTGTTTTCACCCTCACCAGGCTCCAAGAAAGCCTCTGGAGTCTGGGGAGGGTAAAAAACAGGCCTATTGGGTCCACCATGCCATCGCGTGCCAAAAGCAGGGATTGCATGTGGTGGTGGGGGAGGGTCAGGCATGCATGGGGGACATTGAATTATGGATGTGGGCATGCATGCACGCGATACCCCTGCGCTCCCCTCGCTTTTGGCACGCGATGGCAAAAAAATTAGTCATCACTGGTCTAGGGGGGAAATAAATCTTTCCACAAAGGATTAAGGGAGAAAAAAACTCTCTTCCACAAAGGATTAAGTCTTAGTTTGTTCCCTTTGCTCTCTTCTGAAGAATTTTTTTCTTGTTTCCCTTAATTCCTAAATTGGCATTCAGAAATCCCACCTCTTGATCAGGTATTCTTTTATATTTTTGAGGAAAAAACAAGTTTGGTGGCACAAAACATTTAAAAATCTCTGATTTAAGATATGTACAAGAATCTTCGGCTATATACCAGCTAGAATCATAGTCATTTTGTTGTGGTCTAGTTTACAGTACTATAGTGATCAATATTTGGAAGGCTGTTACATAGCTGGAAAATTTGTTTTTTAGGGTGTAGCTTATACAAATAGGAATGATAAAAAAAGAATCACATAAAAGAGAAGGGCTTTAATTGCCACAAAATCAGTAAAGTTTATATAAAAGTTTTAATTCTTTATTCCTATTTAATAGACTCCTGCAAACATATATTTAATGTTTAGCACAAAGAAAACATATATTTTATTAATCAATACAAGTTTTAATCATTTGGAATGTTATGAGCCTTATGTGCTATTTTTTTAAAAAATTTAATTTCAAGGTTTTATGATCATTTTATAGGGTTGAATAATCTGAGTCCCCAAGCCACATGCGACTTTCAGGCCTTTAGTTTCCTCTCTGAAACCATTGCTGAAAACTATAATATCCAGCTTACTATATACCAACTCCATGTATAATGACTACTTCAATTTATTTATTATTAATCATATTTATGTAATCACCCATCTAACCATTGTGACTTTGGGTGATATACAACAAAAAAATAAAATATATAAATAAATATTAACATTAGAAAGTTAAAAATTACAAAAACCATTAAAAAACAATAAAAAGGTTGGGCAAAGAGGAAGTATTAATTACTTAGGAGGCATATCAATATTCTCTCTCTCTCTCCCCCTCCCTCCAGGTTAGTCCAGGTTACTTGAGAGACCATCTCTTCCCACTGGGATTGACTCATACCACTTGTGCCAGCAGAGGAAGTATGCTGCAGGTTCTCCCAGCTTGATTATTCCAGCTGGTGGGATCCAGAAGAGCCTTCTCCCCTTTTGCTTCTGGCCTCTGGAACATCTTGCCCCCTGATGTGAGATTGGCCCCAATCCTCCTGCCTTTTTGTAAGGGCCTAAATGCACTGCCAGTTGGCTTGGAGCCCCAGTGGGGGGAACATACATTAGAAGATATTATAGGCTTTTTATATTTGGCCAAACTAGAAATATACTGATATGCAGTCAAAAATATTTTTCTTGATGATGTCTTCAAATAAAAAAATGCATCCTAATCATTAAAATACATAAGCTGGAAGATATTATACAAGAATGCTATAAAATTCAACAAAGACAGGTTAAACTTAGAATTAAGTATAGCAGATATTTTTCACTCGAATAAGCAAATAATAAGATTCTGAAAAAGAATTTTTAAAAGATCCTCCAAGATCTGACCTTTTGGACAAAATACATTTTTCAAAATAGCAATAAGAACAACTTTTTTGAACATAATAAATGCAAGAACATGTCTTCTGTTGTACAAGTGCATCACTTTACAACTGCAGATGAATTTAGTATGCTTCAAAAACAAAAAAGTACATCACTGTTGTCTCTTGTTCCTATACTCTCAATATAGAAAAAAATGCAGTCTCTTCTAATTTAAAAAATGACTTTTTTTCTTTATTGATATGGAAAAAAGTTTTCCCATGAAGCTAAAGGCAAATTCTATAGTATCTCATTCCATTTCCCTCAGAATAACCTTGTAAGGCAAGACCACACTTGGAATACCACACCCAATTTTGGTCATAAAAAAGATGTAGAGACCCTGGAAAAAATGCAGAGAAGAGCAATTAAGAAGATTGGGGAGTGGAGGGTTAAACATACAAAGAATGGTTGCAGAAATTGATTATGTCTAGTCTAGTGGAAAGAAGGACTAGGGGTGACATGACAGCAGTTTTCCAAAATTTGAGGGGGTCAACTTATTTTCCAAAGCATCAGAAAGCAAGACAAGAAGCAATATATGGAAACTAACCAAGGAGAGAAGCAACTCAGAATTAAAGAGAAATTTCCTGACAGTGCGAACAATCAATCAATGGAACAGCTTGTCTTCAGAAGTTGTGGGTGCTCCAGTACTGGAGACTTTTAAGAAGAAACTGGACGTCCATTTGCCTGAAATAATATAGGGGCTCCCTCTTGAACAGAGGGTTGTATTAGAAGACCTCCAAAGTGCCTTCCAACTCTGATTATGATTGCCTTGTAGATTAAATTATGAAAGATACTGTAGAGACATTGTATTGTAGAGACATTTTTAGAAATAAAAAATATGTACCTGAGAGACTTAGCATTCTGGCTTTCCACTTAATTTTGTTATTACTGATGTTTAAAATATTCTTAAAACTTCCACCTAACATAACTACATTTTCTGTTCCTAAACAGTTTAAAATCATTAGATATATGATAGTGGGTAACTCTTTACCATCATTAACAGATTTTATTTTCTTTTTTACTTTAATTATTAACTATTTAGAATAGGTAATTAATTATATATATATAGCAACGTTTTACCAAGAACTACAATATTCTTTAGAACAGTGGTCCCCAATCATTCCAGCTTAATAGACCGGTGGGGGATGGGAGCGGGGGAAAAGAAATAGTTCTGTATGAGTGGGGGGGCATGCGCAGACATAAGTGCTCACCACTAGCACAAATGGATCTGCGTGTGCACTCATCTGCCACTTGTGTGCCCTGATTCAGAATGGGCCATGGCCCAGTACCTGGCCATGATTCAGGAGTTGGAGACCATCACTTTAAATTAACTAATAGTTTTAATTATAGTGCAATCTATATATATAAAGCATTTAGTGTAACTCCCAATAAAACCAGCAATATGGTGATATGGACAGTCACTGACTTGTTTTCAAAGCAGGCACATTTCATTGCCTGTCCGGGGTTGCCATCAGCTAGAAAACCCACAAATATGTTCATAACACACGTGTCTCATCTACATGGACTACCTCAGAAAATAATATCCGACAGGGGTGTACAGTTTACCGCCAGGTTTTGGAGGAAATTCCTAGAAAGAGTAGGGGTCAAACAGGGGCTCAGCTCAGCTTTCCATCCAGCAACCAAGAGAGCAGCTGAAAGGACAAACGCAACAGTGGAGAGATATTTGCGCTGTTATATAAACCACCTACAATCCAACTGGTCTGACCTCCTTCCTTTTGCAGAAATTGCCTACAATAATACAGTACATGATAGTACCAGGTTTACACCTTTCAAAACAGTGACAGGAACACAATTCGTACCTATACCTGACACAGAGGATACGAATATAAAAGACTGGGTGAATCAAATAAAACAGGCGCCACAGACGCATTAAAACAGGCAGATGATAGGTATGAATGCAAGGCACATAAAACTCAGCGTCCCCAAACCCCCTTCTATATCGGTCAACAAGTGTTTCTATCTACTAAATATTTGAAACTACCCTTACCAAGTAAAAAACTCAGACCCAAAAACATTGATCCATTCCAATAATACAGATGATCAACCCGGTGACAGTACAACTCCAGCTACCCAAATTATAAGGGAAGACATACCCTGTCTTCCATTGCAGTCTATTATGTCCTGCCATATCCTCCACACTCAAGGGGACAAGAACCATGGCCCCGCTGCCGATACTGGTTGATGGTGAGCCATTATGAGGTGAAGAAAGTGCTAGATACAAGATGGCACAGTGGAAAACTCCAATACCTACTGTGGAAGGGCTATCCCCTGGCTGAAGCTACATGGGTCCCTAAAACAGATGTAGCTGCTCCCAAATTGGTTCCTCAATTCCATAGAAAGTACTCAGAAAAACCAGGAGACCAATGACTCAACCTCTGTCTCACTATTGTCTTTCTGTTACAGACAGACGCTCCATGGTAGAGGGGCCACATGTCGGCTCCGGCATGCCAACCAGCCCAGAGCTGCCATTCAGGGGGTGAGGGACGGACATCAGAGATGATCACAGAGGAGGGGAGGCCGCACGCTGTTTCACTGACCTGCTAGAGACCGAGATGGACAGCAACGAGGCTTCCTGTCATCCCATACAGCTGGGAGGCGGTCGCATGGTGATGTCATCATCAGGGGACCGATAGAAGCTGATAGAGTTGCCCCGTTTCCCTCTTTCGTCTCTACAGCACCCTTTGTCAATGCTAAGCTCTGGCTATTGCTAAAGCAGGAACTGAGCCCTTTTCCCCAGGCAACTTTGACCCTGAGGGGCAAAGCATAGACTGAATTCCAAGAGCACCCACATTAGCACAACACTTCCGTGTCACATGGGAGGGTTGGCCGTTCGGGATTGGGTAATGAAGGTTGGATGCATGGGTGAAATGTATAAATAGTGATAGAAAGTCTGGGCAGATAGCCCTAACAATGTTTTCGTTTGAATGGTCAATATGTGCCAGAAATAAAAGGCAGCAGCAGCAAACCAGGTTTGTTTTGTTTGTGTCCTTTATTATTGTTCTGGAACCTAACACTATTTAGAATAGGTAATTAATTATATCAGAATGCAACATTTTACCAAGAACTACAATATTCTTTAGAACAGTGATCCCCAACCCTTCCAGCTTAATGGACTGGTAAGGAGGGAGCAGGGGAGAAGAAATGGTTCTGTATGAACAGCATGTGGACACACTTACATATATAGCTGTATTTGCATTAGTGGGGGGCACGCGCACACATGAGTGCTCGCCACTAGCATAAATGGATCTGCGTGTGCACTCATCTGCCACTTGTGTGTCCTAGTTCAGAACGGGCCATGGCCCAGTACCTGGCCATGATCCAGGGATTGGGGACCACCACCTTGAACAAACAAATACTTTTAATTATAATTCAATCTATATAGAGTGGGGCAAAAAAGTATTTAGTCAGCCATCAATTGTGCAAGTTCTCCCACTTAAAAAGATGAGAGAGGCCTGTAATTGACATCATAGGTAGACCTCAACTATGAGAGACAAAATGAGAAAACAAATCAGACAATCACAAAATAAACATATCATTTGTCAAAAAATGGAAATCAGAATTTTTTTACTGTGACAATAATTGATGGCATTATGAACAGAACTGAGTATGTGTTTTTACAATTCTTCATACAAAAATAAGTCATTGCTGAGATATGGTAAATATTTTTCTATAAATTTTTCACAAAAGCGTTCCTGCAGTTAAGTATAAATTTATTTCCAGGAAGTTTGTTGATCTGACAATAAGATCACTGATTTACAAAGGTAGAAAAATCACTAAACAATGTAGTATGCTGCTAAACCATATAGTTGATCTCGCTACAGTGATCTTGCAAGACCCGGCCATGGAATGGAGTGTATGGGTTTTTAATGTTATTTTAAAAAAATTTACGGGATATTGTTCGCATTGCTTTTTTGCTGTAAGCCGTCCAGAGACCCTAGGAAGTTGGGCGGCATAGAAATGCAATAGATAGATAGATAGATAGATAGATAGATAGATAGATAGATAGATAGATAGATAGATAGATAGATAGATAGATAGATAGATGATAGATAGATAGATAGATAGATAGATAGATAGATAGATAGATAGATAGATAGATAGATAGATAGATAGATAGATAGATAGAATCACTTAATTTGGAAATGATTTTAATTTAACAGTTATCCACAAGCTTGAACACTGTTTTTTGATTCTTTCACCTTATGTGCTGGCAATTAATTGTCTTTCCCCTTTCAAAAAAGAAATGAGTTTAGAAAGTACATTTATATTGTTATCATTTATTATGCCTATTGATTCCTTCCTGTGACTTATGTTTCTTGCTAATGAACACTGGTTTGTTTAAGGCATTAGTCAATAGTCATTCACATCAACCAGAAACAAACTAAAAGAACCATATTTTTTAAAGATACATTTTTTTCTTAATGGGAAACAATGATCACTGGCAAAAAACTTTAAAATATTCTAAAACTAAAGTTAACTGTAACTATTGACAAGAGCTGCAGGAAGAAAGTAGCTAACAGGCACAACTGGACATATTCATTATTAAGAATAAATTACACTGAATCTTGTCCATACATGAACCAAACGAAAAGAAATATTGAAGTGAAAGAATATAAACGTGCTACATTTTCAATTAAAATCAAGTACAAAAAGGTTCCTGTCTTGTGAATTGCTATGAACACAGAATTGCCATTAACAGAAGCAAGAAAAGCAACTCAAAAATTTATACATTTGGTCTTAAAATTCATTCCAATTGCTATTCCAACATGTTAATTTATGACTATAATACAGGCAGTCCTCAACTTACATCCATTCATTTAGTGACTATTCAAAAACTACAATAGCACTGAAAAAAGTGATATGGTCATTTTTCACTTACAACCATTGCAGCATCTCCATAGTCATGTGATCAAAATTCAGCCGCTTGGCAACTGGCCTGGATTTATGACAGGCCAGGGTCACAGTTGCAGTGTGCCAGGGTCATGTGATCACCTTCTGCAACTTTCTGATGAGCAAAATCAATGGGGAATCCAGATTTATTTTACAACCACGTTTCTAGCTTAACAACTACAATGATTCCCTTAACAATCGTGACAAGAAAAGTTGTAAAATGGGGCAAAACTCATTCAACAACTGTTTTGCTTAGCAATGGAAATTTGGTGTTCAATTCTGGTCATTAGTCATGCATTAATGAATTTGTTTAATGTTGGTTTGAAATTACTACAGTACTGGAAAAAAGTGATTTATAACCAGTCCTCAAATTATGACCATTGCATCACCCCTATGGTCACATGATTGTGATTGGGTGCTTGGTAACCAGCTTGCATTTTACAATGGTTGCAGTATCCTGCAGTCACATGATCATGATTTGGGATCTTCCCAGCCAGCTTCCAGTAAGCAAAGACAAGGCAGAATTCACGTAACAATCATGTATTTACTTAACAGGATAAAAATAGTTGTAAAATTGGGTCAGGTCACATGAATACTTAATGGTTAAATTGCTTATCAACTGAAATTCTGATCCCCCAACTGGAGGGATCAACTCAAGGAGTACTATATCATGATCTTAGCACCTACAATTTTTACCAGCAATGATAATTCTGTCCCAGTTACTCTTTCACACTAATATGAAGTTTTACTTTTTTTCATCTAGTATATAAAGCAGCTAGCTTTCAAAATAATGATTTTACATTGTTCTATGGCTGTTTAGTATCTACAAAAAATAGCTAAAGATATTTAAAATTAATTTAAATAGTTTAAAAAATGTTTTAAAAAATAAAACTGAAATTGCTTCATCTTTGATAAACCGTGATTAACTCAAATGGCAGCCTTCAATTATTCTTTATATTCCACAGTTCCTATAAGAAGCTTTAGACGGCATGTATCCATGAAGCCATGTTAAAATATTTTACCAAACTTGGTTTCACAATTCAGCAAATATTTATAGTTCAATCTCCCCAAGCAAAGTCCATTATATGATATTGACTTCCTTTAGGTAGCAAGTGGAAAAATATTTTATATCACCTTCAGTATGAAAAACTGTAATTATTCTTATTATTCCTGATTTCAGATTTCCTAAATTTGAAACATCAATTTCAGGTTCTTTAAGACTTACTCGCCCAATCATTATTGTTTCAAAGATTCAAAACTGTTTGCAAATCAAGGTTTAACTTGTAGCCATATATTATATAAGAAATAATTATTTTCACATTCATTTTAAATTTTATTTTTAAAAAATTAGATTATTTCAGAGCTGTTGAATTTGCTAATATTCTTTCTCTTCGGTACTAATTTTCACAATTTTTGGAAGGTTGCCTATAATTCCATTTTCCTCCTGAATATTTATTCTAAGATTAATGCAGATTTGGAATTGGAACTTGATAAAAAGTTCTCAGGCTCCCTCCAAACGTGTTTGATTTTAAGTACTATTAAACAATTATAGAAGCTGAAATCTAACACATACAAAGTAAGAATCCTATGGCAAGTGGAGGACTTTTTTTTAAGATACAAGCTACTAGCTAAGCAAACATTACAACTTCATTATGAAATAATAATATTCTAATATACTAGGATTATGCAAAGCCTCTGCGAGAACAGCTTTGTACAGAAGCTGCAGAAGCACACAGAAGTGTACAGGTATATAATTAAGTTCCTTTTTAATACTTAACATAGCCACATTATTTGCAGTTTTATGGTACAGCCTTGGAAGCTACTATTCTTCTCTCCATATGAATGAGCCTGCAAAGCATAAAGACTTTGCATACCTTTATAACATAGTTTACTAAAGTTTTATATTGTTCATAAGTGTCAAATTATTTTAGTTTTTATTTTTATTTAGTTATTTGTATCCCATCTTTAATATTTTTATAAATAACTCAAGGTAGTGAACATACCCAACGTGGGTCTAGGATGATTCAATGGCGCTAACTTGGCACAGCCAGCTGGGGATGGCCTTCTCACCATCGCAAAGTCCCCTCTCATTGCAGGACATCTCAACACTGGAAATTCGCTGTGGATCTGTGTCAGTTTTGGGGGAATGCTGTTGCAATGTTCCGTGCAAACGCATTCTACACATGACCAGAAACACCATGAAATCACCCACCTGGCTTTGGAAAGGAAGCACTTTGCATATGACCAGAAGCAACATGAAAGCACTCACTCGGCTTTGGGGGAAAGCACTCTGTACATGAGTAGAAACAACATGAAATCACCCACCCGGTACTCATTTTCCCCCCAAAGCCAGGAGACTGCTTTCATGGTGTTCCTGATCATGTGCAAAGTACTTTCCCCCAAAGCCGAGCAAGTGATTTCATGTTATTTCTGGCCATGTGCAGAATTCTGCTTTGCACACCAAAACCGTGTGGTTGATTTCATGATTATCTCTGCTCAGGTACAGTGCTTTCATGGTGTTTCTAGTCATGTGAAGAGTGCTTTATATCCAAAACATCATCCACAATTTACAGGTAAACAAAATTATCCTTAAGATGTTGAAGGCATATTTGTCTCCATATTATTCAAAAGTAGAAAATGCAGCCACACAAACTATAAAGCTTATTTTAAATATGTTTTCAGTCACATACTTCAGATATTTTAAATTATTGACTTATAATCACAATTGAGCCAAAAATTTAGGTTGCTAAGTGAACCATTTATTAAGTTTTGCCCCGTTTTACAACCTTTCTTGTCAAACTGTAAGGAATCATTACAGTTCTTAAGTTAGTAACATAGTTAAGTGAATCTGGTTCCTCCATTGACTTGTTAGACGGTCTCAAAAGGAGAGATCACATGTCCCCATGACAGTGCAATTGTCATATATATGAGTCAGTTGTCAAGCATCTCAATTATGATCACATGACCATAGGGTTGCTGCAATGGCTGTAAGTGTGAAAACAGTCATAAGTAACTTTTTTCAGTTCTGTTGTAACTCTGAACATACACTAAAAAAACAGTTGTAACTTGAGGACTACCTGTATTAAAGATCAGTTACACCATATAAAGCAAGGCATAGGAAACCCTAATCTTAACTCTAACCCAATTTAACTCATTTACAAATGATCTGCCTTACTAACTATGATTCTGCATTTGAAAACATATTTCTTCCCTATCTCCCTGTCTTTAACATACAAATTGTAATTAATTTGGAAGCATATATGGCATTCTTAGTTGGAGCATGCACTCCTTTCTCTTAATTTATAAGGAGGAGTGCACACTAAACTAAGAATACCATGCATGCTTCCAAATTAACTACGATAGTATTTCATAGTATTTATAGAACTGGTCATCTCACAGCATGCATTAGCCTTTACGTGCCAAAATTCTCTTTAAACTCTTCAAAATAGAAGACATAAAATAAATTATAGCACAGATATTTCCATTTCCTCCATAATGTACAAAAAATGTCTGGATGTCGTTGCAAGATGGATTCCTCTTATCTATATAAGAGGATATGAAAATAAGAAAATATGTTTTGAAAACGTATTTTCTCCATAAAGAAATTCTGCACATATTAAATTGCATTATATTTAACAACTGATACCAATTCTATATCATAGTACTTAGTACATGGGATAATTTTTGCCAAATTTAATATATTTTATTGAATTTTTTAGCAACAGTGAATAATGGGAAACTATCAGAAGTTTTAAAGGTGTCAGACAATAAATAGGACATTGTAGCCAATCAGTCAGTCAGAATATAGTTGGAAGGGACCTTGGAGATCTTCTAGTCAACCCCCTGCTCAAGCAGGAAAGTCTATACCTGTGATGGCGAGTCTATGGCACATGTGCCACGGGTAGCATGCGTAGCCATATTGGTGGACATACAAGCTCAGTTCTGGCACGCCAGCTGATTTTCGGGCCTTCTGAGCCCACCAGAAGTATGGAAACAGACTGTTTCCTGACTCCAGAGGATCTCGGGGAGTGATGGGAAAGGCCCGTTTTTTTCTCTCCCCAACCTCCAGAGCCTTTCTAGAAGTCTGGGGAGGGCAAAAAAGGCCTTCCCCACCCCACCCCCCCGGAGGCCGGAAACAGCCCATTTGCTAACTTCCCGTGGGATCGGAAGTCTTGTTTTTTGCTGCCCCCAATCTGCAGAGCCTTCTAGGAGTCTGGGAAGGAAAAAATAGCCTTCCCCACACTCCCAGAGGCCTGCTGGAAGTTGGCAAATGGGCCGTTTCCGACCTCCAGGGGGATAGGGAAGGCCATTTTCATCCTCCCCAGACTGCTAGAAAGGCTCTGAAGGCTGGGGAGAGCAAAAAATGGGCCTACTGTGCCATCTCCAGGAGCAGGGGGAGGGGGGGTGTCCCATGCGCATGGGCAGGGCACATAGAATTATGAGTGAGGGCACACACATGCAATCTCCCCTCCTCCCACTACTGGCATGCAACAGCAAAAAGGTTAGCCATTATTGTCCTATACCATTTCAGACAAGTGATTGCCCATTCTTTTAAAACCTTCCAGTGATAAAGCATCCAGAACTTCTGAATGCAAGCTGCTCTACTGTTAGTAAGTTTCTCCTTAATTCCAGGTTGCTACTCTCCTTGATTCATTTCCATCCATTGTTTCTTGTCTTGCCTTCTGGTGCTTTGGAAAATAAGTTGATCCCTTCCTCTTTGTTGCAGCCTCTCAAATACTGGAATACTGCTATCAAGTTTGAGTCATCTAATTCTTACTGCAGAGATTTCCTAGTATTGAAGCATTTTGAATAGTTAGGACATGTAGTATGGAATACAATAGTATAACATACTATTCGTGCCCATGAAGTTAATTTATAGCCTAGTGCATTATAAAGGATTGCAATTGGATTAATTCAGCATTTGGATTAACTCAGGAAACCATAATTAGTTTGTCGTGCATTAAATTATATGTGGTTTGTTTGGTTTAGATTCAGCATAATGTGCAAATAGGATCTCTGAATTAATTATGGTTTTAAAGTAATAACCCAGTTTGAAATCCTGGCATCTTGTTAAGATATCAGTTGTAATTATGGGTCAATATATATGTAACACATAATTTGGTTTTGATTCACTATATTTGATCTGATTTTGTGTTTCATTAAAGATATCCATAGGGATGCAAGTTTTTATTTTTTTCCTGCTTTTCTCTCAACTTTATCTTCCTTT
The DNA here is from genome assembly GCA_038048745.1 of Coluber constrictor foxii. Lineage (NCBI taxonomy): Eukaryota > Metazoa > Chordata > Lepidosauria > Squamata > Colubridae > Coluber > Coluber constrictor. The sequence continues at coordinate 73,930,618 of CM075961.1, forward strand.
TTGTCCTATGAAATATGGCATGGCATGATGCATAAATTCAATCTCAAAATATTTTAAAGAATCCTATATTAATGTTAAATATTAGATAAAATACAAGCTATCTTAGGGTAGATGTTTTTAAATTTTATGAAACCATATTTCTAAAATATTGAAATAAATTAGCACAATTTCTTAACAAAAACAGAACTAATAGTTTCATGGAGGTTAAGGCTGGGTAAGAAATGCATATATCAGTTTAAATTGTAATATTTAAATTCCAGCATTTCTCAAATTTTCTAGCACAACAGTCTTTTTCCACACTTAGGCTTACAAAGTGAACCAATTCCACAGTAAATTTAATATTTGATCCCCTTTGATCTCTTATGAATTTTTTTAAAAAACATGCAATAGGTGCACAAAATGTTCGCAACTTCCCAGAAGAATCCCATCTGATAGTCTGTTAATCCTTGCCTTAATTAAAAATGGATTTTAACAAATATGTACATCCAAAGCAATGTGATGCCATTTGTGAGATACATGAGGAATTAATGCATGGCATGAAAATATGAATCAGAAGGAGAAGTACTGAATCTCATCTTATCAGGTATTTAATAGGGAGAGTCACTGTCCCTCATATTTAATAGGCAGGTTATCTACATCCAGAAAGCTATCACAAATTACACACTTATTCTAATTATATTTTAGGTGTAATCCAAAAATTTATGAAAATAAGAAAAATATTCCTCCAATTTCTTGAGAAATTTTCTAAAAGTTATCTTTTAAGAGTTTTGGTATTCTAATTGTTTGCTATGTAATATATCAATCACAACATGATGGGAACCATTCTATATTATGTTAAATCAAATGATTTTACTTACAAATCTAAGGCAATAGAAAAGAGTTTGTCCCAAGCACAGGACTTTTAAAAGAACAAAATTAAATTTCTAATGAAAACCATATACTTTTATAGCATATCATTCTTCTATATAATCTTAGCTCTGAAATTATGGGCAGTCTCTCCCATTTTTCCTAACAGCCAGCTGATTGATTGCTCATTTCCCACTAGATCAAGGATGTCAAGTTCGCAGCGTCACGTTGTCGTCACATGACATATCACTTTTCCTTCGCTAAACCGGGGATGGGCGTGGCCAGGGCGTGACGCATCCGGGCTGTGGGCTGCAAGTTTGAAATCCCTGCACTAAATGTTCATACTTTTTCTTTCTCAAGCATGCCAACTAATCAGCTGGCTGGAGGACCAGGTAATAATGGAAGCAAGACACCAACGATCTGCAATTGTTTGTTGGGAGAATAGAAAAAGTCTGTTTTTTCTTGGTTCAAGAATACTGAATCTGTATCAGCAGAAAAACAACTAACTTGAGTAGAATTGCTGAAACAGAAAAAAGTACACTTTTCATTTACCCTACTTTGCAGCCAGTGGTTTTCTATTGAATGCAGATCCCCAGGACTCCAGTCATCCTCAATCCAAACAATTTTATTTAGATGTGCTGCTTGTGCTTCTAAGAGCAATGGGAAATCAATAGTCAGGCCAAGAGGACAGCTGGGTGGGAAATGTGAGACTGCATAGTCTAAATATGGATGCATGTGCTTAAGTAAAAGAGGTATAATTGAGAATAGATGCATGCATATAATCTACATATACAGAAACGGCCACTGGGCAGTATAAATTTGATTGAGTGCACTAATGTCATACACCTTAAAACAGGCATGTCACAGGTATCTTTACAACAGTATTTTTTTTAAGTATATGTGGTCTAACTTTGGTTTATTTAGCCCCCATATCCCCAAGGGCTTTTTTAATAGGAGACATTAACAGAATGCCTCCTATCTAGAATCCACAGAGAACTAGCCTAAGACAAACTCACAACCACAAAACTTGATATAAACTTCCCCTTCCCCCATTTTACGAAAATATTCATCTCCATTCAAGCCTACAAATGTGAGCAATGTTTTCAGAATACAAACACAATCCTGAAGAGTTCCTTGTCTTTCAGGCAGGGATTCTTCCTCCTTCAGAAAGGTCCACCCCATACGTGCACAGGCACACACACATTACAAGATCCCAGAAGAACTGCAGCCACCACCCTCCTAGATCACTGGCTGTTTTTAAAAGGGATGCCCCTTATTCCCCTTACCACCAACAACTACATCTCCGATCCTCCCTGATACATTATTTATTTATTTATTTATTTATTCAATTTCTATACTATATACAATTTCTATATTCAATTTTTATTCACGCACCCCAAAACTTCTCCTTTCGTACTCATCACATAGTCATATACCCCCACCACCCACCAACCACCCCCACCCCCCTGTCAAGAATTAATCACCACTACCACCACCTCTCTCCCTTACAGCCTTCTTTACTCACATTCCTACTTAAAGGGCCCCCCCGGCTTTCTCAACGTTCAAACTTACCGTCCAGTCCAAGGCCCTAAAAGACACTTTCTTTGTACATGCCCCGATTCTTATCTTCCCTGCTCTCTCCTTTGCCTACACACAGACACACATACACACACACACACACACACTTCCAGGCCTGCTCCCTTTTCCACTACACGGTAGCAGGTAAGCCTCCCTCACCTACCAGTCACCTATATGCCTTTACATGCGCAGGCACGCCCATTCTTTCCCTCCCCACCCCCCACTCGCCGCTCCCCTCTCTCTTTCAGCCCTCGTTACCTCTACGGCGGCCTCTAGTTTTCCCTCGAAGGTGAAGTCGATCAGGTCGGGCTTGAGACACAACCCATAATTGATGGGGCGCACTTCGGTCGGGAGCCGCTCGAAGGGCCGCTTTTCCGGCATCGCAGCAGCAGCAGCGCCACGGGAAGACGAGATGGTGGAGAAATTAGAAGAAAAGGGGGAAGAAGAAGAAGAAGAAGAAGCAGCAGCAGCGGAGGCGGCAGCGGTGATTGAGGCGATCGGGGAGGCCCAGTGAGCGCACAGATCGAGGGGGAGGCGACGACCTCCCGCTGACAGAAGGAAGAGACGGGAAAAGGGAGGGCGAAGAGGAGGAGGAGGAGGAGGAGACGGCGGCTGCGCGCGCCGCGCCTGGCCCAACCGAGAGTGAGACGCCAATTGGGGCCGCTGCGAGCGCGCGCTAGCCTGCTGCCCGTCCTGCTGCCGCTGCCACCCTCTTACCCCAGATGGCCACCAAAGGGAGAGTGCCCGGCGCGCCTGCGCACGCCACTTCTCTTTCGTCCCCTTGGTCTCCTGCGCCTGCTGTCGGGGGGATGCCGAAAAGAAGGGACTACTCGTGGGGTGACGTACGCGCTTTAGCGCCTGCGCAGTAGGATACGGCGAGGCCGAGAATCTCTCTGTGATCAGGTGGGCAAATAGACCTCCCCGGGCCATTTGAGTTGTGCGTGTTATCTGGTGGCGAGGCTTGAGCTGAACGTTATCGGTGCCGGCGAGGAGGAACTCACTCGGAAGATAACCGACAGCAAAGTGAAACAAGAGGAGGGGAGGGGAGTTTGTTCCGCTTGCGCATGCGCACTGGCTTTAAAAAGAAAAGGCTGTCCTGGAAAGGAAGGAAGGGGGAAATAACCCACCCAGCGATGGCTTGAGGTTTTTTTTTTTTTTTTTTTTCCTCAGCGGCATCTTTCGCGGGCGGGGTGAAAATAAGAAATGTGGCACGCGCAGGTCAGAGGCTGCTCTCGCGCCTCTTCCTGTTCTGACCTTCGGGACACGTGAACCGCAGATAAAAGCAAAGAGAATTAACTGCGTGCACACAGGCTACGGAGGAATTGGGTTGGGTTCACGCAACATATCCTAGGCTAAAATGTGATTGGCTGGCATGTGGTTCACGGTATCTGGCAGACACAAAACATAGTATCCGTTTTTTTTTAAAATTAACCTGCAAAGATATTAGTACGGAATTTTGTTTTTGCATTTTGGGGGTTGGGCGGAATACAGGTAAACTATATCTAAAGATGGCTTATCTAACCAACCTAACTAAATTCGCATTAACAATAAATGGCATACAAGAGAGTGTTTCTCTTGCCTCTGTTATCTAGCTGTCGTTGGGATTTGTGCAGCTAAGATCAGGTTTTCTTACCTACCCCTGAAATACGTATATCTTCTTTTTTTTTTTCTTATTGAAAGGATATAGCCATTCTCGGCCATTTCAGTGACTGTGTTTGCATACATGCATACGGGAGTTTTAACTTACTGCAGTTATGTGTAGCCTGCCTTTAAGAATAAGAATCCTTCCAAAGAAGATTACAAGCAATATAAACAATTGAAAACAAAAGTATGACAGTACAGTCTTAAACACTTTTGAGAACTTATTCACAATTCTGACAGGTTAGTGACAATGAGGGAAAGAGGTGGAAAGATAGTGGTGGTGGTTTTCCATAGTTAAACATTATTCAATTCAGTTTTTCTGAGTTTGCATAGCATACCCATAAACAGCCCATGGATTCAGTTTGCAGGGCATACTGGAATTGCTGTCACCTTGAATTTTTTTCCCCCTCTTTGTTTTGCATTGTTTTGGAACATTCTAAATTCTTTTTCAAATTCTTTTTCAAGGCATCACATTTGAGATAAAAATGTTAGGGTCAGGAGTGGCTTAATCTACCTAGTGATATACCTTCTTGCTCTTTGGTACTCATCCTGCCTTCTGGAATCAACTATGAGTACTGAGGTACCACTGTATATGAACTGTGGATACATCACATTTATGGTGAATGTATAATTTGTTAATTAAGAATAAATTAGTGTTACTGTATTGATGTGCACTTTATACCTTCTGTTATAATTTGTATTTTCTGTCATAAAAGTAGAAAAGGCTGGCATTTGCAAAATTAAATGGGAACTGTCAACATCTCAAGAAAAGATACATATTGTAGTTCGGTGGAAGTCAAGTATGCTTAGCAGTATATGATTTCCCTTCCCATGCAAATGTAGTTTTATTTTATATTCTGGCTGCAGCGAGAAAGTAGTTAGAACTGTCACAGAAGCCTTCTGTGTTGGATGAAATACACTTTGGTTTGGCAAAGGAATCCAAACAAATTTGAAATAGATATATTCCTGTAAAAGATGTAAGTAAAAAGATGAAATAAAGTTTTCTAAATGGAATAGAAGATAGAGCAGATTAAATTTTGTACATAATGCAAAATCTAGCCACATTTTTAATTATTTTTAGAATCTTATGCATGCTTGCTAGTCATTTTCAGATGTAAGCATTTTCATTTATTTAGTATAGAACTCTGCAACCTAATCATTACTATTACAACCACTTAATTTTGTTCTGAACTATCTTTATATGCTTATGACTGCAAGTATATTCATTATCAAAAACACAATACAATATATTGTAAAATACTTCTTTTAGCAAAAAGCTGTACTATATAACTATTACACAAATATTTTGCTTTCATTGCTGCTGTTCCAGTATTTTAATTGAAAATTAAGTGTTAATACTTGTGTTTTCAATAAATATATTTGTACCCTTGTAAAATATTTGTTTATTGTATTTATGAGTTTATTGTAAATTGCCAGGTATACTTCAGTTCTCATTTGGGAAAAGGATTAAGTTATGTAATCTCTGTAAGGAAACAAAAAGCGGCACTATAAAAATATTCACTGAGTGGGAAGTCTGAAGTCCCATTAGAATAGAAAGAAAGATACTCATTGTAGAACTCATTGAAAGATAAATCAAAGACATAATCTAGTAGCTCCTTCATAGAGCAAAATTAAATATTTAGAAGCATGAAACTCAATATTTTCAATACCTAGCTTGGATCAAGTAAAACAAAGACTGCAATACTATATATATATTAAAATAGGTTAATGGTGGCATAATCCAGCATTCTCCAGCCTGATACCATCCCCACCACCATTATCTGCAATTACAGATCCCAAAACTCCCTGGAAATAGCAATAGCACTTAGACTTATATACTACTTCAAGGTGCTTTACAGGCCTCTCTAAGTGGTTTACAGAGTCAGCATATTGTCCCCAACAGTCTGGGTCCTCATTTTACCCACCTCGGAAGGATAGAAGGCTGAGTCAGTCTTGAGCTGGTGAGACTCAAACTGCTGGCAGTCAGCAGAATTACCCTGCAATGCTGCATTCTAACCACTGTGCCACCTATCTCAGAACTGGCAAATATTGTAATCCTTAATACAATTAAATACAATCCTTTTAAGTCAGATAACAGCAGTGGCATTACTGCTGCCTATTTCCATGTGGATGGCTGTGTGAGTGCTGATAACAGATGTTCAGAGAGGTACTTTAAGCAATTAAAATAATTGCTTGAAATATAAACAAGTTTGTCTTTGCCTTTATTTAGAAATTAAGAGATTTTAGCCTACTTACTGCCTATGGCAGTTTATTGTGTTCATTCTTCAACCCATCCAATCTTCTTTCTATATTAACCAGCTGGTTTTGAAAATCCACAAAACATTACTACTTAGAAATGTATTTTGAACATATTTTCTCACAAATATACATTTTAAAATGTATTTGTATTCAGGTATTTATTCTGAGTTTGGAAATGTAATGTGAAAGTCAGAGGAGTGTAATCCAATCTCCTTTAAACCGGGAGGTACCAGTCAAGTCAGTTCACATTGGAATTCACAAAGAATGAATTCCTCAAATATCCCCATTAACCTGTGTTGCTACATATCTGTTCAGCTGCCTGCCTCTGAGGTCAGTCATATGGCATGCCGATTCATGCTACAAGCTGTTTCCTTGTACTTTCCATTTGTCACTGTTGATCAGCTGTGAAACATGTCAAAAAACTTGTGAGTGCCATAAACCCAACAGGGATTTAAAGTCCAGAAAGCAAGTTGACCCTAACCATAGCAGCAGAAAAGCACTTCTGTTCCAACAGCTACAAAAATGTTGGAATGTCTCCAGTTTGGGATTCAATTGTTAATTCAAACAGTGACACTGCTGGGTATTCTAGAAGGCTGCCAAAAAAGCAAAAATCTTTGCTGGAGTTAGCAAAAGCAAAGGTTGAATTCTAGTGTGTCTTCCATGTAAGGTAAATCAGTATCCAAAATGTTAGGCTTTTGTAGAAAGCATTTGATTTACCACTCTTCTTGCAATGTTGATCTTCTTGACTTTGAAATTCACTAATGCTGTGGTGGTGCTGTTATTGATTGTTCCCCTTTTCCTGCCTCTCTTCTATTCCCCATATCTTTTCTCTCATCTGCTATCTCTACCCTATACTTTATGCCTTTTCAGTTTTCCTCCTTTCTGTTACTCTTAATAGTGCCAGTGCAACTTCTTTTCTTTCAAAGCTAAGGCCAAAAAGATCACCTGGTTTTGTAAAATGGGCAGAATCGGCCTTCAGGTACTCTATTTAATTAAGGAGTGCCGATCTGTCTTCATCTCAGGCTCTGATGAAATGTTAAATGATTTTCATCCTACTAAAGAAAGTAAGGGCTTAAATGAGGAATTCCTTATAAGCAAGGCGTGGCAAAAAGCAAAGAGAAGTGGAGGTAATAAGAGAAGCAGTTGACAAAGTAAAAAAAGGAGGGGAAAGAAAATCAGTTTGTATTAAACAAAAAAAAAAAGAGGTACATTAATATCCTGGTCAAAAAGTATTGTAAATAAGTAAAAAAGTTCTGTACCGTTAAACAGAATTCACTTTTCCCTATTACACATTCATACAGGTAGTCCTCTTATAATGAAAATTTGCAATTATGATGATGCAAAAGTAACTTTGCAAGTGATTCTCATATTTATGACTTTCACAGCTGTATAAAGCAAAGGCAACCTGAAGTATGTAAGCACAATCATGGTTTCACTTAGCAACTGTTTTGGTTAATGACCGAGTTAATAATCCCAATTGTCACTAAACAAGGGCTACCTGTACAATGTAATTGTTGAATAAACTTTAAATTTGTGGTATATTACTGATTCTTTAAGTCAGTATTTCTTAGTTTTAGGATACATGAACTTCAAGTCCCAAATTCCCTGGCCAGCATGCTGATTAAGGAAATTTTGGGAATTGAAGTCCACACATCTTAAAGCTGCTGAAATTGAAAAACACTGCTTTAGGTATATAAGAGGCAGAACATAATAATCCCTTTCCTAAGATCTAAGATATCGTGCGACCAGAAAAAGAAGAGAGAAGAAAGCTATATAAGAACTGCTGTTTTGAGGTATATTTATTCCCAAAATAAACTTGTAAGACAAATTGACAAAATAAGTCTGGTTTCATCACTTATGGTAGTAGCAGTCAAATATGATTGAAACATCTAAAGTAAAATGGCAAGGGGAAGTTTTTAAGGAACTAAAACTAAGGAGATTGTTTGGGTTAAGAAAATGCTTTTAAAAAGGCCAGTGAAATAAGAGAATGAGGTTGAAGATAACAAGTCATCCTCAACTTACAACCACAATTGAGACCAGAATTTCCACTGCTAAGCAAAATGTTTGTTAAGTGAGCCATAAACAATTTTACAATATTTTTGCCACTGTTGTTAAACAAATCACTTAAGTTGTTAAATGAATCATGTGGGTGTGGAATAAATCTGGCTTCCCCCATTGACTTTGCTGACTGGGAAAGTCACAAATGGAGATCACATGACTCCAGGAGGCTGCAATCATTGTAATCCATGTTGGTTGCCATCACCCAAATTTTGATCACAGGATGGTGGGGATACTGCAGTGATTGTAAGAGTGAGGATAGTCACTTTTTTTCCAATGCCATTGTATCTTCAAACAGTTGCTAAATGAATGATTGTAAATGAAGAATTATTTGTACTCATACATGAAAAAAATTGAAATAAAATATTGAATTCAGAAGAGATAGTGGCTATATTTTTGACAATGAACAATACTGCCTTAAAAGAACAGAATATTCAGCATGAGAAACCACTACAGAAAATATAGATTCTTTAAAAAATGTTTAAAAAAGGAACAAAAAATGAAATTCTAGACAAGCACAGAATATTTACAGATTTTAAGAGACCAAACAGACTGGGGGAAGAGGGGATATCAATATTGATCTGAAAAAGGGAAATACTGAAATTTAAGATTCAGCTGAAGTCTCTTTACTTCTCTTTTACTTCATCTATGCCTAGAAAAAAATCCACATTTGCCAAAATCTGTTAAACAAAGGAACACGTGTGAATGTTTCACAAAAATCATCACAAGTTTGATTAATGGAAACCACAAATAATTTTCTGAAGGACAAGCTATTTCATATGCATTTTTTTTTTTTTGCTACACAAAAAATACACACTAAGACCTGCTTTTATAAAGTAAACATTTAGATCTTTGTACCCCAAAGTTGGGGAATCTTTCCTGCAGCAAACTAGGTACACAGCTGGTACAACTGTTAAAAAAATAAATGAGGCCATATAGACTATTTAAAGAAAAGTATAGAATTAGTATAGTTGGATCCACTTTTTAGTTCACAAATAGCTAGATGGGATAAATATAAGATAGAAAATAAACAAAAGCAAGATATAGTAACGAGAATAGTTAGTTGTCACTGATACATTGTTACTGATAAAAAGAGTCTCCTTTTGGGTTTGGCAGATCTGAGGCAAATAAAAGAGCTGCAGTGCTTATTCAAGTCAGTCTGAAAGAGCTTTATATAAAGAGAGAGAGAGAGAACTTGTGTTCTAAAATGCAAAAAACTCTACAGAATTTTCCAGAGGAAAATGAAGGAAAAATAATATGCCTTTTGGGGCAAAATGTGAAGGCTTTTGCTGCAGGATGTTGACAGAAACTTAGAAGCATAAACTGAGGCACTAATGTGGATCTTATGATGAACTGAGTGAAAAAGGACCTATAAATGTCAGTCATTCCCCAAACTGAGTAACTACACTAGTAGTTTTTTTTTTAAGCCCCAAGTGAGCCTGAGTAGCGTAGGGGGCTAATGCCTCCTACTAAAGGCAGCAATTAACATCCAGCTGCCTGCAATTTCTGCGATTTCAATCCTAGCCAGGCTCAAGGTCGACTCAGCCTTCCATCCTTTCTAAGGTGGGTAAAATTGAGGACCCAGTTGTGGGGGCAATAAGCTGACGTCATATAAATATACAAAAGTATGAAGGCTATTGCTTAACGCATTGTAAGCCGCCCTGAGTTTCCGGAGAAGGGCGGCATATAAATCAAATTTTTTAAAAAAAATTGGAGAATATTAGACAAATATTCTGTAAATTCTGAATTGGTGGACAGAATACATAATAGCAGAAGGTTTGGAAGCAAAAACCTGTTAATGATAAGTGATCCAGTGGGGTGGACAAAGGAAGAACTATCTGAAGTAGCTATAACAATAGGAAGGGATGCCATGGGGTTTAATGTGCATGCTTGTGTCCTTGTCAGAAGACAACAACAAATATGTTCTAGAAACTGGCCTGGAGATAATCATATTCCTAATGCTCACCCAGAAGCAAACTCAAAAAGAGGAGCCAATTGTGGGGAGGGGAGAGCCAATGGTAGTGAAGCTGCTGAGAAAAACAGCCATTAAGAAACCAATGATTGTAGATAAGGCACTTGGGAAAGCAAATCTAATAACAGAAGAATCTGTAGAAACAGATGGGGAATAGAATAGAGAATGGAGAAAAACAAATAGCTGCAAAAAAAGCCACAGAAGAAAAATAAATAAATTTGGAGAACATGGGGAGGGGGAAGCTTGTAGTTTGGGGTGCTGAAATATGCAGACATACCTCAGTTCACTGGTACTTTCACATGATAGACAGTGGAAAAAATTGGTGACTGCTACTGAGAAATTAAAATGCTAAGATGAGGCAATAGATTCTTGCACTCTGTATAGATTCTGGGTTAATGTTTGGGCTTTCAAGGTGGCAGAGGATCATAAAGCTCTCATAGGCATAATCATTACATGCTTTTCCATGTTTCTTACAAAGTGTTTTGGGAAAAATTCCTAGGAATTTGAAAATGTGCTATTTTATTGCCCTCCACAATCTAGATTTTCTCTTTGGTTCTTTTCTCAAAGGCCATAATTTATACCAAGAGCCTACTGTGCTTTCTGCAGAAGATAATAGATTTCACTGCATTCCTAAACCCAACTGGAATTATGGATAAAAGGACAGCAACATTTCATATAAAAAGATGAGAATCCTGAGGTCTGCCTGTTTGTGAACATCTGGTGGTTAAGAGTTGATGTTATCAAGATGATGTATAGACCGAGCCAAGATGCATCCTTGATTATCTTCTCTGTCTAGCTGATTCTTCCAAGAACAGCTCTACTGGGAAACGCTTCACTTGTAGAAAATTGCTTGTGAACAACTTCTGAAGCAGAAAAAAGGAGCCACTTATCAATTGATGTGTTACAAAGTTTTCCCCACAGAATTCTTCTGGAGATGGAACCAAAAGTAAACTTGACAGCCAGAAATGTCAGAAAGGGAGATTTCTTTTTTTGTACATACTTCTGAATAAGGTTATAAAGAACAAGTACACGAGCATGGTCTACCTTCCATAAAGCTAGCTCTTTGATCATTTTCATGGTGTGAATCCAATTTGAAGTTTAATATTTTTATATTTAGCCAATGGTTTAATGATCACAATGCCTATAATGGTCTATAAATAATCAAATCTTATTTCCACTCTTATTTTCCAGTACAATTATTGTCTCACACGCTCCAGTCTATTTGTATAGGCCTGATTTGGTCAGTAGATATAAATAAGGAAGCTTAATGTCAGTGCTACCAGTTTAGATCCAGTTGTATTGTTTCTGGAAAAACTTGGTCAACACCTATAGCTTTTTCCACTTTTGTAGGGCAGATGGGTAAATAGCTGAGGGAGCTTGAGTTTAATTAGAAAAAAGAGGAAGCAGAGGAGGAAAAAATATAATAGGCAAGAAGAGATACTTATTTTGGAAAAATAACTTATGATGACGATGTGATTAAAGAGTAGAATATTACTTTAATGTCAGACAATCGAAGGATTAAATGGACACCTCCATGTAAGGAAGGGGCAGAAAGTTCAGAGAACTGATGAGAAAGATAATTTGATACCTATCATTCCATGCAATATAATTAGAAATAATTGATCTTATAGCAGACAAATCCACCAAGCTTAAGGTGCTATATTATCATAAGCAAGCTGATAAAATAAATGATAACATTAGTATAAATACTTTGATAATCCCAGGTCTCAAATTTCTTTGCAGAAATCCAAAATGGCAACACCTCTAAATCCAAATAACATGCTAAACCTAATTAAAAAGCTGCAAGTAAAGGGCACACATCTATATATATAGTGAATAATTCTTTATTTAACTGGCTGAGAGCTTTACTTGTTTTGTGATCATAGCAAAATGCGTTGCCATACACCACTATCTAATAAACTAACCCTGTTGTTGATATGTCCTTTCTTGCTCATCCTCCTAAAAAGAAGCTTTGATTTTTGCCCTAAATTCTTTATCTGGCACATCAGTGCAGCTATTAGTATTTCTACTATTTTTAAAGTCAGTTTGTTCTCTCTAAGCCAAAAGAGAATTAAGGCACTAACAGTTGCTCCTAGATAAGAAAAGAGCTGGGTTGATAAACATACCAACATATTTCATTCTAAAGTGTCTAACTACCATTATGAGCAGCTGCATGTATAGTTCCTTCTGAACTGCATACATTTTGAAATTTTAAAAATGTATTTAGCCAAGCCAGTTTGCACACAGGGTTAAAAAACATTTTAAATTCTCTGGAACATTTAACTGATAATAGTAAATTCTTAAAGCAAAACATATTAAAAGCTTATCGAATAAATGCAGAACAATTCAGATTGCAAAATAATTGTACTCAAATAAGGTTTGTAAGATATCTCTCCAGACAGTAAGTACAAAACAAAAAGAAGATAGCCAAAATCACACATTACACTAAAGCTCAATTAAACTATGAGTCATTATTAGATAAGACAGTATTTGGATGGGCTCCAGTCACAAACCTTGGTTACAAACCACATTAGCTGAATACATATACAGGTAGTCCTTAATCTTCAATGGCTCATTTAGTGACTGTTCACAGTTATAATGGTGCTGAAAAATGTGACATGACCATTTTTCAGTTACAACCTTTGCAACATCCCCATGATCATGTGATCAAAATTCAGACGGTTAGCAACTGGTTCATATTTATGACTGTTGCTGTGTCCCAAGGTCATGTGATCACATTTTGCAAGCTTCTTACAAGCAAAGTCAAAGGGGAAGCCAGAATCACTTTACAACAATGTTACTAATTTAACAACTGTAGTGATTCACCTAACAAATACGGCAAGAAAAGTTGCAAATTGGGGCAAAACTCACTTAACAAATTTCTCACTTAGCAACATAAATTCTGGAGTCAGTTGTGGATTGAGGACTACCTGTATTACACTGAAGGAAAGTAAAAAATACATATTACAGCTTACAGTGATTTATGGAAAAAGTAAAAAAAACTGAGTCCATCTTAACTACAGATGACTTCATGGACAGATCAACTGTATATAAGATTTGTTTTGATTTGAGCAGCAATTCAAAAGTAGATGACAATATTTTTTGTACTTTTTTTCTTAGTCTAATCTATAACCTTGAATTCTATTGTCATCAATTATTCACATATCACGGAACTGACAGTTTTTGGTTCCCAAATGTGACATAGTAAACATCACTGATGAGATTTTTGCCTAATAAATAGAGCAAAACAAGTAGGCTTATTTATTTATACAATAAATAAACAGGCTTGTCCTTCATTACTGCTCAGGGTACAACCAATGCCAGGATACAACTTTATAAATCCATTACCACTGCAAGACTTGGAAAATATATTGTACCATTCCTAATCAAATGGGATCATTATCAAATATTATGCAATCCACCTATCCAAACCAGATGTAACATTCTTCCTGCTTAGTCTGTATTTCTAAATTTGTGGAATAATGAAGATGCTACTTCATAGAAATTTTTCAGATGCCTGTAAGGCAATGTTCCCAAATTTATCTGTTCCTATATCAGATTCAGCTCCCACAAGTCTATAACTAGTTTGATATCCAATAGAACAGAATACCAGCATGTCAAATAACATTTCACAATCTTATCAATCTTGGCTGCATTGGCTAGGAAATTATGGGAGTTGAAGTCCACACATGTTAATGTTGCCAACATTGAGGAAAAAGTAGATTAAATAATAGTATTTAGAAACCCTATTCTGACTGACATGATAAATCTGTATTGGGATTATACCACTTTAAACTGAGATGAGAAATCACATAATATTTTTCTGTAAAAATCTGCTTCTCTTATGTATACAAAGGAGAAGAAATACTCACGTTGAGACAAAAGTTTGTTTGCTTATTTGCTGCCCATCTTGTACAATATGAAGCTGTGTAGCCTACAGCATTAAAACATTAAAATCCTAACAAATAAATATCTCTAGAACAATAAAAGTGGAAAAAAAGAAATGGAGAAGTTATTCATCTTATTTATAGCACTGATTTGCTGTACTGTGGGAAACAGTCATTAGTCAACTGGAATTAGGACATCAGAATTAGGACTACTATATAATAGTGATTTCACTGTTGTCTGTCAACATCTCATGAGGAGTTTCACTTTGACATCTGCAGCTCAAGGTGTGTGTATTGGGATAAGGTTAGTTTGATAACAGCTCTTTGCATAATATACTGGCATAATTCAGAAAATGGCATTCCATGTGAGACAGTATTAATATTCTCATCCATGATTGTTTTAGTTAGAAAGTCATACCACCTGCTTCGCTCCACCAACATTTGCAGTTATAGCAGCTTCTGCTGTTACAGGAAAAAGACACGATACCAGGCCGAGCTCTTCAAACAGAGCTGTTTCATCAATACCCTCTGTGATATTACTTCCTGACCACCATATCTTGCTTTCCCATTTTCCTGTACATATTAGGTTTCCTACCTGTTTGCAGCCAGATTGAGCCTTCCTTTGGAAGCATACATTCCCTACTAAACTTGTAGTAAGGGTCCAATCCCCATCTTTTCTCTGATTATATGAAAGATTACCCTTCTGATTCATGTCTAGAACTTTTGAATAGTTCAACTCCTGAGCTTCCCATGGCCATTTTGCTCCCATGTTAGTTCCTCCACATACAAAACAATTCGATACATTCAGAGTGTGGGCTATGTCTTCTGCCAATTTGACAAAGGTATTTGTTACATGGCTAGGAATTTCAGGTACATTTAGTTTTTCCATTTCCAGATAATATGACCAGAACAATCCTTTCGTGTCTTGGGTTGCCCTAGTAATTTTGGTAACATGCCATCTAAGGGTTACCAGGGGATCTCTGCCCTCAGCATATATTCCTAATCCATACTCCTCCTTCCATATTCTTGTGGGGGTGCAAATAATTTTTATAGGATTGCATTCATTCCATTGACAGTTACTACTAGCTGCCCCATTTTCCAACCTGCACTTCTGTGTACCTCCTGGCTGATCTCCAGACCACATAACTGCACAAGACCAATACGGGCAGTAATTATATGTATCTCGATCACTGCATTCTCCCTGATTTTGACACACATATTTCTTTTCTAACATATAACTCCTTTCCCATTCTAAAGTTCCACATGTAACCTTCCACACGTCACAATTGCAATTAATAGCTAAACAAGCATCAAATGCTAGTTCTACTTGACTGCCCAACTTCCTAAATTCTGTTCTATTCAATAATTCCTCCCTTCCACATACTGTTGTATATATTGCCATTTCATAAGTAGTTAATCTGTTTGGCCTCTGCCGGTTATAACATTGTACCTTGTTGTCCAACTTACACTTGTGGTATATGGTGGCATTTATTTGACACGTTGAAGGAGTGTGTTCCTGACAACCCTCAGGTTTTTCGGTATGATAGACCAAAGTTTTGGAGACCTTCACTCCCTGCAATGTTGTGTGAATACATGGGCTACAGTCCTCCTGACTTGTTAACCGCAGTGTTGGAATTTCCAAGTCACCTTGTATTCCTACTACCCATACATTTATCCATAACCACCCAACTCCAACAATCCCGATGCTTAGCATCCTCACAGTCCCTTTGGTTCCTAAACCAGTCTTCCCTCAATATAGTTTCAATCGTAGGGATGGGTTTAAGAGTATAATAAGACCCCTCAGTATCTATTACCAGATAATGTACTAACACGTCCTCTATAATTTTCACGTCATACTCTACCTTACAGCTTATACATAAAACACAATCTATACAGTGAGAGCAACAACAACACTCACACCCACGGTTACAAAACCAGCACATTTAAAGAAAATTCTCTTTTCTGCTCCATTGTATCAAAAGGCAGTTTCCAGTGTGTCCGAAGCAGGGACTTCTTTCATCTGTGGGAGATTCACACTATGCCGCCCGGTGGGTTAAGGATCGGAATGACTGAGCAATCAAATGTTTTTGGTTTTCCACAAAGCCTCTGCTTATATCTGTAAAACACAATAATCAATAGAGCTAATCCCACAATTACCCAAAATGCCCACACCCATGGTTCCTCCCACATAGATCCACAACAGTCTTCAATTTCTTGTCAGAATCTGGGTTCTGGAACAATTCAAGAAGGTGGGTGTTTCCTCCTTTTTTTTGGCTTACAGTGGGTTACATCAGCAGGTACACATCAAAGTAACCTATTATAGGGAATACAAAAGCTTTCTTTAAACACGTTTAAATGTTAGTTTTGTTGGATGTTGTTTGTCCACGGACACTCTCCAGCCTTTGTCCGCTGCTGCCTTGACTCGTGTCCAATGGATCCATGATTTTGATTCTGCAATCTTAATAGCAAGTGGAGAAGTCATAATAACAATGAAAGGTCCTTTCCATCTTCCTTCTAATGGCTCTTTCTTCCAGTGTTTCACCCACACTCGGTCCCCAGGTTAAATGAGTGACAGTGAGTTACTAATCTAGGAGGTACTTGTTCCATCACATATCGTTGGAGTTTCTCAACTTGCTTATCAAGTTCTTGTACCATTTCCATATTCCATCCCCCCCCCCTTTATGTCCCAAATCAGGCCACCCAGCCAAGTTCCTTAGCAGCAGCCCTGGTGGACGTCCAAACATTAACTCATAAGGGGATAGTTTGTGTTGGCCTCTAGGCGAGTTTCTGATTGCATATAAAGCCAATGGTAAAGCATCCGGCCATTTTAAATGACTATCCATACAGATCTTAGTTATCCTTTCTTTTAAAGTTCTGTTCATCCTCTCTACACATGCTCCAGATTCCGGATGAAAAGAACTGTGAAATCTCCATTTTATCCCCACCGCCATGGCTACCACCTGGTTAATATGATGAATAAACTCAGGACCATTGTCTGAAGATATATGACTGGGAATTCCGAACCTGGGGATTATCTCTTTCAATAACAATCTAGCCACTTCCCGAGCCTGCTTGGTCTTAGTTGGAAAAGCTTCAGGCCACCCAGTATACATATCTACTATAACTAACATAGCCTTAAACAGACCACATCTAGGCATATCAGTAAAATCTATCATGACATAGTCCATGGGGATATACGACCGTGGTATTGCAGCAGGGGGCAGTAGTGGCCCTTGTCTTGGATTAACCTTTGCACAAGTGATGCATCTTGCAACTGTTCCTGTCACAATCCCCACAAGCCCATTGACGTAATAATTCCTCTCTAGGGCTTGCTCCAGAGCTGTCTTTCCCATATGTGTGGTTTCATGGGCTAACTGAGCCAGTGTCCATGCCATTGAGGACGGTACAAAAACCCTTCCATCTGGTAACACATACCACCCATCTTTAATTTGAGCTTTCAAATCTGTCACTGTTTTCACACTTTCCTGCTGCGAGTATGTTGGTTTGAGCTCGGGGGGCAAATCCATGGCTACACAAGTAGATAAATCTGGCAATGGTTCACTCTGTTTCGTTGCTTCCCTAGCCTCTATATCAACTGCTCTATTTCCCAAGGCCACCTTATCATCACCCTTTTGATGTCCCTTGCAATGTATCACAGCCACTGCCTTTGGATTTTTGACAGCCTCAGTTAAGCGACTGATGAGATGTCCATGCAAAATATATTTCCCTGCCAAATCTCTAAATCCTCTTTCTTTGTATACAGCCCCATGTGCATGCAGTGTGAGAAAGGCGTATTTACTATCCGTCCAGACATTCAATGTTTGTCCCTTGGCCCTTTCTAAAGCCCATAGATAGCCCTATGGGCGTATCAATGCCCATAGTTCAGCCACCTGAGTGCTATGTCCACCCCCCAAAGGACCACTTTCCACCACTGTTTCATCATCCACAATAGCATATCCTGCTACTCGCCTCCAATCTATAACATAACTTGATCCATCCGTATATCAATTAAGCTGCGCATTTGGCAACGGAATATCCGTTAAATCTGGTCGGGTGGAATAAACTTTCTCCAATACTTGTAAACAGTCATGTTCAGAAACAACCTCTGTAGGCAACAAAGTTGCCGGATTTAACCAGTTAGACACCACCAGGTGTACCTGTGGATTCTCAATCATATTTGCCTGATATTTTGCCAACCTTTGTCCACTAATCCATAAATGTCCCTTGGTGTCCAACATAGACTGTACTGCATGAGGGGAGTGCACGATTATGGGGCAGGAAAAAGTAAGTTTATTACAGTCCTGAATCAATTCTGCAATTGCAGCCAGTACCTTCAAACAGTGGCCTAGCCTTTGGCTACTCCATCCAATTGTTTTGACAGGTAGGCTACAGGTTGTTGCCAACTTCCCAAAGGCTGAGTGAGTACCCCTGAAGCAATATTCCTACTTGTATCTACATACAGATTAAAAGGTTTCCTCAAGTTCAATAAAGACAGAGCTGGGGCCTGAGTCACTGCCAGTTTTATATCCTTAAAAGTCTTTTTCTGTCACCCACCCCACCCCACTAAAGGGATTCCGCATTGGCTCCTTTGGTGGCTGCATACAAGGGTGCTGCCATCAAAGAAAAGTTAGGAATCCAAATACGGCAAAAACTAAAAAACTTCTCAGTTGTCTTTTTCTCCGGGGTTCTGCCAACATCAAGATCTCCCTTTTCTGCTCTGGTCCTAAAGCTCGACTACCCTTCTCAATATTGTATCCTAAATATCTAATATTTTTCCCCAAAGCTCCTTCTAACTTTTGCAACTTCCTCCTGATGTCCTCATAACTCTGTGCAATAAACCTTTCATTCAACATCCTCACATTATCACCTTCTCTAGGATTCACTTGAGTATACAACTCATATGCCTCAATTAGTCTCTGGAGGAAACTCTCCGGACTTTCATCTGCTTTCTGAATAACCAAAGACGGCTTTGACATATTCAACAGGGATTTTCCTGCCTGCCTAAGAGCTTGCACTACCAAATTCTGGTATTCCTTCAATTTAGTCATATCACCCTGTTCTCTGGGATTCCATCCTGGATCTACCTCCGGGGACCTTCGTGTTACCTCCGGTTGAATATTGTCCTCATTAGGAAGACTCACTTTCACACATTTTCTAACAGCCGCCTTCCACCTCACTCTCTCTTCCGGTGACAGCAGCATATTCAATAACTGTTGTATATCCTGCCACGTTGGATTATGCGTCTGCATAATAGTTTGAAACAGATCTGCCATCTCAGTAGGCTTGGTAGTTAGTGGCCCATAATGCTGTTTCCAATTTAAAAGATCGGTAGTGGTAAATGGCACATACTGAAAAAGGGGCCTATATCCCTCTTGCCCCTGTGGATTCATTATTATCTGATCCACTTGACGTAAACACGCTACTAAATCTCGCTTAGCAGCCTTCAACTTAGCTGTAGCCGCACAAGTTTTCATGCCCACTTGGTCTTCTCCACCTACAGCCCCCACAGCCCCCAAATTCTCCTCCTCATCATCTTCCTCCTCTCCTTCACTTTTACTGCTATCTTTAGGTGAATGACTCGACTTAACTTTTGGCTTTACCCCAGGATCGCTCATACGCGTCTGATTTCCTCCTCCACTTCCCCCGGCAGCCCCCGGCTGTTGCTGAGCCCCGGGCTGCTGCTGATGTACAGGCGGCCACACTGGGGCATAAGGGGGTGGTCTATCCAAATCCTCCGGCTCTTCTGTTAACACCTTTCTATGGGTGGTATACTCTTCACTTTCTCCGCCCAATATCATCCCTTGCTTACACCTCACCCCCTACTTTTCTTGCCTCCTCTAGATACACATAACCTAACCATTTCTGCCTGACTTTGCACAAATCCTCAGCTTTTTCCGTTAAAGCCCTTGCCCACTGATCAATATATGGAAATTGATCGGGATATTTATTCTGATTTACTACTATCACCCCCACAATTTATCCACTAGTCCTTCCCTAAAAGACCCCTGGGGGGGGCAGTGGGTCCCCATCTGTGGCCACACATTTCTGCATAGAAATTTTAATCGGTCTCTCGACCCTTTCGGGTATGAGGGGTTGCTAAAATAAGTATCAAAACCTTTTAACATGCATGCCAACGGAGTGTTGGGCACGCTTTGAGCCCCCCCCCCATCCTAGCACACTGCCGCTGACTCGTAGTCCCAGAACTCATGGTCACTAACGAGAACTGTGATGGCTTACCCAAACCACACAACCTGACACGGACTTTGTTAGGGTCGCCGCCCCGAGTCCAAGAGATTGATCAAGTCCTCTCCTCTGCCTACAAGCGAGACAGGTACAACACTTTTACTATATACTTGCCTGAGACGTCTCTACTCCTCACCTTCCTGGCCAGGAATTTGTTCAGACCTCCTTTCCTGCACTGCAGGGTTCTTGGACTCGATCAGAGCACCGTTGGTCCCACAGGGCTGCCGCTGCCGTCTCCCAGAGATATACCCCCCGTGGTGCCTGGAGAATGTTCAGGAGCGACTTCCTGATGGTCCTGAGGGGTCAAATGGCCCTCAGCGAAATATTGCCTCGTACCTGGTCCTGCCGCAGTCGCCAACTGTTACAACGAAAAAGATATGATACCAGGCCGAGCTCTTCAATGCAGGAAAGAGTTTATTGTGCACGATTCAAACAGCCCAAAGGCCAACAAAAGTTTGAACCCTGAAGGGTCCTTTGTGGATTTATACAATCCAACTACATATGCATATTAGAGACCACTACAGTTAACACGTAGAAACTAACCTTCCTCAGATTGCAAGGATCAAAGAGGAGAGGAAATAATAAACACTCACTAACACATTCATGTCCTGTAGTAGGTGTCTCAAGACAAAACATAAGAAGATAGGGGACAGGAAGACGCCTCAAGGGCAATGAAGGAAGCAGCAAATGTTATCTGGGGATGTACCTGACATTTGGAGTGTAATAAACAATGAATTACAGGATGCATTTGTTTTGGGTCAAGCCACCCTTTTACAGATAAGTACCTTCGTCAAATACCTTCCTCAATCCAGCAACCTTTTATCGACATAGAAGAGGAAAGTCAGCTGGGCCAGAGTTTTAGTCTCTCATATTGGAGGTTTAATCCAATATCAGAATTTAGTCTGCCTCACTCCTGTACCTTGGCCTCCTCCATGTCCAGTCAAGAGTACTTGGTGTAAATAGTAATATTGGTTATGTGCCATCAGGTTGGTGACTCCTAAAGATAAAAGTATAGCCAAAGTGCTTTCCATATAGGTCCATATTAAAAGGAACCTGTGAACATTGGTTTAAAAATATGACTACTTGAATTGGGCAAGAAATGTTGCTTTCAATCAGGGCATGTTACTTGGGACATAACATGAACCAAGTAATCAAGGCCAACCAAGTTGTATCTGAGGGAAAAAGTTTTATAAATGTCCCAAAAATCTTCTTCCCTGGCAGTACAACGACATTAGAAACTATGGTAATTAAGATTAAGCATGCTAAATTATCTGCCTGACGTGATGACTACATTCATTAAAATAGAGCCAAATTCTGGCAGGATATATGTTCAGATTATTTTTTTTTCTTTTTTGAGTTTTGTGTAGAAACCTAATTTAGTCTTAAGTGATACAATTTAGACACAGATTTATAACTCTAATATAAATTTCGACTGTAGCGAATAGGAGCAAATGGAGGCCCAAGATCAATTTTTTTTCTTAAGCCAAACTGTGTAATGTTTCCATGCTGAGAGTAGAAAAATAGGAACCACCTTGGTGGGAAGGTAACAGCATTCCGTGCTTTTAGTCATGCTGGCCACATGACCACAGAATCATCATCAGACAGCACTGGCTCTTTGGCTTAGAAACAGAGATGAGCACTACCCCCTAGAGTCAGGAACGACTAGCACATATGTGCAAGGGGAACTTTTATCTTTAGAGTCCAAGAGAAAATTGTTTATTTAATTGTAAATAATCTCACTAAGTTAAATAAAATTAGTCAACTCATACAGAATAATATATTTGGAAAGGGCCATTTCAGCCATCCTTCTCTTACTGACCATTTAAAGTTACAATGGCACTGAAAAAAGTAACTTATTGTTTTTCACACTTAAGACTGTTTCAGCATCCCCACGGTCACATTATCAAAATTCAGACACTTGGTAACTGGTTCATATTTATGACAGTTGCAGTGTCCCAATCATGATTATCTTTTGTGATGGTCATAAAAATATGTCACTTTTTTCAGTGCTGTTGTAACTGAACAATCGCTAAATGAATGGTTATAAATCAAGGACTACCTGTACACTACCTGATAATTGTCTAATAAGGAAAGTACTACTGATCAGTGCAGAATGTCTCTTCTAATTCTTCAAATTATTGTAGGCCATTAGCAAGTTTGTAACTTGTCTGTGACAATACAATCAAGGTAAGTGCATGTGCCTAGCAAGAAATTATAATTAGCAAGCTGCTTAAAAGCAGACAACTTTTAAATAAGATTTCAACTTTACTTCAGATTTCTTTTATCTTGCAGCATAAGAAAATAGCCACTTAGGATTTAATGTTAAGTCTAAAACCTGTTAGTTAGCTCATGGGATAGGATTAGTACAATATTATACATGTAGTTGCTAAATGCAGGCCGTTATTGAGCATGTCTGATGAATATGGCCCATAAGAATTGGTACTTTACTGGGCGCAGGGTACAGATCTTGGAGGTTCAAGAATAATAGTAGATCCATTCTTTTCAGTATTACTCTCTAATACAAATTGTTTCCATGTGATTATAAAAGCTTATGAAATGTTTCAAGGTCCAGGAAATGTTGCTCAGGCTTATGATGCTATGGAAGTTTTATGCTGTGCTCAATTTTGTGATTTATTTTGTTCTGACAGGTGTGGTGTTCAAATGAAATATTAATCCTCTGAACTAGACTGCTGACACATCCATTACCTGTTTCCTCAAATCATGGATTATTCTTTAACCATGTTTGAAGTCTTCTTTGAAGCTGTTTATTTAAAATATTTATAAACCTCTTCAGTCCAATAATCTTCTACTGTTTATACCTTTAGTACTAAAAACAGCAGTCATTTTTAGCTTGCAATAGATAGGGAAACCAATACATTCCATTTCCTGCCAACAACTGTTTGTAGTGCATGTAGACAATTATGTTGTTTTTTTTACAATGAACAGGAATATTTTACCCAGTCCATTTTTAGCTGAGAATGATTAATCCATCTAGGGAGAAAAGCACGAAGCATATTTGTTAAACTTTGGATGCTGCACAGCACTTATTCTTAATAAATTAAGTTTTTCTGTGTAAGGTCCCAAAATATACTTGAGTCATCAGAATGCCAAAAAGAGAGACTCAAGACAAGGCTTGCAAAAAGAAGCACATTTTATTTATGGTCAAAAACAAAATACTGGGTGGGACTATATCCAGAACATACAGATACAACACATGTGAGGAGACAGCCACCCCTTAGGGAAGATATGGTATCCTTTTTATATCCTCAAAGACATCAGCTTAGTACCCAATTCTGGCCTCCTAGTTTAGGTTTGTGCATTCCTTGTTGCCCTGCAAAGGAATAGAAGCCTCTCAACTGAGCATTCCTTTGTCCTCCCAATTGCTCATTTGGCCCCCTGGCTGCAGGGAACAGATCAAAGGTGTAAATTAGGGCTGAAGTGTAAATTATCTCCAGGATGATGTCTGCAGTTCCAACTGAGATAGGTACCATGCTCTTCGATGGCACTAGAAAAACAGGAAGAAGATTGATATAGGTTCAGATCAAATGACAGGAACATGTTTGACAAATACCAGATACATTAAAGAGGTCTAATAACAGAATATGTTTGTTACAGGAGATATAAATATAAAGACATAATATATGTGATACAAATACAAAGGCATATTTGTGTTACAGATATAAAGGTACAATATATGTGTATTATACAAATACAAAGGCTATATATGTATTACAGGAACGTAATGGTTACAGAATAACAAGTTTCTACTAATTCTAGTATATCATATTCTAGTATTAGTTATTATATCCTTATTACTGTTTCCCTTCATCTGGAAACTTAGTGAACTATGCCAATGGTGAATTGATTTGTTCCTAATCTTTAACCACTTCTACCTTGGTGGTCTATCCTAGTATGCACTTCATTTCACATTCTGCAAAACTTAATTCAGCTTGCAAAAAATGACATTCATGAATACATCGCTTAAGTTAGTTTAGTTTACAGGTATTGCTTTTTCAAAGGACTGAACATATCGATTCGGTAATCAGGTACGATTAGGCACCCCGGTTAATAAATGCAATCTCCACATAGCAACAGTAACGTTTTATACAACAGTAACCCCGTTTTATACAGCACCTTTCTGCAAAGCCATTCAAGCGGAATGACATTGTTTATTTAGGAAAAAGGACAAAAGGGCTTAAAACAAATCTATTACCCATGTGATAATATTCCTATGGTGCCTTGCATACTTGTGCACGTCTGTGGTTAGGAGACGGTTTTGCAACGTTAGCTGCCCCCAATCATTCTTGTTCAATGACGGAGCATCAATTAAGCGCCAGCGGGCTACGGACCATCAGAGAGCCTAACTGGAACGTTCCACCACAGTCTCCGCCTCGTTTGCATTTCGTCCCATTCGAGATCCCTCCTTCATCCCGTCGTGCAAAGCGGCGCTCCCAATATGGCGGCTTCCATGCGACTAAACATAGCGAAGGTGCACTTATGTCCTTACTTACTTACTTTGAATCGGGAGGGAAATTTCGCTGGTAGTGAATTCCGGTAGCGCGTCTTTTTCGGGAGAATGGAAAAGTATCGTTTTCGTAATTATTAAGAGCGCCTCTATTTATGTCTGCATTTGTCTTTTTCGTTTTACTGCGAGCTCTTTCAACAGGAGCCACTTTACGTTTCAGCACTTCTATTCCTCTACTTTTAATTTATGTAGATAGAAGCTAATGGGTAAGAAGTGGAGCTTTTCACCAATAGCCCCTCTCTCTTTCTAAATGGAGAGAACGATTCATGTGTCATTTACGAAAATAAGGGAAAATTGAATGATAATATAAGTGTGGATTTTGATACAGGTATTTACATATTTTTTTTTCTAATTCGAAGAGTTTGGGACTAATTGCATAGAAATTCAGCTGTTTTGGAAAACAATAGTCTGCGTATCCAGAGTACTACAAAATCTTAATTAGTTTACTTCAATCATTGAAATAAGCCATTGAATTAATTCTGAGGAAAGGAAGGAAAAATATGATAAAAATATTTATAATTAATATTTTAGTAAACTAATATTTAATTAGTTTACTTCAATCATTGAAATAAGCCATTGAATTAATTCTGAGGAAAGGAAGGAAAAATATGATAAAAATATTTATATGGCTGCCCATCTTGCAAATACTACTCTCATAAAAGACAGTTAACAAAGGCTATACTATAAACACAATATAAAAATTAGTTTCAAAATTGGCTAAAACATAAAGTTGCTGCTGTAGTCCTCATATACTGATAATGTGGGCTTGATTACTATCCTGATAGCTAGCCAGAACTTCAGGTAAGCAAAGTCAAGATTATATATGCTACTGAACTAATCTGCGTCTTCATTGTTGGGGGGAGTGGGTGTTTGTTGTGGGTTGGGTATTGGAATATACTTACTTTGGGAATACTGTATAATATAGTATGTGTTTCTTAAATATGTGTTCTCTTGTAGCAGACAGAAGGACAATATGTTTCTTTTGAAATATATGCCGTTAAGTAATTATTAGGATTTGCACAGCATGCTAAATCAAAACAAAGCAAATTGCAAATTTTATACTGGGTGAGCACTGCATGTGTGTGTGCAAGAGGAAAAGTGACAGAACATGTAACTTGAATGGAAAAATTCTTAAATTTAAACCCATTTCCAGATAGTAAAGGATAGTAAAATTCCTGGACAGTAAACTGTCCAGGAATTTTGGACAGTTGCTGTCAGAATTGTAGCTGTTTAGCATCAGTTTGGTCGATGAAGTGAACTCTAAGCTAACGTCAATAGTTGAATCATGGAGAAATTCTATTTACGTTGTCACTGTGAGTTGACACCAACTTGATAGCACATAATCAGCAATTACTTGGGTTTGCTCAACATTTAGGTACAAACTATCCAAACTTTTAGACACAGGTATGATTTGTTTTAGCAAAGGATACCTGTAGATCCAGCCAGTTTTTTTGCATTAGTCTTATTTTCTTAGGAATCTCTGAAGGCCATTATATGGCAATCTTCTGTTCTTATATACTTTATATTTTGGTTTGAAAGGGCTTTTGTGTGCCTAGATTGCCTTTTTCTTTTTGAAAAGACAGTATGTATGCATTTGATTATTTTTTTAAAAAAATATCATTTGCAGAAGGAATTTCCTGACAATTCAAACAAAACATATATCTATATTTGAAATACCGGTAACAAGAATATGTTTTTCCTCTGTAGATTTGAATTTCTATGTATGTTTAACATGTCTCTAAATGTGGCTCATATTGCTATGGTAGTTATTTGGCTTGGGAAGGTGAGAAATAGATAAATGGTGGTAATTAAAAGTTATTTGTATAACATATCTGCTTTTTTTTTTATTGAAAGGGGGTAACATGTTTACTGAATGTTGCCCGTTTTGCCCCATCTTCTCTTGTGATCCCAGTGAGGACCAAAAAAAAACTTAGATTTCCCTCTAGAAACTATGATTCTTTGGAAGAGCAGCAAAAGCAGTTAAAAGCTAGAGGAATGATGATACCTGAAGAAAAGATGTCACAGTATATCACCATTACCTGCACAAGTAAGTAGTCTTGATACTATATTCTGTAGAAAGAACTGGAGTAGAATTAATCTCTATGGTATATTAAATCCCAAAGCGAAATAGATATTGGTTGCTTTCCCATTTTTTCCAGTCCTGGATATTTTTAAATCCTTTCTCATTGCATAACAAAAAGTATTGTAGATATAGGTTTTATAACAAATCACATAGATATTATTTAACTATAGCAACAAGTGATGATGTGTAGAAAGTTCTGAGCCATTGTTATTCTCCCTGTAATAGCACGTGATTGGAAATGAGCTGCAGCTTTTCAGAATGGATTGTTCTATCTATTTAAAAAAAATCCTGACCTGAAGAAATAAAGATGTCTATAAAAATACAGAAATAACACTTCTTGTCCAAACTGAAGTAATAAATCCCCCCCCCCCAAAATCCCCCCCCCAAAAAGGATGGGGAAGTACGCTATCTCTGGAGATTCTAAGTCATCCAGGTCATAGTTGTCTCAAAAGTGTTTTTTTCTTCAAAAGGCAACTGAACAGTTTTTTTCCCTGAGGAAGAAGAAAATGTTTCACTTCTCATCCAAGAAGCTTCATCAGTTCTGATAGCAGGGGGATGGAAGGATAAGTGCTGACAGTTGAGACTGGATGGTGGGGGAATGGAAGGATAGGTTCTGATAGGATGGTGGGGACAGATGGAAGGATTGTATTTCTTTGCAGCCATCTGGTTGTTAGCACTCTCTGAGAGCTGTTGAGGCTAGCATCCCTATACTCCTTACCTGGGATCCCTGCTGCTTCCCACTACCTGCACATCTTATACATTCAGAGTATAAGACACACCCAAATTTTTAGCCTCTTTTAGGGGGGGGGAAAGGTGCATTTTATACTCCAAAAAATATGATATTTCCTCTTAAGAGTTCTCATTAACTGTGGACTAGCCACTATCTCTGACCAACCAATTAGTTATTGAATATGGAGTCCCTACAGAGTTAATGAGCCTAACATCTTACTAACTTTCAGAAGTGCCCGTGAAACTTTTAATTATTGATTCAAATTGTTAATTTTACTGGTTGCATTTTGTACTTAATTGTTATTTTTACTGCTTTTAAAAATCATCTTTTCAAATTTGTTTTTATTGGAAACTATCAAGAGGCTCTAGTGGACAGTGGAAAAAGTAAAACAAATTAATAAATACTTACCCCCATGCCCAGCTGAGCCGCACAATCATCAGAAGCTTTTTTTTAACTTTTAAAAGCATATTTTCTACAACTTCTTTGGCCGAAAAAATGCCTTTAAAAGTTGCTTTTTCTGCAGAGCTGGCAGGCTGCTGGTGTTGTGATGCCCCACTTCCCTGCTGGCCAGCTGGTCTTTGGCTCTATGCCGACCAGCTGCTCATCGGCGTGCTGCTCGTCAGCTTGTCAGCCTCCGGACATCAGATTCACTAGGTCAGGGGTTCCTCCCCGCCTTCCCCCGGTATGGCAAACCCATGTGCGGTTTGACAATGTGAGGCGCCAGAGAATCAGAATCAGAGAGAGAGAGAGAGAGAGAGACAAGAGACACAGAGGGAGACAGAATAGATATAGAGAAAGAGACAGACAGACATACACACACACACACAGAGAGAGAGAGAGAGAGAGAGAGAGAGGACACAGAGAGAGAGAGAGAGAGAAAGAGAGAGAGAGAGATAGAAAAGGCTGAACAACATTTTTACAAGACTTAAATAGACATTGAATATTTTATTTGAAAGTAACCTTCAATCCAGGGTCTTTTTTGAGGGAAGGGGTTCAAAATGTTTTTGTTGCATGCAGAAATAAAAAATAGTTTTCTCTTTAGCAGTTCATTGATTTCATAAATGCAACACACTATAGTTTTTTTTTATACATAGCATAAAGGTAAAAAACAATATATGCAGTGTTATCTTCATTTTAGATGTCAAAAAGGTTTTGTTGCTCCCAGTGTTTTCTTTTCTGTGGGAAACGGGTCCAAATGGCTCTTTTGAGTGTTTAAGTGTTATTGCAGACCACTGATCCCTAGAACTTCAAGGGTTAGTTACCAATAGTTGTTCATCACCATTGCAACAACCATCACTAAACAAGTAGTCATTAACTATGTTATCAGTACTGGCTGATATTGTAACCACCATAATAGCATAATAGTTTTTCCATAATAGCAATCGATAATTGAAGCTGTAAGTCGGGGCCATTCAGCAATACACAATTTTTTTATAGCAGTAGAATGTTAACAAGATCAGATTCTGTGGAAGAAATTTTAAATTCATTAACATGGGGGTGGGGGGAGCCCAGGCAATGATATTTTACTTCATTTTTTTTTAACATTAATGTTTCACATTTGGTTGGGGAACATGTTTTTAAAACAATTATTTGTTATATTTTCTTGTTTTGGCAACCCAGGGGGGATCTTTGAACCTTACGTTCCTCCAGAAGGAGATGCCCGTATGTCAATGTTATCAAAGGAAGGTCTGTTGCAAAGGACAGAGAAATTGAGGCATACTGCAAAATCTTACTCAGCGTATGTATTTTTCTGTCTATGGCATCCAGTCTACCTATTGCATCTATTCATTTAGTGTTAGTGTATAATTTCCTTTTAGCAGCTGCAGTTTGTGCCATGGTCTTGATCTGCTTACCTTCTAACCATTTCTGTAGATCTTAAAGGATGATTTATTTCCTGTTGTATTTCCTAAAAACTCAGGCAGTAAATATTAACTTACAAGAGTACATTATTATGCTGTGGTCCTTTTAGAAATATGGTGAGTTGAAAAAGCAGTCGAAGACTAAATATTATCCTGTGTATAAAATCTTATTTACAGAAAATGAGTTTAAATGCTTCTGTCTACATCAAGGGTGTCAAACTGGATTTCTCGAGGGCCAGATCAGTAGTGTAGTTCTCTGCAGGGGATGGGATGGATGCCTCCTGTAGCACCCTGCTGGCCAAAATGGCAGGGAGAGGCGCTCCCCTTTTTCAGCCAGCAGAGTGCTGCAGGATGCCAGGGAGGTCAAAAATGGCCTTCAGAAGGCTGCATGCACCCTCCCCATGGCCCATTTTGGCTGGCAGAGGCATTGTGGGCCAGGCCTTTGATATTTCTGGCCCCTGTGGGCCAGATTTAAACATGCCGTGAGCCTTGAGTTTGACACCCCTGATCTACATGCTAGCATTTCCCAAGCAAGGAAATTATTTTATTTGATAAGCCATGTAAGAGATGAATTTCCCTCATTTGCAGTTCCAAATAGTGTTAATGTATTTCTGAATGTGTTATTTGATTTCTGAGATTAAGCATTCAAACTGTGTACTTAGTATGATTTTAGAAGGAGGGAAAAGAGGACCTTTTCTAATGCATGCACTGTTGAATCAAACAAAAAATCTTTTTAATATGACAAAGGTAATTTGGCTGCAAATTTGTGAAAAAGGTATCTGAAAATGAGTCCCATCTTTTCGTAGAATTAGTTTTACTGTTGGTATTTTCCCAGCATCTGGTATACTTTTTAATACTGTGTTTCCCTGAAAATAAGACTTATCCCGAAAACAAGCCCTAGCGTGATTTTTAGGGGTGGGCCTAATATGAGTCCTACCCCAAAAATAGGCCTGGAAGGAGGGAATGAGTATGGTCAGCATGAGAGTGGCAGTTGTTCCATTTCAAACCGTCTCCTTTGCAAGAATGCTTTGAGCCTCCTTCATTTCTCTGTCTTGGTGAAAAGTGTTTGTTTCCTAAGGGGTGCTTGAGAATAGAACAAATTATTCCGGTGAAGAGCCCCTGCATGGGCAGCCACTTGGTGGCCAGCAAGGTGCCCTTTGTGGTCAGGAAGTGTCCCGGCACCAGCTGGGCTAGTAGAGGGTGGGGCATGCCGAGAGCTTGGCCCGTTGCAGCAATGGGCAAGCAGACAGTGGGAGGGAGGAGGTGGGGCCAGCAATAGCCACACTCTAACTTGCGTTGGCCTTCACACTCACCACCCCCTGCACTAAAAAAACAAACAACCCCCTGCCCCCCCCCCCAAATAAGTCCAAGTGCTTCTTTTCAAGTCCTAAATAAAGTAAGACCAGGTTTATTTTTGGGGAAACACAGTATGACATTATTGGGTTCAAACAACATGATTGGTTAGTTCTCCATGAAGTGGCTTAACCACTGCAAACTTTTGAAGCTGATGACAGTTTTATACCTTTTCCTGTGAAAATACTCCCGAATGTTCCTTCATGAATTCATGGCTTCTTCTTTCAGGCTTTGCTTTAAACAAAACAGTTTTTTATTTAATAGTGCTTCTCCTATGAATTGTGCAAATTTTTTATTTGCTGATTAACCCATTTTCAAATAAAGATATGACTTAGGTTACTTTGGAAATTTAGAATGGAATTTTCTCACTTCAACTGTATCCTCACGATGTGCAAATCGTGTGCTTTAGTGTGCTGCATTAATCTACAGCCAGGATGAATCCAGCATACTAAACTATAAAAAGATGTGAATAACCAGCAGCATTTTAGCCTAGATAAGTATGTAATCCTATAATGAAAGAGATACTGTTGTCTTATTAATAGTAGCTTTGATTGATGACTTCAGAACATAGTGTTTGGGCTTTTTTCTCAGAATCCCCCATCAAAATGTAGACTAGGTATGATTTCATTGGCCATTATTCTTCCATAGATTGATCAGAGTAAAAATTATAATCAGTGTGAATATGACTTTAGCTGTGCAGGGACAGTATTCTCCTGTTTTGCTGATCATTTAAGTCCTGTGTCTGATGAACTTCATCTTATGGATTCTTTTTTTCTTAAACTGATTGTTTACTCTCTCCTTCCACTTTTTTCTTGACAGAATCCGAAAAATAAGAGCGAGTGATCCTGACTTCCGCATCAGAACCTTTGCAGAAAAAGCCCAAGAAATCTATATTGAGGCACACAAAAATCTGGCCAAGTAAGACTTCTTGGGATGTATTTCAGTTGTAGGCACCAGTCTCTCTTCCCTCAAATTGTGCATTAGTTTGATAGCAATTAACATCTTTTAGTTCATTTACCTTACTTAGAGAAACTTCAAAAATTATCCCTAGGGGTTTTTTTAATGTAAAAAGAAATAGCCTGTTGCTTTGTGATGGATAGATTGATAGAAACTGGTTCAAATGGATGGAAATAATATCACAAATGAATAGCTGTTAAAATCTGTTTTCAGATAAGTAGTGAGGGGTGGGGGTAGGAGCTGGTTCATTCATCAGATGTCCCAAGTATATTTGTGTGTTCTGACACCTTTTTATCAGCTGTTTTGATATTGTCTATTATCCCTTCCTTTTCCTATCCTATACAGTACTTTTATCTTGATTCAAAGAGGGGTTTTTTTCTTTCTTTCCAGCCTTGCATAGTACATTGTAACTTGAACTTTGTTGACAGTGATTTTCTTTCAGGATTATTCCTGAATGAGAACAGGATTATTCTCTATACATATTAGAAGTTGTCAATAATCGTGTGTGCGATGTCCAGTTTGATGTGTTTCAAACTGAATAGTATCTTAATTGAGTTGATATTTAGAAGCAACCTAATTATGTATTATTTTTCTAAATTCCTACAGTTTTAATGAGGAGAAACTTCACACTCTAGTGACTGAACACTGTTACCCGGTAAGAATCTGTGATGACATCAGCAAGTAATTATTTAAAAGACTTTTAAGAAGATCTGTCATGGAACTTTCCTGTAACAGATATTTGCACTACTGTCCTATGATATTCCTGCATTGTCAGTCTGCCATACTAGGCAGAATTCATCATCATTGGTGGGCTTCTTCATTTCTAGCCCCTGAAGTGCTTTGCTACTTTGACATACTTGTATGCGCTTAAAATTAAAGTATGGAGCAAACATTTTTTAAATAAAAAAAAATCTAAGAAGGAATAGGAAGTAATGCACAATGTTTACTAGCAGCTACATGGGTTCTAAAAGTCATTACCACAGGAGGATGGTTGGGGAAAACTGCCTAAGGGCTCACATGGCTTATAACAGCCTGACCCCAGAAGGTTGCCTTTAAGCCTCTTTTTTGTTCTGTTTCTAGTGTCTGCAGTTATACTCTAGACTTCATCTTCGCAATCATTATATCAAGCTGTTGCGTTTCACTGATGATGCTGTATGGAAAAAGTTCTCAATAAACTAGTCTATTTTGTCTAAACCACTGTTTCCAAACTTTTGCAACTGGCCAACCTAGCTGGGGAGGAGGACAATGGAACCGGGTCACTTGAGCAATGGCCCAGTGCATATGCATGCGTAGCTCAACTAGTGAGTTGAGTTGCGCACGCGAGTTGAGCTGCACCTGTGAGTTGACTTGCCTGCATGTGCACATGTGGCCCGGTTGCAAATAGGCCGCAGCCCAGTAATGTAGCCCGACGGTTGGGAACTCCTGGTCTAAACAGTACTATGAGTTTCAGTTGCCCACAGCATGACTTCGTATTTTATGCCCATTTCCTTTTTCTCAGTCTGGTCTTGCTTATTTGCCCCATTTTTTTCTTCAATCGTTTTGTGCCTTTCTACTTTCTTTCAGGAGTGGAAAAATATTTTATACCAAATCATTAAATCCTGACCCCAATATTTTGCAGTTTAAAATTGCTGTTGTTAGAGATAGGGATTTGGATGTTGATGGTTTTTTTTTTTTTGTCCTTTCTGTTTTGGTCACTTTCATTTTTATTCTCTTAATTTTTTTCTAAAAATTTTCTTGTAGCTGCTCATAAGTATTTTATTCCCCATGCAGTAGTATGCTTACCATACTTTTCAGAGTATAAGATGCACTCCCCCCCCCCCCCCCAGTGGGTGAAAATTGTCTTGCTTCTTATAAACCGAATGTTGCCAAAGCCCTGCCTACCCGCCAGCCTTTGGCCATTTTCGGCCTCCATGCATTGCATTTTTGGCCTCTGCATGCTCCATTTTAGACCAGTTCCAGGCTGCAGTGACCGCCACAGCACATCGCCGCCTCTGCATGTTGCGTTTTTTGCCTCAGCGCATCGCATTTCGGCTCCACACGTTGCGTTTTGGCCTCCGCATGCCTCATTTTTTGCCTCTGTGCATCGTATTTACAGCCGGTTCCAGGTATTGGGGATCACTGCTTGGAACTGATCGAAAAAGCAATGTATGGAGGCCAAAAATACGGTGTGTGGA
This sequence comes from Coluber constrictor foxii, assembly GCA_038048745.1. NCBI lineage: Eukaryota > Metazoa > Chordata > Lepidosauria > Squamata > Colubridae > Coluber > Coluber constrictor. Next base: position 73,964,783 of record CM075961.1, read on the forward strand.
GGCCAGAAATGCAATGCATGGAGACCAAAATCATGGCACACAGAGGCAGCAATTGGCGGCAATGTGCTGTGGCGATTCCCTGGAATGGGTCTAAAATTGGGTGTTCGGAGGCCAAAAATGTGACGCGCGGAAGAAGCAATGGGCTGTGGCAGCCTGGAACAGCTGATTGGTGGTATTTTGGGAGGCCAGTCCAAGGAGCTGCTTATGCTGAATCAGGCTGCGATAATGTGCTGAAGCTGACCAGGTATTTTGCTGTTTGCTGCAAAGACGCTAACTAGATGAATACCGATGGATGCTGGTAGGCAGAGGCAGAATTTTTTTGTTCGTTTGTTTTCTTCCCCAAACTAATGTGCGTCTTATATTCTGCGTTTGGAGCATCTTATACTCTGAAAAATATGATAATTTGCTTAATTTGAACACGCTGAAATTTTAGACATGTTGAATTTGCTAGGAAATGGTACACGGAAATGAATATAAGACCATTCGTTGGAGTTTTTTGGAATCATTGGAGCCCCCTAGAGTGGTCCAGGTGCGATGTCCAAGTCTGCTGAACGAGGATACTCTATATGGGCAAGTGACAGTTCGAATTCACATTCGGCAGGTATGTAATTCCAATCACTGTTATTCTGGAGATACCAGAATGTGTTTTACATATCACTGCTTTTAATGTCACAGGGTTGGTTTATTGGGGTTTTTTTTCTGACAGATTTTAGCTATCTATGATCAGTTTGGGAGACTTATGTATGGAAGCGAACAGATACCAAAGGATATTCTGGAATATGTTGTGCTTGAAAAACATCTGCTACATAGAACCGGCCAGTGGAGGTTACATGACAAGATTGTTCCATCATGGGCTCCTCCAAAAGATCCTCTAATCAAGGTATATGTTTGGGTTATGATGTGGCATTTATTTGTAAAGGTATCTTAATTTTTTTGATGCATAACCTTAAAAGTCGTAATGTTATGGTTTTGGCACCTACCTTTTATCTAATAAAGGATAAAGTAGGTTGATTCATATTCTTCTTGTCCCATATCCGTCATCTGACATTGGTGGTCATGTTGGCAATCCTATTTTTATCAACAGCCGCACAAAAAAGTGCTGCTGAATTTTGTCCAAACCAGTCCCTTAGATTTTGAAGCCATAATGTTATTCTTCTGCCTGGACTTTGTTTGCATTCTATCTTTTCCTGGAGGATTAAGTGAAGTATGCCATATTTTTCTGGGTGTTACACCATATGTCCAAAATATTCTAACTTTCGCTTTTTGATTCATATATCCTACTAAATCATAATGTGATTTGTTTGGTTTTGAAATAATGTGTTGTGTGAAATGAGCTATTGTCAATTAATTATCCATGGTTTATTGAATAAACAGGAAGTATAAAAGTGGCTCAGTTTAAAATAAGTATGTTTTTAGCTGATGGTAATATTCTAGCGTTTTCTCAACACCTACATGCATTATTACAAGCCCATTAAAAGACTTCTGCCAATTTCATGCTTTCTGGGGACATTGAATTATAGATCCTTGCATTCTCATCTAGCATAACTAGTGGACCCTGGCAAGAGCACGATGTTTTCTTAATTTCACACTGTACCCCGTCCTGTACTCATATAATCCTTAGACAAGTCATAATCTTAAAACCTTAGTTTCCTGTTTAAATAATGTCAAAAGTAATTCATAAAATCTTGACTGAAGAAGCACAGTAATTGGGAATGAACTATTTTATAAATGATAGGATCAGCTGGGATTGCATATCAACATTCAAATTCAAAACCAAACAAATTACATTATACCATGTTTTCCTGAAAATAAGACCTGGTATTATTTTTTGGTCACCAGGGCTTATTTTCAGGGAGGTCTTATTTTCCCCTGACTGCAACGGAGCAGGGGGTGAAGTGAGATGGTAGGGATGGAGGATGAGGCGATTCACTGGTGCCACAGCCACTAAGCAAGGCGGTAAGGGGGTGAAGAATGAAATGAGGCGGGGGTAGAGGAAGAAGCTTCTTGCTCACTGCTGCAACGAACCAGAAACCTGATCAATGCACCCGTGTTGCAGCCACTAAGTGAGATGATAGTGGTTAGAGGACGAAGTCCAAACAGTATGCTTGGCCACCTGGCCTGCAGAGCCGTGATGCTGGCAGAATGTGGCGGCAGCCACAGCAGCTCCTTCCCCATCTCACCCAGTAGTGGCCACTGGGGCGACTCTCATTCCACCACCGGTTGCCTGGAGCCTTTGGGGGGTTTGCCTTGCCAACTGCTTTCCAGATCCCAACCAACTCCCCTCATTTCACCAATCCCAGTCCCTTCACTAATCTGCTTTCCTGTTCTCCACCGCATGTAGAGAAACAAAAGAAGACTGTGGGACTACTGGTAAAAAAAAAGTTCAATCAGACCTAACTTTGCAAAATCTTTTTTTTTTCCTGAGAAGTTGGAAGGTCTGATTGACCTGGGTTTTTTTTAGTCCCACAAACTTCGCCAGCATCAGGGCTCTGCAGGCCAGGCAGCCACGAATACTGCTTCACCCTCTATCTTCCCATTGCCTCACTTCGTCTTCCACCCCCCATCACCTTGTTTAGTAGCCACGGCACTGGTGCATTGCTCAGCCTCCTGTTCTGTTGCAGCTGTAAGCAAGGAAAAGAAGCTTCATCCTCCACCCGCCAACACCACCTCGGTTAGTGGCTGTGGCAACCTCCCTGCCTCGTGTTGGCAGCAACCAGACAGAATGGCCAGCCAGCCAGCTACACAAGCTCTTAAGAAGGGCTTGCATTAGGGGTATATTTGTCACAGGTGTGAAAATCAGGCTAGGGCTTGTTTTCGGGCTAGGTCGTATTTTCAGAGAAACACGGTATCCATCCACCCAAAGTGTTCCAACATTCCCAGTTTTTCCCAGAGTTTTGAGGCCTAGTCCTTCTATGTTTTTTTAAGTCAGCTTTTTTAAATAAACAGATGCTTATGCAATGATAAGTCAGTACACTTCCTTCATATTTCCATACTTCATGAACTTTTGACAATTGGGGCATTGATTTTCTGTTTTCTTTTTCTCCAACCTTATACTTTCCAGACCATTATGATCCCAGGACCAACCCTGACACCTTCGGAAGCATAAGGAGGAATCATCAAGAGGTGCAAGATCCACATATTTAATGCGACAAATAATAAGACAAGAAAGAAAGAAAGAAAGAAAGAAAGAAAGAAAGAAAGAAAGAAAGAAAGAAAGAAAGAAAGAAAGAAAGAAAGAAAGAAAGAAAGAAAGAAAGAAAGAAAGAAAGAGGAAGACAGAATATGGATATGTTGGGCAAGCTTCTTATGTATTATGCCTCTGGTTAAATTATGAGGTATATATTAAGCTGTATAATCCATATTATTCCATTTTTCAGTCTTCCTTGCTAGAAAAATTGATGTATACTTTGCAATATTGGTTGTAAATCGTTACATTTTGATCAATAAAGTGATAGATTTTAAGATATAAAACCTAATCAACTTTTATTGACAATCCACTGAAATACCAACAGGGTCAGGAGCTTTTTCTGATTTCATAGATGAAACGGTAGTAACATTACATAGATGTAACGGTTTCTTGAATTAAAAAAATATTATGGTCCTGACGTAACTAGTAATCTCATGTTCTATATTTTTGAATCATCTATATCCTTTGTAGATGATTTAGAAATTATGGTTTAGAATAAAGATTTATAATATTTATAATAGGTTTGAAGATTGCATATTTAGTCCTGTATAAACTGTGCTTGGGCAAAGTTCTAAAAAGTCTTTTTTGGAAATAACATTTATTAAATTTGTGTTTAGCAGGTACCAAAATTCTGTATCACTCAGCAGCTGGATGGGAGACATACAGAATTCAATTCTTAAAAGAGAAAATAAAAAAAGAAATAAAACTCAAGCTAATAGTTGTTTCTTTTTATAAGAAGAATGTGCAATAATTTAACCTCAAGAGAATGCTTTGGCAGTGTCTTGTCTTTACTGTAAAACCAAAGATTGGCATAACAGACACTATTACTAAGAGAAGAACCCACCATTTCCAATTACAGTTGCATAATAAAATCTTTATAATAGTGTATATTGTACAGTTTTCCCTAGGTAATTCCTTATTGGATATTAAAATCATTCTTATCCAAATTAGGGGGGAAATACAATATGGTGCTTTTTACTAGAATCTTATGGGAATCTGCAGAGTAGAATAATCTATATGAAAATAAAAGTAGATCCTTGCAACTGGTTATTTTCTTCCCAGTTGTACTTGAAACTTAGGGACAGTAAATGAAAGGCAGGAACTACAGGTAGTCCTTGTTTAATGACTATTTCATACAATAATCACTTGCAGTTATAATGTTGATGAAAAAGTAACTTTGTGACTAAATCTTGCATTTATGACCTTTGTACGTTTGTAAAGCAAAGGAAAGCTGAAGTCGGAGTCCTCAGTCTTTTTTTTGCCATGGTTGTTAAGTGAATCACTACAGCGGTTAAGTAAATTTGGCTTCTCCCTCTTGACTATGCTTGCCAGAAGTCAGCTGAGAAGGTCACAAATGATGCTCGCAAGATTCTGGTATCCTGCAACTATAGTAAATATGTGCTGGCTGCCCAGCACCCAGATTTTAGTAAGTAGTTTAGTAACCACTTCACTTAACAATGGAGTAGTTGATTCCAATTATGGTTGCTAAATGTGGCCTGCTTGTAAAATCTGGCTATGGATTGATTCTTTTAGGTCATTTCACACAATAGCTTACAAGTTATGGGAAAGATTATTAGAGCCATGTTAAATACTGCAGGTTTTTAGAACATGGGAGTACATCTAGCATATTATAGCAGGCATATGTAAGTAGTCCTTGTCTACACCATTGTTTAGAAACAGTTTCTAAACAAAGTTTGAAGTTATAACAGCATTGGAAAAAGGTTATTTATGACAGGTCCTTGCACTTTCAACCATCACAATTTCTCCATGGTCATATAATCAAAATCTGGGTGCCGGGCAATGATTTACGATAGTTACAGGATACCAGAGTCTTGTAATTGTCATTTGTGATCTCCTTAGCTGGAGGAGATCAAGGGGAGAAGTCAAATGTACTTAACAGCTGCATTGATTCACTTAACAACCATGGCAAATAGAGATTGTAAAATTGGGTACAACTCACTTAAAATTGCCTTACTTGGCAACAGAAATTCTGGTCCAGATGTGCTTGTAAGTGGAGAACTATCTGTAACTTAATTTTATTTGTTTATTTAGTATATGGCATTATTACATTAGTCACGAGAATACAATGCTAATGCAGAATAGTAGTTTGGTTGCCTGTTTACCATCTGTTAGGTATGTGTGTGCTTCCCAAGTTGTACTACAAGAGCACGAGCTAGCTTCGCATCAGAAAGAAAGATAACCAGCTTTTCCTGCAGCGTTATCCAAAGGCTTCTTCGTCCACCGAAGCCGCCTTTCAAATGGGCATTCCAACTGGAAAAGTGCCAGCTGGATTCTAACTACCACATGAAGCCCTAGCTCACCTCCCCACTGAAGTGACACCTATTTATCTAGTCGTACAGAACATGCTTTCAAACTGCTAGGTGGGCAGAAACTGAGGTGAGTGATGGGAGCTCACTCTGCCACATAGTGTTAGTGCTCGAACCACTGCAGCAGAGACCATCTCCAGCATTATTAAACTATTGAGCTACTAAACCTTTAGCTTGATCATAAAATGTGAATGAAATTGCTTGCCAGCTTATAAATATTTCAACTGATATATTCATTGGGAAATTAATTCATGGTAGATTAGTTCTTATCCCTGTCTGGGTGTGTAAAAATTTCTTAATTGTAGGCTACGATCAGTTTGGAAAGCCTCTGCCTGCAGGGTGGGTAGATTTATATATATTAAGGTATAAACTTGATTGAATTCACAGTAGGCAACATATAGTGAAAACTATTCAGATACAAACAAAAGAGGAAAGAATCTGATGAAAGGATGATTTGTGATTATTCAAGCCCACATTGAAGCCATTTCATGATCATGCCCACAACAGCAATGGCCAAATTGATTAATGACATACAAAGGCGGAGATCTCTGTAATGGTAGTTTAATACTCTGGCGATGTCAGCAGATGGCTGACGAAAGCTTAGTAGAATAACATTTTAATTATTTTAGTTCCGGAGTCTCAGCCTTGCCCCATGGAATCCTCCCCTATCCTATCCCCTCCTCTCCCTCAGCCTTGCCCCACAGAATCCTCCGCTATCCTATCCCATTCTCTCCAGAGTTATTTTCAGATTGGGAGGGGGAGTAAAATGTCTAACTAATTAGCATCAGAATGTGTTAATAATAATAGAAATACTAATGATCTGATGGTCATTTCGAAAATGCAAGCACTGGAAGCCAAGAGGAACATATGTGCCAAATTTCAAGTTTGTAGGCTTTGCGGTTCTGGAGATTTCACGATTACAGCGAGAGTGGTTTTCGCTTTTATATATATATACATATGTGTGTGTGCGTGTGTATTTATTTATTACTGTATTTACATTGTTACAAAGGGAAATAACTTTGATATTTAATACAGTACAGGGACAAAGTGTTCTCACATTTGACACACTAGATTAGTAGCACTTTCTAAAAGTACATCAGACAACTCAGGAAGTGGGGGTTCAAAAGGAAAATTTGGAATCTTAGATTTATTATAAAGCAGCCAACACGTGTTGCCTGTTTGTGGAGGAAGATCTCTGAGCAATGAAACAACAACTCAAAAGCAGTTTCCTCAAATCCTTCAACTCAGTGAGAGTTCTTATTAATGGATCTGGGTGTATAACCCAGGTTGATAAGGCTGGTCTTCATAACTTCCCAATCTTTCCTTTATGAATGTTATCCGTTGTTACTTTGCGTTCACATCTTCTAATCAAGAGGAACTTAGACGTTAATTCAGAAAATAAAACACACCAATTCAAGCACCCTGCTAACTCGTCCATGAATCTGCAACCTTTGGCATCCCTCCTTGTGCTCTGCTTTTGAGGGATAGCCCGCTCTGGGCCTAAACTTTTCACCACATATATATAATCAAAATAAAGGCGATATCTTTGAATATGAAGCTATTGCTTCATAGCTTAGCTTTAAGACTATCCCTATATTGTTGAGCTGCACAATATGCTATTGCATGTATCAAAAGGAATACAGGACAGAAAGAGTCCCTAGGCTTGTTTATTTTGGCATTAGCTGAAATCTACTTGATGATTGTTTCAATTTACTACTATTTATACTTTCCCCCTCCTTCGGGGAACAGTTATTATTCCTCTTATTTTTTTAGATTATAATGTAGAATTATGTTTTAAAATACTGTATTTTCCTGCGTATAAGACTACTTTCTAACACACAAAAATCTTCTCAAAAGTCGGGGGTCATCTTATACGCCGGGTTTCATTCTCCTGTAACCAGGCAGACCAGCCCATAAGGCTCTAACGAGCCTTAAATGGCTCTGAGGAGGGTCGTCTTATACGCCCAGTCATCTTATACGCCGGAAAATACGGTACTTTGTAATGTATCTTTCCTGCCCTTAGCAAGTTTCTGTTACTACTGTTGCTTTAGCTTCTGCTTTCCAAAAATACCAGATTTCTGAATGCTATTTGCAACAATGCCAAAGAAAATATTTTGTAATGTATATTTTCTGCCCTTAGCATGGGGGGAAGGGGTAATCGTTTTTGTTTTTCAAAAATACCAATTTCCAATATTGTTTGCAACAATGCCAAACGAAACATTCTCAAGAGTATGCCATCTTGTGGTTGAAAAGCACAGGTGACCAAGTCGTTGGTTGGATGACATCATTAAAGAAAGCTTTATAGAAAAATAATGTTTAGGCAGGAGATGTTAACATAAACAAAACTCTGAGAAGGTAGAAATATCAGTCTCTTTAAGAAATTGCTCACATGAGATCTGGGACAATACATTATGCATAGGATTTATACACAAGATAAGGCTATAATACATTTCAGATTAGTGTAATCTATACACTGGTTTTAATGAATAAATCATAGTTTATTTTAGGATAGGTAACCACCATTTGAAACAACTTGAAACAATTTCTCATTTGCCTATTACAGGGAGTCCTTGATTTATGGCCACAACAGGTACTGGAAAATTTGTTGTTAAGCAGTGTGATTAAGGGAGGTACCACATGACCAAACCCAATTTTCCAACCTTTTTTGCTGTATTGTTAAGTATCACATGACTGTGACTTCTGACTTTCCCTGCCAACTTCTGTATTTACTTTGCTTGTCAAAAGCCAGTTAGGAAGATCATAAATGGCAATTACACAACTATGGGACACTGTGACTTGTCAGTTGTAAATGTGCAACATTTGCCAAGTGCCCAAATAACAATCCCTACCATGGGGATACTGAAGCAATGGCAAATGCAAAGACCAGTCATAAGTCACCTTTTTTCATGTTGAAACTTTGAATTATTGCTCAACAGGTGGTAAACTGAGGAGTGCCAATATAAATGTATCTTACTGATTTATTCCTGATTTGTTTCATCCCATGTCCAAGTCTCTAATAAAATCCACAGACACATAGGGCAAGGACAGCTTTTAAAAAAGAAAGAAAAACAGTATCTCTTTCACCATATCTCATTCTTTAAATTTTTAGTTTCTGACTTTTTCAATAAGATATAAAACTGAATTTATATATGAATATAGTTGGGAAAAGGTTTTGATAGACAAATTGGCAAACCCAAAGAAGAATGAGATAATCTAGGGATGGTTTATTGCAGAAAATAGGGTAGTGGGATTAGGGATGGGAGGGATGTTTGAAACTCATTCAATAAAATTATATTAAAATCAATTCTCAAACATTAATCATACCAATAATAGATTATTAAAAGCTGTATAACAATTCCAATCATTCAAAAAGCCTTTCTAGTTGTATAGAAGTTACAGAATTTTTATAATAATTCTATAAAACACATTTCTCTTTCCCATGTTATAGCTGGAAAAACTGATGGTAAAGATGGTTCATGACTCCCCCAGTCATGAAACAATTTAATGTGATAGGCCAGCTAGAACCCAAAATGTCTGCCTGTGTTACCTGGCTCTTATTAAAATCTATATAAGGTTTCATTAAGAAACAAAACTTAGCCAAAGGTCCAGGTGGTGTTATACAGATGGACTAGGCCTGTCTCTCAGTGGTTCTGTCAAACATTAAGGAATATATTTTTTTTTAATTTTGATTTATATGCCGCCCTTCTCCGGAGACTCAGTGCGGCTTACAGTGCGTTAAGCAATAGCCTTCATACTTTTGTATATTTTATACAAAGTCAGCTTATTGCCCCCACAAACTGGGTCCTCAATTCACCCACCTTAGAAAGGATGGAAGGCTGAGTCGACCTTGAGCCTGGCTAGGATTGAACTCGCAGAAATTGCAGGCAGCTGGATGTTAATTGCAGCCTTTAGTGGGAGGCATTAGCTCCCTACGCTACTCAGGCTCTTATACAGAGTTGCAATTTGTTTAACCACAAACTATTACATAAACAGCAATAAATTGGGTTTGCTGATCACATTAAGCCAGAAGCTAAGCCCTTCAAATCACAATGGCTGGATTTGCAAGAAACAAATGACATTTTCCTATGCAAATGTGATAGGACCCTGCCACAGAAAAAAATAGTTCATTCTAATCCTTATAAAAATGCAACAATTATCATTATTTATCATTTGTTATGCATCTGTAGTACGCAGCTGTAGTCAAGCACCGAGTATATTCTAAGTTCACATAGAGAGCATCAGTTAAGGCATAGCAGCCTCTCTGAAATTGGTGACATAGCAATTATGCTGTGTTCAGTCCTTGGCTTCTTAATTTGGGCTTTGAAAGTTACCTACTTGAGTTCCTGAAAGTTGTAGTTTGCTTAACCAGTAGACCAGTGTTTTTCAACGTTAGCAACTTTAAAATGTATGGACTTTAACTACCAGCATATCTTAAAAGTTTCCAAGGTTGAAAAACATTGCTTATATAGATCAATGTTTCTCAGCCTCAGCAACTTGAAGTCTACTATAATGGATATGAGAATAACCTTGAGACACAGGAAGAAGAGCTGGAGTCTAGATAATGATCTGATAAAATCTGAGTCTAAACCAGAAATGTAGTTATAAAAGATTTTGGCTTCCTGGTCTGGACTACCTTGTAGGGCTGACAACACCTCTTAAATTGCTGATAATGTGAAGCATATGTGTAGACATATACATATACATGGATCAATGACCTGATTTCAGAGTAGGGTAGCTGTTAGCTCGGCGCTGGAAAGAAACGCGACTCAGCTGTCCGTTCAGAACCTTTATTAGGATGAGTAAAACTGAACGCCGGCTGGGCTGCTGAGCCTCCTTATATCCTGCTCAGGCATGCCCACCGGCCAATGACAAACATTTAAACTTCCCGCCGGTGGAATCTACCAATCCCCCGACGGATGTCCTTATAAGGACATAACACCCCTCCCCTCCTAGTCCTTAGTTCGTCAGTCCGTGTGCGCTACTACGTATTCGCGCAGGTAGGCGGGACGCCTGACAGTTCTATTGGACCTTCGCGGCCCCGTGGGTGGGTTTATGCAACTCCGGACGGGTCGAGCCCCGGGTGGCTCCTGTCCTTCCGGCCGGGGTTCTCCGGCCTCCGCCGTCGCGTGCGCGGGGTCTGCCCTGGTGTCTCCGGCAGGAGTCGAAGTCATCTCCTCGGGCCGCCCTCTGGTTGCGCCGCCGTAGGTCCGGTGGTCCTCGGTACCGCTCCAGTCGCCGCAGTCGGGAAACGGTCGTCTGCCTCGCGGTAAGCCTCCTGGAGTCTCGTCCGGTGTCCGGAATGCCCCCGGGTCAGGGGGTGTGGGAAAGTTCCCGGTGTGTTGGCCCCCGGGTGGTGGTTGTTGTTGTCCTCCCCTGCTGGGTCAGCGGCACCTTTCCCGGTTGGGAATGGGCTGGTCGTCCGCCTCGAGTGGTGGGAGGTCCTCCTCTTCTGGGTGTGGTTGGTCTGCCCTGTCAGGTCGGTGTTGGCCTGCCCTGTCGGGGTGGGGTAGGCCTACCTCGTCTGGGTGGTTTTCCTCGAGCTCCTCAATTCCCCTCCACCTTTTCCGGAGCTGGTCGATGTGTCGCCTGCAGATGCGGCCGTCGTCCAGCTCGACTTCGTAGGACTTTGGGCCGGTCACTCGCATGATTTGGCCCTTGAGCCATTTGGGGTCGCCCTGGAAGTTTAGCGCGAAGATCAAATCGCCGCACACGAAGTTCCTCGGTGGCGGGGTTTTGTTCGGCCTGTCCTTGGGATTGTAGAGCGGGTGCAGGCGATCTAGCGGCGAGCGCAGTTTCCGTCCCATCAGTAGCTCCGCCGGGCTCTTTCTTGTTGTCGTGTGAGGGGTGATGTGTTGGGTCAATAGGAACTGGTCGATTTGTTCTTGCCAGTCCCCATTTCCCATTCTGGTTAGTGTCTCTTTCGTGAGCCTCACCATTTTCTCGGCCTGTCCGTTTCCGGCCGGTCTGTACGGGGCGGTCAGCGCGTGCCTAATGCCGTGGCCTGCCAGGAACTCTTCCATCGCCTTTGCTGTCAGCTGTGGACCGTTGTCGGAGACGAGGGTGTCCGGTAGGCCGTGCGTGGCGAATAGACGTCGCAGGGCGCGGATGGTGGCTTCCGTTGTGGTGGAGGGCATGGCTATGACTTCGAGCCATTTGGAGAATGCGTCCACCACGATCAGGAGGGATTTACCGTTCATCGGCCCGGCGAAGTCGATGTGGATTCTCGACCAGGGTCCGGATGGTGGTTCCCATTCTGACGGTTTCGCTTGCGGTGGTGCTGGTCTCGTTTCCTGGCACGGGTCACATCTGGCAATCCATGCCTCGATGTCTTTGTCTAAGGCGGGCCACCAGACGTAACTCCATGCTAGGGCCTTCATCCTCACGATCCCCGGGTGACCGCAGTGGAGGGTTTGTAAGGTCCGTTTTTGGAGCGAGGTGGGAATGACCACGCGGTCGCCCCAGAGGAGGCAGCCTTGCATCGTGGTGAGTTCGTGCGACCCAGGATGCCGATGGGGTGACCGCCAAAATCCACCAGCTTCGCTTGGCTTGGCTTCAGTTGACCCTTCGAAATGTTGGGCTGGAGTCTTTTGAGGTTCTGCCAGGCGATAATGGAGAAGGGTGAGCCAGAGTCTATCTCCATGGGGCATGGTGCCCCGTCCACGTGGACGGTCACGTGGAATTTTTCGGCTCCCTCGGCTGCGGTGTTGGCGATGGTCGTTTTGTTGACCTGCCGGCCGTTTGCTTGCCGCTCGTCCTGTCGCCTCGGTTGCTGGGACCGTCTGGATGACCTCTGGTATTCGCGGTCTCCAGGTCTCTGCCTCTCAAGAGTTGGTTCTGCCGCCCTGCAGGCCTCGGCGATGTGGCCTTTCCGTCCGCATCGGCGGCAGGTTGCATCTCGCCAGCGACATCTGGCGCGAGGGTGATCTCCCTTGCAGCTGGCGCATCTGTCCTCTCGGGTGCCATCTTGTTGGCTTTCCCGCCTTTGGGGCCTCGTGACCTTGTGGACGGCCATTTCCCCTTCGGACTCCGAGCACGTGGAGAGGTCCTCGGATGACTGTGGCTGTTCTCTGTGGATCTTATAGATCCCTTTTGAGCGTCTCATAGCTGCTGCCGCTCTGTCGGACGTCTCCGCCACGGTTGCTTCTTCTATGACGTCCTTTAGAGAGATCTTTTTCCGGCTGAGGAACTTTTTCTGGACTGAGCAGTCCCTCATGCCGAATACGATCCGGTCTCTTAGCTGGACGTCCACATTCTCAAACTCACAGCTGGCCGCGATCTTCCGGAGCGCCGATACGAAGTCCTTGAACGTTTCCCCTTCGTTCTGATTCCTTTGGTGGAATTCAAAACGGTTGGCTAGGGGGGTGCTCGTGGGCGCGTAGTGCTCCTGGAGGACGTCTTGGAGCTCGGACCATGGCATCTGCTCGATGTCCCTGGGTGCCACGAGGTCCATCGCCATCTCCAGGACTTCGGATCCGCAGTGAGCCAGGAAGAGAGCCCTCTTCCTGTTGTCGTCTAGTTCTGTGAAGCCGCTGCCCGCCAGGAATTGTCTGAATCTCACCATGAAGGACTTCCATTTTTCCTGGCTTGGATTGAATGGAGCCAAGGAAATTTGTGGTCCAGACATGGTTCAGTGACTTAGCTCGGTGATTCAGCTCCTGAGGCGGTAGCGTTGTGTTGCAGGTCGTCGGTTCTTCTTCAGTCCTTCGTCGCCAGTGTTAGCTCGGCGCTGGAAAGAAACGCGACTCAGCTGTCCGTTCAGAACCTTTATTAGGATGAGTAAAACTGAACGCCGGCTGGGCTGCTGAGCCTCCTTATATCCTGCTCAGGCATGCCCACCGGCCAATGACAAACATTTAAACTTCCCGCCGGTGGAATCTACCAATCCCCCGACGGATGTCCTTATAAGGACATAACAGTAGCTTCCTAAGCAATATCCAGCATGAACTGAATTAGCACGATAAAATATACTCCTGGATATTTTTTCAGTCCTCAGAATTTCATAGCAGGAATGCCAACCTGGAAAGCATTTTCTCCAGAAGTAAAAATAATAATAACAGCCTCTGTTTGAGCTTGACATCTACTGTCCACCATGCAAGGTTTTTTTTTTTTTTTGCAACATTATGAAAGCCATTTCTCAAAATTCAGACTTCAGCTAACAACAAAAACTCTGCAGGCTTTCTTTTATGCCTCTAGGCTGCTTGAGTTTTCTTTAATTTCCTATATAAATAAACTGGAAGTTTACATGCTTCAAAGTATCAGCCTCTTCTTTTTTTTTAAAAAAAGGAAGTTTACAAGAAAGTGGAAGTTTTTTAAAAAATCTTTTTTTATACGAATGTCTTTCAGTGCCACGTAACATCCATGCTTTTGGAAAATAATTTGGTTGGTTGCAACTGGAGAGCAATGGTAGTATTGTATCACCAGTTTGCCCCCTCCCTAGCCCTTTTCTCATTTTGTTACTGTAACTTCTTGCCATAGTAGCTACTTTACCAACAGGCAATCATTCCTTGGAAGTTGTTGTCCAAATGCAAAGATAACATGATGTCAATGTTCCAGTAAGATGCCCCAATAAGGTTGATTTTACTTAAAAGTGGAAAACCTGTGATACATGAATCATGTCACATTTATTCTAAATTACTTTGCTGTCGGTTTCTTGACTGATTTAAGGTGCCGGTTTTAGCTTTTATAGCTTTAACATCTTAGAAGAATAGACTGAATGGGGCTGAGAGATTTGCAATGGCAGCTCTGTTCTCTGTTGTAATGGTGAACAAGGTTAAGCTTTACCTAATCCCGATCACTTTTTTTCACTGATAGGTCCATGCCTTCCTAGGCAGTTTCCAGGTATGACATCATCACTCTTTTTAAAAACTCCTTCAGGGTAATTGTATTTTTATATTTTATTAAACTTGTAAACCACTCTGTAAAGCCAGCATACTTTAGAAGGCTAGTGAAAAGTCTTTTAAGTAAATAATGAACCAATAGGTAATATTTTGTAAAACAAAACAAAAAATAACTCTCCTTGATTACGGTTATTGCCATTATCCGTTGATGTATGCCATAACTACTGCTATATGCAAATGTCCTTGCCAAATAATCCCCAATTCAACCTTGTTTAAAACCTATTTTCAGTGGATGCTTTTCACTATGAATAGAATTGTTACTCAGATTCAATGGTTTACAAATACTTGATGTGGATGGCTTGCAGTGGCTGAAAGAATACACAATGGGATCTGTGTATTACATGTCTGTGTACCAAAACAAAATGCAAGTTTTCACAGGTACCTTTTGCTTTCACAGGCAGAATTGTACAACTTTTTTTTTTTTGTGGGTAAAAGCAGTCCAGTCTGACCACAGCTTCATCGTTCAAACTTACAGTACTATTTTCCTTAATATATAGTGAGCATTATTACAACAAGTAGTAGATATCTTTTATTTATTTTTTTAATCTAAAAGGTGGGTTTATTTTAAACCACTTCACATCCAAGAAAAATCTTTTCTCAAAAGCATCGAAACAGGTTCTTAGTTTTGCCCATTCAATTGTAATCCCAAGGACAGATACTTGATGTGATTTTGCTAGGGTCTTCTGCTTCCTGAGCGTCTGGTTTCTGGTCTGTTTTGCTCTGGGCTACCACAGCAGACATGGAACTGACTTCTTCTGTCTCTCCTAAGCAGGCTTCTGAGCCTTTTTCATTTTTTGCAGAGTCTGTTCTGATCAGTGTAGAACCTTTTTCTGCTTCCGAAGAGAAAATGTCCTCTCTGCTTTCTGACAAAAGGATCTCGTTTGTACCTTCTGACTTTGGAAGACTGTGGCCCAAAGACATGTGCCCAGCCAAACATTGCTGCATGCTCTGAGTTATTTCCCCAGTGTTTGCTGGTACTTCTATTTCTGCTTCCCATGGACAAATCTCTCTCTTGCTGAGTGTCTTCGACTGTTTGGCTTCTTGAAGGGAGATCTCCATATTTTCTGTACCATCAAATGTCTTTGAAGAAGTGCTGGTTACCCTGACAGCTGTAGCATTTAAATCAGACTGTAGAGAATTGCTACTTTCTTCCAGGGCTTCTGGTATTTCAACAGAGCTTATTGAATCTGTTTTCACATTCTCTTTGGAAGCCTTCCTTGAGGTCCCTTTCTCCAGTGGAGCTTCAGTAACTTCCCAGGGACATACTTCAGCTTTCATAGTAGCTCCAGCTTCCTGCATTTCCCAAATTTCTGTTTTTAGGCTTTTAGTATTGTTAGGTTTGATGGACAAATCTAAACTTTTACTGCTGGGTGTTAATGAGATTGTGTCAATATTTTTCTGGGAAGAAATTGAAGCTTGCTGACTATGTGACTTGAATACTTTAGCTGACATACCTGTCCAGACTTTCTTTAAGCTTGGGCTTGTCAGCATATTGCATTTTGAAACGCCACTGATATCCTGACTTACTATTGTATTACTGCTAGATGTAGGTTCTGTTTCCATCTGTTCAGTCTTGCCACTGGATTCCTCTTCCTCAACTTCCCAAGGACATATCTCTGCTCTTTCAGCATTCTCTGATTTCATTGAACCATCTCTGGGTAATGTTGGGCTTTGGCTGCTTATTTGTGCCATGCTCTCCCAAGGACAAATAGATTCTTGTGGGCTGCTTACTTCCTCTTGTCTCTTTATCTGCCTTATTAAAGATTTTGTATCTGCTTTATAATTGGAAATCTGGTCTGACTCCTTTCTAAAGGTACTTTCATCTGGTGGTCCTTCAATCTTAGCATCTGTCTGAACCTCCTGGAAATCCCACGGACAAATATCTGCCTTTACACTTCCAGTATTTTTAGAACTAACTTGCAATAGATGTGGGCTTTGGCTGTTTTTTCTAGTTGGTTCATCAGTGATCACACTTCCTGAGGGAAGAATAGATCCTTGATTACTTCTTGGTATCTTTATTTTTTTAAATGCTACTTCTCTCCAAGCTTTATTGGAGCTTGGACTTTTAAGTGCACTGCCTTCCTTCTCTTTGCAAAGCACAGCTGAGACTTGCTTTTTTGTTTTTAATGAGCGCATGGCTTCAGTCCATGGAGGTGTTTTCACCTCTTCTGAGGTTTCCCATGGGCAAACATCTATCTTTAGACTTTTAATACTATCAGATTTCTTTAAGCCACTATTGTACGGAGCCAATCTTTGGTCACCAGATCCTGGTGAAAGTTGCTGAAGCTCTCTGCTGTCCCATGGACAGACATCTTCCTGCAAATTGCTCAGATTTGCAGTTGCTTTGGACAAACTCACTGAAGAAGTACTTTTGCAGCCCTCATCTGCTTTGGAAGCATTTTCTTTGGTCGCTTCCCAAGGACAGACTTCTGCCTTTAAGTTTTCTGTGCTATCAAAGTTCTTTGAAGGGAATTTGGAAGATATGCTGGGCTCAACATTGTCCCATGGGCAAACAGCTTCCTGGAGATTGCTTACCTTTTCTAATGATTTATAAGGACTTGTTTCTTTCTGTAAAGTAATTTTAGGACTATCCACGCTTTCCCAAGGACATACTTCTGCATACAGTAAGTTCTCTGCACTGCCAGATCTGGGGGAGCTTAGGCCTTTAACATTTGACTCAGATAACAATGCATCAGTATTCAGGATTTCACAAAGATTACTTGTCTCTTGTGAGCCACTTGCCTTTTCTGGAGACTTAGATTCAATGGTTACAGTCTTTTTGGTTGCTCTTTCTGTATCCTGATTGGATGGACCCAACATTTCCCAGGGGCAGATTTCTGCTTTATTAGTAGTTTCAATGTCTTCAGCTTCCCAAGGGCAAACTGTTATATTTCGGTTTTCCAGGCTTTCTGAATTCTCTGAGGTGAGTTTGGAAAGACTGATGGCCTTGGATGTAGACTTGATCAATAAATCTTCACTAACTATGTTCTCCCATGGACAAATAGATTCCCTATTCTCATTGTTTCCTTTCACAAATGCTTCTTCTCTAGTTCCTTTTTTCTCATCTCTAGAAACAGAGGTTACATTCCCTTTAAGCTCCCTTTCTGATGTTGAGGGATCATTATTTTCCCAGGGACTTACTTCTATTTTGAGTTTTGGTTCACTGATTTCCCAGGGACAAATTTCAGCCTTCTTGTCTGTTTTTGAAACCAACGGCAAGAGATCGGAAGTTTTATACTCTCTGTTTTGATCCTCTGGTCCCCCTCTGGAACACATAGATCCCCATTGGCTCTTGGTCTTTTCCAGTCTGTTAGGGGAGATCTCCTTAGCACCTTTGGAAACAGCTGCTGGTAAATTGCTCACTCTATCCTCAATATCTTCATTCGTCTCCCAAGGGCATACCTCAAGGTTTCTATTTAAATTATTTTTCTGTGAGCTAGGAGAAGCTTCTTCTTCCTCATCCCAAGGGCAGATCGTTGCTTGTTTGCTGAATGGCTTTGCCCTGCGATATCCAGGACTCCTAGAGGGTACTTCTTGTCTTGATGATCCTTCAGCAGGGATTAAATCTGTTTCTGCCAATTTGGGCTTTCCACTGATGTCTTTCTCATTTTTGGCTTCGGTGCTCTCACTGTTCTTTCTGGAACTTATGCTTCTCTTTAACTTTGAATGGTTGAATGCTTTAATGGCCATACCTAAGCTTTTTATGGAGCTTTTGGGAATGAGGGTTTGTGATTGTTTCTCAGGAGAGTTGTTTTGATTATCTGAATCACTGACCTCTAGGTCTTTCTTGCTTGGAATGGGCATTTCCATAACCTCCCAAGGGCAAACATCTGCAGCAGTGGAGACTAGCCTGGTTAATTCCACTGGAGAAGAAGATGGTACCTTATCTTCTCTTTGCATAGTCTTTTCCATTTCAGGTTTTAATGAAGAACCCTCTTCTGTTTCTGTTAGATATATGTTGACTGGCACGGGAATATTTGGGGGTTCTTTTTTAGGAGACTGAGCAGGATGTTGCTTTTGATCGTAAGTATCCCACTGAGCTACACACCTTTCAAGGTTGTGAATCAAACTTTGCTGCCTGATGGGTGGTTCAGGTGGTATCTTCTTAATGATGTGGAGTCTTCTCTCAGGCAAATCAGAAATGTTGATACTGATGCTCCTGATGGGAGCAGGAGTTACACTCTTCTTCTCTCTGCTTTCTAATGGTGTTGATGTGTCTGTCTCAGCTTCCCATGGACATATAACATTTTTGCCTTCAGGAAAATGTCTCTCAGTTCCTTTCGTTCTCTTCTCCCTCTGCAGCTGTTTCACCTCAATTTCTAACACGACATTGCTGAATTCAGTATGTCTGGACTTCTCACTTTCTGGCATGGTATCTTCCACTACTGCACTTACGTCTTTCTCTTGAGCAAGTTTATGGGTATTTTCTAAATTAGCTGTTCTAGTTAACAGTGAGGCATTTTCTTTTTCACTGCTGGCAACACTAAGAGATTTCTGCAGAGTGTAATACTTGGGATACAGAGATTTCTTAACTTCCAACAAATTGTGAGCACTGGCTGATTTGTATACCAGAGTGGCTGAATACACAGAGTCATTGTCAGATTTCTCTGAGGCTTTCTTGGCTAGCTTTTTCCTCATAAGTGAGTCCAACAGAGGAGCTTCCTTGCAACTATCGTATCTGCTTAGTTCACTGTTTGCCTTAACATCCCTCTGGTGGTCATAGGTACTGTGGGATTTCGTCAGTGAAATCCCACCTTGTGCTTGGAAGGCCACTTTGTGCTTGGGAGATAAGTCCTCCTTCAATTTCATGCTCAGATTTCTGGAGTGTGAACATCTTTGCTTATAGGACGCAGAATGACTTTGTCTTCTTCCACTGATAGACCCATCTTTTTCCTTCTTGCTGCATTGGCGGGACATAGATTCAGGTAACTCAGTGATACGTCTCATCAAAGTGTGGCCTAAGCCCCTCTTTGAACTTCTCTTCTTCTGAAGGTGAGGGTTGTTGGCCGTCATCTTCTTGGTCTTGTGAAATTCTAGCTGTTTATAAAGCTTTTTCAATTCATCCTACATATTATGTGCAAGGGGAGGAGAAAATACAGTAAAGGGCAGGGGAGCAAGATAACAGAAGAAAAATAAAATAGCTTTTCAGTCAAAAGCATAATAATAATAATGAATTATGTCCCCTGGATAGACTGGTGATCTGACTGGGTTTATTAAAGTATTTTATTTTTAAATTGCTTTATCTGTGTTCTTAGGATGGCTCTTTATTCCAGGATTAAGTGAAATATTCCTGCCATGAATCCATTCCATACTGCTGTGTCTACATGGCCTTTTTCTAGCTGGAGAGTCATGTTTGAGAAAGAAATGATTAGTTGGACAGATGTCTTCTGCAATGGAGCAACTTTGTTCAATAATCTGATATAATTGTGCAAAATTTCTACTGGACCAGGGATGGCAGTCAGCCCTCTATATTCTTGATCTCTCTTGTGTCTTTGGATGATACCTTTCTGGCCTGATATAGATGGTTGGAAGTAGAGACACTTTTCTTTGATGGTTCTCCTTCTTCTAATTGGTGTATGTCTTTGGGGTGAGACATGCAGCTTCATCTCAGTCCCTATATCTATTTATCTTCTACATGAAGTTGCAGGGTAGATGAAAAGTTGGCATGGGATTAAGTGTCCAGAATGAGGATAATACTCAGTTATGCATGTCTGTCTCAAGTCATGCTACTGAGATTTTTTTCTGGATACCTGGGTGCCATGAGAGCCTGGATAGGAAGGACCAAATTCCAGTTCAAACCTAGTAAGGCTATGTGGTTGTGGATTTTAGTTTCTTCCCCCAGGTCTGGACTGTTTTCACTTGGTAACTTTTGTACGGGCTTATACCCCCTAGACTGAGTTGCTATACTCAGCTTCTGCTCAACAAGCAGGCAGGAGTTTTGGCAAGAGGGCCTTTGCACAAAGCCAACTTGCAATGGCACTTGTCATTTCTAGTCTGGGAGATTCTCTCATATCTGAATCATTTCCCTCTTGGGCTATTGTAATGAATTGTACATGTGGCTGTCTTGAAAGGCATTTTGAAACTGTAGCTGTTATGACTACATACTATCACTTTGTGGGCTGCACTAGTTTCTATTAGTGCAATCTAGATGCAATGTAAATGCTGGTTATCACCCATAAACCCTACATAGAAAGAGGCCAGGATATTTAGGGGATGCCTGTTCCAAGTTTCTATCCATTCCACCAGATGGAATGGACAGAAACTTTATTCTACCGCAGGGTCAGTGTGCATCTTATTCCTTCTTCGTTGTGCAACTTGCCTTTGTGAAACAACCTCCCCACTACATTTTGGACAGCCCTAACCCCGTTGTCCTTTTGGAAGAATATGTTTTTTTCTTGTTTTCATATGTATGTTCTCATTTTAGGCTTGTTAGCCATCCACAGGCAGTTAAATTGGGATGATACATTAATTGTTTGATCAATAGATGGATGACAATTTGCAGAATTACAAAATGCAAAACTGAGAAGATGCTTAGCTGATTTGGGGGGTGTCATAATGGAGAAGTTGAGTTCTGGCAGTTTGTAGCTCACATCAGCAACAGCATTCAAACTGTATGTGATTCAGAGCAGGAATTAGCCCTGAAAGAAAGGGTTAAATGCTCACTCTCTGTCCCAGGAAATGAAACTGTTTACATCAGTTTAGCAAGAATTCAACTTTCCCCCTTCCCGTCTCCCCATTCCTCATCACTTCTATTCTCTCAAGGAGAAACAAAGAAGCTCAGTCTTATTGGGCCTTCCCACCCTTTTGCAACCAGCATTTATTTGTGGTAGTGAAGGATGCCTCCTTTTTTAATGCTGTTGATTTTCTTCAGGAGAAAGACTACAAAAGGGAACTCTTACTCTGCACTGTTTCTGGCATAGCTAGCGTCAAAAGAAGCTCCTGAGTGTTCCACCCACCCGAATGTCATCGGGGTCAAGGCTCTGCTCACTCCATGCCGAGGTGATGCTGCTGTTCAAGAAGGATCCTGAATGCCTAATATCCAACTCATCCTCATACATCTCAGCAGCAATTTCTTCCCTCAAGGGTGAGCCTGCATACAGGAACTGTTTGGAAGAACATGAAACAGCAGGGGAAGATAATATAAAACGTTAATTTGAGATCTCTGATCTGTCTATAATGCACAGTGATGTAAAGTTGAAGCCAGTTTCTGCTACTTAATGTTTGATGCAACGCTATAAGTTCACACAAAATGCAAAGCCACCAAACATGATCTACAAGTTAACCGTAACAGAGTGGGAAGGGACCTTGGAGGTCATCTAGTCCAATCCCCAGCTCACGTAAGAGACCTGTACTAGGGATTCGAACTGCCGAACTGCCGACCTTTCTGATTGACAAACTCAGTGCCTTAGCCACTGAGCAACCTAGTCAGGATAACAAAGTTACAATGGTTGGTTTCAGACATCAAGCACAAGAAACTATATTATAGATCAGCATATTTGTGTCAATCCTGTCTATAAGAGTCTGAAACTCCTCAGGCATTGGGCTTTTTGGCCATGTTGGTTGGGAATAAAATTGTTGAATTCCAACAGGCTGAGGTAATTTGAGGTGTGTGTTTTGTTCAGTTTCTTATCGTCTTAAAATCTTTGGTACTCGGTTTGGCTGGAAATAAATAATTAGTTATGTCTGTATATTGCCTTTCCAAATTTAAATGGTAGTTTTATGCTGAATGGGTTATCGAATACAAATAGCCCTTGACCTATGGCCACAATTGAGCTCAACATTCCTGTTGCTGAATGAGATAGTCATTAAATGAATTTTGCCCCATTTTTAAACTTTTTTTGGCACAGTTGTTAAGTGAATGACTGCAGGTGTTAAATTAATAACATACTATAGTTACTGTGATATTATATTATATTATATTAAGCTTCCCCATTGACTTTGCTTGTCAGAAGTTCACAAAAGTTGATCATGTAATCCCAGGATATTGCAACTGTCATAAATTTGAGTCAGTTGCCAAACATCCAAATTTTGATCAGTTGACGACGGGGGTGCTGCATTGGTTGCAAGTGTAAAAAAAACAGCCATAACTCACTTTTTTCAGTGCCATTGAAAATTTTAAATGGTCACTAAATGAACTGTTGTAAGTCAAGGACTACCTGTAATAATAAAAACCTACCTCAAATTATTTCTGGCTAAGTTATATGATCTAACAGGATGGATATGTCTCATGTTTCTTTCTAGAAGCAACATTATCAGATGGGACTTGGGAGGCATATGCCTTCTCTGTACTTTGGAATGATTTCCCTCAGAAATTCAGTTGGTCCCAATCTTATTAGTCTGTAGAATGTCTTTAAAACCTTGGCTTTCTCCCAGAATGGCCAGGATGATAGATGAGATGTCAGTTCTTGGAAGTAATTCAGACAAGAAGCATTGACCTTGCACACTGCTTTTATTGTAAAGTTATAGTAATAGAATTTGAAAGCCTGAAATACAGGTAATCCTTGACTTACGACCACAATTGAGCTCAAAATTTCTGTTGCTAAGCAAGGCAGTTGTTAAGTGAGTTTTGTCCCATTTTCCCACAATCAATCCCATAAATATTACTTGAGCTCATCTTAAGGAGGTAGAGCATGCATTAGTGGTCCCTTGATTATACGCTGTACAAAATGTTGAATTTTGCTTTGTTTTTGTTGATATTACTGGAGGGAAATTGGTTCATGATTGGGAGCTTCTAAATAAATAAATAATAACACCCATTCCCCCCTCACACACATGTAAAACTTTGGACAGCAAATGTGCCATACATTCTTACATCTTTTAGATTTTTGTTCCTGAAAACCACATTCCCTAAAATTAAAACAAAGTAGAAAACAGAAAATGAACAGAACAGCGTTATAACATCTTAAACCTGATTTCTGATTCAGTTTTGGGTGGTGGTGGTGGAAGAGAGAACAGAACCTTTTTGCTTACTTTTTGTAAAGATTCATCGTACCTTTGGGATGAAAATAAGTGCAAGTGTCATTGTGGTAGTGACATGAGTATGGATGAAAAATAATAGTAGAGTCCAGTCAGGATGCAAGGAAGGAACCATTAAAAATCTGAAGGGAGAAATAGAGAAGATGGCATGGTAAGATGCATTGGAGATATACTTATTAGAAGTTAGAAGAATTAGCTATATAGTACATGTAGTCCATTACATGTAACAATGATGCCAGAATAATTTGAAGGAAAAAAGTAAAAGCAGGTATATTTACATGGGGCTGCCCTTGAAGAGCACTCGGAGGTTCTAACTGATCCAGAATACAGCCGCACGGATGATTATGGGTGCAACCGACTCATCTACGTGACACCTCTCCTGTGTGAGCTGCACTGGCTCCCAGTGGTCTTCCGGGTGCAGTTCAAGGTGTTAGTGACCATCTTTAAAGCACTCCATGGCTTAGGACCCAGTTATCTATGGGCCTTCTGCCACCGATAGCCTCCCACCGACCAATACGCTCCCACAGAGAGGGACTCCTCAGGGTGCCGTCAGTTAAACAATGTAGACTGGCAACCCCCAGGGGGAGAGCTTTCTCTGTGTGGGCACCCACTCTCTGGAACTGCCCCCCGGGATAAGTATGATTCCCGACCTGTGTACCTTTTGCCATGCCCTTAAGAACCTGCTATTTCAACAGGCTGGATTGGCCTAACAAGAAATTGGAATGGGGTGTTTTAAATTTACGGGTTTTAATTTAACGGCCGAAATATTTAATCTGCTTTTAAATTGCTTTAAATTTTGTATTTTTACATCGTTTTATGATGGCTGTACACCGCCCTGAGTCCTTTGGGAGAAGGGCGGTATAGAAATTTAATAAACCTAAACCGAACCTAATTATCACCCTTAATTCTAGTGCTTGTTTTCACACAATTTAATATTTAGTCTTCAGAGGTCAGACATAAAAAACAAAAGCAGCTCTGGGACCTGGGTCAAGCTATTCCTTTGTGTTCTTCCACTGAACATAAGGATCTCACCAAATTTCACCTGCTTTCCCCAGGAAAGTCTGATATAGACCCATATAAGTCTGATACAGAGTTTGACTTCATAGGCATATCTCCACTGGGGCCTCCTTTCTTTCAAGTTTTAATTCTACTACATTAGATAAGCATTTCACATGCTTCCTCTTCTTTAGCAGGTGTGCCAAAAGCTCACCCAATTTGAGAACAGGCATTTTTTAAAAAAAGTTTCTCTGTTGGTCTTCAAAAATCAGCTTGGCCCCCAGACATGCAATTGAGAATATAAATATAGAGCAACGACAAGATATAGTTACCTATAAACAATTATTGATTATAGACAAGAGTGTATTTCAGTTAAAGTTTTTGAATACACTAAGAGAGGAAAGGCTAATTCAAACCTGGTTTCAATATATACAGTTGCAGAATAGGTGAAAAAAAGACTAAAAAATTGGGTGGTGGGAAGGGGAAAAATATGTAAAAATGTTTGTTAAAAATTTTCAATAAAAAAAAAAAAAATCAGCTTGGCCAAATTAAAAACTGAAGGAACTGAAACTGAATCTTCTTTTTTTTTTATTTGATTTATATGCCGCCCTTCTCTGGAGACTCAGGGCAGCTTACAATGCATTAAGCAATAGCCTTCATATTTTGTATATTTATACAAAGTCAGTTTATTGCCCCCACAACTGGGTCCTCAATTTACCCACCTTAGAAAGGATGGAAGGCTGAGTCGACCTTGGGCCTGGTGAGAATTGAACTCGCAGTAATTGCAGGCAGCTGGTTGTTAAATACTGCCTTAGTAGGAGGCATTAGCCTCCTACGCCACTCAGACTTACCACGAGCAGCTGTGGGACACACTGATCATTGCATGATTCACCTTGTACCTGCTTACAGGCGAAGACTTAAAATCACAAAACCAACAATTAAATCAGTGAAGACCTGGACTGAGGAGGCAAAATTAAAGTTACAGTCCTGCCTTGAGTGCACTGATTGGAATGTTTTTGAAAGTACTTCTGCAGACTTAGATAAAGATACTGTGATATCAGCTTCTGTGAAGACGTATATGTACTGACCAGGAACTTGCGAATATACAGTAACAATAAACCTTGGTTCATAACTAAACTTAAGCAGCTACATCATTCTAAGGAGGAACCTACAGAAAAGGTGACAAAATGCTGTACAATCAGGCCAGAAATGTATTAACAAGGGAGATCAGAGCAGCAAAAAAAAAAAGCTACTCTGAAAAGCTAAAAAATCAGTTCTCAACAAATGAACCAGCAAACATGTGGAAAACTCTTAAAAATATCACTGGTTATGGCAAACCTCTTCCTAAGCGGAAGGAAATCAACAACTGGCAGATGACCTGAACTTATTTTACTGTAGGTTTGAAAGGAAACTACAGCCACTTATCTCCACAACCCCCATCTCACACACACCAACAACAACCAAAACTCCTACAACTGACCCCTTCCCATTGGTTTCACAACCCCTAGTAATCACAGAAAAGGAAGTGCAAGACCTATTTCACAGACAAAAGCTAGGAAAACCTCCAGGCCCAGACAAGATTACTCCTTCTTGCTTAAAAGTCTGTGCTGACCAATTAGCCCCCATCTTCACGCATATCTTCAATAAATTACTAGAGGTGTGCTATGTTCCTTCTTGCTTCAGATGCTCTACTATCATCCCAGTGCCGAAGAAGCCCACCCTCAAGGAACTGAACGACTACAGACCAGTTGCTCTAACATCTATAGTTATGAAAACCTTTGAAAAGCTAGTGCTGTCTCACTTGAAAACCATCACAGATCTGCTGTTAGACCCCCTGCAATTTGCATACCAAACAAATAGATGAACAGATCTATTTGTTAATATGGCTCTGCACTACATCCTATAACATCTTGAATTTCCAAAGACCTACGCAAGGCCCTCTTTGTAGACTTTAATTCAACATTCAATACCATCATTTCAGACATTCTTCTAACTAATCTAAACCAGCTAGCTGTACCTGAACACCTGTAAATGGATCATAAGCTTCCTAACAGACAGGAAGCAGCAGGTGAAGCTAAGCAGAATCACATCAGATACTTGTACAATTAGCACAGGAGCCCCACAAGGCTGTGTGCTCTCTCCACTTCTCTCTATATATCAATGACTGCATCTCAAACAATCCATCTGTTAAACTACTGAAGTTCACAGATGACATAACAGTGATCAGTCTCATTCGAGACAATGATGAATCCATATATAGATGGGAGGTTGAACAATTAGCCTCATGGTGCAACCAGAGTAATCTGGAACTGAACACACTCAAAATTGTAGAAATGGTGGTGGACTTTAGGAGAAACCCTCACATACTACCACCTCATACAATACTAAACAACACAGTATCAACAGTAGAGACCTTTAAACTTCTAGGTTCTACCATATCTCAAGACCTAAAATGGACACCTAACATAAAAAACGTCATCAAGAAAGCACAACAAAGAATGTTCTTTCTGTGCCAACTCAGCTTAAATTACCCAAGGAGTTGCTCATACAGCTCTACGGAAGAATTATTGAGTCTGTCATCTGCACCTCTATAACTGTCTGCTTTGGTTCTGCAACCCAACAAGACAGACACAGACTTCAGAGGATAATTCAGAGGATAACTGTAGAAAAAACAATTACTACCAACCTGCCTTTCATTGAGGACCTGTATATTGCACGAGTCAAAAAGAGGGCTGTGAAAATATTTACAGACCCTTTGCATCTTGAACATAAACTGTTTCAACTCCTACCCTCAAAACGACACTATAGAGCACTGCACACCAGAACAACTAGACACAAGCATAGTTTTTTCCTGAACGCTATCACTCTGTTAAACAACTAATTCCCTAAACACTGTCAAACTATTCACTAAGTCTGCATTACTATTAATCTTCTCACTGTTCCTATCACCCATCTCCTCCCACTTATGATTGTATGACTGTAACTTTGTTGCTGGTATCCTTAAGATTTATATTGACTGTTTCCTAATATGATTTGATTGTTTATTTGTTCCCTGTGACTATCATTAAGTGTTGTACTTTATGATTCTTTACGAATGTATCTTTTCTTTTATGTACACCGAGAGTTTATGCACCAAGACTAATTCCGTGTGTGTCCAATCACACTTGGCCAATAAATAATTCTATATAAAGAATTCTATCTATAGATGTATTTTTCTCACATTCATCAACACTTTCAAATAGAAATAGCACTTAGACTTATATATCACTTTACAGTGCTACAGTCCTCTCTAAGTGGTTTACAGAGTCAGCATATTGTTGCCGACAATCTGTGTCCTGATTTTACCCATCTCGGAAGGATGGAAGACCGAGTCAACCTTGAGCCTGGTGAGATTTGAACTGCAGATTCAGCCAGCAGTCAGCAGAAGCAGCCTGCAGTACTGCACTCTAACCATTGCACCACCATGGCTCAATATCTTTTAATATTTTTGTTAATTCCATAAAAATAATGTTATAAATTAGGAAACGGGGAAAAGTTGCTCGCCTGTTATTTTCCAAATAATTGATACAAAATATATATTTTGGATTTCTATTAGGGCTTTGCCTGCTTCAAATTATCCAAACTGGTGAAGCTTAGGTTAGGGCTTTTGCCTGACACTAATAAAAGACTTGACCGCTTTAATGAATCATCTCATTTAAGTAGCCAGCTCTACTTATATGAAGTGACTGCTTTAAAGAAGTGTTGTGTTCATGCTCCAAAATGATCTTAAGCACGCCTTTCAATATTTTTTCAGATGAAATCCTCCTCTTTAGTTACAATGAAATAAATACAATTATTACAAAGATTTCTCCTCTTTGTTGATAGAGGATAATAAGATTTTAAGAGCTACTTTAGCCCACAATATACAGGTAATTCTGCCGATGCCAAGAGCAGAGAACCCTGGCATTCAAAGCAAATTCTACTTTTCATTTTTTCTTGCAAACCATTAAAACATGTTGCTTTTAATGCTGCCAAATTGTATGTCAGAACTTGTATCATTAGGACAGAGATAGTAAAAGTAGAAAATTATTTTCACTCTGACTAGAAATAAACAAGGTAGTATACAAAATATGTGTGGCTATGTGTTTACTGCAGAACTACTGAATTATTAACTCACTTTGCCAAGATGTAAAACACATAATTATAAAATAAAGTATAAGTTATGCATACACATTTTATTTTATACCTCATTTTTAATTATGTTTTTACCTCTTTGCAAATCTACTTTCATAATTCAGTAGTTTAATCTTAAATATTTCTAGCATCCTTTTGGTTGTATTTTATTGCTCCATTTTATTCTTTCCCTTATGCATTTCCATGTGAGCTTTGTAACAGTAAATTATTGTGGTGAGTGCTTAGACATAACATAAACAACATAGACAAAACAGCAGATTTTATTGCCACTTGTTTTGGCTATCAAAGAAGCTTTTCATGTGGTTTTCCACAGCAACTTCTGCTTTGTTTATAATATATTTTTCAAAGCGTTATTTATATTTCTTTCTATTTGTATTAACATTTATGTCATATTACATTATTAAATGTGCTGTTTACATATATTTCCAATGCCTTCACTTGCAATAATAAAAAATGCAATGCCTTACAATGTAAACAGATACTTTTATCACTCTGATTACAGATGGAACTTCCAGTAGTTCTTGGATAGAGACATCTATTTATACTTTGATAGGTACAACTTTTCAAGGACTTTTGTGGCCAGTGTTTACTCTTATAGCTCCTGGGAATCAGGTAATGCCAGCATCTCAAAATATTATTGCCTTAAGCCTATCTTTTGAGAAAGCTCTTTTTTTCTTACCTCATAACATGAAAAGCGGTGGAAGTTATCAGCTCATTGTGGACAGCAATGCACATGTAGCGAGGTTCATGGAAAGCAGAAGGGATTGTTCGAGAAGTAAAGCACAGAAAACTTCCCCAAAATAAGAATAGCATTTCAGCTAGACAGCAAGAGATACAAAGATAAGCAGAGATGTGGCATTATTCTCCCCATAGTTTTCTGTATTCTTATCCCATGCCTCTAGATGGTGTATTGGATGGGTGGATGGATGGATAAAGAAAGAAAGAAAGAGAAAGAAAGAGAAAAACAAAGAAAAACAAAGAAAGGAACATGATAGATAGATAGATAGATAGATAGATAGATAGATAGATAGATAGATAGATAGATAGATAGATAGATAGATGATAGATAATCATATTTAAAATCTGTTAGGAAAAGATTTCTCATCATTCCATCGATCGACTTATTTCTGTACAGAAATGGTTGGAGGTTGACAAAATTCTAAGAAGGAACACTTGATTGCATATCCAGAGGTACAATACTCCCATTTAACTCATCATATGGTATTTCATATACTAAAATTGAAGTTCTATACCACTAAAGCATGAACAAATTATTCTTCTGCTAGTGTCTGCAGTCGCATAACGATTCATAATCATCTCAATGGCAACTCAAAGCTGAGGATGCATATTGCTATTTATTGCTGCAGTAAATAATAGAAGCAAAAATGTTGAAAACAAAACAGGCATTATGGAGGATGGAAGGAAAAGAGAGGAAAGGAATAGATAGGAGAAATGTGGAAAGATGGAAGAGAGTAATTCTTCAAGATTGAGAGGATATTTAGGAAAGAATAATGACATCATTATTGTTAATGATAACTTTTGGCACTGTGCTTATTCTGAGAAACAGAAGTAAATGCCGAGTCAATGGGTGGTGATTTTAGAAAAGTAAAAAGCCAAGGGTAAGATAAAGAAAAGAAAAATATGCAGTAGACACTATACAAAGCAAAATCCAGGGTTAATTATTATTTATATAGAATAAACAGATGACAGTTGCAACCATGTGATCAAAACTCTATCTCCTTTCCTGTCACATTGTGAAGTATGAGAACCTCACCCACAGCCATCATGTAATCCCATCGATCTTGATCACAGATGTAAAACTGGAGGCCCCTAGGAGTCTGTGAACGGACTACCAATGGTATGTTTTTCTCAATATTCTCGAGCATCCCAACTGTCCATGCAGCCAAAAACCAAAGGACCAACAGCAGAATCAATGCCAGTTTTTTTAGCACTCGCCCACTGGTCATATAAGGGACTCGCTGAGCCGTGTGAGACAAAAAGACCTTTAATACCCTGTGGGACAAGAAAACAAAGAAGAAGAACCATCCTCATTGTTTCTTTGCAAAATGAGAATGGTTTATAGTGTTCAAGTACATGAAGGAATTGGGGGACCCATGCAATCAAACATCTTTAAGTAGTTTCTGTAATGAATTGCTACTAGTTGCTGGTTTAGTTCCTGAAAGTTAGCTTTAATTGTTAACAGTTAATAAAGGATTTTTATTTTCCTTTTTTCACCCCCACCAATTGTTTTTTTAAGTTTGGCTCTTCATTTTTTGAAATAGTCTTTTGATTAATCCAGACAGTGAATCCTTCTAGTGGAAAAGAAAATTAATAAACAAAATTAAAATAAACACAGGAAAAAAAACCCCCGTAAAATTGCAATAAATAAAATATGGACATTAAGAGATTAAGAATTGTATTAAACTAACATTTAATCATGCTAGACTTCATTCAGAAGATTTGCAAAGCTTGAGAGAAAAAAATGGATCCTGATTCGGATTTATATACATTTTTAGTTGAATTAATAATTTCCTCTTCAGAAGAAATTAAAGTTCCCAGGAGGCCCTGGAAAAGATGGTTTAAAAAAAAAAGTCAAAATGGTATCAAATCAGGATAAGCGCATAGTATAATTTATCTGAGAAGTTTTTCTGGCACTTCTCTAACCAATGTGGAGCCAGTGTACTGGATTAAATGGATCACTGGATTTAGAGGGATTGAACAAAAGAGGGATTCAGCTGCCAGTATTCATTCTAATCACAGACTTAAGAAAATAAGTCCAAGGTTCAGTCCCTTTATTTCATCCAACTTCATGCAAAAGTCTCACCTATACAGCTTAAGAGTGATTGTTCCATAAACAATGGCAAAACCCAGCATGCGCACCCATCGCAGGACAATGCAGCGGAAGATACTTGGCTTGAAGTACAAGATAAAGACCTGCATCAGAAGGAAACACAAACATAGTGATGGGTAGACCAGGTTTCTTTTCTCAGAAGGGCATTGAATTGGGGGAAGAAAGGGAAGGGAAACTT
Organism: Coluber constrictor foxii; assembly: GCA_038048745.1. Taxonomy (NCBI): domain Eukaryota; kingdom Metazoa; phylum Chordata; class Lepidosauria; order Squamata; family Colubridae; genus Coluber; species Coluber constrictor. Next base: position 73,996,368 of record CM075961.1, read on the forward strand.
AAATTTAGTCTTGGGTCTGAATCAGACTGCCTTTGCACAATATACTAGGTTAATTGACCATGATTGATTAAACAAATTCAGTTCCTTGTGTTTGCACTGAACTATAAACTAAAGCAAAATATGAATTAAGCCTCACAACTTAGCTTTCTGTCCTTGAGCTATTGATCAATCAGATGTCTCAGGGCTATCACACAAAGCTGATTATTCTAATTAGCCTCATTTTTTCTGTTTCTGAACATTAATATTTGTATTTTTCATAGTTTATATCGATCAATCTATATTTGCATATTTGCATGGTCCTGCATCACTTTTTTTGAGGGGTGATTCAAGTCATTGTTGCCTCCTAGACGAGTCCCTTCAGTTTTCCTTGCATGATTTTTCCGAAGTCGTACCATTACCTCCATCCTGGGGCTGAGAATGTGTGTTGGTCCAAGTTCACTCAGCTGACTTTGTGTCTAAGGCAGAACTAGAACTCACGATCTTCCAGTTTCAAGCTCAGTGCCTTAGCAATTACACCAAACTGGCACTCAGTCCTGCATACCTATGCTAAAAAATAGTTTTGAGCAATGCAGTAGTTTTACCAATCTTTTTTTAGACTGCTCCAAAATGCTGCCTAATGTTATGGGGCTTCCCTTTATCCCTCACCAGACTCTTGCTCTACCCTCAGAGGCTGCTATTTCAAGCACACATTTTTGCCTTAGCTTGCCCAACATACAATTCACGTCTTCCTTTGGACAGCAGTATGTTGACAACACAAGCCTTTTCCATTCTCCTTCCTGTGAGCCAGGGCACTGAAAATTAGTTTATTTTCCCAGTAGTAATCCACACTCAGATGGTAAACCAAGCCATATTCATTTTTCTTGATGGCCCAGTACTATAAATGTACCTCGGATAACTGAACAACTTTGGGTCCAATTCAGATACTCACAGGAAAATAGAGCAGGAGTGAGCCAAAGAGTATTGTCTCCAGAAGAATAACTCCGGAGGCCCGAATCCTCTGGGAAAAGAGAAATAAATGTGAAATGATGGTGCTTTGAAATCAAGGTTGGTGATTCTAAGGTAATGCAAATTTTCAATTTTTGCAAAAAATAATGGCAAGTAAGAGAGCAGGACAACCATTTTATAAACCCAGTTTGTGTTCTACTGCTCACCATGGCCCTTACCTTGCTCTTCCTATAATGATAAGAAATTAACATGTTGAAGAAAACTGTCAACATACAGAAGGCCTGGAAAGCAAGAACAATAGCCCGTAGAGACCAATCTTCCTGGATCAGACACGGTTTGCCATCCATACAGGCCGTGCATCCTTCACGACAGGGATAGCATTGCTGCAAATTCCCAGAATTCACTGCTCCATACTGGGAAGCACTTTGTCCTTAGGGTGGGAAAAAGAATAGAAAAACAATATGTTAAAATAGTTGATAACTATTACTAATCACCATCCTGAATGTTCCTCTATATTCATATTTAAGGAGAAGGCATAACATTTAAAAAGTTTTGAGTAGACATCTGCTGTCTTGGTCATTTCAATATAATGGTGTCCAGTTCAAAACATACATATACAAAAACTTAATTTGTGCTTAAATATTATTTTTATTTTTCCTTTTTTACATTCCAAGTTTAAAAGAAAAAATACATCCTTGTCCTGGTTTTAGAGAAATCTGTGGAATTTTGGCAATCTTTTAGCAAAACAAATTAAGATAAACTCTCATTAATCTATACCATCCATATGCAGTATATGGAGTATACTACCATATAGAGTACTATATTCCTATTCCTATCTGGAGAGAACCACATCATACACTATTTAGTTTTTTAAGCAAGCAGAGGCACTCTCACTATTCATATTGTCTCCCAGAGATTCTGACAGTGCCCAAATCCAATGGCAAACTAGCCAAATCTCATTCATGTATTTTGGGCCTGAACTTTTGTCTTTTAGGGATTTCCCATTCCCATCCCAAAACCTGCAAGTGCAAACAATGGACTGAAACTTCAGTTTATATCCCTTCTAATGACATTCAGCAACATTGGATAGTCTTTTGTAGACCTTTGACCCCTCATACATGATCTGCTCTATGTTTAGTTAGGAATATGTTAGAATATGTAACTGAACAAAGAAAACCACAAGGCAGTTCTAATTCAGCCCCTAGAATCTGGCCAAATTCAGCACCTAGAATCTGGTCAAATGTGCAGGTTTTCATTCATTCAATTCTAAAATATCCCAAATTGGAAAATAGTTATCGTTGAACTACAGGTAATTATCAGCTTATGAACACAATTGGGCCCAAAATTTCTGTTGCCAAGTGAGATAGTTGTTAAGGGAGTTTTGCCCCATTTACAACCTTTCTAGGACAGTGGTTAAATGAATCACTGCAATTATTAAGTTAGTAACGCAGTTGTAAAATGAATCTGCCTTCCCTATTCACTTTGATTGTCAGAAGGCCACAAAAAGTATCACATAATCCTGAGATGCTGTAGCTGTCATAAATACATGCCAATTGCCAAGCATCCGAATTTTGATCACATGACTGTGGAAAATGTTATAAGCCAAAACTGGTCATAAGTCAATTTTTCATTGCTGTTGTAACTTTGAATGATCGCTAAAAAATTGATTGTAAATTGAGAACTATCTATATTCCACATTGCACTTGAGTAGATAAAATTGCTATTTCATTTAAATTTGGGAAGAAATGTTGCTCTGGTTTTATCCCAAATGAATGTATTAGCAGAAGCAATAGCAAATCTGTAGTGTGCTCCTTTGGGGCTGAACGAGAGACACATTTTTCTCAGTTTAAATTAACTGGCAGCCCTTTCTATATGGTCTATATACTGGTCTTTTGAAAGATTGCTGAACATATATTTAATAACAGACTGGATGTATCTTCCAATGACCATTGAAGATAGAATAGGAAATTAAGCAGTGGTGGGATTCAAGTAATTTAACAACTGGTTCTCCGGTTGGGTAGGTGTGGCTGGGGGGCGGTGTCATATGACTGAGTGGGCATGGCCAACTCGATGTCACTCACTGCAAGGTGGTGTGGCGCAGGTGGACCAAAGCAACAGTGGCCAGAGCCTTAGTGCAGGAGCAAAGCGCTGGCTGGCCCCTCCCGTCATCCCTCCCTTCCCAGTCACTCCTTGCCTAAGAAGGTAAGGATGAAGGCAGGGAAGGGAGACTTGCTCTGGGTGAGGCTGAAAATCTCCACTGTAGAGGATGGTACAAGAAGTAGTGCAAGGAATAGCGCAGGCCCCTGCCGTCTGGAGCAAAGTAATCGGGCTGTTGCGACAAGGTGGAGGGGCTCAGGAAGCTGAAGTAGCAGTGGCAATGGCCAGAGCCTTAGTGTGGGAACGAAGCACCCCTGTACTTGCCTTAGTCGAAGCAACAGCATCCCACTTTCATCATGGTACATTTGCATTCAAGGCAGCCCTCGCCTCCCACCGCTTCGGGCTCAGAGCTGTAAGCTGAGAGAAACTACAGCATAGAGAAGTGGCTGGGGCTGCTTCATTTCTTGCTGGATCTCTCACTGCCAGACAGACTGCAGCAGAAAATGGCGGGCAGCTACTTCTGGTCTTTGTTGGTGCCTCGGTTGTTCAGGGAGATAAGTGACCTGCTCTTCAGGCTCTTAGCTGTAAGCCTCATCCAAGAGAAGCAGCTTGAGCCTGAAGAGCAGGTCATGTATCTGGGAAGCACTATGGTGCCTCATCCCTTGCTGGGTCTTGCGGGCACTTCTTCCAGCCCTTATTGGTGCTGCATGTACCTCGGTCACTTGGGGAGATGCTGGGTCGGGTCAATGGGCAGACTATGAGGCAGCAGCCGCAGCAGCCATAGCCGTGGTAAGCCGGGGTCTCCCTGAGTGACCAAGGTACCAACAAAGATGGTAGGAGGTGGAGACTGAGAGAAATGGGAGGCTTGGGAGATGAGCACCCTTCCCAGTCCCACTTCCCCAAGCGGGCCTCAAGGCTTCTATAGCTGGAGTGGACAGGAGCAGGCTGAGGCAGCTGGATGAGTCTAGTTTAGGCAAGCTAGGAGGAGCGGAGATCAGCGATGGAAGGCAGGTGAGGCAGAGAGCTGCGGATACTGCTTAGTAGGTCACAGTGAAGGCAGGCAAACGGGTGGGCTACGGGGTCGCATGGTCGAGGCAAACGACTAAGGGAGGGAGCTAGAGAGAAGCAACAGCTATGCCATGGGTGTGACTCTAGGCACCGGCCAAGGCAGGCGAGGCGAGATAAGGAATGGCTAGGAAGGGCGGGGCAGGGTGGAACGGGGTGAACCAATAGTGGAATCAGCTGGTTTGCCGAACTGCACAAAAATTTAACCATTCTTCCAAACTGGTGCAAACCAGGTGAGTCCCACCTCTGAAATTAAGGTAATTATAGAAAATTGATTGAAAAACAGCAAAAAAAAAAAGGCCATAGAATTGCTTTACTATTATATGAAGTATATCTTCTCAGAGTAATTTTTATATTAAAATCTCAACATTTAGACATATTAGAAAGTCATTAGCTTAGCCCCTAATTCTGGAGCAGCTAATTTGTATTTTTAAATTCTAGTCAAACAGGTATTTGGGAATAAAACCCCATTTTCATGACTTATTTGGGATTTGGGAAACAACTGTATCTGTTTTTTCATTATTTTGTCTACCTCAAGTTATTTTCCAAAATATCTCCCATAAACAATAAACCAACCCCTTTCCCCTTAAAGTTCTTTCTAGTCTCATCTTTGCCAGGAAAATTCCAAAGTATATATAATTGACACAACTACATGTTTATTTACTAGGCTCTCATTTCCTCCCCATATTCTGCCATTTCCACAGAGTTGTCCACATTGTGGTCCCCTTGGGTAGACATTAATATTTTATTTTTCTAAAATGCTATATATTTAGGCCTACGCAACTTATAAAAGTAGCTCAAATTGTTATATTACTACAAAAAGTTGTACTTTTTCACTATTTACCAGACCAGCCTTTACTGATTGAAGACAGGTGGGAGGTGGCAGTTCTCTGTCCTCCATAGAAACCTGGCTTGCAAAGACAACTATATTTTCCAAGGAGAAATCCATGGTTTTCCTGTGGGATACACTGAAAAGAGAAATGCACATTTTTAAAATCTCTTTCTCCCCTCCAAACTCTCCAAAAGTAAGTTGATTAGAGACAAGCTCTTTAAATGCTCATGGTTTGAGTGGTTATGTTCTCCTGGCTAGTATTCTTTCAATCTTGTTCCTTGTTCATTTATAATCTCAGAATTAACCCACCCACCCGCTCCAATTTCCAGCATCATAAGGCAAAGTTTTTTAGGCTGTGTTCTTCATAACCCTTGGTTTCTGGAAAATTTGATTGGATTTTGTGAGAGATTAGGGACAAATGTTATCTTCCTTCCTTCCTTCCTTCCTTCCTTCCTTCCTTCCTTCCTTCCTTCCTTCCTTCCTTCCTTCCTTCCTTCCTTCCTTCCTTCCTTCCTTCCTTCCTTCCTTCCTTCCTTCCTTCCTTCCTTCCTTCTTTAGGCACTGCCTAAAAAACTTTAACTCTACTGCAATCAAGGTACTCTTAGAATTTTTTTAATTGACAGTTTTAGCAGCCTGTTTAGCAAAAGTTTGAAAACTTTTGTCATAAAATGCTGTGAAAAATTATACAAATTATGATTCAGTAATAGTTTTGCACAAGCAAAGTCTGCCTTTGAATGGAAAGACTCCAGGGGAATATATTCAGTTTTCTCAAGGACTTGGCTGCTCTCTGAAAGAATCTACAACTTAAATATTTTAAACAAGTAATATGAAGTCAAAAATCATTAGAATAGACTCGCAATAACAAAAAAGGTTGACAGAGGACAAAGTGGCTAAATATTATCAGTGATGATAAAATATTATCAGTGATAAGTACAAGCTTAAAAGAACATGAAGAGGCAGCTCTGACAGAGATCCTTGGTGAAATAATGTCTATTGATGCATTGAGTCATTATGGTGCAGAGTATTAGGCAAGAGGCGAAGAATCAGATACCAAACCAAAATTATTCTTTTCAAGGAAAGTGACTGAGGAATGTCCTGTTTGACTTTGAGTAAGATTTAAGCCCTGATAGTAACCAATGTAGAAGGAAATCATTCTCATATGTCTTATTTCCATAACATATTCAAGCTAGTCAGTCAATAATCCAGTCAAGTTTCCTTACGGGTTCCAGCACCACATTGTCACATTAACTGTATCAAGAGTCATCAATCTGAGTCATCAATCCCATCACTTTCTATAGAAAGCCTTAATGACTGGAGCACTTGCACAAGAAGAGTTCATTAGCTGTCGTGGCGCAGTGCTTATGCAGTTTTGTAGGCTAATTCTGCCCATAGGCAGGAGTTTGATCGTCAGTGATTCAAAGTTGACTCAGCCTTCCATCCTTTGAGATCAGTAAAATGAAACCCAGATTGTTGGGGGCAATATCCTGATATTTGTAAACTGCCCAGAGAGTACTGTTAAGCACTATGAAGAGGTATATGAGTCCAAATGCTATTGCTATAGCACTTTTCTTATTGCAAGCATGGTTGAATTTTACAGTACAAAGTACAAGACTTTGAATTCCAGAGTTGTTCCAGACTCAATGCCACATGATGGCAAATTTAAATCTCTATGCACTATTGGCCTTGGAGATCCCACACCACCTACTTGGAGTTCAGGCAAGAATGTTGTTGTGTAACAGGGAAGCCAATATTGCAACATAAATCCAAATGATCCCTGAAGCTCAACTTCAGCCAGAAGATGTCACATCCACTTAATTGCAGCACAAGATCTCTGAAGGCCTTTAAATCTCCTCAAATAACAATGGCTACCGCATCCACCCCCACTTTTCATAGGCTCATTATTGATGCTACATTTAAAACCCAGGTGAGCACACGTCTGAGAATGAAATGCCCTCCTTTGGTATCAATTCTCAATTATACCACTAGACCAGCCATTTTATCTAGAATGAGATTATGGATAAGGATTGCTTTGTTATAGACCAACCTGGCATTAAGAAACAGGAGCCAGAGACTGGGCACCGAGGATCTGATAACTTGGCATTATAAGTGAATACTAGTGACTTAAGGTAAAATTGATTTCAAGCATCAAATTTATCTTCTGTGATGTGAACCAACTCATGTTTCCCACCAAATCTTTCTCTGCCCATCACAATCTGGATGTCATTCCCTTTCCTCTCTCCTGTTATCCCCTGCCACTCACAGCCAAGAATTTAACCAACCAACCAATCAGGCTAGACAGATACACAATCAACCAACTACTTTCCTGCCAGAGCACATTCCACGTATCAGCCATCCTGCCCCAAAAGATTGCATTAGCCCACTGAGAAATTGTATCTTCTTTGCTGCCCTCTACCAACATGATAATGTCCATCTCAAAACATCATCCATCTTAAGGGTTCATCCCCACACAATGATCAACTGCATTCTCCTTCTTGGCATTTCTTCATGGCATCCACTCTGTCTCTGTATTCAACACCAACTCCTGCCTGGAGCACATTCGAATCTCTAGATTTCCTTCAACATTCTATGTAGCTGTTCCAACAAACTTCACACCAACATCAAGTATGCCCACTGGTAACAAACCTCAACTACCATGCTCACTGGTAACAAACAGTGGGATACCCCAATGATCCCACTGTTTGCATAATAAATTTACTTCATCATTGATAGAGGAAAGTATGTTATGCCCTTGTGGCCAAAGAATGCATCAGTCTTGGTACCAAGTTGTCCTCATGTCTGCTTTGCAAATATTCTGTGGCAAAAATAGAATTTCACCAGCTGTGAAATTACCTTTACTACCGGTTCGCAGTAGGGCTGTGCGCGCAGGCTCGCTTTACTTGTGTGTGCACACTCTTTTGCGCATGCACAGGTGTTTCGGTGATGTCGGGGTTGGTGGGCGTGGCCTCCTGACAGTTTTACTACCGGTTCTATAGAACCAGTGCGAAGTGGGGGCAACTCACCACTGAACTTCACCCTGTTTCTTTATAAAAGATGCTTTCCTTTTTCAAAAACTATCAGAGAGTGTCAAAGAGTTGGCCTCAGTTAGAAAGATTCTTCAATCTAAATACAATATAGTGGTAAAGAAATATTAGTAAAGAGAGTAGTAAAGAATCTTGATCCTGACTACCAACTTGTTAGCATTTGGGCAGCAGATATTACAAATTAATGCATTCATTATTTGTTTCAATGCTGTGGGAAAGCATACTGTACTACTGAGATGTGCACATGCAGACTTACACACACAAACTGTACACTTTTTATGTGCTAGTTCAGTGATGGCTAACCTTTTTGCCATTGCGTGCCAAAAGCAGGGGGAGCGCGGTGAGGTCACATGCACGCGTGCCCACATCCATAATTCTATGTGCCTCGCCCTACCGTGCTCACCCCGCTTTTGGCACATGATGGCATGGTGTGCCCGGTAGGCCCATTTTTTGCTCTCCCCAGGCTCCAGAGCCTTTCTAGGAGCCTGGGGAGGGCAAAAACGGCCTTCCCCACCCCCCCAGAAACCCTCTGGAGGCCGAAACAGTGTGTTTCCTGACTTCTGGTAGGCCCAGAAGGCCTGAAAATCAGCTGGCTGGCGCACACATGAGTGCCAGAGCTGACCTCGCGTGACCACCAATACGGCTCCGTGTGCCACCTGTGGCACCCGTGCCATAGGTTCGCCATCACGGTGCTAGTTGATGAAAAATTATATACTTCTTTCCTTTCTTTGGGGTGACAGTTTTTATTTTTGTTTTGTTTTTCATTTTAGTAATAGTAAGTAGCCATTTTGTACATCAATATTTCAGTAGGAGAGGAAACAGAGTTTAATCAAGAAATTCTCAATACTGTATATATTTAAAATAGAACACACACACACAGACACACACACATTCCCAGAGCCTCCTCAATATATATATGTTTCATCACACCAGCCTTCCTTTAACAGGCATGAGTTCTGAGAGGAATCTAGAATCAGTTGATGACTTTGTGTCTGGAGGTGAGGTATTTTGCTCTGCCCGATAAAAATAAATTTTGAAACTGTTAGAATCAAAACATTAAGGCAGCCCTAATAACTTCTGAAATGCCTTCTCTTGCCTTTTCTCTGTGGCATGTTTAAAAGATGAAGATGGAGATTCTACCGCTTCCCCTGTGCTTTATTTGATCTCTTCTTATCTTATTGGATTAAATTAGGAGCAAGTATCTTGAGTTTTATGTAAAACACTCTTCATTTACTTCATTTCTCTAGCTGGCTCAACATGATTCCCTCCTCCTTCTCTGGACATCCATGGCTGAATATTTAAGCATTACGCTAACCAAATGTTGATGACCAAATCCCCTTTTCCTAAAACCTAAATGGATCACTAATGCTGCAGAGTATACTAATCCCTTGAAAAGCAACTACACCCAAAAGGAGAGCTAACATTACTACTGAATACATACTGAATACTTAAAGGACCAGAAAACATGTTAAGCCACAGTCTTTATTGGGTCAAGAGTTTGCTTTTTTCCAATTATTTCACAGGAAGAAAATGTCTATGCAAAGCATACTGATAGTTTAATGAAATCAGAATTCCACTGTTTTTACCTTTCTCAGCAGACAAATTGGAAGAAGCAAAGAGTCATAAAATAATAGATTCACAGGGCTAGAAAAGACCTTGGAGATCCTCCAGTCCAACCGCCAAGGCAGAAGTCCTTATACTGTCCAATCTTTTCTTAAAAACTTTCAGTAATGGAGCACTCACAAATCTGGGAGGCAAGCTGTTTAATTGATTAATTGTTCTTATTGTCAGGAATCTCCTTCTTATTTCTAGGTCGAATCTCCCTTGGACAAGCTTCCACCCATTACTCTCCATAGAGATATAGTACTTCTTTACAAAAAGGCAATTCCTCTCCCTCTTTTCTTGTTTCATTTGAACAATTTATATCCTTTTAGCAGTATGTTCTAACCATGGATTCCATCCCACCATTAGCTACTAGTTTCAGTAGTAGCTACAATATCATGCTTGTGCTCACGTACTAGGATCTCAAGTTCTCCCTCTTTGTTCCCCACACATTGAGTACTGGTGTATAGGCATCTGAGCCCTTTATCTGACTCATTTTCTGATTTGTTGTCTTGGGGTTCATATTTTGGGTTTGGTCCTAAAAATTAGTCTCATTCCCCCTCCAGTTTTGGTTTAAAGATCTGTGGCTGAACTGAGCTAGCTGTTTTCCAAACACATTCTTCCCAGTCTTTGGGGGGTGCAGAAGCCCTTCTTGTAGGTAAAGTAAACCAGAAATCCAAAGTTCTTTTGATGGCAGCATTTACTGAGCCAGCAAGGAATTATACTTCTTTAAATATAATACTTTTATAGATGTAAAATTAGGATTTATTTGAAAAGAAACATTCCTTAGGCAAAACAGTATTATGCAACTTCAGCAACTTTAAGATGTGTGGATTTCTGGTTCCCAGAATTTTCCACCCAGCATAAGTGGATTTCATAACACTCATGTTAAAGTTGCTAAGATTATGAAACACTGGACTAAGACACTTTCTGCTTCTTTTTATGAATTCAGTTAATTCTCTCCTGTCGACTTTGAAGAGAGCACCTTCTTGATGGCTACTTTACATATTTGCTCAATTCATTCATACATTTTAGATCATTAAGAGTCAGATTAATCTTAATGAGTGAATTTCTTAAAGCAACCACAATTTTTTTTCAAACTCCCTTGGAAACTTGAGAAATGGCATGGTTCCTTAATAAATAGTAGACAACTGTGTAGTGTTTCAAATATTACAGGATGCAAACTTAGAGGGTAGGAACAGTCATGGTTCATTTTTAGTGACTTGAAGGAAAGCACAACAGCCATTCTTCCTCCTTCTCGAAAACACCACATAAGACCATGGAAAAATAATGAAATCTCCGCAGTGGAGGAATGGATTGTGAAAATGTCATAGTTCTTACAAATGGCAAAACTGACCAGCCTAGTTGGGTGGGGGGGAAACAACAAAAAGTTTTCTGAAAGATTGGAAGCCTTATGCAGTATGGATTTTTTGTTGAAAGAAGAAAGAAATGACATGTTGATTTGTGGGCTTGAAGATTTAGGAAGATGTAGATTAAGTGAGAGGCTGAAAGGATTTGTGTAATATCTAAGAGGGAGGAAGGATTATGAATTTATAACTATCTGCTGAAAAGAAGATTGCAAATCATAACATTTCTTTACATTTTTCATTGTTTTTTGTTTCTTGCACCATTTTCTTTGTTTATATATTTTTCCCCCTTCAGATTTCTCCCTCTCTCACTCTCACTCTTTCTCTCTCTCTTTCTCTCTCAGAATAGATAGAGACAGAGTTAGAGATAGAAAGATATAAATATTCCTCAAGTTAAGAGTTGTCACTTAGTGACTATTCAACATTACAATGGACCTTCCATTGTAGTCTAAAAGCTACTTACAACCCAGTGTTACAGTGTACAACCCCATCAATCGTAATAATGTATTTTGAGTGCTCAGCAACCACCCCACATTTATGGAAGCTTGCAGCATCCCAGAATCACATAATGACCTGCTTTCTGATCATCACGACTTATGACTGTATTTGCCAGGCTCATTTACCATCATATGTTGAGGACTACCTATAAAACAACAACAGTACACTATATAAGCCCAGCAGTTAAGAACTGGTCTTGTGTTCATGCTGAATTCAAAGTACTTTTTCTGAATTATTTTCAAAGCATACATAGCTCTATTACAACACAATTCTAAATAAGAACATTAGACGGGATGGGGAACATCTGTCCTCCAGATGCTGCTAAAATGAAACTGGCCATCCCTCAACCTTATGGCCATTTCCTGGGGCAACTGGAATGTGTAGTTCAGTAACATCTGGAAGACACACTTTTTCCACGACCAATATAGTGGTGTACATATAGAGGGATGTCTGGAAAAATGGTTCCAGAGGATTGGCACAATAATAGGGAAGACCCTCCAGTTCACAGTCTGACATGATAGTATAGCTGGGAGCAGAGCTCCAAAGCTCTCCTTACCTGGGTGCTGTTGAGATCACACTGATGTGTGTTTGCAAACCATCCTCCGTTAGTGGCACACTGGTTTATATCAACATTTTGGATTTTAACATCCAGCCTCATGACCCCTCTGGAACAAATAAGGTGATGGTTTTAGCATGTATCGGGAGAGAAGGAATTAAACAGTTCTAATACTTGATTATATGGAATCATATAATCATTGCAGATGACATTGCCATTGCCTGGAATGTATTAAGAATTGCTCTGATGAACAATCCATGTGTACGAGCAAAATAATATCCTATCTGAGGAGGTAGAAGAAATATGAGAAGACAAACAGAAGGGACTGAAACATTTACTGAATGGGGAAGCATGGAATTGATCCTAACTATATACAGTACATCTTTAATATGCTGCTACTTTAAATTAGAAAAGTGAAGTTAATACACAGAATTTGGGATGGAGCTTCACGAGCCCTTGGATTATGTAATTTAGGATTTGCATCAATTATTCCCATGATCACCAAGTAAGTATGTTCCAACTCTGTAGAGGAAAAAACCACTATGACACAGAAAAAGTTGACAACTTTATATTAGCAACTTGGCTTTCTTCCTTGCCCTCTCCCTGCCTTCAGGTTCTTTTTTGCATCATATCAGGGCACAGCAGCTTCACTGATGCACAGGAATAAGACCTTCCACAAAGCAGAAAGTAAAAGCACAAAAGTACAAGATACTCTTAGTTAAAAAGTGACTAGTCACAGAAAGTAGAATGGCAGTAGTTTAGTAGGTGCATTCTTTTACACTGGCCTATTGCATCATGCACAGATGTTTAAAGGGTTCATATGTTGTGAAGCTGTAGTGTGTTTTTCTAACAGATTAACTCTGTAATTTGTATATCCTGAATGATGATTTAATAAGCAGTTGGGAACCTTGACAACTGTTTTATATTCAATCAAATTGCTTCTGTTATTTGTATGAACCTGTGTGATCTCAAAAAGCAACAATTCATCAAAGGCCAATTTGTATATTAAATGATCTATGACAAGTTTGTGATTGGGATCACATTTCATATCAAACAATGATTTAACTATGGATTGTTCATAAACCGTAATTGGCTGGGTTCATATAGCAATAGTAATCGAATGTATACTTATATACCACCCACAGTGCTTTCTTCACTCTCCCAGAATTTACAGTGTCAACATAGTGCTCCCAACAATCTGGGCCCTCATTTTACTGACTTCAGAAGGCTGGAAGGCTAAGTCAACTTTGAGCCCTACCAGGATCGAACTCCAGGCTGTGGGCAGTTTGCCTCCAATACTGTATTCTAGCCACTGTGTCACCATATATTATATTAGGCCACTTAAAACTACAATGATTGCTTCATTGTACTAATACTAAGCCAGTATTAGTACATTGCACAATATACTAAGCCCTACATTAAGGTTGACACATTATAGTGGATAGCAGAGGAGATGTCCGCTCCACTATCCCTATTATTTGTGGTGCTGCAGGGACCAGGCTCTCTCCTCTCCTTTTTAATATGTACATATAGCTGCTGGGTGAAGTCATCTGTTAGTATGAAGTGAGATTTCATCAGTATGTTGATGATACCTATTTATGTATCTCTAACAGGTGCTGTCTGAATGATGCTGTAGAGTCCTGCCTTGATGTTTGAAGGCTCCCCAGAAGTTTGGAAGGGGAATAACAGACTTCAGTTCAATCCTAGTAAGATCAAGTGGCTTTGGGTTTTAAGACTTCCTGATTTTGAGGACTTTCCATCTGTTGTTTTGGATGGGATTGCACTGATCCTGACAGATCATGTACACAATCTGGGGTTCTTCTGGGTTCAGAAATACTGGTTGAAGAGCAGGTGACAGTGTATTAATTGCTCAAAGTCACTCATGCCCTAGTCACCTCTTGTTTGAATTACTGCTACATGTTCTACATGGGGCTGCCCTTGAAGAGTATTTGGAAGTATTGGAGTATTTGGAAGTTTTATCCCGGGCAAAATGTGGTGGTGTGGGCAATCATAAGCATCTGTTATTCAGCACAAGGGACACCTCTTTCCATGAACTGTACTGGTTACTAGAAAGCTTCCAGGTACAAAGCAGGGTGCTGGTAATTACTTTAAAGCCCTTCATGATCTGAAATTAGGTTATTTTTGGAAACTTCTCTCCCCAGTTGGATTTACTTTTCCTATTAGATTTGGCAGAAGAGACATGCTCTGAATCCCATCTCTGGTGGGACTCGGGAAAGAGCCTTTTCTGTCATACAACTATGAGACATGATTCTCCTCAAGAGATCAGATTTGCTTTTCATCAGTCTTTGTAGGCCTGGTTTTGCCATCAAGCCTTGGTCCTAATTCTATGGGTTTCTCAGCTCTTGTAACCTGCACCTGGATGTTTGTTAGGCTGCTTTATTTTATTTTTAGTTTTATTTAATTGTTTACATTATGTTTTTAACTTTTAACCTCCCAAACTCATCAACAAAGATGGATGGCCGTAATTTAATAAACATATAAGTTAAAACTCAGCGAACCACATTGACTCTATATAGCAATCCGGCTGTATTAATAAAACATGTTTTATAAAACTTGTGCTACCATAATTATGGTTCACTCAAATGGGAGGGGGGGGGAAATCATATGTTGTAATGAATTTCAGTCTAACTATAGAGGCTCAATTTATTCAAATTATGCTTACATGCATTACAGAGTGTCCTTGGATTATGATCGCTCATTCAGCAACTATTTAAATTTACAACAGCATTGAACAAGTTCTGGCCATTGAGGCATCCCCACGGTCATGTGATTGTGATCAAGATGCTTAGCATGCAGTTCACAGATATGATGTCACAGCAAGCCACAGTCAAATGATTGCAATTGTCAACTTCCCCTGCTGGCTTCCCAAAAGCAACGTCAGTGGGGAAGCTGGCAGGAATTCAAAAGTCAGACAGCACGTACAGAGTCCTTACTAAGCAGAACATTCATATGACTTCATCCTTTATGAATGTTTCACTTAGTGACAACAATTTCAGGTAGAATTATTGTAGTAAACCAAGGCCTACCTGCATTTAATTTGTAATTCAATATGAAATACAAATTCTCCCTTTGAATCATAATGTGAACAAACAGATTTTAGCCTACAGCATGTTGTATAGATCAGTCCATGGCATATGTCTCTGGTTTGCTGGTTTTATGTAAACTTTTGTAATTGCATTAGAGAGACTGTATAAATCGTAGTTGCTACCAATAGGTAAATGTATAAAAATGCAGCCAATATGTTTTTCTGAAGATAATTCATTATAACTGCATTATTATTAGCATTATTATTGTTTTGTTACATTCTGTCTTTCCAAATACAAATCCTATCAAAACTGCTTAGGATTGTATCAATAATCCTAAACTAAAAATACATTTTTAAATAAAGTAACATTTTTTTTAAAAAAAGCAGGAATCCTTCTTATAGGAGAGTTGATAGAAATAAAATTCAGAATAACTTTTCCTGAGGTCTTTGCCTTCCTTATTTTCTCTTCTCATTTTGTTACTATAAGATCAATCCTGAATTAAGGATCTAAAAAAATATTATTTCTTAAATAAAAGTCTTCCCACCATCTGCTTCATTGGGCTCTTAAATTCATGGGATAAGTGGGAGAAGAAATTGTTTTTAGCATTTGCCTATTTTTAGCATGGGATGGTCAGGGCTGGTATGATTTGTAGTTTTCAACCCTGCCTAATTTGTAAATTACATGCATGACTACCAAAATGCATCAGGTCTAACATATTAACTCATGTTTGTTTTAAATCTAGGATTAACCTGATGATCATCCCAAAGATGATCAAATTAATCATCCCACTAGCACCTTATTGCCTGTCATTGCACAGTTGTGCACTTTCTAATTTATTTATTGAACAAACAACACACTCTGTAAAGGCTCAGGATGGGCAGGATGGCAGAGAGTTAATACACTTTCTCCTGACCCTGTTTCTCAAAACAAAGCCTGATTACATACATTTCATTGAATATAATAGCTCAGCTTCCCTGTTTTCCTGGAAGAATAATGTCTGCTTAACCATCTATTATCCTTGAATGTAGCATGCCATTGTATGATTAGATTGACTAGTCTAAAGCAGTCACAGCTACAGATCATGATTATGGGACTCATGGATCTGAAAAACATGGTAAGCCAACCTACAACATGAATTAATATGTCACATTGAAGTTATCAGTGATAGATAGATAGATAGATAGATAGATAGATGATAGATAGATAGATAGATAGATAGAAGACAGATAAGTAGATGATAGGTAGAATGAATTATATACATACACACAACAAGCTTTTCCAAAAAATAAGGAAATTCTATTGCACTTTTAATAAACTTATCTGAATTTGAATTATTTAATAAGAAGGAGCATATGCAGCTTTGTAATATCTTGGGGGTTGTAAAAATTCACATGAATATGTGAGAAAGCAGCAAAATATCATAGGTGCTGTGTGTCTCTGGTGCTGTCTGTTGATCATCCTGATTTTACAGCCCAAATATTGTAGCCCTACTCATACCGTTAGAATATCTACCTCAATATTAGTTATATTTGTATATATTGAATATCCAACTAGCTAAACAGATTCTATTACAATGTCCTAATCCAGCCACTATGATTAGTATGTAACTCAGAATGCTTTCTGAATCTACAAAATAAAATTAATTGAATAAACTGCAGTTCAGTTCACCACAACAATGTGATCTGAATTTAGAATATTTTTCATCCAAATGTATTTTCTCCCTCAGAACAACCGTAGGCCACTTTGGTGGAATCAACACCTGTTTTTCCCACAGTATCCTGAAAGGAAGCTACTTTGGGATATTAGGAGAAATTAATAAATAAATGTAATTCTAGCCATTCGCAGTTATTTAAAGTGTCCAGCTGAAAACTACCTTTTAATAGATATTTACAGAAGATATTAGCAGTTATCTTTGCTGAACCACTGGCAGCCGTCTGAATATGTTAGTTGTGCCAGAATTAAACTACAGCTAACCCTACAGATCGTAGACTTGAGCGGATCAGTTGCAAAGTAGGGACATTCGTGCTGTTCTACAGGCTGTGAGATTACATCAGATAGGCCATGGTAGTAGCATTCTGTAATGAAAATCAACCCTTCAAAATAAGATCTGCTTAGACTTCTAAATAGCCTTTCTGGACTGTTTCCAATTGATTAGCAGAATCAGAAGAAATTTAATTCTTATTTATGTAAAAGATATAACACATCTTTTTTTTAACCTAAAGTAGCTTTGGAATATCTCCTTTAATTCTGAATCAAGGGAAAATATACAGATTTTTTAATATGTATAAAAACTCTTCTTAAAAGGTAGCACATGCTGTAAACAATAGGGTGTGTTTCCTCAAATTGCTTGGATACCAAACAAGGAAAATATTCTACAGCAAAGAAGATAGAAAGGAGAGAGGAGGAGAGGGTAGAAAGAGGAGAGGGAGGGAGAGGAATGGAAGAAAGGGAAAAGGAGAGGAAAGAATAGTAGGGCACAGGAGTAGGGGGAAGGTGAAAGTGAAAAGGGGGAAAAGAAGAGAGGAGTGGGGGAAAGGAAAGGGAATAGGATGAGGTAAGAGAGGACGAAAGACAAAGTAGGAGAGGAGAGTGGGGAGGAAAAGGGAAGAGGAGGAGAAGAAGATTTGTTGGGAAATGAGGGAAGAAAGGGTAGAAGAGCAACCCAGAATGTAATTAAAATGCCTTGTTTTAATGCTTTCTTTAAGGAAAACATGTATATATGTATGATTAATTATGTATAAGAAAATGTACATTTTATATTATGTGTATAAGAAATAAAACTGAAAAACTTTTCCAAAAAAAAGGGTGCGTTTCCTCAGCACATCATCTTCACTATCCTTTGACAGTCACTTATAATTTATTTTTGGTATATAAAAATTCAGAATCTAGCATTCCACACTGAATTGATGGTTTTTAAGATATTTACTATTGAGATTGTGGACTTGGGACATTTTAAGTTTTCTTCCTTGACCTCCTCCATATATAATCAAAAAGAACTGCTTTTGGTGAATCAGCCAATGATAGACACCACTTAAATCTATTGTGTGAACTTACCTTAGTTCAAATCCAGTCAAGTAGTTTATGGGTTAAAACTAACCCTGTGCAAATAGATTTATTAGACTTAATAGATTTAAGAAGATCAAGTTTGTAAAGAATAATGAAGTAATAACAAAGTAGACTTATTATTCCTAAAATCTCTTCTAGGTAAGCAGTAAAGAAAGTGATATAAATACTGAAAATGTTATCCCTTTTGTTAATTGCAAATTGTCAAAAGAGTATTAAGTAAATAGAAACTTCTGTGGAATAGTACCTTATGTGTGGATAGGAAATGATATAAGTAGTCTCTGAAATCTTTTCTGATGAATACTACAGCCCAATCCATTTATCTTGCATTCAGACTCTTCTTCTAGAAAGGACTTTTGTTTTTTCAGTTAAGCTCTAGAGTCTTAGTTAAGACCCCATCTTGTAAAGTACTTAACAGCATACTTATTTAATATCAAAATTTAATATCAGTATAATTTTTAATATTCTTTAAAATAGGAATAAGTGCTAAAACTGAATAGAAGATATTTTCTCTTCCTTTCAGGCCAGCCTCGTAATCTGGATGGATAGACTGAGATTCCAGGCATTAAGATATTCGTTAGGAATTTATCTCAGAATATGGATAAATTAAAAGCTGCCTTTGAATGTACACTGAATGTTTTCTCATTATGTTTAAGTACAACTCTTTATTGCAATTAGGTGTTAAGACATCATAGCTCAGTTTCCCCCTAGAAAAGTTGAACATATCCTTTCTATTTTAGAGATTATCCTAAACTAGGATAATTGCCAAAGGGCAAGCAACAATTATTTAACCATGAAAACAAAGGACTTTATACATGCTTAGATAAATATATGTCATTGTTATTGCTATTCTTATTTTTAATAGCAGTTTCTGAGATAGACTTTAATTTTTTTTAAACTTTGCAATATATTTGTAAGCAACTTTGCAAATCCCGATGAGCTTCTCAATAGAGTATTCATTTTAGCAATAAATTGTGATGAATGCATTTAGTTTCTATGCATGATGGTAATAGTAAATTTCAGTCCCACCAAGAAGGGCATTGGATAACTTTCTCTCCACATTCTCCATCTAGCTTCTTCCCTCCCCAGTTCCCTAACAACTGTTTATATTATTCTAATGTGAGAAGAATCAATGGTGGATCTCCTCTATCCTATGTGGTTTTGATCAAAATCTCACCCCTTTATCACTATCCTCTTCCACTCACTTGAATTCTGGATTGAGGTCAGGCTTGAGGCCGTAGAATGAAGAGGAGAGTGTAACCATCCAGGTGGGCAAGAATTTTCCATCTTCACATTCCAGGAAAGGTGGGGACCATTTGATATAGCTCTGATCCATCACATAACTATCTCCTTGGCTCCATTTGGGGGTGTCTAGTGTCTTAAGGTCATTGCTGAGAATTCTCTTATAAAGCGGTGGAGTCCGTTGGAACCTAAAGAAATTGTACCACTCATTTTCCCAAGTCAGATTCCTTAGATTCTCTGAAAAGGCAGAAAGATCTTGAAGTAAGATTTCATTATTCCCCTTTGTGGCTTGAAGTATCAACTGGGGCTTGGAAGACAAGGGATGAGCATCAAAAGTCAATATGGCTCGGTAAACTTGAGAATCCCCTTCTATAATACTTCTCACCAAGGCATGGTACCATTCTACATCCTCTTTCACACTGGATTCCCGAATGTCATTAGTCTGAAAGACCATATTGAGGAAATTGGTGGCATGGGTCAAGGTGTCAGTAGCACTGCGTAGATAGGAATATAAGGCTGGTGGAGGGCGAGAGTCCTTCACTAAAGCCCTCATTTCAAATCTCTGGGTACAGTTGGCTTGTGAGAGGCTCAGGGCATCCCCAGAGTACAGGAAGGCCATTGCTGCCTCTGATCCCTCAGGTTCAGCCTTATCCAAATTAAGGGTAGGCATCCAAGTGAAAGCTGAAACCAAAAAAGATGAAGATGAAGGTATCCACTCCTTCGTTTTGGGTGTCCTGGTTTTGGGTGGAGCTGGTTGCTGTTGTTGTTGGAAGATTTCATCTGCTTGTAGGAGTTTGAGATAGAAGCACCAAATAAGAAGTCCCAGAAGAGAAGTCTCCATGGTTTAGCAAGAGGTGTGAAAAATACCTGTGTCATCCAGTTGAAATCATTTCAACCATGGAAAAGCCCTCTTGAGAACTCCTGATGTGTCTGATGGGAATGTTGAGATGATCAGAAAGTAGAGGAGTAAAGCCATGAGAAGCGAAGAAGGAGCCAGTCAATCTGTAAAATGAATGTCCCCAGAGAACAGTGTCACACTTACTGAATAGTATCCTGCCTCCTTTTATAATTTACAAGAGTTTCTCATTGTCTCCTACCCTCTATTTTTTGCTGTCCCTTATATCTTCCCTCCCTGACTGGTGATGGAGCAGACGTCACCACAATATGAGCAGCTGCTGGCACTTCCCCCCTCTCCTTTCCCTCCCTGACTACTATTATATGCATAGGATTTTAAATCTCTGCAGATCCACACACACATCCACATCCACAAACATACTAAGAGCTCAGTCAACAGCCTTATTTGCTAATGCTTGAAATGGAAACATCCTGTTTCAGGCCAGAAAGAGAGAAAGGGGGGGAGGGAGGGAGTGAAAGATGGGAAGAGAATAGAATCTGTCTCCCAGTCTATCTCTATCTCACTTTACTTCCATTAGGGAATCTGAGTCTGACAGTAATATAAGCAACCAAATCCTGCATGGAGTACCATGGCAACAGGAAATTTGTCTTCCCACCTCACCCTTCTCTTCCCTTCCTCTCCTTCCCCTCCTTTATTCCCCCACCCCTTTCATTCATCAGCTTGACTAACACCATGATACTCATTTTTAAGGTCACCTACTGCCTACTGATGTTCCTATAATGCTGCTAAATTTAATTAACTGTTTAGGGACAAGGAATGTGGCAGAGCAGGAGGAAGAGAAGTGGAACAAGGACTATTGTTAACTACATACTGAAATAATTCAAGAACGTAGACAGAAAATGAAGAGTGAAAAGAGCAATTCCAATGAGTGTGATACAGACAAATTAAGACTATATAGTCTGAATCAGAATTCAGTCCTACAGAAACTTCCCAGTGCATAGTTTTGGACCAATTCACTTTTGGACGCATCAAAAGCAATAGACAGACAGACAATAGATGATAGATAGATAGATAGATAGATAGATAGATAGATAGATAGATAGATAGATAGATAGATAGATAGATAGATAGATAGATAGAGGGAGAAATAAAAATGACTACCCCTGTATATACACATGGTTATTTTTCCATACTATATATTTTTCCATACTATATACTATATAGTATATACTGTATACTGTATATACACATGGGTATTTTTCCATACTTCACTCTTGTCACACAAAACTTTAACTGTACATTATTGGAGCACTGTTTTGTTTTACTGTTTTTCATATGATTTTAAAAATTTGGAGTCAATGTACTTTAGAGCTGTATTTATTGGCACGTTACAATTGCTATAATTGATTAAAGTTATTTATTTTATTTTATTAAATAATTCATTTAATAACTGAAAAAAAATGAAATAGTAATAATTCACAAAACAGCTGTTGGGATACAATTCAAATGTCTTGTTTTGGTAAATTAACCTCTATCAAAACACAAATAACATTGCTGACTCTACTTTGATGGCTGTCATCATATATGAGGAGTTGGCTGTCAATGAGGGAAGACAACTTTTACCAGAGCAATAGCAGTCTGCAGTTTTGAACTTTAAAATCTAAGTGGTCCTAAATGACTTTAGATCCTGCCTATCTGAGGGACTGCTTCTTCCATTATGAATTATGCAGCAACTGAGATCTGCAGGAGAAGTCCTTTTGAAGATGCTGCTCTGGATCAGAGAGTCACTTCTGGCATGTATGGGAGGACCTTCACATTCTTCATTCAGTGCGATGTACTTCCCAAGGCACTGTTTGATCTTATTCTCTCAGCACTTTGAAGAATTGTAAAAACTATATTCCTTTCACTAGGCTTTTAACGGTTAATCCACTTATTTACTTATTTTTACAAATTTGGTATTTTTTCTACTCTGCATTTTAATTAGTAATGATTGCCTTGAGGTCTTGCTTGAATGGAAAGATAGGTTGTAAATCAAATAAACAAATGAGCAAACACTGCCTACATCGTAAGAGTAGGATTAAGGGCAAAGAATTTGGCAGGGCTGAGTGGCAACAGAGAAACATACAAAGCAAATGGCTCAGACATGGAACAGTCAAGAAACACCCTAGAGACTAGCAATTAGTAGAGCAGCTGTGAAGGCCTTCGAAAAGATAATTCAGATGCTGTGATGTGTCTAAACATACAAAGAATAGTACAAGCAATGGAATTCTCTGTAATGCTCCATGGAAGTGAAACCAGGACTTTGAAAAAGTAGGATAGGAAGAATGTTGATAGTTCTGGACTCCCAAGGATACCATGGACAGCCAAGAAAACAAACAAATGGATCATTGAACAAATCACCCCATATTTTTAATTTGAAACACAAATGAGCAGGCTCAAATTGGCCTACTTTGGACAGATTATGCAAACACCTAGCTTTCTGAAGAAGAGTCTAATGCTGGGAAAGATGGAAGGGAAGACTAGAAGAGAATGACCACCAGCAGGGTGGATCGACTCAGTTATATCAGCAATGAGTACACCACTGGAAGAGCTGAAGGGCCAGATCGGGGACAGATTGTCATAGGAAAAAATCTATCTGTGTGATCACTACCGTCCAAACCAACTTGATGGCACATAATCAATGAATGGATGAATGAATAAAGGGCTGTAACAAAGAGAATGAAATTTAAATCTCATTGAGCATGACAAGGGCATGTGTCTTGATCCAGAATGGTCTTTTGAATTCCCCACATTGCTGCTAGGTTTATTTATTTTGTAGGCTGTGATTACATAACATGGTAAATTGTAAAGCTCTGTTAATGACTATAAATGTCACCAGGTTACTTGCCATCATGCATAGCTCTTTAAATAAGATCTGCTGTTACTGTGTTGTGTACACTTAAAATGGATACCATTTTGGAGAATACAAATTAGATATTGTTACTCTATAACAGACCTTAGAGGCAAATACTTCCAGACCTCCAAGATGAACATATACAGGTTAATTTAAGTATGTCATTCTTCTAGATCAACTCAAAGGATTGCGGTTGGATTGCAGTGTTGTGCTGGTTCACTTTCCTTTCCCAATATTAATTCCAGTCAATGGTGATTGGGGAGGAGAGATTCCACCCTCAATCCCTTTTATATGGGATGCCTCAGAGTTCAGTGCTCTTCTCTCTTATTTAACATCTAATGAAATTGTGAGTGAGCTCATTAGTCAGATGGGGTTAAGTATCATCAGTATGCTGGTAATATTCAATTGTACAAACTCTGCCCCTGGGGAATGCCATGGAAGTCCTCTCCCAGTGCTTGGAGACTGTGAGAGTCTGAATGGGGGACAACAGGTTTCAACAGGATCCTAGAGAGACTTAGTGGCTTTACGTTTGGGGGCCCTTTAGAATCATGCTTTCTGCTCAAGGAACAGGTGATAAGGAGGATCTTTGCACAATTTTGACCTATGCAATAGGTGCACCTCTTCTTGGATCAAGAGCCCTACTCATGGTCATTCATATCCTTTTCACCTCCTGGTTAGACTATCACAATGCGCTTTACATGGGGCTATCCGTGAGGAGTATATGAAAACTACAGTTATGTATGTCTCAGATGGAATACATTTTCCTATGTGAGCTGCGTATTTGTTTCTGGGTACAATTCAAGGTACTGGTGTTGATTTTTAAAGTCCTACATTACATGCAATTGGATTATTTGAGGAACTACCTCTTCCCAATTTCATCTGCCCTTCCCACCAGATCCAATAGAATGGGCATATTATGGTTTCCATCTTCTAGGGCAGAGGTCTTCAAACATGGCAGCTTTAAGACTTGTGGATTTCAACTCCCAGCTATGCTGGCTGGGGAACTCTGGAAGTTGAACTCCACAAATCTTAAAGCTGCCATGTTTGAAGACCTCTGCTCTAGGGAATTTGCTCTAGGTGGCAGGTCTTTTCTGTCATGTTGCCTGCACTATGAAATCTTCTCACTTCAGAGATGAGGTGGATCTCATCACTCCTGAGCTTTCAAAAGTCCCTCAAGACTTGGTTATGCCAGCAGGCCTGGGAACTCCAAGGAATAGATTAATCAGTAAGGGGTCTCTCTTACTGTTAATATTAATCTGCCTATCAGTTTCTTTTTTCTTAGTTTTGTTTTTAATGTCTTTAATACTTTTAATAATTATAGTATAATGGCTTTAAATAATGAATGTTTCATATTTCTATATTTCTATCTTTATTTATTGGATTGTTGTATGCTGTTCAGAGTCACTTTCTATTGAGTAATTTTATATGAGCAGCCATATAATTTTGATAACTAAATAACTAACTAAATATCGAATTTACAGCTTTGCTCCCTGGCAAATGCAGCTATAGTTCTAACTTATAGTAAAAATGGCTAAGAGAAAAAAGAGATGAGAACAGGAGGCATCATCTCTAAGGCAATTGAAAGTTTCGCTTTTTTCTGTTTAACTGTCAACATCTCTCTTAAAGCTTATCTCCAGATTTATCCAAATATTCTGATCTCGGAAAATGAACTGCATTTAGTGAAATCCATCCCATTAACCTGAGACAGCTGCAGAACTAGTGGGCTAGGATTATTGCCTTCTCGTCTGCAGTTATATTTCTACGGTATTATATAAAGATTAATCATAATTATGCTAGGTATTATACTGTTTACCCAAAAGCTACAGGCTTCTGGCTTCCATTTGAAAAACAAAAACTTATACACACATCTCATCACATTACTCCTATTTCCAGTGTGCATGAGAACTGTCACAAACTACCATTTATCACTTGATATGTGTTTTGGATGAGAATTACATTATCAAATTCCATTGCTTCTTGTTAAAAGCATATTACACTTCAACTAAGCGTCAAACTCCAGCCAAAAGGAAAGTGTTAACATAGAAATATTAAAATGCTTAGGTTTGTGTTTGAATGAATGTGTTAGAAAGAAAAGTGTATAATAATAGCTTATATCATACATTAGTCGGTTCACACTATCTATTATGCATTTCTGCAGTAATCCTTATAACAACTGCCACAGGTTATAACAACTGCCACAAGGTT
This sequence comes from Coluber constrictor foxii, assembly GCA_038048745.1. NCBI lineage: Eukaryota > Metazoa > Chordata > Lepidosauria > Squamata > Colubridae > Coluber > Coluber constrictor. The sequence goes on from CM075961.1 coordinate 74,021,677, forward strand.
CCGTCTTAGGCCCAGTACTCTTCAATATCTTCATAAACAACTTAAATGAGGGAATAGAAGGGGAACTCACCAAATTTGCAGATGATACTAAACTGGCAGGAATAGCTAACACTCTAGAAGATAAACTCAAGATCCAGATGGATCTTGACAGATTTGAACACTGGGCCCTATCAAACAAAATGAAATTCAATGTAGAGAAAAGTAAAGTCTTACACTTAGGTAAGAAAACTCAAAAGCATATATATAAATTGGGGGAAACCAGGCTTAATAGCAGTCACTGTGAGAAGGATCTTGGAGTCTTAGTGGACAATCAGCTAAATATGAGCCAGCAGTGTGTAGCGGCAGCTTAAAAAGCCAGTGCAATCCTAAATTGCATTAACAGAGGGACACAATCAAGATCAAATGAGGTACTAATACCACTCTATAAAGCCCTAGTAAGACCACACCTAGAGTACTGCATCCAGTTTTGGTCATCACACAATAAAAAAGACGCTGAGACTCTAGAAAAAGTGCAGAGGAGAGCAACCAGGATGATTAAGGGACTGGAGACTAAAACATATGAAGAATGTTTACATGAACTGGGCATGGCTAGTCCAGTGAAGAGAAGGACCAGGGGAGACATGATAGCAGTGTTCCAAAATTTGAGGGGCTGCCACAGAGAGAACAGGGTCAAGTTGTTTTACAAAGCACCTGAAGCAGGCGCGAAATACTCCCAGTTTGGACTGGATCACCCGATCCAGTAGCGATGGCGGCGGGTAGTTCGGAGAACCGGTAGCAAAAATCCCTTCCCCCCCCCGCCATGCCCAGTTAAGCCACACGATCATCAGAGGCTTTTTTTTAAAGCATTTTTTCTACAACCTCTTCCGACGAAAAAATGCTCTTAAAAGTAAAAAAAAAAAAAGCCTCTGATGATCGTGCGGCTCAGCAGGGATTGTCAGAGGCTTTCCAAGCATTTTTTTCTGTAGCCTCTTGGCTGAAGAGGTGGTAGAAAAATGGTTTGAAAAGTCTCTGATGATCCCAACTGAGTTGCCTGATCAGCAGAGAGGCATTTTTTAAAAAGCCTCTCTGATGATCCCAGCTGAGTTGCCTGATCGGCAGAAGCTTTTCAAAGCATTAGAAAAAATGCTTTGAAAAGTTAAAAAAAAAAGTTGGCCACACCCACCCAGTGACATTACTTCCACCTCCACCAAGGAACACCCACAGAACTGGTAGTAACAAATTTTACATTTCACCCCTGACCTGAAGGCCAGACAAGGAATAATGGATGGAAACTGACCAAGGAGAGCTTCAACCTAGAAATGAGGAGTGTTAGGATCTGGTGTGAGCCTAACAGTTGTCCAGGCAATATATGTGTTCTGTGACTTTAACATGGATATGTATTATATGACTTTAAGTTTTACTGCTGAATCATTACAATGCTGAGTCATGCTGTAATTAGATAATAACTAGTTGTAAACATATTTAAGAAGGGATCTGTAATGTAGTCAGTTGATGATATGCTACCATTGTGTGAGGAGTTGCTACCATTGTGCTATCATCGTGGGTGGATCTGCTATCATCGTGGTTTGTGTACCAGAGTGAACTTGTTATTCTAACCAACTACTGTTTTATGGTAAGAAGTTTTGTATCACTGGACTGATTTAACTGGCAAAGACTTGGATTGTTTAAAAGACTATGAAATTGTTTTTTCACTATAAACCTTTGATAAACCAGTTTGCGCATCTCTTTTTTTTTATTGAAAAAGTTTTACAATACAAAAAATTTTCATTTTCACCCCCCCTCCCCAATCCCCACCTCCCAACCCCTCCCGCTACCTCCCTCTACCCCAACCCCTTCCCTCCCCATCCCCCCTGACTTCCGCTACAAATTTTAAAAGAAAAGGTTTAAAACAAGAAAAGAAAAAATTATTAAGTACTCAAATTCTAAATTGAAGAAATTTCGAAAGAGGAAGAAAAAAAGGAAAGGAAAAAAAAAGAAAAACAAACAAACAAACAAACAAAAGAAACCCAATAACTATAACCAAAAAGTAAAACAATAGACCTATAAATATTAATGTGTTTCTAAAATTAACAATGTTGTGATAAGAAAAAAAAGAAACCAATAGTAATAACCATTATAGTATTCAGACCAATTTTAAAAAAATTATACCTTTCTATAATCCAATAATATTAACATTACTAATCATATACCAAACTCAATCCCCCTTATAATAAAATATAATATATCTCCTACATATCCATATCAAATAGTTTTATCCCAACTACACCCCTTAACTAAAAAACAAAAAACATAAAACATGCAATATAATATATATAATTATGCATATATAATTATAAACATTTTCAATCTCCATAATCCAAATTTCAATCTTCTCTTCGTCTTGATTGAAGTTGAATATATTTCCTCCAACGTAAATCCAATTCCAATAAGCTTCATCTTCCAGCTGCCCCCATCAGCAAAATAAAGCATTTCTCCACACAAACCCCCCGAGTGACTTTATATAAATAATATCCAACCATGAAGGTATTCACTCCTCTAGGTAGAATCATTCAAACTAGCTTATACTGTAACACCTAAAAGTAGGAAAAATCCATTGCAGCTCCTCTTAAGATTCAAACCTTGAAGAAAGAAAAAAAAACTAGAAACTGCATTCCCAGATGTTCCTTTAAAGCTCTTTCAAATCCTGCCGCTCTTTGCAATTCATTCCTTCGGGTTGTGAGATGTTTTCAATTTCATTCTCTTCTCCTAGATGATGAATTCCAAAAAAAAAAAAGTATAATAGGGTAACCAGTGATCGCTGCTGATATTGCAGCAATCTGTTGACCTTACTCAGGATGTTAAGTCCAATTCAGGATAAACTTTATAGTAAAATTTTTATAATCCATTTTAATATATAAGTCTAATGTCAATCGAACTCAGGATGAACTTTTAACAAATTGTTATACATCTCCAAAGTTTTAACAGCTATCTACGATAGCTCAAATCCTCAAAATAAACTTCTTAGAAAATTTTTATAATCCATTTTAGTAAATAAGTCAAATATAAATCCAACTCAGATTATAAGTGTTTTAAAAAAGTTTAGACTATTTCCAAATTTTTCAATGCTTTCTGTTACAATGTCAAACAGTTCACGATACTCCTTAAATTTGTCATCTGTGGTTTCCAGTCGAATTTCCTCATTAACTTCTAGTTCCTGTTGATTAGTATCATCCCCTATTTCTTGAGGAGCGCTGGGCCTCTGCTGCTGTTCATCTCGAAGTGTAATTTTATTTTTTAAATCTTCCTCCAGCAGTTCAAGGTCCAGTACTCCCCCTCTAAGGTCACTGGGATGCTCAATTTTCTCATCTGAATAATCCATAATAGAATCCTCTGGACAACCACCTGGTGCTCCTTTTTCTTTTAACACACTTTGAATTTCTTCTTTCTGTTTGCATTTTGTAGACTCTCTTTTTTGTTTTTTATTCTTGACATGTTCCGGGGCTCCCTTAAAGATATTTTTGTAAAAATATTCCGCTTTTTCAATGGTATTCAGACAATATCTCACACCATGGTATCTAAAAATTATACCAGCTGGTAAATCCCATCTAAATGGGATATTACTTCTCTTCAATTCCTTGACCAAAAAAGCAAAATCTTTTCTGTCTTTTAAAACCTTCGGTGGTAACTCTTTAAAAATACTGATTTGTATACCTTCTACCTGCACTCTGGCAGAGTAGGACTTTTGTAAAATATCATCTTTCAATCTTCTATCAGTAAGATAAACAACAACATCTCTAGGCAAATTCCTTTGTTTAGCTACACGTGAGTTGACTTTGTAGACTTTCTCTATACAACCAAGAATTAGCTCATCTTCTAGCTTTAATAATTCCGCAAAGGCCTTTGCACAAATTGTTCTTAAGTTTTCTCTCTTATTTTCTCTTATACCTCTTAATCTGATTGCTGATTCCATAGCTTTTATTTGAAGCATAATGACATCATTCTCTAGGTTCTAATTTTTAACCTCAGCTTCCAGAAACTTTTCTTGTATTTCTTGTATCTGAGAGTCAAACTTACTGCTGATCTCAGTCACTTTCTTCCCCATCTCAACCACCACACTTGAAAGATCCGAGATTACTTTGGTAATAGTTTGACTTAATTGGTCATATTTCCCAGAAACCAACTCCTCAAGATTCTTCTGTGAACTTTTTATCTTGTCAACAACACTCACTAAAGACCTTGTTATAAAATCTTTTAAGTCCACATCTGCAGATCCCTGCAGCTGAGTCATTTCAGCTTTATCCTTCAAATGAGTCATGGGGGAGCCCCCCCTTCCTTTAGGTTTAGGAGTCATACTTCTGTTATAATTTACTTTTCAAAAAGACCAAAGAAATTCTTCTTACTTCAATAAAAAAAAACAACAAGAAAAATCTGTATAAATCAGCCTTTGTTTCTTTAATTCTTTTCACTAGTCAAAATGTTTCTTTTAAAATCTCTTGACACTAAGCTCTGCTTTCACTTTCCGCTCTCAATTTTTCTTCAAGCAGAGCCGGTCGCCATCTTAAAAAACACTTTCACTATTCATCTTCTCCTTCCTTTTCCTTTCCCTCCTCTTCCAAAAAATCAATAAAAAAAAAACCATACTTGCATTCTAGTTTTCTGAAGACTCCTTGTTCAACTCGTTTAAGTTGTCAGTTCAGTTGTGGTGTTGCTCACGACGTCTAGCTCCGCTAATTAGCGGAGATCCCTCATGGCCCGGAGCATACTCTGGGGGTCGATAGGGAGCCATCGCCCTGAGCCTTCCCCAGGACAGGAAAAAAATTCCTGGGGTGACTCAGGAGGTTCAACCTCACCCCCAGGAGCTCTCCCCGCTCTTTTAAATAAAGAGCGGTTTTTCCGAGCCGCCTGCCTGCTGTGCGGCGGCTCTTAACGCGCCGGGAGGCCTGCGGTCATGAAGAGACCGCCGACAACGACGGAGGCGCCACCGGAAGTCTCCCAGTTTGCGCATCTCTTATTCATTGCTCTCAGCAACGTTTCTCTGTGTTCTACACTCTGCTGGTTGGTAACACAACAACAATATCCTTAACCAGGAGGAACTTTCTGACAGTGAGAACCATCAACAGAAGTTGCCTTCAGAAGTTGTGGGAGCTTCATCACTTGAGGCTTTCAAGGAAAGATTGGACTGCCATTTGTCAGAAATGGTATAGGGTCTCCTGTTTGAGCGGAGGTTGGACTAGATGACCTATAAGGTCCCCTCCAACTCTGTTAATCTGTAAACTTGACAGATTTTCTTCTGAGAATTATGTTTGCTTGGGGTGATTTTCCAGGTTGCATACTTTTATAGTATAGTATAGCCTTTATTGTCATTGTATGCACTGGTGCAATCCATGACAAAAAATACAAACAACATAAATAGCATAAAGAATAATCCCTATGCAAGTAATTGGGGGGGTGGGGAGAAAAAGAAAAAAGGAAAACTAGTCATACGTTTCTGTGTGTGCGTGGAGTGATTGTGGTTGTGTTTAAGAGCCTGACAGCCCAAGGAAAGAAACTGTTTTTAAACCTATTTGTTCGGCTGGCTATGCTTCGATGTCTTCTGCCTGATGGTAGAAGTGCGAAGAGACACTGACCAGGGTGTGAATCATCTTCAAGTATCTTCCTTTGTCTGCTAAAACAGCAAGACCTGGAGATGTCAGTGGTGTTAGAGATCAACCAATGGTTTCTTGTGCCGAAGGCACTCTCTGTAGTGCCTTCCTGTCCACAGTAGTTAAACCAGCATACCATACTGTAATGCAGAATGTGAGGACACTTTCTATCGTGAAGCAATAGAAAGAGGTCATCAGCCATTGTTCCACCTGATTTTTTTCACAGGACTCTCAAGGAAAGACAGATGTTAAGATATCTTATGTTTTAAAGATGGGATTGAAGTCAGTCAGAGTCAGATCTTCCTAAGCATTTTAAATGATAGTTTGTAAATGATTCTGACATTTTTCCAAGCGATACATTGGCTTTACAGTAAGTCTCTCTTGCTATAAAATATATATCAGTGTTGATTAATATGTAAAGTTCCATTCTGATAAAACTTTATAGTACTTTTATTAAAGGTTATAATTGCAACTGGACAATTATCAACAATGCAAATTAAAAGTGACTGTTATACAAAAAGGATTACTGCTAATTCTTGGTTAACAACAGCATTTGGGACTGAAATTGCCGTCAATATGCAACAGGGTCGCTAAGCAATCTCCCATGACCATTTGTGACCACTGTTCCTGCAGTCTTGGTTGTTGTCATTAAGTGAGGATTGCAAGAATTGTTAAGCAAAGACCATGGCTTTCAAGACCATGGCTACCGAATTCCTGATAGCTTCCTCACTGCTTTTTGCTTAGGACAATCATGTGACTGCAGGATGCTGTGGTGGCTGAATAATAGGGGGAAAGGGTTATTTTTGCCAGGATGCCAGGATTAATCTGTTAAACTATTTTCCACAATGGCCACTGACCATTCAACTTTAGCATTCATTTCATGAAACTTGGTTCCTAAAATGCATGTCAAAATGTAGGTTTTGAGGTCAGTGGCCACTGGTAAAGGAGCAACAGTCTTTTATTATTTTAGGAAAATATAGAAAGGATAGTGAAATAATGACAGAATCTTCAGCAGATGGTCATTCAACCCATTTAAAAACCTTGAAGGAGTCCACAACCTTCCCAGCAATCTGTTCCATTGTGAAAATATCTTCTGAGACTCTCTGCTAATATTTTGTTGAAATTCATTTTATTTTCATTTTGTCACATTGGTTCAGATCTTATCTTCTGGATTAACACAAAATAAAACATTTTCAAGTGTTACATCATATTTTAATTGTATAGTCATTTTAAGCATTTAATTACAAGCTGGCCAACTGTATCTTTTTTTACCTACTGAATTATCTGAACACAGATCCTATGGTGCAGTGTATCATACGAACCCACAACATTAGACTTAATCCAGTAAAACATCATTAAGTTTATTTTGACATAGACTGTTTTCTTTCCTCCAAGCTATTTCTTTTCCATCCCTTGGAACTTCTCACTATATTACAGTTGTTGGAAATTATGAGTAGACATGTTACTTCAAGTATTTTGATCTCATTATTTGGGTTCATGCATTATGCTAAGCCATAAAATAATTCATTTGGTTTTGGTTTAGATTGCTGTGGTGAATCAAACCAACTGTAGCTGATCATGGTTTAGTACAATATATGAATCAAATCATGATCTTTATTTGTAAAACTCAGAATTCATTTGAACTTGGAATAATGGTAGTAAAGTAGTATAGATAAATCAGATTCAGAGTAATATATTCTCAAAAACAATGCTATGGCATTGTACCTATACAAACTGAGCCTTCCAAACTATTTTTAAAATGTAAGGTCATGCATAGCATGTTGCAAATCTAATCAATTAGGTAGGGTTAATGCCTAATCTAATTAACACAGATGGAGATGTTGGCAGTATATACTAGATCAGGGGTGTCAAACTCACGTTATCATGGTGGTGTCACATGACATATTGAGACTTCCCTCCCCCCTTCGCTAAACAGGACGGGGCCAGCACATGATGCATCTAGCCCACAGGCCGGGAGTTTAACAGCCCTGCACTAGATGAAGCTGAGTGAACACCTCCTAGATGAATAGAGTAGAGTAGAGTAGAGTAGAGTAGAGTAGAGTAGAGTAGAGTAGAGTAGAGTAGAGTAGAGTAGAGTAGAGTAGAGTAGAGTAGAGTAGAGTAGAGTAGAGTAGAGTAGAGTAGAATAGAATTCTTTATTGGCCAAGTGTGATTGGACACACAAGGAATTTGTCCTTGGTGCATATGCTCTCAGTGTACATAAAAGGAAAAAAAGAAAACACACATTCATTAAGAATCATAATATACAACACTTAGTGATAGTCATAGCTTACTAATAAGCAATCAAATCATACTAAGAAACAAACAGAACAATATAAATTGTAAAAATACTGGCAACATGGTTATAGTCATAAGTGGGAGGAGATAGGTAATAGAAAGGATGAGAAGAATAATAGTAAGACAGTCTTAGTAAATAGTTTGATAGTGTTGTGGGAATTAGTTGTTTAGCAGAGAGATGGCTGTTAAGTTTGGGAGAAGAAGGGAGTCGAAGCCGGTGGAAAGTAACCAGTTTCCTTTATTAAGCTTCTACAGTAACATTCTAGCAAAAGACAAAGGCTTCATGCTGGCAATGCTCTTTATAGAGGGCTGTCAGTCGTTAGCCAATAGATTTAAAGTATTTTCCCATGACTAGCGCGAACTGGAGTGAAACTTTCAGTCATGCCTGCACATACACAACAATGGCATTCGGGAAAAAACTGTTCTTGAGTCTGTTGTTCTGGTGTGCAGTGCCCTATAGCATTGTTTTAAGGGCAGACATTGAAATAATTTATGTCCAGGTTATAAGGGGTCTATAGATGTTTTCTCAGCTCTCTTTTTGACTTGTGCAGTATACAGGTCCTCAATGGAAGGCAGGTTGGTAGCAATTGCTTTTTCTGTAATTCTTTTTTTTTTAAATATACTTTATTGGTTTTATTAATATACAAAAAAAATACATCAAGTTTCTAATAAAGTCAGAAATGCAGTGTCTGTACATGTTTACAGAATATACCACAGGTATAATTCAAGCTTCAGTTACAACGAAATAAACATACCTACTCTCAAGTTTTAATCCAATTATAGAGCCAATTGTACCACCTACCCCATACAACATAGTGTTTAGATTTTTCATCATTATTTAGCTCATTCATTAGATTGGTCATTTCCGCGCACTCTAGAATTTTATTTATTACATTTTCCTCCGAAGGTGCAATTTTATCCTTCCATGTTTTTGCGTAAACTAATCTGGCTGCCGTAGTTATGTGAATTATAAATTGGATTTTTTCTTTGGCAATCCCCTGCCTGATTATGTCCAGAAACAAGGTTTCAGGGGCTAGGTCTATTTCCTTTTCAGTTATATCCCTCAACCAATCGCGAATTTTGGATCAAAACCTTTTTGATAGTTGACAGGACCACCATATATGATAGAAGGTGCCGACTTCCTTACCACATTTCCAACACATTGCTGAAACATTGGGGAATATTTTTGCTAATCTAGCTGGCGCTAAGTGCTACCTGTGGAGCATCTTATACTGGTTTTCCCTATACGTTGCCGCTTTGGTCATTTGATAATTCCTATTCCAGGCTTCTTCCCACTGGTTAAAATTTATACTATATCCTATATTTTTTTCCCAAGCATTTAATTGGTTTCTAGTTATCGCCTCCGCTCTATCCTCATCTAATAAAAGATTATATAATCTTGCGAGCATTTTCTTTTCTGCTCCCAATAGAATTTTGTCTAAACTTCTGTATTTTGGTTCTATGCCAAATTGGTCCCTATCCTTCTGGTACCTTGAGTTAATCTGCAGGTAGTTCCACCAATCTATGTTAAAACCTTGGTCTCTTGGCATATCTAAAGATTTAAGATTCCCGTTTTCGTCTAATACCTCCTTATATGTAGCAAACGTTTGTATATCTCATCTATTTGGATCAATTAGGGCCTCCATGATAGAGAGCCAATTTGGAACTTTTACATAAAACCGCTGCCTAATTTCTTCCCACGCTTGGATAAGGGTCTCCCTTACTTTGTGTCTGTGAAAAGGAAGTTTTTTCTTATTTCTAGAGTCCCACAAGTGGGCGTGCCATCCTTCTTGCAGGTCATGCCCTTCTAAGGTCAGAATTCTTCTATTTTGTAACGTGACCCACTCCTTGATCCAAACTAATTTGGCTGCCTTTTGGTATGCCTCCCAATCAGGGAGACTGAAGCCACCCATATTTCTTTTCCCTTGTAAAATCTTGTATGATATCCTCGACTTTTTCCCCTCCCATAAAAAGAGCCTAACACTTTTATTCAGTTCTAAGAAATTTTTTTTGCCTAATTTCACTGGGATATTTTGAAATAAGAATATAATTTTAGGGAGAATATTCATTTTAACTGCTGCAATTTTACCTGTAAGGGACAATTTTATCTTTTTCCATCTCTCCAGGTCTTGCTGTATTCTTTGTAATAATGGGGTGTAATTATCTTCTTTTAATGATGAGTACTGTGAAGTTAGCCATACACCTAAATACTTTGTTTTCTTCACTACCTGGATGCCTAGCAATTCTTCCAACTCTTTTTTGTGTGTTTCTGTTACATTTTTCACTATTATTTTAATTTTCGTTTTATTAAGTTTAAAGCCGGCAACTTTTCTATAGTTCTCTATTTCTTGTAGGACTTTTGGGCCAGTTTCTAGTGGGTCTTCTACTATTAATGGCACATCGTTTGCAAAAGCCTGTGTTTTGAAAATCTCTTTCCTTAAGTCCTTTAATATCATTATTAGCTCTGATCTTCCTAAGTAGCACTTCTAACGCCAGAATAAAAAGTAAGGGAGATAAGGGGCATCCTTGCCTTACACCCTTTTGAATCTGAAATGTTCTAGTCTTATCCCCATTTATTAAAATGTTCGCCTTCTATAATTCTAATTATCTGCTGAAGTCTGTCTCTGTCTTGTTGGGTTGCAGAGCCAAACCAGATAGTTATAGAGGTCAGATGACAGACTCAATAGTTCCTCTGTAGAACTGAATCAGCAGCTGTTTGGGCAGTTGAGCTTTCTGAGTTGGCACAGAAAGAACATTCTTTGTTGTGCTTTTTTGATGACATTTTTGATGTTGGGCGTTCATTTTAGGTCTTGAGATATGGTAGAACCTAGAAATTTGAAAGCCTCTACTGTTGATACTATGTTGTCAAGTGTTGTAATAGGTAGAAGTATGGAAAGGTTTCTCCTAAAATCTATCACCATGGTTTTGAGTGTGTTTACTTCAAGATTGTTCCAGTTGCACCACAAGGCTAGTTCTTCAACCTCTCATTTGTATGCAAATTTGTCGTTGTCTCGAATGAGACCAATCACTGTTGTATCATCTGCAAACTTCAGTACTTTAACAGAGGAATCTTTTGAGATATAGTCATTGGTGTATAGAGAGAAGAGGAGAACCCTGAGGTTCTCCTGTGCTAATTGTATAGGTATCTGATGTGATTTTGCCTAGCTTCACCTGTTGCTTCCTGTCTGTTAGGAATCTTATGATCCATTTGCAAGTGTGGTTAGGTACAGCTAGCTGATTTGGCTTAGTTAGAAGAATATCTGGAATGATATTGAATGCTGAGCTGAAGTCTACATAGAGGGCCCTTGCGTAGGTCTTTGGAGATTCAAGACGTTGTAGGATGTAGTGCAGAGCCATATCAACAGCTTCATCTGTTGATCTATTTGCTCCGTAGGCAAATTGCAAGGGGTCTAACAGTGGATCCATAATGGTTTTCAGGTGGGCCAGCACTAGCTTTTCAAAACATCATAACTACAGATGTTAGAGCAACCAATCTGAAGTTGTTCAGTTCCTTGATGGAGGGTTTCTTCGGCACTGGGATGATAGCAGAGTGTTCAAAGCAAGAAGGAATATACCACATTGCTAGTGATTTATTAAACATGTGGGTGAAGATGGGGGCCAGATGGTCAGCATAGGCTTTTAAGCAAGAAAGAGTTATTTTGTCTGGACCTGGTGCTTTTCCTGGCTTTTGTCTGTGAAATAGACCTTGCACCCCATTTTCTGTAATCACTAGAGGTGGTGGGCCCAATGGCATGGAGTCAGTTCAGGAGTAAAAACCAGCAGATTCTGACAGGTTCTGAAGAACCGGTAGCGGAAATTTTGAGCAGTTCGAAGAACCGGCAAATACACTTCTGGCTGGCCTCAGAGTGGGGTGGGAATGGAGATTTTACAGTATCCTTCCCCTGCCATACCCACCAAACCATGCCCACCAAGCCATACCACATCCATCAAGCCACACCCACAGAACCGGTAGTAAAAAAAAAACTGGATTTCACCACTGGGTCAGTTATAGGAGGCTTGGCTGTTGTTGCTGTGTCTGAGACAGGGATTGTGGAGATGGGTGGCAGTAGATGGGTGGCAGTAGTTTTCTCTCAAGCCTACAGTAAAACACATTCAGGTCATCTGCCAGTTGTTGATTTCTTTCAGCATGGGAAGGGGGTTTGCTGTAACTGGTGATTGATACATTTGCCCCTTAGAAAACTAGGAGCAAGCTAGGAATGCAAAATATCTTTAAGCCATGGCCTGTTCTTCAAGAGAATGCCATACATGCTAGAGGTTTCTGTTTCTACTTTTCTACTGATATTGTATATATTAAAGGATTATGAATTGCCGTGCAGATGTGACTTGTGTGGGTTGGATGACAAAATTTGTATTTGCTGGTGGACATGTTCCTAAGTTCTTAGTAGGCAATGGATTTTCCTTGGGAACAGCAGGACAGAAGGAAATAATTAAACTCTTCTCTTTACCTACCATGGTCATTATTCTAATTGAAAATATATATCTGTTATTTTGTTACTGTTAAAAGTGTGTTTAGTTGAATTAGGTTTAAATTAGAATTAGAAACAATTTCTGTTTATAGTCCATAAGAAAATTTTTGAAGTTACTGAATTTTACTATACCATATGTTGTTGGGTTTTAAAATATATAGCTAGAGAAGTGTTGGCGAACCTTTTTGGCACTGGAAACCAGAAGAACAGTTCCCTGCTCTTCATGCGTGTGCTGGGAAGCTGAGCTTCCGGTTTTTGGCATGCGCATTCACACAGGTCACCTGGTCTTCTGGTTTCTGATGCTCCGGTGTGCGATGCGCATGTACATGCAGAAACCCAGAAAAGCAATGGGCAATGGCTGGCATGCCCAGAGAGATGGCTCTGCATGCCACTTCCGGCATGTGTACTATAGGTTCGCCATCACTGAGCTATGGGCTAAATGAATTTGCTAAAGACTATTTTTCTCTGAAGTTCTGGACTTCCTATTGGACATTTCTGAGGTATATGTCTGAATTTAAAAAATGGCTTTTTGTGTGCTATGAATTTAGATGCATAATTTCTTGGTAGGAATGGATGGTATATGAAGTTATCACTATGTTATTAAAATCATAAGATTGCACAACTCCATCTGGTCTCTTAGAACTGTCCTGGTTGATTCAGGATTTAAGGAAGGGTCTACAACAATTCACCATGGCCAACTTCTTGCAGCCAGCTCACTTATGGCCAACTTGCCGAGGACAATTCACCATGGCAAATTTGCTGTAGGACAAGAGTTATACTAATATCGAAGAAATAGTGGAATAGAATCATTAAAGGATGCCAAAGGAGTGACAAAATGAAATGTGAATGACAAAAATTGAAATAGTTTTTATTATTATATAGAATTAAATTGTTGAATTGTCCCACAGCGAGTTGTCCCATGGTGAGTTGGCCATGGCTAGTTATATAATTCCCCTAAGGAAAGCTGCAGATTATACTCTTCTCATTGTGTCTTAATGTTATTTGTAAGCCACATCTACACATTTAGGCAGGAAAGGGAACTGCTAAAAATCATTACATAACCACGTGATATTTTTTCCTTCTTAATTGCACTGGGACAGGAACACTAATATATAATCAGGCAATGTATTTTTATTTATTTACTTTTTAAAAAAAATTGATTTATATGCCGCTCTTCTCCGGAGACTCAGGCCGGCTTACAATGCGTTAAGCAATAGCCTTCATACTTTTGTATATTTTTACAGAGTCAGCTTATTGCCCCCACAAACTGGGTCCTCAATTTATCTACCTTAGAAAGGATGGAAGGCTGAGTCAACCTTGAGCCTGGTGAGATCCGAACGTACTAATTGCAGACGGCTGGAGTTAAATTACAATGCATTAGTCTGCTGAGCTATCCAGGCTCCTTCTTTATTTATATTCCATCTTTATTGCTTTTTTAAAATAAATAATTAAAGGGGACGAACACATCTAATACTATATTCCTTCCTGCTTTTTATTTATTTTTTTAAAATTTGATTTATATGCTGCCCTTCTCCAGAGACTCAAGGTGGCTTACAATGCGTTAAGCAATAGCCTTCATACTTTTGTATATTTATACAAAGTCAGCTTATTGCCCCCACAAACTGGGTCCTCAATTTACCCACCTTATAAAGGATGGAAGGCTGAGTCGACCTTGGGCCTGGTGAGAATTGAACTCGCAGTAATTGCAGGCAGCTGGATGTTAAATGCTGCCTTAGTAGGAGGCACTTAGCCTCCTACGCCACTCAGGCTCCCTGTTTTTCCCACAACAACCATCCTATCAAGTGAGCTGATATTTATTTCAATCTTTATTACATTGATCAGATATTCAGGACCTCTTGCCCTGAAAAAGCTGTTCTAAACATGTCCTTTATTTCAAGAAGATGTTCACACCACACATTAAATCACAAACCAGCCAAGAATAGCACAGCTCCTCAGCTGTAGGAGAGCTATTAAGTCCTTGCTTCAGTGTACCTTGCAAAAAGAATATTCCAGCCAAACGTTATATTCTCCCCTCATTCTGCTTCATAAATGTTAGGCTTGCTTTTCATTCGTAACCCTCCCGTTCCTTAAAGCAACTTTTAAATAGGGAAACGAAAACGAAACCCTGATAACCCATTGCCTTCTGAAAGGCCAACCATGCCTAAGCAGCCAAAGTTTGGGATAGACTTGTTTAAAAAGAACGGCAGGTGCGAGCTGGGCAGGAAGAGACTACCCAGATGCTGCCTGAAAGCGATAGGGGGCGTGGCTGAGCACCTTTCACTAAAAAAGAAAGCTGGGATGGAGATGGGCTAAGGGGAAAGGCTGTGGGAGGAGTGCGCGCAGTGCAGAGAGGGTTGGCCGCCTTGGAGCTCGCATCATCGCGGCATCAGCGGAAAGGGAAGTCGGAGGGCGTGCACACCCCCTGCTCGGGCGGGCCCCTAAGCAAGCAAGGTGGAAGGGAAAGGTTTGCGCGCTGGATAGCCGATCTGGACCAGTCGGCCTCCCAGTCCAGATTGCTGCCTGAAGACGCCTAGTCTTTTGCTCCATGCAATGCACCGCCTCCTTTAGCGCGATGCAAAGGGCCGGAGGAGGAGGAGGAGGAGGAGCGGCCGCAGCAGCAGCAGCAGCAGCCGAGCCCGGAGGAGGCAGTGGGAGAGGAGGTGACAACGGCGGCGAGGCGGTTGCAGCAGCAGCGGCCTCTTATCGGGTACTGAGTCGCTTGCTCGGGTACGGCGGACCAGAGTCAGCCGCAGCCGGCTTGGGGCTGAGCAGAGCTGTTGGAGAGACTGCCGCTATTGCAACTCGGGATCGTGGAAGGGCGGGCGGGTTGCGGGGCTCGCAGCTTCTGGTCTTCCGCCCTGGAGAAACCGGAGAGCCCTCGGCGGGGTCCCCAGCCGGCTGTTTGCCTCCGCCGCCGCCGCCACTGCCTCAACCACCCCCGTCGGAGCTTCTGTGCGCTAGGCATCGGTGTGCTCTCCTGGATGCTCCGAAAGGCGAGCCGGGAGGGGGACGATGCTGGAGCGGAACGCCGAGTGGCTTCATTTTCCCTCCGGGAGCCGGCCTGGAGTTACAGCTGGCGGCTCTGGGGCTCCATCAAGCACCTCCGACGGTGCTAGGAGGGCTGGGCAAGCCTTCCGGCGATTGCTCCTGCATGAGCCTCTTGCCTCAGCCGGCGATGGCCCCGCCGCCCACTCTGTCCTTGTTGCCCCCGGGGGAGGAGACCAGCGACGCCCTGCTGGTGCTGGAAGCTCTGGGCCCTGACGAGGAAGATGAGGACGAGACGGTTGCAGGGCAGGCCGAGCCCTCCAATACGGAGAGCAGCCTCGTTCAGTTGCCCGCCGCAGCCGTCCCGGTGTTCGCTGCTGCTGCTGCTGCTCCTCCTCCTTCGGCAGGCCCGGCACCCGCCGTTGCTACCCCACGTCCCAGCTCTTCGGCCCCCTCCAGGAAAGGTTCCTTGAAGGTTCGCCTCAGCCGCCTTTTCCGCACCAAGAGCTGCAGTGGGCCATCCTGCAACGCCGGGGCAACTGCTGGAGCCCGCCGGATCGGAGAGAGGGAACTTCTTCAAGCCGCTGCTGCCCCAGCCCCCTCGGGCACGGCAGGAAGCCTCCCCGATGTGTCTCAACCTGGCTACCGGGAGCAGGACTCGAGCAGGTGAGGAGGCGCTGGATCGCTGAAATATAGATAAAGGAAAGAGGGTTGAGCAGGCTGGTGTTCAGTTGCCTCAATCTGGTAGGGGACAAAATGAAAGAGGGTGGGCAAAATGGAAATGGAAACTGCTGCCTTGCAAGCATCTCCAGCACTCTTGCCTTCGACCTCGGTTGTGGAATTGTCAAATACTTGGAGAAGTGTTTGATGCCTTTTTAAAAAAAAAATTCAATTCAGTCTTTGAACTTTGAGGCAGCACCTCCAGATCTTTTGGTCTATAGTCCCAGCTAGCATGGCAAGTCCTCAGTAGTATTTCCTTTCAGATATTGAAGGGAAAATATTTCAAGGCTTCTATATTTTTTTACACCATTGGCTGTTTTTATCCAGAGTTTGAAATTGAAAGGATCCAATTGTATTTGTGATGTATTTCTCAAGCCTGTTGGAAGGAATTCACTGACCATATTCTATCATCACTTCTCATTGGTAGACATACTTTGCCTTGTCTCATATTCAGTCTTTGGTATCTCAAGTTAAAAAGATTCAGATTGTCCATAGTGCATTAGAGGATTTACTTGGGATCTTGGAGTATTACTATTAATCAGTGTAAATAGCTTTAAATTAAATAGAAAAATGGATAGTTATGACTTTGCACCTGAACACCAATTTCATTCTTGGTGAAGTTTTCTGTTCAATCCTGTTCAATTCTTGGAGACATGCCTGGACAAGTCCTTACAGTTTTCTTGGCAAGTGATTGGCCATTACTTCCTTGGTAGAGCTGCGAGAAAGTGGTTGGCCCAAAGTCAGCCAGCTGGCTCTGTGCCTAAAGCAGGACTAGAACTCGTCCTGTTTCTAGCCTGATACCTTAACCTTCACACCAAACTGGTACTTTGGTTACATGTTCCTTCATCCTTAGAAAATTATCAGAGCCATTTTTCCCAACTGCTTAGAGATGTTGTCCTTGAGGGACCTAATATAAAAAGAAATAGAAACCAGAGATTTTACCACCTGTGCCTGTGGGATTGTGAATGCAGTAAAACTGTACTACTCGGGACTGACTGACTAGAGGACTTTTCCTTGCAAATTGCTGTATGTGTATGATCAGGGCCGGATTTAGATGAAAAGAGGCCCTAGGCTATTCCACTTATGAGGCCCTTTCACCTCCCATTTTTTTCGGTTCAGTGTTTTAGTGTTCACTGTTTTTAATTTTAATTTTGCTAACAATTTGAATGTAGGCTCCTCTTGATCTTGAGGCCCTAGGCTGAAGCCTAGTTAGCCTATAGCAAAATCCAGCCCTGTGTATGATACAGATCAGAGTGATAAAAAATATGATGAAATATATGTCATAACGCCACAGTGCAAATCAGGACTTACATTTGGGGTGTATACATAAGTCAGGTGGTTTATAACATGAATTTTTTGTCATTTGTTACTTTCTGCAGATGTCTCTGAAGTGACTGAAGTTGGCTTCTTTAATAGAAGGGCCTTACAGTACCAAATTTCTAATAATCTTTAGAAGGATTTGTGATTCTGAGCTTGTTTTTTTAAAAAAAACATTCATTCAGAAAAAGTTTTGCTCATTAAGTTTAAGTATGTTTGGTGGCTTCCGCAGCTCTGAAATGTCAATAGATTAAGATAACCTACTACTATTTCTACAGGATTTCAGATGGATTTTTTATAGATTGACTTTGCCTGGTGACATAGTATTGGTTAGTTTAATCTGTCCACTTTACAGGTTCGCATACCACTTTAAACCATAAACTAGCCATAAACTGAGTTGCTCGGCCTGTTTGGGTAAAAGGTGATGGGATAATTTGTGCTTTAATGTTTATACAAATTCGAAGGAAAATATACTGAATTTTATAAGGTGCTGACTAAATTTTCTGGCTCTGGATTAAAATACATACATAGAGTGACGGTATTCACTTGTTTTTTTCTCAACAAAGTTTTCCATTTTGTTTTTTTATGTTTCTAGATATGTTGGACTGCCATTCATTCACTTCTGATTTGGCACTTATAGTTCTGTATTTTTGGAGGGAGCTAGGTTGGCAGAGACTGCAATGTGCTTACATAAAACGTTTTTGTTTTGTTTAGCCCGGATTTGATCTCATTTGTAATCATGCTGATTTGAAATAGGGTTCAACCTGCATCTCCCACATTAATACTAAATACTTTGACCCACCAAATTCATAAACTAATGTTCAAGTGCAAGAATTTGGTTATTGGGGCTGGTTAATGCACATTCAAGCGGGTCCCTTATAATTCACTGTTAAATATATTTTACATGCAGAAGATCTCAGGAATCTCTGATTAGGCACCTGACCAGTATTACTGTAGTGTCAAGAAACCTACAGCTGAGTCCTTCTTGAAGAATTATTTCCAGTTATGGTAGAAGAGATTGGGGAACAGAGGACTTGGGTAGTTCCCTTCTACTCCAGTCAGCATTGCCAGTGTTTGGAAGTGACAAGAATTGTAAGCCAGAACCTCTTAAAAGAACCCCTTCCCCATATTGAGAAAAATAACCAAGTGGGGCTGCTGAGGTCATAAGTTGACTTTGAAGGGACCATATTGCCATTCCTGTGACCTGAGATCTCTTTCAATTCTTGGTTTCAATAATTGAAACAGGGACTGACCCTGGTATAATCTAGGACACATAAATCTACCATAACATGGATTTAAAAAAAATCCTGGTAAATTAATGCTGTAGAAATGCTATTTTCGTAATTGTCCTCACTTGTGTTTCAGTGTCCTCCGTCAATGATCACATTTATAAACATGCTAAACTATCTGATTACTACACCTAGCACTTTGCCTGTATTATGGGTCAAACTAAGATTTCATCCTGGGTTGTTATCTGGATCGGTAATTAGGCCTATCTTCTCCTTTCTGGACATTGAAGCAGGGAAGTAAAGCAGCTATTAAATGAATCTGCTACAGCCTCATCTCTTTTTCTTCTATTTCCTTTTTCTAATCTCTGTCTCTAGTCTCTCCCTCCCTCCCTCCCCCTGTGTGTGTGTGTGTGTGTGTGTGTAATATAATGAGCAGAGGCAAATTGTCCTTGGATGTTGTGCCTTTTTGACATGGATGCCATTTCCTCTTTTTTCTTAGACACAAAATATCTTGGGCTAGCAGAAGGCTTTTGACTCAGAAGGCTTGGTGTTAATAGAAGTTTAAGCACTGGCTAAATAAATAATTTATTTTTTATGAAATCATCTATTAATAAAGCCATGCTTTTCTCTGAAATTGGACTTCTAGATTAGTTAAACCCATGGGTCTGTTCACCACTATGACACTTTTTGGCTATGTGTACACATATTCACTCAGGTCATATAAAAGTCTAGCAAAAATATTTAGTGTTTGTAAAACCTGCGAAGTTTATCTTGGTCTGTTTGTTTTTTACTGTAATTGTTTAGGGAGTGGTTGCTTAGTATATTTTGTTTAGTATATTTGCTTAGTATATTTTGTGTCTGGCAAGCCTAAAAAATGAATTAATTCTTAAAATGTGTTGTCTGAGACACATTGGTGTATTGGTGATGAAGATTCCATCATGGAATCAAAATTACTTAGTAATCAAAATTACTAAGGCAAAAGGCATGTCCCCACCTTGCCAAAATCTTTGTTTTCTAGGGGAATGAACTGGATGTATATATATTAGGGAAATGCATTTATTTTTTCTTTCTAGTTTGTTGAGGTGCTGTATCTCAGATGACTTGAAATTCAGCAGTGTTGTGCTATTCATTTGTGATTTAACCTTGGCTTTTTTGACATTTGAGGGAACTTAAAAATATTGTAGACTATACAGAGAAAGAAAAATTAAAGCCACTTTTTAGTACATATACTCAGTGCTCCCATCCTTTCTCCCTTCCTCTTTATATGGCTTTTGCATTATAGAGTTTTTTTTTTTATAAAAAAGTTGCTCTACAGGTTTTTCACTTTTTAATTGTTTTTTTCCCTCTTTGGTGATAATAGAAAAATGGAACATACGTTGAAATAATAAATGGGCAGCTTGATATCCAAATAATTGATTCCTTCAGAGCTAACCTCCTTCATTCTTTTTAGAGGCCAAGGGGAAATAAAGTGAAGAATTTATGATATAGTTGAATCAGATCTTATTGTGGATACAGATAAAAGAAGGGGTAAATGCAATCATATCTTTATTTATAGACTCTTTTGTCTGTATTTTTGTAGAAAACAAAGACTGATGCGAACACAAAGTGCCTTTTCTCCAGTTGCTTTTGGTCCCCTCTTCACAGGTAAGTGTTGAACCTGATGCTTCTCTTTCTCTTCCTTATTTATTTATTTATTTATTTATTTATTTATTTATTTATTTATTTATTTATTTATTTATTTATTTATTATATTTCTATACCGCCTTTCTCCTGCAGGATTCAAGGTGGTGTACAGTCAAGAAAAAATAAAAGATACATCATAAAATTGATAATTAAAATTTTAGCAAAGTTTAACCCAAATTAAATAAAACCCAGAATTATATAATATTTTAATCATTCCCAGTTAACATGCCTAGCCCCGCCTGATTGAACATCAGGGTCTTGAGGGCACAGCGGAAAGCACGGAGATTAGGAGCCCTTACAGAGAAGGCCCTCCCCCTGGGAGTCGCCAGTCGGCACAATTTGACTGACGGTATCCTGAGTAGTCCCTCCCTGTGAGAACGAACTGGTTGGTGGGAAGTTATTGGTGGCAAAAGACAGTCTCGTAAGTACCCAGGCCCTAAGCCATGGAGCGCTTTAAAGGTGATAACTAACATCTTGAATCGCACCCGGAAGACCACTGGGAGCCAGTGCAGCTTGCGTAGGAGAGGTGTTACATGGGCGCAATGAGATGCACCCATAATCACCTGCGTGGCTACATTCTGGACCAGTTGGAGCCTCCGGATGCTTTTCAAGGGGAATCCCATATAGAGAGCATTGCAGTAGTCCATACGGGAGATGACTAGGGCATGAGTGACTCTGCGCAAGGCATCCCGATCCAGAAAGGGACGCAACTGGTGGATCAGGCGAACCTGATAAAAGGCCCCCCCTGGCCACGGCCGTCAAATGGTCTTCTAAAGATAGCCATGAGTCCAGGAGGACACCCAAATTGCGGGCCCTCTCTTTGGGGAGCAAGGTCTCATCCCCAATTGTCAGTGATAGTACCAGCTGACGGGATGCTGGAAGCCACAGCCACTCAGTCTTGGAGGGGTTGAGTCTGAGTTTGTTTCTCCTCATCCAGATCCGTACGGCCTCCAGGCAATGGAACATCACAGTAAGGGCATCGTTGGGGTGGTCTGGGGTGGAGATGTATAGCTGAGTGTCATCAGCATACTGATGAACATTCACCCCGAAACCATGGATGATCTCGCCTAGCGGTTTTACATAAATGTTGAACAGAAGGGGTGAGAGGACCGACCCTTGCAGCACCCCACAAATAAGGTGCCTCGAGGTTGACCTCTGTCTCCCTGCCAACACAAACTGCGAACGGTCAGAGAGAAAGGAGAGAACCACCGAAGCACGGTGCCCCCTATTCCTAACCTCTCCAGCCGGTGCAGTAGGATACCATGGTCGATGGTATCAAAAGCCGTTGAGAGATCTAATAGGACCAGGATAGAAGAGCAACCTCTGTCCCGGGCCCTCCAGAGATCATCAACCAACGCGACCAATGCCGTTTCCGTGCTGTATCGCGACCTGAAGCCCGACTGGAACGGATCCAGATAGACATCTTCATCCAGGTATCGGGGTAGTTGTCACGCCACCACACTGTCAACAACCTTTGCAACGAAGTGAAGATTGAAGATTGGACGATAGTTTGATAGTAAAGTCGGATCCAGGGAAGGCCTCTTGAGGAGGGGCTTCACAGCTGCCTCTTTCAAGGCGGCGGGAAAGAAACCCTCACTCAGAGAAGCATTTATAATCCCCTGGAGCCAGCCTCGTGTAACCTCCCGGGAGGCCAGTACCAACCAGGAGGGACACGGGTCCAATAAACATGTGACAGCGTTAAGCTTTCCCAGAATCCTGTCCACATCCTCAGGAGCTACAGAGTCAAACTCCTCCCAGATAACGCTCTCAAGACCTACCCCCGTTTCCTCCCCTGGATCTACCAGGCCATCCCGAATCTGAGCAACTTTATCATGCAAGAATTGCACAAAATCCTCAGCTCGTCCCTGTAAGGGATCTTCTCGCATCCCCACCTGAAGTAGGGAGCGGGTCACCCTAAACAGCGTTGCTGGACGGTTCTCTGCAGATGCAATAAGAGCGGAGAAGTAGTTATACTTCGCCGCTTTTATCGCCACTAGGTAGGTCTTAATATAGGATCTCACCTGTGTTCGGTCAGATTCAGATCGGCTTGTCCTTCAATTGTTCTCCAGATGTCTTTTCCGACGCTTCACCTCTCTCAGCTCCTCGGAAAACCAAGGAGCTAGTCGAGATCGGCATCGGGTCAGAGGCCGCAAAGGCACGACGCAACCACTAGTGGTTCCAGGCGACCACTAGGTCCTCAGTCGAGTCGTGAGCCAGAGTCTCAGGAAATGGCCCAAGCTCCATTGAAGGAAGCCCTATAGTTTTACTCAATTTTGCATATATAATATGTTGCTATTAGACCAGAGTTCCCCAACCTTTCTGGGTTGCGATCCAGAGTGGGGAGGGGGGAAAAGAAGGGATGATTTATGGGAGGGGTAGGTGCATGTGCACGCATGCACACCGGTGATGTTCATGGTGATGCTTGTATGAGTTGGGCCACAAATGTCTGCAACAAGGCTTGCGTGAATGAGGCCATGAACACCCTAGGCAACATTTGCACAAGTTGGGTTATGCACGCGCACCAGCCACTCACTCAGTCTGGTGGCAATTAGACCATGGCCTGATAATGGGCCATGACCCGCAGGTTGGAGACTCCTATATTAGATTATGAATAATGGTACTGATTTAAAAAAAAACCTAGTTTTTTGATTTAAAATCAAAATTGATTTAATTGATTTAAAAAAAAACCTAGTTTTGGAGTGATTCTGATTTTTGAACAAAAAAATATTAAATACCATGAATGTATTATATATTTTCTTATCCCCAAACAAAAAAAGTCTTCTATAGATTAGCTTTCCCAGCCAGGTAATATTCATGTGTTGGACTTTATGTTTGTTAATCCTCAGATATCATAGGAGAAGACTTTTTAGAAAGGTTTTCTCCTAAAGAACCTATCCCGGTGTACAGAAGGTTCACAGAGTAAATTGAATGAGAGATTGTCTAGCTGTCCATCATAAAATAGAAGAATATTAGTAGCTATCGCTATGTATTGGATTAGATCTCTCCCCTGGAATTCAGAAGAGTCTTGTTGCTCAAACTCGGATAGCAACCTCTCTGTTAACATCTGATTTCTAATTAAGCAAGTCTTTATTTTTAGCTGATTCTGAAATTAGCTGATTCTGAAAAACCTAATTCTGAAATTAGCTGATATTACATGGCATCAGTTCAGATTAAAATACATATACTAGTGTCTTGAAGAAGTTAGCCTTTCCCATAGAATCCCAAATCTGCCATAGAATTAGAGCCAAGGAAACATGAAGAAAGAAATGTTGTTTCTCATTTCTAAGTAATATAATAGCAAACAGGACATGTCTTAGTGAATTTGCAGAAAATTCCAACAATTTTAAGGTGAAGATTTTAAAAGCATCTTTTCCTTCTGGACAGGTGTCACAGTTGGAATACAGAGAGCATACTATAATTCCAGATCCTAGGACATGATTTGATCACACAATTTTGCATAACGGCACATATTGATCTTCCCAAGAAACATTTTTTTAAAAATGGATGAAATCTCACAGGGTTTTTGTTGTTTTCATTCTGAAATATTACAACAATTTGATGCATTTAGCTGAAAGCTGACAAGATGTTGATATACCTGGGCAATTGGCTTTGAGATTTGGAAGCTATTTGCCTTCTGTCTGTCAGCCATTTAACTATGGTTGTTCTTGAATCTTTCCTTCAGCTTTTGCATATGTCTGAGGACTTGGGAATGGGGAATTATGGTCAGGATGCTTGAAATTTTGTACCTACTAAGCAGAGGTGGGTTTTACTTACCTTCACTATCGGTTCACTCGTGCACGCATGCATAGATCGTATTTGATGATGTCCTGGCGGGTGGGCGGAGTCTCCCGCCACCGCTGCTACCAGTTCGCTGAACCTGGGTGAACTGATAGCAACCCACCACTGCTACTAAGTATTTGGATTGCAGACATAAATTCAGAAGCTGTTTTCAATATTGGACACTTTGCTATACCATATGATAGGAGTGTTTTTTACTCAGTATGAGGTAGAATACTATACAGGTAGCCCTGGATTTACAATCACAATTGAGCCCAACATTTCTGTTGCTAAGTGAAATAGTTGTTTAGTGAATTTGCTAGTCAAGAAGGTCACTAAAGATAATCACATGACCCTGGGACATTGCAGCCATCATAAATATGAATCAGTTGCCAAGAGTCTAAATTTTGATCACACGACTGTTGGGATGTTGCATTGGTCGTAAGTGTGAAGAATGGTTATAACTCAACTTCGAATGATGACTAGATGAACTATTGTGAGTCGAGGATTACCTATATTTTCTCACCGCAACTCACAAAGGCATTTTCTTTGATGTACAGAGGATTGCCTTTGCTATTTGTTGTTATAAACAAAAATTTGCTCGTCAAGTCTGTGTTCTTTGCTCCTTAAAGGTTTTGGAGATAACTTGTAGATATTCACAAACATGTATGAAATACAACACTGTTCTGTACCTTCAGATGCAGATGGAATACTAACTATATTTCATGGTGCAGCATTTGGCCCAGATATTTCCTTAGCAAAACATGTTTCAACAAGTTTGAAAGTCAGCTAAATCCTTAAGTTTAATTATTCATAAGTAAGGGAAGTGACCCTACTTATATAATGGCTTTTGGCTCTAAAAATGACCCACAAGATAGCTCATGAGACAAAGAATATTAAAAGATAATGATCTTTTAAGAGTTCAGCTGAGTTAAAATCTTCTGTTTTCAGTTAAATGCCTTAAAAATGAGATGACACATGTGACTGTCCAAAATCAAAGCAGCTTATTTTCCATTGGAAGGGAATTTCATAGTCATTGTGCTACCACAAAAAGGCTCTGTTTTATATTCCTTCTAAGCAATTATTTTGGTTGATACAGACAGGTCTGTGTAAGACGATCAACCTCTTAAATTGCTATCATCTGAAATACATACTCCAGAAAGCAATCTGTTTGCCACTCATTTAACTGGTGACAGTTTTGGAATACTTTCCAAGAGTAGCATGTGTGTCTACATTGTAACAAATTTAATTAGGAATCAACCATGACATATGCCTATAATCAGAGATTGCTCTGATATTAGACCTACACTTCTGACATGAGTAATAGTGCTAGGTCAGGGGTCTGCAAAACTCAAAGAGCCATTTGGACCCGTTTCCCACAGAAAAGAAAACACCGGGAGCCATAAGACCCTTCCCATGCCTGACTATTTCTTGAGTAGCCACGAAAGTAATAAATAATAAATAAATAACTTTATTGTCATTGTACATGTATACACAGTATACCTATGCTACCCAAACTAGCATATGTAGTTGAATTAAATGTTCTGTTTACTTCTGAAACTTTTATTTTCTTGGATTTATCCGTGGTTGGCCTACCGGGGGTTGAAAAGCTCAATGCATCCTGTGCCAGCGGGTGTCGCACATTAGCAGCTGTGACACATATTTTGAGTGACAGGGAGCTGCAACAGAGGGGTGAAAGAGCCACATGCGGCTCCAGAGCTGTAGGTTGCTGATCCTTGTGCTAGGTGAAGTTACATTTGCATTAGGCTCCAAAACATTTTTTCTTTCTTTCTCTCTGTCTCCAGGTGAGACAGTATCTCTGGTAGATGTTGATATCTCTCAGCGTGGCCTGACATCCCCACATCCTCCAACACCTCCTCCTCCTCCACGGCGAAGCCTCAGCCTTCTGGGTAACTACTTGCTTCTTTATCTGCTTTCTTTCCAAACTGTATTTCCACTTCTTTCAGATGAAGAAGACAATGGCCATCTTCTTCAGCCTTGAAATATAATAATAATATAGTATAATATTATATAATATAATTATATAATAATATAATACAATACAAATATAATATATAATCTAATCTAATATCCAGAATAATGTTTTATCCTGCATATGTTGATAAATGTAAGTAGAAGCAGCACTGACAATATTTCTTTTTGAATGGTGGCATTTAACAGTAATAGTCGGCAACTAGATATGAATAACTTCCATAAGCCTGCCTGTGCATACAGTTTTATTGATGTTGAAGCCAGCAAAGTTGGATATTCAGGTGGTCAGAGAAAGAGAGCCTATTATAAGCCTGTCTTTTGCTCTGTTGCTTTTCATATCTTTTGGACTGCTTAACCTTTTTTTTCCTTATGTTTCCTAGACGATATCAGTGGGACACTGCCTGCATCTGTCTTAGTGAATCCGATGGGGTCTTCATCGCTCCAGTCTTTTCCTCTGCCTCCACCGCCTCCACCACATGCCTCTGGTCAGTTTAGCTTTGCTCTTCAATTTTTCCTAAATTTGCACGGTAAATGTTGCCAGTTGCTGGGTTTTTAAACTGAATTGCTGAATTTGGGGACTCAAGAAGGCATCCACGGAACAGAGCACATAAAATAATTCCATGGACATGTCAAAACAAATGCATTTTCTTTCCTTTTTCAGAGGCATTTCCCCGGATACTGCCAATCAGAGCATCCGAAGCGGTACACAGTCAATCTGCACAGCACCTTCAATGCCCCCTTTATCGGCCTGATTCAAGCAGTTTTGCAGCTAGCTTACGAGAGTTGGAAAAAGTAAGGCTTTTATTTATTTATTCAGTTAAAAGTGCTTAAGCTGCTTTTTTTCCCCCTGATGATGCTTGATCTCTTTGAACACAAAGAGGCAAAGCCAAGAGGATTGACAACTGAATGGATTTGCAGGATATGCCCTACTGGTATGCAAGATGAAAACTGATTTGAATGGATAAACTACACTTGGCCCTGTGGTTTTGCTGTTTATTTTTTATTTTTGTTTAGTACAGTGTCAGTTTGCATATTCCATATAAATGAACGGGAGAGCGCATCAGGCAATGTTGGATCAATGAATCCTGCTTTATTAGAAAAGTCTGTTCTGAAAAATAGAATGCTGTGTTTCAAAATATCAAAGATGATTGTTAGTTTTTTGTCATCTGGAAGGAAATGGACAGAAGTTAATCTTCTGTCTTAAAGTAAGGGATTAAGAGTTGCCATTCTGTCTTGAAATTCTGGCAGGTCAACAACAGGTATCAGATTGGACAATTAGGCTATATTTTAGCATTCTGAGCATCTGGAATTGATTCTTTTAAAAAATTGCTCCAATGTTTGATTGTTTTTTTTTAATAAAAATTTTGGAATCAGATTCTCGGATAAATTATTGAATGCATATTTTCTTAAATCAGTGTGGATGGTACTGGGGCCCTATGAACTGGGAAGATGCCGAGATGAAGTTAAAAGGAAAACCGGATGGATCGTTCCTGGTTCGTGACAGCTCTGATCCTCGCTACATTCTGAGCCTCAGCTTTCGATCACAGGGTATTACCCATCACACCAGAATGGAGCATTACCGAGGTGAGTGGAGCACTGGGCACTAAATTAAGGTGGCTTCCTACTTATTTTGAAAGGGAAGGATTTGCCTAGGTTCATTCAATGAATTGTTGCGGAATGTGATTTTCCAAACCTGGATCTCTCCATGCCAGTATTGTGTCTGGTGGTTATCTTTTATTTAAGTAAGCTTATGCAAAGCCAGTCTCCACAAACTATGCACTTCCACCCATATGCTACCTCGTTCCATAATGCATCTTTCTTTTTGGCTCAGGAACCTTTAGTCTTTGGTGCCATCCGAAGTTCGAGGATCGTTGCCAGTCTGTGGTGGAGTTCATTAAACGTGCTATCATGCATTCCAAAAATGGAAAATTCCTTTATTTCCTGCGATCGAGAGTGCCAGGTAAGTGTGCGAGCATGCATACGTGTGTCTTTGTGTGTATTGGAGCTGACTCAGGCAGCTCTTAGATATTCTTTTGTGACATTTATTAATCAAAATATAGAATGACCAGCAATTATTTTTAGCTTTTGTTGGAAAAAAGTACCCCGCTAACAGTAAAGTTATTCTGAAATATCCAGCAGGAATTGATCAGAATGGTCTGATTTTCAGAATAAATTATTCCAAGCAACAATTAAGTAGATGGAATCGAATTGTAAAAGTTCTTCAGAGTGCTTGGAGATCTGGTGTATCCTATTCCTGAAGCTATTCTATCATTCCCATACATGCATTTCCATTGGACATTTTCAACTGGTCTGCTGGTTAAAATAATTTGGGAAGGTGGAATTGTACAGTAACTCTTCTTCACAGGCTGAAATATAAGCCAAGGATGAAGCACTTTTGACCCTTCAATTGTTGGCTTACAGCTTTCATTCTCCTTGGCAATTGGCTACATTGCACTTGAGTGGAAATTCCCCCAAATAACAGTGAAGTAATCTACAACTTTTGACCCAGAAATTATATATGATTCATTGACCCAAAAGTTGTTCTTCCAATTCATCTATAAAAATTGGCATCATACACAGCTCAGATTATTCCGTTAGAGAAAGGTGCACCAAGTAAACAAGTTTCACAATTGTAAAGAACTTGAATGTACAAAGGGAAATGAGCAAAAATCAAATTCACTGAATCCCAATATTTTTTTTATACATTTAAGTTCTCGACTTAAAACAGTTCATTTAGTGATTGTTGGAAATTACAATGGCACTGAAATAAGTGACTTTTTTCACACTGATGACTGTTGCAGCATCCCCATGATCATGTGATTTACTGTATTTTTTGGAGTATAAGACGCACTGAAGTATAAGACACACCTACCTTTTTTGGTGAGGAAAAGAAGAAAAAGAAATCTTCCTCTGCCTCTGAGCAATTTTGCCTCGTTGCAGCAAACAGCCTGCTTTAGTTTCAGTTTCAGTTTCAGCATAGCTTGATTAGCACAAGGAAAAATAAATCTGCTCTAGCAATTTACCTCTTTGCAGTAAGCAGCAGAGCCCAGCATAAAACAGCGGAGAGTAAATCAGCTGAGAGTCGGGAGGCCGATCCAATCAACTTGTGCTAATTAGGCTGTGCTGAAGCTGAAAGGAGCTTTTTTTCCATGATGTTTGCTTGCAAGGAGGTAACTGCTGTGAGGCAGAAGCCAAAGGGTGGGAGCATCTGAGGAACCTAAATTTTTACCCCCTTTTAGGGGGGGAAAAGGTGCATCTTATACTCCAAAAAATACAGTACATTCAGATGTGTGACAACTGGTTCATATTTGTGATGGTTGCATTCTCCTGAGATCATGTGACCATCTTTTGCAACCTTCTGACAAGCAAAATCAAAGGGAAAGACAAATGCACTTAATAACCTTGTTACTAATTTAATAACTGCAGTGATTTACTTAACAAATGTGGCAAGAAAGATCGTAAAATGGGACAAAACCAGGGATGAAATGCTCCCTGTTTGAACCGAATCTCTTGATCTGGTAGCGATGGAGCCGGGTGGTTCAGAGAACAGTTAGCAAAAATCCCTGCCCCCCTCTCATGCCCAGGTGAGCCACATAATCATCAGAGGCTTTTTTTTTACTTTTCAAAGCATTTTTCTACAACCTCTTCGACCGAAAAAATGCTTTTAAAAATTAAAAAAAAGCCTCTGATGATCGCGCAACTCAGCCAGGATCATCAAAGGCTTTTAAAAGAAAAAAACCCTTTTTTTCTTTTAAATGCCTCTGATGATCAGGCAACTCAGCTTGGATAGTCAGAGGCATTTAAAAGAAAAGTGTTTTTTTCTTTTAAATGCCTCTGATGATCCAAGCTGAGTTGCCTGATCGTCAGAGGCATTTAAAAGGAAAAAAAGTCTCTGCCGATCAGGCAACTCAGCTGGGATCGTCAGAGCCTTTTGAAAGCATTTTTTACAACCTCTTTGCCTAAGAGGTTGTAGAAAAAATGCTTTTAAAAGTAAAAAAAATTGGCCACACCCACCCAGTCACATTATCCCACCACCACCACCAAGCCACACCCACAGAACCGGTAGTAACAAATTTTAGATTTCACCACTGGACAAAACTCACTTAACAAATTTATCCCTTAGCAACATACATTCTGGGCTCAATTATGGTTGTAAGTGAAGGATTACCTATATTTAAAAACCATAATGCTAATAATAACAACAACAATATGTCAGTAGCAACAGCAAATGCCACTTATGCAATGAGAAAGATGAAACAGTGGATTACCTTATTTATCAGTAGCTGCAGAAGAATCTCATAAATTTGATTATCTACAATGTCATGTTCAGGTTGTCAAAATCATACATTGGAAGCTTTGTCAGAAGTTTGGATTCAAATACAGCAAAAATTACTGGGAACACCAGATTGACAAAGTTCTTGAAAATGAACGGGTCAAGATCTTGTGGGACTTTCGAATCCAAACAGACAGACATCTGGCCCACAACACATCTGACATCACTATTGTGGAAAAGAAAAAAGTCTGTTTCATTGATATTGCAATACCAGGTGATGCATGTATTGAAGAGAAACAGCTGGAAAAAAATAACAAAATACCGTCATCTGTAAATTGAATTGAGCAATTGTGGAAGAAAAAGAAATACCAATAGTAATAGGAGCAGTTGGAGCAATACCCATTACTGAGTCTGGATAGCTCAGCAGACTAAAAGCATTGTAATTAACTCCAGCTGTCTGCAATTACTGTAAGTTCGAATCTCACCAGGCTCAAGGTTAACTCAGCCTTCCATCCTTTCTAAGATTGTTAAATTGAGGACCCAGTTTGTGGAGGCAATAAACTGACTTTGTATAAATATACAAAAGTATGAAGGCTATTGCTTAACGCATTGTAAGCCGCCCTAAATCTCTGGAGAAAGGCGGCATATAAATTAAATTTTTTAAAAAAATACCCAAAAGTTTGCCTAGATACATGGAAATTTTGAACTTATTAGACGTGAATATTCTGCTTTTTTTAAAAAAAACCCATCTTACTCAGAACTGCCTATATACTTAGATGCTATCTTAACAGCTCTTAGGTTCTTGGTTAGGACTTGAACTGTTAAGTTTTTACCAGTCCCAGACTGTGAATCGAATTGAAGATTAAATCAATAATAACAATGATGATGACGATGATGATGCAGGAAGCTCTCAATGCTAAGAGCCACTTGTTAAGATGGGGGGCATACATATTGAATAAACTCAAGCCCTAATTACTGTATAGTAACTCATATTTAAATCTTACTTCTCTCTCCCATTCATATAGCATAATGGACTTTTTCTCAGTGGGAGAAGTAACTTCGCCTTGTTATAGTAATGGAATCATCTGGCCTTTTACTTCTGGTCTGGTTTATTCTAGCCCTCAATAAGTATGGTACAGCCCAACATAAGGTTGCATGGAGTCAGGTCTCCACCAGAGGGTAGTACAGTGATCAGTTTAGAAAGCAGCTATTTTCCCTTATCCTGAGAAAACTATTTCTCAATTGTTGCTGTTACATTTTCTTCTAATCTGATGTCCTGCATTTTTTTTTTAATTTACAGGTCTCCCTCCAACTCCTGTACAACTTCTCTATCCAGTCTCTAGGTTCAGCAATGTCAAGTCGCTACAGCATCTCTGCCGGTTCCGGATAAGGCAACTAGTCCGCATCGATCACATTGCAGAGCTTCCACTTCCCAAGTAGGTCCTCCTTTTGCTTTCTGCTCCTTTCAGATCCCGTCGGGTAAGCAATCGGATTTGTTGCTTTGTCCAACTCATGGTAAAATTAGTAGTGCCAGTCAGTTTGGCACCACATTAAAAAATATAATAGTTGTTTCTTTATATTAATGGAGAGGTTCTAGAGTGGTGTATGCATAGAACATAAGTCTTCAAAAATCCTGTTCAGGTGTTGGAACAGACTGTTTAAACCTTGGTTTTGGAAGTTGTTTCACTGTGAAACATTGTTAGAAATTTCACACCAGGGTTGAAACACCTTCAGAAAGGTTATGACAACAGTTAAGCAGGAGAAAGAGAGACGGTTAAGTTTCTCAAGGAAAGGGCACCAGGAATTAAAGAGGTCTAGCATATGTATATGTTGCAAGTACCAAAAAGTTCAGGTATCTTTTTTAAAAAAAGTTTATTTCCTTTAAAATCTCCTTAATCATAATTTCTCAAATTCTCATGTTAAAATGTAGAATGCAGTTGATCTTGGCCATTTTTATACACTCAAAAATCTCTGCACAAACTTTTCTTAGATGAAGATCTGTAGACATTGGGAATATTGCAAACTCAGTTTTTCTGGGTCCCCTAATTAAAAGAAAGAAAAAGAGATTCATTTGCCTATTTTGTTGCTTGTATCCTTAATATTTATATTGATATTGTTTCATGATTGCTTATTTGTACCCTATTTGTACCCATTAATTGCTATACCTTATAATTCTTGATGAATGTATCTTTTCTTTTATGTACACTGAGAGCGTATGCACCAAGACAAATTCCTTGTGTGTCCAATCCCACACAATTTTTTTTTTGGCCAATAAAAAAAAAATCTATTTATTTGGAATGTCCATTCTGTTTTCTTGGCCCTCCAAAATTTACTGGAATCTCCTTCCCTTTCCCTGACCAGGCCTCTGATTGCATACATTCGCAAGTTCTATTACTATGATCCTCAAGAGGAAGTTTATCTCTCACTGAAGGAGGCCCAGCTGTTTTCCAAGCAGAAACAAGAAGCAGATTCCTCTACGTAGGGAGAGTCCTTGTCTGTCATGCTGCGGTCAATGATGGTAATATAGTGTTGTAAATTAGAAGATTCCTGTTTTTTCTCTCTCTCTCTCTGAATCTTAAAAGGGTTTTAGTTTGATTGTCCTTTCATATCCTGTACTGGAAGCTTTGCATATACTCTACATTTTTTTTAAAAAAATAGTTTCAGCTGTGTAGTTAAACACAGTTGTATACCTAGGTAGTCCTCAATTTAACAACTAACTTAATAATTGAGACCAGAATTTCCCTTTCTAAACAAGGCAGACGTTAAGTGACTCATGTCTGATTTCACAACTTTTCTTAAGCAAATCATTGCGGTTGTTAAGTGAATCCAGCTTCACCTTGACTTTTTTGGAAACTGGTGGAGAAGTTCGCAAATAGCGATCATATGACCCCAGGGTGCTTCAGTCCTTGTAAATACATGCTAATTGCCAAGGAGTTAAATTTGGATCACGTGACTGTGGGGATGCAGCAACTGTTATAAGTGTGAGGACTGGTGGTAAATTATTTTTTTGAGTGCTACTGGAACTTTGAACAGACATTAAACAAATTGTTGTTGTTCGAGGACAACCAGTATTTGCTCATTTTCCATAACGGAAGCCTAGTCCTCTGCTTACCAAAAGTTTTTCTTGAATCAGTATAATGCAAGCTTCCGTTGGTAACTTTGGATATGTTGAAAGGCTTACGATTATAAGAGCTAGAATGTGCATTTTGAAAGCGAAGTGAATATTAGAATTCAAAACCAGCCCGCAAGTACCTATTATAAGTACAGGTCACATCTAGCATTATAATTCAATCTTGGATATGCAAAAAGAAAGAAATGATACATTTTTGTCCTTAACTATGTCTAAATTTATGGTGGGGGGAGGTTTTACCTTCCACCCATCTTTCTATTTCCCATCTCCAAATTAGGAAATGGGTCACCAGTATCCTGTAGCTGGGGAAGTTGCACTGGAAAAGACTCCTGGTGTTTCCTTTCTGGCTGTCTTGGGCCTCCGGAAAAGAGTCCCGGGCTTGAACAGAAGCACAACTGTGCACAGAAACGGGCACCATGACCCCATCTGGTTCCAAAAAGAAGTTGGAATCCACTGAAGCTGGACTGTAGGCTCCTGAAAGGATGAAGAATGTTATTTTTCTTGTCAAATTTCTATTTTTGGGGTGCTTTATTTTCTTTCCATGTTTTCCAACATGGGAAATTGTGAGCCAGTTTAATGTTTTGTTTACCTTTTGGCATTTGGGGATGTGGATGGTCAGATTGCCACAGTCTCCCAAGATTTTATGAGCAAAATCTGCTCCCGGTTCCAGTGTCTTTAAGAATGCTGCTTTTGTAAGAAGGGTCTGAACTCAAGATGCATTGAGTTCCAGCTGCATAAAATAGTTGCTTTTGGGAGAGTTGAGCTTTTCTTTATTGGAGGAATGTCAGCTGAAGCTGGACGCCTGTCCGTCATGGGATTGCATTGTGGGTCCTGCACTAAGTTGGATTTCACATATTCTCCCAGTTCCAATCCACCTTTGGAATTCTGGGAGGCCAGAATTTGGGTGGTTGGAATGGGGAGGTAAAGAAGAGCAAGCTGAAATACAACTTCTTGCTCACTAAAAAAAAAGATGGATAGCTTTTTGGGGGGGGAGGGGCAGGGGGATGGGAAGGTACCAGAAAAAAAGTTTGATTAAGCAATGGAAAATTAGCCAGATTGGGGAAAAATTGCTTTTGCTTTCTGTTTGAATGCAAATGGGACACGGGTAGCAATGTGGATGGTTTCCACTGTAGGGGCCATCATCCATTGAAAATGGACAGATCTCTCCCCTTTACTTTATTTTGCCTTTCTTTCCACTATTATTAACACTGGAATTCATCAACACTGTTGTAGCTGTTGTAAAAGCATTGGTATATCCACTTTAGGCAGAAATGGTTAGCTGAAGTCAGTCCTGGTCTTACATGGGGCTTCAACCTATTGCCCTTCTCAAGAATGGAAAGCCAAGATAGCAAGAGCACTTAAGCTTAGATGAGCCAGTAAACAAGTTATGGATTATCAAATAAAAAGGTAGGCCTCTGGGATCTTCTTAATATGAGGCAGTACATTTTGAAGCACCTTAGTCCTACATCTTACTTTGAGGTTGGGATGAAAAGCCAAGAGTAGAAATTCATGATCCTCCCTTTTTCTCTAAGCCCAGAAAATCAGTTTTTGTAACAAAGAATTGTGTGCAGGTTCCAAGTTCACTTTGAAGAGCAAGACTTGCCCCAGCAAAATTCAAACGTCTCTCCATTATTGAGAAGTATTTGTAATATCCACAAAATACATTGCCTTCTTTAGCAATAGCACTTAGACTTACATACCGCTTCATAGTGCTTTTACAGCCCTCTCTAAGCAGTATATAGAGTCGGCATATTGCCACTCCACAATCTGGGTCCTCACTTTACCCACCTGGAAGGATGGAAGGCTGAGTCAACCATACGCCTGGTGAGATTTGAACTACCGAATTGCAGCTAGCAGTCAGCTGAAGTAGCCTGCAGTACTGCACTCCAACCACTGCGCCACCTTGGCCTCTTTATATGTGATAAGTCTCTTGCGTATGTAGTTTAAGGTACTTGGTGTAAATTTCTTGCTGACATTTTTGAAAGCTGTGGTAACTTATTAATTTATTATAATTTATTTATTGTTGTTAGGTTGAAAAGCTTGTTTCCTTTTCTCGACTAGTTTGTCTTGGATTCAACCTCTATTCCCTGAAATTTGAAGTTTTGCATCTTGCTTAGGGCGGATGATAGAGTTTTGTAGTCATCAAATCTTTAGAATCTTTAAACGCAGGAAGTTTATAGTAGACGGCTAATAAGTTGTTATTTAGAACCAAGTCTTGGAAAAAAGCATGATTGTATCTGTTAGACAGATTTTAGAGGAAGCTACATCTCTCTTCCTCCCATTGCAACATTTGTGCTTCAAGACAGATTCCAGAATTTGTTTCTGATGATTATTTGTGCAGCACTTCTTCCCTTTATCCCCTCAGTTGTTCTTTTCCTGATTTTGTTCTGAACCTTTTCTTAATTGTTGATAAGTTTACTGACTGACATCCACTGAGCTGCATCCTAAACCCAAAGAAGCTTTGATTCTTATTGCCCAGTTTTTAATTTTATGAAATAAATCGATTGAAGAGGCTGTGATCCATTGGAGTGCTTTCTTGAATATTCAAGAAAGGCTCCTACAGCAGCCGTGATACTTCTGCTACAGGTGAACCTATGAAGTTTTTGGAAATAGTAATAGAACAAGCTGCATTCTTGAAGGTCCTTCTGGTACACTGGAAGAAAATGTGTTTCTCTTGTTCCTTCTGCCTACATTTTGGAACAAATGGCTATACAGGTAGTCCTTGATTTATAACAGTTCATTGAATGACCAAAGTTACAATGGCACTGAAAAAAATGACTTACGTCCATTTTCCACACATATGATCTTTGTAGCATCCTCATGACTGTGTGTTCAAAATTCAGATGCTTGGCAATTGACTCATACTTACGACGGTTGCCATGTCCCAAGGACATCTGATTTACTTTTTGCAACCTTTTGCCAAGCAAAGTCAATGGGGAAGCCAGATTAATTTAACATCTGTGTTGCTAATTTATCGACTGTGATGATTCACTTAATAACAATGGCAAAAAAGGTCATAAAATGAGGCAAAAGTCATTTAACAAATGTCTCACTTATCAAAATAAATTTAGGGCTCAATTGTGATCATAAGTCAAGGACTACCTGTAGTGATTTTGGGACTGTATCAAATTAGCATCAAAGAAAAGCATACTTGAAAAGACTTGTTACTTGAAGTTAAAAATTTCCAGGTAGTATTGAGTCTTAAACCAGGAAGACAGCTTCTCATCCTTCTAAAAGCCTCTTCCTGGGTGAATATTTTCAAATGAAATGATACCCTGCAAATGTAACAATATACTGAAAATTTCTGTGAATTCTCATGCCTTAGAATATATGACTGCAAGGGAGTGTTTAAAGGTGCTGGATTTTAGTTGTGGGAAGATAAGCAAAAGAGAGTCAAGATGTTGCTGCTACCCACATAATACTTTCTGGCTCCTCAGATAACAGATGAGCTATTCCCATAGTTACAGCTTAATTGTAAACATAGTTTCTCTCTTGCTTAAAATGACATAGATATTGATGTGTAGTGGGTGGACTTGGAGATTTCTTTTTCTTCATGTTTGGTTCAGGTAAGAGCTGAGATCAAAAATCCCAGAGTCCTAAAATTTGCAGTTGCTTTGATAGTGGTGAAATGTTTCTTAAAATCTGGTTCAGACATGCACAAACCACATGCCGGTGATGGGCGCTCACTTTCTGTTGCTGACTATCTGCCATTTTGTTGAACTGAACTTCTCTGAGATTGTGTTACTGACTACTGAGTAGCAAAGGCCAATCATGTGTAAATAACTCCTAGAGGGCCATTTTGGCCTTCTTTGGCCATTGTTACATCCATGTTAGGTCTGGTGTAATGTTTTTCTGTGGAAAAAAAATTATTTGTCTCTTTTTTTAAATACCTCCCCTATGGAAGCTATTTGAGTTTCATTCTGTTTGAAAGGTGTGAATGATTGGATGAATGTTAACACGAAGAGAATTAAATCCTGCACTGTAGTCTTTTGGGTTATCTGCCTTTGAAGCTTTGCTTGGGCATTTTCTGATTTAACACATGATACTACATCAACATGATGGTCATACAAAAGATGGAAGGACTACTAACCAAGAATGAATTGGTAACATTTGAAATCATACCTAGTTTTATAGATATTTTTTCTTAAATATATTATTTTCAAGTGGGACCTAAGGCTTTCTCAACAGATTATTTCCTTTCCTTTCCTTTCCTTTCCTTTCCTTTCCTTTCCTTTCCTTTCCTTTCCTTTCCTTTCCTTTCCTTTCCTTTCCTTTCCTTTCCTTTCCTTTCCTTTCCTTTCCTTTCCTTTCCTTTCCTTTCCTTTCCTTTCCTTTCCTCCTTTTCTTTTTCAAACCATGGCACAAATAATATTCTTTCCCTGAAAAGTAATAAAAATAAATTAATTCAAGTTGCCTTCATTCTTTAAATTAAATTACCAAAGGAGTTTTTAAAAAGGATCTCTGCATCATGCAGAGTGAAAACAAATTGTGGCACTGTTTGCCCTGGGTGAGAGATGCAGTCTTTTGTATGAATAAGGATGCACAATGCAAATGTAGTTAAATACCGAGCTTGAAATATTTCTGTTCTTCAAAAGTGCTTCTTTATTTTTGTTCCTTTAAAATAGCCTTGTTAGATCTCTTTCTGTTTTGTTTACTGGATGGGAAGGTGAAAGGATGGTGAATGACCTGCTGAACAGTACACTGGTTCATACATTGCACTAAGCCATGTTTCGTTTAACTATATACTTCGATGAGCAAGTCATAATTGGCTCTATTCATGCATTATATCAAGCCATAAACCGGGGTTGACAAATATTATTGGCTTTTTCTCCCTAAAATGCTAAGCTGAAATGGAAAGAATCGACATTATGGCTTAGTATTAGGGGTGATCCCTGTTGATAAATCTGTGGTAGATTCAACCATAGATGATAGTCCAGCTCCCAACTGCTCTCCATATTATGTTTCTGGCCAATGAAATGATTTTCTCTCCTGAAATGAAGTAAGGGCCTATTTGTGGGAGTTAGATTACAAGATATATGAATTTTTTTTTTTTGCAGACTTCAAACTGCTTTATTTAGCTTCACATCTGCAATGAATGTACTCCATTGTTATTCACCTGTTTATATAAACAGATGTTATGGTTTATTAAATACTTATATAATGATTGGAATACACAAAGACCCAGGTTTATCAGTTCTCTTGGCTGGTAACTATTGATTAACTAATTCCATTTGGAAGTGATTCAGGGCCTAAATCAGCCTTCCCTGATTAGATCAGCTTGAGGAGTTCATTCCATTTCAAATTATTCCATTTGGGGATGATAGTAATCTCCTAGGAGGCACCAGATTAGAGAGGGTTGATCTAATAAATAAATGGAGTAGAGATGTTGCAGATTCACTAATATATAAATTCTATGTCATTCGTTCTATTTG
Source organism: Coluber constrictor foxii (assembly GCA_038048745.1). NCBI lineage: Eukaryota > Metazoa > Chordata > Lepidosauria > Squamata > Colubridae > Coluber > Coluber constrictor. The sequence continues at coordinate 74,060,621 of CM075961.1, forward strand.
GAGAGAATAAACATTTTACAAATAGTCTCTGGGCTCTATGGATATTAGAGTACATCATAGTTAATAAGGTTGTATGACATTCATACAAAAGCATGTCATGTAGTAATGTCAATTACAGGGACCAATCCTTACAGCTTTTCTATGACCTAAAATAAAAGTGCTCATAAAACTGCCAGCACAAATCTGATTGAAAACACAAAACTTAATGTGTATGCTGCAGCAACAACATAACAAAAAGCTGGCGGTATATGCACTCAAGTTCAGTGTGACTCTAAATCTTGCTTATAACTCCCAACAAAGTTCATTTCACAATTTCACTGCATTGTAAGATGTTTCCTGATTCTGTTTTGATCCAATTTGCCTTTTTGTATGCATGTGTTTAATTTATTAAAATATTGCTGTAATTTATTTTCAGAATTGCATAACATAAATGGAATCCAGACTTGTAAGACAATTTTAAAAACTTGGGTCTGGGGAAAAGAAAAAAAAGATGCTTTATAAAAATAAATGCACTTTGGTGTGTTCTAAGACATGTTTAAGAAAGGGGAAGGCTGTTTTGTGGACTGGGTTCCGATTGATCTTGTCTGTATATATTGTATCAATAGGCACATTTTTGTTCCTTATTTGGAAGCATTGCTGCAGAGTCCTGTCTGGAAAATGGATGTATTGAATTATTTTGCCTCAATTTCCCCCCTCCTTTTGGGGTAAATTTTGTCAACCATGGGATGGAATTTTGCCCTGTTTGTATCTCATTCTATTGTGGGTTGATTTTTTTTTTGTTCCTTTTGGCCTATGGGTGTCTGTTTCACAGGGTTGGTGGGGAGTGGATTTTGAAATAAAACACTTAAACTATCCCATATGTGCTTTGTCTTGTTTTTGCTGTAGAGATTTCTAGCAGCTCAATCGACATTTGATTATAATACCTGGCAGCCTGATACGTTGGGTGCAATAGACAACCTCTGGCTATCTGGACATTGCTGGACTACAATTCCCAGCATTCCCTTTCATTATCTATGCCTTTCATACCAGTCAGAGCTTCAGCACATAGAGAGCCCCAGGTCTCCTATTTTGAAGGCATTTCTGACATACTATAATTGCTGTGTCTGTCAAACCTCCGGTCAAGCACAAATCTACCCAACACTCATGTGCTTTCATCTCTTCATATTTGTATGCCATATTTTCTCAAAGATGTCTGCCTTTCCACTTTGAAGGGAAGGTCTTCGGGCATCTGGAAACATTTCTACAAGCTTGCTTTGATAGCCAGCTAAGAAATTCTTTTAGATTCCAGGCACTGAGAACATTCATGGATCCCAGTTTTTCCAGAGGCAAACGCCTCTGGAATGTACGGATAAACCTTGCTTAATGACTGTCCTGTTTAGCAATAGTTCAAAGTTACAATGGTACTGAGAGTGTAATTGACCCATCCTCATGTTTACGATGGTTCACCGTCTCTATAGTCATGTGATCAACATTTAGCACTTTGCAATCGGCAGGTGTTTATGATGGTTATAGTTGCCCATGTCATGATTGCCATTTGTGCACTTCACAGCAGGCTTCTGATGAGCAAAGTCAATGGAGAAGGCAATAGTAAAATCACAAGTTTCTGTCATGTGATGACTTCCTTAATGACCAGCGGTGACTTGTTTAACAACCAAATGGGAAATGATCTCATAAGTGCTGTGATCACATATTTTGTTTAGAAACTATCAGTGATTCCCAATTAAGACTAGTAACTCTAACCTTGTCTACTACAATGTTTCCCGGAAAATAAGACTCTGTCTTATATTTTTTTTGAACTCCGAAATAAGCGCTAGGCCTTATTGCCATGCGCTCAAAAGCCCAATTGGGCTTATTATCAGGGGATGTCTTATTTTGAGGGAAACAGGGTATTAGCATGTCCCTTAAAATGCTAAAGCCAAATGTTAAAGTCAACGTCAAATGTGAGGGAATCTGAGATTTTTTAAAAATGGAAAAAACATATAAATAAAGTAATCTATACATCAAAATCTATGAAATTCTTAAAAATTCTAACAGATTTCCATAAACAGCATCTATATACATCTGCTAAGTAGATGAGTGTGATGAATTACACTCACCAATGAGGGTTTCTTATTTTTCTTTAAATATGGTTATTTCTATTATGCAATATTCTCTCCTTTAAATTTAACGTTTTGGTACTACAAGAAAGAAGCCTGGATTTCGCTAATCAAGCATCTTCCAATGTACTCCAGCTGGGAAGCCAATTCATTTGAAAGATGAAGCTTGGGTTAGTTCTTTGTTCAAAAAATATAAAAACATAATGCCAAAGATGCTTCATAAAAACATTTTCAAAGATTTAAATCATGCATTTTTTGGAGTTTCAAATAGTAAAATAAGGAGTTGAACAGGAGGAATAATCATTTAAACAGGGGTGTCCAGCCTTGACAACTTTGAACTAGAAAAGCTTCCCGAAGTCCAGAAAATCAGTGTTTACCATCTCAGCAGTACTTAGAAGATCAATCAATAAAAGCTGATTTTAGCATTTCTAAGGAAGAACAATGACCTTTCATAAATTGTACAGGGTGGCTGTACTAGCACAAAAACAATAGAATGACACCTCTTCCATTGGAGGAAGATAAATCTATTGTGAATAACTTTTCTCTGTTTTCCCTCTGATACTTGGCTCTTAACAATTTTCCAGGTTTTTCTGGAAAATAATATGCAATTATATTGCTGTAGAGCAAAGCAAAACTTGTATATGCTATATACAACACAAAATCTAATACTGAGTTACATATATACGATTCTGGCAAGTGTTTTCAATAGCAGTTTATAGAAAACTGCAGTCTATTGGTGTTTTTTTTTTAAATAGAGATGCCCATTCAAAAACAAAATTATTTGAAGGAAGATAATTTTTTGGAAATCCAAGGATTAATAATAAAGGAAGCAGCTTCAAAAAGTGAATCTTGCTGAATTATTTATTATTCTAGTGTTCTAATCACAAGCCTCGTATTCTGGCCTGGATAGCATTGTATGATTTAAACAACCTATCTATAAACGATCCCTTATTTGTTTTCTGTGTTACATTTCTTTACCTTGCAACTGAGTGGCATACTTTTTGAGTTGGTATGCCTCTTTTCTCCAAGATCCGTGGCAATCAGCATCAATAAAAAGTGAGAGATCCAATCCTCAGCTGCTCTTTTGTGGCATGTTGTAGGGCTCGGTAATTTCTCCACTCCTTTTTAACATTTACATGAAGCTGCTGACTGAGATCATCTGCTACCATGGGATAAGGTGCCATCAATACCCTGATCATACTTCAATTTACATTTCAGTTCTAGGTGATTCGAGTGATGCTTTAATTGCCCCCTTGTGGAGTCTGCAGACTGTGGGGGTCTGGATGGGAGACAACAGACTGAATTCTGGTAAGATCGAGTGCCTTCGAGTACATGGTGCTCCTGGTTCTGAGACTGTATCATCGTTAGTTCTGGATGAGGTTGCACTATGTCAGACAGACCCAGTGCGCAACATGGGGTTTTACTGGCCTTGCGACTCCTTTTCAATGAACATGAGGCAGGTGGTGGTTAGGAGAGTCTCTGAGCAACTTCATGTTGTGTGCCAGTTGTGGTCTTTCCTGGATTGGGAGTCCCTGCACCAACTCACTCAAGCCCTGTTGATCTCATGGTTAGACTATAGTAATACATTTTATATAGGGCATTCTGGCAGCTTCCATTGGAATAGAATGCAGATACATGGGCAGTTCTTGGGGCCCCTAAGGTGGTCCATGTTACACCACTGTTCTGTGAGCTGTCCTGGTTGCCAGTTACTGGATGAATTCAAGGTGTTGACTGTCATGTTTAAAGCCTTCCCTGGCATGGGTTCAGGTTATATGAGGAAACATTTCATCCCAATGGGATTAATTTGCCCCACTCACACTGACAAAAGGGGTTTGCTGAGGTCCTTGTCAGTCAAGGAATTCCAGCTGGCAGGTCCAGGAGAAGAGCCTTTTCTACCATGGTGAACATCAATGGTGGGATGCTGCTGGTTTAAAAACTGGTTCAGTGAGTGTGCGCTTTGCATGCACACACATTCTTTGCACATATGCATTCTTAAAATGCGCTCAGCGCTGAAAATGGAGCATTTAGAAGTCTTTCTAAGTCAGCAATGGTAAGTGGAACAACGGGGGGGGGGGGGGAGGAATCAGCTGTGCCACGCGTTTGAGATGAGCCACAAAGCAGGAAATAAAGGACAGGATAGAGCAGGAATAGATGGGCAGGGCCAAATGATCATTGGACCTACCGGTTTACCCGAACTGGTACAAACCGGCTGAACACCACTTCTGGTGTACATCCTCTAGAACCGTGATGGTGAATCTATGGCACGGGTGCCACAGGTGGCACACTGAGCCATATTGGTGGGCACGCGAGTGTTGCCCTAGCTCAGCTCCAGCGTGCATGCACGCACCAGCCAACTGATTTTCAGACCTTCCGGTCCCACCAGAAGTCGGGAAACTGGCTGTTTCCAGCCTCCGGAAGGCCTCTGGGGGGATGGGGAAGGCTATTTTTGCCCTCCCCAGGCTCCTAGAAAGCCTCTGGAGCCTGGGGAGGGGAAAAACGGGCCTACCAGGCCCATAGTGCCAGAAGCAGGGGGAAGTGTGGGGGGTATCATGTGTGCATGTGCAGGAGGGCAGGGTACATTCAATTATGGATGTCGGCACATGACCCATGACCCCCTCATGCTCCCCCTGCTTTGGGCACGCGACGGCAAAAAGGTTAGCCATCACTGTTCTAGAACATTGTGCCCCTTGACGTGAGATCCACATCTACTCTTTTGGCCCTCTGGAATGGCTTGAACACCTGCCAACTGGTCTGACACCCCAATTAGGGAGGGTGGGATGGCATCTTGAAAGTGATTAATGGATTAGACAGACCTTTGCTCCCTTACTATCCATCTTGGTCAATTAGAATTTTACTGAATTTTAAATTTATGGTCTTCATTTTTTCATGTTTTTATATTTCATGTTTTATATAGTATTTTATAGAATGATTGTAAGCCACCTAGAGCTGGCAAGATGGGATGCATAGAAGTTTAACAAACAAACAAACTGGCCAATCCAGGATCTGTTGTGCTAACACAAAAACCAAGTAACACTGTGTGTCTGCTTTATATCTCTCATCAATTTCCCTCCCCCCTCAAATTAAATCTCTCTCTTATCATTTGGAAAAAACTAGTTGAGCCTCTGCATTTTTTAGCTTTTTTGAAAAAAATGGGACAAAGTGATTCCTCCACTTGGCAAACCTGGTATGGGGAACCAAAGGAACACAAAACAGAATTTCTACGATGTTTTTATATAAACTGAGCACATTATTCAGTTACGTGACAGCCTATGCAGATTGGTTTTCTTACTGAACAGCTTCAACTAATTCCATTAACTTTGGACTTCAGTTTTTAAAAATCCTGGGTGTAAATAAGCTGGAGAAAATGTGGGAGATATTCGGTCATTCTGTAAACATGGAACAATTTTTCTTCAAATTACAGAAGGTCTTTGTAAAGGAATCAGTAAAGTGATGGATCAATGAAGTGACGCTTTCTACAACAGTTAAGAATCCTAAGGCAAAAACTGAACAGATTACTGTTGTATTATTATGCCATCTTGTGTCCAAGTTTTAATACTGCAGAAGTTTTGGTTGACTTGTCATATTACACTATTGCCATATTACACTATTAGTATAATATGTACATAAATGTACATAAATGCTAATGGCCATTTTTTTAACGAAAACAAAATATTTGATATGAATCTCTTTACTACCAAGGAAGGTCAGCTGGGTGGATGAGAATGTCCACTTCTAGCATTTCCCCAATCTGAATTTAAAATATATATTGGTTGTCAATATTCTATTATGGTGGAACAATCGCTTGCATTCGTTAAAGGATACAAAAGTTGTGGAATATTGATAAACATTTCAACTGGGTAGAAATAAGTAAAAGTCTTTTGGTTTTGGGAGGCCGGGGGTGGGAGGCTCAGAAAAATATTTAGGTTCCAAGATTAGAGTTAGCTTTTAGGCCTTAAATTTAGCCCTAATGAGAAAGTTGAAAGGCAGCCTGGAGCATTGGAGATCAAGGAACTGAATTGCATGTAGAGAAATATTTATTTTTTGTGACACTTGCTATTGCTTTAGTGTGATTGTATCACTAGTGAAACAACAAGGCTATATTTTACACACCAATGACAACCTAGTAATCAATACTTTTTCTATTGGCTTCTAGCAGAAATAGAAGGTGAGGAAACGTCCTTTCTTTCCCAAGGCTGTGTTGGGTGCAGACACAAAGACCCTGATTTATTTTTTTCATCTATTGCTACATTTGCCCATTCTAAATTTTGCTACTATCCAATGTACAATTTTCTGACTGCTTGATTTACAGATTAGGAATATAAAACATGGGTTATTAGGCTGATCATGTGACTGAAAATCTGTATTTCCAAAATAGAATTCAATATACTGAATGTGTGTGTTTGTGTCAATTCATACACGTTTCTGGCTGTGGTTGTTTTGCATGTGATCAGTTATCTACAGTACATACTATTATTTTCTATCTGTAGGAATACTGAATTTATTATTTCTTTCTTCCCACACCAAATGAGAAGATATTGTATATAATGCATATTATAATTTTATTATAATACTCTGCATTGCATTGCTTTTTGAATCAATTGAATCAATTGTACCTATTTCTACAACCATTTCCTCTACAACACATCTTTTCCCTGCTTGTGACATCTTGTGGTTTGCTTTGTATAGATTGATATATATATAAATTTTTAAATTTTTATTAATTTAAGAAACCACAAAATACATTTATAAATACAAATAAAACAATATACAACAGGCATTATCTTAATGACATCTACTTATAATATCTGAATTTTTACAATATCTATATTCTATATTCTTCAGTATACATTATTTCTCCCACCTTATATAATGATATTATTTTATTGATATCTGGTGTCTTTTCTTTAAATTTTATTTGATGTAAAAATTTATTTTACTCTATTGATATCTTTTCTTTTCTTTAATTTTTCTTTCTTTCTTCTTCTCTTTTTTTTTTTACTTTCCACTAACCATTTCTACCACTTTTGCCAGACCAGATAATATTCAGATTCTTCCTTTCCTTGGATCTCCTTGGTGAGTCTACCCATCTCCGCGCATTCCATAATTTTGGATATTAATTTCTCTTGAGTTGGTATCTCTTCTTGTTTCCAGTTTTGTGCGTATATTATTCTTGCTGCAGTCAAAATGTGTGTTATTAAATATATTATTTCTTTTTCATATTTGTTTGTTGGTATTCCTAATAAGTAAGTTTCTGGTTTTAATGGAACCTTTTGAGTTATTATTTGTTCCAGTTGTGTTTTTATATTGATCCAAAATTTTTTAGCTTTGGGACATGACCACCATATATGATAGTATGTCCCTTTATGCTCTTTATATTTCCAACAGAATGGAGATGTACTTGGAAACATTTTAGAAATTCGCGCTGGTGGTAGATGCCACCTATAGAATAATTTATAAGCATTCTCTTTGTATGGCACAGATAATGTTAATTTATTGATACTTTTCCACAATTTTTTCCACTTATTTAATTCTATGATCACAAATGCGTTGCCCATGTGATCATATTCTCTTTAATATATTTTTTTAACAGTGAGTTAGTTAATATTACTGTAATGTCAAGTTTAGACTCATCATAGATAGAGCTTCATTTCTTCAAACTGTATCCTGTAAATATTTCATTGAAAGGAACTTTATTAAATGTGACTGTGATGCAGTGAGAGTTTGGGGGCAATAAGTTGACTTTGTATAAAATATACAAAAGTATGAAGGCTATTGCTTAACACATTGTAAGCCGCCCTGAGTCTTGGGAGAAGGGCGGCATATAAATCTAATTTAAAAAAACAAAACAACCAGACTATGAGATCTAATTCCACTTTAGACATGAAGCCAGCTGGGTGATCTTAGGCCAGTCTCTCTCTGTCAGCCCTAGAAAGTAGGCAATGGCAAACCTGAAATCTTGCCAAGAAAACTGCAGGGATTTGTCCAGGTAGTCACACAGTAGTTAATATTGATTCAGCACAAAAAAGTCCCAACACTTTATTAGTTTTGTTTTTAGAGGAAGCCCAAAGTGCCTGTAGAATCACAAAGTAAGCCACAAATTAATAATTGTTTCTGCCTTTTCTTCATGTATGTTCACTACAGGTTCCTTCCTAATTTGTATTTTTGTTTACATTCTTGGCAAGAATTTTGGCTGGTTGATCAATTGAACTGAACCAAATAAAGGATTTGGTTTGCTTGAAGACAATGCAAACTGGAGCAGTAAACTCTTTCAGATAAAAAAAAAAATAGAGGAAAGTTTTCTTATTCTCTTTATAGAGTTTCTTTTATCGGTTACATAACAATTAGATTTTCAAAACACGCAGATCCAGGATTCCCTTTTTATATTGGATCTGTGTGTTTTGAAAACCTAATTGTTATGTAACTGATAAAAGAAACTCTATAAAGAGGATCAGAAAACTTTCCTCTAATTTTTTTTTTATCTGAAAGAGTTTACTGCTCTAGTTCGCATTGTCTTCAAGCAAACCAAATTATCCAGGTAGCAGCAATAAGAGTAAAGCTCCTCCATTTGTCTCTGAACTGAATTTTAACCTTTAAAAAGATTGACAGGTTAAAAACTCAAAGAAAGACAGATTAAAGCTAACAGAATTGATCTCTATTTACTCTTTGTTCGATCTGTGAAATCAGCTTCTAGTCATTCAACAATACAGAGAACCTCTGCACCAGTAGTAAAGAATCAGTAGGGAATGATTTAAAGCAGTTCTTAGTCTTTCTCCTTGAAATAGGCCTATCCTATCTCAAAATATAGTGTTATTTTGTTCTGATTGTTGTTGCATTTGCAAAATGAAAACACTAAGTGATCATAGCTAATCCTCTCTCTGGCTGGGTTTGAACATTGTGTTAAACTATGGTTGGTTGAATTAATGAGAATGAATTATTTTTTATTATCGCCTGCCATGCATATTTGAATTAATGAAATGAGTGTATGGATCATTGAGCCTTTCCTCATTTGCAACTAGTCATGGAATGAAAATGTCCCAGCAACCTCTCTTTCTGTGCCATTCCCATGATGTTACCTTTCCTCTTCCTCAGTCTGTCCCTAAGATACACTTTAGTTCCAGTTAAGCTGATTTAATGCTAATAGCTATGCACAAGAATCTAGTCTAATGGTCAGCTCTAAGCTGGTACTAAATAATAGCTAATGGAATTCAAGGGACTTTGGATGGCTTGTGGGAATGCAAGGGCTCCAGGCTAATTCCTCTCTTGACCCCGTGCCCAGGCCAGGGATGAAATCCAGCAGGTTCTAACAGGTTCTGAAGAACCAGTGGTGGAAATTTTGAGTAGTTCAGAGAACGGGCAAATACCACTTCTGGCTGGTGGGGTGGGGTGGGAATGGAGATTTTGCAATATCCTTCCCCTGCCATGCCCACCAAGCCACACCCACAGAACCGGTAGGGAAAAATTTCACCCCTGGCCCAGGCTCTGTCACTTCTACAAAGATACTGTTAGTTGTGTTGATGTTAAAGTATAGCTTTCCCCTAGGGAGGTGGAGGGGGGGAGGCGGGAAACCTAATTGCCTTGGGTGTAAGGTGCTTCATCAAAACCATTTGGTTAGTGTCACAGTCCTGCAACGTCTACTCTTAGGCTACTTTAAACATAGTGCATTCCCTCCTGTCCCTGGGCACTAACTTCAAGGGACATTTCACTGGGCAATAGAAAAGCATGGAGCCTTCTTATCAGATTTTCTCTTTTTATTGCTCTCTGAGCTAATTCTCACTCTGCTGGAATAGCAATAAACGCATGGAGAAGAAAAAAAACCCTCTCCTGTCAGCAAATAGACTCACTTTGAACTCACTACGCAAAACATTGCTACAAGGAGCAAATTTTAACAGCACATTGGCCTGGCCATCTGTCAAAACGTAGCTCTTGTCCACTCCTTCCAGCCTATTTTAAAGAGAGTGGGTGTGGGGTATGGTTTTTTTCCCCTGTTGGCTGATGGCACTGGATGAAAGGGAAGGAAACAAAGCTGGAGAAATCCACTGATTTCTTCACTTAATGTGCATTGTATGCAAAAATAAGGAAAGCACAGATAGCTGGCATCATTCTGTGGATAGAGGGTAGAGATCCTGCAGATGACATCATATTATGCAGGTAAATAGCAACTTTGCTGCTCCCAGAGATTTCTCAAGAATTCTGGAGATACATGAAATACTAATGAGGGAAAAGATATTTATGAGTGTTTCATTTAAAACATCATTAACAGACAGTGCATGATGCAGACAAATCCAATCAAGCAAAACATGTATTTTTCGTTTTACAACTCTTATTATTTCTTAGGCTAAGACATAGTTAGAGCAGTGGTGAAATCCAATTTTTTTTACTACCGGTTCTGTGAGCATGGCTTGGTGGGTGTGGCAGGGGAAGGATGCTACAAAATCTCCATTCCCAACCCACTCCAGGGGAAGGATATTGCAAAATCTCCATTCCCGTCCCACTCTGGGACCAGCCAGAGATAGTATTTGCCAGTTCTCCAAACTACTCAAAATTTCCACTGCTGGTTTTCCAGAACTTGTCGGAACCTGCTAGATTTCACCCCTGAGTTAGAGTAATTATTTTTTCTAAGTGAAAACAAGATATAGCTCAGTGCCAGTGAAGAAACTTCCCTATAGAGATTTCCAGCTTCTAGTTCTTGCATCTTTTATTAGAATAGCCAAGATAATCTAAGAGTAAACAGGCAGGGATGCAGGAGATCATTTGCCAAGGTCACCACCAGTGGAATATTTTTCTGGGTTTTTTTTGGTTGTTATTCTCCTTGGAGTAGAAAAGAGGTAGAATTGGAGGAAGGAGGGGTTATTTCATTTCCAGCCCTAGAGGTGTCTCATGTTCATATGCTCTTAACTCTTTAGAAACCACACCATGCGGGCGGGGTGGAATCTTGGTGGGTTACTTTGGGATTGTACATGCATTTGGTGCTTCCTCTAAAAATAAAACTAATACAATTGGGTTGTTGGGTTGAGTTTTCTTTTTTTCTTCCCCCCCACTTTTTTGGTGCCTTTCAAAGCTTAGTGACACCCACTCCCTAAAAACAAAAGCTTGCTCTAGTAGCAGCAGGAAAATTGCCTTGAGAATGAGAGATGGGGAAGAAATCACTATTTAGGAGTCTATTGTTTTCTCCTATTACTCAGCAGACAGAGAAGGGGGTTAGTCAAATCTCCTTCCAATCCTGCTCTTTGGGGTTTCAGGCCACCAAAGAGATCATGAGGTGGCTAAAGTCACTCCAGGCTTGTAAAATGCAGTCTGGTGGGAGGAACATTCAAAGAAATTCTTTGTTCCCAGCTCTATCATCATAAATATGCATCCAGGGAAATAGGAATTCAGCAGTTGTGTTAATTCGGTGTATTCTATGACATGATCTGCCCAACGCACTGAAACATAAAACATGCTGCATTCAGTAACCCATTTAAATTGTGCATCCAGTGGCCAAATTGCCTTTGGGAAACTTACAACCAGAGCAGGATGATGGCTTTGCTGCTGCTTTTCTTACATCTGTACTTGATCAATCTAGCCATAGTCGGTTTAATCAAGTCATGCTGTTAATGTTATTTGGAGATCAGATTTAATGCTTGCCTCTGGTCTAAACAGAAATATTCCTCAGTGGGATTCCATCCCTATCACTCTTAGGAACAAGAGTCATTAGATTTATTTTCTGTAACTGAGAGCCAATCCCTTCCCTGATCAGCTGTGCTGTTGAGCTTTGCCATTAATTTTATTTCTATCCAGCCGTTGTATTAGTATCCTGGGTACAATTTTCACTTGTGCAGCCCAACATAATGTGAAAGCAGTCAATATAGTTGGATTCCCACTTTGAGTTTGAAAAGCCTGGAGAGCTTTTTCTATGATTAACTCTAGATTGCCAGTCTTCTTGGGTTTGGGAACAACAGTTGATGTCATTTTCTAGCCAGAACAGTCCAATTTATACTTACTGAACAATCTAACCTATCTGGAGGACATAAAATTGGTGAAGCTCCTTTGGTGGGTCATTAAGCAAGAGTGGATCAGAACTGGGATCATGAGAATAAAATGCCCCGTTTCTCTGGCTTAAAATGCCTTATTTTATTCAATATTAAACAGCTGACCACCAACCCTGAAGCAAAACTATTTTGAAGATAGGTAAAATATCTGGTGGTTGACAATTTTAATCAGATTTAGCCAAGAAAATATCATACTCAAGTATTTTATGATTTTTTTGCTCCCAAAATGTAAAATAGAAGTTCTGTCAAAAAATAAGGTTTTGGATATATCGGCCAGCAACATCAGGAAAGTAAAGGCCAAAGTGGCTCCAGCAGTGATAGGGGCATTCTGACTCCTACATGACAAAGTGGTTCCAATAGATTCCAAGAGTAACATCAGCACTGTCTATCTAGAAGAGTGCAGTGCTAGGAGCAGCTAAGATCCTGTGCAGAAGGATCCAGGCCTTTGGTAGAGGATCCAAGATTGAGCAAGAATTAAATCATCCATAGGGATGAAAGGGCAATTATATATATTATAATATATATTACACACACATACACACACAGGGTCTAGATCAGGGGTGGGTTCTACTTACTTTACTACCGGTTCGCAATGGGGCCACACAGAAGGCCCCATTGCGTTTTGAGGACATCAGGGTCAGTGGGTGGAGCTTCTCGCCGGTTTTACTACCAGTTCTATAGAACCGGTGCAAACCAAGGGCATCCCACCACTGGTCTAGATATACATTAAAATGCATTTACCTATTTTCAGTAGACTGTCTTAGCTATGGGCTGGGGGTGGTGTAAGGGGCTGCTATTTGTGGGAGTATGACTCTGAGATTTAGACGGTGGCCATGGGCCATCATTGCTCTGTCAATTGGGAAGGATTAACTTACCTTTCAAATTGTAGACATGATCTTGGATACATTGCAGGGAATCAAAATATTCAGTGCTGACTTGAGAGTAGAATTGGGACACCCATTGTTGGGTTCTTAGCTGTGGAGGCACATGAATAAGAAGGATGGTTCAAAACAGTCAATCAGTCTCATATGACTCATAGAGAACTTTGTTGTAAAAAGAAAAAGAAAAATTCCAGACGACCACAAGAGGGCAACAAAGAAGCCCGGTATGTCAGGTGCAAGGAATCTGAAACAATATAAGGGGCTGAATGGTATGTTTATTGCTACTCGCCTATCAACAAGAATCTTGCCAGATAAATACACTCCCCATGGAAGCTACTTGATAAAAACTATGAGACTTTTGGCCAGAGGTATCAAAGTTGCATTGTCCCGGTGGCGTCATGTGTTGTATTGCAACTTTTTCCCCTTCTCTAAACTGGGTGTAGGTGTGGCCAGTATGTGATGTATCTGGCCCACAGGCCATGAGTTTGACAGTACTGCTTTAGGCAAATTACCTTTCAGCCGCTTTCTCCATGTCAGTGGTTCAAGGCTAGCCAGTTTTTTCCTCCCTTCAACTCAGATCCAAATTTCACCAATATTTTCTGAATATTTTTGCCATTCAAATTTGACAGCTCTAGGCTAGCAATCCTCTAAAACCCTTTCTGGGGGTACATGAAATCAAGTGTTTTAAAATTTCTCAGTTTTAAAATTCCAGAACAGTAAATATTGATAGATATAACCCAGATAGACCCAAACTGTTTAAATTGTTTTGATTTACAACAATTCATCAGTTAAAATATTAGAACAATTAATCAGTGGAACAATTTGTTTCCAGAAGTTCTGAACGCTCCAACACTGGAAATTTTAAAGAAGGGTTTGGACAACCATTTGTCTGAAATGGTATAGGCTTTCCTGCCTAAGCAGAGGGTTGGACTAGAAGACCTCCAAGGTTCCTTCCAACTCTGTATTCTGTTATTCTGCTTTTTAAGAATATAAAGGGGTCCCTAGGCCAAAATGTTTGAGAACCCGACTGCTCCAGGCAAATCTGGTGTCATCTTGCCTGAAGTCCAAATTCCAAAGGGACTTCTCCATCTTACTAAAAGAGGTCCGCCGTTTATCATAAAATTATTACACAGGTAAAATTCATAAACACTATGAATCTTACAAAGTAGGTGGGAGGAAAACAACAACCATTGTAACATTCACAGCGGATGTTACAACCCATCATCCCAATTTTGTCCTAGGAAAGTGGCAGTGGTGAGGCAGGAGCTAACAATATACTGTAGCACAGTTTCTTTGACAGGAAAGTCAAGTGCTGCTGTTCTGAATTCCAGACTCCCTTGTGCCTTTTTTCCTCACTAACACAATAATGCCCTTTTTTCCAACACCCACCCTTGTTCCCCAAAGTACAATCTCCCGCCCCCAGCCCTGAAAAACATGGTTGGCTGCTTCAGATGTCTACTTTTTCAACTTCCCATAGTATCTAAACAAGCAGCTAAGTTTCTATCACCAGCCCCCTTCTTCTCCCATCATTCCCTGACTCCATCCACTTGTTTCCTGGAGAGGTTCACAGCCTTGTAAGCTTGGAGACACAAAGCTGCATTCTTTGGACTCCATTCAGATAAAGAGGCCCCATCTGCTTTATGATCTATACACTACTTCATAATAGTTGCCCTGTTGTACTGCTGCAGACAGACATGGATTCTTACCAAAGTCTAATCAAGCAATGGTCTGTATTTTAGGGATCCAGAGTGCATGAAATAGGGATGACAAGTTCAAACTAACATATGGAATTCAGTCCTCAAAGACAACTTTTCCAATCCTCAGCCTCTAATCTATCCTTGTCACACTTCCAACGTATGACAGTATCCACTAATAGCAAACGGGGTCATATGGACTGCTTCTGATCTATGGTCTCCTTTTGTTTGGCATTCCAATGTAAGGTACCTATACGCCTTAGTTATGGGGAGACAGTTCTGGATGCAGGGGTATCCTTGAAGAGCTGTTCAAATCCAAAATATATAATAATAATAATAATAATAATAATAATAATAATAATAATAATAATAATAATAATAATAATTGGAGCCCTTGGAGCAATACCCAAAGGGCTACCCCGCTATTTAGAAATTTACCGGACTTGAACATTTTGACTCTACAAAAAACCACCTTACTCGGAACAGTTTACATCCTCCGACGATATCTTAACAGTTCCTAGGTCCTTGGTTAGGACTCGAGCTGCTGAGCTATTAACCAGCCTCAAAGACTGTGAATCTCACTACAGATTAAATAATAATAATAATAATAATAATAATAATAATAATAATAATAATAATAATAATAATAATAATAATAATAATAATAATTTTATTTCTATACCGCCCCTCTCCCGAAGGACTCGGGGCAGTGTACAGCCTCATTAAAAGCACAAGACAAACACAATTTAAAAATTAAAAATATTAAATAATTTGGCTCAAATATAAAACCCTGAATTTAAAATCCCAGATTAAAACCAATTTAAAACCTTTACATTGATAGACCGGCCTGGCGAAACAACAAGGTTTTGAGGGCACAGCGGAATACACGGAGGTCAGAGATCTTACGTAATTCTGGGAGCAGTTCATTCCAAAGCATAGGAGCTCCCACAGAGAAGGCCCTCCCCCTGGGTGTTGCCAGCCGACATAATTTGGCTGATGGCACCCTGAGGAGACCCTCTCTGTGGGAGCGGATTGGCCGGTGGGAGGCTACTGGTGGCAGGAGACTATCTCGAAGGTAACCTGAAGGAAGATCAAGGGCTAACTTACAGGGTGGCATGTGGGCCATGAGCTAAAACATTACCAAGTCAGACTTTTTCTTTTACAGGAAGATGTATTTTCTCCAAATAATAATATGTATTTATAAGTATGCGTTTATTCAAATGCATGCACATTGTGCTTAAGTGGCCACTTTGTTCCATCCTAAAATGTACCTTTGCTCAAAATATCCTTGTTGTCTTCATAGTTGTTGTATGTACCTCTAGCTAGAATGCTCGTGCTCCTGAATTACTTCTATTTAGATTCTGTTTTATTTTAATGAATTGTCCCCTTTGCCAATATTTTGTTTTTTTACATTTTCTAGCCTAGAAGGTTAGATCGTGTTCTATAGCCTAGAAAGAAAGATCATGTTTTATAATATCCAAGTACAAACCAGTAGGAGGTCCATAAATTTCAAGTAAGCAACTTGCATATAATGCAATGTTGTGGCATATTGTGATTGTGCTTAATTGTGGCTTTTTAAACATGTTTTACTGAGTAAATTACAATTAGTTAGCTTTGACAGTAAACCAAACTTATTATTGTTTGCTGAATCATCTAATCCCAGAAAGCAAATTAATTTGTGTTTCAGGAAAAATGTCTTAACCCCCATTTGTATTATTAATCTTTTCAAGAGCCGTTACTGTTCCAGAAAGCTAAGCAGGTGAAGGGGCAAATATAAACAAAAGCCAATTCTGGAAGTTGCATCTCTGCTATGAAATATCTACTGGAGAAATAATGCAAAAGATGCCCAGATATTAACTGAGGGATGAACTGTCTACATTCATTTGGCTATGACTGATTAAGCTGTTAGGACTCCATTCATTGACTGAATACTGTATTTTAGTCAATAAACTGACTTATTATGCTATGTGAACAGGCCGTTATTTCCTGTAGTGTGTGAAGCAAACCAATGCATTAATTTGCCTTTATCATAGATAAGTGTGAAGAGGACGGTAGCTTTAATCTGTTTACCAAACATATTCCTGAGCTTTTCAAAAACACAAACATTATTTATGTGTTTTTTCAACAGAAACTAATTTCAAAATCCAACATTAATTTGAGCCAGGAATATTTGCCATTTATGTTTTAGCATATTTTCCATGAGACTCAATTGAAGTATGTTTACTTAGGAATATATCTTATGATTCTCCGTTTAACTGGACATAAATTTACCAAAACAATGTTAGTATTGGATAAATGCAAAGAATACAAGATGACGTAACAGTTTCAGATAGAACCCTCAACCCTTCTATAAGAGATTTATAATAAATTTAATAGCTACAGTTGATGATAGATAGATAGATAGATAGATAGATAGATAGATAGATAGATAGATAGATAGATAGATAGATAGAAGACTTCCAAGGTCCCTTCCAACTCTTTTATTCTAAATAAAAAAGCAAAACAAACAAACAAACAAATCTTTGAGATGTACATGCAAGACCTATGGCTGGTTCCAGCCTCCTATGCCGGGAGATTATGATAACTATAAAAGAAATTGAAAACCAAAAATAATACAGTGCAAGTGTTGTTAAAATCACTTCTAGATATAGGTGGTAGGCAAAGAAGTGAACAGATTTTATTCATCACCATTAATTTGGAGAATTTAGTTTTGTGTTTCTTAAATCCAACCCTTGTGGCATAACACAGTGTGTGAAACTAGGTCCTTTGGGGGGGGGGGAGTGTCAAATATGTCTAAAGTTTATGATATAAGATATGGTGTACTATATTTATTATACCATAGGGAAAGCTTTTTAAAAATCAATATAGAAAGTTCACTGATAGATGTTAGTCAGGATTATTTTGATATTTTTCAAAATTACTTGTAGTAATGTAGAAATTGATACATGAAACAATACTAATTTATCAATAAAATTTTTAAAAAATTGGCAAGTATTTGTGATAGACTGATGCACAATGTAAGATGTTTTGCTGTGGTTCTGTCTCATTTGCAATACATAGGGGTCCTGCCGATGAGAGGATATGGCTTTGGGAGTTCATGGCACTGCTCAATAAAGCATCATTTGGGAAGATCAGCATGCCTGACCTATGGAACATCCTATTATCGATGGGCCATGACATTTGCTCCTAACTGGCTGATTTGAAACAAGACAGAATATGCATCTGAAAAGCTAAGCTGAGGTTTCCATCAGTGGTGGGATTCAAAATTTTTTTATGACTGGTTCTGTGGGCGTTGCTTGGTGGGCGAGGCATGGCTTAGTGGGCATGCTTGGTGGGCATGGCAGGGGGAAGGATACTGTAAAATCTCCATTCCTTCCCCACTCCAGGGAAGGATACTGTAAAATCTCCATTCCCTCCCCACTCTATGGGAAAGTTTCTGCAAAATCCCAATTTCTTCCTGATCAGCTGGGACTCGGGAGGCAGAAAATAGATAGGGGCGGGGCCAGTCAGAAGTGGTATTTACCTGTTATACGAATTACTCAAATTTCGGCAATAGGTTCTCCACAATACTCCACAGATATTCAGAACCTGCTGAATATCATCTCTGGTTGCAATCAAGAATGTGTACTACATTCTTGTAGTTTTTCTTCTCCTTTAAGCTAATGCATACGGACATTGGAAGTCAACTAATGTGGCTTTGAACTCATTCAGCAATTGAGCACTTTGGGTGCACTGGTATGCTGTGGTACTTTTGCTTAATTTTAACCATAGTTTGGCAGATTATTAAATGTTTGAATAATTATGGAGAAATAAACATAGTTTCCACTATCATTTCCAGGAATTTGGAAGCTTAGGATTTGTTCAATTGCTGAATTTGTAAATAATGACATGGTAATTGTTCATCTAAAGTTTTTGCTGCTTAAACAAAGGGAGTTGAGTAAATGTACCTTGAATTAAATGAAGTCCCTGGGATCTGCTACCATTATAGAATCATGGTAAAAATAAAGCTCCAGTAGGTTCAGCATATTACCAAGAAATTATTTTATATTATCTAGATATAGTCATAAAAGAAAAACTGTAGAATAAGAGAATGGTATCTGACAAATGTTAAGATATGGAGTGCTAGGAGAAGGGAGAACGGCTTACCTTTAGAATTAGCAGATTTCTTCATTTAGAATAGAATAAAATAAAATGTCAAAATTCTATGTATATTGCAAAAACAAAACTCTGCATGGACATGAAATCACTAGAAGTCCACCTGAATCAAAGCAGGCTTCGCCTTTCATATGGCTGTTATACACAAGTATATACCTTACATGGTATGGTTATGTAATTAATTTTATCTAGCAATTGACAAGATTGAGAATGAAAATAACCAGCTTGATGTAACCAATCAAAGAGGAATATTATGGACAGGTCAGAATGCCCTAGGAGTGCCATTAGAGAGCGGACTTAAATTTATTGTTCATTTTTAATAGCAGCTCCAGCTTTTGAAATTGATTGCTTCAAAAATGCAATTGATTGCCCTCAAAAGAAAGCTTTGCTTTCTATCTTCATTACTGTCTCCAATGGTGCAGGCTTAACATTCTTTTGCAGGTTATTAATTGTAGTTAATTTACAATGTAAGTAGTTGACAGCCTTTGATCTACATGGGCCTTGAAACTGCTCCCAGAGGGTAGGTCAATATTATGTGTTTTACAGGTGATCCTTTCATGTTCTGTGAATATATAGATGCTTATATGAGAAGCTGGAGATGTACCAGGAACTGAAGGAGAAACTAGAGAGCATGTGGAGAGAAAAGACAAAAGTGGTTCCACTGGTGGAAGCATTCAGGGTTGTGATTCCTAAATTAGGAGGGTGGCTCTAACAGATTCCAGAAACACCTGAGCTCTCTGTCCACATAAAAGCAGTGTTAGGACAGGTAAGATACTGCACAAAACCCTCAAACATCCAGGTCTGAGATTTACACATACGCATTGCCACACATTGCACACACACTTATGCGAGGGGTGGGGTGGAGAGAAGAAATTGTATTTATTCTGCATTCTGAATACCATACTAAGCTCATTCGAAGGCGGCCATCCCTATCTAATTCTTTCTAGTTCTATAATTTTCATCAGCACTAGCCAAGCACAGACAATGAATGAGCTAAAGATATGGGAATTGTCTCTAAATTAACAAAAACTGAAGCACATCTGGAAAACATTCTAGAAATTCTAGTCCCACTCACTTTGGTGACATGACAATGCCTTTCTGTGCCTGTTGGGCCCTCTGAAAAGTTGATTGCTTCTGGTTTAAGGAAATATAGTAAAGATTATTTCTTCTAGATAATACCTCTCATTTCTCCCTTCTTTTCTCTCTCATACGTGCAGATGCTAAACCAGATGCTACTTTATCCTTTACTCCAGCTAACCAATAAATAATTGAAAATGCCTTCCAGTAAATAATTGTTGATTCAAATGTATGATACAGCTAATTTGTAATGTGGTATCTATAGTTTTGGCTTAGCTTGAGGTACTATATGTATCCATTTAGTCTGACTTAAGTGTTACATGCAGACTTGGTTCCACAAACCACAGCTGAAACACCTACAGGAATGCAACTAACAGAATTTGCACAGGTGAATGAGTGTCCTATTTGAGCAATGATTCGATAAGGCTGCTTTAAGAGCTGACTTCTCTGTTGAAGCCATGGAACATTTCGTCGGCAATTTATCAGCATGACTGCACTGCTGGGAAGTAAACTGGGAAGATTTGCAAATTCAGAGAGGCATATAGTTTTGCACTATAGAAGGAAAGGACACTTCAGACTTGGGAAAGTCAACTTTTTCCACTGCTGGATAAATGTAAAGCCGCCTGCATTTGGCTTCAGCCATAGGATACATAGGCTGGAGAAGATGGTTTCATTCAAATTACACAGGGCATAAACTTCTACCCAGACAGATCATTCTCTCTTCCTGCCTCCCCACTTTCCAATAATCTGAGAACATAAGCATTTCCCCCTTCTGTTCTCTTCTTTATTATGCATGGACCCAATTGTTAACACTAGAGGAAATTTATTTTGAAAGATTCCATGGATATGGTGGTTACCTGTACTTCATTGCTATTTGGAAAATATTTGCAGAACTATAGGGACGCTGGCTGGGAAATTTTGGGAGTTGAAGTCCACGTGTCTTAACATTGATGAGATTGATAAAAGTTGCTTTATGACATCTATTTATTGTAATTCAGGATCACTACATGAAGCACTTGCTTTCAGATTCTGAAATTCTTTTCATAGTACTGATTTTCCACATTCTTTGTTCACAGTTCTGAAAAACACGAAAACAGGCATGCTGTGCTTTCAGTAGATTTTCCTTTCAAAGTCGTT
This sequence comes from Coluber constrictor foxii, assembly GCA_038048745.1. NCBI lineage: Eukaryota > Metazoa > Chordata > Lepidosauria > Squamata > Colubridae > Coluber > Coluber constrictor. The sequence continues at coordinate 74,081,689 of CM075961.1, forward strand.
TTGCTTCCTCTCCACAAAACAGATACTCCAAGATCATGTTGATGATTGAATATCTTCTCAGTGTTGATTTGTATGAATTTGGCTGTATGGAAATGCTTATCCCTTGGGAATGGGTTTTTTTTTGTCTTACTGCTGTCATCCAAATATCAAAGGTTTTATGTTTCATCCAGATTTGCAGAAAATAAATTGAGTGATACTTTTAAAAAATGGAAATGGGGAATAAAATGCTGTGGGCTTTGTAGCAATTCTTTGGACTTCAAAGGACACAATTGCCAATTATTGGTGGTGGGCAGGTATTGGAACTGTAATCCATTTTAAGAAAGGAACAGCAAACAGGGAAGGACTATAATAAGAGCAACCAAGAGAGAAGGATAAAGGAACATCATATCATTCCTCCCAGATCTGCACAAATGCCTGAATGTTTGCTCTAAATTTTTGTGTGGTGCATTCCATATTAAGGGATATTTATAAAGGTGGAGGTGTCTCAAAACAAAGGCTGGTCTGTAGCAGGGATGCTAACTATGCCTTTCAGGAGGGAAACAAGCTAGCTAGCAATAGGTAAGCCCTTCTCATCTTAATCTTCCCTAAGATTTTACGGAGCGGGGCATAATTGCGTTAAAGGTTGCTAAGGGAGTGGCCGGGAGCCATCACAGAAAACCATTTCTCTATATTTTCAAAGATGTGTGCGCAGGCACAGAATTGAAATACACATGGGTTAGTGAAGTGATGGCTTTGAAAAGGAGCTGTTGCGTCAGGCTATAGCAAGGAGCTATAATTCCTTGTGTAATTCCTCGCCCCCCGCCCCACACTCCAGCTTTTTAATGAAGGGTGGGACAAGCTGGTAACAGCTTCACGGGTTGCTAAGGGAGGGGCTTTGACGATCCAATTTTCTCTATAGATTGGCAGAGAAGGGGAACGTTGCATCACGCAAGTGGTGGCGAGGGCACTCCCGTTCTTTCTTTCTTTCCCTCCTTCTAGCCTCTCCGCGTCGCCACAGCCCCCCCCCCCTTTTCCCCAACGTGCAAAAGAGACAGGAGTCTCACATGATCCGCTACAGGCTGTGCCTTTGGATGACTACGAGGAAGGAGCGAGCAGGGAGGGGCCGCGGGGTGGAGACAGGCAAGCAAAGGGCTAGATCGTGCGCTCTGCAGCTGTGCCCGCTGCTGCCGCCAATTCTACCGGAGATACTCCCTTTCCCTATGGATCGCCCCTGCGCCGCCCTTTGGAGACCGCGAGGGGTTTAGCATGGAAGAGGTAAGGGGCAGCGTGGCTTCTGGGGAAGGCTGCTGGCATCAGGGCGTGGCGCTTCTGCTGTGCTTATTTGAGAGGAGAGGGCTGTATTTGCCACAGGGAGGGTGCGTACGGGAAGAAGTGGAGGGGTGATGACTTTAGTGGGTGCGGTGCGTCTGGTCTGGATGGACGTCGAGGTGAGACTTTGATGGCAACAGAGGAGCTTCTTGGGTGGGGGAAAAGAACGTATGCTGAGGCGCTGGTTGGTAGCAAAAGTGCCCGAGGCAGGGCTGCAGCCTCAGTCATCAGGGGTGTGGGAAGCCGGGATGCGACCGTGTGAAGCGAAAGCGGCCAGAGGCAGCTTCGGTGGAGATGCCTGGGGATGGATGAGAACAAAGCTTTCCGGGAGGAGGGTAGGGGGTGGCATTTGGTGAGTTGGGATTGTGAAACATCTGTATACTTCATGTGCAGGCTAGAGACCCCCTCGGATAAACACTGGGCAAAGGCGGTGGTTCTTTGGGTGCAAGAGGTGATGCTTTCAGCTAGGAAACCTGATGGAGGTGCTGACGATCTAAGGTGGAGCTATTCTGGGGAGTAAAGTATTTCTGGATATACAGAAAAGACAACAAAGAATATTGGGCGCCTTTAAAAATAAGCCACATTTTAATTTTTAACATTTTAAACTTTAATTTTACTCTTTAAAGACTACCCATCTTTTGGTAGAAGCTGTGACAGGCTAGAAATGATTCCATCAAACAGGTACAGGAAATGTGTCGATTATAAAGTTATAATTCAGGGCATGGCTGGGTGGTGCTGGACCTTTGTGTCACCTGCTGGGTGACACAATCAAGTGACAAACTTAGTTTCAAAAGGCAATGAGAATTGATGGCATAATATAAACAGGGTTTTATGTGACAGTTCGGTAGTGTATATCATAAAAAAAACCTATGATATGGTTTAATAGTTTTAGGCTTAACATGAACCCAGCCATGATGTTATAAACCATAGTCTTGTTCATACTGAGTCATTGTGTCTTCTTCAATAAACCAACATTACACCAAACCAGTGTGCAAATCCAGCTCTGTAATAGGTAAAATTTCATCAAATGGAGTGCGATGGATATTTGTATTGGGGTAATTAGGCACATCACTAGTCAGAAAAGCCTACACAGTGTTAAGGACAATAGGAGCTTACAATAGATGAAGATTTACAGAATTTGGGCGGTTCTGCTGGGGAAAAGCATTGAATTGTTTAAGATGTGGGGTTGAGATAATTTGGATTTGGAGGGATGGAGGCTGAACAGTGCTTTGATGAGTTGGATCAGCATGTGAGTTTAGGGAGCTTATGAATATTTACAGTATATAAATTGCCATGTGATTTTGGAAGTCCGAAGCCTTGAAAAACTATTTCCAAAGCATATGTCCCTAGAAATGACATTTAAATCCTAGAATTTAAGAATGGAGTGGGGGGATTAATACTTTATTATTATATTATCCAATTGTGACATAAGACAAATGGAGTTCAGTTTGATTTTATGGATTAATTGCATGGATTTGAGCAGTAAGAATAAAGCACTATAGAATCCTTATTTACTGTGCTTTGTACATACACAGAAGCAATGGGGTAAAATGGTTGGCATGTCAGACTATTTTATTTGTATTTATTTTTCACGCTTTTGTACTACCCATATCCCTCAAAGAGAGAGTAAGATTTTTAACTCAAATTCAAATCTCCATTTATCTAAGAAGTTTACTATGCTGTCTATTGGCTACCTCAGAGGGTTGCTGTAAAACCAAGATGGGAATGAAGAGAAATGGGGACAGAATCATATGTACAAGCTTGAGATCTTTGGAAAAAGATGTGTATTTTGAAATTGCAATGTATTATGTTTTCTTTTATTTTAATATGTGCAGTTTTGGGATTTTTTTTTGTCTAATAAAAACATATCTAATATAAAATATGTATCTTTTTAAAAGTCTGGTCACTTACTTGTAAAACATTTATTTAAAAAGTTTGTTTTATTTTCAGAAAGTTTTAAATTAAAATGTAAAAATAAGACAAATTGTTTTTCAGCAACTTTAAACAATTTTATTGGGATTATATTTTCCTTGGAATATTGCGAAGAATACCTCCAGTGAGATGTTTGGGTAACAGTAAATAAATTTCCTTGAAAGATAATTTATTAATTCCCTGCTGATTTTTCTCAGCTTCGAAAAATGCTTGGTGTTTTCTATGCTAAAATCTTGATTCTCATATTGTCTGTGAGATCAGTGGGCCATCTGAACTAACTGAATCCTAGAATAAATTTGGATGTCTAGAATTTTCTGTACATTCAATCATTCAAAGTTACAACAGCACTGAAAAAGTGACTTATGACCGCTTTTCACAGTTACGACTTTTCCAGCATTCCTCTAGCCAAGTGATCAAAATTCAGATGCTTGGCATCTGATTCATATTTATGACGGTTGCAGTGTCCTGGGGTCATGGATCCCCTTTTGTGACTGTCTAACAAGCAAAGACAATGGGGAAGCCAGATTCGCTTAACAACTGGGTTACTAACTTATCAACTGCAGTGATTCACTTAACAGTGGCAGGGAAGGTTGTAAAATAGAGCAAAACTCACTTAACAAATGTCTCACTTAACAACGGAGAGAATTTTGGGCTCAATTGTGGTCATACCTGTAATGTATTCTAAAATTGAAATGTTAAGTAGTGCTTCAATATAAGGGAAGCCAATTTTCTCAAATAATACTGTGGGGCGGTGATCACAATTCCATCCTGCATTTCCACAATACATATGCACCAATAGTGGAAGCCTTAGTAGAAGTATTCGGTTGAATTCCAAGCTATCAGACTGAATTTCCCTTCTGCAAGTAAGAGATGAGTGATTGGTCTTGTCTTAATGGGGCTTATGAGCTCAGCCAATTGTGATTTATTCAATAAAACTACATTTAAGCAGGCCAGGGCTTATTGTGATATGTGAATGCAGCCATTGAGTTTATGTCTAAGATTAGATTTGGGCATCTCCCAATCTATGCGTCATTCTTTTAGTTGCAACATGTCACCAGTTCTGATCAGAAATCATGTATAATTTGTGGCTCAATTGATGCAGAGGCCCGGGAACCCTGTTTCTGTACTTTTCCATCTATCAACCTTAGTCTTGCTTGCTTATTACCTATACATTCTTCCTTTCCCAGTAATTTAATTATTAGAGATAACAGTTTATGGCAAGATGTCCACTGCAGAATGGAAAACATTTTGATGTCTGTGTGAAACATCCATTAAACCAAAAACAAATTAGAATAGTCCTAAAAATTATACCCATTCATCTTTAAAGGCTTGCCTGAATACAAATGCCGTGCAGCAACAAGCTGATATTTATGACTAGCTGGTAATTAAACAATTGCACTTTGCGCATGCTCACTGGAAATTGGTTCTTGCTTCCAGTTTGGAGAGATCAGTGTGTTCTGTCTCCCAGCTGCTAATGCATTATATGAGCCATAATGTATAATTATGTATCTCCCAATGCATTTCTATTTATGATTTTATTCTGGATTTTGAACCAGTGACAAAGTCCAGTGACACATTTCTTTTTTAAATGAAGTATCTGATGTGTAAATATGCACATTCTTGCACAGAAACATTCTTTGCACTTTTATATATATATGCTGGACTCTTGTTGGTTTATCCATAAAGCAACATGAATGGTTTTTTTCTCCTGTCCTTGAGAAAGGAGAAAAATATAAAAATATTTTTTTAAAAATGCTTCTCCCACAGTCTACAGGAATGAGGCTGGTATCATATATGGGATATATTATGACTTATTTTTAGGGCTGTTTGATGCTCTATGGACTAACAATAACCATGGTGGGAAAACCAGCAACCTCTTCCTGTTCTAAATGTGTGGTAGGGCAGAGTTCATTGTTTGAACTACTATTTTAGTTGTTTTGTACTTATTTTGCCTTATTTGTATGCTTACCAGGGCAAGAAAGTACTTCACTTTACGCAGTGGCTGATCATCATTTTTTCTCTCAAAGTCAACATTCCTATGATATTCCTATAGCTACAGTATATCTTAAAAGAATCTTTGCTTTCACACAGAATTTTCCAGTCACACAAATTATCTGAACTGTAGGGAACAAAATCTCTACTACAGGTATTTGGCTCCTTCCCTCATTTTATCCGCTAACGTAAGGAAAAGCTTGTTGGGTAAAATTCTGCTTTTTGTTCATTAGTGGGATACCATGGTAGAATTGAAATTTGGCCTTATATGAGGCTGATACCCTCATTTTCATCCTTCCTCCACTCATCATCTTCCCAAGAAATTGGCTATGCATATAACATGTCTGATCTCTCAGTTACAGCTGAAATAACTTTGAGGCATAAGCCTAATGGCCCATAGAGCCCAAAGGCTGGAGAGAACATTACATTAATTTCATTTATTTATTTATTTATTAGTTCAATTTACATGCCGCCCTCCTCCGAAGATTCAGGGTGGTTTACAATGCACTTATAGCAATAGCCTTCCTTCTTTTGTATATGCCTGCTTATTAGGGGTTTTGGCCCCCCCATAAGCGGTGTTTCTACAAAGTCAGCTTATTGCCCCCACAATCCAGGTCCTCAATTTACCTACCTAGGAAGGATGGAAAGCTGAGTCAACCTTGAGCCTGGTGAGATTTGAACTCGCATTAATTGCAGGCAGCTGGCAGCTGAGTGCTACATAACAGCACTTATACCACCAAGGCTCATACATTGTATGTCTTGCTTAACTTATCATGGTTGGGTGATTTTATACTGCAAGCTAGGCCAAAACCAAGCTTCCTGCCTTATGGTTTATCAAGTGTTGTTAATTAAATAATAAAAATAAAATAAAAAATATATAATAAAAAAAGCAGCAAAGAATTGTATGAGAAACTCTAATTACAGTTGTAGGCTGGATTGAAGTAAAAAGCAATTCTCAAAGAACTTAATAAAAAATACTACCCATCTTTTTGCCATGTCACCTGGATGGACATGCCTGTGCAGTTATTGGGGACTAAGTGTGATTTGAAGGAGAGTTTTCTTCTTAATGAGGAACTGGAAACACACCATTCAAAAATCTTTTGAATGTTTTTTCTAAAACAGACCAGCCAGAAAGAAGCACTGATTCCACTCACTTACACATATACCTAGAGTTAGCCTAATGATTAAACTAGTTTTTCCCCACTCTGGTGACTGCCAAATGTTGAATAATCACTTATGTTTTCGGATGTTGGCTGCAGGAGATGTTGACTGCAATTCAGCAACTGGATCCAGCCCAGCTAGATTGAGAGAAGCTAGAAAAAAAGATCGTAAAAATGCCCACCAGAACTTGGCAGGGGCAAAAAAAAAAAAAAAAAAAGGAAACTGGGCTAATGAAGATTGGACAATGGAAATATTTTCTAGGAAGGAATGAATGCCTTAAACAGGCATTTCATTAAAGAATTAATGTTGATGCAGGGCTCAGAGAGCCATAGGCCACTGTATATAACTTTTGTAATAATGAAGAGATAAATTATTTAAAGGGGATTGGGAGGCTCTGGGCATATACCACACCCCTATTTGCCCTTGCCTCTAAAGCAAATTATTATATTGCACTTTAAATTGATGTTCAAGTGAGACTACTTATCTGGGAGGACATACCAATGAGAATATAGTCTATATTTATTTCTAAGGAAATATATAGTCTATATTTATTTCCAAGGAAAAGTGGTTACATTTTTAATGGATATGAACTAGTTGTATTCTCTGTATATATGTGTGTGTGTTTATTTGCAGCTATTATCGGACGTACATGCCTGCAGAACTCTCATTTTCATGAGCATGCTTGTTTCCAACTCAGGGAGAAGATAAGAGTGCACTCCTTTTATTTATTCTTTAATTTATTACACTAACTTAACAAATCTTTACTTTAAATCTTTTTCAAACCAAGGGTGAATTTAACCCAGGACTACAAGAATTTGGGAGTATCATGATAAAGAGGGTGGGGGAATTTGGCTCACAAGTTCTTATACCATATTTTCCCAACATGTTTTGTTGCCCTGTGTGTGTGTGTGTGTGTGTGTGTGTGTGTGTGTGTGTGTGTGTGTGTGTGTGTTTGTTTGTGTGTTGGGTAGCATGTACTCAGTCATATGCTGGTAATGTAATGCCTGAAACTTTTTAAAAGTAAAGTTGTTGTAACAAATGATTAAACCATTCAGGTATATAAAGAGCAAAGTTGTAATAGTTTGCTTTTTTCATGTAATTTATTCTGCGTATGCCAATCAATTGTAACAAGGGAAGGAGCTATTCAAGGTGCTGAAATACCCCATCAATTCTGGAAATCCTGTTCAGAATCCCCCACCTCAAAGTTCTTTTTGAAAATATTTTTTCAACCAGTTCCAATCCCATTCAGCTATGAGAACTAGAAACATCTATGTTTTAAACATAGCAGATAAATTCTGCTGAGATTTAGGGGATATTCCAATCTTCCCTCATATTAAATTCCGAGGATTCCAGTCCTTGACCATGCACAAACTGTTAAAAATGTGCATACTCAATGCCCTAGTTTAATAGTGAAGAAAAAAAGTACATTTTTGCAGATAATATGTTCCTATTCATTAAATAACTTGTTATTGTTCCTGGAGTTTTCCTGAAAAATCAGTCCTAATGATTACTTCAACTATGATATTTTTTTCCATATGTGTGTGTGTGTGTGTGTGTGTGTGTTTGTAGATTTTCACGGGTAGAGGTATGCTAGTTTTGGTGTATTCGGGTCTTTTCCTGTGATACTCTCAATCTTACACGAGAAAAGGCCCAAATACACCAAAACCTGCAAATATATAGTTTTTCTATCAAGACACCTGGTCTGCCCCAGCACGTGACAGGGAGCATACTGCATCCCTTTTGCCTTTCAGCTCCAATCCAGGAGCCCTCAAGCAGTCGCATTCATGACAAACCATTTTATACCAAATTTATATCTAACCCTTTTATACCAAATTATATAGAGTGGGGCAAAAAAGTATTTAGTCAGCCACCAATTGTGCAAGTTCCCCCACTTAAAATGATGAGAGGCCTGTAATTGTCATCATAGGTAGACCTAAACTATGAGAGACAATGTGTGTGTGTGTGTGAGTGTATAGATATATGTATATATGTTGTGCTACTATAATTTTGGGGTGGAAGAAATTTGCTTTGCACAAGAGATATGCTGTATTGAGTTACATTTCTACTGACTTCCTGGAGAGCATCTGTTTAACTGTAGTTAATAAACAAAAAGTCTGCAGCTTGATAATATCTCCTGGTAAAATGAGCAGCTGTAATTGAGCAAAGTTTTAATCACTGAAACATCTGAGATACATACCGCTCCCACTGCTCCACAATGGCATGAAATCCCAGTTGCACAAAGAATACACAGGCTTAAGAGAAAAATATTTTGCTCTTTCTCCCACAGAGATCTTGGTGGCTTCAAACTTATCCTTCTTCTAGGCATCCCTTCCAAGTGTCCTTCCCAGCCTGGTGCAGACTTAGAACTGTGGAGGATCTCAGGATGGGGAAAGGATGGATCATGCCTGTTAAAAAATTGGCCCTTTAATTGCTGTATTTTAGTATATCTACTCTAAGCACCATAATATCTGGCTCTGAACGTTGCATATGCCATCAGACTCTGAATGTTGGCTTGGAGGCTAAGTTCGGTTGGTGTCAGTGCTGGTTTCTGTTTCCAACCCAAACAATCCTGTTATCCCATACAAATGTCCTGAATTACTTATTTACCATTGATTTTCAAATTCATTTGGTGTCCTTGAAGGTACAAATGGTTGTTTGAAGAATCTGTTTGCTTTCCAGTTTCTCTTGGCTTGAGATCACTTATTTTCTTCCCTTCCTTCCAGTTTAAATTTTAGGGATTGTCTACCTCTTCCTTTGTCTAATATTGCAATGGCTACACATTCTCCGTACCCTTCTTACTACTCATGTAATGTAATCCCTATCCCCATGCTTCTTTCTTCTGCCTTTCAATTCATCTTCACTGGATTATTATTTTGATAAGTCTGTACTGTAAGAATACTGTAGCACTGGCTCTTAATATTTCTATTTCCTGTGTTCCTGATGCTTTCTTTTTACTCTTCAAGGTGGAGCCTTTTATTCCTATCCTCAAGTATCCACAAGTTTTTCACCCCAAGAAATAAAAATGTTGAAAGGAACATCTTGGAGAGTGGCCAGATATGTTCTCCAACAATCTTTTCTACTTCCCAGATACAGCTATTATATGAATTGCCTTTGTCTATAGACTGTGGGCACAAAGGAAATGGGCCTGGCAATGGTCAGCAATATGGGGAGTCAGATTAGAAAGATTTATTATTGAGATGAGACCTGTTGAATAGTAGGAGTTGGATTTCTACTAGTTATCTAGCAGAGCAATCCTTTGTGGAGTAGTCTTTCCTCTCCCTTGCCCCCACCTCTGAGTCCCAAGTTTAAAAATAACATACTAGGGCTGGATGCAAGTACATTTTTTCTCTGCAATGGGGCAAGTTTTGGAAGTGTGTTTGAAGAGGGCATCCTATTCAAATGCCTATTCACAAAATGCAACCACAAAATGCAACCAGACTGTAGCTGATCACAAAATGTTAATGGCCAGGGCACAGAATAGCCACATAATGGTATTTAGTGGCACCTCCACTTAGTTATCTACTGTTCCAGCTTGGTCTTTTTTTCTTCATACACACAGTACTGGTCTTCAGTTATCTACCATATGTGTTAGGAGCTGAAAATACTGAGAGGAATTCTTATAAAAACCAAGAAAAGCTATAGTATGTAGAAGCTAGTAATGTGTTTTGGCATTTGCCATATATTTATTTAAAATGACAGGACATTTGCTATTTGAAAACAATCAAGCCAAATGTATGCCCTTAAGAAGATTAATACTGCTCTCTATCCTGGCATATCTGTTTTTTTTTTGCTGGCACATCTGTTCTCTCTCTTTTAGAGTTAGATTAAATGACCTTGGATAGCTCTTTCCAATCAAGACTCTGGAATTGATTAGGTAACTGGGATCCCTAGTCCTAAACGAGAGATGTTTTGGATTATAATTTCCAACATACTTCAGGTGAGTTGTTGTACAACATTTCTGAAGACCATCAGGTAAGAGGCTGATCTGAATTATACTGCTCCCCTGTGGGAATCAAGGTTTATTATATGAGACACCTGAAGCTTGAAATGTGACCATATGACTGATGTGTTGCATCTTTCTTCCTCTTCCTAACATTCTGCACATGAGAGAACTTTAGAATTTTCAATGATGGTCATGTTGGCTTGTGAATTCTGGGAAATCCACCAGAAAGCATTGGTGGAAGAAATCCATCCAAGACTCTCCACCTGGCATCCTTCAGATTTTCTGGCAAACTAATATCCAGTCTTCTTAGCCAAAGTCCATGGAGGCTAGGAAATTTCTATTATAAAACATCTGGACAGCACTTGGTTGAGGAAAGTGGACCTCTGGCATCTTTATCTTCCTACACATTCTGTTTTCCTGGGTTTTAGAGAGGTCCACTTCCCTCTGCTGGAAGGTGGCTAGAAAAGTGGGCCTTCTGCCTGCTCAAAATACAGTACTATCTCCTTTGTATCATAAGTAGATAGTCTTGATTTCTTAACATGTTTTTTATATTTTCACCAAGTATACATGAGTTGGCTAGTAGCATCAGTGCAAAGTCATTGCAATTTAGTACCACAAATTAGCAATGACACAGGTATTAAAATGTTCAAAATACATGTCCATGAAACTGGCTGATTAAAACAATACCTCGGGGATTTTTTGGCCATACCAACTTCTTGGCCAAAGACTTAGCAAAGTAAAAATGCTGATGATAATTCAAAGCAGGGGTGAGCTTTATCTCAGAAAGATGTTGCAGAACAGGGAGGATCCACTTAGAAAGGCCTCTCTTGAGCAATTGCCAAAAGTTATTTAGAGTTGGCAGAAGAGAAAGAAATTTCTGATAGAGATTTCTAAGGGCACTTGTCAAATGTAATCAGAATAGGAATTGCCCAAATTTAGGTCTCATGCCATTGAGCCTTAGGTGTGATTTCCTGAGTGCCCTACTTTCAGATGAGAAAATTATAAGCAAATTTGGGCAGTTTTGGTTCTTTCTCCCTCTCTACCCCATGTGCTTTCTATATAAATGGGAGAAAAGTTGTCTATTAGCAATGGGAAAGGGGGGGGGTAAATAGATGAAAAGACTTACCTCTTTTCACTTATGTAACTAACTCTCATGCTAATACAATGTAAAAAAAGCCACTACCCTAATAATAAAGATAGCTCTGAGTAAATACAGATAGACATTTCTTCACCACTCTGATCAACATTGTCTAAATCACTCACTTAGAATTAAGTAGTAGAGTTCCCTAATTTATATTAACAATTGTATGCAGTATGGGTCGAACCAGAGAAAATGTACAATAATCTCTAAAATAAGATGTCTGTCATGATAGATCTGAAAGAAAAAGTAAGAAGAAGGGAAATATCAGATTTCAGCTATTTCCTTTTCTTTTGTGATTAGAATAAAGCCAATAACATTGCTAAGATTAAACCTGTTAATGTCTCTACTTATGGCAAAGCTTATAAATTTAACTGATTCTTATGCTATAGCTATAACTTTTCACGAAGTGATTTTGGGACACAGTAGATCCACGACAAAATTAAACAACTTCTTTTATGCCAATGGACCAGAGGTGGGTTTCAGCAGGTTCTGACCAGTTCTGGAGAACCGGTAGCAAAAATTTTGAGTAGTTTGGAGAACCGGTAGTAAAAATTCTGACTGGCCCCACCCCTATCTATGCCTCCCAAGTCCCAGCTGATCAGGAGAAAATGGGGATTTTATTTATTTAGGACTCAGGGTGGCTCACAATAATAAAATGCACAAAGCCACAATACAAAGTTAAAATCTAAATAGACCCAATTTTGCAGTAACCTTCCCCTGGATTACCATGGTAGCCACAGTCAGCCATAAAACACCCAGTCACCAGAGGGCAAGCTTTCATCTTCCCTATTCCCTCTTCTAGTCCTTCCACTTTTTCTGTTGCTGCTTTTCCTGAGCAGGTGGGACTGTTTCCAAGCAAAACAGAAGGCTAAAATTACCCACCATTTTCTTTATTAAGAATACCCATGCAGGTGCAGAAAGCATGGAAATGGCTTTGAAGCAAATATTCAGAATTTTTTGTTATGTAAAGAAAAAGAACAGAAGCATTCCTGAAGCCCAGGAAAGAAATACAGTGTTAAGAAGAGACTCAGGCTGGCTCCTCTCTGGCTCTGGGAGTTAAAATAGAAGTGAGGAAAAGTACAGTCAGATTGCAAGATTCTGTTATTATAGTCCTTCTATGGAGTCAGCTTCCTGATCTGGCCTATATTGTGAGGCTGACAGTAGGATTATGTGAGGCCCAGAGGTATTTTTGTTGCTAAAAGCTGACATTGATTTACAGTAGCCAATTTCCTGATTATTCATGTATTTTAATTAAAAAAACTATTTTAAAACCATAAAGTCGATAAACTAGAAAAGATTGTGCCCAAAGGTATATTGGTTTCATAGACATCTGATTTTCTGGTCCTATAGCATGTTCATCCTTGAGGCAAAGTATTCCTTTTCATGCAAGCTAGTTGTCCTCATCATAATGATATAGATAAATCTATATAATACCTTCCCTTAAAAAAACCAAAAAGGGCTGTGGAATTTGATTTGATTCTATAATCTTTTATTGTTAAGCTAATTCACATCATCTCATATCCTGTTTTGTTCCCACATTGAAGTTGCAGGTTATCCTGGTTCTGATAACCTTTACTAATTTAATATTGGATAGTCCCCTTTCTGACCCTAATGTTCCATTAGAATTAATAATGAATATTTTTTTATTTTTATGTATTTTTATTTTTAATTTGATTTATATGCCGCCCTTCTCCGGAGACTCAGGGTGGCTTACAATGCATTAAGCAATAGCCTTCATACTTTTGTATATTTATACAAAGTCAGCTTATTGCCTCCACAAACTGAGTCCTCATTTTAGCTACCTTAGAAAGGAAGGAAGGCTGAGTCAATCTTGAGCCTGGTGAGATTTGAATTTATGGTAATTGCAGACAGCTGATGTTAATCACAATGCTTTAGTCTGCTGAGCCACCAGGCCCACCAGGATCTTTTAACTAAGATCCATTGCTAACGGTATGCCCACATCTTCTACCATCAAAATCTGCTAAGAAACTCTTGCTTGGTGATGTGACGATGTTGATGCCTTTATATTTCTGTTATACAACATTCAATTTTTCTATGTGTGCATGTGCTAATACTCCTGAAAGGTCATTACTTTAACAATAATTGTTATAATTAGCATCATCTACTCTCTTTTTTCTCATTCTTTGCACAGGTTGCATATAAATGATAAACAGAGAGCATTAACCAATGATAATTTTAGTTAGGACAAAAAGGCTCTCCAAAATATAGGTCACTGTACAGTATTTGTGAGCTTTAATCAGTGCCTGCCTTCTGTCTGCAGTTAAAAAAGACCACACTGCGTGCCCCACCCCAAGCTGCTGTCATGCTAAGTCCTCCTTTCTCTTGTTTAGCCAAGATTGCTACTGATCTGACCCTCAGCTCTTAATAATCCTTTCAAAATTATTCTTATCAAGGCTGGATTTCGTTGTGAGTTCCAGGTTGCCTCAGATCCTCCCAGCATAGGTGCATTTTCTATAAATACATATGTGCGTTTCCAAAACATTAGATATGGGCTGATTCTTCTGGAACATTATTTTATTTCTTAGTTTTCTCTTCTCTGTTCTTGGCTCAGATACATGTAAAACAGAGATAGTGTAGCCTTGGGCTTCGGATCCTGTTTTTGGACATTTGGCAGACTCCAGTGGGTATATTAAGGACCCAGGAACATCAGATTATCTTCTTCTTGTTATCCGTTGTAGTTTGAAAAAACATAAGATTGTAGTATGGCTGGCAAACGAACATACAATTCTTTAGGCGGATATCAACATTTTAGCTGTTATTATTGTTGAGTTGTGCTATCAATGGTCGAGTGACATCTGCCTGGGGAGTATGTTTTAAATTGTCTTTTTAAACAACTAGGTATGTTTTCACTATTTATAACTAGAAGCTTTCCTTAAGAGCTGCCACTTTTAGCTGAAAGGCAAGGTATAAATTCAATAAATAATCAGTGCTCATGAATGACCATCTTTGCTTCCCTTGTTGAAACTGGTGGGGGAGCTACCCTGTCGGGTAAATGGAGCTGCTGATCTACTCCCATTTTCTGATGATGTATTTAGAGCTCAGTCAAGAAGGATCAGAGATGATTTGTAGGAAGATTTAAATATCAGAGATTGCGGTGATGTTTCCCAGCCTGATTACCTTTTCCCCCTCATCTGAGAAAAGGGAGATACTAATACCATCTGTCCCAATGTTTCTGACCTGATAGAAAGAGTAATGGCTTTGCTTACACTTGCCCGTTTGACACCATTTCTGCCAGTACTGTGGGTGTCTACCTGCAGAGGAGTATTTGCCTGCAGAGGAGTATTTGCAAGATATTTGTGATATCTTTGTATTTCTAGCAGGCAGGACAGCCAGGACAAAATTATGGATAGGCCCAAGACCATCCAGGAAAGTGGTAGGGTGGGATAGTTGCTCTACCCTGAAAATTTGCCCTAATATTTTCTCTCCTTTCCCAATTACTATTTATTCAATTGTTTGGGAAGTGAGTGTATGTTCATTCAGAACTAGTCATAATTTAAAAGACATTCTACAGGTTACTAGATTAGATTTCATTGTGGACCTTACCTGGCCTTGATGATGATGATGTGTTGTATTGAAATTAATGAAGAAAGGATCTATGGTAGTCCTGCATCTTTCAACTGCCTTGTTGTAAGTTTTGTTTTGTTTTGCTTAAAGAAAGTAAATAAAAATGCTAAGTACATTATGAATGTTTGCATCTATGTGTGTGTCTGTGTGTCTGTATTGTAAATCATGCAC
Source organism: Coluber constrictor foxii (assembly GCA_038048745.1). NCBI lineage: Eukaryota > Metazoa > Chordata > Lepidosauria > Squamata > Colubridae > Coluber > Coluber constrictor. Next base: position 74,096,922 of record CM075961.1, read on the forward strand.
GCTTATAAATTATGGATCTCCAGTCTCTTAAACAGTTAGGCATCCATGAAGACTGAAAGAGGGTAAATAATGACAAACGTTATGACATTATCATGATGTATATGCTGCATGTTATGTCCTTACATCAGATACAGTGAATTCATTATAGAATCATACCTCTTTTTAGATGCTACAGAAGTTCAGGATAATTTTTTCACCAGGCCCCAATTTTTCTAGCCCTCTTACAATGACCACAATCATTTTATTATTTATTTTATTTATTAGTTCGATTTATATGCCGCCCTTCTCCGGAGACTCAGGGCGGCTTACAATGTGATAAGCAATAGCCTTCATATTTTTGTATATACCTGCTTAGTAGGGCTTTTGCCCCCCCCCCCCCAAGCAGTGTTCTTTTTTATACGAAGTCAGTTTATTGCCCCTACAATCCAGGTCCTCATTTTACCTACCTCGAAAGGATGGAAGGCTGAGTCAACCTTGAGCCTGGTGAGATTTGAACTTGCAGTAATTGCAGGCAGCTGGCAACTTAAGTGCTACTTTAACAACACTTAGTCCACTGCGCCACCAGGCTCTTCATTTTATTTTATTTTATTTTAGAAAAAGATATGAAGTTGAGAATTTAAGTGTATCCTTTGACTTAATTCTAGGGCTCAGTGTATTCTTTAGTTTCTTTGTTCATAATGAACATTTCTGGGACCTAGGCTAGATCTGGAGAAATTGTCTCCTGTCTGAAAAAAAATTCTATGACATTATATGATTTTTTTATTTAAAGAGAAAGATATGCAACAACTTTTTGGATTTTTCTGGCACTGTTACTTGTAATCTGATCTTTTTTATGTGGATTTTAAAAATGAAAATATCTTCAACTATTCCCCCCCCCCATCCTGCATTCCGTAATTATGGAATTCACTGACCTCTGATATGATAGCCATCAACTTAGACATTTAAAATGTGGGGGGGAGGATATGGCTTCCATTTTAAAATGTTTAATAAAAGCTAAACTGAAAACAAAATCTTATTACTTGTTAAAGCCTTTTTAAAAGGAAATCTAGACTGAATACAAAACCTTTAGCTGACAGCAAATCATGTAATTAAAATGCAAAAAAAAAGAGTAATTTGAAATAAAATACCTGTTTTCATTTTTAAAAAAGTTTTCCCTAATAGGTAAATGAACTATACAGTTAATTGTTACAGCTTCCGTGGTCACTTTCAGAAAAAATCTGAAAAAACACAGCTGAAACTTTTTCTATGTAATCCAATAGATCGTTTACTTGATTCTACAAATAACAATAGCTAACTGTTTTTGTCATGTTCTGTTTATGGAGGTAGTTTTGCCTGATCTGTAGAGACTGAGAACATTATAAGACAGACTTTTGAACTAACTACAAGAATTCTTGAATTTATTTAGGAATTTTGAACAGTATATATTATTCACGTCCAGTCTTCAGCACTGTTCTCCATGCATATATTACTGAAATCTCCAGATACTTCTCTGAAAGGAAAGATGATACAACTTATATAATATTTCTGGTTTCTTGAACCTGGTTCTATGAAAGAGTAATACTGAAGAATTTAAATGTCAGTTTAGCAGTCTTTTGTATTTTTCAGTGATGTAATAGGAAACTTCAAAGGGAATTTAAGTATTATAGTAACAATTTAGCTTGTTAAGGTTGAATTTTATTTCTTAATACTTAAGTAATTTTTAAAACTGCTTTGCTTGGATGCCATCTACGGTATCTACTGACACTAATTTTTATCAAAATAATATTTTAAAAAGCCTCCCTGAATTTCTTGGACCAAGACATTTTTAAAGTTTATTATCCACCTTATTTTTCATATATAATTCAAGGTGGTGAACATGGCAATATTACTTTCTCCTACTTTCCCCACACAATGAACTTGTGAGATAAATTGGGCTGCAGAAGAGTGACTGGCCCAATATGGCTAAGGCAGAATTAAAACTCATATCTTCTGGTTTCTAAGCCAGCAACTTAACCAGTGTATCAAACTGGGTCTCTGTTTTGTGAATATATAATACTTTGTAAATGTTCTTCAAAGAGAAGGAAGTGTGGGGTGATAACTAGACTCTCATGATATGCTCTTTGGATGATTAAACTGTAGAGCATTTTCTTCTACAAAATTCTTCAGTTCTATATTTCACACAGCCACGTTTCAACAGTTTTTAAATTGGGAATGCATGAAATTGGTCTCTTTACAATAATCTGATGTATTTCCCCTTTTTTGCCTGATGGTTTATCTGTGAAAAATTGTTTTTCTGTCTTGAATATTCTTTCTCTTGGGGAGTATAACAATTTCAGATGCAAATGTAGCAGTTGGCTGTTATTGCTTTGCAAAGGATATATATGTTCACACGTGGAGGCTGGCCATTAATTTTTCTGTTTTAACCATTTTTATTAGTTTATAATATAGCATACAAAGAAAATATAAAAGTAAATAGTAGGGAAGTTAGGGAAGTTAGGGAAGAAAAAAGTGGGGGAAAGCAAAGGGAAAAAAGAAAAAAAAGGCATTGACTTCTGATTCCCCTTGGTACATAAGAATAAGGCATTAACATCAAACCTCAACTTTTTACTTTTACATACTAGTATAAACTAGTCATTTCTATAACAATAAATCTATTTAATCAGTAAGACCCAAAATCAAAGTTTCATTTTTTCCACCTCAAGCACAAAGTTCAGAATCGGTTTCCAAGTAGAAATAAGATGGCCATTAATTTTTAAATGTGGCACAACTATCCTTTATTTTGATTTTTAAAATTTGCTTTACCAGATATAAAAAGGGGATATCAAAAAGGATTTGATTGCCAAGTTTTTTCCCCTTCATTCTTAAACCCCTGGGTTAGCTTTAAAACTTGACATCCGTTTGCAATTGCTTTCCTTTATGACCCAGGCTGTTGACAGTTTGATTTCCCCTGCCAGAATTGTTTTGGGGAATTATGACCAATCTCACTGTACATATGTTGTGCACTGACAATAAAGATTTGAATTTGAAAAAGTAAAATGACACTTTCTAATGTTACACTGCAACTGGAGTCAATGCTATCTAAGCATCCAGAAAGACAGGCCTTCTTCCCCATGTTTATATAACTTGGTTAGGGCTCCATCAAATTGGAGCTTTGCTTTCCTAAGCTCAATTGGATAAAACACAGGGATCAGACATCTGTTCCCTCTGCAAAAGTATAATAAATGTTTTGGAAACTAAACCTCTCATGTTGCTATCAAAAACACACTACTTGCTAATCTTGTTTACTGTAAAGGGACCATGCTATCTTAGAATTTTTGGAACGCATGGAATATCACTTGAAAACAAAAAGTGGCAATTATATTTTAAAAATTGCATTAGCTTGATCAACCAAAGATGTAAGAAAGTGCTGCCTGAAATCACTCCCTCTCTTTCTTCTCTGCAAGAGGATACAGATAGTTTCCAACAGCCATTTGTTTAATGATTGTTCGATGTTACATGAAAAAAAGCAACTTAGAATCAGTTTCCGTACTTACAGCTGACACAGAATCCCTAGGGTCATGTGATCAAAATTTGAGTGCTTGGCAATCAACATGTATTTACAATAGTTGCAATCATGTGATTGCCATTTACAATCTTCCCAGTCAGCTTCTGACAAAGTAAAGTCAATGCGGGAAGTCAGATTTGCTTGAAGACTGCAGATTCACCTAATAACTGCTATGATTCACTAAACAACCATAGCAAAATTGGGCACAACTAATTTTACAACCACCTTGCTTAGCAATAGAAATCCTGCTTTCCATGTGGGGTGTGCTGTACCAGGAAGCCACTAGAGGGAGTACGTTCCCTTCCAAATGAAAGTTCCTACTTTCAAATCAAGTAATATGAAATTAGACACCAACTTGCCATTGTGGAATCTAAATTAAGTGACAGGTATGGATTGATGAAGCAAACAAGTCTAGAAATACATGTGATAGTGAAGTTGAGTTCCATAATGTTTATCTTAGCTGAGGCTTAATTTTCAGTCCATGGACCTCTTGTGAGACTCCTCTAGCACATGGGGACTGCAGAGAATTGGCACAGCAAAATGTTTCTACACATCTTCAGAATATCTTTTTCTCATGGCTGAACAGTGGTAACCTGACTCTAAATGTTAAAACAGAGAAAAGGAATCTAGTAAGGCGCTTTTTGGAAGGTCTGATTCTAAACACATTTACTTAAAAGAAATTGTGCTTCGGTAATAGCTATTTTTTCTCAAGAAGGGCAACAAAAATGCTGTTCGTGCCACTTTGCATTTTCATAGCTATTTAGATTGGCTAAAAACTCTCCATATGAAAAGTGTCCTCAAAGTGCAGTTTTAAGACTTTTGAGACACTGTTTGAGATACAGCAAATCTTTGGCTCAAGGGGCCTGTATTGTATTGTTAAAAGCCCTGGTATGGTAGATCTGTATTATTCTAATCCTGCTTGCAGGATGCACTGAGATTAAGACATGTGGGTTGTTTTTTTAAAGATTGTCTAGTAAGTTTAAGAAAAAAATGCAGAGAGAATGGTGTTTTCATAAACATTCTTGGCTACAGTGGGCAGCTGTCTTCAATTCACCTCCCCCCCCCCCCAAGTTCCCAGATATTTAAGAATATCTTTATGTGCACTTAGGCTCAGAATTCTAGCTACCTTATTTTATCCTCTGTATTTTGTTTTATCTCAAACAGGCAATTTTGAGTTCCACAGGCAACTTCAAAAAATACCAAGATTGCTAATATTTTGATGGTAAGGGATCCATAAGACCTATAAAGGAATGCACACACTTCCTCTGTCTAATTTCCAATACAATTCATTCATCAAGACAAACTGTCTGTATCAGGGATGGGTTCTACTTACCTTTACTACCAGTTTGCAGCGAGGCCGTACACGCACACGCTTGCTTCACTCGCTCTTCTGCACAAGTGCAGAAGCTTCTGCGCATGCGCAGAAGCGATTTGATGTCATCGGGATCAGTGGGCGGAGCCTCCCACCAGTTATACTACCGGTTCTATAGAACAGGTGCACACCGGAGGGCAACCCACCACTGGTCTATATCCCGTAGCCAATCTTGAAATGAGATTAAGATGGGTATATTAATTTATTTACAAAATTTATTGGCCGCCCATCTTACTACAGGGTAACTGGGTGACTTACAACATAAAATATATATCCATATCTATTTATCTGTGTGTCTCTGTGTACTTACACACACACACACACACACACACACACACATACACAAATCAATAGAAGCCAAATGCTCTGATCCAGTTAAGGAAGGGAAGGGTAGGGGTAGGACTGGCGTTTAGAAGATTCATAGAAGATATTTAGAAGATAATTCATATTCTTTTGAAGAACCAGGAGTTGAGATACTGAGACTGGTGAGAATGATCAGACAGCTCAACATGGTGGGATTCAAAAAGGATTTTAAAAAGTGTTTACTGTTTTCTTTTCTAGGCTTTATAGAACAGATCACTGTTCAATCCTTTTGCCTTCTATGACTTGAGGTTTTGAGTCACATGCCACGTTGTTGTAACAGCTGGGCAAGATGGTACCAAAACTGGAAATGGGATAACTATGGAATAAAACTCAGAAAGGAATTAATCACTTCTATCTGCATAATGTCTTTTAAATTGCTTATATCAGATTTAATACAAAGAAATTTTCATATCAAACCAATGCTCTCTAACACTGTTCTCCAGATGCTTTGGGTTATACACCATCCCCACACCTGCAGGGCAGCTGGCGAATGTGGGCTAACTGGCCAAAGTATGCTTCTATGGAAGCTTGAGATATTCTGAAGATTGTTTGAAATATAAAGTATTCTCTACATCTGCCTTCATTTGAAGATTGGTGTTTTCTCTGGGAAAAACACCTAAGCCAAATATCCTCCCTGCCTCTCTGTTCTTGTGTTTGCTGTCACATGTCATTCCCTCTATTTGTACAAACATCTCCCCCCATTTTTTTTTCCTGGGGCTGCAACTCTACACTCTGTCCTGTGATCTCATCCTTCGGATGGAACTCATTCAGTCTATAGAGCACATGCTGGCTCATCCCTCTGCTTGTACCAGGCTGCATCTGTCCTGCCTGAAAGTGTCATTATCCCTGTGCCTGGCTGTGACAGCTTGGTATCATTCTCCCTCCACATACACACATAAACCCCACCCCCAATGCTAACCCTCTGCTCCCAGCTGCTCCGGTTTCTGTTCCTCTGCAATCTGCCTTGGAGTGGGGCTGCATTCACAGGCTTACTTTAAAACTCAGTTTGAGGAACTTTTTAACACGTGAGCTTCAGCTTTTGTATTGAGAAGCTTCTCAAATATTTATGAGTGTTATATCAGGTTTCACATGCAGGTGCGGCTTTAAAAAAAAAAGACTTAAAAGACTCATGTAACTCTGTACGTCATGTAACTCTGTGAAATTCTCCATTTATTTTCCCTTGTCAGGTATCTTTACAATTAGTACCGCCCACCAGAGACGGTATCATTGGATAGCAATTCCTCGACAATCCTGTCTCAAAATCCTTGGAAATCTCGAGGTTTATAATTCCGCCTAGTTTACTCAATAGCTGGAGAAGCTTTTCCCAGCCTGGGCCGAGAGACGTCCAATTCCCATAGGGAGGAAACGCGCTCTTGTGGATGGGGGTTATAGTATAAAGCATCGGAAGGCCTCGGACAGTTAACCTGGGCGATGGAGAGTGTTACTGCCTAGGCGCCTGCTAACTTGCTTCTCCCCACGATGATTTCCTAGCTCAGGATTGCCCTTCCTTTCAGAATCGCTCTGCCTTTCTTTTTGCTCCCTGCCCTCCTCCGGTTTTCTTGTCTAACGCTGGCGCCCGGGCCATTCTCTGCTGCCGGATCTGGGGCAGCCCGCTTGCTGATATGCGCTCCAACAGCTCCTCCTCTCGCTCTCTGTGAGCGGCTTAGTGGGCGGCCAGGCCTTCTCTTCCCTCCTCTCTTCGCCTTCCCCTCGACACCGCCGCCCGCCTTGGAAGAGGCGGAGCTGTCGGAACAGCCTGGCCCAACCGAGCGGAGCTCTACCGAGCCTGGCTGTGGCTTCTACTGCCCCCACGGCCGTCCCGCGTTCCGTCCCGCCAGCTCTCGCTTCCTTCTCGGCCAACTTGGCCGATTGTCCGCCCCGTCGGGGCCAGTGCCGCGCCCGATGAATGGAGTCGCCTTTTGTCTGGTTGGGATCCCGCCACCAAAGAGCCCCGAGGACAGCCGGAGCCGGGATGGGGAAAGCGGCCCGCGGGTGCGTTGGTTTCGAAGCGCAATGGGGTGGGGTGGGGGGAGAGTGGATGGGCTTGAGGGAGGCGAATGGTTCAATTAAACTGCTGTACACGGAAAGGGCGGCTATCCAGGCCAGTGGGAAAACGGGAGACTGATTAAGGACGGGCGAACGGGCCGGGGGAGTGGGGGGCGAAGAAAGTTAGGCGGAATAAACTGGGACTTTTCTTTAGAGTAGAGGGGATACTAGCTGAATGGCGGGAGAGCACATTCATTAGTTGCAGGGAATTCCTTTGCGCAGGCTGTGCCAGGAAAGCTACGCACTCCTAATGCTGAGAGAGATGGTGCCCAGGACCTAAGAGTAAGAAGTGGGAGGACTGCTTGTTAGGTTTAAGAATGGCAGATGGGAAGTTGAGGGAAGATGCTACTGGGCAACGTGGAAGGTCAAATGGGATGAGAGGGTTGACCAAGGACGGAAACTTGAATCAATTGCTCAAGGCAGATAATGTGTTTTTGAGATGGTACAAACTGGTGATGCAACTGGGAAAGTAGAGAGCTTGCTTGTAATGGTGGAATTATAGAAAGGTCCTAGGCTTCTTTGAATCTGGAATGGACGCTCTGAGGAGATTATGGGGTGGAGGCGAACTTTTAGAAGTGAGGGAATATTGCAGCAGAATGCAATAAATGCTATTTTTATAATATTTTTATATGGTGTTACTTTTATACCGTGTTCCCTGAAAATAAGACCCTGTCTTATATTTTTTTTGAACCCTGAAATAACTGGTTGGCCTTATTGCTGTGCATTCAAAAGCCCAATTGGGCTTACTTTCAAGGAATGTCTTATTTTGCAGAAAACAGGATATCTAGGACCTAATTTCACTTGAGTGAAGTGAGCAAACTTGACCAAGTGAGCAAACTTCACTAGGGTCATTTCCTCACTAATATTTAAGAGCACCTTCATAGTCTTCTTCACCTACCCATCACTGAAGTAAAGTAATTGATGTGAAATAACGTTTATCCACATCTCCTCTTTCTTGGCATAAGAGCAGTTGAACTCATGAAAGTCCTGTAAATTGCTAATACAGAAGTGACTTGAGCTTGAGTAATCTTATGAATATTATCCTACTGATGGACTAAAGTTGATTCAGCAGTCATATCAAGATGCTTCAAGTATATAATTTTACCTGCCTTATTTGGAGTGAAACGTTGTACTGTAAATCTGTGTGATGTAAACATTATGTTGAGAATGAACGGTAAGCTGAAGTACTTGGTTTTATATGCTTCTTGGCATCCATTTTTTTTTGGTGGTACTAGTTATGGAAGATTTCTGATCTTGATGCCATGTTCTTGTTTTGGAGACAATTCTGGTATTACCATAACCTGAAATTCTGTTTCTGGCATTAAACAAGAGCTGTATGAAGATGTAAAATAATCACCTCATGTTGGCCACAGATTCTAAGGAGAAAATACAATATAGCAGTTGATTTAGAACAATCTTGCAGCTCCACAGTTTCCATAATTCCCAGCCATGTTTCATTGCTATATGAAGTGGAAAAATGCTTGTTTCAATCTTGTTCTCATCTTTCCCCATTCATTTAGCCTTTATAGATGCTGGAAATTTTGCTGCCATCTTGGTATAGGGCCATGATGGCGAACCTATGGCACAGGTGCCACAGGTGGAATGCGGAGCTCAGCTCCGGCACGCATGTGTGTGCCAGCCAGTTGTTTTTTGGGCCTTCAGGGCCCACCAGAAGTCAGGAAACACACTGTTTCCGGCCTCCGGAGAGCCTCGGGCGGCAGCATTTTTGCCCTCCCCAGGCACCTAGAAAGGCTGTGGAGCCTGGGGAGAGCAAAAAATGGGCCTAATGGGCCTACCGGGCCATCATGTGCCAAAAGTGGGGGGAGCATGGGAGGGCGGGGCACATAGAATTATGGATGTGGGCACGTGTGCATGTGACTCCACTGCACTCCCCCCACTTTTGGCACGCGATGGCAAAAAAGGTTAGCCATCACTGGTATAGGGTATAGGATGGCTGATCCAAGGAAATATTCTTCTTTCTATTCTTGATTTCCTAAGCAAAAACCGCTTCAGGATCCTGACTATGGAAAAGGATTCTGAGGTTAAGACTTGATGCAGATATGGTAGGCTCACATTCAAACCCACAAATTATTTTCCAGTACCGTATGCATGTCCTTGCTTGGTGGTCTGATTCATACTCTGAATTAAACATATTTTTTGCATGAGAAGGGGAAGAAAAATGTAGCAGGAAAAAATAGACTCTGTGAAACATATGCATAGTATCAGTATACATATAAAGCATAAATGCTCTAATATAATTTTGTGTTGCATCGAACACAAAACAACAAACAAAATAAACACAAAACAACAACGAAACAAACATTAAAACTAAGAAAAGCCCAAACTGATGTGATTTAATGAGATTTTTTAATTTTTTAGATTTTGAACATTAGTAAATATCTTTTATGAGTGCTGTGTGAACAACTGTCACATCAATCCATGTTCTAACAAACTATGACTTGTTTTAACTTTTCAGAAGTGAGGCACTGAAGTTGTTTCCTGACCCATTGAAATGTAAAATTTCCATGTAACTTGAATGTTAATTTTCTCCAAACCAGTTGAATCTATTGAACAAGTTATTTTGGAATCTTTTTAGCCTGTATAGCAGAATAAACACAAAGATTAATCATCGCCTTTGCTGCTGGAAAAATCACTCCCCTTGCGTTTGAAAAGGCAGTGTCCTTTTGCCCTAAGATTGTTTATTTGCTTGTTTGCTAGGGTTGAATGCCTGCTTCTCTCTTGCCTGTATATTGCTGGCTAATCCCTCTTCCCTCACTCTATCTTGTTGCAGTCAAAAGCTCTTGAACTGAACTTTTTAAAATTATACCCTAATGGCATATTTATTTATAGCTTAATTTAGGCTATAAATTAATAATGGCACTTACTTTTGTCAAGCTCTTGGATCATATGGGGAGCATAGGTTCTTCTTCACATATTGTATATGGAATTGATTTCTGTCTTGGCCCTGAAGATCTATGCCCTGACTTCTCCATGGTTTAGAAGATCAGGGCCTCCAGTTCAGGATATGGGACTTCCAGATAGGCCTTCTTCTTCTTCTTCTTTTTAAAAAGTTCATTCCAGGATTTATCTGTGTTCACTTTAGTATTATATACGGAATATGCTTTCTTTTTACTCAACTTCCCAATTAGAAAATCGCCCATGCCTTTTTTCTTTGTCTTTTCTTCTGTTTGAAACTCTTTGTCAGCTTGGTCTCTCTCACAGGCTCCAGGCTTCCCTGCTTATCAGCTTCGCAGTGTACAGAAGTTCCTGCTTGCTTGTCCCAAGCTATCCGGTTCAGCTTGCATTTAAAAAAAAAAAAAAGCTGGATAGCTGTGGCTTAAAATAATGTGATGGAGTTGTTCTTTCCAGTCAAATTGAATTCCAGTTCATGCACACTATTTTTGAATTTTAAATGCTTGCCACTCAAGCATAATTCTAACACCTGAGCTGTGCTGGCTGGATAGATGCAAAAATAACTAAATGAAGCATTTACTTATACCGTCCAATACATCAGTTCTTAAATATTCATATATTGCTCTAAAAGAGTTTGCTTAAGGGGAGCAAGCCTTGTAGGTCTTTAACCTTAAAAGTCTTATATGGATGAAGCACAAATCTAATTTGGACTGCTTTTTCTTCATCAGTCTGCTTGCTGTCTGATGTCTTTCTCCTGATATGCCCATTAGTCGAATTATGGTAGGTGGTGGCTTGCAAGAAACTTTTCTGGTGGTAGTACTTTGCCTTGAACATGCCTTCACCAGGGAGGCTGATAGTTTAGACTCCAAGCCCCAGTTTCCTGAGCAATTGAAGACTGTCAAATACAAGAATAATGGAAGCAGGAAGTGCAGAAGTATAGGGTGCAATCCCTTTGATATTCATTAGTATTGAAAGGTTAGCTTACCACCAGATGTGGTATTTGCCACAATTATTACGGCTGAGTCTACATTTGGTAGTCCTATGATGTTTACTGATTACACATATTTCAGTTCAAGCCTCAGCTCTCATTGATATATATTCCCAGATAACTTAGTTCTATTGTAACTTGAATTTGTAAGGTGTCTTTGGAGAAAAAGCATGTCCTAATCACTTACTTTATATTTTAGGATTATTAGATTTAGATCTGATCGCAAGATGGTGAAAGTTGGCAGAAAAGTCTTTATTGTCATATAATAGTCATCCATATATGTATAGCCCAGGCTCAATAGTTCTATTGTTTTCAAATATAACAATGATGAGTGTATGGTCCAAACAATCATTGTTTGTATTACCATGGTTTCTCAAATATGCCAAAGTTAGATTGAACAAGCTACAATTGTCTGGATACACAAGCTATAAATTATAGTTCATAAACTATAATTTGGCTACTCCAAGCCAAGTAGAACATATTATGACTTTATGAATTTTTAAAAGCCGGTTAATGACTCCCATGTGAATTATAAAACTAGATGATTTTTAATTGTATCTAAGTTTTTAGCAGTTTTGAAGCTACTGCCATTCCTCCTAAGTTATTTTAAAAAAGGATAAACAGGATTGGACCTGGCTAGGACTTGGATGGGAGAGCATTGAGACGTTGACAAAAACAAAGCAAAACAAAACGAACGAACAAAAGAAACAAGCAAGCCACAAGAGAAGGCAGAGACAAACCACTTCTATATTGTTGTTGGAAAAAACGGATGTGCCCCCAAAGACACAAGGTATTGAACATGGCTCAAAGGGACTTTATGGCTAGGAAGAAATCAAAATGGGTGCCCCATACTTCCTTGTACTGCAGGAAATGGAGGGGTTAGTGGAATGCTGCCTTTGGAGAAAGGCTGTGCCACAATTGCTTCTGACTCTGAAGGCTTTACTCAGAGCCATCTGCACTGTCTCGTTTGCTGCTCTCTTGCCCTAAAGGGTTGAAACCACTACTAATCTCCTAGCAGTAATTTAACACTACATTATGGCTGACCATGTGGGAATCCTACGAAGACAAAGGCACACCCAATGTTGTTCTGGCAGTTGTTCCAGATAAATTAAGTGTGAACATCCCAGAAAGTTATCATTTGGTCTAGGAATTCATATCTCATTTAAGAATGAACATGGCTCATGAATGAGCTTTCTTAATCTTCCAGGAAGACCAGCGTTCTTGAGATAAGTTAACTAGCATAGTCTTTGGGAGTTGAAGCCCTTAATTTTAGCAGGCATGGGTATAGTCAACAGAAGTTAGAGGAGGTAGAGTCTGTCACTTCTGGTTGAAGTTACATTTTTCTGTGACTATGCAGGTGGCCTGTAGGAGAGACATATCTACGCATATACAATGTCACTTTCTATTTATTGACTTGTTACACCCAGTTCCTGCACAGCTGGAGCTGGAGGCAATGATTTCCCAAATGGCAAAAGTTCTTCCACATCTTTTCCACTCCTCATCTAATTTAACCTCGCCTAGCTGGGCCTTCCATCTTCTGCTAATGACGATTAAGCATTTCCATTGTGCTGCAAAAGTGTATTTTCCTGCTAGTGCAGTGCTCAGATTGCTAGCACTGAATGGAGTTAAGGTGTAGACCATAAATGCGGTGGTTTTAGGAAAGGAACACAAATACTAAGGGAAAAAAAAACAGAGAAAAAGGCCAGTGAATCAAAGGAGGAGAAAATGAAGTAATTTTTGCATTTATCTGGGTTACAGAACAAAGTGCTTATTTCCCTAGGAACACATGGCATTTTCAACATTGCATATGTGAACTAGGTTTGGCTGTTCCGAAATGCTATTTCTGAGGAGTGAAAAGGATGCAGCGGTATTTGATTAATTTTTGCATCTCTTTTCCTTTGTTTCAGGGTTCATATTGTTCTTGATTGCATTGGCTACTTCATGTTCTAGGCTAATTTTTGTGTCTTCAGATAAATAAAAACAAAAGTGTTCTCTGGATATTTGCTATTCACAAGGGACTTGTTAAGACAGTGCTAAGACTTGGTGATGGAAAAATAGCATGCTGAAATGGCGTCTGCCCTTTGTTGCAGTAGTTTCCATCTTTGCAACCTCCATCTTAATGGGTGAATACAGAAGATGGGTGTGTGTGCTTCTAAACCCACATGGTTTCTTAAGAAACGCTAGCCAATTATACCATGTTATATGCATCATAGTTCTTTAATTATTTTTCTTTTTGTCTAGAGCTATTTATGGTTTAAAAGAGCACTCTATCCTTACACAGTCAGGCAGTCTGCCACATAAAGTGAAACCAAGAGGAAAGTGAAGATATTTAGTTTTCTCTTCTTCGGTGGCCGACAACTATTGTGCTAGCCTCCTGAGACAGAGCAAATGTAGTGGTTAAATACCCTAGTTAAAGTGTTTGAATATCAGTTGCGGAAACTCAAGTTCAATTTCCCACTTGAATTTGAGTTCAGTTATAAAATTTTAAGTCAATTACTTTCTCTCAATCCAACAATCTCATAGAACTATTATTGTGGGGATGAATGAAAAGACTCTAGTCAAACACACGCTGATACGAAATCCCAGGTAATAGTGGGCTGCAAATATAATAAATCAATTCGTTCATTTCTGCAATCAGTTTTGCATCCTGACAGAATTTCTACCATGTATTTTAAAGTACTGGTGCTTAATAAATGTGTCAGTAGTTTAACATTCCATCATGGTAGTACATTCAAAGACCAGCCCCATCATGTCCTGTCAGCCTTCCCAGTTAGACCAGACAGGAAACATGAACAGATGAGCTAATTTCACTCTATTGTAAGACTATATTAACAGAATATTGCAAGTCTGAAAGTACAAAACTCTTCTATAATCTTAAAAGCGGGGGAGGGTCCCTTCTGCATCCCTTTCTCATTATGCAGCTGCACCCATTATGCAGCTGCAGCCTATGACCTCCCTTATCTGATTGTCCCCTAAGCAGCATTTCTTTGCTCATCGCTTAAAGTATTTCTCACATATGATTACATCTTCTTATATATTTACTTACTACAAGAGTCAAATAATGTGTGGAGTCAAATAAGTGAAATGATGGCTGCAAGTTATGATTAAAGGTTCACGTATTTTTATGAGCAACACCATCTTACAAGTATCCTCGTAGTAAGTAAATAGATCTACAGCAAAAATTAAATATAGTTAAAATCCATATTAAATGGATTTTATGGATGCAACAAGGTGGTTTCTTATTGCACCATCCGTGCCCTGAACAGATCCAGATTATTCATTTCTTTTCTAAAAGGGCTGATGGAGCCATCAGTTGCCAAGTTTTCTTATCTGGATGCTATTCTTGCAAACCCTGGTCAGAAATGTATGCTTATTCCATGTCCATGCTAGTTTGATATTATGAGGCTTAAATATTAATTTTTGTTTTGGCACATGGGTGGTCTGTGGGATAAAGCTATCCGTTTAACTGCAAAACCTCTTGAAATTTTCATATGAGTACAAAGAGATGCATAAGCATCTTGCTGCTAAGTATAATTCTTCATGCTATTTAATGGATCACATTTGCGCTACCAAAGGTATATAGCTATTATGTGCATACTAGTCTAAAACAACAGAATCAGCGTACATTTTTCTTAATTAAAAAGGAGCACATTCCTATGAAGGATATTTAATGGACTTTTAAAGTCTGCACATCTTATTTTTGGGTCCATATTCTCTACTGGTGACTTTCCCTTAGACTGTCCTTATAGTTGATGGCATATTTATGGATGTTTGGCAGATGCTGGAATTTCCTAGCTAGACTGCTACTCTTTCTCGCTCTCTCCCTCCCTTCTTCCCTTCCTCTTTCCCTCTCTCTCTGTCTCTCCTCTCCCCTCCCCCCACAACTGTTGAACTTGAAATACCAGAAAAGTGTGTAGTCATACACCTTTTGCATATAAACTGTGTGTTTAGGAACTAGTGAAGGTGCTGAGTGCTGAGATGGCATTCCCAAATTTGAACTTACAGAATCAGCACTGAATTGTATGTTCTGAATATGATTGTGCTCTTTCAAAATGCCTTAGAGCTAAAAATGTGAAGTTGCGGTTACCCATATGTTGCTGAATTCTAACCCCTTAGCATTCTTTGCTATTGGCCATGCTGGCTGGAATTATTTAAAACTAGAGATTAGTTAGTAACTAGAGAGCTTCAGGTTCCTCACCTGTATCATGTATTAGTGAATCAATTTATTCTAGAATTCAATCCCAGAACTAGTTTTTGGTGCAGGTTCAATACCCAGTTTATAGTTTGCTTATTGATCTATCACACTTGAAGACCAGCAAGTTCCTAAAGATTATCAGACACTTTTAATTTTAAGTTCTCCAGTTGTAGTTTATAAACTCAATTTTTAGAGAGCTTACAGTGCCTTGAATACATGATGTATGCAATTTCAGGATCGAAATCTATTGTTCTTCCATTTTATATTAATAAATCCTTAGATATGAAGCTAAACTGAAATCTGTAGATCAATGAAAAATATTGTATCATGATTTTCAACTAATTTCAAGATATTTGCTGTACAAAGCTTTTCAAAACTACATATTCTGGCATTCTGTGTGGCAAAATGTGGCAAAGTACAGTGTTCAACTGAGTTTTAAATTTAATGGTAGCAATATTTCTTATTGCATGAATAATTGAGAACAGCAGGAAGACTGAAAGCTACTGAAAAGAAGATAAGAGCTTTAACACTAAGTAAAATAGAACTTCTCTATAAGCTTGTCTGCCCTAGGTGTAGAAAGGAGATGATGATCTAAAAAAAGCCACTGCCATCTGGAACAAGCCAAGTCTGCCTGAGCAATTCTCAAGGGCTCCTGAGTTTTCTGCCATTCCAGACGTCTCTGGTTTGTTTCCTTATTAGATTTATATCTCATTTTTCTTTCAGAAGTTTAGTGAATTCATAGTGCTCCTTCCTTCTACTTTTCCCCATAACAACAATCCTGTGAGGTAGCTTGGGATGACAATCCGTGACTAGCCCAAATTCATCCAGAAATCTTTCATGGGTGGGAGTGGGGTAGAAGACGAGTCTAGCAGCTGAACCAATGCACTATTGATTCATTAATATATGCATCAATAAACAAACTATAAACTGAGTTCTAGTATTGAACATGCACCAAAAGCTGGTTCTGGGATTGAATTCTAGAACAAATTAATTCACTAATAATGCACTTTACGTGTTGCTTGTTTCTCTCTAAAAAAAAGTTTGGGGTGAAAGAGGTTGTTTTGAAAATATTAATGAAGCACATGTTGAATTAATCTTATAAATACGGTGAATACATGACGTGGAATATCCATAGAATATATTTTATCTCAGATCTGTCCAAGATTTAATACCTGACTATGGTATTCAAATAAGTACTCAAACTTGGTGGCATCCCCAGGCCTTGGTTTAGAATATAGGCTAGATTCCATGTGGGATGTTTTGGTCTTTTAATTGTTGATTTTCTCCAAACTGTCTTGATTATATAATTTGGTATTTTTGTTGTGTTTTTATTGTGGTATTTTGTAGGCCATCAGATTTCTTATAAAGAAATAAATACTTTTCAGAGTATAAAACGCACTCCCCCCCAAAAAAGTGGGTGGAAATGTCTGTGTGTTTTATATAGCGAATGTTGCCGAAGCCCCGCCCACCCGCTGGCCATTTTCGGCTTCCGCACATTGTGTTTTCAGCCTCCTCACACTCCATTTTAGACCTGTTCCAGGCTACAGAGATCACCACAGCACATTGCTGCCGATTGCCTCCTCCGCGAATCATGTTTTCAGCCTCTGCGTGGAAAATGGAGTGTGCCACCAAAAACGCAAGACACGGAGGCCAAAAACGCGATGCACGAAGGCAGCAATGGGCTGTGGTGATCCCGCAGCCTGGAACAGCTGATTGGTGGTACTCTGGGAGGCCAATACAACCACCAATCAGCTGCTTGTGCTGAATCAGGCTGCGATAACATGCTGAAGCTGACCAGGCTGTTTGCTGAAAGGACGCTAGCCAAGTGAATACCAATGGATGCTGATAGGCAGAAGCAGATTTTTTTTTCTTGTTTTCCTCCCCAAAAACTAATCTGCATCTTATACGCCGGAGCATCTTATACTCCAAAAAATATGGTATATCTCATGTTACCATTAAGAATGCCCATTTCCATTTTGGTTGAGTCCTGGGATCTGTGTTTTAGCCCAAGACTCAGTCCTGGATCATTTTAGATGATGATGATGATGATGATGATGATGATGATGATGATGACGATGATATAGTTTCCTTTGCTGAGAGAAGAATGGAGTCTGGTTCACATAGCACAATAGACCAATAAGGTGTCTGTTTTGGGTTGCCTAATTTGGTAAATCCTACTCTGGCTTGTAACATGCCCCCCCCCCCCCCGATGTCTTTTAAATGTACTGGGAATATAATTCCTAAAATTCCCAGATAGCATAGCCTTAGAAGCTAGCTATACTGAGAACTGGAGTCATAAAATTTTCAAAGGGGTACAATTTGGGAAAGCTAGTGTATATTCAGTGTACTGGACCGACCCAGTGAATTCTGGCTTATTCAAAATGCTGACGTATAGAGTGTAGAAACCTCATCCAGATGTCCTTAAAGAGAATTAAGGACAAAATCTGTCATGAGATAAGGATATGTGCTTTCTATTCAAGCTTGAATTCAGCCACTTTCCATTTCAAACATTTTGACTCATTGTCTAACACAGTAGGTCTTCCTAATCTCCTAGCCTTCTGTTTGACATGATTGAGCATGTTCTGTTCTAAAATGGTTGAAAGAACCTTTAACAGTGGCATCCTTCATGGAGCTGCTTGTGTGGGAAAGGGTAAAGATTTG
This sequence comes from Coluber constrictor foxii, assembly GCA_038048745.1. Taxonomy (NCBI): domain Eukaryota; kingdom Metazoa; phylum Chordata; class Lepidosauria; order Squamata; family Colubridae; genus Coluber; species Coluber constrictor. Next base: position 74,114,983 of record CM075961.1, read on the forward strand.
TTGAGGAGGGAGAGGGGATGGGTATTGGCAATGGCATCCTTGCAAGCACAGTAGCTCCATTGTGGTCCTTGATATATATCTTCCTCACATTCTTGGCTCTTTGTAATGATTCACCAAAGATTACGCTTCTGCAGTCTCTAAATGGTGTCTTAGCTGGAACAAGTAGATTGCCTTTAGTGGGTCACTCTTTTATTTCATTACTATTATTAGCGCCTAAGCCAAACATATATATGAATAATGAATTGTACTGTGCCTGCTCCATAGAGCATAATTAATTTTATGAAGGCTATCTAGTGGATTTTGAAAAAATCTGCAGAAATCTGCAGTTTAATGGTTTAGATTTCTTTATACTTGGTAGAGGAGGTGAGGATCCAGCACGAGTGGCTTTGCCTGCTGTGCTTTCCAGATAGGCTATGTATCCCATCTCATGATTCTCAGACTCGTAAGGAATTGAGGAAGTAATGATCATAATTGTCTGGACAGTACTAGGTTGGAAAATGAGAGTGTCATAGAACAAAGTTGAGATGTTACGACATTTTAAATACAAACTCTGGACTTCTCAGTTGTGGTCAGCAACGGTTAGCACATGTCTGCGATTAGAAAGATAGCTTTGTAATGTTTTGAAAAAAGAAGGAAAAAAACATCACAGGGATTGACAGCCTAGAGCCGTGATCGCGAATCTATGGCACATGTGCCACAGGTGGCACATGGAACCATATCGATGGGCACACAAGTGTTGCCCTAGCTCAGTTCCAGCACATATGTGCACGCCGGCCAACTGATTTTCAGGTCTTCCAGGCCCACAGGAAGTCAGAAAACAGGCTGTTTCCAGTCTCTGGAGGGTCTCCGGGGTGGTGGTGGAGAGGAATGGGGAAGGTCATTTTTGCTTTCCACAGGCTCCTAGAAAGCCTTTGGAGCATGGGGAGGGCGAAAAACAGGCCTTCTAGTCCCACCGTGCCATTGCATGCCAAAAGCGGAGGGAGTGTGGGGGGAAGAGTCACATGCGCATGCATGGGGGGGGGGTTGGAGAGCACTGAATTATGGGTGTGGGCACATGTGACACCCCCCCCCCCGCTTTTGGCACGTGATGGCAAAAAGGTTAGCCATCACTGGCCTAGAGCCTTTTTCCACAGCCAAGTTAAAGAGCTATTCATCCATTTCCAAGATGCCAAAAGTTTACACTGGCATGAAATTTATTATTGGCCATTGATGATTCTTATCCTGTTTCAGATCACTGCAGTCATCTACCTCCAAGGTGGCAAAATCTAGTGATACTAGAATTGTTTTTTCCTCTACTGCCTGCTAAATTTTTAAGAAATGAGTATGTAGCAAGTGATACTTTTTTTCCTAATATAATGATACAGCGAGGAAGAAAGTACTGATTGATGAATTTATCTGTCATTCAGTTCCTTTATATAAAAAGGTAAAAAAATAGTAACTCTGTAGAGCAGGTGTGAATGACACACTGATAGAATTAAATCAACCAACCAACCACATTGCTGGCAATGGATCTTACCTAACAGCTAAAAAGAGTCTCTCCATCAAACTTTACGAGAGTCGTAATCTATACCAGAATGAATTTTATTGCTGATCCATTGCTGATCCCTCTTCCTGCCTCTTTCACACCTATCCTGTATTACCTTTGAATAGCAGTGTCCTGATGAAATACATGCAGCAAATGTTAGGCAAAGCAAGAGGGTGATTCTTATAGCACTCTCTCTTCAATACATCACAGCTGGTAAGAAAAAACACCTGCTTATGCTGGGCAAAGCCTCCTTGCAAAACTTTGTCATCTCTAAACTCCTTCCTGTGCTCCTTGTCTGTATCCCAATCCCATTCTGCCATGGCCTTAATTGGATAAAGTTAAAAAAAAGTTTAGAGTCAGGAAAGAACTGAATCACAAGCAATAATTTTATTTAAGGCTTCTCTGCTTTATCTTAGGTTCTTTATGTGAGTCTCAAATGCTGATTCCCAGATATCTGTGTTCTGTTTAGAGACAATAAAGGGGTCGAACTTATTATTCTCTTCCTAGTTGTACACTAAACTCTTAAGATGTTTAAATGTTAAGGCTTTCAACTATAAAACTGCTGGAAATTCTGATAGATTATTGTTGAAACTTCCCACCCATCATCTCATGAGAATGTAAAATGGCAACATCTATATGCTGTATTGTACTATATAAGTAGATATGTGGCAGGGAGTGGTCTGCATATAGCTAGAACAGGGTTGCTGGAGTAAAACAAAGGGAACTCTTGTGTCCCCCCCTCCTCCCCCCAGCATTTATGATCTTGTGCATATTTGAACAAATGTCTACTAGAATAGCATGGTTGTGTCTCTCTCTGTAGAAAAATAATTGAATAGAAGCAGGATCCTAGAGATTGAAGAAGAAGTGTCATCCTGAAAAGGTGAATAAGCATATGAACATCCCATCCAACTTTGCCTTCAATGGAAGAGTGGCAAAGAATAACAATTTTGTAGCTGTCATTAGTTGTCTTAAGTTAAATGGGGACGCATTACTTTAATGTGGGTAAAGACCACTTAGCTCTCTCTCATGTGCTGGGAGGAAATTGAAGACAACTTCATGGGGACATAGCAGAAAGGTGTTGCCAGGGCATATTTCTGGCATGAAATTAAGAGCAAGCGAGGAAAGAAAGTGTGTCTGCTTAAGAAGAATTGTAAAAATATGAAACAATTTGGTGAAAATCTGTGTACTATAATGTAGACAGGGTAAGCCAGTAGGAATATTTACTTTTGACAGTATGTAAAATAAAGCAGCAACTAATGTCATTAACATGTTAGACATTATTTCATCGATATTAGTACTTTAGTTTTAGACTGGATTAATTAAGCATATTTTAAAGATAACAAATGTGGGGTTAGTGTGATTATTTGAATGTCTAATAAATTATATGCCTTATGTGCAAAAAAGTTCTACATTCTTTTTATGGCACATTCAAGTAGAACTTGGTAGACTTTCTAAAATCTTAGAGAGCCATTGTTTGGAACAAGACTGACCAAGACTGACCAACTGAGCAAGACAGAAGAGCTGCTGCCTGACTCTGTGGCTATGTTTGCCCAGTATACTTAACCATAATTAGCTATCTACATTTATTCTAGCATAGAGTGGAACCTAGAGACAAAATTGTTAGATTGGGAAATCCTTAATGTATTGTGGGAACCCAGCCATTGTTCTTATTCAGTCAATGTAATGATGTGTAGCCATTTGGATTCAGGGTGAAAAAAGTTGCTTCAGAGGCACCATGGGTATGCTAAGTACACTTGTTAGTGCCTTCTTAAAGAGGCCACACTATTTCCTAGGGCAACTTGATGGCTACATAATCCCAAGAAAAATATATATTTCAGTTAAGCAGGCTTAAATCTGTGAAATCAAAAATATTTTTCTGGGCCTTGTTAACTGCTGTGCCAGCCCTGGGAAGTTGTGACTTCTTTAAAGAGGAGCCAGCAGATACAGCATTGATGCTTACACACACTCTAAAGGATTTTTCCTACATCAGGTCAGTTGAACACCTGTAGCATAGCATTATTTTCTCAGGGATTAACAAAAACAGTGTCCTTACCACAAACTACTGCTGTCTGCCTGCTGCCCAAAGCATAGTGCCAGCTCTGGGTACCCTAAATAACCCCTCAATGCTAATGTTACCAAAGACCTTGTAGGTTGAGAGATTGGCATTGTCTTTTTTGATACCATGCTGATTTTCGGAGTCCATCAGGAATGAAGTCCTATTTTTTTTTTCCTTTCAGCCTTGAACTATAGGTGGGTAATGTTCCTGTTGCTGGTGCACTTCTTCTTAGCAAGTAATTAGACATGCCATTGTTTCTTAATATCTCCTGGATACTAAGGGCTATTAAGGTGAGCCTTATTCTATCTTTGAAGTCTGGAGAAGGGTAGGGTCTTGCCCTAATCGCTGAAGCTTTGGAGACCGTTAGAACATTTGAGAGATGCCATATTGCTTGTCAGCGTCTGCCCAAAGTCAAGGAAAGAGGCTTTCCAAATTTGAGAGACACATAGGATTTTCATCTGATTAAAAGAACCAGAAATGAAGTGGTGTAATGGTATGTGAGGATGAGCTTGGGAGGAAGAACTGCAGACTGGGCAACTAAAATATTTTTCAATCCATAGAAGAAGGAGAACACTGGAATCATTTTAGAAGAGACCATTCAGTAAAATGAGAGGAAGGGAAAAATACTTTCAGACTTGCAGGATTCTGATACCGTAACCTTTCAATAAAGGTATATTTAGTAAACATAGTTATGCTTTTTGCCTGGACTTAGTTTGAAAACTAACAAGTGGTGATCACAGACAGAAACACTTAAAATACATTTCGCCAGCGATGGTGTAGGAGAAGCAATCTGAATATAAGTGAATTTGGATAATGGTTACGCTTTAGATGTCAACAACTGTAGGTTGCTTGGTATATATACACATACCTGCTTTTATAAACATTGATAGTTATCTTTTGGACTTATTCATTCAGAAGCAGCAAAGCAAATTATCTGACTTCAGGAAAACAGTATTTTCATGCCTTGTTATTTTTAAGGACTAATATATATTATATTAAGGACTCCCTATTGAAGTAAATTCAGAAATATTTTTGTTGTTGTTGATCTATTAAATTAAATTTCTTGTACGAAGAACTTGTATAATACTGGATTTATGTAGGCTGGGAAGTCTGTCCTTAATATTGAAGAGGGAGGGTAGTTATAGAATGCAGCTTTTGACAGAACAAAGAGATTTTTCATTTCTCCAGTGCAGCATCAGAATTGACTCAACCCCCTAGAGAAAATATATTATGGGTGGGAATATATGTGATCAAAAGAAATTTCACTGAAAAACTCCCATGTTTTTGATTATGGTATGGGTGGTCTCAAGTTGAGTGTGAGAAAAAGAGAAAAGGAAAACATACCACTAATAATCTTGTGGAGAACATCTGGTGAATTCTGAAGGATAGCAGAAGAATAATGAACTGAAAATAATTTGCTTCCCTCTTATGAAAGAGCAGCAGTGGGAAATGCCACAGATAGTGTTATCCTGTCCATGTTGGATAAAAATAAACCTTCTTGGGTTGTATCTCAAACAGGATTAGAATTAACTTACTTCTCCTTCAGTCATCATCACTAAGAGAAGACTACATCGGGAAGAGGAAAGGCTATCATAATGTAGTCATCACTATTGTCTCTCAGCTTTTGTCCAATTTTGGTGAGTAATGCAAATAAAGAGCAGGCAGGCAGCATAATGCTAGAAAGTGCCTCTTCTCTGATCTGAGTTCAAATACTGAGGTATATACCCTGTTTCCCCCAAAATAAGACATCCCCTGATAATAAGTCCAATCAGGCTTTTGAGCGCTTGGGAATAAGGCCAAGCACTAATTTCAGGGTTCAAAAAAATATAAGATGGGTGTATGCAAAAATAGCAGTTGGAAAAATATAAATATGGTCCCTAATGGACTTTTCTTGGACTTCCCATAGAAACCATCTCTTCATCCTTCTTAAAAGTAGATTCTTGTGATATTTAAGCCTTAACATTTAAGCAAGTTTTTTAAAGGGATTTTTTTGTTTGTGTGTGTGTGTGAAGGCTGGTGTGTTGGAAAGTGGGAGGGACATTGTTTCTCCACTGACCTTGTCATTTAGGATATCCCGCCTGAAACACTAAGACAAACCGGAATGTGAGTTATGAGGTCTCCCTTCCAGACTGAGGCAGGAAATAGCACATTGTTTTGCTTTTGTATTTTATTTTTTTGTGGGTTTTGTTTAAAAAAGGAAAATAGCCATGAAGCCAAGATCTATTTGCAGGGTCCCTTGTTTTAAAAACAGGAAGTCAAAAACTCCTTTTCTGGGGGAAATGCCTCTGGTTTCAATGCTGTTTGTTTGGGCTTTTTTCTGAAGAAGGCTGAGGAAAGAGAAAAGGATGTAAGTAAATGGTGGGGCTGTTTCCTCTGTTTCTAGAAGGCTCTATTACATTTCCTCTGGCATTCTTACCACCATTCCGGGATGAGTTAATCTGAGATTCGACTCAGCCTCGGACCCTATTTTAAGGAACAAGTTTCTTCTTGAAACATGAGAAATTATGATGACATATAGAGCAGCTACCATGTATATGGCGGTGCTTTTCAACTTTGATAACTTTAAGATGTGCAGACATTGGTAGTTTGCTGGCTAGGGAATTCTGGGAGTTGAAGTCTGCACATCTTAAAGCTGGTATTTAGAAACCACGCATGGCATATGAATGGGTCACAGTTAGATAGGGTGAAGTTTTTTTCTTTATTATTCATCTTTGGTTGTTCAGGAAGGATTCTAGCTGTTGACTTCTTACATTTTTACATTTTTAGTGCTTCTCTACTGTTTCTTTGGTCTGTTCTTCTTTTCACAAAGAGGTCTACTGAGAAGGAAAAGATAGAATGAGATGCAATGAATGTTTTGTTGTGTAGGAGAAATGCCAATACATCTGATGGAAAGCACCATGGTAAGAAAGCTTGATTTATTCTGCATAAACAGAATAAGGAACAGAACTAGTTTTTTATGACTTTAGGTAAAAGAGGCCATTTTGAATGTGTTCCTTCCCACTCTTCAAATGAAAAACTAACTTAGTAAGGAGGGAGCTGGGCTAGGATGCATCCCTATTACATGATATTTTCATAGCAGCATGAAAAATGCAGTGAACACATAGGAAGAAGCCTAGATAAAATCCAGGGGTCCATCTACTCTAAAGTCTTAAGTTCTCGGTTTGCTAACCATATTTTATTTATTATCCAATTTTAGAGGGCTGCCCATCTAAACCTAATAACTTGGGATAGCTACCAAGCACAAAAGCATATATATATAATTGATAGAAAAAGCAGGCAGAGACGCTGGGTAAAATTATTTTCAATCAATCAAAGCAAAACATTCAAACTGAGTTCCATTAACATCTTAAGGCCTGAGGGAACAGCTAGATTTTTAAAACATCCTCACAGGCCAGGCAAGAACAGGATAATCTAAATTTTAGTGGAGAGGTTGTTTTACCAGAGGTTTTATTCCAGGACCTTCCAAAACATGGGTAGGGGAGTGATAGTCTTGTTTCCCACCAGCTAGAATTTAGGATATCCTGCCTGTGAAGGAACCTCTTTTAGCTTTGCAAAGAAAGATGGCATGTTTCTGCTTGTTACATGTCAGAATATTTCAGAATTATCTTCTCCACATAGTATGAAGGATGTTAATCTGCTGTACCATTTCCATCTTCACGTTGCTGTATGTGCTGCAGTGAGGAACATTGAGGGTGTCTTTTCCCATAGGCAATATTGGATCTCCCTTAAAGGAGAATGCTAATCTACAGGTAGTCCTTGACTTATAACCAAAATTGAGCCCAAAATTTCTGTTGCTAAGTGAGACAGGTGTTAGATGAGTTTTGCCCTATAAACAACCTTTCTTGCCAGTGAATCACTGCAATTGTTCAGTTAGTCACATGGTGGTTAAGTGAATCTGGCTCCCCCGTTGACTTTGCTTGTTGGAAGATCACAAAAGGGGATCACATGACCCCAATATATTGCAACTGTCATAAATACATGCCAGTTGCTAAGTTTCTGAATTTTTATATAGTGACAGTAGGGATGCTGCAAGGATTGTGAGTATGAAAAACATCATAAGTCACCCTTTTCAGTGTCACTGTAATTTCAGAGTTAGTAAATGAACAGTTGTAAGTCAAGGACTTACAACTGTAATTGAGTCTTGCCTATTCTTTAGTAATGCGTAATTACCGTATCAAAACTCCTGTACTGAAAGACTTCATCTGTACTTTTGTGTAAAGTTCAGGCAAAACTCTATTTACTCTTCGATTCTAGTGGGCATTAAAGTAAAACAGGTTTGTTGAGCTTGCTGGAAGCTTAATAATCTGTTTCAGCATAGATATTTTTTTAAGCGAGAAATTTGGTTATAACAAATGTGGGTAGCATGTTCACGGGATGGGATGGGGGTGGGAAGCCATAGGAAATAAAGATGGGTGCAAACTGCACACCCCTTTTAAAAATAAAAGATAGTGCCTCTAGAACAGAAGTAGAGTTTTCAGATCTAAAATCTTCCAAATTAGTTCACAGAATTTCTTGGGAGAAAGTACAAATGAGTACATTTTCTGGCAATGTATAAATATACATCCTGTTGTGTAGCTTACAAAACAGAAGGATAAATTCATCCTTCAGTTCTGAGGAATACAGAACCCTTGTGTGAGCCCAACATTACAAAGACATGGCCCGGATGTCAGAATTGTCCTTACTTTGGGGTCCTTTCAGTTTTGTCTCTTCTATGAATTTTGTTGTGTTTTTTTTTCGCTTGCAGGAGAGGCCTGGTAAAAAAGCAAGCAAAGATTGCTGTATACTATAAATTGCATTGAAGAGTCAAGATTACCAGGCACTAGGAAACTGATGAATGATAATGTACATGTCCATTATTACCTGTAAATGGTCAACCAAGCATATCTTTGCAGGAAAAACAGAGGTTTCTAAAGTTGGCAGTGCTGTTTTTTTTCCTCCATTGCTCCTGATCTAAGATTCTGGGAATGTGCCTTGCCTCTGATTTGAGGGTGTTAGATTATTGAATAAAAATTGTAGAAATACTATATAGATATATTCTCTTTCCAGTCCTTCATTGTTACATCTTACAGGTAAACCTTGAGCCAGCTTCATTTCATAACCTAACTTACTTCTCAGGATTGTTATAAGCACAATCTGTTTTATAAATGTTTAAGGGGCAATTGGTCCAGATCCCTTAGGGAAGCCAGGATGTAGGTATAACTAATTAATTATACCTAATTAATTAATTAGAAATGCTATTTGGGGAGAGAATTGAGGAAAAGAAATAGCAAGCTAAATAGATGCCTGATGGGTAAAAGTAAAGGTTCCTCTTGCACATACCGTATTTTTCAGAGTACAAGACGCACCTTTCCCCCCCCCCCAAAAAGGGTGAAAATCCAGGTGCATCTTATACTCTGAATGTAGCCCTACCCAGCTTCTCAAATGGACATTTCAGAGGCTGAAAAAAGCATCAGAAACGAAGCTTCAGAAAAAAAGCCCCCAAACAGAACTGCAGAGGCTTTTTTTCTGAAGCTCTGTTTCGGAGGCTTTTAGAGGCAGAAAAAAAAAAGCAAAAAAAAGCAAGGCACAGAGCTAACAACCAAGGAACCTGTTGCTAAAATTCACCTCTGGGAACAGCTGACTTGGGGTATTCTGGGAGGCCGATCCAATCAGCTTTTTTTCTTATTTTCCTCCCCAAAAACTAAAGTGCGTCTTATACCGCGAAAAATACGGTATGTGCTAGTCGTTCCTGACTCTAGGGGGCAGTGCTCATATCTGTTTCAAAGCTAAAGAGCCAGTCTGAAGACATCTCTGTGGTCATGTGGCCGGCATGACTAAATGTCAAAGTCATACGCTGTTACCTTTCCACCAAAGATGGTCCCTATTTTTCTACTTGCATTTTTTACGTGCTTTCAAACTGCTAGGTTGACAGAAGGTGAGACAAGGAACGGGAATACAAGGAACCTGTTATGCGGCACTAGGGATTCAAACTGCTGACCTTTCGATCAGCAAGCTCAGCATTTTACCCACTGAGCCACCACGTGTCATAGATGCTTGTTACACAGTGAGAAAACCATGTCTTTTTAAATGTATGTTGGGACTAACTGAATGATGCAAAACTTGCTTTGTACAAAAATGGTCCTAGTACTAGTTCTTGACTTTTGTAAATTAATCTGGAAAATTTTGTATCTGGAATCCTGAAATCTTGCCAATTAGTGTTAACAATATTAAAATAGATGAATCAATGACTGACTCAATAGAAGGCAGCTTCCTGTCTATGCTTAAAATTGTAGATCTAACCTGGACTAGGAAATATGATTTCCAGATGGGTTGAGGCTCCTCTGTCTTTTTGAGATTGTTAATTTGAGATATGCATGGCCAATTCCTTATGGTTTTTGTTTGGAGAAGGTTGCTTTCTCGTCTCTGAACTGGAGATCTTAGGATGGTCTGTTACAGATTTTGAAAGCAGGGGGTGAAGGTCATTTCTGAATAGTAAAATGCAGCCACATTTGAAAGATCAGGAAACAATCTGGATCCCCAGGATGTTCTGCTACTAACCCCCTGTAGAAAGATTGGGCCAAGAGCCCAGCAAAGGAACTCACTTTCAAACTTGAAAGGGATGAAAACAAAACTTAGGCTAGATTGGCAATCAGAGTGTTGAAGCTTGCCAAAGAAGACAGAAGTTTAGTCATGATGCAAAGGACCCTGGATGAAAGCCAGATGTGAATCTGGCATTGACCAGCAAAGGGAGGCAGAATGGAGCACTGCTGCAATTATAATTAAGAAATGCTTAAAATGTCTAAAGCTGCTTTCCTTCCTATGTTCACACCCTGCAAGACATGTTAGCTATCCAGATAGCACAGGATGAAGGAGGCTATTGTGCTTAGGCCCAGTCCACTTTAGCTTAATTTTCTTGGTCACGTTCTCAAAAGCTTTCTCCATGATCCCGAGGGATCAATTGTCTGCAACTGGCTGTATAAAGTATAAAGATCTGGCAAAGGTTTGTGGCCTTAATTTTTACAGAGGAAAGAGGTGTATTTGCTCCTTTGGCTTCCTAGGAAAACAACAAATTTAAGAAAAATGCAACTGATACGTGAAGAAAAAAAATAAAAATAAAACTATAGCATTTTTTAAAATTCAACCTATTGTCCCAAATAGAAAACAATAGCGCAGTCTCTAATTGAGGAAACAGCCCAGCACTGAACACAACAAGCTGATTTTTTTACTAGTAGGGAAAGTGTTAAGCAGCTGCCTGGCACCATGCATAATTAGCAATGCAATTAGCGCTTTCAATTTTCATACTTAAGCATATATTTATGAAGCTTAACACTTTCGTGATGAAAATAGCCCCTATTCCTAAACTAATATTCTCCCCAATAGTAGTGTCTATCCTAAATAATAACTTCGTAGACAAATAGCGGATAGAGTGTTAAATACAGGGTGAAAACGTAGTTCCTTATTCAGATACTACAGTCTCAGACCTACCGGTTTTGGCTCGTAGTGCTGAAAAATTTGGCCAGGGCTAAATTTTGTTCTTTATTTTTTAAAAAATCTGATGTTCATGCTGGGATACGTGAATCTAGTAAGCATCTAGGAAAGATTGCAGTTTCACTTTCAAGGATAATAATCAGTGAACCTAATGTTCCAAGAACTCTAGGCACTGAAAGAATTAGAGGAAGACCTGATTGTCAATGCAGACAAATAGGCAGAGGCACCTGAAACTTTACTCCCACTTCCCATTATCTTTATTTCAACTTCCTGCTATGTATAATATAGTAAGGATGTCAATTCTTAATTAAATGGTGACACCCATTCTAGGGAAAGAAATTAGCTTTTTAGCACGTATTTCGCCATCCAGTCAAGCTTTCCTACTGAAGGAAAGATTGTCCTTTGCCTTTTGAATAAACAGGTTTGAGGAAATTTCTCTGGAGTAAATGATGCCAGTGTTACTAGATCATGTTTTATTATTGAAAGTGATTTTATACAATTGACACAATATATGTTCAGCTTCTAGTGTCTAGCATTTTTAGATCTGTATTTCTACAGTATCACAATGACTGATGCATTACAAAGGCTGCAGTTGTTTGGAATGCCTCATACAGATTGTTCCAATTTCTTTTATCAGAATTAAAAGTTATAATTCCTAAAATCTATATATAGCCCTTTGACTGGAAGAATTTACTAGGACTCTGCAAAGCAACAGAAGGACATTTTACAAAGTACGTTAGTGCAGAAACATCTGTCTTCAAACTACTGAGGCAGTCTCAGTCCATGAGAGGCTTGGCATGGTGGCTTTAAAGGCTTTTCCAGAATGCCTGTGCATGCACATATGCAGACAATGTGTCCAACAAAGTGAAGCAGCTGTTGTATGCCTAAGGATACCAGGATGACCTGGGAGAGCCTTATAACAGCTGCATCAAGTCTTCTGGAAAAATCAGCTGCTTAAGTGCTTCAGGGTGGGACACTTGGCTTGCACCAATGTGCATTGCAAAGCACTCTTTTAAATGCTTTGCACAACTCCCAAGACTTATTATAGCAAATAAAAAAAATCATTGATGCAGTTGCAGTGCAATTTATATTGCTGAATGCCTTCTCTAGCAGACCCAATCTTCTTTATGTTTACCATCAAGCGATGATTGAAGTGAATGAATAGGTACGTCAGAGCAAGACCAGGTAAAGATGAGAAGTATAAGAGAGTTATCATCTCATCAGTAATGTGCCATATAGGTGGGATTTGTGGGTAAAAGGCATAAGGTACATCTGTTGTGGGTAGCACTTAACCACAGAGTGCTACCCACAACTGGGGGGCACTGTTCCTCAACCTGGGCAAATTTAAGATGTGTGGATTTCAACAAAAATCTTAACGTGGCCCAGGTTAAGAAACATTGGATTAGGAATTTATGCAAACCATTCCAACAGGGATTTTACTGCCTCCCTGTTCTTTCCAGAAACAGTTTGTGTATTTTAGTGTGAAGGGAAGTAATGTTGTATGAGGTTGCTTCTGTGTTTATTTTACTTCACTCTACAATGCTAATCTCATTTGGGATCTGAGCTGTGATAACCAGGATGGAAAAATCACCTTATTTTTCTGGTGGCTTGTGATAGATAGATAGATAGATAGATAGATAGATAGATAGATAGATAGATAGATGGATGGATGGATGGATGGATGGATGGATGGATGGATGGATGGATGGATGGATGGATGGATAGATAGATAGATAGATATTGATTTATACCTGCCATACCACATCATGAATTCAAGGTGACTTTTAAACTTTTTTTATTATTAACACACATTTGAAATGGTATAAGAAAATGATCTTAAAACACTACAATATATTTTTATTAAAACCAGAACAGCATTTAAAACCATCTTTGCTAAGGTTCAGGAAATGCCAGGATAAAGAAATATATCTTCAGCTATTTTCTAAAAATCCAAAAGGAAGGACCCTGCTTCAGGACTATCGGTAGTTTATTCAAAAGACTGGATGCTGCTCTAGAGAAACCCTATCAATAAACACATGCATTGAAAAAATCTTGCACAGATTTGTCCATTAGCAATCTCTCCCCAGATCTCAAATGGATCAATTGACTCAATTTATATAGCTGTCCATCTCATATTCATGACTCTGGGTGACTTACAATTAAAATGTATACAGTATCCAAAACAGAATAAAACAATCATACAAACAATACAAAACTTTAAAACAATTTTTAAAAAGCCATACGATAAAGTCATTGCGATAGTACAATGATTCACAAAAAGCATAGCCATTTTGTGGGCTTTGCCCCATTTTCTGATCCTAAGGCCAGGTGGAAAAGCCAGGTGGGCCCTTCCAGAATGCTGTCAAGATTGGGACCAGGCTGACATTGGGGGGATGATGTTCCATAGGGCAAGTGCAGCAGCAGAAAAAATCCTATTCCTGCGTCCAATCAGATGACACTTTTTAATAGATGGAACACATTCCATTCTGCTGGACATGAGGAAATAGGTAGATGTCACTGGGGAGAAGCAGTCTCTCAAATAACCCTGCCCATGCCATGTAGGGCTTTATAGGTTATCACCAGAACTTTAAATTGGACCTGGGAGCATGTGACTCACAGAGCAGAAATGGTATGCAGAGATCTTGAGGTGCACATCAGTGCATACTTTGCTGCATTTTGCACTAACTGAAGCTTCCAAATACTCTTCAAGGGAAGATCTATGTTGACTGGAATATAGTCAGTACTTGGGGAGACAATCTTTCAACTATCCAGGTCCAGAACTCTTTAGGATTTAGGATCCTACCAACAGGCAGTGAAGCACTTGCAGGGTGGAGTACCCATCTTCCAAGCCTACTTACTATTCGGGTTGCACCATTCTTCAGCACCAAACTATTTTCAAGGGTAGTTCCACATGGACTGCATGCATCATTGAGGTCAGATTATATCCTTCTGAAAATTGGCACAGTAGATTTACCACCAGCCATTCAATCCATAGAATAGAATAGAATAGAATAGAATAGAATAGAATAGAATAGAATAGAATAGAATAGAATAGAATAGAATAGAATAGAATAGAATAGAATAGAATAGAATTTTTTATTAGCCAAGTGTGATTGGACACAAAAGGAATTTTTCTTGGTGCATTTTATTTTATTTTATTTTATTTTATTTTATTTTATTATTTTATTTTATTTTATTTTATTTTATTTTATTTTATTTTATTTTATTTTATTTTATTTTATTTTATTTTATTTTATTTTATTTTATTTTATTTTATTTTATTTTATTTTATTTTATTTTATTTTATTATTTTATTTTATTTTATTTTATTTTATTTTATTGCGATTTATATGCCGCCCTTCTCCCGAAGGACTCAGGGTGGCTTACGAAAATAAAAATTCAACAATATGAATCAAGTATAAATTAAAATCCAATGAAAATTAATGAAAATTATTACAATATAAAAAACTCCTCCTCAACGGGTCAGTCCATTTGATGGAAAAGCCACAGCTTCAGTTTGCGGTGGAAGGAGAGGAGGTTGGGAGCTGTCCTAAGCTCAGTGGGCAAACCGTTCCAGAGGGTTGGTGCTCCCACAGAGAATGCTCTCCCTTGGGGGCCGCCAGCCGACATTGTTTGTCTGATGTCACCCTGAGGAGGCCCACTCTGTGAGAACGCACAGGACGATAGGAGGATGGCAGATAATGGTCCTTCAAGTACCCCGGGCCTAAGCCATGTAGGGTTTTATAGGTGAGCACCAACACCTTGAAGCAAACCTGGAGGACCACTGGTAGCCAGTGCAGCTTGCTCAGGAGAGGTGTTACATGGGAGTAACGAGAAGCTCCCGTAAGAGCCCGCGCGGCCGCATTCTGGACTAGCTGAAGCCTCCAGGTCCATCCTAGGGCAGCCCCATGTAGAGGGCATTACAGTAATCAAACTGAGAAGTAACAAGGGCATGAATGACCGTGGCAAAGGCATCCCGGTCTAGGAAAGGGCGCAACTGGCGCACCAGGCATACCTGTGCAAAAGCCACCCTGGTTATGGCTGTCAAATGATCTTCTAAAGACAGCTGAGAATCCAGGAGGACACCCAGATTGCGAACCCTGTCAGAGGGAGTAAGTGCCTCCCCTCCTATCACAAGTGGTGGAACCACTAGATCCTGAGATGCCGGCATCCACAGCCACTCGGTCTTGGATGGATTGAGTCTGAATCTGTTTCTTCCCATCCAGGCCAGCACCGCTTCCAGATAGCGGGACATCAAAGAAAGGGCATCCTCAGGGTGGTCTGGGGTGGAGATATAAAGCTCACCCCCAAACCACGAATGATCTCATCCAGCGGCTTCATACAGATGTTAAAGAGCAAGGGGGAGAGAACCGACCCCTGAGGTACCCCACATGTGAGGGACCTCGGGGAGGATCTCTGTCCCCCTGCTTATACAAACTGTGAGCGACCCGAGAGATAGTCCCCAGCCCCCCGAGTCGCTGCAGCAGGATACCATGGTTGATGGTATCAAAAGCCGCTGAGGGGTCAAGTAGGACCAGGATGGAGGAACAACCCCCATCCCAGGCCCGCCAGAGATCATTCACCAGGGTGACCAATGCCATTTCCGTGCTGTGGCCGTGCCTGAAACCTGATTGGTATAGGTCAAAGTAGTCCATTTCCTCCAGGAATTGAGGGAGTTGCTGTGTCACCATGGACTCAACAACCTTCGCTGAAAAGAGAAGGTTGGAGACTGAACGTTAGTTGTTAAGGGAGTCTGGATCCAGGGTAGGCTTCTTAAGGAGGGGGTCAAACCACAGCCTCTTTAAGTGCAGTGGGGAACATCCCTTCTTTTAACAAAGTGTTGACAACCGCCTGGATCCAGCTCCAATCACCTCTCTGCCTGCAGAAACAAGCCAGGAGGGACAAGGATCCAATAAACACGTGGAGGCACCAAGCTAACCCACAATCCTGTCCACTTCATCCACTTAAACAATTGTTACCATCAAGGCAAGCCCTTGTCGCCTCGGTAGACTCTGCCCAGTCAGAGTCCAGCCTGGTGCGGATCTGAGCAATTTTATCTTGCAGAAACTATACAAAATCCTCAGCTCTGCCCTGCATGGGGTCCTCCCTTGCTCCATGATTGAAAAGAGAGTGGGTCACTCTAAACAGGGCTGCTGGGTGGTTTTCTGCAGATGCAATGAGAGTGGCGAAATAATGGCGTTTCGCACTTCCATCGCCACAAGATAAGACTTAATATGAGTTCTTAACTGTGTTCGGTCAGATTCTGACCGGAAGGATCTCCAACCGCCTTCCAGGCATCTTTTCCAATGCTTCATTTCCCTAAGATCCACTGTAAACCATGGAGCCACTCGGGATCTGTGTCGGGTCAGGGGCCGCAAAGGCGTGATTCGATCCAAGGCCCCTGCCGCAGCCTGTTCCGAGGCTGCCACCAGGGCCTTGGATGAATCATGGGTTAAGTAGGTGGGAAATGACCCAAGCTCCATCAGGAACCTTTCAGGGTCCATCAGGCGCCTGGGGCGGAACCATGCTCTCAGTATATATAAAAGAAAAGATATGTCCATCAAGAATCATGAGGTGCAACACTTAATAATAGTCATAGTCACAAGGTACAAATAAGCGACCAGGAAACATTACATCATAAGATTTCAAGCAACAAAGTTACAGTCATACAGTCATAAGTGGAAGGAAATGGGTGGTGGGAACAATGAAAAGATTAATAGTAGTGCAGACTTAGTATATAGACTTTCCAATAGAATGTTTTGTATTTCTATACAAAACATCCTAAATCTATACCTCATCCTATAGAAAGAAAACTGTCACACCAGTTAAGGCAAGTTTTTGAACACAAGAACCGCCTATAAAGTTTATGTCTTCCTGGGAGATATAGTCTCATCCTGTATGCCCTGATTTAACACCTCCCTTGGTTTAGATGGAAGGGAGAGCTCAAGTTGAGAGTCATCTCAATAAAATTGGGCGTAATTCAATTACGCTGAACCCCACAGTGTAACTCCTATGGAGTTGAACAGAATATCTCGGCATGATATTTGAGACTATCCTTGAAAGTAGGAATAACACCACTGTCACACAGTCCCTGTAATTACTAACTCATGGAGTTGGCCCAGTAAGATACTGTAATCCATGGTATCAATAATGGCTGAGAAACTAAGAAATATTGATAGAGCTCTGTCTGTTTCATAAAAACAACAACTACCGGGCTACCAAGGTTATTTCTGGGATGAAGACAACCCTACAATTATATTATGTCAAACCCGGAACATTAATTTGCTCTAACAGTTGCCATAGTTGTCCAGCTACTATCTTTTTAATGACCTTCTTCCAAAAGGAGATGATACCGGTAGTAGCAGGACAATAGTTTGAAATTAGAAGCTTGATCAGTAACATCAGCCCTGAACACAGTGATGAACTTGCTTTTAAGAGCTATGAAGAGTAATGTTCAAGGGACAGGTGATCAGAAAAAGGTCAGTGAAAATCTTATCAAATTTGCAGATGACACCAAGCTGGCAGGAATAGCCAACACTCCAGAAGATAGGCTCAAGATATAGAAGGATCTTAAAAAAAAAAAGTTTTATTGGTTTTTTCTTTTCTCCTCTCCCACCTTAACCTATATCTTTTTTTTTTTTTTGGAACAGTGTTGGTTGTTTCTTATCTTATACAATTAGTCAAATTCAAATACATTTTACTCAATTGCAATTTTTTGTCAATATCGTCTTTCCCCCTTTCCTTTTTTTTTTGAATATACCTCAGTATTTCTATACTAGCTTATATAAACACCTTCTTCATTTATCCCTAAATTTTAACTTTGCTAGTTGTACATATTTGTCCTCTTTTATTCTTTAACAATTCATTCTTTTTCCTAATATATTTATATATATATTTGTTCAGTGGCCTTTCTTCCACTTCATCTTCTTTTTTTAATTGTACAGCAATCTTCCTCCTCAAACCTAGCCTCTCCTTCTTCTCTTCCAACTTTCTTTCCCCACCTTCTTCTTTTCTCTACTTCACCTTCCCTTCTTCTCCTCCTCCTCTCTTCCCCCGTCTTACCTTCTCTCCTACTCTGCTTTCCCTTCCTTTCTTTCTCCTTACTCTTCCATCCCTCTCTCTCCTTCCTGCTCCCCTCCAATTCCTTCATCTCTCTCTATTGCTGTATTCATTTTCAATTTAATATTTTCCATTGTGGAGTTCAGGCAGGCCTGATCCCTTATCTTTTTAATTATTAGCAATATATTTCATCTTATTCTCTTTTTTTCTTCCAATCTTTACTCAAACACTTTTCTAATCTCTTATCTTTTTTACTTTTACCAATATATTTTTTCTACTTTATTTCTCACAACTATAAATCACTTTTATCATTTCAATTTCATTCAGTTTTATTCAGTATTCAGTTTCAATCATTAAATATATTTCTCAAAACATTTTAACAATATATTTCCACTTATTCCAATATATATTTATAAAGCGCATCTTAATCCTTTCTCATTTTACCCAATCCAATTAGTTCTTAAAATATTCTTAATTTGTCTTCTTTTCTCTTTTTAATTATGTTTCAGATATATAGTTTGGAATATTCTAAATATTACATTTCCCTCAACTGGTTTATTCATAGTGTTAAAACTTATCCTTCTGTAAACCTCCAATATTATTGAGCATGTGACATTATTGAGAATGTCACAATTTTTCCTTTGTTTCTACTTTTCTTTTTTGTATCTTTTCATTATTAATATTTTGTATCTTAAAATTGTGAAATCTTTGCCCTTTATTTCCCATTATTTTCCATCTCTTTTCCCTCTTTCTTATATTTCCACTGTAAATCCCAGTGTAATCATTTATATTTTTAATATTTTTTCTTCTCCTCCACCCTCTTTTCCTTCTTTTCCTTTTGTTTTCCCTTTTTTTCCCTTTCTTTTATATTTTAAGGTTCTGCACTCTTCTATTCTGCCCTATATTTCCCATTGTTTCTCCTTTCTCTTTCCTTTTTTTGTGTCTTTTCATTGTTAATCCTAGTGTGCTTATTTTGTATTTTAAAATCATAAAATATTTTATTTTGTCCTTTATTTCTTATTATTTTCCATCTCTTTTCCCTTTTTCTTATCTTTCAATTGTTAATCTCAGTGTAATCATTTAAGTTTTTTTGTATTTTCCCTGTTCCACCCTCTTTTCCTTCTTTGTTTCTTTTCTTTTTGTCCATATTTAATATTACAATTGTTTAATTTTCCATAATCATTCTCTTTGTCTTTGTCTTCTTCATTATCTTTCTCTCTTTCTTATTTCTCGTTAGTCATTTCCTTTTCATCTTCAGTGCATTCTAATTCTGTCTTTGCCTCCTCAGATTTCGATTTCCCATGCAAATTTATAATCATTTCTTTTATTTCCAAACACATCGTCTTTATCAGTTCATTATGTTCCTGTTCCATTTTATTCTTTCGGGGTTGAGATATTCTAGTCTTAAATTGCATTAAGGTCCTTCTTTTATAATCATCAAAGTCTGTCCTCTTGTAGGCAAAACATATCCTCCTTAGTTCTCGCCAGTTATCTTTTTTTAAAAGTTCAAGGTTTTAAAAGTAAAACAATTCCATGTCATGCTCTTCCTTCTCCTGCCGATGTCTCTCTATAATCCACAGTTCCACTGGTCTAATTAACAAATCATTATTTTATTTGTAATCCTCATCCGTGTTTACCGAGTCATAAAAGAGAACAAATCCAGTTTTCACATCTTCTTTCATCTTTATATATCATCATTCACTTTATAATCCAATCCAAATTGAATTCAGGTTCCAGATTTACTTTTCCATTTGTCAATCACTTTTAATTCTTTATTCGGGTTCTTCTATGGCGCGCTTGTCATTCTTACTTTCTTTTTCCATCTGCCATCTCTCCCAGCCGCTATTTAGTCGCAATTTCTATGCCAGGGTAATTTTAGTAATAGTTTAGTAGTTAAAAATCTTTAGAATTTTCTTTTTATTGTCTGTGAGTTAACCGATCACTCAGCCAACACCAGCACTCTGTCCAAATCTGCCCTCCTGCACATCACGCTTCAGTTTCATGGTGATTCACTCTGATCACTGCCCCCCACATCACCGGCTCAGAGAGAGTTTCTCGGACTATCCAAGGGACTTGCCTGTCCCTCTTTAGACACCGAGCTGCCTCTCTTTCTTCACTGTCCCTACAGGACAGCTTCGGTCCAAAGACCCCCCAGTGACAGTTTGTCTGGCTGGATTTTGTCGAGCTCATCAGAGCCCGACCTTTTCCCAGCCAGTAACGCTGCGCCGCTTCCGGATTCTCCCCTAGATACAGAAAGATCTTGACAGACTTGAACGTTGGGTGCTATCAAACAAAATGAAATTCAACAGTGAAAAAAGCAAGGTTCTACATTTAGGGAAGAAAAACAAGATGCATAGGTACCGTATATATGGTAACTTGCTCAATAGTAGTAACTGTGAGAGGGATCTTGGAGTCCTAGTGGACAACTATTTAGATCTAAGCCAGCAGTGTGCAGCAGCTGCCAAAAAAAGCCAACACAGTTCTGTGCTGCATAAACAGGAATAAAATCACGATCATGTGAAGTGCTAATATCACTTTATAATGCCTTGGTAAGGCCACACTTGGAATATTGTATTCAGTTTTGGTAGCCACAATGTAAAAAAGATGTTGAGACTCTAAAAAGAGTGCAGAGAAGAGCATCAAAGATGATTAGGGGACTGGAGGCTAAAACATATGAACAGTTGCAGGAACTGGGTATGTCTAGTTTAATGAAAAGAAGGACTAGGGGAGACATGATAGCAATGTTCCAATATCTCAGGGGTTGCCACAAAGAAGAAGGAGTCAAACTATTCTCCAAAACACCTGAGGATAGAACAAGAAGCAACGGGTGGAAACTAATCAAGGAGAGAAGCAATTTAGAACTAAGGAGAAATTTCCTGACAGAACAATTAATCAATGGAACAACTTGCCTGCAGAAGTTGTGAATGCTCCAGCACTGGAAATTTTTAAGATGTTGGATAACCATTTGCCTGAAGTGGTTTAGGGTTTCCTGCCTGGGCAGGGGGTTGGACTAGAAGACTTCTTAGGTCCCTTCCAACTCTGTTATTCTATTCTATTCTATTCTATTCTATTCTATTCTATTCTATTCTATTCTATTCTATTCTATTCTATTCTATTCTATTCTATTCTATTCTATTCTATTCTATTCTAATCCATTTTCTTAGGTCTCAGTGTCTGAAATTAATCTTGCAACAATGATCAGATGGTTGTCTGACAATCTATCTTAGTTCAGCTTCAACTTTGGTGCCTAGATTATTGTGAAATATATTTTTTGTGTGTATAAAATGGACCAAAACTCATTGTATCATTTCTCTGAATTGTGGTTTAATTAATCTGTCATGCTGACACTGGTCAAATATTTAACTACTTGGAAAAGTTCTGTTGGGGGACTATAGAGGAGGCTTTGGGGGGCATAAGCAAAATAATTCATAGGTTTGTGTTCTTGCTAAATTGTAAGTCTTTACTTCTGTCGGCCCAGTATACATCCAGCTGTGTTACAAGGCCATGACCAGGATGCTGCTTTGTTAGCTTTATAAATCAGCAGATCAATATTTGTCTGCAGTTTTAATGGGGTTTTTGTGTCAAGCCTGGTAAAGCCTTATGTGTATTTTTATTATAGACATAGCAAACAAGCCAGTGCAGGCAGGTAACATTGAAATCCTGTTGTTTCTTCTATCAATTGGAGTTGACAAGAGTGGATAAAAATTGTTGAAAACAACAGTAATAATAAAAATAGTAATAATAAATTTTGTGTGTGTGTGTTTGCATTTTGACTGCCTATTGAAAAAAATTAGAATAATAAGAGAAATAAAAAAGATCCATAGTATAAACATAAATATCGAAAAATGGAAGACAATCAATCCATTATTCCTTTTTTTCAATTAAAAAATATTGATGAGTTCATGAATTTTCTCTAGGGAGAAATCCTAATGGCTTTTAATCTGTCAAAAAAAAAAAAAGAGCAGAAGAAAGCATTTGTTTAGTGTTAGAGAACTTTCTTCAGCTGTCTTCTCCAATCTGGCACTATCCCTATATATTAGAAATGCCACAAACCCTGGGAATTTTAACAATTGCAGTTCCACTATATTTGCAGATTGTCTGCTCTGGTCTTCTATCAGAGGATATGAATTGCCCATAATAGGATAATTGAAGGAGATTGAGTTCTATTTCTTTATGGCTTCATGTGCTCTGCCAAGCAAGCCAGTTGTGGTTTATTCAGTAAACTATGGTTGAGCCACCTAGGCGGGTAGCTTCCTTTGAATTGTGAATAACTTCGGCAACAAATCTCTTAATCTTTCTGTGAATGTTAATACTACCTTAAAAATACTTCTCTTGAAGCATTTGAGATTTCCTAGTTTGTGTGATCTGCCTACTATATAAAAAGGGCGGAGAAATGATATGAATGGCACCCACTCTTGAAGATATTTGTACTTATTAGCTCCAATTTAGAATGAAAGATCTGTGGAGGAAGGCATATGACCTCACAGCTTGCTAATATGTCCTTGCCATATGTAAAATCTACACACTGGGCCCTTGTGTGGAAGAGACCTCAATGGTGGCGTTTTTTTGAGAGGGTAAGGGTGCAAACAAAGTTACTATTCATCTTCAGAGATGTCTGCCATCACAGCATTAATGAGACTGGCAGTGCTGTGACTCCTTTAGGACTGTGAGTTCAGGTAATGAATCATCATGAGATGGAAATTACCAGTTGATGTAATTCTATTGTCCTGGGTTGTGCTCATCATACATATTTTTAAACAGATTATGGTTTGATAGAATCTAAAAGTTGTGCATTAACTGTAGAAATTACTGGCAATGCCTTGGCAAACCACAGATGCTGTTGAGACACACAGAGGTTGTTTGTACAAACTTCATATGGATGAAAAAAGCATCTCTCCACTCCTTTCTAAATCTTTCCTTATGGAACCAACTGGTTTAAATCTTAGCAGTAACTATTGGCTGAATTGCCATATCTGTGAAATATTCATAAACATTCTATTCAGTCAGGTAGAAGAGCTGCTGTGAGTAATGTTCCAATATCAACAAGGAAACCATTTGGCTTTGAGAATTTTTTTTTTTTACAAGGCCTAGATTTAAGGTAGGTAAATTGCTGGACGAGAAGGTAGGTACCATAATACAGGTAAGTGGTCTGAGAAGGATTGGAATATGACCAAGGCCAGTGTTTTCCAAACTTGGAAACTTTAAAGTGTGGGTGCAAATCTAAAAGCATCCAATTTTGAAAAACATTGATCTAGGCTACAGAGAAATATGGTAAACTAAATAGGTATAGAAGGAGAAACTGAAGTCCAAAGAGATCATACCAGTTTGGTCTTTGCTGACAGTCAAGTTAGTAGCTCTCACGCTTTTAAAAGCCAACTACCCATCAAATCATAATATTTGTTAACATCTAAGTTTGAAACCACTCTGCAGATTCAACTTTGGACAAAACACACACTGCTATTTTCCACACTGGAGCTGCTTTAGTCATAGGTATTGCCATGTCTGGATTGCACCTCTTTCTCCCACCCCCATCCCCCAAAAAATGTTTGGTTCACATAAAGATCTTGTCCCATTTCTGCATAGTCCAGGTGTATTTGCATAGTGAGTGTGCACGTAGAAGAACGGCTGGTCTCATTCCTTTCCTGCCAGCATTCCAAGTTCTCATTTTTCAGACAGCTGATGATGTTTGGAATGGGGGCTGTCACTGATACATTTTTCCAACTCTTTTGCTTGCTTGTGCTACTTTTTCTATTTATCATATTTTCCTTCATTGAAAACTGGCTTCGACTTAATTAGTGTTTGCTTTGTAAGATACAGAAGACCAAATGGAATCAGTAACAGCTGAACTTAGTAGAAATCAACACATCCCGCCTTCTGAAAACTGAGCATCTTTCGTGGTTGGACTAGGGCCATGGCATTTGGTGTGCCATCAGGGGTGGAAAACTAATAGGTTGTAGCTTATATCTTGCCTTCTTGTAGCTTAAGGTGCTTCTAATAGCAGGTTCTTAACGTTGCCAACTAAAACTCGTTGGTTTTGTTTGCATGTCATACTGATCCACAAAGTACCCAATCATATTGCACTAACATGTTGTATAAACCCAACCTACTTGGTTACCAATCAGGGATTTATGCAAGCCTAGAATAGGGTCACTGAATAAATCATTATTAAGTTGATTATGTATAAGTATATAATTATTCAGAGGCTCACATTGTGAAACTATCTTGTATTTCCTCTAACCCAATTGTAATCTTTTTTTGAAAAAAGAACAAGTATGTTAATGCACATTGCTTCCATTTGCTATCTCCCAAACAAGAGATATGCTATCTCCCAAACAAGAGATTTCAGAAAGAAAAAACACAAATATTCCTCTAGGACTGCAGTGTGACTAGATTTTAGTGAATGGAACTTAGTTGTATTCATAATTGTCCACTCAACAATTTGCCCCCAAATATGCATGTATAGGAAGAAATATATTTAGGAAGGACATAGTTAATAATAATGGATTTTGATAATTAACTTTAAACCTTCAAATATTCAGCATACTTGGACTGAATGTTGTATACATTTGCTTTAGTTATAATAGTAACCACACAATCACATAATAGCTAAGTACAAATGAATAAATTGTGAACTCAGCCCAAAACTGAAGCCATAGTTTAGTTTTGGCTTAGGTTGTGGCTTGTTCTAGAGAGATAAGCAGATGTTGTCGCTTAGAATGACATTAAAGAAAACCTCCATCAGAGAAGGAAGTTAGTTTGTTTAGCCAGTGTCAATAATAGGAAGCTATGTTGGAGTGATCAGGAGCATTTGTGTCTGACTGAGTGGGTGGGTGGGGAATGTCCCATGCGTTATGGTGTTATTACATGGTGAATAATATACTCTATAGCATTCATATTGTGATGGGACTGAAGTAAATTATGTCATTTGTGTTATTTGCATAATCATGTCATAATGGATATGACCTTTTTATAACTTATAACAATGGCTGTGCATTTTGTTCCAGTATATATAATCCTTCTTAGTAAGCCATCATTTCCGATAAATAGTGCTGGAGTCACATATCAAAGTCACACAACATCCTAAACTATAGTTTTGTTTGATATAATATATAACCTAACTATTGTGATTTGTAAACCAAATTTACACTTTTGTTCAAAACTAGTCAATTATTTAGTAAAATATGGTTAAATGGGCTCTGGCACAGCCAGGTGTGTGAATCATTATAATATAGTTTGCACTTGACTAAGTATATTATTTGATTCTGGTCACTTTGATTTGTATGCTGTAGTGCAGGAGTGGGCAATTGTGACCCTTTTACAACCTGTGGACTTCAACTCCCAGAATTCCTGAGACAGCTTGGTAGTTGCCCATCCCTGCTGTAGCATATGAACTCAATCAGTGAATTTTTCATTGCTACTTATTATTCTAACTTTTTTATTCTTCTAAGCTCAATTAAAATGATATATTCTTGTTATTTTTAATTGTGGGTCATTGCCTCAATTTTCTTCCTTTTCAGAGTGCACTTTCATCTTAGGGGCTATTCTGTAATACAGGTAGTCCTCGAGTTACAACAGTTCATTTAGTGACTATTTGAAGTTACAACGACAGTGAAAAAAGTGACTTATGGCCATTTTTCACATTTATAGCCATTGCAGCATCTGTGAGGTCACATGATTTGCACTCAGATGCTTGACAACTGACTCATATTTATGACAGTTGCAGTGTCCCAGGATCATGTGATCATCTTTTGGGAACTTATGAGGAGCAAAGTCAATGGGGGAGCCAGATTCATTGAACAACTGTGTTACTGACTTAACGACTGCAGTGATTCACTTAACAAATGTGACAAGAAAAGTCATAAAATGGGGCAAAACTCACTTATCAAATATCTAATTTATCGACGCAAATTCTGGGCTCAATTATGGTCATAAGTTGGGGACTACCTGTACTAAACTGTCATTAAATTATATTAAAATAGAGAAGTTGATTCTTAATCTTTACTGATCTTCAAATATCTGGGTTTTTTTGCCCCAAAGATTGAAAGTTCCCCCAGATAACATGGCCAAAATTATAAGAATCCTTTGAAAATAGGTGGCTTTTCTTGTGAAGAATATTCAGGGGAATATCAGTGGTTATTTTAAACTGCTCTCTGGGTGAGATGCTGGGAATTCAGACTTAAAACCCTTAGATAAGGCTTGCTGACTACTGGAACATTCTCTGCTGTTTGCTCTTTGACTTCTAGTTTAGGATTGTCTTGTTTACTTAGACTTCTGCTGGACATCTGACATCTTGAACTGCTGACCTCTCTTTGAGTTCATACCAGATTTTTTTTTTCTCATCTGAATTTGGCCTTTGTTCAGGATCCCAATTCTTGTGGTACAATACTGATACTATTCAGATCTCTGCTTTGCTTAACTCTGATTCTCATCATGGATATAATCTATCTGAACCAGTGTTTCTCAAATTTGGCAACTTTAGGATGCCAACTTTCATATTTGGAGAGCTGTTTTTTAGTAACATACATCCAAAAAAAACAAGCTTTCAGCGTGCCAAATGTTATCCTATTTACAAAGTCAGTCCTTCAGTACAAAATAATATCTAGGGTGCCAGAACAATAGACAACAGGGTGACAGTAAAACTGGTAGTATTTAAACCCCTTGAAAAAAAAACATAAATTTGTTGTATAAACAACAAATGGCTAGAAATGTGCCTTTTACTTTATTTCTAGAAATATTGTAATATAAAAAACTTTGTTTTGGTGAACCTAAAAAGAACAAAATAACAAAATACTATGAGCAAATGTTATAGTTCTCTAAAATATTTGTACAGGTTTGATATTAAAATTAGAAGGATGTGTATGTTAAAATGCCAAAGTGTCTTTAAATGGCATGCAACAGTTATTGCCAGACTTAGAGATCCCATCAACAAGGGGCTAAGCAGATTTCAATTTTCATCGTGAGGTACCAAAATAAATTAATGGCAATGATTTAAAAATAAACAAAACCTCAGAGGTTGTTTGTATGACATACTTTACTGGGTCAAAGTGGTGATGTCATATATCATGCAAACTCTATAACCCATTTAGCTAAATTGATCCCAAGGATGTTTGAGGCTAAACTGAGGCACACCTACACCCACACATTCATGTCTCTTGGGACCTAGTAAATTAGTGGAGTATTAATCCTTTCTTCCACATAGAGTAGACACTATATTTTCTTTTACAGTGCTGGATTGGACCATTCCAATTTCCAAGAACATAGCAAAATTCTTTCCAGTTGTAAATGCCATCTGGAAGTATAGTTTTTCCTTTTTATTTATGAGTCTCCTTAATAATTGCTATTATTTTTTCTGCTTTTAATCCTGTATTACTTTATTATTATACTTTATTTTACTTAGTCGTTGCCCATAAAATAATAACAAGAACTACAAACTTCTTTCCCTTCTGAAACAGGAAATCCTAATGCTGCCCTATAAAAACAGATTTTTCTAAGACTTTCATTTGGTTATCTTTAGTTTTTCTTTACTGTTGTGCCCATGTAGAAAGGGTTGAGTGGGTAGTCCCTGGCTCTGTCTATACTGGTGCAAAGTTCATTTGGTTTACTATATAGTGGAGGCTTTTTAATTTAATTTAATTTTTTTAAAAAAATCATTTGCCAGAAAGGAAAGCTACCAAAAGAATGAATGGTTTAATTAGGATAACCCTTTCTTCTAGAGAAAAAAATCATTGTTTTATTTATTAATTAAATCAATATATATATATAGTAGTTGACCATCTCAGTACATGATTCTGGGCAACTCACAACATTAAACAAATAAAAATATAGTATTCAGAAACAGAAATCCAAGATAAATAAGGAATTAAAAACAGACCAGTTTAAAAAATCATAAAATGCCTTCAATGCATCCAGGAAATGGGATTTGAAGGATTGCTATCTTACCCAAGCTGTGGTTTGGATACCTGCAAATGAACACTGGATTTTCATACTTTCTTACTTAATTAATTCAGTAATTGCTTGTTAACAGCTTTTTAGATAGCAAATTTCGTTATACTGGGTGTATACTTGTTTTATGTTAGTTTAAGGACTTTAAAAAAAATCTTATTTTGGAATAAAGAGGAAAAAATGATTGGGATATTAATTTTGAAAAGTTATAAGGGACTAAGGGACCAAATGGATTTAAAATAAGATTGTGAAATTAATTACAACAGTTATTTAAAATTCCATTCACACACATATACACACACACACGATTTTGAAATTAAGTGTAAGAAACCTTCCAATGGGAAATGGATGTTGAACCAGAAAGAATTAAAGATTAGAATTATGGTAGAAGAGATCCACTAATAATAATGGAACAAAATATTTTGGGGAAGAATTCAAGAGTATTTGGGAATAGTAAATTCAAAAGCTATGCTTAAGATTGTCTGTTATCATAAAAATGGATTTAAAATTAAATAAATTTAACAGAGGATTGGCTGATGTTTTAGTTGTAACCTATCAGAGAAGATGATAGGTTACTTACTAGTATGAAATTGTTCATACTAGTAATTAAGGAGGAATTAATTTTTTATACATTTGTTTTCTTTATTATTTTTCTGTTCATTATTTTTCTCTACATTTTTTTTCTTTTTATATATTTTTTAGTTTGTATTAGTTCTTTATTTTGTATCTGTAAATTTTAATTAGAATTATATAATTCTATAAAAAAGTAAAATTGTAGTGGGGGGGCATGTACATCTGTTTTGCAAACTGAGATTTGCAGGTTTCCACAAGGGGGCAGTATGATTATGTGCCAGAGTTCGTTTGACTAATAGGCAGCTTTCTGGTCGGTTTATCACTATTATATGTGGAGCATTATCAAGGTTAGTGAAAAGCACTTGCACAAGAAGAGTACGAACAAACCAGAATGGATCTAGCTAAAATGATGGGCATATTTGTGGCTCTGGGATAAAAAAGAAAAGAAGGAGAAAGAAGACAGGATTACAAAACCTAATCCTTTTCACAACATACATGAGATGAAAATCATAAACATGAGGTTTTAATATGATTTTTTTGAAGGATAAAGCTTGGTTGTAACATTAACTGAATCACTGGCCTTATATGAGGAAAATGTATTCTTCCACCTCCGAAGGATTCTTTATTGTGAGGTAGTCACAAAGGAAGAGAAAAATAATACACCTAGGAAAATAGTATTGTCCATTCATACATTATTCTGGGACCAGAACTCACAATCTTCTGGTTTCTAAACTAGCTCTTTAACCATTACACCAAATCAATCTCAAAGTATTTGCTTTAAAATGTTAGCACTCAAATGTTTACATTTCATATCAATGATTTAAAGAGGCAATTCATAGGATTTATTTAATACAAGAGACAATATGGTAGAGGCAGAAATGATTTGTGAATTGGCTTGATTACAAAACGTGCAATTAATAGAGATGGAGACTTGCAGGCAAACTTTTAGAGAAAGGCAAAATTATATTTTATGCCTTGCAACAATAGAATAAGAAGTCATCCAAGATGTTCAGGCAAAACTGCTAATTCCGTGATTGTTTTTCATCCCTTGTCCTTCATTTGATCTTTAGCTCTGACTTGCTCATCTGTCTAACCTTCTGGTTCTTCCTTTGATTCTGATGACAGGTTTGCCTGCAATGCCTCTTTGCAGCTGCTTATAGCTTAAACTCTGAAGTGCTATTATTTTTTCTGCTCTAGGATGAACCATTTCAGTTGTTTTCCCCCAGCTTTTTCTCTTGGATTAAAGAAGCAAATGGGGAAGATGTGGAAGGATAGAGAATGCCCATCTGGATGTGGTCATTTTCCTTGTTATCTAGTGAAAAATCTAAGGCAGGGGTGTCAAACTTGCGGCATCCCATTGTTTCCCCCCCTTCACTAAAATGGGGGTTAGCGTGGCCAATGAGTAATGCATGCGGGCCACAAGTTTGACATCCTTAATCTAAGGGTAGCTCCTGGTATATTTTAAATTTGGATTCAGATCTCATCTGCTTTTTGTATTCAATTCATAGATTCTGGCATCGTTATTTTTACTTAACTTAAGTAGCAGCTTGTGAATTTTTCTGTAAAAGGAATGTTTGGTAGATTAAAGGAAGTTGCAGAACACTCTAGAACACGGGTGTCAAACTTGTGTTATCACGTTGCTGTCACATGACATATCACAATGTTTTTCCACTGTGCTGAGCTAGGCTGAGCTAGGCCTCTGCGTGATACATCCGGCCTGTGGGCCGCCAGTTTGACCCCCCCCCCCGCTCTAGAATGTAAAATCAGATAGACGTGCACTCAGACAGAAAGACTGATGTAACCAGACATGTATCTATAAGTCCAACCAAAATTATTTATCTTTCCCTATATAGCACTTTCTCTTTGCTAATTTCAGTGTCTACCAAAATGTTTGCTACCAGTGTTATACCAGGCATAATAAAGGGTCAGTCACACATCCTGGCCAATCAAGAATTGAAGCTTTATATAATGATAAGGCCAAAATAAAACAATTTCAGGGTTTTTTTTTTTTTTGCAGTGGTTGAGGCTTTCAACAGATCCTAGTTTGCTGATATGGGAGTTACCTTCTGATGTAGACAGAGTTCTCTATCATGGATCATAGGTCTCTATCACATTTTTAAAATTAATTTTCTTTCATCCTGTCTCAGCCTCCCTTCTGTCTTCAGTGTGATGTAATCTTTATTCCATTGCTTTTCTGCCAGGAGGTCTCTGTGTTGTGTAAATAGCCAGCTGCAGATGTGAGAACAGGATGTGTGCATGGAAGGTCTTGCTGTGAGGACCGCAGAGGTTTGAAAAGCATTGGGGCAGGCAACAGTGCAATGTCACAGTAACTGATCCCTTGGGATGAGATTTATCTTTTGTCAGCTAGATGTAGGGGGGGGGGGGAAGCCCAGAATTTTTGGCTCCATCCACTAAAGATATAACCTTTGCTCTGTCCATTAAAGAAAATTTTTTAAATATATCTGGAGCTAACTGAGAATATGAAACATTTTTGGAAAGATCCCAATATTTTCTTTCAGATTGGAGATGAAGCAATTGCTATGTTGCTTTCATTTATACACTTATTTACAATTGTTATATACTATCCTTCAGCTAAGATTTGCAGAACGCTTCATCATAATTTGAAATCAGTGTCTCCTGATGGACTTGAAGCAGAGAAGCTACTATCATGTGAGTCCAAGTAATAAATAAGACTATAAACAGCAGGTATGCAAATTAATTTAATGCTTAAGTTAATTTAATGCTTATGAGGGCAATGTAAAAGATTGGGTTTATCCCAGTTCTAGATCAAGAATACAGAATTTTAATCCCAAATTTCTGCATTTCAGAACTGCAGAAATTTATTATGTAATAAAAACAACAGAGACAGATTTGAGTTTGGGTTCTTCATCACAGCCTCTCTAGTTTACACAGAACTTGAAATTTAAGAATTTCTGTAGGCAATTTACATCTATATTTATTATTCACATTTCTGGGTCTTGCTTCTTCTCATTCTAAATTGCTCTTGATTATTGCAATCGTGGTATATGAAAATATTTTGTCCAAAGCAAGTTTTGCTATCATTGGGCCTTATTTAGTTTTATTCTTTTCTCATTTATGTCTTGCTTGAGGTGTTTAATTTTAGGTATGTTGATTACATTCTGTAAGTACCAAAGCATAACTTGTTTACTGTATCTTGGTGGGTGGAGGCGGCATCTTGTACCACCTAAACAAGCATGAAGGATCTTCAAGAATTCAGTCATATCTTTGGGAGCTAGTCTTCAGGCCTCACCAGGTATGCTGAAAAGGTAAATTGCTCTGCCACGTGTGGTGTTTTCTTCAGTGTTTCTACATTTCTTGAATATTTCTATGATTTCCCATCATTGTCCTGCCTTGGCACTTCACTTTTCCACCTCTCCCCCCCAAAATATGCACACAGGGTGTTGTTTCGATACATCTTTCCAGCATGTGCTTCTTAAGGAGACAATCACAAGATCAAAGATATTCATTTTCAAAAGGCAAGGAAGATAAGGAGCGGATATGTCCATAATGTTTCCATGTTCTTGTCAAGAATCCCACAAGTAAAATAAAAAGATATGAAGTGGTCCATTAAAGTACACTTCAGACTGAACAAGAAATTAGCAATTGCTTTCCTTTGTTCAGTCCAGGAACTGTAACACCCCTCGCTTCACTCCACTCCAGTCAGCTGCTTTTTGAAAGAGGGAATGCCAGAAATGGATTGTTTCTTGCCAAATGATTGAGAAAACAAAAGGCCTTTCTCTTCCCTCCCTCATGCCATGGACTGTAATGGCTGAGCTATCCAGTATCAGGGGGTGTTGAACAAAGTTTGCCTCCAACCTCCCAAATGCATCACTTCTCCAACCCTTGATGAGTGATAGACTCTCTTTTAAATAGGAAGAAATCAAAGACTATATTCAAGAGTTTCTGGGAGGCCCAGAGAGTGAAGGGATTTTTAAAATTATCTCTCCCATCCCCACCATGCCTTCGTATTGTGATTTCTTTCTTTCTTTTTAATAATATTTTATTATTACACAATATGACAATCACATAACATACAACATATAAATATCTCCTCTTTTTTAAACAGCGTTTTTTCGTGGTCTTCTTTCTGTTTTATATTTTTCCTCCCATCTCTCTCTTACTATTTCATTTTTATCATTATCAGTGTTGGAAAATACAATGTAACCAAAGGAAAAAGGACAATATTGAAAAAAATGAAATCATATTGTGATTTCAATGTAATCTTTTAATGCATTGTTTTGTTTTGTTTTGACCATTGGTCGATTAAATGGTTTGTGTGGAAATCCAAAATACTGAAATAATTCCTAGGACTAAATAATCATCAGTTTGTTTTATTGTCTTAACGAAATATTTATTCATCCATCCATTTTAAGTGAACCTTCCTTTGGATGGAGCCCCTACTGGCTGCAAAAGCCAAGGCAATTGCTTCCATCCATAAAGAGTTTATTCTTTAAAAACTTCTGATTGATTATTATATTAGGCTTGAGGACTAATAATGGAGCAGTTCGATTCACTCACTTAAATTATCTGGAGTTACATACTCCCCAATTATATTATTAGAATTATATACTTAACACCTGTTTATTAGTGTCAAAGAACATGGCAGCAAAAATTCAGATAACTGTTGGATGGCAGCAAGACAATACAGAAAACTCGGACTGTTTGCTGCAATCCATCTGCTATCCAATTGTAGTAATCCTACTACATTTGCCTTTTCCAGCAAGGTTCATATAAGATGTGAAATCACAGTTTGCCTAATCATAGTTCCTGGAATAAGATAGAATTGACGAGGTTCATACTGCACTGAGTTTTAAATATGATAATGACTAGCCAAAACCAAAGAACATATATTATGAAATGAAAGTTAAAAAGTTAGTTATTGATCTCAACAGCAATGAATGAATGGTCTTTGCACCTAGGTACTTCTTTAGGTTGCTACTATTCTTCTCTGGATTATCCATGACAGCATCTTGACAATGTAGATTAATCTAAAATAACTAAAGGAAGTTGATCCTGATAGGGCTTGGATAGAAGGTTTTGCAGCCCATATATGGCTACCCTAATTAAAGAGTATTCTTCTTTATTAGGCCCAAGATTTTGAACCTGTATCTAGGAAAGAATGTTTTTTTAGCTTATGCTACTTGCTTTAGAATTATTGATTGAATTATTAATTTAGAAGGTTGCCCATCTAAAGCCAGTGATTCTGATCAAATACACAAATTAGTGCAATTAAATAAAAACAACATAATGCAGCACTAGCCCGCTAAGATGCCTAGCAAATTTCTCCTATAGCATATTGTAATATATACCATACATCTTGGGCTCAGTTAACTCCTCATTCCAAGGTCTCAAGAAATAAGGACTATAAAGCTTTCTGGAAGAGTCTATGCTATCTGAATCTCAGGGGGGAGGATGTTCATAACAGAGAAGGCATACCTTTTGTACATGTTTCATAACAGAGAAGGCATACCTTTTGGACTTAGATGACACTATTTCACAGGACCTGGAACATGTGGTGAGATGAGTGGAAACCATCAAAAATAGATGGACCCTAAGGTAATCTGGTTCTGTGTTATGCAGTGCCTTATAGGTGGAAGCCAACATCTTGAATTGCATGCAGAAACCTACTAGAAACTGTAGAGAAATAGAGAGAACCTTGAAAAAGGTATGTAATAGTCATTAGGAGAACATGAATTTAGCTTGGAAATCCAGGAGGGGATGACAAAGACACTCAAGACTGCCTCAGCTTGATTGGCATTGAATAGGAGGAAGAGAGCAACTCTGCCAGACTCTCAAGTTGTTTTACCTTATAACCGTGATGGCGAACCTATGGCGAACCTATGGCATGGGTGCCACAAGTGGCATGCGGAGCTATATTGGTGGGCATGTGAGTGTTACCCTAGCTCAGCTGCAGCTTCCCACCGGAAGTCAGGAAATTGGCTGTTTCCAGCCTCCAGAATGCTTCTGGGGGGATGAGGAAGGCTGATTTTGCCCTCCCCAGGCTCCTAGAAAGCCTCTGGAGCCTGGGGAGAGGGAAAAATGGGCCTATTGGGCCCACCATGCTATCAGGGTAAGTGTGTGTGGGGAGGGTCACATGCACATGCTTGGGAGGGCGGGGCCCATTGAATTATGGATGTGGGCACAGGCACCCGCGATCCCCCATGTTCCCCCCGCTTTTGGCACGTGTTGGCAAAAAGGTTAGCCTTCACTGCCCTATAACAAGTTGAATTCCAGCAATTTCCTGACTTGCCCTACTTTAAAGGGATGGCAGAAGCCAGTCATATGCCCACAAAAGAAATGGTGTTAAATGGCTGTACTGTGATATGCCCATAATTGCAGGCATCAATGAATTCTAGACTAGCTAGAGGTTCCCCCAAAGCAGCTTGATTACTGATCACTGTTTGACCAGGAGGTCATTAAAATATGAATGACTATAAGCAGAACCTCCCAATCCAGGAATGGGCAGATTTGATGCACAAGATAAATCTTGGCAACATCTGTTATCTGTTCTTCATACAAGAGTCTCCACTCGCCCAGATTCCACATCAGTTTTGTTGGGGGCGAAGAGTGTTTCTACTCTGTCCACAAACGGATGGAAAATTTCCAGATTATAGTGAGAGTGAGAGACAGCTGAACCCAAAGACAACCACATGGTCTTACCAACATTGAGTCAAAGCCCCCCCCCCCATCAAGTTGCCTACAGCTTCCATGTAGTGAATTTTTATGATATTTCTGTACACATCCAGGAACAGAAATGTGCAGTTGAGTATTTCAGCATATTTACGATACTTGACCTCATGATGATAAATGACCCCATCCCGTGGCCTCATACAGATGATAAATAGGAGTAGGGAATACCCTGAATGAAAGGTTCTAAGGCTGAATTTATCCCCCTTTACCAAAACTGACTGGAATTGACTTCAGAGAAAACTCTTGTAAAACTATGCTTCCAACTGCCAACCTCCTAGGCCAATCTAGAAGGATATCATGATCTATGGCTGGGCCCTCCAAACTTGACAAATTTAAGTCTTGTAGATTTAAACTTCCAGAATTCCCCAGCCATCATGGTTGGTGAGGAATTCTGGAAGTTGAAATCCAAAAGTCTTAAATTTGTCAAGTTTGGAGGCCCCCCAAAGCACTGAATGATCAAGAAGTTGCAGGATGAATGCATCATCCCCATTTCCAGCTCACTAGAGACCATAGCCACTGGAGTATCTGGAATAGCTACAATCTTCTGTTTTGAATTAATGGGTGCTGTATATGAAATCCAGATAGGCCCATGTCTGAGAAGGTGACAGCCTATCCAATTGGCCAGCTTAAGTTTTGATGGTCATAGCAAGTCAGTCTTCCCATCCATAATGAGCCATTGATGAGATAGATTGTATTCCATACTTAGTTTGTATTAAGTACCAATAGCAACTGCTAGAATTTGGAGTCAGTGAATTTCCAAAGATCAAGCCCTGATGCAGAGCACAAACAACTGGCATGTAGTATCACTGAAGAGTATGCCTTTCTTGAGACCAACTTCTTTTGTCCCTCCATTTCCTGCCATGTGTCCCCATGCCTATTGTCGCTGTAATGTTATTACCCACCCTTTCCCCCCACAAGACACCGTCCTCTACCAAGCCTTACCTACCCTCTTTCAGATCAAAGGGCCCCATCATGTTGTAGAAACATGAACAGGAAATACCACTACATCACGAGTATCAAACTCGTTGTTTCACATTGCCGTCACATGACTTTTTGCAACTTTTTTCCCGTTCACGGAGCTGGGGTGGGCGTGGCC
Source organism: Coluber constrictor foxii (assembly GCA_038048745.1). NCBI lineage: Eukaryota > Metazoa > Chordata > Lepidosauria > Squamata > Colubridae > Coluber > Coluber constrictor. The sequence goes on from CM075961.1 coordinate 74,151,412, forward strand.
TTCATGTAACGCATCCAGCCTGCAGTTTATCACCCCTGCAACATGGACTGGCTAACTCAGAGACTTTATACTGCTAATATAACATAAAAATAAATTGCAGAATAGTTCTAATAACTTACTGGGCTGTAGCAAGTTTTAGTGCTTGATATGTAAACAACTCTTTCTGGCTAATTTGGTCACCGGTATTGGCTTACAAGATGGGATTGCTATGAAGAGCAGGCTTCCTCACATAAAATTCAGTCTCCAAATTAGAGATGCTCTGCAAACAGGGCAAACAATCAAAGCAAAACTGTCCTTTTGTAAGGAATAAACATAATGCAAAAGTGAAACACTCCTAGGTTTGTGGAGGTTGAGTCACCGATAAAGAACCAACACATTTATGGGCATTGTCTGAATTGGTTTACACGGTCCTTGGGAGTTTCCTTTTCTTCACTCTTTCTAGTATTTGCTCTGTTAAGTCAGCAGAGGTCTCTGCAATCCATGGGGTAGCTCCTGAAGGAACTGTATGTGTTTGTGAAAATGATAAAGACTGGCGTGAGGTTGCAATTGCATTCTGGGACTCTCTGCTTTCTCTCAGCAGAAGGACTATCTGTTTAGGGCACTCCTGTGCAAAACTCCCAAATATGTTGGAAGGAGTCCAGCTGCATGGTGTTCCTGCCTGTAGAATTTGCCCTGATGAACACTGCCTGACCTTTTTCCTCTATCAAGTTGTTGGGGACTAATATAGTTGGGAGAGCTCCCCAGTTTTTCAGTGTTTATTTTCTGCTACTTTTAATTAACAGAATAAGATGTGGGCATTCTAAATTGGGAGATGATGTGTTTTAAATGAAATATTAATTATTTTGGTGAATTTCTCCCAAGAGTATGTCCTGGTAAAATCAATGCAGGCCTCAGTTTTCAACTTTCTGTCATTATATTCAGTGCCCAATTCCCTCTAAATTCTGAAAGGTATAGCTAATAATATTATTTTAACTTTATCCTTCGGAAAAATTAAATTCCAAGATAAAATACTGTAGGAGAAAAAGGAAATTGACTAGAAAATGAATGCGTCAATTGATTTTAAAACACAAGGCACTGGACTTTAGGCTCTTATTATTGAATCGTCCTTTTTCTCTTGTGTGAGATGAGACAAGCAGAATAATCCGTAATGAGGGAAGGCAATTCTGCATGTGCATTGGAAGCAGTTTTTCTTTTCAGTCTAGGTCTGAGCACTCTTTGCATTGAAAGCAAGTTTCCTGACTTAGCCTGAAGTAAATCCTGAATCAAAATGAAGTCTGCTAATTCACCACACCTTAAATCTCACCTCACACCCTTCTGTCTCCTGCAGTTTGTCTGATTCAACGCAACACCAGATATGCATACATTGACTAAAAATATGCAGCATGGCGTAGGAGCTTGTCTAGCTGGATGGCAGCTGTGTGATGAACATTGGCACTGAGTTGCAGAATTATATTTGGCATGCATGTGGAAGTGGGGAGGTTGGTCAGGGTCTCCTTACCAAGAGCTCCTTTTTATCCTTTTCCCCACTGTTTCCCCCAAAAGGATGGAGATCTCTGCTGTGGGCCAGAGCTGGATTTTTCTTCATAATTTCTCATCATTTTAGAACAAGAGAGTGGCTTCACTGGAAATGCCAGTGCTCATATGTTCAGAAAGGAACGGAGACAAACACATGGAAATGTTAACAATGGCACGGAATTAAAAATTGCATAACTAACCAACAAAGAAGTTGTGCCAGATATGCTTTGATTACATCAGTGCACCATATTGAACTTTGCTATACTGCAAAATAGAGGTGATGTCTAGCAGTTTTGTTTCCCTTCCTGAGTACTGGGACACTCTCCATTGTTATTTGATCAGCTGTAGTAGCCTTAAGGAACGGCTGCAGCAGATTACAGTAAATAGGCTGCTCATAGCCATCTTGCTATGTTATACATCATGTAATGACATGATGGGTACCTATGTTTTAATATTTATTGTGTCTATCATCCAGGGCTGAATATAGCAAGTTAGGACAGAATACAAGCAGCTGGAGTTTTCCCATGTTTTTGATCTTTATTATGTTTACGATATAATTCATCATAAATAAAGATCACAGTTATTTTTTGATATAATCTTTACTATATGAAATTATACATTACGATATATTTCTGCCTTAGCTTTTCTTCTAGGAATCCAAGATATCAAACATACATTCTTTCCATCAATTTTATTTTCACAAGAAACTTGGGATCTCTTCAATGTAGTGTAGTGAATTGGAGCTTTCTGATAATGTTCTTTCAGTTTGTACACAATGGAGAGAAAAATTAAATATTACTCTTATACCCATTCTTAAGAACTCATACGATATTGACATGAATGGAAAAATTCCAAAAAGGCTTTCTGAGTTGGCCTGCTGTTGTAGCTCATTCATAAATGCATTTATTTAATTTGAATGTTTGCATTTATATCTGCTTAGTTACAGCTTTTATTGCACTTCTCCGTATATATGATTATGAGTGGGGTGGTTTTTTTGGTATGGGAGGATAATGGCGCAAATATCCATATAATCATAATACTATAAATATTGATACATTCACATATTTTTGCTTCTGGTTCATAGGGGAATTTTTTATACCCTGGTTCCCCTATTCTTACTCTAAGTAAATAAATCAAGGTAAACATTATCTAGTAAATTTTCAATTAGCTCTTCAGAGGCTGAGTGCTGGTATACAGATTTTGAAGTGGAAAAAGACTTGCAGGCTGGGTGAGACGGCTGCTTTTCTCTAAATAGTCTTGTTGGGCAGTTGGGAAACAAAGCCCGTTTACCCTCCCTCTCTGACCTGTTATGTCAGCACCCGCAGCTGTGCTGAGGCAGAAAGCCTGGTCTTGTTCCTCGGGCTCTGTAACTTGGGCTTGTTGAAACATGTGAGAAAACGCAAATGGGGGCGAATCTAAACTGGGTACAAAGCTGTGATTTTGCTTGTGCCATCACGAAGGGGAATCTTGAAAATGGGGCCATGGGAGGAGTTTGTGGTTTGAAAAATAGTTGTGAAGTGGAAGGTCAGGAAAGAGGTGGCAGGAATTGTTTACAAGGTTTGTTTGTGGGAGCAGGTTGGGCTCTGCGTGGGAAACCACTGTGGTAGTCCTTATGCCTGGTTCTATGAGAACATCAGAAGTGATTATTTTGTGAGAGAAAATATGTGCATGTTTAAGAGTTCACCGAAACAAGAGCTCATCTTATTTATCAACATCTAGATTAACTGTATGCCAGAAACGAATGCAAATGATGCCATTTGTCTATTTGACATCTGTTCTATAGAGAAATTTTAAAAGAGGATGAATGTCTAGTCATATGATTCAAAAATAAGCAAACTGAAGTGGATTAACCGAGCAATATCTTATCCCTCCAGTGAAAGCCAATCTAAAAAGCATTGGAGTAGGGAAAACAAGTAAAAGGATTCTTAATTTTGCTTTATTTGTTTTTCACACTTCTTCGGAAGCGTTACAGAAGTATATATGTGTGCATGAAATAGCAGGACGACAAATTTTAGGAAGTAGCTGGAGGGAAAAAGAACACCACCTAAAAGATAGGCAGAAAAAGCTGGAGGATATCACACAGCCAGCTGTCCTGTTTTCTCTTTTTTATGTATTGTTATCTGATCTTTCCTTAGCAGCTAATTATTTCTTTTCCTCCCTCTCCAAACCCTTAGGGAAAATGAACTCAAACAGGTACTTTTCTCTAAAGTGATATAAGGTAATAAACAATGGAAAGAGAAAAATAAGTGGCACTCCAGGTCTATTTATTTGGCAGAATGAGATGATAGATTGAATTGGACAACCTCGGGGAAGTCATGTCAGTTTACAACATAATACTATGTGAATAATCCTTTCTGTGTTAATTGTGGGAAAAATCACACTATCATAGGTATATAGTACTTATAAAATAATGTGGTCTCTACTTGCAACTAAAGAAAAAATAGATAATTTTTTCTTCATATGTTAAGACCCAGACTCAGAAGCTCTGTTTAGATGGCTGGTACATGCCACCATATTTTTTGGAATTTTTCCTACACTGTCCAGAATCGGTATGCAGATTTGAATATTATAAATACATTAATATGGCTCTATTCACATCATGCAATGCAGTATATATATAAGATTTTTGAGAATTGAAATGCTACATATTACAACACATATTTTGTATAAATCAGTGCCAACAAATTAGAAGGTAAATAACTATGGTTGCATTAATCCTATTGTCAACTTTAAAATGGAGCTGAATCTGAATATTTTTATTAGATTTGTATGCAGCTTTTTGTTTAAGGATTAAAGGTTGCATACATTCCGCTCTCTCTTCCTAGTTTTCCCTGCAACAACTGCAAGATAGGTTGTGCTGAGAGAGAGTGGACTGGTCCAAAATTACCAAATGGCCTTCCTTGACTGCCAATGTATTGGAACCATTGGCCTTCTGAGAGCTGTACTGTCTTGTAACTATGTTTGCCTCTAGTCAGCTAATGAGCTTCTGATGAAGAGATACCTGAAAAGAAATCTCCAGCTCATAACTTCTGTGTCTAGCCTTCATACCAATTTTATTGTGCCCTTCAGAAATGTTAAAGTACATCTGGAAAGTGCCAGCTGAAAAAGGCTTCTCTGTGTAATTCTGTGTTGTCAATTAGGGCCAAAGGAAGGCTGGCTAGGACTAGTATCACAAACCCTTACGCCAGTGTTGCTGTGCAGTATTACACACCTCCATGCACCCCACTTCAGTCTAAAGTTTAGGTAGGAATGCTATGAATTTTCCTGCTCTGAGCAGGCAATTGGATTAGATTACCGTCAAAGTGCTTTCTAACTCTGATTTTTCTGACTAACCTGTATTTTTTAATATATTTTTTACATATTTTTACAGAAAGTTTGGTTGGTGTGATTCATGGATTACTTGTGGATCATTTGCAATCTAAATTCTGCAAGGGAAAAGAGTATCATTCTCTGTTCTTTTTGGAAGTGATGCAGATTGAGCCCAAAAGAAAAGAGTAGTGAAATGTGTGTGTGTGTGTGTTTGTGTGTGTGTGTGTGTGTGTGTGTGTGTGAACAAAATGGCTCTGTCCTAAGAAGTGTGCAGGGAGGAGCTATCTTAGGTCATCTGAGCAAGAAGCCATCTGGATCTGGCACTGAGTATTTCTCTTCTTTGCCTTAATCCTTCTCTGATTCTGGTCTTCTTACACATTATGCTTTTACATACAGTACATAGATACCATCAGCTCTTAAGTTTCTAGGCATAAATGCAGATTCATATAGGTATGCAACTTTTAATACCAATTTAACTGGCAAGATGATGCATTGGCATTTAGCATGACTCACCATACAACCCTTAGCCTGCCCACACAGCAGAAAGTCCCTTTGCATTTAATGTAATTTATTCCTAGTATTACAGTTCTTCATACAAAGTGATTTTTATAAGCAGAATGGGAATTAAGCATTAAAACTCTATTTCGGTCATTTATGTATATATAACCTCTTTAACAGATTAACAGAGTTGGAAGAGACCTTGGAGGTCATCTAGTCCAACCCCCTCCCAAACAGGATACCCTACACCATTTCTGACAGATGAATATATATCAATTATATAAGAATATATGGGAACGTGAGAAGTGGGTTTTATCAAAAAGGCTGTTTTGTTTTTTTCAGAAAGAAGGGCAAGTGGAGAAAAATTGAAGGCCCACACACAAAAAGAAATGCATGGTATAGGAATTGCTATCTCAATAATGCTTGGCATGCTTCCAGACACATTCATATATCTTTCCTTCCTTCCTTTCCCCCCTCTTTGCTTCTTCAACATACTTCTGCAAATGTTTAGAATAGCTGGGATGATTCTTTGTCTCCCCTCTGTCCCCTTGATCCAACCCAAAAATACCATGTGGCTGAAAGAACAGCCTGTGGTCTTTATGACATGGGTTCCCGAAGAAATACTGATTCAGCTGGCTGAACTGATACTGCTTTTCCTCCTTCCTTACTGAACAAACAGTGTTTTATACATTTTTGCCAAGAACATTTTCAGGCTACTTCACAGTGGTTCTTTGACTATAGGTTCTTACTTCTTTTGATTTCTTTTTCTGTTTTTTTCTGAAATGAAGCTCCATTGTCTTTTGAATATTTTGAGTGTTTTTTTTTTAATTCTTTGAGTCAGTATTGACTCCTGATGACTGCCTGGACAAGTTCCTGCTGGTTTTATTCCAATATTTTTTATAGTAGTTTGCCACTGCCTCTGTCCTAGAGCTGGAAGAGTAAGACTGGCCCAAAGTCACCAGCTAGTTTTGTGCCTAAGGTGAGACTAGAATTCATGGTCATCCGGTTTCTAGCAGATTGGCTTTTACTCATCCTTTTCCCTCTGGGAAAAAAAAAACCATGGCACTATAAAGTTTAGGATTTTCAGCAAGAAAATTTCTGTTCCTGATTCTGATTCTCCAACACATGCGTATAGACCCTGGATATGTAACAACTTGGACATTAATGAAAGAAGCATTCATTTTATTTCATTTGCTGTGAAGTCATTCCTATTTCTATTCCAATCAATTTTTTCTGCCAGGGTTAAAATGTGGCAGCATTGATTGGTTATGTCTTAAGAGCTGGAAACTTTGAAGTCTTAGTATGTAGGCTGAGTATGTACTAAGCATATATTCAGTTCTGCCACAACTCCCATATTTTAATCTCTGATAAGCATAAGACTATATTACTGACCTATTGTATGGATTATTGTATATATTTTTGAATCAATACACGTGAAGCCATTTAATTACAACAACAACAAAAATTATTGGCCTTTCTGAAATTACATTTTGGTCCTCGGAGTCAGTACAATGAGACATATGAAACTGGCTCCAATTATTCATAGCCAAGACCGATATAATATTAGAGAAGATGACCACGGTGGTCCCTTAGCTGTGGAAATCCAGCTTCGCATCTGAAATGGCAGGCATGCATTCCAGCAATAGCAGCAAATCAAATGCTAGTTCAGCTGTTAGTCCCTCTTTTCCTTAGGTTTCAAAAGATGAAGATGTTCCTTAAAGAAAAATATGGAACATCAGACAATCAGGACTATATATAGCTTGCTTTTGTTTCCAGCATACATTTTATTTTTTAAATAGAACTTGGTTTGGAAGAAGAAAGATATGCTTTGACTGAGTGCAGGAAAGAAGAATATCCCTAAATTACTCCACTCCACTCCACTGCACTGCACTGTTCTCCTCTCCTGTCCTCTCCTCTCCTCCATATTAAGTCTGTTTACCAAGAGGCCTCTGCATATGTTCAGAAGGCAGTTCTCATTTTTGTTGTCTACTTCCATGTTCCAAAAAATAATGCTTAAAAAAAGATTCTGTGACTAAACTGGTAAACCAAATTAAGATTTAAATGAAAAGAGCTTCTTAATGTTATCTCCTTCCAGCTTCCAGGTTTCTCATCTCCAGAACTAAGGGGATCAACAAAGCTGAATTGGTATTAGACGTATGCCATCCTTTCCCCCACTCCCATCCCAAACACACAGCCAACTAATTCCGGCTCATTAAACAAGATTGCTTCCATAGAATTGTGACTGCCAGCAGCACCACAGTTTCTTTGTTCTCTTCAGAATAGCATCCCCAGGGGTGCTGATATTGCAGAAGGACTGAAATGGGTGCACTGAATGAACTAACCCCCCCAGTAATGAGACTCTTTTCAGTAGTACTTGCATGTGACCCTCTAGAATCAACCTATTTGAAGGAGAGAAGGTTGCTGTATGTTTTTCTATATCCAGAATATTCACCCCAAGAGCAAACTATTTCCTTCATTTGAAGAATCTTTTTAATCTATTTAACTTTTCGGTTGCTATATGTGTTCTGGAAAGAGAATCCCTATCTGCAAATCCTTGGAACATAGAATGATATACTCTTGCCCATTCATCTTACTTTCTCCCGTCATATCTTATATAGTTTAAATTATAAATGTAACATATAGGGAAGACTATATTGTGGAGAATAACAATAATTCTCAAAAACATTGAGTCTTTTTATCGAAACCTGGAAAACATATTTAATATTGTAACAGTTTATTTAGAGCTTTCAGTCTGCTCCATTTTTGGAGTCTTGAGGATGGATAACAGTGATTTAGAAAAGCACAATGATATGAAGATTTCAAATAAGCTCATATTGGCTGGAAATTATTAGTTACTTAAAATAAGCAAACAGATCCAAGAGAGTTCCTAGGTTTCTCTCACCTTATTGCAGCCAAAATAGAGAGATCTTAGGACAATCCTTCTGAAGATGATTGAACTTGAAAAGTTATTGTGGGTGGGGGGATTCCATACTTGCAATAGAAGCGCTGATGTGGATGTTACAGCAATGTGGTTGCTGAAGAAAACAGCTAAATCCCCAGTCAACCCACAGTAATATTTAAATGCCTCCTTTGCATACTTATGAATAACTTCTGGCTTGTGTGATTCATCTACTGTTTTCTAAACTGGTTATGCCAATGTAATATGGATATTATATGCTAATTATGACACCATAGCTCATTGGTTGGGATAGTAACTTCCATAATTCTTGTGGGGATATACTCATGAATTTCCAGATGTTCTCCCATGCTTTCCACCAGTGCAAGTAAAAGAAAGTCTGTCTTTCTATCTGTTTTTGTATTGACTTGACTGTATAGACCACATTAAGTACTTTTTTCTGGTGGGCCTGTTGAAATATGAGAAGTGAGAGGGACATCTAAGTACAGTTCTACCAAAATTGTCCCCACCATTTTGTTTCCAGAATTCCCCATACTTTTTGTAACCTCCATTATCCTTCTATCCTTCTCCCAAAATACAGAAGCAACTTCCTTACTATTGGAGTGGGTGCTTTGTTTTATGCATACTTCAGGATATCCTTTGCTTCACTCTTGCCATGGCTAAAATTAAATTCCATTTAATTTCAACGTTTTCTTGGTATGTACTGTACTATCTGGAAAGTGGGGTAGAATCAGAATTGAATGAATGGAATGTTAGTTGAGAAAGAGAGGATGAAAAGTAGATAGGATAGTAGGATAAGTGAAAGATTTAGAAAGAAAGAAGATTGTGGACAAGACAACGGCTTACAACACATGATAGCTTGTAAAAAAAGTTATCTGGAAAGAGGGATCATATAATTAGGCAGAAACATTCATCCATGTACTTTATTGAATAATTACATGCTCTGGTTTTTACATTAGTAGTTGGTTCAAATTCTGGATATTTTTTGGTTTTGATGGAATCCAAGATCCATATCACATCCTCTTTGAAGTAAGGCATGTTTTAGAAGACTCTCACTGTTCTTTATATTAAATAGGTGATGAAAGCAGCTTACCTTGAGTAAGTTTATAGGCAATCAGGACCAAATATACAAGCTGAATTTCTAGATATTTACATCAGTGTTTCTCAATATTGGCAATCTTTGAGATGCATGAACTTTAACTCCCAAAATTCTTTGGCCAAGCTTGCCTCAGCCTGATCTAAATAGTTTGATGTATCAGATAATCATAAGGAAGGAGTCAAAACTTTGCTGATGACATCATGTGAATAAACATAAAATCCATAATATATTGTAGTCTCTAAAATATTATAGTTTAATAGTTTCTTCTTTCCTTGGAGTTCTTTTTAGAAATTGTATATAAAATATCTTTATGTTTAGCATAGGTCACGTATGATCCAAGATTTCTTATTGAATAAAGACACTATCTTGAGTCTCCCTCATTTTCACACCGCAGAATTTTTTGACCAAAAGAAAATTAGGTCCTTTTTAATTCTTCCAACTCTTTTCAAATAAGTTTAAGAAGAAAGGAAATTGTGTGTACATTATGTTATTTGGGAGAAATGCAAGGGATTAAAGAGAGTGTAACCGTAGCAAAATGCACCTAACTCTTTCCCTTCTCCCTCCCCCCACCCAGTAGCCCAGCTCAGCCTAGGCGCTGAGATGGTGTCAGCTGGAGTGGGCTGGGTCACTGAGAGGTGGGGTGGGGCAGAGATGGTCTGATAGTTCAGAGCAGCTGCAGGACTGTCTGTGTGAAGGAGTAAAGCTCTATTCTCTTTCTGCCTGCCTAGCTGTCAAGTCCCAACCCAGTCTCTCTGATTTGCATCCATCTCATTCTCATCGGGTAGATTTTGCTATGCTATTGCCGCTGACGCCTCCTCCTCCTTCTCTTCCACTTCTCCCCTTGCAATTAGCTTTGTGCGTGCAGCCCTAGGGGCTTTTCCCTCTCTGTTTCCACCTTCTCTAGGAAGGGGAATGTGTTATTCCAAGGCCAGTTGACATGTTCACTTGAGTGTATGTGCCTACAGATATCTGGCGTGCCTGGACTTGGAAATCAACGCTTGATATGCAAGACAAAAGACTTGAGACAGCGAGAACAACTTTTTGAATAGGAGAGAAGAGAAACAAACGAGCAAACAGGCTTTATGCTGAAGCTCAGAACAGTAAGGGAGAAAGCTGTGTTTAACTGACCAGAGAATCTCAATGAAACCAGAACAACCTGGTTTTTGGGGAAAAAGCTATTGAAGCCTCCAAGTTTGCTCTGGTCAGCTGGTTCTGTCCCTTTTGATATTGTTGCTTCTGGATCAGAAATTTTCTTTGCTTCAGATTGGAATGGTAGAAGAAGGTAGAAGCCGGGGAGATCGAGCTCCCTGTAGTGGCAGGCAACAGAGATCTCCACACTTTCCTGCCTCATCTCAACGGGGCATTTCAGTGGTAAGCAAAGCAGTATGGAGTGTGGCACGAACAGGGAATGGATGGCATTTTGAGCAAGCTGTTGGAGTAGATTGTAGTTTGCCGGAACCCCGCTGCATCTGGCTGACAAGTTTGCGGAACAATGATGCTGAATGTTGGGAGAGACGATGGCGGCGTGCTGGAGCAATGATGGCCTGGCAGAAATGCCAGGCACGACGCAGGAGGGCCAGGAAGCTCACGGTGAGAGGGGAACATTGCCCTGTCTTTTAGGGTGTTTGTATACTTTGAGCAAGTCATTTCCTTCTGAGTCTTGCTTTTCCCATCTGCAAAATAGGAATAATTGTAATGTAGTTCTATTAATTAGCAGAATGACCATAAATAACCATGTAAAATTATTTACCTTATAGAAAGTTACTAACCCTGGTAGAATGCATTATTGATCTGACCTCCCTCCCCCGGTTCTATCTTCTTCTCAATACTATGATTAGTATTTAAGATTTGGAAAATAATTGAAGAGATTACTTTCATATGTGTGGCTCGTATTTTCTCACTAATATATAATCACTGTAAGATCTATACTTCTGAAAATTGAGCTAGGAGCTTGGTGGTCAACAACTCAACTTTCAGCTGAGTTTGAGATCTGACTCCTTCATTTTAGAAATGAGAGCTGAGATGTGCCCTTCTCAGAAACATTGAATATATTTCCCTGGAGCATATATGTAAACACATGACTCTGGTTTGTTTATTTGTAAACCATTGACGAATGCTGAGGGTGGCCAAATGTAGCATCTTTAAAACAAATATTCAATCCTTCCATTGCTTGCATTTATTTACTGTAGTGATAGTTGTTGTTTTTTTTTGTTTGCTTGTTAAATGATTGCTGTATTTTGATTTTTATAAGCTACTGAGTAGGAAGGGAGGGCAAAATATAAGACAAAACTACTCATTAGGAAAAGAGTGATTCCTGAATGGGGAGGGAGGAGGGAAATCAAGACAACTTTGTGTGTACCAGATGGGCAAGCTGCTGATTTGCATGGATTTCAAGGAGTCTGATAGCAGGCAAAGAATAAATGATAGCTCATAGCCTTCGTTTCCATGATATACAACATGGGAATACTTAACATAGCAATGACGTAAAGAGGACTTAACTTATTGGTTCCTTGAACTGATAAAAGTTGTACTCTGCTTTAAGAATGTCAGATTGTTTTGTGAGGCTATAGATTGGACTTGAATTTGAGAAAAGTGGTTACCAGTCTTTCACAAACATGAATAATATTACATGTATATTTTTCCTGGGTATTTCATGTTATTCTTTCTATCAAGGACATCATGGGACAATTATTGGATATGGGATGATAATATAACTCATTTATTATTTCCTAGGTCATTAAGAAGTAACTTTGAACAATTACTAGCTCAAAAGAGCTGAGCTTTATAGCTGAGTAAAGATTTCGATGCACATTGTGCGATTTTCTGAATTTGTTAGACTTGTTCCTGGGCAACATAATTTATTATCTAGCCAAAAACTGAGTTTTTCAACTTGTGACCATTATGTAAATTTAGAAAACTTGTATATCTTTTAATTTGCATAATGTATTCAGTAGGGTAATATTTTCTGTGTTTTAATTTTGCTTTTACTAAGTTTGGAAGGTGGCGAGAAGCTGTAAACTTTTCAAGAAACTGGATTGTTTTTCTTCATGTAATTGTTGCAGGTGTGTAAATGTTCCTGAGTCTCCAGGTGTTGAGCTTTATCCGCTCTTCATTAAACATAAATGATTCTTTTCTTGCTTCCAGTCTAGAGCTGGGGTTGACCACGAGTTCTTACATCTATTATCTTATTTTTATCTTTTAGTTTTACCATTTATTTTATGGATTAATGCATTCAATCCATTTTTTGCTGTCATTTCATTATTTACATGAATATACTGCAGCTATTTGATAAACATATACCAGACAGGATTGTATTGAGAATTAGCATCTCTGATCATCTGTCAAGATTAACTCTTTAGTGGAAGGCCTGTTGTTCATCTATAGAAATTCTCAATCCTTTTCCTCATTACTTTTTTTCTGTTCATCTGGCCTCCCAAAGCAGGCAAGCAAGCTAGTATAGCAAAAGTTTGTTCTCCATCTATATAATAATATGGATTAGGCCCAGAGTATAAGGCAGGTTAATGAGTCTAAAGAGGACTAGGGTACTGATAGTATGTTCTCAAGGGCCAAGCTTGCAAATATCCATCCCATAGTAAAATATTATAGGATGGATACCACATATAGATAGCCCTTTACTTACAACTCATGACAAGTGATCATAAGTTAAGGCATCCACGTAACCAATTTTTTTAAAATTTTAAAACTTTATGACTGTCTTCAAGCAAACACAGAAGTTGTAAAGTGAGTCCATACATTCCTATGAGTATTGTTTGCTGAAAACTGGCCCCAAAGGCTGGAAATTTGCAAAACCATTATAAATCACAGTTATGTAACTGTGGAATGCTGCAATCTGACTTAAAAGTGAGCTGGCTTCCAAGTGCCCATAATGCAGGCATGTGACCACAAGGCAGGAGCTATTGGAACTCTGGAACTGGGTTTTAAGTACATTTTGGAAGGTCTGTTGTAACTTTGATCATTAAGTGACCAGTTGTTAAGCAAGGACAACCCATGTAAACTTGCAGTTTCAAGAGTTTTAATGCATCTGACTAAAACATAATTCCATTTGGGCCAGGGCGTATTTTTTCAATAAAAAGTTTTGCAGTAGTAGAAACACCTAAGAACTCTTATTTATGTACTCTTAAAACAATCAAGAGGGAGGTTTTGAAGACTTAAGAAAGCTTACCTTTAAGATGGAAAGAAAGTAAGTCTGAAGGTTTGCTTGTGTAAAATATTATAACCAATAGTGATGACTTACATCTTTTGGATATGCATGTTTTCCGTGACATTTGTAGCATTTGCATCCTAAATCTATTCAATATTGAGAGTATGTTGAATGGAGAGAAGATGTTTAGAAGTATAGATGGTCATCTAATCTGGGGTTTTAAAGTAAATTAAGTGGGAAAGGATCGTTATTTGGAATAATTGGCTCAATTTACTTATACTTCTAAAATGTGAGAATTGCCTCTTACAATATATGCAAGTTTGATTTGACAGTGGCTGTTGATTGATATGGAGAGAAATAGCCTCAGACACCAAGTGGTAATGTTCATAAATTATTCAGAAACATTGAAAGGTTCACTACACTTCTCCTAGTTATTCCAATTAAGCGATAGTTCAAGATCAGCATATTAATTCATGATTAAGGAAAATGTGACTCCAAATATTATTATTGGATGATTATATGTAAACCTTAGTTGAATGTAGTTGAAAATGGGATCAGGTTACCTATGGTCAAGATACAGGACTAAAAGTGAACTAGATCCTCTCTTTCTCTCTCTTTCTCTGTCATCAGAGAAAGATGTGGAAGAACAGGACATGTTTTTCAGAATCTGAGCTAACTACATGCTAAAGACAAGTGAGCCAGGTGGTAAAATAGAAGATAGATATTAGATTGGCAATGGGGAGACCAGGTTCTAATCTATTCTTAGCCCAATCCTCGTCTCAACAATTGTTATGGGAAAATAGGAGGACTAAGTGAGGTGGTATTACCTTGTCTTCCTGTATGAAAAGCAAGACATAGATTTTATAACTAAATAAATGAGCTACTAAATAATTCTAACCCTTAGCCATTGAAGTTTAAGCCAGTTTAGGGGTGAAATCCAGCAGGTTCTGGAGAACCGGTAGCGGAAATTTTGAGCAATTCAAAGAACCGGTAACGGAAATTCTGAGTAGTTTGGAGAACTGGCAAATACCACCTCTGGCTGGCCACAGAGTGAGGGGTGGGGGATGGAGATTTTGCAATATCCTTCTCCTGCCACGCCCACCAAGCTACACCACTCCCATCAAGCCATGCCCACAGAACCGGTAGTAAAAAAAATTGGATTTCATCACTGAGCCAGTCCCAATCTCTCGACCTAACCTATTTCACAAGGCTATTATTTTGGGGGGAAATTGAAAGGGTGGATGCTATATGGATTGCCTTGAACTGCTGGAGAAAAAGGAGATTCTCATTATTGTCTGCTTTGGCCCATAAAAGTCTTAGAGTAGCATGCTAATGAATCAATATTTGTATATTGTCTGGAATTTTTTTGTGGAAGATCAAAAAATTGTTCCTGACTAGGAGTATTCAAATCTGAGATGTTCAAATAATTCTGAATTTGAGATGCAACATGAAAGTCTAGTCTGGGTAACTTTGGGCCAACAATTCTTTCTCAGCCCATAACATCAGGCTTGGGCAACAAGTTGGTTGGTCAACTAATGTTGCAACCAGTGAATCAACACTCAATTGATCAGAAAAAAGCAGACCTTGCATTTCTAGGAAAACACTGGGAAGAAAAAAAATGCATGTGTTAACTTGAGGAGTGCAATGTATGTTCATGTACTTGTGTAAATCAGACCTACTAATTATTGTTGCTGTTAGCAAAGCTGACAGTTATATAATAAAAGCAACAGTGGAACTAGATTTTAGTTGTAATGTAGAAGGAAAAGCGTGCATGTGGGTGCAGAAACCTTCTGCACTTTGCATTGCATCTCTACTTCCTCTGCTGATCTTTTGTTTCCTGTTATCAGGAACTTTGGTCATTCAGTATGAATGAATGAACAAGAGGCCACTCGTGCAAAGTTTTAATCTGTGTGTGCTTGGCTTGCAGTGCATCCACATCCGCTGTCTCTTCCTGAGGGCTGCTGAGTCCATTGACAATAGGAGGCAAACTGCAGAGCAGACAAAATGCACATGGAGAATGACCTGGGGGCCAACCAGGCACAGAAAAGGGACATTGACAGGCAGGCTCAGTGAGGGTTAGACTTTTGTCCTAGGCTGCATTCTCTGAGCCCAGGGATCTGCCATCCAGGAAGAAGAGGGCGAACCCATACAGGCTGTTTTCCTAGGGAGCCAAGTCAGTCACCTCAGTTCCAAATCAGATATCATTTGGGAAAGGTAAGAGTGTGTTACATATATAGGACAGACCAGTTGGGCTTCCTTCTCTTTAGGTTTTTAGTCAAATAAACTAGTCTAGAACAGCTTCTGTATTTTTAGGCAGCTGGGTTCTTGAATTAGTCATAAAAATAATTTATGCATTATTCAAAAACTCTTATAAATAACACTTTGTCCATAATCATTTCCCATCTTGCTTTTACTGGCTGTTTTCATTCTGTATGAGAACATACTAGAGGCTAATATCCATGGCTTAACAAATGTCCATGGGTAGACTTGGAGAATAAACATAGAAAGAGAGGCTCCAATTTCAAAGGTTCAGCACTTGAGATTTAGTTCCTGATTAGTTATCTTGTGTCATTCTTGAGTTTATGCTGTTCGAGCCTAAAACATCCTCCTGATCTCCCTTCTTCACCCCTCCCTTTCCTCCAAATTGAATTTTCTCTACCAACAAACTTTCCTCAAACTCTTCAATTCTTTCTTTAGCAGCATTGTCACAATTGTACAATTCCTATCTCTATCTCCATAATTTGCAGTCAGGCATCCCTGTTACTTTCCAAATGCTGATGGAAGTTATGATCTGGGGTTGTGGTCCATCTGGCTGGATCCAAATTAGAGCAGTTCTGCAGGCTACTGCCCTCTCTCCAACCACGACTTCTTTTTAAGACTGATTATAAGACCAAGGAGTAACAGTGTCAGCTCAAAGCTATAATCAGATGCAGAAATGCTGCTCTCAGTAGAATTTAGTGTGGAGTTAGATGGTGCCGTATGGGGCACATATCTCCAGACAGGTCATTCTAAGGGCAGGGGTCAAGTGGAAGCCACGTTTTGAGCCAAGGAGAAATGACATCAAGAGGGGGAGAGATAGAAGGCAGGCAGGCACTTAAAAAGGACACTGGCAAACTGCAAGAGTATCAAATAAGCACTGAGGCAGTGAAGAACGAGAACCCAGGAAGAAGGCTCAGACCTTCATAAGAAAGGTCAAAGACTAGAGCTGCATAATCTTAGGAAGATACTTCCTGTGCTGGAGGAAAATTTGACCAAGTGGGCACTTTGCATAATGTATATCTTCTGCAAATAATATGGGTGCCCCTTCTAATTTTTTTTTGTAATTTGGGAGGAGGAAAAACAAATTTATATATATGCTAACCTTACAGATAGTCTTCAGGTCGGGACCTTAGTGGAACCTACAAGTGGTGGGTTGCCCCCGGTTCGCACCAGTTCTATAGAACCGGTAGTAAAACTGGCGGGAGACTCCGTCCACCAACCCTGATGTCATCAAAACACTTCTGCACATGTGCAGAAGAGTGCGCAGCCCCCCTGTGAACCAGTAGTAAAGGTAAGTAGAACCCACCAACCCAATATGGTTGAAAGTTGTAACAGACATTAAGTGAAGTGCCCATTTTAAGTGATTCTCACTTATGACTCCAACCATCACTGCTCTTCCTAATACAGTCATTAAATGATCCACGGGTTGTTAAGCAAAATCACAGAGTGGGTTAGTGGCCCTGGGGGAAGGTCCTGAGAGGCCTAGCCCAGGCCCTGTCCCAGGTTTCCCAAGGGGCACCCCATGCTCCGCTTCCATCACTTTGGTCCTTTCAGGCCTTGGGTCTGCTTTCTACCCCAGCAGGCCTATACACCCCCTCCTCACTCTGCGGCCATAGTGCACTTACCTTTGAACATCTCCTGAACTTTTTTTTCTTTTTTAATTAGATTTATATGCTGCCCTTCTCTGGAGACTCAGGGCGGCTCACAGTGCGTTAAGCAATAGCCTTCATACTTTTGTATATTTTATACAAAGTCAGCTTATTGCCCCCACAAACTGGGTCCCCAATTTACCTACCTTAGAAAGGTTGGAAACCTTGAGCCTGGTGAAATTCGAACTTGTAATAATTGCAGACAGCTGAATGTTAATAACAGGCTTTTAGTCTGTTGAATTATCCAGACTCTTCCAGAGTTAGGGAAGAATGGTAGGCTGCTCCATTCCTCAGCTGCATAAGATGGCTATTTTCTGCACAGCAGCATTGAACTGTGAGCACTTTGAAAATGGCCACTGCTCCAGGATTGTGCCAGGCAGCCAAAGAATGGAGCAGCCTGGTTTCTTTCCCTAATTAAAGCTCTGGAGATCCTCAAAAGGTAGGTGAAGAGAAGGGTCTAGAGCCCAGTGGGGTGAGAAGCAGGTCCAAGGCCTTTAGTGGCTTGATGGGGGAGATAGGCAGTGGATTTTGCTGCAGCGTCCCTGAAGTTGTCATAAAGTGAACAATCACTTTACTTGGTGGGGGAGATAGGCAGGGGGTAATTTAGCAGTTGTAACTTTGGAATTTTCACTGTAATTTTGAATGGTTGCTAAGTAACTGATCATAAATCAAGGACTACCTGTATTCAATAATATACTACATTTGGGTTTTTTTTATTTTGACACAAAGGTTGTAGCCATTGTCGAGATTAGCAAGCATAATAATATCAAGGTATAAAGGAAATTTATGCATAGGGTGGAAAACTAATACTTATTGGAATGTCACTTAATATGCAAATTATCCAAAGCAAATACTAAGTTAAAATAGGTAGGGAAGTGTCTGGCTTCCTATATCTGTGTATTTTAGGAGTAGCTCTATACATACTGTATCAGATGCAAAAAGGCATTAATAATATTCAGGTCACTTGAGTAAATGTATTTGAAGTTAGAAAAAATGCAAAGGAACATCTCAAAGGAGAACTTGATGAATAAGAACAAAATAATACAATTGTTTTGGAACTAGGAGCATCAGCAGATATCAGGGCTTTGACGATCTTTTCTAGCCTTGGAGATAAACAGGGTTGGGACTAGTTAGTATCTAGTGAATTGGTCCAGGAAATAGCAGAGCAACAGACTAAAACCTAGGGGTGGGGGAGAACTTGAAGGATAACTTCTCCCGAATTAGTGTAAAAGAAAAATAGAGGGAGATTTAACAGCATTTTCAATTATAAAAAAGCTGTCTGCATAGGAGACAAAAAACAATTACTTTTTTTAAAAAAACTTTGAGCCTAATGGAAACAAAGAATGGAGATTGCTAATACATGTGAGTGTCTGAACTAAAAAGAGTATAGATGTATAGAGTATAGATCTCCAATATCAGCAACTGCTGTAGTTTCTTTTCCTTTTATAACCTATTGGAAATACTGACTTTGTTCAGAATATTCAGTCTGTTGACGAAGCCCTTCTCCTAGTTGCCTTAACTGGTTGGAAGGCTGATTGGAAATGCAGTGAAATACTCCATTTAAGTCTAGTTTTGGCTAGCTGGTAAGGAAGAAACTTTGTTCTGGATATAAAGTCAGGAAAGTTTTTATTGATGGCATAAAAGTTCTTATTGATAGAAATAAATACAATTTTCTATAAATACCAATAAAATCAGTTGTCAATAAGATTTAATCAGTCCCAAGATTATATATTATTTTCCAATATATTTTTTGCATTCTGTTAATCATAATAATACCTTTAGATATACCTAATCATAGTTTTCCACCTCCTAATCTTAATATATTAAAGTTTATAATAAATTCTATTATATATCTATATGTGTGCTACTATTTTCCCAATTTAAATTTTCCACTATCAGGTGGAACTCTCTGATAGACAGGGCCTTATACTGTTATCTTTTGTTTTAATCTTATTGTTTGGAGATCTGTAGGATGTTCAAAGTTGGCCATAATTGAGCAGCATAGAAACTTAATAAACTTTTAGAGAAGTCTCCTTCAATGAATCTTAAAAAGAATGTACATTTATTTTATTTATACATTTTAATGGAAGTCATAAATATTAGAGGCTCAAATCACCCGACTTCGGATACATTATATGAAGATGAAGCTTTTGGAAAAGACTCTAATGCTAGGAAAGGTAGAAGAAAAGAGAAGGGGACATCTATCAGTAGGGTGGATAGATTCATTTACAGTGGTAATGAGTATCCATTAAAGGACCTGAAAGACCAGGTTAAAGACAGATTGCCAAGAGTCAACAATAAGATAATGATATACAATCAATATATATTTACAGTTTGTTCCTAAACTATATATCTCAATAGCAAATATAACTTTATCTGCAAATGGGTATGCCTAGGGCAGGGCTGTCAAACTCCTGGCCCGTGGGCCAGATGCATCACACGCTGGCCACAACCCCTTTAGCGAAGGGGAAAAAAGTTCCAATACATCATGTGATGCCGATGTGACCCCATGAGTTTGACACCCCTGACCTAGGGCATTGACGGCTTTAATAATCAGGCTGAAGATTCTTTTCTTGGGCAGTAGACTGAATCAGATAATATCCAATCCCCCTTTCAGTCCTGACTATGAATCCTTTGTTTTTAGCTGTTAATGATGTCATTCCTGCATTTGAATATCACTATGGGCTTAGCTAATGAAGCCATGATGAGTTTTTAGTAGCTGCATCTTCTTTTGGCAAAGAGAGACTGTATTAAATTATAAGGGTTGCTGGAGTTTGGATTCTCCTGGCTCTCTTGGTATGGCCGTCAGTCCATAGTGGTCCCTCACTCAGGCACCTTTAATGGCCTGGATCACATAGGTGGTTAGTCTCCTCTCAGCAAGCAGGTCATATGGTGGAGTGATGGTTAGTCTTTTCCCAGCAGGTGAGTCACAAGATGAGATGGTATTCAGGTAACTGGTCAGCCCTTCTTTTCTCTCTCCTCTCTCTCTTGAACTGCCTGCTGGAATGTCCTTCCATTGCTTTTGCTCCTTCATGGATTCCTCTGCTTGCCTCCCTTCTCTCAAACTTCTCCCCCTCAGCCTTGACTACCTTATCCCCTTTGCTCCTTTAGGCTTGCCCCAAGAAACCTCTTCTATCCTATTTCCTTCTCTCCCTCAGGCTTGCCCCACAGAAGCCTCTCCTGTCCTATCCTCTTATTTCCCGTAGGCTTGCCCCATAGAAACTTCAACTATCCTACCCCTTCTCTCCCTGAGGCTTGCCCCACAGAAATTTCTTCTATTCTATCCCCTTATTTTCCTCTGACTTGCCCCACAGAAGCCTCTCCTATCCCACCCCCTTCTCTCCCGTAGGAGACGTTTGCCCCACAGAAACGTCTCCTATCCTATTCTCTTATTTCCCTAGGCTTGGCCCACAGAAGCCTCTGTTATCCTATTTTCTTCTCTCCCTTAGGCATGCCCAACAGAAGTCCCTCGTATCTTCCCCATTGCCTTCACTCCCTCTCCCTTTCCCCAGGCCTCTTTTTCCATTTCTCCCCTCAGTCAACCCCTTCTTACTCCTCTCGCATGACTTCTGTCTCCTCTTCCCGCCAAAACCTCCTCCTTTTATTCCCTTCTGCCCACCCACTACCAAAGTTTAACTTCTATTGGTTTTATTAACTAGACCCATAAGAACTGGGACCATTAAAAACATTATATCAGAATCAATTATATAACATTATTTATTAGATTTTTATTTTGCCTTTATTAATTTTAAAATAACTCAAAGCAGCTAACGTACATAACATCCAGTGGTAGGTTTCAAATTTTTTTACTACTGGTTCTGTGAGTGTGGGCCTGGAATGGCATGGTAGGCGTGGTTTGGTGGGCGTGGCAGGGGAAGGATACTGTAAAATCTCCAATCCCTCCCCACTCCAGAGGAAGGATACTGTAAAATCTCCATTCCCTCCGCACTCCAGGGGAAGGTTACTGCAAAATCCCCATTTCATCCCAGTCAGCTGGGACTTGGAAGACAAAGAATAGATGAGGGCAATGCCAGTCAGAATTTTTACTACCGTTCTCCGAACTACTCAAAATTTCTGCTACCAGTTCTCCAGAACTGGTCAGAACCTACTGAAACCCAGCTCAGATAACACCCTTTCCTCTTCTTGTTCCTTCTACAGCAATCCTGTGAGGTGAATTGGATTACTACTTCAAAGTTCTGCCTTAGACTTTCAAGTCTAAGGCAGAACTTGTATCAGAACGCTTATAGTTTTCGAACGATTTCACAAAAATACCCATGAACACTTTTACTAATCTACCTACACACATGGATATTATTTATATCTGATCTGTTTTTATATGAATTAATCCAGCATTATTAACATGTATTAGAGTGTCAGAAGACAACCTTCCTTTTCTCTTACCTGTGTCATTTATGAAGTGGCTATACCAAGTGGCTTTCTTTCATCTTTAATAATTCTGTTATTTGCTAATACAGGAGTGGGCAAATGTGGCTCTTTTACAATCTGTGGACTTCAACTCCCAGAATTCCTGAGGCAGCTTGGCTGTTTCAGGAATTCTGGGACTTGAAGTCCACAGATTGTAAAAGAGCCACATTTGCTCACCCCTGTGCTAATAGAAATATTGGCTGGCTGGATGGTACAGCTTGAGGATAAAAAGTGAAAGAAAGGAAAGTCCTTATTTTCTGATTTTGATTCTGCAAATCTAAAGCTTCTCTTCCTTCTCCATAATTTAGCTTGGTAGTGAATATATAACAATTTAGTGACTAGGGTGGGAGGATTACAGATAATCCTTGCTACTGACTGCCTTGTTTAGCAGCTGTTTACGGTTACAATGGTGATAAAAAGTAAGTTTACAACCAACCAGTATTGTATTTACAAACTTTACAGTTCTGTAAAACAAAGAAAAGCATAAGCAGAATTGCAGTGTCACTTAGTGACTGCTTAATTTAAGAACCGAATTGCCAGTCCCAATAGTAGTTACTAAATGAGGACTACCTATGCTGAAGTAATGCTAGAACTTTCTTTGGTACATAGAAGTTTTGACACACATCAGCTTCTTGGCCAGCTTTTTTTCTGAACTGGTCTTGTGTAGAGTGTTATTATTGATCTGGAATGAAACAGAATATTTCACAGTTTGGTGCTCAGTGGTGCCTTGGAAGGGCAGTTGGAAAATGAGGGTTTTTTTTTAATAAACTCCTTAAGAAAATGGTTGATTTACTTTTTTAGATTTTGAAAATCCTTTGTCTTCCTTTAACTTGATCCTGATGTGCAGGTAATGAACTAGGATTAGAGAAAATAACTGTGAGTAAAGAATGGTAGGCTGGCTGGGGAAAGAGCCAACCCCTCATTGCCCTTTTCTTCTAAAACCTCCTTGTTTACAAGCCTTCAGCAACAAAGGAACTTCTACTCAGTTTGGCCTGGAGGCAGATGGATTTTTGTTTCCAAAGATCTCATAATAAAACTGATGGTATGGTTACTGGGGCTCTATTGGTTTAGCTGCTGTGTGAAAAATGATACAAACAATACACTTTAACATTTCAAAGATTTTTTAAATTTCAAAGATTTTCAAAGAGAAAGCTGTTTGCTTTCTGCCTGTATTTACTATTGACTCCCCAATTTAATTTTCAGTATTATAAATGTCTCTCCATTCATCTCTAACCTGTCCCTCTCCATTAATTAGGCGTACTCATTTTTATGTATCTGATTAAAAAACAAAATTTGCAAACCTCAATGCCATTGGTTAAGTTGTCAGATGTCACAGAATGATCTTGACACTTGTGACACATCTATTTTCATCTAAAAAGTTTTGTTGTGGTTTTCAAAATAATTTTCAATTGAGTAAGTTCACATAGCACATTGAACTAAACTCAAACGAACCACATAAATGCAGAGTGTGCCAAACAAGCCTTTTAACTGATCAGGGAAACAGTTCAGAAATAAGACAAGGCATACTATAGATAGAACTGGAAGGCGGAGAATTTCCCCATGGCTTTTATTTTATAGAACAGCAAAAAAATAGTTCCTAAATGTTAACTATTGTACACACAGACATTATCTTGGATTTCAGTATCATGCTCTTTTTATTCAAATACCAACTTATTATTCTGTTTAGGTCGATGAGCATGCCAGCGAAGCTATCACTGGGTGTGAGAAGGAAGTCACTTTTAACCCACTCACTCGGTTACACCCTTTCCCTAAAATCTCAGTCTACATTTAATGGAGTTGCTTTTGGCGTCCCTTAGGCTGAAGCAAACCAGCTGATGTGGCATAACGAGCAACTGCCTCAGGGGCAACATGCTTGCAGACAGAATTGTCTGTTGTGATAAAATATAGCTTATTGTAATTACCCTGAATCCCCAAACCTGCTATTTTCTCCATTTTTAATTGGGCTTAAGGAATGATAAACAGCAGGCTTTTACAATTTCCTCTATTGCAACTACTTTGTTGACTGGGTAAACGTTCCAGGTGGCTGGCTCACATTTCACATTTTCTGTCAGTTTTCATCAGTGATAGTTAAATATGTATAATATTTATTTGTGCTTTTTCCAGACTTACAATTTGTATAAATCTGACAACTTGTTAAAATTGTCAGGTGAACGTTGGTTTCTTCTCATTTATATTCCATAGTATGAATAACCATAAGTAATGTATCCTAAATTAAAAGTGAATTTTTGCCTCATTGTTTGATACCAGTGTGGATTCCGTTGGTTAATTTATATAATTGCTATTATATAAATATAGGGTTATTTATCACAGTGGCATGGAACCTGCGGTCGAGATATTGCTGAATTATAGCTTCTAGCAACACCAACACAGCAAGAATGAGGGGAGTCCAACAGTATCAGGAAAATTACAGGTCCCTCCTTGACCTATATTATTTTTTTACCTCCTGAGGCAGTATTTGCTTTGTTCTTGCAAAATCTCATTGGAAGCAGAAAAAATTGCAACCTGGTAACAACATATCGGGGTTCCACAGGGCTCGGTACTTTCTCTGCTCCTGTTCAACATTTATATGAAGCTGCTAAGTGAGATTATCCATCATCATGGACTGAGGTATCACCAATATTTTGATGATATTCAGTTGTATGTCTCTGCCTGTGGTGAGTTAAGTGATGCTGTGTCCTCTCTCTCGCAGTGCCTAGAGGCTGTTAGGGGCTGGATGGGTAGCAACAGGTTGAAACTAAACCCTTGCATGACTGAGTGGCTCTGGGTTTGGGGTTCGTTGGCTCACGAAAAATTGCCATCTTTGGTTTTGGATAGGATGGCACTACCCCAAACAGATCCTGTGTGTAATCTAGAGGTTTTCCTGGACTCACGACTCCTACTCAAAGAGCAGGTGGTAGTTGTGGCCAGGAGGGCCTTTACGCAACTGCGGATTGTGCGCCAGTTATGCCCTTTCCTGGACCAATAGTCTCTACTCACAATCACTTATGCCCTAGTCATTTCCCCTCATGATTATTGCAACACGCTCTACATGGGGCTGCCCTTGAAGAGCATCCTGAAGCTCCAGTTGGTGCAAAATGCAGTGGCCCTCATGATTTTGTGCAGACCCCGATGTGCATATGTATCACCTCTCCTGCGGGAGCTGCATTGGTTGCCAATTTGCTTCCAAGTGCAATTCAAGGTGCTGGTTGTCACCTTTAAAGCCCTTCATGACTTGGGACCAGATTATCTGAGGGACCATCTCTTGCCGGTTACAGCTACCCAACCTATCAGAGCGGGGAGGCAGGGAATGTTGCAGGTCTCATCTCTGTGGGAGATACACCTGGTCGGACCCAAAAGAAGGGCCTTCTCTGTGGTAGCTCCCTCTCTCTGGAACATCATTCCCCCAGAGATTAGAATGGGCCCCACTCTAATAGTCTTCTGGAAGTTGCTGAAAACCTGGTTCTACCTGCAGGTAGAACCAGGCAGGGATTGAGCCCATTAAATGGCTCGTGTGACCTGCTGTCACCGGGGTGGGGGAGTGGGAGGTGTGGGGTGATTTTGTTATATTGTGCTATATTAATTTATTTGATTGTTTTTGTTAGTTTTTATTAAATGTGGTTTTATATTCTATATGCCACCTTCAGTCGCCATGGGTGAATAGGCGGCAAGATAAATTCAATAAATAAATAAATAAATAAACATATTGCAAGGGGACATCTACATTATTTTGCCATAAAATGCATTTGAAGATGAGGACCATTTTCTTTTTTAAATTAAATTTAATTAAAATACAAAACAAGAACAAAGATATAAAGTAAGAGATAGAGAAACAAGAAACTGGGGTAAAAAATCACACACACTAACAATTATGCCTTCTGTCCTTCTTTCTATTAAGTAATTGTCATCTTAAACGTTTTCTCAATTTCATCTCCTTTTTAATCCCCAAATCCCATAATAATCAATGCATTTTATTATTTATTTATTATTATTGTGATTTATATGCTGCCATTCTCCCGAAGGACTCAGGACGTCTTACATACAGCAATCATCAATACAAATCACAGTGTGGAAATTAAAATAAAATTAAAACCCCCGTTAAAACCATATTAAAATTTCTCCCTTCTTTCAGCAAAAAGTCCATATAAGAGTTCTAAAATCTTTTTCAAAAAGTGTTTTTGTTTTTCTCTGACCAAAGTAGTCAGATTCATCATTTCTGCAAGTCTAATTAATTTTATGACTGAATGTTCCAATATAGGCATTTCATTGCTTTTCTAATAAATTTGTGTACAATAATCTTTTCCCAGTTACTATATACAATATTGTTTTCCCATATTTTGTTTGTCCTTAAAATCTATTGAAATAATAGTGGTGCCAGCATTTTATTACTTTTTAATATCTTTTGCATTTTGCATGAATTTGGCCCCAGGTAATGAACTTTTTTCATGCACAGTTCAGTGTTATAATTGCTATATCACTATGTTTCTACTATTGTTTTGGGAAAAAGTTTCAAGGAATCAAAGTGCTGCATCCTTTTGGCAGAGATAATGGATGGCAAAAATAGGGAGGTCGAGCAATTGGGAAGAAAAAACAAGGAAACAGGAAGCTGAGATGCTGAAAGGGACCATCTCTCCCATCTTCAGTGGGAGAGACCCACTGAAAAGCAGGGAACTGAGCAAAAGGAGAACAGGCACATAAAAATGTTGCTGGGGGCGGGAGTTTAAGTGGAAGAGAGGGTCAGCAAGGAAGCATGAGAAGGGCGGGGGTGGGGTAGTGCAAGAAAACAAAGCAAGGAAGTGATAGCAATGAGGTTGTCTTTTAGTCAGTGATTTGAAAGGACTAGCTTAATCTTTTTGAGCGCCTTAGTATGATTATGTAAATAGACACAGAATAAATTATTAAAGAATGGTATATATGTGTACCCTTGCCCTGTCCTTGGGGAAGTGTGAGTGCCCATGAGTACGAAGGCACCATCTGCAGCTTTGTTGCTGGGGCAGCTCATGGTTTTGTTCAGGTTATTACCAGCAAAACAGCTGTTTATGTTTGGGTGAGAAGCTTCCCCTGGGGTGGAGAGTGTTATAGAAAAGCTCTCTCTCTCTCTTTCTCTCTCTCTCTCTTGTCTCTGTGCATTGGAGGGAGAGGGCCCTGCCTGACATGGTGCGCCTTTGTTTGAACAAGGTATATATAACAGTGTATCGTCTGGCAATTTTGTCCCAATTTTCATTTCTTATAATAAGCATTTCCACTTTCCGTTTAGGTAGAATATGGTGCGGGAAACCACTCACAGACAGTTTCTGATAACAACCCTTCACTCCTATATTTATTTTGTTCGTTGGAGGTGGGCAAATTTGCCAGAAGTATATGCACATGTAATTATAATAATGTGTTAATTAAAATGATGTGTTTCCTTTGACTTGGAAGGTTTGTTCAATTTCTGCCCATTGAATATGCACCATTTCCAGCCTTTTTTTTGTTCCCAGTTCTTGCTTCCTGTCTACATTCTCCATTTCTTTTTCCTTTTCACTGATCAATTATTTTTGCACTCTTTTGGCCTCAGACAAAACTCTAAAATAACTCTTTTCTTTGTCAAAAAGATATACATTTGCATAATACTTTTGCTCTCTGAATTTGTACACCTCTTAGTTTAACCTTTCTGTTCTTGCTATTTGCAGGCTGATCTCTGAACTCTTGCTCCCTTCCTCAGTGATGTTGTACTTGACACAGAATTTAAACTATCAGAGCTAAATAAAGTTAAACTATAAAGCAATCACTACTGCTGTTTCAGTGCTTTAAGAACATGACTTAGTTTTATTGAAATAATATAGGTGAAATGTAGAGTAAATCATACTGGATCCTGTAATGTCAATGCCCAATATTGACTGGTATTATTATTGTTTGATACGAACAATTATTCCTGTAATAAATTAGAGCTATTATATTTATATAGTATACACATTGTACCTCAAACACAGGAGGTATATGTGTAAATATCTCCATACCAAATATAAACCTGTAAACTAATAAGCCATGAAGGAAGTTAGATTGCAACCCATTTCCTGATATACTAACTTTCCGGGTTGTGCTTCTGTTTGTAATGGAGGAGCATTCCATCATATGATCGTACCATTTCATATCAGCGATATGAAATGGTACGATCCAACTATTTTACTACATCAGTGAGGAGTAGCTGATGTTACATTGGAAACGGTTGTGGCATATCCCAGTGCACTTTTAAAAATTAAAATATAACTGCCATAGGTAATATATAAAAACACTGCTTAAATGAGAACAAGAGAGCCACTTTGGTATAATGGTTAAAGGTACCAGCTAGAAAGCAAAAGACCAGAATTTTATTCTCACCTTAGACATCTGGAGGACTTTAGGCCAATCACACTCATTCAGCCCTATGAGAAGTCAATGACAAAGCAAAACATTGTCAAGAGAACTTCATTGATTTGTCTAGGAAATCCCCAGGAATCAAAAATGTCTTTAAAGAGCAGGTGTGCAGATACCACCTGGTACCAACTGATACTGGTACGGGTACCAACAAACCACAGACCAACAAACAGTCAAAAGTGTGGATAGTGGAAGAAGAATTTTAATTACCGGTATCCCCTACCACAATTCTTCCTTGAAATTGGTAATACTCCTATAGTGACAGAAAGATAGTCAGCTACTTCAAGTGCTATTTTATACTAAATACTGATAACTTGTTGATATTATTTCTTATTTTGAAATTATGTTATGAAACAAGAATGTTCTATTTTACCAGTCCTTGTAAGTAGGCTTTTTAGCGAAGATATGTCTTTTCTGCTGCTCCTTTTTTAAAAATCTAAATATTTCATTTTTTTCTTCTTCATGGAATTTAGAATTTCCCCATTTTTTAATCTATTCTTTAGCGGGGACTATCTTGTTTTGTATGTATTCAACCTATTCTATTTCAAATAATTTTTCTATAAATCCACATTTCTTTTGATTGTCATTGTCCATTGTTCGTGCTTCTATTCCATACAAGTAAGGCAGAATATAGTCCTTAGAGAAACAGTTTTTTCAGTTGCAGTGCCACTTACGGCACTCTTGGGCATGCATTTTGTCAATGGGATTCCAATTTTAAATCTCAATAATAAACAAATTTATTTTTCAAAAAGTTGTTCTCAGTTTTAGATACCTTATGTCTATTTTCTGTTCCTGTTGATCATTCAAAATACTCAGGATAGTTGCTTGTTCTCTTGTAGATTTAGTTGCAGATGGAAACAGAAAGGGTAGAACAGAAGTTAACCCAGTGACCTCTGGATGCCTTGATTTCTTAAGTCCTATCATCTTCACCCAGTACAGTTCATGCTCTCCAATCAATAATGAGGTCATTTGGTTGATGGAAGATGAGCTCTTCCATCAACTTTCCTGCATTCTCTCTTCCCAAGCTATGTGGCCTTGATTCAGTGTGGAATCTCCTGCCAATTAAAAAAAAATTCAGATCCAGTCTGGCCTTCATATTCAAACCTTGAAGATTTGTTAGAAAATATTGGTAATAATATCCTATTCTGGTTGGTTGGATAACGGTTTCATAATACTTAAAACCTAAAAATTCACCCATGAACTCATTCAGGTAAATGGTTCAGTTGCTATGTCAGCAACAAAAGCAGAACTACATCAAGAAAGAACCGAAAACTGTCTTAGAATGACTTATGTTTAGCATTGTTAGTAGGATTGGTTTGACAAAGCAACAACTGAAGAGCTGAGTTTAAGATAAGCAGGCATAGCACAAACAGGCATTGTTTTCATTCAATTGTGAGTTTTCAATGAACTAGTAAGTGACATTGGTTGTCATCGTGATAGATAACCCTGTTGATTTAACCATTTATTCTCTACTAATTTTACTCCGTTTTCCCCCCATAAGGAGCACCTAGTTGTCTTTGGCCTATCTCAAAATTACAGTGTTGTTAGCTGGACTGGAAAGTTTAAAAAAAAACTGGAAGAAGAAAAAGGTGAATCACATATATAACATTGCTAAGGAAGCTACATAGATGGGCACTTTACTTAATTTTATAGGTTTAAGGCACCTTTATCTTTTATCTTCATTTATACCATTATTAGTACATGAATGGACTTATGAAGAGAAGAAGGATTGAAAATATAGAGGGAGGGGTTGAAAAAAGGAAGGGCAAGGGGATAATGAAGTAATAAAAGGTGAGGAGGCAGCTCATGAAAAGGAGTAGTTATGCATGATATTCTGGGAGAAATGTGGATGAATGGAAGCAAGTATATAACAACTCTGTATTCATATTTTTGATTGACAATGAGTTAAATTGTATTCTTGTTTGCACATACAACTAAGACATACATGCCCTTTTTTGCACATCATGCAAACAAAACATAAACTAAACTCATCATAGTGTACTGACATTTGAATCCGTATTGTATGTGTGTCGTGAGACCAATTGAGGTGTTAAATTTGGTATGCTAATTTGAATATGATTGGTTCTGTATATAAAAAAACTAGTATTCTTTTGATTAAACTGAATGTTGCAAAGGTGAAATAGAAATCTGTATTCTGATCTGGAGAACATTAGGTTGGAAAAACTGACTTAACCTATGTGCATATATTTTATTCTATTTATAAATGCATTTATTTGATCTGGGGCAAAAATTCCTTAACGATACTTTGTTTTGGTATATGGCTAAAGTCATAGTAGATGCTAATATTACTATATAATTGCAAATATAAACACTATGCACATGCACATCAATCTCCAAAGGAAAGAGGAGAAGGAGAGATATTTTTTGTAAATAGAGATAATCCTGTTTACGAAGAGGTCTAGGGTGGTTGCTTCTGGAATGATACTGAGAGATTAATTTATGAATACGAGGCAACCTTATTAGTCTTCTTTTCTAAATGGTGGGAGGGCTTTGTTACAGAAAGATAAGGATTGTGTGCCAGTAGAGTGTAATAGTTGGGAACCATTGGGAGTATCTAGGCATTGTGTCCTAGGATAAAGTAGCTCATGTTTTCTCTTCATTAACTCTGGTTCATCTCCTACAGAAGCTGCTGGGAGGGAGGGAGGGTGGCTGGAAGGGCTGAGTAATGAATCTGCATTTTCCACCTGATCTTTTTGCTCTTTTGCTGTTCTGCTCAGAATATTCATGCTTGACTCAAGATAGCTGACTGCCTCAGGGAGGTTGAAAGGGGGTTGGGTTGGAAGTGGGGTTGGGAGTGGGGTTGACTGTCAATTGCTCATTTGGTGCATTGCACCTGCTCACTGAAAGGGAGCTATGCTAAAATTGTCAGTTGGGGGGGGGGGCTGCTTTTCCTCTTGAAGTGTGTTATTTCTTTATCATACTCTTTATGCTGCCTCTTCCCCAGTCATAATCTGGCAACCTGCTAGTTCTCATAAAAGACTTTTCCAAATCTCTGCTGATGGTATCTGCTTTGTCTTTGCTTCTTTGTTTCTTCTTCTTCTTCTGGATGGTGATCTCTAGCCTTGAAAGTAGAAATGTATAGTATCTGTATTTTGTTGGTGTCAGTATCACATATATTCTGTTTGTTCCGTCAGTGTGTAATTTTTTTTTTAAATAGATAAAGTAAACTAATTACTTTTGTTTTTCTATGCCATTTCTCTTTATGAGGAAAGGGCAGGTATTTGACACCCAAGGACTATCCCAGGACAAATATAGTTCTTTTCAGTAGTGGTGTGAGGCGTACCCATGTCTGTATAGATCTATGATCACATAACATAAACATAAACATATACAGACAGTCATACACAGAGATACATAAAAAACTTGCCTCTTGCACACTTATGCCCACAATTTCATGCATAGATGCACAGACATTCTTCCCATGCCTATGTTTACATAGCCTCCATAAGAAAGTAAAATTATTTGCCACATAAATACATTGTTTTTATTCTTTTTAGTGAGGGAGAGTGACATTCAATATTATTATTTCAGGGAAAGTAAAACCCACTTGCTTGCCCATCCTTCTGGCATAGGTGCCTCTTGTAGCCTGATGATCATTTGTAGGTCACATGCAGGAGAGGCTATGGACCTCCAGGAGGTCTGCACAGCTGGCTGATGCTTGTGAGCTGTTTACCTTTGGTCTAATGAATGCGTCCAACTGTAACCTGTGATATAAAGTCTTTGAATTAAGTAATATTTCAAAACTCAGGCCATTGGACAACTTCTATTCTGCTTTGTAATGGTTGCTGTAGGTACTATGTCAGGCAAAGGAAGAGCATAATGTGGCCATTTTTTTCTCAGGAGCCTAGATCTCTCCATAAAATGCCTTGCTGCAGAAGATATAATATTGTCTGGCTTGTCCTTGTTTTAAATTGATTCATCTATTAGATTCATCATGTTCAATGTTAAATTACTGGGAAAAAAGGCTAAGAGACCCCTCTTTCTTAGATACACTCATAAGCATTAGTTTTAAAAGCTTACCTATAGAGGAAGGAGAATCTGTCAAATTCTGTTTTGTTTAATTTCTGAGCTTTGTGAATTCAAAATAATGTATAAGGATTGACATTAATTATAATTTTGTATAAGGATTGACATTAATTATATATTTATTCATATATGTATATGTACATGGGAACTTTATAAGAAAAAAAAAATTCTATATGGGCTAACCCTGCCCCAACTCTGGGAGGTTAGCCAAGTTTTCAAAGATTTTCTGAAATCTTCAAGGAATCATATCCATTTCAAATATATTTCTCTGAATTGTGTATATACTTTTGTGTGTGCTTTTCCTAATATGCACATTTTCCAAACAATTATCCCAATTATTTTAAGGATTGTATTTGTTTTGGCTGTATTTAAATATTTTTTTTTTATGGATGGTTTCCTTAAATTGTGGATTTCATCATCAGTGTGGATAATATAGATATATTTTTTCATTTCAATTTTCCTATAAATTTAGGAACTGCAAATATGATAAATTAATTTAAAATATTAAATGGAACACATTTCTTATCCATCTAAAACTATCTTCTTGAGAGTATTCTGAAACTATCTTCTGGGTATTTGTCTCAATTAAAAGGATTAGTTTAAAATTACAGATGCTACTAAGGGTCCCCTCACCTAAATGTGCCAATAGTGAAGATAGTTTATTCTACGGAAAAGCAAAATTGCCAAAATAGTAACTGCGTGGTATTGAAAAAAATGAACAGACTTTTGTTTAGATTAATAAATAGAATTAAGAAACATATGATTGCTATTAAAAGGGAGGATGTTGTTTATAGCACTCCTGTATCGTAAAAAACAGGGGATAAACCATTGTTTAATATCTAGATGCAAGCTAACAGGCCTAATGTAAGTTAAAAACAGTTTTGTTTAGTACCTAAAATATATGTTTTTGTGATTAATCTTTCCTCTTTTGCTTTTTTTCTGTCTTTTGTGGCAAATAAAGAAAGAAAGAAGTGAAGTATATTTTAGAGAAGTGTAAGCTGAAGAATGATATTCTACATAGGTGAGAACAAACAGATGTCTGCTCCTTTTGGTGAACAGCGTCTACAAATCACAAGATGCATTTGGCTTCAACAGAGGAAACATGTGATGCAGATTGCATTCATTTTTCTATATCTTCTTCTTTAGTTAGCTGGCGGAAGAAATGGTTCACATTGCTGTTTAAAAACAGATGTGGCAGAAGATTTGGAAAACATTTGTTTAGAAAAGTACTACTCCTCTATGCCAGGTAGTACTGGGCTCTGGTCATAGCAAGCTCCAGATGTTACATTTTTCTCTCTTAAATTAACATTTATTTATTTATTTATTTATTTATTGGTTCGATTTATATGCCGCCCTTCTCCAGAGACTCAGGGTGGCTTACAATGCGTTAAGCAATAGCCTTTATTCTTTTGTATATACCTGCTTAATAGGGCTTCCTACCCCCCTAAGTGGTGTTCTTTTTTTATACAAAGTCAGCTTATTGCCCCCACAATCCGGGTCCTCATTTTATCTACCTCAAAAGGATGGAAGTCTGAGTCAACCTTGAGCCTGGTGAAATTTGAACTTGCAATAATTGCAGGCAGCTGGCAGCTAAGTGCTATTTAACAGTGCTTTAGTCCGCTGTTCCACCAAGGCTCCTCATTGCCAGATATATCAGTGATTTGAAGGGATTGAGTAAAGAGCATAATACAGAGAGGATCTCTTTTTCTCTTCTGTAGGAGAAGGCAAGAATCTGGAGAAGCAGTGGTTTCTGGGACTGCTTTCCTTTCAAGAAGCCCCTGTGGCTATGTAATTGCTAAGTGGAATTACATAATGTTTGCTTGTCTGCTGCTTTGCTTCTTGGCAGCTCTCTGAAACATTCCATTAACACAGAGAGGCTCTTCTGCCTTTGCTTTTACTACCTTTTGCATTCAAAATGTGTGATGCTTGTTTCCCTTCACAAGCACAACAAGGAAGACATTTATAAGCTGGGGCTATCGAGAGGCAGGCCAGTGGGTAACTTGCTTAGGGTTAGGCACTGAAGAATCCTGAGTTGAAATCATTTGTTTGTTTTGTTTCAGATGTATACATGTAGATAGCGAGAAAAACGAATTTTGTGAGTTTACCAGATGGATGGCATAGGGAACAAACTGTTACAAAATCGGGTAGTCCTATTAGAAACACTTTGAAACGTCCTTCCAGAGGGGAGCAACAGAAACAGACCGTAAAGTAGGTGTATGGGGTCTCTAACAAAGCTTTGAGTTCTAAGCACATAGCATTTATAAGCAGTATCCTGAATAATCAGAAACAAGCTTCCTATAATCTTCTCGGCTGCCCTGACCACTTCTCTGTAGGGACCTTTTATCTGAGGCGCTGCTACCACCAAACCAAACCGTGATGCAATTTGTTAAAACACTCTCAATCGTGCCTCTGTAAAAAACCGCAAGACAAAAGGAGAAAGATGTCCTCCTCATCCGATGTAGGAAATGCAGACGCTGGTTTGCATTCTTCATTATTGAGTGAAGTATAACTATGCCGGTTCTTTCTAAAATCTAGAATGATCTCTGTTGTTTTATTAACATTTAGAACCAGGTTACTTTTATTGCACCAGTCCATCAGAGCCTTCATCTCTTCCCTTTAAGCAACTTCACTGTTGTCCCAGATAAGACCCACCACTGCCATGTCATCCACATACTACACAATATGATTCATAGCAGATTTGCGACAGCAATTGTGGGTCACCAAGGTGAACAATAGCGGACTCAAGAGAGAACCTATACTCAAGGAGAACCTATACTTAAGGAGATGAAGTTGAAGACTTTTCTTCCAATTTTCACACACTGGGGCCTATTAATAAGGAAATCAAGTATCCAGTTACATCAAGGAGTATAAAAACCTAATAGGCCCAGTTTGTTCACCAGATCCTGAGGAATGATT
This sequence comes from Coluber constrictor foxii, assembly GCA_038048745.1. Taxonomy (NCBI): domain Eukaryota; kingdom Metazoa; phylum Chordata; class Lepidosauria; order Squamata; family Colubridae; genus Coluber; species Coluber constrictor. The sequence goes on from CM075961.1 coordinate 74,186,601, forward strand.
GTGTTGAATTCCAAACAGAGCTGGGTTGAGTGGCTCATATGAAAATCTTATTGATCTAAAGAAAATATGAAGGTCTGTGTCACGGGGTGCCAGAGTGATGAAGGTAGGCAGCTGCAATGTCTTCATTTTCACGTCCATAAATTGCTCACGTGATAAAATAGGCGGGCCAGTTTTGTCCAAAACTAGAAGTAAATGCTGGTTTGGGGAAAAAACATCATAAAACATGGTCATCTGACTGCAAGATGCAGCACATGGCCATCAATGCAGGCTGATTGCTAGATACCTGACATTCAGTAACTTGACTGGGGAGTGGGCATCATCGGAACTTTGGAGCCAGATTGTAAGTATTCCTGAGGAGTCCTTGGAACTTTGAACAATTGCTAAGCATCTGATCTTAAGTTGAGGACTACCTTTAACAAAGATGCGGAGCAAGATACAGAAATCTGTAACATTGACTTCATGTCCAAGGCAACCTATTCTCCAACATTGACCTAATGTGGAACCTCTGAATATTGAAATCCATCCTGGGTGGAGCTTTACTTGAAATGTGTTTACAAGCAGCTTTACATGACCTGTTTTGAGAATATTTTGTTTCAAAACAGTATATTAAACATCTGACTAAATAAATACCGGTAGTTAATATTGATCACAAATTCAATTCTCCTGTATACATTTTGATTATGTTAACCTGCATAGTCTATTAATGAAGAATATTTAATATTTTGAGGTCTTGCTGTCTTGTATTCCTCCAAAACTCAAAGTTGATAGCAAGCCATGTGGTTTGAACTGATGAGGCAAAGAGGTGTATAATTCCCAGGGCATAATTCCATCCTAAAGTATACAGTGTCATATTGCAAGCGACAGGCATCCCACAGCTTTAGGGAGAAGAAAGGAGACAGAGAGCCTTTAGATTACATGTCAGACTTGACTGATGCATTCCTCTGGTTTACTGATGGAATGTGGTTTTGGGGGGAGCACCCTTTCTGTCTTAAAATCTTACACTGAGTAGTGATGGTAGGGACTTTGGCAATAAAAGTGTGGTTTATTCGGAGAGCTATAGTTTGCAAACAGCACGGCAATTTTTTCCTTGTTTGTGTTAAAATCTGCCTACATTTAAAGCTGGCAGATTTTTCTTTTCTTTTCTTTTCTTTTTTTTTAGGACTCAAGTTGCAGTGATGTGGAAAAAGAATTTCCACTTGGATCATTCCCCTCCCTCCATGCTGAGACCAGTTCTTTTCTTTAGCCCCAAGGTGTCATATCTCTCAGCTCATTCCTTCCATTTCACTCTTTAATTCATCACCCTGGACCTTGTCTTTGGAAAATAGAGAAGGAAGCTTTTAAAGCCTGCCAAGCAATTTTCAAGCACTACTGTATTGTTTCCATGCTGTTTCCTTCCATCTTTTAGAAGTTTGAACTGAGAACTCAGTGCAAGATAAAAGTGAAATTGCAGGTGCAAATGCTTCTCTGTTGAATTCAGGGAAGAAACCAATGTATAAAAAGCAATTCCCTTTTATTACATGGTCTCTCAAAAAATTAGAAGTTCAGCAGTTGGATTTTTTGGAAGGGGGGGGGATAGGTATTTAAATCCAACTTCTTGTTTGGGATTTGAGGGTATTGTCAGGCATACTTTTTTTCCCTCTCCAACCAGGTACTAGTATCAACTTCTGATCAACAAGTGTTCAACAGCCTTTGTCTCTAGGTCCTTATTATTCATAAACGTTCAGTAGTTTTTGGAGGAGCTTCTGTCCTTTGTTGTTTTAAAGCTTAGAAACCAATAATAATCATATAAAAATGAAATCTACCTTAATTTGATAAGTGATAGTTTAGGCCATGGTTCTGTCTTACTATTGATTATTGTGTCAGGGACCAAAAAATATTATATTTGACCTGAACAAATTGTGGGTGGGAATTGACACTGGGACAAAAAAATTATTAGTGGTATTAGGATACTTGTCCATACCTTCATTTTGCAACTCTAACAGTCATTTTTACAGTACCTCACTACTGAACTACTGACCCCATGATTGTTATCCTAGGAATACTTAGATTGCCAGATTTAACAGTGCAGGTGACAAATACAGGACAAATACAGCAACTCCCCCCACCTTCCCTTATTCTTAATTCATACTGATTTTTCCCCTTGGTGATGTAAAAGAAAACTGACTGATTGCTGTTCAGTATCAAAAAGCTAGTTTGAGGATGATAATGTGGCAGTGAGGGTGAAGAGATTAAGACAGAGGACAAGGAAGTCATTTTTACACCATTCTGGTCAAGTTTCAAACTAATTGACAAAGCTATATCCACAGTGGTTTTGGGGTGTAAGAATGAAGCTAGACATTTGATTTACTCAGTGGTGGGATTCAATTTTTTAAACAACTGGTTCTGTGGGCGTGGCTTAGTTGGGGTGTGGCTTGGTCATGTGACTGGGTGGATATGACTAGCTGGTCATGTGATGGGGTGGGCGTGGCTAGCTGGTCATGTGGCCGGGTGGGCGTGGCTATGTACATAGGGACTACTCAGAAGGCTGAAAACAGTCATTTCTGACTGGTCCTCACACTTTTGACTGGTCCTCGCACTAATGACCATCCTCACATTTATGCCCGTTGCGGGATTCTTAACAACCATATCAAGTCATTTCACCACTAGTTCTCTTCACTATGGTGACAAGATAGGGCACAAAACATAAAATGTGAGGACAGTCATAAGTTCAAGGACTGGTCAAACATGCGACAACTGATCAAAAATAACTTTTTCAGCCCTCTTGAGTAGTCCATATGCACATAGGGACTACCCAGAGGGCTGAAAAAAGTGATTTCTGACAGGTCCTCGCACTTTTGGCCGGTCATCATTTATGCCCATTCTTAATTAAATTAATTAAATAAAAATGACCTGCTGGAGCGGTTGGAGGCAGTCCCTGAGGCGGGCATTCAGGCCGGTTGCAGGGTAAGCTGATATAACCGGGGTAGGTAGGCCACTGCTGCCCAGGTGGGAGGTGGGCGCAGGCCTACAGGGCTGGCTGCAGGGTGAAGTGATTGGATGGGGTAGGTCAGGGGTCTGCAACTTTAAACACTCAACCTTAAACACATGTAAACACTTAAACACAACCTTCAACCTGGATGGGCATTGCCAACTCCATATCACTTACTCCCACCCAGGTTTTGTGGCTCCCAGTATTTTCTTTTAAACAGTATCTCTGTGTGTCTCTTTCATCTCTGTCATCTCTTTCTTTCTCCACCTCTTTCTCTCCTTCATCTCTCTTTCTCCTCTCTTGCCCGGGCAGCGGCAGCAGCGCATCTACCGCACCATCGGTCACCTTAAGGCTGCGCCACACTTCGCCTGCAGCTGGCTCTTGTTGCTCTTACTGAGCTTTGCAATGGGGCAGATGGCACCCCTCCTCCTCCTGGAGCCCAGTACGATGCGGCGCTTCGGCTGCAGCCTGGGCAACCAGTGTTCCAGAGCGTCTCCCACAGCAACTGGATTGGCTAGGGCGGGGGGGGGGGGCAATTGTGGCTCTTTTACAACCTGTGGATTTAACTCCCAGAATTCCAAACTGAGACAAGCCAAGCTGAGACAAGCCAAGCTGTCTCAGGAATTCTGGGATTTGAAGTCCACAGGTTGTAAAAGAGCCACAATTGCCCACCCCTGGGCTAGGGTAGGCAGGCACCGCGCGGGTGGGAGGCAGGGCGGGGCAAAGGGCGGGTGAGCCAGCAATTTAACGAATGGTTCGGCCGAATCGCCTAGAACCGGCCAACTTCCACCACTAGATTTACTGCAGAATAGATATGATACCATGTAATCATACAGATGCCAATCCAGGGATAACATAAATGCAGTCCTACTTTGAAAAAGTTGTGGAAGTATAATTGGAGATTGTTTTATTTTATTCCACAATCAATTCTATGAGGTATATATATTGACCATGCATAGGGTCTAGTAGTTACATCTGGTCCTACCAGCTTTTGAGTCAGAGGGTCCAATTCTACCCATTTCTGTTCCTTTCTGCCTCCAGTGAATGTAAAACTCATTCTGGATACAAAAGTTCATGATTTTTCAGATAGACGAATGTGTTATAATATTCAGAGTTAATACAGTAAAAATCTTCCTTCCTTCCTTCCTTCCTTCCTTCCTTCCTTCCTTCCTTCCTTCCTTCCTTCCTTCCTTCCTTCCTTCCTTCCTTCCTTCCTTCCTTCCTTCCTTCCTTCCTTCCTTCCTTCCCTCCCTCCCTCCCTCCCTCCCTCCCTCCCTCCTTTACAAAACATAATTATTTCACTCTTAATCTTACTTTTCTCCAACTTGATAAACTCTGGGCAAATGATACATTCAGTAGAAAAATTCCATAACTTTATAACAAGTTGAAAGAACAATAATATTCTTAGAACAAACTGGATTCACTGGGAAAAGTTGAAGTCTGTCTCTCCAGCCTAGAGCCCTCGGCCCACAAAAGAAAAGAGTTTCTGTCAGGAAGAAGCCATTGAAGTCAGGAGAACTGAAGAGCTGGATGTGTCCCAGGAATATCTACTGCCAAGGCCTTTAAAAACACTGTTTCTCTCTCGTGCCATTTTTGGAAAAGTACTTTAGCCAAGTATAGTCTGTTTTAATCACCAAAAAGCCGTATTCAAGTATTTACATGGGTGAGGGGGTGATTTTATCTTTCTCCTGGTATCTCTTGGATTGTGCTCATTCTCCTCTTTTTTGCTTTTAACCACAGCCGAAACTGGTCCAGAGAGATGGTACAGCCACAAATGCCAATGCACCCCCTGTGGAGTCCTTTCCCTGGGTGGGGCCAAAGACAGTGGTGCTGCACAAGAATCTTCAGGGCGGTTATGGCTTCACTCTCCGGCATTTCATTGTCTATCCCCCAGAATCAGCTGTACACACCAACGTGAAGGTAATCTGCTTCTGAATTTGTAAAATATATGCAGTCATTTGGGAGCTGTGTATTTAACACACACTATATAAGAAGATATTCCTGGAGGCACCTGATATACCGTCTTGCTTAATCAAAGCAGGTCTTGTATGTTTGGTGCTTGGAGAATTGAAATCTGCTTGTGAGGTGCATCATAGAAGAAAGGTAGGTTACATGTAAAAATACTATGGGGAAAAACACCAACTCAAGATGTGTCGCTAATGTGATATCGGAGACACTGCTACTGTTGCCCACCTTTTGTTTACAGAAGTAAAGGTATATTTTATACTAGAAATAATAAATTGATTACGGACTTGATTTCTCTCCCTCCCTTTATGTACGAAGGAAAGAAGAATTAAGATCATCAGCTTATCTAGCTCAGAACTGACCTGCATAATTTTTGTCAGGAGTCTCTTCTGCATGTTATGTTAAGCTATCATCTATGTTCAGTTCTGGCAGAAATTGTCCTGAATTAGCTACATCTGCAGCTACATGACATGCTTACTAACCAATGAACTATAGGATTCACCTTCAAAAAAGGAACTTTTTATCTTTCATGAATGAATTACATGTGGTGATTTTGTTCTTTGATTTTGATTTACTTAGTTTTTTTTAAAAAAAATTCATTTGATCCTCTCAGATTTCATTAGTACTTGGATGAATACTTTGTGTCCATGGTTGCCAATTCCACAGATTAACACGGAAGTGCCCAAAGCAAACCCAACTGTTGACAGATTTAACTGCTTTACCCATTTCTTGTACATCAGCCAATAAATTTTTTCCTCCTCTTCTTTTCAGGAAAGTTTATTGGCTTCTGTATTTCTCTCCAAAGCTATTTTAGTTTATGAATATTTCTAATTGCTTATTGGTATCTCAGGAATCAAACATGTCTACTCCTTTTTTCTGTTCTTCTCAAGCATAAATAAGTTTCTTTTTTAAAAAATTACAGAATTATATTCTGTTAGTATATAGTAGCAGCCTCATTACCTTCCAGATATATTGATTATAATTTCACTAAACATAGTGGGCCTATTAGTCAAAATAACTTGGAATTCTGGAAGTTGTACTTCAACATAATTGAGAGCACCAAGCCAGGGAAGGTAGGTACAGATTTGTGAATTCTTTATACCTGACTTGCCATATCATTCTACAACAAAATCAGAAAACTAATTTTTTTATGTTATCATTTATTTATTTTATTTTTTGTATTTTAGGAAGTTTATATTGCCTATTCGTGCATGGCGACTCAAGGCAGCTTACAAGAATATAAAAACTTCTTATATAAAACACCAGAACTAATAAAAAAGAATAATCATATAATAAATTAATAAATAATATAATAAAATAATCCCCCACCCCGGCAACAACACATCACATTAGCCATTTAATGGGCTTCATCCAGCTCTGCATTCCCCAGGCCTGCTGGCAGAACCAGGTCTTCAGCGCCTTCCATAAGAGTGTTGGGGGCCACTCTAATCTTTGGGGGAATGATGTTCCAGAGAGAGGGAACCACCACGGAGAAGGCCCTTCTTTTGAGTCCCACCAGGTGTATCTCCCTAGGGGATGGGATCCGCAATATTCCTTGCCTGCCCGCTCTGGTGGGTTGGGTAGATGTGACTGGCAAGGTCCCTTAGATCACCAGGTCCCAAGCCATGAGGGGCTTTAAAGGTGACAACCAGCACCTTAAATTAAATGCGGAAGCAAATCAGCAACCAATGCAGCTCCCACAGGAGAGGTGATACATGTGTACATCGAGGTCTGCAAAGAACAATGCAGGCCACTGCATTTTGAGCCAACTGGAGCTTCCATCAAGGGCAGCTCCATGTAGAGCACATTGTCAAGATGGGAAGTGACTAGTGCATGAGTGACCATGAGTAGAATGGAAATTTATGTTCACTTGTGGTTGAAATTGTCCTGAATTAGCTACATTTGCAGCTAACCAAATATTAACAATTGAATGAGCTCATGTGCACTGACCAAATTCTATTTTGTTGGCCATTCACGTCTATTCTGTTGACCATTCTGAGTCTCTGCATTACTTCACCCCCTAGACAAATGGCATGTTCCAGAAAGAGCAAAGATAGCATGGTAGTCTTTTGATTATATTCTGAATTGACTTTAAAAATTATTGAATAAATCATATATTTATAGCATTGGCTTTTTGGAATATCCTATCACCCAGCCCCAAACAATGATGATACATATAGTTGAAGCTTAGCATACATGTTATTCCCTCTTCCAAATTGCATTTAGCTCTCCTAAAGTGGGTTTTGGAAGTTGGATGTATATGCATATATGTAAATTTTAAAAAATGAAATAATCATGCATTTATCCTAAACATAACTAATTGGCTTATTGATTTATTTTATTACTATAGTGTGTGGCAATGTACTGTAGTGTGTGGCAATGTGTTTGGCAATATAAAAACAAAACACTTGGATTGGGTATTAGTGCAACCTTCAGGCCAAAGGCCTGATCTTGGACCTTGGACCAGTCACTATCTCTCAGCCTTAGGAAGCAGGCAATAGCAAACCATTTCTAAACAAACCTTGCCAAGACAACTGTAGGAACTTCAGGCAGTTTCTAGGACTTAGGACAAAGGTACCAAAATAAAATAAACCATAGGACACAATAATAACTTGCAAAAATAATCAAAATCTTCATTACGATAACTGGAGAAATAAATTTATTCAACTAATAATATTGTCCCCGTGACTAATTTAATTTCTGAGAGCATTGAGGACAGGCCATCTTCTGTACTCAATGCCCCCATTCCAAATCTCATGGAAGTAAGGGATCAGCAGCAATTTTTCCTGAAATATATCAATTAGTTGGATCAATTGGCCAAAACTAAGTCATTGTTGGTACATGCTGGACAATGACAAAGCCAAGAAAGTGGCTTTGTTTGGCAGTTTAAAGTTTGATATAAACACAGAAGAAGAGGTCTAATCGATTCTGGCTGGTGAATTTTTCCCTGGAAATATCTTGGCACTAAACCATATAAATATATAGATTTAAAAAAGGACTTTCAAATGCATCTGAAAACTTACAGGCAGCCAGTAAATAACTCTCAGCATATAGCCTTCTCTTAGTTAGAGAAGGCCACTGAGTTAGAGAAGGCCTCTGAGTTAGCCTTCTCTGTTTCACAAACATCTCCTGAGAAAGGAGTAGAATCACTATAAAACTAACCAATCCAGGATAGTGTGTCAGCCACTACCAAATAGGTAAAAAGGTAAACAAGTATGGATTTTACTCCACTAGCCATACCTGACTTTAGAGGGCAGTGCTTATCTCCATTTCAAGGCTATTGAGCCAGGACTGTTTGAACACCTTTCTGTGGTCTTGTGGCCAGCCTAATGTCATGGAACACTGTTACTTTTCCACCAAAGTGATACCTATTTATTGAGCAGCATGATGGCTCAATGGTTAAGAAGCTGTCCCAGGTTTGAGACCTGAGACCAGGGGACTGGGTGAGATCCTGTTCTTGTCTCAGCTTCTGCCAACCAGCAGTTTGAAAGCACTTTGGTAGAAAGGTTCCACCAGTTAGATCAAACCACAGATCAGCCCCAGAAGACTAAGACTTTTATTGAGATTGGCTACAGTAATAAGCTTTCAAGTCTGATTGTGCTGTACGTCTTCCCCTTTTTTAGAATAGAAAAGAATTTTTTATTGGCCAAGTGTGATTGGACACACAAGGAATTTGTCTTGGTGCATACGCTCTCAGTGTACATAAAAGAAAAGATACATTCATCAAGAATCATAAGGTACAACACTTAATGATAGTCATAGGGAACAAATAAGCAATCAAATCATATTAGAAAACAGTCAATATAAATCGTAAGGATACAAGCAACAAAATTACAGTCATTCAGTCATAAGTGGAAGGAGATGGGTGATGGGAACAATGAGAATATTAATAGCAGTATCCACATGAATTATATCCACATGAATTTGATGTCTGTCTGAGACACTTACATACAGTTTCTGCTTGTTTTGGACCTAAGCCATACTTTTTTTCTTCATCGCTTAGTAAAGGATCTGTCATCTCCTATATTCTTTAGATACCAGAATCAACGGTGTTGAAGGACATTAAAGATTATTTATTTAATTGATCACTCATTTGGTATGTCATCAGTAAACAGCACATCTTTATCAAATCAGATCTTTATTACTTCATAGACCAGCATCAGTAAATAGCAATACATCCACATAAAACAACACAGCAAACCAATGATAAAAACAAAGCCCAATCATCAGAACAGATGATACATCATTTATTCAGTTCCTAACAATGATTATCTACTAGCAAAACCGATACCATTTTCATCCCAGACTTATCCAGAGTGAAATAAGTCTTGATAATTCTCTTTTAGATACTTCTAGATTATTTTCTTCAATTGGAGCATATTTTTTAAAATGTGGTCCTATTATTTTGGAGATCCAAGACATTCTGAGGAGACTCTGAAATTAAAATGATTTTCCATTCCGTGTTAAAAAAATAATGCAATATTAGAACCCCACTAAACAATCATGAGAAACAATAGCACCAGCGAATGCATCAATTTTAATTTTAATATGTAAATATTGATAAATATAACCCATACAAGCAAAAGCTCTTTTAGAGTCCTCCTTAATTTTTAAAAATGGGAAAGGATCCTGAGAGAAAAAAAATTAAGAAACATCGCTTTAGAGCACTCTATAACTCACTATCCTCTCAACAACACCAAAGGGAAAGCTTGGAGTTTTGGCAATAATTGCATAGGGCCAATAGTTAGAAGGCCACTTAAGGAGACATACACCATAGCTCTTTCAAGGCTGTTCACAATAATCTTTCCCAAAGTGAGGCATTGATCACTCGTGGTTCTGGTTTGCATAGAGACTTTGCTGGTAGTATGTTGTCGCTTTGTCATAGATCAAAAGAAGCTCTGATTAAAATGACAATATGATACAATCTGTGAAAATTCAAGAACTTTGGAGTTTTGAGCACCTTTGTTAGCAAAATGCGGTGCAAAAGAGTAATGATTTCCAACAGAAGATCTACCAGCATATCCTTTTGCAATATGGAACTGTATATTTTAAACAAGGCACCAGTGAAGGAGGAGAAATTGCTTTCTTCCTATGTAGTCTTGAAACTTGTATTATACACATACTTATATAGCCAAATTAACTTTCTATCAACCTAAAACAATGATGTAGGAGAACCCTTTCTCTACATACACACTTTTTTTCAAATTGGTGCCTGCTTCATACTAAGATAAACCTCTCATCCCATATTGCTATCAGTACTATTGTAATCATGTAGTGGCTGGCACCCTAATTAAAAAAGTCATCTTCATGGAACAACACACAAACTTAACTTTAGGGCACCAAACTCACCATAAGGACCACGGTCAGCCTAGGCTTTCCAGTGCAGGATTCTTCCTATCTTTCATACTGTGATCCAACAGTGTTGTTCCTCTTCACAAACAATTCTAGTTGGTATAAACTAGCGCACTTCCATGTAAGTTCTTTCTCAGATCTAAGTAAGGAGAATGGTGGCAGTCTTCATTTCTCCACCCCATGTAGTCCAGGAAGTATTGTCATTTTTTCATCAGAACGGGGGGAAAATGTGCATTTTTTATGTGGTTAGTTACAGCAAATTTGGCAAATTCCTTTGCCAAGTAGAAACTAAGACAATAGATAATTAGCCCTCAATCTAAGTTTTCTAAAGGCTGTATGGTTTTTTCTGGCTGGAGTTCTCCCTAACTCATCTGTACTGAGTACTTAGATGGGAAGAATCATCTCCATCTCCTTGTTCAGTGGTTGCAACCCAGAGATTTTCCATTTAAGTTTGCTAAGCCATTACGGATATAAATGAAAGAGTTATTTTCCATGTCAATAACCAGTGGAGGATTCTTAGCCTTCCCAGATAAATTAGATAGTAAATATAATAAGAAAATAATTCTATTTAGTTTAAGGCTACAATAACATAATTTTGCAAATCTGAAAATGCAAACTTCATGCTTCCTCTTTTAGTCATTTGAGCCATTAACTTGCCTTTTTTCTCAAGTTTCTTTCTCTGACCATTAAGTGACTGCAGGCTCCTGTCTTGTTTAATTGTTTCCTCGGCAATATCTTTTCTCCTTTCCTAAGGTCATCCTTACATTCTCTTACAAAGTCTATGTCATTCTCAAGACTCAACCAAATATATCCAGGCTACCTGAATTGCTAGGTATTATTTCATTGCTTCTTGTCTCCTTCTTGTCTCCCTGTATACTACTGTATACAGTAGTAAGGGAGGAGCAGTGGATAAGCAGTTAAAGATGCTTGTCAGCAGGAGACACTGAGCTTCTCAAGACAGAGAAGTTGGGGGTTCAAGTTTATAGAACCTTTTTTGGCAATGAGATAACAAAGATGACTTTTTATTAACAAAGTCATTTTTTTTGGAATTTCTCACAGGAAGTTCTCAATTTACGGCTGCAACTGAGCCTGCAATTTTGGTCATAGATTGTGATCATCATAAAGGAGGTCACTGCATGACCACACTTGATTTTATGACCTTTTTTGCAGCAGTTGTTAAGCGAATGCAGCAGTTATTAAGTGAATGCCACAACTGTTAAGCTTGTTTGCTTTTTCAAATGGCCATAACTATGGTCCAGTTGCCAAGCACCCAATATGCATTCATGTGACTATGAGGGGGAGACTCTACACATCAGAACTTCAAATCCAAATGGCTTTTTCAGCGTCTATTGTAAAACTTCAAAAGGTCTCCAAGTGACTAAACGTAAGTCGAGGACTACTTTATATGATAAAAATTTCTAGACACGCTCAAGCATTTTAAAATTTTTGAAGTATGCATATATAATAAATATTAAGAAAATATAAGAAAATTCAGGAATGAATCTCTCATGCACACTACTTATAAAACACATTCTGATTTCAGATTCATGTGTATGTCGTTATTTAATTTTAAAAAATATCTCTAGATTTTGGTTAGACCATAAGATCTTTATTATTGTAATTTGGTGTCCTTTGAATTACAAAATTGGGTGCAGAAGTACTTCCATTTTTTAAAGTTGTACTGTAAACTTCTTCTCTATTTGTCTTGCCATGCAATTCCACACTCACTGAATCTGTTTCTAAATGGCTAGAAAACAACTACTTCTGTATGTTCTGTTCAGATATAATATCTGGTGTGTAGAGCCAGATTTCCACTTTCCAACCCATACAGGCCAAAGAATTTACCCCCTCTTTTTCTTCTTTTTTTGCTTTTGTCATTTCAGAAAGAGAAAATAGGTCCTTTGCCAGATAAGTTCAAAGGCATTGGAGGGTGGCAGGAAAAGAGATGGGTTTGGGATGTGTTAAACCACTCCGTGTCTGTCTCATTTCTGCAGTGTCAGCTCCATCTGTACAAAAAGGAGACTGTTGTGTTCCATGGTTTGGACAAAAGGCTTCCCCTCTTCTCTCTAACCCACTCGCCTCTTTAGCTAGAGCCAACCAAAAGTTGGCTCTGTTCTCTGTTGGTCCTTTTCTCCACCCAAGAATAAAATCTCTATCCAAAGTTCTTTCTTTGTGACGGGAGTTCTGAAACTTTTGAGTGATCTAAAAGTTATTTTTTTGTTGCACTGGGAAAGTTTGGCCAGTGCTGGAAACAGCTGAGGACCTCAAAGGAAAAACAGCAGCATTGGTAAAAGAGAAAAGAAAGACAGCCAGCTAGATAGCTGAAACTCTGTGGAAAACAAGTTTGAGGAAGATCCCTTGTGGGTGAAGGCGCAAAGCAAAGTAAGGATATGCTGATGGTATCTTATTTGGAGATGAGGACAAGCAAGGCTAGGTAGATATGGGAATAAAGATAAAGAATAAAGATAATGCTGTGGTAAATAAGAACATATGATAAATTAGACCACTGGTATGTACTGTATGTATTTATATGTTGGCAACTCCATTCAGAGTTATGGTGGCTTATAAGCAAGGATTTAAAATATTCATTATACAACACAAAAATGTAAATAATAAAACATCCATAATAAATATATAAACATAAACATCTGTAGGAATGATATTAAATGTCTACTATAAACATCTCAACCCAAACAATAATATTCTAGTATCCCAATAGAATGATTAATAAAAAAACAAAACTATAATAATATTACAATAAGAATCATCACAAGAAAATCCTGAAGCCCTCAAGCATTTTGGCTTCAATCTTTTTGGGAAAGCTGTCAAAGAGTCTATTAAGTTCAGTTCCTTGTAGCAGCTTTAACCTTTCTTGTGTTACCCTAGGATAATTGCAGATTAGGCTGTGAGCATTCTATTTCCTTTTGCAGGACTTTGTATTTTGTGATTTTCTCCAGTTCTTTTCTGTTCTGATATCGTCAGGTAGTGCCACATCCATTGTCCAGACTTTTTTGTCTTTCTTATCAATAGTTGTTAAATCTGGGTCATTATGTGTCAGGTGCGTCTCTGTTTGAATTCTTAAATCCCAGAGCATTTTAGCTTCTTCATTTTCTATTATGCTTTCTATTTTATGGCTCCACTAGTTTTTGTTTGCAGGCAAATGATGCTTCTTGCAGCTATTCCAATGCACCATTGTTGCTAGTTTGTCATGGTGTTGTTTGTAGTCACTTTGTGTGATCTTGTAGCAGCTGTACAGCTTTCCTCTATTTACAGATGCCTGCAAAGCTTATTTGCTTGTCAAATTGACAGTTTGGCAAGCATGCATTTCTGGTATTCGGTTATCTTCCATTTTCTCAAGGCTGATGAACCACACAGTCTATTCATTTTTGTTTGCATTATTACAAGATTATGTATAAACACACACTCTTATATATTATATCATGCCATATATATCATATTCCTTTTATGTCATGTAATGTCATATATCATGTTTCTTTCATATAAGTAACTTGAAAGATAGGATATCAATAAATCAATTAATCAATAAATTTCTCATATGCTTTATAGGACCCAGACATTTCTATTTTTGAAACATTGTTCATCTTGAAAAACACTTCATTAGATATTTATTTCTTGCTTGAAAAATACTTTATTAGATATTTATATTTTTAAATATTTGGTGTCATTGTTTTACTTGGCATCTATAGTGATAGCATAACTTTTTTTTAAAAAAATTCTCTTCCTTTCTTGATTGTTGCTGTTTCTTTCTTGGATTTGTCATAATGTTAAATGGATAAGAACTTCGAGACATTTCAATCAATCATGGGATTTTGCAATGAAAAGTGACAGCAAAATACTACATAGTCCATCACATTTGATTACAGAATCGTGGCCTTAGGACAAGTGAAATCAAGTAAAATTATGGAGAATTAATGAACATTTTTTGTGAGGAGTGCCAAATAATATAGTGAAAGATAGTTTTGATTATTAATATAGATATTTGGAAAATATTTGTAGAAAATATCTTCCAAAAGCTGAAAATAATTTTCAAATCAGCATCTTTTTTTCTGATATTTTGCATTTATTTCTATATAATGAAGCACTGCCCGTTCAGTTAGCAAGCTCTCTTCCTGCAGTTCTTGCCCCATGGAGCTTATAATAAAAGCTAGAAACAATAAAGAAGATGCCAGAAGAGAAGGATGAGAGTAATATATGAATGAATGAAAGCAGATTAATTCCTACAAAAATTCCTTTCCTTGTTCCATTGAGCATATTTATTTAGCACCACCATTCTTCCTCTCTCAGCATGGTGGTTTTTGACTCTGGAGCCAGATTATATAAAAGGTTAAGTGAAGAAACCAAACCAGGAAGAGGGCCTTCAGCAGTCTTTTTGAAACATTCCCATCTCTAGGGCAAGGTGGAGATCTACCAGTAGGGTGAGGCTCCAGATTCAGGGGCTGGGTTTCGATGGAAGTGATTCATTAGGGTGGGAGCAAGAAACCATGTCTCTCATACCAATGATTTTTTACCATCTGCCAAAAGATGATTTCATTGCTTCTTTGTGCCCCATGGGAAGATAGATTACTTTATGCTTGCAATGGAAAGTACGAAAGACACCAGCTGCCAGAAGTGAGTAGGAAACAACTAAGAGATAGGTGTATGAACAAAACAGATTGACACCTAGAGATTTTCTCTCTGTTGTCTGTGCTCCACCCTTTCTGGCTCTTGATTGTATTTATCATATTAATCAGCACACAAAATTCCATGAAACAAATAGAGCTAGTAAAAAGAGCAAATTTGAGATTAACAATACCAGTAACAACATTGTAGTGGAGACATTAATTGTTCAGTTGCCATTCTGAATGGAAATATCATAAATAGGATAGGATCGGATAGTAGCAGTAGTATTTTATTGTCATTGTACCTTGTACAATAAAATTAAATGCCACCTTCAGTGAACATTATACATAAGAAAGCTATAAAAATAAAACAAAAACACACATCCTTCACATTCCATGCAATTGAACTGAAAACCCCTGATATTGCATTAATATTACACTATATAGTAGACTTCAATATAATTACTGCTCTGGGATCGAAACTGTTTTTCAGCCTATTTGTCCTTGTTTTTATTGTCCTGTACCATCTTCAGATGGTAATAGTTCAAAAAAAATGGTGCCCAGGATGAAATGGATCTTTAAGAATGTTTTGAACTTTCTTAAGGCAGCGGGAGCTATAAATCTCTTCTAAAGAGAGGGAGAGAGGAAAGGATAGGATAGGATAGAATAGGGGATAGGATAGGATAGGAGATAGGATAGGGCCATGATGGTGACCCTATGGCACGTGTGCCACAGGTGGCATGCAATGCCCTCTCTGGGTGTGTGAGCCGTCGCCCCAGTTCAGCTCCGCTGCACATGTGCATGTGCCTCCCACCAGCCAGCTGGTCATTGGGTCTCTGCCACACATGTGTTGGGGTGGGGCACATGTGGGAGTGGGGCTGCATGCACATGTGTGGGGGGCAGGACGTGTGTGGCAGTTCATATGCATGTGTAGGGGCAGGGTGCATGCGCAGGGTTGTGCATGCATGCACAAAGGGGTAGGGTGAATGGGCGGGGCCTTGTGCTCATGCACAGGGTGGGGCACATGTGCAGAGCCCATACGCACATTGTATTTTGGGGGTTCAGGTGCACACACATGCACGCACATGGGCACTCAGTCCGGAAAAGAATAGTCATCACTGGGATAGGGAATTGGATAGGGGATAGGATAGGATAGGATAGGATAGGATAGGATAGGATAGGATAGGATAGGATAGGATAGGATAGGATAGGATAGGATAGGATAGGATAGGATAACATCGCATCGCATCGCATCGCATAGGATAGCATAGGATAGCATAGGATAGACCAGACCAGACAGAACAGAACAGAACAGAACAGAACAGAACAGAACAACAGAGTTGGAAGGGACCTTGGAGGTCTTCTAATCCAACCTTCTGCTTAGGAAGGATACCATTTCAGACAAATGGTTATCCAATCTCTTCTTAAAAACGTCCAGTGTTGGAGCATTTACAACTTCTGGAGGCATTGTGCATTTCACATAAGCAGAATTCTGAAGATTTCAAGCTGAGTTAGGTATGAAAACTATTGTGATTTCTTTATTATGGAATCCAAATTTGAATAAGAAGCAAATAGGAAACCATTAATTTTAATTGCAGTTTGTCAAACAAATCTAGTCAGTGCTCCTTATTTGGGTATCTTAATAAACAAAGTGCAGAAGAAACATCTCTTGTTTGTTTTTCTGCCCTCGGAGGAGCAAGGTGTGAGGATCTAAGCAACTTGCATGTATTGCTCATTTGTAATTAAACAATTTTTAAAGAATTTTGATCTAAATTGACACACAGATATTTCAATAACAACCTAGAGAGAGAAGTAATGGTTGTGAAAAGCCACTCTATGTTTTTTTTTCTGAAGAGCTGTCATCCAAAAGAGAGCTTCTGGTGAACATTTTAAAACTGTTGATGTTTTAAATACAGGGACAGTAATTTTTTCAGTAATTTGGCTTGACAGATCTAGGCACTACCGTGAAGTGCCATGTGTGCATTTTCTTCCACTAAGTTTTTGAGAAGAGAGTAAAGAGCAGGAGATCTACAGATTAGTTTTTAGACAATTATCTATTCACATCTGGAAATCTGTCATAAAGTGAACTTTAGCCTAACCCAAATCTTGTGCTAAAATCAGTATTATTATTCCTTAACTATATTACGGGACCCTGAGTCTTCAGTGTTGTTTCATAAATTAAAGATTCTTTGTTGAAGATTTTATTATCTGAATCAGACTTTGCAGTGCAAAACTTGCCCATTCATCCATCCTACCATCATGCCACACTATCCTAAAACTAGTACCATAGATTTGCATCATTTGCAATGATGGGGGAAATATATTAAGAACAGAGTTGTATTGCTCCATCACTTCCCTTCTTTTTTCTCACAGATGCTTATTCTCACTTTCAGTTCTTCTTGTATAGCCAGATATTATTGGCAAGTGGCATGAGATTTCTGTTTCTGGATTTTCCTTTCAGTGATACAAACAGGGATGAATGCTGTTAGAGACAAATTGCAGAATTAGATGGATTCCCTTCTGTTCAATCAAATAATTAGTGATGATGCCAGAATTCACAAGTAGCAGGCTTGTAGACAAGAAGGCAAAAGATTACTTAACCTTCTTCAGCTAATTAACAGCTAACTTTCTATCAGTTCTCTCTGGTTTAAAATAGCTTCTTCCTAGAGCCACCTGCTTTGCTTCCCTTTCTTTCTGAAAATGTGCTTTAATGAAAAAGGTCTGAATGTAAAAGAAGTTTTAGCAATAATAGAGACATCCTTTCTAAGATCAATATAAGCATCCAGTATGATTACAATAACTTTTGAGAAAGACCTTGGAGGTAACAGGAATAAAAAATTTGTTTACCAGATTTGTCAGTGAGTGCTGAACACAAGCCTTATCCTACAAGACAAATTCCTTGTGTGTCCAATCAAACTTGGCCAATAAAAATTTCTACTCTATTCTATTCATCTTTACAGTTGGAAGTGCTATGAGCTTTTCTGCCTCTGTTCTTCTTTTCAAGTGTTTTGTGTTGTGAAAAAGGGATTTATGATAGAATTGATGGAGAATTTTCCCTTGGAGTACCATCATATTTTGCATTTTGGGGAAAACATTCAAATATTCCTTAAACGGTCTTAAAACTCATTGAAACTCAAGTAATTATGAGAACAGACAGGTTGTCTGTGTCCATTACTTCTAAGAATGCTACTACAGTATCTGCATTTGCTAATTAATATAGTGCTATTGGTGTATATTTAGAAAGAACAGGTATGACTAGTCTCTATCTCTACAAGTTTAAAATCTTTAGCTGTAAGGAAATTCCAGATAAATTAGAGACATGGGTGGGTAAGAAATGGGAGATTATGCAATGATTTCAATTACACATACTTTGAATTATAGAAAAACTTATGTATTTACAGAAACCTAGTACACTTCATGGATATTAATATTTTTTTGTGATGGATTAAAAAGAAAAGTCAATGAACTAAGTTTTATAGCGGTGAGGAATTCCACAAGAATCAAGGAGGAAGAGAAGATGATAAATAGGAATAAGGTTTGGAATGGGAGTATGAGTGGCTCATCATCCTCATACTCCCTCAATCATTCTGTGCCAATTTTGTTCCCATGCCTGAAGGAATTGGATTTCAGAAAGGAGTGTACTTCCACAGATGATATAAGCAAACATGATGCATTGCATAGTGTGTGGAGAAGGGAAAATTATCTTTTGCAAAACCTCTTTTCCTATTAAATTTGCTGTTAAACAAGTACATACAGTTGAGGTGGCAATAGTTCTCTGCATCCTCCGGCAAAGCAGAGAATCGTTGCTTAGCTTGTCTCCATCATCCCAAAAACTCAATTTCTGCCTCACTAGAAACAGTCAGCTATTATAAACATGGCTATATTTAGCATCTTCATTTCTGCATTGCTATATTTTTATGGCTTCATATTTGAATATATGTTAGCTGAAGGGTCTGTTTTTAAGAATCTTACGTTGTGATGTGAGTTGACAAGATCTACTTCTCAGAGGAGAAAAGACATTGAGTTAGGAATAAAGGAAGGTGCTACAGTCTTTTGAGATAATCAAGGAAATATGCTGGCATTAAGGTTTGAAATCAAAATCTTTCCCACTTCGAAATAGTTCTCAGGCAGAAGCTTCAGAGATTTAATTTATACTTAACTACAAGAAAAAAAATTCCGAATAATACAACATTAAATTAGATAAATGTAAAAAAATTTTTACATTTACATTACATTTTTTACATTTTTCTTACTTATAGTTTCCAATTGTCACTTTGTTCATATGGATGTGACTTGGAACAAATGAGCAAGAGGCAGAAGAAATAACTGTATCTGGAAACTGCCATCCTATTTTCCCTTTGTTGAAAAAATGTAATTTAGGAAAAGGAATGCTTTCTCCTCTTGGGATTGGATTATTGAAATATAACTGACTTTTTTCCCCTTACGTATTAGCTTGAGAAATTCAAATCTGTATTTATAAGATAAATTGAACCAATCATCTCTAAACCTAATTAATTAATCAAATACTTAAGAGGATATTTAAATGCCCATTCAGTGACTCAGGAACTGGCTTTTTTGATCAAAAATATCCTGACATTAGGTGATTTGCACAGTACTGTTGCTACAATAACAGAGTTGGCATTACATCCCAGGGAGGTTTAGCCCACCTGGCTAATGTCCTTTTTGGCTTAAATGTTGAGGAACAGGATGTGGATCATAGTTTCCTCTTGTAATAACAGGGAAACTTAATGGGAAATTCAAACCTTCATAGAAACATTTTTGTGTAACAGTTGGAACAGAGTCCTTTTCTAAATGATCACAGTACAGAAAAGAGATTTGCTTCCTTGTCATTTTATCCAGCATTGTACTAAGAAAACCATTGTACTCTGAACTCTTCTCTCAAAAAACACTAACTGTGATGGGTGGGTAGCTTTTATATTTTCCTTCCTTTCTTCCTCTTTTCCTTGGCTGTAATTGTACACACTGTACACGCACATTGTTTTTCTGCTGATTTGGGTAGTGGGAGTGGAACAGGGAACAGGTTTTTTTCCCCTTTAGAGTATGATGTTGAGTTTTCTGGATATGACATCTGCTTGCCATAGTTAGCTCTTCTATTTTAAGGCTGGTTTGAATTATATGTCATTTTATGCTTAGCTTAACTGAAAACTTAAAAGCAAAGTTGGCCAAAGTTTATATGTGGGATAGAAGATTGCAATATAGAAACTGAAAATGGGATGTTATTTATGAGAAATAACAAATATAATTGATCAAGTAACTATTAATTAAGGAATTGTTCTAAGTTAATTGTGGCTCAAACACGGGAAAAACAACAAAGGTATAAGTCAATAAGAACTATTCAAAATGAGAAAATGTAAGCCAACATATGCTTTAAAAGTGCTCATCTTTGGCTTGATTGTAGCCATTATTGCTTGAATATCTTGGGCTATCTGTCAAATCAAATTAACTTTTGAAAAGAACACATGATAGCAGAGAGGCCATAATTCTATAGTAGATTGAAAATATTTTATTTACAGGAGCTTTGAGATAAAGTAAGATGAGGAATCAGTGTGTGGATAATTGACTTACATGATGGCTTCAAATGCTGACATGGATCTTATAAATTACATACATAGTAATGATTCTAAAACTTGTTTTTAGCTATAACTGCATACCTGTTCTGGTCAACAGTATAAACAGGGAAGCCACTAAATGCTTTAGTAACTACATAAATTGATGGATAGCCACAAAATCTACAAATAAATGTTCCAATGATTGAACATTAGTCACTATATTTTTAGGTAGCCAACTTAATGATAAAAGAAATTATGCAGTTCCAGAAAACGTGGTGTTGCACACAGAAGCATGAATGGGATCTGTTATCCTCAGTTTAAAAAAGAGAAAAATAATAATTTCACATTAAGAATTTTGTAAGTAGTCCTTGACTTGCAATCATTCTTTTAGTGACAGTTTGAAATTACAACAGCAGTGCAAAAAGTGCACTTTTCTTATAATAGATTCTCACACTTATAACCATCACAACATCCTACAGCAGGTGCAGAAGTGAGCAGACATAAGGCAGCTTTGAAAGTTCCTCTCTTGCCTGTGGGCAATGTTGATGACATTCTTGGTATTAATCTTTGCTTCCACAATATTTCCGGTTCCCTTGTTTCTACAATAATATTAACAGCATTTGTATTACAGCAGTTCAGAACTAAAGAGGTATCTTTACTACAGACTACATTCTGTAAATTTTGCACTGTTCTTAAATAAAAAACGTTTGTGTAAAAAACCGGGATGCATATTACACATATTAACAAAAATATTTATATAAGTGAAAATGACATATACAATACAGTGGAGGATTTCAAAAACATTTACTACTGGTTCTGTGGGTGTGGCTTGGTGAGCATGGCTTGGTGGGTGTGGCAGGAGAAGGATACTGTAAAATCTCCATTCCCTCCCCAATCCATGGGAAGGTTACTGCAAAATCCCCATTTCCACCTGATCAGCTGGGACTTGGGAGGCAGAGAATAGATGGGGGTGGGGCCAGTCAGAACTTTTACTTCCAGTTCTCCAAACTACTCAAAATTTCCGCTACCGGTTCTCCAGAACTTGTCAGAACCTGCTGAAACCCACCTCTGATACAATAAACAATTATTTGCTGTCAGTAATACATACATTAGAATTATATACCAGCATGAGTATTAGAATGGCCCCAATCTTGTTAGCTTTTCTTAAGGTCCTAAAACGTGGCTATGTTCCTGAGCCTGGGGCAGAATGTGTTAAGGGTCCCATCCCATTCCTATATTGCTAAACTGGTCAAGTATCTTGCTCATATATATATATATATTTAATTTGGATGTTTTAGTGATATTGGTTTTACTGTTTTTATTGTTTTAAAATGTTTATAAATATTTTTTGAATTGTAAGCCAATCAGAATCATAAACTGAGATGGGTAGCCATAGAAACTGAATAATCAAATAAACAAATAAATACATTAGAACTATAACCCTTTCCTGGAACTGGCACTTAGACATATTATGAAATGCCGGTCTATTTAGAAAGCAGGAATTGGGTTTTGCACCATTTCTTTAGTGTTGCAAATTGACTTCAGTTGAGACAAAAACCTTATGGATAATTTCAATCTGGTGTATCATTTATGACTTTTTGATCTATGGGAAATGCCTAAGTTAAATGCACATACATTGGATTGTATTATAAATCTTATCAAACATTAGCTAAAAATAGGAGGCAAACCTATATCCCTTTTTATCAGCATCTCTAAGGCTCAAGCAACATAATTTACCAGTGCATGGAATTTTGTGATTTTTCTAAAAAGAAAAGTCAATAGCTAGTAGGCTTAACTTTCCTTTACTAGTTACTTTTCTTTTAGGATTAGTTACTCGAACTATTCTACCTACTGTTTTGTCCAGTGTAAAGTTAAATATTTTGGAGAGGGAAGGAAACTTCAGTAGAGCAATTAAAAAAAAAGTAAAATGATAAAGGACTCTTTCCCTGAACATCTGTGTATAGTGTATCTGGTATGTTGTTTTAACATTCTTTTTTTTCTGTCTTCTAGGAAGAAGAAAATGGAAACAGAACAGGTATGTTGCTGTATTTCTTTGATCATTCCTTAGGACAAGGTGCATGTGCTAAACAGAATGTTTAATATCCGCCAAGGTGTTGAGAGAGGAAGTGTACACCTAGGACAATTCTACCTGTCAGTTTAACCTGCTTTTGCCTTATGCTGCTTCTGTTCCTAAAGTCAATTTTAAAATTTTGAGTCTTGATTGTTGTGGTTTGGCAATAGAGATGGGTTGGTGCTCAGTCCATATCACAGCCATTGCAGATTCTTATTGGTTGTTCCCTGTGTCTTACCTTTCCTATCAGTTCAGGAAAAGCAAGACTCACTAGCAAGATTCTGTATGAGTGGCTCTACTGAAGTTTGCCTCCTTTTAGGGATTATTTCTTCTCATTAGTCCCCTTTCTTTCCTTATGCTTACCCTATTTCCACATTATTCTTTAATGCAATACATTGGATATTTTAATTCACCCATGCATTCTAATTAATTTTTGTTATATTTGTTTCCCCTCCGTTTCTTCCTCCTGCTGAAGACAGGTTAGGATTGATTTACATCATACCTTTTGTGCTTCAATGAATAAAAACATAAAATCTCTTATGAGTCAAGCTTGACTCTGGTGATCTCTTGGATGCATATGCATAATTTTATCAGCAACACTACAAAAGTGCTTTGCCATTGCTGCCTTCGGGATGTTTTTGATTTCCCAGTCTAGCTTACCTAAAACTCACTATAACTCATCCACATATTCACCAGGCTCAGCCCTGCTTTGCTTTTGAGCTAGACAAAACTAGTCAAACCATGCATTAAGCTCTTTCCACTTGCAAAATTGCTGTAATGTCCCAAATAGATTTTTTTTTAAAAAAATCAAGTTTTATTGGTCCACCCCCACCCCCCACATTCACCCACATCTTTTTTGAACAGAGTATTGGCCATATCTTATCTTATCTTACACAATTTATCCAATTCAAATACATTTTACTCAATTACAATTTTTGCCACAATTTTCTTTTTTCCCTTTTTTTAATCATATCTCAATATTTCTTTGCTTACTTATATAAACAACATCCTTATTCTCCCTCAAATTCTAATTTTCCTGCTTATTCATATTTATTCTTTTATTTTTTAACCATTCATTCTTTATCTTAGTATATTTATATATGTTCAGGGTTGCCTTTCTTCCATTTTATCTTTTTTGTTGTACAGCAATCTTTCTTCTCAATCCTGCCATCTCCCTCTCTTTTTTCCTTCTTATTTTCTTTTTCCCTCCTCTCCTGCTTGTCTCTACTTCCTCTTCCTTTCCCCTTCTCCTCCTTTCTTCCTCCCTGTCTAGCCCTCTCTCCTACTCTGATTTCCCTTCTCTTCCTTCCTCCCCTCTCTTCCATCCCTCCCTCTTCTCCCCTTCTCTTCCATCTCTCTACTCTCTACTCCTCTTTCATTTCTCTCATTGCTGTATTAATTTTCAATTTAATATTTTCCACTATGGTGACCAGGCAACCCCGATCTTTCTCATTTATTAAAAATATTACTCGAAATTTCCCTCCTCTTTTTAATTATTAACAAATATTTCAATTTATTGCATTTTTTCCTTGAAACCTTTGTTAAATTATTTCTTCCATTTTACTTCTTACAAGTCTGTCATTTACATCATTTACTAACATTTAATTTTAATTCAATTTTACATTTCAATTTCAATTCCCATCTTAATTTAAATTAATTCTTTTGTTGCTTTTATTTCTCTTCACTTAGTGCTTCCTCCAACATCAAAAACATAGTTCATTTTTTTCCACATTTCATCTACTGATCTATTTTACATTAAACAGTCACATATAATTTCTACAACTAACATCCTTCTCTTTATTAACATATTAATATTTTCACTGACTCTTAACCATTTTCTTTTAAACTCTCCATAAGCCCATTTCTTGATGCTTTCCCCCCTTTCTCCCATTCCCTTACCTTCTTCCTTTTCCTTTTCTTATATCTCCTTTTCTGCCTCTTTGCTTTAATTTTCACTCTGTTAATTTTCCCTCTCAATATTTTCCCATTTATTTCTCTTCTTTTCAGTTTTGAGATGTATTCTATCTTATCCATTTTTATTCTAATTGATGGTGGGTCCGGTGGTCATCTGATGGGAGGTGCTCTTCTTGCTTCTCATTTATCTTTTCTCTTTCTTTTTTCTTGCATTCTAACCAATCCTCTGCTTCCTTATTTCCCTTAAATGCTTCTCTTATTTTTTCAAACATCTCCCTTAATATCTCACATTCATCCTCCCAATTCTCCATATTGTCACTTTAGAAGGTTAGAATTTTCCAATTTATTATTTTCATTTACTTATACTTCTAGTTTCAACGTCTATGCAATATCTCCTTTTTCTTTCCAGATAGTGTCCAGTTCAAATGCTCACTTGAGCATTTTTTAAACAATAAAAAGATTTTATTGTTCACAATATTGATCACAATCTTAGTCCTTGTCCTCTCTGCTTCTTTTAATATTTTCAACTGTATACTCCTAATGCTCTTTCCCACAATCTCTCCTCCAGCAGGTGTCTCTCTTCAATTCACCACTCTTTCGGCAACATTTTATAACTCCACGGGAATGCCCGTTTCCTCTCTTCTGTGTTAAATCTTTTTATTGTTTAAAAAATGTTCCTCTGTCTCCTTTTCCCTTGTCTTGTTTTTATTTCTTTCAAAATCCAATTTTAAATCCAGGTGGAAGATTTCTTTTAGGGCTTTCATTTTAACTTAAGTTTCTCTCCCCCCACCCCGCTTAAATTCCCAAGTGCAAATTAGACACTAATTGGGACTTCTTTCAAGCTTTTAAAAGTTTTTTCTTCTTACCTGTGAGTTGGCCTGTCACTCATCCGGTAACAATACTATGTTCAATCACCACTCCTGCACTTCCTCTTTCTGATTGTGGACGCTCTGGCTTTTGACAGCTCCATGGCTGCCTTTCTTCGCTGATGGGTCGAAGACTAATGTCAGCACTTCCCTATACGTGCCAGCCTGCGTCTTCTTTCTTCATGTCCCTACAAGACAGCTATGATCACTAGGGATCCCCAAAATTGGCTGGGATATTGGTGCTCTTCTGGAGCTCCAGAATCCACACCGTATCGCCCGATGCTGGCCATGTCCTCTCCTCCAAATAGAATTCTTGATATACATGCAAAGACCATCACTCTTATAAATGGTCCAATGCAGTGAAAGGCATATTTTTATCTAGAAGGATACAACATTAGTCTTCTGCAGTAACCTTCTAGGCCCACAAGAAAATAGGGCCATGTATGTACGGAGAATCTCAATCTGGAGCAAGAGCCACAAATTGTTGGCAAACTCCCCCCCTCCCAGTCAGAACTCTTGTTTGTTTGCCTTTGTTGTATACAAAGTAAGGAAACTATAAAACTTGATATCCAATTACCATATGTAGCATGATCAACTGGGTCATGGAGAAGGTTGATGGGTGTGATCATCTGGGTAGCAGAGGGAGGCCCGGATCTCCTGCTGAGTGACGCAGATAACCTGGGGCTCCCAAACACCACATGGCACCTCACAGAGCCCCGCTGGAAATTAGGGGGAAAGTGGAAGCCCAGGGGAATGGGGAGATAAAAAGGAAAGGAGACTTATGGTGTAGGGAAGGAGAAAGAAGGGATGAAGGGAAGATGGAGGGAAATTGAGACAGAGCAAAGAAGACAGAGAAGCAGCAGGAGGGGAAAAGAGAGACAATGGAGACCGGGAAAAAGAAACAGATGAGGATGAGGTGAGAGAAGGGAGAGAGGGGTAAGCATTTATCAGCTTACCCTGTCAGCATCCTGCCATCTGGTCCCTAGTGGGGCTGTGTGAGAAGCAGTAAGGGCCAGACAATGAGAAGTGGGAGAGTGAGCAAAGCTGGTCCAAAGACAGAGGGATCAACATTGATCCAGAGAGAGGAGGGAGCAAAGCTAACCCAGAGAGAGTGGTGAGAGAGTGAGCCAGTGATCAGAGAGAGGACGTAATGAACTGAGGAAGAGGCGACTAGGCAAATGATCAGAATGAAAGATTCTGAGATGCTAGATCAGTAACTATGAGCCAAAAGATCCCAAGTTACTTGGGAAAAAAGAGAAGAGGGAGCTGGATTTTTGTGGCCCTTTTCAGGATAATGCTACAAGCGGGGGCTCATCTGGGATCTCCTTTTATCCTTTCTACAAAAGGTGTGTGTGTGACCCCATCCAGAGCGATGAGCCAAATGGATTCCACCCCTGTCACTAAGGGGTGTGAAGAACAGAACAGAACAGTGAGATAGAGATAAGTGCAGCAATCAACCCCCCTGAGGATGCCTGATCAAAAGAGCAGATTCTAAAGGCAATGAGGGCCCATGTCCCAGATCAGAGGGTTTACATGGTAGATACAAAGTGGACAGGGACTCTTCTCACTCTATGTGCTATTAGAGTGGAAGAAAAGGATCCTAGAATGCTTTGGGGTTAAGAACCTTCAATTGACTGAGGATGTCAGGGCAAGGGTTGTACACCTGACTTTCAGCAAATACTGTGGATGCACAAGACATCACCTTGGTCACTGCAGGGGCATCAGGGGCATGGTCTGCCCAGGATATAGGAAGCCAGACATCCAGCCAAACCTAGATAGGCAGCCACTATGCAGGTGGCTGGGTACAAGAAGGTGCATATCTTTTTGGAGATACAGCAAGAAGGAAGGAAGAAGAATATGAACCTTGACTGGAGCAGGTTGTGCAGGCAGTGGAAGAATGGGTGTATCAGATGCCCCAAAGAAGTTGAGGGTTAGAGAGAGCCTAAAAAGTCCCATGGTGAGAACTATTAGAAACTTAACAGCTGAAGGCTGAATCACTGTGCATGATTACCTCTGTTTACTGCAGGATGAGCTCAGACCTGCTGAAAGCTTTTAGCCTGCTGTTGTGGTTCGAGCAATGTACCACAAGAGAGGTGAAAGGTTGTCTGAATACACCAGACACCTGAACAGGTTGCTCTGTCAAATTGTGGAAAGAAAGGAGATTGAACTATTTTAAGTGAAATGGGTCAGGATGGAGAAGGTTCACAGGATGCTTTAATTTCAGACCCAATTTGGAATCGGCTAAAGATCCTGGCTGAGTGGAATACATGAGGGTATCATGAGTTCATAAAGAGAATTAAGCACACAGAAATGGTGGAGGAAACTAAAGAGGCCATAGCCAACTCCTCCCCAGAACGGGCTCGAAGCATGGGAGTGAGGAACACTGTGGGGCAATAATGCCAGGCTCACTGCTATGGAAGTACAAATATCCCATTTAACAGAGACAAAGGCCTCATGGATGGCAAGGGGCAGTTTGCCTATGATGGGAGGCCTAGCTGGACTGACCAATGCAGGGATGGACTCTTCCACCTCATCTGAGAAGCCGGTGAGGCACATGATCTGCTACAACTATGGGGGGCACAGGGCACTACAGGCATACTTGCATAAAGCCCCCCTACCCAAAACCTGGCCCAGTCAGGAAATCACAAAGGGCCCCAGTGAGGGATCCTACTGGGTGTCCAGAGAAGTTAGCTAGCTCGAGCCAAAGGGATGGCCAATTACAATCTCAGGCATTACCCCTTGCGAGTGGAATTTCACCAACCCACCCCACAACCCCCAGTGATAGGAGGGATGAGAGCACTTCCTTTAGCGAGGGGCTCACATACAAAAGGGCCTGCTGAGGGTAAAGTGACAAGAGTCTGACAGCAGCTTCAGAGACTCATAGAAGTGCCCAAGCATGGACTGTCAAGCCAGGTGTTGTCTCCCGCGCTGCTGAGATCCCCGAAGAGCTGGTGGGCTTTTCCCCAGTGGTTCAGGTATAAGTGCAGGGCATTTACACAAGGGCCCTCTTGGACTCTGGTGCGCAAGATATATTACTGTACCAGGATTACTATAATAGGCACCTGAAGCACCTGACCATGCAAAAGTTGGGCAATTTGGAGATTTGGGGCATTTAAGAGAGTCCCATATGAGGGTGTCTACCTATTCAGCTAACATTTCTCCCCCCTCCCCCCCCCCCCGGTTGTTGAATACTCTGAAACCTTTGACACAACATCAATGGTTAGCTGCTTTGCCTAGATTCTGTTTCAGCCTAAAGTACTGGCCCGGCATAGAAAACTGAGAAGCAGATGCCTTATTGAGAAGGCCTCATGGCACTAAGGCCACTGGCAAAGAGTGGACTAGAATAGCCCCAAATGCTATACAAGCCATATATCAAAGGATCGAACACTGGGTTAGAGGAAAAATAGAAGTGGAGGCTGTTGGGGTCGCAACTACAATTGTCCTCAAGTTATACTGCAATTCCACCCAGATGAGAGGAGGGGGACTGCCAGATGCTAACCAAGAAGAATTTGAGAAGGGATCAGGTGGAAGAGCCACTCTGTGGACTGACTTGAGGGCTATGCAGAGTGGTTGTTGGGAAGTCTTGTTGACCAACTCCCCGAAGACAGCCTGGCTGCTGCTTAAAGAATGTGACTGGTACCAGCTTTGGAGTGGGGTGGTTTATTGGAGGGGCCTTGAGGAAAAGTGGCAGCTGTTCCAGAGAAAGATAGAGAAACAGTACTAATCACATTACATGACGGCGATGTATATTTGGGGCCAGAAAGGACCTTCAGACTATGGAGGGATTGGTTCTATTGGCCATGTATGAGAGCAGAGGTTGCACTGTAGGTCCTGTATATGTTGAATTCAGCGAAAGACCCTGCCTTTAAGGTCTGCTCCACCGATACAGTCAAGGACCCGGGAGCTAGTCTGCATTGACTTTCTGTATCTGATACTAGTGGACAGGGGAATGTATTAGTGGTGACAGACCACTCATTACGCATATGCATTCCCAATGAAAACCAATGGGCAGTCATGTAGCCAAGGTTCTGGTGGAGAATTTCATTTTTCATTGTGGGCTGCCCCAGCGAATACACTCTGATCAAGGCAGAGAATTTGAGAGGTTGGCTGATCAAACAATTGCTCAACTTGCTGGGCATCCAGAAGTCATACACAACTCCCTATCATCCTCAAAGGGATCTGCAGCCTGAGAAATGTAACCATACTCTCCTTGATATGTTAGGAACACTGAACTGCAAAGCAAAAGCAGCACTGGACTTGACACATTTCTGCCGTGATGCATGCATACAACAGTATGGAAAAAGATTTACTGGATACTCTCCCTACAGCTGATGTTTGGGAGGGAAGCCCAACTACCAGTAGACTTAGCATTTGGAGTTTTCATTAGACCAGACCTTATTGGCCTTGTACTGAAATTATGTGGACAGGTTGAAGAGGAATCTGAAAACTGCATACGAGAGGGCCCAGTCTATCTCAGAGATCCGAGATTGCAGGAACAAAAGGATCGAAGATCTGAAGGTGAGAATCCAGAACTTGAAGCCAGGCGATCAAGTGCTACTGAGGAATCTGGGCATCCCAGGGAAACATAAACTAGCTGATTGGTGGAGCTCCTAACCCTACATTGTCTGTGAGAAACTGAATACCAGTATACCAGGTCCTCCCAGATGACGCCATGGGACCACTGAAAATGTGGTACAGAAACCATCTCCTATCTCTGAATTAGGCAGTATGTGTCTCCCAGCAGCATACATTACCACCCATAGAACCTTGCCCAGAGAGGAGGAGTCCAGTGATCTATACACTCAATCTATTTCCTTTGTGCTGAAGAAAGAGGAGGACAGTGATTAGGAGAGAGCTATATGAACTGGCTATTGTCACTCAAGGTCTTCGAAGTGGACCCACCCATGTCAGACACTAGTACTGGGCCAGAAGCACCTGAATTTGTGCCCCATGTGCAGAAATAGGAGCACTAGTAAGGCAGGCCAGTGAGCAAGCCACGCCACAGCCAGAAATGCAGAATGAGAGACGACCAAGATACCTAAACTTGCCATTCCCCCAGAGAAAGTCCTGTCCACCCCAGCTGAACCTAGAGAATCAAGACCAAAAAAGGTGATTCATCCCCCGCAGAGGCTGACATATGACTCTTTGGGCCACAGGATGGCAGAGGTGGCATTCACTGCCAGGCGGGCCTCAGAAGCACAATTGCAGCCCAATGAGCCTGTGGGGAAGGGAATGCCAGACCCTCCAACATACCCACAGATAGGAAATGCTATAGATTAGCATAATCTCACCAGCGAGAGACGTATAATGTACATACAGGATATTAGCAAACTGGCTCTCTCTCTTTGGGGGACCAAATAAATTGGGGTGGAGGGAGGAGGGGTGATGAGGAGGAGGGGTTTTAGGAAGAGTGACGAGGAGAGCAGTGTTGATGGGCAAAATCAGCAAGGCAGCCCTTTTGCACTATACATATAATATTCCTTCTGTGGATTGCATTCATTTACTTTGCCCAAAAGTGACCTATTGAAAATGGTTAGGTAGTGTTTGGCAATATTTTTTTTTTGCATAGGTCAAAACGCAGTGGACCTCCCAACCCATAGGAAGGGTGAAACAAGATGGAAGATGGAAGTCAAACAATTATAAATACCTTTCTCCATGTTAAAATTACAGTTGAATTTCTATTGCATACATTTAAGTTAAAAAAAAGTGTGATTTGTTTGGAAGACTTCAAACCAAATATATAATATATAATATATTTGATTTGAAGTCTTCCAAACAAATCACACATTTTATATTTAGATACTATATCTAGAGTTATAAGACCTCGTGAATCCAACCTTTCCTAATTTAAGTGCCTTCTTGATATGTACACTACAGTTCCAGAATTCTCAGCAATGTTCATACTGGTTAGAAAAATCTGAGAAAGGATCCATATGATGGAGAGTTTGCAGTCATACCTGTTAAGTCTTTTAAAAGAATGACAGCACATCAAGGATCTGAAGGTTGAGAGGCAATTTTAGTATGTTTTTTCAAAGGCACTGTAAGAGGATCAGTTGTGAAGTCAGATAAGTTTTAATTAACCATGGTAGATTTTTTTCACTTTCCCATTTGGAAGTCAGGGTGCAATTCCAGTGCCTTGAAGCAGAATACTAAATTGTGCAGACTTGATGCCATCAGAAATGCATTTTTTTTCCTCTTTCTCTTTCATAAAAATAATTTGAGTTTTCTGGATTCTCCCTTTAGGAAGTAGGCACTGAACACTGTTGGAATAGTTAAATCAGGGCAGTGTTGTAGTAGTCATGGAAGACAGCTGTGCATTTTTTTAAAATTGTATGATGATGATAATGTGCCATCACATTGATATCAGCTCTTAGTGACCATATAAATAGGTTTTTCCCCAAGATGCTATAACTTCAGTTATAGCATCTTGCAGTTGCCATTGCTGCTCTAATTAAATCCATCTACTTTGTTGTTGTTTGTCCTCTTTTTCTTTCTGTCCATGGATTTTGTAATACCATATGATTATTTTTCAGGGAATGTTGGGATAATTTTGTATAAAGTTCCCATTTCATTTAATCTCATAGACAGCCTGCCAAACAATTTGTTGCCATAATTCAGGTCTCGGAATTCTGCATGGCTTTATCATAGAACATACAAAAAAATAAGATAGGTATCAAAACTCCTGGTACTACAAATATATGTATATATATATATATTTAATCATCAACATACAGCGCCTCCACGGAACCGGTTGGAACCCATGGACACCATCTTTGTCAAAAATGTAAAGGAAGATGGGCCAGCACACCAGGCTGGTCTCCAGACAGGTAAGACAAGAATGTCTTTATTATAGCTATATGTCAGTATTCTAATAACATGATCAACCCATTTCCCTTATTCCCTGTTGGTAACTACTATGCACTAATAGCAAATGGGGCTGGTTGGATCTATGTTGAAACAACCAGTCTTCCCAGATGTTACCTTCTGCATCACATCCTTTTCTTTTTTCCTGAAGGAGACTGAAGCAGAAAAGGAGGGGGATGGGAAGATAAATTCCACATGCTATTGAAAAGTTTCTGTTTCTCTTCTTGAAGAGTAAAAACCAAACCAAATATAGAGATGGAATGTCTGGGATGGTTCCTTTTTTACTGGATATCTCAATTATGTAAGAGATAAGGATTAATTCACCTCACATCAGCAGTTGCCAAGACATTTGGGACAGAGGATTAAGTTAAATTTTATGCATGGCTACATTTACCTCTTGGGAGGTTAACTAATGCAACCAAGATCCTCATTATTAGCCCACTTAAGAGTTTTGTATAACATGACTTTATGTAGACGTTTCAAGAAACAATTCTCATTTGATTTTTCCCCCTCTTTTTTCATACTAAGTTATTTGAAGATCTTCGTATTAGTAAACTAAAATGAGCACTGTGCAAATATGGAAAATACTCCATGTTGCTGCTTTATATGCATTCATCTCTCCCAATTTCCTTGATTTTACTGTATACATAAAAACATTGTTCCCTATTATTCTTTATTTCTCTATACAAATCAGGAAATAGTGTGGAATCTGTTTTCCTACCCATCTATCATGTTCTTTCTGAAGATACCAGCTTTTTCCAGAATAAGCTTATAGTCTTCAATATTAATTAAAGCTCCTAACCAGTTTCCATTTTAAATGAGACTTTAGGCAAAAAGGAACCATTTATAGCTGATCTCCACCATATATTTATTATCATTGTATGAGGAATTGCAGATTTACCATCATCAATCTCAGCAATCTCTCTTACACTCATATTCTCTTTGAAAGAGGGTGATTCAAGATTTACAAATTCGAATGGAAAGTAACCTGCTTTCTATTTATAAATTGCCTCCATTAATGTAATGGAAAAACTGATCAATATTCCATCTGTTCAAGTTTTAACAATGTACATAAAATTTCGCTAGAATGATTTCCTATATTAATAATATAATACGTTTTTGTTGTTTGTTGTTTCCGTCTTTTTTCTATTTTATGTTTATTTGTGTCTTTTTACCTTTAATTTTTGTTCTTTTTAGAAATTAAAATGACACATTTTTAAAAAGCAATTACTTTATACCAAAGAGCATCTGTTGCATTTTCAATTTATGCTGTTTTTAAAATGCTACTTTTCCTACTGCAGAACATTTAAATTCAAAGGGTTTTTTTTGAAAAAAATGTAGTTTGTACTTTGCTCTCTTCCTTGCTCTCTTTGTGAATTTTAATGTTAATGTTAATATTAATATTTGAATGCTTTATCTCAGTGATGGCTAACTTTTTTGCCATTGAGTACCAAAAGCAGGGGGAGTGCGGGAGGTTCACGCATGTGTGTGCCCACACCCATAATTCTATGTGTCCTGCCTCATGCACATGCGCATGCCCCCCCACGCTCCCCCTGCTTTTGGTATGTGATGGCACGGTGGGCCACCAGACTTCCAGTGGGACTGGAAGTCAGAAAAACGGGCCGTTTCCGGCCTCTAGAGGGCCTCCGGAGGGGTGGGGAATGCCGTTTTTGCCTCCCCAGGATCCCAGAAAGGCTCTGGAGCCTGGGGAAAGCAAAAAATGGGCTTTCCGGTCCCACCTGAAGTCTGGAAATGGGCTGTTTCCGGCTTCCAGAGGGCCTCCAGGGAGGTGGGAAAAGCCGTTTTCACCCTCCTCAGGCTCCTAGAAAGGCTCTGGAGCCTGGGGAGAGTGAAAATGAGCCTTCCTCACCCACCCACCCCACTCTCCCGCCCAGAGGCCCTCCAGAGGCCAGAAACTGTGTTTCCTGACCTCCAGTGGGCTCAGAAAACCTGAAAATCAGCTAGCTGGGACACGCATGCGCACCAGAGTTCAGCTTGTGTGCCCACCAATATGGCTCTACATGCCACCTTTGGCACGCGTGCCATAGGTTCGCCATCACAGCTTCATCTTGTTTTTACTTGGTTATACGCTGACTACAGTTACCGCTAGACAAGATGGGTGACATATAAGTTACATGAATAAATAAATAATAACAATCTGGCAAATTTTATCAATAAAATATGGTTTCTCTTTTCTCTTCTTTGCCTTCAGTGCAAGATGCAATGGATGTAACAAAGTTGTGCTTTCTCAGTTTCCTATCTTTTTTTTTTTGCAGGAGATCGACTGGTTAAAGTAAATGGTGAAAGCATCATTGGGAAAACCTATTCACAGGTTATCAGCCTCATACAGAACTGGTGAGTTGTTTCCACTATCCTTCCTCTTACAGATCTGTTATAGATATCAGTACTATCCTGTAAACATCACAGCATTGGAAGCAGAGAACAGATGTAACTGATTCTGTCAATTAGATGGACGAAACCACGTGAAAACAAAAAACATGTTAGGCCTAAGATCATAGTCCTTGATGCTGCCATTTTCTTTCTTTATTCTCCTCCTCTCAAATGTGGGTTGGAGGATTGATGGTAAGGCTCTTGTACCTGGCCTCCAAATATTTTCTTGATTGCAGCAAAGCATGTTGGCTTTAGGGCAAAACTATGAGGAGTACATATCTTGGAGAAATGTGAGCAGAGTTCATGCAAGTTGTAAAGAACCTTTCAGTGCATTGTTATAATATATCAATCTTTCCGAAAGTTTCATTGTATTGTTTGTTTGTTTGCGTACATTTGAATATCTGTGTTTTTAGGGGAAGTGTCTACATTACGATTATACTAAGAGAGGTCTGATGGCAAAAGATTTAGGAGCCCCTGCCTTAGAAGATGGTAGCTAAGGATTGCAGAATAAAAGAAGCCTCTTAGTCATCTTATCCATTGTCTTTTTTTGGCAGTGTAATTTAATTGGCTTTAGAGAAAAGTTACAGTCCTTTCCTTTGCTCAAAATTAAAAAGAACTGCTTGCTAAATATGAATCTAGGTTGACTCCATTTCATGTTATTTAGAATCTCCTGGCTGCATCCTTTTGCTTTCCTCATCTTACTTCCCCACATTCTCCAAATATTTTTATCACATGGGATAAAATAACTCATTTTTCCACATAATTATTGCTGGCCTACTAACTTCACAAGTATCTATTAAATTGGATCTGCCAAAGTAATTGCCTTAACTGTTTATTTTGGGCTGGATTTGAGGGAGAAGACTCAATACAAACTCTATTCTGTTAGTCACAATTTTGGTTCTTCTTTTCACATTCCTCTCATTGGGCCTGTCAATTATTCATTGTACTCTCATTTGTGTGACTTTAAGAATTTGGTATTTCTCCCATTCCCCTTTCCTACTGTTAAAAATTTGGATGATAGGGGACAAAAACATTCCTCATGGCAGTCAGTCTGTTTTCTTCACAAGGACCCTAAAATTAATTAGGGAATCAAATTAAACTTCCTGACACAGACTAGCCTGTCTACTCAAAGATCTTACAAAACATCCTTTAATCTGGTTCTGGTAATAAGGGTAGCACTAGTCATTTGGCACTTAGTTTATTCATTATTTCTTAGTTTTTCATCCTGTTATGTTCACCACCTTATTTATAAAACAATATCTAATATCCCTTCCTCCTCCAATTTTCATCACAACTGCAACCCTGTGAAATAGGTTGGGCTGAGAGTGACCAAAATCACCCAGCTGGCTTTCATGCTTAAGGTGGGACTAGAACTCACAGTCTCCTGGTTTCTAGACTTCTGCCTTAACCACTACACCAAATTGGCTTTCCCTCCAAATCCGACAGATTCAGAATTTAATCACAAAAAATAATACCCAACATGAAAATTGGATGATTTCTCCAAAATTCTCAGGGTGTTTCTTAAGAGCAGGTCTCCCCCTAGTGGTTATATAAGCACA
The DNA here is from genome assembly GCA_038048745.1 of Coluber constrictor foxii. NCBI lineage: Eukaryota > Metazoa > Chordata > Lepidosauria > Squamata > Colubridae > Coluber > Coluber constrictor. The sequence continues at coordinate 74,222,740 of CM075961.1, forward strand.
CTTCTGAAAAGTTTTCCAGGGAGGAATTTTGCTCAAGATAACATTAACATTCCTTAACGCATTGTAAGCCACCCTGAGTCTCCGGAGAAGGGCAGCATATAAATCTAATTAAAAAAAAAAGTTTGGGGCAAATCATGACATGAAAATCATGAAAATAGCCAAATGAATTTTTTGGTGTCATGATATATTCTCCCCAACCATTGTACCCTGATGTAGTAAGCAAATATATAATTTAATATAATTATGTTGCCCTGTGTCTCCCATTATTCCACTTCCCACAGATGTCCATGCAGCTATTGGAATTCAATGCAATTGAATTGAATTGAATTAAAATGTGGAAAGTCAAGAAGGCTGCATATTTCCAGACATATTTTTACACTGAAAGTCAGAATGATTATATAGACTTTATACGGCAATTTTTCTGGGAAGTTTTCTCTTTTATGTGAATTTCTAAAATAGATTGTTTCATCAAGTTGTTTGAAAACTATGGAGAAAATCTATTAGAACGTATCTTCTCACAATTACTTTTAGAAGAACAACATCTCTTAAGCTTACAACTCTGCAGGTGAAGAAGCTGTTAGTGAAATTTTTTAAAATTTAAACCAGACAAACAAAAAGGGGTTTTATTTGAGAAAGAAAATAACGAATACAGAATTCTAAACTAATATTGCTGAAATCGGTTTGGCTGTATGTACTGAGTTTCAGTGTTTATGCATAGATTCTTACAAACAGAATAAAATGTAGAACTTGATTTAATATTTCACTGAAGATCTACAATGAGACTAGAATCCATACAAATTTACATATATGTCAGGTCCTATAAAATCCTTTATTGACTATTCACTCATTGCTTTTCCAAAGGCAGATTTTTGTTTGCTTCCATAGAGATAAATTATAGGTCAATCCTTAAAACAATTAGAAGTTATTTGTATCCATTGTAGAATCTTGTATTTTCATTTTTCAAAAGGTAAATCGTCTAGAACAATAACAGTAACAATGTGGAATTTTGGAAAACAAACATACAGACATCTGGCCCACAACATGCCTGACATCACTATTGTAGAAAAGAAAAAAGTCTGGTTCATTGATATTTCAATTCCAGGTAATGCATAAATTGAAGAGAAACAGCTAGAAAAAAATAACAAAAAATATTGTGATCTGCAAATTGAAGTTGAGCATTTATGGAGGAAGAAATCAATGGTTACACCAATAATAATAGGAGCAATATTCAAAGAGTTGCTGGAAATTTTGAACTTATTAGACTTGAATATTCAAACTTTACAAAAACCCACATCATTATCGAAACTGCCTATATGTTCAGGCGTTACCTTAATAGTTCTTAAGTCCTTGGTTAGGACTTGAACTGCTAAGTTTTTACCAGTCTCAGACTGTGAATGGAATTGAAAGTTAAATCAACAACAATAACAACAATATAAGATCTTGAAGACCCAACATCTAGATCTGAGTTAACTGAGAAGATTAAGACTCAGATGGAAAATGCTGAAAGAATTTGATTGCCAAAACTGAATCAAGTTAGTAAGAGAAGTTTAGATAAATTATTGAAGAATGTGAATGAAACTCCTTACATTACTCCAACAGAAACATTACCTCAAGCAACCAACTAATGTATGCAGCAGTTATGTTACTACTGAAGAATTGCGCTTGAACATTAGAAAGAATAAAGCAATTAAGAAGGGAAAACCAAAGTGGAAAATCCGGCTGGAGTTAACAATAAAGAGAATTTGATTGGATTTAAGTTATAAGGATATAAGGATTATAAGTAATTTGAAGAATTTGAGGCAAGGAAATCTGAAGAATAAAAAAATTAGAATTAGCCTGACAACAAGATATGACCTGGAAAACAAGGAAATTGCAGTTGTGGTTGAAGAGTTGAAATGAAGAGGTGTAGCTATTGCAGAGAAAATAAAGTTATAGGATATCTGAGTAATGCAGTTTCAGCAAAATTCACAATTTTGAGAGAATCAGCATCATTTCTATAAGACTCTTGAAAGTGGACATGGTGCTACCACAAGTGAAAAACCAAGCAAAAAAATACCCTGAAATTTTGGAAAAACTTGCAGGAAAACAAGAACTACAATGAGAATACAAAATGGATCAAGCAGCTTCAAAGCAAGGTAAAAGTGACTAGAATGGAACAAAAGAAATGGGGCAAAAGCAAGCAAAGAAGGTCAAAAACTGAAGTGCTCTTGGTTTAGATGAGCTGCATGGATTCTGGTTGAAATCACTAACATGTTTGCATGAAAAATTAGATGAATCAGGTTCTGGAAGCACCAAAAAGTGAAAAATGGAAGACCTGGAAGAACCTTTTGATTCAGAAGAATACAGAAAAGGAAAATAAACCCAAAAATTACAAGATAATCAGTTGCCTGCCAACAACATACAAATTACTTACAGGCATTATTGCAAACCAAATTTATGGATGTCTAGAAAACAAGGATTTGCTACCTGTAGAACAGAAAGGGTGCTGCAAAAATTCAAGAGGAATCAGACCAATTGATGATTGATTAACTGGTTTTGAGAATTGAAAGAAAAGATGATGAAATTTGTCCATGGCCTGAATTGATAATAAAGCATTTGATTCTGTTCCACATACCTGGATTGAGAATTAGCATCAACATCTAGAAATTTCTGGAAGACTTCCATGAAGCTATGGCAAACTAAGTTTATGGCCTGTGGAGAAGAACTGGGTGAACTTGAAATCAAACAAGGAATCTTCCAAGGCAGCTCATTGTCACCTCTGTTATTTGTACTTTTTATGGTGCCATAATAAGCATTTTGAACAAAACTAACTGTGGCTATGAATTGACTAAAAGAGTGCTGAAAATTTCCCATTTGCTCTACATGGATGATATGAAACTATTTGAAAAAAACAAAAGCTGAATTGAGCTCACTGCTGAAAAGCACTGAGTTTAGCAGATACATTGTAATGCAATTTGGCATTGACAAATGTGCAACAATTGCTGTTAAGGCAGGAAAAATTATCGAAGATGATGGATTCAAACTTGATAATGAAGAGCTGATAAAAGCAGTAACACCAGAAGAATGGTATAAGTACTTAGGAATTTGGAAGCCTCTCATCTGTTGCACAACCAAGTCAAGAAAGCTACTTCAACAAAATACATAAAGCGAGTCTGGAAAATCTTAAGACCAAAGCTAATTGGAGGAAATATCATAAAGGCAATTAACATCTGGGGAGTGCCTGAAATACAATACTCAGTTGGAATAATTGATTGGACTCAGCTAGAACTTGATTGGATCAAAAGTCAAGAAAATTAATGACAATGTATCGTCCCGTGCACCCAAAAAGTGATATTGATCGATTGTATTTGCTTAGATCTCAGGGTGGCCAACAGTGGTATGTTTCTCCCGGTTCAGCCCGGTTCTCCTGAGCCAGTAGCGGTGATGATATGACATCACTGAACTGGTTCTGCCCCTGCCCCCCCGCCCCCACCCCCTGCGCCCCCCCACCCCCCGCATTATTCTTACCTTTTATTTGGCCGCACCTCCAATCTATTGCTGCTTCCTGAGTCCCAGCTGATGGCTAGAGGGAAAAAAACTGTTTACACTCTTGCCGTAGGGCTTCAAAGGGCTGCCCTACAGCTGATTAGTGTTAAAAGAAAACAAATTGAGTAGACCAGTGCCTGCAAAAATACATGAGTAGATCAGTGCCTGCAAAAATAAATTGGTAGACCAATGCCTGCAAAAATACATGAGTAGATCAGTGCCTGCAAAAAATAAATGGGTAGATCGGTACAGCTCTGCAAGCAGTTAAAAGCCCGGTAGACCAGTACCTCCGCTAAATCCTAAATAAATGACCATCAAGCCACGCCCACAAAATAAGCCACGCCCACAGAACCAGTAGTAAAAAAATTTAGAACCCATCCCTGGTGGCAAAGGACTCTTACAGGCGAAACAAACTGTGGAAGAAGAAAAACATGGCTTAAACGACTACATAAAAAAAAAAGCAAAAGAGCCTTTGCTGAAGGAGATGAACAAGGAAAACCTCTTGAAAACAATGATATTGAAAGTAGAATATCAAAAGGAAACAACTGAGCATCAAGTTTCTAACTGGAAAAAGAAGCCTCTACTTGCTTGGAATAAGACCAGACTATATTGATAATAAAGATTGGTATATATTTGTCCATGTCTCAACAGCGGCGAGAATGGCATTTGCCCAACTGTGGAAAGATGTAGATACGCCTCCCGATCATCTGATAATAAACAAGATTCTCCAATGTGCTGAGATGGATAGATTAACGTATATTTTAAAAGACAAGAAAGATTCAATATATAATAGAAGTTGGGACAAATGCTTTGTCTGGCTCAAAAGAAGGTTAAACCTAGGAAAGGGGTGATAAGATCGTCTATTTAGATTAATTAGATATCTATTAGGCTATATGATTTCTTAAAATTTCGACAAAAACAGGCTAACTCTTTTGTAGATAGTTAGTAGAAATTGACTCTATTGAAATGTTTGGTTTGGATGACACTAGTTATTATTAATTGGAGAGTGAGCTTAACTCTCGGTTAGTCATGTTTGTCGTTTCGTTTTAGTCTTGTGTTTATGTGTTTCTACATTTCACCATTTATATTGTTTTTCAATGTTTATTTTGTGTTAATCTTAATGTAAAGATTTAATAAAGATTTAATTAAAAAAAAAGAAAAAGAAGCCTATGGACAATCAACATCTTTAGGACATTGAAGGAAAGATATATACATAGCTAACATGGAGGTGGTTGAGATCAGGGATGCTAAAGAAAAACTGAAGGCTTCATTTTAGCTGCCCAAGAACAAGACCTGCAAAACAATTCCATGAAAGCAAAAATTTAACTTGTCAGTAAGAACAGCAAATGTTGCTTATGCAATGAAAAAAATGAAATAGTGGATCATTTTATCAGTGACTGCAGTAAAATCTCGCAAACTGATGAACAATGTCATGATCAACCATAGCAAACAATTCTGAATGGCACTGCCATTCAGACCTGCCCATTGATAAAATTTCCATCTGTCAATTACAAAAGTTACACTGCTTGGCCCACACATATACTATGCCAATACATTATGAATCCTAGGTTTTTGGGAAGAACTCAATGGACAATCAGTTCAGTGGCTGCTAAAGATATAATGGCTCTCTCAGATGCCAGATAATGTGGAAGGGCCACATCTGGGGACATCAGAGAGGGACGACGGGTAATGTCAGGAGGACATGGAAGGCTCTGGGTCAGAAGCAGATCATCAAGGTGAGATGGTGTGGAGAATAATGGTGGAATCCGCAAACGAGCAACTGGATGAAAGCTGGCTATGCAGGCAAAAGGAGAGACTCAGCTGCTTCTAGTGAATACAGGCCAGCTGGTCACAGTCTGTGCATGCTCTCTTCTTTGGATCTGTTGATTTTGTTGGGCCTTTACTCCTAGACTCTTGAACTATCGCCTTTATTGACTTCATTGTGCCATGATCCCATTGACTCTGTGGTTTCTCATGTCTTGGATTAGTTATTGTGTTTGTTGAGCTTTGGCTACACTGACTTTGCTGGGAGCAACTTTCTGAAGCATTGAAGTCGGGACCTGGGGAATGATTAAGGGGCTTGGCGGTGTGGCATATATGCATTAAACCCCATTTGCGTGTGTATGTATGGACTGGGACATGGCAGTTTGTCTCTGACCTTAGCATTTTTCAGAAATAATCCCACAAGCTCGGTTCCATGAAGCAGCTACTTGTTGACAATGCCTCTCTGGCCCAAAAAGTTGCCTTCTATTGTTGCAGCTGGGCCAGTTGCAAGTGTCAGGGCCAGCCCAACCCAGTCTCTGTGCCAGATAAATTTGATGGCAGGTTGGCACAGTTTCTAATGTTTTTGGCCAGTGCTAGTTGTTCATGAGTTTGTGAGCAGGGACTTTCAGACTGGGACAACGTGGAATTCATGATTAGCCTGTTGTCAGGTCCTGCAGCCAGGTTGGGCACCTCATTTCTTACTCAGCCTAGCCTGCTGTTTGGTGACTTTGCCGGTTTTTGTGCTCAGTGGAAGTTCATTTGTCATGGCAGAACTGCCATGAACACAGCCCCAGCAAACTAAAGACAGCCGCAGATTGGGATCAGTTATTTTTCCTGGGCCATTACAAAATTAACACTTGAGCACCCACAGAAGTCCCTTGGGACTGGTGACAGCCATTTATAGCATTTAGCAATAGCACTTATATATCGCTTTATAGCCCTCTCAAGTGATTTACAGAGTCAGCATATTTTCCCCAACAATCTGGGTTGCCTCTTTACCAACCTTGGAAGTATAGAAAGCTGAGTCAACTTTGAATCAGACAGGATCAAATTCCAAGAACTGGAAAGCAGAATTAGCTTGCAATACTGCATTCCAACCACTGCACCATTATGACTACAGAGGACTCTGTATAAAGAGACACAGCTGCAGCCAAGAGACTTGGATGACCAGGCGGAACCAATGGGTGGAGAAGAGGTGCATCTGCAGTTGGTTAGCAGGGAGAGGAAGAATTGCTACCTTCCTCTAAACCAAGGTGCATAGGACTAAATGAAGAGAGATACAACAGAGATCAGTGTGGCTGTTTGCAAGCAGGCAGCCTGGCCCTTCCTATTGAGCTGTACCAGCTAGCGGCTACTTCCAACTGGGGAATAATATTATTTTGGATGAGGATGCTTAGATGATCCAAGAAGATGCCTGTCTATTATCACAGCTGGTCCATTTGCAAGTATTCAGGCTATTAGACCTTGGCCTAAATGCCAAGTTTGTTTGCTGGATAAATTTGATGGCAGGCTGACACAGTTTCCAGTGTTTTTTGACCAGTGCGAATTGGCCATGAATTTGTGAGCAGGCTTTTCAGACTGACTGAGACAAGGTGGAATTCGTGGTGAACCTGTTGAGGTCCTGTGGTCAGTTTGGCCATCCCATTTCTCACTCACCTGCCTTTTATGACTTTACAGGGTTCTGTGCTCAGTTGAAGTGTATTTGTCATGGCCCCATCGGAGGTGGGGCCAGGGAGGAGGAGGAAACGGAGATGGGGCTGACAGAGGAAGATGGCACAGCCTCTCTGGCCCTGAAGGAGCAAATGGAGGAGCAGGATGAAGCAGCCCCTGGTCCCTCGAGTTTGGGAAGGGTCTTCAGAGAGAAAGAGAGGGCGCAGAATGACTGAGCAAGGGGGAAGGAGCTCCACTGAGCTCCGGAGAAGAGCAACTGCCTCCTTGCCTAATCCCTGAGCACGGAAAATGGAGAGGAGATCGGAGCAGTGCAGGGCGATCTGGTGCCTCAGGAGGAGGGCGCCCTGCCTCTCATCACCAGGCTCACCTGGGGAATAGGATTTAAGGAACCACTGTGAGGAGGAGCGTTTGTTGGGAACAAGCATTGCATTTGTCCAGCCACACTTGCGATTATCGACATCTTGCTTCCTGGCTTTGCCTTGCTTTGCTTCAACTTGCCTTTCCTTGCCTAGCCTGACTGTGAGCAAGCTTGCAGCAACACTGCTCTGCTCTGCATTTTTGCTGTAGCCCCAGCAAACGTTCGGAGCAACAAGGACGCCCTGTGATCAGGTTTTCCATACCACTTCTGCTCCCAGGACTGTGCTGCTCCTCTGGCCATATAACAGACAAGAACTATCGGAAGGGTGCGTGTGTGTTTAGAGCTCTGCTCTTGAATTTGCAGTGAACTGTCGGGATTTTGGGGAAAGGTTGGAGCAATAAAAGGGAATTAAGCTGTCCCTTTGGCTGTGTCGCTTTCGTGCCTGGCTGCGGTCATTACAGCATTTTTGAGGATCCTTTGAAAGCCCAAACTTTGCAAGAGGTGAAACAGTCAGCAGCAGGATACTGGCTACATTAGTTACTTTCACCTTGTAAACCAGGAAATGAAATGAAATGAGGAGGCCCTTACAGACCAGTTTCAGGATTGCGAATCAATTGGATTAGTAGGCAAAGCAGGAATGCCTCCAACCCTTCAGGAGTTGCTACACCTGTGTCTTTGTATTCATAGCTATCTTGAGCAAAGAAGGGTGAGGAGGAACCTAGCAGGGTCATCAGGTTCTGTGGTGGTGCAGGAGGCAACACCAACTCATCAGAGACACATGCCAGTCAGAAACGCAGGACTGCACTTGATGCAGGTGGCAGAAGGATTACCGGCGTTGGAAAAGACTCTGCCTGCACTGTAGGGGCAGCTCACTTGACAAACTAGAACAGAGACCACATGAGGTTCCCAGCGCCAGATTCCCTCTCCTTCAGCATTCTTAGGCCAGTAATGGACTTGCCTTGAGCAACTGAGCAGATCACTGGAACTGCCAAGAACATACCCCAGGAAACTGAGGAGAGTTGCAGAGAGGGATTGATTATCTCTCCTGGAGCACTGCAGCAATTAACTCTTGGGCACTCACAGAAATAAGTTGGGTCTGGTGACAGCCATTTATAGCATTTAGCTATAGTACTAAATAGTACAACGACTGTACATACCTCTTTATAGTGCCTTTCAGCCGTTGTTACCGCCACCTTTTCAGGCCCAGACAATCCAATTCTGAGATAGAGTGAGCAGATGACAAGGAAGAACCAGAGGAGATCCCTTCCAATAAAGTGGCTGTGTCGAGTCCATGAATGGAAATCAGCAGTGCAGTGCATTTTAAAGCAATTTAGTTTGATGGCCTGAAAACTTTCAGAGAAATGCCTTACTTTCTGGTTGTTTATTCAGAAAACTTCTGACCAGAAGCATGCATCTGAACAAAGGTTCAGATTTTTAAAAACAGCAGCAGTATGACAAGCAACTTTGGGAGGGTAAGTTGGGAAATATTTTGGATTTCTGTAACTTATCTCTATATTGCTACAGTGGCTGTGTATCCAGATATATTTATTTATTGATCTGGGCCGGAGGCATATCAATTAGCATAGGCAAGAGGTATTAGCAATGCGAGATCCTAATTATTGTGGTATATAAGGGTCATAGGAACTCTGTGAAGTTATTCATTATGTCTACATCAAAATGTGACATATAGATCACATATACAAAGTGATGACATCCTGGCTTATAATACTCCACATTTAACTGTACTTGAATAAGTGTGGATAACTGATGTGGCTGTACCAGGGAATGGTGGAAGAGAAGACAAAGAATTAGGGAAGATTGCAAAGTATCAAGATCTGAAAATGGAACTTGAAAGATTATGGCATTAACTGTCCATGGTAGTGCCATTGATTATCAGCACACTGGAAGCCACTGTAATGGTTTTGATAGATGCTACCTCGGACAACAAGGAAGACACGGCTTCAGAGATTTTGGATCAGGGCAGAGAGGAGTGCCAGGAAGATGCGGATGATTCTGAACCAGAAGGCAATAGGAAAGAGGAAGAGGAGAGGCCAGAAACCTTGGAAGGGCTGTTGGAGGAGTGACCAGACAAGCATATAGCTAAAGAGGAGAGAGGAGAGACACAGCTGCAGCCAGGAGACTTATTATTTTTATTTAGGAGATTTCTATTGCAGCCTATTCTCACATGGTGGCTCAAGATGGCTTACAAGAATATAAAAAACATAATATAAAAATAATAAAACTAATAAAAGAGAGAATTATATATAATAAAATAACATAACTTCCCATATCTACCCCCGCTCCGGCAAAAAACACATCATACAAGCAATTTAATGGGCTCCATCCTGCTCTGCATTCCCCAGGTCCGCTGGCGGTACCAGGTCTTCAGCACCTTCTGGAAGAGTGTTAGAGTGGGGGGCCATCCTAATCTCTGGGGGGAATGATGTTCCAGAGAGAGGGAGTCACCATGGAGAAGACTTGTATGACCAGGCAGAAGCAATGGGCGGAGAAGAGGTGCACCTGCAGTCGGTTTAGCAGGGATGAGGAAGAATTGCTACCTCCTTCATCTCAAGATGCATAGGGCTGAACGAACGGAGGCACAACGGAGATCAATGTGACTGCTTGCAAGCAGCTAGCCTGGCCCCTCCTAATGAGCTGTACTAGCTGGCTGATCTGTTTGCTTCCCTGCTATGTGTATGTGCCCTGACTTCATGTTTTCCTGATTCTGGACCTATGCCTTGGTTTCTGACCTCATAACTGGACCTTATAGTTTGGTGCTTGGATTGTGGACTTGGACTTTGGCTTTGGTTACTCTAAGTGGAATTCGGACTTGTGCCTGGACTTCGGATTTTTGTGTGTGGATTTGTGAACTTGTGGCTTGTGCTTGAACTTGCTTTTGACTTCATGCCTTGGCTATGCTGATTTGGATTTATTGGGACTTTGTGTTTCTTGTGATTAGGATCTGTGGAATAATACTAGGGACTAGCAGTGCTTAACTAAAGCTCTAAAAATCCCTGATTTTTGCATTCACAGACACACCAAATCAGCGACATCAAACAATTTTGTATGACAATGCTTAGCTAATCTAAGAAGATGCCCGTCTATCATTGCAACTGGCTCAGTTGCAAGTATCTGGGCCATTAGACCCCGTACATAAATGCCAAGTTTGCTTGATGGATAAATTTGATGGCAGGCTGGCACAGTAATTCAGTGTTGTTTGACCAGTGCCAGTTCTTCATGAATTTGTGAACAGAGAATTTCAGACTGACTGGGATAAAGTGGGATTTGTGTTTAGCCTGTTGACAAGCCCTGCGGCCAGGTCGGCTATCCCATTTTTCACTCAGAGGCTCTTGTGTGATTTTGCAGGGTTTTGTGCTCAGTTGAAGTGCAAGTTTGAGGATCCTGAGAAAGTCCAGACCACCAACAGGCATCTGCAGGAGTTGATACAGCTGGCATAAGTTGGTTGACTTTTGGGTACTTTTGCCTGGTAAACCAGGGTCTAAAATGGAATGAGGAGGCCTTTACAGACCAGTTTCAGGAGGGGCGAAGCCATTTGTTGCTTTAGCACTCTTTGTAGTGCTTTATAGCCCTCTCAAGTGGTTTACAGAGTCAGCATATTTGCCCCAACGATCTGGGTCCTCTTTTTACCAATCTCAGAAGGATGGAAGGGTGAGTCAACTAGACAGAGTCAAACTCTGAGAACTGAAATGCAGAATTAGTCTGAAATACTGCATTCCAACTACTGTGCCATTATGGCTCTTCTCACCATTTTTATTCTCTCCCTTTTCATCCTTGGCATTATTACCCTTTACTTAAACGGGATCTGTAATTAGGGTAAGGGGGAATCAGCCATTTTCAGGTCCACCCATTCCATTCTGGGATAGAGTGAGCAGAGGATAAGGAAGAACCTTATCCTTATGAAAGGAACCCGTCCAATAAAATGGCTGTCTCGAGTCCATGAATGGAAATCAGCAGTGCAGTGCATTTTAAAGTAATTTATTTGATGGCCTGAAAAATTTCAGAGAAGTGCCTTACTTGCCAGTTGCTCATTCAGAAAACATCTGACCAGAAGTGTGCATCTGAGCAAATGTGTATTCTTAAAAAAAAGCAACAGCAGCATGACAAGGTACTTTGGGTCAGCAAATTGGGAAATACTTTGGATTTCTGTAACTTAACTCTATATTTTGCTATAGTGGCTGTTTATTCGGGTATATTTATTTATTGGCCTGGGTTGGAGGTATCTCAATTAGCATAGGAAAGAGTTATTAGCTATTTATTTATTTATTTATTTATTTATTTATTTATTTATTTATTTATTTATTTATTTATTTATTTATTTATTTATTTTCTATACCGCCTTTCTCCCGCAGGACTCAAGGCGGTGTACAGTCAAGAAAAAATAAGAGATACATAAACATCATAAAATTGATAATTAAAATTATAGCATAGTTTAGCCCAAATAAATAAAACCCAGAATTATATAATATTTTAATCATTCCCAGTTAACGTGCTTAGCCCTGCCTGATTGAACATCAGGGTCTTGAGGTATGCTATGCGAGATCCTAATTATTGTGGTAAGGAACACATTGGACTCTGTGAAGTTAGTCATTATATGTACATCAAAATGTGACATATATATCATGTATACAAAGTGATGAGATCCTGGCTTATAATGTCTCAGATCTAACTGTGTTTGAAAGAAAGTAAGTGTGGATAATAGATGTGGCAACATCATGGACTAGGAGGCAATAAAAAAAGAGGAAGAAAAGACACCAGAAATCTTGGAAGGGCTGTTGGAGGAGTGACCAGACAAAAACTTAGCTAAAGAGGAGAGAGGAGAGACATAGCTACAGCCAGGAGACTTGGATGATGTGGCAGGACTAATGGGCAGAGAAGAGGTGCATCTGCAGTTGGTTAGCAGGGATGAGGAAGAATTACTACCTCCCCCTAAACCAAGGTACATAGGGCTGAATGAAAGGAGGTACAAGAGAGATTAGTTTGGCTGCTCCCTCCTAATAAACTGTATCAGTTGGTGGCTACTTCACCCATTTGGGGAATAATATTAGCAACTATCAGTGCTTAAATAAATCTGTAAAACTCCCTGGTCTATGCATGCATGGCAAGTCAGCGACATCAAACAATTTTTGATGACAATGCTTAGCTGATCCAAGAAGATGCCCGTCTATCATTGCAGTTGACCCGGTTGCAAGTATCTAGGCCATTAGACACCAGCATAAATGCCAAGTTTGTTTGCCAGATAAATTTGATGGCAGGCTGGCCCAGTTTCCAGTGTTGTTTGACCAGTGCCAGTTCTTCATGAATTTGTGAAAAGGGATTTTCAGACTGACTAAGGTGGGATTTGTGATTAGTCTGTTGAAAGGTCCTGCAGTCAGGTTGGATACCCCATTTCTTACTCTGCTGATCTTGGGTGACTTTAATTTAAATACTATAATAGATATTGTGAAATCCTTGCACTCCATACACTTAATCATTTTCTTAGGCAATACTATAATATAGGCAATACTTTCTTATATTATGAAGCAACTTGAGATCACCACTGAAAATCCTTGAAATTTTACATGCCTATAATGTGAAACTGGCTAAATAATCTTGCATTTTGCCCCTGAGTAAGCATATTGAAATAAATACTTCTCTACTGAAGTTATTATTATGGTTCATCACTCAGCCAGATGTATAGGCTGGATTTGACATTGTTATATATTTTATTTATTTTGTCAATCATATATAAGATGACAGGTAAAAGTATAAAATATATTTTGGATACATGAAGAGAGTAAGTAAAAAGAAATATTAGGACAGGGATGGTAGGCACGCTGGTGCACTTATGCATGCCCCTTACAGACCTCTAAGGAATGGGGTGCAGTCAACAGTATATAGTTTAAGGTTAAAATTTTGAGGGTTTGGGAAAGAAACTACAGTTTCAGGTAGTGCATTCCAGGCATTGACCATTCTGTTACTGAAGTCATATTTTCTGCAATCGAGTTTGGAGCTGTTTACCTTGAGTTTGTATCTATTATTTATTGTGTATTGTTGTGGCTGAAGCTGAAGTAGTCATTGACAATATACACAATAACGTGAAATCGTAGGTTCCAATTCTTTATCTGGTGCTCCTATACCCATGATGGCGAACCTATGGCATGTGTGCCACAGATGGCACGCGGAGCCATATCAGTGAGTACGCAAGCTCAGCTCCAGCGCATGCCGGCCAGCTGATTTTCGGGCCTTCTAGGCTCACTGGAAGTTGGCAAACAGGCCACTTCCAGCCTCCAGAGGAACTCGGTGGGGTGGGGAAAGCTGTTTTCACCCTCCCCAGGCTCCTAGAAAGACTCTGGAGCCTGGGCAGGGCGAAAAACGGGCCTACCGGGCCCATTGTGCCATCATGTGCCAAAAATGGGGGAAGCGCGGGGGGGTCACATACACAGGGGCAGGGCACATAGAATTATGGGTGTGGGCACACACACGTGCAACCCCCCCTGCACTCCCCCTACTTTTGGCACGCGATGGCAAAAAGTTTAGCTATCACTGTCCTATACTAATATGAAATGTAGAAGAATGGAAAAACAAACTATGTGATCTATCTGAATTTCTGTACAATTTTTGTTTAATCGCAGTATAAAATATCTGGTTAACAGCTGGGGATGAATAAATCTAAATACCTGGATTTAATTCCTGGGTCACCCCAGCATAGAAAGTACAAAAGAAATATTATGCAATAAGGGATCTGGGCATATTGATCAAGGACGAACTGGGATAGAAGGGCACAGAAAAGAAAAGACTGTAGGTGCTTTCATGTGGTTGTCCAAGATAATATTGCAGTATTTAAATGTGTCAAGTTTGTGAAGTGGCTGGCTCAACGCAAATCAGGTTTAGAAAAAAATATTTTAAAAATTACATTCCTCAACATCTCTAGGAATGCTTTTCCTAGAGCTCAACTCAACTGGACTTCATGGTAAGGCAAGGGAGTCTCAACTGAAGAAAGATTGTGCATTTGTGAAGCACCATCCACTGAAGATACCTGACACATTTTTGCTGACAGCAAATTCTACTCTCGAGAAAGGGCAGCTTATTTAGACCTCTAATTTAAAAACTAAAAAATATTGGGAGACATCTGAGAGGAAAAGGTCTTGCTTATTTTAGGGAACTAACTTGCACATCAACAATAAGGTAATCTTTCATTTCAAAGGCCATTTCAAAGAGGACAGAATACCTTTGTCAGATTGGGTTTAATTGTAGGGATGATTATGTATTATAAAGTTTTATTTTCTTTTTACTGAATTTTTATATCAGGTTTACATATTCAAATGACTTAATAAAGTTCTCTTCTATTTTGCTTTATACTATTTTATCTTACCTTTTATCTTCACTTTATCTTAACTATTAGATTTTATTCTAGTTTATCTCACTGTAACTATTTTAACCTACTTCACTGTAATCTTTTCTGATTATCTGTGGTTGATACTCCTATTTGATATGATCAATTGACTAATCAATAAAGTGTATAATATCCCATTGTTATTTTCCTGGTACTTTTAACTTCTGATGTTTTAATTAGACTTTTATTCTGTTCCTTTTTTAAAAAAAAAAGAAAAAAAGCTTTTCAATTTGTATTAATAATTAACATTGGGTTCAGAATCAGATAGACCACAAAAATGTTGCAGTGCGATTAGTTTGCTGAAAGGATGGAGGAGAGTGAGATCTTATGAGAAAGCCATCGTTAGGGAGAACTTTATGTTCTCATGAGATTTTCTCCCTATTAAAAATAATTTACATTAAAAGGTGCTTAGGCAAAATTGACTGAAGATAATACTGAAGGTATTTATTTTCTGGAAAGATTGCTGATTCCTATAATTACAAGTATCTGAAACCCAAATAGAAGAGCAATATTAGTATCATGTCTATTGGTTTTATGGGAAAAGATTATGCACAGAAAAAAATAAGCATTTCCTTTTCTCCATCCTTTCTCCTTCATTCAAAATTTTCATTAAATGGAACAGAGGTAAGGAATCTATATTTCTCCAGATGTAGCTCAACTGCAGTTCCACGCAGTGACACATCCAGCTTGGCCTATTGGGAAGGGTGGTAGGAATGGTAGTTCAACAACTGTTGGTTACCGTAGCTTCCCCCATTCTTGTAGGTTTTTTTCTTTAATATCTTCTGATAATATAGGGGGCATGCATAAGTGCATTAATGTGCCTATCGTCCCTGTCATTGTATTTTTATTCTCTTATTCTTGTTCTTGTTTTTATTTGACAAATTCTAATAAATAAATAAATAAATAGTTTGTGTCTCATGTTGAGCCAATAAAGCCAATTACCTTTATTGAGACTCATAAAGGTAAAACAAATGCTTTGCAGCAATAGTCCCATGATATTACTATTAGTTGATGATGATGATGATGATTCTGAGAACTTACTTGTGGATTACAGTATATCATGTTTCATAGCATATTGATATTGGTTTGGGTAAAAGAGATGTGACTGTATAATCAAGTGTCAGTGTATGTGGAGAACAATAGTGCCCTTAGATAATTGTAGATAATTCTAGATAATTCTTAATATAGCAGTCTTGTGTTCTTGTATATAGGCTTTTGAAAGGTAATCCAGTCTTTCTAAACTGAGGTCTTCTCTCTTCTGCAGTGAAGATGCTTTGGAACTCTCCATTATGCCAAAAGATGAGGATATTCTACAACTGGTGAGTTATTTGCCAGGGCCAGGAGATATTCTCCAGATTATTGACTGGAAAGCAAGTTGGGCTTGATGATATTTTCACTAAATATCTTTTGAAGGTTTAAGTGCACCTGTCCATACACAAGTACGTACACATACAAACATACACAAACACATACAAACACACACTAACACACCGCTGTCTATTGATTTGAGTGGAAGAAAACCTTCAGGGATGAGGCATTTGGGGATAAAGAATGGCAGTTGAAAGCGTAGAGTAAAGAAGCAGGACTTAAAGAGCTTTTTTTATCATTCTCCACTAATTCTGTGTTCTGAATTTTTTATTTTTGAATCCATTAAAAAAAATATCTGTGGTTTTTATGTACGACACATAGTTGGGTCAAAAATTAGATTGCAGTAGCCAGAACAATATATAGTACAAATAATATAGGCAGGTGCAACCTCAATATTTTCATTAATGTTCTGTTTTAGGGAGGGGTGCTGAATAAGAATGCATCATTTAGCAAAGTAATAACAGTGTCCTTTATGTTTGTGAAGAATCCCTTGTTTTCGTTATTCCTTCCCAATGCTCAAGGTTTTCTCCATGTGAGTTTTAAAATGAAGCTCGTCTTCCATTCTTACCAGAAGATGTTTCTTTTTATGTTTTAATGCATTTTGTAACATTATCTATAATTTTTAATTTCAGCTAAGGTTTATTGTAGATAATATTTTCTACTGCAAGTAATGAGAAAATAGAATCTTTTCTCTGGGCTTTGAAGCTTATCTTCATGGATAAAGGATAGAAATTTGCTTTATTTTTCCGAAGTAAGAATTGAGATTTTTAGGTATTTCATTCTAGAAATTATTCTATACTGTATGGCACAGACATATTCCATATTCATAACATCTCCATTTGGATTGATTTTGTGCTTACAACATGGTTTTCTTTTTTCAGAGGGAACTAGTGTTATTCATGTTATACACTAAGCATCAGTGACAACTATCTTGCTCATGGCTCCTTATGAGCCCAAAAGAAAGAACTCTTGTATTTCCTCTTCAACAAACTGAGAATACCAAACGACTCATTCTTTCAGGGTTATAAATAACATGAAGACAACCAAGGTGATTTACAAATTGGAATGAATATCCCATGTTGATACACAGAATATAAGAGCAAACAAAGAAAACACTGTACTTTATTAGTCCAGTTAATTTTTTTTTTTAAAAAAAATTGAGCAAACAACAAAACCCATTTTTATTGAGGTCTTAAAAGGATGTACAAGCTTTGGATTCTCCATAGCTAGAATTCTAAATGAGGTGGTATTAAAGTCAGGGGATTAAAGTAGAGCTCTCTGATTGTTTGTATTGGTTACAGTGGTGGGTTTCAAAATTTTTTCCTATCGGTTCTGTGGGTGTGACTTGCTTGGTGGGTGTGGCTTGGTCATGTGACTGAGTGGCCATTGCCAACTTGACATCACTCAATCACGGCCACTCAGTCTCATGACCACCCCACCTAGCCACGCCCACAGAAAAAGGTAGGAACATTTTTTGAATTTCTACCTATTTACTTACAGTATTTTTGCTCAGGTCTGGCCTAATCTGTCAAAGGCCTCCTCCTGCATGCTGCCCTACTCTCCCTTCTTCAGTCACACGTGTCACCCCGTTTCTCCTCCTTCAGCGGCCCCGGCCCTAGTTCTGCTTCCTCCCCCACCACCGCCTCTTTCTTCAGGCTGCTTACCTTTGTCATGTGGCAGCTTGTCCGAGTCCAAAAGGCAAGTTGATCTCTGGTAGTAAGCAGCTGTGGTTGCTGGCTGCAGAAAGCTACTGGAGGTCGCCGAAAAAGCCACTGCCATCACTGCCCCGTTCTTCACGCCGGCCGAGCATGCACATCCCATTGCCTGGTGCGTTGACGCAGCCAACAATGGGATGCAATGGCACCGGCTTTTTCAGCGACCTCTGGTAGCTTTTGGCAGCCTGCGGCCAGCCGCTGAGGCTTTTTCTTTTTCAGTGAGATTGCGAGAAGCCTCCCAGCTGCTGCCTCTTTGGGAGCTGTTTCCTGGCAGTTGGGTGGGCAGGTGGGGCAAGTAAGCGGCAACCAGGCTGCTGAGCAATATTGGAAGGGTGAGAGATTACCCATTCTTGGTTCATACTTTCTTGGGGAAGTATATTGTATTAATTGCAAACAAAAACAAAAAACCCCCCAGCAATTAGCAAATTGCTACTTCTTTGGCTTTATTTTTCACCTCCTTGTTTACTTTGTTCTTTTTCTCTTCAATTCTATCTATCTATCATCTATCTATCATCTATCTATCTATCTATCTATCTATCTATCTATCTATCTATCTATCTATCTATCTATCTATCTATCTATCTATCTATCTATCACAATTACAGGAGCTTCTGTTGTAATAGTCTCCCAACAACTTCCAAATTTGAACAAAGGCATTTTGAAATTGTATCGAGCACTATTCTGCCTACAATTAAGCATTGGCAGAAGGGTTTACAGCCTGAGATGCAGTAACTCTAGGTCTGTGCAAGGCGCTGTTACTCCAAGTTGCTTTTGCTTTTACATATCTCATAGCAAAGGAACCTTTGTGTGGGTTTCCCCCTATCCTGGTGCCTCACAGGGGTGTGTCGGCATTCCTGTGGTGCGGAAGCCGGCTTAGCTAGCCAATGACAAAGCCTGGGGTTACAGAGTTACTCTTGACAGGATGCATGAAGAGACATTCTTGGCTCTCTTCACCCCTCCCACATTGAGGCGTCTTAGTTTATGTCATTTTTTTCCCTGAAAGCAACACTTAAAAGGAAGATTGAGAAAGAGAAGAAATATTAGCTTGGGCATTAGAGATTTCCAGGGGAAGGGAACATTTCTGTTTTTGAAGAAGGGAGATCGAGAATGCGCAACAAAAATACAACACTAGAAATACAACAGAGAAGACAAAGGTAATGATTTTAAATTCGAAGCATTTCATTCCCATAAAAATAAACTTTGTGCTATTTATATTGGGCCAGATCCTGACCAGAACTAGAGTGACTTTTTCCTGGCAGACAGAAAGGCAGAATTTGGATTTAAGGAGAAGCCTAGCCACTTCTGAACAGCATATAAAATAGAGTGCATATATATTTTAATGGACTTGTTATCCTGCGTCAGGATTAAGCAAGAGGAGTTGAGTATTTAATTAACTTCACAGGAGCTGCTGCCAGGTAAAAATAAACAAATACCATATAGCATAGTAACTAGCCTTTTCTTTTTCTTTTTCTTTTCTTTTCTTTTCTTTTCTTTTCTTTTCTTTTCTTTTCTTTTCTTTTCTTTTCTTTTCTTTTCTTTTCTTTTCTTTTCTTTTCTTTTCTTTTCTTTTCTTTTCCTTTCCTCTTTCCTCTTTCCTCTTTCCTCTTTCCTCTTTCCTCTTTCCTCTTTTCTTTCTTATGGCTCCTTTAAGACAAGGTCTGGTTTAAACATAACTCCTTTTTTGGAACTTGACACGTCCCTGGCCTGAAATGTGGTTTCATCTATCAAGGGCAAGTTTCCAGCATGTAATAGAATGGCTAAGCCAGGGGCAGTTGGGAATTTTTTTGATTCTTAGCATGATATTCAGACTTTATTATTATCTAATGAAGATCTTTTCATGGTTAGGTGGTAGTTTAGGGAAAAGAGACATATGTGAGGTGGGATAAAAGCCACACCGATATTCTTCCAGGCCATCTCTTAGCAAACCTGACCAGACATTTTTCACAATGATGCAACTTACTTTTCTTTGCATAGAAATTTCCTAGTATGACTGCCAACTTGCAGAATGTTAGATGTGAAATGAGTCAGCCTGTTTTTCATTCTGGAGTTCAGAGATTTATACATTTCTTAGTTTTCTTCCTTTCTCTTTAATGAGAGACATAGCCTTAGCCTGATACCTAATTGTCGTAACTTCAAATTTCTCCAAAATATATAAATAGCGTCCATATCTATAAGGATTTTAAATACTAGCAACTCCCTGGCAAATCTCCAAAGTTATTTTCAGCTTTCCTAAACTTCAACTATAGGAAATCTGGTGGTTGAGGAAGGAGAGAGGGAGTTGACTGTAATACTTTAAAACAGGTTTGTAGAATGGTATGTTTAAATAAGATGAAAAATAAATATAAGGCTGCAGTACTATGTTTACTTTGGTGGAGCATGCAGCACTAAACTTAATGGGAATTATTTTTGAGAAAAAAATATCTAGGTGACACTGCATCACTTTTTTTGGGAAACCATCAACATTGTCTCCTGATAGATCTTTGATGTTAATAGAAGTTAAAGAGATTCACTTTTAGGAGTATTGGGGCCTTGTTTTGGAGAATTCTGGGGAAGTATCTCTTGATGGCCAGCCCTTTTAATATTTCCCATTCCTTGGGTTTATTGTCACCTTGCTTGCCAGAGAACTGACAGGCAAACAACATATATTGAGTTGCCTCAGATTGTGAGATGGGTGGCGTATCAATTTAATAATAAATTTTTTAAAATGTCATGGTTCTTCCTTGGTTCTATAATCACAACAAAGTTTCTTTCCTTCTCAGAAAGCCAGTAAAGAAAAGTATAGATAGTGGAACACCAGCTACTCTTTTTCAAAAATCTTACCGGATGCTTTTGCACCCACAATTGTGTCTGTGCTGCTGTTTTGTTGATCAAATTGACATACTTACAAACTTGCCAAAAACCAGAAGTTGACAAACTGTTCTAAAATAATATGAACTAAAAGATCAACAACTCTTTTACTGTCTAAATTGATTGAGCTGCTATGTAAACATCTGGTGAATTTGTAAGTAAGTAGTAAGGAAAACACTTGTGACTATGGCAATGTGCAGGAGCATCTTATTCTCCAGAAACTGGAGGGTTTCGTGGAAGGTACAGATAATAGGGTCAACTGGAAAGAGGATCAAGAAGCTGAAGAATAGCGAAGCTAACAAATGTGAAGGTCTAGTGGAAGAGAAAGAAAGATCCTCAGAGATTAAGTTCAGCATGTGTGGGATGTATGCTCTTTACAGAAAGAGGCACAGACAGGGAATTATAAAAGTTTAAAGTGCTTCCATTTTAACTTCCAAAAATAAGTCTATGGTTTGCCTTAGATCCCTAGTATTAGCAGCTAGTTTTGTTAAAGGGACAACTCTTGAATAAAATATGATTACTTAAGGCACCTGTCCTCTAAACACTATAGTTGTAGTTTTCCTTCATACTGCAATTCCTGGCTCCTTTATTGTTGCTGACTTGGCGTCTGGATTGCTAAGGAAAACATTTCTGACTGCTAGAATTGGCCTTAAAGTATTCCATTGCTGAACTGTAATGTGTAATGCTAGAATACACAGCCACATCTGAAATATGACATCCTGATTAGCAAACTGGTTAATTGTGGGTTGGATGGAATGGCAAGTGGATGTATAGACAGCTTGAAAATCCGACTCAAAGAAAGCACAATAATATTTCTTCATCAAATGGAGTGTTATAAGACTCAGTCCTTGGTCTTCTGCTCTTCCATATTTTCATTAATGAGTCGAGTGAAGCGGGGGTAGAACGGTTATCAAACTGAAAAAATATACAGAATTGGGTAGCAAAGCTAATACACTAGAAGTCAGAATTGCAATTCTGATCTTGTAAGTTGGAAAACAAGCTGAAAGTAATTATGAAATTTAAAAGTATAAAATTGCTGATATAGGAAACAGAAAATTGAAATCAAATTAAAAAATACAGCATGGGACATAATTAAGCCTGTTAATGATACTTATGGAAAAAAAATGGAATAGTGGTCAATTGTAAACTTTACATCAATCACCACTATAATAATATATTTGCAAAGGAGACAAATGCAAATATTAGATTTCATTAACTGAAGAATAATTTTCAAATTATGGGAAGTTAAGTATTCCATTTGTTTTTGTCAGATCTGTGCATCATGCATTGTATCCAGTTCTGGATATCACACTTTAAAGGGCATTCTGAAAAACTGAATATTTTCAGAAAAGATGATCCAGGAACTAGAAACTACAGATATTTACTGTAGTAATGAGAAAAGATTACTTGGGATAGCACTGTTCAGATGCTTGAAATGTTACATGGACAAAAATCTTACTTTAGAGTGTTGGTGATTGCCTGATTAGATCTAAGGGTCTCCCAAGCCCAGAATGTCTCTAGGAAACTTACAATGTAAAATAGAGAAAAAAGGAACTTAACAAATCACAGATGGTGCTCCACAATCATTCTACCTGAACTTCTGGGAGAATAACTATGTTTTTAAAGATCTCTAGAATATCACCAGGGTTGAAACTATGCAAATTTCAGGGGGGCTATCATTTAAGCTACAATTTAATCTAAGGAAGGCAAATTCAATGAATATTAGAAACAATGTATTTATAGTAAGAAATACAAGTGTGAATTGTATTTCAAGTGTGAAATCAATTACCCAGAAAGGTAATTTTTCTTTCATTATATATGTGCAGCTGGGGCTAGACAGTTATCTCTCTGAAAGCTTTAACTTGGATTCCTGCTCTGAACAAAAATTTAAACTTGGTGGTCTAAATAATCCATTCCAAGCCTGATTTTTGTAATTGATAATTCAAAGAAATATTATCAATAAAAAGTCATAACATTTACATACTCCATGATTTTAAAATATAGTCTCCATATAATTTGTAACATGTTCGCCTGTATACATAAATATTTGACTTAGTAACTCAGTTTTCTAGATCAGTCCTCACCCATTTTTTCCATTGTTTCTTTTTCCAGGCATATTCTCAAGATGCATACTTAAAGGGCAATGAACCATATTCTGGAGGGGCACAGAGCATTCCTGAGCCACCACCTATATGCTATCCTCGTAAAAATTATCCATTTCAGTCAAGACGGGATGTTTCAACAGCTGAAATTTACCAGGGACAACAGGTGGATAATAGGCAGTCCTACCATTCAGGGTCCTCAGGCCCATCTTCTCCTTTGAATAGCACTGCAGTTCACAAAACTCATCTAAGTGCCTGGACTGAACCCAAACAAAATTTCGCTAGCAACCATTCCAGTCCTGCCCATTGTACAGAGGAGGTCCAGTATGGAATGACTCAACGGGCACCTATTCCAAGGCATATCCCAGCTTCTGGTTCTTTCTCCCAGTATCCTAATAGCAGTTGTCCAGGTTCTGTAGCCTCTCCCTCACCTTACATTCCTTCCACTTACTCTATGCCCAACCACAGCTGCTATGGACCCCCCAAACATCTTCCTGATCAACATCCACATGGTGGATTGAAGGATGCTCATCGTGAGGGCAGGCCCTCACGGGAATGCATTCGAGCTGGACCCAAATCTATTAGCCGTCTAGAATGCCAACAGGCCTTGTCCAACTGGATCTCAAGTCAAGTACCACGGCGAAGCTCTTCAGAGGAGCGATGCAGTGCTATGCCACCTCGTTACCGAAGTGTATCACAAGACCATCTGGGAGACGTTTTGTCCTCCCGGGGATGGTCTCATAGTGCTTCCCAAGAAACTTTAATCCAGTCTTCAGCTCATGATAACTGGAGTTACCGCGCAAGATCAGATAACTATCTGGTGAAATATGGGCAATCCATGGAAGCTCTTGAACAGGCTGACTTGGTTTCTCCTAGTTATGGGAGGTGCATATTGCCATCAGACAGGTTTTACCAGCATGGGCAAATTAACCGAGCCCAGCCTAATCATCCAAGTACTTGTATTCCTTCTGCCTCTTCCAGAGATCCTCCCTCGGTACATGTGCAAAAACATCCTTCTCAGCCCAACCTCCAGAGCATTGATGACTCTGGTTATATTGGCTACCGAAGCTACAGCCCTTCATTCCAGCGTCGGACTGGCTTGCTCCATGCTCTTTCTTTCCGCGATGCTACTTTTGGAGATCTTCCAACATTTAATATTTCTCAAAGGCAGTTGAGTCACTCAACACCATCTTACGTTGAGAAGTCTTTGCCTACTGCTGTGCTTTCAAGTGCTCCTTCTACTTGTCCAGACCCTTTCCTGGCCAGCAGCCCAGAGAACCTAATGGACCAAAGATCAGCCAAACAGGAGAATGATGTGAAATCGTTTGAGCAGATTTCTTCATCTCAAGCTATAGAACCATTGCAGTCTGATGCTGAGGAGAGAAAAGATGAGGTGGTTCTTCGACAGAAGCCCCCAACTGGACGTAAAATGCCTCCTCCTGCAAGACAGATGAATTTTGTCTTCCCCAGTGATCTAAAGGAAACAGACATTTGCGATCCACCTGCACCGGCGCCGGCAGCCAATAAAGAAAACAAGAGGGGTGTGGCCCCTTTGGCTACACCAGAGGATTCACTTGCATTCATCCCATTTATTGGTAGGTTTACAAAACAATAGTCTCTTGATAATGTGTTTATGCCTGGTGTACTATTTCAAGATCACTTGGAAAAAAGCAGAAGTAGAAACTACTTCTTTGGACCCAATTAAGCTGTCCCTGCCCTTTATTTATGCTATTTTCTTATGTCAACTATGTTTTTGCTCTTGAGATTTATTTTTCATAGTCAATGTATATGTACAACTTGAACCTCACATGAACGTTTAAATCAGTTAGAGAGTTTGGGTCCTAGAAGTAGATTCTAGTATACGATTTTTCCAGAGTAGAATTTTGTTAAACAATTCCTCTGTCAGATTCGTAAGTTGTTTACAATGTGGTCCAAACGTTGTTAAATATACCTACTATATAAAAAATATTGGGGTGGGGGAATGCTAGAGCTGTGCAGTGTTTAGGTCCTTTTGAGATTTAGAGTATATCGGTGTGATTTAGTGAGAGCTGCCCAGCTGCACGAAGGCAATATTAATTTTGCTAGTAATTTTCAGGAAATTGTCAAGGGGTATTTTATCATATATGATGGATGTGTGAAAAATTTTGGATGCAAATACATGCACTAATTTAAATTTAGGAACAAAACTGATTCTTAACCCTGGAATTACCTGTAATGTGCAATTGAAACCAGAGACTTTTCTGTTCGGATTTATGGTAACTAATGGATAAATAGATGGGAAAAAAGGTTATGGAACTTTGCTTTTTGAGCAAAGCACTGAGATTATGACGGTGATGCAGCTTTTAGGGATGGCTAAATTGATTTTTTTTAATTAGAGAAAAGGCAACATTTACATTTGTAGCTGACTGGAAGCTCTTTAGAAACTTTTTGCATGAAACAGAAAAAATAAACTTTTGATTTGTAGTTTTGATGAATAGAAAACATTCAACAACAACAACACAACTTTTTTGTATCTATAGAGTAAGAGGAAATTTTATAATCCTAGTTTCTTTGCCCTTGCACCCATGAACATCACATCCAGGTCATGAGCCATGGGAATAAATGAAAATTGGCCTAACCAGTTGTTGGTATTCTTCCCCTGATTTCTGATAGGTCAGACTTTATCATAAAGATTTAACTAAGATTTAACCTACCCATTGAGCTAGATTAAACCAGGAGACTAACCGGATTATCTGAGTGGTCATCTAATGGGGTGAAATGGTTCCCTGTGGAATGGAATAGGTTTTGATCTTTGATATATTTATGACCAAGTATATGGTTCTTAATACAGTTTGTACTCTTATACTTGCAAAGAGGAATTAAACATTGGTGGTGCAGTAAGGGTTTCTTTGCACATTGTTATTTTTCCAAACCAATGAATTGCTGGAAAGAAATTATGTAGAAGAGCTCAGGGTTGTCCCTCATTAGAATAAATCACTGAAGACAGAAATAAAATTTGGGACAGAGAAATTGGCAGGTGAAAAAATGGGTTAAAAATGGCCTAGATTCATCAGTTTGGAATGTGTCCATTTTAAGTCTTTCTCTTGATTATGTGACTAAGAGCTGTGCATATGCAGCCTGCCCTGTGCTTGCCAGTTCATAAACACATGCAACACAAGAGAAAAGGTGTACACACGTGTACAA
Organism: Coluber constrictor foxii; assembly: GCA_038048745.1. Taxonomy (NCBI): domain Eukaryota; kingdom Metazoa; phylum Chordata; class Lepidosauria; order Squamata; family Colubridae; genus Coluber; species Coluber constrictor. The sequence continues at coordinate 74,248,666 of CM075961.1, forward strand.
AGGCACAACATGTAACATGGAAAATTTTTTTTGACAGCTCCTATGTACATTGCTGGAGAAGAGGAATTCAAAAAGCCATTCTTGCATGTTTTCCCAATCTTGTTTACATTTTAGGCACATGTCTATGAGTGATTCATGGAGGCACTTTTGAAGTGGTAAAGTGAAATTGGAGAGCTTGCATCCACTGTTCCAAACAATCAATCAGCACAATAGCTCTCCCCCCCCTTAAATAAATACTGTATATGTACAGTTTATGTCCTATGAAAAATGATTCACTCCCCCTCTGTACAGAGAGTAAGAGAAGGGAATCTTATTATTATAAAAAAGAGTAATAGTGAAACTGATATAAGGGTCACTTGGCTTGATTCAGTGAAGAGGCTAGAATTTGGATAAGCTGTATATTACTTTTTTCTCTACCTTGGCCTGAGATCTATCATGTCAAAGCCATCTCTTTTTCAGGTTCCACATATCCTTGCTTTTTCTGTTAGTCATCTTTTTCTATACATCTGCAGCCATGGGCTGTACCATTTAGAAATGATTCCATGTTTTTGTGTGAATTTTGGAAAAGGCTCTCTTATGATGAGGCATTCTGAATTCTTCCTTGCTGTAGTTTGAGTACCTTGGGAACTGGATGCTACCATTCCTGTGTGGATGCTGAAAGAGCTAGTATTCCCCCGCTCCCCCATCTCTTATTATATAAGATGCAACCTATAGTGAATGGACATGATTAGAAGACTTCAACCAGAGATTTGGAATGAAGTATCATGACTATATTGATGTTTCTCAATTATATATTACATTGCAATGCACTCTACATGGGGCTGCCCTTGAAGAGCACCTGGAAGCTCCAGTTGGTGCAAAATGTATCGACCCAGGGGTGAAATCTACTTACCTTCCTTACCGGTTTGGAAGCGCATGCGTTGTGCACATGCTTCCTTTTCTCACATGCGTGCATCACATTGATTTTTTTATTTTTACTGTTTTTTAAATATGTTTTTTTATATTCTGTAAGTGGCCTTGAGTCTCCGGGGCAAATAGAAAGCAATATAAATCTAATATATCAACACCTCAGGTACGGTGTTGCTGTGGAAATCTTGCCTTGTTAGAGTTTGGATAGAAGAAAAACATCTAAAGCAGGCATATCTAATCTACTTGTCTGGGCCGTATTGAGTGAAGAGAAACTGTCTTGGGACACATATAAAATATGCAATGTAGTATATGTATATAAATGCATTTGTATATAATTCATCATTTTATGATTGTTCTGTTTCAGATGAACCGACAAGCCCCAGCATTGATCTGAAGGCAAAGCACATTCCTGCTTCCTCTGTTGTTTCCAGTGCCATGAATTCTGCCCCGGTGCTCTCTGCTAGCCCTTCTTCACCTACCTTCACCTTTGCCATGAATCGCCATTATTCCCAGGATTGTAGTAAGTTCTTAGCCAACGTTGCCTTTCTTGAACTTGATCTATTCAAATGTGGATTGCAAACTGGCTTGCAAACATCCAGGAAACTACAAGAGGACAGGAAATAGCTAGCCTTTTTGTATAGCATTGCTGCCATCTATTACATATCCGATTTCTTCAGCTCAGTCTGATAGTAACTACCTTTAGCTCAGAGTATCAGCTTACTTCAGTTAGCAATAGTGAAAAAAAGCAAAAGAATGGCAAAAACTCTCAAAATCATATAACAAAATTTTGCTAGTCCTTAGGGAGAACTCTTCTCACCATCTTTCTCTCATTACCTATATGCAATTTTTCACTGTTTGTAGTTACCAGGTTGTTGCATAAATTAAAAGGAACATCTGAGCTGGGAACTCAGTCTCAGTTTTAATTTTTTTAAAAAAAAATATATTTTGTTAATGAATGCTACGACAGGGACTCAGTAAGTAAACTTAGTACCTTTATTGTTTGTGTGGACCATTCTGGATCATTATGATAAATTTTACTTATAATTGTCAGTGTTGCAATTTAACTCAAATTTTAAAAATACAGATTTATTATATATTGTTCTAGAAGAATTCTAGAAGAATTTGCATATGATTTTCTTCTTGAAGTGATTTGCTATGTAAAAAGTAAAAAAAAAAAGATGACAGCATGTTTACAACAAATTCCACTGAAACTGAATCATAAGGAGAGGCAGTTGGATGGGGAAGGAAATTTAGAAAATTATCAGCCTTAAGCTTTAGACTTATAAACTAGTTATGTTTAAATTGTGCCTTATATATCTAAGGTAGTCATTCTTAAATTGTGTGCTATGAGAGCATTACAAGGGGTTGTAAAATGAAATGAAGAGCTACCACAACTCTGAATTATTCAACAATGAATGCGGGTGGGTATATGTGTGTGCATTCATGCACATGTGCACATACACACAAGATACAAAAGGTAGATCACTCTGATAGAGTGATCACATTAACTTTTTTTATATGTCCAAAGTGTATTCTTAGGGCTATAAATATACAGAGGCTCTTCAAATTAAATTTGGTTCTTTAATCCCAAGAAGTACCGTGTTTCCCTGAAAATAAGACCATGTTTTGAACCCTGAAATAAGCACTTGGCCTTATTTTCGGGGAGATCTTATTCCTAATTTGAGGCACGTAGAGCAAGATGGGGCTCTTCTTGCCATTTACCTGATTTCTAGCTCCGCGTTTAAATATTTTTGGGGAGGGCTTATTTTCGAGGGAGGCTTATTTTAGCACATGCACTCAAAAGCCCACTTGGAGTCCCACTTTTATCAGGGGATGTCTTATTTTCGGGGAAACAGGGTATACCTCAAGTTATCAGAAATTTAAGGAAGAACTATATTCTCTCTCTTCCTAGATGCTTGCCTGCTAAATTTTGACATCATTATGCTGACATGAATACTTAATATATAAATGTAGAATGCATTTTTGAATACATATGATTTAGAATCCATATAGGTCAGTTTCTTCACATCCTCTTGTTTATGAGAGCAGGAAGAAGTTGCGAGATGTGTACTAAGAACTGACATAAAATTATATATTGTGGCCTACATGCATTCATTCAGTAATAGATGTACATTAAAGATAAAAGAGAAAGGATTACCAGTGAAACTACTGTAGAACAAAAAGCCAGTTTGAAATATTTCAAGTTCTGATAAAAAAAACCTCAGATCAAGAGGTGCAGAAGGGAGTGAAATCAATGGATTTCATAGAGTTCTTGCTGATAAAGGGGATAAAGAGGCAAAATCTGACTACATCTTTGATAGATGGACCTACTGAGTGATTTATTTATTATAGTAATTTGTGGGCAGTTTACTTTCAGATTCCAGCTCCTTGATCTTAATGTTATCTGTAAGGGCACACCTACAGCTTTCTCCATAAGCATGATTACTTATGGAAAACATTAGAGCACTAAACCTGAGGATAATGTTGCTCTAGACCAATTTCTGGCAACCGCTATTGACAGACACTCTGCTGTGAGATATACAAATGGGAAAGAATTCAATTCACTCTTGCCAAAAAATGATAGGCATTTCCTTGAGGTTCTAAATTAGTGCTTGGTATTTTAAAATATGCATCTCCTATTTACCTCCAAGCAGGTTAGGCTGAGCCTCCCAGTTTTTACAGAGTCATATTTATGAGTAATTCTTTCATGGTTACCCCTTCTTGTAACAACTGTACATATATAGTCAAATGCTAAGTTGCGTTTTTGACTAAAAAATTGCTTTTAGCCAGTGTAATTTATTATATTGCCTATGGATTGCCTGTAGAAGCAAGGGAAATCAACTTAGATAGGATATACAAGTTAGAGGAGGTTACTGGAAAACTTGGAGGAATGAGAGTTCTTCGTGCTCAGAATTATTTGAGGTGGCAGTGTTTGAACTCAGAAAGGGATTGTTCTTTCTGTATAATGTTCCCATCCACTTTAGCACATTTTCTCTGTGGATCCAGATTCTTGAACGAGATGATCCTTTTTGGTCCTTCTGTGCTGTTTTATCTTTGTCGTCTTGCCAACATTTGTCTTTGTACTTGTCACAGGCAATATCAAAGCCAGCCGTCGATCTTCCTACCTCTTAGCCATAACCACAGAACGCTCCAAGTCATGTGATGATGGTCTGAACACATTTCGGGATGAGGGAAAACTTTTAAGGTGGGTTTAGTACTTTGTACATTCTTTCTGGCATTGGTGAGGAGCAGCTACATAAAATGGAAGGTAGACTAATTCTGCAGAAGGACTTAGATCAGTTTTTCTTCCCTTGAAGTTTATATATACTTTGTATCCTGGCAAATGAGTTTTTAGAGCACTTTTTTAAAAATTGCAAAAACAGAGCTAAAGCTGTGAATATAAGCAGTGGTTTTTTTTTCCTGTTAGACATCCCAGACCCTGAGGCAGCTACTGTCTGCTTTCAATCTTTGGTTTTTACAGCAGAAATAATTTAAATTGTGTGGCTCTGTAAAGAAATATGAATAGGTGAAAAATAAACATGTGACAATATTAAGATATTTTGATATTGAGTTAGATATTTGGGTTCAGTAAATAGTTCTTTTAAAAAACTTGAAACAGTTATTTTAACCAAAAATATCAATTAATTACATGTGTGAGGAAGACTGTTTATGTATATATGATCTACAGAGAATTGTTAATGCTGAAAATTTTCTCTAAGACATATGATTGTCTATGGTTTCCACATGCAAATTTGAAATTGATTTGGATGCTATTAATACTACTATCTTACAGTATTAGTTATTAGAACTAGTGCCTATTTCATCAGATACATCTTGCTGAATTGACTAAAACTTAATACTCTAAAAAATGAGGGATGCCCAATGAAAGCACCGCTAACTAGTTCTCTTTTTACTTTGTATTGTTTATGCTAACCATACATATGCTGTGTCTGCAGGAGGTTGCCAAGTCGTGTGCCTAGCCTACGTATGTTAAGAAGTTTCTTTACTGATGGGGTGAGTATTTGTGGTGTGGTTTAAATAAGTGTGAATGGGTAGATTAGTTTTCCTTTTTTCCCTATAAGACGGAGAAATCTAAATAAAGATTTAGAAATGTGCTAACATTACACTCAAAAGCAATCTTTCCAGTTACAAAGATCAGAGGTTTTTCTGGCTAAGAGACACATTTTATTATTCTTGAAACCTCCACAGGCGGCAGATATTATAATTGGAAAACACAGAGCCATATTATTGTATTGGGGGGAGAATTTACCCTTTAATATTTCTGTGAAACATTAATAGCAGCTTATTATTTTTTCCATGCTTTTTAATAGCAAAGTATTCAAACTGATACTGTATATAAAAGGAGTGAACAAATACCATCAAAATTTGTTATTGATTTCATTATTTTATAAACAATGTTATGCAACATAAAATGTGCCAGTATGAAAAGGTCATTGGCCCAATCAATTCAATTAAATGGAAAAGTAGGATCCGCTGAGTACTCTATTAAACTATCTCGGCTAATTTAGATCACCCATGATTTATCTAAATCCCATCATCATAGTGAATTTCTTGCCATATAGATTCTAGAAACGTATCATGCCCTACTTAAAATAAATTACCAAAGACCTCTATAAAAAAAAGTCAATGCTTGGAAAAATTTGCAAGATCATTTTTACAGCTTCAGCAATCCACAGTTAGAAACATAGACTTGAAGTGCAGAAGACTTGATGGAGTAGTGGCTTTTCTATAAAAATTGCTTACATGCAGCATAACATTATGCATGAAATTACAAGGTACCCCTGGTAATACCTAGGGATTTGCAAGCCTTTTTCAGTTTTGATGAAGTCAGTGTGTTCAGTATACCACCACCAGGAAAGCATGCAGATGTGAGAAACATGAATGTAGCATGTCCATAAAAATGGACAAAATACGATTCATGATAGTCGTGTGCTTCATTTAGAAGAAAATGGATACTTCTTCCAGAGTTTGCTAAAGAACACCTGGATGACCCTCCAGACATCTCGGTGAATACACCATTGATTGATTAGTAGCAAACATAACTTTTCAGGTGTTATTGTATCTGAGAGAGAAACTAAACACTGAATTCCACAGTAAGAGTCATATACCTGTGATCAAAAAATGACAGCACTATGGCTGTGGGTGCTTCCCTGTCGCAGAATGGATGATTTGCCATCACTAAAAGGAACATGTATTTTGTTTTGTGTCAGAAAAATCTACAGGAGAATTTCAGTTTATTTGTCAGCTGAAACTGATGTGCAAGTAGCTCATGCAACAAGGCAATAATCTCAACATACAAGGAAGTCCATAAGAAAATGGATGGAGAAAAACATATTCATTGTTTTGGAATGACCAAATCAAAATCTGGATGTAAAACTCATGCAAATAACATGGCTGGACCTGAATGAGAAGTTCATTCTAAAATACCTTCAAGCAATTCACCATTGAGGAATGGACCAGAAATATTTTAAAAGTAACAGAGTTGGAAGGGATCTTGGAGGTTATCTAGACCTGCACTAGGGATTTGAACCGCTGAACTGCTGACCTTTCTGATCGACAAACTCAGTGTCTTAGCCACTGCGCCACCTAGTCAGGCTATGAGAGACTGATTACCAATTATATCAGATGTTTTTATTGTAGCTAAATGTGATCCATCCAGTAGCAATGGAGGTAATTACTTTTCCATACTGGCATGTTGCATGTTGAAAGATACATGGATTCACCATTGAAAAGGTATTAATAATGAGATGGAATTGGGTTTTATTGGGCAACATTGGCTTGTGGTCTCGTTAGGGAAACAATTCTGTGAGATTGAATTAGCTTTAGGAAGATTGCAGCATTTTGATTGATTTAGATTTGAATCAGTGGTCGGAGAATTGACAGAACACTTCACAAGTCCTGCTGTCCATATATATATATTTCTTCTTCCTTCCTATTTGGAACAAAAGCAAATGTCATATGGTAGTAAGACTGTTGATGTACAGAATATCAGAGAGACTCGGTTTCAGTTGCTGTATATATCTAACTGCACTACTTTGATACAGTCACTATCTTCAACCCTGATTTACTATCACAGTCAGTGTATCTTTCCTTCTTTCTGCCTTCTCCAAACTAAGCATATTGTTTTTTCCAATCATACAACATACTGCTTGATTAGGACAGCTATTCCATTCTTCTATTTAATCACAGCAACATCCTTCTTTATATTCAGCCTTTCCTTTCTTAAAGTTCAATATTTCTTTTAATCCACTGATGATATTTATTGAACTGTGTTTTCCTCTCTTCTAACAGTCTTTGGATAGCTTGGGTACCTCTGAAGATACACGTTCAAAGAGGCATTCCACCTCTGATCTTTCGGATGTCACTTTCAGTGATGTGAGGAAAGAGGGCTGGCTCCACTATAAACAGATCCTCACCAAAAAAGGCAAAGTATGTCTGAAATTTTCTGTAAGGCTCTCCTTAAGAAAAAAGAATAATGTTAAGTTTTGGTAATATAGGGCATCTCTGTTCATGTACATGATAGGGTTTGAGGAGGGAAGAATTGCAATTTCAATTGCAATAAAACCTGAACTTGTAATGAATTCAAGAATGAAATGTTTAGGTAATAATAGAAGTGATAATTCAGAAATTAGAAATACCCAAAACATTGATTGGAATAGATTAAGTTGGCCAAAATAAATTGGCCAAAATAAAATTAAGCCGGTCAAAATAAAATCTTGATTTCAATGAGAATTAAATCTTGGTAGAAAAGGCAAATTGCAAAAGGGGTTTGGAGTTCTTGGCCAAGATTAAAATATTGGGGGCTTTTGAACCAGGGTGGGTTGTTTGGGTCTTCTAAAGGCTGTTAGACTGCAGATTTTGACTGTTGACTGTGATGACTGGGGTTAATGGAGGCTGGAGTTTATTAACACCTGTAGGTACATATATGTTTATCTCCTTAAAGGAGGCATAACAGAGGCATAATAATTAAATTACTTCTAAAGAAAGTAAGAATATGCAGGGGAATCAATCAATGAAATTGATTTGTTATTAGGAATTGGCTGCTTCAAGATATGGCTCTATCATCTCAAATCAAAGTGGGTAGCAAGTAATAGGTTTTGCCTACCAATTGGGTCACTTATGGACTTTTCTGCTGGGATATGTGTATCTTCTATATAAAAAAGTCACTGTATATTCCTATTGTTTATTAATAAACAGATAATGAGTCCAGTGCTGTCCTGTGGCTATCAGGGATGATGAATTTATGGGCAAGTGACACCAATGATTGTTTCTATTTTGGGGCTGCCATGAATAGGAGGAAGTAAATCAACCCAGGATATTACAATAAGGGTTTGTTTTATATTCAATGCAAATAGGAATTCCTGACTTGCCTCAGCTTCAAATTGTGTTCGCTGTATTCCTTCGTATAGGAACAAAACCCAATTCAGTACAGCAGCCCTGGTTTTCTTGGAATTCCTTATTTCCCTCTTTTTCTGCTGCTAACCAACAATGTTTTAATGTTGGGTCTTTCTTCTACAAGAGGCCTAAGTGAATTTTCCATTATCCCTGCAGGTTCACCTCTAGGCTCTCAGCCTTTGCTAAAGCTTTGCCCTTATGTAGGCCGTTTCATTTCTCTTATTTAACTAGGAAGAGCTAGGAAGAATCCTGTATTCCTTCCCTTCTTGCTTCTGTTCCATCCTCTTCTTTGCCTTAGACTAAACTCTTACGCTTGCTTCCACCATATTAGCCTATAAGTGGAAGTGGAAAATAAGTTCCAATCATTAAGTTACATTGTAAGTTAGAAATTGTTCCTACCACTTTTACCTATTCCTTTCCCTCTCCCTGTGCTTTGGTTGTAATAGATGGGATCATCTCACAAACACACTTGTAAGAGGCCTTTTCCTATAAATGCAGCCTTTATTAAATGAGAATGTATCAATGTCTGTCTATTCTCAGTATCTTCTAAGTCTCTAACAGTGATCCCATTAATAATCCCCCCCCCCCCCCAGATATGTTTGTCTTACTGCAGATATTTCATTTTTCCTCTGGCCTTTACTGTTTTAACAAATGCCTACTTTTCCCACTGTTGTAACAACTACAGGTCTCTTTGACTTCCCAAATGCTTTCTTTTTATTTGAGCAGTAGCTTAAGGCTTCTTTACTTCCTTTACCTTTAACTTCCCAGATCTTTATAGTTCCTACTTTCTGGAGTAGGATTTCTTCTTTGGTATCTTCCTTTCTAATATCCTGTGACCAGCGGTGAACTACACTTACCTTTGCTACCAGTTCGGGAGTGAGGGTGCATGAGTAGAAGCTCAAAAATAGGACATAATGACGTCTCGGCGGGTGGGCGGAGCCTTCTGCCGCTGGCACTACCAGTTCATGCGAGCTGGATAGATCCGGCTGGATTTCACCGCTGCCTGTGATCTTTTTACTGCCAAGCAGTCCTCAGTCAATTCTACTGCCCTTTGACCTTTTCTGGGTTGTGCTGTTATGTTCAAAACCTCACTTTAATAGGGAGTATCTGTAGAAACTATTCTAAAATTACTTCCTCTACCACTTTTTCTTCGCTCTTTTCATCTGGCCTCAACCATTTCCTGCCTAAGTCCTCTAACCTCTCCCACAATTCATGAATCTCTTCATGGTTGTTATTTGTCATAGCTTCTAAATTTCTCCCTATAGAGGTAGGAAAATCATACCATTATCTCTTTAATATTACTTCTCTTGCTTGAAAGCTATTATAAACTCTTTCCTATTAAACTTGGGGCTAGTCTCACTCTCATTTACAAGAGTTAGCAATTACCTGGTAAAGTAGGCTTCTATGTCTTCTTCCTCTGGGAATTTAGAGATTTTTATGTCTTTGGGAGCACCTCCCCTCTCTGTACATTCTGAAAACCATAGAGGTGAATGTGCCCCATCTGATGACTGTATCCTTTTAAGCAAGTCTATCAGCCTCCCCTGCCTTCTCTTGTCCTCTTTTCACTCCTTTCTCATTTTGGCCTGACCAGTGGTGGGATTCAAATAATTTAACAACTGGTTCTCTGTCCTAATGACCGGCTGGGTGGGCATGACCAGGAGGTATGACAGGCAGCACTCGGCTTCCTGCATCCCCCCTGGGAGCAAAAAGAGGCTGGGGGGGGGCATGCCTCCAGCTGTACCCTGTTTTGGGCCTAGGAGGCCTCACTGAAACTTCCTGGGACTGAAAACGGGCTGTGGGGAGGCGCCATACCCCTTGCGTCCCATTTTAGGCCTACTGAGCATCCCTGAACGTACCTGGGAGCCAAAATGGGGCACGTGGGGACTCCTGGAAGGGCTGGGGAGGGAAGTGGTGAGGCCAGCCAGCAATTTAACTAACAGTTCACCCGAACTGGGTGAATCCCACCACGGGGCCTGTCTCTCTCCAAAGGAGTTGTTATCTTTATCTAATGAAAGCCTTTCTTGCTGTTGCTTTAACATCCCTATGATGCTATTGGCTCAGGTATCTGAGCCTTTTCTGACTATTCTGCCTTCTTTGGCTGAACTACAAGCATAGGGTGGATACTTGCCCCTAATTAAGGTAAGTAGTCTTTTCTAAGGAAGAATCTTCCTTGCTAGCTTTCCATATCTGTTTTTATGGTATACATGGTAGGTTCTGGTAAAAGGTCTGGTTTCTGAAGCCAGTATGATGGCTGTTTCTTGCAATGCCTGACCTCTACAACAGTCAACCTGCCTTTGCGTTATGGTTGTTACACTCTGTTGGACATCACACCTCTACCACTTAGTCATGAGTTCTTTTAAGTATAACTAATTCCATGAGCTCAAAACACAAAAGAGCCAACACAACATAGGTCCCTAGACAACACACACACACACATGCATTCACAAGCTATTACTCACTCCACTCTTACCCACTGCTATTACTAGTCCAACAACTGCTACTCTAATTACTACTCCTTATAAATTCTACTATTCTACTATTCCTACTCTTTGTGAATACTGCTAGACAAAATTAGCTTTTTAGCTGCTTTACTTCCACACAGAAACAAACATCCTCTTTCCTCATAACCATCAGCCATTTCTCAACTTTTATAGACGATGTTTCTCTACAGGTTGAGGAGAAGGCTTAAAGAGACAGAATGAAAACAGCACCAATGCTAGTCATTTTCTGGGCAGCCTATTCTTTAATACAGGGATTCTTTCAATCTACAACCTAGTACCCCGAAAATAAGACCCCGTCTTATATTTTTTTGAACCCTGAAATAAGCGCTTGGCCTTATTGCCATGCGCTCAAAAGCCTGATTAGGCTTATTATCGGGGATGTCTTATTTTGGAGGAAACAGGGTAGCACTGGAATTTTAACAAAGAAGAGGATAATTGATAAAAGAGCAATAAGAGGGAAGGAGTGCTTTCTTTTCCACTTAATATGTGTACATTCTGATTTGATGCAATTTATTGTTACAGTTGCTTTAAAAATAATACAATAAGGCTTATATTTCTGTTCAAGTAAGGAATGACAGTTATGTATTGATATGCTTTGCATACCAATTCTTGGCATGAATTGAAATGTTAGCAATATTTTAATATGGAAGTTGTTAGATTAATAACAGTTTTATAAATAAGCAGATATGTCAGTGTGCTGGGTTTGAATTTCAGATTTAAACCAAGAAGTATAAATCTATAATCTAAATCTGTTCAATACTACAAGTGAGCTTTAACGTTTGAAGACTCTTAATGGTTCAGTTTATACTGCATTGTGTATTTTTAGAAGACAATTTTAATTTTGGCACCATGATGGAGTGCCAATTTTGCACGTCAAAGGGTCTAGATTTGGCTCAGCACATTTCTAGGTAGGTCTAGTATAAAATTCTGGAAAACTACAGGAAGGGTGCTATGAATTGTTTAATATAAATCCAGTTGGAAGGTTGAAAGCAAGAAATGATCAAAGGATTAATCTTACGTGGCATTTGGTTTTGAGTTACGCAAGCTGAGTCAAGCTAGTTTCTTAATATGGGCACCTTATGTAGAATTGCATACTGATCATTTTTGGAAATTGAAATCCAGGCAACTACCCAGATTGGGAAACACTAGAATACATTCATCTCCTGAGCTAAAATATTGACAGAATATAAAATGGAATTTCCATTTTAGTTACAGTAAAGGAGGAGAGTAAAGAGTCTAGCTTGGAGTCTCTCCATGAGAGGAAGTGACAGAGGCCAGACTTTTGAAGCCTGTAATTGCCTGTTCCAAAGAAAATGCAGTTAATCTGGCAAGAGTCTTATAAATAGGGGAATAATAATAATAATAAGAAAATTACTTTGGAAGATACTTTTTCATGGAGTTGTTCGGGTTCCTTGTGCCCAACAAATTTGCATCAGTCTCTCACTCTGTTTTTTTCTACACCTCTTCTGTGGATCTTCTCCTCCTCTTCACTCTTCTCATGTCTCATTCCTCCTTTCCTCTCCCCCCTGCAGAAAGTTGGCGGAGGCATCCGGCAATGGAAACGGGCCTTTGCTGTCCTGCGTGCACACTCACTCTACTTATGCAAGGACCGAAGGGAGGCTGTGGCCCTTGCCCCGCCCCCAGGTGAGGAGGAGCAGCCACCAATCAGCATCCGAGCGTGCCTGGTAGACATCTCCTACAGTGACACCAAGAGGAAGCACGTCTTCCGGCTGACGACCGCTGACTTCTGTGAATGTCTCTTTCAGGCCGAGGACCGGGATGACATGCTGGCCTGGATTAAAGCCATCAGGGAGAGTAGCAAAGCCGAGGGCGAGGTGAGAAGTAGTTCTTCTGGTAGCTTTGCCACTGGCTGTCTAAATGTACTTCTTTTAGCAGTCCCACCATTGCTTTTCCTTAATTAATCTTACATGCTTGGGAAGAACCCAATTGCAAATGCTTTGTGTAGTTATTAAGTTGTATGGCTAAGGACAGCCAAGGCTTTCCTGCAATATACAAGGATGTCTGGGTATTTTCCAGTGTTGCAACCGCTGAATGGAAACATGGCAAGGATTGTGAACATAAAGCCTACAGAGGCTACTGAACTATACTCACCAAAACTTCAAACAGACTAGCCAATGGCTGCTGGAATGTATCCTAAAGCAATCTTTGAAGGCTCATGATTTGTGTGCATATAGCGTCTTAGCATTGTAAATTCTAGGGAAGAATATTATCAAATTTCTACAATTCCTATTCTAATGTGGAATTTCTGATGGAAGCTCCAATTGGTTTATTATGGTGACCTCTACTGGTCATCTGACTAAATTATAAGGTGCTCTTTCAGTTCATAATTGAGCAGAATTTATGTTTTTCTCCAGTTAGTCATTAGATTGCAGAACAGAATTTGCAGGCGTTTCATTTCCAACAATATTAAATAGGTTCCTCTCTTTATGTAGGAACACGGATAACTACACCATACAGTTATATATATATATAACTATTTAAAGATCAGATTGTTGGAACTGTCAGGAGTTTTTTCATCAGTAAATCTAAAAACTGTTCTGATTTATTTTAACTTTCTTTTCCAAGAAAGTTGACAAAAAGATTGTTTCGGTCAAATAGAAAAACATTGAAATGAGCGTTTACCGGAGTTCTCATATCTCTTGTCTATTTTTCTTCCTTCCCTTCTGTATTCCTCCCCCCCGCTTTTTTTTTAATCACCAGGACCCTGGGTTTGCAAGCCAAGCACTGATCAATAAGAAACTAAATGATTACCGAAAAGTGAGGTAAATTGCTTACCATCTTACTATCTTTCTCTTTAAGAATTAGCCCTCCTTCTGCCAAGAATTAAGTTTCATATTTCTTAGATGATAAATCTGAATCTGGTCTATTTCATTTGAAAATTCAGGTTGCTGAATACACCTCCATTTAAAATATCGCTATATACATTTTTATATTTATTTATTTATTTTATTTTATAAAATGCCTTTATTATTTTTTATACACTCAAGGCAGCAGACATATCTATTATTCCTTTCTTCTCCTGTGTTCCCCATAGTAACACATAAGTGACTGGCCAAAAGTCACACAGCTGGTTTATATAGGTACAGTGGGACTAGAACTCACAGTCTCCTGGTTTCTAAACTGATGCCTCAACCATTACACCAAATTGGTTTAGGATGAACTAGAACTCTTTTCAGCCTGATCTACAGAAGTCTTTATGATTCAGGGATTTATTATCTAAGAATGTAACACTGTAGATTATATTAATCCCTGTTTGTAAAATGAAGTTCATAAAGAATTTACACTTTATCACTGAAGGACTTGATCTCTGGAAATTTATTTGAGGAAACTGAAAAATTAGAGAATTATATACATATACATACATCTTACATACACACACACATACTACATATATATATACATATACACAAGTGGTGAAACCCATTTTTTTTACTACCGATTCTGTGGGTGTGGCTTGGTGGGTGTAGCAGGGAAAGGATACTGCAAAATCCCCATTCCTTCCCCATTTCTTGGGGAAAGATATTGCAAAATCTTCATTCCCACCACATTCTGGGGCCAGCCAGAGGTGGTATTTGCCGCTTCTCTGAACTACTCAAAATTTCCGCTACCGGTTCTCCAGAACCTGTCAGAACTTGCTGGATTTCACCCCTGATATACACACACACTCACACACACATATTTTAAATTATTACAGTTTAAAGACTTCTAAATATCTGGATGAAGTTTTGCCATTAAATCAAAGGGAGCCTTGAAAAATGAAGTCCTCTCTGTATTTATACATGCCGTAGGATGGGTTATTCTTGAGTTTTGAAGCAATTTCTTGCATGTTTTTTTTTTCCTTTCAGTTCCTCAGGGACCAAACCAGATTCTTCCCCCAAAGGTCTTCGAGTGTCAGGAATGAAGTCAGAAGGCCAGAAGCAAACAGGAATAGCTGCACCATACTCCCCACGGCAAGATGGAGTAACAGTAAAAGGTATAGAAGGCTTGTGCAGTTGCTCCAGAATGAGGGATTACTATATAGACCCACTTTCTCACCATGACACTATCTAAATATGCTAAACTACAGCTTCCATTATCTCTAGCCAATACCCATTTTTGATATTTTGTACTCTGATCCTGCTTCCTAATTTCCCAATCCTCTTATTATGTGTCCCACATAATAAAAACAAAATTAAGAACAAGATTAAAATTTATAAGTGAAAAGTGAAAACCAAAGCTAAAAAACTCAGAAAGATAAAATGTTAACAAAGCAGACACAGTGCTCTCAATCACCAACCATCCTCAGGGTTACATAGATTCTTAGACGTCCATGGTAAATGGTGGAGCCAGTTCTTAACACTCTTTTAAGCAAGCAGAAGAGTGTTTTTCTCGCCTCACCCTGAAGGTAAGATGTTACAAAGTATGGGAGCAACTGCAGAGAAGGCCCTCCTCCTAGAACACATCATTAGACACAGATGCGGTGAATCCATCAATTCTTTGATTGATGGGATTTGTAGCATGCCCTCCTTGCTTGACTGGGTGGGATGAGTTGATGTAACTAAGACAAGACCAGGCACTCTGGTCTCATACCTTGAAGAGTTTTAAAGATGATAACCCACACCCTGAATTGGACCAATTGAATTGTTCTTAAAGTAATACCAAATGTTGTTTATGAAACAAGAAACAACTATGAAAAAGATTACACTATGATTTATGACCTAAGACGTATCACTTTGTTTGTATGCACACTGACTGACAGTTTATGCACCAGAAACAAATTCCTTGTGTGTCCAATCACACTTGACCAGTAAAGAATTGTGTTCTGTTATCCTATCCTATCCTATCCTATCCTATCCTATCCTATCCTATCCTATCCTATCCTATCCTATCCTATCCTATCCTATCCTATCCTATCCTATCCTATCCTATCCTATCCTATCCGACTAGACCAGGACAGGACAGGACAGGACAGGACAGGACAGGACAGGACAGGACAGGACAGGACAGGACATAATTCTTTACTGGTCAAGTGTGATTGGACACACAAGGAATTTTTTTCTGGTGCATAAGCTGTCAACGTGCATACAAAGTGATAAGTTATAGCTCATAAATCATACGATACGGTCATTATTAAGATACAACAAAAATAATATACCAATATGAAAATATAGTAAGAAAGATAAGAGGTGAGAAAGATTAAAAGATGTGGAAGATAACAAGAATAATACAGTCTACTACATGGGTAAATATATTTAGGGTAAACATGGGTGAATATATTTAGGGATAAGACAGTGCTGTAGGAGTTAGGTGTTTAGCAGAGTGATGTCATGGGGATCAAAACTGCTAGAGAGCTGCCATTGGCGACATCGTCTTAAGGCAGAATCCAAAATGGCAGCGTTGATCCAAAACCACAGTTATATCTTAATAGATTCTGTTAGAGACTTAGATTCAAGTTTCTTCAACTAGGGACTTTATGATGATCTCAGAGAATCATTTACATTTTTGTGAATTTACTTTTTTTAAAAGTTTGTTTTATGACTGCCTTAAAAATGTGTTGCATAAACTCCTTATGATAGTTTTAATAATGTTCCAAGAAGCACCCTCTACTATACATTTTTCATCCCATCTGAATCAGTTGCATAAAGATGAATTCAAATGCATGGATATTCATGTGATGACTTATAGCAGCCATTGGAGACCAAGCAGGATAATGGATTTCGCTGATTTGACTAAGTTGCATGCACATTAGAATCTGATATCAACAGAGATAAAGTTGCCAGAAATATGGGATAAAGCCTTTTTTGTGTGTCTTTCAAGTACAGAATGCTTTAAAAGTACTTTCATTCTCCAGTTTTTAGAAATGGTTTGTGGTCTTGACATTATACTTTTAAAATTGGTTTTGTGATTATTTTTCATTTTAATATGTGATTTGAATATACTCTGATATATGTATTAATTTTTTGTTTGTCATAAATCTGAAAATCCATATCCTCTGTAAGGCAGGTTATGAATTCTATAAAATAAAATGTGATTTCTTACCTATCTCACATTATTTCTTCTCATAATATCTGGACTGCATATTTTTTTCTGTTATAAATACTTTTGCTATATTTTTCCTTCTATTTTGATATCTTCTGCTCTGTTGGATTCTTTGTTTTAAAATATTCATCTTTATGTTGCTTATATCATAGGAACATTACAAAGAAACCTTATCACTAAGTATCCTTTTCCCATTTAACACTTTTTTCATAAACTTGTCCTTAGATGTATCTTTGACTGATTTGTTGTTTTTATTTTTCTCTACCATTTCTACTTCTCAGTTAATGGTCTTCTCTTTTTCTCCCTCTTCTGTCCAGATGACAGTGTCCCTCAGAAAGTGCCTTGGGGCATCAACTTAATGAAGAAGAGCAAGAAACCTGTTCCAAGAGCATTTGGTATAAGGTTAGAAGACTGCCAGCCAGCACCTGACAACAAGGTAGTCTTTTCAATTTCACTTGGTCTTTTTTTCTGCATAAGAAAAGAACAGTGTCTTGGGAATTTTGTTAAGGGAAAACTGTTATCACTTCAACATGTCCAATAATCTGCCACGGGATCTAATTTGTGAGCCTTCTGCTTAGAACATAATTACAGCTTAGCCTGTTTTCTTGGTTTAGTAAACATGTGTATGCAGGGAAAGAGATCTATGTTGAATTGGGAAATGGGGAATGGCAGTAAAGGAAATGGAGTTTTGATCGAATGGGAAGAACTGGATTGCTCAAACATAGCGTTATTTCTTGAGGAATATCCACATAACATGTTCCTATATAAGAAAGATGGAACATAATGCAGCAAGATTAACATGGCTTGAGATCTGATTGTAGCATTATATCGTTGGTGGTTTCTTTAGAAATGTGAAACACATTCCTGAATTTAATTCCCACTTAAAAGACAAGAATCCAAGCTTTGAACATGGATTCTTTAGTAGTCAGATCTGCTCCAGAGTACTTGGATTTGAGTTCTGGTAAAAGAAATGTGCTTGGAATCCAAAAGATAATATATATATGATATATCTTTGGGGCTAGTCAACTGGTTTAGGCTTCTACTGCACAAATCGCTTCTACTGCACAAAAAAGGATCTTGATTTTAAGGTTCCCAACCCTGGTACCAGTATCTTTATCATCTTGTCTTCCACAGAAAATCCCCCTGATTGTGGAAGCCTGTTGCAAAGTAGTGGAAGACAAAGGTTTAGAATACATGGGCATCTATAGAGTCCCAGGGAACAATGCTGTGGTATCAAGCCTACAAGAGCAACTAAACAAAGGGGCAGCAGAAATCAACTTGCAAGATGAGGTGAGAATAAGATAGGTTAGCTCATACTCTGCTCTCTTCACTGCTATTGAAAAAATACCCCAGTACTATTAGATAGTACTGACATCTAGCTGTCATTTGCTTATAGTACATGCGTTTACATATGAGGCATATATATGTATTGTTTTGGGTTAGATGCGGAGCAGATCCAAAACCAGTCCACAATGGCCTTTCTATTAGAATACATGGTGAGATAGGTGGCAAATAAATAAAAAAAAATGTATATCAGAATTATTTTGAGCACTTTAAATAGTTTGTACTCCAGATCTTCTGGATTGCAACTTTCATAATCTGGGTCAGCTTCGCAACAGGAGTTCTTGCTCAAAACAATGGAAATTTAGAATCTTAATGCATCAGGATAACACAAGATTATGTAAGCTTACTCTAAAGTCCTTTATGAAAATGTAAGTATTCCCTTCTGTTAATCTTGTGTGCAGACCCAGGGAAAGTAGGGAATTAGGGTTAGGGTTAGGATTAGGGTTAGGGTTAGGGTTACTTACAAATGCATAAAATGCAGCTTCCTACACGGTGTGCACAATTATTAGGCAAGTTGTGTTTTAGAGGATTAATTTCATTATTGAACAATTACAATGCTCTCGTAAATGTTAATAAACCTCAAACCCGAATATTTAAGAAAGTAAAAGTGAGGTTTTGGCTTTCTTAGGAGAATATTTAGCCTGCACAATTATTGGGCAAGTATTAGTGTGCAGATTTATTATGCAACTAAATGAAAAACAAAAATGTTCCCATTTCACTCATTTATTTCCATCTGTTAAAGTGAGAATAGTAAATAAACAATTCAAAATATACAAATAAACATTTCTGACATTTCAAAAAAAAAAAAAAAACCAACAGTGACCAGTGTAGGCATCCTTCTTTTCAGTAACAGTCATAAGCCTTCCATTCATGAAGTCTGTCAGTTTCTTAATCTATTGATGATCAACTTTTTGTGCAACAGAAACCACAGCCTCCAAAGAGGTGTACTATTTTCCTGTACCGTAAATCTCCCATTTAAGGGCCCACAAGTTCTCAATAGGGTTTAGAACAGGTGAGGAAGCGGTCCATGTCATTATTTTGTCATCTTTAAGGCCTTTACTGGCTAGTCACACAGTGGAGCATTGTCCTGCATAGAAGTCATGGTCTTCTTGAAAGATGCCGACTTTTTCCTACTTTTACCACTATTTGAAGAAAGTGTCTTCTAAAAAATGACAGGAAGTTTGGAAGTTAAGTTTTAACCCAAAAAGTTCCAACTAGCTCATCTTTAATAATACCAGCCGATACCAGTACCCCAACTCCACCTTACTGGCATCTGAGTTGAAGTGGATCTCTGTCCCCGTTACTGATGCAGCCATGGGCCCATCCATCTGGTTCATCAAGAGTCACTCTCATCTCATCAGTCCCTAAAACTTTTGAAAAAAATCTGTCTTCAGATATTTGTTGGCCCAGTCTTGCCACTTCAATTTATAGGTCTCGTTCAGTGGTGGTTGGGTTTCAGCCTTCCTTGCCTTGGCCATTTCTCTAAGCATTGAACACCTTGTAATTCTGGGCATTCCAGGTAGGTTGCAGTTCTGGAATATGACAGCACTGAAAGATAATGGGTTCCTGGTATTTCATGTTTGATTACACTCAAATCTTTGGCAGTTAATGTGCATCTTTTTCTCTCAATATGTTTTTTGTGACCCTGTTGACTATTTGCAACAAAACGTTTGATGGTTCTGTGATCACGCTCCAATATCTTAGCAATTTCAAGAGTGCTGCATCCCTCTGAAAGACTTTTGACTTTTCAAAGTCAGTTAAATCTCTTTTTTGGCCCATGTTACCTGAGAAAAAGAAGCTGCCTAATAATTATGCACACCTTGATATAGGGCAGGGGTCAGCAACCCGCGGTTCCAAAGCTACTAGTGGCTCTTTGGGCCCTCTGCCGCAGCTCCCTGTCCCATCACTGGTTCGCCATGCCTCTCTTATTTCTTTTTTAGGCTCCAGCCCGAAGCGAATGTTTCTGGTTTGCACAGCCACAGCCAGCCAGGAAGTTACAAGAGGAGTGGGGAGGGAGAGGATGGTCACCCAAAGAGAAGGGAGAGAGAGAGACACACACAGACATACACAGACACAGACACACAGAGACACAGACACAGACACACACACACACACACACACACAGAGTGATACACAGAGAGGGGGTGAGAGAGGAGAAGAGGGAGAGACACAAAGATACAGACAGAGGGGGGAGGGAGAGAGGGAGAGAGACATAGAGAATAGTTTTGTGGCTGGGTAGGCATGGTGGTCATGTGACTGGGTGGGAGTGAGTGACATCGTGTTGGCCCACCCAGGTTTTATGACTCCCAGTGTGTTTTTTTTCTGTAGGAAACGGGTCCAAGTGGCTTTTTGAGCGTTTAAGGTTGCCGACCCCTGATATAGGGTGTTGATCTCCTTAGGTCACATCCTCCTTCATTAGACAAATGCACATCACCTCATATTCTTATATCCGCTAAGCATTCAAGTTTATATAATTTGAAAGTGAAAAGTATGAGTAAAAACAATATTGTCAAAATACTCACTTGCCTGATAATTGTGCACACAGTGTATTATAACTTGCCAATCCGATTAGAAAAAGTAGATGAAGCCAGTGAATGTTAATTACCCTGGCCAGGGCCATTTGCCTTCTTTAAAAATCTTGAAAAAATAAATAGTACAAGTTTTTTTTAAAAGAAATGTTTGATCTCAACATGCTTTATGGTGTTTGGGAAATGTAAAATGTTTTATGTGAAGTATAAGTGAAAATCAAAATTGAAATAAGTATCAAAGAACTCTTTCCATTCTTCAACCCCAGAGATGGCAAGACTTGAATGTTATTTGCAGCCTCTTGAAGTCCTTCTTTCGGAAGCTCCCAGAGCCTCTGTTTACCGACGGTGAGTGATGGCGGTCTACTTTCCCTTGGCTGCTTTACCAGTCAAGATAGCAAGATGATTTTTCCCCCAGAAATTCAGACAGGAAATATTAACTTTTGGTTTCTAAGAGACTCTGTATGATCTTTTTCTGGTTGATTCAGAGCACAGTTTCTCTCTTGCCCAAGCCATAGCTGGTAAATCACATTTGTCTAAGAGATGTAGAAATTGGTATTACAAAATCACTCAGGGTTCAGCTTCAGTTTCATTTTTCAAGAACTAATAGAAAAGGACCTTATTCAGGCTTTTAGGGCCTGAGTTTCAATTGGAATGTGATTGTGGGAACTGGGAAAAACTCTTTACTTCTCTGGTAACTTGCTATTGTAATGCAGTTCTCATAGCTGCACATTCCATGCTTCAACTGTGGTAATAATACCACAATGCATATTACTGCATAGTAATATGTGTTGTGTGCTGAGGTAAGGACTAGATCATCTAATTATTTTAGAAGAAGATGGAGAAAATAATGCCCTAGTAGTTGTGGCACAGTGGGGGGTTGATTAAATCATAGATAGTTGCAAGAAACCAAGAAGGGAAGGTGATTTCTTTCCCCAATGTCTGAAATTCTTTATGTAATACCTGCAAAATCTATTTTCTTTCACAGGAAATAAAGAATTTTCAAATGCAGATATCCAAGCTGCCCTGGGTTTAGCAGGGAGAGAGAAAGCATAGTTTAATTTCAGGAGGGAAGAAATCAAATATTTTAGCCAGGCAAGTTGTAAAGTTCTCAAGAAGCCTGCTAGAATTATATTTTGCCAAACTAGTAAGGCTGAAATTTTTCCAATTTACCTCCTATTTCCAGGTCTCAGAAAAAAAACTTCGGCACTCTTTGACCTTTTCAGGTCTATTCACTACAATTTATAAATGAGGTTTTGTTAAGAAAAGGAGCTGCATGTTCCTTATGTTAACTAAACACTGTGTAGTTGGTAAAAATGAGTTAGACTCACATGGCAATACATGTTTATTTCACTAATTCTCTATTTGCGTCAGGTCAGGGATGAATTCAAATAGTTGATTGCAGTAACATCATCTTTTTCAGGCTGAGAATAGCATAAGGTCTATGAAGCTGTGCTGGAGGAATCCAATCCATTGCTGGATGCAGTTATAGAAGAGAATAGGATGTGACAAGAAAAAATACATATAAATTAAAGAAATTCAGTTAATATATATTTTTCACAAACAACCAAACTTTGTGGAGGTCAAGGTGTATCTCATTGTTTTAAATTTCTAAATAGCTAAGAAGCAGTTACCTTAGGATAGTTTTTCCTTTCAGATATGCTAGATTATATAGGTCCCATTACTCACAGGCTACAGATAATTTAGTCATGATACCAAAGATTTATTTTTTAATCCCATCTTTCTTTTGGAAAGTGTTTGAAATCACACTTGGTTTTTCAGAAATTTGTTTATCTCTCCCCCCCCCCACCCCCCAAAATACTTTGCTGTACTTGTTCATGGCTATGATAAAAGTGAATGTTGTATTCCTCCCCTCCAAATTTACAGTAATTGTTCTTATCACTTAAATCTAACACAGAAATTAAATAAATTAAAGGAATTCAGAATTTCAGATTTAAGAAATTAAATTAATAAGTGAACTCGGAAGTTAGCAGCAGCCCTAGATATTTTAACTCCCAGTCCCAAAGCTGAAATTAGATTGTAGAAATGAATGGTCTTTCAAGACGTATTTGGAATCTCAATTGTTCTGAACTGCTCAATTTGTTTTGTCCTAAAATGATACCGCAAATCAGAAATGTTTTTCTTTTCAAGATAAATACAATGACTTTATTGAAGCCAACCGGATTGAAGATGCCAGTGAAAGGATGAAGACTTTACGCAAACTGGTAAGCCCCTGGAAGTTCCTGTTGGCTTTTTCCTTGGAGAACTATATGGGGAAATGTCAACATCTGGTCTCTGCTTTGAAAGAAAAGGCTGCAGTTCAGTGATAGAACTTTATTAATTTACTTACTTACTTACTTACTTACTTATTTATTTATTTATTTATGGGGTGGAGGGGTGGAGAGTATCCAGGATAGGATGACTGAGCCTCCCCTGTATGCTTTCTGCACTCCAACAAGGATCAACCTTCATAATGAAAAGTAACACTTCCTTTTATGCTGAAGATTCAGTCTCTAGCATTTTAAACTAGCCAGAGATAGATTTCCATCAGAAGTCTTTCTGAACCACTGAATATTATATTGAGCTTAATATATCTAGGCAGCGAGTGCAACTTCTGACCACCAATACATCAGCTTCATTGGACACAACTAGACCGTAGAATACTTGCTTTGAGTCCTTATATCTCACATTGTGCAACTTTAAAAGAAGGTACTGCTGTAGAGAAAGACCCAGATTGCTCAGTTATGTTATTTTGTGTAAGATTAATCTTGAATTTATAAGAGAGAAAAGACATGTGAACATACAAATCAGTAGTAGTAGTAGGGGATAGAATGGACTTGTAATATGCTTGCTTAATGCAGATCTATAAACTGGTTCTTTTATTGTATATTTCACTGCCAAGCACACTTCCCTTTCCCTTCTTTCCTTTTTTTTTTTTTTAATTTGATTGGTATGCCGCCCTTCTCCGGAGACTCAGGGTGGCTTACAACGCGTTAAGCAATAGCCTTCATACTTTTGTATATTTTATACAGAGTCAGCTTATTGCCCCCACAAACTGGGTCCTCAATTTACCTACCTTAGAAAGGATGGAAGGCTGAGTCAACCTTGAGCCTGGGGAGATTCGAACACAGTAATTGCAGACAGCTGGTGTTTAATTACGTTACTTTTAGTCTGCTGAGCCAATCACTATATCATTACTGGTAGCTTCTCAGTTCCTTTATATGTCTTTTGAAGTTTTTACATTTTATCTTCTTAAGAATTGAGAACATGAAGCATTCTTCATTCAATTGAAACCCATCTGAGTAACTAATTTAAAATTAGCTGGATGTGGGAATGTCACGCAGCATTAATGCAAAAAATAGTGGGCAGTACTAGGGCAAGAAAAACATACTTTTCCTAAAGAGCAGAGAACATGTAACCATTAGGAAACATTGTCTAGCCTTGGTCATAGTGTAGGACATACCAATATAGATATTATTGGTTTGCTTTAAAAAATTTTATAAGAGTAAATATACACTAGGGAAGAACAGTGGAATTCTAGAGCTGATGAGTTCCTATGGTACCACTTTTGTGTCAATTTTTAAAAAGCAAAATAATGAATTGAAACTAGAGAAGGAGATTGAAATTGGAATAGGATCTTGCATCAGCATCAGTCATAAAATGAGACAAATAAACACTCCTGATTGATTTCTTAAACTATATTTCTTCCATCTCTGATTCAGATCCGGGATTTGCCAGGACATTATTATGAGACCCTCAAGTTCCTGGTGGAACACCTCAAGACAATTGCAGACCATTCTGAGAAGAATAAGGTAATGTTTGCTCACTGCACCTGCCTTCCCTTCCCTACCGAGTAGCCTGTGTACAACAGAATATACAATTATTTCCTGGAAAGAAGGATTAAGAGGTACATAATCTAGGAAACTGAATTTTTAGTTTGATTCTGAGATGCAACTCTTCAAATATCATTAAGATTTTATCTGGGAATTTACCAGCTTTATCTTTCAAACTTCTTTTTACCAATCTGATTCTCTTCCAGTGTGGTCTTATGATTTCCAATTATTGGAATAAATAACGGGAATGATAGACATAACAGCCCAATATATCTGGAGTTCACCAATGAAGAAACCTGTGCTAGTTCTGTAACCTGTATTCCTGCAACATATTCTCAGACGAAAGAAAAGCTGTAGGGTTTGTGGATTACTGTTAGGAAAAACTTTCCATATTGGAATGTCAAAGATCGCCTCTTGAATATTCATTAGAATGGGAATATTTTCCCAAGAATTTAACACTGAAAGGTTTTTGCTTTGATAGCAAGAATGAACAATTCTGCCTCAAAAGGAAATGTCCCTCCGTCTCTTCCTTCCTTAATTGCTATCCTAATTTAGTTAGCCTGTAGCAGTTGTGGCCCAAGAATAAATTTCCTTCCTTCCTTCCTTCCTTCCTTCCTTCCTTCCTTCCTTCCTTCCTTCCTCCCTCCCTCCCTCCCTCCCTCCCTCCCTCCCTCCCTCTCTCCCTCCCTCCCTCCCTCCCTCCCTCCCTCCCTCCCAGCTTTAAATGCCTATTAAGCAATTTCTGAAAGTGGTTAGAAAATAAGATTTGCAAACTTATTGTCCTTTAAAAGGCACAGCTGCCATTGCAAATAAGATCGCTAATCCCTTGGTCTCCTGTCATTCAAATTCATGGAAAATCATTGTCCTTTGGAGCAGTCATCAAGAGCATACATGAGCAATTGCCATCCTTTCGTTATCTGGAGAGGTTCCATTGAACCAATCTACCCAACTGGTTCCTTGGTCATTGCCACCGTCATTAGCTCTGCAAAAGCTATTTTCAGTTTGTCCCTTAGAGGTCCCCAGAATTCACCTTTTTTTAAAAAAAGTTTTTTTAAAATAAACATTAAAAACATTGGGCACAGTGTGACATTTCCATACATATTTTTTACATAACAACAAATATGGTTATATTTATCATACATTATTACTTTGATCTTATAAACATATCCCTTATCCTCATTTGTATATTTTTCTAAATATTGTCCATTTTCAGTTCTACAAAGTCCTAAATCTTTTCTGCTCCGACTCCTTTTCCTCCTTTCCAACCATTGATGCAGTTTGTTCCAGATTTCGTAGTATTCTGTCTCACCCTTATTTTTGAGTTCAAATGTCAGCTTGTCCATTTCTGCACAGACCAAGTTTTTCTTTATTATTTCCTCTTGCGAGCGGGTTCCTTCATTTTTCCAGTATTATGCATAAACCAATCTTGCTGCTGTTATGACATGCAGCATTAAGTATATCAATCCTTTGCCATATTTCTCTTCTGTTATTCCTAATAGAAATATTTCTGGTTTCAGATCTATGTTTTGTTCCAGCATCTCTTCCAACCATGCCTTTATCTTTATCTATCACATGTGGTGGTTATGTATAAAAGCCCAGAATTCACCTTTTTCATTACCCAGCAACATATTTTAGGAATTGGCTAAGCAGAGTTTGAACCTGGATGGGTTTAAACAAAAAAAAAATCCCTATTGTACTTTAATGAACTCTAGAAAGACTCTAGAAAGAGTGCAGAGAAGAGCAACAAAGATGATTAGGGGACTGGAGGCTAAAACATATGAAGAATGGTTGCAGGAACTGGGTATGCCTAGTTTAATGAAAAGAAGGATTAGGGGAGACATGATAACAGTGTTCCAATATCTCAGGGGCTGCCACAAGTAAGAGGAAGCGAAGCTGTTCTCCAAAGCATCTGTGGATAGGACAAGAAGCAATGAGTGGAAACTAATCAAGGAGAGAAGCAACTTAGAACTAAGGAGAAATTTCGTGACATTTAGAACAATTAATCAGTGGAACAACTTGCCTCCAGAAGTTGTGAACGTCCAACACTGGAAGTTTTTAAGAAGATGTTGAAGTGGTGTAGGGTTTCCTGCCTGGGCAGGGGATTGATATATATTTAGGCCTGTTTCTTGAATGATTCTGTTTGTAGTCTTTATATAAAAGTAAATTTCTAAATTCCCAATTTGCTCCCTTCCTTACCAAATTCCACAGAGATATCTGTAATGAAAGAGCTGTATAAATAACAGACTTTCTAATTCCCCCATTGTGTTAGGAGAATGTGAAATGAATGTGCTAATTGCAACATCCCTTCCTGCTACATGAACCCTGCTGTACTTGTTTGTGTTCCGAAGAATTTAAAAATCTGACTTCCCTAAGTCTAAATTGCCCTTGAATTTGGCTCTTTGCCATATTTGAAGCAGTTCTTTGTGGATGAGGTGCATGAAAAAAAATCATAGGGCTTTCTTAGAACTCAAAGCAGAGAGGCTAATGTGACATGAATGCAGAGATAAGATGTATAACTTCACTCCAGCCTTGTTGACAATGTTCATCTTATAGAAACAAAAATGCAATGGATTGTATTGTAGATGGAGCCACGAAATCTTGCCTTGGTATTTGGCCCCACGCTAGTTCGAACATCGGAGGATAACATGACTGACATGGTGACACATATGCCTGACCGCTATAAGATTGTGGAGACCCTCATACAGCACGTAAGGAGCAAGGGGGGGGGGTTGGATCTAGGATCTAAATAGTGGACAATTTAGAGGGGTCTGATTCAATATATATTGATAATTATGCATATGAGTTGTTCTTAAAATTGTCTTCAGAAATCCTTGCTTGGTGTTGTCATTAATTGCATCATCAAATGAATCCCAAGTATTCGTTGGGAAGATTCTCAATTTGGGGAAGATTGCTTTATAGAGGGAATGGGGAATGTGTGATCTGCTAAATATTAATGGATGACAGGTACTAGCAGCAGTATTTGCAATTCAGGAGCATATGGGGAGTCATAATTTCCCCATTGTTGTTTTAAATAAATTAAGGGCAGTAATAATACTAAAGAGGCAAAGGGAAATAAAATAATAAGACCCTTTATTAGAATATTAAT
Organism: Coluber constrictor foxii; assembly: GCA_038048745.1. Classification (NCBI taxonomy): domain Eukaryota; kingdom Metazoa; phylum Chordata; class Lepidosauria; order Squamata; family Colubridae; genus Coluber; species Coluber constrictor. The sequence continues at coordinate 74,276,339 of CM075961.1, forward strand.
TCTGCTAATTAGTAGCACCCAGTTCTTTATTTAATAGTGTGCAAATCCTTCACCTTGAATTGTAGTGTTCAGTTACAGGATTGATTGCAAATAGTTCAAAGGATTTCTATTTTTAGATAATAATTTTAAAAAGCCTTTGTATTGTTTTATTAGAGTTGTAAAGATATACTTCAGTAATCCCCAGTGATTGTTAGGGCAGAAAGGGGAATTTATTTACTATGCTTATATGATCATGCTCTTCATAAATAGTATATGGTATTTCTATGCAGCCAATTTCTTCAGAAGGTTATGTTGGTGTACACTATTCTTTTCTCTCACTTCCTCTTTTTATCCTTACATTAATCCTGTTTAATAGAGTAAACTGAGAAAAAATGTTTGGTTCCAAATCTCTCAATTAGCATCATGGCTAAATAGAAATTTCAACCTGGATCTTCTTGGTCCTGGCCCAGTTTTCATTTTAGCTGGAAGAAACCAATCATGCTTTAGTTTTAAATCTCCTCATTCTTTAGGCATGTCCAAATTCTTTCCAAAGAGTTGGTACCTTTCTCATTCAGAAGTTTAAGGAATGGTTCTGTATATGGCTTAACATTTTTTAAAATGTTCAACTTAATTTCAGCAAGCAGTGAACTTGTGCCAACATGGCAGGTACTTTTTGGATTGTCTAGTGTGTAAAATATTTTATATTGGCATGCAAAATATGATCAACTCTAAATGAACACAAGTGGAAGATCAGAGAAAGTGTCAAGTGCTTACCTCAAAAACATTGGGGGTATTTATAAGATGTATCAGTTGACTGTAAGACTCATATTTATAATTTAGGGCAGTAATCATGTATGACTTCACACAATGATTCAGAAAATATAAATTATATTAAATTAGCTTTAAATATTAAGTCAATGGTGCAATGAAGCACTGCACAAATCTTGCAACAGACTGTAAAATTTATTTGAATCTGAAACTAAAGCTAACTTTTCCTTTTCTGTGAGGAAATAAGCATCAGTGTTGAGCGTAAGAGAGGGGGAGAGATACCTACTGACAAGTGTTTGTGGAATCACAAATATATTCACCCCAAACCCTGAAAGCCATTTTGCAGAGAACATTTCTAGTTTCTGAGAATTTTATCTTAAAAATATTATAGTAGACAGGCAGCCCTCCCAGAGAGATAGCATTTTGATAGGTAATTCTGGATTCAATTAATAAACTATATGTCCCTCATGAATAGTTAAAAGCTAGAAATAAAATCTGGTTCGCAGCCTTTAACATTGTGTTCTATATATACAGTATATGTTTGATTTTATTTGGTTCTTTGATTTCTCTTTTGTTTTCCCCCCACAGTCAGACTGGTTTTTCAGTGACAAGGAAGAAAAAGGTGAAAAGGTAAGTGACTAGGGAGGAGGCAATGCTCAGTTTATGGCTGACTGCTGATTTCTCAGGATATAGAGAAATGCCAGAAGAGAAATGTCTCTTATTCATGACATGTAGGTGCTTTCTTCTGAACTCTGTGCGTTGTTGAGAACCCATTAATAAAGGAAGACAAGGACTGTAACTACTTTTACAGAGGCAGCATCCTTAAGGACCGTTTTGTCTCTCAAATTGTATTTTCTTTCCAACTCTTGTTTTCAAACACCTGCATTGACACAGACGCATATATGTATCTGTCTATTATGTCTTAAAGTCAAACTGTCTTTGCAGTATGCTGTCTACACCTGTGGAGGAGCCAACCCTCTAATTTTTAATCAAAATACTATGAAAAATGTGATACGCAAGGATAAACTAATCATATATCCAAAAAAGTGTACCTGATTTACAGACTAACAGAGTGTTATTCATATTCCGTTCCATTTGCTCCATCAACCTGTCAGTAAAGCTATTTTGGTTTATGAGTTTATCATTATTAGATCTTTATCTCATCCTTTAAAAAAAAAAATAGCAGCTGTCAGCTCAAGACAACTAATATACCTCCTGTTTCCTATTTGCCCCACAATAACAGCCCAGGGAGGTGCTGAGAGACAGCAACTGACCCAAAATCACCCAGCCACCCCAAATTACTTTCATGCCTAAGAGAGGCCTAGCACCTAGAGTCTCCTGATTTCTAGGTCAGCACTTTCACCAACTAATTGCCTCTCAGTTCAGCACTTTTCTGGAAGATTTGTATCAGAAAAGTCTTGAGAAATCGATCACCAGCATGCTAGAAATGTTTCAAAGAGCATTAGGTGATATTATTTCAGTTGCACCTGATGGTCCTCTATTATGCCTATGGTGTCTCATTGGTCAGTTTTACTGCAGTTTCCATGTATCGATATTTGTTCATGTTAATGTTGGCAGCAAGTGGCCATAATTGATAGGACACACAAAAAAGGTTTACGGACAAAAAAAAATGGTTTACAGAGTATAAAAGGGCATATAAGTGCTATCATGGCCCACATGCCAAACTAAATGAAACAATAAAGAAATTGTCCAAACAAACCCATTTTGTAATGGAAGCAGTTTACACCTATAATTGGCTCAATAGTCACAGGGTGAAGAATATAGAATTTGACCCTCTTTTCCATTTTAAATCAATATTAATTGATATAAAGTCGCTCAGATTCGGATGGACCTGGACTCTGATTGGGCAATTCCGACCGAGGTGACCAGGGCAGGTCTTAGTTGTATTGTGTGGGATGAATTTGAGCCTGTGACTCCTGAGGAAGTGGACAAGGCTGTGGGTGCGATGAGTTCCTCCACTTGTTTGTTGGACCTGTGCCCCTCTTGGCTGGGGCCAGCAGGGAGATGACAAGAGGCTGGCTCCTGACTTTAGTTAATGTCTCCTTGAGGGACGGGTCTTTTCCACAACCATTAAAGGAAGCGGTTGTAAGGCCCCTCCTCAAGAAGCCTTCCTTGGACCCAACAGAATTAAAGAACTTTCGTCCAGTCTCCAACTTACCCTTTGTGGGGAAGGTTGTAGAGAAAATGGTGGCACATCAGCTCCTATGGACATTGGATGAAATGGATTATCTGGACCCTTTTCAATCTGGCTTCAGACCTGGCTACAGCAGGGAAACTGCTTTGGTCACTGATGGATGATCTCTGGCAAGCCCGTGATGGAGGTCATTTCTTTATCGTGGTGCTACTTGACCTCTCAGCAGCTTTCGATACCTTCGACCATGGTGTCCTGCTAGGCTGACTAAGGGAGTTGGGAGTGGGAGGCACCATGTTATGGTGGTTCTCCTCTTATCTCTCTGGTCGGTCACAATCGGTGTTAATAGGAGGACAGAAGTCAACCCCTAGGCCCCTCGTTTGTGGGGTGCCTCAGGGCTTGGCCTCTTTCCCCTTCTATTTAACATCTACATGAAACTGCTGGAGAAGATCATCCGATGATATGAGAGTCTGGATGGGGGTAAACAGGCTCAGACTTAACCAAACAAGACCGAGTGGCTGGGGGTATTGCCTCCCAAGGACCATGTCGATTGTCCATCCTTAGCCCTGGGGGGGAGGGAGAGAAGTTGTTCCCCTCAGAACGGGTTCGCAATTTGGGTTCCTCCTTGACCCACAGCTGAGATTAGAGCAACACCTGGCAGCTGTGGCTAAGGGGATCTTTATACAGGTTTATACCAATTGCGACCCTATCTGGATCGAGAGGCTCTTCTCACAGTCACTCATGCCCTTGTCACCTCATGGTTGAATTATTGCAACGCGCTCTACATGGAACTATCCCTGAAAAGTATTCAGAGACTACAGTTGGTCCAGAATGCAGCCACTCGAGCAGTCGTGGGTGCACCTAGGTACTCCCACATTATACCAATCCTCCGTGAGCTGCACTGGCTTTCTCCATCTTGGTCTCCGGTCACAATTCAAGGTGTTGGCTATTACCTTTAAAGCCCTATATGGCTTAGGGACAGGCTATCTTCGAGACTGTCTTCTACTGCATAGCTCCCAACGACCGGTAAGATCCCACAGAGTTGGCCTCCTCCAGGTCCCGTCAGCTAAACAATTTTGCCTGGCGGGTCCACGGGGGAGGGCTTTCTCTGTGGCTGCCCCGGCTCTCTGGAATCAGCTACCTCCTGAGGCCAGGACCGCTCCCACCCTACTGGCCTTCCGGAAAATGGTGAAAACCTGGCTTTTCTGGCAGGCTTGGGGCCGTTGATCTCACCATTGCGATCTTGTGAGATCTGGTCATGAGCGGTATGTATGGGTTTTTAACGTCTCTTATTGTATATTGTTTATACTGTCTTTGTTGTAAGCCGCCCAGAGTCCTCGGAGAGTTGGGTGGCATAGAAATACAAATAATAAATAAATAAATAATTTTTTTAAAAAATTTAATTAGATTTATATGCCACCCTTCTCCGGAGACTCAGGGCAGCTTACAATGCGTTAAGCAATAAGCAATAAATAGATAGATAGATAGATAGATAGATAGATAGATAGATAGATAGATAGATAGATAGATAGATAGATAGATGATAGATAGATAAAACCTTTTTTTCTTCTAAGCGCATATGTATCCATTTCACAGACCCCTATAGATGAACAAGAGGCCCAGTCAATGCCAAATATTGAATACCTTCTACCCAACATTGGAAGAACAGCAGCATCAGGAGATGCTTCAGGTAAGCAAACTGAAAGTTTTGATTGAATGAGACCTCCTGGACATGAAAATCCCCGGGACAAGATTTCCCATAGTTGTTCCAGTCTTTTTCTATTTTTGAATCAAATCTTCAGGTCCATTAATTTCCCATGAATATATGAATGTGGCTATCTTTTACTGTATAGAGGTTCTATTAATCCAGTGTTTCTTAAACTTGGCAACTTTAAGATGTATGGATTGCAATTCTCAGAATTTCTCAGCCAATTATGAATTAATCTGAGACAAATCTGTAAAAAAAGATATATTCTGGCAGCTTCTGAAACATTGGATTCTAGAGAGTTCCATGGAGGCAACAACTAGGAGTGCCTCCTCTCCATGCTTTCTCTGGTGCTTTGCCAGTTGCATTGTTAGCAGCAAAAGTAATAATGTGACTTTAGAATTTAGGCATATGTAGCCATTTCTTTGTAGTTTATACCTGTGCTAGTGGTGAAGTAATATTTACGTTGCTAGAAAAAAAACCATTTAGAGTTAGATCTATGGTTGCTAATGCTGATGAGCATATTTCTGATTAATAGTGATGTTTTTGTCCTCTACTAGTTATAGCTGCCTTTAACTTTTCTGCTGTCTTTCTTCTCTTTTCTCTCTTTATCTTGTGTCTCCTCCTCCTTCCAACTCCAGCGGATCTGCCGGAGCTCTAGAGCTGGTACAGTTTGGTTGTGCTCTGATGTTCATGCACTAATTCCATTGGGTGATTATGAGAGATGGGGAAAGGCAGAACTTTAGATTTTGGCTCCTTATTGGATTTTTCATGTTGAATTGAAAAAACACCAGTGGCATTTGTCATAATGTAAAGATTAGGGCGTAGTTTTGCCTTCCAATTATTTTCCTTCCTGTTTAAAATCAGGGAGCTTCTTAAAGTCAACCAGTAGAAATTCCCATTTCAAGCAGCTGGATATGAAAGGGTGACAAATGAGATATCAATCAATTTAAAACAAATGCTTATGGGTATTTCTAAATAGTTTTTTTTATGTGGGAGCAATAGTTTATTTGTTTGTTTGTTTGTTTGTTTGTTTATTTATTTATTTATTTATTTATTTATTTATTTATTAGTTCAATTTATATGCTGCCCTTCTTCGGAGACTCAGGGTGGCTTACAATGCATTAAGCAATAGCCTTCATACTTTTGTATATACCTGCTTAGTAGGGCTTTCAGCCCTACTTTTTTTTTTAATATATATACAAAGTCAGTTTATTGCCCCCATAATCTGGGTCCTCATTTTACCTACCTCGAAAGGATGGAAGGCTGAGTCAACCTTGAGCCTGGTGAGATTTGAACTTGCAGTAATTGCAGGCAGGCAGCTGACAACTAAGTGCTTCTTTAACAGAACTTAGTCCACTGCACCACCAGTAAATCAAAATAAATTTGATTTACTGAATTTGCTACTATACAGGATTGTTGTTTTTTTACCATTTGTATCCCTTCTTTATTTTCCCACTATTTTTAAAATCTTTTTTTTAATCACCCATAGTTTGGGAAGAATAAAAAGGTTAATTCTTATCTTTGGCAGCATTAGTAACATATAAATCATATGTCCAGTGCCTTAACATAACTATTATTGTGTCCCAGAGTACTTTTACATTTTCATTAGATAATTTATAATATTCTAATTTCTATTTTCATTTTCTCTTTTTTCCTTTTACTATAGTATAAATAATTTGAGTAGTAAAGCATTAAAACATATATAGGTTATTTTTAAAAACAATAACTAAATGTGATTATACTAAGTTATTTACAGTTAGACTTTCAGGCTGTAGTACAATACTTGCCAGGGATAGGCTGTCACTGAGGTTTATTATTTAATAAGTAGATATTAAATTATAAGAAAAACTGAGCACTGTAAAGTAAAATAATCACAATCATACATTTTAAAAGTTCTCAGTAAAGTTGTTTGGATAAATTCTTATTATCGGATGTCCCTCAAAATGTGCTGAAGGACATTCTTCACCCAGCCTTTTTGCCTGGCTAATCTAATTTTAAACTGAGATTTGAGCTTGATGTACAATTTGATGAAGTGACCTATGTGGCTTGAGCGCCTCTTGTATATTTTTCCACCCACAAATATCAAAATTCAGGTAAAGCTTTTATCTCAAAGTGCCATTTCCTTCAGAGACAGTACTTCTTTAAGCTCTAGGTGTTGAGTCAATGTGATTGTTTTGCCTTTTCTCTCTCTTGTGATCGCCAGCCACTAATTCCACATGAATGTTGCAGTCAAACCTGCAAAGGAGTAGGTCTTGTGGGGGACATCCATTAATTTGTCCATTGGTTTCATTATTGCTGACATTTGCTGTGGCAAATATATGTGTGTACTTGTGTGGGGAGGCTTGTTCAGAAAAGTTTATTCAAACCACCTGCTTGATGATGTGCTTATTTTATGAGAAGACCACTGTTAATTCTGACACGTTTCTTGTGGTTCCTTCAGCTGGGACAGGAACCATTTTTGTTGGCTAAAAGCCCTTTTTCAAATTGATTTTTGAGAGAACCATAACGGAAATCTAATTTAGTGACTAATGTCACTGAAAGGGTCAGAACAGAATTTTAAAATTCATTTTCCATTTGTAGGGAGGGTGGTATGGTTTTTGTTTTTTTTAAAAAAAATCTCATTGGAGCTTAACATATCTGCTTAGTTCTTGATTGATGAAAACCATGAGAAATTGTGCTATTGATACTCAGCAGTTCACTGTCATGATGTGGTGGTTTGAAGGCTGCAAAGAATAGGGTGATGGCTGCTTACAGCCTACAGATTGCAAATCTGTTTATTTCTGACTTTAGTTTGACAGCTTCTTCTCCCCATCCTCCCCAAACCTTGCATTTGTCCCTTGGTTGCTTTCTTTGGTTGTCTGGCTTGGCTGTGGACAGTGCTTAAAATAAAGAGCATAGGAGGAGACTACCTGGTATGACTGGCATTGGGCAGTTGCTACTCTATTCCTAGTTCCCAGTGTCTATTAGTTATCTTTAGGAGAGCTCCCTGAAGCAACTTAATTTGCCAGAGGAAGCAATTTCTTCAAATTCTTTCTCCTGTCTGCATATGGTTGTTTGAAATGCAAGGTATAGAATTTGGACACTGACAGCTATCCCCAAAAACTTAGGAGAGCCTCCCAAATTTATGAATACATAAAAATAATCTGAAGCCTTCTTAAAGAACTATTATCATGCTTGCTATTCTTTTGATTTGTCTGATCTTTGTGGGTTATTGTTTTGTAAATATATGCACATATGTATTAATGCTCTGAAATTATTTAAGGCAATATTAAAATTGTGTATGTAAACTCACCCAATTCCTCCCTGCCCCCCTGTGAGGGAGATGGGCAGTTAATAAATTTAATAGAGAGATAGATAAATGAATGAAACCTGCACACTCTAAAATGCAAAAGGATCCTCTACTTATTTGCTTCCTAACACATCTTTCTTGGCACGGCATTTAAAGAGGAGCCTTCCAGGCTGATCTGAAAGTACAGATGAAAGTCCTAAAATTGAGCATTGGTAACACTGAAACAATATATCTCGAAAGACGTTCCTTGTATTCAGGAACTCTGAATCCGTTCAAAATGTCACGTTAGTATCTTATGTCACATTACCACAATCTCATGATATTTCAGTTTTGTGGGAGTTAGGACAGACTCTGTACTGAGCCCCGGATGTTGTCTATAGACAGCAAAGTATTACTGTGATGTCAAGAACCTCTAGTTAACAGCCCCATAATGTCATTGTAAATAACTGAAATGTCTGAACCCTTCACAAAGATAACCTCATATACAACACATTGCAATAATCCAAAAATAAAGGGTGTAAATTGAAGTATCTTTAGCAGTTCAAGCATTATTCCTTGGAACAGTTTTTGAGTTCTAACCTAGCGCCACTAAATTTTACTTCAATTGTGCTAAGTAATTAATATCTCTCTTTAGAACTGATCGCATAATTTCCTTTGGAATCCATATCAGTTCCTCTTTCTCTTCTTCCTCCTCCTCTTTGGGGAAAGTGGTAGAGATGAGAGATTAAAATTTAAAATAATTCAGCTCTTCTCCATACCTCCATGGAAAATGTGCTACAGTCTCTCTAAATGTTTCAGGCTATATTTACAGTTCATCCAGCCAAACTGAGTCAGGATTACACATCTCCAGCATGAGTGCTGCTTTTTGAGATGAAATGTTGACACTTTTAATAGAATTAGTTGTGTGCTTATGCCTGTGTGAATGCATGTGTGTATGCAAATGTGTGCATGTATAACATCATGTATCTATTTTTTATTCCTTTATGCCAGAAATGGTGCTTGGGTGGGGGGGTTGGGGGTTGGACTAGATGACCTACGAGGTCCCTTCCAACTCTGTTAATTTGTTAAAACTAATTTGGGGGTTCTATTGTTTAGGTCCCTACAAGAGATTGGTAATGATGACTGGTGATAGGTCTCCCACTGATACTCATTTTTTGTGCTTTCTATACTAAATTTCATTGTCACTGTTCACAAATGTATTGATCATTTCCATTGCAGAAACTGTTATCCTGGGCTGCTTCTCTTTCATTTGGTCATCCACAACTGCATCATTTTGTTGAGCATTTCAAAAATGAAATGAAATGAAATGCATTTCTTTATTAATTTCATAATACACTCTGATATATTTCTGGTCATTTTGGAGATCTTCCTTTCCTATGATTATTTAATAAAAAACAATGAAATAGCTTGGAAGAAAGATTTGTTTTCATGAAAAAGTTATTGAAAGTTTAATTGACTTTGGGATACCTAATTGTGTATTTTGCATACTTCTCAAATTGGGATGTTCCTCTACAAAGTAAAAGGAAATACTGTAGTCCTGAATATGTAATTAGTGACTGAATTATTAAAACAACAAAGGGAGCTATGTCAATCTAAAACTTGTGGTTATAAATCCCTGCCTACATCATGATATAGATTCCTGTTTTAGTGCATGTAAGGCCCCTCTCATACCTGTAATTATTTTCTGTGGCCAGCACAATGAAGAGGCAGAAGGCAGCATAGGAACCTGGTGTTATACAACTGTTCCCTCCATTTTTCATGCTGATGTTTTAGCTGAAAAAAAATCATTGGACCACATGCTTATTTGGCCTTTTTGATCCTTTGATTGCATGCTATCAAGACAGTATCAAATCTTAGTGATCACATAGATTTTCGCTATGATCACTTACATTTGCAATCATTAAGCCCTTCAATTTGCTAATCTTGCAGTTCTATTTTTAACTCTCCTCTTTTTGTGTATTAATTCCTGCAGATTCAACTAATAGTGGATCAGCTAAATCAAAGGTAAGATCTCCTCTAGATTATTTTTGTCTTTGAGAAATGTTGTGATGAGAAAAGGCCCTTGAACTCCCCAAATTGGAAGTAAAGAGTTTGTGTTACTTTGGCACTTGGCATGTTTTGATTTAAATTGTTTTCAAAATAACAACAACCCTGTAGACACTCAAGCATGATGGGTTTTTTGACTAAACAGCCATGGCCTAGTTTTCTGGTGTTGTTATTTTTTGCCAGTAGCTGCAACTGGCCTTTTCAGAGTGTGCTGCTTTGTAATGTACTTCTCAGCAGCTTGCAGGCAACTGAGTCCAGTGTACAGACTCAATTTACTCTTTCTTTTCTTGCCTTAAACTAAGAAGTATAAGATTATTCTACATCTCTTCCCATGCTTCTTTTCTTTTTTCCACCTTTTTCTGGTTGGTTTTACAGGTATATGTAGCAATGAAGCAACTGTTCTAAAAAATTACAGGCCACAAAGAAAAAGGAAAAAGAAAAAGAACTGGAAATTAGTTCCATAGTGTGCATAGTACATTTAATTAAAAAGAAGAAAAAAAGTTGGACAGAGAAGAGAATCTCTGAGAATATCTGAGGGGGAATATCTGCAGGTGTTTTAGTGCATTTAGGGGATCCTAAAATTAGAATTTCTAATTGCTCTATCTGCAAATACGTTTTCCAAAACGGGAAATAATTCACCTTTTAAAAAGCAAAATATGCTTATGTAATAGCTAATCTATATTGCTAATCACCATTAAGGATTCTGTGTGATCAGATATTACTATCCAGGGCAATCCATCAAATAAATAATGCCAATGTCACTGGATATTTTTCTGGTATCTGTTCTTTAGCCCCTCTAAAATGCTTCGGGTTTTTTGCTTCTGTTCCAGGCTTCATGTGGCTCACGGAAAGAGCACTACCATAAAGAGATGCTTGCCATCTCCTTCATCTCAGCCGTCAACCGCAAGAGGAAGAAGCGGAGAGAGACCAAGCGTTTTGGGAGCAGCACAGATGATGATTCTGAGCATGAGTCAGCTGTCAAGAGAGACGAGGAGGAGGAGGAAGAAGTGGCTCAGGAGGAAGAAAGAGAGGCTGAAAGATTCGAGAGTAGCAGCAGAGCTCCAGTTCCTGATGTGCAGGATGTCTTCCAAAGCCGGGCAAAATTAGAAGCAGAGCAAGTAGAAAGAAAAGTGGCACCCCGAGGAAGCCCAGAGTTGGCCCTGGATGCCCGCTCAATTGTATCAGGTTACTCCACTCTGTCTACCATTGATCGCAGCCTATGCTCTGAGGTGCAGTCAGTAGCAGAGAGCCGTGGGGAGGAGGCAGATGATGAGCGGAGTGAATTTAGCCATGTGGAGACAGATACTGAGAATAGCTTTGTGCCAAAACAGCCTGGGATGCTTCCCAAAGGAGCTGGTGTGGCAGTAGTGGAGGAAGGGGGGGCTGCTGCTTCTGAAAAGATATCACACAACCGAACCTCCTTTAGTTCCCATCACCTCATGCAGTGTGACACTCTGGCACGACGCAAACTTTTGCGGCCCCGACACAATAGTGAGTCTTCTTCCAAGGGTAGCACTGATGTCCCAAGTTCCAGTTCCCCAGGCAGTCAAGAGTCATTGCAGCCTGTGGGTGCCCCTGAGGTCCACACCCGGCTTTCCCTCACAGAACAACTTCGACTCCGCCTCCGCGGCTCTGCAGATGACATGCTGGCTGTGCGCCTGCGAAAGCCACACTCACCTGAGACACGGCGCAAGAAGAACAGTTGGCGGCGCCATACTGTAGTGGTCCCTGGTGGTCTCAAAGACCTCAATTATGAGTGGAAGGAACAACATGTATTGGGGACTACTGAGGCTGGTCCACTAGACTCCTCGAATAGAGGTGCGCTAAGGGACAACAAAGACTCTGGGCTTAGCAGCCTAGAGTCAACCAAAGCTCGGTCTTCCTCAATCACACCAGGGAACATGACAGTTCCTAACCAGCAGAGTGAGCCACAGCATCGAAAAGGCAGCTCTGAGGGGCGTTCAGCTCCCCGACGTACAGCCTCTTTACGTTTCCACCAATGTCTTTAGGTAGCCTTTTATTGAAGCTCTTGTAGAATGGATGAAAGGAAAACTTGGCTTGCCCATGGTAACAGCCTTGTCTTGAGAAGGAGGAGGGTGCTCATAGGTGCAGCCACACTTGAAAGTTCCCAGTACTGGCCTTACTTTGTCTTTTTTCATACCTTGATCTGCAGTGGAGCAAGAAACTCTCCTCCTACCTACCCCATATCTATCCTTGCTTTCTAATTCCCCCAGATATTAATTTAATCACACCATGGTTTTGTGATTTGTGAATTTATTTATTCTCCTCTTTCCTTATCCCCAGGATGGCAGTCAAAAACGAAACAAAACAAAAATGCTGAGGTAGGTCTGATACAAGGAGGGCCATTCATTCAGCCCTTTGAAAGATCTTGATTTGGGATTGACTAAAGTTATCCAATTTATGGGATAAGCAGCTTCATCCCTGCTTCAAAATTCTGGGTCTGCAAATAAAGTATATTTTTGGAGGAGGAGAGAATCAGAAATAGAATTCCTCCAGTTAATTTTCCTAATTTTCATTAGTCCATGGTACCTCTTTATCTGAAAGAGGCCTTGGAACTGGGCAAACCAGATCAGAGATATTCATGAATTGAGCCCACTTCCATTTAATCACTGCTGTGGGTTCACATTTACATGATGGATTCCTCTCTACCCAAAGTTCCTCTCACTGTTATCTAAGTGGCAGTTGATGATGTTGGGAGGTTTTGAATGTTCCCCTAAAAATATCCATTGCTCCTTTTCTACCTTTCCTCTAGAAAAGCAAATTCCAAAATCTTCCATCTATCATAGCTTGGCCTTTATCAGATTCCTACAGGGAGGGTTATATCATCTTGACTTCTAGCACGTGCATCAAAATCTTGTAGATATAAGCAAACTCAGGATTATGTATGGTATAGTCTCAGCTGCACTTGAAGATTGTTTCATGTGAAAACTGCAGAGGTATAATGTTCCCTGAAAGGTGCATAATCTCTACCACATGTAAAGGGCACTGCTGTTTTCCTCCTCCTCCTGAAGCACGGGTGTCAAACTCGATCGCGTCACATGACGTTTCGCAACGTTTTTGCCTTTGAGGAGCCAGGGTGGGCGTGGTCTGCATGTGACGCATCTGGCCTGCAGGCCGCCAGTTTGACACCCCTGCCCTAAAGTGATGTCGTCTCTAATTTTCAAAAGTCACAAAGAGATCTATGGCATCACATTATCTGATGTATTGCAGCTTTGGCTTTGAAAGCTTTGGCTGCAGTAAATCTGCTGGCATTTAACAGCATCTCAAAATGCTTTGGTTTTGTTGCAAGACTAACATGATATATACAACTGATGATATGAATTCTAAATGATACAGTACTAAATGGTACAACTCACTGTGCCTTTAAGAATATAGTCCCATTTTTTGCTTAGCTCATCTAAGATTTTCTTGTAAGTCTTAGCTAAGAATGCAAACTTTTTCCAGATTGATTTTTCCTTTCAGGCTGTGACAGTATCCCCATTTGAATAGCACTCTCTGCTCCTATCCCTCATAACAGATAGTCTAGTCTAGGGGGAAACAGATGTGATTAACACCATTAACACAATACTGTATGCAGAATACATGAGAGCAGTATTTTAGGGAGAAAATTAGCTTATGCAAATGATAATTGTGTGGAGTGAATCACCTGCTAAGGTGGCATATGTGTACCGTGTTTTAGTTAACAGTGCTTTTCTATGTGACCTCCTATGTTCAGTGGGAAAAAGGATGATTACAGGCGCTATGTGATTTTTGGGTTTGGAAAAGAGCAAGAAGTAGAGGAAAAACACACCAGGGCCCTGTGCAGATGTGCCAAAAAGGAACCTCAGTGATTTTTTTAAAAAAAATCTTTTAGAATTTCCAGAGCATAAATTGACATGATTCCATTCAAGCCTTTGTTATGATGAAAGGCTGAAATGTCAAGTCCGTGCCATTTTCTGCTTTACTGGTAACTTCCACAACTCACTCTGTCGCAAAAGAGCAATATTTGATTTTCATGGTGCTACATTTATTTTCAACAGTGTCTTTTTAGTTTTCTCATTATACCACATGGAAGTAAACTAAGGAGCCATTTTATTACATGTTGCCGATCAAGTAGAGTTTTCCATTTCGCTCTTCCTTGCAATTCCCTCAAAATGAGAGACTTAACATTTGTTTTTATCTTGTGGATATAAAAGATTCCCATACCTTATGTCTCTGTAGAATTTCATTTGGTCATAAAAACAGGAAGTACTCTTGTGATGAATAAATATGAGAGATGATCTTTTAAGATACATGTTTTGGTGTGTAATAGTTACTACTTCACCCCTTATGTCTCAATACAAAATTCTTACCCCCTTGGAAGGAGTTGCATAACCGTTAAGAAAAAAATGGTACTGTGAAATAGTTTCTCCACTTTCCTATCATATATTTTAATCGAAAAAGAAAATGAAAAAGTCATTTTGGGGGGAAACCAAATCAAAATCCTGACATTCTTGAAATTCAGTGGGTGTCTCAGAGAAAACTGCTGTGTATAGCATAGCCTACATCAAAAGTATCTTTCTGCAAAATAATAATAATAATAGAAAAAGTGGCAAATTACTCTTGAATTTCAGCATTTGCTGATACATTCCAAAATCGTTACCACTGAATGAAAAGGAAATGTCATTTTCATGGAAATAACTCTCTTACCACATGTTGTGTTGTTTTGTTTATGTATCTTATTCCAGGTATTACACACGGATGACATTCCAGTTGTAACACCAAATATAAGACCCAGGCTTAAAAAAATCAATGAATATATTAGGTTATAATGCAAAACCAATACACAACAAGAACATGCAAGGGACAAGATGTCCTTGGTTAAGGATAGATTTCAATGCTGGTCTTGCGGATATTAAATGCCGCACCTAAATGGGCATGCCACACTGGTTATAGACGTGGTGCAGTACATTTTTCACTGTAGTTTGCCTAGCTCATTCTACAGTATCTTGTTTAATGACAGACAGCTATTTTTTGTAGGAAGGGTTAGCTGCAGGTTAATTCTTTGTAAAGATGTTATCATGAAGAAATGCTTTTGTATCTGGACTTTTTAAGAACAAAGTGCTTTAAAGTTGATGGCTTTTCTCCGGCAACATCAATTGACAGCAACACTAGGCACTAAATGTCACACTTTGACCCAATGTAATATTACAGTCCCTGCAGAGTTGCAATGTTATATTATCAGGAAGTATGTGTCACCACAGATGCAGCAGTAGGGCCAAAACAGAACGACAATGAATGGGAGCTTGCCAGCTTGATAATTATTCCAAGTATTTTATTTTTAAAGGGGGGGGGGGGGAGGTGGGAAGCAATTTGTGTTTTGGTGCAAAACTGAGTTCCTGTTTATACAGCAAGGTCAAGATCCTATTGGTTACTGCTTCTCCTTTCTTCTTCTTATTTTAAAGTTGCAAAGACAAAGATAATATTCATTCTGTAACTTCCTAACCAAGAACAGAACAGGCCTCTCAAACCTGTCTTCATTTTCACTGTGAAATGAAAGGGTCAGGAATACTGTCTGTCTTGATTAAGCTAGTCTTGGTGGCTTGGTAATTGAACAGGTAAAAACAATTTTAAAGTACACTGTATGTAGCATCTATACCAGGGGTGTCAAACTGGATTTTTTTCAAGGGCTGGATCAGCATTGTAGTTCTCCTTCGTGGGCCAGCCAGGAGATGGGACAGATGCCTCCTGCAGCATCCTGCCAGGCAAAATTGGGTGAAGGGGGGCTGTGTGTGTGTGTGGGCCCCACACCCCGTTTTCAGCCTGGATAGCCTCCAGTACTTTGCCAGCCAAAACGGTGTGTGGGGGAATGCATGCACCCCCCTGCACCCCATATGGCCAGTAGAATGCTGCAGGAGGCCATCCAGGCCAAAATGGGGTAACCCCGCCCCCCCATGTTTTGGCTGCCAGTGGGCCCGCAGGCCGGTCCTTTGCTGTTTCAGGCCAGCACCGTGGGCCAGATTTAAGCACTCTGAGGGCTGGATCCATCCCACATCCTCAAGTTTGACACCCCTGATCTATACTGAACTTTCAAACATTTGAAGCATTCTTGTTGAACTGTCACACCCATCTTTATAAGTTACCTGATAGAATTTTCAGTGATTATAAAGAGATGCAAAACAATCCGACATGAAATTAGACCAACCTCTTGCCTCTGGATCTGGGCAAGTGACCTTACATGGCCCCAGCTCCCTTCCCTTAAAAACTTGCAGCATATTGTAGCCAGAGGTGTCATGGGGGTGTGTCAGAAAGTCAAGATGGTTTGTGTGATTCAACAATTGAAGCTGTGTGATGCATGATGAAAAAGAGGCAGAGTTTCCATTGTTCTCTCATACGATCTTGACTTTTTGAACAATCCATGCTGGTGGATATTCCTGATTATCTCTTGGGTTATTATTTAATAATAATGGCTCAGTGTCTGTCTGTGTATATAATTTTTTTTAAAAAAAACATTTTGCAATCATTCTTAAGGATTCATTGTCTCACTGCCAGTGTATGTGTGAAAAAGCATCTCTTTTGCTCACAACTGGATTCTCCCTTCCAGACAAAATCCATCAGATTGAGACTACCCAGTTCCATGTGAAGTAGAGTTGGACTGCAAGCTAAAGTGGTGGTTTATACTTCAAAAATTTCAATTGAAGTCAAAGTATTACAGAAGTGCCTCCTTGGTGCTGTCAAATGGCAGCTGTTTTTTTATATGCATCTGGTGTGCAACATATGAAAAAAGGACAGAGCTATGATCATCTACTTGCAGCTACCATGTTGACTTCTCTTCAAGCCCTTCTTACAAGCATACCTGTTTCTTTTTTATTTTGTTTTATTTTTTTGTTCTGAGGGAGGCGTCCCAAGTTGTCTATATGTGCCTTTCATGAGAAGACTTCTTTCCCTATTTGTTACAGGCTCTTCAGTATCTGGTGGTTGAAGTGTTAGCCTAAGAGGTGGTCAGTAAATGTATAAAATGTATTAACATATTTCATTGAGGTAAACAATCTTTAAAACTTCAAATTTTAATTGTTCATGTGACTCCATTATTGCTTCTGCTTGAAGAACATTCTATGAAACTTGAAAGCTCACCTAGGATTTAGGTAATTGTATATCTCCTCTGCAAAACGCCCATCTATCTTCTAGTGTTGGCCTATTTGTGACTTTGAAAGTCAATCCCTAATGGGATGTAAAGGACTTAAAATCTGTGCTATTGGAAACATAAAAGGAAGGTAAACCACAAGGCAAAACTACAACTTCCCTAATAGGTGTACAGTTTGTGCTGAATTTGAAGAAGCAGAAAACTTGTCTCTGCTTTGCTCTGTCTTCCATGTGTTCTAAGTATGTGTCTTACCACAATTCCATTGAGACTTTGAAAAGGAGCATGTAGATGTGTGCAGGTGTGGAATTTAAAACTGAACAAAAATTAAGTAGTTGGCTGTACTGTAATACGTTGTCCTTATCCTTTTATGCAATTATGTGCTGTAAAGTTTTATTCACCTTTTTCACTTTTATTTTGTAAATAGCTTTTACATGTGTAACATATGATAAAGAGTTTATAAGGATTTTAAGGGGAGTGGGGGAAGCCCAAGACTTTTATTTTTTTCCTTTTTAAAATGGAAGTTATACAACCGTAGATATTTTGGTGGTGTTTTTTTTTTAAAGAAAAAACAAAACTTCCTTGCATGGTTTGTCCCTCTTTTCATCTTTATGTTGTATAATATATATGGTCAAACAAAACAATTCTGTTTTAAATATAGCCCCAAAATTACAATTATATATATATTGGAAATAAACTGCCTTATTCAAAAAACAAGTTTGCTTACTTATTTAAAGCATAAACTCTAGCTAGTAAAACACACTATGGATTAATAGTGTTGAAAGTATGCTATTAGATGTGATTTATTTGCATCAATTACCAATTATC
Organism: Coluber constrictor foxii; assembly: GCA_038048745.1. Classification (NCBI taxonomy): domain Eukaryota; kingdom Metazoa; phylum Chordata; class Lepidosauria; order Squamata; family Colubridae; genus Coluber; species Coluber constrictor. The sequence continues at coordinate 74,294,229 of CM075961.1, forward strand.
CATAAGCAGAAGTTTAACAAAAGAAAGTTCTCTTCACACTCCACTGTAATACATTAAAATAAACACACTATGAGATCCCTACTATTTTAAATTATGCAGCTTCCACATATTACACAGTTGATATTTTTCCTGCACGCATATGAAGCATTAGTGAATTATATCAGGCACTGAAACTGTACATAATCATATGGGAACTCTCTTCTTGTAACTTCAGAGGGTTTATCAAACATCAATTAAGTTTCAAAATTATTTTGCAACAATAAAATGTAGAAAATTGTTAATAGTAACAGCAAGTCAATTTTACTATTAATCAAAACAGACAAAATTTAGATGTGAAAATTTTTTAAAGATCTAATCTGGAATAAATTTGGAGGAGTAAATTAGCGTGCAATGATGCCTTTCTCCTTTTTCCACTTTTGGTCCTCTTTTTTTTACTTGCTCTTCATCTTCTGCTTATATGGCAGTCTATCTTCCTTTTCTTGAGCTCTCGACAGAGCAGCATGGATGTTACAAAAATGAGGGCATGACATAATGTGCTCGTATCTCCATCTAAGAGCTTAGAAAACAGAAAGTGGGCTATACATCATAAAAGATAAACCCTCATCTTCTGGTAAGCTCCAAATCTGGAAATCAGTCAATAAGAAGTGACAATGTAAAGGATATGATGTTTATACAGTTTATACACTCCGCAAAAGGTGCACATAAGAACAGCTTAGTATTTAACATGCTAATTTATAAACTAATTTAAACCCAAGGATTGTAAATTAAATAGAAATACAGTGTAGCATTCCTTCCTACAGCAGGGGAGATGGTCTGCATTCAGTCCTGATTGCTGCCAAGATGTCACCTCTGGGCCAACTTTCCCTTCTTTACCTTTAAGCCAGCCTGGAAAGATCCCTCAAGACCAAAGGCTTCTTCAAACAGAGGACACAGCTATTCTTGTTCCTGTTCCATCTGCTCAACTTCTTTGGTTGTATGGAATCCGAAATACCTGCCTCTAAGCAAAACTGTAAATCACATTTTTTTTAAAAAAAGAAAACCCTTAAAACTGTAATTCGCATCTGTTTTTTTTAAAGGAATAACCCCTTAAGAAATAAACCTTAAGAAAAGTGTTATGGGGAGGAAAGAGTATTTTATTAAATTCAGACACACTGCTAGGAAACACCAGAAGTAGAAAATAAAATAAAATAAAGGAAAAAAGCAACCTTCCTTCATTTGGAATTTCTGAGAAACAAAGATCACAGTTGTCACAGAAGAAAAACATGGCATAAAATTTATACATAGGACTCTACCTACAGATAGCAGAAAAGATTTACAAAACTTACAGTGCATTTCAGACTGCTTGTTTCAGTAACCAGTTTTGGCATGGTGTCATTTTTTTAATAGAGTGGTGGTCTATTGTTTTTGTTTCCCTTTTAAAAAAAACAGTACATAATAAAATCCATGCGAAAGATATGTCATCAGTCCTTCATACACAGTGCTCAAAGATTTCTGTTTTATTTATTTTTTTAACCTTTTTTTTAAAGTGCTTAAAACAACAACCAGACAAGTAAAGCGAGGCTCGTGGCATGCAGTGGTGATCGCTTCCCCCACAACACGCACATATACCTATTACATCGAAAGTACATGCATAGCTTGGTGCTTTGTAACTTATATTTTTAAATTTGACACACACGCACGCACGCACACGCACCCACGCACACACTTATTTTAAATAAAAGGAAAGCAGACTTATTTGTGAAAGTTAATCTACTGTGTTACTCATTTGCAGTTTGATGATGTTGCACATTCATACATACAGACATTGTGCCACGTACTTAAAGGGCAAGTGTATTTTTAGGCAAATGAAAGGATTTAAAACAGAATCGTTCTGGAGATCACTGCTTTCCCACTTACTGATTTTTAAAACTGCCTTAACAAAGGTTATTGGCAGGATTTGTTAACCTGATGATCGTGCACTTCAATTTTGCCTGAAGAAATCCTTTGTCCAAAGTGACTTTTATGCAGCACCTCATGGCAGGAACTGGTCACTTTAGTGCCTTCCAGCTATGGTAGACATTTCCCATATGGATTGGTTGGGGCAGATGGAGTTAATAACTGGTTTGTAAAGACTGGGAGACTGGGCATTACTGGAGTCTGTTTATATGCAGGGTTGCTCCATGGTTATGGCTTTGCTTTAATCCAGAGAAAAAACTTATTTGAGTACTGCCTAAACTTTTTATGATTCTTTCACTCTACTCTTACAGAGACTTCCTAGTGACTTTGTTTCCTAGTTTGTGATGGCATAGAATATCAATTGAACTTTAAAAATGCTGCAGTTGCAAAAGTTTCAAAACTCAGTTTGCCTAGCATGGGGTGAAAAATGCTTATTCTTTTAAATGAAATCAAATAAAAATGAACAGAGACAGATGAAGAAAACTATTGAAAGAGCAATTGAAATACTGTATAAAATGCTAAAAGCCTTAAAATCGTATACTGTAGAGAATTTGTTCTTTCTTTCCACATCAACAAAGATGAGAATTAAATAGCTGCAGTGAGTGAGTCATGATTCCAAAAATGATGGCTTTTTTCTATGCATTGCTGACAAATTATTGCAAAACAATAGAGAGGGGTCTATTCATTTTTTTCTACTCTTAAAAAACATTTTCACACCTGCATTGTAGGACATCCTTTCTTGCCATGGATTCCTGCTATGTGTTGCAAAGATTCCCTACAACATTTTAGTTCGTTGGTCTCAGCATGAACTGAGCATGCTAGCATTCCCCAACTATCTCAGCTCACATGAGCCTCCATCAAGATGCCTGGAATTATGTAATTTGTGGTCCACTAGGGGAATTTTGATGAAATTCACTGCTTTTCTGTGGTTCTCCAGAATACAGTTTGAAAACCACAATTCCAAAAATACTGGATTGGAGCAAGATGTGAATCCAATGATACTAACTTTCTATTATAGCACAATTAATCATTGGGTCACTTAAAATAGCAAACACAGATCTTATTGTTGTGGACTGTAAACAACTAGGTTACCTTAAATCAGCCCAGTGGCCTACCCAAACAGAATATTCAAATCTCTGTTAGGCAAGGACTTTCCCAGTGTTTCTACCCAGATTCCTTTGAGCAACAATGCCCAAACCTGAGCCTGTGGCTCTGGGCAAGGCAATGCACACAATTTATGTCAGAGTTAAGAGTTCTTCATGAATCTAAATTAAGAAATAGCTGTTTCTGATCTCAGCAACAAAGGGCTATTTTAGTTTTCAAAAATTATTTTAGTTTGGAACTAGCATTAGAATGCTACTCGGAGGGGATATGCCAATTTATATATAAAGATTAGACGAAAATGACTTTGAATACATTGAAGAGAAATATATATGTTATGCTGGCATGTCCGTCACTTCATAGAGTAAATTAGGCATTCTGTAACATAATTTGCAACTTTAGTACTCTCTTTTGGATAGGTATCTTCTGTTGGTGTTGCGGGGGAATTTTAATGCATGATAATGGTTACATATGTATGAAAAATGAAGTAATAAAATGGATCTATAAAATGGTGTAAGATAATAAAATTATACCATTTCAGTTTTTTTCATGCTGAATAGCATGATTTGAATTTTCAAATATTTAGCCAGACTAATGATGTAGCATAGTGCAGCATAAACCATACTGGCAGTATTCATCTGTTGGGCATTTTCCAGGGGGGGGGGGTGAATGGTTTTCCAATTTAAAAAAAAATGCTTAGACACAATCCATCTTGGGTTTGTCTAGATAATACTAAAGGCTAATATAAAAATATAAAGCCAATATTCCAATGCTGAAAATTAGGTATTTTTGCTGTCAAATGCTGAGCATTAGACAGCAAAAGCTCAATTGGGAGCTCATTCTGAAGGAGAGAAGGAGAGCTAAAATACTCCCAAACACTTCCATCTAGCACTGGTTAAATTAATCCTAATCCTAAAACATTAGGCAAGCTTTTGGCATGGAATCAGGTTTGGAAGTTGAGAGAAGGTGACCCTTTTGTAGTTTTAAACTGAATTTTTAACTACGTTGTTGTTTTAATTATTTGTGTTGGCGATCCTGAGTAATAGTCATTGGCAGAAATATTATGCATGTATCATTTAAATAAGGAAAATAATTTGGCCTAAAATCTAATTGTTGTAGGTCTATCATTTCCAGGATAAGGTTTCTTTATCTTATTTTATTTGACTACAAGGTAACATTTTACTGTGGGATAAGTATAAGCAATCTACAGCCTCTGTGTAACTCTCCCAAAACCTATACTCTAATCTGATAAATGGCATAACTTTTCTTTTTCTGATGCAGATGGAGGAAATGCAATGACCTAAGACTTCAAATATATACTTTCAACAATCTAATCATCAGAACCCTTAAAAGAAAAAAATTAAAATCCTCCCCCCGCCCTTCACCAACACACTCAGAAATTGAACAAATTGTTAACCTATCTCTTCATAGCCCTTGTTATCTTAAAATAATTATTTGGCTCCTGGTTCATAAAATTTGCCTCTCCTGCTCGAGGGAAAATAGTTTGTATGTGATGTTGACTTCATCTTGATATTTTGCTTAATTCCTGTATCTTCATTTTGTAAATTTGCAACAAGGATATCATATATATAACTTTCTTTTTGAAGAGAAATATATACTAAGGAATAGCCTGGGCATATGTGGGAGAGGCATATGACACATGCATGTTGAAATCATATAAATACCATTACTTTATGTAGTTGCATCAAAAAATGTTATGTAAGAATGCAATTGTGATATTATCACATGTGCTTTGCCATTTTGCTATCATTATGCCACTATTATATAGGGCAGTGATCCCCAATCTTTCTGGCTCCGTGGTCCAGCAGCGGCAACACCAGGGGAAGGAGAAGGGATGGTTTCAAGCATGCGCCCACTATTGCGCAAATGGACCTTCGTGCACTTGCATGCTTGCCCACTGCTTGTGCGGCCTGGTTCCCAACAGTTGGGGACCCTTGGTATAGGGTGTCTCTGAACTCCTTTCCATGATTTATTATAATATTCTCTTTGTTTTTCAAAGACATTATAGTAATGTTCTATTTGTTATGACTTCACTATTATAACCATGTCTTTCTTCTGCTGTTCTAGACTCACTGCCAAATTTTAGTTATTCAGTGTATTTCAACAGTTTGAGATTAAAGTGCTTTTCAGAATAAATTAATTAAATGATTTCAAATTTTAAAATGTTTCATTGGAGCTGCATGATAGAATAATATTGTAAGATGCTATTGTCTGCAAAAAATGAGATGAGGAGGAACTCTATGATTTTCTAATCTACATTAGTGGGAAAGACATTTAATCCAAATTAATCATTTTAGCAGGGTTAAATGAGTGGTTCTGTGCAAAAATGATATGGGCCCCAAAATGATCTTACATATTTGTGGGTTCTGTAAAGCCAAATGTTTTGACTTTTTCTCTTCTGTTGCTCTTTGCTGCAGAACATATATTTATATACACTGTTAGTTCAAATCTACCTTTATTGTAATGGTTCCTTTCCCCAAATTCTGAAAACAATAACTGGCAGAGTTATTAAATAATTTGTGTGAGACAGTCATCTTTTAAGGTGCTGGATACATAAGACTTGATTTCCCCTTGTCTTTAATCAGCATAGATTGTATTAAAGACCCTTAATTTACCTTATTAAACCACAAATCCCAAAATGCACTGGGGAACATTTAAATTAATTTAAGACATATTATGGGACGAATTTATAATACTGTTTACAGTACAGAAAATTCTCACCAGATTTTAGGAATCCTGTTGCTTTATTCTTTTGAAGCCACTTTATTCTGTTAAGTAAGTTTCTTTTGTCTTTATCCAAGAACATCTGAGAGATATCCAAGGATTTCTTACTACAAGGGATTTTTTTTTCCAAATGAAAACTCATATTGCCTCAGATCTTTAAAAGAGTTCCATATGTCTTGTCTTAAAAGTAGGCCAGGAATATATTTCTCACATAGATTTTTCTTAGAGCTTTGAACCAGGAGTAACAATCAGAACTAACAAATGTTTATAAAAGATATAAAAAATATATACTTAATTTAGCTAATATTTAGCTGATATTTAGCTAATACAACATAGTTGTGTCAGAGGTGGGTTTCAGCAGGTTCTGACCAGTTCTGGAGAACCAGTAGCGGAAATTTTGAGTAGTTCTGACAACCGGTAGTAAAAATTCTGACTGGCCCCGCCCCCATCTATTCTCTGCCTCCCAAGTTCCAGCTGATCAGGAGGAAATGGGGATTTTTGCAGTAACCTTCCCCTGGAGTTGGGTGGGAATGGAGATTTTACAGTATCCTTCCCCTGCCACGCCCACCAAGCCACACCCACAGAACAGGTAGTAAAAAAAATTTGAAACCCACCACTGAGTTGTGTCCTCCTAGAATGCCTACAAAAGTTTGAAATTGCTTGAAGCCCCTGCTTTATTTACTAATAAAAATACTTAGTAATGCCACTTTCCACTGAATTTGAACTTGAATAGTTAACGCCTGGGAAACATCTTTGTTATATTGAGGGTTCATTATCTTAAAGAGCATAAAGGTAAAGTCTCCTGAAAATTTAGATCAAACTCTTCGCAGTTGTGTGAACATATTTACATTTTTTTAAATAAACAGGAGTTGACTAATAAAATTTATATAGAGTGTATATTAAACTCTTGTGAATAGACTCAATAAATATTTTAGAACTGATCTGCCTATCAGTGACAAAATGAATTTATTTTTTTTTCAAAAAATACATTTTGCTAGATTTGGAGATCTATCTAAAATTTTAAGAAAATAAATTGATGGATGATGTGTATATGAGAAAGTGTTTTGCCTATAATCTTTATTAACTTCTTAGAGGAACAATCAACTGCTGCTGAAGGAATAAAATTATGTTTTACTTAGATATCTATTTCATTTGTTAAATCTCTCTTTTATTCTGGATATGCCTATTTAAAATTTTAGGCCTGTCCATGTTCTCTTGATCTTGCACACTTTGTAAGTATAGACCTCAGAACTGAATATGGTTCTTGATTAAAAATGTGCTGTAGGCTACTGAATGAGATTTATTAAGCATGGTGATGACAATAATATGAAATTAAAAATTATATAACTAAATTAAATTAAAATTAAATTAAATTAAGAAACAAATCCTACAGTATTTCATTCTTCATTATGCTCAGAGCTTGAAGTAGGAAAAAGGAAATAATAGATTGGACAATTTCAAAGTAGATTAGAATTAATTAATTCTATTACAATGTAAAAGTATTTTCTAAGAAGTTTAAATCAATATAGCTATATTTTGAAATCAGTGGAATCATTAATAAATCATTATAACCAGAACACAATAGAATTTCTAATTTTGTATTAAAAGCCTGTGTAGATCATAGTTATTGATGAAGATGGAAAAGTAAGGAAACAGACATTGGACAAATAGCTTCTGTTGTCCACAATGGCCTTTGCTGGTATGGGCTAAGGCAACCTTCCTTAATATGAAACCAGTCTTTTCATGCATAATCTAAGGACTGATGGAAGTTTGGAGAAACAAGAATCTCTTTAATCAAATGACTGATTCTTGGAGCTCCACAAAAGAAGCCGTGGACTGAATCATATGACTTTGGTGGCATTAATTAAAACATCTACATGTAATCCTCAATGATTTTTTAAAAATTAGTTGAAAGTAAGTGGAATAATTAAAAACCTATGGGGGACTCTCTACTTCCATTCTAGGAAATCCTAGAATTTAAGTTTTGGCAAAAATGCTGAGCAATCAGTCCAATCACAATTATTCTGTTTATTCCAAAAATGCTTTTTCAAAAGGCATATAGACTTTATTTGTTTTTCCATGAAGACATTTCACTTCTCATCCAAGATGTTTCTTCAGTTCTGACTGAACTGAAGCTTCTTCAGTCAGAACTGAAGAAGCTTTTTGGATGAGAAGAGAAATGTCTTCATGGAAAAGCAAGGAAAGTTCAGTTGCCTTTTGAAAAAGTACCTTTGGAACAACCATGACCTGGATGACTGAGAATCTCCATAAATAATTCCTCTGTTTAATTCACCCCATCTCCAACTATCCTCAAGTTCTTTGAGAGATAAGAATAACAGCTTAAAGGCAATTATTAAAGGGATATGCCTTCAAGGATAATTACAAATATATGATTCAAATGTAGTTTTTCTTTTGCTAGTCTTTTGACTCTCCTGTCTGCCGATGAGGAGGGAAAAGGGGAGTAATTGAGTGGGCATCTCAAGCTCCATTCCTGCCAGAAACACACAGATGAAGAGAAGACATGAACAACGGAAAACTGACACACAAGAACACAAATCTAGAATGTTACAACTTAATGAAACAATTTCCACAATGTCAAAAGCCAAAACCAATAGGAAACATCTCCTGCACGACCACCACCACCCCTAAAAAAGAATGGGGCTTTTCAGAAGCAAGTAATTGCCCTCTGGAATAGTATTTTTAGTTGTTTGCACCATCATTATTTAAAGTAGCTTCTAAAGCACAAAGAGTTACATACAGAATTGAATCAGGGAGAAAACAAAATCATTCTCTCTCTCTCTCTCTCGCTCTCTTTCTCTCATTCTCCCCCTCCCCCATATACTAGACACAACAAGAAATTCATTTTCTTTTTTGTCAATATTTATATATTTATATTACGTATATTATATATATATAATATGTAAATATATTTCTTAAAACAAATATATAAAATGTTAAGACACTTCACTGAAATGTAAAGAGGTTGCTTTTTTGTTTTTTTGTTTGTTCTGCAATCCGAAGAAATTGCATTATGGATTGTTGTTACATAGTTAATTTTTAAAACGTTTTTAAAACTTTGTTATTCAAAAAAAGATTCTCTTAAAATTTTTATACAAAAATGATTTGATTTACAAAAAAAAAAGAAAAAAAGACAGAAGAGAAACAATATAAAACAAATACCCATTTTCCTCCCACCAAAAAGTCCCAATAATAAAATTAAAAAGAACAAGGTAGTCAACAAAACCAGGAGTGATTACATCTTGTAATATGTTGCATACAAACTCTTCATTTTCTTTTTTTTACAATAGCACACCATTTTGCTGTACACATGAAGAGGCATGCCCTCACAAATGCACATATTCCAAGTCAAATATTTCTTCATATACTGTATGTGCTTAACATTTCAGGACATAAATATGGGGGGTGGAGTAATTATAACACACAAACACCACTGAAAAGAATGGGATTTGTGTCAGGATGTGTTTTTGCATCTGCACAAGTACCATTGATTTCATGGTGGTTGTGCATGATGAGACACCCTCACACACCCCCGATGGGTTATTATGCCCTATTTTTTCTTTAAGGAACTTCCTCCCTCCCCCAGCCCGCTTCCTCTTGGCATGCCTTTCTGGACACATGCATGCATATGGTGTTTTTATTTTCATAAATTCTCCATGATTATAAACACTCACCCACCTTTCTTGCCAGATCCACAAGGGTTTCAGAGTTTGGCATTTGTGATTCAGCCAAAACATTCTTCCCTTACCACACATACTCACATTCCCATGACTGATATATCTTCTTTTCTGTGCTGTATTTTTTTAAAAAATGTCATACTGTGCAGATCATCATGCAGAATCTAATAGAAAATCACTAACACTTCTGCATCTTATCAGTTAAAAAAAAACAGAATTCTTTTTGATAACTTACTAAACATAAGATAGTTTTTTTCTATCCAAACCCAAGATGAAAATTCCTTTCCAGAGATACAGTAGTACATTTAAGCTTCTGGCAATTGCTCCATAAATAGTCAAGAGCTACCCAATTTGGATGATCTCTACTCCACTACTCTAAAACTCAGCTCTTTTTGAGACCATAATCCTGTGAGAAATCCTTCAATGAAAGCCCCACTGAATTTAAGGACTTTCCCAATTGTTCTTTCTTTCATTCCATGCTATCCTCCTGGCCCCCCTGCTGCCCTTTTCGTCTCCTAGTTTGAGCTTTCGTAAATAAGGAACAGAATTCCTGCAAATTTTAGATTCTGCCAGCATCATTTATCCAGCCTCGTTTTGAAAAAAAATCTGACAGTTACCTGGACAAAATCACCTTTGCCCCCACCCCACCCCCTGCACCCCTTCAATTGCAGCAAATATTATTTAATCTCTTTTGATTTGCTGCAAAGTTCACATAAAACTCTTCTTTGTCCTTCTGACTTAACTTCTCTGATACCCTGACGCCCTCATCTCCCTGACTATTGCCTCCTATTTGGTATCCCACACATTTGGGGGGCTCTTTCCCCTCACATACATGGTCACTGAAGAGACATTTAAAGTGCTACATTTGATGGATTAATTTTCTAGGAAGCGTAACTTTCCATTTTAGACCCTGTTCTCAATACTGTTCAGCTAAACCTTCTGCTACCTATTCTGGATGTGTCCTAACTCCTTCCCCTTTTTTTTAAAAAAAATTGTACACTTAAGAAGATTTGAAGGGGCTAATATTATTACCAGCTTGATATTCAGTGCTTTCCCCCCAAACCTTTATTCTTCTACTAAATCAAATCCAATGTTTTGGAAGGAACATTCCCCCCTCCCTCCCAAAGCTATCAAATTGCAAGAGACATGCATGTATGCACACATATGCACACACGCACATACATACACACCCATATCCCACCCCAGTCTTTGATACAGCAAATAGAACAACAGAAATCCACAATAGTGGAAGCACACACATGCCCCAAAGTCAAAACACCATTGATTCATGAATGATTTAGCACATACCTACAAAGATTCATATTAATCTATTAATTACAACTACCTTTGTTTTTCATATAAGGAAAGATGAATAGCAGCAATGTCCAAGGGGTTCTGAGGCATCTTCAGAAATGGGTCTCTTCCCTTCCCACCTATAGGCTTCTGATATGATTTGGTTTCCCTCCCCCACTCAGGTGCCCAATAATGTCCTTGTTGCTTCCAAACATGCTGCAGAATGTTTGAATATTCTTTGAACAAGAACCTAAATTGCCAGAGTAGAAAAGTGAGGTTGGGATAGGAATGGGTGAGGAAGGGCAGGGAGGATTCATGGGACAAATAAAAGACCTCGTCAGTCATATTATAGCATGTACAAGGATAAACAACTTAGGGACTGAAGAGGAAGAACAGTCAACTAGCCATTATAGAGCACACTAAGATGTGCTAAAGTGACCCTTTTGGCTAAGATCAAGTGTAGTATAAGCATTGGCCATTTTGGAAGTGACCAAGATTGGCCATTTTGATGTAATGCTGAAAAGTACAAGGAAGGGGGAGACCTTTCCAAGGTGCCTCAGGAAGAGCTGGGAGGAGGAAACAGAGAGACACAAGCCCTCCCCAGACCACCGCCACCCCCACCCCCACCCCCATTACAGTATGTAGGAAAAACTACCAACGGAGAATTTGGCAAAGGAGCTTCTAGAATGAAATGGAGGAGTTCCGTGACCCAAAGGAAGTCAGAACCGGGATCGAGGTCCTGCCCGAAGTAGGTTTCTCTGAGACTGGGCTGGAAGTCTCATTCCCCATGCCAGAGTCCTTGGTTGATCTAGCGGCCTAGAAAGAAAAGCGAGATTCAGGGAAAAAAAGAAGGTAAGGAGGAGAAAAGGGAAATGGCCAAGGGAAAAACAAATATTTTCTTCTCAAAGGACAGAACAAAATAGAAGGAAACTGAGAGAGAAAGACGTAGAATAGGGGCTAATTGGGAACATTTCTGTTAGAAGCTGGAGCATGAAAAACCTAAGGCAAAAGGTGTGCTTGACAAAAACATGAGGTCAAGGTGAATATCTTGTTAACAAGATTACTGAACAAGGGCAAGGAGTCAATGTTAGACAATACAAAGAAGACAGAATGAAGTGAAAGAGAAGTCAGGTGGGAAAATACAAATACGCAGGCATGTTGAAAAAAGGGATTTAGGGAAATGAGGAAGAAAAAGAATTAAAATATTTAGTTTGTAGCCATGGACACTCAGTTAGAACAACATTATCCTATAGTGGAAGCAGGCAAAGGAAAAAAATGAGAATAGCACAATGGAGGAAAGGAATGCTGGTACTTGCAAAGGTGCTGTTTATCGAATTTGAGAAACTATTTTTGGTTGGGATTAAGAGATATCATTTGTTTTGAAGAATGACATCACCACAGCAGGGCTGTGGAGTCAGGAGAATTGGGACATTTAAACTTGCTTTTTAAAAAATTCCAATCTAAATTTAGTAGGAGTCGGAGTTGGTGCATTGTTTGCTGACTCCGACTCCGACTCCAGGTACCCAAAATTTCCTCCGACTCCGGCTCCGACTCCACAGCCCTGATAGGCAGACTACATTTTGTATTTGGCATAGAAGGAAGAAATCTCTTTTTATTTTTATTGCTAAATATTGTAAAGTTTTTCCAGTAGTTCTCAGTTTGACAGCTAAAGATGTGGTAAGGAGGGAAAGAAAAAAAACAGTGAAAGGTGAGTGAGAATAAAATATAAACCCATTATGAATAAGTAGGCTTCTTTTACAATCATCACTTAAGTGAATTCTATCTATTAAACCTGGCCATTTTGTAATCCCATAAAAGACTTTTTCTTCGGTAGTTGAACACACATGAAATAAAATCACTTGTCACGGGGATTTGTTGTGGATTTTACACTAAATATATTAGCAAGACCCTCAGAAATGTACTTGCTTGGAAGAGAACTGGAAGGGTGAATGATAAAATCCAATTCAAATAATAAGAAGCTACACTAATCCATTTACGGACACTTCTGTGATAGCACATATATCCGTCATGCTATTCCTCTACAAGATAAGAAACATTATGAAAAATGTAGAAAAGGAATAAAAAATATTAAGCCAACAAAACTAAAGTGTGAGATACAGGTAGTCCTGAAGTTACTACCACTATTGGAACCAGAATCTTGATTATTGAGCAAAGAGGTTATTAGGTGAGGTGCCAATGTGATCGCATCACTAATAGCCACAATTCTGGCAATCCCAGTTGCAATTAGAGAAAAACAACTTCCAGCCAAAGGAGGGCAAGCAGCTCTCCACCGTGTGCAAAAGGGAACTTATTTCCTGGACTGGAGAAACAAAGCTGGATACTTCATGATCCCCACTTTGCTTCCCACAATTCCTCTCTCCTCTGAACCTGGAAAGAAACTTGTATGATGGCTGGAGAAACAAAACTCAGATTTTTGCAATCCTTGCTTCATTTCTCCAGCCCAGCACACAAGTTATCTTCATGCAATAAAACTACATATATGCGTAAAGTTCTTACTGAAACGTATGCAAGCTTAAATATATGACTAGACGTGCTGCAAATAAATCATATCAAGAAGGTACTGGTGATATTCCAGAAATGAAATCCTATAATCCTCCTCCAAAGATACTATATAGCGGGATGAAAACACTATTCATATCGCTTTAAGCCTCACCTCCCTCTGTTGTCATGTGCACCAAAAGCAATAAAGAGGGAGGATTCTGATGTAACGTATTCTTTGTAGACAAGAAACTTTTTGCCAGAAGAGGCTTCTAAATTTTTCTCTTCATCACCTACAAATCTTAGCCCACTTGCTGTTTCAAATTCTGTGTCATAGCTAGTTTGGTGATAAAGGCAAGTGTTTACTGATGCATCTGCACATCATTCACATAAATTGTTTTGGAGAAAGCTGACCTTTAGAAATGTTCCTGACAGGCAAACAGCACCTCTGCTAGGTTTGTATTGCAATTAGTATAAACAAATAAAAATAAAAATCATGGGATGCAGAGATATAGAGTAAAGGGGGCTATGCAGAAAACAGTGACGAAGGGGAGTATATAGACTCATTTTGCTCATAATGTATATCTCATAATAGACCATGTTTCCCAGTCTGATATCCTCCAGATACACTGAGAGTGCATCTTCTAGAGCCTTACTTTTAATGCATCTAGAAACAAAATGCCAAGACAGTTCGAAAGGTCAAAAGAAGACAGCCAAATTCACCATCAGCCGCTTACTCTCCCATGTTCGGAGTAGGAGGAGAGAGCTTGTTTATATGTTGCCAAATGAGCAAAACAGAGAGTCCTTTAGGGAGACATTGAGAACATGGAAAAGCAAGTGTCCATGGTCTTTGATCTACTCGCATATGACAGAAAAAGAAGAGAGAAGCAGGAATGAATTTTGGGGAAAGGGTCAGCAAATCAAATATACTTAGGGATCAAGAAGGGAAAAGGGATTTATGGAAAGGAAGGTCAAGTCTCCGGGAACGAATGGGGATGGGGAAACAGGTAGATATGTTGTACTTAAGGAATGGAAAAATGGCGGTTGTTACCTTGCTTTGTGGCCTCAGAAAGTTGGCAAGCCACTGGGTACACTGTCAGCATCAGCAAGAACACAGAAGCATGTCAACCCAACTGAACTGAACTGACTAAACCATTAAGACCCTAACCATTACTAATGCATTTAGACAGTAGGATGGCAAGAAGTTTGGATAAATAGTGAATATTAGTGATACCAATAAAGGACAAAATTTGTATTGTGTTACTAATTACTTCATTTTCCAGGGAATAGTAAATCAAGAACTGTCTCTGCATTGCATGACTATAACTGTTAAATATTGCAATCAATCAGTTAATGTTCAGATAGGAAAGTCTCAAGTTAGTGCTGAACAGAACTGTCTGCATAAATATTCATTATGTGCATTGGATTTTCATTCGGAAATTTATAAAATTTAGCCCTCTTTTCCATCAGAATCATAAAACTAACAAGAGTTTAAATCTTAGACTGGGAAGAGTAAAAAAATCTTGAAAAAAGACAGTGATAAATCACTTGTGTGCTATATTGTTGCGAATAAAATTATATGGATGTATCTATGGTCTTGCCAGGAATGAAGGTCAAATAAAAGAGGACTTTCACTTCCCAGCTGCAATCCCAATAAAAATCCCTTGTATGCTGCATTTAGAGGTGGAAAAATTTAATTGTTAATACTGTAACTGGGAGGTTTTGTTTTCTTGTTTCTAATTGTGTTGCTGGGGAAGAATTTTCACTGTGACTGTGTCTACTGTGAGGAAAATGAAACCTATGTTGCCTATGTAGTTGTGAAAGTTGTGAAAGTGGGGCATTAATATAGAATAATTAAAATTGTTATATGCAGCTGCAGATTGGATAATTCACATAACATCTGTTGTTTTCATTGTAAACAATTTATACAGCTGTTATAAAGGCATGTAATATACTGTCAATGTTTATAGCTATGGGAAAGACAGAATCATGATAATAACAGAACCAACACTAAAATATTCTCATAAAAAATACTATTTTCATATTTTAATACTCTAAAGTTTAGATTGCTCGCCTACCTCTTTCTCCATCCAGGCATATTCACAAACAAAGAACTCTATGATCAGAGAAAGAAAAGGAATGCTGGGATAGGACTTTATGACTGGGTTTCAAATGGGACGGACACAGCTTTGAAGAGCAAAGAAACTGCTGATATAACTTGACCTCCAGAAAATGTACTGGGAGCCAATCTGCCCATCCAGCCAGAAAGTATCTTTCATCCTGCCTAAATGCTGATAACACTTCCATATAATTTGCCTTTCCATTGCTGAAATCTAGAGAAGGCTGTTTTGACTAATTAAAGTTATAGGGATGCTATGCAACAGGCATGTTTATTACTTTTTGAGTCTACCCTGCTTAGATGAGAACTTGCAATTTGTCAGTTCTGTCTTTCAGGCCATTCTACACAGACAAGGCAAAGCACTACAAAACATATAAAGTTGTCCACAGCATTTTGAGTTTGATCCTAGTCTGAAATTTAAAAGAACACCCAGTAGGTCATTGAGGTATGTTTGGTGTAGTCATCATGGCACACTCTGCCTGTTAGGGCTCCTCAAATTGACCCAAGAGATTAGCTATTCCTTTCCCCCCCACATGAATAGCTCTATCTCATTAGAGGAGGCAAAATGAAGAACAGCTGTGGAATATAGAAGAACTGAATATTTATAGTCTGTGGCCATTTCCTGGGCAAAGTGTTCATCCAGACAACACCTTATCAGATTCAGACATTCTTCCATCATTTCTCATTCCATGTTAATCATTAGGTATAGCATACCTAATGCTATACCTAATAGATTCCCTATTAGGTATATCTATCACCCATATGCCAGAGTTTCCATAAAAAGAAAAGATGAAGTGATTGATGATTGTATTTTGAAAGGCAGCCTTCATGAGGAAGCCTGCAGACCAGGAGGCATTGAAAGGCAGCACCTCACTGGGAGCTGAGGAAGAAAGATACAGCCTCAGCAGACCCTTTATGGATATTGGAAACAACCCTGCTCTACCCATTTAAACACATTTGAAATACAGTTATTTAAATGCTAAAGAAATCTTCAGCGCAGCAGAGCAACCAAATTATCCAGTGAATGCTGTTATGACCCGGGACATGAGTAAAGGAAAAGATCAGGGGGGGGGGGGGAAAGGATTTAAAAATTAATCTGAGCAAAAAAACACAAAAAACTAACAGGTTGGACTATAAAAATTTAAATGGATAAAGGGGTCAGTGGATTTTGAATTTTATTTTAAGTTCCTTCAAATTAATTAAATAAATGGAACATACATCCTTGGAAAAAAGCCCTGTCTGAATTCTCCATGGGAAATAACAAATGGATCATTATTAATTTTTACAAATTTTAAATTGTGATGTTATTATGATATCCTGAGAAAGCTATTTTGATGGATGGGATCATTAAAATAAAATAAATATCAGTTCATGCTCAAGGGAACCAATACAGATGAAAATAAATAACTAAGCTAAGTATTAAAGTTTTGCCTCCAAGTCAATGGGGAAAAATAGCACCTGCATAGAAACTTCAGCATCTATGAAATATTAATGCCTGGCACAATAAGTTTAGGATCCATAGGGATTTTTATTGATCTCTTTAAAAAAAAGATTGCCACAACTTGCAAGTTTCAGGAACCAACTCATCCATTTTTATATTGCCTCCCAAAAGTCTTATTATTAATTCAGCAAAATGAATTATAAAATAATTGTATTCAAAAGTATAGGTAGTAAACGTATATTTACATTAAATAGGAAGATATATTAATTTTTATTTGATGGTTCTTTTTAATTATTTGGAAGATTTGTTTAAAATTTATCCTAGTTCAATATTTTTGGTTGGTTCTGATTTCTTTTTTCCCAAGTCATTGTAATGCATCTATTGTAATTGCTCTAACTTTTTTCTGTTTTTCACAGAAAACTGTGAAAAAACTGCAGAGTTACTGTGAATTGACTTTTTAAAAAACTCTTGCAGAAAGTTTTCTTTTCCTAGTGGTGTTTTTATTATTATTTTTTATTGTACAATTTTCTTGGTTACGTATAAAATTTCTATATTCACAATAACAATATATTGTCAGTACAATCTCTAAATTAGAAAATTTTCTTTTTCAATAGCACCTCTTATGACATCTCTACATTTGGGTTATTATAATATGCCAGGCATTCTGAAAGGGTGAATTCAAGCTAATGCCTGGAATCTGGATGACTTTTCTGGAAGATACACATAATGACCCTTAACAACTGAGGGAGCTAAAGCCTGGGTGAGGAGGGAAGGAACCTATTTTGCGAACACGGTAGATCAGGAAAAATGAATGTGCTCTAGTATTTGGTGTATATATACCTGCAGACAATGGAATCGTTTCAACTTTCACTGTCACTGTTAATAAATAAATAAGTATCCCTTCATTTTGAAATTCCAGTCTGATAAGTTATTGTGTAGTTTACCTCAGATAGGATAAAGATAAACTCTGAATACAATTTTAAAACCACATTCCAAATCTAAAGGGCTATTCAGAATCCTTATTCAAAATGGACGCAGATGTGCCTCTCTTCATACCCACCCAAAGTCTCAGAGACAGAACTATTTTCCTAGGAATAATCTCTTCCCACCCCCACCAACTGCCAAAATGAAGAGTTGCTAACCTGTCTCCATGCTCCCCCAGAATAATGGCAAAGTGGCCTACAAATAAACTACCTGCTGTTGTCCCTGGATGCGCATGTATTCCATGCGTTGCTTTATGTGTTTGCTTTTGTCTGGGCTGCCTTGCTGGGTTTGCTTTAGCCGTGATGCTGGATTGACCATCTTCATGGCTGGAATCGAGACACCGCCACCACTCTGGGGAAATAACAGATTAAGTGATATTGTTGGGGATAGGATAAGAAACAAGGATGTTGAAAACTGACACAAATAATAGCTTAAGGGATTGCCTTTGGTTCTGCAGTTGTATGTCATAGTGTGAATTGGCAGCTGTGTTTCCTGCCAAAAGCAAATGCCTCTATCCACCAGTAAATTGAGTTGCTAGGATGTCATGAAATATTCCCAAGCATTCTAACTAATAATTTTGACACAAAATGCACAAAAAGACTATTTTTTTTCCCTTTGGATTCTCATCAGGACAAGTATTTCTTGCAATCTTATCTGTTTCAATTTTATTGTGTTGTGGCACAAGAAAATTCAATAGCTTTTAAATGTAAAACAATGTTTCATCAGTATTCAAACATATCATATTAAACTACCAAACACATCACTTTCTTTGATCAGCCTGTCAAAGAACAGACAGATGGTGATGTCATAGGCTCAGGAAATTACAGAATGCGAGTTTTGTACAAATTTTTAAAATGAATCCTTACTCTGTTCACCCCAACTTCGTTTGCCAGTCTGAAAATGCATGAGAGGTTTGGGGAACAAGAAGAGTTGAACAAAGAAACAGAGAAGTTAATTGAATAACAGAAAATAACAGAGGGATAACGTAGGAATGAGATAAAGGGTTTTATTTTTAGCATATGGGTTTCTTCATACAACTCAATGTAGCAGATCTAGCATAGGTAGATGTAAAGCAGTTCCTATAGATAAATAACTTATGCTCAAAAACATAGTAATAAATATGTTTTATCCCTCAGCTCAAGCCACTTAAAATTACTAGTTTTAAAAGTTTTAAAAACCCTTTTAACACTGTAATACAACTTTTTAAAAATATAGTCTAAAGCAGTGCCAAAATAATTACAATTTTAGCTAAAGTATTGATAAAGGTTCACATCACTTCATAATTTATCTGTTCAAATACACAGAAAAAAAATAGGAATGTTCTACTTATACCAATTCCAATGAGGAAAAAGAAACCAGTGTGCCTACATAAAAAGCTTAGTAAAGATCTGAAAGCAATGAAAACCACATTTAGGAAGTATACTGACAGAGCTATAGAGTTAGTGCCTAAAAAGTAAAGCTTGGAATGACCTGAGATACTAACCCTATAAAAATAGTTTCTTTACATATGTTCAAAACAAAACAGCCAGGATATTAACTGAACAGTGAAAATGGCAAAATGCTAACAGATTGTACACACAAAAACACAGACATGGGCAATGCTACTAACTCTTGCTTTGATTCAATCTTCTCCAATAATAATATAAGTAATATAAATATAAAATGGATAAAAGAAAGGGTCTGAAATATGAAGATGATGAAAACATTTTCAGGATACATCTGTCTATGACTAAATTTAAATCTGCAATCAGATCAGCACCATCCCAGGTATTAACTGATAGTTTCAGCGTGCATTTACATAGTATGGGAAGAGAAAGGAAGTTCCAGGAACTTTAATGGATCCAACTACACAACTGAACAGTCAGTTTAATATTAACACTTAGGAAAGTATTTGCATTTGCTTTGAAAAAGATGAGGCAATCATCATCAGAAGTCAGCATGAGTTTTCCTAGTGGCTTTGCATGATTAACCTTAATAAATGGGAATACAACCTTAATAGATGGGGATATTGAGAATATAATGCATTTTGATTTCAACAAGGCATTTTTCAAAATACCCCCTGCCATTCTGATTAATAAATTTGATATATATATGGGCATGACAATTAAATGGCTGCAAAGCTAGCTTGAAAGTGGTGTCTAATGAACACTCAAACACTCTTCATCAAATTGAAGACAGACATGTACTATGGTGAAATAAAGTTATGTTCTGGATCTTCTAATTTTTAATATTTTTATCAGTTTTTATTATTTTATCAGTAAGATAAAAAAAAG
Source organism: Coluber constrictor foxii (assembly GCA_038048745.1). Lineage (NCBI taxonomy): Eukaryota > Metazoa > Chordata > Lepidosauria > Squamata > Colubridae > Coluber > Coluber constrictor. The sequence continues at coordinate 74,314,314 of CM075961.1, forward strand.
TGGAAGGAAAATCCCCATATTTTGGGATGATACAAATTAGGTGTGAGGCCCAGACTCTAAAAGAATCCTTAATAGTAAAAGTAATGTTAATAGTAGAATAATTTACCAAGATTATTGTGTTCCCTGTCAATAGATTTGTTCACAGGATAAACAACCAACAATCACAAATACTATGAGCAGGGAACTAGTTCAGTGACATAAATGGTCCCTCTAACTCTATGATTTCTCTATGCGGATTATAAAAAAATGCACCAACAATTTACAGATCTACGAAATTATATACAATTTTTATACTGAACTTGGATTCTTGAGCAAACTCTGAAGTTATTGATGCTAATTACTGCTTGTGCTGAATGAAAGTAGATGATTAAATCTAGCAATCCCATTTCCAGTAACAACTTTTAAACAAATTTATCTTTTACTCTGTCAAACGCTTTATGAATATCTAAAAACAGGAAGACTAATAGAGTTTTATACACTTATTAATATAAGTGTATTGAATTAATATAATAGCTATATGAGAGAAGAGACATAGGAGAATCCTACACAGAGATTTTTTTATTCCCATCACACATTAGACAGATTTAGAGTATTACTAATGTTATCTATATATTTTAATTCACTTTCCCAAATTTAACAAAATTATCAGTTATATGCAACTCCTTGCCTGAAATCACTGTCAAGACAACTTGGTTTCATTATACAATTCACAAGTTTGAAATTCAGATACATAATCTTTATTTTACTATGTTGATATTCATATCAGTATATATTTACATGCAGATACCAGAAGCCTAAAAACATCAGGTTTCATTATTTTTTTTTAAATTTTCAAAACAACTTTCTAGTTCTTAGGGAATGTTCATGAAATTTGTGCAGCCTAGATTCAGAGATGGCTCAGAATTTCCAGAGGATTAAATCCAAATGCATAGGTCTTTGTATGCCTAAAGGCTGTCAACCAAATTATAAAAATATTCTTGATTTGCATGTTTTATGGAGGTTACCATTTTTGAACACTTTCTTCAAAATAAATTCCTTTGATAAAAAGCTGTATGTGAATGTAAGCACATGTATATCTAATATATATATACTACTTGAAAATAATGAAACAACTGTAAATATCTGTATCCCAAACAAATAAAATTAAGCTCTTTAAAGGCTCATAGATATCGAAGAAAATAAAGCAACCATAGAAAAAATCATCTCTCACATTTTATTAACAGGAAAACTCTTGCTAAATTGTGATCACAATTTGTGATTAATTTAGGTTCCTGGGTACTGCAACTTAAAAAATGCTAGTAGTTCCAACACAAATTTTGTCATTAAACAAGAAGATTAAAGGAGAATCATAATCATTGTCCTCACGTATTTAATTTTAGGCGTGGGGGAGGGGGAAATAATACAGAGGAAAATGCAGGAAGCAGAATTAAAAACAGAAGATGACTGACTATATGTCCTCAGAAGCACAATTAAACCTTTATTTTGAAGCACCAAGATATCTGAAATAAACTTTAGTTGCCAAACATTATCCTGAAAACCTTTGGGAGATGCTTATCAAATTAAAGACTTTGTTCTCAGTTACTTATTTTGGCAGTTTGAAAAAAAATGTAATAAAGGGAGATTACGTCTAAAATCTTCTAATTTTAAGAAACTAATTAGAACCTGTCATAATTAAAGTTGTAAACAAAAAGACATAATTAAATTTAAGTAACGAAACTGGGTAGAAGCCCAGCACCTTTCCTGCTTCCAGCTGCCTTCTTTCTTCCAAATTCGTAGAGTTTTGCTGATAAATGTAGCATGTAGAAGATTGGATATTACTGCTGACCTGAAAATTCATGAAAAACTTAACCTTCTGTGCAATAAACCTACTGCCTATTTTCCCAGTGTGCAGATGAATTGGAAGAAAAACGGGTGGGGAAGATTTCTTTTTAAAGGGAGGCCAAAGCAACTTCCCAACTTCAAAGGGAAGAGGGCAACATTTTATATTTGCAATTCCGTCTAATCTGACATTGTCAAACTTTTATTTTATTACATAGTCTAATTCCTTTAGTAGTTCTAGAATTCCAAATCAGAAGATAATATACCTTCCTAGCTCTTTTCAAAACAATTGGAAGAGAAATTAATACTGTAGCTGTATTGTATTATACTGTACTGTATTGTACTGTAAAAAAAAATTAATACTGTAGCTATAGCTAATACATGTACAGATCCATACTGGTTGGCTCTATAAGATGCTAAAGGTGTTCATTTCAGAACCAGAAAAAAATGAAGAGGCCTGTTCTCATCCACCAAGACTGAACATTGTTTGGTGCAGCATCTTGTGTATTTGATTTATTTCTTGCCAGTTTAAATTGCAAAATGTTCTCATTTTATGGACGTGTAAAAAGTCCATAAAACCTCCCAATGTTGGAAAATGATGAATAATTCATTTCTATCTTTCCATCTGCAATAGCATACTTAGAGAGTTGTCCTCTCTGCTACCTTTGGAATTGAGAGTGAATTCAGAAAGCTTTCATGTTTCACTCCTAAAACAAATTCACATACTTTAATTAAGAAAGCCAAGTCTGTTTTTATCAAATTGTGTTCCATGACTTCCTGGTAACTAAAAGGAAAAGATTTTGGGTTGGTTCACAAACTTAACTCTTTTCTGGGATTTAGTAAGAGAAATACAGTAAATACAAATTTAATCTTCTAGTTCTATACAACACAACATCTCCCTTCTACCTAACTATTAATGAAATAAATGGATTAAAATATATAGTATGGTTATCAGCTGGAAGAACTGGAGAGAGAGCAGATGGAGAAACTGTGATATTTGTTAAAGGGACAATGACATTATCCATTTAAACTCATCCAAAATTATTTTCATTGCCTATCCCCATCATATCATCCCAAGCTATTAAAGATTTTTCTAGTGGCGGTCATGGATTGCTAAGAATTCTGCATTAGGGACTCAAGGATTTCCACCCACCTACCCAAAAAAACCCTCTCTATTTTTCCGTGATTGAGAGTGAACTACAATTGCTGAACAACCAGGCTGTGCCAAGTAGCTTAAATTTGTAATTCAGATCTGTTCAAAGTGAAACTCAAGAAAACCACTTTCATTTCTGTGAAGAGAGAGGCCTTCATTCGTTTTAGAGATAGAATTGATGGTGATGAGAAAAAGTTAGTACAAACAGGAAGCAGAACGTGGTAGTTACAACAGTATTAAAGAAACAGCAACAAACTTAAAGAACACAAAAACTATTTTTATAAAAAGAAAAAACAGATAATGAAATTAAAAACAGTTCATTTAACTTTTCAGTGAGACTGAAGTCCCATTTTACAGAGTCCCAGCAACTGGTGGTTTCACACCTTTTCTCTTGAAAAGAAATGAAATCTTGAGAGGACAGACAGTAAATGACACTTTCAAGAAGAATCAAGATGAGGAGCAGATCAAGAGGAACATCAAACATCAGACTTGGATAGTAAAAGAGGCTTTGAGATGATTGGAGAAGAATTAAGTGGGCTGTCATTTGCATTTGCATTGTTTTGAACCTTGCATTCTAACTTCACATCCCTGTCAATAGTAAGGCCTCTGGGCATATTCATGCCTGCCTTTCCTTCTCTATTTTTTAATCTTTGGATTTTAGCTGTCCAGAAATATTAGGTCAATAGATGCCTGGCAGCTAAATTAACACCGATAGTTCTTTCTAAGTCATTGATGGTCTCTTCTAGGATGTCCAGTTTTTGGCAAGTGTCTTTTTCAAATGTCTTGGATTCTTATAGTCATGACATCAACAGTAGCACACACCTTTTATTTTTCATCCAGATTCCTTTACTGATCTTCTCTTAAAATATCATCCTCTTCCGTAGAATCCTGGTATTGCTGCCTAAACAATTTCTCATATTTAGCAGGTATTTCATTCCCAAGGGATTGTAGATTTTCTAAGGGAAAATACTATTCGAAACATCGGCCTGGTTACCTCTAAGCATCTGTTTTCAATCTTCATTAAAGGTTTCTCAAAACTGAAAGTATCTCTTCTGAGTTCTGTCTTCTTTGCTTTTTAGTTCTGTAGTGCCATGTTTGTTATCCAACCCCATGAGTACTTCACCTTCTTCTGTGGATGAAGAAAAAGTCTTATCACCAAGTATGACATTTGATAGGATGACACAGCTGTTTGTCTCATGTATGGACCCCAGCCCCTTTAGCAAATGTCGGTAGATTCTTTGTTTGGTTGACCCCAGCATTCACAACCATATGATATTGCCTTCCAGTTGAATAAGTTTATCCTCCAGAGATGTTTTGACTCTTCGTGTATTATACTTCCCATTCCCCTAACCAATTACACAAAAATACCAAAATATGTAGACTCTTTTAGAGTCACCCCATCCCAACTTTCTGTTCTGCAGACAGAGAATGAATATATGATGGCCTTATTACACATCAAATGATGACTGAACCACACACTTCAGTTTCTTTTCACTGTTGCTCAGATTTTCCAGCAAGGCCCTTTGTTTCTTTTTCATTTTGTCTGTAATCCATCCAGAGTCCCAACTGCCCCTCAATGCTTCAGTAATAGGACTGCATAACTCCAAGCCTGTTTGCGGCTTAGATTTAGGAAATTTGGATACTCATACAGAAAGAAAAATAAGAGGAAAATGGGAATTATTACCAAAAGAGGTCCAAAGAGTCCTAATTCTCAGGAAAAATTTATACAAGAATTAATGAGACAGGAGTATTTAATCAGTGAGCAAATCAAGACATTTCTCTGTTCAATAACCTAATTATTTTAATAGTGTGGGGTTAATGGTTTGCCCATATAGACCGTTCCTTTATTTTAGATAGTTGGTATCTTGGGGTCCTGAAAACTTGGCCCAAAATGCAAGAATGGATAATGGCAGATCAACATCTCTCATTACAAGTCATATCTGAACACCTTAAAAGTAATATACATTTCAAATGGGTTACATATTGGGAATGACTGAGGAGCAGAGACAAAGAAATAACTCTATGTATAGGTAGCTTCCTAAGCCACTCCATGCTGGCTGGAGAAGTCTGTACATTTGGAAGATGCCCAGATTGGGGAAAAAGAACTACAGAAAAAAAAAATCCTCAGCAGTTCTATGCTTTCTATGCTTTGTTTCTGTTTGAAACGTTCTCTGTGATAGAGATAGATGTTTTGGGACAACAAATGTTATGAATTGTTGCTTTCTCTGATTTCACCAACTTTTTTTTATGTTGACAAGCTTATTTTGCTCACTCTTGACTCTCATAGCCTGCTATTTTCTTCTCCATCTTTCTTACTGATTCAAAATTTATTAAACTCTTCATTAAAGCCACAGCAAAACTGGCATTTGATCAGGGAAGAGAAAGAAATGCATGCATGCAGCACAGGCCACGATGCCCCTTTTGTGGCCTATTCAACTATTTTATAAACAATTTACTTCCAGGAAAGAAATAATGAACTGAAGACAGCTTCACTGAAAGCAGAGCTGACAACTTTGGGAGAATGAAGAGCCAGCAAGTGGAACAACTCTTCAGACTCCTCTCCAGACAAGGAAAGGACTTGGGATCAGCCACAAGTGCTCCATACAGCGTTCCTTCTGAAGAGACAACATGACTGTGATTTCTGGCAGTTTTAAACTATGGGAGACAAGGGAATGCAATCTTTGACTGGACCATGGTCAGTGTCTTTATAGAAACTGGGTTTGAATACATCCTCTCCTAATTATTTTTTGAAATTGCTTATTAACTGCTTTTAAGATATTAGAAACATTTACAGATTTTATAGCATTGGATGATGTTGGATGATGTTTTAATAATTTGCATTGCACTCATATCAGAAGCACTTCCAGGTTGAAAGGATTAACTGCTGACATCACCATTGTTTGGGGGATGTCCAGTTGGGGGTCTCTGGCAGAAGATGGACTGAATCACAGGAGCTCATCCCACCCCACAGCAGCACTTGAGTTTCAAATGTGGGCTTGCTGCTTGTCAACCTGGCTTCCTAATTACATGAGCCACAGTGCTCCCATTTTAAGAATTAAAAGTTATATCCAAGTAACAAACCAAAAGAAGAACCTGGATAACTTTCCTATTTTGGATTTGTAAAAGACACTTGTTAAAATTTTAAAGAAAAAGGAAAAAATATAAAGTTGGTTTATTTAATCAAGTTTAAAATAGATATTAACACTTAATGGATTATTGCTAACCAGAACTGAACAAGGAGGTTTTAATGATTTGTTTATAGATAAAAGAGATGTATTGTATAAAAGAGATTTATTGTATTATATAAAAAAGATTATAAATTATTATTGCTATAATAAAAGCTACTTTTATTTCTATAGAGCCAAAAATGACTAGCATGCATGTGTAGGCGAACCTTTATCTTTACCTTTCTTCTATTTCTAAACCATATACCTATTTTCTCTTTCTTTTCTATTGTTATTTGTCTTTCTTATATTCTGCACTTTTATAGTTTATTCTTTTATTTTTTGCATTTGTATTAATGTTTATCTTTTTAATTATAATACTTATTAAAATTAGCTTTTTTAAAAAACATCTCTTACAAGCTCTTTAATTCTAATGAAATTATGTGTAGATTTACTCAGAAAACTATTCTGAAGAGTTATATTTAGAGGAAATAAGTCTAAGACTGTAGCCTTAAAGCATATTTTTGAAAATATGATTGTATACACACACACACACACACACACACACACACACACACTCATACATACATATACATATACATGAGGGTTTTCATGAGCTGTAAGCCATAATCATCAAAATTATGACAAATCAAGGCTTGAACTATCTCGCTTTTCATGTAATGAGTCTATCTCATATATTAGTTTCACCTTTTAAGTTGCATTATTGAAATAAATGAACTTTTGCATGATATTCTAATTTTTCGAGTTTCACCTGTATATGCTGCAAGAAAAGAGTTATCATAAATACAGGATTTTCATTTTGGATTGTATCTCCTTATTATGATAATATCCAACTGTCCACATAAGAAACATTTTAATTTATCATATTTAATTTATTCATATTAATGTTTCTTAATGGGAGAAATAAGAAACTGATACCAGCAAAGGAGGACAAATAACCTATCCTGATTTTCAATATATTCATTTCAAATTCCCTAGGATAAGCATCAGAGAAGACACATTTAATTGGGATAGTTTTCCAGGTTTTCCTTTCATTGTAAGATTTACAAAGCATCATAGAATTAAATTCTTCTGTAAAAACTTTCTGTTTCCTATTTTAAAGTCCTTCCTTAATCGCTCTTTTAACAACTTATTCCAAAATGTAACACAACGAGGCAATCATCTTGTCAGGCATTGCTCCTTTTTTCTTTGTTTGTTTTAATACCTGATTCTCATATCCAAGTGTTAAACCTGGGACCAAATGAGGTGTATCATTAATGTTAAGGCTGAAAAACTTCACATGTATATCGCAAATTTTAAAATTGTGTGGGAGAGGGAGTGAGACTCAAAACTAAAATTATACGACAGAAGAATGTTTAGCTTTTTCTATCCCCACTCCAACCTCCCTTGAGACCCTAATCATCATTCACACTGCTATAGTTGGAGACGTCCATTAATATCAGTGGAAGATAGCAAGCTCAAGATTTATTAACCCAAGATAAGCAAAGAAATAAAGCAAGATCCTTAACAGGCCTCCCTTCTGTTGCTGAGAAATACATAATAACGAATTACATACTTTATGATGTATATATGTAAGTTTTATATCATGACTTCCCCTTGAAGCCATGGAATATTCTTGGTAATATTTCAGAGAGATTAGACACTGTGAGTGATCTTTATTCTTTTCTGCAATCTTTAGTTCCCACGGAGTTCACTGAACTGTCAGTTGTCTACCTTGCACCGATTGGTCTATACAATCCAGCTTGACCCAAACAAACATCAGACTCTCCCCCCCCAAAAAAACCTATGGAATAGGTAACTCATACATATAACAGGTGAGTGATACAATCTATCATGGCCATAGTTGGTGGGACCTGGGGAAAATATTCACAATTTCAAGACTGATGCATATAAATAGAAATCACTTATTTTTTTGTATTCAATAAACTGGCTCATTATTTTTAAACTATGATAATATTTTTATTTCCAAAGATGATAAAATAAGTTATTAACTCATAACTAATATGACAATAGTTGAGCTGAAGCAATTCCGAGTTCAGAATAAATGCACCATTAAGTGTGGGAATTAGTACTCAGGCTTACTAAATGGCGTGACTTTGATCAGAGTATTTTTCTTATTTTCAAGAGCAAAGAAAATATAATTCAGTACAAAAAAGTGAGATATAGTTCACTACCCTGTTTCCCCCAAAATAAGACATCCCCTGATAATAAGCCCAATTGGGCTTTTGAGTGCATGGCAATAAGGCCAACCGCTTATTTCAGGAAAAAAATATAAGACAGGATCTTATTTTCAGGGAAACGTGGTAATAAGAAGCAAATATGGCAAATTGTATTCATGTCCAGTTCCCCAAATAATTTTTATACCCCTGTAATTTTTAGTATCCTGTGGGTTTTCAATTTTGTATCAGTATAATTCACACCACTTTGTGTCAGTAGAATGATGAGATAGCATGAAGGCCATTAGTTGATTAATGTACAGAAAGAAAGAAGAAACTGAATTAATAAAGTCTGTAGACAAGAATTGGATCCCTGTTAGAGAGTGGGTAACCAGTCAGAAGGAAAGAAGAAAGGAGTTGTAATCCATCTGAACAACATCTGTTACCTTCCATCCTTTGGTGGTTATGGTGGCCCCATTGGGCCACGTGTCTGTGGCTGGGACAGGTTGGTCGCAACGAAATTTAGGAATAAATGAAGAGCTTCTCTGAAATACCTGAGGAAGTTAGAACATGGAAGGTGGTTGTTTTTTACATACAGAAAGCAAAATAACTGTGGAATCCTAATTCTGGTTCAAGGAAGAAACACTTATCAAATTAAAGCTAAAATGGGGCTTTGAAGAAGAGAAGAACTCCAAACCTGATAACCAATAATCCAGCCATAAGGCATAGTTACATTGCCTATTTCATCTATTTCAATGTAGCTGTTTAAAAATATATCTATAATCAGAGTTTACACAATATATAATGAAGTTATGCCTGAATTTAAAGCACATTGATGCATGACCTTTAGAAAGGAAATACAACAATAAAAAACAGCACATATCTTTTTTATGTTATGGAAATTGGTGAATAACAACCTCTTTCTCCAATCTATAACTGAAATCCTCTTGGATTAAGGCTCAAATTCTTATAGTGATTTTAGCTCATCCTTTAAATATTGATTTTAAAATAATGTTTGAATAGACATGGCAAAAAGTTTATTTCAGGCCACTTTTAGCTCCCAAAAAATCTATACTTTTGGCAATTCTATATTTCTTATTTATAGCCGATAAAAATGTTCTTTAGTTGTAAAACTCTTTCAAAAGCCATTAAGATTAATGGATCTGCAATATAATAAGATCATTATTTTATAATCTGCTTTCCCTGCTATTGTTTTTAAATGTACTGGCCATGTAGTGCATTGTCTTCTATGCCTCCATTCTGTTCTTCATTTGGTCTTTCTTGTAGGCCAGTTTGGTCTTTCCAGTAGTCAGTAAGCCTTCCATGATTTTTATTTTTATATTATTATTATTATTATTATTATTATTATTATTATTATTATTATTATTATTATCATCATCATCATCATCATCATCATCTCTTTTATTCATTAAACATGAAACTTAGTCACCTGAACAAATTATTATTATTGTTGTTGTTATTATTATTCATTGCACAGTCAGCCAGATGTTCAGACTGGATTTGCATTTTTGTCTACTTATCAAGTCCTTACCAAGGATCTGGGATAGGCAAATCTGGATGTTTGATGGTGTTACAGTTATCATCACAGGATGGAAGCAGTTCCAAGTAAAGCCACCTTCTGCAATTGATTGATGGCAAATTTGTCAATGCCTATGTTGTTCAAGTGATGCTCAGTCGTTTTGGGACTGCACCCAAGGTGCCTATTACTATTGGTACAATCCTTGCTTGCCTTTGCCATAGTCTATTTCTATTTGTAGGTCTTTATATTTTGTTATCTTCTCCATTTCTTTCTCTTCTATTCTGCTGTCTCCAGGCATTGCCACATCCACTATCCAGATTTTTTTATCTTCCTTATCAACAACTGTTAAGTTCAGGGTGTTATGTGGCAGGTGCTAGTTGTTGTTACAATAATATTAATTTCAACAAGTATTGCTAAAAATAGCCTATCTAAAATTAATTCAGATGTTTCTAGAAAACTCTCATACAAGAAACAGAGATAAATGTATACCTATCTCTGATCCCATATTCAGAAAATACACTATTTTTGTACACGGAAATATTTCTCTCATTCATCTCTGTCATGGCCCACCCAAAATCTATCTACAATGAATATTTCTAACACTTTAAAAAAATCTCTAAGATTTGATGTAATCTCTTATTTTTGGTTTTGTTTAAATTTCACTTATTCACAGAACTGAACTGAAGGTTGTTTTTCCTGATTTATCCTTCCTTTCATCTTTCTCCTAATTTTTTATTGTCAAATTTTATGCCATGGAAGCCTGAAATTTGTCATTATTCTGCAAAAGAAACATGTAAATAATGCATCATAGTGATATATACTGCCTAAAGTGCTAATGGTCACATGTAGCTAATAGATTATGGCTTGGTCTTGTTTTCAGGTCGGTACCTCTTACTGATGTGCAAATTAGCTAATATTTTAAAAACTAATATTCAGAATCATCTAAGCAGAATACTTTCTATTATTCCGTTGCCTGCAAAATTGAACTATTTCTTTGCATACTGTTTTTAGATCCAGATTTAATTCAAGCTGATCTGTATTAAACTACTCTACATTATCTCCATTTTCAGTGTTGCATTTCAAGTCAATCAATCATATAATAACTGGAGTACCTGAAAAAAATATTGAATCTTATAAATCTTGAGTTTTATAAGTCTTAAAATTAAACTCCTTTATACAATGTACTATCCTCTACACAGATAACACTACTGGATTTGTAACCTGCAGGACCATTTTTGTCAACATAAACGAATAAATATTTGATTTTTCAAAACTTTTTCCCAACATAATTACATTATTCTTCCTTCTTAGTACAGAAAGTGGTTTTGCCTTTTTTGCAGGGTATGGATGGGGGTGAAAGTGGCAGGTAGATTATTTCCTGATATCTCATTCTTTGCTAAATTAAAAACTATGACCGATACATAGTTTTTAAATGAGGTGAACAGCATTATCTGACAATAACTTGTATACATCTGTTAAGTGGTCCCTTGCCTGAATGCATCACTACTAGTTGGTAAGCAGATTGCATAGTAGATACTGTGGAATTTATTTTATTGGGTTTCGTTATATAGCTGTAGTGTATCCTGGAGAAGTATTTGTTCTTAGTGGACCCTGGAGAAGTATTTGTTCAAATTTGTATTTGTATATATATTTTTATAGAAAAGAAGTAATGGATAGTTAAATACTTAGAAAAGGAAGTTAAACAACCACTAACCTATCATACACATCCACTGAATATTAGGTCAATGGATTTGATAAATATGGTCCCAATAAGCTTTGTGCTTCTGAAATAGAACTATTAATATTATACCAAATATCTCTTCTGCAAATTCAGTAAACTATTGAGTTTCAGCTTTAAAAAACTATTACATTATATATATATAATGTGTGTGTGTGTATTGTGATTTCACTCAGTAGTGATTCCAAAAAATCTCGGTTATGTAGGAAAAACCTGGCTTAAAAAGAAGAACACACATTAACCTACAAAAATAAGAATATATATATATATATCTGCAGTGATAGATTTCTGATATGTGATTCTTATCAACATCAGAATTAATTTTTAGACAATAAAGGAAGGGAAAGTATTTTCAATAATTTAATAATTTTTAAAAAGTTCTTTTGTATATGGTATATTTTCCAGATATTCTCATCACCTTTTAAAATTCATCTTAAAATAACTATATGATGTGTGCAATTTTGTTAGTTTGGTGTAATACTGTAGTATATAAATAAATCTGAGTTCGATAAAATCTTTTATAAATATTTGTATATGAAAATATACAAAAATCAACATAATGCTTGTTGGGAGACATTCTCAAACTAGTTCAGAGGACTTATGTAAAACTAACTTCTCAACAGCAGAGATATTATTGAAAATATCAATAATTGTCTTCAGTTATATACTCTAGTAAACTATATTAGTATACAAACTGGCTTTACGTAGACAATGAAAAATCAGCAAGGTATTTATTGCTTGATCAGTATGGATTCTTTACTGAAGACTTTCCTAACCTATACAGTCAGTGGCCATGGGGGAGTTGAAGAGTAACATACCATAAGGCAGGGGTCCCCAAAGCCTGGGCTGTGGCCCACTACCAGGCTGCGGCCTGTTCTAATTTGGACATGGGAGAGATAGACAAGCGCATGCACATGAAGGTCCATTCGCATAAGTGGCGGGCAAATGCATGCGTGTGGAGGTCCACTCACGTAAGAGGAAGGCAAGTGTGTGCATCCACTCACGTGAGCATAGAGCACTCATTGCTTGCATGCAAAGTTCCATTTGTACAAGTGGAGGGGAAGTCTGTGCGCTCACCTCTCACACAAATGGAGCTGTGTGTGAATGTGTGAGTCTGCCATTCACACACCCACATCTGCACTGGGCCGGGCCGCCAAATTGGAGAGGTTAGGGACTGCTAACCTTAAGGCACCAGGCTGAGAAAGTCTGTCTTATTGTATAATGACATCATAACAGATTTATGTAATGTTTTACAACCTATGTCAATGTTGAAATGTATCAGTCAATCAGTTTATTACAGTCTTAGACCAGCACAAGCAATGTGTTCATGAGTGTCTTTGACTATCTATATTAATAAATGTATTAATAAAACTTAGTTGAGATATCTGATAATAACTGAAAAATGAAGTTGTAAGAGTAAACCAATATTTGAAACTGCAGGAGAGAAATACTGGAGGAGGCAATTTGGAGCATTAAAATAAAATGCACATGGAAAAAAGATAAATTCTCCTTCCTCCTCTTTGTCTGCATTCCAAATCCATAAGCTGCAGTTACAGAGAATTTGCGTTAATATAATGTGCAAACCAGACCACATACAAGCATGCCACATGTAGTGATCTGACTCTTATTGTCCAGTTCTTATTGCCTAGTGACACAAATATAGGCAGATTCAATAAACACTTACGAAAGATTGCTACTTAAATAAATAATAAAATAATAACCAGATAATTGCTCAACAGAGAATGCTTTGAGCTTATTCCAAAGTATGAAGATTTGGGAGTTGTGTACCTGATCAAAGATACAACAGTAGAGGAGAACAATCTCTAGCAATCAAGACTATAGGTGAAGCATATATATTTGCTGAGATTAAGTCATAAAGTTATTAGCATAATAAATCCAATTGTAAATTTCCAGTCTGGTGAGATTTTTCTCTGAATTTGTTGAATGTTAAAATTGTTTCTTTGCAAAACTCTAGAACCTCAGACCTTACTTTTAGTCTAATGCCCTTTTCCCATCCTACCTCAAGTTCAGCAATGATCCTATCCTCCTCATCATCATCTTTGATGGCAGAAGCAATGATGGGGGGTGTTGAAGCAGGCCTGGCAACCTCAGATACGGTTCTTCTCAGTTTCACTTGAGGCTTTTGGGTTTCCAGCTCTTCTGATTCAGCTTTCTGATATCATAAAAGCAAAAAAGGAAAAAGTGTAAATGGAAAGACAAGAGCAAAACTAATCCACTGGATCCCCTTTGGTTTTACTGGTCTATATGTCTTCATTGGGAAAATGGTCTGTGTACCTTCATGAAACTGGATTCTTTTTTGCTGGTGATGATCACCTCTCCTGTACGGGTGGTTGTAAGCCCATGAGAAGATGGGAAGCTTCGCCGGGGTGGGGGAGGAGGGGGAGATTTGGAGGGCTTCTCTGTACGATATCTGGGCACCGTCAGCTCATCTACAATGATAATATTATTAGCATGAACTATGCAGAGTACATACCATGGCTAATAGTTAGGCCATTTTTAAAGGAACAACTTAAAACTAAGGAGAGAAATGTTGAAAGTGACAATTTGCATCATTTTAAAAAAATAGGAAAAGGATATATTCTCTTTCCCCTTCCCCTTAAGTTTCCCCCTAGCTTTCCCTTAGGTTTTAAAGGGAAGAGGAATATTCAATCCCTCCCTGCAAAAAATTAAAATAAATCATTTCCCCAAATCCCAATTAATTAAACCAACTATATGGATTCCTTTTCTAATGAATTACACGAGAATGCCAGTGTTATAACAATGAGACTAGAAAATGAGACAAATCACCTGAGGTTATACTTTCCTCACAATTAAATCTGCAACATGTTTTCCTGTTGCTGATAAACAAAATATTGGTTGAAGATAAACTGTTTCTCAAAGGACTATCGAAGTTTTTCTATAGGTATTATAAGATAGGCCTCCAAATATGCTGACCTATGTTTGTAAATGTATGGTTACTGCATAAACCTTGATTAAATTTTCTACCGTTGCCCCTACACCAAATTATCCATATTGTCCCTAAAATACTGTCAAGAATTAGCCAAAAGGCATATGCATTTCTTGTAATTTTCCACTGTCTGTCTCTCTGTCTGTTTCAGTTGTGACTCAGTTTCCATTTTAAATAAAACATTATTTGTCAGTGTTAAGTATATGGATAAAGCAAGATGGAACAGGGGGTCAGGGAGCTATTTCTCTCCTCTAGAAAATATGCTTCCACTGGAGTAATTTTCATTATGATGTCAGTTCAGGAAACAACCGGTCAAACCTTCTCCTCAATGTGTCACAATTTTGTCCTCTCCTTACAAGCTGTACCAATATTGTGTCTTTCTTACCTGATCCCCGGCGACCATTGGGGTCCATTTTGGTTGTGGTCTTTTGTGCATGCTGGGGTTTGGTAGGCTTGTGCTCTGGGGTGGAGGCAACACTTCCACTGCCACCACAGCTGGAAGACTGCTTGTGCTTGGCCGCAAACTCCAAATCAGGGATGGCTTTCATCAGCTCAGCTTGGGTCTCTTCCAGAAGCCGGTTAATATCTTTAGCACTGTATTGGGTCAAGGCTGCACGTTTTTCCTCCCAGTCTCGTTCTGCAGCCTGTAAAATAGGTTTGTATTAACTACAATGTGGCTTCTCTACAATACTATTCAGTTGGGATCTATTATGTGGCCCATTCTATAGACAAATTCTGGATTCCCAAGAAGTGCCAAGTCTCTTTGTGATTGAGAAAATAGGACAATGAATAAAGAACCCTGTTTTTTTTTAAACGAAGTGAATGAGAAAAGAAAAATTCTACTTTCCATCCTTACTATTCAGCAGTTATCAAGGTCAAGCTATCTACTGATACGATTGCTTTGTCTCTCAGCCCAACTTAAATCATACTGTGCTTGTGACAGTAAAAATTTTAAATAGCGATTGGCAGGATTGGATATTTTGCACACTTCCTTTCTTGCCAGGGAACAATATAAGAGAGTGTTTGCAGTCCTGAATTTGTGAGAGGAAAACTCTCAGTATGATTGGAATGAAATATTATCTTGGGTATTAAGAAACAGAAGTAGCTTATTTATAAACCAAACTGAGGACTGGGAAGTGCTATCATAAAGTAGGGAATTAGTCATTGTTATATTGGAAAATCTCAGGAAAATTTTCCTGGCATACATATCATTGAGCTGGGAAAAGTATAGTTCCAGAAATAGTTAAGACTCTCTCCTCTCTCTGCTTATACATTCCAAACCATCCTGCTCAAAATGGTTGTTTAAGGAACGGAGGAAAATCATTGAGTTGGTACAAAAATGTGTATTTTACTACATATTTATATAGGAAGTCCTGTCATTGTTTTCCATATGGGCCAATTATGAACAGGCACATTTAAATCCATGATGAGAACAGATTGAAATAGAGCTGAGTATTGTGAGGTCTACATACTGATGTATTCCTGCATTATTGTTTATTGTATACGAAGTTAATTCTGAAAAAAAATTTTTTTTACAATTCCTGTGAAGCTGGTGGGGAGGGTAAGTTGCCTGCAAAAAGTGCTGCTTGATTCAACCGCTAGGAATGATGGGAAAAATAATTTCTTTACAAAGATTTTTTTAAACTGAGTCATTGAAGTCCATCAGGCTTCAGACACACAATTCTTCCATGTATATACACTCACATACAGTATATAGTACATACATATAAAATGTATAACCTTATATATTGTGTCTCCCAATTTTGTGAATTTAATGTATAATTTTTCTGTTTCTTAATATTGTAGTTTTAGATGGAAGGAGGAATGAAAAATAGAGGATTATAAATGGAAGCTATATTTGTCTGATTCTATGATAAAAATCGACATGGAAAAAAGAGAAGGTGGAAGAATGTGGAAATCTTGGCAGTGGTTGTAAACCATTTGCTGCTGGAATAGCTTTTCTCAACTGGTGCTGTCCATGATTCCAATTACAGTTTTTATTATTCTTTCCTTTCTACTTCCAAATATTTTGGGCTGGTTTTGGAAATCCAGATCAGACCCTGAATCAGTCCAAGGACTATCAGTTGTCAAGGGACAATACAAGTTCAACAACAATGCAAATTCAGGAACATTCTTCTTTTTTTGTGCTCAAAGTATATAAATTGCACTCACCTCCACAGACACTGATCTGTCCATACTTTTTTTGCTGGGAGTCTCAGAGCCTGTTTGGGGCTTGGCAGCAATCATCTCTGAGCCCCGGGATGGATTGCTACTTTTGGATGCGTGGCTCTGCCCTTGGCTTTGTCCAAAGCTGATTGTGCCTAGGCTGTCAGTGGAAGAAGTTAGGTCATGGAGGTTTGTCGGAGGGCTGGTGGGAAGCTCAAAATCCAGGCTTCTGCTGAAGTCACTTTCCAGCTCTACCTTCTTTGGAGATTGGTTGAGAAGGTTATTGGAGGAATCCCAGACACCTTCATCTACTTGTCTACCAGGAAAATGGCAAGAAGAGTTAAAAGCAAGTTAGGGGTTTCAGAAAGAAGCTTGCAAAATACAAAATGGTTCTTCCCATGTATTTTAGTTTGTCTGCCTGGAGGGGCTATTTTTGAATTTGCGTGCATGTATGCATGAATAGCAGCATTAACAGAATGATGACTGGTTTCTGAAATCAGTGAGAACAAGAGAAGCTGTGACCACCAGGAAGAAGCAATCATGAGTGGATTGTAATAGGGATGATGATGGCAGTAGAACCCCAGCCAGTGATAAGAGGGCCCGGATGCCCTCTAAATGCAAATCTTAAAATAAGTCTTCCAATTATACAGCCCAGAGAATGGGCCACAGACACCCAGTATATTTCCATTTGCAAAATAAATATATCTGGCCCCAGTCAAGACACAAGGGACAGAAATACAACACTTAAATTGTATGCTAGTACATTTGCAAGATAGCTAAGAGTATCTATCAGGAATGCTGATATCCCAGCCTATCAGATCCCAAGGTTGTTTTTTTTTTCTCATTCAGGAAGGGCTCACTCACTTGCGGACTTCTGTCAGGGTGTCAGTCACTGCCTTGCACCGCTTGAATAAGCCATCCAGGCGATGTGGCTCTTCTTTGAGGAACTTCACAGCCTCTACCTCTACACGGAGAACTACACGCATTTTGCTCTGCAGGCTGGGAAAATTAGCTGCAATGGCAGGAATGAACAGAGAAGGAAACGAGAAGCATGGGAATCAGAGCAGGCTGAAAGAAGGCTTTTATCTGAAGGCAATAGTGGGCATGGAGCCAAGTAGTGAAGCAGGAGGGCAGACTGGTAAGGCTTAGGATGAGTGAGAAATGGGGCTTTTCCTGGTTTTTGCTTGGCAAAGATGAAACAGCAGTGACTCTCTAAACACTGTCTAAATACCCATCCCAGCATCTTTCATCTCCTGTGGGTAGTCAATTTTAGCCAAATAACCACTAGTGTGTTTTGAGGAATGAGGGGCATGAAAAAGGATTGCAAAATCACAACTGTTCTGCTGATGGATAAATACCATGTATTTTTGTTTTACAGACTAATCAGGTACGATATAGGTACGGAAGATATATAAGGCAGGAGAAAGACACTTAGGGTACCAATAATATGGATTGCTGACAACCATACTAAATACACCAATCTAGCACAGCTTAAAGAAAAAAGTGGTCCAGAAACTACTAAGGCTATACTTAGGGATATATCTTATCAAGACGAACTCTTTGGTGAATCATGAAATATATCTGCACCACCTTCCTTTTATTTTGATTTATCCAAGTAAATGTCAAAAACTTGGCAAAACTGACAATAAAAGGCCCAGTGAGAAATGTTAGAAAACAAAATGCTGTCAAGCTGCTTTTTGACATTTACAACTCAAAATGTGAAAGGGGAGAGGGAAGGATTTGGAAATGGTGGAAATGAGACTGACATTTGGATAATTTACCAAAGGCATAGTTGCTGTTTACATTTCTTGGAAAACTTTAGGATTTTCTGTAATCTCTCTCTTGATCCTATTGTATTGATGTTTTGGGCATTAACCAGAAAAGAATAAAGTATATTACCCTCTAGATTATTGGGTTGGCTCTATTTTTTTTAAAGCAGCACTACAAACTGATATCCAATTGCTTGAAGTACAGAAGCATTGTCTCCAGGTAGCAGATGCATAGAGAAAAGCTTGTATACCCATACTACACATCCCACACACCAATCAAACCAGTACAAATGCAATAAAAAAGCAAAATGGGTCTTACTCCTTATGATGTATGTATAGGATTCTCTTTTTTATTATTATTATAAAATTTGTAATTTTATTAGAACACATATAAGAGATTTTTACACAACATACAACATATAAATAATTTATCATATTTAAGCATTGTTTCTTAATGGTCTTTTAGTTATTACTTTATTCTTCTTTCCTTTTATCTTAATCTATTACTCCATCTTTTCCCCCTGCTTTTCCTCCCCCCTCTTTTTTTCCCTTTTTCCCCTATAGAGAACTGTACATTTTAGTTATCTCTTTACTATTATACATTTCTACCTTCATATTATATACATTTTTATTCCACTCTGCACATATGATACATCTCTATTTTGTACTTCTATTTTTCTCTCCTAATAGTTATTATTCTTTGTTAGTCTTAAGCCAATTATACCATTTATTCCATATTCTATAACATTCTGTTTCTTCTTTTTCCTTAATTTTTTTTGTTAATCTGTCCATCGCAGCGCATTCTAAGATCTTATCTATTAGTTCTTCCTCTGTTGGGGTTCTTTCCTGTTTCCAGTTTTTTGCATACGTTATTCGTGCTGCTGTTAAGATGTGTAGCATCAAATATTTTATTTCTTTGGAATATGATTTTGTAAAAATTCCTAACAAGAATGTTTCTGGCTTCTTTTCTATTTGTTGTTCTGTTATTTGTTCTATCCATTTCTTAATAGTTGACCAAATTTTTTTTGCTGCCGGACTCGTCCACCATAAATGGTAATATGTTCCTTGGGATTTCTTACATTTCCAACAAATTGCACTGTTGTTTGGGTGTATCTTTGACAATCTTGTCGGTGATAGGTGCCATCATTAAAAGACCCTGAGTAGCGTAGGGGGGTAATGCCTCCTAAAAAGGCAGCATTTAAGATCCAGCTGCTGCAATTACTTGTGAGTTCAATCCCAGGCAGGCTCAAGGTCGACTCAGCCTTCCATCCTTTATAAGGTAGGTAAATTGAGGACCCAGTTTGTTGGGGGCAATAAGCTGACTTTGTATAAATATAAATATACAAAAGTATGAAGGTTATTGCTTAACGCATTGTAAGCCGCCCTAAGTCTCCGGAGAAGGGCGGCATATAAATCAATTTTTTTAAAAAAATCTGTAAAACATCAACTGATTTTCTTTGTATGCCGCCGATAGTATTAATTTTGCATTCACTTGCCACATTGTTTCCCACTTCTCGAAATCTATTGTATAATTAAAATTCTGCGCCCATTTGATCGTTGTATTCTTCACTGTTTCCTCCTCCATTTTGCATAGTAATAAAAAATTATAAATTTTGCTAATTAGTTTTTCTTCTGATTCTAATATAATTTTATCTAATTCTTGTTTCTCTCTTTGAATTTCATGTGTTTTTGTATGTTCCTTATATTTAGATTGAATTTGTAAGCAGGTCCACCAATCGATTTCTCTATTCAGGTCTGTTTCCAACTATTGTTTTGGCTTCAATTTTCCTTGTTATTCTATTAAGTCTTTATATCTTGTTAGGATATGGTGTAAGTCTAATAGGTTGTCTAGGCAATATATGTGTTCTGTGACTTTAATATGGATATGTATTATATGACCTTAAGTTTTATGGCTGTATCATTGTAATGCTGAGTCATGCTGTAATTAGATAATCACTAGTTGTAAATGTATTTAAGAAGGAATTTGTAATATAGTCAGTTGATGATATGCTACCATTGTGTGAGGAGTTGCTACCATTGTGCTATCATCGTGGGTGGATCTGCTACCATCGTGGTTTGTGTACCAGAATGAACTTGTTATTCTAACCACCTACTGATTGTATGGTAATAAGATTTTTGTATCAATGGACTGATTTAACTGGCAAAGACTTGGATTGTTTAAAAGAATATGAGATTGTTTTTTCACTATAAAGTAAACTTTTGATAAACCAGTTTGCGCGTTTGTTCATTGCTCTCAGCACCGTTTCTCTATGTTCTACACTCTGCTGGTTGATAACACAACAACAATATCCTTAACATACCTTATTACTTTTTTAAGTTCTGTTAAATCTGGATGTCTTACTGCTTTTAAAGGTGAGAGCCCAGTCGGTATTTTCATGTAGTGCTGTTTTTTAATTTTTAACCAGTTTTGTAATAGCACATTCCTTATTATATGTCTTTTGAAATAGGTATGTGTTTTGTATTTTCCATCCCAGAGAAATGAATGCCAACCCACTTATATTTCATGACCTTCAATTGTTAGTATTCTATTATTTTTTAATTCCATCCATTCTTTTACCCAGGATAACCCAGTCGCTTGATAATAAATTTCCCATTCTGGGAGTGCTGTTCCTCCTCTGTCTTTTGTGTCCTGTAGTAATTTAAGTTTAATTCATGGGCACTTCCCCTGCCATATAAATTTGGATGTTATTTTATTCAATATTTCAAAAAAGTTTTTTTCCAATTTTATTGGTATGACCTGAAATAAAAAGATTTTTTTTTTGTAAAATATTCATTTTAATGGTGGAGATCCTTCCCATTAGTGATATCTGTAAATTTCTCCAGTTGTCTAAGTCTTTCTTTATCGGTATTATTAATTTATCATAATTATTTTCTTTTATTGCCGAACCTCTTGCCAATAGCCAAATCCCTAGGTATTTTATTTTCTTAGTTGTTTGAATTTGTATAATATTCTCCAATTCTTTTTCTTGTTCCTTTGTGAGATTTTTTGTTATTAATTTTGATTTGTTTTTATTTATTTTTAATGTATTAAAAATAATACATTAAATACCTTGTATTCTTCTCTCCTTATCCTTAACCCTTTAATTTCTTGG
The DNA here is from genome assembly GCA_038048745.1 of Coluber constrictor foxii. NCBI lineage: Eukaryota > Metazoa > Chordata > Lepidosauria > Squamata > Colubridae > Coluber > Coluber constrictor. The sequence continues at coordinate 74,335,920 of CM075961.1, forward strand.
TCTTCCCTGACCATTTTTAGAAGGATCTCCAATGTTAAAATATACAATAGTGGAGAAAGTGGGCATCCCTGCCTAAGCCCTTTTGTTATGCCGAATTTATCTATGATATCATCGTTTATAATTATTCGTGCCATTTGTTTTGTATAAATTTCCCCTATAATTTTTTCAAATTTTGTCCCAAATTGCATAATTTTTAATTGTCCCATTAGAAATTGCCAATTTAGATTATCGAATGCTTTTTGGGCATCAAGGAAAATCAGTGAAGCTTGCTTTTCTGGATGTGATTTGTATTACTCTAGTGTGTTTATTATTATCCTCATATTATTCTTGATTTGACGGCCTGGTAGAAATCCATTTTGGTCCGAGTGTATATGCTTATTTAATACTTTTTAAATTCTTTCCGCTATAATTGCTGCAAATATCTTGTAATCTGTATTTAGTAGGGAGATTGGTCTGTAATTTTGAATTAACTTGTGGTCTGTATCTTCTTTGGGTATGATAGTAATTATTGCTTCTGTCCAGGTTGTCGGAATTTTTGCCTTTTCCAAAGCCTCGTTATATAGTTCTAACATGGTTTCTTCCAATATTTCCTGTACGTTTTTATATAGTTCCACTGGTAGCCCATCTGGCCTCGATGCTTTATTGTTTTTTTGTTTTTTCAGTGCCAATTCCAATTCGAGTTTAGTTATCACTCTGTTTAATATTTCTCTTTGTTCTTCTGAAATTGTTGCCATTTCTGATCCTTTTATATATTGTTTTACTTTTTCCTCCTCTACTTCTTCTTATTTGTATAAATTTGAAAAGAAGGGGCGTTGGTCCTACCTGAGACGCTCCTTTTCGTTGTGTGGAGACAGCAGCCAGTGTGGGTAGTATCAGCCAATCAGACCTAAGGACTGAGTCTATCAATGTTCTTAAATCCCACCTCTGTTGCCGGGCAGACCAGCTTTAGGCGAAGGAGTGAGATGACAGACTCGGCGTGTGGGAGAAGGTAGTAAAGAAAAGGACAATAGAAAGAAAAATAGCGACAGACCAGACTGGACAGGGAGGGTCTGGCTGCTGTCTCCATGCAATGAAAAGAGTGTCTCAGGTAGGACCAATGCCCCCTTTCCATTGCTGGTGGAGACAGCAGCCCATGTGGGACATACCCAAGTTTACTGTCCCGAAAGCTGGGTGGGACCAGGCTGGTCAGAGACAACCTCCCTAACAACAACCCTCTGCAACACCTGCTGACCAAATGCTGCCTCCGCAGAGGCAAAGGTATCAATTTTATAGTGATGGATAAAGGGAGCCGGAGAAGTCCACGTGGATGCTCGACAAATTTCAAGCAAGGGAGCCTGAGTAGCCCAGGCCACAGAAGTAGCTGCGCTGTGCATAGAATGAGCGGTCACATGAGAAGGACGTGGCAAAGAACGGAGATCATAAATTGAAGCAATAGTCTGTCGAATCCAGTGGCCAATGGAAGAAGATGACACCTTCAGGCCCAAGGAGACGGGAAGGAAAGAGACGAACAAAGCCTTTGACCGTCAAAGAGACGCAGTGCGTTTAATGTAGATGCGAAGTGCACGTCTGACGTCCAAGGTGTGCCAACGACGTTCACGAGGGTGAGAAGGTTGTGAACAGAAGGTAGGAAGAATAAGTTCCTGAGAGCAATGGAACACGGAATTGATTTTAGGCACAAAGGTAGGATCCAGGCGGAGGACGACACGATCAGCATGGAAGACGCAGAGATCTGCCCTGGTAGATAGAGCAGCCACTTCCAAAATACGACGAGCTGAAGTAATAGCCACTAAGAAGGCGACTTTGCATGACAGCAATCGCAGAGATGTTATTCGTAGAGGTTCGTAAGGAGGCTCCATCAGGGATTCTAGGACCAATGAGAGATCCCAGGTAGGGTAGCGGTGCACGACTGGAGGTGACAAGTTAGTAGCACTGCAGAGGAAGCGCCGGATTAGAGGATGCTGCACCAATGATGAGAGAGACCCGCAGGTAAGTACCGAAGAGAGAGCCGCAACTTGGTGACGGAGTGTGTTAGGCGAAAGGCTGTCAGCAAACCCCTGTTTCAGGAACACCAGAATGTCCACAATCGAAGGTTGCAAGGCAGGAACGCCCTTCCTGTCACACCAAGAACAGAAAAGCCCTCCAGGTGGCAGAATACATTCTGTTAGTTGAAGGGCGACGGGAAGCCTGGATTATTTGAATAACGTCGTCCGGAATGTTAGCTGTACTCAAGGAGAGCTGCTCAACCACCAGGCGGTCAGCTTGAGCCACTCCAGGTTTGGGTGATTCAATGTCCCTTGTGTCAGGCAGTCGGATGTGACCGGAATGTGCCAGAAGGGAGCGACAGAGAGGGAAACCAAGTCCACAAACCATGCCCTGCGAGGCCAGTGAGGGGCCAGGAGGATTACTTCCGCCTGTTCATCCAAGAGTTTGCGGATCACTCTGGGTATTAGGGATGCCGGTGGGAAAGCGTATAGAAGGCCTTGCGGCCAAGGGGTTCTGAGGGCGTCGATGGCTTCCACCTGAGGTTCCGGGAACCACGTGAAGAAGCGAGGCAATTGTACGTTCACACTTGGGTCGCAAAGAGGTCTACAACCAGGGTCAGAAGGGACGAGCCAGATTCTGGAATATCTGAGGATGGAGTCGCCACTCCGTATTGTCCACCTGTTGTCGGCTTAGCCAGTCTGCCTGCCTGTTGTCGACACCCGAAATGTGTTCCGCTCGGAGTGATCCGAGGTGGCGTTCCACCCAGAGGCCGATTTTTAGGGCCACTGTCAAAAGGGACTTTGATCGGGTGCCCCCCAGTTTGTTCAAGTGAGCCTTGGCTGTGACATTGTCTGTCAACTCAAGGACATGGGCACCTGACAGTAGGTGGTGAAAAGCTCTGAGAGCCAGGAAGATGGCTTGTAGTTCCAGCCAGTTGATAGGACGAAGAGTGTCCGCCTCGTTCCACACACCTTGGGCGAGTTGACCTTGGCAGTATCCCTCCCAACCACAAAGATTGGCATCCGTAGTCACCACCACTCTCTGGGGTTCGAGGAAGAGAGACCCCACTGCAAGGGCCGGAGACCATCACCACCGAAGGGATCCGCGAACTGCTGGAGGGAGCAGGACCTGCCTGGAAGAAGTGCCGATGCCCGCCTTCTGTAAAGGTAAGAGAAACCATTGGAGCTCACGGGCGTGTAGTTGCACCCAAGGAACAATGGCTATGGGCGATATCATTTTCCCTAAAAGTTGGGAAAGGACATACAGGGAGGTTCTTCTAGAACCCTTGACTTTAAGAACCAAATCCCTCAAACTATTCTGACGCTCTGGGGAGAGGAAGACCCTACCTTGTAATGAGTCAATGAGGACCCCCAAATGAACCAGTGAGGTAGAAGGTATGAGATGACTTTTTTTCAAATTAATGGAAAAGCCATGGGCAGCTAACATTCTGAGAGTAAACTGAATATCAAGAACAGCCTGGTGATAGGAAGAAGACAAAATCAAAATATCATCTAAATAACAAAGGAGCCTAATCGAGGAGAGCCTGAGATAAGCAGCCAAGGCCACCAACATCTTAGTAAAGGCGCGGGGGGTGGACGAGAGCCCAAAGGGCAACGCCCGATATTGATAATGCATACCCCCATAGCAAAATCGCAGATAACGTCTGTGGGAAGGGAGAATAGGGATGTGTAAATAGGCCTCGGTAAGATCGATAGAGGAAAGGAGATCGCCCCTCCTAATGCCATCAAGGATGGATTTTAAAGACTGCATCTTAAATTTCCGGTACACAACGTACCAATTTAGCCGTTTTAGGTCCAGAATGGTCTTACACCCCCCCCCCCCCAAGGATTTAGGCATCAGAAAAACTCGAGAATAGAATCCAGTCCCAAGTTGGTCAGAAGGGACCGGTTGAATAGCCCTGATCAAAAGGAGATGCTGAACCGCAGCATCCATTAGAGCCCTCCTTCTGGAGTTACGAGAAATAAAGGTGCTTGGGGGAGGGGAAAGAAATTCAATGGCCAACCCAGATCGTAAGGTGGCCAGGACCCATTTGTCGGAGATGGACTTCTCCCAAGAAGTGGCGAAGAGGGCCAATCTGCCACCAATTGGGGGATCAGTGATCCAGTTAGTTGTGGCGCCGGAAGGAACGACCTCCTCCCCCACGAAAGGGCCATTTGGACATAAAGGGTTTACCCCGGGACATCCTATCATGGGAACCCTGGGGCCTGCCAAAGGTGTTATATGGTCGAGAAGGCGGGGCAAACGAGGAAGAAGGGCCCCCACCATCCGAACGAGACTGACGCCGGCCAGCATAAGGTGAGAAGCGAGCCTCTCCTCTGCGGTAGGTGGCCGCCAAAATCTTTTTCTTGTCTCGAGTTTCTGTTAAGAAGGGTTCCATAGCGTCCCCAAACAACCTATTGCCCCCAAAGGGAATGGAAGCGAGGCGCCACTTGTGCCTGGCATCCACCTGCCAATGGCGAAGCCAGACCAAACGATGAGCAGCCACCGAAGATGCCAAAAACTTTATTGCAAAGCAAGCGGCTGTGAGGGTTGAATCCGCCGAAAATTGGACAGCTGCCACTATCTTATTGATGTCCTGTCTGAGGCATGCATCCTCAAGAGTCAACTTGTCCTGCAACTGCCGTAGCCAAAGGAGAGTGGAGCGGTTAAAAAACGAAGCAGTGGAAGTCGTTTTGATCGCCCATGCAGCTCCTAGGTGGGGCCTCTAGATGACCAAATCTGAACAGCGCTCGTCCGGTCTTAAACCTTCATTCGGATCTCTGGGTTAGTTGGCGTTGGGCAGAAGAGCAGCTACCGGAGCGTCGATAGGTGGGATTTGCAAAAGCGATTCCAGATCACCTGCCATGTGAAAATTCCGCTTGTCATTGGCAGAAGGCAGAGGAGCTGAGCCAGAAGAAGTCCACTGTCGCTTGACTGTTTCTAAAAAGAGAGGGGGCGTGGGAATGGCAGAAACCTGCCTTACAGGCTGAGCGAACATAAGGTCCATAGTTCCAGGAGGATCTGTAGAGGAGACCTGACCCATAGGAGAAGACAGTTGGGCAGTGTTAACAGCCTTAAAGAGGAGGGACTTAAATAAGGCCTGTGGAAACAGTCCCGAAACCACTGGTTGGTCAGGAGGAAAGTTATCATCCTCCGATAAGCCAGAATAATAGTCCTCCTCATCAGATAGTGCAGAAGCATGGCTCACCTGCGATGTAGAAGGAGATGCAGGAGCCCCAGCGAGAATCTGCTCTGAGACATGAAGCCGCTCAGGAGAGGGAGAGCGCACCGAATCCGCTGCAGAAGAAGAATGATGATTAGCAGCCAAAGCTTTTTGCACCGCAGATTCAATAAATTGTTGCAGGTGACCCGGAAACAGTTGAAGGAGTATTGTATCAGAAGAAGCAGGCTGAACTGGAGCTGGAGCGGATGTATCATGCATCGCCTCCGAAGGTGGAACAGCAGGATGAACAGAGGACTCAACATTCCATACATCAGAAGTAGAAATATCAATGGGGCAATCCCGAAGGGAAATCTGGTCTGGAGTCACAGGCCGAGCACAAACCGGCTCAGGGGAAATAGGATCCACAACTGTGGAGGCATTGAGCCGGGCACTAGCCTTGTCACAAATTTTAGTGAGGACTTTGTCTCGGCGCTTTTCCACTTTAGTGGAAGTACCGCCATGTTTGTGACGCTTGTGACGCTTGTGGTGTGAAGGCTGTGTAGCAGTGTCATGGGTAACCGACAAATTATCGGACTTCCCCTGGATATTAGGACTGGAACTAGTCCCGTGCTTTGTCTTAGATAGTGCCTTAGGCATGATGCCTATTTGAGGCCAACTGTCACAGAGTTTATAGGAGAGGAGGCAAGGGGGCGCTAACACTTCATGAGCACTCCTAATTCCTTAGGTCAATCAACACTGTGTAAGGAGCGTAAGAACTCCACAAATTGTCTACCTCACACGACAGGCCCAGTCAAATGTTGATCTCAGCAATTGAAATCTCAGGTAAACCACAAGGATCCGCTCCAGTCAATATAGCGCCCAGCTGACAGATGGCCCAGAAAGGTAGCCGCCCTTGAAGGTCAGTTTGAAGGCTGACTATGGAAGCAGGAAGCAAATCAGGCAGTTTAAGCTGATGACAGGGCAGGTTAGAAAGGCAGGCAGCAGGAGGCAGAGAGCAAACAAGCAGTTTAAGCTGGCAACAGGGCAAGCAGAGGCAGGCAGCAGAGAGCAGACAGGCCAGACAATTAAAGGAGCTCCAAAGCACTTCCAACGGCCCAGGGAGACAGCCGAACGCAGCGCTGGTAAAAAGAACGAGGCCCTAGCCTTCTAGAGGCTTGATTGAAAAAACAAAATGGCCACCACCATTAAAATGGTGTGAAAAACGGCCGCAGAGAGCGCTGAGAGTCAAAGTCACAGGCTCCTGAGGAAGAGGGGGTCCCCTGGAGAATATCCAGCTAGGTCAGCCCCCAACCACACCGAAAGGGAGTCAGAAAAGCCCCTTCCCTAAGGAAAGGGGGGGGGGAAGAAGCCCAAGGAATTCCCCCTGCTTTGCTAATGGAAGTCCCTGTTAGAAGCAAGGCAAGAATAACTCACAACAATATCCAAGTCCAAAGGAATAAGCAGAATACGTGGTCAAGACAATCCAGGTAGTCAGAAAAACCAGAAATCCAAAATAGCAGCACTAGCCAAGTAAAAGGGCAGAGAGAAATTCCCACACGCCTATCCTGACTGAAGGACTGAGTCTAAAGCTGGTCTGCCTGGCAACAGAGGCGGGATTTAAGAACATTGATAGACTCAGTCCTTAGGTCTGATTGGCTGATACTACCCACACTGGCTGCTGTCTCCACCAGCAATGGAAAATGTTCGGATAATTTCCTTTTTGGCCTCTCTTCTATATTGAATTTCCCCTTTTTCATTTCTGAGTTGGTATATCATTCTGTTATCTTCTTCTTTTTTTAGTTTATATACCAACCATCTGCTTGTTTTATTCGCAAACTCAAAATAGTTTTGTTTTGCCATTTTTATTTTCTGGGCTATTTCTTTTGATTTATCAAATTTAGTTTATGTTTAATTATATTCCATTCCTTTTTTATTTTTTTTATTTTGGGGACATATTTGTAATTTATATTCTGTGTTTTATAATTCTTCGTATAGTTTGTCTAACTATTGTCTCCTCTCTTTACTTTTCTTCCCTTATATGCAATTGTCATCCCTCTTACCTACACTTTTGTTGTATCTCAAATATTCTGTAAGGAAGTAACCTCTTTTTTGTCTTAAAAAATAGTTCTAATAATAGGTCTAATTCCTTTTCTAACATTTGTTTAAATCCTTTTTCTTTACATATTTTTTGATTCATTGTCCATCTCCTAAATCTTTTTTTCCCCTTCCATTTTATAAATATTGGGTTGTGATCTGCCCATTCATTTACTCCTATCTCTATTTTCTCTACCCCTATCCTAATATCCGCAGTCCTCCAAGCCATATCGATTGTAGACCAGGATTGGTGTGGGTGGGAGTAATATGTATATTGATTCTCTAATTCATATGTTTCCCCCCAAACATCTCTCAAATTTAATTTGGCAGCCATATTAAAGAATTCTTTTAGAAGTGTTTCTTTCTTTTTCTTATTTTTTTTACCACTTTTGTAATCTTTTTTGGCATCTACTATAGTGTTCTAATCTCCGATTAGGCAAATATCTTTGTATTCTAATTTAATATTTTTTTGTGTATTCCTTTAAAAAATTCCTGTTGATTTTTGTTAAGGGCATATATTACTACTAATAATGGTTTTTTCTTTTCTATTTCTAACTCGACCATCACCATTCTTCCTTCCTTGTCCGCATATATTAATTTAGATTCTATTCTTTCTTTTACATAGACCACTACTCTTCTTCTTCTTCTTCTTCTTCTTCTTCTTCTTCTTCTTCTTCTTCTTCTTCTTCTTCTTCTTCTTCTTCTTCCTTCTTCTTCTTCTTCTTCTTCTTCTTCTTCTTCTTCTTCTTCTTCTTCTTCTTCTTCTTTTGTATCAGCGATGTATATAATTTTCCTAATTTTGGGTTTTCCAATATTTGTTGGTATCCTTTTTTGATATGTACCTCCTGGAGGCATATCACATCTGCTTCTGATTTTCGTAATTTTGTAAAAGTTTGTGTTATTTTCTTCGGTGCGTTTAATCCATTTATGTTTACACAGAGAAGTTTGATTACTTCTTCCATTGCCTAATGTAGCTGTTTTTTGGTGTATCTTGTCTCCATCTGTCTTTTTAGCTTTCGCACCTTCTTTTTCCATTCGTTCTTTTTCTTGACTCTTTCTTACTTCTTTCTCTTGCTCCACATCTTCTAATAGTAATTGGAGAGCATAAAATAAAGCTGATGAGAGTTCTACGTGGGAGACCATCATGCTGAAAGGCGAATTTTGAAAGAAAGATTATTTCTTTATGCAATACTATTATGTAGGTCCCGGAAGGATATAAGGGAAAGGTCCAGCCCTTTGGCTGGGTACTATGTCTACTTTTCCACCTATCTTGAGTCTTGTAAAGATAATAAATTCAAACTACTTTTTGCCTCTTGATGCTTCTTAAGATAGGGATCAATATTGATATATAAAAAAAATATGATATAGCACAACATATGATAAGAATGTTCAGCAAATAGGGGTTTTTGAAATCATTTAGGATATTATTGAAGTAATTTAGGATATACATAATATATTCCAGCAGGTAACTTATTATATTTCTCTTGATATACTGACCATGCAAAACTAAAAAGCAAAATGAATGATCCATATCTTTTTCACTCTTTGATTTCCAACCAAATATAAAAATATGATTAAATTTCTCACATTCTTTCTTTCTTCTTATTTTGTTCAAAACATCTAAAATGATATTTTGGAACAAGATAATTGTAAACATTTACAATTGAATAATTATAAACATTTACAACTGAATATTGACAACTACTGCAAATATACCAACAGTTATTGGCAAAGGCTGAATGCAGGATTTTGGAGCAGAATCCAGGGTCTGGGTCCACTTAAGAGAATGAGCAGAAGAGTTCTCAAAAGCAATGCAGCAAGACTGATTCACCATCTGAAAAAGGGAATCTCTTATGAGGCATTAACTTCCAGAAACTTCCATCTAATGCAATGCTCATGTAGTAACTTAAAATGTTGCCTCATTTTTAATGTCAGGATATCTCTGATTGCTTGAGACTAACCACAAATTGTAGAAGTTGTATATGAGATCCACTAGTAAATTCTTTGGGTATTTGCTTGATCACAGTTGGATTATTGGATTTAGCAGGTCTTTAGTTTAAGCCAGCTTCAAAATATAAGTGTCATGACTAATGTCCTGGAAAACCCATATCTTCCAGATTATTTATGTAACAAATATTGCAAGTGTTAGAACAATTAGTATAAAAGATCCCTCATAAATTTTCAAGAAAAATCTAGACCGTATACAGAATATATAATTTCCTTGTTTCTAAAAAAAACCTACTTGAAATATGTGAGCTGATGTGTTTGTTACTTTTTAAAGAACTTAGACATTATTTTAATATGAAGGTGTCATTAATAAATATTAAGGGTAAAGAGCTGTGAAAACATGCATGATACGGAAAATAAAGTCAAGTCAAGCAACTGTTGAATATGGAACATTATAGGAACTAATTATTAGAAACTCTGGAATGAATCTAAGAGTAGACAAAAAAGGGCCATTCATCCACCAGTAGACAAAAGCAGCCGTGTGTTTTCCTGGGATCATGGAGCCATCATCTGCAACTGTCATACATACTTGTGCTTGATGTGCTTGATTTATGAAACTGCAAACACATGCTACCTATATATGCTCCAAAACATATTTTTGCCTTTAATTCCAAATCATAGCATAATCTTAATATATCCTACCTATAAATTTTTCAGTTTAATTTCTAAAATGAATATGAGGGCTAGACCTTTCCTGATTTGTTTGTATGATAGTTCTATAAGATAGTTGAACTTGGTAAATATGATACCAAATATTACCACACACGATTTCTCATCCATGGAATAGATGTCTTCCAATTTTGTTATATTTATCTGATCTCAAACCCAGCCCCATCTCACCCTTCAGTTCTGTCAAGGTATCTCCCAACTGTTTGAGCACCAGGGATTTCTCCTCCAGCTCTTGTATGGAAATGAATCTGTGATTATGCATCAAATCCTTTTGGATCTTCTCTACTGATTTTTCCAAGTCACTGTGGATACATAAAGACAATACACTGAGGTCAGGGAGAAAAAGAAAGGAAAAGACATCTGTTGCCAAATTCTCCAAATGATATAGAAAGCAATACAGTAGTAAGAAAGTTAGTTTCTCATTCTTTCCTGACAACTGGCCTTCATCTTCTGCCTTTTCTCTTTCCATGAGGTAAGCTAGTGGTATAACTTCCATACAAACTCTTAAATAGCCACTTGCCTGCGGAAAGTTACAAGTAGGACCAATCCAAGTGGTTTCTATATATATGTAAATGTGTTGTTAGTATGATGAAAAATTCAACTCCACTAGAATGAATTAGCTTAAATATATCTGAATTTATTTTGGGCCATATATATGAACATATATATATGCTTTGTGTTTACTAAAATAAACAACAAACAACTTGGAATCAAGCCAGTAAGTAATAAATCAGTTTTAAAAATCCCCAGAGATTGTACATCTTAATCATTTGACAGAGTTATTTGGGGATGCAGAAAGCAATCAGGAAGGTATCAAAATAGAACTGTAATAACATAGAACTTCACCTGCTTTTAAATTGGCTGAATCAGTCTCAAAGAATCATTTTTACATGCAGACAAATATAACTATTGACTAAATCTTCAGTTATGCCTAGAAACTATTTTAATTTTAAAAAGTAGGGACTCCCCCACCCCTGAAATAAGGTTCAGTTTCATTAAAGAAACAAAAAAGGTATAATTTGAAAGGGTAAAAACCCAGATTTGGAAATAATGTAGAATCATTATAACATGGTCTCTAAGTTACATGTATTTGAAAAAAAAAAGACACAACACTGAGAAATTCCCAAAAGTCATCAGGATGATTAGATCCAGAAGCTAGCAACTTCCTCAGTAGTATAGTATCTGTTTATCTAAGATAAAAGGGGAATGAGGAAGATAGGGATGGTATCATTGTCATAATATACCTCAGATCCAGAGAAATTCAGTAGTTTCATATGGATGATAAAATAGATGCATACAAAGAAGAACTTAAGCCAGGAAGCAGAATGAATCCTCCAGAATTATTTTCACCAGACTTGAATCACTCAAGGCCTTTGACCTAATTTGAGACAGCCCTCAGCCTAATTTCAAAAGCTTTTTGAAATAAGTAGTTCAGATATCTGACAAAAGTAATTTGATTCTTTTCCAGAAATCTGTTGAAGGAGCAGAAGGGAAAGGAAAGTGTATACATGTGTATGTGTATGTGTGTGAGAGAGAAAGACGTGAAGAGACAGAAAAATAAGAGAAAATGGCTGATCAATTCACTTTTTCTGAGTTTCATCCAATTGAAATGGAACACTCAAGAGAGTGAAGATGATGGCCAAAATTACATAGTCAAAGCCTTGACCTTTTTATGTGCATTGCAACTTTTGTAAAAAGTAGGCAGAGCTTTGCTTGCACAATCACAGCTTTTGGTTATGAATGTTGCCATAATGCACACCTCTATACCTTTATACTTATAGCGGTTTAGGTTTAAAAGGTATTAATATTTTTAATTCCTAAATTCTTTCTCAGTCTCTTTGTCCAAACTAAACAACGGATTACCATTCTGACTGGTGCATAGTTGAAGGGCAAGATATATATTTTCAAACCAACCATGCTTTACTTGTCTCAGCAGTGCAAATCTTAAATCTAACTGTGCAGTATGGTATTAAGTTATATCACTCACAGAATACTTAACCTTGAAATGTCATTTCCACCAGAAGCATACAGAGACACTTCCCCAAGCCCCCATAGACTATGACAAACTACTTCTTCATGTTTATCTAGCCTTGGCCTAGATAAATATGAACATTTTTACAGGATCCTCACTTAAGCTGCTGAGTTATGAGTTCTTCCTCGTTGAGGTAGCGAAGGCGTTCCTCTTCAACCAGAGTGCGCTGCCGTTGTAAGGGATCTTCCTGTTTGCGCATGGTGTCGGTCACCCGCACACTAATTTCAGTCTCTGTCCGTCGCAACATGGTCTTCACTGTTTCTTGATTTTGAAGCTGAAGAAAAGGGGAAGAAAAGCAACAGGAAAATAATCAGATGCAACTAAGTTGCTCCAGTCATCAGAACCACACTATATTGGATTGCACAAAAAAGTGTAGAGACTTTTCTGCAGCACATCTTAGACTTTCTTGAATCATCAAGTATCTTCTCTTAGTGATTCTGGTTTGGTTTCAATACTACTTGCTTTGATCTAGCAAACAAAACTGCTTTTGCACACAAATTTGCCAGGCTAAAAATTTTGTGTGCATAGTGTCACTATATAGCATGTAGGACTCCTTGTATGCTACAATCTAACATGTGAGGCATTTTCTTGTGGAACCGCCAGAGTGTGTTTGATTGTGTGCATTTGTGCAATCCTCTGTTATTTCTACAGTTTGCTATGATTTAGGATAAGGCTCCCTAGGGTTAGGCTGAATGATAGCTTTCCATGGTCATAGCTAAGACTATTAAAGGAAAATTGGAAAAACGGAAAGCAGTTAAAGCAATTGCCCTGTTTCGTCCATAAACAGTCAGGACCAATCAATCATTGGTATAGGATGGAACTGTTAAAATTTATAAACTATGGAATTTAAAGAAGGATGCATATCTAATTCCTTCAGGAACACTATGTAGACATTGTCACAGTCCACCATTAAATTTTCGCTCCTAATCATATGCTGAATATGAATAAAATAATTCATTTGCATGACAAACATATACACTTACTTCTTCCCAATAGTATTTGCACAAAGGGGATATTGAATAGTTACATAATTAAGAAGGTTTTATATGTATCTGCATTTAAAAAGACCTCTGGTTACTCTGTTTTCTCCTAAACAATGTAAAACTAATGGTAAAGGAGCCAGTAAATGAGGAATTGGACCTAAATGTACATCTAAACTCATAACACAAGTTTACAGAGTCACTTTACTGATGAGATGATGATGTATAAATTTAATTACCAAATATTTGTTTTACTTTTAGAAGTATACAACATGTATACATGCATTTTTGTTTTTTGTCCAAAGTCAGTGAATGTATGATTCTTCAAAGGTTAGAATTTTCATTTTGCAATGAAAAAATGGTTAAAAAGAAATATTTTTAAAAATATCTAGTAATCTCTTCTAACATTAATAATACTTCTGAATTGGCAATCAAGAGTTATTTTTTTGTTTCTCTCTTCCATAGAGCTTGATTTCTTTTACTTATATTTGCAAAGTAATAAAAGAACATACCAGCTAGTCAAAGTTGATCCTCTAGAAATACTTATTTCTATACAGATTCATAACAATGTGTTATGAATCCCTTGCCATTGGCTATTCTAACAGGGTCTGGTGGGATTGGATGCCAGTTCATTTATCTTTGGAGCACCCTTTGTTGAATGAATTTGCCACAATCCAAACCCTCCCATTGGAATGAGGTTACTACATGTGATTGACACCACAGAAGACATCCACGGCAAATCTGGAAACCAAATCTGTTGCAGAGTTTCAAAGCATCTGGGAGAAATGTGGGAGTGTGAGCCATTTGCCTTTCCACCTCTCAGCACTGTTTGCTGCTTTCCAGTTTCCAACAAGCTGTCACTGTTAATTATCTCTGGAGTTAAGCAACTCAGAAAAAAAAACCCACAAGTACCTCCCACAGTTTGGGAGGGAAGATCAGATTGCTGGCTCTGGATACACAGCTACCATCTGCCCTTTTATTTGGTGCCACAGACTCCAAATTAATCTCACCTGGCACCAAGGCAGTTTGTTTTGGTGAGCACGACTAATGAGAATAAATGTCAACAGAAAAGAGAAACAAAATTGAGAGCAAAAAGATAGCAAGGCAAACTCTTGTGGCAAGGTGGGGAGAGCAGAGATCTTATTTTTCATGGTGTCTGAAGGACAAGGAAAGATTTTAAGATTAAATCCCATCTTATGACTAAGTTAAACGAAACCCAAATAGAAATGGAAAAATAACAAGCTGGATTCAGATAACAGATGCATGTGGCTCATTACTGTCAGTACTGATTGGCAACAACACTTCAAAGTTTTAGACAGAGAACCTTTTGCACTCTTAGTTGATGCCAAGGATTAAACTAAGACTTTCGGTGAACAATGCGTATGTGATAATGCTTAACTATAGAGTTCCTCTATACCTGCATTTAATTTGCATTCCTCCTTGTTCTTTGTGCCCCTTCCTTTCTCCCTCAATGGAACAATGGAAAATTGCAGGGAAAGGTTAGTTTATTAAATGGAGTCAAAAAGTGTGTGTGCAGGAAGAGAGAAAGGGGCAGTACTGAAATTCAGTGTCTATGACTGCTGAATGAATACTGTTGCTTTTCTCTATAACAGAAAAGTGAGACACAATTAGTTTTTGCCGACCTTAAAATCAATTCACTCCTTACGGAATTTAACCAGAAACTATTTTTTTTTCTTTAAAGAAGAAATAAGTTCTGGTTTAGGTCTTTCAATTTTGTGTTATCTGAAGGATAAGATTAGATCAAATAATATAATTTTATTTCCAACTGCCTCTCCAAATTCTCCATCAAGTGAAGCTAAATCCACAGAGCTGTATATATTGAGTAATTTGAACAAATTTGCAATGCTTCTGCTTCACCTAATTTATTTGTTTTCTGGTGTTATGCAGAGCATACTCTGACAACTGGGCATCAGATTCAGCGCTCTCTGGCTTCTGAACTCTGAGTATGAAGCATCATTTGCTTTCAAAACACATTATTTCTAATGCACGGAGAAAAGGTTCAGCCTCATGGAACCAACATAATATTCTAAAATTTTCTCCTCCATTGGAAAAAGAGCAAAACATAATCCTCTTTCCAATTCAAGTTACCTGCAGCTTCTTGAGTTGGTGCAGCTGGTTGCGGAGTTCACTGGCATTTTGCTGTAAGTCATGGAGATGCAGCTGCATGTGCAGACGAGTAATAGCAGTGGGCTGTCCAGCTGGTGTACTAGTAGTCGATGGGGGTGGAGGTCCGGGAACTGGAGTCCCTACATTGCTCTTGCTTGGGTCTGAAACAGAAAAAAATATCAGAAATGCATGATAATCCATGGAAATTGGGTGGGTGGGTGGGGGGGAGGGAAAGGATTATGTCATTAAGATCCTTTATCAAGCTTGGGTAAAAAATACAAATTCTGTAATTTTCAGTTCAAAGCATTATAAAATTGTTATCAAAGAGAAGACAACATCTTAAGTAATACCCTCTGCATGAATATGAATATATAGTGAGAAGTGGCTTCAATTTTTACCATAAATTGGTCTGGATAATGTTATTTTTTCAGCAGCTCCAAGATTGCAGAGAGCTATGAATTTCAGTATTGGCTTTCGGGGCGGGTTTCAAAACCCGTCACTACCGGTTCACTTGTGGGTGTTTGTTCGCTTGCTCGTGTGTGCGACACTTCTGTGCATGCACAGAAGTGTCCGGATGATTGGGCAGGGCATCCCGCTGCTGCCGTTACTGGCTTACCCGATCCGGGGTCAACTGGAGCAACCCACCACTGATTGCCTTCCCATCATTTAGCTAATACTTTTCTTTCAAACCAGCATGCAGAAGGGCCTGATAGTTATGTGAAACTATCTTACCTCAGTTTATTTTTCTAACAAAGCCAATTTATTTTTAAGGTAAGGACCTTAATTTATTTTTAAGGTAAGAACAACTTCCCTCACTTTAAATTGCATTTTCAATACCATGCTTCAAATCTGTTCAACTATGGGGCATCATCAAGAAGTTGAATCAAGAGTGGAGTCAAATTCTTGCTTCCATTTTGTTCCAGACAGCCCCAAAAATGGAAAAATACCAGTGAATATGAGAGCATACAAGTTTCTATAATTTACAGCAGAAAAGCAAAAACAAAAAGAATAAAATGGAAGGGTGGGAGATTTTCATGAAAACTTCCTAACTCTAAAGTCCACCTATCAAGATAAAAATACTTTTAATATAATTCTCCTGTTCCAGATAAAACAGCAACTACAATTGGAATTTATATTCTGGTTTTACTGTTCTGTTATTGAACCTAAGGTGATTTCTTTTTCTTGGGATAAGTCAGATGGGATTCTCACTTACGTGCTGATGGAGGTGTTCCTCCATTGGTCCCTTCTGTTTTCTCACTGTAATGACAAACAAGACATAGATATTTCAAAACCATTTCTAGGTTTAAGATGTTTAGATGGGAGTAAAAATTATTATACTGTAAATAGTTTGTGACTCGTGTATATGATTAAAAGTGAAGCTTACTTGCATTCATAATATTCTAGGCTTTCCGCAGTAATGCCAAACATAGAAAACACATTTATTCATCTCAGACGTAGAATTTACATCTTTAGGTGTGAGACAAGTCTGCTCCAGTTCACAGAGAGAACAAAATTCTACTATTTATTTATTAACTAGATTTATAAGGCTGCCCAAGTCAATCAATGTGACTCTGGGTAATGTACAAAGCTTTCCCTCAAGAGATAGAAAAGTTGAAAGCTGAGTAGTGGAGGTAGAAAGAGGAAATAATTAACATTATATTCCTGAGCTTTTGATTAAAGGCTGAAATTACAATAAATGGAAAAGTCCAGGAAACAAGCAGAGAGCTTTCGCTTCAGGAAATTGTATCTCAGGAATAGGTAAATAAGTCTAGGAGCATAAAACTATGTTAATTTTTATCTTTATTTTTCTATGTAATATTATTTGAGCTTCATTGACTTTTGTTCTTTTCAGCCTTTTTTCTTATTACAGGGTGTGCCCAAAGATTTAAAATTTTCTTTATAGTTTTCCTGGAAACCATGTATTAATTTAGAATTTTCTACCATGTAACCTGACAGAAAATTTATGGTATACAAGCTTAATTTATGATATACTTGTTTCTTTTTCATGCTATCTCATAAACTTTGTCTTATTTATCCTAAATATTTGCACTTTAATAACGTTAAAAAGTAAGATTTACATTTTACTTCTTTTTTAAAAATAAACTTGATTTTTATTAATATCTTGTGAGGTTAATCTGTTTTTCCAAAAAAGCAGGAAAGTATATGTACATTGCCAAACTTGAAGAAATAGTAAGAGTTTATGCTAAAGTAATGATTTTGTATCTCATCTGTCACCGCATAAAATAGATCAGACTAAGAAACAATGACCATGCAAACCTAAAGATTTAATTGGAACTATAGTAACAAAATCTTGCAAGTCTGAATTTCCTTCCCTTCCCTTCCTTTTCTTTCAAGGCCATCCTCTTTACAGTATTCACTACATTAACCCATTCTCATTTTAATTTTTGGTGCCAGCAAAGCAGCATGGATTGGCAGTGTCCTATTTCTTTAAAAGGAGGAGGATGCTAGAAACCATAGTAATTAGCAACCATTCCATTATCCCAATTAAGTACAATTTAAGCTAAGGTAACTGATTACTGTACAATGGTACTTCACAAAATATTGATGCAGTAAATGCAGTAGTGATTCTCCTTGGAATAGAGGGCTATATAATGTGGGAAGGATGAGTTTGGAGATACGTAGATAATCTTTGCAAAATACTGCTCTACTAGATGTTTTGTCTCATAGTTATCGGAAGAGAAACTCTATTAACTGATTGGTTGAGTTGGGCAAATTTGGCTGAGAGTTATTGCCTTAACATCACCTGCAATTAGGGTGATCAACCGCAAAAGATCCATCTTTTTTCACTTAAAATAAATTCAACTGCATCTTGCCATTCTATTATAATTCATGACTGAACAGAGATTTGGCCAAAATCCCATACATTAACCTTTATATCATAGTGACTTTCATTCTCTTTTTAATCCACTAGAAAGCAACCCGGCCAGTTTGTTTGGATTGTTGAAAGTATCTCTAGTCTGGTAATAACTTTCTGCTTTGCATTTATCAAGATAAGGAGGCATTAATAGAGATGATGAGAAGTTCACCATCTTGATCAATGCCAAAGGTAACAGCATCAAGTCATGTAATTTTATCCATCAACCCTCTTACCTGGGGGTCTCTCCATCTGAGCTTCTCATTAATGCACTCTGTACCAATCCTGTGAGGCTGGCAATCTGTTTTTCCATCGCTTCCATGCGCTCCCTTAATAAAAGACAGAGGAAGAGGGAGAAAGACTGAATATATAAAAGGTCCAGACAAGGCATTGAAACAGTATTCCTGCGCGTCTCTCAATTTGATAATCTAGACTTTTTGGTAATAATATAAAGAAGCTAAAAGTATAAAATCACCAAAACAAGAAAAAATATTAGCGAAGAAACAATATCATATCCCAGGTAAAACACCTGGAAAACTACACTTTAAAAAACAACTTAAGGGAGGTCCATGTAATGTTCTGAAGCTCTGTAGAGGGTAACAATCCCAAACCATGGTGAAAACTAAGAAACAATTGACCAAAATAGGCTTCCTGAGGACAGAAAATCAAGAGCTTAACAGCTCTGTGGAATCAGCATAAATCCATAAAGACTTTCTAGATACTTCTGGGGAACCTGGAAGGAAGACAGTATGAGGTATTTTCTCAATAAATGATGCCCTTTAGATGAAAATCCTGTAATTACAGGGTAGTATACAGCAAGGTTGGAAATTTTGGCCTGAAGAAAAAAGAAGCTAGGAAATCAGATTTTACATAGGAGTACTGTACAGGGTGGTATGTGTCATTCTAATCCACTGTGCTTTGTTCTGTTTTTCCCATCCCACCGCTGTATATCAGGTAATGTGCTATTCGAAAAAAGTGTCACATGCATGAAAAATCTTTGTCAATGATTTTGTAGCCTTTATTTCACTCTACTTATAATTGCATTAACAACCTGATGAGCATATCTATTTTCTCTGTCCCAAGCAGTCACCCAACTAGTGTGGGCAACTGTTATGGTAGTAAAACTCAGGCATCCTGTACCTTCAGTTGGTCAGTGCCCTTTGGGGTCATGCTCCCTGATTTGACTTTGAAAAAGGAAGGGCAGAAATGAAATGAGACAGCATGAGACTAAGAGTGGTTTTGTGTTTTGGCTTTTCTCACTGTCTCCATCAAGTGTCCATCCCAAAGGGCCTCTTCAGGCAACCTTTCTTCAAGGTTTTGAACTGAGGAGGAATTTCTCACACATACTTTCCACTTCATTAACTTCTGATAGGACCATGGCTTTGATTCTGTTGACCTGCTCTGTTTACCCTTCACTTACCCTCCCTCTTGATGTTTCTAACCATATCTTTTTTTCTGTATTTCTCTTATCCTAATGATCTCTGTTCTTACATTTCCCCCTGACAACTCAATTTATCTGAGAAACCATCCTCATTTCTGGAGATGTAGGCACAGGAAGATTAAACATGAGATAAGGCACACAAACTTATGTTGTTTAATTTGCTTTCAGAGTCCTGAAACTTATGGGTAAAGAGATAGACACAAATTAAAAATGGGGAGAGAATAGATTAAGTGCTATGGTGATATCAAAGATCAGTTATTCCAATATTCTTTTTTAGCCCTTCAGTACTACTGAGACCACAATAAACTGAAATTTTAAAAATGAAGGTTTTACAAAACACGTTATAGCCCATTATTTCAGGGGTCATCAAACCTTTGGGAGCAGTGGCTATATCTGACATTTTTAAGGACTACCAATCACCTTTCTATCATTACAGGAGATTTTAAAGAAACCTACTGGATTGCAGCCATCCCCACTTTATTTTCTAAAATAAAAATTCAAATGGAATCTCAAGCTAGGCTTGGGAATGATGCTTTGCTCTGCAGGATGCAAAGCTTTCCATTATTATAAAATTAAAGAATCCTTAAAAGAATAGGGCAGGAAGCTTGACAGATTATAAGCAGGCACATTGTTGTCTTGATATATTAATTGGGGAGTCAGACAGTATATTATCAAGCAATGACTTTGGGCTTTCTATAACATTTAATTGAACAATAAGACCCATTCAGTAAAAACCCCTTCTCTTCTTTGTTGAAAGTTTCCTGCTTGCAGATTTTCAGTCATTTTATTGCTTACTGCTGGGAAATAGGTGATAATTGTCCCACGAGTAGCATCTTTTAATTGAAGTTTGATTTCAGCTTCCCACAAGAGATAGCTATAATAACTATTTTCCTGCCATTTTTAATTTATTTCTTTTTAAATGAGCAAAATAACCCTCTTTCTCATATAATGAAACAAAAGAAGCAAAAGGAAGAACCCAAGATATCATGCCTGCAACAGATCTGACATTTGTTCAGCAATCCTACCGGCAATTATTCAGCAGTCAGCCTCATTACAGAGTAGAACTAAGTTCTGAAGAATACATAGGATTAGGCTGTAAGAGGTAATTATTAGGCGTATCCATTCAGACTACCCACTCAGTTGTCAAGTAATATAAGGGCCGAACTTGCAAGAATGGAAATCTAAATAAAGATATACAGAAGACGGAATGCTGCAACAGTATTTTGCTTTGTTACACTGGATTAATCTACTGCTGATGTAAGCACATGGCAAATTAAAAAGGAAACAATAAACAAATCAGATCTGAGGGAAAAATAAAACAACAATGGAAATGCCACTATCAGAATGCTTTGGAGTAAGTCTTCCTTTGCCTGATTTCCTTTGA
The DNA here is from genome assembly GCA_038048745.1 of Coluber constrictor foxii. Classification (NCBI taxonomy): domain Eukaryota; kingdom Metazoa; phylum Chordata; class Lepidosauria; order Squamata; family Colubridae; genus Coluber; species Coluber constrictor. Next base: position 74,356,675 of record CM075961.1, read on the forward strand.
GTGACTGCCTTGTGTCACTCAATTTTATTTTATTTTTTACAGAGGATCAAAATAACTTCCATTTGTAATTTTGCTGTTTTCCCTGTTTTTATTCCAACTGGTTTTCTTATCTGAGAAAAGCTGAAGAGAAAATGGATACAAAAAGAAGGACCTTACCAGGCCCTAGATCTTTTCGTCACCAGCAGGAATGATTAGCAGGAAGCCTGTTTAACATGTCTTCCTCCAGTCCGTAAGAAGACATAAATGTATGCCAACATTACTTGCATTGTCTTACAGCTGATCTGTGCTCGCTTTGGTAATGAGACAGCAGTGGGAGGTTCTGTTCTGACAGTTAACATGGAACTGATTATGGAAAATGATTGGTAGATTTCCTGCTGCTACGAAAAACAACTTCCAATTGCTCTCCTTAATAAGGGATGAGACTGAGGAAAGAGTTTTAATTTTGACAGATATCTAGACCTATCTCTGGCCTTATTTGAAAGCAGACTGCTGCTGATTTATTTCTCTTGCATATTTTCTCAATTCCTCCCTTCTTCCTTGTGTAATCTTCTGTATTTCTGTCTCTTTTGTGTTTCCTTGTTCTTTTGCTGATTCATGTTCTCTTGCTGTCTTTTTTGCTTTGTTGAAAAAGAGCTGACAAGGGGCTATGGGGAAGTGGACTCACCACTTCAGCCAGCAGAGTGCTCTATTGTGCAAGCTGCCTTGTCAATCAGGCTCTAGTAGTCTCACATGAGAGTGCTAGACCCATGTAGGCAATTATCCTTCATAGTGCCTGATCATTGATTATAAAAGCACTAGTCAAGCTTCATGTGCTCAAATGAATAGTGTGCCTCATCACTCCTGCTGCTCCAGCCAAAATGACTCCTATGGTCATTTTGGCTGGAGCAGTAGGAGTGATGAGGCACAAACAAATGGTTTACTAAACCATGTGCATTTATTTTAACATATTGGCATAAAATAACCAAAATCACTTGGGTTCTTTTGTGGCAACAGCATTATACAGTAGAAATCTCATTTGCTGAGACTGGAATGTCATTTTTGTACTCTGTCAAATTTAATTCGGAATAAGAAAGCCTGCATTTTAGGGTCCAACTTTCCAATATGCAAATTATTCAAGCTGCTGATCAGGTGTTAATGGTGTTATTAATAATGGTACAGCTATTGTCAGCAAGAAATGATACACTTCATTTTTTTTACCTTGTTTCAGTATCCTTGGCAGGCACAGGTGAACTGAATCCAGAATGAGGTCGTTCCCCAGGTCCAGGGAATAGTTCTGGAGCACCTGAAGAACTGAGATTCCGTGGTTTATTGACAGGGCTTTCCATGAACACTGAGGAACAAGAGTCCTTGCGGAAAGTCTGCCGTACTGGTGAGGATCGACTTGGAGGCCCTGAATAAGGGCTGTGAGGACTTTGGCTCTGCTGAACATCCACCAGTCGGCCATCAGCTATTTTCTGGGGAGATGATGGTGGCAAACGGAAGCCCATTCCTGGGCCATAAGTATCACTGTATATCTGTGCATTGGGTTTATATAAACTATCTTCCAGTTCTGATTGTAGGGCAGCAGCTGAATAGGTGCTAAGAGAACGCACCGAGCCCCGCTTATAAAGCCCTCCAGGATAAGCAAATGGATCCCCCATCCCAGCCAGTGACTGAGTAGATGTAATGCTCAAACGTCCTTCATGCACCATACTGTATGGATCAGCATACAGGCCTTCATTCTTCACCAGAACCATATTTTTTCCCACCAGGTCTTCATCCGGCTTGACATCCCGACGCTCCAAGATAGCACTTGGACTTGGTGAGACTCCCTGAGCTGGAGGGAGGTTGGAGAGGCGCTCTCCATGATGCACAGGACTACCAGCATAGGAGGGTGGGCGCCCACCACTATAAGACATACGGGAACGGGAAGGTGAGGATGACTGGAGCACTGGAGGAGGAGAGCCAGAAGTAAGGTGGGAAGCTGGAGACATGCTGTTTAGGCGCCGGGTGGGAGAGGATTCTCTGGAAGTATAGACCACCTCTCTCTAGAATAATAAGAAGCCAGAGAAATTCAGAATGTCATAAAACTTTTCTGCATTATCACAGTATATAGATGAAAATATCTCTCTTTTTATCTCTCTCTTTTGCACATTTCTTTCTTACAGTTTTTTTTTACTGTTGATTCATTCCATACCCTTTTTTGGAAACATATTTTACTCTGATGAATGCCTTGATGGGCATATTTATTATTTTTCTGCCAAAGTTCTGCTTATGCTAGTGAAATATTCATTGGCAACTTGCCAAAGTTTTTCATCTTTCTGGTCTTCCAAAGCAATTGTTTTCCTTACTAAACTAGGTTGTTCCCTACAAATGATGGATAGCTTGTACTTACTTTTCTAAAACTAATTACATGTGGGAAATTGTGGGATAACATGAATTTGCATTCAGGTCTACAGAAATGCAAGTCCCATCCTAAATTTTTCAAACCTCATAGACAGCATCCATTAATAAAGAAGTCTCTATAGTCTTTAAAAAAACAGAACTACAGAACTAAATTAGAATCCTTCAGAAGCAAAATTTTATAGGATATATAAATTGTTCCCACAGTGGAGATATGTAAAAAAAAATTCTGAATATCTAAAGCTCAAGGGAAATAAGATCTTCCAGTGATCCTCTCTACTGAAGAGATTTGGTTCAAGTATTTTAGTTTTGCTAAAAAGGAAAGAAGAAAAGAAGGGGTGGGTAAGATGCTTAGATTAGAATTGTAGGATTTTTTCAGTTCCTTTCTGAGGAAATAATCACCCCAGTGAACATCTATAGCTCTCAAACTACAAGGAAGAAATTGTCGTCTTCTGCTAGAGTACATTGAACATTAGAGGAAGATTATGGCTGCAAATCTCCAGAACTGCAATGCTAGATATAAGTCAATGTATGTCTGCGTGCACCATAGTACAGGTATTAATGAAATGTTCCTTAATACATTGCCCATTTTATCTCCTGTGGCATTGCCAATAAAGAACAGAATGGGCTCTGTGCAATCCTTTGCTCTTACCCGAAGGTCACCATTGGTGATGTGGGATCCAGGGAATGAAGCATAAAGTGGCTCTTTTCGGTAGATTTTGATAATACTTCTGTCCTGAATATCCCTGGAAGTACAAAGCCCAAATAATCACATGAGATAAATGCATATTAGCTTTGGTTATTATTTCAGGTCATAAACTATGCTTGACCACAGTAATAGCAGCAAGGTTGACAGATGCATAAAGGCATTTTCCTGTGTCATTGTTTCCTGTTCATTCCAAAAAGCTTTCAAGCAGATCGCATCAGGATTTAGAATGTATAACCTTACTTTTTGCTTTTTTACTGTTGCTTTGATATACAGCAGCATGTCCAAGCAAATATTTCTGTGGGGGTCAAATTTGTATCTAGAGTCAACATTGTATGACATCTGTGGGCTTCCTTTCTTACTTGTAAATTCAGGCTGAACTGCCAAAGCTCACATAAAAGGAACCATGAAGATCTACAAAGTGGGTTGTTTCTAGTAAAATGGGTCCTAGTGCTACCAATTAACTAAATCTATTTTCTTCCTGAATTAGTTGTTGAAGAAAGGTAAAAAGAGAAAAAGAGAAAAGAAGCTATAGGAAGCACTACAGGAGGGCTACAAAAAAGAGAGAGAAGTGCTTAAAAAGTGCTAGTCTTGGATAAAAATACTTTGCAAGAAAATATACTAAGTTCCTTAGGGGGGTGATAAAAACAAGGATGACTAATTTGATAGAAGTATTTAACCATGATGCATAACAGAAAGAAAATGTCTAGAGACAATTTTTCTCTGTTTCCTAACACTAGAATCATAACAATAGAACTTGACATTAAATAATTAAATTGATTGGCAATAGATTTTGGATGACAAGGAAAAATGTTTCTTTCTGTAAGAAATACTCTACTAACAGAATCAGTTGCTGCAAGAATTATTTATCTGTAAATGGCTTCTATGCTGCTACATTCCCATAGACTGTAAATCACGTATAGAACAAAACACCACAACAAAGGTAAAATGTAAACTTTTAAAATCCCCAAAACCAGGACCCATCATGTCATAAGGGTGGGTTAAACCTCCATAGCCCATATACTTTCTTGGAGGGTCAAATCTTTATGGCCTTTCAAAAGATGCAGGAGGACTGCCAAATATCCGAGAGTATGCTGTTCAAAATCAGGGAGGCCATTTCCAAGAAGACTTGCCTTCTCTTCCTGATCTCAGTGTCATCTTGAATGCAGAGAAGGCAGTCTCATAGGTATAAAACCCTGAGCCATGAAAATATGGCAATAGCCCATAGTTCAGATAGATTTAACAAAGAATGATTTCCTGATAGCATATTGTTATAGTAAACAAATAAAACCTCCTAATTCATGATCAAGGAATCTCCTTTGCCAGGAGGTAAAGTATGCTGGAGTTGGTGTTCTTAATGATTAGAATGGGGGGGGGGGGTAACATTAGAGGTAAATACAATTTATTTATTTATTTTATTTATTTATTTGTTTCAATTTATAAACCACCCTTCTCCTTGTGGACTCAGGGCAGTGAACAGCCAGAATAAAACATGATATACAAAAATTAAAACAATTAAAAAATATTAAATATTTTCAGCTGACAATTAAAACAGTCCAATTTAAAATCAATTCCAATTTAAAACAGAGGATGGGATCAAGCCAGCCCAGCTAGATGAAACAAGTGGATTTTAAGGGCCCGACGAAAAGTCCGGAGGTCTTATATCCTGCGTATCTCCGGGGATAGGTCATTCCAGAGGGCGGGTGCCGCCACAGAGAAGCCTCTCCTCCTGGGGGTTGCCAGCCGACATTGTCTGGCCGATGGCACCCGGAGGAGGCCCTCTCTGTGCGAGTGTACTGGCCGGTGGGCGGCTATTGGCCGCAGAAGGCGGTCTCGCAAATACCCAGGCCCTAAGCCATGGAGTGCTTTAAAGGTGGTCACCAACACCTTGAAGCACACCTGGAAGACCACCGGGAGCCAGTGCAGCTCACGCAGGAGAGGTGTCACATGGGAGCGCCCCGTCGCTCCCATAATTCCCTGCATGGCCGCGTTCTGGATCAGTTGGAGCCTCGAGGTGCACCCCAAGGGGAGCCCCATGTAGAGAGCATTGCAGTAGTCCAGACGGGAAGTCACTAGAGCATGAGTGACCATATGTAGAGAGTCCCGATCCAGAAAGGGATGCAACTGGCGTATCAGGCGAACCTGATAAAAAGCCCCCCTGGCCACGGCCGTCATGTGCTCTTCTAAAGACAGCTGTGTGTCCAGGAGGATGCCCAAGTTGCGAGCCCTCTCTGTGGGGGCCAAAGTCTCACCCCCAATAGTCAGCGATGGTTATAACGGGACACCGGCAGCCACAGCCACAGCCACTCGGTCTTGGAGGGGTTGAGTCGGAGCCTGTTTCTCCCCATCCAGACCCGCACAGCTTCCAGGCACCGGGACATCACTTCAAGGGCATCGTTGGGGTGGCCTGGAGTGGAGATGTAGAGCTGGGTGTCATCAGCATACTGATGGAACTCCACCCCAAAGTCATGGATGATCTCACCCAGTGGCTTTACATAAATGTTGAACAGAAGGGGCGAGAGGACCGACCCCTGCGGCACCCCACAAACAAGTGCCTCGGAGTCGACCGCTGCCCCCCTGTCAACACAAATTGTGACCGGTCAGAGAGATAGGAGGAGAACCACTGTAGAATGGTGCCCCCCACACCCAACCCCTCCAACCGGCGCAACATGATACCATGTTGCGCCATACAATGAACCAGGTATGTTGCCACAGGCTATATTTGTTCCTAAAATATTTTCCTAAAATATATTTTGATATTTTCTTGACAGACATAACATTTCTGTTTTCATCCCTCTGCCCAGCCTTCTACAATTCCTCTAGAGCAAAAAGAAACATTAGGAGAAACTTCTTGATGGAAAGAAGTATTTGGCAGCAGAATCATAGAGCAAAGGGTCTATTTTTCCATTGCTGAAAATCTTCTAGAAAAGCCAAAAGCCATCTTTTAAGATTCCTTTAGCAAGGGGTCGGACTAATGGATAGAAGACCTTTCCACAGAGATCATTCTTATACAGAAGTGAACATTTTGTCCCCCCTGTTATTTGCTTAGTATCTACAGCAAGACATACCTGACATCTTCCAATTCATAGAAAACATTGCGGGATTCGTCTTTAATCAGAATGGCAGTGTTTGGGGACTTTAGCATTCCCATTGTCAACTTCTGAGGGAACATGTGGACAATGAGGGCATGCAGAGTATCCATGCTGCTGATTTCATGTGTGATATGAACCCTTCTTGTCTCATCCCCAAACTGCAGGAAAAGGATGCCTGAGGAAATGGAGAATAATAGGAAAAGATAATAGAGCAGGAAGGAAACAGTTCAAAGATGGAATTGTTGATTGACTTATAACTATAAATTTTAAATTCCATAGGACATATATTCATAGGACATGGCTGTGAATCCCTCTCTCAAGCAATTCTTTCATCTTTGTGTAATGGTAGCACATGACCCAGGAAGCAAAGATGGTAACTTTATTTTTAGTATTTCCAGCAATTGAAAAAAGTCTGTATTGTCTCAGTGTTTGGCTCTTCCCCCTCCCCCAATTTTTCTGTTGGGGGCACCAAAAAAGGTGACCTATGGTGGTAGAATCAGAATTATTCTTTCACTGACTGGCTTGGAGGAACATATCCCGCTTCTCAAAATTTCAGTCTTTTGTCTCTCAAGCCACACATTTCCATGTGGCTTGGGAGATAAATTGAAACAAGCCACAGAGACTGAAATCCTAGAGAGGCCTATTTTTGCAGACTCCTGCAGGATTTGTAACATAGATGTTGGAAGTTCGTTTTCCTCAAACAAATCAGCATCAGTTTGTGGTAAAACTTCAATGGTTAGCTCATGGTTAATTGGATGGATAAGTTAATTCAATTTTGGAAGTTGCGCAGAAATCTATCTCCACATTCCCCCATCCCCTAGGGCCCTTTTTAATAGGTGCATAAATGGTAAACTATAGAACAATCTTCTCCAATTTTACATATTTCAGGTATAGAGAACATTGCCAAAAAGCTCAATTGTAATCTAATACACTAGTGCTTGGACTAGACCTCAAACTCAGATGCTGAATCCAGCCTCCTGTAGCCATCAGCAGATTCTAAGATTTTTCTATATCCAAGGAAGCCAATTTATTCCTTCTGCTCTGCGTATTTACAAAGCCAAAACCTTGGCCCAAACTCTTTACGGAATTCCTATATGGATACAGGGCTTCAAGGAGTGTATTGAAAGAACCCAGGCTGGTTTTTTTAGGAAACTTTTGGACCTCCCTCCCTGCGTTGGATTTGCTCCGCTGTACTTGGAACTGTTCAGTTGAATGCATGGCATGGATCAACACCTTTAAATGGTGGTTTTGGGTGCTCTTTTTGGTAGGCCCTGGTAGCTACCTCTCCCTGGTGTTAGCTGACCCTATATTTCTCTATGGGAGAAGAAGCTGACAAAGAAACTCCATCTGCTAGGTTTTTCGGGGGATGCCATGGGAGACTATGGCCTTAAGGATGCCCAATCTAGGGTAGTCCAACGGCTTGTGGTTATAGACTTGCAATATCTAAGAGCTAGAGCTAATAAAACCTGCTCCCCTCTGATCTTCAGACAATTTAATAATTATGGACTGAGGATGTCCTCATATTTTTACACTTTAACCATTTTGCCCTCAAGCATTGCTGGATGGATGATTCAAGAGGCTTCTGATAAGTGAGCAGTTATGCCCCTGTGATAGAGCCAAGGTCGAAACTGTGGAGCATGTTCTTTTACACTGCCCCATGTATAATGTAGGCAGGACTAAATTACTGTCTCTCCTAGAAATAAATCTCTCTGAATCCAAAGCTAGTAATTTGACCTTATATTTTTTAGGGGATGGCTCTTTACACATTACTTCTCAGCTTTCAAATTTTTTTTAAGAGCTGTAACCATTAGAGAAGAACGCTGTGATACCTGTTTGTGATGTTGTTTTCCCCATGTTCTTTTGTAATTATGTTTGCATTTTGGTCTGTGACCGTAAATAAAAGTATACATATATATTTTAAGGACAACATTTTAAGGGAAAAAAATAGAATCACAAATACAAATGGAACTATGTCATGTCAGATGTATGGCTAAATATTCAATTTCTATTTTAGTGTTTACTAGTAGCACATGCAATTAGTGACAAGATTTTGAGATGTGTGAGTATGAAGTTCCACAATCTCACCATTTTCACAGAAAAGCTAAAGTTATTAATAGGTGAATCAGGAATATAGCAGCAATCAGGAGGCTGGAGAGTAAGTAACATTCTGATTCTTCTAGTTTATTAATTCAAAGATTTTAACTGATGCTTTGATTGTCCTGAATTTCTAGATTTATTTATTTATTTTTAAATAATGTTTTGTGACGTTTGGAAGCTTGGTTGTTGTTAATAAAAGTAATTGTGAGCAAGTAAATAAATATAGCTAAACTTTTTGAATTCACTCAAAATACTGGTATCCTTGGAATAGCATTGCTTGTTCTCTCTGGCAGTCATTCTCTAAGACAGCCTTTACAAATCTGGAACATGCTGGTTATGATGGAATGTAGTTTTCATTATCTCTTACAGAATACCTAATGACTCTGTTGGCTAAAAGTAAGAACATTCAGAGAAGGATCTATAGTAATGCTAGGGTCTTTCCTGCATTTATAATCCAATATATTTTTAACTAAGGATGTCAATATTTTAACCCTAACCCTAACCCTTTTCCCCTAAAAATATGCCAGGCCCTTTCTTCAAAAATCAAAATCAAATTATTCTGTTGTGAGATGAGTGCCCATACAAATAATCTAAATAAATGAAATGAAATGAACATGCTACTGCTTCATCTAAGATGCTTATATACAGTGTAAGTGAAAAAAAGTGCTTATACAGAAACAGATTGAATAGCTCCCCTACACAAGGAAAACTCCAAAAAGGTAACACAACATCAGCTTTCATTTAAAAGAAAAATGACACCTCCTGCCCAGGATCATGCACTTTGTAGTGCACAACGAGTTTACCTGGTGACCGAAGTTTTGTTTGGCTGGTGGAACGAGACAATGGCAGGCTTTGCCTGAAGCGATTCATTCTGTTGAACCCAATGGGCAGTTCAGCTTCAGACATGGTTTCCAGAGATTCTGCTGAAGCAAAAGAAAGCTTCGCTTGATCAGCCAGGCCAGGCTGAGAACCCTGTGAATGCCGAGAGCTTCGGGTCTAAAAGCACAAACAGAGAGACCGAGAGAAAGGAGAGAGAAAGAGAGAGACGTGAGACATTAGGACAGATATTTTCTAACACATTTTCAAAATGTAGACTTAAACATGTTATTGTCTCTCATCATTTTGATATAGCCCAAATGTTCAGCTGTTGTTCTGTTATAGAAGGAATCCTCCTTTTGTAAGAGAAGGAAAAGTTGCTCAGGATTAAATATGAGTTGGCAGCAGAAGGTTGTATCTCTAGTTTGTATCTGTCATCTTCTTTGTAAATTAAGCATGACAGCGAGCCCTGCAACACAAACAACCTGTTGGGAATAGAAACTGCTCTCAATCAATACAGAACCAGACCTAGTGATGCTCTTACAGCATTCAATTTGCCCTCCATATTTGGAAGGCAGAAGGTATGGCAGAATGAGCCTCATAACAAAAACAAAAAAAAAGCTGGAAGACAAATGGAGAAAAAAAAGCATCTAACAGAAATACCAGCCAAAAGATAGCTGAGAACTCCCCATGTGATAATAGGAATCTCTGTGGTTCCATTAGATGTCAGTTGTGGACCATCTGAATAATTTCTTCCTTCAGAAGGTGGCAGCCATAGTCAAGGCCATTATCACAAGGAAGTGATCTGTCCTTGACAATGAACCGATGGAAAAGTGCCCCCAAAATAAATAACAATATATTTGCTCCAAGGTGATTGCAAGATCTAAAACATAGCCATGTGCACAAGGGCCAGTGATAGCCTATGACAAACACATGATTGCCATGGTGGCAATAAACTTCGAAGTGAGCTCTACTTCCAAGGAGAGGAGATTGAAATCACTTTCCACTCTTTGGTGTTATTGTGAATCCATACTTTGTCATATTACAATGATTGTGTTATGACAAAATATAAATATATAGGGAACAATCCTACTACTTTAATCTATTTAAATTATTTTAGAATGGAATGGAATGGAATGGAATGGAATGGAATGGAATGGAATATAGAATAGAATAGAATAGAATAGAATAGAATAGAATAGAATAGAATAGAATAGAATAGAATAGAATAGAATAGAATAGAATAGAATAGAACAGAACAGAACAGAACAGAACAGAACAGAATAGAATAGAATAGAATAGAATAGAATAGGACTTGGAGGAGACCTTGGAGGTCTTCTAGTCCAACTCCCTGCCCAGGCAGGAAACCCTACACCACTTCAGGCAAATGGTTATCCAACATCTTCTTAAAATTTCCAGTGTTGGGCATTCACAATTTCTGCAGGCAAGTTGTTCCACTTATTAATTGTTCTAACTGTCAGGAAATTTCTCCTTAGTTCTAAATTGCTTCTTTCCTTCTAAATTGCTTCTCTGCTATCATATCTCCCCTAGTCCTTCTCTTCATTAAACTAGACATACCCAGTTCCTGCAACCGTTCTTCATATGTTTTAGCCTCCAGTCTCCTAATCATCTTTGTTGCTCTTCTCTGCACTCTTTCTAGAATCTCAACATTTTTTACATCGTGGCAACCAAAACTGAATGCAATATTCCAAGTGTGGCCTTACCAAGGCATTATAAAGTGGTATTAACACTTCACGTGATCTTGATTCTATCCCTCTGTTTATGCAGCCCAGAACTGTGTTGGCTTTTTTTGGCAGCTGCTGCACACTGCTGTGGTTGTCCACTAGGACTCCAAGATCCCTCTCACAGTTACTACTATTGAGCAAGGTACCACATGTGCTACCTTGTGCATTTTGTTTTTCTTCCCTAAATGTAGAACCTTGCTTTTTTCACTGTTGAATTTAAATGGAATACAATCAAATGTGCTCCTCCTCTATCTATTTCTTTGTCTAGTTGCATTTATTATTTGGAACATGATCTTCTGCATGCACTCTCAAAGGCAGAATGTGGCCTCAACCTGAAAAACATCCCTTATTTACAAGAACTGTTAGAGTCCATAAATAGAAACCTTTCCAAAATATTTTTCTGAAAACCACAGAATCAATGTTTTATTCCAACATCTAACATGGAAATAGAATTTGGAAGCATAGTTATAAATTTTAACCAATTTAATTGATATACAAGCACTTTACTTAATTAATAGTGGTTGATTAATTTTAATCAGCAGAGCTCTACATTAACAATGCTTGTTTAATTTTAAGTCTATTTTCATTCTGCTATATTGCTACATATGGAATGAAATACAGGATATTAAATATGCTATTTGCACAATACCTTTTTAATAATTTTATGGTACATGCTTCCTTTAATATCTAAAAAAGTACAGTTTATTGAGCTTTGGCTTGTATGCAAATGTACATAAATTCAGTCAATTAGATGACTGCTCTATTAAAGGCAAGTGATTAATCAGGAAAGATGTTTTAATTGGTCAATAGCTTCCACTGGAATGAGCTTCTGCCAGACTTGACAGACCAGCTCAATTAATCTAGTAGCCAAGCATTCATCCAATTTGTTCCTCAAGATTCCCAGTGCTGAAAATTGTGTTTATGCAGGCATGTGCACACAGTCGTTGGCAATCAGCTCTAGCGCTGTATCAGTATTAAGTTAGATTTATGTCCAATGTTCTGATTTCTTTCCTTGATTACTATTTTATTCCTATAGTTTCTTCCCTTTTGCCTATGCTGCCTTTCTAATTTGTTCAAGGAAGCTTTCAGAGCTTGACAAAGAGGATATTGTGAATTATTTTGTAATAATAGCAACTTGACAATCAAAAGAACTTTAAGATGCAAATTCCATTCCTTTTGTACATCACACATATGTACATGAGCGGAAGAACTCGTGACATCACAGCATATACATCATCATTTTGACAAAAAACACTGGATGCAGGAGACACTTATAGTTGGTGACATTCAGGAAAGGGGGATGATAGCAAAGATAAAGGGTTTAACATATTTTGCATCTATCTTGATTGGTTACAACCACAATTGGGACTGAAACTTGCATTGCTAATGGATGTGGTCATTATATGAGTTTTGCCTGATTTTATGACCTTTTTTTGCTGCAGTCTTTAAGTACATCACATGGCCTTCCCCAACTTGTTGAAAGCCCTCTAGGAAGGTCACAACTGGAAAACATATGACCTTGGGATGCTGCAACCATCATAAATACATGCCAGTTGCCAAACAGCCAATTATCGATCATGTGACCACAGGGATACAGCGATGGTCCTAATTGTCAGGCCTGGCTGTAAACTGTAACTTCAAACATTTGTTAAATAAATGATCATAAGTTGAAGGCTACATGTAATGGAAAGCCAAAACAGAGGTTAGATGAAGCACAACAATCAGCAGTGGGGAAAGCAATGTTTATGCTGGCATAGTTTTTTTCTGGCTCAAGGACAGGCGGATAGCATTTTAATTGAGCTTTGGGGAAAATCCCACAGAGCTACCAAATAGATATTCTCTTTTTCCTCCCTCAGTAATAATTTTTGTGGTAAAAGAGAGAACTAAACTAGGAGAATATGACAAAATTGCAAAAAGGCATGTTTTCTGAACATCCCCTTAATAAAATCTATATTTGAGATATGCTTTATTCTGACTATACAATAAAAGCTTTTTCTGGAAGCACATTTCCTCTCCTCGCAGCAGGAGGGAGAGATGTAAAGAGGGATGATGGGGGTGGAGGGGTGGGGGGACAGAATGCATTAACTGTTCTTAATCAAAGCTGGAAGAGAGTTTACAAGGAGGCAACTTGCTTTTCTTCCCCTTCAGGACCTATCTTGCCCACTCCATAAAGAACATAACCTGTCATCAGAGAGTAGCTTCCTTTTATGGCATAGGACGAAAATTACCATATCCAAGATCAGAGCAAGTTCTTATATAAATCTTGATGGTTTTGCTGGTGATTGCAGACAAATAAACAGACAAAAAACTCAAGACATTGACAAATAAACAGACAAAAAACTCAACAGACATTGAGATCACCCTTGAAATTGCCATAGACTACCTATCTCTTGTGTGAAAGAGACAGCTCCTAGGAGACATAAAGGACTCATCTTGATTCTGAGATAGATGTGATGCAAGTCTTATGGCAGCTGGAAGTAGGAGAAATGGGCATACATTCCCAGCCTAGAGAAACCAGTAATACATTTAAAAAGTTCCTTTTTAATGTATAAAGTTCCTTTTATAATGTTAATGTAAAAAGTTCCTTTTATAATGTTCCTTTTACATAGGTGATTGTAACAAGCAAAAGCAATGCACCCAAACTCAGTAATTGGTATTACTTCTTTTTTTTTTCCTGGATCAGTTTTTGTTATCAAAAAGTAATCCACTTCCTATAATGAACTGTGAAGTGGCTGAATTAGAAGAGATATGATATTTTTACTTAAATCACCAATCCCATTCCTTAAGTCCAGATAGTAACAAATATACTTCAGTTGTAGACTTCTAAAAACAATTTAATTAGACAATAAAGGATAAACAACCTATGAAATGCTCTGTTTTGGTTGAGGCCACAACCAGGGGTGGGTTCTACTTAACCTTTACTACCAGTTTCAAAGCAAGCGAAGCAAGCAAGCACACACACACATACACACACACACACACTCTTCCGCGCAAGCACAGAAGCATTTGGATGATGTTGGGGTTGGTGAGCGGAGCTTCCCACCAGTTTTACTACTGGTTCTATAGAACTGGTGTGAACCGGGGGCAACCCACCACTGCTGTATACCATTATCCTATTTCTAGCACATGGGTATAAAATTCCACCCACCAGGACATGATCCATCTGGTAGGTGTAAGCCAAGATAAAACAGAAACAGGGCTAGAAAGAGACAGGGTCTTTCTTCTGGGACATTAAGTAGGCAATCTTGACATTCAGGGCTCTGGTGTAACTTCTACAGTATTTTACAATGACTTGTTGCAAATGGGTTATTTTCCTCTCTCTGATTTAGGAAGAAAATAGTTTGAAGTGCTTTATCTTTCCATTATCTATTTTCAATTTCCCTGCTATGCCCTTTGCTTTGCCAAACAGACTGGAAAGCTGAAGGTGTGAATGACTCCAGAGGATCAATAGACTGGCTTTACTTTGAGTTGATAACGGCTGATCATCTCCAGTGGGTTACTATGTAGAAGGCAAAAGCTCTATAATAAATTTTGAATAATACTAATAATGATAATTTGGGCTTTGAAGTCAAACATAGAAGAAATAATGTTTTATTCCAGTTAGTTTTTATGTGCAGAAATATGTATGTTAGAAAGCAACATGAAAATCATTTTCTTAAAAGCTTGCTCTTGTTCTCTGCAGAGACTGGCTTTTCATACTAGCAGATGCTGACATTTTATGGAAGACATCCATAAAAGAATTATTATACCAGAAAGTAACCTTAAATTTAATTCTGAGGGCAAACCCTTGACATTCTAAGTTTCTTCCAATAGCATCCCTATGTAAGTCCATGTAGTTTTTTCTTTCTTTCTTGAGGAAACACAGAATAAAATGCTGAAACTAGATCTATTCAATCTAACTAGAAGATTGAACTGGTTTAAAATGTTCTACCTATTTTCTGAGCAATGCTTCCGTATAGATTTACTTTGTCTTGTATTTCATATCATTCATTATTACTTTAACCAAGAGAGAACCAATATTGTGAATGTAAAAATTCTCAGGAATCTAAATTCTTTACTTTTCAGAAAGTTGTGCCACCTTTTCCATCAATACATATATAGAAGTGTATTTTTTTAAAAAAATCCTGTTCCAAACCCAGAAGGGAAACTTCAGAAGAGAGACTTCTGAATGCACACAGTAGGGTTCTCCATCATTCCTGAATAGCTGAAGAAAGTAAATCTGGCAATCATAACCTTTTTTTTTTTTGCATAATTTTTACAGTGTAAAGAATTTGTATGAAAGTGTGTGAAAGTTTGAATTTTTATCAGAAAGAAAAAAATAGCTGCACTCTTGGACCACTGCCACATTAGTGGGAAAAAATGTTGAACGGCAGCTTTGAAATCACTTCAAAGTGAAAGACCATAAAAGCCAATGCAGCAGCTAAACAAATGATGTGTGTGTGTGTATTCTAGGAGAGTTGTGTAACGGCTTTAACTTACCCCTTGCCAGCTGTTCATTCATATACCCTTTGGCCCGCCAGCTAAAGATCCTAACGTGAGATTTTGTGATTCCACACCATAACAGCTCAAGCTAGAGATACTTCTAGAAATGTTTCCAATGTGCATTCATGCGGCTTATTTCTGTAATATTAGCAGGGAGTCAAGATGTCCCTGTCTTTCACGTTTAATTCTCCTATATTGTCTACACATTTCCTCTGTTATTTTCCTTAACCTCTCCTCACCCCTATTCAATCAAGGAATAAAAATCAAAATAGTACACTATGTCCTTTCACTAGTAGTGTGAGTAACCATCTATCTAGAAGTATTCCATTATTTTAGAACTGGTTCAGAATAGATTGTTATCAAACCACTGTATCATATCATTACAAGACTTTGGCTAATGAAATTGAGATTGAGGAAATAGGATTTTCTGTTCCCATGACCATCTGGGTCTATTGCTTCAATAGAGCGTTGGCATTTGTTTTATTTATTAGAGCCTGCCTGAAGGTCAGAAGAACTTATATAGAGTTCCCATGTAATCTGTTGTTCAGACCTCAACCAGCAGAAATCTGCTTAATTTTGAATAATAAAATAGCAGCTCAAACTATCACATAATTTTCTGCATATCTTCCCCAGATATTTTTAAAAAATATTACATTATTTAAATTCTGGGTGAGCATCGAACAGCATTTTAGAACAATGCTAAGATTCACAAGATTCACTGAGAATAGTAAGTATATATTTGGGTGGAACGTACATTTTTTAATATATTAGTATATTAAAAGAGATGTAGACTCTTAAGAAAAAAAGGGAGAAAAAAAGAAAAATTATTTTCTGAAAGCTTGCATTATTGCAATAAGTACATTAAATAACACCCGTTTAATTTCTGAAATATGTTTACTGAAAAATTTGCAACTACGTCTATTGCAAATTTACCTGCCTTAAGATTATTGCACAAAATGAAATATAATCTTCTGTATCAGGGGTCTCCAAGTCCCCATCTCTGGACTGGCACCGGAACATGGCATGCCAGAAATCAGGTCACCCAAACAAGCGAAGCCCCATCCACAGGATGGAGGCAGCACACAAAACCAAGTTCCCTCTCCTCCATGGAAAAACCTATCTCCATGGAAACAGTTCCTGGTGCCCAAAGGTTTGAGGAACACTACTCTATATCATGGACACGGTTTTTATTTTCCAGAATCTGGAGTCTAAACATTCTCCATCCTTACCTTTAGTCCATACATAATTTCTCAGGATGCTCCTACTTTTATTCATGGGTTCATTTTCATAGTTATTTTTATGTCATATTGCTCATTTAATTTCCCAAATATTCAATGCCCATATTACCCGACTCTATTTTTAAACACACCGAGATAAAAATGCAAATAATACTTAAGTCTCTTCTTGTTGACAAACTCTGGTTAAGAACAAATAACACATTGAAGAAATAGTTTGAGAAAGATGGAGGGAAGAACTAAGATTCTGAAACTAGATTTTAAAAAGGGGGAAAGAAGAAGGAAGGACAGCTGGATAGCTCTGCAGACTAAGCATTGTGCTTAACACCAGCTGTCTGCAATTACTATAAGTTCAAATCTCACTAGGCTCAAGGTTGACTCACCCTTCTATCCTTTCTAAGATAGGTAAATTGAGGACCCAGCTTGTGGGGGCAATAAACTGACTTTGTATAAAATATACAAAAGTATGAAGGCTATTGCGTAACGCATTGTAAGCCGCCCTGAGTCTCCGGAGGAGGGTGGCATATAAATCAAATTTTTAAAAAATAAAAAATTCTTGAAATTATAACAGCTACAATCATTTTTTAAATAGGGCATTAATTGGACTTTAATTAGTCCTGTGGGTGGGACAGAAAATGTTCTTTCAATAAATAATTTATTGTCACATTTGCCATCGTTTTTTTGAAGCTGTTGGCAACTTTAAAAACTTTGTGAAGTTCTGAGTTTGGTTGTTTGCTTGAAGACATTTCATTACCTAACTAGATAATATCATCAGTGCCAATGAAAGTTTAGTTGCTTGCCCTATCAGTATTGGTGTGTGTGTGATTTTTTTTCCCTTGGTAATCCCTTTGAATAGAATATTATTTTCAGCTAGACTCTTTTTTAGTGTTAACCCCTGCTTATCTAGTTGATAGCTGCTACAAAGGATATATTTTTGTTTCCTTCTTTTAGACTTATTTTTCTGTATTTTATTCAGAAACTAATTATGTAATATTTCAGCCCCTTCCCTAAATCATCTCTTCTCTTCACTTGAAAGAGGAGCTAAAACATTTCATATTTGATTTCCCAACACTAACCAAAATGATTTATTTATTTATTTATTTAGCGTATGGCTGGTCACCTACATTATTAACCCATTTCATTTTTACAGGTTAAAAACAATTAAAACAATAAAAAAAAAGCAGTAAGAAAACCTAAAAGGAAAACAGAAATAACATTTCAAAGTTTGATGTCGAGTTTGGAGATCCAGTCAGTAGCTGCCGTTGTTATGAAGAGGAAGTCCCTAGAATCTCCTGGATACCTTCTGTTAGGGCGCTCACTATATGCTGGATAGTCTGTCAAGGGGTCCCGCAATCACATTGTGCTGAAGGTGTCTTTCCCCATTTACACAAGGAGTCAGCACATACCCCATGAGTTGTTCTAATTCTATTATATGTCACTCATATGTGTCAGGGTAGGCTAAATCCTGGAGGTATACTACTAGGACTGATACGTTCAGAGCCATCTTGGGGGGAACAGCTACTCCACGCCTCCATCCACTTTTGTGTGGTGTTCTGATGATCGGTCATCAACTTAAGCACTGTCAAGACTGGTGGATTTCTTGACTTTAATCAGCATCTTAAGAGATCAGGAATGTATCAACGTATGAGTAGAGAGGAATTTAACAGGATCTTACTATACTCCCGAATGAGAGCTTCTTGTCATTGTAAGTGCGGGGGAAGTATGTGACTAAGAACTGGTAACTGGTAACTAGGTGTAGATTTTATGCACCCAGTAATTAGCCTCATCGTATGGTTAAGTTGAACATCAGTAAGTCCTATATTTGAGCTGTTTATCCCTACAGGTGCACAGTATTCCGCTGCAGAGTAGCAAAGCCCAAGCGCTACACATCGAGGATTGGGTCTGAAGCTCCAAAACCAAAATGATTTTTTTAAACCTTTAAAGCCCAGTAGAGTTTGACTCTATGTTACCTTCTTCTCTAAACAGAACCTATGCATTCAACTGGAGAGATATTTAGGATCCTCCAAGGCAGCTGGAGAATAGAAAATTTTCAGGCAATAGAATAGAAAATTTGCAGGCAATAGCCTCCATCTCTATGAGACAGCTTACTACTCCTTGCCCCAAATCTGGATAATTCCTCTTTGTTCATATTTTGAATGGAATGAAAAGTATTTTTTTCTGGTAGATGTTTTAAGTTTAAGTTTAATCGATTGACATTTTCATTTATTTTGTACATCAATTTATAAACTGCCTTCGTTTAGGTAGTTTTATTGTTTGAAAATTGTGACTCAACCAGAATCCTTGGACAGACTACATGTTTTATAATAAATAAATCCAGTCTATTTCTAAAATTACACACATCCATATCTTTAAATGCATTTGCCATACATATTTTGTCTTTCATCACTGAGTGATCTTCAAAACTATAACTGGGTGTTTCTGAATTTGAGGCAAAACGTTTGCAGTCTACATCAAACAGTTTGTTTTTTACTCCCTATCCCAATAATTTATTTTGCTGAGGAGAAAAAAAAAAGGAAGCAAAAGATGATCGGATCAAGAAGAGGAAGAGAAAAGCTTACAGCTATATTTTGACAATGGAATGGATTTTTCAGCCAAATAGCTGCCGTTGCTATGCTTTTAAGTTGGTTGCTATGAGGTTTGGGCACACATGCATGTCAGAATGTCTGGGTAGTTAATTTGACATTTTTTTCAAATCAGTGGAGCTTGAACTTTAAGAGATGTGACATTGTTCAGTTTTATCAGATGGAATTTCAGAGGAAAGTGAAGTATAATTTATGCCATAAGCTAATATAAATGTAAGTCTTGTATTTCTTCATTACCACTTATAGAAGACATACTTTCTGTCTAGATCCCATCTATATGATGATACCTGAGTAGTGTGGGAATTGCTTGTATAGCAGCATTACAGTGGTTTGGTAAACATTTCCAAATGAGAACAATCCTACTCTTTATGGTCTGATCTGGATCTTTACTCCATTTGCACTTTTGTTCAGCAAAAACATGTCATGACAATATCTTGCTTTCTTCCATATCTCTGTGACTTTGCCTTCTTCTCATCTCCAGCCCACGAGAGACATTTAAATTGTCCTGAACTGCACCAGCATTAGTACTTTTCTCCCTTTAAGCCATCTAATAGCAGTTACAAGGTATGTAAAAGCTGATTTGCTTTGCAACCCATATCACTATTGGAAATATCAGATGACTTTGTAGGGAATAGAGTGAAATATTTCCATGGATGCAGGTTAGAGAGGGCCTGGACTCTACTGGAGACCAAAGGGAGACAAAAGGATCTCTGAGAAATTGTGCTTACTTTCCTTAAGGCACATTTGGCAAAAGCAACAGCACAAAAGTGCAGTAATAATAGACTTCATTCAGTAACTGGTATATGGTACCAGTCCATGCATTTTCATCATGCAGGAAGGTACTGTAGAATCTCCAGCTTGTCTCTATCCAGTGAAACGAGCCCCCAGCTTGTCTCTATCCAGTGAAACAAGTCAATGCAAACAGTGGCTCAGGCTATGTCATAAGTAGTTTGACAGTGATACTAGCAGTCACAGGATCTCTTTCTTGGCTGGGTCAAGTAAACTCTTGCATTTTCCACTCACAAGCTTTGCTGTTGTATTGAATGGCTTCAAAAGCTTATGAAGAGGATATTCATCATGTAGGAAGGCTGGGCTGGGTGAATAAGGATTATGAGCACTGCATGCCTCACCTCTCCTGCTTGAGTTATGCTCCAGCCTAATGGAAGCCTTGAAAGCATTGTCTAAAGCAGATTAATGTAGAACTGTGCAAGAGTACTAGAATTCTTCTCAGTCATCCAGGTCATGGTTGTCCCAAAGATGCTTTTTCAAGAGGCAACTGGGCTTTCTTTATTTACAACACAGTCCTTTCAGCAGTTCCAGAAAGGTTTCACACCCCTTTGCAGTATCCAGATGACCCTGAGGGCACAAATAAACTTCTAAATGGCCTCAACTCTCAGAAAGAGTGCTAATAGTCAGATGACAGCAAGGAATATAAATCCTTGCATTCTCCATCAATCAGTCAGAACTGAAGAAGCTTCTTGGATGAAAAGCAAACCGTCTTCAAGGAAAAACAAAGGAAGTCCAGTTGCCTCTTGAATAAGCACCTTTGGGACAAGAGTATTAGACCACACTCTTCCACTCTGTGCATTTTTAATGCACGTAATGGAGCTCCCTGCATGTTCCTTTTTTACTTTTCAATGTTTAGTTTCAAAAGACACTGAAACTAAGTCATCAGACCCCACTCTGTTCACACAGCACTATCATGAGTAGTGAATATATTTTCTTTCTGACAGTAATATTTAGGAAGCACATCTAGAGGAATGAACTAAATACTCTCTTTAACATGCCCTTTAGCCATCATCACAATTCACCAATGAATGAGAATAATGCAACAGAGGCAGGATAAGAAACAATAACAAGGGTACCAAGGTTCACACAAGCATAATTATAAGAGGAATAGCAACACTGAAAATTCTGTTTTGGTTAGGATGTGAATTGGCCCACGAAATTATGCCTGCAGGAACCTCAACCAACCAATTCAGGGATATATATGTCAGCTATAACTGAGCTATTTAGAAGCTAAATTTTCCTATGGCAAAACAAGATGACATAGATTAAGACTACCATGTCACAAATTTTAACTATTTTAAAAAAAGAGATAGAATGTATTATTATCCCTCTACCCTTGATATGGACTTCTGATCACTTAGAAATGTTTATTATATACTCAACATACTTTCCATAGAGGTTGCATGCCAATATCCCTTGAAAAAAATATATTCCATTCCACTGAACTAATTTGTGAAATTGCTAAAAGGCTTTATTTATGACACAGATTTCACAAATGAATTAGCCAAGAACAAGATAATGTTTCCTAGCAGATCACAATTTTGGAAACCTCAGAGCCTAACTAAACTACAAATTTAATCAATTTAACAGTAGAACAGCTGCAGTTATAAAGTATGAGAGGAAGAGCAAACAAATTTACTAGAACCATTACTGAATCCCTGGAATTCTTTCATAGTCATAGTTTTCTTTCTAAACGTGTATGTCTGAATGGAAGAAAATGGTGTAAATTAGTGGAACTACTGAAGTATCTTTGATGTTGTGGGCATGGGACCCAGACCAGATTAAGTTTGTAGTAGCACTATGAAAAAAGCAGAGTTTAGGGACTAGTTAGAAAAAGACAAAGGAACCACAATGGACTGGGATCAGTTTCATAAATAAACATCCATCTCTAGATTGAGGGCTGGCAATGTGGCACCAGCAAGTATGGAATTCACAATACCACTAGATGGCACCCACTGACTACAACATTTCTGAGAAAATTGTTTTTTTTAAAATGGCTGAATTTTTTCCAAGTATGATGGGATCGTAATTTTCAGAATATCAAACCTGCATTCCCATCCTGTGCATAAATTTTGGCAGGAATAGTTCCAGTATATTTGGAGGGCAAAAATTGGGAAAGGGTTCTATAGACTGCACTGAGTTTATTACTTGGCAATCAGTTAGAAGGTGCATTCTTAATATAGGTAAATAAATATAGGTAGAGGTCACATATATATGAGGGAAATCCTACTACTAGAGGTAAGCAAATGTGGCTCAGAAAACCCCTAAACTCTTAATCTATTCAGCCATGATTTCTATGTAGGCTTGGAATTAAATAGGACTAATTTGGTAAACACCAAAGAATCCTCAAACTCTAAACTAGAAGTAAAAGTTGAAAAAAGATCCCAGAAGGCAGCTGTGGCAAACCACTTTTCTATGGTTGTCAAAAACCTATATGGGTAAATCCATGAAATCACCAATAGCCAAGTTCACCTAGGAGACTTTGTTTTATTTGTCTAATTTTGAAAACATTTTGAAAATTCTGAAATTCTTACCCCTTATTTCTCGGCGTGCAGCCTGTTCGGGAAGGTGGGGGGAGTGAAGATACCATCCAATAGCTATTTAACTGTTTGTTTCATTCTGATAATTATGAGGAGAGCATTTCCCCTATCTTAAAAGAAATGTGCTCCTTATGCCAGAGTGCTTTTTATAATATTTGCTGAACTTTTGATCAGGCAATTTTGCATGATTAATTTGAAAAATGGCTGCTGTTGCTTTTTAAAGAGTTCTACTTTGATCTATTAACTTGGCTTGGCAAGTCTTATTAAGGACAGAGTTTGGTGGATCAAAGCAAAATATTTTACAACAAATGGGATCTGGATTTAAAACACTCTTTACGTGGCATTTTGGTATTGGAGTTTTCAACACAGCTTGGGTTCTTTACAGGCCAATTAGCTTCACAAAGTTCTAGGATACATGGTTGCTAAGGTCTGGTAAAATAGTTAGCTTTCATCTCCTGGAAAAGGCATTGTGTAAATAATACTATACAGGACATAGCAATAAACCTCTTCTAAATAAGAAAGTTTCCAAAAACAATAGAAAAAGCAATGAAAGCAGTTCATGGTAGATATAAAACTTTAACTTGGAAGTGCCCTAGATGGCAAGCAGGCCTTATAAATCAGAGAAAGTTGTGATTAGATAATCATATCTAGAATGCAAAATCAAATCCATGGTGATGCAGCCGCACAGCACAAAGCAAATATAACAGTAGTTCTAAAATGAGAGTAAAAACAATTAAAATAAAGGACAATATAAAAAAAATTAATTAAAGAAAGTTTTAAAGCTAAATATTGTCACTTAACAATAGACCTAAAGATAAAACTAAAAGGATTAGAATAAATGAAAGGCTAGGTTTTAAAAATAGCAATCGATTACCATAAATGATTTATTTAAAAAGGGGCAGCTTGGCCAATGAAAAAGTCAAATCAGTTTTAAACTTAATGCTTGTATCTGGCAGACCATAATTAAATAGATACAACTGTTCTTAATTACAAGTAGTCCTTGTCCAGTGTCTGCCTTGTTTAACAACTGTTCATAGTTAGCACAACGATTAGCACAACGAAAAGTAATTTTATAGCCAATCCTTGCATTTATCTCCTTTGCAGGTCTAAAAAGCAAAGAAAGTAAGATGATAAGCACAGTCACCATTTCACATAGCAACTACTTGACTTAATGTCTGAGTTGCTGGTACCAAAGAGGGTCACTAAATTAGGACTACCTGTACTCTGTGTCTTATTTTACATGCAATACCTGGCAGTGTTGCCTCAGGGTTAGTGTCAAAAAGCAAAAGCTATACATATTGCTTGATAGTAAATCATGTAATGATATTCAGAAGGAAAGTAATTAGAACTCTGCTGGGCTCCTGAAAAATTAATAAAAGAGAAGGACATGCCCAATAGATTCTACTTATTCTGACTCCTAGAAGACATGCCTAATGCCTGGGCACCTTCTCACAGCCACCTTCCTGATGCAACAAGCAAAAGGCATTGCATTGGATTAAGGTAGAAGCCTTCCTCTGTTTGGTGATATAGAACTACAGAGATGCAACAGCTGATGCCATAAAATATTTGAAATTGATACTCCATGAAGAGCTGGAGGATACTGCTGTTTCAGTTTGGTGTTCTATATCAAACAGGCATTACTTAAACATCATTGTGCTTGAGTAAATAAGATGAAAGGCCAAGAAATGAAAATTTGAAATGTCTACTCTCATATTTGCGGCATAACCTGTAGCAAGGAATGTCAGTCTCAGTCAGTAATTTAATGTGGCATGCTGTATTTTGGTTTCTATTCTTGCTGCTTTTATGTACATGGTGAAATTAGGGGGGAAGGGGGAGGGAGGAGGAGATTGTTGGAAGATTGCTTTTCAGGGGAAAATCCAGATGACCACTAGATGCAGAAAACTGCTGTGAGTTTACTAGATTTTAGCAGCCCAGATTGGGTAGCCCTGGGTGTAGCTATCGTATAATTGTAGAATAGAATAGAATAGAATAGAATAGAATAGAATAGAATAGAATAGAATAGAATAGAATAGAATAGAATAGAATAGAATAGAATAGAATAGAATATTTAATTGGCCAAGCATAATTGGGCACACAAGGAATTTGTCTTGGTGCATATGCTCTCAGTGTACATAAAAGAAAAGATATGTTCATCAAGAATCATAAGGTACACTTAATGATAGTCATAGGACAAAAATAAGCAGATAAGTGTACAAATTGTACACTTTGGTATCACCCTTAATTGATACATTCTAAAGGTGTGACCTAAAAAAAAAGTTACCTTTGAGCCAAGATTCCTACCTTTCCTCCATTAATCAAAGATTAGGATTGTGATTGAATCTTTCCTCCATTTGAGATTAGGTATTATATAAGAAAGAGGACTTTACAAATAGCCTTAAGTCTTTTATTTATTTATTTTGTTAAGAAAAGAATAAGTCATTTTCTGTTATTCAAACATTTTAGTCCATTTCAAAAAAATAGCCAAAAAAAAATCCATTAGGTGCCAGGCAAATATCTATCTAAGTATATGTTCTGTGTTCCAGGTCTAATTTGTTAAAGAGTACCATCTGATGGCAACCAGGAAGGGAACATTTTCTACCCTCTAGAGTCTAGAATATCTTTCAAGTCCATTGATGATTCTTTTAAAACTCAAAAACTTGCATAGTGACTTTGGCTTGAGAACCATTCTATGTTCCTTGTATCTTCTTATATTGCAAGATGCACTTTATAACAAATAATAGGGGCTACAAGATTTCAAGAGCTATCCACACTTGTGTAATACCATTAGGTTAATAAAATCCCTTTCACCAGGAAAGATTTTATTGATAAACTTTAGTTCTGCTAAAATGCATCCATTTAAGCAGGCAGGTAGCAAATGTCAAGAACAAATATACACTCCAATAATACAAAACTACATGGCAAGTTTTAAAAGCTACAGTGTGGGTGATGAACAAAAGAATTGGAGGCCAAGAGTGGCTAGTGGCTTGCTGAATCCGCAAGGGAGAGATAAATTTTGGTTGACATCTTCAGCTAAGGATCCTTAAATTGTTTTCCAAGTAAAATTACAGTAAATGATTTATTATGCAAATGAATGCTATGTTATGCTAATCAATTGCTTTGTTTTTCTAACTGTGACATTCAAAATGTTACTCAGCTCTTCAGAAAAGACCTGAGGGTTATGTGAGTGTGGTGACAATGGTAGTGGTGGAGAATTTTTTTTTAATGTAGGATTAAAGATGTAAGACAAAGCTCTCCATTATTAGTATTTTTGAAATCCACTGATTCTAGTGGGAAATTTAAACAAATTCTTAATCATTTTAGCAGAAACAAATAAAATAAAAAACTGAGCTGGATGGCTGAATTCTGTCCAAAATGCTAATGATTAATGGCACAAGTTAGGGTTAGGGTTAGCATAAGCTAATCCTAAAAGCCAGTCAAAAGCTTCAAAGTACTAATGGAATTAAAAAAAGAGGGCTGTGAAAATATCTAGAGACCCCTCACATCCTGGACATAAATTATTTCAACTTCTACCTTCAAAATGACACTATAGAGCTCTGCACACCAGAGCAACTAGACACAAGGACAGTTTTTTCCTGAATGCCATCACTCTGCTAAACAACTGATTTCCATAACACTGTCAAATTAAGTATTAAGACTATATTACTATTCTTCTTCTCATCCTTACTAGTACCTATCTCTTCTCACTTATGGCTATATCTATGTTGCTTATATCTTTACAATTTATATTGTTTTTATTGTTTCCTAGTATGATTTGATTGCTTATTAGTGTCCTATGACTATCGCTAAGTGTTGTATCTTATGATTCTTGACAAATATATTTTATTTTTTCTTTATGTACACTGAGAGCATATGCACTAAAAAACAAATTCCTTATTTGTCCAATCAGACTTGTCCAATAAAGAATTCTGTTCTGTCCTGTTCTGTTGTTCTGTTCTGTTCTGTTCTGTTCTATTGTTAGAGGCAGGGTTAACCCTAACCCTAAGAGCCAGCCAAAAGCTTCAGGGTAATTCCAAACACAACATGAAAACAACCTCTCATGGAAATGTGAGCCAGAATGCAACCAAGAAAACATTTGCTTGCATTGAAGTGATGTGCATCATCTCATTCCATTCAAACACATATTCTTTTGAAAACTAGAAGAGTCAAATGTGGACCTCCTAGTACTCAGGGTACATAGTTTCTAATCAAAAGTGGCCATTTTCAAATAATTCCGTGCAAAACTTCAAATGGAATTCTTCCAGCGGTGTTTTGTTCATGTCTAAGCTTGGCAGAAGCAGTTAAAAATATTTAAACTTCATTTAGCCCTGGATCTTGCATTGATCCTATACTATACCTTTCATCGGCACTATTGGCTCTTTTGTTCTATCCTAAATTGAAAATGTGTGAATAGACAGGTGTTAGCTTTGCAGCCTGCCATTCTTTTCCAAACAGCAAATAAACCACAAAGCTAAAGAATTTTCCCCTCCTACACCAAGTAAATGAACAAAGACCACACACATCTAAGAGGGAAAGGGAGCAATTCCCTCTTTCTACAAATTCAGTTTCTTTACCACCAAGATTAATCTAATGTTGCCAACTTGAAACAATCTAAAATGTCACAGTCTTAATGTTTGTTACAGACCTGAGACTCTGGGTGCCCAATAGCTAGGATTTATATACTTGGAAATGCAATGCCATGTTTTAGATACCAAGGTAACAAAATATTTAGAATGCAGCACAGATATACATTTTAACATAAAAATGATCAGAGATAATAACTGAAAGAGAGAGGGGGGGGATGGAGAGAAAGAAGGGAGAGACATAAAGAGAGAGAGAGAGAGAGAGAGAAAAGCAAGTTTGGACATATAATAACAGGTGCAGGAACCTTTGGCTACCTATTCCCACTGACTCAAAAGATATTCTCCAAGCACATCAAAGTACTAACATTCTGCTATATGGTACATTGGCAGAGATTCATCTAGTCACATTTTATTTTCTCCTTCCCTCCTTTATTTTCACCAATATTGCTGTCTAGCCAGACATTTCTTTAGTTAGCTATATAGATTCCCTGGCAGCCTACTATAGCTGCTATAGTAATGTCTTTGCCTCAGTTTAGTCTTACTGGTGCCCAGTGATCTTCTCCACTCATGCCTGCATACGTGAGTTTTTTTTATAGTCCTTGGGGTGCATCTCAGATAATCTCACATTTATCTTCTGATGCACACAGGATGCACTGAAGAGCCAACTGGAGGCTACAAATTAGAGAGCACTGAGACCCAGGGATACGAGGGAAAATGCTCTAAGAGTAAGTCTGAGAGTACTCTTATCATGTCTGAACAATGTACCCATTCAATATGAATATATATCTGAAAACATTAATGCAAGAATTGTTCTCTTTCCTTTTATACACTAAATGGATTTCATGTTGCTTTAATTTACTAGAGTTGAAAGATATTTTTTTTTACTTATAACATTGGGCAACATAAAAGTGAGGCACTGCTCTCTCTCCCCCCTTCCAATCTTTACCCCTGAAGTCTGTTTCATATGCTGTACAGAATGATATAGGTTCCAATTCATGCATGGGAACCATGCACTAAGAGCACATATACTTCCGATCTATATAAAAGTAATCTAGGGAAAACTAGGCAACGTGGGAAAAAATAACCCCTTAATTAATGGGGCAATTAGAGTCTAAGAGAGCTACTCACATTACCTTTGTAGTGTGAGATAAAGCCACACTGCTGCTCTACACAACATGAAAAGGTAACCTGAGAGGACAAGGTTACAGGGGAGATTGCTTTATAGAAATAAAATAAGACTGGATTGGTATAATGAACATTCTGCTTTTTAAACTTTTTTTTTTACAAATATGTTCAATGTGGTATGAAACAAAAAAAGGATATTGAATGTAAAATATAAAAATATTCAAATATTTAAAGTTGCACCATGCATCATTTCCCTTCCAAAGCACCACAGAGAGAATGCTAATATAGGGAACCTCTGAAGTACAGGAACGATCAAAGCAATAATGCCTGACCAAATAGCTGCATTGTGAAGTAGCATAGTCCATAATTCAGCTACCTACATAGAACAAGATACCAACGTAGTGCCCTTCAGATACAGAGGACTCCAGCTTCAAAAGTTTCGAGCCAAAACAATGGGATTGGTAGACTAATATCTGAATAGGCTATCAGGCTAGGGAAGGCTTGCAGAGAATGTGTCTTAAATATCTAAAACCATCTTACTTTTATCATACCTGACATTAGAAAGTTCAGCTTCTTGAGGGCAAGATTTTGAGATGTTCGAGACTTGAAATTTTATTCTTCTAGGATCTTTAGCACTTTTGAAATGGGATATATTATTGCAACCGGAAATGAAAAAAAGGAAGGTGAAAAAACTACTGCTTCTCAGGACACAGATAGGGAGGGGAAAGTATGTTGATACAATTAAGTAATTCTCACTTTGCATCCAACAATTCCTTCATTGTCCCTGCTGAGAAACAACTTCATTATATCTGCCTGGTTAGATAAGACAGCTTTTCGGATTCTGCTTCTCTGTGTGCCTGTCTCTCTCTTCTCCGCTCTCATATCTTTGTACCACCAGGTCAATTGATATTATACTTGCCAATCCCACTCT
This sequence comes from Coluber constrictor foxii, assembly GCA_038048745.1. Taxonomy (NCBI): domain Eukaryota; kingdom Metazoa; phylum Chordata; class Lepidosauria; order Squamata; family Colubridae; genus Coluber; species Coluber constrictor. Next base: position 74,385,798 of record CM075961.1, read on the forward strand.
ATTTAATATTTTGTAACTAGAAACCTTGAGAAGACGAACTGAAGGGAGGAGAAGCGGAATACAGTCCAGCTTTTTGTACTACATAGAAGCTCTTTCCAGACAATCTTTTTATCAGATGTGCGGTAAAACTATTCCAAACTTCACTATCTTATTTTAATTAAAGGTACAGACACAAAGCTTTTATGTACCCAAAGTAATGTACCTTGAAGACATCAGAGATAGGAGAGGGGAGCAGATACTGGTGTGAGTCTTAATGTTATCTCTTCAATAACAAAACTCCTTTGATTTTGCAGCTATGAGTTTGTTTTTGGAATAGAAACACAAGGATGGGGGGAAGCTTCAATAACTGATGATTGCCTATCAAGGCCTAGGATACTGGATTCTCCAGCTCAATAAAATTTTTCTCAATTTTCCATTGCCAATCCTTTGTGCAAATCCTTGCTTAAAAGCGGGACTAAGTGGGACAAATTGCAGAATCAAAAAGGGGCAAAAAATCTCTCTGAAATAACTGCTATGTATATGCTTTTACTTTACATGTAACTAACTAAAATAGGACTGCTAAATTTTTTCACAGAAGTAATTTTTCAATACTCCTATCACACTATCTGACCCAGCCTCTATAAATAATAATAATAATAATAATAATAATAATAATAATAATAATAATAATAATAATAATAATAATAATAATAATAATAATTTTATTTCTATGCCGCCCTTCTCCTAAAGGACTCAGGGCGGTGTACAGCCTATTAAAAGCACAAAGAGACATCAGTTAAAAAATAATTAAAATTAATAAATAATTTAGGCTGAGATTTAAAACCAACAGTTAAACACCCAATTTAAAAATCATCACATTGATAGCCCTGGTGGAATAGCAGGGTCTTGAGGGGACAGCGAAATATACAGAGGTCGGAGATCTTACGAATTTCCGGGGGCAGTTCATTCCAAAGGGCAGGGCTCCCATAGAGAAGGCCCTCCCCCTGGGGTGTCGCCAGCCGACATAACTTGGCTGATGGCACCCTGAGGAGACCCTCTCTGTGGGAGCAGACTGGCCGGTGGGAGGCTATTGGTGGCAGAAGACGGTCTCGAAGGTACCCAGGTCCGATGCCATGGAGCGCTTAAAGGTGGTAACCAACACCTTGAATTGCACCCAGAAGACCACTAGGAGCCAGTGCAGCTCACGCAGGAGGGGGTCACATGGGCAAAACAAGTTGTGCCCATAACCGCCTGCGCGGCCGCATTCTGGACCAGTTGGAGCCTCCGAGTGCTCTTCAAAGAGAGCCCCATGTAGAGACCATAAAACATTATGGAAAACAGTATATTAAAATTTACTATAGATATTAGCTTATTCACACAGCTTTTAAGTATTCCAGAAGCAAGATCAGTTACTAGTAGAAGCTTGCAAAATTGAATATGATCTAAATAATTTCATACACAAAAAACAGACTCCAGTTCAACATAAACATTTATTTAAGAACGCCACTATGATGTCAAATGTGGTATTTTAATCCAGAAACCTCTACCTATTTCACCCCATGTGGGTAAAAGGCTTTTAATGCAGCATCTGACAGATATATCTTGCTGTTTCCTAAAGCCTGATTGTTACAAGGTGGAGCTTTTTGGTTTCTTTCTAAAGATGTGGTTCTTCAGTAAAGCGAACCTCATGCACAAATTGACACTGACAAATGTTCAGCAGCTGCTGTAAGAGATTTTGTCCTCTCTTAAATAACCAGTTCTATCAACTTTTGCTAAGAGAATGGCATAGCATGCATTCAGTATTGATAGAAAACAACCTAAGCTAAGAAAGCAGTTTATGTTGTTCCACCAGATACTTATCATTCAATCTTTCAAGTCCACTGGTTACACAAATAGGAGTAAGAGACTTCCAGCAGAGTAGGGAAGTGGTCAGTTTATGAAGAAATAAAACTTTGAACTTAGGGCATTGATCAGGATTAATCTTGCACAACCTTCTTATAAAAACAGCAAAGCGGGCCTATAGTCAGAAAGTATCGAATTTTTTTTTCAAGATTCTATGGACCCTAGACACATGTGGCAAGGTATCCAGATTATTACTGACTATAAGGCAGCTTCCCTGACATGTAAGAGTGACATGAATTTTCTAAATAAGCTAAACATGTTTTTTGGACAAGTTGAGGCCTCAAATAAGATTCCAGAAAGAAAAACTGTTCCCCTTCCTGATGAATATATACTCAGATTTGATAGAACTGCTGTTTGGAAGGTCCGCAGAAAGTCAACGCATGAAAGATTGTGGGACCTGATAATATCCCTGACTGAGTACTTAAGGAGTGTTCTGGCCAGCTGACCTCTGTTCTTACAGACAACTTCAATCTTTCGTTGCACCAGGCTGTGGTTCTATCATGTTTTAAGACTGCAATCCTTGTACCAGTCCCCCCCCCCCAATTTATAATTACATGCCTTAATGATTACCGTCCAATTGCACTCATTTCTGTTACGATGTTCTGAGTGTTTTGAGAGATTGGTAAAGGACTATATTGTTTCATGCCCTCCCCCCTATTTTTGACTCATTATAGTTTGCTTATCAAAAGAACCACTCTATAGATGATGCACTTTCTTGTGTGCTTCATCTTAGTTTGGCACATCTGGAAAAGAATACACATGTGCGAAGCCTGCAAAGCCTGCGAAGGTTTGTTGATTTTAGTTTGGGATTCAACACAATCATTCCTCTGTATTGGGTGAACAAACTGAGTCTATTAGGTTTTAATATTTCTTTATGTAACTAGATACTTGATTTCTTTATTGATAGGCCCCAGCTGGTGCAAATTGGAAGAAAAGTTCCCAATTCCATCTTCTTGAGTACGGGTTCCCCACAGGGCTGTGTCCTGGTCCATTATTGTTTACCTTGATGACCCATGACTATTGTGCCAAGTCTGCTACGAATCATGGTGGGTCTTATCCAGGATGACAAATGGAGACTCTTATAGGGAGAAGGTGAAGGCTTTGGTTTTAAATGTTAATAAAACGAAGGAGGTCATTGTTGATTTTAAAAACAGCTGGCATAATCATACTTCACTTTGTATCAAGGCTGCAGCTGTGGAGGTGATCAATAGCATTAAGTATCTGAGGAGGCAGATAACGAACAATCTGATTTGGTCTCTTCACACATTATCTTTAGTGAAGCGTGCAAATCAGCGTTTGCACTTCATGCATCAGATGAGGAGAGCACATCTTTCTTCTTTTGTCCTGGCCACTTTTTTGCAGAGGCACGATTGAGAATGTTTTTACAAACTGCATCACTGTTTGGTTTGGTGGCAACAGTGCCTCAGATAGAAAGTCCCTACAGAGAATGGTAAGGACTGCTGAGAAGATTATAGGAAGCTTGCTTCCCATTATTCAGGATACTGCTTGTAAGCACTATGTGTTAGAGCTCAAAGCATTGTTAGAGACCCCACACACCCACTTCACGGTCTGTTTTTGTTGCTCCCCTCTGGGAGGAGTTTTCGAAGTATCTATAGTAAGACTACTAGATTTTATAACAGCTTTGTTCCTTATGCCATCCGTCTTGTAAATTTGCAGCATTTTTTTCCCCCCGCCATACATATGCATACATTCAAATTAGATTATGATGTGTCTCTGTGTCATATATGTGTGTGCATGTGGGTATATGCATAATGGTTATCTTTTGAGAGCGGAATGCAATGAAATTTCATTTTAATATATGCTAATTAGCGTACATTTAAAATGACAATAAAGTTTTTATTCTATTCTACTCTACTCTAAAAAAGAGATGCAGTGGCTCAGTGGCTAAGACGCTGAACTTGTTGATCGAAAGGTCGGCAGTTCAGCAGTTCGAATCCCTAGTGCCACGTAATGGATGAGCTCTATTATTTGTCCCCGCTTCTGCCAACCTAGCAGTTTGAAAGTGCGTAAAAAATGCAAATAGAAAAATAGGGGCCATCTTTGGTGGGAAGGTAAAAGTGTTCTGTGCACCTTTGGCATTTAGTCATGCCGGCCACATGACCATGGAGACATCTTCGGACAGTGTTAACTCTTCGACTTTGAAATGGAAATGAGCACCGCTCCCTAGAGTTGGGAATAACTAGCACATATGTGCGAAGGGAACCTTTACTTTTTATTCTACTCTAAAAATAGATTTCAAATAAATGGTTTCTGGGGGAAAAATGTTTCTCCCTCTCTTTGCCAGTGAAGAAGTAAGGTGGGACTGTGGAAAGCAGTGTCTATGGACAGTGAGGTTACTATGTACTAGGAAATTTTTGCAAAAACATGTTTTTTGGATCAGATTTGTCTGACATGAAATGCTGCTTCAAACTATGGTTTAAAGCAGAATGCATCATATCAAAGTGTCCCTAATAATATATGTGACAAAAGCACCTGCAGCCCAACTCAAAGTAGTTTTCATAACATCATTGCAAGAAAGCCACATCAAGATATCATATGCCAGATGTGTTCCAAATCAAGGCATATTTTGCATACAATGGTACAGAAACATTGTATATAAGGACTAATTAAAAATTAAACAATTTTTACAATACTGTAAACCTGCACAATCCCTTTAGATATTCAGCAGAGTATACGTATTCAAGCATATTGCCCTAAGCATCTAATAAGGCTACCTACCCCTCAAAAAAACCCATAACAACAGTGCAATATTGTAAAAATATAAAATCTTCCCCAGCATCAATGTTAGTCAGTCAATCAATAAATTTGAAACTGGGTGAATGGATAGGAAACTGAATATCTAAACATACGGCTCCAGTTCATCCTACTTTGCCGTATCCCATCTCACACTTGTTATCTCTTATTGATTTCTATCTTTTTAAAAGCTCTGCTCTATGATTACATTGGCAAATAAATGTTTGTAATCCTCCAAATCTTGCTGCCTCTTTCTGTCTGAAACACATACTTCTTCCAGTAAAGATGATGGAATCTCCCTCTCTGAGTGAATTTCCCTCAGTAAAAGAAAATATTAATGCTAGCAACTATTACATTTTGTTGGCATTTTCCAGCACTATTTTTCACTCAGAAGATGGTCCCAGAAATATATTTCAGATTTCACAATGGGAAAGTTATCTATATAGAAAGTAATATTTGCACAGCATAAAAACCAGAAAAGTAAAATCATTTCCCCGGATTAATTCTTGGACAATTTACTACCTCATTCTTTTAAAGTAGGAAGAGAGTAGCAGCCACGAACATGCAAAGGGAATCATTACTTGCAGTGAAAATGGATTACTTTGAAGGCTATTAGTAATATAATAATCTAACACATGGAACCAATGTTATTGAATTTCCACTCTCTGTGATGTACATAATTGTCAAGCATAAAAGTCTGCAGAAGGAAAATATCTTTGTTTTCTGTGGGATAACTGATTGTTTAGAAAGTGAGCATAGGAGCGTAAGCAGGTCATTCACAAATGCTGCAGCAATAACTATAATACTGTTTTTGATTTTGCTCTTAACTTGGCTTTCGTCTACTATTGCAAATGCTGGAAGTCAGCTTTATGCACATGAACGACAGCCACAAGAGGGCCTATGCACACACTAAGCCAGGAGTGAAATGTAAAATTTGTTACTACCAGTTCTGTGAGCGTGGCTTGGTGGTGGTGGGTAATATGACTGGGTGGGCGTGGCCAACCTTTTTTTTTAACTTTTCAAAGCATTTTTTCTATGTTTTGAAAAGCCTCTGCCGATCAGGCAACTCAGCTGGGATCATCAGAGAGGCTTTTTGAAAAATACCTCTCTGCCAATCAGGGAACTCAGCTGGGATCATCAAAGACTTTTCAAAGCATTTTTTAAACCATCTCTTTGGCCAAGAGGTTGCAGAAAAAAAATGCTTTGAAAAGCCTCTGATGATCCCAGCTGAGCCGTGCGATCTGAGGCTTTTTTTTTTACTTTTAAAAGCATTTTTTCATCGGAAGAGGTTGTAGAAAAAATGCTTTTAAAAGTAAAAAAAAAAGCCTCTGATGATCATGCGGCTCAGCTGGGCATGGGGGGGGCCCAGGGATTTTTGCTACCAGTTTTCCGAACTACCGCCACCATCGCTACCGGATCGGGTGATCCAGTCCGAACTTGGAGCATTTCACCCCTGCAGTAACCCCATTGTTATATAAGCAGAAAGAGACATGAAATTGTGTTTACATATTTGCCATGATCCCTTAGAAATTCTGCCGCCATAAGATGCACCATCCTTCAAATAGCTACCTGCTAGATTTGAAAAGTGAGATTATGGTATGCCTGGAAAAGAATCATTTGAACTTTTTCTTGCTGTTACTGCCTTACTAGAGGAAGAGGAGAGGGGGGAGATCTAGGGATAATAGTCTTGGAAGAGGTGATTCCAGCAGCATTAAAGCCAGTGAACCAATTACTGGCTAAGGTAGGTCCTGCATGCCAAGATTCCCTGTCTGCCCACACTTATAATCTCTTAGACTCTGAAGACCAGCCATCTGGACCCAAGCACATCTGTGCTCTAAAGACCCAGTATTAGAAGGCTCAGCTCTGTAGGTCAGATACATTGGCCAAAAACAAGCTAGCAGAAGAATAGACTCAGTAATGTGCCTCTATTTGTGTATATGGGTTGTGTCTTATTTAGATGATAGATAGATAGATAGATAGATAGATAGATAGATAGATAGATAGATAGATAGATAGATAGATAGATAGATAGATAGATAGATAGATAGATAGATAGATTTTTATTGGGTTATAAAGTATTATAAAAAGCAAATAAGACAACAGGGAGAGGGAAGGGGAAAGGGGAAAGAAAAGTGAGGAAGGATAGGGAAAGAAAAAGGAGCATTGACTTTCAACTCTATCTGTTACAATAGAATAAGGCATTAACAACAAATCACAGCTTTTTGTTTTACTATAATAGTATGAACCAGTCATTTCTACAAAAGTCTATCAGTCTAATCTGTAAAACCCAGAATCAAAGTTTCATTCTTTTCCACAACAAACACTAAAGTTCAGAAGCAGTTTCTGGTGTGGTGTCTTATTTATTGACTTGACTCCCTGACAGCAAATGGTGGGAATAAATTTCCAAGCCTCAACTCAGTCATGTTTACCTCGTTAAGCTGTGCTTTGAACTCTGGATTCCACATCATCGTGTCTTTTGTCTTTTCCCTTGAATTCATTGTTTAATGGATCCTTAGTCTCAATCTGTGCCAGTCTTTGGCTATGTTAGATATGGGTAAAAAGGACCCTTCTCTTCTAAAAGTTCTGCCTGAGTTTGTATATCACTCCACTGTGGCAGGCATCCAGCTTGCCATCTTTTTTGGCTGGCAGCCAGCAATGCTGACACAGAAGTTGGCATTTTCAATATTTTTAATGTCTCATTAAAAAAAACCAAGATGGCCCAGATTAGAATCTGTGTATGTGAGACATGTTGAAAGCTATACTCTCAATTTTTTTCCTTTCAGTCCCAGAGCATGCCAGTATCCACATAGTAGGTGATTCAGAAGTACAGCACAATTTTAATGCATCAAATTTCCAGGTCCATACCCAGTGTCTCATGAAACCACGGTCAATTATCATCAGTCAGAATCGATTATATTAATTAAGCTTCTGGTTTGATTCAGTGTAAACGAGCTGTCTATCTTTCTGTATCCCAGCAGGCAACCCGATCTAGGAAGTGAACTGTGAATGTTGGGCATTCAAGACCTCAAAATGCATTTTGAGGAATTGCTACAAATGAGGATTGCTATAGAGGCAAGAAAGCAAAGGCTTCTAAGAAATGCAAGGAAACAGTGATAGTTTGTTTCAAATTTTGGAACAGCAAATGGTTTATTTACAGACTCTCATTTTCTCTGAGGCCTAACATTCTCTATAATGATCACATGAATGGGCCTATCCAGAGGAAAAATGAAGCATCTGCCTTGGGCGGCAGAGTGAACATAACAATGTAGAACTGAAAACAAATCTGACTGATAATTCACTGAAAATAGTCGCTTGCAACTCCCTTTCACTTCAATCTGTATAAAAATTGTTCCCAATGGACAAAGTATCCTGCTGAAGATTTTCCTTTTTTGCACATTCTCTTGCACTCAACATGCATAGGACACCTTCCTCATAATCAAATTGGCTCAATCCATACTGCAGTGCTCTATGAGGAGAGCTTCAGATATTTGAATAAACAGGGGCAAGGATACCCACACATTTAGAAAAATGTATGGACACTAACATACATTCAGGAAATTCTTCTGATTCCTTGGATAAAGATAACCTCTGGGTCTATACATTGTTTATCCAACAAGAATCCTCTTAAGCACCAAAACAGCATCCACTGCCTCTAGACAAACATTTTCCCTTCCCACTCCTGACCTCAAAATCCTAACCTTATTTCTAATTTTGTTTTCACTCACTTATATCCCTCCTGATCAAAGAATTTCAATATTCTTTTAAACCCAAATGTCACTTAGGCTAAAAAATTAATCTGCTGGAAGTTTAAAATGCTAACCATTTTGTCAGGATTATCCCAATTAATCCAGAATTAATCCTAATCTTTACATTAACAGGATTAATGTTAAAATCAGATTAGCAGATAGACTGCACACCACCAGCACTGGAGGGGGGTGATATTCAAGTGTGCAAAAAATGAATGTTTGTTGAATATAATAATGGATTACAAAGAAAATATGGAAATATATTAAAGGAGGTAAAAAAATACAGTGACTCCCATACAAAATTTAAAATAATACAATAATAATAAATATTTTTGGAATGTTGCTTCAGAAGCAAACTTGATTAAGTTCAATGGAACATATTTTTGGGTAAGAGGAAGCAGGATTGTAGATTTTTGTATTTTACAATTGACAATTGTAGTCAATTGTAGATTGGACAACTATTTGTCTGAAATAGTTTAGAGTTTCCTGCCTGAGCAGGGCGCTGGATTAAAAGAACTCCAATATCTCTTCCAACTCTGTTATTCTATATTTCTGCTATTCTGTCTAAATGAGCAACAATAAGCAAGATTCCTTGTGCAGAAATTCTTGGCCACCTTAAGCACTCAGTTTCACAGAGGTAGCGTTGCCCCATTTTGATTTTTTTCATTTCATTTCACATCTAAGGACTGGCTAAGGACCTCTTCACTTTTAAGGAGAGTGAAGCAAGAAGATTCTATGCATTTCTTCCCACTTCACATACTTTAAAAAAACAAAACAAAACCAGACAACAGAGTCACCCAATGAAATGAGTGACGAAAAGAAGTACTTCTTCACAGAATGTATATATTGCATCTACCACAAGAGCTAGGATGGGCTTTTCCTTTTTTTAAAAAAAAGGTGAGGTTATTTTTTCCCCAGCTGAAGTGCTGGATTAATGTACTTCATAAATAAGGCACCCACACAGAAGTTATTTATTACTGCCTTTTACCAAGACAACTAAAATGAAGCCTCAGCATTTAGCAGTGGAAATAGAGCAATTTTTAAGTCTTTGACAATTTCTTGAACTTGATAAACAAATAAGCCTTAGGTGTTTTCAGGCTATAGTTGCGTAAAAGAATCTAAGGACCACATGTTACTACACAATTTCATCTTCAAGGTTTAACATGAGAGGAACCAATCATACACCAGAAATGTCTTTACAGGTAGTCCTCAAGTTATGACTACTCGTTCAACAACCATTCAAAGTTACAACAGCACTGAATGAGAGGGATTTATAACTGGTCCTTGGAATTCTGGCTGTCAGAGTGCTCCCATGGTAAAGTGATCATGACTTGAGAATTCAAGGTCTGCTTCACAATTATGAAATTGCAGCGAGCTGGGATATGTGAGTAAGATTTGCTGACTTCCGATAAGCAAAGTCAATGGGGAAGCTTGCAGGAATGTGGAAGTTGCCCCCACTCTTATTGCTTTTTCATCTGTCCCCTGTGGTGACTATACACCTGACTATACTCCAGAGCATTTGCCTATGGAATGCACCACCTGCCCATAGCTCTCATCCTAAGCTCTTACTTGCTTGCCTGGGACTCTTTCTTCTTCTTGCTTAACAACCTGTGTAGTCCTGGGATTACAACCGGGGCCAGGACTGCCAGGATTGCCTTTGCTAAGTGATGCAATTATGTTTAATTATTGCTTAATGCATTGTAAGCCGCCCTGAGTCTCCGGAGAAGGGCAGCATATAAACTGAAGAAAGAAAGAAAAAGAAAGAAAGAAAGAAAGAAAGAAAGAAAGAAAGAAAGAAAGAAAGAAAGAAAGAAAGAAAGAAAGAAAGAAAGAAAGAAAGAAAGAAAGAAAGAGACATCACATTTTATGAATGCAGGCTGAAGTATTGGAAACTGTAACCCAAAAACTATCTTAGTATTTCCTGCATCAAAATTCTAATTCTAATTTTAATAGCAGAAAAGATGACAAAAAATATCATAGACCCATTGGATTCAATTCTCCTCCAACAAAAAGTATGTCACCCAGAGGAAGGTTTTCTAGCAAGAAGATACACTTCTCCCAACAGGGAATTCCCCAGCCAACATAGCCTCTACAGCTTAAACACATGTGGAAAATACAAAGCAGTCTCAAAGGCTCTGATTTCAAATCTGTCAAAGTACAGAGAGAATTGTTGTATTACCTTTCAATCTGTTTGTAATTTTCCTCTTCTGTTTTGGGCAAAAAGAGCACCTTGTAGAAGCTGATGCATATCCCCAAAAACATTGCAAATATTAAATATTTGCCCAAATATTAAATAAAATAAACTACACTACTGGAGGAAAACACTGCAAATAAGAAAAATATACAGACACAAATTCCTCTGACATGAAGAACCTTTCCCAAGATGTCAGGTGCACAATAGATATTTAGAATGCCCCCCCCCCCCATGCTCTATACCACCTTGAAAGCTGAACTATAGTGCTGTAGTTTTCTAGGGATGAAAACTGACTCATACCAAACTTTGGTTGTCAAATATGCAAAGTGTGACTTGCAAAATTTAATCATTACCAGGGCAAATTCCTTAGTAATAACTGCAACAGTAGCCCAGATGTCATTTATAGAGCCAGCTGGTCTGACTTTCAGGGTTCTGGTTGCATTTGGACAGAAGATTATAGGCATTAATCCTCCTTGATATTTGCCTGATTCGTTGAAACAGACATCTCTGATCCATTCAAAGCCAGTATCCAAAACTCCCAAATTTGCAAATAAATCATCAGTATCTGCAAGTTAAAACAAAGTTCCTCTTTGACAGCAATCACTCTTGACCCAGCCTAAGATGCCACGCTGAATTAAGTGGGGTGGGGGAACCATCTTTCTAGTATTGAACATAGGACAATGTATCCATTGGGAAGCTCTCTGAAAGGGGACTTGCTCAAATGAACAAAACCCACAGTTGATAAAGCAATGTTCCTCTAAACATAGGTAGGATGTGTTTATCTAGTGACTTAAATATTCAAATTTCCAATACAACTTTGTCCTACAGTTGTATTGTGAGAACTCAGTTCAGAAAAATAAAAATAAAGAAGTATATAGAATTATTTTCAGTCATCAGTAAGACAACCACAGACTGCAAGTGGACTTTAGAGATTATTGAAAGAGGTTTACAGTGTGTGATTTGGAGGTGAGACATGAGTCTCATTGATTGAAAATTAGTCACTGAAAGTTAAAGATGATCTAATACACATAAAAGCTACATAAGATGAGAAAAATGCTTGGAAAATGATGTATACAAATGGGGGAGAAATCTTTTTTTAAAAAAAGTTTTAACAAGCAAAGTGGATGATGGATCTTTTTTTTTTTTTTAATACACTGAAGTGCCTGAACCAGCTTCCTTCTGGTTGCTGGAGGTGCAGTTGCTAGGTTACTAAAGGGCCATTTAGTACCAAAATGCATTTGGATGATAGATGATAGAACTTGCAATGGGAAAGAGGGACCAGAAGTTCCTCTGATAAGTATGAATGAAGGTTGAGGGTGAGAGAGTAAGTTGAAAGAGAGACAAATCTTCTTTGGGTGATAAATGGGATAAAATGGGAAGAAGAAAGTAAAAGGGAATTCAGCATTGAAACACTGATGGGCAGACCCAGATCATGTTATACCAAATCACTACAGTACAGACTAACGTTTTTAAGAAGGACTTTCTGCTTGTGAAGATTGGTTTGGACCATGAAGTCCTTCCCACAGGAGAAAAATAATTTTAAAATGTGATTTTGGAGAGCGTAGGAACAGAAAAGAGAACCGGCAACGTTCATATAACTGATTAGATTCAGAGGGCACACTTAACTTGGATACTCAATTAAACCATTTTCCACATTCACACAATATATAGAACCATAAAATAGTAAATTGGCTGGTTTTATATAACACAAAACGCAAATTACAAAAAATAGTCAAAATAAAATTAATAAAGCTTCATGTGTTGTTCAAATTCAGTCACTGTTTATAAGCTCAATTCACTACATTGTACACAGAGTAATCATGCTATTTAAAGCTCCATCTTTTCTTTTTGAACTTTGTGAATGTATTTGGTGAAGAACCAATCTTAACATACACATTTGGAACTATCATTTTTACTTTTGCTATCTGTGCTGGCAAGCATTTGTCCATGACTTTCTGTAGTCTTTGAAAATCCAGGAGCCCTCAAGCAGTCGCATTCATTTTATACCAAATTTATATTTTGCTGATAAAGAAATAAAGGGAGACTAGTATATATCTATTTCAAGCTATTTAGCTCTCACCAGCTAGCCATACCCTACGCGCGCGCACACACACACACACACACACACACACACACACACACACACACACACACACACACACATTCTCTTATTAAAAAGTTCCTCTTTCACCACTGTTCTAGTATTGTTGAAGTTGATATTATGTCCTGTGGCCTTCATGTGTTGTACCAAGGAATAATAAGAGATTAAGTAGGCTATTGAAATTGAAAAGAGACCACAGAATATGAATAGACGAGATGACACTTCTAGGTTATCAAGTATTTGGAGACCTGCACTGAGAGAAACTCGAGTTTTAACATCAGAGGATAGGCAGAGATCCCAACAGGCAACCAGTGGTGTTGTAATGCCTGCCAGAGTCCTTCCTTCTTGGCAGATGATAGCTAGCAATAGAGAGAGAGAGAGAGAACCAAGCCAGAAGATAGGCTGAGATCTCAACAAGCAATCAGCAGTGTTGTGATGCCTACCAGAATCCTTCTTTGCAGTTGACAGTTGGTAATAGGGAAAGGCCCAGAGAAAGCTGTGTGTTAAAGGCCCAGAGAAAGCTGGGCCTTTAACACGCAGTCAGGCTGCAGCTAGGATAATGAAGCAGGAGAAAAATCAGGACACAGAGTTGCAGCCTAACCAGCATATGTCAGCAGCAGCGAACATAGAAAAGCGACAACTCCGATCTCGCAGCATACTCACAGCTTCTAAACTGAAAGTAGGGGCCCGATGATGACAAGTTAGAGAGCTTGTTGAAACATTGCCAAAAAGGAAAACTTTTAAAGTGTTGGTTAAGATTTTACCCAGAGTTTCAGAAGATCTTACATAGTGTTTTGATTTTGGAGGATCATAATCTGGGATTTTAGTCAAGATTTTAAGCATTTCAACTAACAAACTTTTAATAATGCGGGAAAACACCTGAGATTTTAACCTTTTACATATGTGTGTGTGTGTGTGTGTGTGTGTGTGTGTGTGTGTGTGTGTATACACATATTATATATGTTTTCTGAGGTTTTCGCAGGTGTTTGTATGTAGGTCTTTGGTTATTCGGGTCTTCTCCTGCGTAAAATTGGAAGTATCTTGGCGATGTTTCGACGAAGTCTCATTCGTCATCTTCAGGCTGGTGTTCTCGGCTTCGTGCTTCCAGGAGCAAAGGGCTATATATATATATATATATTCAAAAGCACTGGAGAGACATCAGGTTGACATATGTTATTCCAGAATATACTAATTTGGATTATAATCTCCACTCTATTCTTCATCATTCCTTAAATGTGCAATAAATCAGATTTTCTCCATTTGTTATGTTGTGTAATATTCTGGTTTGTGCTTTCAATGGTAAATATAAACATTATATGCCTGTCGGCATTAAGCAACAAAATGCATTGTTGTTGTTTTGCAAAAAGTTTATTTTTTTCCAAACATACAAATTACATCTTTTTCAGAACAGAGTTTAATCTGGTCATCAATTTGTTCAATTTTTAGTCATTTTTAACAAAATTTTATCTATTCTATTTTGCCATAACACTTATTTCTTAATCTTAAATCACATATTCAACTAATACCATCTTTAAAAAAACCCCACATATTTACTTAATCAAAACAATTACCCTTCTATTAACCCACCTTAAATCTTAATTCAATTAATAATTCATAATACATTTCAATACAGTTCAAATGTATTTATATTACATAATACTCATTAAATCCTTATTCCATTATTACTTCAAATTTAAATCTTATCTTTAATCCTAAAATATAGCAATTTAACATTTAAACGTAGTTCTTAGTTCAAATAATGCTATTCAATGCAATTTGCCATTTATCTCAAATTCTATCTAATAAACCATATCATTTATATAACACCAATTAAATAATTTTTGTTTATAAATCATAATCATATATTGTTTCTTTTTCTTTTTCTTTTCTTTTTTACTTAAGTAAAAAATGTTCAAATTATTACAATAGTTATACATATTTAAGGAATATCCCAATGATTGTAGCTGTCAATTTTCTAATTTAACCTTTTCTTTTATTCTTTCACTGTTAATCCCAATGCACTCATCTTTATTCCACTGTTAATCCCAGTATGATCCTCTTTATTTTTCTCACCGCTAATCCCAGTGTTATCATCTTTGTTCCATTGTTAATCCCAGGGTAATCATCTTTATTTTTCTCATTGTTAATCCCAGTGTAATCATTTTTGTTCCACTGTCAATCCCAGTGTAATCATCTTTATTTTTCTCACTGTTAATCCCAGTGTAATCATCTTTAACTTTTGTAAATATATTATTAAAAGTATTCAAATTATAACAATTGTTTTAAGTATTTAAACAATATCTCAATTATCATAACTATCAATTTTTTCAAGTAGTAGTTTCTAATATCTTAATAAAAAAATTTGTTTCATTATATCCATTGCTATATTTTCTTTTAATATAGTCTAATTTACCTATATTTTAGCTTCAATCCCTATTTCATTTCTAAATGTCTGTAACATAGTTCTTCTCATATTTATTAATTTCAGTATAGTCATTTTATAAATCAAAGTCCTGGACTTTTTAATTTCCTTAATATTTTCCAAGCTTTTACTCTCTTATCATTCACTGTTAATCCTCATGTAATCATCATTGTATTATTGTTAATCTCAATTTAATCATCATTATATTATTGTTAATCTCAATATAATCTCTAGAGACCTTCTTTAGTATTATTACTATTCATATGTTCAATTATTTATTCATATTTAATCACAATGTCTTTATCTTCTTTATTTTCCACTTCTATATCTTATTTCTCCATCTTCATTTTCTTGTCCACTTGTGTATACTCCATTTCAATTTTCATATCCTCGACTTTTTATTCTTTATGCAACATTATAGTTATTTATCTTATTTCCATTCTCCAAGTCAAATAATTATTCCAATTTATACAAGTTCTGTTGTGTTCCCTTCTATTTCTTTTTTCTTTTTATTCCTTCAAAAGTCAAACCTCTTGTAGACAAAAAAATCCTCCTCCACAAATTCTCACGGTTGTTATCTGTAAAGTTCATAGTTTTCCAAAACAAAGAATCAAGTTACAATGTTCCTTTTTACTCCAGATGGTGTCTCTCTGCAATCCACAATTTCCTATTGCTTAACAAGTGTCCATTTTGTTGCAATTACATCACAATCTTAACTTCTCTTTTTCTTTTCCTTTTTCAGTTTAAAAATATCAGATCATATTTAAAGTCCAGTCCAAATTAAAATAGCTCTTCTCACTTCTTTTTTTCCAGTTTCCCCTTTTATTTATACATCACTTTCCCCCCCTCTTCTTAAAGCTTATTATCCATTCTTTGTTTTTCTTGCAATTTAAAATGAAAAGGGGGAAAAGGATCTCTTTATTTCTTTCCAATCCTTTGACTATATCTAATTGTTTAAAGTTTCCAAATAGTTTGCTCAAAAATCAAGTTTCCATTGGGTTTTTATCTCTTCAAAGTTACATTTCAAAATCTTCTTTGCTCCCATGCCCCTTAGCCGCTATTGCACATTAGGGGCCTTAAAACTGTAAGATGTTTCTCTTGTTGTTATTCAAGCCTGAGCTGGCTGTCACTCATCCAGCTTCAAAAACACTCCATTCCATTTCTTTCTTCTCTCCAGCTCTACACTTAGTCTGGTTGTCCCAGCTTCGTGGCAGCCGCCATGGCTGCCACACACACACACACCCCGCCGTCTCACAGAGAGTTCCCTCTGACCTCCGAGGAACTTGCCTGTTCCTCTCAGTCGCCCGAGGTGCCTCTCTTTCTTCCCCATCCCTGCAGGACAGTTCTGGTCTGAAGACCCATCGGCAGCGGTTCGGCAGCCAGGGTTTTTGCAGCGTTCATCAGAGCCTGCTAATTCCCCAACTGTCTCACCGTGACACCAAATCGGAAGTCAACAAAATACATTGTTGTTGAATTCACCTCACTCTGGAAAAAAGACAATATCCTAGTCCCTAAGATCACAGAATAGTGGAAGGAGTAGGGGCAATAAAATCTTATCTCATGTTGCAAAGCATTAATTCAGTTTCCTTCCTCTCCTAAACCATCCATAGCAATAAAACGTAGCAATATTTTGTCATGCATATTTGTCTACTCAGAATATTACTTATATTTCCCTTCTGAAATCAATTTAAGAAGTATAGACAGAGCCATATATCTATTCATAAAATACAAATACTTATGGTAGATTTGAAGAACACCTTCTCCTTCTCCCTCTCCAAGGGCCCTCTGACTCAAAGTTCTCCCATGAAACTCATTGGAAGTAGACTTAAGACAAGAAGGGGGAAAAGCATCCTTCCTGCAGCATACTATTGTCATTGTCATATTGTCATTGGATATGGTGGAGTGTACGTATTTAAAAGGACATATCTCATGGTCATGGAGACAAAGAGATTCATTTAAGGCTATTTGCCACACTAACCACATAGAACCAACAGCAGCAAGAGTAATCTACTTCCAAAGTATTTATTAGAGCAGTATGCACAAAACATAATTTCTTGAATTCCAATGTCTCGTATTGTCTGAATGTGAATATACATTATACAAATTTCTTCTACAAAAAGCAAAGCAAAAACAAAGCTTTGACTTGCATATGCCTATCCTTAAAAGTGTAAATCAATGACCAACATTGGCTTCTGACTGTATTCTAAATCTGAGCACACAGAAACCAAAAATGTTTGCCCAAACATTTTTGCTTTACAAAGCTTGCTGTCATGTGTTGAATCCAGGAAACAAAGAAAGCAAAGAAAGGAAGAGAATCAGACTAGCTCCTCTCTAATTGCCTGGACTCTACGAGGGAAGGCAGGGAAAATATAAGGTTTGCAAGTTTCTGTTACTATTATGAATCTCAATGTAGTTTTAATCTCAATGTATATAAATTGAAATAAATAAATAAATAAATAAATAAATAAATAAATAAATAAATCAATCAATCAATCAATCATCTTGAGGAGTCTGCTTCCTGGTCAGATCTATCTCAAAGACATCACCAAGAACCATAATTTTTTCTCTTTCATCACCTAGAAAAAAATGCAGAGTCATCCTGGAAATGAGTCTTGTCTTATATCTACATTGCTCCAGATTGCATGTGCAATTAAATAACAAAAATATTTTCCATATTAAAAATGTATATTTTTAAAACTAAAATGAAATCTTCTCTGAACATATCAGGGAAAAAAACCAGGCTGTAACCCTTCTCTTGGAACAGATCGTTATCCACATGCAGGCAGTCTTTTGAATGAATTATTGTATAATATTATAAAAAGTGAGATCTCACCTGCAATTTGACAGGGTGCTATATAGTCACAGTTTGAATTCTCAGTGAGAATGTAGCCTTTCATGCAGTGTTGTAGCTTTGAGACCACAAAAAGAGAGACTAGTATTTATTTTCTCCCAGTTGATATTTATCTCTAGTTGGAAGCATATACCTTTTTCTAGAGCAGTCATTACAAATAAGGTCTGAAAAGCAAGCTGCCAATACTGAAAGAGTGTTAATTATGTGATTCAGTATTTATATCAAAATTCAGCATAAACTGAGAATCTTAGTTTTGAGCCAAGTAGCAAAATTCAAGCTTTTCAAGTAGAAAGGAAAGGATCCAGTCTTTGTTATACCTAGTTTAAAGCTTTATAAGGTAGCAAGTGATGGGAAAGGATCTATTAAGTAGCCTGAGTGGATTTTAATCTATCTCTTGTGTTTAAAAAATTAAAATGAGATTCAGATTAGAATAGAATAGTAATTTGATTTGGTCAGGCCTAAAACTATCTAACACCTCTGTAGGAAACGCTGACATCATTCTTTTTCTTTCTGCAAACTGGAGCAAAACTGGCTTGGAAGCAAACCACGTTTTGCATCTTAACACAACTTTATTTATTTATTTAAAACATTTATATAGCCGCCTATCTTATGCTGAATTCTAGACAGCTTCCAATTAACAGTTAAAACTGTAAAATCAGAATACATAAATCAATTAAAACCATAAACATTAAAAATGTAACGCCAAAGTTAAACTTCCAACATCCTAAATTATATCCTTTCACCCACCTCACCTTATCCCAGTGCTTGGGAGGAAAAAATAACCTGGTCTTAAGTGCTTTTTGGATGGCTAGAAGGATAGTGATCTACCAAACTTCAAGTAGAAAGGTGTTCCACAGGGCAGGAGTCACCACAGAAAAGACACCATTCCTAGATTCCATAAAATGACCACATTTAAGGGAAAAGATCAGGAATATGTTCACTGATCTGATAGGATGTGTAGATGTCTTTAGGGACAGATGCCACATAGGGCTTCAAGGTAATAACTGTGATAGAATGCACTGACGAGGTTAATCCCCGTCAGTACCTGAAATTTCAGTCTATATAAAGACCAGACCCTTCTCCATTCCTTAACCAGTTGCATGACCATTACAATCTATAACACTTTAAATCTGCCCATCACCTTAGTATTTCTGCAAAAGAAAATCCCAGTATATAGATCAACTACTCTATTTACTCTATTCCATAATAAGAATAACCACATCATGCAGAATTGATATGAATTGTTGTTTGGTTCAGATAAAACTCAATCTGTCAAATCTGAATTAACAAAGCACTGCATCTATGTTCCCATGAACATGTTATGTCCAAACATATGAATACTGTTAAGGCTTAGCATGATGACAAAATTCATACGCACTAAGCCAGTATCTTGGTTTTTTCAATACAATGGATGAGAAACAGAACAACTCAGTTTTAATCTAGTCTAGCGTTTTGTGTGACCTGAGCCACAGTCTCTCAGTTCTTATTTTTTTACAACTCACAATGGCAAATAATATATATGTGTCTGGGCAGGATATTTTTCTAATGTTAAAAAAATCCTCCATAATGTGACAAATTCCTAGCCCTGCCCCTGCCTTTAGTTCTTAGATAGATGTGCCAAAGCCAATAATACTATTATCAAAAGCCTAGATTTCTGCTTTTTTTTTAAAGTGAAGTAGGAAATTCTTCTAACTAGGAAGAAAGGAATTTCCTTTTTCAAACCATGTGTGCAGTATGTGAGTCATTGCTAAGAATGTTCATTCATCCACTGAAAACCAAGAAAAAGTCTTAAAATAGCCAGTGACAATAAGATATTTATACCTCAGATTCTAGAAGTGTTACAAGCTTGATCTTTTTTCAAAAAACCAAAAGCTGAGAGTGTGGGCATTGTGGTTTACTTGGGGAATAATTCTTACTCTTGTAGAAGCCTACATTTTTCTGTTCTGTCTCACAGGCTTAGGATGCTAGACCAATTCTCGAATACAGCTCATCTGTCTGGAACTCACACTGCATATCAGACATTAATACAATATTTCACAAGAAGAATCCTCCATGCCTCTGCTGACAACAGAATACCTTATACTACCAGACTTGAAATTTTGGGCTTAGACAACCTAGAACTATGCTGCCTTCGGTCTGACCTAAGTGTAGTACACAAAACTATCTGCTACAACGTCCTGCCTGTCAATGACTACTTCTGCTTCAACCGCAATAATACACAAGCACACAATAGATACAAACTTAAGGTAAATCTCTCCAAACTCAATTGCAGGAAATACGACTTCAGCAACAGAGTGGTCAGTGCCTGGAATGCACTACCTGACTCTGTGGTTTCTTCCCCAAACCCCCAAAACTTTAACCTTAAATTGTCTACTGTCGACCTCACCCCATTCCTAAGAGGTCTGTAAGGGGCCTGCATAAGCACACCAGTGTGCCTACTGTCCCTGTCCTATTGTCCCCATTTATTCATATCCATTTCCTGTATTCACAATCATGTTTATCCTTATATCTGTTATTTTATTCATGCTTGACCAATAAATAATAATAATAATAATAATAATAATAATAATAATAATAATAATAATAATAATAGTAATAATAATAATAATAATAATATCCTGCATTTAGCAAAAGGTGGTTTCCTTGGTTCTGGTTTAAAATGTTGCATGCATTCTGATATTGTAGTTTGCTTGCAAGATGTCCCTCTGTGAGGGAAAAGACTGGTTCTAAATTTGATAAATAAAAAAATATATGGCTTTGAATATGTGATTATGCAACCAGCTGAGGCAACAATTCTACATTATTACTAGTGTGTAAAAGAAAAAAAAAATCACGTAGAACTGTTTTGAAATGAAATTCACTGTCCCTTCAATAAAGAATTTGAGGGATGATAATGTTTTGCATCTAGAATTATGAGCATTTCTATCCTTTGAAAAAGCGGCACTTGGTTATCAAAAGCTTTTGCAGACCACCATGAAATGTTAAGGGTGAGCAATATGGTGCCTTGAAGTCCCATTTCATGTGGATACATATAATATATCTGCAAGAATCTAAAATTTAATGACAAATGACAGAAATCTCATACCATCAAATATTGTGAGATGTTGGTGTTCTCAGTTGAAGTCTCACTTTTGTGAAGTATTGAGTGGATCAGCGACAATACTCTTGCAAACTGCTAGTTAACCACAGACTACTGTTGGGTACTTTTAACATTTAATATTTAGACCAAAACTGTCAAACTCATTGTTCACTATTTTGAAACCAGAAGATGATCCACAGGCATTTATCAACAAATTAGGTACTATAGTTCCACTATGTATTTTTGATGACTGCAGCCTTTGAGCCCAGTCATTTGAACCATGCACAGTTCTGTGGTTTCTTTCCCATAAATGCAATAAATCTGTTCCCATTTATTCTCTTCCTCCATGGTTTCATTACTCCACTGACTCTTCCAGCAAAGAGCCATAACATCATTGATAAGATTGTGTGCTTTTAGAAGAATTGGGAGAAAATGAAGTCTCAGTCCTTTGCGTGCAATATTTACAGAGTCCTTCCTGGATGAAATAAACAAATATAAATCAGGGATCAGCCATGTGTAGCTGAACTAATATTACTGGACTGAAACTTCTGTTATCCCTCATCATTGGTCATGCTGGATAGGACAGACGGAGTTGGAGCTTAACGACATCTGGAAAGCTGCACCTTTCCCATGCCCGCTTGAATGAACTGAATTGGTATAAAACAACTTCTTGTGCTCTTCTGTCTACCCTGCTATCCCATTACTCCACATGGCCATCTTCCAGGGCTGTAATCATTTGTAAACAGTTGGGAAAGTTGTACATCTATTTGTAATATCTAATTCTCTTAGCTCCCACAGTTGCAATTCTGCACTTGCAGATGGTGAAACAGGTTCCAAGACCACTTAATGCTTGCAAAGTTGGCAGCAAATGTAAGTATTGCAACAAATGTCAAGGTGTATATTAACAGCCAAGGTGGATCAAGTTTATTGATTTGGAGTGGAGTATTTTACTCACATAATTTTCTGGCGAAGTATGTATGTATGTATGTATGTATGTATGTATGTATGTATGTATGTATATGAATGTGTGTATTTGTATGTATCCATATATGCATGTATCTTTGTGTGTATGTACATGTATGCATGTAAATATGTATAGACAGATACATACTTTTCTGCCTTTCACCTAAAATTAACTGCCTGAAGCAGCCAGGTAGCTCTGCCCAGTAACAGGACCAGCCAAACATGTTTGGGGAATTAAGAGCTGCCTATTAAAAATAAGAAATGTGGTGCAAGAAAAAGGGCTAAGGAAGCCAGGTTTTCAATTGCCCATTCCCTCATGGACATACCTGCCTATGCACACATAAAATACAGAGAAAAGGTGGGTAAGCGCATGCATTTGTTTAAAATAAAAGCATGGAGGGGAAAAATTGGAAGTACTGACCTTAAAGCTCCAGTAGTTGGGTTGCTAACAAAAAAAGAACAAAAAACAGAACAACAAAAAAATACCATTAAGATTCTGTTTTGAGAAAACAGTTGACTTTAAACAGTGTGATAAGTGATCATGTTTAATAGGTTTGTTTAAAGTCCCCTCCCAATGGTTTTTTTTAAAACAAAAGTTATGAATTCCCTAAAATGAATTGAAATGATCAGTGAGTATCACATAGGAAGGCTTCAGTCATGTAGATACAGTGATATACTGTAGATGTGAAATTTTACTGCAAGAATAAATAAAAGAGCAAAGAGTTCAAGATCCTACTTCATTCTGTAATATTTTTCCCCATCTAGAAACTATGGTTAAACTAGTAAAACTATAAATATTGCACGAATTATTTCACTATGGAAAGGAAAGGAAAGGAAAGGAAAGGAAAGGAAAGGAAAGGAAAGGAAAGGAAAGGAAAGGAAAGGAAAGGAAAGGAAAGGAAAGGAAAGGAAAGGAAAAGCAACGTCAGTATCACATATTGATTTCTACCTTGAAGTCTGATGAAAAGGAATATTTTAAATTATGACTAAACAGAATAAAATGTAGAGGAAAAATGCCTCCCTGTAAAATAGTTTAATCAAACTGATTCCCTGCCAGATATGGCTTTATTTTATTTTAAATAATTCCAATTATTATTTTTTAATTGCAAACAATAAGATACATTATAGGTTACATAGCAACGTAAAAAGAGAGAGACAATATGGAGCACAGTCCAGCTATCATTAAATATTTGCCCTCCCCACTGATTGTTAAAGAATAATTCATCATGTACTCAGTCTCCAAATAAAGCTATAAACGTTGCTTAGTTTTGGCTAAGTTTTACTCATGACATATACCTTATTTTCTTAAAGTAGAATTATACTACTGATTAGCACACCTATATACAACACTAGCTATCTGGAAAAAGTATGCAATTTCATTTTATATGGCAATCAAAGCAGTAATAGAGACACTCAAATAAATATGCCATAAGGGAAGCTAAGCCATATTGAGATATGAAAGACTCTGAAACTAGGCTTAACAATGTACATAGTTCCATCTATGAAAAAAAAAAAAGATGCCGTCTTCTTTTCTTTACATTGAGACTGAGCAAAATGAAATTTAGCTACCTTTGGTTAATAATGCAGTAGTATAGAACCTTCAGAAGTATTCTTAATTTGGTATGTGAATTGAACAAAATATCTTATTTCTTTCTTCTCCAATGGACATGCACTTAAGAAATCTCATAAACAAAATTATACGTCTATATCCCCAAATCTCAACATTGGCAGAAGTAGAAGTAGAGACTGAATAAAGAGCCGCAAATGATGAACACAATGAAATGATGCATTGCAATGTGGGATAATTGATTGCAACTCAGAATGTCATGAATTGTAGGAAAAATTCATTTGTAGTTTTCTCATTTTCTAGTCTTGGAGGGAAAAAAATTAGAATTTAAACGATGAACTGGCAGCAGCCCAGATCAGTACGTCTTGTGAAACTAAATGGTTTCTGGTTTGTGGTGTTGGTTCCTAATTAAATAATTTTTTTTATGAATGCACAGATCTGGAAAACAGAATCAGTGAAATGAAGGGAGGAAAATGCCACAAGTTTTGATAACAACAACATCGATTCAATCAGCCTCAAATCTTTCTTGGTGTTGAATGATATCTAGTTCACTCAAACGATATATTCTTTCTTAGCTTCAGAACATAACAGATACAGATTGAATCCCTTCATTGATTTATTTACCACAAGTTCGTTTAGATCAGTAGAATGTATTTCTAAGTAATAAACATGTATTGGAATACATGCTACTCATTAAAAAGGAGAATTCTGTAGCAGAAAGATAGAAAAGGCCCTTATGCATGATGTCATTAAAGCCCTCCTAAAATTCAGAATTAATTAATTCAGCACAACTTTGTTAAACAATGATTCATCATCCTGCATTTAGAGAGCAGCGTGTCAGGGGGTATGCTTAGCTAGAACTTCTCTTAGCACATTAGTTTTCCATGTGTAGTAAAGAGAGTTAATGACTTGGGACAGCTTTCATGTAATCCTTCATGATTCTGTAAAAGATGAGCTAAACTTCCCACTGCTACTTACACATTACAACCATGTTTTGCCCTGCAGGACAAATATCTGCTTCACTGGTACTGATGGAATTTTAATAAGAAAAACAGTGTGCAGCTCTGCTGTCCCTATTCAATTTCTTTTTCCTCTTGGCTATTAGCTTTTGAAAACAAAACATTTAGGAGATCCTGATCAAAAATTTCCTTTGTCATTCCTAATTCTGAAACCTAGGAAGTGAGGTAATCCTACACTGAGCCCAATTGAAAAAGCAGATCTTTAGTACCAAGTGGTAAATATAAACAGATTATTGCACTTTGAAAAACTTGAATGACAACTTGTTTTGCCTTATAAGCTTTTTTCCCCACATCCTTTTCGTCTTTGCTTTCTGCCATATGGAACCTTCAGTGGAAGATAATTCTTTGCATACAGATGAATCATTTAAGAAGATAATGATTTGTTTGCAACCTATTGAGTGGAGAAGATTGTGTTCTGTGTTACCATATTGCTCTACTGAAGATTCTAGTTGTCTTGAAAATTCAGGAAAAATGCATAGATTTCTCCATATTCCAATTACTCAAATTAACAGAAGGCATGCTTATTTCTGGCTTAAAGCAAAGTATTATTTGATGCAAGCTAGTTTTTTAAAAAAAAATAAAAATAGTGGGGAAGCAGAATAATTAATTGTGGTTCAATGATATTTCTTAGGCTAGGCTTAACACGCTTACTATCTTATTCTTGGCAACATTTTCAACCCTTGCATTATGCTTATTTCCCAAAGCTATCTACCATACTGCATACCCTTCAGTGCAGCTATTGGCACAGGAAATCAATTGTATTGCAGCAGACTGAGATGGTGTTGACATCAGCAGATTTTCCTCCTGTTTCAGAGAAAAGCAGGAAGAAGAACCACAATTAATTACATTCTGTTTGTACTGGAGGATCAGAGGAAGATAAGAATAAATGATAGACTTATTAATACCAATAAAAACAGGAGAAATGATGCAGAAAGGACAGTATGAAGAATAGCAAAGGCTAAGGAATAGATTATATCAAGGAATTTAATTTAACATACCAGCATGACTATGAAACTGCAGGTCAGGTGAAGGTTGATTTCTGAGCGGTGAAACAGGATTAAAGTTCCAAAACTTGTTTTCGGTGCAATTATTGAAAGTTCACAAAGACATATGTGTTTTTAATATATTCAAAATATTTTTCATAAGCAAACAAATGGAATGTTTACAGAAAAATGTTACACATTTTCCCCTAGATAATTCATTTTATTCTTTCTTCCCCAACCATCTCTTTCTTAATCTTTTCCCTCATGCAATCATTATTCTGTGACTAAGATACATGATCTTTATTGATTTGATTTCGTTGATTTTCAGGGCTGCAATGTCCTGAGTGTACATCAGTACACTGCATATACTTCCTCGAGAATGGGATATAGGTAACAGTATGTTTGTTTATGATATCATTCCCAGATCAAAGATCCTAGCTTGTATATGAGGACTGAATGTAAAACTAGGTCTTGAGAATCCTTCCTACTTCTTAATTTGAGCCAAACAGATGCCAATAAAGATCTTCTTCAATTTTGTAAAAAGATGAAAGTTGCATGGTATCAAATCTGGACTATATGGAAGATAAGGTAAAACAGTAGACCCAACTTCACAATGGTCTCTTGCAGTGGTGAAATCCAATTTTTTTTTACTACCGGTTCTGTGGGTGTGGTTTGGTGGGCGTGGTGTGGGGTGGTGTGGCTTGCTGGGTGTGGCAGGGAAAGGATACTGCAAAATCTCCATTTCCACCCCACTCCAGGGGAAGGATACTGCAAAATCCCTACTCCCTCCCCAATCCTGAGGGAAGGATATTGCAAAAACTCCATTCCCACCCCACTCTGGGACCAGCCAGAGATGGCATTTGCCAGTTCTTTGAACTACTCAAAATTTCCACTACCGGTTCTCCAAACTACTCAAAATTTCCGCTACCAGTTCTCCTGAACCTATCAGAACCTGCTGGATTTCACCACTGGTCTCTTGCTATATTGCAGCAAATTTTCTTTTTAATCTTTCATAGCTTTGAGCATTGCAATGTAGCTCTATCAGGTGTTCGTAAATTCTAGATTCAAAGTGAATAGCACCATCTCTGCCCCAAAATGTAGGTGTAAGTTTTCCTTTTGAAAAAAAAAGGAAATTGTGATAATATTTCATGGATGAATGCTTCATTTCTGGGTCATAAAGATAATCCGATATTTCATCTGCTGTCATAATACTGTGAAGATATTCCTCACCCACATTTTTGTAGTGTGACAACAATTCTAGCAAATTTTAACTCTTGAAGTTTTCATCTCTGCTATCAGCATGGAAAGGAACCCATCTTGTACAAATCTTTCCATACTGAACAAGATAAATGTGACCTGCATATTTCAGTGAAATGCCAAACTTGTGAACAATTTTCCTTTGAGTGATCTGCTGAATGTCCTTAATTGGTTTGTTAACTTTACTTGCTCTATGTGAAACTTGTCATTTGTTGTCACAAGTTGTCCATTTCATTCTTGATCACAAAAATTAGCTTTTTTCTGTTTCATCATCTTTATATGTTGGCTCAGTAACACATAGTCATCACCATTAATAGCTTTCCTTTGTTACTGAATTTCAATTGAAGGACTCTTGGTGTTCAATGATAGCACATTGTTGAAAGTACATTCACAAATATTCACTGTGGGCTTCCATTTCAAAATTGCAACAATTTTCTCTCAGAAATTTCCCATCAACAGAAATGAAAGGGCAGGTGATAAAGAACATGTCAGAGTTTCGAATGTATCTGTATTGCCATCTATTGGTGACTTTTTATACTAAGGCTCTGTTTAGGGAAAGGGTTGTTTTTAATACCCTGTTTCTCCCAAAATAAGACATCCCCTGATAATAAGCCCAATCGGGCTTTTGAGAGCTTGGTCATAAGGCCAAGCACTTGTTTCTGGGTTCAAAAAAATATAAGACAGGGTCTTACTTTTGGGGAAACATGGTATATGGTTTAAACATATTGTTAAGTCCATACATATAAATTGAAAAATTATGAATTGAATCAAAGGTGATAACAGATTCTGAATGTGAGTCATGGCTCTTTTGGTAGAGTCAAAAATTTGTTGTGGAAAAAAATGGAAGAAAAAGAGTAAAAGAAAGTATAATAGTAGAATGAAAAAAGAAATTATGATTCCTGCCTGAAAAATATAATAGCAATAGCACTTAGACTTATATACCACTTCATAGTGCTTTTACAGCCCTCTCTAAGCAGGTTTACAGAGTTAGCATACTGCCCCCAACAATCTGGGTCCTCATTTTACCCACCTCGGAAGGATGGAAGGCTGAGTCGACCTTGAGCTGGTGAGATTCGATCTGCTGAACTGCAGCTAGTAGTCAGCTGAAGTAGCCTGCAGTACTGCACTCTAACCACTGTGTCACCTCGGCTCTTATAATGAGATAAATTTCCCAATAGAATGAACAGAATATGGACATAAGGAAAGAGTATATGAAAACTGCTTGAAAGAGGTTAAAACAAACTATTATATAGTGCCAGAGAAGTGTTATACAAATGGGAAGTATGAAAAGGGATTCTTGTTGGAATAATGGAATGAAAGAAATTCATACAA
The DNA here is from genome assembly GCA_038048745.1 of Coluber constrictor foxii. Classification (NCBI taxonomy): domain Eukaryota; kingdom Metazoa; phylum Chordata; class Lepidosauria; order Squamata; family Colubridae; genus Coluber; species Coluber constrictor. The sequence continues at coordinate 74,413,947 of CM075961.1, forward strand.
GGGAATGATTGTTGTCTATTTGTTTTTGTTGTATAGAATAAGTCAAGGAGAATAGAATCAAAAGATATGGGAAAAAACTAATTTGGTTGATACTAAAATTGTTTTGGAAATGAATTCTAAAAGTTCAACAAGAAGCCTCCATCAGAGTAAATAGCATTTAAAAAAAATAAAGAAATGAAAAGATTTGGTTGCAATTGAAGTGAGAGCATTCTGGAAGGAGCATTTTAGAATTCTGGAAAATGTAGCATTATGTTAAAGAGCACTAATATTTATATTAATATAAATATTTATATTAATATAAAAATCATTAAAAGTTAAGTTATAAATGTGATAAATAGAAATTCAGCAGGGAGTATCAATAGCACTTAGATTTATATACCACTCCATAGTGCTTTACAGATTCTCTGAGTGATTTACAATGTCAGCAAATTTTCCCCAACAATCTGGGTCTTCATTCTACCAACCTCAGAAGGATGGAAGGCTGAGTCAACCTTGAGTCAGTCAGAATCAAATATCTGGCAGTGAGCAGAGTTAGCCTGCAATACTGCATTCCAACCACTGTGCCACTACAGCTCAAGTATGACATGTATGTATGGTAATTCCTTGTTTGGTTAAAGTACTTATGGATAAGGAATACAAAAGTAATATTTGAGATACAGAAACTAGTTGTCACAAAATCAAAAGAAAACAAAAAAACCCCTCCATTATAAAAACACAATACAGCTATACAAGGAAAAAAGAAAACAAGAAACGAAAAGAAGAAACGGAAAGGACTTAACATTGTTCAGGCAGTAGAAAGAGGCAAAATAATTTAAACCTTGATTTTACTATAAATGAGGCTTGCATTTCAGACATAACAGCCCCTGAAATTATTTCATATTGTTTTTCTGGGTTTTTTTGTTTTACAAGAAGTATTTTTATCAGAAACACCTTTTGTGCCTTTTTTAATCCATCTTTTTTGAAACATGTCTGATATGAAGTAGATGTGAATCATACTTACTTTTGCATGCAGACAATGCTGTGTTCTTGGCTGACAATCTGAATGATGTGCAACGTATGTTAAAATACAATATGATGCAATAAATAGTGTAAATTTTGAAATTATATTGAACACATAGTTGTGTTAATATGGTAACTCTTGCAAATAATTGCAAGCATGCATAAATGTTGGAAAACTGACATGACTGCAGAAGTTTGCAGTTTGTGTAGACTGTAGAATGTTTATTAAATAGAAACAATTCTAATAATTGCTTGGTTTGTAGGTTTTGTAGCTGTGTAGGCTTTCTGAAGAATGAGAATGTGCAAAAGGAAGGGAAAAGGGCTGTATATAAATGAATCTGGATAGGCTGAACCCTGGTAAGACTGAGTGGCTTTGAGTATGTGGAGCTTTGGATTCCAGGACTTTAACATGATTAGTTCTAAATAGGGTTGCACTACTCCAGACTCAATGCACAACCTGGGGGCTCTCCTGAAATCATGATTCAGTTTGATGAGCAGGTGGCAGTCATAGCTAGGACAGCCTTTGCACAACTATGTGTTGTGTACCAGTTGCACCTTTTCTTGGATCGGGAGCTCCTGTGGTCAATCACTCAAATCCTAATAATCCTCTCGGTTGGATTATTGCAATGTGTTCCATCCAAAAGCTTCAACTGGTGGAAAACACAACTGCGCAGGCAGTTCTTGGGGCCCCTAGGGCACCCATGTTACACTGTTGTTCCATGAGTTGCATTGGTTTCCGGTTTGCTTTTGAATCCAATCCAAGGTGTAGGTTATCACCTATAAAGCCCTTTGTGGCATGGATCCAGGTCATGCTGGCAGAGATGTGCTACAGACCCTAGCAGTAAAAAAATTACAGCTGACGGGGTCCAGAAGAAGAGCTTTTTCTGCCACGGGCACCCAGTCAAATGGATGGAAGACTTGGCTGTGCCAGATGGCTTGGGGCCCCAATGGAAAATGGCATCTTGGATGGACTTCCTGCTCTCCATGTGTACTTTGCTCCCTTCCTTTCCATTATGGCTAATCAGATTTTATCTGAATTTTTAAATGTATGGTTCTTACTTATTGTTTTAACATTTTAATGTAGACTGGAATAGAATGGAGTAGAATAGAATGGAAGGGAAGGGAAGGGACCTTTGAGATCTTCTAATCCAGCTCCCTGGTCAAGCAGGAGAACTTATACTATTTCCGATAAGTGGCTGTCTAGTTTCTTCTAAAAAACCTCCAGTGATGGAGCACCCACAATTTCTGAAGGCAAGCTATTCCAATTGGTTAATTGTTAGGAAGTTTCTTCTTAATTCCAGGTTACTTCTCTCTTTGGTTAGTTTCCAACCATAGCAACTGTAAGCTGCCTAGAGTCACCTTGGCAAGATAGGTGGCATAGAAGTCTAATAATAAAACAAATAAATGAATGTCTCATCCTATTTTGTTATATGACATTCAGAATGTCAGAAAAACAAAAACATTCTTTGAAAATAGTGAGAATTGTTTACTTAAGAAGTGTCCACGGTCCAACAAAAAGGAAATGAAACGTGAATGGGTTCTGAATGAACAGAAAAATGAGTGATTGGTACAAAAGAGGTGCACTGAGATGCTTTGTTATAACTGGAGAATAACTGGATTAAAATTGTTATTGGATGGAGATGATGAAAAATATAAAGGTAAAAGGGTTAAGGAACAAAAGGCTATCTAGGGGGATGTGTATCAACTTGGAAGAATAAAATATAGTTTAAAAACATAGAGAGTTACAGTATGAAAACTAGATTTAGTTCTGGTTCCTTCCTTCTGATTTTGCTTATCTTACTGGGCATACTGCTGTGTGTGTGTGTGTGTGTGTGTGTGTGTGTGTGTGTGTGTGTGTGTGTGTGTGTGTGTGTGTGTGTGTGTGTGTGTGTGTGTGTGTGTGTGTGTGTGTGTGTGTGTGTGTGTGTGTGTGTGTGTTATGTCAGTATCTCTTTCTACCCACTAACAATGTATTTTCTATTGTGGAATGACTGACATCGTGTCATATTTTTTCTTTCCTTTCTCTTATGGTATCTATTCTTCTGGTATTGAAATGTTTTCTTCATATGTTTACAATAAGTTTCAATTAAGAAATGATGAAAAAGTAGCCATTTTATAAAAGGAAAAGATTGGCTGCTACTATTATAAATAAAAAATGTATCACATAGCAAAACTCATGTAAAGAAAGACATACATTATATGCATAGAAAAAACTATGTATAGGAAAGATAAAATGGCCGTTTAAACAGACATCTGTTTTAACTCAAGATAAGGGGACTATAAATAAGGAGGCATCTGTTCTAATTCTAGATAATGAAACGTTTATTTCTAATAAGATAACACATTCCATTCAATTGATAGTAATTGGATAAATCTTTAAACTAAAAAAAAACTTATAAAAAGAGAGCTGGAGGAGCACTCAACTGTATTTGGCAAAATTGTGTTCAATAAATATATTTCCTTCGACTTCCACTAATCTCTGGTGTATTTTATTAGATTCCCAGATTACATGAACCAGAGGAAAAGAAAGTATCTGATCTTTCCAGAAGTAGCTATTTAAAGATTCATACTTGGAAATGAATTTGGTAGAAATTTATAAAAGAAAAATTGCTGGGTTGCTTGTCAGACAAAACAATATCCATTTGGCAAAATACTGGAATCTCCAAAACCACTGGAGATTCTAGAATGCCACTGAAAATATTGGAATGCCAAAGAACTTTAATCTTCCAAGGAACTTTAATTTAAGATGGTCAATCAAGTCAACTTAATCTAGCCCTTATATTTGGGAATGAAAATGGCTGACGTTATGAGAAAATTATGGTCTTAGCTATTGCCTATGTACAGTAGTGGCCAAAATTGTGGAAACCTTTTGAGAAAAGTGTAATTTGAGGTTTGATGGCTAATAACACCACTTTTTAAAAAATAGTACCATAAAATTATATATCAATGGAAAGATAATTTAATCAAGAATGTAATGCAACAAAGATTGTTCAGCTATCTGTATTCTATGAAAAGTTATAGCCAAATAATCAGAAAAAGGAAGCACAACTTGCTTAGGTTGATATCAGGTAGTTTTCCTTCATCTGATTGTAGCTAATGAGCATGAGTCTTTAGAGAGCCAATCAGGTATCATCTTGTTTTGGCAATAAGCCAATCAGATCACAGTAGGATTCATTTATTGATGTCATGTATTGAAGCTGAGAAGAGGACATTTGTCAGTGTGTTATGTGATCATTATCAAGTTGGTTGGGAGTTTTTTTGTGTTCTTTCATTTAGTGAGCTTGTAAAACATAATAAAATTAAAGTAATGGTGCAAAGAGTTGACTGGTTGCCCAGAAAGCGTTGTAAAATAGAATTATTAAGTGAACAAGGCTACAGTTATAAAGAAATTAGAAGAAAAACTGGTGGAAACTTAACTAAAGGTGGCATTTCTAAGTTTTTGAAGAGGTATAAGGAGACTCAGTCACTACAAAACCACACTGGTAAAGGCAGGAAAAGATGCAAGTGATGATAGAAGAATTAAGAGACTGTGCCTATGTGAGAGAAGAACATAATCTGGGATCTGGGTGTATACAAGATGAAATGGTGCAATGCAATGTAAAGTTGAGTGCAAGGACAGTTTGGCACAGACTGCAGGAATTTGGGCTGAAATCTAGAAAGGAAACGAAAAAAAGTCACTTTAATTTCTCACACAAAGGTTGAAAAGCATTACATTCTTGATTAAATTATCTTTCCATTGATATATAATTTTATGGTGTTATTAGCCATCAGACCTCAATTTTGGCCCACAATTCCACAATTTTGGCCACTACTTGTATGTATGTATGTTATGTATGTATATCATCATCATTATCATTTTAGCCATTGTCTCTCCACTGCAGGATAAAGATCTCTTCCACATGTTTCCAACTAATACAATACTTTCGTTTGTTGTCTAATCCATGTGCAGTTTTTTCTATCTTGTCTTATAATGCTGAGTATGTATCTTTCCATATTTAGGATAGTAGTAGGACTTAATTTTGAGACAATCTGCTTCGTATTTTGCATACCCTACTTTTCAACTATAGAATTAGGGTATGCAAAATCTGGAGCAGATTGTCTCAAAATTCAGTCCTACTACTATCTTAAATTATTCTCTTACTCCAAAAAGAAAGTTATTTTCTCAGTTTTCCCAGGTTCTGCAGATGGAGATAGCTAGTTCTCTGAATGCCTGATTTGCTCATCAGTGTACTACAAGCTTCTCAAGTATCCATGATCAGTTCTTAAAATTTGGGAGAAGAGGAATGTGTATCTCAGCAAACCATATTCCAATTCAATAGCACTCCAAAGTGAAAAGCAGCTGCTAGGCCTTGATAAGACTGAATTGCCATGCAGCGGCACTATTTCCCACCCAAGCAGTCTCCCTAGTTTCTATTCAGTGACAGAACCATGGGAACACATCCAGGAAGTAGCAAAGCTGATCAAATTTGAAGCTCAGCCATAACAACAAAGGCCAAACAGAAGAGGGTGGATGAAAAAAAGGAATATATATATATATATATTCAAATAGTATTACCAACTTTCCTCTAAAGGCAGAGAGCTGGAATGACTAAAACTGATTAATTATTCAGTAAAATAGCAATAACACTAAGACTTATATACTGTTTCACGGTGCTTTTACAGCCCTCTCTAAGTGGTTTACAGAGTCAGCATATTGTCCCCAACAATCTGGGTTCTTCATTTTACCGACCTTGGAAGGATGGAAGGCTGAGTTAATCTTGAGCCAGTGAGAATTGAACTGCTGAACTGCTGGCAGCCAGCAATCAGCAGAAATAGCCTGCAGTACTGCATTCTAACCACTATGCCACCATGGTTCTTAATGTTAAAATATAACATCCTTCCTTTTTAGTAGTAGCAACAATATTACTGATAATAATAATATTGCTTAAACATTCCATATACAGCTAGTCCTTGATTTATTACTGCAATTGAGCCCAAAATTTCTGTTGTTAAGTGAGACAACTGTTAAATGAGTTTTGCCCAATTTTATTATCTTTCTTGCCACAGATGTTAAGGTAATTACTGCAATTGTTAAATTAGTAATATGGTTAAATGAATCTGGTTTCCCCATTGACTTGGCTTGTCAGAAAGTCACAAAAGAGCGATCACATGACCTCTAGACACTGCAACCATCATAAATACATGCCAGTTGCCAAGCATTGAATTTTGATCACATGGTCTCATCTATGCTGCAATAGACAGAAGTCAGTTTTTTCAGCACTGTTATAACTTGGAACAATTTATCTAGTCCCCGCCTTTAAAAACTTGGTGGGCATCATTACATGCTAAGTTATCAAATGGTGTGCTTTAACTACTGTAAGCAACCTGCATATTATCATTTTTAATTTATTTTCTTGCTTTTTAATTAATAACAAAGAGAAAAAGAGCAAAACCAAAAAACTTTAATTATGTGAAAGCTTACATTGTCAAAGAGAAGGGGGAAAAAAGAACACATATAAAGTATTATAACAAACACATGAAAAATATGACAAAATGTAATTATAACAAAAGTTACAATTCTACACATACTACACAAACGATAGGTAGGTAGGTAGGTAGGTAGATAGGTAGATAGATAGATAGATAGATAGATAGATAGATAGATAGATAGATAGATATAGATAGTATGATTTATTTATACAAGTATCTTTGTTTTTTAAGCTACGTATTCTGTGTAATGTGTCCCATATTTCATTTTACTTGTCCATAGAAAGTCTACATAGAGCAAACTATTCATAGGGAACAAGTACATGTCTTCAATCCATTGACTGAATGGGGCTTTAAATTTATCTTTCCATTGTTGCAATATCTGTGTTTTGGCCCTAGTAGAAGCACAGAGAATCCATTTATATTGTCCAGTTGTCAAATTTCATGTCCTAGGTATGCAGTAATGTCTGGAAATTTTAGTTTTTGCGCACCATCATATTTACATAATCTATCACTTTCTCCCAAAAACTTGATAAGTATAGGTCATAGAAATACCTACACTTGCAGAAAATGGAAAGATGTGTTTTATAGAAGCATTATCCTTAATGCATCTCTAACAAAATACTATTTTTGACAGTCCTTCAGTATACAAATACTATTTAGAATATTATTTCTTATATGATTGGATTCTCCCTACCTCTTTGTTCCACTGGACAAACTCTGTATCAATTATTATATTAAAATCCTCTTTTCTTTCTTCATGCTTTATGGATACATCCAATATTATGTCCCATCTTACAAGGCATCTATTTCTTACCAAAATAATTTGCCTTTATTGTAACATCATGACTCATGTGACACCGTTTTGTATATGCATCACAACATGGCACACAAGAGTGTAGAAATTTGGAGGTCAAATCTTTATAGAAGTGCACATTAAGGAATCGGGAGGAATTTGTGTCATAATATATGCCTTTCTTCTAAAGTGACAGATTTCAAACTTTATAAATTTTCCTGATAAGGAAGTTACTTACCTGCTAATTGCTTTCCTGTTTTAAGTACCTTCCCCGATTTACAATGTTTCTTTTGAGATGTCCTGAATAGAACAGCATAGTATTCTCCAAGGGTTGTCATTTTGTACCCAGGCAATTCATTAATGAAACTAGGAACACAGTAGTAGCATCCTTTGCCTAGTACCAAATATTGTCCATATCTCCCACTCACATTTCTGACAAACATGTTTTGCTAAATTCTTCTCTCTTTTTATTTTACTCTATAATGCTTATCCTTTACTGCTTTGCAAACCAAGCTTATCGGGCTGGTGTGTATGTCAACATCTAATGGCAAATAGACTTGACTGGAATGGGAGCAGTTACAAGAACTATCCCAGCCCCAACAAAAATCACAGATTCCTGGCATGACGTTATACTGCAAGTCAGTCACAGAAACATCTTTCAAATGTTTTGATGATACTGAAAAAAATCATGACCTTGCTGGTTTTGGCTTAACACTATTATGCAGATTTAATTAAGACTGTTGAACAAATGTATGCACAGAATTTTAATGGGAAAAACACAATGTAAAGAAGATTATTGCTATCTATTGTATCAAAGAAAATTATTCAATGCAATTCCTATTCCCCAAAAAAGTAAATTAAAAGGCCAAAGAGCAGCATTCTTAATAAATAATTTCACTTCCAAAACTGTGAGCATTCAGTTCAGGAAAGGAAGAGAGAGAGAGGGGGGGGGGGAGAGAGAGAGAGAGAGGGAGGGAGGGAGGGAGGTCTGGCGGGAGGAAACATTGATAGTAATTGGATGTTGTGAAACTGGTATCATGCCAATGCATAACCAGCTGGTGTTTACAGGGTGCCACAAGAGGATGTGATGGATGCCAACCTGCAGCCAACAATGCAGATGCCCTTTTTTCAGTCAAGCATAATTGTTTTCTGGTGGGGCAGAAGTGCTGAACGTTTTGTTGAAAGCTAAGTCATCCATATACTTTTTTTCATGTGTAACTGCGCATTAAGAGATAGTAAGAATCTTCCAAGCTGCTTCTCTCTTTTTTCAAGTGAACTCATCCTACATTCGGTCTTCAACTAATGCTTTCCTGCCTCATCTCGTTTCGTTCCCTCCACCCACCCCCCTGACCATTTCTGTCCACTAATCCTTTATAAGTGAATATTTTCTCTTTTCTTTACCATATGCTTCACTGTTTCTCTACCAAAAATGCCTACCGAGCAGGAATGTGGAAATTCCCTATAGTACTCAGCATCCTAATATGAGGGCAGTGCTCTCAAAATCAATGTGGTGAGTGGAACAATGTTCTGAAGGAAAGTTAGCCTGTTAGAGGAGTTTAGAAGGAGAAATAATAACTGTTATCTGGAATATAGTTACTCCCCCAACCTGAGATTTGAATAGCTTCCACCCCACTGGTGTTTCAAAGGGTTCCTCAGCTAGGTCTTTTGAGAGGATCACTGGTCCTTCCTTCCTTCCTTCCTTCCTTCCTTCCTTCCTTCCTTCCTTCCTTCCTTCCTTCCATCCATCCATCCATCCATCCATCCATCCTTTTTCTTTGACACTGATGATCCAGCTAGCTTACAACAAGCAAAGACAATGGTGCAAGTTTGATTCACTTAACAACCATGCGTCTCATGTGTTCAATGACCATGTTGATATGTTTAACAGCAAGAAGCAGCAAAAAAGACTGTATAAACACAATCAATTAACAATTGCATCACTTAGCAATGAAAGTTCCATTCCCAATTATGATGGTAAATTGAGGATTACCTATATGACCTCTTATCTGAAATATTAAAGGCAAAACACCAATCCATCATTTGCTGGGGAAAAATGTGATTGTAGAGATGCTATTGCAGTTATCTCCTGGTGTAGCCTTCCCAAAGGCATTAGATTGGCTATTCTCAGAAATAAATGCTGGACTGAGACGTCTTGGATCTCATCCAAAACAGCTATTTTTATATGTTTTAAGCTTTAAGACAAATTTCTCACTAAGGAATGCTTAATTAAATACGCCTTTGAAAGTGTTTTAAGTCTACAGGAAGAACTAGTCATGATTGAATGCCTTTTTGTAAAAAAAAGAAAAAAGAAAATACACTTCCTGATAGAAAAATACTGTATTAAAAAGAATGGCTTTACTTTATTTATCACCGTAAATTCATTAGTTTTCTAAGCACAGTGATTTGGTTTGGGAAGGAGAAATAAATCCAATGCAATCAATCAATTTATCTGCATATAAAACAGAACATGACAGTAAATTGATTGTGAAAATAATGGGGTTGCAAGCTGGAACTTCTATTTTTGAATGCTCTTTCTAAGTGTCAACTAAAACTCTATGCAAGAAGAAACCTAATGTATTAGTTAGAATGTACTTAAAGTTTACTCCTGGCTGTGCTATGTTCTAAAGAAGACTGTCAAGGTTTTTTCTTTTTTAATGCAACGGAGCATTTGAAAAATATCACATATTAGTTCTGCCATGCATCAAATTACTAGTTATCATCCATTCTGCTATCTGTATTATTTCTAAACCATTTCCCTGTACAAATGTGATGGTGTAACCCAGTTACAGATTTACTATCTCTGTGAGAACAAGTCTCCTGTAAAACACTACTGATTTTAATTCACTGATTATACCACTGGTCCCAAACAGTGTCCGATTATTGCATAAATTAATAGTAGTAGTTCTTGGGAGAACACCTAATTAACATTGTATAAGTAAACTACAAAATGATGTGACACATATATGCAAAATTGGAAATTGCAATCTTAATGAATAGGGGATAAGGCAAAGCTTACATCATTGTTAAAGAAAGGGTATGGGGGAAAAACAAAGATGGATTTTCTGGATTCTGGAATGTCCAGGGCAAAAATATTTCACATATCCATCCTCTTAAAAATTTTACACTGAGGAGTGTAGCAGGAATGAACAGGTGGGCATGAATGACCAATTTCTTTCTTCAAGAAGCAGTCAAAAGAAAGAAGTAGATAAAGTCTTAACTTTTTAAAAAGCTTATCAGATCGCTGCTCCAGTCTCAATGCTAGAACCAAGTTTATAATGCATGAAATAAAATTAAGACCGTATTTTAGCATTTGCAGATCATTTATCTCACAAACGATGCAGTACCAAAGAACAGAGGAGTAGAAATTTCTGGATTAAAAGATAAACCATATGTTCCTTTTCAGAATGCATTTATGACTGCATTTACTTTTCTAATAAAAATGGAAAATAATAAAATGAGAGAAGTAGGTCTTGCCTCAGTTATGAAAAGAATAAGAAAAAAGGAATTGCTTTAAAAAAAAATAATACTGTTTAAAAACAAAAAAAACAGTAGTAGAAAAAAGCAGACACCAGCTAAAATGATCCTGATATGGTTTCTCAGCTCTCTGAGCCATTAATATTATTAAAAGTCTTTGGACCATTATGATTGTCAGTCAATCCTGACCTACCTCACATGGCTGTTGTAAAATTTAAAGGACATCATGCCCATTTATACCAGGATTCCTTTCCAAATAGGTGGGATGCAAAAATAACCTCCCTACCCCCCTGCAAACATTACTGCTTCAGTTTCTCATCCCAAAGGGTCCCTGTTGTTTTCTACAAATATCCTAAAGAAAGCCTTCCACCCCTTACCACCCTGACAATTCACACTGACCTCTGGAGTCTTTATGGTTGCTATGGTTTAGCAACAATCCAAAGGCACATATAAACATTTTTTCCTCCCTTCCTTAGAGAGCGAGAGTCTGCTATATCTCCATAGTGCCATACTTATTTCACTATGCACCGGTTACATCAAAGGAGCAATACGGGATCATTTTCTGTATTGGTCTATGGGTGCACCTACAGGGGTAGCCAGAGTCATCCCTTGTTGCCTTCATTGCCTCAGAAAACATTTGCAGCCCCAGGACACATTGTGGTGTCCTTTGCTTTTAAGGCAGAGCTTGTTCAATCTGGTCTGGGATGAGGGGGATGCTAGCCAGTTGCACTGTTTGGTGCAATGAATTACAGGAGGCATAGAAAGAACAATTTTCCCTTCAGAAAGATTGACTTCCCATCATCACCGTAAAAGGACGCACAGAGGGGAAGAAGCTGTTTGTATTTTTCTTCTCTCCACAATGCAAACATTAAGACAGGCAAGAGCTCAGCTGCGGGTCCCGCTCCCCTCCCCCTCCTCTCCCCTCCCGGCTCCACTGACATTTCCCTGCATCGCCTCCCCATCTTCACCCGGCAGTCTCCTTACCTGCCACAGGTTAGAACAAGCCAGGCCACCTTAAAGAACCTTCTGCCTCTGCCATCCTCAAGCCAACCCACTTCACACAATGGGAGGCTGCAGTGTCTATAAATTCATCCGTCAGCAGCTCGGCTGTTTTCTTTCTGCACTCTCTTAGCTGCTGCTGGATACGGTTGTTCTTGGGTATACAGAGGTGATGTAAAGAGGGGAAGATGCAAGCTTTCTTTGGGGAGGGGAGTGAAATCACCCATTGGAGAGGAAGTAATGCAGGTGCAGTTCCCCCCACCAACTCCATTACACACTTGCCATCATACTCCTTCACTCCTCCTCCCCCCCCCCTGACCTTAGCAATGCAAGCGAGCTTCCTCTCGCTTTCCTTATTAGGACACAGTCACCGTGGCAACCAGGACTCCACCTGTCTTTTGGAGGCGGGGATTACGCTGGGCGGGCGGGCCGGAGAGATGGCAGTAGCCTCCGGCCTTGGCTGCCACTAGGCTGAGATCTTTTATTTCTCACCCTCAGACTTAGAGCTGCTTTGATGAGCCAGACTGCTTATCCATCCCCAATTCAGGGTTATCCAGATGAGTAGAACTACAACTTCTATCATTCTCAATCAGAAAATCCCTATGAGAACTCAGATCTTGCAGGAAAAGATTCATCTTTCTCTTTTTCTGGTCCTGGAATTATCTGAGGGCTATTAGAGCCTTCTGCACATGCTTTTCTATGGATTTACTGCTCCTTTACACAGATCTTAATTTTTATCAAACTAGGCATCTCCTCTCAACCTTGTACTCTCTAGTTGGGCTTGGAATATAGTTCTCAGAATTCCCAAGCAACATACAACAAGCTGAACAATATTGCACCAATAGCAATATCTGGAACTATAAATCCATAAGGTGATAACAAGGATTCCCCTAGCTGCATAAAATGACAGCAAGCATTCCCTTAGCCCCCAAATGTCCATTTAGTGATCATCCAGATTTTTGCAGCTCACAATGGTACACCTTATTTTGACATCGCACAAATACATTTGTATTTTAGTCAACAGAAGCTATGGTTTATAATATGCTTGCATGAAAACTACTAAGGCAGAAAGTGTTACAATGCATCTCTGCTATCCAGATTTTGGGGCTTAGTGTAATGCAACTACAAGCCAAAAGACAAGGATTTCAGGATAGGGAAAGAACATACCAAGATCAGAAGATGATACCAAGGCAATTTTTGTATTTGTGCTATACCCTAAAGTTAAATTTACACATTGCACACTTAATCATGGTTTATGGGATAAACTATGGTTGAATCCACATCCTGCTGAAGCACAATTTATTATTCTGTAAAGCCACATTAGGGCATGTTTGTTTTAACATATGTTGGGTATTATATTTCTACGTCACAAATAAATCTGACTCACAACAATTTCCCCTTTCCATTCAATCATGGCCAATTCTCAGAGACTTTGAAGAAATACCAAGTTTTCTTGGCTTTCTTGGTTTGCCACTGCCACCTTCCTTTCCTTTCCTGAGAAACAGTGATTGACCCAAGGTTACCCAGCTGGCTTTGTGCCTAAGGGGGAAACTAGAACTCCCAGTCTTCCAGTTTTTAGCCTGATCCCTTAACCACTATACCGAACTAGCTCTCCACAATAATTTGTTAGCAACCAAAATATAATAAAATTACAAAGGCAGAGCAGTTAAATAAAACTGTAAATAAAACACAAAAACCACAGGTGCCAGGTCTAAAATACATAGCTTAATAATTGTATCTCAGAGGTCAATGGATACGTTCTGCAGCCTTTATAAAATGAAAAGTTTTGCTTTGATGAACTCTTAGCATGATATCTAGATGGAAAAAAATTCTCCAATCTCCCAAAATCTGGCATCCAAAAACTCCTTTGGCTTTAACTTCCCTGTTTAACAGGATATGCTACATGGAGAAGGTGGTCATGAACTGAGAATCATATAATGGCTTTTTAAGTTGAAAACAGCATATTGAATTATACTTGGAAATCTATTGGAAGCCAAAGCAATACCTACAACACTAATGTTATGTTCCTTTGTGATTCTGACCTGTTAGCATGCTAGCTGCTGCATTTTTTTACCAATTACAGTTTCCAAATAGTCTACAAAGATAGTTCCATTTAAGCATTTTGCAGAAACCTAATCTTCTGGTGATAACAACATGAATCATTGTTGCGAAGTAAGGCCACAACTAGTGCCATAATCCAATCAACACTTGGTCAAGATTCTTCTGACTATGGCTTCCATTTGGGGATACAGTAAGAATTATGAATCCTGGAGGAGTTCCAAGCTAGAGTGGGACAAAGTGCTGTCCTGTTCATAATTATGACCAAACCAAACAGATGGCTAGACAGTTTCTAAACAAACAGCAATGTTTCGTCCCATCTAGATTCCTAAGACTCCACTGAATAAAAATTTCCATAGCATTTCCAAGAAATATTATATGGCTATCAGATCTATGAACAAAAATCCAAAAAATAACTGGATGGCAGCAAAGAGAAACAGATGATTGCCACCTAGTGATTGCTCAAATTAGGCAATTGGTAGTTCAACATAGAATGCTAAGGCAAAACAAAACCACATTATACCTGGCCCAATGCTACATGTACGTCAGCCATGATTTGTGCCAGCACAACATTGATTTTTACAAACCATTGTGATATGTTTGAAAGAAAAGTGAATGTGTAAAGCTTAGAAGAGGAAAATGGAAGCAGATGTGCAGTCTTTATCCACAATTTTCCTGTTGTATTTTTGGAAGCTGGAATCATGCTTTGGATTCCATAGTATGGTGATTGCAAACCACAAGCAGGATGTCTGGAGAATTTGCTATAATGCCACACACAATTTATAATCCAAGGTTTGCAGAGTCATTTTAATAGTGATGGGTGTGGGCGGGGGAATCCATTGATTTCCAGCCAATGTTCTCAACCTTTACAAGTTCAATTTTACAACCCAGACTGTCAGGTTGGCATCTGGCACACATGACTGCAATGCTTTGTCACAAGCCAGTTGTAGAATTTGTTACTAACTGGAAGCAAAATCTCAAGCATCCTTTCATTAAAATGCCTGTCCTGCATGAGAAAGGACTGGCATTTATCTGCTACCTTGAAAGCAGAAAGTCCTTACATATATCTACAGTACCATGCCATAGGCAACTTTGGGCTTAGGGCTCTGGAATTATTGTATTCTATGGGTCCACACAGAGCATTTAGAAATACATTTTATATTGCCTGAACAATGTGGGTAATGGTGAAGATATTGATCTCGAATAAGGGATGGTACTCAAGTCATCTTCAGTCATGGAAACTCTCTGGGTGACTTTTGGCCATTATTCTCCCTTAGCTCTATTGTCTATCTCTGTGGTGGGACTAAATTGAAAGGACATTCTTGTGTAAGCTATCTGGAATTCTTGAAAGAAGACAGAATATAAAATTAATAAAACCCAACTACTTTCTATCATAGCAAATATTACTAAGCAAACTGGGAATGTTGCTCCAATTCACACATGCATATATTTCAATGTTTGATAGCAGAAATCTATTTTGTGCCAGGAGAGCAAGCCACTTTGCTGCCTTAAGAAAGAAACAGCTATCAAAGCTGTGGTTGGGGTTTGTTTGTAGAGCAGCTTGAGTGGCATAAAATGCCAAGATCTATTTCATATATACATATGTACTGATTTTTGTCTCCTACTTTTAATATAGAATCCTCAAATAGTGATGATTTTAGTGCATTTGTGGATTACCAGATTTTGCTGAACTCTAAATTTTACAAGCCTCACCAGTAACGCCATAGAGTAGTTAAGGATCCAGAGGATTCTAGATTGCCCATTCCTGCTTCAGTATGGTCAGATGCAAAACAGTAAAAGGATTTGCACCTTTTATTAATAGCAACAGGAATTTCACCAAATGAGGAAAGCTGGATCTGCTGAAAATGGTCTTTCTGCATTTAAAACCGTCTTGCTTCTACATTTGATTTTTATAACACAAATTTATGAAGCCGGCTTATACTGAATTAGACTGCTGGCCATCTACTTTCCAAAATTTTAAGCAAAAATATTTTTTTAGCTTGGTACCAGGCTTCTTTTAAGCAAGGGATTGAACTTTGTAATATATACAGAGTTTTCTAGTTGACCAACTGTTCGAGAGTGACATGTTCATATTCCTGCACAAGTAAAGATTTATTGGGTGGTCTAAAGCAGGTTATTGTTTTTCAGTTTGTTCACTAGTCTGTCAAATGAAGTTAGAAGTGATAAGCCTCACAAGTGGGAGATTGGGGAGAGGGGAAGAATTAAAAAACTGAATAGAGCAAGGGATTATGCAAACATTGCTACTTCTTCAATGTCCCCTCTCTCAGTCTGAGATAGAGACTCACTATGAATGAAAGGCTCTTTTCAATAATGTTTTGTACAATCTTTCTCCTTGCCTTGCTGTTCTAGTCATTCAGCAGACTTTTAAAAAATCAATTTTCATTGCACACATCTTTCTGCCAGGGTTCCTGACCTTTGGGAATTAAATATTGCACTCTTCATTTCATTATGATTTTTGCATAGCAGTTTTCTGCTCTGCAAATATTATTTTACAGTTCTCTGTATTATATGATAGTTAATGAAAGCCTGTTAAATCTCAAACTAGATTGCCTTGATATGGCTGTACCTTTTATGGGGATTCTGAGACATTATCAACTGATGTTTACTGCAACAGTGATTTTAATTTGTACTAATCTGTAGCTTGCCTAGAAAACTTTTATTTCTGTGGAACTGATACAATGCATGAATGGATAAATAAGTAAGTAAATTATTCCTCTTATTAAGCAAGAAGTCAGCAACCTCTGGCTTCTCTAACAGTGATCAGTTTAGCAGGAAACATAAAGGTAGGTGAGTTTATAGGTTCTTACACTGTGAAAATTTAATGCTGAAAGCCACCAAGAGTCACTATGTGTGAATTTGTTGCCCATATAAATTTGCTTAATAATGAATTTGTTTTGGACTCTCCTTTACCATCAAATAGATCATAGCACTGACAGCACACATTAGACCCTGCTTCCCACCCCCACCCCCCCCCGGCCTTCCATTCTACTGCATACTTGGAGACTCCCTGGAAAAGGCCTGCAGTTTTCTTGACAAGTTTTTCAGAAGTGGTTTGCCACTGCCTCCTTCCTAGGGCTCAGGAAAAGTTACAGACCAAGGTTATCCTTAGGCTTGTGCCTAAGGCAAGACCAGAACTCAGGGTCTCCCAATTTCCAGCCTGATGCTTTAACCTGATGATTGTACAAAATTGGCTCTCAGGCCTTGCTATGTTTTGTCAAAATACAAGATCCCCAATATGGATGCATTATTAAATTACTTCTTACTGAATCAAATGACAAAAATATAGGGCTAGAAAGAATCTAATAGATCATCATGCTGAATACAGGTGCCTGAATTTTAGATACAGGATGCAAGGACAGTGTCTCTGACAGATGGTGATCCTAGCTCTGTTAAATTATAGTAATGAAGGAGAGTCCACCATTCTGTCCTGTAATAAATTCACTTTAATAATCCTATTTCACCTAAGATGCCTGGTTGTTTAGGCAGCAAGAAAATCTTATCCATAAAGCCACTGGCATTCAGACCTGCCACATCATTTCTTATTCTGACTTGTTACTCTTTAAAAAGAGTTCACTATGGTCTAGGTAGTTATTCTGCAGTTCCAATTTCTCTCCACACATCCCCAGTGAGCTCTGGGTAAATACTAGATTCCATTCTTATTCTTCTTACTTTTGGTATAAGATTAGTGCTGTAAGATTTAAAGTAGCACTCCAAACTGGCAAGGAATATAATATGTAAAAGGATCAGGTTCCGTCATGGCCGCAAGCCTCAATTTGGTTACACTGTTTTATTGAATAACTAAAATACTATCTGACTGATAAGAACCATAATTTTTATTTCTGCAATGACATCATGGCAAACATATTATTTACCCGACCCCCATCCAAATGTCCAGGCTTATAATATTCTGGAGTCCTACATTAAAATGTGTCTTGAACTATACTCTACAAATAATGGCATCTGGCTTCTACAGTTTGCGAAGAAGGCAAAGCACATGATGGCTTAGCATAATGTGAGAATTAGGTCAAGAAATAAGAGTTTTCAATGCTGTCCAGCATTTCCTTTGCATTTCTGAGATGTCTAATCTCAAGGGAAGTTTCACACAAAACCTCTTTCTATATATGAATCATTCTTGATGGATGAGGTGATGATAGATTCTAAAATGCCTGCATATGTTAAAACACTTTATAAAGGAAATAAAATAATGATGCAGCTGTTTGGAATAATTGGTATATAAAAAAAATATTATTTCTATTAGTTCTTCTTGGAAGGCAGAAGTTGAATTTGGAAACCCCAAATTTTCTGTCCCACCCTTCCTTTAAGGGGAACTTTGACACGATCTCTATAAGTTTGATTGGAGAACACTTTAAAGTGTTTATTCTTATGTCTGTTTTGACAGCTGTACAGATACAGTTGTTAAAATGCTCATTAATCCTCTACATTTGGTCTTTTCAAGAATCCCCACCCACCCCCACTCCCAGCAGCTGCAAATTCTCCTAACTTTTATGTGCTTTCATGTGGCTTGTACTCAAAAGAGTAGGAAGAATGAGGTGGGGGAAGAATTGGGCACAAAATAAGAAAACAACCAATTTTAATTCCTCCTCCCTCATCCATGCCATCCATGCCAGCATAGAAAGCAATTAGGCTTGCCATGGTGTCACATCTTTTTTTCAAAAGCCAAGGTCAAGTTGACCCTTGTAATCTCTTATTTTCTTATGTTTATAATTTTATGTATATGGGATTTTGCAACATATCCCTGTCTGGCACATGTCACCCAGGTCTCAGCCGACATGGACATTTTCAAAGCAATTTAACTGATCGAAAACAATAAAGACAGCAGAAGGGTAGAAGAGGCCAACCATTTTAAAATAACCACATTTTTACTCCTTTTTCAACTTCTATTTCCAACTGATTATGGAATAATATGGATTACACCAAGGACATATGAAGGAGGGCTAGTCCTTTTGTATTGGTAGAGAAATACTTTACAGATTAAAAATAAAAACAGGAATATGAGTGTCTTTTTCTGTATTGCAAGGTTACATTAATCTGAGATCTGCCCATTCTGAAATCAACACTGATTTTTTTTTCCATTCTTCAGATAAGGTGTGTATTCCTCAGCACATTTGTTCAATAAATCCTCATCCTCATCATATAATAGGGAGGAAGGGAAAGAAAGGAAGGAACTAAGATATCCCAAAGGTGAAATAATCAGCACCTTGACTACAGCAGGTTCTATAGGGGATGGGCCCAGGTACTTCTTGGCTTAATCATTCAGGGGACATCATGGTTGTGGTCCAATACACATCTATCTGCCAGTTCCTACTGAACTCAGTGGGATTTAATTCAAAAGGTCATGTACATCTAATCCAAATGAAGTCTCATTGTATTTTGATTCTTCTAATTATGTATCTCAGAACACTCTCAGATAGCCATTAATCTTCACTGCTTTTGGTAACTCGTTGTTCCCTTAGGAGGATTAAAGAGATGGGGGAAAGGGGGGGGGGAATTGCACCACAAGCCTCTTTGTCAATGGGGGGATGGAAAACCACTGTGCTCCAGTTGCTGTCTTTTTGCTTTCTCGTTGTATTATTTTCCATAGGAAATGAACAAGCTAGGGATTATGAAGCAGGAGCAAAAGTACCTCTCTAATCATTTCTAAAGCAGAAAGAAGATGATGTCAGGGCTCTATAGCGGCAGGAGATGAAAATTTGGAGAGTAAGATAAGGCAAGAGCCCATATCAATAGGAGGGACCCTGCAGCTCCAGAGGAAACATGCATAAGTGACATCTCAATGATTATTCTTAAGAGCAAAGATGGTAGTTAGTCGATTCAATTTTCCAACATTCACTGAAGCCCTGCAAAATTGTGAAGACTTGGGAAAGCAGTACAAATTTCAGATTGGCACTATTCCAACATATGAAAATATTTTAGTATCCCTTCTGTCTTTTATCTCAAACTATATAGAGTTTACCAAAAGCTACTTGCAGGATCTTGAGGATGCCTCCCAAGCCCCAGACAGATACGTATATTCCAGAAATTCTTTGATGAATCTAGACTTGGCTCAAGTGCATGGAATGAGGTACATAGGAAAGATACTTTTAAAGAAAGGCAAACACAGGAATTGGATACTGAAGACAGGCATGGGACAATGGTTTCACAACCATAAAGTTAGATGGAACCAATTTAGAAATGGACTGTGGGCAGATGAGTTGGTTAAAGAGGATGGACGGGATGGAAGGAAGGCTTTTTAACTGGCAAAGAGAAGTAAATAACCAGGAAAGGTGATGAGAAGAATGTCCAAATGTTGCTATGGAGAGAATAGTCCCAGTGACACATTAAGATTCCATATTTTTAACCTAGGTTAGAAATTGTAAAATTGCAGGTATTTTCTGATGGGAGCTGACATTGGCTTTCAACCACTATTAAGAAAAAGCAAAGAGAACCTAGGATATTCCAGAAGTTTCTCAAGTACAATGTGTAAGAATATGAATAGTTTTTTTTCAATGTTGCAAGATTATACTGCATCAGCAATTCTGGGTGGACCTAATAAGAAATCTAAGCATCCCCAAGGAGTCCACAATAACCTGAGTTAGATTAGATAGATAGCTAAGAAATAGATAACTAACATTTGGCACCGAAAAATCCTACTTCTCTGTATGCCAGTTGTGGTATGGGGGAAAAATTGAAACCATTTGCTTATCTTATGAAGAACTCTTGATCTTTCTGCCTGATGAATTCAATGACATTCAAAAGAATGTATTCTACTACATCTTAGTAAATCTGCTCAATGAAATATTCCATTTTACTTGCACTGCTAACATCAGTTGCTACTGGAATATTTGACCCGAGCAGCTAAAGAAGAAAGACCAATTTCTAAACTAATCAGATTTCTTTGACAATATTTGGCATCCAGTTCCCATTCAGCCACTGTACTATGAATGTTAAAAAGGTCAGATATATATGAGTAAGCTCCCTTACCATGTTTAATTCTTGTTCATGCTTTCCAAGCTTTACTTTTGCATAGATAACATTTGGCAGTCATAATCTGAGACAGAATGCAAGATTTTGTCAGGGATACAGCTACTAATATCTCCCCATCATTCTTCCTCTGCTTTCCAAATAACAAAAGATAGTAGTTTCTACCAGTTAAACATTCACATCCCAAACGATTTCTTTCTAATCTGGATCTTAAATTAGCTGAATTTTTCTTTTTCCTTCTTGTTGTTGTTGATGGATATATTTGATATTATATATATGCTTCTTGCTTACATTCATTGCTATGCTTCCATCAGTTATACACGCAATTAAAATTAAATTTGTACTCAGTTTTCTGATTACATTGCATATAATAGCAGCACCACTGAATGGTGACATATATAGATTATTTTATATTTATAGCAAGGGCTCTTTTCTGATATCACCACCACTATCACTACCTATTTTTCAACAAGAGGCTATGAAACAAAAGTCCAAATTCTCCAATATAAAATAATATCCCCTTTAGGGACTTTTATAAAATAACAAAATTTAAATAACTCAATATTTCAAACATTTTAATTCTAATTTTAATTTTAATTTTTAAAATTCATTCTTCATGGTAAAATTTTGATCCATCCATTTTGTCCATTGTACATCTCCATATTGTATGGTTTCTGAATTGCACACAAATAACACTTTATGAATTAGGACTCATTGATCCATGGTTTACAGTCAGTATATCTTCTTGTTTAACCAAGAACAAAAAAATGGAGATTTATGCAGCTTTAAATGGGTTATCATTACGGACTACCACAATGGCACTGACCGCATCCGGTTTTAATGGGTCATAACTGAGCTGTGGTGGCACAGTGGTTAAAATTCAGTATTGCAATTGCCAGAAGTTTGATCCTGACCAGCTCAAAGTTGATTCAGCCTTCCATCCTTCTGAGGTTGATAAAATGAGGACACAGATTGTTGGGGACAATATGCTGACTCTGTAAATTGCTTTAAGCGGCTGTAAAGCACCATGAAGTGGTGTGTGTGTGTGTGTGTATATATATAAAACATCTTGCTATACGTAGGAAAATCCCTGGCATAAAGAATGATACACATAAAGGCCTACGAAAATAAAATTATATACATCACTTAGGTGCTATGTTATTGCTTGCTTGTTTGTTCTAGAACAAATTCCAGGGCAAATGTTAATTAGGACTGAATATTTGTTCTCTTCGTTGGTTCACCCAATTAAAGATTTCATCTGACACTTTGCACTGGATTAATCAGTGACAAAGACATTGAGATATTTAAAGGTCATACTTTATTACAACTACTTTCTTTCTTAATAATTACCCCTTCCATCCCTTTATTGCAAACCCAATACTTTCTTACAATTATAGCCATCTCGGTCTTTCATCTGAAGGCCAGTATTATAAATATCCATCAGCTATTACTTATTGCCTTAAAACCTCAGAGAAGAAATAAAGCACTTCTATATGAGGACTTTGAGCCAGTTCAGCAGCAATCCACATCCTCTGTGCCAATGTTGGAGAACTAAGCAAACTAATTTCTGGCTCAGCCTTGGAGTATTTGCAACCTCATAAAACTAGCCGTCTCTTTGAAACATTGGAGTACTGAGTTTGTGGAAGATCCGTTTCCCTATCTGCAAGAACTCTTGCTCCACTTATCTGTGGACTTCTCAAGTCCAGCAGCTTTAGCAAATCTTCCAAGGGGAAAAGTAGTTTGTCATCTTTGCATCTCCCTCCTTTAGAAGCTGCTCAGATTTTTCTGCATATACCCAGACAAGCCTACATCATGTAACGTAGAGAAGAATGCAAGCAACTTATTTTCTTTTTGTGTGAACTGGGGTAAGGAATGTTTGTTTCTCCAGGATTTGCAACAGTCAAGGGCAGGACAGTGATTCTTTGCTCCTAGTTCTTGGAACCCGAAGGTCAGCAATTGTTGCTGTTGTTGTTTTCAATTTGCTTTTAACAGATTGGAAAACACAACGGAGGTATGTAAGTGCCCTCCATTTGGCAACACTTGAAAATCTGACCCTGGAAGACTTTAATGCCATTTATAAAAGTCTGCTTATTTCATTTGATCTGTGGGGACTTGGAACAAGAACCTTTCAGCAGTTAGTTCTGCTCTTGTGGAATATCGGCAGTCTCCGATCTTGCTGCATTCTTGAGGAAAATAGTCATTTTCTTTTTAATGTAGGCATATCCTCCATGTAAACACATTAGGAAATTAAGCTATTGTTTAGTACTTTTTAATTTACATATTTGTTTTGCAATCTGTCTAAAAATTTTTCAGATATCAGATTGTCTGATAGAACTTTGGACCGTCTTTTTTCATTTTTAAGACGTATTTGTTTGTCTAATATTTCACCCATCTTCCAGATTTCTCTAAAATAAAGGAAAGAGGTTTGGCTAGACAATCAACATATGTTTCATTTAATTTGTATATAATTACTACGGAGTCCTTAACTTACCACCAAAATTGGAACCAATATTTCCATTGCTATGCAAGGCAGTTGTTAAGTGAATCATGACCAATCTTACGACCTTTTTGTCACAGTTGTTAAACAAATCTTGCTTCCCCCATTAACTTTGCTTGTTAGAAGCTGGCTGGGAACATCGCAAAAGGAGATCACATGATCCCAGAACACCATGCCCTTCATAAATACACATGGGTTGCAAGCAACTGACCATGTTGACGCTGTGAAAGTTGTAACTGTGAGAGTTGGTCATAAGTCACTTTTTAAAATGTCATTATGACTTCTAACAGTTGCTAAATGAATGGCTGTAAGTCAATGACTACCTATACATAAATTCAAGTATTTCAATAATATAATTATTCCATGTCAAAAATGATATCTGAAGAAAAAGAGGCAGAGGACAATATGGATGCAATGTAAAATTATAAGTTTACATATTTACAGAAGCACAATTTTTCAGCTGCTAGCTGAATTAGGGATCTCAAAAAGCCAGATATGAAAGCAAAAGCCATCTCACTCTATTTTTCTCTCAGAAACTGGAAAAAAATACATGCTGTTTTTGAAGCATATCCTCTATTATTGTGATCACAAATATGTTTAATCCTTTTCTGAAGAGCCATCAAAGTCATTATGATATCTAGGAAAATAGAAGTGCAAGGAGATAACACTTGATGACAAAGTAGTAATGGTTGACAATGAAAAAGCGAAGGTGGTAAATAATCTTGATTTCTTAGGCTCAGCTAGCCTAAAGCAAATAAAGAAGGCAGTGTGTTCCAGATACAAAGGAATTAATCCTAGCAACGAATATGATGAAAAAACATAGAAAAAAGTAATAAAGAATAAGGTATTTCTATGACAACAAAGATCAAAATAGTTAAAGCAAGGATGTTTCCCCCCCACCTCCCCAGTAATAATATTTGGCCATGTAAACTCAACATTGAGAAAGCGTGAGAGGGAAAAAAGAGAGGGCATCTTCAATGATAGATTCAGAGATACTGTAGTTATCAAGAATACCATGGTTTATAAAAAAAAAAATCATTCAGTTTGTGCCAGTGAAATAAGGAATACCTGTAACATTAAAGCAATAATTAACAACTAAAATTTATTTAATTTGGACATGTGACACAAATAAATAATAGATTATAAAAAACGTCAAATAAAACAAGTGAAAAGCGAGACAAAATTAGAAATACCACTGGAATGTCTCTGCTGGGGATTCTTGTTGGGAACAGGTTGAAATGAAGGACATTTGTCCATGTAATCACCAAGATTTAATGGCATTTAGCTATTATTTAAGCAGCTTCTCTAGTGTTCAGATACCCTGATCACTCTCACTTTTGCAGACACCTGGAGCAAAGGAATGGTCAAGCAATTTCCTTTAATGTATTTATGAATTTAACTGCATTTTCAACTACGTGATAACAGACCTAAGAATACATTCTGGTGCAGAAATGAAATGCAAAACAAATCTAGACATTATAGTTATGCTTACAAATAAACCAGTAGTGGGTTTCAAATCCCGGCACTACCAGTTTGCTATCGGTACCATCCCCACTCATCCACCGATTAAGATACATCACAGACAAGATCTCAACCTGGTGCTTCCTATTAGTGGGGAAAAGTTCAAATGTTTATTATTTATGTGGGTTGTCTCATTCCCAAAATGGATATAAAATACAATGTTTTATGATCTGGAAACTAGCCTCCAGATCGGGCTAGGTAATGAGCATTTTATATTGCCCAGTCCCCTGAGAATTGAATTCAGACCTGCTCAAGTGAATTTTTGCTCAAGTGGTTGAAAAAAGTTGCAAGACAAGCAGCAATGAAAAAAAGATACACGAATTAATGAAATCCCACCCCTTTCTCAGTGATGAAGTAGTCAATTTGCACAAAATAGACAGCTGTTTTAGGATACCAGCAATGGGAAACCATCTGCATTGTGTTTCTGGAACTAAATAGCAAAATCTGGATTTTTCTGGCCACAAAACTTTAGCACTACTTGGGAAATAAAATTGTAGTATATTCTTGCATCAATAAGTTTAATTTGAAGGTTTATATTGTTTCCAATATAATTGGATTATAACAATTCTGCATTTTTTTAAAAAAAGTTCTCAATAAAAATAGCTTGGTAAATAATATAAAGGAGAAAGGAGAAATTATTCTTAACATAAAGCCAGGATAAAATGGAATTTAAATAGAGTATAAGTCTTCTAGCAACAATCTTCACATGTGTTGCTTCTTAATTACTTTCAACAGATTTAAAGTTACTCATTTTGAAAGATTTCTTTCTGCCAGTATATATGAACCTGAACCAGACCAAATCAGTATTATATTAGTATTAGTATTATATTATATTATTATATATAGTATTATTATATATTATTATATATAGTATTAGTACTTAGTATTATTTTTTTTTATTTACTGGCTATTATTTTAGTCACAAACACCCATATTCCTTTCCTTCTGATCCCAGGAATGTTTACCATAACTTAGTAAAAAAAAAAAGGGAGTTAATGCAGTAAAGGAGAATGTTGTTTCTGTTTTCTAACTGCAGGAACAAACAGATAAAGTCGATCCGACTTCCTGTATTGGTCCACTGAAATTAATAGGAGTTAAACAGGAGCATTATTTGGTGTCAGTCATATTCCACTGTAGAGAACTTTGTTTAATTGGATTCATCTTGTTTTTAAAAGACCATACACCTTGGGAGAGGGCTCTCATTAACATGGCCAATGCCGAAGCTGGTTGTTGAAGTAATTAAAAATGAAAGAACTCTGCACAACCAGAGTAAGAGCAAGGCTGAACTGGAAAACATTATGTAAAATTCAGGACTGGTCAGGTTATTATCGAGCACTTGGCTACAGCAAAAGCTCCGGTGGTTCTAATACATGATAGACTGGTGGGTCAGTCTCGAATCCAAATCAAATACAGCAGACAGTTATGGAGAATTTCACAAGCAGAATTTAGTATCCTGCAGAGATAAAATACGAGGTCTCAAATATGTTTGATCACAAATAGAGAGCTAGGAAAAATTATTCAAAAATATTTCATTCATATTTTTTTTTAAAAAAATGTAATGCTTTAAAAAAAATGCAAAATCTATTTCAAATATTCTACCCTTGTAGCCCTTCTAGAGATGGATAGACTTTGCCACAATTTATCATATCTACAGCAAGGCTCTGCACACACTCATAATAAATAAACATCCCTAATTTAATTCAATGGCAATGAGAATTGGTAATGGCATCCACTGCAAAGAATGTAAATAAAGTCAGGTTCAAAGAAAAAAGAATCCAAATTAACTAGAGTTGTAAGAAGGGCAGCCTTCCTTACAGTCAGATGGTACAAAAAGAGTGGCTGTGAATATAAAGTAGTTGCATGAAGAACTTTGTAGCTGAAGATGAGAGTGTGTGTCAGCTTTATGAATGAAGAAAAAAGGGACCTGCAGGGGGTTCTCTGCAAGACAGACTCCCTCTTCCCATCAAGCCATTTTTATAGATCTAAGCCACCTTTATGCCCTTAGGGGGAAAAACCTCCTTAGTCTTCTTACAGGATTTCTCTGATGCAAGCTTGGGGAATTGAGTCTGAAATCTATTAGTAAGTGCTTAGAAATTACATCCAGAAAAGCTTGCAGATGGAAATAGAGAGGATATGTGGCTTTTTTCTCCCAAATCCTCTCTCGGTTTATTCCTGATGTTAAGCATTCTGTACCCAGAATACTAGGCATATGAAAGAAAGCTTGAAAATCCTTTGTGAATTACAAAATCTGATAAACAAATATAGGCTTCTTTGTGGCTGAATACAAATGTAGATGCATGCTATTTGATATTTGATAATGTTTGATTAAAATATTAATCAAATGTTGCTTTAATTCTGGTTTTGATTCCAAAAACTAAAATCTAACCAAGTTAACAACTAAATATTGCATGTATAAATCTAAGGTGTATAAATCTTATTAAATCAGCATGCGATTAAATGAATTTTGGAATTACAACTAACTTTCCTAACTTCTTTCTTGGAAATATTCAAATATTACTTCTTAAATTGGAAGATTGTTGTTGCTAAATTTGCATTAAGTTAGAATCTGGAACCAACTTCAAGTCATGGGATAAGATAAAAAGCTATTCAAAATCTGATGTATTTTACGTATATTGATGTCTTGTCTGTGAAAAGTTCTATGTAATCTGACAATAATTAAACAATTTACAAATTCAATTTGCAATATAACGGTAAAAAAATAGAACAATGTAACAGTTATTAAAATATGTTAATATTAATGGACTAATTAAAACATCAAGTAAAATATAATATTGAATGGCTTCCTAAAAAAGGAAAGTCTTCATTAACTTCTGAAAGCAATAATGAAAGATGGGCCTCCTTTGAAAGAAAGTTTAGAGCGATCAAAAAAATCCTTCTCCTTAAATAATCAGTGACATATTTCAAGTTATTGGGACAAAGAAGAGGATTTCTAAAGAATATTTCATTAAAGAGGCTGACTTGTAAAGGAACAGGTGGTTCTTCAAATAACCAGACCATTGATCATTTAGAGGTGGGCCGGATGCGTCACATGCTGGCCCTGCCTCCGCCCGGTTTAGTGAAGGGAAAAAAAGTTCCAATATGTCACATGACGATGCCATGGTGATGCAAGTTTGACACCCTGATTTAGAGTTTTATAAACAACCAATGAAACCAAGCAAAGAAATTCTCCTTCCCATCCATAATCATTCAGTTTGTGCTTTCAAATGTTCTTCCAAAGGAGGAGAGAACATTAGCAAAATTCCAAAGGATGAAGTGAAGTTCCTTTACTTATTAAGTTAAGAGAGGGCTAAGTGTGACATATATGCTTGTCATAACTTGCGTAAGCATCTCAACCTTTAAACTTCTCATACCTCAATTTAAACACAAAGGATGACATCGTAAGAAACTCCTCTCATGGGGCTTTTTCAATAGCAACACTACTAAAACTGATTTAAAAAAAGTCCTTTCCTTTAGGAATTGTTGATGAATTTCTCCTCTCCCTGGAGATGGTCCAAGAAATTGTCCATCCAATTGCTATGTCAACACACCTGATAGAGAACTGATGAAGGCCATTTGTGCTTGGCTGTACTTTGAATTATAGAAAAAACAAATTGGAAGCTCACCAAGCAGGCCAACAAGGGAATTTCAGACTTACTGTATACAGTTTATGTCAACAAGTAGCCTGTAGTATTACTGATAAAGTGAATTTTCTGAATACTCTTAAGAGATTACATAGACATACTTTGCAAGAATGTATGTGATACATTTTTTAAAACATTGATCATTCAGCTGAAATCTGGATTTTCCAGGTATGAGAATAGCTGATATCCTAACTTTAGTTGCACAAGGACACATCTGACTGTCACAGAGATTTGTTCATTCAAAGGACTGTATATTCCACTATGATCTGATTGTCAGAACTGAATCTATCAATTATAGAGAAAGCAAACTATTCCAGAAGCTCAAAGAACACATTATCAAAACATTTTTAAAGAGACAGCCACAAATTTAACACAACTGAAAACAATCAGTGTGGTTAACTACAACACCTTGAATTTAGCTTGCAGTAATATGCATCTCATACATATTGTTTACATGCATGCAAATGTGATGTGCTAAATTGAGACCATCCATTTGCATTAATTATAACAGGTGTATTCTCTCTATTGCTCTTTCTCTCTCTCTTTTTCTTTCCACCAATCTTTCTCCTTCTTTATATCCCACATCTCTGAAAAAAATCTGATTTAGAATCATAATAAGGAAATGTTATATTTCTTTCTTTTTCCAAAACTAGAACTGACTCAAATAACTAATTACATTGCAATGAGCATTGTCATCTTCAGGCTTTGAAAAGCTATTAGAAAATATGCTTTCAGCTTTATTGTCCTTGTCTTCCCTTCCCTCTCCATTTTGGGAGCACCCAAAATCTCTTTGGTTACCTATTTGCTAGGTCTAATGATTTATACAGCCCAGACGAGAAGCATGACAAACAGAGAGTTTAAACAGCCTCGCATTCTTTACTACTTGGTTAGTACAGAAACATAACTAAGATGTTTCAGGGTTTTGTCCACCTCTTAGCATATTGTCTTGGCAGGTCTCTAGAAATAAAGTCACTTTGTTAGCATAATATATATGCTAACAAAGATATCCTCTATTATATATAGTCATTGTTCCCATTACCAACTGTTGCTATTATTGCTAGCTAACCTTAGCATTATGAAGAATAATCTATTGTATACTTTCCATGAAAGATTATCTACACCCATAGAGAGTGAAGCTGACCACACTCTTGCTACAAGACCAAGACAAAATAGTAGCTTCTCTGCTACTAATAGTTTGTATTCAGCCCTGCTGCTGGCGGTTAGAATGAAGTACTATAGGGCTAACTCACTGCTCACTCCAGGGGTTTGATTCTGAGCAGCTCAAGGTTGACTCAGTCTTCCATTCTTCCGAGGTGGGTAAAAGGAGGACCCAGATTATTGGGGGCAATAGGCTGACTCTGTAAACCTCTTAGAGAGATCTGTAAAGCTCTGTGAAGCGGTATATACTGTATTTTTTGGAGTATAAGACACACTTCCCCCTCCCAAAAGAAGCTGAAAATTAGGGTGCATCTTATACTCTGAATGTAGCTTTTCGAACCTTTTTTTCAGCCCTAACAAGGCACTAGAGTGAAGCGCTCTTCCGACCTTAGCCTGCTTTTCTCATTGCTTCTCTCTCCAAAGATCAACTCTGCTTTAGAAGGTGTTTTTCAGCCCTAACGAGGCGCTAGCAAGTGAAGCGATCTTCTGGCTTCACCTGCTTTTTCTCATTGCTTCTCTTTCCGAAGATCAGCTGTGCTTTAGAAGCAGTTTTTTATCCCCAAAGCACAAAACCAGTGAACTGATATGCTGAAGCTGACCAAACTAAGGATGCTAGTCAGATGAATATTTGGAAAGCAGAATTCCCCCCCATTTTCCTCCCCAAGAACTGGGGAGGATTTTTAGAGAATCTTATACTCTAAAAATACAGGTAAGTCTAAGTACTATTGCTATCCTTCTTAAAGTTGAGAAACACTGCATTCACTCCATAATAATATTCCATTAAAAATAAGTTTCTATCCCTTAGTGCTTTTAAAAAAAGGCTTAGGCATACATAGGAAATTGTGGATGTTTCTCAGATGTGCTTCAGAAAAAGCAGAGCAGATGGAAAAATAGCAATGTGTTGCATAATGCTCAGTGCAAATTAGATTTCATTTATCTAAGACTTTTCTAGCAGTATCACCATCATCACCATCCCAGTAAAATTAGCAATAATAATGTGCTAAATAAGTAAAAAAGTAAAGGTTTCCCTGTCCATTCAGTCTGACTTTAGGGCGCAATGCTCATCTACATTTCTTGGCTGACGGAGCCAGAGTTGTCAGAAAACATCTTCCATGGCCATGTGACCAGAATGATTATATGCCAAAGGTGCACTGAGTACTGTTCGCATGTTTTCAGACTGCTACATGGGCTGGAGCTGGGGCAGGAACGCAAACTGTCCCTGTTGCAAGGTTAGCTCCAGCTGACTAGCTGAGCATCTTTAACCGTTAATCCATTGTGCCCTCCTGCTAAATAAGTAGCATTTTGTTATCTTTGTTAAAACAATACTAAACAGTTAAAGGAATACCGCCTAGTTAGAGTTTTAAAAAACCAGTATGTTGAGCCTAAAACCTTGCTTAAAAGTGGCACCCTGGAAGAGTAAAAATGCAATTGTATAAGCACACTGTGGTTTATAAAGCCAGCTTTGCTGCATTTGATTATTAAGATTGGATAGAGGTACTAAAGTGATAAAGGAGACTATTTAGAGGTAGTAACCTTTTCAGTTCTGTGCAAATAGTCAAGTTAATGCTGAATATTCCGGACCATGCTTTCAACATTTACTAAGGTAATCCAGAGTGTCCCATTACCTTGCCAAAGCCACTCAGTTTGGACTTTTGATTTCTTTTACTGTTTTCATTTTGGAACCAGAAAGCAGTTCTTCTTGATCTGTAGCTCCATCTGCTGTTTCAGCTTGGTCTTTCTCACCACTATGAATTTTTATTGAGAAGAAAAGTTGTCACCAGAGCCTGAAAGTCAAATATAGCTGCCTCTGATCTGGGGAATCCAAGTGTGTAAGAGTTGGTTCCAGACTTCAAAGCCAGTGAAGCAAGTGGCCATCCTGTAGGATAGTTGATTTAATCCACAAGTCTAGGAACTATACATTGTCATAGGAAAGCTAATTGAAAAAGGATATAACAAGCAATTCTGCTATAATAAGAGGGAAGTAGCCAACTTCAAGGAGCTTGGATAGCTCTGCAGGCTAAAGCATTGTAATTAAACACCAGCTGTCTGCAATTACTGGAAGTTAGAATCTCACCAGGCTCAAGGTTGACTCAGCCTTCCATCCTTTCTAAGATAGGTAAATTGAGGACCCAGTTTGCGGGGGCAATAAACTGACTTTGTATAAATATACAAAAGTATGAAGGCTATTGCTTAATGCATTGTAAGCCGCCCTGAGCCTCCGGAGAAGGGTGGCATATAAATCAAATTTAAAAAATAAAAAACACTGTATTCATGCTAAAATGTATTTTGCTTGGTTTGTATTTTGCTCCGTATGTTGTGTGAATCCATCCAGTGTTTGCTTTAGGATGAAAACCAATAATGAAGAAAGCTAATGATGACAGTCTATCATCATGGCTTTGCATATTTGTTCATTATCGTTTTTCAAAGTATAACTTTTTACTGAACATTTTTGTTATCATGACAACGTACAAAAAAAAAGAACATTTTGTCCTCAAAAATGAATATTTTGCTTTAAGGAAATGTGCAATTTATATAATAGCAGGATTATATGCATTACATCAATTCAGGAAAAAAAGCCAATTAGATCGAAAGAAAGAAAAAAAGAAAAAAGAAAGAAAGAAAGAAAGAAAGGAAGGAAGGAAGGAAGGAAGGAAGGAAGGAAGGAAGGAAGGAAGGAAGGAAGGAAGGAAGGAAAACCCAGAAAAGAGAAGCAGAGGCATTATTGGTCCCTTTGAAAAAAATTTCATCTTACTTCACAGTGTCACATGGGCAAGTTTAGCTCTAAATTTCAGCTAATGATCATGCACAGGACACTAATTTTAAATCTCACCATCTGATTTATGTTAGGCTTACCATGTCTTCTGAATCCTTGAGAGATACTACTGAGATATCATGTCTTTAACCCATACATTGTATGAATTCACTTAATTACCCAGCACTCCGATTAAAGGTATGGGAAGTATGGGGAAATAAAAGCACTATTTTACAAACATCCTGAAGTTTATAATCAAGCATGTCATTTTTGGATCCTATCTCCCAAAAATGCAATTCAGTAATGAGAAAAGTAAGGTCTTACACATCAGCAAGAAAAATCAAATGCACAGGTATAGAATGGGTGGTTCCTGGCTCACCAGTAGTAGCTATGAGAGGAATCTAGGCGTCCAACTAAACCACTATTTAAGTATGAGCCAGCAGTGCTCTGCATTTGCCAACAGAGTTAATGAAGTACTAGGTTGTATCAACAGAGGGGTGGTTTACCACTTTAAACTGCAGTGGTAAGGAATACATCAAGTTCTGGTCACCACAATACAAAAATGTAAAGAGACCCTAGAAAGGGTGTAGAGAAGAGCAACAACAGATGATAACAACAGGGATCTGGAAGATAGGCCATATGATGGACAATTGAGGGAATTTAATATGATGGAAATTTGGTGGCATAGTTTAACTCAGGGTGATATGATAGCAGTCTTCCAGTACTTGAGGGCGGGGGTGGGCTGTTGGGGGTTCACAGGGGTTTGGGAGAACCTTTAGCTAAGATTCTGTGACAGTCGGAGATACCACTCCTGGCTGGCCCCTCCCCCCCACCTCTCCCAGGAGTCCCCACATGGCCTGTTTTGGATGCAGATAAGTGCAGGGCACGCACAGAGGCTCAGGGCAAAAACGGGCCTACTGGAAGTTCAGGAAGGCCAGTAACGGGCCCTTTTCTGGCCTCCGGAGGGCCTCCAGAGCCTGGGGAGGCAATTTTCACCCTTCCAGAGACTCGAGGAAAGCTTCTGGAGCCCAGGGAGGGCAAACCCCCCCCACACACACACACTCTGTAGTGCAGGAGGCCGACAAGGCCACACCCACCCAGCAACTTGGCAGAGAACCCCTTGCTAAAATGTTTGAAGCCCACCCCTGCTTGAGGAGTTGTCACAGAGAAGAGGCAGTCGACCTACTCCCCAAAGCACTTGAGGACAGGAAAAGAAGTAACAGATCATTAAACAGAGATCCAACCAAGAACTATGGAGAAATTTCCTGACAAAGAGATCAACTAATCAGTGGAATGGCTTGCTTCCAGAATGGGATGTTCCATTACTGGAGATTTTCAAAAAGGCAGACGAGATATCTATTTGTCTGGAATGATAAAGAATCTCCTGCTTAAGCAGGAAGTTGGACTAAAAGTTCTCCAAGGTCCCTTCCAATTCTATTATTCTATGCTCTATGTATTTCTTTGCTTTTCTTCCATCTAAGGTTAGCAATATTGGGTTTCTGGTTTTTTAAATCAACTCTCCCTTTTGTATAATCAATAAAAGATGAAGAAATTCTGACCATATTACAACAGCTACTAAAACAAAACTACACTATTATTGGTTATTAGTGGGCATCAATGCACCACTAAAAATTGGTTCTTTCGCTTCTTTTTTTCCAGTTTCTCCTTCTCTTGTGTCTTTATTGACTCTTAAGTTACAGAAGGATACAATTATACACATATATTTAAGAACATGGATTCTTAGTAATAAAAAGTTCCACCATGACCATATTTAAGCATATATTTTATTGGATTGTTTATTTTTATGCTTGTTTCTCGATTTCTTCAACTTAAGATTCTTCCATCTTACAACAACACAACATAAATTCTGATTCTACTCTTCATCATGGAGATATATAGATCCCCCCTGTTAGATATTGCACAGATCAGTAGAGTTATATGCAGCACTAAAATCTACTCAGAATCTATGGGAAATCATGTAACCATTTACTCCTTCATTCAAGTCATGAGAGTTACTGTATATTCTACATTTCCTCTAAAAGATTAAGGCTATGTGTGTATATGAGTGGGTGGGTGGGTAGGTAGGTAGGTAGGTAGGTAGGTAGGTAGGTAGATAGATAGATAGATAGATGATAGATAGATAGATAGATAAGATAGATAGATAGATAGATAGATAGATAGATAGATAGATAGATAGATAGATAGATAGATAGATAGATAGATAGATAGATAGATAAACAAACATTGATATGACTGTTTTCAGACCTACCTTTGCTGTCTGAAAAACATAAACAAATGAAAAATTTATTTCCCAGGATCATCCATATCTAGGCAAAATTCCACAGAGTTGAAGTCATTTTAGACAATTTGAAATTTCATGGGTACAGAGAAGGTCTGAAGTAAGATGACAATCCTAAAACACACATCCTGTGAGATTAAATTCAGAAACATTCTCTAGAGTTGAGGGCTGGATTTTAAATGGAAAGCCCTAGTCAGATATCTTTGATTTCATCTTAGTGTAAATATACAGTATTAACTCAGACATTACAGTTTCTAAAGCCATGGCTTGTATCATAATTTGTGAATTCAATCAATTGTAGTTTATTCAATGTTGTTAAACAAGTTATAGCTTGATATGTAACCTATAGCCCAATAAAGCTTAACTTTTCTTAAATTGAATCTGTTTTTAAAGATATATCAGATTTTGACTGACGTCTAGCTCAGAATTCAGATTACTTGAAAATTTAAAAAAGGCCCTTCAAGGTGAATTAGTCCCACTTGTGTCATTCCCAGCAATTACAGTAATAGCCCAAGCAGCAACTAAAAGGATTTCATTATAATAATCCCAAATGGTCTCTCTCAACCAAGTTCACAGTTTCAGTTTGTTACTCCATTCCTTACTATAAGCTCTTTCTCAAAATTGATGAGGCCCAGCAGGATTAGGACTGGAGTCAAACAGAATTGTGGGATAGATCTTCAAGGGAGACATCTTAAACTAAATACTTTATCCAAAGTGAAGCAGGAAGAAATGTCAGAGGGATGTTACAAATTGTAAGATAACTAGACAGGCAGAAAAATATGTATTAACCTTGGGAAGCCACCAAAATAAGAATAAACTAATGTTAGTCAAAGCCAAGAAACTCAGTGATATGGGAGTTCATTCACGTATTTTGAAAGCTTAAAAGCAACTGCAATAGACAGCGTAGAAGTAAATGAAGTTGGGGTTCTGAAAGAAGGAATTTAATCATTTCTTCTAACCTCACTTTCTAATAAATTGTCCCCTGCTTGATATTTTCCATTCAGAAGAATTTTCACAAAATCTTTCACATGGTGCTTGCACATTTTTCCAATAATGAATAATTAAAGCATTGTATGGTTGGCAGGGAATATTCTTGAAAATAACTAGGGAAGGTTGGGCGGGGGGACATGTGGAAAAAAGCAAAACGAAAGATAAATGTGATTCTGACCTAATTTAGACCTCTCCCCTCATGTTCCACTGTCTTTATTTTTTTCCCTTAAATAGAAGGAAGGCAGAAATGGGACAAGTGAGGCAAAACAGTCAAAAAGTCGCAGTGAATCATTTCTTTCATCCTGAAGTTCAACATAGAGATGTGTGGATGTCAGTCCATGTCAGCCTTTTGCAGTAGCCCAGAGAGAAAAACCAACAACATGAGTATTAACATCACCTTTATTGTAAGGTTACAGTGAAATAATATTGGAAATCTGAAAGCATTTCTCCCCTCCCTTGTCTTTCCAAGCTAGAGAACTAGTGAGAATCTCTTCTGAGACACTTTTTCCACCCTTGTTTCTTCTTCTTCTGATATCTCTTGTCTGACTGTCTTCCTCCTCTCTTCCAAGGTTATTCTGAAAGTCCATTACAATGCATATATCAAGAGATTCATACTTTGAATAATGAAAGATCTTGAGAGTTCCAACTTGTCTAATATTGAGAGGAACTCTTGGGATCTTAACAATCCACCCAAATGTATGATGTCTACCCACTTTCTATCTGAAAATCAAACAGCAGTTTGGCTCTTGTATCTCACAAAGATTAGAAGAATTGTCCTTTAACAAAAATTACTTATTTAGATGTTTTTAAATTCTACCATATTTTCTGGTATTGATCTTTGGATTTGAAAATATGTTCTCATATTGATCTTAACATCAAATGATGCTCAGTCGTAATATGTGCACACCCATAACAACTTACTCTGATGGCTATATATTATCTCCAATATTAGAGGTAGTATGTCACTCAAACCAGTTGCTAGGCAACATGAGCAGAAAAGTGCTATTACATTATTATTTTTGAAAGCTTTTCAACGATATCACCACTATGGAAATAGAATTAGATATCCCTGAGATCAAATCCAGGACGTCTTTCTTATATTCTGAGGTATTCCTAGCTTTTATTCAACAGGTTTCCCAAGGCTTAAGATCACTTCGAACACCCTTATCTTCAAAAATGTCTTTTTTACCAATTTTTTTAAAAAATAAATACAAATGCCATGTGCTCCAATTAAGCCTAACAAATAATAATGTAAATAGAACACTAAAGAATAGCAAATCGTCCATTTAAAAAAAATTAGTTTCTAATCTCCATATATGTTTATTCATTTGACACATGCACTCATTATTATTTATCATTATTAGCTAGGAGACCACAATGTTATTGCAGAGAAATAGTTAGGCTGTCAATTTACCAGCTCTGTAGTAGAACATGTTTGTGTGCTTCCCAAGGTGTGCTAGAGGAAGGCAAGCTGGCTTTGCACCAGAAAATAAGACAAGCAGCTTTTTCTGCAGCAGCATCCTAGGTCCCCTCCCTTCCTGGAGCCGCCTTGTAAATGGGCCCCACAACTGGGAAGGTTCAGAGCCAGCAGGAATCTAATTGCCTGCACAGAGCACAAACTCGCCTTCCTACTGAAATAGTGCTTATTTATCTACTTGCATAGAAAATGCTTTCAAACTATTAAGTTGAAATCAACTGAGGCAAGCAACGGGAGTTCACCCTGACACACAATGCTAAAATATGAACCACTGAAGCAGGGGCCATTTTCAGTCTCATTAAGGTTATTCAGACACGGTGCCTCTACATGCATTCATGAGCCTTATGAAGGCAGTATAAGCAGACCTTTGGCTGACTTGTGCTGTAACTTTTCCCAGCAATTGTCTCACTCTTTCTTCCATCATTTTAATGGTTTTCTCCATCTTCAAAAAAGCAAAGCAAAACTCCTTCTACATTAAATTTCTGCAATAGTCTCAGAATACACATTGAATAAAGCTATGGGTACATGAAGGTCATTATAGAAAGCATATGTACAATTTTGTTACAGATAAATTTTGTTCCTAATCTCTTAAATATAATGTTTATACTTGAATCCAAATGTCAATGATTTTATTTATATTTACTTATTAGATTTCTATCTTCCAAGAGCTCTAGGCAGCTTACATGGGGATCTCCCTTTATTTTGTCCCCATAAAGGCAATTCTGTGATCGATCTTAGAGACAGCAACTAGTTCAAGATGATCCTGTGAGGTTTGAAGTCTGAAGGCAAAAGTGAAGTTAATTTTCTCCCATTTTACTCTAATACTTTAAACTACAATACTAGTTTAAATGACTCTGTTTTAGATCTTGTATGACTGCTTCAAAAAGATAAACACGTTCATTTAGCCATCCTTTTATGTATTTTTTTTAAGAAAGTAAATTTTGGTAGGGTGTAAGTTAAACATTGCTCTAGATTGTTTTCTAATTGTCAAAAACAATCAGAATCATGTTCTACAGATCAAGAG
Organism: Coluber constrictor foxii; assembly: GCA_038048745.1. Classification (NCBI taxonomy): domain Eukaryota; kingdom Metazoa; phylum Chordata; class Lepidosauria; order Squamata; family Colubridae; genus Coluber; species Coluber constrictor. The sequence continues at coordinate 74,452,100 of CM075961.1, forward strand.
TTCAATAAGTCAATAAGTAACCCATTCAGTTAGAGTCATTACCTGATCTGTAAACTAGATCAACTTTCTTTAACCCACTATTGCAATTCCCAAGATTATTAGAAATTGAAATAAATTTATCTGAATGATGTTCAGATTGCAAAAGGCTGATTTAAAGGATGACTCTTTTATGCTTCATTTAAGCCTCACCCATACAAGAATTTGAGCTTCAGAAATGACCATAGTTTTTTTTAAGACTACAAACAGAAATGGAGCCACAAGGTAGTCAGATCCAATCACCTTTTAAAATAATCAATGGGCCACAGCTACTTGATGTAACAATACTGAGGATAAATCCAGTCGGCAAACTGCAGTGCACTCTCCTTTAGTCCTTTAGTCTCTTGGTCTTTCCTTGACTATACCGCAGTGGTTTCCAACTTTTCTGATTCCACAGACAAGTTGTGGCAATGGGAGCAGCGACAGGGGAGATCATTTCGCTCATGCAATCTAAATCCTGCACATGTGCAAATGAAGCTTTGCGTGTTCATCTGCCATTTGCACATCATGGACCTGTACTGGTCTGTGGAACTGTTATACCAAACCTCAACCTGTAAATGAACCAATTTCGTTATGGCTCCCTGCTGAACAAGGGTAGTTGGCACTGGGCTTAGATAGATAGGAAGGCAGGATTTAGGTGGGTTTCTTAGCTTTCCATAGCCTGTTAATCTTCATCCACAAAATATTTTTTTCTCTAGAAGACAATCAAACTATAAGTCCTAGAAAATAAGCAACTAGGGAAGTAACTTTGAGATTGTTAAAAGGGGAAAGCAAGTTGTAGAGCTACTGTACCTTGGCCTAGAAATTTGAAAAATAAATTATTCCCAAACATAAATCTTGTAAATCAGTTGTAAATCCTGCCCAAAAGTGTGTATGAATCCAGAACAGAATCTTTCTAAATTTAATCTTTCAATAGCCTAATTTAATTTTAGTTAAACATGAACGTAAAAGGCCAAAAGGATTCTTATTTTTTAAAGATCACCTTGCACTAAATGGATTTGAACATTTAAGAACACAAGTTCCAATTTCTGAAAGAGGGAAAATCTCCATAAAGGGAAAAAATATTACTACTGGAATCATGATAAAAAAAGCCCCCTAAAGTTAATTGTAACTGAAGTCCTCGACGGAACTATCTTCAAATAGAAACATATGATAAATAGAACAACTTAAAAAACATCTTAAAATTTTACATTTCAGTATTTAGAATCTAGTTTCAAATTTATGATAATCTGTCAAGCTAAAGGATTTTCTCTGCAGTTCTGACTGCAAAGACCAATTTTTTTTAAGCCTGGAGAACATTGGGGAAATGTGCTTTAGCTCCCAATTTCCTCTTAGCCCATGATGAAAAAAAAAGTCTTTGTAACTATTAGCAAAGGTATAACAATAGTGTGATTAAAACAAAACAGATAATATTTGTGGAACATAAAATGTTCCAAATAAAGACTAAAATGAGGAAATGAAAACTGGTAAAAATTCTAAAATTTAGCTTATACTTCCAGTTTGAAAATTTCTGAAATAATTAGTCTCAGTATTTTTTTTAAAAAAAAAAACTTTGGAAATCGTAATTTCATGAGAATACTTCAAAATTATTATATATTGACAATGCCTTCATTAAGTTATAATATATATTCTCAAAGAATATACTAATCTGAAATATACTTAAATCTGTAATACAGTTAGTCCTCAATTTATGTTGCTTGACATTTATGTTGTCGAGTGAAAAATTTGTTAAGTGAATTGTGTCATATTTAATGACTTTTTTGCCATATTTGCTAAGTGAATCCTGCAGTTGTTAAATTAGTAACACAGTTGTTAGGTGAATCTGGTTTCCCCATTGACTTTGCTTGTCTCAAGCATCCAAATGTAAATCCCATGAGCATTGGAATGCTTCAACGGTCATAAGTGTGAAAAATGGTCTTAAGTCACTTTTTTCAGTGCCACTGTAATTTTGAATGGTCACTAAATGAACTTTTGTAAGTCGAGGACTACCTGTATATAGATAACTTGTGGAAATGAAGCGACTGAAACCTTAATCATTGGGTAAAAAAATTATCATTTCACATCATTGTCAGAAACACATTTCAATAAACTTGGGCTTTAAGGAAACAGGAACGCTGTATATACAAGAAAGCATCCAGATAACATTTCTGGTTTGGTTTGATCTAGGACAATGTTTCTCAATCTTGGCATGCAGCCTAGGGAATTCTGGGAACTGAGGTCCACACATTTTAAAATTGTTGAGAAACACTAGTCTAGGAAAACATTATTGGCAAATCTGTCAGGACTGGATTAAGTCCTATTGTTGTCAAGAGAAGAGTAATTTTGTGATAGAGAAAAGCTGCTCTTACCTGATCCCGGATCCTGTCCTGTTGTCCTCGAATTGCTAAGGCATGCTGTGGGTATTTATTCTTTAAGTGGTCCATGAATGCATCCCTCTTGCGTTCCATCTCAGACTTCTGGAGCCCTGTGAGGGCTTCTAGACTCTGGGCAGCAATGACAGTATGACGACGTTCTGAGGTGTGCACCAACCCTACGTTGGAGAAGCGGCGTGTGCCGTTGCCCAGGGTGCGGTATTCCCGTGGATATTCTGCATCATCTGCTGAGATCATGTGGGCGCTAGTCCTCTCAGGATCTACGCAAATTTTGGAGGAGGGAAGGAAAGCAGAGAAGGAGTCAGGGCATCTTTCCACTTATGTCAATAGTAAAGAAAAGGAATCAGGGATGCTTGATGAGAGAAATTTAGTAAGGGTAAGAAGAAGAAAAATCAATCATGGGCTTAAAATTGGGTTTCCATTATATTAGATCCTCACTCCCAATCCTGGATAGGGCAAGCCAGAAAGAATGCCAACTAGCTGCTCACATGAATTTCATTTTGGTAAGTAACCAACTCTCTCACTCATGGAATGAAATGCTTTATTTTGCATTCTCATTCCAAGATGTAGACAACTTCTGCACAAAGTCACATACATTTCTGATTTCTAAAGTCATGGGCAGATTTTAGGTTTTTGCAGATTTTAGGTTTGGGCCAAAATAGATTAGAAATTGTGGAACAAAGAGTTCATTCCTATCACTTTTGACTACAAAGTGATTTCCAGGAAATTTCTACGATGAAAGGGAGAAAATGTTTGTGGGAATAGGGGCAGAAAAGGCCGTCATCCTTGAAAAAGACAAGACAATAACAGCAAGACAAGTACTGGGGGGTCACAAAGACATCAAAACTGCTCCAAAGGAGCTAAAACTAAAACATAAATGATCAAAAGACTTTAATAGAGGATGACGGCCCAAGTCTCTGCAAAAGAGGTAGGAAGTGGGCAAAGACAGACAAATATTCTGAAACAGCAAATACAGAAAGAAAAAACTGAAAGAAAACAAAAACAAAATGCAGATTACTTATAGGAAAGGAGGTTGTAAGGAGTACTTCTCTGAAATAAAGAAATATATAATTTCTTAAAACAGGAACACTGGACTTTTGTACCTGCTTCCTCAAAGGGAAAAGTTATTCAGCTTTTATGAGAGCAGAGCTAGGCCCCCAAACACCCATGTTTCTATCCCAAATATTTTTGCTCATACCAATGGGGGGGATCCATGTCTCATAAGCTAGCCAGATATAAAAAATTATCTCACCCGTCATCTCAACTCCCCCCTGAAATAAACAGCATCTATAATTATAGTAGTGATATAAAAAGATATTGCAGATTTGTAGATAGATGACTGCTTTAGTGATAATGCTATAATGTGGGGAAAAGCAAAAGTAAACCATGATTGTATTTTACTAAGAAAACCACACAGATTAAAAAGAGAGAGCAAGAGAGAGAAAGTGATTGATGACATTGTGCTGACTAATGGGTCTCTCAATGTGAATGGCATTCAATATGATAGTGAGGAAGAGCTGAGGTCTTTCAGAATATTAATGGTATTTATGATGCCTCTAGATTAAAACCTTTGAGATGTCTAGTTGATATTGCTCCTATGAAGTTAAAAAATGTGAAGCAATAGAAATAGATTGTGAACATAAAATATAAGAAAAATGAACGTAAGAATAGTCAAGACAGTGAAATATAAACTGAATTGATTACACACTTACATCTTAGGCACCAGCAAATTGGACTGAAATCAGACATTTTCATTCAGTTCATACTCTTTACTAAGGGCCCAAAAAATTCCATTGCTTTCATAATCAGGAAGGATATCAAAGGCAGGACCTGGGCACAATGCAATCAATGACTAGTAATAATAGTTAAACTTTATGGACAACTCTTTAATCTGATGGTTATCCAGGTTGATGGTCCAATCACTGAAGCTGAAGAAGAGGTTGGCAAGTTTTATGGTTAAACTCAATCTGAAATTGACAGAATATACAAACAAGATGTATTGCTTGAAGGTAAAACACTGGAATGACAAGTAGGAAATAGTAAGGAGAAAAACATGGACAGTATGGCCTTAGAAACAGAAGTAAAGCAAGGAATGACTTACAAATCTCTGCCAAGCCAATTATTTCTTCATTGAAATTATAACGGATTCAAAAAATATCAAACAATGAGGGAAAGAGTTTGCTGAACTTCTAGAAGGTAGTCCAGACATGAAGAACACCCAGATGAGCTAATTCTTTTTTAGGGTTATAGTAACAGAATCTTGCAGGTTGAAAGCACATATATCACCATATATCATCATCATATTGGCTTTACAGCCAAGAAACTAAGGAGGGACATTCTGAGACATTTGCCATGTTTGTGAGAAATCTGCTTCAAGCTAATCTGCCTCTTACTGAATTATTATCTTGAACGTGACATTTCCCTGTCTCCCAAGGTCATTCCCAGTGGTGGGATTCAATTTTTTAAAAACTGGTTCTGGGGGCGTGGCTTAATTGAGGGTGTGGCTAGCTGGTCATGTGACTGGGTGGGCGTGCTAGCTGGTCATGTGACTGGATAGGTGTGGTTAGCTGGTCATGTGACCGGGTGGGCATGCATAAGGACTACTCAGAGGGCTGAAAAAGACATTTCTGACTGGTGCTCACATTTTTGACCAGTCTTCGCACTTATGACCATTCTCACATTTATGCCCATTGCAGCATTCTTAACAACCGTGTCAGTCATTTCATCACTACTTCTCTTCATCACAGTGACAAGATAGGGCACAAAACATAAAATGGGAGGACAGTCGTAAGTTCAAGGACTGGTCAAAAGTGCGAGGACTGGTCAAAAATAACTTTTTCAGCCCTCTGAGTAGTCCATATGCACATAGGGACTACCCAGAGCACTGAAAAAAGTGATTTCTGACAGATCCTCGCACTTTTGATTGGTCATCATTTATGCCCATTGCAGCATTCTTAATTTAATTAATTAATTAAATTAATTAAATTAAATTAATTAAATAAAAATGACCTGCTGGAGCAGTCGAAGGCAGTCTGAGGCGGGCATTTGGGCCTGATGCAGGGCAAGCTGATACAACTGGGGTAGGTAGGCCACTGCTGCCCAGGTGGGAGGCGGGCGCAGACCTACAAGGCTGGCTGCAGGGTGAAGCGATCGAATGGGGTAGGTCAGGGGTCTGCAACTTTAAACCCTCAACCTTAAACACATGTAAACACTTAAACACAACCTCAAACCTGGGTGGGCATTGTCTACTCCATATCACTTACTCCCACTCAGGTTTTGTGGATCCCAGTATTTTCTTTTAAACAGGTATCTCTGTGTGTCTCTTTCATCTCTGTCATCTTTTTCTTTCTCCCCACTTTCTCTCCTTCATCTCTCTTTCTCCCCTCTTCCTCTCCATCTCTTTCTCCCTCTCCCTTTCTCTCCTTTCTCTCTCTTTCTCCCCCCTTTCTCTCTTTTATCTCTTTCTCCCCCTTTCTCTCCTTCATCTCTCTTCTTCTCCATCTTTCTCCCCCCTTTCTCCCTTTCTCTCCTTCATCTCTCTTTCTCCCCCCTTTCTCTCCTTCATCTTTCTTGCTCTCCATCTCTTTCTCCACTCTTGCCCGGGCAGCAGTGGCAGCGCACCTACCGCACCATCGGTTCACCCCTCGGCTTGGAGGTGGCACCTTAAGCCTACGCCCCACTGTGCATGTGTCCGCCTGGCTGCGCCTGCAGTCGACTCTTGTTGCTCTTACTGAGCTTCGCAATGGGGCAGATGGTGCCGCTCCTTCTCCTGGAGCCCATTACGATGCGGAGCTTCGGCTGAAGCCTGGGCAGCCAGTATTCCAGGGTGGAGAAAAATCATGTGTCTCCCCCAGCGACTGGAAGGGCTAGGGCAGGGGTGGGCAATTGTGGCTCTTTTACAACCTGTGGACTTCAACTCCCAGAATTCCTGAGACAGCTCTCAGAGTTGAAGTCCACACATTGTAAAAGAGCCACAATTGCCCACCCCAGGGCTAGGATAGGTTGATGCCGTGTGGATGGGAAGCGGGGCGGGGCAAGGGGTGGGCGAGCCAGCAATTTAACAAGCAGTTTGGTATGGTGTGAGGCCAATAAATTACAAAAAAACACCAAAGTGTTTGTTAAATTACTGGCTCGCCCGCCCCTCGCCCCGCCCCACCTCCACTATTTATTGGCAAGGGGCGGGGCAAGCCAGCAAGTTAACAAATGGTTCAGCCTAACTGCCTAGAACCGGCAGAATCCCACCGCTGGTCATTCCCATATACCATTACAATAGCTTAGAAGATACTATCTATTTTGAAGAAACTCTAGTGATAAACGGTGATCTTAGATCAGCATTCTGGTCATTGTCGAATTAGAAATAGGGCAAACTACAGAAGAAGAATAAGTAAAGGTTGTAATCAAATCACACCAAATCTAGAGAACAATCCCGTAGCCAAACAAATCAATCAAAATACCAATACCAAAGAAAATTAATTTGACAGAGTATGCAGTTTATCACATAAGGTCCTTAATTTTTTTGATAGCAAAATAATGTTTGGACATTATGTGATAAACTGCAAAATAATGTTTGGGATTAGAGTATTACATTGAAAGGGAGATGCTAGATGATCAAATTGGTTTTAGAAAAGGCTGAGGAACAAGTAATATTATCATTGATGTATGTTAGACAATTAAGAAAGCCAAGGGATATAAAAAAAGAAGTAAATATATGTTTTATCAATTGTAGAAAGGCCTTTAATTTTGTCAATTGTGTAATGTCCATAGGAAAATGAGAATTTCAAAATACCGTATTTTTCGGAGTATAAGACGCACCTTTTCCTCCCCTCCTAAAAGGGGGTGAAAATTTAGGTGCATCTTATATACCGAATGTAGCCCTGTCCACCCATTGGTCCCCACCCTTTGGCCTGTGCCTCATAGCAGTTACCCCCTTGCAAGCAAACAGCAAGAAAAAGCAGCTCCTTTCAGCTTCAGCATAGACTAATTAGCACAAGTTGATTAAATCAGCCTCCCAACTCTCAGCTGATTTGCTCTCAGCTGTTTTCTGCAGGCCTCTGCTGCTGGCTTCAAGGAAGAAAATTGCTGGAGCAATTTTTTTCCCCTTGTATTAATCAAGCTATACTGAAAACAAAACTGAAAGTAAAGGAGTCTGCTGTTGGAGCAATGAGGCAAAATTAGTCAAAGGCAGAGGGAGATTACTCTTTTTCCTCACCAAAAAAGGTAGGTGCAAACAATGGGAAATTTAGAGCAAAAGAGGAGAGTTCAAGATTTTAAACACAAAAGAAAAAAAGGAGAAAGAAAAAGGCAAAAATAAAAATGGGAAGGGAGAAAAAAAAGAAATGAAAGAGAAAAATGTTATACATATTTAGAATTGAAATATGAATAGTAGTAAGAAATAAATGGGAAATCATGATTGTAAAAATGAAATGTATAATACTTGGAATATTTGTCTTTGTATTTTTGAAATCTAGACAATGATAGGTTTTTATTTTTTTATTTTTTTTAGAAATATGAATAAGTATAAACTGTAACAATTAAAATACCTTTAATGGTATATGGTGGTGAAACTAAAAAGGATTAAGTTGTAGTTTGGATAACAGCTAGAACATTTTTAAATTTACTTAGGGAAATTGTAATGATTGAAATATTTTTAATTATATATTGTGATGAAAGTAGAAATGATTAAATTGTGATTTGGAGGATTATATGTGCAAAACTACGTGGGTTATTGGGGGAGTTTAAGATATGAAAATGAGTAATTATTTGGTTTATTATTATTGGTAAATATAATTAATTGATTTCTAAGAAATTGGATTGCATGCTGCATCTCTATCAGGCCTTGCTGCAAAAAAGCCTACGGCTATAGGTAGGAAGTCTAGGGTGTCTTGGGAATGGAGCCTTTGGTGCCAAGTCCCTCTTCTGCCCACATGAACATCATCCCCCACCGCACCCACTCTAGTTAATGTAGAATGATCGGGTTTGTTTTAAACGGATAAAAAGATCTGTGCTGCTCGTTATCAAAATCCGAGTGGACGTGAGGACACCGCTGATCCTGATGCTGGTAGGCAGAGGCAGAATTCTTTTTTTCTTGTTTTCCTCCCCCAAAATTAAGATGCATCTTATAGTCCGAAAAATATGGTATATATTGAAGAAAGTTTATTTGAAGAAGATGAGGAAAATGAAACATCAATGCCTCTTCTGTGCTTATGACCCTGATAACTGAAAATGTAAATGGGTCTGAGATTAAATATAAAGAACATCAGACCCATGACAGTAAGTACAGCTAACAGCCTGAGAACTGACAATAAAGTAAAAAAGAAATAAAGGAAATAAAGGAAAATGCTGCCTTTCGCAGCACAGATAAAAAAATATATCAAAGACTAGGATTTGATAGGGTAGCAATGAAAGCCCTGCAAAAATGTACTGAGATACCTTTGACAGCAACAAAAATTAGAGTGTTTGTGGAGTCCTTCGTGCTCCTTGAACTTGATTGTGGGTTCGTGTATCAAAAAGAAGCCATAAAATGGTTTCTTCATGGCTTAACAGGTAGAAGAAACCAAGCCATTATGGTTTGCAACATGGATTTTTTTTTTTGGCTTAACTAGGAATTATCCTTCTCTCTGAGTAAATATGTGGAAGCATCTATAATATTAATCTTAGATAATTTTCTAGCTTTCTTTGGCCATTTTAGCTCTGAAGGAACCATGAATGATTAGGGTACTGTGACTTGTTTCTTAAATTCAGTTATTGACTCAAAGTAGGCTACTTTAATCAATTCTACTACTGAAATCAGACTGATGATTCATAAGAATATTTCATGCCATTAGACAGGATGTCACATTGAAGGTAGTCTGATTTTGATTAGTAATGTATACAGTATATCCATCCAAAGATAGTTAAGTAAGCCATGGCTAAGTAAATCATTGCTAAGCCTAAAAGTATGTATGTGGAAATTCTCAGTCATCCAGGACTCTGGGAAAAAAAGCATCTTTGAAACAAGCCTAGAAGTAGGAAATCAGCTTCTGTTGGATGCTGCAATGCAAAAGGAAACAAGGCCATGTAAAAAGATTGAAAACATGTCTGCTGTATAATGAAATTAATTGTTTTTTCAGGTTATTTCAACACAATGTTAAATACTTAGTGATCTCTTTCGAGGGAGGGAGGGAGGAAGGAAGGAAATTTGTGTCAAGGCAGGCTAGGTTCATACAAAATACTAATAAATTAAGTTAAAATGGAGTTAGATGGCTTGAGGTTCAGTGTTTTGTGGAAATATTAAGCTGTTCTCCCAGAATGCCATGATAACCATCTTTTTGAGACATTGATAATCAGGATTTGTAAGTCTTTTCTGGATAGTTGTGGGGCCTTTTCCTCTCTCACCATTTCACCATGTGTATCTAAAGATAATATTCTTCTAGAAGAAGACAGAAGTGCATCACTATTTGTTCAAAGATCATGTCATTTACTGTGTATGCTTAGATATAACATGGCTATGTAAACACACAAACTATGCAATCACTCTAGTTTAAAATTTATTATGTTATCTGAATCCAACCCACTGTCCCATATATTCAGAACCGCCCTTATGAACATTACATACCAAGATGGTGACAGGACAAAACAGAGGGAAGCAGGGGACATGGAAATCTGTTGGCAGTGAGTAACTGAAGGGGAGGATCACTGACCCACAGTTCGTATAGCCATCCCTTAGTGCAGGGGTAGGGAACTATGGCTCTTTTAGGGCTTGTGGACTTCAACTCCCAGAATTCCTGAGTGAGCCATGCTGGCTCAGGAATTCTGGGAGTTGAAGTCCACAAGTCCTAAAAGGGCCATCCCCACCTCTGCTTAAGTGCAATGCATAAACCCACTCTTTTTTTAATCAAATAAGGCAGAATGATGCCATTTCTATGCCCATCATGGTTTCACAGAGTCGTTAAGTCTAAAGAAATAAGGAAATGTGTTAGATTGTGAATAATTAACACCTATTTTTGCAACCTTGGAAAAAATGGCTACTAATTATGCCATTCAATTTAATAGAAATCTGAGGAATGTTTCAAAGCAGGTGTCAGTCCACAGGCTAGATCATTTCCCCTAAAAAATATGACACTCTAGCAGCAGCACCAAATGTTATTCAAAATATAATAAAAAATATAATCATTCTTTAATTGGGTAAGAAAGAAACAACTATTCAGGCTGCCAAGCACACCATTTTTTTTCTAGATTTGCTATTATATTTAACTGTGTTTTTTAAAAATTTTTATCTTGAAATCCCTTCCTATTTTTAAAAATTAGAACTTTTGTCTATGTGGGTTATATTGATCAATATTTACCATATTAAAAATTAAAAGTGGTGCATTTGCTTCCACTACCACTTCTGATGATTGCTTGATGGAATTTTATCATTGTATTTTTTTTCAACATAGACTGGTAAGTAGTTTTGATTTTGCAAACCCTCTCAGAGGGTCTTGGGGAAACCCTGGGGGTCCTAGGACCACACTTCAGCGTTATTTCCAAAGCAGGATTTCCTGACAGCAATAATAATAATATGACTTCCTTGTAAAGTATACTTCTGCTACAAGGACAGTAATATGGAAAGAGAGTGGTCCCTAGGGACAGAGAAATTAGTTATATTTGCATGATCTGTTTATGTCTTTGGGGCTCATGAAGAACAGAAGTTGTGATCAAGCATCTCCAGCTAGTCTAAGAAACAATAATCCATTTACACATGTTGTTAGACCACATTTTATTAAATAATTGGCAGACTCAGATATAATACTAAATCACTGCTTGCCAATCACAGTATGTTAAGAGAAGTAGCTAAAATTTCTGATGCATTAAAAAAAATGGGTGGGAGAATAAAAGGTAATGATGACAGGAAATAGCTTCTTAGAACAAAGCTATGTGCAAGAAAAATGGTTGGTTTTAAAGATGGAGAATAAAAGTTTGTGGTGTCAATGGCTCTTATTCTCTCCCTTAAAATCTTTTTCAAAAATCTGAAAAATAGGTCAGGACTGCCCCATCAATCAATCAATAAAATAATAATAAAATTATTCGTAAAAATAATATTACTGTTGAATTTCAAAGATGTTGGGGAATGATATTGGTCCATGAGCCATTCTCCTTGTGCTAATCTTGCTGAGTCCTGATATTCATCATACTTTTAACTGATATAGCACTTATATGTTTTTGTTCATCATCATTACAGATAATGATTCTTAACAAATAATCAAAGCAATTTTTAAAATTGATTCAGTCATAATTTTATTAAGTCCATTTCTGACATTTTCTTACCTAGTTATAGAAAAATACACAGAAAAGCAATAACTAGAATCACAGTTTTCTGATCTGTGTGCTAAAATAGAAAGTAATAGTTATATTGATTTACTTAAAAATGCATACTGAACAGAATCCTCTCTGATCTCCATTGGCTCAGCCTATGGCATAGGCCCTATGCAAACCAGGATTGCAACTTTAAGAAAGGTAACTCTTAAATTTTTGATTGTTTGCTTTAATAATCTGAATAAAAATGTATGAGTTAGTAGCTTTCAAACAAAGTAGTTTCAGCAGTGTATGATCTGGTTCTCAGACAGTAAACAGTTTTCTTTAATGTGGCCCTCCATATCATCCCTGAAAGGTTTGGAAGACATTCATATAGGCCAGGGGTTGGCAGTATTGTGCCTGCAAACAAAGCCTCTGATGCCTACAGCCTCCAAAAATTTTTAAAATGCAATGGTTGAAATCATACAAGATTCCCCAAACTTCCAAGATTTTAGGGTTTCTGCCTAAATCTTCTAAGAATTTGAATGAAAAGGCCAAAACCTTAGTTCATCACTCAAATTTGAATATATTTAATAGCTCCCTCTTTACCTTCTTTCCCCCCCATTTCTCTGTGTTTGCTCCAAGAACCATTCTAGTATCTTTACCAACCATGGCTGCTGTGAGACCACAGGTGGAAATAATTTTATGGTTGGTTGTGTTTTTTTGCTACTGTAAAAAAATAATAGTGATAAATGAGCCATGCCAATTATATTTTATTCAATTAATCACAGTTAATAAAACTATGATTTAATGAAATGTTTGTGCAATAAATGTGTCTATGTACATGTAGTGCAACTAGCTATGAATGATAACCACATAACTTGACCAAGCAGATTATTGAAACAATTAGTACAACTTCAAATCTATTCAATATATTGTCAATGATTTCACATCCTTTGCAAATGGTTGAATGTCACAAAATCCACAAGATCCTATTTCTAACTTGTTGATTTCATCTCCTAAGAATAGCGCTAGCTCAGTGTGAAAATAGCCATTTGCAATAATATACACTTTCAAAATATCCACTTGCTGTATAGAGAACTTCATCTAGAGCTGCAATAAGCACTAGTAAGACTAAAGTTCACAAATTGACAAAGAAAAAACAACCTTTTACCTCCACTGTGTGAAAATATGGGGGTAGAAGGAAGGGTCAAGCACCCTTCCCAATTTAACAGAACTGTAAAAAATATCGGGGATCTGCTAGACGGCACTGAAAAATAAGAAGGGTTGCTTTAATAATAAAATCATCTTCATGCTAAGTGTTCTTTTCTTTGAAATTTTACATGTAAAAAATTGCAGAGGACACAGTGAGGCATATCATTCTACTTCATAACAAAGTTAAACATGTTAAGCAATTTTATCTAGGATTTAACCATTTAATCTATCTGTACACTGCAAATAGCAGATTATAATGTGGCACATTATTTGTTTGTTTGCTTGTTTGTTTGATTGAAGTGGCAGGCTCAATGTTACTAGGCTTGCAATATTCCCAACTTTCTGCTGTTCCAAAAATGTCTGTTTTCTGTCTCTTTGAAAGCTATATTTTCAACATAGTTGTCTTTATCTTCTTTCACAGCACTATTTCTCTATACTATGGCTTGCCTTGTCAGTGTTAAAGGAAGTGTGGTTCCTTGATTAGACTGTTGTTTACGATTAGCTTGTTTGTCTGAATTGGTGGTTTCTTGATTTGGGGTATTGTTTGCTTCTTGATTTTTGGTCTAGTGCTAATCTCAGTGTTAATCTGTCTTCATCTGGGTGTTGAATGCTGGTGAGGAGGTATTTTTGCCAGAGAGCAACAAGGAACCTACAGTTCAACTCTGAGCTACAAACATTCGTTTCTATCAATATTAAAGTATGTTCCACCAATCCCCCAAAGGCATGGATCCTGTAGAGCATTATCTGGAGAAGGGTCAATCTGAGGTCTTTCAGTGAAGCCAAAGAACATGGTTCTAAACAGAGCCAGATTTAGGCATAAACTGAACAGGTTTAGAGACTCACAATCTGAAGAGGCTTCTTGACAATTTTAGATTTTTTTCATTTGTTATACTATTATTATAATTACATTCATGAAAGTAAACTAAGTTCTTCTACCGGGCTTACATGAATCTCAATATTAAGATACACTTCTGCATGCATCAATACCTTCTGTTTAAAGAGGACCCTTCATCTTTTTGCGATGGATTTATTATGCATCTTATTTGCCATTCTTACCAAATTTAGTTGTCACACAGCCTTATTCTCTGATGCATTTGCCCAACAGGGTCTCTAGTGTATTCCTTAGCTTAGGATCTCACTACATCTAAATCCAGCTCTGGCTCCAAGCTATCATCTCTCTTCCCCCAGACCACCATTCATCACTCTACTGCAGACACAAAAGTATGTCATATACAATATACTCCCACATACATTTTACTGCCTTTGTGTCTGCCCAACTATCTTCCTAATGACAAGCTTAACCATTTCACTGAAAATGATCTTCTCATACAGAGAATTGGGTACAGAATTGGCTAAAATCTTGTCAATTTTACTTTATGGTTCTAGCTATGAGTTAATGATTTTACTTTATAACAATCTGCCTTGCCCAAAATCATCTAGAAATTGACAGATGAAATTTTTTTTAAAAAATTTCTCCAGTCCTTGCCAGTGCTCATTTACAATCCTACTTTTATTTTGTTTTTCACAAAATAATCTCTTAGTAATGTGAAAAAATAATAATAATTAAGAAAGTAAAGAAATTTTGTTGTGGACAAAAATCACTGACAAAGAGGAAACTTTGCTGCATCATTGCATGATATTATGTTTCACTTCTTTCCTGATTAATAAACTTCCACCATGTCTTTTTATTAAGTGGATGAGAAAACACAAATGAAAAATGAAAAACAAATTCAAAAGGAAGAAGAGAAATGGGATTTTTTTCCCATTCTGCCCTGCAAATAACTAAATGTTTAGCATAGAAAAAGGCACCCACTGATAGCAATGGAAATTTCCCTCACACAGTTAAATCATAGTGGGGGAGTGCGATTTTTAATAGAGATGTGACATGGGGGAAGGAGACGATTGCCCGTTAGCCTTGAACACTATGCTCTCACATCACAGGAGTTGCTATTATTGGAGGGGAAAAATCTGATGTCATTTAATGCATTCATCCATAAAACATCAGGTCTATTTTGTGCCCAAGTTTTACACTCCAAACATAAACTTTTTCAGGTGTAACAGTGAAATGTCCCTCCAGTTTTAATTCAGACATTTAGGAACTCTTAATTTAGAAATGTTCATTAAAAACATAAAAAGAAAAATGCTGTGAGGTGTAAAGTAAGCCTCAGAACTGAGAAATACAAATAGTTACAAAAGACAAACAACACAAAGAAGCAGCAGAAACATGCATTTAGTGACCTATCTATTTTTTTTTAATCTCATTTATATCCCATTTTCTTCAGGAGTTCAATTCAACAGGCCTGCTGAAGATTGTCCCTTATTTTACTCCAGCAAGTAAGTAAGTAAGTAAGTAAGTAAGTAAGTAGGTAAGTAAGATGGACTGATAGAGAGGAATTACCCTACAGTCAGTTCCATGCTCTAATGGGATTCCATGGTCCTTCGGGACATTTTAACTTCTATATCACACTGGTTCTTAAAATGAGATCAAATGTGATGTGAAAGGAGGGTGAGCTAGGAATGCTTTCCACATGGTCAAGTATAGTCTTCTTTAACTTGATGTCCTCCAGATGCACTGGATTTCAAGTTTAAGCATTTCCTAAATACTTAGCCTTTATCTGTGGAATCCAAAGTAGCTGGAAAGCATTACATTAGAGAATGTCTACAACATGCATAATAATAAGTACAGATATAGTAGGATTGCTCTCACTTCTGCCTCTTCTTACCTCTATGTGGAGTAAAACTACAAAGCACCCTAAGGCACTCCACGGTAGTGGAGAAAAGATCCCAGGCAAAGAAACTTGTTCTTGGGCAGTGAAGGGCAGTGATCAAGAGGAGAGAAATTTCAGATTTTCTGGTATTCCCATTAGCCCTACTTGATTCCCTCCCCACCCCGCCCCCACCCCCAGCCTTCTTAAGGGGAATCTAAGGTCAGGCTGAAGAAAGGAGCATCATAGTTAGAGAATTTGTTATGGAAATCTTTATCCACTCAAGCTCATCCTTGGCCTCCCTGAATGTGTTCCATAGACAGCCTTTTCTAGCATAGATTTTTATGCTTTCGGAGGGTAGTTATGTCAGTTTGTTGCAACAGAAACAACAGAGGGTCTTTTGGGCCCTAAAATTCTCAACAGATTTATTATGGCATGTTTGTCTAACTGCCATAAAGGGCTTAGTCAACAAAAGCTAATGCTACTAAATGTTTAAGGTGCTGCAACATGTTTTTGTTGTTTTTTGGTAGGCACTTGTTATTGAATTTTAAATGGATGTATTTATTATTGAGAGCTGCCCAGTTCATATTGAACATCCATTTCACAATAGAACAATAAACATTTCTCTTTGTCAAATATGTAGATTTTTCCATTTTTCCATCAGCTGAATTTTAATAGTTTTCATTTTTGTTTAATTGATTCTATTTTGTTTAGCAGTTTTATTGATGATGGCTTTATTGCATTTTTTGTTGTCTTACTTATTTTGTGCACTTGACAAGTTATTGAAAGGTGGTATGAACTAAAAGGTATTTACATATCCAACAATGCTCCTCTGCATGTCTCAAACATGTCCCTTGTGCAAGGGACTTTTTAAAAGTCCCTTGCACAAAACTGTTGTATCAAAACAAGCTACACATTATATTTTAACTGATAGGCCTCTATAACTGTATCACTTAAAAACAATAGAAGAATTACATCTTTTCTTTCTTAATGGATTTTTGTAAGGTAAAGGGGAAAAAATGATAAAAATAGTAGGAAAACACAAGAAGACTCCTAGTGGGGTGACAATTAAAAGTGGCATTACAATTATATGAAGAGATGTAGCTCAGCAGACTAAAAGCCTTGTGATTAACACCAACTGTCTGCAATTACTTAAATTCGAATCTCACCAGGCTCAAGGTTGACTCAGACTTCCATCCTTTCTAAGGTAGGTAAATTGAGGACCCAGTTTGTGGGGGCAATAAGCTGACTTTGTATAAATATACAAAAGTATGAAGGCTATTGCTTAACACATTGTAAGCCGCCCTGAGTGTCCGGAGAAGGGCAGCATATAAAATCAAATTAAAAGAAAAAAGAAAAGAAAGCCAGGTAGTTTTCCAAGGAAACCATCATCTCAATGTTTCTGTAGGCTTCTGAATTTTCTCTGTGGAAGAGATCTATGGAGATCCTCAGTCACCCAGGTCATGGTTATCCCAAAGGTGCTTTTTCAAGAGGCAACCAAAAAGTCTGATTTCCTCTTGAAAAAGCACCTTTGGGATATCTCTGTGTAAGAGTAATAAAATAATCCCAAATCCCTTCTGGACTCTAAACTACATCATCTCAAAGAAAGCTTATTGCAAGAAAGCTTTCTGACTTTGATACTCAGTCACCACCACCCTAACCCTAACCCTAACCATTCTCTCTTCATCGGTGCCATATTTTATGAATGGTTTTGAATCCCCATCATGTTTATTGAGAGCCAGCTAGTGGTTAAGGTACCAGGCTAAGGAGACTTAGTCCCTCCTTAGCCATTAAAAACAACTGATCTAGTCTCCCCCTCCCTCTCTTTCTCTCTCTCCCTCCCTCTCCCCTCTCCCTCCCTTACCCCTCCCCGCCCTCTCTCTCTCTCTCTCTCTCTTATATGGTTGTTGTGGGGAAAACATAGGAGGAGAATGGTGCATTAGACATGTTTGCTTCCTTCAGTTATTTGAAAAAAATAATAAAGGCAAGATACAAACGAACAAACAAACAAACAATATTGTTCTTTTTCCTATATCTCTATTATATCCCAAAGATGGGTGCCTTAGAATCTCTGCCACATTATGAATTGGCTCTCATGTACTAAGGCTCAAGTTATATGATGGTTTTTAAGAGTAGGATAACCACCCTTCAACTTGATAAATTATGGCGGCTCTGCTATTTACCACAGGAGCAAAACAAATTGGACATTAGAGGGGATTTATTGATATGCAGAATGTCTGTGGACTCAGTTGAGAATCCATGTGGTAATTATTAAGTGGATCATTTGAGCAGTAAAAAAAAGATCCCTATTAAATCATGGGATTTAAGAACTGGAAAGATAAACAAAAGAACAACATGCTTATATCATGCTGCACTGGCTGGAGGGATTGGGGGTGGGAGGCACTGTGTTGCGGTGGTTCTCCTCCTATCTCCCTGACCAGTCGCAGTCTGTGTTGGCGGGGGGGGGGCTGAGGTCGACCTCGAAGTGCCTTGTTTGTGGGGTGCCGCAAGAGTTGGTCCTCTCGCCACTCCTGTTCAACATTTATGTGAAGCCGCTTGGTGAGACCATCCGTGGGTTTGGGGTGCAGTGTCATCTGTATGCTGATGATACTCAGCTGTACATCTCCACCCCAGACCACTCCAATGATGCTCTTGAAGTGGTGTCCCAGTGTCTGGAGGCCGTGTGGGTCTGGATGGGGAGGAAGACTTCGACTCAACCTTTCCAAGACCGAGTGGCTGTGGCTGCTGGCGTCCCGATATACCCAGCTGGTGCCATCGCTGGCTATTGGGGTGAGTCATTGACCCCCACAGAGGAGTCTCGCAACTTGGGTGTCCTCCTGCACACATGGCTGTCTTTAGAAGAGCATATGACGGCTGTGGGCAGGGGGGCTTTTTATCAGGTTCGCCTGATATTCCAGTTGTGCCTCTTTCTGGATTGGGACTCCTTATGCACAGTCATTCATGCCCTCATCACTTCTTGCCTGGACTACTGTAACACTCTCTACATGGGGTTCCCCTTGAGGAGCACCCAGAAGCTCCAACTGGTCCAGAACACGGCCGTGTGGGTGATTATGGGAGCAACATGGCGCTCCCATATAACACCTCTCCTGTGTGAGCTGCACTGGCTTCCAGTGGTCTTCTGGGTGCACTTCAAGGTATTGGCTCTCACCTTTAAAGCGCTCCATGGCTTAGGGCCAGGGTATTTATGAGATCATCTTCTGCTACCAATAACCTCTTACCGGCCAATATGCTCTCACAGAGAGGGCATCCTCAGGGTGTTGTCGGTCAAGCAATGTCAGCTGGCAGCCCCCAGGGGGAGAGCCTTCTCTGTGGGGGCACCCGCCCTTTGGAGTGAGCTACCTCCCGAAATATGACTGATCCTGGATCTCCGTACTTTCCGTAAGGCCCTGAAGACTTTTTTATTCCAGCAAGCCAGCCTAGCCTAAATAGGTTTTATGGGTTAGTTTTTAAATTATATAGATATGGGGTTTTAAATTGGGAGGCCAATTGATTTAATTTATATAGCTATCTTAACTTTTATATTGTATGTATTTTAATTTCGGCTGTCCGCCTCCCTGAGTCCCTTGGGGAGAAGGAGGGTATACAAATTCAATAAATAAATAAATAAATAAATTTCTACAAATTATCTGATATTTCTTAGTCCAAAAGTATATCTATTGTTTGCCTACCTGCAAACCAAGCATCTATCTTTAATATTCTGGGTTTATTATTTATCATTAATTAGTTATTTGATTTAAAATGCGATTTTATTGTACATGTTTTTTAACTTGTGTTCGCCGTCCTTCTTCGGGAGAAGGGCAGCATATAAATACATGTAATAAATAAATAAATAAATAAATAAATAAATAAATAAATAAATAAATAAATAAATAAATAAATAAATATTGCTAAAGCAGGAAGGTGGGATGGGCAAATACTAACATGCCAGAATGGATTGGTGAAAGGGATGAATGCAAACTTTTTATGGGTTCTAAAATAGTTATAATTTCATTTTTATTCTAGTAGGGAGAATTTATTTGCCTCAACCACATAGAATACATCATGGGGAAAGATGCAGCTAAAGTTTAACGGTAATAAAGTAAAAAGCAAATGAGAAGCATTGTTCTATTTTTACACTTTCAGTCCAACTCAGCTCCTAAATTATATAGATTCACCAGGTTAAACATGCACCTCTATGCCTGTTGTTATAGAAGATGAGCAGGCTCAGCCTGAAGTGTGGATAAACATGTGATCAGTCTAGAATCGCTACATATACACAAGAGACCCTAGTCAATCTCTCCCCCCCTGTTAATTTCATTGACCCTTAGGTAAAGGTAAAGGTTCCCCTCACACATATATGCTAGTCGTTCCCAACTCTAGGGGGTGGTGCTCATCTCCGTTTCAAAGCCGAAGAGCCAGCGCTGTCTGAAGACATCTCCGTGGTCATGCGGCTGGCATGACTAAACACCAAAGACACATGGAACACTATTACCTTCCTATCAAAGGTGGCCCCTATTTTTCTACTTGCATTTTTTTACGTGCTTTCAAACTGCTAGGTTGGCAAAAGCTGGGACAAATAACGGGAGCTCACCCGATTACACAGCACTAGGGATTTGAACTGCTGAACTGCCGACCTTTCGATCGACAAGCTCAGCATCTTAGCCACTGAGCCACCATGTCTCTTTCATTGACCCTTATCTAACAGCAATTTGGTTTTACCTTTAGTAGACTAGATTTTTGCATATAGGAAACATGTTAGTGCTTTGAACTCAATTTCTCTTCCTGGTTATTTGTGCCTGACAGTTGTCCTTCAAGCTAGTTTGCTTTTAGCTATTTCCACACTATACATTTTTGTCAAACATGTTGTTTTCATTAAATTGAATTCTATTACAGATTGCATTTTAATACGGTTCTAAAAAAATTACTATGGAGCTGTAGAATCCTGCAAATTCTGTAAAATCCTGAGCACTCTTTTACAAATAATAATGAATTTGTCGTATCTATTTGTCAGAGACAAAAATCTGTTTACCAATTATTATTTGAGAATAAAACTAAAGGTTTCGCCTGTCAATCATGTTCAGCTCCTTTATCTATTCATCTCCATTGTTAGCCGAAGGAGTCAGAGTTATCCAAAGACATTTCCACTATCCTGTAGCCAGGATGACTGTACACTGAGGCATATGGAATGCTGCTATCATCCCACCAAAGTGGGACCTATTTATATACTCGCATTTGCATGTGAGTATATAAATCAAACTGCTATGTGGGCAGGAACCGGGGCAAATAATGGGGGCTCATCCCATCACACAGCACTTGACTCTTGAATCTGGGTTGTCAGTTTTGACCAGCTTAGTTTTTTAACCACTGCGCCCCATTATTTAAGAATAATAATTCTCAATTTTTCAAACTCCTTTCCCCTTACTTTTTCTATAAACATCAAAATGACAGCCATTTCTTTTTGTATTTTGCATTTACTTTTTCTGGATTATAGATGCTTTTCCTTTTCAGATTTCAGAATTGGAGTTAAGACGAATGAAAGCATTCATAAAAAGGTGGCAAGATAAAATCACAATCTGGATAGAGAGGAAGAATTGCTCTTGACTTGGTTCATTCCCTGTGGCTGAAGTGATTGTGCTGTTGCCATTTGTTAAAAACTATTCTCACAAGATAAGCAGTTTTGTCAAGAATTAACTCTGGAAATGCCAGTTGGCCCAGCTGAGTCTAAAACAGGCATCCTGATGCTC
This sequence comes from Coluber constrictor foxii, assembly GCA_038048745.1. Lineage (NCBI taxonomy): Eukaryota > Metazoa > Chordata > Lepidosauria > Squamata > Colubridae > Coluber > Coluber constrictor. The sequence goes on from CM075961.1 coordinate 74,473,424, forward strand.
ACAAGAGAAAAAATTAGAAACAGCAGCAAAGTTGGTATCCTACATTGGACTGTTGGATGGATAAGAAAACAGCTGGATGGATAAGAAAAAAAATATCTCCTGGATGGTAGTTGACTAACACACACATTGCCAACAACACCTAAGTTAGAGAAGATGCAAGTGTGAAATTCCAGAACTGAAATAGGTTACAAGAAAGGTATATTTTTCAAAGTTGGAAAATTACATTGGCTGGGAGAAAAGGGAGAGGGGCTTTAGAGCAGATCTGGGCATCTTTTGGCTCCCAGGCCACTTCTGCCTCTTTGGCTGTCCCTGTCCATTCCCGTGTGAGGTCAATTGGAAATTAGAAATCAAGTGTAAATAAATGTACCCCATGCATCACTTTTATTTTGAAGGCAACTACTTCTTTTTCAATTTACATATATGCATGCATGCCTACACACCTTCACAGCTCTATTGGTTTAGTCTTCCATAACAGTCTCAGTTTCTCATTGGCCACTTGGGAAAGTTAATTACCTATCTCTGCCTTAGAGACTCACTATTCTAATGATTGCAGGAAGCAACTGACAGTGTGCATGTGGACACAGGGGAAAAAGGAGAAGATAGAATTGCAAATGTATGTTCAGTATGTCTTTCAACATACCACCTCTATTCAATTATTCTGAGCCAATCCACTAAACCACATGGGGGGATTTAACGCTTTCTACCCTGGCATAAAATCATATACATATTGCTATATACTCAGTTAGAAAGCTTTTTTTCCCTTAACCTTAATGAGCAAAAATTACAACATTAGTTGTAAGGGGGCAGAATTAACTTTCTATCCCCCAATTACAGTGGGATGCAATTTCTAACATTACTCAGCTGATCAGCAGGCAATTCCTAGCAGTAGGAAAAGCAGGGCTGTAACCACACCCCTTTATCAGCAGGAGACACTGCAGGTTTCCTAAAATTAGACTGCTGCTTGAATACAATCTGCCTGCACTGGGATGCACTTTCCTGAATTAAAGATAAAAGCAAGGGCATATTTATTGGAAACTGAAAAATGATAGGAATTGTATATAAAAGCAGATATACAAAAGGTACAGTTGAGAAATACATAGTCCCCAAAGCCTATCAGAGAACACCTACATGAAAACTAGGATATGAGTATAAATTATTCTATAGTAAAAGATTTTTGTGCCTTTTTTCCATGGTCTTCAATATATATAAGATTGTCCTGCACAACAGCTGATTAAATTCATATTTCTTTAATATCAGGGCAAACAATATAACACAATTGTACACAAGTTACAATTGTGGTTGTAAGTAAGTTTTGATTTACAACCACAATTGAGACTGGAATTTCCACTGTAAATTGATGCAATTGTAAAACAAGTCATCACATAACTGGACTCAATTTTATGACTGTTTTTACACTGTGGATGCTAAGTGAATCATACAATCATTAAGCAAATCCAGCATCTTGAATTGATTTTTGTTGTCAGCAGCCAGCTGGAAAGTTGCAAATTGTGATTATCTGACTATAAGACACTGCAATCATAATAAATGTGAGTTAGTTGCCTAGTGTCCATGCAAACACATGTCTACAGAAATGGTGCAAGAGTGGTAATTTTGAGGATGGGTTATAAATCCCTTTTCCCAAAGTCACTGTAACTTCAAAGTGTCTTTAAACAAATAATTGTAAACTGAGGACTATTGCACTTGCAGTATTTCACATCTAGCTGCATCCATCAAGGATTGTAAATCAAGAATTTTCTATATGCAATTCATGAGCTCTATCTGCCCCTCCCTTTTTAACGGATTGAATTATCTAATCTGATGAAATTTGAAAAAAAAAATTCCTAAATAAACCTTATATAGTTAGAGACAATAATGTGCTTGGTTTTTCCTGACATAAAAATAGGATTCTTTTGGGCTAGAGCTAATATATAATAATATAGTGATACCATAAATACCAAAAATATGAATGATGGGGTACATGTGCTTTATAATTAGAGCTAACTGTCAAAAGGAAACATGCCAAATTAATGAACAACTCTTCATGTAAATAAAAGTGGATCTCATATGCAAAACCCCCTTGACCTTTTATGGATTGACAAACAACAAATCCAAGTGTGTCATTGAATTATGTGTGATATCAACTTCCCTAGCAAGATAAATCAGGAAAGATTTCATTGAAGAAGTGATTGAGGAAAATTGAAGACTCAACAAGTCAAAAAAATGAGACTGTTTTCTGTATAAGAAATGGCTTGATTTCAGATAAAGATTAGATGGCAAATAAAATCTGGTAACAGATGAGCTTGAATTGTATGGGACAATAAAAACGTATCATATATCCAAGACATTATTAGCCTTCTGGAGTTGTAATTCCTTCCTCTTTTTTATTTTATAAAAATTGTTTTAGAATCCTCTACCAATTACAAGAAGTTCAGTAGCAATGCTCCGCTTTGTTTTCATACGCAATAAAAGAAAATTCACAACCTTAATAGATTTTTTCTCATGGGAAGAAATTGTGCTCACACAGAGAAACAACATGCAAAAACAGAAAGGAAATTCAGGGAACTTGTAGATCATACACTGAATGGAGGGGGTGGGGGAATGATACACCTCTGGTGAAGAAACAGTCAGATTTCCCCAAATTTATAAAGCATTAGGAATGATAACTACAGAACGGATATAAGAATTTCCACAGTTGTTTATGAATGGAACAGAAAGCCTTGGAAAATGATAGACTCTTCTTTGATATTTTTAAACTAATATAAGGATGTTCTGCTAAGAGGTCAAGCCATATGAGTTTTGAAGAAGGATTAGCACATGCTTTGCTATGCATTCAGGTTTAACAGATGGTATTTGGGGGCCGAACTAGCCATTCTTATGTTACTGTTAATATAAACTAGCAGCAACAGGAAGTAGATCCAGGCCTGTTAATAAACCTCTACAATGATTTGCAACAGATTAGCATTTCTGACAACTACCCAATTAATAAGAAGACTCTTGTTTTTTTAAAAAAGTTAAGCTACTGAGACGAAGACAATTTAAGAGAAAATCAGGATATTTATATGCAAGAACTATTTGCTCTGCTCTGCTCTGCTATGGAAAATATATTTCCTTGTTAAATATTTGCAGAGGCATCTTGTTCTTTAAGTTAAGGTGTATCTGTATCTCTATCCATCCTACTCTCCCCCTTTAAAAAACAAACAACCCTAAAGCCTGAATTCTGTCCAAACAATTGTAAACAACATTAAGTTACACACAAATATGGCCCAAAGGTTGACTTTATAGAAGGCAGCTCCTGGGATTCTCTAAAGTAATTACTAATTGTGTTAGTGTTAAATCCTTAATGAATGCTCTTGTTTGTTGGTTGGTTTGTTTAAGGTGTCACCAAGTCAGTGCTGACTCTTGGTAGGGAAGTCCCTGCAGTTTTTTGACAAAATTTCAGAACTGGTTTTGCATTGCCCCCTTCTTAGTACTGAGAGAAAATAACTAGCTAAAATCACACAGCTGCCTTGTGCCTAAGGCAGGACTAGAATTCCCAGTCTCCTGGTTCCTAGGCTGATGCCTTAACCACTAATATTAGACAGGTTCTCTTCCAAATGAATTTATTACTAAACTAATGTAATGTGTTTTGCATTTAAAGTAGAAACCAGAAGTAATCAAAATCCCTACAGTCAAACAGTATAAGATACTAACAATTACACTGCTTATAATGTCTTTGAAGGACACCTAGCTGATCCATTTCAGTGATAAAATGCTGAATTTAATGGGTCCTACAATATTATCTCTGGATATGTTTGGCAAAGAGATGGATGAATTTTGAAATAAAAGAAGTGGAATTAGAAAGGAAGGAATAATGGTTAGATTAATAGCACTAATATTGCTAGCAAAATGTCCATCATTATGACAGGCAGAATAATGTGATGGAAGGTAATAATGTTCCTTAATATAGTTCTTTACTTTTACCCTTTATGTGAATGACCATTTAGCAACAACCCACTAATGCATGAGAAAGCAGATGAGTGCTTTCTCAAATGGAAGGGCCAGATCAATCTATTTTTCATTTATATACATTTTTGTGCTTCAAAATTAGGCCACCGCATCTCTTTTTTCATTAAAAAGGACAAAATCCAGAATTTATAGTATAACATCCCCTTCCAACAAGATATGCTTTGTATGCAATTTGTAGCATTTTTCCTGGAGCTTTGCATTATGAAGAATTACAGCCCGTATTATCCCCAAAGAATCCTCCCAAGTAACTCAGGAATACTATGGTATAAGGCTGAGCTTGCCTTGCCTTGAGCTACAGTCGAGAATGAAGTAAAATCCCTTTCTATACATGTCCTGAATTCAGTTTCTTAGTGACATGAAGGTGGTGCAGTTTGAAGGACTTCCTTTTTTATAGGTACCTACTGCTTACTTACTAGGGCTAAATGTCATAAAAAAACCACAGTTCTTTGCTCCAAGAAGGTTACAAACTAAATATGGATGGTGAGGGAGATGCACAGCTAGCAGTATAGAAAGGGGGGTGGGTGGGTGTGCGTGTTTGATGCAGGTACACAATAGCGGACAAAAGATGCTGATGATACAGATGTATTTGGGCAGTAGAGCAGAAAGGCACATTTTGAGAGAAAAGACAGTTGATGAAGGGGCAGAGAGACTGGAAGCTTTAGAACTGCCAGAACTAGCAAAGGCGTTGGTATCTCTGATAAATGATTGCCACTTCTGCTGATGCTTTAAAGCAATTTTGTCCACAATCAGGCCTCATTTGCATAATGAAAAACATCTGCACTATTTTTTTCTGCTCCGTTGCCAAAAATAGTTTTTGTGACTGCAGGATTTGCATATGGTTTACCACCCTCTTCCTTGCTCCCCCAAAATGTAAATTAACCCTTCCCTGAAAATGCCTTCTATGGCTGCTGTTTAGAATTCTTTGCATATAACTAGTTAAGAATAATAATTAGTGGCTCTAAAGAAAATGGCAGACTGCTCTCTGTCCCCACCCCCCTCCAGCTACCCATTGCCAATACATTTGTAACCAGCTTAAAGAGGGATGTATAAGCATTACAATGGACAATGCTTTGGGATACTTGTGGTTCCTGTCTAAAAACTTCCAGTAGAACCAATGATATTCCAGCGGTCCCGATATTCACAAGGGCAAAGACATATGTTTAGCTCTTCTTTCAAAGAGATGCTTTTTTTAAAAAATGAAACGGATTAATTTAGTATTATCTATTTCAGGGAAACACACCTTTGCATAAGGGGTGGATTCTACTTACCTTTACTATCGGTTTGCAATGGGGCTGCGCATATGCGCAGAAGCTTCCTGAAGACGTCTGGGTCAGTGAGCAGAGCCTCCTGCTAGTTTTACTACCGGTTCTATAGAACCGGTCCAAACCGGGGGAAATCCACCACTGCTTTGCATCCTTAATTCTAATTATTATAAAACTAGTTTACTGTATCAACATAAGGCATTCTAATTATTATAAAACTGGTTTAACTATATTAACATAAGGCAGGAGACAAAATATATGTTCTATTATGCTTATTGTCTGTTCTGAAAGCCAAAAGGATAGACTTGAACTTTGGTGCTATCCCAAAATGTAGAATTTGATGGTGAGAAATGTAGAGCGCTACACTAAGATGGAGCAAACAGGTGCACAAATATAGGATAGGTGGTACTTGGCTTTACAATACTACTTATGAAGGTCACCACAAATTAAACATCAACTCCCACTACACTGTAGCTGCAAAAGAGCTAATGGAATCTTGCTGAATCAACAGAGTTATAGTATCAAGAACATAGGAAGTGATATTTCTGCTTTATGTCTCATTGGCCAGACACTTGGAATACCGCATCTACTGCACTTGGAATACTGCATTTGCCACAATATAAATACATTGAAAAATTGGAAGGGGCACAAAGTGATGAAAGAGCAGAAGGGCTTGGAGGTTAAATCTAACAAAGGAATGAGCTACTTAGCCTAAAGAAAAGAAGACTAATAGTAATGATAATGATAATGATAATTTTATTTCTATACCACCCTTTTCCCGAAGGACTCAGGGTGGTGTACAGCCTATTAAAAACACAAAGACAAACATAACTTAAAAATAATTAAAATTATTAAATAATTTCGGCTCAAATATAAAAATATAAAACCCCAAATTTAAAACCCCAAATTTAAAACATCCAATTAAAATCATTACATTGATAGCCCAGCCTGGCGGAACAATAAGGTTTTGAGGGCACAGTGAAATACACGGAGGTCAGAGATCTTACGCATTTCTGGGGGCAGCTCATTCCAAAGGGCAGGGGCTCCCATAGAGAATGCCCTCCCCCTGGGTGTCGTCAGCCGACATAATTTGGCCGATGGCACCCTGAGGAGAGCCTCTCTGTGGGAGCGGACTGGCCGGTGGGAGGCTACTGGTGGCAGAAGTTGGTCTCGAAGATACCCAGGTCCAATGTCGGGGGGGACACATGTAGCAATCATCAAACACTGGATGGGTTAACAAAATTCAACAGGTGAAAGTTCAACAGGGAGAGCTACAAGAGGGAAAAAAAGAAGACTTTCCTCATTGCGAAAGCTATTAAACAATAGCTCCATCACTGGAAGTTTTCAAGCAAAAGGTGGACAACTACTTTTATCTTGGACAGCATGAGAATCTATGTCCTTGGCAGGGAATTAGTTTAGAATTGCTTCCAAACCTAGAATTCTATGATAAGATTTTCTCAGTCATGCTGATTGAGAGTCATGCTGAAACAAAATCCTATCAGTTGGTTCTCACCTTTTTCAATAGGATTGTAGCAGGCAGGAACAGTCCCAATAAGAATTATTTGCTTCTCCTATTGATACTGAAATATCCCCCATTACCCTTCTCTTCAGTATAGTTGATCTGATGGGTTTCACTGGCAAAATCATAGGGGAGAAAAAAATGTTACTCCTTTCACTATATACTGTAAACCAACTGAAATTGGCTCTTTTATGATTTCTTTAAGTTCAAACATAAAAATATGGAGATATTAATTAAATATGTCAGAACTGAATCCTTTGCATTGTTTAAGTCCAACCCTTACAGCTACCACAATATGGTTGAAAGTTTGTAAGAAATGTCTCCTGAAATCTTGCAAGAAATCAAGTAAGCATTTTTCCATTAGTTGGGGCAGAATTTTGTTGTCTAACAATATCCCTTTCTCATATAGCTAAGAACACCCAATAAAATTAAAAGTACCACAGAATGAAAAGCATTAAATAAGAGCACAGGCACATTTGTTCTGTTTGACTGATTCATGCAGATAATAGAATTCAGATTCCTATTTGTGATTTATACTGATAAGTCGTTTTCTTTTTGCAAGAGAGAAATGAAATTAATAGCCTGCAAACAGATTTATATTTTGAAGCATTGAATGGTACAAATACACTGTTCAGAATGGCTTTGAAAGATTTAGGAAATATTTATTGCATGTGTAGAAATGATAAAAAGTGCAGCTCTGTTCCACACCGGCCCATTTCCCTGGTATATCATTTAGAGTCATTATTCTATCCACCCAACCAATTGCTGATTGCTGAGCGTTTTACTGGCATATATGAATGTCAGGAAGACAAGATGGCTGGAGCTACAGCATCACAGTGCACTGGAGGGTATCACTAGAGCCAGACATTTATTCTATACTAAGGTCAGCAGTGGTTTTAGTGCAGCATTTCAAGATACAGTACTGATTCATCTCACAATGCAACTGATTAAAAGCGTAAGCCTAAATATCTCTATTTTGAAATTCCACCAAGTTCAGTACAACTTACTCAAGTGGTTTAAAGGACTGCAGGTTTACTCTATTAGAAATTAAGAATGGAATGGGGGGGGGGGGGAAGGATGTAGTTACAACATTTTGCCTTTAGGAATCTCTTTAGGCACACATGTTGCATTGCTCCTATGTTCAATGCTTTTTCTCTTTCCCTTTTACTCCAATCCATATGCAGTTCCCTCTTCTCCAATTACACGCTTCAGTAGTGGAACATGCCAGAGCTTCTGACTGCTAAAGAGAATTAGTTTTAAAAGGCTATTTGTGCAAACCACACAACAGGATGCTGCTTCTTGTAGCCTTCTTTTTTTTTCCCTAAAACAAAAATATGGCTTTTCTATTTTCCTTTTTAATACTAATCTTATTAAAGATTACAATTTACAACAATATACTAATGCAAACTAAAAAATAAAAAATAGAAGGTGCAGAAAAGATAAGATAAAAAAGATTTTAAAAGGAAAAATAAGGATATATTAAAGAAAAAGTATATAAAGCCTTTTTTTTATTTTCTGTCCGAGTTCTAAAAAAAACTCTGACTCATCATGAGATACAGCTCTCCCTGACATTTTTTGGGGAGGCAAACTGAATAGGGAGGCATTCTTGCAGAGAAGGGATGCTTTCAACTGAGCCCAGATCCAGTGAGAAGTAGCCATGCAAAGAAGCTTTCTCTATGAAACTAGGCAGCAAGGAGTTCATCAGAAGATGGGTGGAGATGAAAGGAGAATCTCCAAGGTTGGAGGAGTGTACAGCTCTCTGCATGACAGCAGTCATGACTGCATAGCAATATTAAAGTCCAAGACCTTGATGATTAGTGTTGGGGAACAGCCTTCCAGTTTCTACCCACAATGTTACAGGTCTAATTTCAAGGCAACTTCTGCATTTCGCTTTTAAATGGTGGCTGAACTGTGGGTCACAATTCACTAACCGTGCTGCTGGTGAACTAAGGGTCAAATTTGGGGTCAGTTTCAATCCTCAAGGCAGGTGTGTCTGCATGTTGATCTGCTAATGAAGAGTCCTTGGTGGTCTATGAACTGGATTGTTTTCTTGCAGATGTTTCATTATCTAAACTATGAAACATTATCCGTGCCAGTCCTAGACTAGCACTGATAATGTTACCTAGTTTGAGCTAGGTATTTCTCCTTTATTGGACTGCTACTAAAAGTGATATGGGAAGTACTGTTTTTATTAACTGTCTGGAAAAGTCCATTAAATTTTCTTACAAAGCTTTTGGAAATAGTTTGTCATTGCCTCCTTCCTATCACTGAGAGAGAAAGTAACTGGTCCAAGGTCACCCAGGTGGCTTTGTGCCTAAGGTGGGACTAGAACTCATGAACCTGGTTTATAACCTGATTCCTTCCAATTTTTAGCCTGATTCTTTATTCCTTGGTTGTCCTAGTTTAACTTCTAAACTATGACACTGTACTTCAAAATCTTTGGTAATGCCCCAGTCATTTGTACATTAAGGTAAATGTACAGTTGTGGTATCTGGTTAAATTATATAGCTTATGGAAATACGCAAAAACATGAATTTAAAAAAGGTGGGTGTGTATTTGAATACATGCATTTATTCTATGGAGACTATCCGAAACATTTACACAACATCAGAAAAGAGCAGTTCCTCATTAGATAAGTATATGTCTCTGACACAATTAAAAGTAGTAGAAAGAACTGATTGATGGAGCACAATATGCCTGGGTTTCCAGGAGATTATTTCCTTGTTAATTATTGGGGAGAAAGAAAACACTCATACTTGGGTTTTCTGCCTCAAGCATGAAAATATTCCTGGATCAAAAAAAGCTTGTATTACATGTAATCCGATAAATTAATGATGGCAGAAATATGCTCAATGTATGGGGAAAAATCTAAAATTTGAGTGCATGGTCTGCATTTGCTGCTCTAGCCAAATTTCAAAGCTGCAGTAAAACTGTAATTTGCTTGAATTTAGTTCCTGCACTCTATCTTTTCACTTGGATTCTATCACTGCCAACCTTTCCTCCCCTATCTTTTCCACCTGCCAAAAACTGTCCGGTTTCCATCCTGCTCTCTGAACAATAGCAAATTGCCTGAAGCTCTGCCCAGTCTATAGAACATCCTCAACACGCCCCCCACCCCCACTCCCACAGCTTCTCTCTCAGTAGCTAATGGCTGAGATTCTGTTTGCAATGCCAGAAGCAATTTGAGCACAAAAATGGGATCTCTCTCTCCCTCCCTCCCTATCCCCTCTCGCCCCCTCCCTCCCAGAAGGGAATTGCCCAGACCCTCAACCCAGTTTCTCTCCCATTATGGTGGGCTTAACCAGGCATTTATCCCAAAAAGAAATCCTGAGCTTCGTATTTTTAAAACCTTAAATAAAGAGGAGCACCTCATTCACTGTTTCATATGCATGCACCTGCAACCTCCAAACCCCAGATATAACGTCAAACATTTGCCCTACAGCAACTCCTGCTCAGCTAAGGGTCATTATGGGGTATGTGTATAAGGGAAGATAGGGACCCTCCTCTTATGATGGGGTGATAGCAGCACTGCTATAAGGATGAAATAAAAGATCAGTGTCATCTGCTAAGATTTTGGTTGGTGGGAATGTCCTTCAGCCATGTGACTGGCTGAAGTAGGAGTTTAGAGAAGGAAGACTCTTTAGAGTTCAATGAAGCCATGCCATGACTTTCTTATTTTTTATTATTTAAGTCTACACCATTTTATAATTGAATATTGTATGTTTTTTTTTCCTTTTGCAACCTCTAGTTTTATAATCTGATGTGGTTGACCATTTAGCACTCTGTTTGTGGTATTCTATTGCTATATTTTCTTTATTCCTAGTTTAATCAGAATTCTTTAATAGATTTCTGTTTGAATGCTATAAGATTTGTTATAAATTGTACATTATAATGGTCAGTGACCACAATGAAGAAGTTCTGTCCCTGTCTGTCCCACCAGGTTTTGCCCAAGCAGCCATTTTGAACCAGGATAAGGGTGGAGAAAGCATTGCCTAGCAATTAATTATATCTCACAGAAAGGTCAAGAGGTCTAGAGCAAAACGAATTTGTCTAGTGCAACTAGGGACAAAAGTAGCAATGAAGAATGAATGAGTTAATCAGATGGATGTAGTGATGGGTAGAGAAGAACAAAAATAAATATAGAAGCAGAAAGGCCTCTCCCCATTCCCAAACAAGCTGACTAATGAAAAGATTTCCTTTCTCTTACCCTCTGGATAATTCAGGAGGAGCTCCAAGCAAGCTGGAACAGTGTCACTCCAAGAGTTTTCAAGATCTTTTCTTGGATGTGTAGAGACTCCTTAAGTCACAACCAGGATCAGAGCCAAACCAATGCCAAGACAAAATTCTTCCAGAAACAGAGATGCATCAAAGGACTTCACTGAAGCAAGTGTTGCATTCAGGTCCATATATTCTGATTTATCCATTCATTTTCCTTCTACCTGCAATGGAGGTTTTGTTCCTGAGGTGGAAGACACACCTGAGGATGTCACTGGGTTAGAGATGTGGTAGCCCCTTTCTCACATACAGAAATATAGCTGCCTTAGAAAATGTGATTCTGCAGCAAAGGCAGTTCAGGATGGTAAAGCTCCTCTCTCCTTTCAAAATGAGAGCAGAAAACCTTGCTAGGTCCGTACTGCTGCCAGTACCTCACTAGCTGCTGACACCACAATGGGGAGGGGTCCCAAGCTGGACATGATGGCAGGCTTGCTAAAATCACACCCACCTTGTTGGGCGCTCACCCGAAGATTATCGGAAAAGAGGATCGCTCAAATACAGTTTATTACTGCAGTTCCATAAATCTTCATGAGGCAAGGCAGAGCGAGACAGGCAGCTGGGCCATGAAAAGGAGGGAACAGCACTCAGCAGAGCATGAAAAATAGGCAGAGTGATCATCTAGAAATGGACCAGAAAAAAAAAAGCAAGAGGCAGAGAGAGAGAGAGGGAGAGAGAGAGAGAGAGAGAAACCTGCTGCAGGACATGAAATTGCATTGAGGGGGAGAGTTGCAGGAGGGAATGAAAGAAAACAAATGAAAAATCCGTCAGACTGATGAGAATCTTCAGGGTCCAGGCATTAAGGGGGAGAAGGGAAAGAGAGGCACGCTTCTGCTCCCAGGTCCTGCTGCAGCTGCCAAGACGTGAGTCTTTCCACTCTGCATACGCAGCGCCTGAGGAAGATGCAAGCCATTCGCTGGCTCACTAGAGTTTCCCCATACAGAGATAACCCTTTCCATTCCTCACTACTGGTGAATTCATGGCCTCCATTCCCTGACCTTCCATCTCTGGCTTCATATGCTCAGTCTCTAAAGTCAGCCACGCACATGGCTATAACTTTAAACCAGGATTTAGTCCACAGATTCGTACAAGGTCTCAGAGACTCAGAGACGCAGGGTATTTTTTTTCTTGGCGCAATTAAGAGCTTTAAATATATATCTTATGAAGAAAAGTCCAAATAATTGAAGGCAATGGGATATGGGTGATGGGTGTTTTGGCCATCACCATTAATTATTTAAAATCTATATAATTTACAAGACACACACGAGAGTGATGCCCCTTCATCTGAAGATAAATGTCTCTCCAGGTCGATGTGGCTCAATATGCAGGATCTAGAATATCTGATAAAAGGTCATGATCTCTGGGATAGACTAACAGACGAGCCAAGGTGGCTGCAGAGAGAATTCCCATCCAAGGCTGGATTTCAAATATGTGGGCTCACATATGTCATTAAAGCATAGTGTAACAGAGCTTTTTGAAGAAATAAAATTTTCTAACCAGCCTTCAATGGTTGGATTTTATTCAATACGTTTAAGCACAATTCAGTTTGTTTTTTGGTTTCAGTGTAGCTATTGAAAAATATTAGGATAAACATGTTCAGGGATATACTAGGTTGTAACTACATAAAAAGTGTAAGCTGATCTGTGGTATGATCTAGCAAAATTCACTTAATTCTCCAAATTCTGTAGCTTGGCTGACAGTTGGAAGGGATATGAGAAATAACATCTCACAGGTTATTTTGCACCCTGAGGTATTCCAGATTGGAATATAGTAACCTAACCAAAGCAACTGCATCTAATCCAAAAAGTTAGTGCCAAATTTAATGGGCAACTCAACTGTCAATTGTTCCATTTTTCTTTTCTTTTGTTTCTTTCTTTGATTGTTTGTAGCTTTGATTGGTTAACCACCAGAACATCTGTGCATAAATTAGAATCGCACTCATTCCAATCGGAAAGGCATTGCATTTATAGGCAAGTAGGTTTTAATGAAAAACATCAGAAAGAATTGCATAGTGTAGTAGTAATTTCAATATTGTTGGGACTTGTGTGTTCAAACGCACTTGGCCAATAAAGAATTATTCTGTTCTGTTCTGTTCTGTTCTGTTCTGTTCTGTTCTGTTCTGTTCTGTTCTGTTCTGGTCTGGTCTGGTCTGGTCTGGTCTGGTCTGGTCTGGTCTAGTCTAGTCTAGTCTCTTCATTAATTAAACAAATGTCAAGTCTAGTCTAGTCTCCTAATTAAACAAATGTTTTTGAAACTTTCTGGATGGAATGTTAACTTTTCTGAAAGCTGATTAGAGGTTGTTCAGTGCAAGAAAAGACAGTCAAAGAGCCTGAAAGATAGCTCTGACACCTTTAGTAAGGATTTCCCTGCAGTACGGATACACAAAGAAAAGGCAGAGTTCCATTTCTACACTGGAATTGCTGCTCTTATGTCTCACCTTCCAACAGCAGTAATCACTGGTCAAGTTACAGAATCATGTTCTAGAGCTGTCTTCCTCAATCTGGTTTCTTCTACATGTTCTGGACTACAGTTTTAATTTACAGTTCTGATAATGGAGAATATTGGTAGCTCAAGGTTGAAATGAGGAGTCTTTCGTGCTCTCAGCACCTGGGGGTTTTCTTGGAGACATTTCATTACCAAACTAGATAACATCATCAGTGGACTGGTATAATCAGTGGACTGGTATAATGTCTGCAAGAAAATAACCAACCTCAGAGAGCACCAAGGTCTATAATTTCTATAATGTAACTGGTAATATGGCTATGCTGACCAGAAAATATGAGAGTTGTGGTGCACCCTACTAGAAGGTGCCATATTGCTGCTGTCTCAGCAATAATGACCAGGAACCTTTTATACAAAGTCCATATTTTTCATCTCATTTGCACTTTCCCCAGAATTCTCTTCAATATTCTGTCTGTGATTTCTAATCACAGCACACTGCTCATTACAAAATTTGATGGAGAAAAAGTTAACTTCAGAAATCTAAAAGAGCTATATTGATCTGCAAAGAAGACTGTAACAATACAACTATTTCATTTTACTCTGTATGCACTCAACAATTAATGAAATTATTTTGGGGGGAAAAATGTGGAGAATTTTGGCAGCTATCCTGATAGTGGAAGCTACTTTCTCTAGACTGTTTTCCAGCTAACAGAATTATTATATTGTAATTTGTTTGACCAATTTAATTACCATATTTGTACACCAGCTTCCTCTACTGGATTCAGATTAATAAACAGCAAGTTGATCAAATATATTGTTTGGTTGGACTTTGTAAGATTAACTGCTAGTTCATTATTGTTTTAACTGTACAGGTGCTGAAGGTCTGCTTTTAATTTCTATTGTTTTTTTTTACTTGATTTTTTAATGGAATGGGAAGTATGTTTTTTTAAGGTGTTCATTGATATGTTTCGGTATATGCTTTTATGATTGCAAACTGCTTGGAGCCATTTGGAATTTGAAGGTATGTAGAGGCTGTAATAAATCAATAAACAAATCCTCAACATAAGCAGATTAATGATACAATAAAGCACTAGTAAAGCACACTGTAGGCTAAAGGTTTTCTCAAATTAAAACGTCAGCAAAACTGGAAAGTCTTTAACTTGGCATCAAAAAGCATACAATGTAGGTGCCACACTTCTTTTTAAGAAGCATTTCATATGTTATCACCACAACACAACATGCCCCCATTTTTTTGTTGTACAGGACGATAATCACTGTAGATAGAAGGAGGATTTATATATTCTGAGGTTTGCATGGACTCAAATATCTTAATTTCCAGTGCTGGTCAAACCATCAGTATTAGCAGAAATGCAGTTCTAGTATCACAAATTATATTCTCTCTTAGGAGTGAATAATAGTAATTAATTTATATTCAGAAAGTTAACAAGATTCATTTGAGAAAGCTCTTCCAAAGAGTGCTTAACTATTTCTTGGCCTACGAAAACATTTTACTCCAGTATATCTAGAAGTATGCATAGGTAGGGTTTGGGGTTCCTTCTGGGGTTCTTTGGTCCTTTTATGCATACCACAGACCTATTTGGTTGTATGCAGATCTGTGGTAGACCTTCCTTCCTTCCTTCCTTCCTCCCCTCCCCTCCCCTCCCCTCCCCTCCACTTCCCTTCCCACTATTGACACTCTGAAAGTGATTAGTCCTATAGTACTACAGTAAGACTTTTGTCCCTTTGTATTATATAGTTGTATTATATAGTTTTTCATTATAGAAACAATGGGCCTCTCAAGGACTGTTCCCTGGGATCATTGTTCAAATAATGCAATGGATATGAAAAATATTGGGT
The DNA here is from genome assembly GCA_038048745.1 of Coluber constrictor foxii. NCBI lineage: Eukaryota > Metazoa > Chordata > Lepidosauria > Squamata > Colubridae > Coluber > Coluber constrictor. Next base: position 74,488,781 of record CM075961.1, read on the forward strand.
GACAGCCCTGTAGGTTTATATATATATATATATATATATATATATATATATATATATATATATATATATATATATATATATATATATATATATATATATATATATATATATATATATATATATATATATATTTCATTTCATAAGTGGAATAGAAATTTGAGAGCAAAATAAAAAATAAAAAATCATAGCCTGCCCAATGGTAGGGCAAGATAGTATTGACCCAATTAAAGGGAGGAGAGTGCAGCAGTAGCAAAACTGCCCAATGGTTGCCTTGGTGGTCATAATCTGGACTAAGCAACTAGCCAGCACCACTTCCAATGTGCCAAAATTCAACTGAATTCTGGTTTAGCTATAGCCAGGAACAACACTAGATAGGAGTAGCTTATTACTGCAATGCAGAATTCCTCCCAGTACTTCTGAAGTCTTCCCAAATCTAAATTCATATCCAGTGATAGAAGTAGAAACACCACGTTCTTACAGGACATAAGTAGTAATTCAACTGCTTATCCTCTAATCAGATATATGTTGCCATTGACCTAAAATGCTCTCAGGCATTCTATATCAAATAAACAAAGCAATCCCTACAACAAATACAAATCTGACATCAAATATGGCAACTTCTAGAATTTGGTAGGAGACATTACAGTCTATCAGGAGACATTCCATTACAGATCTTAAGTTTTCCATTCATGAACAAGGGAATTACCAAAGAAATCTACAAGGTGATTATCTCTGAGTTATAGTTCATCAAGTAGTCACCTGGGTTTGAACAGAAGACAATAATTCCTATCCACCGTACATGTTAATTAATGCTGCATTGCTAACTTGACTGCTTTGGTATCCATCATTTCTATTGAACAGGTCACTGTACTTACTTTACATATGTTAGCACTTCAGTTGAATTGCTGTGTTTGATACTTTCTGTGTATCGTGGCCCTGTAAATTCTGTCTTTAGACTCCCTACCAAGTTTATCAAGCTGCACTTTAGTCATATCCTAAATATATGTATATCCTATACTCCTAAATAGGTTTCTCAGAGAGCTCTAGGCATTTTGCCCTGAATATGTTCCAAAACAACATAAAATGTCACAAATTACAGATTAAACCTGTCCCCAGCTTATTGGCTTTTAAATTTTAAATGAAACTTGTCAGTTTGTGTGTCTTCCTCTGTCCAATAGAGACCACTAGAAAGAGAAAGAAGAGGATACAGGATGAAAGCAAACGCAGCCATCCAAAATCTGTAACACACAAGCAACTACGGTAGTCCTGAAGGCTTTCCTGAAAGTCATTGTCTCTTTTAAGGGACTGCAGTGCTAAAGCTAGCTAGTGACTAATGTACAGGTCTGGGGAAGAAAGCAGAGTTCATCCCTGTTCATTTTATTACTTCTTTTTATGATCTGATAGTCGACATTTTCCCAGGATTGTCTATCAGTCACTGCTTCTTTGAGTTCTTATAAATTGGTGCTTGTGTCATCAGTGATAGTTATCTATCCACAGTGCCATCTGTCAGACTTGTTTTTTTAAAAAAAATATTTTATTAATTTTTCAATAAACACAAGACCAAAAACATACATACAAAAATACAAAAAAAGAATACAATAGATACAAAAGAAAGAAAGAAAAAAAGAACATTTTTTATCCAGAACTGTGCCCATTTACAAAACTTATCCCTATAAAATACTTATGCTTTATATATTTTACTTCATCAAATTTTGTTATATCTGAGCCTGTTTCATCTTTCTTTTTTTAATCTATTTGTACCATTTCTCCCATGACACATAATACTCCAAGTCTGTCATTCTTTTCAATTCCAATGTTAGTTTGTCCATTTCAGCACAGTCATAAATTTTTTTGATTATTTGATCCTCGGAGGGCATCTTCACATTTTTCCAAAATTGTGCAAAAGCCAATCTCGCCGCTGTTGTTATATGTAAAATCATATGTCTTGATAAAGGTTTTTCCCATTATTCCCAGGAGGTATAGTTCTGGTACAAATGTCAGACTTGTTTTTGATTGCCTTCCATTTTTGTTAGCATCAGGATCTTTATTCATGACCCTTATACCTGCATTAACATTTTTAAGGATTATCTTCACTAGTGTGTACAGTGAGCAGTTTTATTTTGCTTCATCTGATACTGAAAGATTTGTTCATCTTGTGTTCTTCTTCTTTTCTTCTACCAATTTCAAAAAATTTCTCCAGTATTCAAATTCAATTCAAAAGCATTCAGTTTTCTTTGTTCAGCCTTTCTTATGCTCCAGCTTTCACTGTCATATATTAAAACTGGGAAAATCCATGGTTTTGACAGTGCGCACTTTTGTTGTCAGTGTGATGTCTTTGCCCTTTCATGTTTCTTCTAGATCTGTCATAGTCATTCCACCCGGTAGCAGGCAAGTCTTTATTTTGTAGCTTTAGTCACTATCCCTGTGAATTTTTGAGTCTAGGAAGATACAAATCTGTAGCAGCTTGAATTTCTTATGTACCTATTTGCTTTGAGTTGACATTGCTAACTGGTCTAATCTTATATTTTTGTTTTGTTTTTGTTTTTATATTTGAGCACACTTTTTTTTTATTCTTTATTTTCATCTTCAACAAGAAAGTGTCTCTAAGTCTATGTGGAATCAGACTCTGGGGCTAAAATCCCTGTTTCCCTTAGCTCAACTGGTAAATTCATGAATAAATAGATGCATATTTGTGTATCTACAGTCATATATAATTATAAATAAGGATAATCCCCCTTCCTTCTTTCCTCCCTCCCTTCGTCCCTTCCTTCCTTCCTTTTAGAAAGCACCATCCTTACTCTTTCAAAATGAACAAATTCATCCTTGATATATGCAGAATGGGTGAATGGAAACTAAGAATAAGTTTCGGACACTCTCACTTCCTGTCTTGACTATTGCAATCCGCTCTACATGAGGCTGTCCTTGTATAGCATCCAGAAGCTTCAGTTGGTGCAAAATGCAGCAGCCCACATGGTTTTGTGCAGATCTGTGTGTGCACATGTATCACCTCTCCTGCAGGAGCTGCATTGGTGCTGATTTGCTTCTGTGTGAAATTCAAGGTGCTAGTTGTCACCTTTAAAGACCTTCATGGCTTGGGGCCAGGTTATCTAAGAGCCCATCTCTTGCTTGTCACATCTACCCAATCTACCAGAGCGGGGAGGCAAAGAATATTGCGGGTCTCATCTCCTAAGGAGATATATCTGCTGGGACCCAGAAGAAAAGCCTTCTCTGTGGTGGTTCCCTCTCTCTGGAACATCATTCTCCCAGAGATTAGAATGGCCCCCACTCTAACACTCTTCCAGAAGATGTTGAAGACCTGGTTCTGCCAGTGGGCCTGGGGAATGTTGCGCGGGATTGCAGCCCATTAAATGGCTTGTGTGATCTGCTGTCGCTGGGGAAGGGGTTGTTTTATTACATTATTTTATTAATTTATTATATGATTATTTTATATATATAAATATATTTATTTATATAAATATAAATTTCAATATAAATATAAATTTCCAAATAAATAAATAAATAAAATATCAACGATATACAATATTTTTCTGTTTGTCTCTTTTTTCTTTCTTTAAAAGCATCCATCCTTTCACTCACAGAGAGATCGTGAATGGATAGGATATAAAAATGTATGAATGAATAAAATATATGTTTACACTCTTCCTAGCATACACAAATTAAGCAAAATGCTAAAGCCATAATATGATTTGATATGGGGACAGGCTCATTGAGATGGCCATTATATAACATATGATAACATTATAACAGCTTCTACAACCTATACTGTACCTCAACAATATATTGAGGGAGTTTTCCTATCTTCACAAAATTCAATGCAGATAGTGCTTGCTTAATTATCACAATTGGTACAGGCAACTCTGTCATTAAGCAATGTGATCATTAAGTAAGACATTGTGCGATTGCAACTTGTGGTTTTTTTCTGCCAGCTTCTTCACTGACTTTCCTTGTCAGAAGTCAACTGTGAAGTTGCAATTTGTGATTTTGTCACTGTGATTGCTGTAAATGCTTGCAATTATGAAGAACATAACTCTCAATCACATAACTACGGAATTGCTGTGGTGATCATAAGTGTGAGAACCAGTCATAAAATTGCTTTTTCAGCATTGTTGTAACTTAAGTCATTAAACAGGACAGTTGTTAAACAAGAACTTCTTGTTGTCTCAGGGCAACAATTGATATTCCTTCTACCACCCAGCATCTACTATCAAGAGAAATCAATCACAAACTGCTTCTCTGATTTTTTATCATGATTGAGGGTTCAATCATCAATCATGATTGGGTTGACCTGTGAATGGCCAGCTCTATATGTCTTGACTTCTTCCCCACTGGTCATAACTTTTGGAATATTCAATGGCAAGCCCTTTTATACCCTGAGGAGCAAAGAAGTTGCCTTGCCTGGGATTTACCCAATGGACCAGGGGTTTTTGAAGAACAGACACTTGCTCTGCAATTCTAGTTGTGAAAACTCAGATTTAACAAGATTAAAAACATAGGAATAGTGTACTAATCTCTCAATTTCTCAGAAGACAAGGAAGTTCGAGAGATAGCAATTTCCATGGGGAAAATAGCCATTTTTTTCAAAGCTCCTACTAAGAAATCAATCATTTATATGGGACAGGAGATGGGGGCTACCATGGAAGTTGTCCTTTTAAGGGATGAATTGTTTTTATTATTATTATTATTCTGTTTGCCTGGTGAAGTGCACACTGTTCTACCCCCTGATAAGATGATGTTCTTATCTCACCTTTGGTTTCCTACATATTTGGCCTTTTGTGGACTTAATATTCTGAGGTCCAAGCACATAGAAGAAAAAAAAAACAGGTTGCACAAGTGAGATATCCAATGTCTCTGGCTGCCAACATTAGAAAACCAGAGAGGCACAGTGCCCAGTAATTAGACAAGGACAGAATCCTTGCCAAGCCAATTGAAGCAGGGTAAATGGCTATTTCTGACCATTATTCTCCCAGGCTATTTTCCCTAAGGGCCTACGTGGAAAATTCTATGTTGGGAAAAAAAGGAAAGCACCATTTCCAAACCAGAACAACAAAAGATGGCTCTAGGCTATGTCAGCAGCTGATTTGATATGATTTAGACATAGCATTATAAGGACACCTCCGTAGAATGCTTGGTATTTACAGTATGTGTTGTGGCATGCAAAAAATGACAATGAACCTTTAATATGTTGTATTAACCCAGCCACTTGTGATTTGTTTAATATCATTATTATTCTTTAACATCATTAAAGAAACTAGCCTAGTGTGAACCCATTCTATTATTATCTGTTATGGCTGAAACACTCTGTTCTGTCTCAGAAAATATATATCATTTTAGTAAACAGAGCTCAGGGTCAACTAGTTGATGTCATGAATGGCTATATTGCTCAACCAACCTCTGTAAAACATGTACCCAGTTCACTCCAAGGTATTTCACTACAACACTTCACAGAAAAAGCTCCTTCAGAACTAAGAGCTTTCACTGGCTCAATCAACTTAACCAATACTCAGGATACAGGGAAAACATCCATCCCCCACTATCATTACTTTAAGTTCTGGAGATAGGAAGAAGAAATTCCTGAGTCCAAATATGTCTCTCATCCCAATGATTGGGAATCCATTAATTGATTCTTCTCAAAAGAGGGGAAGGAACAAAAGAAAGCATCACAGACATGCCTACAGATCAGGGCTGGGTTCTTTACTATCGGTTTGCAATGGGAGCGTGTGTTGCGCACGCTTCTGCACATGCACAGAAACTTCTGCGCATGCACAGATCGTCAATTATGACATCCGGGTGGGTGGGCAGAGCCTCACATCGCTTTTACTACCGGTTCTATAGAACCGGACATAACCAGGAGCAACCCAGCACTGCTGCAGATGAAATGTGCTTTGGCAAAGTTTTAGGAATGCTGTTCTAAATTCTCTTTACCAGAATGGTTCAATGGATTCTACAAATTGTAATTTTTTAAAAAAAAGTTTAATCTTTTTGCTATAACCCAAGATGATCTGATCCAGTGGTTATTATTATTTATTATTTTGCTCCATTCATTTACTTCCTAAAAACAGCAAGTCATGGACAGTAGAGAAACCTTGTGGATTTCTCTAATGTTCCTCATTTCAGCCAAGATTCAGAGAACTCACATTCTTGTGATAATTCTTTATCCTAAAAATCAGTAAGCCATTCATTATTGTTTTGTAGTATTCTTCAGAATTTTGGACAGATTGTTACTGTTTGCTTATTTACAAAGACGCTGTAATATACATTAGCGTAAAAAATCATTTTAAAATTCAATAATTCTCAATGCAAAAGCTAAAGAATTCTCTGCCAAACTTTAGTGCCAATAGCACACAATTTTGCAACATTCCTCTACCCAAAAAAGACTGTTAAATAAACCAGAAAGAGACAGTTTGGTGGTATAACTTATCTCTTTTCTGCAAGTCTAAGTCAAAGACTTGTGGTTTCATCCTGTTTCTGCAACTTCTTATTTCACACAAAAATGCTACAAAGATGGTGAACAAAATTCAAATGCACGTCACTATCAGCACTAAAATCAACATTAATAACATTAATATTGGGTGGCAAGAATCTATCTAAAATGAAAGCTATGCCCTTGCATTTCTCTTTTCTTTTGAATCAGGACCACTGATGACAGATGATACCTTTGATGCAAAAAGGGGAAGAAGGGAAAAACCAGTTAGAGCAGGGCGGTTAAATTTGCGGCCTGCAGACCGGATGCGTCACAAGCTGGCCACACCCACACCCAGTTTAGCAAAAGGAAGAAAAGTTGTGATATGTCACATGACAATGCTGTGACGATGTGAGTTTGACACCCCTATGCTAGAACAAAGCTGACTTTTATGAATATCAGCAGAATATCCTTCTGAATGGTAAACTGAATGCTAACTGAACTAAAGAAGGGCATATATTTTGCTTCTCAGGATATTCCTCTACATCTCAACTCATTATATTATCAGAGATCAATCCGATTCCATTAGGTTTTTGTCATACAGTGCTCTCAATTATACATGGACATTTGTTGAAAAAAAATACAACATTATCACTCTTCTACAAATCCGAAGGATGACTGACATGATGCCACAATGCTCAATTCTTTAAGGAGATAATATTCGAATGCATCTGACCTATGATTTAAGAAGAGAGGGCATTCCCACATCAGCCTGGAATGGCCAGTAGACATTGTTGTACTGAAACCTGTATGTATGTATATAATATCATGACACACACGTAAGTTGGGGGATTTGCATCATGACTCTATACAGGTCATCCTTGACTTATAGCCACAATTAAGCCCAAACTTTCTGTGGCTAAGCAACAAAATAAATTTTGCCCCATTTCCCCCCATTTTACAATGTTTCTTGCCATGGTTATTAAGTGAATCTGGTTCCCACATTGTCTTTGTCTGTCAAAAGTTCACAAAAGGCCATCACATGACCCCCAGGGCTCTGCAACGATCATTAATATAAACCAGTTGCCAAGCATCTGAATTTTGGAGATGCTGAAAATTGGTCATAAGTCACTTTTTACAATGTTGCTGTAACTTTGAAGTGTCACTAAGTGAGCCAGGGACTACCTGTAATGTAGTCCCTGACACACACAGGGACTACAAAGGGAGGGAGAATTTTGTGATTCTCCCTCCCTTTGCTTCTTTGGCAAATGCCACTGAATAAGCCCCTTTCTAATCCTACAACTAACTGTCACCTGATTTTGTCTCTGACATAGTAGGTATCAAATTTTACACAGCTGGAGGCAGTTGGAGGCAGTTGGGTTAAGGGTCAAAACATTACTTAAACAGCAGTTACAGTTAAGAATGACAAACAGCCTTTGTCCCCCATGGAAGGGGAGAAAGTCAAAGTATCATACATAGACCAAACAAAAAAAGAGAGAAGATTTTGCCTGAATATATTTCTTTCATAGTTAAGCACTACTAGGGTCACTCCAAAGGACATAATTTAGAAACATTGCACAATAACAGAAAAACTAAAATCTCTCTCATCAGAGTTTGATCTCTTGACCTTAACTGCATCTCTCTATTGTAGTCCCAATTCCTTTCTCATCAGCTGTAGTCCTCCAATGGCTTTACTTTTGTCTCCTTTTCTCAAATTATAGGGCTTAATATTTAATCCAATAATCTACCAATCACTTTGGCAGTTCAAGACTAAACATCTCTCTTCCTCCATAATAGAAAATAATATAATATATTATTATATTAAATAATGAGCATATTCGTGTTATTTTAAGACACCCAAATTATCTGCCAGAACCAGCTGTCACTGAGTCTTCATTCAGTTTAACTGCTGGCCCAGATCTATACTCCCTACAGTAATACTCTGTTTCCAAGATAGACAGAAGTAAGGTACTGCAGTCAGTTGCTGACCCCCAAAAAATCAATTTCATCTCTAGCTCCTTTGCAACTATTAGTCCATCCAGTTACCTGCTCTTTCCTTGGGAGATCTTATCCATATCTAGTTATTTTTAGATGTCCCTCTTTCAGGATCTCCTTGGGACTCACATTACTGTTCAACTATAAAGCTTCCTCAGCTGTAATCCTGGAAAGCCTGAATATCCCTTCCTCTCCATCACCCAGATTTTTTTTTAAAGATTTGCACAGAGAAAGGTGATGTGTCAAAGACAAGAGATTTTACAGGAAGAGAGATTTGTACTGTGGATAAAAAACACAAGTGTATAACCATAAAAGTCAAAGCTCAGAATCTAAGCAAGAAGATAATTTAGGGGCTGCGGACCAAAGGGTAGAGAGTTATTTAAGGCATGAGTCACAATGAACAACGCAGATATTGAGGGGGGGGAAGCAAAGTTTGGAGCCACTGATCTTTCAGTTCTCTCTGTCTGAGTATCCCTAGAAATAGACACAAACAAGGCTTTGAAACATATACTGAAAACAGATCACAGCTGTCCTGAGCATACCAGCTTTAATACCAGCTGTAAAACAGAATTATACCATTTTAATTTTTTAAAACCCTTGATTCTTTTCCACATCATTTAGCTATTCAAGTTCAAAGTGCCAAAATCATTATGCAACAATCAGGAGGTACTCGGCTCCAAGTAAATTATCTTCCCTTTTAAAACTTGTAACTAGACTTCAAATTAGAGCAAGACATTATGGCTTATATATCATATCTAACCATTGCTGGAACAAATGTTCACTTGATAGAAGCTAGTTCCAAGTTTTTATCGGGTGGCTATTTCCAGATACACCCTTCAATTGTATGCTCTGCAACTGCTCCCCTTCTTTTCTTCTCTGAAACCAGTAAGAAATAATATGCTAAACACCAGTAACTCTTTGCTGTTTCCCAGAAAAGGACATTCTCTAACATCTTCCGAGTGGATCTATCTTGGAATTGTCAACTTTAGAATATATCCAAATCATAGTGACTGTTCAGGGGTGAAATCTACTTATCTTCCCTACTGATTCGGAAGTGCACGTGCCGCACATCACATATGCGTGCAAACCTTCTGCGCATGCGCAAGTCAGGAAGTAACAATGACTGGGCAGGTGGGCAGAGCCTCATGCTGCCATTGCAACTGGTTCTCCGCCATCACTACCGAATTGGTAGCATTTCACCCTGTGACTGCTCATGTGGAATCCCAGTTATTTTCTTGAGCAATTAGCAACTATTTCAGGATTTGTAACTTTCCTCCTCCTTCTCCTCCTCCTCCTTTCTGTAGGTTCTAATTCTGGATCTTATAGACTCTGTTTGTTATCAGTTACATTTAGGATTCTTTAGTAGGACCGTCTCTTGTTGCTGTTCTGGCCAGAGTCCTTTCAGACTTTTGATTCCCCCTTCCTCCATTCAGCCTGCACTATGGTGGTGCAGAGGTTAGAATGCAGTATTGTAGACTGACTGCCTATAGCCAAGTATCGATCCTGACCAGCTAAAGTTTGACTCTGCCTTCCATCCTTTTCGAGGACTGTAAAATGAGGACCCATGACCCAGCGTTCCTGCCTGAAGAATTCCTGCCTGATTAAAGGTTGATACTTTATTTCCCACACTGCACTGGCTTATGTTGAGTTTTAACAGAAATAGTTCACACATTAAAACAAGTCAAGGCACATATTTAAAGGAATTAGTTCTCACCAGGATGCTATAATAAATGGTCTCTCTGTCTCTCTCTCTCTCTCCCTCCATTGTCCATCTGTCCATCCGTATCTATCTATCTATCTATCTATCTATCTATCTATCTATCTATCTATCTATCTATCTATCTATCTATCTATCTATCTATCATCTATCTATCTATCTATCTATCTATCTTGGCAATGAGCTACAGCTGTGGAATCTTTACTCAATGTCTGCTCATCCAGTATGGCATTTCTGGATGAGGGGCTGATGGATACAGATTGAGTTTGCTTTATTAATTTCTTCATCTGTTTTGAACTCAAACTTCTAATGTGATGTGAGAAACTTACTTTTCAGCAGGGAGATTGCCAAGAAGGGATGGGAATACTTTTCTAACATAAGCAGGAACAGTTTCTGGTTTTGAAGGATGTCTCTTCTTTTTTCTGCTACAGAATCATTTTATTGCACAGCAATGCAAGACTTTTCAAATGCAACACACACACACCCAGCTCACCCCAATTTTACTAATTTATTTCCATATTTTCCTTAATAACTATCTCTGCTGACCACATATATTTTCTTTCTTGCTGGCTTAACTCTAAAATGGTTTTCTGAACCTCAGCAACTTTTAAGATATGTGGGTCTCAACTCCCAGAATTCTGGCTGGAGAATTCTGGGAGTTGAAGTCCTACATTTAAAGTTACTGAGGTTGAAATGCAAGTTCAAAAATAAGATATACAATACAGTACTTCAAACATCTGTAGATTGTTTCTTCTTAGCCTCAGAAAGATTTTAAACCCTGGGGTTGAAATCCAGGCCTAAAAACCAGCAAGGTTTTTTTAAATATTGAAAATAATATTTAAAAGGCTTTATTTCCTATCACAATTGCACACTTTTGTCACTAGCTGAATAAGTTGTAGAGCAATACCAAAATTAACTAAACTGTTGAGGAAAGCTAAAATTACTGTCCAAAAACAAGACAAAATACCTCTTATCCACCAATATATGAGTTTCAGTAAGGAGGAGGTTCCTTAGTGAAGTAAGGCTTCTTCCCAAGTTTGAAAGACAGTGCTATTGGTTAACACTTCTCTTGACCTGATCCTCATGTTTTATATGGGGTATCCATCCTTTCTTTCATTAAATTAGAAAATTTGGTGAAAAAGATCTAGAGTGATGATACCCATGTGACAATATTGATCAGTCATTCAGAGTTGTGCATGTTGTGCTTTTGCAGTAGACATCCAACCTGGTTTCCTGTGGTTTTAAACATTGTACAGCATTGTGCCATATCCTTTTGTTTAGCTGTATGCTTTATTTAGGTGCAGTTTTGTTGCAAAAATTAATCATTGTTAATTAGAAGTAAAATAAATGATTCTAACTGTTAGATCGGCGCAGGAAAGAAGAGTGACCAGCTGAGTTCAATAACAATCATTTATTCAATGAGAACTGAACTGCTGTGCGCTGCCGGAGCTCTCCTTATATTTGCTCCGGCAGACGCACCGCCCACTGACAGGGATTCAAAACTCCCGCCGAAAGGATCTTCAGCCAATCCCAGGCGGATGTCCTTATAAGGACATAACACTCCTCCCCCCTAGTTCTTAGTCAGTCCATCAGGGAGGTAATCGCTAAGATAAACAGGACGTCTACGTGCCCGCGTAGACCTGCGCAGTTCATAGTTCGGATGGGCACCGACATGGACGGGAGGTGTCCGCTCTGCTCCGGGCTCCAGCTCCGGTGCCGGGCTGGATCTGGCCGTAGAGGACGCTGGCTCAGTCCCAGAACCTCCGGCCGGGTCTCGGATCTCCGCCTGCTGTGGATGCTGGTCTCCCTCGTTCCTGCACGGATCCCGAGATCGCCGTTGTGGCTCTCTGCGGTGGACCGGTCCGGAACTCCTGAGCCTCGGTAGGTCCCTGGGTTTCCCTCGGTTCCCTGCTGGGCTCGAGTCGCGTCGGTCTGGGTCTGGGTGCGAGTTCGGCGGAGGTGGCTGGGCTAACCCTGGGGGTCCCCTGGTTGAGTCCGGCTTACTCCCGGGGAGTTTGGTGGATGACCCGGGTGGCGTGTCGACCCTGTCGGGGTGGCGTAGGCCTACCTTGCAGGGGTGGTGTAAGCCCTCTTGGTACGGCTGGTTGGCTGGAGGTGATCTTGTTGTTGGCAGAACGCTGGGTTGTTCGGCCATGCCGGGTTGGTGTTGGCCTACCCTGCTGGGGTGGTGGCGGCCTTCCTCGCAGGGTTGGTCTTCTGCGCGGTCGGGTGGTTGTTGCGGGGACTCCTGAAGAGTTGGCTGGAGGTCCCCGTCTCCGGGTTGTCGGGTTACCACCTCGCGGGGCTGCTGTTGGCTTCCCCTGCTGGGTTGTCCCCGGTCTACTTGGCTGTTTGCAGCTGCAGTTGAATTTGGCGCCAAGGTGCTTGTCTTTCTTGTTTGTTGGCGGCCTCCCTCGTCTGGGTGGGGTCGTCCTACTTCGCCAGGGTGGTGTTGGCCTACTCCGCCGGGGAGGTCGGGGCCTACCTCACAGGGTTGGTTTAGGCCTACCTCGTCAGGGTGATTTAGGCCTACCTCGTCGGGGTGGTTTAGGCCTACCCCGTCGGGGTGGTTTAGGCCTACCTCGTCGGGGTGGTTTAGGCCTACCTCGTCCGGCTGGTTTTCACCCACTTCCCTCCACCTTTTGCGGAGCTGGTCGAGATGACGTCTCACGATCTGTCCGTCTTCCAGCTCAACTCGGTAGGATTTGGGGCCGGTTGTGCTGTGTACTGTAGCTTTAAGCCATTTAGGCGAGCCGTGGAAATTTAAAGCGAACACGGCGTCGCCGATTGAAAATTGGCGAAGTTGACGGCTGGCAGATGCGGGAACCTCCGAAGTGTATTGCGGGTGCAGTCTGTCCAGGGGTGACCGGAGTCGCCTGCCCATCAACAGTTCGGCAGGGCATTTCCGGGTGGCAGAGTGGGGTGTGATATGTTGTGTCAGGAGGAAGGTGTCAATGCGCTCCTGCCAATCCCCAGGTCCCATCTTGGCGAGAGACTCCTTGGTGAGCCTCACCATCCTTTCAGCCTGTCCATTTCCAGCCGGTCTGTAAGGGGCAGAGAGGGCATGGCGGATGCCCAGACTTGCGAGGAAAGCCTCCATGGGCACGGACGTAAGTTGAGGACCGTTGTCCGAGACTAAGACGTCAGGGAGTCCATGGGTGGCAAACAGTCGGCGGAGGGCTCTGATTGTTGCTTCCGTTGTGGTCGATGCCATGGGGACGACCTCCAGCCATTTGGAGTAGGCATCCACCACGATGAGGAGATGGTGCCCATGAATGGGGCCAGCAAAGTCAATGTGGATGCGCGACCAGGGAGAGCTGGGGGTTTCCCAGGGCGTCGGGTCTGATTGAGGGGGTGCAGGTCTTACTTCTTGGCACGGAGTACACCTGGCGACCCATTGCTCAATGTCTTTGTCCATGGCTGGCCACCAGACGTAGCTCCGTGCCAGAGCTTTCATCCGGACGATGCCCGGGTGCCCCCGATGTAAAGCGGCCAGAGTTCGTTTTTGTAGCGAGCCGGGAATCAGCACCCTGTCTCCCCATAACAAACAGCCGCGCATGGTGGACAGCTCCTCTCGCTTCCGGCTGAACGGCAGGAACTCGCTGCTGACATCTTGGGTCGGCCAGCCCCTTAAGACCCAAGCCTGGACTTTGCGGAGGATGGGGTCGGCCCGCGTGTGCGTAGCGACGTCGGCAGACGTTACGGGACAGTTGCTGTCATTGTCAATGTGCAGCAGTTCGATCGTGGGCGCGGGATCCTCCACGGCCTCGGCGGATGGGCATCGGCTGAGGGCGTCGGCGTTCGCGATGGCTTTACCGGGTTGATGGACGAGGCTGTAGGAGTAGCCGGCGAGGAAAATGGCCCAACGCGTCATGCGTGGGGACATGAAGGCTGGTGTTTGCTTGTCTCCGGCAAGAAGGCCCAACAGCGGCTTGTGATCGGTGACGATGGTGAAACACCGGCCATAGAGGTATTCGTGGAAGCGCTTCACCCCTGCAACAATAGCCAATGCCTCTTTGTCCAGTTGGCTATAGTTGCGTTCCGCAGCGGACATAGTCTTAGAAAAGTAGGCAATGGGGGCTGTACAGCCGGTAGGCAGTTCGTGGCTGAGGACAGCGCCCACGCCGTAGGGTGAAGCGTCACAGGTCAGTCTGATGGGCAACGTCTCATTATATTGAATGAGCACGCTGTCGGAGGTCAGCAGGTCCTTCACAGCTCGAAAAGCAGATTCTTCCTCGCGTCCCCACCTCCAGGGAGCCGCCTTTGCCAGCAGGCGGTGGAGCGGCTCAGCAACTGTGGCTTTCTGCTGGAGGAAAATTGCGTAGAAGTTAAGCAATCCAAGGAAAGCCTGAAGCTCCGCTTTGTTTTTGGGGCTGGGAGCTTCATGGATAGCCTTAACTTTTGATTTGGTGGGGCGGATGCCAGAACTATCTATGAGATAGCCCAGGAACTCGACTTCCTGTACCCCGACGATGCACTTGTCCCTCCTGACCCTCAGGCCCTTCTCCTGAAACCGTCGTAAAACGAGTCTCAGGCGGTCAAAGAGTTGGGCCTTAGAGTCACCAGAGATCAGCACATCGTCGAAGTAAGGCACCACCCCTGGAACGCCTTGGAGAAGGCGTTCCATCATAGATTGGAAAATGCCTGGGGCTGCACTGACCCCAAACTGGAGGCGGTTGCACTTAAACGCGCCTCTATGGGTGACAATCGTCTGAGCCTCCGCCGTTTCCCGATCAACTGGCAATTGCTGGTAAGCCTGGGCCAGGTCCAGTTTGGCAAAAATTTGGCCCTTGCCGAGAGAGTGCAGCAAATGTTGCACCACCGGCACAGGGTATGCGCTCTGCGGTAACGCTTTATTGATGGTCACTTTGTAGTCAGCGCAGATGCGCACAGATCCATCCTGCTTCATGGGGGTCACAATGGGAGTCTCCCATGAAGCATGATCGATGGGTTCCAGTATGCCTTGGGCTATCAGCTTATCTAGCTGAGCATCTACCTTAGCCCTTAAGGCAAATGGAACCCGGCGGGGCTTAAGCCGAATAGGGGTAACCCCCTTGTCCAGATTAAAAGAAATGGGTTTCCCTGTAAAGGTCCCTAACTTACCATCGAAGACTTCTGGGAACTCTCCGATGAGCGCGTCGAGTTCCCCTGAGCTAACCTGGTGGATGCCTCCAATAGAAAGCCCCAACGGCTCGAACCACTCCACGCCCAGCAGGGTCGGGCGGCTGTGCTCCACGACTGTTATTGGGAGCTGGCCTTGGAATAGCTTGAAGGCGATGTGGAGGTTGGTTCTTCCGAGGACGCCGATGGGATTACCGCCGAAGTCCACCAGTTGGGAGTTAAGGGGTTGAAGGTGGCGCTTGCGGAGTGCCGGCTTCAGCTTCTTAATCTGGTGCCAGTCGATAATAGAGTAGACGGAGCCAGAGTCCACTTCCATGGTGCACGGCGACCCTTCTGCCAACAGTGTCACATGGAATTTTGTGGCACTGTTGTTGCTGGTGAGTCCGATGGTTGTTTGGTGTACAGCGCCGCCCTGGGAGTCATTTCGGTCGTCGCGGTTTTGCTGGTTTGAGGACCGTTTGGATGACCTCTGGGTATCGCGGCGATTTTCAAGAGTGCGGGGCTTAATCGAGTCCGGAACCGGATCAGAGGCTCTGCATGCCTCGGCGATGTGCCCCTTCTTGAGGCAGCGTCTGCAGGTTGCATCGCGCCAGCGGCAGGACTGGCGTGGATGGAGTCCCTTGCAACTGCCGCATTGAGCTGCGCGGCGGCCATCTTTTTGAATTTCCCGCCTAGATGGGCGGGAAACTTTTAAAACAGTCGATTCTCCCTCTGAATCAGTCGGTGCGGCGGAGTCATCGGACGAATCCGACGCCGGCTTGTGGATCTTGTGGATCCCACGGGACTGGCGCATCGCAGCGGCGGCGGTCTCAGAGGTCTCCGCAGCCGTGGCCTCTTCGAGGACGTCCTTCAGGGACAGGCGCTTCCTACTCAGGAACTTTTTCTGGAGGTTGGCATCTCTCATTCCGAAGACGATCCCGTCTCGTAAGGCATTGTCGACATTTTCAAATTCGCAATTAGCTGCGATTTGTCGCAATGCCGCAACAAAGTCCTTGAGGGATTCGCCTTCCATCTGGTTCCTTTGGCGGAACGTGAAGCGGTTGGAAATGGGGGTGCCCGTTGGTGCATAATGGTCTTGCAGGGCAGCCTGTAGATCCACCCAGGACATGACTTCAATGTCCCTGGGTGCGACGAGGTTGACAGCGAGCTCCAACACATCAGTGCCGCAGTTGGCGAGGAAAAGAGCCCTCTTCCTCTCGTCGTCGATGTTGGTGTAGCCGTTTCCCCGGAGGAATTGGCGGAAACGGATCATATAGGAGCTCCATTTCTCCCGGCTGGGGTTGAAAGGAGCCAGCGAGGCGAACGGCGCTTGCGGCGTTGCCATTCTTCAGGCTGCGTCGAGTGACTTCAGCTCGTAAAGGCGATCGTGCCACGCGGAATTCTTCTCTACTCCTTCGTCGCCAGTGTTAGATCGGCGCAGGAAAGAAGAGTGACCAGCTGAGTTCAATAACAATCATTTATTCAATGAGAACTGAACTGCTGTGCGCTGCCGGAGCTCTCCTTATATTTGCTCCGGCAGACGCACCGCCCACTGACAGGGATTCAAAACTCCCGCCGAAAGGATCTTCAGCCAATCCCAGGCGGATGTCCTTATAAGGACATAACACTAACTCTTTACATGAACTCAAGAGTGTATCATTTTTTAAAACTGAAAAAGACAGAATGGTAGACACTGAGCCTGAGTCTGTTTGTTTCTGTTCCATCATTTTCAACTGTTTTGGGAATCATTTGACATCCCTCCTAAGTCATGAGCTCTAATTCTACCTGCACCATTGTTGGTTTCTCTTTGACTTGATCTGGAAAGAATTTGAATAGGTGCTCTTCCTGTGCAGCTGCAAGGATGGATCTTTTAATCTTGTTTTCCTGCCTAAGAAATTTAATTCTATTTTTGGACCCTCCAGAAGCATCTCTAATAATACGTATTATTATGTTTCAAAACTGAGGTATTCTGATCAGAAAATTCCCCATTCAGACTTTACCAGATGTACTTCAGTCCGGTTCTATCCTTAATGGAATTTCCATTGTAGCAAAATAGACTATTCCAACTGTGAATAGTTTATACATTTCTATTTGTGAACCATTGGGAAGTGACTTCAATAACTATGAGAATGTAACTAAAAAACCAAAGAAGCAAAGGAAACTTAAAAATCTTATTAGAAAGCTAGGACAATTTCATAAGAATTATCACCGTATCTATTAATATATATAATACTTTTTATTGACAACCCTGAATGTAGTAAGATTAAAAGAGGCATATGCATGCATGCATACATACATACATACATATAAATGTATGTATATAATACATACATTTTATTTTGGAATAAGCAGTGTCATGAATAGCCCAAAAAAGGAATAAGGTATCAAAGAAATTAAAGTTTTGAAATATGTAAGAAAAGGAAATATATACCCATACAATTTATTTTACCTCTCCACATATCTCTATCATTGCAAATTATTCTTGCTTTCCATTACTATATCCTACTGCCTTCTCTTATAAATTTCTACTTCTCTTTTTGAGGATTTAATCAATTTCATTCAATCACAAGTTCCTTCCTTTTCTCTTGAACCATGTGTTCTTCCTTCATATAATTGTTTGCAATTTGATTTATCCCTTAGTTACTCATGTAGTGATGCTTGTACTGACACAATTGTTCAACATCCATTAATCCTTTTATTCTGTTTTGTTTTATTACATTTGTTCTTAATTATTTTTAGATTATTGTATTTTTTTCCTGATGTACTACTATATGTATGTATCTATGTATGTATGTGGTCCTACTATTAGAATCTATCTCTTTCTTTGTAAATGCACATTTGTTGTTAGTTGCAAAGTTGTGTCTGACCCATCGTGATCCCATGGACAACGTTCCTCCAGACTTTCCTGTCCTCTACCATCCTCTGGAGTCCATTTAAGCTTACGCCTATTGCTTCAGTGACTGTATCCAGCCATCTCATTCTCTGTCGTCCCCTTCTTCTTTTGCCCTCAATCTTTCCCAGCATTAGGCTCTTCTCCAGCGAGTCCTTCCTTCTCATTAGGTGTCCAAAGTATTTGAGTTTCATCTTCAGGATCTGGCCTTCTAAAGAGCAGTCAGGATTGATCTTCTCTAGGACTGACTGGTTTGATCACCTTGCAGTCCAAGGGACTCATAGGAATCTTCTCCAGCTCTTTAGTTCAAATGCCTCAATTCTTTGGCACTCAGCCTTTCTTTTGGTCCAATTTTCACAGCCCTACATTGCAACTGGGAAAACCATAGCCTCGACTATACACACTTTTATTGGCAGGGTGATGTCTCTGCTTTTTAGTTTGCTGTCTAGTTTTGCCTTAGTTTTCCTCCCCTGGAGCAAGTATCTTTTAATTTCTTGGCTGCAGTCTCCATCTGCAGTGATCCTGGAACCCAGAAAAATAAAATCTATCACTACCATCATTTCTTCCCCATCAGGAATTGAGAGGGCCGGATGCCATGATTTTAGTTTTCTTGATATTGAATTTCAAGCCAACTTTTGCACTCTCCTCCTTCACCCGCATCAAGAGGCTCCTTAGTTCCTTTTCACTTTTTGCCATCAGAGTGGTATTATCTGCATATCTGAGGTTATTGATATTTCTCCCGGCAATCTTTAATTCCAACTTTTGATTCATCTAGCCCCGCCTTTCTCATGATGTGCTCTGCATAAAAGTTAAATAGGCAGTGCAACAGTATACAGCTATGCCAGACTCTTTTCCAATTTTGAACCAATCAGTGGTTCTGCGTCCAGTTCTCACTGTTGCTTCTTAATCCGAATATAAGTTTGTCAAGATGGTCTGGTACTCCCATCTCTTTAAGAATTTGCCACAATTTGTTGTAGTCCACACAATCAAAGGCTTTAGCATAGTCAATGAAGCATAAGTAGATGTTTTTCTGGAACTCCCTAGCTTTCTCCATGATCCAGTGTATGTTGGCAATTTGATATCTAGTTCCTCTGCCTCTTCCAAATCCTGCCTGGACTTCTGGTAGGCTCCAACATACTGTTGGAGCCTAGTTTGTAGGATCTTTAAGCATAACCTTACTAGTGTGTGAAATGAGTGCAATGGTGTGATAGTTTGAACATTCTTTGCCATTGCCTTATTTTGGAACTGGAATGTAAACTGACCTTTTCCAATCCTATGGCCACTGTTAAGTTTTTCAAATTTGCTGGCAAATGGAGCGTAGCACTTTTACTGCATCATCTTTTAAGATTTTGAATAGCTCAGCTGGAATACTGTCATGTCCACTAGCTTTGTGGTTGCTCAGATTTCCTAAGGCCAATTTGATATAACATTCTAGGATGTCTAGCTCGAGGTCAGTGACCACCCCATCTTGGTTATCAGGGATGTTAAGCTCATTCATGTACAGTTTTTCTCTGTAATTTTGCCACCTCTTCTTAATCTCTTCTGCCTCTGTTAGGTCCCTGCCATTTTAGTCTGTTATCATGCCCATCTTTGTATGAAATGTTTCCTTCATATCTCCAATTTTCTTGAAGAGATCTCTGGTCCTCCCTATTCTGTTGTTTTCTTCTATTTCTTTGCATTGTTCACTGTTCACTGCATTCAATTGGGCGTATCTTTCTCCGTTGCCTTTCATTTCCCTTCTTTCCTCAGCTATTTGTAAAGCTTCCTCAGACAGCCATTTTGCTTTCTTGCATTTCTTTTTCTTTGAGATGGTTTTAGTTGCTACTCTTGTTGCGAACCTCCATCCATAATTGTTCAGGCACTCTGTCTATCAGATCTAATTCCTTAAATCTATTTGTCACCTCTACTCTATATTCATCAGGGATGTGATTTAGTTCATGCCTGAGTGGTCTAGTGCTTTCCCCTACTTTTTTCAATTTAAGCCTAAATTTTGCAACGATAAGCTCATGATAAGCCACAGTCTACTCCTGGTCTTGTTTTTACTGACTATAGAATTTCTCTATCTTTGGCTGCAGAGCTCATAGTCAATCTGATTTCTGTGTTAACTTTCTGATGTGGTCCATATGTAGAGTCATCTCTTGGGTTGTTGGAAAAAAGTATTGTATTCTCTTGACAAAATTCTATCAGCCTGTGTCCTGCTTCATTCTGTACTCCAAGGCCAAACTTATCTGTCAATTCGGTTATCTTTTGGCTTCCTACTTTAGAATTCCAATCTCCCATGATGATAAGTACATCATTTTTGGTGTTAAATCTATAAGATGCTATAGGGCTTCATAGAACTGGTCAATTTTATCCCCTTCAGACCAGGGGTTGGGGCATAGACTTGGATTACTGTGATATTGAATGGTTTGCCTTGGATTCGAACTGAGATCATTCTGTCATTTTGGGGATTGTATCCCAGGATTGCTTTTCCTACTCTTTTATTGACTATGAAGGCTATTCCATTTCTTCTGAGGGATTCTTGCTCACAGTAGTATACCTGATGGTCATCTGAATTAAATTCACCCATTCCTGTCCATTTTAGTTCGCTGATTCCTAAGATGTTGATGTTTTTTTTATTTTTTTTATTTTTATACAAACATACATAAATAAAACCATTTTCAATTGCAAACAATGTGTTGATTAGTTACAAGTCTTTTGTGCATCTTCTCCAAATTCATAGCTTACAATTTACAATTTCCCTAAATTCTCATATCATCGACCCAATATATATCTATGTATTATTATCCTCATTAATCATTTATTTCATTATGACTATTTCTTCCCTCATTATTATTCAAAATATTCTTAAATTTGAGTTAATTTTTAATATAACATTCATTTCATCCTCCTAAATCTGTCTACTAGTACATCTTTATATGTTATTTCACATAATTCTACAATTCTTGTATTGTGAAGATCTCTACCATATTTCATTTCCATATTTTTTTGTCTAACTATTGATAAAATAGGTCCCGTATCTTATAGTATTGTTTATCTTCTTGTTCTCTAATTTCAAATGTCAATTTACTCATTTCAGCACATTCCATTACTTTCTTAATAACTTCATCCTGCATTGGTATTTTCTCATTTTTCCAATTTTTAGCAAACACAATTCTAGCCGCTGTTAATACATTAACAATCAAATGTCTCAACTCTCTATTATATATTTCAGGTACAATCCCCAATTAAAAAATCTCTGGTTTAAAGTCTATGTGATGGGTTTTGGTTTTTTTTGGTCATTTTTTCCAACCATGTGTGGATTCTAGTCCAGTATCTTTTAGCTTCTACGAATGTCCACCACATATGGTAATATGAACCCGGTATCTGATGGCATTTCCAACATTTTTTGGATTTATTCTTGAACATTCTGGCTATCCTCGTCAGGAGTAGATGCCATCTATAAAACATCTTATACAAATTTTCTTTGTATGCAGTTGACATTGTCATTTTATAATTTTGTGACTATAATTTTTGCCATTTCTCTAAGTCTATTCCATGTTCAAAGTTTTTCCCACAAGCAATCATTGTTTCTTTAACTTGTTCTTAGTTTTTTAATTATGTTTTCATCAGTACCTGTTAAAATTTTATCTAAATTAGTCAAATTATTATAAAAACCTTCTGCTTTAAGGCTTGATCCTATCTAGACTGTATTTGCAAACAGGAAAACCAATTCATGTTTATATCTTGTTCTTCTAATTCTTGCATAGATTTAAGTTAACCCTTTTCACCCTTTTGTTCCTTTCTAAATGTTATTGAATATGAGAATGCTTCAATAGTTGATAACCAGACTGGAATTTTTAAATAATATTGTCTTTTGATCTTCTCCCAGTTTAGTAGCAAAGCCTCACATATAAAATGGAATCTAAAATATCCCTGTGTTTTTGTTCCCTTGTACCATAAAAAAGCATGCCATCCAACAGCAAATCATGTCCTGCTAAAGTCAATAATCTAGTATTTTTTAACATTATCCATTCCTTAATCCATGTTGATGTTCAGTCTTGTCATCTCTTGTTTGACCACGTCAAGCTTGCCTTGATTCATAGATCTTACATTCCAGATTTTTATGAAGAATAGATCTTTACAGCATCGGACTTTCCTTCCATCACCAGATGCATCCACAGCTGAGCATCCTTTTGGCTTTGGCTCAGTCCCTTCACTCTTTCTGGCACTACTAGTACTAGCCCTCTAATACTAGTAACATATTGGACACTGAGGGGCTGACCTGACCTGAGGGGCTCAACTTCTAGTGTAAACCATCCCTACTTCAGCAACTTATTTTAGTGTTTCTCCTGACAAACCTGACCCTAACTTTCATAGAACAAGGTGGGCAGAAATGAGTGGGTGCATATAGATGGAACTTTTCACTTCTTTCAAAAATATTCACTCCTCGCAACAGGCCACCCACTAACATTCTACCAACATTTGCACATTTTAAAATTCAACAACTTTTTGACTTATCCCATCTATAATAAATCTTTTATCAAGGTTTTTTTATCTACAGTAAACCTATCATAATATTTAAATAAATCTTACCCTATTTTTATTCTACTTCCTCCAGGTTTTTTAACCATTTGTGTAAAATATAAAATTTCACTCATTCTTTCCCCCGATCGAAATCAACTATCCTAGTTTAATATATCAATGTTCAGATCTCTATGCATTGTGCAGACTATTTATTCATTGCAAATCTGTTGGATTCTCGACCAACAATACGGCATCATCTATGTATATGTGTACAGACATGCATGTCCCCAACAGACATTAGAATAGAATAACAGAGTTGGAAGGGACCTTGGAGGTCTTCTAATCCAACCCCCTGCCCAGGCAGGAAACTCTACACCACTTCAGACAAATGGTTATCCAACATCTTCTTTAAAATTTCCAGTGTTGGGGCATTCACAACTTCTGCAGGCAAGTTGTTCCACTGATTAATTATTCTAACTGTCAGGAAATTTCTCCCTAGTTCTAAGTTGCTTCTCTCCTTGATTAGTTTCCACCCATTGCTTCTTGTTCTACCCTCAGGTGCTTTGAAGAATAGTTTGACTCCCTCTTCTTTGTGACAACCCCTGAGATATTGGAACACTGCTATCATGTCTCCCCTAGTCCTTCTCTTACTCAAACTAGACATATCCAGTTCCTGCAACCGTTCTTCATATGTTTTAGCCTCCAGTCCCCTAATCATCTTTGTTGCTCTTCTCTGCACTCTTTCTAGAGTCTCAACATATTTTTTACATTGTGTGACCAAAACTGAATGCAATATTCCAAATGTGGCCTTACCAAGGCATTATAAAGTGGTATTAAGACTTCACGTGATTAATACCACTGTCTCTAACCAGTGATATTCCATATATACTAAGAAGCATTCCATACATACTAAGCCATATCCATGGAAATATCACTTGATATCTTTCTCCCTACTCAGGGCTGAATCATCATTCACTAAACATTTCATTTATTTTCATGCTTTCATCATTTACCATTCTTATCACATTCACTAATCACTCTGCAACTTTATATTCACACAAAACAATCCATAATTCAAATCTATTCATTATATACTTTAAAAATAATCAAACACCCTTTCTTACACCCATACATTTCTCAATGACTTCCTGAAGAGCAAAAATTTCATCTGTCTAAATCTCTTTGTGAGTGCATTTTCCAAGTTTTATTCACTTCATTTTTAACCCGTTCAATCAGAATTTTGCCAAATCTTCCCAGACATAATGAACAAATTGATCTTCATATAGTTTCTGAATTTTCTTTTGTTATCTTTCCCTTTATATATGAGAAATATAAAATATACATCCCTATTTTAACATTTCTTCAATTACACCCATCTATATCTGAAATCCCTCATTTTTCAACATTGTTACACAATTCATGGCTTTTTTTCTTGAATGATAATATTCTAGCATTTGTATCCATTCTAATTTCAGACACATCAGTACAATGATGAAATCCAAATTTTTTTACTACAGGTACTACCTCTGGCTTGGTGGGCATGGCGTGGCGTGGTGGGCTTGGCAAGGGAAGGATACTGAAAAATCTCCATTTCCTCCCCACTCGGGCCAGCCAGAGGTGGTACTTGCCGGTTCTCTGAACTATTCAAAATTTCTGCTACCAGTTCTCCAGAACCTGTCAGAACCTGCTGATTTCACCCCTGCATCAATATCATTCCCATAAAATCTCTGAAATATTTTTTCCAGCATTTATTCAGTTCAGGTTTATCATTTTCTCCCCCACCCCAAAAAAACTCGTCATTGCCAGCTTGTGTCATTGGCAAATTTGACAAGTTCCCTTCTATCCCCTTATCATTCATGCCCTTTACTATTTATTCTCTTTACTATTTACTCTTCTTATATTCTAAGTCACAGTCCTCCATATGCCATCATCATTGCCAGATGGACCCACAGATGTTGACTTCCAGCCTCTATCATGGCTTTCATCAATCAAGCTTTCACATAACACTTTTAGTAAGATAAGAAAAGGTTACCAGCATTCCAGACTAAGGACAGAACTCTTCATTTGAGACACATTTTGGCCAGTATGCCACAAGTACAACCAAAACCTGGTTTTATTCCAAGCATTTTCATGCTATGTAAGCACGTAAACTAAATCTCCAACCTACACACACTCTAAAACACACTCTAGTTGTAGAATAAAATACTAAATTTCTAAAGGAGTGAATTATGAAAATCAATCACTTGATATGCCTGAAAAGTAAAGCACATTGACTGTAATGAAGTGGAAATCCAATGTGAATCTCTTACTTTTGATACCTTCCTAAAGTGGGTCTTTTCATAGCAAGGTGCTGCTCTGGAGCATAACAATTTCTTTCATTCCTTCTTTATATCTTTAAAAACAATTATTTTGTGCTGCATTCTATATATACAAACTACTTACAACCTGAGATAGTCAGTGTGGTGTGATAATTAAGGGACTGGACTAGGCTGGGGAAGACACAGGTTCCAGGCCACCTTTAATTATGGGAAGTCACTAGATGATTTGGGACTCTCTTCCAGCTCAATCCACTTCACAGAATTATTATGAGGCAAAAAGGAGGAGCGGTACTTATACACAATCTTGAGCTCCTGAAGGAAAGGAGGGACATAAGTCTAACCAAGAGTAAATTCTTTGACATGTTTCATGTTAAATTTCTATCACCCTCATCTTGTGTAATTATGCTATTACCATCAATTCAGCTGACTGTAATTCTTCCTTTCTCATGTTTATCCATAAGACATCTCCATATTTTTTTTACAACTAATTTGACATTGCCACCAGATGTTTGAACTCATTCTGTCTCCAGATGTTTGAATTACGAGTGCTATAATCTCTGACCATTGATTGTGGTAGCTCAGGCTTATGAGGAATTGGAGTAAAAACATCTGGAGAGTACCAAATTGCTTACGGTTTCCTGCTTACATTTCTATTAACCAGAATGAAGATGAGTGGATTCACAATTCTGCATTGCACCACTCCAAACCTGCAAGTAGAAGATAGGAATTTTGAATAATCACCCATTTAAAAAGTACCTAGTATAATAGTCATCTAACACATATGGCTACATTTCCCAAATCTCTCTTTGCATGACAATTTAATAGAAGCAGGGAAGGAGTCAGAATTATGACCCTGCACTGAAATGGGAAGTAATGCTATTCAGAATTACATTATTTCATTTTGTGTAATGTAAGCTGGCTTTTGTATATCTGGGAGTAGACCATGATGGGCTGGATAAATAGTCAAGCACAGGATAAGCTGACTTTATGTTTTCAATTATTTCTGTCTGCACTTTAGAATTTTCATTTAAAATCCCATTTTTCAGCTATTGGCTGAACAATAATAGGTTTGAACATATTTCTCTAACTCCCTCTTTCTACGCAGCAAACACAAATTCAAAGCATGAAGTTGGGTCTTTGTTGTTAGACTCTTATAAAATTATAAGGTAGGTCAGTGCTAATTCCATTTAATGGAAGAGACACTGAGAACACTGCATCGGTATTGCAGCATTTGATTCTCTATATCAGGGATTAGGGGTCTGTAGTTTTACAGATGTTGATGAAATAGAACAACAGATTATTCAATTTATATGCTTTATATGGTTTCTGGTGACTCTTAATAGTTTACAAATTGTTTAAAATATTAAACAAAAAATAAACAAAAAATAAAAATGAAGATAAAAGTAAATGTATCAAAAATGACAAATCAGGAAGGGAACAAAAAAACAACCCACACAATTTAAAAAGGGCTTCACTCTCCCTTGCCAATGGCTGAGTGACAAATCAGAGCCTTTCTGTAGGGTAGAAGCTATTCAAATCTTGGCAGAAACCTCAATCCAGCAAGGAGGCTTTGCTACAGAGAAGTCATATTTCCAATACTGCAATAAATGTCAATAAATGTCTAATTGAAAAAAAAAAAACAGAGTGTGACAACACTGCAACATTAAATCAACCAGGCATATCTATGGAAGATAGGCAGTCCCTCAAGTAACCAAACCTTATGCCATTGTAGAATCAAACCAGTGGTGGGATTCAATTTTTTTTACTACCGGTTCTATGGGGGTGGCTTGGTGGGGGTGGCAGGGGAAGGATACTGTAAAATCTCCATTCCCTCCCCACTCCGGGGGAAGGTTATTACAAAATCCCCATTTCCTCCTGATCAGCTGGGAGTCGGGAGGCAAAGAATAGATGGGGCCGGGGCCAGGGCCAGCCAGAGGTTCTCTGAACTACTCAAAATTTCCGTTACCAGTTCCCAGAACTGGTCAGAACCTGCTGAATACCACCTCTGAATCAAATCCTGGAAGCAAAATGGCAACCAATGCAGGATGTGAAGCAGAGGTGTTACAGGGGCATTCTGAGGCAAATACAATCCTAACATTCTACTACATGGGTTATAGTAGAGCCCCCACAGAGCGGGCTCGCAATCTGGGTGTCCTCCAGGATGTACGGCTGTCTTTAGAAGAGCATATGATGACCGTCACCAGGGGGGCTTTCTATCAGGTTTGCCTGATCCACCAGTTGCGTCCCTTTCTGGACCGAGACGCCTTGCGCATGGTCACTCATGCCCTTGTCACCTCCCGGCTGGACTATTGTAATGCTCTCTATATGGGGCTCCCTTTGAAGTGCACTCGGAAGTTCCAACTGGTCCAGAATGCAGCCGTGCAGGTGATTATGGGCGCACCTCATTGCTCCAATGTAACACCTCTACTGCATGAGCTGCACTGGCTCCCAGTGGGCTTCCAGGTGCGCTTCAAAGTGTTGGTTACTATCTTTAAACTGCTCCTTGGCTCAGGACCTGGGTATCTAGGGGACCACCTTCTGCCAGCGATACCCTCCCACCAGCCAGTTTGCTCCCACAGAGAGGGACTCCTCAGGGTGCCGTCGGCCAAGCAGGGTCGGCTGATGACACCCAGGGGGAGAGCCTTCTCTGTGGGAGCCCCTGCCTTTTGGAACAAACTGCCCCCAGAAATATGCATGATCACTGACCTCCTTGTTTTTTGTACTGCCCATAAGACCCTGCTCTTCCGTCAGGTGGGGCTCTCTTTGTAACTGAGTTTTAAATTGGAGTTTTAACTGTGGGGTTTTAATTGGTGGCCAAAAATGTAATAATTTTAATAATTTTTAAATTTGTATTGATGTTTGTATTTTGTGTTTTTACCTGGCTGTACACTGCCCCGAAATAAAATTACTACTACTACTACTACTACTACTACTACTATTATTATTATTATTATTATTATTATTATTATTATTATTATTATTATTATTATGCTAGCTGGGGATGCTGGGAGCTGTAGTTCAGCAACATCTGGAGGTGACATTCAATTCTGTGACACTTGCTATAATAATTCCTAGCAGGTGAATTCTAACATATATGTCTCTAAAACAGGGGTGTCACACTCACGGCATCATGGCAGCATCACGTAACATATTGCAACTTTCCCCCTCTTTGCTAAACCAGGGCTGAGCGTGGCCAGTGCATGATGCATCGAGCCTGCAGGCCACAAGTTTGACAACGCTGCTCTAAAAGCTCCAAAATTCAATTCAACTTTCTTACAGTTTTACTATGGATGGATGGAGGGAGGGAGGGAGGGAGGGAGGAAGGAAGGAAGGAAGGAAAGAAGGAAAGAAGGCAGGCAGTGGGAAAACAAATGTTTCCCATACTGAAAGTTGAATTACCACTATTCACCCTCCTCAATTAAAAGGAACTTAGATAAAAACTCCCTTGGACTCAGCACTGAACTGAGACATGCTTCACATTTTGTAACTTAATATATATTTTCAGATGCCATACTCAAAGCTCAGACCACCGGCTCTTTAGAAAGGCAACCAGAGTGCTCCTGGGATTATGTGTGCTCTGATATTTTCAGATATGGACATTTATTAGCTCATCTTGACTGCTTCAGTTTGCCATCATGGCTGATATCTACAGAAATTAGAATGCTGTGTTCTTCCACTATGCAAAGGAATAATGTCCACAGGTTTTCTCAGACCAATTCAAACTCTATAACTGGAAACTGGCAACCAGGACAGTTAAAGAAAACTACATCCCACCCCACCACACTCAAAGTGAAAGGCAATATGGCAAATACGCAGAAGTACACACTCATTTCTTTTCATATATTTATTTATCTATTTAGTGTATGGCATATCTTCCCATATACTAAAAGCAAATGAAACACAGTTAATCACTTGACATTTAAAGCAACACGCAATCTCTTTTAAGTCAAATCCAAAGAGACAGATCGCCTTTGCTTTTAGCTGTTTATGTTAATTAAACACAGAGCCCACTTCATTATGAAAACATACTACTTCCACTGCCTTGCAGTTAACCCCATCCTCTTCTACTTTGTGAACAGAACAAACTTGATAGATATTACAGAGCCCCACAATCTGCCAGTTTAGAGATTGAATCTATCATCATTTAAATGAAGCTGTTGCATTAGATGAGGGAGCAGCATTTATGCGTCATGATGACATCAATGTACAAGGATGTGGGGCAAGGCATGAGATTGGCATAAGAAGGAATGAGATTGGATAGTATTCAGCCTAACAGTGCCTGAATTAAGGGATTACAGGGTTGTAAAAAGGGAGTGATTTCCTTCACTGCAGAAATCCTCCTACCAGACCAAACAAGTTACCAGGAACCTTAATTCTTGAGCTTCGTTAACTCTGGAAGAAGACTTTATCTTTTCAGGCATTAGGTTCTTCTCTCTTTCTGAAATCATTTTTTCACCTTTTCCTAACTCCTCCATTCATGGTTTTTCAGGTGAAAATGTTCCTCAATACTATCTGAAAACACTGGAGATTGTATCTAGAACATTTTCAACACAAAGCATATGGTGTACTGCTCATCATTACTTGTTCTCCCAATGGGGTTCCTTTTGTAGACTAAACTGAATGACATTAAAAACTTTTCAAGCGTTTTGTCCCTCCAGGGGCCCAATATATATTTATATATATATATCTTTGAGAAACTCTCAACAGAGCATTAATACAGTAGAACTATTTGCTTAATAATCACTGGTAAGTGATGCTGAAAAGCCAACTGTGTCTGCCATCCAAGCCAAATCATTACAATTGTAATTACTGTTTCTTTTTACACAGCACATGGAAGCTTTTTAAAATGTGTATATACTACCCACGTATCTCTTACCTTTCACAATCCCAAAATTTCACCAGAACTTTAGTTTGGCTGGATGCATTTATTTCTGCTATCTTAATGGTACATTACATCTCTCACTTCAGGGTATACTGTATAGGTCCTCGCTGAGATGGCTCTTGATATTCCTTCTCTAGTATCTCTACAAGAAATTGGGAATGATTTTCATCTGTCGCAGTATTTCTTAGTCTTGCCAATTTGAAGATGGATGGATTTCAATTTCCAAATTTCCCCATGCTGGCTGAGAAATTCTGGAACTTAAAGCCCACCCATCTTCATATTGCCATGGCTGAGATACACTGATTTAACCTATCCTAAACAAATCCCATGGCAGAGTTTACCTTTGCTTCTCCTGTCTGACAATTGTTCAGGCAATTCTTTCTGCCTTGCCCAATTCCATGCTTCTCCTTAGGTCTTTTTCTTTGCTTTATATTTTCATGTTTACCTGTTATATCTTTATCTACTATTTCTACTGACCTTATGCCTGCAATAAAAATTTGATTTGATTATCTATCTACATCACTGATACTCTAACACACATCTCTCATGCTTCCCTCTTATTCACAGATGGATCTGTTTTTTAAATAAAAACACCTCAATCTTGTATCATATAAAAGTATTGTTTTTCTACATCTTTTTCATATCTACCATATTCTTTTTTAAGATACAGTGATCAGAATCACACACAATATACCAAATAAGGTTGCATACACGAACAAGGTGATATTAGCAGTTCTATTTTTATTCCATTCCCAGTGGTCTTCAATATGGAATTTATCCTTCTTCACAGAAGATTATACTGTGTTGGCATTTCCACTAACTCTACCATTGCCATAAGGTCATTTGATATGTCATATCCCTTCCCAGCACAAAATATCATCCCACTGTTTTAAAAAAATGAGCTGTTGGTCCTAACTTTATTGAAGTTTTCCTCAGATACAAAAATTATGAATTCTCTGTGGCGAATCACTGCAGTTACCACCCTTAATTTCTCCATGCAACCCCTCAAATTATTACAAAATCACACAATTGATATCTGGTCATTTTGTTGTTAAAGTTAATTTCTTCTTTAACCAGGTCTACATTTTTATGACGCTAACATTATTATTTGCTGTGAAAAGAAATTCATTGAACCACATTGAGAAGGTACCATGCTAAGAAAGATTGCTCTAGGTGTCTGAACAATGTTTCTCCCTCCCCTATCCTTAATGATGCCCCAAACCTTCAACTTTAAGTAACTGTGTCATATTTGTCTCATCAAATGGTCACCTCTATAAGTAGGACATAATGTAGCTGTCTATATAATTTATTTATTGCAGAGTCCTCCCTACTTTTACCTCTTCTAGTTCTTACAAATAAAGGGAGACATGGATGTACCAAGGATAAGTGGACAATAAAATCCTATATGGAGGTACAGGAACCCTCCCAAAAATTAATAGTAATCATTTTTCACAATTTATTCCAAATATAAATATAGATATCAGCATGTTGTATGCTACATCATTGCTAAAGAATTTGTGCAAAGACCTGTTATAATCAGGACTAAGCGAACTGGTTCATTCATTTCCATTATATGTAGAATCCATGCATCTTCATCATCCTAGCCTTCTTCTACAACTAATAATGTTAGCATAATAAACATATAGAATAAATCTATCACTTGCACACCTGGTTAAAAAGAACTGAAACCCACGTTGTATCAGTTGGTATATCACACCTGTAGAACTGAAAATCCCTGAATTCAAACCCATTTAAAAACCGGGACCAGTTTTGTAATGTGATAGAAGAGGAAAATTATTCAAGTTAGGATTGGAGAGTAGTTGTATTAGTTATATTTGATATAGTTCATCAATTTCATTTGCATCAGTTTCTGCTTGTGGAGTGTGGCCACTGAGGAGCCACGTGGTGTCTTGATGGTTTGAGGTTGCCAGGAGTTGGCAAACTCAAACCCTCAAAGAGCCACAAAGGTCCTAACCAAAAGCCCCCCATTCAATTCTGGAGCCAACTGGAAGCCCGGTTCACCCACTATAGAGTCTCCTCCTAGTTTTGTGTCCTTTTTCCTCTACCCATCCTAACCAAAAGTCCTATCAATTGTGGAGCCAACTGAAAAACTGGCTCCTTGCCATAGAGTCTTCTCCTGGCATGCCATGTTTCCCTCTTCCCCCCCCCTCAACTGGAAGCGCCTCTCAAAATTGTGGCACCGACCATCAAAGGGAACTGCAGCAGAGGGAAAAAAGAGCCACATGAGGCTCCAGAGCCACGGTTGCTGACTGCTGGGATAGGCATATGTAATTAAATTATTCCAGTAAAAGAGAATATTAGTAACTCAGTGTTGAACTATGGAATTCTTAAAGTTTCCTGAGCTGGGTTATTTGTTTACAAACATTTCATTACCCAACTGGAAAACATTATCCATGAACATCCGCAACATTAATAACATCAGTTATCATCAAAATGTTAGCAAGTAACTAAACTTAGGGAGGAGCAAAGGTCCAAAGTATATTCTTCTTTTCTTCTTCCCCCTCAAATGTAGGGTGATTGAAAATAATAATAATAATTTTTTAAAAAGGATAAGAACAATTGCCACTGTTGATGATCTCTACCCCATTACAAAAGCTATTCTCAAGTACAGGTGAGGTTGCAATGTGCACCAAACATTCCCCAAGTATTCATGCAATATACAGTTATTTACACATATAATAAAGGAAAAACATTAGTTCTGAGTCCCTCAGAAATTGATCAAACAGGGAAGTGTGAGTACCCCACCCATCCAAAGCACTTTTCAGACTGAACACACTGGCACATTATTTCAGCTCTTCTCAAAATACTAGATACAGGTTAACCAAACAACAGATGTTTAAGAAGAGCCAAACCATACTGTAGACTAGAGGAAGATATTCTATCAAAGCTTATGTCGGTAATGAATACTAAACAAATGGGCCCTGTTGGAGTCTGTACCCCATGGCTCCAGGGTTAATGGCTACATCAATGTTCAAAGGAACAAGTTCTCAGCATGGCTAATCTAGCTTCACAAAGGGGAAGGAGTTGATAACATTTGGAATTCGCTGCTAATGGAAAGTTTTAATTTAAAAGTAGTGGTCAAATCATTTATTTGCCCTAAAAGCAAATGCCAAAGAAATCAAGTCAATGCAATAGACTAAGTACAACTAGTGCCCATTTAATGCCTGCCTCATATAATGACTGTACAATGACTTTGCAGTTATAGCAGCAATGATGAAAAAGTAACCAATCCTAGTAACCAATCCTCTCATTTACAACCTTCTTATGTCTGTAAAGCAAATGAAAACTGAAATAGATAATAAACACAGTCACAGTTTTATTTAGCAACCATTTTGCTTAGTTACTAGGTTGTCTTTCCAACTATAGTCACTAAATCAGTATTACCTGTGTTAGACTGGATGAAGCAATTATATGCTTCAATATATAGTAACATTTATTTATTAAATTTATATGCCATTCATCTTGCAGTTCAAGACGATTCTGAGCAGCCTACAACCTAACAAAATATACAACTATAAAAACAATTATAAATGTATATATAAAATAGTAACACAACGTAACCAACCCAGTAGTTTAGTTAGAGTTTGATATTTTAGTAGTGTTAAAAATAAAGATATCATATAATAGAATGTATGATCTGAGTCAATTTTAGGCAGAAGGAGCATTATTTAAATCAATAATTCAAATGGCCTTGTAGCAGAAAAATGTATCAGAACTATTTACTAGCAGCAGAAACACATTCAAAGGACTTAAAATGTTCTAAAGAGTGAAAGTTCCACCATCCACCAAGTTTTTTTTTATTTCATGCTATTATCATCACCCTCCAGGAATTTTATTATTGTGTTTGTTTTCCTTTTATTTCTTTTCAGTCAGGTTTCCACATAAGGCAGATATACTGCTCTTTTCAGTATTTTCAAAATAGAATAATATAATTATGTAAAAGTGAAATTATACGTAAGAAAATCTATGGGATGTTAGAACTTGAAATGGGTAGGTGGGTGGAGCCTCCTGCCATCGCCACTACAGGGTTACCCAATCCGGGACAAACTGGTAGCAATTTAACACTGGAATACCACTCTTAATCCTCTGTCTTAATAGCAAAGAGTAAACAAGTAAGCAGTATCAAATGAATAAAAACAAACAACTTACTTAATTTAGCTAACAAATAATTCTGAAAAGGACAGAACTATCTGATGTGATCAGAAAGATGTTCTTCACAGATTTAAGACAAAGTTATCTGATTGCAATATTCCTAAAAAAAAGCCTGCCACAATTATATTATTATATGCGATACATTGGTTGCTCTTAGGCTTTGGAATTCCTTGTCAAGGAAATCTAGCTGGTCTATTTCTTTCTCAAAGGATCTTTCACCACCTGCAGGTAGATGTAAGTTTAGTTCTCCAATATGGGTTTACTATGATAATGTAAATAACAGCCATTCATTTCTTTTTGTCATTTTAATACTGAATTTTATATATATATAAGTTAAGTGAGTTTTGCCCCTTTTTACAACTTGTTAAATGAATCACTGTAGTTATTAAGTTAGTTATTGTTAAGTAACAGTTGTTAAGTGAAACTGGTTATCCCATTGACTTTACTTGTCAGAAGTTCACAAAAGTTGACCCCATGACCCCAAGACATTGCAACTGGCATTAGTATGAGTCAGTTGCTAAGCATCTGAATTTTGATTATGAGACAATGAACATCTGCAATCGCCTGTAAGTGTCAAAAACAGTCACTTTTTTCAATGCTCTTGTAACTTCAAGCAGTCATTAAATAAACTATTGCAGGTTGAAGATTACTTATATTGCTGTTAGCCATTTTGAGCATCCTTTGATGAATGCTACGTTCAGCATTATAGAATTATCCAATAAATTGTAATATATTAAACAAATTATAAATTTTAAAATTATAAATTTTAAAAAACTGCATTAGGCTTATGTACTTCTTTTTGAAAGGATTTTAATTTTTTTGCCTGTTTTTATTGCATTTTGCTCCCACTTCATGGGAAATGTTATGGACTACCTTATTATAAGTGTTGCAAAAATAATGGTTCTAAGGGGATTGAGAATGAGAAATTATTTATTACTATAGTTAGAAGGCATAAAACAAAACATCAATGAGATGGTTAATTTTCCTGTAATAAAAGACTGGTTAACATTAATTAGGAAACACCATGCCTATTTTAAGATTAATATGAAAAGACTGAGAAATCAAATCACTGAATTCTCCTGTAGTTTTGTTTAGATTAGATATAGCGAAATTGTGTTGTATGAATCAGATCTGGCTCAATATGGAGTAAGTGGGGGAGAAAGAAAGAAAGACTGAAACAGAGATAGAGACAGGCGAGGAGGTGGGGGTGAGTATTGCCTATTAGACATGTTGCTCAGCACCAAATATGTATATATATATAGTGTTTAAGTGCCCTTCATTATGATTATCCTCATCTGTACTTTTTCTAGTTGCATTATATAATTTGAAATATATATATTTTGTGGCAAACAGAACAGAGAACTATTTTTCAGATATGACATAGATTTATGTTAAGGCAATAAATGTCAATAATTTTCATTGAGCTACTGACTATATACCAAATAGCTCAGGTCCCATAATTAGATATATGAAGTTGAAGGTGTGTGTATATTATCCCAATATACATTATTTAATTCTTTTGAATTGCATTTGCTAATTGATTGACCACCTATATAGGAGAGAGAGAGAGAGAGAGAGAGAGAGAGAGAGAGGGAGGGAGGGAGGGAGGGAGGGAGAGGGAGAGAGAGAGAGGGAGGGAGAGGGAGAGGGAGAGGGAGAGAGAGAGAGTATTACAAACCAGAATTAATGTTCAAAAGGCTTTGTTAGTGATCTGGAATTAAATGGCAGCTTTAAAATCTATTACAGGTAGTTCTTGACTTATGACCATTCATTCAGTGACAGTTCGAAGTTTTGACATTGTTGAAAAGAGTCAGTTGGATTAAGACACCACCTAGAAACTGGGAGATCATGAGTTCTAGTTCTGCCTTAGGCACAAAGCCAGCTGGGTGATTTTGAGCCAGTCACATCCTTTCAGCTCTAAGAAGGAGCAAATGACAAGCCACTTCTGAAAATTTTGTCAAGAACAATGCAGGAACTTGTTCAGACAGTCCACTTACACAAAGATACACACACAGAGAGAATCTATCAATATCAGAAATGATTCTATATAGGTGAAGTGGTTGTAATTCACCACACCTTTATTTTTCCCACAGCTTTTATTAGGGATGTCATGCTTATCTACTGTTATTTTAAATCAATATTTAAGTAAAAACATTTAAGTAAAAACATTTAAAAAGTTAAAATACAATGGATACAAAATGCCACATAAATTAAACACTGCAGCTTTATAATGGCACAATAAAATATGTGTATATTATATACTGCTATTTATCAACTTGCTGAAATGGCAGTGGCCATTTTAATTTAAAACTGACCATAATAGTCATTCTCATTTTAGCAAGCAAGTTAATACTATACGTTTCCTCTCTGACTCTATTTTTAAAAGGATATTCTATTGCTTTAGTTTTCTTTGCCTGGGGTTTGAAGGGCAAGGAAGCTTCAGCTTTTCTTGAGTGAGATCAGAAATTAGTGCTGGGAGAATTCTGGACATTGGAATTAGGAACTCCAGGTTTATTTATATGAAATTGCACATAGAAGTCACCTGGGCATCTGGATGGAGATGTCAATGGTATTCAGATCATACATAATTATATTCTTTCTCTTTTTTTCACTGTCTAATTTTTAAGAGACAGATGAAATTGTGAGCAGGTTTGTGGGGACAATATTGAGATAGGAGATTTCTAATAAACTAAATGTAATCCATCTAAGCACAATATGCTATGGACTAAGAAATTCATTGATCTAATGGAAGTTGGAGTCAGGATGTTGCTGCCCTGTGAAACACCAGATCCACAGTTAGCAAATCTACTTAGATTCGCAATCTATTTATGATTTGGCAGCTGTGATCCTATATTCAAATTTAGCCTATCAGCATTCTATACAAAAGTTCCTATGAATAATGTTCAGAAACTTCTAATGATAAAGAATGCAGAAGATGTGGAAAGTTTGGATAAGCTAAGCCCACAGATCATATTACACCTATTCTGTGCCGATTATATTGGCAATTTGTTTTTCATTTTGAAGCCCTTAATGATTTGTAACTGTGTTATGTGTAAGATCGTCTGTAACTTTATTAATTAACCTAACAGTAATCAGTGTTGAAGGATCTAGTCCCTGGCCCACCAAAAGGAACCATTACATTGTCAAATATTAGGAACTAGGCATTTTTCAGTGATAGCCAAAAGAGTTAAGAACATTTAAAAAAAAAACAAACTAAGAATGTGCCTTCTGGGCCCATTTTAACCTAACATTTTCTTTTTTAATAGAGGGAAATAGACTCCTTTTCTGCTATTTTTCTCCCTCAATTGTTATCTGGGGATGGGATAATACGAATTTTCTAGACTAGGAACCCTTTATAGATCGATCTTCTATAGTATATCTATCTCTTTTTTTAAAAAAACCTTTCAAGTTATTGAAAAGTACCACATTTTGTGGAAATTACTACTGAAGTGTGAAGTTTATGTGTTGATTCTAAAAAAAATTTCTTTCAATCCCCTTCATTGACTGATGTCTAATACTACTATTTGCTTTTTTCTTTTCATTCTCTCCATGCTGTGAATGATGATGTCCATCTGAGCTGCCTTTATTTCTTACTTAAATAATCTGTAAAAGTCTAGCCTTTCTTATAAAGATGTTCAAGTGCCCTTCATTATGATTATCATCATCTGTACTTTTTCTAGTTGCATTATATAATTTGAAAAAAAAATATTTTGTGGCAAACAGAACAGAGAACTATTTTTCAGATATGACATAGATTTATATAAGGCAATAAATGTCAATAATTTTAATTGAGCTACTGACTATATACCAAATAGCTCAGGTCCCATAATTGAATATATGAAGTTGAAGGTGTGTGCATATTATCCCAATGTACATTATTTAATTCTTCTGAATTGCATTTACTGGTTGTTCTACAGATACATTTGACATCAACCAGTTGGGTTTTCTTTTTGGTGAGTCCCACTATTATAAAATAAAGTTCCCATGGAATTGAAAAAAGACTGTCTTTTAATACATAAAAAATGTAAAAAAAAATGTTCCCATTCTAGTCGGTACTGAAATTCCTTTCAGATTTCAAACTACACATGCTCAAAACTCTTACTAAAAATCAGGCTTCTTTCTAAGGAGTTCCAGAGTTTAACTACTTATTCTGTTCCCCAACTTCTTTTAAGGTAGAATTTGCAATTTGCAGGTATGGATTCTTGCTCTTCAAAATCCTGCTGTTCAAAGGAAACATGTTAGAGCATTAGAAACTACTACTATTATTTTTTTTACTAAAATCATTTGTTTCCATTTTCAGTGTTCTAATATACAGAATAAAGTCCGTTGAAGATAGGGCAGCATATAAGCTAAATAAAATAAAACAAAACAAAATAAATTATCATTATTAAGTTCCTTGAAAGTAATTGAGGAAAACTGAGAAGATGCTGACATATAATGTAGCCAATTGTTTAATACGGTATACATGGTAAAATAAGTGGTTCCAAACTTATCAAATATAAGGATCCCTGTACAACATCATTACAACTTTTGCTGATCCCTACATGGTTGTAACTGTACTTTTGGTATTTGTTAGTTGAAATAAAATATAATGACCCAAAAATTCTGCGCTCAGCAACAGCTTCCCCAGCCCAATCTCTGAATCAGCTTCTTTGATGGTGACTTGACTTGCTTGCTGGAGTCATGTTGTCCAAAGCTTTGTGTTTTGTGGATTGGGTTTTTTTTTTTTGGTTTGTTTGTGGTTTTTTCTTTTTTTGGGTACTTCTCTCTGCTAATTATAAAGACTAACAGCTTTCCTTTTGATTGCAGGGCTATGAGTGTGGAAGAAGTTGATAATTAGCAGGAAAAGAGGACCCACTCTGAAATCTAATTTATGAAAAGGATTTGAAGGGCCAATGACAGCTTTTCCCACTGCTGTACCAACAAAGTATCACCCGCATAAGAAAAAGAAAAAGAAAACTATAAACTACTTTTTAAAATTATGTAGCTAAAACAGTTCTGAATATTACAAGAATCCCAATTATAATATTGAATCAAAGAAATTCTTGATCTAATCTTCTGCAAGGCCAGGAATGAGATGGAAGATGAACATATTTTATTGATAATGGTTTGGTTTCTGCCAATCAGTGAAGGTAATAGATGTATACGAAGGAGGGAGGGAAGGAGGGAGGGAGGATACTAAATAAATTGTTATGCTAAACAAAGGTGATATCTGCCTTTGTTTGCTGGGTTGTTCTGGCATAGAGAATCAGAGCAACTGAGTTTGAAAGGCGTGAATCAAAAATGTTCTCTTGCCAACCTGACAGATCTTCTCACAGGTCTGTGCCCTCTCCTTATGGAGAATAATTGTCAAATGCCAACATCTTGGCCTCAAGGAGGACTTCCTATTGACTCATTAGTGACAGCGCATTTACTGTAAACAATGTATTAAAGACCAGGAAGTCTAACTTGTCTGCTCTATCCAAAATATTTTCTTCAGCAGTCACTACCTCCCGACTTCACAAACATATATTCTTATTTCTTATATTAAGTTACTGTTTTTAAATTTCAGAGGGCACTAACCCTAGTGCATTGTAATGATTCCCCAGAGCAGTTCTGGGATGGGTGAATGGGTGAGAGTCCCATATCAGCCAAGATTGTGTCTCTATGGACAAGTGACTTTTGAAACCACAGCTGACATATCCTGTTATACTGTAGCTTCTATAAAGACTAATTTTATAACTCCTTACCTGATATATCCAGGGAATTTATTTTCTTTTATGTACAGTTGTTACTATCTGATCAAAATGATACAGTTTCTTTGAACATAGCTAAAATTTGTTATACTGCCTGTAAAATTAGGAAAACTTTGGCCACTTATCAACAATCTCATCACTGACTGTAACATACTATTATGTTTTGTTCTATTTTACTTTATTTTAATTTTTTAATTTTTAATTCTGGTTTGTGCGTGTGAAGCTGATATCAAAGAACCTTATGGAGCCTCTTTGGAAGGAAAGAAAAAGTTCTAAACATCTCAAGGAGAATTGGAAGTTTATTCTGCTTTGATTGCAACAAAAAAGGATGTTTGAGGAAACACCTTAGAACGCTACCTTAATGCAAGAATATAATGAGCCTCTTTTATCTCTGGGCCAGTTTTTTTTCTTTTTTAGGGATTTCATTTTAAGTTTTTAAAAAGGGGAATAGAGGAATTATGCGTACAAAGAGATATTTGCAATACAAAGTGTTCAAAGGCCAATGACTTTATTATTTTTCAGATAAGCTTTTACTTTATAGGATAAAGATCACCCCAACAGAATTCTACCACCTCTTCTTCACACAATCAGTATAAGGAAATAGTGATTTAAAGTATTATGTACTCTTTTTCAATTCAATTTTGACAATATTTTAAAAAGCAAGTTAAAATATAAAATGAAGACATATCCACATGGCTTGATAGTCACAGTAGATTCTGCACTGTCTTGTGTAGGCACCAGTATGATTTTTCTCATAGTGGAAAAAGAGAATAACTGTATATTATAAGTAAGATACCTTGGAGGTCTTCTTATCCAACCTCCTGCCTAAGCATTCCGGACAAATGGCTGTCCAATCTCTTATTAAAATTCTTCAGTTTTGAAGAACCATAACTTCTGAAGCAAGCCATTCCACTGATTAATTGTTCTCCTTAATTCGAGGTAGGTATTTTGGAGAATAGGTAGTGCCCTTCTTCTCTGTGACCTCTCAAATATTGGAAAACTGTTATCATGTTATCCCTTGTCCTTCTCTTCATTTTCATTATAATATAGCCAGGTGGCAATACTAATAGATGGAGTAATTATAATACATAATTATTTATATATTATGAACTATGTATACCACTGACCCAAGCCATCTGATCTGAAGGCCCATCAAGAGCACCTCCCTGCTCAGCTGTTTATATGTGTGAGTACTATCTTCCAACTTAATAACACACTAATAACATTGAAAAAAAAGGATAATTTCAATTTGTTTGTGGAGAGTCAGTGAATCTGAATCTTGCTGCGGAAGGAGAATGAAAGTTTGCTCTTCCATCAAAGATGCATATTCTTTTATAAACTCATATCCATGTACCACTGATGAAATTTGAACGTCTCAATGCATGTGTCTCACACATATTAAGTAACCTCACAATCAAAAGTGTCACAAAAATAGATACAGCTTAAGTCTTTTGTTGAAGAAAGGGCTTTTAATCATCTTTATAAGTATATAAGTATTACAGTATAGCAGCAATACACAGCACCATCTGTTCCCATTGCTGACTATAGTGGTTTTCTTTTTTAAATCCCTTCTCACTGTCATATTTTTGTTGGTTTTTAAAAGTGTACAGTGCAGAAGTAGATAGACAGATATTTCTCTGTGAAGGAAGAACAGGGCCCAAAGTTTTGGCAGAACAAAATGGTTGCAGTTGCTACAACCTCACTGAAGTTTAGGGAATGACTTCCATTTACATCATATTCTTCCCATTCCAACACTCTGTCTGCTGCCTGCATGCTCTTTTCTGACATCTTCTCATTCCCATCAATGAGAGTTGGGTCAGGAAAATGTTTTGTCCCCATAATGCGCTCATAAATTTCTGCAAGAACACATTTTTCAGTCCTAATCCCAGTTTCTGCAAACATTCTTGAATCTATGCAATGATCTGGCCAGAGGTGGGTTTCAGCAGGTTCTGACCTATTCTGGAGAACCGGTAGTGGAAATTTTGAGTAGTTCTGAGAACTGGTTGTAAAAATTCTGACTGGCTCTGTCCCCATCTATTCTCTGCCTCCCAAGTCCCAGCTGATTGGAAGGAAATGGAGATTTTGCAGTATCCTTCCCCTGCCATGCCCATCAAGCCATGCCATATCACGTCCAGCAAGCCACACCCACAGAACCGGTAATAAAAAATTTTGAAACCCACCACTGGATCTGGCCACAACTTCTACATTCATTTAAGACAGAGCTCTGCTCCTTATTAAGGACCTGTTTCATTGGGATCTAAATGTTATGTTCCAGTTGCAATCTCAGACTTCAATCATCAAGTTCAGCGCCTATTTATTATGTGTCTTCTTTATAGCTAACACTTCTATTGTGGTTTTCCTGCTCAGTAGCTTTTGAAAATTCACCTATGAATTCCAATGCTCCTAAAAATTTTTGAAGACTCTCGGGGAATCCAAAGCTCCAGCTATCTAGCTCTATTTGAGCAGTAAATCCTGAATGAGAAAAGGTACAGTGGTTACAATGCAGTATTTCAGGCTAATTCTGCTGACTGTCAGGGGTTTGTCAATGGCTCAAGGTTGACTCAGTCTTCTAACCTTCTGAGGTTGATAATATGAGGACCCAGATTATTGGGGGCAATATGCTGATTCTATAAACTGCTTAGATAGGACTGTAAAGCACTCTGAAAAGGTATAGAAGTCTAAGTCTAACTCTCCGACCGGTCGCAATCTGTGTTGACAGGGGGGCAGCGGTCGACCCCGAGGCGCCTAATGTGTGGGGTGCCACAAGGGTCGGTCCTCTCGCCCCTTCTGTTCAACATTTATGTAAAGCCGCTGGGTGAGATCATCCGTGGTTTTGGGGTGGAATTCCATCAGTACGCTGATGACACTCAGCTGTACATTTCCACCCCAGACCACCCCAACGATGCCGTGGAAGTGATGTCCCAGTGCCTTGAAGCTGTGCGGGTCTGGATGGGGAGAAACAGGCTTCGACTCAACCCCTCCAAGACCGAGTGGCTGTGGCTGCCGGCGTCCCGATATAGCCAACTGACTCCATCGTTGGTTATTGGGGGCGAATCATTGGCCCCCACGGAAAGGGTGCGCAACTTGGGCGTCCTCCTGGATCCACGGCTGTCATTAGAGGATCATACGACAGCTGTGGCCAGGGGGGCTTTTTATCAGGTCCGCCTGATACGCCAGTTATGCCCCTTTCTAGATCGGGACTCCCTGCGCACAGTCACTCAGGCGCTCGTCACGTCTCGCCTGGACCACTGTAATGCTCTCTACATGGGGCTCCCCTTGGGATGCATCCGGAGGCTTCAACTGGTACAGAATGCGGCCGCGCGGGGGATTATGGGAGCGACAGGGCGCTCCCATGTGACACCTCTCCTGCGTGAGCTGCATTGGTTGCCGGTTGATTTCCGGGTGCGTTTCAAGGTATTGGTAATCACCTTTAAAGCGCTCCATGGCTTAGGACCAGGGTACTTACGGGACCGCCTTCTGCCACCTATTCCCTCCCACCGGCCGGTTCGCTCCCACAGAGAGGGCCTCCTCAGGGTGCCGTCAGCCAGACAGTGCCGGCTGGCGACCCCCAGGGGGAGAGCATTCTCTGTGGTAGCCCCCACCCTCTGGAACGATCTCCCTCCAGATCTGAGAACTATCACTGACCTCCGGACCTTTCGTCGGGCGTTGAAGACTTATTTCTTCCAACTTGCTGGACTTGCCTGATCCCTCCTATTTTTAATAACTTTTAAATATTTGTAAATATTCTTAAATATTTTAAATTCTAAATTATTTTAAATTATCTAAATTCTTAGAGTTTTAGTGTTTATTCGATATATTTCAGCCTAAATTTATATGGACTTTTAGTACGTTTTAATTCATTGTATTGTTATTGGTTTTTAATTGGCTGTTCACCGCCCTGGGTCCGGAAGGAGAAGGGCGGTATAGAAATTTGATAAATAAATAAATAAATAAATAAATAAATAAATAAGTGGTATTGCTATTATTGGGGAAAATGCTTAAAGTTGTTTCTTTACTGCTACTTGCTTATACACACATATACATCCACTGTGTGATTGAATTCCTATAATTGATAGTACAATAGTTCATCTTCTGCACAGATATGATTTAAAGCAATCAGTTTTTATCTAACAGTGCTGAGCCCTTGAATGTTTTGCTGTTAGTAAATGTGGAACCTGAGTATCTGAAGAGTCGTGAATCAAACTGGGCCTGCATGAAGTCTGACAGCTGGTAAGCAAAAAGCTTTGTTTGTTTCTCTCTGTTACAACATTGTTATCTGGGAAATAGGAAGCCTTGCTGCTTTCTTCCTTTTAAAGAAAGCAGTCTCAGTTACGCAAATTATATGACCAAGCTTTGTATTACACTGTGCCACAATTTGTTCAAATATGGTTTATTAAATAAACCTCAACTAACTGGACCCATAATGCAAATGTACATCATGATGTCATTCTGTGAACTACTTAATTTGTGTTACTTGCATGACAATACCATAATGCCTATAACTTCATTTGCTCCCATCCCATAGATGTTTATGATCCCACTAAGATACCATGCTACAACGTGTCTTAGTGGGATCATACGCATTGTATGGCATTGTATGGCATTGTACATTGTAGTACAAAATGTGAAAGCGTATATATGATAACAATAAACAAGTATGTATTTTGCACCCCTCAGATCTAAAACAGGCTGGATCACCAGTATTAATAATGGATCAATAATTTTAATAAATAAAGGTTGAACTGAAGTTTCACCTATG
The DNA here is from genome assembly GCA_038048745.1 of Coluber constrictor foxii. Lineage (NCBI taxonomy): Eukaryota > Metazoa > Chordata > Lepidosauria > Squamata > Colubridae > Coluber > Coluber constrictor. The sequence goes on from CM075961.1 coordinate 74,533,277, forward strand.
TCCAAATAATATACAGAAAACATATCTTACACATTTACTTTACTTTTCATTTAACACCATAATAGCTCTCTGGGGATTTTAGCCATCTTGTGATCATCATAGTTATATAGTGACTGAAATCTCAGATGTCTTAAGACTCTGTATCCCCTCCTTCAAAGGTATTTGTTCAAGTTATGTGACTAGGTGTAATATACTGCTATGATTGAACAATGGTGTCAAAACTATGATAATGAATGTTTCTCACTTCAGAAAAATAAAGTGTTCTCAGGCCCTACTGTACGCACTGTATATTTTAGTCAAGTAACATATTTGGCCTGGTACAACATATTATCAGGTTAAAGGAACATACAGATTTACTATGTCTGGAACATTAATCAGATGCATACCATATAATCTAGTCATCTCTTTCTTCAAACCGCCATTATATTCACTCCTGCACAAAGAAATGGCCCAAAACATATATTAGAGAGTCAGGACATTTATGTGGCTCTTTGGAGTGGGGAGTGCGGGAATGATCTCTCATTCTAATTGTTCTAATTATTAGAACAATTAATCAATGAAATGATTTGCCTCCAGAAGTTGTGTTGAAATATTTAGTGCTCCAGCACTAAATATTTTTATAAAGAGATTGGACAATCATTTGTCTGAAATAGTATAGAGTTTCTTGCCTGAGTAGGGGGTTGGATTAGAAGACCTCCAATATCTGTTCCAACTCTGTTGTTCTATTATTCTGCTATTTTGTCTAAATGAGCAATGATAAGCAAAATTCCTTGTACAGAAACACTTGGCTACTTTAAACACTCAGTTTCACAGTTGCCCATTTCGATTTTTTTCATTTCATTTCACAGATGACATTTAAGGACAGACTAAGGACCTCTTCACTTTTAAGGAGAGCAAAGCAAGAAGGTTCTATGCATTTCATCCCACCCTAACCTCTCGCTTTACCATCTTTAATAGCAATCATTGGCTATCTAAGACATCCTCTGATAGAATGTGTATGGAAAAAGGATTCTATATGTTGTTTCCGTAAAGCAGTCGTGCCAGTTCATAAATAACTATAAGAAGGCATATCAGTACAAAGGTCTACTTCTACAACCAACTTTAGCAGTTTACAGTTCTTGGTTCACAGGAAAAATGCTAAGGGCTGAACCTTGTGAACAGAGAAAAATGTTTGGCAATTAAAGACCAACTAGAAATCCAGATGAACACTGAATATTGAACAGTAGATTAAGAACTCATCTTTGATAGCATTTTATTTTCATTTTATAATGTCTGATTCATTCTTGCAGAGTACAGCATAACTCGCCAGGCCATTCTTTTCACACTGCTTCTCTCTCAATTATCTATGGTTTCCCCTGATTACTTTTCCTGGCAGATTTTGGGGTGATTTTGGTTCTGTGCACTATTGGTTTTTAATATTCCAATCAACTAGTGTAATAGCTTTAACCAATAGGGTCAAATTTAAAACAATATGTCCTGTTTTGCAAAATTTCCAATCTTAACTTAAAGCTGGAGGAAAGAATCAACATGATATCTCCGTGTATACTGTATGTGTGGGCCTACATGGAAAATGATCAAAGGCTATTTTTCAAAGCAGACTTAAAGAGTTCACATTCACTTAATTGTGAATCCTCTGCAAGTTTGCCTGCAGGTATCAATTGGGGGGTGAAGGGGATATGAAAGAAAGAAGCATGGAAATATAGCATGATTCTTCAAATTCTTCTTATTTCTCTCAGACTTAACAACCTTTTGCATTGGTATGTGGAACACAGTTTTGCATTGTGTTCATTACACTTGAGTAATAAATATATTATTCATTGCAAATAGTAATTATATCAAAAACTATATTGCATAGCAGTGCTTCAGAAATAAATAAGTTTTAGCATAGATACTACTCTGATTTTACCCAACAAGAGTAATTTTGTGTTCTTTTCTTCATACATTTATTTTTTATTGCTCCAAGGAACCATATTTCTTCCAGTCTATAATAAAAAACAATAGTTTATTATATGGCACAACAGTAGTTTTTGAAGCAGAAAGTACATTGATTGCATGCTGAGAGGCCTAAATAGATGAGACTCAGCTTTTGTTTCCTCACAAAGTCTCTCCCATATAATCCTGTTTCTTTTAATGCACAACTGGTGAAAGCAAGCCATTCCTTTATTCTTCTACCAAGGATGCTTCAGAAAATAAATTTAGGGGGGAAAAAATCACTAGAAAAATTCTCCTTTGCTGGCCGGACCCAGGATATCAGAAACGGCACACAGTGTCCTTGACTGAACAAAGCAACATTGAGTTTTCCAAAAAGATCTAGCTTCCAGTTATCTTCTACATTCTGAAAAACTGGGAATGATGCTTCAAAAACAAATGAGGAAGGAAGTAGCCATTTCTCTAGTTCCTGAAATTTCATAAGCCTTTGCTACCATCCCCATATTTTATCAATTATAAGGCTTGAAAATTTGCATTTTTAAGTATGTAAATACAAACACTGACATCTTCACGAAGCTTAATTTCAAACCCAATAATGTATTCTGAGTTTCTATTAAATTACAGCATGTTACAGTTCTGTTTTTAGCTTAAGCACACAACCACTCATTACATGCAGACATACAGCCAATATTGTAAGCTGGGCTACAAATTATCCTTGTACAGGCCACACAGATTCTATACCTTCTCTTATACTGGCACCTCTATGCCTGATGATAACAGAAAAGAATAATTATGGGAAGCAGATGTTGGGATTTGCACAGGAATTTTAGCACTAATTTGCTAAGGATATGATTAAACTATGTATATAAATCAACATCTGATTTGGAAATAAATTTAGAAGAGACATCTCTATTTAATTTAGACTTATTTATTTATTTTGATGTTGCCTGATTCTAAATGGCTCTGGCTGGCTCACAATACAACATACAGTATAAAAGCAATATAATAGAAACCACAGGGAACAACCAGCATCATTAGAACAAAGAAGAGAGGGGGGAGGGAGGGAGGGAGGGAGGGAGGGAGGGAGGAAAGAAAGAAAGAAAGAAAGAAAGAAAGAAAGAAAGAAAGAAAGAAAGAAAGAAAGAAAGAAAGAAAGAAAGAAAGAAAGAAACAACAAGCAGCAAATCTAAGTAGACTCCAAAAAATTCCTCTAACATTCATCAAAGAGCACACTAACTACCCCAGCCCAGGGGTGAAATACTCCTGGATCGGACCAGATTGCCCAGTCCGGTAGTGATCTTAGCCGTTGGTTCGGCGATCCAGTAGCGATGGCAGAGTGAAGCTCTGCCCACCTGCCCGGGTGTCATTACTTCCTGGTTTTAACACATGTGTAGGTTTTGTAGTCTGCATGCACATGGCATGCACAGCACATGCACTTCCAAACCGGTAAGGAAGGTAAGTAGATTTTACCTCTGCCTCAGCCCAAGGCCTAGAATGCCTTTATGGCCCCTTATGAGAAATACTAAAAGTAATAAATTGTGGGAAGGAAATTGCTGGCTGATAGTTTGGTCACCATCCCCAGCCTCTTTGTCCAATGCATCATGAACATCAAACATTTTCTTTTTAGAAAAGATGCCCATTGGACAAAAGATTTAAAAAGTACACCAGGCAAAGATCATGATGTTATTATTCCAAAGGTAGTTTATGTTCCACTAGGAATAACCAATATAATTATGATACATATATTTACAACCCATCCCCAAAGTAATATCACATGAGGTATTCAGGGAATGCTGGGAATTTATATGCATTCTTTTGCTCCTGCTGATAAGATACCTTAAATCTTAGAGGGACTTAAACCAGAAGGAGGAGAACTGCTCTGCTCTCCACTGTTTATCAATGATACCCAACTGACATCATAGCTGTCAGATGACATAGCTTCCACATGATTAGACTTGAACCAGATTATTAAATCCACAAAAATTTATATTGTCCATGTTAACTTGACTGTGAAGTGCTTGCTCATTCTGTACTTTCTGAGTTGTATTGATCTTTCATGTTGACAGCTCACACTCTATTCTTTTGTTCTCCAAAATTGATCCCTAATACAGTGTAATAACTTTAAACACACTAGACTACTAATGATCCTGGCTTATTTTCTCTTCACCTTACCTCTGCCAAGGTGGCTTGAAATTTCTGCCATCAGCCAATATGGAAGAATATTTTAGGAGAAAAGTTACTGTATTCTCCCTGTCCATGACGACGCAATTGCTGGGGAGGGGTTCTCGCATAAAAAAAGGTTTTAATTTTTTCCCTTGGCCTTTTTTCCTTTATTAGCCAAATGCTCAGGACATCAATTTCATAAGGGGTCATTGCCTTAGATCAGGGGTATCAATATATTTCATTGAGGGCCACATCAGGGCTGGGTTTGACCTTGGGGGACAGGGTGGGCATGGTCAGGCTGGACATGGCCAACCAGTGAAAAAAGGCTCCCGAGCTCTGTTTTTGGCTGCGACAGCCTCCTGCAAACCTCTGCCAGTGAAAACTGAGCTCGGGAGGACCGCACACAGCTCTCCTGAGCTCAGTTTTCACCAGCAGAGGCACTGCAGGCCGGTCCTTCGCTGTTTTCAGGGCAGCCCTGTGGGCCAGTTCTAAGTACCCTGAAGGCCAGATCCGGCTCCTGGCCCTTGCGTTTGACACCTCTGCCTTAGATGCTCTCGGAGTAATATTTCCTATGTCCTCAGAGCGTTTGTGGAATGCATTTCCACAAAGATATGCATAATCTTATATTGAATATTTTCATATAATCAATTATGAAAAACACTTTCCAAACAAGTATTTGCTCAGACTGCCTGAAACATATTTATACTTCAAATAAAATCCAAATATAGAAATCTATCTTGTGTAACTATCATTTGAAGATAATGTGTCTGTAACATTTTAGAGGCCACCTTCACCAAGTCACTTTGTCCTGCTACATGGCAAGGTTGCCTCTATTTGAGGCATTATAGCTCTCTCACACACACAAACCCAAAAAATCCCTTTCTATCACAGCAAGCAGAAAGATGTTAGTGCAATATGACTAAGAACAAAACCTAAACCTTCTCCTGCCTTCTTCTTTCACATAACTTAAGTCTCTTCCTCCCACACTGATTTATAAAGCATGTCCTGATTTATTTGTTTTAAATCTGAACTCTGTTAGCTAAGCACTCTTACCATTACTTCTTCATCCTCCCTTTTTCCCGGCCAATACTGTTCTCACTGCATCCTCCATTTGTATTTTGCTGCTTTTTACCCATTTATAAACCCTGGGAGGGAGATGTTTAAAGCATCTGAGAGAGATGTTTAAATTAACGATTTACGAATAGCTTAATTGAAGTCCTGTTCTTTCTGTCCTGAACAGAAGCTGCTAAGTGATTCCAAATTTCTTCCCCAGTCTCTTTTTGTTAACTCTACTGTGATGTGAATTGCAAACCCTGGGATTAGGATCCTGGGCTCAATACCATTTTACAAGGTTGGAGACAGAGGGTTGGTGTGTTGTTGAGAAGACTGGAGACAGGAGATTTGCTGAGTTGAAGAGAAGAGGAGCAACAATCAGGCTTTAAAATAAAAGATTGAAGCTGTCAAAAGACAGGCATAGACAGCTGGCCTTGAAATAAGATGCAGAGTTCTAAAGCTACTTAGAAGTATCAAATAATTAGAAAGGAAAAACTTAGAAAATAAATTACTATTTCTTCATCAGGCAATCAGAAGACAGAGTTTTTTCTTCTCTGCCTAAAATTGACATCACTTTTAATGGCCAGGGCCATTTTTTTTTAAAAAAACCTTTACTGTTAAAAGCCATGGTGGCGCAGTGGTTAGAATGCAATATTGCAGGCTAATTCTGCCGACTGCCAGCAGTTCAATTCTCACCAGCTGACTTGGCCTTCCATCTTCCTGAGGTTGGTAAAATGAGGAACCAGATTATTGGATGCAATATGCTGACTCTGTAAACCACTTAGAGAGGTCTGTAAAGCACTATGAAGTGGTAAATAAGTCTAAGTGCTATTGCTATTGCTACTTTTAGCTACTTCTGGCAGAAGATACAGAACAATTAAAACTCGGATCACACCTTTTCTGAATAGTTTTTATCCGAGAGCTCAACAATTCAACAATTGACTAAAGGGCCACCATCAGTGAGCTGTGAGCATCAGTGAGCACTCAACAATTAACTAAAGGGCCACCATCAGTGAGCTGTTGGACAGCATTATTTGGTCTGATGTTGGGGGGTTTAGGGGTGGGGAATTGTGGTGGGTGGGAGTGTGTTTGGAGATTGTTATGTGTGTTGGACCTGATTTTTGAGTGTTAAGTGAATTTCATTGTTTGGGTATTCTGTCTTTACACGTAAAATGACAATAAAGTTATTATTATTATTATTATTATTTAGATCTAAGGGAGAAAACAGGTTGTGGAGGACTCCGTAACATTTTCCTTCTTAGACATGAAAACAAAACAATTTGACACTTCTAGACTTGCAGGCCAAAAAAAAAGAAAGAAAGAAAACTATTCATATCATTATGGAACGATATATAGTATGGATTTATAGTATGATATAATCAAGGAGCACATTTTTGTCTCTTGAATATTAGTTATTAGTTAATAACTAACATTAGAATATTAGGTATTCTCCTCACCATCAGCTAATAGGATCAAGAAGTAGAGAACCAAATGACATATCTAATCAGACATTTTTCTCAAGAAATCTAGTACATGTAGTCTTGGTGAGCAGATTGGAGATATTTCTCAGATTCAGTGATAAACTGATAATATATCACTTAGCACTGACCAAATTTCTTTTTGCTTTATTTGTAAATTCTTGGAATTTTTAATCTAAAGTGCCTCAAATGAGCTTCCAAATTTTCACTACAGTTAAAATCTGATTACCCACTGATCATGACACTTTATAATGTCCTTGATTTCTCTCTGTTTTATAAAGTTTATAAAAGATTGGCTTCCAGTAGGGAATGGCAAATTTACGTTCCATGGATTGCAAAAAACTTTACTGCCAAAAAGCAGTGGGATATTGGATCCAGACTACCTAAAACTCTATCCAGGTAAAAGAAAGATCTTGAAATTCTGGGCAGATACTTTTGGTAAGTACATATCAGAATAGATTCAGAATATGCAGACTATGCACAAATTCCATGTGTGTGTCCAATCACACTTGGCCAATAAAGAATTCTATTCTAAATAGATGTTTTTGTAGTAATTTGCAATTAGCTGGGATTTCAGCATGCTGAGTATTTATATATCCTTTTTTGAGAAAAGTTCAGCCAAATCTCATATTTCTTTTCAGAGATTGGTATAAAATGAACTATCTAAATATTTTAAATTAATGAAATATAACAGATTTAATAAGTTTTTATGTTATTTTATTATTGTTTTAATTCTTAATTGGAAACTCAGAGTTTGGTATACAATGAGTAGTATAATGAGTATTTAATTGTTTTAAATAAATAAATACAAACTTTTTAATCACTTTGGAATTTATTTATTTTTTATTTTAAATATTTATTGAAAAGTTTCAAAATCATAAGTTTGTCTGTTGGCTGGGTGAGTTTCTTTTCAATATATTTAGAAAGAAATTTAAATGCCTACAGTTTTGTAAGAGTTTTCTTTGTTGCAATATATACCAAAAGGCTAATTACAGTGTTGATTTTAGAAAGTTTTTTTTCATGGATTAAGGGTTTAGATGAATTTAAATTAAAGAAAGACTTTGAAGTTAATTAAAAGGATCCTCTCTTGTGAGAAGGAGTTCTTTGCTGACATTTTGAACTGATAATAAGACCTTGAAGTTTGGGTACTAGAGGGCATTAAATGGCTACTTTAAAGAAATTGCTTGACGCTTTGGATCCAAGTATTTTTTGGGCTATTTAGATCTATAATGGAACCAAAGTGCACTTTTAAAGTGCATTTAAAAACTACATCTTTTTAATGAGATGGAAATATTGGATTTATAATTGGAATTGGATCGTAACTTAAAAACTAAAAAAGTCCAATAATAAGTGTAGTGTGAATTATTTTATTAAAATGGAGTATAAAAAATTTAGTGGAACTACTTCACTGCAGCTATAAAAAGACTTTGATAAAGATGTAAGATTTCTGAGAGAATATGAAAAAGCAAATGTTGGAAATTTATTGGCTGGATTTAAAGATAGTTGGCAAAAGAAGAAAAAAATACAAATTGATTTATTTGATTATGGTTAAACTAATGATTTATTATTTCTGTTGCTGTCTAAGAAATTTCACTGCCAAATTTCAGAATTCTAACGAACAACCTTCATTCTTGCTTTAATGTTCAGTTGTTTGTTCTGTCTTATAATCAGTAGCATTATGGAACAAAAAAATCCCTTTGCTTGCCCATTTTTCTTAGTTCACCAACTGACTTTCATAGCCAAGACATATTGTGGGGACCAGTGCCATCAACTAATGCCAGCACACATGTTATTTTTGTAACTAAATGTTATTATTTAAAAAGTACTATCTTAGAATGTAGTTTTTGGTAAATAGTTTGCACCAAATTTGGAGAAGGCACAAATTCTCATTTGCTAATTCCGCATGTCTTAAAAATATTTTGTGGCAATTGGAATGCAAAATAACAAACCTACATTCAGGGAATGAGTCCAGGAAATTGTTATGAATGTCATCTATTTCAAATTTGAAAGATGTGGGAATGGAAGGGACCAAGAATAATTAGAGTGAACATATTAAGAGAGACCAAAGACAAACATTATGTTATTCATAATTTCATTCCTTTGATTGGTTCAGACTTAAATTTTACTTATTTATATCGCAGCCCACATACCAAGGGGCAACTGGAAAGGATTAAAATATGACAATATGAAGAGAAAAACAATAAAACTCACCATATTCCCTTCCCTGCCCTAACACTGAACGGAATTGAAATCCCAAACATCCATTCTAGAAACACATTCATACACAACTCCTCTGACCTGTAAGAATATAAACTTCATCCATTCTGCATGGCTTTGGAAAAATTGCTCATTCTGTTCCTGTTATTAGACTGTTCAATTTCAGATAAAAACTATAGGTCAGTTTAATTATACATTGTTATATTAAATAGAATTACTCTCCCCTCTCTCTAGTGACTCAGCAGGTAAAACAGCAAAGACTATAGTTATAATACCCACAGAGTAAGCTTGTCAAACACCCAATACAAAAGCAACCCCACTCAAAGGAAATAAAGGGAAAAGGCAAATCTTGACAGTTTTCAGTAAACTAGCCAATCTCATATATCTATATGTATTATTACGTTTTGGTCTAATTTTTTCCTCCAAAAGCTCCTGCAGGTATACAGGAGAATGAATATTTTACAAATCTACAGAAGTCAAAATAACAGTGACTTAATGATCTTCAAGCTATAGAAGCATTTGAGCCCAGATATATCTAGTTAAAGTCTGACTATTTGCTACACTACAGTAGATCCGAAAAACACCTATCTAGAGCAGAAAATATCCCACCCCCTCCAAAAAAAATGAAAGAGTAAATTCCCAAGTATAATTCACTTGTTTGCTGGAATATTTATCCTTAATCAAACGATCAGACGATCTTCATCACACTTGCCAGTCAGATACCTTAGGAAAGTTCAGAAGCAGAAAATGAGGCAATAGCTCCCTCTCACTGTTGCTCCCAACAGCTTGGTATATCAGCAAGTTACAGCTTCTAAAATCTGTGGGAAGCATATAGTTACCATAACTAGTCATCACTAATAAACTTCTCTTCTATTGTCTGATCTCCTCTGTCCAAGCTGATAGCCTTCGTCCCATTTTTGGAGCAATGTGTTTCATATTCTCCTAGTTTGCCCTAAATCTCCTTCCAATTAGTATACCAGAAAACTGTGAGTTAATATTATGATAGATGCATTTTCCTCTTTATTGCACTATGATAGATAAAGTTTAGCCAGTTTCATATTTTCAAATGGTGCCTAGAACTATTCAAATAGAAACTCATTTTGCTTAAATGTCATCTATTTAACTTTTGTATGATGAAAAATTTCCATAGTATTCTATCTGCATCTCTTTTTAGTAGGGTATTATTATTATTTTTGAGCTTCTTTTAAGAGGTCATATTTCAGGCTTTGGACAAATACCCGAAATGTTCCAACAAGCTGGTACATCAAGATAACCTTCAAAATGTGCCTGTCACCTCCAGAGGCAGGATGACAACCCACTTGGCTAAGTGTTGAGAGATTAATTCCGCCCTTTGTCTTAATGGAGGTCAAAGATGTGGAATCCACAGAGGTCTTCACTTCCATACAAGTCTCCAGTGCTCTTCATTACCCTTTGCAAGCCAGCCAAGGACAACCCCCTCTGCAGCAGTCACTTTGCCCTCATTCTAATTCTAACACATCAGACAGTAATTATAGGTATATCAATGGTGTTGACAGATTGGAAGCTTATTATCCTTGTACCTGTCAGTGTTCAAAATGAGACATTTCAGGAGATGAATGGAAAGATGAGGGATGTCTTGCTTTGTTTTCTTATCCCGCATCACTTTATTCTGGGCAGATGTATCTTGCCTGCTTATTTTATCTGAAACTTTCTGAAATTGAAGAAGTATAGGAAGAAGCACAGTCTTTCTCTCCCACCCTGTACTGTTCGTGCTGTTCATGCTACAACTCATTTCTCACATTTCTGCCTGTTTAATCACTATCCTCTTCCATAAAGCCTAACATAGCCATTCAAAGTAATCCATTGGGAAGAGTAATTAAGATCCTGGATCAGGTTGTGAAAGACCAGCAAGCCTCCACTACAAATTCACTGGTAGCCATGAGGCATCTAGGTTTTAATATATCTTCAGGCTTGGGATGAGAGAGAGAGAGAGAGAGAGAAAGAGAGAGAGAGAGAGAGGAAGAGGGGGGGAGAGAGAGATGGGTGAAATCTAGCAGGTTCTGACAGGTTCTGGAGCACTGATAACGGAAATTTTGAATCGTTCGGAGAACCGGCAAATGCCACCTCTGGCTGGCCCCAGAGTGGGGGGGAAATGGAGATTTTGCAATATCCTTCCCCCAGGAGTAGGGGGGAATGGGGATTTTGCAGTATCCTTCCCCTGGAGTTGGGGTGGGAATGGAGATTTTGCAGTATCCTTTCCCTGCCACACCTAGCAAGCCACACCACACCACACCACGCCCACCAAACCACGTCCACAGAACCAATGGTAAAAAAAATGGATTTCACTACTGGATAGATAGATAGATATGGATGGATGAATAGAACTCTAATTTCCACTTTTTTGCTAGCTAGAAACAATTTGAAATAAGACAACCCCCCCCCCCCCAAATTAAGCTTGATATTATTTCTCTTTTGTGAGATTAGACTTTCAGGAGCAAGAGAGAAAAATGGTCTGTTCATTTAGTTACACATCTCAGTTCTAGCGGGGGGGAAAGGTTACATATTTATTTCATGTTTAATCCTTTTTACCTTTTTTATTTTTTTATACACAGATTGTGGGAGTATTATCTTTTATACCAGTATTAGAGGAAGGATACCTGATAAAGTAGTTCCTGGAAAGATAAGGATCAACTCAATTAATCAATTTCAAAGAGGAAGAAATTTGAGCTTGAACATTATGTATTAGTTCAAGATGTCCAACTTTTCATCCTTTCATACTTAGCCATACCATAAAAATCTGGTATCATGGACACTCAACTTCAAGCCCCAAATTAGCTGTGGAGCATGCTGGCCAATTATAAATCAGTTACTATATCTCAATCCATTCTACTTGGTAAGGCCATTGCAAGAATACAATGCAGAGGTCCCACCCAGGGATGGGTTCTAAAATTTTTTACTACTGGTTCTGTGGGCATGGCTTATTTTGTGGGTGTGGTTTGATGGTCATATGACAAGCAATTTTTTAGGATTTAGCAGAGGTACTGGTCTACCAGGATTTTAACTGCTTGCAGAGCCCATTTGTTTTTGGAGCATTTTGGTCTACCTATTTATTTTTGGAGCACACTGGTCTACCAACACACTGCCTTTTACCACTGATCAGCTGTAGGGCGGCCCTTTGAAGCACCGTGGCAAGAGTTTTAACAGTTTTTTGCCACTCTGCAACCACCGAGAGCATCGGAAAATGCTTTCAGGCAGCTTGGCCTCAATAGAAATAGAGCCTCAGATAGCTCAACCAGCTGAATAGCTTGTTATTAACATCCAGCTGTCTGCAATTACACCAGTTCGAGGCTCAAGATTGACTCAGCCTTCCATCCTTTCTAAGGTAGGTAAATTGAGGACGGGGTTTGTGGAGGCAATAAGCTGACTTTGTATAAAAAATATACAAAAGTATGAAGGCTATTGCTTAATGCCCTGTAAGCCGCCCTGAGTCTCCGGAGAAGGGCAGCATATAAATCTAATTTTAAAAAAGAATTGACAATCTACCACCACTGAGCAGTTTAGAAGGAGCGGATCGGTTCTAGCCAATCAGTTGGGAGGCTTCTCGGCTTCTCAATTTAAAGCTATGATGTCTTGGGTTTTTTTCCCCTCTTCTTTATCAAGTGAGCTCTGATTTTTTCCTTCTAGCCGATCAGCTGGGACTCAGGAGGCAGTGAATAGATTGGGGGTGGGGCCAGGCAGAGGTGGTATTTACTGGTTCTCCGAATTACTCAAAATTTCCACTACCCGTTCACAAGAACCAGGGAGAACTAGTAGTAACCCACCAGTGGTCCCACCCTATTCAGTCTTTAACTCTCAGAGGAAAGACAGGATATAAATGTAATAATCACATTAAGATTTCAATAAGCATTGTTGATTGCTTAATGAATCATTTTTTAACACTACAAATCTTGAACTTTGAGCAGAAAACTGTCAGGCATACAAAGCATAATGGCAATTCTCTATTGCCATCCTATAATTCAATAAGTTAAAATATATATTATTAAGGGATATTGAAAGGAAGAAGATACATTCTTAAATTAACATATGGAAAGTTGTTGATATCTAGAGGCTGCTATTACCCACCCCACTTAATTGCCCGACGATAAAATATTAAAATATAGGCGATGAATGAGAAGATTATATGAAATTTTACAAAAGAAAATAGAGGCCTAGGAAAAGAGCCAGAAATCTACCATTTAGGGTTAGAAAATATTCTGTTCCATTAAAGATTAGCGGTGTTCATTGGAGAGTGTACAAATCAAATCTATCAAATCATCAAATAATTGCTATATATGCCTGTACATAATACATTTCATTAAAATACTGGAAATCTTCACCAAAAAAAAAAAATACATATAAAGTCTAGAAATTTCTACCATTTGAAATGTAGGATTGATAAAAAATTTAATAAAAATCAGGAAGAATGAACTGCATTATAACTAATGAGAACACAGGCAGTAATTCTGCCAGCGTGACATAAAATTGATATGTCAGGCTGCAGAAAAGTACAGAATAACTTTTAAGGTCAGCAGTAGCTTTGAGTCTCCTATTTTTATAATCCAGCACAGATGTATCTGCAGTTTCTAATTTGGAAGGAAAAAAACCCCAGGAAACAAAAAACCCAAACTAATATTTAGTTGTCAGAAACATAATAATGAAAAATCACGATTATCCTGCCATGGCAGAACTCATATGAATATCATTAGAGCCTCAAATAGCATTTCTTTTCCACTTTCTCTGTAACACTCATGGTTTTTATTGGGGAGGGGGAGAATGATAATGGGGGGATGAAACAGGACAGTTCATTTCATTCTTTTCACAACTCCTTCTACATATATGTTACGCTAAATATTTCTAAATAAATGTTTTACACCTTTTGGAAAGAGTGCTAATTCCATGTTCAAAGACAACTACCTTGTGGAATCAACTTCCCCTGGAACTCTGGGTGGCCCCCAACCTTTGCTCTTTCTGCCATGACCTTAAAACATGGTTATTTCATCTGGTGGGTTTGGCTGAAGGGGTTTTAAGGGGAATTTTAATGGTCTTTTTATAAGTTTAGTGGGTATTTTAACATTGATTTTGCTTGTTTTTATGTTGTGAGCCACCCTGAGTCCTTTCAAAGATAGGGCAACATACAAGTTTAAATAATAAATAAATAAATAAATAAATAAATAAATAAATAAATAAATAAATAAATAAATAAATAAATAAATAAATTTGGTGATAGGTAAATCGCATGGAAAAGAAGTACAGAGAGAAGTGGAAGGCATGGTAGCGATTAGAAATTAGCAGCTCCATCCTTAACCACTTCTGCAAGGAAAATATCCAGGTAGACAACAAGGAATCCAGTTCTGAATTCAGAAGTAATTAGGGAACAGTCATAGAGACCGTGAAATTGTGATTGAAGAGCCATGGTGGCGCAGTGGTTAGAATGCAGTATTGCAGGCTAACTCACTGCTCACACCAGGAGTTCGATCCTGAATGGCTCAGCCTTCCATCCTTCCAAGATCGGTAAAATGAGGATCCAGATTGTTGAGGACAATATGCTGACTCTGGAAACAATTTGGAGAGGGCTATAGAGCGTTATGAAGCTCCATATAAGTCTAAGTGCACTGCTATTGTCCTATAGGTAATTATAGCAATCATCACCAAGACATCTAGTGCTATCCAAATTAGAGTGGCAAAATGGTGCCATCTGCCCCATGAAGGCCAACACAAGTAATCATACTGTCTTACACAACCAACCATGGGACTGCAATAGCATGATGCTGATCCAAGAGCATAGATCAATTAGGATATTAAATCTGGTGTTCATGTGTAAGTCCTCGGAAAGCCTGTGATGCCAATATACAACTAGGAAAATCTGGTTCTTTGTCTCAGAACTATAACTCATTCAAAAGCTCAATAGAATCTTAAACCCTTGTTAATAAGAAGCCTATGTAAGACTTGCCAAATTCTATTGAAAGTACAGAGGCCTCCAGGAGAGCCATGAGCATTTCTCCTGCAGTCTAAGCAAAAAGAAGATAGTTCCCAATAATCAGAGAGGTGGCAGGAGTCTAAATTGGTTGCATCATTGGTGAAGCATGCCAGATTGTATTTGTGGCATAAATTATGTAAAGAGAAACTGAGTAGCTCATAATTACTTTAAGTTGCTTCAGCTATGGAATGTGAATAAGATAAAGGCAATGTCATGAGGACATGGCAGAAAAAAAATAGTTACTGGGATTTGGTAAAACCAGACTGACGGAAAAATGAGAGTCTCAAATTTCCCCATTCCTCCTCTGATTTGAGTCAACTTTTCCCAAAGTACAAAAATTTATTTGGATTATTAGTTGCAATCTTTTCATAGTTCTGAACTTATTTCAGAACTTACTTCTGAACATACATTTATTTTGTATCTAGAAATCTCAAGCTTATGCTGGTGCTATAGGTTAGTCTAAATCTTCTGTTGGAAGAAATATCCTTCTGGGTTCAGTTCCAAGTGGGGAGAAAGATACTGGAAACATGGAGACTGCTTGGAAAGATGGTTTAGTGGTGGACAAGATCACATGGTTTGAGTCCTGAGCAGAAAAGGCGATCAAATGCTTCAAGATGTTGGGTGAAAAAAAAAGGGGCCGAGGTTCTGAGAGTGCCTGAGTTTTATACCTTCTGTTGGGTCCCACCTTAGTGTTTCCTGTTCCTGGGTAAGAAATATATTCCATTGGCTGTCAGACTTCCAGGGGGTTGGGGTTTTAGTTAACTTGATAGGCTTTGTCTGTGTCCCAGGCTTGTTTGAGTGCTGGCTGATGTAATCTTCCCAGGTGCCATGTGGTGAGTTTCTGTTGATAGATGGGTTCTATTATGTCTTTTGTGTTGCAGATGAGCTGGCTCAGGCCTTAATGGCCCATTGACAAAGATGGGGGGAGGAATGAGTTTCTTTCTCCCTTTTAGGGGGAAATATTCTGCCTTTTTAATATTTCCTAAAATATTTCATTTTCTAGAAGAGGGATGGGTTTTAACTTCCTACACTTCATATTTAGAAGATGAAGAATTTTATTCTCACCCACAGGTATTAAATGGAAAAACTGTAGATGCGAAGGCACAAATGCTGACTGAATCAGTTTATCTAGATTATGAGCTAGCAAAAGTCTGCAATTCAGTAACATATCACAAATTAAGAAGAGCAAACAAAGTCAAGAAGAGGAAAAGAAATCTACTTGAAAGAAAGAAGCATCATTTGGGGAATTAGTCTAGCTGGGGGGGGGGCAACATCCCACCTCTTACCAACTTAAGACCCTATCTAGTGCATGCTGCTTTGGATTACCTGGCTAAATTTTGGAAAATTGACTACTCTCAGAACATTCTTGAACTAGCATCTTGAATGTTTTGGCTATCTGAAAGTTATTGGATGCTTGTTTTCTAAGCTGAAAGCTTGCAATCAATCTTTTATTGCAGTCCCAAAGTTTGCAGTTTGCAACATGTTTCTGTTACTACAGCTAACAATTTATGACAGCAATAAATGCCTTTCGTATTGGAAAGGGTGTGTAATTGTCAACAGAGAACATTTTGAACATTTTCTGCTGCAAATAGTCAATAGTATCATCAAGGCAGAGCTTTTGAGACAAAAATTTAATGCCTCACTCAGTCAAATGAGCAGAATAACCGACAAATGCAATAGAACTAGTTTATCCTATTTGAAATAAATGAAGTTGTACAACTAAAATTAAAAGAGTTGGCTATATATGGGAGAGAATTTATCTGTTACAAAATTTTTCCATGGATGATGGGGAAATGCCTCTTGCCATCAAGGACTTTGGAAAACAGTTGTGAAGAAATGGCTTTAAATCTTCGAAAAATTTTGGATGGTGAAGCAACCAACCACTATTAGTCATGATGTCTCAGCATTGTCTTCTGAGGAAATACAGGTGGAGCTCCACTTATAACCATTCATTTAGCAACCAGTCAGAGTTACTGAAAAAAGTGACTTACAACTGGTTCTTGCACTTATAACCATTGTAGCATCCCCATAGTAACATAATCAAAATTCAGGGCTTGGCAAGCAACATCAATTTAGAATGGTTGCATTGTCCATCCGTCCCCTTCCGGGTCATGTGATCTTTATTTGCAACCTTCCCACCTGCCTTCTGATAAGCAAACACAATAGGGGAAGCAGCTTCACTGAATAACTGTGTGATTCATTTAATAAAAGCTTTGGTGGCGCAGCAAACTAAACTGCTGTTAAGTAGCAGCAGCTGCCTGCAATTACTGCAAGTTCAAATCTCACCAGCCTCAAGGTTGACTCAGCCTTCCCATCCTTTTGAGGTAGGTAAAATGAGGACCCAGATTGTGGTGGCAATAAGATGACTTTATATAAAAAAGAACACCACTTGGGGGGGGGGAGGCAAAAGCCCTACTAAGGAGGTGTATACAAAAGTATGAAGGCTATTGCTTAATGCATTGTAAGCTGCCTGGAGTCTCCGGAGAAGGGCGGCATATAAATCAAACTAATAAATAAATAAATAAATAAATAGTGGTGATTCGTTTAAGAAGCATGGCGAAAAAAGTTCATAAAAATTGAGTGCAAACCACTTAACAACCACTTTGCCTAACAATGGAAATGGTCCCAATTCTGGCCTTAAACTGAGGACTATCTGTACACATCTGTATATAAATTGATAGGATCACAAGCTGAAGAGAGTACTCTTCCTTTCATTGATTAATATAAATGCTGCTGGTCTAAACAATGTTGTTAATAAATATAATTGTAATATCAGACTCTAATGTTTCATCAGAATGGATTTCTGGGGAACAATACATAGCCAGAACCCACTCAACAGGCAGCAAACGAATAAAAAAATTCAGCTCACAAGGTTTCGCTATACTTGAAAATAATGAAAAATTAGGATGAGTGTTGAGATGGCTGAGTTTATGGACAATGCATATTATTTAGAATAATTAAAAAAGAGTTTTATGAGCATTTATGTAGATTGGAGGAATAGGTATCGGAGCATAGTGGAATCAAATGAAAAGAGTTGCATATTGGGGCAGAAAAAACCCTCTTATTTGACTAGAAAAATACTCGGAGATGTTCAAAATAATGAAAATATTATTCAACATTTGGCTTTTATATAAAGAGAAATCCAGTGATGGGATTCAGCCAGTTCTCATCACTTCGGGAGAACCAGTTGTTAACTTTCTGAACAGTTTGGCAAACTGTTGCCAAACTGCTTGTTGGAAGAAATCATTAGCACAGAGAACCAGTTGTTAAATTACTTGAATCCCACCACTGGACAAATCCCATATTGGCAATCAATATTAAAGGAACTGAAATAAAACTCCTATTATCACAATGCACTTGAATATAGTTCTGATCAATGCATTGGAAAATAAATATTATTGAACTAGAAAAAGGTAGAATAACCTATTTCTAAAAGATTATAATGTCTGGAATGTTTAAACTTTGAAATTCAAAGTTTGGAAGTTTTAAATTTAAACTATAAAGCAGAGGATAATAATATGAAAAAAGTACTTATTATTGAAACTTTGGAAAGCTTTCAAAGTTGTTGCCAGGAGTTCTTCTGAGTAAGGGTCTGATTACATTTATATTCTGGGTTTTGGTTATTCTATTCATCTGTCTATCTAAGGATACCATTAGGGCCTTGTGGCTCAGCAGACTAAAAGCATTGTGATTAACACCAGCTCTCTGCAATTACTGTAAGTTCAAATCTCACCAGGCTCAGGTTGACTCAGCTTTCCATCCTTTCTAAGGTAGGTAAAATGAGGACCCAGTTTGTGGGGGCTGTTAAGGATATTGTTGTTGTGTTAGCAACCAACAGAGTATAGTGCACAGAGAAACACTGCTGAGAGCAATGAAATAAGAGATACGGGCAAACTGGTTTATCAAAAGTTTTCTTTATAGTGGAAAATAAACAAACTTGTAGTCTTTTAAACAGTCCAAGTCTTTGCCAGTTAAATACAAAAGGCTTCTTACCACACAAACAGTAGCCAACGAAAAACATTTAACAGATTTAACAGATAATAAATTGAATTTTAAACCAGGAATATATAACATAGGCAATGGTTCATTACTAAATGACCAACGAGCAACACCCTCTCCAGCTACCTTAACTTTCCAGCCATTTGCTAGTTTAACATGTTGGTTACTCTTCTCCATTTTAACAAAACATTTTCTATTTCTAGTAATAAATTGAGAAGCACCACTATCAACAACCCAACAATCCCGGTTAACATCAGTAGTTGACCTTAATATAGCTAAATTACAACCCTTCTTGGGTCTATTAACAGACCCAAGAGATATTTTCTTATTTTTACAATACTTAGCTATATGCCCTTTAGCCCCACAAGCAAAACAAAGTTTTACAAAATAAGCAGTTGAGTACTTTTATCTTCTTTTGGTTGTTGCACTCTCAACTGATCCCTTTCTTGTCTTCTTTTGGATTCTTCCAATAACCTACCGGTTATGCCAGCCAATTCAGTTCATCTCTGGACAAAACCTCTAACGAAGAAACATAGTTGTCATAACTATCGTCCAAAGAAGAAAGAATTATGTAAACTTGTTATAATTCAGAGAAAACAAGTTCCTTTTCATGCAGCCCCTGGAAAATTCTGGTCTTCGATTCCAAATGAGCCATCATATCTCCCCCTTTAAGAAGTTGTTGCTTAAATACTTTTCGTGTGAGATATATATGAGCACCCACAGAGTCACGAACATATAGTCTCTTCAACTTGGTCCAACGCCTAGCAGCAGACTCTTCACCATGAATATGGACAAGCTGCTGGTCACCCAGTGTCAGTCCAATAATACAAAGTGCTCGTTCATTGTCTCTGTTAAACTTGGCTAATTTCTTGGTATCTTCCTCATCAGCAGGATCCCATGCTGTTACATCCAGTGGATTATTAACTAGTCCCACAGTCCTTCTCTACGCAAAAATAGATTACATTTTGTAGACCAGGATAAATAGTGTGTTCCGTCCAGCCGGGTTATCATGGAAAAATTTGCTGCTTGTTCTAGTGCCATCTTCACTTGGATTGTTTATCACAAACACAGTTTGTACTACTCACATTAACTTTCAGTTTAACTCTGAAAAATCCTAGTTAGTTCTGTTTGGTTCTGGTTGGCTCTGGGCCCATAACCAATGTTAAGGATATTGTTGTTGTGTTAGCAATCAGCAGAGTATAGTGCACAGAGAAACATTGCTGAGAACAATGAAATAAGAGACACATGCAATCTGGTTTATCAAAAGTTTTCTTTATAGTAGAAAATAAACAATCTCATAGTCTTTTAAATAGTCCAAGTCTTTGCCAGTTAAATACAAAAAGGTTCTTACCACACAAACAGTAGTTGGTTAGAATAACAAGCCCACTCTGGTTCACAAACCACGATGGTAGCAGATCCACCCACACACACGTTGATAGCACAATGATAGCTTATCATCAATTGAATACATTACAGTACCTTTCTTAAATACGTTTACAACTACTTACAGCATGACTCAGCATTACAATGATGCAGTATTAAAACTTAAAGTCACAGAACACATATAGTGCCTGGACAATCTGTTAGGCTTAAATTATAGCCTAACAGGGGCAATAAACTTGACTTTGTATAAATATACAAAGGTATGAAGGCTATTGCTTAACACATTGTAAGCCGCCTTGAGTCTCCAGAGAAGGGCAGCATATAAATCAATTTTTTTTTTATTCTATTAGATTTGTATACCACCCTTCTCCTTGCGGACTCAGGGCAGTGAACAGCCAAAAATAAAAAACAAGCTACACAAAACTTAAAATTTTAAAAACAACTAATATAAATTTGGCCGATAGTTAAAACAATTCAATTTAAAATTAATATTAAAAATTCTAAAAAATTCTAAAAAAATTTTCAGGGATCAGGCCAAGCCGGCAAGCTGAAAAAAGTATGTGTTTAAGGTCCAACGAAAAGTCCAGAGGTCAGAGATTGTTCGCAACTCTGGAGGAAGATCGTTCCAGAGGGTGGGAGCTACCACAGAGAAGGCTCTCCCCCTAGGGGTCACCAGCCGACATTGTCTGGCTGATGGCACCCTGAGGAGGCCCTCTCTGTGGGAGTGAACCGGCCGGTGGAAGGCAATTGGTGGCAGAAGGCGGTCCGGTAGTACCCTGGTCCTAAGCCATGGAGCGCTTTAAAGGTGATTACCAACACCTTGAAGCGCACCCGGAACTCCACCGGTAGCCAATGCAGCTCCTGCAGGAGAGGTGTCACATGGGAGCGCCCTGTTGCTCCCATAATCCCCCACATGGCCGCATTCTGCACCAGTTGGAGCCTCCGGGTGCACCCCAAGGGGAGCCCCATGTAGAGAGCATTACAATAGTCTAGTTCACTTTTAAAAAGTGAAGCAAATAACTTAAGTTGATTTTGTACTAAATCCTGAGTTGAACACTTTATATTTGTATGGAGAGAAAAGGGAAATGGATCCATGGAGTATTTCTGACATGGCTAGTTCTAATTGCAAATTAACTGATGTAATAAAAGGATTCCATTGTTTGTTTTCATGGGGCCAAAAGCACACGGGTCCTGGGGAATTTATCTGGATCAAGAGAAGGTTGGGTGTACAAATTTGCTTTCCAATGTTTGAGGATGGGATGAGATTCCGCCCCACATACACAAAAGTTATGTTGTTAGCTACTTACATTGTTAGGAAAAATGTAGTTTTAATTAAAAGGCAAAATAGAAATTGACTCAAAGCAGAATTATTTTAAAAAACCATAGAGGCAGTGACTTATTCTTCCATATGCTGCCTGCTTTGGGAGGGCAATTACACTGCAGCTGGGAGTGCAAATGGCTGGTGTCCATTTAAGCAGGTGCTAAATGGGAGAGAAGGAAACAGTCACCAAACTGAGAAGAGCAGGTTCTTTTCATCTCCTTGACCACAGATCTGCTTACCTGCTTATTTTATTAAGAAAACTTCTCATCTGTCAAATCACTTCTCTCTGGCTTCTGAGCTTGACTAGAAAATATTAGCATAAAAAAGGCTCTCTCTAAAAGTAATCAGATATAGCTGGCCCAAATTGGTCCCATCTCTCATGTCTATCTACTGCCTAGCATTTGCAAGCAATAGTGGTATAATACACTGCTCAAAAAAATAAAGGGAACACAAGCAGAAGACATCCGAAATTTGAATGAATGAAATAGCCTTATTAAATACTTTGTTCGTTACATACAATGGTTTTGTGTTCCCTTTCATTGTTTGAGTAGTGTATAAACTACTGTATGTAACAAACGAAGTATTTAATAAGGCTATTTCATTCATTCAGATCTCAGATGTCTTTTGCTTGTGTTCCCTTTATTTTTTTTAACAGTATAGTTGACCCTGTAGGAAGTTAAGACCCACCCCTCTCCTAGAAAATGAAATATTTTAGGAAATATTTTCCCTAAAAGGGAGGCAGAAACTCTGACCCCCCATCTTTGTTAATGGGCCATTAAGGCCGGGGCCAGGCTATTCTACATAACAAAGATCTACCTCCTTCAGGCAGAGTCATTTAATTGCATCACCCATCAAGATTCAACCAAACTTAACACACAGAAAACCTAAAAAGCTAGCTATGACCTCTGACAGCAACCAATCAGAATACTCTTCCTGTGCACCAGGAAGTTCAAAGCCAGAGAGGGTATAAAATCCAGGGACTCTCAGCATTTCTTCCCTTTTTTTGCCCAAGATTCCCAAGGCATGTGATCCTGTTCATCAATAAACCTTCTTTCCAAGCAATTTCCATGAATTCAGTCTTTTTCCCCATTTGGAAAAATCCAGAAGGATATTTCTTCCAACAATCCAGTAGTGGGTTGCTACCAGTTTGCCTCCGGTAGCAGCAGCAGCGGGAGGCTCCACCCATCTGCCCAGACATCATCAAATATGATCTGCACATGTGCAGAAGCTTCTGCGCATGCGCAGGCAGGGCATGTGTGTGAGTGCATGAGAGAACTGGTAGCAAAGATAAGTGAAACCCATCCCTGCAACAACCCAACCATCAAATTCAGTAGATAGCTTTAGGCCTGTTGCTACCACTTCACCTAATGTACCCAGTGGTCAGGATAAAATGAGACATAGCTATATCTTGACTTGAGTTCTCAGAAAAATAAGTAAAAGATCCATGCAGTCAATCAAATACTCAACATTGAAAAAGGGTAACAAAATGAATCTATGCCAACAGGAATCATTTACAACATTTATGAAGAATCTGAAAAAGATTATACATTTAGAGGTTTTGCATTTAAAGGGAAATTTATAGCTTTAAAAATTATCAAACAGAGAAATGTATCTTATTTTTAAAAGCTATCATCTAAATTTAAACGCACATGAAAATTTGTATCCTGGAAAAAATTATTTCAAAATTAATTAGGAAAATGAAGGTTTTAGAAGTATGTATCTTTGAGTATTAATATATTTATTTAATTAATTAATTAATTAATTATATTTTTATACCGACCTTCTCCTGCAGGACTCAGGGCGGGGCACAGCCAAAGTAAAAACACAAAACACCATAAATTTAAAAAAGCTTAAAAGTATTAAATAGTTTGGCCGAGTTTTGTTAAAAACCCCAGAATTAAAATACCTAATTAAAATTCACTTAAATGGTCAGCCCCGCCTGTTGGAATAGCAGGGTCTTGAGGGCACGGCAAAAGGTAGGGAGGTTGGTGATCCTACGTATCTCCGGGGGCAATTCATTCCAAAGGGCGGGAGCCCTCACAGAGAAGGCTCTCCCCCTGAGAGCCTATATATTGGGAAAATTTTATACAAAGCTCTGCTTATTAGGGATACTCACAAATAAAATTCTACTTTAATGGAACACAATAATATCTCAATGCCTTAATATTAGAATGGACAAACATGGTGGTGGGTACTACTATCAAGACATCTCTTTTGCACAATTAAAGTGACAAAACTCAAAAGAACACTATCAAACACAAGTTCCCTTCTGCTAGATGAATCCCTCTTTGAAAGAGATGGGAGGATCAGAAATGGGAAAAATGCATAATCAAACAAACAAACAAACAAACAATTAAATGACTAGAGGGAATTTTTCCTCCAATTCCTCCAATTCAAAACAAAAGTCACACAGAATCAAATTGTGGAATTTGCTTTCATCAGAAACGATAATCAGGATAAGCCATAGCATTTGGAAGGATAGCTAACAATTTAAACATTAACCAGGAAGGTGGGAGTGAGGAGTTTAGAAACTTTGCTGAAGGATTAAGCATTCAATAGCACTAACCATGCAGACTATGGATTATCTTTGGTACTAAAAACTCTAAGCTTTTCAGTTTCAAGAGCATTACTGGGAAGGACAGGAGAGGGAGAATGCAGTTGTTTTATTTGTGGGATTACCAAAGGCATCTGTCTGACCACTATTGCTACTTAATGGCCTTCAATCTGATCCAACAAGTATGTCTTTTCTTACCTAAAAACTGCTGTGGATTTCACACAAAGGTTCAAACATGTTAAAATGTTTTCATTTCCTACCAAACAGCACTCATAGATAGTGCTGTTGTGAAGCAAAAGAATACTGAAAAAGAAATTAAAGAATAACAAACAGTAGGAAGCTCTACATCTGTGCTTTCTTTGGCCTCCTATGTGTGCCAGTACAGGTTTCCTGCTTAGAATTTCATTGCATTCTTACTCAGGCAATCAGCTTTTGGCAGAGCTCATTCATTTTCAGTCAATTACTCAACTCAACCAAAAGAAAGAAAAGATACACTGAGCAACATCCAAAAAATAAAACTGAGGATAGTAAGGGAGTGAAGAATTTCCATGTTAGAGTAGAAGTATCACCAGTTATCTATGCCCTTGGCCATTGTTACCTCTTAGAGAAATTAATTTCATGGGTTAATTAGACATTATCTGAAGGAGTATTTTCCTTTGTCTCCGTTGAACTTGCTACATTTCAGATTTGGGTGATTTACTAAGAATCTTAGGTCTATACAGATGATCAATTAAAAATATATGATATCTTCAGATTAATGGCTTGTTCTTTCCCAACCTAGTGCTTTCTAGATGTAAAATTTCCAGAAATTTCAAATCATCAGCATTCTAGCTTGGAATTTTGGGAACAGAATTTCCAATACACCTGAATACCATCAAATTGGCAATAGTCAAAATAAATCCTTCCCATGCTCAATTAAATGGAAAAGATACTGGAAGAGAGCTGCATTCTTCTCCATCAGTGTTATCACAGGCATCAGCCAACAGATGCCCCTGGCAGTGATCCAAAGTATGACACAATAGATTTGGCACAGTGGTGGGTTGCTACCGGTTCACCCCTGTTCGGGCGAACTGGTAGCGGTGGTAGTGGGAGGCTCTGTCCACCCTCCTGGATGCTTCTGCACATGCGCAGAAGCATCCCGCGCATGCGTGCAAACATGCATACACCCATGAGCTACTGTAATGCTCTCTACATGGGGCTCCCCTTGAGGAGTACCCGGAGGCTCCAACTGGTCCAGAATGCAGCCACGCGGGTGGTGATGGGAGCAACGTGGCACTCCCATGTGACTCCTCTCCTGCGCGAGCTGCACTGGCTCCCAGTAGTCTTCCGGGTGCGTTTCAAGGTTTTGGTTACTATCTTCAAAGCGCTCCATGGCTTAGGACCAGGGTATCTTCGGGACAGCCTTCTGCCACCAATAGCCTCTCACCGTCCAGTCCGTTCCCACAGAAAGGGGCTCCTCAGGGTGCCGTCAGCCAAACAGTGTCAACTGGCGGCCCCCAGGGGGAAAGCCTTCTCTGTGGGGGCACCGGCCATCTGGAACGAGCTTCCCCCTGAGATAAGGAGGATACAGGACCTACGTACCTTCCGCCGCGCCCTAAAAACATTCCTATTTTATCAGGCTGGTCTGGCTTAAACCTCCCTTTATAAATGGCTTTTAAGATGGGTTTTTTAATTGTTTTATATAATTGGATTTTAAATTGTTTCAGCCTAATTATTTAATTTATTTTAAATATTTTTAACTTTTATATGTCATTGTATTTTATTTGGCTGTTCACCGCCCTGAGTCCCTTCTGGGAGTAGGGCAGTATACAAATTCGATTAAATAAATATATATATAAATAAATAAATAAATAAGCAAATCAGTAGCGACGGATGTTGAAACCCAGCCCTGATTTGGCAGCTGGATAAAATTGAAATATGTGCTCCCATGAGGGAACTGCCCATGTTCAAGCAACCTATGAAAAAACATATATTTTGAGGGAGAATGTATAGCATGTTTTTGAAGAGATATTTACATATTTTCCTCTATTCACTATTTTTGAAGGCTACAATATTTTCACACATGCAGTTCTGATAATTACAGAACTAAGTGACTTAGATGTTTAGGAACAGCAAACTAGTCCTTTGGGCATGAAAAACAGCTGGGCAGCTTTGGGCCAGTCACTGTCTGTCAACCCAACTCTCTTCACAGATTGTTACTGTGGGGAAAATTGGAGGAGGAAAGAGTATTAGCTATGTAAAAATTTCTCACTGGAAGTAGTTGACAGGATCAATTACAAAGGTTCATATGAGCTTTTGAATGTGGTCTGTGAATTTGCGAAGCAGACCTGAAAGAAGTTAATATAAAATATAGGCAGCTCTGAAATAGGGAGCATTCAAATAAATTTAACCATCTCAAAGCTATGTTTAATTAGGCCTCAACATGTCTAAGCTTGATATGTAATGAATCCAAATTACACAAAGGGAACTACATAGCCTATAGCAGGAAACCATTTTTATGTTTTTTAAAAACAAATTATTAGCCTGTGACTTTGAGGAAGGGGGACTGCAGAAGCTGCAGCAGGAAAAACCAATGCTTCCTTTTCCAGCTGCAACGCCATGACATTGATGAACATTTTCTTAAAAGTATAATTGCTACAGGTGAGCAATTTAAAGATTGTTAGCAGCAGATTCAAGCCCTCATGATCTGTAAAATATACAATCTGTGTTAATTCTATTAAAATCTAACATGAATGCAAAAAAAAAAAAATTAAGACCCTCTCAATTCAATAGGATTTATACTCACTTGCAAGGGAACTTAGGACTTAAGGCTAATTGAGGCTATTTTTCTACAAACACCTAAATATAAACCATCACTGAATACAGTGGAACATATACGTGCATATATTTTGTATAATTTCCTGTTTTTCAAAATAAACTCAAGGAGCACTACAAAATTAGGCTATTAACAACTATATATTAGCAAAAAAAATGTTATTTTCTTAGTTTGAATTTTATGATGATGATGATGATGATGATGATGATGATGATGAACTAACGAGTATAAATATTTCAAATCATTTTTAATGTTATTTGATTTTGAGGATAAATGCCAATGAATTGCAATGACATTTTATTTTATTTTTCTTGTCTTTATTAGTTTTATAAATAACTCAAGGTGGCAAATAAGCCTATTATCCCTTCCTCCTATTTTCTTCATAATAACCCTGTGAGATGATAATAAACAGGGAAAGATATTTGGGATATTTTATATTATATTTGTAGCCTACCTTTGTTTTTTGTGCCATTCACCAGTGAAATCTGGGGGCTGGGTAGGAAACAGAATGTATCTGCCTTCAGTTTGGAAGGGATTGCTACTCTCAAATTGGCCTTTTTAGTCACACTAGATGCTGTTTTAGGACCTCTTTCCAGAGCATGATACCATAGTCTCTTGAGACTGAAGGATGCCAATGATAATCACTTTGGTATACGTAGCTGCTTCTGCCTCCAATTTTCCCCATAACAACCACCCAGTAAGGCCATTTGGGCTGAAACAGAGCAACTGGCCCAACATCATCCAGTGGGCTTTCACTCCTAAGGAAGTGATTCTAATCCATTAGCTGTGGCCTAGAGGTTAGACATAAGAAATGACCAGCCAGTCACTTTGCTCCTAATACTATATAGGAGAGGGCCAGTGGTGGGTTTAAACTTTTTTTACTACTAGTTCTGTGGGTGTGGCTTGGTGTGCATGTCATGGAAGAGTGGACGTGGCATGTGTTGTGTCGGCACGATACCATAGCGATGGAAATGCCGGCACATGATTGGCTGGGACGGGGTGGGTCTGAGCGCGGGAGTTTACTCGTTATTTGATTGGTTTAGGCTGTTACGTTTGCCGGGTATAAAAAGCGAACTGTCAGATGAACTGCAGTTCAGCGTTCTCGTATTTTTGCTGTTGTTTCAATAAAGCATTGGTTATGTTCGTATCCTCGCCTCAGTTAATGTCCTTGACCTGAACACAACAAGTGGCGACCAGGATGGGATTAATGAGGCGAAGGAAGACGCAAATGTTATTCTGAGTGGCTGCGCTGAGGTAACGTGAATTTAGTCACCGCGCCAGTGTTTTAACTAAATAAACGACACAAACTGACAGGAATATGGCCCCTCCTGCCTTCGCTCCCTTTAATGCAGCAGCCGAGACATGGCAGGCATATGAGGAAAGGTTCGAGTGCTACTTAGAAGCAAATGACTTCACTGAACTTTCAAGTGGCCGAAAGCGCTCCCATTTTCTAAATGCCTGTGGGCCAGAAGTATTCACAATGGCTAGAGCTTTACTCACTCCTATTCCAGTACATACGGCTCCCTGGGATACGTTAAGAGAGAAGCTGAGGAGCCACTACTCGCCGGTTCCCTCTCGTATAGCCCGCCGTTTTAATTTATGACAGATTGTGCAACAGGACAGGGAGTCAATTAATCAATATATGGCTCGTACAGCTGCGTTAGATTGTGAATTCCGGAACTTGGATGATGCCCTCGTAGAACAGTTAGTTTACGGCATCAGGGACATCCGACTTCAAAGGAGACTGTTAGCAAAAAAAGAGTTAGACCTCCCAACAGCACTTGAGGAGGCGCAAGCTGTTGAAATGTCGCACAAGTCCGCAACTGACATAAGGAAATTTCAACCACATGCCGGCCCATCCACCGCTGTTCATTACGAGGATGAGGCTATGGATGAGGAAAGTGAGGAGGACGTCCACCTTTTAAAAGCATCAGCAACTGTTAAAAGGGCCCCTACAGGACAATCCAAATCCTCAAAGTCATTTTGCCTCAGTTGCGGTGAAAACCCTCGAGCGAATTGCCGTTTCATAGCTCGCATTTGCCGGTCTGGTAAACAGTCTCTACGGTTTTCCAAAAATAAGCAGCCGGAATCCAAGGCATGTTCCACCAATGAAGATTTACCAGGATCGCAGAGTCACCAAGGTGACCACCCATGGACACAGACCAGAGATGAACAAGCTGTTCCTGATGGAAAAGATTGAGGGTGTGGCCTGCCAAATGGAAGTCGATACAGGATCTGCTAAATCGATCGTATCATGGGCCACCATCAAGCAGTTGTTGCCCAACCTTCGCAAAAGCCAACTCCATACGTGCCCCATTAAGTTGCGCGATTATCAGGGAAATCAAATCCCTATTATAGGCCAGGGCCGGTTTTTAGTAGAACATAATAATTTCACTGGCCGCCTTCCTTTAATTACAGTTGGAAGGTCCCTTCCCAGCCTTCTGGGTTTAGATTGGTTCATCTCTTTGGGTCTTGGCATTTCTGGCATACACTCCATCTCATCAGGAGATTGCGATGCCTTGTATAATGAATTTGCAGATGTCTTATCCGGATCTTTGGATAAATATGTTGGTTCCCCTATTTCCCTAAATTTGGATCCCCAAGTAGCTCCTATTGGCCTCAAACCGAGGCGAGTCCCCTTGGCCCTCCGCCCTAAAGTAGATGCGGAGCTGGATAAACTTATTTCCCAAGGTGTCTTGGAGCCCACAGATCATTTGAAGTGGGAAACGTCAATTGTAATTCCAATCAAAGCTGATGGTTCTATTCACATTTGCACAGATTTTAAAAGTACCTTAAATAAGGCGTTACAAGCCAACCCATATCCTCTTCCCGTAGTCCAGTAATTATTACATACTCTGGGTCCGGGTTCAATTTTTGCCAAGTTAGATCTAGCTCTGGCGTATCAGCAGCTCCCGGTGGATGATGCCTCAGCTGAGACTCAGACCATCGTAACCCACTGTGGAGCTTTTAAGTGCCGCCGCCTACAATTTGGCATTAGTATCACTCCTGGCCTTTTTCAAAATTTAATGGAACGTCTGTTATGTGGGTTGCCTGGTGTCGTCCCATACTTTGATGATGTTCTCATCTCCGCTTCTTCTCGGAGCGAGCTCATCAAATGTGTGCGGACCATCTTACTCCGGTTCCGAAGTGCTGGGCTTAAATTAAAGAAAGACAAACGTATCCTGGGTGTACCTAAGTTTAAGTTCTTAGGATATTTCATGGATGCCTCGGGCATTCACCCCAAACCTTCAAAGGCCATCAAATTTGCCCCAATTCCCACAAATAAACCCGAATTACAGACTTTTTTAGGACTTTTAAATTTCTACAGTGTGTTTCTGCCCCACAAAGCTAGCGCTGCGGAGCCTCTCCACTGGCTCCTAGACAGGAACTCACCGTGGAATTGGACCCAAGTTGAGCATCAATCATTCCAAGCTGTAAAGGATCTGCTCACTTCCTTGGCTGTTCTAGTCCAGTATACGCCGGATCTTCCCCTTACATTGACAGCTGACGCTTCCCCATATGGCTTTGGAGGTGTGTTGAGCCATAAGCTTCTTGACGGTCGGGAAGCTCCCATTGCGTATTATTCTAGAACTTTGTCCTCCACTGAGTGCCGATATAGCCAACTTGATCGCGAAGCATTGGCCGCTGTAGCCTCTGTTAAGCGTTTCCATGACTACGTATATGGTCGTCCATTTGAATTAGTCACAGACCATAAACCCCTTTTGAGTCTGTTAGCTGGGGATAGGCAGACCCCCCAAATTTTGTACCCTCGAATGTCTCATTGGGCAGTGTTTCTGTCAGCTTATATTACACTTTGTGTTATCGACCTGGCAAATTGATCGCCCATGCCGACGCCTTGAGTTGCTACCCTTTGCCAATTTCAGTTCAGGACCCTGCCCCCACCTCGTCTGTCCTACTCATCGAAGAGTTACAAACTCCTATTTCCGCAAGAGATAACGCAGCTCATTCAGAGAAGGATTACACACTTTCACAGGTTCTTGAGTGGGTTAAAAGGGGATGGCCCGAGGGACAACTTGCTGAGGTTTTCCTGCCTTTCCGATTACGCCAGCAGAACCTGTCTCTCCAGAAGGCTTGTTTATTGTGGGGAAATAGGGTGGTAGTTCCAGGCACATTGCAAAAACTAGTTCTGGAATGTTTGCATGAGAGCCACTCTGGTATCGTTAGAATGAAGGCCCTGAGTAGGAATTATGTGTGGTGGCCAAAAATAGATCAAGACATTACAGCATGGGTCACCAATTGCCAGAAATGCCAGCTGTCTAGACCGGTTGAACCAGCTTCTCTTCCCCAGGAATGGGAATCCCCGAGGGGCCCTTGGTCCCACATTCACGTGGATTTTGCTGGCCCGTACCTGGGACACACATTTCTTGTCGTGGTTGACGCATATTCAAAATGGGTCAAACCGGTGAGCATGATGTCCACCACCACTGATGCCCTGATCCAGGTGTTGCGCAGGTTGCTTACTACTCATGGAATGCCTGCTATTTTAGTCTTGGACAATGGGCCACAGCTAACGTCCACCACTTTCCAGCTGTTTTTGGCCTCCCTGGGGATTCGACATGCCCGGGTTGCCCCGTTTCATCCAGCGGGAAATGGCCTGGCTGAGAGAGCCATACGGTCCGCCAAGGAGGCTCTGGCCAGGTTAAGTCCAGGAGGGTGGTCATAGAGGGTGGCAGCCTATCTGTTGTCCCAACATTCTACACTGTGCCCTTCCACAAACCGAAGCCCGGCCGAAATGCTGATGGGCCATCGTCTGAGAACAACATTGGACCGCATGCATCCCGATTACTCACCTGAGTTGCTCACCAGTGGGCCCGGGCCATCTAGAACTTTTAGTGAGGGGAGACTTGTCAACACACGGAATTACGGGGGCGAGCCGAGGTGGTGACCAGGCTGAGTCATCCAAGTAACGGGTCCCTGTTCTTACAGGGTCCAACTGGACGACAGCCGGACATGGCAACGCCACGTGGATCACCTGCGCAGAAGGGTGTTGGCAGATCTGTCATAGGGGGAAAGAGTGTTCCCACAGACTTTCCGCAACACGGCACCACCGGTCATAACAACAAGAAGCGCCGCAGCCCTGTCACCTTTACCAACGATGACCAACGACCCTGGCCGCAATTTCGAGGGGGTTTGCCAACTGCCAGGCCCTCCTGAGGTTGCAGTTCAAGACAAAGTTCCACGAGAGCTGTCATTCCAATCCCTGTCAGAGCCAAATCCTGAAGGACAGACCACCGTCCCTGAATTGCGTCGTTCGGAGTGAATATGTAGGCGCCTGGTGTATCTCACAGACTATGAATGCACCATCCAGGAGGAAAGAGATGTTGTGTTGATGCAATACCATAGCGATGGAAATGCCGGCACATGATTGGCTGGGACGAGGTGGGTCTGAGCGCGGGAGTTTACTCATTATTTGATTGGTTTAGGCTGTTATGTTTGCCGGGTATAAAAAGCGAACTATCAGATGAACTGCAGTTTGGTGTTCTCGTATTTTTGCTGTTGTTCCAATAAAGCATTGGTTACGTTCGAATCCTCGCCTCAGTTGATGTCCTCAATCTGAACACAACAGCATAGATTGGTGGGTATGGCTTGGTAGGTGTGGCAGGGGAAGGATACTGTAAAATCTCCATTCCCACCCCACTCCAGGGGAAGGTTACTGCAAAATCCCCATTTCCTCCAGATCCGCTGGGACTTGGGAGGCAGGGAATAGATGGGGGTGTGGCCAGTCAGAATTTTTACTACCAGTTCTCCAAACTACTCAAAATTTCTGCTACCGGTTCTCCAGAACTGGTGAGAACCTGCTGACACCCACCTCTGGAGAGGGCTGAGCACAGTTGATTCTCTTTCAAAATAGTAAACATACTATATATGGACTATTTTCCTAACTATTTCCAGTTAGGAAAAAAAAAATTCTATGACTAATGGCCTTTGGGTGGTGCCAGTATTTGTGAAACTGACATGAATGATAAATAATGATAGTGCATGTTTTTACTCCTTGCCTGTAGGATTTTTCTTTTAGACTCCATTTTCCCTTAATTTAAATAAGTTAAAACTCTTTCTTGGCAGCTGTTTCACATCAAAGTATTCTTTATCCAGAATGTTCAACACTGGCCCTTGCCACAGAAATAAAATCTATCACAATAACAAAAACAACTGCAGGATAGCAATGCCTTTAGCTTTCCTATTATATTTTTATTGTTGTTTTGTAAGTCTACCCAATAGGCTCAGCCACAGTTATTTTGCTAACGAATGAGTCTCTCAAAATAAAGCCACCTAGATTAAAGATTTGATAATATGGGTACGGAAGATGCTGTAGCCAAACTCAGAAACTTTCATGCCAAGTTTTTAAACATTTTCAATAAGAAATGGAACATGACACCAAAACACACAATTTCCATTCCCCCTACAACAGCTTTTTAGATTGTACCACATTTACAGTCAAAAGGCAACAGGCCAAACAGTAATTTTCCATTAGTGCCAGAAATGACCATATAGTGCTCACACCCCACCTTTCCTTCAACTTATATAAGAAAATTGGTCAATCAGAAAAAATATTATAGTTTTATCCATCTTTCTATACACAGTAGGTGGGAAACCTAATATTCCTTCCTTCTTCTATTTTCCCTACAACAGTGCTCTGAAATGGCTTGGGCTGAGAGAGAGTGACTGGCCCAAGGTCACCCAGCTGGCTTTCATGGCTAAGGTGGGACAAGAACTCATGATATTTCAGCTTCTAATCTGGTGCTGATTTGCCAGATTAGTATCAGTCAAACCTGCTAGACTGCAATGATGTCATCTCTTATGTACACTTCTTTGTTTGAAATTAAAAGTAGCTGCAGGATACTGGGAATCAGCTGGAGCACAAACAAGCAAGGTGGCTTACTTACTTCTTCCTTCTGTGCTGACTTCTCAGACTTAAACCATTCCCACCTGATACTAATTTCTCCACTAAATATTATTCTATCTACTTTTCCTGGAATTTCCACTCTTCCTGAAATTTCCACTCTCACTTGTGAGGAAAAACAGCAGCTAGAGCTAGGATGTATAAAATTGGACTGGGGATAGTTCAACATATTTTACCCCCTGTACTCTTTCAGCTCTAAAAAGCTTTCAGCCACAAATCTCCCAGCATAGCCTTAACCATAGCTCATTCACACATTATTGTGCCAGGTAAAGTGTAAATGCAGCAGACCTGTTTCACAAATAAATACTGTGATGAATCAATAACTAGATGTAGCTAGTGCTCCTTAAAACCCACTCTTGGGTTGGTAGGGTAATTAATCTTCTCTTTCATCTTTTTAATAAATGTATCCACACGAAATTGATTCTAAGATGATTCTTAATTCAAATCTTAAATGATTCTAAAATAATTAGTAGATGATCCTTCTTGTTTTCCACTGAAGAGTGGAAGCTCAAGAGCGTGAGTTCCATCAAAGGGAACAAGTGGAATCCACTTTCAATTCTCACTCTGGAAGTAATGTTAACCAAGCTTAGAAGACAAGGCCAAAAACCATCAGCAGAGTAGAGCTACCAAATATAAGAATACATTCTTGTTGGTTCTGAGACACACAGTTATATATCAATAACATTGAACAAGCCCAGACATGAATGCCTCAGAAACCTGCTTAAGACAATCTATTTCACACCGTGACTTCCATAAAATGGTAAATCATCTCCTTGTCATATTCAAAACCTCCCCGTCAAAATCAACAAACCACACAGGTTACTTTCCTACAGAAACAGTTCCAAGAATCTAAACAAGTTTTAGAAAACCATCAGTGTAGAATAGGGATCCAAGTGCTACATGAGGTGGTTGCAATGAAGAGAATGGTATCGAGGGTAAATGGTTTGGTGAAGGATGAAAGGAAGAGTAGCTGACAAGACTACCCCACCCATTAATACAACCACTCCATTTACTAACCTGGTGACTTTAAACAAAGGGAACAGAGTCCAGGTTTCTTCCCTCCTGCAATTCGCCCGACGCCTGGTTAAGGACAGGAAAGGAGGACATTCAGGAACAAACAAGTTCAGCAGGGCATTGGGAGTAGGCAACAGGTTGGGATGAATGAAGATTGTAAGAGATAAATGCATCAGATAAAACAGTGATGTGGATCTCTTTTTTTAAACAAATATCAGAAAATATTTTTGTTTAAAAACCAAACACGATGAAAAATGGGGAAGGAGAAGCAGAAGGGAAGTAGAGAGGTTTTGCATCACAACATGTAACCCTGGACATTTCTTTGTGTTCATGCAGATGGCTTGCCAGCTACTACAACAGACACAGGGGGAAAAAATTAGATTCAGGCTTACTTCATTCATGCATAACTTACCAGCCAGTGTAGAGTACAGGAACAGATATCTTGCCTATCTTACACATAACCTGGAATTCTGGCAATCTATATATACAACTGCTTAATTAAAGAACATGAACAGGTGTGTTGCAGATGTGGCACCTACAAGCTAGAACATTTGTAAATCTATTCTGGGGCAATGAACACATCTGGAGTACGGGGAGCATGTAATAGACACTCTCACAAGCTGCCGATTTCTTCAAAATGTCCATTGGCCAGAAAGCAAATTAATAAGGTTACTCCCCACCCTATAGCTACCAAGGTTGGTCTCTACCACTTAATCTGATTTCATCTTCAGGGGCAAAATCAGATAGATCCACTTCCAAAATACTGGGGTATAGTCGCCTACCATTACACTTTCTAAGATGCTTCTGGGTTTATGCCAGAGCCAGAAAAGTAAGATATGTTTTATAGCATGCTAGTTTTCCATTTATTTTTTTTTAATTTAAATCACCCAATGGATGCTTACCTGATCCTGTCCTAAAACTTGTGTCTATTCTTGCTGGAAAGAATAGTGCTGGAAAAGCATTGTAATAGTTATAGCTTTTCTTCACTCCTTCTTTTACCTATCAGCCTTCCTACCTATTTCATCAAAATGCTGAAATGTATAACAGTAGATGAAATATATGTATAAGGTGAACAGAAGAGCTTCTGATGATTCAAAAGGCATAACCATCAACTCCAATAAAGAAATAAAAATAAATTTAAAATGTTCAATAAATCGCTAGAGATGTGCTATATTCCTTTTTGTTTCAAACACTCTACTATCATCCCACCCTCAAGGAACTGAATGACTACAAACTAGTTGCTTTAACACCTGTAGTCATGAAAAGCTTTGAAAGGCTAGTGCTGTCCCACTTGAAAACCATCACAGATCTGCTGTTAGAACCCCTGCAATTTACATACCAAGCAAATAGATCAACAGATGATGCTGTTAAAATGGCTCTGCACTACATCCTACAACATCTTGAATCTCCAAAGACCTACTCAAGGGTCCTCTTTGTAGACTTTAGTTCAGGATTCAACACTGTCATTGCCGATATTCTTCTAACTAAACTAAACCAGCTAGCAGTACCTGAACACACTTGTAAGTGGATCATAAGCTTCCTAACAGACAGGAAGCAGCAGGTGAAACTAAGCAGAATCACATCAGATACCTGCACAATTAGCACAGGGGCCCCACAAGGCTGTGTGCCCTCTCCACTTCTCTCTATATACCAATGACTGCATCTCAAACAATCCATCTGTTAAACTACTGAAGTTCAAATAAGCCCCAACTAATGATCGGTCTCATTTGAGACAATGATGAATCCGCATACAGATGGGAGGTTGCACAATTAGCCTCGTGCGACCAGAACAATCTGAAACTGAACACACTCAAAACTGTAGAAATGGTGGTGGACTTTAGGAGAAATCTTTCCATACTTCCACCTCTTACAATACTAGACAACACAGTATCAACAGTAGAGACCTTCAAATTTCTAGGTTCTACCATATCTCAAGACCTAAAATGGACACCTAACATCAAAAACGTCATCAAAAAAGCACAACAAAGAATGTTGTTTCTGTGCCAACTAAGAAAACTCAAACTGCCCAAGGAGTTGCCCATACAGTTCTACAGAGGAATTAATGAGTCTGTCATCTGCACCACACAGACTTCAGAGGATAATTAGAACTGCAGAAAAAACAATTGCTACCAACATGCCTTCCATTGAGGACCTGTATATTGCACAAGTCAAAAAGAGGGCTGTGAAAATATTTACAGACCCCTCACATCCTGGAAATAAACTGTTTCAATTCCTACCCTCAGAATGATGCTATAGAGCTCTGCACGCCAGAACAACTAGACACAAGAACAGTTTTTTCCGAACGCCATCACTCTGCTAAACAATTAATTCCCTCAACACTGTCAAACTAGTTATTAATTCTGCATCACTATTCATTTTCTCATCATTCCTATCATCCATCTCCTACCACTTATGACTGTATGACTGTAACCTTGTTGCTAGTATCCTTACAATTTATATTGACTGTTTCCTAATATGATTTGATTGCTTATTTGTTCCCTATGACTATCATTAAGTCTTGTACCTTACGATTCTTGATGAATGTATCTTTTCTTTTATGTTCACTGAGAGCGTATGCACCAAGACAAATTCCTTGTGTGTCCAATCACACTTGGCCAATAAAGAATTTTGTTCTGTTCTGTTCTGTTCTGTTCTGTTTTCCTTAGTTGGGGATTGGCAACCTAGCAGCCATAATAAAATATTATGAAAACTGTAGACTACTTATAAAGGGATATGCAAATGGGTAGGCCCTATGACTCCAGAATACATTTCATATTTTGTTGGCACTGTTAGGCTTGTATATATGTTGTGTTTCTAAAACAGAAGACAAAACTCGCAAAATAGAAGGTTTAGTGCAGAATTTGGATTCCCAAGAATTCCAGATGTCATCTACAAATTAAAAAAAAAATCAAATCTGTGAATTATAAAAGTGTGTTTATGTAGCAATTACTAAATAGGTCTCTAGAAATCAGTGAGCCCACCACAGAAATTCCCATGCAATCACGACATTTTAGATTCTTGCTTTTTTATATATAACTCTTTGCTAGTAGGAACAGAATATGTTGTTCCAAAAAATTGAAGATATCATATACATACATGCATGTGTGTATGTATATACACACATACATACATACAATATGTACGTATCTATCCACAAAATACACATAATTAAAAGAAAAGTCCTCCTTGACATATCTTTTAAAAGTTTCACAATTATCAGCTTCTCAGGACACTTGTTTATTTTCTGCTAAATAAAAATAATTTATATTTAAAAATAAAAATAAATTATATTTATATTTAAAAATAAATTATATTCTAAAATAAATTATCAAAATAAAAATATGATTGCCATTAGGGGTAGGGGTGTTAGTTGTATTTAGTTCTCATTGAAATAAAAACAAACCTCCTTCCACAGTTCTGAATAATTACGTTGCTAGAATATTTTCAGATAAAGACTCTATATAATTCTGAAAGTAGCTACAGATTTCTTCAATTTTCTCCAATGCCATCTTTTGCAATTCCTATGCCCACTTTCCCACAAAGCAAGCACAATCTACATGATGCAAATGAAGAGCCAATGTCTATCAACTATTTTGAATAATATTATTCAAAATACTATTGAGAAATAGTATTTCTCAAATAATATTATAATACTATTTGAGAAAACTACCTTGTATGCAGGAACAACCAGACAGTTATTTTCTTCCTGAAAGAAATACATATTCAGCTGTAGGTTATGGGATTTTGATAGATAATACTGTCCTGGTCTATTTATGGTGTTTTTATAGAAAAATAGACTGTATTGGAGTACTGCAAAGTGGCATACATTTTATATTTCCAAGCTATTGATTATATATGTAGATCCTTCTGCCTTTTCCTCTAATGAAAAGTAGCTGAGATCTTGCCTATGGAAGATTCTGTAAATCATCAGAAGTGACATTTCTCATTCATATTTGAGTTTAGATTATTTTCTTCAACCTTCCATAGGGAAGTCTGATTGGACAAGATATTTGGTATTTCAATTCTCAAAATTGATAGGTAGTAGAAGAGACTATAACATTCATACAACACACACACACACACATACACATATTTATACATTCTATCCTAAATATATTATACTGCTGGAAGCAATGACCAAAATAATATAATACAATAGATCAGCCTTCCCAATACGACGCTTTGTAGCGTTGTTGAAGAAATCAAGTTGTATAGTTTTGGATCTTCTATAGCAAACAAAAGCCTGTGTATATTATGGATTCTATTCATTTAAATTTAAGCACACGAAAACTGGAAATGAATAAATGGGCAAGATGAAATAATTCAGTATGGATAGAGGCAGGATGAAAGATGCTAAAGAGGACTTTATCAAAAAAAAATCTCACGTCATTTTATGAAATGATGGCATTAAGATCAACAATCTCTTTTTCTATATTCCAGATATGGAGGTTTGGAACCAGTCTGTTGACATTGTAATCTGTTACATTTGAGCTTGGGTATGAACAGTTGGTCTAACTCAGCGTTTCTTCAATTTTCTGCTCTCAGAACACCTTCCCACTTTTAAAAATTATGGGGGATCTCAAAGGAACTTTTGTTGTATGGATTATATTTATCAAAATTTACAGTCTTAATCCATTAGATAGTTAACGTTAACTATCGTTAACTAACGTTAATAAAATATTTTTCATGAAAAACCTAACTTTTTAATGAATGAAAAAATAATGAGAAGAGGGGCATTGCTTTAAGTTTTTTTGCAAATATCTTCAATATCTGGTATATATATTTGATTTTCTAGACCCCTGAAGGGATTTGGAGGATTCCTAGGAGTCCTTAGACCATACTGTAACACACAGCTGTAGCTGTAATTCCCTCTTACTTTCTTCAAACCCCTTTGCAATTAGCTCTCCAAAGTGAAAAAAAAAATATTTTGCTTTGAAAACTGGATGCCTGGCCCTAGAAATACACAGTACCCAAAACTTTATATTTCATCCTTTGCTTCAATAGGAAACAAGGCAATTCTCTTATCCCTTCCTTCCTTCTTCTATTCAAGCCTCCAGGGCCTGCCTGGATAAAAGAGAGAGAAGTGCTGAGCGGGTAATAGATAACACCACTTTAAAACTTTTGCAAAAAGCGTCATTCCACCAAAATTGTGAAAAGAAGGACCAATGGAACTGGCACCTCCACCATGCTTCATCCTTCAAGGCATGTTGCCACATGGCCCTTGTCATATTTTTCTGCTCCTGATCTTCTAGCTGTCACTCATCTGCCAGACTTTGCATTTATACTCTTGCTCCTCTAAGTCTGCAATACTGACAGAGGCTTCATGAAAAGGCTTATGCTTGTTTCTCCTCATCCACTCACCTCACCAGCTCCAATATTCATAGTTACTTCCATTTATAAAATGAAACAGCAAAGAACAAAGGAACCAGGCAAGAGTAGGCTTCTGTGAATCTGAAGACCAAATTTCTTCAGATTCAATGAAACCTCAATTTAGTTCTCTTGACCAACAGCGAACTTTTAGCTGTTGCCTTCATAAATTTTCACACTAGTTTTCTGGTAAGTTGGATTTTTACTTTCATAATCTCTCTGCAAACCTCCGTGCCTATTTGGTTTTTTATTTATAAATGTTTTTTTCCATATTACAAATCTGTTATGATTATTTGATTTGCCTTAGTAAAGACCTTTAGCCTTGATTAGTTAATTACTCTATATATTCATCAGACCAGGATTTCTCTATGTATCTTTACATTACCCATCTAATGCATCATAAGGAATAAGGAGTATACTTTTTGTACAACCCTCAGTGTGTTGGTCCTGTCAGATGCTACTTATACATATAAAGGCCTAGAAAAATATAGGAGAAAAGCTTTCTGTCCTATCGTATCTTTCATTTGTTCAGTACTATTGTGAACTTGCATTAGTAAAACGCACTGCAAACCAATGCACTATTGTAATTTCAGATCTATGATTTTTTTTCTACTAATAGCTAAGAACACTGTCATGTACAACGCAAATTGCAAAATTTGATCACCAAGACTTTAGCGCATCAGAAAATCTATTCATTTTGAACATGATAAAAATTCAAAATAATCTGGAATTGTGCTTCTGGATTCCACGTCCCGCCTCCCCCTATTTTGACTTGGTTCACAACTCAAAAAATGTAACAAAAGTATATGTAAAGAAAAAAATGCACATAGAAAATAGAATTAGAGAAGTACGTACAAAAATTTGTCTATAAAAAACTGCTTTAGAGCAGAGCACAGTATAACAAAAATTAGGATAATAAATGCATATATTAACATTCACGCATAATTGAAAACATGTATTTTTTTCTGAAAAATTTCAAAAGACTGGAGTCAAAAGAGAAAACTAAGAGTGAACAAATTGTTTATTATTGAACAGTAATACGAACGCAAACTATATTTTATCAAGCTGCAGCCTTGTTGTGTGATATAACACCTTCTCCTCCTCTTCTCCTCCTCCTCCTCCTTCCATTTCCCCTCCCATTCCCCCTCTTCCTTTTCCATATCTAGATCAAACTTTAAACTGCCAGAATGAAGCCAACTTCTTAGCTTTGTCCTTGGCCAAAAATAAATCATTATCAGTACAAATTTCTGGTAATAGTCAACATATCAGCAGATGGGACTGGCTTTGCTTGTCTCCACACTCACACAGTATGTTGTTATCTTTTAAGAGCCTCCACTTATTGGTTTTACACTTAGGCATTACAATTTTCAATCTATTCAGGATTCTCCAAGTATTATAAGTGATATTGGTTCCTTCAGTCATACCCTTCTTTAATATAATTCCTTGCTCAATAGTCTCTTTCCTCCATCTGTTAATTGGATTTTGTTCTTGCATACCCTCAAAAGTGTTTGTTCTTTCTTTCTTTTCTTTATTTATTATTAGAATTTGTCAAACAAAAACAAGAACAAAAGAAAGAAAATACTATGAGTGAGATGATAGGTACATTAGTAGACTTATGCAAACCCCCTCTACTGACCACTTAAGTATGAAGTATGCCATAAAACTTTTCTTAGTTCTGAATTGGCATACTTGGGACATAAGCCCATTCAGAGCATATCAAGAATCATTCTCTTGGCATCTGCTACTACCTCTCTCCTGATCTTAGGTGGACAATGCCAGCAAGAGGATATATTTTTCAATTGGTGTAGATTTGAGAAACCTGTCACTAAGCATATTGCTTCATTGATGGCAATGTCAAACTTGTTTTTCATGTGCAGATGCTCTCACACTGGAGCAGCAGCAGATATAATACACCAGTATCCATCAAAATCAAAAGCTATACATGGAAAGCAGGCTACACACCTATGCATCTTCCCAAGCGAAAACACTTCTTTCATTTCTGTAGTAAACTCCACTTCAGGGCAGGGATGCAGTGGCTCAATGGCTAAGATGCTGAGCTTGTTGATCGAAAGGTTGGCAGTTGAGCGGTTCAAATCCCTAGTACCGCGTAATGGGGTGAGCTCCCATTTCTTGTC
Organism: Coluber constrictor foxii; assembly: GCA_038048745.1. Taxonomy (NCBI): domain Eukaryota; kingdom Metazoa; phylum Chordata; class Lepidosauria; order Squamata; family Colubridae; genus Coluber; species Coluber constrictor. The sequence continues at coordinate 74,575,622 of CM075961.1, forward strand.
CCAGCTTCTGCCAACCTAGCAGTTCGAAAGCACATAAAAAATGCAAGTAGAAAAATAGGGACCACCTTTGGTGGGAAGATAACAGTGTTCCGTGCGCCTTTGGCATTTAGTCATGCTGGCCACATGACTACGGAGACATTTTCGGATAGCACTGGCTCTTTGGCTTTGAAACGGAGATTAGTACCGCCCTCTAGAGTTGGGAACAACTAGCACATATGTGCTTGGTGAACCTTTACCTTTACCTTTACCACTTCAGAATTTCTCACCTTGTTATATCATTTATCCTATGCCCTCTGGAGCAATAGATACAGTAAAAGTATCTATTGGGCAGCTATGCATTACCATAGAAAGTATCTATTGGGCAGCTATGCATTACCTACTACTGGTCTTCTAATTGGTTAGACTGATTTTCTCAGAGCTACTATTAGTTCTATGTTCTGTTTCATGTTTCAACAATTCCTCCCTCCATTGATAATAGAAGAGATGCCATTCCTTTGATTAATTTACTTAGAATACAGCTGAATCATGTATTCTTGGCATTTTTTTTTGTCTAAATGTAATTTCATAATGAAGGTTTTCTTCATAAAAAAGCTGCTGTTTCCAGAAATCTTTCTGAGTTATTTCATTACTCCCCCTACTTTCTCTGTAGGCATATTCTGCTGCTTAATGCTATTCCCACAGCCTTCAGCCTTGTTTGGTTTCAGTAGGTAATGTTGAATTTAGAATGTTTCCTTGATGTGATTTTCCTCCTTTCTCATAATGCAAGAAAAAGAAGAAAAAAATTGATTCTGTTGAAAAGAAATCCATACAGAAAGAAAAATGAGTCATGTTAGTTTTTCACAAAGAGTACTTTGTTCATTTGTTTTAACAATAATTTATGCTGAATTATTTACATAGTGTTTACGCATCCACTGCTGGTCCCCAGTAAACAGGGAATCTGAAGACTATGCATTGTTTTTAACCATACAAAGCCTCAAGTATTTGGGAATATAATTAATAAATTCTTCAGCCATGAACCTGCAATAATAGTTCATCATTTGCCTCTTGCAAGAGAACAATCTAATGAAAGTGGGATGGGCAAAACAAAGTGGATTAATCCTCAGACTCAGTTTTTGTTTGAGAGCTGACATCAGGTTCTTGGTAGCTGACTCAGCTGAAAGCAAGATTCCCACGGAGTCTTCTTTAACAAGATTTATTGAAACATTAAGGAATAAAGCTACAAAAGCTCTAGCAACTGGATTATGTTCATTTTAGAACTCCATTTATCTTTCACATTGTTAGGGTGGAGACTTTCTTTTCTCAATGTCTTTTCTGTGAACCAATGAACTAATTTAACTTTTCCCAACTAACCAAGGGAAGTATAAATGTTGTTTTAGAGAGTCTAAGCACCTTGGATGAGAGGGATTCTGACACAATCTGAGCTTCTTGGTTAAATCTATTACTGGCCATTATGCTACTGGAACAAGAAAAGAAATACTACTTTATCCCAACATTTGAAGAAAGCAATCTCTATGTTTTTAGTATAAACAGTGTAAAAATACTGAAAGTGGCAAAGAAGGACTGCATCAGAACTAATCTCCTTTTGAACCCAGGATATATTTTACTCACTTTACTCTATGGAAAAAATACAGAATGATCACTGCCCAAGTTGCCGTGTTCACCTGGAAGCAGAATCAAGAAACAAAAGGAAAGACTTGAATCCTTGGGATGAGTTCACACAACATATGAAGTCACAAGATACAGTATTAGCTACATACATTGCTTCTTATAACCCATGATTAATAACTGGTCAGAGGATGAACCCAGCCATTGCCTAAGATCCCTGCCTGTTCAAACACCTGATTGGCCGATAAAAAAGAATGTAAACAGTTGTTGAAGATACATACCCAGACAATTGAGGAAATAATTAAATTGACCATGTTACAATGGCTGCTTAGGAATTTGCAATGGGATTGGAAATCATACATTCCATATAGCTTAGATTTCTACCTCTGAATACCAGTATTATTTGAGCAATATTTCACCTATGCTGAGCCACATGCTGCATACATATGCTGAGTCACATATCCTATGCCTTTGGCTTCCCGCTAAATAGCTGCAAAAAATTTTACATTGCAGACCCAGGAAATTTTGAGCCTTGTTGTATTTCATTGTGCAGACTGAAACAAACTGTCAAAGAATTAAAGGAACATTCAGGATTTAATCTGGGCCAGGGTTAAACCACAAAACTGATGTCAATTCATGGGCTGAGCCCCCAAATACATGAAAGAACAGAGATGTGTTTCTAAACATGCAGAGTGCCTTTCGCTCACCACTGAGTATCTGCAACAAGCCCCTCATACATCTGGGAATAGGGGCCAGTATGATATCTCTTCTGGAAGACTCCTCGTCAGAAGACGAAGAAGAACTGGACATGCCACAGGCTTTGCACGGCTCAGGGACAGATGTGCCACAGGCTCCACACGGCGCAGCTCCAGGCTCAGACCACCAGGAGGCAGATCGTCCTTCTCCTGGGTCAGAAGGAGAAGCCGAAGCTCCACCAAGCCCTAGGGAACATAGGCATTTGCAGGTTCAGTACCACAGGTGCAGCACACATCCAAGAACAGGTCTCCTGTACAAGAGTGGAGCCACAGTCACAAGGAAGAATTACTTCTGTTGGATGTAATGGCCAGCACTGGGACATTGGCAGAGAGTACAGATGGAAAGAATGTTTTTGAATATTTAGTGACGAATACAGCAATTCAATTTGCCTACTTGGCAACATAGTCATTCCAAAGGCTTCGGTAGAGCAGATAAAAGTTTTCAGGTCTACCACTGTTAACATTGTGAACAGGGAATGAAAAAAGATATTTCAAGTAGGGCATTACTATAATCTATCTTTCTTTTCATCACACCTGTTTATCATTGCAAAAATCAGTTTGATGTAAGGTTAAACACCTGACCCAGAAACCAGGTGATGGTGGTATCCAGTCCTGCCTTTGGTGTGAACTCTGCTGGGTGAACTTAAGTCAGACATTCTCTCTCAGTTCTAGGAAGGGGTTTGGCAATGCCAAACTACTTCTGAAAAAGCTGCCACAAAAACTGCATCCAGGCAATTGCCAGGAGTCGAAACTGATTCCCAAATGCACACACATACAAAACCACTTTCTTTAAAAGAAAAACATATGAAGTGAATTATAAAGAACGGAACCCCAGCATATCTTTTTACACAACAGAGTAGCATCAGCCAGCTTGTACACCTGTTATAAAACAGAATTTTGTCTATCTCATTCATAGGTTCCTTAGCATATTAGCTTATGCACTTTGGCTAGAAAGGTGATTTTTATGCAGAACCTGGTTTTTGCATTTTTTAAAATTGTGTTTTATTTTTAAATATAATTAGTTTACCTTTTCTAGATCTATGAACCACTCCAAAAACATATGCTAGTGGGTAGCCATATAAATTCACTAATAAATAAATTGTGCCCTCTGTTTTTATCAGTGTCTTTTGACTCTTGCAGAGAGCTGATTCTTTTAGTTCTAGAATCTATAAATTAAATATCTTAAGAAAAACTTCATCTTTTAAATAAGTGTCATTTCTGAATCCATGGAAGACATTTCTGAAATCTATGGAAATTCTGAAAATTACAAAATGTAGCAATGCTTGTACATCCTATTTGTTGGCAGCAGAAAAGATGCCTTTCGCAATTAAGGTTTCATCATGAAAATTGGTTGGAAAATGGCATGGCAACTCTGAGAGAATTAACTAGAAGAATGTTGGGGTTTTTTTTCCTCTCCTTCGTCAGGAAGAGGGGGGGAAAAGAAGATTCTCAGTAGCATTGTCCTTGAGCGTCCTTTATCAGCTTTTTACATGCAGTGCAGTGGGTAGGAACAGACTGAGAAATCCCCAAATGATTTTTGTTGATTTCATTTCTTCTTTCCTTTCCCACCCTTCATTCCAGTGAGTCCACTAACACAAAAAGGAAGAGAAAAGACATTAAAAGATGGAATTTTTAAATAACAACAGAAGCTAATAACCATTTTATCCATCTGAAAAAAGTGAATATGAAGGAGGAATCTTAAACAGAGTTCTGAGTACAAGTACCTGAACGTATACTTTTTTTTTTGTCTGCCCATGCTACAAATTTTAAGTCTGCTTATTCTGAGTATGACGTTTCCTTAGCCTCCTTGTTTATTTATATACTGCCCTTGCCCTGGGGACTTTGGTGCAGCATATTCTATATGAGAAAGGTTTTCTGATGCCATCTTTGGAGCAACAACCTTGTGAGTTAAATAGGTTATGAAATAATGATTCATTCAAGGTCTGCCAGTATATACATATCCTATGAATGGGTAGATTTAAAGAGGTACGTTACAGGCTGATTTACATACTGCACAAACACATAGCAAACTGTTTAACATGTACACTCTTAGTTGAGGTATGGCACAATAATGCTCTCTAAAGCATCTGGCAAGTTGGCTGCATGCTGAGACGTCTGAATCAAAGGAATTATTGTTTTCCCTAAAAACTTTTCCAATAGAACCCATCCCGTTTATAACATGGCACATCTAGGGAAAACTAAATTGAGCCGAAGTGTTGCCAGGAAGGTAGGTTTACCCACTCATTAACTTCTGATTTTAGTATTTTATTTATTTATGCAATTATATCTATTTTTTCCATAATAGAGCTGAGAAAAACAGGCTGAGCCAGATTCAACCAGTGAGCTTCTGTGACTGAGAAAACATAAACAATATCTTGCTAGCATGGATCCCTGGTCCATCTAGCCCAGCAGTCTGTTCTCACAGTGGCCAACCAGCCACACAAGGAGGCCCACTAGTCTTCCAACAGATGACTTGCCATCTAGATGACACTGCCTTCCAGGCTAATTCCCACTGATTCCCATGTCTTCCCTGAATTGGTCCGTCTCTTTTCTGAAACCAGCCAAGCTGTAGCTAGCACCACATCTCATGCTAGTAAATTCCAATGTTTGATTAGAACCCGTATCTCCCCAATTCTATTCCAATAACTTAACTACAGCCATGGTGATACAGTGGTCGGTGGTTCTAATCCCTAGTATAGGTCTCCTGCACGAGCAGAGAGTTGGACTAAATAATCTCCAAGGTCCCTTCCAACTCTGTTACTGTTATTTATTTGTAAATTCACTGCTCACTCCAGGAGTTTGACCCTGATGACTCATCCTTCCATCCTTCCAAGTTCGCTAAAATGAGGACTGTTCGGGGCAATATGCCGACTGTGTAAATCTCTTAGAGAGAGCTGTAAAGCACTGTGAAGTGGTATATAAGTCTAAGTGCTATTGCTATTGCTATTGCTACACCACCACAAAGGATTTGCTGCCTAAACCTTGGATATTAGAGATGGATTGTCTTTTTTAACTAGGCAAGGCAGCGGTTGATCTTCCCAAAGAAACCAGTTTTCACTTATTTTACACATTTTATAAAACTAAGGCTATTACTCTGGGAAAAAGAAGGAGGAATATGTCACTGTGTCAGATTTGTCTGCAAGTAGTCCGGCAGGAGATCTAGATTATCTGTTTCCAATCATACCATCTGCAATGAATCCTGAACACAGTGAAACCCAGGGGCTTTTTAAAGAAGTAATATGTTCCCAGTTGAGCTAGGCTGACTGCATTGATTTTATATGAAAATCTATGTGTGATTATGGCTTCGTCCATTTCATATATTTTCCTTTCCCGAATAAATTCCTTTTTGTAACCAGATTTGGTTTCATTCCTTTTTATAAATGAATTTCTTGTTCATTCTTGTGCCCATACAAGAATGCAGCATGATTAACTAGCTAATCTTGTGCCCCAGGATTGACAAAAGGTTTAAGTATTGGATTTCTGGTTCTTTTTCAAATTGTACCTAGGTTTGGGCTTAATTTATCATTATCTTTGTTAAAGAAGTTTCTGAAGGAGTTTGCAAGAGATGGTTTAAATCAGTGGTGGGTTGCTCCCGGTTCGCACTGGTTCTCAAGAACTAGTAGTAAAAATTTGTAGTAGTTCGGAGAACCGGTAATAACATTGGCTGGCCGTCTCCCGAACCGGTCTCCAGCCCGGTTACCGCTCACTTACTCCACCCACCTCATCAGAGGCTTTTTTTTTTTAACTTTTACAAGCATTTTTTTTACAATCTCTTTGATGGAAAAAATACTTTTAAAAGTTAAAAAAAAAGCCTCTGATGATCGCGCAGCTCAGCTGGGCTCATCAGAGGCTTTTAAAAGCATTTTCTCCTACAACCTCTTTGGCCAAAGAGGTTGTAGAAAAAAAATGCCTTTAAAAGCCTCTGACGATCCCAGCTCAGTTGCCTGATTGTCAGAGGCTTTTAAAAACATTTTTTTTCTGCAACCTCTTCAGACGAAGAGGTTGTAGGGGAAAAATGCCTTTAAAAGCCTCTGGCGATCCCAGCTGAGTTGCTTGATCGTTAGAGGCTTTTAAAAGCATTTTTTTCTGCAACCTCTTAAGATTGTAGAAAAAAATGCTTTTAAAAGTTTTTTTTAAGTTGGCCACGCCCACCCAGTCCCATTACACCCCCACCAAGCCACGCCCACAAAATAAGCCATGCCCACAGAACCAGTAGTAAAAAAAATTTAGAACCCACCCCTGGTTTAAATATATTCCTGTCCAGGTTTTACTACAATATAGTTAATAAAAAGCAAAGGGAAAGCAAAGGGAAATAATCAAAGCCATTAAAAAGCAAAAGTTAGAGTATTTTGGACATGTTATGCGACACCCAGAAAAATACAGCATCCTTCACTTAATCCTCCAGAGAAAAATTGAAGGCAAACGAGACCCAGGCAAAAGAAGAACATCATGGCTTCAAAACGTAAGGGACTAATTTGGACAAAACTCAGCAGCTCTTTTTCATACGGCTGTTGACAAAAATAGAATTGCCAACATGATTGCCAACGTTTGTTGACGGACATGGCACAAGAAGAAGAAGAATAGTTAATAAATCACAAGTCAAAACCAATCAGAACATGGATGTAGCATATGAACCAACCGGACATTTGCCTAGATTGTGGGTTCAAAACAAAGTTATATAAATTCTGAAATCCAGGTCAAATTCCTGTTACAAAGAAGAATTGCAGCATAAATTCGTAATTATGAGTTTGTGTGTTTATCTTTAATAATATTAAAGTCTACCCATAATATGCCCTGAAGCAGAGGGAGCACGATTTTAGGTCTAAGTAATATTTCGCATTGGCAGGCAATTATCACCATAATAGAATATGAGTCCAGGGACATAAACTTTCTGTCACAAGTATTTTTTATTTTCATCACAATCCTTGAGTCAAGGTAATCCTGAATCAACGTTTGGAATTAGCAATGAGCTGGATGCATGTGAGCAAACTGAAATTTTATTGGTGCTCAACATTATTTATTTTGTCCTGATGGACGAAGGCAGCTTAAGAAGCAGATTTGCAATAGTTATTTAGTGCTATCTATTTTTAAAGAGAAGACCTAACCATTGCTGCACATGCTTTTTTAAAAACCAATATTGGATTAATATAATTGCAACATTCTGCAATATAGTGCCATAGGTATGTGCTGAACTGCATCAGCTTCAAGAGCCTTACCCATGTTAAGTAGAGTTGACAGAACTGCTGTAATGTTCAGAAAGATTCCTATAAGGAGGTTGAATTGATATGGAAAGTCCAGTTTGTGAAGCAAATATTGAGAAATTCATACAAATTGCTAACCCAATTTATTGTTCTCTGTTTAAAGCTCTAAATGGTTCATATTCATAACATAAATATGAAAAGAATGGAGCTTATTTTGTCATATTATCATACATTTCCTCATTTTGGCATTACCATGTTAGGAATATGTTGTTTCTATGGTCAATAGCTAGCTTCTTCAACTAGTAGATGTGATTGTGTGCTACCAGAACCCCTGATATGGAACCACACTGGATCAGGGGATGATCAGGTTAAGCCTGTTGCAGAAAAGGGTATATACTCTTTCTGAGATGGGTGAGTCCCATCTCAGAAATTCAGTTGGCAATAATATGTCAAATGCCTTACATCAGGGCACTAGTGGGCTGTAATGGGCTAGATCACTCAGTGAAATGACTAGTAACCATAGCAACAGACAGGAAAATTGTTGTATGACATTCTCTGCCACATTTCTATATACAGCAGGAGTCTATGCATCTCAAATCAGAAGTAATTCTTGGAAAGTTCAAGGGGCTAACTCCTGTTAGATTTGCTGATTGTTGCATTTTTGAGACTGATTATTAATAATTGTCTTTAATATCATATATCAATGGCCTTAAGTACTTCAAATTCCAAAAGGGAGATAAACTTTAAATGTTCTTGATGATAAATAAGTGATTTAGTATTGGTGTTTGTCTTTTCAGATAAAATAAATTCACAGGTGGAAGAAGAGTTCTCCTAAGAATCAGTATGCAGTCAACTTGCTCAGCAAACTGTGGTTTTTAGGACCTTTACAAGTTAGAATCGGCATTAAGGTAAGTATTTTCATTAGAACTTTTTTTTTTTTGGCCAAGAATGGTTCTCTGCTCATTGAACAATGTGTGCAACACTTTTCTTATGCTCATGCTAGGCTTAATTCGGTAATATCATCAAGTCTGCAAATTAAATATGGCTGTAAGGAAAAGGATTGTTTATTTTTTTAGATTGAAAGAGAAAGGTGGAAGGTGGTAGGGTGGGGTGGTGGAGCGGGCAAGCAGGGAGAACAGGTAATCCTCAATTTACAACCATTTCTTTAGTGACCATTCGAAGTTATAGTGGCACTGAAAACAGTGGTTTTTAACTGTTTTTCACTGGTTTGAATGTCATACAATAAAAATTCAGGTTCTTGGCATGTATTTCAATGGGGAAAGATAGATTCACTTTATGACCACCTGATTTATTTAACAACTGCAATGATTTGCTCATCAATTGTGGCAAAAATAGTCATAAAATGGGGCAAAGTTCACCTAACAAATGTTTCACTTTAGCAATGGAAATTTTGGGCTAAACTGAGGTCGTAAGTTGAGGACTACCTACATAGATCTTTGACAAACAAAATATCTCTTGTAACTTGATTTGCCTGGTGGCTAAATAGGGATCAGTCCTATCACAAATTGCCTTGCCTTTCTTTCCCCGCAACCAAAAATCAAGATAAATACATCAGAATACACCCTTTTTTTTTTAAAGGGTGAGCTATGCATTCCATAAAGGAGGTCAAATGACAGATGACATTACTTACTTGATTGATCTTGACATTCTTGGTTTTTTTTTACTAAATAGTAGTCATGGTTAAGAGAAGAAAATCCAGACTGGAACTATATAACTGGGGGAATTTGCCTTTGTCATAATCCCAATCTTTTAATACTGATTGTTTCAGCTACTATTCACACTTCCCACACTTCAACCACTTTTAGAAGCCAACAAATTCCAAGCCCTGAGTTACCCCTGGTTCAGCGGTGTCAAACTCGCAACGACACGTTGTCATCACATGACGTATTACAATTATTTCCCCCTTCGCTAAACCAGGGATGGGCGTGGCCAGTGCATGAACATCCAGCCATGAGTTTGACACCCCTGCCCTAGTTTATATGATTAGCATTATCAAGTTGTAGAGCTTTGCTGAGATCCCCACCATCAAGGCTATGAGCTGAGACCAATGATGGGTTCACCCCAGTTCAGGGGAACCAGTAGTGGAGGTGGCGGTAGGCTCCGCCCACTCACCCAGACATCATCACAGATTTTCTGCACATGGGCAGAAGGTTCCGAATCGGTAGTGAAGGTAAGTGGAACCACCTACTGGCTGAGGCCAACATGATTTGAATCTTTTGTTTCCTCATCTTTATCTAATAAGCTAGGAAGCCTAGATTTCATCATCTTCTCAGGTTTTTTTTTTAATTTGAGATTCTGCTGAATATATGAACCTGCTGTCCCTCAGAAGGCTCAAGGAAAGGGAAGAGACCAATTTGTCAAGACACTTGGTGCTATTTACAGCCCCCTCCTCTACTTTCTAATACAAACCTTGGAAAAGGCTATCAGGGATGCCTTTGAGCCAGCAAACACTATTTTGCTTGGTCTGCACAATGTCTTTTTAATGAGCCATATAATGCTGTTCAAATTATGTTGGAATCATTAATTTTTCCGAAATGAGACAGATTTCCCCTTTGCATCCTGAGGCAATGCCAAGGCAGCTTGTTATGCTTCTAAGAGCTCTCTCTGTTTTATAACTGTGTCAAGACTCAGTGGTACAGCTCAGTGCTGCCGGTATTCTTTGCAATCTCACGCAAATGAGTTGCATGACCCTTCTCTCTCCCTTTCTCCTGGTATTTCTTAAACAAAGAAAAACAGGACAGTTGGAAAAGCTACCACCAGAAACATAAAAACAAGTAGATCAGCTGCAACGAAAGACTTCAAACAGATGAATGCAGGTGGAGGATGGAGTTGCATACAGATATCCAAAGACGCCAGGAGCAAGGGGGGAGAGAGTAAGAGCCAAGGACATGGCTAAGAAAGAAACTTATCCTGGCACTAAAATTTAATTTCTTCATTGTGTACCAGATGCTACATACTCCATTCTCCTAAGGCTTCCTATTTTTTTTTCAAATTTTGTTTTATTTTAAAAATAAAATTAAGTGTTCTTAAGTATTCAGTGATAACGAGACATCCCATCCTTAGACTAGAATTGCAATCAGTTTAACCCATGACTATACAAGTCCTTTAAATATATATATACTTTTAAATATATCTATGAAAAAATGCATTTCTCTGTGGAGGCAATATCTTTGAATTTGGGAAAACCCAATATACAAAAAGCGAGAAGGCATGCAGATTTTATTTAAAAATAAGAGAATCTGTAACAAAATATTACAGCATATGAGTATCAATACATGTAGTTATCTGAACAAATTAACAAGGCAAAGGAGAACTTTGCCTGGGAAAAACAGAATAGGAATTAAGAGAAAATACCCCTAAATCAAGAGCTGTGGTTGATTAATGTAAAGCTTCAGAAAGAAGAAATAATAGCCGTCCTACAAGAGTCTACAACTGTAATCTGCAATGTTTGTGCCATATCTGTCTTCCTGCCCAAAAATAGCATAGTTTACATTCGTAGCAAATGCCAGCTCATAGCAATCCTTTAAAAAAAAAATAAAGGATTAGAATAGCAAACAGCCATCCTTCAATTGATTTAAAAGGATGAGGATTTTTAGTTCAAAGAAAAGAGTAATCCCCCATAAGGAAGACTGACAAAGAGAAGAACAAACAGAATAGTCGAGGGTCGAATCAGAAGCTAGAGATGCAGAAGATACACTGCACCTGTGGAACTTAAAAAAAAACAGTTCACAGATGAAACAAGATCTGAGCATTTAAGAGAAGAAAAAGAGATACCGCAGAATGGGAGAGAAATTGGTGGGGTCTCTGAATTACCCAGCTAAGGGACTGCTGGTACAAAATGGGGCCCAGTCCTGAAAAGGATTGGTAAAAATGAGTATCTCTAAAGCACAGCAGGCTTCATTAAGAGCCTATAAGAAAAATCATGAGGGAAAGTAGAAATGAAAACTCTAAAGTAAAGAACTTGGATAAAAAAAAACATGTGCCATGTGGAAAGTGGGAATGTTGCTGAAATGGTTCTCTTAAATCACTGGAATAAAAACAAAGAAAAGTATATTGATTTATAAAGTTAATGGACTTCACTGTTTATGCAAAAATGCTTAGTGCCTGGGCAATAAACATACTGAGTTTGAGCTCTTAGGGCAGAAGGAAAAGTATGATTTAATACGCCAGAATTGTAACAGATCACTGGGAGGGATGGCTGCTATGACTAGACTATAGTAACTGAAGAATATTATTTATTCAGAAGGAGCAGAATCAGTACAAAGCAAAGAGATTGAAGTGTATGCTAAAAATATCTTTTACTGCTCAGAAATCCAGATCTACCAGTTATCGGCTACAGAAATCCAGGTGACTGTTAGATGAGAGCAAAGTAATCTTGTTTCCCCATAAATTGAGTACTTCTGAGCAAGTACTGAAAAAATAGTTTTATTGCAAGAATATATGTTCACACCTTCCAATGATATACTATAACCCAGTGGTGAAATTCAAGTTTTTTTACTACCGGTTCTGTGGGTGTGGCTTGGTGGGCATGGCTTGGTGGGCGTGGCAGGGAAAGGATACTGCAAAATCTCCATTTCCACCCCATTCCAGGGAAAGGATACTGCAAAATCCCCATTCCCACCCTACTCTAGGACCAGCCAGAAGGGGTATTTGCCAGTTCTCTGAACTACTCAAAATTTCCACTTCCAGTTCTCCGAACTACTCAAAACTTTTGCTACTGGTTTTCCAGAACCTGTCAGATTTCACCCCTGCTATAGCTACAAAACACATTTATAGGCCTTTCTCTTTCTCCTGGATCCATCTATGCCAAGATGAGAAAGAAGCTGAAACCAGTGATAGTTGCCCCCGGTTCAGACCGGTTCTATAGAACCGGTAGTAAAAGCGGTGGGAGGCTCTGCCCACCAACCCTGGGAAGAGGCCAGCCCGTAAGCTACTGTTCTTTGCCTCCCATGTACCAAGACAGCATAACTTGAAGAGCTGCAGAAAATCTGCTAGGCTGACCCATACCAGTACATTTCTGCACACGTGTGATTTGGCCAACGATGCCAAAAGCTATCACGGAGAGCCCACATAAGGTTGCAGGATTCACCACGTGCTCTTTCTCCCTGGGAAAGCTTACATTGCTTCACAATATTCTTTAAAAGATCACAGAAGACGTGGAAGCTCTATTATCACACTATCATGCTGAGTTTGGAGAAAATCAGTTCATTTGCCTGGCACGAATTCATAAATCCTGATTTATAAATATCATGATAGTCATATTATGAATTAAATAGCATATATTATATTGATAGCTATATAATCAAATGGAGCATGACAATTGAACTGGGATAGGAAAACAACTAAAAATTATATTGTTATTACCTATTCTCTAGTCTTGGAGATTTATGTGTCCCACTAGATGGCACTAGATGGCAGCAGAATGCCTAAACCTGCTTAGGCAAATTGAATTTACCTAGAAAGAGGTCACACAGAATGACATACAGCATGACCTGGACATCCTCAGAGGACTTTCTCAAAGCATCTACCTGAATTAACATGTCTTCAGGCTGTAATATGGAGCAAGCAGGAAAAAGCATACAGGTAGAAATCTATTTACAATCATTTGTTTAATGACCATTCAAAGTTATGACCAAAAAAAGTGACTTAGGACCAATCCTTTCACTTAAAAGAGGGGTGGGTTCTAAATTTTTTTACTACCGGTTCTGTGGGTGTGGCTTATTTTGTGGGTGTGGCTTAATGGTCATGTGACAATTCTTTAGGATTTAGGAGAGGTACTGGTCTACCAGGCTTTTAACTGCTTGCAGAACTGTACCAGTCTACCCATTTATTTTTGCAGGCACTGGTCTACTCATGTATTTTTGCAGGCACCGGTCTACTCATTTCTTTTTGGAGGCACTGGTCTACCACCAAACTGCCTTTTACCACTGATCAGCTATAGGGCGGCCCTTTGAAGCTCTGCGGCAAGAGTTTAAACAGTTTTTCCTTATAACTCCTCAGCTGGGACTCAGGAGGCAGCAATAGATTGGGGGTGGGGCCAAATAAAAAGTAAGAATAACGGGGGGCGGGTGGACAGGGTGGGGGGTTCAGGGATGTCATATCATCACCGCTACCGGCTCAGTGGACTTACTGACTTACAACCATCACAATATCCCCACAGTCTTGTGATCAAAATGTGGGTGTTTGGCAGCCAACATGCAACATTCCAAGGTCATGTAATCGCCATTTGTGACTTTCCCAGTCAGCTTCTAACAAGCAAAGCCAATGGAGGAAGCCAGTCGACCATATGATTCACTTAACTGCAGTGATTTGCTTAACAAACATGGCAAAATAGGTCGTAAATGTGGGTGTGACTCACTTACAAACCACCTTGCTTAGTAATGGAAACTGAGGTTGTTAGTGGCGGTCTACCTGTACAGAAACAAGGAGATCATGGACCTCCCAATATGGAATACAACTAAATAAAACTTGAGAATATAATGACAACAGTCAATCAATCAATCAGTTCAATTTATTGCAGTCAAAGATAAAGATACAGATAATAAACAAATAAAATTTAAGACCTAGTTGAGATACGTTTGTAAAATAACCTAACTAGCATTTAATATGTGAAATTCAGGATATAGATTACACTAAATTATAATGTAAACACTGAAATTATATTAAACATGATATCTAACTTACAACAAAATATATATTAATTTATTAGTATTTATTTTATTAGTCATATTTCTATGCCGCCCACTCTCCGAGGACTCTGGGCGGCTTACACCAAAGACAGTATACTAAATAGCATATTGCCCCCAACAATCTGGGTCCTCATTTTACCCATCTCAGAAGGATGGAAGGTTGAGTCAACCTTGAGCTGGTGAGAATTGATCCGCTGGTCTGCTGAACTATCAGTCAACTGAAGTAGCTGCAATACTGCACTCTAACCACTGCACTCTAACCACTGCGCCACCTCGGCTCTAATGCAAATAATATTGCTAATATTAACAAAATATTAGCAAAATGATAATATCTAAAATTTAAATGAATCATAACTACAGAGAATGAATTGCAGGATATTGGCCCATCAGAATTGGACAGATCTTCTGTGCCATTGTACAAAACTTAGCTACATGCTGTGTACAACAGTCAGTCAAAAATATGGTAGTGAAGTAATTCCTGCAATGATGTAACAGGTGTGGTGTCATATAATGGTTGAGCCCAAGCTCAGGTTCTCATTTAGCTGTTAGAAAGCTGTGCCAAGTTTATGCTGTTATTATGCTGGATGTTACCACAAGAGGATCCCAATTTACAGTACTATGAAAATCTGCTGTAAACCACAATTAAAGCTTAGGAAATCACTTGTGGTTTTTATCTCCCTGGACACTGAGATTTCTCACAAGTGGTTTGTTTGCTTTTGACCTAGTACACTGTGAAAATCTACCTAATTATGGTTTATTCAGTAAGCCGTGATTAAACAAATCACAGGTTAAAGTCACAGTGTGACTTTACTTAGCAATAAGAGAAAAAAATTGGAGAGGCCATGTAGGAAAATGCACTACAGTACTACAATTTAGCAAGTATCTCACAACTATTTAAATCCCTCTATTGGTATCATTATTATCTTTTGTTATTATGATTATTATTACTACTTGTTATGCACAAGAGACAAGTTCTTTGTCTGTTTAATCACACTTGGCCAATAAAGAATATTCTGTTCTGTTCCATTCTGTTCCGTTCTGTTCTGTTCCGTTCCATTCTCTATTTTCTATTCAAGACATAGATTAAATGAAAGATTGAAGAGGCTTGTATAATAGCTAAGAGAGAGGGGGAGGATTATAAAATTCTAACTATGCGTTGAAAAAAATATTGAAAAGCATTACAAGTAGTCCCCCACAACTGAGCCCAAAATTTATATTGCTAAGTGAGTTTTGCCCCCATTTTACAACTTTTCTTGTCGCTCTTGTTAAGTGATTCACCACAATTGTTAAATTAGTAACATGGTTGATGAATGAATCTGGTTTCCCCATTGAGTTTGCTTGTCAGAAGGTCACAAAAGCTGATCACACGATCCCAGGCCCATAATTATGAACCAGTTGTTAAACATCTGAGTTTTGATCACATGACCATGGGGATGCTGCAACAGTCTTCAGTGTGAAAAACGGTCATAAGTCACTTTTTGAAGTGCCATTGTAACTGTGTCACTGAATGAACTATTGTAAGTCAAGGACTACCTGTACTTTTTTTAACTTTAGGGGGGGAGGTTTGGTTTCTTGCACCTTTCCTTTATTTTTTACCCATAAAAAATTCATAATAAATATAAATTTAAAAAATATCACAAATGTGAATGCTACTTTAATTGCTGTATATATCCAAGTACTGCACTGAATTCAATAGCAGCAATCAGAAATCTACAAAAGTCTAGACATTGTTACTTCTAAATGCTAGTAAAACACATATGACCTTTAATACTTAGGTTAAGGTCTGTGGGGCAGGGGTGGTATTCACTTACCTTCGCTACCGGTCCAGTGGTGGGTTGCCCCCGGTTTGGACTGGTTCTATAGAACCGGTAGTAAAACCGGCAGGAGGCTCCGCCCACTGACCCTGACATGATTAGAAGTAATCTGTGCATGCGCAGAAGCATGGTGTGTGCACGGAAGCAAGGTGCGTGTGCAGAAGCAAGGCGCATGCACGAGCGAAGTGAGCGCGTGCGCAAGATCCCATTGCGAACTGGTAGTAAAAGTAAGTAGAACCCATCCCTGTACTGGTCAGTGGTGTGTTACCCCCAGTTTGGACCGATTTGCAAGAACTGGTAGTAAAACTAGCAGGAGGCCCACCGACCCTGACATCATCAGGAAACTTCTGCACATGTACTTGCAGCACCATTGCAAACCAGTAATAACGGTAAGTAGAACCCACCCCTGCTACTGGTTCGCAAATGTGACCTCCTGCATGCATGCACAGAGCCTTCTGTGCATGCGCAGAGGGTCAAAAACAGGATGTGATGATGTCCGGGTAGGTGGACAAAGCCTCCTGCTGCTGGGGCTACCGAATCGCACGATCCGGATAGAGACGGCTGAATTTCACCACTGCTGCGGTGGGCTTTAGAATACAAGCAGAGCTATATTATCAAGTTCAGCAGGGTTAAATTTAGATTAGCCTGGAATTATTGTTATCATCTATCTGTAACATAGTTCAGCAGAATCAGATAATATGATTCTCTTGTACGGTGTGTGCAACTTTGCGATATTTTCATGTATACTTCTGAATAAATTGATCTGATACAAGTTAGCCTGACAGAGAGATTGCATATCCTTTCATTTTGGTATGCTGTCTTTCTGCTTGCCTGCCTGCCTCTGGGTTTACAGGTGATTGCAATTGCAATGCTTCTGAGAACTGGTTTAAAGCAATGTAGAAAAAAGAAAACAAATCAATAACATTATACAACCCACTGTTCACACCAGGAATATTCACTGATACAACCAAAAATCAAAAGATATACCACTATGAGGGAGAAGAGGGACACAACTTTGCAGCCCTCAGGGTCTGATGAAATAACCATGTTTTAATAGAAAACAGCATCTGGTTATCCAGAAGAATGCTGTTCCATAAAACAGGAGCAGTGACTGAAAAAGCTTTGCCATTTAGCTCTCCTAAATCTGTAAATATTGTGCTTTAAGCTATCCATTTAAATCAAACCCTTGCCCTTTGCTTTAGAAAAAAGTCAACTTTGTTCAGTTTCAGTGAACTTCATATAAGAAAAGAAAATAATACTATAATCAAATATGTTGGCGTTTGCTTTGCGTTCTTGTGCTTGGAGAATTCTGAGTAGTTGAAAAGTGTGCACTCTTCATTCTGAATCTAGTTTTCCCAAAAAAGAAGTTGCACTTTGTTCCCTCTGCATTCTTCCTGTAAGGAAAACATGCAGCTACCAGCACTCTGATACTTCAGCTTTGCACATTTTAGCTTTGCCCCTTCTCTTCTCTAGAGATCATTTGATTCCAATAATAGAAGACATACTGTTTAGGATTTTTCGATGTACAGTGATCTATAAAAGCAATCACCTCCCACTAGCCTTCCAACTGAAGGAAGCAGAGGGAGCAAATCTAGTTCATTAACATGAAGCCAATCAGCCAAACAAACATATGTGTCGTGACAGCATTTGCTTGAAATAACGGGAAAAGGATTGTTTTATTCATCCTCAGTTCTGCCCTTGCCGACAGTAATGGCAACCAGAAACTGACAGGTGGTTGCTTAAGTCCCAATTACCACATCATTTCATGCAACAAGGCCTAGTTCCTTTTGTCTTTTCCCGACAAGACTGAAAAATATTTCTAGCTCTGGGTTCAGCAGGGAGCAAGCAGAGAGATGTTTAAGAAAGCTAGATTGCTTTAGATGCACAGAAGGAAGGAATTCAGCCTGAGTGACCTTGGATTCATCATCCAGCTTTTCCTTGATAGCGTGAAGGAGGCATCATGTGCGGTAAATAATGCAGCCTATAGCCTTACCTCTAACTTTATCTTCAGCTACAAATATGCTATACAAATAAAACATGAAAAGGGAAAACTATGCTGGAGAAACAAATCCAAAGGACTCTCGGAATTTCAAAGAACTGCTGAGCCCATACACCAGGACCAAAGTCTTGTCTTCAGAGATAAAGTACCCTGAGAGTACAATAGGTTCCTAGAGATCATACATGAATACTTAGAACTGGGCAGCTGATCAGACCAGTTCTGCAACATTCCTGGCCAATTTTCCTCACTATGATTATACTGTACTTCTATTGTTATTATTTAGTGTATGATGAGAACATGACGGAAGAGAAGTAAACATATACAAATAATCCATATAATTATATTCAAAACTTCTACAGAGGTATGATAGTGGCCTCGTAACTAGATATCCAATTCAGCTATCCAGGCAATTACCTCTGGCATTGCTTCATGCAGTTCTTCTAGGGAACCAGAGAATGCATGGCATGGGCAATCCCACAAATGTTTAATAGTTGCATATCAGCCCCACAACTGCAACAAGGGAAATCTTTTCATCCCCACTGATACAGGGCAGAGACATTTCTTTCCCAGTATTACAGCTAATTCTGTTCAATTTCAACCAGACAGAGCAAGGACTGTATGTCTGTTAAAACTAGTGATTATTTCTAAACGTACATCTATTTTTATAATTCAGCATGTGCCAGCTAAATGAAAAAAATGTTCTCTTCTAGCAATCATAAGCATTTAATCCAAAACAGTTCCTCTCCAGCATCTCTCCAACTCTATTGACAATATATGTTCAGAACATTATTCAAATAATGCTTCATATATATATATATATTTGGGGAAAGAAATCTATCAATAACCCCAAAAAAGTGACAGTACCTTTCCTTTCCAAACATAAAAGCTTTGGAGACCAAAAGACAGAGGGAAAAGAAGCTGCCACATGCACATATCCAAGCTGCAAAGAATAAATGATAGCACAAATAAAAGGAAGGAGAAAAATATGAGGGAAGAACAGTGACAGTTGAGCATAAGGCATATATCAAAGTGTGCCTCCATCTTGTCTTAATGAGTAGGTATTTGGATAAGTGCACATCACCCAGAATATAAAAAATGAGACTCCTCTTTTTAATTAGCATGGTGTCCATGAGGAAAATGCATGAGCAGGAAAAAGGAAAGAAATCTAATGCTACTTGAAGAGTTTGAGCACTAAATGCTCCAAGTTATTTGACTGTATCAGATTTTTCCTCTAGCTAGCTAGAAATAGAGAATATGAAGGAAGAAGCAGGTAGCAATAGTTATTAGAAGATGATATAAAATACTCTCTAAGGTCAATCCATAAACTTTTGAAGGTGTATATAGAACACTACAATGCTACAAAGAATTATGATACTGGGAAACAAGACATCACAATTATTATTATTATTATTATTATTATTATTATTATTATTATTATTATTATTATTATTATTATTATTATTATTATTATTATTATTATTATTATTATTATTTTGCAATACAGACAGAATTATTTTGCTTAAAATGAACAATCCAGTCATTCTTCTATATCTACAGGATTATAGTAGCCTTCAACCAGCCCAACATTTTACCTTTGTATACTAATCACAAAGGTACTAAACTATACTAATCACATCCAACACTCCACAGATCTATTTTCAGTAAGATAACTAACTTGTTTTATTCAATTCAGTCCTACTGAAATTCAACTAACTCTGTCCGGATTCATCCCAAAGTATTTATTAACCAGACTTTTATTTATCTAATGAGGAATATATCTTCATACCTAATTATAAAGATTTAGAAGATACAAAGCCTAAACAAAAGCAGTATCAACACTGCTTGCTACAGTAGCTGCATATGCAAATGAATCTGACACATAGGACCCATTACTGCATATGCAGTGTAATGTGAACAGAGATAATAAACCAAAACAATACCAACATATGGAGGCAGCTGGTATGATTTTGCAGAATCTGTTTGTTGACTGGATGTGTGCATGCTGGCCCCCCAGCTGCCTTTAAGCCAGAAAATGAGTTCAGAAGTCTTCCCCTCAACAGAGCTGACTATCAGCCATATGCCTCTCATATCAAACCATCTTTCAGACCATTACAATGTTCACAATGTAGCTGTCACCTTAAATAAGGGTCAGGAATGGTCTATGAAGCACCCAGATGGGGTACAGTATATCAGATTCCACATTACATCTTCCCAGTCCACTGAGAGACAAGTTAACAGAAGAAAGGAAGTATCTGGATACTCAGAATATTGAATATTTATTTATATGTCAACAAGTACAAGGAAACAAGTAACAATATAGATATAGACATATGAAAAAATTGGCACAAATAACAGGATATAAATAGGCAAAACATAGCCATAAAGACATAGAGGGATTACATATAAATGGAGACAGTAGGATGGGGATGGTAGGCACGCTGGTCCGCTTATGCACACCACCCTTAGGGACCTCTTAAGAAACAGGAAAGATCCATGGTAGACAGTTTAAGTAAAAGGTATGGAGATTAGCAAGACTAACAATAGGATCAGGTAGAGCATTCCAGACATTTACTACTCTATTGCAGAAGTCATATTTCCTACAACCAAGATTAGAGCGAATTACGTTGAGCTTGAATCTATTGGTAGCCCTTATATTATTACGGTTGAAATTAAAGTACTCATTTACAGGTAGGGCGTTTTGGTAAATAATCTTATGAACTAAGCATAGGTCAGAACATAGACGGCGTAGTTTGAGGCTATCCAGACCTAAAATTTCAAGCCTGGTGGTATAGGGAATTTTATTTCAATCAGAAGATTTGAGTACTCTTCTAGTAAAATATCTCTGGACCCTCTCTAATATATTGATGTCTGAAATACAGCAGATCACTCAGTAAACCAAAGCAAAGACACCACAACACTAATACTCACTCATGGGGTTTGTTCCCTGATACTGTTCAACAGTACAGGGTAATCCCAATTAATTATAAGAAATCTATTTACATAAAACAATATCTGTATTTATGGCTGGCTAGAGACCTCTTAGGGACTTTTTGCTTGAAATGGAAAAAAAATGGACTTATGATTTGTGGTTTTGATGATTAGGGGAAAAACTATATAATAGAACTAAGCCTTTTTCTAATCCTAAAGAAAGAAACAATTTTGTAATTGTATTATGTTGGCTGCAGAAGAAATTGGAAGCTTTTATTATTATTATTATTTCTTTCCACCCTTTTCTTTCTTTCTCTCTCTCTCTCCTTCTCTCCCTCCCTTTTTTAATTGGTGTTAGTTTTAATATTCTTTATAAAACTTTTAATAGTATTTATTTTAAAAAGGAATCTGGTATTGAATTGATGTTGACTCTTTGTGCTCTCAGGCTTTGTTACGCCACTTAGAATGTCTTAGTTAAAAGCTTAGTTAAAACTCTTGCTTAACCCCTGCTTTCCCCAACTTTGACTGCTGTACATCTCTCTAGTGTTTCAGCTGATTGGATTGCCACAAAGTCTTGCTCTTTTGACTTTTGACATGATACATTTCAAACCCTGCATATTCTATCCCAATTCAATTAAGCTATCAGCCTTCAACAAATCATTCTGTTTTACCTGCATTTCTCTACGTATTTTGTTTTCCTGAGCTGTACTGATGTGAGCATAATTATTCATACATCAGTTACTACACATGTGCTCTACAAAACTGTACCTCATAGAGTAACTGTACCTTATAGAGATTAGGAAAAATCTGGCAGTAAGTTTGCCAATCGCTGCTTCAATATTTCTTAAGTATTGAAGAAGCAGCAATGGTTACTTATTGTTTTTTGGCCCAATTTAAGAAGCTACTTTCAAAGACCAAATTGGTTTAGACTCTGTTCGTTGCAGAACAGTTAGTCTATTTATTATTATATACAGTTGGTAAGATCTGCAAAAGGTTTTGAGGGCACAGTTGCTTTCAGAAACCATCTGAATTGGCATTCATCATACCCAAATTATGGAATTCCCTTCATGATCTTTGCTTGTAGAAAAATCTACATCAAAGTTTTCTCATTTTGTCTTTTAAATATAAGTAATGTCCAGTATTTTAATCAGTGTCTTCATGGTTTATGTTATGATTTTTGTTAGATCGGCGCAGGAAAGAAGAGTGACCAGCTGAGTTCAAGAACAATCGTTTATTTAACGAGAACTGAACTGGCTGTGCGCTGCCGGAGCTCTCCTTATATTTGCTCCGGCAGACGCACCGCCCACTGACAGGGATTCAAAACTCCCGCCGAAAGGATCTTCAGCCAATCCCAGGCGGATGTCCTTATAAGGACATAACACTCCTCCCCCCTAGTTCTTAGTCAGTCCATCAGGGAGGTAGTCGCTAAGATAAACAGGGCGTCTACGTGCCCGCGTAGACCTGCGCAGTTCACAGTTCGGATGGCCACCGACGTGGACGGGAGGTGTTCGCTCTGCTCCGGGCTCCAGGTCCGGTGCCGGGCTGGATCTGGCCGTAGAGGACGCTGGCTCAGTCCCAGAACCTCCGGCCGGGTCTCGGATCTCCGCCTGCTGTGGATGCTGGCCTCCCTCGTTCCTGCACGGATCCTGAGATCGCCGTTGTGGCTCTCTGCGGTGGACCGGTCCGGAACTCCTGAGCCTCGGTAGGTCCCTGGGTTTCCCTCGGTTCCTTGCTGGGCTCGAGTCGCGTCGGTCTGGGTCTGGGTGCGAGTTCGGCGGAGGTGGCTGGGCTAACCCTGGGGGTCCCCTGGTTGAGTCCGGCTTACTCCCGGGGAGTTTGGTGGAAGACCCGGGCGGCGTGTCGACCCTGTCGGGGTGGCGTAGGCCTACCTTACAGGGGTGGTGTAAGCCCTCTTGGTACGGCTGGTTGACTGGAGGTGATCTCGTTGTTGGCAGGACGCCGGGTTGTTCGGCCATGCCGGGTTGGTGTTGGCCTACCCTGCTGGGGTGATGGTGGCCTTCCTCGCAGGGTTGGTCTTCTGCGCGGTCGGGTGGTTGTTGCGGGGTCTCCTGAAGAGTTGGCTGGAGGTCCCCGTCTCCGGGTTGTCGGGTTACCACCTCGCGGGGCTGCTGTTGGCTTCCCCTGCTGGGTTGTCCCCGGTCTACTTGGCTGTTTGCAGCTGCAGTTGAATTTGGCGCCAAGGTGCTTGCCTTTCTTGTTTGTTGGCGGCCTCCCTCGTCTGGGTGGGGTCGTCCTACTTCGCCAGGGTGGTGTTGGCCTACTCCGTCGGGGAGGTCGGGGCCTACCTCACAAGGTTGGTTTAGGCCTACCTCGTCAGGGTGATTTAGGCCTACCTCGTCGGGGTGGTGTAGGCCTACCCCGTCGGGGTGATTTAGGCCTACCTCGTCGGGGTGGTTTAGGCCTACCTCGTCCGGCTGGTTTTCACCCACTTCCCTCCACCTTTTGCGGAGCTGGTCGAGATGACGTCTCACGATCTGTCCGTCTTCCAGCACAACTCGGTAGGATTTGGGGCCGGTTGTGCTGTGAACTGTAGCTTTAAGCCATTTAGGCGAGCCGTGGAAATTTAAAGCGAACACGGCGTCGCCGATCGAAAATTGGCGAAGTTGACGGCTGGCAGATGCGGGAACCTCCGAAGTGTATTGCGGGTGCAGTCTGTCCAGGGGTGACCGGAGTCGCCTGCCCATCAACAGTTCGGCAGGGCATTTCCGGGTGGCAGAGTGGGGTGTGATATGTTGTGTCAGGAGGAAGGTGTCAATGCGCTCCTGCCAATCCCCAGGTCCCATCTTGGCGAGAGACTCCTTGGTGAGCCTCACCATCCTTTCAGCCTGTCCATTTCCAGCCGGTCTGTAAGGGGCAGAGAGGGCATGACGGATGCCCAGACTTGCGAGAAAAGCCTCCATGGGCACGGACGTAAGTTGAGGACCGTTGTCCGAGACTAAGACGTCAGGGAGTCCATGGGTGGCAAACAGTCGGCGGAGGGCTCTGATTGTTGCTTCCGTTGTGGTCGATGCCATGGGGACGACCTCCAGCCATTTGGAGTAGGCATCCACCACGATGAGGAGATGGTGCCCATGAATGGGGCCAGCAAAGTCAATGTGGATGCGCGACCAGGGAGAGCTGGGGGTTTCCCAGGGCGTCGGGTCTGATTGAGGGGGTGCAGGTCTTACTTCTTGGCACGGAGTACACCTGGCGACCCATTGCTCAATGTCCTTGTCCATGGCTGGCCACCAGACGTAGCTCCGTGCCAGAGCTTTCATCCGGACGATGCCCGGGTGTCCCCTATGTAAAGCGGCCAGAGTTCGTTTTTGTAGCGAGCCGGGAATCAGCACCCTGTCTCCCCATAGCAAACAGCCGCGCATGGTGGACAGCTCCTCTCGCTTCCGGCTGAACGGCAGGAACTCGCTGCTGACATCTTGGGTCGGCCAGCCCCTTAAGACCCAAGCCTGGACTTTGCGGAGGATGGGGTCGGCCCGCGTGTGCATAGCGACGTCGGCAGACGTTACGGGACAGTTGCTGTCATTGTCAATGTGCAGCAGTTCGATCGTGGGCGCGGGGTCCTCCACGGCCTCGGCGGATGGGCATCGGCTGAGGGCGTCGGCGTTCGCGATGGCTTTGCCGGGTTGATGGACGAGGCTGTAGGAGTAGCCGGCGAGGAAAATGGCCCAACGCGTCATGCGTGGGGACATGAAGGCTGGTGTTTGCTTGTCTCCGGCAAGAAGGCCCAACAGCGGCTTGTGATCGGTGACGATGGTGAAACACCGGCCATAGAGGTATTCGTGGAAGCGCTTCACCCCTGCAACAATAGCCAATGCCTCTTTGTCCAGTTGGCTATAGTTGCGTTCCGCAGCGGACATAGTCTTAGAAAAGTAGGCAATGGGGGCTGTACAGCCGGTAGGCAGTTCGTGGCTGAGGACAGCGCCCACGCCGTAGGGTGAAGCGTCACAGGTCAGTCTGATGGGCAACGTCTCATTATATTGAATGAGCACGCTGTCGGAGGTCAGCAGGTCCTTCACAGCCCGAAAAGCAGATTCTTCCTCGCGTCCCCACCTCCAGGGAGCCGCCTTTGCCAGCAAGCGGTGGAGCGGCTCAGCAACTGTGGCTTTCTGCTGGAGGAAAATTGCGTAGAAGTTAAGCAATCCAAGGAAAGCCTGAAGCTCCGCTTTGTTTTTGGGGCTGGGAGCTTCATGGATAGCCTTAACTTTTGATTTGGTGGGGCGGATGCCAGAACTATCTATGAGATAGCCCAGGAACTCGACTTCCTGTACCCCGACGATGCACTTGTCCCTCCTGACCCTCAGGCCCTTCTCCTGAAACCGTCGTAAAACGAGTCTCAGGCGGTCAAAGAGTTGGGCCTTAGATTCACCAGAGATCAGCACATCATCGAAGTAAGGCACCACCCCTGGAACGCCTTGGAGAAGGCGTTCCATCATAGATTGGAAAATGCCAGGGGCTGCACTGACCCCAAACTGGAGGCGGTTGCACTTAAACGCGCCTCTATGGGTGACAATCGTCTGAGCCTCCGCCGTCTCCCGATCAACTGGCAATTGCTGGTAAGCCTGGGCCAGGTCCAGTTTGGCAAAAATTTGGCCCTTGCCGAGTGAGTGCAGCAAATGTTGCACCACCGGCACAGGGTATGCGCTCTGCGGTAACGCTTTATTGATGGTCACTTTGTAGTCAGCGCAGATGCGCACAGATCCATCCTGCTTCATGGGGGTCACAATGGGAGTCTCCCATGAAGCATGATCGATGGGTTCCAGTATGCCTTGGGCTATCAGCTTATCTAGCTGAGCATCTACCTTAGCCCTTAAGGCAAATGGAACCCGGCGGGGCTTAAGCCGAATAGGGGTAACCCCCTTGTCCAGATTAAAAGAAATGGGTTTCCCTGCAAAGGTCCCTAACTTACCATCGAAGACTTCTGGGAACTCTCCGATGAGCGCGTCGAGTTCCCCTGAGCTAACCTGGTGGATGCCTCCAATAGAAAGCCCCAACGGCTCGAACCACTCCACGCCCAGCAGGGTCGGGCGGCTGTGCTCCACGACTGTTATTGGGAGCTGGCCTTGGAATAGCTTGAAGGCGATGTGGAGGTTGGTTCTTCCGAGAACGCCGATGGGATTTCCGCCGAAATCCACCAGTTGGGAGTTAAGGGGTTGAAGGTGGCGCTTGCGGAGTGCCGGCTTCAGCTTCTTAATCTGGTGCCAGTCGATGATAGAGTAGACGGAGCCAGAGTCGACTTCCATGGTGCACGGCAACCCTTCTGCCAACAGTGTCACATGGAATTTTGTGGCACTGTTGTTGCTGGTGAGTCCGATGGTTGTTTGGTGTACAGCGCCGCCCTGGGAGTCATTGCGGTCGTCGCGGTTTTGCTGGATTGAGGACCGTTTGGATGACCTCTGGGTATCGCGGCGATTTTCAAGAGTGCGGGGCTTAATCGAGTCCGGAACCGGATCAGAGGCTCTGCATGCCTCGGCGATGTGCCCCTTCTTGAGGCAGCGTCTGCAGGTTGCATCGCGCCAGCGGCAGGACTGGCGTGGATGGAGTCCCTTGCAACTGCCGCATTGAGCTGCGCGGCGGCCATCTTTTTGAATTTCCCGCCTAGATGGGCGGGAAACTTTCAAAACAGTCGATTCTCCCTCTGAATCAGTTGGTGTGGCATAGTCATCGGACGAATCCGACGCCGGCTTGTGGATCTTATGGATCCCACGGGACTGGCGCATCGCAGCTGCGGCGGTCTCAGAGGTCTCTGCAGCCGTGGCCTCTTCGAGGACGTCCTTCAGGGACAGGCGCTTCCTACTCAGGAACTTTTTCTGGAGGTTGGCATCTCTCATTCCGAAGACGATCCCGTCTCGTAAGGCATTGTCGACATTTTCAAATTCGCAGTTAGCTGCGATTTGTCGCAGTGCCGCAACAAAGTCCTTGAGGGATTCGCCTTCCATCTGGTTCCTTTGGCGGAACGTGAAGCGGTTGGAAATGGGGGTGCCCGTTGGTGCATAATGGTCTTGCAGGGCAGCCTGTAAATCCACCCAGGACATGACTTCAATGTCTCTGGGTGCGACGAGGTTGACAGCGAGCTCCAATACATCGGTGCCGCAGTTGGCGAGGAAAAGAGCCCTCTTCCTCTCGTCGTCGATGTTGGTGTAGCCGTTTCCCCGGAGGAATTGGCGGAAACGGATCATATAGGAGCTCCATTTCTCCCGGCTGGGGTTGAAAGGAGCCAGCGAGGCAAACGGCGCTTGCGGCGTTGCCATTCTTCAGGCCGCGTCGAGTGACTTCAGCTCGTTAAGGCGATCGTGCCACGCGGGATTCTTCTCTAGTCCTTCGTCGCCAGTGTTAGATCGGCGCAGGAAAGAAGAGTGACCAGCTGAGTTCAAGAACAATCGTTTATTTAACGAGAACTGAACTGGCTGTGCGCTGCCGGAGCTCTCCTTATATTTGCTCCGGCAGACGCACCGCCCACTGACAGGGATTCAAAACTCCCGCCGAAAGGATCTTCAGCCAATCCCAGGCGGATGTCCTTATAAGGACATAACAATTTTGTTACTTTATTTTAATCTTTGTAGTGACACAATGATGTTATAGCATAGGAACTCAATATAGAACTATTTGTTGTAATAAAATTCTAATTAAATAGCAATTGCTATAACCATCATGACTGCTCAAAAAAAATTTAGAATTTGTAATTCTGTGAACTTGTTCTGGAATATTTCCTTTTTCAAGAAATCCCAAGAAACAAATTTATCAGTTGCATAATAAATATCTATGCTACAACCACATTCCTATCCAAGGTTTGCCCCCTAAAACAATAATCAGAGAAGAGAGTTCTAGTATATATTCCAAGCCCATCTCGCCCCATCCCTGCAATGAAGGTATCTTCTGTGGGACATTTACCAGGGAAAAAGATAAATATAGTCTCCTTAGCATGGCTGTTCTCATAATATTCATAGCTTTCTACACAATATGCAAATACTGGTGTTAGGGAGGCCAATAACAAATCTCATTACATTCATTTGATAATGCTTTAAAGAGGATTTTGCAAGACCCAACAAAGACCTATATCTAAAACAGGAGTGGACAATTTTCCCAAGGGGGCTGTATTAGAAACTGGGACCATTGTGAGGTCTGCTGTCACCTCCCTCCTGCCACCGCCATCCCCCACTGCTGCCTCTTATAGTCGCTGCTGCAGGCCAGGCAGGGATAGTCAAAGGGCCAAATGTGGCCCATAGACCATAAAATACCCAGGTCTGATCTAAAAGGTCCAGTTTAAATAATATTGCAACTTACCGACAGAATAGAAAATTGCTGGAAGAGCCCTACCACTAAAAGGGATTGAGTGGTATGGCTATGAGTTCCTAAAGCCTGGATATCTGCAAAATTATTCAGGATTCCTACACAATTATTTTGTGTATGAATCCTGCTGTGAAATTTTCTAGGACTGCAAAAACCACACAGCCTTGTTCCTAAAATAGATTGATAATATTCAGCTGCTAATTGCTGCTGTTGTTTTTTCTTCCACAAACACAATCAGACCTCAGAAAGCACAACATTGGAAATGCAAAAGGTGTCTTCTAATAATCTTAAAAAGTCAAGCTACAGCTACTTTCTATTTCAGAAGACGCTTCAGAAGGGAGCAATTTGAAACAAACCAATGACTGCACACAGTCTCAAGGCCTTTGTAATTAAAATAAAAATAAAGGTCAATTCAGGGGGTATATTAGGGAGATATACAGATACAAGATGTTGCTATATAATTTCTACAGTCAGAATGAGATTTCAGGATTTAAGAACTTCTAGATCCAAATGTTAACAAAAAGTTAACATTTCAAATAATCTGAAGTATTTCGAACAATTCAAACACTAGAGTCACCAAGGACAAAGTTTGCAATTACAACTGTGGAAGCAGTACAAATTATGTCAGGATCAGCCAGGAACTGGAGACCTCTTAATGACATTTGTTATGTGTCTTACAAGCTTCAGAATGGAGTCTTTTCCCAGCTGTTAGATCACAACTGGGATGAAAAGCTGGAAGAGTTCTGCTGTTGTCAATGTGTTTTTTCCTTTTTGTGAGTGGAGTTATTTGTCTTTGACTGTCTGAGGTTATAGGTTATGTGGGGGGTGTTGGGATGGGGGGAGGTTTGCTCCCAAATCATGACCCAGCACACAAGCAAACACACCAGGACTTAAATAAAACTAGCAGAGGAGTCTTGTATAAAAATATACTTTACTACAAAACTTTTAAAAAACACTGTATCTTTTAAAAAGCACATTAATAACAAAGTCTTATCTTGGTTAAATGAAGCCAGGCCGACTCCCTAAATTCCTCTCCACAATACCGAAACCAGTCCCTGGGAAAAACTAACAAGACATAAAACAGCTTCAGTGTCGATACATCATCGAGGTGGTAGAAGGATAGCAGCGTGGGCTTCAAAATAAAAGTCACCTGTAAAAAGCAATCCAAACAGCAAATGTGGCTTGAAGCTCCTGGCAGGGAAACTGTCCAGCGTATCCCTCCGATCGTAGCAGCAAATGTTCAAATGTTGGCTTGCATGTTTCAACTAAGCAAAAGGCAAGCCAAAAGTAGAAACTTCAAAAGGCTCCCAGCTATCTCAGCACACAGTTGCAAGATAGCTACGTGGGAGTAACACAGCTTCTCGGCTTCTTCTCCACTGCTATCTCTGCTGCAGGCATCGGGGCTTCCCAGGAGAGTTCTCCTCCCTTCTTTCAGCTCTGCGTCCAGGTGCCTCAGCACTGGCTCTGCATCTAGGCCTAAACAGCGTCTAGGCCCAACTAGCAAGGAGAAAGGTCCATGCTTATATGGTAAGCTAACCTGCAATTAACTAGGGCGGAGAAGGCTTGCAGTTAATTGCAGACCGGAAATGGCTTGATTAAGTCCATACAGTTTGTAGCTGATCAAGTGGCCACAGCAATCCTGAAAACACTTCCTGACGGGGGGGGGGGAGTTGTGTTTTTAATCCTTGTCAGATATGAAGAATCAGGATCATCCATAAGTTCTACTTCAGAAGATTTATTGCTCAAGCCTATACTGTTCAATTAATAGTCAGCACTATTTTGATGCTCGATAAAAGTTAACCAAATTCAAGAGGGGCCTGAACTTGAGCATTTGTGGACACATTAGGATTCTAGACTGAGCTCTCCCCACTCTCTTTTTTCTATTAATAGTTCAAAATTAAAAACATTGGACATAGATATGACATCACTGGTCCCAAGCATCTTCCAACACTTTAAGTTAATACATAATTACTAATGATAATATAATAATGTACTTGTTACACCTTATACATTATTTAAACATAGTATAATAATAGTCATTTATACCTTATTCCTATACAATTATACATATCTATGCCTGCATATACCTATCTATACAATTAATATACATATTTATCTATAATAACGTATATAATTCTAGTCTTAACACTTCTCATTTGTCTCAGCTATCCTCCTTTTATCTAACCATTCATAGAATTTTGCCCAGATTTTATAGTACGATGTTTCGCTTTTATCCTTGAGTTCCAAGGTGAGTCTATCCATTTCTGCATAGTTGAAAAATTTTAGTAGTATTTCCTCTTCAGTTGGGGTATCTTTCTCTTTCCACTTCTGCGCGAAGGCTATCCATGCCGCTGTAAGTATATGCAGTAGTAGATAATTTATGTCTTTCTTTTATTTTCCCTCCGTTATTCCCAAAAGGAAAAATTCCAGTTTGACTTCTATGTTTATTAACAAAATGTCTTCCAACCAACTCTTTATCAGATTCCAATATTTCTTTGCCTTTGGGCATTTCCACCAATATGTTAGAAGTTCCCTGGACCCACCTTCCAACATGCTGAAAATTTCCCTTATTGATTTGTGCTAATCTTGTGGGTGCCACCTATAAAACATCTTATATAAATTTTCCTTATATGAAGTTGCTAATGTAATTTTTAATTTTTTTCCCCAGAGAGTCTGCCAATTGTCCAAATCAATTGGCAGACTAATTTACTCCATGGAGTAAATATTTATTCCAAATTATCATTGCTTCTTTGACTTGTTCCTCAATCATGTCTTGTTCCAATAAATAACAATATAATTTACTTATGGTCTTGTCCTCCCTGCTTAATAAAATCTTATCTAACTGTGATAATTCTTGCTTTAAACACCATTCCTTTTTGTCTTTGCTAAATTTAGATTGTATTTGGAGGTATGCCCACCATTCCAATTCAATTCCTTCTTCCTTTAAAATGTTTCTCACTTTCAATTATCCTCTCTCATTCAGAATATCTTTATAGGTGACAACCCCCCCTAATTTAGTAAAATTTGGATGAGTATACATTTCCAAAGTTGACACCCAGTTGGGAATTTCCATATAATTACTCCTTTTTGTCTTAATCTGAGCTCTCTCTTGACTCTATCCCCAGGCTCTACCAGCTTATCTATTACATAAACTGCCAGGGTCATTTGTGTGGGATTGACAACTCTATAAACCATATACTGTAAATAAATAAAATCCTGTCATTCCTAAACTGCAAGGACTAGTCCAGGCAATTGACAGGAGTCAACTAACTTGTAGGCACACAAAGATTTGAACCATGTATTTAGAACCATGATGGCGAACCTATGGCACGCGTGCCAGAGCTGGCACACATGCTGGGACACCCACCGTCACCCCAGGTCAGATCTCCATGGCGTTTCTTTCGCGAGCTTCTGTTTCCCTGCAAACGATGAAACGAAACTCACAAAAGAAAAAGATCTTACCTCTCCTGTCCTGTCCTTACCTGTCCTGCCTCCCACCGCCAGTCTTTGAGTCTCTTCTGCACATGCGCACATCTGCATGTGTATGTCCATGCATGCCCATGCATGCAAGCATGTCCACACATGTGGGCACGCACACCTTTCAGTTTAGGCATGCTCATGTGCATAGTTTGGCTACTCGGTGTCTAAACCGTTCTCGATCACTGGTTTAGTTTTAATTTATAAGAAAAAGCAGTCTGGTTCCCTTCAGATACTTCCTGGGACTATTCAAGTCCAGCTAATATAATTAAGATATAAATAAATGCAATAAAACATTTCCCTACAACTAATATCACTGTTTGTGTATTCAGCCAAAATGTCAAATCTATTTACAATGCAGCCTTCTCTTCTTTTTTAAATTAATCTTAGTAGTGCTTTGAAAATATTTGACAATTACTGGAAAAATGCAATATATGTATGGTGTCAACTCTGGTCTTAGCCACTTGGCCTTGTTCCTTCTTTCAGTGTTCCTCCTTATCTGGCCCTCTTCCATCCATCCTGCCTACTTTTGATTCGAGTCCCACCATCATAACGTTGTCACTACTCATTAAGTGTGTAATAGAAATTGCTTCTGGATCAGTTCTCCTATGGGTCTGTCCCCATCTAGTCCCAATTAAACTGAGACATGTCTATAACATAGCTCTGAAATTCAATGAAGAAAACTAGTGTTCTTTCTTTCCTAAAAGTGGTAAGCAAATTAATCTATTCCCCAGTTTCTACAAGGAGATAGTCTAACTCACAAATAAATACAGAGAGTCCTTTTTAAAGAGGAATATATTTCCAGGCTTCTAAAATGGCTGATCATAGCATTTTATTTCATTCATTAGAGTACACAACAAGAGAAAGCACAAAACAAAAGAGTATTTGTTATTCATTTGCTGACTCAAATTGGTAAAAAAGGAAAGGGATGGGATGGGGGAGGTGTTTGGCATGCTAAAAGTTGAAGTATTCCAAATTTCAAAAGAACTGAATTAGTGTGTGTAAAAAGGATCTGCCTTGTCCACTTCAAGGAATTGCTTGTTAATTGCTCATTACAGCTTGATATAAACTCCCTCACTCTACAGCACTCAAGCTGCCGGTCTACCCTCAGAGTGAATCAATAATTGGAAACTTTTAAATTTTGCACCTCATCATTTGTCAGCAAGTACTCTTCACTATATAGTACTTTATTCATTTATTCTTTTAATCCATTTATATACCAACATCAAAGTCATGCTAGGTGGGGAATTTTGAGAGTTGAAGTCCACACATCTTAAAATTGCCAAGGCTGAGAAACACTGGTCTAAATATGTATACAAAATAAGAAAAATATGAAAAATGAAATATGTGAGAGAAATTTAGTGTTCTGAGAAGGATATGAATAGCAGACAAACAGAGTTGGAAGGCACTTTGGATGTCTTTTAATCCAATCCAGGAGTTGCAAATGACATGGGCTACAAGGAAAAATGGCATATTTTCTTTAAAAAAAGAAAATACAAAGATATAATCAACATTGTATTAAAGAACTAACTATAGTAGCAATGTTTGAAACTGTTTTGAAAATTTAAATATAAGAAGAGAAATTAAATTACCATGCCATTCCCTTTGGAAAGTCATCAATGTCTGTGTTTTTTTATTTACTGTACAATACACCTGTGTGTGAGAGTGATTCTTTTTAATCTCTGATAATATCATATACTCTTTTATTTTTATGTACACAATCACACTTTTTATTTTTTTTTTCCTTTTAAATATAGATTCTCTATATGTAATAGAATGGTATTTCAGTGCTAAATTGAGTCTTTATGTAGGTTCTACATCTACCAGCAATATCAGTAAATAGATAAAGTGTCTAAATAGATATTTGTTAATGGCACAGGTCATAAAATCAATTGGGATTGGGAAAGTAGGTCAAAATAAAAAATTATGAAGTTACTCTTAATGTAAACAGGTTGCAATTTAAAAAACAAAATGTAATTTTACTATATTTATTAAAGGCAGATATTGTTTAGCATACTACAACACTACTATCAATTAACAATGGTGGTGCTGATGGTAGTGGAGGAGGAGGAGGAGGAAGAAGAGGAGAGGAGGAAGAGAAAAACTTCCTTATCCATCGGAGACTCACTTAACAGAGAAGGATAAATCTCTATTAATAAAGGACTGGGTGAGAGCTTTCCCTCACAAAAACTTCTATAAAACTTAAATGAATAGCCATTTTGGTTTGAAAAGGATTTCTAATTGATGTACAGCAAGATATTATTGATGCAAATGCTGATATTTAAATTTATGTGTTACTGTAAAATAGCAGAGACTGCAATAGTTATGGTTAATGTTTCTGGTTAAAATTTAAATTCTCATATTTTATTATTGTTTTCAGCACTTAAATGAGTATATTTATGATAAATTGATAATAAAAAAATTTTTGGATCCTGAGCTTGATAGAAATATAAAAAGAAAAGAAAATCTCAAACACTAGTAAGAAAAACAATCAAGATTTATATGGAAGAATATAATTTTATAGATCCCTGGCATTTAATGTATGTAACTAAAAGGGAATATACATTTCAGTCAAATGTGCACCAGAATTTTTTTATGCTTGATTATTTCTTAATATTATCATTCTTATGTCACAAAATTTTGGGATGTAGTATGAATGTTTGTTGTGTATCTTGAAGTACCTTGAAATATATATTTCAGAAACCTATTTAGGTATCAAGAAATTGGTATGTTAATGTTTCTTTATTGAATGATAATGAATTTGTTCAACAAATGTGGATGAAGACTTCACAATATTTTGATTTAAATTCAGAAATATCAAATGCCCAATTTTTTGAATAGGAAACATAAAGTGTATATTTGAAGAAGAATTACTATGTATCATACAAAAACATAAGGAAACATAAAAATATAAGGAAAAATAATTTAAAGGATGAATTGAAACATTTATCAGCACAATTTCTTTTATACAGAAAAATGCAGAAAAAGAAATATGTATTAATTAATATAATAGCATAGTAAGCAGAATTTATGCTAAAATGTTTAGGCAGATACTGGGAAGGCAACGAAAGACCCACTAAGATCTTGTCTAACTCCTTAAAATAAAATAAAGATAAGGCAATGATTCCAATTATTAGAGGTGAAAGAAATGAAATATAAAAAACTTCAATGGATATAAACTGTAATTTTAAAAAAAAATTATTCAGAATTTTATAGTAAATCAGATAATTTATTGAATGATACCATTTTATATCATTCTGACTTTTTATACTTTTTATGATTTCAATATATATATCGCTCTATCCCATTGGGCCCACCATTTCTGGTGATTACAGAAAATGAGGTGCAAGGTCTACTTCACAAACAAAAGCCAGGAAAAGCACCAGGCCCCATAGAAGATAACTCCTTCTTGTTTAAAAGCCTGTGCTGACCAACTGGTCCCTATCTTCGCCTGCATCTTTAATAACTCAGTAGAGATGTGCTATGTTCCTTCTTGCTTCAAACGTTCTACTGTCATCCCAGTGCAGTTTCTCTATACACCAATGACTACATCTCAAAACATTCCTCTGTTAAAGTACTGAAATTTGCAGATGATACAACAGTGATTAGTCTCATTTGAGATGACGAATCTGCATACAGACGGGAGGTTGAACAATTAGCCTTGTAGTGCAACTGGAACAAGCTTGAACTAAATACACTTAAAACCATAGAGATAGTGGTAGATTTTAGGAGAAACCCTCCTATACTGCCACCTCTTACAATACTAGACAACACAGTATCTGATTCAGTTCTACAGAGGAACTATTGAGTCTGTCATCTGCACCTCTATAACAGTTTGGTTTGGCCCTGCAACCAAACAAGACAGACACAGACTTCAACGGATAATTAGAACTGCAGAAAAAACAATTGCTACCAATCTGCCTTCCAATGAGGACCTGTATACAGCCCAAATCAAAAAGAGGGCTGAGAAAATATCTACAGACCCCTCACATCCTGGACATAAATTGTTTCAATGTCTACCCTCAAAACGATAGGGCACTGCACATCAGAACAACTAGACACAAGAACAGTTTTTTCCCGAATGCCATCACTCTGCTAAACAACTAATTCCAACACCACTGTCAAACTATTTACTAATACTGTATTACTATTATTCTTCCCATACTTCCTATTGCTTATCTCCTCCCACTTATGACTATAACCATGTTGCTTGCATTTTTATTTTTTATATTATTCTGTTTATTTCTTAGTATGATTTGATTGCTTATTAATAACCTATGACGATCACTTAGTGTTGTATCTTATGATTCTTTTTTCTTTTTTTCCTTTTATGTACAGTGAGAGCATATGCACCAAAGACAAATTCCTTGTGTGTCCAATCATACTTGGCCAATAAAGAATTCTATTCTGTTCTATTAAATAAAATTAATTTACCACATTTACCACAAAACAACCTGCATTTGCTCCATTATCTGAGAGAAAAATTAAATAATTAAATTTTAAAATGGAGAGTGCAAGATTAGGTTGATTCCCTATTGAGGGTATAAAAATACCCTTTTGGTACCAAAACTTTGTCGATATATGAAGATATATTTAATAAGGGAAATTTATCCTTTTAACTACAGCTTTTAAGTACACTTTTATGAAAGTTATACTAAAAGCAGGTAATGCTTACACAGAATACTTATTATGTAATCTCAGCGGTGAAATCCAGCCAAATTTATCCGGCTCCTGCACAAATCACTACAGCTGGCGTTGGGAGGCTCCACCTCCCCATCGGGACATCATTATGTCCCATTTTTGACTCTCTGTACGCGCTCACTGGTAGTGAAGGTAAGTGCATTTCACTGCTGCCTAATCTTGTTGATTAATGTTGATACAAAAACTTTAACAAGATGTTAATGAATAGATCACAGCAAGTGATATAATTTATTATTAAAATGATCAAGGAGAGTTTATAAAAAGTAGGCAAACAGGAACCAACATTTGGTTAAGTGTACTAGATCCGTTGGATCTAAAACTTGAATAAAAATAGAAGTATTCTATCCCATTATTGATTTGGATCAATAGATAGGTGCCTTTAGCAAACTGGCAGGTTACTCTATTAATTGATCCAAATAAGAATTGATGTTAATAGGTGAAAATTGTGTTATCCATCCATTTAAGGAATATGAATTCCATATTTGCACTGAATTCAAAGGATTAAACTCAATAGCATGTAGTAAACATATATATTGTTTTTTCACATATTGATAGATGAGAGTCATTAAACTCTAGCCTGTAGGGCAGGGTGAACTCTCAAAACCAATATTCTTGCCAGATTAAATTATATTTTGAGAGGAATTCCAGTTTCTACAAATATTTCCACAAAATGAATTTAGAAAATTTCTATAGGAGTTTTTATTTTTATTTTTACAGAAAATATGTTTACCAGTTAATGAGGGAGGTTCTGATTTTCCAAATCTGGAGCTATCATCATGCTTACTGATTGCCAAGTATTAAATACTGAAAGCCAATTGATTTCAGTAATTTTGGAATATACAGTACCTTTATAACACCATTGCTTGAATAGACAGTGTTATCTATGGAATCAGTTATGTCAATTAGAAAACTATGGAATGAAATGTCTAATAAAAATGTCTAATAAAGAAGAGTTTTTCCCATGCTAAGTTGACTGTATTGTTGGGGAAACCCAACTTTAAAAATTGTGGAAAAAATAGGCATATGGAAAAATAGGAGGGAAGTAGGGATATTGACTTTGGACCAACTGATAGATGATGAAAATTTTTAACATACTCTGCATTAAGAGACAAATATCATCTATCAGATATTACCTAATAAAAATATTTATAATTATAAAACGTGTTAACAACATTATTTGGACCAGCAGGATTTAAAGGTTAAATCCTTAAAACTAAAATAAATAACTCTACCCTTGTTAAATCAATTTGATCTGCAGATACAAAGAAATTAGTGAAATATAAAAATAGAGGTTCCTATATTGCCTAGATATTGGGAAAGTGTTTTCTAAAGCAAGGGTGTTGATGCACTTCAAATTATGACTTATACAACAAGATACAATATTTAGAATTTATTAAACTCAGTTCTGTTTGCATAGAAAAGGACTAACAAAAACAGCACTTGGTCAGAGATGTAATAATGATATATCTTTACAAAGTCCTATATTTGCCACGTTTTGTGAGAAAGAAGTGTATTGTATTGTATTGTATTGTATCGTTGAGTCACAATAGCTATTAGGAGATACTATTCTTTTGAAGTATATAGCTAGTGCATGGAATCTGATAACTGAACAATTTACATGAGGTTTCCCTATAGACATAGATTTGTAAAGACAAACATTTATAAAAAAAATAGAGTATTATAGATATTATTATTATTATTATTATTATTATTATTATTATTATTATTTAGATTTATATACCGCCCTTCTCCTTGCAGACTCAGGGCAGTGAACAGCCAGATAAAAAACAGTACATAAAAGTTAAAAAAATTTAAAACCCATATAAACTTTGGCTGAGATTAAAACAATTAAATACTTAAAATACCACAACCCTACAATACAAAAAATCTTAAAAATTCAACAGGGGTCAGGCTAGACTGGCGAGCTGGAAGAGATAGGTTTTTAGGGCCCGACAAAAAGTCCGGAGGTCGGCAATTGTTCTCAGTTCTGGAGGAAGATCATTCCAGAGGGTAGGGGCTGCCACAGAGAAGGCCCTCCCCCTGGGGGTTGCCAGCCGGCATTGCCTGGCTGATGGCACCCTGAGGAGGCCCTGTCTGTGGGAGCGCACCGGCCGGTGGGAGGCTATTGGCGGCAGAAGGCGGTCCCGTAAGTACCCTGGTCCTAAGCCATGAAGCGCTTTAAAGGTGATCACCAACACCTTGAAACGCACCCGGAAGTCCACCGGCAACCAATGCAGCTCGCGCAGGAGAGGTATCACGTGGGAGCATCCCGTCGCTCCCATAATCCCCCGCGCGGCCGCATTCTGCACCAGTTGGAGCCTCCGGGTGCACCCCAAGGGAGCCCCATGTAGAGAGCATTACAGTAGTCCAGGCGAGAGGTGACGAGCACCTGAGTGACTGTGCGTAGGGAGTCCCGATCTAGAAAGGGCCGCAACTGGCGTATCAGGCGAACCTGATAGAAAGCCCCCCTAGCCACAGCTGTCGTGTGATCCTCTAAAGACAGCTGTGGGTCCAGGAGGATGCCCAAGTTGCGCACCCTTTCCGTGGGGGCCAATGATTCGCCTCCAATAACCAGCAATGGTGTCAGCTGGCTATATTGGGACGCTGGCAGCCACAGCCACTTGGTCTTGGAGGGGTTGAGTCGAAGCCTGTTTCTCCCCATCCAGGCCCACACGGCTTCAAGGCACTGGGACATCACTTCCACAGCATCGTTGGGGTGGTCTGGGGTGGAAATGTACAGCTGAGTATCATCAGCGTACTGATGGAACTCCACCCCAAAACCATTAAAAGATACATATGTGTACTTGACTATTATTTGTATTGCATTGGCTTCCTATTAGTCTCCAGTCACAATTCAAGGTGGCTTATATGGCTATATGGCTTAGGGCCAGGCTATCTTTGAGACCATTTTCTACCACATAGCTCCCAATGACCGGTAAGATCCCACAGAGTTGGCCTCCTCTGGGTCCCGTCAGCTAAACAATGTCACCTGGCGGGTCCGTGGGGGAATGCCTTCTCCGCGGCTGCCCCAGCTCTCCGGAATCAGCTACCTCCTGAGGCCAGGACTGCTCCCACCCTACTGGCCTTCTGGAAAATGGTGAAAACCTGGCTTTTCCGGCAGGCTTGGTGCCGTTGATCTCACCACTGCGATCTTGTGAGGTCCGGCCATGAGCAGTGTGTATGGGTATTTAACGTTTTTTATTGCATATTGTTTATACTGCCTTTGTTGTAAGCCACCCAGAGTCCTCGGAGAGTTGGGTGGTATAGAAATATGAAAAATAAATAAATAAATAAATAAATAAATAAATAAATAAATAAATAAATAAATAAATAAATAAATAAATAAATAAATATAGTGCTATATATAAACAATTATAGAATTATAATTTTACTGTTATGACATACTGTTTTTTCCTTTGTAGTATTTTTTCATTATTTTGTCAAAGCTCTTTTAATGTTTTCCCCTTTTTCATATGCATCCCCATTATTATTATATTTGTGCTTTGCTAATTTGCTTTTTCATTATTAATTAAAAAGCAATAAAATACATTAAAAATAACATTGTATTAAGGAACTATACAAGAATTAGGTGACATTATAAAAAAAGTAATATTTACGGTAGTAGATTGGATCCTATATTTTTGAAAATCTTATACTTTTCTCTATTCACTATGAAGTCTGCAAGAGCTGAAATAATGTGCTTTCAAACATATATTCATTCACAGAGCCTATATTATTAAAACTGTTACCTTTTCATCCATCTTGTTTTCCAAATGTATCCCTACAAAACGCAACAAAATTTATGGAATGTATTGTGATTAAGAAATGCCTCAACTTACTCATTTTTCTTTTAATAATTTGCATAATTTGTTTTTTTAAATAATACTTTTATGACAATATTAATAAATTAGGATTTTTTAAAAAAACGTTAAAATAATTGCATGTGTTTTTTATTATTTCCTTCAATGGAAAGGTGTTTTGAGTACAAATTGACAACCAGAAAATGTAAATGGAATTGTCATGTCCTTACTATAGTTAAAAGGCTGATGTTGCAGCTGTGGAAAAGTAAATGTATGCCTCCATTTATTCAGTGGATTGAAGATATGATTGTATTTGCCACTATGTGCTTTGTCACCTTTGAAGCAATCTTCTGAAAAAAGAGGAAAAAGTATATACAAAAAAAGTATATAGACAAAAAAAATCTTGATGCTGGCAGCTGGATAAGTGGGTATCAATAGAATGAAAATCAGTATTTAAATAATTTTTCTTTCATATTTAATTTAAAAAATAATGTAGGCACAATTAAAAATATTAATTTAAGAATCCATTTATTCAATTAGCCTAATATCTTCTGTGACTAGCAATTGAATTCTTTATGGTATCATGGTATTCATTTAACAACTACAGCATTCATTTAATGACCATTGTGAAAAAGGGCAAGAAATTACTTCCAGTCACATGGGTGCCTTGATTTATCACTATATCAATTTACAAACAGATTTCCAATCCCAATTATCGTTGTAAGGCAAGGTCTACCTGCATGTCTTATGTAGAAAAACTATACCAATATCTGCCTGATTATTTTATCCAGGGGTGAAATGCTCCCGGTTCAGACCGGATCTCCTGATCCGGTAGCGATGGCAGCGGATGGTTCAGAGAACCGGTAACAAAAATCCCTGTGTCCCCCCACCCCCACCATGCCCAGCTGAGCCACAGGATCATCAGAGGCTTTTTTTTTTTTTACTTTTAAAAGCATTTTTTCTTCAACCTCTTCTGACGAGAAAATGCTTTTAAAACAAAAAAAAAAACCTCTGAAGATCGCGTGGCTCAGCTGGGATCATCAGAGGCTTTTCAAAGCATTTTTTTCTGCAACCTCTTGGCCGAAAAGGTAGTAAAAAATGCTTTGAAAAGTCTCTGACGATCCCAGTGGAGTTGCCTGATCGGCAGAGGCTTTTCAAAGCATTAGAAAAAATGCTTTGAAAAGTTAAAAAAAAAAGTTGGCCACACCCACCTAGTCACATTACCACCACCACCACCACCCACCAAGCCATGCCCACAGAACCGGTAGTAACAAATTTTACATTTCACCCCTGATTTTATCCCAGGTTCAGTTTCTGGCCTTTCCAACTAAGGCAAGAAAAACTTTAATCTGAAACTTCAGAGGTCGTTATCCATCCACAATGAGGCATGTGGACGGTCTTTGACTGGGGAAGTCTGATCTAAACCTCAAGCTCCTTGCCACTTCATTTATTCTGGAAAGAAAATGAAGTACACTTAAACAGAATTTAAAATAATTAAATTTTATAAGCTATTGTTAAAGGAAGAAAAAGAGAGATCCTCAGAATATTAGACCCTATTAATTCATAATATATTCCATGACAGAAGCAAGCAACTTTGTTCATAAGAATACGGGAAGCCTATTGCAGTTAGAAATAATTATATTAGTTGAACTGTGCATTAACATGGCTTGCTTGGTTTTACATTTGAGTATTTGCACAAACCTATTCACCGTCTGGTACATAAACAATGATTTATGGCTTAAGAAATGGCATGAAATCATTTGAAGGCAGGAGATATCGGAAGATTTGAGAGCCTTATTTCAGGCACACTCACAAAATGATTTTCTTAAGAGATTTTTCTCAAGTGACTCATCCAAAACATTTGTTTACCAGAAGCTGAAGTAGTTCTCTGGGTCATTCTGTGTCATCCGAATTGACGACAGAAACCAACGGCTTTATATAAATCCATATAATACAAGAAGCTGATGAAACTAGCATGTGATTTAATATTTTTATTAAACAAATATTTTGAAAAGGTCATTTTTATTGTATTCTGCTTCTGTTATTTACACATGAATTGTGAAATAATGTATTTCTGTGACACTGATACACTCCAGAATATCGGATGGCATAAAACCTAAAAAAGGTCACATTCATTTTATGTGGAACAATAAATAGGAATTAAAAACATATTTCTATTGCCTTTCAGGTCAAGTATTGTTTTATAGTGTTTTCATTGGTTGTTTTATTTATTTATTGTACCCCACCTTTGTTTGTAACATAGAGCTGAAGTGGCACAGTGGTTAGAGTGCAACTTCAGACAACTTCAGTTGACAGCTAGTTGACAGCTGACAGCTAGTTGCAGTTCGGCAGTTCAAATCTCATCAGCTCAAGGTTGACTCAGCCTTCCATCCTTCCGAGGTGGGTAAAATGAGGACCCAGATTGTTGGGGGCAATATACTGACTTTGTAGAACTGCTTAGAGAGGGCTGTAAAAGCACTATGAAGCGGTATATAAGTCTAAGTGCTATTGCTATTGCTATCATGCCTTTATTATTTTTACAAATAATTCAAGACAGCAAATATATCCAGCATATATCCTATTTTCCCCACAATAAGAACCCTGTGAGATGAGTTGGAATGAGTTGGAATGAGAGTGATTGGTGCAAGATCATCCAATTGGCTTTCGTGGCTAACACGGGATTTCTAGCCCAGTGCTTTAATCACTAGACCAAACTGACTATAATTTATATCCCTTCTGTTGATGGATGGTGCTAATAAATATGACTTCATAATTGCTTATAGTAAATATTGGTAGTAAACTATTTTATTCCAATTTCATTTTAAATTTTTTTATCAGATTTTAATAATGATATATGTCTAGAACTCTGCACTTTGATATGGCCCAAGGGCTAATCAATAAAGTAAACTAACCAGAAGTAAACAAATCAACATTGTCTACAAATTTTTCTTCTAAGTTCATGTGGGGAATGAAAATTTAGTTGGAGAATTAACTTGGAGGCTGATCCCCCAACTGGGCATCCCTTGGACAATGGTGATGTCACTTGCTGATTCTTTTAAGTAAGCTTCTGACATGAAAGTATAATTTGGAGGCTAATAAATGGCTTGATAGCTGGGCTATTTTTGGAAAAAGAATTATTCCAAGCAAGCTTGATTGATTGATTGGTTGCTTGCTTGATTGATTGATGGATAAACATTTATATGGCTGTCCACTAATTCTCAGTGACTCTGGGCAGCTTACAAAAATAAAAATTCAATATATAAACAATCAAAACAATAACCCCTCCCCCGTGCTCCTGGAGACAACAATCAATCAATCAGATAAGCCACTTAATGGGCTCATTCCAACTCCCAACTCTGAGTTCCCCAGGCCCATTGGCAAAACCAGATCTTCAGGTCCTTGCAAAAGAGTGTAAAAGTGAAGGCCAATCTAATCTCTAAATAATAATTTAGAAGTTATACTTATAACCTATCATTCAAATAATCCTTGACTTACAACAGTTCATTTAGTGGCCATTCCAAGTTACAACGGCCCTGAAAAAAGTGACTTATGTCCATTTTTCACACTTCGCAGCATCCCCAGGGTCACATGATCAAAATTCAGATGTTTGACAACTGACTCATATTTATGACGGTTGCAGTGTCCCACGGTTATGTGATCCCTTTTGTGACCTTCTGACAAGCAAAGTCAATGGGGAAACCATTCACTTAACAACTGCAATGATTCATTTAACAAATATGGCAAGAAAAGTTGTAAAATGGGGCAAAACTCATTTAACAAATTTCTTACTTAGCAACATAAATTCTGGGCTCAGATGCAGCCATAACCTTAGATTAATTTAAGCTAAGAGTTAGCAAATATATACTGTAAATAACTATGAAAATAATTGCAATAAACTAGATCAACCACCATTTTGATAAACAAGAGAAAGGATTTGCCCCTAGTGCTAGAAAAAATAAAATGAGCTTCTCTAGTAGGTGCGTCTAATGTGAACCAAGATGCCACCAATTAAAAGTTCCTCTCCGATAAATAGTCACTGCATCTCAAATGGTTGGAGAAATCAGAATAAATGTAACAACCAGATTAAAATTTAAGGTACCCTCTCTATTGTAACCTCTTTGTATGATACCATAGACAGTCATAGGCCGCCCTTCTTTATGAATAAAATGTACCATATTTTTTGGAGTATAAAACACACCTTTCTCCCCCTAAAAGTGCTGTTAAATAGCACTTAGTTGCCAGCTGCCTGCAATTACTGCCAGTTCGAATCTCACCAGGCTCAAAGTTGACTCAGCCTTCCATCCTTCCGAGGTAGGTAAAATGAGGACCCAGATTGTGGGAGCAATAAGCTGACTTCGTATAAAAAAGAACACCACTTAAGGGGGGCCAAAAGCCCTACTAAACAGGTATATACAAAAGTATGAAGGCTATTGCTTAATGCATTGTAAGCCACCCTGAGTCTCCGGAGAAGGGTGGTATATAAATGGAACCAATAATAATAATAAATAAATAATATATAATAATAAATAATAAATATAATAAATAATAAATAAATAAATAAATAAATAAGGGTAAAAATGCATCTTATACACCAAATGTAGCCCCACCCACCCCCTGGCCCCCACCCTTTGGCCTCTGCTTCGCAGCAGTTACCTTCTTGCAAACAAACAGCAAGAAAAAACAGCTCCTTTCA
Organism: Coluber constrictor foxii; assembly: GCA_038048745.1. Taxonomy (NCBI): domain Eukaryota; kingdom Metazoa; phylum Chordata; class Lepidosauria; order Squamata; family Colubridae; genus Coluber; species Coluber constrictor. Next base: position 74,620,610 of record CM075961.1, read on the forward strand.
GCTTCAGCACAGCCTAATTACACAAGTTGATTGGATCGGCCTCCCAACTCTCAGCTGATGTTTGCTGTCAGCTGTTTTGCACAGGGCTCTGCTGTTTGCTGCAAAGAGGTAAATTGCTGGAGCAGATTTTTTTTCCTTGTGTTAATCAAGCTATGCTGAAAACGAAAATGAAAGTAAAGCAGGCTGTTTGCTGCAAGGAGGCAAAATTGCTCAGAGGCAGAGGGAGATTTCTTTTTCTTCTTTTCCTCACCAAAAAAGGTAGGTGCGTCTTATACTCTGAAAAATACGGTATTTGTTTCTCTATTCCTTAGATGCCTATACTGGGAGAGAAGCTGTTTGGGGAGAGCAGGGCTGTCTCCAGCAACACCTGAACAATAAAATCAATATGCAGCAAAAAAGAACAACAAGAAGAAATCATTTCCACATTCCTCAGATTGCTTCATTTTTATTTAGGAAATTTTGCCCTTTTTTTTGTCTTGGAGCAGCCTTTCCTTTTACAACAGGCTTCTTTTCTACAGCTGTTTGATTTGACGCCTGGTACCACGGTTAGCTCCACAGAAGCCTTGGCTTTGCTGCAGCTGACTGGAACTGGTTGTCTTCTCCGCAAGGAGGCTATGGCTGTTGTATCACTAAGCTCCCAAAGGTCCTTTTTCTAAAAAAAAAAATATATGCTGCTACTATAAAGAAGCCATTGTGAGAAATAAGCACAAAGATTGGCTTTTCTACATTTGGCTTCATACAGACACAGACATGAAAACAAGTTGACTTGTCCAGTGGGATTGCAGATGTCTGAGTTATCTGGCCTCCTATTTTATACGACCATTCAAAAGGAGTTTCAGAAAATGGCTTGAACTAAGCCAAGATAAATGATGATCTCCTGAATGTCTTAGACGCAACAACATAAAGAAAAGTGGCATAAAGGTAGAATATGATGGGTATCATTGGATTTGCCCGCACAGGAACAGGCATAGAGTAATCCAACTTCATTATCCACGTGCCGCTGATAGTGTCAGCATGACACTGCATGATTCAACTGAAGATATAATTGTGAACTACAAAGAAAAAGATGGATGAGGAAAAGCAAGGCTGGTAGGTTGCCAATACAAGATATTGTAAAAATGGCAATCCTAATTCCTAGAGGGTAAAAATGAAAAGGAAATGATTCAGGTGGATGTGCAAAGTTGGTTGTTCTTTTAATGAAATGATTATGTCTGACTGGATTCAAACAAAATTCCAAAACCAAAATTTTATTCATCCAGTATCATTTTTTAAATCAAGAGTGCTGACTTCTTTATCTCAAATTAACAATCCAAGGGGAGAAAGAACCTGAATAAGTTTTTGTAACTAGGGATAACTTTACGATGTATTTAGAACTTTTAATCAATATATTCTGTGTAACAGAATTAAGAAAATAAGCAGTACACTGGCATAACTTTAAAGGGAATAATCTCATTTGTATAATTATTGTAGTTTGAATGAGTATCAAGGAAACTCAATGATTTGGAGGTTGTGGGAGCTTCATCGCTTGAGACTTTCAAGAAGAGATTGGACTGCCATTTCTCAGAAATGGTCTAGGGTCTCCTGCTTGAGTGGGGTGGTGGTGGTGGTTGGACTAGATGACCTATAAAGTCCATCCCAACTTCGTTAATCTGTTGACCAGTGAAGTGCTAAGAACTTGAAATCATTTCTGAAAAGTCCTTAATGGAACACATTAAGCTGATCAGTAGGAGTTGAAGAGTTGAAAGGAAGAGTTTAGGTGTCAGTATGACTTCCTCCATCAGGCAAAATAAAAGAGAGAGGGGATGTAGAGTCCAAGAATTCACCTTTTTTTCTTTGTTGTTTTTCAAACTGTAGCCTTGAGAATATCCTGATCAGAACTGCTTTTTGGGCCACCCCAAGTTGGTGCTTAGGTCTGGGTCAGCACAAATAGTTCTTTTCTTTTTCATATTTCCAACTACCTCCCACCTTTTTCTAAAGGTTGCTAGGTAACTATCCTTATTGACCAACTCCAAGTTAATCCCCTGCCAATGTCCCAATGAGCAAGACAAAAATAATGCCTGTTCTAATAAAGAAAGCAGTTCACTGCTACTTTATTTTCCTATTCTTCTGGATTTTTTGCATTACATAGCACATGTTTTCAGGCTACAGCACTTTTTGTAATATTAACATCCTTTACTGGCCAGCTTAATTTAGTTCACTTTCATTGGGTAGCCTAAAGATCAAAAGTCCCCAAAATGAAAATAGCATGGCTAGTATTGTGAAATATTTCACATCCTAGTTTGAATCTTATCTCAAATACAAACTGTATAATTGGACTTATGCAACCTATTTACTTAGGTCACAATCCCCTTCCCCATTTAGGGTTGCTCTACTGTGTTGGTTTAAGACTATTGTGATAAAGCATTTTGGAGTAAAGTTTAAAGCAATATTGTTTAATGAAGCATATAATTCTATGGAATTGTCTTAGGAAGACTGCCCCTTTTTCTTGCATTCTTCTTCATTCTGCATTCACTCTATTCTCTATTCATCTCCTCTCTCTCTCCTTTGGACTTTGAAGAAGCAAGATAGGAAGAATATTGACATTTTTGAACTTTGAAGTTGGAGAAGACTCATGAGAATACCATGGACAGAAAAACAAACAAATGAATCATCAAATAAACCAACCCAGAGTTCTCAGTAGAGGCATGAATCAACAAATTATCCTATGCTAACATATTACGGTTTGTAAAGAAGTAATGAAAAAGGAAAAGGCTCTAATGCTGGGGGGAGGGGGAAATGGAAGGAAAGAGAAGAAAATTTTGCTAGTAGCGAAATTAATTTATTACAAAGAAATGGATACACTTTTAATAAAGGAGAATATTTGTAGTTCAGGGTTGAACTTAGGGGTCCTTGGTGCTCTTTGAGCTCACTTGTTTTCTTGCAGATATTTCATTAATCAAGCTAGGTAACATTGATGATATTACCCAATTTGGGTAATGAAACATCTCCAAGAAAACAAGCAAGGTCAGAGAGCACCAAGGATACACTATTGGAAGACCTAAAGAACCAGTTAGGGGCAGATCATTGTGAAGTCTATGTATGTAGTTGCCAACAGTTGATACCAACTTGATGGCACATAACCAATCTTTCCACCCTTGGCAACATGACTTCTAGTCTTTTATGGCTTCTATCCTTTCTTTTTTAAGCCTTACTGCCAGCTATTCTTGTTGATTTACCTTCAGTGTCTAGTTAATCTCCACCACACTATACCTTGCTATACTGTTGGGCAGTCTGCTAAATCATAGGTTTCAGCTGACTGGACTGTATGCTCCACCTAACTGCATTCAAGATCTGTTTCTTGATTTGGAACATATTACCACTACTAATCCAACAACTGACACTGTCTTCTTAACTATTTCCAATGTCAGTACCTCACCTCTAGCTTTTTTCCACCATATTCTTATACAACCTTATCCAATTTTCTGCTCTCCAATTGTGCTAGAGTATAATAAACCTGCAGCTGGGAGTTTTAGGATTCATAGTTCAATACACCTAAACAGCATCAGGTGGGAAAAACTATTTTAAACCACAACAAACACACAGAAATGTATTCTAGTCTACAATTTTATATTCACTTGAATTTTGACAGCAGGATACCTTGATTAGCATATACTGAGTGCCTGTTTCCTGTGCTTTGATCTGCTATTTGAAAAAAAAATGATTTACAATGGTGAAGAATTCTAAATTTTATATGCATGCGCATTTATATTTATATGCATATGTACATGTATGCATATTTATGTGTGTGTGTATATAAAGTATATGTGTGTGTGTATATATTGCTTAACGCATTGTAAGCCGCCCTGAGTCTCCGGAGAAGGGCGGCATATAAATCAAATTAAAAAAAAAAAGTAAAGCATATTATCTTTTTTAGGACAGCAATTATGAACAATTGCTTTAAAAATGAGTATTTTTGTTGTCATCTGCTTCACTGTTGCTTTCTCTGTTTGTGACCTATACCTTATGATTCTATTCTTTCCTTTTTACAGAAGAGATAAACTGAAATAAATAAAATTCTATGTCATTCTGTGTTAAATAAAGGAAAATTTCCCTGCACCTTTATCATTTTATACAAGCTAAACCAATTCTGAATGATAATTATTTGCATTTCTAACCCCAGCTTGGAGTTTTGGTAGCATAATCGATCCGTTTAGGGCTTTAGCCCCTCTTTATTTTCCAATTTCCCTAGTGCCAATAGATTGAACTACACATTTGAAAAAGACAATCACAGCTGGGAATGGCAAAATACAAAACTTTTTCAGAGTGGACAACCCTGGTTACAGGCCAAACCAAACACATACAAGGAAGAAATCACAATTTTTTTCTGTAGCTTCTTTCAAGGATAGCCCATAACCATAATAAAACAGAAACTCTCTGCTAGATTTTTGCCTCCTATGCAAATTTCTTCTAATTTTTGGAACCCTCAAAAGAAGATGAATTCAAGCTTTTTCTGTTGCAAAAATGTATTTAAATCCTACTCACACCAAACCTTGATATATGCTAAATAGCACAACATTACAAATGAGGTTATTAAAAAGCTGCCTACATATTTATTTTTAATGCAGATCATTCTTTTTTTACAGCTGAATCTATTTTGGGCACAATAAAGAACTGAACGCTCTCACACTGTGCTCCTCATGTGCAAGGGAATTTCATTCAGCAGGGGAGTTATTTCCTCTAAAAAGTGCAAGGCAATATCCATTTCTTCTGCAAGATATTTATGGACCAGAGGAAAGTGCTCCTGAATTTTTGCTATTCAAGACAATTAACTAGTTAAATAGTTCACCCACATGGGATATCTTTGACCTTAATATCAAGTAACTGTCCATCCCATTATTTCTCTTATCAGATACTAGACCTGTTTCTCAAGCTGCCACTTTTTGAAGCAAGCATACATCCAAACACACACCCAAACACACACACACACACACACACACCCAAACACACACACAGAGAGGGAGGGATGGGGAAGGGAAGTTTACTGGACAAATAAAATGATCATGGCTAACCAAACATTTCAGATAGGTTCATACATGCACACAAATTGCATTGTGCATAAGCCATCTTCATCTTAACCATTCATCATTCCACAGGCAATTGATGTTCATTAAAGGTGAACACAAAAATCAGGGCATTCTCCTCCTCTCCCATATCTGTGAGTTGTATCAATTGGGGGGGGGGGGGTTGAAGAAATTCTCTGACTGCTGTAACCATTCCTCTCCTCCCGGATGGAGGGAAGGGGGCTTAGTGACACCTGAAAATCTGAAGATTTTTCCTCCCTGCAATCATTTATGCTATTGAAACACACATGCACATACATACACAGACACCCTTCCTCTTTGAGCCATAACCTACCTACCTACCTTCCTTCCTTCCTTCCTTTCTCTTTCTTCCTTCCTTCCTTCCCTCCTTCCTTCCTTCCATCCTTTCTTCTCTCACTCACTTACTTTCTCTTCCCTAAGCTTCTTTGTTTCCATCATTTAACAAACCAGGCCAGCAACAGCCTTACTCTTCATGAGAAATTAAGTGGGTGTGGAAGGAAAGACGGAAAATAGCAAGGCAACCATTTACAAATTGAGAGCATCCCGGTAAATCTTAAGTGCAAATTAAGCCAGGTGGTTAAAATCTTAACAATTGAACTCAAACATCTAAGACCTGTCCTTTCCTCCCCCCTCCCCCCCATCCCCAGCTCTTTTCCAATCTATATTGCTAGGACAATAGGTTCTGTAGCTACTTAATCTCCTTGGAGCTCAGCAGCCTTGACAACAACAGGGTGGGGGAATATACAGACCCAAAGAAAGCAGTGGACGCTCAACAACTCTGATGTACCTTAACATCTTTTCCTCCCCAGTTCACACTTAAATCAGAGATGTGGTAGAATTCTACCTTATTTCTCCATCACAAGCTGAGGGGGGGGGGAGAGAAACGAGCTTCTCCTACCCACCACACCCCCTTTTTCTTATAAAAAAGAATAATGCCCAATTCGTATGTTGAGATTTGAAGCAAAGACTAACACTATCTGCTAACAGCATCACCCTAGCAGCAAAGAGCATCCTACAGAATCGGCAGGTTGGGAAAGAGAAAGGAAGGATTAAAAAAAAAACACCAATAAAAAAAATACCTGCTACTTAAGAATGGATGAACATTGACATGCCTTGAGATGGTGTATTTCCCATCGTGGTCTCGGCTTTGTTCCTCTGTCTGTCTTCGTTGGTCTGTCTGCCCGTTTGTCTTTCTTTCTCTTGCCGACTGACTCAGGCCCAGTCAACCAGCAGAGATCGGTGGCAGAAGTGCAAGAAGAGAGTGTGAGTGGTGTGTGTGTGTGTGTGTGTGTGTGTGTGTGTGTGTGTGTGTGTGTCTGCGTGTACCCGTGCGCGCGAGAGAGCCTCGGAGATAGTACAAAGGAAAGGAATGGGCAAAACACATTAGCTCATGATAGATTAATGTGCTAGGGGAAGACACCCTCTCTCTTTTTTCTTTTCTCCCCCTCTTAAAGGCCCCTACCTTTTAATCAAAGATGGGTGTCTAGCATAAATGCCAGGAGGATACCATAATAACAGTAAATGATAATACCAGGTTGGTGCATAATTATTGCTGTATTCTGGTAGGTCCAGTGGAGGCAACACAACCATGTGGTCACACACAAAGACTATCTGCAATTTTTTTTACTCTCTCTCTCATTTATCTTATGTTTCTATTTCTGCCTTGCAGAAAGAAGAACTCTAAAACTGTAATAAGTATGAATATTTTCTTTCTTTAGTTTAATAAATTGAGATAGGGCTTGGAACCTAGGACCACCAGATTAACATTCTACTACGTAGCACAGCTGTGAATCTATCTACCAAATCATTTACAATACTTATTTTGTTAACATATTCTTCAAGACATAGCTATTACTAAACCATTGCAATCTGCACAAATTATGTTCCATGTTGACAGGAGAAAACCTTGGCATATATCTCCAAATATAATCCAACTTTGTAGGGATGCTAAAAAAACAAAGAATTTTTTTTAAAAATATGGGAAAGAAATCTATGCATAAAACATTCACGGAAAATCGTTACATGCTCAGGAGAGCATTTAAAACCCTTTCTTCCCAAACTGATACAGATATTACTACAAGAGTTAATTTTATCAGAAACAAAAAATTAGAAGAGGTGAGGTTTTTAGGAAAAGGAGACTTTTTTAAAAAACTCGAATTCAATTCCTTTGTTATAATATTTTTCCCAAACAATAGTGACAGGTGTCAATAATAAAGTCCCTAGCCATCCATTATTTGACAGTTCAGCACTTCTCACATCTAATTAAGAATATTTAGATCTAGTTTTCTGATTGGAATCTGATGTTTCTGTTCCTCTTGCAAAGTACTTAGGACTTCAAGGTGCTCATTTTATTGCCATTTAACAAAACCAAGGTTCTAGCTCTCAGGGTAGCTGAAGAAAAAATGTAAAGGTAAAAGACAGGTAAACAAAATATTTTTTAAAAAATCAAATAATTACAGAGATTGAATTTTATCCAAAGGTCTCCAGGACTAGAAAATGGAACATCATTAAAGTTCAGTATTGTTGTAAATCATTTTTTTTAATTTACAGTTTATCTGGATGTGCTAATTTTCTAAAATGCCATACTTGAGGTATACTAGAATATCGCATAAATCAGTAGTGTAGTGTAGTGTAGTGTAGTGTAGTGTAGTGTAGTGTAGTGTAGTGTAGTGTAGAGTAGAGTAGAGTAGAGTAGAGTAGAGTAGAGTAGAGTAGAGTAGAGTAGAGTAGAGTAGAGTAGAGTAGAGTAGAGTAAACAGAACAGAACAGAACAGAACAAAATAGAGCAAAGTTGGACAGGACTTTGAAGGTCTTTTGTCCAAGCCTCTATAGGAGAACCTATACCCGTGAAGGCGAACCTATGGCACGGGTGCCACAGGTGGCACACGGAGCGGTATCAGTTGGCACGTGAGCGTTGCCATAACTCAGCTCCAGCGCACATGTGTGTGCCGGCCAGCTGATTTTTGGCCCTTTCGGTCCTACCAGAAGTTGGGAAATGGGCTGTTTTCAGCCTCTGAAGGGCTTCTGGGGGAGGGGTAAGGCTGTGATCGCCCTCCCCAGGCTCCTAGAAAGCTTCTGGAGCCTGGGGAGGTTGAAAAAATGGGTCTACCAGGCCCATTGTGCCATCATGTGCTAAAAGGGGGGACACATGCACAGGGGTGAGGCGCATTGAATTATGGGTGTGGGCGCACATATGGGTGACCTCGCTGCGCTCCCCCCGCTTTTGTCACACAACGGCAAAAAGGTTAGCCATCACTGACCTATACCATTTCAGACAAATGGCTGTCCAATCTCTGCTTAAAGACCTCCACTGATGGAGCATTTATAACTTCTGAAGGCAAGCTGTTCCACCGGAGTGCAGTAAGGTTTGCACTACAGAAAGTGCAATAATATTTTGTTTGCATTATAGTGGCTAGAGGAAATTATGAATAGATCAGAAAGTATTATATTATGTGATTAGTATCTGACTAATATATGATTAGTCTAAGAACTTCACTGAATTTTGTTTTTATGTAGGAAATTGTATAGGGGTCCATGTCACTGGACTCTAGGCAGTGGACTCTAGGCAGCATACAATAACAACTAAAACATTATCACGACTATTAAAACACTGAAAAGAATAAAAAATAAGTGAAAAGATTGTGGGAAAATAGCAGCCATCTAAACAAGAATACAACCATCTCACACACTCCCTATGGGATCCCCGAGGTTGTTGAAAAGGATTTTTTTGAAAGGTTGACAGGGTAGAGCTAACCTGACCTTTCCTTTTAATATATATGCAATTCAGGCTTATCCCATTTTGTTCTTACAAGGATGCTTGCACACAAAACACAACGCCTTGATTTTCTCATAGCAATTTCAAAAGGTAAGGCTACCATTCTTAATCTTTCTTACTGTAAGGTCCATGAGACAAAATTGGTGCTACTGTATTTCCAAATAAAGACAACGAACTGTGTACTTAAGAGACCATTTAATCAGCAAGCAGTTAAGAAGAAAACTTAAATCAGGCAACAGCTACTAAAGCTTGCCAAATATAATATATGAAACAAGACAGTTATTAAAACTCCATTTTGTTAAGTTCTTTGAAAAAATACTAGAAACCAATGTACTAGGGAAATAATATTCTACTTCAAGACCTCCTTCAATGACTTCCCAATATAATGATAAACATTCTTCTGGATATGTAATAATAGATGGAGTATCAGTTTGGGGGTACTGGCAAGTATGTGTTCTTCCTGAAATGCTCTCACCTTGAAATCCATGAGATGTTCATTATTAGACACCTGTTGGAAGTCTAGCTCCTCACGCAGACCTTCCCATTGTAAACATTATTACTGATTTTATTTTAGTTTCTCTCTCTTATGAAATGTTTGAATGTATTGTACTTTATTATTCGTTTTATTCTGGATTTTCTTTTTCTTTTTATTGTACTCTGCTTTGAAATGAAATCTGCAAGTCATGTATTAATGATATAGCGTGCATAATTTTGGATTTAATTCTGAAAATGTGCTTTCCAGCTCACAGGAGTACAGTACTTCAAAACAGCCATATTTCTAGAATCATGTGATTATATTCAATAGCTATCAGGAAAAGATATAGCTGCTTTAAAGAGTTGGCAAATTAATTGACATGTCCCAGATGTTTGTAAAGCATTGTATGAAACTTGATTTTTTTCTATGTCCAATCAACTTATCTAAGATAAATCACTCTTTTAAGTATTCATCTATATGATACTTCTTTCTAACAAGGATACACAAAGAAAGATTTATTGTGGCTGCTCCATAATCATATTGAAGATTCATCAAAATGGAAGGATTTATGTCTTTTAAAAATGTTTTAAGTAGGGTAATGGTCTTAATGATTCTTTACAAAACAATAGCTCTTAAGAGGCTTTACAAAAATATAAGACAATGCCTTAAAAGTCAGTTAGGGGATGGGGCCTTGTTTGCACATCAACGAATATACAAAATGGCCTGATAAATGTAATTCAGTTATTTCTGAGCACAGAATTTAAGTTTCTATTTTGGAGAACTCTGTTTTTTGCCTCTATAGCCAATGCATATACTCAGTCTTAGTTATGTCTCTTTCCACTAAAATCAAACATGCTTTTAACAGCTTTGCACAATTTCAGTATCACAGTGAAGGACATGCACAGGCTTTCCTGATACCTGACCCATAGTACCAAAATCTCTGCCATTTGAAGACAGCTACTGAGTCTGTTTTGGAAGAATAGAACAACCCTATACATTAGACTCAGATTTGATTTTACTTAAAAAGTCCAAATATAAATTGGCTTTCATATTTGCTTTTATTGCCTGAGTAACCTTTTTTGCAGGAGAGCACACCAAGAGAGAAAAGTTTATTGCATAATACTAATGCTTATTCAAAGTGTTTCACAAAAATCTTTTGCTGCATCTCTATAAAATTCCTATAAAATATATTATAAGCATCATTCTCTGTATATAATACAGAGCAGGGGAATTAGACATGAGAAACATGGAATGACCATATAAGCAAGATATAAACAGAGAACTGCCTACACTCATTCAAAACTCCTATACCAGACCTTTCAAATAATATCTCCTTTTTCAAGAAACTATAACAAATACAGGACAATAACTACTCAACTCAGCACTCTTCTTTCAAAGTAAAATATGGAAAGAAAGTATTAGCAATAGCAACCCTCTTCATACAATTTGAATATTTTCTACCGTTTGCTGCTTTGTTATTCTAAACTAGTATGCAAGAGAGATTACTTACAAAAAGAAGAACCAAAGCAAAGTAGGCAGCTAACATTGAGCTCTAGCATAAAGCTGTGGTGATCTGATAAGAGGCCTAGAAACTGGTGGCCACTTAGTTTTCTTTTTCCTTGGTGTCTCTAATTTTAGAAGCACATTGAATTCAGGTGCGTACGGCATTTGCTCTTCTTGGGGCTTCCTAGGTGATCAAGTATCCACCTCTGGGAAATGCAAACAATAAGACTAAATTAAAGTTCAGTAAGGCGGGGGCAGAGAGAAGGCTGATTGGTGTGGAAAGGTCTTCCCTGGAGAAGATTTCTCCAACCCTAGAAAACAGGTGTGCCTAAGAATGACGATATTTACTGTTCTTGCTACCTCTGACTATTCCCCACAAACACGTTTGTAGACAGACTGAAAAGAAAATACAGTAAACTATAGTATAATTGAAAATACGATTCTTGATTATATGTGTCCTGGATGTCTGAACCAATCAAAATGCATGATAGCAGGCATTATGAAAGAAATGAAACAAAGATAATTTTTAAATAACATTTTTACAAAAAAAAAACCCTTAATGTTATTGAAAAACTGCAAGAGAAGGAAAACCAACTTGAATATATACCATGAATTGATCAGAACAAGGCATTCAACTACCTGCCACATGCACTGTATAATCAAGTGCCTAGAAATAACATGAGTCAGTAGAAGTTTGTGCAAAGGAACAATGGGAGACAATGGGAGATACATATGCTGGTCAATGGTGATAGACTGGGAAAGGTTAATATCAAAAGAGGAGGCTGTCAAGGAGCCTCACAATCTCTGCTACTGTTTGTCACTGCACTGATTCCTCTATCAACAATACTGAATAATTGTCAAGCATTGCATAAATCAGCAGATTTAGGAAGCTCCAATGGGTATAAGATTTACTGCAAGCTTAAGCTCTCTACAAGAAACCTGACCAACTAAAAGTCAAAAGAAAGAGCGGGAGATAGAAGAGGCGTTCAAGGTGGACTGCATTTAGATCTCTTGTGGGTACTCGAGACTTATGAAGCATTTGATTCCTCCTTCAGGCTCAATCTGGTCATCTCCTACATCAACTCTGGCCATGGCTATTAAATATCAAAAACATCTGCCAGTTTACCCCACCTCTTTCACATGGACAATTTGAAGCTATATGGAAAAATACTCTCTGAAAAAGAATCACTGCTTAACTCTATCCATGTTTACAGCAAAGATATTGCAATATAATTTGGTCTGGACAAATACACCCCACTCACCATCAGATGAGGAAAATAGTGAAAACTGAAGGAATAAAGACGCTCTATGGAAAAACATCAAGAGCCTTGATGTAGGCATCCTTCAAGCAGACAATATCAAACACAGAGAAGTCAAGAAATAAGTTAGAAATGAATACATTAAAAGAATGAAAAATATCTTAAAGTTCAAAGTCAGTGATTGAAATAACCTCAAGACAATTAACACTTGGGCAATTCCAGGTATGAGGTACATAACTGGAATAGTAGACTGGACTCACGCAAAACTGAAGGCCCTGGATAGGAAAACCAGAAAAAGAATAACAATGAATCATGGCCTTCATCCATGCAGCGATGTTGACAGAATCTATTTACAAACGCAAATAAGTGAGCGTGGAATGTTGCAAGTACTTCAGATAGTTGAGGGCACTGAAAGAATATCTGAAGGATAGGGAAGAAAATGCACTGAAGCTAGCCTACCAGGAAGGCCTACTGACCAAAGTGGCCTACAAGAAAGGCCAAATGAAGACCAGAAAAGAGACATGGAAAGACAAACATTACATGGCTAGTACATTAAAAATAGCAGAGAAAACAAATAATAATACCTGGCAATGGGTACGAACAGCAAAATGGAAGAAAGAGACATAAGAGCTAATTCTGGCTGCACAAGATCAAATCCTAAAAATAAATGCAAACAAAGCCAGAATTGAGAAGACAGCAACAGATAGCAAGTGCTGCCTCTGCAAAGAAGCTGAAAAACAGTGGATCGCCTGGTTAGCTCCTGCACGAAGATGACACAAACTGACTATGAGCAATAGAATGACAAAGTAGCAACAATGGCACATTGGAAGATCTGCAAGAAATGCCATTTGCCTGCAGGCAAGAACTGGTGGGACTGTAAAATAGAGAGAGTAATGAAAAATGAAGTTCTCTGGAACTTTAGAATTCAGACAAGCACTTGCTGCAAAACACCCCAGATTTAACAATTATTGATAAGAGACAAAAAATCTGGATAGTGGACGTGGCAATAACTGCAGACAGCAGAAGAGAAGAGAAAGAACAAAATATAAAGATCTGTACATAGAAATAGAATGACTGTGGTAAAAGACAACATAGATAGTACCAATAGTAATAGGTGATTTAGGTGCAATACCAAGCCAACTGGAGCATCACTCGAACACCATTGGTATTGACAAAACCACTATCAATCAATTATAAAAGACAACTTTACCAGGAACAGGTTTTCATCCTGTGACGAGATCTTTAACATCATCAAATAACAACATCTGCTTATCTCATACCCTTGGGAAGGACTTGATAGGGGGAGAAAAATGCCGAACCTACTCTAAACATCTGGCCAACTGTGCAAGCAACCATAATAATAATTACTTTGGGGAACATAAGGATAGGAAGTAGTTTAACCCTGTTCTCAGCATAAATTCTCAATGTAAATCAATGATTTCTGACAACAGTTATGCCTCTTTTTCTAAACAAAACCTTGCTATAAATTTTATTAAAGTGCCATTGTCTCTTTGCCGCTCATTCAAATCTTTGTTTGTTTGTTTGTTTGTTAACTGCTCATCTCTGGATGGTGTAGTAATGATATTAATGATATTTTATTAATGATGTATCATTAATAAAATTAAACATTAAACTTTAAAAAATTAGGATAAAAAAATTAAATGATTAAAAACAATATACCGTATTTTCCGGCGTATAAGACGACTGGGCGTATAAGACGACCCTCTCAGAGCCATTTAAGGCTCGTCAGAGCCTTATGGGCTGGTCTGCCTGGTTACAGGAGAATGAGACCCGGCGTATAAGACGACCCCCGACTTTTGAGAAGATTTTTGTGTGTTAGAAAGTAGTCTTATACGCAGGAAAATACTGTAATTACAAAAAATCAAAAGGTGAAAAATTCCAGGCCCATGATTGTATGGGCTTCTGTATTCCTAACACATGGCTACACATGCTAAAAGATTGGGAGATTTCATCACCTCTGAGGGCAAGATGATCCACACGGCAGAGGCAGCAGCAGAAAAGGCCCTCTTCCTAAAAATTCTTTGATTGGCAAGGTCTGCAGCATATCTTCCCTGCCTGAACAAGTGGGATGGACTGGTGGGCTGATATGATGGGGTGAAGCCAGTTCTGTAAATAGCCTGTCCCTGTGCCATGTAGGATTTTATAGGTAGTAACCAACACTTCGAATTGGATCCAGAAGCAAATTTGCACCTAGTGCAATTCACAGAACAAAGATATTATATGTGCCCTTTTTGGATTACTTAGTATGGCTCATGCAGTGGCATATTCTGCATCAGATGAGGCTTCCGTATACTTTGTCCCATGTTCAATGCACTGCAATAGTTCAGTTGGGAGATAATTAGAGGTGAAATCTAGCAGGTTCGGACAGGTTCTGGAGAACCGGTAGCGGAAATTTTGAATAGTTCAGAGAACCGGCAAATACCACCTCTGGTTGGCCCCAGAGTGGGGTGGGAATGGGAATTTTGCAGTATTCTTCCCCTGGACTGTGGTGGGAATGGAGATTTTGCAGTATCCTTCCCCTGCCACACCCACCAAGCTACACCACACCCACCAAGCCATGCCCACAGAACCGGTAGTAAAAAAACTGGATTTCACCACTGGAGATAATTAGGGCATGAGTAGCTGAGTGGAGGACCTCCTTATACAGGAAGAGTGTAAATGGTGCACAACACAAAGTTTGGCAAAGAGCCATGGTTGCCACTGCGGGTCCAAGATGACTCCCAAATTATATACCAAGTCTGTCTACGGTCGTGCAAACCCATCCAGAACGAAAGATAGTAAACTCTTGGATACAAAGTGACCCACCCACAGCTACTCCATCTTACTAGAGTTTAGTTGGAGCTTCCAGGCATAGATTATAGTTTTGCTGCATCTTATTGCAAATATTCTTGTTGCAGAATATTGAAACATCTATTGAATAGCAGCAATAAATAGCTTAATGATCTGGCCTCAAAGTTATTCAAAGACAACTCCATGTTTGTATCTGGAAAAATGGACGTCACTATGTTCACACATATAAAATATCAGCTGCTCCATTTGCACATGGACCCAGCATATCATCTGTTATGCTCAGAAATCAATTTATGCAAGGATTCCAAGTGAAGAAGCCAAGAATTATCTATATTGCTAGCTTAGCAGTCAAACACTTTTGCATTGCAGTGTTTCAACAGACCACCAACATTGCAGAGTCTAAATTTTTAGGAAAATCGCACTGAAACCATACAACTCTTATTCCATCCAACACTGTTCCCCAGACTTTGCTTCAGATTTAATAGACAGCAAAGTGTAACAAGTTTTACTGAACCTTGCAACTGCTACTGAATACCATTGGCCTAAGTGGGGCAGGAGCTAACACTGGTATGATTAGGAAATGTATAAGCTTTATTCATGAACTGAGAGTGACATGAAGGGAACATCATCAAGACATAGTAGGAGGAAAAAATGGAGCAGGTTTGCACTATAACTGTAGTGTAGTGCATGTATTAAAAGAGTCTAAATGTTGCATCCATGTCATTTATTAGATTTGAAGAAACTTTGTCCTGTTTTTTACAACTAGAATTGTGAGTTGAAAGTTCTTAGGTCTTAAAGAAGCCTAGTTTTTTTCTGTATTATTAATAGATCTGCAAATATTTTTATCTATCCTATACAAGACTATGATATTCAGTTGTGTGCATTCTGTAAATGAAATACAGCAATAGACTTGTAAATATGCAGGTAGTGTTTAATGAATCTCCCCCAGAAGGAAATTGACATTTCCAATAGAGTATTGCATATTATTTTTGCATTCTCCATATAAAACAAAAATTAGCAATAATTCTGTGCAATACACAATTGCATACACAAACCTCCAAACATGTATATGGTAATTGGTCTGCTTAATGAGACATAGCAACCTGGTGTGATTTCTTTCCATTCATATACACTAACCCTCAAGCTCCATTCAGTTGCTCCAACTCTGCCCCGATGCAACGGATTAGAGGTAATCCTTGATTTATGACCATAATTGAGTCCAACATTTTTGTTGTTAAGTGAAACATTTGTTCAGTGAGTTTTGCCCCATTTTACAACTTTTCTTGCCACAATTGTTAAGTGACTCACTGAAGTTGTTAAGTTAATAAGTTGTTAAGTGAATCTGGCTTCCCCACTGACTTTGCTTGTCAGAAAGTTGTAAAAGTTTATCACATAACCCCCCCCCCAGGACACAGCAATAATCATAAATATGAACCCATTGCCAAGCACCTGGATTTTGATCACACGACCATGGAGGTACTGCAAAAATTGTAACTGTGAAAAATGGTCATAAGTCACTTTTTTTCAGTGCTGTTGTAACTTTGAATGGTCAGTAAATGAACTGTTGTAAGTCAAGGACTACCCATACAGGTTAAAAGAATATTTCACACACACACACACACACACACATCTTGCTGCAACAAACAGTGTGTGATATTTTATATGAAGTTCCTCTGAACAGAGAAAAAGCCTTAAAGCTATGCATCTTTTGATGACCTAAGTGTATTGTTTTAGAGATATAGAATTTTGAACAAAAGTGAACGTGTGTGTGTTATATATGTATTATCAGCTTATTTTCTAAACACATCACATTTGAGCATAAAAACATAGCCATGTCCACATTACATTACTTCGTCAGGGCACAATTATAGAGATGATAATATGACTAAGGGACAGATGTGTGTGGGCAGCTTGTGTGGGAAGGCAGTGGTATACTTGGGACATGGGCTCTTATAAAACTATGAGTCACTCTTAGTTTACCTCATAACATTAACTCCCCCCTTCCTTTAATATTTATGGTACATTTCATAAGCAGTATTTTTCTTCTGACTTGTAGACGTGTGGGAAAAAATATGTCTAACAGAGCACTCAGGGTAAATCAAATTATCCTACAGTCCAAGGTAGCTGTTCTATACAAACCTAGAATATGAGCTCAGAATATTGCTATGCAGTAGAAGCTACAACATACTGTGCATAGATGAACTGAGAAAACTCTGAAGTATCTCAAGGAAGAATGGGATATATGTATCAGGTGCACCATAATGCAAAAAGGATTACATAGGTACAATGCATATATGGTGTGAAACCAAGCTATTGGTCTGCAGATATTAAGTTGGCCCAGCATCAAACACAGTGCTGTCATGCATAAAAATAAAAATGAAGAGTCAACATGCTGAATTAAATAGAGTTTTTTACCACTGTTGTTAGAAGTACAGAGGTCCCTATGTGAGTTTTAAGGATGTGTGCAACCTAAAAATAAGAACACACCAATATATTAAGCTTTACCTTTGACAATGATGTAGACATCAATCAGCAAGAAATAAAAATAATGAGTAACCAAATTGAAAATAAAATGAACTTTTGCAGGCTAATATTTGATAATCCTGCTTAGTTCAAACAGGGCATTAACTTTAAACTTCAGATAATGGGTAAAACTGAATGAGCTTTGAAGGATAAAAAGTTCAGTAACTGTGAGGTTATGACTGTGATTCAGAAAACATAAATAACTCATCTGTCAAGATAAGAAAGTATTACATGGACATATAAGTGAATTATGGCATGTAAACTGTGGTGTTTTTTTCAGAAATCAAACCTAAGCAACTGAAGATAATAGAGGCAGAACCTCAGTGGACCTTACCACTTTGCTTTTGTGTTACATGCATTTTATTTACTTATAAATAAGACAAGAAAAAGAAACAAAAGTATACAAAGAATTGGTCACACATCACAATTTTTCTGCTGACTAAAGAGTTCAGTGTCCCTCAAAGCTAATATTTTCCTCAGTTCTTCTGCTTTTTTAAAAAAATACAGTATAATAGGAATATTGTTGTATTGTATTAAGGGCACTCAAAATAATTTGCTAAAGATGGTTCTTGAATTGCTTTTGATATCTGGTGGCTCTTACTTGCTCAGCAATATATGCCTACTTGAGATTAGATGCCAGAGACAAATTGGGAATTGGAATATACACAAGGAAGGAAACATAATTCTGAAGACTTTGTAGCTGACTGGAGACTCTGAAGAGAAATGATGTTATTGCTTGTACTTGGTTATTCCTTCAAGTATATTTGTAAATAATACAGATCATATCATTGCCAAAAGTTTTCAGTCTTCCCATCTGATAAAGTTGTAGCTACTTGCTGAACTGAGTGATTTATTTATTTATTTATTTATTTATTTATTTATTTATTTATTTATTTATTTATTTATTTATTTTTGTGATTTATATGCTGCCATTCTCCCGAAGGACTCAGGGCGGCTTACAACAGCAATCAATAATACAAATCACAAAATAACAAAATATGTTTAAAAACCCCTTTAAAATCATATTTAAAATTATTAAAGTTTGTGCAACCCCAACTAATCAAGTTATTTGACGGAAGAGCCACGTCTTCAGTTCGCGGCGAAAGGAGAGGAGGTCAGGGGCTATCCTGAGTTCGATGGGCAAATCATTCCAGAGGGTCGGCGCTCCAACAGAGAATGCTCTCCCCCTGGGGGCCGCCAGTCGACATTGTTTGGCCGACGGCACCCCGAGGAGGCATGCTCTGTGGGAGCGCACGGGACAATGGGAGGAAGGCAGAAGATGATCCTGCAAGTACCCTGGGCCTAAGCTATGTAAAATAATATCAAACAGAAATATTTATTGGCATATGCAGATCTCTTAACCAAAGTCAAATATGGCTTGGGCCCACTATTAACATATGGCACATCATTAGAGACAGTGGTATTTATATTTATATAGATAGAAATTAGAAATTAAATGACATTAACACATAGGCGGGACAAAACTGTCTCAATATCTCTATAAATTATTTTTCCTTTTTTTATTTTTATTACAATTTTTCAATATAATAAAGTATATGCACCAGAGACAAATTCCTTGTGTGTCCAATCATACTTGGCCAATACAGAATTCTATTCTATTATTCTATTCTGTTCTGTTCTGTTCTGTTCTGTTCTATTCTATTAACATGTTAAAGAAAAAATAAGAAAAAGAAAAAATAGAAAAGAAGAAGAGAAAGGAATACAAGAAAGAAAATACTGGTAATGCTCAATTTACAACCATTCATTTAACAACAGTCTGGAATTACAACAATAGTCATAGAATGAGTGCTTTATGACCTATAAAACCCATCTGGCTATCCCAAAATGTTACACCACCACCCAACATTCACATGATTGTGTTCTAGATGCCTGGCAACCTGTTCACCCTTACGACAGATTGCTAACGATTCTGCAGTCATGGGATCACTATTTGCAGTCTTCTATGCCAGCTGCCCCAGAAAGTCAATGGGGAAGCTGGCAGGGAAGGTTGCAAGCTCCTGCTGCCTGCTGTAGAGCTGAGATTCCCTCCAGCAGGCAGCTCTTTGAGAACACAAGGGTTGCCTTGTTTGCATGAAGAGAACCTCAGCTTCACACACATTTCCCCCCCCCCAAAAAACACACATTTTTTAGGGCAAAAATCCTGCCTGCTGAGGGAAAGGAAATCCTCCTGCAGGCTGCAGAAATGAAGGTAATATCCCAGAGATCTGAGCTCCAATTCCTGCAGCATCCCAGAGGAGTTCCCCTTCATGCATAGAGGGGAGGGGAACCCTTTCAAAGGGCTGCAAAAATGGATCCTAAACAACCTCTTTGAAGGGATTTCCCTCCTGCAGCTGAGCTCCATTCCTTTGGAGGAATTCCTTTCCACAAAATTCCAAGAAGAGCTGCAGAAATAACAATAGAAGAGAAATAGAATTCTGGGAGTCCCCGAACTCAAATAAAGAACCCTCAACAGATCAATAGAACTTGATCCAACCCTACAGTCAAGCACCCAATTCAAACTATACACAATAGATTGACAAAGCAGACCAGCCAAAATAATGTTGGCACCAATCCCAACCACCAATCAAGGGATACTTTGCAAGAAGCCTCCAATTATAGTATGCTGGCTTTGAATACTAAAGACAATCTCCATTTCTGAACTGAAAAATCCTTGCAAACTCTTGCAAAAAACCCAATATATCTACTTTGGTATTGATTTCCCTAAGATCGAAGAACCGCAAAGTAGGTAAAAATTGTAGTATTTCCAGTTTTTTCTTACATTAAAGATTTAAAAATAGCTGTCTTTAAAACGTACAGTATAATTGTGAGACGTGCAATGTATAGGCAGTTCCCCCAAATTCAGAACTATTTGTACAACTCAGTGGTGAAATCCATTTTTTTTTTACTACCGGTTCTGTAGGCGTGGTTTGGTGGGCGTGGTGTGGTGTGGCTTGGTAGGCATGGCTTGATGGGCATGGCAGGGGAAGGATACTGCAAAATCTCCATTCCCACCCCACTCTGGGGTCAGCTGGTTGGTATTTGCCGATTCTCTGAACTATTCAAAATTTCGCTACCAATTCTCCAAACTACTCAAAATTTCTGCTACCGGTTATCCAGAGCCTGTCAGAACCTGATGGATTTCACCCCTGGTATAACCCTATTACTATCTAAAACAGTTTGAGTGAGGAGGCTGTAAGAAGGAAAGATGAGGCCTACAATTCATGTTTGTTAATTTGTTTGTTCGTTTGTTTTTGCTCCTATCTGAAAACAGCCAATACTGTGGATCCGCAAAGAAGTTTTTTTAAAAATGCACCATAAAAAAAACATCAGTACACAGATTAATGAATGGAGCATTATAAACGAAAGGAGGAAGCTATTAATATGCTGCCACCATTTTTAACAACAGCGAGTATGTGTAAATGCTCTGTTTAAAAAACTATAGGAAATTTGGTAAAATGGGGGGGGGGTTTAAATCCTGCCTGTTTTATAATTCTATCAATTTATCCATAGTCTTTTTTTTTTCTTATGGCAACCATGCCAAAAATACATTACATGATGAAACTTACCTGACAAAAATTGTAATTAAAACCATGCACTTAATATAAGACAAGAGATTTTTACTTTATTTATATGCCCATTATTTGTATACTAGCAGAACTACGGGAATTCTAAATAGTTCACACAACCAAGTCATTAAAAAAATATTAAAAGCTAGGTAATAGCTATAATAAAAAATAATAATCCCTATAATTTAAATAGCATGCTGCTGATCAAGTGTCACATAAAGCACAGATATCATTGTCAGCATGTTCGTCAGAAAGCATTTGATGAAAAAATTATGGGGAAAAACTTGTTCAGGAGGTTTTGTCGGGCCCAAAAAATTGGGAACAACATGAAAAGTTACTTCAGAGTAGATTCTTTATTGTTGCTCACCTGTAGATAGGAATCTTGCCAGACAAAAGCACTAAGCAAAAGTATGAAAGACTAGGGAGAGTCCGCCTGCACTCTCTCTTGCATATCCAAGATTCCAAGTTGAGTTGCATCTTTGTTCCTTGGGAAAGACCCTCTCCCTCTTGGGATTCTGGACCATATTTTACTACAGATTAAGACTTAATGTATCCCTTCCATACCATTAGCCCATTCATCTTCTCAACTGGTGATAACCAAAGGATTTCTTCCTATATAAAAACAATAAGCATTCTAAAGCCAACTTGAAAGAAACAGACCCAGAGTTAACTGGAACTTACACCATTTAGGACTTGGTTGATAAATACCAGGATCTTGAATCTCAGAAATCTATTGACAGCAAATGGTATGCCCAGCATGAATTTATTCATCACATTTATAGGGCCAACCATCTCACAGAAAGCAACTCTGGACAGCATACAGACATCAAATAAAACAATTATTATAAAAATAGAAAAAGCCATTATTAGAAATGAAAATATTATGAAAATTTTTAAATGTGGAAACTACACAGAGAAAGTAAAAATATAAATCACAATAGAGCCATCTCAGGTCTATAAAGCAAAGGACAGCTCATGTAAGATCGTAAGCACAGTCACAATTTCATTTAGTGACCATTTTGCTTAACAAACAAGTTGTTGGTCCCAATTATAGTCATGAAATGGCGACTACCTGTATGGCTTCCAGCTCTGTGGGAATGTTAGCAACTTTATCAGTTAAGTGCTTTGTTGACATGTCGTAGTACTCCAAAGGAAAATTTGCTGACCTGACCTGCGACCACAAAGTGGGTAGATCATCTTAAACAGGATTTCTGGGTGACATTCCCTTAACAATTTATAAGACCCATGGTGGAGAGAAGCATTGCCGATTAATTCTGCCCACAACCAAGAAGTGCAATCCTGACTGGCTCAAGGTTGACTTAGCCTTCCATCCTTCCTAGATTGATAACATGAGAACCCAGATTATTGGGGCCAATATGCTGTCTGTAAACCACTTAGAGAGGGCTGTAAAGCGCAATAGAACAGTATATAAGTCTGCTATTGCTAGTGATATTAATACAACAAGAGGGAGAAATACTACTCTTTCCTGCACACTTACCATTATAGCGAAAATATCAATATGGACTTATATCTGGGAGTTATAGTAGCTCCTTGTTTTTTTGTCACAAATGCCCCAGAATCCTGCAGTAAACAAAGAGGTCTCTTGGGACCTATGGTAAGAAGAAACGTACCACACTGCTGATGATTTGAGGCTCAATACTTCTATGGAATAATTGCTGATGCTATCACTGGGAAACTCTGCAAGCACTTACTGTAATCTAATGGCTCCATAAGATATCTGTCAGAGACCCTCTTAATTGATTCCTCATAAAGGTCAGCTTTGACACTAGCGCCAGATTGAATCAGAAGTGACCCACTTTTGATAAAGGACAAGTAATTAAGTCCTTTAGATTATATTTGTTCTCCAAATGAAAACTAGATCTAACACCTATCAACTTAGTTGGGTTGGATCTGAGAACAAGTGGACTAGCTATGGTTGTCATGGAGACTAGGAACTCCTGAGATATCCCTGATCCCAGGTTGTTGGCTGTAGTCTTTCTCTCAGGTCTAATATACTGTCAGCAATTGTGTGAATAGGCTTTTCTGAGAACAGCTATTAAAATAATGTAAATTTTACATGCCTCTTTACATAAACACAGCTCAGACAACTAATTAACCACTATAGGCTCACTCTGATGCTGCCTATAAAACAAGCCACTCATTCCATTGGTCTCAGATATGCAACCACAGCCCTTAGGGATATGATCAATTGACCCAACCGCTTAGTCTCTGTGCTTCAGCAGAAGCCTTAATAACTGTTAAATAATGCATTTCTTGGCAGATGTTGGGAATCAGAACTATCAGACTGAAAGAGCTGCTTTGTGTATTTGCTACAGTGTGCTGCCACAAGAAAAGAGCTCATTGCTTTGTTGCTTATCGCCTTCCCACTAGAATATGCTGAGAAACCAACAGTCCATCATTGAGCTGGTCCATAGCTAATTTCCACTGGGATCAAGTGTATAGGAAAACTCACACAGATGGAGCTGGCACTGAAAAGATCTCTCTTTCTTTCTCTCTAGATTTTACATCTTTTGCCCACTATTCTTCTACTGAACCTGTAGGCAAAAGAAAATAAATTAAAATGTCAGGGAGGGAAAAAAAAGTTACCTCTACACTCAGCCAAATTTGACCCAGATACTGAAAAGACGGAAGAATAAATTAAATACAGGAGGGACAGCTCTGTTCTTTATTCTAACCAAGAATATAATAAATAAGTAGGCTTTGTGTCCTCTGCCATACCTTCCATTAGAGATTCTGTCCATGTAAGGAATGACTACTCTACGGGGATTATAATATATTAAGCAATATCTAAAATTTCCAACACGGATTTACAGAAGCAAGAGAAAGATAATCATGAGGATGTTTCTGTAGAAGTGCTCGTTCTACACCTATAAACATTTGTATGAATGCAGAAGCTTTGTGGTGATTTCTGTAATTTACATTTTTACAGATCTGTGAATTTATCATTCAAAATTAGAAACCTAGAAGGATGCATGCACGCACATATTTCAAAATGCTTATAAAAGTAATAGATCACAAAGCTGAACAATGCTTAAATGAGACAACTAACTAAATATATCTAGGGGGAGGGAATTAAAATTTGGCCCCTACAACATACAAAGACCCCAAAACTTAAGGGCATAAACTTATGTGGATTACTTTTGCCCTATTCCTTGAGCACATAACATTTCCAAAATTAAATATAGGATTCCTGAAACAATAACACAGATAGACATAGATACATAATCTGTATTATAATAAAACAGTGTTTCCCGCCCTTTCAAGAAAAATCCATGATGAATTACCTACTCTAAATAATCGTGGTGAAAAAAACCTTCCCTGGTACCAAGACAGGTCAGCTATAATTTTGAAGAAAGAAAGCTAAAGCCATTTTGAAGAAAGAAAGCTAGATGCCACAAACAATAAAATGAAGCAAACTGCTCACTTGTCTTAAAGTAATTCTCTAATCTGGATGGGCGTGTCCATAAGAATATACTTGGGATTTCTGCTCAGTTCCTGGACATTTATGGTGCCATATTGCAAAATCTTCATTTTATCATGCATGCTGTTCAACATCTATATGAAACTGTTATCATTTGGAGATTTAGAGTAAACTATCAGCAGCAGCAGCAGCAGGAGGAGGGAGATAATCTTGTTCTATCTCTTCTTTTCATCTGATCCAGGGATTCTGTGTAATTGTTGAACTAGTGTCTGGCTGTGTTAATGCACAAAGAAAGAGGTGGTGTTTTATAATTTATCTTTGCAGGTGAATGGAGTTGCACTGCCCTGAAGTTTTGAATATGTAACTTGTGAGTGCTCTTGGATCCATTTTCATTTCAGTCAGAGCACAGGTGATTTCCTTGACATGAGGTAACTTCCACCAGGATATGCTGGTAGACCAGCATATCCTGGTCTACCATCATATCCAGCATATCCATCAGGATAGCTATGACTCTATTGGGCCTGAGATAGACAGTGGCAATCTTCATGTGAAGTCAAAACAGGCAAGATGGAGGATTTAGCATTACAATCAACCCCTTTTCCTTTTGGGTATGTGTGCATGGACATGTAAAAAAGAGATAGGACTTATATTGCAATGCCATTTAACCTGCTTTCACACATATACATTTAACCTGCTTTCATACATATATTGCAAATAGCCTAAGGTTCTTAAGATAGCCACAAGAGGCCTTGCTAAAAGCACCACTTAAGTTAAAATATGGTGAATGGTTATTTAGAAGAAACATTTTTAGCGGTAGTCTCTGAATTTTGGAATGCTCCCGGAGATACACTTGGCATCATTATCTTTCTGATTCCAGAAAAGGACACTTATATTCTTCCAAATCTTTTATTAATATATTAATATTCCTATGATGTTTTCAAAGTGTTTGTTTCTGTTATTATTCCATTTTGTTTTAATATTTTATTGTTTTTTTATTTGGTATGTTTTATATAATATTTTAATGTACAGTATTATTTCTACCAATTGTTTAACTCACAGTTTGAAATTATTGCATTTTGTTTAACTGAGTTTTTTAATGGGGAGTTGTATAAACATGTCTTAAATAAATAATAATAAACCCGAGCTTCTGAAAAACATTGTTCCCTACTATAGCTTAAGGAGAAATGCATTTCTGCTCTGTAACAGGTGGCATTCCATCTTACTAGACATACATACAGGCAATCAACTAAAAATACCTCTATCTCATCACATTTTGGCTTAAGTCTATTATTGATACCAAGCACAAGTATTTATAAGTTGTTTCAGATGTTAATTAAAATACTTATTACTACTTTAAATTCTAAATGTGTTCAGCACTAAGAGGGATGAGTTCCTATGAAATATTTGAAAGAAGTCATGCTTCATCAATTTAAGATTCAGTTGCTCAGGCCCCATTTTAATGTAACCTACTATGAGTCCTAGTTTGTCTCCTTGGTTCGTTAATTTTCATAACGTTTCTCTTAGAGCTATTACCAAAAGCTCTTTCTTTCTTTTGGTTGATTTTGATACACAAGACTCCAAAGAAAGAGTTGGAATATTTCACAAAGATACTAACTTTCCACTGACATGATAGAAAATTGGCCTGACAATGTTTGTGGTAACAAAATACAAAAAACAAAAACAAAAGTATGAAGTTATTAGAAGAGACCTTAGAGTCTTCCAATCCAATCCCTTGCTCAAGCAGGAAATCCTATACCATTTCAGAAAAATGGTTGTCCAATCTTTCTTTAAAAATCTCCAGTGCTGGAGCACCCATGACCTATGGAGGCAACTCATTCCACTGATTAATTGTTCTAACTGTCAGGAAATTTCACATTAGTTCTAGGTTGGTTCTCTCTTTGACTAGTTTCCATCCATTGCTTCTTACTCTGCCTTCAGATGCTTTGGAGAATAGGTTGATCCCCTCTTCTTTGTAGAAGCTCCTCAAATATTGGAATGCTGCTATCATGTCACCCCTAGTCCTTCTTTTATTAAACTAAACTTAGCCAATTCCTGCAATCATTATTCATATCTATTAGCCTCCAGTCTCCTATCATCTTTGTTGCTCTTCTCTGCACTCTTTCTCAAAATCTTTTTTATATCATGGCAAACATAATTGGATGCAATATTCTGAGTATGATCTTACCAAGGCATTATAAAAATGGTATCAACACTTCATGGGATCTTGATTCTGTCCCTCTATTAATTCTGCCTAGGACTGCTTTGGCTTTTGTGGCAGCTGCAGCACATTGCTGGCTCATATTTAAGTGATTGTCCACCAGGATTCCAAGATCCCTCTCGCAATTACTACTATTGAGCAAGGTAGCATTCCATTCTATACCTATGCATTAAGTTTTTCTTGCCAAAATATAGAATATTACTTTTCTCATCATTGAATTTCATTTTGTTAGATAGGATCCAATGTTCAAGTCTGTCAAGATCCTTCTGTATTTTAACCCTATCTTTGGGTATTGGCTATTCTTACCTGGTGTTGTCTACAAATTTGATAAGTTCTCCTTCTATCTCCTCATTTAATAGCTGAAAGCTATTGAAATTATAATATACTGCAATAACTGAAGTTTTAATAGACATTTCTGGAAGTTAAAATAATGGGATAATTGTTAAGGCTATAATATCTTGAGTAAACATAAGAGTCACCGAACATAGAATTGTTGGACAGATATCACTAAGCTGCTCCAACTTCACTAAACTGGAAATCTAGATATTTAGACACTTAAATTTGGAGAAATATTTTCTCTGGTTGTATTTTTGTTTTATGGATTGAGGGAGGGCACACATCTTCACCTTAATGGTTTTGGGACCTTCAAACTTGGTAATGATAAATTAGGAAAAGACCAATCTAGCTAGTGTTTTTTAATATGTAATTTCACTAAGTTTTAATAATAAAAATATTACCAAACAAATTAGAACACAGGAAAAAGCAAGGAAAGAATAGAAAAAGATGGACATGCAATAAAAAAAGAATAGAGATAGAAAAAAAGAACAAGATATAAAGAAAGGTATAAAGATATACAAGTAGCCTTCAACTTATTACCAATCACTTAGTAAGTGTTTGAAATTATGATGAACTTCCCTGGGGTACTTACAATCCAGATTCAAAGTTCTGATGCATCTCCTCACACAACTGGACTTTGGGTGCTCAGACTGCATTTACTGACATTTCCCACATCCCATGATCTGTGTTTTTTAGTTCCAGTTTTAGACAAAACCACTGGTTCGCTTAACATTAACATTAAAATGGCATCCACTTAATGACTGCAGACTTCACTTAATGATTGCAATGATTTGCTTAATGACTGCTGCAAAAAGGTCATAAAATTGGGTTGGTCACATGGATGGCCTGATTTACGACCATTGTGAATTACAGCTGTGATGGGTATGCTCCATTACAGTCATAATTCGAGAACTATCTGTAAAGAAGTAGTTTCCAATGCTCCTTACTGCACTTATACGTACAAGTATATTTTAGCCTGTCTCTCTCTAGAGCAAAGGTATCAAACTCAAGGCATCACATTGTCATCGCATGACATATTGCGACTTTTTACCACTTCACTAAACTGGGGTTAGGTGTGGCCACTGAATGACACATCCGGTCCGCGGGCCACAAGTTTGACACCCCTACTCTAGAGTTACCTCTTGACTCTCTGTTTTCTGTAATAACCCTGTCTAATCATTAAAACCATAAATTACAATTTTGTGGGAAGGATATTAGGAAAAAATGTTTTTAGAGGGTTTTCACTCATCAATAAATGTAGATTCTGTTTTTCTCAACCAAGTCAGTTTACCATCTCAGCAAACTCTGTCCATTTTATAAATAATTTCTCCAAGGTAGATAACCCCAATTTTTTCCATTTTTCTGTTTACAATAATTTTGCCCTGGTAATCATGTATGGAAATACTCTTTCATGGCTGACGGTTTATCCATCAATCCTAAAAGGAAACATTCTGGCCTCAATTGGGTATTAATATTTAACATCCACTAGCCTAGCTTGTGCTGACAATCTGTGATCTGCTGTATGCTGCCTCCGTTTGGGGAATTTAGGTAAATTTGTCCTATGGAGAAAAAAATTATTCTGAAGAAAAATGTAGTGACATAATTTTTGTACTGCAAAGATACGGAAGGAATAATTTATCTTTCCTGTCTACTGGGAATAAGGCAAAAGAAAAAGCTAAATTATTATTAATATTGTAAAAAATAAATCTTCCAAACCAGAAGAGCAGGTTGATGATGCAGAAACTCATTTAAAGAATTTCCTTTCTTTGAGATTTTCAGGTAAAGGATAGAATCACAATGGATGGGACCATCACAAAGAGAGAAATTGCCAACTTTTAGTGGGGTTTACATTGAGGATGTCTCTTTGTTTTTTAAAACAATATTGAATCTGTTCAGAACTGACATTATGACTTTTATTTGCTTCCACCTCAAATGAAGCAGGAAACCACTGCTGAGTTTTTACCAGAATGAACTCTGGGAGCTGAAAAAAAAAAAGAAGGAACGGTTGTATGGGGCCTCTTATTTGATGAAAGTCTGCTAAAATAGGGGAAAAAATGAACTGAAATGTATGTGATAGAAATGAGGGGGGGTTGTCAATACAGTTCACATGTGTCAGATAATATATTTGATTCTAACAATAGCTTTATGTTCCGATGGGAAATTATTTTAAAAAATAAAAAGGAACGAATTGGAAATATTAGCTCGAAAGAGAAATCCTGGATTCACATTCATATCCTTTGCCCTTTAAAGAAATCACTTTCTTCCCCCTCCCCCCCTTCCTTTGCCTCCAGCTTCAAGATGGAGAATAATTACCCTTCTCACAAGGGAGTCAAGCAGCCTCATTAATGGTTTGTAAAGTGCTTGGCAATCATCAGACTAAGAAGGACAGAACCTTGACAAATTATTTTTAGCCATTGAAGAAAGCTCAGTTTCTAGAGATACTTAGAGGCAGAAAGAGAGTTTGTGTGTGTATGTGTGTGTTGTTGTTCTTCCATCAGTTAGATACTTGAAATCTACTGTGTATCTGCGTATTCCTTCAAGCAATTATTCAGTTTCCCAGTTTTCTGGCTAAGATTACGGTATATGTAGACTGCAATATGTTACATCTATATTAATGGCCACCTTGATCATTCCAAATGGATAACAGAAAAAAAAAAGCCGAACAGTCTGAAAGAGAGATGTTCAAAAACAATATGAAATAATATTTTTGGTGGGAATCCATGAACATTGTTGAAATATATATTGGGATTACAATGGAAAGAAAGTAAGGGTTTTTTTCAGCAAGGTTCAGAGATCTCCATCAAAAAGATTGTTTCAAATTGTTATTTCCATTGTTATGCTTTTGGATAGACCACTAGGGAG
Source organism: Coluber constrictor foxii (assembly GCA_038048745.1). Taxonomy (NCBI): domain Eukaryota; kingdom Metazoa; phylum Chordata; class Lepidosauria; order Squamata; family Colubridae; genus Coluber; species Coluber constrictor. The sequence goes on from CM075961.1 coordinate 74,650,461, forward strand.
ACAACATTGCATTTTGATAGGGAATCCTAACATCTGAATTCAAGCTTAAGCTTAAACCTGTGGGCAAATTAGCGTCTCCCAGGGATGCATGTGCAACCTCTTTCTTCCACTCTGTAGCCTGACCTATTTCACAGGGTTGGTATGGGAATAAATTACACGCTGGATGTTGTATACATTATCATTATAATAGCAGGTAAAAAGAGCAGAGGCCAATACTCTCCTTCAATTACCCCATTTTCACTCACACCCAAACCTTCTTCAACAGGCCATTTACATGAATGGTTTCTACATTTGTAAATGGATTTTCTCTCTTTGTCTTCTTTTCTGCAGTCTCCTGCACATTAATTCCTGACAGTGTCTCAGGTCTGCAAAGCAGACGTAAGGAGAGGCTTTTGAAAGGGCTGGAATTTGATCCACCAATTGTGTCCCATTGGTTTCAATTTGCAAGAGCATAGTTATTATCGAATATCCCTCCTTGTTTGTTAACAAAATGCTCATTGAAGATTTACTGGGGGGAAAAGGGGTGCCCTAGTCAAATGCAGCCCACAACTACCTGGATCTTTGTCTGGATTAAAGCAGTAAACCATCCTTCTTTTGTATAACACCATGCTTTGAAGTTATAGAAAGCTGGAGGACTCATCATCATATTTTGTTTTTTTGCATCAACCATGTTTAACTACGGTTAATTTAAAATCGCCAGAAGTGCAGCGTTCCCACATCCTGCTAAACCACAAATCATGGCTTACAAATCAGTATCTTGATTTCCTATATTGCATTAGTCCAAAAACAAACAAGCCACTTTATGACATTGCAATGGACAATCTAGCTACTCTGATTTGCAGCCCTGTTTATGATTTAGCAGGATGTGTGAACCCCTGCAAAAAGTTTTCTCAATGCATATGGAACTCGTAGATTGACTCTTAAATCTGGTCTGTTTCCACAAAGTGATAAGCTATAGTTTGCCTAATTATGACCTAGTGAATAAGTACTGAAATATTGATTGGTTATAGTCACTGTGACCCAATTTGGTTTGGTATTAAAAGCACCAGGCTAGAAAACAGGATTCTGTGACTTTTAGCTCCACTTTATCCCTGAAAGACAGCTGGATGACTTGGGCAAGTCACTTTCTCTCAACCCAAACCAGAGGTGGGTTTCAGCAGGTTCTGACCAGTTCTGGAGAATCGGTAGCAGAAAATTTGAATAGTTCAGAGAACTGGTAGTAAAAATTCTGACTGGCCCCGCCCCCATTAATTCTCTGCCTCCCAAATCCCAGGTATTCGGGAGGAAATGAGGATTTTACAGTAACCTTCCACTGGATTAGGGAGGGAATGGAGATTTTACAGTATCTTCCTCTGCCATGCCCACCAAGCCACGCCCACCAAGCCATGTTACACCCACCAAGCCACGCCCACAGAACCAGTAATAAAAAAACTCACTGACCTAAATCCGCTCACAGAGTTATTGTGGGGAAAATAGGAGGAGGAAGGTATGTTGGATACGTTCACCACCTTGAATTGTTTGTAAAAAAATAATAAAGGTGGGATACAAGTAAATAAGCAAAGATAGTATCAATAATCAATTGGAGCACCATTTGAACACCATTGACACTCACAAATTCACCATCAATCAATTGTAAAATACAGCTTTACTTGGAACAGCTTACATCCTGCCACAATACCTGCCATAACAGCATCAAACATCCACATCTGCCTTTCCCCGATCCTTGAGAAAGACTTGATAGGTGGACAAAAACGCCAAATCCGGTCTGAACATCTGGATGACTGTGCAGTGAACCATATAATGGTTAGGAGACAATTAATATAATGCATTAAGCCAAAAACAATCAGACACATTATGGCTTAACAAGAAGTGTCAACATCTAAAGGATATGACCATAATTGTCTTTTATGCAGCTGAGCTGCTTGTTTATTCTTATGCTTGGAAGTGAGCTGAGGCACAAACTGAATTTTGTTGCTTGCTTTAGGCTCAAGAGTTTAGAAAAATGGTGACTCAGCTATCCCTGAGGCTGTGTGTATATGTACTCGTGAAGTGAAAACCGGAATTGGTTCTGGCAATGATCAGTGTGAGCACTTGGAGGCCAGCTTACTTAGTTACAGAAAACCAGCTTATTGAAATTCACTCCTACTTTAAAGATGAAGATATATTTCCATGATATGTTTTGGACATGGCTAATACAGTTTTCTTGCAACCATGGCAACTGTGGTCATTTGTGTCCTGAGAAGAGAAACTTACTTATACTAGTAACATCTAGTGTAAGTTGCCAAATAGCCACAGTTGCCATGGTTGCAGGAAATATATATTCTGGAAATCTACCTTTATCTTTAAAATAAAAGTTAATTTCAATAAGCTGGTCTTCGGGAAGCAAAACTATGGTATTTACTGCTGGCCTTCTAGTGGCTCAGATTTAGCTGACTTTACTTATTTATTCTTCTTTCACTTGTGCTATTATGCAGAAGGTTAACTCATGCTTCTTCTCCCACAATGAATTCTGTTTATTCCATGTTGATATGCTTGACTGCCACAGGAGAGAAGTATGTTCCTGTTCAGGTGCTTTATCTGTCAAGGGGAAACTAATAAGCATAAGTCAAGCCACCATTGCCATACTTTACTTGCCCTGCATTGCTTCTCCTCAGCTCTCACTAGATTTTCCTGCAGTTCATACCTCTTAACAAGCCAATTTTTAAAAAATCCAGGGCCAGTACAGTGAATTAATTGAATATTCTTGATGAATGTCTTCTATAAATATAAAAAAGCATATTTTCTGTAGAGGAACAGTTGATTTTGTTTGAAAGAACCCTAGAGAGCGGACAACTAGCCCTTTTAGGATTCTTCTCCTTTCTCCAAGGATTCCTTTTTTGCTTGTCTGTTTGGAAAAGTCCCATTAGACATATTAAGCATGGAATAGGGATGAACAATAAGGTTATAAATAGGAAAGGAAACAATCCCTCACCCAAGTGTATCATAAAGGCTATTGAAGGAAGGACAATGAGATTAATTTGTATCAGAATAGAATCCCTCCTTAATCCCATGGGAAAGAAATGTATAGAAATGCAGAAACTGTGAGGGCAAAATTAATCCAAAATATGTGAAAATAAGGGAAGAAATGGAGCCCAGTCTATGACAAATCAGAAAGAATGTATCCCATTTAATATCACAAACTGACTGGGTTTTACACTTCTTATTAGTCATGATTTTGCCCTGGTTTACTGAATAAGTCATAGTTTTCTGGGCTCACACAACAGTAAATCAGTGTTTATAAACTCTAAACTTTCTTGTCATTAATAGCATGAAGGACACAAAAATATTAGAAAGTCTTGTGCCTAGTCATACAGAATGACTAGATTCCAATAAGGGGGCCATACATCCTTCGTTATAAAGGACAGCCCTTTATTTTAGAAAACTATCCTTTACATGTATTTATTTTTCAAAAATTCATTTTTGTCCTTTATTTTGGTCATTTAATTTTTGCTGTACAAATCATACCACTTAATTCTTTCACATTCATGTGAAAAATATAGAAACTTAATTGTGTTTTTAAAATCAATATACATATATAGTTTGATTCTGTATATATTTTACTAGAATATGCATTTTTGTAAAGCATTATTTGGTTTTACTCTTGAATTTTCCTTTCTATAGCAAAGTTATAAACATAAACAATTACTTTTTTTATCCTCTAGAATCTCTTTCAGATTTTCCCCTTTATCGGGTTTGTCCTTTATTTTCTCCGAGAAATTATGGTCATCGTTCCCTACATGCAAGTGTCATAAAAAAATAATTTAAAATGTAGAAAGAATTAAAATGTATATAGGAATGAGGAAAAACTAAAAGTATTCCAAGACTGTAAAAAAATTACTAAACTATTGTATCTCAAACTAGTCAACATAAATTGATCAAAAAATAATCTTGGCTTTGCAGGATCAAGGGAATAGATTTGGCTCAAAGAACCAAAATATTGGATTCAAGCATGAGATAGAAGCCAGATTGTGGGATGGAGAAAGATTCACACATACAGGTATGCTGTTGCTGTGGCAACCAGTCATGAGAAGATGAGAGATAGAAACAGCCATTCTGACATTTTCTTCAAGCTCTTCATACCTTTGCTTCCATGTATCTATCACCCTGTATTCAGGCAAATGCTGGATAGAGTAGGAGGCAGAAGATAAGAAGAAGGCTTCCCACAACTCTTTTTTTTTTTTTTGGTGGTGGTACCCAAAATAAAGAGAAGGAGCATGAAAATGTTTTGTTCTCTATTGCTAATACTTTCAGTAAAATAAGAGAATAATGACCCAAAATACCAACTCCAGAAAGAAAAGAACATTTAGTTCTTCTAATTATACCCACTTTTTCCAATAAAGGATAGTATTGTGAAAATACTACGTAAAAATAGGCTGGATTCACACAACATAGGAAATCAATATGGCTTGCTCTCTTAAGATTTGGTAGGATATGTTAGCCTCATCACCATGCAAACTAAGCCCATTGTACCTTATTCAGTAAACTACAATTAAGCAAACCACAGCTTATTGAACTGGATAATATTAATACAACTACAGAATCCTGATTGTTTTTGGTTTTCCAATCATACCAAAAATGGGATACTGAGTTGTTTAATTTTGAAAACAGCTACAATTTGGAATTTTTTTTGTACCTATGTATATGCAATGCTTTCAGTACATAATTAAAGAGATCCTGCTAAATTAGGTAGTGACTGAATGTCCTAGCTCCTTATTTAATAGTTACCCCGAATTTCTAAATCAGAAATTAGCAGTAGAAAGCCCAAGAGCCACGCAAGATGCCTCATCCCCTTTTCGTAGCTTCTAGAAGTATCAAGATTTTGCAAAATAGCTTAGGCTGTCTTTATTCTGTTCAATAAAGATCTATAGAACCAGAGCCATAAAATTCAAGTTAGCACATGCTTAGCATTAAGTAGAAATACACTTGGAGCATGTATGCCCTAAACCGATTTTTTAAAGACTTTTGGCATTGGCAGATATCAGATCTATCATACTGGGGTTTTTTTTCCTTTACACTTTTAGTACTATTTTTCTTTCAGATTACCCTTCCTTCTCTCTTTCTCTACTGATCTAGTTTTCCTCCATTTCTGGAGGAAGTAAAAGATATGTAGCTAGTATAGTGTTGCAAGATGATCTCATGGGAATCACAACCCCAAGAAGTAGTGTTAAATTAGTAAGTCTACAAATGAAAGAAATTTAAAGAAAGAGAAATGTAGTTGAAAGAGGTGGCCTCTAGTGGACACATGGCATTTGTCTTTTCAATGAAACTGGTTTTTCCACCCATTTCTATTCTCAATAATAAAGAAAGGATATGTCAAAATTGTACTTACTATAATAAGAGTATTATCTGAGTGGAATCTGCAGTTGACAAATTATTGATTAATACACATCTTGACAATATTTATTTATCTATTTTAATCTATTTTACACATGCACACACAGACACACACATTTTACACACCCCATCTACCAAGGAACTCTGGGAGGCAAACAACAATTAAAGATTAAAAACAATTATGTAGCTCAATTAACAGAAAACTGGGTCAAGATCCCTAAAAATCACATTGTCAAATAATCTAGCAAACCGTATCTACACCAGAGTTCCATTAACATCTGGTTTGTAACAAGTAAACTGGAAATGTGTCATTGCATAAGTGTCTCATGACATACTGTACTCATGAGACTTTTCTGTTGAACCTCAAGCCCTTCTTCAATTACTTATTCATTACAAAATCGAACTCAGAGGTCGATCACTCAGTAGTCAGTTCTCTAGTCCTCATAAAGAATTGACTCTGTAAAAAGGTAAAGATTTCCCCTATTCAGCCATATCCAGCACTGTGAGGCAGTGCTCTTCTCCATTCCTAGCTAAGGGAGCCAGCATTGTCCAAAGATGCTTCCATGGTCATGTGACTGGCATGACTATACACCAAGGCATGTGGTTACCTTCCCACCAAAATGGTACCTATTTATCTACTTGTATTTCCATGCTGTTGAAAATTCATACAGATTGGCAGGAGCTGGGGCAGGAACGGGAGTTTGCCTCATCATGCGATGCTTGGGTCTTGAACTGGCGACCTCCTGGTTGACTATCCCAGCATTTTAACCATTAGTTTATCCAATTCGGTATCAGAGGTGGGTTTCAGCAGGTTCTGACCACTTCTGGAGAATCAGTAGTGGAAATTTTGAGTTGTTCAGAGAACCAGTAGTAAAAATGCTGACTGGCCTCACCCCATCTATTCTCTGCCTCCCAAGTCCCAACTAATTGGGAGGAAAAGAGGATTTTGCAGAAACTTTCTCCTGGAATGGGAAGGGAATGGAGATTTTACAGTATCCTTCTCCAGCTATGCCCACCAAGCCATGCCCACCAAGCAATGCCATGCCCACCAAGCCACGTCCACAGAACCGGTAGTAAAAAAAATTGAAACCCACCACTATTCTGTATGTATTTGTTTGTGGTCGACTACAGCTAATGCAGGCCTTTGATGACAGGAAAACTGTTTCTAAGATCTTGACATTTTGTGGCTATTTCATACATGGATCAATTGACCTTTCAATTACTAATTGGTTAATTTGAATCTAGGTGTTTTCCATTATAAGAAATTATAATAATTTCCTCAAGGTCATTTATATGAGTGATAGAGGAATATGTATGTGCTAAAGGCATCTACTTCCTTTACTACTCATTGAGGTAACCTACATTCCCATTTCTAAAAGGAGCGTGAGATGTTGCAAAAGTGCTTGTCCAACTCTTGCCATTCTTTTCAATTTAGTTTCAATAAGATGTACAGGAGAGTATCTATGGAGATTTTCAATCATCCAGGTCATGGTTGTCCCAAAGTTGCTTTTCAAAAGGCAACTGGACTTCCTTGTTTTTTCCCTTGAAAATGTTTCACTTCTCACTGAAGTGAAGAAGCTTCTTGGATGAGAAGCAAAACATTTTCAAGAAAAAAACCCCAAAAAGTCCAGTTGTCTTTTGAAAAGCATCTTTGTGCACAGAAGAGTCTTTCTAATATTTATGCTGTCATCTGACAAGTGTCCTTGAGCAGGAAAATTAAATTCTTAACTATTATTGCTAAAAATAATTATTAAATTTACTCTTCATTAATTTATCTAATTATCTTTTTAAAAAATGTACATAAGTGACTATTCATCACATCTTCTGGAAATAAACTCCCTAAATTAGATACTGCATGATGAAACATAACTGTGACTTTGATTTTGCACTAAGCAATGAAATGGTTAATTTAATTTTCACTTAGCTTATCGTATGAGTACAACCGCTTATGCTTTCTAAACTGTGGTTTGAGATACAAATTCAGCCAATTGTGCTCTGTTTTATAAATTGGATGAATGAACCACAGCATAATGAAAGAGTAAGCTGCATGAAACTGAGGAGGCTGAATTGCAAAGTGGGTGGGCACAATTGCTCAATAGAGCCAGGTTTAGTTGGTTTCTTCTTCGTTTTTCTTTTCCTTTAACTGTGACAAGCCTATTTACATGATCCTTTGTTTCCCATCTAAAAATAGTGAGAATCTTATCCATTTTCAGTAATCATAGAGGGGATTTTATATAAAGCATGATTAAACCAGAAAATAATTATTTAAGGGGAAAAACCTGCTGGAGTTCCTGAATTCCATATGATTGGTGAAATCTGATGTGTCTTAATTGGTACGAAATTCCAAGCATAAAAGGCTATTAAAAGGAGCTTGGATGTATACATATGCTGTCACTACTATTCATTTTATTGCTCTTAAAATTTGATCATCAATTATTCAGGTTATTGCTGATTCAGTTTCCTATCTGATATCTGATACTTTATATTTTTAAACATAATGCATACAGCCTGCTATTAGCATTTGTCCAACATCTTAATTTCAGAGATTAGTCAAGCATTGGGTTTTTTCCCCTCTGTCCTATTTTTATTGCTTTTTTAAAAAAAATTTCATCATCTTCTTACAGCTGCATATGAGGGGAAGTTATTTTTGCTTTTAGCCCAAAATAGCAGCTGATCACAGCTGCATGTTCCTGGATACAAAGGGCATCTCCGTGCCAGGCATCCATGTATATCCATAACAGTCAGCTCTTAATGGTAATGTATCAGAAATAAAAAGTTACTTTTGCAGATATATGGGAAGATCTGTTTTGATCAACAATGCAAGAATACAAGAGGCCCTGCAGACACAAAAGAGTATATCTACAACACTGCAAAATGTTAATGTGGAAGCTTGTTTTAAAATTAACTTTCATTCACAGATTGAAACATGGATATATTGTTTGCGTGTTTCTGAATTGTATCCCATGGATCTGTAGCTTTGAGTAATTGGTTAATGTATTTGTACAGAAAGGTCTATAACATCCTTCAGAAAAAAAATCCTGTGGCATTACATTGCATTACACAGAAGAGTTAATATGCAGATACAAGGAAACAAGCCAATCATAAAGCGGAAAAGCGGAAAATGCAGTAAGCTCTTAAAAGCCAGATGAAAATTATCAGTAGAACAAAAATTAAGTTGAATAGTAAAGGATTTTGTCTGGTGCTTAAAGAACCTAAAAGTCCCAAGGGGATATTTTTGTGAAGATCATTCCAAAAGGAGGATTGCATCACTATTTGGACAAGGACAGTCTTAATTTTATTTTTGTTAGATTAGAACATTGCATAGACAGGTTATATACATACCAGCAATCCCTTTTTTCCTGTAACAATAAATTGTGAGATAAATTAAACTGAGATATACTTGAAATAATAGCCCAAAGTTACTCAGTGAGCTTCCACAACAGAAGAAGGTCTTGAACCTGGATTTCCATGGCCTTACACTAACATAACACCCTGGTGAACCACTACCTTATTAACTATTTATGTACAAATAGACATGTAGAATCACAAACTATTATTTGAAAACTGTAGGAAATATACAGTTGGTTATATGTTGATTGATTGATCATCATCAACTTGATGTCCTTAATAACATAAATTGATTTTCTCCATGTCAGTCTGTCCATCCACCTTGCTGCTGGTCATCCTCTTCTCTTTCTTTCTACCTTTCACAGTATAAGGGCCTTGTCAAAAAAAATTAGTTCCTCACATAATGTATAAGTAGAATACTTGAGGTTGATCATTTGTACCTTTAATGGAAACTCTGTATTGATTTGTTCCTTCTTCCTTTGTGTCTCTCCTGTTCAAAGTCTGAAGAGAAATTAAATTACTTGTCCCATCTTCCCCAGTTACTGCCCATCTAAAGGACCTTAACATTGTCATTCCCAGCATGGAAAGCAGATTGGGATGATGAGAACTATAATCCAGGGATCCCAACCCCGTGGGCCACAGACCAATATCAGTCCATGGAGTGCTAGAAAACAAGCTGCACAGCTGGAGATGAGCGATGGGTGAGCAAGCAAAGTTTCATCATTTGTCACCGCTCCCCAGCATTAGCATCACTGCCTCAGCTTCACCTCAGACCATCAGGCATTAGATTCTCATAGGAGCACAAGCTCTCCTATAAACTGTACGTATAAGGGATCTAGGTTGCATGCTACTTCTCCAAATCCATGGAAAAAAATGTCTTTCACAAAACAAGTCCCTCTTCCAAAAAAGATTAGGGACTGCTGCTGCTATAACCCATATCCAAGGGATTCCACTTTATGGTGTGGTAGCTGGCCAAATAATTCCTCTGCCTTTTCCCATGAAATACCAACATTGCACTTCTATGTTTTTAGAAGCACTGCGCAGCCATAGTTTATGAACTGGCAAAAACCTTAGCAGTAATGGACAGTTCTAACATCACAATGAGCTGTGATTAAGGAAGATTAACTGTGTTTTAGTCTGATGTTTGGATTAACTAATGGAGGTTTGTAGCTAGTAATCCACAATGTGTTTTTTTTAAAAATAATTCACATGTATCATTCTATTTTCTATTGTTGTATACAGATAAAAATGGTTTTGTGTGTACTTGATCAGATAAACAGGAAGAATTTGACAGAAGGTAAGGGCAATGTTTCTCTCTTCTCTTTAGTAGGTTGCTGGATTAAGCATCAATGGATGAAAAACTTGACTGCATTATTAAATATTAGAATATTGGAACTAAAATCATAAGGGAGCAGGGATTCCAAGGAAGAAAAAGAATAGGTAGAACGATGCCCCATGTACTTTAAGATGTTCTATTGTGCAGATTTGCTAGCAATCTTTTGTTGCCAGGATTTTTTTTTTATTTTTTTTTTTTTGTGAGGCTAGCAAAGTCAAGAGGAGAAAATACATAAGCACATAGGCAAACTAATTATTTTTAGTATATAGACCAATCAGCTTTTCTTTAATATTATTCAGAGCATTAAAACTGCATTCTGGTCTTTGATATATTTTGATGTTGTTATAGCTTAAAATGGAATGTAATCTTAATGTAAAAAAAAGTAATAAAATAAATAATCAGCAGTTAGTGTGATGAACGAACCCTGTCAATGTCTTAGATCCTAAAGTTGATGTGAATATGTTTTCTGTAAGTCTCACTTTGCTTGAGACGTAGCTAATTTAAATCTTGGACCTGGCAAAAACCTGCACATAGTACCTTATATTTTGGTTGACAAAAAAAGTAGGTTTTTCCTTTTTTGTTTAACAGTTTTATGGCTTTAATATAGAAAATAGTATTATAAAATAGAAAGAAGAAATATAAGGAATACTGGAAACAAAGATGACTACACACAGTAGAATACATAATAATGAAAGTAACAGTTAGTCAACAACATATTAAATGTGACAAAGCTGTGAATTGCAGTAATGCAAATCTGTCTTGCATTACTGGTTCAAATAAGAAGATGATGCTTCAAGATAGATGGCTCCTAGCACTATCCATCAAAATGTTTTATATGTTGTGTTTCTGACTTAATAGATTTTTTGCATAGAAAGCAAATGCAAAATAATGGCGGAAAAGGATCATGTGCAAGTTACTAAAATATAATTATTATCTATAACTCTATAGATTTTGTGAATGATGTAAAGCATAATAGGATCAAAGCCATATTTGTAAAAACTGAAATTAAGATAGAATATAGAAAATATTTAGGGGTATAGGACTGAATAATACCACTCCTTTCCCCAAAATTTTAAAAACATCAAAAATCTGTTGGAGTGAAACTGTGCTATGGATAAGTAAATAATCTTTATATGAAGGAAATTGTTTATGACTTTAATACCTCATGCAAAAAACTTTAGGTAAATTTTTGTACCCAAGAGTTCTTACTGTTTGAAAAATTATACCTTACACAACAAAATTATTGCTATTCTAAACACATTTTCCTTAATATCTGAGCATCTTTTTTTCCACAAGCTATATTGTACCTATTACATTATACTAACTCTTAAATTTGAGGTGGTTCAAGATCCTAAAAGGAAGAGAATAGCTAATTACCAAGCTCCAAAGTTGAAGAATTATTTTTACCTAGCATGTAAAACTATCAAACATGATTGATTATTTGAGTTGGCATGCCCAATTTAAAAGAGGAAAATCTTACTTAGAAATGCTCTTTTTCTAGCCAAACAGGAACTCAGATGTGATGTTTGACAAAGTGACATGAGGAGAAGAGAAAGGACTGTTGGCAATTAAATTTTATAACTCTTTAGTAATAAGGAATATTCTTGCTGCTGCAGCAATTTGATTTATGCATTCAGATTCAGCTTGCTGGCTCAAAATTAATTGAGCTGTTTGCTTAGCTTTTTTTTTTAAGTCAAATCTCTCCTACAATATGACATTAGTCGAGAATTAGAGAGGAGCCGTTCTCTGCACCGTAATAATTGTCAGGTCTGAGAGTTAGCAAGACAAATAGAATCCAAGCTTTGAGAGAAAATAGATGTTTCAGTAGAATACGTTTATATTAAGCAACATGATGGAAAGTGAACACTAGAACCTGTCCATTTTTAGGAAATACATTATATGCTTTGAACTCAGATGGTAACCTGAGAGCTTGATGGCTAGTCGAGGATGTAAATCTTCAGCCATCTCACCGTAATCAACAAAGCTGCATGTTCTAATGAGAAAATCCTCTTGAAACTCCAGGATGAAACTGAATCTTGTTTAAAGCAGCTGGATTTTCTTACTATCTGTATGTAAGATTACTGCTGTGATGAGTTTATTGATAGAAAAGGACAGAGCCAGAGAAAATGGAACAGGAGCTCCTCCTTCCCTTCTGGAGTGGAGTGACTAGAATAGTAATAAAGAGATGAAAGAGGTGTGGGGGGGGGAGAGGTTTAGGAAAAAAACCCCTAATGCTGCAATACAGGAATTTCTTGCCTGCTTGTCTGAGGATTATTATCAAGGTACTGCTATGCCAAGGAATGTTGCAGTTCTGTACTTATAGTTTAGAATTTGTAGCCTTTATTTTAATTAAAAGTAGATTGGAATACATAACTTCTGGATTGGCTGCTGGTACTGCATATTTCAATTCCAACTGATGCTGATAATTAATAATACTGCTAGGATTTTACATGTTTATTAAACAAATTTATATGGCTGCCCAACTCATACAAAGACAGCTTACTACATTAAAAATCCAAAACATCATAACCCCACCCCATCCCCTATCCTACGGCAGTAACAACAACATTGAATCAAGCACTTGATTATTTATTTATTTATTTATTTATTTATTTATTTATTTATTTATTAGATTTATAAACCGCCCTACTCCTGGGGGACTCAGGGCGGTGTACAGCCATAAATAAAACATTTCAATACAAAAGTTTAAAATAGAATAAAACGAATTAAATAATTTGGCTGATAATTAAAATCCCAATAATTTAAAACAAATTAAAATTCATAATTAAAAGGAGAAAATAACTTAGGTCAGGCCGGCTTGTTGGAATAAATAGGTCTTGAGCGCGCGACGGAAGGTGCGCAAGTCCGGGATCCTCCGTGTATCCGGGGGGAGCTCGTTCCAGATGGTAGGTGCTCCCACAGAGAAGGCTCTCCCCCTGGGGGCCGCCAGCCGGCATTGTTTGGCCGACGGCACCCGGAGGAGCCCCTCTCTATGGGAGCGTACAGGCCGGTGGGAGGCTATTGGTGGTAGCAGGCGGTCCCGTAAATAACCAGGTCCTAAGCCATGGAGCGCTTTAAAGGTGATAACCAAAACCTTGAACCTATCTCCATCTCCAGTTGTGTAGCCCAGGCCCACTGACAAAACCATGTCTTCAGGCAGCTTTTAGTAAAGCAATAGGGTAGAAGGGGCTAATTGTACCTCAGACAAGACTAGACTTTGGGATTAGATCTCAGGATCAAAATCCAAAGTCTCAAATTACCCAGGAAGATGGTAGATGATCAGGGTGGAAATAAAAAAGTCCAGCATCAATATTACAAGGTCCACCAATACTGATGTTGCTTTCCATATAATTTCTTCTTTTCTTTCCATTTAAATTATTATGTCACTGTGCTTTAAACAATGAGGCCAATAAGATGTTGAATCACTTGTTCCATCAATAATAATAATATTTTGGATAAATCACAATTTATGAGTGGGCAGCCTTATGTATCAATATTCCAATTTTCATATGTCTATATTGTATGTATAATATGGGCCAGGGGCATGACCAGCTGTGACTCAGATGCCAAGGAATCTGTTCTGAGAGTGTCAGATGGACATGTCCAGAGTAATTGTAGGCACTTAACACCAGAGGCTAATTTGATCAGCAATCATCAAGGCACCCTTCAGTTAGAGGGTGAGGAACAAAAGATGGAGCATAGATCCAGTCCATGAACAGAACAATGGTGTTCAGCTTGTCTTCTTGCCTGGAAAGGCCATTCCCAATCCTGATTGGCTTCACTGCCATGGGGTTTTCTTAAAAGCCATCACTAACTTGGTTTTTCTCATTCGAAAGCTGAAAGCCTGGATTCTCAATCTGAGACTATGTTCCTCTGGGATCCTAAAACTCTGCCTTTCTGACCCCAAATTGGTCCATCCATGGCATCTGAACTTCTGGATTGTGACGTAGGTAGTCTTTTGCCCATTTCTGTAGACTATGCCCACTTGACATTTGTTGTAGGCGAGCTCGCCAGGGATTTAGGACTTTTTGTTCACAGTAGCTTGCACATATGCCCTGTGTGCCACTGCCTGAATTTGCATGATTCTGAGTAAAACTGTTTGCAAAATATTCCTCTGCGTGTGTGAGTGTGTGTACGCGCACGCGCGTGCGGTATGACCTGGAGCAGGATAGCTATCATACTCTATCCATCAGGAATTTTCCATTTTTATACAATTGGTGCCACTTGTGCATAGAGTGATAGGATCAGCAGTATGTCCAAATTGTTGGGGTTTGCCAACAACATTCTCTCTCTGTTCTGATTAAGGCATCAGTGTGTTTGTTCTTTTCTAAATCAAATACTATCACTTGGTACTTTCTGAGCCTGCTTGTTTTCTTGCAGGCTCAGAAACATTTCATTACTCTTAACTATGTAACATCATCAGTGCTAGTAAGGAGTGCTGTTTGCTGTCAGTTTATATTCTGGTGACTTGCTTGTCTGTCTGTGTGGGTGGGTGGGAGCAATCTTAAGGATTCTTTGGTTGGGCTGTTTACTGATGGTTCTTTGACAGTTTCTTGATTGGGGTATTGCTCACTTGATTGTTGGTCTGAAGTTGACCTTGGAGTTAATTTATGTTGATCTGAATGCTGATTACTGGTGAAGGGGTGTTGGAGTCTTTTTTTGGGGGGGGGGAGCTGGTTGATTATCTCTTTTGCATAGCCTATAGATGTTGTTAATGTCTATGTGGCTGTTGAAAACAAGCAAGCTCAAAGAACACCAAGGACCTCTCATTTCAACCTGAGCTACAAATATTGTCCTTTATTGGTACTACCATGTTTCCCCGAAAATAAGACCCTATCTTATATTTTTTTGAACCCTGAAATAAGCGCTTGGCCTTATCGCCATGTGCTCAAAAGTCCAATTGGGTTTATTATCAGGGGATGTCTTATTTGGGGGGAAACAGGATATCACTTTCAAAAAAAATACATCTCATTTGATTTGATAGAAATGAAAACTACAGCTAAGCATAATTATCATTGCTGTAAAAGTAAAATTCTTCTATTTTCAGAAATCTTTCTCTAGCAAGGATGGGAAGGACATGTAGCTGGATTCTACCTCTCAAGTCCTGTAGTTTAAACTCAACACCAAATCTGCCCTTTGCCAAACCAGTATAATCCATACTGGAATATATTTAAGTCCACTTCAGAGAGAACACAGGAGATAAACAATATAGAGTATAGAGTGAAATTGCTCTTAGTGTAAAATACTTATTCAGATCCATGGAAGTCAACTATTTAAAATACCAAAAACAAAGTTTCATTTTTAAAATGCACCATCCAATTTTGGCAGTGAATTACCTGTATCTAAAGTACACCTTTATCTCAAAGCAAATCTCCTTGATTGCCTTATGATTTAGCAATTCAAAACCATGCAAATGCGAGTAGATAAATAAGTACCACTTAAGCAGGAAGACAACAGCGTTATTGTATAAGGTGATGGGAAACGCTTATTGTTTGAGTACTGTTTGGACCAAGCCTTAGCTAGAAACAAGAAACAGACTCTTGTCACAAAAAAACCCCTCTTTAATTATCTCCTGTGAATTAATGGCATTCACACAGAGAAAAGTTCCTGCAATAGTCCTTCAAAGAGTTAACTGCAGTAGCAGTTATCAGTTCCTTGCGATAATTGCCAGGCCCTGAGCTCCCAGCCCCAAAACTGCAAATTAAGTTCTGGCAAGCAGTCTCTGAGGCACGAAACATCATGAGCCAAATCTTCAGAAATCCAAACTGTTGTCTTCTATGACCACCACTCCCCTTTCCTTCTATTTATTACCCAGCCAGGGAGGGGTCATTCGATTTTCGATTTCGATTTTATTGAATTTATATACGCCCTACTCCCGAAGGACTCAGGGTGGTTTACAGCCATAAAATAAAACATATAAATACAAAATTTAAGATATGATAAAACGAATTAAATAGTTTGGCTGAAAATTCAGCATCCATGTGTGCTTTGCTTCCTGAGTCAACTCCTTGTCCTCAATTGTTCTCCTCTCCTAACAGCTCTGCACATACGCACAACTTGAACAGGCCCAGCTGTTCTTCCTCCCCACATATCTCAGCCTTCAAAGGCAGCTGCCTCTCATGTGGCTGGGAAATGTCAGACAGCCCTGGCTCTATCTCTGCACTCGACACAGAGCATCTATCAGAGCCTTCCCCAGACTCCAGAGCTGGCCCAAGTTCCTCCCCAACCTCCTCATCATCTGAGTCTGCCACCAGCTCCGCTGGCAATTAGTGGGCCACAACAGGCACTACATTTGGGAGGAAAAAGGAATAGCTGAGAGCTCTCTCTTTGGAACTGAGTTTTCCCCTCATGCACTTTATTTTAATACATTGTTGCCTTCTGAAGGCTTAACTACAATATTCACAATTGCCCAGAAAACAACCACAGTGCTCAGTAGAGATTGTAAGAGCTGCAGTCCAACAAAGTAGAACATACCCTGCTGTAGAGACCTGTTCTAAAGACTCAGTGACTTCACTCCAACATTGGAAAAAGCTATAACACAATGCTTTGCTTTGCTTTGAGTTAACTATGTGTGGCATTCTCTCATTCTGATTTTAAAACCATGATTTAATATGTGTGATCCCAGTCCCATTTTGCTAACAAACTGCAGTTCATAATTTACCAAAGTATGAAAAAAATTGTTAATACCTAAAACATTGGGTAAAATGTTGAAACACTTTCTTATTTGAACTGTCTTTAAGGATTTTGATTGACCTTTTGAGTAGAGCATAGAATTTGTGGAGGGGGGGTGCATTTCATTCTCATATCAGCCTTCCATCCTTCCTAGCTAGGTAAAATGAGGACCCGGATTGTGGGGGCAATAAGATGACTTTGTATTAAAAAAACACTGCTGGGGGGGGGTCAAAAGCCCTACTAAGCAGGTATTTACAAAAGTATGAAGGCTATTGTTTAATGCATTGTAAGCCACCCTGAGTCTCCAGAGAAGGGCGGCATATAAATTGAACCAATACAATACATACATACATACATACATACATACATACATACATACATACATACATACATACATACATACATACATACATACATATCAAAGCTTGAAGCTATGGCCTAAAAGTCCAACTAAATAAGTGGTGTAGCAACAAATAAACAAAAACCACACCACATGCTGTGTTGAACCAGAAACTGTCAATTGCTATATTATCAGGTATGGCCAGGTCTCTCCCATCAATACTATGGGGGCTTTATATAGCTTAAATCTAAATAGCAACACCAAGTAAGTGCAGAAATACATGTAATAACAACATAGATTAAATCTGAAATTGATCATTTTTAGCACAGACCAGATGAAATGAATGATATTCAAATGAATCTACTCTATGTATTCAATTTTAAAAGAAGTTTTTAAGCAGTAGATGTAAAATGTTAGGCCCTTTTATTTAATCCCAAACAATTCCAATAATATATAGACTAGACAGAGAGAAATAAGAGTTATGACATTTTTTTAAGCATAAGGCATATGTGAAGGATAAGACTTTTCAGCAACTTAGTTAGAACCTATACATAAATCAGCAATCTAGGAATTTGGAGAGAAATGCAGGTAGCAAGTGCAAGCGAGAGATCAGAAAAACAGATTAAAAGAGGTAAAATATTGTATCAGGACGAATCTGGGATCAAGAAAATGTGAGCAGCCTTAAGGGTTCCGAGATCATGGACAGATCAGTGAGAATTACAACATACCTCAATAAAATCTCATCTTATCATCTCATTCTTTTTTCTATTTCTCCCTTTTCCCAGTACAATGCCCTCCAGATATAGTAGAATGTAATTTATGTCATCTTGTTTTCAATTACCTGTGACCTGGAACACAGTGGCAGAGCATATGTTTTACACAGAGAAAGTCTCAGTTCAGACCATATTCAGTAATGAAGTATACACAAAGATTAACTATGGCCTTGCATGGTTGTAAACAAAAAATTAAAAATAATAAACTAATAACTTTAAAACAAATAATAAAACCAGAATTTAAGATCTACGTGAAATTTCTAGATGATATATCTTCATCCTGTGTGAATTGAATGATGCAGTAGAGATCCTTTCATGATTCATGGAAGCTGTAGAAGTCTGAATGGGTAACCACAAACTTCAGCTGAACCCCAGAAAAGACAGAGTGGCTATGGATGGGCCCCTCTGTACCAATGGTGGTTTTCAAAAAAAATTACTACTGGTTCTGTGGGTGTGGCTTGGTGGGCGTGGCATGGCTTGATGGGCATGGCAGGGGAAGGATACTGTAAAATCTCCATTCCCACCCCACTCCAGGGAAAGGTTACTGCAAAATCCCCATTTCCTCCCGAATAGCTGGGACTTGGGAGGCAGAAAATAGATGGGGTTGGGGCCAGTCAGAATTTTTACTACCAGTTCTCCGAACTACTCAAAATTTCTGCTACCGGTTCTCCAGAACTGATTAGAACCTGCTAAAACCCAGCTCTACTCTGTACCCTGGAGTTCATCATTGCACTAGCCCAGGCAGACCTACTGCGTAACTGGGGGGGGGGTCCTCTTGGACTCACAGCTCCTACTCAAAGAAAAAGTGGTGGCCCCAGCCAGCACATCCTTTGCGCAACTCCACCTTGTGTGCTAATTATGCTCTTTCCTAGATAGGGAGGCTCTCCACTTGTCACTCATGCCCTGGCCAACTCTCAATTGTATATTGCAATGCATTCTAGATGAGGCTACCATGTAGATTATCCAGAAATTTCAGTTGGTGCAGATCAAGAGATATGAACCATACTGGGTGACTAAAGAACATATGTAACACCCATGCTACGCAAACTGCACTGAGTTAGCAGCCTGCTTTCAGATTCAATTCAAGTGTTGGTCAACACCTTAAAGCCTACACGCTATGGTTTGATTCAAATAATTTAACAACCGGTTTGCCTAAGGTCAGGTTGGATGTTGTGGGAGGTGTGGCCCATCCCCATCCTCCAGCTCCGCCACTCATGCAATGGCCAACTTAACCCTGGGTGAACCAGTTGTTAAATTACACACACACACCGCTATCAAAATGGATGCTGAGCTCTGCGCTGCAATGGAGAAACGGAAAATGGAGCAGCTGGCACAAGGCAAGGAGGAGGAGCAGAGAGAAGAAAGAGGAAAAGCAGCCTTCTCCTTCCTTTGCGCCAGCTGCTGCCCTGCCCATTTCTCCATTGCAACGCAGTACCGCACCCAGGATCCATTTTGATTGGGGGAGTAATTTAACAACTGGTTTACCTGAACCGGCTTAATCCCACCACATGGCATAGGACCAAGTTACCTACAGAACCAGCTTCAATCTCATTGCCTATTACATCTCATTGCCTATTACACTCAATCTGGCAGGGAAGCTACTACAGACCCCGCTAGTCAAAAAAATTCAGCTGGTGGGATCTAGAAGGAGTGCCTTCTCTGCTGCTCCCTCTGTTTTGTAGAACATCCTGCCCCTAGAAATGAGGAAAGCCCCCAATCTCACGAGCTTCCATAAAGAGGTCAAAACTTGTCTCTTCAGCCTTGCCTGTGTGGGGATGGAGAGCACAGATGATCATGCAACCATGGAGCTGGCTAGTCCCTTGAGAGCTCCCCCATCTGTAATATTCCAATGTTAAATGGCCATCATATGGTTCCCCCCCTCTTTTTTTTGATGTTCAATGTCATTCTTCTATAATTTTTTTTAAAAATTAACCCTCATTTAATTTTTAATGTTAATGTTAATTTTATACATTTTATTTATCAGTTTATTATATTGCCCAGAGCCTCTCTTTGAAGGAGATGGGCAGTTTAGAAATATGAAATTGTAGGTATAGATGCAAACATGCTGTTGAATCTGAGTTTACTTCCAATTATTTATAACATAAATAACATTTATTAAACATTAAATTCTACAGACTACACTATAAAAGCAATTGTACAAATATGTACAATTATATTCGTAATAACATTGCAAATATAATTGTACAATTAATATGAATTATGTAATTTGCCTCAGGAACCATATCATGAAACAAATGTCACATCATGTCACTGATGATGATGTCATTATAACTATGAGTCCCCTCTCTCCTACAGATGATCATGCATGCTAACAACAGAGTTCTTGAACAGAGACTGTTCTGTGAACCTACCACTTTGGATCATAAATATAGTTCATACTTCACAATGGTAAACTAACCAATCAATGGTTTAATCTGGCATAGAGCCATGATGATGAACCTATGGCACGGGCCTAGAGCATCTTTCTGTATTCCTGAATCGTGAGTTGCATGACACCCACTTCTTTTTTTAAAAGAGAGAGAGAGAGAGAGAGTAGCATATGGCTTCTCGGTTACTTTTGGTAAGCTTCCAAAAATCTTACAAAATGAATCAAATTAAGGACCTTACTAAATGGCAGTGGAAAGATTTGTGAGTTGAATCCCAGGTTGCTGCAATCATGTAATAAGCACAGAAGGACTTATGGGATGAGAAATACTCCTGTTTTTAGTATCAATACCAGTGGTGGGTTTCAAATTTTTTTACTACCGGTTCTGTGAGCGTGGCTTGGTGGACGTGGCTTGGTGGGCATGGCAAGGGAAGGATACTGTAAAATCTCCATTCCCATCCCACTCCAGGGGAAGGATACTGTAAAATTTCCATTCCCTCCTCAATCCAGGGGAAGGTTACTGCAAAATCCCCTTTTCTTCCCTATCATCTGGGATTTGGGAGGCAGAGAATAGATGGGGGCAGGGCAAGAGTGGGTTCTACTTATCTTTACTACCAGTTTGCAACGGGGCCGCGCACAAGTGCAAAAGCTTCTGCGCATGTTCAGAACCATTTTTATTACATCAGGGTCAGTGGGCGGAGTCTCCTGCCGGTTTTACTAGTGGTTATATAGAACCGGTGTGAACTGGGGGCAACCCACCACAGGGCGGGGCCAGTCAGAATTTTTTCTACAGGTTCTCCAAATTACTCAAAATTTCTGCTACCGGTTCTCCAGAACTGGTCAGAACCTGCTGAAACCCATCTCTGATCAATACCAATCTGCTTGTGAGCAACCCAGAGATGGGTGATGATAATTAATTGAAATAATAAATATATAAATATAAGTACTATGCTAAGTAAAGGAAATTAAAGTTCTCTGACCTGCTGATTAGTTTCTAATAATGAAACCCAAAGTGCTTCTTTTCTCAGCTGAGTTTCCATGTACTATTAGAAAGATATTATGAAAAAAACATATTTGGGGAAATAAGGAAATATGGACGAGACCTGCGGGAGGATGTGAACGGTATTGTTATCTTCAACTCCATCCAGTTTTGGCTATAATGTAGAAATTATTTGCCATTGCTTTTTTTCTGCATTTTTAAATTTCCAGCATAAAATCCTGACATTTCCTAGTAGACTCCCATCCAAATATTAGCCAGCTCCAACTCTGGTCAGCTTCCAACTGTAGACAAATCTGAGAAGATACTGCCATCTGTTGAGACAGAAAAGAACAGGGTTTTTTTAAATGGACTTTCTTATGGAGAATCACCTCATAATTGGCAACTGATCTACAAGGTATGGTGAGACTCCATAGGCAGAGAGTATTCTTCATTGCAACCTGTTATATCCTGCATTGGTTGACCACAAAGAAAATAGAAATAGCTAGCATTCTCATCTTTTATGAGGCTTTATGTGTACATCAGTGGTGGGTTTCTCCCAGTTCAGCCCCGTTCCACCGAGCCGGTAGCAGTGATGATATGACGTCACCAAACCAGTTCTGTCCCCACTTTCATCTGACTCCTGAATAGGAGATCCTTGTTTCTCTAAGCAAGATATTACAACTTTAACCGAGATATAAATAACAGAAATTTGGCATGTATTTCACTCATGCTTGAAAATCCATTATTAAAGTGTGGAAAAACATCTCAAATAAACCACTATCACCAGAGTTTTCAAGTTGTCACACCAGATGGTACAGAATTCACATATTCAGGTATGGGTCATTGAATGATGACATTTCAAACTGTATACAAGCATGGGTAGATCCATTCAAATCTCATGTGAAAACAAGTCAAAGTCATCTTTCTATTAATGAGGCAGCCAGAGACAATTGTCTTTCTCTGAGAAATGTTGACTCTTTCTCTGCCAAGGCAGAAAAATATCATCTCCAGAGGGGCAATACAGCTCCATTACCAGGAAGAAGTTCCCCCGGGGAATTGATGAGCGGGCAAAGGCCTGCCTTCTCTTTCCCTGCCTTCCTTTTTCAGAGAAGAAACAGATGTAGAGTAACTTTCTCTAATTTTCCATCATGGGAGGAGAAGGCAATTAAAGATTGCTTTTCACAGAGGCAGTAAGAATTGGGTCTGGGGTTCTGTCATTTCAAGATGCTATAGGACTTGTACAGTTGAATATTCCTACATATAATAAACTAGCTGATAACCTGGCATTGCCCAAGTATTTATTTATCCCAAGCCGGTATTAAACAGAAAGAGCAACTTCACCTGAGCCCTGATTTCAGTGTGAATCAAATTAGTTAAAAATGTTTTCCCTGTGCCCCCAGAAGCATCAAGTAAAATGATACCATCTTCTTGTTTTGCTAGCTGATCCATGATCATTTGGTATGCTTTTTTCTGATCTTGATTTACAAGTGGCTTCTTGACTGTGATATATGCACTAAGCTGTTTGACGTTATAATTCTTTTCTTGCATGTAATCTGCATGAAGTACATCATGTCAGTCTCATACCGGTGCAGGCAGGCCAATTTGCAGTAATGTTTTATTGATCATGGCCATACATTTGTCCTCAAGAATAAGCAAAGCCTTGTTGAAGGTGTCCAGACCAAATGTTCTAATGTTGGATTTTCCCCCTTACCAGAAGGAGCCCCCTTGTGGAGTACTGTGAAGCTATTGCCGGGGCAACTCCACTGTGCTGTACAGTAGAAGCCATTTTAAGGCACTACAGGCTGCATCTTAAGAGAACACACACCCCGAGGAGAGTTAGGGATGCCTTAGCCCCACAGTATTTCTTTCAAGAGAGTAAATCATCTGTGTACCAAGTTTGGTTGACATTGCTCAAGGGGTTTCAGAGTTATGCTGGAACATACACACACACAATCCTTTTTATATAGATAGATAGATAGATAGATACGTAAAAAGGGAGAAAATGGCAGACTTAGCTATGGTAATGTGAATCAATGTCAAAAATAATTTTGTATTTAAAGAACAAATCTGATATATGTAGGCTTGACTTACAATCTGTTGCATAGCAACCACCCGAATTTCCAACAGACTCCTCCCCAAAGGTACTTACAACCCAGTTCTAATGGCTATCCACACCAGTGATCACATGACTGCAACTGGCCCATATTTATGGCCCGTCTGCAGTGTCCCCTGGTCAGGTGATTTCATTTTACAATGCTTTTGCCAAATAGTGAACAAAGGGTTCACTTACCATCACAGCAGTTACTTTACTATCACATTCATCATTTTACAACTACTTAATGACTGCCACACAAATTTATCTGGTCATGTGGTGGCTCGCTTTATGACCATCACAGCTTTCAACTGTAGTAGGAATATGCATATCAAGGATTCCTTTATGCAATTAAATTCAACTTGGAAGCCAATTGTGGACTATAATTATACATATGAATTGGTATCACAACCGAAATGTGATTTTCTCTTAAAATATTACATTATGCCTAATTTATTGTATTGAGGATAGTTTTCTCAAATCAATAATTAGCAAAGATAGCAAGAATGTATATACAGCATGTGTTTATGTACTTATGTAGTGTTTGTTTGTTTGTTTGTTTGTTTGTTTGGAAATTTTTTACAGCCACTTATTCGCTCACAGCCACTATACAAACAATAAAAACACAATATAGAAAATAACATAAAATAAAAATTAAAAATTAATAAACCTCCACCCAATCACTCCGGCAACAACACACAGTCAAATGCACCATGTCTAAGATGTATAAGAATTATCAATTACAATGAACAATTATTAAAAGTTTTTACATAACCATTTATTTTAATAGATAATTCTTAGTATACTGATTACATTTTTAATTGTTGCTTTGTCTTCAGTAATACTTAACATAAATTTAAGGGCTATCTTTACATTAATGATACTTTGAAAAAAATGGTAATTTCACAAAAAAAATAAAAATAAAAACCCCTCTTTTTATTTCTTCTTTCCTTCCCTTTATTTATTTCTTTTTTTCCCCATGGTTGTGCAAGAAGAAAATGGAAAAAGATTGTACTTGACGTGCTTGATTAGACTCTTCTTTTCAAGTGCAGAGACATTTGGTTACAAGATGTTTTTTCTGTCAAGTAGCATCCTGAAGTGGAACACTCAAACCCCTGATGTAGTACCTCAATGAAAACTAGGATTATTTATTTATTTATTGGTTTGATTTATATGCCACCCTTCTCCGGAGACTCAGGGCGGCTTACAATGTGTTAAGCAATAGTCTTTTGTATATACTTTTGTACATATGTGCTTAGTAGGGCTTTTGCCCCCCCCCCCAAGCGGTGTTCTATTTATACAAAGTCAGCTTATTGCCCCCACCATCCAGGTCCTCATTTTACCTACCTCGGAAGGATGGAAGGCTGAGTCAACCTTGAGCCTGGTGAGATTCAAACTTGCAGTAATTGCAGGCAGCTGGCAGCTAAGTGCTGTTTAACAGCGCTTTAGTCTGTTGCTTCACCAAGGCTCCTTGAAGTTTCTGTCCTTTGAACAACTGCATTATCCTTTTTTTTAATGTGCAGGAATAGGTAACTTGAGATTTCATACTATATACACCTCCCAAATTTTTGTAGCCACAGATTAAGTTTAAATTTATTTAAGTTTATTTATTTGTCAAGCATATATAAGATTATAGGTAAAAATATAAACATAATTTGAATACGTGAAAAGAGTAAATAAAAAGGAATTTTAGGACAGGCAGGTTGGTGCATTTACGCACACCCCTTACAGACCTCTTAGGAATGGGGTGAGGTCAACAGTAGACAATTTAAGGTTAAAGTTTTGGGGGTTTGGGGAAGAAACTACAGAGTCAGGTACTACATTCCAGGCATTGACCACTCTGTTACTGAAGTTATATTTTCTGCAATCGAGTTTGGAATGGTTTAACTTGAGTTTGTATCTATTATTTGCTTGTGTATTGTTGTGGTTGAAGCAGAAGTAGTCATTGCCAGGAAGGACATTGTGGCAGATAATTGTATGTACTATGCTTAGGTCAGACTGAAGTCGGCATAGTTCTAGGTTGTCTTAGCCCAAAATTTGCCAAAAATTTCTGTCATGATTTTCCACAGAAGTATAAGAAAGTAAAGGTAGATGTGATATGTTGGAATTAATATAGCTTTAAAACAATTCCTATCTGCAAAACAGAATTAAAATTTATATAGTTAATACATTAATAGTTCTCTCTTTATTTTCATCATTACTTCATTTATTGCAGCCTTATATGTGGTCATTATTATCAAATATTATCAGATGGATGTCTGTCCATATGAGTCAAAAGAACAAGATATTGAACAATAATATTGTTTTTATCATACGTTTTTTATTATTGTATAATATAGCAAAGAGCTGAGGTGGTGCAGTGGTTAGAGTGCAGTACTGCAGGCTACTTCAGCTGACTGCTAGCTGCAGTTCAGCAGTTCAAATCTCACCAGCTCAAAGTTGATTCAGCCTTCCATCCTTCTGAGGTGTGTAAAATGAGATTGTTGGGGGCAATATGCTGACTCTTTAAACTGCTTAGAGAGGAACTTCCAGTTTGGTGTTGCAGCGAGACAGTCAGGGAAATAGCGAACTCTGATGAGCTCCATGAAAATCCCGGCTGCCAAACTGCCACCGATGGGTCTTCGGACTGGAACCATCCTGCAGGGACAGGGGAAAAGGAGAGGTACCTCAGACGACCAAGAAGAACAGGCAAGTTCCTCAGAAGTCAGAGGGAACCCTCTGTGAGTCGGCAACGGGGGGCGGCAGCCATGGCGGCTGCCATGAAACTGGGACAACCGGGCTAAGAGATGTGCAGGAGGAGAGTGGATTTAAATGGAGCATTTTGAAGCCGGTTGAGTGACAACCAACCCAGGCTTGCAACAACACTTAGATCAATATTATTAACTATAAGACCTCTAGCCTTAAAAAAGCGGCTGAACAACAAAGAGGCTATGGAAAGTTTAAAATGTAATTTTAAAGAGACAAAGACCCAACAAACAACTAACTCTGGAACAAAACTAATGGAATTAAATATCAAGACATGGTGAAAAGACTGGATTTAAAACTGGAATTGGGTTGTTTTTTTTTTTAAAAAAATGATGATTTGATACTTTTAAAATCAATGGAAGAAAGGTAACCAAACTGGACTGTTATATAATTGTAACAAAATGGATACTTGCATGACTAATGGAAAATGTGGATTGTAGAGGGACACATTCTGGTCTAAAAAGGAACATTGTAACTTGTTTTTGTTATGGAAAATTTTGAACTTGACAGATAACAGTCGTGGGATTTTGCGTAGGAGGTTTTTTTTTTCTCGTCTGCAGGCAGCTCGATTTTGATGAAAAGAAAAGGAAACTACAATGGAACTCCTTTAATTGGAATAATAACAATTTTAAAAATTGGTGCAGAAACAAAAGAAGGATTTAGTGCAAGCTTAAGAGAAGGGAACTTGATGCATTTTATCCGGATTAAAAATAAGACAAAGACTTAATATGACATATGGAGAACAAAATTTGAAGACTTTGAAAATGGAAGGAAATATATATTAGCAGGTGAGAAAGTGAAGAAATGAGACACAGCTGGAAAAAGGAAAAAGAAGAATTAAAACAATGTGATTAAAAATGAAATATGTATAGGTGGTGGTAATAATAAAAGGAGGTTCTTATAAGATAATTATGGATGTATAAGAATATGAGAAAAATATGACATAGATATATAGAATTGAAATATTGATGGAAATTAGAATATAAGAGAAATTAAGCATGTTAAAAGAGATTTTTAAATATATACAAAGTTATGTTTTAAGCAAGAACCATGTCTCAATGTTAAAATTGTCATAAAAAAGGATAATGTGGCCCCATGACCAGGGGGGCTTTTTATCAGGTTCACCTGATATGCCAGTTGCGTCCCTTTCTGGATCAGGACTCCCTACGCACGGTCACTCACACTCTTGTGACTTCCTGCCTGGACTACTGCAATGCTCTCTATTTGGGGCTCCCCTTGGGGTGCACCCGGAGGCTCCAACTGGTCCAGAATGCGGCTGTGCAGGGGATTATGGGAGCAACAGGGCGCTCCCATGTGACACCTCTCCTGCATGAGCTGCACTGGCACTGGTGGTCTTCCGGGTACGCTTCAAGGTGTTGGGGACCACCTTTAAAGTGCTCCATGGCTTAGGGCCTGGGTATTTGCAAGACTGCCTTCTGCTGCCAATAGCCTCCCACCGGCCAGTACGCTCGCACAGAGAGGGTCTCCTCAGGGTGCCATCAGCCAGACAATGTCGGCTGGTGGCCCCCAGGGGGAGAGCCTTCTCTGTGGTGGCACCCGCCCTCTGGAATGACCTACCCCTGGAGATACACAGGATATCAGACCTCCAGACTTTTTGTCGGGCCCTTAAAACCCACTTGTTTCACCTAGTCAGGCTGGCTTGATCCCATCCTCCGTTTTAAATTGGAACTGATCTTAAATTGGACTGTTTTAATTGTCGGCTGAAAATATTTAATATTTTTAAATTGTTTTAATTTTTGTATATCATGTTTTATCCTGGCTGTTCACTGCCCTGAGTCTGCAAGGAGAAGGGCGGTTTATAAATTGAAACAAACAAACAAACAAACAAATACATACATACATACATACATACATACATACATAATGATAAATATGATTAACTGAAATAAGCAATGTATAGATGGGTAGAAACAACAAAGGATGTTGGGGTTAATAATAAAGCTATGATTATTCTATGATCAACAGCCAAAAAACAAAAAAGAATATGCTGTGTTTAACAGCCAAAAAAAAATAAAAATGCTATGCTGTGTTTAACAGCCAATAAACAAAAATTATTATGCTGGGTAGGACAACAAAACAAAGAGGATTTTGCTGGGAGTAACAGTAAAAATGAAATGATTATGTTGGGTTTAACAACAAAGATAAAGATGTTAGGTTTAGTAGTAAAAAATAAAATGACTATGCTGGGATTAACAGCCCAAAATAAAAATTATTATGCTGGGTAGGACAGCAAAAATAGAGAAGAATATATTGAGATTAGCAGTAAAAATGAAATGTATAAATTGGATTTAACAACAGATATAAAGATGATAATGATGAGTTTAACAGTAAAATAAAATGATTATGTTGGAATTAACAGCCAAAAAATAAAAATGATTATGTTGTAAAGTAATGAAGATGAATAAAATGGGAGTAATAGTTAAAATATTTTTTAAATGTTTATAATAATTGTAATGATTTAGATTGTTAAAATCCATCTAAGCAAAAAGGAAGAGAAAAATGGAATGATATTTGGTTAGGATCTAAGATTTAAATATGGGTTTTTGGGGTAATGGCATAATTGATAGAATTTAGAGAAATAACTGTGTAAAATATTAAGTGGTGTTAATTGGAAGTTAAGAATTATTAGTGATTTGTACTAATTTGTGACTGGATCAATGCTTCGTTTTGGAAAAGATGTGTTTTATGTTTGTATTTAATTTTTTTTAAAAAAAATTCAAAAAAATAAATAAACTGTTTAGAGAGGGCTGGAAATCACCGTGAAGCTGTATATAAGTCTAAGTACTATTGCTACTGCGATACAAAGAGAATACAAAAATAAATAGTAGGGAAATTCAGGAACGGAAAGAGGAAATAGATAGTGGGGAAAGCAAGGGAAAAAAGAAAAATAAAGGCATTCATTTCTGACTCCTATGCTGCAGTAGAATAAGGCATTAACATCTAACTTTTACATAATAGTAAACTAGTCATTTCTATAACAACAAATCTATCTAATCAGTAAAACCCAAAATCAAAGTTTCATTTTTTTTCCACCTCAAACTCTGGAAGCAGTTTCCAAGTAGAAATAAAGGTATTTGTATTTTTTAAAAAATCAAAACAGTCAATTTAGCCATCTCTGCTAACTCCATCAGTTTTTGTAGCCATTCATCCATTGTGGGGATCGAAGTATCTTTCCGTTTCAGTGCAGAAAGTAATCTTGCTACTGATAATTTATATAACATCGAAGTTCCAAAATTTATTCCAAGTCTTTTTTCATTATACCAAGAACAATACTTTTTAAAAAACAGATTTGCTTATTAATTTTTTAAT
Organism: Coluber constrictor foxii; assembly: GCA_038048745.1. NCBI lineage: Eukaryota > Metazoa > Chordata > Lepidosauria > Squamata > Colubridae > Coluber > Coluber constrictor. The sequence goes on from CM075961.1 coordinate 74,679,835, forward strand.
TTTGGTTTAAATGTTGCTTCTTTCCTTAAAAAATCTGGTCTATTACAAATAGGAGTAAAAACAACAAGAATAACAGAATCAATAAAATAACACTAGAAACAAACAACCTGTCTCCCTCCCTCCCTCCCTCCCTCCCTCCCTCCCTCTCTCTCTCTCTCTCTCTCTCTCTCTCTCTCTCTCTCTGTATGTGTGTGTATGTGTGTGTGTGTGTGTGTGTGTGTGTGTGTGTATACATATATACATACGTGTGTGTGTGTGTGTGTGTGTGTGTGTGTGTGTGTGTACAGGTAATATCTTGGGTTTCTTCCCGTGTAATTGTAAACATATCTTTAGAAGGATAGTAGCGACATTTTGACGAAATCACATTCATCGTCTTCTGGCTGATGTTCTCGGTTTGGTGCTTATGGGAAAACAAATAGTTTATATGTAAGTTTTCTCGGTTTGGTACTTATGGGCAAACAAACAGTTTATATGTAAGTTTTCTCGGTTTGGTGCTTATGGGCAAACAAACAGTTTGTCCATAAGCACCAAACCGAGAACATCAGCCAGAAGATGACGAATGTGATTTCGTCGAAACGTCGCTACTATCCTTCTAAAGATATGTTTACAATTACATGGGAAGAAACCCAAGATATTACCTGTACACATATAAATACCCGTGAAAACTTACATGCATACATATATATATATGTATGTATGTATATCTTTTATGTTCTCTCTAGCTCTGTTAGTGTTGGCAGTAGTCTTGGTAGTAATCTTGGTAGTTATTTTGTAATCTTGGTAATTATTTGCTGCAGGCTGTTATTTACTGTTTGTTTGTCTGAGTTGGTAGTTCCTTCATTGGGTATTATTTTGAATGTTGCTCTAACGTTAATCTCAGTGTTAACCTATGATAATTTGGGTATTAATTGCTGACAAGAAGGTGTTTTGGTTTTCTTGTTTCCTTTTTGCCTTTTTGATCATCTCTTTTGGATGATGTATAAATGTTGCTTCTCTAGAGTTTGTGGACTTGGTTTGGTGTGGGAGATTTGTAATTTCCTTGCTGCAACTATGGTCAAGTATGTCTATGTGTTGTGAAATTAAGGAATTTTTATCATGTCTTCTAAACTGCTAGTTGATGTTCATGGATTAGCTTTCTTGTTTTTCAATTCAGATTGTGTCCAGTTAATAATTCTAGCACATATCATATCAGGCATAAACTAATATTAACATCTCTGATGGTATTTCCACCACTCATTCAATGAAAGAATGAAAAAAACCCAGCAAATTATTTCATTATTTAGATGTATTCTTTGCTAATCACTGACAACTGCCTGGGCAAGTCCCTGCAGTCTTTCTGACCAAGATTTCAGAAATAGTTTATTTAGTCTGATTATAATTATTTTGTTTTGTTGAAAACAAAGGTATAGTTTCAAGGGCAGGGAATTATGAATGGACAGATATTTTGTACATTTCTTCATGTTTTTTTTAAAAAAAGAAATTTGGTTTAATAAATTTTACAGCAATATTCTAGAAAGTCTGTTTGTATCCCGTTCCTATCGAGACATGGAATTTTGTAACGGCAGCTACTGACTGGATCTCCAAACTCGACATTAAACTTGGAAATGTTATTTTTGTTTTCATTTTAGGTTTTCTTACTGATTTTTTTTATTTTTTTTATTGTTTTTAACCTGTAGAAATGAAGTGTTTTAATACCTTGTGTGACCAGCCATACGCTAAATAAATAATTACTTGTGAATATGCAGAAAGAAAGGCAAGAATGTTTTTATTACAGGCTTTTCTCCAGAGCACAAGTTGTGTTCTTTCTGTGTTTTAATAATAAGGAATTTGTAGGACAATTGGATGATAACGATTTTTAGAATGAGAGGCATGAAAGGAGTAAATATGAACATTCAGGTTTCAAACATCATCTCTCAGTTTAATTTTATACCTTTATAATTCCAGTCACCTGCTGCCTCACAGTGGACACTAGTGGTACTATCATTTTGTTCCTTGAAAATTCTGAAAAAGAAAATCAATAATCATTATCTTTATAGCAGTTTTTTTTTAAATGAAAGTGAACACATTGTTTGCATTCTTTAATGATAGCTGGCAACAAGCTTTTTAATCACCTAGAACAGTTCTACTCATGTAAAGCAATAGTGCTAGGGATGTAATAATATACTATACAATACATTACTGAAAATCAGGTCAAATTCTGAGTAGATTGTAGCAAATAACACTTGGAATATTGCATCCGGTTTTGGTTGCCACAACATAAAAAAGATGTTGAGACACTAGAAAGAATGCAGAGAAGAGCAACAAAGATGATTAGGAGACTGGAGACTAAAACATATGAAGAACAGTTGCAGGAATTGGGTATGTCTAGTTTAATGAAAAGAAGGACTGGGGAGAACTAGGGATGAGATGATAGCAGAGTTCCAATATTTGAGGGGCTGCCATAAAGAAGAGGGGTCAACCTATTCTCCAAAGTACCTGAAGGCAGAACAAGAAACAATGAATAGAAGCTAATCAAGGAGAGAACCAACCTAGAACTCAGGAGAAATTTCCTGACAGAAAAATTAATCAATGCAAAAACTTGTCTCCAGAAGACCTGAGGTTTTTAAAAAGAAATTGGACAACCATTTGTCTGATATGGTATAGGGTTAGCTGCTTGAATAGGGAGTTGGATTAGTTGGACTAGAAGTCTTCCAAGGTCACTTCCAACTCTGTAATTCTGTTCTGTTATCTATTCTGTTATATAATAGGTTTCAAATAGACCTAACTTTAGAGCTATCACATTCAGACTTTAAAAAAAGGCTACCAAAAAAAAAACGAAAGAAATTTGCTACTATCTTGTTGTCATTCAATTTTTCCAGTGTAGATGTAATAACACTACCTAATAGTAAGTGGGACTTAGAGATGAACCCATGGTTAATGTGGTAACTGGCCCTAGATGATTCGTGGTTAAGACAGTATTTTAAAGGATACTATTCAAGGATCAATTTAAACATACTCAACTTAATTGGTGCTCTCTGCAACATAGACTCTTGACATATCATTAGTCAATCATTACTTTTAAACTCCAAACAAAGATATGAGAATGTGGTACAGCCACAGAGTAGTGCCCCTCAAATCCCAGCATTTCTTTTTCCTATTATTGTTACACATATACAAACAAACATATTTTTATAAACATAGAATATTATTTTATAAACATAATGGGAACATAGAATAGTTCAAAGGGTGACCATACATTTAATTTCACTTTAGTGAGGGAAAATATGATAAAATCATGCTGGCCAGTGACCCACAAAGATGGCTGGGATATCATGGTGTCCTCTTTTGAAACCTTAGACAGCTACCGTCTTAATCATTTTAATCAGATGCTCTTAATAATAATCTCCACATTAAGATGATCCAAGATGGCAGGAAGCTTTTCAGATCTGGATAATATGCTAAATCTGTAATATCAGTTAAAATGGTACAGTAGGAAGGAGGTGTAAAATAACACTGTTGTATAGCCTTGCTGAGGTTTCCAACAAAGCATATAGTCAAGATAGCCAAGATTTACTGTCCAAGCCAGGATTGCTACCAGTGGAGATCTTAAGAAAGTTTGGAATCTCTTCTTCAAGTCGACTTCCTCCTGTGATTTGCTGAGAACAATTCTTAAAGTATCTGTTGTTATTTTTGTAGTGTTATTCTTTTCTGTAGTTAGGAGATGGGGAATGTCATCACTTGATCCCTTAAACAAAGGGTAATTACATATTTTATGGCCTTAAAGGACCTACTTCCATTGAAGTAGTACCTGCTAAGGTATCAGAATGTTCTCTGAGATTTAAAAAACAGTGAAATCAAAATTCATTTGTTTGAGAACTTGAGGAATAATGCTTGAAAAAAGATATGTGTATAATAGCTCTTTCTTTAAAGCTCCTAGTTGACTGAGTAAGACAGGAGAAAAGAAGAACAGGGAAAGGACAGAAAATGAAATATTAAAATGCTGAGAAAGTTAATGAGAAGGGCAGCCAAATCAGAGGAGCTGGCATATGAAGACTGACCACCAGGCTAAGGAGATGACAACCTGTTGTGACTAGCCTCAGGCTAGTTAATATAAGCATTAAATCCTCTACATATAGAAAAATAATTCTCCTGCATGGGAAAATTTAAAATGTAGGATTTGTTGTTATTATTAAACTAATCAAATGCTCTATTCAGTAATGCATACCAAATAAAAAATGTACATTAATTCTTAATTTGGAGGATGAGGATATTATTCTTTCATGAGTCTTCTCTCCAAAAGAGTTACAATTGGCTGCCATCAGTCAAGTTAACTGCTCCACACTGTTTGTCCAGCTGAGGGGCTGTAAAGGGTCACTCCCCTCCACTCAGATCTAACAAAAATCAAAGAGGAAGTGCTTTGATTTTCTTGATCAAAGCTCAAAAGCAGAGAATCTAAACTCCCTCCAAAAAACCTTAAAGATCTGAAATAAAACAAGAGATAGTTGTACAGCTGTGTAGTCCTGCCCATGAGGAATGATTTAGTGGCACATTCACTTTTCCAAACAATGCAGATAAAAGTCCAAATATGAAAAAGGAAAGAAGAGAACATGAAAGTGACACTTTATACATAGAGAATTCAAAATAACATCACCGCAATGATGTATCCTCTAACTTAACCAGTTGCACGCTATCCACTGGGTAAGAAGATTTTTTTCCCTAATTTATACTGAATACACTGCAAAGAAACTGAAACTAGAGCATATTTGGCCTCCTAGTTAGATACTATTAGAAAGTTCCAAACTCTAAGGAAACCTCTGATACTTATGGGAATTGGAGAGCTTTTTAAAGCAGTTGTTTAGAACTTGTTCATTTAATAATGGTGGTTATTTATTTATAGCAGACTTGGGCATTTTTTGACCTGTGAGCATATCCAATCTGACCCATGACACTGATAGCATTGGTTGTGTTGGAGGTATCAGCAGCAGGGTTGTGGTTTGTGGACAGAATAGCAGGGAAGAGCGATGGCATCTGAGACAGGTAGTGATACAGCATCTCCAGCAGGGGGCAGAGCCATGGCAGTGGAAGCGGCAGGGGCATGGCGGCACCAGCAGTCTCAGTTTCTCATATAGCCCCTTTTGAAAATTAATTGCCCATGCTTAACTTATAGGCTGGTTCCAACTTTCTAATGACCAGGTATTTGAATCATGAAACAGCTTGCCAATTACTACTGTAATATAGAAGAGCATTACTTTGCACATATGTGTACATAACCTATTTAAATTGGTCAAAATAGAGGCATTTTATACAGGGACCTACTGTCTGTTAAGTGTGTATGGGAATGCACAGTGCAATTTTTTTAATATATATTTTTATTTATTTTTTTAAATATATATCATCAATACGTGTGGCATCTGGGTGTGGCATCTGGGTGTCATTCATTTTGATATAAATAAGAATAATGATATTAATAATATTTGACATTAGTCAAACTTATGTAATCCTAGCATTAATACACGTTTGTATTAAGTTATAATCCTTTATTATTTAGTTGTTCAGGGTTTCAGTGTGCCATTCCAATGCCAATCACAATATTATTTAAACATACATAGTAATACTATCTTTCAACCTCTAATCTTTCCATCTAATTATTGATTTTATTCTATTATATAAAAGTGTGTATACTAATATTTTCCCTATTTCTTATTTCTGCCTCTATTCTAGCTTTTAGTCAGGCCACCATTACTAGTCCTAGTGTTGATACACGTGTTTGATACACGTATTTGATACATCTTAAAGATCTGAAATAAAACAAGAGATAGTTGTACAGCTGTGTAGTCCTGCCCATGAGGAATGAATTAGTGGCATATTCACTTACATTCAACTACACAGCTGTACAACTATCTCTTGTTTTATTTCAGATCTTTAAGGTGTATCAAACACATATATCAAACACGTGTATCAACACTAGGACTAGTAATGGTGGCCTGACTAAAAGCTAGAATAGAGGCAGAAATAAGAAATAGGGAAAATATAAGTATATACACTTTTATATAATAGAATAGAATTCATTTTGATATAAATAACAATGATATTAATAATATTTGTACATTAGTCAAATTTATGTAATCCTAGCATTATAACTTAATATGTTTGTATTAAGTTATAATCCTTCATTATTTAGTTGTTCAATGTTTCAATATGCCATTCTAATGCCAATCACCATATTATTTAAACATACATAATAATACCATCTTTCAACCTCTAATCTTTCCATCTAGCTATTGCTTTTATTCTACTATATAAAAGTGTGTATTCTTATTTCTACCTCTATTCTAGCTTTTAATCAGGCCACCATTATATTAAAAGGCATTTTGTTTCTATCCATCAACTTTTGTCCATTTTAATACTTGAATTCTTATTCATTTTTTGGCTTGCCTCCCATACTCTTCTCTTGGAACTTTGTCTACATCTACATTTACATCTTTATTATTCAATCTACATATTTCTCCCATCTCTCCCATTTTATGATGCCAGATCTCCAGAGTGTCTGTCCAAGCCGCTATCTCCCTTTCGAAAGTATCTTCCTGCTTATCCAATTCCATTTTTAAATCTCTTAAAATACTTTTCTCTTGATTTGTTTCATCAGTCATTTTTATCTTTATTGTCTTCTCCTTCTTGTCTTCACGCTTTATTTGCTGATTTGTCTGTTCTATCTTTTCCTCCATTCTTTCTGTTGTCTCCTCCCTTTCCTGGACATTTTGATCTTTATTCATTGTCTCTTGTAGGATATTTTCTATTTTCCAATCTATGCCATGGATTAGGTTCTTTGTCACAATGTCATTAATGCTTTGGAACATCAATGCCATTTCTTTTAAAATTCCATTCATTTCCCCCTGGTGGAGCATCTCAACTTATTTTAGTAAGTCTCACTTACTCAATAGTCCAAAAATCATATATTCAGGTCTAATGTTGCTCCTCAGAGAGTACAATAATCATAGTTCTTTATATTGCAGGATTATTCAGTCAGTTCCATTTAGATAGTCCAGGAAGCTTTCCAAATATCTCCTTAAATCCTCTCTATAAATTTAGTCATATATCTTAACTTTCAAGAGTCGCTTTACTTAGGTATCTTCCTTGTTCTCACAGTTGAACCTTCTGTAGTCATAAAGTAGATAAATATAGAACAGTAGATATCACCACATTCCTTCAGATAAATGTTGTTTATTTCTCTTATCAAAAATTTTCCCAGACTTGTAGGAGTATGGTATATTTTCCATTCATTAGTAGGTGGCACCCTCAGTTTAGGTTTCTCAAATCTGACAGGTATTTAATCCAAGTTGTCTCAAATCTGACAGGTATTTAATCCAATTTTAATTTGATTTATGGAAGCAAAGTCAGTTATTTAAGTAGATAGTTCTAGCATTTTAAAATTTATTGGTTCGATTTATATGCCGCCCTTCTCCAGAGACTCAGGGCGGCTTACAATACGTTAAGCAATAGCCTTCGTACTTTTATATATACCTGCTTATTAGGGCTTTTGCCAGCCCCCCAAAGTGGGTCCCTAAGGCATTTTAGAAATGGCTTTCTAAAATAGTACCTACCCAGTTTAAAAGTCTAATTTTCTATGGTTTAAAAGTTTTTTACTTTTTCACTTTAGTTCCTTTCTTCGGGTCTGGGATTTTTCTCTAGGTAATTGTTCACCACTTTAACAGATAATTCTAAGTCCCTTTCCTGGATTTTTTATTTTCCTTTTAGGAAAAATGAGTAGGTAAAAGGAATCATCTCACCCAGTTCCAATCATTGTTCATCTAAACTGCTCCTGCACTTTCTTTGTTCCCTTGGCTGTCCCAGCTTCATGGCATCCATGATAGCTGCCTCTTCTCTTCGTCATGGATGACAGGGAAGAAAGCCCTGAGTCAAGTTGCAACTCTCCATAACCTGCAGAGTGCCCCTCTTTTCTTTGCCACCCCTACAGGGTGACTTTAGCTCCTTTTGGAGCCCTCCAATGGGGAGAACTCAGCATGGGAGCACAGAGACCTGCTCCTCGCATCCAGTCTTGTTGTGACATTAGCCAGAAGTCCACAGTAAAATTTTATATACAGATAGCTCTTGCCTGGTGACCAAAATTAGGACTGGCAATTCCATCACTGAGCACTACAGTTATTAAGTGGAAAAATCATATGACCATGACATTGCTTCCCGTTCAATCGTTAAGTAAGGCATCACATGGCCATAACTTGTGATTTTGCTTCCACATTCTCCATTAATTCTGCTTGTCCTGTGACCATAGGCTATTGCAAATGGCACAGTTTTGTGAGAATTAGACTGAAACATATAGGTAGCCCTCAAATTATCACTTAATGACTGTTTCGATGAACTCCCCAATGGATACTTATAACCCAGATCCAAAGTTCTGATGGCAGGACCCCTTCCCATGGTCACATAATTACACTTTAGGTACTGGACAACTGATCTGCATTTATGGCTGTTTGCAGCATCATGCAGTCATATGAATGCATTTAAATGACATTTTTACTAAAAAACAACATTTACTTCTGGTTTTTGGCAAAAATGCCCCATAGGAAACAATTAGTTCACTTAATGACTATGGAATTTGTTTTACCATCACAGTGTCTGCTTTACTAAATATCGGTTATGTGATTACTCACTTTATAACCATCGTTATAAATGATGGCCCAGTTCCATTACAGTCATAAGTTGAGAACTATCTATTGTAGCAAGCTAACTTTTCCTGATGTATCTGACCATAGCCATAACTGATGTGAACTATAGCTAACAGTAAAATTGCATATATCGGAGTTTAGAAAACTGACTGATTTTATGGAACACTTAGTGTTTTTTAGTCCTTCTAATCAGCCAGCTGTCAGGGTTCTGACCAATGTCCTAATTAAATCATGATCCTTGAGCCAAGCTTCAAAACAAATCCAATTATTTATTAGGAGCTTAATGTTGGCATGTTCCAAGTAAAGACAACTCTACCTCACTTAATTTATATCCTGGCTCTGACCCTGTTTCCCCCCACCCACCCACCCAAGGTGGGTCATCTGTCACATTCTCCAATGAAGAAATTTTGCGGGTTGTCACTCCCCTCTGACTACTATGGGTAACCACAGAGATGGCCTTGACAGAGAGATGGCTGGAATATGATTTTGTTTTGATTGAAATGCTCCCTTGCTGCAGCTGCAAAGTTCATTTTCCCATCCCCTTGGCCTATGGCAACTCGAGAGCAGGCCAGGAATGCAAGCATTTAAAAAATAATAAATACTTGTTACATTATAGTAAACAGCATAATGACTTTTATGGGATTAGCTGGAAAATAAGTTAGGGAAGTAACTTTCAAATTCCACTCTCTGAAACAGTGTTATTCAAACTGGAAGCAAGGTGTGTTAGGGTTTGTTTGTTTTTCTTTGCAATGTGTTCTTTATAAAACTTGATCTCTTTTCTTGTAAAGCATAGCTTACAACTAACTATGCTCTATAAGCGTTTTATGCGTCATCCACTACTTTTTACTAGTGAAAGTTTTAAAACGATAGAATTAGTCTTCCAATATTTTCTTCTACCATCACCTTTTAGAAAAAGGCATTTGCAGGCCTGAAATTTGAGGTTCCTTCACTTTTTTGCCTTGCATGGCTGAATTGATTGGCCAGTCCTTTCACTCTCAGAGACTAATTTTAATAAGCATGTGATCTTGTGTAACTGGACCTGTATAATTTGTATGACCACCAATTCCGTAATCACAGCTCTGCACTATGGCTTGTTTCAAATTTGCTGCTGTAAACAGAAATATGATTTTCAGCTGCTCCTACATTTAATACACTGGAGTACGGCATTTGATTGTCTTATAAACAAAGCAAGGATCATGTTGTCTCCGTTAATGTATGATCTCAGAGCAACAACTGCATCTGGAAACAAATAGCATAGTTATGATTAAATTTTGCATGCCTGTAATACAAAAGCATTTCCGCTATAGATTTTATCCTGATGCCAACTTGATGTGTTGTACTGCAAACTCTCATTTTCCTCTGGGGATGATGAAACATCTGGAGATCATTGCCTTAAAGGTGGCTGCTGTAAATATGATACTGAAAAAAGAAATGTCTTGAAACAAGTTGTTACATTCATACAACCTTGCAGCTTTCTTTGCAATTACTCCAGATACTGTTTGATGGCACCAACATGCATTATTTCAAAGTCATTGTGTTTGGTTCTGCTTTTGTTGAAGACAAATGTTTTGCTTCTTTCCCAGATTTTACTTTAAAATCCACTTTCCATTATATCTATGGAATATAATATTTTATTAGAATAACATTGTTCCTGTAACTATGGATGCTTTCACAAGTACAGAGTTCTTATGAGTAGGATTTACCAATCCGAAAGCATAGTTTCCAAAAAGTCAGACTCTTCAGTCACTTTGTAAAAATAATTGTTGTGACCAAGGCCCAAGTAGTTATTACCAGACACAATCAGTTCTAAACCAACAGATTTTATTAGAACAGCTGAGAATTACTTCGTTCTCATCTTAGTCCAAATTAACTCCAAAACAAATTCTTCATAAACAATCCTGCAGCCTTATCACCAACATTAGTTTTCTTTGGCACTCTGCCAAAGGCTTTTCTTGGCAAAACCCCACAAAGTTCAGAAGCAAGAGATGCCAACAAGAAACAAGTATAACAATGTTGCTTTCCTACAAAGATCCCAAGAGTCATTGCTGCTCTTTTAAGCCTTCTGGGAGGGATCAATAATCTCCTGGCCCTACTGCCAAGTCGTCCTTTTTGCTTTAGCTGCTCTTGCCTTGTGGCAGCTCTTCACATGCACTAGGAACAGGTTCCTCCTGTTCCTCTGTCTCACTGCTATCCGCCCCTGGAGGCTCCCAGATGGCCCCAGCCCCATCTCTACTTCTGATGCAGAGCCCTCATTCGGGACTTCCCCTGACTCTAGGCCACATTGTCCTCCCCAGCCTCCTGACTGTCCAACTCCACTGCCAGCTCCACAGGCTGCTGACGGACCACAACAATAATGCTTTACTGAATTATTTATAATTTCAGCCAGCATCCAGTTGGCCTTATCTGGTCTGAAAGCTGAGCAAAATGTTTCCAAGTGAGGAAAAATGACAAGCTAGTCATCTCTAAAAGAATGAAAACAATGTGGCAATAACTGACAGACCAGCAAACTCATTCTCACAGAACCTCTTCAGACAGGGAGAGGATGAGATATTGCCCTTGTGCCTGGATGGTTGCTCCAAACAAGGAAACAACAGGAAAGCAGTCATTCTGTGAGTAGGAATACCAAGACGGAAGCATCAAGCTTTCAACCACAGCAGAGCCTTGGTTGGACCATCTCATTTTCTAGTTACCTTTGGATTTATGTTTATTTTACAATTTAACAGAGATTTTCCAAACAGAAAGCTTGAAAAACTACCTGGCGAATAAAACTTCATCCCAAAATAGAAGAAAAGGTAAACAGCAATTTAAAGAATTTAAATAAATATATATAAAACAAGTAACAAAAAAACTAAATGAAAATTTAATTTAAGACAGCTTTAAATGGATTAAGGGACCAGATGAATTTAGAAAATTAGGACTTTTGCTAAGATCTTTTTAAGAAATTGAATAAACCAAACAACTTTTCTGAGGGAACACGAGTGGTTTAGACTCAGGAAAGACATTATTAGTTTAAAATTTAAAACAAAGCAAATGAAATCTGAGATGTTGTGAATATAGAAATGAGCCACTAGAAAAGATTAAAATTCTAGGCAGTAAAAGCAAAATGGAATCTATAAAATGATCGACAAAGGTACAATACTTGATACATTCCAGAGAATTTTTGATGCATTGGAAGAGAAAGTTATAAGTAATACGATAGCAATATTTGCTGCATTTTTGAAGAAATGTATAAAGAAAAAATGACTAACCTTATAACCTTTATAGCTAACTTTATTACCTTACCAGTTCCTTTGTATGTTTATTGGTATTATACTATTTTTTTTCTTTTTTTCCTCTTTTGTTCTTTTAAAAATGATTAAAAATAAAACAAAACAACAATTGGAAAAAAAGTAAACAGCCAGACATGTCCACAAAGTTATTAAGATTTCTGTTTAATCCGGAAATTTTATATTTTAGTAAAACTGACGTGCAGCATAGATCATAGATCATCACTCTTATTATCTTGTTTCTATGTTTTCTTCTAGCATCAGTCTTAGAGGTCCAAACCAGTGACAATCAAAGTACATGCCATAATTTGGCAGTATATGTCAATAATCCAAACATTCTGCATCATATTCAGCAATTTGCTTCTAGAAACAGCTTATGGCCATGATATAGCTTGATAAATGGTTTTATGATTGACAAGTTGTCTATTTTATTAAAAACCATACTTGAAAGGGATGGTTCCAACTGGATAAGATGCTTCTAAGATCTGTTCCAACTTTGTGACATATTTCGTAGTTTATAAAAATTCTGAGATCAGCCAATGACCAGAAATAAACTCATTCAAATATCCATATGCTAACTATTAAAAACCAGGGACACTTATTCAGGGTAGCAGTTTATAATCAGAACCAGATCTAAACTTAACAATTGTTTCACATGAACAGCTTCTCCTAACCCTTCTGCCCATATTGTTCATTTTCATTATCCCGGGTGAGGGTGATGAAAGCATTTGTGTTGTTATTTTTTAAAGCTTTTACAGGTTTATTTATTTTTATCCTTATTTTATTATTTTTACAAATAATTCAAGGCAGTGAATATATACAGCAGCCTTTCCTCCTCCTATTTTCCCCAGATCAACAACTTTATGAGATGAGTTGGTGTCATGGATCCATCTACGGACCCCTTTGCGGACACAAGTTCAGAGGAGGAAGGTGAGTTTGAGTCAGCACAGAAAAGCACAGTTCTGAATGTTGGTCAGGATCAGGGCTCGGAGTATGCTAGCCTGATGAAGCAGCTTCAGCTGGGACAATCAGAGGAGTGTCAGGCTGAAGCTGAGCAAGGCCAGCCATGGCTGCAACATATTGGCCAGGAGGCACCAGGAGAGGTGGTCCAAGGACACGTAGAGCAGAGACGAGATAGGCACAATGTGGTCAGCTAGACTATTCGCGAGGAGGCAACCTCACCTCTTATGAAGGGCTGCACCAGTGTTGCCTAGCTAATCCTGCCCTGAAGACTTGAGCATTGCTGGAGCAAGGTGCACAGTTCCATTTCTTAATGTACATGTGTTTGTATATCCTGACCCATTCGAATGATGGACTACTTTCCTGGATTCTGGGTGTGCCCGTTGGACTTGGTTATCCAGTGACAGTTACTGAGCCTGGAATCCAGACTTGTACAATGGGATTGCTTTCCAAGGACCTGTTTGGGAGGTTTGAATAAGCACCTCTAAAACTCTTGCTGTTCATGCCTGGAGTGGGGGTGGGGTGGATAGCAAAATTGGATTGAGGGAGAATGTCTGGCCCAAAGTCATTTAGCTGGCTTTCATGGATAAACAGGATTAGAATTCATAGTCTCTTAGTCCCTAGTATGGTGTCTTAACCACTAGACCACAAACTGGCTTTACTGCAGGTTTCCTAGAAAATGACCAACAAATCTCATCTACTGTCTGCTTATACCTGGCTTGCTGGATACAATGGACTGCCCCCTACAGCCCAGCTGTTTTCTTTGGAAAATAGCAATAGCAATAGCACTTAGGCTTATATACTGCTTCATAGTGTTTTTCAGCCCTCTCTAAGTGATTTACAGAGTCAGCATATTGCCCCCAACAGTCTGGGTCCTCATTTTACCCATCTTGGAAGGATGGAAGGCTGAGTCAACCTTGAGCTGGTGAGGATCAAACTGCCAAACTGCAGCTAGCAGTCAGCTGAAGTAGTCTGCAGTACTACACTCTAACCACTGCGGTACCTCGGCTCTTTGATGATATTTTTCTATTCCTAAAAGATCCTAATTCCAGATGTATATTACTGTGCAAGTCCACTCTGAAACTGAAGTTACAAGTTCTGCTAAGAATGGCTTATTTAACCTTGGTTTATTAAATAAATTATTGTTGTCTGAAATCTTACATTGAGCTAAGCTATTTACAAACTACAACAATTAAAAAGGCAAACCATAGTAAGTAAAAACAACATTATGGCTGGGAGCAAGAACGTGTCAGTTTTGGGCACCAAGTACCATATTCAGGTTTTGAGTAGTTTGCTATGATTCCAAGTTCTTTCCCAAAATATAGTCCAGGGAATGTAAAGAAATTGATGGGGCCAAGAACAAACAAATGTGGTTTAAAATAAGGTACCCCTACATTATTAAAATTAAATTAACTTTATATTGTTAGCATGATAGTTCATTGAGCAGATCATTTCCTCCTAATATAAGAATATGAATTGGTGACATTTTTTAGAGGATCTCTAGGACTATAGCCAAGAATTTGAGAAGTACACATGCCTGGGGCATCAAGTTATGTATCTCTGACTTAAGCTACCGCTGAAGCTAAAAAAAAGAAAGGGACAGATTTTCATGTTAAATAAAATATGCAAGTGCATCAGTTCTGATGCAAAAGAACATAGGCAGCGTTGCAAGCAAATCTGCATGTCTTTATTCACATTCTCATTGAGGCTTCCTGGTGAGTTTTGTGATGAATTGTCTTTTTAATTGCACTCTAATTAGTTTACCTTTAGAAATTAACCTTTCCAGGAAGGATTGGGTGCTGTGAAAGTAGCATGTTAAAACAATTGGCTTCACCTGGTGCTCTTCAGTGGTCATGCTAGCTGACAGTGATGTATAGGGCCCCTCCACAGGTCTAGTGTTAGCCCTCTGCATGTTTGTGATTCAACAATATTATCTTTCTTTGGCTGCTGAGCCTCATTTATTTCTGCTTGGGTTCTATGTCCTTAAAAGTCCTGCAAAGTTACTTTATTCTGAGAGATGTTCAAGCACTGTAGAGCTTATGGCTATATGTTCTCCAAAACAGCAGGAACTCATGCTTTCACCTTGGTTCCTGGCCCTCATGGAAAAATAGCTTGATGGGTTTTCAACTCCTCTGCATCCTGCCATTACCAATGCATACCAGGTGAATTAATTATGTCAATAGGTGGTTGCAAGGAATATTTTACTTTACTCTCTTTGAATGTGGAGTGGCAGTTTAGTTTCCAGTTGCTACTGCTGCTGTAGAAACTGTAGTGCCCCAGGATACTCCCCATAATTGAACAGATCTGGAAGATACCTGATTAAGCAAAGCTGTACTAAGATTTAACTGTTAAATCTTTCTAAATTTCGCCAATTGTTGCCACGAATCGTATCAATCTCTCTTTGTGAAGGTTGAGGAAGATTTTTAGAGTAGGCTGGAAAAAAAAGAACAAGAAAGAGATTTCAGAATGGATTCGCTATGATTTGCTTAAAATATTAATGTTATTGCAGAAAAAGTAGAATAGTGAAGGTTTTTCTTAGGAATATATGAAGGTATGGGGATGGTAATTAATGACAACTCGAAGGACAGATTTTGCATTAAAAAGCTTTGGGATATAGTTTCTAATGTTTCCTAATTGGTAAAATTTGTCTGAAATCCTGAAGTCAGGTAGAAGAAGCATGAATTTCAGGCTTGGAAATGTATGTAGTCTTCAGTTGTACCATATTTCAAAGTTCTCAGCACTCTAGCAAAAAATGTTTATTTTTCTATTGGTTGAAAGAAAAAGTGTGTAGGGAAAATAGTAGCAAAAAAAGAAAGACAACTGTTGCTCTCATTGTTCATCAATTCTGTTCCCAAGCAATTCCCAAGCAAAAAAGCATTAGGGCTGCCTATGGTCTTGGGACCATCAGCTGCCCACCTGCACAACAGATGATCTTCCCTGCTGTTAACTAATAGTAATCCTCAATTTATGTTTAACAGCTGCTCTAAATTAAGATGGACCTCAAAAATGCTACAACACAGATTCAAAGTTCCAGCAACTACCTAGAATATCAGCAAATAGCCCAAGCCTGCAATGATGAAGTGAAGAAAGCTAAGGCTCACAATGAATGAAGGCTTGCAACAAAAGTAAAAAATAACAAAAAACATGTTAAACAAGAAAAAAATATGTTAAAAACAAGAAAAAAGTCAAGGAAACAATTGGTCCATTGCTGGGAGAAAATGGCAAGAAGGTGACAAGCAACAAGGAGAAAGCAGAACTACTTAACTCATTTTTTGCATCTGTCACAAAGGGAAAAAAGCAGTCCAACCTATCAAAAACAGCACCACAAAAAACAGATTAAGAACACAAGTTAAAATAGGGAAGCAAGTGGTAAGTGAGCACCTGTCTACCCTAGACAAGTTCAAATCACCAGGACCAGATGAATTACACCCCAAGGTTCTGAACGAACTGGGAGATGAGATCTCAAAACCACTGAACTATATCTTTCAAAGATCCTGGAGCATCGGGGAACTGCCAGAGGACTGGAAAAGATCTGATGTGGTTCCCATCTTCAAAAAAAGGGGAAAAAAATAGATCCAAAAAACTACAGACATATCAGCCTGACCTCAATACCAGGGAAGATTCTGGAAAAGATAATCAAGTGACAAATCGGCGAACACCTAGAAGCAAACAAAGTAATAACCAAAAGCCAACATGGCTTGTCAAAAACAGATCATGCCAGACTAATCTTATTGCGTTCTTTGACAAACTTACAAAATTAGTGAACCAGAAGAATGCAGTCGATATAATTTACTTGGACTTCAATAAGGCATTTGATAAAGTAGACCGTAACCTACTACTTGATAAAATAGAAAAATGTCAGGTAAACACCAGATGGATTCTTTCCTGGCTGACCACACACACTCAACATGTAGTCCTCAATGGACAATCTACATGGAGGGAAGTATGCAGTGGGATACCTCAAGGCTCTGCTTTAGGCCCAGTGCTTTTCAACATCTTCATCGATGATTTGGACAAGGAGATAGATGGGGAAGTCATCAAATTTGCAGATGACACCAAGATAGCAGGAATAGCTGACACTCCAGAAGGTAGGCTTAAGATACAAAAGGATCTTGACAGACTTGAACATTGGGCACTATCTAACAAGATGAAATTCAGTGGTGAAAAATATAAGGTTCTACATTTAGGCAAAAAAAAACCAAAATGCACAGGTACAGTATATTGGTACCTTGCTCAATAGTAGTAACTGCGAGAGGGATCTTGGAGTCCTAGTGGACAATCATTTAAATACCCATGTTTCTCCAAAAAGAAGACCAAGTCTTATTTTCTTTTGACCAGTTCTGTGGGCATGGCTTGGTGGGCATGGTGTGGCTTGTGGGCGTGGCTTGATGGGCATGGCAGGGGAAGGATACTGTAAAATCTTTGTTCCCACCCCACTCCAGGGGGTGGGGTGGGGTGGGGTGCAAAATCCCCACTCCCTCCCTACTCCTGGGGGAAGGATATTGCGAATCTCCACTCCCACCCCAATCTGGGGCTAGCCAGAGGTGGCATTTGCCAGTTCTCTGAACTACTCAAAATTTCCTCTACCAGTTCTCCAGAATCTATCAGAACCTGCTGGATTTCACCCCTGCTTTAGATGCGTGCCAGAAGGTATCTGCAGCTGATAACAGAGCTCCAGATCAATCCGGAGCTCTGTTACTGGCTGCAAATACTTTCTGGAAAGCCCTCTGCAGCCGATAATAGAGCTCCGGATCGATCTGAAGCTCTGTTATCGACTGCAGATGCCTTACAGCATGCATCTGAAGATGAAACAAAGGCTGGGGCAATGTATGCAAGTGGTGGTAAATGGTGACACAAGAAGTTGCCACAGAAGAAGTGACTGTAGAAGAAGGCGAGGCAGGGGTCGGGCTGTGCAAGGCCTGATAAGTAGGCCAGTTCACACATTCCCATCCCCTAGCTTATTTTTTACCTATATGCCTCATCCCACCCCTTGCATCCCGGGGAGGGGGGGGTGTCTTAATTAGGGCTGATTTTGTGGGTGGGGCTTAATTTGATTGCATGCACTCAAAAACATGATAGGGCTTCTTTTCAAGGTGGGTCGTCTTTTTGGAGAAACACAGTATGAGTCAACAGTGTGCTGCAGCTGCCAAAAAAGCCAACATAGTTCTAGGCTGCATAAACAGAGGGATAGAGTCTAGATTACGTGAAGTGTTAATACCACTTCATAATGCCTTGGTAAGGCCACACTTGGAATACTGAACCCAGTTTTGGTTGCCACAATGTAAAAAAGATATTGAGCCTCTCGTTTAGTCTAGAAAGAGTGCAGACAAGAGCAACAAAGAGGATTAGGGAACTGGACGCTAAAATATATATAAACCAGTTGCTGGAACTGGGTATGTCTAGTCTGATGAAAAGAAGGATTAGGGGAGGCATGATAGCAGTGTTCCAATATCTCAGGGGTTGCCACAAATAAGAGGGAGCAAAGCTATTCTCCAAAGCACCTGAGGATAGGACAAGAAGCAATGGGTGGAAACTAATCAAGGAGAGAAGCAACTTAGAACTAAGGAGAAATTCCCTGACAGTTAGAACAATTAATCAGTGGAACAACTTGCCTGCAAAAGTTGTGAATGCTCCAACACTGGAAGTTTTTAAGAAGATGTTGGATAACCATTTGTTTGAAGTGGTGTAGAGTTTCCTGCCTAAGCAGGGGGTTGGACTAGAAGATCTCCAAGGTCCCTTCCAACTTTGTTTTTCTATTCTATTCTACCTGCCCATGATCTTGAGACCACATATTGGGTACTTGGCAACCAGTCCACATTAATGGCTCTTGGTAGTGCCCGTGGTCATGTGACCTGATTTACAATTTTGCTCCAGAAACCAGCATTTACAGTTTCCAGCAAAAATATGTCCTGTAGCAAGCAATGGGTTCACTTAATGCCCGCCACGTTCATTTTGACTGCCACATTCGTCCTACGTTTGCTTAACAACTGCTGCAAAAAGGTCATAAAATTGGGTGTGTTCATGTGATAACAACTTAATGACTGTCATACTTTACAACCAAAATTGCGGGTTCAATAATGGTAGGAATTCAAGAACTACCTATATACTGGAGTGAAATGCTCTCGTTCGAACCGGATCACCCGATCCGGTAGCGATGGCAACAGGTGGTTCGGAGAACCGGTAGCAAAAATCTCTGCCCTCCACCCCCCCATGCCCAGCTGAGCCACATGATCATTAGAAGCTTTTTTTTTTTTTAACTTTTAAAAGCATTTTTTCTTTGGCTGAAAAAATACTTTTAAAAGTAAAAAAAAAAGACTCTGATGATCACATGGCTCAGCTGGAATCGTCAGAGCCTTTTAAAAGCATTTTTTCTACAACCTCTTTGGCCAAACAGGTTATAGGGAAAAAAATACCTTTAAAAGGCTCTGAGGATCCCAACTGAGTTGCCTGATCGTCAGAGGCTTTTTTTTCTTTTGAAAGCAAAAAAAAAATGCTTTTAAAAGAAAACAAAAGCCTCTGACAATCAGGCAACCAGCTGGGATCCTCAGAGCCTTTTAAAAGCATTTTTAACAACCTTTTCAGTTGAAGAGGTTGTAGAAACCATGCTTTTAAAAGTAAAAAAAAAAGGTGGCCACACCCACCCAATCACATTACACACACACACACCCCACCCACCAAACCACACGCACAGAACCGGTAATAACAAATTTTACATTTCACCTCTGCTATATACCTTATTCTGCTGTGTATTCAAAATGAACAGTGATAGATAGATGATAGATAGATAGATAGATAGATAGATAGATAGATAGATAGATGGATGGATGGATGGATGGATGGATGGATGGATGGATGGATGGATGGATGGATGGATGGATGGATGGATGGATGGATATGGATGGATGGATGGATGGATGGATGGATGGATGGATGGATGGATGGATGGATGGACAGATATAGAGGGGGGGGTGTATGTCCATGCGGACATGCACATTCACACACTAAAAAATGACAAAGCTTATCTTACCTTATTTTATCTTATCCACATCTATTCTGGTCCTGAGTGTTTCCAATCTTTCCACTGAAAAATTTTAACTAGATAATCTCAGCAACTGGGATCACATATCATGTGAATCTTTAGTTTGGTAAAGATGTATCAAATAAGTCACACTTATCTGGGTTCACACAACATGCTTGTGTGAGATTGCAAAATTGAGTTGCAATATTAGTGTCAGAAGAGCAACAAAAAATGCTAAAACCATGACAAGTATGTAAGAGTGTAAGAGCCTATTATACATTAGAAAAGGACTCTATATCACTTCCAATTTATTGAGTATAATCTGTCTTCATTGTTAACATAGATGTTTCCAAGAATTTTGAAACTAAAGCTGCAGAATCTCCCCTGCATGTTTTTTAGAATGAAAAACAAGTTTTCACTTTCTTCCAGGCCAGAATAAATTTAGAACAAGTCTATTTTTATTGTAAACTGCTTATTTCAGCATAGTAAACCATATATAAATTTATTAAAATTCATAACTCCCTTGGTTATATTGTTGTCTTCCTTTAATCAATATTCATTTGTTATTGAGTTAGTCGTGTTACATTATTATCACTCTTTTTTTAATGTAATCCAATTTTGTGATCTGTTATTCTAATCCAAAGTTTCTCAACATTAGCCATTTTATGATATGTAGACTTCACATGTCTTAAATGGCTAAAGTTAAGAATCAGTAAATCTATGCTGTGTTCTATCATAAGAATTATTTTAAAAAGAGAGGGAAAAAATTCCTAATTGTCATAAATTTGTTCTAAAACCTAAGATAATTTCCAAAAGTTGGAAGGGAGAAATAAGTGGGTTATGTTTAGGATCCTGCAAAAGGTAGTATCCTAAAGTGGAATTTAAATTAATTTTTATCAAAAAGAATCATTTTCTGACCTCTGGTGGCGATAGTGGAGATGTGCACATATTTGTTTTGGAAGGAAGAAATACTGCATAAGAAAAACTCTACCGTATGCCATTGCATAAGAAAGACCTGTTTAATAGTTTACATCATATTTGCCACAGTAACCACGATGCCTTGAGGAAGCCCACTCTCAAGACATGAGTACAGTAAATCTATTGGTATTCAAAGGCATGGTACTATTGGCAAGTTTGAGTGAAGTACTAGAAGGGATAGATAATGCATATAAGGTGGACAAGATAGATTGAAATTAAAGTTACAGATTCAACACCACCAATACATGCCTCCATCATTAAAAATCAGGAAAAATAAGCTTAGACTTCAATCAAACATTGGTATGCAGTTTTAAAGGCTACACTGCACTTGGCAAAGTTCCATCTCTAATCTCACCGTTCCCCTTTTTTAAAAGAATCTTCCAGTCCTATATTTCAAACTATTCTGGACATCCATTTCTAGCACCATTACTACTTTCAATGATACTCGGAACAATGGAACATAGAGCAATAGTGATTTTTTGTTTGTTTGTTTGTTTGTTTGTTTCATGGCCTTGTGCCAGTGGTGGTATTCAGCCGGTTCTATCTGGTTTGGGCAAACCGGTAGCGGCGGCTGAGGGAGGCTCCACCCACCCACCCAGACATCATCATGTCTCAATTTTGACACTCTGCACCTGCATAGAAGGCGCTGCGCAAGTGCGGAGGTGGCACATGCACTCACATTTGCAAACTGGTAGCAAAGGTAAGTGAATATTACCCTTGCCTTGTGCTATTGTGCGCTGTTGTTCCAAGTAGGCCCATCAACCAAATGGTGAGACACAAGACCCCCTAAATGTGGAATTAGTGTACTCAATGCTTCCAGAATTAAAATATCATTTAAGATTCTATAGTTAGAGCGTGGGAAAGTATGCCTGAATGCAGACAATAAGAAATACTGGCAGGTCATCATTACAATTGTGTTAGAAAACAATATTGACATAATTCTGATGAACTTTACAGCTGGAGGTCACTTTTCACTAATATGGCAACTGAGTGGTGCTGTCCTTAAAGATTTAATGAGGGATAGTTTCAAGTCAGTGATAAGTCCCCATTTCCTTTCTTCTCCCACCCTTTGTCACCAGTTAGTAGAAAAGGAATCCTGAATTGTTTTTAATAATGTGTGATTGAATAAGATGTATGGATTCTTATTCTTGGATAGAAGATTTAGCTATCTCTCAAGTTGTCCAAGGGATACTTATCTGTCAATCTTCTGAAAGTCAACTATTCCACTGTCAACAACAGCAAAAGACAGGAGACTAATTAATGGGGTGTAAGAGGTCCTGAGATGGAGTGGGAAAGAGATGCAGAGTCGCTCCTATGTCAACTTACACCTCTCATATAACCCTACTGACTAATCAGCAACTTTTTTTTTTAATTAAGGAGTATTGATGTTTTCGCTCCATGCGCCTTCGGCATTTAGTCATGCTGGCCACATGACCATGGAGACATCTTCGGACAGCACTGGCTCTTCGGCTTAGAAGCAGAGATGAGCACTGCTCCTAGAGCTGAAAAACAACTAACATGCATGTGTAGGGGAACCTTTACCTTTTATTGATTTTCTGGAAGGTTAATATATTGAACTCAAGATCAGTATTCTGTAGGAGTAGGAGTGGCAGAGCCTGGATGGAGTCACAAGAGGAATCAGTCTCGACTCTCTGGTTGCTACAAGCAGACTAAGGGCAAAACAATGCTAATCATTAGTTGACTAGATTCCCGTGCATAGGCACAAGCAATAAATCAGTTTAATTGGAACTTAAGGTATGGTTCTGGTCTGAAGGGCTTGACGTATTCCCATGTAAAACGAAACAATAAGTCAATCAGGATGGAACCTAGAGGCTCATCAACAGAGGGTCACACTGTTCTCTTCTTATGCCTCCATCAACCAGACAGCTAATGTGTCGGTTGTTGCTGTTTCACTATGATCCCAGAGTTTACTGTAATACTTCATTTAATAAAAGTGATTTTTTTTCTTTTAAAAATGCAGTAATAGAATATTAACATGAAATAGACAAACATCCAGAAATAGTCTACAGAATACACAAAATGGTGGACTATAAAGTCAATTGGAGAATGATCACATGAAGCCCAATGACACACAGAGAGAGACATTCAGACACATCCAAAGCACCCTTAATACACTTATTTGAAGCTGATCACTGATTAAATTTTTCAATTTAATTGTTCCAGCAAAAGTTTTTTTGCACAGCTCTATTGATCTTTAAAAAAAAACATGCTATTTATATAATCAACATCAGGTGTACCAGTCTTCTCAAAAACTAGTAAACACATGTAAAATAGTATGTTGAGCAAAGCCCAACCAGGATTTCCTGAAATGCCAGCTACATGTTATAAAGCAGAGTTGTGTATGTCTTGCTGCCTGAGACAAACTGGCCATGGAAGGCAATGCCCAGAAACAGGATATAGGGAGATTAAATTTAAGATGCCAATAGGAACTGGGCAGACCCTTATCATGCCATCTCTAGCATCATCATAGATTATCAAGGCTTTTGTAGGGAGAAAAAGAAAAATATTACTGTATTTTCCTGCGTATAAGACTACTTTCTAACACACAAAAATCTTCTCAAATGTCGGGGGTCATCTTATATGCCGGGTCTCATTCTACAGTAACCAGGCAGACCAGCCCATAAGGCTCTGACTAGCCTTAAATGGCTCTGAGGAGGGTCGTCTTATACGCCCAGTCGTCTTATATGCAGGAAAATACGGTACTTTAATAGCAGAATAGCTGAAGTTGATTTCTATGTCCCCAATATGCAGAATGAGAAGGGGGAACCATCATGAGGACATGTCTCATAAAGGTGGTTATGAAGGAATCAAAGATCTGCACGATACAATACCAGGATAAGGGGGTGATCTTATTGCCTAGCTTTGCTTAATAGGTTTTATTGCATAAACTACAATGAATATTAAATGATAAAATCAGTATAATGAGGTGCATGGTATTGAAGGCAGAAAAAATGGTGTTGAAAAACAGGAAGAAAATTTGCCAAGGCAATTGTCAACTAAAAGAAAGCTGAGTTTGGGATGAATTGCCTAAGAGACATTCCCTAGTTCATAGGAATATAAAATGAAATCTGATAATTCTACTTAGAAATATACCTCACTGAAGTAGATTATCCCCAGTTAGATGTTTATAGAACTACAGGCTTACTATCAATATTGTTTCTGAACTGTTCTCTACTTTTTTATAGCCCTTCTCATTATCATATGTCTTCAATACTTTTTTGCCAAAATCCCCAAATTGATGAGGCAGGGCTTTTAGAGAACTTTACCTACATTAGGAAAACAAAGCAACCATTTCTCCACAGTTTTTTGTCCTCTGAATTACAAATGGAAAATAGTAGAGAATACGAAGTCCTTGGTGGATAATAGAATCAAATTCAGCTTGTTTTGTGGCTACCAGTAATTCATTAGCTACAGGAACAAGCTTTCATATTAAAAAGAATCCTTCATGGGACATTAGAAATTAGTCTTCATATTTGATGCTTTTTCAGCATCCCCTGGAAATCCAATATTACATTAATATGTTACTTGTTTCCTATTATGCATCTCAATCAGGGGTGGATTCTACTTACCTTTACTACCGGTTCTCAATGGGAGCACACGTGCACGCTTGCTTTGCTTGCACATGTGCTTTACTTCTGCGCGTGCGTAGATCGCTGATGATGACATCCGGGATGGTGGGCGGAGCCTCCCACCAGTTTTACTACTGGTTCTTGCAAACCGGTCTGAACCCGGGGGCAACCCATCACTGATCTCAATGAATTATCATTTCTTGACCAAGAGCTACCATTATATTTGCCCATTGCTATATCAATGCAATAGTTTAGTTACCTTTTTGGTCATTGACAACCCTCAGTGCAAACTCTATATTCAGAGAAACCAAACATCAATTGACCTCTTTCTTCTTTTCTGAAAAAGGAAAGGAAAGGAAAGGAAAGGAAAGGAAAGGAAAGGAAAGGAAAGGAAAGGAAAGGAAAGGAAAGGAAAGGAAAGGAAAGGAAAGGAGTTAAAAACACTGCAGTTTTACAGGGACAAAGGTTGTGGGAGAATCTACGTACAAAAAGCAGAGAGAGTACCCCTGCTAAGCTTAGTGTGCATTTTCTATATCACCGATCAAATTCCTTTCCTTGTCTTAGGGAAGGAAGATTCAGATTCTCAAGTTAAAGGAAGAGTTCTTACCATGTTGGATACTGAACCCCAACACATCCCATTTTGTTATATTTATTTTTTAGAGTGGGAACAAAATGATGCTATTGCCCATGGAAAAACAACTAAGAAATTTGCTATTTCTTTATTGACCAGCAAGAATTCAGGATGGCAATGGGGGTGGGGGGAGGTAAGCCTTCCCTCATTTTATCACCACAATAACTTCCTTTTTAGGCAGCAAAGTATCTTCTTCTGGCATATATCTTTTTTTTTTGAAGTCAAGTGAATTAAGGCAGGTAAATCCTTAGAAGTCTGCATTGGTGTAACACATTTATGTTACATTTTAATCAGTGTAAACCAACCAAAAGTTTCCACATGAATGTTACAACAATAAAGAAATATTTTACATAAACAGATTCAGAAATTGCTAGGAATTTTCTTTATCTCCTTTTTCAGTTTTTAAGGAAATGGAAGTTTAAACAGTGTGGCACATTGGGTATAAGCACTCCTAAGATGGGGAATCTAATAAGAAAAATGTGGACTATAATAGATTATATATTTTTTGTTTTCTAAATGTTCTGCTTCTTAAGCATCCCTAATTAGAATCTAATATTTTTAATTGCCTCTCAATATCCTGATTATTTTCACCATATGGTTTTTCTGATCATGTTCCCAACTATTTTTTAACATTTGCTCGAGAGCACTGAGATGGCACTAAATTGAAAGAATACACCTTCAGAAAACTCAGGCTTTTCACAGTTTTCACCAATCTGACGGATTTCCAAGCATGTTGGATTTCAACTGCGGAAGATTTGGGAAGTTAAAATCCAATTCATCTAAAAGTGCCAGTTTGAGGAAGACTAAATTCTGTAACTTTTCTAAGAAAGGTCCAGATGTGTTTTCAATCAAGAAAATATAATTTTCCCAGAAGAGTCAAAACACAAGAGAACAATAAAGACAAACAACATGCAGCATTTCAGTAACCATGGTAGGTGATTTAATATCAAATATTTTTCCTGTTAGAAGCAGTGACCCCTCCCCTTGATAAACAATGTTGAGATAATCACAGTTGATTCTTATTTCAGAAGTAGTCAGGAAAATCTATGTATCTACCCATCCACCCACCACCCACCCAGCCAGGGTTAGTGGCTAGTGAAGGAATATGAAGCAGAAAATAAAATAGACACAATTTCATCCTCCAACAACTCAAGTCATTCTCTCTCTCAACACAAATTACCTCACAGGACTATTGTTGTGGAGGGGAGGGGAGATAAGAGGAAGAAGAAATATTAGGTATGATTGCTGCTTTGAGTTATTTATAAAAATAATAAAAGTAGAGTAAAAGAAATGTAAAAAAAAATCTAGCTTTTGATGCTTTAGTTACTTCCTCACTAGAACCAGCCTTCGCTTGCTAAAATTATGTCTGTTTTGAACAGGATATACAGTATATGCTGGACAGATATGTCAATAATTCTGTATGTTTAATTACATTTTCTTCCAAGATAATTCTGACACTGAACTCAAGTTAACCATTTATGAGTAAAAAAAGATCCTAGAATGAAGCTGCTGAATTAGAATGTATCTTCAATCTGATGACTATAGTCTGTTTAATCAGAAACTTGTGCTTTTGATAATTACAAAAGCTAAAGTAGCATAAGGAGCCTAGAAGGATAGCATTATCACTGTGGACTACCTTAGAAAATGGCTACTTTGTTCTTATCTCATACATCTTTGTGTAAGAAATGTAAAAATCTTATCTCTTATATTTTATGGCCCTTTGGCCTCAGTGTTTAAAACATTCCCAATTCTCCATTCTCCTTATCTATATAATAAAACGAATGTCCACCAGCATGCCTATGCTGGCTTGCACATAAGTACTGTTCTTGAGATCAACATGATAGATGAAGAGGGATATAGTTCATCAAAAGATTTGGCAGAATATTAAATAGATGAGTTCCTTCATTGTTAATTGTAGATTATGTTCTTGATTTTCTTATTTGAAAACTAACACAATAAGCAATGGAAAAGACAGTGGTTTTTTTTTTTAAATAGTTCATTTAAAATTAACAAAATGCAGTTTAAACTAAAGTTATAATGAAGTAACATTTGTTTATTCAAAGAGGCCTAATGGATAAAACTAGTTTGTTTATTAATTCTCAGAGTTTTGACTGCATAGGTTTGTTCTTTTCTTCTGGTAGAAAAATTAAAATCAGTAAACCTAAGTTATATATGCTACTAATATTGTTAATAATAAAGTAATTCCAAAATAATAAGTATATTAATTTTTATCATCACAGTTAGCTAATCTGAGAAGGCACCTCACCAACTGAATAAACTCTTTAAAGCTTCCAGAAATTGTATCTCTGAAATCAGAGATTGCCAAACATTACGATAAGAATTTTCTACTAATTTCCAACAAGGAACAAAGGAAATCAGTGCCTTGGCTTTCAAATAAGCTTTACAACAGCTACAATTGCAAATCCATTTTTGCTTTACCATATACTTCATAAGAAAAATCAACCCTATTACCTATAATACTATGGTATCTCTAGTTAGGAACAAACTATAATTCATTATATAGGAAAGAAATCAAAAATGTACATGATTGTGCTGTAGGATCATCCTTATTTTTGAGCTTCTAGACAGCAGGAAAAAAAAGCTATCCCACACATTCTTTGATAAAGTGTTATGTATAAACTGAGAAAGTATGCTTATTCTACAAACCACAGTTAAAGTATGAGCCATGTCTTAGTAACACATGTTGAATTCAACTGTTACATGCTGGTCTTACTTTGTAGCAAATGTATGTCATTTATTTGTTGTATATGAAGTACCCTTCACTGTACAGAATCATTTTTCACATCAAGAGGGAAAGAAACTTTGCTAATGATTTCACATGTGACAAAGTGCCTGCAGCTTTGTTGGAAGATTTTAGCATTTTGAACAAAGAAGATATGTGGAAAACAGAAGGTGAGAAGAAAAGTTTCTGGACTGTTGGCAATAAATAATATTCTTTTTTCTGATTCATTGATATTACCTAAGGTGGATGCTGTCATATGGTTATGCTTATGGAAAGCAAAAAAGACTTGTTTCGGAGTAAACTTAATTAGAACCGAATTGTAAAAACAATCGCAAAAGCTAAGCTGGCAATTGTTTCCTTTGTAATAAAAAATATTAAAGAAAGACAAAAAGAGGCATTTTGTTTTAGATCAGAGGAGGGAAATACCAGGATTTCCTTCCAAACTGGCTGTTTTTTGCAAGAGAGATAGTCGAGAATATGTATTATTCTTTTGGAAGACAGTCATATATGTATGGCAATTAAACAAACTGGGAAATAGTTCTTTGTGTATAGCTTCTGGCTATAGTCCTAGCCCACCTTGCATATAAATTCCCAAATGGACTCTATGATCCAATATAAACACGTACATTGATCTGCTGATGTGGCTAATTACAAATTTAATATTACTGCTTGTCAACATGTTGCATATTAAAGGTTTTAATTCTTGTTTTTATTTGTATATAATGATTATGGGTTTCCCTTTCCTACCATCATCATTCACCTCCCTCACTATCACCCAACAATATCATTAAATAGAGCTATGCTCTTTGGGGAACTCATTTGAACATTTTCTCTAACATTTGACTTTCAGCTAGTACTTAGTTCAATTTTTGATTGCATATTTTTTTGCTGTTACCCTGATATATTACTAATCTTGTGGCACCATAGAAACATAAAACAAAAATATACTATAAACTCTTAATCTGTAATAAAATTGTACTTTCACACTAAAGATTATGCTATATACACACTCACATTGCAATTTGCTCTAGATAAGGGAAGGTTTTGATACATTATGTTTTCTTTAAATTAAAACGAAAGGAAACAGTACTTTAAATTAAAATGAAAAGAAAAAGGCAATGAATGAAGAATAAGAAAGAAAAAATGGATTAAATGGAAAGTAGGACAAATAAGAGGCATTCATTTTTTAAATGCATTGTTTTATTCTTAGCAATCTCCTCTTCTCAAATTTCTCAAGTTTCTCAAAGGTTTTTTTCCAATGAGATCCAGTTTTGTTTCAGATTTGTTCTAAGAACATTTCCTTCCTTTCTTCCTTCCTTTCTTCCTCCCTCCCTTCCCTTCCCTTCCCTTCCCTTCCCTTCCCTTCCCTCCTGGTATTCTCTTTTATTTCCATATGGCCTCATTTAAGGTAAATTCCTTGCAATTTGCCTAAGCTGGGTCCATTGTGCTATTAACATGCAGCTGTTAATAGCACAGATATAGGAAAAATAGCACCTTGGCAGCCTGAAGTTAAAATTCCAGGCTGATTATTAGGGTTAGGGGTTGTGAGATTTTCAGTGCTCTCCCTTCCTCCCTCCCTTCCCCCTCTCTTTTCTGCCTCCTCTGTTATCTGCGAGAAAATAAAAGAGTTTTTCCTGGGGTGTGAGTTTAGGGAGACCTTTCATTTCAAGCTCATCAGAGATTGATAAACCAAAACAGTCAAGGATATGCAAGCGCTTTTATGTTGAGTGAGTCTCTCTCTCTCTCTCTCTCTCTCTCTCTCTCTCTCTCTCTCTCTCTCTCTCTCTCTCTCTCTCACACACACACACACACACACACACACACACACAAAGTGGGCAAACAAAAACACTACTTCCCATGTCCCAGTCAGAAATCATTGTTCCCATTTCTCTACTGACCCTATGTAAACATAATAAATGAAGACTTTTAAGGAGAACTAATCCTTAAAAAAAAAACTCTCCCCAAATTACACTATGCTCCCTCAACCACTCCTAGATTAAGGAGTCTGAAGCTCTCTTTCTCCCCTCTCCAAGGCCTGACTCTTTTAACTTGCTTTTATCTAATTTATCACTGACACTTAAACAACACATTCAAATAAGGAATCTGCACCCCTTCCCTCCTCTCTTCTTTCCTGCAATCGTTCATCCCTCCCTTAACTTTTTTTTCCCCCCTTCTGGAAATAATGTCTCTGACATTTATTAAACAAAGATAAAGAAACAGAAAATGTTTCCTCCCCAAAGTGGCCGTATAACTAACAGACAGCTCTGGAAATTTATTTACCCACTGCCCACATAGAATGAAATCTCCTATTAATCTTCTCCTCAGCGTGTATCCAAATTGTGATTAATAATCAAACCCACAAAGTAACACGAAGAGGTGAAGGCCTTCTTGAGATAGCAAAGCACTTTTCTGTAGCATCTCTTCATATCGATGGGCTCCAAATCCTCTTTTTTCCTGTTTCTTTGCCTATCAGAAAGAGCGCTTACATTTGAGGCCATAACCTGACTGCTAAACATATTGCATGAAATAGGAAAACCTCCTTTTGTGGAATGCGGTTGTAAAATGTAATTTGTGGCCAGGCTTGAAGTTTTGCTGCAGGCAGGTTAACATTTAATCACATCTCACAGTTCTAGTCTTTTTATTTTCAAGATGTTCCAAAGCAGAATATAATAAAAGTATGGATTTCTTCAGTTAGGATTGGGAAAGTGTTTTGGGCGGGATGCAGCTCAAAAAACCTTGCTGTGGATGGTAGATCTGGATTACACACTTTTCTTTGGAAAGCTAGGTTTCAGAACTTTTTGAAATGAAGTTGACGTTTTCAACAACACATAACTATTGTCCTTGCAAACAAAGTAAACCAAATTAATATTTATATTCTTCTATTTATACCGGTAGTAAAAACCACTGTGTACCATTTGTACAAATAATCTAATACTATTCTCTAATATTAGATTAAATATAACAATTGTTAGCATTTGTATAATACATTTCATGTGTTCAGAGTACCTCATATGGATGTTTATGTATGTTAAGTATGTTTTGTTAAACTTAGCTTATTGAATAAGTTATAGTTGGTAGTGTTCATACCACATAGTAACCAAAACCAATGAAGCCATGTTATAATTCAGTGTGATATGTGAAGTTGGCCATGATCTTAATCATCCTTACTTTGTAACATAGATTGATATTCATCCAATAATGTAAGTAGAGATTTGGGGCAAAATAGAGAAGCTTTCCAAAATACCGGGATACAAATGTCTGCTTTCAAACCCTAATACTGTAAATATTGATTTCCTATTTCTCCAACATTTTGCAGCCCCACCTGTCCAAATTGCCTTTTCCTCTATTGAGAACAAATGTCCTTTGAATCCTGTGGGGAAGGAAAAAGCTGCTTGATGACCAGGGAGTGACAAGACCTGTGGATAATGAGGTGATGAAGCAGTTCCCATGTTTTTCTCGAATCAGCTTAAAATAATTTTTTTTAAAAAACCAGCACTTCCGTTGTAATTGATAAAGTGGAACTTCCTCCAGCTGAACAAATGTATCCTGACATGTATACTTCTCTTGAATTTTCACCATATTCTTCTACACTCTTTGTATCACTTGACTGGTAGATTTTAGGCTTCTATTTAAAACAAGAGTAGATCTTAAAGATCTAGCTCCCTTTTTAGTTTAGCTTACCGTGTTTCTCTTAAATAAAAAAAAACTTAAAAGGATGTGAAAATTGTTCTACAAGGATTCAGAACTTTCAAAAATATTTCCTATATTTGGGAGTAGAAATCAGGTGGATATGTTTATAAATTTCCATGTAATTATTTCATTTCTCTTCTGCAACATTTACAATGCTATAAAAAACCAACAACAAAGTATTAAAAAAAGACTTAGGAAATGCCTAAGTCTGCTATATTCCCATTTTGAGGAA
Source organism: Coluber constrictor foxii (assembly GCA_038048745.1). Taxonomy (NCBI): domain Eukaryota; kingdom Metazoa; phylum Chordata; class Lepidosauria; order Squamata; family Colubridae; genus Coluber; species Coluber constrictor. Next base: position 74,711,606 of record CM075961.1, read on the forward strand.
AGCCTCTTTTTATAAGGAAGAACCTCCTTCATACAGCAGTTCAACCTAACAATTCTAAATAGATTGAGAACTATAGTTATCAGTCAGAGATAAAGATTATCCCTTTTTTTAACACTTGGGGTCAAAGAATATTGAAAGACTGAAGCCAAAATTACAGTAAGTTAATTTAGTTAGTAGAAATACTTAGATCTCTCTTTTTCTCTCTTGATAGTTTGCTTCACTGCAAAATGAATTTAAAAAATAGGAATGTACATTTGATCCGAAATGATCTTAGCCCACTTTCTTCCATGCTAAGGATGCAATTCTAACTAATTTACTGAAGTTTAATTCAGAGTAAATATGCAAATTGCTTTATTCTGCGAAAAGCTGGGAGACGTTTGTGGCTTGCTTTCTCTCATCCTGCAAGAATTAGGCTGTGCATACAACTGCACACTAGGTTAAGACAGATTGATAAACCAAAACAATCCCTCCAACACACTCACACACTTGGTTGTTGTAGGTGTCCAATTTTTTTTTTAATTTACAATGGTTAAGCAAACCATGGTTTAGCAAAGTGATGGATAACCTTTTCCGGACTAAGTGCCCAAATTGCATGCATACACATGCCTGGACCCCCAATATGCAATGTGCATGCAGCTCCCTGCATGCACCACAAACCCCATGCATGCTTGCATGGCCTTCTGCATGTGTCCCGCCCCCATGCATGCATGCGCAGCCCCTGCATGCGCCCTGTGTATACGCAGCAGAGACCCAAAGACCAGCTGGCCAGCAGGAGGCTCACGCGCAGCGCAGCAGAGCTAAACTGTGCGACAGCTTGCATTCCAATCACCATGCCATAGGTTCACCATCACGGGTTTAGCATCTTTTACAAATGCAGCCTGTACATATATGTGAACTATAGGCCCCAAAATTGTCCAATGAACTTCACAACTGTATAGGAAGACTGAATCAATTTCCTCTAGCTCCCAATCTACTAAGAATTAACTGAGATATTGCATTAAGCTAAAATGAGATGGAGCTTTGTTTGCCTAATTGAGGCATTACAAGTCTTCCATCCTTATTGCATGCAATGTTGAATAAACCCAGCTAATTCAATACACTAAGGGTGGCTCAGTGGCTAAGACGCTGACTTGTTGATCGAAAGATTGGCAGTTCAGCAGTTCAAATCCCTAGTGCTGCATAATGGGGTGAGCTCCCGTTACTTGTCCCAGGTTCTGCCAACCTAGCAGTTCAAAAGCACGTAAAAAATGCAAGTATAAAAACAGGGACCATCTATAGGTAACAGCGTTCCGTGTGCCTTTGGCATTTAGTCATGCCAGCCACATGACCATGGAGACATCTTCAGACAGCGCTCTTTGGCTTTGAAACGGAGATGAACACCGCTCCCTAGAGTCAGGAACAACTAGCACATATGTTCGATGTGGTAGTTGTTCCTGTTCGAATTAATTTACCTTTAATTCAATACATGTTGACTAAGTCATAGGTTAGCATGACTTTTAATATAGTTTTTATCATCTTGGTATTTTCAAATTTGCTATGCTACATCAGAATTATGAGAATCCTACACATCTTAGAAGACACCAAATTGAAGAAATCTATACACTGAATTGTTTTCACAGAAGCTTACATGCTATTGTTATAATGGTGTGGAATACTTTTTCTCCCCTTTGGGCTCACTATAAACATCAGGTTCCTTGTATTGTCATTTCTTAGTTTCCAGAAAACAAAACAATCTGATGCACATTTTACTTATCTAGAGTAACTGCATTTTATTTTTAGCTCCTTAAAATGTATAAAGAAACAGGCTAGTCCCAAATTCAGTTTTCACTAGTTATTTTGGAACAAGGCACAGGATTGGAAATCAGCATAACTGGTGAACACATCCAAATAGAGGATGTGTTGTAGGATTATAAAGAACAGCCATGCTTGATTCTTTGCAACAAACAGACAAAGTATTACCAAAGTAATGGAATCATTGTTTTTAATAAAAAGAATGCTAAAAAAACCCAAACCCTGTTTAGTATTTACAGGGCCGAACTTTGGAAATTGGAACTCTTCTAATATTCTGCAAAAGTGAGAAGTAAGAGGTTGATTATATCATTAAATGTTGGAAAACAATATGAAAATATTCATCTTGAACATAATGTATTTGGAATATTCTTGACCACATAAGAACTACAAATGTCCAGTTCAATTCAGTTCAATACAAACAAGTTTGTTATCTGTACCAAATATTATGCTGTCCCAAAATACATTTAATGTTGTTTGAAATATGAAAGCTTAGTCTAAAATTGTTTTTCACAAATAAAACAAGAGTTGAATATAATTTTAGAGACATTTAAATTATAATCCCAGGATCAATGTAAGGACTTTATAATGCCTAGGTTTAATTCCGACAAGCCTAATTTAACTAAGATTTCAGTCTTGATCCAGCAATCATTTTAGTTGTTTTATATCTACAGCAAAAAGTGGGGCTACTAACTTAACACATAAACACACACAAATCCTTCTGTAGCCTAATGTAATCAATGTCTCTATTTTAAAAAGTCGAATACACACTTATTTTGGTGGTTGTTTAAAAATACATTTTTTATTCATTTTATTTACTTAGGGTTCCAGATTGCACGGTGGAAGTTATACAGTATATACAACTTAAATTCATTTACATAAAGCCCACCTTTATTCCCTTTCTTTTCCAGCCAGCTTGAACGAGATGACAAAGAAAAATATTCTTTTTTCTTGTGTACAACTTTCCAGCAACAAGGAATATTTCAGTAGTGTTGTATTACAGTTTCCATCATAACCAGTTGTCCAACACTTCTGTATCCGAATAAAGGTGAAAATGCTAGTTCACTGGGCTTTTGTTTTGTTAGCTGTGTTCCAAGACAAACCTCTCTCACTTCTTCCTAAACACAGTCAAAAGGGAGAATCAATTTTTAAGGAAAAATACTGTTTATTGGAAAAAATAGTTTCTACTCTTCTTAAAATTTACCTGTTTCTAGTTCATAGGATTCAGAGAATTGTATTTGGGAACTTTCCAATTAAAGTTCTACCCATCGATGTAAATTCTTTCAAATTCAAATACAACCAACTGTAATTAGTAGAGCAATTCACAGGATGCTATTTTATTTGTAGTACTGATCATTTCCTTTCTTCAGACATGGAGAAATGTAAAAATCTTTACATTTCAACTTCAGAGGAGAAAGGGGGACTTGTATGAAAATGTATGCTTCATCTTCCCCCTAACCACTCAACCTCACCTCCCTGCCTTCCACATTCTTACAAACTTCCTTCAAGTTTATTTTCCCATATTTTTCATGAGCGGTTTCAAGTGATTTAAATGAAAGCAGAAGCTTTTTTTACCTTATCCTATCTAGCCAGCTATGAAAAACAACTGGAAAAGGTATGTGTAAATCTTCTAATCAACTCTGTTGGAATCTTTCCTCTGCAATGAAAAAATCCCTGGAAAAGAAAGCCTCCAAACCGGAGTTTTTACAATCTGAAAGAACTTTACAATAAGTAGTTGTTTTCCTCTCCCCTTGATAGAGAAAGTTTTCCATTATAAAAGGTTGGCTGACTCAACAATACTACCAATCTTTATAAATCCTCCCCCCCCCACCCCCCCATCTTGTGCCCATTCAGGATACCCCCATTACAGGCCAATGTGAATTCTAAAGTGATTGTCCTCCTCTAAAAGGATCTATGAAATGGAAGGGGCTTGTTCCCAAGAGACAGCTTGCATTTACTGTACTTGGGTCCAAACCAATGGTGGGATTCAGCCAGTTCGCCCCCCTTCGGAAGAACCGGTTGTTAACTTTCTGAGCAGTTTGGCAAACTGGAAGAAATCATTAGGGCAGAGAACCGGTTGTTAAATTACTTGAATCCCACCACTGGTCCAAACATCAGTGAGCACTCTACCCTATGACTTCTACTATGGAAAAAGTTCATCTTAAACTAAAAAACTCTTCGCTGGAAATGTGTGACCTGAATTATAAACAATGCTTCCTCCTTTTTTTAATCTGAAAAACATGTTGTCCTTTTGTTAATTTATGTTAATCTCAACCAAATATCAGTTTCCTGACTCTCTGTATATGATTATTCTTTTATGGTAGAAAGGATACATAAGGATAGAAAGAAATTTCTCATAGGATTAGTGTTGTTCTAAGATTTGTTGGATGCATATTATTTTCCACAATATCTCAACAATGTAGGTGCTGACCACACAATAGTTTCATTTGTTAATCTTGCATGATAAAGCTTTACTTTATGCCTCTTATTTTGCCGCATATTTTCCAGCAAAAATCTGGGGCCATATTGCCAGCAGTTTGGAAGAAACCCAACGTGTATATTCAAATTTAAGGTGGCATTCAATCATGTTTAGAAATATGTTTCACTGAAAGCAGCAAATCAGTGCATATTACAAAGACTCAAAATAATGCAAGATGATTTGAAAATATTCCTTTGAACTTCAGCTGACTTCTTTAAAATATATTTATTTCCTGGGATTAAAAAGTCCTATTCAACAATGCAACTCTGGAATTTTCAGCAAGGAAGGCCTCTAATTATCCATGTTTACATCCATCAGGTTGTACTATCCAATACAAAATATATCCTTACTTTCAACTCATTTAGTTGAACAAGATTGATAATTGACTTCTCCAAGTTTTCAGAGTGATTTAAAGGAAATAAGACTTTCAAACCAAACCTTTTTGAACCTGATCTATAAGACAAACTGGAATATTTTTTTTAAAAAGTCTCTAGAAGGAGAATACATTAAATCACTTCTGTATATCAAATATGTCACTAGGAATCAAGCTTAGATCAAGACAAGCCTCGTCTTTTACTCCATGGTAAATGTATTGAATATGCGATTGTAGCTTCACCTAGCTAACTTATATCTAACCTTTAATGCCTCTCTAGATAGTGCTTCTTTTTAAGATCTATGTGCCTGAAATAAATACCATAACAACGGGTGAAATCCATCAGGTTCTTACAGGTTCTGGAGAACCAGCAGCAGAAATTTTGAGTAGTTCAAAAAACCAACAAATACCACCTCTGGCTGTCCCCAGAGTGGGGAGGGAATGGGGATTTTGCAGTATCCTTCCCCTGCCACACCCCACCAAGCTAGGCCCACAGAACTGGTAGTAAAAAAAAATGGATTTCACCAGTGCATAACAGTATAGCTGAAATCACACCTAACCCTGAATCAGGATTTGTAGATCTATCTGTGGGTTCTTGGCTTGCAGTTGTTATAAGATATTATGTATAGCTTCATATATAATCCAAAAATTACCAACCATATTTTAGCAGAACATTGCATGGGAATCACACTAATGTCCACTTTTGAAAACAAGCTTTGAAATTTAACTTTAAAAAATTCCCTGTATCTCTATAAGGAAGTGTTTACATGCATGATATTAAAAGTTTTGAAACTTTATATTTCCGTTGTAATTGTGAGTGCCTACTGGCTTTAATGTACAACTGATTGGAAAATATATTTTTCACATTCTATGAAAAAATGTACTAGTATTTACAGATGCACACAAGGGAATGTGATTTCATCAAATGTTATAAATCACTTTTCCTTCATACCATAAATGGTATCTCTAGGAGATCAAAATCTAGTTGTTGTGGTTTTTTTCACATCAATTGAATTTGACTATCCCAGAAAATTTTGAAAAACATGCCAATAATTCACTGAGTAGCCCTGAGTATTTTGAATGCAGTATCAAAACATGATATTAGAGACAAAGGATTTTCATACACAACTCTGAAGTTCCCTGGAGCCTCCCTTGCAATACATGTGAATGCTGTGAAGGTAAAATAGAAAAACAGAGCCAGAGTTAAACCCACTATGTGTGTTAAGAAATATGGAATTATATCTGCATTATACTTACAAGATCAAATGTACTTTCTGTGTCAAGTGTGAAAATGTTCCTATTGATGCTCTGAACATCCATTGTGAATGCAGTCTAAGCTGATACATCATAATGATTTATACACCTACACCCACCCAAATCTCACACATAAAGCAGCTCTATTCCACTCAAAATAAAGAACTTGTTTACCTGCAAAACCTGTCCTCACATACATTTGAGTGGAGGAATCATTTAATTTTACAATATTGTTGTGTGTTTGGGTATCTATGTAATTGTTTCTTTCCTGGCAATGCATAGGTGCAGCCCTATACATGTACTGTAAACCACATAAGCAACAAGACATATACATCCACAATATTTAGAGAGTTAGACTATCCTATAATCCTGTAATCAAAAAGGTTTCTCATAAAGTACTGAAAAACAGCATAATAATTCTGCAGCATGTTTATAAAAAGATCAGTCCCCAGATTCAGTCAGACTAGCTCACCTGAGTGTGCAAATTCAATATTATTTTAATTGTTTGAAAATATATTTGTCACATTAATTCATACATATACCATGATTTTTCTATTTCTAGTATTTGTATTTGTGTGACATACGGAGTTCTACCTGACATGTACAAACAAGTGTGAATACCACTACATCATGTTTGCATGTCTTAAGGGGCATTTTCATTTTTAAGAACCATGAACTAGCAATTGTATCAGCATTTCAGCACAAAAGGAAAGGATCTCCACTGAAATGATTGGGAACAATTCAGCTCCAAATCATTTGCTAGAGGTTTATGTGACAGAACATGCTAGTAGCTTTTACACAGAATAGAATGAATGTGGGAAGCTGAATAGGTTGACTGAGAAGTAGAGGTGAGATTATTTTGGCTGATTTTTTTTCCTGCCAATTGTCCTTGCCTCGTTTTTATTTACTACTTTTCTAATATTTTAATAAGGATGGTAAGTTTATTTTATGTAAAGAAGGAGCAACATTGCAACTCAAACCTGATCCATAGAACCAGTCCAGAAGGCAGTTTATATAACACAGTACTGCCTCAGAAAAGTAATACAAGCTTGGTTGTATTAGAGAGGGAACAAGTATGCCTTGCACCATGGGGGTGCAATTTCTTTCTCTGTCTCATACACACTCACACCCACATATCCACACCTCTCTTCAGCAGCAATACTCTACAACAGATGGGTCCTTCAGACTTATTCCCGAATACAGAAACTGGATTATGGTGCAAATATGAGATTGGAAGCAGCCTCTTTTCCCCATTTTAACCAATTCTTCATAGATTATTTTAAATCTCTTGTTTCTTTTCATTTGTGTGGCTCCTATATGCAAAGCTCAGTGAGAAGTTCAGGAGAGAAACTGAAGAGGTATGTCAATATTTGGCTTCCATCGAAATCCACATTCCTATGAATAGTCAGCCTGCAACTAATGCTGCATCCTGCTTGGCAAATACAGGGGCTCCCTCCTTTATCCTAAGCAAAACTGAACTCATATTTTGAACACCAAAATAAAATGAATGGGCTGGGTGAGTGGGTTTTGCAAGTGAAGACAACTGCAAAAAAAAATTTTTTTTCTTTCTCCTTGCTTTCTTTCATATTCTTCCTTGGTCGCTTTTCTAATCCATCATGAAAGAATACGAAAGACAATGATCTAGATTTTTTTTCTGTAAACTCGTGTCATTCTATATTCTTGGTATATTTTAGCAAAACTAATTCATACCAAATAAATGCTCAAAACTGGGGGAAGGGGGAGAGAGAAAGGAGGAAGGAGGGAGGGAGGGAGAGAGAGAGAGAACTGCCAGCCAGGAAATTCTTAATTCAGCTCTTTCACACAAAGCCTTAAGTTATGTAATGCCCCCAGGAACAACCAGGTTTTCTCATTCTTTCTTTGTTGCTTTCAAATATTTGGGACTCACACAATTCAATGGACAGCTCTTCTGCATAAACACAATGAATGGGAACTGCATAAGGACACTGCATTGCCCGATTTTTGAAAAAAAAAACCCAGAATATCTCCCTTTCTTCACTGAGAACAATTTTGACAATAAAACATCTCCCACTTAACAAAAATGCAGGCTTATAAGGTGAACAAAACTAACCCAACAATCCTAAGAAGGTTTATTTAGAAATAAGATTCTGTTGAGATCAATCCTTCTTACTCCCAAGTAAAAGAGAATACAGTATAACCACAACCTTTTAAAAAAAGTGTAATTTAGCTGCAAAATTTAAATACTGTATAATTAACCAAAATGGGGAATAGCAGAAATTGCAGTGGGGGATTTTTGTTATTATGTTCTGGATGTGAGTCTTATTTTTTAAAATCATACACATTTTCTATACATTCCATATTTGGTTTGTTTCATTGTTGCACTTAGAAATCAATTTGTAAAATTCAAAGTGCTGGAATTTCTTTCTAGATAAAATCTGGCATTCCAATCAATTCATTCCACCCAATCGTCCCCAATAAGATTTTTTTTCCCTTCTTCCGGAAAACCATTTTTAATAATAGATGCAGACAAATATTGGTATCTAATTCCTAAATATGTTACTGTTTGGCTGCACAATTGGGAATAAAGTCAGTTGATGCATAGCTTACTTACAGATAAAATCATGTAGACTTAAGGGTTTAAGGTCCAGTAATTCCAGAAGGACATACCTCCTAATTAAATTTGTTTTGCACTTTTAAACAATGTTTTTGCTTGTGGTCTTTATGGATTGTGTAGCAAGGCCAGATCTATTTATGGGCAACTGAACTATTTCTTCCCTGAGATAAGATTTTGAAACTGAAGATATATATATATATATATCTTACAGTCATAGAGGTTCTCTACTCTCAGAAATGAAGATTTCAGTTTGAATTTGAGTTTGGTGATTTGTGTTTGGTGACACAGAGAAATCTTGGAAGACAAAGGGGTATATTACACATGAAACAATAAAGAACTATTTGCATGAGAGAAAGAGATCACTTATTTTCTGAGGCAAAGACAAAAGAATTCCTCTTTTCTACATTTCACTTTGGAGATCAAATTGTCCATCTGTATTTCATTCAAATTTACCCCTGGATCCAATTTATTCTTTCCAGCAAATGTTTAAATAAACAGAGTATTACTTTGGGCTACTAATGTCTAACCAATATACTTGAAAAGATGCAAAAATTTAAAGAACTTTTTTTTTCCTGCAGGAAAGATAAGGATATTTTGCTTCTACTTTTGTTTAAAATAATTTTGCCCTGTTTTTCTTTATTGAAAGAGAAGAAGAAAAAGCCTACTGTGGAGCCCTTTCTTTCTTCTTCTCAAAGTTCTGGTATTGGGGATAAAGTAGTCAGATTGGCTTTGCTTAAGTTTTAATCAGGAAGTGAATGGAATGGGGAGGGGAATGATCCTTTGATGAGTTTAATGTGCTGCAGTTGAAAGGCCATTCCATTTCTCTTCCAAATTAAGGAAGAAAGTTGGGGGCTGGGAAGAGAGCATACTTTTAACTTTGCTAATGGGGGAGGGAGAGAAGAGAAGGGTCTTTCACTTGGAGAGGGGAGGGGAGCCTTGTCCAGAAACTTTCTCATTCCCTACAACACAGCCCCACAGCTTTTCCAAATTTCGCAGCATGCAACAAACCACTGCATGTTAAAAGGAAAGGAGATCAGATTTTCTCCAAAAGGCCTGTATCTTTTTTTTAAAAATTGTTATTGCAGCTCCCTACAATATAAATGTGCAACATGAACAAAAACACTGTATCCCCAACTAAAGCATAGAAGTTAGCTATTTATACTCAACTTTTTTTCAAGTTACTTTCTCTTATTCTCAACATTTCTTTTTAATCATTTATTTTGGCTCCCTATAATCATTGTCAAGTAAGATTTAAATTTCTATAGTTTCAAAGGTGTGCAATTTTATTAAGAATTACTGATTGGGTGGGCTCTTTAAAACAAAGCCACTGGTATAAATAAAGGAATGTCAGAAATGCCAAGAGATGGGAGATTTTCAGGATTCTTAAAAAAAAAAATCTTGAGCTATTTGGGAATCAAAAGTCCATTCTTCTTTTGAAAACTTTTAGGCTTCAAACTTACAGCCACTTATACACATAATTAAATCCCACAATTCCTTCTGAATAATTTTATATTTGATTGCACTTTTTCTATTTAAAAAACATTTTTATCTATTTTAGCCAGTCTTACTTTGGGGCAAGTGAGTTTAAACATCATCAATTGCTATTATCACCTGACTTGGAATTAAAGGCCACTGAAACAAAAAAGGTTATTTCCAAGTTTATATACTTGGAACTGCAAGATCATTTTCTTTTTCTTTACATATTCTATTTTTCCTTTCCCATCCACACTGTTCCCTCCACAAAAGACAAATTGTTGCACATAAACTAATTTAAAATCTTCCATCTAGACTTTTTCAAAACCATATCCCCGGAATTTCAGGCTGGGAGGCATGGGGATGGCATTGCCCCCCAGCTGCCAGGTCCAAAGTGGGTGCGTTTTTGAGAGGGCGCAGGAGTCTTTGACGCATAGGGACGATGCAGGACAAAGATCCCCATCGGAACCCACAACTAATGCGGGCGTACATGGAAAAGTGCCCATCAAAGTAAATGGATTCCTTACAGGCCCGGGACTGGTGCTGAGCAAGCGTTTGCAAGGCGGGGTGCCCCCCTTTGGGGTCTTCTTCCTCGGGATCTTGGGAGGCCTCCCTTTGGCCTGTTCAACTCGACTTCTCCTGGCACTCCTTTCCGAGTCGCTGCTCCCTTTCAACGGTCTGTTGGCCAAGCTGAGGAGGCCAGCTTTGGAAGTGGGAGAACATCCTTTGGCCTGCTCGGCTCTGCGCAAGCCTTTCCCATCCACATTGAACCCTTTGGCGTAGCACCACAGTTTCGATTGCCTGATAAGCCGGTCGAAATGGGCCCCTCTGCCTGACCCTTCCTCGGAAGTCTGCTGAAGCGCAGCTTCCTCAGTTTTATCCTGCTCACTGGCTCGGACACCATCGGGAATGCTCAGGAAGTCGGCCTCTTCGCCCTCCTGGACCCTCAACTCCGACGCCTCCCTGACGCCTACGTTCTTTGGCTGCGGTCTCTCGCTAGGGCCGACCGGACGAGAATGCCGAGTCTCCGATCTGTCCTGCTGAAGCTCCTTGGGCGTAGTGCTAGGAACCGGCTTGAAACTTTCCAAAGTGGAGGCGCACAACGTCCTGGCCCAAAAGATCAAGTTCGGGTCTGGGCGTAGTGCTTTGGTCACGCTGGGGAAGACTTGGGAAGATGCATTTTGGGGAGGGATCCGGGGAAGGGCGGCCTGTCTGTATCTCGTGCTTTGCACCGAGTCGCCACTGCATAGAGAACTACTTTCTGACCCGGAGGAGCTGCCGTCTTCGCTACTACAGGAAGATTCGTCCTCCTCCTCTTCATCGTCTTCTTCCTCCTCCTCCTCCTCCTCTTCCTCCTCCTCATCTTCCGAAGAATCGCTGGAACTTGCCGGGCTTGATGCGCCGCTGGAATCCGAATCACTAGAATAGCCAGCCGACGTACCTTGCCTCTTGGAGCTGGCGATAGAGGCTGAGCGACCTTTCTTGACCAGGCAGCCGCAAGTGGAGCGCTTGGGGCGCCCGATCTCCGGCTCGCGAGGCGGTTGACCGGTTCCGTGCGCCCTGACTGCCGAGTGTAGGAATTGCAAGTCCCCGGGGTAAGCGTTGAGGACGCCGGCCAGGAGCTGTGCTCTACTGTTTCGGCTGTAGCTTTTGGAAGGCGGCGCAGCTTTCTCATAGCTCCTAGCAAATGGCGCTCCGAAAAGCGCTTCGCGCTTGGCGCAGCCGGCACCCAAACTGGCACGAAAGGCATGGTGGTCGGGTTCGTCATACGCCGGGAGTAACCGGGGCCGATCGAACAGGACCTCGGCTTCCCTCCTCTTGACTTTCTTCTTCCTCTTCCTCTTCCTGGGGGTTAAGGCCTTGCAGGAGGTGCAGAGGGCCTCCAGGTCTGTCTTGGAAATGAGCGAACACTTGACGGCGCGCATTGGCACCGACTGGATGGCTTTGAGAGTGCGCAGCTCCTTCAGGTCGCACCGGCGACTCTGGATCTTCAGGCTTTCCATTTTTTTGCTCACAGCGGCCCGAGGAATGTCCTTAAAAAGGTCGCTGAAGACCTGGGTCAGAGCAAACATCTTCGTGCCGTTAATCTGCAGGTAACCCAAATTGATGCCGTCGATTTCCTGATAACCAGCTTGGAAATCTCCATTGTAATCCATGGAAGTGGCAGCGGAAGCCGCAGCTGGAGCCATCCCGCAGGTCAGAAACATGTTTAAAATAAAAAATAAAAGGGAGGCAGGGAAGCCACCAGTGGGGAGCTAGTAGAAACGGCTCTTCTTCCAACCTCTTCCCATTTCCCATCTATTCCCCCCCTCCCAAATCAAGCACTCATCGCTGAGTGAGAAATTTTCCTTTCAAATGCATCTCTTGAGGATCCAGAGCTGCCTTTTCTTTTCCCAGCGCTTTATTCTCCACTCTCTAAACATCCCCAGAGAAGTCCAAAGGAGAAAAAATGTCTTCTCTCGGGTTATTATTTTTCCTCCTCGTCCTCCTCCTCATATCTTTTCTTCTTGGAATCAAATTTACCCGGGAGGGGCACCGAAGAAATCATCTCACCCATCTCTTAATCAGTCCAATCTTTAAAAACAAGCAGGCAAGCTTCTGAGCAAAGAATCATTCCTGAACAGCAAAAAGCAGGGTTTTCAGTCCCCCCAGACACCAACCAAAATCCATGGCATGGCCACCTTTTTTTCCTGCTTCTTTCTTTAAGAGACTTGAGTACAGTATATTGTAGGAAACACCCCACTAAATAATTTTCTCCAGAGTGCAAGCTGATTGGGTACTTTAACCTGGTGATGTCACAAAACCCCCAACATTTAACACACACCCCTGTGTTAAACCCTCATATATATATACATACATATAAACCCGTTTCATTTAAAAGTCAATCCGATACTCTCCTCCAAGCTGGAAAGGAGTTTCATATACTCCATACTGGTGCATGTTCAGAGAAAATGAATGGGAATATTTTTATATATGTATCTGAACAGGTGTGATTCCATATATACATTGGCTTGTATTCCTGAAACTTAATCCTTGTTATCTTATTTTTGAAATTCACATCTGGAAGAAAATTGCAGTATTACCGATTTTTATAGAATATATTTATTGATCTTTTCATTTTTCAATGAACTGAAGCATTTTCTCTGCACAATCTATAGGTATGTTTACATAAAGCTAAAGGTCTAATTTTAAAAATATCTTTTTTTGAAAATGATTTTTGTAATACAGGTATTGATATTTTAATTAATTTTAGAATTTGCTCCAATATTTTTATGAATTTTAAAATTTGCCCCAAATCTTTCTGCTCAAGAATGACATTTATTCATGGTTTTTGTTGTTGTTGTTGTTGTTGTTGTTGTTTTTGCAAAAATAGGCTTGTGGTAGAAGCAACAATTAGCCAAATTTTAAAAATCGATCTTCAACAATTACAGCCTTTCTTTAATATTTAAGGATTGAGGGAAGGCTCTTAAGGATCAGGGAAATTCTCTGTTAAGATGTATAGATATCCAATTCTCAGAATAATTTTATTTTTCACCACAGTTATTGCTATTATTATTATTATTATTATTATTTTCCTAGGAAGATTATTGCAGTTTTCATTGGTTTATAACTTAAGTTCCAATCTTGCATACAATATCCTACAAGTAAGCTGCCTTAAATACAATTGGATAAACTCTTGGATAAATATTCATAGGATTATGTTATATTAAAAACATATTTAACGCAAAAGAGGAGGAAGTTGGGCTATGCCTGTCCTACATGATATGAAATGAATGGAAGATCTGCAAAAACACACAGAATGTGAGTTTTGAAAAAAAAAGAAAGAAAGAAAGAAAGAAAAAAAAAGGATTGATTTTCAGCTCTGTAGCCAAAGCCCAGAGCAGGATGTATAAAAGATTTAAAAATGAAAAAGCCAATGTGAAAATAAATTCATTTGACCCTGAATAAGAAAAACATTGATTTCTGAAACTGCATTGAATGTGCTTTCACACTTTAAACCCCCTTAAAACAGAAGAAAATTAAATTCACATCTCCAGGTACATATCACATTTCATCCATACATAGGGACTGCCTGATTCATAGCTCACGTCAAATATTTTACACATGTTCACCTTACCTTTTGCCTAAGTTGGTTTCTTTATAGAATTCTTCATAACATTTTCCTTCTTATAGTTGCCCTATACATCTTAAGTAATGTCTTGTGTTTGATAAGTACAAAGTATGCTTCTGTAAAATAAATTGCCAAAAGCATTGTGTAACGTAAGTCTTTTAATCATCCATACCAATGATGCCAATCATACCAATTGAAATTGGAAGTTTTGGCTTTCATATTCTACAAAATCTGTTCCCAGTTCTTCATTTTTAGCATGAGGGACTTCTCATCAGATAGGCAAATGTTCGACACTGTTTATGAATGTTTTCAGCTTTGATACCTATATGACTCATAAATCTGGTTCAATATGTAGGGTATTAAGGATATACATTTTTGGCATATGATTCGCATTTGCCTCTATTGAGCCTACAGGTTGTTGGAGTAAAGAGGAGAAGAGGAATCATAGCACAATCCTAATTGAAGAAGAATTCTTGGTCATATTTACCTTGATGTAAGTTTTATGTATTTCACTGAGCTTTACTTCAGAATAGACCTGTATCATCCTAAACTTGCTCATTTCAGAGGAATTTATTTTAAGTAAATTGTTCAGAATCGTTAGAATGTTGTAACTGTAGGGATACTCAAGCAATGTTTTGTTCCAGCGAAGGAGAATGCAAAGGTGATAGATGTAATTCATCCTATCAAACCAGTGGAATTTCAGTGCAGGACTGGATTTCTAAATGTGCATTTATCAAGGGTGAAGAAACCTGCATAAGAACGAACAATGTATTGTGTCACAAATGGCTGGAGCAGATGAGTCGTGCCCCTGTAGGAAATTGGGATGTTCAAGCTTGCACACTAGTTGCTCTGTATTCTGGAGGGTGTCATTTCTCTTTTTCTCTAGCCCTTGTTCTCTATTGAACTGGTAGTCCATAATATAACAGGGCTCAACATACTTTAAACGCATTTTACCGAGTTTATCTGGAGGTTAACATACTGATGTCTGGAAATACATTGAATGAGAAAGGAGATGAAGATTTTGGGATTTTTTATCATACTTCTGTCTGTGCATCTATCTATTCTTTTTGCAATCATTTTTATTCTTGTGTTTAGTAGCAACTTTTGTTGAAACGTACTCTGAAGAAAATGAGTTTTCCTTTGTACTATAAGGGAATAAACTATTAGTTGATCTTAATGTTGTCATTTTTGCCTCTAAACTAATTAAGTCACAAAGTAATGCTGAACAATCACAATGAGGATACACAGCAAAAATTTTCACTAGAGTCCTAATTTTTTATTCATGATTTGAAAGAATATGTCTCCTTTTTAAGAATGAAATTAGTGCTGTGCAGTGCTGAACAAATCTTGCAGAGATTAATCATAAATTTGTACTTCTTTCTTTCTTTCTTTCTTTCTTTCTTTCTTTCTTTCTTTCTTTCTTTCTTTCTTTCTTTCTTTCTTTCTTTCTTTCTTTCTTTCTTTCTTTCTTACCTCAGCTTTCTATTCTACAGAATGGCTGCTATTCTACTGATGTAGATTTTAGAAGAACCACGGATATCTTTCAAAAGGCTTCTAGAGCTTTCTTTTTGCTATTTTTGGATATTATGAGTATCTAACTATCTTCCTTCCTTACTATAACAATGTTTACCCCAATGTCTCCATAGGTAGACATTCGGCAAATATTATCCACATAGGATTCTTTTTGTCTTTAAAAATAATTTCATGAAGATTTGGTAAGAAGTTAAGTTTTAGTTGTTAAAAACTAAATCTTGAAAAAGAATCAAAATTGCTTTACCTTTACTTTATAAAGTGGGCTACAAGCATCAAACAATATTTAAAGAAAATACAATAATAAATTTTGCATTTTGCAAAGTATGTTACAGTCTAAATCTCTTTTGCAAACAAGATTTAAAAATCTATTAAAATATATTAACATAAAGCCTGACATAGACATCCTTGCCTCTGTCTTTTCTATTGAGTTCACATAAAATTGTGATCCTATTAGTGCAATTCTGTCTGTGTCGTCTCAGAAATAATACTTGAAATCATTGGGGCATACTCTAGGTAAATATGCATAAAATTGCAGCCTGAGTTTTCTTAATATGGAGGTATTGCTTTCTTGTAACAATCTTTAGAAACTAACTAAAGGATGGTGAGTAAAAATGCAATCTTCAATATTAAAGCTTACTATTATGTCACTTAATTGAAGCAATTCCTGCTAAGTGACAACTTTGTGAATCATACAAACAAACAAACAGAAGTGTAAAAATGACAATCATAAAGTCCAACATTTGCATGTATTTCTAATCATTTATGTAAATAATCCTCCAATTGGTGTTTCCATTGTTTCTAAATACATCCAAAAACGTAGAAATCAGCAGAGGAAACCTTTACGGCATTGAAGAAAGCTAAGAATTCTAAACAGTTTTAATTTCCCTAAGAAAATTCCCTCTATCACTCTTCAAATAAAAATCAAACCCTAAAATTTATACCGATCCTTTCATAGAACAGAAAATATATGGATTCAGCTATGTTATACCCATTGGTTTGAATTGTTGTGATTCTGGCCGATTAAGATAAGACTCCCCCTGCCTTTTCCCTCCCCTTTTTTTCTTTTCCACACAGAGGCGATGCTGAATGAGGGGAGGGGAGGAAGTGAAGGGCCTGTCTTTTTTTTCAGAAGTGAGAAGATCCCTGGTGTTTTTTTTGTTTTCCTGGGAAGCTGAAGTTGTAAACTGCTTTAGTTTTGCAAGCATCCTGAAGAAGTGGAGTGATGCCAGTTTGCTTGCTGGGCACAGTTCCTTGGGAAAGTCTTCTCCTCAAGGTAACTGGAAATCTTGCAATTTGTGCCTCCATCTCCCATCCACCTTGCTCTGCCTTGCATAGCACATCTTCCCAAGGATGGCACCTATTTTCCTTCGCAAGACTGCCTTGTAGGCACTTTGAGGGCCTCCCTCCTTGATGAAGATGTCCTATAACTTATAGGTAGGAAATGTGAAATATATTTTGGTGGTTGTAAGTTGAACATACTTTAAAAGGAAGCAGAACACATGTCTCTCCAATGTCCGCTTCCTATCAACATCCATTTAGCCAAAGAACGTGTATGATTTTTTAAACAAAAAAAATTAGTTTCAATATGAGTATAATTCTGCTGTTCTGATATCAGTTGATTGGAGATTGTACTGGCACACAATTCAGTAATCTACATTTTGTGTCTTACTTCCTGCAAAGGGTCAGAAAAGGCATCAAGTTGGCAGAGCTGTGTGTTTAAGCCTAAATCACATAGAAAACAGAAGATGTTAAGAGCAAGATTGGGTTATTAAGCTCATATAATAAAACTAAACTCAGCTGTGCAAAATTTTTCTGAAGTTTCATAATGTAAGAAAAAAATAGTTGGTGGGGATTTAAAATCCCCTAGTTCTTAAAATTAATCCTTTTCCTTTTTCTTGAATAAACCAGGTCTTAGGCACACATCTTATTCATCCAATTTGGTCATTAGATCAAATCATTTGGAGAGAAATCAACACGTGCTCTTCCTTAACATTTTCTGTATGAGATGTTTCAAATATTTACCCTAACAAGATGACATGCAAGAGCCTGACAGACACAATCTATACACAACTACTGGAGTGCTAGGGTTGCATCCTTCTGCTAAATGTATCCTTGTGCCTCTGTGTATTATGTGAAATAGCCCTTAGGAGACATAGAGATCTGTGTGCGATGATAGTTCAGGATCATACTCTTCAATATTAGTCCAGATGTGGTCCAAGTGTGTGTCATTCCTTATATTTCCACCATGTTAAGCAGTTGCTACAAAATACACTACTACAAACGTATTAAGAGTTTTGGAGGATTAGATATTGGATATTAATTGCTAATATTCATCTGCCTCTGAATCAGTTTTTCCAATTCAGTTATATTGGACTACAAAATAAAAAAGAGAATATCTATAGCTTAGGGTTGAAGTGAGAGGTCCTTAGTGCTCTCTGAGCTTTAGTCTAGCACACATGATGTTACCTAGTTTGGACAACAATACATCTGCAAGAAAACCAAGCTTAGAGAGCACTAAGGAACCCTTCACTTCAACCCTGAGCCATAGATATTCTCTTTTATTTTGTTTGCAAACCTTATCACCTACACATAGCAGTTTTTAAAAAATGTGCAACCTGAATTGGGCATTAGAACAAATTTTAACATCTTTTGGCATGAGTCAATTTTTGGCATGAGAGTTGATTTCAGATTGAGATTTTACATTGCACGTGGATTTATAGTTTATATAAATCCAGAGTACACTGCTTTAGACCCTTATGGATGCAAAGCAATCCTGAACAAATTCATTAGAATAGTTACTGCAAATGCTTAATTTCCCTAATAAAAGGACCAAACCATTCATCTGTGTAGATATTCCAGCTGTATAGTGTTTCATATGAAAACAGCTGGCTCACGTCTGTTTGAAACAAAGAGCAGAACTTTTGTTGTCACATTTCATTTTATCATGTGCATTGCAAAAATGAACAGTGACCATTTGTTACTTCAGCCTTAGTATACTGCAAAGAATAAAAAAACTTCATGTGCTCAGGTTGGGGATAAAATAGCCTCACAAAGGGTTTTACATAAGGTGAAGGAACGCAAGCTGTGTGCCCTTAAAGACAGCCTTCTCCAAACTCATGCCTTCAAGATGCTTGGTTTGGGATTAAGGATTTATAGTGCAAAACATCTGGAAGGGAGCAGGATGGGAAAGGTTGCCCCAAACTGCTCCTTAAGCATGGAAGTTAAAAATTAATTCAAACTGTGAAAGTCTTGCTTTGATGGGTAACTTTAAAGCCATGATAGGACTTGAAAGTTAAACAGCTGAAAAAACAATAAAGTTTATTTGGATTTTTAAGTAGTACTCTCTCAGTGTTTCATATATATTAGTTCTGTAATTTCTGCAAAGTCACCATGCAATGTAAGTCAGTATTGTTATCCATGTATTACACTTAACCATTAGTGCAGGGGTGTCAAACTCAAGGCCCGGGGGCCAGATCCGGCCCACGGGGTTCTTTGATCTGGCCCATGGGGCCAGCCTGGAAACAGCAAAGGACCGGCCCACGGTGCCTCTGCCAGCAAAAACAGAGCTCAGTTTTTGCTGGCAGAGGGCTGTCGGAGACCATCACAGCCAAAAATGGTGTGTGGGCTCTGTTTTTGCTGGCAGACGGCTATCAAAATAAACTAAAAACAAAACAAAAGGAGAAATGCTTCCCCTTTTGCATTTGAGCATGCAAGAAGGAACAGGAAAGGAGAAAGGGAAAGAGGAAAGACAAAGAAAAAGAAGGAAAAATGGGAAGAGAGCAAGGACGGAAAAATAAGGAAAGAGGGGAAGTAAAAGGAAGGAAGGAAGGTGGGAGTATAATGAGAGTGAGGAATGGTCTCGGGAAGTCCTGCCTTAGCACTTGGCCACCACAGGTGCCTTTGACATGGCCACGCCCCCCTGGCCACATCCCCTGGCCCTCTGAAGTCAGACACAACTGTGATGCGGCTCTCAATGAAATCAAGTTTGACACCCCTGCATTAGTCTTTTGTCTATAGTCATGTAGCCACTTCTTGGTGAGGTAGGAATTGAAATCAAGATGTACCTTCAACCTATCCCATTAAGCTAGACCTTGAAGGGAAACAAGGAATCAAAGTAGAAAAGCAAATTCCACATATGGGGATTGAAATAAATAGTTTTGTGAGGTTTTTTTTTTTTTTTAAAGATAAGGGTTCAAAATCTTGACCTGGTATTATCCGGGTATGGTCAGATGTTTTAGTATAACTTTACAGATCTGTAAAGTAGATGAATCAGCAACTATCTTTCTAGGATTTGTTTGAGGAATACAAAGATACAGAATATAATGAATCTTGGATGTTGTAATCAACATTATTTAGGCCTTTTGATAAGCTAAGTTTTTCACATGGATGATTTGGAGACATCCATTTGAAGAACCAATCCATGCTTAGCTGTGAAATTCAATGGTGACTTTGTGCTGGTCACCAACATTCAATCTAACTTATCTCACAGGTTGCTGAAATGATAAAAAGATAAGAACGGATAATGTCCATTTCCTGAACTCCTTGTGGTAAAGGTAGGGTATTAATGTAATAAAGGCACACATTTTTTTCAGCTGTAAAACAAAGAACAGCACCCGCCGCCAGTAAATCAAATTGTTGGAAAAGAAACATTGGAGTTAATTGGATATTTATGTAGGTCAGATGAACATCTGCATAAAGCTACAGTCAGCTACATTAATTTGTTGTATAGAAAGTGTGAGCAAAGTGCTTCTTGCTCTTGGATGTCCCTGAGGACCTTTCTTCCAAAGGGCGGTCTTATCCGGAACGGATTTAGGGATTGTTCTCCTCTCAGTCATACTGTCTACCTTCTCTGGCAATACCTCTCAGTTATTCAGAGAGAATTCTTTTCTATTATCTGCTGAGGATCATATCTGGAATCTTGAAATTGAAATTATGTGCTACAACTCAGGAGTCCAATGAAAATTATTCCCAAATAAGTCTGCCTAGATCTGCAGCACAAACAAGATTTTCTGTCTCTGTAGAAACAGTATTTTAAAAAATGCAAAATGCATGTAACTGAGGGACATTGACTTTATAAATATCATAGATGAATAAAATGTCTGGCCAATGTTAAAAAGACCAGGAGGTGATGCTGAGGAAGTTCTCTAGGGGATTGATGTATAGCTGAGCTTCCCCAGTAAGTGGAATTTTCCCTTGAAAGTCATATCGCTAACTATTTTATGGAGGAAGGCAAGTTGGATAAAGTACCATATTTTTCAGAGTATAAGATGCACCTTTCCCCCCCTAAAAGGGGGTGAAAATTTAGGTGCATCTTATACACTGAATTAGCCCCGCCCACCCACTGGCCCCCACCCTTTGGCCTCTGTCTCCCAGCAGTTTACCTCCTTGCAGCAAGCAGCAAGAAGAAACAGCTTGTTTCAGCTTCAGCACAGCCTAATTAGCACAAGTTGATTGGATCAGCCTCCCGACTCAGCTGTTTTGTGTGTGCCTCTGCTGCTTGCTGCAAGGAGGTAAATTGCTGGGAGCAGATTTTTTTTTCTTGTGTTAATCAAGCTATGATGAAAATGAAAACGAAAGTAAAGCAGGCTATTTGCTGTTTGCTTCAAGGAGGCAAAATTGCTGGGAGGCAGAGGCAGATTTCCTTTTCTTGTTTTCCTCACCAAAAAAGATAGGTGCATCTTATAGTCTGGAGCGTCTTATACTCTGTAAAATATGGTACATAAGAGAGAACATAATATTTGGGGAAGCATGTCTATTCAGATTAAATCTTTAATCTAAATAGACTGAATGTCAATGCAGCAAACAAAACCCAGGTATATTAACAAATTACCCAGTTCTGATTAATAATTTTGCAACTATTGTAGATCAGCTGCAACCACAGAGCCCAGCCCCATGTTCAATGTTTTACGTCTAAGCCAGTGTTTCTCAACCTTAGTAACTCTAAGATGAGTGGAGTTCAACTCCCAGAATTCCCCAGCCAGCACTGAACAACATCCTTTCCACATGTGGCTCTTGGTATGCTTACCATTGGCCACATTGGCTGGGGCTATTGTATTAGGGAGGGCACATACTTTATTTTTGGTGGCTCAGCCAAGAAGAATCAATATCATGCCATTCAGTTGCATATAAGCCTACCTGTTCCAATATGAAACTTAGCTTGGACCTTTATAAAGGAGGGAATTACATCTTCTACTGTCCTTGTAAAAAAGTAAATAAAAAATGTCTTTTTAAAAAAATGGCCTGGATTTTAAAAACCTAACATTTATCTAACCTTACAGAGTTGAGAGTGTAAATAATCTATTGTATACTGAAGAAGAGATTTATTCGATGAAATAAGACTTTAGCTGGTCATAATTAATTGGATTCCAATAAAGGAGAATATTTCTGGCTCTGTGAGTTTGGTTACCTTTTTGAGGACATTTCATTATCCAAACTAAGTAACACCATCATGGCTAATAAGGAGTGGGGTTGGCTCTCAGTTTATATTCTAGTGGCTTGCCCCATCAGTGTTGGTTGGGATGGTCTTAGAGATTATTTAGTTGGGCTGAATGACACTAATCAAAGAACCTGAATGAAACATTTGCAAGAAAATAACTGAATTCCCACTGGACCAAATCTAACCTATAACCTGAAGATCACAGAAGCGGTTTAAAGCTATTTTATTTCCATGAGAATCAATTAAATGTTTTATCTCCCCCTCTTTCTGTGTATCTATATGCACACATAAATATTAAAGATATTATGCAGCCTTATGTGTATTAAGAACTATCTTAGTAGATCTGTCGAAGCCAAAGTATAGCAAAGGACAAAGTTAAGGGAACAAGATGTTCCTTCCTTGTATTGGAAATTCAAATGTATAAGAGTACCAATTCTCACTTCTAGCAATCCAATAATATATAATAAATTTGATTGTCATGTATGTGGGCAATACTTCCTGGTATTTATTTGTCTGCATGTTTTCTAGTTATGGTAATGAAAAGTGGTACCCAGAGGGGTTGAGGTTGGGGGGGTGGTGGGATTGTCGTTTTGCATAGAATGAGTATGCAAATTTTGTTATGTTTTGGACTGGGAATCCGTGATGCTAATATCAAAAGAAAAACAGAGTATCTTAAAGAAAATCAATAAAATCTTAATGGCAAGAAATTACAAACTTAAATAATGTCACAGGACAATTGGATCAAGCAAGATAGCTTTGAATGTAGCTCTAAAATCTTGTTCGGTAGGATTTGAAGAATTTCAACATGAGGGAAGTTTCAGGTGAATATTATTCCCTTTTGAAAGGCTTACCTGGAGGCAAACAGCTTCATCAGGCAAACATATTTATGGTATTTTTGAATTCCCTTATGTGGAGACTTTTGTATAAATATCCACAAGGTCATTTTCAGCATAATGCAAAATAACTCGCCCTTCTCATCATTTTCATCTGCATCTGCCTCAACTGTTCAACATGCCTTATATTAGTTTAATTTTCCCATTTTGAATTCTTTCTTTTTTAGCCTTAAAAAATGAATTCACTATAGACAATCTCCAGACTGAGGTCTCTCTCTCTCTGTCAGAGTGAGTGGGATGGTCCAAGATAAAACTAAATTTGATTTAATTAATTAAAGTAAAATGATGAATTAAATGTACTTAATAGCTTTCATCTTCTATGTAAAAAGTGCAGTTTGGTGGCATCTTTTGGAAAACATTGAAGGTTTGTATGCTGTAGATGTCTTTTTTTAACTGGAAGCCAAAATATCAAAATGAAATTATGGGTCTTCTAAGAAATATTCCATCTCCAGGGAGGGGGGGGGAGGGAGGGAGGGAGGGAGGGAGGAAGGGAGGAAGGAAGGAAGGAAGGAAGGAAGGAGATAACAAGTATCTGTTCTCAATCATTCTTAGATTTGTTGTTATTGATGTTATGTGGTAGACTGCTGCCTGTTACTACACTGTTAAGCACAGTCTTGCATTACTAAATTACTAAAACAAAACATATGCATTAAAATGGATTGAGCTCTGTCATTTTGTTTTCCGTGTGGACACATTTTGTGAGGAGAAGTTGTTCCTAAATATATAGGGAAAAGAAGATACATAGTTAAAGAATCATTAATTACCTGGCTGCCTACCAAAAATTTAGAGGTTCAGTGCAAGTCCAGAAGTAAAATAAGTCTAAAAAGCATTTATTTGATTTTTATTTGATTTTTTATTTTTTTGGTTAAGAAAACAATAGTGGCTCTACAGAATACTGTTTTCCTCTCTTCTTCAAGAATAAAAAAGTTATAAGTTTAAATCTAGTACAGACCTGGGAGTAAATATAAATATGCAATAATTGATTTCAGAACCCAGATTTCAGATGTAATTCTATGTTGATGATGGGACTTCTGGACAGGTAAGTCTTGAGAAAGTTTTTTAGAACAAATCAATGATCCATCCTAATGGATAGTCTCTCCTGTATTGTTCTTAAGTGAAACAAATGTTCATTTAGATGTAGTACATCTTTCTATTGCACTGGAGATAAATTGAATAATATATCATTGGTCATATACAAAATAGCTCAATCTTCTAAAACACTGAATCAATGCTACAGACGGGATTGAAATATATGGCAGCTGAGGAAATCTAAGCAACTCACTGTTTTTTTTTCCTTTTAGAAAGGAATCCTTCCTTTCAGAAAGGATTATATATTTAGACATATACAATTGTTTGAAATCAATATTGAGTGAAACTTTAAAATCATGTTTGCTATTTATTTATTTTGTAAGCAGTTAGCAGTTTCAGTAGTACACATTTATTTGGCAGAGAAGATGTTGGTTCTTGAATACAGCTCCTTTTTATTTGGGATTATGATCATTTGCTGTAGAAAGAAGCCTTGCTTCCAAGAAAATATGTTTGGGATTACCTTGTAAATTTTCATTTCATTTTAATTTTAGGATTGTTTATGCCCTTTTATACCTGAAAGAGTGTTTCAAGAAGAAAATGGTCAAAGTTTGCTTCTTTTTCAACCTGCACATTTGCACAAGAGGACAGTAATATACCAAACATCACTTGGCACTATATGCTAACCAGCGAAGGAAAGAAAAAGAAGAAAGATTTCTACTTTAAGCAATTTTCAACATAACATTTTTACAGCGGGAAGCAGGGAGGGGTGGGGGCGGAAGGGGTAGGAGCAAATATTTTTTTCTGCCTCACTACAATTCATTATGCACTTGAGAAATACTCTGTATCAAGTCCCTGAAGAGAATTAAAGGGAAAAACAATAAATAATTGTGCTTCCGTCATAGGCCTTATGTCATAATCAAATCAGTTTCCTGTTTCAGGAGAGACATGTTTATGGAGGAATCATAATATACATTTTTTTAAAAAAAAAAAAACTACTGTGACCTGGTTCTAATGTTCTTTCTTACATATTTTTTTGGAAATTTTGTTTTTATTTTTTTCATTTCCCTCCATAGTTGTTCTGTAAGAATAACTTTATTGTCCACCACCAATACTAACATGATTCTCTCCTTTCAAAAGAACAAATTTGTACATTTCCAAGGAAAAATATTCATGCATCAATCTTCAAGACAGGGGTAGAGGGAACTGTACCATTTTTCTGCCTTCTTTTGACAGTTTCCATATTATACAGTGATTTGTTTCTCGGCTTTAAAAAAAACCTGACTCTTTCCTAAGAAAAGTAACATTTATTTTTGCAAGAGAAGGCTTGCAAATTTGATGTCAGATGAGAACGATTATGGGAGCAATCATCTAAAGCATATTATTTGAGGTGATTAAGAAGTAATTATTGTTCCTTATCTGACTAATAAGAAAATTCTCACATCATTTTACAACTTTTTCCGATCGAAATTGTATTCACAAGAGTCATTTGTGTTGCAAATATAATTCATTTCAGAGAGTTATTTCTGATTAGACTTGTATAAGTTTGCTCTGTTTCAGCTTAATCATGTATTTGTGTCCTCAAAAATAAAATTTATTCCTCCAAATAAATGGCAGGATTAAGACATTTGTTTCTATATTTTAATATTTCCTATATGTCCATCTGGATTTTTAAAAATTGAATAGATGATATCTGCCCAGTTTTAAAGACAGTCTCCTATTGTGCATTGCACAATTTGTTGTTTAAAAATATTTTACATTACCATTCTTAAACTGGTGCCTACAAATATGTTGGACTCAGAATTTTTAGTCCAAGCACATCCAAAAGATCCTATGTTGAGGTAATATTCTTTTAGAAGTCCTTTTTTAAAAAAACCTTTAAATCAAATTTTAATATTATTTTAAAAAGCTTTTGACACCATTTGCTTCTCATTATGCTCTGATGGAATTGCTACCAGTTCACTAGTTATTTTGCACTGCATTATAAAAGATGCAATGAAAACAAGGGATCTTAAGTTAATTATGATTTGTCCCATTAATTTTAATAGGACATTTCTATGCATGGCTAAGCTTGGTTTTAACCTCATGAGAATGACATTCTTTTTGTGTCTTACTTCTGAACATAATACCTTCATATACGAGAAGGTATGTTTCTAGCTGATGATTGAACTACTAACCCAGACATTAGTACTACTTGTTAAGATTGCAATTTTGAAGATCCAAAATAATAAGCTTTCATCTGGAAATATGAAAAAGCAGTAATATCCTAAATTATAAGTCTTGTCTTTAAAAAATATATTTTCTCTCCTTGTTTATTCTCCCCCATTAAATTAAGCTTGTGATTTGCTTTCTCTTTAACCTGTTTTTGTTCATCTGCATCACCATATTTTAATTTAATGAAATATTTGATTTAATAGATATTTAAAAGTGCTTTCTCAGATCTAATATAAACATTTTTTTAAAACAAAAGCAGTTGTGGTATATTTAGAAAATAAAATTTTTACACTTTGGATGTTCTTGAATGATTAAATTTTCTGTATTTTTGTTAACAAAAAGTGTTTTATCTTGCAAAATGGGTCTTGGTTTGTTTCGTACTGTAGAAAATTTAAGTGTGCTATAACTATGTATGTTTTATTAATGTCTTATTGTTTTGTAATTTTTTAAAATAAAAGTCTTATGTATCTATAACTATGAACATGTGTTTTATTGACAAAATAAAATGCAAATTCTGTATTTTTGTAGTTCTTCGTAGTTCCTTATTTATCAATTATATTAAATTGATATTTTTACATCTCTGGACATGTATGAGAATTGTAAGCAATAAACATTAATATTGATATAATGGATATATTATTTCTAAATACTTTTTAGATTTAGAGGTATAGAGGTAATACCTCTGTACATTTTGAGGCAACTTTTAAGACACATAAACTTATACATTATTAGCAAGATATTTTGTGCATTTTGTTAAAGTTTTAAAACCCGAAGAGGTGCATATGCTTCGATAGAACTTCATCTTTTTCATTCTACTAAAGGTATGGCTTGCTTCTTTTCTCTTTTCTTCCCTCTTTCATTCTTTCCCTAGTATTTCTCATGCCTTTGTTTTGATTGACAAGGCTGTTAATAGCTTGAATGGATTCTTCTATTTCTCTGTTTTCTTTAAGTGCCTGGTATAGAATTTGAGGGGTGATCTGTTGCCTATTGACCTGGGCTGGCTATACATTGACCTCCATGACCTTTGTTATGAACCTTTGACCTACCCAGAGCACTTGAGCTGAGCTTAGTCCAGTTTCAATTGGGCAAAGGATGAAGTTACTGGACTTAGAGGAAGCAAAGAAAGAAGAAATGGGAGGGAAAGCAAGAAACGCGTTTGCAGAATGGATAGGACAGGGGATGGAGGGAAAAGAAGCTTTTAATTGATAGTTGTGTGTCTTTTGGATATCTAAAAAAATATCCTGGGTCTTCAGTTTGGAGAATTTAAAAACCTCTCTCTGGAGTCCTGTGACCAACTTTGCACCAGATAGTTGAAGAATGTGGACAAACTGGGAAAGTATCAGTGAAAGTCTTCAGGATAGAACAAGTATCCAAAAGGTAAGTCAACACAGAAAACAGATTGTGATTCAACTCACACTGGTTTGTTTAGTTTAACATTGACTGTCTAGGATTTCAGATGGGGAGAAAGTAGATGCTGGCATATGAATATAAAACAAATATTCCAAGGATTGTGATGCCTATGAAAAATTGAGGATATGAGGATTTTAATCCAAAATTATTTATTCAAAATGCAGTCAAATAGATTTATTTCAAGATGATGCAACTCATTGGAAAGCTATACACTGGACTAAAGTAGTACAGAGGGGAAAGAATCTGCTGAGAACTCCCCAATGTTTTAAGAATAGGGCAGGCCGGTTGGCAGCATCCTGTGTTGTTCTGCGTCTCTTTGGCAGTGCTACTATTTGCTCTTTACCTATTTTACTTAATTCTCTCAAATCCTAAAAAAATCTATGTCCCCTTCACTGTCACCCAAGGGGAGGTGGGAATTCTAGACTTTCCAGTGATTTTCAATTCATTACCACTATATCCAAATAGCATTTGGATTCCTGCCCCCCCCCCCCATCATTTTTAATCAGTGTTGTCTTAAACTACAAAGAGATTTGCCCAGCTTTGTAGTAAAGCATCTCTATAGGAATACTGGAGGACTTTAATTTTCTGCTAGAGCATTTGCTTTACCTGCAGGAAATCCCAAATACAATGCTAGACCTCTGAGACAGAGTTCTAAGTGAAATCTTGAGTAAGGCAAAAATAAAGCTTTAACAAATCTCATTAAAATCTTGGTGACCACCTGGACACCCACGTGTTGTTTATTTAGTAACTACACAAAAGTGGTTTGTCATTGCAGCCTTCTGGAATGCATTTTCAATTTTTCATTCTTGCCTACAGCCCAAGGATCCCCACTGATCTTCTCACCTACATAGTAAACAGATCCAACGCCATTTGAGATCAGCTAGATGCTGCCACCTGCTGTGCTGTGGATAGCTGTCTCTAACCCAGTAGAGAGATAAATCAATGGTCTAATTCAGTATAAAGCAATTTCTTAATATGATTTTTATGAATAATAACCCTCTGTTAGAGCCTGGCTGATCACTTCCCCCGCCCTTAGCTAGAGTGCCCTAAGCAGATTTACCAGAATGGAATCTGCAACCATTTTCCAAGGTGATCACTATAGGAGAAAGGGTTGCTACAGTTTGTAGATACACATGGGCACAGATCATTTTATTCTACCATTTTTCCTCTTGCTGCCCTTAAGTAGCTGACAATAATTTTTAAAAAGTGGAAATCTTAACAACCAACAGCATTGTATCTAAAATTGCTTTGACTACCCCAAATATGATATGGTGCACTTTAAATAATGCACCATTATGAAGCTGTGGAATTGAAAGAGAGGCAGTATGGGTGGCACCGAGCTCTTTTCTGTAGTTTGTCTAGCACTCACTTAATGGGATTTGCAGTACTGTACACCATGACTTGCCTAAGTTTTTGCATTCCTCCCCCTTATACGGGATACAATACCATGTATATTAACAGCACCATAAAAATATTTATAAAACATAAACTTTCAGCTGGTGAGTTTCTCTATCCCTCCATCCACAGGAAATCCCTTTGCTAACAGGCAAATCTTCAGTTTGTTTCTTGGCTTATCTATGGGGGCATATTATATCCTGTCCTCTTCAGCCCAGGAGACTCCCAAAATGAGTAAGAGGAAAACATAAAATCCCCCCCCCCCACCCCAACTAACCAATAGCAACAATCATACTGAAATTAAAAACAGACTTGAAGAAAACTGGGATAGGGTTGAATTCAATGCAAGTTTTAGTTCCCTGTATAGGGGAGGAACAGGAGAAAGTTGCCCATCAGATACGCTGGACCTGTATGGAAAATAAGATGTATAACCAAATGTGTACCTGAAATAATGTTGAATAAGACAGAACATCGCAGTAAGGGGGGGATCTGTAAAGTAGAACTGAATGGCATATTATGCAAAGACTAACACAGCTATATTCTAGTTTACATCTTATTTTGAGAACTTTTAGCTCACATTTTTGCTGTAGCTGAGATCTTTTTATTCTTTATTATTTTCCTCAAATAGTTCTTTTTAACTTGACTCAACTAAAAACGTTTTATTTATATCTTCAATCTGTCTTGGGCATCATGGAGTGCATCATCATTTTTTTTTTCAAACGCTGGGTCTTTGAGCTGACATGCTGAGGTCATTCTCCAAAAAGTAGGTTGGACTAAAGCAAAGAACTGGAATAATTTAGAACTGATATAAAATGAAATTCATTTGTAATGTAAATTCCAGTACATTAATTATATTTAGCTCACTTGCTTTGTATGAAATATTTTCAAATGCAACTTTTGAAGAGACCTCAGGGAACACATGCATCCATATGATCTCATGGATATAACTCTGCTTTAGATATGTTTTTTCTATCCTCACATGTTCTACTTTTGCCTATTGTCTTCTTGCCTTGTTCAGTATTTTATCTTATTTTCAGCCATTTTGGATCTTATTTCCCAATAAAGATTTGCATTGCTTATTGTTTTTCCTTTGCTTTCTCATTCAGATCCTCCCAGTTGATCAAACATTAATTTGCTAATGAAGCATCTCACTTTCTGATTTACCTCCTTGCATTTCCTGTGCATTCTCTTTCATGAACTTTTTAAGGTAGAAAGTACCTCCCACAAAATCCTTGACTGACCTTCTCCTTATCTGACACAGGATTATGAACTCAATTTATCTTTTGCATTTCTCAATTCATGTGTCTCTTTGTTCTCTCTTTTCATTCTTTCTTTAATGCACACAGAGCTTTCTCCTCCTATCCTAATTCTTTCTCCTTTTGTCTCTCATTAGTTATTGCAAATGTAGGCAGAGGCAACTTCAGTTATTTTTGTATCGTGCTTAGCACTGAATCAACACCTCACTGTTAATAAACTAGTTGCAATGCATTCTGCTCCTGCTCCTACTTTTCGGTATCCAGCATGCCTTCTAAAAATTATCAAAGAGGTGAATAAACTTTTGTTGCTTGGGGATCCACTTCTCTCTTGGGGACTAAACAACATCAGTACGTGAATCCATCCTTTCTGAAGATCCAGCTTTCTTGCTTTATAGTAAATTATTGTTTCAGGCTCCAATGTATAGACCTAGAGAGTTCTGGCCATAAAGAGATAAGATTTCAGTAAAAGGGGAGGAAGATTTGGGGAAGATCTGGAGCCTGCAGATGCTTTTAATCTTGAGACTTAGGTGTAGCAAGGCTATATCTGGCCTGTTCCTTGCCCCTAAGAACAAGGGGCTTTACTCTTTTATAATTATTTTTACTTTTAGAAAGGTGTTGAATGAGGGACAATTTCGTGGTAAAGCGAAGAGTAGATCTCAGGGAAAAACAAGAATGAGAGTGAAAATAGATTGAATCCCTATATGAAAAAGTTTTAGAAAAAAGATTAATCTCCAAAGAAAATAAATCAAAAGAGGATGTAGGGGGAAAGGATATGGAAACTGCTTGGAATAGAGTGAAAAGAATTATGCCAAATAAGAGGGTGGAGTTACCCTAGTGGGAAGTATAGAAAAAGATAATTGATGGATGATAAAGTGAAGATTGTAAATGGGAAAAAATGCTGCTAAAAATGAAAAAAGAAAAATACTGTACAATATGTATATTTTAAAAATGGTAATTCCAAAAATTGTCATCAAAGACAGAGAGTTAAGAGCACAAGAGTAAGAACTGCAAAATAAAAAATTTGATGAAAGTAAAAAAAAAGAAGTTAGATGAAAGAAGCTAAATGAGGACCTCCAGCAGGATGAAACCAAGAACAAAAACTAATGAAATTATATGAGGTAAAACTGACATGAGAGAATGATAGATGGAATGTTTCAGAGGTTTGTAAAGGAATTATAGTGATTTGCTGTGAAATTGAAACAAATGCTATAAATGTTAGAGCCCAGAGAAACAAATGAATTAAAAGGAAGTTATAAATGCTGTGACAATGTTGAAAAAAAATGCTAAAGTTAGAGGCAGAAGATGCAACTGAAGATATGTTAAAAATGAATATGGTCGGCTTATAGAATGGCTTACGATCTGTTTCATGTGCATATAAAGACTGCACCTGTGCCTAATCATTAGAAAAATGCAGTTATTGTTCCCAATTACAAAAGAAAGGACAGCAGGAGTGCAAAGAAAGGGATTAGTTTGTTAAGTGTGCCTGGGAAGATGTTTGGTACAATTCTGATTGAAAGGGTATGAAAGGTATCAATGAGCATAATTTAGGAAGTAATGGTGTGACTTTAAGTTCCCTGTGAAGGTCAGGTATTTGCTTTTCATCAGGTCACTGAGATATGTATGATTGCGAGGAAGAAGCTTTATTATAAATTTGATGACTTGGAGAAAGTGTATAATAAATTTAGCAAATTTCAATTAATTTTTTTTTTTACGAATGTGGAGTTGAAGGTTGGTTGTTAAATGCAGTAAAGAACACCATATGATGAAAATAACAGTAGGGGAATAAATGCTCAACAATTGATTCATCATTGAGCAATCAGTAATACAGGTATATAGCAGACTTATTATTTAATGTACTTAGAGGTGGGTGTATAAAGAATACTTGTGATGATGTTAGATGTTAGGGATTAGAATGCTTTTACAATTTTGTACACAAACTGCATGTTGTTAATTGAGAATCTAAATGTTTTACTGTGAATAGATACTATGATACTATGATGCAGGGAGAAAAATGTATATAAAAATGAAACTATCAAAAATAGAAGGAAAAGGAGTTTGGGAAGGTTTGTAGCAAATTACTCATTTAACACTGTAAAATCCTTTTTCTTGCAGAGAAGAAATTGTGGGAGGATACCAAGTTTGAGAAAGGCTTAATAATATTAACATGAAAATGATTTACTTCCCATTCTGAATTATATAAAAAAAAATGGACTAGCCAGGATTTGGGGTGGGGGGTGGGGAGAGAGACTAGGAGTTCTTTTCACCTTGAATATGTAAAAATTTGAGGCTAAGAGTTTTATGTATTTATTTCTCATTGAGTAATCTCAGTACAGTAACTACTTCAATAATAGACTTGTCCACATGTTTAAATTTTATGGGGTTTCCAAATTGAAAAGATCTTTTCAGTGCTTTGCTGTTGGCTGTTTTGAAAGCCAGAGTTCAGAAAATACTTTGACCCGGCCTTTTTTATTATATTGTTGGTTCTATAGAGATCTGTTCATTTACCCTCATATAGTAAAATATCCAGGGCATACTGATCTCAATTATAGACAAGTTCTTTGAGCTGACCAGCCAGATTCCCGTTTCTTGCTACTAAGTTTTGCTATATAGTTCCATTTTCAAAGCAAGACAGAAATTAACATCTTCTGATTGCCATTAGTCACTGACTGAAATAAAAATATCAGTTACTGGTGATTCTATTGAGAGGACCATACTAATCAGATTTGTTCAAAATGCTACTTTACCTCCCAAGATGTTATTCCAGTTTCTGGTGATGTTTCCATTAAGCAGGGTGTCTAGTTTAGACCTTTTCAGCAAATTATCTAGCAAAGTTGTCATAGCAAAGTGAACAGAAATCTCTAATCCATCCTGCTCTCAAAGGATGGAGATCACTTTAAACAGGGATGCTATCCCAAGGGTAAGAAATACTGAACTACTAAAATAGGCCCAAACACTTGGTTGCACTTTTATTTACTTTGGTAGTATTTTCCTTCAATTTAGGCATGTTTTGTTTTTGTTTTTTTCTCCATGTCCCTTCAGTAAATCAGGGACATCTTTAAAGAAGGTTGTTGGGAAAAAAAAGAGGCTGCAACAGTGTAATCCAGTATTTTTCAACCATGGCTATTTTAAGATGTGTGGACTTTAACTCCCAGAATTCTCTAGCCGTTATGGCTGATGTGTAGCCATAATGTGTAATTGGGAGCCTGTGTAGCGTAGGGGGCTAATGCCTCCTACTAAAGGCAGCAATTAACACCAGCTGCCTGTAATTTCTGTGAGTTCAATCCTAGCCAGGCTCAAGGTCGACTCAGCCTTCCATCCTTTCTAAGGTGGGTAAATTGAGGACCCAGTTTGTGGGAGCAATAAGCTGACTTTGTATAAATATACAAAAGTATGAAGGCTATTACTTAATGCATTGTAAGCTGCCCTGAGTCTCCGGAGAAGGGCGGCATATAAATCAAATTAAAAATAAAAAAAATAAAAATGTGGTATTCTGGCAATTGAAGTTTACAATCTTGAAGTTGCTAAGTTGTGTAACGTTTTCCAGTACTCTCAAAGTTCTATATTCCAGAGGCTAACTAGGTTCATGGAAGAGTTCCCTATCTTATAGCTGGGAAATGCTCTATTTTTACAATCTGATCATTTTTATGATCTGCCTGCTTGCCTGCCCGCCACTAGCAACTCTCAATCGTCTCCTTCTCAAAGAAGGAAGTGGGGGGGAGTAAATATGCTAAGAGAAAAACTAATTTTAACATGCAAGACTGCCCTTAGCTGCCTTTACTCAATAAGTGCACTGAGCATAGTACAACTAGTTTCCATATAGATAATTTGTACCATTGATAGAGGGAGATCTAATTGGATGGTTCCTGCTGAAGGAGCAGAAAAGGAAATGCTGAAGGAAATTACCTTCAGCGTAAATTTATGAAGGCCTGTAGTTCTCACTGTTGATCAGCAGAGGTCACTGTTTCCTGCCACAAAATTCCGCCTCTGGAAACAATTAAAAAAAAAAAAGAGGAAACAGGAATTGCCTAGACTGCATTTAATTTTCTTTCTCTTTTTTCATCCAGGAATCAAAACACTACAAAGACATGATTCAAACCATTTCTCCTTTGAATTCATCCACCACAGCAGTAGAACATGATAAAAAAAATTGGAAATAATAAGTGTTTTTTCAAAGTCAGCCAATCTCTTTTCCAAATCTTGCATTCTACTTTCCTCTCAGCCTTCACTTTTCCATACCATGCCCCCAAATAATACTTATCTCTCAGTTCTTTTTGGGCTGTTCTGGAGGCCTCCCTTTGTTTAGTTTTTGTTTATTTGCCACTTTTATAGAGAATAGATATATATGTTTCAGATTTTATCAGAGTCTAATGAGATTTCACTTTGTGCTACTTTGGTATAGTTTGGTTCAATTTGATGTAGAGGTTAATGTATCAGTCTGGAAACCAAGAAATTATGAGTTCTAGTCCTGCCTCAGACTTGAAGCCAGCCAGTGTCCTTGAGCCAGTTGATTTCTCTCAACCTAGGAAAGGAGGCGATGGCAACCCATTTCTGAAAAGCCAAGAAATCAGCAGGGGTTCAGACACTCTGTGAGACTTGGACACTATTGAATGGGGGGGGGAAAACCCCGCTAATTTGACTGTATAAAGATTGAATAAAGTTGGATATGTAGTTCAATATTTTTGGAGTCATGGATATACTTATGACTACAATTGAGTCTATGCTAAGCGAGACAGTTATTAGATGAGTTTTGCCCCATATTATTTATTTCTCGTCACAGTCGTTAAATGAATCATTGTTAGTAACACGGCTGTTAAGTGAATCTGACTTCCCCACTGACTTTGCTTGTCAGAAAGTCAGAAAAGTTGATCACATGACTGGGAACACTGCAACCCTCATAAATATGAATCAGTTGCCAAGCATCTGAATTTTTGATCATGTGACCGTGGGGAAGTTGTAAGAGTCTAAGTGTGAAAAACAATCATGGGTCATTTTTTTTCAGTGCCTTGTAACTTCAAATCAGTGGTGGGTTGCTCCTGGTTCTGTCGGGTTCTTTTGAAGCAGTAATAAAAGCAGTGGGATGCTCCACCCACCCGCCCAGATGTCATAATGGACAATCTGTGTATGCGCAGAAGAGCACGCTCCTGTTGCGAACCAGTAGTAAAGGTAAGTAGAACTTACCCCTGATTCAAATGGTCACTAAATGAACTGTTGTAAGTTGAGGACTGCCTGTAGTAGTAGAGTAGTTAAGATAATAAGGCCAAGATTCAAATCCACTTTCAAATTTTGGATTAGTCAGATTTTTCTATTCCCTTTTAGGATTGTGTTGTGGAAAAAAATTGGAGAAGGGAGTGCCTATATGATGCCTCAAGCTCCAGGAAGAATGATTTACTATAAATCTACCAGGCAGTGAATACCTTCCCTTGCCATTTGGAAACCCAACCTATGCCCATAATTTTAATGGAACAAGACTGGAGGTTTTTTTTAAAATATTTATACAGTATCAAACCACATAATCAGTGTGAGAGAGAAAATCTATGTAATAACTAAGAGTTGACAATTATTTGATGGCCCATTCAACTAATCAACATAACCAATATGTCTGGGATTGTGAAATCCATTATTCAGAACAGACCCTCTATAAAGTTCTTGGAGAAGAAAAGCCAGTGCAGGATGGAGTCGAGTAGCTATTGTATTGGATATGCTCCAGGAAATTCTATTTGGTGTCATTTGAGTAGCCATTTTCTAATATGGAAGGGATAGGTTGAGCAGGACAGGTGAAGATCTAGATGAAAAAGCACATCCAGCCCAGAAATGGCCAGCAATTTCAAATCCTTGGCCTTTGATCCTTTATACTAGAAGACTTCAACTGATTTTATGTGTGAAAGATAAGTTATAACACTGGGGTCTTTTTTCCAGAGCTAACCTTTGAAAATAAGCCAGATACAGGAAGAAAAACCATGCAAACGCTCTGTCTTTTTGCCAGGATCTGGACAGTATCCCAAAACATTTCCATCCTTTCTGGCTCTCTTTTCTATATAAAAAAATCAATCATTGAAAATACAGGAAAAATACAGCATAGTGCATAGAAGCTTTTGAATAGTGATGCCAGGACATCTATCAATAATCTGGTACTCTCTAGATCCATGATGGCGAACCTATGGCACGTGTGCCACACGTGGCATGTGGAGCCATATCAGTGAGCACCCTCCACGCATTGTGCATGACCCTTCCCCCCGCTTTTGGCCCGGTGGGCCCGGTAGGCTGGGAGGCTGTTTTTGCCCTCCCCAGGCTCCTAGAGAGTCTGGGGAGCCTGGGGAGACAAATAACGGGCCCACCAGGCCAAAAGCGGGGAGAGGGGTCATGCACAATGCGTGGAGGATGGGGTGCATTTAAATATGGGTGTGGGCACGCACACGCAACCCCCTCCATGCTCCCCACGCTTTTGGCACACAATGGCAAAAAGGTTAGCCATCACTTCTCTGAATTACAGCTTTCTTTCTTTCTTTCTTTCTCTTTCTTTCTTTCTTTCTTTCTTTCTTTCTTTCTTTCTTTCTTTCTTTCTTTCTTTCTTTCTTTCTTTCTTTCTCTACCTTTATTACTTTTATAAATAATTGAAGGTGATAAACAAACATAATACTTCTCCCTCCTTCTATTTTCTGTTAGGTAGGTTGGGCTGAGGGAGAGTGACTGGTTCAAATTCACCCAATCAGCTTTCATGCCTAACGCGAGACTAGAACTCACAGTCTCCTAGTTTCTAGACCAGTCTCCTTTAAACCAGGGGTATCCAACAATGGTGAAATCCAAAAAATGTTTACTACCGGTTCTGTGGGCATGGCTTGATGGACATAGTGTGGCTTGGTGGGTGTGGCAGGGGAAGGATACTGCAAAATCTCCATTCCCTCCCCACTCCTGGAGGAAGGATCCTGTAAAATCCCTATTCCCTCCCCACTCCTGAGGCCAACCAGAGGTGGTATTTACTGATTCTCCAAACTACTCAAAATTTCTGCTACCGGTTCTCCGAACTGCTCAAAATTTCCGCTACTGGTCCTCCAGAACCTGTCAGGATTTCATCCCTGGTCTCCAACCTTGGCAACTTTAAGACTTGTGGACTTGTGTCCAGAGTTCCAAGCCAGCAAAGCTTTAAACACTAGACTAGACCAAATTGCTCCCATACAGTTCTCATAATTCCACACTTCTAAGGCTATATTAGAATTTAGTTCAAAGGGAACATTTTTGTAGTCTGTGGAGGGAAAAAAATGCTTCTCTATAAATGTCCAATTAGCACATGAGAATTAGCCAGTTAAACTTCTATTGAGCTATGTCTGTTAATGGAATTAAATAAATAGCATTTAGCAGCCAACATAGTAGAGAGCAGCAGAATAAGGGAAAACTGCCAAAACTAATGATTGATTGTGTTCATGTTTAGATTCGATGAAGGTTTTAACTATCCTGATACATTAGCAATGTTTTTCTTCTTATTTTTATTGGATTAAATAATAATCAAGTTAGTTTCCTCTAAATCAAAGGGATTCAGCAGCATATTTATTGTTTTATAAGATCCAATTGTGGATGACACCTAAAGGGTTTTTTTTAATCAGTTTGGATTTTTAAAAAATATGTTATTGGCCATTGCTTTTTTTTTTCTTTGCCATTTTTGACATAGCTACCTGGGTTTGAAAAACATATATTTTCACTGGCTGATTTTGTTTGCATCTGTAACATTTAGAAAACACATTCTTGACTTTTTTAAACTTTTCTTAGTATGAACAGAGGAGGAGCTAAAAAGTGTTAAGGATTTAAACCACTGAAACTGAAATAACCACTCATGAAATATAAGCTCTGAAAGTTCCTAAGAATCAAAATGGTTGCCACCCACCTTCCCTTATCTGACCCAGCCATTTTTATGGAACTTTCCCCTCCTATTACAGCTGCTCAGTTCAATTCAAACTGAGTAGCTACCAACCCTGGAAACTTAACGTCTCCTGGGAGACAGAAAAAAATGATTAGTCAGAAATTAGTCACACATTGCTGGAAGAAGCATGATGTGATTGTTGAATTTCGGTGAGTCATGACTCTATTTTTCCCCCCATAGTTTCTTGATGATAGAGTTGTCTTGGCCGAGAATAAGAAACCTAATTCAGTCTTACCACTTCATGCTTTACAGTTTTAGTTTGTGAATTTTCAGTTTTATAGTTACATTATAATGCATATACTTTTTGCTATAATATTTGGGTTTTTTTTATTTGACATGAGCATCCTGCTCAAGCATCTATAATTCCAGCCACTATGGTCAAGGGAACTAACTAGGAATTATAAGAGGTGAAGTTCAATACATTCGGGGAACGTTCAGGTAGGCCATCTTGTAAATGGTTTGGGTACTTAGGCGTAAGGAACTAATAGCTCTCCAGAAACTATTGAATTAAACCTGCCAGCAGCTTTTAGTAGATGAGAATGGAAGTTCAGCAACATGTTAATTTCTAAGCTCTTAAATACAGGTACTTACGACAGTTTGGTTTAATGGCTGTTTGAAATTACAACAGCACTGAAAAAAAAGTGACTTATGATCATTTTTCACACGACCATTGCAGCATCCCTATAGTCATGTGATCAAAATTCAGACACTTAGCAACTGATTCATTTTTTATTAAATAAGTTACATGGTCATGTGACCTTGCAACAAGCAGAGTCAATGGGGAAGCCAGATTCACTTAACAACCATTTAACTAACTTAATGTCTGTAGCAAGAAATATTGTAAAATGGGGCAAAACTTATTTAATAGCTGTCTCACTTAGCAGTATAAATTTTGGGCTCAGTTACAGTCATAAGTTGAGGACTACTTGAAAATAAATTGACTTTGGAAGATATAGCTATAGATGACTCATGGTTGTCCTAGACCCCTAAACCTGGCCACTGGACACTGCCAATGTAGTCACTGCTGTATATAAAATCCAGTTGACAAAATATGGAATGTGGAAGTGGGAAGTCCTTGTCTTGTCCTTTGTATAAAACACCGAAGGAGACTATCTGCTTGGCAGAGTCAACCCAAACCAATATCTAATTCACTTGTCAAACAAATGCCTTAGAAAGCTGATGGGCAAGATATAGATGCAAGTAAATATATCTCCAACAATTATTTCCTAATATTTGAGAAGTGTGCTGCTTCTGAAACCTGGAGGTTATATGGGTCTGGATTTGGAATATGCATTGTAGGGCTGCTAGCACCATCAGTCAGAGATTCTGTGTTTTTTTGACATTTTTTCAACATCCTGAGGTTTATAAAATGAGAATGGCATGAATTGTGTGGATTTTATAGGGTAACAGTGCAATCAGTGTCATCCAGAGACATCCTTAGTCATTAATTTCCTTGCCTTGAATTAAATTTCAAGACAATTTCGGAATACTGAGACTTTTTACTATATTATTTTGGAAACAAATAAACACCATTTTGTGAGAATCAAAATGTTTTCTCTATCTTAAGTTATTACAGAGATTGCGATTTTATGATTTCAGAAATTGCTCATTCAGGAATTAAATATTCTAGGCAGAAAAAAGGAAAGGAAAAAAAGTTTGATTTGTGGTTAATGTGGAGATTTTAAAAATGATAAAAATGTTGTCATATTAGAATTGCTTCAGGAGATTTTCAAAGAATGAGGCCAGACATTAGTAGCTATAATGCCAAAAATATCAGCAATGATGGCTGACATTTGGATAGATTATGTCCTGAATATGTTAAATCTGTT
The DNA here is from genome assembly GCA_038048745.1 of Coluber constrictor foxii. Taxonomy (NCBI): domain Eukaryota; kingdom Metazoa; phylum Chordata; class Lepidosauria; order Squamata; family Colubridae; genus Coluber; species Coluber constrictor. Next base: position 74,751,581 of record CM075961.1, read on the forward strand.
ACAAAAATTCTTGAACTGGAAATACTAGATAATAAAAAACTGTGTATTACAAGAGAGAGCAGGCAGTCAAAGTGGAAATACAAATAACAAGCCAAAAGAAGCTGATAAGGATTATTTTTTTCCTGGATAACAAAAGGAGCTTGTTAAAGTTTTGAAAATCGAAGTGGAAATACAAATGGGAAACCAAGACAATTACCTGGATAATGACTTTTTATTGGATATTTTTTTTTAAAAAAAGGTTTCTAAAGCTTTAAAGTAGCTTCTGCAATAGAAAAGTAAAATTGAAGAGAAACCAAATCTTACAATAATATGTGAATGAATCAGTACTTGAAGAAGAGGAAGAAATATAACGTTGGTTTATTTGGTCAAGGATAAAATGAAACATCTTTTTCTAAAGCTCTAGTAACGCCTTACAGACTTTTTGCTGATATCAGGACTGAAAAGTTGATTATTTATGGATTTGTATATAAATAAGGGATGGGTTGTGGAAAGAAGAGATTTGTTTGTAACCTTATAGGGGATGAGGAATTATTAAATTATTATATTAAATTTGTTTTTACTTCAATTTGTCACAGTTATTTCTTTTTCTTTGCATTTTTATTTCTTTTTCTGAATTTAATTTGTATTTCCTTTTACTACTATAATTAAAACCTTTAATAAAAAATATTTTAAAAAAAGAATTCAGGGGACCAGCTATAGACAAATAGTCCTGACAAAATGAGATCCATCAGGTCACAAAGAGTCAAGATCATCAACCACAATTGCTGCACCATTCAAGATGAGACTACTTTCTTCTTTCCGCCACCCCACCCCCACCCCCACAAAGGTATTCAGAGCTTCCAAAATAATAGCTGCATAATCCTGTTGCAGCAAAAAGTAAGAAAATATGTTGGCATCTTAACGCAAATCCATTAGCGTTAGTTTGCATGAACTGCAGTCCACCTTCTCAGATTAAATGGATTCCAACCCAGAAACTTTAAGACATAATAAATCTTTTAGCATTTAAGAGTTGTAAGACTGTTGTTCATATATAAAAATGTTTCCCAATGATCAACAAATCTAAACAACAAAATAGACATCACAGTTGTTAAATACATCTCTCAAACAATGATATTTTTTGCTTGTTAATTAATAATTCCCATCTATCAACCAAAAAGCAATATTCCCCTCATCTTGTGCCATAGTTGCACCCTTTCCTGGAACCAGGAAGCTCTCTCTATTCACTGGTCACTGAAGTATTATCCACCTCCCATTTGGATTACTACAACATGGTCAGTGTGGGAGCTGTCCTTATTTACAGGATCGCCTTCTGCCACTAATGGCCTCCCACCGACCAACATGCTCCCACAGAGAGAGACTCCTCAGGGTGCTGTCGGCCAAACAATGTTGACTGGCGACCCCCAGAGGGAGAGCCTTCTCTGTGGGGCACCTGCCCTCAGGAATGAACTGCCCCGGGGGATACATATGATTCCCGACCTGCACACTTTTCACCAGGCCCTCAAGACCCTTTTATTTCAACAGGCTGGCCTGGCATAAGAAGAATTTGGGTGGGTGTTTTAATTTCTGGGCCAAAATGTTTAATCTTTTTAAAATTGTTTTTAAATTTTGTATCTATGGTGTTTTATTATGGCTGTATACCGCCTTGAGTCCTTTGGGAGAAAGGTGTATAAAAATCTAATAACTAATAAACCAAACTAAACTTGAAGAATATTCAAAAGCTGCAGTTAGTGCAGAATGAGGCAGCATGGGCTCTTAACAATGCACCATGTTGTGCACATATTATACCTGTGCTCCATGCTGATTCTCACCTTTAAGCTCTTCATGGCATAGGGCCAGTTTATTTGCAGAACCGCTTCCACCTGTCCAATTGCGTCCAATAGAAAAGACATGCTGCACTTCTTGTTGGATTACAAAGAACGACCTCAAATATCATCATTTTGCTTGCTGTCCTTATAGAACACTTTGAGAACAGATTATCCCTAACCCTGCAGGCCTTTTGGAAGATAATTAATATATGGTTGTGTTCCTGGTCTTAGAGGAAAGACTATTAGTGGGACCCTATGATATGCTACTTGGTTTAGTCTAGTTGGACCTTTCCAACTTACAATATGTAAGATTGTATTTTATGTTATGCTTTCTATTGTTTTTACCTGTTGTAGTCGCCAAGTATTGTTTTGTTGAGTAGCTACATAAATTGAAGAAATAAAAAATAATAATAATCTGGATTCCATGCCTTCCTCTGAGGAAGTGGCTTTCAACAGGAAACACCAAGCAGGCATTGACAAAAGCTGTTGCTGACATGCTGTGATCCATGCTGCAATAGAAAAGGTGCCTGCAGTTTTTACCAAATCAACCATTACATCCACATTATTTGCTCTTAGAACATAGAATATAGAATAATAGGGATGGAAAGAACATTGGAGGCCTTGTAGTCCAACTCCCTGCTTGAGCAAGGACCTTATACCATTCCAGACAGATGATTATCCAATCTCTTCTTTAAAACCTCCAGTGACAAACTTTTGGAGGCAAACCGTTCCATTGATGAATTGTTCTCATTGTCAGGAAATTGGATCTCTTTTTAATATCTTCTCCTTGAGTAATGGGTATTCCAAGTACTCAAGTAATCTCCCACTCCTCAGGGCCTTTGGAGGTCTCTGTAATAGTCCGTCAAATATAGGAAGACTGTTACTATGTCACCCCAGTCTTTCTCTTCGTTAAACTAGACTAGGTGTCAGCAACCTGCAGCTCCGGAGCCGCATGTGGCTCTTTGGGCCTTCAGCTGTGGCTCCCTGTCGGATGATCCCACCACTGGCTGGCCCTGCCCTTCACCCTCCCCTCCTCTCCTGGCTTGGGAAGGTAAGGGCGAAGGCAGGTGATGGAGAAATGGCTGGGGCAGATATAGAGAGAAGGGGGAAGACGTAGAGATAAAGAGAAGGGGAGGGAGGGAGAGAGATGTCAAAAGAGTTTTGTGGTTCCCGATGTTTTTTAACAACTGGTTCTCTGCCCTAATGACTGGCTGGGTAGGCATGGCTGGTGGGGGAGGGGGGTCATGTGACTGGTGGAAGTGAGTGACATCGAGTAGGCCACGCCCACCCAGGTTTTGTGGCTATTTTCTTTTCTGTGGGAAACATGTCCAAAATGAGTGTTTAAGGTTGCAGACCCCTGAACTAGACACACCTACTTTCCTCAACCATTAATTGTATGGTTTATTCTCCAGACTACTTATCACCTTTGTTGCTCTTCTCTGCACTCTTTCTAGGTCTCGACATCTTTTTTTATATTGTGGTGACCAGAACTGAACATAGTATTCCAAGTGTGGTTGTATCAGTGCTGTATAAAACAATACTATTGCTTGTTGATGCAGCCTAGGATTGCATTGGTGGCCGCAGCACATTGCTGGCTCATATTTTAAGTAATTATCAACTAGGATGCCTAGATCCCTCTCACAGTCAACTACTGTTGAGCCAGGTACCACCTATTCTATACCTGTGCATTTGGTTATTCTTGACTAAGCATAAGATCTTATTTTTCTCACCACTGAATTACATTAAGTTGGATAAGGCCCTGTGTCTGTCAAGATTCTTTTGCATCTTGACCCTATCTTCTGAAGTTGGTTATTTCTCACCCCCCCTCCCCCCCAGCTTTGCAGTCAACTGCAAATTTGATGTGTTCTCTTATCCCCTCATCTAATCCATTCATGAAAGTATTGAATAATACTGGTCTTAAAACAAAACATTGAGGTACCCCCACTGCATATTTCCCTCCATTTAAGATGTAGTTCCATTGAAGATTAGATGTTGAGTGCAGTTGGTCAGCTAGTTGCAAATCCATCTGGTAATAATATCCCAATTTTTCTATCATACCAAAAAGTAGGCTTTGATCTACTTTGTCAAATGCTTTACAGAAGTTTTAAGAAAATTTTGTCCACAGTATTTCCCTGATCCACTAATTTAGTCCCTTTGTCAAAGAAGGCAATAAAGATTGTCTGATATGATCTGTTTTTAACAAACCCTTGTAGGCTTCTGGAAATAGTTTTGCTTCTTTCTAGGTGCTCACAAATCTTGCTTGATTATCCTGCTTGATTTTTCTGCTCCATTATTCTGCTTGATTATCTTTTCCAGGATTTTGCCAAGTATTGATGTCTGATTGATTGGTCTGTAGTTTTCCTGAATCCATTTTTTTCCTGAAGATTTGAATTATATCAGCTCCCGTAGTTTCCAGCTATTCCAGAAGTTAACACGTCTGCCAGCTCTTTCAGAACCCTGGGATGTAATTTATCTGGTCCTGGCAATATGGACTCATCTAGAGTGGATAGATGTTCTCTTACCATTTTCTTTCCTATTTGATTTGTATTCCTATTCTGCCTTCTTCTGAGATGTGAATAGGCTTTCTTCTCAGTCTGCCCTGAAAATGTTGACTGAACATCTGAACAAATGTTGACTGACATCTTTTCATGCAAAGCATATTCAGAATTATGCTTTTCCCAGACCTTCCTGCAACACTATGTTAATAGGCATTTTTGTTAGTGAAATATAAAAAAGCTCTTTGCTGATGTTCCATTAATCAGTCTTCAATAAGCAGCTCATAACCACCTGAACACATTGCCACATCCGCTCTTTATTTCCCCATCCCCCATTCTGCAAAACCACACAAGTAGGCAAAATGTTCTTTCTGAGGCTTTAGGATGAATCTCTCTGAGTGTTGTGTATGCATAAAGAGAGATGCAAATATACTCTACTATCCCACCTTCAAACCATCAATCTTTTCCTGTTTCAATTTGTCAGTGAAAACTTTAGAGGTTGCATAGATTCTAAGAAATGAAAAGGAGCTGAAAAGCGAGGGTGGTTTTCTTTGCCTCAGGGGGAAAAAATCATGCTCTGGTTCAGTCACTGGCTTGTACAGTTTTATCACCCCACCCCATCCCACCCCACCCTATCCCATTTCATCCCACACATCTTTTTTTTTTTTGTAAAAGGAAAAAAGCATTAACTAGAATGTTATTTCCTCTTTTGCTTTTACTTATCCACACATATACAAACTAACCACATGCAAACAAATAGCAAGGCAGACTATTAGTCACATGCAGCAGGTTGGATAAACATGATTCACCAAATAAAATTTTAATCACTGACTCATATTTTAATTAACTTTTGAGCTTGATGTAAAAGTAAGACTCTAGGGTACGAGGCAATGCAGGGTCTAGTCTAGTGCCAGGCCAGGCCTGGCCCAGATGTTTTGAAGCCCCAGAAGAAAGCAAATGAGATTGCAAGTGAATGGACAGGGAGGATGAAAGGTAATGGGATCTGGAGCAAATGACTGTGAAGAAGTAGCGAGAACATAAGAATGCAGGCCCCATCATCCTTTTTGTATGTCTGCCAAAAATTTGGAGCTTGCATTGTGATGCTTTCTTACCAATTTTGACACACACACACACACACACACACACACACATGCACACCATGTGAACCTTGCTGATTAATCAGCTGACTCCATATTTGGAAATCTAGTAATCATTGTTGTTCATGGTTAGTTTTGGGATGAAGTTCATCAGGAAAAACCAGGGCTATACTCAAGACTGGAAAGTTGAAAAACATTATTGAAGAAGGTAACACAAATAGAACTGGTTTCAAACAAATTGCATGATTATGACCATACAACCACCAAAGGGGACACAGTGGCTCAGTGGCTAAGATGCTGAGCTCGTCGATTGAAAGGTCGGCAGTTCAGTGGTTCGAATCCCTAGTGCCGCCTAATGGGGTGAGCTCCAGTTACTTGTCCCAGCTTCTTCCAACCTAGTAGTTCGAAAGCACATAAAAAATGCAAGTAGAAAAATAGGGACCACTTTGGTGGGAAGATAACAGCGCTCTGTGCGCCTTCGGCATTTTGGTCATGCTGCCATGGAGACATCTTCAGACAGCGCTGGCTCTTCGGCTTTGAAACGGAGATGATCACCGCCCCCTAGAGTCAGGAATGACTAGTACATATATGCGACGGAAAACTTTACCTTTAATCACCAGGATTAATTTGGAGCAGTTTTATCCTTACCTTAGGTCACATGTCTTTTTATTTATTTACATACTAAATAGTTATGTGTAATATAACTATTTAGTTATATTAAATGAGCCGAGGTGGCGCATTGGTTAGAGTGCTGTACTGCGGCTACTTCAGCCGATTGCTAGTTCAGCAGATCAGCAGATCAAATCTCACCGGCTTAGGGTTGACTCAGCCTTCCATCCTTCCAAAGTGGGTAAAATGAGAACCCAGATTGTTGGGGGCAATATGCTATTTAGTATACTGTCGATTGTTGTAAGCTGCCCAGAGTCCTTGGAGAGTGGGTGGCATAGAAATATGATTAAAATAAATTTAAATAAATTTAAAATTTTTAATTTTTTTAAAAAAATAGGCTTCATAATTTATTATTTGGTCAAAATGAAATACTTTGGTGTTCTTTTCAACAGTAAGAACCATAACTGAATATATTTTGAAAAGGTACCACTGTACTGTAAATGAATCAGAGTTAAAGACTTTCAAAGCAATCTTTTGCACTCATTTACTTTCCATTCTTAAGGAAATATACAAAGGTGTTAAGAAGTCCTGTCAAATTTAATGTCTTTCCGAGAAGATATAGAAAGGTTTGAATGTCACAGAAGTGATCCAGACTTATCTGGATACTAATTAAATCCCAAACAGGTAATCACAGTTAACAGACAATACTAAACTAGAATGGAATAACATTAAAAATATAAGAAGGCCCCTGCTAGACCAGGCCAAAATTTCATTTAGTCCAGTATTCTGTGTCATACAATAGCTAGTCAGATGCATACAGAAATCTCACAAGCGTGAACAGGAGAACAATAGCTCTTTTCTACAACTCCCCAGCAGTTGGTATTTAAAGTGTGCTGCCTGTGATTCTAGGGGTAGTATAAAAAAAAATCAACCATCAAGGCATCTAAATATTGATAGCCTGTTCCTCCATGAGCATTGTTGGATTTTTGAGAAAAATTGAAGCACAGTGTTCAAGACACCTTATGGAGCTTATATTATAATCATCAATCAATTTCTGGAACTAGGTGAGTTACAAAAGGATTTCTGTGACTTGTGTGACCAGTCACAACTTTCCCAAACACAATGTGTTTCCAAAATGGCTCTTCCTCTGCCCACCTCCATCATCATCCCATTTTCTATCATGTTCATCTCACATATGTCCTCCTAACAGGTGAACATTCTTCTAAACAAAGCATTCACTGTCAGTATCACATATAGGGTCAGAGACATTCTTATAAATATGACGGTTTGCAATACACCATGCCAGTTTCCTCTTGAAAAGCGTTAGAAGTTTGTAGAACAGGAAGCCATTGCTATTTGTAGTGCATTACCTATTTTTAAGGACATTGCTGATTTGATTTATTGTTTATGAATCCATGTTTTCAAACATACACCAAATTATTATTAGTACTGTTTTATATTCATAAGACTATTTAATGAGCCATTAAAATTGATGGGTAAGGAGGGCAGGATTAAACATCCAGATTTTTTTCCATCTCATATCCGTTTCCATGTACATATCTCATGTTTTCCAGCACCACAGCTTGAATAATATTTATAGCCCAACAGGTTTCCACATGTTCAGATTTATATTTGAGACTTCGTGGAACTCAATGAAAGACATTTAGAGGTTCTCAGCATAATTGTTACCCAGATTTCTGCAACGTGTTGAAAGGATAGACTGTTGATTGCTATCTCACTCATGAGTAGGCTACAAAGTCTTCCTCTTCTTCAACATCTTTAAAATGAGACTTTTCTTCAGATCTGTTAGAGACTTAATATTGAATTGATTTATTGCTTGATCATTTGGTAACAAACTAAATATTTAAGCAATTAACATAGTGAGTGAAGTCAAGCGTCACCGTTTCAGTGTAGTTGAACTGAATTAAACACACATTTGTCTTTTAAAACAGATGTTTAAAGATAACAAGAATGGATGTTAGGCTCATCTGTCCTAAATATAGTATTTGTTTTTACTTTACATTAGAACTACTAAAATTTTCTGAATCATCTTACCGATGTCTGGTGGTCATCTAGGTTGTTGCAACCTGGTAACTCTATCTTATATTGTATGTGATTGAATTCCAATTTTGATTAGAAAAGAAATAAAAACTTTTGACTCCACTTTCTTTCTTTTGAAGAATGATTTAATTTTTCCTTTGTGGAGATGTAAGAATTTAGCATGCTGTATTGGTTGACCTTGCCATATGAACATTCAAGGTGTTAATTAAAACAAATATGAACAAAAAGACTAAGAACATAAGGCCCACAAATGTATTACCCTTTAAATTAAAAAGTTAAAAAATTAAAATGAACTGAAATTTTGGAGATGTTCATTCTTCCCTCACTAATGCGGAAGAATATGGAACTGGGCATCTCTGAATGTTTTGGATTTATTGTGTAGTTAGTACTTTCTTGAATAACTGATTTCCATAGGACCGTAGGGATTGTAACCCAACTTTTAAAGGCCACTATGGCTGTCAGCATAACTTTATTATAATCTGTAATTAACCACATGTAACAAAAATGCATAAAACAACACAAAACACAATTTTTAAACTTATTTTAAAATCCTGAAGTAAAAACAGTACTTTCTAGAATAAAGCAATGACAGTTTAAGAAATTTTGCCACGCTTCTAGAAATGTTTAAGTTCCAATCATATAAAATCATTCTTGGAATAGGTGAAACTACTAACAAGACCTAGAATTATGAGTGTATGGACATGAGCTACCATAAAAAGGACATTGAAAAACATACGGGCTAGAATTTCAGATTCCTCAAAATTACAAAGGCAAGTTCATTCTGAAAAGAGTTACCATTACACCTTCTCTCCAATATTATGGACACCAAGAGATTAAAGTGTGGCACAGAAAGTTCTACAATATATTGGATGGAGAATCCAAATAGGTAATGTTGATGATGTGAAGAATTATCCCTCTAGTGTAACTTACCGAGTCAATCTGATCTACCCAAAGAGCTATATTGAACATTGATTGTCAGACCGTAGCACTAGCTCTTAGTGACTCTTTGGTCTGCAGAGCTTGACATGAAGCTGCATTGACATAGGAACCTTCTACTAGTTTTCCAGGAAGAGAAAAATTATTACTAAGCAGAGAATTACTGAAAAATTAAAGCTTAAACGGGAGGTGTGGAGGAGTTGTTTGCTTTGTTTTAATACCTTTGGGTCAGGGTTGAATTTTGGCGACTGCCTGGATATGCGTTTTCGTTGGCAAGATATTTGGAAATGGTTTACCATTGCCTGCTTCCTAGGGCTGGAGACAGTGACTGGCCTAAAATCTTCCAGCTGGCTTTCTGCCTACAGCAAGACTGGAACTCATGTCTCTTGGTTTCTAGCCTGATACCTTAACCGATACACCAAATTGACTTTCTAAACTAGCTGATGTATGGAGACCTTTGAACCCAGTAGAATCACTCCAGTTTCTGAGTGAATTGTTGAATTGAAATAGGAGAAGATAACCAGAATAACACTATTAGAAATCTAGACTGAGTTACATCTACTGTAAGAGCTTTACATTACTATATGCATGTAAAGATATGTTGGCAGGTATGTGAGTCCTTTAATGGGGAAAACAACCAGAATGGCCGTAGCAAACTACTGTTAACTTTATCAGGAATAGATTTAATGAGTTCATGGCATGCCAGATTCTAGATTAGAGACTCGACTTACTAAACAGAATTATTTCACAGATGAAATCTGGTCTATATTGTTATGAGTGAATAATTGAGTATGAAATTCTGAATATGAGATTCTATATGAGAGAAAATTGATATATGGGCAATTTTACACTTTTACACTATACCAAATGACATGTTTGTAACTTTAAATTGATTGAAGGAAGATCCCGATAATCTATAAATTTTGGAAATTTTCTTCTGGCCACTACCAGGAAATTAGTTACAGCATGCAAGGATGTTTAGTGAAATATGGCACTTCTCTTGACCCAAGATGACACTCCTCTGTGTTCTGCTGTATCAATTCTAGAAATCAGTTGGGAGTTTTTCCCCTATTCTATTGTCGTTCCTGAAACATATATAAAGACTTAAAGTTACAGAATATGTTGAATTAGTATCCACATTGCGCTTTTATCACAAATAGATAGCAACATAGAATTCAGCTTCTTCTTTTTTACCCACTCCTAACCCTTTGAAATGATCTGTACTGAGTATCTGGCATTGTTTCCTCCTGAACCTCCTGTCCATCTGGGATAGATAGCTACAGAAGTCACAGCTCTACCCGGGGCGCTCCACAAACATGATGTTAGCAGCAATAGTGCCCTTAATAGCAGTTGTCAATAAAACTGATTTATTCTGAAGAGAAGGCTTATTAGAGTTGCCAGATCCAGGGACTTCAGGATATTTTGGCCCAGGGAGAATATTGCTATTCTTGTTTTCACCTAAGATACTAGGAACAGGAGTGCAACACTGAAAAATGTCTCTATACTCTCAGTGTCATCAGAGTTAGATTATTTTGAGTTATTAATCAGGTAATAAAAGCAGGATCCAAATCTAATAAATAAATAAATGTCCAGGTGAAATCAAATACACACTTGCCTGGTTGTCAAACACAATGAAAATGGCCCTTGAACTATAGTTCGTCTAGTAATATCTATATATTTAAATCAATTTAAAACACACCTCACTGCACACATTTAAGGCAGTGTACAAATCACATTAATAGTGTTAAATAGTATAGAAGAAATTTATGCACAAGGGGGAAAACAATACTTTTTATCTGAATAAGGGGTACAGATCATTTTTTAAAATGGCAATTACTGGTGGTGTCTCTTATGCCATATAATTTTAGGATTATAAATCAGTGTCCATGCTCAATTCATTCAAAATTCCAAATGTAATAATATATTTTTTCCCAGTTGCCCTTTTCTTCCCTGCCTCCATACTTTCTCTTTTTGTATGCCCTTCTCTGGACAGAAGAGGGGGGTGGGATGAATTATGTAAATTGGAATTTAATCCCTCAAAAGGCAAACTCGCAGTTCAAGTCCAAGTGTCTTTTTGTGCAGCCAGATGGAAAGCTGATCTTCGGAATCCTGCTTTTTTTCTTCTTCTTTTGTCCAAGAGCTGAATAAAGCTTTAGTCATGTGCTTTTAAAGTTAAAACTTAAGAAAAGTTTTATTAAACAATAAATATTTTTTTTTATGTTTTAAAACTTTGTCATTAAATATTGACAAAAACATTAAAGCCTCTTCTTTTCTAACATGCAGTAAAGCCAAGCATATTTTCAGCAATGTCGTGGGCATCAGCCTATATATCATCTGCCTGTGTGACTTTCAAAGAAATGCAGTAGAGGAGACAGAATCCCAGCAGGGAATTTCTGCCTTCTTGTCCCTTGATGTAATGCTTGGACAGGTGCAGCACAAAAGATCCTAAACTTGTGATTATTGGACCATTTGGAAAAGCCCTTTTTTCTAATAGAAAAGCAGGAAGAGTTTTAAAAAGACCAAAGGGTGTGAATGTGTATATGTACATGTTATGTATATTAGAAAAGTAATAATCTGCAATGCGTGTATTGCCTAACTCTTAATATAAGTACTGCTGGTACATGGCAAAATCTTATCACAATTGTAGGAATATGCCTATTGTGCCATAGAAGAAAAAATATCATTATTGGACATTCAATCATTTCTTCCATCACAGGCCTGAGAATTGGTCAGTTGATAGCAGTTTTGCTTAGCTTTGTGTGAATTGAGCTAATGTATACAATTAAAGTATTGCATGCAGAATTTTCTTAACTCAGCACAGCAGTTTTTGAATAGATTCATCATGGCTATTCATCATTAAAAGTCCAATGGGTATTTTTAGGGAGAGGCAAGTAATGCCCCCAGCACCGTAATATCATGACAGAAATGATATGAACAAATGATATTATTGTGGCTTGTTTCAAGGGTGTAACTTAATTTCCCACCTCTTTCTCATTTCCAGTAAGAGTCGTCTTCTGTTGTTTGTTTGTTTGTTTGTTTGCTTTTTGTGCCTCAAGGCACAGGTATTATCCTGGCGACTGACTGGACCAATCCCTGAAGTTTTCCTGACAAGTATTTTCAGAAGTGCATCCTTGCTAGGGCTGAGAAGATGTGACTGGCCCATGGTCAACACTGGCTTTGTGTTTAATGCAAACTGAGACACTCATGGTGTCCCAGTTTCTAGCCTGGTACCTTAACCAGTATACCAAAAGACTTTCTTATATCAAAATTCAGTAATTTTGAAAGTTTTGAACAGGAGCAGTCTCCACTAAAGCATGCAAATGTGAGATTTGAGATATCTGTAAATCAGAAATGTAAACTCATTGAATATGTATTATAATTAGGTAGATGATTTTTGATGTCTGTAATGATGTTGATAATAATGACAATTATGATGTCCTTAGTTCATTGTCTCATTTAAAGCTTGACTGGCTTGGGAGATCCTACCAGCATAACCCTTAGCTTTATTGAAGACGTATGTCCTGACACCATAACAAGATGACATCTCATCATAATGTGGTAGACTTGTAAGACCTCTACTCTGATAACACCTGAGGCAGTTTACAATTAAAAGTAATCAAATACATCAACTGTAGCATACAACAAATACAGTGTTACAAATGTGAAAAATCATAATTGAAAATCACAAATAATATAATGCATCATTAAAAGTTTCTTTCAACAGATGACTAAGCAGTTAGCAGCTCAGAAATCAAAACAGTAAGGAGCTAGGTGAATAAAATTGTACAATGTTCACATTCAAAAAGATGAGCTTTTCTGAAATGCCTTTTAGAGTGGCATCACCAAAAACAGTCTCTTTGTAACTACTCAGAACAGAATATTGGGCAAAAGTGTAGAGAGACTCTCTAAACAAATGCAATACAATGGAATTCATAAGTTATAAACCAAGCTTTTCCTTCCATGGCAACATAAGGAGGAGGAGTTGCATACATTCATTCCACTGTCAAATATCTTAAAAGGTTGCTAAAAAGTTAAGTATTTCTTTGTGACTGGACTGACTGATGGCAAACCTTTTGAATTGTAAACTGTTGATGAATAAGACATGACAAGTGTGAAGAGTGCAAGTAAATGTAAAAACAGTAAATTCAATGTAAAGTAAGATCAAAACAGAGAACTAGTTTGGAGTAATGGTTAAAGCCTCGGGTCAGAATTTAGGAGAACATGAGTTCTAGTCCAACTTTAGGCATAAAACCAAATAAATGACCAGTCACACTCTCTCAACCCTAGGAAGCAGGTAATGACAAATCACTTTTGGGCAATCATCACGAGTCAACGCTGACTTGAAAGCAAAAAGTGCACACACGCACGCAGGCATGCATGCATGCACACACATACATACAGAAGTGAAAACCAGATTTTATATTAAAAAATTAAAGAGCTCTACTTAGCAGAATGAAGAAAAAAATGAGGCCACTAAATGTACCAGGAATGAACCAACATAATTTAAAACATTCATCTAAAAATATTAGCTCAATCGCTTTATGACTATTAACTCCAAATCTAAAATTATCTAATAATATCAAGGTGCATTATCTATTCATTTATCATTATAGTTAGATATTTCCTTTTTTCCAAGAGAATGAAATGGCTTACACAATTCATCTTATCTTCATCAAAACTTTATGATTCAAGAGAGGAAAGGAAATACCCTATGAGCTTTATGGCTAATTGGAGATTTGGATCTTACTAGCCTATCCCTTATACATCCTGCACTGTGTTATCTCAAGCCCTCGCGTTGATTCATGGAAATAAAGGCTTTTATCAGATACATGAAATAAATCGAAAATATAGCAGGTGCGAAGATACAGAGTATGATGTTGCTATAGATTTATAGCAACATTTAAAACTAATTAAGGTGAGAAAAAGGTAGCAAAAGACTTCCTGATTAACTTGAGTGCTACACCTGTCAAAGATATACTAAGCAGCCACATGAAATAAATTAAGTTATATTATATTTTGTTCAAATGTTTTTATTTATCAAAATATAAAATACAGAAATATAAAGAAAAATGAGGATAATGGGAAAATATAATAGCAAACCTATCTAATCAGCAAAATCCAAAATCCAATTTTATTTATTTTTTCTACCTCAAGCACAAAGTCCATACATGGTTTCCAAGTAGAAACAAATTAACAATTTAGCCATCTCTGCTATTTCCATCAACTTTTGCAACCACTTGCCCATACTGGGAATCAAAGTATCCTTCCATTTTTGTGTATAAAGTATTGTTGCTGCTGTCAGCATATATAACATCAAGGTTCCATATCAAGGTTTCAAGTTCTTTATTAAGCCTAAAAAAAGGTCTCTGATTTTATCTTTATATTCACTTTAAGAATCTTCCGTATTAAGGTGTGAATCCTACTCCAATATATCTTTGCTTTGTCACATGTCTACCATAAATGGTAATAAGTTCCTTCTATAGATTTACATTTCCAACTTTCATTTTGATGGTACCTTTATACATCCTTGACAATTTCTCTGGTGTTGGATACCAACAGTAGATCATCATAACATTTTCTCTTAAATTATAATTTAATATGAATTTTAATCCATGTTTCCCATTGTTCAAGCACATTACATGTAAAGTTCTCTATCTACATACATACAATGCTTTACATACTCATTCTCCAAGTTCAATTTCAATAACAATTTATAAACCGTAGCAATAATATGTTCATCACTATTACACAATAGGATTTCCAATTCATTTTTCACAAAATCAAATCCGTAACTTTTTGAAGCCAATTTAAATCTTTAAATTATAAATATGCAAAACAATGGCAAACATGTCCCTCTGATTCCAATTCCTCTTTAGATTTGAGGATAGGGTCACCATAATTGAAAGATAATATTTGACCATGAGTCAACCAGTATTTCTTTTTTAAAAGAAGCTTCTAGGGCAACACCCAAAGGGGTGTCTTTGCAGAGAAAAGTTATATTATATTTTAAATAAAAGAAAGAAAGCTTGTGTGTTTCCAACTCTTTATCACTCAGTTCATCCTCTATTCTACTCTATTCTCTTTGAAAGTGATTACTCCCAATGTAGCAGTCTTTAAAAATGGAGCTTCAAACAGATCCAGAAGGCTTCTTTAAGATCTTATGTTTAACCTCCAAATATGGTTTGTTCCTTCATTCAGGGGTTCATTCCAGCAGGAATAGTGATAAGTCCATGGAACAGAAGAGTTTGTCACAAGCTACCAAAACTAATAGGCCTTTCTTGTTTCTAACCCTGACACAAACATGACTTTTTTTCCCCTGAGATTATTTGCTGTGTCTTCACTTCATTCTCATGAACTGTCTCTAGGTGTATCATTGCTAAAAGTAGTATTTCTCCCATTAAACTGACAGTATCCAAGAGCAGCCAAAAGCTATGAAATATCTTCTATGCTTTGTCAGGCATTATGTCAGATGTGGAATCAGATGATTAGAGAAGCGTTTATTGGCAGTTTCAGCTCATAGTCACATCTATGGTCCTTGGTCAACTTCAGCTGCTGTTATTCTCACGTTGCCTTCTCAATGAGATGCGCCCAGTTCTTTGACAAGGCAATGCTAGAATAACAGCAGCTGAAATTGACCAAAGACCAAAGATGTGACTAGCTGAACCTGCCAATAAACGCTTCTCTGCAACCCAACAAGACAGACACAGACTGCACAAAAAACAATTGCTACCAACCTGCCTTCCATTGAGTGGAGACCTGTATACTGCACGAGTCAAAAAGAGGACTGTGAAAATATTTACAGACCCCTCACATCCTGGACATAAACTGTTTCCATTCCTACCCTCAAAACGATGCGATAGAGCACTGCACACCAGAACAACTAGACACAAGGACAGTTTTTTCCCCTGAATGCCATCACTCTGCTAAACAAATAATTCCCTCAACACTGCCAAACTATTTACTAAGTCTGCACAACTATTAATCTTCTCATCGTTCCCGCCGCTCATCTCCTTCCACTTATGACTATAACTTTGTTGCTTGGATCCTTACGATTTATATTGATATTGTTTCCTGATTGCTTATTTGTACCCTATGACTATCATTAAATGTTGACCCTTATGATTCTTGATGAATGTATCTTTTATTTTATGTACACTGAGAGCATATGCACCAAGACAAATTCCTTGTCTGCCCAATCACACTTGGCCAATAAAAGATTCTATTCTATTCTATTCTATTCTATTCTATTCTATTCTATTCTATTCTATTCTATTCTATTCTATTCTATTCTATTCTATTCTATTCTATTCTATTCTATTCTATTCTATTCTATTCTATTCTACTCTACTCTACTCTACTCTACTCTACTCTACTCTACTCTACTCTACTCTACTCTCTAATCATCTGACTCCACTTCTGACAGAATGCCTGACAAACATAGAAGATATTTGCTGATTTCCTTTGAATCTGCACAAGAGCAATAGAGCCCAGTGTCCAAAAGTTTGGGGACCACTGCACTACAGAGTGCAGTACAAAACAGTAGCTAGTAAATTAAAATGATTCAGAGCAAGTCAAAATTGTGCTATAGTTCAACTGACAGCACAATAAGTACTTTGACCCTATGTCTTTGCTGTTTCAAGGCAAGGTAGCATAGCATAATATTGTGGGATGATATGACGATAACCCCACATCTCCCAATTGCTTTTTGAACAAAATGTGGAGGTATCTGGGAAGATGGCATTTGTTGCCAAATTCTAAATAAAGTGCTGTCTGTGACTCACTGTCGTTGTGATGCCAATCATTTTTTAAAAATTCAATTCAGAACAAAGTGTAAGAGGAATAGCATGAGAAGAAGCATAATGATGATGCACACAATTTACAGTCAGACTTGCTCTGTTCCTAGTGCAGGACTGTGATTATTGGTGACAAGCTTAGAGGAACAGTAAAAGGAGTAATCAACCAATCATTTTGCTTATCATGTGCTACACATGTATAATCAGAACAGCACTATTTCAACAGTAAGCCAGAACACCAGGCAAGCTTAAGAATCTGCAGGGGAGGCAGTGAGTTTTATAGCAGTACAGTACAGTTACCTGCAAACCCAATGGATAGTATTTTCATTTGTCAGAAGGTAAAGATCCATAAAAATGACCAATAACTCCATCCCTCAAAAATTTGGTTAGTCCTTTCTTAAAACCATTTCTTAAATGGATAACACAATGAAATCTGATGTTGGCAAGCTCATTTAACTTTATGTTGTATCAATAGGTACTTCCTTTTACCAATTCTTAATCTTTCCTTATTTTTACCAGCAACCTGAATTCTAGTTGTAAGAAATGGAAAAAGACCCTGTCTCTTTTCACAGTTTGCAAAATTTACAAACTGCTGTCATGTCACCTCTTACCTTTCTTCACAAAAAACTCATCACTTTGATTCTAAGCAACAGATGCTTTAAAAGAATCCACATCCAGAACATAATTGAATTAGCATTCTCCTTCTCCCATTTTTCTCTCACATAATTTCATTTCGAAGCAACTGTCCAGATGCTGTCCAATGACTGCCTCAATATATTGGCCTAATTTGGTTTCCCAAATTTTCAGTCAGCATATAAGCCAAAATGAAAGTAAGAATTCAGCCAGATATTTATTTATAACGATGTTTTTGATTAGTGCTAGTGAAGTGTATCTCTAATTTCCTTGATTCTTCCTTGTGATTCAACACAGCTACCTCAATTTTGTCTGGTTTGGGATATTTATTACATTTATACATGTTTCTTTTCTTTTCTTTTTGAATGGCTATCAGCCAGATGTTATATAATTTTAAATTGCTGTTTTATTGCACACTGAATAAATGTAGTTGTTGTACCCTATGGGTTGCAACAATAAATTATAACTGATTGATATAAACTAGGCAGATTTTGAAGCCCACACGCGCTCTTTCCTTTCCCCCTCCCCCGTAAAGATTTGTTTATTCGCTGCTTTGGCCAAAAGGTGGCGCTGATGACGTTTTTATCTGTCAATCGTTAGATAATAGGTTTTTAAGCCAGTGTAATATTCCTCCTCCTTTTCCCCCCTTTTCTTCTTTTTTTCCTCGCTCCATTGCCCCATATTGGACAATAAACAAGAGAGGGAAGACGGCAAAGAAAGAAAGAATGAGAAATGGGGGAAAAGTGTCCCCGTACTTTAGATGCCAACTCCGTCTCCCCCTCTCTGCCTTGAGGAAGCCGGAAAAAGAAACAAATAGCAACCCCCACCTCCCCTCCTCCTTCAGCATGGTCGCAGAAAAGCGGGTCGCGGGGTGCAAATGGGTGCAAAGAGAAAGGCAGCAATAAAGCCGAATAAAGGTCCCGCACACCAGCGCTCCCCGGCTGCCCCCCGAACCTAAGACTTCAGAGCCATAATTGCTGCGCGGTCGGCTGCAAGCAGCCCGGGCGACGTTGTGTGCGTGTGTGCGCGCGTGAGCGTCGGGTGTCGGTGAGTGTGTCGGTGTGCCTGGGGACCAGCCACCGCGTCTGCCCGAGCTCAGCGCCAGAGATGCCGCCAAGCTCTCCTTTGCAAATAACAATGTGGCATTTTCGTCCGGGGGGGAGGCGTCCGAGCCTTCTGCCTTCTTCCCCGTCATAGCGGATTGTGTGGGGGCATATCTTTTACATATCAAGGCGGGTCGGGGGAGGAGAGAAGGCCCGAGATCAAGAAGAGGAAGAAAAGGACGAGGAGTAAATGCGTGCTTGGAAACAGCCTTGCCAGCAGTAACACAACAAGGGGGTTGGTGGGGTGGGAAATCAGCAAAAAAGAAACTTATGGAAGAATGAAGGAGATGGTGGGCGGTTGCTGCGTCTGTTCTGATGAACGCGGCTGGGCAGAAAACCCCCTGGTCTACTGTGATGGGCATGGCTGTAACGTGGCGGTGCATCAAGGTAAGACCCCCCACCTAGCCTTTCCTCCCCGCGGATACCTTGGCCAAAGCCTCCCCCCTTCTCCCGTTCCCCGCCAAACCCCGACTCGCCTTCTAACTCTCCGGGCGCTTGCCAGAAGTGGCTTGGCAGATCTGGAAAAAGACCGTGGGGGTGAACCGGGACCACCTCCTCCCGCACTGATTGCCTCCCTAAAACCTTCGCAAGCTTTCAGTAAAATAAAAAAGCGGCGGGATTGGTTTTCGCCATGGAGGAAGAAGAGTTGGAGGCGGGCTAAAACATACATCATCATCGCCGCCACCGCCACCACCATCATCTTCATCATTGTTATTGTTGTTGTAACCATGCATTGAAGGAATTCTAGCGCCTTTTGTTCCGTTGGGGTACACTTGACAGGGGAGAGGGAGACGGATGCAATGCCGTGCAAAAAGAAAGAAAGAAAGAAAGAAAAGAAAGGGGGGAGAAAAGATTTGAGGAAAAAGGTTAAACGTGTGATAGCCTGTGTATGTTGTCTATGAAAAGCATGATCTTAGCCTTTCCTTCTCCACTGACTATGAGTATGTCTATGTGTACATGCTCCTAGTTATTGCTTTGTTTTGCTTTCCTATTCATTAATTTTTAATTGCACCACCATGTAAAGAGGGTGAAGATGGGATACATCTGAATGCCAACAGACTCCAGAAGCATAGGGAAGCGTCAGTTGTAATGGATGTTGTAAAAAATATATTATTTGACGTAGATTCAGAATGGCAGTGACCTCTGACTGTCTCCCTCAGCTTCCTTCCGGATTAGCTGAGCTTCTATTATTAGCTGCCCTATAACATTGGGGATTTTTTATTGTTTATTTTAATGGTGGGGAGGGAGAAGGGGAGGGGAGACTTTTTGGCCTGCCATTGCATGGTAAGTGAAGCAAAACAGAAGGTCCCAAGGACCAACCTGGGAATATACTTCTTTGCAAAGCCACCTGGTGTACAGAAAGCTGAAATGTGTGTGAGAGAGAGAGAAAGAGAAAGACAGAAAGAAGAACACTCTCTTATTGCCACTTTCTAGTTACCTGTAGTAGATCATTAATCCTGGACGTGTAAGACTAAGATTGCACCTTGCCTCAGATCTAAGTTTATTACTATAGCCTCACATCTGAGCTAAGCTGTTGAAAGGAGAATGAGTTTAGAGTTTAGAATTCTTTGCTGTGGTGAATAGTCATTATAAAGGAGAATTCTTCACTTGGTCATGTACTGGACTTCAGTTTGTGGAAAGCCCACTGTTCTGGAACATTCATTTACATAGGAGAATAACTGGGGCTTCCTTCCCTAGTCTCCAAACTTCATCTGGGATAGCTGAAATTTTAACTTCTGTGGATATTCTCCTGTCCACAGAAGCTGTCTTCACTTGGCAGAACTTATTGGTTTAATCAGACTTTTGAAGTTTAATGGAAGTTGGAGGAGGCACTCAACAGAATTCATTTCTTTTTTTCTCTCTCCTATAAATCTTACAATATAATAAATTTGTATAACCTGGTTTTATAACTGACACCTTCATTTTTAAAAAAGAAAATAACTGTTACAGGAGATGGCAGTATCTAATCAACTTTGACTGATCTGGATAAATTAAGTGTTGCTGGATCTGAATAAACCTAGAAGGGAGACCACCAGGGCAACAGAAAGATTTGGGGGGAGAGGGCGGAATCCCAGAAGAAGATAACATGGCAACAGTGTATGGTGCGAAGATCACAGTATTTACATATGCATGTAATTATCTGGAGTCAAACTTGACTTCAATGGGCGTGTCAGATATTATCTAACTTAATCAATGGTCTGTGGAAAACCAGTGATTAGTGGAGATTCATCAAGTGGTCCACCTCAACCTTATTATATTTGCTACCATTAAAGAACTTTCTAAGAACCTCAGTTCTGCTTCTCTGCATCTGACCATCAGCTGATTTCCAAAAACAAATCACTGGCCAAAAAACTTGTTTATGGAAGTGCATATGTGGATAATACATATTTACTGAGTACTTCAGTTCAGAAAACTGACAATAGTGAACAGGAATTGAATGTAGTTACTGACTCAAGTCTCATCACACAGGTAACAAAAAGGATGAATTAGAAACCCAATAGTTAATATCAAAACATAGGATTTTAGTAAAGATCTTCTTTATCCTCTAATGTTCAATAAATTTCTATTGAACATTGATCAGTAAGCATGAGTTGCTACAATGGCATGAGATACTTAAAGTTTAATTTTGAAATAATGTTTGGTAAAACATTTAGTTTAAAAATACTCTTAAAATGCAGGGGATGGAATATACAAATGTAACTATAATCTCTATATTACTTGCTAAAAAAAATGTGAACTCCTGAGCTTTTAAAGACAAAAATGTAGGGGTGTGTGTTTAATTTGGCGTTTCCTGCATTTTCCAAATATTTATCTAGTAGTTCTGAACAGCAGAAAGTTTCGGATACGCTGATCTAGATATACAATGAAGCACACTTTATTCATATTACATATTATATATTTCATAGCATAAGACTTAGTTTACACTGATTATTTTAACTAATAGTTTCCACCATAAAGTTTGAAATGAATCCTTATTGAAAATCAAGTCTGTTTTAGTAGCTTTGATGCTAGCTTTTGAATATCCAACACATAAAAATAATTAGGTAAACAAGCAAAGGAGGGAGAAAATTTGCAAAAAAGAAACGTGTCAGCATCTATAGAGACGGTAAAAAAAAAAGTTGGTGGTTGCAACAGTCCTGTTTCTTTTTATATGTTCTTCAATAAAAATGCACCTACAAAAAGAATAGGATATTAGTCATACTGGCAGAACCACTAACTTGACCTTTTGACAACACCTTTCCCCATGCTGCTGGTTAGCTGACTGTTTATTTGAATTAGGGAGAACTCAGTAAAGTTAAGCTATAAATACATTCATAGTGCCTAACAGTTTGTAAAAATGTTGACTAACCTTCTAAATGGGTGGCATTTTAGATTTTCCCTTTGGCCGTAGAACTTTGAAATATTGCAATGCAATTTAAAAACACAGGATTTTTATTTGATTTATATCAACAAGAGTTATTATGATGGGAATGCACATTTTGTTCCTCCCACACCATACTTATTTATTAAACTTGTATAGCTGCCCATCTTAACATATGGCTGGGTGGCAAAGTGCATTATTGTGCTGGTTTTGCAGGAAAAGTTTACTTTTATCTCAGATGTACAAAACCCAGTTTTGTCAGATAGGACAGTTACTTTAAAACTTACATGAAGGTGTAAAATTATCATAGTTACCTTACCTGCACTAATGTTGATGGTGATTAACTGGTAGCTTTATGGCAATCTATTGATTTAGAGGACAGGAAACAGATATTTGCAGTCAGACTATATAACTTTTGATGGAACTGAAACTCACCCTTCCCTTCCTTCCTTCCTTCCTTCCTTCCTTCCTTCCTTCCTTCCTTCCTTCCTTCCTTCCTTCCTTCCTTCCTTCCTTCCTTCCTCCCTCCCTCCCTCCCTCCCTCCCTCCCTTCCTTCCTTCCTTCCTTCCTTCCCTATTGCAAAATTAACCCTAATGATAATGAGGAAGAGTTAGAGCTCTGTGTATCTTCTTAGTTTCTAGGCAAGGTGATTGTGGATGCATAACTTTTCAGTTTTTTGCTGCTCTCTTTACCTTTTTAGTTTCTGGCTTATTAAACTGGAATTGGACAAAAGATTGCTCTTTATAAAGTAAGACACACGAGCATCCAGTCAAATTCCTGTCCTCACTTTTCACAAATTGTATTTTTATTTTATTTTTATTTCTGCTGCTGCTTCCTTGTTCTTTAATATTTTTTTTAAAAAAAGAATGATCTGGCTGAAATTTTCCAGTTCAGAAAATTAGATGCAGGCCAATGTCTGTGCTTTTTATATCTCCTGTTGTAATGATGGAATTCCACAAATTTCTCCTTTCCTTTCTTATGTATAACATTTAGCAACTCTGGGCACATGAAACAGCTTCTTGAGAAAAATGAGTCTACCTCCATACTCTTCTTTCAAGTTCAGTTTCCTTTAAATAACACTATTAACACCATTTGTTTTTATTTGTTGATAGGAGAAAGTCAAACCAGACCGTGTTTAAAAGTTTAAGAGTTTTATTTGCTAGGTGAATGAACATTTTAATACCAATAGAGAAGAATATTTGCAGCTCAAACCTCACTCCCTATCAGGACTGATGATGGTATGGGTAATGAAATGTTTGCAAGAAAAAAATCCAGGTTTTTTTGGTTTTGAGCACTAAGGACCTCTGAATGTTTTAGTATTCTGAGAGCAGTAACCTGATAGTTGGCAGGTGTTACTCACCTATTAGGTATCCTTAGGTACCAATAGGTTTCAAGTTACTGTTCAAACTATCGCTTTTGACCTCAAAAGCTCTATATGGTTTGGCACCTAGATACTGACAGGATCAACTTCTTCTGCCTGTATCAGTTATCCAGTATGCTCTTCCTAGATTACACAGGGAGAGGTTTTGAGTCATTACTGCTCTGAGTTTACCAAAAATAAAAAATGTTTAAAAAGGGATAAAAATATCCCTTTTAAACAAAATATAGGCAACTAAGGCCAGAAGGCACTGATTTTCAGTCATTGTTCCAGCCCTTTAACTTTTACTCCATGCCTTTTAGCATTCTGGAAGCCATGAAATGGAGTTTTTATTTTTCATTATCACAATTACTATAATTTACCTCTGTGTTGTTAAAACTTTGGTTGAAAAAATTCAATTAATTATACTTACCAAGAATGTTTTTGAATTTTAAGAAGCACTTTTCAAATTGTTTTATAAACTGTCATGAGCTTGTAGAATAAATAAAGCATAAGCATAATAAATAATGGCATCAAAGGCACAAGTAGTAGACAGGATGGTGCATTCATACAATCATGGGCTGCAGTACCTCTGGGTATTGTGCGTGATATCCTGTAGGTTCCCTGTTCTACCTACTTTTTATTTAAAAAAGATGGAAAACTGGCATACAGAAAAGTTAACTCCAACCTCAAACTCCTTAAAATATTTAAGTACTTTATTTAAATAAAATACTTAAATAAAGTATTTATTTAAAGATTACCACTTTAGAAAACCAAAATGATAAGATATAATTCAGCATTTTATTTGAAAATGTAAACAATTGCCTGTCAGAAAAGATCAAGATAATTTGGGGGTGCTGGAAAACTTAAGGAAATATTAAAAGGATACTGAGGAGCAGCACCATTAGTTTATCTTCTGGTAAATTAGTGGCCTGTACTGTAATTTGCTATGCCCTCGCAGCTGCTGTTTGATAAGCAAACAAGTCCCCTTCCCATAAAAACCACTTTATTGCAATACTGATAACTTACTCTCAAAACTACATATACATCCACTAGCCCAGAAAGTTAGCTAAGACTGAAGAAAATTATCTTGATCAGGCATGCATTGTTTAGCGGGGTTTTAAACGTGAGTGTGTGGCCCAACATGATTCCAAAGAAGGAAAATTGAGGAGGCATTTCTACTGAATGGTTAGATATATTTTCATCCTCATCCCATTCCTTCACCAAACAACTAAATTTAAGGATCAATAAATTGTGTTATTAATTATCTGTCTTTTAACTAGTACCTGATTAATGAAAGATTGAAATATTTCCATTTCTGTGTGCAAAGAAAGAGAAAGGCAACTCAGGGACTTCCGGCGGTGATGTCATCGTGCCTGGATCAAAGGGAATGAGCTCTGTTCCCTAAATTCCAAAATTTTCAATCTGGAAGCTGATTTTTGGCGCTATTGACCACAAAGAGGTCAATAGAAAAAGGGGAAATCTCGACGACCTTGTGGGTTACAGCAATCACCCCGAAGGCTCAGGGAAAACTTCTTAATTCCAACCAAAAAAGCCCCAGCCACCCCTGGCCGGCCCGAACGTTGACAGCTGACTAAAAAGGAAGCAAAGATCAAATAAAGAAGGCATTGGCAAAAAATAAGAAGAATGCAACATTTTGAAAGGTACAACTATAGAGGGGGGGGGGGAGAATATAAATAAGAGAGTCTCCAAACTGACTGGCGAAACGGAGCCAAAGAAAGCGGCTAAGTGAAAGTAAACGGAGCAAAGCGTAGAAACCAACCAGATGGTGACTAAGTGGAATTGACAGGTGACGGAACCAACGTGGATTTAACGAAATACACTTTGGAGAGTGCTGGATTACAAAATATAGTGAGTTTGGTTTGATTGGGATCCAGAACTCAGTGAGGATTGATTGATTGGGCTGCGAAAGGAATACGGGACTCATTCTAAACGAAACAGAGCTGAGGTGATTGAGGAGAGGAAGGTATTGAAAGTGAGAGCGAACTTGTAGAATCTTTACACTTGGAATTAAAAAAGAATGGTGGACTTGAATAATCATATTAGGGTATTTACCCTGAAAGAACTAAGTGACATTGAGACTTTGACACTGTGATACCAACTTTTGGAAATTACACTGAGGGACACTTGCAGCAATTTCTATGGGAGACAAGCTCAAATGATGCAAGACTAACTGAGAATTTCAACGATCACGATTCTGGAAGCTGAACCTAGCTATTAAGATCTGTATAATAATTACAAATTAAGTTGATTCAGTGATATATTTAATCAATTAATTTAATTAATTTAATTAACTCCTTTTCTATATTTTTCTAATTTTTATACCAATATATAATACTTATATTATATTGTATGATAATTCATAAGTTTAAATTTATAGTATATGCTAATTGAATTGGTATATATACAAAATAAGAAAAAAGCACATATTTATAGATCTATAAGGAGGAAAGAGAATAGTTTTTTGGACTGTAATAATAGATGGTTAATATCTTAGATAATATTATAATAATATCTTAGCTTTTTCTTTGTCTTTCCCTTTCCCTTTTGAAATAATCTATTACAAACCTGAGTCGCTGATATATTATTGTACTGTTAAATTGAAATGTAACAGTGAAGTTAAATAAATATATTCTGTTCCCAAATTAAAGATAAACCATACAAAAGAAATCACAATGAACTGACTTCACAAAGCAGATTGTGTATGAAAATTTGGGAAACAGTAAAACAGAAAATTAAGATGAGAGCTACAGGCCCATCTGCGTTAACCAAAACAAGTAAAAGGATGATTTCCAACCAGACATCAACCACCGCGTCACTGATACAACAAAAAACGATAAGACACATAGTTATCTACAGAAAAAGAGAAAACTCCCCCAACATTTAATATCCAAAATATACATTCAGTCTTGGCAATAATACAAGAGGGGATGAACATAACACAAGAATCAATAGCTAATAGTCATGAGGAAACCAGGAGGAACCATGAAGAACTGAAATCAGATGTAGGAGTGATAAAGGACAATATAAAAAGAATGGACAATAAAATGGAAAAGATACAACAAAACATTGCAAAAAACAAACAACGGATCCAAAACATTGAAACAAAAATGGATCAAGCAGAAAAAATTGGATAATATGGAAAATGATCAAATGGCATTAAATAAAGAATTGGAAGATTCAATTTCATACTTAGAAATGGAGAAGACATCCTTCTACCTAAGATTTCAAAATATCGCTGAGAATAGAGATGAGAATTTGAGAGATTTGATGGTGGGGATTCTAGCAGAGGCGACCCAAAAAGATGTGAAAATTAGTAAAGAAATTGACAAAGTCTATAGAGTGTATACAAATTACACCCGAAGAAATAAATTACCTAAAGAGATTCACATTAGATTTGCAAGGAAATCAGTGAAAGAAGAAATAGATAATAAGAGAGGAAACAATTATTTACCAAGTTAAAGAAATAATAACATTAAAACAAATCTGAGAAGAATAAGAGAAACAAGGAAAAATTATAACTTTCTAATCACAGAATTGAACAAACATAAAATAATGTTTCGGTGGCTGACTCCTGAGGGAATCCTGGTTTCATGGCAGGACAAAAAACACAGAATCACCACCTTAGAAAAGGCACAACAGTTTTTTGATAGGTACTTTGTATTAGAAGAAGAACAAGAAACTGAAGTTCAACAAGATTTCACCAACAAGGAAGGCCCATCAGACGAAACACAGAGAGATTGAGAAGGAAGAACAAGAATGGAGAAAGAGAAGATGGAAAGAGAGGGAGCAAGGGAAAAAATACCAACTATTGCAAGAAACACAAGAAGACTCAGGATTGCAAGGAGATAGAAGATTGGAATGGAGAAGGAACCAAAACTTATATCAATTAATTTAATTGGCTTAAATTGCCCATCTAAGAGAACTCGTATATTCAAAAGCCTACAGAAATTGAAGACGGATATTATAACATTACAGAAGTCCACATTAAAAAACAGCATCAAAAATTATTAGAAAACAAATAACTGGGAACACTCTATACAGCACTAACAGAACAAAAAAAGGCATCGCAATATATATCAAAAATCACATACAAGCAAAACAAATATTCGCAGATGAGGAGGGCAAACCCTGATGATTGAGATCAAAACAGAAATGAAAACCATACTATTAGTGTCACTTTATGCGCCGAATGGAAGCCAAACTGATTATTTCAAAAAAATGCATAATACAATTAAAGAATTGGACTATGAAAATATATGCCTCATTGGAGACTATAATGCAATCGTAGATATAGAGAAGGACTACCAAAGTAGAAAAAAAAAAATCAGAAAAATTTCAGGATATGGCACAAGAATTTCAATTACAGGATGCTTGGAGGGAAATTAGCCAAAATAAAAAAACAATTTACATTTTATTCGAATCCCCATCAATCATGGTCCAGAATTGACATGGCCTGGATGACAGCCAAGCTCAAGTTAGACATCAAGCAAATAGAGATTGCAACAAATACATGGGCAGATCATAGCCCGATTGAAATAACATGGAAGGGTCATCAAACACGGAGAAGATGGATGATGGAAAAAGACATCATAAAAGACAAACAATATGGGGAAATGATTCAAAGAGAATTGAAAATATTTTTCCAAATTAATGTAAAAGAACATACTAGTCTTCAAAATTTATGGGACACTACCAAAGCCTATATAAAAGGCCTAACAATTGCCTATATAGCCAAAAAAAAATAAAATAAAGATAAACAACAAACAAAAGCAAATTTATTGAAGCAGCTGCAACAATATGAATCAGACCTACAGGAAGAGCCACACAATAAAGAAATTAAAGAGAGAATTAATCTTATAAGACACAAAATAAACCTAATTACAACAACGGAGATAGCAAGGAAAATTAAAATGGCTAAACAAAACCAATTTGAGCACGCAAATAAAACTGGCCGATGGCTGGCCTATAAACTGAAAAAAGGAAAAGAAGAAAATGATACAGCAATTAAAAGACGAAGACAGATAAATATTCCACAATAATGAGGATATAAAATGAATCGTAAGGGACTTCTTTCAAAAACTATATGCAAAAGAAGAAATTCGAGAGGAAAATTTATAAGATATTTTAAAAAAATAAGTATCCAGGAACTAAAAGAAAACCACACTGAATTACTGAATATACCAATTTCCATGCTAGAACTAACAGAAGCAAGGAAAAAACAAAAAAACAACAAAACATTGGGACCAGGTGGCATACGATCTGAATTTTACAAGACATTTCAGCAACCACTGGATGATATTCTAATACAGGTATATAATGAAGCACTTTCTAGAAGCTGAAATCCCACAATCATGGAATGAAACAATAATCACGTTAATACCAAAACAAGATTTGGATCTTGCCGAAACCAAGAATTACAGACTAATCCTTAATGTAGATTACAAACTATTTACATCTATTATGACACAGAGATTGAAAAACATAATTAATCATTATATACATCCAGATCAAAATGGCTTTATTCCCAGACGACAAATTAAAAACAATACAAGAACAATTATCGATACCCTTGAATATTATGAACAACGACCAGATAAGCAAGTAGCATTAATTTTTCTGGATGCACAAAAAGCATTCAATAATCTTAATTGGATATTTTTTTTGCAATAAAAGTTTTTTATTTTCATAATCAAGCATACAAACATATAAACAAGTAAATATACAAACAATGCATATTCAATCCACAAAATATAACATCTAGTACATCTTTTATGTCATCTTCTTATCCTCATTTTTACTTCTCTATTATTACTTCTACCTGTCTTATATTAAAAATCACAAAACAAAATTGCCCCCACCCCCCATTACCCTCCCTCCCAACCCCCCCCCCAACTTCCCAGAACAAAAACAGGATATAACATCTAACAAACCTAAGCTAACATATACTACCTTACTGTAAATTCCACAAGAAAAAAATTCCACACACTCTATAACTCCCCTATTTGACTTTCTTCAACATTACATTTATAAATTCTCTCATAACATCAACTCAGAGGAGAAAAAAAAGGAAAAAGATTTTTTCCTTCAAAGCCTGTCCTTGAAACAACATTATTACCATTAAACTAAGTTTTAAAAAATTATCCAGGTTTAATTAAACCTTACCCCTCAATACATATGAACCTTTTGAAAATTCTATTGTGTCATCTGAAACATTTAAAATTTCTTAACATATCAACCTTTAAAAGAAATTCTGTTATATCATTTTAAACATTAAAATCTCTTAAAATTCTATTATATCATCTGAAACATTTAAAATTTCTTAACATATAAACTTTTTTTAAAAAATTCTGTTATATCATTTTAAACATTAAAATCTCTTAATAGACCTTTAACTTCAATAACATCAGCCAAATATAATCCTAAAAGTTCTATATTAATTCCAAAACTTTCAATAAAATATCACTTACATTTTTAGTTGATCATTTTAGTAATGCAATATCTCTAAAAAATTATCCCTTTTTAATTAAACCTTTGTATCAAACATCCAAAATCTACCAAATATAACCTTCAAGAAATACATTGCACATTCCTCCTTTCTTTCTATATTTCTTCCAATCTTTCTTTTTAAATAATACTTTTTTCTTGTTAGGCATGGCTTGTCCCCCTGCTTTTATTATCAAAAAATTTTGAGATTGAAGTTGCAACTGATGTCTCTTAAAAATCCAGTCCCCTTTCAAAATTGTTTCTTTCACTTTAAAACTCCCATCTCTATTTTTTTTTCTTGTAAAATCAGTCAGTTCATTCTCCAAAAGTTGACTCTGTCCATAAAAACAAGAATTTTCATAATATTTAACAGTCTGCAATAATGAATTTTTAAAATATTCTCCAACTGGTTGTGTGGAAGCCTCCACCATAACTTCTGTTTCCATAATACTAGACTCCATTTCTCTGCTGCTGCTTCTTTGTTCTCCAAAATCACGTTTAACTGTATGATTTCTTCCTCTTTCACAGCCAGCAGATCCTTACGATGTTCCAACTTCCACTCCTGGATAGCATTTTTAACTGTATCCCTTATGTCCAAAATAAAAAGATCCAAATTGTCTTGTAAGTCGTTTAAAGTCACAATTCGTGTTTTTGTTGACTCACCCCCTCTTTCCTTGGTAGCAGCCATACTTCAATTTTTGTTTTATATTTATTCAACTGTGAAGTCAAAGTCCAATTATTTTCCACTATCTTCAAAAATTTATATTGGTTGAAATCTCCATCATAATCTTCTCTTCCACTTCATCTTTAAATCTAATTCTTGTTATATAGTCCAGTAGCTTTAACAATGTAGCAGGGGCTGACAAGCACTTTCACTTAGCGCCATCTTCCCCTTCTCTTTTCATATGGAGTTAAAGCTTGTACTTGCCTACTTCAAATTCCGTGTCCCGATTTCGCTCTGCCAACGTCCAGAATTCAATTTTCTTAAAATCTTTGAAAAAATTTCTTCAAATCTTTATTTTTATGCTGCTGATGTGGTCACAATGCCCCGTTTTGTCAAGCCAGGCAGACACGCCCCTAATCCGGAGCACTGAGAGGTTTCCAGGGAGCTCTCACCCACCCAACCCCCAGGCTTAAAAAAGAAGAAAGCTTGGGGATTTGGGGGAGCTCTACCTAAGCCCCTCTGCTCTTCTCTCCCCCCTTTTCCCAGGGGGAGAGTTTTTGCCGCTAGAAAGCCAATTTACGCTGTTCTAGCAGCTTTTACAGATTTCGGGGCTGGAGCTCCAAAAAGGAGCTCCGTCGGCAAATCACGGAGCCACCGGAAGTCCCCTTAATTGGACATTTTTAATCACACTATTGGAAAGGATAAAATTTGGAGGAAGATTCTTAAAAATGATCAAAAGGATATATAATAACCAAACAGCAAAAATATTGATTAATTGTGAGACAACAGAACAATTCGACATAAAGGAGTGAGGCAAGGATGCCCCCATCCCCCATATTGTTTATACTCACATTGGAAATATTGAGAGAAATTAGGGAAGATAAAGAAATATCAGGATTAAGGATAAAGAACCAGGAATACAAACTGCAAGCATTTGCAGATGACATAGGACTCATTCAAGAACAACCACTTCAAACAGGACCCAAATTATTGACCAAAATAAAACAATATGGGGAAGTAGCAGGCTTGAAAATCAATAAACAAAAAACAAAAATGCTTACGAAGAACCTCACCAACAATCAAGGGAAAGAATTGGAAAACACACTAGGAATACAAATAGTAAAGAAAGTAAAATACCATTGCCTTACCAATAGAATATCAACAGTCAAAAAAGATAATTACAATAAATTGACCAAACAAATAGAAAAAGATTTAGAATTCTGGTCTAAATTACAACTATCACTTCTAGGTAAAATAATCTCCATTAAAATTAATGTTTTTCCAAGGATGCTGTACCTATTTCAGGTGATACCAATAAACCCAGGAAAAACATACTTTAAAAATTTGAACAAGATGATATTAAAGTATATCTGGCAGGGGAAAAAGGCAAGAAGCAAACTAAAATGTACAGGACAAACGAGAAAGAGGAGGAATGGGGCTTCCAGATTGGCAGATTTATTACAAAGCATCAGCACTAACATGGATTAAAGAGTGGATCGAACTCAAAAACAAACGCATATTAATACTAGAAGGCTTTGATCTGATGAAAGGATGGCACGCATATCTATGGGGAGAGACACCTAAAAAACACGAACAATTCAGAAGACATATTATGAGAGACACACTGCTAAAGATTTGGACTGAAATTAAGAAGAATCACTATGATGGAATCCCATGGTGGATCTCAACAATGGAAGCACAAATATAACCAAATATAATGGATATAAAGAAAATGAAAACATATCAAGAACTCCTAAATGATGAAGGAAAATTAAAAACGAGAGAAGAACTAAAGGAACAAGGGGTAGAAATTGACTGGTGGCCATACCTACAATTAAAATCCAGATTCAAAACGGACATGGAGAATTATGGAATTCAAAAAGAACCAAACAAATTGGACAAAATGCTATTGGGCCCAAATGAGAAATTAATAACAAGAATTTATAATTGTTTACTTGCATACAAATTAGAAGAGGAAATAGTAAAAGAGAATATGATTTTATGTGCGAAGAACTTTGGATACAGCATTGAACTAAGCAAATGGGAAAAGTTATGGAAAAATTAATAATAAATTGACATTATTAGTATCATACAAAGAAAATGCTTACAAGATCCTCTACAGGTGGCATCTCTCCCCAGTACAGATCTCAAAAATGTTTCCCAAAATTTCACCACTTTGATGGAAATGCAAAACACAAAAAGGGACATACTACCATATGTGGTGGTTATGCCCAAAAGCAAAACAATTTTGGAACAAAATTAAAATCCAACTAGAAGAAATAACTGCACAAAAAATACCATTAAAACCGGAAACATACTTATTGGTATACTCATGAATAACTATGAAAAAGAAACAATATATTTAATTACATGTATTCTGACTGCAACAAGAATAATCTTTGCACAAAATTGGAAATCGGAAGAGATCCCAACACAAAATAAAATAATATTGAAAATAATGGAATATGCCGATATGGACAAACTCACCAAAGAAATCCAAGAAAAGGAAGAATCTGAATACTACCTGGTATGGCAAAAGTGGTATCAATGGCTGGAGAAAAGGAAATCCAAATAAAAAGATGATCCCAAAAGTCTTGAACCAAATCATATACCAAATGAGATATACTAGAGCTATAACTAAGCTTTACAAAATATTGTTATAAAAGATAAAATGTGGGAATATATATACTCAGAAATACAATTTACCAATGTACTGTCTTAAGAAACAAGAAGTCACGTTTAAATGTTATATATGTTGTGTATTGTTTCATTTGTTTTTGTAACAAATTTTTGTTGTGTTTTTGTTTGTGTATGTTTTTAATTTAATAAAAAAAATTTAAAAAAAGAAAGAGAAAGGCAGTTCAGGCTCCTACAGAAGCTATCATGTGTTATAATAAAAACTGTTCTTAATTTTTTTTAAATTTCCTCTCAAGAAATATGCTAGATCCAAAGTCACATGTAAATAAATACATGATCCTAAAGTTTGATTTAATTGATCTACCAAACCAGGCAAAGGGGCTTCTAGTTCGTTAATTCGTTTATCACATTTCTACCCTTCTACAACCTAAAAAAAAACCCTTTCAGCAGCTTGCGATGAAATAAAAGGTGTGTAATGATAAAAATAACCCCCTCAAATACTTCAAATATCTAACCTTGCTAGCTTGCTAACAATTAAGTGGCAACATAACTTAAACATCCTCCAGAAAAGTTTCATCTTCAACACTTTCCAGAAGGCAAACAAAAAAACCTCAAGTGGAAGACTATTTCAGAAGAAGAATAGGAAAACAATACTTTGGGGTTTCAACCACCTTCATCTTCTCGAAATGGAGAATAATCAACTGCTTCTCCTAGCATAATCAAATTGGTGAAACAACTTCTGTGGAGGCATTGTGGTCCTATAAGTAATTTGAGGCTGAGCCTTGAAGGGCTTTATGTGTTAAAAGCTAAAAGGGAGCCAATGCAAGGCCTGCAATACAGATGCAATATGATCCTACCAACTATTCCTGGTGAGGATCTGATCCATTGTATTTTCTACCATTTTTCCATCATCTTTAATTCAACCCTATAGAACACATGTTACAGTCGTCTAAAGAAATGGTGATGGGGACATGGGCCACTGAAGCAAAGTTCATATATCCCAAATAAGATCACAACTAGGGCATCACTGTTACTGGGCAAAGGACTTTCATTTCCTGATTTATCAGAAGCCTCAAGTCCAGGAGGACCTGCTTCTGTAAGGATAGTGCAGCTCTGTCTAGAATTACCATTAAGGCCATAGAGAAAATCTGAAAATACAGTCTTGCTAGATTTACATTTTACATTCTTTCCCATCAAGACCTTCACAGTCTCCAGGAACCTGGACAAATCTTTGACAGTGTCTTCAGGGTAACATGAGGCTGCAATATAAAGCTGGATATTATACTCAAAGCACTAGCTGACCTCCTCCAATGACTTCATGTAAATATTAAGTATCTGGGAGAGAATTGATCCCTGCAACCCTGCACAAGGGAACAAACACCGTGTCAGTATCTGCTCAGCTCCCACATTGACTCTTCAATTGCTTCTATGATCACATGAAATGAGCCAACATTGTCTAATAAAAGGATTTGTCCATGAAATTTCACTGAGTGAAATTCTTCTTAGCTTAACTTACTTCATATGATATGGTGAATAGGAGATAGAAAGAAGGAAGAAACATGATTATCCCTTCAACAAGAAGAAAGGTTGATATTAAGACATACAAATGGGTCAGCCCTATACATGCCTATTCAGAAATTAAGTTTTCAATGAACATATTCAGAGATAAATGATGGCCTCAGATATGTTACAACTGGTTGATGCTCGTTTCTAGAAATTATAGTCCAAATATATAGAGGGGCTTCTTTCTAGAAAACTGATGCATGTAATTGCAGAGTAACCTTTTAGGATCCCATCTTTTTGATATTTGTTCCTTGTAAATTAAAGCTCTTATCCTCCTTTGGGATCCTTGTGTTTTTCATGTAGGATGCTGGAATTATTTATATGTTCATATTCTTATGGGCATATTTATAGGTTTTTAAAACTAGTTTTTCCTTTTATGGTAAAGCAACAGTAAATGCAAATAGTAGCAAAGGGAGGGGTGGAGAAAGGCAGTAAAAATGGAACATGAAATTTAAAAAAGAGAATATTAGTAACAGATCTTACTGGATGTCAGTTTAAATGGCACATTTTAAAATAAAGTTAAGCCAAGTTCGGAACCCAGATCTGGGCAAATACCCAAACTAATAAAATAGCCAGGATTTTCAAAAATGGAAAGGAGCATGAGAACTTCAGTCTCCTGATTAGTAGCAAAGATTTGTCTTTAAGTACAGTACTGTAATCTGAGACATGAGTCTGGCAACCATGAATATTCTCATAAGCCACTTGTCTTCACCATCAAATAGATCTCAGAACTCAGATATAGAATTGATTAATAATATAGAAGATATCTAAAGATATAGAAGATATCTAAAGATATAGAATTGATTAATAATATAGAAGATATCTAAAGATACAGAAGATATCTAAAGATATAGAATTGATTAATCTGTAAACTCTGAACTTGCCTTTGAAACAAGGTTGAGAAGATGAGAATATCAGTCTAGATAAAAAGCATCACTGGAAGAGTCACATTATAATGACCAGGATCTCAGTATTTTTCATTCTGCCCTATCAGCATGGTTTATTTTAATTAATTAAATATATCACTGGTATTTGTATTTTCTGTTGATTAGTCTTTTCAATCTAGTGCCCTTTATTCTTTTTCCTCTGCAATTATACTTATGTCCAGCTTCTCTACATGCCCAACTTGGGCGAAATAGAAAATAGATGTGGATCTATATACCCGGAGAGGATACTAATTTGCAGACAGCTACCTTAGGGCATAAGTATGTCAGCATTTGTGCATAAAGTTAAAGGAGAAATTTTCATGTTTCTCCTTTTATGTTTTTTATCTGGTGCAAAATATTGAAGCACATACAAATGAGCATTAAAAAAGATTACTCGGTTCAACCCATGAAATAGTATTGAGCATAAGAACCGAGTTTGATGGAATAATCTACTCTTAATCTTAATTTTTACGTAATCTTAGTTTGTTTCAGTTGTCTATTTTGTTTTTAAAAACAAAAAACAAAAACAAAAAACTTTTGATAACCTTGCAGATCACTAGTGGAGCAGCTCTACTGTTATCTATAAATCCAGATGGGCAGCTCCAACAATGTTTATCTAATGGTTATCCAAATTTTTCCATAAATATAGATAACTACCTATGGACAATTCTAGATCTTTGTTACCATTTAGTGGTTATCCAGATTTTTGCAGCCCAAATTTGGAATTCTTACATTAAACTACACTTAACATAGACTTGCCAATGCTATTCTGTATATTGTAGGTATTTGGTAATACATTATATGATCTTTGTATTTTTCCAGTATATTTATTTTTTGAAAAGCTACTCGCCACCCTCTTAAATTAACACAACACAAATTTACAAGGACAAGCTAGTCTACAACAGAATGCAGCATGTGCAATGTATAATAATGATGGATGGGGACCTTGAACAATGATCATTAGCATGAAAATAGAAAAGTTAACAACTATAGGTTTGGAATATTTTTTTAAAATAATTTCAGTGAGAGTATGAAAGAGTATGATTTTAGAAAATACTATTTGTCACTTAACCACAGCAAGTTAGAATGGATTGACCAAGATGATTCATACATCTACCAGCTGTTTTTCTGCTGCTGAAAAAGAAAAATCACTTCATTGCCACGGTGGGAGATTCATCTTTACCTGTAATTACCTGAGCAAAATGGGTCTAATTTTTGACATTTCATCTCTGCATTCATACACACAAATACACATATTCTGCCTACACTCTTAACTATTTCTATTATATGTGTGCACATTCAATCTGTTATACTTTGTGGATTTTTTTTGTCCGGGTTTAGAACCATTTATATATAATTCTATAATGGTTTCCCATGGAAACCACTTGGACTGCAATCCTACACAGGTTCATCTTATAACCACAATTGAGATCAGAATATCTGTTGGTAAGTAAGTTGGTTGTTAAGTGAGTCATGCCTAATTTTACAACCTTTTTATCATGGTTAAGTGAATCACTGCAGTTGTTAAGTGAATCAGCCATCATTAAGCAAAATCAGCTTCCCCCATTGGCTTTGCTTGCCAATAGGGAGATTACAAATCGTGATTGCATGATCCCCCTAAGATCCTGCAACTTTTGTAAATACATTCCATTTATTATTTATTACTTATTTATTTTATTTGTTTAAATTTGTATACCACCCTACTCCGAAAGGGGCTCAGGGCGGTGGACAGCCAAAAATAAAATACAATTTACATACAAAAAGTTAAAAACTATTAAAAGAGATTAAATTTAGGCTCGAAAATTTAAAACCACCAATTTATAAAACATTTTAAAAACCCAATTTAAAACCAATTTAAAAGGGAGAGTTAGGCCAGCCCCGCCTGTTGGAATAGAAGCGTTTTTAGGGCGCGGCGGAACCAAGCACCATGTGACCACAAGGATGGTGGTTCAAGCACCATGTGACTTTACCAAGCACCATGTGACCACAAGGATGCTGCATTGGTTTTAAGTGCAAGGACAGGTCGTAAATCACTTTTTTCACTGCCGTTGTAATTTTGCACAATCACCAAATAAATGGTTGTAAATCGAGGATTCCCTGTGCACATTTATTTCTGAATCCTCTTGAACTTTGATAGAAGTTGCTTTATAGTCAGAGCGTGCATAACATTTCTTTATTTGATATAGTTTTAGTCTGTTTCTCATTAATGCAGTTCCTGAAGGGGTTAAAATAAACTTTTGCAGTATGAAATACAGACACTAGATAGATTGAAGGAAAAAGAGAAAAACAAAGGTGAAATCCAGGCCATATAGACCAGAGGTGTCAATTTCATCAAGGGCTGCATCAAGGTGGGCATGGCTGGATGGTGGTGGCCGGGTAGGGCATGACTGGAGAGACCCAGTTCGATGTCAGGGGCACTTGTAATGGCAAAGTGCTAAGGCAGGACTCCCCTCAGACCCTCCCTCACATTATAATCACCCTTCCTTCCTTCCTTCCTTCCTTCCTTCCTTCCTTCCTTCCTTCCTTCCTTCCTTCCTTTTCTTCTTTTTTTTCCTTCTAAATTCTCCTTTCTTCTTACTTCCCCTTTCCTTATTTTTTCTTCCTTAACTCTCTTCCCATCTTCCCAACTTTCCTTCTTTTTCTTTTTCTTTCCTTTTTCCCTTTCTCCTTTCCTGTCCCTTGTTGCATGCTCAAATGCAAAAGAGGAAACATTTCTCCTTTTGTTTTGTTTTTAGTTTGTTTTGCTAGCTCTCTGTCAGAGGAAATGGAGCCTGGGGAAGCTGTTCACAGACCCCCTGGGCCCCATTTTCAGCCACAACAGCCTTATGCAGCCCTCCGCCAGAGTTCGGGGTGGGGGCGTACACAGTCCTTCCGGGCTCTGTTTTCGCTGGCAAAGGTATCGCAGGCAAGTCCTTTGATGTTTCCAAGGCAGCCCTGTGGGTCAGATCTAAACACCTCGTGGGCCGCATCCAGCCCCTCGGCCTTGAGTTTTACACCCGTGATATAGACAATATTCAATATTCATGTAAGAAGAAGGTTCCTATATGAGCGTGTAGCTGAAAAGGACTGCCTAAGATTCTCAAAATTCACAAGAAGAGTTTTCTGTGTCATCTTAACAGTTGATTTCATCTACTAGAGCAGTGTTTCCC
Organism: Coluber constrictor foxii; assembly: GCA_038048745.1. Lineage (NCBI taxonomy): Eukaryota > Metazoa > Chordata > Lepidosauria > Squamata > Colubridae > Coluber > Coluber constrictor. Next base: position 74,790,278 of record CM075961.1, read on the forward strand.
AAAGTGGGGTACGCATACCCCCAGGGTTACGGGAAGAGTTTGGTGGGGGTACGCGTTGCACAGGAATTTAGTGGGGATCACGTGGGAATATCCACTGCACCGTGCTTAGCTGCGCCCACAGAACAAAGAAAGAAATAGTCGCGTATCGCAGTTTTTACACGGGAACTGGGAAACGGGAACAAAATAACTTTCATTTATTTTGAGTATGTACCAAAAAAATAAAAAATAAATATATTTTGATTTTTATTAAAGCATATGTTTTTTATGAGGGGTACTCAGCATTACAAAATTATAGAAGGGGTACACATATGTCAAAAGTTTGGGAAACACTGTACTAGAGCCTTCTATGTGGTGATGGAGGGGAGAGGTGCGTGCACTAAAAAAAATGAATTTTGTACCTGTGACCACATGAGCAAAATCCATCCTTGTGCACATGAAAAGGGGCAGGATTTTGCATAATTACAGCCACCTTCTTGGATGATATGCATCATTCCATGTTTAGGACTGTTCATTTTGCATAAGCAACTTTGAGCAGCAAACAGTTAAAAACATAATATAATATAATACATAATATAATGCAACATAATATAATATAATGCAATACACAAATGAAACTAGAATAAAATAAAGCAGCTGCCTCTGGATGCTCTAACTCATTCTGTACTAACAAAGGCAAGACTGTAGGGTATTGCATTCAGAGCATTAGATGTCAATGAGCAAAACCATGAATCTGACTGAGTTGAATTGTTGTTGCTAGAGTAAAATGGGCCCAGCTAGTGCCACACTGATACCAATTTCATTGCCTTAAATTTCTGCCATATATAACCATTTCTTGCATTTGATCTAGTAAGCGCCTGCAAAGCACATCTTTTATGAATGCTTCTGTATTAATTACAGCTTTGGCACCAGGATTTTGTGGTCGCAATCATAGATCCTAATGTCCTCCCCTAATGTGAAAATGATGACATATTCCAATAATTATTTCATTCTTTTGAATATTTTTTTCTGTACAAAATGGAGATGATTGAATTGTTAAAATGGGTGGGCTCTCTGCTGAATTTAGAACCCTGGCAATTGACCACATTTTGCTATCTTTTAGAATTGCTGGCATTTTCAACTGGCCTCTGAATGCTACTAGTGTGGCATCTCTTAAATATGACAGAAATAGATCCACTGCAGGACTTTCGATAAGAAGCAGCATAGTATTTCTCACACATCTGAACTGTTGAAAAGAATCCAGTGAAGCTTCAAATGTTGCCTGACCAAATATTAAGCTTTCTGGTTTGCAAACATGGAGTAGGAGTAGGAGTGGAGATTCATGTATTTCTAATTCAATCAGTATTTCAGAAGAATGTCTTGCCTTTGGAACCATTCTGAATCACGTCAAAAGAGTTAAGGTCCAATATTGTATATATCTAAAGGAAGTTCAACCTAGATTTGAAAAGCTCTTCTGTAGCTCCAGTACAGGCTACTTACACTGTATATGAATAATTAGATCCCAATTCCCTTCATAGCAACCAAAACATACAGCCACAAGGGAATTATTTCTGTGCACATCAGTCTCAATGGATAACTGGGAAGACAGAGTATATATCACTGCTTTTTCCCTCCTGTGGCTCTGTTTTGATAAAATGCATTAACTTAAAATCAGAGATTTTATTGTGTAACTTTTTTTGTAAATTAAAAATTTCATTGTGAGTCCAACTCCAGGGTAAGTGCAGGGAATTCAGAGCTGGAATATTCTCAGGATATGATTTTTTTATTTATTTTTTTAATTTGATTTATATGCCGTCCTTCTCCGGAGACTCAGGGCGGCTTACAGTGCGTTAAGCAACTTTAATTGATGGTTGATGGATTCTTCCTTGTTAGGTATCTTTGAAGACATCTAACAAGGGAGAATCCATCAACCATCAATTAAAATCCATATTCCTTGTAACATAAGTCCATTGAACTTATCTCTTCAGATGTAGTAGAGAACATGTTTTGCTGTCCATCAGGCAGTTGAAGAGTGCCACGATATTTCTCTTTTCAGTCTTCCATATCTCTTCTCCAAATTAAACAAGACCAGTTACTTTAATTTTTGTTCCTTACCATACTGTCTGCTATTGTGATTACCCTTCCTTTAAATTATAAAGGTCATAAGTGAACCCGGTTCACCTATGTCCTTTAAAATATCTAAGGCCTCAAACTGGACCTAGTAGATGAAATCTATGGCTACTGCAGAATGATGTGAAGTTTTCAGAACACATTATGGTGTTCTGAAAACTTGTACTCCATTAAGGCAGCCTGAAATTGCATTAGCTACGTTTGCACGTACATCACGCTGCTGACTCACTTTTAGTAACAGAGCAAACCAAGCAAATGTATATATTCTAGCTTAATCTGAGTACTATTTTTGCTTCAGCGAGGCAGGGAAAAAAATAAAATTAGAAAGGTCTTTTACTTTGATTTCTATCAAGGTTTGCTAATTGAATTCAGGCCGTATTTTAGGTAAATCAAGGCTATTCCTACATACAATAAAATAAATATATGTAATACATGATATGTCAGTTGTCAAAGGCACAGATCCCAAAAGTAATTTTCAGTAGAAGAATTAATACGGGTATTTAGATTAAAAAATAACTACATCAGATGTTCTTAAAATAAGCTACCTGCTAGTAAATGCAGCTTACTGCTACTGATATACGGTATACTAAGTATAATAAATATATAAATTTCCTATTCTAGAGTTTCACATCCCACAAAGAGTTCAATTATTTGGACAAACACAGTTTTAAATAGTAATCGGGAGGAAGATATGGAAACATTAAAATTATTTTGATTCCTCCTCTCTAATTTGAAAATTGCGATGTTGATATTTGATATTTTATTGATTGCATGTTTTCCTTACCATCAGATCCAAATTAAAATAATTTGTTAAAAATAGTAAGATTCAAGTAGATTGATTTGAATTGCACTGATTTGAATGGGACTTTAATGGCAGCTGCATCTGGTCCAACATAATTGATGCATGTATCATTTTTAGCAGTAGATTTCTATGATGTACAATATGTGTCTTTTTATTGAGAAGGTGATTGTAGAAATACACTTTTTTTTTTTGAATGGTAGAACCTTGTAGATTGAGCATCTGTCCTAATAACTTAGATCTAGAAATGAAACCTTTCAATTAGTTGGAACAATTCCTATTTGGAATTGTTATACACCATAACACTGTAGTGATAAAGTCATCTCACTGAATAAATGCAGTTGGGATTTCAGCACTTTTAAAGGATTTCTAAAGGGGATTTAGGTTTATTAAGTTCAGTGATTTAAACTTTGATTTGGTTAGACCCCTATACTCTAGAAAATCAGTGAAAAATCAACTCTGTGTTGTTCATAGTTTATCAGTAATTTTGGCAGAGTGCTTTCTGGGAAAGCTGGGAGTTCAGGAGCTGCTTCTAAAGATCACTTTTATTTTCTGTCAATAAGTGAAGACATGTTTCTTTAAACTAGCATTTTTACTTCTCTTGATTTATTCTGTTTATTAACTGATATAGTAGTTTGGATTTTTATGTCTCTTATCTTCCCTAGGACATTTTTAAATTATTATTTTTATGCCTTTTGTATCATGTAAGCTGCTTTGGTTTCTTTCTTTGCATGGGAAAAACAGCATATTTTCATCAATCAATCAATACATTTTTTTTCAGTGTAGCACCTTTTGTTCTGTTTCCTCTCCTCTGTTCATGATTTTCCTCACTTTCATCTATTTCTTTCAACAGGAAGGAATATTAATAACATATTCAATGAGATTGGAATCTTTTTTCCCCTCTTCTTGCTAGAGGGAGATGCAGGACTCTCTTGTTTGCCAAGGCTTTAATGCTTTTATTCATTTTCTGTTTCCTATAGTTGTTTGCCCAGCCTTCTCTGGGAACCCTTTGCATAATTTCCTTGAGATACATAACCTATACACTAATATTAAAATTTTGATGACTACAGAAAGAAAGAAAAAATACCACCTTTTTACATTTGCATCTCTATGGATTAATAGACTGCTATCTACTCTCTTTTCTATTCCACACATAGAAAATGATTATGGATTTGACTCCATAATCATCTCTGCCAGGATTCTGTATATAAGTGTAACCAACTAAATGTTTTTGGGAAGTTCACTGGCAAGACTTTTAGTGAAAATGCTTTCTTCTGCTTTCATTTACAGCAATTATTTTGCCTCTCTAACTAGTTGTATGTAGTTATTATGATCGATATTAAATTTCATTAAACAAATTTATTTGACTGCCCACTTACCAAAAGGAGCTCTAGGAACAAACAAGAACAAAAACACAATGATTAAAAACCACTCAAGTAAAAAAAGACAATACTGAACTCTCAATAAAAGTCATATCCATAGATCAAATATACCATTCCTGTCTCATTAACTGTCACTACCCACACCTGGGAGAAACCGAGTTCTTCATTGATTTCTTGAGGGCCAATGGACCCATTGCCAGACTTAATACCTGGCACCTTATAAATATTTTTGATTACAATTTCCAGAACCCATAAGCTTATAGGATTTGGTGTTGAAAATTTCTAGTAGATTAATCCTTAATCCTTAAACTGTTTTGCCAAATTTCAGTAACAATTTACAGATTTGAGTAAACTTGGTAGTAACTTACTGGTGAATAAAATTTGTTTTCAATGACACAGCACTAAGGATGTTGTAACATGTTCAGATCCTTGATACAATAGCAACACTTTAAATATAAAACAGAAAAAAGGAGTGATGAGAAGTTTTTTTTTCAAAGGAGGTTGCAATATGACAGATTTATGTCATTAATGATGCTGCAAGCTAAATGCATGAATTATGGCCTGCCAGCTCCTTGATGATCTTTTGTTTTGTGCTATTAAGGAGCCTGCAAAAATAGGAAATTTACTGAGTACAATACTGTACATACATGGCTGGTTGACTCTATTCAGTTTGGTGGATCACAGATTGTATAGGTTGAAGAACCATATTTTGAGAATCCAGTCAAATTGCTAAGAGCCTGAAAAATACAGAATTGTATTCCATTTTAGATTTATGTCTGAAATCGGAAACTACCAAGCATACCAAGAAAAATATATAGCAACCCAAATTTCATTCTTGAATTTTCTTGTTTCTTTTCTTAGCATGCTATGGAATTGTTCAGGTTCCCACTGGACCATGGTTCTGTCGAAAATGTGAATCGCAAGAAAGAGCCGCCAGGGTGGTGAGTACACATTGAAAACATGTCAGAAGAACCAAATAAAACTTACTCTGGAAACAGAGGCCTACAAACAATTGTTTCACTTTGCATCTGGAGCATTGGTAGTTTCTGAACATGGAGCCTCTGTAACATTTTTAATAGCTGATGTCTGTATTATTAGACAGTTCACCTACACTTGTAGATCTAATTATAAATGCACCACTTAGAGAGCATAGAAATATTTATCTCCTATCCAGGGGTGAGTTCTACTTACCTTTACCAATGGTTCGCAATGAGATCATGCACGCGCAATCGCTTCATGAGCGCCTTGCTTCTGTACGCGTGCCTTGAGTGTGCCTTCTGCGCATACTCAACTCGCCAATGACGACATCTGGGGCGGTGGGCGGGGCCTCCTGCCAGTTTTACTATCAGTTCTTGCGAACCAGTCTGAACTGGGGGCAACCCACCACTGCTCCTATCCATGTTTTATACTCCTGAAAAGCCCCTTTATTTTAGGTGCAACTACATTTTTGTCATATTCATTTCCTTACAAATGTAAAAAAGATATCATTTATGAAATGCGCACACCTAATTTGATTCGTTTAAAGGGGGAAAGAGTTGCTTTTTCTTAGGAAATCGTTGAAATTTTCATAGGCCGAAGAATCTTTTCAGTTCTAGATTTGCCAGTTTTTCAATCCCTTGTCTTGTAGCTATGACAGACAAGATTGGGAGAAAGAAATTTTGATTTTTTTTTCAGATGAATTTGATTTTAAAGTCATAAAGGACATGATGATTCACTTTCACTTATATTATATTGGTACATTAGCAACATTTCCCATAGAAGGTTTAAAAGACCCAGTCATTGAGGTAAACAAGAATTGATTTACTCTGTTAAACAAGGAGCAAAAAGCCCAGGAGGCTCTGGACTATATAGTACTCAAGACGTAAATAAATCCATTGCCATCTACTGGCTAAATTAAGAAACTATTCTTCTACAACTTATTTCTTCTGAAAAAGCAACCTCAGCTGGTTCCTTTTAGTCTTTTGTTGGCTACTCCAATTTTGCTTGGGGGAGGGGGCAAATCTCATACCTAGCCAGAAGTCTTCTGATGTCTGGTATGGCATCCCTCTTTTCCCCAGATTTAAAACATGAATGGATTTTGTGCAGATAATGAAATTGTCATGGTATAATTGACAAGAATGCCCAAAAGTTGTGTTGGCCTCAAAATGGGGAAGGTGTAGTTATGTCAGATGCAATCCCTTCATTGATTAAAACACTTGGCCACTCTGCGTAGAAAGAAATGCAAGATTATGAAAGGAGTGAGTCGTTTCCTGTTCCTGGAATTTTGAAAAATGCCAGTTTTGACAGTCTTTAGATCTAGCCCTATAGAGAAGCAAAAAGGATAGGGCTGTGGCATACATTACGCTTATTACACATTTGGAAAAAAGATGTGAAACTTCAGAAAAAGGCGACAAAAGAGGGTTTAGATTTCCATAACATTGGCATATCCTGATTTGTATGTTAAAGGCAAATTTATGCAGAATTGCTATAATAGAAATAGAGAGAAAATTACATTTTGGTCAGAACTTTAATCACAGGACCTGTGTGTGTGTGAGCTTCTGGCCCAGGTGTGACTTCAAAGCTGCTCATCTCAGTCTTCCTGGTTCCATACTTTTAGATTGGACATAAATCAGACATTATAAAGTTGCCATAGTTGAGAAGCACTGGGTCAGATAGTTCTGCCTAAACCAGGATGACCCAGAAAACAGAAGGGAGGGGTGGAAGCAAACAAGCAAGCAAGCAAGGATAATCATGAGGGAGTCTAGCTGAGACACAAGACAAGTTGTTTTGTGGGAGGGCTACATTTGTTAACTAAAATCTCCTTTGAATCAAACTTGATATCCATAATTTAGTATAGGGGGGCAATAGTACAGAAGTAATTGGCCTTTGACTTCCTACAGAATAATTTCTGAGTTTCCCAGTCTAGTAAATCTGATGGTCTCTCATCCAAGTAGTAACCAATCCAAATTTTCATGATTATCCAAAATTGATGAGGTTCTGCTCTCTAACTGAGGAAGTAGGCTTTATAATGAAAAGAAGTAAGAGGATGTTAGTAGTTAAACCAAGAACTTCAGGATATAAAGAAATATATAGGGAGCCGTGGAGCAAGGATGATGTAAAGAAAGAAAGAATGCTCATCTGCTTTTGTTGTGTGAGCTTAGTGTCTCTGGCTTGTTGTTGTATTACTATTTTGACTAGCTTTCTGTCTGGGAAAATTAAATAATTGCAAGAAACATTAAGCGGAGAAAGGAATAAAGTATCTGGTAATTCTAGCTAAGAGAGATAATGGAAGTAAATATGGCTTAAGTAGAAAAAAAATGCAGTGCCTCTCAACCAGCACTCAAGATGGAACTAACTGAACCTTAGGAAGATTGCTTTTAATATTAGATCAATGAGTGTATTCACTGCTTACATTTGTAAAGGTTGAAATGAAATGCTCTAAGTATCACATCCACAAGAATGACTACATATTTCCCAGTAGAGGAAGACTTGCAATGCGGATTCATAAGTTGAATATGTCCCCGGCTACAGTAGTAGAAACAGATTGGGGGGGGGGGGAATCCTGTTGCCTGGGTTCTTGCTTATTGTAGCTAGTATTTTACCTAACTTAGGGGTCTGCAACCTTAAACACTCAAAGAGCCATTTGGACCCATTTCCTACAGAAAAGAAAACACTGGGAGCCACATAACCTGGGTGGGCATGGCCAACTCAACGTCACTCCCAAGCAGTCATATGACGTGCCCTAGCCATGCCTACCCGAGTTTGGTGGCTCCGGGGGTTTTCTGTGGAAAATGGGTTTCTCTCTCTCTCCCTCCCTCTCTCTGTCTTCTGTTTTTCTCTCCCGCCATCTTCCTTCCTTCCTTCCTTCCTTCCTTCCTTCCTTCCTTCCTTCCTTCCTTCCTTCCTTCCTTCCTTCCTTCCTTCCTTCCTCTCTCCTTCTCTCTCATTTGTTTCCCTCTTTTCCCTCATTCTCTCCCTCATTTCTCTCTCCTTTCTTTCCCTCAGATTTCTTTTTTTCTCCCTCTCCCTCTCCCTCCATCCTTTTCTCACTTCTCTTTTTCTCCCTTTTTCTCTCTCATTTCTCTCTTTCTGTCTTTCATTTGTTTTCCTCTTTTTCCTCTCTCTCTCTTTCTTTCTTTCTTTCTTTCTTTCTTTCTTTCTTTCTTTCTTTCTTTCTTTCTTTCTTTCTTTCTCTTTTCTTTTTCTTCCCCTTTTCTCTCTCATCTCTTCCCCTCTTTTCCCTCTTATTTCTCTCTCCCTCTCCCTTCCTTTCTCCCTTCTCTCTCGTTTGTTTCTCTCTTTTTCCTGTCTCATTCTCTCCCTCCATCATTTTCTCATTTCTCTCTCTTTTTCTTTCCTTTTCTCTCTCTCTCATCTCTCTCTCTCTTCCCCCCTTTTCTCTCTTTCCGTATCCTTTCTCTCATATGTGTGTGTGCTCCTTCTTGAACCATTTCCAAAAACAGGTGAGGGTTGGTTTTTTGTTTTTGCTGATGTTCTTTCTTCTTCTTTGGGTGCTTTTTACCATATGATTTAAATCAAGAGTCATATCAAGTTCCCAGATAAATGAAGCTCTTTCATCCCCCTGCTGTGACTCCCTGTCGGCTGGCTGGCCCCACCCCTCACCCTCCCATCCCAGTCACTCCTCATGTAGCCTGAGAAGGTAAGGGTGATGGTGGGATTGGAGACACCCTCCGAACTAGAGAGAAGCACCCCTGTACTTGCTTCTCATCTCGCAGAGGCTTCTTCTTAGTGCTGCACATACCTTGGTCACTTAGGGAGATGCGTAACTTGCTTTCTGCTCCGAGACGCTGGCCCAGGCCGCTGCGGCCGAAACTCCGCATCTTAATGGGCTTCAGGAGGAGGAGAGGACAAAGTTTACAATGCAGAGGATCAGCTGCAGCTAATGAGCATGTTCAGAATGGAAGATTTTTATAAAAATGACAAGCTGCCTTGGAGTAGACCCATTTCGGGCAATGGAGAGGCTATAGGTACAAGAAAGGAGGTCATGTTAAATTGAGAAGTTCTCCATATTTGTATATTTGATATAAGTTGTTATATATAACGTGAAAATAAGGGTCTTGGTTTTTTTTAGGCTTGAAAATAAGCACTTGGGCTTATTTTCAGGGAGGTCTTTTTTTTTTTTTTTGAGGTGCAGAAGGCAACAAGCATGATCACCTCATGACGCTCGGCCCCTTAATGATGACCCACGGATTAGCTGATCTAGTGAGAGCTGGGAGTTCTGTCTTTCCCGGAGCACCTAGAGGTGTTTTGGCACATTCTTGCCAACCCTAGCCCTGCTCATGGCACCAGGCAACCTTGCAGCTGAGAGCTTCTCTCTTCCACTGCTCACCTGTGGCTATTGAGCAGGCGGCGAGCAAAGTTTGCACTCAGGTGTTGTTCAGGCTGCTGCCAAAGATGAGGCAGAAAGCCATGTGGCCCTTCAGAATCGGCTCCCCCCCCTCTACCCAGCTGCTGCTGCTTCAAAAAAGGATGAAAACGCAGGCCAGGATCGGGTCAGAGCTGCCAGCAGAGATCAGCAGCCCAGATTCAGTGAGGAAAAGAGGGAGAGGAGGTACTGCGAGAGAGCCCATTTCTCACATTCTTCTCCGCCCCGGTGGTAGTGGCGCATTCAGCTGACCAAATCTGGCCTGCTGATGTTGGCTGGCGAGGGGGAGAGAGAGACAGAGATAGAGGGATGAATGAATGACTTGGTGTGTACCTGTCAGTTGGCTTCCAGCACCAGAGAGGCTGGAGAAGGGAAGCAGCCAGGCTGCTGTTACCTTTCATTGGAGCGCGTGGAATGAGATGGGGCTCCTCTTGCCATCTCTTCTCCGCCCCTCGCCGGGCATGGCAGGGCTTTCTGCCCCTCGCTTAGCCACCCGTCCCCTTTATCAAGGGGGATGGCAGATGGGGAGGAGTGTGTGTGTCTCACTCTACGCATCTCCCCACCCCTCAAAATAGGGGGTGGGTGGTTAAATGAGGTGCAGGATGCCAGCTATGCCAAGTATGATGAAGCTCACAGTGGTGCTGCTGTTCATCCATGCAATGGCACAACCCGCCTTGCAGAGTCCTGCTCCAAGAAGTGGTGGCGTGATGAATCTCACAAAGACTCATTTTTGGCAGAGTTTGGGGGAGAGAAAGAAAGACTTCTGCTATTTCTGCTTCTTTTGTTGCATGCAGCCAAAAGTTCACAAAAGGCAGGAAGGTGAAATGCCAAACTTAACTTAACAGCGCCAGAAAAGACACCCGGAGAGCGATTGGAGGGCCAGCCACTCCGAATACGACTGAACAGGTTCAGGAAGGCTTGGACTCCGATTGGGTGGGCTCGGGGGGGCTGATGGAGTTGAATCTTTAGAGTGTTATCTGGGAGGAGTTTGACCTTGTGACCGAGGACGTGGACAGGATTCTGGGTAGGTTGAGTGCTGCCACATGTTTATTGGACCTGTGTCCCTCCTGGTTGGTACTGGCCTCCTGGGCGGTCACACGAGGCTGGCTCCACATGATAATAACGCTTCTTTGAGTGAGGGTTTCTTCCCCTCTGCCCTGAAAGAGGCGGTGGTGAGGTCTTCCCACCACCGTTCAAGAAGCCTTCCCTGGACTGGCTGTATTAGCAAACTATTGTCCAGTCTCCAACATTCGCTTTGTGGAGAAGGTTGTGGAGAGTGTGGTGGCGTGACAGCTCCCCCAGTACCTGGATGAAGCTGTCTATCTAGATCCGTACCAGTCGGGCTTCAGGTCGGGATACAGCAAGGAAACAGCATTGGTCACATTGGTTGATGATCTCTGGAGGGCTCGGGACAGGGGGTGTTCCTCTGTCCTAGTCCTATTAGACCTCTTAGCAGCTTTTAATACCCTTGATGACGGTATCATGCTGCACCATCTGGAGGGGTTAGGAATGGGGGGCACCATGTTGCGGTGGTTCTTCTTCCTCTCTGGTCGGACACAGTCAGTGTTGGCAGGGAGACAGAAGTCAACCTCAAGGCGCCTTGTTTGTGGGGTGCTGCAAGGGTTGGTCCTCTTGCCCCTTCTATTCAGCATTTATGTGAAGCCGCTGGTTGAGATCATCCATGGTTTTGGGGTGAAGTTCCATCAGTATGCTGATGCTACTCAGCTGTACATTTCCACCGGACCACCCCAATGATGCCTTTGACATGATGCCTGGAGGCTGTGCGGATCTGGATGGGGAGAAACAGACTCAGACTAAACCCCTCCAAGACCGAGTGGCTATGGCTCCTGGCGTCCTAGTATAGTCAGTTGGTTCCATCACTGATTATTGGGAGTGAGATCCTGGCCCCCTCAGAGAGGGCTCGCAATCTGGGTGTTCTCCTGGATGCACGGCTGTCTTTAGAAGACCACATGACGGCTGTGGCCAGGGGGGGCTTCTATCAGGTTCTCCTGATTTACCAGTTGTGGCCCTTTCTGGACTGGGACACCCTGTGCACGGTCACTCATGCCCTTGTCACCTCCCGCCTGGACTACTGTAACGCTGTCTACATGGGGCTCCCCTTGAAGAGCACTCGGAGGCTCTAACTGGCCCAGAATGCAGCTGCGCAGGTGATTATGGGAGTGACATGACACACCCATGTAACACCTCTCCTGCACAAGCTGCACTGGCTCCTGATGGTCTTCCGAGTGTGATTCAAGGTGTTGGTCACCATCTTCAAAGTGCTCCATGGCTTAGAACCCGGATATTTACAAGATCGCCTTCTGCCACCGTTGGCCTCCCACCAACCAACACGCTCCCACAGAGAGGGTCTCCTCAGGGTGCTGTCGGTCAAACAATGCTGACTGGTGACCCTCAGGGGAAGAGCCTTCTCTGTGGGAGCACCCGCCCTCTGGAATGAACTGCCCCTGGGGATATGTATGATTCCTGACCTACGTACCTTTCATCGTGCCCTTAAGACCTTACTATTCCAACAGGCTGGGCTGGCTAGATAAGGAATTTTAGGGGTGTTTTAATCTGGAGTTTTTAAATTTGGGACCAAATTATTTAATACATTTTTAAACTGTTTTTAAACTTTGTATTTTATGTTGCTTTTACTATGGCTGTACACTGCCCTGAGTCCCTCAGAAGAAGGGTGGTATAAACATTTAAATAATAAATAATAATAACATAAAATAACTTATACCCACACCTCATGTATGGGCTGCCCCCGAGCGGGGTGGGGGTGGGGAGACCATCAGAGGCACCCCATCCAGCCCCTCCTGCTTCAGCTTCACCTTTGCCTGGGTGGCAAGCGCTAGAAGGGCGCTGTCCTGAAGCTTCCCCACTGCTTGGTTTGGGGCAGATAGTGCCCGGCAGGCCCAGGTCTGGTGGATGGGCAGGCAGGTGGAGCGGAGAAGAGAGGTCTTGCAGAGGAAACCTTTCAAACCGTAGTCGCTGACTGCTCCATTGCCATAAGGTAAGCTGCGGAACAGAGGGGCCCTCTGCTGCAAGGTTGCCTGGCGCCGTGGGCTGGGCTGGGGCTAGGAAGAATGCATTGGAAATATCTCCAGGCACTTGGAGAGACATAACTCCTGGCCCTCACTGAATCAGCTGATCTGCAGGCTGCAGTTAAGGGGCCAAGCAGCCATGAGATGACTGGGGAAGGGAAGGGCTGCCTTCTGTCCTGGCCACGTCCACCCCTTCACTAGGGTTTATTTTTGGGGTAGGGTGTATATTACTCCCACCCCAAAAAAATTGGGTTAGGCCTTACTTTTTGAATAGGTCGTATTTTCAGGGAAACACAGTATAAGATATAAATTCCTCCTTTACAATCAGGAAATGATCTGTATGTATTACTAAGTAAAAAGGAAAAATGAGTCAATTTCTCATCCATCTGGTATATTTAGATTCAAGATAACATGTATAGCAGTACCCTTGCATGATGAGTCTGATTTACAGTCATCTTTTAAGATATATCATTCCCCTGTTTGATTGAGGACAAAGGAAATTCCTCCTAAAAAATAAAGAGAAAATACACATTAAGATTAATTAAAATTAAAACACACTTTAAACTTGTCAATTAAAAATGCATTTAAGTACCTACTCAAAGGCAAAAATAGAAAACCACAAAAGGCAATGTGTATTTATCATAAATAATATTGGGGGGGGGGAGGTAATGTTTATACTAAATGTTCTACTTGAATACTCAAATTGCAACCTCCTAGGTACAATGAGATGCTTCCAAGAGTTCAAATAACAGTAGAAACTAGATAGTAACAAGGTAGACACCACTACTGGCAATATTCTAAGTGCCAACAATAAAACTAGTTTTGCTGCTCCAGTAAAGAAAGCAAAGCACCAGTAACTAGTTCAGCAGCCTCTATTAAATCCGCTTACTGAATTGTGACAAAAGGTTTCTATGCAGAACTAAAGTAAACCAACAATAATGCGTAATAAAAGGCAATCAGATAGGAAAACATCTGTCAGATTTCTTTGGGAACCAAACTACTTAAGTATGATGAATACATAGACACCTATGGCAAAATAATTTATAATATTGGCACAAGCGATAAACATTCAACCTGCTACTTTATGTAAGCTATCACAAAACATGAAAATTAAAAATCCTGTACATTTTCTTGTGCAGAAATTAATGCTTTTGATATGGCCTCTCGGCCTTTTTGAAGTAACAGAATAGAAATTAATCAGATTATGTCCTGATCTGAGTAGAATTTTCAATTATGTTGAAATATTTTCATTTCCTTTAAAATCAAACACATATACATGCAATCATACACATTTTTATGCGCCTCAATGAAAGTTAAGGGGAAAAAATTATGTTTGCAAATTTCCCATGTATTGGCAGTGAAAGTGCACAGATATAGTCAGTATTTATATATTAAATATTATGTATTATTATATTAAATATTATGTATTATTATATATTAAAAGCCATCTAAAAGGAGGAAGTTGTCAGAATTGAATGCTGATCTGAACAGACTTTAAGGCATGTCTGGATATATGATAAATCAGTAGTTGATTAATCTAAATGTAGTAGATTAGTATAATGTAGTAGGTAGTATAATATTATAGATGATTATTGCAAGACAATTGAGTTGCATTGTTCCAAGTTGGTTTCATATTAGCAATAGCAACAACACTTAGACTTATATACCATTTTATAGTGCTTTTACAGCCCTCTCTAAGCAGTTTACAGAGTCAGCATATTGCCACCCCGCAATCTGGGTCCTCATTTTACCCACCTCGGAAGGATGGAAGGCTGAGTCGACCTTGAGCCCGTGAAATTCGAACTGCTGACTGCAGCTAATAGCTGACTGCAGCTGAAGTAGCCTGCAGTACTGCATTCTAACCACTGTGCCACCGCTCTTATTGCAAGTTTTTGGATTTTCGTTTAAAAGTATGCCTCTTACTATTTCTGAATTGCTCATATGGATTTAAATTATAAGGAATTTGTTACTTATACAGTAAATACCCATTGGGGCATTTCTTAATTTATTTAGTCTGTGGAGATTCTCAGTCATGCAGGTCATAGTTGTCTCAAAGGTACTTTTTCAAAAGGTAACCGGATTGGTTTTTTTAACCTTGAGGAAGAAGAAGTTTCATTTCTTATCCAAGAAGCTTCATTGATTCTGGCAGGATGGTGGGGGGCAATGGAAGGATTAGTTCTGACAGGATGGGAGGGGGTTGGAAGAATCATATTTCTTTGCAGTCATCTGGTTGTTAGCACTTTCCCTGAGAATTTTTGGGGACACTTGGCCCTAAGGGTCACCTATATTGTCACCTGTGCGAATGGGGGTGAAATTTTCTTGGAAATGCTGAAAGGACTGAGTTGTAGACAGGAGATAGGTGATGTCTTATTTCTTCCCTTCTGTTGAGAGAGGGCTGCTTGATGTTAACATAAATGGCCTCTTTTACCCCTCTTTCAAACCAATGGTGCGGATAGCTTGCTGTTTTATTTATAATAATTGGTATAAAAATCATGCAAACCATTTATAAATTATTTTAAATGCAGCTTGTCTGTCTTATACCAAACTCAAATGTTAAAAGTAAGCTCTTTCAAAAAGTAACTCATAACTAAGGGAGATAGCATGTACTGTGCAGTTATTTTATCTTTTCTTGCTTAACAGAGCTTATTTGGTTCAAAGAAGGAAAAAAAGGGAACACTACAAGGCTACAAATGGAAACTGCCATTGTTTGGATTTTGCCCCCTCACCCAGATATGTACACAACTAAAATTCCATGAAATAAGCTGAATGTTTGCACAATGTAAGATTTTTAAAAAAAGGAAAAGAAAATACTCCAGGTGCTAGTGAAAATGTGTCTAGATGTTATGAGCTAGGTTGCTTTAAATAAAATCTTTTATAAAAGGCATTACAAAACAAACCCATGGGAACAACTTATACATTTTAATTTACAAAAATAATCAGCTAACCAAATCAAACAAGGCACTTTCCTGTTTGTTACATAACAGGAACTCAATTTCAAAATAAATTTAGTGCAGTAGGGCAGAGGTTTTTAAATTTCTTCAGCAACGAAACTTATTAATTAAAAAATAAATGTTAGAACCCCTGATCAAGAATAGAGCTTTACTGATAGAAAATTATCTGCTTGAGAGGTTTGATTTATTTATTTGTCCTTAACCTCTCCTGAAATTTCATCAAGTTCTTGCAGAATCCTAGTGTTCTAGTATTGAAAAACCCTGCATTACAACATAGGGTTGCAGCAGTGACTTTTGGTTATCAGATTCTATATAAAATAAGCACAGGTAGCCCTTGTTTACTTACAACAATTGGACCAGCAACTCAGAGTCACTAAGTGAGATTATGCTTATGATTTTATCTCACCTTTCTTCTGATTTATAGATCTGTGAAGGTTGCAAATGTGAGGATTTGTTGCAAAGTTAACTTGCTAAATGAGGGAATCACTAAATAAGAATTACCTGTAGCATAAATCACTATAGTTTGGTGTGTGTGTGTGTTTGTTTGTTTGTGTGTGTGTATTCTCACTATTGTGTAAAAAGCAATATATGGATTTGCCTTAATTCGTTTTCTGCTACCTTCCTTCATTTTGTGCTTACTGCACTAAACAAACTTTACTTAGAAATACCCTTTGAAATGGTTCTTTATCTATATTTTAAGAAATGTTATGGGTTGGGTTGTTTTTTTTCCAGAGAAAGAGCAGGACAAGAGGGTAGAGTGCATCAGCTCAGACAGTGCAGGCTATAGAGCTGTGATGGCGAACCTATGGCACGTGTGCCACCGGTAGCACGCAGAGCCATATCTGTGGGCACGCGAGTGTTGCCCTAGCTCAGCTCTGGCACGCAGAGCTGATTTTTGGGCCTTCTGGGCCCACTGGAAGTTGGGAAATGGGCTGTTTCTGGCTTCTGGAGAGCCTCTGGCGGGGGTGGGGGTTGGTGTTTTCACCCTCCCCAGGCTCTTAGAAAGGCCTTGGAGCCTGGGGAGGGCTAAAAACGGGCCTTGCAGTCCTACCGGAAGTCAGGAAATGTGCCGTTTCCAGCTTCCAGAGGGCCTTTGGGTGGGTGGGTAAGTCCGTTTTCGCCCTTCCCAGGCTCCTAGAAAGGAGGAGGCTCTTAGAAAGGCTCTAGAGCCTGGGGAGGGCGAAAACCGGGCCTACCGGGCCCACCATGCCATTGTGTGCCAAAAGCGAGAGGAACACAGGGGATTGTGTGCGCATGCGCAGGGCACATTGAATTATGGGTGTGGGCACATGCACATGCAACCCCCCCACGCTCCCCACATTTTTTACATGTGACTGCAAAAAGGTTAGACATCACTGATATAGAGTAACTTTAATCAATTTTTGCTAAAGCCCATTGAAGCAACACTCACCTTCATTTTCCAAATCAGCAGAATCAATGTGTATCCTACATACTCAGGCAATGCCAACTGTTTTATTAGCCACAGTGAACCTTGAATTAAATTCAACTACAGTTTTGCTGGAAGAATCCCCCCACAGCTTCTGTTTTGCTGGCTAAAGCAGAATAACATGTATGAAGTAATAATATGGGCCCGAATGCTTACTTCTGAATGTCTACAGCTGAATCCCAAATGTCAGAGATCAATAGTTTCCAGATGTGATAAATCCAAGATTAACAGAATAACAGAGTTAGAAGGAACCTTGGAAGCCTTCTAGACCAACCCCATACTCAAGCAGGAAACCCTATACCCATGATGGCGAATCTACAGCACGGGTGCCACAGGTGGCACACAGAGCCATATTGATGGGCACGCGAGTGTTGCCCTAGCTCAGCTCCAGGGCGCATACGTGGACTGGCCAACTGATTTTCAGGCCTTCCGGTTGCACCGGAAGTCGGGAAACTGGCTGTTTTCAGCCTCTGGTGGGGGGGGGGGCGGAGGATTAGGAAGGCTATTTTTGCCTTCCCCAGTCTCCTAGAAAGCCTCTGGAGCCTGAGGAGGGGAAAAAACAGGCCTATTGGGCCCATCGTGCCATCACATGCCAAAAGCAGGAGGAATGTGGGGGGGTCATGTGTGCATGTGCGGGAGTGCGGAGTGCATTGAATTGTGGATATGGGCACACGCACCCACGACCCCCCATGCTCCCCTCACTTTTGGTACGTGACGGCAAAAAGGTTAGCCATCACTGCCCCATACCATTCAGATAAATGGTTGCCCAGTCCCTTCATAAAAACTTCCAGTGTTGGAGTAATCACAACTTTTTGAGACAAGTCATTGCACTGATTAATTGTTCCAATTGTCAGGAAATTTCTCCTTTGTTCTAGGTTGGTTCTCCCCTTGATAAATTTCCATCCATCGCTTCTTGTTCTGCCTCCAGGTGCTTTGGAGAATAAATTGACCCCCTCTTCTTTTTGGCAATCCCTCAAATATTGGAATACTGCTTTCGTGTCATTCTTAGTTCTTCTTTCATTAGACCAGACATATTTAATTTCTGCAACCATTCTTCATATGTTTTAACCTCCAGTCCCTTAATCATCTTTGTTGCTTTCTCTGCACTCTTTCTAGAGCCTCAGCATTCTTTTTATATTGTGGCAACCAAAACTGGATGCAATATTTCAAGTATGGTCTTACCAAGGCACTATTAAATTTATTTATTTATTTATTATCTATCTATCTATCTATCTATCTATCTATCTATCTATCTATCTATCTATCTATCTATCTATCTATCTATTTATATATATATATATATATTTATTTATTTATTTATATTTATATACCGCCCTTCTCCCTAGGGACTCAGGGCGGTGAACAGCCACAGTAAAACAATATACAAAATAGAAATTTAAAAAACGTATTAAAATAATTAGATCATGGGCCAAATTTAAAATTGTCCTTTAAAACCAATTTTAAAACCCCATTAAAACCAAATTTAAAATCCTTTATCCCATCAGAGCGGCTTGTTGGTATAACAGGAACTTCACTGCCCGATGGAAGGTACAGAGGTCGGGGATCATTCATATGTCTGAGGGCAATTCATTCCAAAGCGCAGGGGTCCGCACAGAGAAGGCTCTCCCTCTGGGGGTCGCCAGTCTACACTGTTTGGCTGACGGCACCCTGAGGAGGCCCTCTCTGTGTGAGCGTATCAGTCAGTGGGAGGCAGTCGATGGCAGAATGCAGTCTTGTAGATAACCAGGTCCTAAGCCATGGAGCGCTTTGAAGGTGGTGACCAACATCTTCAAGCGCACCCAGAAGACCACTGGGAGCCAGTGCAGTTCATGCAAGAGGGGTGTTACATGGGAGCAATGGGTCGCCCCCATTATTACTTGCGCGGCCACATTCTTGACCAGTTGGAGCCTCCGGGTGCTCCTGAAGGGGAGCCCCATGTAGAGAGCATTACAGTAGTCCAGATGGGAAGTGACGAGGGTGTGAGTCACTGTGTGCAAGGCGTCCCGATCCAGAAAGGGACGCAACTACAAAATCAGGCGAACCTGATAAAAAGCCCCCCTGGCCACGGTCGTCATATGATCATCTAAAGACAGCCGTGAGTCCAAGAGGACGCCCAAGTTGCGAGCTTTCTCTGAGGGGGGTAAAATCTCATCCCCAATAGCCAGCGATGGTGTAAGCTGGCTATATCGGAACATCGGAAACCACAGCCACTCAGTCTTGGAGGGATTGTGTCTGAGCCTGTTCTTCCCCATCCAGATCCACACGGCCTCCAGGCAACGGGACATCACGGCAAGGGCATCATTGGGGTGGCCTGGGGTTGAAATGTATAACTGCGTGTCATCAGCATACAGTTGACATTTCACCCCAAAGCCACAGATGAACTTACCCAGTGGCTTCACATAAATGTTAAACAGGAGGGGCGAGAGAACCGACCCTTGTGGCACCCCACAAGTGAGGAATCTCAAGGTCGACCTCTGCCCCCCTGTCAACACAGACTGCATACGGTCAGAGAGGAAGGAGGAGAATCACCATAAAACGGTGCCCCCCACTCCCAACCCCCCTAACCGACGCAGCATGATACCATGATCAATGGTATCAAAAGCCGCTGAGAGGTCCAGAAGGACCAGGACAGAGGAGCAACCCCTGTCCCAGGCCCTCCAGAGATCATTAACCAAAGCGATCAAACAGCCGGGTCCAGGGAAGGCTTCTTGAGGAGGGGCCTCACCACCGCCTCTTTCAAGGTGGCTGGGAAGACACCCTCACCCAGCGAAGTGTTGGTAATCCCCTGAAACCAGCCTCGTGTAACCTCCCGGGAGGCCAGTACCAACCAGGAGGGACACGGGTCCAATAAACATGTGGTAGCGTTAAGCCTCCCCAAAATCCTGTCCATGTCCTCAGGAGTCATAGGGTCAAACTCCTCCCAGATAACAGTCTCAAGTCTCGCCCCTGTCATCCCGTCCAAAACTATCCAATCAAAGTCCAGGCCGTGCAGAATCTGAGCGATTTTATCATGCAGATATTGCCCAAAATCCTCAGCTCTACCCTGCAAGAGGTCCTCCCTTGCTCCCACCTGAAGTAGAGAGCGGGTCACCCTGAACAGGGCGCCTGGGCGGTTCTCTGCAGATGCAATAAGAGTGAAAAAATACCGTATTTTCCGGCGTATAAGACGACTGGGCGTATAAGACGACCCCTGACTTTTCCTGTAAAAATATAGGGTTTGGGCTATACTTGCTGTATATGATGACCTCTCTTCCAACGCACACCAATAAAAATTAAAAAACATCAACTGGCTCACCCACAATGTAAAAGCAGCTATGCTAGACCCAAAATGGCCCCTGCAACAAGCAGGGACCTCACTCAGCCACAAAAAGCCCAAAAAAACAACTTTCACACTTTACACACACAAAATTCCACATACAGCTTTGTGATATTTTGTGCGTTTGTGTAGTTAGAGTGAAATACTACAGAAACACACTAAATCTCAGAAAGGTGCACAAATATTATTTTATTTTTATTTTTATTTTTATTTTTTTATTTTTATTTTTATATGAAAGCTAAATTTAAAACTTCCTAGCCTAAAACTTAGATCTAGCCTTTAAATGGCTAGGTTTAAAAAATAACAACTAACCCCCCCCCCAATTAACTATTTTTTTTAAAGCTCCCAAAGGGGAAAAAACTTACCCAATAGAACAGGGGTCTGCAACTTTGGCAACTTTAAGACTTGTAGACTTCAACTCCCAGAATTCCTCAGCCAGCTTTGCTTTGCTGGCTGAGTAATTCTGGGAGTTGAAGTCCACAACTCCCTGCCTGCTTGATTGCAGGCAGGTAGATTTAGTTGCTTGCTGATGCAATGGATTGCAGGCAAGGCAAGCCAAGCGTTGCGGCTAGCAGCTAAGGTAAGCAAGCTGGAGGGGGGGGATTTTTGCTACGTACCAATTAGCAGGCAAAAATTAGCAGCTGGGATGGCCAGCGTGGTGTAAAAGGGACGTTTTTCCCTTTTAAACGGGGCTTGGCCATCCAAGCTCTGGTGATCCCAGCTCAGTTGCCTGCTAATCAGGCAACTCAGCTGGGATGGCCAGCGTTGTGTAAAAGGGAAGTTTTTCCCTTTTATACCGGGCTTGGCCATCCAAGCTCTGGCGATCCCAGCTCAGTTGCCTGCTAATCAGGCAACTCAGCTGGGATGGCCAGTGTTATGTAAAAGGGAAGTTTTCCCCTTTTACACGGGGCTTGGCCATCCAAGCTCTGGCGATCCCAGCTGCACTAGCGTTGTGTAAAAGGGAAGTTTTTCCCTTTTACACAGGGCTTGCGTGTAACTCAGCTGATTAGCGGCAACTCAGCAGGCAATTCAGCTTGGCTCCTTGGAGCCATTTAAGGCTCATCAAAGCCTTTTGGGCTGGTCTGCCTGGTTACAGGAGACCGACACCCGGGGTATAAGATGACCCCCAACTTTTGAGAAGATTTTTGCATATTAGAAACCGGTCTTATACCCCGGAAAATACGGTAGTTAGATTTCGCCACTCTTATTGCGACTAAATAGGTCTTATTGCGATTAGATAGACCTCACCAGTGTTTGGTCAGATTCGTCATGGCTGGCCCTCCAGTCGCTCTCTAGGCGACTATTCCAGCACTTCATCTCTCTCAGCTCCTCGGAGAACCAAGGAGCCAATTGAGAATGGCACCGGGTCAGAGGCCGCAAAGGCACGACACGGTCCAAGGCTCCGGCAGCCACCCTATCCCAGGTGGCCGCCAGCTCCTCAGCCGAACTGTGAGTCAGAGCCTCTGAGAATGGCCCAAGTTCTGTCAGGAACCTCTCAGGGTCCATCAGGCGCCTGGGACAGAACCACCTGGTCAGTTCCGTCTCCCTACGGTGAGGGGAAATGGTACGAAAGTCCAGCTGAAGGAGTGAATGATCTGTCCGTGACAAGGGCTTAATGACTAAATCCCCTATAGTGAGATCATTCAGCCACTGACCAGAGACAAAAATCAAGTCTAGCGTGTGTCCCCCAATGTGGGTAGGGCCATGAACTAACTGAGTCAGGTCTATGGCCGTCATGGAAGCCATGAACTCCCGAGCTGCTTCCGACGCTTGGATGGCAGGTTGAAATCCCCCATGACCATAAGCCTGGGGGTGTCCACCACCATCCTGGCTTTTACGTCGAGCAGCTCAGACAGTGCAGCCAGGTACATGGTCAGCAAACCCATCTGCACCCCATGACTCCACTTTACAAAGAGGGGAACTCCCCTCATGGCCCAACCAAATCTCTGTGATCCCAGCCAGGTCCGCACTCTCCTCTTGAACTAAGTCATAAATGAGGGGGGCTTTATTAGCCACAGACCTGGCATTACACAACAACAACTGAAGGCCCGGGCTCTGAGACTCTGCATCACCTGGAATACAAGAAGTGCCTTGGGGGCCGGAGCACACTACCGCTCGCAACCAGTGAGTGTGTATTCCCCGTACATGATGCGTCTCTGCGCCGCCATATCTGCCCTTCCCACCCACTGTTTTGATGGAATGGCCCTTTGTCTCATCCCCCGGCTCCCTATCTAACCCTCCTCCCTCTCTCCTCCCGCCCTGACCTTCAGATCCATTCTGCCGTTCTGTGGTTCTACATACCGACGGAACCCCCCCCAGTCACCTGCCGGCAATATCCCTCCCCCCTCCCCAGTCCCCTTAAAAAATTCATTAAAAAACAATACAATGTCCCCTTAAAAAAACCCTTAAAACCTTGTGCCATCTCTTGGAGTCCCAAGACCCGTCATTAAGATAGGCCTTTGCTAGGTCAACAGGCCACTCCCAGGAATGGGGGGGGGGCATTCCTCAAAGCCATTAAGTCCTCACTAGAGTATGTAATAAGCATCCTCAAAGATGGAAGGGGTGTGTCCAAAGGTAAAAGGTAAATGGGGGAAAACAGATGATCCATCCCTGGCACAGGAGCCTCAAACCCAAATGTCCTCTCACGATGAAGGGAATAGAGGCAGATTATTTATTTATTTATTTATTTATTTATTTATTTATTTATTTATTTATTTATTTATTTATTTATTTATTATATTTCTATGCCACCTTTCTTCCGCAGGACTCAAGGCGGTGTACAGTCAAGAAAAATAAAAGATATATAAACATCATAAAATTGATAATTAAAATTATAGCATAGTTTAGCCCAAATAAATAATACCCAGAATTATATAATATTTTAATCATTCCCAGTTAACGTGCTTAGCCCTGCCTGATTGAACATCAGGGTCTTGAGGGCACAGCTGAAAGCACGGAGATTAGGGATGTTTCGTATATCAGGGGACAGTTCATTCCAAAGGGTTGGAGCCCTTACAGAGAAGGCCCTCCCCCTGGGAGTCGCCAGTCGGCACAATTTGACTGACGGTACCCTGAGTAGTCCTTCCCTGTGAGAACGAACTGGTCGGTGGGAGGCTATTGGTGGCAAAAGACGGTCTCATAAGTACCCAGGCCCTAAGCCATGGAGCGCTTTAAAGGTGATAACTAACATCTTGAATTGCACCCCGAAAACCACCGGGAGCCAGTGCAGCTCGCGTAGAAGAGGTGTTACATGGGTGCAACGAGATGCACCCATAATCACCCGCACGGCTACATTCTGGACCAGTTGGAGCCTCCGGGTGCTTTTCAAGAGCAGCCCCCTGTAACCCCAAGATGGTGGTCCTTGTTGCCCTCTCTCTGTGACAAGGTTCCTGAGTCCAGCGGGCACTCTCCCAAGGTAGAACCATCAGTCATGTGACCCTCTCACTACCACATGGCCCAATCCTGATGAAAAGAAAAGGTCCACAGCCACTCTCTCCCGTCGGCGGGCATCAACCTCAGGATTAAACCAACCCGGGGCTGCCAGTAGGAATCCAAAACCATTAGATGACAGAACCAGACTAATACCAGAAATGATACTAACAAGATGCTGCTGCTTTTAAGAATTGTAGGAACTCTCATTCTTCATTGTCTTCCCAAAGAATTTGGCTCCATTAGATAAAGTAAGCTCAGTTTGCTTTGTAAAAGAATTGTCTTCTGACCTTGGAAGCTGGATTGACTGCAGAGCAACTTCTGGGGAAAGGGGGGAGATTCATGGATGGTTTTTACAATTTGTTTAAGCAAGGAGTAGATGAGCAGGCTGGTTGGGTATCTGGCAGAGTGTTGCATGTTTACATTTTTTCCCCTAATAATCTGGAGCAGAGTGGTTTTGAACCAAAGAGGATGGAAGGGTCTTTTTGATTGCAAATTTCCTTATATGAGGTCACCTGACATACACTGATCCCTTACTCTAGTTCCTCTTCTTTTCTTTTCTTTTTCAGTTGTCGCTCAAGTGACGTACATCCTTCTGAGAAATAGGCCTAACTTCCTAAATCCAATTCCTCAATAATCATTCTATCCCCAAAAATCTACCTCTCATTTGTTGGTTGGCCTTTTCTCCAATGTGTATACAGGCTGGTTATGACCCATATAAACCTGATACTTTTCCTATAGTCTTTTTCCTTTTGGAGTAAGGAATTGATATATGTGAAATCTGAGGACTATCCATTGTGGCTAAGATCAAGGTAAAGGATAATGGAACAGAAATTCTGGAACAACAATTTGAGGAGTAAATTTATTTGCCTTATATTGATCATTGCTCAATTAATACTTGTCCTTTGTGTTAAACTGAGTCAAATTAAAATATTGCAGAATTAAGCAAAATAAAATCATATTTGGGTTTAGGTAGTTTGCATAACCTTTTTAGGGACACATTGTGATGCAATTAAGGAGTAAAGTATGGCTGAAAGCAAACAAGTATCCATAACCTTCCTAGTTGAAGATCTACCTGTCACAGTACTGAAGATAATATTTTTTTGCAAGCAATATGCTATTTGTATTTCTTTATTTTAAAATCTGTTTGATTTCTAGTTTTTATAATACATTTAAATGTAAATTTCCAGCAAATTTTCTCTAAAATGTGTGATTTAAAATATACTTTTATCCAGTTTTCTCATGTTTATAGAACTAAGAGCTGCCTCGAAGAACTTTGAATGTTCTTCTATCTGATCAAGAATAATAAGAATTGTAACTTTCTGGAACCCTGAAAGTACTGAATTACTCCTAACCTTGGATCTTTTTTTTTTTAATTTTATTTTAATGTACAGAGATGTGAGCTATGTCCTCATAAAGATGGAGCACTGAAGCGGACTGATAGTGGAGGTGAGCTTACTTTTGAAGATAGCAGGCCAGTCCAGGTACCATTTCTCAATCTAAACAAGGAATGTTTGGTTTTGAGCTACTTTATTCATCTTTTCCTTCTGCCATGTATCATGAGGACCATGGCATATGGATTTAAAATCAAGATCAAAACAGTAGGACGGTAATAAGGGTAACTTGTCTTTGAGATGGATGGTCATATAAATTTGATTACTATAAGTAGAAGCAGACCAAAAAACAATAAGCAAAAGAATTAAAATTCAGCAGAACTATTAAGGTCATTATTAAGAGACATATCATGTTTGGATTTCAATCATCTGATGCCCTTCAAAATAGTTCCACTTCTTAGATTTGTGAACTCATGGGCAAAGTTACACTCCAGCTCTCAAAGGCAAAGATTTTCCAAAGGGTGATTGCAGTTCCTGAAAAACATTTCTCTTTCTCTCCCAAATTTCCCAAGAGAAAAGGCCCTCAACATATCTACATAGGATACAACATTAACACAGATACAGTCTTGAAGTTGGCTATCCTACAGGTACCTGAGAATCAAATTCTTTTTCATCAAAAATTTGAATTTGTACCTCGTGGAAGTCTATTGGCAGCCAATGCAGTGCCTGTGACAAAACTTTTATCTTTGTTGCAGCAATTACTCCAAATGCTTGCCAACTCTATTATTATAAAATTACAATACTGACACTTCCTTACTCCACCCCCAGAAGTGAGACATAAGGAGTTATGTCTCACTTGATCACCATTACAAATAATAATGAGTATATTTTTGGTTCACTCAATGCCACTTTTTTCAGGAAGTTTTTAGATTAATCAAGGTTCTTAGAACTGTGAACAAATGAAACTTGGAAGCATGAGAAAGAAAATATGGCTGGTTTGGAATCTTTGAGAGAGGAATAACAAAGATATCATTTTCACTGTGACAATAGATCTTGTATATTACCGAAAAAAGAGGATGTCAATCTTTCATTCAGGTTTTTATATCGTCAAATCAATTGCTTGTTAAGTGCTGGAACTATAGTTCAGGCATCTACAACAGCATAGTATTACAATGCCAATCTATAGCTGTGAATGCATATTTGAATAGAAAAACAGTACTTCTCACAAATAGAATACAGTACTTCTCAGTACTGGAGAGAATGCTGTAATCAGGAGATCTATATGTTTGTTGAGTCTCCAGGTGCATACTGGTGAAATTCAAAGCCCGATCTTCTCCCTTAATACATTATATATATATATTTGAACTAGATTTGGGCTATATCTTTTTCTCTTAGAAAGCAAATACCCTGTGCACCAATAATTAGCATATGGGAGGACACCTAGAAGTCTTTTCCCCAATCTTGTGTTCTCTCTATAGAGATAATTGACTCTTGTTTGGAGGAACAATAGTCCATTAAAGGCCTCACTTGCGATCTGAAAAATGTAGTTTTATTACCTCAGTGAAAATCAGGCCATAAAAGCTTGGTCCCCCACAGAAACCAATTACAGTCTGATTTATGCCTTTTTCTGATATGTTCCTTATTTTCTCCATATCATTTTTGTCCTTCTGGCATCCAGGCTGGGCCCATGTTGTCTGTGCTCTATATATCCCTGAGGTGCAGTTTGCGAATGTTCTCACTATGGAGCCTATAGTCCTCCAGTATGTGCCCCATGACCGCTTCAACAAGGTAAAGGAGAGATCTATCACAACTTAGCTAACCCACCTCTATTTTGAAGTCTTGGGGCCAGGTCACACATTAAATTAAATACTAGGGCATGCTAGTAGCTGTTAGCATTACTGTGTGTGTTTTTTTAAATGTGGGTGCCCAATCCTTTTTCAATAAAAATGAGTAGAAATTTCTCCTTATGTTGTCAGTTAATTGTGACCATATGGAATCATCCATGAATTTTCTGGGTCATAGAAGAATCTTGGTTTCTCAATGCTTCCTTCTGGGTTGCTTTTACCAACTTCTCAGTCTCCCAAATCTGGTAGTTTCTAATCGGGTACCATTTTAGCATTTCATAGGCTCAACTCTGCTTAGCTTCTAAACCGAGACAAGACTTGCCAAGGAACTTAACAAAATGTTATGCCTTCCCACCCCATTGCAAGAATTTAAAAACTTTCTTAAATTGTGTTTCTTTCTTTTTTATAATTTCATGAAGAAAATATAAGGAACAACAAATTTGAAAAGTAGGAGTTGAAGTTTTAAGTCTTCCCCTTACAAACACGGACTTATCAATCAAGATTGCATTCCCATGTGCTTAGAAAAATGTTAGTCTCTCTCTCTCTCTTTCACACACAAGCACACACACATAAAACTGTATCTTGCTTACAGAATTATGGAATTGGAAGAGACCACAAGGTTCCCATCCTCCAGAGAGAGAGAGAGAGAAGAAAACCAATTAAATCATCCTTAAAAAGTGGCTATTCCACCTCTTAAAAATCTCCAGAGATGCAGAATCAAAGCCTTTGTAGACTGTTCTACCATAATACATATCTTACTATCTAATGGTCATATTATGTGGCTTTGTTCTCAGGATCTTTTCAGAGATCATAATGATTGGCAATGAATTCTGTAGCCCCTATATTTGACAGGTACCAGACTATCCTATGCTGTCACAAGTTATTATATATTGCCAAACAATGCCATTCTTAAATTTGCATTTTGGTATCTCCACTGAGAGGCATACCGGTATTAGAAAAGCAGATGAAGTTCTATTGTTTTTATTGCAGACTTGTTACATCTGTGAAGAACAGGGCAGGGAGAGCAAAGCAGCTTCTGGAGCCTGCATGACTTGCAATCGTCATGGTTGTCGGCAAGCCTTCCATGTTACCTGGTGAGTCCATAACTATATATTTCAAAATCACTTTCTTCCTCCCCAATTTCTGTTCCAACCTTTCAGTTTCGTCCATCAATTTTACGAATCAATGAAATACTGTTAGCTAGTAAGAATGAAGAATTCCCCTGATTGATTGTAGCTTCTTCCTGGAACCTAAAAGTTTTATGGATGTTTTCATTCTGGTTTATTTCTCCTCTTCAGTCACCTTAAAAACACTGTTTCTAATGGAGGAAAAGGTTGTATCCATTTTCCACCAACCTACCCTCCCGACATCCTGTTATTCACCCAATGAAAATCACAAGTCTCCATTTTCATTTCAAATCTGGGATTGGGGTGGCCATCATTTTGGATATTTAATTTTCAGTCTTACTTTTTAAATAACATGTCCTTTGCCTTTGCACCAAATATGAAACAAAAAAAATTAAGTAGTGGTGGTTTTTTTAAGAAAAAATAAAAGAACTGGAGTGGGGAAAGGGGCAGGGAAGACCTTCCTAAGGGAGACAATAAAGCAGGAGAATATTTAATGCTGCTTGATTGTTTCACTATTGCACCCCTTTTCTCATCTAGTTGGCATAAACATGAGTTAGGAAAGTGACCAAGAAAGAGATTTCTGGGAAAACAATTGGAGGCAAAAGGGGAAATACGCATCCTGTCCTTGCTTTCCTTTTCCCTTCTCTAAATCTTATCCTGTCCTTCCTTTTTTGTATGACCCAGAGAGGCTCAAATTCCTAGCCTAAGTTCATTGACAGATTTCTTGTTCAGCAAAGAAATAGACTGCAGGACAGAAAAGGCATAAATAATATTTTGATAAAGGAAAGGGTCCAGCAGAAATATATATAGCTCTTCTAGGCAGGGGTGGGTTCTACTTACCTTTTTCTACCAGTTTGCATCACGCCTGCACACGCTCTTCTGAGCATGTGCAGAAGCTTCTGCGCATGCACAGTTCACCTATGATGACATTCGGGTCAGTGGGCGGAGCCTCCCACCGGTTTTACTACTGGTTCTTGTGAACCAGTCGAAACGGGGGGCAATCCACTACTGCTTCTAGGTTTTCTCTCTCTCTCTCTCTCTCTCCCCCTCCCTCCCCCCTCTCTTTTTTGCATCAACAATAGCAAGGAAAAATATCATTACCTTTAACAAACAAAATAAATTTTCTTATTGCTAATTAATTTATTTCTGTTAAAACGTTAGGATATATTCCACCAACATGTACTTTATGATGCCAATTTGCGTAGATTGTGTCTCCTCTAATGTCATCAGTCATTATATAAAATTTTGGATGTCTGTATGCAAAAAAGAAACTAAGGCAGTACTACAAGTCTCAGATCTTCATTTACAAATCAGAATGTGAGTTGGCAGTCACAAAGATGAGCAAGGAGATCTATGTATTGTTTTTCTAGTAGTTTGCCCTATAACCATGTCAGGGCTGATGGTTCTGTTATTAGAACAGGGGTAAGAAGGTTTGTGGAGTAAATTATTTATTTTATTTATATAAGTCCTTTAAAAGATCAAGAAAGTTGAATTAGTGAGTTAGGGAAATCAAAACCTGGTTTGACTGGGATGCCTGAGGCCTCAGTTTACATCAGTTCACTTCCATATTTCAGTGCTCAAATGGCTGGACTTTTGTGTGAAGAAGAAGTCTTGGAAGTTGATAATGTGAAATACTGTGGCTATTGCAAGTACCATTTCAATAAAATGGTGAGTCATTACTTCTTGTTATAATCATAAATAAAATGTAGATAGTTTTTCAAGGTCGAACAGAAGCTATGGATATAATAAGCCCAGGTATTTTTGCATGTGCATTATTCCTGGGTTATGATTCTTTCCCAACTATTGGTCTCTAAGATCAGAAGCTTAAATCACAGGAAGTTCAAAAGTCAGTTTCAAGAAAGAAAGCCAATGTGGCTGAATATGTAGGAAGAGACATTGTTTGTGGGTATGACAGAGAGATTAAACTTATTAAAACAGGTATGCACAATTTCTTCCAAGTCAAACGCTCCCCTTGGTTTTTGAGAGGCATCTTGAAGACTGCACTGCTAATAAGTAGTGCAGGTTAAAGAACTGTGCAGCGAGAACAAACATTATTTAATATTTTAATTAAATATATAAGTACATGAAATACAATTGATATAATTACAGCGCATATACTGAATCATATCCATGTTCTGTTACATTAAAAGCAACAGTTCTATGGATAAATCTAAAACTTTTGGAAATGTTTTCCAACAGTTCCAACATGGAACTGGATCTTGGGTTGTACATCCATATCAGAACATCTTAACCAAGATAAAATCCTAAAAAATATTGGCTACCAAAAGTAAAAAATTGGTATTAGTAAGATGACAGTGGTTTCAGAGAGGTTTTCCTTCCAGTGACTGCAATTATACATTCCTTTTGCTGATACATTTTTGGTTTTGAAAACCTGTAATTTTGGAAGTATCAGATGAAATTTTAAAAAACCTTCACCTACATGAAGGAATTTTCATCGTTTTGTTTTGTTTTTTTGCAAATTATTTGTAGCTCTTCCCTCTGCTACATATTTAGAAGCACTATCATTGTTCTTCTAAATGTTAAAACTATTTCTTTAGGGACAATATTAACAGCCAGTTTGGAATAACATTAATCCATTTTTTCTGCGCCATCAATCTGCTTCCTTAGCCATTTAATTTTTTTTTCTTTTCCTGTTATTTTTAACATTTTCAATAGCACAGCTTAACTGAAGATTTCTCAGAAAATAGGGACCAAAATAAAATCTAATGGTGCAGCCATATTAGTTTAGTTGTACCTGCCAG
This sequence comes from Coluber constrictor foxii, assembly GCA_038048745.1. Lineage (NCBI taxonomy): Eukaryota > Metazoa > Chordata > Lepidosauria > Squamata > Colubridae > Coluber > Coluber constrictor. The sequence continues at coordinate 74,821,187 of CM075961.1, forward strand.
GTTCATGTATAAAGTAGGGATTAGATCAGCTGAATTACGTAAGAATAGCATTTTAAGGTAAAATAGCATATTAATAAGAAATTAAATCCTGCTCAGTAACAGCAATTTCTGTCAACTGGAGCATTAGTTGAACCCTTTCATACCAAGATTTCCAAGTTTCTTTTTAAAAAATAGATTAAAACACAACTAAAAAGGCATAAGAAAACAAAGAAGCACAACCTCCCTTTCTCTAATATATGTTCCATCATTTTTCTTTTCTGGTTCATTCTTGTACATGAAGAAAGTTGAGATAAAAGTCATCATGTAAAGTCTGCTTGCTCTTAATCCCAGTTTCCTCTCCCCCATTTTTTTTCTTGTGCTGAAATTAGCTTTCCTCTAGAAATAGAATCTGATGTTGATTTATGTTTGCATAAGCAGAATTGTAATATCTGGTCTATAAAGCTAAGTGTGTTGCCTATTCCAAATCTGTTTTTGCCCGATACATATTGCTATTTTTTTGGTTCCTCATGAAACTTCCAGAAATGACCAGACAGGAAGGAAAACATACAGTCCTTCCTGAACATTTGTAAGGGGGTTTATCTGTTCATTACTTCAACTTTATACTTAAAAAATAGTTGCCATATCATACCACAAATTGAAAGGAATGTCTCCAGTTTATTCGAGAGTCCAAATAATTCTTTTGGAATTAATGCTGAGTTCTCTACATGATGCCAATGCCCTATCTACATCAAGAAAATTATCAAATCCCTATATCTAGAAAATTAATGTTTCAGGGCTAAAGTTTGGTGAGATCTCATTGCCCCAAGAATATTCAATAACCGACCACAGAAGATTCCTCTGCTCTGGTGTTAATGTGGCTTCTAGTGCAAGTACAAATAAATCAAATGCTTGGTTCAGAGAATGTCTTCCTGTCCCAAAGAAATGCCTCAATTTTTAGTTTTGCCTTGCATTCTGCATAGCCAGATGCTGACTACCTTAAAGCAGATAAATGAAACATTTATAGACAGATATAGATTTGGTTCTCTACCACAGAACCACTTGAGACAAATGCTGGGATGACTTTATTTCTTTGGGTGGTTCACATACAGTGGTTTCAGGGCAAGTTGGGGAAGATTTAGTCAATATATGGAAATCAAGCATTACTTCCAGATAAAAATGCTGAATAGCCCAAATATCCTTTGTGAAATGAAATACTCTGCCCTTCATTACTAATGAGCAAGTACAGGATGTCCTCTGAAGTAATATTTCAAATATTACCTTGATTTTTTTTTCATTTGACATTATTTTTTTCATTATTAATATTAATAAGTGTATAGTTTGATGAAATTTGCTTTTACAGATTTTTTTAATCTTGTTTTCAGTACAACCTGAAAGAGGGAGGGAGATAAAGCATAACATTCCCAGGCCATAATTGGGGCCTCGTCTTAACCTTGGATTAACTTTCCAAGCCAGGATGACGGAACCTAAGGAATTTAGTAACAGATAGTGCTGATTCTGAGTAGGTTGCCTCTCTTGTTACAGAGCTTAAAAGAAAAGGCTCCATATCATATTAAATTACTGTCTATATAGGCCTGGCCAAAAGCTTCATTGCTATATATTCCTATTAGGGCATCTTCCAGACAGTTTGATTCCTGAGACAGGAAATCTCATTAGGACACTATCCATGGGATTTCTACCATGAAATAAACAGAAGATAGATAGATATGAGCACTTACTCCTATATTATTCTGTAGATTCTACTTCTCGTTGAGTTTTCAGCAGATGAATAGCTAGCTCAGCCATCTCCAACTAAAATTTTCAATATGTATTAGACTTTGACCCCATCATTTCCAGTCAATACCAGTTAAGATTAGGTGAGTTATAATCCATCATATCTGAAAAATACCCTGCTTGGAAGGCTAAAACTAGCAGATCATGTCCTTAAGGACAAACCTCTCTCTCACTTTGCTTCTCTTAATCTGTCTCTGAGGGTATCCATTGCATTATCCTAATCGATAACTTCCTAAATTTTATATATATATATATATATATATATATATATATATATATATATATATATATATATATATATATATATATATATATATATATATATATATATTTACTATGAAAGCTAGATAGCTCTGTAATAAAGCAGAAGATCCCATATTCATTAATGGCATCTCTAAATCGGTTTATACCTGAAATTCAAGAGTGTTGTTCCAATTACTCTCAGTGGTACACTAGCACAATACAATCAGCATAGTATTAAGTATAGGATAGTACAGTATAATTAAATGTGCCAATGTTGAGCAATGACGGATGTTTCTAATTAGAATGTTCTTTCAGCAAACAATTGAAGTTTAGGATTAGGAAATAATACTCCTGGATGAATAAACAATTGTTCCTGGCCTAAGTTATAGCTTTCTTCTACATGATGAAAAGACAACAGTAGTAGCAGTAGTTTGATTGCTGATAAAATATGGTTAATATTGGACAAGAAGGTATACAAAAAAAATTAAATACTCCATCTGAAAACAACACTATTCATCTTTTAAACTGTAACATATTACAATTAAATAACAACTGCTTCAAAGATCTGTGTTTTTGCACATTGTTTGTTTTTGAGGCAATCAAAAAGTTTGCTAAGAGTCATTTTTATTGAGCTTTAGGGCTGACCAGTTTTTAGGCTAGATATTATGGGCCAGTTTAGATCTTTTTCTTTAAAGATTGAGCCATGGTCCCAATAATTATCTCTGGCAGCATCTCCGTTTAGGAGGAAGAGGGTTTTATAAAATATAAAAACCAAACTGTTATTGGTAGCAGAAGCCTATTAGTTCTTCCTGTTTGCTTTTACTTTTCTCTTCTATTTCCATCTGATCCAAAATCTTCTCCCTAATTCCCACTTGCCTCCAGAAGACATCACGCCATTTTGGAGGTGGTTCTTTTATTGGAGGAAGGAGGAGTCGGTCAGCATCCCCTACACAAGAGAAGCATGTGTCTCATCATGAGAAACCAAAGAAGGTAAGAGAGAAGAAGACAAATAAAAAAGTAAAACACACAGGGCACACATCAAAAAGAGCCTGTGTAGCGTAGGGGGCTAATGCCTCCTACTAAAGGCAGCAATTAACACCAGCTGCCTGTAATTTCTTTGAGTTCAATCCTAGCCAGGCTCAAGGTCGACTCAGCCTTCCATCCTTTCTAAGGTGGGTAAATTGAGGACCCAGTTTGTGGGGGCAATAAGCTGACTTTGTATAAATATACAAAAGTATGAAGGCTATTGCTTAATGCATTGTAAGCCGCCCTGAGTCTCCGGAGAAGGGCGGCATATAAAGGTTGAGAGTACGTCCACATATTCCATGGAATATGTATTTTGCCTTTCTAATACCAAAGCAGATTAAATCAAATAGGTAAACTTTACCTAATTATGATATACTGCATTCTTGCTTTTCTTCTTTATCAGTCAGAATTAGTATTGGTTCCATAATTCAACATCTGGAAAATATTATTTGCTGAAATAATTGGATACTTCTAGGTAACAATGAAGACAATGTTTGGTTAATTTGTATTACTTTCCACAAATTCAGTTATACATTCAGTAACTAGCTAAGGGCAGAAGCTTTACAGACTCAGGAAGGTTAATGACTTGTTGTATTATACTAATAAATGAGAATATTTGTGGCTCAGGGTTGAAATGAGGGGCCTTTGGTGCTCTCTGAACTTGCTTTTTTCTTGCAGATGTTTCATTACCCTAACTAGGTAATATGATCAGTGCTAGTAACTAGCACTGATCATATTACCTGGTTAGGATAATGAAACCTCTGCATGAAAACAAGCAGGGTCAGAGAGCATCAAGGGCCCCCTCATTGGTCTGTTGTGGCCAAGAGAGAAGTTGTAGATATGCAGAAGATCCAGTTAACTACAAGCCACATAAATCCTTCTCTGTCTTCATATAAGTATCGCCTTCAAGCTTTCAATCCAGGCTGAAATTCACTCTTACAAGTATGAGGGGAATAGAACCAGCCTTGTCAATTTCATGTTTTCATTTCATGTCTCTCTCAGTACCTCTGAGCCACTTGAGGAGCCTAGTGAAATAAATAAATGTTGCCACTTTAATCACTTTTTATAAACTATAAATGCTTATAGAAGTTGTCAGTGTTATTGTTTTCAAAAAATGGTGGTACTAGGAGATGTTCCTATTAGAGATGGCACTGTTATCAGTGTCACTGATTTTCCATTGGCACAGCTTCTCCCCACCAGTCACCCTCCAGAAATAATGTAATTGAAACCTAGGAATTCTCAGTCAGCATGGCTATTTGCCATGTTGTTAGAAATGTTAAGAGATGCAACCACATCTGGAAGGCACCAGTTAAGGGAAGCTGGAGTACTGCAACTGTCAGATTACATCTGAAAATAGTTTGTTGCAATAGGCAACAGAAATTGCTTTTTAAAAGAAAATGGAACAACATGGGAGCACAGACATTTCGGATGAATGAATGAATGAATGAATGAATGAATGAATGAATGAATGAATGAATGAATGAATGAATGAATGAATGAATCGGTTATCTTTTCCTTTTTTAATGAAATTAGCTGTAAAAAAGGATTTAACTGAACACATCTACTGCAATATAAACTCTGTTGAATTCATTGAGATTTATTTCTGGATGGAAGAAATGAAAAAAATTGGATGGAGAAAGAATTCTAGAATTGGGATTTAATTTTCAACTTTATAAATGGATTTTCAATGCCCTGGGTTTGTAAAAGGAAAGCATTCCCATGTATTTCTTCTTGTTATATTTTTTACTGAATAAGAGCCAAATGTTGCTAAATTGCTCTGTTGTACAACAGTTCGTACTGCACAGTAAGAAAAATCTAATTGTAATATCCTGGTTTGTTGTGCATCAACTATGGTGTGGGAAGATCATACTCAGAAGTAGAGCAAAACAGAGAAGCTATTTTTAATCCTAGCAGTTGAAATTCAAGAAGAAATATTAAAGACAACCATAGGCAAAGTGCTTTCATAATAGCATTTGCTCTCACCACTGCCACTCTCCCTCCTTCCCTCAAAAAAGTTGGAATTAAAGTTTCCAAGTAAGTAGATATGATTTACTGGCATGACTTCAGTTCCTTTTTGTAAAAATAATATTTATCTGGAACAATATTAGGACCAATTTCCATACCTCTGCAACAGAAATTGGGGGCTCATGTTTTATCTTGTCAACATGCTTAGTCCATTTTAGAAGTCGAACTCGTATGTCTAAAAACAGACTATACTTGAATGTTGCTTCTGCAAAATGAGTAGAGTTCTTTCATCATTAGAAACTGTGCTGTTTGTCTGTAGATAGCCTGTCCAATTTCCTTGCAATTCAGGCCTTGCTGCTCTCCTAAAATCATCTGCTGCCAGGGAAAGCAATGGAAACTGGAAAGGAAAAAGAGACACAAGAGGAAACTTGGCTTGGTAAATGTAGTAATGGAACAAAGTATTTAATATGACACCAGACAAAAACAAAGCAGAAGGATGAGCTGGATGGTGGGCAACTTGGGGGGAAAAACAGGCAACACCTGATAAGCTATAGAAGGGCTATATTTACATTAACCTAGTAGGAAAGACGAGGAGAGAAAAAGCAGTGTCTAGGTATTTCTATTTTATTCTTCCTGAACTATCCCTTGTCTTTTCATCCCTCTTGCAGAAATGGAGAGTACAATTTGATGATGCACAAAAAGGACAAAAAGGGTAGGATAGACCATTGGATTGTAGAAGGAATCACTGATATTTTATCTTTGTCACTTTGTGACTCTTTCCCCCTTCGGTTAACCGGGGGTGGGCGTGGTCAGCATATGACACATCCGGCCCACGGGCCATGAGTTTGACAGCCCTGTTCTATTTCAACAGAAAATAGAAAAATCTGTGTCCAATGTCCTGATTATATTCCCATAGCAACAATCCAATCAAATGGGATCTTACCTGGTGTATCTCTCATGGTATCTTTAGGGTCCTGAAAGGATCTGCCATTGCTACACACCCTTGCATATACTACTGTCCTTGACTGGATTCACCACATAAACAATGTTTTGTTTAAACATGATTTACTAAAAACTACTACAGATAGTCCTCGACTTACAATAGTTCATTTAGTGACTCTTCAAAGTTACAGCGGCATTGAAAAAAGTGAGCATTAGGAGCATTTTTCATACTTATGACCATTGAAGCATCCCCACGGTTACATGATCAACATTCAGATACTTGGGAACTGGCTCATATTTATGATGGTTGCAGTGTCCTGGGGTCATGTGATCAGCTTTTGCGACCTTTAAACAAGCAAAGTCAATGGGGAAGGTGGATTTATTTATTTATTTATTTATTAGTTCAATTTATGTGCCTCCCTTCTCCGGAGACTCAGGGCGGTTTATAATGCGTTAAGCAATAGCCTTCATATTTTTGTATATACCTGCTTAGTAGGGCTTTCGGGACCCCCCTAAGCAGTGTTCTTTTTTATACAAAGTCACCCCATAATCCGGGTCCTCATTTTACCTACCTCGAAAAGATGGAAGGCTGAGTCAACCTTGAGCCTGGTGAGATTCGAACTTGCAGGAATTACAGGTAGCTGGTGCTAGTTAACAGCACTTTAGTCTGCTGCGCCACCAAGGCTCTTCATTCACTTAACAACCATGTTCCTAACTTAACAAATGCAATGGTTCACATAACAACAGTGGCAAGGAATCTGTAAAATAGAGCAAAACTCACTTAACAAATGTTTTACTTAGCAACATAAATTGGGGGCTCATTTATGGTCATAACGCTAGGACTACCTGTATTGATTGGATTTGCAGAACATACTTGGCTTATTTAGAAGCTACAATAGCCATGTTCATTCAACACTGTAAAGTTAAATCATTCCCTTGGTGCTGGGAATTGAAATGCAGATATCAGTTCTCAGAATTCTCAGCATGTCAGGCAGACTGGGGATTCTACAAAACATGAATTGTGTCTTATCTTCAGCAACAATGCATTCTATTTTCAGGTACAAGTAGTTCTCATTTAATGAACATAATCAGGACTGGCAACTCAGTTTCTAACTGATGTGTTCATTAAGCGAGGCATCAATCACTGCAACAGACTTAAGATCTCACTTCTGCTGCAATTGTTAAGTGAGATATCACATGATTGCAGCTTGTGATTTTACAGTTTCTCCACTCATTCTATTCATCAGGAGCTAGCTGAGAAGCACGCCAAATGGTGATCATGCAAGGATCAGTCAACACTATCTTAACTTCAAATGGTTTCTAAACAGGCAATCATTAAGCAACAATTACCTATACTGAGCAGGCTGTTGCATTTGCAATATATTACTACTACTACTACTACTACAACTACTACTACTAGTATTATTATTATTATTATTATTATTATTATTATTATTATTTAATCTGTAGTGAGATTCACAGTCTTTGAGGCTGGTTAATAGCTCAGCAGCTCGAGTCCTAACCAAGGACCTAGGAACTGTTAAGATATCGTCGGAGGATGTAAGCTGTTCCGAGTAAGGTGGTTTTTTGTAGAGTCAAAATGTTCAAGTCCGGTAAATTTAGAATTTCTAAATAGCGGGGTAGCCCTTTGGGTATTGCTCCAAGGGCTCCAATTACAATCGGAACAACACATGATTTCTTTTTCCATAGTCGCTCAACTTCGATTTGCAAGTCCCGGTACTTTATGATTTTTTCTTGCTGCTTATCTTCAATCCGTGCATCACCAAGTATTGCAATGTCAATGAACCATACTTTTTTCTCTTCAACTACTGTTATGTCAGGTGTGTTGTGGACCAAGTGCCTGTCAGTCTGAATCCTAAAGTCCCACAAGATCTTGAGTTTCTCATTCTCTAGAACTTTCTCAACCTGATGTTCCCAATGGTTTTTGCTGTTCTCAAATCCAAACTTCTGGCACAATTTCCAGTGAATGATCTTAGCAACATGGTCATGGCGTTGTAGGTAGTCGGTTTGTGAAATTTTGCTGCATCCACTGATCAGGTGGTCGACTGTCTCATCTTTCTCATTACAGAGGCGGCATTTGCTGTTGGTGGTAACATGTTGAATTTTTGCCTTCATGCAGTTTGTGGCTAGGGCTTGTTCTTGAGCTGCCAAAATAAAGCTTTCTGTTTCTTTTTTCAGTACTCCTGATCTTAACCAGTTCCAAGTTAGTTTCTGGTCACCTTTGCCTTCAATACTTTTCAAGTATTGGCCATGCAGAGCTTTGCTTTTCATTATTATTATTATTATTGTTGTTGTTGTTGTTGTTGTTGTTGTTGTTGTTGTTGTTGTTATCTGCCCAACTCACTATTTGAGGCAACTCTGGTGTGTCCATCATATTTTTGTTTCCCTTTCCAACGGTGTCTGATCTGAACAAAAAATTGATGAGCCGGTAAGCTGCCTTCTCTACAAGTATGGACAGCAGCCCTTTCTACAAAACAACATATGCATCAATTAAATTCACCCTCCCCCCCCACATTTTTGGCAAGTCAAGCAATTGTAAAAAAGAATACTGAATCTAGTGCAGCATTCCTTTCTCACTATGTTTATGAGTAACTGATAGGCCATATCCTAGCTTCTCTGATATAGGAAATAAACTATGCTTTAATTCTCCTGACTGGCAGCATTCAAGTTTTCATTTGGATTAACTAATAATTTGTTCTAAGTTTCCTACTGCATTGCTTATACATTAATTGACACTACTGGCCAAGGCAATATTATCAGTAGCTGGACCAACTTCTGTCATTTTGAAAATATAGAGGTTTTGAAGTTAATCTGATTTTTTTTAAAAATCTGAAAGCATAAAAAGGACAAAAAGCTATTTCTGAAATCTGAAAGAGTGAACAGAAATAGGCTCATCTTTTTAAAATGGTTTTTAGATGTTATCTTTTTTCTTTCTGCAATATCAGACAGAATTAAAATGGTTAAAATGTTCAGCATTGCAGTTTTTCTTACTACTTCTTGAAAATACACCAGAATTTTTACATTTCATCCTTGTTTTCCAGAATCAGTAAACTTCAGCAAAATATAAAATATGAAGTTCACAAACTGCAACTAGAGTTTCAGAGACTGAAGATACAAACTTGACACCAAATTAGCATATGAAGGAACCAAACTAGCTTTTTTTCTGAATTTCCAATTTTCTTCAGAAAATGTTGTGCTAGGATTTTAATTTTAATAGCATTTATTTTGTTTAGTGGAGTATTAAACCATATGAGCTATCTTCATTGAATCCTCTACTCATACATTTCCTGTTTCACTGAGATCATATAGTGTGTGTGTGTGTGTGTGTGTGTGTGTGTGTGTGTGTGTTTTATCAAAAACTACATATCTCTTTGAAAGCCAATTTGGTGTAATGGTTAGGCACCAGACTAGAACCAGTTCTTATCTTGTCTTAGGCACAAAACCAGCTTGCTGATTCTGGGCCAGACAGGAATCACTGGCAAAATTGCACCCACCCAATTGATCAACTAGACCAGTCTGTCCATCAAAACATTGCCTTAATAAAAATATTTTTATCTGCCAGAAAAGGATTTAACTTCCAGTCTATGACCTGGGAACAGACACAGAAAAATACTCATACCAAATGTGGTTAGTGAAACTAAACTGCTGATTCCTATGGATCTTAAAAACCAGGCAAAATCCATAGGAAGAGCCTCAAATTTAAAATGCAAGTTAATGCTGATTGTCCATTCTTTGTATTGTATTACAGTTGGATCCAGTAGCTAAACAAGCTATACATTGGCTTCAATGAAATTTATGCTGTGAATAACTTTATTTATTTTGCACAGAGATTAGGATAACTAAATTAAATAACCAGTGGGTTCAATGCATAGAGTATGAGGACCCAGATTGTGGGGGCAATAAACTGACTTTGTATAAAAAAAGAACATCGCTTGGGGGAGGAGGCAATATATATAAAAATAAGACAGCTATTGCTTAACGCATTGTAAGCCGCCCTGAGTTTCCGGAGAAGGGTGGCATATAAATCGAACCAATAAATAAATAAATAAATGATACAGTGGTGGGTTATCCCCGGTACAGACTGGTTCTCTAGAACCGGTAGTAAAACCGGTGGGAGGCCCCGTCCACTGACCCTGTCGACCTCAGAAGCGATCTGCGCATGCACAGAAGCAAGGTGCGTGGGCGAGTGAAGCGAGTGCAATCCTGTTGCGAACCAGTAGTAAAGGTAAGTAGAACCCACCCTTGGTATGACAGTCCATCTGTTTTGATCCAAATTATTAGTGTAGCATCCTGAACAAGAAAATAACATTTAAATTTTGAAGTTCTTTGTCCAAGTATTTATTTATTTATTTATTTATTTATTTATTTATTTATTTATTTATTTATTTATTCATTCATTCATTCATTCATTCATTCATTCATTCATTCATTCATTTATTTATTTATTTATTTATTTATTTATTTATTTATTTATTTATTTATTTATTTATTTATTTATTAAATTTGTATGCCGCCCTTCTGCTGACGGACTCAGGGTGGTGAACAGCCAAAAAAATTAAAATACATGCAATATGAAAGTTAAAATAATTTAAAACATAATTAAATCAATTTTGGCTTCCCCAAAATTTAAAACCCCTCACTAAAAGTAACCCATTAAAATCTTTTTAAGCGAGCCCAGCTTGCTGAAATAGCAGTCTTCGGGGCCTTGCGGAAAGTATGGAGGTCTGGGATCAATCGTATTCCTGGGGGTAGCTCATTCCAGAGGGCAGGTGCTCCCACAGAGAAGGCTCTCCCCCTGGAGGTTGCCAGTCGACATTGCCTGACCGACAACACCCTGAGGAGATCCTCTCTGTGAGAGCGTATTGGCTGATGGGAGGTTATCGGTGGCAGAAGGTGGTCTCGTAAGTACCCAGGCCCTAAGACCTGGAGCATTTTAAAGATGAGAACCAAAACCTTGAAGCGCACCTGAAAGACCACTGGGAGCCAGTGCAGCTCGCACAGGAGAGGTGTCATATGGGAGCGCCAAGTTGCCCCCATAATCACTCCCGCGGCCGCATTCTGGACCAGTTGGAGCCTCCGGGTGGTCCTCAAGGGGAACCCCATGTAGAGAGCATCACAGTATCATCTACACTGTGAACGCGTGGTTGGTCTAAGGCAACCCTTACTTTCCTAGATCTAAAAGGCCTACCATATAAGGTTGTTGTAAGATTTACAAAAAGTCAGAGGCATTTTTCTTTAAGGGTCCCTTCTCTGTGCCAAGAAAACTGATTTAAGGTTTGTGACTGAGCAGAATTGAAAGTTTAATTTCAGATAGTGTGATGGAGGGTTAAAAAAGGGGGGGATATTTTTGCACAGTGACATTGTCACTATGTTCTGAAATAATATTTAGTATTGAACCTTAATTAAAATAATTGTCTTCCAAAACAATATTCCAGCATTGAATCTTAGTTAAAATTCTGCCCTGCATGTGATTCAGAGGACTTAGTTTGCCCCCCTTTTTGTGCAATATTCACCCACCCCTTCACACACATTTTTCCTGGCTAGGCTATCATGTTTCACCAAAGCTGAGGGTGAGGGAGCCTACATTCAGATAAAGGCTTGTCCTTGTTTGCAGAAGAGGAAGGGCAGCCCATCAGGCAGGGCACACCAACATATCTGATTGCCCAGCGCTGTCTGCTTTTCCTTCAGTGCCCAGACTTACAGGAAGAGTTGGGGACGGAAGGTGGGGGTAAGCCCTTGCTGGCATCTGAAGAGCTCCTATTTCACTCACCCTGACGTTGGAGATCTACAAGTTAGTATGTGCAACGAGGGCACCGCCTTCCTGTGCTCAGATGAGAGCTCCCTTTCCTCCTCCCCATTCTTGCTTTACTTTTTTTTTTCCTTCTCATTTAACTATCGGCCTTTTTCTGTGCTTGCTTCAATGCCACCCAACCCCCAGCTGCTTGAAACTCCCAGCACTGAGTGTTTAAAAAAAAAGAGACTGAGAGAGAGAGAGAGAGAGACTTCTTGTTGGTGAACTTTGGGCAGAGAGATGAACTTGGCAGCCCCAGTGCGATTTGCAAATCCAGGCATTCCCAGGGCAATTTCTGCTGCAAAGGAGTGTGAAGCTGCAAAGGAGTGTGAAGGTAGGGGTGGCCTTTTATTTAGACACACAAAGCATGGCAGCACCCCTTCCTCCACTCAGATTTTCTAACTAATGACAATATGTATTGTTGGGGGAGGGAGAGAAGTTTAGCATAAAGCAGGCAGATACGGAAACAAGTTTTTATATGGGTACCTGGGTGTCTGCAATGTATACTGAAGGGAAGTGAAAGTTCTCAAGGAAGGGTAAACAGGTACTTGAGAGCCAAAAGGGAAAACGTTAGGTGGGGAATACTGCTGTGTATATCAGAATGGCTGAGTGAATTTTTCAGTTTTATTCTAAAATACTGCCACTAACATTCAAAGCGACAAATCCATGAGTATTTTTGTACCTACAGAGAAGAAATCCATACTTTAAGCATGTCTGTACGTGATTCTTAATTTACATGCCTTCACCTTTCATGCTCTATTTGACATTTAAGGAGAATTTAATATTGGCACGAAGTTTATAGACGTGGGCCATGTATATAATAATGATATACAGCAGTGATATTCTTAATGTTACCCTGCTCCCGTTTTCTCTGCCTCTGATAGGACACCCCACCTAAAAAGCTAGTTCATATGTTTTATATATATATATATATATTTGGCATATCTATGATAGCAGTAACACTTAGACTTATATATCGCTTTAAACCCTCTCTAAGCGGTTAACCGAGTCAGCATATTTCCCCCAATCATTTGGGTCCTCAATTTGGGATAAATGATCTATATTAAGCTAGGAGATTAAAACTGCATCTGTTTAAAAGGACATTAGGACCAATATTGACATGTATCTTTTAAAGCTAAGCTGAAAACCCCAAAGTAGCAAAAAAAACAGTAAGGCAGGAAATTTTATGTTAATATGAATTATAAATGAAGAACATTAACTTAAAAATGGCTGGTAGTCTTTTGTTGATATAAACAAATATAATTTGATGTTGCAGGTTTATGAATATTTACTGGGATCAATATCTACTGAATGTGGTAACAATCCAGTGCATAGATTTGAACTGTGTTTGGTTATCTGGAAATACTGGGAACAAGTTATGTGACTATATTGTTTATAAAACCTGTGGAACCACAGCACCTCCTTGGTACCTGCCAGGCTTTTGACTTGCTTGCTGTTGATCATTTGTTCCTTTTATCTCCTTTTTGATTCTGCAAAGGAAATACCAACTTCCAAAATACATTTATTTCCTGCATATCTGTACACATCACGTATGCACATAGGCATTATTAAAAAATAAAACAGAGCTACAATCTATGCTTTGTTTTGATACCTGTCAGTATGCCTAAAGTGAAAGTAGAAGCCAAAATAAATTTCTAGGATAACAGGAACCATCATGGGAGGTTAGAGGAAGGCACTCAACAGGCAACCATTTTGTGGGAGAACCACAACTTGATCTCAAAATAACAGCTCTTATCTCTAATGCAAATGTCATTAACTCATCGGTAAGTTTTCCAGAAGTAGGAATGCTGTAGCACCTTCCAGTGGAGTAGCCTTTAGACCAGCCAAACTCTCATCCTCCTCCATCATCCACTTAGGAAAAGAGCAGAAAACAGGGGCTGAACTTCCTACCCTGCAGGCAGCCCAGAAGAATAACGTGACTGATGGTCATGTTGAATGCTCCTGAGAAATCCAAGAGGATCAAGAAGGATGCTTTTCGTCCAACCAGATCACTTTCAGGTCATCTACCAGTGCAAGAATGTAGTTTCATAACTGAACAGTGATTAAATAATAAACTCTTAGGCACAGAGTTTCAACATAACCTGCTATTTGTTCTTTCTTAATGCACGGCCTAAGCTCTACTGCTGAACATTTTCCAAAAATAAAAATTAGCAATGAATCATCAAGGAATTGACGTATTATAGAAATTGAAATTCACAGCAGCAAATCCTTATTTTAACCAGGGCACAGTTAGAAGGAAAACTGAAAGCCTTGCACATGGGAAAAGAAAAAAAATAAAAATAAAAAATAATTGCTGATCCCCAAAGGCAGATTGGCTGCCTCACAAATGTAATTTGTCCAAACCTTATTTGGAAGTATCCTAAAGTCTTACAAGGAGAATTAGCCCTTTCACACAGACTGGCGTGGACAAGCATCTTTATCAAGTAGTTTAAACAATTAATTTGCTGGATCCTCAACAGGTTTAAGAGTATTGTCTGATTTTTGCAAATTGCATTGCCCAAAGGAAATTTTTGGTATAATTTAATTAAGGCTTTAAAAAAGTCACATCTATAATCCCTCAGGTAGCAAAGAGATATGAGCAGTGGTCTCTTGCTCGTCTTTTTTGAACCTAACATGGGTTTGGGTTTTCTGACAGTAAAGCAAACTGGAAGGAGGGGCATGTTTTTTCTTTTGGCAAATTTTCTTTTAGCAAATGCTGTAGAGCAGGGGTAGTAAACTTGATTTCATTGAGGGCCGCATCAGGGTTGTGTTTGACCTCAGGATGTTACACTGATTGATTAATGATGAATTGTTTGTTTAAAAATTATATATATAATTTTTCGCGGGTGTTTGTATGTAGGTCTTTGGTTATTCGGGTCTTCTCCCGCGTAGAATTGGAAGTATCTTGGCGACGTTTCGACGAAGTCTCATTTGTCATCTTCAGGCTGGTGTTCTCGGCTTCGTGCTTCCAGGAGCAATATATATATAATTTTTATTTTTAAACAAACAATTCATCATTAATCAGTGTAACATCTGGGTACAACATTTTTGGTATCATCATATTTAACATTTATTATCATTTTCTTAGTACATATTTATCTTATTTCTTACATTTAAATTTAATGTATTACAACATACCTTCTCCGTGTTTCTTATTTTTACATTGTCTATTGTCTATATTCAGTCTCTATCCATTGATAAAACTGCCCCCATATGTTGTAATACTCCAATTCTTCCTTCCCTCTACTTGATATCACTCATGTCAGGGGCGTCTGTGGTGGCCGAAGCGCTCTGCCAGCGAAAATGGGGTCCCAAGCTCCATTTTCAAATGTAACAGCCTCCTGCCGCCCCTCTGCCAGCAAAAATGGAGAGCTCCATTTTTGCTGGCAGAGGGTGGCAGGAGTCTGTCGCAGCCAAAAACAAAACCTGGGAAGGCTGAATGCCACCCTCCTGAGCTCTGTTTTCACTAGCAGAGGATGGCAGGAGGCTGTTGCAGCTAAAAACTGAGCCTGGGAAGGCTACATGCTGCCCTCCTAAGTTTTGTTATCGCTGGCAGAGGGTGGCAGGAGGGTGTTGCAGCTGAAAACGGACTCTGGGAAGGCTGGACGCCACCTTCCCGAGCTCTGTTTTCACTGGCAGAAGGTAGCAGGAGGGTGTTGCAGCTGAAAACGGACCCTGGGAAGGCTGCACGCCACCCTCCCGAGCTCTGTTTTCACTGGCAGAAGGTAGCAGGAGGCTGTCGCAGCCGAAAACGGAGCCTGGGAAGGCTGCACACTACCCTCCCAAGCTCCGTTTTCGCTGGCAGAGGCACTGTGAGCTGGTCCTTTTATGTTTCTAGGTGGCTCCGTGGGCTAGAGCTAAACACACCACGGGCCGGATCTGGTCCCCAGGCATTGAGTTTTACATCCCTGCTCTAGAATGAAGACAAGACTGTAATGGATGGCAAAGGAGAAAAACTATACCCTTCTGCCTGTATCAGTTTTTCCTTATTTGTACTTGGTCATCTTTTGCTAGAAAAGGCAAAAACTTTATCTGTGTTTTTGATCTTCTTTTACAGAGTCGAAAAGACAAAGAAAGACCTAAACAGAAACACAAGAAGCATTCAGAAATTGAACCCACAAATCTCACACTGTCTTCCACACCCATAGTCACTGAGAAGGTAACAAGAATTATGTGTAAGATATTTATAACAGGTCTGAGGGTTTTTTTACAGTGAAAGGCAGTTTGTGTCTACTCCAGACTTCGCCCAAGTATCTTCATTCAGTAGTTGATGTTGCATGTGCATTCAGTTTTCCCCAAAATGCAGGGTTTTTCATTTGTCTAAAATGGACTGTTTTTCATAGCAATAGCACTTAGACTTATGTACCACTTCACAGTGCTTTTACAGCCCTCTCTAAGCGGTTTACAGAGTCATCATATTACCCGCAACAATCTCGGTCCTCATTTTACCAATCTCAGATGGCTGAGTCAACCTTGAACTGGTGGGAGTTGAATTGGCAATCAGCACTCAGCAGAAGTAGCCTGCAGTACTGCATTCTAACTATTGTGCCACCATGATACTGGTGGATTCAAATTTTTTTACTACCGGTTCTGTGGGTGTGGCTTGGTGAGCGTATCTTGGTGGGTGTGGCAGGGGAAAGATACTGTAAAATCTCCATTCCCACCCCACTCCAAGGGAAGGTTACTGCAAAATCCCCATTTCCTCCTGATCAGCTGGGACTCGGGAGGCAGAGAATAGATGGGGGCAGGGCCAGTCAGAGGTGGTATTTACCAGTTCTCCAAACTACTCAAAATTTCCTCTATCAGGTCTTCAGAATTGGTCAGAACCTGCTGAATACCACCTCTGCATCACGGCTTCATAGCTCCAAAGATGAATTTATAAATGATGACATTTGGAAATGAGCACTAATCACTCACGTCATTATACTGTAGGGTTCCCCATAGCTATTAAAAATATGGTGCCGCAAGCAAACACATGTTGATTTTGTAAAATTCTGATTTTCCACATTGGAGAATTCACTTATTTAAATTTAAATGCAGAATGAGAATTTTATATACAGCCTTTTTGAGAGTTCTTTTAAGAATAGAAGAAAGATAAGAGAGAGGAGAGGGGAAAAAATAAGAAAAGAAAATCATACTCTACATCAATTTGTTTCTGCTTCTAATTGTTTACATTTTCCCTACCCTCCACTTCCTCGCTGCCTGGCCAACTCCAAGTCACAAGAATTCCATTTTGCAGCTGTTGGCTGCTAATGATACAATCACTAAGCTGAGCCCTCGAGTGATTTTAGAAGCATGTCCTAACTCGTTCTTGAAGCACGTGTGCCAGTTCAAGCCTCCTGTAGCATTAATAACTTAATGGCAAAGCTTCACTTTCTCTTTGTCTCTTTCTGTCTACTGTTAAACCAGGAGGAAAATGCAGTCTCTGTTTGCTAGGATCGAACACAGATTACGTCTCTATATCAGCCATGGCCATTACCAAGCAAAACAAGGACATACAAAACCTTTAGGAGATATTTCATTTCTACATCTTCTTTTTCAAGAAAGGATTGGCAAGAAATGTTTATGTGTAAAAACTCATCTTTCAGTCTGCTTCTTTGTCCTGCCACTCTGGTATTTAATCTGATTCAAGACAGCTAGATGCTTGCACACAGACATTTTTGCCCTAAAGCATAATGTGGAAGTAATGCATTTTGGGGGATATTTAGGCTGGAAATAGATAATAGGTTTGAAAAGAATGCAGTAGAAGGTGGTTCTGAGAAGTGTTGCTTTCCATTATCAGTGGAGTCTCTTTTGTTCTATTGACAGCTCAGACCAAATGGCAGGGTTTGGAAGTTATGCAAACCCGTGCACAACCTATTTAGAGGAGTTGTATATGCTACAAGCAATCATTCTCAAACTACCTACCTATTTCTTGAGTCTTAAGCTTGCAAACTCATTTTGACTTGAAAACAGCAGCATCTTGCCATAATAGGCTTTGAAATGACAAGATGTATGTAAAAACATCACCCAAAATGCCATAATTCTGTACCTGGATCCATCATCTGATACAGGTTAAGTACAGATAGTCCTCATCTTACAACCATAATTGGGCCCCAAATTTCCCTGGCTAAGTAAGACAGTTGTTAAGTCAGTTTTGTCCCATTTTATGACCTTCCTTGCCACAGTTGTTTAGTGAATCACTCCAGTTATTAAGTTAGTAATAGAGTTGTTAAGTGAATCTGGTTTCCCCACTGAATTTGCTTGTCAAAGGGTTGCAAAAGGGGATCACATGACTGTGGGACACTATAGCCATCATAAAAACATGCCAAGCATCTGAATTTTGATCACGTGATCAAGGATGCTGCTATGGTTGTAATGGTGAAAAATTGCATCTGTTTTTTCAGTGCCGTTGTAACTTTGAATGGTCATTAAACAAACGGTTCTAAGTTAAGGACTACCTGTAAGAATCCCTAGTTTGCTCTCTTCAGTAGACACTCTTGCTTGGAAATGCTTATTTGGTTCTGGTCTAGGCAGTATCATAAGCAGAACCCTTTTAGAAGTTCTAAGCAGTTGGTTGTTTCAATGCATGGCTACTTTACAACAAGGTTTCTCCTATTAATTTAAATTATAAGAGATGGTTTGTTTCAAAGAATTATTTTGCCATCCTGATTTGGGTTGGAAGGGCTGATTACGTCTGATAATTTGGAACAAAATGCTTATAATATGCAGAATGCACACAGTTTGAGAAGGTGCTCTAGAGCAGTGGTTCTCAACCTTGGTCTGAAGACCACTTAGAGTATGTGATGTAGTCACAGGCTGTCCACAAAGGCTTGAAGAAATGTTATAATTTAAATCTTGAGTTAGGTCTTGGGGGCCTTCGGCCACAAAAGGTATTTAAAGGGTGGGGGGGGGGGTCCATGTAAAGAAAAGGTTGAGAATCACTGCTCTAGAGCAAATATGCCTTAACCAAAGCATACCTTTAAAAATTAATAGCAAATCTAATACACTGGTACCAAACTTCAGGTCCTAAACTGATATACTTAAGCCATTTTAGATGCTATATTACATTGCTTACTTCAAAAGATGGTGAGCAGTCCTTCCTACATCCAGGGCTTCTGATATTTTATTCCCAAATTCTGCTACAAAAAATCTGAATAACATTCACTAGTGCCCTGAGGTAAGATTTTTCAATAAGATAAAAGGCAAGATATTTTTTGCCCTACAGCAAAGGGTTATTTTTAAATTCTTGCAACACAAATTTATAATGGATCTTTAAAAAGGAGCGCTGAGGCTTCCAAATGAAAAGTTAGGATATTTGCCAAATAAGACAATAAAATCATTCAGAAACGAGAGAACATAATCTATGAAACTGGCAAACTGTTCTTTCCTTTCATTTGAATATCATCTTACTAGATGACTGCACAAGACAAACCCTCCTGCAGACGTGTACTTCTTCCTTGGTTTTAGTTCCAAATAGATCTGATAATAGATGTTTTCTTTCTTTTTTTAATTTATACTTGGAATTGAAGAGATGAATTTATAAAATGGTTGCTATGCAAATCCAGTCATAAAATAAAACATGGGTTGGGGCATGGAGTCTGTAAAATGTACAAGGAAAGATTTAGCTGAATGAATAATGCCAATCCCAATTGCTTGGTCTAAACCTCCAGATTTTACTGTTGTCCCTCAGCTGAAGCAGCCTGTTATGGAGAAAAGCATTTCCCCATTGTGGTAACCTCCAGATGTATTGTACTACATTTCTTATCCCTGTTAGCATGTTGTCAATCCTTTGAGGTAGGACAAACTAGGAAACTGACTCTACAGGTTTGATTGGAACTATATTTGTAGGCTATACTAACAGTACCTTGAAAGCCTGCCAATGTTTTCCCTGCCCTCCCTCTTATATCCCATGAATTACGACAGAACCAGTCTTAAGTTTTTTCTGAATATCGTTTGCTTGCTTGTTTATAAAGCATATTTGTATACCTTTTGTCGTAACTGTCTCCACATTACTTCTGGCTCTCTGTACATGGGGTAGACAGAATTCTTGTTCTACTGACTTGGGTAGTGTTGATTCACATATTCACATAAGATTTTTCTTCCCAGATTTTCTGATGGCTTCCCACACCATTTCGGAAATGTGTTACTTCCCAAACCACATGGATCCGGCTAGCCCATAGTTCTAGAACAGGGGTATCAAACTTGATTTCATTGAGGGCCGCATCACGATTGTGTTTGACCGTGGGAGCTGGGGTAGGTGTGGCCAGGATGGGCATGGCCAACTCATGACAGGGTGGTGGTCCTAGTGATATCCCAGCAAAAACAGGCTCCCAAGCTTCATTTCGGTTGCGACTGCCTCCTGCAATCCTTTGCCAGCAAAAACAAAGTTTGGAAGTGCTGCCAGCGGCCCTTGTGAGCTCCATTTTCACTGGCAGAGGCACTGCATGCAGGTCCTTTGCTGTTTCCAGGATGGCCCCATGGGCCAGATCTAAGCACCCCGTGGGCTGGATCCGGGCCCCGGGTCTTGAGTTTGACACCCCTATTCTAGAAGATGTGGGCTGATTAACTAACAGAAAGAATTCCTCAATTTTTGAACGCATGGCTGATTTAGGTGGTAGCTTTAGTCTAGGACTGGCTCTGTGGTATCTTCCTTTTGGCCCATCCTACCAGGGAGGTTATTTCATACAGCCCATAATTTCCTCTCTACTCTCTCTGCTGCCTTTCTGTGAACTTTCTTCCAACCAGTGAGCTAGCAGTTCTTTGGAAAGTTAACATAACCTTCTTTGTTGTCATATAAACAGCAATTAATAGGCAAATGAGCACATATAGGTTGGACTTAATCAACAGCCATCTTGTTCCCTCAGCCTATTGATTTAGATCTCTTACAATGAGGGTTATGTACACTGACCATATTTTCATGGAAAAAACAAAGAACAAACCTGAAAAAAAGTCTGCAAGTTGTTCATAAGCCTAAACATTTTAATTGTTCATATTTATGATTTTGCTTTACAAAGGAACATGCAAGAGGAAAAACTAAGAAAAACTACAAAAACATAATATAAATATATAAAATTAAATAATATATGTAGATTTATTTTAAAAAGGCAATCAATTTTCATATTTTTCAAAGGAATGTGTAAGCCTGTACATTAAATGGTATTTGTATAACTAAAGTTTAATGATCAAAATAAAGAACAAAGGTGAGTTTTGGAAAAATAAATCTAAAGGACGGTGTTGTAAAATGAAGGACTGTCCTTTGTAATAAAGGACTTATGATTACCTGTGATTTCTGGGCTCACTTACCAGGGCCAGCAGCAAAGTTTCTGCTGGAAGTTTTTGCTAACATTTTCTGCAGAATTTGTTTTGTGGTTCTTGAAGCCTCATCTCTGTGTGTATAGAATCTACATACACACAAACTGCAATGTCGTCAGTGGAGCCTATTCACTCTCACTTATTATATACATAAACTATTTTACCTCAGGAATCCTGCTGCTATTCTTGTTTGAATAATTCCTGGGAAACTGCCATCTGCCTTAGTTAAACCAGCTTAAATTAATTGGATTTAACCCAATCAGATTTTTGCCGGTTGGTTTAATTTAATTCTGTTGCCAGAGTGTTTGCCCAAAAGAGGCCTAGTCATTTATTTTATTTTTATTTTCCAGCTTGAAAAAAATATTTGATGGGCATGAATTAAAACTGTATTTTTATAAAGATTAAGTGGCTAGCTACAACAACGGGCAATAGATCGACATTTATAGCAATACCACTACATTTTTATGGATTAGTCTTAGTAATATTTCCTAGGTTAAAATACAAATTGTAAATAATCTGGAAATAAAATTTTCACAGATTTTATTTACCATGATTGCTGGCACAAAGACTATTGCAGACAAATGATTATCTAACAGAAAAGAATATATATAGCTCAAGGATTCCACAGGTTTAGAGAAACCTGATCCACTAGATTTAGAGAAACCTGGTTGCTTCCTTGCAGACATGAATTGTTTGCTTGCAAAACCTCAAGGACTTCACAATTGATCAAACATCATACAGCAGATATTAAAATAGAGGATGACTGCCTAGTACCCATCGTACATTATTAGCAGCCTGCTTAGACAGTGGGCAGAGTTTTTAAGAATTATAAATTTTTAAGAACATCTGGAGGATATCTGGTTGCCCATGACAGCTTTAAATTTGGGCACCTGGAGTTCTATTTGATCCCCAGAGATTTCTCAGCTGGTTCACAATACAATTAATTTAAATTACTATTCATTGTTAACCACAGCTGCATTTTACCAAAATGCTTTAATCTCTCCTCCCATCACCAGCACTAATAAGTAGCAAAGAAAACATTGCTAAGTCAAAGTGCTGGCAAATGAGCACAAAGAGCTGCCCTCCGCTCCTAATCTTACACTCTTCCAATTAGACTTCCTGAGTTCAACAGCTTAAGACAGCTGTTCTCCAATAGCATCACTGATCCTGACATTCCTACCGCAAATCTTCAACCTTCAGTTGCCAAGTTTGTGATAAAAAGGCAAAACATCAACATTATTCATACTGTTAATGTCCAAGTCTAGTATAAACTCACTGGACATTTTATAAACTTTGATCATAAAGGCATGTCAATGGTTTGTTTATACGTAGGTAGGTAAGTAGGTAGATAGGTAAAATAAAGATTTGTAGAACAGAAGATTAAAACTAATACAAACTAATAGGTATAAATCAAAAAAAAGAAAAAAGTTAAAGAGAAAGCTAAAAGTTCAAGAAAGGAAAAATGGAAATAGAAAAAAGATACAAATAAGTAGCTTCTGATATTCTTTACAGCAGTTATAAGTACAATTATAAATTTAGCTCTTCTCTGTGGTTACAACGTAACTCTCTTCTTTCTATAATATATCTTGTCTAACCATCAAAACCATAAGTCAGTCAGTGGTTGTTCTTTGATGATGCTTCATATCTGTGTTATTTGATCTTTTAAGAATAAGTGGATGCGCGGAAAATGAACTGATGGGAACATCCACCCTTTCATACTAGTTTCCTAGCATCTGGCTAATTGAGGTAGCCAATCTCTAAGCAAAGAAGTAAGAACTACAATAATTAGTTGTTGATTAAATGTAGAGGGTAGATCAAAATTACCTTTGTGATGGCACATATGCTTGTGAAATTTGTAACCCTGCTTCTTCCAAAGGGACACATGCTGATGGGAGCTACTTCATTCATCCCTTGTCCTAATCTTTTACAAGTGACTGGCAGTGGGAAGGAAAGTAATAAGAGATATATATATATTTAATTCATTTATATCCTTCTACAATTTCATTTATATGTTTCTACAATCAAAACAGACTCTGACAATACTTATATTTTTCACTTTCATATATGCACTACCACTTTGTAAGTTTTTTTTTAATTTATTTTTTTAATTTGATTTATATGCCGCCTTTCTCCGGAGACTCAGGGCGGCTTACAATGCGTTAAGCAATAGCCTTCATACTTTTGTATAAGTCAGCTTATTGCCCCACACAAACTGGATCCTCAATTTACCTTCCTTAGAAAGGATGGAAGGCTGAGTCAATCTTGAGCCTGGTGAGATTCGAACTTACAGTAATTGCAGACAGCTGGAGTTAATCACAATGCATTAGTCTGCTCAGTTATCCAAGCTCTTTGCTATGAGAAGATGAGAATTTGTCTGAGCCACCTGAAGTTATTAGTTCTGGACACTGAAAAACAGTAGGTCCTCTCCTTTCAGAACTGAAGATAATTTGAAAGTAGGATCTCTGTTCACTTTTATTTCCTAGAATAGGTGAAAATAAGTTTTAGAAAATGTTGCATTGTACTTTGCAGAAAAGACAATGAAATAAGAAATATGCTTCATATATTTAATGAACTACAAGTTAGCAATACATATTCAGGCTTAGCATTACCTGCTCAGATCAGCCTCTTCTAAGAAGTACTGCCTATCTTCAGAATAGGGAACAAAGAACAAGAGAAATAAAATTTTGAAGAATTTTGAAGTCAAATCATTTTAATTTGTAAACTGATGTTTGAAAATATAGGGCTTAAGAATCAGAGTGGTACACAGATCTGACTATAGTAATATTCAGAAAGAGAAGATGACCAAATCTTACAAATTCAGGAAGCAACCAAAAAAGTGAAATGTGCTAGAACAGGGGTGTCAAACTCAAGGTCCGGGGCCAGATCCAGCCTGTAGTTTGCTTAGATCTGGCCCGCGGGGCCGCCCTGGAAACAGTGAAGGACCAATTCTCATTGCCTCTGCCAGCAAAAATGGAACTCGGGAGGGCCGCACTCGGCCCTCCCAAGTTCCATTTTTGCTGGCAGAGGTTTGCAGGAGGCTTTCACAGCTGAAAATGGACCTCGCAAGGGCCACATATGGCTCTCCCGAGCTCTGTTTTTGTTGTCAGGTTGCAGAAGGCAGTCACAGCCAAAAATGGAGCTCACAAGCCTGTTTTTACTGGCAGAGTGCTCCCACTCTGGTCACCACAGGCACCCCCAACACAAGTGATGTCGAGCTGGCCACATCCACAGTGGCCATGCCTCCTAGCCCCCCCGAGGTAAAACACAACCCTGATGCAGCCCTCGATGAAATGATGTTTGACCCCCCTGAGCTAGAATATCAAAAGATAATGAACCAAAAAGAATGTGAATACCTAAGGGCCAAAAAGCAGAAAATAATTGAATGCATTAAAGGACACGAAGTGTTAGTCTCTGCAAAATAGAAATAAAGTGAGAGTATTTCTGTGCTATGATCAGTTATATTTTGGGTACTTACATAACAATATTCATTGATTATTAGTCTCATAAGTTAATTCGTACTTTTCAGCCTTTCTAGAAATGGTTTCTCTCAGAAAGTAAAATAAGCACTATTGGTGCTGTTTCTCTTCCTCCATTCTCCTTAATTCAGTTACCCTTTTATATAGTATCCATTATTTAATCTTATGGAGTAGAGAAAGATTCCTCATGTTCCACCATGACTCTAGCTTTAGGAATCTCATCAGGGGTTAAAATTTGCCATTAAGAAAATTATGCCTTACCATAAGACAACCTGTTAAGGGGCCCAGAGTTAAAACTGCAAACAGCAGGATATCTCTCTAGGTCAGGACAAAGGTGAGGCCACAGAGAGGCCTACTGCAAAAACAACAGAGGCAGGGGGCTTGAAACAAGTCAGGATTACATTATATTAGTGCAATTTCTTCTGGAATCAATCACGTTTTCCAATTAAATGCATTCAAGTTTTTTCTAACCATGTAAAACAATATATCTTTAGTCCTAAGATTCTGGAAGGCAACTATGATTTCAAAGAAATACTCATATCCCCACGTACAGTCACATTCATAACAGATTGTTCTTTATTACCAATTGTACTGTACATGATTCTAGATGTGGGCAGTCAGTTAGGGAAGTTAGGTGAGCCTGATAATAAGATATATATTCTTGTGATTGAGACTAGCTAAAACGTGGATTGATTGGTACTAACTTGATATGGCCCAAAGGGCTAATCAATAAATAAAATCTGAATCTGGTACTAAATATGGGTAGTCCCTGATTTTCAATCATTTGTTTAGTGGTTATGACTGTTGCCTTGGCTTTAGCTCTCTCCTTTGCTCCTCAAAATTATTCTTGCAGGCTAACTGCCCATTTTGAGACTTACAACCTCCATGCTAATTTAGATAAATATACCTTAGTTCTTACTCTATTGGTCTACTTGGGCTATTGTGTTTCCATAAAAATAATAGAGATGTATCCAGCCAATTATTATTTATTTAGCATATGATGAGAACATGACATAAGAGGAGTAAACATATATAATTAAGGAGTAAACATATAATTAAGTAAACCCATATTCTGGGTTCAATTTTATCCTACATCCTATGATTTCTAAAATCCATTTTTGAATTCTAGCCCAATATTCTCTTGCTCTGGGACAGGTCCACCAGATATGGAAATAAGTTCCCATAGCGGTGTTGCATTTCCAACAACCGGGGAGGGTCCCGGGAACATCTTCGATAATCTAGTCAGAGGGAGGTGCCATCTATATAGCATTTTATATGTATTTTCCTTATAGGAAACAGATGTTGTTAGTTTTAGGGTTTTCCCCCAGATTTCTTCCCATTTTTCAAGCTCAATCAAATATCCCAATTTTCTCCCCCAGGCAATCATTGAGTCCTTGATAACCTCCTCTCCAATCCAATCCATTAAAAGGAATTGATACAGTTTGAATAATACCTACTCATCCTTCCCCAAGAAGATTTTATCAAGTTCTTGTAGGGAATTATAGATTCCTTGTTTTTGTCCTGAGCTGTCCTGGATTGGATCTGATTGTATGTCCACCAATCTAACTCATAGCCTAATTCCACCAATGTATTTCAGAATACTCTGAATTCTTCATTGTACCAGAGAGGCCTCAAGGATAATGTGAGACGATCTATCAGAAGATTAAATCAGAAGTGGACTTTGCAACACAATGACCATAAAAATTTCAGTAAATCCACCAAGCAGTAGTTTTTTAAAAAAATGGAGGGGTCTTGAATAGCCAAGTCAAAGCTTGGTTTTGAATCACACAGAGATACTGTGAGGTGATTTGGAACAGACTGAGCTTGCAAAAAAAACCCTCAAACATTGCATAGCTGAAAAATTCTGTATTGAAGGATGCTAAAAATAATTCCTCCCAATAGATTATCTGGTTTTGAAAAGTCAATGAATTCTACTAATCAAAAAAATTTGACTCAATGTGCTCTTTTATGATATTTTGTGAAATTAGAGAAGCATCTTTTTAAATGTATATTTAGAACCTATCTTTCTGTCTCTTTCTCCCCCCTCCATGTATGCATATAAGTGTGCTAGTGTGTGTATGTGTATGTATACACACACACACACCCTTTTATTTTTCTTAAATTGATTGTAGGTTTTCTTTGTTGTTTTTAATTTTTTCCATTTTCCATTTCTATAAAATTTGCTTAAGATAAATAAATAAGACCATTTTTACCACATACTCTATTCCATAGATGTGGCAGCAGAAAATGGATTTCAGTTTAACTATAAAGAATTCAGAGAATTATTTTATGAACATAGATTTTTCACTACATATCCAGTGTATCTCCAGCCTAACTGATTACTGGAAAATAGAGTGAAAACTATTAAACACAGTATTGTTTAGTTTGATTAAATTATAAGTCAGCCTTTTGGAGAGAATTTTTCCTCTGCTTTTTGTTTAAACAAAAAATATCAATATCAACAGTAATATTGGGTATACCATTGGATAATATATAGTTTTAAATGTATTGCAAAAAAAAAACCCTCTTATGATTGGGAGACAAGAGTTTTATTACCACTGTATATAAAGCAATAAGATGATATTAAGTTAAGGTAGCAGAGCAATAGTAACATAGTGAGTTTCTCCACATTCCTCTGACGGGTTGTATGATATAGAAATGCGGTATAGAAAAAAGTCAAAAACAGTTATCACTTGTGCCATCTTCAGCTTCTTCAGTGAATCAAGATGATTTATAAGTTGTGCTCTTCTCTGGTAAACTAGAAAAGGAACTAGAAAGATTCTTGGAAACAAAATTCAGTATTGAAGTGATCTACATACATCAGAACTGTTAAAGGATTATTACATAGCAATGATGTTTGTTGTTAGAGTAATGATGATTTAATAGCTGACCAGCTGCTGTAATACTGTAATGCTGTAATGATGATGCAGTGGTAGTAATTGCATCATCAGCAGAGTTATTTGACTGCTATCACTTTAACAGACTGTATTTTAAGAGAGCCCTGTTTGGCATATCTCTCTCCCCGTGTGTTCTTCCGTGCTATAGCTGCTGATTGATTTACCTTTGCCTAGTAGGGTATGTATATTCTTTTGTAGAGATAAACCACTATTTATTATTACAAACCTCTGTTTGCTGTTTTTGCTCCTGGGTAGTCTCACATAGTCACACTGTGCACAAACTGACATTTGTTGATTTATTGGATTTTTTTTTCTTTATAAAAGGAAAATGTAGCAATTTTATGTTACAATTATCTAGAGTTTTTCCTTATCCATTTCACTCCTAATTCCTTCCCATTTTCAATTTGCCCGTGACTAATATTCATGTAGGTACCTATGGAGTCATTTGGATCAGGGAGCTTTCTCATCACATGCTAAGTCATTACTCCCAAAAACTTAATGAAACTTAAAGCCAAATTTAACCCACTGCTTTCCATTAAAAACATTATAGCCTATCAGGTCTCAGTTGCTATAAAGAAGGGGAAAGTTCTTTTAAGAGATGGAGCAGCTGTATTAGTAGCTGCTAATATAGCTAAGTATTCACAATCTTCCAGCAGTCCTGTGTAAGCCTTAATGACATATGTAGGAGTTGTGCAAGATGTTTATTTACTGTCGCTTAAACTTACTGGTGGATGCTGCTTAATGTTAAATCATGGTAAGATTTTCAATTTTCTACCTTAAGTTTGTATATCATGGTTAGGGAGTAAATTGTTTTCCCTGGAAGCTGAAAAGTGTTCATTCTCTGTGCTTCATACTAGTTGAAAGTCATATGAACAGCATTCTGCAATTTGATTGTTGTGCTTGGCAGTAATTCTGTATTTAGTCATGGTAAGCATAATAATGTGGTAGCATAATGCTGTTGTGAATGGGGAAACATCCTGCCATGTACCTGGCAAAAAGCAACATCTTGAAGGCAAATATATGCACAGAAGTTTGTATTTTAGAGACATGCCGATATAATTGGAAACCAATGCTGGTTCTGCAATGAGTATATATGCCTAAAGAGATCTTATTTGTCATTTGTCAACTTCTGAGAATCAGAATGAATGATTCTGAATGAACCTAGATTGGCATCTATGCATGCAGCTTTTCTGTTGCTGAATTCTCTACTGAAGAAAAGATGGTGGCAAGTATGTAGCCCAATAAGTTCTCCTACCTTGGGCAAGGAGTTGGAGCCCTATGATTCTATGATAAATGAGCAAAGGGTTGCTGTATTGCCTGTGAAAGAAGATAAAGCATTTGGAGCTTATTTATTATTCTGATATTTGACAGATTAGGCAGGAAGATTTAGAAAATTTTGAATAATATGGAGACAATACAGGGTTGTTGTTTTTTCTGGTCCACTTCATTCTGTTTCTCAATCACCTGACCGGCAATATAGGCTAGAGTCTAGCAGTAGTGTCTTTCACATGCTGCTCTATGAAGTTATGGAATTCATTGCTGAGTTAAAAAACTAATGGATTAACAGACTATAATTTAAACTAAGGGATTTCAATAATCTGAATCAGCATATCATAGAATGTGAGTTGCTTATAGATTTTAGTTTAGTTCAGCTTTTGGATTCTTCTTCACAACCAAGGTATTTTTATATTATTATTGTCATATAACTACTCTCTTCATTACAAGCTTGGAGCACAAAGGGGAAATGATCACACTAAAGCCCCAAATCACATTCTTATAGAAGTTGGGCTGAAATCAATCCATTACTAAGAGTGATTAGTGGGAAATAGGTTCTACAAATCCAGTTCCCATTGGGAAAGAACAGAGAAGGGTATATCTAATATCCTTTGAATGCTCAGATGAAGATTCTGAATAGAAGATCTTCTTAATAGAATTTCTTCTTAATTAAGAAATAACAGTCAATTTCATCATAACTTTCAAGAGGAGGTAGGAATTTCAATCCAGGAAAAAAAGGTTAAGTGAGAATAAGCCCTTCTTTGCCAAGTTTGCATGTAGAGTTTTCGGTTCTGGCAGGACGTTATTGTCAGCTTCCTTTCAGGGATCATACAATTTAAATAAATCCAGGTAGTGCTAATGCAGCCTTTATGAGCTGAATACTCTGTATACAAGAGAGAACTTCAAGGATTGCTAAGGATTAAACATACTTTGGGGAGGGGGGAAGGGGGGAAGGGGAAACCCAAAGGAGGGAAAGCTTCCAAGAGTAACCTAATGAGACTTGAACATGATCAGTGGCACAGAATGTTGCATGAGAGAAACAAAACTACAGGGAGAAGAGAGGATCCCTGGATGCATATCTTGGATTAATGGCTGGTTTAGTGTAGTTGAAAATTTGACCCTCCTCCCCCCCCCAAAAAAAAACCACTTCAAAATTTGGTTAATTGTTTCACTTGTAGAAATGTAACTAAAATAGTGGTATCCACACACTTGAAAGCAATATAAGCAATTTGTTGTTAGAGAAACAAAAAAAAAGGAAAGAAGGTAGAGAAAAGAAAAATACAAAAAAAAACCCCCAAAAAACAAAACAAAAAATCTTTTTGGAGGGAACATCTAATAGATCCCAAAAAAGATTAGGCAGACAAAAATAGGAATACATAATATCTTCTGTGGTCCATGGCTTCTCTATAATGACATAATTAGTCCCCCTGGATTGTACAAAGACTTTTGACTTTTTCAAAGATTGAATCTAAGATTCCAGAAATAAACCACCTAAAATCAGGGATAGTCTATTCTGGTTCTTTTTTCTGTTCTGAACTGCATCTCTTCCTGCTATGACAAGTTTCTCTAGAGTTTACTTATTTATTTTTTAACAAATATCTCCATGATGACATTTTTTCCCTTTGTTCCTTAATTGTGAAAGCAGATAGGCTCAAGCCCTGCAGCCCCTTTTTGACTGTCCCTTTCTCTATGTTTCTCTATGGGAATTCTGAAAAGAAAGTTTTAAGCACTAGTCTAACAGAAACTATGATTCACCATGGAAAAAGATAGAACAGGTGGACCAGCTGCATAAGAAAGAAGAGGAAAATCTTCTCACAAAACCCTATTTTGATACTATATCTAGTATCTATAGATACTATCTAGTACACATGTTAATGTCCCTAAAAACTGCAAACATTAGTCATTGGCATCTCATGCTGTATTTTTGTTTTTGTTTTTTCTTTCAGATCTTCCTCCTCCTACCACCCTGAAATGTTCTAACCTCTGCAATGCTCCCAAATGCCCTTATTATCCTTTGCAAGCTGTTTGGTTGAGATGTATTATTTCTGGTTGAGTTTCTGATTTTTTTTTCTGATTAAAACATATTATTTCTGGTAGGTTGAGACATATTCTTGATTTTCTGATTGGTCCCTCCTTTGCATCATCAGACACAACCAAAGGTTGAGGCATCAGTTTGAATCATAGGGGTCACTGATTTGTGCACAGATCTATTGATCTCTGAAATCAATCCTGGTCTAAAGCAGACTCTCCTTGTAGGAGATATGGGCAGCATAAAATGTAATAAATAAACAAAATTTAACCAAGCAAGTGCCAAAAGATTTTTTTTTAATGTCATCTATTTTGGCACCATTACCACGTCACCATCTCTGGCCACACAGTAGAGCTCCATAATAATAAAATAGGCCTGGACTTATGGGGGGGGGAGAGAGGGAGAGAGAGGGGGGGAGGGAGGGAGGCCTGGAAGCCTTTCGTTGGGGTTGTTACTTGGATCCCTGATATTGTGTGTGCGTGTGTAGAATTGTAACTTAGCTAATTAAAGCAATTTCCTGCATCTCAAACAATTAGAAATCTTCCCCCAATTGCTCTGTCACCCTGTTGGATTCATGCCTTCTAAATCAAACGCCAGCTCTATCACTTGGCTCTTTAATTCATATAGTTAAAAAATGAAAAAAAAATTGGTTCATTCAGTTTCCCATTTTAAATGTGTCACAGCCCATTTCCACATCAATCTGTAATTTTTTTTAAAAAGTACATGTTTTAAGTATTTGTATGCATTTGACGTATTTTAAATGGAGCTTTACCTCACATATATATTTTACAAGATATATTATTTAGGTTTTTTTTCATTTTATTTTCGTAATTTTACACATTTGCACATTTTCCCTCCAAACATGCACATTTTAACACTTTGCTTTAAATATATCATCAAATTTGTTCTGAAAAGTATAACTTAATTAAGTTCACATTAAAATGCAAATGAAATCTATTTCTACCCAATGTTCTAGCATGCCTTAAACATGGAGATTCAATTTCGTATTTGTTTCTCTTAGCAAAAGTTGGCCCAGTCTTTAAAAATTGCCTCATTCATTTTATTTATAAAATATATAACTCACTATCATTTATAACACAACCTCAAATTAGGGAAAGGAAAAAAAACTGTACAGTATAATAAGCCATTTCATCAAGCACACAGACAACTCCTCTGTTATTAAAACTGGTGAAGACTTTAGTTTTTAAGAGGATATTCAGTGTTTAGTCTTATGCCTCTTTTTATCAAGTTAAAGTTTAAAATATTATATTTAAACATTTTTATTGCAACTGTGTTTTGCTGCTGCCTTATTATTATCATTTTCTGTGATTTATGGATGTACTAAGCCACCTAGAAGTCAGCAGAGGGATATATAAGTATTTGAAATGAATATCTTAAAGTAACTTAAAAACTGACAATGTAATACAGAGTAACTAAAGTATGAACAGCAGGATAACATAGCACTACAAATTTAACTGAAAGCCTGAGAAAATACTTGTAAAAACTTGTAAGATGTGACACCAATTGTAACTTTAAAAAATGAGACAATTTTACAACTAGGCATTGTATCAAAAATGGGCTTATAATGAATTGCTGGCAAATATGGCATTCTCAAAAAGTTTGTTTTTTAATAGACAAGCTGGCTTGTATTGTAAGGGGGGGAAACTAATTGGATATAAAGTTCATAGGGCTTGATTTAGGAATCAATTCTTAAGCTAATAAGGATTCAAGCAACCTCAGTGTAAACAATTCAATAAATATTAAAATTCCTCTTTTATCAAAGAAAGTGTCTGCCCTGCCTATATATATAATTATATGTCAGTTTTAAACTGGAAATAGTACACTTGCTAGAATTTCTGTATCATGACTGTTTTCACCTTAATAAAAGCTGTTAAAGAGAACTCCTGGGGAAAAAATACTTTCAGTTCTGACAGCTATCAGAGTTCTGATCATCCGTAAACTAAACTTGTATTTAGCTTGGTAGTAAATAGATGCAATTTGTTCCTGATAAATTACTTCCTTTAGGAGGTGAATTGCAAAGCTTTGCACTGGCTACAATTTCCAGGATCATACCTACATTATGTTTTGAAATTATGGATGCATGGCAGTCATTGTGGCTAGGCTACTTGAAGGCACATTCAGTTATCTCCGGTATACATGCTGTAAAGTACATGCATATCTTGAAACCGGAAAACACAGATACACAATAGATTAATTTCTTTAACTAGATCCTGTACTTCGTTATCATCTTGGTTTTGATGTGGAATTTCCCATTCAAATGTATCTATGCTACATTTTGCCAGTTTATAATCTCTATATTGGCTGTGGGGGAGAGGATGAAGTTTTATTCCAGAAATATGGACAAACCTTCTGAAGGTTAGGTTATCTCTAGGCTTTTCTTTCTTCTCTGCTAATTCTTGCCTTTGTGAATTTTTCCATGGCATCTCTGTTTAAATGAGGGGCACTCTTGTCTGATTTAAATTGTTCATTGTTCTCTCTTCCTCCTCTTGCTCTCAGCAGACCTAATCTAAACCATAGTGCACAGTTCTGCTTTCAGTGGCTTTTGTGCACTCTTTCCTCCCTACTCTTACATTCTCTAGTTTGAGTCACTCCTTAAACGCAACTCATTTCACAAGAGAAGACCCTTTTGGCTCACAGGACAGGATATGCAGGAGTATTGAGAAGAGTCTGATACAGGGTATAATTTTCTCTCAAGTGATAGCTTATGATGGTTAATATTTATTGACTGTGTGGTTGATGTTTCTACATCAATATTCATATTCTAAGGATGTATTTATTTACACTCTGAATGTTGCTGATCTTGCAACTCAAAGAATTGATGGTGAAGAGCTCAAAAACATTCAGAGGGAGAACAGTTATGTTTCCAAAGGGTTGAAGCAAAAAGCAAAGCCCTACTAGTGGCTGGCTGTTCTATGCCCCACTGAAGTTACTCCAGTTGCTATCATACATCTAATAGATTGGCCAAAATCCAAATGGCTGGGAGCCTGTCTGGCTGGAGCTGGCAGCTGTAACAGGCTGGTGGAATTAAATCTATGCCACAATATTTTAAGATAGAAGCAATGACAGTAGTGTAGTAACATAGGCAAATGCAACAGCTACAGTATTAGGGTAGGAGGGGATCTGACAGCAAAAGAAAGAAGGAATCAGAAGGGATGAAAGACACTTAATGGTACCTAAATAAAAATTGTTTGTCATAAAAACAACATACTTAATTGAACTGAAGAAGATTTAAAAGAGGGAGAAACTTCTGGTCCTCCAGAATTTACTACTGTCCTCACTATTGATTGTGCTTGCTGCACTGCTGGGATTAGTTGTTTAGTGGCATCTGAAGGGCCACAGATTCTCCACTTCTCCCATCTCCACCCCAATATAGAGAACCCACTCTGAGCCAATGAGATTGTGAGTTTGGCAGTGAAATTCATGGCAGGAAAAGACCTTGTAACAGTAAAGCAAGTTGGAAAACTAAGGCTTCTCATTTAGTTTAAATGGTGAAATTTACAGGCAATTGCAATTGTCAGTCAAGCCATGTAAAAGTGACACCCCTGAGAAGAATGGCAAACAGTTTGCTTCCTAAATTGGATGTTATGTTTGAACTTTAATGGAAAAGTCTGAGCTTCTCACCAGTAATCTCTGAAAACATCTGGGTCTTTCTGTTGGCTGTTTGAAAATTTAATGAATTTTCCATTTAAGGTTCATTTTGGAGTCACATTTCGGCCCAGCATTAATACATTACTATTATTCCAGTCATCTTTTGGCATTATGGCTTTTAAAAGGTCTTTGATGTGGTTTCTGAGTTATTTCCACCCCCAACATGTGCCTCTCTGCATTCCTATAACTTTGCATGTATTGTGAATAGCTTCCAATGTACATTAGCAGAGAGGTACTGATAAGGTGGAAACCATCCTTCATGTTTCTCCCTGAAAGGGAGTAGTTAATGAGATCGGTTTTCTGAATTTGCTTGATATATGGATGATAGGTGATGGTGTTGGGGTGGGGGGGGGGTTGTACTTCTTTGAGGAATACTTGCACAATCCTTGCATTGCCTTCAGGGGCAGGTTTCAAAACCCATTGCTACCTGTTTGCTCGTGGGCATGCGCAAGTGACACTTCTGCGCAGAAGCGTCTGGACAAGTGGGGGGAGTGTCCCGCCACCACCGCTACTGGTTCACCCAATCCGGGGTGAATTGGTTAGCAACTCACCATTGATTGCCTTCCATTCTATTGGCCTCTGCAATGTTTAGCAGAAGTGAAGGCTCAAAGAGATTGTTACAGATCCAAATGAATTTATAAATCAACTCAGTTGATTACAAGTAGTCCTTGATTTATGACCAGAATTGAAGTCAAAATTTCCATTGCTAAGCAAGACAATTGTTAAGTGAGTCACGTCCCAATTTGCAATCATTTTTTGCCATGATTGTTAAACACATCAGTACAGTTGTTAAATGAATCATGTGGTTGTTAAGCAATCTGGCTTCATTAACTGACTTTGTTTGTCAGAAGCTCCCTAGGAAGCTTGATAATGACAATCCCAAGATTCCTAGATGCTGTAACTGTCATAAATACATGCCAGTTGCCATGCACCTGAAATGTGATCTTGTGACTTCAAGAGTTGCTATAACTGTCATATGTGTTAGAACTGGTCATAGGTTACTTTTTTCAGTGTCGTTGTAACTGTGAACAGCCATTAAAGAAATGGTTGTAAGTCAAGGGCTACCTGTATTCATCCAAAGAGTTATATTCTTGGAGAAATTGTAGAACTTCAGGATTTTCAAGCCCTAATTTTCATGTGCTCATCTGGAATGCATATTGCGTAGAACTGGTTGATTGACATAACAGAAAAAATGCAGTAGATTTTTATTCAACTAAATAATATAATTGTACACAACTAATGTATTGTGTAGAGAGCAAAAGGAGAAAGATATCGCCCAAGTAAATTGCCCATGCAGGATTATCTCTCATTCTAATGAATAGTTGCTATATCTGTTGCAGAGCAACAGATGGTTTCACCGTTGGTTTTGCACCTTCTACCTTACTGTCATTCATTGTTTCACTTTCTATTTCTTTTAAAGTTTCTTCTCTGGGTTTTTCCAAACGTTGTTTGCTTGGAGAGCTGCAAAACCACCTGTAAATCAACCAATAGATAAATTACTCCCAGTTGTACATCACAAAATGTGTGGGGCCAAAATGACCTGGAAAAAGATTATTAAGTATGATCCCTTATTCAATTAGGAAACTTGAAAAGGAACTACTGAAATAATCCTGAAACAATAGTAACACAATATTACATGGTTTGTATTGGTTATAACCTCTGGAACAGTAAAATCCAAGTTATGGCTTATCCTGGCAATTCTGTATCATATAATTTTACATTAATGCTGATATGGGTGATTGAGCAGCAGTTCAAAAATAAAATAGGAAGAGGAAAGCTTTACTGTTTGAATGTTTGCTTAAAAGAAATAAAAAATACCACACAAGGACATGGGAAACAAAAAATATTAATTACATTAATTGCACAGGAATAAGATAAGTTAGAAGTTTTGCTTGAAGATTCTATCTGAGATACAGGGGAGAAGTCTTTCAGAGACCAATTTCAGGAGGAAAACGGGAAGAAAAAACACGAGACACTATTAATCTGTCACATATATAACATGTTGAAAGCAGATTGGAGAATTTATTCTTCTTTTTAGTTTTCCAACCTCCTGGATGTATTTACATATTTGTAGGCAAATCCTATAAATATGCTTGACCTATGCTGCTTCTGGATGATCATAAGGTTAATTTTAATGTTATTTTATCTGCAGTTGTTACGATTATATCCACCCAGAGTCAGTTATTGACTCTATACAGCTATATAAATTTGAGAGAGAGAAAAAGAGATTGTTTGTAAGAGTGTTTTGTTCTCTTGTAAATGGTTATCATAAGGCTATGTATTATTAATCCTGTTTAAATTCATCATCTCCTAACTTCACAGTGGCATCCTCCAGATTTTTTGATATTATAACTCTGACAATTCCTACGAATTTTATTTCCGTGAGAATGAAATCCATGGGTTCAAATGAGATTTACTTTTTAAAACACCTTATATTTCTATAACACCCCCTTCCATCTCATCAAAGTGATTCTTGGTAACATTCAAAAATGTATCTGGACTAGGCACTAGGAGTATTTTTCTAAAAGTAAGAACTATATGACAGTGGGATGAAATGCTTCAAATAGTGATGGACTCATTTTAAGCAAAGGCTAATATGCCTTTTTCTGGCAGATCCTCATTTAAGTTTTAAAATACTTGTCCATTAGGGGCAGGTTTCACATGTGCGGAAGCGGATGGGCGGAGTCTCCCGCCGCCAAAACTACCAGATCGCTCTGTTGTCCATGGAACAAAACACAATATTTTTCAGCCAGGATCCAGAATGAGAAACAATTTCTGAGGCTGTCATTTTGGAGATGCAAATCATTGCCTCTTTTTAGACATTCTGAGCAAATATTTCTGAAATATAAAATATGCCATGCAGTAACATATGTGAAATAAATCTTCAACACATGACTTCTGAACTCTCTTATTTGTTCATTTCAGCAGAGTTCCACCAACCACCACGAGAGCAGTAAAGAATCCTCAGAGATCATCAGGTCGGAGGTGAAAGGCAAAAGATCTTCAAGCCATGGCACAAGCCACAAAACCAAGAAGTCTGGAAGTGGGAAAAGCTCAATAGGTTTTGGCTCATCCTCATCCAGTGTAACATTTCCACCAGCAGGTGAAGAACAGAAAGAAATGGGAAAAATGGGAAGAGGAAAGTATCAGACTAACATACTGAATTAGCCAGGCTTTATTGAATGGAGGTGGGCAAGTCTTCTAAATGGTAGATAAATCTTCACTATTTTACAGTACCTTTGGCTTCTCTTAGGGAGGAGGCTTATTATTAATTCTCCTTCTGCTGTGCATGGACCAGAAGTAAGTCCAAGCAAGTTTTTTTTTCTTTTCTTCCCTCTTCCCACTCCCAAAATGTTCTAACTCTTACAGATACAAAATTAGGCTTCAGAAATTGTTGCTAGTCGCAGTAAATTTTCATATGTTCAGATGGATGAAGTAGAGCTGATCAACGGATAGTCAGATTTCCATATCTTGCAAAGTTCTTTCCTATCCCTGATGACTATCAAAATACAAATGAACGATACAAGAAAAGGAAATACAACATATATCAATTATGTAATTCAACTGTATTTTTCCATTTCATGACTTTTTTTCCATTTCTTTAGCCAAATAGTCCTTGGTTGGCACACTCCTTTCTTTTACCGTTGATAGTGTATTGGTATTGTGGATCCATTGCTCTAATTAGTGGTTTTAGGCAAGGGATTATTGCTCTCTCTGTATGTCTGAAATGGAGATAATAAGTGCTATATAAGTAGTAGCAGTAATAGTAACTTAATTCAGTACCTATAGCTAAGAATTTATACAGTACATGTCATATCATATATGCCACAAAAAATGCAATGTGCACTTAAAAGTCCAATTGTTTCTTGTGGTAAAGCAAGAATAAGACAACATTTAACTGATATAGTACATACACTCAGTTTGATACCATAAAATGGTACAGTAAGGCTCACATCTAACATTCCTCTCTAATTCCAAACATTTTCTATATCCACTACAAGTAATTCTTGGTGAGGGACTGGCAACTCAGTCATTAAATGAAGCAATCACTAAGTGAAACGGTGACTGTGTTTATAATCTGAGTTCATCTTTGCTTTATAAACCCACAAAAGTCATATAAATACAAATATCCAAAGATTACTTTTTCATCACGGTTGTGACTGCAAAAGCCCACTAAATGAGGACTATCTGTATGTAAATAGCAAAATGTGGTCCAAATATATTATTAGATCACTTCAAGATAGAGTTTATTTATTATACATAATGGAGCTAAAGGGGACAAGGCCCATGAATGCAAATACATGCAATTACTTCACAAAAGCTAATTTTTAGTTTAGTAATGGGATGAGAAATAAGGTAATTCCAATCTTTTAATTGTATCTTTGATTTGATTTAATTGTGATGAGCAGACAGGGAGCTGAGATACATGTGAGAACTGTAGTGAAAACATCTCCTGTCAGCTTGCTTTATATCTCAGGATTCTGCTTGATCCCCCTTCAGGTACCTCATGCAGCTCCTTGCCCTTCTCCCAGGATTTTGTAACCTTTCCAAAGCTTGAGCAGCAGCCGCCTGAGGAAGAGAAATACCACAAACCCATCTCTTCGTCCTCGTCTTCCGCCCACTGCTCTCCATTGTCTGAAGGGCAGAAAAGTGATGTCTTTGAGCAGAAAGTGATCTTTTCAGGTTTTGGTTCCATCATGCGTTTCTCCACCTCAGCCGTGAGTCAGCAGAGGGCACGGGATGCTTCCCCTGTGGACTACAAGACCTCCAACTCTATTGGTGGCACTCCAAGTGGGAGTGGTGGAGTCAGCAGTGGCAGCAGCCACAAGCGCATGCCGTCTCTTAGTGGGGAAGAAGTAGAAGTCCTGAAAGAAAAAAAGCACAAGACCAATAAGAAAAGCAAGCATGGACCAGGAAGGCCCAAGGGTAGCAAGAATAAAGAAGTTCCAGGTCCCCAACTAGTTGGGACTCCAGCTGCCTCTTCTTTGCCTTTCTCTGGGGGTTCCCTGGTTAGCTCCAGCGTCAGTGGGTCTTCACGTTCGTTCAGCCTTGGATCCACCCTTCCAAGCCTCAGCCTAGAATCACCACTTATGGGATCAGGTAGGTAACATGCTCCTCCTGTGGCCTCTGGTCAGGACGCTACATGTTTTAAAGTATAGGATTTGTGATCCTGAGAAAATGAGATAAGAGATGATGCAGTGATATATTTATTAGGATTTTTTCCCCCTCCAGATTGACCCTGATTGAGAAACTCTTATTAAAAGCATATACAATCAAAAGATGACTGGGAAAATAGATTATGTTAATCCATAATGTGGTTGTTTGGTCTTGGTTCAAAGGTGCTATGTGAATCAGTGGTGGGCTCTAATCAGTTTTACCACCGGTTCGCATTGCGGATGCATTTTGTGCACGAGCAC
This sequence comes from Coluber constrictor foxii, assembly GCA_038048745.1. Classification (NCBI taxonomy): domain Eukaryota; kingdom Metazoa; phylum Chordata; class Lepidosauria; order Squamata; family Colubridae; genus Coluber; species Coluber constrictor. The sequence continues at coordinate 74,861,002 of CM075961.1, forward strand.
TGCAAAGCCGCAAGACTTGCGCTTGCAATCACTGTAAAGCCTCAAGACTTGCGCTTGCAACCGCTGCAAAGCTGCAAAACTTGCGCTTCGCGCAAGCACATTAGGGGAAAAAAACACCTGAGGCATGGCAATCCCCTTTGCCGTGCCTTACAGCTGACCAAAAAACAAACGAAATAAAGGTAGGTATAGCACGGGGGCCAGGAGGGAGGACCAAACTGACATTCATAGAGAACTGGTTTGCTTTCCTATGAATATTTCCACTACCAGCTCTCCCGAACCGGGGAGAACTGATAGCAACCCGCCACTGGTGTGAACCCAGCTTTTTAAACCTCAGTTCATAGCTTATATTACTGTATGAATCTAGCAAACAGTGATTTAATCTCAGGAGTGCTCTCTTTCTTCCAGTACAAAATCACCTTAGTTTCTTAATTAGTTTGTGATTGCCCAAGCCAAACACTACTGTGTTTTTGGTATCACTTATTGTTCTTGTAACTCCATCACACCTCTAAAATTGAGGGAGACTTATCACTGCCTATTCTAGTGATGTCACAATCCTATATTCCTATTGCCCTTGAAGGCTAGAAAAAAAGCAAGTGTATACACAAAATGCACGAAACAAAAAGAATAATCTGTCTTATAAATTGTGAAGTACTGCTTTTCCTTTATCCTAGGTCTGACTCTTCAAAGTCCTCAGTTGTTGTTGGTTACTGTTCATGTCTATTAACTCTTTTATACTGGATTGTTTGTTTCTAGGCTTATTAATCATGGCTATCTGCATTTATTAATGCGAAATGAGCTGTTTGCTAGGCAATCAAATAATTCTAAGATGAATGATGAGTTATAGCCTGGATGCTAATGACTCTCAAACACAGTTACCTTTGTGAAGAAGCTTGAAGGGGAGGGATCTTATCTGAATGAAATTTATAGATCCCATAGATTTTCACATAGTTTGTAGATTCCTCAGTTTCACACAGCTTTTCTTACTTGACAAAGAAGTTCAAGAAGAGATGTGAACAGAAGTTAGCCAGGTTTACAGTCTGCTGTATTTCTGCAATGATCTGCTTGACTTCCCAATACCACACTATATTTGGAACCATTCACACAAAAAGCAAATAAAATGTTGCCTCAGTCTTTTTTTTTTTAATGAAAGTAAGTTAATATCAAACTATTAATCTACTACCATGTTTCACAGGTTGGGTAAAGTTCTTCTGCCAAACACAACCATTTTAATTGAAGCCAGAAAGTTCTTCTTTGATGTCAGGGATGCACAGAATTTTCTTCCAATCCTCTGAATTACTCATGTGGTTTTACTAATTGTAGATGGATAGCAAGGTTCTTTTTGAAGAATAGTGGTTTTCTCTTTGCAACCCTGTCACACACACCTTGGTTATTCTGTATTCTCCCCTGGTGACAATCTCATGAACACTAACATTTTGCCAAGGGAAAAGAGGACTTTATGTTAACCTGGGGTTGTTTGAAGCTTCCTAAAGTATTATACACCTTCCTCTTGATGTGATCTTGATTGATCGATTATTCTTGGGAATGTAACAGTGGTATTGAATGTCCTCCATTGTACACAATGTGCCTGACAGTGGACTGTTGGAGTTCACACTCTTTGAAAATAACTTTGTAACCATATTAACCAGGTGAACATTAAAAATTGTTTTTCGGAAGTCCTCAGAAATCTCCTTTGTTCAAGCCGTGACATACTTCCACCTACCTGTTTTGTGATGATAAAACAAATACTGAATACATTACCTAGAATTCTGTTCTTTAAATAAGAACGCTCACACTTGTTTATTGAAACACCTGACTAACTTTCCATTCAAATGATAATCCTACTTCAAAAGATTACCTATTTTGGAAGCATCACTGTAGGATAAAAGATACTTGTATGTGATACATTTAATCTTTTAAAGCTTTTTATTGATTGGCTGATACCAATTTTAATTTTTTAATAATTAGCTAAGATTCTCAGAAGCACCCTCATTTATGCTTCATTGCCAGTTTTCTGTTGCTTTTGTAGAATCTGAGTATGCACAACTCATTAGAAAGAGGCAGGCAGCAGAATCCAGTGCATTCAATTTCTTCCTTTGTCTCAGTGGTCTGGCTGCCAGGTAGGCCTATATAAAGTTTGCAGCCCAGTTGATATGACTGCTGTTAATCTTTTTCAAGCAATGCCTGATGCTTCTCCAACATCCCTACATAAATTGAAATTGCATGTTTTCTTGACCTTTGAGAAGCTAAAGAAAGCGGGGGGGGGGAGGGATCATTCAGGTAATGAACTCACCTGTTCTTAGGACGATTACTTGTGAACTTTGCAAGAAAGGGTTAAGAGTAAAGAACCTCCAGGCTGAGCGTGTTATGGCTCGCTTACTTGGCAATTGCTTTGCCGATATCTGGCTTGCTCTCAAGCACTTCTATTCAGGTCACAGTAAGTAGAAAGAAGAAGAAGAAGAAAAGGGAGGCGGGAAGAATTGGACGTTAGCATCTCCCTGGTTTCCTAGTGACTGCAGCCTTTTACTTTCTCTACTCCAGGGCAGGGGAGGAGCCAAGGAAGAAAAGGAGAGAGAATTCAGGATGTAATTATTTTTCAGGGCGGAGCTGTTACAAACCACAAGCCTTCTATAATCTCAGCCTCTGGCAATAGATTTCCTCCCACCCACCCTTCTTTTCCCTCCCTCTATTGTGTTCAAAGAAAGGGAGGCTTTTTATGTCTGGTGGGTCCGCCTGACAACCACAGTCTTGATTTTTGACATGCATTACGCTGGCCTTCAAGGAAGACCAGTTCTCAGATGACTGAAACTGTAGGCCAAGGCTTGTTTTTCAAGGCTATTTGTTGCGTGCAGAACGTTGCATCTGAAGTAGCATCCAAACTTGCACTCTGATTAGACGAATTCCAGTATCCATTTAAATGGAAGTGAGGATAGGGACAGATGCTTTTCTGCTTGCCAAATTCTTGTCATCCTCTTTCTACTTTTTTTTAATGGCCTGCATGGTTTGCTGCGTAGGCAGCAGCCATCTGTATGGGCAGGATATTAGTGGAGAATTATTTCAGATCTGTGCAGACAGGGTAAAGAAGGAGGTGTGGAAGGTGTTTAAGAAGAAATATGTCTCAATCTCAGTTAAGATATCTGGACAAGTGGGTTATAGGATGGTTGATTGAATCTATAGGCATAAGGTGCGAGAGAATGTAGTAATCTCTTTTCTGTAATGTAAGTTATGTAGTAAAAACATAGGTAAAAAAACAGTACGTATGAAGGGTTTTTTTTCCTTCATAAAATTGCTCCTGGGTTGGCTCAATCTATAAAGTTCTGCATAAGAGAGCTGTCTTTGTGTGATGTTAATGTTAATGTTAATTTTATTTATATACCGCCCTTCTCCCAAAGGACTCGGGGTGGTGTACAGCCAATTTAAAACATAAATATACAGATATCATAATTAAAATTAATTAAAATCATTAAACAGTTTTGGCCGAAATTTAAAAACCCCAAGTTAAAACTCCAATTTAAAATCATTTAAATAGACAGCCCCACTTTTCGGAACAGTAGGGTCTTGAGGGCACACTGAAAAACCCGGAGGTCAGAGATTTTACGTATTTCCAGGGGTAGTTCGTTCCAAAGGACAGGAGCTCCCACAGAGAAGGTTCTCCTCCTGGGTGTCGCCAGCTGACATAATTTGGCCGACGGCACAACGAGGAGTCCCTCTCTGTGGGAGAGAACCAGTTGGTGGGAGGCTATCAGTGGCAGCAGGCAGTCCCGTAAATACCCAGGTCCTATGCTATGGAGCGCTTTACAGGTGGTGACCAACACCTTGAATTGCACTTGGAAGACCACTGGGAGCCAGTGCAGCTCATGCAGGAGAGGTGTTACATGGGCGCAATGGGGTGCCCCCATAACCACCCGCGTGGCCACATTCTGGACCAGTTGGACGCATTCTGGATCAGGTTAAAAATTGCGAGACCATGATTTCTAGTCCTGCCTTAGACATAAACCCAATTGGGTGTCCTTGGATCAGTCACTTCTCCTAGGAAGGAGGCAATGGCAAGCTATGTCTGTGTGGAACCCCAATTCACATCAATCCTAGATATTTGAGCCAATAGTATGGATGTTGAGAGCTACAATCCAGAACCATGTTGTCCAGGCATCCATTGCCAACAAATATGGATGTCAAAACATTGAGGAATGCTTCTAGTTACTGTTTAGGGCATATCAAATTTTTCAGTTTTCAATTTCCAAACATTAGAAGTACTCAAAAGTTGTGACATACCTTGGGGATTGTAAAGATATTTTAGTTACTTGAATATAATTTAGATGTGCTTTGGTAAGTAACTACATACATTTCATAACTTCTTTTTTACATTTTGTTTGTTTGTTTCATTAATATATATGAATGTATGAAAAATGAATAAAATGCTCGGAAAAGCACAAGACAGGATAATCCTTTCAGTTCTTTGAATGAAATAGAATATTTTAAGTTAGCAAAACCAACACATTATAGTTACACTAATTCAACCTTTCTAGAGACATATTTATATTAGTCAGAACAACAAAGACTTGTACACAAAATGACAAAAAGATTTTCACAATGGTGTTTTGCATTACAATCAGATCTCTCAATCTTATCTATTTTTGGATTTCTGATTGATGCAGTTTTATTCAAAACCATTGGCAAGTTGACATTTTCCTTTGAATTACTGCAGATCTGCAGACTGTTATGGGTAGTCTACACCCTCATGGGTGAAAATTCTCATTTTATCCTGACTCCTGGGCCCAAGAGAGCAATTACTTATCTCTGCCACCCCTGCCACAGAGATTCAGCATCTGTGTTCATGAGTTTTTTCTTCTAGAGAAAAGGAAATCTTGTTTTTGTTTTGAGGTATGAAATCAACTTGGAGTTTCATGTATATGATTTGAATCTAGTTAATCACAGCTTCTTCCTACCATAAACATTCTGTAATCAAATGTTGTCTTTCCACATTGAACAGGTAGAGCAGGAAGAAAGCTATATATTGGAGAAAGAGAATGGTAAATTACATTTGAATTTTTTAGCTGCAGCCTAATTCATTTTTCTCAGTTTTCAATGAAAATGGGAGCCATGCATACTTCAACCTTAGCTCTGTGAATAGGAAATTCTTAATAGATTAACAGAGTTGGAAGGGACCTTGCAACTAGGTCCCTTCTAGGCATCTAGTCTAACCCCACTGCCCAAGCAGGAGACTCTACATCTTCCTCTACCTAGAATCGAACTTACAACCTCCTGATTAGTATGGATGTCTGTAAGATGGAGTAAAAGGATAATTAGTACCCATGAATGAATCATAGCATCAGATCCTCAACTTTTACAAACTAAAAAGAGCTAGTCCCTATTCTTTCTGTAAGGTAGTATTATGCCATTTTTAAGAAAGGCTATATCCAGGGGGTTTTAGCCAATAAATAAATAGTTGTAGATATTTTTGATATATAGTCTTTAGTACAGGGAGACCATTTTTAAAAACTTTATATCTATTTTTTTTTAAAAAAATATTTGTTCTTCTAATCACTAAAAAGTAATCCTGGAAGTATATGCAGATAAAATGTATTATTCATACACCCACATTGCAAAAGTAGAATTGTGCCTGAGATCTTGTGAGTTATGATAGCCAGAAAAGGTTGTGGGGAAATCCTGTATTGTTTTGCTTTAGAGAGATATAGTAGAAGGAAATTGAAGTTGATTGTCAAACTCAGTTTCACTGAAGGCCACATCAGGGTTATATTTGACCTCGGGGAAGGGGGCGTGGCCAGTTCGACATCACTCGTGTTGGGGGCGCCTGTGGTGGCCTGAGCATTCTGCCAGCAAAAAAAGCTCCTGGACTCCATTTTTGGCTGAGACAGCCTCCTGCAACCCTCTGCCAACAAAAACAGACCTCCATTTTCACTGACAGAGGCACTGCGGGCCAGTCCTTTGCTGTTTCCAGGATAGCCCCGTGGGCCAGATCTAAGTACCCCATGGGTCAGATCCGGCCCCTGGGCCTTGAGTTTGACACCCCTGCACCCCAAACTATTGAGTTTGACGCCCCGTTACAGGGTGATTTATGAAGGACTAGAAAGGTGTAAGATAGATAGATAGATAGATAGATAGATAGATAGATAGATAGATAGATAGATAGATAGATAGATAGATAGATAGATAGATAGATAATGGGTGGAAAGGGAGGGAGAGAGAGAGGGAGAGGGAGCACTTTCATGTAGATTATGACCTTGCTCCTCAATTTTCTTTCTCTATTCATCATGATGGAAAACAGCATGTTCTTTTTCTCTCATATAACAAAAATAAGGTGCTCCAAGCAGCTTTTCCCCAGGACTTCCCTGCTGGGTTTCTTCTTCTTACTGAGCCATCTAGAACCATCCATACAAAAAAATGGCTAGTACAATAATCTCCTGTTAATTTTTTACCTCATTTATTTTTATGATGAGGAAAAAAGGTTTTTAAAATCTTACTCAACACCTTGAGGTGGAAAAACTGCCCTTAGAGCAACTGTGGAGCAAGGAGGGGAGAAATACTGCAAGCCGCCCCCCGCTCCCAGCACTTTAGCTGCAGATGGACAGGAAGAATTAAGGAGCTATAAAGAAGGAATCCCTGCCAATGAGCAATTGCTCTCCCTCAGCTCCATAAAAGAGGCTGCAAAATGGTCTTGATCACATTTCCAAGAGCAGGAATCAAGCCAATATCCATATGTACCTAGGATAAGCTGAAAAATGATGGTGCGTCTCTCAAGATACAGAGCTCAGCCTTTTGTATATGCAGCTTGTGATTTTCCATTGTGTTGTTTAAGCAATTCAGCCGTGGGTTTCTCTCGTCTGCATGCTAGGGACTGAGTGTAGTATTTCTTTAAATCTTTTATGACCACTCCTCCCTTGCTCAGCTGAGCCTCAGTTGTTTCACTCAGTCTAGCTGTAGGGACGTATGTAGCACTGCTCTAGCAGTTAGTGAGACTAGATTAGTTTAGGTTAGTAGCTTTAGAAAATTTTTCTGTTTTATTCTTAAATGTGGGAGCAGAAGATAAGAGACTGAACAGCTTGTGGCTGCAGCTGATTCTTCGCTACTGGTGGTGGGTGAGTCGACACTGGGGCTCCAGGTCACTACCCCTGCCCCAACACCTTTTAAAATTCGGATTTTTGTCCCAGCTAAGCAGCTCCGAATGGCTATTCTTGCCATTTGCTTGGCTGCCAGCATGTGAGCTGGTTACCCAGTCCGCTGGAACAATCGCTACCGCCATTTTGCTCCCGTTATTGTAGGGCAGCTCCAGAGTCACTGCTCGGTATACCGAGGCAAACTCTGTGTATTCCGAGTGCCTTGTGGCTTTTAAATAGCGTGTTGCTCTCGTGCCTTTGAAATTGGTCTTGTCGGTCGCGGAGAGGATCGGAGATCTGTACTTGATTGGAGTTGCTGCAGCAGCGCACAGGAGGCATTGTGATTGGCCTCGCGCCATTTTGCAACAGGTTTGTCAGACCAGCTCGACGTGAGGGTATTTTGAATCTCCCGCCGTAAATTGTGGGCTACATTACGAGGTGAGGATAAGAGGAGTGTATTCCTTATCTGACAGTGTTCACTGCGAGGAGGGTCAGGGCATTAGGAGACGTTCGGTCTCGCGCCATTTTATTGCTGAGGTGCTGACTGACTGTTAAAGTTTGGCGCCATTTTCAATGGCTGCCACAGCATTGTGGAGTTTGCCCTTCCTCGCAGTAACATTTAGCATCGCAATTGTGTTTTTTGATCAGACAGTCAGGGCACCATAGGAGATCAAGAATTTTCCTCAGACATAGAGCAGCCTCTTACACCCCCCAGAGCTAAGAACGCCTCTAAGTCTAAATCCAAGACTTCTGCCTCATCATCCAGGAAGGACTCTGGGAACATTACTCCTAGATCTGCCAGTTGTGATAAGGATGCTCAGAGAAGGCACAATGCTCTGGAAAGACAATTTGCTAGGGCTCAGAAAAAGGCCCAACCATTGGGTGCTTCTGCTGTTTCTCAGTCAGGACCTTTGGAGGATTTATCACAGCCCAATATTTCCTGGTCTCAATCTGGGGCTGAATTGTCACAACATGGGACACACGAGGGAGGTACAGCTATTCACCATGGCACCCTAGCAGGGGTTGCAGGTAGTGCAGTCTGAGACATGCTGAGCACCGGAAACTACATTCACCCCGACAGCAGTGGGGCTCCAGGCAGGGGAAGGGCAGGGACCTGCCCAACCACTAGATTTTCAAGCTTTATTTACTAATTCCTTGGCCCAGGCTCTGGCCTCAGGTATTAACCAACAAGGCCGCATGTCATCGGTTTTGCGTGGGTGGCAGTCTCAACCCCCAACCCAGCCAATCCGTAGGCCATTGTCACCTACCTGGCAGGAATCTGTTAGTAGTGAGGATTCCTGGCAGGGAGATCATGGGGATCTTGAGTTTTCTGAGGATGAAGGGGTGTTACCAGATAAACCGGCTTTCACTACTCTCTTTCATCCATCTGTGTTCAAAACATTACTTCGCAAAGCCAAAATGGCAACCAACATGGGGACTATTGTGAATCCACAAGATCAAGACCAAAGGACGTTAAAGCCTCATGAGGAGCTGTTTGCAGTTCCTACTCCAGATCAAGAATTTATACCTTGCCCAGAATTGTTCTCTGAAGTCATTAAGAGACAGTGGGACCAGCCAGGTGCTTTATCGGTGCCTAGTGGTCATGATAAGAAGCTTTACTGTGCAGATCCTGTTTTGGAGGGGTTGCTGAATCTTTCTATGGTACAGCCACTAGTAGTCAGCCTTATATCTTCCACAATCTCGTCTAATGACATAGTGGAAATTTTGAAAACAGAGGATAGGCGGGTGGAAGTTTCATTTCGGAAAACTCACCAGGCAGCCGCTTGGGCTGTAAAAGTCGCAACCTTTTTTAATCGCACCACTTTAATCTGGCTGTGACAATTTTGTGAATGTCTTCCTCCTGAAGACATACGGCTCCAACAGGATATTAATAAAATGGTAGCAGCTACCGAGTATTCGGCAGATGCATCTTTAGGTGCGGCAAAATTTGCGGCATGAGCAAAATTTGCGGCAAACATCCTGTAGACTCCTTTGGTTACGCCCTTGGAAAGCAGATTTAAAGTCTAAATGGAAGTTGGCTTCAGCTCCTTATGGGGGATCTGACCTTTTTGGGGCAGCCTTAGATCCAATACTAGTAGAGGGGAAGGATAAAAGGAAGGTGCTGCCAGTTTCTTATCGGAGACTGGACTGCAGATTTTAACCATATTCTCAGCAGCAGCCCTTTCAGAAGGACTCTGGACCCAGCAGGTCCTACTATAACAGATCTTACTCACAGGGGCTCGACAGATCGTTTGATAGACAGGCTTTTAGGAACTGGGGCAGATATCACCCTCCCTCATGGAGACCATTTCGGGGAATGGGGTCCAGACCCGCTAAATGAGGCAAGTGACTCTCCATCTCCTCTTCCCATTGGCAGGTGCCTAAGCCAATTCCTCAACCAATGGGAGGTGACTACATCTGAAGCTTGGATTCTTTGGATGGTGGGGCTGGGTCTCACCTTAGAATTCCATATCAACCCCCCAGACTGTTACATTCAATGTCCAGTTTCCCAGTAGCCAGTGAAACATCAGCAAATGACTAGAAATCCAACATTTGTTGGACATTGAAGCCATAGAACCAGTGCCATCGGGGCAAGAAAGAACAGGGGTGTACTCAGTACTATTCCTAGTATCCAAGACTTTGGGGGGCTGAAGAGGGTTCTTGAACCTCAAATTCATTAACAAATTTATTCAAATTTATTTTAGAGGATGAAACCGAAACTTTGACAAGAGGTTCAAGATGCAATCCCTCAGAACTGTCATGGGATGCATAAGGGAGGGTGATGTCACAACATCACTGGACCTCCAGGAGGTATATCTGCACGTGCCAATTCATCCGGAGCATCACAGATTCCTGAGATTTGTGTATGCCAACTGGCATTATCAATATCAGGCCATGCCGTTCGGCCTGTCATCGGCCCCAAGAACATTCACCAAACTCTTGGCAGCAGTTGCAGCTACTATATGCCTGGCCCCGGTATGCATTTTATGCTACCTCGATATATTGATTCTGTCGCCCTCCCATCACCAGGCCCAACAGGACTTATAGACTGTCAGCCACATCCTCAGTCTTCACGAATTTTCAATCAACCTGAAGAAAAGTCACTTGCAGCCCACCACATGCATCACTCACCTGGGGGCAATGATAGACTCAGTAAAAGGCCAGGTCTTCCTGTCGCCCGACTGACAACAGGACATCAGGGCACTGGTGGAGCACATTCTATCCCAGAGACAAGTGACATTGCTCAGCTTGTCTCAGTTGCTAGGAAAATTTATCTCATGTATTTCAATAGTGCCCTGGGCACGCAGGCATGGACTCCCGCTTCAATGGTTCCTGCTACCAGCTCAGAGGGCAGGACGCAGCACATCTTAGTCCAAGGTGACCCTTCCAACCAAGGTACTTGTTTTCCTCAGATGGTAGGCCTCGGGGTCCATTTGGAAGGTGTGTGTGTTTCAGGAGCCTAACCAGATTGTGGTGACATCAGATGCCAGCCTATTCAGCTGGCTGGGGAACTCATCTGGGTGCTCAGGTGGTCCAAGGACAATGGTCACAGGAGGATGGCAAAAAATGTATCAATTGGCTGGAGCTGTGGGCAGTACACCTGGCCCTCCACCATTTTCAGGACATTCTATCACATCAACATGTCCTGGTCTTATCAGACAATGTGACCACAAAAGCCCATATAAATCACAAAGGGGGCACCCACTCCCGGTCTCTTATGAAGGAGACAGAGAGATTGATGAGCTGGGCAGAGTCTCACATACTATCATTGAAGGTGGAGCACATATCAGGGACCTCCAATGTCTGCGCGGACTGGCTAAGCAGGATGCGGCTGGATCCATTGGAATGGAAGCTTCATCCAGATCTGTTCCAGGAACTAGCTTGACGGTTCAGCCAGCCATCTGTTGACCTTTTCGCCCAGCCAGAAAACACTCAGCTCCCGAAGTTTATCTCTCAGTTTCCAAGCCGGGAGGCAATGGACTGCAATGCTCTGTGATGTGTGTGGCCACCAGGTCTGCTTTATGCCTTCCCTCCATTACCCCTCATACCGAGGGTGATTTGGAAACTGTTGGCAGAAAAAGCAGAACTCTTACTAGTCGCCCCTCATTGGCCAAGACATTCCTGGTATGCCAATCTGATGAATCTCTTGGTGTTCCGTCCCTGGAGGATTCCTCAGGACAGGATCTCCAGTTAACCATATGGCACGTGAGAGGATCCTCCTGAGGAAAGACAATCTTTCAGGGAAGGTGATACACACCATCCAGGCCGCCAGGCGGCCTTCCACTATCAGGATATATGGTGCATCATGGAGAACCTTCTGTCTTTGGTATTCTCAACGTCATGTTGACACAACATTGGCATCCATCTCTGACATTCTAGAGTTCTTGCAGGCAGGACTGGACAAGGGATTGGCCCCAACTATGCTACGATGACAGGGGGTAGCCTTGTCAACCATGCTAGCCCAGGACATTCACCACTCTCTTGCACAACATCCAAGAATTCGGGGATTCCTTCGAGGGACCACCAATCTCAGGCCTCCTGTAATTCCTACATGGGATCTGTCCTTAGTCCTGCAGGCTCTTATGACTCCCCCATTTGAACTGCTGGTTTCCATTAGTCTATGTTTTTTGTCCTTTAAAATAGCCTTTCTCCTAGCCATTACATAGGCAAGGAGAATTTCAGAACTGACTGCCATCAGAAGTGACTTACGTATATTCCATGCCAACATAGTAGTACTGCGGATGGATCCCTCATTCCTACCAAAGGTGAATTCCAGCTTTCACCGGGCCCAAGAGATAGTGTTGCCTGATTTTTGTCCAATGCCCAAGCATCCTTTAGAAGTAGAGTGGCACACATTAGACATGAGAAGGGTTCTCCTTAGTTATTGCACTGACTGCCTTATTTAGGAAAACTGAAGCACTTTTGGTATCCTTTAAAAAATGAGAAAACAAATCCAGACAATCCCATTGTCTTATTTGAAAAGAATTTATTTGCAAATTATGGTGGAAAATAAGTATTTGGTCAATATAAAAAGTTCATCTCAATACTTTGTTATATATCCTTTGTTGGCAATGACAGAGGTCAGATGTTTTCTGTAAGTCTTCATGTTGGCACACATCGTTGCTGGTATGTTGGCCCATTCCTCCATACAGATCTCCTCTAGAGCAGTGATGTTTTGGGGCTGTTGCCGGGCAACACGGACTTTCAACTCCTTCCAAAGGTTTTCTATGGGGTTGAGATCTGGAGACTGGCTAGGCCACTCCAGGACCTTGAAATGCTTCTTATGAAGCCACTCCTTCGTTGCCCGGGTGGTGTGTTTGGGATCATTGTAATGCTGAAAGACCCAGCCACTTTTCATCTTCAATGCCCTTGCTGAGGGAAGGAGGTTTGCACTCAAAATCTCATGATACATGGCCACATTCATTCTTTCCTGTACATAGTCCTGGTCAGTCGTCCTGGTCCCTTTGCAGAGAAACAGCCCCAAAGCATGATGTTGCCAGCCCCATGCTTCCCAATAGGCATGGTGTTCTTTGGATGCAACTCAGCATTCTCTCTCCTCCAAACACGACGAGTTGTGTTTCTACCAAACAGTTCTACTTTGGTTTCATCTGACCATAGGACATTCTCCCAATCCTCTTCTGAATCATCCAAATGCTCTCTACCAAACTTCAGACGGGCCCGGACATGTACTGGCTTAAGCAGGGGGACACATCTGGCACTGCAGGATCTGACTCCCTGGTGGCATAGTGTGTTACTGATAGTAGCCTTTGTTACGTTGGTCCCAGCTCTCTGTAGGTCATTCACTAGGTCCCGCCATGTGGTTCTGGGATTTTTGCTCACTGGTCTTGTGATCATTTTGACCCCATGAAGTGAGATCTTGCATGGAACCCCAGATCGAGGGAGATTATCAATGGTCTTGTATGTCTTCCATTTTCTAATTATTGCTCCCACAGTTGATTTCTTCACACCAAGCTGCTTGCCTATGCAGATTCAGTCTTCCCAGCCTGGTGCAGGTCTACAATTTTGTTTCTGATGTCCTTCGACAGCTCTTTGGTCTTCTCCATAGTGGAGTTTGAAGTGTGACTGTTTGAGGTTGTGGCAGGTGTCTTTTATACTGATAAGAAGTTCAAACAGGTGCCATTAATACAGCTAATGAGTGACTGACTGACCCTGTGGACCAGACTTCCAGACTACTATTTAGGCCAGTGCTTATGGCAGGATGACTACCACAGTCCTTGGGCCCGCAATATTCACACCTAATTTATGAAGATAGGTATTCCCCCTATTGAAGCCCTTATGCTAGACCAAGATGCAAATCGCTGATATTTCAGCGATTCGATGATATTGAAAGACAACAGAATCTAGCACTTGGTGCAGGAGTATGCTCTCCGTTTTCTCTCGGTATTACTCCCTGAATGCACCCCCCAAATATCTTTCTACTCTATCTTTTGTTAAATACAGGTTGGCCTTTCTGAAGGCATGTTTTAATTTGATTCCCTCTAATGTTTTGGATAGCAGGTGCTCGGGAGGTGTGAAACTCACCCACTGTTCATGTGACGGTCGATCTTCGGAATCATTGGCTCACATCGTATTTACTTGTCCCCATTATTGGGACATAAGATCAGAACTTATCTCTCCCATTTGCCAAAGATTTCCTGGATTATCTGAAACTCTTAGTCTCCGCTTCTTACTTCAAAATACTGATTCTAAGATTACACTAATGGTAGCAAAAAAATTTGCTGCAGTCTTGAGATGTAAGAGCCGGGAGAAGGGATGGGCTGGACCCACTGACTGAGGTCAGCCCTACTGATCGCCAGTGGTTGAGCTAGCTGGTGGCTGTATAAAATGCAATGTGTGAATTTATATAAATTTCAGTATAGTATTCTCTCCTTATGTACAAGTTTACTGTGAGTTTGATAGAGTGGTTTTCACCACTGATCTTGCTGCCGTTCTGCACTTTAGTCTGGTCGTGTGCCAGCTATGTGTCTTGGATGTTTTGGTCTTTTTGGTCTATGACCGCAATAAAGTATGCTATACTATGCAGGTAATGAGTGGAAGACAGAGGAGCCTCTTAAAGAAGAAGTTACAGGTCTGTGAGAGCCAGAAATCTTGCTTGTTTGTAGGTGACCAAATACTTATTTTCCACCATAACTTGCAAATAAATTCTTTCCAAATCAAACAATGTGATTGTCTGGATTTGTTTTCTCATTTTGTCTCTCATAGTTGAGGTCTACCTATGATGACAATTACAGGCCTCTCTCATCTTTTTAAGTAGAAGAACTTGCACAATTGGTGATTGACTAAATACTTTTTTGCCCCACTGTATATACTAGCTGAATACCCGTGCTCTGCTCCAAAACTATGTGATCTGGCTTGATAAATCGACACTTAGTATTTGAAAATTAATGAGTAGTTACTATCGGCCTCTCCTCTCCCCTTCTCTCCCTCAAGCTGGCCCCACAAAAACCTCTCCTCTCTACCCCCTTCTCTCCCTCAGGCTAGCCCCACAGAAGCCTCTCTTCTCCCCTTCTCTTCCTCAGGCTGGCCCCACAAAAGCCTCTCCTCTCCCTCAGGCTCTCTTATCCTACCCCCTTCTCTCCCTAAGGCTGGCCCCATAGATCCTCTCCCCTTCTATCCCTCCAGTTGGCCCCTCAAAAGCCTGTTCTCTCCTCTTCTCTCCCTCAGCCTTGCCCCACAAAAAGGTCTCCTATCCTATCCCCTTCTCTCCCTCAGACTTTCTAGCCCTTTCTCTCCATGAGGCTTGCCCCACAGGAGCCTGTCCTATGCTATCCCATTCTCTCCAGAGTTATTTTCAAGTTGGGAGGGGGGTAGAATGTCTAACTAATTAGTGTCAGAGCATGTTATAATAATATAGGAAATACTAATGCTCTGATGGTCATTTTGAAAAATCCTTTCTTAGTGAGCACCTAGAAACCATCTAGAGGAACATACGTGCCAAATTTCAAGTTTGTAGGCTTTACGGTTCTGGAGTTTTCGTGATTAATGCATGAGTGGTTTTTGCTTTTTTATATATAGATATACTTCTCCCCATATGCTAAAAAAGACAGTTCATATAGATTCCACTGCCATGGAATGTTAGCCATTCCAAGATAAAGGGAAGGCCTTTTAACTCAGAGACACTCATGCAAAAGACCTAGGGTTCATTCCTGGCATCTCCAGATGGGACTGGGAGAAACTCCAGTTTGAAATCCTGGAGAGTTGCAGGTCAATAGAAAAACTGGTCTAACTTTGCTATAAGGCAGTATTCTATGCCAGGGTTGGGCAAATATGGCCCCTTTATGACCTGTGGACTTCAACTCCCAGAATTCCTGAGCCAGCTTGGGTGTCTCAGGAATTCTGGGAGTTGAAGTCCACAGGTTGTAAAAGGACCACACATACTCATCCCTGTCCTATGCAGATAGTTCTCGACTTATGACAATTGAGCCCAAAATGTCTGTTGTTAAGTGAGACAGTTTTTAAATGAGTTTTGCCCCCATTTTATGAGTTTTCTTGCCATGGTTGTTAAGGGAATCACTGCAGTTGTTAAGATAGTAAGACTTTTGTTAAGTGAATCTGGCTTCTGCATTGACTTTGCTTGTCAGAAGATTACAGAAGTTGATCATGTAACTTGATCATGTAACTCCAGGACACTGCAACCGTCATAAATATGAACCAGTTGCCAAGCATCCAAATTTTGATCACGTGATCATGGGGATGTCAAATATGGCCATAAGTCACTCGTTGCAGCACTATTGTAACTTTGAACGGTCACTAAATGAATTGCTGTAGGTCAAAAACTACTTGTATTCTAATTTTAAAAGATGGGATCGTCTTGCTGATAAAGTCAAATGTGAAGTCATGCTGATAAAGTCAAATGTGAAGACATGTGAAGTTAAATTTGTGACAAAAGATGAAGTCATCAGAATAGCATTGCTTTGTCGTGGAATGATGCTCAGCAACGAAGCAGAAAATAGGCAGGATTTTAGTGATATGCATTGTGTATGCAAATAATAATCATATCCTATACTGCAATTTTTCCTTTCTTTGGGAGAACTACCTGGAGATGCTCATTCTTAGTGATATCTTAGGTGGTCAGTCAGCACTATATGCAACTAATTTTTTGACTCATACTTGCAGAATAATTTTGTTCTGATCTTAATCAAAGAGAGGAATGGTAAAAGCAAGAGTGTTTCCAATTAGCTTCAAGACTATCAAAATACCTTATTTGGTATTGATATTATTAAGAGTTACAATTTGTGCTAGTGATGTCATGACTACTCTCCTAAATGTTAGTTTATTAATTTATGGAATAAGTGGAGATCATATGACTTTACCATTGCTCCTGATCAATACCATCAGTCCACACGAGCATGGTCATTGTTAGAGATGCTGAATGTTTTCCAGCAATATCTCAAAAGCAGTGTGATGCTAAATCCTGTGTATCTACCTATTATTCAAACAGCTCCTAAAACACTTCACTATTGTAGATAGTCAGTCACACCCCTTAGGCTTATTTGCTAAAAGGCATAATACATTTGTTTTAAATGGGAAGGGACAGTGAAGAAAAAAGGTTTGTACATCAAAAGCCAAATCACAAAGTTCTTGACAGTTCTTGACAGAAGCATATTTTAGAGAAATTTATACAGAGTAATGCTAAATAGGGCAATACAATGTTGTTTTCAGGTCACAAACATACATTGGAGGTGGCTGATAGATTAATAACAGATCATAGATCCCCTCTTTCTCATCCTATTCTCTCCTCCCTTCCCACCTTTTTAGTTAGGGCTCAGTAATTGGATCTTTATAGTTTTTTTATTCATATCATCTAGGTTTTCTACAGTTATATGTTTTTTTAAATATTTTAAGTCCCCCAGAATTAACCCATGGTAAGATTGATGGTCAATATATTTTATAAATAAATAAGAAAATAGGGAAATAATTATGCTTTGAAAGAGTCTAATCTCAGCTGATCATGTTCTAGAAACTGGAAATAATGTTGGCAGGTCCTGATAGAATTGTTTCACAAAGGTGATGGATAAAAGCAAAGATATAGACAGAAAGAGGAAGGAAAATGAAACAACAGCTCTAAGCCAACTCTTAACAACAGATACAGGGGTGTTGTTTTTTGTTTGTTTGTTTGTTTGTTGGTGTCTTGATTGTTTTGTCTCAAGCCCTACATTAATATTTTCCATACAGGTATCTATACCAGTAACAAGGATCCCATTTCTCATGGGGGTGGGTTACTGAGAACTGTGTGCAGCACTCCCCTCTCCTCTAATCTTCTGGCTCACCAAGGCACCTCATCACTCCCCCAGCTCACTCGCTCACCTTTTGCTGGCACCATCCCATCCTCCTCCTCCGTCTCTACTACCCAGGTAAGATCTTTAAACATCAGTCACTAACCATTTATGACATCTCTTATGACGAGAGAGCTTCATCTCTTCTCAAATTGCTCATAGTCAAAAAGACCATTTCTGATTATTCGTTTGTGTGTATTTGTTTAAAAAAAATATGAAATAGAAAGTAACCATACATAACTGATAAACTGCATTTGTGTTTTATTAATAAAAAATAAGTCATGAATGCTTCTCTTAAAGAAGGAATGAATGAAGCTTTTCAGGTTTGAAGGCTGCATCTCTTTCATGTACATGGGTGCTGTTGGGTTGATGGAATAATATCATTGGAAGGTATACATACGTATATGCTGAGTTTAGTTTTAATCATAAGGTGCTAGGGTTAGAAACTAGAAGACGTTAAGTTCTAATCGTCCCAGAGGTGTAGAAGCCAGCTGGTAACTTCAGGGCTAACTCAATTCATAGCATTGAAGTAGAACCCTTATGTACACTGCCTTGTAAAAAACAAACATAGGATATAAATCTAGTAGTTAAATAATAAATTACACCGGAAGGCTAAACAAAGGGGTAGGAACCCTGTGATTCAGATAATGAGCATGTCCTCCAGCGTCTAACAGCACTTATCCCATGAAATTCAATGACAATTTAAATTATGTCACTAAACAAAGGTATTATCTTAGCAGGTTTCAAAAAGGAGGCTATTCAGGTAGATTGTTCCAGGTATTCGTTATTCTATTGAATCAACTCTTTGGCCAGTGGCAGGTTTCAGTTCTTGCAAAATGCTCTCCTGCATTAGGCTCCCACTTTTATCTGAAAGCGTAGATTCCTAGTATTGTACTACCTTCTAATAAAACATAAAGCTATATATATATTTATAGCTGAATATATATATATACGCCCTGAAGACGTTTTTATTTTTATTTCACCAAGCCTGAATAGGTTTTATGGGTTAGTTTTTAATTGTATAGCTTGGGGTTTTAAATTTTGGGAGGACAATTGATTTAATCTATTTTTAGTAATCTATTTTTAGTAATCTTAATTTTTATATTGTGTGTTATTTTAATTTTCATTTCAAAGAATAATCATAGATATGATTATTCTTTGAAATGATTATCCTCTTCCTCCAATGATATCATCCAGATGATCCAGGGTGTGCTATAGCTGTTGCTTTTGGCTTCGTATTTAATAGCATACATTTATTTGTACATATTTATTCCAGACAAAGGAAGATGGGCCAAATTTCATCCCACATTTTTGGCTGAAAAAAACCAGAATCATTTAAATAAACATTCATTTTAAAACAAAGTGAGCTTGTGTTCCTTAAGTGAAATGAGACTAATGTTTTTAATCCTTTTCGGGCAATGTATCAACTGGCTGCTTCTCCACTAAGAGATAGTCCTTTCAGCATTATGAAGGACTTTTGGAAAAGCAGGAGACACTGTTCTTAAAATAAAATCATTGTTCTCCTCTTTCTTCATCTTTTTCCTTTTTCACAGGTCTTTTCACTGGCAGGACCCACATTTAGCCTCCCTTCCTCACACATTTTTGGAAGTCCCCTCACCTCGGGGCTGTCATTAAATCCACTGCTCAACCAATCTGAAAACAACAGGACAGGTACAGAAATTTTTAAAAAGGGTTATATGCAAGCATGGATCTCTTTAGAAAATGGCCTTTCAAAAATCAGGTCTATTTACATATTTACTTCTCGTTCCTGCTTTTTAGAAGACCCTGAGATCTTTAGAGCTGGTTAGCTTTCTATATGTCAAAGTAAAGGCAATTGGGGGAGGGGAGAGAAGATTTATTCTGTATTCAGAAACACATTCTTTACAAAGGACAAGTTAACTCAGTGCAGCACACGGCAGACCACCTGATGTCCCCTAGATATTTTTTTGTAAAAAAATATAGCTCAAAACTACTACAGTAGTCAAGCATCAGAAACATGACCCGAGGCTCCCAAAAAAGTTAATCTAGCAGGCCATGATCAAGTGCCAGGAAAATTAGACATGTTGCAGGATGATTGTGATTGCACACGCCTGCCATCTGCTGGCACTTGAAACCAACAGCATCTCTTGAAACAGGTAGCGGCAGGCCTCTTAAGAGTTACATAATGAAACTGAGCTTTATAGGGAGATTTCCATTTTAAAGAAGTATAGGAGTAACAAAAGTGTAAAATACTAATTAAATAAATATTATATATTCCTATGTAAATAAGATTTGGAAAGGGAGATATGGGGAAATAAGATTTGGGGAGAGACACTTTCTGGTGCCATAATTTGATGGATTCAGGTTATGCAACCTTAGATTTTGTGGGACACAGAGTAACATAATCAGGAAGCTCCTAAAGTCTGTTCCTTGGTATTTGCCAACAGTATACAGAGTATGATGGCCATATTAATCCTTTACCTCATTGCTTGTTCAGCTATCCTTTCTAAGCACATGTGACATAAGATGTCGTTAGTCTTGTGTTTTTCCTCTGACAAGATGTATTGAAGGGATTAAAAAAAAAAGGCAGATGAATGATAGGAAGTGCTTGACCATACTGGCTGGAAATTATTGAAGTTAAAGTCCAATACATTTAGAGGGTACCAGATGTCTAAACGTTTCTATAAATCTTTTGCAAGATTTTGCAAGGGAGGGGGTACAATTGTAATATGAGTTGTAACCAAAAAAAAAAATAATAATCACTCCTTATGTTTACATTTCCAGAACCAGATTTGGAAGACTGCAATTTTGCCTGCCGAGGGTCATCACCCCAAGAAAGTCTTTCTTCCATGTAAGTTTATTTTACCAAAAGAATAATAAGAATATGGAAGGCAATATTGGAATGTCGAGGATAGGATGAGATCAGAAAGAGGGCTGTTTCACCTGACAGACTAGACAGCAGAGAAAACAGTATCAGTTTACTTTTTTAAAAAAAAATTAGTTTTCCATATTTCTTCAAACCCTTATTTTGCCATCGGTCCATATGTGTTGGACTACAACTCCTATCATCCCCAACCACTTGAATGTTCTGGTTTCTGTGCTATATAAATTTGCCTGATTCTTGATAGCTTAAAAGCTTTCTAAGTTAAATGCTCTCCACCCAACCCAGAGTCAGTAAAAAGCAATGAGGAAGCACAAATCAAAGCATCTGCAGCTCCCATTACCAGTTCCTATCCTGCCTGTACTGTATTTGTTCCAAGTCATTCCTGAATGGTGTTGTGTCGATTTATGCATGTACCACTTGCTAGGTAAGTGAAGCAAGGTCATTCATTTTCCCCTCTGACTTTTGTTACCGCCCCATGCCAGCCAGTAGGAAGAACCTCCATCGGTTAGAGTCTGGTTTTCTCACTTGTATCTAAGCATGCTACAAATAACAATCTCTTTCTTCTTCCACATCCCCATGACATTGCTTTTCTCTTGTCCTCAGCCTATGACAGAGAGGCTAGAGACATTTTTAGCTATTGCAAATTAGTGCTTTCCCTCTTAAACCAGAAGCAATCCATAAGAATGTCAAGGTGAATAAAAGCTGATGTGTTTCACCAACTATTTTGACAATGGCTTAATCAGCAGAGAATAGACAGATTGTTAGCTTTTTCCTGCAATTCTGAGACTATTTTTTTCCCTTCTATATTGGGAGCTTTTTGCAGCCCAACTACTAATTGGCAGCTGGGAGAGCAGTATAGTAAAGCAAGAAATCCTCGTCGCTCATATTTTATCAGGCAGCCCTCCCATATCATCAAATAGTTCCCTTGTTTCGACTGCCAGTTTATTGCTCTTTCAAAACTCCACAAGGAGGCTGTTCTGAAAACAAGCCTGCTTAGACCAGAGATAAGCAAGGTGACTTAATTCTCTAATCTTATGATCTGACACAAACCTTCACCTCACCCTATCTCACCAATCAGCTTGGCAGGAAGCTTTTTCTTTTTTCTTTTTTAATGTATTAGATTTCAGCAAAAGAGAAAAGGCAAAAAGTAAAAAAAAAAGGTGGGTTAGGAAAAGAGGGATTAAGGAAAAAGCAAAATCAGAAGTTCAAAGAGGAAAAGGAAAGCAGTACTTTATCCTGTATATAAATACTGTATAGGCATAAGCAAAATCAGAGCACCATATCTGATGGCAATCTAGAAGAGGAGCTGTAGAAGATACATACATAGGAATTTTATGCTGCTGGTAATATGGATGGATAATATCACTTTAGCTCTGTTGTTCTCTAATCTGGTCTTCTATCCCTATCCCACATCCCATCTGAGCATCTCCCAAGTTAGTATAAATGAAATAAAGAAACACATGGAAGAACCAGGATAAAAATATCCCTATAGAGGACGGAGCATACCCAATATGATTGTGTAACTGGGAGGCCTGTAAAGTGGGAGAAGTGAAATGAATTAGCTGCTGTAGCCACTTGTCTTATTTCCCGAAGGAAATGACTAAAATGATAAATACAGGAAATTTTAATAATTCCTCCTTTTCATTTTCACACAATCTCTCCTCTCCTGTCCTGTACCTTGCTTGGAGATGTATCAAAACAGGGGAAGATGATGGGTATGGAAGAAACCCAGGAAACAAATGCTAATAGAGAAAGCAAAGGCTAGGAGAGAAATGGCTGAGGCAGAACCTGTTCAGTGACTAGACAGAATAGTGCATGTGTCTGTCTCTAAACACCCCTAAAGTTACTACTGACCCACTATCTGGGGCAGATAGTAAATAAGGAAACAAGCAAGCAAATAAATACTGGTACAGTAATTGACTACAAGGGGGAATATACTGCTACCACCCAGGTACAAGATTGGGATAATTGAATATATATTTATATAGTTAATGACAACTTAAGTAAGTCTCATTCATCAGTTGTAGATATGGTAACAGAGGCAAAGGAGTAAATTGGTGCAATCAGATCATAACCATATCATTAAATGCTGGGTTTAGTGGAATAGGGCCATAAGGATATGAGATACTAGTATGCTCAACACTTTTGTGGCTTTTTTACCAGGCTAGGTTCACATTGCTTTCTGTGTACTTAATAACATATGAACTGCAAGGATGGGGAGAAGATAAATCTGAATATTTAGGAGAACTTTGAATTATCTGCAGTTCAACAGAAAAGATTTCTGATTCTTAATTGTTTGAAATAAGCAAGTGCTTGATAAGTGCCCTACTCTTACTGCTCTTACTGCAATTATGCTGCTAGAATAAAGAACATTTGGCGGTAATCAGATGTGGTTTTCATTGGGATCTTCAGTTCAGTTAAGGTGTTCTTGGGTTTCAAATTCTTTGCATATAAAAATTGTCTTTAGTACTAAGTTACATGTGGTACAGTGGCGGGTTGCTCCCGATTCTGTCCAGTTCTATAGAACCGGTAATAAAACCGGTGGGAGGCTCCACCCACCCGCCACGATGTCATCATGAGTGATATGTGCAGGAGCGCACATGTTCCCGCTGCGAACCAGTAGTAAAGGTAAGTGCAACCAACCTCTGATATGGTGACTCTGAAAGTTTTAGTTAAATCCAAAATGGCTCTATGAACTTTTCCAAAAAAGATGTCTGTAGTTTTATTATTCTTGAATTTTTGGGTGTGGTTGTTTCTGTCTTTTCTGTATCACACATGCAAACACACACATACTTTCTTGTGGAAGAAGGGAGTGTCAGCTAAATTCATCTTGGTAGCTGGAATTATCTATATTTTATTTCTTCTGTGACCAGAAAATTTGCCATAGGAGAAGACAGAAGCATCTGGAGAATCATAGATATCAATTAAAAGAAGAGACCAAATTTGTAGGTTTGTAGGCCTACAAACAGGCCTACAAACTAAATAAAGCAGCCAGGCAGCCTCAAGTACTCAATAATTAAGGATATTCTTGACAGGAGAACAGGAGATGGGTAGCTTTTTACTATGGCTGACAGTAACAAAATACCTAGAAAAACATGCAGAATCTACGTTATTCTCAGAATTTAGCTTTTCCGTGTCTCTGCCTTGGACCCCAACTTTTGTGGCCTTCCAAGCATAAAGTAGCTAGGACTAATAGCTATTATGAAACCAAGAAGTATGTTGATTATTAATGATGCTTTGTCCTGCACCGTAATAGGTCTCCCATCAGCAGCCTCCCTACTCTCTTTGACCAGACAGTATCAACTAGCAGTGGACAACTGGAAAATGTCCCCCAGGCCACACCAAACATTGAGCAGCTCCTGGAGAAACAGGGCAATGGAGAAGCTGGTGTCAATAGTGAGTTGTGGAAGGGGTCAACGGGTTAAGCCAAGGTTGTGCAGTTTTGTTAGTCTTCGGCACATTTTTTTAAATGATCTTTGAGGGCTGCAAAGGACATGGTGGATCAACCTAAGAGTGTCATTAGATTGAGCAGAGACATGGGGTTTTTTCTGCCCTTTGGAAGAAACTTTCAGAGGTTTGCAGGGACTTCTAGCCTTCCCAAATTCCACCAAGACAGAAAAATAGGCCTAATGTTAGGATGTCTTAGAGAGGCTGGAGAATGAATTAGGCATCCTAAAACTCTGCAGGCAATCCCATCAACCCTTGAGAACTAAAAATGTTGATCCTGCTTATTCCAGGGTTGCTCTGAGTTCTGCAGAAGGGTTACTAGAAGGCTACTTTTAACTTTCAAACCACAATTGTGCCCTTGTGGTTAAGCCTGAGGCGACCAAAGAGAGGCAAAGTTTTTGTCAAGTAAGCCTCTAGAGTACCTTCCATTCATCTCTGCAGTGGGGCAGCCTTCTCCACGACTGTTCCAGCACAAGGAAAATGGTAACTTGGTATCATCCAGGAGCAGACAGATGTGTCCTTAAAGGAAAGAGTTTAAGGTCATTCTTCCAAATATGAATGTGAACATTAATAGGTTAAGTCCTTTCTGCCCTCTGGGATGTTTTCTACCAATCATAGGGAGGAAGAGACTCATTAATTAGGTTTACTACAATTTCCATCATGCTTCATCATTACGGATACTAGGTGGAGATCTGGGATTTATAGTTTAACCCCAATGGGAGGTTTGTGGTTGGGAGCTAGTAGAACAGAGAGGGAGACTGGGAAGATGAGTTCAAATCTTCCCAATCTTTAGATAAACTGTAGATGCTTTTCTCTGAATTCTTTTTTGAAATAATAATTCTAAAAAGAGGGGGAAATCTTATGCTATATTTTTTTTCCCCAATGGACGCTTTTTGATTTCAGAATAAAAAAATCCAACATCATACTTTTTTCTAGCTACACCTTCTGGTCATACGTTCAATCAATATATGGAAGAGATCTAGAAGTGTAGCCGCAGACTTCACCCGTGTGCTCCATCTCTGTAGTAGTACTGTCTCTCTAATTTTCTTACCTTTCTTTCCATCCATCAAAGGAGTAGAGATTGCTACCATGTATGGCACCACTGAGCCCATAATATGTTGACCAAACTCATCAATGGAATATAAGAAGTTTATACTGCCTTTACCAGCTTAGAAATTACTAATTGCTTTAAGCTACTTCCTAACTGCTTAATCATTGTAGGGTATTGAAAGCTGGAATAACCTTTAGATACACTTAAGGTGCAGCTCTTTGGACCCTGTTCAATTAGTATGATTATAGTTTTTCAGACTTTTCATTTTATTTTACCCTTAAATACAAACACTGTACAGACAAGTACATGTAGTCAGATTAATTAGACTGTAAAATATGTAAGTATCCCATAATATCATTTTGTTTAAACTTAACATTACATTTGTTACATTTGCTTGGATTTAACATTACTAGAACATGTTATACTTTATTAGATTTTTCTTCTAAATTTTAGCAATGGAAAAGCTTTGAGATAATTACACATGTAGGTGTAATTAACAATTTTATATATAAACTTTGCTTTACTAAAAAGAAGCCAGAAAAACATGTCTTAGAACATTAGGGTAATTGAAGCCATGTTCCTTTTTACATGCATTACAAAGACAAATTCCTTGTGTTTCCAATCACACTTGGGCAATAAAAAATAAAGACTGAGACTTTGATTGATAGATCATGCCGGTCATTTTGAAGCTAGTGGCTATTACTGCAGATACTCAGTTCGTGACTATTTAATGACTGTAAAATAATGTTCTCGTAAATTCCCTTTCATATGTACTGTATTTTAACAGTGTGTTAACATTGTTACCCTTCCCTTTTCCATTCTCAACTTTCTCTCTTTTCCTTCTCCCGCTTTACTTCCTGTAGTTGTAGAGATGCTCAAGGCACTTCATTCACTACAGAAAGAAAACCAGCGCCTTCAGGAGCAGATCATGACTTTGGCAGCTAAAAAGGAGCGCCTGCAGCTTCTAAATGTTCAGCTCTCTGTTCCCTTCCAAATGGTGACCACCAGCAATGGCCCCTCAAACCAGACCCAATACATCTTAGCTCCCAACAGTAAGCAAATCTAACTGTAGTAGCTTTTGATTCTTGAAAGAGATGTCACTGCTAATAGCTGAACAACATCAGGCAAAACTTTCTGAGTGCTAATCACTAGGGATGGTTGGTGCTGGTTTCTTTTTTAAAATGTACTTTTGCTATGTACTCTTTTCTAATGGGTTTGGTTTTAGAGTTGTTTTGTTGTTATTATGACTGCAACGTTTTGTGGATTGTATCCTCTGTTCTGAACTACTTTGCAATATAGGAAACTACAATAGATCATTAGCAAACACACTTTAAAAATGAAAAGTAAAACATGGTTCCAGGCAAAACCCTTCCCCCCTCCGCCCGCCCCCGAGGAATAATATATTGTGACTAAGGGGAAAACCTTTTGAATTAGTGCAGTGCTGACTCCTTGCTAAAATGATGCTCTGAAAAGATGCACAGCAGCATAGTAGAATGTCCTTTTGATTCTTTCTCGTCCCCTCTAGCCTACAACAGTGACTCATTTAGTATCAGCAAGAGCTCCCCATGCAAGAATAGTTTTGGTATCGAGAACGCACTCTCCACTTCCTCTGAGGTAAGAAGCATCTCTTTTTCTGATTTTCATTTTCACTTAGCAGACTATCATGGTTCACACATTCTGAATGCCACCGAATGAGACTGTAAAACTGAGAAGAGTGTGCCTGTTACTGAAATACATGGGTACTGTATTTCAGAGGTGAAATGCTCCCGGTTCGGACCGGATCACCCAATCCGGTAGCGAGGGGAGCGGGTGGTTCGGGGAACCAGTAGCAAAAATCTCTGTGCCCTACCCCCATGCTCAGCTAAGCATTGCAATTATCAGAGGCTTTTTTTTTTACTTTTAAAAGCATTTTTTCTACAACCTCTTCAGCCAAAAAAATGCTTTTAAAAGTAAAAAACAAAAAAAACAAAAACCAAGACTGATAGCACAGCTCAGCTGGGATAATCAGAGGCTTTTAAAAGCATTTTTTTACCTCTTCAGCCAAACAGGTTGTAGAAAAAATGCTTTTAAAAGTAAAAAAAAAAAAGTTGGCCACGCCCACCCAGTCACATTTCACCACCACTAACAAGTCACACCCACAGAACCGGTAGTAACAAATTTTACATTTCACCACTGAAATGTACATTATTTGCACATAAATTATCCACTTGAAATATCGGTGCATTATTCTCCCAGGTAATGTTCCATTGACTTTGCCCAGCTCAAACCCTAAAATATATTGGGCCAATTCTGATGCCAGAAGCTTGGTCCCATCTGTCATATTTCTCTTTAGTTTTACATCTGTGTCCTGGGCCTAAATTGCTAAGTCTTAAGTACTGGGTGCACTGTTCAAATGCCCAAAGATCTTTACCCTCTTTTTTTTTTTGAAAAAAAAAACAAGGCTCTTAATTCCTGTACTGCAGGATACTTTGGTTTTGGTAATTTATTGGTGACATTTACTCAAATTGGAACCAGGAAAACTTGGCTAAAAAAATAAAAGTAGTTGTGATAGTAAAAAAATTCAAGATAATTTTTGTAAAACGATGCACTTCCCATTCCTACACCTATTCCATCCTGTAAAAATACAGAATCCCATTTTTTTTGCTAGAGAGTTTGGAATATCTGTTTTTTTATAAAAAAATATGTAGAATTACTGGAGATGATTCCTATTGCTTCATACTGATCCATCCTCCCTCCCTCCCTCCCTCCCTCCCTCCCTCCCTCCTTTCTTTCTTTCTTTCTTTCTTTCTTTCTTTCTTTCTTTCTTTCTTTCTTTCTTTCTTTCTTTCTTTCTTTCTTTCTTTCTTTCTCTTTCTTTCTTTTTCCTTCCTTCCTTCCTTCCTTCCTTCCTTCCTTCCTTCCTTCCTTTCTTTCTTTCTTTCTTTTTCCTTCCTTCCTTCCTTCCTTCCTTTCTTTCTTTCTCTTTCTTTCTTCTTTCTTTCTTTCTTTCTTTCTCCTTCCTTCCTTCCTTCCTTCCTTCCTTCCTTCCTTCCTTCCTTCCTTCCTTCCTTTCTTTTTCCTTCCAGGATCTTCATTCAGGATGCCCAAGCAGGAGCAGCTCTTCTCTGTCCTTCCACAGCACACCACCTCCTCTGCCCTTGCTGCAGCAAAGCCCTGCCTCACTTCCTCTAACGACTGGAGTGCAACAACAGCCACCAGTGAACGGCCTGAGCAGAGCCATGGGGACTGTTCATGGGGGAAGTGCCACAGCTACTCACAGCCTTGTGGATGGTCTCCTTGGCAGTCTGGCAGGAGGGCAACAGATCCCCATCAATGGCATCCTAGGAAATTTAAATGGTACTTTGGCCACCCAGACCCAGAATCCAGTACTGGCACAAACCAGTGGTCACCCTGGTCTGCAGCTCTCCATGAGCCAAAGCAGGTAAGAAAGAGGGAAGACTACATGAAAGAAGCCAAGTTTCTAAAAGGCAGATTTTTTTTTTGCCCTAAATTTGAGTATCTGTTCCACTTTATTTTTATTTACTCCTGATATTTTTTTTTCACTGCCATAACATATTTCTAGGTGGTTTATAGTCAAAACATAGAAGCCATAAGAACCACACATATTGTAATGACAGTCAAAAAGGCAGTAAAATAATGCTGGCAGAACAAGAAAAGTGTGAGCTTCGTCTTCAAACACCTGTTGGAAAAGTTGTGTTTTAAGTCCTTTCCAAACAGCAGTTTAAAGAGAAGAGCCAATAAGATATCATGAGGAATATAATTTAAAGGATCAAAAGGGCAGAGACAGGCATTGCTCCGACCTCCATCCCTTTACCTCCCAAACTCAACAGTCAGGTGGCTAGATTCAGATTGGAAGGTATGATTTCCTATAATATGGTTACCTATTGGTTATCATGAAGCTTTACTCTTTGGGCTTTATAAGTCAAAGGCATCAATACCTTCGCAGCACCCATAAAATAGGTACCCATCAGCATGACGCCTGCTACATTTTTTTTCAACTTCAATACCAGATAGGCTTGACAAGAGACCCGTTAAATCGATGTAGAGAAAATGAGAGCAGGAGCATGACATCAGAGCTTCTTGTTCCAAAAAGCATTGCAACTGGGGGAATCAGCCAATTGTGCAAGGGCAACTCCTGGATCACCAATTCCATCTGCTCATCTGGGTTCAGCCAGGAATCAGTAGCATTTCCAAATTGCAGACCTGTTTTTTTAGGAACAGCATAGAGGGACAACTTTCAATCACCAGATAGCTGCTGGACAAACAACCACTCGATCTTCTTGTGATTTATCCACAACTTGCTTTGTCCCATCCAGACTCTTATAGCCCATCTAGACATTGAATAAACAGTTCCACGGCAGCTTGTACATGGCTCTGAATGAGAAGTAGAACTGGTATCAGTAGTATATGGATGATATCTCACCCTAGTTCATAGGTGACCTCTCCCAGCTTCATGAAGGGATAAGAGTCAATCCCCATAGCATACTGTATAAAAGAGGATATGGGCTCAAATGTTGATTCCCCTGCCCATACATTGACCAGTATTACCCAACCCAGAAGGTAGTAAAACTATTGTAAAACCATATTCTAGGCGGGTAGCATGGTCAGTGAAGTCAAAAGCGGCTGATCAATCAAACAGGACAAGGAGAGCCGTGTTAGCCAGTCTGCTTCACCTTTATCAGTGTTGGATATTTAGGGAAGGGTATACATATATAAGCAAAAGTATTTTAAAATATTTGTAAAATGTAGCCCGAATCCTGTTATTATGGTTTCCAGTATGGCAAAGGACAATTTAAAAAAATAACAATAATATTAGTAGGAGATAATGCTTAAGTAAGCCAGGCCTGGTAGCATTTGAGTAAGAGAAGCAGCAAGAGAGATAACTGAGCCCCCAACGTCTTGATTCTGAAGTAGTGGAACTCAGGTGGTCTTCTGCAGCAGTGCTGCATTGCACAAACTGCCCGATTCTTTTTTCTTCTTTCTTCCAGTATACCTAATGTGACTCACTTGTCAGATCAGCAACGGCAGCTGCTCAGCCAGCCTGAGCTTCAACTGCAGCAACTGCAGCAGCTCTTAACATCGCAGCCACTCAACCCGGTAAGTAACATTTCAGCAGACAAACTGCTGAGGAAGAACTAATCTAATAAATAAATAAATAAATAAATATTAGCTAAATCAGCAGGGCACCAACTTGAGGTATAGGGCAGGGGCCTGCAACCTTAAACACTCAAAGAGCCATTTGGACCCGTTTCCCACAGAAAAGAAAACACCGGGAGCCACAAAACCCTTCCTGTGCCTGACTGTTTCTTGAGCGGCCACAAAACTAGCATATATAGTTGAATTAAACATTCTGTTTTCTTCTGAAACTTTTCTTTTCTTGGATTTATCCATGGTTGGCCTACCGGAGGTTGAAAAGCTCGATAAATCGCATGCTAGCGGGTGTCGCAGATTGGCGGTTGTGACGCATATTTTGAGTGACAGGGAGCCACAGCAGAGGGGTGAAAGAGCCCATGTGGCTCCAAAGCTGCAGGTTGCTGACCCCTGGTATAGGTTTTCAAAAGAAGACAATGTTTTTAATTCCCTTGATCCCTGGACTTTAGACAAAACCCAGTTTCCATGTTCAATATAGTAAGAATTTTCTTTGAAAAACAAACCAGACGCTTCTTATCTCCTTGTAGCTACCAGGGAGCAGATACTGTGAGAATGTGTAACAAGAAACCATGGTTTTCTGATAAATGTCTACAGGAGTAGATTTGAGCACCTGAAACCCAGACAAGCAGTAAAGGGCAGCAGTGACCTAAAGGTTGCTGAAGTGCTAATTCAGGGTCCCAAAGGTACTTTGGCAACTAGACTTTCTTTTATCTTTGAAGACATTTCACTTCCCATCCAAGAAGCTTCTTCAGCTCTGAGAAGCGAAACATCTTTAAAGGAAAAGCAGAATGTCCAGTTGCTTCTTGAAAAAAGCATCTTTGGAACAACCATGATCTATGTGACTGAGAATCTCCATAGACATTTTGCTAATTCAGAGGTTTGCAGCCCAAATCCATCAGCCTATGAAAACCCAAAATTGAATCAAGCAATTACCTACCTCATCATCCAGACTTTTTTTTTAAGGCTTGAATATATTTTTATTGATAAACTATGAAATATATTTTATTGATAAACTATGCTTACAAATAATGTCTCATTTCAGTCTCGTTTCTTCTGCATTGTCTCAAAAGCATCTTCAGATTTAGTATGATCAAAAAGAGAAAAAAACATACAGCACACTAGCAGGCAAAACAATCAAAAGCAGTCGTTTTCATGCAAACACTCTTCAGAGGCATTAGGTCATTTTTTTTCTTTTCTAGATTTTTCTAGATTTTTTCCCCAGCTCTCCTTAAGAAAACTGCATAAGATACATATCATAAAAACAGCAGTATTTGGCATCTCTTCTAACTCTTCTAGTATAAGATGTGAGGCAGAGCTGCTATAATCTTTCTGCAGCTGATCATGTTCATTTGGTTCTTAGGAGCAGCAGACATTGATATTCCAGATGATTCAACAAATTCAGCACAAAAGAGAATTACAGCGGCTCCAGATGACCGGTTCCTCCATGACTGGCCTTGGCCCAGTGACCACCACCTCCCTTCTCCACTCCAGCAATAATGCACCATCAGCTGCCAACAGTGCTCTCTTGGCCTCCATCTCCCCTCAACAGCTTAATCCTGCCAGCACACTGATGGCTTCCCCACCGCTCAGCACCCCTGGGAACAGCTTGATGTCAGCAGCAGGAGCTGTTATTCCACCTGTCCTCACAGCCCAAACAAATCCTTTCCTCAACCTGCAGGGTGACAGCAGCAGCCAGAAAGGAATGGTGAGCATCTTATAAGAAGGCCAGAAGCAAGGTATTGCCTGCCAGCAGCTGAGCTACTTTGGTGACATAGCATATTCATAAATACTTTAACTCTGAAAAAGACATTTTCTGGAATTAGGAACCCACTACTGGGTGGTGGTGATTTTCAGGGAAATCTGGTAGGGAATCTAACATGGCTATGGATCAGATTTCGATATATGATTTGGGCAGAATTCTAGGTAACAAAGTAAATGTTGAGAAACAAAAAAAAAGTTTTGAAAATACAGTGGAATGCATTCTGTCAAAGAATGGGTTAATGAGCAGACAGATGCAATGGGAAAGAGGCTGGACAAGGCTAAGTGGAGGATTCTGGAAATGAAAAAAAAAAAGGAAAATTATATTTAGAAGGTATCTGGGATTAGAATCTCAGAGGATTGTTTCATATCTGTTTTTCTTCCTCCCGTTGTTTTTTTTTTTTTTTTTTTGTAATGTATTGTTTGGCATATCACCAATTTAGACAGTGCTGTTTTTGCCATTTTTTTTTTCCTCTAGAGCATAAATGAAAAGGGAGGTGCCTCAGTGCAAGACAAAGGCTAACTTTTGGTGATACTGGGTTGCTTTCTCTGCCATAAGAAAACAGTCTCCTTGAACCTTGGATCCCAAAACGTAGAGCAACCATATGAAAGGCTTCCAAGAAAGTCTTCCTTGCTACAGTCACAGTGACACCAAGTGGAGGCATGCCAGACGTCTACGTTCCTCGGTTGCTGAGCCTGTCATTTAGTGCCCTTCTGAAAGAGACTGGTGGTGTGTGAACACCTCCTTTCCCTTGTTGGTTTGGTCTATTCTGCTGCACTTAAGTCATAAAACGTTGCACTTCAGATGGAAAAGATGAAGCAGTGTTTGCCATCCAAGAAGATCCCCTCAAAGATGGGACATATGAGCTGGACAATCACCTGGTGATTAATGTTATTTTTGCAGAGCATGTTATTTCCAAATCAGGATTAAGAAATCCATCAATAATTTCCCTGTCAGAAGATCCAGCTACAGCAAACTAGGATCAGATGTTTTTGAGGTTTTCAATAAGTAAGAAGGAAGGGTTGGAAAAGTGGTGTTTGGAAGTCCATGTACATGAATCCTACATAAAGGGTTTCACTCCCACAGGTATTTCAGATGTCTACATCTTAACTGACTCCTGCTGAGGTACAGTTTATCTGGGAACGAAAAGCTAGTCCTGCATAACTGAGAACAGTTACCTTGGTTTCCCCAAATCTCTGCCAGCCACATGTCTTAAAAAAAAAACCTACCTGAAGGAAATGGCCTCATTTTTTCATCTTTAACCAAGGGAATCATATTTCTGTCCTTCAGAAGTCTTTGCAGACAGTGTATGCTTACAAATAATCCAGAGTCGATGCTCAGCTATTTCCAGCCACTCACAAAGAGTTTCTTGTTCTCTGTCACATCAACCACTCAAAAGCCCAACACCAAAGAGGCAGAACAAAGGTTTTGTCTAATGGGAGGAGCTATTCCAACCATCTCCAAAATCAGCTGGTAAGAACATCTTTGCTGTGAAACAGATCTCACTCATATCCCATCTAAGGAGAATACAGGTCTTCCCATCACTGGAAGATCTATTTCCATCTCCATTTTGTAACCAGATGGTTTAGCAACAGTATAAATTTCCTTCTCCTTTCAAGACGGGGGGAAAAATGAAGATGAGTTATTCTGAGTAAACCAGCACAATTTTGTCTTTTTTGGATAAATCCAGATCTCTTAAAAAGAAAGATTATGGGTAATAGAATCACCTAGGGCCGTGATGGTCAACCTATGGTACATGTGCCGTAGGTGGCATGTGGAGCCATATTGGTGAGCATGTGAGTGTTGCCCTAGCTGAACTCCAGCACGCATGTATGCGCTGGCCAGCTGATTTTTGGGCTTCTGGGCCCAATGGAATTCAGCAAACGGGGTGTTTCCAGCCTCCGGAGGGCCTCCGGGAAGGTGGGAAAGACTGGTTTTGCCCTCCCTAGGCTCCTAGAAAGCTTCTGGAGCCTGGGGAGGGCAAAAACAGACCTATTGGGCCCACCGTGCCATCACATGGCGGGAGGGGAATCATGCACGCAGGGTGCATAGAATTATGGGCCTGGGCACACGCGCGCAGCCACTCTGCACTCCCCCAGTTTTTGGCACGTGATGGCAAAAAGGTTAGCCATTACTGACTTAAGTTTTCCTGCTTCAATGAATATATACAGTCATTTTAGGTTTATTCTTGCCACCTGCTACAATTTGCACTAGTTTCAACCACTGGTGGTGAGCAATTATTTACAATCCCATAATAACCACTGTTGTATAAAATAAAGTTTGGGATGGGGTTTTTTTTCCCTAGTGGTTGAACAAAGCAACCAGATAGATGAGTTGGACTCTTAAAAAAAATACAACATTGAAGCAACTTTTCATGAATTTTCCTTTGATTTGTTTTCTTTTATTCAGACAGATATGTTTAGCTCCAAGCTTTGAGCTTGTGTGTGCATAGTTACCCACAGTTTAAAGGTTTGTTTGCTTATTTTTATGAAGTTGTTTAATAGCTCCTATAAACTGTCAAAAACAGTAAATTTTCCAAATGACAACTGGGAAGTTTTCTTTCCAGTCATGGCAGCTTTGGCACAGGTTAAGGAGCAGATTGAACACTTGACTCAGATTTCAGCTGAGCATAAACATAGTTTTTTTAATCAGAAAACTAAGCTGTCTGAATACACTTACTCTTTCGATAGCCAACTCATCTTTAAAATGCATCCAGACCAGTGCATTCCAATTTTATTTTGTCCTTCATTACCATGTTTATAGTATTTTTTTGGTCCTTATTCGGCTGCCATAACACAGAATGGCTATGAGTTGTGATGGAAGTAATTTGAAGTGGAGGCTAAATCCAACTTTTGTTCCCCTTTTCAGGCAACTAATGGGCAATATCTCCAGAATTCTTATTGCAACCTGCAACTGCATTGCAGAAAATTGTTGTCCTATAGCACCAGCAAAATTCATAATCCTATGACTTTTGTCTTCTTATCTTGGCGCGGGGGAAAAAAAAAGATCTTTACGACTACAGCTTCTCTGCTAGAATTGCAAACATGATTTAAAAAAATATTGCTATCAATAAATGCTTGATATAACGTTGTACCATAAGGAGTAGTAGAGCAAATTTATTATTAAAATATTTTGGAAAAGAGATATTTAAATATACAAAATAGTTAAAGCATTAGCTGAAAAGAATGACCATTCTATCTAAAACATTGTGGGGGGGAAATGCTTTTTCTCTGCAAGGAGAGCAAAACTAGACATCGCAAAAGAAAAGGAAGATTCGACCCCATATTTTCATCATAATAATAATTGTGGATTGGGAAAAGGCATTTGGAGAAGAGAATTAAAATATGGGAAAGAACAGTTCATGTGACACTGCACATTTGCTCATTCAAGGCTTGCATTCTAAAATCTGATATTACTGGTTTCTTTCTAGCCCATAAAACTTTTGCAGGGATATTTTTTCTCCTTTAAGCCTTTTTCTGTTTGTATTGTGCTTTGAGCCACAAGGTGGATAATCTGTATTCCTCCAAATATTGGTGAACTTTAATTCTCAGGAACCCTATTCAGTATAATCAGTTATGGACAATGCTGGGATCTGCGGTTCAGGGTCACCTGAAGAACCTTATGTTGAGGAATGACACAATTCTACAAAACTCTCATTGCACAAGATCACATTGCATTGGCCGTGTTTTGTGACTTAAGTGCTCGGAAAGTGGGAGGTATCAAGCCCCAGTTGAGCTACATACAAAAGTTGAAAAAAGTTTTAACATCAGAAACATAGTTCATCTTTAAATTTATATACCATGTTTCCTATGGAAACACAAGGTAAAATACATGAAAATCACCCTTTTCTTCACATAACAGAAGTCTGAGATAGATTGGAATGAGCAGTAGTGATCATGGTCCGCTATTGCCATTGGTCTGAAATCATCCACTGAGGTTTATGGTGGAAGGAGAACTTGGACCTGAGTCTTCCTAGTCCTGTCCAACACCTGAACTATTAACCTACAATGGCTGTATGAACTGAACTGAAAATCAATAAGAAATAGATAATTCAACCTTTGGACAACAGGTGATACTAAGGCTGAATTCAATTCATGAAGCTGGTAGGCAATTCATCTGGCTAGAGATATATATTCATGTAGTTTAGTTTGTCCCACCTGATCTCTATAGACCAAAGTAGAGGGCATAGAGAAGAGCAGGAGGAAGAATCACAGCCAAGCCAATAATCAGACTAGCATATCTTGAACCCTTCCCAACAAGTTAGTTTTGAGTTAATGTCTTAGTCCTTCCCTAGCATGAAGGTAAAGTAAGGGAGGATTGCAGGTTTCTATAATTATAGCTGCCACTATAAAAGTAGCCCTGTCCTATATGGCATTGGATTTACCTTGGTTGACATACATGCAATACACATATTGAATTGTAAGTGGCAGAATCCACAGGACTCAATAATACTATTGCTTCTTGCAGTCAAGGTTACACATTCAGAAGCACAGGGTATATTTAAGACATGTCTACACCCAAAAAATCAATTAGATGCTTTCTGAAAGCATCCTAAGAATATTCCATTGGGGTGGGGGGTGTTCAAAATCTAAGATGCAAAACTCCAGATCACTACTGGATGGGAGAAAAATTTACATCTTTACTGTCATATAGTGGTATCTGGCTGCTTGAAGCCTGAATCTGACAGCCCTACTACTTCATGACCAGACAGATTCTTAGTATATTATATGGAAGAGAAAATAAGTAGCTGATGCTTTGTGGTAATTTGAAAGGCTGAAAAGACCTCTCTTGGATAATGTAAGGAATAAGTGTTTTTACAAAGCTCCATTTCTCTTCCCACGGATATCAAATAGAGAACTAGGTACAGCAGTTTTCTTCAGCAATAGAAACCTTGTAGAGCTGCATTAGACATTTTGGCTCTATAGACATTATATTTACATTTGAGAAAAAAGTTATACTGTGCATCAAGGAAAAAGCCATCTGGAGGCTAATCTGGCTTGTGGAACAGTCTGGAATACCACTTCCTTGCCTCTCCAGGAATACTGTATGTAACAAATAAAAATGCAAGTGCAATTCCAAAAAAGTCTCAAGCAAACATTAGTTCAGATAAACCTGAAAGTCTTTAAAACAGGATTGTTGGATGTGGAATAGTGCTGGCCTGTAACAGAATCGAATAGAACACCAGTCTTAATTTTAAGATTACAGAAATCAGTGTGCTCAGCAAATTTAGAATAAGACATAGAAATACAGTCAGAAGATGATAATGGCAAATAACTTCTGTATTGTTGTCAAGTTATCAGGAATTGTGCTCGAAGGAGTCTATTTTTATTGGATAAAGTTTGTTCATTAAGAGAACAAAACATACTAAATTATTTTTTACAACCCATTGACTTCTTAACTATATGAATTGGAGCAGTGGTGGTTCCAACTGGTCTTACCATTGATTCCTTTTGTGCATGCGCTTTGCGCTCGATCGCAGCGTGCATGCTCACTTTGCTTGCACGCATGCCAAAGTTGCGCTTCACACAAGCGCGTTAAGTATCTGCCCAGCTGAGGTGCGGCAATCCACTGCCACGCCTATCAGCTGGGCTAAAAACTGAGAAATAAAGGTAGGAATAAAGTGGGGTTGGGCAGGAGGGCCCATCTCTCAGTCAAAGAGAACAGGTTCAGTGACGTCACATAATCACCGCTACCAGCTCGGCCAAACCGGGAGCAACCCATCACTGAATTGGAGGTATCTTCTAGTTTTCTTTCTTTTCAAGTCCCTAGGGTTTTTTGTATCATACTTGTCACTTCAAATGTTAACTTGAAATTGGTGTTTGATCCTAGAATCTAGCTTTGCTAATCACTTCTCTTAAAGGAACTAGCCTGGGAAGGTATGAAGGTTAAAGAGTCAACATGTTATACACTATTGACTAAATTTGTGAAGAAAACCCACCGAGTTACTTGGGGTTTACTCTTTATCTCTCAATTTTAATCTATTCCTGAGAAGTATTACAAAAGAAAAAAATAGGAGAAAAGAATTCCACATTGGTACTCCCTGCTTCTGTAGCAGGCTATAAATTTAACAAGAAAAGAAGAAAAGAAAGCACATTCATCGTACTTTGGCATCTCAAAAGCATTCTCCCTGTTCTAAAGTATCAAAACCATCCTGATCCTGGTTCCTATCTTACCAGCAATCGTTTCTGCTTCTTTCTGGGATGCTAATTCTAGCCAAGAGGTCTATAAAGCCATTGCTGGAAATAGGACTCCAAACTTTATTGAAGACCCTGAGCAATTATGCTTAATATTTCTCTCTCTCTCTCTCTCTCTCTCTCTCTCTCTCTCTCTCTCTCTCTCTCTCTCGTTCTTTCCCTCCCTCGCTCTTTCCCTCCCTCTCTCCCTCTCCCTCCCCTCCCTCTTCCTCTCCCCTTGTGTTTGAAGCCTTCTATCCCCTGGTGTTCAATAGAATTTCTGGCAGCAAATTCAACAAGTTCCTAGTGTATAGGGCTATATTTCCACTCTACAAATAGATGACCACTAGATGGCAACAAAGTTACAGAAAATGCTAACTTTTTGCTAGTGGTTGTTTGACTTTATAGTTGATTAATATGTTGAGGTGAGAAGTACTTTTTTTTTTTTTGGTTGATTTTTAATCTCGTGACTAATAATCAGTGACCATGCAAGCTTGGAAATTCTAATTTATGTGCGCTTCTCAGAGTCTTGTTACTGGAGTTATTTTTTAAAAGTATGCAAAATAAACATACAAAGCAAACCATGATCTGAATGAACTGCATGCAACCAGTTTGTGATTTCCAGCTGGAAGGCAGACCAGGTTAGGTTAGCATGAATTGGAATACAGATTTAAACCAGTCTCTGTTGTTGATTTCTTTGCATTATATCATATTCTGAATTCCTATGTAAAATTTAAGACACCCATGCTTGGTTTGGTTTCCTGTTTTTGTGAAGAGGACAAATAAACTTAGTTTAGTATATGAGTGAATGCAGCTAGTCTATTGAACTCTAATGCCATGAGAAAAATTATCTTATTCAACCACTTGATTCACAAACTTCTATTTATCTCAACCAGTAAAAGATGGTGCATATTAAACTAGAGATCTCTAAAACAGAAAACAGAACTTAAACTGTCCAATTGAAGTGGTATAATTCACTCTTTTTCTATTTCTATTGTTTCTTATCTTTGTCTTGTTACAAAAATAACATATGTAATACATATATATATATTTCCTAAATGAGCAGGTAGTAATTGGAAAATAATATGGATGGCAATCTTATGTAAACTTCATCTGTAATAAATTCTCCTGAACTTAATGGGACTTAATTTCAATTTGCGTAGAATTATAACCATAGGTTAAAAAATAAATGTAGAGGTTAAGCCTCATTTCCCATCCCCAGTGATAAAGGTTCAGTCTAATCTGTTTTAATGAGCAGCAGAGAGATGCTGTGCTTCTCCAAGATCAAAAGCACTTCTAAATTATTCTCAGT
The DNA here is from genome assembly GCA_038048745.1 of Coluber constrictor foxii. Classification (NCBI taxonomy): domain Eukaryota; kingdom Metazoa; phylum Chordata; class Lepidosauria; order Squamata; family Colubridae; genus Coluber; species Coluber constrictor. The sequence continues at coordinate 74,900,168 of CM075961.1, forward strand.
ATGCAACCCTACTGGATGATTATTTCTCAAAGAATAGTTGTTATAATGCAAGGGCATGGGGTTTGACCCTTGACCTTTGAGTCTCTTCTATTTATTTATTTTTTTTAAGCTTCAAACTGCTTTAGCCCTTCCTCACAGAGGTCCTCTGCATATTATGTCCATTTGATTGCTCTCTCTGCACATTTTCCAAAGGAACCACCTGTCTTTCAAATTTGGTTGCCTGGATTAGTATCCCAGGAATGGAGCTGGGGTTCACCTACCATACTAAGCCAAACTATGACCTACTTGTTTGCTGCTTAATGTATTATGTGAACCCCAGCCATGTGGTTTATCAGTCATGTTTTATGATTTTAGTGTATTGTGTGAATTCAAGTCAGTCAAAATATATGACTTCAACCCAGCCTGAAAGTTGAAAATGATTTAAATTTTTAGTGACAGAAAGCTATCATGGGATTTAAGATTCATGGTAAAAAGTTACGTTTCAAGGAATGTGCTTTGAAAGAGCACTGGAGAAGAGTACCAGAATCTCTTTTTGGCAGGAAGAGAACAGAAATAATTTTTAAAAGATGACTAAGTTCCACATTTGGTTGCACTGGGGTATGTTTCTTTACCCATCTTTTGATGCTGATGTTTCAATTTTAGTACTTTGCCTGTGTCTAACACTTCCCTTCTCCTCCGTTGTTGTAATTTTTAATTAAATAAAGGAAAAGATGTGTATATTTTTGGCAATCAAGTTAATGTAGCTAAGATATATTTTTTCCATGCTGCTTGACTGTTCTTATTGTAATAAATATTAATATCAAAATCAGAAAAATAATAAATCCATCCTGGGTTTTCTTTTAATTATAAATATGAGTGATTACTGTTGAATGGTCTTTTTTCTTCTCTTATAGCAAATATAGAAAAAAAGATAATTGAGCCTGAAATACCAAGGCTTCTTTTTCCAATTTTCTTTTACATTATAGTTTGGAGTGAATTTTACTGTAAGTAAAATTCCATTGTTGTATTGTAATTGTTTCTTTAAAATTCTGCATCCATTTTATCATGCCGTCTTTTATTTGTTCTGTCTGTGTATCATTTTTAATAGGAATTTAGCCCCAAGTATAAGAGGTTTTTAGAATTCCCTCTTCAAAAAAGAACTCTAATATTGGAAGGCTAGATACTCAACATTCTGGAAACTTCCAGATTAAGTTCTCTTCTATATTCTGTACTACAAAGGATTCAAAACTCCAACCCAAAATGAGAGAATCTAGGTAAAAATATATTTCTTCTGCCATGCTGGCTATTATCAACTCTCAAGTTGAAAATGTATTGAAATCATTGATGGTCCTTGGTAACTGCCTGGACTAGTCCCTGCAATTTTCTTGGCAAGATTTATAAATGATTTGCCCTTGCCTTCCTTCTAGAGTTGAGAGAGGGACTGGCTGGTTTTATGCTTAAAGTGGGACTAGAATTCACAATCTCCCAGTCTCTAATTTAGTGCTGCAAACATCACACCAAACTGGTCCTTACACTTATTGTTGGTTGGTTGGTTGAAAACATTTATATAGCTGCCCATTTTGTCAGCTTACAACCATGAATACAATAATATATACACAATAAAAGGAAGAAACAATAAAATAGAAAAACTGGGCATCATTCACCCTGAGTCTTCAGAGAATGGCGAGTGATTTATATTAATTCATATAAATTGAATTAATTAAATTAAATTAAATCACAACCACTCTCTTCTGATGTGACCCAGTGTCCTTCCACACATAACCTTGCACTAGGTTAAGACATGGAGAAGGAATACTTAAGTGCTTTTCTGAAGATTAAAATGTGGGGAGACTTTGGACCTCAGGGGGAGGGTGTTCCATGGGGGAGGGACTGCAATTAAAAAGGGAGTGCTCCAAGCACCCACAAGTTAGCAATATTTAAGGGAAGGTATCTGGAGTGTGTGCCTAGAGGCTCTAGTGGGACGGGCAGATATCTTTAAGGAGAGGGTCCCACAGATGACTGTTCATTTAAATATATTGTGTATATGTTGGCAACTATAATGTGTAAATATCTGCATCCAACCCAGCTATGAATGGAAATCGTCGATTGAAAGGTGAGTGCAGCAAAATAGTCAGAAGCAGTCTTAAACAGAAAGCAGAATGGACTACCCAAGAATTTTGAAGATATGTAGACTTCAGCTCCCAGAATTCCATTTGAAAGCATCCAAGATGCTCAATTTGATACCTGTAGAATAATATCAAAGAAACGTCTCTGAAAAATATATCACAAGTGGTAGCAAATCTGAGTTGCAAAATTCCCAGGAACCATGAGATAGCAGCAAAAAAGATGTTTTCAGAGTTTTTGCAACCCAGATCTGATCATCCTAACTTCATTTCCTAGAGGGAGTTGCCTCAGGTTCTGTTGGCAGTAGAGACTTCAAAGGATGCCATTGTTCTAACATCCCATAAACATCTCATTCCTCCACCCTCAGAGAATACTATCCCAATGTGCAAGAGCAACTAAAGATCTTTTTCTTAATTTCTTTCATCCTAAAATACATATTGTACACCCACAAACACAGAATCATATGCGAGTGACTTCTTTGTGATCAGGAAACTCTTGTGATCAGACACATGCTACAGTATTCATACACACCACAGCCATCTGGAATTGTACCAAGAGGAAGAGACTCCCACATGGCAATGGGTGTGTTGAACAGGCTGGGCCCTCAGACGAGCGTGATTTGATTTGGATGGAAGCAGAGAGGCATCTGCTTCACAGATGCAAATTAAGAGAGGAAGTATCATTCAATTAAAAAAAAAGATAGGGAAAGAATGCAAAACATGGTTTTTACAATTCTTTGCAATCTCTTTACTCAGTAATGACTATAGGAGGCATCCTTGTGGTTAGTGAAGTGGCATGTTGCATCTGTGCGTCTTCTCTGGTTCCCCACTCCTATTGTATATCTGTACGTACATGTGCATTGGGAAGCGCATACCATGTTACACATCAATGTTTTTCAACCTTGGCATTTTTAAGATGCGTGGACTTCTAGTCCTAGAATTCCCCAGGCCAGCATGTTCTATTCCTGTTTAGTTTGGGGACATTAGCAAAGAGTTACTGTCTTTGAGGGTATGTCCTGCAAAAACTCAGAAGTTTTCCCCTAGTGTTCCAAAAGCTAAAACAGTCATCGCTGGAGGTTTTTAAGAAGAGATTGGACAGTCACTTGTCTGAGATGGTAGGTGGTTCTCCTGCTTGAGCACGAAGCTGGACTAGATAGCCTCCAAAGTCCCTTCCAGTTCTGTTCTGTTCTTCTATTCTAATTTCCCTCTATAAAGCAGGTTTGGAATTCTGCTCTCAAACACCTTTTGAGCAGAGCCTGAGCAAAGAAAGATGGGGATTATATCATAAATGAGTAAATAATGTACTGCTTTCTATTGGGGCATCATATTAAAATTTTCTTTTAGTTTTCTGGAAGTACCAATTTCATTTGGAGTTGAAGAAGAAGATGAATCTTTTCTTTTTTCCACCTTCTTTCTATTCCGGCATTGCTTATTTCCCCTCAGAAAACTGCCTTTGACTTTAAAAAAAAACAAAACCGTAAACTTTATTTAGGTTACAGCATTCTCCCCATTACATTTGCTAAAAAGCCCATGCCTGCGGAAAATTGTATATTCAGAGTCACAAAATCCCATTAAAATTTATGCAACAGGCAATAGGGGATGCATTCAGATTAGACCAAATCCATGTTGGGTAATTATTCCAAATCTTTTATTCTGGCCTGATTTTTTTAAAAAGAAAAAAAAATAGAAAAAACATGAAGGTTATAAAGAGGTCAGCTGATAGAACAATAAAATTATGCTGGATGCAACCAACAGGAACCAACAGGAATGTATAGATAGTACTCATTTACCAACCACAGTTAGATCAGAAACTGACATTGTGAAGTGATGACTAAGTAAAACTGTGATTGGGCTTGTGATCTTACTTCAGCTTTCTTTTCTTTTACAGGCCTGTAATGGTTATAAATGCTAGAAGTGGTCACCAAGTTATTTTTTCATCACTGTTGTAACAGCGTATGGTCACTAAATGAGGCAGTGACTAAATAAGGACTGCCTGTATATCCTGCAGTCTAGGCGATTTCTTTCGAGGATGCCGATAAAATAATTATCTACCTCTGGGGCATAAATTACAAAGGAAATATTTTTTTTAAAAAACCTCTTAATTTCCACCTTTCAACAAGTTGCTCTCTTTGCTTTGGAAACTTCCAATTACAATAGAAATAAATGTATTTATTATTTATGCATTTGGTAAATGTATTTGGCCATCATCGCACATATGTGACCCTAGGCAACAAATAAAGTTTAAAAAGAAGGGCACAACAAATAATAAAAAAACATACCAATAAAAAAGATTAAAACATGAAAAGCTGAAAACATAAATATTGGAAATCAAATCCAAACTGGTTTTGTTTTTTGTTTTTTTTGTTTTTTTTGCCAGAGGCTGAAGTCTATGTAATACATCATGCATCTTCAACCAGGTAGTACTATAAGTTACAAAATTTGTGTATCAAAAAAACTCCAAACGTTTGGAGAGAAGGATGACTATATGAGGACAAAATACTCATATTGGCAAAGCACAAAATAATTAGGTTGAAAATGTGGGAATCTTGGCTATGTTTTGAATTTGGAATTACATCAATGTTAAACTTAGATCAATGGGGGGGGGCGGGGGGGAGAGAAATAAGAAGCTAATGATATTCCATCAAAATCCAGTATGTATGTCCCTTTTAAAACGAATACTTATTTTTTAAACAAGCTGTCTTACTTGGAAGACAGACCAGATGAGATTCTTTCAATTTACTCCTCTCTTAGAACGTTTTGAGGAACATGCTTTCTCATTTGCAGGAGCCATGAATATCTTCCAAGATCTTACCTATTTTACATATAAATAAATTGAAATAAACTCAAGAGATGCTCATTTTGCCAGTTCCTCTTCTTTTGACATTTTACATTCAGATGCACCGTTTCTCTCATATCCTATGCTTAAATATACATAAATATAATGCTTTCAATAGCGTATCAAAGGGGATAGGTAATATCCTAGTTCTGCTATCTATGGGACAGGAGTCATTTAGGAATCCGATGTTAAGGTAGTTAAAACAGGCAGTTTATTTTTTATTACTAGTAGGTGGTGCGCACAAATATCTATAGCCCTTCAAGGCTATTCATTCTAGTGTCATTTTGTTCCTAACGGAAATTTAGTCGAGTGGCAAAAGAAACAAAAGGTTGCAATCAAACGATTTAGCACACAAATGCAACCAAACCACCCAATTCTAATCATCCACGTTTCCCGGATGTCTCAGATTTCAATCCCCCATCACACACACACACAAACACACACCCCCAGCCGTCAGCAGCTTGCAAAAGCTTCCTCGGCCGCAGCGCCCCCTCGCAACCTTACTCCACCAATTGTAGGCGGGGCTTCTCATCCCCACCGCCACCACCCTTGCCCGCTGCTTCCTGGCGCGCCGATGCGGCGCGCGGCCGCGAAGGTGACCCGGGTGGCGGGAGGAGCTTGTTTGCCAACCATGCCCGGGCTGCAGAAAGCCAGGGGTCTCGTAGGTTCCCTCTGTCGGCTTTTTTTCTCGCAGGTAAGCACAGAAGCCTGGAAAGTTTGCACCTTTTCCCTCTCCTTCCCTGCGCCCCAAAATTCGATGACTTTTCAGTTTGCGTTGCTTTTTTTTTCCATATAGAGAGCGAAATGCAATTTTTGAACATTTTCTTGAGATGTCCGTAGAGAAAGATAAGATATATGTAGGGTAAGTAAGGCTGCTGCAGGCCTTCATATAGGAAAGGAGTGAGCACCAAATGATGTAGTGAGATTTATTTTTGACTCGTTTAACATTTCAAAAATAAAAATACAGTGGCACAGTGTTTACTTCGGTATCCCCAGCATGGTATAATGTGCAGGATTTTTCCTGTATTCGAGCATGGATTCTGCCTCTCAGGCTCTAAAAGAATACCTTTCATATAGGTCCAGCCTAAGGTGACATTCAAATTCTGATTTCCTAGAAGGGCACCAGAGCAAACTTTCCTAGTTTACCGATTAGTTCTTAATGCCATATTCAGAATGGGCAAGTGATGAAATATATTTTACATTGTGTCAGTGCAAACACAACCTCTTATGTACTTCTGTGTAACATGACGCAAGTATGACAGGTCAGTTTGCATAACATCATGTTGGTCACATTGTGGTTGGGAACAGACGCATATGATGGGGCCAAAGGCTAAAATGAGAAATGATAACACCACAAAAGATAGTTCAAAAAAATAAAAAGAGCACAATTGGATGTGCCTTTCTCATACATGTGTTTTCAAAAGTGATTCTCACTGGCTTCATTGTGGATATTCCTCACATAAGATGAGAATTAATAAATAAATTCCTGACACAAGAGGAGGTAGTGATTCCTAGAGGAATAAGTTGTAGTTGTGTAAAAAACAAAACAAAACACCTTTATATAAAAACCCTTGGAGTTGTGGTTCTTATAAAAGCACTTTTCCAAGAATGGAAAACATGGGTCTCTGGTAATTGCCGAATTTGAACTTTGATCAATTCCTGACATAGGCAAGGGGGAGTGAGAATGTTGAAAGTTAGTTGTACTTCAACAGTACAGGTAGTCCTCCACATGCAACAGTTCGTTCAGTGACCTTTCAAAGTTACAAGGCACTGAAAAAAGTGACACAACCATTTTTCACACTTACAACCATTGCTCTGAATCCCCATGGTCATGTGATTTACATTCAGATGCTTGGCAACTGACTCATATTTATGACGGTTGCAGTCTCTTGGGGTCATATAATCTCCTTTTGCAACCTTCTGACAATGGAGAAGACAGATTCACCTTACAACTGTGTTGCTAACTAAACCACCACAGTGATTCACTTAACAAATGCGGTAAGAAAAATCATAAAATGGGACAGAAATTCATTTATTTCTCACTTGGAAACATACATTTTTAGCTCCATTATGGTTGTAAATCAAGGACTACCTATATCTAGGAGACCACAAATTTTCCACCTCTCCTTTAACAGAAGTTTATTTCATTATATATGCCTACAACCACTTCTCAATCCTAAAGGAAACCAATGCTGACGGTCCTTTGGAAGAAGAGATACTGAAGCTGAAGTGAAAATGCTCTGGCCACCAAATGAGAAGAAGGGACTCATTGGAAAAGGCCCTGATGTTGGGAAAGATTGAAGGCAAAAAGAGAAGGGGATGGCAGAGGATGAGACGGTTAGATAGCGTCATCGACACAGTGGTCCTGAGTTTGGGCAGAATCAGACAGTGGAGGATAGGGAGGTCTGGTGTGGGAGTCGCAAAGATCCCAACACAACTTAACAACTGAACAACCGCTTCAGCCTTCATGTAGAAATCAAGCTGCTTAGGAAATCCTTGATCCACATCCCAGGATTTTATGAGATAATTGGATATAGCAGCTAAAATGCTGGATTAGTCCTCCCTTAGGCATGGAAGTCACCCAAGTGACTTGGGCCAATCATTTTTTCTCAGCCCAACCCACTCACAGGGGTGTTATAGGGAAAATCAGAGAAAATAATATACCCTGCCTTTACTTACACAAAATAAAGCGGTATATAAATCAAGAATAAAGTGATTTGAGGATATCAAATCACTATGTGCCATATAAAAACAAAGCTCAAAATATATCCATTAAGGTAGTCTTTGACTTAAAACCATTCGTTAGTGACCAAGTGAATTGTGACCATTTTTCACATGACTTTGGTATGTGGCCACCTTTTGTGATCTGATGAAGTCAGTAGGGAAATCAGACTCACCTAACAACCATTAAGTAACTTAACAACTGCAATGATTCACTTAACAACTGGCAAGTAAGGTTGTAAAATGGGGCAAAATGCACTTAACTGTCTTGCTTAGCAAAGGAAATAAATTGTGATCATAAGTCGAAAACTTCCTGTATTTAGTTAGACAAATGCAATAATCAGATCTTGAATGCACCAGAAGATGACTTTGGAAGTGAATATTTAAGGTAGAAAATGACTAGGTCAATATATTCACCTACTCATTTTTCTTTGAAGGTACTTTTCCTCAGGTACCTTTGCTCTGCTATATTCAGTTTGTGCATTTCCTCATGGCAGAAAGTAGTGAAAGAGGAAATAAAAACCTGTGCTTCTCCCTATTTTCATGCCTTGAACTTTTTACCTAATAAAAGGATGGCATTAGTTAATCAGATGTCTCTTTTGTTTTTTCATAAAGCCAATGCTTTCTTGTTTGCCTGCCTGCAGATAAGAAGCTGCTCAGCTCTTTCAGTCTCATCAGCCAAGCCAGTGATTGCAGCCAAGGAACCTTTTCCAGTGGACTTAATAGCAGAGAAACGCTATGCTTGGTGTGCTTGTGGACATAGCCAAAAGCAGGTAGCCTTCCAGGATTTCTTCAAGATTCTTTTGTCTTCATTTTAGTCCAGACTTGGAATCCAGTGTCTTAACAAAACTGGCAAGTAGGTCAATCCAGTTTTGAGATAGTACATTGGCTGAGTTTGAAGGAGCCAGTTCTCTTTTTGCTAATGCAAGAAGTTTTGAAACTATTCAACACATACAAGCTTTTAAAAAATTGCAAAACAAACTTGCCTCTTCAGGCTTAGCTAAGTCCCAGTTGCTTAGGCTAGGGTGTTTTTGTAATCTGAGAAAAACTGCAATTATATAATCCATAAATGCCGTCTTTTGTTAGGCTTGTTTACAAACTTAGTTCTGTTTATATCTTAACAGCCCTTCTGTGACGGAACCCATAAGAAAAGTGCCCCAGAAATGTCTCCCCTGAGATTCACAGCTGGAGAATCAAAAAAGGCCTGGTTATGTGGGTGTAAATATACCAAGAACCCTCCCTACTGTGATGGTACCCATAAAGAAGATTTTGTGCAAAAGACTGACCTTCATTCTCAGCCACAGGTATAATGGTAAACCATTGTGGAAATGAAAGAAGTGGCAGGACTCATCAGGAAATCAGACCTGGAGTTAATGCTTCAGGACATCCTACTGTGGAACCTTATTAAAGTGAATGGGAGCCCGTGGACCCTTGCAAACGTGTATTCATGTTGGTAAAGGTTGGACACAAAAATGAACATTACATCCCTCTTGCCTTGGTGAATTCTCACAGTGAGCGTGTGTGCTTGCTTTATCCCTATTCCTTTAAAATCAATCCTACTGCAAGTCTTTTATTTGACAATTTGCTGCTAATAAGGTCAGTGCTCAAAAATCGGTTCATTAGAACGAATATTTTACTTTGCTACCAAAGGGGCCACAGAGCCACGAGCACTCCCCACTTTGTAGCCCTCAGCTCCCGCTGACCATGACTACTGACACTAATAGTACTTGCCCATTGCCACTTTGAGATTTCAAACAGAAAACAATATGTGGAATACTAATTAAAAAGTAGCTAATTCCTATAAACTGAGCGGCAGTTACAGCTGAACTATGTTTTATGGAAGATCTGTTCTAAGATAAGACAAGACAGGGGTGTCAAACTGGCCAGATGCATCATGCGCAGGTCACACCCACCCCAGTTCCGGAAAGAGGAAAACATCGCAATACATCACGTGATGGCAACATGATATGGCAAGTTTGACACCCATGAGATAAAATAACGTTTGTCATCATTTTTTTCTGTGAACACACTGGCATACATAATTGTCAAGTACTATTAAAATGTTGCCCGTGTTATATTAATAAATATTTACTAACAAGCAGAATAACGGAAACTTAATGCATATGGCTTTGGGTACTTTGTAATAAACAACCCAGTTTTACGTTTGATTTTGACACTTAATGCCAACACGCACAATTATTTTCCCTCTGAGAGATACAATTTTTATTTTTCTCTTTTAATTTTCCTCCCTAGTTCTGCATTTTACATACTTCTAGAGAACTCTGAACAAAGATTCCCTTATCTTCCAGGATATTATCACTTGGACTTCCTCAGAATAGGGAATTGCCATTTTTGGCAGCAAGTGATAGTTTTTCTTCTGTGCTTAAGCAGTTACGCCATCCGAGTAGGAGTCAGTTTGGTGGCGTCATCTCTTCTGCAATTAAACTCAGCCTTGTCAGCAATTCCTGTCTTAGGCAATCACTTTCCTCTACCCAGGCAACTCAGGTATAAAATCTGCTTTCAGTCAATTTTATATCCATTGAGATCAGAATTAGATTGCATCACTGCCTATATAACTGCTATGGCTCCTATATGACTGGCCTAGACTAATAGTTGCAGCTTCTCAATTACGCATATTTTTTGGAGTATAAGTCAGATAAATGCTGGGAGGCAGAGGCAGATTTTTTCCCCTTGTTTTCCTCCCCAAAAGCTAGGTGCATTTTATAGTCCAGAGTATTTTATAGTCCAAAAAATATGGTACTTAATAGCAGCCTTGTACTAAATGCTGCAGCTGTTCACAAAAGCCTCTACTCTATTAGAATTTTGAGTAGAAGAAAGGCTGGCTCACAAGAAACAAGTTTTGATCAGCTTGCTTATTCTAGGGGAGTTGTCTTCTGAGCTACTAAAGAAAAATGCATTGCCCTCCCCTGTTTTGATTCTATTTTCAATAAATTCTAGAGTAGTTTAAATTAATCTGAAAGGAAATAGTTACTTCAAGGAAAGAAGCAAAAGATTGATCCCATGTGACCTAGAAGAGGAGAGAGGCTTAACAAAAGAAAGGGAGAGTCTAGGAACTTATACTGTAAATGCCACTGAAGGGGAAAAAATAAGTTGTGCTTAGCTAGCTCTGTTTTCCTTTAAATTTCAAGAAATTATTCCATGAGCCAATAAATATGCCACTTCTTTAAAAAAAACCCTAAAGTATAAAAAAAACCCACCTCCTGTTTCAAAAATAATTAAAAATTCCATTATAATATTTGTGGTTTTCAGTCATGGTCACGGGTCTCCACTGCAACAAAGAGTCGTCTTTACAACAGCATAATTAAATAACCAATAATTTAGTTTTATTGTAAATAAAATAGAAGAATCGTTTAAATAATGTGCACCTTTGAAAGTTGTTTTTTTGCAAGGTAAATAGGCATAAATAGTAACATCCATGAATTAAAAACATCCAAGAAATAATACAGATGTGGGCAAAAATAAGATTGCTCTATGAGTTCAGGAAGGTGGACTCAAACGTCAGTATTTCCAAGACCATCGTCACATGCAGTGAATTGCCTGGTGTGGCTGGGCTCCCGTTCGAGTGCTGTATAGCTTCTCTGCTCTCTGTTCAAAGGCCGAGGCCATCTGCTTGACTACTTGATTAAAGAAAAGATTAGCCAGTTGCGAATGGAGAGTAGACTTGAATTCAAAGGAGACCTGCAAACGAGGTGAAATAAATTAATTTACGTTAAGTAGACACCCTATATATACAGGAAGTCCTCAACTTACGTCCACAACTGAGCCCAAAATGTATGTTGCTAAGTGAGAAATTTGTAAAGTGAATTTTGCCCCATTTTATGACTTTTCTTGCCACGTTTGTTAAGTGAATCACTGCAGTTGTTAAATTAGTAACATGGTTGTTAAGTGAATCTGGCTTCCCCATTGACTTTGCTTGTCTGAAGGGGCCACAAAAGGGGATCACATGACCATCATAAATATGAATCATTTGCCAAACATCCAAATATAAATCACATGTCCATGGGGATGCTGTGATGGTCATAAGTGTGAAAAATGGTCAAGTTGCTCTTTCAGTACCATTGTAATTTTGAACGGTCATTAAGTGGACTGTTGTAAGTCAAGGATTACCTGTATAAGATTTCTCATGCTTGACCACATCTATGCCCACTTAAATAAATGCATAATAGTACCAGGATATCAATACAACAAAACCTGAACATGAAAGGGAACTGATCAATCAGTGACAGATTTACAGTGCCGCAATAATTTAGAGTATACACGAACCTTTGCACTTGTGATAAAACTGGACTTTGCCAATTTATGCCTGCTTAAATAAATGCAGACATTCTTGCCCCATATTCTGTTGGTTTTGGAGTCACTCCCCTTTCTCAATCGGGAACTAGTAAATGAAAGGTACTTACATAAAATTTGAGTGTGCAGGAATCCAGCCGTCCTGTCTTTCCTGGCTTAAATTGCCACAGTGTCTCCAGATGCCGAAATAACCGCCCATCTTTACTCACAGCCTGAAAGATAGGCAAATCAGCAAAATTAATCCTGCTTGCTTAAGCTTAAATGGGAAAAAAACAGCTTGCACTTGGCAATCGTTTTGCTGGAGCTGTAGGATTAATCTGGTGGTCATTGAGCTCAGGCAGAATGTAGTCATTAAAGTTAGCATCCAAGAAACTTTCTTTTCCCATTATATTCATTCATAGCGATGAAAGAATTTGCTCTAGAAATTATTTAAAGCAATAGAAATTGAGGGAAGTTCTCACAGGTGCATTTATTTAATGAACCAACAGATGAGCCATGTCTTGAATTGTTTTCCTGCACTCTGCAGATATCTTGGCTACAAAATTCCAAAGGAAAATTTCAGTAAGAAATGTCCATAATGGGGAATAACTTAAAAGACTCCTGTACTAGAGAAACTTGGAGAGTTTTCTTTTCCAGTGAAGAAAATCAGATAAACTCACTACCATGATTTGTGTCCAGATGGAAACAAGATGGAAAATTAGAGCAAGATGTATAATTAGAGCAGCCTTCAACACCCAAAATTCCAAGCAAATATGATCATTGTTGGGTTTGGGAGAGTTCAATTCTACTCAGCTGAGGGTGCCAAGGCTCAGTAAAACACACAGGATGCCAGTGAAACAAAAACTTTTGTTACATAATATATATTGTCTGCAATATACATGAGAAAGGTAGAGAGGGGCTGAAATCACTTGAGAAGGGAATATTCTTGATTTAGGACCCAACTATCTTAGGACACAATCAATTGAACCAAACAAAATAGCTGAACTTTTGAATACATATGTATCATGACTTAATAGAATTTCACATATACATTTTGTTACACTTTTTATTTAATAGATTTGTATGGCTTCTCACCTTGTAAACGCAATTCTGGGTAGCAAACAAAATTTAAAAAAAAACTTTAGACCAAGCAATAAGAGAGCAAAAAAGGAACACCCAATGACAACTGGGGAAACTACTAACCAACTCATCTTTCTTTAACTAATCAATTAATATTCATGCCTGAAAGGATAGCCACGACATAAAGGCATTCTGAAAGGCCCCCAGAATGGGGGGGGGGGGCGCTGACCCAATGTCGAATGATACACATTTCTTGATTAAGGATCAGTATTAGTATCATATCCCTTCTAGAGGAAAAACAACACTGGAATTTGTGTTTTCATATAAAGGATAACAAAAATATTTTTTTAAAATAATGAATATGGAGACCACCATTCTCTAACTAGATACTCTCCACATACATTAGACTATGTTGATGCTATGGTTATAGCATCAGCATATTCTGAAGGTAGCAGGTTATGGTCAGCTATAGCAAATCTTCATGTGGGGAAATATTAAAAACCTTGGTATCAATGCGTTAAAAAAAAGGGAACCCAACTTTGGTTTTGATGATTTAGCTGAAGATTTTTCATATATCAACTGATAAGTTGTTGCAACACCAGTGTTCTTTCTGAAAGGACAATGACATAATACAGTTTCTCCCAAAGAGAGCAGTGCCCAAGAAAAGGGAAATGAGTCATAAGCAGCAGATACAACAGTTCAAACCAGATTTAAGTTGGATTAACAATGTTACGACTCAGGTACAACCTGGGGAGTGGTCAAAGATGACAAGATGACAGCCAGACAATTGAAACCACAAAATGGCTGACCACATTTCAGTCTGATAAGATGTTCTGAATCCAAATACGTGTGTTAGTTTCAAGTTCGAAGTGTCATTACAGCCCAGAAAATTGGGTTAACTGAATGAACCATGGATAAATAATTTGAGGGTTAGTGTGTCTTGTGAATGTGTCCAGTTTCTGGAAAAACCAACCACTCAACTTTTAACTAGAATTTTAAACCATCTGAATATCATGCATTACCCGGATCTGGCAGTGAGGCACTGAAGAGATCTCTGAGACATAGCGCTCAACCACAGGAGGAAATCCCACTTCCAATTCAGCCTGGGAGACTCCTTTGTGATGGGAAATTATGCGGGAGCAGTTGCACCAGGGAACAAAGAGCTGGTAGCTGCCAACATCGGCTATAATGTCATACATCTGGTCAACAGAGTACCTACATGAACAGAAGTAATGGGGATGGTGAGCAAAAACCATCAATCAGCATTTAAAGACAAAGATACCGTAGGAAAGCCTAAACTCTTGGATCAAGTGAAATTACCCTCCAAACTTTTATTAGCATTGCTCAGTTTAAGCTATAGATAAATCTGAAGTCTATATCTGAAATATTACCCAGTTTGATCATTGCTTCTCAAACAGATATGAAAAGATCAAAAGAGCTTCTGTGAAAACAAGCATTTCAGGTTGAGGAAAAGTTCCTTTTATTTGGTAGATGAAAATAAGGTGCTTTCCCACCACTTTTTGGTAGGACAATCTCAGGAAGTAAGAAATGTGTATATGGACCACATCTGCTTAGTAAATTATGAAAATCCAGCCATTAGGTCTTTGGTCTGATCATTCATAGTTCTTATATTTTTAATATATAAGAAGTAATAAATCAATAAAAGTAATCAATAAAAGGATGCTTCTAAAGATGTAGATCTGAGGGTACCGTGTTTCCCCGAAAATAAGACCCTGTCTTATATTTTTTTGAACCCCGAAATAAGTGCTTGGCCTTATTGCCATGCACTCAAAAGCCCGCTTGGGCTCATTATCAGGGGGTGTCTTATTTTGGGGGGAAACAGGGTACAGAACTATATCCGGAATGATCTAAATATATGATTACATATTATCAAATGTTTCAAAGTAGAACCAAACTCAAACTCAGGAGATACTGCTCCCAGAAAACTGGATAATTATATTTCATTAAAGTGAGATCTCACTAACCGCTATTCCACCAAATGAGACCTCAACCAGGAATTGGCTTACAATCATGGTTAGAACTGAGTTACTCACGGGAGTTGACGGATTTCAGTGTATTCCATATGCTTGGTAGCAAGTAGAGGAGCTGCAAGATTGAGGAAGGGCCGGACCTGCTTTCTCATAATTGATCTGGAGTCCAGGAAAGAGCAGGAATTCATAATTAGAGGACCAAGGAACCTACTAGAGCTTAAACATCTCCAGTGAAGCATAGTGGGGATGATCCTGTAGAAAAGAGAAAAGGAGACATCAAAGATGGCAAACCTTAGAAGAGGGGATGAGCTTCCTTATTTCTCATCTAAAGGCAGATTGATAAGAGCTTCCCTTAGGACTAAGAATAGTTGGCAGATAATCCTCAACCTTCTTTAAGTCTTAAGATAAGATTTCAGAATTCCCAAATAATGAATAGCTACACAAAGCAACAACTACTAGCCAATCTTAACTAATTCAAGGGAAAGGAAGGGAAGGGAAGTGGGAAGGAAAGGTTAGAATCTAAGAAAGGATGAAAACCCACTCCTATAACACTGCTAGGAAAATTATATGGACGTATTTGTATTGTTTAGTTATCAAACTTGATTATGACTATTCCTTTTTTATTTGAAACACATTTAAGGGGCATTGGTAATGCTTCTCTGAATAATTGGCAACTCCAGAAAAGCAGGATGGTCAATTTTGACCCTTGTTGACTCCTTTTTTCCATTTCCAATAGTGTATTTGTATATTTAAGAGCTGTTTAGAAAATTTAGTTTTATTTTGCTTTCACCCTATACTTTTTTAATCTCTTTTTTAGGTTTTTATTTTTATTCTGCTACAAATAGAATAAGCTTTGTTATGGGAATTACTCAAAGATTTAATTGTTTGGCAGTACATAAATAAACCAAGTTAATTTTGCAGTTTAATCTAGAATCAGTAAATAATTCCCACTGAATTTAGTGCAGCTTAATTCAGAGTAGATTTTCTCCTGAGGTATGTATGATCATCTTACTGTGAAGAACGAGGGGTTCAAAATGCCTATTTTTATTATGTTACATCAATTCCAAGTATTAAATATATTTTATTATTATTAAATGATATTAAATAATTTAACAAACTGGCTATTAAATCCATTACACTGAATGAATTGTTTTACTGATTATCACACTAAGCAAATGTATTCCTAAACCTCAGAAGTTAATTAAGTCAAACTCACAATGCCTGCATTTATTTTCATTATTGGAAATAAATTATATAGTGTATTCAAAAATCACTTTTAATGTGGTTTAGTTTTAAGTAGATATGCTAGGTATGAATGTTCACTGAAGTGATACCTAAGAATCTTTCACTTGT
Source organism: Coluber constrictor foxii (assembly GCA_038048745.1). Taxonomy (NCBI): domain Eukaryota; kingdom Metazoa; phylum Chordata; class Lepidosauria; order Squamata; family Colubridae; genus Coluber; species Coluber constrictor. The sequence continues at coordinate 74,916,541 of CM075961.1, forward strand.
TACTCTGCAGAAATAAACCCACGGGATTGGGTGGCACCATTCCCAGATGCACTTCTTTCAACTGCTTTAAGTTATGTATTAAACAACCTCGATAAACTGAAATGATGCTGTGGCCGTCAGAAAAATTGGATTCTCGTGTCTTGGTACTGCTTTAGCAAGCATTAATGCTTGCTTTAATAAAACAGAGTTGGCAGCTTTCACATAAACCCGCTCAGCCTAAATGAATCACTTTTCTACCGCATCCCCACAACCCGCACAATAGCTCAGATCTAGCCCAGTTTAACATATCGTGCGAATCCAGCTCATCAGCCTCCGGCCATGGGACCTCCTGCCTTCTTGCTCCTGGTAGACGGTTTCGCCCGCCGGTGAGGACCAGATTCAGTTTGGGGAGAAAGGAAACCGGCAGCAAGACAAGGAAAGACTCCCGATCATCGGGACTCACCTAACCCCAAGTCACCATTTCTTCCTCTGGCAGACCCTCTTACCGTGCATCCCTTGGAAAGCGCGGACGCGACCCGCTCCCGAAAAGTCCCCGAAAGGCATCCAAACTCTTGCTAAGGTGCCTGGTTCCAGCCATCGCTCAAATGTGCTGTCCGAGCGCCAACGATAACGAATGAACCGGCAAAAGACCAAATCTCCGCCCTCCTCTCCTCCCCTTCACACCCTTCCAGGCTCCTCCGATACGCCCACAGAGGCCAGGCTGGCGGTTTTTGATTTTTAAAAGAATGAGCTCCATTATTCTTTACAAAGATAGGAAGTAGTTCAATCCCCCATTTCGGATTTTAAAAGACTTTTTAACATCCAAGAGCTAGGGTCGTATAGCCTGCTCTGATGAAATCTGGTTGGCAGTTTGTAGCCAAGAGTAACTTTGATGGTGAAACAAATGCTCTCTGCGTTGTTGGGTTGGTTCCGAACGTCTCCTTACCAGGCTAAGTAACATCTTCAGCGCAGTTTAGGAGAATTTAGGGAGTTTTCCTTTAAATACCGCTGAAGATGTTTCCTAGTCTGGTAACGAAACGTTCAGAAATCAAACCACCAGCTCGCAGAGCGAACCTTCACCGTCCTTTCATCCTACACCCGAGCTACAGAGATTCCCCAGGTAACTTATCTGCACCGCACAGTATTCGTTGGAGTGTTTTAACTTTGATTTCACCGAAGTAGCAAGTGGGTAGATTCAGACATGCACTAAATCACAACAAAATTATCCAAGCTGAAACCTTAACACCTAACACCACATAGTGCAAAGGCTGCTTTGTGAAGATCGAATCGTTATGGTTAGTTTTGCTGGCAGTCGGTTTTTGTTTTTTTTCTTTACCCAAACTAGTAAGGAGTGCAATTTGCGGTCAGTTTATATTCTGGTGGCTTGCCTGTTAGTGTTAGGGGTGGGGGGTGTTTTAGAGATTCTTTTTGTTGGGCTGTTTGCTGTTGACTTCATTAGCAGTTTTTGATTAGGGCTTTTTGTTTGATTGATTGTTGGTCTGATGTTAACCTTGGAGTTAATCTGTGCTGATCTGAGTGCTGATTGCTGGTGGAGAGGGGCTTGGGTCTTTTTGTTCCTTTTGGGGCTGGGTGATTTGTCTATAGATGTGTTAATGTCTTTGTGTCTATTTATAGCTGATTTGTCAGGGTGACAGGCTTCTAGAAATTCCCTGGCATTTATGGACTTATCTTGATCTAGGATGGTCACATTTTTTCCAATTGAAACTATGGTTAAATCTGCCTATAGGTTGAATAGAATAGAATAGAATAGAATAGAATAGAATAGAATAGAATAGAATAGAATAGAATAGAATAGAATAGAATAGAATAGAATAGAATAGAATAGAATAGAATAGAATAGAATAGAATAGAATAGAATAGAATAGAATTTATTGTCACTTTGAATGTACACTAATCAGTATACATTAAAATGACATTTCATTGCATACAGTTCTCAAAAGGTCACCACTTCCAATATACACTACATAAACCTGATAAATTAAATAAATACAAACTTATGTGTATACCCACATATATTATGTTGTGAAATTAAATAATTTTCATCATGTCTTCTGACCGCTAGTTGCTGTTTATGCATATGTTCTGTCAGTCTTCTGCCTCTTTGTCCTACATAGTGGTTGTTGGCAGTCCTTACATTGTATGTTGTAGATGACTCCTGTTTTTTCTTCTAGGGTTGTGGGGTCTTTTGTTGTGCTTAGACTGTTTTGAAGGGCTTTAGTTGGCTTCTGTGCTATGCTGATACCATGTAATCTGTTGGTGGTTTCTGAGATATTCTTGATGTATGGCAGCGTAATTCTTTTTAGAGTTTGTGTTGGTTGTGCTGTATTGGTTTGAGTGGTCAGAGACCACTTTTTGTTGGATATACTTTTTGTTGGAATATGTTGTATAGATACTCTATTTCAGTGATGGCTAACCTTTGCTTTCACATGCCAAAAGTGAGGGGAGCGCGGGGGAATCACACACATGCGTGCCCACACCCATAATTCAATGTGCCCCCCCCACATTCCCCCTGTTTTTGGCATGGGATGGCACAGTGGGCCCATTTTTCGCCCTCCCCAGGCTCCAGAGGCTTTTTTGGAGTCTGGGGAGGGCAAATTGGCCTTCCCCATTGCCCCTGGAGGCCTCCGGAAGCTGGAACTGGCCCATTTCCTGACTTCCAGTGGGCCCAGAGGGCCCAAAAATCAGCTGGCCGTGCGCGCAGGCACTCTAGAGCTGAGCTAGGCCAACACTCTTGTGCCCACAGATATGGCTCCATGAGCCATCTGTGGCACGCATGCCATAGGTTCGCCATCACAGCAATATTTTCTTTTTCTGCTGTTCCAGGTTGCTGCAGTAGGTTTGGGCTTGTTTAAATAAAATCGTTACACACACAGTTTCCCTTGTGGGAAGTTGGATTGTTATTTTGGTAGTGGAGCACCTGGTTGGTATGGGTGATTTATTAGTAGACTTGTGTTCCTAGTTTGCCATTGTGGTCTTTGCAGAACAGGGTGTCTAGAAATGGAAGAGAAAGCTAGAGAAGAGCACCAAGGACCCCTCATGTCAACCCTGAGCTACAAATATTCTCCTTTATTGGTTAGTTTATGGTTCGGTGAGCCAAGCAAATCCACCAAATTGTCAATTCAATAAACCATGGTTAGATCTGAACACAGCAATAAAAAGCAAAATTAGCACTATTGCTAATGAAGTGAAATAGCAGAAACAACAAAAGCAAAACTTGCATGATGGGAAAAGAGTTATTGAACAAATACATGAATTATAAAATACTGCTATAACACTACCAAAAAGTTGGCAAGAACCGTTAATTAGATAGAGTGTGATAGGAAAGGGGATAGTGGATAAATGGGTCTGATTTCCAAGTCAAATGTGTAATGATACAAGTGGAGGGCCTTTAGCCTCCCAAATTATGCCTAATTCCATAGCTGGAGTCTGAGCAATCATGAAGGATGTCAAAGCTCAGATCCAGAATATTAAAAAATTTCAGATTTAGATGGAATATGTGAGTAGGCTACAGACTTGCAAATGGGGTCTTATTAAGTGCAAGGGGGATGGGGAGTCTTAGATGCATTAATAAGGCAAGAGGAAGCAAATTTTCCTTTGTCTTTGGGGAATTTAAAGAGCTGCAGTTAAAACCAGGCTAGTTCCTTTTTCTGAGCAAAAAAGTGGAGAAAAGAGAGGGAGTGAATTAGGCCATGTTTATTTTCAAAAGCTTAAGTATTTATTCCAGTAGGCCAAAACGAGCTAACGCAAGGAAGACAGGAAGACAGGGTGTGAAAGATGCAAGTTTTTCCAAAATGCTTTTAGAAGGAAGGTATCCTGTCAACCTTCCTCAACCTTCCTCTTCCCTTTACTGAAAAATTGAGTGAATACTTGCTCAGGCTCGCTGTGCTCACTCTTATTGCAAAACACTGTCCCCTTTACCCTAAAGGCGCTTTTTAAAAAGGCAATTGAACTTTGTTTTTCCTTGAAGACGTTTTGCTTCTCTTCCAAGAAGCTTCTTCAATTCATGAACTGAACCTGGATGACTGAGAAACTTGACAGTTTCCCTTTATTTAGCATCTCTTCTTCACTCCAATTTGTACTCCAGTATCAAAGGGTCTGTCATTTTGGGGGCATCTAATTATGTAATAAGTGTGATGTCCTTTCATTGTCTTGGAAATCTTATTGCTTCATAATTAAGGTAAAGCAGTTGTAAGAGTAGAAGAGTTACGTTTCGTTGGCTGTTTTGCAATAGGTCTTCTGACGCTGTTTTATCTATGTATCTATGTATCTATTTCCACTCAGTGGAAAAGGAGTGGAGAAGAAAGATAGATTACTGATAGATAATGTTTAGCTATATCTTGTAGACATTTCATTACCAAATTAGGTAACATCATCAGTGCTGAGGGAGATTTGATGCCTGGGACCACAAGTCTATTTTATTATGTGTCAGAGAGCTGCCTTGAGATGACTTCATGAAGATCGGAAAGAAAGTGTTTGACCAAAGCATGCTGTATTAAAGCAAAAGTACTTTAGTCTGAATCTCTGAATTTTTAAATTAGACATGGAGATGGAATCTATAATTTATTTTTAGAGATTACATATAAAAACTTGTGCACTCCAAAACGTAGAGGGCAAATGTGCTGTTAGCTCAATGAAAAAAATCAGAAACATTACTTACTCACAACAAAAAATAGAAAAAGAAAACAAAACAAAAAAGGAAAAAAAAAGAAAACACAAAAACAAAATGTAGAAAGTGACTTTGTCACTTTATCATATTCTTTATCTAGTTGAAAGTGCCTGTTTGTTAATTTTGTTGTCTTACATAATTTTATATTTACTCTCCTTTCTTTTGAATTATCCAATCGTACCATCTATTCCATGCCATGTAGTATTTTGAATCTACCTTATCTTTTAAAGTGATGTTGTTCGGATTATTGCTAATGTATAAATGTATTCTTATATACTTGAAATGGTATTTTATCTTTTTAAGTTTAATAAAGTTTGTTTTTAATATTAAAAAAAATCAGAAAAAGCATTGACTCCATTTTTAAAAATATGAATACTCAAAGTATGATAAAAAAGATTATCTTTAATTTGAGGGAAAAAAGTACTTAAAATAGGCATCAAATAAATTCTGTATTCTCAAGACTTGTTCAAAAGGAATCAAGGAGGAGCCAGAAGGAAAGTCATAGTAACCAAAACGGAAATAATGGAGATTTTGAGACAAAATAACTAGTAAATACAATAGCTCTTAGACTTATATACAATTCTTGATTTTATGGGAAAATAAAACTGAGCGTAGTCAAATGCACACCTTGGATTTCAAGAAAGTAGATTTTAATAAAAAATAAACTCAGAATTCAGGGGAATCTGAAAGGAAAATGAATTCAAAATGGGTTAGGAATTACTTTAAAAAATGAAAAATTAGAAATCCAATCACAAACTATCGGTATCTAAAAATAACAGAAGAGGCCACCATGATTCTACGAAACGGTGAGTGAAAAGCTGAAAATCAGAAAGGATTTATGAAGATAGCAAATAAGTAACAAAGAAAAATCAGAACAATTCCATTCCTATTTTAGCTCAGTCTTGAATGGCGGAATAGTTGTTCTACTATATCACTGCAAAGATTTAGCTGCAGAATTGGATTCCACCTTGTGATTCCTAATTAGATTATACCTTTGAATGATTTCTGGTAGTCCACCTGATGGATTAGTCTGAACACTGAGAAATTCTGAACAAAAAATGAAGCACAACATGACTAAAGGAATGAAACGGCATAAGGAACCATGGACAGTCAGTCAATCTAACTTTCAATTTGTATTGTAAAACTTTTTCAATAAAAAAAAATAGAACATAATTTCCAAATAGGGAAGATTTTTGTTCCCTTATATTCTTTACGGTCCAAGTCTGCATGGAGTGCTGTTTTGAGTTCTATGTGACATATCTTAAGATTCAAAGGAGTTGGGATGGGTAAAGAAGACACACAAGGATTATCGTAGATGCTAAGAAACTGGATGTGTTTAGGCTTACAAAAAGATTACTCTGGTTAGGGGAATGGTAGGCCTTTTCAAGTATCACAGGAAAATCACACATTAAAAGATCAAGACCTGTTTTCTACCATCCCAGACAACAAAAATGTTTTAAAAAATGGAGATTCTTGCAGAATATTTCAGAACAGTTGAAAGACTAGGATCAGTTCGATAGTGGAACAAGTTATCAATTGAGGTTATGGGTTCTCTGTCATGGAATGTTTTCAAGCAGTGGCTGGACAGTCATCTGTTGAAGATTACCTGTACTTTAGATTTTTGCACCAATTTCACTGACAATAGAAGCTGTGGGATAACTATCAGTGGTGGGTTGCTACTGGTTTGCCCTGGATCTGGCAAACTGGTAGCAGCAGTGGTGGGAGGCTCCGCCCAGACATCTCTGCGCATGTGCAGAAGCTTTGGCACATGCGCAGAAGCATCGCACGTGTGAGCATGTGTGCACCCACGAGCAAACCGGTAGCAGCTGAAATTGAAACCCACTACTGATAAGTATACTCCTCAGGGCAGTGCCTGGCAGCCCTTTTGACAGGTAAGTATAACTGGAATTTTGAGAGCATGCTGTAGCACTTCCATTGAATATTTGCCAGGAGACGGCCTTGTATATTCATAAGAGAACTGTCAAGACTAAGTGCAACCAACTATGACTTAATCAGGATAAACTGGTGAAGATTACTCCTGACCAAACTCAACGTTTCCAAAATGTTACTTCCTCACAGTTAATCCTCAAGTGTTGATTTGTCCAGCCAATCCCACCCCCCTCCCCAAGCACAAGTTGACACCACATAAGGCATTGGATGTAGGAATACCTCTGATGTTCTTGCAAATAAACATAATATGAGAAGCTGGTACTTTAGAGTATATTATTTTCTTCATTTCTCTTAAATTAAAAGACTCTAACAAATAAGTAAGCAGGAAATCTGGGCAGCATTGTAGGTGGTGAGGGTATTGGCTGCAGGAATATATTCTTAACTAGCAGGCCGCTTGTTTCGTAAACAGAGTTATATCATGAATATGAGGTTTGCATTATTGTTAAGAGTAGTGGCAATTCGATGTAACGAAATGTCAGAACTGTCTGAATCAACTTCAAGCCAGATGTATTAAAGGCAAAGAGTACATGATCAAAATACTGCATTTGTTATTGCAATGGGAAAGTGGCCCTAATTCTCCGCATCATATGGCTCTCCTTCCAGAATCAGACTAATGTCCCCCTGCTACCAGATAGGAAATATTCAAAGCCTCAGATCTCTGGAACATCAAACTATAAGATTGGTATCAAATGCTTATTTGGGAAGTAATTAACCTATGAAAATTATTCTTCCCCATCCATAGGTTGTACCACTATAGTATAGATATGTCTGGCACATCACCCTCCCTTTCAATCCTGGGAGGGGGGGGTATATTTATACATCAAATGTGATCTAATTCAATTCTTAATGGAATCTCCCTGCCACCCATCTGAAAGTGTATGCATTTGTTAGATGAAAGAAAGTTACAAACTTTGACTCATGGTCCATGAAATCATATAGTCCGAATAATGAAAGCCAGTGAAATTAAATTAGCTTCAAATGAATATAAATAAGATGGTGAGACATGCTGGTCTTGCATTCACAATATAAGCTCAAATATAAATATAAATGCATGCCATACCTTCAACTAAAACAATGAAAAATGTAATTGAAAAATTTAAATTCAAGTGATTTTCAAAACACCAACACGAATTTTTAAAAAATATTTTAAATTTGATTTTTGAAGGGACTTTGAAAAACAATGACATCTTATTTTGCTGCAATTTTAAGGTAAATTATACTGCTTGGTAAAAACCTGTCAATTTTTTTCTATTTATCTCTTTTAGAGATAAAAAATTAAATTAGGCAATAAAATTAAAAGCAAATTCAAACCAGAAAATTGGTTTAAACTGTATTTGGAAAATTGATGTCCTAGAGAAGACTGAGAAGGAAACCCACCCACTATTGAATCAGAAAAGTTCCCATTAGTAACACACAAACACACAAAGCCAATATATCTGCTTTCTTTATATGTAACTTTTGCATAAAGGATATCAAGTACAAAACAGTGGAGCATAAACAGAGCACTTATGCCATGCCTTTGTAACACTGAATGTTCTTCTTTTGTTAGTAGCATTAATAAAACTGCTTCCATCAAAAACATGTAACATCAGTGGCTTTGCATAGCAGTGTCTTTTCCTTCCTGCTCAGCAGGCACCCCAACTGAATAAAAAAAAATCAAATCCTACGATATACAAAAGTTACTTCATGCTTCTCCCAGAACCCTTTTCAAGAAGAAAAAAGGACAAAGGGAATATCACCCCCGGCCCCACACCACCAAGTGTTTATAACTCTGTTTCCTTTATTTCTTCCCTCAACTTCTGCCCTTGTTAGAATGAGTACTCCTGATGGGTGCACATTTTTCCATACTGGTAGCACTGAGGGGGCAGAATGAAGAGGTGATTGAATCTCAATTCATGGGTCTATTTCAGGTTTGATGCGTTTCTGAAGTAGGGCCCAAGCTTTTTTTACCTGTAAAAACAGACAAAGAATTATTCAACAAGCCTATTGGGGGCGACTCTCCAAAGAAAACCCATTTAATAGACCCAGTAAGATGCTGCCTTACTCATTTGCAGTTATTATGTTTTTCTTACCATTTCATGTGTAATTTCTGGCTCCCACATTGTGCAAAGGACTACATGTGACTGCTTCACACGCTGGCTGTTAGACATTTGGCTTTGTATCCGCAATTTGGCGGCTTCTGAACTTAGGCCATCTCTCTCTATGATGCGTCTTATGGCCTTGAAAGAAACAGAGACAGAAGTGTTAGAGCAGGCAGGTCCTTTTCTTAAATGATGCCTTCTAAGCATGTCCTAGGAAGCATGACTTTTCTGTGGCAGCCCCTGCCTTGTCCTTTCCCTTGAGATCCAGCAGGTCCACCCCCTTAATCTTCTGGAAAGTCATGAAGGGCTTTCCCTCTCATGCCTGGATGGTAAGATTGGAGCCCCAGGATTGTACAGATGAATGGGTGTAACTGATGAAGAGGATCCCTATTTTTTTCTTTTCTTTGTAATGTTGCCATTTCTTATTTTTTATTATTGTTGTGTTCCATAAATTGGGTAACCATATAAATCTTTTAGGTAATTTTTAAAAAAATGAAGTAAATGTGCTAATTTAAAAAATAATCTTTACTGGGATCACATAAGGTCTCCAGATTTAAAAATTAACAATAAGGAGAGAACTAGCTAAAGTTGCACAATTTAGAATACTGTTCAGAAACCTGTTACATATTCTGCCATCATAATTAAATCTCTGAGGGTAGCAAAAGCAGAGCAAGGATTCTGATGACTGCACAGCAGAAGATGTGGGAGAAGGTGATCCTTTAAATTGATTAGTTACAATCTACAAAAACCCTCAGATCGTATTTGCTCCTCTTTTTCTTCAATTAAGAACATATTTTTAACTGCTTTATCTGTATTCCTTAGCAAACAGTACACAAATAAATGTGTACTTAATAGATAGCAAATAAATGTGTACTTAATAGGTAGAAAATAAATGTGTACTTGAAGAACAGATGCAGAAGGAAGCTTAGCTATTTCTGCATCGGGAAATACAGCTACGAAGTAAAGACAGACCAGACTGAAAGACTGTCCACTCTTCTCTTCCTGGAATTACTAATGAGATGCTGAATTATATAAGCGAGACATGAAAATCATAGCTATTCTATGATCCTATTCACTTCCCATACAACAGCCGAAACAGAGATGTCTTCCACATCCAAGACTGCCATTGCTGTATGGATCCTCATGAACTGTAGAGCTTGGAAGTTAAGCTTATTAACTTTCAAGTCAGTTTTGGCTCTAGAGGAAATGTTGTGAGAAAGCGTAGTTTCTCATTGGTGAAAACCCCTTCCCCTTGGGATTTCCTCCACCTGCCAAGGGACAATGAGCATCAGCTTCTCCCATCCCCCTCTTCAGCAGAGTAGTCACTTCCTTTTTTCTTCATTGAGAAAGTAGCAACAAGGGTAAGGAGTGGCGTTTTAGCAGCAGTATAAGTGTTCCTGCTACCACATAAGGAACATGATGATCATCCCCTCCTCATCCACTGAGTTTTAGGGTGTAGCCATAAGGGCGTCTGAATAGCAGAAGGAAAGTTGGTTGAAATTCTGATTCTGCACACACACTGAGATAGAAACTAACATTTTGCAAAGCTATCAAAATGTGTATGTTCTTAGTCTCCACTGATGTTTTTAATCTCCTTTTAAAATTGCTCAAAAGTGTAGCTACTGCTGTTCTTATGCTCATGAATTCTACAGCATAATTATGACGAAGGTAAAAAGGAACCTCCATATCTTTACCTTGAATCTCCCAACTGGATTCAATGGATGTTTCCACTTTCTAGTGTTAATTTGTATTTAATTAGGTAACTTTATAAGGCTGTTGCAAAATGACTTTTACAAATTTACCAGCGCATTAAAAACCTTCTTATACCACATCCACACAGCACATTAGTAAAATATTAAACCTTAGTCATTTTTTTGCCTCATTAGAAAATCTTGTGCCAGAGAAATGCAATTAAAATGAAAACTAAACTAAACTGTCTTTGGATGCTGTTGCCAAATCTAGAATATCCTCTTCATAGTTATATTATGAGGTATATTCTCTTATATTCTCATTATACTCTTAGATATATATACAGTATTTTTATTTTTTTAAAAATAAGGTTTTTGCTAAGTAACCCATTACTTTTTAGATGATGAGATTTAACTATAGTGATATTAATTTCTTTATGTGATTCTGCTATGTGAGCTGTTTATATTACTCTTGCTTTAGTATTTTTTTAGTCCTGGTTGTTTCATCTTTATTGTGGTTTATTAATTTTGTGATACAAGTCGTTTGCATTTTTAAAAATCAGAATATAAATTATTCCTATCTATTTATTTACCTTACCTTTCATTGCACAGACTATCACTGAAAACTATGTTACAGTTTTCCAGAATGTATGTGTCAAATATCTATACACAGAAGACAAATGTCCATGTATGATCATTATTTAGAAGGACTGTGATGGCATATTCACCATTTGCCTGATAACTGTAACAGCAGAGCACTGGATTTTTTTAAAATGAGTACTGAATAGCTTTATGATGGCTGAAATAAGATCCAAAATATCTGCCTGCTCCAATTTAAATTTAGCTACTTTGCACCAGCTATTCTTTGGGGCAAGCGTGACAAATGCTATCTACCAAACAGGAAGAGAGAGATTTCGACTGCAAGAATTATACAACCCAGAAGTTCTTACCTCATTTTCAGGAATGATGACTGTCCAGACCTCATGCACTATTTCTGACCAGCCTGCCTCCAGCAACATAGCTGCATCCAGCACACACACAGCCTTTCCTGAAGACCAGAAATTTGAAGGGTGAACAGAAGACAGTTTTGGTTAAGAGAAGGGGGCTGCAGCATGCTTTAATTTCAATTCCAAATAAGTCAGGTATCATAGCTCATTATGAGCAGTTACTGTGATGGCACAGTCAACTCATACTGGAGAATAAACAAAGGTACTGATAATTTATAAACTTATCCAAATGTAAAATTCTGATTCATTGTTTTTAAGCAAGCCACAATGGCAAAGCGACAAGTCATATTATTCTGCAAATTGCTCTGGAAATCTTTGAGACTGAGGGAGCCGGGGGTTCAAATGACTATATAAATAATAACTGCTGCATCACGGGCTAAGTCTAACTCTAATGTAACTAAACTCAGATAAAACATATGTTACTCCCAATGTTAAGATGGAATCAGATGGCCTGTAAATTAATTTATCCCAGCTTTCATTTGCTGTACAGCTGAACGGTCCTCATGCTAGGACCACATGACAGTCCATCATAAGGAAAGTCACGACGACTCTGCTTAGGCGAGCTCTCCTGGCATGGCTCTTACAGATTACCTGCCCATCTTTCTGAAAAAGGAGACCTTGCACCTATGTAACTTATTCACAAGTCTTGCCAAGATCCCCAAAAGACTTTCTCACCCTGCTTGCCTGCCTCTTCTATCTTTTCTTTTGCCATTTGAGCCATTACTGGCCACATGATATTGTTCAGTTGCTTCATCTGTTCCTGTAAGAGGGAACAAAGAACGCCAACATGAGAAATTTAACGTGACCTGCTGCTCCGAGTGGAAAAAAACAAAAACAAAAGAAAACCCTGGGGATTGCCAATTGTGCAGTACCAATCCAAGAGGTATGGTATGCAAATCAGAATTGGGTCAAGACATGCACTAGCATATAGACGGCTATCCCAGAATCACCAGTTCTAAGAGTTCAATTTTCCCAGTCTCAAGACCACTTTGTTATTTAGTATACAGGGAGAGGTTCTCCCTGCATGCACTGTGCTCACGTAATACCTTTCACCCACAAATGGAAAAAAACAAAAAAACACCTTGCTGTGAAAGGAGGTGAAAGGGCAGAGTTAATGGGGTGGAACAGAGAGGCATTCTGATGTCAGTGAATCAAAGGGTAAACCAAATATGCTGAACTGGAAAGGAAGGAATGTCAATACTGAAATTCAGTTTTTACCCCAAACTGAGGCAGCTTTTTACCTGGTCTCCAAATACTTTGGCTCCCAACAATTTTCTGTTGATGGTTCCATCTTCTTTCAAAATATCTGTAAAGATGAGTTGGATTCGCCAAACACACACCAGAAAGAAATCTTGTGCAGCTTCCCCTTATTTGTGTTAAGAGACCCTCAAAAGTCAAATCCCTCTCAGAATTCACAGGTGAGTCTCCCATCTCCATTCCTACCATAATTCTTAGAGTAATTAACTGGTTTTCACTGCCATTTTTGAAACACAAGATTTGCCAAACTGTGATAATTTCATTCATGATTCAAAACATTGGATAAAAGGATAATAATGTAACATTTTTTCCCTGGGAAAAAAAAATTAAAAGAAATCAAAACCTTGTGGTAGTTTCCCTGCAGCTTTCCCCAATCTGGTGATACAAAAACTGGTGGTATAAGTGTCACTTAGGTGAGATGAGCAATGTACAAATGTGATGAATAATAACTAAACGAATAAATAAACCCTAGAATTTCAATTTGCTCTAGAGAGCAATAGATTTGGAAAGTCACCTTATTGGATGGCTGCCCAGAACCATTTTAACATATGAATGCAAACGAAAATAACCTCTGCTGAGTTGTGGAGAAATGCTTACAATATAAGAACTAGCCATAGTGGTAAGTAATAACGTTAATTTTCCTGGAGTCTAGCCTTCAATGTCACCTAGCTTGATGTCCTCCAAGTGTGACTGACTTTGCCAAATAATATTTTCACCTAGATTAAGTGGCAATTCAATATACATAGTATGTTACACACCAGTTTCACCTTTGGCCTACTTGTTACCCTGGTTTTTCTCCTTCTCTTGGTTATCCTATTTCTCCAATGATGGGCCAAACTACTCTGATATCAGTGAATGTTTACAAACTTTGTCTGCTGAGGACAAATGCAATTTTGGCAAGAAAACGGAGTGTGGGGGGAAGAATAAATTTGGAAAGAGGGAGAATATATTGTTTTAAGTCATAAAAGCGGATTGGCAGAGGATCAGAGAGAAGAAAAAACGAATTGAGGCAGAATCCTTCCTATCCCTTCCCTTGCAGTTTTCTTGGTGAACTGAGTTAAAATATGGCTTCCCCCAAAGGTCAATCATACCTGGTCCAAATGCTTCTATCACCTGCTCGTATACAGGACCACCTGGTGTGTAAATGTTGTGTCCCAATCTGTCCATATCCAAATGGAAGGCACCAAGTTGACACAAATACTGGGCAACAGAACTTTTGCCACTACCAGATCCACCTGTTAGTCCTATTATGTAGGGGCTGGAAGGAAGCGATGGATTTTTCTGAAGAGAAAAGAAGATTTATTTTATTAAGAGAACTGTGTATATTCACTTTCATTTGTATTATTGTTCCACATTACAAAAGTACAACTATCATTTTTCCACTGGCCCTTTTTATAGCAGCACTATTCTAGTGAACAAACATTCACCACATACAGCCTTGTTACATTTGTGTAGAGCTACATTCATAGTCCTGCGCACTGTTCCCTGTAGAGTTTGCTCTCCATTCAGAGAGCTTGGCCTTTCCTCTCATGGTCTTTCTTTCTTTCTTTTTATTGAAAAAGTTTTACAATACAATTTTTTTTCATTTCCCCCCCCCACCCCAGCCCCCACCTCCCAACCCCTCCCCCTACCCCAACCCCTTCCCTCCCCATCCCCCCCTTGACTTCCGCTACAAATTTTTTAAAAAAGAAGTTTAAAACAAGAAAGAATTTTTTTTAAAGTATTCAAATTTTAGGTTAAAAAGATTTCAAAAGAAGAAGATGGTCTTTGCTTTCTTGAGTATCACAATAGCTGCTCCTAGTGACTTTGCATCCTTCTCCCCACCCTCTCCAATCTTGGTGAAGGGAGAACATTAGCCTCATTCAAATAAGCTGCAACTCTAGACTGTAAGTATCTGAAGACTCAGTGCTTGCTAATAGCGAAGGCTGCTCTGGAAAAAGGGGAGAGGGAAGGGGGAAATAAAGTGAAGGGACATGGTAGAGACCAGAGGAAGGCGAACAGAAGCTATGTTTCTCATTCTGGAAAACCTTACTTTGAAGAACGGAAGAGACCAGAGGCAACCCAGGTAAAAGAATTGCTCACAGTGAAGACTGGAAGGCATGTTCAGACTCTTCTTTGACCTATCTTTTATCTCTTAAAAAAATCCAGCAACAAAGGTGGCAATCCATACTCATTTATGAATAGTTCCCTTTCAATTGAAAGGCCCTTACTACCAAATAAACACATAATTGCACCCTCACCCTCTCATACAACTCAAAAACTAAAACAAACACATTAATTACCTGAGGTGTAGACAACAAAGTTCCAAGAAGTCTGTACCTCAAGCTAGAAGAGCTTATTTTTTCTTCCTCATTTTTGGCATGTTGAGGGTCAACAGCCAGATTGATCTTGTGGAGAGTCAGTTCAGAAAGATTCTGTAAGACATTTGTTTGAGACAAGTTGCTTTTCCATACTACACCACACAGTCTGGCAATGAATATCTATTATTCTACCACTGCAGGCAATCCTCACTTAATGTCTGATCACTTAGTGACCATCTGAAATTATGAGACATTCCTCTCCAAAAGGTACTTATAGCCTGGTTCTGGGATTCCTACAGTCATCCCCACC
This sequence comes from Coluber constrictor foxii, assembly GCA_038048745.1. Lineage (NCBI taxonomy): Eukaryota > Metazoa > Chordata > Lepidosauria > Squamata > Colubridae > Coluber > Coluber constrictor. The sequence continues at coordinate 74,931,800 of CM075961.1, forward strand.
CCCATAGTCACATGATTACAAATGCTTGGCAACCCAGTTCCCATTTAAGGTCAGTTGCAGCATCCCAAAATGATATGAAAGTAATTTCTGGCATTTTTGCCAGTTTCTGGCATTTACTTTGTTTGCAGCAAAAAATATCCATTAGATAAAAATGGGTTTGTTTAATGACCACATTCACTTTACAACACCTGCAAAAAGGGTTGCCAAGTCTGGTAAAAGTATAATGCCACTTAATCACCAAGACTGTAATTCTCAACCTAATTATGGGTGTAGATCAAGGACTACTTGTAAAACCCATTTCCCTTTGCATCCAAAATTAGTGTCATTTAATCCAAATTGTTGCAGATGGTTATTTAACCCTCTGGTGACAAGCAGAGCCAAAATGGTGGAAATAAAACTTTGTTTCATTAAGTAACAGGCTATAAAAAGATGTAAAAGGCATCCATTTTAATATGGTGTAACTACATTTACTCTCTATATCAGGACTGTCAAACTCCTGGCCCATGGGCCCGATGCATCATGCACTGGCCACACCCATCCCAGGTTTAGCAAAGGGAAAAGTTGCGACATGTCATATCACAATGCTGTGATGACACAAGTTTGACATCCTTCCTCTATATCTCTTCAACTTTATGGCTTTATACCACTCTAGCTTTTGAATGAACAAGCAATAGGTTCTCTACCTTGGTATGGAAGTGAAATAGATCAACAAACTGGCTTACGTTCCATTTTTAAGAGAACGAAGACAAACATATCTAATAAAAGCGTATAATAAAGATGCTTGTGAAAAACATCTCACACACTTGTAGACTTTTTAATTAGGTTACAAGTGTGTACAATTGCTATGTAATTCCAAAGGAAAGGCCATGATTCCTAGATCTAGCTGCCACAGTGGTTGCTTGAATTGATAGATTTTAAACAAATAAAAAAATGGATGATTATGGATGATTACAGTAGGGACAGAGATTACTATTAAGCCCTTTGTTAAATGTAAGGATTGTGAATGTCACCCAAGGTATTTTGCTTTTACAGAGGTCCAAACAAAGCAATCCCTTCAAGTTGTTTGAGGAAGCAATATGAGTTTGTACAATTCTTGAATTTTCTGTCAATGAATGACCTCAGAATAATAAAAATAAACACCATTAAGATGATCACCATTAAATCTGAATAAACCTCATCTGAATTAATTTGCTGTTTATGTAATTGCATAAACAGCATAATCTGTCGTAAAACTTCAAGAAATATTTGAATGTCCTTAAATCCTCCAATTAGGATAGACTAATCCATTAAATAGGAGTGGGGTCCAAATGAAAAAAAAAAACCACCCTGTTTCTGTAATAAGCTAAAGTGAGATTTCACTGTACTATATAATTGAAACTCTTGCTAAATAGAATATAAAACTGGGATCTCTAAACATAGAGCCAAACTCAAACTCTAAACTCTATTTAGCTCTCGAAGTTCTGTCTAAACAAAATATTTTTCCCTACAAGCAGAACAACACAGGCTGTTCTCACTTGGCAGAAAATTCAAGAATTTTTGGGACCAGTGCCCAAGTACTTTTGCTAGTAATGGGGCTGAGGAAGAAGTATGTTCTGAAGACCTTAAATTCTGGCAGATCCTAGTTGGCAGTTAGTTTTTCAGTTTGTACCCAATAGTGGCAAAAAGATTCCCACATACTTACATTTTCTGCCCTCCTCCTGTTGACAGAAAGACCACCCTTGAATGTCTCCTCACTGACTACAATGCACTTTAGGTTCGGATCAGTGATTGATGGACCAAAGGGATCATATAGAGGAACAATGCTATATAGCAGGGCGGGCTTGACATCTACTAGGAATTCAATAAGTTGATTCAGACGTTGGTCAAAAGGTAGGATCAGCTCCTTTAATAACTTATCTGTTGATGGAGAAAATAAGAGGAAAATGTAATAAAGCACAGCTCATCCTTCTTCAGTCTCTTGAGGTGATGCCCCAATATGAAAAAAGTTCATAGTGCTACAAAGTTGTGATTTCCTTACCTTGGAATTAAGAGAATGTCATATTGAGAAAAGGCAACAGAGGCTGCATATATAATTGCCACAAGTTTGTGATAAGCATAGCTTCCTTACTACTGGCCTACCAAACTACTAGTTTGGTACAAATCGAAGCTAACTTATATTTACTTACTGAATTTAGAGTTCTCTCACCACAATTGCTCTGGGCTAGAAATAATTTCCTGTATATTTTCCTTAAAAAAACAAAAGGCAGTAGATGAAATGGTATAAAATTATGGTGGAATTAAGAAGGGTGCAAGGATAAAAAACTATTGATAAGAGCAGTGTAATAAATAATGCTGATATAAACAATATTTAGCTGTAGTGCCTATTCTTATATCTTTAATTATTTGACTTGCTATTTCTTATTCCTTTTCTAAACTTTGCATAACATCGCTTATTCCAAAAAGGCAAAGTGAGTGTCTGTCTGTCTGTCTGTCTGTCTGTCTACCTACTTACCTACCTACCTACCTACCTTTCCACAAATATAAATACACACATCCAAGAATTGGAAAAAAACAGCTGTTTTATCATTGATAAAACGCTGTAGAAGGCTTAACTCATCTCAGCCATATTTTCAGTTTATACCCAAGTGGCAAAAAGATTCCCACATACTTACATTTTCTGCCCTCCTTCCACACTCATTAGCTCCTCAAAATACAAAGACAGATCCATTTAAATTAGCTTCCACTAACAAACTTAGATGTTATATCTGGTATCATACTTAATAAACAAAGCAAACTACCGTAATGGGGAACAACACATTTCTAAATTCTGCATATATTTTTGGATTATACTTACAGTAAAAAAAGAAAATTGAATGACATTCTAAATATTAGCATTACATGTCTAAACAACAATTTATCCTCTACATTGTCAGTCCCGATTCCAGTTATAGCATTCAATCATTGTGCACAAAAAAATCTGGACTATGTTAAAAGTTCCCCAAATATTTCTAATTTCTCTAAATGGTTTTGTAGGAGAAAGGCATATATGGTTCAAAGAGACCCACTTTCCAAAAGATCTTTGTCAGAAACACCAATGAGGAGCCGATTTTCTGCCAGCAGACAGCTCACACTCAGAAGGATCTTGTGACCATTGTGAAGTCTATCAAAAGTGCCTCCCACAACTACATCAGAGAAACTTTGCAATGGCTCATTTGTTTTCTCAGTCTCCTCTTGTGGGGGCAGTTCTCCATTATCATCTTGTAACTCATAGTCAGGATACAGTAAAACAGACCTCAGTCTAGGGCAACAGCTGTAACAACTGATGGCATAACGTTCTAGGCGTTGTTTGATAGGATTTGATTGCACTCCATCAGCACTTTCATAGTCTGTGAGTACCACCTCAGGTGGCTGGGAAAGGTTCTGTACAGATCCTAGTGCTGGAGGGTTAGCGCCTTGATTGAGAAGGTTGCTGAGCAATATCCGGACATCAAGGTGACGATAGATGTCAGCATCAGCGTACAGCTTGCTGATAAGGCTGTGTACTTCAGATGTGGCAGGAACATAGGCAAAACGGGGCTGTGTAGCACCCGACAAGCTGAGTCCTGGCTGCAGTTGAATATATAGGGTTTCTTGTACCAGCCGGGCAGCTGATGCAAGAATGGGCATCAAGCGTAGAGAAAGTGCCGACAGTGGGGATGTCAGAACAAGTAGACCAGAGCGGAAAATCGACATGCTGTCCGGGAGAACCATTCAGAAAGATATTCGCAAAAAAAAGAAAAAAAAGAAAAAAAAAGAAAAGTCAAGATAAGTCAAAGTAGCTTTAACCTACAGAAAAATAATGAGCAAAGGTTTTATGCATTAGCACCTAGTTTAAAATGCCAAACCCCATTGTAAACTCCAGAAAAAAAATTCCCCTTTACTGTAAAGTAGAAACTATCTATTTCAAATCCTTAATTGACTGTATTATACACTAGCATTGGACAAGATATTATCTTTCAGCCTAACCTGCAGCACTGAAACTGCAATATGCTTGAACTTGCTGGAAGAAGTGTAACAACAGAGAAAGTGTCCATAAACAGCAGTGTTGCCCATTTCCTTTTTGCTTATTTTTAACTTCTGTTTGACATTAGTTAATATGCAATTAAGCATATTAATATAAAATTAAGCAAATGAAAAATAGTAAGATTTCTTTATATCTTTCCATTTTTTAAATTCTTAGTGGGCTACAAGAGAATGATGAAGATAGCAATAGTAATTGTAAAGTAATCACCTCTTGCTTTCCAGTGCCCTCAAATCTCCCATCTTTAAAAGATAAATGTCACCCTAACCAGTTGATTACATCATATATTTATTTTTAACTGCCCAGCCCCTTCCCTCAATCAACCCAATGGTCATATCTCTGGAAATAAAATCCACTTATTTACATTTACATCACTACATGATCTATTTTTTTTAGCTCAATAGCTCCCCTCCTCTTCTTGATACTTCCTTTCATTTAATTGTGAACAAAAGTTAAAAATATAAAATTGATACAGTATAAATATCAATAGAACTGGCTACTGAAAATAAACTATTCAGATATAATAAAGTGGAACATTTCCCATTAGTATAGCTAATGTTCTATCCCAGTGGCTTCCAAGTGCACATGTCACGAACGTGTGCAATTTAATTTTGCCTACAGCCTATGTGTACATTTGTATTTCTTGGGGGAAAAGACTTCCAACACTATTTGAAGATCGCTAAGTCTACTTTGGATTTCCAAAAGCAAACATGTACTACTACTACTACTACTACTACTACTTCTTGTTAGCCCTGAAGTCATGTCCGACCCATAGCAACCCCATGGAGAACTTTTCCTTCCTGTCTTCTACCATCCCCACCGGGAGACCATTTAAATTCACATATACTTCTAGCAATAAAATTAATACTGCATAGCGACTGTATTTTCACTTTTATTGTATTTCCACGTTTCTTTTCTACGTTTTATTGTATTTCTACATGTTACTTTTTGTAAGCCGCTCTTTAAGAAGTCAAAACAATAAATAAATAAATGAGAGGAGGGGGGGAGAGAGATTCTCCTTCTAGTCTTTATCCGAAATTAGCTGGGCATTCTGCAGCTGTAAAACCAAAGATACAGAAATTTCAAGGCTGTTGGGTTATTAGAGCAGGGGACGTCGCTCTCGCCATATACATAACCCACTTCCTTTAGCCTCCCACCTTCTTCTGTTATATCACCGCAGCTCCTGTTACTTTGCATAGTCGCGTTCTGCTTGCTGGTTTTTTTGTGTTTTTTTTTGCAACAAAAAGCTCCAGGCTTGTTGGGGGCGGGGGAGAAAAGAGCGGTGGGATAATAAACCACCTTTTGCAGACTTCCCGTTAGGAAACCTGCGACAAACTAGCCATTTAAACCCAGGTTCCGTCTCTGGAGAAGCGGACGCGGAATGATGGCATTCCTCACTCCCGCTGCCCTGCAATAACCAGCCCCCGCCCACCCCCCACGAGAGACCGGGAGCGTGTCTTCACCCCCAACTTCCAAGTAGCAGCACCCCCCGCACCCCCACCCCAAGGAAGAGAAACCTCCCCACTTACTCACCTGATAGGCAACCTCAGCGAAGTCAACACCCGACCCGGAAGTGTCTTTGCACAAACTGGAAGCGATCCTCGTGGCTGGAAGGAAAATATTTATAGTCCCCGAGTGGAAAGTTAATCCCAGAGTGGTGTGTGATTGCGTATATGTGTGGGGGGATATTTAAAGGACTCGTATCGATGAAGCTGACGGAAGAAGGAAAAGTGTGTGTGTGTGTGTGTGTGTTTTTGTATCTGTGTGTGTGTGTGTGTGTGTGTGTGTGTGTGTGTGTGTGTGTGTGTGTATGTATTGCTTGCGCTTGGACCCTATGGGCTAGTCTAGTTCAGGGGTTTCCAACCTTGGCCGCTGGGAGTTGAAGTTTTCCAGGCTTAAAGCGGCCAAGGTTGGAGACCCCTGGTCCAGAGAATGCCCAAATTCCGAGCCTAGTTCCCGTTGTAGAACTGCAGAAAAAGCAATTGCTACTAACCTGCCTTCCATTGAAGGACCTGTATACTCCACCGGGCAAAAAGAGGGCTGTGAAAATATTTAGAATATAGTTTTTTTATTGGCCAAGTGTGATTGGACACTACAAGGAATTTGCTTGGGTGCATATGCTCTCTGTGCACATTAAAAAAAAAAAGATACATTTGTCCAGAATCATAAGGTACAACACTTAATAATAGTCATAGGGTACAAACCAGGCATGAAATCCAGCCAGTTATGGAGAACCAGTAGCGGAAATTTTGAGTAGTTCTGAGAACCAGCAGAGACCAGCAGAATGGGGTGGGAATGGGGATTTTGCAGTATCCTTCCCCCAGGAGTGGGGAGGGAATGGGGATTTTGCAGTATCATCCTCCCTGGACTGGGGAGGGAATGGAGATTTTGCAATATCCTTCCCCCAGGAGTGGGGAGGGAATGGGGATTTTGCAATATCCTTCCCCCAGGAGTGGGGAGGGAATGGAGATTTTGCAGTATCCTTCCCCTGCCATGCCCACCAAGCCACATCACTCCCACCAAGCCACACCCACAGAACTGGTAATAAAAAAAATTGAATTTCACCACTGATACAAACCCCTCACATCCTGGACATAAACTGTTTCGACTCCTACCCTCAAAACTACACTGTAGAGCACTGCACACCAGAACAACTAGACCCAAGAAGTTTTTTCCAGAACACCAGCACTTTGTTAAACAAATAATTCCCTCAACACTGTCAAACTAGTTATTAAGTCTACATTGCTATTAATCTTCTCATTGTTCCCATCACCCATCTCCTCCCACTTATGACTGTATAACTGTAACCTTGTCGCTGGTATCCTTACGATTTATATTGACTGTTTACTAATATGATTTGATTGCTTATTTGTTTCCTGTGACTATCATTAAGTGTTGTACCTTATGATTCTTGATGAATGTATCTTTTCTTTTATGTACACTGAGAGCGTATGCACCAAGACAAATTCCTTGTGTGTCCAATCACACTTGGCCAATAAAGAATTCTATTTTATTCTATTGTTAACGCACATAACTATATTTTGACAAGGGGGTCATAGAGGAAACCTTCTTCCTTTTATGCCTTTGCAGTTGTGTCCATTCCTGGATTGGAATTTGTTCATCATGGTCAATCACGCCTGCCCCCCCCCCCGACCACAATATTGCCAGGTGCTCTATATTGCTGGGCGACCCTTGAAAACCATCCAGAACAAGTCTTTCTCAGCTTTAGCCGCTTGAAGGTGTGTGGGACTTCATTTCCCAGAATTCCTCGGTGAGCGAGCTAAGGGGGAGGATTCTGGGAGTTGAAGTCCACACATCTTAAGAGTGGCTGGAATTGAGAAATAAGTTTCAGAAGCTTCAATTGATTAATAATGCAGCAGAACAGCAGGTAATTATGGGGTTTGCCCTGATACACCTGTTAAGATCTTTTATAGATCTTCTCCCACACATTGGGTATCGATTGATCAGGAGTCCCCCTTGAGGATCTTTGGTTGTGTGCTTGGTTGTCATTTTACATTTATATATTGTCTATTGTAAGTTTTTTTTTCTTATTGTGTGTTTATGCTGTATTCTTTCCAGTCACACATTCCATGCTGGACAGCCTAATACTCTAAATCTTTAATAAATAAATGTTGCTATATGTAGTTATCACTATAGCAACTCTTGAACATGTCATTTTAATCTGAAACTAATATTGTAATTTCCATTGAAGCCCATTTTTGGCACTTTTTAGAGTGCCAAAAAGAGCATTTAAGTAACCAAGAATATTGTGGGTGTTTAAAGGATCTAATTTATCTGTAATAAATATCTATCTATTGGCTCACTGAAAAAAGTGAGATTCTACAATCTGCTAGGGCTGTGCATAATTGCTCTGAGTGCTTCCTAATGTTAATGTAAGCCTATCTATCTGAATTCAACTGTATTGTTTCTTGCCAAAACTAGATAGACAGATCCTTTATCCTCACTTTTTTTCTTTGTCAGTTAGAAAAAGTTCTAATCCGCAAGACTTTTATACTCAGTCTTGGTATCTGCAGTCCCCAGAAGAAACTATACTTAGTCCAAAGAATTCAGTTCCTTATATTCAAACCAAATGTTTTATTTATTACAGATGTCCCTTGTTACCCATCTGACAAGACACTTACGGTAACTAGCAATAAAATAAAATAATACAATTAAATGCAAAACAAAATTAGTTGTTTGGAATTCTCTGATCACTCCTTAGCCTTAAAAGCAGTATTTATCACACTTCTACATTCAGAAGAATATTGTGTGCTCCATATTGTGTGCTCCATATTGTGTGCTCTCCAGAAGGAGAAAGCCTTCTGAGCATGCCCAAGATGGCGACCTCCTGGTGATCGGCGATCTTGGGGGGGGGAAGATTATGGCTTCGGGGGGCCTTTGGAGGGCCGAATTTCATCGGTGCTGCCATGGCCCGGATGGAGGAGCAACTGTGTGTTTCCCTGAGGGGCCTCTGGCTTTATGAGACCCCTCAGAGGCCCGTGGCGATCAATAAGAAGGCAGGACGGTGAGAGCGTCCTGAAGGAAGCGAGGGCGGTGACCGGTATTTTCCTCAGCGGAGGCGGCTGCCTGGACGATGGCGGGGCACCGTGATGGTTAGCGGCAGCACAGCACCCTCGTTGGGATCCTCGCCAGCCCTAAATCACCCTAAATCACCCTGGACATTTATAGGGGCGGAAGCTGGGCGAGGTGAGAACGAGGAGGCTGGCGGCGGTAACGGCGGAGCTGGGGCGTTGAAAGGGCGGCTGCCGAGACAAGGAGGAAGCCACTGGAATTTTGGTGTGGTTGGGAGCACTGGAGATGCTGAACGATAGCAGCGCGCAGAATTACTGGACCTCCTGGGCGATGGGGGGGGGTGTCGTTTGGCCCTCGGTTGTCCCAGAGACCCCCATGAAGATTTATGGAGGTTGGGCGAAGGGAGCAGTATGGACTTTAAAAAGACCTGGGGGGGGCGTTTGGAGAGAGCCGGACCATGACTGAAGGTTTTTCCATATGGCATTTTATTGCCTCAGCTCTTCTCCTCCCACCCCCCATTTCCTCAAAGCCTGTTTAAGGCGTTTTTGGAGACAGCCTAGGGGCTGTGCCATGCTGCTCCTGCTGGTTGGACAATATCTCCTGGTCGAATTTCATCCTGATCTCCCTGGACGTAAGGTGTTTATGATCTCTGCGGGCTAAATTCTGAACTTTGTTTCTGGACCCTGAGAACTGACTTGTCTCCTCTTTCTCCCTTAATTGATGGGAGAGTTACACCTGGGGTTGCAAGTCGTGATGGAGTTGATCCACTGCTGTTGTCTCAAATCTGGTTTTCTGGACGATCTAGGCTGGTCAGCTGCTGTGAGAGAGGGCTGTACCACCCGCACCGGATCAAAACAACATCTACTCCCACCCTTGCCGTGAGAGGGCAATGGGGCCTCAGGATTGTCATCGAAATCCAGATTGTCATCGAAATCCAGCATTATGCTCCTTCGAACTTTTTATAACATCGAAGTTGACCCCCTGACTAGTGGCCATGGATCATTACCTCCCTTTGATGGCAGATGTACTTGGCATATGAACTATGTACTCGAGGTCTAGCCTTCTTGCCCTGCGAGATTCCCCCCTCTCGCAGGCTTGGCCCTCTATGTTATCGAGGGCCCACCTTAATGACGGGTTTTGGGACCCCGAGAGGTGGCATGTTGCTAAACGGGGCTTGAGGGGTTTTTTAAAGTCTTTTTTAAGTAAATTTTTAAGGGGTTCAGGGGTGGGGGTGGGAGTGGGTTTGGGGGAGAACCCACGGGGGGGAGGGTTAGGTCCGGCTGTTTCTGGGGCCGCGGGGGGTCTAGATTCTGGAGGTAAGAGGGCTCTCATTGAGCCCTCTGTCGAGGGTTGCGTTATTAATACGCTGTGTGGGAGGGGCAGATATGGCGTGAGCAGGGGACCATATCAGGTGGTGGGGGCACGCACTCGCTGTCTTCGAGCGATTGCGTGCCCCGGTCCCCCGAGCTATTCCCGTTCCATGGGTTGTTTAGAGTCTCAGGACCCGAGGCTCCGGCTGCTGTTATGCAATGCGAGGTCCGTTGTCAATAAGGCCCCCCTCATATGTGATCTTCTTCAAGAGGGGGGTGCGGACCTGGCCGGTATAACTGAGACCTGGTTGGGCCACGAGGGGGGAGTTCCCCTCGTGGAGATGTGCCCACCAGGTTTTCTTGCATTCCACCAGCCGAGAGCCCAGGGCAGGGGTGGGGGAGTGGCAGTCATTATTAAAGAAGGTCTGGGTCCGAGGGAGACCACTGTACCTCAGATAGCCGGGTGTGAGTCCATCTTTGTGAGGTGGGGTCGTGGTGGGCAGATGGGTCTGTTAGTCACGTACCTGGCTCCCTGCCACGTGGCAACGACCCTGCCCGAGCTTCTCAATGTTGTAGCCGAGGTGGCGGTTGAGACCCCCGGGCTTATGGTCATGGGGGACTTCAATCTGCCATCCGTCGGTGAAACATCTGAGATAGCTCGGGAGTTCATGGCTTCCATGACGGCCATGAACCTGACCCAAGTAATTCAGGGCCCGACCCACATTGGTGGACACACCCTGGATCTAGTTTTTGTCTCTGGTCAGTGGTTGAGTGGTCTTGATATCGGGGATATAGGTGTTGAACCCCTGTCATGGACTGACCACTCGCTCCTTCGACTCGACTTTCAGACCGCTACACCTCACCGCAGGGAGGCGGAACCGATTAGGTGGTTCCGCCCCAGGCGCCTGATGGATCCTGATAGGTTCCAGACGGAGCTTGGGCCATTTCCTGAGACACTGACACGCGATTCGGCTGAGGACCTGGTGGCGGCCTGGGATAGGGCGGCCGGTGGGGCCTTGGACCGCATCGTGCCTTTGCGGCCTCTGACCCGGCGTCGAACTCACTTATCTCCTTGGTTTACCGAGGAGCTGAGGGAGATGAAACGCCGGAGAAGACGCCTAGAGAGCGGTTGGAGGGCCAGTCGCTCTGAATCTGACTTGACACTAGTAAGAGCTCATATTAAGACTTACTTAGTGGCGATAAAAGCGGCGAAGTCTAACTATTTTGCCGCTCTTATCGCGTCATCAGATAATCGCCCAGCTGCCCTGTTTAGGGTGACCCGCTCCCTTCTTCATCTGGGAGCGCGGGAGGATCCCTTGCAGGGTCGTGCTGAGGACTTTGTTCAATATCTGGATGATAAAATAACTCAGATTCGGGATGATTTGGCCGCTGACTGGGTTGATTCAGGCGGGGTGACTGAGGCAGGTCTTGAGAGTGTTATCTGGGCTGAGTTCGATCCTGTGGCTCCCGAGGACGTGGACAGGACTCTGGGAAGACTGAACGCAACCACATGTTTATTGGACCCGTGTCCCTCCTGGTTGGTGCTGGCCTCCCGGGAGGTTACACGAGGCTGGCTCCAGGAGATTATAAATGCTTCTTTGAGTGAGGGTGCCCTACCGCCCGCCTTGAAGGAGGCGGTGGTGAGGCCCCTCCTCAAGAAGCCCTCCTTGGACCCAGCTATTTTGGCTAATTATCGTCCAGTCTCCAACCTTCCCTTTTTGGCGAAGGTTGTTGAGAGTGTGGTTGCGTGGCAGCTCCCTCGGTACCTGGATGAAGCTGTCTATTTAGACCCGCTCCAGTCCGGCTTCAGGTCTGGATACAGCACCGAAACGGCATTGGTCGCGTTGGTGGATGATCTCTGGAGGGCCCGGGGTAGGGGGTACTCCTCTATCCTGGTGCTGTTAGACCTCTCAGCGGCTTTTGATACCATCGACCATGGTATCATGTTGCGCCGGTTGGAGGGACTGGGGGTGGGGGGCACCGTTTTACGGTGGTTCTCCTCCTACCTCTCCGACCGGTCGCAATCAGTGTTGACAGGGGGGCAGCGGTCGACCCCGAGGCGCCTAATGTGTGGGGTGCCGCAAGGGTCAGTCCTCTCGCCCCTCCTGTTCAACATTTATGTAAAGCCGCTGGGCGAGATTATCCGTGGTTTTGGGGTGGAGTTCCACCAGTACGCTGACGATACTCAGCTGTACATTTCCACCCCAGACCACCCCAACGATGCCGTGGAAGTGATGTCCCAGTGCCTTGAAGCCGTGCGGGTCTGGATGGGGAGAAACAGGCTTCGACTCAACCCCTCCAAGACCGAGTGGCTGTGGCTGCCGGCGTCCCGATATAGCCAGCTGACACCATCGCTGGTTATTGGGGGTGAATCTTTGGCCCCCACGGAAAGGGTTCGCAACTTGGGCGTCCTCCTGGACCCACGGCTGTCCTTAGAGGATCACACGACAGCTGTGGCCAGGGGGGCTTTTTATCAGGTTCGCTTGATACGCCAGTTGCGGCCCTTTCTAGATCGGGACTCCCTACGCACAGTCACTCAGGCGCTCGTCACCTCTCGCCTGGATTACTGTAATGCTCTCTACATGGGGCTCCCCTTGGGGTGCACCCGGAGGCTCCAACTGGTGCAGAATGCGGCCGCGCGGGGAATTATGGGAGCGACAGGGCGCTCCCATGTGACTCCTCTCCTGCGCGAGCTGCATTGGTTGCCGGTGGACTTCCGGGTGCGTTTCAAGGTGTTGGTGATCACCTTTAAAGCGCTCCATGGCTTGGGACCAGGGTACTTACGGGACCGCCTTCTGCCGCCAGTTGCCTCCCACCGGCCGGTTCGCTCCCACAGAGAGGGCCTTCTCAGGGTGCCGTCAGCCAGACAATGCCGGCTGGCGACCCCCAGGGGGAGAGCCTTCTCTGTGGCAGCCCCGACCCTCTGGAATGATCTTCCTCCAGAACTGAGAACGATCCCTGACCTCCGAACGTTCCGTCGGGCCCTGAAAACGTATCTTTTCCAACTTGCCGGTCTAGCCTGATCCCCGTTGAATTTTTAGTGTCCTAGTGTTGTGGTATTTTAATATTTAAATTATTCTTAACAGTCAGCCAAAGTTTATATGGGTTTTAATTGACTTTTAACTTTTGTACACTGTATTTTTATCTGGCTGTACACCGCCCTGAGTCCGCAAGGAGAAGGGCGGTATATAAATCCAATAAATAATAATAAATAATAATATATCTAGCAAATATAACATCATATATTTGCTAGAAGGTATTGATGTTATGGCTTTTTGCATCTTATTTTTAGTTGTGGCAGATACCATGGATACTTTATTATAGTAACTATATGAAAATGATTCATTTCCAGCTTTGCCTCATTATTCAAACAACTTGGGAGTCTTCCTTAAGGAAGCTTGCATGTCTTTGGAAGCTTTTAGCAAATAAGCAGGTGCTAGGGGAAAGCTGTTCCAGAGTTCTCTATTATTGAAGCAAATTTGGCTATTTATGCAAGTTATAGATGAAGACAGAAAACAGTACTTATCCAAAAATAATTTTTAAAAGCATTGTAAATTAGAACACTGTATTTATATAGGAAACTACCTATTAAAGAAGAGATTTAAACAATGTATATTCTAATTACTGGTGCTCTTCAGGATTTCTGATGAATTCATACTTGAAATACTAGAGATTGATAATGAGAAATTTAGCGTGAAATTTATGACTAAGCTATAGCCCTTCTCGAAAAGTCTTGGATTAAGATGCTGATTATGCTTATTAAAATAGATATATTCCTAATATATCTAGCATTTTTGTTGCTTTGTTTTGTTCTAAAATCCTACAGTTTTGCAATGTATTCTGTGTGGACAGCAATTTGAAGCCAGAAAAATGTATAAGACAACCCCCTACTTTTCCTGTTAAAATATAAGGTTTGAGCTATACTCGCCGTATAACTACCTCTCTTCTAACGCACACCAAATAAAAATTAAAAAACATCAGATTTGATTTCAATATGGTAATTTTAATTCAAATGCTTATGACATGCAGGTACTTAGCAGGAAAACTGTCACTTATAAACTTATAATTGACTTGGCATGGCCAAGTCAATATCACTTCTTTGCCCTTTTTTAACCTACAAAACACAACACAACGGCTCACCCACAATGTAAAAGTAGCTGTGCTAGACCCAAAATGGCCCCTGCAACAAGCAGGAACCTCACACAGCCACAAAAAGCCCCAAAAAACAACTTTCACAATTTATGCACACAAAATTCTACATACAGCTTTGTGAGATTTTGTGTGTTTGGTAGTTAGAAATACTACAGAAACACACTAAATTTCAGAAAGCTGCACAAATATTATTTTATTTTTATTTTTATATAAAAGCAGCTAAATTTAAAACTTTCTAAACTTTAAATGGCTAGGTCTAAAAAAAGAACAATTAAAAAAACCCCAATTAACTATTTTTTTAAAGCTCCCAAAGGGGGGAAAAACTTACCCAATAGAACAGGGGTCTCCAACCTTGGCAACTTTAAGACTTGTGGACTTCAACTCCCAGAATTCCTCAGCCAGCTTTGCTTGGACTTCAAGTCCACAAGCCTTAAAGTTGCCAAGGTTGGAGATCCCTGCATTAGAAGGTACAAGGAAGGCAGGAAGGCAGATAGAGCTGCTCACCGATGAGCTTGATTGCAGGCAGGGAGATTCAGTTGCTTGCTGATGCAATGGATTGCAGGTATTACAGCAAGGTATTAGAACAAGCGAAGCAAGGCAGACGTTGAGACCAGCAGTTGGAGGCTGGGAGGGAGGGGGATTTTTGCTACCAGTTAGCAGGCAACTCAGCTGGGATCATCAGAGTTTGGATTGTCAGAGCCATTTAAAAGAAAAAAAAAGCTCTGATGATTGCATGGCTCAGCTGGGCATGGGGGGTGGGGGCAGGGATTTTTGCTACCCGTTCTCTGAACTGCCTGCTGCCATCATTTCAGCACACCGTATACCAGTTTATAAAACGACACCCGGCATATAAGACAACCCCCGACTTTTGAGAATATTTTCATGTGTTAAAAAGTCATCTTCTACGCTGGAAAATACGGTAGGTTAGACTTTATGATGTATATGAATCTGGGTGTGTGTAAATATAACTTTGTAATTCAAGAAGATCAAAGCACTGTAAAAGATGATGGCCAGAGGAAAATAATAAAACACATGGACTAAGAAGAGGGTTTGGGGAAATTGTCTTACCTAGATGAATTAATCTTTTCCATTAGATTAATTAGACCAAGTAATTATCACATGCTCCATAATGAAAGGATAATGGGAACTGTGGATCTATATACCTGGAAGGTTAACTAGTGGGAACAGCTTGGGTACTCTCCCTAAAGTTATTTCTAAGTCCATGAAGAGGAAAACTTTGGTTCATCTCAAAGCCAATTCCATGCTTGTAAAATGAGAATTTTAGCTGAATCCCTTCCTCTGCATTCCAAACTGTTACTAACTTTGGAAAGGCACCCTACAAATTAGCATATAAATGATCACCAGATACTGGAATCAGTTATGCATCTTTTCTTTTGTTATTATAGCTATAGAGGAAAGAGAAAAACATATTTGTCTATAGTTTTTTAGTTTGGCGATTCTTTAACAAACTAATAAGATTTTCAACAAAACTAATATGGCTTTGCCTATAGAGGTTCTGCATAAATCAAGAGCAATTTCCTTTATAGGCACTTTCTCAAATTACACTGGTATCAATTGCATAGAATGATCTACAGAGAGGAAGATGGCTGAGTAGGAATATAGTTGTCCTGAGGAGCCAAACATGGCTTTGTGATCATCTGTACAAATAGCACTCATTTCTGCTAATACAGTCAAACACACTTTTGAACTTAATCGGAGTCTTGCTCCAATTATTTGCATAACAAAGGCAGGTACCTCTAAGATGGCTCAGCAGTTAAAGACACTGAGCTTGTCAGCTAGAAAGCTCACAGCCCAGGTTCGAGACCCAAGTGTCTTGCGACAGGGTGAGCTTTCATTACATGCTCCAGCTCCTGCCCACCTAGCAGTCCAAAAACACATAAATGCACGTAGATGGTGCATTTACCTTACCTTCAGTGGTAAGGTAATTGCATTTTGTGTGCCTTTCACATATAGTCATGCTGGCCACATAACCACAAAAATGTCTTTGGACAATACTGGTTCTCTTGGCTAAAAAACAAGGCTTAAGTACCACCTCCTAGAGTCTGACATGACTCTATCTTTGCTCTTAAGATCGTATGTTGAATTTTTGCCAATGATTACAAACCATATTCAGTTGCTACCCATTAGAAGTATTACTTCCACGATTTTGCACATAGCCTGATGTATCTTTTTCTAAAAGTTGAAAACTAGGCCTTTTCTCACTTATAGTTCCAGTTCTATTTGTGGATCTTGGGACATCTGTTAAAATAATCAGAATGAGCTTTGACTCAGTAAACCAATACAAGACAAGTACAAAGCTGGAATCGATAATCCAAAAAGTTATACTGAGAACAGAGTGTCTTCATTACACTGCCATCAAGTGACTGTACTTCATGGCAGGGGGTAATATTTAAGGTATATCTTTGTAGCTATGTCTAGCGTATTGCCTATAGGTTTCGATGGATACTGTTTTCCATTGTAGATAAATCTCCTTTCTACTTTGATGATAGCTTGGTTAAATTGATCCTGGTGAAAAGGTGTTCCAGAATCGAGGCATTTCACCAAGGTGATAATGAAAAGCTCCCAACGCATCCTGTAATAGTCCAGCATCAACCCTGCGAGCTGTTTGTTGGCATAGTCCAAAATGTTGCCATCAGGTCCCCAGAGAGTTAGCTGGTTGCGTGCATTGAAGTCATACAACTCTTCCTCTTTTTTGCTGGTGGCCATTTTGTGGGCAGCTTCCAACCATCTTCCCAGCAAAAAACGCCTGTCACTGGAGAGAAGAGCATCCAGTTCTGGAAGAAGGTCATAAATTAGAACACTACCAGTAATCAGGAGTTGTGACAGCACACGTTTCTGAAAAGCCTGTTTGATTTCCAAATAGTAATCACTCACTCGCTGCTGCAGAACCTGACGTACCACATCCACGAGGTCATAGCAGAAGGTGCTGCTGTTGCCCAGTTCACCGGAAGTATTCTGAAACAGCTGCCAGGCTTCATAGACATCACTCTTATTGTACCAGATCTCTGTGTTCATCCGAAAAGAAGGACGGTGAACAAGGGGGCTGTGGTTGTGATTTACACAAATCCCTGAACAATTGTAGACACTCTGGAATAGCAGCTGCCAGGCCTTTATTACTTGCATGTTTTTGACACCATAGCGCTCTGTACTGTAGGTGGCAACCCACTGCTGTAGATTTACTGGCTCCTTGAGCCAACCTAAATCTGTTATGAGTTCGTATATCACATCATTTTGTTCAATACCTTCAGGGGTGAGGCCAATGCCAATCATAGTAGAGTTGAGAAAACGTCTGGCTTCAAAAGGACCTTGGTTGATGCTCTCCACCATGCCAAAAAGGCCATGGTTCCCACCAAAGTTGTGAAGCATACACCAAATGAAAGGCTGCCCATAGAAGGACTCAGTCCAGAGGTAGACAGGCTTAGATTCAGCGAAGAGGTCCAGCACCAGCATCCTGCCTATAGGTACACCTTGAAGAAGGGCTTTAACTTGGGCGGGTTGCCAGAAGTCTCTCTGGTGTTGGAAAAGCCAACCTTGCATCAGCCATATGGCATGGGGGTCAACTATGAGGACAGACACAATCCAAAGAAGGGAAAAACACACATTCAGAACCAGTTACTTTTATTCTGTACTCTATTTCTTATTCTGTTTATTTCTTAATAATAATATAGGTTCAGGTTCTTTCTGTTTACAAATCTGTAATACTGTTGGCATACTATATACTTTTCATTTATCTGCCTAAATTTATTTGTATTTTGTGCCCTGGATTTCTCTTGGAAGAAAATGTTTCTGGTTCTCAGGTTTTTTTGTTACAGATTCGGCAATCACAGGAATATAATTAATCATAACCTGAAAACCTATAGTTGTAAATCTACCAGGTATAAAAATAATATGCGAATTAGTGTGGTGCAATGTAGATTGAAGCTGAGGAAGCCTAGATTGAAATTTCAATTAGCCAGATTACTTGGACAAATCATTATCTCTTGGTTATCTTTCTGATATAGATATTAACAAGAATAAAAATATGAAATGCTATGAATACCCTGAATTCCATGACAGACGAACAGGACTTAATTATATAAATATTAAAAATACCCTAAATAAACCCTAAATTACTTTGATCAGAGTTGGTATGTTTTTTCCTGCTGTGCTTCATCTCTAACATAAAATTATGCAGAATAAAATCTCTGAGCAACATATGAAGATACCTTATTCCAAGGCAATAAATTAGCAATTCTATATGTATATAATTTAAAGACAAGAAAAAGAAAAGATACAAAGTTCATAAAATCTCAGCAACAAGAAACAGGATAATGCCCACTTTTGAATAAATAAGCATAAATCCTTATATATGATTCATACTCCAGGTAGCTGGGCAAAAACATTCACATGGTGTATGTGCTTATTTGCCATTTAGCAAGGAAAGGACCATCTTACCCCACATGGAAATTTCAGAAATGTTGCGATTAATCACCAAGGAAGATGTGTCTGGTGATAATGTGAGACAGGAGCTTTTTTATAGCAGCACCCCAGGAGTGAAAGAAGTGTATAGCTTTTAAGGAAATTCTTTTAATTTCATCAGATTTTTAATAGTTTATTTGCAAACTTGGTTGATAATTGTTTTACTGTTATTTGATTGGGATATTTCTTCTTATTGTGAACTGCCAGTAAGCTCCTTATGGGAGAAAAGGTTAAAACTTTTGTACATTATTAAAAAAAACTCTGACTTTCCACAGCCTTTATGGATATTAATTCACCATTTGAAATTATGAAGAGGCTCTACTATTATCCTTGCAATATAAATTCCCTTTTTATGACTCTGCAACCCCATTGGATGAAGCTGAACATTTACTGGCCGGCTGCCCTTCCTGACACCATGCGGAGGTCAGATATTTTTTCTTTGCGCCCTAGGAAAGAAACATCTGCCGCTACCTAGGATTGAACTCTCAACCTTCCAAAAGGGAGGCGAGTATCTTCACCACTAGGCTGCCAAGCCACATTTACTATTATTCTTGCAATATGCATGGCTAAATGAGCTAATGAGTTAAAGGGCTAAAGATGAGGAGAGGTAACAGAAAAATGGAGCTAAAGATGAGCAGGGATAAACAGGGAGCAAAAATAGGGAGGAACAAGAGGCCCTGTCACTTCATACCTCCAGTCATGGTGCGGAAGACAGCTGTGCTGATTTGGGAGAGATAGGTGGTATTTGATGAAAGTGGGCGCATCTCATTGAAGGTGTCAGCACTGTATACATGATCTGTACCAAACTCTTTGATAAGCTCCTTTAGAAAGAGGGTCCCTATGACCTGAAACATGGGGTCTTCAGGTGACAAGAGGTAAGCACATGAATAGGTACAATCAAAATGGCTCCAGTTCCCCAGCTGTGTGGCATTGACCTGTGGAAAAACTCTAACACGGAAAAAACAAACATTGTGAAACAGATTACAAAGTCAACTCCAAATTCATTGGGTTGTGTGCTAAGTGCTACAAATTTCTGCCAGCAGATTTTAGACTCAAGCAAAGAGAATACTTAATGTTTGTTATGGCAGGAATCCAGAATATTAGAAAATGTCAAAGCAAGAAATACATTCAAGATCATGTGTCCCTGTTGTATCTTCTCCACTGACCTTTGGGCTGAGATGTTAAGAGGTCCGGCTAATAGTAAAGGAAAATATATTCTGCTTGGGTTCAAAGCATTTCACAGAACTATTACTTAAAACATATTCTGAATTTCCCCCCAAGGAGTTCTCTTATTTCAGCACTGGCTTTCACATGAATAGTCCTCTCAACAGTTCTCAAGCCTTCCCCCCACCAAAAGTCCTACATCCTCTAGTCTCAAGTCCTCACTTTTTGGGACAGTCTGTCATTCATCCCTTGGAGAAAGACCACTGTAATCACTGTGGATAAGTACATCCTTTCCATACAAAGAGTTCCAGGTTTCCTCTCTGCAAAGTCTGAAAACAGAAGAGCCTCAGATAGCTCAACAGGCTAGGTAGTTGCAAGTTCGAGGCTCAATGTTGACTCAGCCTTCCATCCTTTCTAAGGTAGGTAAATTGAGGATCCAGTTTGTGGGGGCAATAAGATAACTTAGTATAAAAATATATATTAACACATTGTAAGCTGCCCTGAGTCTCTGGAGAAAGACTGCATATAAATCTAATTAAAACAAAAAACAAAAACCTTGGGGTCTGCTGCCAGTGAGTACAGGTAGTCCTTGACTTACAACAATTCACTTAGTGACCATTTAAAGTTACAACAGCACTGAAAAAAGTGACTTATGACCATTTTTCACAGTTACAACCTTTGCAGCATCCCTGTTAGGAAATGGTTGTTATTTGTCTAACTAGTTGGTCAGGCAATATATAAACCAACAATGTATGTTTGCAGTCAAAAAGGTATTATATTGCTTTAAGATTGTATTGCATCATCTTGTATCCTGATCGGCTAAGCTCTGTAGCCAATGTACTTAAGAGAAGTCAGGATCATGGCTTGTGTGGATACTACACCATTTTACCTGCTTATTTGCTGTAACTCTATCTGATCTCTCTGCATGATCACTGTTTGATCATAGCTACATGTTGCTTTCTACTATTTATTGAATGTTTTGATATTGAACTTATTCCTGTTTTGAAACTCAAGAAGAACTGTTTTATTGTGTATGACTACAACTGGTAAGAAGACTTTGTACTTGAAATATTCCTGGATTGATCTTTTAACTCTCATCTTATCTATGTATGACTTGAATTGTTTTTAGACTTTGCTTTACTTTTTCTAAAAGTAAAATACTGCAACAGCTCAGTGTGTTTGTATGTTGACTATGATTGTTCACAACCACTCCCAGTCACTTTTCATGCGTTTACTCAAAGGGTACTCTTCTCAATAACCCACAACATCAGTTATGAGCCAAGAATATCCTTAACAATTCCTATAACCGTGTGATCAAAATTCAAATGTTTGACAACTGGCTCATATTTATGACCGTTGCTGTGTCCCAGGGTCATGTGATTTCCTTTTGTGACCTTCTGAAAAGCAAAGTCAATGGGGAAACCAGATGCACTTAACAAACAAGTTACCTTATCAACTAATCAACCACAAGTGGTTCGCTTAATAACTATGGCAAGAAAGGTTGCAAAATGGGCCAAAACTCACTTTAGAAATGTCTCGCTTAACAATAGAAATGTTGGGCTCCACTGTGGTCATAAGTCGAGGACTATCTATATAGGCCAGGCTTTCCAAGTGTATGCCTTCCAACTTTATAAAGCCAGTGAGCAGAATGGCTAGGGACTGATGGAATTATTTTTTTTAAAAAGGCTATAGATCAGTATTCGTTAACCTTGGCAACTTTAAAATATATGGACTTCCAGGATTCTGGAATTGGAAGTTCATACATCTTAAAATTGCCAAGATTGAGTAACAATGATGCAGACAATGCTTGGCCAGATGGAAAACAGTCCGTCCTGGCATGAGGTAGTTTCTTACATGCGCAACCAAACTCATTTTGTTCTTTTACCTTAGAATGCCTTGAGGGATATGCCCAGAGAATGCGGGAAGCACTGTCAACATACCCAGAGACCTCATCCTCTCTAGGATCCTGTACTGGGAATGTAAAAGAGTCAGGATGGAGCAATAAAGCCACAGAATAATCCACAATACAATCCACTTCCATAAAATTGGTCCAGAAGAAGGCCCATTTTTGGAAAGAGTTGTGCATTCTATGGGCAAAGAATGTGCAACTTGTATATGAGGTTTATGACCTAATTTTCTGATAATTCCTGTTTTACTCATAAATAAAGGTGAGATACAAATAAATAAAAATGGAGCTAAAAAACCCTCTGTTCTCCATTTATAAATTTTTCAACCATTTTTCTCTACATGGGGCTCCCCTTGAAAAGCATCCGGAGGCTCCAATTGGTCCAGAATGTAGCCGCGCGGGTGATTATGGGTGCATCTCGTTGCGCCCATGTAACACCTCTCCTACGTGAGCTGCACTGGCTCCTGGTGGTCTTCCGGGTGCGATTCAAGGAGTTAGTTATCGCCTTTAAAGTGCTCCATGGCTTAGGGCCTGGGTACTTAAGAGACTGTCTTTTGACATCAATAGCCTCCCACCAACCAGTTCGTTCTCACAGGGAGGGACTACTCAGAGTACCGTCAGTCAAATTGTGCCAACTGGCGACTCCCAGGGGGAGGGCCTTCTCTATAAGGGCTCCAACCCTTTGGAATGAACTGCCCCCTGATATACAAAACATCCCTAATCTCCGTGCTTTCCGCTGTGTCCTCAAGACCCTGATGTTCAATCAGGCGGGGCTAAGCATGTTAACTGGGAATGATTAAAATATTATATAATTCTGTGTTTTATTTAATTTGGGTTAAACTTTGCTAAAATTTTAATTATCAATTTTATGATGTTTATGTATCTTTTATTTTTTCTTAATTGTACACCGCCTTGAGTCCTGCAGGAGAAAGGCGGTATAGAAATATAATAAATAAATAAATAAATAAAATTGGGCTGCAATTCATTATAAAAGCTCCCATAACATCTTCAAAAAAAAGAGAGAGAGAGAGAGAGAAATAACCCTGATTTATTAAATCAGCTGATAAATCTAGCATGCTGGTTGGGAACCC
The DNA here is from genome assembly GCA_038048745.1 of Coluber constrictor foxii. NCBI lineage: Eukaryota > Metazoa > Chordata > Lepidosauria > Squamata > Colubridae > Coluber > Coluber constrictor. Next base: position 74,954,474 of record CM075961.1, read on the forward strand.
ATACTTGACCAATTGTGATGCTTGATGGTCACAGACAAGTCAATATTTTCTATAACAACTGTGATGATACAATGCAAGAACCAATCTCCATGTCAGCCAATCTGAGTTAAGAGGAGAAAGAATAAGAGTGCAATATTACAAGCACCAAAAATGCCCATGAATCTATTTCAGAAACTATGAGACTTGTTATGATCAGATTACCGGAATAACAGTATTGTTAATTCTGGCATCTTTAATATAAAGAATGGACATCTTTGTGACTTTTAAAATGACATTAGGAAAGGCTCTTGTCAGACAAAAGCAGGATTGTATTTTTCAGAAAATCCAGGTGCCATACACTACCATGTTTCCCCCTGCATTATGTCATTATGAACATCTCCCCTAATTGTTTCTGAAACGTAGACTAAAAAAACACAGGGTTAGATTACCTGGTTCACCTTCACTGCTTTAAAATTCAGTGGGGCAGATCTGCCTACAAAAGGCATGAAAGAAAATATGACAGAGGACGGAAGGCATCCTACTGCCAGAAACCATGTTACATGCTTAGGACCTGGATATTTACAAGATTGCCTGCTGCCACCGATAGCCTCCCATCGGCCGGTACGCTCTCACAGAGAGGGCCTCCTCAGGGTGCCATCAGTCAAATTATATTGACTGGCAACCCCCAGGGGGAGAGCCTTCTCTGTGGGGGCTCCCGCCCTTTGGAACATATTGCCTCCGGATATTCGTAGGATCCCCGACCTTTGTGCCTTTCGCCAGGCCCTGAAGACCCTATTGTTTCAGCAAGCTGGTCTGACAGTATGAGGATTTTAATGGGTTTTTTAGTTTAGGGTTTTTAATATTTGGCCAAACTATTGAATTAGTTTTAAATTGTTTTAAGTTTTGTATTGATGTTTTTTATTATTATTTTATTATTGAGTCCCTTGGGAGAAGGGCGGGATAAAAGTTGGATTAATAAATAAATAAATTTTTCATATCAGCCAGCCTAGGTACCTGTAAATTTAATTTTTTCTGATGCCAGGAGAAGGGCAATGGTCCTGCCCAAGAGTGCAAATTCCCCATCCGGTTCCAAGCTAGGAAAGCAGGGCCAGTGAAGTACTCATCTATTTCTGATTGCTTTAGACCCAATGACAAATAGATCTGTAAGAAAAAAATAAGAGTATGAGAGTTGCTCTGGAGAAGATCCTGGTTTCAAATATTGTTACAGCCACAATAATATGCTTAATAACACATACTCGCTGCCAGATAGCTTCCTGCCCGGTGAATGCCAGTGCCATGTTAATACCATGGAGTGCCATCCAGTCAATTTCCTGTTCCCAGCGGTCCCAGTTCCACCACACGAAGGAATAGCTATAAGTGCAGACATTTTGATAGAAGCGGAACCTAAGAAGAAAAATACAATAAATATATAAACAATAAATTAAATGTAGTTAATGAAATTACGCTTCATACATTTTTAATTTATTATCAAATTTCTATACTGAGTTGAATAACTCTCATTGTAATAGCAATAGCACTTAGACTTATATACCACTTCACAATGATTTACAGTCCTTTCTAAGCGGTTTGCCCCCACACAATCTGGGTTGTCATTTTACCGACCTTGGAAGGATGGTAGGCTGAGTCAAGTTGAGCCGGTGAGAATTGAACTGCTTGCAGTTGGCAGACTTAGCTTGCAATTCTGCATTCTAACCACTGTGTCACCACGGAATAAGAAATTCCTTCTTCTATCACATTAAAAATGATAATTTGGAAGAATTGACTACAAGTACATAGTACCTAGCCAATCTTGACTGATTATGAGAAGTTTTCATAGCATCAGACATAGAATTTCAGCTGGTGCTCACCAGGAAATCACAGGATTCTGAGCTACACTCGGTTATTTGGGGACAAAAACCTTGGAAGAATACATTAACCAAACATTTACTAGTTTTGGGGGAAAAAAGAAAGAAAATACATATGTCAAAATGAACTGAAGAGTCCAAAAAGAGTCAAAATGAACTGAATCTTTATCTGTTTACTTGGGAAAGTCATTCAATGTAGTAACCAGATCATATGAGCCATGGGGCTTTAGGGCTGCCAATTGTGGAAAAGGATGACACAATGGACTGAGATTATCCTGTCCTTGTTATCACTGCACTCTAGCCACATTTGATTTGCATGGCCTAGCATGATCTGTGACAGTATATCTCCAGCCAATCAGGGCATCATGAATGAGGAGTGAATTGTTAGTTATTTCATATGTAGTCCTTGACTTACAACCGTTCATTTAGTGATGGTTTGAAGTTACAACAGCATTGAAAAAAGTGACTTATGACCATTTTACACACTTATGACCTTTGCAGCATCCCCGTGGTCATGTGATTTATATTCAAATGCTTGACAAGTGAGTCATATGACCGTTGCAGTGTCACGTGACCAACTTTTGTGACCTTCTGACAAGCAAAGTCAATGGGGAGACCAGATTCACTTAACAACTGGGTTACTAATTTAACAACTGCAGTGAGTCACTTAACAAATCTGGCAAGAAAAGTTGTAAAATGGGGCAAAACTAACTTAACAAATTTCTCATTTAGCAAACAGAAATTCTGGGTTCAATTGTGGTCATAAGTCAAGGACTACCTGTATTATACTTTGTCACAAAAGAGAGGGCACCTTGAGATCTGTGAAATGAGTAAAGAAAAGTTAAATGGCAATTTAACATATTTACACAAAGTTTATCTCTTGGATTCATATCTGGCTTGGGGTCATTCATGTTTTGGCCACTTCCAACTGGATGACTGCAACATGTTTTACATGGGCTGTCCTTGAAGACCACCATAAGTTACAACTGATCTAAATTGTTGCAACTCTCACAACATTGGGCATATCTCAGTTTCTTCATATTAGGGCTCTGCTGCATGAGCCACACTGGCTCCCAGTTTCTTTCAGAGCATAATTCAAGGTGGCACTCATCATCTTTACTGCCACGGTATTGGGGGACCACCCCTCCCTAAGCAATGGTGAAATCCAAATTTTTTTTACTACTGGTTCTGTGGGCGTGGCAGGGGAAGGATACTGCAAAATCCACACACCCTCCCCTCTCCTGGGGGAAGGATATTACAAAATCTCCATTCCCATCCCACTCTGGGGCCAGCCAGATACCCAGTGCTATTTGCTGCTTCTCTGAACTGCTCAAAATTTCCGCTACCGGTTCTCCAGAACCTGTCAGAACCTGCTGGATTTCACTCCTGCCCCTAAAGGTATTTGCCCATTAGTAGATTAGATAAAGGAAGTATTCTCTAAGTCTATTCTTTTGAATGCTGCCACCTAGAGGGACTTAGGAAGCATGGCTTTTCTGTAGTAAAATAAAAACAATTACAGATACTCATCGACTTACATCCACCATTGAGCCCAGAATTTAGGTTGCTAAGTGAGAAATTTAAGTGAGTATTTCTTGCCACATTTGTTAAGTGAATTAGTAATATGATTGTTAAATGAATCTGGTTTCCTCATTGTTAGGTCTCAAAACATGATCACATGATCCTGGGACACTACCACCGTTATAACTATGAACCAGTTATCAAGAATCCGAATATAAGTCACATGTCCATGGGGATGTGGGCAACGGTCATAAGTGTGACAAATGGTCATAAGTCACTTTTTTAAGTCCGTTGTAACTTTGATCACTAAATGAACTGTTGTAAGTTGAGGACTACCTGTATAGCCCTCAACTTAAAACCACAATTGAGTCCAAAGTTTCCATTGGCAAGAAAAACAGTTGTTAAATGACTTTTGCCCCACTTTATGATGTTTCTTTTGCCACGGAGAAGCTAATCACTGCAGTTCTTAAGTGAATTTGGCTTCCCCCATTGACTTTGCTTGTCAGAAGCTGGAAGGGAAGGTTATAAGTGGCGATCATGTGACCTCAGACAGGACCCAAATTTTGATCACATGACTATGGGGATGCTGCAACAGTCGTTAAGTATGAAAACTGGCCATAAGTCATTTTTCACTTGCCATTGTATCTTTGAATGTTCATAAATGAATGGCTGTAAGTTGAGGACTACCTATATGACTCAAGTTCATTGGGAAAATTTCTGTTGCTAAGCAAGACAGTTGTTAAGTGTGTTTTGCCCCATTTTACGACCTTTTTTGCCAGAGTAAAATCACTAGAGTTATTAAGTTAATAACAAGGTTGTTAAGTGAATCTGCTTCCCCCATTGACTTTGCTTGTCAGGTCGCAAAACATGGGTCACATAACTTTGGAACACTGCAATAAATACATGCCAAGTGTCCAAATTTTAATCACATGATCATGGGGCAGTCCTAAGTGAAAAAAGTCACAGTTTCATTTTTTTGAGTGTTGTTGTAATTTCAGTCCCTAAACCAGCGGTTGTACGCTTGGGACTTGAAGGGAACCAGTTTGCCTTAAAACTACTATTGGACAATAGGGAGTTTTCAATAAGTCCCAGATACAGCTTTTATGTCAAACATTCTGCGAATTTCATTTCAGCACCTCAAAAGTTTCAATCAATTGGCAGACTGGTGAATCTATCTGAAACGGAACTCGGGTTTTCCGGACCCGCCTTTATTAAGATGCCTTCCCATATTTTCAAGGCGAAGCCCCTGCTTCGCATATGGAGGTTAGAGGGGGACCCTTTGCCTTCCTTCCGATGTCGAATCACCTGTTGGGGCTGGTGACGATAATCTCTGCGGAGACAGGGGGCAAACTCTGCGGCAGTCGGAGCTGCCTCCCAGACCAGGACACGTGGCAGCCGCAGAAGTCCTTCAAGTAATGGTAGATCCCCGAGGCGGCGGCTACTCCGCTAGAGCCAGAAACGTTTATCGTGCCTGGCGTCTCCGAGCTCAGCCGGTACGTGTCGAGACCGCCAGGCCCGGCCAAAGACCGGTTCACGGATATCGCGAAGGCAGAAGCTGCCCTCGGGCCCAGAAGCCGCTCCAGGAGTTTTCGCACCGCTGTTGCCTGACGGGTTTCTTCCGCCTCCGGCTGCAAGCGAGCCATCGCTTCCCATTGCCACAAAGACCGGGAATTAGCAGCGGCTGCGGCAATCGCTACGGCCGCCCAAAGCAGAAGCAACAGCGGACGCGACATAGAAAGGGACCCCGACGGGAAGCTACAAGGCAGAGAAGTTCCGGGGAGCGATCTCTCCCGAGCACGTTGGCCAATGGTTGCCGCAGTTCCCCTGCAGGCCAATTGCTTTCCTTGCCACGCTTCTACGACAATCACGGGAGCCGCTGCTGGGTGGGAAAATCCCAGGCTCCTTTGATTCGCGCGCGTTCTATACAATTCTGTTGGGTTGAACTTGATTTTGGGGTGTGTTATGTAGAAGCGGAGAGAGGAGGCCTGTGCGGAGTGACGTGCCTACCAAAACTTTCAACGGAAGCCATAGAAATGTAAAATCAAAAGCGATCCCAAAATTAATTTAATCCAGCCCACTACAAAGGGCATTAAAGCACCCAGCAGAAGTGGCTCTTCAACCTGTTTTTAAAAGCTTCCTAAAGCCCGGAAAATCCGAAGTCACAATTTAAATCAAGTTCTTATCTTGCTTCTAAGTAATCAAAATGTAGAATTAAAAAAATGTTTTTAAATCAAGAGGATGACCTCTAAACATTCCTAGTATTGCTTTTCTTCAGTCACGAAATTTTTTGACAAAATATTGAACGTTAAGACAGCAAGTTTGATATACAGCTCAGTTACCTGCCCCATCCCCTCTTTTTTCTTCTGGTTATTTTATTATGCAACTCCATAGAAATTTTTGTTTGAAACCTAAAGTATTCTGAAATATAGTTACGGAATTTCTGAAGGATAATGGAAATACACATTCATAGAAAAAAAATCCATTTCACAAGATGAAAAGGCTAGTATGAACCAAGGGTGAAATTCAGCAGGTTATGATAGGTTCTGGAGAACCGGCAAATGCCATCTCTGGCTTGCCCCAAAGTGGGGTGGGAATGCAGTATCCTTCCCCTGCCAGACCCACAAAGCCACGCCCACAGAACCCATTGTAAAAAAAAATTGGATTTCACTGGTATGAACAAGTTACAAGAATGCTTTGCCCCAAGCCACTTTCTGGTCGCATAAAGGTAAAAGTTCCCCTGCACATGCGTGCTAGTCGTTTACGGCTATAGGGTGAGTGCTCATCTTAGTTTCTAAGCCGAAGAGCCAGCGCTGTCTGAAGATGTTTCTGTGGTCATGTGGCTGGCATGACTAAGCACCAAAAGCGCACAGAATGCTGTTACCTTCCCACTAAAGTGGTCCCTATTTTTCTACTTACATTTACATTTTTCTACTTACATTACCTGCTTTCGAACTGCTAGGTTGGCAGAAGCTGTTTGAACTGCTGAACCGCCAACCTTCTGACAAGCCCAGCATCTTAACCACTGAACCACCCTCTGGTCGCATAGGAATGTCTATAATAGCAATCTTTTCACCATCCAGTTATTTGAGTTCCTTGAGTTCCTTTTCTCTCCCCATGGAGAGAACTGCCCTATTGTACAATTTTAAGCTCCCGGTTCATGCAATGATAACAAAAGAACTAAAAAAAATAGCTATTTATAAAGATAACAATACTGTTCTTGTGAAGAGCTGCCTGCTTCAACTTCGATCATCCACACTCCTTCAGGGCCAGGTGCTATTTTTTTCTAACATAAGAGGTGGGAGACATCAAAGAAGCAGTTAGATAATACTTAGCACCACCTCTTTCTAGTAATGGCAGTAACTCCAGTGGTAGAAATTGTCCAACTGCCAAGCCATAGATGTTGCTGCTTCTGGTCTTTAAGAATTAATCTTAGTGTTATGTCTGTATCATGTATTCAAGTACATAGGAACTACTCCATTCTGTGTGCAAGGAACACAATTTCTATACTGAACTAAAACAGTCTCCTCCTATGGATATTCTTAGTGTATATCTTCAATATTACCTATTGATGTTCAATTTAAAACAAAATGAACACTTCAATCACAATTTTTATCAAAAAGGGAAAGATTCATTTCTAGTTCTATTTCAGATACACTTTTTCAAAAGGTCAAGACTTTTATTGTAACATTTATCCTATCCCATCCATCCCATCTCATCCACCTTGCAAATCTGAATATGTTTTCCCCTCCCTCACTTTATCTTTGTGTGAACTAGGGAAGAGATTGAAACTTTTCTCAAAATTTTCTTGGCTAGTCTTGGCTCTGCTTATCTGACCACTGCCTTTCTTGGAGCTTTTTCTCCTGTCCCTCAAGGCCATTCCCCATCCATTTTACATTAGGTACCATGGGCCAGTCGTTATCTTTGTACCAATTACTTCCCAGGGTTGTTGAGGAAAACTGGAATGTTATACATGCAGATATGATATCTTGGAAGAAAAACTGGATATAAATCTAAGAAGTAAATAAATATAAGTATCTTATGAAACACAAGAGAAGGGTAAAAATTGATCTTCGAGGATTTTGATTTAATTTTGCTAAGATGAGAAAGTCCTGCTTCATAAACAGAATGGGAAACTCCCTGTTTGGGGACCAATGGTTGTCCTGAAATAGAAAGTGCATCAGGATAAATCACAAATCCTGCTCCCCAAAATCAAAGAGCTACTAAAAGTATTTAAACCAGTTACTAAGCCAAGCATTAATAGTAGTAACAATAATGTAAATATTTCTTAAAATTGGAATAAGCATGAAAGAAAAGAACACACTTTCTTTGCTTAGACATGTCCTATATTTTTATTTCATGTATTAAAAATGGAATGGCAATACTATTGGAAGGCCAGAATGGCAGAATCAGGTCCTGCAATTGTACAACTCAAGCACAAAAGTGGTGGACATAAGGCAACAGGAGAGAAAAGGTGGGTGGCTAACCGTTGAAAAGCTTTCCTCTCCCCTCCCCTCCCCCCATGATTCCTGAAAGAAGCACACAAAGCAATTCTTTTTCTTATGAAAAGAAGGAAAAGGAAGGAGGTGCATGTGCTGAAGATGGAATAGAAGAAAGCATTTGATTTAATCTCCATGGCAACTTCTTCAGCGTCTATGGCTGAAACAAAATGTTCAACATTGACAGAAGCACTTGAATAATTGTGAACAAGATGTTATGTATTGTGCTGCTCTTACCAAATTATGACTTTTAGAGCAAATATTTAGTGATTTCCAGCTGCAAAGGCAATTCACAAAACAGGAAACAAAGTAAGTGATAATTGAATGAGAGTCATTTGTACACTGCCTTTGCTCACCATTTTTTGCCCTTCTTTTCCCTTGCCTTAGAAAGTTTGGAAAAAAGCAGACACTGTTTGCAGACAATCTGTACCTCCCATTTAATGCTAACTACTAAAAACCTTCATTACCCTCCAGGGCAATCTTTTAAAACCTAACATAGCCCCGTAAGTGACAGATGGTAATTCTTGAATAGTAAGTGTTCTTGTAAACTTACCCCCTGTAAAAGGAAGAATAATCAGAAAGAATAGTTTTTTTCAATTGAGAAATAGTGTGTGTATGTTTAGCTCTGTTCTGTTCCATAACACAGTAGTATATATATTAATATAATGTATGTGCCTATCATCAAGGAAGTTAATCATAATTGATCCAATAATGTGGGAATTCAAAAATATCTTAGCAGTGAAACTGGCTGCCATAAATGAAACAATAGCTTCTCTCCTAATATCTTTCAAGATAACGTAGATGGCTGATACTCACAGAATTATGTGCAGCTAAGTACATAATGGGAATGTGCGAGAGAGAAAAATACAATCACCATTGTCGCTGACATAATCAGAAAAGCATCAGAGTTGGGGAGGCTTGAAAAGTCACAACCAATGAAGGCAGAGTTCAAAACCATTAGAATTACAACCCTTAGACTCAGCTTCCAGGTAGAGATGTGATGACCAGTAAGTACAGAAGAAAGATAATAAGGAATGGATCGTATTTTGTGAAAACAGTATACAGCACGGAAGGGACACAAATTTGCTCATTTTGATTTAGTATATGAGGAAGTAATCTTAAATATATCACCATTCTCTAGGATAGAGTGAAGTTTCATTCAGATGTTTGAACAATTCTGCAAGGGTAAAGATCAGTGACATGGAATCCATTAGACTAAATGAGAAGACAAAGTAAAAATAAAAAATGGCAAAGAGCTATTCTCTTTTTAATTCCTTCCCATAATTTCTTTCCTTTGAAGTCAGATCTGATTCAACCTAAAATACAAAAGTTCTTTTCCTATTAAACAACATTCAAGCATTAGTCACTTGTGAACTGGCTAAAGGAATGAATGGGCTTCAGACATGGTCCCAACCAAAAGCTCTTTGAAAAACTTTGTACTTGAAATCTCCACAAGTTTTCATCCTCCAGGTTTCACTTGACTACTCCTTTCCTACATTCACATGTCAAAAAGTAATGGCAGAACCTCAAAAAAGTGCAACAAACAAATTGAATTCTCTGGATCAACTTTGGAAAATTTCCCCAATCTTCTCATGCTTTATAGATGTTCTTCAAGTCATTCTAGCACAATACATATGGAAAAGAGGCAATTTTGGGGAAACTGTTCCAGAGCTTGGGACAAAGGAAACTAAAGAAATGGAAACTGGAAGAACTTGCAACAAATCCCTCATAGTTTCTATGACAATCCAGATTCCTTCCATGGTAAAAAGAGTTATGTCCTTCTGGAAAGGCAGGCGCAACGGATAAAGAGATCAGGCTCAGAAATTAAGAGGCTGATGGCAGATCTCAGCCTATTCAGGAAGAGAGATATCTGTGCATATTGTCTCTTCCTTTTCCCAATATCAAGCAAACTTCTGATGTCCAACCAGTCACATCTACTTGTGCGTGAAGTGTGACAAAAGGCAGCAAGAAAAATGTTCAGTTGTTTAAAAGCTGGAGAGGGGCTAAGAAAATGGAGATGAAACCCCAGGTAGCCAGCAACTGTCCTTACTTGTCAATGAGTCCTCCTTCCTTCAGCTTGAAATAAAAAAACTTCTCCAGGGTGTTAGCACACTTACAGTAGTCACTCTCAGGAGGGTTATACTCACGACAGTTGGTAATGACACGCTGCAAGTCAGCAATAAAGAGCTTCTTGGTAATGTAATAACGATTCTTGAGCCTTTCTGTCATCGTCTTCAGGTCTGCAGAAGGAGTAGGTGGAAGGGAGAGACATGATCAATTATATAAGAGACAATGCAAAAATGCATACGCCTTTCTGACTTTGTAATTCATTATAAGCTCCTCACTCACAACTAACCTAAAAATAATGAAAAGGAAGAAAGACACATGGGAAGAAACATACACGCTACAAAGTCTAGAATTATATATAGTTCTCTTCATGAGTTAGTGTAATGCAATTAGAAGTATCAAAATGGCTGAACATAGATCTCAGTTTAAGAAAATTAGTAGAAACTGCCAGTAAAACATTTCCAAAAGGCGGCTCTGTTAGCTATGGCTCCGGAGCTACATGCGGTTCTTTGCGCTGTGGTTCCCCGTCAGATGATCCCACTACTGGCTGGCCCTGTCCTGTCCCTGTCCCTCCCCTCCCAGTCACTCCTCAACTGGCCTGAGAAGGCGGGGGATGGAGAAATGGCCAGGGCAGAGACAGAGAAGAAACACAGAGAGACAGAGAGAGAGAAAGGGAGAGAGAGGAGGGAGGGAGGGAAGAGAGGGATATGTGAAAAGGATTTTGTGGTTCCTGGTGTTTTTTAAAAACTGGTTCTCTGCCCTAATAACCGGCTAGGTAGGTGGCTGGGGTGGTGATAGTGTCATGTGACTGGTAGAAGTGAGTGACATCGAGTTGGCCACGCCCACCCAGGTTTTGTGTCTCCCGATGTTTTCTTTTCTGTGGGAAGGGTCCAAATGGCTCTTTTAAGGTTGCAGACTCCTGGCCTATGAAAAATACAAAGCCACTAACTGCTTGAAGATGAACTTATTTATAATAAGTTCTCATAAATAAGTGTTATTTATAATAACATCGGCTTGAAGTGGAGCATAAAAAGCTCACCCATTTGGCAATCAGTGTTTCCTACTCAATTGATTTCAATGGCACAGTTGCCACAATTCAGTAGCGTATCTTCCACTATTCTCTTGCTCAAAATTTTGCATAAATCGTAAAGTTTACTGAATACAGTTAAAAATGATCCACTCCAAAATATCCCACCCAGAAAATTAGAATATTTTTCTAATAACAGAGGGTTTCCATCTCTTGATGTCCTCAACCCCTTTCATTTGGTCCCTGACCCAAAATGTTTTCCCACTCCTAATTTGTGCAAATCTATGCACAAATTAGTGCTAATACATACTGCAAATCTTTTTGGTTAACTATGAAAAAGAAGATAATGGATGTTCTAATTGCCCAATGGAAAAAAATCTCCCCCAGTTCTATTACATTATTATAATCCAACGAGAGATTACTTTCCAACCATTTAAATAAGATTTCCCTCCCACTACATATACTGATTATACCCATAATTTTTTTTACTCAATGGAGTTGATTACTTCTTCAGGCAAAATCCATATCTAGCTACCTACCAATGGGAAAGCGAATAATCTCATAGTAGTCAGGAGCTTCGGATTTCTTCACGGGTTCCATAAATGGCCACGCACTAGGATGGGTCTGATAGGTGATAGACAGACAGCAACTTGAGTAATAAATATATTTTTTTCAAACAGAAACTAAAATCATGCCTTACGAAGTTGAGTCAGGATTCACAAAGAAGCCTGTAGGTATTTGAGACATAAAAGTCTTCTGCTGGATGGGCAAAGGAAAAAAGGAGAAAGGGAAGGTATTTCTGGCAGAAAGAAAGTTTTCTGCCAGAAATATCCTTTTCATATTCTAAAAGTTTTAGTTGAACTTCTTGCTAAATGAAGAACTGTTTCACTCAAAATCCCACCCAAGGTTACTTTTAAAAATACCATTTTGTTACCACTGTTTAGATGTTTTGCTTTCCCTAATATATTGGTCTTTTATCTATTTGTACTGTAATCAATTAATATATATTCCACTTGTGCTTTAAAAAAAAATTAAAATAGCTACAGGTTGTCCTTGATTAATGACTAATTGGAATTTCCACAATGTGATTGTAATGCGAGATACAACGTGACTTCATTGCTTAGCAATGTCAATCATAAGCATGTTGTTAAGCAATGATCGCAGGTCATTAAGCAAGGGCCTTCTCCCAATTTCCTGCCTGGTGCTAACAATGCAAGTCAGTGGGGAAGCCAGGAGGAAGTTGCAAGCCCCACATGATTTGCAAGCAGGCCAGAGGGCAAATCAATGGCTGCTGCCATGTAGGGGTTGGTGCACAAAGGTGTGCTGGTCACTGGCACAATGCTAGTGCAACAGGACTGGGGCTGGCTACTGCCAGGAAAGGAAAACTTACTAAACCGACTTTTGACTTTTCCTGCCAGCTTCCCCATTGACTTTACTTGTGGGAAGCCATGGAACTGTGTAACAGCTTGAACCTTGAGGATCAGTCATAAGTACCACCCATTCAGCATTGATGTTAACTTCCAACAATCTCTGAACAAATGGTCATTAACCGAAGACTACCTTTATTCAAAATCTAATTCTGTCTACACGGTTCACAGATCAGGGCAAAAATTTCAGGAAAGGTTCAGCAAGTTTTACTTGTCTAGACACCACATCATTGAGAAAGCACACTTCATTTTGACTGTCGCTCTTGTGTTAAGAGAAAAGTTCCTATTTATACTCCAAGTGATCCTGAAGTCCGCTTACCTTGATTTGGGCAAGAAGATTTTTCAAAGTAGTATACAACTGGTCTGGATCTTTGAGTTCCTTTCTGGAAGGGAAATTTTTAAAACAAAAGCGGTGGTGCTTTTGGTGATGAAAATATTAGAAATTGCAAGAGCTACAGAGTATTATAAAGACATCTGCATAACCTAAAAAGGACCAAGCCAACTCCAACTGCGTGCCCTCAAGAAAAGTGAAGATTATACCAACTTCCATGAGATCGTCATAGCTTCTGGATGAAGGTATGGTTTAATGTAGCAACATATTTAAAGAGCTTCAGTTTGAAGAAGACATTCTTGAAAGATATACTTGAAGCTATTCCAAGATCAGCAGACTTTTCAAGTAGCATGCAGTTAATTCTGATAGATTTGTTGGTGCCAGAAGCAAAGTATTAGCATAAAAAAGTTGTTCATTTAACCGTCTGGCTCATGATTGAAAAACTGGCCTAGAAACCAGGTGACTGTGAGTTCTAGGCCTGCCGTACACCTGAAAGCCAGCTGAGTGACTTTAGGCCAACCACTCTCTCATTTCAACCCATTTCAGAGTTATTGTGATGGAGAAAGGAAGGGGTATGTGTGTGTGTCTGTGTCAGTGTGGGAGGGAGGGAGCGGGAGGAAACACGGTGGAAGACAAAGATGAAGAACTGGGCCAAGTAATGGCAGACTTAATAGCAGAGGCATTGCAGCAGGACAAGGATGACATCATAAAAGAGCTGGATGAGGTCTGTAGAATGCAAACTATGCTGGGAGAAACAAACTATCTAGGGAAGTGCATGTTAGGTTTGCACGAAAAAAAAGTAAAAGACATCCCCTATACATGGCAAGAGATGAACCAATGACCTATAAAGGAAAAGAAGTAATAATCCTGAAGCAGATCCCAAAGAGAGTACAAGATTTGAGAAGAGATTACAAGTTCCTGGCGATGCAGCTAAATAAGAGGAATATTCTTTTTAGGTGGATCTTGCCAGAGGGAATGCTGATTATCTGGCAAGGGAAAAAAATCAAAATAGATAGCCTAATCTTTGCATTGAATGTTTGTACCAGCTGAGGGTTGCAGAAGAAGACCAGAACAGTAAGGAAGAACTGGAAGCAGTCTCTCAAGAGGAAGAAAGCGTACAACAAAAAAACCCCAAAGAAGGAACACCAGAAAGAAAGGAGGCAGAAGAGAAGGAAACCTAAGAGACAAAGGGAAAGAAAGAAAGACCGCAAAGAACCGTACAAGCAAATAACAACTAACTAAGCTTAACAGGGAGATGGGAGGTTGGAAAATACTATCCGTTAATGTTAATGGCCTGAATGATAGTAGGAAGAGAAAACAGACATTTTCGAAATTAATAAAACAAAATGCTGAAATAATTTGCCTCCAGGAGGTTCATATCAAAAGAGAAGAGGGGAAATACTTAGAATTTAACAAATTTGGGAAGACCTTTGTTTCCTTAGCTGAAAAAAAAAGGGGGGGAGTAGCACTGTACGTAAAAAAAGGGATTACCACCGAACTCAAATATACTGTCACTAAAGGAAGAATATTAGCAATCAAGATCATGAGGGGGAATATCCCAATATTAGTAGTAGCAAACTATGCTCCGAATAGGAATCTGGAAGAATTCTATAAGAAATTGGATGAAAAAATAAGAGATTTGGAATATAGAAATATTTGTATAATTGGAGATTTTAATGGGGTAGTTAATCCGGACAAGGATTATAGGAGCGGGAAAACAAAAAAAAAAAAAGAGGGAAAAGCTACCAAAAGCCTTCTTTGATGTAATGGACGAATATAACTTAATAGATGTATGGTGGGTCTTGCACCCGAATGAACAGCAATACACCTTTTACTCGAACCCCCAAAATTCTTGGTCAAGGATTGACATGATGTGGGTCAGTAGAGGACTGGAAATAGATTCAGCAGAAATAACCCCAAATATATGGGCTGATCATAGCCCATTAGAGATAAGGTGGAAAAGCTCACATAGGAACCAACAGAAGAGATGGAGGCTAAATACTCAAACCCTGAGGGGGTATACCAAAAAAACTCAAGGAAGAGTTAAAACTATTTTTTGTGGCAAATGAAAGTCAAGAGACCCCTCGAATGGCAGTTTGGGATACAATGAAGGCATACCTAAGAGGGCTTATAATATCGCACAATATATATAAAAACAAAGAGAAAAGGAAGAAACAGAAAGATCTGGTTAGGCAATTAGATGAAGCAGAAAAGAAATTACAGCGAGATCCGAGTGACGAGGCAATAAAAGAAAATTGGATGACAATAAGACATAAATTAAATCTATTAGAACAGGAAGAATTGGCATGTAAGATTAAGCAATCTAAACAATATTACTTCGAGAATGCAAATAAACCGGGGAGGTGGTTGTTGTACAAATTAAAAAAGGAGAAGGAAAAGGGGATTATCTACCAATTGGAGGATCTGGAGGAAAGTTATTGAATAAAGAGGAGGAAAAACCTGAATTCGCTGGGGAATTTTACAAGGCTTTATACAAGGAGGAGGAAACCCCAATGGGAAATATTAAACAATATTTGGCAAAGGAGAAACTCCCTCAGATAAAAGAGGAAGAAAGGGAAATACTTAATACAGAAATTACAATGGAGGAATTAAGGAAGGCAATATCAAACTTAAAAGAACGATAAATCTCCAGACCCAGATGGTCCCCCCAAAACTGTACAAAAATATGAACTTAGAAGAAATTCTTACGTTAAAACTGATGGTAATGAGGTTCTGAGGGGATCCAAGATTCCAGAGTCGTGGAGGGAGGCATACATCACATTGGTGTTAAAGAAGGTACCAACTGAAACAACTAAGAACTATAGGCCAATCTCCCTACTCAATGTAGATTATAAAATATTCAAGAGTTTAATCACGGGTAGGATAAAGATGATTTTAAATAGTTGGATCCATTCTGAACAAATGGTTTCCTCCTGGGAAGGCAGATTAGAAACAACCTGAGGGTAGTACTAGATATTTTAGAATATTATGAAACACATTCTGAGGAACAATTGGCATTAGTCTTCCTCGACGCCTAAAAGGCGTTTGACAATTTAAATTGGTGATTCATGATTCAGCAAATGATAGAAATGAATTTTGGGGGAAATTTTGTGAAAGCGATTACAACAGTATATGATAAACAAAGAGCAAACATTATATTAAACGGTGACATGACAAAAACTTTTCAGAGAGACAAGGTTGCCCCCTGTCACCACTTCTATTTATATTGGCATTGGAAGTTCTGCTAAGAAAAATTAGACACAACAATGAGATAAGAGGATTGAAAATTAGGAGCAAAATATTTAAAATCCAAGCATTTGCTGCTGATGTTGCATTAATTAAGGAAGAACCATTAGAGATGAGGAAAAAAGTATTGGAAGAATTAGTTGAGTATAGAAAGCTATCCGGATTTAAATTGAACAAAACTAAAACCAAAATATTAACCAAAAATATGTCAGGCGGACAACAGAGAATCTTAGAAGAAATTTTGGCTATGCAATTAGTTAAAAAGATAAAATACTTAGGGATTTGGATAACGGCCAGGTGCTCGACCTTAAAGGAAGACAATTATGTACCATTACTAAGTAAAATTCTGCAAGATTTGGAAAGGTGGGGGAAGCTGCAAATATCAATGTTAGGTAGGATAACCACCATAAAGATGAGCATCCTACCTAAATTGGTATATTTATTCCAATCTACACCAGTTAATATAGATAAGAGTTTTTTAACTGTTTCAACTCTTATTTGAACAGGGCCATAAGAAAATTTATCTGGGGAGGAAAAAAGCTGAGGATTGCACTTCGAACATTGCAGGAAAAAAAGAATAGAGGCGAATTTGGCCTCCCAGTGTGGGAGATATACCAGAGAGAGCTGCCAACCTAGTGTGGTTAAGAGACTGGGCTACATTAGGAAATAAAAGACTCTTGACATTGGAAGGATACGACCTGCAGAATGGCTGGCACACCTATCTGTGCGATAAAGAAAAAGGGGCAGAGACATACTTCCATAGACACAAAATCAGAAGTGTATTAATGCGAACCTAGAAAGAAATTAGATATAAACACTATACAAAAATTCCAAAATGGACCTCCACAATGGAGGCAATGATCTATCCGAATATGGTAGGAATGGAAAAAAATGTATAAATACTAAGACATATTGGATGATAGTGGCAATCTTCTGATTCTGATTCTGGGTTTATTATTTATCATTAATTAGTTATTTGATTTAAAGTGCAATTTTATTGTACACGTTTCTTAACCTGTGTTCGCTGCCCTGAGTCCTTCGGGAGAAGGGCAGCATATAAATACATGTAATAAATAATAAATAAATAAATCTTAAAACAAACGAGGCCTTGGAGGAGCAAAGGATCCACATTGACTGGTGGCCTTATTTACAAATCAAATCACGATATAGAAAGGATAAGGAGGAATGCAGCATAGAAACGAGGATTAAAGGATTTGATAAAATATGGTTGGGAGTAGAGAATAAAAAGTATAGAAGCCAAATTATACTCGTATATCTCGAATATGATAGGGAAGGAGAAATAGTTAAAGATCAGATGATTGGATGGGGGAAAAACATTGGCCACAATATAAATTTAGATGACTGGGAAAAAATGTGGAATAATAACCTCAAACTGACTAGAGCAGTTACATATAAGGAGAACCAGTCAAAATGCTGTATAGGTGGCATCTAGCGCCAACTAGGATAGCGAAAATATACCCGAATGCAAAATCAATATGTTGGAAGTGCGGCCATAGTCAAGGTACTTTCTACCATATGTGGTGGACGTGTCCCGAAGTGAGGAAATTCTGGAAAATAATACAAAAGTGGATCCAAGAAGTAATAGAGAAGAATATCAATCTGGAACCAGAAATTTACTTCCTGGGAGTACTAAAAAGGGCATACGGGAAGAAGAAAAAAATACTTAATCATACATATCATCTAGCCGCTAGATTAGTATATGCGAAACAATGGAAAGAGAAAGGAGGCCCAACAGAAGAACAGATGATCAATAAAATATTAGAATGCGCTGAAATGTGTAGACTAACATATATACTGAATGAGAACGAGAATTCGGAATTCTACATGGTATGGGATATGTGGTATAGGTAGCTGGAAAACAAACGTAAATTCTAATTTGAATCAAGGAGGATAGTATCAAACTATTTATGTAATCTATATATGTAAAGTGATAAGATATATCTCAATCAGGACTATAAGAATCTATAAATATATCTTAATTTTAATATATAAAACACTATTAGATACTACTTATATAATGTATATAGCATGACTGCATGTAGTCGAACCGAAAATGTTGAATTGTAATAACTTTGTTTATTCAATAAAATTCAAATTTTTTAAAAGAATTGCAATAATAAACCCAAGTCTTTGAGAAAGATTCGACAGGTGGAAAAATGGCAAATTAATCTAAACATCTGGCTGACTATGTGACCAATCATCCTCATTTAAAATGTAATTTAATTTCTAAAGTAAATGGATTCATTTGAAAGTAATGGGTACTCTATTTTGAATGCATCAGGCAGTTTGCATTAAATCAATAGCTGTACTTTCATATAGATTTGAAAAAGCTAATCCTGCTCAGTGATGTTTCTTTTTGTCTTATTCCATCATTCTATAGAAGAAAGAACTTTTAGAGAATTTGGGGACATTTGCCTGTTCTATATTAATTGTCCTCTACCAAACTCATTAAGGCAGACCAACAGGTTAAAAAAACAAGCAGAAACGTTTTGGGGATATGCGTGGGTGAGAAAAGAACATGAAGTGCCAGATGGCTTACCCTTTTTCTTTATTCAGTGGTTTCCATCCTGTTTCCCCTGGAAAAGAAAGAAAGAAAGAAAGAAAGAGAGCGAGAGAGAGAGAGAGAGAGAGAGAGAGGGAGAGAATCACTTATTGTAAACACAGACCAGAGCTAATTTTGTTTTTGTTAAAGGCAGTCCATTTATTTCTAGTGCTAATTGGGACAAAGAAAATACAGGACACAAAAGGAAGTAAGAGAAAAGTTTTGGATAAAAACCTGTTCTTTGTATCACATCCATAGATCTGAATCTGGACCTAATCCTCCCCCTGCTGTAAATCATATTAACACAGTTTCCTTCTTCTGCTTCCTCAGAGGTTAGGAGCAAACATAGCGGAAGGATCGAATGTGGGAAGAGGGCAGAGCTAAAATCATGCCAATTCTTTTTCTAGCTTTATTAATGTTCACTAAATGCATCATCACACCTGTTCTCCCAGGTATAAGCCCTGCTCAACTCACGGATGCCTGGGATGCTTTCAATCGGGATATGTCGAACTCCCTCTTTGAAACAAGTGAGGCCAGGGTAGACTTTACGGATCTGAGCTTGCTTTCTCTCTATCAACTTCTTGATGATCTGTGGGAAGAACCAGAAATTGTCATGACTTGCATCGTCATCCCTGAATGCTTCTGCAAAATCAGGGCAATGAAACAGGCTAAGCATCTCTTGGAAAGAACAGGCAGATAATCAGCTAGGAATCTACTTCCTGGCCAATTCCTAGCTCAGCCTTCAAGCCGAGCAGCATCAAGGTGTTAGGAAAAAGTTGAAAAGGCAGGCAGGCAGGCAGGCAAAAGCTGAATCTGAGAGGAAGAAGAGAGAGGATTATTGTGCAGCATCAACCATGCATGATTATGTTGCATGGCTATGTTGGCTGAAAATTACAAAAAATGGAATTCAACTACGCCTACAAAAACATGAAAGGACTGTCATAGGCAGGAAGGCCTCCCCTATGGGAAGAGTCAAAGACAGCAGTTATGAACATTACCTCTTCCTGTGGAACATGTACAAAATGGAACATAGAAATCTTTCCTTCACTGACAGAAGACAGCCAAATTCTTACCACAAGAGTAAGTCTGTTTCTGGAATACGTCGCTTAACTCTACAGAATGTGTTTTCCATATAAGAAAAATTCACAAATTTTGAAAAATCCAACCACAGATCAGCATGTAGATGTGTGCGTGTATTACATGTGAATTTTGAGGGAAGAAGAATAGATAGGGCAAAGAAAAGAATATTACTGATTATATCCCTAAAGGCTTAATCAAAGAAAAAATGGATGAGGCTATTTAGGACTATACAGAGAGAAAGGCAATCATTTAGGGATATTCTGCACCCAAACCAAAGCCAAATTTGCATATGTCCATGAGAGGGGGGGAAGAGAGGGAGAGAGAGAGACTTACTCAGCAGTGCGAATTAGTAATAAAGATGGTCCATATGTAGTTGACAAGAATCAGAGATGAGTCAAGCAGAAATGTCCCCTTTTTCCATCCCAGCCCCAGCTCCTCACCTCTTTTTGCTTCTTGATAATATGTGAAAGCTCTGTGTAGGGGATCCGAGGATTTAGCTCACATTCCATCAGGGTGGCTCCTTCGTAGTCCTTGATGTAGCCAAGGTAGCGGCTCTTGGGGACTTTGATATCTTTTGAAAACCCCTGAAGGCCACAGAGAAGACATCCTATTCATTCTCCAGAATTAGCTAAATGTAATTTGGCAGTGAGAAATAGAACTGACCTATTCTGAAAGGGTGCTTCATCTCTTTCTTATTGCCTAAAGTATGGATCCAGCTCATTTTCCCCATTGTATTCAAGAATGTATTGAGGGAGGGGCGCGAGGGGTTCATGGAAGCTACACTTAAGTTACAGAACTGTATAATAGTGAACTGTATCTTTTCAGACAATCAGTCTCCAACCTTTCCGGCTCTGTGGATATTAGCGGCAACAGCAGGCAGGGAGGTGGGGTGGGGGAAATGTTTCATGTCCTCGCCCACTGCTTCCACAAATGGAGCTTCATGTGCTTATCCACTGTTTATGCGGCCCAATTCCCAATAGGCCATGGCCCAATACTGGGATGCAACCCAAGGTTTGGGGACCCGTGTTTTAGACACATTTAAGAAAATGTGTCTAATTTTTTAAAAAATTAGACGCACCGGATTTATTCCATTTAATGCTTCTTAGACATATGATAATTTTAATACCATAATTCCTAGCCAAAGTGGTTGGGGATTATAGGGACTAGTTCAAAATAATTGAAGAATACTAGATTGGGGAAGGCTGATACATACGCACGCCTACCCACCCAACTTGTTAGAAATGAATGACACCAATTTAGAATATGATTCAGATAAATAACCTTTACAAAGTAACACAGTAACTTAATTCAATTAAAATTATTTCATCAAATATTTCTACAGCTAGATAAATTAAGGCCTGCTTTAGAGATTATGCTAGCCCCAAATTTATGGCTAAAACATTTTTATATTTTGAAAAAAAAAAAGCTTTGAGTGCAGATCCATAAAGTTGCATTTCTGAAACTGAGAAACTGGGACTAGTTCTGGCTGAAACTCAAGTTTATATAATACTTATCCTCAGATGCCCATAGGTTGAAGTCAGAGCAAAGAGGTGATGATGTAAAAGTGGAAAAGAAACCTTCCCTATCCAGACAGTTGTAAAGAAAGAAAGCACGGAAACTTATGGCTTCTTGTGCCTGTTAATTATTTTATAAACCGTAACTACTTTTTTATTTGTACGTGGCACACAGTCATTCTGTGAAGGAAATGAGCACTTTCTAAACATGTTATATAGTATAAATAAATAAACCATTTAATGTGACATAATATATTTAACATGACATGTGGATGCAGCTATATTAGCAACTATGTCCATAGGCTTAGGAAGAGAACAAGGCCTTTTTACAAATGTGTCCTCTATACAGTGCTGTGGAGTCGGAGTCGAGGAGTCGGAGGAAATTTTGGGTACCTGGAGTCGGAGTCAGAAGTACAAAAAACTGAGGAGTTGGAGTCGGAACATTTATCTCCCGACTCCACAGCCCTGCCCTTATAGCTAATCCAAAAGCCAGTTCTGAATATAATTCAACAACAATGGTGTGGTACCTGCTTTTTGAAATAGCCAATGGCATATTCATCTGCATAGGTGAGAAAGTAGAGGATGCTGTGTTTGATGTGGTACTCCTTCAGGTGATTCATAAGGTGAGTCCCATAGCCCTTCAAGGAAGTGAAGAAGAAAAATGATCAGGACAAAATCTGGGAACGATCATCTTTCTAGCATTGAATTTATATTTTATCTTTCCTTCTAGAGCTCAAGACGATCTACCTGATTTTTCCAACGATCACCTTTTGGTCTCACAACTACTCTATGAAGCAAATTTGTGTCTTAACTGAGTAAATATTTAAGATTAGGCCCAAATTCAGATCCTCTACCTCAGTAGCTGAAAATTCATACAGGAAGCTAATTTATGTGATGTGATTTGCAATCAAATAGAAGTTAATTCTGAGGTGAATAATGTCCTGTATAGAAATCTGAGGCAATAAATAAAGATAGTTAGCAATAACAACAATTACAAAAGTTTTTAATATGGAAAATGTGAGGCACGGATGATTAACTTCTCGAAAGGAATTGCCAAAAGTGTCAAAAGTTGCTACAGAATACATGTTAAATCCTACTCCAAATTTAACAAAAAACAACTAATCTGTTCAAATAACATGCCATGTTCCACAGCCTCATATTACACTTAACATGATGATGGTTTGCCCAATGATCTTAAGAGAATGTCTATGTTCCTAAGACGCAAATATCAACTATCCAATGCTGTCTAAGCCTAGACTAACTCTAGGAACTACTCTGTACATTTGAAGATAATTAGTACTGGATCTATGCCAGTGTGTTTTATCTGATTCTTTTGAGAAGCACAGGAGAGGCACTGCAACACCATCTGAAAATCTCAGAGAGTTAAATGTGACTTGTTGAGGTTTTAATAATACGAATAAACTTGCTGGGGGATATGTAATAATTGGAATATTCCAAACTATATATCTGAAACATAATCAAAAAGAGAAAAGAGGGAAACTATTTTAAGAACTAATTGGATTGGGTAAAATGAGAAATGATTAAGATGTGCTTTATGAATATATATTTGAATAAGTGGAAATATATTGTTAAGGGCTTCCGGCTGACGATTCGTGGCAATATGGTGCTGTGAGAGTGATCACCGCTCCTCAGCGCCTTCTTTTTACCGTGCTTTGGGGACCTCAAGGGGCGAGAAAGCATAAAGAGCTTCTCGGACTATAGAGGGAATCCGAAAAGCGGGAAAGCGAGGTGCAAACGCTCCCCACTTGAACGGATACCTCTGTCTAACCGGCACAGGCGTGTCTGCTGTTCAATGGCAGACCCGAAGTCACAATAGCCGCAAATGATGGGGAAGCGAAAAGATCGGGTCGGCTGATGTGGAGAGAAGACCTAAACCCTAATCCCTGGTGACCGTGGAGATTGAGTTCAAAGGAGTGTAGCAAACTGTGCCGAGAGGAAGAACTCACGGTGAGTGGAAAGGCGGCGACTGAAAGTGGCGGAGCAGACAGTAACTGATTGAGCTGCTGGCAAGCCTGCAAGGAAGGAGCTGAGATCATTTAGGCAGGGTGACGGCGCAGATAGAAGGGCTGATTTTGACAGAGAGGAGAGAGACTGGTGGAAAGAGCCCTGTGGTGGTGATGGTGATCATTAGCTGAATGGATTGAATTGTAAATTTCTGAAAGTAAAACTACGGGTGTTTCTGGAGGAAAGAGAAACCGGAAGCGCAGCCATCATCTGAGCTTGGCAGTTTGACAGCAGCAGAGTGACAGCGGGAAACAGCGGAAGGCGACATATTGAGTTGTGACTCTGATCAATGAACCCCTGTGGCAAAAAGACCCTAGGACTGTTGGAGGTTACCTGCAAGAAGCAAATTCAAATTAATATATAGGGGGGAAATCCTTCGACTGCTGCAAGAACTTACGTAATATCAAGGCTCTTTAATCCTAACTCTTACCTATTAACACTCTTGTATGTATGTATGTATGTATGTATGTATGTATGTATGTATGTATATGTATATATATATATATATATATATATATATATATATATATATATCCCTATTTACATAGACACTCTATAGATTATTTCACGGCATCTTTTGAGTAAATTTGTATAACCTTTTTATATAGCTAAATAGATTTAGACCCAAGTACATATATACATATATTTATTGAATTATTTAACTATAATATATATTGATCATATTTATTTTAATTAATTAATTAATTAATGCACTGTGTATATAATATTTAATATTTTAATAGAATTGCTGTGTTATAACTGTGGGGAGAATATAAATAATTAAGGTCAGTATATCAAGGAATTAACATCAACTCACTGGTTTGGAATTACAGTTAAGTATAGCTATCTTATACTTCGCAGAGCAATGATAGTTATCAATTGAGAATATTATTATAGAGCGAGGTGAACTAATAACCTAAGTGACTCAGATCTGAATAATATATAAAACAGATAAACGAATTAATTTGACATTTCTTATAATCAGGCGAGGAATAGACAGGAGGAAGGGGAAAAAAAGGAAGTAATTTCTTTTTCTTAGTGGATGATAATCTGAAGAAACATCGAGAAAATAGTGAGGGTACAGAAAAAAGTGCTGAAGGAAATGACTACTGTCTCATCGACTGTACTTAAGGCAGGGAAGAAAACCACTTCCAACCCAATAATAACAATGACCTCTCCAGCATTACAAAAATGTACCGAAGGATTAACAAAATCAGAAAAATTGGCGATGCTACCAACTATGCAGGCGATGCAAGCGACCCTATTGACAATCCAGGAGACCATATTTAAAATGCAGGATAAGATACTAAACAACCACATAGAATTGAAGTCAGACATCCATGCCATCGACCAAAAAATGAATGAGATTCAAGAGTCCATATACAATAATGAACAAAAAATAAAAAAGGTTTGAGACCAGAGTGGAACAGAATGAAAGAAACCTTGATTCCATCGACCAGAAACTGATGGCTCAAAATAGGGACTCGTAGACTCTATAATCCAGCTCAAAATGGATAAGGCAGCTTTCTATTTACGTTTTCAAAACGTGGTGGAAGACAAAGATGAAGAACTGGGCCAAGTAATGGAAGACTTAATAGCAGAGGCATTGCAGCAGGACAAGGATGAAATCATAAAAGAGTTGGATGAGGTCTATAGAGTGCAAACTAACTATGCTAGGAGAAACAAATTGCGTAGGGAAGTACACATTAGGTTTGCATGAAAAAAAGTAAAAGACATCCTCTATAACATGGCAAGAGATGAACCAATGACCTATAAAGGAAAAGAAGTAATAATCCTGAAGCAGATCCCCAAGAGAGTACGAGATTTGAGGATAGACTATAAGTTCCTGGCAATGCAGCTAAATAAGAGGAATATTCTTTTCAGGTGGATGCTGCCAGAGGGAATGCTGATTACCTGGAAAGGAAAAAGAATTAAAATAGACAGCTTAATATCTGCACAAGAATTTTTGGATGAGCTGAGGAGTGCAGAAGAAGACCAGAGCAGTAAGGAGGAACTGAAAGAGGTCTCTCAAGAGGAAGAAAGCATAAAAGAAGAAAATCTAAAGAAGGAACACCAGAAAGAAAGGAGACAGAAGAGAAGGAAACCCAAGAGACAAAGGGAAAGAAAGAAAGACCGCAAAGAAAGACCGCAAGCAAAAACTAGCTAAGTTTAAGAGGGAGATGGGAGGTTGGAAAATACTATCCGTTAATATTAATGGCCTGAACGCTAGTAGGAAGAGAAAACAGACATTTTTGAAATTTATAAAACAAAATGCTGAAATAATTTGCCTCCAGGAGCTTCATATCAAAAAAGAAGAGGGAAAATATTTAGAATTTGACAAATTTGGGAAGACCTTTGTCTCCTTAGCCGAAAAAAAAAAGGGGAGTAGCACTGTACGTAAAAAAAGGGATTACCACCGAACTCAAATATACTGTCACTAAAGGAAGAATATTAGCAATCAAGATCATGAGGGGGAATATCCCAATATTAGTAGTAGCTATCTATGCTCCGAATAGGAATCTGGGAGAATTCTATAAGAAATTGGATGAAAAAATAAGAGATTTGCAATATAGAAATATTTGTATAATTGGAGATTTTAATGGGGTAGTTAATCTGGACAAGGATTATAGGAGCGGGAAAACAAAAAAGAAAAAGAAGGAAAAGCTACCAAAAGCCTTCTTTGATGTAATGGACGAATATAACTTAATAGATGTATGGTGGGTCTTGCACCCGAATGAACAGCAATACACCTTTTACTCGAACCCCCAAAATTCTTGGTCAAGGATTGACATGATGTGGGTCAGTAGAGGACTGGAAATAGATTCAGCAGAAATAACCCCAAATATATGGGCTGATCATAGCCCATTAGAGATAAGGTGGAAAAGCTCGCATAGGAACCAACAGAAGAGATGGAGGCTAAATACCCAAACCCTGAGGGATAAGGAGTATACCAAAAAACTCGAGGAAGAGTTAAAACTATTTTTTGTGGCAAATGAAAGTCAAGAGATTCCTCGAATGGTAGTTTGGGATACAATGAAGGCATACCTAAGAGGGCTTATAATATTGCACAAAATATAAGAACAAAGAGAAAAGGAAGAAACAGAAAGATCTGGTGGAGCAATTAGGTGAAGCAGAAAAGAAATTACAGGGAGATCCGAGTGACAAGGCAATAAAAGAAAATTGGATGACAATAAGACATAAATTAAATCTATTAGAACAGGAAGAATTGGCATGTAAGATTAAGCAATCTAAACAATATTACTTCGAGAGTGCAAATAAATCGGGGAGGTGGTTGTCGTACAAATTAAAAAAGGAGAAGGAAAAGGGGATTATCTACCAATTGGAGGATCTGGAGGAAAGTTATTGAATAAAGAGGAGGAAAAACTTGAATTCACTGGGGAATTCTATGAGGCCCTATACAAGGAGGAGGAAACCTCAATGGAAAATATTAAACAATACTTGGTGAAGGAGAAATTCCCTCAGATAAAAGAGGAAGAAAAGGAAATGCTTAATAGAGAGATTACAATGGAGGAATTAAAAAAGGTAATATCAAACCTAAAGAACAATAAATCCCCAAGCCCAGATGGTTTCCCAGGAGAACTGTACAAAAGCACGGATTTAGGAGAAATTCTTATATCGAAACTGCTGGTAATATGCAATGAGGTTCTGAGAGGATCCAAGATTACAGTCATCAAGGGAGGCATACGTCGCATTGGTGTTAAAAGAAGGTATAGATCCGAAACAAAAAAAGAACTATAGGCTGATCTCCCGACTTAATGTGGATTAGAAAATATTTATGAGCGTAATCGCGGACAGAATGAAGACGATTTTAAATAATTGGATCCACTCCGACCAAAATGGTTTCCTCCCGGGAAGGCAGATTAGAAATAACCTGAGGGTAGTGCTAGATGTTTTAGAATATTATGAAATGAATTCTGAGGAACAATTGGCATTAGTCTTCTTCGACGCCCAAAAGGCGTTTTGACAATTTAAATTGGGGGTTCATGATTGAGCAAATTAAAGAGATGAATTTTGGAGAAAATTTTGTGAAAGTGATTACAACAATATATGACAAACAAAGAGCAAACATTATACTAAACAATGACATGACAAAATCTTTTCAGATCAGTAAGGGAGTGAGGCAAGGTTTTCCGCTGTCACCACTTTTATTTATATTGGCAACGAAAGTTCTGCTAAGGAAAATCAGACGTAATACCGAGATAAGAGGACTGAAAATTAGGAGTGAAATATTTAAAATTCAAGAATTTGCTGATGATGTTGCATTAATTATGGAAGAACCTTTAGAGACGGGGGAAAAAGTACTGGAAGAACTAGATGAATATGGGAAACTATCTGGATTTAAACTGAACAAAACCAAAACTAAAATATTAACCAAAAATATGTCAGGGGGGCAACACAGAAACTTAGAAGAAACTTTGGTATGCAAGTAGTTAAAAAGATAAAATACTTAGGGATTTGGATAACGGCCAGGTGCTCGACCTTAAAAGAAGACAATTATGTACCACTATTAAGTAAAATTCTGCAAGATTTGGAATGGTGGGGGAAGTTGCAAATATCAATGTTAGGTAGGAGAGCCACCATAAAGATGAGGATCCTACCAAAACTGATACTTATTCCGAACTATACCAGTTAATATAGACAAGAAATTTTTTAAAGACTTGAATAGGGCCATAAGGAAATTTATTTGGGGAGGAAAAAAGCTGAGGATTGCACTTTGAACATTGCAGGAAAAAAGAAATAGAGGTGGATTTGGCCTCCCAGTGTGGGAGATATATCAGTGAGCCGCCAACCTAGGGTGGTTAAGAGACTGGGTACATTAGGAAATAAAAGACTCTTGATATTGGAAGGATACGACCTGCAGAAAGGCTGGCACACCTATCTGTGCGATAAAGAAAAAGGGGCAGAGACATACTTCCATTGACACAAAATCAGAAGTGTATTAATGCGGACCTAGAAAGAAATTAGATATAAACATTATACAAAAATCCTAAAATGGACCTTCACAATGGAGGCAATGATCTATCCGAATATGGTAGGTATGGAAAAAATGTATAAATACCAAGACATATTAGACGATAGCAGCAACCTTAAAACAAACGAGGCCTTGGAGGAGCAAGGGATCCACATCGACTGGTGGCCTTATTTACAAATTAAATCACAATATAGAAAAGATAAGGAGGAATGCAGCATTTAAATGGGGACGAATGGATTCAACAAAATATGGTTGGGAGTAGAGAACAAACTATTAGCTAAATTATACTCGTATATGCTCGATTATGATAGGGAAGGTGAAATACTCAAAGACCAGATGACTGCATGGAGGAAAAACATTGGCCACAATATAAATTTAGACGATTAGGAAGAAATGTGGAATAACAACCTCAGATTGACTAGAGCAGTCACATATAAGGAGAACCAGTACAAAATGCTGTATAGGTGGCATTTAGCGCCAACTAGGATAGCGAAAATATACCCGAATGCAAAACCAATGTGTTGAAAGTGCGGCCACAGTCACGGTACCTTCTACCATATGTGGTGGACGTGTCCGGAGGTGAGGAAATTCTGGAAAATAATACAAAAATGGATCCAAGAAATAATAGAGGAGAATATCAATCTGGAACCAGAAATTTACCTCCTGGGAGAACTAAAAAAGGCATATGGGAAGAAGAAATACTTGAATACTTAAATATCATCACAGCTGCTAGATTAGTATATGCGAAACGATGGAAAGAGAAAGGAGGCCCAACTGAAGAACAGATAACCAGTAAAATAATAGAATGCGCTGAAATGACATATATACTGAATGAGAACGAGGATTCGGAATTCTACATGGTATGGGATAGGTGGTATAGGTGGTTGGAAAACAAACATAAATTTTGATTTGATTTAATAGGATTAATATTAAACTACTTATGTAACCTATATACATTAAGTAATAAGATACACCACAATTGGCATTGTAAGAATATATAAATATTCTATATCTTAATTTTTAAAACATGGGTATGTATATAACTATATTAGATACCACTTATATAATGTACATAGCATGACTGCACGTAGCCAAACCAGAAATGTCGAATTGTAATAATTTTGTTTATTCAATAAAATTCATTTTTTTAAAAAAGGAACTATATTGTTAAGATATTTTGAGAAATATATTCAATAATTGAAACTGAATGTAAAACTGAATGAAAGTGAAATGATAAAAATGATTTAAATGTTATACTTGCAAGAAGTAAAGAAGAAAAAATACATTGGTAAAAATAAAAAAGATAAAGGATTAGAAGATCGTTTGAGTAAACATTTAAAGGAAAAAAGGGAATAAGATGAAATATACTGTTAATAATTAAGAAGACAAGGGATTGGGGCTGCCTGGACTCCACAGTGGAAAATATTAAATTGAAAATGAATACAGCAATAGAGAGAGATGAAGGAGGGGAAGAGATTGGAAGGGAGGAGGAAGGAGAGAGAGGGATGGAAGAGTAGGGAGGAAGGGAAGGGAAATTAGAGTAGGAGAGAAGGTAAGATGGGGGAAGAGAGGAGGAGAAGGAGAAGGAGAAGGGAAGGGGAAGTAGAGAAGAGAAGAAGAAGGTGGGGAAAGAAAGTAGGAAGGGATAGGTAAGAGGGTAGGTTTAAGGAGAAAGATTGCTGTACAATAAAAAAGATGAAATGGAAGAAAGGCAACTCCAAATAAACAAATATAAAAATATTAAGATATAGACTGAACTGTTTAAGAATAAAAGAGAATAAATATGAATAAATAGTAAAGTTAGAATCTAGGGACAAATGAAGATGGTGTTTATGTATGCAAGTATAGAAATATTGAGATATGTTTGAAAAAAGAAAAGGGGGGAAGATGATTTTGGCAAAAATTGTAATTGAATAAAATGTATTTGAATTTGATTAATTGTATAAGATAAGAAACGACCAACACTCTGTTCAAAAAAAAATGTGGGTGAATGTGGGAGAGGAGAAAAAAACCAATAAAACTTGTTTTAAAAAAAAAAGAGAGTCCTGAGACTCTGCTGCAATGTCCAAAATGCACTGAAAAGCCTATGAAGATTTTATCACCTCCCATAAGCCAGTTTGAGCAAGTAAGGATGCTGTTATGTTTAAAAGCAACCAATAAGTCTCGCCTCTTCATACTTTGGTCTTTTGAAATAAGAAAACAAAATCCAAGGGCTTTCTCTGCCCTGTTCTGATCCAGGAACACATCACTGATTATAAGCAGTGAGAATTACCTGTATGATTGGTTGGAAGTACCCCAGCTGATACCCTGTTTCCTCCAAAATAAGTCATTCCCTGTAATAAGCCCAATTGGGCTTTTGAGCACATGGCAATAAGGGGTTCAAAAAAAAAAAAAAAAGACAGGAAGGGAGGGTCTTATTTTCGGGGAAACATGGTACTAGTTTAGAACCTGTTTTAAACCCCAAAGAATGTCACAGGCATCTCAAAACAATCCTACCTTGACTTGTTCATTAGATGTGACAGCGCAGAAGACAATCTCGGTGAATCCTTGTGTTGGGAACATCCGAAAGCAGATCCCGCCAATCACTCGACCGTCCTTGATTAACGCCAGAGTCTTGTGCTTGCTGCCAAGAAAATAAACAGCAGAAAGAGGAACTTGTATTGGAAGGAGAGATGAACAGAACTAAGAATGACACCCCTGCTTCATCCTTCACCTTTTTGAGATGTATGAGCAATGCCCAACCATTAACCCTATTATAAACCTGAATTAGATTCATTAACAATTCTACTTGACATATTTCCCAGCTGCAACCCTTTCTTTTCGGAGTCTTTGTGTCACCTTGGATTACCACTATTTCCATAGTTACTGAGCTGCCATGCTTCCTCCTCTACCTTACTTCTTACATTTAAAACAAAAATGGCTTTCAAAACCAGGAAGTTGGGAGATTTGCAGAAGCACTATGTTTCTTTCAAGAATACCTTTAAACCCCAAGTGAACTTCTTTGTTAGAATATAAACAGCATCTCTCCAAAGACATAACTATTCTCTCTCTTCTGGTATTCCTCAGAGCACACAAGACGTGCTTTTGATCTGAAGCCTGAGATTGATATATTCGTGGGGTCTCTGCTGTGATTTGTTGGTTTAGTCCAGAGTGCCTGTAGTGTTGTATATTTTTAACAAGCTTTTATTATTTTGTATTTTTATTAGTTAGCCACTCACAGTCCATGGGTGTGGGCAATTATAATAAAGGTAAAGGTTCCCCACGCACATATGTGCTAGTCGTTCCCGACTCTAGTGGACGGTGCTCATCTCCATTTCAAAGCTGAAGAGCCAGCGCTGTCCAACGACATCTCCATGGTCATGTGGCAGGCATGATTAAATGCAAAAGGCGCACAAAACCCTGTTACCTTCCCACCAAAAAGTGGTCCCAATTTTTCTAGTTGCATTTTATACCTGCTTTCGAACTGCTAGGTTGGTAGAAATTTTTTTTACCAAATATGAAGACCTGCAAAGAAAAGTAAAAGGCTTGTACCAATGGGAATAAGCACTTGGGTGCAATCCCAAAACACCAGGAACATTGCTGGCATTGACAAAATCATCATCAGTCAATTGCAAAATGCAGCTTTTCTTGGAACAGCTTAAATCCAGCTTCCATACGTTTAACACAATCAAACAGTGAAGTCTGCCTACACCAGGTCCTTGGGAAGGACTTGATAGACAAATATCAAATTTATGCTAAACTTCTGGTTGATTGTGAAACCAATCATAATAATGTCCCTTGGTGAAGTACTGATGTGATTATGGTCTTCTGTACTCTGAGGAAGATGACAACTATACCAGAGGTTGAACCATACTAGACAGGTCTCAGCAGAGGATTCAGACAAAAAGGGTCTCTCCCATAAAAATATATTGAGATATAAATTAAAGAAACACATATTGTCTTGGTTGCCACATCAAGAATTGCACTAGAATTGTTGGAATATCTGGATATCTGGTGAAAAATGGGTTACAGAACTCAGTACTGTTGGCTGAGCAACTAGAGACAAACTACCAGTGCAAAACTACTGGAACGAAACCCAAAGGTGCTTTTTTGAAGAGGCAACTGGACTTTCTAGGGTTTTTTTGAAGACCTTTTGCTTGTCTAAGAAGCTTCTTTAGCTTCTTGGATGAGAAGTGAAACATCTTCAAAGAAAAACCAGAAAGTCCAGTTGCCTCTTCAAAAAAGCACCTTTGGGACAACCGTGACTTGGATGATTGAGATTCTCCATAGACATTTAGCAATACTGGAAGGAAAGGTATTTACCCACTGCAAATATACAGTAATTGAAAACAAAGAAATAATGATCTGTTATTACATATCAAGTCCAATAAGAAGAGGATATTTGAAACAAATGCATCCGTTCTGGAAAAAACAACATCCTGAATCAGAAATAACAGAACAGAGATTAACGTCCATTTATAATATGAAATAAAATATTCACAGAAACAGAATTGAAAGAAGTGAAAAGGGCAAAGAAATCAAAGCCTTGCCAGATATAACTCAGACTACAGAGGCAAACCAGGGGGAATTGGCAGTAGAGGAAGCCAGCACAGCTATATATTTATTTTCATTCAGAAACCAGGCACCCACTCATCTGCCTCAGAGAGAGAAAAGTCCTCTAACTGAAGAAGTAGAAGAATTGAAGCAAAGAATAGTTAAGCATCTAGAATAACACAAAAACAACCAAATAAGATTGCCTGGACTAGAGTTTCTTCCAAAGAAAGAGCCAACACAAACATTAAAAGATGCCAATACTGATTGTAATATCAAAAATAAGCACTAGTTCGCTGCAAGAAATGAACCAATTAATGTACAAAACAGCTGCAGTTATAACTGAATGCCTGGAATGCAAAAGAAGAAGAAAAAAAACGGGGGGGGGGGGAGTGCATCATCAAAATGTTAAGATCAGACTGGAAAATAAGATTAGCAAGCTAAGATCAAATGCAAATAAACTCAGAACAAGAAAGATTAAGAAAGCACTGGAAATAATTAAACAGCAAATATCAACTATGGCTAAAAAGGTTAGCAGATATGAATCTCAAATTGTAAATTATAGGCAGAATCTCTGATTTCAATCCCTATTAGAAATGTTTCTACCAATCTAGCAATGGAAAGATTGCAGTGAATCAGTTAGCACCCAGCAAGGAAGAAAACGGTACGGTTTTAGGAGAAGATATGGGATAATCCAAAGATATACAACAAGAACAGAGTTTGGTTAAGGAGGTGGATAATAATAAAAAAGAAGATGAAATGAAAGAACTTGTAATAACTGCAGAAATGGTGGAAAAAGGGGCAAGGAAGATCAAGAATCAGTGAAGATGAATTGCGTGGATCTTGGTTGAAACATCTGACTAGTCTATATTAACTTGTTGCCAAGCAGTTTATCAATATGCTGCAAGGAGATGAAATTGAAGAGTGGCTTATTTGTGGCAAAACCTAGCTGATAATGAAAAATTCATCAAAAGAGGCAGCTTCAGGCAACTATAGACAAATTACCTTACCAATAACTTTCAAATTGCTAACTGGTGTGGTAGTTGATACAATCCAATAGCATCTAGTTGAAAACAAGCTTTTTCAACCTAAGCAGAAAAGAAATTGCCCAAACAGCAGAGGAATACAAGATCAACTCTTAATTGGCAAGATGATTTTGGAAAACTGCAAGACAAGGAAGGCCAATTTGAAAATACCATGGATTGATTACAAGAAGGCATTTGAGCCACATGACTGAATAATCAACTGCCCAGAAATAACAGGGGTCAACAGAAACATCAGAAACTTTGTGTGAAGATAGATGGCATAATGGGAGACATGATTGCTAGACAATGGAGATAGATTGGGAGAGATTAATATCAAGAGACGGTTCTTCCAAGGAAACTCACTATCATTTCTATTGTGTGTCATTTCACTGATTCCTTTGTCAAGAATACTGAATAACTCAGTTCAAGTTATCCCACCTCCTTTATATGGAAGATGTATGGTAAAACAACATCTGAAATAGAATTGCTGCTCAACACTATCCATATATACAGAAGGTATTGCAATAGAATTTGGACTGGACAAATGTGCCATCAAACAGTGAGTGTGGCACATCCAATCCTATAAAAGAATGAAAATTGAAGGAATCAAGGTGCAAATAATATCAAGAGTTTGGATGAAGATGATCACTACAAATAGCTGAGCATCCTTCAAGTTGACAGCATCAAGCACACAGAAGTTAAGAAAAAGGTTAGAAATGAATATATCTTGAGAATGAGGATGATCTTAAATGTCCAAACTCAGGGAAGAAAACACCATCAAGGTAATTATCACCTGGGCAATTCCAGACATTGGAAAAGCACTCAAGCAGAATTAAAAGCCCTGTATAGAAAGACTAATAATGAAAATGAATCATGCTTTTCAAACTCCAAGTAAAACTGACAAAGTGTACTTTACCAAGAAAAATAGGTGGGTGTAGAATGCTGCAAATACATCAGAGTTTAAAAAGAAAAAAGGGCATTGAAAGAATATCTGTAGGACAGAGAAGAGAATGCGTTAAAGCTAGTATACCAGGAAGGCTTAGTAAATACAACTACCAGAAATACCAAATGAAGAGCAGAAAAGAGAAATGGAAAGACAAAGCATGACATAGTCAATAATACATCAAAAAAATAGCAGGCAAAGAAGATAATAACAAGACCTGGCAACGGCTAAGTGCAGGAAAGGAGAAGAAAGGGACAGAAGAGCTAATTCTGACTGTACAAAACCACTCCTTAAGAACAAATACATACAAAGCCAGAATTGAGAAGACTGTGACAGATAACAAATGCCACCTCTGCAAAGAAGCTGAAGAAACAATGGGTCATCTGGTTAGCTGCTGCAAGACTACAAACAATGGCATGACAAAGTAGCCACAATGATGCATTGGAAGAGCTGCAAGAAATACCATTTGCCTGCAAGAAAGAACTAGTGGGACCATAAAATAGAGAAAGTAATAAAAAATGAAACCTTAAAGTGGCCTGGGGCTTTAGAATTCAAAGAGACAGGCATCTACCACATATCATTCCAGGCTTAATAGTTGTTGATAAGAAAGACAAAAAAGTCTGGATAGAGGACATGATAGTACCTGGAGACAGCAGCATAGAAGAGAAAGAACGGATGACGATAACAAAATACGAAGAATTGTAAATCATCAAATATCCACATCTGCCTACCCCAGATCCTTGGAAAAGACTCAATAGGCAGACAAAAATGCCAGATCCAGTCTGAACATCTGGCTGACTGAAATGAAATAATAATAATGTCAGATGGCTGCAGTCCAATACTTCATTTGGAACCATGCCCATTTGGTCAGTGAAAAAAAATCTGTAAGAATACAGATAGTCCTGAATTTACAACCACAACTGAGCCCCAAATTTCTGTTGTTAAGTGAGACATCTGTTAAGTGAATTTTGCTCCATTTTATGACCTTTCTTCCCACAGTTAAGTGAATCACTGCAGCTGTTAAGTTAGTAACACGGTTGTTAAATTAACCTGGCTTCTCCCTTGACTTTTGCTGGTCATAAGGTTGCAAAAAGGGATCACATGACCCCTGGACACTGTCTCCGTCATAAATATGAGTCAGTTGCCAAGTGTCTGAATTTTGATCAGGTGACTACAGGGATGCTGCAAAGGTCATATGTGTGAAAACAGTCATAAGTCACTGTAACTTTGAACAGTCACTAAATAAAATGCTGTAAGTGGAGGACTACCTGTACGTGCAATGGAGCATTCATGATGGAAGCTAAAGTCAAGGTGAACAGAATAAGGACTTGATTAGGACAGTTGGGTCTCTCACTGCAACCATTTTATAAAAGAACCAATGCCTTCCCAATAGATAGGATTGGGATTCTAGCTCATGAAGCTGTTATTCAAAACATTTTGCAGAGAATAATTAGCTAAATCTCAAGCTCTACTGTATATCCTGTTTACTAAAAGGTTAATGTAATTACAGAAAATAAGGTTCAGTACACGGCAGCAGGATAGAAAGATTAAGCAAAGCTGTATATTTTTGAAAGGAGAAACATTTTTTATACTAATATGGATAGGGAAAACATTTTATACACTATCTTGATTCCAAGGTGCCTTTGATTATTTATTTATTTATTTATTTATTTATTTATTTATTTATTTATTTATTTATTTATTTATTTATTTATTTATTTATTTTATTATCTATCTATCTATCTATCTATCTATCTATCTATCTATCTATCTATCTATCTATCTATCTATCTATCTATCTATCTATCTATCTATCTATCCAGACAACCAATTTCTCATTCACATTTATAAGCCTTTATCCTCAACCTATTAGAACTAGTTTACATATAATCAGCCCAATTCCAGGGACTCAAGATTTGATGGTTGCCATGTACATGAACTGACTAAGATATGTCAAATTTTTCAACTTTCAATTTCCAAACATTAGGGCTGCTCAAAAGCCTTGGGGATTGTAAAGATATTTTGCTTACTTTAAAATAATTTAGATGTGCTTGGTAAGTAACTACATAAATATCACAATTTTTAAACATTTTGTTTGTTGATATGATACCCAAGGTGCAACCTTCAATGTTTCTAACAGCACTCCCAAACCTACGGGTCAAAAACCAAGCGGGTGATGTATTCCTTGGGCATTCGAGGCAGCTGATGTGAAAAAACATTCTGCAGTCCAACCAGCCACATGAGAATCTTCTTGTTTGATTTTTGAGAAAGTGAGTTGCCGATGACATGGAACTCGATGATGCCACGCCGTTCCTCTAGGCGGGCTGTCTCATCCCGGGCTGCATTTGCTGACAAGAGACTAGTCTGTAAGCAAAAGAAACATTCTGGTTAAAAAAAAAAAGGAATTAAAGGCAATACGCAAAATATAGAGTTAAAGGTAGATTAAGACATTTATTGGAATAGGGGAGGTTTCATCCCATATATGACTATCACTAAGTGTTGTATCTTATCATTCTGGATGAATGTATTTTTTTTTAATGCACATTGAGAG
This sequence comes from Coluber constrictor foxii, assembly GCA_038048745.1. NCBI lineage: Eukaryota > Metazoa > Chordata > Lepidosauria > Squamata > Colubridae > Coluber > Coluber constrictor. Next base: position 74,991,654 of record CM075961.1, read on the forward strand.
CATATGCACCAAAGACAAATTCCTTGTGTGTCCAATCACACTTGGCCAATAAAGAATTCTATTCTATTCTGCATGGATTGCTTTCATCCTTCTAAGTCTATACAGATATTTTTTTTTAAAAAAAATTGTTAAAACCTTTAAGATTAAAACCTTGATTTAGCAGACTTAAGTTAATTAAACTGGGGTTTCTGTTATATTTTTGATAAAAAAGCAAAAATAAATTTTTAAATAAGATCCTGGCATAGGGACTGGAAAAAAATACAGATCTGGCAATACATTCTGTAATTTGCATAATACAATATGCAGGGCAGCTATTGAAGACTGATTTTGCAGTGTTTTATGATGCAAATAAAAACAGGCACAATTAACTAATAATACCTCAGGCCCTAACATGGCTGCCGGATCAGTAATGGTCAGCATCACTTCATTAACAAGCTCCATTGGAATATCACCTAACACACGAATTCTCTTTGCATCCTCAAGGGTCAAACTTTCTGGAAGCTTCCTTTTCTCACCTGTGTGGGAGGGAGGGGAAAAAAAACTATAGTACACAAAAATATCAAAACTAAATGTAATGTATATGGAAAGTGAAGCCATAGTTTATAGAAATCATACTAGACACTAGCCTGGGTTTGGTTCAGTGGTGAAATCCAAATTTTTTTACTATTGGTTCTGTGGGCGTGGCTTGGTGGGTGTGGTGTGGCTTAGTAGGTGTGGCAGGGGAAGGTTATTGCAAAATCTCCATTCCCACCTCATTCCAGGGGAAGGATTCTACAAGATCCCCATTCCCACCTCATTCTGGGGCCAGCCAGAGGTGGCATTTGCCAATTCTCCGAACTACTCAAAATTTCCGCTACTGGTTCTCCAGAACCTGCTGGATTTCACCCCTGGTTTGGATCCATATTTTTAAATCGGATTTTAATGTTTTGCTCTTTTAAAACAAAAACAAAAGAATAAAAAATATTCCAAGTTTAACAGAACACTTTAGGAAAAGGGAATTTTAATAAAATTCATTCAAATGATGGGGACTTTTATACTAAGCTTTTCTTTCAGACATTTTGATTTTTGGTTAACATTCCCTTGCTGCTCATAAGGATTTTACCTGGCACAGAATCCAGTGAGCTCCCATCCAAATTAATAGATGTCAAAGATGAGCTGCAGCTCAGAGATTTGTTGAACAAAGGAGTGCTAGCTGCAGGAACAGTGCTGATAGCTACACAAGACAAAGGGACAGCAATAGTGTATGCATTAAAACAGAAAGGCTTTATGATTTCTGGATGCAGATGAGATTGTTTAGTTCCTCAAGCTTCTGCACACAAAACCTTATTTCATTTTTATCCCATCCCTTCTGCAAGGAACTCAGGATAGCACACATGAATTTATCCAATGCAATGCTTGCAACAATCTTGATTGATGACGGTCCTGAGATCAAGCTTATTTTATTTGTATGGCCACCCATCTCACCTAAGTGATTGGGTAGCTTTCAACAGTGAGAACAACAATCTAATAAAAACAAGTTAAACAACAATCAAATAAAACAAGTTAAATCTAATGAAAACAAGTTAAAAACACAACACATAAAACACTGATAACTACTTTAAAACTAATTATGGTCAGTGGCCAAAGTCCATACTTGTGCAAGGCCAACAAAGCCATTATGAAACCTCCCCACCATTCCAAGTTCCCAAACATGGTGACAAAGCTCTACCTTCAGGTTCAATTTAATTTTTGATTGGAGATTTCATCAAAATCTGCCTAAAAAAAGCATATATTGTTCTTCTTCTTCAACTTACTCGTTACTCCCATATAACACCCCTCCTGCGTCAGCTGCACTGGTTACGAGTGGTTCTCTGGGTCCGCTTCAAGGTACTAGTTCTCTCCTATAAGGCCCTACATGATTTAGGTCCAGGATATTTACAGGACCTTCTCCTGCCTGCTTCCCACCGTCCTGTTCGCTCACATAGGGCCGCTCTCCTCAGGGTCCCGACGGCGAGTCAATGTCATCTAGCGGTGCCCAGGGGTAGGGCGTTCTCTGTGGGTGCTCCCACCTTCTGGAATGAATTACCTACCGAGCTCCGGACGGCTCCTGATCTCCGCTCCTTTCGTCGGGAGCTGAAGACTTGGCTGTTCAAGCAAATAGGCTGACTCTGATTCTGGGTTTATTATTTATCATTAATTAGTTATTTGCTTTAAAGTGCGATTTTATTGTACATGTTTCTTAACTTGTGTTCGCTGCCCTGAGTCCTTCAGGAGAAGGGCGGCATATAAATACATGTAATAAATAAATAAATAAACTTGGTGATCCACCCTACAATTCTAATTTATTTCCAGGGATAAAATCACAATCTACTACCAAGGGAAGAAAACTTTGCAGAGATGTGTTAACTATAATAATTCATTGGGGAACTTGTCTATTCTCGTATCTCAATTGATTGATCTTGTTTAGGAATGGCAGGGCTTTTGCAGTCTTGAATTCAAGATGGCTAAAAGCAGTTTCTTGGATGGTGACATGTGTTTTCTTGCACTCTAAGCTATCTGATTTGCAGCGGGGTTTTTTTTTAAATGTCTGCTTTTTATGCAAAAGAAGATTGATGAAACCAAAGGATTCTTGAAATCTCATTCATACAACTGTCCGAATTTGCTTTAGTAAGGAGGAAATCTGCAAGATTTGAACCATTGCCATAAATATGACAACTGTTTTTGTATGTTATACTTCATCGGGAGAGAAGGGACATAAAACATTGTAGCTCAACAATGAAATACTTTGGGGCAGAGACTATTTTGCGTGCAAAAGACCCCTTCTTCAAACGTCCAGATCACTGGAGCTGACGACCTTCTCTGGCTGTCATCTCAGACAATGCCTGTCAATCAGAGCAGGCTTTATTAAGGTAGACAAACGAGCATTTCAATTTATGTGGCAGTTTTCAGTTTGATACCTTTTACAGCTCTATCAACAAGCACCACTTTAGTTAAAAGGAATATTACATACCTGGCCGGGGTACAAGTGGAGCCCCTTCAGTTGCAGGCATAGTGAAGTCAGCTTCCCAGATTGGGGAGCTTTCCCCATAGATTTCTTCCTCCAGCATTGACAAAAATCTGGATATGAATTGGAAAGAAATCAGCACAGAAATCCAATTAAATTAATGTCAACCTGTTTATTAAAAACAGGTCAGTACTTATTCATACAGTAAACAGAACTGAACCCAACTCAATGGTGCCTATGTCAAATCTTACTTCAGAAACAGTGGGTAGGTTTTATGCCTCTTCCTTCTCTCCACTAAAAAGTGCAGGTAAGCATACTCTACTTTATATAGCTGGCTTGCAAAAAATAAAATAAAATAAAAAAAATAAGTGGCTAAAATGCACATTGAAACCTTGGGCTCTTATATGACAGGAACATGATATTTGAAGTATTTCAGACAACGTTGAATCACAATTCCCAGTAGCTATAATTAAAATGACCAATGATGAGAAATGCTGGGAGCTTTAATTCAGCACGAACCGTACGGTCAGTTGTTTCTCACCTGTTACATATACAGAAAGAAAACACACACATGCACACACATACACGCAAAACCAATTTTTTGCTTTATGGAAGCCCTTCAAAGCTAATCTAATTGAATGAAAGCTACCTAATAGAGCTAATAAAATAAAATAAAGTGGATCCATAAAGATTATTAACCCTGCGGCTGCTGCATATGCCTTCCAACTTAAAATAACACAGTTCTGCACTAATTGAGCATCTCAAAAAGAGCTAGGCTTCATCCATCTAAAAAACCCTTTTTTATATTCCCTTCGTACACAATCTCTTATCTTTTTTGGAGTTTTTGCCTTACTTGGGGAAGTGGGTGAGAATGAGGGTCCGTTTCTCTGGCACCAGCTTATCTTTCTCCACTCGGAACTTTTCGAGCAGCTGCCTGCGAGTTACTGTGAAAGTGGACTTGAGGAGATTGCGCCCAAAGACCTGGGTGGTCTCGTAACGTGGAAGACTGTCACAGCTCTGGGGAACATGGCAGTAACACAACCACCTGGAAAAGCATGAGCTGTGAGTAGTAAGAGGGAAAAGCAAGCAGGAATCTAAAGCACCAAGGATCATGTTTAGGATTCCAGAAAGCCTTCAGCCAATCTGCACTTGATTGAAAGCAAAGACTACTCTGAGGCAAGAGATCCAGAAGAGGACAATGTGACTCCACAATTGATCATATCCACTAGGGACAGGTGGGAGTAGATTTAAAAAGGTAGTCCTCAACTTACAATCAAACTTGAGCCCAACATTTCTGTTCCTAAATGAGACAATTGTTAAGTGAATTTTGCCCCATTTTATGACCTTTCTTGCCACATTTGCTAAGTGAATCACTGCAGTTGTTAAGTGTTGTAACACGGTTGTTAAGTGAATCTGGCTTCCCCCATTGACTTTGCTTGCGAAAATCGCAGAAGGCGGTCACATGACCATGGGACATTGCAACAGTTATAAATATGAGTCTGAAATTTGAAAATTCAGTGTCTGAATTTTGATCACATGAACATGGGGATGCTGTAATGGTGTGGAAAATGGTCAGAAGTCACTTTTTCAGTGCTGTTGTAACTTTGAATGATCAGTAAACGAATGGCTGTAACTAGAGGACTACCTGTCATAGACGCTTGGCAGCTGACTCATATTTATGATGGTTGCGATGTCCCAAGCTCAAGGGACTACCTTTTGCAATTTTCTAGCAAGCAAAGTCAATGGGGGACTCTCATAAGTCAAGGACTACCTGTATTAATGTCAGGTTTCGAAGTTGTCTCAAATAAATTGCATTTCAAATGAAGTCTTTGATGAAAACACTCTTATTCATTAAGCACGAATGTTCTACTCCGACTCATCGCAGCCAACTCTGGCTTCCTCAGCCAAAAACCCTCCTTTTCCTCTCCCCACTCCTCTGCACTCATTGGCCATCTTCCCAGTTACTCTGCCCCTAATCTATTGCTCCCACTCAAAGGAATTTCCCCCCTCCCATCCCATCTCCTAGGTGATATTCTCTCCAGGGAAAATAAGTAGGTGAAGAGCCAAACGACCCTTTCCAGATGCCTCCGCTTCTCCTTCTTATGTCAGCATTAGAGTAAGTGCAGCGTGAAATGCTGACAAGTAACTTTGTAACTTTTCCTGAACCACAACTCCCAATAAATTTTGTGCTTGAACAAAATCAGGATGTTCCAGTGTTCCTCGTCTTTGTATTACACGAAGAAAATAGTTTCTAGAGTTTGAAGGTTATTTCCCTTCCTAGGGAAAAAAGTACTGTGTTCTGCATTTGCTAAAAGCCCTCCCAAAATCACCATTATATACATGTGGAACAAAAACTAGATCTATAAAGCAAAGGGTGGCAAGAAGTATAGCTTTATTCTCCCTTTGCTGTCCCCTTTTCCTTGTTCCCTTGGCTCACCGCGTGTAGTTGACTTTGTACGTTGCCACATCATCATTTTGGGAGCGTTGGCGGAATTGGGATGGTGTTTCTAGCTTCCAATAGTTTAGGCAAAGAAGAAACATTTTAGAAAGCTCAAACATGGTCTGTCGCTCCTTAGGAGGTAGATGGCTGAACTTATACTGTACAAAGTTTAAGACACCCTGGAAGTAAAAATCAGAAATAGCAGGTATTTTTAGCAGTAGGACAAAATTATTATAGCTCATCCATTTGCATTTATTTTCTACTTTTACTATTTTTTTTTAAGCTCATGTCAACTGAGACTGCAAGGTTAGATGCTTTCTTAATGATGCCTGTTGCTTCCTACCCCCAAGGCAATGGGAATTAGACTTGACTTTAACATCAGGCTAACATCTTACATCTGCAAAAATACAGCATCTTACCTGCTCAATGTTTGGCTTCTCAAAGGGGGGACTCCCAAGAGAGCCCTCGACGACTGGACGGCTCATCTGTAGAATGCATTTTCTTAGAAGCTTCAGAGAAAGAAAAGCAAATCCAATCTTAGTATCACATATTTTCACAGGCTGTTTTATAATCTGATTCATTTGAAATGTCTAAGACAAAATTGTTTAGGATGAATGTTGGGCTTACCTTGAACGTTCCATCTATGTGCACTGCTAGAGAGTCCAAGCATGGGTTCATTTCAGTCTGTTGTGATGTCACTGAGTTGGAATTTCTTTGGCCACACCTTCCCCGTTCCGGCCAAGCCTCAGTTTTTTCAATGAAACCAGAACCAGGGAAGACGCCATCAATTGGAAGAACCGACCACTCCTGGACCTCGGACCAGCACAAGCCAGGGTGGGATTTGGACTCTCTAGCAGTGCGCATAGATGAAACGTTCAAGGTAAGCCCAATGTTCAATCTCCTGTGCACTGCTTGGACCCTGTGTGGTGGTAATATCCAGCGACGCTGAGTCGACAGCGACATGAGGTCTGTGAACCAAGGACGTCTCGGCCAATACGGTGCCACTAGAACACCTCCACCTGCTCCTCCAGGACCTCCTGATCACTCTCTGAAGTAAAGGGATTGGAGAAAAGGCATACAGCAACCCAGTCGGCCACAGGCAATGAAGGGCATTGACCCCTTCGGCCGCTGGAGTCCAAAACCTGGTGAAAAACTGAGGCAGTCTGTGGAGTAGCGAACAAATCCAGAATCGGGCCCCCGAAACGAACCGTGATGAGATGAAAAAGGTCCAGGTGAAGACGCCATTCGGACTGGTCTTTTGTCGTTTAACTTTGAGTTGTTGAGTTGGACGTCCCAGCGATGTGCTCTGCCTTCAAGGACCAAAGATGTCGTTCCACCCAGAGCCACAGCTTCCTCGCTTCACACATGAGGACCTTCGAGCAAGTGCCCCCTTGGCAGTTGACATGCATCTTGGCTGTGACATTGTCCATCAGCAGAAGGACATGTTGATCTGACAGCTCTGTTTGAAATTGTTGAAGCACTAGATGAGCCGCCCTAAGCTACAGCCAGTTGATATCGTTAGGGAGATCCTCCAGAGATCAACGATCTTGCGTCACAGTGGACCCCAGATGTGCCCCCCAGCCGAAGAGGTTGGCGTCCGATGTTAGTACCAGTCTGGGAGGGTTCTGAAACAGACATCCTTTTTCCAAAGCCTTCGATAGCCACCAATCCAAGGAGCGAAGCACCTGTGGAGGAACCCTGATCCTGCCCAGTGAGTTGCTGCGCCCTGACTTCTGACTGGGTAGGAGAAACCACTGTAGAGCCTTGGTGTGTAATCGAGCCCAGGAACCTATGGCCAGGCAAATCATTTTCCCTAACAGTTGGAAAAGAAGAAGGACACTGAGCCTGATGCTTGAACCTGCTTTATCAATTGTCTTATGCTGTCCCTGCATTCCTGAGACAGAAACACCTAGGACAATTGTGTGTCTATTACCGCCCCCAAATGGATCAGTCTGGTAGATGGAACCAGATGGCTTTTCTCTCAGTTTACTGAGAAGCCGTGATCCTGTAGAGTCTGGATGGTAAGCTGAAGGTCCTGCTCTGCCTGACTGAAAGACAATGACTGAATCAGCACATCGTCCAGATAGCACTGTAGATGGACAGGATGAGCCCATAAACGTGCTGCTACCACGTCTAGTAATTTGGTGAAGGTGGGTGGTGCTGATGACAGGCCAAAGGGAAGGGCCCGGAAGTGCCAGTGGCGGCCCGCAAAGGCAAACCTGAGAAAACCTCCTGTGGGAAATCCTTATGGGCACATGGAAATAGGCCTCTTTGAGATCTATCGATGTTAAGAAATCTGCTTGTCTGAGGCCACGCAGGATTGAATGCAGTGAGTGCATTTTGAACTTCCTGTATTTTATGTGAATACTGAGGTCTTTCAAATTCAATATTGCCCTTTGACCCCCCGAGTTCTTGGGAACTAGAAAGAGTACAGAGTGAAATCCCAAACCCCTTTGACCTATCGGTACCGGCTCTATAGCTGTGATATCCAGCAAGTGCTGAATTTTGGTCTCCATCATGGCCCCCTTGGTGGCCTCCCTGGGCACTGGGCACTGAATGAAATGATGAGCGGGTCTGGAACAAAATTCTAAAGTTAGTCCGAGAGTCACAGTTTGCAAGGTCCATGCATCCGTGATGGTACCCTCCACTTGTCGGCAAACATCTTTAACCTGCCGCCAATAGGGATGTGAGCCCAGGAGTCACTTGGAACGGCGGTAGGGGCGTTCCCCTGAACCCCTGTAGGGCACCTGGACTTTGGCTGTCAATATCTGTCTCAGAATCCAGACCTGTACTGAAATCTGTCCCCTCCATGGAAGTATGGTCTCTGAGACAGGGAGGCGGGGAATCCCACCTCTGTATTTCAAAAGGGCTGCCTACGGTAGTAAGGAGTTGGCCTCCTATCATATCTCCTAGACAGTTGAGGTAGCACCTTCCTCGTCTTTCCCTTCCACCAAGATGGGATCTAACACATCTCTGAACAGTTGCTGTCCTTTAAAGGGTGCAGCAACCAGACACCCCTTGGACCTGGCCATTGGCACAACCATAACAAGTGTCTGGAGGCCACATTAGATGCTACAGAGGCAAACTTCACAGCAGCAATAGAGGCATCTGCTGTGCATTCCGTTGCTGCTATCAGCTTACTAAGATCTTGCTGGAGGCGGAGAACCTCTGGGGAAACTCTGGCCTGAAGCTGCTTGAACCATAAGAGCGACGTTCTGGAAATAAAGAAAGCCGCTGTAGCGGTTCTAATCGCCCAAGCTGTAGCCTGATGGGTCTTGCGTGTGCAGCCAAATCCGCTTTCCTATCCTCTTGACTTCAACCCTTCAGCAGTATCAGAAGGAAAAACAGCAGCTGAAGCTAAATTGGTGAAAGGAGAATCCACTGTAGGAATCTGGAGAAGTTCCTCAAGTTCCTTCTCCACTGAATACATCTTTTTGTCCATGCCACTAGGCAGTGAAACAGATAAAGGATGTTCCCATTGCCTTTTGATGGTATCTACAAAAAACTGTGGAGAGGGTATAACCTCTTGAGTGGTGACCTGTTCCGAAAACAGGCTAGCACAAAGATCCTGGGAATCCTTAGGAGCTGGCTTGTCCACCTGGCCCATATTAGCAGTCATCTTAGCCTTAAGCAATAAGGTTCTGAATAGATGAGGGCGGAACAAACCAGAGTAAGATGGCTTATCCTGAGCAATGCCTGCATCACCTGACAACTCAAATTCACCTAATTCCTCATCACCTTCCAATGAAGCCTCACTGTGAAGGAATTGAGTATCATGATAAGATTCTTCCCTGTACTCCCTATGTATATGTGACTAATGAGGCACAGGATCTGCCCTGGATGGCCCTGGATGGGAAGGAGCCAAAATTCCCCTCTGGGCCAGCGCCTCATCAATACCCCGGGTAATGGTTTGCCCAATGGCATAACGTAATTCTGAGGATAAACTTTGCTGTGCGAGCTCCTGAGGGCGGAGACCCGCTGCTGTGGGCGGAAAGATAGCAGAAGGCATAGCACGCTGTCTGCCTGGCACCTGAGAAGAATCAGAAGGTGGTTGAACCAGGGGCAAGACATAACCCTCCTGAAAGGGAACTGCTTGAAACCCACATTGTTCCTGAATAATAGTGGGAGACCAGTCAGGCACCTCCTCTTGCACTTCCTGAGTTTGTAAAACTGTGGGAAAAATATGAGAAGCCTCACCCTGATCCCTGGAACCCACAGGAGATTTGGGGGCTGTAGCCTAATGCTGGGCTTTTGCAAAATGCTTTTCCAAGGCTTTCTGCCTTCTGAGAGCATCCTTTTCAACTGCTACAGAAGAAGATTTAGACTGTTTAGCTTGGGTGTTAACAGAAGGCTTGCTGGATCTCAGTCTAGGCTTGTTAGTGTTAGAGCCTTCTGGCTGAGGTTGAGGTATTGAAGACCCCTCAGAATCATTGCTATTGGCTATAACAGACACAATTTGAGAACTACAAAACCAACAAATTAAAGACAATAAAGGAAAATTTACTCACTGCGCAGATTAGGGCTCAATTTACTCAAAACTGGCAACATGGTTTATTTTTGAGTATAATATGCAGCAGCAGCTATAATTAGGGTACCCCAGGAAATAAAGAGCTGTAATGCTTGCTCCAAGGATTAAAAGGCTACCAAACACAGTAACCACCAGCACAGTGGTTCACTTGTGTGATAAATAGCTGTTCTGGCTTCCAAGCAATGGATCAGGCCCAATCTTCGCCCAGCTGCTCTCCAGAAATAATTTTTGCTGCGTTGTATAGCCCCACAAAATGGCCACCGCCAACAAAATGGTAGCTATCGGTCATGCAATCAGCGCCCCTTCTCCCTATGATTCGTGGCTCTCTGACAGCAAGAGGCAGAATACGAAGCCTCGGACTCCTAAAGACCTCTGGTGATCACCCCAGCAATCAGGGGAACAATCCGACCCATGTGGCAATGGCCGCCGCCGCGATCGAAACACTGTCTCACAGGGTGCCCAGCACTGACTCGCTCTCTGCGTTCTGTCTGCAAGCCACCCAAGCCAAATTTTAAAGAGGCTCTCTTTTTTTGTTCTTCTTTTTTTTAACTTTTAAATTTAGTTAAAGGCCAAATAGTACTAATTCAATTAAATAAATTGAAGAGCCAACTCAAATAAGTCTTTCCTGTCAGACTGAGTTGGAAAAACTGAGGCTCAGCCAGAAGAAGAAAGGCGTGGCCAAAGAAATTCCAACTCAGTGACGTCACAACAGACTGAAATGAACCCACACTTGGAGTCTCCAAGCAGCGCACAGGAGATAGAAGTGATATGCCTACCAAACTTCAATTATCATGTTAGTAGTTTAAAACCAACCATTTCCTGCATCAAAGAAACAAGTAAAAAGGGAGTAAAAATTTAAAAAGTCAAGGGGAAGAGCCCAGAGGAAAATAAATAAAAACTTAAGCAAATACAAACCTTATTCTAATGTATTTGCATCGGGAGGACAAAAATTCCAGGAAAAAAAATAACCTTATTTTTCTATAGAAAAAAAAATTACATACCTCCTTGCTGTATGTAGTTCTTCAGTTCATTTAATTTCAAAAATGTATTTAAGTAGCAATAGATTTTAATACTTTTTTTAGCTTACATAATTATAAGGTGGATGCTATTGCTATTAAATGGTAAAATTTTCTAGATAACATCAGTTTAAAAAACACACAGTGAGTGTGCTCTCTCAAATATTTCAGGTCAACTGTTGACATGTTCTATAAAAATAATATTGGGAGATATATACACGCACACATATATACACATATATGTACAATATTATATATATATTTGTTTTCTTTCCTTTTCGTAAGCTTTATGTGTATTTCTCTTTAGCCAGATTCTTCCTAGGTAAACCAAGATTTTTATGCAGCCCTAGTTCAGTGAAATCACAATCCACTAGTTTCTAGGCTTTTTTTCTGGCAGCCAGCAGACCCTCTGCTGCCCATTGGGAGACTAAGATAGATCTATTTTGGGCTTATAAGCCCTCATCAGTTAGCCACACCTTCATCCCATGTATTCCCCTGTAAAAATCTTGGTTTACCTAGGAAAAACCTGGCTAAAGAGAAATACACATAAAGCCTACAAAAAGGGAAAAAAAACAAATACTGTACCTTTACAGGGAGGATACATGGGATGAGGGTGTGGCTAACTGATGAGGGTTTATAAGCCCAAAATAGATCTATCTTAGTCTCCCAATGGGCAGCAGAGGGTCTGCTGGCTGCCAGAAAAAAAGCCTAGAAACTAGTGGATTGTGATTTCACTGAACTAGGGCTGCATATATATATTCATATGTGTGTGTGTGTGTGCAGTCTGCACATGTACACACACGCCTTTGTTAAATTATTCAGTAAAATGAATGCTAAATTAGATAACTCAAGATATAAAAAAAAAGAATCCAATGCAAGCCAAACGTTTTCCAAGGCCAGTTATCCTAGGCAGTCTTTTCCCCCCTAGGAAATCAACATTACTGAACAAATGCAAGAAGCTAAATTCAATGACATTTTATCTAGTTCAGTAATTATTTATAATATTAAATAGTGGCAGATTTGTACAGTCAGCAGACTCTGGGTGATGCAGCACAAGAAAACTAGAGGACCAAAAAGTAACCCAAAATGAGTTGCTCTCAATTAAGTTAGGCCAAAGGTAGGCATAAAAGCTACTATTTAAAAAAATAATCCTGGTCCATATTCAAAGTATCTCCAGCACGCTAGTTGAGCAGATCACATTAGCAAGGCTCTTCTTAATACTGATCTGCATAATAAAGACATAACAACGAAAAATTGCTGATTTAGGATAAGTTGACCTCAGATAGACTTCTATCCCAAAGAAGAACTCTAGAATCTTATCTTACCTTGAACAAGTAGAAATAAACTTGTTTGGTGTCTGTGTCTTCCTCTTTATGCACCGACATGAAGAGGTTCTCCACATCTACCACCATCCCCAGAAGACGGTTGATCTCTTCCTCAGAGACATTCTCCAAATGAGAAACATGGTCAGCTAAAGGTAGGCAAGAACATCAGATCATGCTTTGAGCTTCATCTCTTTACACTAGGAACCCTGTTGGAATATGAATGATTTTCATATCTATCTATTAATTTTTTTCTTTGTCTAATGAAAGTGATAGAAGTGATAGAAAATTGATAAAGAAAACAGATGATTGCCATGGTGATCATGGTTAATCATAAAATGAATGGCTGCATAAATCAGGCCTGATATTGCTTCTGATATTACAGCTTATGTTCCCCCCCCCCTTCTTGGGAAGATGCACACAATTTTATCTAAAGCAATAAACTGCACATTTTTATTTTTAAGAATGCTTACTGGAATTTTATGTGAAGCACAAAGGTATTTTTGAAAATAAAAACACTGCTGTTTTATAGCTTCCCAACTTCCCACTCTAGTCAGGAGTCTTGTTCTCCTAACTGATAATAAGCCAAATCGAGCTGATCAGAATTTTAAGGTATGTATGTATGTATGTCTGTATGTACATGCATGCACGCATACCCTATTTTCTCTAAAATAAGACATCCCCTGATAATAAGCCAAATCGAGCTTTTGAGAGCATGGCAATAAGGCCAAATCCTTATTTCAGAGTTAAAAAAAATATAAGACAGGGTCTTATTTTCGGGGAAACACAGTATATATACATACATACCATACACACAGATATACACATATACACAATTTTTTTGATGAAGATTGTACTGAAACATTTAAATTATTCTTAAAAAGCCAAATAAAAACAATATAAAGTTAACATGACAAGACCACCTGATGTCATACACAAGTCCAGAAAGCTTTACAAGAAAATAATGAGTGATCTAATTGCTTTTTCTCTAAAATAAGTATATAAACAAAATCAGACATATCCAGAATTCCATTGCCCCAAAAGCTGACATTTCTCATTTTTTGTGTGTGTGTTTAGCTCTCAGTGACCACCAATTGATTTCCCAGTGCTCCTAAAGTAGTATTTTTCAAGAAATAAGCAGCATAGGAGGGCAAACAATTTTTTTAAAAAAAACTATAACTAGAAAGTCACAACAAAGGAAGAAAAAAAATTCTGTAACACAATCCAATCAGTTCAAGTTTAAAATTTATGTACCTGAAGAATAGTAAGCTAAAGCATAAGAAGAGCCTGAGTAGCGTAGGGGAGTAATGCCTCCTACAAAGGCAGCATTTAAGATCCAGCTGCTGCAATTACTTGCAAGTTCAATCCCAGGCAGGCTCAAGGTCCACTCAGCCTTCCATCCTTTATAAGGTGGGTAAATTGAGGATCCAGTTTGTTGGGGGCAATAAGCTGACTTTGTATAAATTTAAATATACAAAAGTATGAAGGCTATTGCTTAACGCACTGTAAGCCACCCTGAGTCTCCAGAGAAGGGTGGCATATAAATCAAATTAAAAAAAAAAGAAGATAAATGCCCGATCTAACAACCAACTAGAACTGTTGTCACCAATATCAAGACCTGACAAGAGAATATTGCATGTTGAAAGAAGCAATCCATTTAAAGGCATTACGCTGTTGGTTTGAGCCCTGAGCTTGGAAATTTGGTTGCAAAGGTTTCATCACCCTTCAAGGAGACATCATCAGTGCATTTTGAATTACGCTCGTCTGTTAGAACACAAGCTTTTAAATAACTTTTTACAAGATGCAAATTAGTCTGACTAGCAATAGCAATAGCACTTAAGATTATATACCGCTTCATAGTGCTTTTACAGCCCTCTCTAAGCTGTTTACAGTCAACATACTGCCCTCAACAATCTGGGTCCTCATTTTACCCACTTTGGAAGGATGGAAAGCTGAGTCAACCTTGAGCCAGTGACATCTGAACTGCCGAACTGCAGCTAGCAGTCCGCTGAGTAGCCTGCAGTGCTGCACTGTAACCACTGCGCCACCCCGGCTCCCTAAATGTTGTTTGTTTGGATATTTCTAAGTCATGATCTGATTTTGGGCTGTGTGATTGGCTGGCTATTGTTGCTGGGCTGTAGTTAAGAACTATCTGTGTAATGCAGATTAGAATTAGAGTTGTTATCTGGGTGCTTCTGAGTCATGGTCTGGTTTCAGCTTGTTTGATAGTTTGAGTGGCTGGCTGTTGTTACTGAGACGTGGTACGATTTCTTGTGAACCAATGGGTTATAATTTTGTTGCTGCACAGTGGGGTGTCTGTTCATTTTAAATGCTACCTTTGGGATCGTGGTTGATGCAGTTCTTTCGAAAGTATTTAAAGATCTATGCTCCAACAGATGAGCACAATTCAAAATGCACTAATGATGTCTCCTCAAATGGTGACGAAACGTTTGCAACCAAATTGCCAAGTTCAAGAGGTCAAACCAACAGCTTAACTACCAACCCGAACTACTAATATTCAAACACTTTCAAAGATGTCTTTGGAAGTCCCCATTAGGCCCAACCCTGAATGAAATATCTGGTAATAACCAATATCAAATTAAGATTTTACAATCTGGAAAAAAGTTTCCTACTCTTTTCCCTGCTATTGACTCTGTGTTATGGTTCTAGCAGATAATTTTTCATCTGGGTAGTAGTGTTTTACAGCAATGCTTTTCAACCTGCTATAAATTTTCAGCTTCCTAGATATCAAATCCTAGATTTCCCTAGTCAGTGTGCTGCACATCTGTGCTAGCGGTAGTAGACACAATTTTGAAATCACTCCTCCTGTCAACCATATATTTCAGTCTCAGTGAGAGAAGATTGTGGTGGAGGATGGTAAGTGACCCTATAGTTACCTAGTGTATGTCCACAACTACGGCATGGTTCACTAAGATTGGTGACTGTTTGTTGCAAATCCATGCGGGGAGCCGTGGGAGGATTTGGGTTCTTCCAACCATTGCACTTGCAAGAATCATTAGCCTGCAGAGATGGGAGAAAAACAGGCAGAACTTAAGCCACTGAACACGTAATGTAAAGACAAAGCTTAACATTTTCATTGGCCAAGCCACTCTTGGCTTTTGGAGGTACATTCTAAGAATTAAGGAGATTTGTGATTTAAAAAGTGAGTGCGTTTTAATCAAATGAAATTTTACCTTTATAACAGTCAGTGATCAACAAAAATTAATATTAGCATTACTGTCATTCTCATTTAGCATTCTCATTTAGGTTCCACAACTGGAACCAACAACTTGATCATTAAGCAAAGCAGTTGCTAAGAAAAACCATAACTATGCTTGTGATCTTATTTCAACTTTCCTTTGTTTTACAGACAAGCAAAGATCATAAGTGCGAATTTAGATGTAAATGTATATTCTCATTGCTATCTTCACAGTGAATGATGACTAAATGAGATAATCACTAATCAATGACTGCCTCTATGAAAAATCTGGCTTCCCAACTATGCAAAATAATAAAATTAGAATGCTTAACACAAAGCTATAAAATTAGTATTTTAGTAAAATGTGTGTGTTTTATAATTAAAACTTTCTATTGAGACTATAAAACTGTAATATAGTACTGCACTGTTTTGAATCTATGGCACAAATATTAAATATAGCCCTAGTTCTGTGGCATATCAGAAAATTGTTAATTTTATATAGAACATGCAATACAAGGAAGGTTTGAGAGGAAATTATAGAATTTTTAAAATATCTGCATTGTATCAATTTGAATAGAATAGAATAGAATAGAATAGAATAGAATAACAGAATTGGAAGGGACCTTGGAGTTTTCTAGTCCAGGTCCCTGCTCAGGCAGGAAAGCTGATACCATTTCAGACAAATGGTTGTCAAATCTCCTTTTTAAAAACTTCCAGTGTTAGAGCAGTTTTTCACTGATTAATTATTCTATCAGGAAATTTCTCCTTAGTTGCTAAATTGCTTCTCCTTAGTTCTAGGTTGCTTCTCTCCTTGATTAGTTTCCATATATTGTTTATTGTCCTGCCTCTGGTGCTTTGGATAATAGATTGACCCTCTCTTCTTTGTGGCAACCCCTGAGATATTGGAACACTGCTATCATGTCTCCCCTAGTCCTTCTTTTCATTAAACTAGACATACCCAATTCCAGCAACCGTTCTTTATGTTTTAGCCTCCAATCCCCAAATCATCTTTGTTGCTCTTCTCTGCACTCTTTCTAGAGTCTCAGCATCTTTTTTACACCATAGCAACCAAAACTGGATGCAGTATTCTAAATGTGAGCACGGGGATGCTGCCAAGGCCATAAGTGTGTAAAATGGTCATAAATCACTTTTTTCAGTGCTGTTGTAACTTCAAACGGTCACTAAATGAACTGTTGTAAGTCAAGGACTACTTGTAACACTAACAATTGAAATAACTAACGATTCACTCCTCATTCATGATGCCCCTGATTGGCTGGAGATATACTGTCATGGATAATGCTAGGTTTACCAGGCCATGCAAATCAAACATAGCTAGTGATAAAGTAATCTCAGTCCATTGAGTCATCCTGAACCATTTGCCAAGCATCTGAATTTTGATCACACAATCATAATGATCCTAATATGGTCATAAGTATGAAAAATGATAGTGAGTCACTTTTTTTAGTGCCATTGTAATTTTGAACAGTCACTAAATGTGAATATTGTAACTCAAAGATTACCTATTTTAATAAAATCTAGGTGAACTTTGAAACTAGTATTAGTCCGTAAAGCTTAAAATATTGATACTACAGGATCAACACTGACAGGAGTACAGGTAGTCCTCTAGTTACAGCCATTCATTTAGTAACCATTCAAAGTTACAATACCACTGAAGAAAGTAACTTATGAACCTTTTTTCACATTTTTGATGGTTGCAGTACCTCCATGGTCATGTGATCAAAATTCAGTTGTTTGCTAACTGGCATATATTTATGACAGTTGCGATGTCCTGAGGGCATTTGATCACTTTTTGCAATCTGACAGGCAAAGTCAATGAGGAAGCCAGTTCACTTAATTATGTTACTAACTAAACAACTATATTGATTCATTTAACAACTGTGGTAAGAAAGGTCATAAAATGGAACAAAACACACTTAACAAGTGTCTTGCTTAGCAACAAAATCTCTGGCTTAATTGGGGTTGTAATTCAAGGACTATCTGTATAGCCTTTATCTGATTTCCTGGCAGTGAATTATGAGTGTTTAGTTTTTTGAGGAAACTAAACTATTATGGAGGAAATATATTTTAAGAATACTAAGAAAACAAACGTGAACCTGACAGCTTTATAAGTACATTGAGGAGATAAGAAAATTTCAAATATCTCTATGAATAAGTTCTACAGCAGAACATGTTTAATTTTACTGAGTTGTATAGACATTTATATTCCATGCATGGTCTTAAACTGATGTAATTAATACAGTTACATAAAATATATTAAAATAGGTATGTTCCCTGTGTACAATTTCTCATTTCTGATGCTTCTAAAAATTACGTTTGTTGGTAATTATGACTTTAGTCCCTATCAACTCCAGCTAACTAAGGCAAAGATCTGGAATAGTTGTCTTCCAATAATATAAGGAGAGCTCACAATTTTCTTCCCTTAGTGTATCTTTATGTGCTGCCTCATAAAGCTACCTGTGTTGAAAAGTAAGCCTGTGTTGAATGTTCATTACTCCAGCATTATTGCAGGAAATGTTTCTCAAAGGTCTTTGGCTGTTTCTGTTTTTCATTTTATTAAAAAAAAATAATGGCCTTTCAACACAAAAACACTATAGAGAGATACATAAAGCATTTCTGTCTCACTTCTGAGAAAACAGAAATTGATTTCTCTCATTTCCCACATGTACTCTTGTTCCTCATAATATTGTCAGTGATAAAATGGGTGAATGTGATATTTTTTGAGGTGGAAAAATGCATGCAACTTCATATCCTGTTAACATCCTGTTTGACTCTAATGGTTGTTATTACTGTATATATTCAGTCACCCTCTCTGTGTATTGTTATATGTACTCTAGGGATGCAGAATGCTACAGTGCAAGTTAGGAAAAAATGCACCTTCTTTAAAGGGATGCTGAGAGGTGTATGTGCAGCTCCCTCCAAGGCACCACACTTCATCATGGCACAGCAAGTATCTTCAAAGATACATTCACTATAAATACTGGAAATTACTTTGTAATCTGTTGAATATTCAATAACCTGCAAATCAAGCCTTCTATACAACCCACACTATACTTTTGTTTCATCTTAAAGTATTTTATCAGCTTGCTAGTTTTCTTCTCATTAAGGGAAAAAGTCAAATCTAACTTTGATACAGGTTTTTTCCTAATCACATAGAAGTGATTTTTTTTAAAAAAATGCATTTTAAAAGTGTACTTAATACATTTTGGACAAATAAGATAAATAATGTGGTCTAAAACTAAGGATATCAGGTTGCAAATCCTGTGGCATTTAATATCTTGATAATGCTAAACCTTATGAAGAACAGAATTTGTCTCTTTTAGACAAATAAATGTATCTTCATTAGGCAGGTATGTTTCTTGGGAAGCATTTGATGGATGTGATTAAAATCAGTACATTGATTTAAATTTTAAATAGAAGTGGAGATATAGCTAAGCAAAAGACTATATGCCTCGCATGCAAAAATTTGCATGCTTTTAATTCCTACTACTACTGGTCAAGGGGCGATTGTTGGAATGGGTGCAAAAGACCTGTCTGGATTTTGGAGAGCCACCTAGTGCCCATCAGAGTAGCCGAACAGGCCAAAAGAACCACCGATTTGTAGAGCAACTCCTTATATCCCAACGTCGGCTACTGAGAAGGGCCCATAGAACAGGATAGTTCCACAAATAAAATCTTCAACCCATGAACTGGCAGGAATTTGCATGCGTTTATGTTTTTTAAGTTTACAGCATCTTGTCCGGAAGAAAATATCCAACGATGGCTGGTCCACACACCCGAAGGAAGTCCCAAACTCTTTTGTCTCCTCCAGGCCCCCGTACCTTGCATGCTGAAAATACTCCCAGCTTTTCCAGCTTTTTTGCCCGCGGGAAGCTCCGCGCGTGCGCCTTGCGCTGGCTCGCGCGCTGCTGCTGACTTAATCCTGGACGGACCGGGTCACTGGTGCTTCCTCCAGCTCCGCTTCCCCCTACTACCGGCGGCGTTGTAACTGCAGAGGAGGTGGCGGAGGAAGGAGCGCTAGTCTGCGGGATCCGGGTAGTTTGCGAGACCTCTGTCTCCGCCATGATGCCCAAGACCCTGCAAGACGGCGTGGGCGCGTGGCTACCACTGAGCATGTTCAGAAGCTGGGTAGTGGGGGGGTGCCCTTTGTCTATGGGTGTTGAGCACTATTGCGCATGCTCCCTGGCATCAGTTGCATGCTGGGGAATGTATTTCTATACATTAATGAGAAAAGCTGTCCACTGGGAAACATATTGTATTTTTTAAAAAGTCAGATACTGTTTTTCTGACCGTGAATATAGAATCGTGAATATAGAATCTGCAAAGAATGAAAAATATGTATAACAAATATTTCTGATTTCCTTTCTAATTTTCAAATTTTGTATCTGTTGTAAATGAACAGCTCATTTACAGCTCATAAAATGGAATGAATGCTGGCAAGGATAGACTTCTTTTGTAGGATATGAATATTTAACAAAATTTTTAGTTTAAATTTCAACTATAGATATAACGTCTATAGATATATCAGTCATTTTCACGCTTCACTTTAATGTTTAGATCTACAGCTGAAAGATGCTTGAAAATGAATATCCATCCAAGAGTATTTAAGTCATGGGTCCTCAAATTGCTTAAATGGGGCCAATTCACAATCCCTCAGACTGTTGGAGGGTTGGAACTGGCCTGCAGAGTTCTATTGGAGGTGGGGAAGGCCAAAATCGGGTGTATGCGTGCCCCGTTTTTCACCTCCCCCGCCTCCAGTAGCACTCTGTAGGCCAAAAATGGGCTAAAATATGCCCATTTTTGGCCTCCCGGGACATTCATGTGCCCCGTTTTTTACTTCCCCTTTCTCTAGTAGCACTCTGCAGGCCAAAAATGAATAATCTTGTGAGTATTTTATCACTTTTGTTCATTTAAATGACTAAATGAATGTGACCGCAAAGTACAATTTTTATCATTTAGACTGTGTTAACTTTTTTTAAGCTGTTTTCTTACCTATTCAGCTTTCAGTCATCCTCTTGTCAGTCTTCAAATTCCCTTCTAATTTAATTTTCAGCACTCTAGAAATTCCAAAGGAAGAAAAGTATTTTCCATGGACAATATGCAAGGACTATGTATTTCTCATATTTATAAAATAAAAATGTAGCGTTTCTCCAATAGTGGAGAATTTAAACAATATAAATTAGCGTTATTTGTACATAGTACTTCAGATTTCCAAACGGTAAAGCATGAATTCTCAAACGGGGGATCATGATCCTCAAGCAATTAGGGGAGTGGTGTATGTGTAGAGTTGCAGGTGGATTTTTTTTAAAAATAAAAACTGATCAAGTTTGCCCTGGGAGAGTAAAGGCATAGGAACATTGTCTGAGCAGAGCTATTTCTGAATATGACCACTTTGTGATATATTCAATGAAGTATTTGTTGAATACTAGGACAAAGTTAAAGATGATCTACCTATCAAAAATGTGGTGAAAGTTACCCATCTTCTATTTTTATTTTCCTTTCCAGTCCTAACCCTCTTTAAATCATCAGTCATATTCATGAGGAAATGATTGCAAAAAAGATTAATCATTTTAGGGAATCACGGTAAACAAAGTTACAAAACCCTTTAAAAAACTAAATGTTAAATTTAGAAAGTTACCAGTATTTATGTAAGCTGATGTGCAAAAACAATGATTCAAGTAGGTTCAACACTTGATTTATAAAAATTTATTTTTTAAGTCATACACAACTGGAGCTTTGTCTTGAAGATACTGATGTACAATCTTAAATACAAATACGCATAAGACAAAAGTTGCCCTGGACACTAGCTCATAAACAAAACCTCTTTTGCATTACCAATATTGATAAGGTTGCGTATATGAAAATACCTATCATTGCTCCCTTCCCCAGCTTGAATACACTCTACCAACCTGTTTCGCTGACACACCCAACATCCTGATAGGGTTACTAATAGCATAATGTTACTTGTAAAAAATGATCATTTTATATATTTAACAGGCTGAATTAGTGCATTACGTCCAATATGTAAATAATGTGTTAATATAGATTTGGCATACCAAAAGTCCAGTGAAACCTAAGAAGGCTAAAGGACTAATTGGTATATTTATTAAAAGATACTGATTTGTTAAATGCTGGAAACTATAATACAAAAGAGGAAAATTAGGTTTCTATTGTTCTTCAAAAACATTTATAATTACAAATTTGGTCAATACAAAGTTTAGAGGCTATGGGTTTTCCAGTGGTAGGATTCAAGTAATTTAACAATCAGTTCTCTGCCCTAATGATTTCTTCCAACAACCAGTTTGCCGAACTGCTCAGAAAGTTAACAACCGGTTCTCCCAAAGGGGTGCGAACTGGCTGAATTCCACCACTGGGTTTTTTTCAATCTATCAATACTACAGCTTCAAATCACTGTTACCTTCAGGTTTCTGTAACATAATCTTTTACAGGCTTGTATGTCATTTCTGAACCAAATTTTCAAAGAAAAATGTGCATAGTATTGCTGCAACTCATTCTTATTTTATGCAACCTCCCCTGGCTATAACTTCTACTTTTCTTTAGGGTACAACCGTAAAGAACCATCAAGCGGATGTTATAGACATATTTTGTCTCAGGAAAGGATGTCCCTTCTTCCATGGAGCTCTGAGCAAATGCAAGAATATAAATCCTTTCAGAAGATAAAAGGCAGAAAGGAAGATGGATCAAGGTTTTGAAAGCACACATTGTCCACCCACAAAGATGTAGAAGAGTGCCATTGTTCATCTGTATTTTAAAAAAGACTTCTTTAAAAAAACAAATCTATTGTTTGTTCAGAAGAGGAATGGCCTCTGCTATGCTCCCCTTCCCCATTCTATGAGGGGAAAAAATCTCAGTGGAGGAGGAGAAAGGAAAAAGATCCTGGCAGCTGGTCTTCTGTAAGTGCAATTGATTCAGACACATTCCAACTGGGGCTGCCAGACAGGAATCCTTAGTGGCTGCAACATTGCCCCTTGCTGGACTGGGTACTCTCCTGGAGGTTGACATTTAAATTCTTGCCTGCTGTTCCTGTTGCACTCTGTGGTTCATTCCTGGGAAGTTTCTTTGCTGGAGGGAGAGAGGAGAGTATATTTAGGAGCCTGGCTCTTAAATTCATTCCATGGGAAAAATTAAAAGCCACCCCCCCCAAAAAATGGTTATGGGGGAAGAGATCAACTCAGATCGCCAGCTAATCCTGCCTAATGTACCTGTTGTAATTCAGTGGGAGATGGACATTCCCAAAATACACTTTAGGGAGATGTATTCCTAAGCCACTCATTTTACCCCAGCTGCTGGACCTTCTTATTCCATAGTTTATAAGCTTCCCGTGTTTTCTTTTTACCTTGACTCAGTCTGTCATTCAACCCGTTATTTTTACACCCACCTTTCTATTAATTTCTCAGTTTCCTGCCTTGTCTCTATTTCCGTCTTGCACCTTTCTGAGTGCAAGCTACAATTTTAGAGCCTATACTCTTAACACCAAAATTTAAGAATTTAAAATTCTGCAGAGTGTTTGAGAATATAGATTACTATCCATGAAAGGGTCTGCTTGGTGTATGGCAGTAGTTGGAGAAGATACCCTCCTCAAGCTGCCTTTCTCTTCCCCTTGACTAACCTATTGCCACAAAAGCCTCATTCACATTCATTGCTGTCTTCGCTGATGTTTCCATAAACAGCAAACTGTTGTCCTCTGCATAGATCTGGGCTTCCTGTAAGCAATCATGTCAGCAATGTCAGAATTTTCAAAGAGATGCATTTAATCTTTCTAATCTTGACTGGCTTCTTCTATTGCTCGATCATATTAATTTCATTAAAAAATATTAGAAATATGCTAAATACAGTTCCTCTACCAAGCTTTGACCGAAAAGCTCTAGCCACCCACATTTCCAAAGAGGGACTACAGGACAGATAAAATAGAGAAATATTGATCAGGCATGTTAATGTGTTAAGATATAATATGCTTGATAATTCCCTGAATTAGGTTGCCTGTGATAATTACTGTACATATTAGAGGGAACAAAGGGTTCCATTTCATTTCTCAACAGTCTTTACAATTACTCTGAAATTTAAGACAAGATGGGCCAAAGTCACCATTCTTATTACAGAAGAGTCTCGGAGAAAAGTTCTTTGATCTGTTGTTCTTTGCTTGTTCTACAGTTCTTTGCTTTTTTTTCAAATAGTGTGTCTTATTTCATTGGCTGGGATTAAAGAAATCCCAGCTGCTGAAAACCTTGAAAGTGGGGGTGCTATAGTAAACTCATAATTTTTCCAAATTAAAGGGAGGAGGAGGAGAATATTGACCAGTTTTAGTCAAAAAATGATTCCAGGACAACAAAGGGAATTCAAGCTATAAGATGCTCATGCCTAGTTTAATAAATTTGTGATTACACACAAGTTTGTATCAACAAGAAATAAGAGGTGTGAAATAAGAAAGGATATATTGCTAAATTTAGCAGCTTTACACAAGTTAGCTGCAGTAGTCCAAAGTACAAACAAGTTAGTATTACCCTTGGATTGTAAATGTGTAAATAACAAATAGTTTTAAAAAGGCAATTTCTCTCAGATTAGTGGATTAATACTTTTCATGGTTTTTTTTTTTTTTGTATTTTGGAATGCTTTGTTGGTTGCTGAAAATATGTGTAAGAATCATAGCTAAAAAAATACATCAAATTTTATCAATAAACGTGTTTAGGGCAGAGTAGCAAATTCATAACAAAAATGAAATATGAATAAGCTTTATTGATCCATAGCTTATGGCTGTGATGGCGAATCTATGGCACGCGTGCCGGAAGTAGCACACAGAGCCATCTCTCTGGGCACGCCAGTCATCGCTTGTTGCTCTTCTGGGTTTTGGTGCACACATGCGCGCCAGCCAGCTGATCTTTGCACCCACAGGAGGCCCAGAAACTAGAAGAGCAGCTCCCTGGCACAGATGCGCACACTGGGAAGCTGAGCTTCCTGTTTCCGGCATGCATATGCACACCCGCCAGGTGGTCTTCGCATGTGTTCCAGAAACTGGAAGACTAGGTGACCTGTGTGCATGCACAAGCTAGAAACTGGAAGCTCAGCTTCCTGGCGCACATGTGCGCCAGGGAACTGGTCTTCTGGTTTTCAGTGCTCCCCCACATGCGCATGCTCCCGTTTCGGCACTCGGTGCCAAAATGGTTTGCCAACACTGGCTTATGGTATTAGATCTATTAGATCATCCTCAGTCAAAACATTTTGTTGAGGAATTATTCTGAGAAGGCACCTGTATTAGTCCTTATGCAAAGAGTGAAATTTGAAAAGGATACAACTGGGTTTGGAGAAAAACAATACTTAACTACCTTATGATTCTTAAAGTATCTTAAGGTATTTATTGTTCATGTAGAAAAAGAAAAGAAAAGAACACCGCAGAAGGAAAAGCTATTATTTCCCAGTAGAAAATACCCTCACCTACCTGGAAGTCAACAGCTCGTTTGCTGGCCAAGTCAGCCTTGTTCCCTGCCAGGGCAATGACGATGCTAGCGCTAGCTTGCCTTTGCAGTTCCTTCACCCAATTCTTGGCACGCACAAAGGTATCCTATGAAGAGCAAACACAGCTCCATAATTCTCACCTCCTGGAACTCTAACGTACATATGTCTCCTGCTCCAAGAAAGGTGAGATCTCATACTATGCATTTTTTAGTGATAGAGATCCTTCAAACTTGGACTGGGGAACAGCATCGAGCAGTATACCATGTATGAGACAAACTGGGCCTCACAGAATGGAGTTCCTCCCCCCACCTATCCAGGGAGCAAAAGCTGCTAATGTATAATGGCAAGAGATACCAGGAACTTCAGATCATGATCCGAAGGACTGCAGATTTACCACTCCAGTAGTGAACCATGATTCTTAGTTCATGTGCATTAAACACTGAATTCTTGTTTATCTCTCTGGGTACAAGAGAGAAGGACATAAGAGGAGATGTGCCAAAAAGTAATTCAAGATTTAATACATGTAAAAAAAATTTGGGGGGATTTTGTTTATGAAAAAGTTAATACAAAAATATCAAATTGCTAGATTTTAACTTCAAATGTGTAGGAAAGCTTAAGATATCGTGAGACTTATAAATCTCTTTGAGATATTTTTAATAGGAAGTACAAATGTATTAAATAAACAGAAACACCCTATGAAAATAGCATTCAGCTATAACTGAGATTTAATTTAATTTAATTTAATTTAATTTAATTTATCAAATTTCTATACCACCCAACTCCCAAGGGACTCTGGACGGCTTACAGCAAAAAATAATAATAATGATAAAACAAAGAACATAGGAAAATTATTTAAAAACATTTTAAAAACATTAAAAGTCCATGCACACCACATCCATTCATGGCTGGATCTTGCAAGATTGTAACAGATCAACGGCCCTAGGCCTGCTGTAAAAGCCAGGTCTTCACCACTTTCCAGAAGGCGAATATGGTGGAGGTAGTCCAGACCTCAGGAAGTATCTGGTTCCAGAGAGCTGGAGCAGCCACAGAAAAGGCCCTCCCCTGTGGGTCTGCCAGCCGGCATTGTTTAGCTGATGGGACCCGGAAGAGACCAACTCTGTGGGATCTTACTGGTCGCTGGGAGCTATGTGGTAGAAGGTGGTCTCGAAGATAGCCTGGCCCTGAGCCATGTAGGGCTTTAAAAGTAATAACCAACACCTTGAATTGTGCCCGGAGACCAATAGAAAGCCAGTGCAACTTGCAGAGAATTGGTGTAATGTGGGTGTATCTAGTTGCACCCACGACAGCTCACGCAGCTGCATTCTGGACTAACTTAAGTTTCTGAACACTCTTCAAGGGTAGCCCCATGTAGAGCGCATTGCAATAATCTAGCCGTGAGGTGATAAGGGCATGAATGACTGTGAGGAGAGCCTCCTGATCCAAGTAGCGTCGCAATTGCTGCACCAGGCGAACCTGAACCTGAACCAGCAGCAGCCCACATCTGCATCAGGACATCTTTGGCTATTTTATTTCCAATACCTGGTTAAAGCAGTTTTAAGTGAAGCTTAGTTCTTACTGAGGCCAAAAAGTAATGTCAATGCTACATCACTTCATGCTACAGATGAGGTCTTTAGCCTGCCTTCTCTTTCGTTTATCTTTAAATATTGTATAGAGAGAAACTTTGTAGAATAAGCTGTTTGAAAATGTACTGCTCTCAAATATAACACTGTGCAAACTAGACCCAATATTAAAGTGAAATGGCATGAAATTCAACCTATTCTACACCTGGGGTTCCCTCCTAGAATGCCATTGATTCAATGGATGCATTCATATATGCCTGGGATATCGTATCCTCAAGGGAAATGAAACCAGAAAAGAAACATTGTTGCCCATGTGGAATAATTTTGGATTTAGTCTATAAAAGCCTTACCATATTAGTGATGTCATAAACAACTATGGCAGCTTGTGCCCCTCGGTAATACATGGGGGCCAAGCTGTGGTAGCGCTCCTGTCCAGCTGTATCCCAGATTTCAAACTTGACTGTTGTATCATCTAAACAAATGGTCTGTGTGAGGAAAGCAGCTGGAATACAGAAGGATTAAGGAACAGTCAGAAGAGGATTTGAGGCTGGGTTCCACTCAGGGGTGGCTATATTTTACACAGAAAAAGAGCTTTTTTCACCTGTAAAGCATCTAATTTTTGACTACAGTTTGTATTGACCCAATAATTACCCATCTGCTGTATACTTGAAGTTTTCTTCCCAGTGATATATGCGGAAGACATTTTCTCCCACTGACATAGTTGAAAGGTAACTTTGCTAATGAAGAACAGTGGCTTAACATTTGTACACCCTTTTGAATTTTCAATATTTGTGCCTAAATATGACTTAAAATATGTTTGGCTCTTCACAGAAATCCTAAAACTAAATAAAGAGAACCCAGTTAAACAAATGAATCAAAAACCATTATGCAATATTTGCTTATTTAGTGCGAAAAATGAACCAAAGCTACCCTGACTTCACAATGTAAAGTTAAAATAAATTAACCTACAACAAGCCACAGTAACAACTTGTGATTAGAGAGAAGTGGTTTAATTGTAAAATATTTTGGGACTTCACTGTGAAGATTATAATGTTAGTTGGGGGAGCAGCTTGGTGTGGGGGAACTTGGTTTCCGGCAGACAGAGGTCTGGATTGGGTATCAGTTCATTTTGATTGTGTAATTGGCAACATTTATTATATTTGGCAGTCCAGAATTACCAAACCAATGTGAAGTGACCAAGAATTGTCTGAGGTGATTGCTAAGTGCTTTATTACTCCTGATGTTTTCCTTCATTCATTTCTCTCATTCAAATCATGAAGTACAAAAAAAGCAGACTGATTTAAGATATGTGACTGAAGCCAAACTAATCGCATCTTCCTTGTGGCATCAGGCAAATGGAATTTACAAATGTAATGTCTGAGGCACAAGTCTTAGTTTAATTCCTTTATCTCATAATGTATAGAATGCAGATTCCTAGCCATATAAAAATAGATTCTTAGGTAACTATTACTCTCTTCAGATTCTTAACTTCTACCTAGTCAAAAAAACTCGACTCAAACCTGGCCAGAAAAGCTTGCTCTGCTAAACTTGTGTACACAATTGCCAAGGTATACAATGTGCCTGGCATTTATCACAGGAACATTTTAAAAAGGAACAGAAATGATGTAGCCATTGGCATCAAGCCAGATATGACACTTTAACAAAGCAAGGTTTCTGCATGGCTACATATGTGTAATGTCTTTTTTGTTTTTATTCTTCTGGAACATGTTAGGCATGATTATTTGCTGATATTTGTTTTTATTTTATTACATTGTATCATCGTATTTGTTGTAAACCATCCAGAATCTCTTAGATTACGCCAGGAGTAAATGCAATAAATAATCCTAATCTCAGCATTTCCTGGAGACAACTCAATCCTTCTGCCAAGTTGCTCCATTCAGAAACTATATTAATAAGGGAACTCTTCTGGGAAATCATTTGGATCCAGGCTTTCAACCTTATCAACATTTCATGCAAAGTATCATAAGAAAATTTGTCTATCTGTCCATTATTGTGTAGTCACAATGGATGCTGTAGGCATAGTCCACTGAATAACAATTCACCATCTAGCTTTGTCTTCCAACTTCCAGAATTTCCAGCAATCACAACTTTCTGTTAGAGAATTCTGGGAATTGTAATCCAACACACAGAATATGCTGGATGATTCAAAGCCAGATGGAAGGTATCAGCAACAATTGTGCCCATCCCCAAAAATTTTCTATGCAAGTTAGTTTAGAAAGAACTCCTTAACAACAAATACTTGTTAACCATTATACAAGGCTAAATTTCAAAGAGATTCTGAACAGCTTTATCAATGATTGTGACACTTACCTCCGATTGTGCTCTCTTGATACTCATGAAACTGTCCTTTTACAAAGCGTAAAACAAGGCTTGATTTCCCAACAGCTGACTCTCCCAGGAGCACCAATTTAAACTGACAGATCTTGCCTATAGATGGCCCATTAGGACGTCGACCTGCCATGGTCTACAACAATGGCACAAGTTCCAATAGAAAGATGAGACTCAGCAAACAATGTTGTAACTGAAAGAGAGAAATATTTCAGCCAGAGAAAGAAAGAGCTTTCTTTTTTTACAGCAGCTGAAGTATTCGATTCAAACAGTCAGTTTGAATCATCATCTGCTGAGAAATCCTTGAGCAAGTCAGTTATTAATATGTAAAGAATACTGTTGTTCTTCACTTCAGAAGAAAATTGCAGCTGCAAACAGAAAATGAAAAGGATCATGCAAGTTAGAGAAGCGCATAAATTAAATGACTGTTAAATTGCAATTTTAATACACCTTCAACATCACTTAAATATTAATTTTGGGGTTGTATCCAGAAACTGGGCATAATCAAGCTAATTCCTTAACCCCTTTCAGCTGTCTAAAGCAGCCTAACAGGGCTAATACTGATTAACCATGCAGAATTGAAGGTTTGGGAAAAAACGTTGTGTTACGAGCTTTGACCAATATTACAATATGATATTGAACTGAGTTTTGGATTAAAAATGTAGCATTGTACAGTTTATAGAATGTTTTCAAGATAATAGTTTAGAATTGAAATGGAAACAATGCAATTAGCCACAAATAAAGAATCCTGAGAATCAGGAAAAATGGCGTTCAACTGTTAAAAATCAAGTTTTCAGCAAGAAGCATTAAGATTTAAGGTACAATATAATATAATTAAATGACTCTAATGAGTTAATTATATATGAAAATAACTAAACACTTAATGAATAAATGTTACCAGAAAAGATTCTACCACCAGATTTTCAACCTGCAACCAGTACATGCATTTATCCCATTGGGGAAATATGTAAGCTTTATTACACAGAGTACTTGAAATAACAAATTGTAATATGTTTACAGAAGGATAGGTTGCAGACTTGACATAATAGCAATAGCACTTAGACTTATATGCTGCTTCAGAGTACTTTTACGCCCTGTCTTGTAACAAGTATATGTTACACTATATAATGCACTTTTATTAGTCCGCGAGAACATTTTGGTGGTCCGCAGAAAAGTTATTTGCATTTTTTATATTGCTCTAAATCAGGGGTCCTCAAACTATGGCCCCTGAGCTGGATATGTGCAATGAACATTTGTGTTGTAGCCAGCCTGGGTAATAGATTGGCCCCTGCAAACTCCGCCTCTCGAGGAGCCTAGCTGAAGTTTCATGCGCCGCTCGCTGCAGTGCCTAGACTCTCAGTGACAGAATGGGGTCCTTCAGGTACTTAGCTTGGCCTCTTGTTTAGTAGCTCCAGACCATCCCTCCATCACAGGAGATCAGACGTCTCAGCGAACAGTGCACAAACCTCCCACTGCCTGGGAGGAGAAGAGTGTCCTGGAACCCAAACGCTGGGCCTTGCTAGCCTTGGAAGCCAGGGATCCTGCAGGCATCCCAAGCCATGTAAAGGCCACCCAAATCCCCGGGTTGTTCGCTCCACCTGCTTGCCCACCCACCGCACCTGGGCCTGCGGAGCACCGTCCGCTCCAAACTAAGTGGCGGGGAGTGACTGGCCTGCCAAGGACAGTGCCCTTCTAGTGGCCGCCACCCTGGCAAAGGTGAAGTGGAAGCAGACAGCAACAGTGACCCGATCCTGGCTGCCAACGCTGCAGGCAAGAACTGGCCACACCAATCCCATTTCATGGCCATGCAAACAGAGCCTATACCAGCTGCTTCTCTCCGCTGTAGTGCTTCCTGGATGTGGCTTACTGATCCGAGCCCAAAACGGCGGGAGGTGAGGGCTGCTTTGGCGCCATCAGCTGGCCAAATGTACCACAACGAAGGTGGAATACTGTTGCCGTGCAAAGTAGCATTTTGCTCCTGCACATTTAGGCTCCGGCCATCACCACTGCCACTTCAGCTCACCTGTGCCACCGCCACCCCTTGCCACAACAGCACCATTATCTCATTCTGGGAGGCAAGGGCTCCCCATTGCACCAGTTGCAATGTTCCATGTACCAACCTCTATGGTGGAGATTTCTAGCTCCACCACGAGCTGCCCAGCCGGTCCCATATTCCAGAGCTCTAGTCACAGTACTGGCCCATTGGTTGTCCCAGAGCAGCTCCTCCACCTGACTGCACTGGCCTGCCGACATCCCACCAATGTTAGCAAGCTACAGACACTCTGCCAGTCTTCTTTTTCCTTCACTCAGATTGGCCACAAAGCTTCTCCTTGAGAGAAGGAACACAAAAGAGGTTCCTGGAAGGCTGTGTGCTTGGATCAGGTGCTTTCTTTCGGGCCTCCCACCCAGAGGCCTTGCAGAAGCAGAGATAGGTGGGAAGCTGAGAGAAAGCACCTGATCCGGGCACACAGCGCCTCAGTGTCAAGTTAGGTTGACGTTCCCCTGCATTGATCCAGCAGACAAAACAGGAAAAGGGGGCAGAAAGAAACAGTCCAGTTGCCAAGGTATACTAGAGTGGGAGGCCAGTGAACTGGAGAGCTTCTTCTCCATCTTCCCAGCAGCACGGGACTTCTCATGACCGGGCCCTGATCTCCCTTGCAGTTTCTTCTGCTGCTGGAGGATGGGCTGCAGCAGTCCCACCTTGGCCCAGGCCAGCTCCTTGCAATCACCCATGCCAGGATTGCTGTAGAGAATCTCCCCCTTCAGGGTCTTTTTGTGCGGATTGGAGCAGGGCAGAAATTCCAAGTTGGAGTCTGCTTCAGCCTCCTGGTGCAGGGCTTTGGGCGAAGGCTGGAGGGAAGTGCCACTGGTGCCGAAGAGCCAGAGGGCCTTGTTTTAGTGGGGCAGCATCATGACATGGAACTGGCTGACCATCTCAGCCCGCTGAGCCGTCAGGTGCCAGTATCTGGCCTTGCCTTGGACTCCCGCAGGTCTTCCTCTGCTTAGAAAGCCTATGCTTGTTGTCCTCAGTGAAGTGCTTCTGTTGAGCTTCCTTCTTGGTCAGATCCAATTTGAACTGAGCCAGTTGTTTTGTCAAGTCTTTCTCATGGTGGCTGCTTAGCTTCAACAATTGTTTCCTCTTGGGGCCCTCAGGAGCCCAGGCGGGGAAAGTAGAGGCTGGCCAGGTGCCCCTCAACATGAGTGTCATCGAGTTGGCCTCGCCTAACCAGTCACATGACTACCTAGCCACACCCACCCAGACAGGCATTAGGCAGATCATATTAGTGGTCCATGGAATTTAAAATTATGAATTTAGTGGTCCCTGAGGTCCAAAAGGTTGGTGACCCCTGCTCTATTGGATACCATCAGAGACAATGCTAGGATTTTTCACACTGTCCCAAGGCTTACGATGAACTTTTGATATAATTAGAATATTTTATATAGCAACTATTACTAGCAGTTGCCAGGAGTCAATAATCACTAGAAGACACCAATATACATAAAAGATAAAAATGGAAACCATATACCAATCTCCTCAAGATGGAGTACACACACACAAACAAGATGATCAGAATGAAACATAGTGAGAACTAGAGAATGTTATACAAATCTGACACCTTTATTCTTTTAATATATGGCATAAAACATATTAAAATGATTTCATGCATGAATGCTGTAGCTATATTTCAGATGCTGGCATCAAATATAAATAAGTCACATTAAAAGGGGAAAAGGAAGCATTCCCAGTGAGGAATGTCACACCCACCACAATCAGTACCATCCCTTGTTATCACCATAGCTTTGTTTAAATATCAGTGATTATGTTGTTTAGTTCTCAGGTCAAGGACTCGGTTCCAATTCCTAATAATCCTCAAAGCAAAGCAACAGGACTCTTGTCAACAAGTCCCAAACCCAGCGCAGCCTTTTGTAACCAAAGCAGACGCCACTCCAGTTCCAACAATGTGATCTAATTGCCTCCAAGAAGCCAAGAATTTCTCACGTCCTCGTCTAGCAGCAGTAGGTAGTGAAAGATATACTGCCCCAGAACATGGAAGCTTCATTTGGCTTGCCCGGCTAAGAAACCCCATTTCCAAGCCACTCTTTAATGTGTGACGGAGGGAAAATTAAAGGACTCCCGCAATAATTTAAAACTGGAATGAGTTTTAGGGATTGATTTTCGTCTTTCCTGGACAAAACCTTACACTTACCCGATCCCGTCTGCGGGACCGCCGCGGAAAACAGTTCACCGCCTGCCTACCGGAATCCCGTTTTCCCCAATTCCAAACCTCAAATGCAGCCACTTCCGCCCTCGGCTTCTTTTCAGCTTCTTCCGCTTCCTCAGAAGCTCGTTATTTCCACTTCCACTTTCTGACAGGCTGTCTCATTGGCAAATCAAGAGAAAGAATTCGAAGCCCTGCCTTTTTCCACCGCGAGCTGGTGATGTCATTTGAGAGGGAGGGGAAAAGGGCGTGGCCTTGAGTAACGGGTGTTAAAGTGAGGGGAGTTACTGCCGGTTAGAAGTAGCTATATGCCTGTGGCGGAAGCGCAGGGAATCTCCACAAATGGTCTAATACAAATCCTGTTACGTTCCACTTTAATGGCTGGAGATGATGGGAGTCATACTACATCCAAATATAGTGCTATAGAATTGAAGAACGCCTGGTTGGAGAAAGTGACCGATGTGGAACCATATTATGCCCATATTATACCTGTATTGGGTATGGAGGGAAGGTGGAATAGTCTTTAAAGCAGACTTTAGTAACAGTAAACATTTTGTACCTCCTCCAAGTACATTTTAAAAATCTGGCATTCCCTGATTCAGATATGTTGATGTTTGTTTTTATCTTAAACTTGTTTATATTTAAGTTGCAATCTCTGCCTATCTATCACTGTGTGCATGGGTGATGAGCAACAATTCAGGGAGGGAAATTCTATGCTTAGAAGACCTCATGTTCCACTCTTCTGAGGAAGAAGAATAGAATAGAATAGAATAGAATAGAATAGAATAGAATAGAATAGAATAGAATAGAATAGAATAGAATAGAATAGAATAGAATAGAATAGAATACTTTATTGTCATTGTACGTGTATACAGTGTATACCCCTACAATGAAATTCACTTAATACCCAAAGACCAGGTCCAACACCCATAACAATCCCCAAACACACTCCCACCCACCACAATTCTTCATCTCTAAGGTATCCAAACATCCATACAATAGATCAAGTAATACAGTCCAACAGCTCACTGATGGTGGCCCTTTAATTCATTGTTGAGTGCAATTATAGCTCTGGGATAAAAACTATTCAGAAAACGTGTGGCCGAGTTTTAGTTGTTCTGTATCTTCTGCCAGAAGGCAACAATCCAAAAAGATTGTAAGCAGAATGGGAAGAATCTCTTGAGAATGTTATGCAACTTCCTCAAACAGCAAGATTCGAAGTTGTTGTCCAGGGCTGATAGCTGGAGTCTGATGATATTCTGAGCAGTTTTAATGTTTCTCTGTAGAGCATTTTTGTCCGCTACAAAGCTGCTCCCATACCATGCAAGAATGCCATATTTCAGGACACCGGAATTGGAATGGAATGGAATGGAATGGAATGGAATGGAATGGAATGGAATGGAATAGAATAGAATAGAATAGAATAGAATAGAATAGAATAGAATAGAATAGAATAGAATAGAATAGAATAGAATAACAGAGTTGGAAGGGACCTTGGAGGTCTTCTAATCCAACCGCCTGCTCATATACCATTTCAAACAAATGGTTGTCCAATGTCTTCTTAAAAACTTCCAGTATTGGAGGATTCACAACATCTGGAGGCAAGTTGTTCCACTGATTAATTGTTAATAAGTACTATTTATTAGAGATATTGTTGTCCATCGCAGATATATACACATATTTTATATTTGTATGTGCACTGTATACACACACACACACACACACACACATCTACAGATTCATACACATATATGTAAAGATAGTCATGTGAAAAAGAAACACTGCCTTTGAATTCGGTATTGAGTTTTATATATCAGGACATAATAAAAAATCATCTGGTCCTTACCTATTCTTAAAAATAGGTAAATGCAATCTCAGATGAACATCACATGACATTGCACCATGACACCATTTATTTTACAAAAAGAAAGTCAATATGGAAAAGCCATGTGTGTGAAAAACTAAGTACACCCTTACTGTTTTCATACTTATGAAGAGGCTATGTAGCAAGTAGGTGCTGCTAATAAAAGGCCTTGATCAATTGATCATCAGCAAGTTTGACTACCTCGATAAAAGCCAAAGTTTTAGGAGTTTACTAGTCCCGAGCATTGTGGTGTGTATTAACAAAATGCTGAAGAGTAAAGATGTAATCCTTGAAGATCATTGTAATTGTTGCTGCCCATCAATCTCGGAAGGGTAAAAAATCATTTCCAAACAATTTAAAGTCCATCATTCTACAGTGAAGAACATTATTAACAAGTGGAAAACATTCAAAACAGTTGCTACAAGACAATGGACATCCCAGCAAATTTATCCCAAGTCAGACATTGCACCATTCCTAAAAATTGCAAAAAATCCAAGAATTACATCTCAGACTCTATAGGCCTCTATTGGCATGTTGAAATTCATGCTATAGTAGTACAATTTTAAAAAGATTGGATAAATATGCCTTGTTTGGAAGGATTGTCAGGACAAAGCCTCTTCTCTTTAAAAGGAACATAGCAGCACAGTTTAGGTTTGCCAAGTTGCAGGTAAACAAATCACAAGACTTCTAAAACACAGTCCTTTGGACAAGTGAGGCCAAAATGGAGGTCTTTGGCCATAATACACAGTGACTCCTAATCATCTTTGTTTCTCTTCTCTGCAATAATTCATGAATGTTTTTCACACATATATTTGATTTTATAATCCAATCTAAAAATAAAGTTTATTTCTATAAAATATTTATAGTTCTGTTTAGTATGAATTCTCCCAACTTTTAGAATAATAGAAAATTGAGCTGGTGACTTATTATTTAAAGTAATGAAAGTAGTTTAGACTATAGGCCATATTTGACTGATAGACCAGTGGTTTTTTGAACAATGGTCTATTCAGTTAATTCTGTGTTTTTGCTTTACATGACACAATGAGACCACATGAACTTTTTAATTCAACATGTTAGACTAAAATATGGCCAAGTCCTCTTGGTTTAGTGTGCTTTGTGAATGCAGCCATTATCTCTAAAAATAAACTCAAGTGACAAGGAATAGTAAATATGGAGCTAATATGAAGCCACTGAGAAATGAAGAGGAAGTACAGAATGCCATGGTCATCTCTGGTTTGGGATTGCAACAGATTGATTATAGTTCTGTCTGTGTTACATAACTCTGCACACAAAAACTAACAGAGTTAGTTTTTGAGATAGAGCCCTTTATTTCTTTGAGAGATAGAGCCCTTTATTTCTTAGAGTTGAGCTCCACATCTGATAATTAGTAGTTGGATATCTGTATAGTTTTCTCCCATCAAAAGATTAGTGTGTCCAATTTTGTGGTCCTAATTGGTGCTATTTTATAATTGACCTGCAGAGGTCGTTTCAAGACAAGGAAAACAGATCTTTGGTCCTTTTAGCTTCAAAATAAAACAAATTTAGTTTGTACTACTTCTATTCTATCTCTAAAAACTGTTATACCTCATCTCAGATACAGGGTATTTCCTGGTAACTAAACAATTATCTGTAAGAAAAAAGTAATGTTTATTCTGGTATAGAATACAAAGGAAACTACAAATAAACAGCACTAAATTTGTATTATACAATATGTATGTACAGTATGTATGTATGTATGTACATATACATATAAAATTACTTCAACAAAAGTTATTTATTTATTTATTTATTTATTTATTTATTTATTTATTTATTTATTTAATTTCTATACCGCCTTTCTCCCGTAGGACTCAGGGCGGTGTACAGCCAAGATAAAAATAATAGACACACAAACATCATAAAATTGCTAATTAAAATTATTACATAGTTTGGCCCGATTAAATAAAAACCCAGAATTGGATAACATTTTAAAAACCATTCACATGTTTAGCCCCGCCTGTTGGAACATCAGGGTCTTGAGGGCACAGCGGAAAGCACGAAGGTCGGGGATATTCCGTATCTCCGGGGGCAGTTCATTCCAAAGGGCTGGAGCCCTCACAGAGAAGGCCCTCCCCTTGGGAGTCGCCAGTCGGCATAATTTGACTGAAGGTACCCTGAGTAGTCCCTCCCTGTGAGAACGAACTGGTCAGTGGGAGGCCATTGGTAGCAAAAGACGGTCCTTTGGTACTGAGGTCCTAAGCCATGGAGTGCTTTAAAGGTGGTGACTAACACCTTGAATCACACTAGGAAGACCACTGGGAGCCAGTGCAGGAGAGGTGCTAAATGGACGCAACGAGCTGCGCCCATAATCACCCGTGCGGCTACATTCTGGACCAGCTGGAGCCTCCGGGTGCTCTTCAAGGGGAGCCCCATGTAGAGAGCATTACAATAGTCCATACGGGAGGTGACTAGGGCATGAGTGACTGTGCACAAGGCGTCTCAGTCCAGAAAGAGATGCAACTGGCAGATCAGGCGAACCTGATAAAAGGCCCCCCTGGCCACGGCCATCACATGCTCTTCTAAAGATAGCCGTGAAATTTTATGTTTTCTAATTTTTTAAATTCCTCATTTTTGGCCTCTCTCTCTCTCTCTGTAATTTACACACACACACACACATACACTGACAAAAGCAGTTGGTTTCTTTTTTCTATTTTAGAAAGATATTGACATTATCTAAGTCTTTGGAAAATAATGATGGATTAGGTTAAAATCAGCTGCTAGCATCACATAACCACAATGCCTGTTCTCTGGGGTAGGTAATGAAATGAAATGCCCCTCCACATCTTATTAGGAAGAGGGAAGGCCAATGTTGCCAAGTTAAAGGCAACTGTGCTTCTGGTTGCTAGGAGATGTAGGTCCCATCATGGCAACAGGGTCCAATCCCAGGAAATAACTAATCAAGGGGAACTGAATAACTGACAAGAGGAACACACTGCAATGGGCCATCTAAACAGTACCTCCGCCTCTTCAATTTGATCTCTATAGAACAGCACTGACCATCAAGCAATGGCAACAGTTGCCATAGCAACAAACATATTGTTTTAGATGCTTAGCTGTGCAGGACTATAGTGGTACTATAGTGGAAAAGAAAGAAGGAAAATGAAAGTAATGATATTGGGTGTTTTTAATGCCAGAATTTCCTGGGTCAAAATTGAAGTCTATTTACAATATTCTGATATCTAAATATACCTGTGCACATGTTCACAATGGGACCCCAACCACACATATGCATGCTTGTTTTGAGGTTATTGTCTATAGGAAATTGTGGCATATTTGTAGTAATGCTTATGTTTCTTTTTTACAAGTTGAACACTTAACAAATAAGCACAGAATCAGTTTCTTGACACTATCAACTCATCTAGAATTTAGAACACAAGCTGTATACAATATGTCACTGTAAATTCCTTGTAGTCGGGTATAAACCACAGGCATCTTTTGGTGAGAAAAATATGTCCCTAGCCTATCTCTTTTCTGAAGCCAGAAGGATTATTTTTGTTTGTTGTTTGGTCAGTTGGTTTAGCATAATGTGGTTCCAGCAATCTTGATTTCTGCATAGTTTAAAGATCATTATTTGATTTGTTCAGTCTGATGGTTGCAGTATTAACATATCTAGAAGCAGCAGAGAGAAAAGATCTCTCCCATTTAAAACTTAACTTTCATTAACTGACAGAGAAATGAAGAGGCTCATTCACAGCCACAGAGGATGTTTGATTTAAGAATACACCAGCTCTTGTAGTATCTGTGGAAGGGCCCCTACAGACACTAATTGGCCTTGATAATATCTAGCAGACCAAGACTCTCTTGCTTTTTTTTTAAAGCACTGCATGATCCTTTGAAAAGTGTGATTGAAATCTTTGCAGTGTTTGTCCTAGGTAAATGTGTTTAGCATCAGGATGCCATAGCACTTCAGTAGAAGGTAGAATCAAATAACATAGGAGGAGATACAGAGTTCTTTTTAAAGGATTTAAAAAGGGAACAAGTAGCTCTAAGGTTTACTAAAATATTTAGCCATACAACTGAATCTCTACATCAGAAGATGTCAAAATGTGATCCAGCATGTTAATCAGGTCTTCGGTTGAGCATCTTCTGGTGGTGGAATCGAGGTTGATGCAGGGGTGAAATCTAGCAGGTTCTGACAGGTTCTGGACAACCGGTAGCAGAAATTTTGAGTAGTTTGGAGAACTGGCAAATACCACCTCTGGCTGGCGCCTGAGTGGGGTGGGAATGGAGATTTTGCAGTATCCTTCCCCTGCCACGCCCACCAAGCCATGTCCACAGAACCGGTAGTAAAAAAAATTGGATTTCATCACTGGATTGATGGGAGTTGTAACTGAACACATCTTGGCTACAGACACTATTTTATTCTCCTCCCCCTTGAAATATGAAAAGCTAAGTGGGGAAGGCTGTGTGAAAAAGAGCACACAAACATACTTACCTTTTTCCTTCCAAAAAAAGGTAACATGCAAATTAGCTAGATTTACAACATAAGCTATGATTCTCACTGTGCCCCTCTTTCTAATATCATTCTTTAAAAGAAAGACTGTGAAGAGGACAGATCAGATAATATCTGATCCATCACATGCCTGGTGGTATCTAAAACCTTAGGATAATTCTGATTTGTAGAATTTATCCTTCCAGATAATCTAGTTCAAATGCAATAAACCTGCGTTTGAGATATTCCAATTTGAGGAGGAAGGGTCACATCACCAAATATTGTTCTATTAAAAAGACCCACAGTCTCCCATAGAAAGACCCAAAGAGTCTCCTTGTAATGCTTATTTTCTATATGAATCACAACAGTTTTAAGATGATCACCCGAGATCATTGTATTGCTTCAGTAAAACTTGCCTCGAATTTAAGATATAGAGTTGGAAAAACAGTTCCAGGTATATTTACCATGCAGGGGATTTACTTCTGTTAACATTTACACAACTGACACTGACATAAAAGGCAATATTTTTGAAATATGTAGAACTAAGTTGCCTAGTTTAGAGACGTAACAACATGGTGGGTGGGTTGCCCCTGGTTCGTACCGGTTCTATAGAACCTGTAGTAAAACTAGCAGGAAGCTCCACCGACTGACCCTGATGTCATCAAAATGCTTCTGCTCACGCGGCCCTGTTGTGAACTGGTAGTAAAGGTAAATAGAACCCACCCCTGGTTTAGTTCTATATTATTTCAGGAGCATTTTTCATGGGATAAACCTATTTGCTCATTAAAATACGCAAAACAGCTCTTTAGGATTCCTTTTCTCAGTCTTTCTCAATAAAAGAACAGGGATGATTGTAATACAGGATCTTTCTACTGTGGCTCCATATCTATACAATTCACCAGTAGAACTGAAATTCTGAAGTGTAAGACAGTAGATGAATTCCTTGGCTAAGTTGCATTCGTAACAATATCTGTTCATAAGGGCAAGAAAAAATCCCAAAGATAACAGTGCACAAAATGTTTCAAATTTTAAATATATATTTTGGCTTTAAGACAGTTGCTTTGCATTTGAAACACACTGTCTAATCATTATGAGACTGTTTAAACATTTGAAACAACTCTTTAGAATCAAAACACTTCAAAGCTGCTCAGAGCTCCTAATTTCAAACATAAGGAACAGTTTCAAACATGAAGAAGTTCAATTTCGAAATAATTGCCTATAGAAATAAAGAATATTACTTACTCATATATGATTATTTAGAAATAAAGAGTACTAATATGTGCTGATTCTACTAAAGGCATAGTTACTGAAATCAGTTGAAAAGGTGGCCAGCTTCTTTCTGTCTCCTTGAAATCTGCTCTATGTCACATCTGCAAATATTGGCTGGGTTTATAAAGTACATAAAATAGCAGTTAGATTCTTATTATTCTGTAAGAATCTAGCTTACAGCATAGTATAGCATACTACAAAACACTCATTCAGTCCAGCAAGGAGTATTCATGGCCTATAAACTTAGCTCAACAATAGTTATCAGTGTTCGCATCCCAAAGAGCAAAACAGGAATACAGGAGCAAAGAACAGCAAAATTCAAAGTGCTCAAAATTCCCATTGCTGACAAACTTTCTTACTTAATTTTGTCAAAATAGTTTGTCTTTTTAAGGAAATGCTTTCTTGCTACTTAGTGAGACTTTAAAGCATTTAATATATACAACATTTATGTCGTGCTCTTAGAGGATTTACAATCAAATATCTTGTGATGGTTTATGACAACACTAAAAAAGGTAAGTTTTATAATGCTCATACTATTAATTAGGGGCAGAGGCTGACTGAAGCAGCAGTTGCCCAGGGCCAGCTAGAATGTGAAGTTAAATGTCAACCTTCTACATCATTGGCACATCGACATTGGATCAAGTCAGCCCTCTCTTTTACTTTAAAAGTGTCTTTTAAAATTTAGTGTGCTCAGATTTTTGTAAAAAACTGGACACATTGTTTAATTGATAGTGAACTGTTTGGAATGTTTCTGAAAACAAATCCCATATGAATAAGAACTAAACGTAACAAAAATGAGTTGTAATGAGTCTCATGGAAAGTATCAGAGGATGATGGAATACTGGCCTGATCATAGACATTAATGGTTACAGTATATGCCGATTCACATATAGATCTTTTGAAAGCAGATTCATGTGTAGGATTTTGAGCAGGTAGGTTCAGTAAAACAGAGAGTGCCATTATGTTTTCCAAAATGGAGCCACCAGTATCTGTTTTTGGCCTCAGAACCACATTGGTTGTATTGTCTTGATGAAAAAGGCAATGCTTTTTGTGTGCCAGTTTGTATTGATTTTATCATGAGACAATCTTAAGGGCAACTACTTTCTAGAATTATATTCTTGTGTCAGAGAAAATGCAAGCTATCTATATCTCTGGCATCTTTTGTTTTAGAAAAAGCACTCTGGATTTGCAGTTTAAATGTGATGAACTGTCAAAATACATTAGACCCTATGCAGGGGAAAGACTGATGTTTCCTAATTAACTATTCTGTTTTCTCCAGAGTGGAAAAAATAGAGAGGCCAATTTCCCAGAATGACCTCCTCAGCAGATTATCTGTTTTATAACAGTCGTGTTCAGGAATTGAAAACAGAAATCAACTATAATTGCCAGAAATTTAGAAATCATTTGTATCCCCTCACTTGCACCTTTTAACAAAAGAGAAGAGAGAAAAGAAAAGAAAAAGAAAAGAAAAGAAGGGTCAGAAAATAATTTAATAGGAAAAAACCTTTGGCTCTTATAGCAGTCTTGAAAACATGCACACATATGCTCATATAGAATAGATGTAGCAAAGATCTCAGACTGAATTTTTTTGAAAAAAAGTAATAGCAAACTCAAGAAATAAACTTGACCAACAAAAAAAATATCTACCAATTGATATTAATTTGAATCCACTTGTAGAAATAATTCTACTCTGAAATGACACGAGGCTTCAGAGAGTGAATTTGAGGTGCTATTCAGGGTGGTAGTGGGGGCATTGTTGATTCATAGACCATAATCCATTGGAAATTCTTCCATCCAAATGTCATCAAAATGAATGTTCACTGCTCTAGTGTTATTGTTGTCAACTCACATTAGTTTCAATGAGCCTTGCACTGGTAAATTTCCTGGTGATTATGTGACATGCTAAGTAGAATAGTGGGGAGTTCATTTAGATTTTCACTGCTTTGGATCAGTCTTATGGTCCCTTAATTCACATATATGCAAGAATTTGAATATGTATGTAAAAACATGCCCATTGGCCAATGATATTAGTCTGAGGAAAATAAATAGAATGTGACTGTTCTGATTCTGATAACACATTCATAACATTACTGCTTTGAAAATATATCTACAAGATTTCTGAATCAATGGTTGATTGCATAACTGTTATTTATAAGGACCTTGAAAACCAAAATATTTGGCTTTCAGTGATAAAAGAATAACTTTTAAAAAGAAATATAATAATAATAATATATGTATTTTAAAAAACAGGAAATTTGGTGCTGGTGGCTGTGAAATCTAGGCACCAAATATCCTAAAAGAAGAAGTTGTGGCAAAAGGCTCCTTGGCATCAGTTAAAGTTCTCTGGGCTAGAGCGGAAATAAAAGTTTGTTGGTGGACCGCCCTGTCCTGAACAGGTGGGGAAGGAATTTTGGGAGGAAGGAGATGTGACAGAACAAAACATGGGTGAGCTAGAATGAGCAGTCATGTTAACTGTATGTCTAGAGTGAGGATCACCATGTTCCTTGTCAGCCCGAGGTGGATCTGTGGGACTTACAGAATCACAAGAGGTGGATCCCTTCCTCTCCTGGGGTTCAAAGAGTTCCATCTCCTGGGAGGCAGTAGAAGGCAGAGAGCTGGTGAAGGCAGAAAAATCAAGGCTCGAGGATGCTGGTAGGCTGGGAAGCATAGGCAAGGAGGAAGCCAGAAGGCTATGAGGTGGCAGGGAAACTGAGGTCCGAGAAGAAGGCAACCTGCTTACAGGAGACAAGGAAGGCGAGGTCTGCTCACAGCTGTGAAGACAGACTGAGGTAGGGTTGGAGAAAGATTGAGTGGTAAACTGGCCGTGAAGAAGATTCATGAGATGCTGTAACTCTTGGCTGAGTTGGGAAACTTCCCGATTCAGGTTGTTTATCTGTAGGGAGGCAAGAAAAATAAACAGAAATGCAACATCACTCAGAATCCTTTTGGGGAATGTCATCAAAGCATTTTTACAATATGATATATTGGAATGATTATTTTATGCAGCAATAGTGGAAGATAAGTAGCTTGCCTAAGATCCATATATATTAAGGGTAGAATATATTCTTCAATATTAATTACTGCAATTCTTCAGTCTACCATCACCATCCATGTTCATCTTTTGTATCAAAGAGGGAGGGCTACTTCATAGCTGAGCCACATGATCATGCTGAACACTTCTCAACCTCATTTTCTTCCTTCTTGATTAATGAAATAGGGCAGGTGCAACTGGAGTAAGATTAGCTACTGAAAAGCTGACAACAAGTCCTCCCCTGTGATTCTTTTCTGGATGTTACAATTTTATTTTATTCTCCAGTGTCTCTTATAGTGCATCTAGATCTTACCTCCTGTCCTACTTATTTAGCACTGTCAGATATAAGATTTTACTTAGGCATACTTACACATACATAAACCCATATCTCTATATATTCACTTAATAGTATAATACTTAGATTGTAGGATACTGGTACTGAATTTTACTCCTGAAGTCCTTTTATTAGTCATTTACTCACTTAGGTTCTATTTTTAATACAATATTCTGCTGTCCATAATTATTGTATTGTACTGCAACAAATGACATATGATATCTTAGAAATGTTTCAGATCTTAAGGAATTTTACTGTGCTTCTA
The DNA here is from genome assembly GCA_038048745.1 of Coluber constrictor foxii. NCBI lineage: Eukaryota > Metazoa > Chordata > Lepidosauria > Squamata > Colubridae > Coluber > Coluber constrictor. The sequence continues at coordinate 75,036,014 of CM075961.1, forward strand.
GATAACGCCAAGCTTTCCTCTCTATATTGTGGCTTTCCGTGCTTGATTTTTTAAAAAATTCCTTCATGATATTGACAATTTAATTTGACATGGTGACTATAATAAAGATAATCATCCATAGAATTTGTTTTTTGTCATCCAACCTTCTTTCTTTTAATAAAATTTAGTGGGAGACAGATTTGGCCACTTGTCTTCCTTTCCTTCCTCTCGTAATCAAATCCAACTCAGACAGCATCCCTATCCATTTTAGCCAAAGTTCCCATTTTGAAATAAAACAAGAATTAACAGAGTATACAGTAAAGACAAATGCTTCTGAGCATGTGTCAAGGATCCTTTCCACAATCAGTCATTCAGTTCATTTCTCTGCAGAGTGGGAGAGTTCTTTCTAATACTAATGACAAGTTAACTATACATAACTGTTCAAAAATTAAATGCTGCCTTCACTTGATGTGTTTCTTGATGATATTTGAAGGTGGCAGCCTGATCAAATGAGAGGGACAAACTTTAAAATGACAGCTGATAATATTAAAGCCTTCAATCTAATCAATTCACACAAACCCTCTCACTCTTAGGGATGCTGAATGCATTTTTAAAAAATGATCTCCTTTGTTTTGCTACTTGCAGCTGGCTATCCTATTCAACAGTCTCGGCATAAGAAATAGGGAAGGCAACCAACTGAGAGAAAGAAATGGGGTGTTGTGGGGCAACCAGTGCCAATGATAATTTTCATGTTCAAAGTCGAATAAAGGAGTCAAACACATTTTAAAGTTATACGATTATTAAATTCTAGACCTGGATTTCTATTTATGTCATCTTCTGTTCTGATGTCTGTAAGGCAATTATGCACAAAAGAACCCACAGGAAGAAACCCCTAGAAAGTGAGGTCTGGTGAAGATGTGAGGACTCTGCATAATCTGAGTTTTTCCATAGAATGCAGAACACAAAAGCAATTTAGAAAGATAATGGGGGGAAAAAAGGAATGGGCAGGCTCTGTTGCTAGGTAATTGTCACCGAATTTAAATTTTAAATTAAATTTTAATTTAAACTCTTACACCCACAGTCAAAAACGCCAACACAGGGGCTGTCTATGCAATTTACAGTCTCATCTTTCTTCATCCTGCCAGGGTAGGGGAAAAAAATACAACTGATCCAAAAAACAAGTGTTGGACACAAGGAGTAATCTTTGGGGAGCATTTATTTTTTCCACAGCTTCAGGCATCAAGTGAGTAGGAAGGAGGAGGAAGGACTTTAGATCACGGCTAGCTTTGCCATTAGAGAGAAGAGGCAACAGCCTCAGGTGGCAGATGCCAAAAAGCAGCAGTAGCAAAAACTGCTTCGTTTTGCTAAAAATAGGCAAGAAAATGGTAAAAGAAAACCTGTCCACTCTAGATGAGTAGAAATAACCAAGACCAGATAGATTATATTCCAGAATTCTGAAGGTGCTGCCAGACATGGTCTCAGAACTACTGAACCATATCTGTTAAAGATCCTGGAGCACCAGGGAACTACCAGAAATTGGAACAGAGGTGACGTGGTTCCAATCTTTTAAAAGGGGATGGATGGGGGGAACTAGATCCAGGAATTTACATACCAATCAGCTTGACATCTATACCTGGGAAGACCCTGGAAAAGATAATTAAGCAATGAACTGTGATACCTAGAAACAAGCAAAGCTATTACTAGAAGCCAACATAGTTTGTCAAAAACAGATCATGCCAGACAAACTTTATTGCATTCTTTGACAAATTACTGGACCAGTGAAATGTTGCGGACATAATTCACTTGGACTTCAGTACAGCATTTGACAAAGTAGACCACAACCTACTTCTTGGTAAGATAAAAATATGTGGGATAGATAGCATCACCACCAGATAAATTCATAATTGGCTGACCAACAACACTCAACTTGTAATCCACAACGGAACTACATCTACATGAAGGGAAGCATGTAATGAAGTACCCCAAGATTCTGATATAGTTCCAGGACTCTTCACATCTTCATAATCTATTTAGAGGAGGGGATAGAAGGGGAACTCATCAAATTTGTAGATGGCACCAAACTAGAGGGAAGAGCTAACCATTTAGAAGAAGGATCTTGACAGGCTTGAACACTGGATCCTATCCAACAAAATGTAATTGTACTGGTGAGAAAAATAAGATTTTACATTTAGTCAAAAAAAAAATCAAATGCACAGGTATAGAAGAGGTAGTACTTAGCTCAATAGTAGTGATTGTGAGAGGATCTCACTGCTAGCTGCTAAAAAAGCCAATTTGGTTCTAGCCTACATCAACAGAAGGACAGTATTAAGATCACATGAAGTGTTAGTACCGCTTTTTGCTGTTTTGTATTTGTTTATACTTTATATTGCTTTGGTAAGACCACATCTGGAATACTGTATCCAGTTTTGGTTACCACCATACAAAAAGATTTTGTGACCCTAGAAACAGTGCAGAAAAGAACAACAAAGATGATTAGGGGGCTGGAGGCTAAAATATATGATGAATAGTTGCAGGAATTGTATACTCTAACTAAGAGAAGGACTATAAGTGACATGATAATAATCTTCTAATATTTAAGGGCTGTCACAGAGAAGGGAAGAGGTGTCAACTTATTTTCCAAACATCCAAGGACAGGACAAGAAGTAACAGATGGAAACTTTTCAAGGAGAGATCTAACTTAGTACTAAGCAGAAATGTCCTGATAGTGAGAACAATTAATCAGTGGATTGACATGTCTCCAGAAGTTGTGGGTGCTCTGTCATTGGAGTTTTTAAAGAAGAGATTGGACAGCCATTTTTCCAGAATGGTATATGTACTGGAAGACCTCTAAAGTCCCTTCCAATTCCATTATTCCATTATTCTTTACTTGCCTTTCTATATTCAACTGACCAACTGTATTCTACTTGAAAGAACTTGCTCTCATATCATTAGTACTAACGAGACCATCTTTTGCCACCAATAGCCTCCCACCAACCAGTTCGTTCTCACAGGGAGGGACTACTCAGGGTACCGTCAGTCAAATTGTGCCGATTAGCGACTCCCAGGGGAAGGGCCTTCTCTATAAGGGCTCCAACCCTTTGGAATGAACTGCCCCCTGATATATGAAACATCCCTAATCTCCGTGCTTTCCGCTGTGCCCTCAAGACCCTGATGTTCAATCAGGCGGGGCTAAGCATGTTAACTGGGAATGATTAAAATATTATATAATTCTGGGTTTTATTTAATTTGGGCTGAACTATGTTATAATTTTAATTATCAATTTTATGATGTTTATGTATCTTTTATTTTTTTCTTGACTGTACACGGCCTTGAGTCCTGCGGGAGAAAGGTGGTATAGAAATATAATAAATAAATAAATAAATAAATAAATATAAATAAATAAATAAATAAATAAATAAATAGTACTAAACTAAGATTCACCTGGTAATTCAGTTAACTTCTGTAATGTGTAATGCATATATATCAAATTTCTCAGATGGTAAGGTAAATGCACTTTGCACATATGCAGAAGTATTTTCATTTCAAATGTAACTTTATACTTTTTACAGCAAAGTTCTGATACAATAAACAGATTTTAGGATGAAGTTTTATTGACTCAGTCTGTAAATTAAGGCTTGTGTCTTACCTCTTGATTCAGCTTTCTGATGTTCTGCTTTATCTCATCACTTTCGGTAGCTAACACGAGATTGGCCGGTCCTGTGAAAAAAATCCAAAGAAATGAGGGACATAATTGTAAATTGTTCACAGGTTGGTTTCTAAGATATCTCTAATATCAGATTAAAACTAAAGTGACTAAACAAGAAAACCAAAAGAGTAGGGTCGAATATCATTTATACTGAAATGCAACATCTCTTCCATTGCATTATGTCTCCCATAATGCAAAGTACTGTGCCCCAATGACCAATGTGTCTGCTTTGTTTGACTACCAATAGACAACTTCAAGGCTCTTCCTGCTTCTCTTCTGGGCTTGAACTGGGTATATTTCAAAGAGATCAGCTTTGAACAAAGAACTAAAAGTAGTTCTTTTAGTTCTTTTTTTCCCTCTTGATACTGTAATGAGCATCTAGGCATAGTTCATATAGTTGTGTTATGTTTTATGTTGCGTTGCGTTGTTATTTTCTAAATTTTTATTTAAATTTTTTAATTTTAAATAAAAACTAATGACCCAAGAAAACATAAGGCTTACACAGGAGATAAGCCTGTTTTTTGGGGGGGAAGGGGGCATGGCATTATGTCAGCTTTGGAGGAGATTTATAGGAATATACAAAATTTAAATCTCTATGCAGGGAAGAGGAAGAGGAAGTTATAGAACCAGTTTCATTTCTGATGAAGAATTGATATTTGGGTGGAACACAGATAGAAGACCTTTCAGTTATGTGAACCTCCTCCAGCAGCAAAAAAATGGTACAGGCTGGACAGGATGTCAAACATTTGCAAACAAAAATTGAATTCCACAATCCATCTATACCTTTTTCTATATATTTTATAACTTGTTGCTCAGAGTCACCTTATAGGAAAGATGGGTGGCATAAAAATTTAATAAACAAACAAATAAAAACACCCACCCATCCACACACATATGTACATACATACAATAAAAATATCAAGCAAATCAAACTGCATACCTTGATTTCCCTTTTTTAATGGGAAGAATCAAGATCATGCTGGCACTCTTAACAACAGAAGACTAATGGAGCATCAGTTAGGGGAAAGCTAGTTTACAGTATTATTATTTTTATTTCCTATTTCTTCTGGTAGGAAATAATAGGCTAACCTGGCATTCTGACCTATTTTATAGAGAGTAACCTGCCTGATGACGTCTTCTATTTCAAGGGCAATTTAATCTAAATCCCATTTAAAGGTAAAGAACCTAGAAAGGGAAACCAGGGCTGTTGAAGTTGTTCATCAATAGTGAAGACCTAGGCTGAATATAGACTCATAGATCACGTTCATAGTTTTCCTTATTATGCACAGTAGTTCAGTTTAAATTATATCTTAATATAATTAATAATAATTGGTATATTATTTGGTATTTCCATGTATTTATTTTGCAATTTTGGGGCACCAATTATAAAGAATTAAACCATGCTAGTCAAGAGTTGAGCAGCATTAGTTTGCAAAATAGCATCCCTAAAAGAATATAAATAATGTATCCCTCACTAGACAATTGTGAAACAGATTGCAGACTACTTTATTAGCTATGCCACTGCTCTCCAACCCCAGCTTTAGCACATGAGGTAATTCCTATCAATTAGCATTATCCATCAATGCTCATTTAAACATAAAATCTGCCAATGTCATTCAGCTATTGAAAAGGCATTGCTCAAGCTTCTTGCATTTCAACTAATATATAGTTCCACAAACGTCAATGGTTTATTAGTGCCAATTAGCAAGCAAGCTGCATAATAGCTAAGTCATCTAACAACAGTGCCCACTACCGTTTTGGCTATTATTTTTCTATTTCATTTAACAATGGTAAGCTTGGAAGCCAAAACAAAATCATCCATTAAAACCTCCTGTTACCAAGATATACACCAGTATTATATGAGGTTTTTCCTGGAATGCTATTTAAATCAAAAGAGCTCACTGTGGCCTGGACCTTGATATAGGTTTCACAAAGCAACAGAAGGGAGAGCAAGTTTGAAAAAACAGGGCAATATTCACATTATGTGGAAAAACATAGGACTTTCTTAAATAGGGCCCTTTTCTCAAAATTCACAAATATACAATCTACTCTGATGATTTTTAGGACAAACAATCAGAACATGTTTTCCTGATGAGAAACCAACAAGAAGATAATAAAAACAAATTAATATCCTATAAAACAAATATTATGCAAATAATAAACTCTTTTACATCTATTCCTTAAAATATATAATTTTATCAACCAGATGCCTTTTGATAGGTCTGATGATGCTTATCAAAAGCTTTCGTGCTTATATAAAATTAAATATGGAAACAGAAGTATTCTTTTTCTATGAGACCTGACATAAAGAGTTACTGACCAGTATCAGTGAGTTCCATGCATATGAAAGGAGGAGAAAGAGAACTATTTATGGCTATTGCCATTTACAGTGACTATGTTGAGATCTAATTAATGGGTAAAACTTGATGGAGGTTGGTGGCTGTGGAATTGGATTGTGTGATTTTTGATAAATTTATTTTCTATATGAGTAGTTCATTTATAATGATCATTCATGAAAGTATAATTCACAATTTATATAAATTCCAAAAGGTTTTGGTCACATATTTGCTGCCGTTAGTTTATATTCAATTTCATTTGATTTTGTTTGACAAACATGTAGAACAAATGTTATTACCTGGCTTTCTACTTACCCCTCATTTTTAATATTAAAATTAAAAGTCTTTAACTTGCATTATTGCATTTTTAAATATGATTATAATTTTCTTCCCTTTTTTGTTGTTCACAATAGCAACAAACACAGAGAGCTAGCTGAGTAAGCCAAGTGCAGTTGGCTATATATGCCTTTGGTTTCTCCCTTTCCAAACAAATAGAAAGTCTTCAGTTGCTTATTGTTTCCTATTTTATCAGATCTGTACAGCAATGAGGAAAAGATTCAAAATCAACCAGACTCAGGTAACCCATTGTCCATCCAATTCCATTTTTGTTCTCCCCTCCACTCTGCCTTCAAGTTTACCCATCATAATTTCATGACAAATTGCTGCTTTTCAATAAGTTGATTTTTCATATCTAGAGAGACTAAATTGAGACTGTGCTCATTGACTTTTAGGGCCATTATGGATTTTTAGGGTTAAGCATTTCCACTCATACACTTCACCTCTGATGTCAATATAAGGTCAGTATTATGCTTCCTGAAAACATCAGAGCTAAATTTTAGACAGAAAAAAATGCAAACCAAGTCTCACCCCACTCTAAATTTGCTCATACTCATATCAAAGCATGGATGTTTCTAGATTTGGGGATTTTAGCATTGCTAATCAAAATTATCTCTATTGACAATTTCTCTTTTTCTTATTAGGGGATTGGGAACAGGAGAAGTTGATTAAAAAAAAGAAAAAATGTGAGAGATTTTAAAAAAGGAAATTATTTCTTTTCTAAACTCATTTAAAATTCTATGATTGAGCTAGGACAAAAGAATACTAAAAACCTAGTCCAAAAATATCCATTTTATATGGCTATTTTAATAATTAGGCTTTTTCCAGAGTTATTAACTGTAGTTTTTCAATTAGCTCAGTTTACTTAATTGAAACATTTCTCTGGGTCCTCATCAGGAAAAGAAAATGCAAAAAAAATTTTATTTGTTCATATCTCAGTTTATATAAACTTGTCTAAAATACATACTATACAACAAATTCTTCATTATAATAATATCCTGTCCTTTGCATGTAGATTCATGTATACTATTGCCCATTTTGAGATGCAATATTTTTGCAAAATCTGAGGTATCCCAACATTACGCTGAGCCTTTACAAATAAACTGCTAAAAGACAGCTATATGGAATTAGAACTTGCCATATTTACTCCAGCCATGAATGTAGGCTTTCAAAGGACTTTAATTTAGCAGTTCTCTTGCTAATCATTTTTGGAAATTACCTGTTAATTGTTTTAAAGAAATTATGAACTTTCAAAATGGTATGTTTGGATACACCAGGTGAGTGCCTTCCATCCCTAATAACTGTATGAGATGTATCTTTATAATTTTTAAGAATTTAAAATAAACAGCAAAAAGCAAGACAAGGTTTTGGTTACAGCAAGTTTTGAACAATTAAAGGCTCAGAAAACAACAGAATATTGGATTTTGAATATTAAGACTTTGAAATTATTTTTAAAGAATAAATGCATTTTTGTGGGAAAGAAAAACTATTTTTGATATTGGAGACAGAAAAAAACAAGCGATTTATAATGGTGTTCAGAGACATTTTTGAGGAACTGCATTAGGACATTGAATCAATAATGTTGATTCACTATTATGTCTTATGTGTTATGTCTTCTTGCGAACAATCTGTTCCCCCCAAAAAGTGCTACAAAAAAAGATAGGCAACAAAGTTTTGAGAATAAAAACTTGAACAAAAATTTGTCATTGGACATTTAAAAAATTGGATAAGGGCTTAAAAATTAAGGAAATAAAAGTGACAATTACAACAATTGGACTATGTATTTTGCCAGACTGTTTAAAGTTTTGAAGAAATTTTAAACAAAAATTAATAATCGTCTGAATGAATTAAAGAGTAACATTGTTTTATGTAAAAAGAAGGAATACAAACTTGGTTCACCTGATCAAGGTTGAAACAGAGCATGTTATTCTGAGTGGTTCTTTTGATTTGTGGCATCTGGACTATAAAAATATTGTGATTGCTTATAGTTACCATGGTGTTTAAGATTCTTTTCCCTCTTAAGTTACTTTAAGCATTCTATTCTGAATGCATCTAAAATGGTTTTGTATCTACATTAACTGTTCTTTCATTTGAAATAAGGTGTATTTGTTCTCTTTAAACAGGAAACTATCACTTTTTGTCATGTCAAATTTCAGTCTTTTCTTTATACTAGGATATTAGGATTACTTTATGTCTTCTAAATGTGAATTTGGTTATAGTTAAGAACTGAGCTATAGAATATTTATTTGAATGGACATGTTATTGGGAATGATTTTCTTTGAACTGCTGATATCTGAAATAGAAACATGTTGTCTGTTAGATTTGCTTACAATTAACATAGTATTTAAGCCTATATCCCAGGGGTGAAATCAAGCAGGTTCTGACAGGTTCTGGAGACCAGTTGCAGAAATTTTGAGCAGTTCGGAAAACCGGTAGTAGAAATTTTGAGTTCAGAAAACCAGAAAATACCACCTCTGGCTGGCCCCAGAGTAGGATGGGATTGGAGATTTTGCAATATCCTTCCCCCAGCAGTGGGGAGGGAATGGAGATTTTGCAGTATCCTTCCCCTGCCATGCCCACCAAGCCATGCCCACAGAACCGGTAGGGAAAAATTTTAAATTTCACCCCTGCTATATCCCTATATTACTTTATCCTAAACTCGTAGCATTTAAATTGGCTTTATATATAATTGTCTTTCCATTTGAAGTAAGGGATATTTATGAGCTTTAGGTGTGGAGCCTTTTTGGAACTGCTGAAAGGACTGTGTTTTTAGGCTGGAGATAGATGATACCATATCCCAAGCTCTTTATTGAGAGAGGGCTCTTTGGCATAAATGATCTCTTTCAAATCAATGTTCCTCTTTGTTCAAAATGTGAACTTTAGCTTCTGATTTAGATTTTGCTTCTGATCTGTAAAGGCCCCTCTCTTCAGTTGTCAAGGTTACCTGGTAGCATAGGATCCTGCACCAAAGTCTTCTGGGGTCGTTCCATATTAAAGCTAAATGTTTGGGTCTCTGATGCTTCGCTGTCATCTTCAATGCCATCAACAATTCTAGAGAGGCGGGAACAGGGAATCAACCAAGAGTTATGGGACAAAAAATAAAGCTCCACATTCAAAAGCTCTTTCTCTATGAATAAGAAGTTGAAGGTAAAGAACAGAAGCCACTTTTCTCCATTACTTCCTGTGTGTCCCTTATGACAACTGGTGTTTTGCCCTTGTGCACAAAACACACAAAATTGATTTTCAATTCAGATCTGCATAGTTAATGAAATGGATAATATATAACAATATGTAACCCATTGCATAATATGTAACCCACTGAGAAAAATTATTCATATGAAGTTGGGAAGCAGACTTTAAATGGGGGCATAGCAGGGATGAAATGCTCTTGGTGCAGCCCAGTTTGGCCCAACTGGTAGTGATGGTGGCCGGTGGTTCGGAGAACCGGTTGCGATGGCAGCTTGAGGCCCCACCCACACACCCAGTCATTGGTACTTCCTGGGTTTAACCAGGAAGTAACCTGTTTTTTACCTTCTGCCCATATGCAGAAGCAATTGCGCATGCACAGTGGGTCGGTGCATGGACTTGATGTGCGTGGGGCGCATGCACTTCCAAACCGGTAGGGTAGGTAAGCAGATTTCACCTCTGGGGCATAGATATACCTATCCACAATGTACCCACACAAAGAGATAAAAAAAAGCTAGGCTATGTTGGCCCAAAATATTTGGCACATGTGACAGAAAATCCAATGGTTCAATCACTTTTTCTGGCTAATTAAAATGGAGCATGACCTAAGCAGGGGTGTCACACTGGCGGCCCACAGGCTGAATGCGTCATGCACAGGCCACACCCACCGCTGCTCCGCAAAGGGAAAAAACATCACAAAACAACACATGACAGCGTGACATGGCGAGTTTGACACCCGTGACCTAAATGATAATTATTAAAGAACATTACCATACAGGGCCACCTGATCAGAATGAGCTCAATAGGAGCTACACAGGAGCACACAATTATCTTTTACTAATTTCAAAAAACAAAATAAAGCCATAAATGGCTAATATTAGTCTGGGATGTTGAAAAAACATCCTTGAAAAAATAAGTGGCAAGCCACTTCTATCTTGTTGTCAACAAAAGCACACCAGCATATCCATAGATTTTTTTTCCTTTCTAGCATTTTGCCTACTACCATAGTGCAGGGTCTATTTTTGGAGGAGGGGGGTGTCAACTGAGTGTTGATCTATTGTTTGCACCGGGAACTGATTGACTCGCTTGTTGGCTGAGCCTGGCGTTTGGAGCTGAGAGCTATTTCCCAAAGTCACCCAGCCAGCTTTCATCCCTAAGGCAGGACTAGAATTCACAGTCTCCTGGTTTGACTCAAGGAAGTATTTATCTGTACTTTAGAAAATGATATACAAGAGTATGCATGGCATTTGGCCAAACCCCAAATTTTGAGAAACAGCTTCATTTTTAATAGGCTCTGTCCAGATTCAACACTCACCTTCCCTGATTCTTTGTTAGTGATCTAAAAATTTGTACTGGAACAGATTTGAAAAATAATACCTTTTTTGCCAAGCTGCTCATATAAGGAAAATCTAAAATTAGAAGTCGAAGGAGGCAGAAGAAGTAGTAAATTTCTGATCCTTGAGTAAGCTAAGTTATAAAGGAGTTTATGTGGGCTCTCTGACTATTCTTTATTAATTCTACCAGCCTGGAACAAAAATGTTTAAAGAATATTGCTGCCAATATTATTTAAATACCAAACCATTAGCTTGAACAATGACCTATGTTCATATTCTTTAAATCCCATCAACCATGATATATTACTATCCAAAGAAAATAATTATGGGTTGTTCATCATAACTTCTGAGTTTCCTATACATTCCCTTCTGAGATTTAGTATTGAGAAGCATGTCTAATAATTGTTTTGGAATTGGGCAATGCCAAATCAAAACCAACCAACTAACCACCAACCAACCAACCAACCAAATATAAATTGTCATTTTCATACAAACTGCCAACTAAAACCATAGAAATAGAATGTGATAAAACCATCCCCGATATATACAATTACATCATAAATAAACAAACAGATCTCCTGAAATTTTGAAGGCTTCTTAAGGGCTACTTCTGCCATATTCCATATTTATAAAAATCTTTCCCCCAAGGCATTCTCTTTTGATAACCCCCTCCTAACAGCAAAACCTGCTTGTTCATAAAGATCTTGAATCTATCAAAATTAAACTTGACAAGCTTGATCCTTGCTGAAGGGGGCAGCTATGCCTGCAAATTTTCCCTACTTTTACTAAACAAATATAGACAGCATTCATGAAAAAAAAAATGCAACAGAACTCAAAGCCCATTCACATATTTAACTGATATTTGGTATCTTACATCTGGAGTGAATTTCCCTAGAAATTGAAATCAATTTGACCAAACTATTTTTTTAAATCTTGGAAGTAATAGAATAATTAGATCACGGGTGTCAAACTCACAGCGTCACATTACTATCACGTAATGTATTGTGACATTTTCCCCCTTTGCAGAGCTGGGATGGGCATGGTCTGTGCATAAAACATCTGGCCCTCGGGCACCAATTTGACACCCCTGACTTAGATTTAGACCATGATTTGCACTTGTGCCAAAATTTTGAAAACTAAAGAAATGTAAGGTGCTAGTTGAGGTTAAAATAGAACTTCATATTTGGATCAAATCTCTTCTACATATCCAATCCACACTAATGGAAAGTAGCCTCAAGAACATATGGTGTCTTATATTTATATTTAATGAGTTAAATCAAGAACCATGATGAGACCCTCTAACCTGGGACTGAGGTCTGGAGGCCTGTACTGTGTAAGAGAGGGAATGAAGAGTTTGTTAGGCTTCAGGTCAATGAGCCCCTCACTGTCAAAATGTTGCTCCTCTTTACGGCATCGTGGAGAAGGACTGCGGAATTGGTTGCAGCGGATTGGAGACCGACAAGTTCTCCTCAGAGCAGAGAATTGACGCAAATCATCTCCCAGAAGACTGCTAAGAGAGCCCCGCCTTACTGGGCTGTTGAGGTTGGGCAACATGATTTTTCGACGTGTGATTGTAGCAGGTGAAGGCTGAAAGAAGTCCTCAGAATCCTCACTGTACTCCTGGATGGAGGGTAAGATCTTCTCAGAAGCAGTAGCACAATTTTGAAGATGAGGCTGGCCAGGTGAGAAGAAGGAAAGTAATGGGTCAGGAAGAAGAACAACTTGTAGACTTGTAGCCTACTTAACTTTAAATTTTTCTCTCACACTAGCTGGGTTCATAGAACATGCTCAAACAACTTGCTGATGTTCTAAAGATTGTATTTTGATAGCTAGTGAGTGGCTTAACATGAAGTATTATCTAAACATAAGCCAAGTTGGATACTTTTTGATTCAGTATACTAAGGAAATCAGAAAATGATTACTTGTTCTGAATAATCAAAATCCCGCTATTGTGAATATAAAAAGTGTTACCGTATTTAAAATACAAATGATCTCCAGGAAGCAATTTGTGCATGAAAATGCCCTTAGCTTTCAAATGTTCATTTATCATTGTATCCCACTTTTTATACCTTTTAAAGTATAGATATTAATCTTGGAAGGTTAGCCAATTTTTCTTCCCATTTTATAGCTTTTTGGTAACCATGATGAAGATAAATAATTGTATGAACAAAACTAAGGCTAGCATATGAAATAAATTGATATGCCAAACCAATCTTGAAAAAGAAATTTTATGAGAACAAGAGCAATTCTGGATCAAAATCTGAACTCAAATCCATACCAGTTCATAATCTAACACAAAAATTCACTTCACTATAAAATATAGTGCTTTTAATACCAAATTTGTCTTTCAAATTTTTATTTTGGATGGAAAAAATAATTATAGGCAATCAAACTTGAGTTATCATTACAGTACAGTACAGAATCCATTTCAGAAATAGGATAAAAAAGATTCCATATCTGAATGCCCTCATCTGAGTAGGTTGTGATGAGAGGACATTTTCAGGATATCCCTATGTGTCACTGTTCATCAGTCTGGAAAATCTTCTATATCATTCGTCTGCAATTGGGTACTCTTCGATGCACTAAAACTTTAGAATGGATTTCTACACAGATACAGAATTAAATTCAAAGATAGGATAGGATTGTAAGTACAACTATCTGAGCCACAAAGTAACCTCTCAAATTATCCCTTATCCCCAGAATGAGGCTAACTAACCCCATAGTCAATGCAACTGAGGACAGGCAAAGGAAATGGAAGAAAAGAGACACACCATTTCTTCATTCTTTCTGTCACCACAGACATATACCTATGTGGGTTTCTCCTCATATCCTTAGTCCCCCAAAATATTGCTTCCCCCTCTTTCCTTGCTTTCTGCCATCTAGTTCTCGCTTCTAACTCGATTGCAGGAAATAAAATTTCAACAACAGAGTGGTCAATGCCTGGAATGCTCTACCTGACTCCATTGTTACAGCCTCAAACCCTCACAGTTTCAACTTCAAACTGCTTACGGTGGAACTCACTCCCTTCTTAAGAGGTCCATAAAGGGGGCATGCACAAGCACACCAGCGTGCCTACCGTCCCTATCTTACTGTTCCCATTTATTTGTATTTACTTCCTTTGTTTATGTTCATACCTATACTTGTCATCTTGTACATGTTTGACAAACAAACAAACAAACAAACAAATAGTTAGTGATAGCTGACTCTAGAACAAAAACAGATGAGGTGGTAGATACGGTGGCTCTTCCATCACTTGTATCCTCTTACCTACTGTATGGGGGCTCCAAGATGGTTATCTCTACATTTTCACTATATTTATGCCAATGTGCTTAAATACAAATTCTGTAATTTTATTAGACTATAACTCCCGGTATTCCTAGATCAGAATTTCATTCACATCCACACACTGAATTTCATTCACATCCACACACTCCTTCAAATTCACCATAATCCAATGAAAAAACTTTGCTGACTTTTTTTCCTTATCATAAACTTTAAGTTACCTGGGATAAACGTGGGGATCTGGTAAATCGGAGAAGCCCCTGGAAGGAAAACAAAGACAAGAACATGAAAAGATTTAATTAACTACTTTTCACACACCTATTTCTCTCTCTCTCTCTCTCTCTCTCTCTCTCTCTCTCTCTCTCTCTCTCTGTGTGTGTGTGTGTGTGGGGGGGTGTATGGAGTTTTTGGCACTAATATACTATGAAATCTCTTTGCCCTTGCCTGCTTTCATCTATGTCTGAGTTATTAAACAGAAGCACATCAAAGTCATTGCTAAGAAATTAAACAACATATCAATGATCTTCAGGAGAGATCCAGATAATTTCCTGTACTGGTGATGCAACAATTGTCGCAAGAGATACTGTAAACTGCGAGCCATACTGCATAGGGCAGAGATGTCACTTCTGCCAACAACTAATTGGTTTCAGTGCCAGGAAGCACAAGATAAAGACTCTATTAAACCATGTGAAAGATAGGAAGGAAGGACAACGACTCTCTTATCCTATGTGCTATGGTTAAACAACAATAGGTATAAGATGGGAATAGCAGCCTTTACAAAAAAGAGAATTGCTCTTTCATTTGACTTTATGATCTGTGCCATCCATCTAAAATAAGTCTTGAGTTTAACAATCAGATTAAATGATGTGAAATTAGGGGATTAAGATTTATTGTGAGTTTGGCCTAGTCAGGGCTGGGATTCAGCTGGTTCAGCCGAATCAGTAGTTGTGACCTGTGGATGGTAATAAGATGCTATGCCGTCCTATTTAGCTGCATTTTTAAGCTGCGCGCATACATGCAAATGCACACATGAGTAAAGCACTTGCACAGAAGGCTGTGTGCATGTGCAGAAGGCATGCATGAGAGCAAACTGAGCATACTCATGTACATGCTCACATTTTTGATGCTTGGATGAACCAGTTGTTAAATTATGTGAAGACTACCTCTGGGCCTAGTGAACCCAATATCTACCAGCTGAACAGAGATGGCATAACTGGCCAACAGTACAACCATAAAATGCTAGAAAATTGCTGCTTCAGAACTAGTATAAGTAACACTTCGCTGGAAGTTGTTTTGATTGTCCTGCTTGCATGGAAATGTCAGATACATATCAAAATATAACCTAATTATAGCAAATGCTAATCTTTGCCTGCTAATCCTGTTTTATTTCTTTCCTTTAGGCCAGCAGTCCAAACAAAAAGAAAATGTTTAAATGTTTTTTTTAATTATTCAGTGAAAACAAACGATCACCTAGAAAAGTGCTTTATTAGTGAAGGTGGCAAATCAGATGAGAATTCTACTAATCCACATATTCTTATAGAGTAGAAGCAGCAATTATGATTTAAACTCTCCCCTTCCGATAGAGATTCTGTTTGTTCATAATAATGTACTGTACACAGAGAGTTTCTTTGCTTTGTTGAATGAGCCTAGATTGAAGTTTCCATAATGCTAACTCTTCTCTTTCCCATTTATTCTAGCTGCAAATATGTCTTAACAGGATTTCCATATCGCCAGTCTGCCTTTTCTGCTTGCAAACAGATAGGTTTTCTCTTCTCTCACCAATTGCTTTCATTCCTACCCAATAGCCTAATAGTAATACTTTGCTGGTTGGGAGCACAAATGTGTACCTTGTCATCATACCAGACAGGTGAAGGCAGAGAAGAATGTCCATATGCTATATTAAAATATTAGAAGGAGTTAGAAAAAGAATGTTGGCAGTTGTGAATTACATTATGTTAGTCCTGTACAACTTGAACTTGGGGGGTGGGGGGTGGAAGGCCCCACTGATAAATTAAAAATAATCACAGGCTTAAATTTCTGCTTCAGAGAGGTCTAAAATATAACAACCTAGTTTTTGAGAAAGGAAAACTGACCTGACCTAAAGCAAACCAAAAGAGGTTAAGTGACTTTTGGTTGGTTGACTGGTCCTGGATGAACCTGCCTGCCCATAATCTCCTGGTTGAAAAAGTCCCTTTGAGTTGCTAGTCGGGAGCATTCTTGGAAAGAAGCCTTCTCAATAACATACTCCCAAAGGTAAGGACAGTACATGCTAGGACATGGGGGCATGCTATTTCTTTGCCTTTCAGAAGATAGTGTAAAATGTTCTCTTCCAACAAGCCTTGGGAGAAGAGAGGGCTGGTGATTTGGTGATAATTGCCTGAGGAGCAGTAGAATTAGTTGAATTATTAGATAATCTTTTCTACTTTGACTTTAGTAAGATTTCAGTATTTCCAATGTGGATGTTTCCAATGGAATATATGGAGTAGGTGACTTGTAAGAGAAGGAAGGAAGGAAGGAAGGAAGGAAGGAAGGAAGGAAGGAAGGAAGGAAGGAAGGAAGGAAGGAAAACATAAATAAGCAAGTTTCCCAAATTCAAAATATGCTCATTGGCTGAAAACGGTTAAAAACTCTGTGCTAAGTCATTTTGATGCAGAATAAAGCTATTAAATATTGCTACTTAAAGATAACAATAGATTGTCATCAGGATAACAGGCAGCACATCACTTGGAATATCAATATAATGAGAGCAACTGCAATAAAATTCTATTTACTTTGTGCATACTTCAAACTAGCTGAATATATATTTTCAAATACTTCCAACTAGTCCATATTTAAAACCTTCTGACTTATTCAGGGTTTTCTGATTGTCTGTGTAAGACTTATTCCCATTGATTAGATAAGTGATTCTCTTCTCAGCAAAAGTCTTTTAAGACCATGGGATGCAGAGCTTAGGTATTTCCTAGAAATGAATTCTAAATTCTCCTGCTGCATGAGTAATTTGAGATTTAGATGTTCAGATACAGACCTTGTTTTGATATGTGCAAATGTTCTTGTAGGTAAAATCCTAAATCTTGCATTAAAAGTTGCAATTGTCAGATTGATTTGAAAACTCTTAATGGCAACGCAAGGAGATTCAGTACTTAAGGGCCTCAGGTCTCATTCCTAGATGATCAAGCCTCTCTCTTCCTTCGCTCCTATGATTTCACTTAATCTAAAACTACCATTGGAGCTTTAATTAGATGGAATTTGTATAAAGTGTATGGCTACTTTCCGATATAGCAGCAACATCAAATATAACTATGCCAGCCCTGTGGCATTCTTACCTCCCAAACAAGAGAAGACAAGTATGCTTAACATTGTTTTTGAAATCCTTGGTTGTAGGTTCATTTTCTTCCACGTAATGAAGTAATGTATTAATTTGTGGATGTTCCTAGTGTCTCTGCATCTGATATCTATATCTGTAAATTGTGCATGAGGAAATAGAGTGGGCTATAATCCTTTGCTCTGGATAACATAACCAGGAGGGAATGGACTTCTATACTGTATCTAATTTCTTTCCAACATTTTTTTGGATTGTGAGAATAGCAACCAAGAATATGAACCGGAAAATTTTGGATGCTGAAGTCTACATATCACAAAGTTGTGAAGGCTGAGAAACGATGGTCTGCATAACTATGGTAACCACACTGGAGTTGACATGGAATAAAATCAAATCCCCCTTTCCTGTTCTACTTCCATAAAGCTGTAAAGACAAAATATAAAGGAAGCAGAGAACTTCCTTTCCATTATACATAGAAGAGCCCTTTCAGAGTGATCAGACTGGAAGCATGGATCCTAGTGGCTTGGACAAAGAAAATTCCTGTGGAAGTCAAATGTTCTTCACTTGGAATGACTCATTCTGCCAGAATGAAGAGCTAGAGTCATAGGGAAATGTCATCCATATCCACCTACCTCAATCTCACTACCCTCACGTAGGTTGAAAGTGAGGTCCTGCTGGATGTCTGCCATGAACTTGGCAGAATATTCAGGGTACAACTCCAGAACCTCAACAAGTCCACGTAGGCTGATGTATTGGAGGTCACAGTAGGTCAGTGCCTTAACGTCTGCATTGGTCTTGATGACTTGGTCTTTACTGGGCAGGTCAGCACCAATAAGATCTCCTTTACCTACAAAAAGTCAAGGTTTGGGATATGTATGAATGGGTTGGGAGGCAGAGAGGCTATTGCAGCCTCTGCCTTTGTATACTCAAACAATACTTCAAAGTCATAGAATGACTGGCTCACAAGTTATGCAAAGCCATCAAATAATTTGCTTGGTTTTCATTTAGAGTTTTGGACTATCCTCTGTAATATGTAAATTATGGTTGATGACTTAATGGAATGTGTGACCTTAGGCCACTGTTGCTAAAGCATTCCATAGTTAAATCATAGTTTATCACAAAGTATGAATGCAGACACTGTCTTGGGACAAAAATTTTGCCTGCTGAAGATGGTTTGTTTTTTTATTCTTTCTTTTTGATTTTTATAATAATTGTAATAGATCTAAACTGCCAGCTTTCTTAGTTCCTACCACTCTTTTCTATAGCTATGCTAAACAAATTTACATCTGTGGGAAACATTTATTACAATTTCATTTTTACAAAAAAGAGGAAACAAATACAAGAAACAAGTTTTCCTCAGTTAACATTAGTTTTTTTGTTCCATGTAATAGATCCCCAAAGCACTAAAAACTTGAGTAGGAAAATTTGACCTTCTTTTATTGTACAGAACACTTCCCTAAACATGGCTTATTCCCCCACCTGGCTAGGAACAGTGGACATTACTCTCAACACATTTGGAGACTGCTGGTGCTGTGAATCAATTCTGAAATTGGCCTTTTGCTAGATGGTGACTAAGTTCACACATCATGCTAGCTACAGCTTATTTAATGAAGGTGTATTGAATAAACACCAACGGTCTGGATTCACACATCCATTTTTTGAAACTACTGCCCAACAAGTCACTCAGATTTGCTCTTTTAAATGACTTTTCTAAAGCTAGATAGATTTCCCAAGCCTTGTTCTGTGAGTTCTTGTACTTGTTAGAGAAAATAAATGTCTAAAACGGATACCCGGCACCCACTTGTTGTTTTGTCAAAGAGCTCATCTGTAGTTTAAACATTTGCTGAATTTCACTTCCCAGCAAACCAACTCATCATTCAATTACATTTTTTATAACTTTCCAATGGTAATATTACTATGCTTTCTCCTTTCCTTGAACTGGGAGGAAAGTGTGCTGCCAACATAGATTACTATAACCATAGATTAACAATAAACCAGGTATTGCTGCTTGGACACCATTTTATGCGGGATAACTCCAAAGCAGTCTCAACTGTGTTCTCCAGTTGTCACCAGCTAATGGGAAAAACAGCCACCTGATGTATCCTTGAACATGGGAATTGAAGCCTTACTTCTTTTCTATTTATCTGCTCTTCATTTTTGTTTCCTACAAAAATATCTGCATTCTTCTGACAGGATTATCAGGGGTGTGTGTGTGTGTGTGTGTGTGTGTGTGTGTGTGTGTGTGTGTGAGAGAGAGAGAGAGAGAGAGAGAGAGAGAGAGAGAGAGAGAGCGAGCATATATCTGATTTTTTCCCTTCTCTTTATATGGGAATATCATACGCCCACAAGTTCTATAATTTTGTCAGAGAAGTGGGAGTCTCCTGTAATGATATTGAACAACATTTCCCAGCCCCAAACCTGCCTGAGTGATCAGAAGTGCAAATTTGGAGTACAGAGGAGAAGAGCCCAAAGAGCCTTGGTGGTGCAGGGGACTAAAGTGCTGTTAAAATAGCACTTAGCTGCCAGAGTTCAAATCTCACCAGGCTCAAGGTTGACTCAGCCTTCCATCCTTCCGAGGTAGGTAAAATGAGGACCCAGATTATGGGGGCAATAAGATGACTTTGTATAAAAAAGAACACTGCTTGGGGGGAGGGGCGAAAGCCCTACTAAGCAGGTATATACAAAAGTATGAAGGCTATTGCTTAATGCATTGTAAGCCGCCCTGAGTCTCTGGAGAAGGGTGGCATATAAATCGAACCAATGAATGAATGAATGAATGAATGAATGAATGAATGAATGAATAAATAAATAAACAAACAAACAAACAAACAAACAAACAAACAAACAAACAAATAAATAAATAAATAAATAAATAAATAAATAAATCCGAGAGATCTCAGTGCTATTTTGCTTCTGGATCATTTTCGTTGGTCAAAAAGCCTTCGCGCACTCTCCCCTGTCTTATCCCATGTTTATGGAAGTCTGTCTCACTTTCCCTGCCTTATGATCTCTGAAGTGCGTGCATGCACACCCAGAAACATAATATCAGATGTAGCAATAGAAGAATTGCTGGCTGATCTCCAAAGAATTCAATACTTCAGTATAAAGAAAAAAAAGATCAGGTGCCTGGTCTATGTCATAATCAAAGCCAACAATTGGATGTGGAGATGTTTCTGCAGCAGTCTTGCAGGATCAAATGAACATTGGACTTAACAGCATCACCTGCAACCCCCAAAGTATCATAGATAGTCCACATGGGAGGATTTTGTATCCAAAGAAGTAAGAATACATTGCTTCTACATTGGAATAATGGAATGGACTTAGTGGATTTAATGAACTTAATGAGAGGGAGGCAATGTCATGAGGAAAATGCCCCTGGAAAACGGTTTTGTAAAATATCTTTGTGCTAAAAGGAAATAAGAACAAGCTCCAAATCAAGATCATTGTTTAGTCCCCATTGTTTCCCAACCCAAGATCTATCACTCCCTGCCCAAATGAATGCTGTATTGCTTACTCTTTTTCCTGGGTCTTACCCAAAATGGCCAGCACAATGTTGTCCTTGAGGACTTCAAAAGATCCTGAGCACACAAAATAATTTGCTTGCAGGGCATCTCCCTGACGTAGTAAATACTCGCCAGGCGCGCAGAATGAGGTCTTGATATGCAGGGATAAAGCCCGCAGGCAGCCACGGCTGGCACTTTCAAACAACGGCAATTGTAGGATGTCCTTGTTCAGATGCATAGCAATATCAGCCCGTAATTCATCTGGGAAATCATGCAGGAGCTACAGAGAAAAGGTGAGGAGGAGTATGGAGTTTCATGTCAATTACTTTTACTGCTACACTAGTGTTTCTCAGCTTTGGTAACTTTAAGATGTGTGGACTTCAATTCCAAAATTCCTTAGTGAGAGGACTGGGGAATTCTGGAAGTTAGAATCCACACATCTTAAAGTTGCCAAGACTGAGAAACAGTACTATTCTGTAATCTCTCATATTGCAAAGCTTTATCTTCCATTACTTCAACCCTGTTTAAACTATCAGTTGCTCTCTCCCATCAGTTGAGGCCAACTCATTCATTTATCAATGAGATAATTGATAGGCAATTGTCATATTTTGCTGGAATTAGATGTAGGTGATTCCATCATTCTTTTCAGAATATCAGCTAGATCAAGTTCTTTCTTTCACTGAAGCATATCTAATTGATAATGTTTTAAATCACCCTTTCCCTTCTCATGTGGCCATTGCCAAGAGTTGAACATACATGCACTGGGTCGAAAAATCTGATACACAAATCATTATTACTCTTTAAGAACCTGTTCTTAAGCTTGATGGGTTCTATTTTTCATTTTCTTCCACCTCCCCCCTTCTTTTATACTGAGAGGGAGCTTTTTTTAAAAAAAAAATATTTGCCTTTAATCCATTTTTCATATGACAGATGGGATTGAAAGTGCTTTAAATAAATGAATAAGGAGCAGCTGATTTTATTCTCCCTTGTGTGGGGTTGATGAAAACTATGAAAGCTCAAGGACAAAAGCATAAGAAATGTAAACCTATAGACCAGAATCCAAGAAATGGGATGGGGAAAATGTGGATGGGGATATAAATGTTGGAGTCTAATAATTCATCATGGGGAAAAAAGGCAGGAAAATCCTGGACAAATAGATTATATTTCTGAAGCCAAGAAGAAAATAATGTGTTACCCATTCATCTCTGTACCTTGAAAATCTCTTTGTTTTAGAAAGCCCAAATATCCAAAGAGATGTGAAGCAGGAATGATTAGATTTTGATCAGAAGAGACTTGGAAGAGTAAAGCAAAGAATTTGGAAAATTTTGACTCCTCCAAAAATAACTGAAGTAGGCTGCAGGTATGGGAACAAGTATTCTGGAAGAAAACCTTTTAATTCTTCTTTTTGCTTTTTTCCTGGTCTAAAATCCCTCTCTCAAGAGACACTTCCACTCCAGGAAATAAAATGCAACATTTCTTCCTCCATTACAATTGCTCTAAGCCAATGTTTCTCAATCTTAGCAGTTTGAAGACGTGTGAAGTTCAACTCCTAGAATTCTGGGAATTGAAGTCCACACATCTTTAAACCACTGAGGCTAAGAAACACTACTGAAAGCAAAATTAAAGTCTACTTTGCATCTGGGTTAACTGGGTTAGCTGATTTAACTGGGTTAAATCCTGAAATTTGGCAACTTCATTTCTAAGCTTTTTATCTTCTGCTTTCATTTTCTCTCTCATGTCTCCAAAATTAGGGCTTTGTTTAAATTATGCTTATCTCAGACATTTTTAAAAAAGCCAAGGTTCAGGTAGTAACATTTTCAAAAAGAAAATGTTTCTTTCACAGTTACTATAATTCAAACTGATAGTATAGTCTGGACACATTAAAGGAGGCTAAAGATTGATGTGCTGATGTGGAAAGAAGTTATTTTGTGCAAGCTATATTAAAATAAATCAGTGATGCGCAAGATAAGTGCCTTTCTCTGAATTTGTATCATTTCAATAGCAATCCTTTATATCCTAAAGATTTCACAATTACGGACTCTTCCAACCCATCAAGCCCTATTATACTGACTTGATATTTGAGACTGTGAAATCTGCTCCTTCCTGCAAATAAACAGGTCACAAATTCAGGCCTGCGCTGTCCTCTTTAGCCATTAGACAATGTTCCCTCCCAATCTCCCTCTAGAAAATTCAGCGAATGAGTTGCCCCACCTCATTTGCATCAATGCCATTGTTGACAGACCACGTGGTCTGAAAGTATTCCAGCATACGCTGCTTGAGCTGCTGGGGCAGGTGGTGGACACGGATGAAGTCCTTGAGATCCTTCATGCGGGTATGATAGAGGGAGCGTCGTGAATACATGCGTTGTATGATGGCTGTCACATTGCCAAAGACCACGGCGTGCATCAGAGCTGAAGCAAGGAGGAGAAGGGAAGATGTTTGGATATGGTGAATGATCCTTCTAATAGGAGCCTGTTTCCAACACTTACAAGACCTGCTTCAAGGAAACCAGCCTGTAAAGATGGCATGAAAGCCCTTCCCTATTTTTTTTTCTCATTGCTAAAATAAAGTTATAGAACAGCGATGGGTAACCTTTTTGCAGTCGTGTGCCAAAAGTGTGGGGAGCATGGTAGGGTTGTGTGTGCATATGCCCACATTCATAATTCAATGTGCCCTGCGCATGCGCACACAACCGTGTTCCCCTCACTTTTGGCACATGATGGCATGGTGGGCCCGGTAGGCCCGGTTTTCACCCTCCTCAGGCTCCAGAGCCTTTCTAAGAGCCTCCTCCTTTCTAGGAGCCTGGGAAGGGCGAAAACGGACTTACCCACCCACCCAGAGGCCCTCTGGAAGCTGGAAATGGCCCATTTCCTGACTTCCAGTGGGACTGCAAGGGCCATTTTTTAGCCCTCCCCAGGCTCCAAGGCCTTTCTAAGAGCCTAGGGAGGGTGAAAACGCCACCCCCCACCCCCTCCAGAGGCTGTCCAGAAGCCAGAAACAGCCCATTTCACAACTTCCAGTGGGCCCAGAAGGCCCAAAAATCAGCTGCGCATGCCAGAGCTGAGCTAGGGCAACGCTCGTGTGCCCACAGATATGGCTCTGTGTGCCACCGGTGGCACACGTGCCATAGGTTCACCATCACAGTTATAGAATGTTTCAGACCATAGAGGCTTAATTTAACCATTGAGATGGAACTTAATAGACCTTCCCTTTCTTTTCTTTCTTTCTTTTTTTCTCTCTTTTTTTTCTTGCATAGTTGGAGAGAATTTCGGGAGTTGTTGTCCAAACATCTAAGTTGGGAAAGATGGTTTTAGATGCCAGTACCAAATTTTCTCATATTAGGGCAGAAAAGAATAAATATATGTCTACACCCAGGATGTACTTACCACCAATGAGCATGGTGCAGATGGAAAAGATTTTCTCAGCATCTGTGTTGGCACAGACATTGCCAAAGCCTACACTGGTCAGGCTGCTGAGGGTGAAGTACAGAGAGGCAATATAGGCGCTGTGGATGGATGGTCCACCCACAGAGATGTTGACATAGGGGGCCTCAATTCGTTTGCCCAATTCATGGAGCCAGCCTGTTGGGCACAATGATGGGTTAATCCTCTTGAGTAGACAATAGTTCAGAGATTGTATGGCTAGAGTCATTTTTTAAATTGAAATATAATTTGTTTGGCTTTATCTTAACATAATATTTTAATTTTTTTTAACATCATCAAAGAAACCTTCTGATGATATAGAACTGCTTTACACATTGTTTTAAGTTCTGGTTTATTTTTACCATGATTTGTAGAGTTACTCACAATAACTGGCTTTACATATACCAAGCCATTCACCATGGCTTGTTAGAAAAATTACAATTGTTTGCATTCATGCAAGACAAGCTAAACAAATCATATTGATAAAGTCAACATGTGAACACAGCCAAAAGTTTTACAAGGCTACCCTAAATATAATAAGGCACCTTAGAATTTGAGATTCGTATGATAAAAGCCTCAGAGGTCTGCCCTTAACAATTTTCTTGTCAAAGCAGAATAGCAAGTTAATGCTAGATCATCATGTTTTTTTTAAAAATCCATACTTCAATTGATCAAAATGGGGAGAACTTTTATCATAATAACAATTTTGGCATGTGGCAGATTTTAACACACTCCCTGCAAAATCCAATCTTACTCTATAGACTATAGTAAAACTTTGATTTTCCAGATCACTCTTCAAAGACCGTATAGCAATAGCAGTTAGACTTCTGTACCATTTCATAGTGCTTTACACACATCTCTAAGCAGCTTACAGAGTCATCATAATGCCCTCAACATTCTGGGTCATCATTTTACCAACCTCAGAAAGATGGAAGGCTGATTAAACCTGGAGCCGGTAAGGATCCAACTCCTGGCAATGAGCTCATTGAATTAGCCTGTAATACCGTGTTCTAACCATTTTTCCATCACAGCTCTTTTCTTTTTCTTTTTCTTTCTTTCTTTCTTTCTTTTTTTTTTTTGCATCATCTTTTTTGCACTGATGAGCCTATTTGATTACTGGTGAGCAAATGGTGAGACATAAATGAGGAGAAAAGTCTTCATATGTTGTCCCTATCTCAATTACTCATCTGGTATATTGCTAGTTATGAACGAGTTATAAATAAGCTATTGCTAGTCTCTGGGTTTCGGAGAGAATGGAAATTTCCTAGTCTTCTCTCCCTGCCTTAAGTGCTTTATGCTTTTAAAATCTAGGGTTTAATTGGTTATAATAGCATATTGTTGATTGTGTCCTGGTAAGGCTATAGAGAATTTTATCTTGGACATTTTATTTAACCATGCTCTAACTTGGCAACATCATTATAAGGCAATACTTCTGAAAGCAAAATCTATTATGACATCCTTGCTTCAATATTTTTACTCAAAATGAAGATTTGTGCATGCAGTAATACAAGTTTTTAATGCCAATATTGCATCTCAAATTTTATATGGAACTCCAGTTTGGATCATATTTGCCAACAACAGCATAACACAACTGCAGGTGAATTTTTAAAAATATATTTTAAGTGTCCTATATTATCTTCCAAAGTCTTCTGTTTTCTTGGAAACTGGACAATGTCCTTTGACAAAAAAACTTGGTTAGCACTATTATAATTTGGTTACAAATATGTCTTTCTTAAATAAGGAAGAATTTCCAAATAATTCTTTGTAAATATGTGGTTTAAATAGGTGTCTCAAAATATTAGTTAGATTGGCATTGATCCTGATAATTTTTTCTTCAGTGGTATATCATCAGCAGTTCATTGACCATGAACTGATTATGAAAACAAAGGATCATTCAGTATAGGAATTAATAGCTAAAGCCAGTACACCGTGTTCACCTGCAACATTTGGAAATAATTATATTTTTTTCAACTCCCTAAGTATTTGAATAGCTTCTATTCTTTTCAAAACTAGTTTAAATGTGTTGCCATCAAATATGCTATATGGTAGATTTTTTAAAATTCCCATCTCTCAAAGATTTAATTTCTGTAATGATGCTGATCCTGAAATGGTGGATCATTATTTTATTGTAATGTGAATTTTATAAGAGTCTCCAGCAGAATAGGACATAAGTTATCTGTCCTCTTTAAAATTTAAACCAGGAATATGTAAAAATGTCATTTGCAGATTACAATATATTTATTTATTATATCTTTATCGCACCTTTATTACTTTTAAGTATCTCGGTGGTGAACTTTCATAATACTCCTTCTTTTTCTCATTTTCCCCACAACAATCCTGTGAAGTAGGTTAGACTGAAAGAGTGACTGGCTCAAAGTTATCCAGTCAGATTTCATGCTGAAGGCGGGACTAAAACTCATAGGTTCCTTGTTTCTAGGCCAGCATTTTAAGCATAATACTAAAATGGCTGTAGATTACAGCCTAAAATCAAAGTGGCAACAGCCAGATTTTTGACTATAAAAACATGGTTTTGGTAACAAATTAATGACCTGAGGTTTTAAGTGTGTAATATATTATTTATTAAATATTTTACTTGTTATTCAATGTCAAGTTTAGATGATGTTTCCAATTTGGTTTGGGGCCTTTTGATCATAAATAAATGAATAATAATAAAAGTTGCACACTCTTCATGGGATTCGATGAAGAGTTTCCCATTCTATGAAGTGTTTTTGGTGCTACTGGCATTAAGTTCTTTAAGCTCCAAAGTTGCTTTTCCTTAGATTAAACTAAATTATGTTGCCACTGTTTGGCACAAAACTTGACAAAGGTGGTTTAAAACCAGTGCCCTAAAAATTTGAGGGGCTATCATAAAGAAGGGGGGCTCAAATTATTCTACAAAGCATGAGAGCAGGACAAGAAACAATGTTTGGAAACTAATCAAAGAGAGAAGCAACCTGGAATTAAGGAGAAACTTCCTAAAAGTGAGGACAATTAACCAGTGGAATAGCTTGCCTTCAGAAATCGCGGGAGCTCCATCACTGGAGGTTTTTATGAAAAAACCAGAGAGCCACTTATCTGAAATAGTATAGGTTCTCCTGCTTGACCAGGGAGCTGGATTAGAAGACCTCCAAGATCCCTTCCAGCTCTATTCTATTCTAAATTTACATTTCTTTCAAACTCTTTCAAAAGTTTAGATTCTAACTTGCTGGAATACAGAATGTCCTGACTATGAATTCTGTGAAGAGATGTAATTATTTTATTTATTTATTTTATTATTTATTTTATTATTGTGATTTATATGCCGCCATTCTCCCGAAAGACTCAGGGCAGCTTACATACAGCAATCGTCAATACAAATCACAGTTGAATTAAAATGAAATTAAAACCCCCATTAAAACCATATTAAAATATAAAATTGTACAACCCCACGATCAGGTTATTGCTGTGACCATGCCTGAAGCCAGATTGGTAAAGATCCATTTGATTCTGTTTAGTACAATACGCCAGGATTTGTAAGACAAGAATCCCAATCATATCCTAAACTCACCAATGTCCCAGGTAACAGGGTCGTTGCTCTCCTGCCGACCAATGACATACCAGATGCAAGCCATCCAATGAGCCAGCAGGGCAAACATGGACATGAGTAAGGTCAGGACCATGGCACTGTACTGGGAATAGCGATCCAATTTCTGGAGCAAGCGGAGCAAGCGCAGGAGACGGACAGTCTTTAACAGGTGTACCAGGTATGTCTGGGAAAGGTAGGAAGAGAAAAACAGATAGACATAAAGGGGCAGGCCACTGAAACATTCAGCTAAACTCTACCTGGTCATAAAACTCAAGAAATGATCACAAGTCAATAATATTGTCATGCATAATATTAAACATTAATGTGGTGGTTTTGGGTTGATGTATAAACTCAGCTACTATATTTTTATATCATAATTTATTGTGCTTGTCTAAGATATCATGAACTTGTGGGATCCAAACACTACTTTTTACAATTTCCAAGCCAATTTCATTTTACAATATGCCCAAGCTCTTCTCAGGGATGGGAAGGTGGGAACAATGACTTTATTTCTGGACCATGGCTCTCACAGCTCTTCCTAGTGGTGTGGCACAAATGGTACTACTGGACTAAAGCCAGGTCACTGTTATCTGGAAGACAAGGTAAAACTGGCAAGTTCTGATTGCAAAGTAAGATACTGGAATTACTCTTTTGCCCTCTGTGTTGTAAGGTTGGCTGGTAACCTCATTAGCTAAGAGGCTGTATTAAAGTCTTCAAGTGCTTGGTCTTGATCGCATGCATATCTCAACATACCCACTAAAGAGATGTACCAGAGAGAGATGAAAGATAAGAAAGGAAGGTGCATCCAAAGTGAAGGAGTTAGGTGAGATGTGGGATTTGCCAGAAGAGTTCAGCTGGAATCAGAATAATGTCTAAAGCTGCTCTGATGTTCAGCTAGAGACATTTTGTCAGTTCAATGCTGAATTTCAAAATGTTCAACTTTTCTGATTTTTTTTCAAGGCTTTGAGGAATATATAAAACTTCGATCAAGCTGCAGTCATGGCTGCAATCATATTATTAAAGATGACAAAGTTTTGCATTACTTTGCTGACTGGTTCTTGGGAAATATAAAAAACACTCAAGAGCTTCTTGGATATGTGCCCAAAACTCACTACATTTTCTTGATAGAAACAAGTGAATGTAGATGATCACATTCAATATTTAGACAGTGTTTTATTCTCCTAAGTACTAATCATTCTGTAACCCAGACAGTGCAATTGTGAACAAGAGGGAAATGTTAACAATTCAGAGGACCTGAATTATGCAGAAAAATGTTAAACTAAAAGCTGGCTAGTTTAATGTGCATGCAACAATAATTGTCCCTTAGCAAAATAAAATGGGTCAGCAGGAAGAATGAAGTTTTTTGGAAAAATGTATGTGGGTGGTGTCCCATTCACTACCACTTGAATCTCATTTTAAGAATGATGTTTACATCTTGTGTCCAATTATGTATTTGTCATTCTAAATAAAGCACACTGACGAAAGTATGTCCACTTCTTGTTCAGATAATGTGCTTAATTAATATAAAAAGCCTCAGTCTCCCATCTCCCTTAAAAGCAAAATCACTGAAAGTGGGACAGGGCTTTAGAAAGAGCAGATACCAGTATTAGAAAAGAGAGAGTTGCATAGTTAAAATCTAAACTGGAGGTCTGGGATTTTGCAAGAGTGGTAATTACTGTTTCCAGTAGGGTAGCTTCATGCGACAGTTTTTATTTTATTTTCTTTCACAGTAATCTATCTCAAACCCAGTGGACTCAAACATCAAATGAGAGGAGAAGAAGGAGCCCAAATCTATACCAAACCTAAAACGTAATTGCAAAAAAAGCAAGGAAAAAACCCAAAATAGGCATCAACAGGCAGCTGTGACTGAATGAACAGTGAAATAAAAGTTCCTGGCAGCCAGGCGGTCAGTATTCCATCAGGTAGGTGCTATCATTGCAGAGTGAAACATTCAGCAGGCTCTTTCTGCATCACGTCTGGCTAAGAGAATTCAATTCTGGCAAGATGTTGAGAGGTTTAGATCATTTTTCCAACCCCTGAGACAGTGGTAAGGCTTTATTTTGGCCTTAATAGCAGTAGATTTTTCAGCAATTTCTAATAGTAAAAATTAGCTGATGTATAAAGTATGTACGTCCCTCAGAACCTCCCTTCCACATTTGCTAGCCAGGCTCCTTAAATCTGAGGCTTTAAAATATATACTGTATTTTCCTGCGTATAAGACTACTTTCTAACACAAAAAAATCTTCTCAAAAGTCAGGGGTTGTCTTAAATGCCAGGTCTCATTCTCCTGTAACCAGGCAGACCAGCCCATAAGGCTCTGACGAGCCTTAAATGGCTCTGAGGAGGGTCGTCTTATATGCCCAGTCGTCTTATACGCCAGAAAATACGGTAGTTATCTGTCACATAAACTAATGATGAACTGATTTTTCAACTTATTGAAAAACTTCAACTTAAAATTTTCAATTTTGACATAGCCAAATTATCATATTAAAAGGGATGTATTGGTAAATCCAGTTGACATAGAGATCTTCTGAATAACATCATTTTAGAGGGGACATGAAACTTGTCGTATCTAGTGAGGAGAGAATATGCCCAATGAGAATGAAATGCAGTGAGCTGAATGATGGAGGGGAAGAATGAGTGAAGTGGAACAAACTAAAATAAAAACATGGCAGGCCAACTGAAGGAACACCTGAGTGGGAGCAGCTGTTTGGCTGCAGATTATCTCTGTCGTAAGAGCTAATAACATGATCTACTCTTCAAGAGCATTGCAATTAATGTCTGTAAGTACACTGTGTTTACTACTATTGAAACCTTTAACATGTTCAATGGATTTTTTTACTCGTGGTTTATTAGATATTAGACACACTAATTCAAACAATGGAAGAATGGATGGTAAAGGTGATGGAGTTGGCGAAGATGGCAAAATTGACCATTTTAATTAAAGAGAAAAATCACCTAATTTTGTTCCTAGTAGAAAACCACCTATGGACTTTGTGCTTGAAATTGAAAAAAAAAGTGAAACTTTAATTTTAGATTATGATGACTAGATTGACTTTGTTAGGGTTAGGGTTGAAATAGAAATGTAAAGGAAAAGGTTGAGGTATAACATTTTTTTTGTATTCTACTGCACTGAAAAAAGTTGGAAGTCACCACATTCTTCTTTCTTTTTCTTTGCCTCTCTCTTCTTTCTTCTTTATCATTCCTGATTTTGTTACTTGAATTTTATCTCATAAGAAATTTTAATAAAAGTATAAAACATAAAAAAGGTCTTCCTAGATATTGATCCACCCTCCTTTATATATTTAGGATAGCAGAGAAGATATTGGTATTTACCATTAACTTGGCACCTTATCATATGTAGCCCACTTTACAGGAATAACATCTTTGACTTTGTACAATTATAAAGCATCTGCTGGTGGCCATGTGGCTTAAAAGCTGGTGCCTCTGAATGGGCTTCTTTTTCTGGAAATTCACCATTTGGCTGGGACCTTTCCTATGGAGTGCTTTTGCTCATTGCCAGGAGCAGATAAAGCATCACTCACCACTGGAACATTGAAGGCATAGAGGAGGTCAAAGGGCAAGGCTGCAATTAAGTCCACGAAGAACCATGTTGCCACATAGTGGAGGCAAATTGAACGCGTATCATAAACCACCTGGCCTGTTTCACTAACATATGTGGTCCGAAAGTTCAAAACAATATCTGTCAAAAAAGAAAAGCGGACACTTACACATTTGCCAATACCAATTCTCTACAACATTATGTTCTACAGGAACATTTGATATGCAGAATAGGAGTACAGACGGCTATATAGGATTCAATACCATAAAGTGCTTTGGGGATAGCTCTTTATACCAGTTGCATTTTTGCTGAGGAACACATGGCTCTTCTATCATTTTGCCCAAGTTGATCTAGGAAACTCATAAACTGTAGCAATTGGAATTTGTGCTTCAGTTTCTAGGAATGACAGCTATATATTTTTGGAATATTAGAATTTAATTCTTGGCATATTGAAATTTTTTAAACATCTGTTTAATTCTCTATCAGTTTACCCCCAAATAGGGAATACTAAAAACATGGAGAATTGTGATAGTCTGAAGATTCTCTAATAGAAAAGCCTCATCAAGTCCAATACTTATATTCTATAGAGACATCCTGATTATTTACGGAAATACTTGAAAGCATTATTCAATGGTCAAACATGGTACTGTATATTCCTTGGTGTTCTTTGAGCTAGCTTGTTTCCTTATAGACATTTCATCATCCTTAACTAGGTAACATCATCAATGCTAGTAAGGAGTGCTGTCTGCTGTCAATTTATTTTCTGGTGACTTGTCTGGCTGTGTGGGTTGGGGTGAGTATTGAGGTATTGCTTACTTAATTGTTGGTCTGAAGTTGACCTTGGAGCTAATGTATGCTGATCTGACTGTTCCTTATTCTAGAACAGTGTTTCTGAAACTCAGCAATATTAAGCAAAATTAAGACTTCTTCAGTGCTCAGAATTCCCATAGCCAGCAGGTTGGAAGAATTCTGGGAGTTGAAGTCCATACATTTCAATGTGGTGGAGGTTAAAGAATGTTCTAGAAATAAAGAATACAGCATGATTTGATCTCTGCTCTAGGAACATTGATGCCCATTTCACATGTCTGTCCAGGTGTGTCCTTTTCATACTATTTGTAAATATACGTTTGACTCTCCCCAACCCAGTCTTAAATCCTTACCAACAATGAAAAGCATCTCGACTACAATGTCACTGACGATGGTGCTGCGGGCAGCTGTCAAGCTGTCTTCAGCATCAGTGAAGCAGACATTGTAGGGAACAGTTACTGCCACATAGAAAGTAGCCAGGAGGATGAGCCAGTCCCACAGGGCTTTGAACATGCTGTAGTGAAGAAGGATGAAGCGCGACTTCTGTACATAAGCCACTTTGTACTCTGGCACTGAGGGCTTGTTTTCATAGACATCCTGAAGAGGAAAAGAGAGGAAATGCAATTTCAGCTACCAACATCATCATCATAAGCTCCTGAAAAGCCTCCTGGCGGTCTTACGATAAGCTAGGCTGAAATCAGCAGTTTTTTTCAAGGAAGACATCTTCCTAACCCTGCTGAAAAATAGCCCCAAGTATGGCATTGTGTAATAATGTCATTCTCTGGAGCGGCGGGGGCCAACTCTGCTTGATAAGATTTTGTGTGAGAAGCAAAATGGGAGAGAGAAGAGGAGGAATAGAAGGACAGGATATAAAATAAAAGGACTCCCCACACACATTGTAGAGAGTGAATGGGGGTGTCTAGTCTTCAGTCTCAATCTTCAGCCTCAGCATTCCTAAACATAGTTTTTAGAAAGCTTTAGGAACAACAGCCAGAGTCCCTGCAGAAGCATATGAAACTATAATTTCTATTGTATGAAAAAGTCAAAGTGATGTGGTGCATAGAATATAATTCTATTTTCTTTTGTTAATTTTTATGTAATATAATTTAAATGAATTAACTTTAGTTTTTGTTTTAGATATGTCCATTTCTTTGTCTTGTTGCCATCTCTTTTATCATTAACATGGTATTCAAAGGGAAAAAAGTGGCCTTCACTATGAAAACTATCAGGCCATGTTAGAATAATTCCTCCCAAAATCTCAGAATTCTCTTCCTTTTACTGTGGCATGAGTATTTGTAAGTCAATAGGCTTACAGTTACAGGTGGACATTCATGATTCATATTATTAATTCATATATAGTAAATTCCTTCCATGTTTCAGTAAAAGCTGCTAAAGTGATAAACAATAAAATTCGAAAACTACACAACTTATACACAATGTGCACAACTCAGAAGATAAAAATTATGATGAAACAAAACTTGAAATTATTAAAATGTTCCATGCGTCATAGAACAAAATTTAAAATATTTTGCGCATGTCAGGAAAGCATTTGATATTAGTTCCTTGTTTCTTCATTTTTCATTCTAATTGGGTTAGCAGTCTATGTTGATTGCTACTGACCAGGTACCTTGCTGAAAGACTGACAAAAGACACTACTAGGAAAAAAATAAATAAAAATCCCAGGCAGCTCTAACTGAAATGACACTTCATTATTGTTCTGAATTCATAGATCTAACATCTAGGACAAAGAACTATTTATTTCATATTTTTTTCTATTAGTTAGTAGTTATTACCTCCCATCACGGCCATGGAAGAGGAAAAACTCAGTCCAAACAAACACTGAGATGTTTTTCAAAAATTACTACATAAGTTACTGCAATTTATGCATTCTGAATAAGCTCCAGTGTTCTGCTGATGTAGATTTTTCATAAGATTTTAAAATGAGAATTCATTCATCTGTTAAAGACATCCTGGAGCTAAATGTCAGCCGGGCACAAGAGCATGAACAGAGGGAACACACAACCTCAGCAAAACAAGTCACACTAACATTTTACTGGCAATCTTTGTACAGCTTCTGAACACTGCCAACATCTATATTTGAAGCGCAGCAGTTCTCACACCTGCACACAACTTTGCATCTACATGCTTTTTTTTTTACAGGCAAATATACTCACAGTATGCATATGTGCAAATACATGCAAATACACTTTCAACTTCCCCATAGCAATTAGGAAAAAAAAACTCTCTTACTTTCCAGGCAAACAGGCAATAGCATGAAACAATTAGACAGTTCTGTCTTCTGTGGTCTGCTGGCCAGAGCGCTCCAGCTGTGCTGGATGTGGTGTATGATGTGCAGCCTCAGAGATGCACATCCTTTCTCACTTAGCTGAACTTAGCTGAACTAAGTCCTTTCTGACTTAGCTGAATTAGTGAGTAAGACAAGGAACAGCAACGTTGGACAAGTGCAAAAGCAAGAGTAGTAGTGGCTGAATTCTATTGCAACCTAGGTGGTTCAGAATCTAACAGAAAGACATCTAGATGAGCCACATGAGGTCTTCATCCAGTAGGAGCATGATGTAGATCCTCCTAGAAGAACTGGTAGAGATATATCTAAGCAAATCACATGAAGTCTCCTCTCCCTCCTATGCATCTCTCGGATGACATGAGCAGTTGTTCAAATAAGCCAACAATTGGCTGTGACTTTAACCCAAGTCCATGTGTGTCTGCCTGTGCTTTGGTGGTGGATGAAAAAGATCAACTCTCAAAAGTAAGTCATGAAAGCCTAGCAATGGGAATTTCATCTTAAGGAAGTCAGGTTGTTCCACCAAATCAACATTTAATGATGAATGATGGAAAGTCAACCTATTGCCTGCCTTGAAGAAAACTTTACATCATGTAAATGTTATGTTTGCCAGTGGTTTACATATCAACAACTGAAAGAACAATTTAAATCAGATAAAGGAAGTTGTGGGTTTGATTTTGCTAAAAATGAATTGGAAATCTTACTGTGTGGTAGTGATGAGCATATTATTGCTAAGATTTATTAAATGTTATTGAAATTGAATTTGGAAAGTGAACATGTAAAACATTGCATGATTCAGTGGGCAAGGAATTTTGGCTATAATTTGATGCTTGAACAAAGGAAAAATATGAAGATGAAAGGTTTAAAATTTATCCTAAACTATAATTTTTAAAAAAATGTTATAAGATAATGTATTGCTGGTATTTAACATCAGATAGGTTATGCAGAATGTATAAAGGTATTACAAATGAATGTTGGGAGTGTAAAGTAAAGAAGGAACTTTTCACCATTTATCGTGGACATGTGATAACGCAAAGAAATTTTTGAGTAAGATTCATATTATAATACAGAAAATTTTTAAAACAAACATAAAAATGAAACCAGAAACCTTTCTTTTGGTTTTAATGGAAAAAGATGGAGAAAAAAATTGGAACTTTGAACTTATATATGTTGACAGCAGCAAGACTATTATATGCACAAAAATGGAAGGATGCTTCAATTCCCACTATGGATGAATGACTACAGAAGCTGATGGAGTTGGCAGAAATGGCTAAATTGACCATTTGGGTTAAAAGAAAGAATATAAGTACCTTTGTTTCCACATGGAGACCGCTTCTCAACTTTGTGCTTGAAGTGGAAAAAAATGAAACTTTGATTTTGGATTTTACCGATTAGATTGATATGTTTTTATAGAAATGGCTAGTTTATATTACTATGGAAAAATGAAAAGTTGTGGTTTGATGCTTCAATGAGTTTCTTCTTTTCTTTTCTTCTCACTCCCCCACACACTGTGTCTTCCTATTTACTTTTGTATTTTGTATTTTATCTTATAACCTAAAAAAAAACATTAATCTGGAAAACTTTACATCTTGCCTTATTGATTGGTAAACAATAGATGTACAATATGATACATTCACACCAAGTTTTCTATCTTTGATATTGGTTACACAAAACAGAAATGGGTCCATTATTTTGCTTTCCTTGGTTCATTTAGTTGGGACAGGACAGCTTATAATGTCAAGACTTAAGGAGACCAACACATATGTACCTTGCTAAGCCATCTGTGACCCCTTGTTGCTCAAGCAGTCACATGACAGCTCAGAGGAAGGTTTCAGGACATATGGAATCCAACTTGTCTGGTCTAGGAACTCCCTCCACTTCATCTTCCACTGAAAATACTCAACACTTTAGCCCTGAATTAACCATTTAGCAAAATAACCATATGCTTAAGGCACCAAAGGAAGGGGGCATCACAGAGTTTTTCCTCCTGGCTACTATGTCCTTAACTCTTTTCCTGCCACATTTGACTTTGGTCCAAGAGCTTATAATTGTCCTTATTTGCTATGTTCAACTTTAATTTGCATTGTCTTCTTTGGCATGGTGAGTGACTAAAGTTTAAAAGTTTGGTTTGAAGGTGTTTTAGGTATCATATTTGTTTCCTTCTTATGGCATGAAACAATGCTTCTTCAAGAATTACCACTGTTGGTATGTGCTTAGGACATCAGCTGAACTCTTTTTTTTTTTTGGTCTTTTAATGACCCCATAATCCCTTGCATCAAGATGGAGTTGGGGCAACTGAGTGTCCTTCCTGTTGCCAATGCAGAGTTTGTTCGCAGCAGATATCTTCTCACAGTGCCCAGAGAGAGAAATATCTGCCTCTACCTAGGATCGAATTCACAGCCTATGATTGTGAGGTGAGGGCTCTGACTCTAGGCCACTGCATGACTCTTTGAATTTAGATTGACCTGGCAGTACTGAAATATTAAAATATTAAAGTATTTATCTATAGGAGTGCTTTGTGATATCCGTCACGTTGGTTAGTAAGATCTTGGGAATGAAACCTCCCAAATCAAACTATTCTGATAAACAGATAGTCTTTATAACCAACATTGTAAAAGACAGTTTAAAAAGTGTTAGGAATACCGTGCACTCTGATTTCTTGTTTCAAAAATAAGACATTCAAAGCAGTTGATACATCATGTTTTAGACATCCCAATTAAAAAATAATGAGTGAGAATCCACATCAAAGCAGATCTGTTTAACTTTCTGTGCAATCAACCGAACAAATTACATTTAATTCTAAAGGAAACTGAAAAAGGAATTAAGATCCAGCTTCTGAATTTAAGCACTGCTGTCAACGAATCTGAATTTTTCTAAGGTTTGGAATATCAATACTAATATAAATACATAAGATCCCTTAACAATGGCCTAACATGCCAATTTCCTCTATTGTTCAAGAAAATCACAGGTGAATGGTCCAGAAAGTTTAGAACATAGTTCCTTTTTTAAGTAGAAGGCGCCATTTATAGAAAATGCAATGTATTTGCCCATACCTTGCTGGAAAGAGATGGGCGAGTGTCTGCTATAAAGAAATAAAAGACTAGAAATAGGTTGAGAATTACAAATAACATATTGCTCTGAAAATCTAAACCTTTTAAGAATATCTAGCTGCTTCCTCTCTAGGGAATTTGGTGGAGGCAGTATATTTCTTACCAGCAAGGAGAATATATTATCTGTCTCTTCATTGTATATATGTAAATAAATCTAAACATTATAAAGTGTCTTAAGCCACCAAAGAACTCCCTTCTTACAAAATGAACCAAGGAAATGATGACTTGAGAGCATTCTGGAAAATTTAAATATTTTAAACTGCAGATGTAATATTTTTCTCTCATAAACATTTTGTCCCTTCCATCCATTTCTCTTTTTCTTAATCTCTTGCAGTAAATATTTAAACAAGGAAAAAGAAAATGTAGTTGACTATATGAGTTTGAAGTACTATAGTTGCAAGTTACTATACGGTAGGTCATTCATCAAGATCTAGCTACTAGCCATCATTCATCTATGATGAGAAGGAAAACAAGGAGGGAAAAAAGGAAGGAAGGTGTGAAAACCAAGCGGTTACTTCCATAATAATAATATCCGGCTACTTCTTTTTTGTGTAGCTGCCAATCATCTCATATTACAGCAAGCATCTAAATATGTCTCATATATGAAAAGCAGAAGGGGACAGGATGTTGTTCTACTTTTTCTACTACCACTATAATACTTTGGGGGCCACTTTCTTTCTAAAAATTCTCTTCCAAAACTCTTCAGTATGTGCATACATGTGCACATTCCCTCACTGTGGATGAGGATCAGAAGCAAAGGTTAGCTACCATTATCAGCTTAGTATAAGTAAATACAGATTTTCTCATCGCAGAGAAGGGAGTTACCCAGCTTGTAGCTGGAATAGATAGCCTGCCTGCACAGCTGCTTAGGCAGTTCTTCAACTAACTCGCCTCCCTCCCAACATCCAACCACTTCCCTCAAATAGATCAAAGCCTTTTAATCTGCCCTAGTCTTAGATCAGGAGGGAGCAGCTGTTAAGGCGTTCTGAGTAGGAAATGAGAAAAGCAAAAATCTGGATTGTTAGGTGCACAGGATGGTTTTCTAGCAGTTATCAGAATCCACCACAGAACATCCAGATGTACCTGGCTACACTTCAATTGCACTGCCAGACAGCATGTCCATTTCTCTGTATGCAGTTAGGATAAGACTTTCTGCAAACAAGCTCCACTGAAAACAAGAAAGAGCTATAGAAAGGAAGCTGAAAATGCTGAGTTTGCAATTTACAGAAGATTCTGGAATAAATGGTGCTGAACTCATGCCATCTTATTGCATCTCAATGTAACATGGAATATATGGTATGGAGTACAACTATACCAAAATATCTCTTCTTCTCTTTCGGCCTGCACACGTACAAACACAAACAACTGCAACTGAAATTTAGTAATTTGTAGGTGATTTAACTTAGGGATGTTATAATATAGCATATCTATAGGGTGTGTGGCTTGAGAAGACTACACCAGTCCATCACTTCTATACAACACAAGTGATCCTAGTTGGATAGGAAAACCCATCTTGCTTTGGTGCCACGAAATGACTTTTCAGCACTGATTTTTAAGAGGAACCCCTGTGAAGTTCCTTTTAGTGCTGAGGATTGCTTCCTTCACAATGAACTGCTTTAGCTGTACAGGTTGCAGGTAAAAAGTGAGCTTTAGCAGCAGTTAAAGCACTTCTTCAAAGTGAGTGTTACTGCTATTAACCACACAACAGACCTTGTGGTTAACCCAATTTATATCTCTGAATTCATATCTCTTTGGGGTTTGAGTTCTGCTCAAAGAACTGGCCCTACATTAAAAGCTGTTAAAGAACCTTTAAAGAGAATTGCTCTCCCATCAAAATACCCTCATTTCAGATGATCTATAGTGCTAACATATAACAGAGACCGCAAACTATACTCTTATGGGCATCAACATCTGCAAGATGTCAAGTACTATTTTGTGATCAAAATAGCACTTCTATTCTGCCCCTTTGTACATTCAGCACATTCAGAAAAGTGGTGGGGCTTGGGCTGCAATGCCAAACATGCCTTATTGCAGGTTTTTGATACTCACTGCTCCATAGGCACTGCACTATCCTAGAATTTACTCTCATTTTGACATTGGGCAATTCTAAAGAGATGAACCACAAAGTCCACAAAGTAAGATGCTTTTTGGATGTGCTAATGGAAAAACTATGTGACTATCATCATGGTTATAGTTGAAAAAGCTTGGATTCAAGGAAGCCTTAACCACTCCCTTGCCCAGAAATTTGGGGTAAGAAAGTAGGTGATAACTTTACACTGTTTATCTTCATCTCTGTCCTTTCCTTCTTGTTGAACTGCCTGGTGAGATGGTGCAAAGCATTTCGCCCTTGTTTCCTGGCCACCCATAAGTTGGAGCTCCTTGCCTTCTTGCATTGATGCTTTTCTGGAAAATTAAAAAAAGGCTAGAATTATGGTACCAATTATTAAACAGGAAGAGCCTTGCATATGGCTACATTCCTTCAACATAGCCATTCTAACTTGCTTCCTTTTTCAACCAGAGCTACCGTTGTCCCTTGATCTCAGTACCTCATTCTAAAATGGTGATTTCAGAATTTTATCTGTCTATCTTGTATTTTCTGGCCAGCTCTTCCTATCATTGGGAATTTCTATCAAGCAATTTGAGAGGGAACATTAATTTTATGTATTACATACATATTGTATATGAGCTAATTACCATGATTTTCCTAGCAGCACTCTAAATGCAAAAATAAGATCAATGTGACAACTGTATGTATGTCTACTAAACACAATGTACTATTGAAAATAGGTATCTTCTTGAAACTATTTTGGTTAATGCACCTTTGTTATTAAGGACCTGTATCAGGGATAGAAATGCTTCCGGTTCGGACTGGATCGCCCGATCCAATAGTGATGGCAGTGGGTGGCTTAGAGAACTGGTAGCAAAAATCTCTGTGCCCCGCCCCTCATGCCCAGCTGAGGCACATGATCATCCGAGGCTGTTTCTTTTTACTTTTAAAACCATTTTTTCTACAACCTCTTCAGCTGAAAAAATGCTTTTAAAAGTAAAAAAAAAAGCCTCTGATAATCACGCAGCTCAGCTGAGACTACCAGAGGCTTTTAAAAGCATTTTTTTCTACAACCTCTTCAGCCAAAGAGGCTGTAGAAAAAAAATCCCTTTAAAAGCCTCTGGTGATCCCAGCTGAGTTGCCTGATTGTCAGAGGCTCCTAAAAGCATTTTTTTCTGCAACCTCTTCGGCGGAAGAAGCTGTAGAAAAAAAATGCTTTTAAAAGTAGAAAAGAAAAGAAAAGAAAAGAAAAAAGTTGGCCACGCCCATACAGTCACATTACCCCCACCACCAAACCACACCCACAGAATCAGTAATAACAAATTTTAGATTCCCCCCCCCCGACCTCTATGATGATTATTGATGGTTTTACTTCTTCCTCTGATATAGGGGCTTCTTTGACTTCTTAGTCAATCAAAAATATAGTTTGAATCTAGAATTTCCACTATTGCTTTCACTGGTGAGATGCACATAGTTCAGAACACTTAAGAATTCCACTCAAATATTCCTTTGAGAATATTTTTAGAAATGTATATTTTAATGAAGCATTTAACAGCAGTTTCATGACTTTTTCTTTGGTTGCAAAATAACAGGTAAATCAAATTAAAGGATTTACTAGTAAGTATTTGCAAAAGTTACATGAATTGAAAACAGGGTGATAATTTCATTGTATATTAATTCACTCCCCTCTCTTTGAGATTGTTGTTTTGCCTCCAAATATCCTTACCTTCCTTTTTTTCATTGAGATGATTCTTCCCATGATTCTTGGTAATATCTTTGAAGGAGAAGAGGAAAAGGACCACTTCACTTTTCTCATTCTTGATAGGGACAATGTCCAGCAGGCACCAAAAGGCTGTTCCTAAACCAAAGAGGAAAAGAAATAATCTGTCTTCAAGGGTCTTTGTCTAATCCATAGTTCTGACAAGGTGGGAAACTCCAGGTCTCCTCTGATCAGTAGTATCATCTTGAGGAAGGTTGGGGAAGGTTGCCTTCTCTCTTATGGTGCCTGCCTTATAGAACAGGAATTCCCCCTCAAATTCAGAAGCTTGAACCCTCTTTGATTTCCAGAAAGCAATTAAAATTTGACTGTTGCTTCAGGCAGTAGAGCCAAGAGATTACAGGAATCCAATACAGATTTGTTTCCGAAATTGCAGTACAATATAGGGCACCTAACTTTTCTTCCAAATGTTGGATTGTTTCTAATTTGTTTTTGTTTTGTGAACTGATATGATGATATGAATGCCCATATCAACAATTGCTCTGAATTGGGATCATTCAGAACACTCTTTAGTATATAAGATGGGCATCCTTATCCATAAACTTTTCCTAAATTAAAAAAAAAAGTAGATGCAATTTGATCTTATTTCAAACACCGGAAAGTTAATCAAGTAGATAAACAGACATAACAACAATGATGATGATAAATCATTTTCTTTTAAGCCCTTTATTAGGACAATGGTCAGGTCTTTTTTAAACATCTATACTGTATGTATATAATTTTTACTGATTTTTAAAAAGGAAGGTTAAAACATACATGAGAAGACCTGGTGGCAGAGGTATATAGTAGTCAATGGCTCAGTTATTTATAATTATTAGAAAGATTTAGAGTAGATGAAAGAATTCATATATCTGAACGCTGTAAAACTGAGTTTGAAATAGAATAGTGTAAATCTGATGAATATGTAATTGCTAAAATTTGAAACAAAAGAACAAGTGAAAGAATATATAATAAAGTGGGCTACAATGTTTGGTTAGAATATACAAATGGAACAATAGGAAAAGGATTGAAATTTACACTGTGTTATTTTAAAGAAAGCTTACATAAAATGATGTACCGTTGGCTTATGTCACCAGCAAAATTGTCTAGAATGCATAACGGCACTTCAAATTTATATTGGAAATGTGTTGGAAAAGAAGAGACATTTTTCAGATTTGGTAGACATGTAAAAAAGCTAGAAAATTTTGGATTCAGAGGATTTTATACAATTGAAACCAGAGGTTTTTCTTTTGGAATTGATAGAAAAATTGTAAATTGG
The DNA here is from genome assembly GCA_038048745.1 of Coluber constrictor foxii. NCBI lineage: Eukaryota > Metazoa > Chordata > Lepidosauria > Squamata > Colubridae > Coluber > Coluber constrictor. The sequence goes on from CM075961.1 coordinate 75,078,845, forward strand.
AAAAAAAGTCAAGAAATTTTGCTGTTGTACATAACTACAGCTTGATTATTTTATGCACAAAGATAGAAAGATTCAACATTATGCACAATGGAAGATTTGGTTGGTAAAGATGATGGAACTTGTTGGTTAAATTGACTTCTTTGAAAAGACAATACTGTATGCTTATTGCTAACTGGAAAATGTTATTGCTAACATTTTGAATAACTCAGAAAACAATGAATTTATGATTTATGGCATTGATAATTAGTCAGAATAGATTATAGAAAAATGATGTGTTGTCAAAAAAGAATACATTTATAATTGTACTAACAACTTCTGAAAATTGGAAACTATTTCTTTGATTCTTTTTTCTTTCTTTTTTCTTTTACTTTTTCCTTTGTTGAATTTTTAGCTTTTTTTATTTCTTCATTTCCCCCCCTTTCCTTACTTTGTATTGTGTGTGTGTGTGTGTGTGTGTGTGTGTGTGTGTGTGTGTGAGAGAGAGAGAGAGGGGGGGGGAGAGAAAGGTTGAGGTGTTTGGAAATTTGTAGCTACTTAGAAATCTAGTGAGAATCAATCTTTTAGTTGCAACAAAAGGTCTTTTTTATAGGCATTTGATGACCTCATAAAATATAGATTACGAAAGAAAGGCTGCCAATAAAACAATCTCTATCTGCCTTTCCAGATGTTTTTGGACTGCAATTCCTTTCAAACCCAGCCAACACTTTACTGACAATGGATTATGGAAGCTGTAGTTAAAACATGTGGAGGGGGCATCCTTCTGATCTTTGCATATCCTTCAACTCCAAATATAGCACAGAGGTGAAATAATCATCGGTTTTGGCACCAAAATGGATTAAGAACAGCCACACTGAGAATTCATTTCAGAGGTTTGCAAAGTCCAAGCTGCTTAGTGGCTTTGTCATTTAAGAAGCCACAAAACCCATCATCTCAAATTGCCTCTAAAAAATATGGGTATCCTGGGTTCACATTGGAACACTCTTTTGGCATTCCACTGGTAATACTTTGCTTCCTACAGTTGTGGGGAAAACCAATTAATTGTGCATCCTGCATTGTCCTATTATACTCCAGGACACTGTGTATTCTTCAATTTAAATAATCCACTTATAGAGCATTTCTCCAATTCTGTCATCTAAAAGGATTTAGGTTCTGCAGAAGCCTCCCAATACCAATAGACAGGAGCTCCACCACCAGGGATTTGTCTTCTGGCTTGCATTCCCAGACTCACACATGGACGCTCCCATCAGCATTAGTCAGGGAGTTGCCCTTTAATGGGATTTTCCATAGATGGTTATGGTTATGGAGCTCCTGAAGGCAAATATACTTCTTCAGGCTTATGATCTAATGCAGCCTTAATGGGAAAGGGAGGGAAATAAATTCTAAATTCCACTCCCCAAAAAAAGAAGACAAAAAACATCTGGAAACCTTACCTCCACTTCAAATTTTGGCAATCTATGTTCTGCTTTGGATGTATTGTAGTTTTCTTGACAAGCCATCTTTTATGGCAAGCCATCTTTAAATTGCTCTGCCCTTCAATGTTTACAAACCATTTCCCTATCCAACCTTCTTCCCATTCTATAGTTCTACAATTATATTATTATTATTAACCGTCACACAGTCAGCCGGGTGTTCAGATTATTGTTGTTGTTATTGTTGTATCTATATTTTTGGCAAGTCACTAGCAAAAGCAGTATATGGGCTAACAGGCAGACTTATAGGCTAAAAACTTTTCATTTAAAATATGAAGACTAATACTTTGAAGATCCTGATTTAGGTAACCACTAACTGTTTCCGCAGTTGCAAAATTCATACAAAACAATGTACTAGGCTCTTATTTTACATATAGGACATAAAGAATTTAAATTTAAATTTTAAAAAAATTCTGCACCTCTGCATTCATGGCAAACGTGTAGGATTTATCAGATAAAACCTTGACTGATGTCCTTGAGTTCCATCCTGAAATCTACTGTTGTCATAGCCTCTGGAGAGCCACCCAGAAAGGCTTCCCAAAACTCACCGCCCTTCTTGTAGAAGCAGACTTCTGTCTGGTATTCCTGCTTTCCTTCCAACACTTTTTCAATGCATTGCAGAACTGCTTCACTGGTCTCACTGCCATAAAGGAAACGGCAGCTGCAGTTTTTCTGCATGACTTCTGTTCGGGCAAAACCAGTGAGGTCACAGAATCCATCTGAGCAATACACAATGGGGAAGCCACGATGTACTTGCGCGTTGGCCAGAAGGAAGTTGCTATCTGTGGAAGATATAGAAAAGAACTTGGCTCTGAATTAATATTGGTACATCAACTTTCAACGAATAGTTGAAAGATCAAGTGTTAGTAGGGATTTCAGTCCTAGATTGTTTCATGGAATGTTTTCTTCCAACAGGAAGAAATCTAAGGAACACAGTTTCCCAAACCCATTGCCAGCTGTTGGCTAGATAAAGACTGCACATTTCATCATCAATATGTCATTTCTGATGTTATTGTTTCAAAAGCTACCAAATTTGTGGGATGAGAGCAGATGAAAGACATATATGGATGCCGTAGGCAACTGAACCAAATGTCTTACCGCACTCCTTCCAGAGCTGGTATTCTCCAGATGCAGTCAACTTACCCTATACTTCTGGAGGTCACAATATTGGAAAAGGCTATCTTAGGAACTGCTTCCAACCAGATATTTCATTAAAGTATGTAAAGAAGAAAAATATCTCTGAGCACAAATCAATGACTTTTGCCAAGGGTTTTCATGAGAAAGAGGCAAAGAAAACAAGAGGGTGGCCACTAAAGCCCTATCCCTTTTTTAAATTAAGCATCACATGTAAAAAAAAAAAGTATTGGGGACAAGGCTTCAGTTGCGTTGGAGCAGTATCTGACTTCTTGTCCTCCTGCAGACGACTTTGATTGTTTTAATTGTGCCCTACCTTGACAAGCATATAATTAAAGGACCCATTTTTTTTCCAACACACAGGGTCAGGTTCTCATCCCACCTTTGTTCTTCTGAAAAGATGCAATGCTCAGTTCCTCCCTAGATAATACAATGAGAACACAGTCCAAATAATATTTGCCAAGTATTGAAACTTGCTGCAATTCTGTATCAGAAACCTACTTGAATGATGCGGCAACTTCATCATACATTTAATTAGAGAAACTTTTTCAACTGCGTTCTGCATTTTTAAGGTCAGAATGAAGGATAAAGTCTCTACTGCTATTTCTTTCTTTCTCACGGAATTAGAATTCAGGCCTGTTTTTGTTGTGTCACCTGCTTAGTGGCACTCCCAGCCTTGAGAATCTCCTCTGTGCTTGCTGGTCTCTAGAGGGCTTTTGACTAAATCTCTTTTGTTTACATTGGACATTTTGTCTCTCTGCTACTTGATGATGTTAAGGCTCTGCACTAATACACAGAACTTTGCCAATGCCAGCCATAGCTGTTGTAAGAAAAATGGCACTGTAATCAATGATGGACAGCTGATATTTCCTAAAAATCCTATCCAACACACTTCAACAAGACATTGTGGAAATTAACAAGGTTGCTATTCCATGATGTTTAGAATTTTACTCTGTAGGAGTCATTGTATAGAAATTAGCCCTGACAAAGTACTTCAGAATGTATAAAGATTATATGTATTTTCAGAAAAACCTCTCTTGGCATATAGAGATGTGGTCATGTCTCCCACATTTTATGTTATTTTGCCTGTCAAACTAGAGTCCATCAGTTCAGGGCTTCTGTTCTTGACAGCTTTACTTAACAAAGAAAGGAAACCATGGGGAAAGATTGTTGGGAATTTGGGAGTGTGATGTCACCAGAACAGAGACAACACCTAGTGCGATTTCTCTCCAAGGAAAAGCTTTAACTTATTGCAAAGGTCACTGGCCTTCATAGAAACTGGTGTTATTACTCTTGTAAGCTTCAGCTTGCATGCTATAATATGCTTTGATAGTTTAACAGACAAGTTTCTCTACCCAAGTGAAACAGGGCAGCCAGCTTTTAATGGTATTAATGGTAGCCCAGTGGCATGGAGAAAGACAGTCAAAAATGGAATCTTATCTACAACTATGACAGTTCTCTCCTTCTGGGGAAATAGCAATTTTAGAAGGGACCATCATTCTCTGGAATGTTCATAATGGACTGTTTCTTATTTTCAGGGTGACTTCCTATCCTCACCCAGGAAATGTCCTTGCACACATGCACACACACACACACACACATACATCTCCAAGGGTACATCCTCCCAGGCCTGCCCTGATGTAAGTGTTTTTGAATGTCATGGCTAACTGTACAGTTTGCTTCTGAAAAATTTAGGGATTGCTAGGATCAGATACTGTACACTTGTCCCTTCTGGCCATAAGAAGAGATGCACCCAGACTTGATCCCTGTCAGGCACTTGAAGAAAAATTGGGATAATGAATGAATTGGTTTGCATGTGGATATATGGATATGCATCCAAAGTCAAGGGGAAGATTTGTGCATGAGGCTTTCCCATCTTTTCTCTCTCTCCTATCACCCTCCCATTCTACTTTCAAACACACATGCTGAGATACAGGCTGAATGTTCGAACATTCAAGCAAACCCTTGAAAGTCAGTACATATACTTATTTAGGGAAATGTGTGTGTCTTAGAAGATTTCTATTATTAAAAAAAATACTATGCAGTCAAAGTGAGTTACAATACAAAGAAAGAGTCACATTCGCGGGGGACTAAAGGAAAAAAAGTCAGGGTGCATGTTGGCAACAGTTATCTAAAAAAAAATTTATGCCCCTGGTAAAAGCATTGTGACCTTGTTGGAATCATACTGTAGTGGTGTTAAATTGTGTTAGGCTCTGGAATTCATGGTGTTATTGGGAGAAGGGCATTCCTAAGATGAAACTGTATGGTTTTTTTATTTCAAAAATTAGTAAGCCAGCCTGCTACGTTTTTGACCCTACCTGCTCATTCTACTGTTTAGGACCCACAGCCCTATCTTGATTATCAGTACATTGAAAACTTCACTAACAAACTGTAATAGTCAATGTGACTAGCTCTCCCCTGTATTATGTGTAAAACTCTCCCGCACTATGAATACAAATCGCTTCTAGGTTTGCCAAATTCAAAATATCCAGAAAGCTCAGAAGTAGAAATGGAAAGCTGATGAGTTTCCCAATATTTCCACCCAGTGTGGTTGGTGGAAATAGATTTTTGAACACAGGAATCACTGCAAAAAAAGTCTTTAAAAATACCATTTTAGTATTTAGTATATAGTAATAAATCATAGCCCTAAATTCAGGGGCATGTTACATTAGTAAAGTATTGTAGATTGATGAAGAGAAAGTTTCAGAAGCCAAGAATAGACCTGTTTTGCTCTGCAATGCTCTAATACAGTGGGTCTCAATCTTCCTAATGCTGCTACCCTTTAATACAGTTCCTCATGTTGTGGTGACCCCCAACCATAAAATTATTCCTAAGACCATTGAAAATATGTGTTTTCCGATGGTCCTAGGCGACCCTTGTGACAGGGTCGTTCGACCCCCAAAGGGGTCTCGACCCACAGGTTGAGAACCACTGCTCTAATGCTTAGCAATGCTAAAATAGAAAGATCTGTTCTACCACCATTATACTAGAATTAAAGTAGGACCAGAATCCAGCCCTGCATTCTGTCTTCTATGCTAGTCTCATAATTGGGGGTAAAGAACACTCATAAGAAGGCCAGGGCATATTCCACACACATTTTCAGCCTTTGCACTCCCCCCACAATGGATTGCACTCCCCCCACAATGGATTGGAGATGTATGTGAAATGATGAGCAGAACTGCCCAATTGAGCAGACCTCAGATTTGTGGTTTTTCTTCTGCATTGGGCAAAAAGGTTTCCCTCCCCATTCTATGCTAACCCAGTTGGAGTTTTATGTGAGGTCACTTCAGGTCAGGGCTTGGATTAATTTGGGAGGGGCAAAGTGTATCTCTGTGTCTGTCAAAACATAGTTTGCATCTGTAGATAAGTCTAGTATTTGGCTTCCAGACTGCAGGATTAGGGGGATGCTTAAATGGTTGCGTATTTAATATGCACTCTCCATGGTCCTGAACATGCTTCCATTCTCTCGCTTTCTCTCTCTCTCTCCACACTGAAAGACTAGCTTCCTGTGAAAGTACAAGAACCGCATGCCATAAGCTTTGCATTCAAGAGAACCCTAATGAACTTTCAGACTGAATAACTAACCACTGGAGTTCTCCCAGCAGTCTAGAAATATTATTTGGGAACAATCAAGAATTACTTTACCATGACGAGTCTGATCAAGTTCTAATTCTTACTTCAGTTTGCATTTTCAACTGTAATAGCTGAAGTAGGACAGCAAATAAGGAACTAGGAACTATATTCAGCTTCCTCTGAGGGATGAGATATCACTGCCAATCCTTAAAAACAATATCTTCCACACACTAAAATAATGTTTTATGCTTCAGATTTGTAGAATTGATAATAGACTTGTACGTAGTTAAGGCGCAAGTTTTTTCCTTTATATTTGATAATCTTGTAACAAAGGAAAGAACACTTCTTAGAGTTCATCTATTGGTAAATACTGACTGGAAGAATGAGGATGAGAGATAGGATGGATGAATTCATAGGATAGGATTTATAGGGTGTCAAACTTGTGTCATCAGAGTGGTGTCACATGATGTATCGGGACTTTTTTCCCCTTCAATAAATTGGGTGAGAGCGAGGCTAGTATGTGACACATCTGGCCCATGGGCCATGAGTTTGCCACACCCAGTGTAGAACATGAGACAGCTGTCAAAACAGGGAAGTAGAATGTTTAGGTTGCTTTATGATAATTTAGAACTTAATTTTTGACTTATTTGAAATAATAGCACCATTTTGTTCTCCACTACTCCCATGAGTAGTGGAGAACACTATTTTAAAAGGATGTAGGTAAACTGAAACATGTTTGGGAGGAGGAAGATTTGTGAGGAAAGGTTGAAGGGTCCAAGTAACTTTTATTAAGAGAATTGAAGATTAAAGTGAACCATTTTTCTTCAAATACATGAAAGATAATCACATTACAAGAAGGAGGGACAACCTCATTTATTCAAGTTATAGGCATCAATATTAATTAAATATTAGGAAGCAGGTCAACTATGGGATCATAATTGAAGAAAGGGATGATAGGTCATGCTAAAGTTCCTCAAGCAGAAGCTAGTTTACTATTGGTGATGCCTTGCTGTAGGTCAGTGTTTTCAACCTTGGCAACTTAAAGATGTGTGGACTTCAATTCCCAGAATTCCCTCCTCCCAGCTTGCTGGCTGAGGAATTCTGCAGTTGAAGCAGTGATGAAATGTAAAATTTGGCTTGGGGGGGCGGGGTGTTAATGTGACTGAATGGGCATGGCCAAATTTTTCAAAACTTTTTTTTAATTTTTAAAAACTTTTTTTTACAAACTCTTCGGCTGAATGGGTTGTAAAAATGCTTTTAAAAGCCTCTGACGATCAGGCAACTCAGCTGAGATCGTCAGAGGTTTTTAACAGCATTTTTTCTACAATCGCTTCAGCCGAAGAGGTTGTAGAAAATATGTTTTTAAAAATTAAAAAAAAAGCATCTGAAGCAGCTCAGCTGGGCATGGGGGATGGGCAGGGATTTTTGCTACCAGTTCTCCAAACCACCCACCACCATTGCTACCGGATTGGGGCGATCTGGTCCACACCGGGAGCATTTCACCCCTGAGTTGAAGCTTACAAATATTCAAGTTGCCAAGGTTGAGAAATACTGTTCTAGATTAAAAAGAAATGGAAGTAAATATTATACAGAGCCCAGCTAACTAATAATTATGTACAAGTGAGATAACTATGTTTGCACAGATTTATAGCAATTTCAGTCTCTTAGAGCAGAATAGTTTCCAGATATATCTGGAAAGACCATGGTTTGAATCAGGAACATTTGCATGCAAGTAAATATCCTAATGCTGAGTTATTACCCTTTTCAGATAATCTCCCCACTAGAGGACTTGATCTGCTAAGCTTCAGCAATGGCATCAGAGGGCAGAATGGATGATGTTTTGTCACAAAACGCAAAATCTTTGGTCAAATATATGAGCAATAGCTCCCTTCTCCATGCTTATACTTCTATGGTTCTGAAATCTTTCCATTCTGTGTGATGAAGAGCTTTGTGGAATGTGGATGTTTTTGTTTTTATATTTGTTTTTCCAACTTTGATAACTCAGATCCAGTATTGTATTTATTTACTTTGCATCTCTTTTTAAGATCCATATGATTCTAATGGACAAACTGAGACAGAGGGAACTTGGCCAAAACAGGAGTCATATATTTAGACACCAGCATAACACTTGTTAGGTCATGAGGACACGGCATTTCTGTGATGGGAGATAATCCAACAACAGCCATTCACGTCGGAGGGAATGAAATTTGTGAATTGAAAATCCTAAGCAATTGAGCCTCAGGATGAATGAATTTCACGGACTCTGTGAAACGAATATTAATCTCTCAATATGCAGCAGCCATGCATGATCCTTGAAAGAGCCTCCCAATTATATAGGATATAGGAACGAAAAATCTTACTCTATCTTACCTCTAATTCATTAAACATTAGCCTTTTCATAATCTAAACAGAAATACAAGATTCCTGGCTTAGTTCCAAAGTTTAGGACTAACCTTATCTCACTTATATAACCAAGAAGCTCTCTCTTCTAATCTTAGATGTATAACGGCAAATATTTTATACTCACCAGCATTACTCTTCATTATTGATTTCTGTGTTCCTAATCATGAAAAGATATTTGCTTAGATCTCTGCCGGAGCTTTTATTCCCATACTTGTCTGAACCCATTTTCAAATACAAGAGTCATATGAAAATGCAAGTCATAAAGTGAGTATATTTGAGTACATATGCACTTTTTCTTGCACCATAATGCAAGAAGGCACACACAATAATCTTTCAAAGTGCATTTAGGAACTGTCCAAGCTATGAGACCCTGTTTGCATTTTTTAATTTAACATTCTGGCTTTTGTTTGGGAACTCAAGACATTCTCCCCTACCTTTCCATAATAAACAAGTTGAACTGAGACAGAGTCACTGACAGGGTCAGCTTCCATAGTCAAAATGGATTAGAATCTGGATCTTCTACCTCCTATTCCGACAGTTTAGCCAAAACTCTACGTATATTTGCTCTCATTTTCTTTAGTTGATAGGAATCCAGGTTCTTTTGGTAACCAAAAGAATATGAAAACTAGATAGTAAAGGAGCTTACAAATAGAAACCACCACAGTGCAGTCTAGTTAGACACTCTTCATTTATACTCTTATACAATGAAACATTCCAAATATTTGTGAAAATTGCACATTGTTATGTGTCCTCTGATTTGCCCTAATTGTACAGGGCAATTTTTGACCAATAACCTGTGCCCAGTTCTAGGTATATTATCATGATGTGCATGTTCTTCTACGAAATTTAATTATACCTCTTTTTCACATATTTGCACCAGATTATTGTGGCTTTAGTGAAGAACAAAGAGATAAATTATGATAAATTGCAGGATTTGGGGTTAGGATTGAGGGTATCCAGGTACCTTTGCTTAAAGAAGCATTTCCAAGTTAGTCTCCATAATAAAATGCTGAATTAGTTTTCATTGATCTTTTTGAAAGCATTTAAATCCTTCCCTCACACCCCAGCCCAATCCACACCATCAGAATCCTCTTAAGTGAAAATCCTCTGACCACAATATGGCATTTTAGTTGTTTCTTTTAAACCATGCCTGATTACTACACCTTTCTTTTCTATTCCCATCTTTCTACCTAGGCAAAGCAGGTTGAAAGGAAGGGAGAAAAAAGAGACTAACCTATACTTAATTTAAACCAATGTCAGAAACTAGGAATGTATGGGTATAAAATAAGAAAAGAAGATCATTTATAGAACATGTAAAATTAAGTTTATTTGCTACACCCCACACAAATTTATCTAGAATAATGAGGCAGACCTTTCATGTGACATAGTTTTAATCCTTACATTTTTATACCTTGGTGTTGTTGTTGTTTTTTAGTTTAATTTTAGTGTAAAACCAGCCTTTGCTGTCAGGGATTGTCTAATAATTCCTCATGTTAACCTGAAATACAGAGAAATGACTGTGTTATTGCTAATGACACAGGCAAAGTGCTATTGGTTTATACTTTCCCCTCCTGCAAAGACTCCATTTGGCCTGGATATTGTTACTTCTTATACCACATATGGAATAAGAAGTTTACTTATTTACCTAATAGTGGAGGTATAATTCTCCAGACCATTTTGAAGGATGGAGCCCTGGTAAATTGTTTCAGTTAAATGAAACTTCATATAACTGAGCCTTTCCATGTAAACGTGGAGTTTGAGTTCAAGTACAATAAACTAATTGAAGTCAATAATTTATCACTTTGGATATAGATTTGCAAGAGAAAAAGGAGAAAAAATACAGTGACTGGACTGCCTGGAAAATAAAATCTAGAAAATTTAGAGTGATAAAAAGAAACTGGAAAACTATTCAGCCAGAGCCTGCTAGATTCTTTCCACTGCTGATTCCAGAAGTGCTGTTATATAAAGGGTTCATACCAGGGTTGAAATCCAGCAGGTTCTGACAGGTTCTGGACAGTGGTGAGTTTCAATTTTTTTTACTACTGGTTCTGTGGGTGTGGCTTGGTGGGCATGATAATGGTTTGGTGGGCATGGCAGGGGAAGAATACTGTAAAATCTCCATTCCCTCCCCAATCCAGGGGAAAGAACCTGCAAAATCCCCATTTTCTCCTGATCAGCTGGGACTTGGGAGGCAGAGAATGGATGGGGGTGGGACCAGTCAGAATTTTTACTACCCGTTCTCCAAACTATTCAAAATTTCCACTACTGATTCTCCAGAACTGGTCAGAACCTGCTGAAACCCACCTCTAGTTGTGGAGAACTGGTAGCAGAAATTTTGAGCTGTTCGGAGAATCAATAGTAGAAATTTTGAATAGTTCAGAGAACCAGCAAATACTACCTCTGGCTGGCCCTAGAGTGAGGTGGGAATGGAGATTTTGCAATACCCTTCCCCCAGGAGTGGGGAGGGAATGCGGATTTTGCAGTGGGGTTGGAATGGAGATTTTGCAGTATCCTTCCCCTGCCACACCCACCAAGCCACACCACGTCTATCAAGCCATGCCCAAAGAACCAGTAGTAAAAAATGTAGAATTCACCACTGGTTCATATTCTAGTTACTAAAGACATCTTAAAGTAGGTTTACTATAGCTGGACTACAGGAATCTGGATCACCACTATTGGCATGCTAGGAATATGATCCAGATTTGTAACCCAAATGTGTTGGCCTAAAATAAGGACCAACATATTATTAAGAGATTGAAAGTCTAAATCCTAATGACACAATTCTAATGGCTCATTCTAATGTTGTAGCATGAACTGTACAGTAATTTAAAAGTTTAGTTTCCATTTTCAGAGAGATAATTGGAGTCAGAAGATATGGATAGCCCCAAGAGTTCACTGGTATTTAAACTTGGATCCTCAACATTTTAAAAGAACTTGTCAGCATTGTATAATTAATCAAGGAAGCATGTACACACTTAAGAGTTCCATTTAATTTTATAATTCTTATTCCCATTTAGAGTAAAAGGAAAAAGAAGTTTAGTGTACTTATCATCATTAAAAGTATTTTTCTAATAAGAAATGTATGGAATCATGGAAAGACTGAGGCTGACATAGGAAACAGTGTCCAATAGGAATTGCTTGGATGTAATCATATGGAAATAAATACACTGTGGTTTATTTATACTGTGGTGGATCATGCCAAAGATCCTATGTAACATGTAACATGTATCATGTACCATTTCCTACCTTTAATTCATGTACCAAATATTTGTTAGTGAGGTCCGAGGTTTTGGAATGCATAATCAGTTTTTTAACTATCACACAACGTTTCTGGGACGTTCCATTAGTTAATTTTTCCTGAAAGCTAGAATCATGTAATGGTTAGACAATCTAGAATCAGAAAAAAAGGGGTTCAAATTTTCATGGACTGATGTTCTATATGGATGGCAGTTCCTGATGTGTAGATTCTGTGCATCTTTACTTGTCCCACCGAGGACAGAGGGATTTCAAGAACATGTGATTTCCATTGATAAATCTTGTTTCTCCACTTATCCGTTCCTGCCATTATTTGATACTAATATCAAGATAGCAGTGTTTGATAGAATGCAATTTGGTCTGGTGCTTAACGCACCAGGCTAGAAAGCAGAAGATCATGAGTTCAAGTCCTGCATTATCATGAAAGCCAAGAGGATGACTTTGGGCCAGTTATTCTCTCTCTCTCCCTCTTATGCCAGTCCTCCTTATTTATAGGATTGTTGTTATGGGGAAACTAGGAGGAGGGAGGTGTGTGTTGGATATGTTTACCGTCTTGAGTTATTTGTAAAAATAATAAACATAGGATATAAATAAATAAAAATAAAAAAGCATCCATCAGTGAGAAGGAGGGCAGGAAGGAGGGAGGGAGGCTCTTTCTATCAATCAACTTTTTTAAAAAAAATCAAAACCCAATCTTTCAATACTCCATCCATAAACTAGTAAGTCCAGCCCAATTACCATATTTTTTGAAGTATAAGATGCATTTTTTCCCCCAAAAAAGAGGGTGAAAATCTGGGTGCGTCTTAAACTCCAAATGTAGCCCTGCCCAGCTTCTCAAAGGAAGGTTTCAGAGGCTGAAAAAAGCATCAGAAGCAAGCTTCCGAAAAGAAGCCCCCAAACAGAGCTTCAGAGGCTTTTTTTCTGAAGCTCTGTTTGGGAAGCTTTCAGAGGCAGAAAAAAGTTTTTTTTTTCTGAAATGGAGTTTTAGAAGTTTCAGAGGCAGGAAAAAAAAGCAAAAAAAAAAAAAAAAGCAGCAAGGCACATTGCTCACAACCAAGGAACCTATTGCTAAAATTCACCTCTGAGGACAACTGATTGGGGGTATTCCGGGAGGCGATCCATCTGCTAATCAGCTTTTTTCATATTTTCCTCCCCAAAAACTAAGGTGCGTTTTATACTCTGGTGCATCTTATACTTCCTGGTAAGTTAAATCCATTGCCCCTTCTGAAATTATATTATTTGGGGGGAATCTCCTGATGCTTCCACTGAATGGGATCTGCCACATTCTGTTTCGATGGCATCACAGTATTGCAGCCAAGATATCTGGTGGCTTATTATGGGCTTGGCATTGTCCCTCAAAGCAACCTATGTCACAAGGCAAAAGCTGATCAAGGCCAGTCTCGTTTGCTCCCACTCAGCAAAAGAAGCAGCAAACTTTCCTCTATCAAGCAAAACTGCCTTACCCCAGTAATGAAAATGAGTGAATAAAATGTCCGTCACCATCTGACACATAACATCCCTTAAGACTATTAAACCAAAATCTAATAATATCTTACTGCATCCTCATTATGCCATTTTCTTTTAGCAGGAATTGTGCAGCAATACTATAGTGTGAAATGAGACACAGTTTAGATACAGATTTTTATTCTCTTAACCACACCTAGAAACTCCAAATCAGAGTCTCTAGAAATTCAAAGAACAAAAAGTTTTTTAGAGTCAAAAATTACAGAATAGCAAGTTGAAAAGTTCTTAAAACAAATGATGTGTGCAACTCAGTCCTCCCTCTGCAGCTTTGGGCTGTGGATTCACAATCTATGTGCTTTATCAAAAAGAGGAGAACAGTCCATCCCTCTGTCCGTCTGTCCATCCCCTCCCTCCTCCCCTCCATCCCAAAGAGAAATTAGTACCTAACATATTGCAATGACAGAGGGAAGGGGGAAAGAGTGGCAAAGTATTTTTAACTGGGAAGTTGAGACATTGTCTTTCATTCCATCATCTACCAGGAAAAAGAAGCTACTTTGCAAATGCTCAGAGGCACTCTCCTCTACAGATCCACATTTCCTGGGTTTGAAAAGAGTATGAGTGGCCTCAGATCAACATTTTGGGGCAGAATCCCTCACTCCATCCCAAATTCAATAAAATGGCTTATCCCACTTTGAACCGCATACACCAGCTCCCTTTTTAGAGTGAATTTTGGAAGTTAGCCAGTGGTTGAACTGCTTTATTGTAAGACAAATTTGGAAGGATTCCTTGCTGGGTGAGAAAAAGAAAATTAAAATGTTCTGTCTCCCCTCCCCAAACTAGGCTTGTCTAAAAAATACTTTTTATTATTACTTCGGTCTCCTTTCACACATCTAAACAAGCATAGTTTAAAGAAGAGCGCAGGTAAATAACTCCTAGTGTTCATGCGTGATTCCTAAAAACGCCAGTCTGAAAAGCCAAAGGAAGGAGTTCATCAGTTCATCTGAACTGCCAAAATTGGGGGCCAGTGAGGAATTTTTCCTACAGCTGCTGAGGCATAGCCGCCCCCGAAAATATCGACCTTTTCCCGGGATGGGGGAGGGACAGGAGAGAGTGTCTCAGGTTGCCGCTTGAATAAAGACAAAGAGGGTTTATCGGTTCTTTGTTAACTCGGGAGCTGGGAATCATGGGGGGGAGGGTGTGTGTGGAAACGGGCGTAGAAAGAGACGGCGCACAAAGCGGGATGGGAGGGCGCGGGAAGAAACGGCACGGAGAGCCCATCATTGTTCCTGGGGTTGGTTGGGCACATACCTCGTACATCCCCCCATCCCAAAAATCTCTTTCCTCCCCACGCTCAAAGAGACGGGGAGAGGGGAAATCTTCAGGTGAGGTGGCTCGCATCCCCACCTGCCTGTCTCCTTCTTCTCAAGTGGAGTTTTAACTTTCCAACCAAGTGTAGGGATGGCGCGTCAGCGAGAGAAAGGGGAGAAAGCTGTCTGGGTGCGGAGGAAAGGAAGGGAAGGAGAAATCCAAGAGTTTGCCCCGATACCTCCAGTGAACTCCGTGAGGGACCAGGATGGTGTCGCTTCTGCCAACCCTCCAAATACAATCCTGACCGACGCGGTCTCTTCCCGGTGAAGGGAAGTTTCAGAGGTCACTTACGTGTCCCATCGAACCTGTTGGCGATGTTGTCCAAGAAGGTGTTCTGTGGGGCTAGCAAACCTTTCATCACCGGCATCGCGGCGGGGGCACCACCATCGGCGGGCCCCCGCGGGGTCCGCTGCCCAGCGGCGAGAGTCCAAGGGCAGCCGTGGAGAAGAGTGCAAGATAGGGCGGGTGGGACGCGCTGTGTCCCGACTGAGCTGGCGCGAGGGGAACGGCGAGGAGAAACAGCTGCCTGGGAGCTCACCGCCTCCCTCCCTCCCTCCCGGCTGTCATTTCCCTCCCTTCTAATCCCAGCCGTGCAATTAGCGGGCTGGCGCGGACGACAGGGCTGGGGAGGGATCCAGAGGGATCCCGCCCAGATTTCAGCACCCGCTCTACCTCGCGCGGGTTCCCACGAGCGGCATCTCAAGCGCTTCGTTCAGTGCACACCTTGGCCCGAATGGCTTTGACTCGCAATTAAAAAGAGCGGGCATCAGGTGATTAATAGAGGATTTCTTCTTTCTTGAAAAAAACCCACAGAAAGTGTTAAGATAAAGTAGAAATAAGAGACAACATGTGCAACAATGGATCCACTGACTATGGTAGACTTAACCTGGTTAGTGAATTAATCCTTTTTCTGAGATTTCAAGATAAATTAAAACAAGGGGCTAAATTCACACACTAGGGAAAAAAAGTTAAACTTCATGTTGTAACAATATACTTTTTAGGTTTATATGTGACCTATTTGTTCTGTGATCACAACCACATATTCACCCATCACCAATCAAAGAATGTTAAGTCAGGTCCCATTTTTACTTGCAATTTTAGAAAACAGGAGGATAATAAGTTCTGGTGCTGAATTTTCAGAACCCAAATTGCGCCACCACTAAGAAATGTTTCTCTTTTCTTTTTTTCTGAAATTGGAGTCTGGAACTCAGTATGTTACACATGTTATATATGACATGTTATACGTTACTTACACATGCCACAATATTTTGGTTTTATTTGTTGTGTGAAAATTCAGACTTTGTGATTAGTTCAGGGGCCTGCAACCTTAAATACTCAAAGAGCCATTTGGACCTGTTTCCCACAGAAAACACCGGGAGCCACAAAACCCTTCCTGTGCCTGCCTATATCTTGAGTGGCCACAAAACTAACATATGTAGTCAAATTAAACATTCTGTTTTCTTCTGAAACTTTTATTTTCTTGGATTTATCCATGGTTGGCCTACTGGGGGTTGAAAAGCTCAATAAATCATGTGCCAGCAAGTATCGCACATTGGCAGCTGTGAGTGATACTTTGAGTGACAGGGAGCCACAGCAGAGAGGTGAAAGAGCCACATGCAACTTCAGAGTCACAGGTTGCTGACCCCTGGATTAGTTTATGCTACAGAAGGAGGGCCTCACTGAAGCCTAAACCCAGCTTAAATACAATCACTGCATCCCTTTTTAACCCAAACCTGATTTTCCTTTAGGAAAACTCAAAAACTCATTTAGAGGATCTCCTATTCCAAATGTGTCTTTTTCAAGTATTTGCATCTCTCTCTATCCTTCTGGGTTTGGGTTTCCCACCCTCCCTTCATTAAATTAGCCCAAAGACTCTTATCAAATTGGTTGAGAACCCATGCAAATACAGTATCAGACTGCCGATAGTTCAATTCAATAGCAATGTAATTGACTGCTTGCCCTAATGAATCTGGGGGTTATGGTGCCTGCTGTCTACACAGAGGATGCTGTTGGCTTGAACTGTTGGCTAGAAACCAACTACTGCTCAATTTGTAAAAAGTGAAGAAGATGAAAAAAGAAAGAACCTTCTATTCTGCTATTCTATTATTCTAAGTGGAACTATTTAGATTACATCAAAGTTAGCTTCATTTGGCCTAGGATTCTGCACAAGAAAGAAGCCCCAAATAAGAAAGGTGTTCTTGAACCAACTTTGTATTAACCATAAATATTTCTTACTTAGTTTGAATTATAAATTCCAGATCAGACTGCCAAGATGGTCAATCAAACATCCGTCAGCACACAAAAGAATCTAGCACACAAAGACATTTGGAGTAGCCAAGCTTTCTTTGCCAACACTGCCCTCTGGCTGCCAACGGCTGCCAACCCGATGAAATCATAAAAAAGCAACAGATCTCCTGGTCAGGCAGTCTTAGGCAGGCAGACAATTACTGTAGAGATAGATCACCAGAGCTCAAACAGTTTGGGAGCACAGAGATAACTGCAGTGGAATTTGCCTTTTTAAAATAGCTTTAAAAACCTTAGCATGAACCATGTCTGTTAGATCCTGAAGTGGTCACTCATGCTGGGTTAACATTTGTGATTGACAAGGAAATTGTTAAGGAAATCCTGCCTGGATGTTTGGCTTGATGAAGATTTATTTGGTAGTTTTATAGGCAATTGGAGGCAATACATCTTTCAGTATTGGAAAACAGACTAGGCAATCTGAGCTTTCCCACCGAGAGGTGTGGCTCTGAGCAGCAGAAGAGAAAAACAAATTCTAGTCTTGTATATCCTGCTTTCTGTATAAAAGAGTTTGAGAAATAGAAAGCTGGTCGAGATGGATCGTTGGTTGATCCATCAAGCATTCTGGGTTGAATTCACACAGATCTTTGGACAAAGCAGTTATTAAACACAAGAGGCTTTATTTGGAAGAGAATGTAGTGACAGATAAATGAAAGAGCTATTTACAAAATGAACAAACTGCACCGCTGCTATCTTTGGACAGCACCTAGCACCTGGCTGGTGTAAAATAGCAACCAACAGCAGTGATGAGAGAAAGCAGGAAGGACTCGTGCAAACTCTTGAAAAGGATTTCCTCATTTGCAATTTCTTAGTAATTTACGGCACTGGTCTTCTGGGGAGTCAGGCAGCCCATGACTGGGTTAGGCTCTGCAGCATACGGAGTGGGCATCACCTGGGAGATGCTGGGTGCATTCTTATTGAGGGGCAAGGGAAGCCCAGTCGCTCTCTTGCCCATTGTGAGAATCCCAGCAGCCTGGTTTTCTGAGCCATGCAAAAGGCGGTAGAGGCGGTTCTGGAAGCCCTTGGTGGTCATGGCGCTGCTACGCTTACCAATGGTCAGGATGCCGGCGGCATGGTTGCCCATTCCATGGAGCAGATCAAAGATGCGGCATGAACAGTTTTTTTGCCGGCAACAGTCTGGCATGGCTCGTTTGGCCCCGGCAAAGGAGCATAGCAGCAAAAGCAGGAGAACTGAAGTGGCTCTCTGAACCTGTAAAGACATGATTTAAGTGAGCGCATTTTAAGGATAGATCAAAATTAGAAAAAGTGCAATATTCCAGAACTACATGTCCCATAAAACCTGGTCCACATGGATGAAAGATGTAACTTCCATCAGACAAATGGCTAACAAATAAGGAACATCCCCGTTTCTGCCTTACAAATATATTCTGTTGTGTTGATTAGATCAGCAAGGTTCTCCTGGAATGACATTCATGAATATAATTAAAAATATAAATTGGACTCACACTATTTAACCATGGTTTATTTTAAAGTATGTTTTGCTGAATAAGCCATAGTGGGTGGGTTCAAACGTTACACTGTTAGAAAGAATTACATTGTGGCTGGCTACAATGTGTGAACTAAAAGCACTGAAAGACTATGAATGAGCAAGAATCAATCTCTGGAACATGATAGATACCAAAGATTTAAGGAAATTTAGCTGAGAGGGTTAGAAAGGCAAATTTAGTTTAAGTGGGAAGGATTTATCAAACTTCTTTCAAGATATTTTTTTTTTAATCTGCAGAGAGACGTCACATCAAAGCCATCAGTTGTAACTGAGCACTGACCCAAGACTTTAGGTTGCCTGAAATAAACTTGCTTCTATACCATTAGTCTGAAGTCAGCCGCTGATTTTGTGCTGAAAAGGAAGTGAGCAAATGGTTATATTATTTTACCATCATTAGAGTTATATTCAGAGACAGGGAGAGGGATCTGAGATTTTACCTCTAGTTTAAAAAGTAACTTGAGTAGTCATGGGTATTATGATCAGTTCTGACTAGCATCTGAGGTAGGTCTTGGGGCCCCTGAGGCAGAAAAATCCTATAAACATCTCTAATAATAAAGGGAATAGCTAGCCATTTGCTTCCTGTTCATGATACTGAAAATGATTGACTACCTCACTCTGCCTAATAGATAGGATACTGGCCATGAAGAAGAAAATAGTCTTCAGGACTAGAGCGGAGAGGGGAGAGAATTGGATTTGATGTCTCCTGAATGTGTGTTTGTATATATATTGATTTGTCAGGTAGTTTCTAAATTAGGGACTCCAGCATGAGCATCCTTGAGCTAAAATGTGGCTCTGTTGTGATGGCATATTGATCAAAATGAACAGGAAATATCAGTGCCTGTTTTTGCTTTTAGCAGAGAATATTGTAAAAGGCATAAGTGTAACCAAATCTGCTAGCCTTCTCTTATTAAAAAGCCATGTGCAAAACCCTTGATTGATCAAAGCTAGGATGGCGTTAAGAGGCTAAGGTGTATAGATCCATCTGATGATTTCCTTTATGAAAAATTGAGATTTAAAACATGGGGAATAAATGAAAAAGAATGTGAATTAGCAAATGAATGAAATAAAAGTAGATATGTGACTTGTGAAATTAAGAGAAAGGGGAAAGATGTAGTAGACCTGAATGAAGTCTATTCCCATCATTTGAAAAATGGTTAAAATACATTTATGGAAGGTAAAATGTGGTCTTAGATTATGAACCAAAGGACTAAAATTATGCCACAAAGCATGAATGAGTGCTTTCTTGACTGTGGATGTGTTTGAAAGTAGGATTTTATAGTTCCATGCTGTGCCCCAGAGAATGGGGATAATGAAACCACCAGGGAAGAGTTGTACGGAAACCATACAATATTCTCAATGAATTTGACCTATAAGAAAATATTTTTCCACTACACATACAAAATGATAAGTGAAAATGTGAGGAGAGAGTGCAGAAAAAGTGATCAGGTCATTTGGAGATCCAGGCAGAAATGCCAATGACCATTCAGAATTGCACATAATAGTTTTATTATAAACAGAACTAAATCTGTAACTAATCAGATGTGCAAATTATTCTAATTGTAATATGTTGCATATCTGACTAGACCAGCGTTTACCTAACCTTTTCTGGACTGAGTGTCTAAAGTGCTCATGGCTGAACCCCCAAAATGCTCTTTCCAAGGCTTTTGGTTGCACCCTTTATATTGGTATATATCACCTCATGTTCTTATCAGATATGCCTGTTCCACCCCTGGTTGTCCTTTTTATCTTTACCTTTTACCTGACACCCATATATGCTCGTTACCGTTCCCCTCACCGGGGTAGACCATCTAGTCCGGGTGGAGCTATATTCTTGGCCTAGCACATTCCCTATACGGATACATTCGGAAAGGGCGTGAAGCCCCATCGCATGCCCCCTGCCCCCTGCAATACCCCCACACATGCACAAGCAGCCCGCAGTATGTGCCCAGCTCCCAGCACATACACGGCAGAGATCCGAAGACCAGCTGGCCAGCGGGAGGCACACACACTTGTGCGTCAGAGTTGAACTGAGGCAACGGCTCATGTGCCCACAGACAGGGCACTGCATGCCACTTCTGGCACAAGTGGCATAGGTTCACCATCACAGGACTAGACTCTTGAATGGCCTGAGTGACTAGAAATAACAAGCTTTTCAAAGCAATTTTAAACTGTAAATTGAAAGTTCAGAATAGGTTTTTTTAGTGTTTTCCAGATATACAGATCCTCAACTTACGACCACAATTCAGCCTAAAATTTATTTTGCTAAGCAAGGTAGTTCCATTTTATGGAACTACCAAAAGTACATTTTGCTCCATTTTATGACCTTTTTGTCACAGTTGTTAAGTGAATCATGTGGTCATTAAGTGAATCTGGTCCCCCCACCCCCCCGATTGACTGCTCATAGAATCCTGGCATGTTGCAGTAACAATCATTAGGTCATATAAAGTTCAGAATGCCAGGTATCCTTGCTCTCCTTCGGGATATTCCCATTCATTTTCTCAGAACTCAATTTCTATCCAATAACACAAACAGCCAATTTATACTCTACGCCACCCACAGTACTTATTTTATTTTTATTTCTTTATTTAATTATCAATTTTCAGTACTCTCACTTGCATGTCTCTGAGCAGTTTAAAATAAAACCACAGAATCATATAAAAGCCATAAAATGCCTGGTTTACATTTGTATTCTTTGAATAACTCTTCTCCACAAACACCATTAGAAAATTTTGCAAGCCTTTGTTTTTCTTCTTAAGTTGAATGATCCATTTAGGCTATCAAAGAGCAATTATAGCAACTTATTATTGAAGACTTAATAGAAGTTTTAGTCAGGTAGTTAATCTGATTTTGTGAGTTCACACAGCCCACTAAATCAGTGCTTCCTCAGCCTTAGCAACTTTAAGATTTGTGGACTTCAGTCCCAGAACTGAATAACTGAACAATCTGGGAATTAAAGTCCATACATTTTGAATTTTCCAAGATTGAGAAACATTGCACTAAACCATGAATTTGTCATTCAGACCAGGGTTTGCTGACATAAAAAGACGATTGGCTAGTTTGTGATGCAGTATATTGCATATGAACCCAGTCCATGCTAAAGCATACTGTTTTCCCTGTGAAGCTGAAATGAATTCTGACAAAGAAACTTAAGAAGGAGACCAGAGAATATAAGATTGTAATAAGGTTGCTTTCCCTAATAATAATGCCCTCCAGATATGTTGCACTGTAATTCCCATAATTCCAGCCAACATTTCAATTATCCTTATTTTGGTGAAATTAATATGCATTCAGATTGTAACAAAGAGATACTTCTAAATAGGAGGAATTGGGGGAGGGAGAGCAGAAAAAAGATATCTGGATTAATAACTATTTGGAGCTTTTTGTTATTCTAATACTAATGAATAAAAAAAGGAGGATAACTACTTGTTATGGGTGTCCTTGCACTAAGGACTTTTTTTCAAGCCTCAAGGTATTTCACATAGTTTTTCTTTGCTGCTTCCCAGTTCTACGATCACGGTTTGAACAGGTGCATTATGCAAAGCAGCCACTGGGGTTATTTTATGCAGTGTGAATCCAGAGAATTGTGTTTGATTGTACAAATCCTGGGTAGCCATAAGTATGTTCTGGGAACTAAGCCATTTTTTTGTATTTTATTTGCAAAATAATTGAGGTTTCAAAATGCAGGTGGAAGTAACTAGTCAGGGGCATGGGGTATAAACCTTTCCTCCTTGATTCTAGGTAGAAATTCCCTATTGAGACTAATTTCATGAATTGGAGCAATTCAGTACACCATGACCATTTTGTGTAATGGCTAATGAGATGCCTCAAGCCTCAAGCTTATGAGTAAAAATCTGTAATAACCCCCACTTTGCATTCTCCAGCTCAAAATGTTTTGAGTCATATCCTTCAGTGATTACATATACATGGCAACACTAGTAGCCATCAATAGCCCCCATCGATTTCTGTGAACCCCTCTTTAAAGCAATTTAAGCCAGTGGCTAGAAGGAAAAAAGAAACTCTCAGTCATTTCCTCAAATAATGCATAATTTCATCAATTGATGCCATACACCTGTAACTTAATCATTCATTTTTTGAAACTAGCAAATCTACTGGTAAATTGTAAACTTTCTCTGCATCAAAGGTGCTTTAACTCACCACTCCATTCTCAACTATTTAGGCTTTTTTTTTTTTGCCCCTTCTCCATCCCCAATTTAGTATTTTCTTTCTGACACTCGGCAGCCAAAACTCTAATATATGAAGAAAAATAAAAACTAATTCAGATAAATATAAAGTAAGAAAAAGAGAAGAAAGGAAATCAAGGAGAGGGTAAAAGTATAAGTAATGAAAAAGTAAAAGAAAAATAGGGAAAAAAAAGATATACAGAAGTAGGTTCTAATCTTCTTTACAGCAGTTATACATACAATCATAAATTTACCTGTTTCTCTTTGGTTACAACATAAATCTCTTCTTTCTACAATCTACCCTGTCTAATCGTCAAAACCATAATCCATAAGTTCATCTTTTTCTTCTTTTTTACACAAAAAGTAAGGCATTTACAGTCATTTACCTGCAGCTTCTTTTTCAGATGGCTTCATGTAAAATCTGATATTGAATACCCAGCACCTTCTCCTAATCCAAATACATTTTTTGCCCAGATCAAGAAAGACCATTTTTACTGGGTTTTTTTTCCATCTTCCACTTACCCTGTTCAACGATATTTGCTGCTGTCCCTTTGATTGTCTTCTCAGGATTGTTTCTTCAGGTAGGACAATTTCAATTTTTCTGCTAGGAATCCTGCTCCCTAGCAAATTACTGATGAAGGTCATCCTCCCCCATAATGTCTTTGCTGATTGAAGGTTATTTGACTCGGCTTCCTCATCCATTTAATCCAAGGTTAACATCAACATCCTCAATGTATATTTATCCAATGTGGACATTTCTTCTATCTAAGCTCTCTAAATTAATCTGAACAGAGATAACAGTATTGCTATTCTTCTCCATACCCTTCTTAGCACTCTGATGCAACCCAGAAATGAGAACATGGTAAAAATCAAGAGCCACAAACAGAAATTATTTACGTCTAAACAGTACAAGTTTAATCACTGCTTCAATTTTAAATTGATTCAAATGTTTGAGTCTCCTAGCATTCTTCTGCCTACTGTGCATTCAATACAATCAGCAAGATTGCAATCTGCCATATAAGCCCAAGCCTACTGAAGTAAGTATTTTCAACATACAGATTTAATTTTAAGTTGTATAGTAACATCAGATTGGTCAATTATTTTCCATTCCTTTCCAAATTAATCCTCAGTGCTTTATGAAAGGTTTTTCAGTTTGCATCTCTCTTCAATTGCTTCTATTAAAGCCAAGATAAACATCTCCTTATACATTTTGGCCAATTAGAAAGGAGCACAACCGTTACCTTAATATTGCGGTTCATCATAGTCTTGGTTTCTTCAAGGCCACAAGAGGACTCCTGATATAACCTTCCAGGGCAAAGCTCTAATCAAATGTTGGACGAAGATGCCGTTTTATAAGGTCAGGTTATGTGCAACCACATTGTTCCTGTTTATGTCCTCTCCCCCCCCCTCCAAAGTAAATTTTTCTCCACCGTCCCTCAAGATAGGGCCAAGAGGAAAAAAAGCTAAATAACCTTTTTGTCTACCGTCTCTTAGTGACAAGGGGAGACATCTACCTGCTTTGTCATTTTTCCTCAACTAACAAAACCTACAACTGTCTGCAGAACCAAGCAACCACTTAAAAACCTACAAAAGGAGCTGTAGGCTAGCCAGAGATAATGAGACAGGCTGTATTCGTAAGCAGGGCCCCATTAGACTAATTGCCTCAAAAACACAGACCAAAAAGCTAGTCATGCCCTTTCTTTTTCCCAGTCTGGCACGTGGCATCAGCATACTTCCACAGAGGCACATGGCTCCTCAGAGAATTGAGAGACCCCAAAATTACTTTGGGGAGAATGCATCATCCAGTAAGAGCCTTACAGTTTTCAACCTGAAAGGGACATTAAGAATGATGTCAACTCCTCCTAACAAAAATAGAATCTTAAAAGAATACCACTTTTGTGACTATCCCTTTATGCATTGTGATAAACCATAATATGGTTCATTTGGTTCTGGCTTAATATGTTTTATATATTTGTAACACCAGTCACTGTATATTGTAAATTATGGCTGAACACATGTGAACTCAGACAACTGTAATTTATTAAACCATCGAATAAACTGTAATTTATTAATTCATCGAAATCATCAGTTTCCCTAGTTTCAAATTTTTAAATGGAAATGAAAAACGAAAAAAAGCAACCTTGATATCTGAAAGAGTTGCACCGATGTGATACTCAAAGCTATAAATGGGTCACAAACCATAAGCCTACCTGAAACACGTTTCTGTTGTAATTATGAATTGCTCTGCAATTCATTGTTTCCTCCAAATTAACTTTTATTGTGACCAGATTCACTTTTGTGGATAGCTGCTTGACTATTTATTTTTAGTAAAAGGCTTATTGCACAAATCTGATGAACAATTTTTGCAAAAGTATTATTAAAACTGAGAAATTGTATTGTGGGAGGAAGGATTCAGTCATTATGATCCTCTTTCTCAAAGTTTTATTTTCCTTTCATCCCTCTGAGATTTCTTCTCACACACAAAAAAATCTA
Organism: Coluber constrictor foxii; assembly: GCA_038048745.1. NCBI lineage: Eukaryota > Metazoa > Chordata > Lepidosauria > Squamata > Colubridae > Coluber > Coluber constrictor. The sequence continues at coordinate 75,103,993 of CM075961.1, forward strand.
TTTGTATTTATTCTTTATATTATATAAATATAATATATTTATATTTATATAAATAAAACTAATCAATTTTCAGAAAAAAATACAAAGTTAAAAGATTAATAAACAGAAAAAAGATTTGAAAAAAGAAAAAAACTCAAGAAAGAAAAAAGTGAAAGTGCAAGTACCAGGAAAATGAGAAAAAGAATGACTTTCAACTTTCTTTGGTGTGGCTGTGGGTGTGTATCACACACATGTATATATGTACACACATACACACATCTGCATTAAACTTTTTTGTATATTTTTTAAATTTTATTTTTAAATATACATCAACATCAACAGTTGATGATGAACTGTGAACAGTGTGGCATCTGGGTGTCATTCATTTTGATGCAAATAACAATAATGATGTTAATATTTGTTACATTAGTCAAATGTATGTAATCCTAGTGTTAATATACGTTTTGTATTAAAATATAATCCTTCATTATTAAGTTGTTCAGTGTTTCAATGACCCATTCTAATGCCAATCACAATATTGTTTGAACATACATAGGAATGCCATCTTTCAACTTCTATTTTTTCCATCTAGTTATTGCTTTTATTCTATTATATAAAAATGTGTATACTAATGTTCCCCCTATTTCTTATTTCTGCCTCTATTCTAGCTTTTAGTCGGGCCACCATTACTAGTCTTAGAGTTGATACACGTGTTTCTATTGAGATATAATCCTTCATTATTTACTTGTTCAGTGTTTCAATATGCCATTCTAATGCCGATCACATTATTTAAACATACATAATAATTCAACCTCTAATCTTTCCATCTAGCTATTGCTTTTATTCTATTATATATTCTTATTCTTATTTCTACCTCTATTTCTACCTCTATTCTAGCTTTTAGTCAGGCCACCATTATATTAAAAGGTATAACCTTTCTATCCATCATCTCTTGCCTGTTTTAATACTTCAATTCTTATTTGTTTTTTGGTTTGCCTCCCATACTCCTCTCTTAGATCTTTGTCTCTATCTACATCTACATCTTTACTATTCAGTCTAGATATTCACCCAAAATGTCTTTCCAAAACAGCCTCTACCCAGTTTAAATGTCCAATTTTCTATGTTTTAAATATTTTTTTACTTTTCTCTCCTTAGTTCCTTTCTTTCAGGTCTGGGATTTTTTTCTAAGTAATTGTTCACCACTTTAACAGATAATTCTAAGAGTCTCTTTTTCTGGATTTTTTTTTCCTTTTAAGGTTGGGTTCTAGATAAAAAAGAAATCATCTCACCCAGTTCCAATCACTGTTCATCTACACCACTCCTGCACTTTCATTGTTGCCTTGGCTGTCCCAACTTCATTGCTGCCATGATGGCTGCATCTTCTCCTCATCATGGATTGGAGAGAAGAAAGCCCTGGGTCAGGCAGGAGAGTTGCGGCTCTCCATGATCTGCAGGACACCCTCTTTTCTTTGCCACCCCTACAAGGTGGCTTTAGCTCCTTTTGGAGCTCTCCAATGGGCAGAACTTGGTGCAGGAGCACAGAGACCCTCTCCTCGCATCTGCTCTTGCTGTGACATCAGCTGGAAGTTCGCATTAAATGCTTTAGATTAATATTTTTCTATATTATTTCTATACACTCAAGCAATTCTAAGCAACAAATCCCAAAATCAAGTTTTCATTTCTTTCAGTTTCTCACAAAGTCCAAAAATGGTGTTCCCAGTGGAAATAAAATTTGTCGAAGTCTTTTCTTTCATCAAGACTTTCCAGTCTCTGCCAATTCCACCAGCTTCACTTCCAATCTTCTATTGTAGGTATTTGTTTATTCTTGCAGCCCTCTCACTACACACACCTGCTCTTCTCTCCCATCTCTGATTCACACATTTCCCTTAGTGGACAGTTATAGTACTGAGAGCTCTACCTAAGAATTTAATTCTTAGACTTTCTGCTAGCAGTATAGTAGAACTGCTTCACCTTCTAATGCTTTCCTTGTGATGCATTGGGAATTTGCTCCCAACTACCCCTAGTTGAGAGCACAAATAAATGCAAAGCACTAACATCTAGTTATCCAGTTTTTTGCATGCTGGAACTGATGGTCCCAGAGGACAATACCACCATCCCAAGAAGGTTTAAAGTGTCCTTTGGAAGAAGTTGGCAAAATTGATAGAGGAAAGCACTCACAATAGAGGAATAATTGGTGAAGATGATGGAATTTGTGGAGATGGTAAATTAACTTATTTGATCAGAGAACAAAACAATACTTACATTTATGACTGACTGGAAGGCTTGTAGAGACTTTTTGCATAAAATGGGAAAATGCACTTATTTGTGGCTTTGATAAATAGATTAAAAAACTAGGTAATGAAAAGCTTTTCTTTTTTGTAATCAGATTGAGAGATAATTTTGTAACTGTGCTTATGCTGTATTTGTTGCAAAAGAGGTTTGAAGCTACTTTCTGTTTCACTTTATTTTGTCTTTTCACATTTTTTTCTTTTTCTTTTGTTTGCTTCTTTTACTTTTTACTCTTTATGCTAGCTTTTATGTTCTTTGTATCTAAAAAAAACATTGGCAGGAGAAAGCTTATGTGTGACATTCTAATCCTGAGTTTAGTTAACCATAGTCTATTGAATTACCCCAATGATCTAGATTTGCATAACACACTGAATCATTCACTAATAATTCAGTTTGTGCAACATGTTTGTTTAAAGGGGCTGGCTGTGCTAATACAGCCAATGCAACTGTAGGAAGCCCCCTCTCCCCAGAGTAAGATATTCTTTTTTCTTACTATTAAAAAGAGGCAGAATAGAATATTTCCCCTGAAGGAGAAGAGGAGAGACATTCTCAAAGGCAAAAAGCAGCCCCAGTTTTCCTGCTATAGCAAAAGAGCTTCAAGCTGAAGCATGAAGAGGCTAATCTTTACGAATGGATTTTTGTATCCATTTATAAATATTGGGCCACTCTATTCATAAGCAGAGAACAACCAGAAACTCCAAATAAGCAACACAATAGGCCAGGGGACAAATTGACAAGATTAGCTCAGACAAACAAAACATCTAGGATTTGCATTTCCCCTTTTGCCTGTAGAGCCAGCCATGATTCCTACATGACCCCATAGGAATATGGCAACAACCATTAAAATGTAAAGGACATATTACAGGATTACAAAGCCAAAAAGAATGTATAAAAGCCCACCTGTTCTCAATCCCATTTTGTCAGCCACCCCAGAAACATGCTGCTGTCATTGAAGTTTCTGGCTATCAGATAAACAGAGACCTTTTTTCCTAAAGCCTGCCTCTATTTCATTTCAGCATCTTTCCCCTGGCTTGGAACTGGACCTTATTTTAATTCCAATACAACCAAGAAATAAAAGGAAAAAGAAAACTAAGATGTAATAAACCCATTGAGGAAGAAATTTTATCTTTTCTCCACTTAGCTTAGCATTTCCCTCTAGCTTGTTGCAATCCTTAAACACATCTTGTTTGGAACCTGGGTAACATCAAGAAAGTTAATCAATTATCCCCTATATCCTTTTCTATACAACCGTTTGCACTTCATTTTAGTTTTCGTGGTAGAGTTGTCATATCTGGACTGCATAATTCAGATATCCAGTCCACCTCCTCTTCCTGTTCTCTTCCTCTTCCTCTTCCTCCCCCTCCCTCTCCTTTTTCTGTATCTAGATATAACTCTAAATATAACATCTTGGCTTTGTTGCAGGGGTGAAATCCAGCAGGTTCTGACAGGTTCTGGAGAACCGGTAGCAGAAATTTTAAGTCCGGAGAACAGGCAAATGCCACCTCTGGCTGATCCCAGAGGGGTGTGAGAATGAAGATTTTGCAATACCCTTCCTCAGGAGTGGGGAGGGAATGGGGATTTTGCAGTATCCTTCCCCTGGAGTGGGGTGGGAATGGAGATTTTGCAGTATCCTTCCCCTGGAGTGGGAATGGGGATTTTGCAGTATCCTTCCCCTGGAGTCGGATGGTAATGAAAATTTTTGCAGCATCCTTCCCTGCCTCGCCCACAGAACCGGTAGTAAAATAAATTAAATTTTTACCACTGCTTTGTTGTTGGCCACAAATAAGTCATTACTGGTACATGTTTCTGATAGTAGCCAACATATCAGCAGATAAGCCAGGCTCTAGATCTCTCCACATTCACATAATGTGCTGTTATCCAGTAAGAGCTTCCACTTCAGCATATTCATTTTACATTGAGGCACTCCAATTATCAACCTATTCAGAGTCCTCCAAGTAGTATAAGGAATGCCAGCTTCTTCAGCCATATTCTCCTTTAATGTTATTCCTGTTGTTGGTGCTACATTTATAAAAAGAACAGTCTGGATCTTCTAAGTGGCTTATTCAGTGTTATATGTTCATTCATATATAACTAATGCATTAGCATAGAATTTACTGTCAGGATTCTTCACCATACAGACTATTAACAAGTTTATTCCAGCAACCCGCAGCTCTGGAGCAGCATGTGGCTCTTTGGGCCCTCTGCTGTGGCTCCTTGTCGGGAGATCCCACCACTGGCTGGCCCTACCCATCACCCTCCCTTCCCAGTCACTCCTCACCTGAGAAGGTAAGGGCAACAGTGGTGGATGGAGACTTGGTCCATATTCCAGAGCAGGAGCGAAGCAGCCCTCTACTTGCCTTTTCTACTGGCCCTTGTTGGTCACGCACCTCGGTCGCTTGGGGAGACGCATCATTTTCTCTCTGCCCCAAGAAACTGGCCCGGCCTGGTTGCAACTGATGTTCCACATCATAATGGGCTCCAGAAGGAGAGGACACCATCTCCCCCATTGTGAAACACACTAAATTTAAGTCTGATGCACAAGGCACTGCAAGAGCAGCGAGCAGGCCATAGAGACAGCAAGAGCACCAGCATCAGCCACAGCCAGTCCAGGCCAGTGTCTCAGGGTGGAAAGTTGCGCATCTCCTCAAGTGACCAAGGTGCATGCAGCACCAACAAGGGCCAGAAGAAGTGGCAAGTACAGGGCCGCTTCACTCCCACTCTGGAATATGGAGCAAGTCTCTTCTGTTGCCATCGCCCTTACCTTCTCAGGAGAAAAGTGACTGGGAGGGGAGGGTGAGGGGCAGGGGCAGGGCCAGAGAGAAAGAGAGGGAGAAGGAGAGATGGAGATGAGAGAGATGAGAGGGAGACACACACACACACACACACAGAGAGAGATACCTGTTTCCCAGAGAAAATACCAGGAGCCACAAAACCTAGGTAAGTGGCTGGGGGGTCATGTGACTGGATGGGAGTGAGTGACATTGAGTTGGCCATGCCCATTCAGGTTTTGTGGCTTCCGGTGTTTTCTTTTCTGTGGGAAACAGGTCCAAATGGCTGTTTTGAGTGTTTAAGGTTGCAGACCCCTGGTCTAGGTGTAAGGGCAGCACAGTATATCAAAATGAACCATCTGACTTCCCAACAGATCTATACAATAGTGGCTGGCAAAAGTTGACGATTGGGACCAGGTAAATTGCCTTACAAACCTCCAGCAATCAAAGATTCCTAAATAAAGCAATAGCTTTTATAGAATGCTGTTTGATGCCTACTGAGATGGATTTAGTTGTGTAAATGTTATTAAATCCCCTAAGAATTGCTTGGTGGGGGGGGGGGAGCAACTAAACGGATAACTGCAGCTGAATATTGAATGACTAAGAGTCATGATAATATTGGCCACAACAGAAAGATAAAGAGCAATGACTTGGCCATCAGATAACTCTTCTGATGTTGAACAATGGGAAATAGGGAAGTAGAGATTTGTCCAATTGGGAAGAAACAGCGTACATCCTCTTCTGAGACAACAGCATAGAGCACACATAACTTTGCAACTGACATGTATTTATCACTGCTGAATCACGTGAGGTCACCATTTGTAACCTTCTTAGTTGGTTTCTGACAAGCAAAGACAATGGCAGAAGCTAGATTTGCTTAATGACTGAATGATTTGTTCAACTGCAGTGATTTGCTTAACAGCTATGGCAAAAAAGATCATAAAATGGGGCAAAACTCACTTAGCAACTGCTTTGCTTAGGAACATAAAGGTTGGGTTCACTTGGGGATGTAAATAAAGAACTAACTGTAATTGGACCTGGTGCAAAACTATAATGAGTATTTCACCTGGATGCCAAAAAGTCAATTCTCTAAATATAGAAAAAATGGTGTACTACTGCTTGGTGAAACAATTATTTGGTTTGATGGCCAAAGCATTTTGACCATGGGTAGAAATTCCCGATAGCTGAAGTGTACAAGTGTACAGAATGTTGGGTATGTATGGAATATTTAAATATCACTTGTGTATTTTGATGTCATTATAATGAGCCATCTAATTTGTCCAGGAGGCATTTGCCATCACTCATGTAGAAGATTTTGATTTATCATCCATCAAAACAGACAAAAACAGGACAAAATACAAAGGGATAAGAAGAACCTCAGTGAATTACAATCTACATTTCTTCCATGAAGGAAGTATTTTACAGGTTCTTCAGGCTGAGCCACATAAAAGCTTAATCTGTAAAAGTTGTTATAAAACACAATACAGAAGACTGAGGACACTCCTGAAGCAACTTAGCAAAAGAGAAAGGGCAATCATTTCTTTTTAACTTTTCCAGAAATGAAGGCAAGAAAGGCTTTTATGTAGAACTTTATGGCTTAGGTGTAGTTGTTGAACTTACAAAGATCAAAAGACCACCGAGAAGACAATACAAATTTCTAAAAAAAGAAGCCCCAGTAGGAGGATTACTTTTTACAGGTTCCATAATACCTTTTCATAGTGATTTCTTTTCTTTCTCAGAAGGCTTGAATTGGAACACCATGGCAAGTAATTTCACACTGACGTTGTTAGGGCTAGAAAAGATTATGGAAAGCATTTATTGATCTATTAAGTTCTTCCAAGGAAATAACGAGACATCAAATGTATGCCAAAGGAAGGATCTCTACTTATTACTGTGGAATCAAAGAAATTTTTCTATCTCTGATTCACAGGGTAGAATTCCAGTTCTTGGGATTGAGACAAGAACCTCATGAATGTAGCACAACCACTGCAGAGGTGGGTTTCAGCAGGTTCTGACCTGTTCTGGAGAACCAGTAGTGAAAATTTTGAGTAGTTCAGAGAACCAATAGTAAAAATTCTGCCTGGCCCCACCCCCATCTATTCTCTGCCTCTCAAGTCCCAGCTGATCGGGAGGAACTGGGGATTTTGCAGTAATCTTCTCCTAGATTGGGGAGGGAATGGAGATTTTACAGTATCCTCGCCTTGCCACGCCCACCAAGCCATGCCCACAGAACTGGTAGTAAATTTTTTTGAAACCCATCACTGAACAACTGCCGCATATATGCATACATGGGTTACCATTAGATTAGATGACACTGAATCAGTGGTGGGTTGCCCCAGTTCATACAAGTTCTATAGAACTGGTAGTAAAACCGGTGGGAGGCTTCACGCACCGACCCCAACGTCAACAAAATGTTTCTGCGCATGTGCAGAAGAGCGTGTGCATGTGTGAGCAAAGCGAGCGCGTGTGCAGCCCCACTGTGAACCGGTAGTAAAGGTAAGTAGAACCCACTCCTGCACTTAATGGAACAAAACTACATCTTTACTGAGGGTGGAATGTATTTCTGAAATTAATATAATAGACTGAAGTGTTCCCTTGCACAATAAGACTCAAAGGTGGGAAGATCTATTCTGCCTTTCCTATTTAGTAAGTTGTTGTCAATGAGAACAAACATCCAAAGTATCTCTCCTCCCAAACAACAAAGGCTCCTAGGGCAACAACAAAATGTTCAATTTTATGTGTTGGAGGAAAGTTGTTCAAGTGAGCTTAAACTAGAAGACCAAAATGAAAGGCTAAGCCTCCATAATTCTAGATGCCAAGCATCTCAAGAAGTGTTAAGTTTTGTTTGTGCCTCACTGTAGATTTTTGAAATATAAGGAAATGCACAACAACAACAAAAAAGAGAAATTTGCTGAAAGAGAAATGAAGGGAAGGATAGGACTTGCTTTACACACATGTAGTAGATGATGGTCTTAGAATAGAATAGCAGAGTTGGAAGGGACCTTGGAGATCTTCTAGTCCAACCCCCTGCATAGGCAGAAAACCCCACATCACTTCAGACAAATGGTTATCTAATCTCTTCTTAAAAACTTCCAGTGTTGGAGCATTTACAACTTCTGCAGGCAAGTTGTTCCACTGATTAATTGTTCTGTCAGGAAATTTCTCCTTAGTTCTAAGTTGCTTCTCTCTTTGATTAGTTTCTACCCATTTGCTTCTTGTTCTATCCTCAGGTGCTTTGGAGAATAAGTTGACTCCAGTGGGGAAATGTAAAATTTATTGCTATCAGTGGGTGTGGCTTGGTGGTGGTGGTGGTGTCATGTGACTGGATAGGCATGGCCAACTTTTTTTCTTTTTTACTTTTTAAAGCATTTTTACTACCTATTCACCCGAACCGGTAGTAAAAAAATGCTTTAAAAGGGGTTTTTAAAAAAAGTTCTGATGATCGCATGGCACAGCTGTGATCGTTGGAAGCTTTTAAAAACTTTTTTTTTTTTTTACTACCGGTTCCCTTGAACCAGTAATTTTTATCACTACCGGTTTGCCTGAATCAGAGCGAACTGGTAGCATTTCACTCCTGGTTGACTCCCTCTTCTTTGTGGCAAGTCCTGAGATATCGGAATACTGCTTTCATGTCACACTAATTAATACTGTTCTAGTGTCTCTTTCACGTTCTCTCTCCATTTGGATGATGGTTACCCCCAAAGTCTTCTGTTTTACAATGTTCAATACGGGTCTGTGCAGGTGCTTAACCAATATGCCTGAATGTTTAAGACAAAAATACCATGTTTATAATTCCTTGTCTAGGAGCCATGCAGCAGCTATTATTAATAAACTACTTTGATTCTGTTGTATTAGTGCAGGGTTCTAACATCAAGGATGATCCATTAGTACAAGGAACAGAACAGCCAAAAAAGAAGCTCAGGCTTTATTGTCAACAAAATCCAGCCCATTAATTCCAGAACAAGTCTTCTACCGTAGGCAAGAAAAAAGTACTGCAACCTTAACTCCTCCTTCCAAGCCCCATAGAAAAATGTAAAGTAGAGACCAAGATACACCACCAAAATCCTGCTTTGCACAAAGGCAGGAGCATAGCAATTTTCATCTCTACAATTCCAAATCTTGAAAAACCTTTGAAAAATATCCAGATTTAAAGAGTTGTGGATAATTTCTCAAGATAACATTAAGCATTAACTTCTTTTAATTGAATTTTCTTCAGAAAACAGTGTGACTGCAATAAGAATTAAATGGAAGAAACAGCGGTTTGATGTTTTAACATTTGGATTTTATCTTCATACTGATTTATGATCAACATAAATCTTTGCAAGATTAACTGGTTTTATTTTCCCGCTCTGACTATCTTATTTCCCTCCTTTTGTTTTTTGATTTTTTTGAGGGGAAATGAAAAGGGCAACTCTAAACTTCCCATTAGGAGAAGAACCAAATTCAACTTAGAAAACCTTAAGAATTTTCCACCACCATTCACCCCACATCCTTCATTTCAGCACTGCACAAGGAAACAAAACAAAACAAAACAAAACAAAACAAAACAAAACAAAACAAAACAAAACCAACAAAAAAAACAAAAAAACAAGGAAGACCTTTCTTTTAACCCAGTGGTTCTCTGTCTTGCCTCTCTCAGATGTTGTTACACTGCATCTCCATTATCCTCAGCCATCCTAAACAGTGTTCATGGATTGGGGGAGATGTAGCCCAATGCTATTTGGAACCACTCCTACTTCTGCTGCTAAACTGTTCTGAGAAAAACCACAGATATCACTTCAGACAGGGTGAAGTGGACAAGAAAGAGAAATTGTTACTATTGCCCTTTCAAGAAAGTCCAAATAGCAGCCCCCTCTCTCTCATTCATTAGAGGAACTGCAACAACTCATAACCAGTAAGACTCACGTTTGCAATAGATCTTCAGCCAAGAATCCTTGAACAATATTAGATAGGAACTCTGCTTGGGCAGTACCATCAGAGTCTATCGTTATTCTTGCTAGGAGACCCAAGCAAGGAACATGCCAGTTGCTACATCTCAAGCTCCCTTCAAAGGATCTGCATCAGGTCTACTTGCTGCTGTCTTAAGCCATTGGGAGATCTGTTTTTGTTAGCTATTGGCTCCTGAAACTCTGCTTAAATGCACACAGAGATTTCCGTTAATTTCAGTGTGTCAAAAATGAGTCAAAAATCTGTAGCTTTCACCTACGCTATTTCCCAGGTAAAAACCATATTTTCTGTCACCTAATTTTTTTCTTTTTGGGGTATTTTTTTTAAACTTGCAATAAGGGAGCCCTACCTGTTGTTATAGAAAACAAATACTTGCAAATTGACTGATATTTTATCATTTGCCTTCCGAGGGTTAAAGACAATCCTTATTCCATGTAAGCACCTGCCACATTGTCTAAATCTATGTATGGCAATCTGTGTCCACAAATCCCACTGGTTCCCACAGTCTTAGCCCTTTCCAGTCAGGAAGATCCTGGCTCGCAGGCTCCTTCAGCTTCTGGGATGGGGTCAAGAACAGCTCGGCTGCGGAAGAGGTCAGGAGAGGCAGCTCCATTCCGTCCAATGCCACATGACTGGGCTGCATTGTGGATTTGCCATAGTGTATCTAGTGCTTCAGCCTTGGAGTGCTTGAGCAAATCAGCTTGGCCCTAAGGAGGGGGAGGAGGGGAAAGGTATGAGAAAAGAACAATGGTTAGAAAGCTTAGGAAAGAAAATGTGAAGTTAAAAAATGCAGAACACTGAATTTTTAATTACATTTTTTAGTCTGATGACTTGAGAAATCATCAAGAACATCAGCAAGAAATGAATGAGAAATATTTATGGTCGGGAATGGAACATTGCTCAAATATAATTTTGGTCAATGCAAGTGCTCCCCAAATCATGTTCAAATCCTTCTTCTCCAATCTGGATACTTCAACAAACACTTCCATGGAGAGCTAGTTTGGTCAATTGGCTAAATCACCAGGATAGAAACCAGGACAGTGCTTCTAGTCCAACGAGTTCTAGTCCCACCTTGGACCAGTCATTGTCCCTCAACCCAACTCACCTCATAGAGTTGATGTTGAGGGGAAATTTGGAGGAGGAAGGAGAATTAAATATGTTCATTGCTTTCAATTGTTTATAAACATAATGAAAGTGGGATATAAATTAAATAAATGAATAAATAAACAAATATGCACGTAGTGGATAACACTTGTATATTTCTTCAAAGAAGAAAGTGGAAATACTGCAAAGGGTAATTCTCAGGCAAAGCCCTAAAATGTGCACATTTATAATGAAGAGAATACTTCTGGCCATATGAAGAACGTTCTCCTGTGTATAAAATAGACAAAAGATTATCTGTATTAGCATTTCAAGTTAAAGTTTGCATTTCATTACAGACATAGTTACAGACAAGTTAAATACTGTTTTAGCTTTTCACTTTGCCTCTATTGCTTGCTTTAAATGATTTGCTTAATAGAACTGCTTAAAAGAATTAACCTACAAATGTATTTTTTAAACTTAATCTTCAGACTTGCATATTTAACAACTTGGGTAGAATTTAAATTGCAAACTTGTTCTGTGCATTGGAGACAGAAATTATGTAAGGGGCATCAAAAATTCCGGCAAACAGAAATGTTCAAGGCTATGAAAAATGACACCGAAATGATTAAACGTGTCTTGTGAAATCATGACACAAGATCTACTGCATTATTGCCTACACGTATATAAAGGGCAAACCTTTAATTCAGTGGTGAAATTCAAAAATTTTCCCTACTGGCTCTGTGGGCATGGCTTGGTGGTCATGTGACCGGGAAAACCAACTATCACATTTTACACAAAAATAACACAAAAGCTACACAACTGACTCACACACAACGCAAAAGCAGCTAGACCACACAAAATGGCCCTTGCAACAAGCAGGAACCTCACAGAGTCACAAAGAACTCAAAAACAAACTATAACACTTTGCACAAAAATACCGGTTCAAGCAACAGGTAGTAAAAAAATGCTTTAAAAAGTAAAAAAAAAGTTCCGACCATCACGCTGCACAGCTGATTGTCACAGCTGATTGTCACAGCTGATTGTCGGGACCTTTTAAAAACTATTTTTAAGCATTTTTTAACTACCTATTGCCCAAACAGGTAGTAAAAAAATGCTAAAATTAAGTAAAAAAAAAAAGCTGTGCCGTGCAATCGTAGGAACTCTTTTTTTTTTTACTTTTGAAAGCATTTTTTTACTACCAGTTTGAACCGGTAGCATTTTCACTACTGGTTCCAACGAACCGTCCCGAACCTGTAGCATTTCAGCCTGCTTTAATTGCAATATATTAATCACTTCTACCACCATCTATCCATATCTCATGTATGCCCTTCTCTATAACTTATTTATCTTTAAGTAATATTTGTTGCTACCTCCATCATGAAAATAATTCTAGGCAAGACATATATTATATTTCTAAAAGCTGCTGAACATGTTTTTCAACTTTCAGCCATGAAGATGAAGTGGTAGACTTAGATTCAGTACAGCAACTCTGTTTCTCACCTGCTGTCAATACAATATCTTTACACCGAAATAAAAGTCTCAATTGTGTGCTGTTGAATGCTGTTAGAAAATGAAAAAAAAAAGAAAAAAAAACCACAAAAACCCCAATCAATAACCCTCTCTCTGATAAAAAGAGAATTCCATGCAGTACAGTAATAAAAAATGTGAGGAATATAACGCCTGTTGAAGAAAACTATTGATTTATCTCAACATTTATTTGTTCCTTCCTTTTTGGCTCAGATTTGAACATTTGCCATAGGTGAATTTTGTCCGATTTTGATAGTGCATGTTATTCAGTTAGCACTATAAAATTATTCTAAATAATTTTCATTTTTTGTTTAATTATTGTGTTACATTTACTTTTAGCATAAAAATAGCTAAAACAGAATTATCTTTATTATTTTAAATTTTGGCCCATGTTTTAAATAGCACTAGAAATGGAAAAAAAACAGCTGGCAACAACAATTAAGTATTGCCAAACATAAATTAAGGATTTATTAAGAAGACATTAAGGATTTGCTACTTGATTTTTGAAAATTAAAATGAGAAAATAATCAAAACATGTAATGATGATAAACCCTTTATATTGATTGGAATTGCATGGAATTGTAATTCTATATAAAAACGAACAACTCCTTCCTACTATAATGCTTGTATAAATTTTGTGATATTTGCTTTAGATTCTCTTCATATACTCCTAAAGAAACATATATTGTCTTCTCCTCACTCTGGATGTAAAAAGCAATTTAAATTCTAATCTAATTGTTGGGGGAGAAAATAAAAGATTCCAGCAGGAAACATTTTAAACATCTACTTCTTACATAAAAAATGTAGCAAAACAGTACTCAATGCGTAGTCCTTAATGGTACTACATCCACATGGAGGGAAGTAAGCAGTGGGGTACCACAAGGCTCCATTTTAGGCCCAGTACTCTTCAATATCTTCATAAATTACTTAAATGAGAAAATAGAAGAGGAACTCATCAAATTTGCAGATGACATTAAACCTGCAGGAACACCCCAGATGACAAGCTCAGGATTCAAAAAGACCTTGACAAACTTGAACAGTGGGCCTATCCAACAAAATGAATTTTAATGTGGAGAAAAGCAAAGTTTTACATTTAGGCAGGAAAAATCAAAGGTGTAAGTACAGATTACGGGAGAACTGGCTCGAAAACAGTAACTGTGTGAGGGACCTTGGAGTCCTAGTGGATGATCAGTTGAATATGAGCCAGCAGTGTGTAACTGCCGCCAAAACAGCTAACAAAATCCTCGGCTGTATAAACAGAGGCATAGAATAAAGATCATGTGAAGTATTAGTACAACTTTATAAATCCTTAGTAAGACCACACCTGGAATACAGCAATCAATTTTGGTCACCATACTATAAAAAAGATGTTGAGACTATGGAAAAACTCTAGATGATCTAAGATGATCAAAGGCCTGGAGACTAAAACATATGAAGAACAGCTGCAGGATCTGGGTTTGGCTAGTCTAAAGAAAAGAAAAATTAGGGGTGGCATGACAACAGTATTCCAGAATTTTAGGGGCTGCCACAAAGAAGAGGGGGTCAACTTATTTTACAAAGGACCAGAAGGCAAGACAAGAAACAATGGTTGGAAACTAATTAAGGAAAGAAGCAACCTGAAATTAAAGAGAAACTTCATAACAGTAAGGACAATTAACTAGGGGAACAGCTGGCCTTCAGAAATTGTGGGCGGTCCATAACTGGAAGTTTTTAAGAAAAGACTAGACAGTCACTTACCTAAAATGGTATAGGTTCTCCTGTTTGAGCATGGGGCTGGACTAGAAGACCTCCAAGGTCCCTTCCAGCCCTATTCTATTCTATTCTATTCTATTCTATTCTATTCTATTCTATTCTATTCTATTCTATTCTATTCCATTCCATTCCATTCCATTCCATTCCATTCCATTCCATTCCATTCCATTCCATTCCATTCTTGCTTTCTTCCTCAAATAAGTACATAAACATCCAGTGACCATCAGATGGCAGTATATGCTGGCTTTAGATTCTAGGAATAGCATCTTGCAGGAGAGCGTGAATATTTGAATGCATTTAAAATGTTTGTTGTCATTTTTCTAAAGGACAACCACAGGAGGCCCAATTAATCAAGGCATGACAAAGGGGAGATTAGTCTTTTTCAGGCCTGTGTAAGTCTAGGAAAAATCCCCCTCCCAATCCTACGAATCTCACACCACTACCAAAAACAACTTTTCCCTAGGTGAGCAGAATTTTCCTGGGTGGAAGTCAGTTTGCCTTTCTTTTTAATCCAGTCCATGCTGCATCTATAGTTAACAATGCAGTTGCCCCTTCTCATGTCACTACTGTTATTGTTTAAACTCATTATTTATTACTATTTATTTAAAAACAAATTATATGAATGATCATATTACAATACATAAACAATCTGGATGATATTCAAGAGCAGTCTCCTGTATAGCTTGTTTCAATAGTGTAAATGGAAAGGGACTAAGGCATGGGTGACCATGTACAGAGTTTTCCAGTCTGGGAATGGGTGCAAGTGGCACACAAGATGAATTTGTATAAAGTAACTCCGAAGATAAAACTGTCATCTGCTTCTTAAGTGGGAGGTATGAATCCAGAACCCCCAAATTGTGCACCAACTGTACCTAAAGGAGTGCTACCTCGTCAAGAGTTAGAATCAGCATCTCTCCAGATTCAGAGGACCCCAAAATTCAGAGATGCTTCATTTTGAGTCCTATCTGAGTCTTTCCAATTCAGAACCTCATACCCCTTCAGCGCTGGGTAAGAATAGTATCATTTGTTTGCCCTGGGGAAGAGATGTAAAACCGTATTTGCACCCTACGCTGTTGAATGACCTTACCCAATGTTTTCCTGCAGATTATAGATAGGAGGGATATCTTGAGGAAGATTTGGGAAGATCATTTAGGAATGTGTTCTTAAATCTTTTCTAGATTTTGGTAGGCATGTTCTGGAAAGCATGCTTGGTTATGCAGCTTGCTAATCATGCCAAGAGTACCAGAGTATTCTTATGAGTATATTATTTCTAATCTGAAAAGGGCTCCCAGAGCTATCATCCCAGTCCAATGCTTTATCTACCTGGAGAGTAGTGCAGATCCATGCCCATAATTGGTACACAAACATTTGCCATGTTGTCATTGATTCATAAAATTTCCATGGCTCTTCTAATAGCTGTGAGGCACATAATGAAATGTGGAGACTTCTCATGAAGGGCAGAATTCCACGCATTGACTTTTGCAAAATATTATGGGCCAGAATGGGGAGACCATATTCAAGTACATCTCTGTTATACTTAAGTTACCCAATTTTCTTTTACCCTGCTGGATTATGTTCTGACTTCTTTTTAATTAGGAATGTTTCCTATTTTGCCAACAAGCTGCGGAGTGTACATCACTACAGATGTTTTGTGCATTCCTGGAAGTGTTTGTTCCTCTACTTTATTTCTCATGACTGAAGTCTCAATGATGGAATTGCAGTAAACCACAGCTTCACATTACCTTGAGAACAGTGATGTTCCAGGCAAAACTTTCCAGAGCTTTTTGTAGCTTCCGTCCTTTCAGACCTTCCTTTGCCTCCAAACGGTGCAATTCTTTATGAAAACCCACCCCTGGAGAAATACAAGAGCAGCACAAGGGATGAAGGAGAGACAAACCAGATAGTGTCAGAGGCTGCGGCCATCTCCTAATCAAATGATATGTCTTTGATTCAGGCTTGAAATATTCTTGTTCCAAGAATGCTAACAACAGAATAAAAGTCAACATTGCCCAGCTATGTATTCTCACCTCGCTATAGACCTATATAGGTTCTGTATTATTTTTTTTGTAGTATTTTTTTTTAAAGCATGCTTTTTGACCAATGTAAATGGAATACTACATTACATTATACTATAAAGCGAAATGTGTATTTTATTAAGCATTGTGGGGAGAGGTGAAATCTACTTACCTTCCCTACCGGTTCAGAAGTGCAAGCGCAGGCCATAGTCATGTCCAATTTTTGACCCTCTATGCATGTGCAAAGCCTTCTGCACGTGTGCAGAGGGTCAAAAACTGGTTTTCACCAGAAAGTAACGAACCCTAGACGGGTGGGCGGAGCCTTGCGCCGCAGCTGCAACCACTTCACCGAACCATGCACCGCTGTTACCGGTTTGCACAGGCTGTACAGAACCAGGAGATTTCACCACCGATTGTGGTACTCTTCCACTCATGCTATCTTAAATTGATTGTTTTTCTTTATCCTGGCCTGCTCTGTCCCCTACATACAAATTGATTAAGGAAGTCTGGACTGGTTATTCAAAACAAAGTTGAAGTAAGATCGTATGTACAGTAGGTTTAATTTAGCAACCACTATGCTTAATGACTGAGTTGCCAGTTCCAGCTATGGCTGTTAAATAAGGACTATCTCTAAAACATTATAAGTGCCATCTTTAAGGTAGAAATACTTCCTTAATACTATTTGCCATCACACTGATGCTGACTTTTAGCGATCGCAGAGGTAGACTTTCTTCAGGATAATGTTATTATCTATACTCAAACTACCAGGAAGGGGGCAGTGACGAAATATGCAGTATGACATTGCAACACAAACTCCATGGCTTATACACTTGTGTGCAATGCTATAAAACAAGTGCAACAGAAATAGATCTTGTGTTGCAGTGCCATGATGCACATTCCCCCACTTTGATATTTTTGGAGCTAGCTGTAGACATTTATGCTATCAACAAAAAAACCCCAGAGAAAAAAATAATGCACATAATAATATTGCTTTAAAAAGTATACTGAAAGTAGAGAAGGGAGAAAAGATTAAAAGACAGCCAGATTCAATTCAATTCAAAATACTGATTATAAAGAAGCAATGGAAAGGTTTCAAAACACCTTTCATTCAGAGATAACCAATTCACATGTTCCATTTGAAATGATGAAACAAAAGAGATAAACCACAATATATCAACATGTGAAACTGACCATAATCCAACAGGTAATTGAACCACAGTGGCTGAGGAATAAGGCAAATGTGATGCAATATTTATATTCTCAGAAGGTAATGTAAGACCACATTCTACAGAAGTGTGGGAACAGATGTGATAAACCAGAGATTCTTAAAACATTAGAAAACATGGAACCAAGGATGTCTTATTTACTTAAATATTATGCCATCACTTACCTGCTTGTTGCACCTGAATAATTTTGGCATGAACAGCATCAGCTGATTCAATTAATGTCCGGCTGGTTTGGATCATCTGGAGATTTAAATGCGGGAGAAAGCGAGAATGTGAATAGTTGGATGGGTTTAGAACAGCCAATAAAGTGTCCCAACCTCTCAGAGGCCTTTGGATCAGCCTTCAACTTGCATTTAACATTTATTACAGGACATACAGCATAATTCTTTTTACTGTTTCACTATCCCTCTGAACCAGTGTTTCTCAACTTTCGCAACCTGAAGCTGTGTGGACATCAATTCCCAGAATTCCTGAAGTTGGGGAATTCTGGGAGTTAAAATCCACACATCTTCAGTTGCCGAGACTGAGAAACAATTCTGTTACTTGGAGCCCTGATTCTCCAAGAGAAGATAAATGTGGGATTCAACTGTACTACTCACTGGGAGTTAAGTGGCTCCTCCATAAGCACACTCCAACGATTTCCTTTCGTGAACTATTTCTGTTTCCACAAGTTAGTCTCTTTGTTAATTGCCTCTGTATTATTATTTTGGAATTGAGGGCTATTGTTACAGTTGGTTTTTTGTATTTTGGTAGCTTGAAGAAAAGTTCTGTCATATCAATCCCTTCTTTATGGACTATGTTAGTAAGTCTCGTTCCCGTTGTCATTCATTAAACGCTTTCAAACATTTTGCAACAGGAAAAAAATAATTTCCCATCTACTTTCCAGTCTGCAAAAAGAATGCTGTGCCCAACTGCCAATTAGGTTCTACAAAGGCATACTGGGTAACAAAATGGAACTCAAGAATGGGAAGAGACAAATGTGCTGTTTTTTTTTCTAATCTGGGAAGAGACTTTTTTTCTGGGCTTGATTTGGAGAGTTGTGCACATTTTAAACTCCCAATGAATGGTTGACAAGTATCTGGAGCTGCTCAAGCTACTCTCCATTCTTGTGCTAGATGAATGTTCTAAAGACCCATGCTTGCATGGGTCTACTACAAAATGACTTCTATTACAAAGGTGAATTTGCGGTGTAGGCAAATTAGGCAAAAGTCAGGCCAAGTTATCAGAATAGAGCACAATTCACGAAGAAGAAGCAGCCAGCACTCACTGCAGTGGCCGGGAGGACATCTGCACAATAATCAGTTGCACTCACAGTGTCATAGGCAGCAAGTACTTTTCTCAAGAGTTCAGGAACAGGCCCCTGGGTCTCCATGGAAGGATACTCTTCACCCAGGTTGAGGGTGACCGCGGGGGGATGGTCCTTCTCGCTGGGCTGAAGCCATGTGGCCAGCTTCAAGATGCATTGTTTGATGTTGGCGGCTGGTGTTAGGCCACACAGTTCTTTGAAGGAGACCAAGGCATTCTAGGAAAAGAAAAGAGGATGAGGAAAAGAGGATGAGGAACTGAAACTGGCTTTTTATTTCATTTCTCCCAGTCTATAAAATGAAAGTACAGGTAGTCCTCAGTTAATAACTACTCATTCAGTGACTGTTCAAACTTGCAACAATACTGAATGAGTGGTACTTACAATCTGATCACCTCAGAGATCTGGCCATTGCAGTGGCTCACATGGATGTCTACTGCGGCCTATTTTGCTAGCTTCTGACAAGCAATTTCAATGGGGAAACTGGCAGGAGGTCACAAATGGCAACTAATGACATCCTCACTAAATGACCTGCAGTGATCTACTTAACAATGGCAACCATATCAGAATTGCCATTGGTAAGTGCTGCAGTAACATAACAGTACACTTTGTGGCTATGTTGGTTAGCAATGGAAACTGGTCCCAATTGGCATCCTTAATTGAGGACTACCTGTAGAATCAAAGGTATCAGCAGGGGCAAGAGGGAAACTATTAAGTAATCAAATAGAATTAAAGAAAGGGAGAGTTACTGAGATTCATTTTTAATTACAGAGCAGGATCACTGATTTCAAGTATGGCAAAAATTTAAATCTAATACACATTTTTATATGAACTTTCCTGTGTGTTTGTGTTTCTACATGAACACGTTTGCTTGTATTTTTATTATTTAACATATTTCTATACCACAAAGAACTTAATACTAATGTCATTGATAATTATATACATTTTTATCCAATTCTTATTGTGTAATAGTGTAGTAATTTATCAAGTTATTTAGTTTACTGGAAAAAGTCTCATAAACTTCTCTATAGGTTTTAAAATTTCTGTGTCAATCTGTAAAAAAACGGGGTTTTTTTTTGTACGGGGTTTGTTTTGTTTCATTTGTAGCTTGAATTCTTTTAAATATCTGGGAATAATTATTCCCAAAAATATTTTTGTGGATGAAAATACATCAATATTTTAATCTTAGATGAAAAAAAAATCAACAAATAGTAAAAACCTAGTTATGGAAAAAGAAAAATGACTATTATTCAAGATTTATATATTTACTTAGAGGTATTCTAGCTGCAAGTTATTTTAAGTAGATTGATAAGATATTTGGATTTTTTTCTCTGACAAGGGCAAACACATTTCATTTATGGCTACCATGTGATGATGGGGAGCCAGGTCATAACTTTTCTGACCTTCAGCTTTATGACTGAGCATGTATTTTGATTTCTCCATGGAACATAAATGATGATATTAAAAAAACTATGATGGGCAAGATTAGGAAGTTATTGTGTGATCCTTCTGATATCATAGCAGGGGCTTCCTTCCACATTTAGCAATAGTAGTGTAGTATTTTAGGGCTGTGCTAGAGGCTGAAAGACACATTTGGAAGCTAGTGTGACTCAAGCATAATGCCAGTCTTTATTTGCATGACAAATTTAGACTCTGAAATCACCCCGGTTTTCAAATTGTAAATAAACCATTTATTGTTGTTTCCCAAAGTCATGAGTATTTAGGGATATGAATATCCTGGCTCAGCTTAATGACAATCAATTTTTAAATGATATGCATTATTGCAAGAGAAATCAGCCATAATGGCTGATTATTCAATTAAAAATATTTCTTGATTTCATAATTCAATCCAAATGAATTATGTCTAAGCAATATCTAAAGCTCCAAAAATAATGTTAGTAGGAAAATGTGTTTGAATGATTTGCAGCATTTTAAAATAAGCCATTAAAGAGTATTACTGAGGTCAGTATTAGTTATTTGCAAGAACTCTGGAATAAACAATCATATCCCAAATTAGCAAATCAATGTTTTAAAGAATATTAAATATGTTCCTTATGATCTTAAGACAAGATAATTCAACAAAAGATTTTCTTTCATATTTGCCAGACACTCCAAATAATGTTTAACAAGGTGGTTCACTATCATTTCTGCTATATTAGGAGAATAAAATGGATGAAAGAATATTTACTCTTATAATAAGGGCTTGTCACACTATTTCACCTTTTGGTTTTATGTCAATAAATAATATAATTTATTCATTAATATAATATTATAAAGAAGCAACATTTAAAAATATGCAGTTTATGTGCTGGAAAGACTGATCAATATTCTTCTATGTCATCAAGGTTTAATGTGCTTAAAAATGGGCTAAGTAGCTTTTTATATGCAATATGATGTTTGTGCAAGTTTTTTTAATTTTTATTTATTTTTCTTTTTTTACATTAAAGAAATTAAGAGTACTTTTTGCAACAAAAAAAAATCAGATCTATATTCAAAAGATTTTCCCAAAACTTCAAAAAAAAAATGTCAGTCTCCATCATCTTTATGCAGACCAAGAGAAAAGAACGGTCTTGCCTTTAAGTCATTTTCCTAAAGTAAATTCATTTTTTAAAATTATTTTTCATTTTCGTTGTGTTTCATCTTTACCATTTTGAAAAGTTTCAGAATACAAACGTGGTACAGGAAATAGATTACTAGATGGTTTTCCAGAAAAGTTCAAAATCCAGGGGGCACATTTTGCTCTTTTCCAAAATTTTGCAAATCAAATTCAGGAGCCTAAGTTATTGTATCCCACTATCTGGATACCTGCATATTCTCCCTCAGGTCTGTTGCTTCCCGCAATGGCTGAGTAGCTGTGCGAAATACTTCGTCAATGGCCTTGATTCCTGTGGCCTTAGTGGATGTGTATTCCCGCATGTACCGTCCCTTACGCCCTGAGAGCCCCCGTCGGTGTGCTCTGCCTCCTCCCCGCCGGTTGGTGATAGCCACATGCACGAACAAAGTAGCATTGGGGAGTGGCTCGCCAGCCACTGACTGAAGAGGCACATGACGATAGCCTGTCTGGAGACACTCGAAGGGGATGGTATATTGAGCAATGAACTCATCCCCAATATAATCATCATCAAGCACCATGAAACGGAGAATTGCTAGTTCAGGGAGATTTACTTGAAACTCCAGGGTCTCCTCAAAAACAGGGTTATCTCCACTCTGCAGCACAGTCTTGGTGCGTTTTTCTGCACAATCAGCAGGAATGCCATGCATCTCAACACAGACGTATGGCTCTACCACATCTCCCTTGGCTCCAGATCCTTTGGGTTTAGGCAGATTCTGACCACTAATGACTTTGAGATGCAGTAATTGGGCTGAAATGCCAGGTAAGGTGTCCTTGGTGTTTGCACTGAAGTAGGAGATCTCCTCACGCATAATTGCTGGGCGGAGCACATAGCCACAACCCCCATTCTGGCGGAACCAGCCGGCATTCAGATCTATCATGAGGCCAGGTGTCTGGTAGTTCATGGCCACCATCTGGCAGCCACATTTCCAGAAGTCCTGAGGGTTCATGTTGCTAGCATCAATGCGCATGGGGCTGGGATAAACACGTGACAGAAAGCGCTTGTTGTAGGCCACAAAGTCCTCTGGATCCTCATTGGTATAACGTCCAGCTTCCACCTCACTGAAAGAGCACACCTCCCAGTAACACTGGCTCCGCCGAGAAGTCTCAAAGCTTTGGAAAGACACAGTCTGGCACAGGCTGACAAGATCTGAAAGTTCACGGCACAAGATGCGTTGGGACCGGGGATGCTCTCTGTCCCGTTCAGAAAGTGGGAGCCCTAGCTCTGAGGCCTCATCATCATCAGACACATCTCCCTCACTTGATTGACAGTTTGGAAGAAGCTTCCGGCTTTTTATGAGGATGTATCCCTTGAGTGTTTCTGGAGATGGCAAATAGGTTTCATTTGGGTTTGGAGGTGTCAAGTACAGCTTATCCCCAAAAGACTTCCTCAGATACTCAGCCACAAGTCTCTGCTGGGCAACACAGCAGCGCACTGAGAGACACAGGATAAGTGGAAACCTGGAGGACTCAAAGGCATGTTCAGCAACAGCAGCCACTACCCTGGAGAAGGCCAAACGGCTCCCTGCACCAACCACAGGCTCACCAGATGAACCATCACAAACCACAAGTTCCAAACTACGGCAACCAGCCTTAAGGGCTGCCACATAACCTCCAATGTCTGAGGTGGAGCCTCCCCAGAAGCAACTGTCCTCAGCCAAGCATGCTCCATGTGCAGAGCTAATGAAGTAATGGGAAAGTGGCTGAGTCATGTCCTGGCACACCTTCCGGTGTTGTGGGTCAAATATGTCACAATCAGCTGAAAGGAGGTAGCGAGTGAAGCCATCAATGGCCAAGTAGCCCTTTTCCCGACCGTCCTTGGATGGCTCATATTTGGCAATGATCTCCATGCACATCTCTTCGGTTACTTCTTCCATACCCTGCTCTGCCTCTAAGAAACTCATCAGATCCCTCAGACCCATGTATTCTTTATTGCTGGAAAACTGAACCAAGAGGAAAAATACCTCAGGCCTAGTACATAGTTCACAGTATGCCTTTATGAAGATTTGGCAGTTCACCTCCTCTCCAAGTCGCTCACTGGCTGCTTTCTGGAGCTCTTTGAACTTCAACTCAATTGTTGAGGCCTTCATGCCAGGGTTGAGAGCACGAATGAGCTGCACAGCACGGGAAACTGGGATTTGACCCTCTTTTTCTAGATCTGCAATGTCAAATACAGAATAGATCCAGGAGGTGCGGGGATTTGGGTAACCTGACTCAGGAGCCTCATCCGGAGTGTGCTTCCCATATGAGGCCAAATATCGCAGCCCCATCACCCATGCATTCACCACATCAGCAGAGCTTGCCACAAGGTCAAGGGATTCATAGTTCTCTCCATAGATTATGGAGAATGCACATTCATCTGGGAACTGGTCTGAGAGGCCATTGGAACGCAACACAGGAGTCTTTTTCCCAACTCGCACTTCCCTGACTGACTTGATTTCAATTTTGGCTTTCTCAGAGTCCTTCTTGGAAGGTTCCCAGTGCATGAAACGTAGGTCTGGGTCCAGCACAAAGAATCGGCTGTACATGCGGGAGTTAGAGCGCACTTTCTTCATCTCACAACCCTCCAGCATGAAAGAGATGCAGGCAGCTGTGCTGTTCAGCGTGCGATTGCTAGGCATGGTGCTGAAGGAGACCGTCTTCTTCTTCTGGGGCTGCATACGGCGCTGGCGGGTTCCATCCTGCAAGAATAGGAAGGAGAACAGATAAATCAGGAAATGCAATGGAGGGGTAATGCCTCATTTTTGTTTTTTTATAAAAGTGGCAAAACAATAAAAAAAAAGATGAGGAAGAAAGGGAGAAATGTTTGGTTTCATTCTGAATTACATCTTCCTCTATGGCTTCCTATTATAGCGATGTTCCAGCATGTCAAGATGTTTTTGGATCCTGAGCTTGTCAACACCCCGTAAGACAAGCTCAGGATCCAAAAAGATCCTGACAGACTTGAACAATCGTCCCTTTCCAACAAAATGAAATTTAATGCGGAGAAAAGCAAGGTTTTACACCTGGGCAAGAAAAAGTAAAGGTACAAGTACAGATTAGGCGAAACCTGGCTCAAAAACAGTAACTGTGAGAAGGAACTTGGAGTCCTATTGGACGATCACTTAAACATGAGTCAGCATTGTGCTGCAGCAGCCAAAAAACCTAATACAATCCTTGGTTGTATAAACAGAGGCATAGAATTAAAATCATGTGAAGTATTAGTTACCGCTTTATAAAGCCTTTGTAAGACCACAACTGGATGAATACTACATTCAGTTTTGGTCACTATACTACAAAAAAGATGTTGAGACTTTGGAAAAAGTACAAAGAAGACCAACTAAGATGATTAAAGGCTTGGAGACTAAAATATATGAAGAAGAGCTGCAGGATTTGGGTTTGGCTAGTCAAGAGAAAAGAAGGATTCCAATGAGGAGGGGGTCAATTTATTTTCCAAAGCACCAGAGGGCAGGGCAAGAAACAATGGATGGAAATTAATCAAGAGAGAAGCAACCTGGAATTACGGAGAAATTTCATAACAGTGAGAACAATTAACCAATGGAACAGCTTGCCTTCAGAAGTTGTGGATGCTTCATCACTGAAGTTTTTAAGACGAGACTGGAGAGTCACTTGTCTGAAATCGTACAGGATCTCCTGCTTGACCAGGGTGGTGGTCTAGAAGACCTCCAAGGTCCCTTCCAACTCTGTTCTGATTCTGATCCAATTGTGCCTTAAGCCAGAGTGAAGAGATTACCTCAAGGAAAACAATGCAGAACATGCAAGCCATAGAAAATGAAGAAATAAGGAGATTGTGAATGGTTTTAAAAACTCTCCATTTGGATCTACATTATGAATGAAGACGAAATGCTTGGCATATTTTTTTTGTTGCCTCATTCAGGTTGAGAGAACCATAGAAGAGACCCATTAGGCAGGAAAGGAGAAGCAGGCTTTTTCCCAATGTGATCAGGCTTAATGTTACCTCATTAGATAAGGCCTACTCCCAAGATACAGGGGCCAAATAAAGCCCATTCCTGGTGCTAAATATACTTACATCCGACCATTCTACTCTTTCCCTCCCCTCTTCCTTCCTGATGGTTCAACCGGAAGACCAGTTTGGGGGGTGGTGGGGTAGTGACTGGAATTGACAGAATGGAGTGGAAAATAATAGGCAGGATGGAAGAAGAAGAAGAAGAAGAGGAGGAGGAGGAGGAGGAGGAGGAGACAGATGACAAATCTGAGAGCTGATTTCTCAAAAAAAGATCCTGAGTTACAAATTTTATTAAGCCTTAAATCCTAAATATTATGTTGTGTTGTATGTAATGCGGACAAAACAACATCATTCTTGATTTTGGATCTACTTTACTGTGAGGATTTTTTAATTCATTACTGAGTTGCTTGATATATTATTAGTCTTATACATTAAATTAATATTATATTATATTATATAATTACTGGACAGCAATTTTTTTTTCAGTTTTGCTTCCTGAAGACCTTTTAGTGACTGATAGACCCCTTCAAATTGAATACAAATATAATTTCAGAATGTTTGTATCTCATGGGAATCTTGAGAAATATGAAATTAACTTTTAATGACTCTAATGTATTTAATCCCATAATGTTTCTGACATGCTGCATGAGTTCAACAGAGCTAAAAGTGTTTTGCTGCTGGTTTGCATTTATATTCAATGTCTGATGAATTTTGCTGCTGTGTCCAATAAGAGTCAGCCAGCACTGATGGATTGTTCTGATATAGTTTTTCCATTGTGGCAGTGTCCTGGTAAAACCTTTCATTATGTACATCACTGACTGCACCTGGATTTTAGGAAAGGAGTCCAGTGTGGATGCAGAAAATGAATCTTCAGTGAATGTTGCACTTCGTGATCTTGTATGCTGTAAGAA
Source organism: Coluber constrictor foxii (assembly GCA_038048745.1). NCBI lineage: Eukaryota > Metazoa > Chordata > Lepidosauria > Squamata > Colubridae > Coluber > Coluber constrictor. The sequence continues at coordinate 75,130,371 of CM075961.1, forward strand.
GTCTGTCAATCAGCTAAGTGTGGTTTGCTGTTCTGTAGTTGCCCAGAAAGTTCTAACATCCTTGAATGCTTTCCAGGCAATTTTCTCTGGTCCCCCTAATAGATCATCAAACTGCTTGTCATTAATGAGGTATCTGATCTGTGGATCAACAAAAATGTCTTTCTTAATCTTGGCATCAGTTATTCTTGGAAACATAGGAAACAAAAATTTTCATCAGTTTTGAGTTTAATATGAAGCAAGAGGCAAAAATATCTTTGTCAGGTCAACGAGTGATTCATGTTCCATGTTTTTTCTGTCCTGGAGCCAATTTTTTTCAGAGTGGCCATTTCTTTTTATCGTAATGCAACTTTTTTGCATGGCTGTCCCATTTTGCTATGTAACTTCAGTACCTGGAATATCCAAGTTGCATTCTAAGCAGCAGAACCATTATCTTTAGATCTCCACAAACATTTCAGTTGTACTTGATGTACTGGATGTGTTTTAAAGCAGTTCCATTTGTATGTTCTTTGTATGTTCTTTCCTGTGTAGGTACTGAACAGGTACTGAAGGATGTACATTGTCATTGTGTAAAAACAGAAGATTTCTATAAATCAGTATGTGCTAGGTTAAATTATAAGCTATTTTTAAGATTAGCAGCCGAAAATCCGTAAGATACGCCCCAAAGTGTTCAGGAAGCATAAATCTTTGTTGTCCAATACTATATTATTATAATATTTTATTGTGATTTTTTTTTTACCGGTAGCTGCTTTGAACTTTTAAAAAAAGAAGCCACAGGTATATTTTAATATATATTATAATTAAACAATTTCTCCCCATGTAGCTTCAAGCTATTTGTTGAAGAGCATCAGAAAACACTGTCCACTTGTCAGAAATATCCCTGGCTGATGTTTTGAACCCCTCTCGCCAAACACTGCAAAGAGAGTAACAAAACATAAGAGAAAAGGAGGGGGTGTGTGAGGGTCTTTTTTTGCCATATTTGCTAATTTTATTTCTTTAAATGCTACAGACATTATCTGCATGACACTCTAATTTTTTATCTCCCCACTCTTCAGCCATCAGAAAATAATAACAGCATAAAATCAATTGTCCTACTGTTAATCTTTGTCTTGCCTTTGTAACTGAAGATCTCGTGATTTATTCTTGTTTTAGGTTTCCAGAATGTATTAAACAGATCCTCTGGCTTAATTGTGAGCCACTTTTCTGAACATCACCAGTTGGGGGAACCATCCACCAATCACACTGTTGTGATTGGCAAATAGTTTTGAGAGATGGCCAGACCTGCATGCTTTAGCATCTGTCAAAGCCAAGGACCTCTGCAAGCCCACATATCAGATAACGAGTGGGATGGGGGATGGGGAGTGATGCCTTATAAAGTGGGAATGCACAGACTCCCATGGATCAGTTATTTGGAGGGTTTCTTTGAACTTGGGTTTAGTGTTAAATTAAAATTGCACACAGATAAACAAACCATGAGCCAGGTTTTTTTCAAATCCAGAGAAAGATTTTAACTCTCCCTCCCTATTTACCCATATAACGAATCAACAGACTGCACTGAGTTGCCAGAGGAGAAGAACCAGAAGCAAGGGGCACAAGCCGATAAGCATCAGCCTGAAGTGACTGATAAGTGTAGGACTCATCTCATCCCTCACATTGACTGTACCGCTACAAAGTTTGGCAGATTGTACACACCATAAACTGCCAGATGCTGTCAAGGGGAAAACAGTAGTTTAACTCTAGTAAAGCTAACTGGGCTTAAAGCTGCTCGTATCATGGGCACATGGAAAAATAAAAATATTGCCAGAGAATGTTTATAGCATCATAAGGTAGAAGTGGGAAAAACTTTAAGCTACATTTAGCATTAATTAGGCTGGGAAATAAATTTGCCATTCATTGCCCAAATCAATCGAGTTATCTACTGAGTCATTGGATTTTGCTCCTTTGTTGTGGAGATATCCCAACAATTTAAGCCCATGACAGTCCAATGGGCTCAGAACCTCTCTCCCTCCCTCTCTCTCTCTCTCTCTCTGTGTGTGTGTGTGTGTGTAGGTGTAGGTTTTTTTTCTTTTTCCTCTTCTTTTTTCCCCAAATAAACTGAGTCTCTAGGAAGTGAAAAATGTAGGTGAAGCTACAGAAGCAGTGATTCATAAGCAATTTCCACTTTACAGTCATTTTGCCCTTTATATCTCATGGCCCTTTATATCTCATAGAAATTACGTTTTGTTTTATTTTATATTTTAAAGTAAAAGCTAGAGTATAACAGCAAGTCAGACAGAAATAAAATGTTGTGGAATCAACTAAATATTCATTTAATAGTAAATTAAAAAGATAACACTTTTTAAAAAAACTGCTCCAAATCCAGTGGGAGACAAACTCATTTTGCAAAAGGAAAATACAACAGATCAACACATTTCAAGGACAGAGATCAGCTATTCAAATAATTCAGTCCAAGGAACTGTGATTTAGTCATCAACTAGAACAGTCGGAGATAGATGGGTTTAAAAGGAACAGCAACTGTTGCACGTTATACTGTTTGTATATATATCCTATCCAAGTAGATATATATATATATTTGTATTGATGACAAAGCTAAAGTATCATTCATATTTAAATAATAGTCTAAAATTCAAGTTCAGCCAGGCTCAGGCTCCATATTTTTCTTCCACACAGTTTCTTAAGGTTGTTGAGCTTGCTCCCCATTTTCCAAATTTTCTGTTTTCTGACCCACTCCGAAGATCTACAAGAAACTACTCAAATGTGCAAAGGTCATAGGGGAGCACTAATCCAAACAGTGGGTTTGTTTGTCTAGAGGATATCCAAGTGTCTCCTTTACGCACAATGTAGTAAACTAATTACAGTCTTGCAAAGAGTTGCAATAAATATCTCAGTGCTCAGGGCTGGGATAATGGAACGTAAGAAAGAAGCAATCATTTTCAGCCATTTCAATCTGACTCTTTTGTGAGCATTCACTCCACTCACTCATTCCTTGGCCAGCAGAGAGAGAAAAATCCTATTTACTTTAGAGTTAAATTGATGCTAAAAAGCCGTGGTTCAATCCAAGATTTACACATCTATCAAGGCAATATAGGGCTTTTGACCACCAAGTCAAACCTAACTGGGCATCTTTAGACTGGACTGCAAAAACTCCGGCCTGAATTTTACAAAAGCTGTTAACAGTCAGTCTTAACGTTGCTTTGCTAGATGCATTTATTTTATTTATTAATTCAATTTTTAAGGCTGCAAAATGATTCAAGGCAGTTCAAGGATGCAAGGCGGTATATACCTAGGAATGATAAAACAACTATTCAAAGGGATGAAAAATACAACAATTTGCTAACGTAACATCTGGATATCTGGAAATTAATGGTATTTTTCTTCTGTTATATTTTTGACCGCTGGGCAGCATTTTCTCACTGTGTAATATCATTGTCGGTAAACTGGGAACACTTCCAAATTCAAATCAAGGTTCTGGTGATGGCTTATAAAGCCCTACATGGCCTAGGGCTGAAATATTTGAGGGACTGCTTCACTCTTATTTCATCTATCCATCCCCTCTATATTGAAGGGGAAAAAAATATATTGGGCCAAAATGTTCCCGATGGGACCCAGGAAAAGAGCCTTTTCTATCACCTCCCCTGAGATGAGACTGGTCCCAACTTTGCTCACCTTTTGGAAGAACCTGACATGGCTTTGCCAAATAACTTTGGGATCTGGTGACATTACTAGAGAGCCAGCTAAATTGCTGCCGTTTTAGGAAAATGAATGAGTTCTCCCGTAGGTTACATTTTTAAAAATTGTTTTTAGAGTTGTATTGCTTTTAATAATTTAATAATTCTTGTATGGCTTTGTGAATGTTTAACTTCGAAAGACTTATGGCTATTTAATGGGTGTCTATATAAATTTAATAAACAAACAAACATTGTGATACACCCATGCCACAGGACTTGCACAAAGGCCAACTTAATAAAGTTTTAAGTTGGCCTTAAACTGATTAAAAATGCTCTATGAATGAAGCTTTTCTTCTTCATACATACGGCATATGGAGCCAATGTTCAACTATGATTAATAAGCAAAAGGACAAAACTGGCTGCTCTCCCAGATTGCAATTGGCTGCTGAGAGGAGAAATTTATTAACAGGAAAACCAGAGAGCCTGTGCTGGGGGCCACCAGAAGTAATGCCCACCTTCTTTTCCAAACCTGCCACCCTCCTTCATTTTCTCAAATCACTGTGATTGCAGCCATCAAACCCACCAAACCTGTTCTAACTGTTGGCAGCCAGACACCAGCGATGTCAATGGGGCAGAAAGCCAAGCTGATTTTTTTCAGATGACATTTCACTTTGCCATCCTGGGAAAGAAACACATGAATATGTTAGTAATGGGTTCCCAAGATCAGAATGGACAAGTGAAATTTTCAGAGAAAAATGATACATATCTAGAGGTGGGAAAGACACTTTGGATCTATGTGCTAGATGTGCTAGACTGGAGAGATGTAGGTTCAAAATATCAATTTAGCAATTCAGTTCACTGCAGCAGGCAATTTTCACCCAATCTCTCTTTCCTAGCCTAACTTGCCACACATGATTGTTGTAAGGTTAAAATGGGGACATACGGAAATGTAGAGTTCCTGGAAGAAAGGATGTAAATACATAATAAATAATAAGGTCTCTGTCTGTCTGCCTGTCTGTCTCTCCCTCCCTCCCTCCCATAAACTTGGCAATGGTCTCAATGGTCTTCCTAAAAACCTTGTCAAGGCAGTCACAGGAATCAACAGTAACTCTAAGGTGCATGTGTACATGAGCACTTACACACACACACACACACACACACACACACACACACACACACACACACCAATCTAGACAGCCTGTGCCCTAAGATCAAATCTGTAAATCTTGGTTGGTCTTTAAGGTACAGAGCTGGTGTCCACTATGCCCTCTTTTCTCACCACATCATAAGTCTTTATTGTATACTGTATACAACTGTAATTGTGACTGTGTTCCCAAACATACCAACCCAACAATCTGAGTTCATGAATGCATAGTCATTGCTGCCTCATCTGAAACACTATACGTCCATGCCAGGGGTGGGTTCTACTTTACTACCAGTTCGCAACAGGCCATGCATACTCGCTTCGCTCGCTCATGCACGCGCTCTTCTGCACATGCACAGAAGTGTTCTGATGACATTGGGGTAAGTGGATGGAGCCTCCCTCCTGTTTTACTACTGGTTCTATAGAACTGGTCCGAACCACGGCCAACCCACCACTGGTCCATGCCCCAAACCATTACAAAGTTGGCTTGTTTATTGTAGTGCACTGAACTCTCCCTTTAATTAGCCTTTACATAGTTTTAAAAGTAGGCTTCCAAGTGTGAAGAAGCCAGTTTTCCCCAGTTTGGTATAATGCAAAATGTTAACCTACAGTTCCTATCATCCTGACTGATAATGATGGGAAGAGTAATGTAACACTTTAGTGTGTCTATGTATTTATGTGCATAAAATGTTGGGCTAGTCAAGCTTCCAAGTAACATGTCCCATGAAATAAAATCCAAGACATCCATTTTCCATTAGAGTTTATTTATTAAGAACATATCAAATTGGCAAGGACTTGGTGCAATTCCAACTGTGACCCAGATCAGGAATTACACGCAATAAAAAGCAAAAGACAGGGGCTTCCAGTTTAATGTCACAGCAAGTTAGGACACGAGAAGCAGGGTTCTGTGAACTTGCGGTGAATCGCCCTCATTGGAGGGCCCTCCAAGGGGCAAAAGTCACCCTGTAAGGGAGATGAAGACAGGAGGGGCACCCTGCAGGTCATGAAGAGCGGTGGCTCTCTAGCTGGACCCAGGGATTCCCTCTCATCCAATGACGAAAAGGAGAGGCAGCCATTATGGCTGCTGTGAAGCTGGGGCAGCTGAAGAAACAAAGAATGTGCTGGAACGGTGTAGATGAACAAAGATCAGAACTGGGTGAGGTGACTCTTTTTTTACCTAGAACCTGACCCCGCCCCCCAAAAAAAATCCTGGAGAAGAGACTTTTTGAAATGTTTGTGTAAGCAGTGAATAATTACAGAGAGAAAAATTATAGACCTGAAAGAAAAGGAACTGAAGGGAGAGAGTAAAATCCTTAAACTATAGAAAGATTGGATTTTAAACTTTATTGGCAATATTTTGGTAGGTATTTTAAAATGCTGGAATTATTTGTCTGAATATTGATTGTTTGAAATAAATATTTGTTAGATTTTGTGCAACATTGAAATTTAAGCTGAAGGTGCCATCTACTGATGAATGGAATACATACTAAACTCCTACAACCTTGGGAAGTACTGATAAGACAAAGGGGGGGGGAGTGGAAATAAATAACACCTGGAAAACTGCTGTGCTATCTACAGCATAGACAAGGTCATAGACAATTGAGACTTTGGGGCAGTGACAGACCACTGACAGGCTATTGAGCAATATTTGGACCTATCAAAATAAGACAAGATGTTGCATCAGGGGGAGATGAGTGGATTTCAAAAAGGAATGGTGTTGATGCTCCAAGGTACTTATGATATGTTGATAAATAGCCACAGGGAGATAAACGACTTAATGCATGACATTGTGGGGAAATCAGAAAACGTTCAACAAGGAACAATGAATAAAGATCATAAAACACGGCGATAATAGAAAGACCAGAAAAAAAGACAGAACAGATAAATTAACAAATAAAATAAGAAGAGAAGAAGGAGAAGACAATGGTTACATATATGTCATCTTCAGCATTGACAGAGGGCTACAGAAGTCTGCTGTAAGTCTAAGCATTCCTATATGCAAACTTATAAGAGGTACTTCTTGTCTCCCACAGTTATGAAATGCAAAATAGATATGGAAAAGTGAGGAGACAAGCATCATTTCCTCTTTAATATTATGTCCACTATACAGGTTATCTATAATATGTTCAAATGGAGAAAAGAATAGGTGGCCACATTTAACACAGTCAGTCTGAAACAGAATACATACTACTGAATCTGGTTAACATAGAACGCTTGTTCCTCAGATAAACTGGTGATTCTGGAAGTTCAGATTAGAGGTTTCAATCAATGGCAATAAGAAACGTAAAAAGCAGAAGGCGTAGGCAAGAATATAATTTGAGAAAGAAAGAAGAAAGAGCTGGATTGTTTCCTTGACCCGCAACTGGAATGATGCCAGCCTAAGGGGTTTCCCAGGCCACCTGGAGATGTTTATGAATCCCATATCTTAGGAGGGGAAAATGGTACCATCCTGAGAAAGGGAAAGACAAAATTGAGAGAGGGGGGAGGAGGAGATGAGTCAGGCATCATAACAGTTGCATAACATGCCATCTCTACGGTTACCACAGAAAGGAGGAGAAATTGATGGTTTCTAAATTGACAGAGATCAAGAGATGGTGATGGAGGAAGGGAGATGCTATTTCCACCTCATCAACTTTTGACAGTAATAATTAGAAAGAGAAAGGGGTTTGACTCTCAATGTGTAGATGAATATTTCTGGAGCTATTTGGCTCCCACACATTAAAAAAAAACACTGACTACAGAATCCTCTTTGAAGTGAAGATCACATTTTTGGGGAGTTGCACTTCAATCATAGATGGAGTATACTCTATGTTAAGCTTTTTAATTTATTATTTGATAAGAAAGCTCTGTTCAAAAGGCCTAATTTTGTTCGTTCTGACTGTAGTGGCTTTCCAAGTCCTCTGATAGAAGTTATTTAAATCTTTGATACTGCATTTTTTTTAAACCAAGAGTTGTACCTAGGGTGAGTTTAACTCCGTAAGTTTTAATATGCAAATAGAAACCACAAAAAATAATTGAGTTGAAATGCCAGAACATAAGAATTCAAGATAATCATTTGATTCATTGCCTTTTCTCTCAAATAAAGTTATGGAAACTTACCGCAGTCTTCTACAATTTAGTATCCTCCAGAAGGGATGGGACTGCAACTCCCAGAGTTCCAAACTCAAGGAGCTATGATATCAACACACCTGAAGAGCACTTAGTTAGCAAAGAAGACTTCACGCAAAGGGATGTTGAGGATTTTGAAAATGGGGGAGCAGGGCAGCATACTCAATTTTCTCCTTATTCACATCTCCCTCTACTGCTGCATCTTTCAAATTTGGCAACTTTAAGGTACATGGACTTCAGCTTCCAGAATTTCCCAGCCAGCATGCTGGCTGGAGAATTCTGGGAATTGAAGTCCATATATCTTAAAGTTGCCAAGTTTAAAAATAATTGCTCTACTCTTTTTTGCCCTAGCTAAACACCATTTTTAAAAATTTAATTTACTTACATATTTACTGGGTTTTTTTGGCGTAAAAGACACACCTCCCCCTCCCCCGTAAAAATGGGAGAAAATTTAGGTGCACATGGGCATTTTTGGCCTCCCAAACCTTGCACGTGTCGCATTTTCACCCTCCCGGCCCACAGACGCACTCTGCAGTGCTCCACAGGGGCCGTTTTCATCCAAAACAGGCCCGTTTTGGGGCTCCCAAGCTCCCCATGTGTCACATTTTCGCCCTCCCTGGCCCCTAGAAGCACTCTGCAGGCAAAAAACATCTATTAAGATCTATCAATCTAATCCATTTCAGGCAACTACATCAACTTCTAAATCCATTCTTCATGGTAGGTATTGAAGTGTCTTTCCATTGTTGCACCTACAATAATCCTGCTGCTGTCAACATATGTATTACAAAGTTTCAATTTTTTTTCCCATTTCCTTGCCATTTTTGTTACATTTAAGTCAATTTCAATAATATTTATTATTTGATTTAATGTTTTCACTTGGTTGTAATCCGCCTAGAGTCAGTCTTGGTGAGATGGGCTGTGTATAAATTTAATAAACGAACAAACAAACTGCTGGGCTGAAGGATTTGGCAAAGCAGTTTAGTAAAGAACTGAGGACTGCTTCTCCTTCCCATCGCCCTTTCTGAGGTTAGACTCTGGTTCAAATTTTAGCTACTCTAGTTAAAAAAAAATCCCAGAAAACTTTGCTTCTACATTTCTCAAATTGTCCAGAAGTACCAAGTGGAATTATAATGTCCATTTGTTGACTACTCTTTCCCCAATGCTCTAATTAAATCCTATCTTATTTCTGGGTTAAGATAAAGCTTAAGTCACAGAATATGTATTTTTTTTCTATACTTCCCATTTTGAACTTCATATTGCCATAATCCAACCTTGCAATTTCCACCTTTTTTTTTTTTTTGCTAATGCACTTTCTAAAATGCTTGAAACTATGTTGCATAATGCCCCGAATTATGTTTAGCATTAAGAAGATAACTATTCCATACACAGTCAAGTTAACTGAGGCACTGAATCCCATCTCCTTTAATGCAGAGATTACATACCCCAGCAATCTTCAAACTAATGGTACTTCTAGTGTTCTCTCCCTTAAAATTATTGCTATTTTGCAAACAATAGACAAGGCCACCTACCTGAGTTCACAGTCATTGTCTGCAAGTTAGTCTGTGCTAATCCTTTCCCTAATCCTTGTTTCCCAAGTGAAATCCACATTAGACTGTAAGAAATAAAAATAAAAATAATCTGAAGTTTGGCTACAAAGGTCTTAATTTTGCAGTTTATTTTTAACTTCAAGTTGTTATTTTTAAAGTATTCAGGGTTGCTTAATCATAAACTAGCTATTAATCTGGTTTCAGACTACATGTTGAACAAGATTAAAGCAAGTAAGTAATGTAAAGTCTTCTTTGAGTGGAGTTCAATGCCTGGTGATTAGGATATCCATGCGGTTTTCTTGGAAACAATACAGAAAAGATTTGCCATTGTGCTCTGCCAAAATTATTTTTTTTCTTTTTTTAGTTTTCCAGATCAGACTGTAGCCCTGATATTCTCTAGATGTCTCCCCTCCATTTGGATCTTGATCTGTTTACTTCTCAAGCCCAAGGTAATGGTCAGCCAAATGCAAAAGCTGCAATAAACTGGTTATTAAAGCTTTATTTTTAACCAGTCCATATCACACAAATGACACATTAAACCAAATCACAATACAGTATGGCTTAGCATGTCATGCAGACAATCTAAGAAACATATTTGAACCTCTCCTGGAGAGAAGGCAGAATCCTACCCTAGCCAGAGATGCTAGATTATGCTACTTTGTTTAAATCCAAGTTCCTTCTCAATCCTGCAGTAAGCAGAGAATTGTTGGGGATGAGAAAACATCAGCTTCATCACTTCCTAGAGGGAGATCCCTTCCTATACATTTTCTTTTTCACCCAACAAGTCCAGCTGAAAGGCTAGATACAGACTTCCTCAGGAAGTTTGTACAAGAAAAATAACTTTTCCTGTCTTTAAAATCAGAACAGGTGCTTTAGCCTGAAGTATGGTAATAAAGCAGTGGAGGAGAAGGAACACAAAGTAAAGTAAAATTAGAGCCAGGAAGGCATGACTCCCAATAAGAAGGGCTAGACAGACAAGCAACTTGCTTGACAAAGGCTTAATTTAGAACTGATCTCACTGGAATCTGGATTTTTATTTATCTTGGCAACTAGTACTAGTAAGATAATAATCACAATGCTGGGGATACAAAGCCAAGAGAAGGCTACCATTTGGGTATCCAACTCATGGTGTTCTAATAGGGACATGGCTTGGCTACTCACAGAGAACGGTATTGGACTAAAAGGAGCACTGCTCTGGTCTAGCCTAACAATTTTTATGTACATTTGTGTACTCTTGGTTGCAGCTGTTGCATCAGACTTACAACAGTGATGGAACATGAAGGCTGCAACATTATCTCAGCTAAAAAGCAACCTCCATCAAGCATCCCCTTCTATCAAACGTCATCCAGTACTAACCTTCCAGCAGCCAGAACAATAGGAGAAATGGAAAACAAAGCCACTACTCTAAGAAGATGTAACAATACTGAACTCATGCTTCTACATACTATGGCCAATGGATACCAAGGGAAAGTTTTAGAAATCTTTTTGGTGACAGCACTGTTTTTCTTCTCCTTGCCTTTTGTGAGTGACCTTTTTTTTTTAGAGCTTACACTATAGCCGTGATGGCGAAGCTTTGGCACGCTTGCCACAGGTGGTACTCGAAGCCATATCGGTGGGCATGTGAGTGCTGGCCTAGCTCAGCTCCGGCACGCATGCACCGGCCAGCTGATTTTCAGGCCTTTCAGGCCCAGAACTACAGGAACTGCACTACCATGCTTTTATTTTTTAAATAGTTTTTCCCAGTGGTGAAATCCAAACTTTTTTTTACTACCGGTTCTGTGGGTGTGGCTTGGTGGACGTGGTTTGGTGGGTATGGCAGAAGGATACTGTAAAATCTCCATTCCTTCCCCACTCCTGGGTGAAGCATATTGCAAAATCTCCATTCCCACCCCATTCTGGGGCCAGCCAGAGGTGGCATTTGCCGGTTCTCCGAACTGATCAAAATTTCCTCTACCAGTTCTCCAGTACCTGTCAGAATCTGCTGGATTCCACCCCTAGTTTTGCCACAAAATTTTATTGATTCAGAGGCTCCAAAGGCTGGAAAAAGGTGGGAGCATCACAGACCTTTAACTAAAGCTTTTGTTGTAACTAAGATCTAAAGTTAGGGTTGTTGCTGTTGTTTTTCCCTTTCTGTGCCAGGTCTTTTAGACAAATGAGTGACTTCTGTAAGCTACCCTGGCATCTTTTTTGGCTAAAAATAGTAAATGTTTCAAATAAATAAGTAGCAGGTACACAATATTCTTCTGGAAACCTATATATCTAGTTTTTAACAGTTTTTCCAGCGCACTACTGACATTACTCAATAATTGCCAATACTTCTGGGTTTTTTTTTAATGGTTTGTTCAGGCCAATATTCCTCAAATGGTGTTGGATCTCAATTCACAGAATTTCAAGCCATGCTTCAATTAAAACATCATCAATGATAACCCTGCAATGGCTTGACTCAGTCAAAGGCTGCATCATCAAAATAGTTATTATTCGTTCTTCGGCCCCTACGTTCACTCAAAAGGTCCCATAACAGCTTACAAATATTAGTAATGGCAGTTCGTACACTCTGACCCAAAATACAACAGATCACAGTAGGAAAAGTTACTGAAGCAGACGAAGAAAAGAATACATAAGAAAAGTTATGTTTAGTTATTCCGTTCTTGCAGGGAATCTTTGTAGCTCAGAGAAAGAAAACAAGAACTCTACCATTACTCCTATTTTGGATAATAAAAGAAGGCAGACTAGTCTCCCTTTGTCTTGATGCTCTTCTTAAGAATTAGGGAAATCAGCTTTCCAAATTCACTGCCCTAAGGTAGAAGGTCTGATCTGAAAGTACCAGCATGTTCCACAAATGATCTTATGGTAAGTAACATTTTACTCATTTATTAAATTCCAAAATAAAGGGCCCTCCGAGACACATGTGGCATGTGCGCACGGACACACACATGCACACACCTTTGGGGGCAAAATTCAGCAATTAAGCAACCAGCTCAACCAGGCTTTAATCTCAAAAATCAGAATGTGCTTATCAGCTGCAGAGTAGAATTAATTTTGTTGTGGGATTCTGGAGAAAACTTGACCCTTTGCTGTTTTATCCCATCTAGAGTCTCACTCTGGCTGGTATCTTCATGACACACCTGAGAAGGGAGCCAAGCTGCACAGGGAATTCCTGCTAAGGAGCAAGGTCCAGCACTTGGATACTGAAACAAAACAATTGAAGCATCATATTGGTCTTGGCTGCCTTTCCCTGCAATCTTTCAGATCTAACCAGACCTTCTCTTACTGGCAGGATACATCCCAAGCCAAAGTCTCATTTGAAATTCAATCAAGGACCCAGCTGGAAAGCAGCCTTCTGCTCCTGGTGTATGCCCAAAATAGTTTGCCAGCCACCTGTGAATTCTCTCTGAAGTACAGCCTCTGCCGGTTCCCTGCCACCAACCTTTCCAAAGAGTCACATCTTTTGGCAGCAGGAACACAGTCCCAGCCTCTCCTGTGACAGCTGCAGGTGGGGATCGTTGCAGCAGGGTTTCAGCTGTCTCTTGCACACAGATAATACAGTAATCGCTGCGTCAATCAGCCAGTGCAATGACGACAATGAAAATACAGCATATTTGGGGAGAGGGAGAACGTTTTCATTAAAATCACTTTTCAAAGATTAATCGTGATGTTTGAACTACAGGTATCTGCGGATCTGCCATTGATGTGCAATATTCTTCCCTCTTAGTATTTGACAAAGATAGCACTATAGTTAAAAATTCATTTGTGCTGTCCTTTACCGTGCTCCTGTATAACAAACCTTTATTTTTGAGAAGATCAAAATGCTGTCAGAAGCATCTGGAGACAGCTTGTCAGATTTATTTTAAAAGTTGCCAAAAGCCTTCAGATTTGGTAGTTTAAGTGAAAAATAAATTTGGTATGGTGGCCTCAGGTGAAAAGTTCTGACTGGACAGAATTCAAAACTGCATATCCCTTTCAACCTTTTTTACATAATGGTGAAGATTACATATATTTATTTTATTTTATTTTATTTATTAGATTTATAAACCGCCCTACTCCTGGGGGACTCAGGGCGGTGTACAGCCATAAATATGTATGTAATATATTACATACATATAGTAAGGATTAATCTCCATCTTCATCATTTAACTCAGGAAGGTAAATTCAGCCACCAGATTTTTCTTTTTTTCATTTGAAGGCTAGACTTACATTAGAAATGGAGACTTTTCCTTCTCTTGGGGAAGAAAACACTCAGCCTCTAGGAAAAAGCTAGCCTTTTTTATTGTCCACATTCTATACAACTGGGAAACTAGCGACTGAATAACAAGAAAAAGCAAACACAAACGAAGAATATTTTGTCCAGCCAGTTTGGTCTAGTGATTAAGACACTGGGCTAGAAAGTGCAAGACCATGAGTTCAAGTCCCACCTTAGCCATGAAAACCAGCTGGGTGACTTTGGATCAGTCACGTTCTCTCAGCCCAATTCACCTCACAGGGCTGTTGTTGTGGGGAAAATAGGAGGAGGAAGATATGTTAGATATATTCGCTACCTTGTATTATTTGTAAAAATAACAAGGGTGGGATTCAAATAAATAAAAATAAAACAGTAAACATTCAACATCTCTGATCTTCAGTAGACTCTACACATGTGCTGAAATTCAAGAGTAGGCAGAGATGGGATGCAGTCAGTTCTCACAGATTCTAGTGAACCGGTTGTAAAAATGTTTACCAGTTTGGAGAACCAGTTAATCTCAACTTTGGCTGGCCCTGCCCCACCCTGTCCCTCTCAGGAGTCCCCAGCATGCTCCATTTTGCATTCCAGGTTAGTACAGGAGGACTTCTAGGCCCAAAATGGGGCGCAGGGGGGCTTTGCGTGCCCCGCTGCCCCGTTTTGGCTTCCAGGGTGGTGCAGGAAAATAGTTGGGATTTTTGCATGATCATTACTGTGGGATGAGTTTGAAATGGAGATTTTGCATTATGATTGCTAATAAGTAAGTAGGAACCAGTAAAAGAGGAATGGAAAAATCCCTATCTGTAGATCAGTGTTTTTCAGTCTTGGCAAGTTTAAGATGAGCGAACTTTATGCTGCCTGGGAAATTCTGGGAATTGAAGTCCATGCACCTTAAAGTTGCCAAAATTGAGAAGCATGGATCTACACTAGAGTTTAGGATTTTCCTTTTCTGTTTTATTCAGAATGATTAAAGTGACAAGAACCATTATTTGACTTTTTGTGAGAAACTGAAATTAAAAGTTGATCTTGGCTTTGATGATTAAATAAGGGATTATGAAAATAATGTAGACAAATGTTAATCTTAAAAGTAAGAGTTTTGATATATTTTATTACTTATATCTGTATCATTAGAAAGTTGGAAGTCATTCTTTTCAGTTTTCCTTCTTTTCCTCTTTCTTTCTTACACTTTCACTCTTTTCTGTGGTGTTGAACACAAAACAAACCATGGTTTATAAAAATCACAGGTTCATTAAAATATTTTTAGCATGTAAGTGAACACAGAAATCAATAAATTACTTGGAGATTTACGTTAAATAATCATGACCATCATGGTGGTATAAAAATAATCATGACCAGCATTGTGAAAAGCAGAGTTTGTAGTGCGGTGATACTCAATTTATTCTTACCTTTCCACCTTTGATCTTCTTAGAAAATTCAGTCCAGGTGCCATACCACTCTTTTGTGCTGTGTTTATTATGAAGCTTTGTGCCACACTTTCCCCTTCCCTTCTTTCCCTCCCACCATCTCCTCCGGCTGCTCTGTCTCAGCTTTCACAGACAACTGTCCCCCAGGGGTGGAGGCTCCCTTGCAGGGCACGATTGAACTTCCAACCCCAACGGCGGCCAGTCCGGGTGAAAAGCGAGGTAGTGGCAGAGCAGCCGCATGTGAGGTAGATGCCGAAGGCGGCCAGGGCATCTTGGTGTGAGTATGCCAAAGGCAGCTCCTGCACTGGGGTGGCGCTACCACTTAAAGTTCTTTTCTGATGCCAGTCTCACACATGCACCCACACACGGACGGTTGGGTGGTACAGGCTAGCCTTTTTCTCCTAAGGTTGTATATCTGGGCCAACTTGCACTGTGCCAGGCAGGAGTAGCCCAGCAGGTGGCCGAGAGCAGCATGGCCAGGAGGGCAAAGAGCTTCCATGAGCAGCACAGGCAGCCGCTCCCTGCCATGGTCGAGAAGTGTCCCAGCAGCAACAGGACTGGCAGGGAGGGCGGAGGCTGGGGCAAATCGAGAGTTTGCTCTGTTGCAGTTGCTACAAGCAGATTGGGGGATGGAGAGGGCACGGCTGGCAGTAGTAGCCTTCCCCTTCTCATCGGCCCCTACCTCACTGCCACTTGTATGTTAAAAAAAAATAGAATATAAGACCTGGTCTTATTTTCGGGGGGAAACGGGTATACACACCCACACACACTTATAAGAAAATAAAATTATAAAATTATAATTTTATAATTATAAAACAAAACCCTTTTTATCCAGTGAAATAGGAAATCCTCTGCCAAGCTAAACAGGTGGTGACAATGTATCTAAAGAGAAAAATACTACTGCACACACAGCCAAATAATTCTGGGGTACTTTTGGCTGGTAGAGGGGTGTGAAAAGTGCCATGTTGCAATTAGAAAGGGGGTGAGGGTAAATCTGACCATGTGAGGGTAAATTTGAAGGATTACACATCTTATCAGAACTGCACACCTGTTTAGCCTTCCATTTATATTCTCCCCTTTTCTTGATTATTTCCTCATGCTCGAATTTTAGGTCATACTCCTCCGGGAAGGCTCTCTCGTTGTCCTCTTCGAATACCATGCTTTTATAGTTTACAAATAACATTAATGATAGCCAAGAGAGGGAGAGCTGATACCCAAATTAGTAAACAAAATTCCAAAATAACCAGTAGATATGGCTCCCTCCGTTGAACAGACAAATCCCTGCCCCTTCATATATAGAAAGTGCATGAAAAAGGAGCACAACCTTCCCACTCAAATATCCCTACAGGAAGGGTGGTTTCAACTTACCTTTACTACCAGTTCACAATGGGGCTGCGTCCACGTTCCTGATGATGTCGGGGTCGGTGGGCAGGGCCTCCTGCCGGTTTTACTACCGGTTACATAGGCAGTACTGTAGAGTACTCAGATTACTCTTAACATTCTTATAAACAACTTTCTAATTAGAACTCAAGACTCGTTTTTAGGATTAAGGTTTTGTAATCTGGGCTGCTCCCAGAAGGCTGATAAATTCCACTTTTTTAGGTGTCAAAAGTTAGTCAAAAGTTCTGACCCCAGTACAAGCAAATTGCAGGACAAAACCTGGAGATTAAAGTCCAAGTTTAATCTCTGAACAATCCAGGTTTTACCCTCAGTTTGGTCATCTGCAGAATGGGAATATCAAGCATCTATCACATAATTCTAAAATAGAGTTGACCGTTATAGCTATATACATGTGAGCCAATGTGGGAGGGGATTAGTGCGTGGCTATTCCTTATATTCATTTCACAACTTTCAATTATCAAATTACCAAATTTGTCTCTTTTCTACAGAACTCAGAGCAACATATGGAAAAAAGAATTAATCCACTTTATTTTCATAGTAGGCTAGGGCGAGAAAGTATATTAGATTAATTGTGATGGTCTGTTTTTTCCCTGGGGAAGATAGTGAATTTGGAAAGAGGCATCCGTCTCTATTTATTTCAAGGACCAGGCAGAAGGAATTCTGTTGACAATTCCTGTGGGAGTAGATAGCTTTCTCCCCCTTAATCTTTTGCTTAGTAGACAAAAAGAGTTCAGAGCAATAAAACTGCCAAAATGGCCTTGATTATTTTGTTATTTTATTTATATAGCCGCCTATCTTTCAACCAACTCTAGGCAGCTCCAAGTCAAAAATTAAAATGACTATATAAAATCATTTTAAAAACAACTATTTATTTAAAATATTTATTCTATTGTTATCATATTGTAGGGTAGACACTTAGTCCAGCATACTTTCCGGATACATAGTTGTAATTAGCTGATATTTAGGTGGTTGAATTTCCCCCTAGTTCAACAAGAAGTTCCATGATTGCTAAATTAACAAATTGACTAGGGCCACGTACTAGAGTCTCCTGGACCAATGGGGGCTATTAGTATTAGATGAGCCAATCTACCACCATGTTTTGGATCTCTGGATATATTTCACTGAGTCCCACTGTCTGAAAGAAGGATGTATTTGCCTTATACCAGAGCCTAGATCAGTGATGGCTAACCAGTGATGGCTAATCATGGCACACGCCCAAACCCCCAAAATGCAATGCGTGCATGGCCCCCGCATGCCCCCCCCGTGCATGTGCGGCAGAGACCCGACAACCAGGTGGCTGGTGGGAGGCATGTGTGCATGCACGGCAGAGCTGAACTGGGGTAACAGCTCGCATGCCACAGAGAGGGTGCTATGCACCATCTATGGCCCATGTGCCCTAGTTTCGCCATCACGGGCCTATATCTTACTCAGTTACAGATACATTTTAGGACTCTTTTTTTAAAAAAATTGATTTATATGCCGCCCTTCTCTGGAGACTCAGGGCGGCTTACAATGCGTTAAGCAATAGCCTTCATACTTTTGTATATTTTATACAAAGTCAGCTTATTGCCCCCACAAACTGGGTCCTCAATTTACCTACCTTAGAAAGGATGGAAGGCTGAGTCAACCTTGAGCCTGGTGAGATTCGAACTTACAGTAATAGCAGACAGCTGGTGTTAATCACAATGCTTTTAGTCTGCTGAGCTACCAGGCTTATGTGTCTGATATAAATTTTGGATTTTAAGGAAGTAAATTCCATTTGCTTCCAACCCATAGGAAGACTGATGCTAGGTTGATTATTGAATTTCCATGTTACCAGGATAAGGTGTTTCTCTGGGTTGGAGCTGGTATGATCTGTTTTAGGATCTCTGCTACTCTCTTGGAGTTTGTAACCCTTCATGCTTTTGTTGGTTAATCACCAAAATTTTCTTCAGTTTGCTCCCCCTCCCTTCAATACACTTGATAGAAGGAAGGATGTGGATTTAGAATTTTCCAATTCTGTATTTCCAATTCTTCAGCCACAATTGTCTCTCAATGATCAAGTTAACTACCAGCCTCTGCTTATGAATTGAATACTGCCCAAACAACCATCTCCATGAAGCTTGGCTACATGTTCACACTCTGTTTAAGCTCTCTTTGTTCTGGAGCAGGGGTCAGCAACCTGTGGCTCTGGAGCCGCATGTGGCTCTTTCATCTTTCAACTACAGCTCCTGTCACTCAAAATATGTGTCACAACCATCAATGTGCGACACCTGCCAGCATGCAATTCAACCCACTCTGGCCTACCGGAGCTTTTCAACCCCCAGTAGGCCAACCATGGATAAATCTAAGAAAAGAAAAGTTTCAGAAGAAAACAGAACATTTAATTCAACTACATATGCTAGTTTTGTGGCCACTGAAGAAATAGTCAGGCATGGGAAGGGTTTTGTGGCTCCCAGTGTTTTCTTTTCTGTGGGAAATGGATCCAAATGGCTCTTTTAGTGTTTAAGGCTGCAGACCCCTCTTCTGCAGGAATGAGTTGACTTAAGATTGTTTGGTCCAAAGGATGGAACCCTTGCAAAACAGACTCTTGCTGTTGCTTCAAACACTCTAAACAGCAATATCTCCATTTTTATTTATTTTTTGTTATTTGGGATTTCGTCTCCATTTTTGCCTACTGGGGCCCCTGAATTTAGTGCTGCCAGGGGATAATTAATAGATGAGAGTATTGATCAGATCTAGGGCTGCCTGAAGGAAGATTTAGATGGTCAGAGAAAAGTTTATTCCTCACCACTTCCAAGTATTCCACTCTGTTGTCTTCTCTCCTTCTCTCATTAGATGTGTAGTCTCTGTGCAAGACCACAGTCCTGCAGATACAACCTAAGAAGGCTATTGCAGAGAGCAACAGAGATGATCTTCAGAAGCCATTAAAGAAACAACAAGGAAAAAGCATTCTTTAAGCCCTAGGAAATGATATCATGTTAGGAAGAAATTCAGATTGGCTTCTCCTTGATTCAATGGCATGTAAGAGAGAAAGATGTAAAACATAAGCAGACTTGCAAGATTCTATTATTATAGCCTATCTCAATAAAGTATAGTTTTGTTCTTCCAATGGGAGTCAGTTTCCTGATCTGGGCTACCTCTTAGGGCTGGCAACTATGCCCTCAGGATATCTGGAGGGCAAAAAATCACTGGGCATCCAGGAATTAATATTTATCTGATAAAATTAATTTAAACCAGATTGGTATAATGATTTAAAGCACCAGGCTAGAAATGGAGAGATTGAATTATCTGAGCCACAAAGTCCGTTGGTTGACTTTGGGTCAGTCCTTCCGATTCAGCCCTAGGAGGAAAGCAATGGGAAACTGTTTCCGAAAATCTTATCAAGAACACCGCAGGTAGCAGCAATCCAGCCAAGTACCAGGAATCAAGACCAATTCAAAGGCACACAAAGCCAGTTTTATAGCTTGGGTAATTTTATTCCATCAGTGAAGAGCATGAGAGGTAACCAGCACCTGCTGCTGCTTGTTTGTTTCTGTCCTCTCCTCAGCCTGGGCTACCTAGTTTCCAAAGGGAACAGCAATGAGTAACTGTGAAAAGTATGCAGCACATGGTCAACAGCTTGGGAGTTGCAGTACTGATAGTACTTTACTTAGAAGGTCATGGTGAGGAGTTAAAGGTTCTTGCTGCTGCACAATGAAAGGTTAACCCCCTTGTTCATTGACCACTATTGAAAAGTTCTTCCAATTTATCCTAGGAAATATTTTTTTTAAAAAAAACTAAGTACAATAACCAAGGTGCATTTGAGATTCTCATGACTTAGAAAATGGCGGTGGAATTCATAGGCAAGCATATTCTCTAGAACAAGGGCGGGCAGGAACTAGAAACAACAGTTATCTCCTCAGACATGAATTAACATTAGGGTTTTTTCTAGTCCTTCCTCTGCGGTGAGATGGAAGGAAACATCATCTATTTCAGAGTGGCCTGCCTTCATCATAGTAAAATCAGAAGGTATCCCAACATAGATTGATTGACAGACCAAGCTAGGAGTTTAACCATGATATGTGGTCACATTAATCATTAAACCATACCTTTTCTCCATCAAAATGGCTGCTTCACAGGGCATGCTTAGCAAAGACCAAATAAATCAGATTATAACTTAAGCGTGACGCACAAATTCTGCAAGTAAATTTCACACATATGAAAAGATTTAATACATCAGATCTGACTCCAGGTGATTGTTCCATCCTAGAATTCATTTTGAGTTTTTTAGGAATACAGTCTGGATCCTTCAAAGCAACTAACTTAGAAATTTCTCTACATGATTTTTTTTTTGGGGGGGGGGGGGTCCTGGATTTTTCTACTGTCTGCCCCTATTCATTGGAATAAGGTTATCAGTCACACCATTCCTCACACAGCGCTCCCCCCTCCCCCCAGCTACTGGGAACAATAAGCTTCCTCTCCCACCCCTACTCTCAAGTGTAAGCATGCATTCAGCCTTTAAAAGCACACCACCAGCCTGGAAGACAAGCTAATTCCTCCTTCTCTAAGGTGCAGGAGAAAGCCTGGCAAAGGAGGGGAGGGCTGGAACGCAGCCCACACACCCTGTATTAATAGCACTGGAGCATCAATGCTTAAAATAGGCTGCAAGGAGCAAAGAGGCGGGTCTCGGGTGACAGCCACCTATTCTGGAGATGAGCATCTATGATGCAAGAACAGCTAAAAGCCAAATTTAGAAACACACACCTAACAGGGGCATCTCCCCATAGGCAATGGCTGATACCCTAGAACTGATTTGAAATTGTTTGGGGTAAGGGGAAAAAAAGGAAAGAACAGTTATAGCAAGATGCTTTGAGGGAAAAGAGAGCTGGAGAGGAAGTAGTGTAGCCTGCAGATTCTAACCTCTTCCCCCATGACTTATCATCCTCAAACAGAAGGATTTCTAGTTAAAGCTCAGCTAGGTTCTGTCACCTAAACAGCCTTAGCTACTCTGGAAAGTTAAACAGGGATCGAGCTGGTTAGTACTTGGGAGGAAACAACCAAGAAATCCCAGATTATAGGCTAGATTAAGAACCTGAAATAGTATGTCCAAAGAAGGCAATGGCTATCTTTTTTTCTGTCCTGTTAGCAAGAAGATGGAATGGATGTGTCCACAGAGTTGATTTTACCTACTTAAAAAGATTTGGAGAGACCACAGTTTAGGGCCTGAACTCAAGCTTTGAATGCTGGAGATCAGCGATGGACCTTGCCACTACAGGGTCAAGGAACACAAAGCTCTGTGCCCAAGATCCTGAAGAAATGCTGTCAGCTCAGGAGGCAAAAACGAACTACAGTGGGGCAAAAAAGTATTTAGTCAGCCACCAATTGTGCAAGTTCTCCCACTTAAAAAGATGAGAGAGTTCTGTAATTGACATCATAGGTAGACCTCAACTATGAGAGACAAAATGAGAAAACAAATCCAGACAATCATATTGTCCAATTTGGAAAGAATTTATTTGCAAATTATGGTGGAAAATAAGTATTTGGTCACCTACAAACAAGCAAGATTTCTGGCTCTCACAGACCTATAACTTCTTCTTTAAGAGACTCCTCTGTCCTCCACTCATTACCTGTATTAATGGCACCTGCTTGAACTTGTTATCAGTATAAAAGACACCTGTCCACAACTTCAAACAGTCACACTTCAAACTCCACTATGGTGAAGACCAAAGAGCTATTGAAGGACACCAGAAACAAAATTGTAGATCTGCACAGACTGGGAAGACTGAATCTGCAACAGGCAAGCAGCTTGGTGTGAAGAAATCAACTGGGGGAGCAATAATTAGAAAATGGAAGACATACAAGACCACTGATAATCTCCCTCAATCTGGGTTCCATGCAAGATCTCTCCCCATGGGGTCAAAATGATCACAAGAACGGTGAGCAAAAATCCCAGAACCACATGGGGGGACCTAGTGAATGACCTGCAGAGAGTTGGGCCCAACGTAACAAAGGCTACTATCAGTAACACACTACGCCGCCAGGGACTCAGATCCTGCTGTGCCAGATGTGCCCTCTGCTTAAGCCAGTACATGTCCAGGCCCGTCTGAAGTTTGCTAGAGAGCATTTGAATGATCCAGAGGAGGATTGGGAGAATGTCCTATGGTCAGATGAAACCAAAGTAGAACTGTTTGGTAGAAACACAACTCGTCGTGTTTGGAGGAGAGAGAATGCTGAGTTGCATCCAAAGAATACCATACCTACTGTGAAGCATGGGGCTGGCAACATCATGCTTTGGGGCTGTTTCTCTGCAAAGGGATCAGGACGACTGATCCATGTACAGGAAAGAATGAATGAGGCCATGTATCATGAGATTTTGAATGCAAACTCCTTCCATCAGCAAGGGCATTGAAGATGAAACGTGGCTGGGTCTTTCAGCATGACAATGATCCCAAACACACCACCTGGGCAATGAAGGAGTGGCTTCATAAGAAGCATTTCAAGAGTGGCCTAGCCAGTCTCCAGATCTCAACCCCATAGAAAACTTTTGGAGGGAGTTGAAAGTCCGTGTTGCCCAGCGACAGCCCCATAACGTCACTGCTCTAGAGGAGATCTGCATGGAGGAATGGGCCAACATACCAGCAACAGTATGTGCCAACCTTGTGAAGACTTACAGAAAACATTTGACCTCTGTCATTCCCAACAAGGGATATATAACAAAGTATTGAGATGGAACTTTTGATATTGACCAAATACTTATTTTCCATCATAATTTGCAAATAAATTCTTTCCAAATTGGACAATGTGATTGTCTGGATTTGTTTTCTCATTTTGTCTCTCATAGTTGAGGTCTACCTATGATGTCAATTACAGGCCTCTCTCAGCTTTTTAAGTGGGAGAACTTGCACAATTGGTGGCTGACTAAATACTTTTTTGCCCCACTGTAGATAGGCATACAGATTGATATGCTATGTTGTAAGAAAGCTTCCTTCCTCAGTCCAAAGGAAGATTTAGGTCCCAAAATTTGCAAGCTACCAGTTAGAGAAGATAACCATCTTCTTTCTATTCAGGTCTGATAAAGTTCTGGGTGTTGAATTTAAATTTCATGTTAAAATGATATTTGAGAGGTCATTTAAAACAACAATGCTGCAGTGATGGAAATATACCTTGGTATGCATAAAATTCCACAAAATCTTTAGTTAAAAGGACCTCAGCACAGCACCTGGTTGAATGGACCAATGACTCAGTATGAAGGCGGCTTCATCTGCTCATAAATCTTGTCAATATAATTTAGATAGTTAACTATAATCTTAATTTAATTTTTACACTCAGTCTTTTTTTGTGTGTGCTCATTGCTTCACAATTCCTAAAACAGAAACTGTAGATGCTGCCAAAAATAAAAATAAAAATCCATTTAGAACATAAATCTGCAGGGAGGGGGAGAGGAAATATAAATCTGATGGGGAGGGGGAAGAAGAGAAGGACAGAATTAAGAACATTTGTTTAAGAATATTCCCGCAATCCATTTATTTCACTGAGCAACATGAACAATGTATCTGATGCACAACTAGAACATCAATGCCTATAATTTTCTTAAACTTGGTAACATCCAAAAAGAACCTTTTGACGAAGTTGACCTTTTTGAATCTTTTTCCGTGTACATGCAGAATCTGAAATAGTGACATTTGATTTTGTACATTTGATTCCAAAATCTAATCTTAAACCATGTGAGCAATGCCAAATGGGACCTATCGGTAATACAAAGCTTTTTATTTCTGGGTTTTTGTCTTCCTACAAACATTAATTATCATTCAATGCATCCTGAGCGTGCTGGATCTCACTACTTCGTTTTCAGATCTTTCTCCTGAGAATCAAATCAAATGGTAACAAAACTAGCTGGAGGGACTTCTGCAAACTTGAATGTCTTTCTAATCTGCTAATACTTTTTTTGGAAATGGATATTATGGTTTATTACACAAAGATCTATCTCCGAGAATAAACTAATTTATTTATATTTATATATATATATATATATATATATATATATATATATATATATATATATATATATATATATATATATATATATATATATACACATACATACATACACACATACATACATACATACACAAACAATTGTCTTAAAAACAATTAAGACATGATACAAAAAGAAATTAAATACAAATAGCAGCCAAAAAGTATTATAATCCATTGGTGTCAGCATAACCAGGAAAAGGGAGCCTTCACACACTCAGGAACCCAGATATGGGCATATAACCAGGTTTTCAAAGCCTCCCCAAAAGCCAGAAAAGTCAGGGCTTCCTAATCTGAGGGTGGATGATCAAGAGGGCAGGGTACTACAGCAAAGAAGACATGCTTCCTAGTACCCAACAGCTGGCATGGGCTGATGGAAGCTCATAATGAGAATGTCCATTTTGCTGGACCAGACAGGACAGGCAGAAATGTCCAGAAGAAGATTGTCCCTTAGGTAACCCTCTCCCAAGCCATGAAGGGCTTTAAAGGTACTTACCTGTACCTTGATTTAGGCACACTGGCAATAATAGTATTACATGTTCTGAATAGCCAATACCATTTGCAACCCAAGCAGCTGCATTTTGTACCAGCTGAAGCCTCTCAATATGCCTCAAGAGAGTATTAGAGTGCACTGTACTAGTCGAAGCATGGAATCACAAGGACATGAATGACAGTGAGCAGAGCCCCCCGGTTGAAAAATGAGTGCAACTGGCACACAATCTGTAAGGCTGTAAAGATCCTCCAGCTACCACCACCTATTCTTCCAGCCGGAGTTTTGCGTTCAAGAGGATCCCTTGTATTGTGTATCAGGCCCAGCTGAGACATGTCATCCCATCCAAGACCAAAAGTAGAAAAAACTTTGTAGTAGAAGGGCTAATCACCCAAAGCTATGCCAGTCTTGTTGGAACCCACTGGACCTCATTCATACCCCTACCACCTCCAGTACTGAGATAAGATGTCCAGAGTAGACTAAAGTGGAGGTATCATCAGCATATTGATGTTTCACCCCAAACTGTCAATTCAACTCACCCAATGGCCTCATGTAGTTGTTAAATAAAGAGAGAATAAAGAACTGAGCCCTGCAAAACTCCAAAAAACAGAGACTGTAGACTGGATCTATCACCTTCTATCAACACCAGCTGGAACTAAACATAGAAGAAGGACTAGTACAACACAATGCCGCTCACTCTTAACTGCTGAAGCCAATTCAGAAGGAGGTCATAATTGACAGTGTTGAAGGATACTTAGATGTCAAGAAAAGCAAGAATGTATGCACTGCCCCCATCTTGTTCTTGCCAGGTGTCATTTCATATTCTAGCCTGAATCCTGACTGAAGGGGATCTAGATAATTCACTTCTTCTAGAGCCTTTCGAAATTGCCATGCAACCACTTTTTCTACAACCTAAAAAGGAAAAGTTAGAGGCTAACAAAAGCTCTCCAGATTAGTTGGATCTACTGATGACCCCTTGACATATTAAGTCATAAACTAATACTAGTATGTGAAATAATAACAAATAATGGTATCATATTGGGTGACTTCAGTAAAAACCTCTCCTTTACTACTGAAATACTAATCTGTCACACCTGCACAGAGAGGATAGAATCAAGTTGAGTTGATCCAGTCATGTCCATCTACAGGTGGCAATATGATGGAACACAAGTGGCTTTGGAAATATGCAGTTTAAGAAAGAAAGTGGGAGATCACATGGAAGTTCATAACCTGAGATTGATTTTGGAAACTATCTTAGTCAAAGTCCTTTTATCAAAATCTAAAATACCACCTGGCAGGCATGGGGAAGTAAAGCCAATGGAGAAGGATAACAGGAATGTAGTTCAACAATATTGAAAAAGTTCATAGGTGTGTCATCACTGATTTGTTACTTTCTGTCAATGATGCTATTCCATCTGGTGTAATCTGTATACTAACATCAGAAACTCATAAACAGTTAAAAAGGGACATTTAGAATTGCTCAGTACAGTATAAATGCTCAGTATAAATGCTCATTGCAGGAATCTCTGCATAACATTCAGACTCTTTTTGAACTCATCCCCCTTCCTCCAAACCAGTGTAAACATTGGTTCATTGTTGAATCGCTCTTTCTTCTTAAAAAGACTTTCCTAACACGTCACGTAATAGAAATCCATGATTCAATATCCTATCCTCTAGGATAATGGTAAATAGATCACAGCCACCTTCTGGATGACATTCCTAGGTATGTATGAAGAGTACAATTGTATTTCTCTTCCGACAATTTTCTAAAAGGATAAATGTACCCAGTTCTTCCACCTGCTCATCATGAAAGCACTAGTTTTCAGTCACCTGGTCATTTGCATTGCTCTTGTTTGTACCTTTCCCAACCTTGATAGACAAATTTACTTTTTATAGTGGTATCCAAAATTGAATATAGTATTCAAGGCCAATGCAGAATATAATGGATCTCTTACGTATGGTTTGGAAATTATACTTCCACTGGTACAGCCCAAAAATCACACATACACACACACACACACACACACACACACATATATTTGCAACCACATCACATTGTTGACTCATATTTACCTCATGATCAGCTAAATTTTAAAATTCTTTTATAGATACTATTTTTACAAGTACAGATCCATTTTTCTAATTGACGAAGATCCTGTTTAATAATTATGTTTCTGTTTTCTAGCACATTAGTTGTTATCTGATTTAATTTCTGTATCATCTGCAAATAGCAGGAGGGTTAAAAGCTAATCTTAGGCAGAATCAGAAATCAAAAACAAAGGCTTTTTTCCACTGCCTTAACATCCTTTCCTTCTCTGCCTAAAGGCTATGAAGCGAGAGATGTGAAGAGCGCTAGCAAAGGGCTTTTAAAGGTCATCCTGCTTTGTGGAAATCTATACAGGTAATCCTCCACTTATAACAGTTCATTTAGTGACTGCTCAAAGTTACAGCAGCACTGAATAAAGTGACCTATGACCATATTTCACAGTTACAACCTTTGCAGCATCCTCATGGTCATGTGATCAAAATTCAGAATTTTCATATTTATGGCGGTTGCAGTGTCCCGGGATCATGTGATCATTTTTTCCCCAATTTTTGGGACAAGCAAAGCCAATAGGGAAGCCAATATGCACTTAACAACCGGGTTACTAATTCAACAGTGATTCACTTAAATTTGGCAGGAAAAGTCAGGGCAAAAGTCACTTAATGGGGCAAAAAACGAAGTTCTCACTTAACAACATAAATTTTGGGCTTAATTGTGATTGTAAGTCAAGAATTACCTATACTACTTTTCTACATAGGAATTCCATAACTGTCCGTAAGCTTCTGATGCAGCAATTCCCTCTAAAACCTCAGGAGACTAGATAACAATAGTATCTCAGCACATTTTTTATTCACAAATATTCCAAAGAGACACAACATATTCCTTTTTACCTGAGAATGTAGATATTTGCAATTTCAGCAATGTGGAATCGACAAAAGTTTTCTCAGTTGGTGGAAGAAACTCTTTAGGAAAGCTTGAGAAATAGCATTCCCCCTGGGTCTGCTTTAAAATTAAGCTCAGAACACAACACTCTCACCCCAGCACTCAAGAATAGCAGGAAGGACTATAGTTTCCATATTCCCTAGATTGTCTGGAACCAACGGTGCCCAGAATTCAAAAATATAGGGAAAATCATCTTTTTTTTTTCTTTTTTGGCTTCAGTATAGCTTTTTTTAAATTAAGTTGAGAAATGCTGGGGAATCTTCCCTGCTTCAAAATCATATTTATTCTTTAGAAAGCCTTTTCATGAAAGTCAAGAGCTGACTTGAGCCAGGAGTTAGGTGTTAGGGAAAGGGAACCTGTTTCAAAAAGCAATGTTGGCTTTGTTTCATTTTCATTAAATACAAACAAAACATAGTTTATGCGATTACTCTCCAGTTATTTATTAATTCAGTGTTATTACTGGAGAGGCCCTAATAAGCCCTCCTTTCCTTGTGGCATATTGTAACAACTTGATAAGACCGAGGTCTCCGGGAACTATAATGAAATATTTCTAGGTGCCTGTTAACTCTTGAGGCCTTAGGCTATAACTTCTGATTTAGCCAACTTTAGATAATTCTTTTCTGCAAAGAGAAGTGACTTCACAGAGTCAGGATCAACAATGGAAGTCTATGGCAGATCCTGGGTTCAAAGGTTTACAGATTGATGCCTGTCTACCCCACCAATCCCCTTTTAAAATAAAATCTAACATTTTATTCCTCAGCAAAAGGAATAAAATTGGATCTAGCCAGTTACATTTCCCCCCAGTGTCTGAGAAATCCATTGGGAGAAATGGAATCGTGACTATGATGTCTGCAGTCATATTTCCAATTAGGGCCATATACAGTTATCATCTGAGTGGAGGCCCCTTTGCTTAAACATGCAACAGATTCACTTCATGCACTCACTAACACCTTAGGAGCTTCCAATCAAAGACAATCTGGCACTCTCCAGATGTTTGGTCTTTAGCTTCCATTAACTTCAATCATCATAGCCAATAGCAAAGGCCTGTGGGAGCTGTGGTCCAAAGTATCTCTTTCAAAAATGAAGGCAAGTAAATGTTAGTTCTAGAAGTAATGCTAACTCAAGGTAGGCATTGTAAGAGAGCCTGGTTAATCCATAGAAGTAAAATGTTGGAGGAAGCACCTTTTTCATTAAAATGTGTAAGGGTTTGTGAGTTGCAACTCCCTTCATCAAATTTATAATTTGACTGATTAGGATTTAAAGTAACTTTTACTCTCTGCACTGGCTTTACCTTTAATAATGATTTAAAGATTACCAGTTTTCCTTTACTTTTGTTTGGATTTTTTTTTATATGTACTACATTCACTTTTGGTAGGTAATTTGGGCTGCTTTTATTATTACGGATTTGGCTTTCTTCAATCAGCTCTTTTGTTGAAAATATGGCATTAAAATTGATTTAAGGTGTTGTTAATCTCTAATTAGATATAGCTTTCTACCTTAAGTAGTTTTGGGAAGGCTGCGGTCATGAAAATTATTCATTGCATGAAACCAAAATATAACACATCAAGTTGTGAAGGTGCACAAATGACCCAAACACATCAAGTAACATTGGCAGCCCTTCTCTATTCAGACTCATTGATCATAGAATGCAAACTGCAGAACCGCTTGGAAGAGATTTTTCCCAGAGCTGAGGCCCACAAGCTTACAAACTCCCAATTCAAAAACATGAAATTAAACTCCACCGATTTGGCTCCACCAAAATGAAATGGCCTTGATCCTTTCAGTTTGAGTAAACAAGACATAAATAGCCCAAGGGAACCTGAGACTACTTCACAGAGAGGAGGGGGGTTTTCAAGGACAGAAAACAATTTTTGTCTTCCTATAAGGCTTTGGCTAATTTGTAGAAGATATCTCCTGTAATCTGCTAGGCTAGCTCCTTTGTTGCTGACCGGCTGATCCTGTGAAAAAATGATGGTTCAGCTCACATCCTAGCTCTTCCAGTTGAATGGACCAAGCCTATGTAAAAAGCTTTGCTGGAAAACGGGGGGGGGGGGGGGGGGGGTCACCACCATAAGCAGCCATAGGTAACACTCCCTCAAGAGACCTGTGACAGTTGACTGATTCGTACATTGTGGAGCAGCGTAGAGCTCACTTTTGCTGCAGAAGACAGCCTTCAGTTGGATTATTTTTTTTTGCTGATTAGATATCTTGGGGTCCCACATGTGATCCGTAATCCTCCTCTTTCTAATGAATATGGTTCAGGGATCTAGTAACATGCTAACACCTTAGTATGAGAAACAATATTAAAGAATAAGATATACAAAAGGAAACCAGGTTTTTTAAAGTAAAATAATGATCATCCTTAATTCTTTACAAACATAGATTGGAAATCTCATGTTGGCTATGGAAATAAACTGGTAATGAGCCAATTCATAGCTCTATGTACTATATTTATTGTACACCATATGCACCTCATTCATTAGAAAGGCACAACCATCAGCAAAACCTGAATTCAATGCGCTTCTTGCCATTGGAAATAATTCAGGTGTTGGACTGCCAATTGCCACGTGTCTTTTCATGAATTTGCAGAAGTACCAACCTATGAAAAATTCCCCACTAATTGTACAAGTTCAAGGCTGTAAATAAAATGACAGGGATTGCATGCACCAATTCCTGTATGGAGAGCTATATGCAGGTAGTCCTCAATTTACAGTTATTCATTTAATGGTGGTTTAACACCATTAACAGCTGTGGAAAAAGGGAGTTAAAATCTGTACTCCCAGTTACAACGATCACACCATCTCTGCTCTGCATTCCTGACTTCAATTCAAGCACCTGACAATCAGCTTGCATTTAACAACCAGCTGCAACATCCAGCAACCAGCTGTAATCATGTGGTTGTGATTTGTGACCTTTTTTGCTGATTTCTAGCAAAAAAATGTCTACTGAATATGTTGAACCCACTTAACAACTATGTGATTTGCTTAACAACCATGAAGATTTGCTTAACATTAGCTGTAAAAATTGTTGTAAAATTGGGTCCAACTTGACTTATGGCTGCAAGAGCTTATGATGGAAATTACAGTTCCAATTGTGGTCATAAGTTGAAGACTACCAGTATAAGCGGTTCCAGCATGTAATTCCTACATAAAATAATTCTGCAAGGCAATACGAATACTGATAATTACAGAAGGGTTATCAAAAAAGCGAAATGGATGAAAAATCTTACAGTTGAATCACTTTTGGCTTAGACACACTCATTTTATCACTTGATGGTTACAATAGCAGAGTACAACGGCATGTGCATCTGCAACCAATAGTAGTGACAGTCACAATATGCATACCCCTTCAAATGCATTAGTTTTTTGTGGTGGGCTCAGAGGTTTAACTCAGCTTCCTTCTCACCCCATAACCACTGAACTAAGACAGAAAAATAAAACAACGTTTATATATATAGGAACCAGACTTTCAAATGCATCTCTACTAGAACTTCAAAGCAGCAGGATAACGTATGTGAAATGACTTTTCAAATAAACATTCTGGATGAGCTAAGGAGTGAGAAAAAATTTTTTATGAGGGGTTCAAAGCAGTCTTTTGCAGGAGAGGGTGAAAAAGAGTAGCAATCCCAGTTTCAGGGAACAAAGAAGCTGGGTTGACCCAATACAACCTGGTTATTGAATTTACCCATTTTTGGGTTTGGTTCATACACGTGACTTTGAATTAACCAAATAGACTGGATGTGTACATATCAAACAGGGGGGGGGGGGACTGAATTAAACAAGCATGGTATACAGTGCAAATGCAGTGCCTAGACTGCACTGACCTGGTTATGTATATCATATGAACTCAGCCAATGTGAATGTTCAGACTGGGTTGAGCATATGAAATAAATAATAGCTAGGAGATGTTGCAAAGAGAGTGTGCATTAATCAGAGGTAGGGTTGAATCCCGAATCTCTTTCTTGATTACACACCATTCATATTACACACCAATCTCCAGAATATCAGAAAAGAACCAGAGCACCTTTAGGAACCTTTGTAGAGTGACTTTTCTTCTGTCTTTAGCAAACAAAGTAAAAAACCAAACTATCCCCCCCCCCCAAATTTACTCATAGCAAGAGATTTGGAACCTGTTGTTTTAGAAAAGGGAGGAAGTTAAGCAGAGGGCATTCAGAAGAAGGGGTGCTGCTGCATGGAAGGAAAAACAGATCCGTTAGGAATCTCCTGTGGGTCCCTCAGTTAATTTAGAAGGTCAGATGAGGACAGAACCGAGATATTCAGGTTGCGGCCGGAGGAGGTTAGCTTAAGTTCAGGTAGATTGCCCTTGTGGATTGAGATGGTGGGAAATCCCAGTGGGATTCCTGTTTATAAAGGAAAGAGACGTTACACACATGCAGAAGGAACCGACAGCGAGAGGCTCACTAGAAAGGTCGCCGGGCGGGAGGACGCGCAAGCAATTGGGACCCACCTTCATAATGCCAGCGGCAGGGGCAGCCTTGGCCAGGACTGGGGGGTCCCTCTCCGCCGAGTTGTCGCGGCTGGTACCCGCCGAGCTGCCCGAAACGGAACGTGGCGAGCTCAGGTCGTCCGGAGCTTCTACAGCGGCCGCAGCACCTTCTTCTTGCGGCGGGACGCTGGGGGCCCCGGGCCGGGGCGAGCCCGAAGGAAGGACACAGGGAGCCCCGTCCGCCATCCCCCCACGGGGCTCCCAGCAGCCGCACCGGCCCGGCCCGACAGCAGTACTCAGCGGCTGCCCCAGTGGCGCCCTCCGCCTTGTGCGTCTCCAGCCACCGAGCGCTCCAGCTCTTGCTCCGGCGTCAGCGTGCCTTGTCTCGCTTCGATTTGCTCTGCCTTGCCGGCGAAGGAAGGAGGGTCGGACGCAGGGAACGATCGAGGAGACGCTGCCGCCGCTGCTGATGCCGCCGCCGCCGGGGTAGAGGGATGGCCGGGGCGGGGCCAGGCAAAGCACGGCCGCCCCTCTCAACCTCTATCTCCAAATGCTCTGCGGCCCCGCGTGGTGGAGCCGCGCGCGCGCGCCTGAGCGAGCGCCGCGCCACGTCTCGCCACGATTGTGCCGGGCGTTAAATACGAACGTGCGCCTACAAAGGCGATCCACGCGTTAGTCTTATTCACACATGCAGACCCACTTCTCAGTTGAGGATTGGAAAATCAAGCCATGATTTAGGGAACAATAGGCTCTCTCAAATGAATAGCAAATTAATGTTTCTAAAATACGTACAAGCACACCTTTCTTTTATGTAATTCGAATGCAATTCTTTTCAATTAAAACAGTTTATACGGTCAACGAGCAGCTGCTATCAGGATCAAATGACTTGCATGTCACTGGGAATAAACCTGAGACACCGCAGGCGACCTAACCTAAAGTTGCCAAGAGAAGATCAGTGTATCCGTTTAAGAATCCGGCCTTCTAACAACACTGGGTTTGAGCTCCGCTGCAGCATCAATTTTTGGCGTCCTGTAGAATGATGCTCTTCTGAAACAAGGCCAGAGACTCCCTGTATTACACACGCTTCATGGGACAAATGCATAGAAGTGTAGATATCTTTTCTCCTATTCCACTGCATTTGTTTTTTAAATCATTAGCTTGCCAGTTAAATTAGGATTGTACAGTCCCAGTAGACAAAAGTTTTTAAAGAATTTCCCTGGGACAGTTTTCTAATTTTAATATTTCTACCCACAAATGAGGTGCTTGTCAGGAAAAATGTACAGATATCTGTCCTTAAGATAATTTCCTAAATTGATTTTCCAGGTAGGTAGGAAAATGACTTCCATAGTTCCAAAAGTAGTATGACAAGCAACCATAATGACTGGGAACCATGGGAGATGCAGTCTGACACACTGGAGCATGGAACCCTCGAGACACAACATACTAAGTAGACTAAAATGGATAATTTAGAATCTAACAACTTGTGGGAAGTAGCATTGCCTAATTAAGCTTGTGTGAAGCAAGGCCACCACATCAAGTCATGACATATTTGAAGTCAACAATTCTGTTAACAAGGATTTAGGACATTATATAAAATGAACCTTTTAGAGCAAAGAGTAGCAGGGGAAATTTGCAAAATGAAAATAGTTTTGGCACAGGAAAAAACAATTTAAAAACTGCCTTATCCACATCTTGACACAATCCATGATCCTTCTCCACAAATCACTTCCCCCCCCCCCCCCGAAATATGGAAGGACTTAATCAAGAATCAACCGTTCTATCTTATCTGGTCCCCAAAAAGAAATGTCTGTTTGAGACAGCTCAGGAGATCCATAGGACTAAAACTAATAACTAAGTTAATGATGACTTCAAGTATTACTTGTTATATATAATTATTATATTGCATTTATAACTCTTCTTCCTAGAGTTGCCTATCCTAGATAGGCAACTAGGATAAATTAAGTACATTTTAGCTAGGCTAAAATTAAAAATTATATGCCATAAGTATAATATGTACTAGGCTTATACATAGACCTAGTACAGATATCAGCAATCTGCGGCTCTGGAGCCGCATGTGGCTCTTTCACCCTTCTGCTGCGGCTTCCTGTCACTCAAAATATGTGTAGCAACTGCCAATGTGGACACCCGCCAGCACGCAATTTATTGAGCTTTTCAACCTCCGGTAGGCCAATATGGATAAATCCAAGAAAAGAAAAGTTTCAGAAGAAAACAAAATGTTTAATTCAATTACATATGCTAGTTTTGTAGCCGCTCTAGAAATATTCAGGCACGGGAAAGGTTTTGTGGCTCCTGGTGTTTTCTTTTCTGTGGGAAACGGGTCCAAATCGCTCTTGAATGTTTAAGGCTGCAGACCCTTGACCTCGTACAAGCCATAATGATCTTACATGCATCTCATAATAACTTGCAAATGAAGGCAAATATATGTTTCCAGGTTAATATTGCAGGATCCAATCTGGGTTGGTCACCGTGGCCAGAGATTTAGTCTGAGCTGTTGGACTTGTGCTGGAGCTCTGAGGATGCCTCTGGCACCCAAAAGATTGGAAGACTAAACTTCAGGACCCAGATTGGATCCTGCAAAATCCTGCTAATGTGTAATTTATACCATTTGTAATTTATTTATTTTTATTTTATTTATTTTATTTGGCTTATATGCTGCCCTATCTCCCAATGGACTCAGGGCAGCTCACAATAATAAATGTGCAAGCCACAATAAAAGTTAAAATCTAAAAAACCTAATACAGTTTAAAATTTAACTCTAAAAACCCCATCAGTCCAGGTCAAAGAACTTAAATAGCCAAGTTTTTAATTCACAGCGGAAGGTACGAAGGTCAGGTGCCAACTGGAGCTCCAAGGGGAGTTGATTCCAAAGGGTGGGTGCTCCTACAGAGAAGGTTCTACCCCTGGGGGCCGCCAGCCAACACTGTCTAGCCGACTGCACCCTGAGCAGGCCCTCTCTATGGGCGCAAACTGGGCAATGGGATGTTGTTGCTGGCTGCAGGTGGTCCACCAAATATCCTGGGCCTAAGCCATGTAGGACTTTATAGGTCATCACCAGCACCTTGAACTTCACCCGGAGGGCAACCGGTAACCAATGCAAGCTGCGCAGGAGGGTGTAACATGGCAGTATTGAGATTCTCCCATCACAATCTGTGTGACCGCATTTTGTATCAGTTGAAGCCTCCGAGTGGCCCTCAAGGGCAGCCCCATGTAGAGAGTGTTACAGTAATCAATACATGAGGTGACTAGCGCATGAGTAACTGTACGTAGGGCATCTCAGTCCAAGTAGGGATGCAACTGACGCACCGGACGTATCTGGGAGAATGCCTCCCTGGTCACGGTCGTTATATGGTCTTCTAAACTCAACTGTGAGTCCAGGAGGATGCCCAAGTTGCGCACCCTGTCTACAGTCTCTATAGTCTCTCTATAGTCAATGATGGAACCTCTCCTATGAACCGAGATGCTGGTACCTACAGCCATTCAGTCTTGGCCGGGTTGAGTCGAAGTCTGTTTCTAGCCATCCAGACCTGTACCACTTCCAGGAACCGGGCCATCACATCGAGGGCATCACTGGGTTGGTTTGAGGTGGATATGAAGAGCTGAGTATCATCAGCGTACCTCACCCCAAAACCACGGATGATCTCTCCTAGCGGTTTCATATAAATGTTGAACAGGAGGGGCGAGAGAACTGACCCCTGGGGCAACCCACAAGTGAGGGGCCTCAAGATCGATCTCTGCCCCTCTGCCAACACTGCTTGCATTCACCCCGAGAGGTAGGAGGAGAACCACCGTAAAACAGTGCCTCCCACTCCAGCCCCTCGAGACGACGCAGCAAGATACCATGGTTGACGGTATCAAATGCTGCCGAAAGATCCAATGGGACCAGAACAGAGGATTAACCTCTGTCCCGAGCCCTCCAGAAATCAATGCCATCTCTGTGCTGTACCCAGGCCTGAAACCCGATTGGTATGGGTCAAGGTAATCTGCTTCATCCAGGGTCAGCAGAAGCAGATGTGCCACCACATTCCCAACAACTTTCGCTAAAAAGTGGAGGTTGGAGACTGCACAAAAATGATTTAAAACAGCTGGATCCAAGGCCGGCTTCTTGAGGAGGGGCCTCACCACCACCTCCTCTGTCCAGTCAGAGTCCAAGCCATCCTGAATCTGAGAGATTTTGTCCAACAGGTGCTGACCAAAGTCCTTGGCTCATCCCTGCAAAAGGTCTTCTCTCACCCTCTGATTCAAGAGGGAGCAGGACACCGTGAACA
The DNA here is from genome assembly GCA_038048745.1 of Coluber constrictor foxii. NCBI lineage: Eukaryota > Metazoa > Chordata > Lepidosauria > Squamata > Colubridae > Coluber > Coluber constrictor. The sequence continues at coordinate 75,167,079 of CM075961.1, forward strand.
GGGCAGCCGGGTGATTCTTTGCGGACACAATGACATTGGTGAAGTAGCAGTGCTTTGCCACCTTCACCAGATAGGCCCGTGTGGCCGACCTTAACTGAAATCAGTCAGATTCGGAACGACTGGCTCTCCAATGACTTTCTAGGCCTCATCTATGCTGCTTCATCTCCCGGAGCTCCTCAGTAAACCAGGGGGCCAACCAGAGTCTGTGACTTGTCAGAGGTTGCAAAGGAACAACCAGGTCAAGAGCCCCAGCAGCAGCCTCATCCCAGGTCTCCACTAAGGTTGTGGCCAGGGCATGGGAGAGAGAGAGAGGGATCGTCCCAAGCTCTGTCTGGAACCTCTCCGGGTCCATCAGGTGCCTGGGATGGAACCAGGTGGTCAGTTCTGCCTCCCAGCGAGGAGAGGCAGCATAACAGAAGCCTAGCCGGAGGAGATAGTGGTCAGTCCATGACAGGGGATAAATGGAAGGCGATCCTCCACCAAACTCCACTTGCCACTGCTCCGAGACAAAAACAAGATTGGGCGTGTGGCCCCCCTCATGAGTCGGGTCCTGGATGATCTGAGTCAGGTTCATAGCTGCCATGGAAGCCATGAACTCCTGAGTCCCCCCCGATGCCCCACCCAGGGACGGCAGATTGAAGTCCCCCAGAACAATCAGTCTGGGAAACTTCACCACCAGCCCCAAGAGGGCATCGAGTAGCCCAGGCAGGGCTGTTGATATGCAGCTGGGAGATAGGTACGCAATCAACAAGCCCAACTGTCCATATGGACCCCACTCATGAGGAGAGCCTCACATCCATCTATCTTGGGAGCAGTGATCTCCTGCGGACTGACGACCTCCCTAATAACCAACCTACCCCCCTTCCCCTCCCCTAGGTCCTTGGCTGGTGCAGCACCCAGAAGCCTGGTAGGCACAGTTCAGTCAGAGGGACATCCCCCTCTGAGCCCAACCAGGTTTCCGTAATGCAAGCCAGGTCTGTGGTTTCCTCCTCAATCAAATCACGAATGAGGGGAGCTTTGTTAACCACAGACCTGGCATTAAAATAGACCAGTAACCCTATCCCTAAACCCCCAGGGGGTCAGATAGAACCAGGAGGGTCAGAGCGCGCCACCACTTGAAGATAGCGGGGACGGGTTCCCAAAATCCGATACGGCCTTCCGTTCCTCCAGCTGCAGCCATTCCCAATCACAACCGGAATCTGAAATCCCACCCTCACCTCTGGTGCACCCAGATGTCCCAGCACCGCACCAAATCCTCTGCCACCTCCTGGACTGGCATCGACCCGGCGAGGCCCCGCCACTTGACAGGTATCAAAACCCACCCCCCTCCCCAAACTCCTCAAAAATCTAGCTAAAAAACAATGTAACATCCCCTTACTAAAACCCTTAAAGCCCTCATGCCACTTCTCGGGATCCCAGGATCCATCATTAAGGTAGATCTTCACCAGGCCAACAAGCCACTCCAAGGATAGGGGGGCATCCCTCAGAGCAATCAAGTCCATTCTTGCATAAGTTTGCAACTTCATCCCTGAACCTCAAGGCACAAGGGACTGTCCATGAAGATTGGGATATAACAAGCTGGTCCATCCCTGGAGACAGGAACCTCCATTCCCGGGCGTCCTCCCATGACACTCGAGAATGATAGGAGATGTTGATCCTCGCCATCCTCTTACCACAGAGGGTTCCTGAGTCCATTTGGAGTCACCCGAGGTGGGAACCTTCAGTCATTGTTGCCCTCTCACCACAACATGACCCGGTCCTGACAGTAAACAAAGTCCACAGCCGCCCCCTCACGGTGGCAGCAGCCTTCTCCTCCGGCGCTGACCATTCCAGGGCTGCCAGTAGAAAAGTCCAGGAGTATAGATGGTTCGTTCCAGACCGTGCAGGTGTGGTGGAGATATATCCTGGTACATAAAGTAACTGTAGATAACAAATCCAGATCTAAGCAAGCCCTCAGCCACCCAAGTCCACCATCACACCATGTCCAGCACAGCCGGTACAGATCCTCTGACGTATCAACAGGGCGATGGCAATGGGGGAAGCAAATAAATTACGAAATTTATTTGCCTCCCTTCTATTCAATGACTTTGAATAGTCATAGAATAGAAGGGTGGCTTACAACATAAAAACATTAGAAGATAAGTAATTATCTGCTGTGTTATTTTATAATTGATGATTTTGTGTTATAACATGATATCATTTGCTCATTGCAGATACTCATAGCATCTATAGCGCATTAAGCCACGAACCAAAAACTCATATTCTAGCTTAGTATTGAGTCAAAAGTCTTAATGAAACTTCCAATATAATTTACCACTAACTACCTTAACCTTATGAAATTTTGTATTCTCTAGCCTCCATATAATTAACCATAGTCACACTTCAGTGTATCCTATGAAGATAGGTTAGCATAAAGACCAGGGTTGAAATCCAGCAGGTTCTGACAGGATCTGGAGAACCTGTAGTGGACATTTTGAGTGGTTCAGAGAAGTGGCAAATACCATTTCTGTCTGGCCTCAGAATGGGATGGGAATGGAGATTTTGTAATATCCTTTCCCCAGGAGTGGAGAGGGAATGGGGATTTTGCAATATCCTTCCCCTGGAATGGAGTGGGAATGGAGATTTTGCAGTATCTTTCCCCTGCCATGCTCAAGCCATACCCACCAAGCCAAGCCATACCATGCCCACCAAGCCATGCCCACAGAACCGGTAGTAAAAAAAAGTTGGATTTCACCACTGATAAAGACACTATGAAATGTAATTATCTTAAGTTTAATTTCTTGATGAAGTCACAAAGTCCCAGACCAAATCAGGTATATCTGATTTCCCATCTAATTATGATTTGTAATATTTGATTGGCACCTGAGTGCATTGTGTGAGCCAGAATAATTATTCAGCAAACCATAGCTTAGCACAATGTGTTAACCAAGTTGTCTTAAATCCTTCTACATGACCAACCCTCCCCACAGCAGCATCTTACAAACAGATGGCCTGTGACTTGAGAAGGGCAGTTCCATTAACAAGGTTGCTTTGTGTTTGAAGTGCTTGGAGAAAGTATTTTCTGATGGTCCCCATCTCTGCAGATGAGCTCTTGTAGCCATACTGAGAAATGAGCGGTTCTTTCATCAAGAGCTCTTCATCAAGACTCTCTTTTAAGATCTTGTGACAGCCCCAAAATTATGGCTGCCTAAGGATAAAGTCTTTTCTCCAGACTAGACTCTGGAGGCTATCTGGCTATCTGCTGATTATTTTTACACTGGCAACAGGACTAAATTTCCCACAGCATCAGTTTAATGGCAGCAAGGCAGACCATGTGGCACATATAATGCTGTTCTACTGTGCTTCCAAAGCCTCCTGCCTGGAGCATCTGTTTCACTGTTGAATAGCAGTGCTAGCTCTGATTGAAAGAAATTATAACTATGACAGTCCAGTTAGACCCAGCTATCATATTATATTGGGATGCCGGAGGGCCCATGTTGGGAAACCTCTGTAAATTTAGCAGTTGCCCAAGAATTCCAGATGACAAGTTGCTCCATTCAAAGCATTTCAGTAAAGGATAGAATGCTGGCATTTAAAATAGAATCTAGACCTGAGCTTTGAGGAGGCCATTCTTGATTTTCTTCTGCCCAATTATTCCAAATGTTCTCTACCCCATCCATACCTCCTATCTCATTTTTTGTTTTATAACCACAACAAAATTCAGTATAATTTCAAAGCCTAGACCTGGGATGTTAGGTAGACTCTGAATCACATTATCTTTCCATATAATATTAAATCATTATATATGATTTTATTCATCCTGGATAAAGTCTATCAATGCATTCATTAAGGGTTGATACTGATTTGATGGCATTGATAAATCATGATTTATATGAAAGAGAATTAAAGCAAAAAAAAAAAAGGAAAATCACTAATCCACAAGTTATCTCACAGCACTTCACCTTTATTAGGTAGAATCATCCTCAAATAAATCCATTTTACCAGCCCATAAATAATGGTCAAAATGAGAAAAGACATGAACAGTGCTGTTGCATGACACACAAAGTCTGAACTGATAGAATCCAGGATTAAAGTACTTGGGCAATTTTAGTATGTTGGGGAACAACTGTGTTCAATGGTGGCCAAGTTAGATACTTTCACAATGGTTACAGGATATCCTCCTATTTGTTTGTTTTTTGCCTGCCACTAGTAATACAGTCTCATGTCAAAAAAGTTTCTACCTGACTATAGATAAATTCAAATAGACAGTTTCTGCAAACTTTTGTTAATCAGCAACTCAGTTACCCAAATATTAAGAAAATTACATAAATATTGAATAATTGTATCATACATTCAAAGATAACTGTGTGATTATAGCATTGCTACATATATTTGCAAGAGTCAGTTAGATGCAGGTGTTAAGGCAAGGGTGTCAAACTTGCCGTGTCACAGTACTATCACGTGATGTATCATGATGTTATTTCCCTTCACAGTGCTGGGGTGGGCATGGCCTGTATGTGACGCATCCAGCCTGTGGGCCGGCAGTTTGACACCCCTGAGTTAAGGCATCAGGCTAGAGTTTTAGTTCTATTTTAGGCATAAAATTAACTGGATGACCTTGGGTCCCTCTCTGTCTGTTAGCTCTAAGGAAAAGGCAATGGCAAGCCACATACAGGAAAACTGCAGGGACTTGTCCAGTCCATTGCCAGGAGTCAATCCCAACTAAAAGGGTCCAGATTATACAGACATTTGCAGAAGCAACAGTCAAAACAAGTGACTGAAACTCATAGGTGGACAAAAGAAAGGGCAAAAATGAATTTTGTATTTTCATTTCAAAAATGAAATCCTCTTCATTTTTATTCTATCACTACTGATCTTAGGAATGTTCATTTCCAACCCTGCACAAAATAAGGAACTTAGGTTTTGGGATATATATTATCCAAGAACAAATATTGGGTACAAAGTATAGTCAAGATGTTTCATTCAAGGTTTGATCAACATGCTATTCCTTTAAACAACTTAATAGGTTAAACAAGCAAGATTATTGACTAGATTTATACATCACTAAAGAAGGTTTGTTTTAGGGATAACTAAAGCTAGGATGCCAAAAGTTCAAATGTCCAGGAGATAACAGGAAAGAGATATAGAAAATTCTAATTCTTTGCTGCCCTCTAGAAGTCATTTATATGTTTGTAGCCCATATCTGATAGCCTTAGTTTATATAATAAACTACCCTTGACTGAATTTGTCCAATATTCCATGTAATAAACCATGATTTACAAATAGTAATTGTGATGGTTATTATACAACATGCTAAATTTAAAAAGCAGAAAACTATATTATGCAGTATATATGAACCTATTATCTTTCAGTTTAGGGTTAGTTTAGTTTGGTCACGGAGTTAATTCATATTTACTACATACTGTTCAAAAATAACCTGAACACCAACTATGGTATCAAAGCTGGATGTGTAGCTGCATGCTTGCAGGTTCATACAAGAAAGACTATCTGAAAAAAAGGCCACCCCCCTGATTTCCCCCCCATATCTATAACCAACATTTAGTTAATTAATTAATTAATTAAATTTTTATTCTGCCCTTCTCCTGAAGGACTCAGGGCAGTGTACAGCCATAGTGAAACACATATAACACAAAAATTAAACTATTTAAAACATATTCAATGATATGGCTCTATTTCTTTAAAAAAAAACCAAGATTAAAAATATCCCATTAAAATTCATTATTCCGTCAGGCCAGCTTGTTTAAATAATAAAGTCTTAAGGGCACGGCAGAAGGCACGAAGGTCGGGGATCGTATGTATCTCTGGGGGCAATTCATTTGTTAGGACAGGAGCCCCCAAAGGGAAGGCTCTCCCCCTGGGAGATTTGAGAGTAGTTACCATTTCATCAAATGGCAGCAGCTGAAAGATAAGGTAGAAAATAGGCCCAGTCCATTATTCTTGTCAGATTTGTTCTTTTCTTAAATTATAAGTAGCTGATTCTTCTTAAGAATCAAGATTTATTTTAAGAGGTGGTGCTTAAACTTGAGGGTTTTTTTCACCTTTCAGTCCCATTCTCTCTCCCTCTTTTTTAATACTACCTCATTTGGAATGTTCAACCAGTGTTAAGCCATTGTTGGCTTAATTCTAGTTTACTCAATGAAACACAATTGGTTCAGTTCATACTACAGATTACATCCGCTGAAGTCTACTGCAAAAGGTCTTTTTGGCCCAAGAGCAGGTAAAAACCACTGGGATCAAATGCCAACCATTTTTTAAACTGTTTCAGATTCTTCTGATAAGGAATATGGAGAAGCGATCTCAATTAATAGAGAAATAGCAATACAGTATATAGTATGAATGCAACAATGAAGTGCATTAGTTGCCCCTAATGCAACTAATGGGGGTGGTGGTGGGTGGGATATGGGATCCCCAAATGCAGCTAAAGCATAGTTCCTAACAGCGCCTCTCAAGGTGGCAGATGGGGAGGGATATTGTGATCTGTAGTTCTCCAGATATTTTAAAAAAGAAGCTGACTTTGCAAGCCAGTAGCCTAAATGTTTATTTTTCATAAACTTTTTAATAAACCATTTAATCTAGTGGTGAAATCCAATTTTTTTTTACTACCGGTTCTGCGGGAGTGGCTTGGTGGGCATGGTGTGGTTTGGTGGGTGTGGCAGGGGAAGGATACTGCAAAATCTCCATTCCCACCCCATTCCACAGGAAGGATACTGCAAAATCCCCATTCCCCCTCCACTCCTGCGGCAAGAATATTGCAAAATCTCCATTCCCACCCCACTCTGGGGCCAGCCAGAGGTGATATTTGCCAGTTCTCGGAACTACTCAAAATTTCCACTACCGGTTCTCCAGAACCTGTCAAAACCTACTGGATTTCACCCCTGATTTAACCACTCTGTAGCTTAAGCAAGCATTTCAGGGACCCAGAATTGAACACTATGCTAACAAATTAAGGCACCTTTCATTCTTCATGCTGCCCAGAGATAGTGTGGGAATTGCAATACCATTACATCCAGAGGGCAACAGGTTGAATAAGATTAAGATTAAAGAAGTATCACTTCCAGTTTCCCAAGATGTAACTCTTCCTGTATGTTCCTTGCCAGGTGAAACCACTTTTCTGTCTTCCTTCCTTCCTGTAAATGGCTGGGTCTTAAGAGCCGTTTTAGTGCAGCTTCAGACAAAGGACTCTTTGTGAAATTGCAAACTAAGATGTTTAGACTTAAATGGCACAGACAGGCTTATCATGCCAAAGTAGAGAGGAGGTATAGTTGAGGGTTTTGCACATCCTTATTTGCCTGGTTGTGTACATCAGTGTTTTCAACCTGGCAACTTTAAGATGGGTGGACTTCAGCTCCCAGAATTCCCAAAGCCAAGGCTGAAAAACACTAGTGTAGCTGATTTAAAACAACTGACAGAAAAATAAAATCCTTATTTCTAGCACTTTTTCTTTTGAGATAGTTTTTGCAAGTTTGCCAATAATAATTACTGTGATTAAGACTGTCCAGCATAAAGAGACAATTGCAAGGAACAGGTTCTTGCTTGCCCTATAGCTGACTCCATTGTAGATAGATGCTGCCTCCTCATAAGAGTTCACTTTCCTCATTCAGGGTTTTCGTAGAACAACTCATAAACTGATTTGAGATACATACATTTGATTTTATAAATGAATGTATGTGTGTGTGTGTATACACAAACATATTTTAGCAACATACAAGTATGTTTTGGTAATGTTCATTTAGGAGTGCCTAGCACTCTGAGAGACCACAGCTTCATTTTGCACTTAAGAAAGACTGCTGATCCCAGTTAGCCAGAGGTCTCTTATAGGCATCACTAGAATCTAATGTATAATGCAAATAACATTTGTTTTTTAATCAAAGCAAGCAGGCTGCTCAGCCTCTTCTCACCCTACCCTACCCCAGGATACCCTTCATCTTTGGACACTTTTTAAAAAATGACTCTTAAACATGCAAATACAACCATTGAGGTCAGTAAACACAGCCTATATAGAAATCAGCTGCATCTGAGAAAACAGGTTTTGGTGTTTGCCACTTATGGAGGGCAATGTCAGCACTGGATGGTCTGAACTGTGTGTTGTGTTGTGGGGAAGAGGGACTCTTTTTGACATATTTGAAATTGGAGAAAGAGTTGGAGATCTCACCAATTTAGATTAGAGAGAACAAACCATCTGGCTATAGGTTGCGCAGATGCCTGTCCAGGATGAAAAAATGTTGATATTTGAGCGCTCTCTGCTGACTGCATTGTGAATATATACGAGATGGCAGGGATTGAGTTTTTTTTTTAACCTTCTGTTGCAGAAATGGAAAACAAGTTAAAGTATAGATACACATTCAATGTGAGCAGTTTTGGCTCACAATATACCAGGCATTATATAGCCACTGTCAGAATGCTCTTTGCACAAAGCAAAATTAAAGCAAGTAGTTAAAATGAATGCAAATGGCTGTTTTTAATTTATTCTCAATGTATATTAGTGCACCAAGGCAAAATATTTAGAATACAAGTGAAGAATGCTAGCCTGTTTTTCACTCTTGTTCCTACTTGTTCCAGAGAATAGAGCAACTGCAGGGAATGTGAGTAGTGAGGCAGAATATCCAAAGAATCAGATAATGTCCTGGATGGATACATTTAGTAATATTATTCCAAATGTCCAAGAATGGTTGTCAAAAATGTGTGATTTATCTGCTTTGGGAACGGCAATATTCTCTACTAGTCAAAGGATGTAGCAATATGTGTTACTGTGGCACAATTCTGCCCCATTTATCAACCAACCAACCATCACACCCACCCACCAACTCATCTATTCTCATTTATAAAATCTCATTCATTTTTTCTAAGTTGAATGTTTTCCTCTTCATTTGTTTACTGAAAACTGGTGCCAACGGAATAGGGAACTGGAACACAGAAAGCAGAGAAGGGGTCATGCAAGTTTAGTAAGATCTACAAATCTATGTGTGGCCATTCAAAAGTAAGCTATGGTATCTTATAGCATCATGGAATTGTTTGAATTATTGCCTTAAAATACAAACTTATTATGCATTGGGCATCATTTATTTCTGTAATGTAGCTGACTTTTCATATGTAAAGAACTAAGTCACCAAAAAATAAAAGTATATTAAAAAGTAATAATTTTAACTGCTTTCTGTCTGACACAATAAGTATCAATACTTCTTACCTATGTAAGGCTTCATATTAAAGAAAAATCCAGCTGCTGCTTGAGAAAAGCAGCAAAATGAAAACAAGAAAACATAGTTACTATTTGGGGGCAAAATGTCGTATCAGCTGGTTGTTATATTAAAAAGCAGTCCACAAATAAGGCTAATTACAACTTTGAAATATGTTGTATTTTTCGGTACGCGAAAGTTGAAATTGCCAAAAGACAAGTATTAAAATTACTCAAGGAGAAAAAAAAACCAAATTGCATTAAGACAGGTTTGTGAAGTGTGTCACATGTTTGAAAAGTGAAACAGCCACACTGATGTGATGTATACACGGGTGCCTCATTGTGTCTCCCACAAATATTTGCAAATATTTATTGGTGTACAAACTGTGTAGCTCGTGTTTCTTGTGAGTATTTCAACAAAATTACTGTATTTGTTCAGTTACAGGCATAATATTTTTCTCTCTGAATATACTGGGCACCTTGAATAAAAAAGCACACTAGTCACTGCTACCCTACAATACTTTATTGTAGCACAAAGATTACAACATCTTTTGTCAAAACATGGTTATTTCATCAAAATAAAGATTTTTTTTCCACATAGATGGCTTTTGTGTAAAAAAAAAAAACCCTTAAAAGCATTGAAGCAATATATCTTGAAGTTGTTCTCCCTTTTATAGTTTAAAACAAAAATGAAAACATTAGCTCTGTAAATTTTTTTTCAAACACAAACAATATATTTAGCAGAAAACTTTACTTTGTATACCATTGAAACATTTGGCAAAACAATTCTTTAAAATAGTGCAATGTTTGTATGTCTCAGTTTTATGGATATCTCCCTCCCTCCACACTGTGAAACAATAGCCAGATTTTTAACAGTTGTTCAGACAGACCCTTTGGACGAATGAAAGTGAAGTAGGCACAGTCCACCAAGAACGTATGTGCAATTTTTACTAAATTAAACAGAAGCACCATTAACAACATATTTTTGTTGCAGATCTTTTTTTCATTTCAAGTGGGCGTATCGATCTATATAGCAGAAAGCATCTCTGGGTGAGTTCTAGGTGCTGCTCTTGAACAGCAACCAATGGCATTAGAACACAACTTAGTTAAGGTGGGGACTGTTGCTTGTTATGGAGGAAAGAGCTCAATAAAACCTCAGGTCATGTAAATCACAGGCAGCAGGGAGCCTCTGTGGACGTGTGAGATTTTGAAAACTATTGTGAGCAAGCTCAGTAAAGAAGATGCAAAATAGACTTGCTCATGTACAAACAGCCTCTTACTCATTTACTCATTTATTCCAAGATTAAATGGTGATTGTGTCATCTGATAGTTTAGCACATTAACTTAGCTATTTGGGTTTTTTTTTCTGGAGAGATGTACATATTTCCAGAGCATTGGGGATAGCCACTCATCATCTCAAAAGAATTGTCTTTGTAGCCATGTGAGCCCAGAATTACTTCCAGAAATAAAGATAATGCTAGAAAACTCTGGTATCTTATTCTCTTTCTTTTTAAAAATAAATGTCAAATGGTATAGTAAGATTAATAGATATAAGGGAAGATATTGATGAGCACATTGGTGGCTACAGATATTGAATTGCTATGCAGTCTGGAAACAATGCAAATGTGGAAAATACTTCTATCACCAAGAAAGGGCCTTAACTCAGGGGTAGAATCCTTTCTGTATCCTTTCTGTGCAGAAACCCAATATTTAATTTATGAAATGTAGACTCTTCTGCTGAAGAGAGTTTTCTACTATAGACACAGCAGAACCAGAAAATTTGTTAAAACTGGGTCCACACATGCTAAATCATAACCTGGTTGATTTGACTTTGGAAGAGTATAAACTTCACAGTATGATTCATGAACCATACTTTATGGCTTAAGACAGTATGTGAACCAGGCTGCTGACTTATCATTAAAATAAAATATGGGAAAGTATGATTTATGTGATTTATATATATACTGCTCAAAAAAATAAAAGGAAAATAAGCAGAAGACATCCGAGATCTGAATGAATGAAATAGCCTTATTAAATACTTTGTTTGTTACATACAGTAGTTTATACACTGCTCAAACATCTAAAGGGAACACAAAACTCGGATGTCTTCTACTTGTGTTCCCTTTATTTTTTTGAGCAGTGTAATTATGAAAACTGCAAATCCCTTGCAGATCCCTGAACCATCATTGATTATGATGGTTCAGAATGCTGGAAACTACAATCCAAAAAATCTGGGAGACTGCAGATTTACCACCTCTGCTCTGAATTTTTATTTAGAAGTGAATCCCATGGATAATGAAGAATAGACTTTGTAAAATTGTGCTGATACAATAACTACATAAAATTATTAATTAATATTTGCTTTAAGAACAGTAGGGATGTTTTTGTGCAACTCAAAAGAACCTGAGACAGGAAAGAAAGAAAGAAAGAAAGAAAGAAAGAAAGAAAGAAAGAAAGAAAGAAAGAAAGAAAGAAAGAAAGAAAGAAAGAAAGAAAGAAAGAAAGTCAGCTAACATGTAAGGATGATAAAATAAGGAAGTTGGGGCTAGATCAGCCACCCCTATAAATTGCTAACTGGAATGATAAGTATTAGTGTCCATTACATCTGGAGGGCACCAGTTTGGCCTAAGATCTGAGAAGTTTTTGAACTGGGCATAAATGATACTTCTCTGGAACATTCTATCCCAGCTTAGAATGTGATATTTGAGAAGCATTGTTGCCCACAGTCATTCAAATAGAGGCAATGAAAAGACTAATAAAAAAAATGAGAGAGAAAAGGCATCTATTAAGGATTTCAAAATTATGAATGAAAAAATAGAAATTAATGTAAATAAAGTTCGAAGATTTAATTTGTGCTAGAGGCTAAATTACTACTGCAGAATAACTGTATGGTCCTGGGCACATTTCCTAAGGACTTTCTTACTAATTATACTAAAAATACTGTAAAGATAGTACTGCTGACTCTGCAACAATGACTGTATCACTGTACAGTAAAAGAAGATGTAAATAAATGTATTATAGTGAGAAGGAATCTTTAAAAATACTAAGTAGTATATGCTTGTGCAGAAGAAAAAGCTTAGGTGTGTATATATGTTTTAAGCATCAGTTTTTCAAAATAATTCAGGAGGTCAGGAAAGAAATTTACTTATATTGCAGCTATTAGTAAGAAAAGTGAATTACAGTAATGAAGCAACTAACCCACCACCAAAAGATCTGCAACAGAAACGCTATTGGAGGGGGAGGGGGATGATCTATTTCTCAAAGACAATAGTTATTGATGCATTTGCAGATGGTTCTACTATAATGAATACACTATCCTAAAGAGTATCATAGATACTCCTAGAAATTATTTGTTTGAAAACAGAGTATTAGCAGAAAGCAAGAAATTGTTTCAACAACAGCTGATCTTTAAGGATGACTCCCAAGTGATTAGGCTTTGTTTACTCTAAAGATGTATATTTTCTAACTTTCAAAACAGTTGTTATAAGAGTTACCACTGGGGCAAAGTGCACGACATGCTTTTTCCTAGCTCAGTCAGACGTTGGGGGAGTTCCTGAGGAGTAAAAATTAATTAAACCCCTCTGTTGCAAATTTTTTTGCTTAGATAAAAGTACCTAATCTTTATATTTTTAAATAAGCTCTTTGAAAAACATGTGTGTGTTTGCTTGTTTTCAGTGAACAGAGGAGGAGAAATCCTGCTAAAACCAAGATCCAATCCTTAGGCAATTTCTCTCCTCATGACTTTTGTTAGGTAATTTGTCAATCCCAACAAAAATATAATTGTGGCTGGACTGGAAACTGGACCATTTTTCTAAATATAGCACCCGGCCCACAGATATATGTGTAAAATCTGTAACTGTTAAAATAATCTGAGCTTTACTGAATACTAGGTATAAAAATAGTGCATATATGAATCTGTTTTTCCCAGTTGTTCAGACTAATGAGGAGACATGGGGAGGGTGGGGGGGGGAGGGAAGGGAAGAGAAGAGAAACGTTTTTTGGGACATTTAGAAGTTAAAATGTCTTCTTCCCTCTGTACTTAGCAGTCAAATCCTTGGAACTGCTCCCCAGTTATTACTCTCAAATTCGAGAAGAGGGAAACCATTGTACTAATTGTAATTCTGTATTTATATGAAAGCATCCTCCACAATCTGCTGTATTTGTGATTCGTAGGGGAAAAAAGCATCTGACCTGTCAAAAGCTAATAGCACTAAATGCAGGAGCTTGGAGGTAAGCAGGCATCTTGCAACAAGGCAAATTGAAAAAGCTGGAAGTAAGTGGTTAGGCATAGAACAAAGGGTCCAGAGCACTTGGGCAGGGTTAGGCTGCATTGCATCGAAGGCTCAAAGAAAGCTCCTAAAGTGAATGCCTCTTTTACACAGAATGCTGCATATAGGCACGTACCCTGGAAGCGTAAGTCAAATGCAGGCATAAGCATACTGTTTATCTTGGAAGCAGCAAAGAATAAAAGTAAATCAGACACTAAATGATAAGGCTTTGAATAAGGCTTACTCTTCTCCATAGCTCAGTCCCTTTTTGTCCCAAATACCAAAAGGCTTCTAGACAAGAAGGGCAGTGTATTACATTCTGGGAGGAAGAGGAAAGAGGAGGATTCCTAGTATAAATGAAATGATAGCTTGGCAGAAGGAGACGGTATGCAAAAGCGGAAAGCCTGAGGCAAGCTTCTCAGAAGAGCAGATGGAAAATCAAGCAATACACTCTACTGCCTTCCCCACATGGGTAAGGGGAGAAACAGCACTTACTGTCCCTCAGGTACCTTACCCTCTCAGCCAGAGGTTCCCCCACAGGGTGAGGAAACCCATTCTTACAGCAGCTACAAACTCCCTCAGGGAAGGGCTTCTAATATTTCACAGTTGCCTCATGGTCTCTCCAGGGAAAGGGCAGGATCAAGATTGATTATGAGAGATCCACTGGCTGTCAATGGGGCGCCTCAGCAATTCCTCCACATGTCGTGCCACATCCATTGAATCATCCAAGTCAAATTCTCCTTCTGGATCCAGCACAGAGTCAGGACTGAGAAAGAGAGAAAGGACCACCATGAAAAAACTCTGAATTCTAAAAAAGATACTTCTGAAAACTTTCTCAAGAGGCTGTTTGGAAGAAGCTCTAACAATCTGGTTTTTAAAAAATATGCAGTCCTCTCAAATTCATTCATTTCCCCCTCCAGTTTAGAGAGGGGAGGGTAAGTGATTTTTCCTAATTCTTTAAAAACAAATTTTTTTTTCATGGATATGATTTTTTTTGTTTTCATCTTTGTTCTTATTAAGGAAATGCTGAAAAATGGGATAAAGTAAGGTGAAATATTGCCCATACAGTTAAGATTACAGACTATAGTTGCAGCAAAATAAAATGGGAAAATGAATTTACTATTTTAGACTGTAATAAGTTTAATTTAGTTTAGTTTTATTGAATTTATATACCACCCTTCTCCCCGAAGGGATTGGGTTTAGCATCACTTTAAAAAGATGATCTTTTGCATTAAAAAGAAATCTCATGTAAATTTAAAAAATTATTTCAAAAGGAAATAGTAAAATGCAGTGCAAAGGTGCAGAACCTTTGCTGATTAAAGGAGTGCAAAATGATTTGTGTGGAATGTTGAAGGACACACTCCCAAAGTATGCACACTCCCAAAGACAGAAAACATGGGAAAGGCATTGCAAGATAAATGGGTGTCTTAAAAACCTGTAAAGCTTAAGGTACATTATTTAGCCCTAAAAAATCACTCCCTAAGTGGCAAAATATCTTCTCCATAGGACTCACATCTGAGCTCCATATATTCTGGGGAATCTCTGGGGATTGTGAGATGTTGGTATGCCACACTTTTTGTGCCTCTTCATTTTCTCCCTGTTTATTATTTTTCCTTTCTGTACAGGGACAGCATTCAAAAATAGAACACCCACTACAAGTCTATACAATCTCTGTCCATGAGTGGCAGTAACTGATTGGAGATTTGAGCTGGCAGAACTACCTTGGCAATGTTTGCCACTGTAGTGTCCAGGAACATTTCCCATGCTATATCCTTCCCATAAATCACACTGTTCTCCAAATAGCTGTTTAGTAGTAATTTAAATCAGGAAATTTAGGAAAGCTCTCACCAGTGGTGTCCCCAGAGGGAACAAGGGAACACTTGTCAAAATGATGCAAACAGCACTTCAATGCAGGTATTATCCATTTTCTGAGTGCATCAAGAATGGGGTGACACCCAGCACAATGCTCTGAGACTGTTTTCATTATTCTGATGAAAGCAGCAAGAACCCAAAGAAAGACTATTGTCTCTTCTCAAATGCGATTCTTCTTGTTAAGAATATTAATATTCTTATTTTATTCTTAGTCTTATATATTTCGTCCCCCATCTAGGGACTTAAGAACGCCCCAGTCTGTTCCAACCCCAATTAACTGGGCAATGATATGACAGCAACCTCTCTCTTAAAGCAGATTAGGAACATGCAAACGGAACATTTGTTTGCATGTTGTGAACATACTAGTCTCACAAATGTTATGTTGTAATATGTTTTCAACTATAAAATGCAAGACTCTACAATAGCAGAGAACTTTCAATGACAAAGGCCTTGCCTCACTTACTTTTGTGTGTACATGTTGTAGTGAGGAGCAGTAGGGCAAACAGCCGGTGATGATGCTTGTTCCATGTAGGAAGCCCCTGGACCCATAGGATCTCCTGAAGTGGCAGCAAACCTACAACAGATGGGGCAGAAACAGAGAAAGATTTTTGCCTGATACCAACGGATCCGTCAGTGGTAAGAAGAACATAAACTATTTGGGGTTGATTTTATGGAAAGCAGGAATACACATTTCAGATTCCTTCCTTGATATAAATATCCACACTGGTATGAAAAGAATCAGAAAGTAGGACCCAAACTTCTTATTTTAGAAAACGCAATAATCAAGCTACAATGGCTTAACATTATCAACTTTTTCTCATTTCTACCTTTGCACTGAAGCTAGCAAAATGGAAACTGGATTTATGTTGCTTGCTTCAAGTTTTTAAAATCATAAATCCTCCTTGGGAGGTGCAATATCCAAAGATAAAAATGGGGGTGCTAACTTAATTATTGTACTCCTGGCTCAAAAGATAACTAAAAAGAGAGCTGGGGGGAGGGGGGAAGAATTCCAGTTGAAAGTAAATAGCTACCACTTCTTCCTTACTTCTCTCTCCCTTTAAAAGAATCAAAATGCATTTTCTCAACCCACGGTACTTACTCTGGCACAACTTGCTTGATCTGCGGCTTTACATATCCATCTATAGCCTTTGCTACAAAAGAAAGGTGTTGGGGTATGTGAGAGTGAAGCATATAGTTACTGTACAAGGCAAACTTTATATAGGAATCCTTTTTGGAAATAGTAGTAATCTGGTATTCTTTTTCATTTTAATTACATGCATGTTGAAGTCCTTCCCCAAGGAGGAATGAATTAATTTGGCTTGTCTGTTTTGCTTGTACAATATTCATTCCGAAAGCTACACCATTCCTTTTCCTTGTTGATCTGGAAATCTTTCATTGAGAAAAATCCATGTTAAAGATTTGCATAACTATATTTCAAAACTGCTCAAAATGATTTCTGGTAAGTAAATTGAAACACAGTTTATCCTTCTCAAGCATTCAACTGTAAAAACAATCACTGACCTGGTCATTAAAGGGAACCCTTTCTTCCTCACCAAAAAGAAAAAGAAAAACTAGTTATGAAAAATATCTGTTTTACTTCAATTAATTGCCTTAATCACTATCTCCGTCTTTTAGAGAAATATGCAGTTTGCATTAGCATTTACCTTTCTTTTTAATAATACATTTAAAAAATATTTTCTAATACAATTATTTGGTCAAAGAAAAAAGGATTTGAAATTGTCTAGACTGAGAATGAAAGGATCATATGTATCCATTGGAAAAGACAATGATCAGAAAAAAGTTAGGCACTTTTCTACAATTACCTGAAGTGATTGGCATATAATATTTGGAGAAAACTTCTTCCTTGGATCTATCAGGATACACAAAAGTGAGATATGGGAGGTCACCAAGACGGTCTGCTAGGGAGCGGATGGAGAAGTCACGGGTGGTGAAGGGCATTAAATTCCAGAACATTCTCTCAGCTGAAAAAAAACCCAGATCATAATCAGATATATGCTCAATATATTCTGATCCAATGTTCTCATAGTGATCAAAATAGGCATTCATGTTGCTGAAAAAGAATTTACCATTTTCAAACTTCCAGGCAACTGTGATCCCTCCAATTTCGGAGTCGCTGAACCTCAAGAGGAAAGTTCCATCTGGTTTGCTGATTAGTAAATCATGAGCTTGCTGCTTGTTGATAAAACCTAGAATAGCCCTAGAGAAGTGGAAACAATAGAGAGAAATCAGCCAGCAAAGTATCTAGACAGGAAAAAATAAATTAAAGGAGAGTGGGGGATAGGACTCTTACCCATCATTCCAGTGAGGCTTCAGATGTTTCTTCAGGACTTCCATCACTCCATCAAACCATTGCCAGAATGTATAATTGCGCCCTGGAAGATTTTCCTGGTTAAATGAAAAGAAAGAAAAACAGTTATGGAATTTTTCTTTGATTGTTGGCGGTCTTCATGTTTTTTCTGATCCTATCCTAGTATGTTAGAGAAGGAATAGCTTTATAGTAAAATACACAAGCAATCATATTCATCGGAAACATAATACACATTCTTTTAAGCTTAAGTGACTCCAAACTGATCAAACAAAAATTGGAAAAACTTTGAAACCTCCATGGATTTGAATGACTAAACATGAGATTTTTTTAATTATTATTATTTATCACTGCACTGTTGAGTGATTGTTTCTCAGTGTTTAAAAGGAATTCAGTTAGTTGCCTGTAGAGTTGATTAAGTTATACAAAATTCATGCATGCAGTAAACTACATGTTTTATATACAGTCCCCAAATATATTTCTGCTGATGCAAGAAGACAGTTCATATGGTGAGGCAGTGTTTAAACTATTTCAAGAAGATTTTGATGTATATCTAGTGAACTAATAAATTGAAGTTATTCTGTAAGGAGGAATGTGCTAAACTTCCTCCAAGCTTACATGCAGGATTGATCACCGGTTATCAGAAACATTTAGTCACAGCTATTTTAGTCCAAAGGGGGTACATCAGTTACTGAAAGCAAAAGTTCACATACTTTTGCCCTACACAAATATGTAGCTTTAGATCATTTTTCTCAATAAATAAATGAACAAGTTTAATGTTTTGATCATTTATTTAATTGGATTTTCTTTATCTAGTTTTAAGGCTTGTGTGGAGAATAGATCGTGTTTTAGGCCACATTTATGCAGAAATATTGAAAATTCAAAAGGTTTCACAAACTTTTAAGCATACCTTTTTACCTTTCTTTTCACCTGATTGTGGGCATCTTTTATTTTGATATTTTTAATGCAACTTTTGTATCATCTGTACATCTTAATCTGTTCTTCCCTCAGAGTGACTTATAAATTTAATTGATTAATTCTGAGTCTGTCTTGAAAACAATCTTCAAGTTTAATGGGAGCCTATTTAATGTCAAGAATGAGCTCTGAGGTAAGAAATTCAGAGTTCAAAACTCACTGTCTGATTAATACATCTTTAGTCTATATTATGCAAGAAATAGCATTCCTGAGCTGTTGTCAACATAATATATATGAATTTATTAATTTGGTTTTTAATCTTCTCAAAACAGATTTACTCTCTTCTCAAAGGTTGTATGAATAAACTCTTCTAGCATACTTAGGATTACCATTAAGTTTAATAGTAAACTTCTTTATTGTTCTCCTTTCTGTGAGGTAAATCAATACTGTTCCCTTTTGGAGATCAAGGACTGAGATGATTACCAAAAAGCCCAAGAAAAAACAAGAAACAGAACTTCAACATTTAGGTAAGTTCTGTTCTCTTTATAAAAAACTTTTCCCCCCTATATAAAGAAAAGATTCTTGGTAAGACCATCAACAGATTAAGTTCTTTTAATCAGATGATGGTTTAGTGATTTTAAACACAGAGCTGTTCTTTTGGAAATGGCATGGAATAAATATGCATTCACGACTCGCTGTTTACTGTATCAGCTACATGTGTAGCTCCAAGATAGTTCAGGATTACGTTTACAAACTGAATTGTCTCTTTTTTATCTCAAATGCAGATTGAGCAGCAGAGAGAAAAAAGAGAACACATGACAGTGATGCAGACGAGAAATGAAGTGGGGGGGGGGGGGAGGGAAAGACTGGGGAGAAAGTTATGGTGATGGAAAAGGCCTGCGGGCCAAACTACTTCCCCCAAAGTGGTTTTCTGGCAAATCTGGTTATTAATTGGTTTCTTATTTACCCTGTTGAACTGAGCCCAGGAGACAGTCATGTTGTTATAATCTTCCAGATGATTCATGCTGCTATTGAAGAGCTTTTGGGCAAGAAAGAGGAGGTTTTCTTTGGTAAGTCCACGACTGCTCTGGACTTCAGACTTGAACTTCATGTTGAGAGCCTCACACAACTGGGACCACATCACTTTGTCTGGCACAGCAAAAGGCACACGTCCTGGCTCTGCAAAAGCGTTGTCCCACAGCACTGTGGCAGTGGCATTATTATCCTGGCTGCCATGCACAATTACCACTACTGGCAGGGATAATGTCTTCACCTGGAATACCAGCTCATTGCCACCTACACTGAAATGAGACTCAAAGAGAATGGTGAACTTCTCCTCAGTCACTGACTCAGCACCACGACGATCTGAACGCTTGATCCGCTTCAAGGACTAAGGATGGATGAAATAATAGAGGGAGACATAAGAAATAGGAAACAGATCACAAATTGTCTACATATCACTCAAGACTAAAAACCGTAAACGTGAACCGGAACTCAGCTATATACTCAGGCTGATCTTCTGGGGAAAATTTACTTAGTAATTTTACTTTCCATACCTGTTATTAAAAGCTATATCTAGAATTAGTCTTTAGGAGATGTGGGACTACAATAGATGATGAGGCTTTCCTCCTTAGTTACATTTTCAATAAGAAAAACAACAGTAGGATGTGAAGCTGGAGGTATATAGTATGAATCAGTGAAGACATCTCTCACCATGTTGCGGAAATGAGCACTCAGTGTTCCAGTTGCCTGATGATATTCCATAACACAGGAATTGTTCAAGATATCACCACTGGACTCACTGCCAAAAGAAAGAAATGGCAGCTAGTTGAATGCAAGCCAGTATACCACCGGTGATTTACTATCTCCCATTGAGAGTGTTAATTTTGCAGTATGGGTATACCAATGATATGGCTCCATCCAGTGGAGATTTTAGATTGGTTCTCATGGCTTCATAAAAATCTGCTTTTCAAAATTATGACATCTATTACAAGCAAGTGAATGTACAATGTACACTGAATTACCTAAAACCAAGCAGCTACTTTTTGCTCTGTTGCCCTTGTCTTTAGATAAGCTTAAACGTTTCCTATAATGTTGATCAAATTTCTACCTCAGGATAAAGTTTTCTCCAACCAAATACTGACAAACTGTAACAAGGATATAAGTAATGAAAATTGGCTTAGTCACAGATTGTAAGAGCGGCAAAGAAGAAGTCAAATAAGGCTAAAAGCTTTCAGTCCTGAGAGCTGAGTTGAAATTCAGACTTTCCTGCCCTTAATACTTTAGCATCCAGGATAAACATTGAAAATGTCTTGCCAATTTAATTTTAAAAGTTACAATAATTACTTTTTTATTTAAGAATATTAATGGCATATTTCTATGTATTAATTTCTACTCTTAACATCTTCTGACAGCTTTTCTTAGTGCAACATCCTTCAGAAGTGTTGGGGCTGGAAACCTGCACTTATGGAGGATAGTAAGCAGTAAGAAAGCTGGTTCAGGAGAAATGGATTCTATCCTCCCTCCCTTTGCTTCCTTAGCCTGTAATAAACATACATACTTGCGAGTACTCTCATTCTTCAGTAGGGCTTTGGCTTGCAGCTCACTGATGATGGTGGCCTTTACTTGTGGTGGGTTCATGTGAACATTTAACTTGCCACCAACCAGCAGTCTTACTGTCGCTGCAAACTTAGTCTGAGTCTTTAGCACCTGTGGAGGCTGCTTTTCTATTATGAATGTGCTATAAGGAGAGGAAAGGGAGAGGAAAGACCAAGTCATTAGTTACAGAAGGTGAAAAATAATGCAAAAATAAATGTGCTAGCTTTTGTGACTCAGTATATACATCTCATCAGCAAAAAAAAAACCAATGGCAAACTACAAACCCCCATGAATAAAAACACATACACACATCAATAAAGTACAAGCAGACCTTTACTTATGAACAGAAAGGGATTGGAATTTTGGCCACTAAGGGATATGGTCTGTCAGGAAGTCACATGACTGGACACCATTGCAACCATTTTTACTGTGGTCATTAAGGGAATGAAGGAAATCCAGCTTCCCCAATTGACTTTGCTTGTCAGAAGCTGGCTGGGTGGGAAGGTTGCAAATTGCAATTTTCATGACTGCTAGATACTTCAACTATCATAAAAAAAGAACCCAAATTGTGATCACATGACTTGGGTGTACAACAGTTGTAATTTTGAGGATGGGTCATAGATCACCTTTTTTGAGGCCATAAACATGAAACAAATGGTCCTAAATCATGAAACAAATGGTCCTAAATCAAGGACTGGTTGTGCTCAAATATTATAGCAACAACCCACAACAGGCAAAGGAAGTTGTGTAATAACCCACTAGACAAGGGAAAAGGCTTAAATAACTAGAACTCTAACAGAATCAGAAATAGACTATCTATATAGCATATTCAAGTGCAATAGATACCAAAGCAATAAAAAAGCATTTATTCAAACAATCAACCCATCCCTTAAAGAAGAAAGCTCTTGCATATCAAAAATATCTCAGTAACTACCCACAGATTATTACACACCCCTTGTAGGAAGCAAGTATATCTAACAACACATCCTACCTAGTGACTAGTGCAGAAATTATGTCTGTGACGGTACCATTAACATCTGAGAGCAACTCTTCAATTGGTCCAGGAATAGGCAGCTGTTGGTACAAGTGTTCAGCACGACGTACTTGTTGGCGGTTCTGGCAAATGAATTCAGCCAGTTTTTCACACCTAGGGAAGAAACTCATTGTATTCTAGTTTGTCAGAAACAATGAAGAATCCTGTGGCACCTGAAAGACTAACATATTAATTCTTGAAAGACTAACAAGTTTAGAGTTAGGAAAAGAAAAGGGGGCGTGTATATAAGGATTAGTGAGGCCTAGGGAAAGAAGTACGTGATGGGAGCACAAAAAGCCCTAGGGAAAATGATCCCAACATATATTTCCTAATGATGTCAAGACATGCTATCTTCAACCATTATGCTGAATATTTATGAACGTTTTAAAAAACAGGCAAAGCTCAAACTGCCTAAAACCACACTATCTGACAGCTACTTCAGATTATAAATTCAAGAGAAGTATTGTATTATACACAGACTATGGGCTATCTTTTGCAATTTTTTTTTACTATCCATCATTATTTGGGTTCAATTAAGTTAGGATATCGGATCAATCCTATAATAATGTTGTTTTGCATTTCAAGAGATAAATGGTCCTTTCAAATTATGTTGTATATTAGCCATGAATGGTTGTTAAGTATGGCTTTTAATTTGATTATTTCATTTGCTTGTGGATTTTTAATGTTATGAATATGCTGCACAATGTAATTGTTGCAGCAACCATGAATTTAATTTGAATTAGCACTGAGCCTGAAGACATAAAGAAAAATCAGGGATGAGGATATTTTAGAAAGGGTTCCAAATTCAGATTAATAGTAATCTCCTTTTCCCGGGTGTGGGGGTGGGGGGGTGGGGTTGGTCAATGTATGAGTCAGGATGCAATTCTGAAAATTCAACAGAAAAGATATCAGGAAGTAGGGACTAGCTATAGCAGCCATTATGTTAAGCTGAATGTAAGTACTCTTGTGACCTATCACTAGCACTCCTTTCTGTAAGGAGTGAAAAATATTCAGTTTATATAGAATGGGATTGGTAGAAATCTTTTTACAGATGTAACTTGCAAGTAGTTCTCACTTGATTATTGTTTGTTCAGAGACTGTTGGAAGCAGGGGTGAAATGTAAGATATGTTACTACCGGTTCTGTGAGGGTGGCTTGGCGGTGGTGATGGGTAATGTGACTGGGTG
Source organism: Coluber constrictor foxii (assembly GCA_038048745.1). NCBI lineage: Eukaryota > Metazoa > Chordata > Lepidosauria > Squamata > Colubridae > Coluber > Coluber constrictor. The sequence continues at coordinate 75,190,449 of CM075961.1, forward strand.
GGCGTGGCCAACTTTTTTTAAAAAAACTTTTCAAAGCATTTTTTCTAATGCTTTGAAAAGCCTCTCTGCCGATCAGGAACTCAGCTGGGATCGTCACAGACTTTTCAAAGCACCTTTTTTACCACCTCTTCGGCCAAGAGGTTGCAGAAAAAAATGCTTTGAAAAGCCTTTGATGATCCAGCTGAGCCGCGCGATCCTCAGAGGCTTTTTTTTTTAACTTTTAAAAGCATTTTTTCATTGGAAGAGGTTGTAGAAAACATGCTTTTAAAAGTAAAAAAAAAAAGCCTCTGATGATCGTGTGGCTCAGCTGGGCATGGTGTTGTGGTAGGGGGAGGGCACAGCCGCAGGGATTTTTGCTACCAGTTCTCTGAACTACCTGCCACCATCGCTAATGGATCAGGCAATCCGGTCCGAACCGGGAGCATTTCACCCCTGGATGGAAGTTACAATGGTGCTGAATGAATTGTACTTACGAATGCAACTCAGAATTACAATCATTGAAGCACATAACGGTAATCAAAATTTGAGTGCTTGGCAGCCTGCCTACATTTATGACTATGTTTCAACTCCCCCCACTTGGCTATCTTCCCCCACTTCTGTCCTTTCGGTTGTCCTGCACCTGCACAAGGAGGGCCTACAACGGGAGGAAGAAGATGGTGACGATGAATTGGGGGCTGAAAGGGGTAGTGATGGGGAGCAGGAGTAAGCAGTGCAGTGCAGTGCAACCAATAGAGCAGAGCTGGGGAAGAGATAGGTGAGTGGAGGAAGTTAAAGCAGAGGTGAGCACAAGGCAGAGAAGTCTGACTTCAAGAGAGCTGGACTTAGACCATGTGTGGTAACATAATGATTCTAAGCTGATGAATTCCCCGCTTAATTCCCCGCACCCCACCTCGTTCCACCTGCTCTTCTCCTGCATCCTTTTTCTCTCTAACCCCTGTTCCCTCTCATGCTCTCTACCATGCTTGCAGGCCATCTAAAGGCCCCTCAGGGGGACCACCATTTCCTGCTAGTTGCTGCCTCCTCTTCCACTGGATCAACTCATCATCCAAGATTATAGTCTGCTGCTTGCGAAGCAAAGCCAGTGTCTGCTGGTGCTTTTCAGCCAGTTCCTGAGGAGTACAAAAAGCATTTTGAATTTGGTATTAACAATAACAACAACAACAAAGAAAGCCTAATAGGAAAGAAAGTAGAAAGTCAGAATTAGGTCTTGGGAGGATGTGACTTACTACACGATACTGTTGCAGTGTCTGAGCCTCCCGGTGTAGCCAAGCTTCCAGGGATGACTTCTTTTGCTGCAAAGTAGGCTCACGGACCATACGTTCCTGTGGGCTTAGCTGAGAGAGCTGACTAAATTGGGCTGGAAAGGAAGCATAAAATTAATCCTTGCCTTGAATTTACCTCAATAGGCTCTCAACTCCCACGTACCAGAAGAGAGTTCCTTCGTTCCAGTTTACCTGTTTGGTTGTTTTAGAGGTAGTCTTCACCATATATTGCCCATTATGATTGTACATCATAATGGTTGTTAAATCGATTAGTCATATGACTGACTCGCTCTTACAACATATTTTGTGGCAGCCATTGAGTGAATACCACAGTTGCAAGGTGAACATCGGGGATATTAGGTGAATTCCACAGTCGTTAAGCAAACCAGTGGTTCACTATGGACACAGTTTTGCCAAAAAAACAGAAGTGCCAGTTTTCAGCAAAACTATTGTAAAACATGGTGATATGATGCTGCCTACAGCCTAGAGCCCTAAATTCAGTCACATGACCATGGAGGGGAATCTGATTGTCAAAATCCAGGTTGTAAGTCCCATTTTTTAGGTCAATCATAACTTTGAACAATCACTAAGTGACTGGCTATAAGTCAAGAACTACCTGTACTACTTTCTTTAAAAAATCAGTAAAATAACATTGAAAGGCATACCATCCATCCAGCTGACTTCACTTTAAAGTGGTTCACTGGTTCTGCAGAATTTTCAAGAGGTCTGTTCTAGTGCTACCAGAATTGACCATGGAGTGTTTCATATCCAAATGTATGTTCTATTACTCCATCATTCGTATTATGAAGACTGGATAAGTAAGTATTACTTACTTACTTATCCAGTCTTCTCCGGTATTAGTATTAGAACTACAACAGTGGTGAAATGTAAAATTTCTTACTACTGGTTCTGTGGGCGTGGCTTGGTGGGTGGGGTGTAATGTGACTGGGTGGGCATGGCCAACTTTTTTTTTTTTTACTTTTAAAACCATTTTTTCTACAATCTTTTCCACTGAAAGGTAAAAAAATGCTTTTAAAGGCCTCTGATGATCCCAGCTAAGTTGCCTGATCGGCAGAGGCTTTTTTTTTCTTTTAAAAACATTTTTTCTACAACCTCTTCAAACGAAGAGGTTGTAAAAAAAAAAAAGCTTTTAAAAGCCTCTGCTGATCAGGCAACTCAGGGGGATCATCAGAGGCTTTTAAAAGCATTTTTTCTACAACCTCTTCGGCCGAAGAGATTGTAGAAAAACATTTTTAAAAGCCTCTGACGATCCCAGCTGAGCTGCGCAATCATCAGAGGCTTTTTATTTTATTTTTAAAAGCATTTTTTCGGCTGAAAAGATTGTAAAAAAAATGCTTTAAATTTTTTTTTTAAAAAAAAGCCCCTGATGATTGTGCGGCTCAGCTGGGCATGTTGGGAGGGGGAGGGAATTTTGCTATCTGTTCTCCAAACTACCCGCCACAAGCGCTACTGGATCGGGTGATCCGATCCAAAGCGGGAGCATTTCACCTCTGAACTACAAGCTTGGAAATAGAATCTTGGAAATCTACAATCTTGGAAACAGAATATCTTCTATTCCCACAGATATACCTTGCAGATGAAGGCTCTCTTGGTACTGGATGATGAAATATTCCTGATGCTGCTGAAGCTTTTTCAGCTGGTTCTCAGTATCCTGGGTGAACAGGCGTAATTCATCAAAAGTCTGGTTGATCTGAAGATGCTTCTGAGTCACAGCATCAGCCATGCTACTGGCCAGTAAAGGGCTCTGTAAATATGGAAATTTAAGAATTAAAAAAAGTATGGAGATATATTATATATATATATATATATATTTGGCCATATTAAGAATATAGGAAGAAGAAACATTTATGTAAAAGTAAATCATACCCACATTTCTAGCCTCTCGCACTAGACGTTGCTCGTGGTATAGGATGTGTCGAATGCAGCGTACTAACTCCAGAGGGCAGTGTTTATATGTATTCTGTAAAGAAAGAGTAAACAACCTAAGAAAGAGTGGGAAACTAGCTTTTCACTCACAGCAAAGTTTAAAAACACCTTCTTTTACTTTCCAAATTCCCAGCCTCCGTAACTCACCTGCAGCTGAGTGGCGTAATGACCAAGTTTGATCTTTAGAAGGAAGCCATCTTCACCCACTTGGTGCTCTGCCTTTTTTTGAAGTTCCTGAATCAGTCCATCCAACAACTGTGCAGCTCTGACACCCTCCTGAGGATTGTCAAGATCTATAGAATCCCTGAAAATTGGATTACAAGGCAGAAGGGTATGTACAGTATTGAGGACAACAGAGGAACCTTTCATATAATCTGCACCAAAATGAGAAGGCAAATGCAGCATAGGTTGCCATTTCTGGATGTTCATACAATGGGCAGAAATTCTAGGTAGTCCATGAATTATGGCTACAATTGGAACCATAATTTTCATCAATAAGCAATGTGATGTAAAATGTGATGTCATGTGAATGCATTGCTTAAGGATGGCTATCACTGCAGTAAAATAATCTGAGGGGCGAAAACCTTATTTAAGACCGGAACAATGCAGCTAAAATAACATGCTTCCTGTATAATGCAAGACAAAGGTTTGTTTCAATTATAAAAGATAAATATCCCATTCCATTTCCCATTCCAAAGTATTGGTTACCACCTTTAGAGTGCTCCATGGCTTAGGACCCGGGTACTTACAAGACTGTCTTCTGCCACTGGTAGCCTCCCACCGACCAGTATGCTTCCACAAAGAGGGCCTCCTTAGGATGCCATTGGCCAGACAATGCCAGCTGGCGGCCCCCAGGGGGAGAGCTTTCTCTGTGGGGGCACCTACCCTCTGGAATGAGTTGCCCCCAGAGATACGGCGGATCCCTGACCTTCGCGCTTTCCGAACTGCCCTAAAGACATTTTTGTTTCAGCAAGCCGGGGTGGCCTGATCTACTCTTTTTTAAAAAAACTGTTTTAATTCAATTACTAAAATTAAGGGTTTTAATATAGGGTTTTTAACTATGGGCCAAATTGATTTAATTGGATTTTAATACTGTTTTAAATTTTGTATTTCTGTATTTTGCTTACTTAAATTTTGTATTTCTGTATTTTACTTCTGTATTTTACTTACTGTATTTACTGTCCAGCACCCCGAGTCCTTCGGGGGAGGGGTGGAATATAAAAATAAATACAAAAATAAATACAAATATAATAAACATAAACATATCATCCTTCTGCAAGGCTGAAAATGCTGCTGGACAACCAGATTTTCACACTCACTTACCATGGCTGGCCTTCAATCCACTGGGAGAGATAATGGCGAACCTCGATAGGGAAATGTTGTCCGTATAAGGCCTGCATTTGTCTTAGAGCATCTCCTTGAAGTTGTTGAGCTTGGATCCACACTGCCATAATTTAGTACCTCCTAATGAAAACAAGGAAAAGCATAAATGCATTGATTTTAGATTTTTTTCCAATCCCTTAATAATGCTGCTGCTCCAGGTCTGGTGGCTAGGAGTAAGGAAGAAACATTCCTTAGAAAGGAAAAATCAGTAGCATTCTTAGCTGCTGCCCAAATGATTTTTTCAATCATATGGATTTTTGCTGCCTCTGATATTTTAGTCAATTAAAGACCCTTGCTGCATTCATTTAAATTAGAGAAACAGACCAACAATAATAAGTAAATATACCTACTTCTGTACAAAGAAACATCTACAGAAAGGAATTGACATGAGATGAGATGAGATGATAAACAGTCCCACGCTACAAATTATACAGAAACACAATGTGTTGTGATGACGTGGAGTGAGAAGAAAATTGTGCAAAAGCTTTAAACTGAGCACATAAGTGCACCATAAGGTGTAGAGCTTAGAATCCCAATAAATGACCTGATATGGGAATGGAAGTAAAAGTTAAATTGTTATAAGCCACCTAAAGGCATCTTGCAGCAAGACAAATTTAGAAATAAAATAAAATGGCAATATTCCAGCTGTAGCCTTATACCATACAATCTTGGGTAATCTGGGCAAGGTCTTTTATAGATCATTCGTCTATAAATGTTGATATATACATTTGGACTTAGCACTTGTCTAACAGAAGTTGTATCAAATATCAGACAGATTGGTGTATTACAACAGTGAGTCAGTCACAATGCTTAATAAAAGCCATTGCCCACAGATACTTACACTTCTACAATAGCAACTTGTGCCTATAGCTTTTGTGACTGTTTCCCAGCTGCACTGACAGGAAGAAACAGTTTCCTTCCAGAAGATCAGCTGTCTCCAGCAACCTGCTTTCTCCCCCAATCATTCAACAGCAACATCCACCCACACGCTTTTAGGTGTTTAGCAAAAGTACCAGAAACTATTGGATATGTTACTGAAAGAATGAGTTGGGGGAAAAAATTGCTTGATGTTCATTGTAAAGACAAGAAAAACCTAGGAATAAATAAAGTACAACAGATGGAAAAAGAGAAAATCTTCTGAAATAGTCTTAAGTTTTGAAAATATTTATCTTTAACATTCTGATTCATTTTAAGTCAGGTCTATTTTCTAAATTTCTTGCAAATTTATAATATTTAAGTATTTCTTAGGTATTGCTTAAGAAGCAAGTATTTCTTGCCTCTTAAAATATCTAATTAACATGTTACTATCATCCAAAGTTAGTTTACTATGTTCTTTATAGTAAACTATAGGGGTGCCGCAGGGGTTGGTCCTCTCGCCCCTTCTGTTCAACATTTATGTGAAGCTGCTGGGTGAGATCATCTGTGGTTTTGGGGTGAGAGTTCATCAGTACGCTGATGACACTCAGCTGTACATCTCCATCCCAGACCACCCCAATGATGCCCTTGAAGTGATGTCCCGCTGCCTGGAGGCCGTGCGGGTCTGGATGGGGAGAAATAGGCTCAAACTCAACCCTTCCAAGACTGAGTGGCTATGGCTTCTGGCATCCCGGTATAGTCAGCTGCTGCCATCGCTGACTATTGGGGATTAATCTTTGTCCCCCACAGAGAAGGCTCGCAATCTGGGTGTCTTCCTTGACTTACGGCTGTCTTTAGAAGAGCATATGATGGCCGTGGCCAGGGGGGCTTTTTATCAGGTTTGCCTATCTGCCAGTTGCGTCCCTTTCTGGACTGGGATGCCCTGCGCATGGTCACTCACGCCCTTGTCATCTCCCGCTTGGACTACTGGAATGCTCTCTACATGGGGCTCCCCTTGAAGAGCACTCGGAGGCTCCAACTGGTCCAGAATGCAGCCCTATGTAACATCTCTCCTGCGCGAACTGCATTGGCTCCCAGTGGTCTTCCGAGTGCAATTCAAGGTGTTGGTTACCATCTTTAAAGCGCTCCATGGCATAGGACCAGGGTATTTACGGGACTGCTGTATTTCTGCCACCAACAGCCTCCCACCGAGCAGTTTGCTCCCACAGAGAGGGACTCCTCAGGGTGCCGTCGGCCAAGTTATGTCAGCTGGAGACACCCAGGAGGAGAGCCTTCTCTGTCGGAGCTCCTGCCCTTTGAAATGAATTGCCCTCATAAATTCGTAACATCTCTGACCTCCGGGTCTTCCACTGTGCCCTTAAGACCCTACTGTTCCAACAGCGGGGCTGTCTAATTGAATGATTTTAAATTGGGGTTTTAAAATTCGGCCAAAACTATTTAATGATTTTAATTAATTTTAACTATGATATCTGTATATTTATGTTTTAAACTGGCTGCACACTGCCACAAGTCCTTCGGGAGAACGGCAGTATATAAATATTGTTGTTGTTGTTGTTGTTGTTGTTGTTATTATTATTATTATTATTATTATTATTATTATTATTATTTCTGTAGTGAGATTCACAGTCTTTGAGGCTGGTTAATAGTTCAGCAGCTTGAGTCCTAACTAAGGACCTAGGAACTGTTAAGGTATCGTCGGAGGATGTAAGCTGTTCCGAATAAGGTGGGTTTTGTAGAGTCAAAATGTTCAAGTCCGGTAAATTTAGAATTTCTAAATAATGGGGTAGCCCTTTGGGTATTGCTCCAAGGGCTCCAATTACAATCAGGACAACACACGATTTCTTTTTTCTTGCTGCTTAGCTTCAATCCGTGCATCACCAAGTATTGCAATGTCAATGAACCATACTTTTTTCTTTTCAACTACTGTTATGTCAGGTGTATTGTGGACCAAGTGCCTATCAGTCTGAATCCTAAAGTCCCACAAGATCTTGAGTTTCTCATTCTCTAAAACTTTCTCAACCTGATGTTCCCAGTGGTTTTTGCTGTACTCAAATCCAAACTTCTGGCACAATTTCCAGTGAATGATCTTAGCAACGCGGTCCAAGTTAGTTTCTGGTCAGCTTTGCCTTCAATACTTTTCAAGTATTGGCCATGCAGAGCTTTGCTTTTCCAATTTTCAGTTCGCTGCTCAGTTACTTCTTTCTTATATTCTGCTTTTGTTTTAGTTGTCTTTAAAAGGCCTCTTTTATTTACTTCCTTAATCATTGGTTCTTCAGGTTTCTGGATGTAATCATTCAAGCTGTGTTTTTCTTCTTCCACAGTCTGCTTTACTTGTAGGAGTCCTCGACCACCCTCTGCTCTTAGTAAATATAATCAGTCAACATCACTTTTAGGATGCATGGCATGAATCATTGTCATAAGCGTCCTTGTTTTTCTGTCCAAATTGTCTAACTCCATCTGGATCCAGTCAATTATTCCTGCAGAGTATCGAATCACAGGTATAGCCCAGGTATTTATGGCTTTTATGATGTTTCCTCAGCTCAATTTGGAAATTAATATCTTATGAATTTGCTGAATGTACTTGGCTGAAGTTAATTCCTTGACTTTATTATGCATTAAGGCCTCTAAAATACTTGTAGTCTTCTTCTGATTCTACTGCTATTATCTTTTCTTCATTCTCTAGTTCTATTCCATCCTCTTCTATGAATTGTGAGTTTTCCTTGAACTGAGTTACTCGGTTTTCATACCTTTTAATCTTTTCAGCGATGGCAACAACCCTCTGCTTCAGCTCTTCAATTACTACCGCAATCTCCTTATTCCTCAGATCATATCTTGCTTCCAGGCTGCTTTTGACCTGCTTGTTCTTTAGCTGACCTTGCCTTAGGTTCTTCAAGTTGCTCAAATCTTCATGTAATTTTTTTATCTTCAATTCTAACTGAATTTTCCACTTAGGCTTCCCTTTCTTGCCTCTTTGGTTCCTTTGTATTTTCAACCCCGGTTCCTTGTGGTGGTGGTGGTGGTTGTTGTTGTTATCATCATCATCATCATCATCATCATCATCATCATTTATATTGAAAAGTAACATAAAAAAACCCTTGATCCAACAAAATCAGATCATTTGTTTCACAGTTATCCCAATAAGCAGGTATTGTAGTTTCACCAAGAGAGCTTCTATTGTCCATTGATTCCAGAAAATAGCTTGGATTTCATTAGAATAGTGCTAAAGCAGGGGGTGTCAAACTCACATCGCCATGGCAGCATCATGTGACTTATCAGGACTTTTTTCCTCTTCGCTAACCTGGACATGGGCGTGGCCAGCATATCTGGCCCATGGGCTGGGAATTAGACAGCCCCTGTGCTAAAGGAATGACTCTGAAAAAAGTGAACTTTTCAACTTTACATCCCCTTCCCAAGGTAGCCCCTAAGTAGGAAGAAATTTGAATAAACTTCTAAAACCTAGGAGGAAGAAAGTGCTTCTATCTAATTTCCTTAGATAGAAAACCTATTAATTAAACCTATTAATCAGGGGAGAGAATTTAACAGAGATGTTTTCAAATCAGAAAACTAATGCCAGAATAGAGTTGGAAAAATCAGCTCCTGCTAACTTCCTTCTAGGGCTGCTTCTCTATTTCAAAGTCAGGGATTATATTCCTGAAACTAAAAATTGAAGGTAACATATTTTTAAAAATTAAATAACGGATTTGAAAGAGGCAACAGTTATTTGCTGTACTCAAAAAGTCAAATACACACAGATAAGCTATCTACCTATCCCCATAATATTAAGCTTTTTGGGGGGAAGAGGACAGAAGAGAAATAGGGAATAGTATATCTTACAAGATCTTTTCCAAAAGCAAACCCAAGGGGAAGTTTTTCAAAGTTAGAGTTCCTAAACATTAAACCCACTTCCAACAAAGTTGGAGGGAACTTTCTTGTAAACCAGAGTAAATGTTTCTTTTGCTTATTAGCAAATTCACCTGAAAAACAAATACTGAAATTGTAAAGACGATTAGTTAGTAAGAATACAATGCTGTCCAAAGTTGAATCTGAAGTTTTATCCACCCACAAATGAGAAGCAAGAAATCAAATTTTACTTACATATTGATGAAATTTCCTCCCCTTGGAGGTATCTGAATGAAATGAACTTGACCAATTATTATTATTCACTCTGCAGCTGCTGTTGCAGTAAGACCTTTCCTCTTTGCTTTTTCTCAGCCAATATTTGGTCAAAGATTGAGCACACTGGTCGTAGAAGACTGTTGCACTCAAAGATCAAGCATACTGGCTGTAGAAGGCTGTCTCACTCAAGCATGTCGCTAGGACTCAACTATGTCCATAGCTCTTGCCCTCTGCTTTATAAGCTGAAATTCGTCCTTCAGAAGAACAGTACTTTTGCAAATATGTACATTCAAGGATTCTTGAAGAGCTAAAACAGATTAGATTCAAAATTACAGTACTAGGAAAAGCTTGTCTGGGTGATATTCAAGGCTAATAATTAAATATTATTTTGGTGACAAAATAATCTTTCCTTACTGTCATAGTGCAGAATGGACTTGATAATGCATTTTGTTTTGGGTTTAGATATATGAAAATTAACTTTTTTGCCAATGCTTTCTAAAATGTGGGCCATAAGCCACAGGGGCTGCAGTTACCGTAGAAGGTCCATGGACCTTTTGCCTGCAATGAGATGGAAAGGAGAGAAATACAGTCTAAGTCTAGCAGATCACTAGAGGGAGATGGGAAGCAACAGTATCAGCCCATATTCCCTTTAGGCTGCACATATGTGCTACTTTATACAATATTTACTGGCACAAAGTTTGTCAAGAAGACTATACAGAGTTACTTTTATTAGCCTAACTATTCCTTCCTTTGGCTTACTCTATAAACCTCTCTCTCACTCCACTGAGCCTGGTCCCATTTTTTGAGATCCCATTTGTTGGTTCATAGACCTAGCTCTTAGATTTGTGCAGGGAGGAAGGGAGAGGTGCCCATTCTACAGAGGCAAACAAGAATTTAAAAGTAATACTAGTTTAGCAAGGAGAATTAGAACCAACAACTTGGTTGTTAAACAAAGAAGTCATTAAGTGAAACTGCGACTATGTTCATGATCTTACTTCAGTTGTCTTTGGCTTTACAGTCCTATAAAGATTATAAATGTGATGATTGTTGTAAAGTTACTTTTTCATCACTATCATAACTGTGAACAGTTGCTAAATGAGTTGGTTGATAAGCAAGCCCTATCTGTAATTAGGTCTACTATTGCTGCAATTCTGATACAAGTATGTAGATCAGACTCAGCAGTTTTAATTTTTCAAAGAAAACATCACCATCAGAAGAGGCATTTTCCTTAATGAGGAAGGAAAAACTGATCAACTTGTGGTTTTAATAACAAATTTTTGTATGCAAATTCTGGTTTTTTATGACTTCAAGAAGAAATATAGATAAAAACTTTAGATCTGCTGTATAGCCAATTACAGCACAATGAAAAGACCAGCATTCACAAGATGTTCTAATTAAATATTGTGGCTTTTATTTAATTAAAATATTTATTTTAATTAAATATTTAATTAAAATCAAATAATAAATAAGAAAATATATTCCTCTAGACTGAAAAATATCCCCATAATTCAATTAGTATTATGACTAATAAAATACAAATTAAAGTGTTACTTTTTAATTTGTAATAGCTTTGGTCATTGTGTTTTATTTCAATCACCAGATACCAAAAGTACAAGTGAAGCATTAGAAGGTATCTTATTGAAATACTTGGGAAACCTAATTACATGTTACTATAGCTGCCTTATTTCTTGTTTCCTCACTCCATCATTCTAGTAAATGAGATACATACATGCAGCCCTTTAAGGTAGTACATCAAAAAGTACCAATCATGAGAATTAAGATTGGCTTTATTGTTACATTACAGTAATAAAATTTTGCAAGTCTAAAAGGACCTTTTCCTACTCTTACTTTTTATTTTCCTGAAAACTAGGGAAAGCTTTATTTCTTAGAAGCTTTATTCATCCCTACTTGTCCTTCAGGCTCAGATTTTTACCGGACTGTGGGCACTTCCTCCTGTCTCCCTAGGTGATTTCCACATAGCATTAAGACATTCATTTAGAATTCTGAAAATATACTGTGAATATCCTCACAAAATGTGGAAGGTTTATCATTCATAAATACCTATCATCATTGCCTCCTATAAAACATCAATTATCAAGAGATTTCACAAGATTCTGATTCTTGCTCTCATCTTACATTTTCCCCCTACAAACAGTTACATATGTTTTTGGACACATCATACATCCATAGTGGGAATTGGGTACAATTGGCACACAAAATAGATTTTGGCAAAGGCCTTCTTAGACACAGATGCCATTTGTTCTTCAAGCAGGAGTTGTGAACCCAAGAGGGCCCTCAAATTGTGCATCTGTTGGGAAGGAAGTACAATTGCATTTAGGCCTAAACATGCTACTTATTTATTTATATTACATTTAGAAATTGTCATCTCCCTCATCAAGTGAATCTGTAAATCTCCCAAGTTCCAGGGATTCAAACTTACAGCCATTAGGATTCAACTTGAGGCCATTTTTCCCCATCCAAATAATGTGAGCTCTGAGGAACCACACATAATAGGAGCTTCAGACCTAATTTCCCTTCAACTGTGGTCAATGCTGACTGGATCGAATCACAAATCACGGAAGGAAATGACCTTCACACTAGCCCTAATTCCAACAGACAGAACGGAGACTATATTGAAAGCTGCTGAGAGATCAAGGAGAACCAAGATTGTTCTATTACTCTGTTCCAATAAAATGAGCTGTAAACGATATTAATTATTCTTACAGGCTATTATTGATCAAAGATTATTAGACAGAAAAAGCATGTATTACTTCTTGTTTCACTGGAAAACATTGTCTTTATTCAATAATTATCATCATCATGACAATAGCCAAACACCCTCTTAAAACACCAGAGATCATTGAAGTGGCTCTAGAAGATTTTCAAATACAGTTATAAAGATACTCATCTGTTGCTGGTTGTCAACAGTTCATATTTAGAGCATAATTTGCTGCCTCTCAGAATAGGGGCCTACAGGTAGCAAGATGAATATCTATGTTTAGAGGCATTATTCTTTATGAATTTGTCTAATCTGCTTTCAAAACTATCTAAACTAGTGGCCAGCAGTAGTACATCTAAAATTGTACAATGAAGAACACATTTCTTTTTTAAAATGCAGTAGCTAAAACAGAAAAACATTTTAGGCTAATTTTTTTTTTGTCCTCATAGACAAAAAATACATTTGTTATAGATGAAATGAAAACCAAACAAAAACTGATGAGTTGTACAACTGTTGCATCCTCTATAAGCATGCAGCACAAAAATAAAGTTAGGAAAGTTATAGTTGTGTTACTTGGATTTAACACCTATGTTTTATATAAAGGTCAAATTAACATGATACATATTTTAGTTACACGATTAGCATATTCACAAATAAAAATATATGTTAAAAAAAGAAGCAGCTATCACTTTTCCACCTTATGTCATGGCCTTCTTCTCCTTTATACAAAATTCTCTCTAACCCATCATTATGTAACTCTTTTTAACAATCATTTCACCACGCGAATAAATGTACTTCCTTTTTCAAACAAAGTACAGAAAACACACTATCATTAAAAAGGAACTTGTAAGTGTAGCAAGCAAATACTGGAACTACCGGTTCACCCCAACCAAACTTAAATTAAAATGCTAATATACAGGTAGTCCTAGACTTATGACCACTATTAGGAACAAGATTTCCATTGTTAAGCAAGGTTGTTGTTAAGTGAGTTGTGCCCAATATTATTACCCTTTTTTTGCCATGGTTATTAAGCATATTGTTGCAGTTGTTAAGTGAATGACATAGTTGTTGGCTTCCCTTATTGACTTTGCTTGTTAAAAACTGGGTGGGAAGGTTGAAGGTCAATCACATGATCCCAGAACACCACAACCATGGCAAGTATATGCTGATTGCTAAATGCCTGAATTATGATTACATGACCATGGAAATGCTGCAATAGTTATATGTGTGGGGACCAGTCATAAACCGTGAATGATAACTAAATGAATACTTGTAAATTAAGAATGACTTATATATGCATATTAAAGCATATTCAGAGGTAATCTTATTTTCACATTCTCCACTGCATTAAACATATTTGTAAAATTAGTGTGCCTTACTACTAATTTTAAGATCCAGTAGTTCTAGCAATAGACCCAGGGGAACTTGCAACCTTTTAATAGCTGCGCTGTGTATCTGATCCCAACCATGCCAGAGAATCAAATGCTTTGGCTCATTTTGTTGTCCCCTCCCTCCTCCATCAAACACTTTTGACCAGACTCATTGCACAATAAATATGTGGCTTTTGGAGCATCCTGCTTTGAGTGTGGAAACATATAGGGTGGAGAGAGGGAAGTGAGACCGCAGAAAGGTATTAGGCTATGCCTATCTTCATAGTTGTGGGATACAAATAATGTGAGAAGTGATCCCCCTGCATCTATTTTCAAACCAGATAATTTAGTCAAGTTTTGCAATGCAGTGCCAAAGTTATCAAGAAAATCCTATGGTTGCTGCCCTCCCTCAAACCCCTTCAACTTCTTTTATAAGAGGAAAAGGAGAATTGGGGGTTCAAGATTGTCAGAACACATAACCCCCCAACCCTATCTCAAATAAAATAACCTACCCTCTAAAAACTCTCCTTAATATTTTTACAGACATAGAAGAAATGCTGAAGAAGAAAGGATGTAAAAAAGGGATATACCATAAGTGCAGAGCTTGCAATCAGAAAGGTCATAAACAGGCATGGCCATCAAGGAAGGTCACAGCTTATGTAATTTTCAAAATAGGATAGCTATTTGGGAATTGTTTTAAAAACCATCTATCTGTTTGTGTAAGATGTAAAAGTAGACAACAATTGATTGGCCTTCTCTGTCTAATTAAATATATATTTATTGGGAAAACAAGTAATATGTTTATCAATTAAGGAAAAGAAATATGAAAATACTGACTCCCACACAAAATGTTTAAAATAAAAACATATAATCTCCACATCTAAGATTCTGAAGAGTTTGTTGAAACAGTTTGGCTATAAACAGGATTTAAAATGCTGTATGCATGTATGCATGCAATTAAAAGAAGAGGGGTCATTTTTGTCAGATTATAAATTAAGACCAAGTTAAGGCCATATTATTGGCTTTAGTGTACCATGGGAACTAGAATTGTAAAGCCAACCTGTTCTGCTGAAGGTATAAACATCAAATAGTAGACTGAAATAAACAGGGAATAAATCTTTTAGTAAGTTGTGGTGTGGGTATTTTTGCTTTTGCCAATGAATATAGGCAGTAGTGGGATTCAAGTAATTTAACAACCGGTTCTCTGCCCTAATGATTTCTTCCAACAACCAGTTCACCAAACTGTTCAGAAAGTTAACAACCGGTTTTCCCGAAGTGGTGTGAACTGGCTGAATCCCACCACTGAATATAGGGCACTTTCTATTCTACTGTCTGGGTCAGTCAGATGGGAGAATCTGTTTTATCAGCAGTCTTGACTCCAGCCATGTCATACAGGAAGTGGTGCCTGCAAGAAGCTGCCACCACCAACACTTCCCTTGGAGGGAAAAACAGTTAAAAGGTGACACACCTTCTGTCAATTAACAGATGCTTATAGCTGTCCAGACACAAGCAAGCCAAGGATTTATTAACGCCCTATTCTCTTACTAACTTGTCTTTCTTTGATTTCTTTTAGAAGCGGATGGCCTATTTCTGTCCTACAAGAAAGGCTAGAAAAAGACTGGACAATGTGGGAGTTAGAAAAACAAAAATGCAACATTTCTAAATTTCAAAATCTGGGGATGAAATTAAAAACTGACCTGCTGTACAAAAGAAAGGTACCAAAGGACTAATTTGGAAAATACAGAAGATATCAGGCAATGCTGTATTTTGTCCTACTCATAGATAATCCTAAAATTAAAATATCTGAATATCTATACTTCTTTCTGTCTCTTTCAACAAACTACAAAATATTTGAAAACATGTGAAGTTAGGATTCAAGGAACTGCTGTGTAGCTTAAAAATCATTAATTCCTTCATCCAGTAACAGAAAATTTTTGCTTCCTACATGTATCACAATACTTACTACCAAGTTCCAGACATTAAAACCTTTTTCTGAAAAAAAGGCTTCTTTTATTATAACTCTGTCAAGCGCAAGCAACACTGGACACCACACTCGACACCAGACAGATCCATGACCATTTCTGCAGCGTGGGAGAAATGAGGACCGGGGGGGGGATGATAATGGGCTGGTGTTGGCACGGGTGTTGGCATGTGGGATAGGTACTGTGTCTAGGCGTTCTTACGAGTGAGGGTTTTGTGGGATCGGGTACGGAGCACGATGCCGGGGCGATGACGTCATTATCCCGCGACACCAGGGAGCAGGGGCAATTACAAACACAGCCGCTTAGCAGCTGATTGTCATCAGCGGCATCACACCCAACGCCGGAAAGAGAAGCAAGCTATAAAAAGGACACCGAATGGCGTCTGGCCCCAGCGATGACTTTATTTTGCATAATGCAAGCCAGTGCTGAGTACAAGCTGCCGTGTAGCCAGAATAAAACCTTGATTGATCCACACCCTTTGGGGTTTTTATGTCTTTCTTTGGAGTCAGCACCAGCAGCCTAGCGGAGCTGAGAAATTCACTCATGAATATAAAAACACACTATTATACCAATGTTATACAGCTGTTGGGGGAAGGGAATCATTATTCAAGTCTTTGAACTAGAAACTCCCAACAAGACTAAGTGCCTGTGAAGAAATCTTTGGTGTACTTGGAACATGTGTAATTATCCTAGAAGCATTAAAATTTAAGTTAAAATTGATAGCAACAGCAAAAGTAAATAACCACAGAGGAAAATTTTCTGTAAAATAATTTAGAATAAAGGGGCTTGCCCTGTAGTTCACAGAAATTTATCTGAGAACGCATAGGCTGTAGCAGTGGTGAAATGTCGTAACAGCTTCCTGATGACTCGCGGAATGAGGGAGATTGGCGGGAATGCATAGAGCAGTCCCCGCGGCCAAGGGCTTCTCAGGGCGTCGCAGGCCTCGGCTTCCGGGTGAGGATAACGAGACATGAAGCGAGGCAGTTGTGCATTCAGATGACTGGCGAACAAATCCATGATGGGGAGTCCGAATCGCGATGTGATCTCCTGAAACAGGGACGGGAGGAGCTGCCACTCCGCCGGATCTATCCGTTCCCTGCTGAGCCAGTCCGCCTGAGTGTTGTCCATACCCGATATATGGTCTGCCTTGATGGACAATAGATGATCCTCCGCCCAGCTGAACAGCCTTTCCGACTCCCGTATCAACTCCCTGGACCGGGTGCCCCCCTCGCGGTTGACGTGGGCCTTTGCGGAAATGTTGTCCATAAGGACCAGTACGTGTGTTCCTTCTAAAGTAGACTGAAAGTGAAGAAGAGCCAAACGGATGGCGCGGAGTTCGAGGAGATTGATGCTCTCCTGGCTCTCGAGACTGGACCACCTGCCCTGCGCCACTCGGTGGAGGAGGTGAGCCCCCAGCCCCGGAGGCTGGCATCCGTTGTCAACACTAACCGCGACGGT
The DNA here is from genome assembly GCA_038048745.1 of Coluber constrictor foxii. Lineage (NCBI taxonomy): Eukaryota > Metazoa > Chordata > Lepidosauria > Squamata > Colubridae > Coluber > Coluber constrictor. The sequence goes on from CM075961.1 coordinate 75,207,562, forward strand.
TCCAGGAAGTGACATCCCTTGTGGATCGATGGAGACATCCACCAATTCAGGGAGAGACGAACTCGAGTTGGCAGACGTACCTTGTGATGAGACGAGCCCTGTCCCCTCCGTTGATGAGGGAGCAGATGCCACTGAAGAGGGCGGTAATGTCGACGTGCCCAAGGAACTATGTCTAGACATGACACCATTTTCCCCAAAAGACTCGCCAGAAAGGCCAGGGAAACCGATCTGTGTGACAGAACCTGAGTGATGGAATCCGCAATGCTCTGACACCGATCTGGTGGCAAAAATACCTGGCCTGCCACTGAATTGATCATCGCCCCTAGATGACGAATCCGCGTGGTCGGTGTAAGATGACTTTTGGCAACATTGATTGTGAAGCCATGTTGCTGAAAGGAGTCTATCACAAGGTCTATGTCTCTGGAGGCCTGAGAAGCAGAGCTGGAAAGTATTAGAATATCGTCCAGGTAACAAAGTACCCGGACGGGAACAGTCCTCAAGGAAGCCGCGACAACCGCTACCAACTTTGTGAATGTCCTTGGGGCAGAAGAAAGGCCAAAGGGCATGGCACAATACTGGTAATGGGAACCTGCATATTCGAATCTGAGGAAACGACGGTGCAAAGAGTGGACAGGCACGTGAAGATAGGCTTCCCGCAGATCCACCGACTGCAGCAGATCCCCCTGTCGGACTCCCCCCAGAATGGAGCGGAGGGAGTGCATCTTGAACCTGCGGTAAGATACCGACAGGTTCAACATCTTGAGGTTGAGGATGCCCCGCCACCCTCCTGAGCTCTTTGGGACCAAGAAGAGCACAGAGTAAAAACCCAAGCCCTGTTGCTGCAAGGGAACTGGCTCTATCGCCTGCATGTATAACAAATGTTGAATCTCTGCAGTCATCAATGCTCGTTTGTCGATCGAATCTGGCACCGGGCATCGAACAAACTGTCAAGGAGGTAGCCCCGTGAATTCTATCAAGAGACCCTGCGAAACAGTTTGAAGGATCCACTGATCTCCCGTGGATTGGGCCCATCAGCGATGAAAATGTTGTAGTCGGCCGCTGATGGGGCCTGGCGACTAGGCGTCATTTGCCCTTGCGGAAAGGCTTGAACCCGGATCCATGCTGCTGGCGTCTGATGGGGGCAGGTTGTCAACCTCTATCCCGGTATTGTTGTTTATCCGGGAATCTATCGGAAGCAGCACTGGGGCCCTGATGTGAATATGACCCCCCTGGGTCGGAGAAGCTCCGAAAGGGCTGCCTCTGCGAATAAGGCACATATCGTCTATCAGGACGTCTATAGGAGGAAGGCAGAACCTTTCTCTTGTCCTTGTCCTCTATCAGTAGAGGATCCAGGGATGAGCCAAAAAGTTTGTTGCTTTCGTAAGGCGACAACGCCAACTTCCATTTGGCTTTGGCGTCCGCCTTCCAATTTCGGAGCCAAAAAAGGCGTCGGGAGGTCAACGTGGAAGCCAAAGCTCGAGAAGCAAACTTCGCTGAATTGAGTGAAGCGTCCGCTGAATATTCAGTAGTGGCTACTAATTTGTTGATGTCCTGATGCCACCTCTTCTCTTCCGGAGGAAGGCACTCCTGTAGCTGCCAAAGCCAAATTAAAGCCGCCCTGTTAAAAAATGACGTTGCAGTGGCAGTCTTGATCGCCCAGGCAGCTGCCTGGTGCACCTTATGAAAAGATAATTCAGCCCTCCTCTCCTCAGACTTGAGGCCGTCCAACGAATCCGAGGGAATATTGGAAGGAGAGGCAAGACCAGTGATAGGGTCGTCCACAGACGGAAGGGCGAGAAGGTCCTCCAGTTCTGGCGCAGCACAAAACAGCTTCCTGTCCAGGTTACTTGGAGCTGTGAGAGATCCTGGTTGAGCCCATGGTGAGCGAATCACTTCGGTAAAGAGCTGGGGCAAGGTATGAAGTCCTTGTCGGGCTTCGCGACCTGAAACAGGGAGTCATGGGGCCCAGACTTAGCCTTGGGATCCGAAGATGCCGTATCAGACTTCCCGAAGTTTGTCGCGAGACGGGCCTTGTGAAGAAGTGATTTGAAGAGCGACGGCTTGAACAGGCCAGTAAAGGCCGGCGTGTCTGGCAGCAGGTCTTCGTCGTCTGACAATTCCACATCTTCCGGAAGTTCCTCCTCTGGGGTAGTCTCTGCCTGCGAGACAGGTTCAGTATGAGTGGGTGAACGCGGGCGACCAGGACGGGCCAGCTGTTGAAAAGCTCTTGGTGGAACGGAAGAAGGCTGTGAGAAAACCGCCTGCTGCGCACCTGCCGCCAGAAGAGAAGCAAAGGCCAACAATAGGAGGGCCTGAAAATCGAACTGCCCACTGGGTAGAAACCCCTCTGAAAGACGGAGCCCCGCCGACATAGGGGTGAACGTAGCCTCGGGCCAACCGCGATGCGGTGGAGCAGATGAGGATACACCAGCAGAGGATACATCAGGGAGGGATTGGGACACTCCCCTGGTAAGACCCCGAGGGGCCAAGTCCATCTGGCGGTTAGATAGGGAAGGCGGAGGAGGGGTAGAAGCCCCACCCGAATCCTGCAAAGCATGTCTGTCCTGATCCAGAGCCTGACGTTTGGGGGAGGGCTCGCCCATCTCCAAGGAGGCCTGCACCACTAATTTTGCCTTATTATATTGTTTTTCTAGCGCCCTATGGCGCCTAAGGGCGTCCTTATCGGTAGCCGTGGCAGCTCTGGGCTGTGAATGCTTGCGGCTGGAGGAGGCAGACCGTCTGCTTCCCGAACATTTTGCCCCCTTGGACGGTCTGGGTGGGCTGGCCTCCACCTCCAGATTGGAGGACAAGGAAGAAGAATCCTCCATCGTGGGCGTAACTTGGCTCATGCGCTGCCCTACGAATCAGGGGAGAGAAAGGGCCCTGGCCACCCCTCAGATATGGCCCAGTATATCACCAGAAGCAGATCCAGTCAATCAATGAAAGGGCCTCCGTTGAAGTCTCCCGAAAACCGCCTCCACTTGAGATGCTGGCGGAGAGCACAATTTGCCAGGCGATTCAGAGATTTAAGCTGGCTAAAGCTCTTGCAAAATGGCAGCCGCTCACAAATGGTCTTCAAAATGGCGGCCGCAACCTCTGCGACATTCAAAATGGCGGCCACGCCAAAAATGGGCAGCAAAAATGGCGCCCACGATGTTGCGGAGCTGAAGGACAATCCGGAGGGAGGCTACAATCATCAGAGCCTGCACGATCCCGTGCAGAGCTCCGGAGCCGCCTCTAAATGAGAGCCAAATGGAAGGGGGTGCGAGGGGGCGTGCCGGCCCCAGAACCGCGGCGCACGCCTCTGCAGCAGCCAGGCAAAGTAAAGGCTCTCCACCCGAGGCAAAACTAATGAAAAATAAAAAAATAACCTAGCAAAACGGCCTAAAGCACACAAAAACGCTCGCACGAAGGGAATCCTCAGTCCTGTCAGTGACTGAGAGAAAAAGGACTGAGGAATCATGGGGATTGGAGGCGTGTCCCCAGCACGAAGGAAGTTATCTGGAACTTTTTCTCTCAGTTGCTGTCAGGAAATGAGGGCTATCTCCCCACCTATGGATTGTGGGAGCAACGCTGTGGAAAAACATACTTAAAGTGCATACTACGTTTGAGGCCAGGGTTCTACTCTCACAATACCTTCCACCAATTTTTTAAAAAAGGTAATCTTAAATCTTATGAGTATGGAAGGGCAGATGCCAAGAAATGTGAAAGTGCTACTGAGCCCAAAATTAAGGTACCTTGCTAGAAATTTAGACATTAGGAAGTAACTCTGTGCTGTATTACAGATCAGAAGGGAAAATGGTATTCCCAAGTGTTCAAACTTGCTTTTAGGAGTTGCTGATAGATGGCACATTAGCACCCAGAGAAAAAAGCACTTTTTCTCTGAATTGACCATTGTCCACACTTATTAGGAAATCAATGGACTCTGAACTGTCCTGCAGGAAAAGGTTTATATGTAGGAAAATTAGGAAGGCAGGATGTTTCTGTTCTAGAAATTTGCTGTTACTTAACATGTAGAAATGATCTTGTGAAGATAATGCAGAATGACCAGGATGAATATGTGTCTGCTGAAGTGCATAGCCCACTAACAGATACAGAAAAGTGACAGGATAGTAACTGGAGTCCAGATTGACATAGGTTGCAAAATACACATGACCTTTAACACACCACTTACTTCTCCCAATTTAGAATACGACACACTAACATGTTCCTCATACTATCATTGTAACAAATATACTGTACTCTATTCACTGTCAAATCCCACTGAGCAGCAAATACAATAAAAAGTCCTGCCACCACAATTGCACACAAAATATCTGTTACTGCAGATTTTGTTCTGGGGTGGGGGTGGGGGTGGGGGAAGCATGCTATTAAGCCCATCTAATAGTGAATAATTATACTTTGGGCATAGAGTCTATTCTAGATATGTTAAAGGAAAATAAACATATCTAAAATATGGATTTTGTTAAAGCTATGTGATTACCTGTTTTCTAGAAGGTATTCACATAGCTTTAACAAAATCCATATTTTAGATATGTTTATTTTCCTTTAACATATCTCCTTTCTAGAAGAGTAATAGGGATAGCATTGAGAATGCAGAAATAATGCTAAAATCGCAGTATAACGTAATGGTTAAATATTATTCAAAAATGAAATTCCATAACAATTCTAAATTCAGTATATTATATACTGAAGAAACTTCAGCAAAGCAAAGATGGCAAAGATGGCAACTGAAGACCTAGAAGTCCTAGTACTTTATTCTGAATTTTGCAATGACTCAATTCAACCCCTTCTGTCACTTACTGAGATACCTCCCCCCAATCCGTTGTCATACTATCGAATGTCAAGTATTAGTCATTTCCATCTGAAGTGCAGTGTAAGCAAAGTGTGGTCCTTCAGATACAGCTTAATTACAATTCCATCTGTTCCATTTTCTTCATCTATCTATCCATCCATCCATCCATCCATCCATCCATCCATCCATCTATCTATCTATCTATCTGACCAGCCAACTCATGCCCAGTGACTCTGAGTGGCGCAAACATTAAAACTCTTCCTATGCTTGTTCTACTAACTAGTTTCCCTACCTTTTGAATTCCCCATTTCTTTCAATATTCTGTCCTCTTTAACCATCCCTTTGGCACCCTCCATGAACTGCATCCATGAGTCAGGTATGTATGGCACTTCGCCTATGCTATTATTTACAAATTTCATGCCTTGGCAAGAATGTCCTTTGATATCATGATTTCAGTTGTTATTGGAATTATTTGCTTGAGTTATTAAACAATCAAAGGAAATTTGTAGTACAAACATGGTTGAAGTGGAACATGATGTGTTATGATGTGCTATTAATATTTTGGATCTTATTGATAAACGTATGGATATTGCTCAGTCATTTATCAGATTCTTCCATAATGTGCTTTCAATCTGGATCTAGACTGACAAATTTTTAAGGGGATTTGGTTTAGTGTATAAAATTTCTTAATTATCTTGGAATAATTATTAAGAAACAAAACTTCTTTGCTTAAACAATATAAATTGTTTTAACTCAGATTCATACTGATATAGATATTTGAAAATTGTAACAGCCTCATGGAGAAGACAAATATAACACTGAGACTTTAATTGGCTAGATTATTGTGCATAGGCTTGAGCAATAAATCTTCTGAACTTCAATTTAACATATAGTCCTGATCCTTTGTGCCTGACATTTAGCTAAGTATAATACTACATATTCCCAAATCAGGGGTGGGTTCTACTTACCTTTACTACCAATTCGCAATGGAAACACACCTGTCTGCGCATGTGTAGAAGCTTCTGCGCATGCGCAGATCATACCTTATGACGTCTGGATGGGTGGGTGGAGCCTCCCACGGTTTTTACTACCAGTTCTCAAGAACCAAACAGAACCGGGAGCAACCCACCACTGTCCCACATACCAACTAGAAATAAAGATACATGTTGTTATAAGAGGGACGGATCTGCATTTTAGTTTTCCTCCAAAGACCAGCTGGGGAAGTGGGGGAGAAACGGGACAGATGCCTCATGCAGCGCTTTGCTGACCAAAATGGGGCCTGAGGGAGCTGCAGGGGGCTCCTTGCACCCCCATTTTCAGCCTTGATGGCATCCTGCAGCACTCTGCCAGCCAAAAAGGGGTGCGTGGGGGGGGGTGTGCACCCTGGCCCCATTTTGGTTGCCAGAGGCACAGTGGGCAGGTCCTTTGCTATTTCCAGGCCAGTCCTGTGGGCCAGATTTAAGCACCCAGCGGGCCAAATCCGGCCCACAGGCCTTGAGTTTGGCACCCGTTATAAGTTATAGTTTTTTTTTAATAAACAGATATGACAGTTATTTAGATAGATTCAAGTACACGTTGGAACAATTATTTCCTGCAAGAAAAAGTGCAATATAGATACTCCTCAACTTATGACCATAACAGAACCAGCCCATTATTATCCTAAGCTGTGATTGTCATAGTGCTCACAGAATCTTTATTGCAGAAGTCATTAAGCAAACACCATAGTCATTAAGTGAATCCCCAGTTGTTAAACAAACCGATTGTTCACTATGGCCAAAACCCAAAAATAAATGCTGGTTTTTGGTAAAAGCAACATAAATCATGGTCATATGACTGTGGGATGTTGCAAATGGACATTAATCTGGATCAGTTGCTGGGCGGCCAAATTGCAGTTTTGTGATCATAGGTGGGGAGGCAGAACTTTGGAACCAAGTAATAAATACCTGGGGGGGGGGGAGAATGTCATAATGTTGGATGAATCCTAACTCAAGGACTAGTTATATACCCCTTTCAAACTTGCTTTCCTTCTGCTCTTTAACTATTTGGCATAAGATGCAGAGTACATCTTGTCTACAAAGCTAAAGGGAATATCATCCAAAAGAGTTTATATCATCCCTTCAAACTTTAATTTTTTAGAAACAAAAAGATCTGGGAACAGACCCTACTATAACCACTCCAGTAAAATAATTTTGCCATCAATTTCTTTCTACTGGTAATCACAATACATTATACAATAATGTGATGACTAGCTCAATAGTAATTTTAATTTATTCTGAAATGTTAAATGAGGAACATGCCTACCTTGGTATAGCATCAATTCGTTCTGGCAAATAATTCCTTCGGACCAGTTTTCTCTCTATAACCAGCATTAAGGATATAATATCACATCCTAAAAATGCATGTAAAGTTGGAAGAGCACATGAAACTTCAAATGTAAGGCCAGAATGGACAGGCTACAGATTTTTTTCCCCTGTCATCTAAAGGCAATCACACTACAGCAGCAATAGGAATAGAACATTTCACCAGGATGCTAAATATCTATGATTATCTGGTAATGATTGTATTCTGTACATGCAGTAATTTAACAAATCTTGGCTCTTCATGGCTCTATGAAAAAAACCATGACAATCATACTGCGGTGGCATATCACGTTTTCCCTTTTATGATAACCACTGCCTTATCTGTCTCATTAAATGACTGGATGATTGCCCAGGAAGAAGTATAATAATTCTCACTATGATTTTGTATATGTTATAGTGTGCTTAGACAGCAGTACATGTGTACATGCGAATATGTAACTATTATCATTCTCTAAAATATTAATCATGGATTACTATTAATCTTCTCATCATTCCTATCACCCATCTCCTCCCACTTATGACTGCATGACTGTAACTTTGTTGCTTGTATCCTTACTGTTTATATTGATTGTTTCCTAGTATAATTTGATTGCTTATTTGTATCCTATGACTATCATTAAGTGTTGAACCTTATGATTCTTGACAAATGTATCTTGTCTTTTTACGTACATTGAGAGCATATGCATCAAATTCCAAATTCCTTGTGTGTCCAATCACACTTGGCCAAAAAAAATTCCATTCCATTCCATTCATCCAGAAATTGTATAAAACTGAGCTATTGTTTGGTCTCAATTAATTAACTGTCTCATTAATATAACTACATAGTTCATGGATAGAAACAACTCTTACTTTCAAGAAAGACAAAACTCACCTAAAATTATCAAACAATTTTTAGTTTTTAGAGATGTGCAATAGCCCCACTTCAAGAATAATGAAGAGCAAGGAAAAGGAGTGAAAATATATCAAATCTGTGACATGATATTCTATTTTAAAGTATCAGAAGAGAGTGAAAATAGCAATACATAGCACCAGAAAATAGCAATACATAGCACCAGAAAATGCATCAGCAGCCTTTGAGATATGCTAAGATTAGAACAAAAATATTTTTAAAAAGACCTGGAGATCGATGGAAAAAAGGGAAGAAGAATCCCTAAAATATATTCATGTGAATGACGTGAAATGTAGATCAGCTGAGAAGAGAGGAAGAAAAAAAAAAGAACTGGCAATGAGGTAAGAGGAAGCATGAAGGGGAGGAGGCTAAAAACAAAGGAAGGAAGTTACATACCATTAAGACGCTAGTGAGATAGATAGACATAGATACCCCCCCCCACACACAAATACAGATTGAAAGGTGAGAAAGCTGATTAAAACCCAAAAAATTATGTTAAAGAGCTGCATGCAGAAATTAAGAAATTAAAGATTTTGGGATACCTGAAACACGTCTTTCAACTCAATGCCAAACGACAACAAAAATCAGCCATGAATAACACAAATACTAATAGAAATTTTAAAATAATGTCAAAATATAATGTATCATATAGTGAAACAATTAAATATACAGTAGATTTAATTTTGCAGATTGATACCAAGGAACTACTGACATACATTACCACCGTTATTGGAGAAAGGTAGATCACGACTCCTAGCTAATGGGAATGATTCTTAAACTGGGGAGAATCACTCTCTAGGAATAATGGGAGCATATTCTAAGGTAATGGACAATTAGTAATTGCATATTTGTGAGTTAAGAATCCAGTTTGGGACTGTTGCTGCAAAGATACTTGTATAAAACAATAATCTAGCTTTTGGGGAGGGAGGGGAGTAGTGACATTATTTAAGACTGAAAAAAAAGGTAATTGGACCAAACAGATCCAACAGAATCACTGATCTAAATTGATGATCATCACTACATAACAAAATGGATACCCACACAACTTTATCAAAAAGTTCCATACCACAGCACAACCAACAAAAACTATGAAAAAAATAATACTGCCATACATAAAAAATTTATCAGAAGCAATTAACAAACTATTACAACCATTGTATCTTTGTAGCACACAAACCAACTAAATCCCTCCAAAGTATCATGGATACACAAAAAGGCTTAGTAGCCCTAATGAAGAAAAAACAGGAATCATGTATAACATGTATATACATATAACAGGAGTCATGTATAACAATTGTAACAGCTGCTACACAAGACAAATAGGCAGAAGACTAGCAGAGTACATTCGCAAGCACTAATCAGCGGTCAGAAGAAACAATGAAAAACTTCTTAATTTCACAACATGTGGACAGTCTTAATCATAGTTTCAACTGGGAAACCATGAGAATCTTAAACCAAGCTAAATTCAAAAAAGCTAGGGAATTTCTGGAAGCTTGGCACTTAGACAAATCAGCACTCAATTGGCATATAGAGCTAAACAACATGTTCACACCATTCAAAAGAAACAATAAAAAAGCTAAAAGGGAAAGAAAAAGGCCAGAACATCTCCTCACCTGCAATCAAAATCCAGATAATCAGGGATCAATACAAAGATTAACACCAGACAAACAATCAAGCAGTAAACAATGCCCTAATTAAGGAACAACCAAGAGAAAACAACTGCCCACCAACACATACAAATCAAGCTACTCAGGGGTGGGTTCCACTTATCTTTACTACCGGTTCACAGTGGGATCATGCGCATGCAGATGCGCAATCACCAATGATGATGTTGTACTGGGTGGGCAGGGCCTCTCTCCGGTTTTACTACCGATTCTATAGAACCGGACAGAACCGGGAGCAACCCACCACTGAAGCTACTGTATATAAATAGTGCTTTCTAGCACTGAAGATGTTATTAGTCTGGAAAACAAATGTCTACAGGCAAGCAATCAGATTCAGAAAACATCAAAGACTCCACAGGAGGAGATTTGCTTCCAGCATGACTAGCACCTATGTTTTTGTGGCTATTGCAGTATGTTCTACAATATACTCATGCTGTATTTCTACTCCTTCTCTTGGACAAGGAAAACAAGCTGCCCTGCTATTTTGCTATCAGGAAGCTTTGGGGCTGCAATTTCAAATGCCTCTTCCTTCACCAATAACGTACCTAGCCAACAAAACTTCTCAAATGGAATGATCTAGCTGGCTGTGCACTTGAAAGATGAGAACAACTAAGAGAACAGTTGGATGACTGAGAATCTCTACAGACTTTTAGCTATACAATTTGGGATGAACACCCTTTGAATGGTGTGGGAGTAGGAATGGATTTTCAGAGGAAAAAATTGCAGACTACAGGAACCAGGAGCACAACTCAAGTGACCTGGAGGACACAGATAAACCTCCCAAGTATTTCAATAACCCTCTAAAACAGTGTTTCCCAAACTTTTGACATATGCGTACCCCTTCTATAATTGCTGAGTAACGCTGAGTACCTCTCATAAAAAACATATGCTTTAATAAAAATCAAAATATATTGATTATATATATATAATCAAAATCAGTGGAACTTACTAAAGCACGATAATAGGCGCCCAGAACTAACTATTAAAGAATAAGTTGTCTCTATAACGAAGTGCAGTATATTCACACCGTGTCACGCCTCACAAGACTGTCTAACCGTTAGATAACACTGCAATTCTCCGGCTTTTAAACAGCTCCAAGGCTCAACATTAACTGTTAATGTTCCCACAGTTTAAAAATGGCCGAACCAGAGCTATGCGAAGGATGCGCAGAAGTTCCCGCCATAATGAGTTGCAATACGATTTATGATGGCCCCAGTTCCCATGTAAAAACTGCGATACGCGCCTATTTCTTTCTTTGTTCTGTGGGCGCAGCTAAGCACGGTGCAATGGATATTCCCACGTGATCCCCACTCAACTCCGGTGCAACACGTACCCCCACCAAATTCTTCCGGTACCCCTGGGGGTACGCGTACCACACTTTGGGAAACACTGCTGTAAAAGAATGCAAATGATCAGCTGCAAGGAATATAAATATAAATCCTTCCATTCCCCACTATCCTATCAGAGCTGAAGAAGCTTCTTGGATGAGAAGCAAAACGTCTTCAAAAGAAAAAACAAGGATTCTCCTGAAAAAGCACCTTTGGGACAAGCATGACCTGGATGACTGAGAATCTCTACAGATTTACAAACTAAGAGAACATTTCTAAATAAACGGAGCTGGGGAACCTAGCAAAGCCAAGCCTTTGTCTTTTACCACCATTCAACTTTACCTTTTATCACCATCCAAAGAGCAGGCTACTTTACACGTTCTTTCAATCATTCTTAATTTATACATTGGCTTATAATGCCACTATCTCATAATCGGCAGAAACTGTTTAAAAAGAAAAACTGTGCAAGAGGAGCAATAATGTGTAATTCTTCACAGCAGTTCTTGTTGAAAAATAATAAATTGGAATGCCTTTTTAAAAAGGACACTGTCTCTCTAGTTATGCTTCTATATGTATTTTTATGGCTTCTTATTTTTTTAAATTTGCATGTTTGGCTTGACTGCTGGTTTAAGATTTTATTCCTTCAAAGAAAAAGGAAAAGAATAAAATAAAATGTACATTTTTCCAGCTTGCAAACTCACATGTTACACAATATCTTGAGTTATTGCATAATGAAGTAATAGTCACAAATATTTACCCAATACAGAAAGACAACCATCTGTCATATTTGTTGGTATAAATGAAATGCAGTCTGACACCTTACCCAATACTGTGTGCTAACATGTCATAACGGCTGAGACCTATAAGGTCTTCTCAAATTTGTCACTCATTTGTGATCAATAATTGTGCAATGTATTTATCTTTTCCTCCTTATGAGAGTCTATTTTATTTTCTGCAAAAGAAAAAGGACATATTCATTTTAGCAGTAGAAGCATCATCATTTGAACCCTGTATAAAATGTGTGAAGGGACAGGGACATTCTACAAGAAAAGTTCCTATATAGAAGCTTCCTGAAATCTCATAGGAGTTGTCACCTTTTAAGAACAGGCCGCGTTCCTGATTTTTTCCATTTTTCCATTTGTTTTTATTTTTACAATTAGTTTTAAGAACCAAATTCCTCCTGCCATCAACTTTATACAGTGAAACTATGTATAGTTTTTAAACTGTAAATAACAGACATGAATAAAGAGATTATAGCTATAAAGATAAAACATAAGATGGTTTATTTTTTCATCTGATGTTCTTATTCTGACAAACATAATTGCATTGGCACTAGTTTCTCTCTTGGGTGCATGTATGTAAACTTCACCAGGATTACAACAATGAAGAAAAGGACTGGAAAAAAATACATAATTTACCACGGCATGTGACAATAAATTGTTATCATTTCCCTAATACTTAAAATGTCCTTTTAAATATGTAACTAAAAGTACAATTTACAATGATTGGAATATGTACTGGGAATATACTGAACATAAACTAGACAGAATAGGAAAAAGGGAGTTCATTTTCAGTAAGTGCCTAATAGTTGCTAAAACTAATCTTATAATTATAATTTACATATGTTATATTACATTTTATCTTCTTCTGACCCCCTTTTCATATTTGATTCTATAATGTATATTTGCCTTCATCAACTACAGTATAGCCTTGTTTTTCCCCAAATAAGACACCCCCTGATAATAAGCCCAATCACGTTTTTGAGTATATGGCAATAAGGCCAAACGCTTATTTCAGGGTTCAAAAAGATATAAGAGAGGGTCTTATTTTTGGGGAAACACAGTAGCTATCAGGGCTGAGCAATGCTTCAGGACCAGTTTCAGACAGATGTTTTGGATTGTGCAGGACCACTACTGCAGTAGTTTTCTGCAATCTTTTTAAAGCAGCCATCTTTTTCCAAGAAAAGACACAGCTGCTTTAAGGAGCTGCAGGTAGATGACGACTTTGCATCCTCATACACTTCAGAGCACAATTTGTATTTTCTAGAAATTACATTAGTGTATAATATAGATGTCATATATATTTATGAAATACATATGGCATTTATATTATACGATAATGTAATTTAATGATAAAGAAATTACCATTGTAATGAATATAACAGAGTTAATATGTAGCAAGTTTCACAGATCACACTCAACCAAAATAAACTACATTAAGACTTAGTCCGGCGTGTATTACTGAACAGTTAGAGGCACATCAGTAGTAATCATAAAATAATACAAAAACAGCCACTCTTGCTGATATTGCTGAATTTCTCCAGTTGTCACCACTAAATTAGTTCCTCTATTCATCCTCTCTATTAACTCAGAATCAGCAAATGTGTGAAGGTGTGGCCAAGAAATTTGGCTAAAACTGAAACCTAATCTGCCACAAATTTTTCTGCAATAAGATTTGTCTCATACTCTAAAATGGGATTCTCCAGAACAAAACAGGAACATAGAACATGTTTACATCTCTTGTCAAAAATCTGCTTAAAATTGTATTAGAGCTCAACAAGCAGATAATCAAAAGGGTAAAGAGAACATTACTTTTCAGAATAGCAGAAAATTAGAAACTGTATTGAAGGATAAGTGGTGGAGAAGACCAAAACCCACATAACCCCCACAACCTCCCCCCAAAAGACCCAAAACAACTTGCCCTTACTGTGGGCAGATCTTGTCACATCAACCAGATTGACTTTTTAAAATTATGTCACCAGTGTTTAGACGAAGGTGGTGCTGTAGATTTGGATTTTAGCAAAACATTTGATACATTTCCACATCATGAATTCATTGTACAGGATAGGGCTTAACCACTGGGTGGTTCAGTGGATAGGAAGTTGGCTCATGGATAGATCTCAGTGATTGTTAATGGGGCACTGTCTGAGCAAAGACCAGTCACAAGAGATGTACCACAAGGCTCAGTCCTAGGTGCTATTCTACTTAATGTATTTGTAAGTGATATAACAGAAGGATTGCTAGGTAAGGTTTTTGCTGATGACACAAAGCTCTGTAATAATAAAGGTGTGTGATATTCCTGGAGATATTCATAACATGAAAAATGATTTGGCATTGCTGGAAAATTGGTCAAAAATAGGGAAACTGCAGTTCAGTGTTTCTAAGTATAAGATCATACACTTAGTGGGGAAAAAATCATCTGGCAGGGCACAGTACTGGGGGTACAAAACAACAGAAGAAAAGGATTTAGGTGTGCTCATAGCAGATGGCTGTAAAAAGAGCAAACAGTGCAGCCAGGCATCTGCCTAAGGCAAACAAAATTATGGGATGGATCACTAGAGGGATCACCAGCAGGAAAAAGGAGGTCCTAATACTGCTATATAGGGCTTTAATGAGACCCCATTTGAATACTGTGTCCTGTTCCGGGGACCTCACTTAAAAAAAGATATTAAGATTGAGGAAGTCCAGAGATGAGCAACAAAAATGGTGCAAGATATGAGAGACAAAACATATTAGGAGAGATTGGAGGAACTGAATATGTAGAACCTGGAGGAGGAAACGGAAAGGGTTTTTCTTAATAAAAATTAATAAAATATAATACGCTCATCTCCAGCTTCTACTTTCTTTCCATTTTAAAAAGGTAAAGATAACGGTTTCCCTTGTCTTGTTGTATCCGATTCTAGGATGAGGTGCTCATCTCATTATCATTATCCAAAGACATTTCTGTGGTCATGTAGCCAGCATGACTATACGTCAAGGTGCACTCAAAACTGTTACCTTCCTACCGAAGTGGTACCTGTTTGTGTACTTGCACTTGTATGCTAATACTTTGCCAATTTTATAATATTGCAAAAAGCAAACTTGAGCAATATTTCTAACCAATCCTTAGGTAGTAATGTCTATTTTTGTGTCATACCCTGAACTTTAGGTCTTGATCAAGGAAAACTTTTATTTCCTTTATGCTATATATATTACAGTGTTTTATCCTAGAAGTGGAGGACAAAATAAATGATCCAAGCAGACATTGTGTAAAAGCATTGACTGAAATATAGGTGGCCATGGATTTTTAGAGCACCTATCTCAAAGATTTCTTATCCTTGACTGGAGCTCTTGGTCAACCCTGTAGAACATTAAAATATACATAAATAAAACATGAAAGTACTGAAAATCTATAGGTACACAACTTGTAGCCAGATTCCAAACATGACTGAAGTTCTTTGATTTCGTTTTTCCACTGCAGAATGATTTTTTTAGACTCCCTACAATGAGACCTCTCCTTCTGAAATTGTCTTGATTGATTATGTCATATGATTATGTGTTAATTGTTAGTCATACAAATTTTTTCCAGTCCCCAACTTGACCCCAACAATGCACCCATTGCTACTCAACTTGACTCTACTCACTTACTGCTAAACAACTTTTTACTATATTTCCCAATATTATAGACTTCTCAAGAGAGGTAGGTCTTTATATGTGCCCAAATATGAACAAAGTTATCCTAGTAGTCCCCCTCTCTACACTTAGGGCAAGACAAGGCAATGCTGATGAACTCTTCCTCAAGGTTGAATTATTTCCTTCTTCCTAGAAATAAGTCTTATTACAAAAGTAATCAAAAGTGCTTTTACTTCACTTAAGACATAAGGTAAACTGCCCCATATGAATAATCATAGGGTAAACTTGATTAGTTTTCTAATACTCTTTGGTTTATTCTCTAGGGGAAAAACAATATAACCCTACAACACAAAATATCCTATATTAAAAAAATAAATAATTTTATGGTTCTACTTTTCTGCTTTTTTAAAGGAATTTACATTGATTACATAGGACACTACAGCATGAACCACAACAACACTACAGAGTTTGACAGCTCTTATATATAGAGAGCCCGGCTGCACTAACCAATCAGAGGTGGGGAATCTCCCGCGCGTGTGACATAACGCGGAAGAGGCAACAGTAAGGAAACATCAACTC
This sequence comes from Coluber constrictor foxii, assembly GCA_038048745.1. Classification (NCBI taxonomy): domain Eukaryota; kingdom Metazoa; phylum Chordata; class Lepidosauria; order Squamata; family Colubridae; genus Coluber; species Coluber constrictor. The sequence continues at coordinate 75,223,568 of CM075961.1, forward strand.
ATTTAAACCTTGCCAGACAGAATACCCCTCCCCACTTGGATCGCACAAGAGTAATCATTTAGGTACGCCGGGCGCCTTCGCTCTCGCTCGGAGCGCCTTAATACTGGACCGGCCACTGGCAGGCTTGGTTCTGGTATTGGTGGAGGACTGGCTGGCTCAACAGGTGGAGTATGTACTGGAATGGACCCCCGGGCCTCTGTCTCAGGTAAGTCAGGCGACTGCTGCATTTCTTCAGGGCTCCGCTGTAATCTCTCAGTCATCTGTGGTTTTGGAGGTGGATGAAACATATGGGTTGGTTGCCCACCTGGTGCTGGTCTCTCCACCCCCTCTGGAACCTAGCCTAATGTGCGTCTCCGTAACTGGTCGACATGGCACCGCCATGTTCTGCCATCAACGAGCAGAACCCTGTAAGAGCAGGGACCTGTTACTTGTAAGATCTGTCCTGGTAACCACCTAGAATCACTCCCTTAGTTCCGAGCAAAAACCAGGTCCCCCTCTGCAAACACCCTGGGAGGCGAACAGCCAGTCATGGGCCGTTTCGGTGCATACGAGGGGTGCAAGCAGTCTAGCATAGTGCATAATCGGCGGCCCATCAGCATTTCTGCTGGATTTCGGTTAGTACTTGGGCAAGGCGTCGTATGTTGAGACAGGAGGTAGGTAGATACCCTTTCCTGCCACTCCCGTGGCCCAAGCCTGGCCAGCGCCTCTTTAGCTGACCTCACGGCCCTTTCCGCTAAACCATTACTGGAAGGACAATAAGGGGCGACCTGGGCATGGCAGATTCCTAGGCCAGCCAAGAATGCCTGGAATTGAGCAGATGTCAGCTGTGGTCCATTATCGGACACTAAGGCGGAAGGCCATGTGTAGCAAACAACTTATTTAATACACGGATAATGGCCTCCGAGTTAGTGGATGGCATTATTTCCATCTCAACCCATCGCGAGTAGGCATCCACCACGATAAGAAATTGGCGACCCATGAAAGGATCCGCAAAATCTAAATGGACCTGCGACCATGGAGTCTTTGGAAATTCCCACTCCCTGGGGGGGGGGCAGATGGGGCCACTGGCCTTGAGAGCTGGCACGTTTGACACTTACCTACCCACTCAGTTATATCCTGATCCATTCCAGGCCACCACACATAACTTCTGCCCAGTCCCTTCATCCTAACAATCCCTGGATGGGTTTCGTGCAGACACTCTAATATAGATGGATGTAACCTAGGGGGAATGACCACCCTATGTCCCCACAAAAGACAACCCCAGTGGACAGAAAGTTCATGTTGCAGGAGCCTGAACAGTTTGAACTGTTTGGGCACACGTCCCAATGGCCACCCCCTACCCACCCAGTCAATCACCTGAGCTAAGACTGGGTCGCCAGCTGAGTGGGCTGCAACATCGGTTGCGGTCAAAGGAAGGGGCAGGAGCACCGAGGATGCTGGTGCAGGGTTCACAGCGGACAAGGGTAGGGGACAACGACTTAGCGCATCAGCATGTGCAATTTGCTTACCAGGCCTGTAGACCAGGGTATAGTTATACGCTGCTAAAAATTCAGTCCAGCATGACATTCTAGGGGAGAATATCAAAGGTGTCTGGCGGTCCCCCGCTAATAGTCCTAGCAGGGGTTTATGGTCGGTAACCAATTCAAAATGGCAGCCATAAATATAATCATGAAATTTCTTGACAGAGGCCACAGTGGCCAGTGCCTCTCTGTCTAATTGGCTATACCTCCATTCTGCAGAGGAAAGAATGCACGAATAGAAAGCAATAGGTGCTTCCAACCTGTTTGGAAAACGATGACTAAGAACAGCACCAACGCCAAAAGGGGATGCGTCAGCCATTAGAACTAAGGGCAATTGGGAGCTGCATTGTACAAGGACAGCAGAGGATGTTAGTAATTCTTTGACAGCTCGGAACAAGCGGGATTTAGCCTCCCCCCATGACCAGGGTATGTTTTTCCTAGTAGACGGTGAAGGGGCTCAGCAATAGTAGCCTTATGGGGTAGAAATACACTATAAAAATTTAAGAGCCCCAGGAAAGCTTGTAGTTCAGCCTTGCACGTGAGAATGGCAGCGTGTTTTATAGCTGCCACCTTGGAAGAAGTGGGGTGAATACCCGTGGCATCAATTAAGTAACCTAAACATTCAACTTGTGGCACTCCAATTTGACATTTAGTTTTTTTCAATTTGAGGTCAGCCTTCCTAAACCGAAGAAGGACAGCCCTCACACGGCTGACGAGCTCACTCTGCGAAGAAGTGGAGATGAGCACATCATCAAAATAGGGCACAACCCCAGGGAGTCCATGCAGGAGACGTTCCATTAAGTTTTGGAACAACCCTGGGGCCACACTGATACCGAATTGTAAGCGCTTGCATCTAAATGCTCCCCGATGGGTTACAATTGTTTGAGCTTCGGCTGAGGCATCATCCACCAGGAGCTGCTGATAAGCTTGAGCTAAATCTAACTTAGCGAAAATGGAGCCAGATCCCAGGGAGTGGAGCAGGTGTTGAACCACGGGAACCGGATAGGGGTTGGCTTGTAACGCCCTATTTAAGGTACTCTTAAAATCAGCGCAGATTCGGACCGAGCTGTCTGGCTTGATAGGAATGACAATTGGTGTTTCCCACCTGGAATGGTCAGTGGGTTCCAACACTCCCTGGGCGATAAGCTTATCCAGCTCCGCCTCAACTTTTGGACGGAGGGCTAGAGGAACTCTCCAGGGTTTGAGCCTAATTGGGGCCACATTGGGGTCTAGATTTAGAGAAATTGGGGTGCCCACATATTTAGCCAGGGTATTGTCGAAAACATCTTCGAATTCACGGGTTAACACATCAAACTCGCTATCTGACATTGTTGAATAATACCTGAAATAGCAAGCCCAAGGGAACTAAACCAATCTAAACCTAAAAAGCTGGGGAGAGAACTGTCTACCACAATTAAGGGGAGAAGGCCAGTAAAAGTATCTTTTTCCACTAGGAAGCGACCCTGCCCGATAATTGGAATCTTATTGCCCTGATAGTTTCGAAGTTTAACGGGGCAGGGGCGTATCTGGTTCTTCTGCAGATTCGGCAACATTTCTTTAAGGGTGGTCCAGGAAACGATAGATTTAGATGAGCCAGTGTCGACTTCCATCCGACACAGAACACCTTCTATCTTCACAGTCAGGAACAGCTTGCTCAATTGCGCAGCGGAGCCATGGTGGGTGGTCACTTCCGTGACCCGCCGGCCTCAGAAAATCGCAAAACAGTCTTCACTACTGTTGACCGCTGCCCCCTTGGGTTTAAAGTGGGTGTCCTCTGGTGTCCTGAGCGGCAAACCCTTGCAAGGTGGCCCAGTTTACTGCAACGTCGGCAGGTCACTGAACGAAACTGGCACGTCGCTCTGGGGTGTTTCTCACCACAACTCAAACAGGAGGACGGAGGGTTTTTATTCTCGCTGGCCGCTTCCCTTTTTCAGCAAATGCCTTAAGGCGACTGACCTCCGACTCCTCTGCCTCATCCTCAGAAACCACCTCCTCAGAATGGATAGCCCCAGATTGGCTAACAGGGGCTTGGAACTTCCGAATGTCCGCAGCGGATCTGTCTGACATTTCTGCTGCCTGCGCCTCCTTGATGGCAGTTTGAAGATCCAAGGTTTTCTTCGCTAATAGACGCCTCTGCAACTCTATGTCACACACCCCACAAACCAACTGCTCAACCAAGGCGTCACCTAAATCCCGAAATTCACAGTCCAGGGCAGCCGTTCGCAATTGGGCAACGTACCGGTTAATCAGTTCACCTTCCTCCTGCAGGATCTGCCTCAGGTTAAATCTTCAGGCTATTCGTGAAGAGGTCAGCGCATAGTGAGCCCTCAGTTTTCCCCTTAGAACGTCCCAGGATATAGTATGTACGGGCTGTGGAGCGACTAACGCCCGGATGGTGGCAAACACCTCAGGTCCACAAGCATTCAGAAAATGAGCCTTTTTCTTACTGCTAGAGAGGTCTGTAAAATCGTTGGCCTCCAAAAAGCATTCAAACCGCTCCTCATACACATCCCAAGTTTCGGCGGCAGCATTGTATGAGGCGAAAATGGGAGGAGCCATCCTTATTTAGAGGTTTGTGTGGGTGACTGACCCCCTATATACTTGAGGGGCGCCTCAGAAAAAAATCCCATCCTCATCGCCAGTGTTGTATCAGAACAAACTCAGCATGAGGCGACTAGATGAAGTAACGAAACTGTTTATTACTTTACAATACACAACTGAGAAACAGAACATCTCAGCCGGAGTTTGACAGCTCTTATATATAGAGAGCTCGGCTGCACTAACCAATCAGAGGTGGGGAATCTCCCGCGCATGTGACGTAACACGGAAGAGGCAACAGTAAGGAAACATCAACTCATTTAACCCTTGCCAGACAGAACAGGGGCAGGGGCAGTCAGAATTTTTACTACCTGTCCTCCGAACTTACTCAAAATTTCCACTACCGGTTCTCCAGAACTGGTCAGAACCTGCTGAAACCCACCTCTGATCTATACCTATATTCAGTCCATAGTCTTTATGTTAGGAATTACTTTAAATTTCATACTTCATATCTTAAACCTCTGGTATATTTTTTTTAGATTTCCTTTGTTCCCTATAATTGGTCTCACAAAGAGTTCCAGAGAATTTGAAAGCTTCCCATTTTTATTTCTTTCTGAATGTCCAATTGCATTTAAAAAATATAAACAGGAAGCCGACATACTAGAAAGGAAATCATCAGCCTCTAGCATTTTATTTATGTGCCACAAAGTATTTGGACCTCACAAAAGTGCCCGTGGGATGATATAAATTATCCTGGAGGGCTAGTTGGATTTCAAAGAAATTGTATTTGTGACTGACTATGCTCAGACTGGTAGCCATTTTGTTAATAGGCAAGTATTCATGGTGGCCATTTATATAACACAACCAGCTATAATTCCAAATATGTCCCAGACCCCAAAGTTTGCCTTTCTTTGCCAGAGACTGCCCAAATAACTTTTTTCCTCATCAAAATTACCTCAGAGCATTGCGATATAATATGAAAACTGCTAAAAATAAAATAATTAATAAGACCTGAATTAGTTAAAGAAATTAACACTGGATAACTTCCCACAGTACTTTAGTGGCCTTTAAAGACGAATACACTATATACTCTATATAGCTATATATAGCTATATAGCTATAGCTATAGAAATAAATATGTATGTAGATATAGACATAAATATGTCTGTTTTAGAATATAGCTACAAATTTACTAAATGGAAGCAATTGTTCCCCCCCCCCCCAATGCTACTTATTACTAGTAGAACTTGTCTAAGTGGGCATAAAATAAAAAACAAAGTAACCATACAAAGTTATGGAAATTAAAATACAAATAGACGTTATAGTGTGAAAATAATAATTAAAATAAGAGAAACACAGCGTCAATAAATTTTACCTAAAGCTTGCATTAGCAAAGTGTATAAAATAGATTACGAGGTTAACTTTTCCTGAGTTCTATCCCATTCAAAATGTAAGAGCTTCCCATAAGCCCTTACATATTCTTAGACCTACATACCCAAAGAATTGAGATTCCTCCATTTTGCCAATGCCATGGATCATATCTGTACGCTTCCTTTCATGTAAAAGATCTTGGCAGGTTGGATGAATGTGGCCCTATTTATGAAACTGAACGTCTGTCACGTGGACTTTTTGAATCAGACAATATATTTTATTTGTTTAGGCTTTCAAAATAGTTAATTATCTATTATCTGATAACTTAGACATGGACCAGAATAAACTATCTATAAAAACTGTTTGGAAAGCAGTGTATAAATATTTTTAAATAAACTATATGAAATCATGTTCACTTTTGATTTTGTGAAAATAAATCTTGTAGGAACACTGGGAAAGTAATTATTTATTTCATTATTTCATTATTATTTCAGGTCAGGTTTTAAAAGCAGATTTTTTTTAAAAAAAGAAATGTATGAGGTGCTTAGTGTTGTCTCACATTGTAAAATGAGTGACATATGATAAATAAATAAATAAATAAAAATAATTAAGAAAATTTATGGAGATTCTCAGTCATCCAGGTCATGGTTGTCCCAAAGGTGCTTTTTCAACAGCCAACTTAACTTTCTGGTTTTTCTTTGAAGACGTTTTGCTTCTCATCCAAGAAGCTTCTTCAGCTTGAATAAGTTTCTTGGATGACAAACAAAACATTTTCAAAGATAAACCAGAAAGTCCAGTTGTATCTTGAAAAAGCACCTTTGGTGCTTTACAATTAAGAAAGTTGTACATTGTTCGGTAGAGGCCACATCCTCTCACAATCAGAGTGAAAAGAAATACAGTGATGTCAATACCTAAGTGCAACTTAACAAGCAGCAGAGAATTTCAGGGGCTGAATTTGAGAAAGAATTATTGCTTCTTGAATTAGTACCTTAACTATCAAAACGCACAAGAAAAGGCAGACAACCAAGTCTTAGAAAGGCAGGAGAGAAGGCCCATCCCTTAACACTTGCCCAAATGACACTGCTTTGAAATTGAAACTGACCATAACAACTTGGGGAAAGGGGGGGGGGAATCTGCAAGCAGATTTATTGCTTCTGGAACTGAAAGGTAAAAACATTCCCTTTCTCTAGCATACATATTCTGTTTACAACTCAACAGGGAAAACAGACAACAAAAAGTGAAAGCCAGCTAAGCCCTGCAATCTTCAGCCAATCTAAGATTTAAAAAGTTCATCAGAATTTATCTTGAACAAGGGTTGTATAGCAACCTATTTTCAATACAAAAACAAAATAGTAGTTTTGAGCTTATGCAATTTTAGCTCTGATAGATGGGGTTGCCTCTACGGAGCGGCTAAGACGATACATGGCAACCCAGCCCATTTGGGCCATCATATCCAGCATTATGCCCATGATACGTTTTTAAAAACACCATGGAAATTTGTCACTGCCTACAGTTGGGGCTGAATAGTTTTTTCCTCCTCTCTTCAGAAAGGGGGCGCTGAGTGTGCGTTTGTAGGCGGACCACTGAAGGCACCTTGCCCCCAAATCGCCCTAGGCTAGCGTCACTTCTTTAGAAAGTGATTCGTCGATTTGATAAACAACATTTTTCCTGTCGCGCTGGTGACATGTTAGACCTTTACATGTAGAGTCGGAGATACACAGCTGCTTTGTGAAAACTGCACCCCGTTAATTCTCTCGTCTCAAATAACTTCCATAAAAAAAACAGGGCAACCTTATCTCGTTCATAACACACGCAAGGGGTTCAACCCCTGCACGTGTCACTTAGTGGCAAGTATTTACCACCATTTGCGTATACACACAGGGAGCCAATCACGTTAAGATTACAGCCATACGTATTTTAGTGACACACACATACAAGGAAACACGGGTTAGCCGCGCGCCCGCGCGCGCGGGTTAACTGTTCCCAGGTAAACATAAAGCGCTTTGCACGTGCCTAAACTAAAATATTACTATTGGGCTAAACGGCTTTTTCAGGTTCGGCTCATAAAGGGGCATGCACATCTTTTAATTTATTGAGGGGGAGAAATGAAATATACACCCGTCTCCTTCGCAGGATATTTGGTTTCCACTACATGCAAGCGGCATGGTGTCCCGGCCGCGGCGCGGGTATGTTTTTCGTCGCCCTTTTCACTTCCTGCACCCACAACTCCGGTCTCTTACCTGGGCCGGCACGGCCCAGCCCGGTTCCGCAGTCAGGGTCCTCCTTTCTTTCCGGGCCTCGCTCCGTCCCACAGCCCTGCCCCCGTCACAGCCTTGGTTCCAGCCACAGCCCTTCCTGCCTCCGCGACCCGCCTCCCTCCCTCTCTCTCCCACGACCAGACCCGCCTCCGTTGCCGCCCGAAAGCGGGGGCCGGTATGACTAGCCGAAGCTCCCCTAGTCACAGCCTGCTGTGCTTCATATAGATAGAGAAGCGGTGGGAGTCTCTAGGCTGCTGCAAGTAACCGCCCGCCGCCCGCCGCCCGCCGCCCGCCGCCCGCTTTCCCTTCTTTAAGGAGCGCTGCGTGTGCCAACCTCACCCCGACCGAGAGGCACAACTTCCCCATCAGCCCCTCCAAAGCGCGCCAGCCCAACTCGCACACTGTACCTTCGGCCCAGAAACAGTGCATCGACCGCGCACACATGCACTTCCCCGTCCGGAACCGTACACTCTCACATTCACTTTTGTAGCAGAGAGGGCCCCACCTCCAACCCTATGAATGTACTTTCAGCCTCGGAGCCTTTGGCTATAGCCCGCGATGCTGTCACAAATTCTTTGCTCTTCAGAATTGGCGTAGTACCTTACTTAGCCCGGTGGGCTTTTTGAAGTGCTTGGTGCTGCATTCGAACCGTTCATTAGTTTTAAGTTTCGTTTCGTTTCGTTTCGTTTTTAGTTCGGAGCTCAGCCTGTTTACCTCGATCGAATTTAGAAAATAGGCCAGTTCAATAAACAAGTCAGCATTACACAGCACTATATCACCCCAGTCTTACAGTCTTCCACTTTTTTATTTTTTTTTCTTTGTGCTGCTGCTGTATGGAGTAGTTTTTCTCATCCAACACACACAGCTTTCATGGGGTATCTATCTGTAAGTTATGTGGTGGGGGTAGAAACATGGCCTCATTTTGGTCTCTGGTTTGCTCAACAGAAAATTAGCATTACCATTGCTAAACACAACCCAGTTTTCTGAGTTCACACGCTGTAACCTACTGAGCTGGTATACTAAATCTCCTGGTATAAGGCTGAGTTCTCACCACTACATGCTAGGACACACACACACACGCAACACACCAGAACAAAGATCTAATTTTTTAATCTCTACTTTTCTCCTTCTATATCTTTCCCTTGAAAGACCTTCCCATAACTAATTGGTTCATGGAAATCTTTGGCACAAAAACCTTGCCATACGTAGACAGCCTGTATCTTATAGTGAAACATGTAATGACATGAGCATGTCTTTTGTTTGCAAAAGCGCTTCTAGGCAAATAATTCCTAACAGATTTGGGGCACTATTCAGTCTTCTTTCTTAACAGTTTTCCATTGTGTTTGCAATGTTGTTTGTATTAAAGTACAATAATGTCTTGAAAATTTGAGCAAACTAAAGAGGAAGATTTGTATCTCTAGCTACATTAGAATCCTTTATGTTTTATTGGAATAAAAATCTTATGAGAAATAATGTTGGTCTCCCCTGTAGCAAATTTGCAAGTCACTGAAGCCTAAAACAGAGTTTTTGAAATTATTCAGTAATAACAGTAATAATATTAGTAAAACATAATACAGCGCTAGTAAACAGAAACATGTGACAGTTTTTGTTTTATATTACAAACCTAACTCAGCCATTTTCTATCTTTTTATGTGATGTGCCTATATAAACCTACAAAGCAATTACAATGTAGAAGATCATTGATCAAACAGTTTATGAATTTATGAAACAGTTCTAATAAGGTAAAGTAGCCAATAACAAGAGAGGAGCAAGCTTATAAATGCAGATTCTGGGAACATGAATCTGAAGTAGCTTCCAGAAATAGATAATCTGCTTGGAAATCTGTTTCCAAATCTCCAGGTTCCTAGATTTCCAGTGAGCTAAAATAGAAGAATCTTGGAATTAAAATGAAGTTTTAATTAATTAATTAAAATTAATCAAGTTCTCATATTGATGTGAATTAGGAAGGTGATGTAATGTAATGATATGTGGGAATGACCTTCGGAGACAAGTGAAAAGCTGCAAACTAGACAACTGTCAGACAAGCTGTAACTGAGTCTGCAGAAGGAATTTTGACATGCCAAACATCTCAGAAGGGACCCTCCCTAGTTTCTTGGACAGTAAAAGTGAAAGGTGAAGAAATGTACATTTTCAAGATTCTGTTAATGTAGTCTTACAATAGAACTAAAACTAATATTTCTGGTTGTGCTTCTTCTGATATCTATCTTGCAAGTCTGAAAATCTCTTCTGGGCCATTTGCTAAACTCACATTTCATATGCAGATTCAGCTGCTGATTGACCATTGTCTAGGTTGTGGCCCTTCCACCTGTCTTCCAAGGTCATCTGCATATACCATGACAGGTGTTTGCCTGAATCACTTGCTATACTTTCTTTTTGATTTGGACTTAATTCATCTTTTTTCTCTTGTCACTTTGGGAACGGATGTGGCCTATTTCTGGTCAAGATCATCTTCCTTACTCTACAGGACTCCACAAGGAGGGGCTTCAGGGTCAATCACTCTGCTTCTGATCCCAGAGAAAGGAGGGGAATCACCTCAATACCATGTGTCCCATTTCTAATTACAATATTTGGGCCAGAAAGATATAATGGATGATACTAAAAACCACTTAGATCAAGGTTTAATTGCTTCTGCCAGTAGCTTCTATTTTTATTAATTTTTTTTCTTCTTGTTATTTTTGTTGTTATATTTGATCTCTGATTACTTTCAGTTAGTCAATCATCTTTATGTTAAGTGGCCGATAAAAATAAACTCATATAGTTCCAGCTACTTTACACAGTTTTTTACTGAGGTGAAAGTAGAGCATTTCCTAAAGCTTATGTTAAATAATTCCATTAAGTGACAGCAGTTTTTCTCTTCACTGCATCATGGCAAACAATATGGTTTAGACTGAGCTCTTTACAGTTGATGTCAGTTGCTGATGTCAGATGTTTGTCTTAATATACCTCCACAAATGAGTAGAAGTAATTTAGCAGTATTTAGACTGATATGCTGCAAAACTAGAAGCTGCATTATGGTATGAGGGGAAGCATAACCTGGGCTTACAGACTGGCACAACCAGTTTCATGGCCTCTACTTGTCCAGCTAACCTCATACTAGGTTAACTATCAGCATGACTGTTCCTATTTCTATTACAAAGAAACCAAGGGAAGTTTTTATCCTGATCCCATACAAAGTTCTTGTTTGGAGTGCCTTTTGTTTTTATTAGCATGTTTTCTTCTGCACTCTTCTTTTTCTCAAAATATGTTTACTTACATTTATTGTTCAATAAAAAGGCCCTCAACAGCATAATATATAGGTAGTCCTCACTTACTGATCATTTTCCAGTGACCATTAGGAATTATGACAATGTTGAAAAGGGTTATTTACAGCCAGTCCTTGAAGTTGTGGCCTTCATAGCATGCCTGCAGTCCTGTAATCACAAGTTGGGCATTTGGCGACAGTGCACAATTATGAGAGTTGCTGTGTCCCATGGTCATGTGAATTATTTACAGTCTTCACTGTTGGTTTCCAAGTAGGAAGGTCAATTAGAAAGCCAACAGGAAGTTGCAAGTTGCGATCACTTGACATTGCATTTAATGACTGGAGCTGATTAGTATTAGTGAGAACAATGATGATTCATAAAACGTTAAAATAACAATTCTGTAGAGTTAAAAGATTTTTCACAAAACTATCATGGCTGTTTCAAAAGTTGTCTCCATACACATGCCCTTGCATAGCTTTGGGTTTCACTGGTGGTCCAACAGGAGTGTTTTTTGTGCATGCACAAATGTATAGACAACTGGAGAAAAATTTCTATCTTCAAAAGGATGTCGCTGTTTTAATAGAAAAAAAGTATTTCTTTGAATGCTTGTTGTAAAGCAACTCTTCTGAATGTTTAGCATGGCCCTCTTAGATATTATTCATGATAAGTAGTGCTTTAATTATTTTCATCTCCAAGATAAAAAAAACTCTGGTACCATTGTTATGTTATATAAAGATTGGCCTATAGTTTTGGCTCAATCCCTAAAACATGGAGAAAAGCTGCATTTTGGTTGTTAGTTTGAAAAGAAATGAAAATGCAGGGAATCTGGGTTTGTGTAATCCTGTCAATTTAAGTAACATCTGTGTTTAATATATTAAAACGATGCTGGCAAATCAAATCACTTTAATGGTATGTATGAGATGTGATAATAAATTATTTTCCTTTCAATGAAGATCTCTAATCTAAATGAATAAGAAAAAAGCCAAAGTTTTTATTTTCCATCTGTGATATGAATCGCACTTTAACCATCACACTAATAATTTTAACTTTATTTAAACCTAACTTTATTAGGTAACACATGTGCTCTTTTCCTTTTCCTAGTTGTGAATGCAGAGAAATGAGGATATACTGGTTTCACTACTTTTTCATTATATGTAAGAGTAACAATAACAGAGTCGGAAGGGACCTTGGAGGTCATTTAGTCCAAACCCCTGTTCACATAGGAGACCTGTACTAGGGATTTGAACCGCTACGACACAGATCGACAAGCTCAGTGTCTTAGCCACTGAACACTTAGTGAGGCTTATATGTTTTCCCACAATTCTGTGATAAACTAATACACCTTTCTTTTATTTGTTTGTTGGTGTGTCGTATTTCTAGACACACACACACACCCATCTCCCTCATTGGGCCTCATTGATTATCCATAATTCAGCAGGGTCATGATTAAAGTTAAAGTTTAACGCATCTAAGAGACACCAGGTAGGGAAGGTTGAGATTCTGCCATCTTTCTTTCTTTCTTTAAAATACGTTTCTGGGTAGGATCCCTTCTTCCAGAGTCAGAGAATGTAGTATAATAATAACTTTGCAATAAAAAAGTTATGTGGTCAGATGACTTATATCATTCCCTCTTCAATTTACAAGAACAAGGAATCCTTCCAAGAAAGAAAGTGCTCACCCATACAAGCGACTAACAGATAAATCATCTGCAGAATTCTTCACTGTAAGACTCACCAAAACTAACTGTTCATTAGTATGCAACTCAAATTAGTAATATGATGAGAAACTAGTCTAGCGATAAACAGTATAATAATTAGAAATGGAAACTAAATCTTAATGCTTTCTAAATGCAGTTGATACTGGATTATGAAAATCACACCTAGCGTGTCTCCGTGACATTAGTTGTCTGCTTTACCTCTCTGTGATATCAATAACTGCAGGATTTAATCTCAGCCAAGGTTCCTGATGTGTCATTTTCCTGTATGTATAGCAGAGAAAAAAAATACGTCGCTCTGGAAATGTCTCTCAATATTTGCAGGATTTGTTTTTTAGTTATATTGACAACATTTGTATTGCTAACTACTTCAAAACTTGTGGCAATTAAATCGTTTAAGTCAATTAAAATAATATTTTTTTTAAAAAACAACATCCAAATGCATAAACAGTGTTGTGCTATCACTTCATTCTGGCACCTACATTCTTAAAGCTATGTAAGTCTGTCTTATCTGCTCTACTAAAAGCCATTGGGATGGGTTTCATTTTGTAACCGTCTGGTATTATAGGCAGCGCCCATCATGTATATTGGGAAAGCAAAGGAAAGATTTTACACCCGGACTCGACTACTCAACAGATACTGTACATCAAGAGTTTGGTTCCAATTTTCATTTTAAAAATGTACAACCAACGTTCTACTTATGAATGACTATGGGAGCCATAATTGGGAGTCTTCACTTATTCAAGCAGTTTCTGATGGGACTCCCGGCAGACTGGTTGATAGTAAGAAGTAAGTTATAAATTAAACTGTCCAGATGTCATAGCAGGGAGGAGAAGCAGATACTTTCCCCTCAAATGTGTTAACATCAGCCTTTGGGCTTTCCACAAAGGCTGATGTTAATTTCCACAATGTCCAGGTGGTTTAGCAATGCAGCTTATAAGATTACATAAAGTTAATTAAACAATGTTATACGGTTCAAGAACTTTTTAAATCCTGTAGCTCATTTATTTGTCATTGAAAAGCCCTCCACTGTTTTGCTTGAAAAACTGAAAAGATATTTGATAAAATGCTTTGATTTTATATTAAAAGGATAAATCTATATAAAATTGTATTTTAATTACCTTTAACAAATGAATAAATTTTTCAAACAACATAATTATTCACATTCAGACCCCCTCTAAAATGAAACACTGGCTTTCATTTTTTTTCCTAGCTACCAACAAAAGGTCAGTTCTCTTTTTTAAAAAAATGTGTGGCACAATCAAAGACAGTAAAAATAATGTTTCAAAAAAGATAGTATGTCCCCAAACCTCTGATATAACTAGCAGAATTGCAAATTAAATTTCTTAAATTATTGAGATGTAGACTGAATTCTCAAGCGTGCTGTACAATAATCAGAGAAGAAAGAGTATATATTTCAGATACAGGTTTATGATCCAAAATGCCGGGACCCAAACCAAGAATGACATGTGGCAGTTCTTCCAAGTGGAGTTCTTTATTGTTTATTCTGGCAGCATATTATTTATATATTTATTCATCCAGCAAATGCATATGCTGCTCAGCTGGCGGTGTGAGATGACTGTTTATAATCACATTAACATGGTCACAAATCACCATTTTGAGAATATATCACCACCCTCTTTCTCCATTTTTAGTATCTTTAATCCTTGTGCTATACTTGTAAGATTTATTGAGAGAATTAGCTCATCCCCATCCCCATTGCCAATGGCTGGCTGGGAGATAAAGTCCATGCAATGTAAAGTTGCCAAGGTTGAGAAACATTGTTTAGAACAGTGATAGCTAACCTTTTTGCCATCATGTGGCAAAAGCGGGAGGAGCGGGGAGGTCGTGGGTGTGTGTGCCCACATCCATAATTCAATGTGCCCCCCCTCCCACGCATGCACACGTGATCCCCCCACACTTCCCCCTGCTTTTGGCACACGATGGCCCGGTGGGCCCGGTAGGCTCATTTCCCCCCCTCTCCAGGCTCCAGAGGCTTTCTAGGAGCCTGGGGAGGGCAAAAACAGCCTTCCCCATCCCCCCCAGAGGCTGGAAACAGCCAATTTCCCAACTTCCGGTGGGACTGGAAGGCCTGAAAATCAGTTGGCTGGTGGGCGCTGGAGCTGAGCTAGGGCAACCCTCGCGTGCCCACCAATATGGCTCTGTGTGCCACTTGTGGCACCTGTGCCATAGGTTCGCCATCACGAGTTTAGAAGATTTATATTGTGCTGGCAAAACTGTAATGAGGTGTCTTGCTTTTCTCCAGCTTTTTTTCTTGGTGGACCAAGAAGAGAGGTTAGTTAATTTTAATTTAATAGAAAATTAAAGTAACTCCACCAAGTCATATGCTTGACTTGGTGGAGTTACTTTAATTCTATGCAAGTCTGGGCCTCATGAAGACTAAATTGATCCAGTAGAGGTTAATTTACTAGGTCAAGTGCCCCCTTTTTGGTATTTCCACAACACTTAAAACACATTGTCTCACTTAAGCTTGTATGGGAACAGGGCTATGAAATAATTCACTGCTGGAGCAATTCTGGAGCATGCCCTTCCTTTCCTAAAGAATCTTAATGCTTAAAAAATAAACAAGTACCTCAAATCATTTTCAATTATTTGAAAATCTGTGGAAATGATTAGCAAATGATAAATTCTACAGAAATGATAACTTTTTGGAATACCCAGAGAATGCAGAGTTTTCAGAGAAAACTGTTTCAGAAGCAAAAAACAAAAAAAAAAATTAGGGGCATTTCTACTTCTGAAAAAGAGAATGTATCAAGGGAGTCATCTTCCGGAAAGCAGTTCCCATGAATCTTGTGTGTTCTAACCAGATAGATGCAGGAAGCAGCATAGACAGAGGCTGTCAATATTTCAGTGCTTTAGGTGGCCACTTGGGAGTTTCCTGCACTTTCACTTTCCAGTCGTAGATGACAGACTCCCCGCAGCTACTTTCAAGAATCTAGCATGCTCTTGTTGGAACTGAAGTTATGTAGTATTTAGCTCTGCCAACCATTCTAATTTATTCAAGACAAATTTACATAAGTATTTGATACTTGGACTATAACATTTTAACTAGTTCATACAGCTACAGTTAATAGAATGAATAGTCGTTACAATTCTTGTTTTTTCAAATGGTATTTTTCTTATTCTTATTTATACAAGCTTGTGATCTAATGTTTTCACTAAGTTTGGCAATAATATAACAAATGGCAGAAAGAAGTTACGCTCTCATGAACAAGTTCCTCTGAATCCTACGCTAGAAAGCAATCATCAGTTGATCAAAGAAAACATGCATTTGACTCCATTCCATTTAATAGTGTTTAGGAAGCTATCTAGAGCTCATTGAAACAGTCCAACTGTGAGGTGACAAGACCACAAATGACCATCTGAATTGCCTCTAGGTTGAGGAAAGGGTGTAATTGGTACACAAGACAAATAATTGCATAGACTCTTCTGGCCACAACTGCCACCTGCTTTGTGATCAGTTGCTGCAAGTCCAGGAAGAGCCCCAAGTTGTGTACCAAACTTGAGTAGGGAAATGCAGTGGTCTTGCAATATCCAAAACCAATGGCGAAAACATCCCAATGCTTGTGGTATCCAACAGGATTATCAGTATTGAGCCAAATTCTGTTTTTCCCTTTCCAGACTCAAACCTCCTCTAGACCCTGAGCCAGAATATTGGAAGCTTCACCTATCATCCAAACACCAATGACACCAAACCCCAGTCTGATAGATGACCTCACTCAGCAGTTTCATTAAACAAGAATGATTATGCACGGGGGATTATGGGAGCGACGGGACGCTCCCACGTGACACCTCTCCTGCGCGAGCTGCATTGGCTGCTGGTGGACTTTCGGGTGCGTTTCAAGGTGTTGGTAATCACCTTTAAAGCGCTCCATGGCTTAGGGCCAGGGTACTTACGGGACCGCCTTCTGCCGCCAATTGCCTCCCACCGGCCAGTTCGCTCCCACAGAGAGGGCCTCCTCAGGGTGCCGTCAGCCAGACAATGCCGGCTGGTGACCCCCAGGGGCAGCACCCACCCTTTGGAATGATCTGCCTCCAGAGTTAAGAACTATCTCTGACCTCCCAACCTTTCGGCGGGCTTTAAAAACCCATCTCTTTCAGCTCGCCGGCCTAGCCTGATTCCTATAGCATTTTATCATTTTAGAGTTGTATTTTAATATGAAGCTAGTTTTAATTCTATGGCCACTTGTATTATTATTTTATGGAATTTTAACTTTTGTATGTTTGTTTTTTAATTGGCTGTACACCGCCCTGAGTCCGCAAGGAGAAGGGCGGTATATAAATTCAAATAAAAAAATAAATTAAAAAAATAAAAAAAATAAAAAAAATAAAAAAAAGAAGGGGGAAAGTGTAAAACCTGAGGCACCCCACCAGTGAGAATCATGAATTTAGTCTCCCCCTTTTGACCTGAAGCAACTACTGGGCAAGAAGATGACAAAACACATTGCCCCCAACTCCAAAATTTCAACTGGTCTAGAAAGGTATAATAATTGACAGTATCAAATATTGTCTGGGATATGCCAATTGAACAGGCCCTATCTCTGCAGGGATGGGTGGCACTTTTCAACCAGAGAGTGGTCAGAGACTGATTTGCCTGTGATAGTGGATTGATAGTAATGTCTTCCAAATCCAGATCAATTAACCTGACACAAAGCCCAGATCTGATGTGCAATCTCCAGTGTGCACTAAGTCCTCCATTATTCAGGACAGGTTTTTGATTGTCATGAAGGCCATGAACTCCTGAGACACTCCATACTCCACATTCCACCAATGCAGCCCCCAAGAACCAGCTTTATGGATTCCACCACCAACCCAGCAATCTATTCTAGCAGTTTAAGCAGGGGTTATGCTATGTAGCACAGTAGGCAATATGGCAGAAGCAATCCCAACTGTTCTTGAAGACTCAGCTTCCGCCAGAGAATCTTACATCTGCTGATCAGAGCCTCTGTAAGAGCTTCAGCTACTTGGGAAAACCAATTATACTCCCTCCGATGGTGATTCAGGTGATGCAAAACCCAAAACCTAAGTGAGCATATTTGCAAGAGGGAAGCAATTCCCTCTAAGACCACTCAGACCTCATGCAGTTATGCATACCAGATCAGGTCCTTCATCCAGAGATTATTGGATTAATGTGACCCAGTTGGAAAACAATCTGTTCATTCTCATTGCCTACAAGGTTTATGAACAATTTTATAAAGTTTCTGAATAGTCACTATTTTGTGGGTCATGAAGTTATGATTAATAAAGTACAAATAATCAATTACAGTTTTGGCATATAAAAGAAGCTTCTAATCAGAATCTACAGTTCTGGTGAAATATTAAGCAATCATGTATAGAGTGAACAAGCTGCACGCAGTGCAGATAGTTAACTTATTCTCAATCACCATGGCCCATAGCAATTCGTCTTACCATTTTTTGCAAACGTGGCTAGACCCTACCAAAGGTCTCAGTTGCAAATCCTGCTAACTAAATATCAACAAGAGCACTGCCAAGGTGAACAGTGAACTTTGTTTTGGAGGCTACAGAAGATTAGACTTCCCACTTTGGGAAAATCAAGGACCCAGGCTTTAATTTATGCCAGGGTTCATACTGAAATGGCAAGGAATTAATTTTGTTATGAAAATATAAAACATCAACAATTTAAAAGAGCAAAACTAAACTTTACTCTGGAGATTACAGTATGTGTAAGGGCAGAATTCAGCCATCAAAGATAAATGTGCAATTTTCTTAATATTAAACAAGAAAGAAAAAAAAAACATGGCTCCAATTCTTTATTTGAAAGAGACAGTATAGTTTAAAAGACGAGGGACTCCATTTCTCACAGGTGCATGTTTTACAGCTTAATGAAGTCAAAAAGTGGAGCAGTAAGATAAAAGTGCCATACTTTCTATTGCTACCTTTATAAAATGGAAGTATAGAGGGCTAAGAACAAGAAATTACTGGATCTCTCTTAAAAGAAACATGACATGAGAACTGGAATATTGGGGAGAAATGGAAAAAACTTGCCTGGGATTAAAAGAGAGAGAAAAAAATACTTTTCCTTTCTCTCCAAATTGATGAGAGTGTTTAACTTGGACACTGTTCATATAAATGAAAATTTGAACTGAAATTAGTATTACAGATCAACATTACAAACTGTACCCCTCAGTACCTTGGATGCAAAAGTAGGAATATTCTACAGTATATTCTGCATTTTAGCATTCCAAATTTGATGACTGCTGCATCATTTAATCTTATTTTCTAAAATGAACGCCAAAAGTCACTTTGACCTGTAAATATCGCTGAGAAATAAGCAATCATTATTTGAACCCAGAAATTCAAGGAGTATGAATTGTTAAGAATGGTGAAGAATCCTTGCACTGCAGAAAGCGGAAGGCTTTCTGACCTTCCACAGAATCCCTGAAACTCGATCTCACTGTTCCCAAGAGAATGCAGACACCTAGATTAGATTTTTGTAACATAGGTTACTAACAAAAAAACCTTCTCCTTGATACTCCTTGATACAAATCATTCTGGTTGCTTGCGCCTGACATGAACATAATAGTACTTTACAAGCTACAAAGAGCAGATTTATCCCTTCGCTCCCATAGTCTTTATAGTTTTTAAGATGGTGACACATTTCTGTCCCTATTCTTTTTCTCTAGCTCTTGTCTGCTTATCTCTGCAGCATTCTTTGAAATCCTGCTAAAATTAAAGAAAGCAAAGCAAAGCAATCTTTAGGTAGCATTGTGAGCTCATCCTATGTCCTGCTGAAGATACCATTTCATATGACTAATGTTAGTACAGCACTGGGAGCCAAATGTTATATTACTTTTCCCCACCATTTCCCAGAATGTAGTAAGTGCCAAGAGACACAGGTGTTTTTATGTGCAGGATTAAAATATGGCAAGAAAATTCTGAAAAGGTAAATTCAGAATGAGCAAGTGGATAGATAAATGAATAATGTACTATGAGAGTTGGCTGAATCCTTTCCTCCTCCTAATCAAGGAGTTATATATATTGCAAGCTTCTTTGTTGTTTGCTAACTGTAATGTTCTGCAGTATAAACAGAATAAATGAGAAGCTCTAATTACCAGACTCTTGGTACATTCTGTCCCTATATCGTCACTGGATGGGATCATATCAAAAACACATCCCCTTTCTTTTTAGATTGACAGCTTGGGTTTGCTTTGCCTGATTCATTCTCAAAAATCAGGATAAATTTAGTATGGAAGATTAATCAAAAATTCATAAAGAAATTTGCATGAGCCAAAAAAGAATGATGACATGGTGTGAAAATAAATAATTGTAAGGATGTGCCTAATATAACAATAAATTGTCCAGATAGAAGATTTTTCAAATTGTTTTGATGAGGAGTCTATGTCAAAGGTATCAAACTCACCTTTGGTGAGGTGTCATGGCGGCATCAAGTTATGTATCGAGACTTTTTTCCCCTTCGCTAAACCGGTTGTGGGCATGGCCAGCATGTGACGCATCCGGCCCATGGGCCAGGAGTTTGACAGCCCTGCTCAATTTTTAATGATTGCTCTTTCTGAGAATTCAATCAGTTCAAAAATCCTGTTTCAGAATTACCATCTGCATAAGTCACAGGGCAAGCAACATTCCTAATATTTACAAGATTTGGAGATCTGCCATTTTGAAAACATAAAAACATATTAAAGTACATTATTATAATGTAATTCAAGAACTATTCTGCCAGCATATGACAGAACAGAAATCTTATGAGGCCAGGTTCAGTAATATATTGTGGATCAGAAAAAAAAAACATCATTAAGAAAACAACTGAAAACAAAAAAACTATAATTTGGTTTATTCATTCACAGGAATTTTGTCAAAGAAACTAAAATTCTTACTTTGATTTTAAGACAGAATCTTAAAGGCGACATAAAGTGTGTTTGTATTTTTAATATTACCAAATATATCTATTAAATCCAATTATTCAGTTAATGCACATAAAGACATTTTGTAGGGTCCTAAATAGACTTTAAAAATTTCAGTTTATTTTGATTTAAATGCAATGTAGGTTCCTGTGCTTCTTCTTGTATTCTTCCAAATTTATCATAATTTTGTAGGATCCTAAATAAATTTTAAAAAGATAATTGTACTTTGTACAATCACAATCTTTCAAAAGATTTATATGTTTTAGAGGAAAGATTCATCCTCAGAAAAAGATAATCTACCATGTATTATTTTTATGAATTATATACTATCTTTCCAAACTTTTGAGAAAACAACAATCCCATTACTCACAGTAAAGTATGTAGCCAATGCTATCATTTAGTCATACTATTGTCATTTATTTAGCCATAAAAAGGTAAAGGTTCCTCCACACGTGTGCTAGTCATTTCTGGCTCTAGGGGCTATGTTTATCTCTGTTTCTAAGCTGAAGAGCCAGCACTGTCTGAAGACATCTCTGTGGTCATGTGGCCGGCATGACTAAATGCCAAGGGCACATAGAGCGCTGTTACCTTCCCACCAAAGTGGTCCTTATTTTTCTACTTGCATTTTTATGTGCTTTTGAACTGCTAGATTGCTAGAAGCTGGGACAAGTAACGGAAGCTCCATTATGTGGCACTGCGGATTCAAACTGCTGAACTGCCGGCCTTCTGATTGGCAAGTTCAGCAACTTGGCCACTGAGCCACCAGGTTCCTTTTTATTTAGCCATAGTCACACCAAATATCTACTTAGTTTATTTGTTAGTCAACTAAGCTCGCTTATGTTATTTTATCACAGATTTACAGTTTTCCATTGAAGTACCACTGTAGTTGAAGTGGCTGGAGAATAACAAGCAGCACAGGCAAGGTAGTGGCAACAGCTCTTTATTTCACGGTGAGACTTCAGTGAAAGAACACAAGCAGCAGCACTCCTTATATACATTTCAGTGCTGGCTGCTAACCAATCACAAACACTCCTGTATTTGAATCTCCCACTCAAAATAGTAACAACATAATACCCCTCCCCTCCCAGAATGCACTTAGTTCAGATATTTACATATTTACAAACATAATCACGCAGGTGACCAGGGCATGCCCTAAGTCTGGTCGACTTGCGCAGTTCAGTTGCAGGCGGAGGGACGTCCTGTCTCTTCTGGCTCCGCCAATGAAATTCATTTGCGTAATTGGTCGATGTGTCGCCTCCAAATTTTACCCTGGCTGATGTCTATTGTATATGACTTGGGGCCTGACATTCGAATGACTGTTCCCTCTACCCATAGGGGACCGTTGGCATAGTTCCTGGCAAAAACAGCTGTGCCAATTTGAAACTGTCGTAGGCCTCCCTCCACCCCCTTGAAGTGTCAGCCGAATAGTTGGGATGTAAATGGTCGAGGGTGCATCTAAGCTTGAGACCCATTAGTAGCTCGGCTGGACTGCGCCCTGTGGCAGTGCATGGGCTGGCGTGTTGTATGGCTAGAAACTGGTCTAGCTTGGCTTGCCAATCACCTGTGTCCAAGTGGGACAAGGCCTCCTTGGTGGTCCGAACGAATCATTCGGCCTCTCCATTCGAGGCAGGATGAAAGGGGGCAGAAAGAGCGTGTCGGATGCCTAATTCTGCAAGGTAGCTTTCAAACTGAACAGAAGTAAACTGAGGCCCGTTGTCGGATACCAGAATGTCTGGCAGGCCGTGTGTTGCAAGGAGGCGTCAGAGGACTTTAATGACGGCCTCAGAAGTGGTTGATGGCATGAGACTGATCTCTAGCCATTTGGAGAATGCATCAACAATGATTAGAAATGACTGGCCGTGAAAGGGCCCAGCAAAGTCGATGTGGAGTCTCCCCCACGGCCCCTTAGGCTTAGCCCATTCCCTAACGGGGGCAACCGGAGGATCTGGTCAGGACTCCTGGCAGGGCCTGCATTTCCCCACTCACTCAGAAATGTCCTGGTCTATGTGTGGCCACCACACGTAACTACTGGCAAGGCCCTTCATCCGAACAATTCCCGGGTGGCCATCGTGCAACATTTCCAGGACCCTGTTTCTCAATCTATCCGGTATTACCACACGATCTCCCCTCAATAAACAGCCCCCCAACATAGACAGTTCATTACATTTTATACAGAATGGTTGGAACACATCGCTGTCAACCTTCGTAGGCCAACCCTGCAAAACCCAACCCATTAGAGTCCGAAGGACAGAATCACAGGCCGAAACTTTGGCCACCTCGGCTGAAGATAGGGGCCCTGGGGACACAGCGCCCAGCAACAGTACGGGGGCTTCAGGAGTTGGATTGTCCAGGATGTCGGGCAAGGGGCATCGGCTGAGGGCATCAGCATGGCCCATGGCTTTGCCCAGTCGGTGAATCAGCCGGTACGAATAGGCGGCCAAAAAAATTGACCACCTGGTCATCCGTGGGGAAAGTATGGCAGGGGTGGGCCTGTCACCGGCTAGGAAGCCCAGTAGCGGCTGGTGGTCAGTCACCAAGTCAAACGACTGTCCAAATAAATATTCATGAAATTTTTTAACGCCAGCAATGGCTGCCAAGGCCTCCCTGTCCAACTGGCTATAATTGCACTCTGCACTTGACAGAGTTCGGGAGTAGTACGCAATGGGTGCCTCTAGGCCATTCAGCAGTCTATGGCTAAGTACGGCGCCGATGCCAAACGGGGAGGCGTCACAGACTAAGACTAGTGGCAGTTCAGAGTTGTACTGTATGAGGAAGCTGTCCTCAGAAAGGAGTCTCTTTATGGCATTGAATGCAGCCGCTTCTGCCCTGCCCCAGACCCAAGGAGTATTCTTTCCTAAAAGTCTATGTAGCGGCTCTGCAACAGTCGCTTTGTCCTTGAGGAACATTGTGTAAAACTTTAGGAGGCCTAGGAAGGCCTGCAGCTCCGTTTTTGATTTGGGTGTGGGGGCATTCCTGATGGCCCTCACCTTGCTTTCCGTGGGGTGAATCTCTGTCCCATCAATTTTGTAACCTAAAAATTCCACTGAGGGAATCCCAATTTTGCACTTTGATCGTTTTAATTTGAGACCGGCCTCTCTGAATCTGGAGAGAGTTAGTCTGATTCGTTCTGCCAAATGAGTCTCGTTTTGTCCACTGATTAGCACGTCGTCAAAATAGGGGATGACTCCGGGGAGGCCTTGTAATAGGTGCTCCATGGTACTTTGGAACAACCCTGGGGCAATGCTGACCCCAAACTATAGTCGGGTACATTTGAATGCACCTCTATGTGTTATGATGGTTTGCGCTTCTGCCGTGGCGTCGTCTACTGGCAGTTGCTGGTACACTTGCGCAAGGTCTAATTTCACAAATATTTTTCCTGGGCCAAGAGAATGAAGTAGATGGTGGACAATTGGAACGGGATATACGCTTTGCTGTAACGTCTTATTAATTGAACATTTATAGTCAGCGCATATCCTAATCGACCTGTCCGATTTGATTGGGGTCACTATTGGGGTTTCCCATTTTGCGTGGTCCACCGGAATTAGAATGCCTTGCCTAATTAATTTGTCTAACTTGGCATTAATTTTGGGTTTTAAGGCGAATGGAACTCGCCTTGCCTTAAGCCGGATTGGTGCTACCCCTGGGTCCAAATTAAATGAAATTGGGGTCCCCACATACTTGCCAAGGCGGTCCTTGAATATGTCCCGGAACTCGTGCAGGATGTGCTCCTTCATGGACGCTCCGCTGAGGCTGTGGACTCCCGTAAAACCCATACCGAGGGCTCGGAACCGTCATAGACCCAAGAGACTTGGTAGCGGCTTGCTGACAATGGTCAAGGACAGCTTCTCCTCGAAATCTCCCTAGGAGATGGTGAATGTGCCGACGTCTTCAACTGGAACTCGGTTCCCCTGGTAGTCTAGCAGGCAGATTCGTCTTGACAGCTGGGCTTTCTTGTAGTTCGGCAGTAGTGACTTTAGCGTAGCCCACAACATGATGGAGAGTGCAGACCCGGTGTCGATCTCCATATGCAGGGTTTTCCGTTGATTTCCACCGTTGTGAAGATTTTCTCTTCTACGGTCATGCTGGCTTGGCCGATTCTCGTGCTGTATGTCTCAAGTTTTTTATTTTCGCGCCACTTTCTCACGCTGTCGTCTTGGATTGGGCACCTTGAACGTAGCGGCTCTGAATGGCTGGTTTGATCATGTGGTTTTGTGAAACGCAGAAGTTGAGCTCGGCACACTCGGGCTAGATGGCCCTTCTTGTCGCAACACCTGCAAATAACGTCGCGGTACTTGCAGGATTGTCTCTCATGTGGTCCGCCGTAGCTCAGACCGTTCTCTAAGCGGCAATGGGCTTGCCTCTCTTTTTGTCTGTCCGGAAGACGTCCTCATCCGATTCGTCTTCCGAGCTGGTCTGTGCCTCCTCGCGGTGGACTGGAACCACTTTGGGACCACTCTTCTCAGGCTGAGGATGCTGCAGCACTTCCGATGCCTTTGTGGATGCCTCATGTGCCCTGGCCTCGTCTAGGGCACCGGTGAGGGTCAGTCCAGGCTTCGCGAGTAGCCATCTCTGGAGCCTGGTGTCCCGGACGCCATAGATCAATTGTTCAAGCAGTGCATTGTCCAGGTCACGATAGTCGCAGTGTGTCACGGCTCTTCTAAGCGCTGCTACATATGCTGTCATTGGTTCTTCCTCCTTCTGCACCTGTTGTCTCAGTTGGTAGCGCTGGATGAATTTAGAGGGAGCGGGAGCATAGTGGGCTTTGAGGTTCGCCTGGAGAATGTCTCAGGGAACCGTCTGCACTGGGGTTGGCTCGCAGAGCGACTTGGCCATTTCAAACACGTCCGGCCCCCAGTGGCTGAGAAACAGGGCTCGTTTGCAGTTCGCTGATAGCCCTTGCATGTCGCTGGCTTCGAGTGAGCATTTGAAGTGGATCATATAGGAACCCCACTTCTCCCGTGTAGGGTCGAATGGCTTAGGCGGAACGTATGCGGCCATGGCTGAAGTCTTCGGTCCCGATGGGCACCGTGGTTTCTTTGTCAGTTCTTTTTGTTTGCCTTCCTGTGTGCTATTCCACCTTCGTCCCCAAATGAAGTGGCTGGGGAATAACGAGCAGCACAGGCAAGGTAGTGGCAACAGCTCTTTATTTCACGGTGAGACTTCAGCGAAAGAACACAAGCAGCAGCACTCCTTATATACATTTCAGTGCTGGCTGCTAACCAATCACAAACACTCCTGTATTTGAGTCTCCCGCTCAAAATAGTAACAACATAACAGTAGTTATTTCACCTTTGTCCATTAGTATATTGTTTAATTGCTGCCTTTGTTAAATAAGATTTTAGGTGGTGCTCAAGATATGTAAATTATGATTCTGTAAAATAATAATATAGCGTAAAACATACCCAATGAAGCAAATGTTTGAAATTGTGCTTCAGCAATAAATAATTAACACTTTAAAGAATTTACTCTTCTGAAGGCTTTATAGGCCAAAGTAGCACTGCAATCTCATACACTTGTCATATTGGCCATATCAATACATTTCTACTCTCCAGCAACTCAGTTCTTGCACTCAGGAAAAAACTAATAACAGAAGTTTATTACATTCCACATGGCTGGATAAATTAATTTATGGCAGGGGTGTCAAACCGGCAGCTTGCGGGTTGGATGTCTCATATGCAGGCTATGCCCACCCCAGCTCCATGAAGAGAAAAAACTTCTAAAAAACATCACATGACGGGCAATGTGATGCTGAGTGTTTGACACCTGTATTTTATGGCTATTGGCGAACCAGATGTGACACATATATCTGCAGAATATCTTGCCTGACACAGAACATAGAAATCAAGCCCCAGAATTTAAAGGACTTTTCCCCTGTGTTCCAGTGTTTCTTTACTATGTATTCCAGTGACCATACTTCAGATGTTCTTTCATGGTCTTGAAAATAGGTGACATTTGTTTCAATGCTGTCTTGTTTGAGAATTGCTATTCCTGTTTTGCCAGCTTCTGCTTTTACAGCACCTGATAGTTAAAAAGTCATTTATATGAACAAATATACTTAACTCCAGCTTTGCAGAATACTTTCAGGATACCTTTACATCAGTGGGGGTTACTACTGGTTCTGTGGGTGTGGCTTGGTGGGCGTTGCATGGCTTGCTGGGTGTGGCTTGCTGGGCATGGCAGGGGTAGGATACTGTAAAATCTTCATTCCCACCCCAGTCCAGGGGAAGGACACTACAAAATCCCCATTTCCTCACAATCAGCTGGAACTTGGGAGGCAGAGAATAGATGGGCCGGTCAGAGGTGGTATTCCAAACTACTTAAAATTTCCACTACTGGTTCTCCGAACTACTCAAAATTTCCACTACTGGTTCTTCAGAACTGGTCAGAACCAGAGGTGGGTTCTACTTACCTTTACTACCGGTTTGCAATGGGGCCGCATGTGTACTCTTCTGTGCATGCGCAGAAGCATTCTGATGACTTCAGGGTCGGTGGACGGAGCCTCCCTCTGGTTTTACTACTGGTTCGATAGAACCGGTCTGAACTGGGGGCAACCCACTACTGGTCAGAACCTGCTGAAACCCACCTCTGCTTTACATCACTGTTTCTCAATTCCAGCAAGTGTAAGATTTGTGGACTTCCAAGAATTCCCCAGGTACCCTGAGCTAAACCATCTTCCATTTGCAGGAACTTGTATCTTCCAGTACCTGAACTCTTGCCTCCTCCATCTCATCAACAGAGATTAAGCCTTTACAATTTTGCAGAATAATTTTATGTTGTTTTAATCAAATGCAGAAGGGATTAGGGCCCTTCCCCCATTATTTATGCTTTGATTATTTAAAAGCCAAACAATAACAATAGTAATAACTATTCATATAATTGTGAGGGGTCCTTGGTCCTCCCTGAGCTTGCTTGTTTTCTTACAGATGTTTCATTACCCATTCATTACAAACATCTGCAAGAAAACAAGAAAACTCAGAGAGCACCAGGGACCCCTCATTTCAACCCTGAGCTACAAATATTCATTTTTAGTGGTATCATATATTTGTGGATAGCTGGATATTGTTTTTTTGCTCCTTTGGTCAGTTGTGATAAGCATTGATTTCCTCACGTAATATATTATCTGTCTTTTGAGGTTTACAGCAGAAAGAACATCCATAAGATTGGTATAAAGCTGTTTCTGAGGGTTTGGAGAACAAAAAGTGTTATGGAGGGGACTTCAGAATTATCTGAAGTTGGAATTAACAAACTGCAAATAGAGGCCATAATATGTTTGGAAGAAAGACAAGAAACCATAAGACACCTATACATTATATGTAGGCCTTGACTTATGACCACAATTATGTTGCTAAGTGAGAAATATGTTAAGTGAGTTTTGCCCCATTTTACGACTTTTCTTGCTACATTTCTTAAGTGAATAACTACAGTTGTTAAATTATTAATCCAGTTGTTAAGTGAATCTGGCTTCCCCATTGACTTGGCTTGTCACAAGGTCACAAAAGGTGACCACATGACCCCACGACACTGCAACTGTCATAAATATGAACCAGTTGTCAAGCATCTGAATGTAAATCACATGACCACGGAGATGCTGCAGCAGTTATAAATGTAAAAAATGGTCATAAGTCTCATTTTTCAGTGTTGTTGTAACTTCGAACAGTCACTAAATGAACTGTTGTAAGTCGGGACTATCTATATTTATTGGGCTGCAGCGCTTCTGATGTTCTGTGCAATGCTGGACCAGAAATCAGTATCAGATGAGTTTTTAAATGATATGCTATTCCCATAATGTTTTATTCCAGAATGTTTTATTCCAGAGTGATCTGATATAGTTACCTATATCAGATCACTCAAGCAGATGGTTGTTATCAAACCAGTTTTTTCATGTACTTGTGGCAGAGCTCATATTTCTTCCTGTCAACAGGTGCTTTAAGATTAAGACTACTGTTTCAAAATGCATACACAAACATCATCCAAAATTCATCCATGTCAAGACAAATATTTCAAGGTTCTTGAAATGCAGATTATATATGACAACAACTAAGTGTATGATGATCTCTAATTGATTTCCAAGGAAATTGTCCCTTTTGTCCAATGTAGGAAGTAAAAGCAGGCTGTTTTCATGGAAATCTTTTCCTTTTGAACACCTTCAATTACCTTCTAAAAATATGGACATTTTTGACAAGAAATGAAACACTGGGAAAGATAAGATCCTTGAATAGTTCTACCTCTGTTTTTAATTGTGGTTGCGAATATACCAAGCCAACTATACAGCAGCTGAGATTTCTAAGATCCAACAATTGATTACCATTTTGTTCCCCCAAAATGGTAGTAAGAGAGTAAGAATAGAGTTACTATTTTGTTTCCTCAAAATCAGAGGTGGGTTGCTGCCGGTTCGGACTGGCTATTCCAATTCAGCGTGGTTGGGAGAACTGACAAATCAGACCACCGGCTGGGCCCCGCCCCCACCCATTTTTCAGGCTGGTTTGGGTCATTTTTTGGGGCCGTTTTCAGGCTGTTTCCAAGCCATTTTTCCTACCAAAAGTGCCCCAAAAACTGGCCTGAAAATGGCCCAAAAGAAGGCCTGAAATCGGCCCAAAAACTGCCTGAAAGAGGCCCAAAAAATCTGGCTGCGAAAGGAAGAGAGGCAGCAATCTCACACTCTTCCTCTCTCTGCTAGCCCCCTTCTTCACATGATATCTCCCAGCAATGGAGACAGAGAGGGAGAAAGGGGTGGTATTTCTGTGTGTTCCCATTTCTGTGAGGCATTCTCCCCTCAATGCTAGCGGCTACCACTGTCCCCTTTTCCTTCTCCGTCTCTACTGCTGGGCGATCCCATGCAAAGAAAGGGGCTAGCAGAGAAGGGAGAGTGTGAGGTTGCTGCTTCTGGGATAAGGGGACCTGGGAAGCATCTGAGCCAGCTTACCCAGCTTCTCTTCCTCTCGCAGCCAGCTTTCCCAGCCTAGCTTGACACAGTCTCTCTCTCTCTCCCTCCCTCTCCCTCTCTCTCCCCCCTCCCTCCCTCTCTCTCTTTCTCTCTCTCTCTCTCTCACACACACAGAGGTTGGATCTTTCTTTCCTCCCACCCAACACCCATCACCCACAGGAGACTCCTGGATTCTCTCCCCAATCCTGCCTGTCCCATACAGCTACCACTCACGCAAGGGTCATAGAATTGGTCACGCCCACTCAGTCACATGGAACCCCCTAGCCATGCCCACCCAATCATTAGGGCAGAGAAATGGTTGTTAAAAATTTGGAGCTCACCACTGCCCACTCTCCTCTGAGCATTTAAATACTGCAGCAGCCATGCTGAGAAGAGTGGCAACTCACCCCAGGGCATTATGGCTGGCATTCCTGTGGTAAATCTCTATTTCATTTATTTCATTTCATTTATTAAATTTCTATACCGCCCTTCTCCTGGCGGACCCTATGATTTTCCTATGAGAATATGGACTGAAGAGATGCTTTTACCTCACGCTTCCTTGCGGAAAGCAAATAGGATGATGGCTTTTCAGCCACTCTATGGGGTGAGTGTGCTATTTGATGCTGGCAAGAGAAGTGGCAGCCAAAAGACTCACTTCCTCCTATCCACTCACCCCATTCCTCCTGTCATCCATGGGTGGCAAGAGAAATCAGAGACAGCACTTTTTTTTCAGTGTGAGAGTCCTGAATTTTCTACTGTCAAATAGTGAATGACTCTGAAAGTCAATGCCTTAAACCTACTTTGGAACTATTTGCTACAGACTGATTGCACAGCATGGCTTGTTCTGGCAGGGGTTGAAAAGCACCACTAGTGAAAGTAAGAAAAGATGACCAGAAGCTGGTTTTGCAGTGGGCCAGGGATCCTGGGCTTGAGAAACAGTTAGTGGGGAAACAGATATGCAAATGATCCCTAAATCTACCAGTTAGTAACAACTCCTATCATCCCCAGCCAACATAATTGTTTTCAATATCAAGTCAAGAAAAGATGTATCACATAAGTGTGTTTTCCATTCTGCTTTTCACTTCTTCCCCCCTCAGTTAGCTTTTTTGGTTGCCAAGGTAACCTTTGCTATCCCTTTTCTCACACTCTGTAAAATTATGCTCATTTTTCTAACTGTGTACCAGCAAATATGATCCCAACAGGAAGAAAGAAGGAGAGTGGTGGTCATTAGCTATGAGTCATCTAAGATTCAACAGAAATAGAAAAGACAACTTTCAACACATCATGGCACAAAAGGTTCACAAGGCTCCTGATGGAAGAGCTCAAAAATGTGATCTGTTTTCATCAATGATTGATATCACCTCTATAAACACAATGCCATAATTCAGGCACTACTCTGACTCTGACTAATTAGGATTTGCATTTGTAGAACTGAGATTTACCTATAGATGTACAAGCATAATTAAATACTTATATCAGACTAATTCACTTGTAGAAAGTCAAGTGATTTGATTTATGATTAAATTGCCAGGCTAGAAACCAACAACCGAGAGTTCTACTTCTGCCTTAAGAACAAAGTTGGGTGAATCTAGGCCAATCTTTCATTCTCTTAGCCCTAGGAAGAAAGTAATGGCAAATCACTTCTAATAATGTTGTTAAGAAAACTTTATGATGTATGAAAACTTCTCCACAGCCTTAGCCATGGACATTGTAGGCCTTTTGCTACAATTTAATAAAACCAATGACTATATTCTAGTTATTGACAATTATTCAATTCAGTATCCTGAAGCAGTTCCATTAAGGAATGTGACAGCCAAAGAATAGCGCAGGCAGCCTACCTTCTCAAAGGGTTAAATAAGTTATTTGGTCAATACAGCTTCAGGTTCAAAAAAGGTTGTTTTAATATTTACAAAATATATACATGCATACAATAATTAACATTGTTGCATTTTTCTTTTACCCTAACTGTATGACTCAGGTGTTAAGAGGAGAGAGAACTTCACTTGTTGTCTTGTTGACAGATAGAGAGAGAGGGGAAGATATCCAAGGGATCTCTGGGTAAGAGTCCAATAAGAGAGTTCATTGGCTGATATAGTCACATGTGATGTCTGTAAAGACTTAACCCTTTCTAGTCTCTGGTGCATCACATGCAGGCAATATCTGACAGACCCCTTCTATTGCCAAGTGTGATGGAACAGTGTTCAAAAATAAAAACAAACACAAGTATAAGAAAAATAAATTATAAGTATAGTCCAACTGATTTACAGTGATTTCAATGTGTTTCACAAGGTACAGGTTTAGTTAAGAAATTAGCAATTTGGTCCTTGGTATCGCAATGAACAAATTCAACAAACCCCTTTTTAACTAGGTCTTTCACATTTCTATAAGGTATATCAATGTGGTGAGATCTGAAGCTGACATCATCCCTGACCGAAGAGGCTATGACGGACTCATTGTCCTCGTGGAGAGTGATAGGTAGTGAAGGTTGTGTCCAAATATCTGAAACTAATTCGTATATCCATATGAGAAGTGTGCAAGCATCAGAAGCATAGCGTATTCAGCTTTGGCCATGGAATTAGCAATGAAGTTTTGGCGACAAACGCGCCAGTCTATGGGGCAACCATTTAGGAAGTATATAAAGCCTGATGGGCTTTTTCTTGATTTTTCATCCCCTGCCCAATCGGCATCTGTATAACAGGTAAGTTTTGGGGTGACTCCTTCATCAGGTTCTATTAATAAGACCATATGTTTTGTGTTATGCAAATATCTGAGTAACCTTTTCATAGCAACCCAATGTTGTTCTTTAGGCTCATCTACTTTTCTAGATAAGAGATTTATACTTAATGATATATCGGGTCTACTCCATCTGCTGATATAAAGGAGTGATCCTATGATGGATTGGTATTGAGTTTTATCGTGATGCTTGTTACCGTCTAGATAAGCAATTTTATTATAGTCAGTGCGCATGGGTGTATTTGTGGGGTTGCAGTCTTCCATGCCACATTTTTGTAAAAGGTCTACAATCTTATCCTTTTGTGAGAAGCAAAAACCTCTATCAGTTTTAAAAAATTGTACGCCCATATATTGATCTATATGACCTAAGGTCTTTAAATTAACATGTTCTCTTAATTTGTTTGCAAATTGTTCGCTGGATTGTATGTTGGGCCCAATATAAATCAAATCATCAACATAGATTAAAATAATTTCTTTTCCCCCTTCATAAGGTTTTGTCATTACGCACTGGTCTGATCGAATTTGATTATACCCCATTGATTTTAAAATTTTGGTAAGGCAGTCAAACCATAGTTTGCCTGATTGTTTTAAGCCTTATAGCCCTTTGTGTAGCCTCCATATTTTGCCAAATACAACTTGGAATCCTGGTGCCCCATTGACATAAATTTCCTCCTCTAATGGTGCATGGAGGTATGCGGTCTGGACATCAAATTGGTAGACTTCTTGATTTGAGACAATGGCTGAAGTCAGTGCCATTTTTACGCTTTCTGGTTTTACTGTGGGGGAGTAAGTTTCATCATAATCTTCGGGAAAGCGTTGGGCAAAACCTTGGGCTACAAGGTGTGCTTTGTATAGATATGTGTTGTCAGGGAGTGTTTTAATTTTGTAAACCCATCGAGTGCCAATTGGGTGTTTGTGTTGTGGAGGTGTTGTTTTTGTGAATACTTTTAAATTTATTAAACAGTCCATTTCTTTGGACATAGCATCCCACCATTTTAATTGTTCTAATTCCAGTAATTGGAGCATGTGCTTAAATTTTTTTGGAGTGATGGGTATTTGGTTTGTCTATGTTACATTGTTCACGTCAAATCTTTTAGGTGGGATGCTTTGTGTAATTCGTTTGGATTTTCTGATTGGTAGTTGTGTATCTGTGTTGTTTGTTCATGGTATAGCTTTTGGTGTTGTTGTAGACGTCATTTTGTTTAAAGTGTGGTCATATAAATTGTCAGCCATTTTGTGCACCGCATGGTGGGGTGTGGGGGTGGCCATTTTGTCAGCCATTTTAGAGCCATATTTTTGGGAAAGATGGAAGCCATAGTGGAAGCAATAAAGTCAGTAGGTGAGGAGGGAGGATTTTTAATAAAATGGGTGTTTAAAAGTTCAGTCTGGGAATCTATGGGTTAAAGCAAAAAATTGTCGCTTACCAGGTTTGGGGAGGTTGAAAGGATGTTTAACAGTTCAAGAATTCTTTGAGGAGTCCAGCCTGCATTTAGCAGGCCTGTCGCATGTAAAGCTTGATATAAATGCTGTTTTGGAGAAGCTTGAGAAAATAAAAGTTGGTCTGAAGCTACAGGGTTGGAACATACAAGGGATTCAGAAGCTTGAAGTCTTTGATGATAGTCATAAATTGGAGTAGAATTGAGATTAAAGCAAGGTTGTTGTAAGTGTGGGTTTGTTCTTTCGGTGTTCGGGTGAAGAGGAAAAAAAAAATTGGGTCCTTTCGTGAAGAGGTTTGTACTTGCTGCGTAGCTTCAATGGAAAGTTTTTTTAAGTCTTTTGAATAATGATTGCTGTTTTGTTAAGGATATGATTAATGCATCAATCTCTTGTAAAGATAATTCATTCAAGTTCAAGGATTCCATCTTAGGAAAAATCGTTCTATAATTTTAAAATTTACCAAAAAAAAAAAT
Source organism: Coluber constrictor foxii (assembly GCA_038048745.1). Taxonomy (NCBI): domain Eukaryota; kingdom Metazoa; phylum Chordata; class Lepidosauria; order Squamata; family Colubridae; genus Coluber; species Coluber constrictor. Next base: position 75,257,699 of record CM075961.1, read on the forward strand.
CATAGACCTGAGCAATAATTTTTCATCGTCTGCTACCATTTGTCAGATATATATTGATGGTCGTGCTCATTCGGTTCTATGAGAAGTTATTTTGGTCAATACAGCTTCAGGTTCAAAAAAGGTTGTTTTAATATTTACAAAATATATACATGCATACAATAATGAACAGGGTGTCCTGCTGCATTTTTCTTTTACCCTAACTGTATGATTGAGGTGTTGAGAGGAGAGAGAACTTCACTTGTTGTCTTGTTGACAGATAGAGAGAGAGGTGAAGATATCCAAGTGATTTCTGGGTAAGAATCCAATAAGAGACTTCACTGGCTGATATAGTCACATGCGATGTCTGTAAAGACTTAACCCCTTCTAGTCTCTGGTGCATCATATTCAGGCAATATCTGACAAAAGGCCCTTCTCCATTGTCTTGAAATGGACAAAATGGATATAATATGTGCTAAATATAATAAGAGAAGGTTAACAGAGGGATTTGAAGATTTAGTGTAATGTTTAGCTCAACCTCAGCCAGGCTGGATCCTATATGTTAAATGTTAAATTTAATTGACCACTTTTTCCTCTTTTTTTGTACATTATTCTTTTTTGTGTTGTTGTTAGGGTACGTTTCTTTTGTTTCATTTTGTTTGTTTGTTTCACTGTTTCATTTTGTTTGTTTGTTTCACTGTTGTGTATTTTACTTTCTATGATAAAACAGTAAATTTAGCAATGGCCTCTCAAGGCCTTCATCCCCCCCCCCATCCCAAAAAACCCACCCCAAAATAAAATAGTACTGTACACCTATTGGAATATTCTAGGATGGCGAAGGGAGACAGTATTGCAAAAGACTATGCACTAAAGAAAAGGCCTTTGCATATGCAATGAATGCAAAGCTTAATCTTGTAAGATAAAATTATACATTAAACCAACAAGAAATTAATGCATGACATTCTTATTTTTAAGTATTGTAACCATCCAAATGGTGTATCTCTTTTTATGGCCTTCTGTACTTATGAAATTGTTATCCTGCACCATGTTCTGGTCATATGCAAGGTCAGAAACAGTGGTTGGTAAATAAGTTTGGAATAAGTGGCCTATTTCATTTTTGTCACATTACCCTTGCCAAACTCTTCTCCAATCCCTGCTCGGTAAAGAGAGTTGTGTAAAATGGTGAGATGTGTTGGATGAAATCCAGAGACTCAGCCCTTCCCCAAATCATGTTTAGTTTGGTTTAGTTTAGTTTAGTTTTATTGGATTTATATACCGCCCTACTCCCGAAGGACTCAGGGGGGTGTACAGCCAACAATAAAAATACATAAATACAAAATTTAAAACCAACTAAAAACAGATTAAATGAATTTGGCCTGGACAGAATTAAAACACCCCAAATAATTAAAAAAAATTAAAATTTAACACTAAAAATGGGGAGTGGTTAGGCCAGGCCCGCCTGGTGAAATAGAAAAGTCTTAAGAGCACGGCGGAAGGTGGACAGATCCGGGATCCTCCGTATCTCTGGGGGGAACTCGTTCCAGATAGTAGGTGCCCCCACAGAGAAAGCTCTCCATCTGGGGGCCGCCAGCCAACATTGTTTGGCTGACGGCACCCGGAGGAACCCCTCTCTATGAGAGCGTACTGGCCGGTGGGAGGCTATTGGTGGTAGTAGGCGGTCCTGCAAGTACCCAGGTCCTAAGCCATGGAGTGCTTTAAAGGTAGTAACCAGAACCTTGAAGCGCACCCGGAAGACCACCGGGAGCCAGTGCAGCTCGCGCAGGAGAGGTGTCACATGTCGCTCCCATCACCACCCGCGCGGCCGCACTCTGCGCCAGTTGGAGCCTCCGGGTGCTCCTCAAGGGGAGCCCCATGTAGAGAGCATTACAGTAGTCTAGACGGGAAGTAACAAGGGCGTGAGTGACCATGAGCAAGGAGTCCCAATCCAGAAAGGGACGTAACTGGCGGATCAGGCGAACCTGATAGAAAATCCTCCCGGCCACGGCCACCAGGTGCCCTTCCAAGGACAGCCGTGAATCCAGGAGGACGCCCAAGTTACGAACCTTCTCCATGAGGGCCAGTGATTCACCCCCAATAGTCAGTGATGGCGCCAACTGACTATATCGGGACGTCGGAAACCACAGCCACTAGGTCTTGGATGGGTTGAGCCTGAGCCTGTTCCTTGCCATCCAGATCCGCACGGCCTCCAGGCACCGGGATATCACTTCAAGGGCATCGTTGGGGTGGTCTGGGGTGGAGATGTACAGCTGAGTGTCATCAGCGTACTGATGGTACTTCACCCCAAAACCACGGATGATCTCACCCAGTGGCTTCACATAAATGTTGAACAGAAGGGGCGAGAGGACCGATCCTTGTGGCACCCCACTTATAAGGGGCCTCGGGGTCGACCTCTGCCCCCCTGCCAACACAGACTGCGACCGGTCGGAGAGATAGGAGGAGAACCACTGCAACACAGTGCCTCCCACCCCCATCTCTACCAACTGGTGCAGCATGATACCATGGTCGATGGTATCAAAAGCCGCTGAGAGGTCTAACAGGACCAGGACAGAGGAGCACCCCCTGTCCCGAGCCCTCCAGAGATCATCTACCAACGCGACCAATGCCGTTTCCGTGCTGTACCCGGGCCTGAAACCCGACTGGAACGGATCTAGATACGTCGCTTCATCCAGGTGCCAGGGAAACTGTTTCGCAACCATGCTCTTAACAACCTTCACCACAAAGCGAAGGTTGGAGACCGGACGATAATTTACCAACATTGCCGGGTCCAGGAAAGGCTTCTTGAGGAGAGGCCTCACTACCGCCTCTTTCAAGGTGGCAGGAAAGACACCCTCCCCCAATGAAGCCTTTATAATCCCCTGGAGCCAGCCTCATGTCACTTCCCGGGAAGCCAGCACTAACCAGGAAGGACACGGGTCCAATAAACACGTGGTCGCGTTCAGTCCACCCAGTATCTTGTCCACATCCTCAGGGGTCACAGGATCAAACTCAGTCCAGATAAAATTCTCAAGACCTGCCCCGGTCCCTTCCCCCGAGACCACCCAGTCGGAGTCCAAATCTTCCCGAATCTGAGTGATTTTGTCATGCAGATATTGAACAAAATCCTCAGCTCTACCCTCCAAGGAGTCCTCCTGCGCTTCCTGGTGGAGCAGGGAGCGGGTCACCCTAAACAGGGCAGCCGGGCGATTATCTGATGATGCAATAAGAGCAGCAAAATAGCTACATTTTGCTGCTTTTATCGCCACTAGGTAAGTCCTAATATGGGATTTTACCAGTGTCCGGTCAGATTCAGCAAGACTGGCCCTCCAACTACTCTCTAGGCGTCTTTTCCGGCGCTTCAACTCCCTCAGCATCTCAGTGAACCAAGGAGCCAAGTGAGATCGACGCCGGGTAAGAGGTCGCAAAGGCACGACCCGATCCAGAGCTCCGGCGGCCGCCCTATCCCAGGCGGCCACCAGGTCTCCGGCCGAGGCGTGTGCCAGAGCCTCAGGGAATGGCCCAAGCTCCATCTGGAACCTCCCGTCTGTATGTGGATTCATCATAGTCTCGAATGACAACAACCACTATTGTGTCATCTGTGAACTTCAGTAGTTTAACAGATGGATTGTTAGAAATGCAGTCATTGGTATATAGAGAGAAGTGAGAGAGCACACAGCCTTGTGGGGAACCTGTGCTAATTGTGCAGGTATCTGATGTGATTCTGCTTAGCTTCACCTGTGCTTTCTGTTTGTTAGGAAGCTTACGATCCACTTACAAGTATGTTCAGGTACTTCTAGCTGGTTTAGCTTAGTTAGAAGTGTGTCTGGAATGATGGTATTGAATGCTGAACTAAGTCTACATACAGGACCCTTGCCTAGGTCTTTGGAGATTCAAGATGTTGTAGGATGTAGTGCAAAGCCATATTAACAGCATTATCTGTTGCTCTATTTGCTTGGTATGCAAATTGCAAGGGGCCTAACAGCGGATCCGTGATGATTTTCAAATGGGACTGCACTAGCTTTTCAAAGGTTTTCAGAACTACAGATGTTAGAGCAACTGGTCTGTAGTCATTCAATTCCTTGATGTTGAGCTTCTTCGGCACTGAGATGATAGTAGAGTGTTTGAAGCAAGAAGGAATATAGCACATCTCTAGTGATTTATTGAAGATTTGGGTGAAGATGGGGGCCAATTGGTCAGCACAGACCTTTAAGCAAGGAATTATCTTGTCTGGGCCTGGAGCTTTTCCTGGATTTTGTCTGTGAAATAGGTCTTGCACTTCCTTTTTTGTGAACACTAGGGGTTGTGAACCCAACGGGATGGGGTCAGTTGTAGGAGGCTTGGCTGTTGTTGGTGTGTCTGAGATGGGGGTTGTGGAGACAGGTGGCTGTAGTTTCCTTTTAAGCCTGCAATAAAACATGTTCAAGTCATCTGCCAGCTGTTGATTTCCTTCAGCCTGGGAAGGAAGTTTGCCATAGCTAGTGATATTATTATTATTATTATTATTATTATTATTATTATTATTATTATTATTATTATTATTATTATTATTATTATTATTATTATTATTATTATTGTTGTTATTGTTGTTGTTATTTATTTATTTAATTTCTATACCGCCCTTCTCCCGAAGGGATTCTCTTCTGATTTCTCCAATTTTTAGGACATTTCTCCAGTATATTTTATTGAAAGCCTTGGCCTACTTAAATCTATTTTTTAAATTTAATTCTTTTTCTCTCTCCCATAAAGATACTTTTTCAGAATTGCTAAATCTGTTTGTTTTTTTAAAGGTATGTTGGCACAGTTTTAAATGTTGTAATGTTAGCAATTCCAATTGAGGTCAGAAAGACCTGTTAAATATTTATTAGATTTGTGTGCTGCCCATCTCATCTAGAGGCAGGGTATTTTTTAAATATTTCACTTTGTATTATAGGACAGTCAATGAGCAAGATTGTATTAATGTTTTACTTTGTTGGAAGGTTTTTTTTAATTTTATTTTTGGTAATTCCTGTCTGCCATTTAGACTGCAGTTTTAATGTTCAGTTTAATTGTATATAAAACCTATCATCTTATAATGCAAGACCAATGAATGAATAAATTACCGTATATAAATTGGGGAGAGGGAATACAGATGCCTAATTTGTATAGGCATCTGTATTCCTTTTCTTTAAGAACAATGAATAATATGGAGAAAAAGATGACTAAGTGCTCATCTATGTGTCCTCTTTGTTAATAAGATTTCTAAGGCTCAATTGGATGGAGACCAAAGTGAAAGATTGGTAAATGTCACTGTAAGAATAAATATTAGTATTGGAGCCACATACAGCCACAAACCTTTAACAGTTCAAATTGATCAAATTTTTCTTTGATGAAATGACAGCAAAAACTAAAGATTTAGCCTATGTACAACAATATTCTTCACAAATAAACAGGCATGCAATTTGGAGGTACTTCTGAAGTATTGTAGAAACAGTGGCCAGTTGCAATGGTAGATTTGTGTGCCTACATCTAAAACAGGCACAGATGCCTCAATTTGCATGTGAAATTTCATCCGATTCATACACACTTGTTCATTGTATAGATCAGCACTTTTTAATTAAAAATTAAAAAACACACTGCCATTCCAGATTTCACTATAATTGAGCAAAGTTTTTTTTTTTTTAAAAAAAATTGATTTATATGCCGCTCTTCCCCCGAGACTCACGGTGGCTCACAATGCGTTAAGCAATAGCCTTCATACTTTTGTATATTTATACAAAGTCAGTTTATTGCCCCCACAAACTGGGTCCTCATTTTACCTGCCTTAGAAAGGATGGAAGGCTGAGTCAACCTTGAGCTGGTGAGATTCAAACTTACAGTAATTGCAGACAGCTGATGTTAATCACAATGCTTTAGTCTGCTGAGCCACCAGGCCCAATTCAAGTTCAAGAGCTCTGGATGGTACTGTGTAAATGACCAGTTCCTCTTGCACCTATCTATCTCGTTCGTTGAGGTCAAAAAGAAATGGAGCCCCTTTTCTAGCCCTGGCCTTTTCAGAAACAGAATCTTTCAAAATGTATCACTTATTTTACAGACATTTAAAAATAAAATATCTGGGCATATTAGACAAGCTTTACATCTTTTGTCCTTGTATTGGCCCAAATTAGGCACTGTCTGCTTTGAAACAATAATTATTTTAGTTTATTTTGATGCAAGCGGTACGTTATCAAGACGCCCTTATGTGGATTGAGATTATAGCAAGGACGAAAGCTTGTTCCAGTCAGAATGCATCTTCATGCTTGCATATTTTCTGACTCCTCTAATTTGATCCAGAATGGAGTAAAGGTGAAGGGATTCTCTTCTGAATATTTAGGACATCGCTCCACAACATTTTATTGAAAGCCATGGCCTACTTAAATCCATTTTTAAAATCTAATTCTTTTTTTCTCTTTCCAGAATTAGTTGCTAAATCTTGGTTGGTTGGTTGATTGTTGTTTTTTTTAAAAAATGTATTGACTCAAGCTTTAAATGTTGCAATGTTAGCAATTCCATTTAAGGGCAGAAAGACCTGTTTTAAATGCCAATATTTCCCAAAACTAGGAACAGTTACTTGGCCTCAAATTTTATCACTTTTAAACAATAATCAACTTGCCAATCTTGACTCATGTTAAAAATTATGTAGGGTTAGGTCAGGTTACTATCTGGGTGGGAGACAAGCAAAGAATTTTAGCATTGTATACCAGAATAAAGTTAAAGGAAAAAACACCCAAGAGAAAGCACTAATTATTTCATATGATGGCCAAGAAAATGACATGGCTTTGTCTCTGAACTCATACGCTGTATTCCACTCAAGGGAAATTTCACTTTCTTAACAATCCATTTGTTCTTGTGCCTCTGGCATTCAAATTATAAACTTCCATGTGCAGTTATACTGTTTTCAACTGTCCACTTTACTCATATGTCAGTAAAGTGAGTGTGTTGGGCTTTTAATATAGTCAACTTAGATAAAGCATTCCATACCTACATTGCTACACCAAGGATCACAGTATGTGCTATTTCTGGCTGTCCAGCTGCTTAAAGTTACAGAATCTCTGCCAGAAAAAAAATTAAAAGCACCGGGGGTAGTTTTTGGCTTTAAGTACAAAATATTCTTCCTTGGTTTCTGCCCCATGCCTTCATTCCAGATCATTTGCAACCAACTCCCTTACTGTAGAACTTTCTTCAGTAGATGGTATGTCTGCTGTTGGTATAGTAGATGTGTCCTCAGTGGGATGTAAAACTTCAGAAGATACTTGTTTTGTGGCATTTTTATAAATTATGGTTGGTGTCTATGCCATTTAAACATACGTATGTTAAATTGGAAGAAGCCAACAAAATTTAATTAGCCGGACTCCTCATGGTCTTTCACAAAATTCACAAAACCCAACATCCTCTGTCAAGATGCACAAAGATCTTTTAAATTATAATTCAGTTTCCATCTTAGTCTTTTAGAGCATGATCCATAGAAGAAACCTCCCCTCAAGTCTTTTTGGGTTCATTGGACTATAGGTTTTAGCATCCACAGCCAACACAGATTGAGGTTCCCAGTTCAGCCACTGGCCTTGCTGAGCCAATAAAGTTGACAGTGGACATTTTTCCAATATGTGTATCTTGAATTTAAATCAGAATCATAACTTGGCCCTTCAACTTCTAGTAGAAACCTCAACCTCAAGGCAGCATTTCCTTCTGTCATTTCTACTACAGGGGATCAGTGATATTGTGAGAGTATCCATAAATAGCTCTGTTAAATGATGGAAAAGACCTGCTTGCTTGCTTGCTTGCCATAAAAAAAGGGAGAGGAAGATTAACTTTTTCTTTGTTTTCATTCTGTTGTTGAATCAAACTTCACACCTACTTTTACTCTGAAAAACTTCAGGAATGCTTATGGAAAAGTCTTCATTTTTGTGATGTTATTTGTAACAGCCATTATGGCTTGTTAAAAAAATACAGTTAAATTAAACATGGCTCAGCACAATGTGTAATTTCATACCTTTTTCTTTCCTGATCCCATCCTCTGAAGTAAGAGAACAAGACAGTCTAATCACATATTTTAAAAATCCTATCATGTCATCCAGCGGTGGGATTCAGACAGTTCACACCACTTTGGGAGAGCAATTTGGTGAACTGGTTGTTGGAAGAAATCATTAGGGCAGAGAACCAGTTGTTAAATTGTTCGAATCCCACCACTGATGTCATCTCTAACCTACCCTTCCTCAAAATAGACATAATTTGTTCTTTCAATATTTTTGGATAGGACTGGATCTCCCATCTTCTCATATTCTAGTTACCAAGTCTACACATATTCCAGTTTGTCAGTATGTGGTCCTTAAAAAGTGGTTCTTCAAGTAAGACATATTTAAATGTGGCTTTACTTCATCCTGTAAGTGTACATAGCATAACATCCAAAAGTGATTATGAGTTTGGTTCCAATAGAAAAAAACATATTTATTCTTGGCTGTCTTTTGATTATATAAAGTTTCTTCTCTTCTCTAGGCCAATTGCATTATTGTGCATACCAATCATTTGATTTTCTTTGGGTCATAAGCCATTTATCGATGAACAAAATATTGACTCCAACAGAGAAATAAAGTAGCAGAATTTATTTATCAGAAAGCTGAAGCTTGTAGAACCAGCAATAAAATATACAAAGAAATTAAAATGGCTATGTTCTTCAAGAGCAACTTGCTACAGCAAAAAAGAAAAAAGAAAAGAAAAAGGAAACATTGAACAATTTGAGAAGGGAAATAAATGGCACAAAAACAACTTGATTAGGAAAGACGACAGCAGCTTAGCACTGGAACAATTCTAGTTTAGCATGACTGGAGATCATTATTTCTCTTCCTAAAAGACTGTTGTGGCTGCGAAGTGGAGAAGAATAGGCAGGATTACAACTCTCATTATCCAGACTGTGGTTATAACACAGCAGCAGGTTGCCTAACCAGTTGCAGGGAAAAAGTATCATTTGGACTAGAAAATTTTCTGTCTCTATCTAGCAAGTAGCTGAGTTCAAACACTACACTAATTATATTTGGATTTGGCTTCCACAGTCACAGTAGCTTATTCAGCAGACCACAAAGCAATCAATGATTCAATTTTCTGTATAAATATTGCAAATCAATGTCTCTGAATCAGCCTTCCTTAAAATAATGCGTTCCAGTTCACTTGAACTTCACCACCTTGAACCAGAAAGTTGAAGTACAGCACATCTGGAAAGCATCAGTTTTCGAAAATGGTTGTTCTAATGACTGGAAACAAATTTCTTTCATCATCTTCTTCTATCACCACTTTTCAACTCCACTGAACCACAGTGAGATTAAAGTGGGGCCTTCAGCATTAGAAGCAGGGGTGAAATGCTCCCAGTTTGGACCAGATCGCCCGATCCGGTAGCAATGGTTGCGGGTGGTTCAGAGAACCGGTAGGAAAAATCCTTCCCCACCCCGATGCCCAGCTGAGCCGCAGAATCATCAGAGGCTTTTTATTTTATTTTTAAAAGCATTTTTTCTACAACCTCTTCGGCTGAAAAAATGCTTTTAAAAGTAAAAACAAAGCCTCTGCCAATCAGGCAACTCAGCTGGGATCGTCAGAGGCTTTAGAAAAAAAGAAAAGCCTCTGCTGATTAGGCAAGTCAGTTGGGATCATTAGAGCCTTTTAAAAGCATTTTTTACAACCTCTTCAGCCGTTGAGATTGTAGAAAAAATGATTTTAAAAGTAAAAATTAAAAAAAAAAAGTTGGCCATGCCCACTCAGTCATATTAACCCCCACTAAGCCATGCTCGCAGAACCGGTAGTAACAAATTTTACATTTCACCACTGATTAGAAGTCTCCTATTCCTACAATGGAGAAACTATAATGGCCAAGCAGTAACTAATTAACATTGGCTCCAGCTGGGGCTAAATTAAAAAAAAGCCACATGAAAAGGGGGCCACAAGGAGAGGACCAATAATGCTGACAGAAATGAATGAGCAACAAACAGTTCGAATGTTAAAATATTGCCTTTTAAAGGGATAGTTTTAAACAATATAGCTTATGGAAGGAGAGAAAAAATACCAATAACCATCTCTTTTAACTACTTTAAATACCTGTTGTTGGTTACTACTATAGTATTTAAAATAGGGCACAGAGACTAAAACACTGGACATCTGTCCTGTAGACCTGATTTAAATTCCACTCGGCCATAACATTCAGATGATTATGTGCCAGTCACTATTCAGCAGCAGGAGTCACCTCTTAATTTTGCTTGAGGATTACAACCCACCCTTTCTCTTTAAGGATGAATGCTGTCCTAGGTCCTTTTAGGGCAAAGTAAATAAAAGTGCAATAAATAATAATAAAAGAAATGAACTACATGCTGACAACAAATTTGTGATGGAACCTAACACTGAACTATCAGTTCACATTTGTCCCATTAGCTCAATCCAATGACTTAAATCTGTAGACAGTAAATTTTTTTCCCCATGATTAGAAGTTTTGGGTGAAAGGAAGCTGAGGGAGAACTGACTTTTCAGTTGAATGACTGGGGTTCAAATACTGTTTCCACTGGGGTTTATGCTCAATCTTGAGTTAATTAGCAATCTATGTAGTTGGAATGTTCTAAACTTTAATAGGAGCCTCAAAGCTCAAGATGCCCAAGTAACCATACTATTGGCTATGTTTCTAGCCCTTACCTTGAAGGACTGTTTTATTAAAGTATATTGATCATCACAGAAGAGTTCAAAAGCAAGGGACAGAAAATACATTGTTTGGGAAAAGGAAAAAAGCACACACTCATTTCTAAGAAGTGTTCTTTCTTATATCCTTTCCTCTCCCTGGGCTACTTGAACAGACTCCTGCCTGTCAATTTCAACTGCTTTATTTCTGGATAGAACACTTAAGAGGGTAGCAATACAGAAATAGCTTTTTGTGCCATGCAGTAAAAATGCGCAGAAGACCAAAAAGCACTGTTGAGGAGGAACACTTGGTCTAGTTAAACACTGGAACAAAATCTTCACTCCCCACGTTAATAACCAGTATACAAAATGGAAAATATTGCAGTGGAAAAAAACAGCTAAAGTTAAACAGAATTTCTTCCCTCCAACTGTCTTGAAATCAGGCAAGAAGCTCCAGCAGTGATGCACTTCAATCAAATGTCTCCTGTTGAGGCAGAGCTGAGATGTCTGAGCTTTATGATGCTGTAAGGAGAGTAAATGTTTGATGCCAGGAAGCCAAAAAAGGTCAGCTGTTTACAAAAGGTGATCACATGGGTGAATTGGCACATTCAGCAGTCATCTCCATGTCAAACACCTGCAAGGACTCTGCAAGAGATACAGAAGGAGAGAAATGCAATCCAATTTTACATTGCAACTATATAAACGCTCAACAGATTTGTTATTTAAAGGCCATGAAATCTACTCTACCAGATGTTGCATTCAAGAACACTTTCCATTGCCTTGTTAAATGAAGTTGTTCTTTGTATTTTATTAGTTTTACTCTGGCCAACCTGCCACTATTTTTTATTCTTGCAAAGTGTTCTGCCAACACCCATATTTTTCTTCTTTCTTTGTAGTTTCTCATCTTTCAATATTAAATATCTGTGAGGGCTTCGGTGCTCTCCTCTCATTATTTCATTAAAATTTCATTGATATTTCTGTTCCACACATTTTATCTTCTGTCTCGCTCATTCATTCTAGAATATGGAAACATAAGACTCTAGAACACATCTATTCCTGACATTTTCTCATGTGATATTTTGTTCTCGCTTTACTTTTAGTCTGCCCTTCCTGCCTCTTCATTAACATGGCATTTCACTTTGTCACTTGACCCAAACTTTTGATCAAAATTAAGCAAGAGTCCTTTTAATCAATTGAGGGACTTCTATTTAACCACACCTCACACAGTATATATCTTTCCTATGGGTTGGGAAATGATAAACACGTGCTATGTTTATGATTGGGCAAGTGGAAATGTTTTATTTTGTAAGTTTATTTACCCATTTCTGTGAATGGACAAACTACATTTAAACAGTCCTTTGAGATTAAACAGAGATTAAATTCTGGTTTGCAAAACTGGTTGGATTACCCTGTCAACAATCATGGTTTGTTGAGTGCAATACAGTAGCAACTAAGTACATAATAAAACACTGTGCAGTATTTAAGCTGAAGTGTCAAAAATCTGGAAGATGCAATGTTGCCTCCTTCTGGTTTAAATGATAGTTGGATAATTAAGAATATCCCATCCTGCTTCACATAACTGCCTAACTACAAAAGCAGCAGGAACAAAGAGCCTGTGTAGCGTAGGGGGCTAATGCCTCCTACTAAAGGCAGCAATTAACACCAGCTGCCTGTAATTTCTCTGAGTTCAATCCTAGCCACGCTCAAGGTCGACTCAGCCTTCTATCCTTTCTAAGGTGGGTAAATTGAGGACCCAGTTTGTGGGGGCAATAAGCTGACTTTGTATAAATATACAAAAAGTATGAAGGCTATTGCTTAACGCATTGTAAGCCGCCCTGAGTCTCCGGAGAAGGGCGGCATATAAATCAAATTTAAAAAAAAAAAGTGATCCTACTGTCCTTCCACTAGACAGTTGAACTATAAGCCATGCACTCACCAAACTGCCCGCTGGCATTTCCATCAGCTCCTTCACCATTACTGCCAAAATGGATCAGGGATTCAAGTGTGCGGGGAGACATGGGTAGTTCAATAGTGCTACTGCAGGTTGTTCTGAAAATGTGGGAGGTGGGAGGGGAAGAAGAGGGGTTAGCAAGAAGACACAAAAGTTAGAAGCTGTGTAAGATCTGGGCTGACATGGCTCTTCTAGAGACATTCCTGCAGATACTAGATACTTTTGAGATAGACTGAAGAAGACATTAGTAGAATGGTGAGGATGCTATAATGTGCTCTCAGCAAATGGCTGTTTGAGCTTAGAAGGTAAGCAGGAATTGGTCTTTTAAGCTCTTGTTGGGAGACCTTTGGGAAGCTGAAAAATATACTGAAAGAAGGCAGCAATAATCTGTTTGCATATTATATTCCGGAGGTGTCTATGAATTCACCAGGAATCAAACTGGACTCAAAGGAGACCTATTACTTTTCATTCATTACAACAGAAGCAAGAAGAGAATTTTGGAGTCATCACTAATTTTATCATACACCCACAAAGGTTTTCCCTTCTCTGTGGCAATTATTTGATTTTGTATTTATCAAAAGTTTTAAAATACCCATTATAAAATGGATTGTTGTAATCTATTTGAGCGCCATTGGATTTTGGCAGCACAATTAGGGGGAAAGGTTACAAAAATGGCTTTATATAGAGACAAGTTGCATACAGCTTAATTAAGAAATTTCTGTGCAATTACATCTCTAATCTGTACGGCAGAAGCAAGAAATGTTGCTAGGAGGAGAGGCAGCTAACTGTTCCTTCTGCTACAGGTAGTCCTCAACTTACTATTCGTTTAGTGGCAGTTCAAGATTACAAGGGCACTGAAAAAGGTGATTTATGTTTTTCAACTTATGACTGTTGCAGCATCTCCATGGTCATATGATTAAAATTCGGGTGTTGGGCAACTAAAATCTTATTTTTGATGGTTGCAATCTCCTGGAGTCATAGGGCCACCTTTTGCAACCTTCTGACAAGCAAGTCAATGGGGAAGCCAGATTCACTTAACAACTGTGTCACTAACTTAATAATCGCAATAATTCACTTAACAACTGTCTTGCTTAACAATGGAACTTTTGGGCTCCATTGTGGTCATAAATTGAGGGCCACCTGTGCTTTTTATCTATATATTATCTATTTTGGGATAAAAGCCATTGATAATTGAAGCACAAATGCCAATAAAGGAGAATATTTGCAGCTCAGGGTTGAAATGAGGGTTGAAATGGTGCTCTCTAGGCTTTGTTTCCTTGAAAACATTTCATTACCCTAATTAGGTAACTAGGTAACATCATCAGTGCTAGTAAGAAGTGATGTTTGCTCTCAGCGTCTTGCCTGGCTGTGTGGGTAAGGGTGGCCTTAGAGATTCTTTGGTTGGGCTGAAGCACAAATAACTGGGGAGAATGATATAAACAAATATTATGTAATTGCTTGGTAGAATCCATAGGTCCTAGTGAAGAAACCAGACTTACGGGGTTACACAGATGAACTTAGTCTTCAGATACGGAGCAGCGCCTGTTTGTGTACAAGAGAAAAATATCTGTTAGTTTGTGTATTTTAAGATACAAAAAGGATCTCCTATTCAAAATAAAAAGATTTGGAGATAGGTCAGTGGTAAAATTCAAATTTTTTTATTACCGGTTCTGTGGGTGAGGCTTGGTGGGCATGGCATGGGAGGGGTACTGCAAAATCCCCATTCCCTCCCCACTCCAGGGGAAGGATACTGCAAAATCCCCATTCCCTCCCCACTGCAGGGGAAGGATATTGCAAAATCTCCATTCCCACCCCACTCTGGGGCCAGCCAGAGGTGGTATTTGCTGGTTCTCTGAACAACTCAAAAATTCCGCTACTGGTTCTCCAGAACCTGTCAGAACCTGCTGGATTTCACCCCTGAGATAGGTACATGAGGAGAAAGCAAATAGAGAATTATCCCAGAATTTAGTTGTTGTGAATTGTGCTGTCTTAATTGGCACTCCTTTATTTACCTGTAAGTACATTTAAACTTTGTTTAATGGAAATGCTAAATTTAGACATTCTTGCTTTCGCATATGATTGGACTTGCAAATAACTTTTGAGTGTAAGAAAAATAGGCAAAAATTCTAAAGGCTTATTTTTAAATTGCCTTTTCATCCCCCCCTCCCCCCCAATGAACAAGAGCCACCAACAGCACCAGATTAAATTAGAAAAGACTCTGTAGGAAAATTTGCTGGTTTGTATAAGTGCACAGGGCACTCCTATATATAACATGAAGATATTGTTGAGAAATCCTAAATTAAATCAGCTTTTTTTTTTTTTTTTGAGAGAGAGAGAGAGAGAGAGAAACAAATGTAATGAGTACAAAATCTCCTAGATGGCTTCACGGTAACATATGGGGCTGATTTGAAATGGAAACCAAAGAAAGTCAGGGCCTGCTAAATACTTGTATATGAGACCATCTGAGAATGCAACAATAAACCTCTTCTATGGCAAGAAAATGACATAGATGTATCCATAAGGAAATCAGGAGTTAAGTTCAATTTGAAGGTTTACTGTAGTGTGTAGAGTGTGACTTGCTTCGTAGGTTAAAGAGTCCATCTTCAGTTATACATATATGTATATGTGTGTGTGTGTATGTATATCATTAAATTCCATTAAAGTTTGTATTGACCATACTGCATGTAAGATTGCACATAGTTCCCCTGAAGATATCCTTCCGCTAAAAAATGTCACCAACACTTAAGAATCTTTCTTCAAAGTCCAATTTCCATAGTGCATTTTTGCAAATGTAAGCATCCTTTCAGCAACCAAGGTACCCATTTAATGCTTTTGGCCACCTGATGGAATGATAATACAAAGTAGGTAAGGGCATATGGCACATATAGGGAAGCTCAAAAGTTTTTCTTTTCCCATTGGGTTTTAGGAGGCATTTTTGGAGGCATTCTTCCTCTCTCCCTCTAGACGCTTCATATTTTTCAAAGTATAAGACACACTCCCCTCCCCAAAAGAGGCTGAAAATTTGGGTGCATCTTATATTCTGAATGTAGCTTTTTCAAAGCTTTTTTCCAGCCCCAACGAGGCGCTAGCAAGTGAAGCAATCTTCCGTATGCCAACTCTCAGCTGTGCTTTAAAAGCTTTTTTCCAGCCCTAACAAGGTGCTAGCGAGTGAAAGGATCTCCATGCTTTGCCTGCTTTCCTCATTGCTGCTCCCTCAGCTGTGCTTTAGAAGCTGTTTTTTATCCCCAAGCAGGGGATAAGAAGTGTGCACGAAACCAGCAAACTAATATGCTGAAGCTGACCAGATTGAGGACGCTAGCCAGATGAATACATGGTAGTCAGATTCTCCCCCCCGCCCTATTTTAGTGTCCAAAAACTAAACTGTGTCTTATACTCCGGTGTGTCTTATACTCTGAAAAATATGGTAATTTATACATTATTTATGGTGTGCACTAACAATATTTATGTATGACAGGAAGCTAGAAACTACACCTCCAGTGTTCTATAGCTATGGTTGAGGAATCCAAGAGTCTGAAAAAGAATTCAGGACCGCAAAAGACCTACGGTAATCTGGGGGGGGGGGGGGGCAGGGGCACAGAAAGTCAACAACTACCTGGGTCAGTGGCTTCAGGATGCTCCTGGCTCTCTGGACGGCAGTATTTTCCAAAGGCCTCTTCCTTAGGAATATCAGGGTACAAATAAACAAGTGGAGAAACCAGGATGTTGGTGGCATCCATAATCTTGTAACCCATAATAATCTCAGCAAATGACATGTTATTGAGTTGTTGCTTGGTATATGGTTCCACTGACTGAATTTGTGTTTTTCCTGTAGAAAGCAAATTAAAAAGGACCAATGCCCAAGATGGAAGGAAAAGTGGGAGAATCAAACTCATAGTAATAAAAAAAGTAATCTGAAAAAGACCATAAAATTCAAAATAAATCTTGTATACTGATTATGCCCTTAGTAAACAGATGAATTCTTCTGATGTTATAGGACATTCATTAAAATATTACACATGGTAATCTCTGTAAGAAATAAAATATCAACATGCCTTGATGTAGAAGAAATATATTTGTTGGTTCAGTCCTTGCCAATTCCATTTAAAGGATTTTAGCAAGGATGGGAACAGACTTTTCATAGAATCCTATAAAGCCTAAAGAGACAGAAGCTAATGAAATTAAAAAATTACTTGCAAAACCTAGGAATAAGGAAATTGAATGTCCTAATTATCCTGATAAACCAATGAAATATTGCTTTAAATAATGTGCATTAAAATCAATTTCCCATGATTTTAAAATTTAATATACAGTAACAAAAATACTATGTCTACAATGGATTCCTTAAAAACGTTGTGTTGTAATTACCTTGCTGCTGGAGACTTACGAGTATTAACTCAAATTGCTTACACTTGTCCTATTATTGCTGTATTTTGGATTGAAACAATATTGTTAAAGTGTGGATCAATTATTAAGTATTAAATATGCATATATTATATCTGATTATATTCATAGCATCTGAAATTATGACAAGAACTATGGATTTTTCAGGCATATATGGATGGCTAAAAGAACAAGTACACAACATTGGAAAGATGGATTGTCGGGGTGTACTGTTTCTCAAGATTTGAAACAGGAGTTGGCAGAGTTCTAAGAACTGGGTGTAATTTTTAAGCAATATAATACCATCTGGAGTCACTTGGTTGAATTGGACAGCTATAGAATGAACAATCAAACAAATTGGGGAATTTTATATTTTTTTCCTTTCCTTTTGTACTATAAATATGAATTCTGAGATCACATTATGCTGTTAATATGATTATATGTGATCTTTGGTGTCATTCAATTTGATATAAATATTAAAAAAGCAAGGATAAGGGACAATTTATCTATTTTTAAACAATGGTCTAGTTAATACTTCCTGAAGTAATAGTCAGATTGGAACAAAATTGGTTTTTGGATTTCACCCTTTCTCATTTTGGCATTGATTCCAAAATGACATAAGATGTATATATTAGGGACAGTTATATATAAATGCATCTATTATAGAAAACTGCATGCAAAATATGCAAATATTTTTATACATTTTATGTTTGAATACACAGAAAGCTGACAAAGACCCATAACTCCTATAAAAATGACAGATGCTGAACATTCTATTCAAAGAGGCATTTTCTCTTCCTTCTTACAAATAACAGGAAACACCTCTTCTTAGATGATGCTTGCTAGGACATAAGTGTATTGAAAAATAAAATATACTTACTGGCTCTGAAATAAATATATTCTGGACTTATTCCCAGCTGAAATTCTCGAATTGATATTAAATGCTTATGTTTATGTTTCATTGCTTTAGGGGGCAAGCTGAGAAAAGGTGGAAGAAAAGGAGGATGACCAGCAGCAAGCTGGAGGGACTCAATGTCAGTGGTGATAAGATATACCATTGGAAGATCTGAAGGGCTAGGCTAGATACAGATTATCATAGATAAAATCTATGTGGTCACTAAGAGTTGACTAAGACTTCATGGCATATAAACTAGTCTAGCACAGAGCACTTTTATCATGTCAAGACTGCATTCCTTACCACTAATATCCTTCTCCACCCATGTGAAAGTGATTCCACCTTCCTTACTGCTTTCACTGAAACGCAACAAAAAGGTTCCGGGAGGTTTTGTGCTCAGGATGGCTCTTTCCCTCTCTTTGCTAATGAAGCCCATGATATATCTGGAGGAGGAGGAGGTGGAGGAGGAGGAGGAAAAAATATATATAGTTTCAATATGGTGTATTTTACTTATTTTTAAAATAATCACAAAAATCATAGAGTTGGTTGTAATTATGCCAGACAGTGATTCCCCAAACCTTTTGCTCATTTGAAATTCTGGTTGCATCTTAAGGACTATCACAAAATGGCTGCCTGCTCTAGTCAACATGGCCGATTTATTTTATGGATCCATTTATTGTACTGTTAAAGCAGTGCTTTTAAAATTGACTTCAGATCCTATATGCCAGTGTCCTCAAATTTGGGGGGGGGGAGAGAGACAGGGAGCATCAAATTGGGGAAGGCTGGTTTAGAACTTCCTCACTTTTGAGGACCGATAAATGACAAGGATAGCTTTTTCTAGACAGAGATGCTGTGAACAATTATGATTTTTTTCTGGTCACGCTTACCCTTCATTCCAAAGTGCCAAGATATACTTCTTCACCAGGTCAATTATATTGTCCAGCCAGACCCAAAATGAAAAGCCTTTTCCTGCCATGTTCTCCTATAGAGGGTAAATCAAGGAGGCCATTAAGCAAACTGGCTCACAGTTTGACTCACAATCATATGTCTCACTTTTCAAACCCTTACCTTGCAGAATTTGGCCCATGTTATTTGGCATCCAGAGTAATTGACACCAGGTCCTAGGACAAATAATGGGAATGGATGAAAAAACATTTATTTGTTTGTATCCCTCCCTTATTATTTTTACAAATAACATGAGGTGGCGAACATATCAAACACACCTTCATCTTTTACCAATAAAAACCATATGAAGTGAGTTGGGTTGAGAATGACTGGAGAGACACCCAGCCAGCTTTCATGGCTAAGGAAAGGATTCTATTTTTTAGCCTGGTGCTTTAACCATTAGACCAAAAATATTAAAATCAAATCAAATTAAAATTAAAGGGAGACATTATGGTATAGTTACAGTATTAAACTTTCAGCAGTGATAAAGGAGAGCCAGATTCTAATCCCCTGGTCTGCCACTGAGGGTCACTAGAGAGCTCCTGGCAGCTGTTCACTGGATTCATATATTCAACTAACCAATACAATACAATACAATACAATCAACTAACTAAAACAATTTGCCGTATTTTTTGAAGTATAAGATGCACCTTAGTTTGGGGGGAAGAAAATAAGAAAAAAAAAATTCTGCCTCTGCCTACTACCATCCATCGGTATTCATCTGGCTAGTGTCCTTTCAGTGTGTGAGGCTGGAAACTGAAACAGTATTTGCCGTCTGAATAACAAGGAAGGAGACAGCAAGGAGCCTAAGCATGGCTTAGGTCAATTGTTCTAAAGCTGCAAGCTGTGCTGATCTCTGAAACTAAAACTGAAACTCCTCTCCTCTGCTTGCTGTTTTGCTTGCTGCTGCAAACTCTGACAGCCCTTGTAGCAAATAGTGAAGAATCAGGTCCGCTTCAGCACATTATTGCAGCCTGATTCAGCATGAGCTGATTGGCGGGTGGATCAGCCTCCCGGAATCAGTTGTTCCAGGCTGCAGGGATTGCCATAGACCATGGCCTCCTCCGTGCCTTGTGTTTTTGGCTACATTTGGTATATAAGACACATCCAAATTTTTACCCTCTTTTAAGGTGGGGGGGGAGTGTGTCTTATACTCAAAAAAAATGGTAGTTTGCTCTGATTTAATGTACATGGATGTTGCAGGGGGGAATAGGCATCATGTGCATCATATTACACAAATGTCATCATGGCTTGCATCAGACATCCATCTTAGCATACTAGATTAACTGGATAACTGGATAAATTAATTTTGTGATTTGTAAACCAGAGGTTATAGTTTATAGAGTGATGGCTAACCTTTTTGCCATCGCGTGCCAGGACTGGAGGGGTGGGGGAGGTTTGCACGCGCACCCACATCCATGATTCTATGTCCCTGCCCTGCACATGCGTGCGCAACCCCCCCCAGCTTCTGGCATACGATGGCCAGATAGACCATCTAGGACCATCAGAGGCTCTAGGAGTCTCTGGAGGCTGAGGACAGCAAAAATTGTCATTTCCTGTGCCACCAGGAGTTGGGAAATGGGCTGTTTCAGGCCTCTGGAGGACCTCTGAGGGAGTGGGGAAGGCTGTTTTCACCCGCTCCAGATGCGTAGAGAGGATCTGGAGCCAGGTGAGAAAAAAAAATGGGCCTCCCCCCCCCAGGCCCTCTGGAGGCAGGAAACAGCCTGTTTCCCTACTTCTGGTGGGCCCAGAAGGCCAAAAAATCAGTTGGCCAGAGCGGACATGCGCGCCAGAGCTTCATTGGTGTGCCCACTGATATGGCTACATATTCCACCTATGGCACATGTGACATAGGTTCACCATCATGGGTTTATAGCATGTTATGTGATCTCAGCTAACTCAAGTTCAAGAATCTAAATAAGCCACTGTGATCAGATGTTTAAATTGGACAACTATCACTTTTCACTTGAGATGTTAGTATTGGAAGAGAAATCCCTCCATACCATCTTGATTTCCTTGGAGGAAAGGCACTTTAAAAAATAAGGTAACAGCTTTTTTACATGTTTTCAGGAATTTGGGGGTGGGGTGGGAGGGGATTGCCAGCACCGAAACATTCTGTACATACTCTGGGTCTGGGTTTTAATCCTCAGCAAATGATTCTCCAAGTCTATATTTGAAAATTCTGCTATGAGTTCAAAACTAAGATCCTTGGGCTTTAACAAACCCCTAGTCAAGCTGGGAATATGGCAGTCCCTTAGAATCAATAAATCAATAAATGTTAAACTGGAGGTGGGGGGACACTTTATTACCAAGTAACTTTTCAGCAAGAGTCGTCAACTGTTCTATGCTGAGTCCCCTTTTGGTGGTTGAGGAGAATTGCCAGCTGAGCACCTCAGCAACTTGATCCCATGTGCCAATGGGCGGCTTTGTGAAAAAGTTCACGTTCTGCCAAGAGAGGAATTATTTATGATTCATGAAATCAGGAGAAACAGCATTTTCCCTCCCCATTCCTCTGCACTGATGCATTTATAGCATAGCATACCTTGGGATTGTTTGTCAGCATGTTGTACCACAAAATGGATGCCCATGCATTTGGCATCTGGCAAATGTTGGAGATCACCACTACTGGAAGCGAATGGGTCTACGGGTGCAAAATACAAGTTACCTGAGTACAAACCTATCTTTTTCGGGGTCTTAGGATCTTATTCTTCACAAGCAAATTAAATATGTTTTTTAGTTCTCCCACCTCACTAATCAGGACATTTACGAGATCATTTTGCAGCTCTGCAATGAATCTAGCCGTGGTATCAACATTAAAAGGCTAATATGCTAAGAGCAGTTTAACAATTGTTTCTGCTTTAATGGACCATAGCAAATTCTAAGATTGAAAGAGTGCGTTGACCCACTCTGATTTTCTAGACTCCTTTTTCATAAACATCTGTAGTCTGGATTTTTAAGATTGGGGACTCATATTTCAGACAAAGGTTTGTAACATAAACCATACATTGGAACTATATTTATTTAAGGAAGTGGATGCTCCATTCATTTCAGAGGAATAGTTCCCTATATAAAGGCAAAATAAATACCATATACAATGACTTTACATCCATTACTATAAAGGATAGTCGTTTATTTTAGAAAGCTTTAGATTTGTTTAATTTTAAATATTCTATTTATTTATCAACTTTTTAGCATTCCCTATCTCACTATCCATTTTCTTGGAATTGTTTTTGATTCTTCCTTTGAAAAGCAAAGTTACAACGGTTAGTTTATAAATAATTTTTATTTCCTATAACCCCTTTCCGATTTGTTCCTTTTTCAGGTTTCTTCTTTATTTTTTCCAAGAAAATATGGTCTTTACACACTGTTAGTGAAATTGTCATATGGGCAACATTATATCCTTTATGAATCTTCTTGGAAACTGTTACCTGAATGCTACCATAATTCAAATAAAGCTTCTTGCTTCCTGTATTATATTTGTTTTGTTCCTGGAAAAATTCCAAGATGTTATCTAAACTATTACTACAATACAGAAGAGCTTCCATTCCAGCCATAAATAAGCCTTCTCATAAAGACATAAAGCTACAGTTAAGTTAGTAGAATTGGTGATATGACAGATTCTTACCTCCAGGTCAATTTTCAAACCTTGGTGGTAAACTTCTGTCTCAAATGTAATAAGATGGAGTTCTTCTGTGACAATGAGAGAGGCCTGAGGAGAAAATGATGAGAGAAAAAAGTTAAAATTTGCATGAATTATGTAGATACATAGCTATCACTCACCCTTCAGCATAAGCTTAGAATGCAAAAAAGAAGTTAAAAATAGTAAGCTGAGAACTGGAAAAATAACAATATACCATCAGAAGACAATGTGATTAGAAAAATCATGGAGTGTGCGGAAATGGATAAGCTTACAAAGGAGATACAAGAAAAAAAGGAAACAGAATACTACCTAGTCTGGGAGAGATGGTATAAATGGTTGGAGGAAAAGGGAAAAAAGGACAAGGAAAGATTAAATAATGGTTGAATTAGGAGTAGAAATATAAGAACAAATGGGAAGAAACAAAAATTGTAGAAAGGAAATTGGGTATACGTTTATGTCTAATGTAAATAAAACAATTAGAATAATAGAATACATTATAGTGGTATATATATGATATATTAGAAATATATGTATAAAAGATATACTAGGATAAGAGAGAGAAAATGTATAAGTATGGATTACTGATGCAAAACTGTTGAAAAGAAGAAAATGTTAATATTTCTTTTTTTAAAAAAAACCTGTCTAATAAAAATATTAAAAAAATAAAAATAGCTGAAAAAATTAAAGGCACTGAATAAGAAAAAGAAACATTTGACACTAATTTACACCAATACAGGTTCATAACCCCTTTCTGTCTTGGCCAGTCATCCCTGATTTCACCACAAACATATAATGCTTCATATATTGTTCTTGTTGTTTTCTTTATCTCAAGATCTCACTGACTCAATTCAACCATAATTTTCTCAGTCATCCACTTTAATGTCCTATTCAGGCCTTAGACTGATAGCAAAGAAAAAGCAAGGCTGTTATAAATTTGTGAACTTTTGTGAACCTTTCAAGAATCATTCAACAGAAACTTAGATAGAAACAAAAGGGTGCTATTAAATAAAGAGCAAAGGCTTGGAAAAACAGAAGATACAAGTTCTTCCTGGGTAAACATGCCAGTGTTGTAAATCTATTTGTGTGAAGAAACTAAAGACAGGAAAGCTGGATTTTCCAAGAACAGACCATGAGTCAAGACCTAGAGAATTTCAGACAGAAAACCGGTCCAGAAAAATCAAGCCAAATGATGGGAATTCACAGTAACAACATTCAAGAAGTATGAGGGTTTTTTTTTCACAACAAAAGAGAATCTATAGGTTCCCACTATATAGTGAGAATTTCTTAATTAGAGCAGTTGATAGTTCCTTCCATGGAGTCATGCTGATCTCTACTGGTCATTAGATAGAAGTATAATTTAGAGCTTGGTACCTCATAAAACCATGTTTGCTATCCTAATCAGCAATCTCTTGGACTGGGTCTGACTCCTCATGCAGAAATATCTGAGAACCCACAGTCATTAAAATTACATGCTGAGTGTCTGCTAGTCAATAAGATTCTAGTATCTCCCATAAAGCTTCTATAGATCTAACATGCTGGTGACTTCATATTCTGCCTGACAATTGGATAATGATGATGAAGTTGGACAAGGAAAAAGTGGAAAGTGGCAGCATGGGCTTGCCAGGATTCACTGAACCCAATATTGATAAGTATCTGTAGAAAACAAGGTACCCCAAATATCACTGGCTTGCTGATGGACACGATTAAAAATTAATGAACTAATTGTCTGCATTCTTTAGCTTACTTAAGTCCACCAAACTGAAACTCACACAATGAATTGCCAACTGATAGACCAGGCTGACCAGTGATGGTTAGTTAAGTGTTTGTTTGTCTCTTTGACTTGTTTGAATTGGCCTGATAGAATCTGATGAAATGCTTGCATTTCTTGCAACATTCGATCTGTTGCTATGGCCTATAAATTCAAAATGTATACAAGGAAAAGAAAAACCTGAGAGTGGTATCTAGAGAGCAGTGTTATTTGGGTATTTATATCCTTCGAATAAACATAATGTATTTATAAGATATTCTTTATAAGAATTCTATCCAGCTGTCTTGTTGGAAATGGATTTCTCGTCTGGTAGACATTGGACTGGATATGGCAGGTTGATAAAGAGAGGTATCTTGATCTTTGTCAGAAATATGCAGAGTAATGCTTGCCAGAAATGTCCAGTGAACTAGATTCCTTGTTCCAGGTCATATGCTTTTAAATATCAAATCTAATATGCAATCACCAAAAATCTAACAACCAGAACGAAGATCTTGAAAAACTTAACATGTCTTACAGGGAACTGTCACCACTCCATTTCAAGAAGTAACAGTAGCTTTAGGACTGCATGAGCCCAGAGGCATGATGTCGGCTGAAAAATGGCTGTATTCTGATTACTTGATTCATGCTTTTGCCCAGGAATTGTTTTGCAGCAGTTGCCTGATTTGCTTTATCAAAAAGCCAAGGAGTATCACAGACGCAAAGTTTCTGGAGATATCACAGATGAACGAGGAGGCAAATCATCACCCACAGTATTCTAGTTTCAAGAAAGGAATCAGATCCTATATTATGGCACTGGAGATTATGTCGAAATTAAACTGCAAGAAAAAAAGTGACCATCAAATCAATCTTTGATTCAGCTTAGGTGCATTCTGAATATATTTCAAGTTACAGTGATGTGTCATAATCTGTGGTCTGCTGGGCCCCTTCCTATGAATGCCTCTGAGTTTTAAATGACACTCTTAATAGCAGACAACTCTTTGTGATAGATAGTATGTGTTG
Organism: Coluber constrictor foxii; assembly: GCA_038048745.1. Classification (NCBI taxonomy): domain Eukaryota; kingdom Metazoa; phylum Chordata; class Lepidosauria; order Squamata; family Colubridae; genus Coluber; species Coluber constrictor. Next base: position 75,282,912 of record CM075961.1, read on the forward strand.
AAACAGTACATGGAAAGAAATAAAGGCTGGGATTCCCAGGAACTTGTAATTATATGGTCTCTTCTGCTACTTCTGCTATACTTGTATCTACCACAAAGAGCTATATGGGATGTTGCACAATGGGTTGGGTGGTAAAAGCCCTCTTTATTTTTTCAAAAGCTATCTGTCCCTAAGTATCCCATATGTAAATGATCTTTACATAATAGCACCTATGAATTATGTAGAGGCAGAAATGGATATTTATAATACTGGTTGGTAAAGGCCATTCACCTCTGGAAGTTTTTGCTTTCTTGATGAGGCTATCAAAATAAAGTGGCTTCCATCTTTGCCAAGCCTATGGGAACTCCTTCAGATTAAATTTTATGATGCAGGGAATTATTTGAATTGTGGTGATTACTGGAAATTCATACTTTTAAAATTTGGCAACAAGCACTTCTCCCGAAGGCTCAACATTGCCTATACGCGCCGTACATGTTTCTGGGTAGGGGGAAGAACAAATTACAGTAAAATGACACCCAAATAAGTAATAAGAAACTGGTCCACGAAATCCCAGAAATGTTGCTCATCAAATGCTGAGAAAACTGTGAAAACAGTCTCTATAGACTGTGCAAAACAATTGTATATTCAAAATTGTCATATGGGATAGGAAACAGGTTTTTTTACTAATCACTTTCAGATTTGCCCTCTTGAGAAATCATTTGGTGAAAATCCAGGTCTTTTGCCAGCACTCAAAAAATTCCAAAATCTGTTGGAAAGAGCATCTGTTGCAGATAATGATCTGGATGACTTTTTTAAAAAAATGAAAAAATATAGAGCTGCAACTAATGGCAGTAAAGAATGGATAATTGTTTTTTAAAATGTTTTTGAGATGATGTTCCTCAGTGTTGCCAATGCAGATTCCAAGAGACAGTAAATCTGAATGAAGGAAATTTGATATTGTGTCAATAGTTGGGAGGATTGTGGGGATGAAGTGTTTGAATGTTCATCTGATTCTATCTGCTGAGAAATGAAAAAAAGCATTTCAAAGAACCTCTTAATTAACTCACTATAACCAAAGGTGGAGAATTCCTTGGTGTGCTCAATTTTAAAGAAACTCTACTGAAAACCATTATGTTCTTGCTTTTTTGGCCAGCCTGTGAGATGCAATGTAACAATAAGGTAATCACAAAATAATTAGCCTCTTGCCTCCTGAACAAATTTGGCAGAAGCCATACAGCATTTTCTTTCTTATCTCCTGTTAGGGCCCTGGAATGGAAACTGGAACATGCTCTTTACATCATGAGGGCTTGAAACTTACTGTTCTATTTGACCAAGTAATTTGAACCCATGAACTTGAAGCCATGCTAAATCCAACAGTGGAAGGAAGTAGGAAACTAAAGAATTCCAATTATTCAGAGTATTCAGCCAGATTCATTCTCACAGTCTTTAGTCCCTAAAATTTCACTAGTCAATAGTAGTCTTCTATTGATGGTTTCAATAATTATGGGGGGTTTTATGGAGTGTCAAGGCATATCATATTCACTGTCAAACTTCAGGTCCACGAAGCGGCTACTTGGCTGATAGCCAATCAATCTATATGCCAGATTACCTGAGACATACAGTAACAATATATAAGCATTATTGATGCTATTTGAGCTAATTGGATATTAATCTTTCCTGATCCAAAAGCCCATCTAAGTCACACAAAGTTCATATCTTGAAGGAATGGGACACAGTTATTTTTGTTGAATATTTGAAAGCAAAATGATTCTGGCCCTTATTTTTGGCCTGAGTTGGTCTTTATTCTGGTGGTGGTAGGTATAACTGGGACCTTGACTGTTATTGTTCCAGTTATCCATCAGTATAGACAAAAATGAATCAAATGAAGCTGTCCTTGAATGGATCCATCAATGTGATTTCATTCCTATCCAAATTGTGGATCAGATGCTGAAAATCATTCACATGCAGTGTTCTGCAAGAGACTAGTGCCCTTGGAATAACTTTCTCATATCTCAAGTCGCTAACTTGCTTGAATCTTTCAATATTACTTATAACTTATGAACTTGTCTAAATTGATTAACAGCAATTGATTCTTGCAGCAGCAATAGAGCAGCCCATTTTGCCGTTGGCCCAGAAGAGCAGACCAAAATCCTCCTATCTGGATAAAGGAACCATATAAAGATTATAGTATGTCAGGAGTGCAAGAACCTGGCCAAAGGATTCATCACATTTTTCAGGTGCAGCCACTGGACATGTCTGATGTAGTAAAAAGTAGCTGGCTAATTTTGCCCCACTCCTCGCCCTCCCCTCCCAGTCACTCATTGCCTGGCCTGAGAAGGTAAGTGGTGGAACCAGGTTGTGCATTTCCCCGAGCGACCGAGGTATGAAGGGCAGAAGAAGCATCCAGAAGACCCAGCAAGAGATGAAGTGCCAGAGAATCAGAATCAGAGGAGGAGGGGAGATGGAGATGGAGAGGGAGAGAGAGGAGAAGCAGGAGGAGGAGGAAGAGGAGGAGGAAAGGAAGGAAGGAAGGAGGGAAAAGAGAGAGAGAGGGAGAGGGAGGGAGGGAGAGGAAGAGAGAGCAAGCACGGGATCAAATTCTGGGATACAAAGGAGATTTTGAGCGTAGAACACCAAGAGGCACGGATTTCCTCCGCCTCCTGCATTTCCACTCTGCACTGAAGTGCACCAAACAGGCCGGGTTCTCCCCACTAAGCAGCCCCGCCAAACCCACTTGCAAACTCTGCCAAATGAGGCTCCAAATGTTCAGCTCGTGGGTCCCTCCAGGCTCCCACCTGCCACAGTGCCCACCTCCACCTGGATGGCTGAGCCGGGCAGCGTGGTGCCTGTCTTCCCTCCCAGAGCAGATGGGGGTGAGCACCCACCCATCAGCCTCTGTACACATTATATAATCTCTTCCTCTCATCCTAATTTTCTACAGTAATCATGCTTATATACAATTTGTTTTCATGTACATCCTTCCATCAATTATTCTTTTTCATATTTCCCATTGATGTAATTCGATAAGTGTCAGTGACGCTCTGTAAAAATATTTTTTGCTCTTTTCCAAGTAGCTTTCTCATTTTACTTCCTTATGTTCATTTGCCACATATTCTGTTGGGAAAATAATCTACCTTCTAATACGTCTTCATACAGGACTTGTACGTTTCTGCAATCATTGTACCTTTCACTAATTCTCCTAATATTATAAGTGATCAAATCAATAATGCTTTTAGGTCTTCTATTCATTCCTTTGCCATCTGTACATATGATGAAGTCATGTTTTAACAACCAACATCCTTTTTTCCAAGCAAACACTTATCAAAAAGCCACACTGCCACTTATTCTTGAGTCTTCAAAAGGCACCATTATTTTCTCTGTACTCTCATCTTGTTCTTACCTATATTATCTGACAAAATGTTTTTCTCCCGGTTTGCATTCATTTAGAACATTATACAGTTTCCCCTATTTTCATATCTGGTTCTTCGTTTATCACTATTCACTGGAGCACAACATGCTATAGACACCAGCTTTTGGATTCCTACTTAGAAATACACTCAAAACAAACCAGTTAAAAATTACACAGTTGATTTTTTTGCTCTCTCAGAAACATGGCAATTCTTATTTTGTTTAAGATCTCTTCAGGTTAAACAAGGAAGTGCCAAAAGAATGGGGATCGAGACTAAAAATATCCTGTTCAAGTTATTTCTAAGAGTGACAATTTCCCTTGCTCAATATTACTCTATTTTTGTTCATGAAAGATACTTTGGATGTAATTCAAAGACTGAAAAGTTCTAGAAACTCAATTGTGAAAGGGAGACCAAGCAAAAGCAAAATAAGGAGAAGGGATTGAACTATTGTTATTTAACTCATCACCGACAAACTCCATCACTATCTATTCCAACTTAAAACAATTAATTTAAAACCAGCCACATGATGGGATACTCACATCACAATTGGCTCTTCCACCATTGCCACATCTCTGCTCCCTCAGTGTCTGTGAATTACAGAAAAAAAGGGATTACATTGGGTAGGTTGGTTTGGACTTACCTAAGATCTTTCCTACATAAGAAAACAAATCTGAAAGAATATTTGCTTCTCTTCTTTGCTACAATTCCAAAAAATGTTCAAAGCTTATGTTTCCATTTTATGAACTTGAGCTTTTCATGGTGCCTGAAGTCATGAAAAATGTGGCACATCATTAGCAATAAGAATTCAATGATTTTATACTTTATACAAGTGATTTGTTTCTATTATCTAGTGTGATGATTAATCACACTTAATGGCTAAGGATATTTAAATAGCAGCCACTAAAATGGAAAGTGGATTATTTCATGATCAAATAAAAGAATATAGGAGGAGAAGGAGGACGAAAGCATTATCTAAGATAAGAATGCTTTCATTCATTCTAGTTACCTCCATGCTGGGCCCACGTTTATAAAAAAAATGCTCACCAAATGCTTGAATTCTGCAGAAAGGCTTCCATTGTTGGACTCCTCCATGTTCATCACCTTAGTATTTGTTCCCAAGATATTAAACTTCCGGGATCTTGATAAGCCAAAGATAGGTACATCTTTAGACTGTCTAAGCAATTATTAAAATAGCAATACCCTAAACAAGAACAAGCTAGCCCCTCTCAAGATGCTTTGGGAATCACATATCTGAGATCCATCAGTAACTTCTCAAAAGTAGTACTTAAAGTGTGACATCTTAAACTTACCCCCGGAGGGCAGCCACTTCACCAGAATCCCTGCAAGAAGGGAATAAATGTGCATCATAAAATCAGGAGAAAATGGATATACTGTAGAACCTCTGGTCACAACCACAATTTGTTCCATAACTTTGGTTGCAAACCAATTTGGTCACACCTGAACCTAATTTTAGAAATTTGGCACTTACCAAAAAAAAAAAAAAAAAAAAAAAAGGCACAGAAGAGGAAATCAGCTGCGGAGGGAAAAATGTGAATTTTTTGGCTGGAATCCAAGGTTCCACAGTAGACTAGAGGTTCTACAGTACTGATAATACTACATAAAAGTAAAAACAAAAGAAAGGCTAAAGTTTTCAATTTAATATAAAATGAACATTTGAACATACTTGTCAATGCAAACTTTGATTTTCAGCTGATAATTCAGCTCGGGAAACTTAACCAGTAACCTACAGAAGAGAAAATAAACATTAACTTCTGAAAACATGTCTCTCCTTACTCCTGCTCATGAGTAACACACACACACACACACACACACACACACACACACACACACACACACACACAGAATCTGTAATTTATCTGATCCATACTAGGCTAAACTGATGATGGGGAGGATCAGCAGCTGTTCACTGACATTAGCATAAACCCCAGTAGGAAAATGACACTTATTCTAACATAAGGCAAAATAGGATCCATTACACCAACCACTATTTATTTGAGTTTCTTAATTGCAATTTGCAAGTGTGGAGATAGGTAACAATGTAGATCTCTTTTCTTTCATTATGTAAACCAATTTTAATAGTACTTACAGAATAACAGGGTTGGAAGGAACTTGTGTTCAAACAAGAGGCCCTATACCATTTCTGACAAGTCTCTTCTTGAAAGCCTCCAGTGATGAAGCACTCACAACTACTGAAGGCAATCTCTGTTCCATTGGTTGAGTGTTCTCACTGTCAGAAAATTTCTCCTTATTTCTAGGTTGAATGTCTCCTTGAGTTTCAGTGAGTTTCCAATCACTGTCTGGCCTTCAGGAGCTTTGGAAAACAGATTGTGCCCCTCCTCTCTGTGATAGCCCATTAATATTGGAACACTGCTTTTAGGTCACCCCTGGTCCTTCTCTTCACTTAGACTAGCCATGCCCAGTTCTTGCAACTTGGAAAAGCCCACATAACCCCTCTTTGCCCTTTGCAAAATTTTGCAAAGGGCAAAGAATTTGCAAATATTTTGCAAATTCTAAAATAGTTTATGAAGGTTGCAGAGTTCAGTTTTTCTGATGAAGGATTTAGGTTATTTTAAATAAGTATGCTTAATTTGGAATGCGTATGGCCTTGGGTTTAGCACCTTCCTTCCTATTTCAAATGTCTATGAGCAGAAAACTCACCGTACTTTTGTTGTAAATTGTACTCCAGTTTTGATAACGAGTGGACGGTCTGGATGCATTGGCATACAGGGCTGCCGCTCTACCACAAAAGCACTGTTAAAAGCAAAAGGAAGATCAGTGGTGATTAGTGGAGGGAATTATGAGAAAAGAAGTGTCAGTTCAAATCTACAAGTTCACTGAAAAGCTACAGCAAGAATGCTTGACAATTACACCTGACTGTATTTTTAAGCAAAACAGTCAGACATATTTGGGATTCATACTGCTCCCAAAATTTATGATATCCTTCTCAAATGAAAAACGAAATGCATTATCAGTACCAAAAATATAGGTTTCAAGGTAACATTGCACAAAAATTGTGCAATTTTTCGTGTATTTTTTTTTAAAAAAACTGCAGCTTAATGCAGTAATAGCACAGGACGCAGTTATGAATAAGTAACTGTAAAATACTCTGTTTTCAGGGGTGTGCCTGGGTCTTTCTCTTCTAATTTTCCATGTTGGTCAAGACTGTCCTGTCTGAGCCCTCATTTGAAGTTAATTTTGGCTGAAGTGTGTATTGTATTTGTTTATTTGGTTTTAATTTTTGGACTCTAATAAACTTCCAGGAATGAGCTTTGTGCTATTTATTTACTATATACATTTATTTATTTACTATATACATAAATAGACAAACTTGTGGTTGATTGTTAAGTAATCAGTTTCTATGTGCAATATTTCAGCACTCCAACTGCAGGGAACTTGATCTTTTCCATATACCCAAGACAAACAGGCAGTACCTCTTCATGAGATTCCTGAATAATTCCACAATGCGCTCTTCCAGCAATGGTCGGTGTTGAACAATTGGGTCCCCCTTGTAGGATACCTTCTGCTGAAGCTCCTCAAGTTTTTTAATCTGCTGACGTGTCTGAAGTTGTGACTCAGCCAAGGATGTTATCCTGGGTTGAAGGGTAGGAATGGAACAAGAGAAAAACTGCTATATCTTATGTCAACATCACAACTGAGTAACTATACTTTCTAGCTAAGGCGGCCACCGTAACTATTTTCTCCTGGTTTCTAGATAAATTTATACAATTCATACAATCACCCAGCTAAGCTAGGAATGGATATCCTGCAGTTCTAACATACACATTAATCAGGTACAATGGGACTATAGTTTAATAGCATCTGAATCATACAAGGAACCTGAGTGAGCAGAAATTCCTGAACTAAATCTACTAGTAATGTCAACTCTACAATAACTTTTAAGGTGGAGAGATTGTCCTCCATATTTTCTATTCATGAATATTTTCTATGTATGTCAATGACCTTTTTTTTCCCCCAAAAAAGTTTTTTATTTTTATTCAAACATACCAATTACATCTTTTCGGAACAGAGTCTTGATCCGGTCATCAATTGAGAGTTATAATAATTGGGATATTGTTTAAATATGTCTAATAATTGTAATAATTTAAACATTTTTTATTTAAGCAAAAAGGAAAAGGAAATTGAAATAGCATTATTTGAATTAAGAACTAAGTTTAAATGCCAAATGTTAAATTGCTATATTTTAAAGATTAGAGATAAGATTTAAATTTGATAAATGTACTATGAGTTATTAACTGATTTAAGATTTTAGGTGGGTTAATAGAAGGGTAATAGTTTTGATTAAGTAAATAAGAGTAAACTCTTTTTAAGATGGTATTAGTTGAATAAGTGACTTACGATTGAGAAATAAGTGTTATGGCAAAATATATAAACATTTTGTTAAGGATGGCAAAAAATTGTATTTCAATGACCTTTTTATTTGAAAGGTGGATTAGAAAGATCCTACATTGACAATATATTCTCATTTTGTAACTTTACCGAAAGATAACTGGCAACAAGTTCTGCAAACAAAAAAGCAGCCAGAATCCATTCTTACCAGTTTTCCAGACGATCTAGGCAGATGTTGGGTGGCCCACCAATACATGCAATTTGCTGTCTCCGCTTCCAGTCAGCCAGTTCCTCATCCACTAATGTTTTCTGCACATATTCCATGGCAGATAAGAGCCCAGCCAGTTCACTCACAATCCCCTTTGAAAGGAAGGAACAGGAATGTTGACAATTCTTTTCTGGTCTTATTTATCATCTATATTATCATTCAAATACAGTAGTCCTTGCTTAATGCATCTTGTTCGGTGACCCTTAGAAATTACACCACCACTGAATAGTCTTATGACTAGTTTTCAAAGTTCCAAACTTTACAGTGCCTTAGTGGTTGGTGAACAATATTCAGATCCACCTTCATGTTCAACTACTTTTTGGCTGCCTTCCACCTGCTGTGGCCAACTATTGCCACTGTGCCATCTTCTTTCATGCTGGTGCCACCAGAGCAGCTTTTGCACTTCATCCAGGGCCTCTCTAGCCAGGGACTTTTTTTGTATGAAAGAAGGACCTTGCTAGGACTTCTTTTATACTGGTATAGCTAGGGCCCTCTTTCATGTGCCTGCCTTTTAAAACTTTGCAGGAAGGCCACCGTGATTTGGACAAGGCCTTATGAAATTTGGACAAGGGCAGGGGTAGCTAGCAGAAAGTGCCAGGAGAGGTGCTCATCAGCAGAGGCAGGAAGAAGACAACAAAGGGCAGTAAGGGGCAACAAGGAAAGCAAGCATTGGGTGGCAAGGTTGACAGAGGAGGCCAAGTGAATAGCAGCCTAAAGAGCAGAATTGGGGAAGAAATACGTGGATGGAGAAAATGAAGAGAAGGCAGTCCCTTATCCTACCAAAGCTTGGACTAGGGGGGACCAAATCAGTAGCTACTTGGATTGGGATCAATTCCCAGCTAACAACCAATGATTTGGTTACTGACAGCAACTGTGACTGCCAGGATTGTGATTGCAAAGTAATGTGGTCATTACTTAGCAATGGAAATTCCAATTCTGGGTAACACTGTAACTGAAGGATATCTGTATATTTTTATCAATTAAATATGATATTTAAATATGAGTTATATCCAGTCTTATACTCAGAACAGAAAGAAAAACTGGTTAGTCACAAATGATGTCCTTTGATTTCAATTATAATGACTAAGTCCAGATTTATCATAATAATTATAAATGGTACCTCCTCCCATGTTTGAGTCACTTAGAATGAAATATTGGGCAAATTTAATCATAATTAACATTCTTTAGAATTCTACTTTAATATTATGATAAAGTAAATTTTTATGAATTTAATGTAAATATGATAACCAGGATCTCTGATTTGAAGAATAAGAAGTCAGGAACAAATTCTGATTTAGATTTCTAGCTTGTTAAGAGAGAAACAAACTATGGTTCACATGGTAGTAGAAAAACCCATAAACAGAACTTCCTAATTAATCTTTCATAGTAGCACAACAGTTGAACAGCATTTGCCACAAATAAACTTTTTCCTTAAATTATTATATAGCTCTATTAGAGAAAGCTGTAGGCTTGCTTAAAAATTCTTTACTGCAGGATTGGACATTTGAAGGATTGAAGATTAAAACTGTCAGCCACACAATTGCCCAGATACTCTACAGGAGCTATTTTGTGTCATCAGTATGAGAGATTGGTTTTTGTGACTTTTAAGTGAATATTAATTGGAAAGGAGGAACACTGGTGTTAAGGATATTGTTGTTGTGTTACCAACCAGCAGAGTCCTCCTTTTCAGGATACAGCCTGATATCATCAAAACTACAGCAGCTGTAGGGTGGTTTGCTTGTCCACCTTGCTATAGTAAAGTGGGAAGATATGGGAAAAAAATAAGAATAGTTAATATCTTGCAAGTAATGGAGCTATTGTAATTGTCTGCTTATGCTGGAAAATCCAACTTGGGACTGCTGTTGACGAAATCTATTAATTGTGGATACCAATAATGGTAGAAGCTGCATGTAGCCAAAATAAGAGTCCACAAATTATTACAGTTGGACTCACTTGTATAGTTTGTTTAGATTTAGTGTAATATATGAATCTAGCCAGTACCTAAAGAGGATCTCTCATTTAGCTTTCTGCAACCATCCATGGTGAACAAAGAACAAGGTGTTTTTTTCACAAACCCTGACATCTGCTGGACAACCTGCCCCATGTGCCTTGTAGGTAAGGATTTTTGTTTTTAAAGAAGTGAATAAAACATGTGGATGGCAAGAGAACCTTTTCACAATAGCCCTCACCCTTCGCATTTGATCCAGTGCAGTTAGCATTTGCTCCAGCTGTTGCATCTTCTGGCGTGTCACTGACTGATTGTTTCCATTGAGATCCTGCATATCTAAGAGGGGACACAAGAGAGGGGCAAACATTATTTAAGCCCAAATGTCAGTACAATTCCTTCTCTTGCATATCTATGATTCTCAGCTCATTTCTTCCTAGTAAACAAGCAGCTTGCTCTATTTTAGGATTTCCTTACCATTTTTTGTCATTTTGTACATGGAAGTGAATTGTTCCCCTTTTCTCAACCTTGGTTTTTTTTCATTAGTTTCCTTTTGATTTAGATCATGACTGTTTTCAAATAAACACATTCTCTAGTCCAGCCCAGTACTGAGTGGCATCAGTGGAGAAGAAAAAATGAATAAAATGGCATATAGACAATCTTGATTCAAACCCTGCCACTTGTGTACATGCATCTAAACCTGAGGTGTCAAACTCGATCCTACTAAAGGTCGTTTTAGGATTTTTGTTTGCCCTTGGGAGCTAGGATGGGTGAGACCTAGTCTTCATAGCCAACTGGGTGGGCATAGTCTTTGGGACAACCTCATGGGACAACTCTGGGCCTACTGCAGACCAGATTCAGCCTGTGAGCCATGTGTTTGGCATGTCTGGTCTAAACCATTCAAAAGTGGTGGGTGGGGCTTGTTGTGCCATGCTCTGTTGCTCATCTTGCCAGTGTTAACCCCATTCCAGCAGATGCTGCTACTGGTATTATATAGATACGATGGGAAAACACTCCCACCTTGAGGGTCATATTGGCTAGAGATGATGATTAGTTGTTACCCAACACTAACTTAAACACAACAGATAAGGAAACAATGGGCTACCTTTCATCTCTACATTCTTCATAGTCACTTCCAATATGATGGGAATATGATCCCACTCTGAAGGCTTTCCCAAACCCATTAATAGGGCAACCTTTACATATATCTATATATCTATATATCTATATATCTCTATCTCTATCTCTATCTCTAATCTCTCTCTCTCTCCATCTCCATCTCCATCTCCATCTCCATCTCCATCTCCATCTCCATCTCCATCTCCATCTCCATCTCCATATCTATCTATCTATCTATCTATCTATCTATCTATCTATCTATCTATCTATCTATCTATCTATCTACCTACCTACCTAGCTACCTACCTTTTAAATGTTTCAGGGATGTTTCTGTAGATTGCACTGATCATTGTTGTTTTGTTTTGAGCAATAGTTAGGACACTGTGCATAATTTATTCAAGTTGCAAAATTGAACCTATTCTTTCAAGTATAAATCTTACACAAACTGCTGTTTATCTAGAAACTGTTGATCATACATTTCTTGTCCCTAATAGAACTCCATGCACAAATCCTGCAGTGCCTCAATTTAGTGTGCTTCACTTGTATCAAATTAGAGGAAATTAGATGAAATCTGTATCTTTTAATCAGGAAATTCATTGGTTGCATAAACTGTATTACGTACCACCTTGACTCTTCAAAGTCTTATAATTAAAATCAAAATCATCCTGCAGGTTCTCCACCACTTTCATCTTCTGCTCCAGATCCTGTAAAAGCCATGAAAATTGCACAGGATCATCATATTGGTAGGAATAGAAATATTCAACCAAGAATTTTGAATTATTCTTGATCCAGACATTCTGAGTTCCCTACCTGGACGCGCTTTCTAACATCTTGCAAGTGTTGTTCCAACATCTGCTGTTTCTCTGTCACTACAGCAGCTGTAGGGTGGTTTGCCTGTCCACCTTGCTATAGTAAAGTGGGAAGATACGGGAAAAAAATAAGAATAATAGTTAATATCTTGCAAGTAATGGAGCTATTGTAATTGTGTGCTTGTGCTCGAAAATCCAACTTGGGACTGCTGTTGACGAAATGCTTGTGAAAACAACAGTCTGGGTTTTGTTTTTGTGTTAGTAGTGATATTATTTAAGACTTAGAAAAGGGGATAATTGGGCCAAACAATTTAAGAATCATTAAAAACAGCCACCTTATCCCATGACTTAGGATAGGGTGGCTGTGGAGTTCCCATACATTTGGTTTTTACTCCTAGCTTGACTATGATTTGTTCTACATATGTTTTCTTTCTTTCTTTCTTTCTTTCTTTCTTTCTTTCTTTCTTTCTTTCTTTCTTTCCTTCCTTCCTTCCTTCCTTCCTTCCTTCCTTCCTTCCTTCCTTCCTCTTTTTCTTTCTTTCTCTCTCTCTCTCTCCCCCTTCCTCTTTCTTTCCCAGAATTATCAAGGAATTAGGTGTCCTTAAAACTGAATTAAATAGCCTTATGTAAACCAACGATGATAGCCAGAATAAGTCAAAACAGCCTTTCCTCACCTGTGCTGCTGTTGCTGCTGTCTGCAGCAGTCGATTCTCTTCCCAGAGACAACGGGCCACAATGCGGGCAATCTCCATGGGTTTCTCCAGATACCTGCTCTATAAAAGAAACAAGAGAACCAAATTAATGCCCAGGGATTGTTGCTACTGGATAAATATTTTGAGAGAGCCAGCATGTTATTAACTCCTAAGAATTGAATTGCTGGATCCTGACCAGTTTCCATTCACAACTCTACCTAAAAAAATAATCTCTACCTTCTGACAAGGCTGTGCAAAGCATTCAAAAGATATGCTTTGCAAAGCATGTTGCTCAAAGTACCCTTATTCAAGAACATCTGTAATTACAGTAAGCCTTATAGCTGCTTCACGGGCTGTCTTGGTTATCCAAGATGTAAGTGCATAGCCATTACATTTCGTAGCGATCCCAACAGAAGTACAGTCTGTGTATACATGCATACAACTGGGGAAACATTTCAAGGCAGCTGCACCAAGCCTTCTGGATTGTGGCTGTTTTAATGCCTTAAGGAATATTGTATTGGTTTGTGAATTGCTCCTTAAAAATCCTTTGCACAAGCCTACTTGCAAAAGTATATTTCAGACATCTTGGAACGCAATTCCCATTATCTCCAGTTAGCATGCCCAATGCTACTGAATTCTTCCTGAAAAATGTAAAGCTTGATTTAGACTTCTGCATTTCTACACATCAGGAAATGTATGCATCTGTTGTTGTTGCATTTATATTTCTGGAAATATAACAATGACAATGTCTTCTGCCTGCCTCCCATCAGGAAGTCAGATCAAATAATCAGCATGCAGGATGTATATCTCCACACAACATGTAGTTGAGATTAAGGAGATATGCGTGTTGACTCGTCTGCAACCAACTGCAACCTACACTTACCCATCAATCTCTTTGCACATATGGTAGGTATGTGTTAATGCCTACAAAATCAAGCTTAAGAAGAAATGTTGTTACTCTATGAATTGATTTTTCAGGATAAAAATGGAATTATCTCTACATTTAAGCATAAACACTGATGCAGAAATTTATTGGAAAAGGCTGACCTTGAAATGAGAAATGATGCAATATTTGGGCTCTGGGTTTAACTTCAATGATAGGTAAAAAGATGCAATTGAAAAGAAGAGTTGAGCTGGCTTCTGATTCAGAATAACGTTATATAAGACCAGGTAATTTTTGTCCAGTAAGGAGAAGGTAAGATGTGATAGACCTCATTCAAACTACTATTCTCTTTTATATCACCTTCTCTCCTCCATCTTATGTCCACTTTAGTTATCCTCTTATCTACAATATGTGGAGAATAAAGACTACCTTAAGAGTTACTAAAATAAATATTTGCATGGGAAGCTTCTCTACAGTTTCAGACTCCTTTATGTAGAGAATTTTATGAATGATAAGAAGCCACTGCAATGAATCTATATATTGAGAATGGGTACAAATAAAATAGAGGCAATATTGGTGGGAAATAACCATAGCCAGATCTTAATTCCTTTTCAAAATGCCAACAAGGTTAGGGGCAACTATACAATTTTGCCTCAAAGAACAGTGCACATTATCACCTTGGCGTATTTTGCTAACTATAGACTGGCCAGAATGATTTATGCTTTAATAACATCTTATCTAGATTATCATCATGTGTCTTAGATGGAACTTCCCTTAAAAATGTCCCAGCACTTTCTGCCAGTACAAAAATTCTTTAGCCTGCTGTCATGTGATGTACCTGATTAAAGTCATTTTATACTTACTCTTGGTAATTTAAACTAGCTGCCTGTTTCAATATACTTCTGCTGACTTGTAAAATCTTGAACAATTCAATAGATACAATTGGTTAGAATGGTTCTTGTGTTACGTACTTGTCTACCTTCACTTGAGAATCTTAAACATGCTGCTGTGAAAAGTGCTGTTGTCCTATTGTAGACATCCTCCCTAAAGAACTTTACACTTTGGGTATATCAAGTTTCTACTATGGTTTGGTGTCAAAAGCTACTTAAGATGTTCACCTAGACTTTTATATCCCCCAATGACTTTGCTTCTGACTCCATTAGAGGCTTCAATCTTACTAGTTTACCGGTCTGCTTTGGTTTTACTGATATAACTGTTCTTATTTTCTAGTTTAAAGTGAGATACTAATATAATAAGTAATAATTTTTGTAAGATTTCCCTGAGAGGCATAATTGAACTTGCAGGCTTGCAGTTGGAGATCCAAGGACACTAATAAAATACTTTTTATTGCTGATACTAGAAAAGCCCTTAATCGTAAGAAAACAATCACATTGATGGCATTCATAAGACTCTTTCTTCCACTCTTACGTCAGAATGGACTGAAGGACTGAAATTACTATTCAAACAGAGCAGTAATTAGCACCGATGTATTGTTATTGCTACCAGCAAATAACAATACCATGTATTGCAGGGGTGGGTTCTAATTTTTTTTACTACTGGTTCTGTGGGTGTGACTTATTTTGTGGGCGTGGCTTGATGGTCATGTGACAATTATTTAGGATTTAGCAGAGGTACTGTTCTACCAGGCTTTTAACTGCTTGCAGACCTGTACCAATCTACCCATTTATTTTTGCAGGCACTGATCTACTCATGTATTTTTGCAGGCACTGGTCTACTCATTTGTTTTCTTTTAACACTGATCAGCTGTAGGGCGGCCTTTGGAGGCCCAGGGGCAAGAATTTAAACAGTTTTTTTCCCTCTAGCCATCAGCTGGGACTCAGGAGGCAGCAATAGATTGGGGGTGGGACCAATAAAAGGTAAGAATAATGCGGGAGGGGAGGGGGGCGGCGGGGGGAGTGGGGGGGTGCGGGGGGCCCGGACTAGTTCAGTGACATCATATCATTACCGTTACCGGCTCGGGAGAACCGGGCCAAACTGGGAGGAACCCACCACTGATGTATTGTTATCAGAGGATGGTAGAAGACAGGAAGGCCTGGAGGAACATTGTCCATGGGGTTGTGATGGGTTAGACACGACTTTGCAATTAACAACAACATTGTTATTGCTATGGAACAATCTAGTCTCAGGCCCTTTGCTTCTTACCTTTTTAACTCTTACTCTCACAATTATACAGCAATGATAATGATAGCAATAAATAATGATAATATATTCAGGAAGGGAATCACTTTTTTTCTTTTGCATTTCAAGATATCAATGCTATGACTACAAGTCAGCACATTTCTTGCATTTCAGACTGTTAAATCTGTCATCTTATAGACAGGTATTCAGGAGTTCACATAATACACAAGTTCAAAATTTGTCAGTCATTTCTACCTGTAGGAACTGTTTGATCCGGCGTAGATTATGCTGATAGAGAACATTGGATTCTTGTAGGAAGCGACTGTACTGCTGGTCAATTTCACCCAGAAGATTGTGAAATACCAAAGTAGCATGGGACTCTTTGCTGGCAGCATAAGCCCTAAAGAGGATAGGAAAGGAAATCCAACTTACTACTACAGTTCTAAGATATCTTAGTCTAATTCTATGAAAGTTCCGATCTATTAAAAGCAGGACCTATAATAATTAATGCCAAAAAAGTTTCTGAAGTTTCTAAAATGCAAAAAAAGTTAATATGAATTTCCAGTGAATTTTGCAAGCATAATTCAGGGAATTTAAGAACGTAACACCCACAAAGGAATTTCAATATTCCAACTGTCAATTAAAAGAAGAGAACTGGATGGCAATCTATGGAAAACTGTGGTGGGCAAAACAGTTATGCCTCATTTTGGGAGGTGAAGGTAGAAGCTGGAAGATGCTGCTTTCTATGATGGGCTGCCCAGTGAAATAGCCTCCTGTGGGAAGTTTGACAGATTCCAGTTTTATTTGTCTCCCACAAACAAAGACAGACAACGATTTTCCAGTGGGCATTTGGACGTGGTTATCAGGTACAATGTTAGATTGAATACAGGATATTGTTACCAGATACTATGTTGGATTGTATACAGTATACGCGTGGTTGTTTTTGCCTTTTGATTTGTGATAGTGGCAGGACATGCATTTAATTAATAAATAAGCAAGAAAGGTCAGCACGGCTGGAATGCATGAGATTTGATAAGGCTGATCTACAGTATTAGATAATACACGTAATCCTCAACTTACAACAGTTTATTTAGTGACCTTTCAAAGTTACAACATCACTGAAAAAAGTGACTTTAGACCATTTTTCACATTTACAACTATTGCAGCATCTCCATGATCATGAGCTCAAAATTTGGATGCTTGGAAACTGGTTCATATTTATGACAGTATCAATGTCCCACCGTCATGGGAACCCCTTTCTGGGAAATTCTGACGAGCAAAGTCAATGGGAAGCCAAATTCACTTAACAACTGTGTTACTAAATTAAGAGCTGCAGTGATTCACTTGACAACTGTGGCAAGGAAAGTCGTAAAATGGGGAAAAATTCACTATCTCACTTGGCAATAGAACTGTTGGGCTTAATTGTTGTTGTAAGTCGAGGACTACCTGTAATCCATATACCAGATGTACCCCCAATTATATTCCTGACAGCTCTAACAATTTCAGCAAAAAAGAATATAAAGGAGAAAGAATCTCACAAATTAATGTTCCATATCCCAAAAATCTCTGTGTCTAACAGCAGGGAGTTACATGATCCACAATTGCAAAGCTTCTATATCATTGCTCAGGCAGAAGTCAGCACTTCTTGCCCTAATTTCAAAGAGCAATCAATCAGTTCAGACTTGGGGCAAGAATGATCTTTTTCAGAAAAAGAAGTGAGGAGTAGGAGAACAAGAAAGGCACTGCATGTATAGATGGGGTAAGATTGATAAAGGAAATCAGGATCTGGCTTCCTGCTAGATTACCTTCAAAGATAACTTGAAGAAAGATGTAAAGGAGAAGCAAGTTAGTTTGCTTAGTCTACAATTCTCATTCTCTCAATCTGCACTGATATGACAGTTTGATCTAATGGTCAAGACACTAGGCTGTAAAGTGGAACGCTGTGAGTTCTAGTCCTACCTTAGCCAGGAAAGCTAGCTGGGTGACCTTGGGCCAGTCACTCTCTCTCTCTCATCCAAACTCATCTCACAGGGTTGTTGTTGTGGAGAAAGTAGGAGGAATGTGTGTTGAATATGAGGTATTTGTAAAAATAATGACAATACTGTATTTTTCAGAGTATAAGATGCGCTGGTGTATAAGACGCAGCTTAGTTTTTGGGGAGGAAAATGGGGCGGGGGGGAATCTGCCTACCAGGTATTCATCTGGCTAGTGTTCTTAGTCTGCTCAGCTTCAGCACATTAGTTTGCTGGTTTTTATCCCCTGCTTGGGTATAAAAATAGCTTCTAAAACACAACTGATCTTTGGAGAGAGAAGCAATGAGAAAAACAGGCAAACCACAGAGATCGCTTCACTCTACTAGCGCCTCGTTAGGCCTGAAAAAAACCTTCACAGCTGAGAGTCGGAGGGAGCAGGCAAAGCGCTTCACTGCTAGCGCCTCGTTAGGGCTGAAAAAAAACTTCGAAAAAGCTATATTCGGAGTATAAGTCACACCCAAATTTTCAGCCTCTTTTAGGAGGGAAAAAAGTGTGTCTTATACTCCAAAAAATACAGTATATCTTGTCTCTATTATATATATATAATATATATATATATACATGCATATATAATATATATATATGCATGTATGTGGGTAGGTGGGTAGGTGTGTATACCCCTCATTGCTTCCCCAAAGCCACTTCCTTGCCTTATTTTTTTGAAGCAACAATATAAATCAACTGAGCATCCATATTTTACACATTGATTTGAAGAGCTCTAGGACCGCAGCCCCCAACCTTTTGGGCACCAGAGACCAGTTCAGTTCTGTGGACAGAGGTTTCTTTGCGGGCTGGAGGGGGTGTGGTTTCGTGTACTGCCTGCGTCAAGTGGATGGGGCTTCGGTTGTTTGCACAGCCAGTTTCTAGCATGCTGCAGACCAGTCCACAGACCAGGGCTTGGAAACCCTTGCTCTAGAACAAAGATGTTTTTGCTCAAATGCAGCCTGGAAGCTAAAAAACAGAATTCCTCACCAATCCTGGCTCTCTATCCAAGGTGCAAGGAACTGCCGAAGTTCCATTGGGAAGCTGTCACTGTAAAGCTGGTGGAGCTGCTCCAAGTATCTTGTGTCTAATTGCTGCAATTGGTTCCACTGCGCCATCTTGGCAGCTGGAAAGCTGGAAAGAAGAAAACATATACATTTTAATGTGAGCTCTCTATTGATGAGTCAGGCTGATGCTATCCAAAAATATCCAATAATCAATCAATAACAACCATTCCTGATTCACAATCACAAGTAAAACCTAACAATGTAAATCTGTAACAAAAAGGAAAAGAAAGCTCAAGAAAGAAACATTCCTATTGACAATTTATGGGTTTTAAGTCATTTACAATTTAAGGGTTAAAAGTCAGTTCGAGTGACTTATATTCAATTATTTTGCTTCTGATTTTTAGTCATAATTATTGCTGATGAATGCTAGATAATGGAGAAAGCCCAAGAATTCCAAAAATACTAAACTATGTGCTTCATTGATTACAGAAAGGCTTTCAATTTATCAATGCCAACATGTGGAATATGCTCAGAAAAATAGGAATCCTAGAATATCTTACTGTCCTCATGAGAAATGTATATACAGGTCAGGAAGCCAAAATATAGACAGAACACGGCAAAACACTGACACTAGATAACCAAACTAATGACAACAAGAAGAATCACTGGCCTTAGAACTGCCAATGAAGGTATCAAAATGGTAGCTATTTTTGGTCATCTAGCCTCAACCATCAAATGGAATAAGCAGTCAAGAAATACACTGCCGGTTAGCACTTGGTAGTGCAGCTATGAAAGCCTTGG
This sequence comes from Coluber constrictor foxii, assembly GCA_038048745.1. Taxonomy (NCBI): domain Eukaryota; kingdom Metazoa; phylum Chordata; class Lepidosauria; order Squamata; family Colubridae; genus Coluber; species Coluber constrictor. The sequence continues at coordinate 75,302,347 of CM075961.1, forward strand.
AAAAAATATTCAAATGCCATGATGTGTCTTCACTGACAAAGATCAGAATCATGTAAGTCATGGTATCTACTGTAATATTCTCTGGAAATGAAAGTTGGACTTTGAAGAGGAAGAGTACTGATACTCTTGAACTTTAGTGTTGGAGAAGACTCCTGAACATATCATGGACACCAGAAATGGACTAATGGATCATTTAAAAATATCGACCCAGAGTTCTGATTAGAGGCACAATATTAGGCTCAAAATTATCCTGCTTTGGATAGATTATGAGAAAAGTTAGCTCTCTAAGGCTCTAATGGTAGGAAATGTGGAAGAAAGAAGAGGATGACAGGCAGCGAGATGGGTTGACTTAGTTATAGTGGTGATAAGTGCACCATTGGAAAAGCTGAAAGTTTAGGTTATGGACAGATTGTCATGGAGAATATCTATATATTTAGATGTGGAAAGCGACTTGATGGCACACAATCAATCAATTAACCAACTAATCTAGTCATAAAATATTTATTCAATATTTCTAAACAATTAAGTCTTGCTTAACCTCTGGGGTATAGAGTTGGTGTTGACTCCTAGTTACTGCCTGGAAAGTCCCTGTTCTTTTCCTGATAAGATTTAAGAAGTGGCTTGCCTGCTTCTGGGAAGAAGAAAACATATAGGGAATTTTAACATGAGCTCTCTATTAGAGTAATGTTACATGGCATTCAAAATAAGTGTCAAACCAAAATCTGTTTTCTAGTAGCTAATCTTGCTGTAGAATACAAGAAGAATCCTAAATAGCTTTAAACGGGACTTCAATCCCAGCTATTTTGATCCACAATTCACAATATTCTAAATTCTTTTTCCTTAATAGGTAACTAGCCAAGGTGAATTCTACCTAAAGGAAAATCTTTAATAACAACAACAACAAAATTAGCTTTAATAGAACCTACTTAGGACCATTATGCATTAAAACAAAAAGGTAATTCCTCCCCCATTTAGCATCTTTCAAATGTTTTCCTCTAATATGGCTATTTGTTTATTTACATATCACAACAGCAGAGGAGACCTAGAAATTAACTGGGGAGTGGTCTGAGATTGCTGTCTCCTCTTTCTCTTTTATAGGTAGGGCTGAAATTTTCTTTAAAGCTTCTATTGATTATTTCAGTTCCCGTCAGAGCAGCTTTTTATCCTTAATTTTCTCTCCACTTTTGTTCTCCGTCTCATTATTTTTCTTGACGATTCCTTTTAACTGCACCAACCAATCCTTCAATCTCCCAGTAAAATCCCATTCCACCTCTCCATGTTTTCTCAAAAATCGGTCAGCTTTCACTACATTTACACATGCTCTTCGCCATTCTGCATTCTTTGCTCCTGGTTGCTCCACAAATTCCTATTCCTCCCCCCTTCTTCCTATTTATATTTTATTACTTGCAGCACCACCTATATTCTTTATTTTATTTTCCTCCTCAAGCTTCCAACAGCTTCCCTGTTTTGCAGATGTTTCTTAAATAACTAAATATGGGTAAACTATATTCAACTGTCTAGTCCAGGGATATTGCAACCCATCAAGTACCCATTTTAAATACTGACTGTTGTAAGGTCTTGCATGATGTCACCTGTAGTTTGTCCCTCCTCCCTATCATTAGTAATAATAGGAATGGTGCTGAATTGATACTGCAAATAACCATGGCAAAATTCTAAAAGATTCTCTTTCCGCTAATCCCTAATGGCTTTGATCTGTAATTGGGCACCAGTTATTAAGTCCTGGATCATATTTTGGGGCCCTTCTAAGACACTGAGGTAGTTACTGGGATTGAAGGGATTAGGATGTCATTGATACGTTTTTCCATTTATTGCAGACTTCAGAATATGTAAATATAACCTATCAATCTCTTGGTCAAACAAACTGTACTGGAAACTAAATTGATGTAGCTTCCAAATTCACTTAAGAGGATCAGGGCTCAGACCTGTAACAATCTATTTCAGCTATCCTCCAAGTAAAAGACTATGGGTGAATACTTGTTTCTATTCTTCCTTTTGCTGGTTTTGCGTATGAGTGTTTTTGTGCTGTTTGTGCTTGTATTTCTACTAGCACAATTCAAGCTGGTGGAGGTTGTTGCTTAATTCCCCAAAAGACTTCTTTCAATTAAAGAAACTTTTGGATATCATCAAGGTGTGAGCCTGTTAAGTAAGCAATTTGGTAAGATGGTTACCTTATTTGTCTGCTACATTTCACATTTGACCGTCACTTTGCTACACTCATGGCAGGCTCTGTACATATACCTAGCAGAAGTGGGTACAAAATCCTTTAACATTTCAATTTTTAATTTTGCCAGAATGCTTCTGCTGCCTCTTCTTTTCCTTTCCTGCACAATTCTTGAGTTAAGCCAAGGTCTTAAATCTACCATTTGGTTTAATTGCAGTTTGTAATCTGCAAAATATGGCGGTGATTTCTAAGTTGCTCCAAAGTTGGTTCGTTGTTGTCTGACCTGTTTTAAAGAAAAGTTATTTAACTGCAGATGCATGATGACCTGAATTATATGGATCAAGCCAACCTGTCATCACTCCAAGTAAATCTTTCTATTCCTTTTCTCTTCTTAATTTATTCAGCTTCCAAAATTCTGTCTTAACATCTCTTCTGTATACATGGCCTTCATTTTCTTTTGCAAATCACCAATAGGCAATTCCAACCTGTGAACAAATTCCTCTATAACCTTGCAATGTACCAAACCAGGGGTGAAATGCTCCCCATTTGGACAGATTGCCTGATCCGGGAGCAATGGCAGCAGGTGGTTCGGAGAACCGGTAGCAAAAATCCCTGCACCCCTCCCCCCCCATGCCCAGCTGAGCCATACAATCATCAGAGGCTTTTTTTTTACTTTGAAAAGCATTTTTTCTACAACCTCTTCCAATGAAAAAATGCTTTTCAAAGTTAAAAAAAAAGCCTCTGATGATCGCGCAGCTCAGCTAGGATTGTCAGAGACTTTTCAAAGCATTTTTTTCTGCAACCTCTTGGGCGAAGAGGTGGTAAAGAAAATGCTTTGAAAAGTGTCTGACAATCCCAGCTGAGTTGCTTTATCGGCAGAGAGGTATTTTTTAAAAAGCCTCTCTGACGATCCCAGCTGAGTTGCCTGATCGGCAGAGGCTTTTCAAAGCATTAGAAAAAATGCTATGAAAAGTTAAAAAAAAAAAGTTGGCCACGCCCATCCAGTCACATTACCCCCCACCTCACCAAGCCACAGCCACAGAACCGGTAGTAACAAATTTTTACATTTCACCCCTGTACCAAACCCATTTCCCCCTCCCCACATTTCTCCAGTGGAGGTATATTACCTGGAAGATAGGTGATGGAGTAAGCATCCTTTTGCCGGGCATCTTCAGATTTCCAGAATTCATGATCTCCTGGTTCCTAATCTGGTCTTAACCTAGTCTTAACCACTACAACAAACTGGCTCTCTTAATTTTTAGACAAAACTAGAATTGGGGGCGGGGGGGGGGCAAGTTTCCATTTATGCAACCCTATATTATATACAAATATACCACAATTTTAATTTCTGTTCTACTGAGAGCGTATTACCATAGCTTCTAGTACCCTACTTACCAATATTTGCGTAATAGTTAAAATAATTCATCTATCTCCAGAGTCACTACCTTATGTACAAATTGGTTCTCCATTCTCCAAGGTTTATCCCCCTTCAAGAATACTGTCTCCAGATATGCAGCTTCATCTATTATATTGACAATTTTGGGTTTTCTTCATTTACAAAACAATGCCACTCTGAAAAGTTTTGGATTGGATTTTAGAGATTTTAACCATGAAGCTAGTTCACAATATAACTCATTCCAGGAAGACACTTGTGGTAGAGCCTATAAGACGAGGGTGGCTAAAATTACTTTTTATAGCAGAGACAGTAAGAATGCCTTTGGGTTTGGTATCTATTGTATTTTATTATTATTATATATATTATATAATATAATATTGTATTATATTATTACGGCGTTTCTCCGTTTCTCCTGATCGACCTGGCCTTGCTTCAGGACATTTTCGAACTCTGATGATGGACCTATGCCATGCCCCCCATTCTCTTGTCTGCTAATTGCTGGATGTTCCCTAGGTCTTCGCTTCTTGCCCTGCGAGATTCCCCCCTCTCGCAGGTTTGGCCCTCTACGTTATCGAGGGCCTACCTTAATGACGGGTTTTGGGACCCCGAGAGGTGGCATGTGAAAAAACGGGGATTGAGGGGTTTTTTAAGAACTTTTTTAACGGGTGTTTTAAGGGGTTCTGGGGTGGGGGAGGGTGTGGGTTTGGGGGAAAATTTAGGGGGGAAAGGGACAGGCCAGGTAGTCTCAGATGCCACTGGGGGTCTAGTGTCTGGAGGTAAGAGGGCTCTTACTGAGCCCTCTGCAGAGGGTTGTGTGATAAATACGCTATGTGGGAGGGGCAGATATGGCGAGAGCAGGGGACCATATCGTGTGGCGGGGGCACGCACTCGCTGCCTTCGAGCGATTGCTTGCCCCGGTCCCCAGAGCTATTCCTGTTCCCCGGGTTGTCTAGGGTCTCAGGACCCTGGGCTCCGGCTGATGTTGTGCAATGCCAGGTCCGTTGTAAATAAAGCCCCTCTCATATGTGATCTTCTTAAAGAGGGGGGTGCGGACCTGGCTGGTATCACCGAGACCTGGTTGGGCCACGAGGGGGGGGTTCCCCTCGTGGAGATGTGCCCACCAGGTTTTCTTGCATTCCACCAGCCGAGAGCCCAGGGTAGGGGTGGGGGAGTAGCGGTTGTTATTAAAGAGGGTCTGGGTCCGAGGGAGGCCACTGTACCTCAGATAGCCGGGTGTGAGTCCATCTTTGTGAGGTGGGGCCCTGGTGGGCAGATGGGTCTGTTAGTCACGTACCTGGCTCCCTGCCACGTGGCAACGACCCTGCCCGAGCTTCTCAATGTGATAGCCGAGGTGGCGGTTGGTACCCCCAGGCTTATAGTCATGGGGGATTTCAACTTGCCATCTGTCGGGGAAGCATCTGAGATGGCTCGGGAGTTCATGGCTTCCATGACGGCCATGGACCTGACCCAGGTAATTCAGGGCCCGACTCACATTGGTGGACACACCCTGGATCTAGTTTTTGTCTCTGGTCAGTGGTTGAGTGGTCTCGATATTGGGGCCATAGCTATAGAACCCTTGTCATGGACTGACCACTCGCTCCTTCGACTCGACTTTCTGACCGCTGCACCCCACCGCAGGGAGGCGGAACCAATCAGGTGGTTCCGCCCCAGGCGCCTGATGGATCCTGATAGGTTCCAGACGGAGCTTGGGCCATTTCCTGAGACACTGACACGCGACTCGGCCGAGGACCTGGTGGCTGCCTGGAATAGGGCGGCCGGTGGGGCCTTGGACCGAGTCGTGCCTTTGCGGCCTCTGACCCGGCGCCGAACTCACTTGTCTCCTTGGTTCACCGAGGAGCTGAGGGAGATGAAGCGCCGGAAAAGACGCCTAGAGAGCGGTTGGAGGGCCAGTCGCTCTGAGTCTGACTTGACACTAGTAAGAGCTCATATTAAGACTTACTTAGTGGCGATAAAAGCAGCGAAATCTAATTATTTCGCTGCTCTTATCGCGTCATCAGATAATCGCCCAGCCGCCCTGTTTAGGGTGACCCGCTCCCTCCTTCATCTGGGAGCGCGGGAGGATCCCTTGCAGGGACGTGCTGAGGATTTTGTTCAATATCTGGATGATAAAATAACTCAGATTCGGGATGATCTGGCCGCCGACTGGGTTAGTTCAGGCGAGGTGACTGAGCCCGGTCTTGAGAGTGTTATCTGGGCTGAGTTCGATCCTGTGGCTCCCGAGGACGTGGACAGGATTCTGGGAAGACTGAACGCTACCACATGTTTATTGGACCCGTGTCCCTCCTGGTTGGTGCTGGCCTCCCGGGAGGTGACACGAGGCTGGCTCCAGGAGATTATAAACGCTTCTTTGAGTGAGGGTGCTCTACCGACCGCTTTGAAGGAGGCGGTGGTGAGGCCCCTCCTCAAGAAGCCCTCCCTGGACCCGGCTGTTTTGGCTAATTACCGTCCAGTCTCCAACCTTCCCTTTCTAGCGAAGGTTGTTGAGAGTGTGGTGGCGTGGCAGCTCCCCCGGTACCTGGATGAAGCTGTCTATTTAGACCCGCTCCAGTCCGGCTTCAGGTCTGGTTACAGCACTGAAACGGCATTGGTCGCGTTGGTGGATGATCTCTGGAGGGCCCGGGGTAGGGGGTATTCCTCTATCCTGGTGCTGTTAGACCTCTCAGCGGCTTTTGATACCATCGACCATGGTATCATGTTGCGCCGGTTGGAGGGACTGGGGGTGAGAGGCACCGTTTTACGGTGGTTCTCCTCCTACCTCTCCGACCGGTCGCAATCTGTGTTGACAGGGGGGCAGCGGTCGACCCCGAGGCACCTAATGTGTGGGGTGCCACAAGGGTCGGTCCTCTCGCCCCTTCTGTTCAACATTTATGTAAAGCCGCTGGGTGAGATCATCCGTGGTTTTGGGGTGGAATTCCATCAGTACGCTGATGACACTCAGCTGTACATTTCCACCCCAGACCACCCCAACGATGCCGTGGAAGTGATGTCCCAGTGCCTTGAAGCTGTGCGGGTCTGGATGGGGAGAAACAGGCTTCGACTCAACCCCTCCAAGACCGAGTGGCTGTGGCTGCCGGCGTCCCGATATAGCCAACTGACTCCATCGTTGGTTATTGGGGGCGAATCATTGGCCCCCACGGAAAGGGTGCGCAACTTGGGCGTCCTCCTGGATCCACGGCTGTCATTAGAGGATCATACGACAGCTGTGGCCAGGGGGGCTTTTTATCAGGTTCGCCTGATACGCCAGTTGCGCCCCTTTCTAGATCGGGACTCCCTGCGCACAGTCACTCAGGCGCTCGTCACGTCTCGCCTGGACTACTGTAATGCTCTCTACATGGGGCTCCCCTTGGGATGCATCCGGAGGCTTCAACTGGTGCAGAATGCGGCCGCGCGGGGGATTATGGGAGCGACAGGGCGCTCCCATGTGACACCTCTCCTGCGTGAGCTGCATTGGTTGCCGGTTGATTTCCGGGTGCGTTTCAAGGTATTGGTAATCACCTTTAAAGCGCTCCATGGCTTAGGACCAGGGTACTTACGGGACCGCCTTCTGCCACCTATTCCCTCCCACCGGCCGGTTCGCTCCCACAGAGAGGGCCTCCTCAGGGTGCCGTCAGCCAGACAGTGTCGGCTGGCGACCCCCAGGGGGAGAGCATTCTCTGTGGTAGCCCCCACCCTCTGGAACGATCTCCCTCCAGATCTGAGAACTATCACTGACCTCCGGACCTTTCGTCGGGCGTTGAAGACTTATTTCTTCCAACTTGCTGGACTTGCCTGATCCCTCCTATTTTTAATATTTTTAATATACTTTAAATATTGTAAATATTTTAAATATTTTAAATTCTAAATTATTTTAAATTGTCTAAATTCTTAGAGTTTTAGTTTTATTCGATATATTCAGCCTAAATTTATATGGTTTTTTAGTAAGTTTTAATTCACTGTACTGTCATTGGTTTTTAATCGGCTGTTCACCGCCCTGAGTCCGGAAGGAGAAGGGCGGTATAGAAATTTGATAAATAAATAAATAAATAAATAAATATTATATTATTGTATTATATCTATGTAACACCTCTCCTGCGCGAGCTGCACTGGCTCCCAGTGATCTTCCAAGTGCGATTCAAGATGTTGGTCACCACCTTTAAATCGCTCCATGGCTTAGGTCCTGGGTAGCTATGAGACTATCTTTTGCCACCAATAGCCTCCCATCGACCAGTTCGTTCTCACAGGGAGGGACTACTCAGGGTACCGTCAGTCAAATTAAGCCGACTGGCGACCCCCAGGGGGAGAGCCTTCTCTGTGAGGGCTCCAGCCCCTTGAAATGAACTGCCCATGGAGATACGGAATATCCCTGACCATCATGCTTTCCACCGTGCCATCAAGACCCTGATTTTCAAACAGGCAGGGCTAAACATGTGAATGATTCTTAAAATGTTATCTAATTCTGGGTTTTTATTTAATTGGGCCAAACTATGTAACAATTTTAATTAGCAATTTTATGATGTTTGTGTGTCTATATTTTTACCTTGCTGTACACCACCCTGAGTCCTACGGGAGGAAGGCGGTATAGAAATATAATAAATAAATAAATAAATAAATAAATAAATAAATAAATAAATAAATAAATAAATAAATAAATAAATAAATAAATAAATAAATAAATAAATAAATAAATAAATCTATTCCCAGTCTTCCCAGGGATATTTCATTGTACTAGATAAATCTTAATCTAATCTGCTCATCTATGAAGGCACATCCTGTACATATAGTCCTCGATTTACATTTAGTTGTAAGTCATTTAGTTACAACAGCACTAAAAAAACAATTTATAATTGAGCCTCACATTTACGACTCATAGTCACCTGATCAAAATTTTGGTGCTTGGCAACTGGGATCATATGATTGCTATTTGCTTCCTTCCCAGCTGGCTTCCAGCAAGCAAAGTGCAATAATCTAATAATCTCTTAGATCATGGTTTTATACGCTCAGTAATGAGTTTCCTTCTCTGAAGGCAAGTGGAATTTTTGCAAATATTCTACCTTTCTCTATGAAAAGAAGCAAGCTAAGATAGTGTAAAGGAAATCCTGTTTTTCCCCCCCAAAATAAGAGGAACAGGATGAGGAAGAACTTGGATTTGTGGCTACAATGAATAATTGCAAAATCTTCAAAAGCAGAACTTATGTAAATAAATGTATGACAATGAGGCAAATTCATTTTCTAACAGACATTTAGCAAAACTAGATGACAGAAATTCAGTTTTGTTAATTATTATTCAAAATTTCTGACTGATGTACCTAATGTGCTAAGCAAAGTCTTCCTCACAGCTGAAGTTTCTGTGAAACTGTAACACCATCTGCCTGGTGACTCAGGAAGTTTTGTTTATACTTTAGGAGAAATAATATGCTTGGAAACTCATAGCAATGTGCCCAGTCACATTTATAGTTAATTAAAGCAAAGTCTCTTTCACTGATTTAAAATGCTTTCCAAATTTTTTTCCACCTGGACTAAACAACAATTGGTGAGAAAAGCTGTCAAAATTCTTGATTGTTTATTTTTTTCATTTGATGTTTATTTCTTTCATTTGACACTTTTATTTCTTTCAAGCTTCCAGACAATTTCTCACTATGATACTGCTTTATCTATTCCTTAAACATTAAGATGTGCGGACTCCCATTCCCAGAATTCCCTAGCTAGTATTGACTGGGGAGCTGGAGTCTACACAGGTTAAAGCTGTCGATATTCAGAAACACTGGTGTAGACTCTGGAACAATAAAAACAACAAGAAATGCTTTGAAAAGTACAAACAATCGTTTGGTTGGCTTGGCCAACCACTGAGGTTTGCAGAAGAATGCTCACTCACTTCTACAAACATAGTTTAACAAAATATTTGGAAGTTCTGCGTTTTCTTAAATGAGGACTGCATATGCTCAAAAACCATGGAATCTTTTCTGCCTTTGGAAAAATAAGCAGAATCGCTGGTTTCTGGGGGATCGAAGCAGAAATACAGCTTCTTGGACCTTATTCAGTTCCTGAAAAAGAGCTTGGTTTTTGAAGGATGATGATCTGTAACTCTTAATACTTCTCAAGTATGCATTTATCTTGTTTTTCTCTCTGCATCTCAACTTTCTAGTAACTTATTTATATAATTGTTACATCAAAGTTGGCTGAAAAGGAGTAGTTTCCTGAGGCTGACTTCATCTCAGAAATGAGATTTGGGCTGAGTATTTCTCAGACATACAGCTCATATGTTTTGGTAGTATCTTATCTGCTCAATTAGGAAGAAATGATCCAAGCAACTGGGAACCATAAGATCAGCTAAATTTGAAAAAAATGTATGTTGCTTTCTTAAACCGTGAATACGTTTCTAAATACTAACACTTCAATCTGCAATGATTTCTTTTCTAAATTTTCCTAATATGAATTTATTCCCTCCCCCTCAGAGCAATCTAGTCAGCAGGTATTTTGGATTATTTTCTGACATCTCATTTCTTATTAATTTCAGTTAAAGCAAGATATTGACAATACTGTTTCTACTTCAGATTATGTTCCTGTAAAGCTCATAGTTCTTTTCTGTCAATAATTTAAAAGTTTATTACATATGGTCTCTAGACATCCCTTTGTTCAGTGGTGTCAAACTCAAGGCCCGGGAGCCGGATCCAGCCCGTGGGGTGCTTAGATCTGGCCCGTAGGGATGCTCTGGACACAGTGAAGAACTGGCCTGTGATGCCTCTGTCAATGAAAACGGAGCTCAGGAGAGTCAAACGCGGCCCTCCCAAGTTCTGTTTTCACTGGCAAAGGGTTGCAGGAAGCCATCGCAGCCGAAAACGGAGCTCAGGAACCCGTTATCGCTGCAGAGCACTCAAGCCACCACAGGGCCCCCCCGACATGAATGATATAGAGCTTGCCACGTCCATCCTGGTCCCTCAAGATCAAACACAAGCCTGATGTGGCTCTCAATGAAATCAAGTTTGACACTCCTGCCTTTGTTGAATAACCAATATTTTTAAGGAGATGAGGCACTGTTTAATTAATAAGTATTGGATTTCATCATGGACATGAGGCACTGGCTCTTACATAAATTAAGCAACGTAGCCTCTGTTTACAATATATTTGAGAAAGTCCAAATGTTCTAGATCTGTGATGGTGAACCTGTGGCATGCAGAGCCCTCTTTGTAGGCATGTGAGCTGTCGCCCCAGCTCAGCTCCACTGCGCAGGCATGCGTCCTGCCTGCCAGCCAGCTGGTATTTGGGTCTTTGACGTGCTTGCGGAGGGCGCATGCAGGAGACATACGTGCATGCACAGGTCGCATACACATGCATGGGGGTGGCCACGGGGGTCGTGTGTGCATTGCATTATGGGTGTGTGCACACCCAAATCTCATTTCTGAGATGAAGTCAGCCTCAGAAAACTACTCCTTTTCAGCCAACTTTGATGTAACAATTATATAAATAAGTTACTAGAAAGTTGAGATGCAGAGAGAAAAACAAGATAAATGCATACTTGAGAAGTATTAAGAGTTACAGATCATCATCCTTCAAAAACCAACTTTTGGCAATCAGCGCCAAAAAGGTTAGCTATCACTATTCTAGATCTATTAAAATATCAGCCCTTCAAGGTGGATCTAATCGGTGGGAGAAACCGATGCCATGTAAGTCAGTACTACTTTTATTGTAATAGCTATAGTAGCAGAATCTTAAGTCTAAATGCATTTGCTCCTTCTTCCCTTTATCATCCTGTTGGTCTGAGATATTTACTTTCTTAAATTGGCTTGAGGGTATCTTTTATCTGACTGTTGCCTTGATAGTGGCTCTTCCTCCTGTGCTCTAAGGCCATTCCCTCTTCCCTCTATAGAAAACAGCTTTTTAACAGATAACTCAACAGATAACTCAACTGATGACACAATTGTCAATTGACCACTCCTAATCATTTTAAGAAATGTTACTACAAATTAATTGTATACATTTAGGGAAGTCTCTTGCTTGATGGCTTCCCAGCTGACTACCACGTAGCTGTTTTTAATTGCCTATTTTAGTGAAATATATTTTGAAGTCTTTTCAAATATATTCCTACTTCCCAAGTTTCAACTATTCAATATTCAAAATATTGTTCTTCCTATGGAGCTATTTCACTGGTTATGATACGTGCTAAGATTACAAGACTCTTTGGTTTTCAGATCACAGCTAATTATAGTATTCTAATAAATATGAAGCAACCCAGCTCAGGTTGTTGATTAATGTAACTGCTTTAACCTAAAATTGACAGAATCTAGCAGCTATTTCTGAATCTGAAAAAGCTTTTGATATGGTTTCGTGGTGGTTTTTGAAATAGCTTTTGACTCATTTTGGGTTTCCCCTGAGTTTTATATTGTGGGTCATTTTTTTATTACTATATCACTAAATTTGATAATGTGAAAAGTATACTGAGCTTTAGAAATTAAACATACATTTCAATTCTGAATCTTACTTCATTAAAGTAGAAGTTTAGTGCCATGATTAATAATAGAAATTAGAGAAAATCAAATGTGATGCCACTATGCAAACCTTTAGGGACTTGCTATTTGAACAGCAACTTGCTGTGATATTCCAAAAAAGACCTCTACCTAAATTTGTTACCAGACCTACAGTGTTGAAAAGTATAGTTAAACAACATTTTTATATTTTTATTTAAAAGAAGAATCTAAAGTTATGGCCTTTATTTGCAACAATAATTTGTCTTTAAAAAAAACCCCACTCTGATAAATGCAGTCTGTGTGTGACTGTGGCCTTTTGCTCTTTAAAAAAAGAACCTGGGGATTATTGCCAAAAATACACTAAATACATATATAAGAACTTTCAATTGCTATTAAGAACAAATCATAGTGCTATCAATTATCGGTTTTGGAAACTAGGTTCATCCCACAAATTATATTTAAAGATGCTATATATATATAAAAAAGTTATACAAAGATATGTAGGTTGTTACTGGACAACACCCAAAAGCATAGCTGGGAAATCCCTGGTTCAAGTTTCATCTTCACCAAATAACCCTAGACTCAGACTCCCACTTACAAAATGATTATAAAAATAATGGTGTACTACATAAAACATTCACAGAGATATTAGAGAAGTAAGTAGTATGAATTTTGCTGAATTCTAGGTACAAGCAAAATGAACAGCAACGATAGTAGTAGTTGGAAAGTATACCCATAACCAGCTTTCCTGAGAAGATAGCTTTTGGGAATTTTGCTTCAACTGATATAGAGATTTTAATATGCTATAGTCAGATTTTAAATTTTGGATTATTGATAACTGGACATTGGAAAAAGGATTTTTAAATAAATCTACTTTTATTGTATTTCTATTCTGCCAAGCAACAAGTTCTCTAATGGTTGTATTTATAATTTCTAAGTAAACATGCATGTGCTTCAATTGTACTGCTAGCTCAATTATACACATACAAAATGTATACATCTTCTCCAATAAACTCATATCTTCTTGTAAATATATCTATCCAAATCCTAAAATAACTCAGAAGTTCTTATCTGAGTAAAACAAGGACCACTTCAGTTTCAAAATACCCCCAAGAAAAGTATACAGAAATTTTCTTCAAGTTATTTTATAAATGAACTGGTCTATTTTACCCAAATAATAACTTCTGAATTATTTTAGGATTTGGATAGATATATTTACATAGAGATATGAATTTATTGGAGAAGATCCATTTAGAAAATAGAAAGATTTTTCAAACAGTGCTTTTATTATTATGATGTAATAACAGAAATTTATTTCAATATACGGAAAACTTAAAAAACTGAAATTTCCTTACTTGTTCTTCATTCTATTATTTACCCCCCTCCCCTGAAAATTTAGAAGTTTAACAAAGGCAATCATTAAACTGCATTTTTTTCAATGCCACTATTAGATTCTCACAAATATATTTGATCAATTACAGAACAATGAAAGAGTTGGATGGCAAAATTATATTATAATAATATAGCATAATAAAAATCTATTTAAAGGAATATGTAAAATTCTAATGACATAGCACGTAACAGTAACATTTATTGTAGCTATGTTTCCTCACAAAATGAAAGATTGAAAGCTCCTTACAAAGAGATAATACTCCCATAAGAAAAACAAAAAAATAATAATCTTGAGGCACCTCAATTCCTAAATTTTGTGCGCTGCATCCAAGTGAAACATGGAAGAGATTTTCACCTCAGCTGTTATTCTCCACAAAAGCCCATCCTCTTGCATTCCCCTTGAAAAGCAGGAAAGGGTTTTACAGTAAATGCAGGAGGTAGAGCTTTCTGGGAAGTGTTTAGAAGACAAGGAAATAGCTGCTTTCAGATTTGTTCCATGCATACTGTTATGTCATTTAAAAATGAAGTATAAAGCCAAGAACCACAGCCTAATATAATCAGCTGCCAAGAGTCTGTATAAAGTTACCATAGGATATTGTGTGTGTGTGTGTGTGTGTGTGTGTGTGTGTCAGGTACACACAACTTTGTAAAATACATAAAGGCCCATTTCAAACAGAGAGAAGGATGGATTGGAGAAGGAGAAAGAGAAAGCAAGAAAGGGGGAAAGGGAAGGAATGAAAAGCAAAGAGTCTGTCTCCCTGCTTGAATTTTCTTAACACTTTACTTTTCAAAATAAAAGCATCAGAAAAATATTAGAAAACATTAGCGGAAATAATAGCAGAAAAAAGTGAAGAGACATGTAGAGGCATTAGAGAGGTAGGAGTTTAAAGTAATAGGTGAACAGTGAGAAGTCCTAAAATGTGTCATAAGCAAGAATGCAGTCATGCTGAGATATGGAAGGTTACCACTCACAAATGGGCTTTTTTCACTAAAAGCATTTCAGTTATACAGCATGTTTCCCACTAGGCCTCTCCTTTGTTATCTTTCCTGGGCTAAGCAAATACTTTTTATTCTTGCAGGACCTTTAACCTGTTCATCCTACCTCACACTTTTTAAATGGGTTGATTCTCTACGAAAATAAGCAATTATGCATAATGAACAGAATTGTTTTAATAGGTCAGCAAAACAGGGATTGTATATGAAAAGCATTTTTACCTTAATTTGTCTAATCTAGATGAATGCAAAATACTTTTTGTTCAAAATGGGGTGCTTCGACAATTTTAGACTTATTTAAAATTCAAAATAAGTAATTTCCAATTTAAGAATTATTCTGGGTTCAAAATAGCTTTCAAAATTATCAAAACAGCAAATGCCAAATCACTGCTTCAAACTCAAAATGGGCTATTTCTAATTCTATACTGTTCAAATTTGAAATCTCTTGTTCACCATACTCTAAGCATTTGCTGAAAGTTAAGTTTATTTTATTGTCATTGCACCTCGTACAACAAAATTAAATGCCATCTTCAGTGTACATTATAACTATAAAAATAAAGCACAAACACGCATCCTTCACAACTGAACTGAAAACCCAATATTGCATTAATATTGCACTATACAGTAGAATTCAATATAGTTATTGCCCTGGGATAGAAGCTGTTTTTTAGGCTATTTGTCCTTGCTTTTATTATCTTGTACCATCTGCCAGATGGTAATAGTTCAAAAAAAGGGTGCCCAGGATGAGATGGATCTTTAAGAATGTTTTGAATGTTCTTAAAGCAGCAGGAGCTATAAAGCTCTTTCAAAGGGGGGGGCAACCAAAGATCCTCTGGCCAATGACGTTAACCCTCTGGAGTGCTGTCCTATCTGCCACTGTGCAATTGGGAAATCATACACAGATGCAGTAAGTTAAAATACTCTGTATGGTGCAGCGGTAGAAGGTCACTAGCAGTTTTTAATTCAGTTATTATTTCCTGAGAAGTCTCAGGTAATCTGCTGGGCCCTTTTGACCAGTGCTGCAATGCAAGTGCCCCAGGTCAGGTCCTCTTTTATGATGACACCCAGAAACTTAAAACTGGCCACTTGCTCCACTCTGTTTCCATTGATAAGCAAGGACTGGATGTACGATCTATTCCTTCTAAAGTCATTATAAGAAGCTCCTTGGTCTTATTGGTATTAAGGACCAAGTTATTGTCTCCACACCATACACCAGAAAAGAGGTAAAATGGAGGATGGGTCCCATGATAAAAATTATCAACCAACAAACTGAAACAACAAGTGTTGTGCTTTTTAACACAACACTTGTTAAGGTGAATTTTGTTCTTTACCACAACTACACAACTTTTGGCCTACAGGTACATATGCTATCATTTATTTCTTTCCACAAATAGAATTACTGCATTCTACCTGTGAGCTCTTTCCCAAAAGATTCTCCAATCAAACCGTTATAACAGACTCATTTCTGCTTTGATTCTTCTGGTATTTGTGTTCTTCTCAATGTTTTGAACACACACACACAAGCCCTGAAAGAAATCATTTGAATTATTTTCAGCAATGACTGAAAAAAGAGCACTTGATAGCAGAAACATATGAAAAAGAGAGGATGTATAATACCTAGAGAAATGGTCTTTTGCAAGGCTTTAAAAACTGGATTATATACTCAGGCTTGCAGCTTAGAATGAGTTAGGATCCCTTTTGGCTTTACTATTAATTATATTGGCTGTATGTATTTATTTTCTGGAGTTTTTTTACTGTTACATTATTTTCAATAGTTTTAGAACTGTAAGCCACTTGGTTGAATTGGGCAGTTATAGAAGTTGAAAAAATAAACAAACAAACAAATAACTAACACATATTTCTCTTCTTACTCCTGGAAATCTTTTCTGTATGTGTCGTCAAGCAGGTTTCAGTTCAGCTCTTCTTGGAAAACATTTTTAAAAATTCTTTTGCAAAATTTAATACAGAGTAGGGTAGAAACCAAAATAGCTATGTTCCACAACGAAGCAAATATTGTTAGAGCTACAGCAAAGAAATGGAAACAGAAACTTCTGCCTCTCCTCTTTATTCTTTCTTCAACAAAAATGACACCTGCTTGAGTAATATGACTTTTGGTTCTCGCCCTGAACTTTGGAAGACTACTACATCTCAATCTCATCTATGAGAAAATCTGAAGTCCAAACAAAAACGAAACAACAAAGGGGTAATTAAAAAAAAATTTAAGATAGAGGCTGCTGCAAATGTATCCAGTAGACCTGGATGGAGAGGCTGAAAAACAGAATGACAAAACTAGACACCTATT
This sequence comes from Coluber constrictor foxii, assembly GCA_038048745.1. NCBI lineage: Eukaryota > Metazoa > Chordata > Lepidosauria > Squamata > Colubridae > Coluber > Coluber constrictor. The sequence goes on from CM075961.1 coordinate 75,319,074, forward strand.
AATCAACCTTTTCCAACCTAATTGCTCCTGTCTCCAACCCTGTAGTTCTTGCTCTTTTTCTGGCAGAAGTGTAAGTTCACCTGGGGCTGAATCTCTTTTATTGTTAAAATACTGTAATGTCCTATTTTCTTTAATGAAACTAAATTCACGCAGGGTCTTTCTGATAAAATTTTAATACAAAACTTGGTTATTTGGTAACAAAAAAAACCAACCAGCCAATTACAGTGTCACAAGAACAACATTACACAGCAGCAACAAAATGATAAATTTTACAACTTAAGAAATATATTAACAGAAAACCAGCTGCCAGAGGCCATTCCGGAAAGTCACCTGGCACTCAAAGAAGTGGTGTTAGGGAGAGCTTCTGAAGAAGAAAAGTCTATAAAAATGACCTGCTTTTAAAAAAGGCCCTCCTCTTGGAAGATTCTGGCAAAACTTTATTCAACAAGGACACTTAAAACAGGACTTCAGATATCAAGCAACATGCACAGGAGATATATGGTCAAATCCCAAGCACTTATGAACTTTTGGATTTTAAATGGCATTGCCTGAACTTTGCAGCAACACTTTCACTGATCAATTCACACATCATACCTATCCCTAATTCAGTTTAGTTAGCCTGGCCAACAATTGTTTGTTGAAACAATCGATCAAAATTTCTTAAAATGAGTGAAAGTGTTTGCAAAATAATAAATTATCCATTCATCAGGGAGGCTGGTTACTGTACATCATGATCTGGGTAAGAAAAATCTGTCACATTTAATTGGATTATTTATTTATTCATTCTCAGAACATTTTGCCTGTTGCAAATCAGGAAAACAGATGTTTGCAAATACCAATGGAATGCCTCTATCTAAGTTTGATCTAGTGGTTAAGGCACCAGCTAGAAACTGCGAGATCATGAATCTGCCTTCGCCAGCTAGGTGATCTTGGGCCAGTCATTCTGTTTCAGTCCAGCCCACCTCACAGGGTTGTTTTTGAGAGGAAAATAGGAAGATGAAGGTGCTCATTATGCATTATTTATTATGATTTTGGTGCTGACAGAGGTGCCTGTCATGCAAAATTCTGTTATTTAGGATAATGAAAGATGCATGGAGTATGAAGTATAAGCATTTGGAAAACTATTTCACAGCTTTACAAGACACCCAGTTTTCAAAAGGTATTTATCACCTTCACATTTAGTCTTGCAATTTATGTAAGGCAAGAGTTTCCAGAACTTGATCTTTCTGACAATGAGAAATTAACTTACCCTAGAGATGCAGTTTTTCTTCAAGATAAAAATTTTATGAGTCATCTGCAACTCTCTTACTTTCATTTAGTGATATTTTTAAAACAAAACTAATTCTAATTTTTTTCTTCAGATCAAATAGTTCAGATCAAATGTAAGAAAAATAGTTTCCAATTATGAACGTTTACATTAAATATGGAATTCAGCAGTCATATTTCTTCTCTCCCAATTAAATTTTAATTATTATTATTTGCTTTCTCAATAATTGAGGCGACTAGTTCTGTCAGAGAACAGCAACATGACACTTTTGAAAGGATGAAATGCTATTTTCAGGATGGTGCTTACCTTCATATATTTTCTTCCTTCAGTGTTACTGCTTCATTTATATGCAGACATGGGAATATTAAATAGACAAGCATCTCAATGAGGTCTCACGGGAATTATTTCTAATTAAATGTATAATGTATTTTTACTTTATTTGGACAATAGCCAAAATCTATCACCATAAGCACTTTCTGAACGTTTTCTATCATTTCAATTTTGTTTCTACATATTTATCCCCACACCATTTACTATTCTGCCATTTCCTATAGACATCTCCCTTCTCAAAATTAGTCGGCTGCATATATAAGCTTTTTTTAAAAAACCGCACACACAAACCCACAGAAAGCAGTGCATCATTACAGATACCAAAAATATAATTTTAAATCAGCTGTTGCATGTGTCATCAAGTAGCTCTACAGAATGATCCAATAGCTAGGAATTATATTAGGAAAGGTATGTTGGATCTGTCAAAAGAAAACAGTAAGACAAAGGAGGCACAAGAGTAGAATCTGACATATAAAAATGTAATACCTGTATTTTGCAAATGCCAAGGGAAATACTGGCAACCAAACCAGTAAAGTTACAAGAGAGTCTAACCCATATTTAGCCAATTACATATACATAAGTAAAAGTCAAAGCTAATGGGCCTTCCTTCTTGCTAAGATTGTGATATTAAGGACCTAGAAGCACAAGATCTGATTAACTTTTGGATATGGAGTGGAAAAATGTCAATATACAGGGAGTTTCAAAGTAGTCTAGTCAGCAAATATAAAGCAAAGTAGTTTGCAAATGTTTGGACTATATTCCTAAAGTTGAGTGTCTTTGAGGTACAACTTAAGAGTGTATCAGAAAGCATATCAATATTGTGAACCTTATCTGTAAGTGAATGAATGTTTTACACCTATACACACAAATACATTAGATTTCTACCCATCTTTCTTTATTTTTATTTTATTTTTTCTAAATTATATACATATAAATTGCATGCTTGTTGTGAACTCCTGGGATTCTTGAGTAGATTATATCAGCATACAGTTTTACTTAACTAAATACTTGTTTGTGAATTTAGGAGGGGGTGGAACATAAATGGAGGCTAAGGGAAGGAAAACACAGATTGATTTTACATGGATAAAATAATGTAGCACAATATAAAATTATCCCTTCCCATCAGTTTTTAGTACAGGTACAAAAGACAGACCCAGTTTAATAAAAGTCATCCAAGAAACCTCTGAATATGAGATAAGGGTAATGCTTTCACTCTCTCATATAACTAATAATATAACCTACTCACCAGTTAATATTGAAGATACACTATTTGCAAATTAGGAAATAATCACCACAAAAAGTAGCCATTTAATAACTCATCGTCCATAATTTATTTAGTCCACTTTTAAACCACTGAAATTGCTTTGCCATCTTCATATATGGGAGAATTTAGTTCCATCTATTATGCTTTCTGGAAAAAGTACAGATAGTCTTCGATTTATACCCACAATTGAGCCCCAAATTTTACTTGCTAAGCGAGACATTTGTTAAGTGAGTTTTGCTCCATTTTACGATCTTTCTTGCCACAGTTGTTAAGTAAATCACTGGGATTCTTAAATTAGTAAAATGGATTTTAAGTCAATCTGGCTTCCTCATTGCCTGTCAGGAGATCACAAAAGGTAATCACATGGCACCCCCTAGACACTGCAACTATCGTAAATATGAGTCAGTTGCCAAATGTCTGAATGTGACCATGGGGATGCTGCAATGAAGTGTGAAAACTGGTGGTATAAGTCACTTTTTCATTGCTGTTGTAACGTTTAACAGTCATTAAATGAACTGTTGTAAGTTGAGGACTGTATTTTCTTTTCATTCTTGAAACATCAGCATTTAGCTTCAATATATGATTTTAAATTATGACATTGTGGAAGAGAAGAAAACCTTCTTCCCATCTCCCCTTATATCTCTGTTTTATAATAAACAACTCCAAGCTATAATTTTTCTTTGTAGGATAGTCTATGAACAAAAAAAGCTGCAGTTTTATCAGGGCATCTTTTTCCTAATGGTTCTTAGCACAGAATTTGCCTCTTTTATAGCAGGTGACCTGTCCACTTTAAGCTTTCTTTCCAAGGTCAGCCACTGCCAGCTCAAATCTCATTAACCTTTACGGTGCGTTTGCCATCACTTTGTTCTTGTTGACACTGAATGCCAGTTGTTATTTTAAAGGAGGAGTATCTAAAAATTTTTCCTGATTGATCTTGGAGGACATGTTTCCTTAAATTCCATATAGCTGGTTGTCAACTTGTAACCATTAGTTTAGCCACCACTCAAAGTTACAATGGCACTGGAAAAAGTGACTCATAATTGGTCCTCGCAATTACAACCACAACATCCCCATGGTCACATGATTAAAATTCAAGTGCTTTGCAACCAGCATACATTTGCAATGGGGAAAGGCATATTCACTTACTGACTGCGTGTTTCACTTAACTGCATTGATTTGCTTAACAAATATGGCAAAAAAAGTTGTAAAATCAGGTATGACTCACTTAATTCTGGTCCCAATTGTGGTTGTAAGTTAAGGACTACCTGTACTCTAGGGACAGTCTCTTGGACAGTAGGATCACAGCCATAGAGACTTAAATTCCACAAAGGAAAAATAATGCTATCACACAGATGTCTCTTAAAAAGAGAAAAGTGGGACAAACCCAGGCAAGTATTAGCACAATGTCTCCTTAGGAGCAATCAAAACGATCCTGTGATGTCCCAATCAAAAATTCATTAAAAACAGATGGGATATTCAAGCAAGTGCATGTTTTACAACCAATTGTCCTACAAGTAGATTGACTATCATATAGAAATTATTTTCAAATGATGCTTTGATATCTGATGCTTTTCAAACTGAGGAGTACAGAAACTGAAAGACAGAATCACGTTTTGAACACAATTACACTATCTCATTGTTCAACAGAACTATATTACAGATAGGCAGCCAGATTAACCTTTAATTGAATTTGGTGATTTCATATAGTTCAGCCAATCAGTATTTTGCACTAGAGATATCATGAGAAACTTTTGTATCTCACATCCCATATTGCAGAAATATAATCCCCAGGAACTGAAGTGCACAACTAATTGTGAAAGCAGATGGAAAGTAGTCTAGTAATCATTGGTAGACCATCGCCTCTCCACGCTTGTATTAAAGATGTCATTTTGATAAAGAACTTCTTGTCAGAACACTAGAGTTGAATGTGGCTCCAGATTTTCATAGTTGGTAGGCCTTCTGAAATTTCAAAAGCTATTCATAGCAGAGTCAAATGTAATATATCTAATATTCTTTAACTCAGCCAAATAATCTGCTATCTCTTTACTCTGGATAAAAGATGGGAACAAATTTGTTCTGCATTCATGACCTTTAACAAGTTTAACTTGTTCCAGACAGTCAGGCTGTCATGTCAGATTATGATGGATTATGCCGAGGAAATATATTACTATTCTTTATAAACAAGATCCCAACAAGGATTGTTGTCTTACCTTGGGTTTAAATTTCGTGTTAAGACAATGTTCAGGTAGTTGACACTGCAAATGTCACGTCACAGAATAGCCAAACAAGTATGATAAAACTGAGTTATTTGTACATAGTGGAAGGGCCTCTATTATCAATAAATAGCCTAGGATGTCTAAACTACTGAACATTTCAGGCTAACCAATAGTTATTGTAAAAGCTATGGTAATGGACCAATAATATTACCTCTCCTTAGAAGTATCAAATTAACAAATAAACATTTTTATTTCTTTGAAAAGTCTCTCTCCGTCTTTCTTTTCCTCAGTTTTTTTATGGCTGGGATAAGGAATGGTAATCCTACAAAATGGTGGTACAATATAATCCTTATCAGATCTACCCTGGACAGTCCTCAGATCATCAATACCTGCAGGCTTTAGAATACATTTTATAATTGAGCTGCAAAGAAATTGAAGTAATAAATATATAAAGAAAGGAATGTGGACTTCTGAAATTTAAATTCAGGTTGCTTTAACAGCATTGCCTTCAACCTTGAAGAAAGAAAGGAGCTTAAAAATGGTAATATTTCACACACTTCATTTGCAAATGAAATTGTTATATATAAAGGTAATTTAATAACAGATTAAACCAATAGCCTATTCTTAGAACACTTTAAAAAGGGTTCACCCCCCCCCCAATGTTCTTAACTAAGCTGTTCGAACATGCTTGAACTAATTCTTAACTATTGCTCCAAGGTTTTCAAAACCTTGAGTCTTTGAAAATTCATTAAACAAGCTTAGAAACAACCATGTATTCCTATTTCCCCCATCACCATCAAGGTATACTAATCCAACGAAGGCTCTGAAAATCAGTAGAATACTAAGAACTATATTAGCAAGCAAAGGCCTATTTTGAAACAGAAAGTAAACATTCTTTAAGATTTCTAAATGTCATTAGATTACTCAGTATTGCATTGGAGTTTTCTGTACAGTAACATTCTACGCAGTCTTAACCTATTGAAGGACTTGTGAAAACAGAAACTTCCTGTCATCACGCTGGCTGCACACCAGAACTCAATTTAGCCAGCAGTGTCCCAAGTCACAATGAATGGTCAGTCTTCTTTGTGAGGTTGCTATAACATGGGGTAATGGTGAAATCTTCAAAACTCATGAATAGATAAACCACTATTAATGCAAAATCCTAATCTTCTAGTCAATTTTTCCCCATTGTTGGGGAAGAAGAGACTTCAACTTCTCTACATCAGCAGTTTTCATAACTGTATATTGTTTATTTTCCTGTTTCCTCGCTATCTCTATTGGATATGGAATTTTTATATACTGGTACATATAGTGATTTTTTTTTAGAATAACAGCACTCAATTCCTATTCAGCTAGATTTTTGGAGCTCAACTCCCACTATTCCTATGGAACTATGGGAATTGTAAGCCAAAAACAGCAAACAATATAAAATCCACCCATCCTTCCAACCATACATATTTACTGGCTCCCTAAAAAGTTAATGGCTGTCAAGGTACCCTAATTTGCATCACGTGGTTCATCCAAATTCCCAGAGCTTTTCCTGCTTGGTAGAACCAAATCAATCAAGAAGCCACCAAGCACCCCCCAGCTTTCCACTAAGACCAGTCAGAGTAGCTGAAGGCTCTGTTAATTTATTTTCCTTTAAATTCCCACCTTCCACTGCTCTTTCCCAACTACTTACCCTTTCTTCCTATCAAAGCTCCAGAAGTGAGCAGAAAGACACTGCCAATCAACGTTATCTCTACTTTATACAAGGGAAGCCGTCGATTGGAAAGTAATAGTTTGGGATGAAAGCATCCTTTTCATGCATCAGAGATGTTCTCTAATCGGGAGAGGGGGGCACTCTGCGCATGTTTAGAGACAAGATCTCTTAGCAGAAGTTGAGATTTGACAGCCTCAAAAAGTTCAGTTCTATTCTTGGTGGCCCCGTCCCGTCCCACCTCTCCCGTATTCCTTCCACTACCATCTCATCTTTAGCCTACCTTCGACCTCCCCAGAATCACTTAGCCACTACTGGAGCCGTTCGACTCTCGACGTCTTGTTCCCACTGCTTCCCGTCGTGAGCTTGGTCCTGCCCCCCTCACCCGCAGCATCAATGCTACCCTCCGTTAGCGAACCAATCGCTTGCCGTTCCAGCGGACCTTTCGCCGGAGGCGCACGAGGCAGCCAATCAGAATGCGCCGCTACTTTTATTATTCATCGTGCTGTTCCGGGCTCTACTTCCTCCTCCCGCCGCTTTGCTGGAAACCCAGCTGAGTTCCGGGCAGTGTGTGACGTAGACGCCTCCGCTGTTGACTTGTTTAAAGAAGGGGGAGGAGAGGAAGGAGGATTAAATTGCTCCGAGGCTTTTAATGGGTGTGCGTGAAGATCTTAGGGGCGGGGCAGGGCGTGGGCGGATAGAGGGTTGCATCTCCATCTTTCTCCAAGTGGGGCCGCAGTGTCCGAGGCCCGCGGCTCAGCCGAAGGAGTCTGATCCGTGGGGATGCTGTGAACGAGTTCGGCGAAAGCGTGCAAATGGGAGCAAAACAAAAAGCGTTGCTGATTTAGGCCTACTCACAGTGGAAACGTTGCACGAAGGAACCTGACCCAGAGCTCGTTTTCCTTCTTCGATTGCAGGAATGGGGCATGCATACGTGCACCAGCGTGCCTACCGTCCCTGTCCTAATGTTCCTTTTTACTCTTTACTCTTTTCATGTATGTTTATACTTTTACCTGTAATCTTATATACGCTTGACAAATAAATAAATAAAATAAATAAATGGATAGTGTAGTGAAGAGAAAAGACCAGGGGAGACATGATAGCAGTGTTCCAATATTTGAAAAGCTGCCACAGAGAGGATGGGATCAACCTATTTTCCAAAGCACCTGAAGGCCAGACAAGGAATAATGGCTGGAAACTGATCAAGGACAGATTCAACCTAGAAATGAGGAGAAATTTTCTGGCAGCGGGAACAATCAACCAATGGAACAGCTTGTTTTCATCAATTGTGGAATCCATCACTGGAAGCTTTCAAGAAGAGACTGGATAGCCCCTCTCTCAGAAATGGTATAGGGTTTCCTGCTTCAGCAGGGGGTTGGATTAGATGACCTACAAGGTCCCTTACAACTATTCTATTCTATTCTATTCTATTCTATTCTATTCTATTCTATTCTATTCTATTCTATTCTATTCTATTCTATTCTATTCTACCTTGGAAGATTCATCCAATTTCTTGCCTTTCAGCTGCTATGGGGAGGTTGAACACCCTCCTGCCTCTCTTTCTCCCCCCCCCCCTTTATTTTCTGAGGGGAAATAAAGGGAAATGACACATTTTTGATGGTTAGGAGGATTTTAGTAATTTTTATTAAAAGATTATAATAACAGTAGTAAAATTTACTACAAACTAAAAGAAAAATAGGAGTAAAAGGTGCAGAGGGAAATAAAAAGGTAAGACATAAAGAATAAAAGGAAAAGGAGAATATGAATATAGCGAAGGAAAAAAATACAGATAGTTCTTGGTTTACAACCACAACTAAGCCCAAAATTTCTGTTGTTAAGGCAGTTGCTGAGTGAGTTTTGGCCCATTTTATTACTCTTCATCACAGTCATTAAGCGAATCATTGCAGTTATTAAGTGAATCCAGCTTCTTCCACTTGACTACTTGTGAGAAGCTGGTTGGGAAGGTTACAGATAGTGATCACATGACCCTGGGACAGTACAATTGTCATAAATACATGTCAGTTAAGTTCCTGTATTTTTATCATGTTGCCATGCACACTTAGTCATAAGTGTGAAAAATGGTTGTAACTTGTCAATTTTCTCAGTGCTGTTTGAAAGTTCACTAAATGAATGGTTATAAGCCAAATACTACCTGTATATAAAGAAGTGATTCCCTACTTCAATTGCAATGATTAGCAATTTTAGTAACTTTTCACCTCTTAAATTATAACAAATTATCTCCTCCTGCATCTCCTTATTTATAAACAAATCCGTAAAGTATTTTCATTTCAGTCTTGGTGTTTGCAGAAGTCCATTAAAGATTATCAGAAATAATAACTATTTTAACCTTGATCAAATAAACCAACTTTATATTCCTTCCTTTTACTTTTAAAGGAATTCTAGAATTTGATTTTTTTTTCATTTATTCTTTGCCTCTTCTTATGAGATTCTTCAAAACTTTAACAAGACTGTTCCAACATGGAAAATAATTCAGGTCACTCATTTGTTGTATGTCTCTTTTAATGATTAACATAGCCAATTTCTTTGTATGTCCCATGTAACACCTTTTTCATGTCATTCTTACATCCTATCATTTGTAAATCCATGTTCAATTCAGTGTCTATCATGTCAGGTAAAACTTGTTCCTCTTTCATAAGGACATAGTCTGATATAAAGTCAGATATTACTGTTAACATTATTAATATTAATTTCTGACTCCATTTTTTGAAAATATTTTTCAATAATTCCAGTATAAGAACAGTTTCTTCCACTCTGTAACTGTTAGTTGAGTTTATTCTCCTTTAACAGAAATCTTAAGATTCTTCTAGTATCCCGTTTTTTTAATTTATTTTTTAAAATTCAAAACAAAAACATTTTCCCATGAGAAGGATTTTTATAATTAATACTATTTCAAATATATCATGACACTTAGTCCATTTGTAGTTTTTAAAACCAAAGTTTTAATCAACCTTTTACTGATTATTTAAATATTTATTAAAAGCTATTAAACATTAAAATAAAATGTTTATTTTTGTAGCTAAATTTGTCTTTTATTGTTTGAAGACAGCCTCCCTAGAAGTTTTTAGATTTGTCACTTCAAAGGTTTTTAATAGCTGAAAATAAGTTCTTTTAATTATAAAAGAAAGTACATGAATTTAGCGCCCTTCTAAAGGTACCAAACACAATTTGAGCAAGATGGCTATTCCCTTGCCTCCTAGTGTTCAAAAACCACTACCTTGCAATTCCCATATGAAGAGAAACTGTCGAACACTTTTGGGTGGTCTCTGATCTTCTTTATCTGGAGAGGTTTGGAGACCAGTTTACTTGCCAAATTTTCATCCTTTGCATTGTTGCAGCTGTCTTCAATCCATGATTTTTTTTTCCTCCAGAAGCCCATGGTTGGGAGGATTTAAAGAAAATGGCATAATAGTCTCCCTCTCCTGTGTTGTAATAAGAGGTTAACAGCAGAGGTTTCATATGAGTAACTAAGCCCTTTTAGTTTCATTATGCTATGGGAACTATGAATCTGGCAGATTTAGTCAAAGCAATTATCTTGACTAACTGTATTATGCAAACCCAGAAACCCTGTTTTTGAACCTCATCATTTTGTTCTTTCATTCCTCCAAGTAAGCAGGATGAAAATGCACTATGAAACTCAATGCAAAAATATAAGAGTCACAGAACAAAGCTCCCAAATGTTGATTGTCTGCAGCACCAAACTTTGCCTCCCTGGACAATGGAAAATTGGCTTTTGACATAATGGAAGAACTATATCTCCTCAAATAGTTAATATGGAAGTGATAAGGTTCAACCAGAAGAAGCTGGTTGTCAGTGGGTGTCTGGAATGAGCTGTGCAGCACTTTCACCTTCAAAGATATTTTGTAACATACAGGAAAATGCTGGGCAGCAGTGGCACCAGTAGGCAGACCAGCAGGGGTGAAATCCAGCAGGTTCTGACAGGCTCCGGAGAACCAGTAGCAAATACCATCTCTGGCTGGCCTGAGTGGGGTGAAAATGGAGATTTTGCAATATCCTTCCCCCAGGAGTGGGGAGGGAATGGAGGTTTTGCAGTATCCTTCCCCTGGAGTGGGGAGGGAATGGAGATTTTGCAGTATCCTTCCCGTGCCATGCCCACCAAGCCATGCCCACAAAACCAGTAGTAAAAAAAATTGGATTTCACGACTGGCCGGGGCAACAGTGAGCTGAGCAGTATCAAGCCATGTGGTGGTGATAGACAGTCAAATAGCAGTGGTGGGCTATTTGTTAGCAGCGGCCAATCCAAGGAAACAGTGCTAGCCACACTCAAGAGCTGTAGATGGGACATGCTCATTGGTCGATCAGTAATAATTTTGACAATGACTGATCATATCTGAACCCATCTCAAAAGGAGTTGAGGGGTTTTAAGGATGCTGTTGGGGGAAAGGTTTGGGGGGCTGGTGCCTGCAAGGTTGGTCTGGTCCTAGGGTGAGAGCCTGGGAGCAACAAGTATTGTATACTATAGTTTATTGTCATTGTCATGGTACAGTGAAATTAAATGCCGTCTTCAGTGTACATTATGACTATAAAAACACAAACATACATCCTTTACATTCTATATAATTGAAATTGAAAACCCGATATTGCACTATACCATAGAATTCAATATGGTTATTGTCCTGCAATAGAAGCTGTTTTTCAGCCTATTTGTCCTTGTTTTTATTTACCTGTACCGTCTTCCAGATGGTAATAGTTCAAAAAAAGGGTGCCCAGGATGAGATGGAACTTTAAGAATGTTTTGAACTTCCCTAAGGCAGCGGGAGCAATGGTGGGATTCAGCCAGTTCGCATCACTTCAGGAGAACCAGTTGTTAACTTTCTGAGCAGTTTGGCAAACTGGTTGTTGGAAGAAATCATTAGGACAGAGAACCTGTTGTTAAATTACTAGAATCCCACCACTGAGCGGGAGCTATAAAGCTCTTCCAAGGAGGGAGAGGGCAACCAATGATCCTCTGGGCAATGTAGTTGACTCTCTGGAGTGCTGTCCTATCTGCCACTGTGCAAGTAGGTTTGAGTGAATGTTAATGACCCACCACCCAGAGTGAGACTCAAGTGGTGGAACCTGCATGAAAAAGCCTCCTTCTCCCTGGTTGTGAGAGAGACCAGCCTAGGCTGGAGAAAAGTGTGATAGCTGGGGTGAACGGAATGTGGTTATAGAGAGTTTGAGCTTTCTTATCTATCCTAACGTGAATGACTGAGTTGAAGTGGCAGAACCTTCAGCTCTAGAGAGAGGTAGGCCAAGAGAGAGGAATATAGATTGCCCTGGGGAACATAAAGTAGGACATTATATCAGTATAGTGTTGGACATAAGAGAAACCAAGAGGCAGGCTATTACAGGGGAAGATGCCCCAATGTTTAATATTAGCATATTCTGGCCACTTGAATTCACACTCAGTCCCTTGATAGCATTTCCTCAGAGCAGGGGTGAAATCTACTTACTTTCCTTACTGGTTCCGAAGTGCATGTGCCGCACGTGCTCTCACTTCGCTTGCGCCAGACCTTCTACACATGCACAAAACCGCATGCGCAGAAGGTAAAAAAATACATTATTTCCTGGTTAAAACCAGGAAGTAATGACACCTGGGCAGATTGGCGGAGCTTTGCTCCACCATCACTACCAGATCGTCAAACTACCAGCCAAGATTGTTACCGGACCAGGCAATCCGGTCCGATCCGGAACCATTTCACTCCTGCCTCAGAGGCCCAGAATTTTGACTTCTCTTGTTGAATGCCAGGTCAGTCAACAACAAGGCTCCATCATTCAAAACTATATTGAGGAGAGATATGTCAACATAATATGCATCACGAGATCTAGCAGTCAATGGTATGGGGTTTGGCACCAGCTGAGACTCCAGGGCAGAGTAAGTGGGGTGGCTATGATTAACAGAGGGTCTCAGACTTCAAGGGCCTTGAAGTCTCTGGATATGAGACCCTGTTTCTGAGATGGGTGCACAGGATCATCTGGAATTATTGTTACTGATTTAGTTACCAGACTAGTAACATCTTCAGCAAAATTAAGAGGATGTCAGTTTCAATGTTCCTCTGTATATAAGGGCATCTTGTGATCAGTAGGTCTTGTGATTGGGAGGTCACATCAGATGAGGGTTTTGTAATGGATCAGGTGTGTGTCTGGTCAGGTGATGGTCTTGTGATCAAATCAACACACAGCCAACGGACCCTCAACCAATCCATGCACCCCCCATCGCAACCAGCACTTCACCTCCCATTGTCCCTCACCTGATGTGACCTCCCCATCATAAAACCCATCACAAGACCCTCACCTGACACGACCCATACCTGACTCATCACAAGACCTATCATAAGACCCTCATCAGATGTGACCTCTCCATCACAAGACCTACTGACCACATAAAGCCCTTATAAACAGAGAAACACTGACACTCCCTAAACTCTATTGAAGATGTTACCTAGCTTGGTAATGAAATGTTTGGAAACCAACCCACAAGTTCAGAGAACTAATCTTCACCCTCATTGTTGCTACTATATAGACCTCTCTGCCTGAATTGCTAGAAGCTGTCGTAGGATTGTCAGTGGAGTTCCCCAAATGTATGGTTCTGAATCAGTTGTGGGTTTCTATTGGTTCACCCCAGATCGGGCGAACTGGTAGCTGTGGTGGGAGGCTCCGCCCACCCGCCTGGGTGTCTGTGTGCATGCACAGAAGCCTCGCATGAGCACGCGTGCACCAGGGGTGGGTTCTAAATTTTTTTACTACCGGTTCTGTGAGCGTGGCCTATTTTGTGGGCATGGCTTGGTGGAGGGGGTAATGTGACTGGGTGGCTGTGGCCAACTTTTTTTTTTTTACTTTTAAAAGCATTTTTTCTACAACCTTAAGAGGTTGCAGGAAAAAAAATGCTTTTAAAAGCCTCTGACGATCAGGCAACTCAGCCAAAGGCTTTTAAAGGCATTTTTTTTTCTTACAACCTCTGGCTGAAAAAAATGCTTTTAAAAGTAAAAAAAAAAGCCTCTGACGATCCCAGCTGAGCCGAGCGATCATCAGAGGCTTTTTTTTTACTTTTAAAAGCATTTTTTCAGCCAAAGAAGTTGTAGAAAGAATACTTTTAAAAGTAAAAAAAAAAGCCTCTGATAATCATGTGGCTCAGCTGGGATCGTCAGAGGCTTCTAAAAGCATTTTTTTCTACAAATGCCTTTAAATATTAAGGCCTTTCCGATGATAGAAATAGCAAAAAATATTTCTCTGCTCTTTTTCTATCCTCAGAGTATTGCACACTGACGTTCCAGATCATCCGATCCCTCCTAGCTTGGGGAAGTTTGGACGATCATCTTCAGGGCTGGGCAGAATAATTTATTCAACATCTGTCACTTGGATTTGTTCCCTGTTAGAACTCCTGCATGGTGCTAGTCCTTATGAAATGCCCAGGGAGATGTTTTGCCCAACAATTTGGGAGCAGTTTGACCCTGCTGGACCTAAGGAAGTGGACAGAGTCCTCGCACTGTCAACACAATCACTTACCAATTAGACCCTTGTACCTCCTAACTGGTGAAACCCTCCAGAATGGTGACCACCAGGTGGATTCATGGAATGATAAATTTCTCACTGCATGAGTGGACATTCCTGGGAGGTTTGAATCAGGCTTGTCTCTACTTAAAAAAAACCAACAACACCATTTGACCCCACCTGCCTGATCAATTTTCGTCCAATTTTCTATCTTCCCATTTTGGAGAAGGTGGTAGAAAAGGTGGTTGTTCAACAGTTTTGGGATTATGAATGAAATCCTTTCAGTTAGGATTCAGCCCTGGCTATGGGACACAGATAGTTTTGGTTATGCTCATGGATGATCTCTGGCAGGATCACAGGGTAATGCAACCATTCTCACTCTCCTTGACCTCTCAGTGACTTTCAAAACCATCAACCATGGTATCTTTTTGGATCGTGTGTATGAGTTATGGCTGAGTGGCACAGTTTTATACTGGTTCAGCTTCTTCCTCCAAGGTTGGGAGTGGGAGATCCAGCTCCGATCACTCGATTGCGGTGTCCCACAGGGCTCAGTACTTTCTCCTTCCTTGTTTAACATCTACATGAAACTGCTGGGTGATAACATCAACCACTATGGGTTGAGAAATCATGTTTGCTGATGAAACTCCACTCTACATCTCGACACATGGTGACCCAAGTGATCCTGTCTCTGCTGTGTCATGATGCCTGGAGGCTATAGGTATCTCGATGAGGGACAACAGATTTAGACTGAACCCTGACACGATGGAATGGTTTTGGATGCATAGAGCCTTAGGGTCCAAGTGTTTGTCATCTTTAGTTCTGGACAGGGATGCACTATCCTATTCAGACCCAGAATGCAACATAGGGGTTCTCCTGGACATGTTTCCTTCTTGAAGAGCTGGTAGCAGGCATGACCAAGGAAGCTTTTGAGCAGCTCCAGTTGTGCCCCAATTGTGACCTTTCCTGGGTCATGTCTCCCTGCAGTCATTTACTCAAGCCCTGTCCATCTGTTGCCTAGATTACAACAATGCACTGTACGTGGGGCTACACTTGAAGTCAATTTGGGAGCTTTAGCTGGTGCAAGAGGACTCTTTGGGCCTCCAGGATGGCTCATATTACACCTCTGCTCTGTGAACTTCATGACTACTGGTCTGCTTCTGAGTGTATTTCATGATGTTGGTTATGACTTTTAAAGCCCTTAATGGCATAGATCTAGGCTACCTAATGAGCTTTCTCATCCCTCTAGGACAATTCTACTTATACTGGGAGAAATTCCATTGGTCAAGAACTTTGATTATTCAGGATCAAGAATGCAGCACCTGCTCTTTGGAACACCACCAAGCAGTGGTGAAATCCAATTTTTTTACTACCGGTTCTGTGGGCGTGGCTTGGTGGGCATGGTGTGGCTTGGGTGTGGCTTGGTGGGCATGGCAGGGGAAGGATACTGCAAAATCTCCACTCCCACCCCACTCCAGTGGAAGGATATTGCAAAATCTGTACTCCCACCCCACTCGAGCCAGTGGTATTTGCTGGTTCTCCGAACTGCTCAAAATTTCCGCTACCGGTTCTCCAGACTCTGTCAGAACGTGTTGGATTTCACCCCTGCCTCTAAGGTAGGATCTGCCACCACCCTCCTATTCGTCTGCAAGAGCCTGAAGACTTGGCTGTGCCAGTTGGCCTGGGGCTCAAATGAGAAAGTTGCACACTGGAGGTAACTGCTAGATTAATGGCAGACTCCACTTCCACTCCCTTTGCTCTCTGCTCTCCACCCATCCATCTTTTTGGTTATCATATTGATGTATTTATTCTCCTTTGCCCTTGTTTATTTTTTTTTCTTCTGTTTACACACCTTTTCATTTTTCTTCCTTTTTGTTATTGTAAGCCACTTAGAATAGCCCCCATAGTGAGATAGGCAGTAAATAAATTTAACAAATAAATAGATAAATGAAACAGATACCATATTTGTGTTCCTACATGGTGCAAAACAGGTAGTGAACCTTAAAGCTCATGTGTTTTGAAGCTCTAATAGCTACCTAGAATGGTCAACACAGCTTTCTTCTCTCTTCAGGATAGTTAGCAAGATTCAGTCCAGTCTTTAATATGCTTCTAAAGACAAAAAATAAGGATAAGGTATGTTTCTGTGTAGCTACTGCTATCTCTAGCAGCTCCTTAAAGTCCCGCTGTAGGATTTGTCCAACTGTCATGTCCCTCAAAGGAACTGGGAGACAGAAAGCATCCAGAAGGGACCTTTCACTTGTGATCTCATGGATGTTATCCACCCATTAACACATTTCAGACAAAAAAGAAAGAAGCATGGAACAGGATTGCTATTTCCAGCCAAAGTGTTCTTAACGATTCAGGACATTGCATTCCATATCAGGAGAGTTTATTTCTAACCTTCTTTGATTCCAAAATTATGGCCATTTATAGTAGGAATGCTGTCTTAGATTGGTTTGCATAATGTTAGCCCCAATTTGGTTTAATTGCTTGTGGCATAGCAAGTTGGATAGATTCAGTAGCCATTGTAACTATCTCAGCAAGTTGAACACATCAATTGAGGTACACTCAGTAAACTTACATGCTTAGCATGCTCTCCATATTTATTTTCAGCTGAAATGACTGCTATTATCAGGTGATTCCCAGACTTGATTTTCTCTTTCACAGTAGGAAAATATCGTGTCATCCAGCTAGTGTTTTGTTTTGTTTTGTTTTGTTTTGTTTTGTTTTGTTTGTTTTTTATGCTTCAGGGACACTCCAATGGCAATGACTCAAACTGAAATCTATTGGGGCTGAATTTTTTTCTTAAAAAATATGCCCTTTGAGATTGCTGTCTTCTCTCATTTTTTCGTGGATTCTTTTATATAATCATTATAGTTTATAGTTTAATCTTATCACTAGACATAAGGGACAGTCAGACCACAATTACTGGGATGCAGTGGCTGCAGGGTATTGGAAGAGAAAGATGTGACATGTAGCCTGGATAGGTGGCTGAGTGACTAAGACACTGAGGTTGTCGATCAGAAAGGTCTGCAGTTCGGCGGTTCAAATCCTTAGTATAGGTCTCCTGCATGAGCAGGGAGTTGGACTAGATGACCTCCAAGGTCCCTTCTAACTCTGCTGCTACTGTTACCGTCCTCCCCTAGGCTGCTTACCTTTTGAGCTGCTGTCCCATTCTATGAGCAGAGAGACTATGAACAGTCTTGCATCAGGTTATGCCTTGGGAGCCTATCACCAGTTGAAGATATACAAAATGTCTAGACTTAGTGGTAGACTTACAGTCTTATTTAAGATTGGCCCTACTATCTCCTTGGTGATATTTAACTGCATAAATGTAGGAAAAACGTGTTTCTCTTCATGTCATCTTTGAATAACACTGAAAATCAGTGGACTGATTCTGGGTGAGTGTCTGTGGAGATTCTCAGTTACCCAGGTCATAGTTGTCTCAGAAACATTCTGGGCGAGGTTTTTCATGATATAAAATGTGTACCGATAAAGGAGAATATTTGTAGCTTCATTTCAAGATTGAAATGAAAAGTCCTTGGGGTTCTCTGACTTTGTTCTCTGAGTTTTCTTGCAGACGTTACTCAAACTAGCTAACACCACCAGTGCTAATCAAGAGTGGGGTTTGCTCTCAATTGTTCTCAATTCACATATTTTGTCTTTGGCTCAGAGAGTGATAAGTAGGTGATTTATATGAGGAGAACAATGTAATAAAAGGGGTTGGGCTTTTTTTCCTTTTTCCAATCCCCCTCTAACCTCACTCAGTGGGTACAGTTTGGCTCTTTTCTATAGATATTTAACTGAAAATCAAATGATTCACAACCTTTCAACCAACATTTTATTTAGGCCATGAGGTGGCAGACTGGGTCTGGGAGGAACAGCCAGAAACCTTCCATCTAAAAGAAAAATACCATACACATTGAAAAACAGGAAAAAAAATAGAGAAGGCTAGATTGTTTTAATATCTTGGCAGAAATGTTGAGAAACATACAGTTGTAATCCTGTGATCTATCACCTGCAATATAATATATTCCAGATCCAAGTCTGGTTTATACATATGCTAAACAATAGTGTGGTATATATCTTAGTGTGTTCTATGAATGCAATTACATGTGATTTATGGTACTGTGACTGCAGTCAGAGATTTGAGAGCTCAGTCAGCAAGTCCTTTATAAGCTGGAGTCAGCATTCCCTGTTCACAATATTGTACTCAGTGCAACATTTTCATGCGTAACACAAAATGCACATGCTTCTTCGCTGCTATTTCCAGAAATGCATTTATATTCTATGTTCTATTTCCTGTCTCTGAAATGGGACAAATTTTCCCAGAATTGAATTCTTTATACTATTGAATTCCTTGTAGATTATTACACATTTAATAAAGGAGTACTTGTTTTATAGATCATATGGTCAATGTATGTTTCCCATCTGTATTAAGCCACAGGTGTCAAACTCACCGCGTCATGTTGCCATCACGTGATGTTTCGCGACATTTTTCCCATTTGAGAAGCTGGTGTGACTCATCCGGCCTGTGGGCCACCAATTTGATATCCCTGTTTAAGGATGTTTTAAGTGTTTTGAGCACATCAGTCTAATAGTTTAAAATTAGTAGCAGAATGAAGTTCTTAGGTCTTTTTATATCAAATCTATTGTTGGCTTTCTTTCCAGGAAGTAGGGCTTTGTAGGTGTTGCTGAACTTGATTAGATCTCAAACTTATTTAAATTTGTTGCAAATTACCCAGAATTGTACAATGTAATGAGTATCTACTTTCTGTTTTGCCTTTTTTCTCACTTACTTCTCCATTTAATTAGACGTATTTTTTATAGTATAGTTTTGGGGAACTGATCGTGTAAGCTCTGCTATCGGTCTGCCAAATAAATTTTCATTTTGGGAAAGTGCTTTCTATTTTGTCTTTTTTTCTCACTTCTCCATTTAATTAGACGTATATTTTTATAGTACAGTTTTGGGGAACTGATCGTGTAAGCTCTGCTATCGGTCTGCCAAATAAATTTTCATTTTGGGAAAGTAAATGAAACAATAAATCGAATCATGGAAGATTTGAGACAGATTAAAGGAATTCTTCATAATGTGCAGCTCTATGAAGCATTAAAACTATTTACTGCTTATAGTAACAGTAACAGGGTTGGAAGGGACCTTGTTGGAGGTCATCTTGTCCAACCCCCTGCTCATGATGTATCTTCTTTAATACCAATGTGCATATTAGAATGCCATTACTAGAGAATATGAGCAGAAGTGTACTTTCATGCTAAGGTATTGGCCATTTTTTGACTACTAGTTTTTAGTCTGATCTAGAAGGGCTCATTATGATTCTAATTCTGTTTTTGTTCTGCAGGATACTACTGATCTGTTGGAATTTATCTTTGCATGGTGTCTTTTTGAATTTACAAATCTACAAATTTACAAATCTTTTTGAATTTACAAAACTATTAGGAGCAATACAAGGTAAGAATGATAGTTGAGAGCTTATGCACTTTTATTTTCTATCATTGTCTAAAACAGGGGTCCCCAACATCCAGTCCATGGATTGGCACCAGTTGCGGCATGCCAGAAACTGGACCGTATAAACAAGTGAAGCTCCATCCATGGGATGTAGGCAGCATGCAAAACCACATCCCATCCGGTCCACGGAAAAACCTTTCTCCATGGAATCGGTCCCTGGTGCCCAAAAGGTTGGGGACCACTGGTCTAAAAGACTTACTTTGCATGTCTGTAATGTGTCTCATATTGGTTAAGCTATTATTCTTGAGACCTTCATCACTCCTTTCTCAGTTCAATTTTAATTCTTTTCTCACTCTGAGCTTTGCAGTTCGAGGTACTTGCCCAACTTAAGCTCTCTCACAATTGTGAAAGCACACTGCAAGCTTTACATGGATAAATAACATTGTATTTTTATTTCCATTCCTATTTTCTAACTGCATAGAAGTATCTGCTATCCAATGTGGCTCTCCTGCTCTTTCTTTATAAATGATGTTACCACAAATAGTTGTACTAGAAGACAGAAGCCCATTCTTCTCCTAGTTTTGCTTCAAAAAGTAGTGGCTTTTCTGAAATGCAAAGATCAGAGGAGTCTCCTGTGCTGACTGAGCTGAGCTGACCTCAATATAAGTGGAAGCTGTTCCAGTCTGTTTGATGACATTGTGGGAAGACCCATCAAAATAAAGGAACTACTCACATCACAACTACTTTTTGGAAAAAAGGATAATGTGTTACTGAAAGAGGGAAAAGATGCCACAAGCCAAATTCCACTATAAGCACTTTCACTGGAACTATTCTTTTCTCAAGAATCTGAATAATCTTTCATAATCTAATTCAGCAGGAAATTAATCACTGGTTGCTTCCTTAAATATTTAAGCAAAGATGCTGCTGTGTATTTTTTTTTTATATTGCAGGGGTGAGAAGATTTTCAACATTGACTTAGTTCATAAGACTAAAGTCCCATTTGTGGCACAGCTAGACAAAATGTTGGATACCATAATTATATGGTCTTAAAATTAACATTTGCATTTTTTGGATTATATTAAAAGGCTTAATTTTCTCCCATCCTAGGCCTTTTTCCTATTGTCAAATTCTATACCTGTGATAGAGCCCTCTTTGTGGGCAGGTGCACCATCGCCAGCTGCTCTTCTGGTTTCTGGCATGTGCATGCTGGTCTTTGCAGGCGCCAAAGCGAGTGCTGGAAAATGGCCTGAAACACAGCCAAAAACCAGGTCGTTTTTTGGGCTGTTTTCAGGCCTTTTTTAGGCCATTTTTGGCTTGAAAAACAGCCCGAAAATGTCCTGAAAACAGCCAAAAAACCAGCCAAAAAACAGGCATGTGTGTGCTGGCCAGCTGTTTTTGAGGTCTCTGGTGTTCTCGTGCGCGCGAAGACCAGCTGGCTGGCATGCATGTGTGCACTGGAAACCTGAAGACCAGCCGGCTGGCACATGCATGCATCATGTGCCTTTCAGTTTGGGCACTTGGTGCTGAAAAGATTCATCATCACTGTTCTATACCATCAAATGGAAATGACTCTGCAAGGGGAAGCAGACAAATACTAGACATGTACTTGGCTAAGAATGATAGGGCGTATTCTTTCCAAAAAGTTTCAGGTTCAATTTTTCTTTTATCTCCTAGGAAGGCAGGAAAAGATTCCTGAAACCCGAGAAGCCAATTTCAGTTACAAAAGGATTCTGCCCTGCTGTCTAAACTGATTGTCTCCTCTGCTGGTCCAGTTTATTAAGTCAACTTCAGACACTCTTGTCCAGATTGCAGTGGGACTGGATTGGTGCTCAACTCTGTATTACGGTCATAGTAGGACGTGGTTGGTCATTCCTTTGTCCATTTCATCTTGCTGGTTGGCAGTCATAAGGATAGTCTTCCGGTGCCTTCCTCTTCATTTTAAGGCAGGAGTCAGCAACCCGCGGCTCTGGAGCTGCATGTGGCTCTTTCATCCCTCTGCTGTGGCTCCCTGTCACCCGTCGGCTCCACAATTGAGAGGACTTTCAGTTAGGACAGGTAGAGGAAAAAGGACGCCATGCTAGGAGGGGACTCTATGGTGGGAGAACTGGACTTCCGGTCGGCTCCAGAATTGAATGGAGCCTTCCAGTTAGGACCTTTGTGGCTCTTTGAGTGTTTAAGGTTGCCGACCCCTGTTTTAGGAATTGCTTCTTCTTCACTGATTCACATACCTTTGCTTTCCCAGATTTACATTAATGAATTATTTGAACCTCTTTCTCACATCTTCTCTTTCAACATTGATATAGACTCTGTTTTTTTCTGTGATGGTATCATCACTGCTCTGATGTTACAATAAGCAATGTAACAGGGGGAACGGGTTGCTCTTCCACTGGTACATTTTCGGTAAGTTTATGAACACTTTGTAATAAGGATATATTAATAGTTCAGCTTAGTGGAAATAAAGCTGCAACATTGTGACTTTAAAAATGAAAAGGAGGAGAAGCTTTGCACTGCAAGGCTGTGAATGTGGTGAGAAACCTAGGGGTGCATTCTTCACCACCGATGACCACCAAGAAATGCAAAGATTGAGTGGTGAGGATAGTCCTTCCAGAGATGAGAATGGTCTCTTGGTTTAAGGGACCATTGCTAGTCATCTGCAGAGGTATTAAAAAAATGAAAGTTGACAAGTGGTGAAGAATATAGCAGCATGGTAGTACAGGATAAAATGGTTGCCCAGGTTAGTGACCAGCCATTGCTGGGAAAGGAGGACATTGGCATTTGACTGGGGCTTCTGCTTAGATTGAACAAAGCAGTGAGGACCACCCTGAAAGGCTTAAAATGCCTCAGGTAGGAAATGGCAGTTTGGAATCAAAAGTGGAAACCATTAGCACAGGATGGATTTGTGATAGGTTGACAGTGGCAATTGGAGTCATCCAGTGGTGGGTTTCAAAATTTTTTACTACTGGTTCTGTGGGCATGGCTTGGTGAGCGTGACAGGGGAAGGATACTGTAAAATCTCCATTCCCACCCCACTCTAGGGGAAGGTTACTGCAAAATAAAAAGAGCCTGAGTAGCGTAGGGGGCTAATGCCTCCTACTAAAGACAGCAATTAACATCCAGCTTCCTGCAATTTCTGCGAGTTCAATCCTAGCCAGGCTCAGTCGACTCAGCCTTCCATCCTTTCTAAGGTGGGTTGAGGACCCAGTTTGTGGGGGCAATAAGCTGACTTTGTATAAAATATACAAAAGTATGAAGGCTATTGCTTAACGCACTGTAAGCCACCCTGTGTCTCTGGAGAAGGGCGGCATATAAATCAATTTTTTTTTAAAAAATCCCCATTTCCTCCTGATCAGCTGGGACTCGAGAGGCAGAGAATAGATGGGACGGGCCAATCAGAGGTGGTATTTACCAGTTCTCTGAACTACTCAAAATTTCCGCTACTGGTTCTCCGAACTACTCAAATTTTCCGCTACTGGTTCTCCAGAACTGGTCAGATCCTGCTGAAACCCACCTCTGGAGTCATCCATTTCTGCAGCTATTACTGGCAATTGGCCAAGCAAAAAGCATGAGTTTGCCCTAAATAACTGGAAGATGAATCAATAGTTTGATCCCATATTTTCTATATTAATGTGCATTCACCACTGGATTCGAGGAGGTAGAGCAAATGCTTTGGAGAGGAAGTATAATCCCATTTTTTTATTTCTACTCTTCTTACACTGCATCTACCTATGATGAATCTGTACAATACTGCTTGCCTTTTTTTAAAAAAAACCCTTCACTATCTTTAACCTGGTTGTAATGGAAATATATAATAATTTCGGGAACTTTTTACAAAATTTTCATCATTTTCCATCTATTGGGAAGGGTGTGTTTTTATTTAAAATTTGAGAAAGCTAAATATTATCCTGTCACAATTATACTCTATAATGCTTTTAAGAAAGCAAAAGCCTTCACATGCATAAAATAGCTGTAATAGTTAAAAATGCAAAAAGTGAAATATTACTCTCTATTTGCAAATGTTCAAACTATAAACTGTTTTGCACAAGAGCTGTAGTATACTTGTAATCAGTGATAAACTCCTCAGCAGATTGCCACTGGTTTGCTGCCCATGCATGCGCATTGCCCGCCAAACACGTGCTGTGTGCACACCATATGCGCAGTGCACATGCATGCATAATGCATGCCAAATGCCTGCTGCATATGCATGTGCATGCCAAACACACGCACATGCATGCATGCACAGTATGTGCCAAACACACCCTGCACGTGCATATGTGTTGCACACCAACTGTGTGCAAGCGTGAGCGCAGTTCAAACCAAATACGCACTTTGCACAGAAAAAGGAGTGGTTTGAAGGTAAGTAGTTGTACTCACCTACAGTGGGAAGGGGAGGAACAGCTGTGCCACGCGATTTAGATTCGCTAGAAAGGATGCGAATTTATATTCACTAGAAAGAGTTCCCTGCTTTCTAGCGAATATAAATCGTGCGGCACAGCTGATCGTCAGAAATACTGGTTCAGAGGAATCTGTAGTTTTTATTACTACTCGTTTGCCCAAACCAGTGCGAACTGATAGCAATTCACCCCTGCCTATAATGTATTAAAGAAGCTAAGACTGATTTTTTTTTCTCCCAGGGAAAGTCACTGTAAATTTCTCTTGCCCCAGAGATTAGGAAAAAGTGGTATCAGGGTTTTCTGTTGCTTCCCAAAAAGAGTGATAATAGTTTGCATTTAATATGAATTCTGTTTTTATGGTTTTATTGTATGCTGCCTAGAGTCATATTGGGTGACATATAAATTTAATAAATGAATATTTAACGATATTCATTTGGATTCAAAGGATGGGATATAAACACTTTAATTAAAAAACTGACAGTAGAGAGTGAGACCCCTAAACACATATTGCTTAAAGCATTGTAAGCCGCCCTGAGTCTCCGGAGAAGGGCAGCAAATAAATCAAATTTTTTTAAAAAAATCTGGTCTATTGCCCTTCCTATTATTATTATTATTTCTGTTTTATTGTTTTTATTTTAATTTCATTGTTGTCAACTGCCCAGTCACTGAGTCAGGTGGCAAAAACATTTAATGTAATACTTCCCACATAAATAGGGTAATCTTCCATCATTTCATCACATTTTTTTTTCCTTTTCCAGCTGACATTCCAGTACTCTGTCACTCCAAAAACAGGGATTTTTTTTTTGGATCAAGTCTAGAAAACCTCTACTTTCTCTTCCTTTAATTGCCAATGTACAGAACAAAAAGGTGTGGAAATGTGTTTGGCACCAGAACTTGAGAATGCTGCTTTAAAGATTAGAGGAAAAAATAAATGCCGAGCCATCAACATATCAAATTACCTGCAAGGTAAAATTGTGCAAGCCAAGGTGAATTATAGGTAGTCCTCGACTTACCACAATTGAGCCCAAAATTTCTGTTACTAAGTGAGACATTTTTAAGTGAGTTTTGCCCCATTTTACAACCTTTCTTGCCACAGTTGCTAAGTGAATCACTGCAGTTGTTAAATTAGTAATATGGTTGTTCATTGAGTCTGGTTTGCCCTTTGACTTAGCTTATCAGAAGATTACAAAAGATGATCACATGATCCCAGGACACTACAACAGTCATAACTACATGCCAGTTGCCAAGCATCCAAAGTTTGATCACATGACCATGGGGATGCTGCAATTGTTGTGTGAAAAATGGACATAACTCACTTTTTTTCAATTGTAACTTTAAAGTCACTAAATTAGGGGTGTCAAACTGGATTTCTTGGGCCAGATCAGCATTGATTTCTGGGCCAGATCAGCATTGTAGTTCTCCTCCATGGGCCAGCTGTGGGGGAGACAGGATGGATGTCTCCTGCAGCACCTTGCTGGCCAAAATAGGGCATGGGGGGGCCTGCATATACCCCCCCCATATCCCATTTTCGGCCTGGGCGGTCTCCTGCAACACCCTGCTGGCCAAAATGGGGTGCAGGCAGGGGTGAAATGCTTCCGGTTCAGACCGGATCGCCTGATCTGGTAGGGATGGTGGCAGGTGATTCAGGGAACTGGTAACAAAAATCCCTGCCCTGCCCCCATGCCCAGCTGAGCTGCACAATCATCAGAGGCTTATTTTTTACTTTTAAAAGCATTTTTTCTTCGGCTGAAAAAAAAAAAGCCTCTGAGGTTCGCACGGCTCAGCTGGGATCGTCAAAGCCTTTTAAAAGCATTTTTTTAAACAACCTGTTAGGCATAAGAGATTGTAGAAAAAATGCTTTTAAAAGTTAAAAAAAAAAGTTGGCCATGCCCACCCAGTCACATTATCCCCCACCAAGCCACGCCCACAGAACCGGTAGTAACCAATTTTACATTTCACCATCGGTGCAGAGGACCCACATGCGTTTTGGCTGCTAGAGGCACCGCGGGCTGGCCCTTTGCTATTTCCAGGCTAGCCCTGCAGGCCAGATTTAAGCATCCCGTGAGCTGGATCCTGTTCATGGGCCTTGAGTTTGATACCCCTCCACTAATTGAACTGTTGTAGTAAGTTGGGGATTTATATTAAAAAAATCAGTTTCCTTTCACTTCCTTTCAACTATCTTTCCCCTAAAATCTTGTATCTGAAGAGTAACTGCTCTTGGATAAAACAACTATTTAGTTTGACTGATGTTTCTTCCCTTTTTCCCATGGGAAAACACGATCTCTCTCTTAAAAAAAACATGCTGAACTTTTTTTTGAAAGAAATCCCTGTAAAATCTTTGTTTTTGTTGGTAAGATCTATTAAATAGTAAAAAGATGGTGGACAAGCAAAGCCTTTAGCAGTCTTCTCCAAACCATAATGTTTCGGTTATATTGACACTGCTGCTCCCACTATTCCCAACCAATATCTTTTAGCTAGACAAGCTGGAAATTTTTGTCCCAACCATGTTGGAAAGGGTTGCTCAGTCTAGAGAGTGAACAGTCATTTGGCCAAACCTTCTGCTTCTACTGAGGCAGTGGCTCTCTTCCTTCCCTCTCCCCACTTCCCAATGGTATCTATGTCTCATTCCTTATTTGAATTTATTTCGTGCTCTCGGGAACCTTTCCTCAAAAACATAAGGGAAGTGTTGGTGTACTTTTAAAAAATGCCATTTGATTGTGGAAATGTTCCTGCTTCTAGTTCACTAATCTGTGTAATGTTGTTCCCCCAAACACTTTACACTTGTCCGCGTAGAAAAGAAAGTTTATTATTCATGCTGCTCACCAGGATGCAGTCTTAGAAAAAAGAGCAATGCAGTTGCTTGGCACAGCACCCTCTTCCCCACATATTTATTTTCCCCAGAATGAGGTAAGATCCCCATCCCATCTTTGATGGTTTTGAAGGCCAAGCATATCTTATATCCTGGGCTCTCTCTTCTTCTAGATCCATGACAAGAACTGAAAGGATTGAAGGAAAGTGCAGTGCAAAGGGAACAACCCTTACTCACTTGCTTGCACGCTTCTCAGTCCAATAAAAACACCCCTTACACACATACACTTCTTCTTGCTAAGAAGCCAAGCCATTTCTGGGGATGTTAGAATAGGCAGTTCTGGTACAGATGTGGTATTTGTGATAGATACGCTGGATGCAGAAGTGCAAGACATATGATGGATTCATAGCTGCAAATATTTTCTCCTTGACCATAGATACTGGGGGGAAATCCCAGTAGAATGTGAGGAAGGCAGGAAGGCAGGGGCTGGGGTAAATCACAAAATCATGCAAAGGAAGGACCGTTTTATGTGTCAGCAAATGGGGAAGGAGGCCATTGACTTGTGACTAGAAAGCGAGGCTTCAGGCTCGCTTGAAAACTGTCCCCTGCAAGCCAAAGAGGTAGCTGTATGGAAGTCAGTATGTGTGTGATTTTGAGTGTATTGTTCAGGGAGGGTATCTGAGAATCCCTTTCCCATAACAAATTATCCTGTATTAGTTAACTCTTGTACTTCGACACCCTTTCTCTGTTGCAAAGTTTAGTAAAAACTGCATGTTCTCAAGTATTACACAACTAGTTAAAGCTGGACTACTGCTAGAGCCCTGGCATAGGCAGAAAACAACCCTGCAGTGCTCTCTGGATCCAGTCCAGGAATGGAAGTCAAGATTGCTAATGGAATAGATGATAGTTGCCTCCTGTTTTGTTGAAGTTGATAACCCTCTATTGCTCGTAGCTAAAGCTGTCATAAGGCCACATCCACTCTGTCCTTGAGCCATCTTTTTTCCCCTTGACTCTCCCTACTTGTCTAATGTTCCTCGCAGCCAATCATCCCCAGATCAGTATCCCTATTTCAACCATGTTGCAAAGTAGCTTCACAGATCTGTGTAGCTAATAGTGCAAATGGACAACCTGTTTATATTACTTCCTGTTGATGTATTCATTGGCAATCACTTGATTTTTACTGGTGAAATAAGGCATACTAAGTGCAGTTTCCATATAATCTCTTGGAAATTGAAGTATGCACAGACTGTATGCCTGAATCAGGCATTACATGGCATCACAATATCTTTGAATTCAAGCAGTAATTTCCATGTTCCCTTCATTATCCCCTACTTCTATGATTTACTGAGCCAATTCCTTCTTTGCTTCCATGCCTGAGCTTTGTCTTCTGTCTGACAAGTTTGTGTTAAGGTCTCCAGGAAGCATTCTTGACATCAAAGAGGATCGCTAAGAAGCAGCATGCTTCTTGGGCATAGAAATAGATTATTTCTTAGGTAGCACCTTTGGGAAGTTGGGGTATTGCCATGGCAGGCTGGCAAAGCAAGCTTTTAGTAGCAGGAATGGTATTTTGCTGGATTATAAGTATGTTCCATGTTCTATATGATGAATCAGAAATATACAAAAATGCACCTTGAAGCTACATGTTGAAGGGGGAGGCGAGCTGTAAAAATTCTGTATATATTGTGTATGTATATGTATGCATGTGTATGTGTGCATGCGCATGCCCACGTGAGGCCAAAAAGAGGAAATGTGGAAAATGTGGAAGATTACATATTCAGCATTTGATGCTTTCATACTGCCACCTGCCTCACTCACTATCACTCTTCTCTTGAAGCACTGCATCTGACTCCTCAGTGATCTGCAGAAGTGTGCTCATCTCAGGGCTTTCGCTTCTCAACAGATCTGTGTTCTCTGTCTCCTCTCCACCAACTTCCACCATCTCTGTGGCCTTCACTTCTACCTCTCCCTCACGGATCTTCTTGACATGAAAGGTGAAAGGTGGCACTTTATAGACAGCTGTCTTGGAACGTGCATAGACTACATGATCAGGGGTGAAAGACTTCTTCAGCTTATCTCGGGAAGTCTTCATCTTCTCCCTGCGTTCAGTGGTGACTATCTTAGTGCCTAGTTTGTTCATTCTCTTCTCCAGGTTATGTCGGGTCTTCTCCAGATTTTGCTTGGTTTTTTCCAGGTTCTCTTTGGTCTTCATCTTGGTCTTCTCTAGGTTCTCTCTAGTTTTCAACTTGGTCTTCTCCATTTTCTCCTTAGAGAATGCCTTCTTGAAGTCATCAACTTTCCTCATGCCGCTTCTCTTAATGCGTTCTGCTCGTGATTCCTCAATAATCTCTTCAACTTCAACCTCTTCATCTGAGGAGAGCTCAATATGATCCTCTCCAGGGTGCTCCTCATCAGCTGGGATCTCTTCCCCTTCTTCCCCTTCTTTCACAGATTTACTTATGCTCAGCTTGGTTGGCAGTTTCACCTCATCCTGCAAAACATAAACGAAAACTACTGTGTGCATAATTTTTTGATCTTGTAGAAATTAATAGGCAGCTAAATTTTGCCCTCAGCTAGGGTAAGAAAGCAGACCCATGATAATTCTTTTTTGTTTTAGCTAAAATGGATTTGCTAATCCTGATAATTTAGTGTGTTGAACACTGATAACAATTATCAATCCCAATCAGTTTAAAAATCAATCCATTTGTAGACCAGACTAGAACTTGATCTGAAAACCTGATTGTTTAAGCCTTTCTGTTATTTTGGTACCCTACGCTTTGAAGTAAAATTCCATATCTAAGCATCATATTCATACTGGAAGTCTGGATAAATATTTTGGGGAATATTTACAATACTTACTATATATTTCATTTTCCATTTTTTATGGCCAAAAGGCTAAGAAGTGGCAATAAATTACTCCTGAAATAACATATAAGATTGCCAAATTTTTGTGTAGTAACATATAAAACTAGACAAAGAATAATCAAGAGCCATTAAACTTGTCTGAAAATGGCTTTGCCTCAGCATTACCCACTGGTCATTTTTTAAATGTCCACTACTCTACTGTATCTGCCTCAAATTTGTCTGGGGCTCTAAAATGCTAAATCTTGGGTTACTTTTAACGATAAGAGTGAAGCTTTTTAACATATTTTTCTATTCGTTGCTCCTTATTTATTGTTGGATGTTCTGTATATTTGAAAACAAACTCTTTTCTTCTTTCTTTCTGCTGGCTAATGACTGCACTAAATTTATTTGGATTTGATCATGGCAAAAATGTTATTGTCTTATTCTCCCTTACTTCTGTTTTTGAATGCTACACAGAATATGATGATCTGCACAAAGCATCACTTAGCAAATCTTGAATGAAAGCTACTGTGTCAGTGGCAGAAATGGAACTATTCCCAGCTTTGTCATAGTATTATTTTGTGGACCACTTTTTGTAAATGTTCTTTAGAACAACTACAGTTGTTCTTTGCTATTGGGTGTCCCAGGTATACAACAATGGCAGATACTTTGAACTCACCTTGAGTTACTTATAAAGTTATAAAGGCAGGAGAAAAATCTAATGTTAGTAACATGCAGCAATTCATGGTTGGAGTTCTGTGTTATGGTTGATATGTCATGTTGGGCAGCTCAATTCTTATTAAATTACAAATGATAACTAACTTTAGGAAAGATGGTGTAAGAATTACTTCAATATGTAATTAATTTTCAAAAGCATCTTAAATAGATCATCAAAAATATTCACATATTCACACATGCCATGATTTTAGAAAATTTCACTTGGTGGAATATGTTACTTTAAAACTCTTTTTTTTATACCAGCACGCTCAAGTACTATTGTCAAAGGATCCTCTTTCATACCCTGAGCAATGCACATAATTTGATTTGAAAACCTTAAGTAATGTAAAGAAAAGTAGGCAGTTAAAGATACCAGTATATTTAATAGACCTAGAGCAATGGTAGCAACCAGATGTGACAAATTTTTCAGTACTCTCTTTCTTGGCAAAATAATGATGAGATAGGTAGGTAGGTAGGTAGGTAGGTAGATAGATATAGAGATAGATTGATACAGTATATATTTTTCATAGATTAGATATCATTTCATTAAATGCATGGATTGTCATCTTGAGTTGGCAGATGCGTGTATATGTGTGTACTTTGTGTACAGAGAAAAAACAACAACTGTCAGGACAGGTAAGAAATAAATACATACACAGAATATAGATACATATATTATTGATTAAATACCCTTGTACTGTTAAGTCAGTTAACACAGTGTAAAATGGTGTAAAGGATATAATCAGAATTCAATTTTGCCTAGTCTTTTGTCAGTAATTTCATCTGTGTTTGAAATTCATTTAAAAAGCTATTTTAAGATCAGAAACCATTTGGTTTGGGAAAGTAAAATAATTAACCTACTAGATGTCAGAACTGTTCTGAAAGTTCCTTTTGAAAACACTGGATTAGCTAAAACTTTAATAGATTCAATTATTATCTAACTAGCAACAACTGCAGGAAGTAGCAGGACAGCAGGAGAAAAGAAAATATGTGGTTTGGTTATCTCTGGAAGATACCAGCTCATTTTGTCTCTTTTGGAGGCACGTATTCCATTGGGCTGCATAATAGTTATGCTGGCCTATAATTGCAAGAATACAGATTTAAGCTATAACCTATATAATCTATGTTTGCTTTCTTTTCTCCCTTTAAAAAAAACCATCAATATTTGTAGTGGGATTCTTTTGGCTAAAGAACATACAAGCATTATTTAAACACATCAAAATAGTGGGTACAATTAAAAAAACATGGGATTTAACACATGGCCCTGAAATGTTATGATTGTTTTGATTTCTGTCATAGATTTGCAGACTGCCTGAAAGCATATTGTGTGGCCTAGCGTTGGTTTGAACCAGGATGCAAAAACTATAGCTAAAACAATGATAAAAGTGATGGAGAAGGCAGTGCTCATATGTTATGATAAGTTAACATAAATCATTGACCTGTTGGATAAATAACTGGAGTCGCAAAATACACAAAACTGGGAAAAATATTTTGGAAACTGGAACACTGATTTTTAAAAAATATGTTTTCAACATCCAGTATAATATTATGAAAAGATTGGTGTAGTGATTAGTTTGGTTGTAGTGGTTAAGACATTGGGCTAAAGACTATGAGACTATGAGTTTTAATCCTTCAGAGGGCACAAAACTAGCTCGGTGACTGTAGGCCAGAATGCAGATAATAGCAAACTACTTACCAAAAAAACTTGCCAAGAAAATTGAAGGGGCTTGTCCAGGCAGCCACTGGAAGTCAACAAATATTCAAATGCTCACTCACTCCACTTGAACCCTCCCAACATATTTTTTAAAATGAAATAAAGTATAGCTGGATATGAAGCCTGGGAGTGTGAATAAATGTATCCATAGGCATAATGAGATGAATGGCCATCACACTGGAAATCCAAGCTATAAACTATAGTATATAAATCACAATGATATATTTTATACAGCATGTCCAAGCAGAAGCAAAACAGCCATCTTATGACTTAGCTTAGTAGATGGCAGAACCCTAAAATTGGAAGCAGTAGGCACCTCTAATTGTCATAGATCTTTCTCTGCAGACAAGTAGCAGAATTCCACCTGACATTTTATATTACTGGAAAATTTGTGCCTTTTCTACCTGTAAAACTTTCATCAACATCAGTAAATTTGCTTTGGGTACTAATAACCAATTCACTATATATGCAAAGTATTTTATGTATTCCAATATGGCTGCCTAATGACATTTAAAAACTAATATTTTAATGGACTTGTAATACTCATTGATCTGGAAACGTAATAAAAAAAATTAAATAAAACACAATGCTAAACATAATCATTAGAAAGCAATGGGTGTTTAAAAATTTAAATTCGTATTATAGCTGTGTAATTTTTTTTTCACTGAACTTGCAATAGGTAGCTATAGTTAGATATGGAAATTCTGAATAAAAGCAAATGAAAATCACACTGGAAGTGTTGTAAGTGAGGATAGATTTCCCTATCTGATTAATTAGTTGCAAATGAGAAAATTACACCTCTTGGATACAAGAGGTAGTAGATACCAGTACCTTTCCCCCTCAAATCAATTTGGTTGACTACTGGTGTCAGACAGGTTGTTAAGAAGCTGAAAAAAGTCTCAGGAAAGTGAAGTAATAATACAAAGCAAGTGAAATATACAGTATATCCATGTTAAAAGCCTAACATGGAAACAGCCTCAGGTAAGACATTTGGTAAGAGGGCAACTATTCTTGAAAGTAATTCTAAGCATTCTAATATCCTACAAAACTCAGTTTTTTCTTTCCAAATGAGACATAAGCAATCTTACTGAAGACTATCTAAGCGTAGCAAGCCAGAAAACTTAGTGGATTGGGTTTTTCTTATGTGAAACTTTCTACTTATACAATATTTCAGTTGTACCCAACCTTTAGGGCACCGGGGACCGGTTCCTCAGAGAGAGGCTTTTCTGAGGACCATAGGGGGTGTGGTTTCACGTGCTGCATGCATCCCGTGGATGGTGCTTCACCTGTTTGTGTGGCCCAGTTTCTGGCATGCTGCACGGATTGGGGGTTG
The DNA here is from genome assembly GCA_038048745.1 of Coluber constrictor foxii. Lineage (NCBI taxonomy): Eukaryota > Metazoa > Chordata > Lepidosauria > Squamata > Colubridae > Coluber > Coluber constrictor. The sequence goes on from CM075961.1 coordinate 75,352,628, forward strand.
GGGACCCCTGCAGCACTTGACAGATCAGAATTTCTAATGAGAGGCACGCAATGGGTTAAAATTTATCCCTACAGGATGGCTCATTCCTTGTTTTGGTTTTTTTAAATTATTTTTGTTAGGATAGTTAGTTGTAATTAGAAGCTCAACAGTGTTTTTGATCGGGGTCAGCAAACATTTTCTATAAAGGGTCAGGCCCTGCCTATCTTCTACAGGTGGAGCTGGCAGGCCGAAGGGCATGGCAACCATTGGATGGTGCTAGCCTGTAAGCATCTCTGCATGTGGGAAGCATAGCATGGCAATCTGTCAACTGCTCACTCAGTTTTTAGCTTATTCGCCATATAAAAGCAGGCAGTGAGATTAATTTGGCCTGTGAGCTGTAGATTGCCAAGCCCTATTTTCGACTAAAAAGCTATACTTCCTCATAAGAGACAGTGTCTGGGATGGCCATGCTTTCTGAAAGTATTTGGGCAGTTATTGCACTAAGAAAAATTATATATTGGTTGGTTTGGGTTTAATTTATTGTGCAAACTTATCCAGTTTTGGCTAATTCAGTGAATCCTGATTAAAACAACCATCGCTTTGTTTGAGGTGTGACCTCATGCATTGAGCATGAGCTCAACCCCTTAAGTTTTGTTCCTACCCACTGCAAGTATGTTCCCTCTCTGCCCCAGTAACTTGCTCTCATTGGAACACAGCCTTCTCTCTCCCCTACACCACAATGATATTGTTTTAGGCTAGCGTGGGGACTCACATTATTATTTCTGCACTACAGCATTCCTTACAACTGCTAAGTTAGAGGAAAAGATTTTGATTAGATTTTCTTTATGTCAAGGGCTTTATGTCAAGAAACTTTCAGTTATGTGAGCACTCAATTTGCAATTTTAGTGGTGCATCTGAGATATAGATATCAAGAAGATGCCCAATTCTTTACCTGTCACCTCAGCCCTTTATTGTTTTTCACAGATAAGAGACTTACCTAGCATTGTGACTGCAAGCAAAAGTAAAGCATGCAAACAGAATGAGGAGGGAGCAGATATGAAATGAGATTGGTTTTCACCCAAGCAGCACATAGCGTGCATCCTGCCTGGCATTCTCAAGCCATGCTGGAAATAGCCACTACCATACAGAGCATTGGGACAGAAGCTTAAAGACAGGAAGATTTATGGCCCCAGAGCAGTACTATTTGAAGAGAGGGAATGGGGAAAGCTGTGAAATTACTGGGGAAATTCTTTCCCATAGGCTATGAGGAACAGGAAGAAGGGGAAGGGGAGTCAAACATGGAAATCAATTCTCTTCACAACAAGAATCGACTTCTGGGAATATTTTAAGCATCTCAATTTTGCCAAGCAGGAATCCTCCTCACGGTTTTCCGTGTTCTTTCCCTTTTGCCTAAGGAGTTGTTGGATGAAGTGAGTTTCCACTTTCTTCCTAATGGGATGATGGTAATTTTGTCCCTTCACTCCTTAAGCTACCAAGTGTTAAAAACTGATTAGCGAAATGCCAATAGCACGAATTAGAACACTGCTTTTTAAGGGATTGCATTCTTGTCTGATAATTCAATCCAATCAACTGAAGAATATCAAGAGTCACATATGAAAAATATAATACCAAATATTTCCTGTTCAAATGAATTTTATCTTCCAGACAAATGCTCACTTATGGCAGTACCATATTTTATATTGGTTAGCAAGAGCTGCCCAAACATACTGTATATGAGATAGTGAATGGTACCGTGGAAATAGTTTTTTGGGAGATGAAGTGACTGGAGGAAAATTTAATCCCTCCCATTCCTGCTGATACTCTTTTACTGCCAGTCATTTCTCCCTGTTATAATTATTAATTGAATATGGAGAAAGAAAACCAATGAATGGGAGGAGGATGAGAAAGCTAACCTCCAAATTTTCCCTAAAGGAAGCCTTTCCAGATTTCATTTTCACAAAAAATATTCTATTATTTTGTACATTGTTCCAAACAGCGAAGCTACTTCCTATTATCACCTGGACAGTATCTCTAGAACATGCCACTTATGTCCTCAGTGTTCTAGACCTGTTATGCTAAATGAGTGGCTAAGGAAAGAATGATTTTCCTAGTTCTGCTATAATGAAGCCAAGTCTTTGCATTGACAAAGATGGTTTCTTAGACACAGGCTGATAAGACTGGGGAGACCCAAGTTCAATATCCATTAAAGCTTTTTGGGGTAATCAATCTCTTTCAATCCAACTTACTACATAGTTGATGTGGAGAGGAAACTGTTATGTTGGGGAAAACACAAGAGGCATATCTAACAACATAGTGTGTGCAATGACACAGCTATATTCCAAAAGCAAAATATTCACTGTTTACATAGAACATCAGAAAACTCAGACTTATAATCAAGTTTTCTAGTTCTATAATCCTATTCTTTTTTTCCTACCTTTATCCTTAGATTCTCTTTTCTTTTTTAATTCTATGCAAAGTGCTTTACCTTCCACTTATTTATTCATCGCTTCTTTTGTTAGCCAATGCTTTCCTGGCTCAAAGCTCTATAGACTTTATAGATATAGTACCAGGTTTGTAGGGTGCATTTCACTGTATATAGTGACTGGCCCAAAGTCACCCAGTGAATTTCTTCAGTGGTTGAAGATTGTCTAAAATCTAGACAATTTTTATCCAATCCTTTCCCATGCCTTATCCAACACCTTAACCACTACACTATGCTTTCTTCCATCAATGGGGCTCTGCTGTATCTTCACTTTTTCCCTGCTACCAATTCCTAATCAGCTCTTATTGCATTCAAAACTTTGTATTTGGGCTATAGGTACAAGCAATTCAGGGATGGTTTCTACTTACCTTTACTACTGGTTTGCATCGTGACCATACGTGCTCTTGCTTCGCTCACACAGAAGCTTCTGCACAAGTGCAGATCGCTTACGATGATGTCCGAGTCAGTGGGTGGAGCCTCCCGCCAGTTTTACTACCGGTTCTTGCGAACCAGTCCGAACCGGGGGCAACCCATCACTGAAGCAATTCAAGATGTATGAAGGCTATTGCTTAACACATTGTAAGCCGCCCTGAGTCTCCGGAGAAGGGCGGCATATAAATCAAATTAAAAAAAAAAAAAAAAGATATGTTTTCAAGTAGTTATAAAAAAGCATAGATAAATATTCAAGGGTGGGGCATTAAAATATACAACCCTGGCTCGTATGCTAGATTTACATTTGGGGAAAAAATATTGTGTCTTGCTGTTTACATACATGCTACTATGCTGACTTTCAGAGCATATTTGAATCTGTTAAGCCAAACATCTGTAAAAGTAATAAAGTTGCAACTGTAATCCAAACTTTACAATTAGGCTTTTGTGGATGGGAAAGAGTTGCTTCTTTGGAATCAGGATATCCCCCCAACCCTTTCATGGTGCAAGTCTATCATTTTGTTCACAACAACACCTGGAAGGGCAATTCTCCATCTCCTAGAGACTCCAGTCATCATTGGCCAGAAACATCAGGAATCACTTCCTTCCCTGGGAAACTGCACAATTAATGCCTGAACAAAAGTTTCCCCTGCTTCAGAGTTGCATAGCTATATCTGGAAGCTAGCCGTATCCGGACAGCATAGCTCTGATTCTTATCAATCTCTTCTTGGCTTCACAACATTTGTACCAGGAGAGACGAATTCCAACCCTCCCCATTGGTGCACGTAGGTCATGTTTTACTTGTTGATCTTCTGCTTGCAGGTGGTCCATATTTCAGAAGGGAACGGTAACACCACAAATTATGGAACCCAGTCAATATCAGAACACAATCCCAATTATTATTATTTTAGATTTTTTCCTGCCTTTTTAAAAAATCTGTACCTTAAAGAGGCAAATATAGTAATATTCCTTTTTCATCATATTTCCCTACACAAACACCCCCCCCCCAATCCAATGAGATGAATTGAGTTAAGAGTGAATGATTGGCTCCAAGTCACCAAGACGATTTTCATACTTAAGGGAGGTCTACAACTCACAGTCTCCTGTTTTCTAAGCCAAAACCTTAACCACTACACCAAGTCAACTCTTTAGAATTCAACACAATTGGAAGCATCCAGGTTAGGAAACACTGCAGTGACCATGCTGTTGCAATCAAGGGAACTGTAATTCAAACATATCACGTAGACATTAGGTAAAATTAAGTTTAAAAAAATAGATAAAGGGTGGCAAAAACAAAAGATTAACTTCACAGGAATATATAGGTAGTCCTTGAGTTATGTTTAACAACTGCTCAAATTAAATAAGCTGAACAAATGGTATTTGCAATGGGTCCTCATAGTTCATATGGGGACACATGAACTATGGTCATGTGTCCCCACAGTTACATGACCAGAATATCCAATGCCCCCTTCCAGCTTCCCACAAGCAAAGTTAATGGGGAAGTTGACAGGAAATTGGGAACTGCAGTTACACAAGGTCCTCACTTAATGAGCCATACATTCCTCATTTAACAATAGCAAACGTGACTGCTGTTGCTAAGCTATTCAGTCAGTGATGTCATCCTTTATGACTGGATTGATAATTCGATTGTAAGTCAAGGATTATCTGTAAACAACTTATGTGAAAGTAGATCTATTTTGTGTAAGCCAATCGATTTTATGAATTAGCCATATAACATTTATTAATAACCATGTAGCTATTTGATTTATTCTAATTCTGAAATCACATATTGTCACTGATACTGATACTAATTTAATAGATCTAATGCAACTTAAATACCTTAAAACAAAAGTGATAGATGAATTTAAAAAAAACATAGGCAAGGCTAAATGTGCTAGTAAAGGAGTTGTGTTGCAAAATGAAACCTTAAAATGAGAACACAGAAAATGCTATGTTTTTAAGAAGTTTTAGCAATAATAATAATAATAAATGAGAACTTTGGCTGACAGTTACAAAAAGCTTAAAGCAGCTGGAGAAATCCCAGGGAAACGAAAGCCAATCAGCACCAAGAAAGATTTTTGAAATCTTTCAAGTCTGATTTCTGAATAAATGTATTATACTGTAAAGGAAGACCTCTTCAGTATGATGATCGGATTTTAGTATCAATTGTGAGCATTACTCACCCAATAATCTTTTTTGTTGCCGTTTCAAATTTTAGTTGGATTGTTCAGTATCATTCTGGCCTATATAGCAAAGAGTGAGGTCAGAATTTAAGTAGAGCAATTCTGTGCACAACAATCTGCTGCTTGAAACATCTATCACTATTAGAGTGCCTTGCAAATGAGCCTCTGTATATCTGTCACTAAAGGCTAGGGGCACTGCAAGGGGAATCGGGATTATATGGAGACTTATATTTAATCCTTATAGGGCTTGGATCAGGCCTCTTTGTTACCTTGGGTGACCTGAGAGGAAGATCCGCACCATATCCAATATTTCCAGATAGCTGTGAACCAAGGTGTAAAACACCAAGTAGTTACTGGACAAGATGACTTTTGCCATTACTGATTTTCTTACTAAGGAGCTGCAGATCTCCCCAGCTAAAATAAAATGAAAATCATTTAGTTGTACATTGGACTTGTATTTAAGCAACAAGATATTGCAACAGAGGAGTGAAACAAAAAGCTCCATCTATCCTGAATATAACACAAAATATAAGTGACTGCCAGGAAAGCAAGGTTTGTTCTTCTATACCTAGCAGAGAAATGCTGTGGATTACTACGGGAAGGACAGAATTTTACTTTTATTTCTAGGGGTCCCTAGAGTACAACAAAGTATTCATTGAATTGAATTTGTTCAGAGACAGTTGCATAGCTGCTGCATTTATACTTAAATCCTCTAGTTACTCCATTTTGTCATTTGAATGTGCCTGCCTTCCAATAGAAAGTTGGATCAACCAATCAGCATGCCAGATGCACTTCTCCACACAACACGTAGTTGAGATTTGGGAGATGTGTGCGTTGGCCCATCTGCAACCATCTGCAACCTATGCTTATCCATCAACCCCTTCATAGCATAGATAGTGTGGGTCAATGCCTATGTGCATTGTGGGCAAGTCTAAATCGTGTTTACTTCATAACAAGATCCTTATACAATAGCAATGGTATAGATTGTTTGGGCCTACAAAGGACAATAATAGAATCGTACCTTATGCTAAACCAAACAAAATGCATTTTAACTTTACTATTTAAAGTAACTTTACTGTTGTGTGTGAGGATCAAAAAAGGGAACAGGTTGTACAGATACAACCCTAGATTGGAAGATATAAAAGTCTTATTTCATTTGTCCCCCCCACCCCCACCCCCATATATTTATATATTTCTATTTTGTGGCCTTCTGCTTTTCACAACTGAGAAAAGGCAAATATACATTTTTGGGAACTGCAGGAGGCAATGTAGAAGAGCTCAGTTGCACAACTACCCTTCCCAATTTGTCAATTCCACAGAACAGCTTTTCTCCTTCTCACTCCCTACGTCCTCCATCCAAGTCCACATTCCTAGGCAATGAATCACTGATCCAGCGGTCTTTATGTGTACACTCAACTGCCTGGTTGCTACAACACTAATAATAAACACTCCTCTTCATATATAAAAGGCCAGCAAGGCACAAAGACAAGTGATGTTCCTAGCCTGTTAGGGCTCGGCATTATGCAACCAGAGGGTGGCAGAGGCATAGAGAGCAGAACAGCAACAATTTAATTCAGCCTTCAGAGGAAGGGAAAGGGCATGTTTGACACTCTTAATAATAAAGCCTTTGCCAGATACTAAGAAGTGTCGCCATGTTTTAATCTTTGGGGCAAGACAGACAATGTTTTTGAAAGCATGCACACTGTGATCGATCTAATCAAGCATGTTCCTTTCTAAAGACATGTTTGGAATAAATTTATCCTCAGCTCTGCAAATATAAAAGAGAAGCCAGCTCTGCATATCTCTACTTGCTGGACCTAAATTGTGGTCATCGAGAAACTTCCCACTCTCTTTTCCCAAAGCAATTTTCCACAAGCAGAAAAAAAAAAAGATTAAGGGAACAAATGAATGGATAGATTCTAGATTTGTGTTCACAGAATTAAAGGGAGGGGGAAAAAAGTGTTGTCAAACGTGCAATAACTTAGTGCCCTGGGGATGGGGACAGGGAAGGGAAAGGGAAGCAAACTCGGTATATATGGGATGTCAACCCAATACTTATGGAAACTAAAGGAGGCCATCTGAGTCCATTCACATCTATGTTTGTTTGATGGTGTCACAAATTGTCACGTAAAGGTAATAATATAATACTAAACTGCCCAATGGCATTCTTGGAAACTTATTTTACTTTGGAGAGTGAAACACAATTATATTCCATATTATTATCGAAAAACAAGAGACCTATTCTCCAAAGGCTGCAGAAAAGAAAACCATGTTTAAAATAGATACAGTATGCTTACAATCGTATGTGCTAAAATAATTCTCATTGTGCAGAGCTAGAAGAGATGCCATCTTAAGAAATAGAAACACTTTTTGAGAGATATCATCATTTTATTCTTTTATCCGGGGATTGGCCTGGGAGTTGTGCAAATGAAATCTACAAATTCTCTAAACTTCATCATGTTAGGAAAAAAGAAAATATGAATCAAAGGAAGCTGATTGGTAGATTGCTTTTTAAATCCCAAAAATTGGGACTCAAAATTAATTCCTGATTGGTCAAACTAAACCTTTGATTGAAAATTTATTAAAGATCGTTCAAGCAAATAGGCAAAATTTCATCACCAGTAACATACATCCTTTCATTAACTTAGTCAAAACAGTAAAATTGTTTGGAATATGGAAAAAAAAGGTTGGGAAAGGATATTTAGAAGTTCTAGAACCTGGTAGATAGCCTTCATTTTTGGCTATAACAAAGTATTTCATTCCAAATTCTCTCTTTTCTTTCTGGCAGTCTTGTATATTCATTTAGCGCAGGGAGAGATGAAGGAAGGAATTTGAAGCATATGAGACAGCAAAGGCCCTTCCATATCCAACCAGAAAAATAAAATAATTTTGTCTACATTCCTCTTTCAGCAAGGGTGTGGCTGGGCGGCTTGAATTCCAAGCTTGAGGAGGTACAGTACATACTGGTACAATATAAGAAAAATAAAAATTTCATTTTGTAGCTTTAGTCCAGGAAATCTTCGGCTTACTAAGATGACCTGTCCTGAAACAGCATTCATAAGATTGATCATTCATTCCTTTATCTCATAGAATGGGGAGTTCAAAGCAAGGCCCTCAGTCTTTAAAAGTTTCACACAGAATACCACAGTATTTCCACCTCATTAAGATCTCCAAATTTCAAAGAGCACTGTTTTGTGAAACTGCCAATCATTAATCCGCTTGCGGTTAGAGTGGTACCATTTTGCTGAGGATAACTTGCTTTATGTCTTCATTCAAGTCATTCTGAGCCAGGGATTTGTTTGCGCTGAAGACTGCATTTGCCCAGTTTGCTACAACTTGGTTTGCTTAACCATTTTTTACTGAATAAACCAGTATTGACTGGCTTCTCATACTATGCAATGCCATAAATAAAAAAAATAATATACTATTTTTTCTACAATTGCACAAACCACATGATGGTTTAGTGTTTAACTGTTTATTCAGCATGATAATTTAAGAACTTTAATCAGTAACAGTGTTTGGATGTCATGACAAAACATGGTTTATCGAAGCAAAAATAACTAGATCCATTGCCTTCACAAAAGTGCCACAAACGTATTGTAATCATGTTTAGTGGGGTATCAACTTCAAATAAAAGCATCCCCAACAGCAGCTCTATTTAAGTTATCTAGGAAATTAGTTAAAGACTAATACAGTTTATGTCCCAAGAAAGTTACACCTGGCAAAAAAACAATCCAAACCCTGAAACAATTTTTTTTTTAAAATTTGATTTATATGCCACCCTTCTCTGGAGACTCAGGCAGCTTACAGTGCGTTAAGCAATAGCCTTCATACTTTTGTATATTTATATTTTTATACAAAGTCAGCTTATTGCCCCCAACAAACTGGGTTCTCAGTTTACCCACATTATAAAGGATGGAAGTCGACCTTGAGCCTGGCTGGGATTGAACTCGCAAGTAATTGCAGGCAGCTGGATCTTAAATGCTGCGTTTGTAGGATGCATTACCCCCCTACACTACTCAGGCTCCGTTAAAACAATTTTAACACCAGTACTAAGTTTTAAAACAGAAGCAACTTTTTTTTTTAAAAAAAATCACCCTACAGATAGTTTTCAATTTATGATCACAATTGGGACCAGAATTTCTGTTGCTAAGCAAGGTGATTGTTAAGTGAGACATGCCCAATTTTATGACCTTTTTGCTAAGTGTTAAGTGAATCACATCATTAGTAAGTGAATTTAGCTTCTTCCATTGACTTTGCTTATTGGAAGCTGGCTGGAAAGCTTACAAATGACAGTCGCATGACCACAGGACTCTGCATCCATTGTTAGTATATGCTGATTGCCAAAAGTCTGAATTTTGATCATGTGACAATGAGGATGCTGATATGGTTAGAATGCAATATTATTGCAGGCTAACTCTGCTCACTGCCAGGCGTTCAAACCTGACCAGCTCAAGGTTGACTCAGCCTTCCAACTTTCCGAGGGCGGTAAAATGAGGACCCAGATTGTTGGAGGCAATATGTTGACTCTGTAAACCACTTAGAGAGGGCTGTAAAGCTGTATAAAAGTCTAAGTGCTATTGCTATGGTCATAAATCATTGCTCTTATAACTTTGAATGGTCACTAAATGAACAATTTTAAGTTGATAATAGAAGCAATTATGTGGAAAATTACAAAATAGTGCAATATATGTATGTAATATGTGTTCTATGGCAAGGTTTGGAGGTCTTCAAGAGCTTTAACAGAAGAAGTACTTGGTGGATTATTATTATTGCTGTCATTTTGATTCTAACACTAACATTGTGCAGGACATTATGCAACAATCTAAGCAAAAGGATGTAGTGTTCTGGATCACATTAAATCTTAAATCATGTTTACAAAGTACCATAGCTAAGTCTGCACATTAATCAAGACCAAGCTAGAAAAGCTACATTAGCCAGGTTCCCACATTGGACTAAGCAATAAAGTGGTTTATTTAATTTGCTTTGGTATACTCTGCAATCCTAGCCATTGAGATTTACCATAGCATCAACTTAGAAAAAAGTATGAAAACACTCACTATAGCTTGGTAAACAAATAATGGCTTAGTATAATGCACTGAAGAGCTGTGAGGCAATCACCAAGACATACAAGATGACAAAAATCATTTAAAAATTAAGCTCTGACAACGGTATATTTTCAATATATTTTATTCATTATTTGAGGATTTGAAAAGGTTGCCTTATTTAACGTAGTGTAATAACTTTTACTCTGCTTTGTTCAATAAACCATAGCTAATCTTGTACAAATTTTAACCACCGAGTATGCCATGGATGATATTCTTAAAGGGACAAATATTCCTATAACACCTAAAGCAATGTATGTTATGAGTGTATGTAAGTTTTTTTTTAATTGTATAAAACATACCTTGTGAATGGAGTGGTTCTTAAACGGAAAAAAGAAATCCTAATGAAGATTCTATTATGCTGAGAATGAATATATTTTTCTCATATTAAAATATTATATATACTAACACATAAGCCCATTTGTGACTAAGCGGCTCCTCAAATTTTTAACCAAAATATTGTGAAAAATATGCCCTCTGCACATTTTTTTTAATTTAAGTCACCCAATTTTGTGAGATGGGTAACTGAATAATTATGATATATAAAATGAATGAATAAATAAGCCAACTCTGGCTTATTTGAGATGAGATAGCCAAGTAATATCTAGAACAGGGGTCCCCAACCCCTGGCCTGAGGCCCAATGCTAGGTTATGGACTGTTCAGAACCAGGCTGCAGAAGTGATGGGCGACTGTGTACATGCACACATGCATGAGTAGGTGAAGCAGCAAAGATCCAAAAAATGAGTCAGAACACATTAGGATAATAAAATAAATGCTAAATAACAAAATGGCTCTCTGTCAGATTCTTTAGGTCTTTATTTCTAGCAACCACACCCAAATTAAAAAGTTTATTTCTATTTATCTGACCTCTTCCATGCTTGGTGCTCTTTTTCAAAAGCAAAACTTTTGCCATTATGTGACCTATGCCAGGACAGAAGTGTCTGCATGACAGCAAAGAAAATCCAAAGCAAAGTTTCAGAGCTTAGTGGCTTGATGTGATGCAGCATTCACTCCATGGGTCTTTTCACTATTTGTTAGGAAACAAATACCAGGCAGATACTGAGGCATCACTGCTGCTAGATATTCTCAGGCGTTGTCCCAGGATGGCTAATGCCACAACTTGCTGCAACTATGCTGTCGAGTCTAAGCTGCTTGTGACAATAAGTAGGTCCAGTAGGACACTAATAAAATATGAACAAAGGCTGAAACTCAGATAAATAAATAAATAAATAAATACTCAGCAACAGAGGTTCATGTAAATGAAATGGGAAAATAATTTTTTAGGGGCTTAGTAAATTATCAGAAGGTGGTAGCTCTATTATTAGTAGCCATAAGCAGTTCAATTTGAAAATCATAGAAGATAGCAAAGTGTCACGATTTAATTTCTTAATTATTGTCTGTGTGAAAGATGAATTTGTGTAGCATTATCCACATTATGTACTAAAATATGACCAGTCCAAGCCAATGTCTTCTCTAAGAAATATTAGTAAATGACAGTCCTCTCCTAGCCAAGCCAGGATGCCCGTCAGCCAAATTAATTTGGGCATAAAAGGAAGAAAAACTTTATCCACATTTCTTTCCTTTTGGGGCAGTAAAACCACAATGAATTATTAAATAGGGAATAATTTTCTGGCCTTTTGAGACATGCTAAATTTGCTGCCAAGGACCTTGGCCCTGCTTAGAGATAGTGGGAGTTAGATCCAAAAAGTCCGGAGAAAATAAGGTTGGGGAAAATTGTGCATCAAATGAACAAAATATTAACAAGGGGTGTGTATGTGTGTCTGTCTCTGTGTCTATCTATCTTTCTCTCTGGCATAGTTATAGTCAAATTTCAGCAGGAAGGGAGAGGAAGTTCTAATCCTTCTAGTTAGTTAACCCTCTCCTCAGTCTCTCTTGATTATATAAGGACCCGTGATATTGGGTTCTTGATTGAGGTCAAGGTAAAAGGTTGTCAATCTTATTTATCAAATGGCATCAGGGACTAAATGAGCACAAAATCATAGTTTTCTAAAGTGGACTGCTATACTTTTCTCCTCCCTCCTCTAGAGCTACTAGCAAACATAGGAAAGAGGTGTTAACAAAAGCTAAAGCCACTGAACTGACCCAAAACTGCTTTACAAGCAAAAGGGCAGGGCTACAGACTTCAGTGAGGCAGCCAGCAGCTAAAATGTAGGGGCAGAGGTTTCAGAAGCTGAGAAGACAGGGCTCAGTTTGATCCGCAGATGGCTTGGCCTTCTCTGACTCAAAGCTGCTGCCTCCATTTTCATTCTGTGCCAGCTGGTGCCATGGCACTGTTTCTGTTAAAGGGTCAGAAGGCAAAATCTCTCCAGAAAGGTCATAAGGTTCGCTGTCTTCTGAAAGGTCAAGGGGCACACTCTCCGGTAGAGTTTCACTGGGCGCACCATGGATCATCTCGGGCTACAGTGAGGAAAATGAGTATCAGTGGGCAGTATTGATGGAGCCAAAGGTTTCTCTATAAGCATAGTCACTAGGCACAGGCCAAGTCAGTGCAATGGCAGCAAGGATGATGCACAAGCAAAGGCACCTACAGCAATCTGGCAATAATTCTCCCCAAAATGATAGCTTTTCCCTACTTTTACATGTGTTAGGTATTTCTAGCCTATATCCACTCTTTCGTTTGCCTGGAAAGCATTGTTGCTCATCAAAATGGTCAGGAATCGTGCACAGATATTGTGATGATTCAAGTCAGTCATGTCCCGTCATTTGTACAGGTAGAATTTAGGTAACTCCACTCTACTTTTTGATATTTCAAATCCAATACTGCATTCATCCGTCAATTATAATTTATATGTAGAGGTCCATTTGAATTTTTTATTTTTATTTTAAAATTTAATATATCAATGGTTCTCAATGTGGGCCATACCCTCTTCAAGAGGCCAAGTCATATTTCCAGGCATGTCCAGGTACAGCCTATCAAAGAGGTAAATGAGGCTCAGTAGAGAGTCATGAGCAAAAAAAGATTGACAGTCCTTGTTTTATAACACCTGACTTGCAAAGGCTTCTGATAGTTTTACAACAATCACGTTCTTGTGAAGTCACTCTTGTGAAATCAGCAGCCCTATACATATCAAAATTAAATAAATAAAAATAAAATAATTACGGGTCACAAAGGAAAAACTGATATGCCAGTCAGTTGTTTGGTGGAGCAGTATGATGACAACAATGGGACATTTGTGTTTTTCAAAGTAATAGCAGCCATGGCAATCTTTGGCAGCAATGAATTTGAGTTTTCAAAAAATGTTTTCAAAAAATGTGCAGAACTGGTTTACAATATAACTCTATTAGCTATCCAGATACTAGTTCATGATGAGTAATTTAATGGGTCTAATCTTTCCTCTTTTTAATTGTTAATCTGGAGTTGGATAGAATAGTCCTGCATACTGTACAATACAGAGAACTTCTTGGGTATGATAGTTGTATCTACCATATCTAAGAAAGTACATAAAATGTTACCATATTTTATTTGCCTAGTGAAGAAGTTTGCATACTATTGAACAAGTCAGGCAAAATAATTTGTTCCATCTAAGTTTGGCACCTGATGGGAGTTTTTATGTCAGAAACTGTATTACTCAAGTAATACAGTTGATTACTCCATTTGTACTCCAATGTACAATACTCCATTTGTACATGAAAAGCAAAATTTCTTAAAGAAAAAGGATGCTAACTTCCCTTCTCCTCTATGAGTTTTCCCATTGATGGCTCATTGATGGTTGTGATGGGCAACCTGGAGGATGAGTCTCTGGGGTGGATTAGTTCATTGAAGATTTCCTGAAGTCTCTCCCTGGAATGGTTGTATTAAGAGACTCCAAACAACTCCAGTCTCAGAACAACATGTTAAACATGCCATTTTCCCCCTTGTCAACAATCTTATCATAGGTTAACTTATAAATTTAAGACCAAAAGTTATGCTTAACCAATGACATACTCTAAGCTTTTATCTTAAAAAATAGCTCCGATTTCTCTGTGAAAAAAATATTTTCAATATGTAATCCTCTTAACTTTTAATATAAACAGGCCAGCTGGCTTATTTCAAAGCTTCTTCCTTCCTGACGTTGTCCTTAACTAGAGACAGCATGCAGAAGAGGGAGTGGAAACATGCACCAACATCCCCGCTACTTGCCTTAAAGTATAGTCTAAATATCTAGAGACTGTTCATTCTAAATGTTTAGCTTGTTCTTCCTTCCTGAACATGAAACAAAATCAACAAAAGAAAAGTCTGCTGCTTTGGACTTTGTTCTGTCTTGTAGAAAGATGCCAGATTGTGAATTAACTCCAGAATGCTGCACATGAATGTTGGTAGAATTCATTTGTTTTTGTAACGAAGAATTTTTAATAGTATTTGGATCAAGTTTTTCTAAATATTTTCAAAGCTTTCCCAAATGATTCTTCTTAAGATTGGCAATTTTCTTCCATGCTTTCTCATCTCTCAATTTCACTTACATAATACAATTATAGGCACAAGATTATCTTATTGGTATAAATTCTCATTATCTCACTATAGTATTAAAGTAATAAAGAAAAATAATGTTTCGAATAATCCAGAAGTTGATGTCAAATATAATAATTTTTATCCCTTTTTTCAAAGAGTTACTGGAATACACTGGGACACACCTAATTCCTAACACATAGGATGAAAAATAGCTGGCAGTATGTGCAAAGCAAGTTTAAGATTTAGGATAATGAAATATCAGACTTCTGTTGCTTTGGAATAGATACTATTTGCCTTTGTTTCTTCAATGCCTGCTAAATCTATATATTTGTTCAGAAAAAAACATTATAGAATTTTATGGTGTGATTCTTGTATCAAAATCAGCTGAAGACATTTGGTTGTTTGAGCAAAAGCCTTTACATGCATGCTTCTTAGACTGTTTTTTTTTATATTATTGATTTTGCATTATTTAATATAATTTTGTAAGCCATACAGAACTGTTGCAATCCGTCGACATATAAAATTAAACAAATATGATCTAATTCCGTGTATTCCATAAAAATCATAGAGACCGTGAAAGTGACCTGAAATGCACTGTATTTCAAGAACAGGAGCAAAAGCTTCCTACATGAAACCAGATTTACAGTTCTGGATGAATGCATAAAAGGTAAATTGCACCATAGTTTATTTTCATGAGTTGTGGTATCAAGTATTTTCACTGTCAACACCAAATCATAGTGTGGGACCAACAACATTTTTTGTAATATAATTTCCTTCAACTTTGCTGCATTCAGTTTTCTGGCTGAATGTATGGTTAACAAGTATGGTTGGTTATTTGGGTTTTTCTGATTTAAACAGCACGATTTGACGTACATGGCACTGTATAAACTTTCTTCAAAGAACCCTTAGTCCAACACAAGTGGCTTCTCAGTTTTCTCTCTCTCTCTCTCTCCCTCCCCTTTTAACTATCTTATGATGAGCACTATTGGGAAAAGATGCTTCCCTTAGTTCCGTGATGGTGAACCTATGGCACGGGTGCCACAGGTGGCACACGGAGCCATATCTGTGGGCACGTAAGCATTGCACCTTCAGCCTAGCACGCACGTGCATGCTGGCCAGCTGATTTTTGGGCCTTCCGGGCCTACTGGAAGTCGGGAAACAGGCTGTTTCCAGGCCTCGAGAGGGCCTCCGGGGTGGGGGGAGGCTGTTTTCACCTTCCCCAGGCTCCACAGTCTTTCTAGGAGCCTACTGGGCCCACCGTGCCATTGCATGCCAAAAGCGGGGGGAAAGCGGAGGGGTCATGCGTGCATGTGTGGGTGGATAGGGAGGATTGAATTATGGGTGTGGGCATGCACGCATGCAATCCTCCCCCCACTACCCCTGCTTTTGGCAAGCGATAGCAAAAAGGTTAGCCATCACTGTCTTAGTTCATCTCCTATCCTATGAGGTAATTAATCACTGGAGAACTCAGTCTACTGCAACAATGAAAACTACATTCCAACAAGGCTGTTTTACCAGTCACAGTTGCTTTAAAATAATAGCAAGAGAAGTAGCAATTTATTAATAAACCACCAGTATGCTTTACTCTAAATTAGACACTACAGAGAATGCATTATGCATTTTTAAGAGCTAGGGGAAGAAGCTAACCTTGAAAATATTTTGCATGAAGCCAATGATTTTTGTGAAGTGCTGCACTGAGCTAAATTTTCTAAGCATCTCTTGGGAAACTTCAACATCAATGCCATGAATGATACTGAAAATAGACAGAAGAGAACAATCCCACAGCTGCCTCCCAAGGGAAGACACAACCATGGCCTTATAGGGATTTGTGTATTTTAATTGGTTTTTTTTTTAATGCTGAAGGGCAAAATGTTATTTGTCAAAATCTGCCTGGAGCATTCAAGGAAAATCAACTGTTCTTATAAAGAGGCTGCTATGTTATAGTAAATTCATGCTAGTATTTGTGACTGTGCCTCTGCATACTAATAGAACTTCTTGTGGATTGGGTTTAATCAAAATGGCTAAGTCTACAACATTGGCTTTGAGTATCAGTACTTGGGAAATCCAAGAGGGGTCAAGAAGGTAATAATTCTGTACCGAGTACTTCCTTTGGGCACTGGATTTGGCTTGATTCAAGACAGCACTAGGTTCTTATGGATTTTCTTTTACTTTTGCTTTTCATACCTATAAGAAAATTAATATTGGCTTCTCATGACTAGATGGGTAAAAATATTGGCAGATATGGAGAACTGAGAATTCAAAGTATAGTACAATAGCAGCAGTATGTGGATTCATGGAACAGCATGAAATAGGGAACACAGAAAATCCCAGTGGTTTTTGCATTTAACCATTTTTGTTCTCCTGGAAGAGAGAAATGTGCTAGATACTGATATTTATGCTTGAACAAGTGGCATTAGAATGGCAACTCTGATAATCAAGAGAATGGATCCCTCTGGAAATTCCTACAGAAACAACTATTTTTCATTACTATTTGTATTTCATCTTTACTCTAGAGGAAATTTTTTTGCCTACTTTTCAAAATAGTGTTAGTAAAATATTTCTAAATACATGTGCAAAATTAAAATCTGGCAAGACCACGGTGAACAAAATTAATGAGTTCCAACACTGCTTTGAAAAATTCTAAGAGATTTGCCCCCACAAATCAAGGATGAATAAAAATTAAGGAGAAACAAAAATGCTACACAGAACTATGCAAACAAAAAGTTATTAATTAATCTGGAAAAATGCTATAAGTATTTGGAAAGTTTGGAGTACCACATAACTGCTCTCAGCCACCAAAAAAAGAAAGCAAGCACTATTCTTAGGATGTAGTAATAGAGGTATTAATAAAATATAATTACACAATGTGATTAATTTAGAATTAATCCAACAGCCTAAATTTGCATCAAATACTAAGGTGAGGCTATGAAATCTGGGATGCATAAAATTAATATGATTACTAGATGACAATAAAAAGACTAAAATTTTCTCGGCTGCCATCAATTGACTGTCCAGATTTTTGCAGCTCAGTCTGGTAGCTCTATGTAAAGCCACAAAACCCGAAAGCATTTTAGATTTAGTGTGTTGTGCAAATGCAGATGTTAGATTAATAATTAACTTGGTTGAATAAGTTGGATGAATGCAGTTATAAAATTGTTTCCAGAAAAACTGCCACACCCTATCACAAAGAAGTGATTCATATATTAAATGTTAATTTTTCTGCACATTCTTGGATATTTCAATGCACACTTGAAAACAAGACCATGAAACTCAGGCAAATTGTTATTAGCAAAGCAAATACTTTTATCATGGCTCTTCAGTGAGCCGTAATGAACAAAGCTCCTTTCAAAAACATTACTGAGTGGCAAATCTAGTTGATTATTGTATAAACGGGTAAAGAAGAGAAAACGTGGGAGTGGAAACTAAAATTATATGTAAAATATATTAATGACTCAAATTCCTTCTTCTGCATACCTAGTAAAAGTATAGTTGTGTTAACTATTTTTGTATCAAGCCACCCTATTTAAGTATTGCTTAATAGATGTGCAGCTCCACTATTATGATTGGCTTCAGATAATATTGCACAGGAAGTCCTCGTTTAGTGTCTGCCTTGTACAGCGATCCTTCACTGTTATGACAATGATGCAGAAGTAACATTGCAACCCATGCTCACATTTATGATCTCTGCAGGTTCATAAAGTGAAGGAAAACTGAAGTAAGATTCCAAGCACAGTCACAGTTTTACTTAGCAACCACTTCACTTAACAACTGAGTTGTTGATGCCAACTGTGGTCACTGAACTAGGACGACCTGTATAGGCAAGTTTTGATGGTTTTTGCCCTAAATAAACTACATATGATTGCAATCCTATATATGGCAAGAGAAAACAACAAATAAAAACCTCTAGTATTCCTACCTCGATGGAGGTGGAATAAGAGTTGCCTTCTATTTTGAAAATGCCATGTCCCATTTAAGCCCTTGAGCTCCTGTTTATTTGCTTGAAGCAATAACAGAAGTACACTCTAGGATATTCAGAGGATTACACCTATAGAAACAACTGCTTTAATAACTTCTAACAAAAATGCTGTCTCTGATGTGTTCAACAGTATATTTTTTCCAAGATCAAGGGCATCAACCCTGCTTTGCCAGCAATTCAATTTTGCCCCATGAATACACATATTACTAACACTCTCTTAAATGTTCAAATCATGTTATAGGTTGCAAACTCATTTGGTCGGGAACGTATTCAGAATGGTACTAGCCCTATAGCTACAATTCAGAGAACATTAGTATGTTAGCAGCACGGCTTAATCCCCAGCCCAAACAGCAATCACTGCCAGAGCTATTCTGAAACAAAACACACTGTGTCAGGCAGGGCGAGAAACATCCAAAGCAACAGCAGAGACCGAGGTTGATATTTTTTTTAAAAAACCCTCTTTGAAAGCAAATCTATCCTTCTTTCTTTGTATGGAGAGAAAAGTTGTGTTGCAAAAAAGCAAAGTTCTAGAAAATATCATTCAGCAGCTTTCCCCATCACCCATATGGTCAATTGTGATTCTTGCGCTATGGTGAATCTATGTGGCAAAGTTAATTCTGCAGTTTTAGCCTGCCAGCTCTATATTCACGCTGAAATAATTACATTTTAATCACTGTGTTTTGTAGCATACAAAAGTCATCATCCTATTCTCATTTACTCTTATAACAACACTATTTTCTTCATTGTAATAAATAAAGCTTATGGGATTGGGGAAAATAATGCTCATTTTATTTTTATTTTTATATTTATTTATAACCCACCTTTATTATTTTTACAAATAACTCAAGGTGGTGTACATATCCAACATACCTTCTTTTTATTTTCTCCACAACAACAACCTTGTGAGGTGGGTTGGGCTGAGACTGATTGGCCCAATTTCACCCAGCTGGCTTTCATGGCTAAGGCGGGACTTCAACTCATGGTGTTCCACTTTCAAATGGAACCTATGCACAAATAAGTACACAAAATCTACACTCTTAATTCTTGATTAGATATTAAATTATACTTTATATGCATTTATATAGGGAATTTTTAAAATAACGCACCTATGAATGTCTCCATATTGCAGATTATTATTTCTATTAGTTGCATATTCCAGTTGTACTGCTGAACGTTAATTGCTTTAATGCCATCTCTTATGGAGTGCTTTGGTTTGATTTAAGAACTTGCAGTCTAGCTTCTAGCACAGTCACTATCAGATTCATTAACATAATGAGTATGCTATTTCAAAATTCTATATCCCAAGCAAATAAACAAATCTATAAAATCTGGAAAGGTTATATTCCACAGTATGACTTTTTTTTTTTCAAAATCAGGCTGTTCTATAGCAATCAAAGATACTTTTGTCATAATTTTAGGGGAGGCAAACATTAACACTTGTAAAGTAATGATGATATAAATTGACTTTAAAATGTTTTTATTCCTTCTTCCTTTTGCTTTCTCTATTTTTTTATCCGGTGAGCCCTGAAACTCAATTTCAGTGACTTCCAATTAAGAATAGTTTTTAACTGTGTTGAATTGTGTTCATATAAATAATCTGGAGTATTCCTGCCTTTGAGGCATGATATAATTGAGAATGCTCAAGACATGAATCAGTGGGTTATATCAGTCAGCTATTTGCTGGATTCCTCAAACAGATATAACCTGATCTCCTTGCACGTTGTGGTAGTAAAAATGCAACCATATTTTGTACATTTCACCCTTAGCTAGAAAAGTAGCTCAGCTGATTTTTTAAAAAAGTTTGTCCCAATAGTATGATTTAATCTAGTTTATGATGCCTTATTTTTCTTTATACAGACTATAAAAGCTTAGACCACCAGAGAAAAGAAAAACTGGCTTGGAACTACATATTTTTGTTTGTTTGAAATTAACAAATTTAAAGCTGGCCAGGAAATTAGAGGGAGAAGTATGTGTGTGGGGGGGTGGGGGGAAGGCTACAATACAGAACAAAGCTGCTTTTCACCAGTGACAAAGAATTCTAGGACATGAAGACAGGGACAAAATAATATTACATCAGGAAACATAACCTTATGCTTATTACCATCCTCAAAAATTACAGTTTATACAGTATTCTCTGCAACACAACTTCTCTGCGAAGTGGCAATGAAGACATAGAGATTTCTTTCCCAAATAAAGTTAATATGAATATTTGAGAAACTTGAAAAAAGATTTCTATTTCTGTAACTTTTAATGAGAAAAGTTGGTTCCCTTATAAAACAACTAAATCTCACCCTCTCTGATTTTGACCAAATTCCTCCATGGTTTAAATGGGCATGCAGGGCAATTTTGGAATCTTAGCAAAATCTTGGGCAATGAAATACGTATGGCATTCAGTCCTTTTTCTCTCCAATTTTTCAGAAATGGGATAACGTTTGAAGGTGCAAGAAAAGAGCGAGGTAATGTTTTGGCACCTTTAAAGGCCAACTATAAAAAAGTAAACAGATGAGATTGAACGGCAACTTACCTGGTAGATCATGACTTTAAAGTTCCTACGCTTCAGCAATTCCGTCTCATTGGATTCTAACTTCTTGATTTGTCCAGCTTGTTTCTCCAGATTTTGTCGGACAGTTTTCACATTAACACTGACTTTACGGACTTTCTCCAACATCTTGTTGACTGTATTGCTGGTGGTGGTGTGGGCTTTGGTGAGCTTAGCCAGTTCCCCCTGGATGCTGGCCACTACACCATCCATTTCTTGCTGTCTCTCTTCCAATTGAGTCTGGGTCAGCTGAATCTGATCCACAGCCCCAATAATCTTGTCCAAAAGGGTAAGCACCATAACACCATTGATCTGGTCAGATTTAATGGGTTCTTCAGCAGCTGGCTCATCCGAAGCCTCAGATGCAGTTGGCTGCTCGACGATATGGAGGGTGGTGTCTGCCATGGTCACTTAAGAGTTCTGACTAGGAAAATCTGGAGAAGCTTGACACTGTAGTGACAAGACAGAGAAGTGAAGGCTGAAACAGATCTCTCAGTTCCGGGAGGGCAGACAGAAGCCAAGAGCTGAGCGTGTGGATTTATGCTTCAATTGAAGTGGTACAATCCTTGCAAAGCTGTCAGGGGAAACTGTCCTGCAAAATTTTCCAGGCTCTGAGGCCATTGGTTGACTCCACCTCAACTGAAGGAAAGGACGCTCTTGCCAAATGCCTTGTTGACCCACCCCTTTTTTTCTACAATGATTAAAATAGTTGGAGAGGAGGCAACAGCTTTAGCATGTGAGCACAGGCAGAGTTTGAGCGTTCGCTCACTCCCTCACAGAGGAATGCAAAAATCTAAACTCCAACAGCCACTGCTGCTTACTAGGTGGTGGGAGGGCAGGGATTTCTTAGCAAGATTTCTCTGGAATCTAGAGGGAGGAGGGGAACAAATATTCTGTACAAAACTGATAATGGAAAAACCACCTACTCTGTGAATATCAGTGAATATGTAACAGGGGCTGGATGGGAAACAGCTGCACGGAAGAGTACAGCTGGGATAACCCAGAAACTTCTGTGTTGAGCCAGGCCAGCTTAAAGTTTCATATTTCCTTTTAAAGGCATTCAGTGACAGTTTAGGACACACACACACAGCTTGGATCACTCAGTTTACACAACTGGTAGTACAACTGAATTCAGCTATGCTAGAGGTACATGGACAAAACAGCATGCATATACAGCTCCAATGTACTTCAGAAACGGCTATCTGGATTAAAAAATGGAGCTCTGGTGCCGAAACACTTGCTAGTTGTATGGCCAGGTTTCTTGTTTTCTGTACAGTACTGATTAACTGTTGTTGCCTGAAACAGTAGTTGCCATTTTATGGAGATGAAACAATTCTGAATTGTTAACTTGCCATAAATAAATCTGAGGATTATTCTGCATGTTTTCTAACGTGTCAAATGTTATGCGTCTCACTGAGAAAGAAACTTCTCTTTAATTCAAATGAAAGCTGTATGAATGGAAATGAATTCCATAAGGATCATGAATGTATAAACATCTCAGAATACAAAGAAAAATTCTCGATTTAGGTGCACTGTTTTTATTATTTAGACCACAGGTGGGGAAGATGGCCTCTTTATGACTTGTAGACTTCAACTCTTCTGGGAACTGAAACCAATTCATAAGAGGACCATGGTTTCCTCATCCCTGATTTAGATTATTGAGAGTAAGAATGCACTCCAAAAGATTTTTAGGAAGTATAATTCCATGAAATCTATAGCTTCTCTGCTCTTGAAAAAAAATCCACAATAAATCCTTCTAGTTTCAATTTGGAAATGACAGACACTGATCTCAGCATTTGTCTAAAAGAACCCAAGACAAGAGGAAAAGTGGATAGAAAAAATAAAACAGCAAACATTTGTTTGATTGGAATTCATGGTTTATAACTAGCCTTTAAAGAAAAGAGAGAGCTAATCTTCCCCCTAACTGTTGTAAAGCAGCTATAAGTCACTGGCTTTATGAAACAAAGTCTTCTAGCTAGAATTGGTTGCTTCTTACTCCTGCCAGCATGGGCAATACTGATAAGAAAATTCTGTGGCTCTAAATGCAATTGACGTTAATGGACTCTATATAGCCACGCAGAGTCACCTTGTAGAGGAGATGGGCATTATAAAAATTAATTAATTAAAAGATGGCTTCAGCACAGCAGAAAAAAGCAGCCTGAAGTAGACCTAAAGATGCTTTTCCAAAAGTCAACTGGACTTCCTTGGTTTTTTTCATTGAAAACTTTTTGCTTCTCACTCAAGAAGTTGAAGAAACTTCTTGAAGGAAAAAACCCAAGGAAATCCAGTTGCTTTTTGGAAAAGCACCTTTGGGATAACTATCACCTGGATCATGGGTGTCAAACTTGCGACGTCATGTTGCCGTCACATGACATATCACAATGTTTTTCCCCTTTGTGAAGCTGGGGTGAATGTGGCCCAGGGGTGAAATCCAGCAGGTTCTGACAGGTTCTGGAGAACCGGTAGCGGAAATTTTGAGTAGTTCGGAGAACCAGCAAATACCACCTCTGGCTGGCCCGAATGGGGTGGGAATGGAGATTTTGCAGTATCTTTCCCCCAGGAGCGGGGTGGGAATGGTGATTTTGCAGTATCCTTCCCTTGCCACGCCCACCAAGCCACACCCATAGAACTGGTAGTAAAAAAAATTGGATTTCACCACTGGTGTGGCCTGCGTATGACACATCCAGCCCGTGGGCTGCAAGTTTGATACCCCTGATCTGGATGATGGAGAATCTCTATAGACATTTAACCTGGAGTAGAAATAATGTACCTAGTTTGAATGCATTCAAGGAATTGTTCATGCCATTCCTTTTGAACAATGTAAATGGCCTTATATGAATCAAATGGTTGGTCCATTTGACAATATTAATTAATTCTGGTAGGTTTTTTTAACACATCTGAAAGAATAGATACTTGACAGAAGTATTGATGTACAGCACATCATTTTGATTGCTCAGATCAGACCTCCACACCTAATGCCTTGCAGATGTGCAACCCTTCCAATTTGGAAGTTATTTTAATTTGCTTTGGCTTGTGAAAATAAAGATTTCAGATTTACTAGCCTGATGTTTGGGAGATAAATATATATATATAACTGCAGAAAACACATGATTCAGTTTTCAAAACTACATCAAACATCTTCATTATTTATTCATGTGTCAGGCTCAAGTGACAAGCCAGTCAATTACTGTTGCAACCAATGGATCAACACTTTGTTGATCTGAAAAAAAAAAGTAGATCCTGCACTTGTGGGAGAATACAAGGAAGGAAAAAAACCTACATACTATATCCCCCCCCCCCAAAAAAAGTGGATGGAAATGTCTGTGCATCTTATATAGCGAATATTGTGGTCGGGAGGAGGGGGATTGGTGCGGCACTGATCAGCTGTTCTAGAACGGGCAGTGGTGGCAAACAGGCTACAGCAGTGAATGGGCGGCGGCGAATGGGCAGTGGCAAACGGGCTGCAGCGGCGAATGGTTGGCTGGAAATAGGCCACAGTGAACAGGCTGTGGCAAATGGGCCAGATGAATATTGGATGGATGCTGGGAGGCAGAGGCAGATTTTTTTTATTGTTTTCCTCCCCAAAAGCTAGGTGTGTCTTATAGTCCGATAAATACGGGTATATACACATCAAAAAATTGCAAGGTAAGTGACATCATGCAGAACAAATAAAAACGTATAAGAAATAGTAAATTAAAGAAATTAGTGTCCTAAGGAAACATATCTAAAACAAGCTCATAACAACACTATATTTCTCTCTTATCTTTCTCTCTTCGCAACCCATTTTTGCTTCATAGATGTCCTTCTAGTTTTTGAACTACTGTACCTTTATCTTTTTCAGAATCTCATCAAGCTTATCCAACCAATGTTTTCTTGCTCTTCCCTTCCTTTTAGCTTGTTTGCTCTTTATTTTATATCACCAAACTATCTTAAGATACTTTTGTACTGGTCACACACTCCTATAACTAATCCACATTCATTCAATCTCAACTGAATCTCTTCTTATTAAATTCCCTCTTAAATACCCAATTTGCATAGCATTCAATTTATTTTTATGATGTAGATAAGGCAATAGATTAGAAACTAGGTTACTCTTGAGTCCAATGCTGGTAACATTGGGCCAGTCACTTTCTCTCTCAATCCTGGCAAACCACTTTAAAAATGCTGTCAAAAATCCCTGCCATGGTACTTCTCAAGAGTGAAAACTGATTTGAAGGCACAATGTATCCTACTCTCTTATGCAGGTAATCTGTAATTCAAAACAATCAGTTTAATGAATGTTTGAAGTTATAAGCCCATACCAGTCGGGCTTCAGGCGCAGACACAGCACGGAAACGGCATTGTTGCCCTAGTGAATGATCTCTGGCGGGCCCAGGATAGGGGTTATTCATCCTGGTGCTACTTGACCTCTCAACGGCTTTCAATACCATCGAACATGGTATCCTACTGCGACGGCTCTGGGGGTGGGAGGCACTGTTTTACAGTGGTTCTCCTCCTATCTCTCGGGTCATACGCAGTTTGTTTGGGTGGGGGGGTCAAAGATCCTCCCCGAAGCCCTTCACTTGTGGGGTGCCACAGGGGTCGGTTCTCTCCCTCCTGCTCTTTAACATCTATATGAAGCCGCTGGGTGAGATTATTTGTAGGTTCAGAGTGAGGTATCATCAGTATGCTGATGATACCCAGGTCTACATCTCCACCCTGGACCAACCCAGAGTTGCCCTTTCCCTGATATCCCGATGCCTGGAGGCGGTACAGGTCTGGATGGGTAGGAACAGGTTCAGATTCAACCCCTCCAAGACTGAGTGGCTGTGGATGCCGGCATCTCCTGATCTAGTACCCCTACCACTTCAGATGGGAGGGGAGTTGTTGACTCCTTCTGAAAGGGTTCGTAATCTAGGAGTCCTCCTTGATCCTCAGCTGTCCCTGGTTGATCATCTGACAGCCGTGACAAGGGGAGCTTTTGCACAGGTTCGTCTAGTGCGTCAGTTGTGCCATTTCCTAGACAGGGAACCTTCGTACAGTCACGCTCTCATTATTTCTTGGCTGGATTACTGCAATGTCCTCTACATGGGGCTGCCCTTGGGGTGCACCTGGAGGCTTCAACTGTCCAGAATGCGGCCGTGCGGGTTGTTACAGGAGCCTCCTGTTACTCCCTTGTAACACCTCTCCTGCGCGAGCTGCACTGGTTACCGGTGATCCTTCGGATCCACTTCAAGGTGCTGGTTTTGACCTATAAAGCCCTACATGGCATGGGCCCGGGGTACTTGCAGGATCACCTCCTACCGGCCTCCCACCACCCAGTGCAGTCACATAGGACTGCCCTCCTCTGGGTGCCATCAGCCAGGATGAGGGCGTTCTCTGTGGCCGCACTGACCCTCTGGAATGAATTACCCACTGAGCTCTGGACGGCCCCCAACCTCCGCGCTTTTCGCGCCGAACTGAAGATATGGCTTTTTCAGCAAATTCCCTGATCTGTTATGAGATTTTAGTTGTTGGGTTTTTTATTTTTGGATGTTTTTAATTTTATTTAGTTATATGTTTTTTAATTTGTGAGCTACCCCGAGTCCTACGGGAGAAGGGTGGCATAGAAATCTAAGAAAATAAATAAATAAATAAATAACAGCACTGAAAAAAGTGACTTATGATTGTTTTTCATGCTTATGACTATTGCAGCATTCCCATGATCACATGATCAATAAACCAAATGTATACATTTATCAGCATACACAAAAACATATACATTTATATCCCCAACTGACACACCTCTCAAATCACCATAAGCATTCCTTATATATATTGATCCATAAGTATAATAAACAACCAAGGTAATATTGTCTTATTCACAACACCATTCCTAGGCATTCCATTTACTATCACATTTTCCCCATTATATACTCTTATAGTTGTATTCAGCAAGTAGTCAAGCTATATTCATACAGAATAAACATTCGGATTGTCATACATTCTGTCATAATGAATGCATAATACAATCTATGTCATTCTTTACTCATCTTCAGCTCCGCATTCAATAACATCATTCCACATATCCTTCTCTTTAGTCTGATGCAACTATCCGTGGTTTACAGCTTGTAGGAAGCAGCAGGTGAAGCTAGGTAAAATCACATTGAATACCTTCTCAATTAGCACAGGAGCCCACCAAGGCCCTGTGCTCTCTCCATTATTTTTTTCTCTATATACCAATGACTGCATCTCCAAGAATTCCTATTTTTCTATCCTTAGGATTTATATTGATTGTTTTCTAGTATGATTCAATTGCTTATTTGTACGCTATGACTCTCATTAAGTGTTGTACCTTATCATTTTTGACGAATTTATCTTGTCTTTTATGTACACTGAGAGCATAGGCACCAAAGACAAATTCCTTGTGTCAAATCACACTTGGCCGATAAAGAATTCTATTCTATTCTGTTCTGTTCTGTTCTGTCCTGTCCATTTTCTATTCTGTTCTGTTCTGTTCTGTTCTGTTCTGTTCAATTCTAATTCTAATTCTAATTCTAATTCTAATTCTAATTCTAATTCTAATTCAATTCTATTCTATTTCTATTTCTGTTCTGTTCTATTTATTTTCTGTTCTGTTCTATTCTTCTTCTATTCTATTCTATTCGGCACAAGAAGAATCCTATTTTCTAAACGGCTCTGAAATATTTTTGTACGTATCAAAAAATTTTTAAATAGGAATAAATAATAAATCAATCTTCTTCAACTGGTTCTCTGTAAATACTTCGAAGTAGAATTGCAAGAGTTGCAGCCTAAAAGATCGGCAGTGCATTACATTGAAAAAGCCCGATCAGAGTCGTCCCTTTCGTTGCCCATGATCCTGCCGAGAAAGGGCGATTTGGGGGATGAATCCCGTTTTCCGGATTAAATCCTCTGTCCATCCCACTCGAAAGGAAAAAGGCTCCCGACGAATAACGTATCTCTCCGTGCAGACGGGCCACTAAAGAACCAGGCCGTCGGTATCTTCCC
This sequence comes from Coluber constrictor foxii, assembly GCA_038048745.1. Lineage (NCBI taxonomy): Eukaryota > Metazoa > Chordata > Lepidosauria > Squamata > Colubridae > Coluber > Coluber constrictor. Next base: position 75,380,759 of record CM075961.1, read on the forward strand.
ACACAAGCAACCTAACGACGCCCCGCCCACCAGCGGGAAGAACAGATCCAAGAGCAGAAGGCCGAACCAGCCCGTCCTGTAAAGGAGGGAGTTACGTCGTGACGTGGTGACGTCATTTGACGGAAGCTCAGGCGGCAGCTCTGGACTGAGCCTGTGGGTCACCCTTGGGGAGGTAGGTGGGGGGGGGATTCTTTGAGAGGAGGTTCTTTTTCGGGGGGGGGGGCTGAGGGGGAATGACAGGATGCCCTTTGTTCTGGAGGGGGGGGGAGCAGTGGGCAATTGTGGGGTGAGCGATCTGGTCTCTGTCCGCGGGATGCAATGGTTGTGTGAAGGGGCTTTTGTTGCTGGCGTTCTTCCAAATGAACGTTTAGGTCTCTTGCCCTCTTAATCCGTGTTGCTTGGTTAAAAAGGGGAGGAAAAGAGAGGATTTTTTCGGTGTGAGGTTGAGGACATTGGTGGTGGTGGGGGGGGGGAGTTTTTCCTTGCGATCATACCTGGATCATCATTGAAAGGAGGGGACTCTTCGTCAGCATTTTTGAGAGGGCAGGCATTTTGAGAGAAATATTATTTTATATTGCTCTTTATTATTGTATAGGGGGCTTTATTTCTTATGATCAAGGAGTACTGGGGACTGGATGATCATGGGAGGCGATTGGTGAAGGAGGAATATTGGATAGCGTTTCCTTCCATTTCTTTACCATAATTGTGAAGAATATACGCCAGGAATGGGTGGGCGGACAGTAGACCCTGTGATCTGTGAGAGGTACTAGCAGCTTTCTGACATTCATTTGGTGATTTGATGGGGCAGGATCTGAAATATAAATAAATTGAAAAGAATACTCATTTGATAGGAAGGAATGACTGTTTCTCAAAAATTATTGTGTCATTCTCTCTCTCCCTCCCCCACCCCCCACTCCATGATTACTAAAGGCAGAAATGTTAATTATCTGTGGGATATGGAAAAGGTTTGGTTATGCAGCAGAGGATAATATATGAATAAAAATATCATTGATTCATTGCAGACGTGTTTTCAGATCTAGGCTGCACAAATCTGGATGGCCATTAGACAGCAGCAAAGAATCTTGTTTCTTTTTCTATCATCTAGTGATAATGTGGAATTTTGTAACCTAAATCTGTAGCTTTAGGATTGTTGATTATTTATTACCCTGATTTTTAATCTAATTGCTAGCTCTTTCTGGTTTTGTTAATATGTTATATTAACTAAACATTTTTTGATCATGATGATAATTTGCTTTTTAAATCTCTTTTAGATTGGATAATGCCTTTGGTTGTGTTTTTGTACAAGGCTTCTTATTCTGTGTTTGTCAGCCTGCAATATTTGAGCAGCAGGTTGGAAATGTAGTTTTTTTCGTGGTGTCTAGTTAACTTTGAGTGGTAGCTTGCATGTATCATTTTTAATGCAAAATACACTATCACACATACATTAAAACTTATTGTGCATCCTATTGTCTAAAAGGAAGTACAAATCTTTTGAAAGCTGTTCAGGTTCTACAGGTTCTCTGGTGGATAATATAATTCTGTTTATTGGCATGCTTAATTCACTAATAGGAAGTATAGTAAGGTATTCTACAAAGTGTTTTGCATTAGAAATTAATAAGTGATGCTTTATAGATAGAGAACAATGCATTTTGATTGATGGGAATTCAAATATTTCATGGGTTTGCTTAGACTTATTTCTGTTTGCTTAGCATTTTCATATCTATAAGCATATAATTATTGCCTCTGCATTTTGTGACCTTTATTGGAAATGCCACAATACCAAGTATTCTTTGCTTCCATAGATCCCTAGTCTATGATCTCTGGATATGGTGTGTTCTTTACTGAAAATTGAATTTGGAATCCTTAGGCTACAGGTGAATCTGCTGCAGTATGATAGGGGCAAAAAAAAGCTCCTTCACTGAAATAGCTGTCAACTATAAATTGCCAGTAGTGTTTCTAAGACAGAAGATACTGTTTGATGTTATAAGAGGGACTGACGTTTGAAGCTTTAGGCTCAAGGTTGAATGATTAATCTCAGAAACAATTATCTACAGATGAACTACCTAAATTGGGATTATTTGAATGGCATATAAGATGCATTAACAGTACATAGAAGTCACCAGTAATGGTAATGTTATATTGCAGCTTCTAAGAATTGAAATAATTACATATGGATATTTTACACATTGCAAATGTGGAATAGAACATTAAGATCGGATATGGCAGTCTTTTGGAAGTTGTTGGTTAGACTTGATATTGAGGGTAAACTGAGCATGCCAGAAAATGAGACTCTTAATGGACATAGACATGTACAAAACAGTCATTTAATAGATAGTAAACTAATGATATAGAAGTTGCCCACTGCTATCCCTTTGGCCTTCCAGTTTTCTGTTCCCCTAATTAACATAAAGCCTACTCAGCATTTTTATTTCCTAAGAATGCCATGATAATTTGTCACTATTAAAGTCATAACAAAAGTTAAACAGTTTTTACCCTTCTTCAAGACTAATTTGTAAAATTTCAGACCTGAAATTAATTCAGATGTAAGACCCCAGGAAGGATTTATGTAAATTTATCTTAATGTTATTTTTTTCCCTTAAGGTATATGAAGATTCTCATCCTAGTTTGATTGGCTTCTTTTTTCACCATGGGTGAGCTCTTTCGAAGTGAGGAAATGACCCTCGCACAACTTTTCCTTCAGTCTGAAGCTGCGTACTGCTGTGTCAGTGAATTGGGAGAACTTGGGAAGGTCCAGTTTCGAGATGTACGTATTTTCTTTGGTTCATTAATATAGTTATTATGCTCCAAAACATGATTTTGTGCTCAGAATTTTTGTTTCTTTCAAGAGCATTAATGGGATATCTTTCAATTAAGTACGTGATGATTCAGACCTATGATTGATAACAGCTATACTTGATAAAGTTTACTTTTTAAAGTTAATCTTACTAAAGATTGTACAGTAGCAAAAACTAATACAAACAAAAAAATAAAGTAAAAGCTGCAAAAAAGAAAAAAGACAAAGAACAGAAATAACAGAAAAAAAATAAATATAGCAAAGAAAAAAAATATAAAGAAGTGATCCCCTTCTTCATCATAACAGGTATAAATAATTTTAATAATTTATCATCTCTTAAAATACAACAAATGATCTTTCTATATCTCATCCATACAAATCCATAAAACTTTGCCATTTCAGTCCTGATGTTAGCAAAAGTCCATTAAAAATTACCAGAGATAAAAACATATCTCTTTTAATCTTGATCAAATGTACTTAATCTATATTCCTTTTACTTTTAACTATCTTCATCTTTAATTTCTTCAAATTATGTCCTAGAAATAGAATTTATTTATTTATTTATTTTGTCTCATCTCACCTCACACGTTCTTCAAAGTTTTAACAAGCCTCTTTTGTAAATCCAAAAAACCCAAACTTATCCAGGTCATTATTTTGTCTATTTCTTTTAATTATCAAGACACCAATTTCTTTTGTACAATATGTCAGCGTAATGTCTTTTTCTATATCTTTCTTGTAATCTGTCATTTTGAAACTCTTTTTAAAATAAGGCTCAGTCTTATCAGGTAATACTTGTTTCTTTTCCTGCATTTTTTAAATGCAGTGTATAGAGGCAGATACTCTTAAAACTGACGTCTGAGTCCATTGTTCAAAAATATTCATTAATATGTTCAGTGTTAAAATATTTTACTTTGTTCTGTATTAGTAAGTTGAGTTTGTTTTCCTTTAGTATTTAGTTCCTTTTTGTCTGTCTAGTGTCCAATGTTTAAAGTACTGTCTTATTTTTAAAAAATAATTCAAAGGAAAGCATTTTTCCACAGGAAGGAGTCTTTGTAATTAATTCTAAAACCTTATTTCAAATTTATCTGGACCCCTAATCCTTTGACTCAACCTAAAGACAGAATGGCTCAGCCATGGTAAACATGCTCCTAATCCCTTCCTTTAAATGTTGCCATTTAATGGGATCTAGGTAGCATGTATTTTCAAAAAGCAGCCTCTGCTCTGTGGAACACGTTTCTCCTTCAGGTTTGACACTCTTCCATCTTCCTAGCCTTCTGAAAAGTATTTTAGACTTGACTTTTCCTTCAAGCACTGGGATAGGGTGAGGTGGATGAGAGGAATTAACAAAGTAGTACACATGGATTCTCAATTTTGGTGTCAGGTTTTTAATGTTTTTGGCTACATACATATATACATGCATATATGCATACATTATTTTAATTATTAATTGAGAGCTGCCCAGAATTCAATATAAGATGGGCAACTGTATAAATGTTTTACATAAATAAATAAATCTATTTACAACTTTTAAAAGTTTTAATTAACTTTTTGGTGTTTTATCTCAATTAAAAAAGTTCTTATGCTCATAATTAAAATTTTCTTTCATTAAGGATTGAAAGAAGACTCATCACATATTTTCAGATTTGTTCTTCCTGAAAATTCTAGTAGTAGAAAAGTTGTTAATAAGCAATTTCCAGATAAGATTAGAAAAGGAAGTATGCAAACTTGGTGTCCTTTTAAAAGCGCCAACTGCTTGCTGTTTGAGCAAGATGACTATTTTCTTGTCTCTCAGTGCTCAAAACCTGCCAGAATCTGCTCTCTTGTAGCTTTCTGAGGAGAAACTGTATGAGCACTTGTAAGCAATCTACTGTCCTCAAACCTTTGTCTAGAAAGTTTTGAAGAGCCACTCTATCACCGGCTTCTTTGCTGTAGTCATTGGTTCTGCTTTTTATGGCGCTGTCTTCAGTCCGCCATTTCGTCCTCTGAAAGTTCAAGGGTCGGATTGTTGAACTAGTTTCTGAAGTGAAGTTGGAGGCAGAGAGTGACAGTCTATTCATGTTTCTGCATATACTAGTATATGCCATTATAATTACATGCATTTATTGACAGCTAAACCCTGATGTGAATGTGTTCCAACGTAAATTTGTTAACGAAGTCCGAAGATGTGAAGAGATGGACAGGAAGCTCAGTATGTCATTGTTTTCTTTTACTTATACTCTTTGTATAGGTTTATAAGAGTAAATTAGGTTCTATATATATATTTGTATATACTCTAGATTCACACTTAGTGCCAGTTCTGATTTTTGAATACAAGTGGGTCTCACTTGACAACCATTCATTCTGCAGCCATCTAAATTTACAGTGGTACTGAATTAATGGCACTTATGATGCTCAAGTTAACTTAACTCATGCTTAACTCATACTTAAATTGGCAAGCATATGCATGGTCATGTGATTGTGGTGTCTTGCTTACAATTATGTCATCGCAGTATCATGTGATGGCCATTTGTGACCTTTTCTGGCTTCCTATAAGCAGGGTTAATGGGTAAATATGAAAGGAGGTCACAAATGGTAATCATGTGACATCCTCACTTACACTTGTGATTTATTTAACTATGACAACCAGAAGTGCCAGAATTTATATTACTAAATGGTTAAGTTATATTTTATGATCACATTACTTACATTTGATTCCAATTACTGACATTAAGTGAGGATTACCTGTGATTCAAAATTGACTGGATTCACAGATAATATTAACTTATAGCTATTTTTTATTTTAAAAAATGGCAGAGTTAGCATAACTAAGCCAAAAATAGACAAATTTTATTATATCGTAGCCTGTGGTGTATCTTAAATAAAATATCCCTTTCACAATAGACTACTTTTTGTGCTTATTCATTTTTTGGATGCAAGATAATGTAACATATCATCTTGCATCCAACCCGCTCTGTTACACTGATTAGCAACCATTTGCCTGGTATCTCGAACATCTTTATAAATATTGCCAGTTGCTTCCTGTTTACTGCATTTAATTTAAAAAAACAAAAAGTAGAATGGAGAAATTGTGTATGTTCCTCTCCCTACTTTATACTTCTGTATCTCTGTGATACCTTCTGTAGTGGCTGCGGAAAAAGGCCTAGGAGTATAGGAGTCTCTTTGTGCTTGCTCTAGCCTTCCATATATGTGTTGACAGAATTAACCTCAAGCTAACCCTTTGATTTAGGGCTAATAAGATGAGGAACAAAAGAAAAGATAGATAACTCTTTTACCAAATTTGATTACAAATATATATTAAAGCATAATTTTTTCCATAATCCAGATTTGAATAACACAGAGCTGAGTAAATTCCTTGAACGTCCATTATGCAGCTACCAAAGGCTACTGGAAATCCTTATAAATTGTATTTTTAATGTGACAAGAATATGACTGGAAAGTGTTCAGCAGCTATATTTAAATATAACTCAGTTTAAAGAAATATAAAAACAGGTTCTTCTTTAGTCCCCCAGCTTTTGGGATTGTGATCTTTATACACTTGCAAAGTATGAATATGGTCCTTGCCTGGAAAAAGAAGTGCATCCTGTACTATGATAACATGCTAATTTGGCTTCTGGTAGCCAACTGTTTATGATGTTACTTTCCCCATGTTCTTTTGCAATTATATTTGTATTTTGGTCTGTGACCTCAAATAAAAGTATTATAATATTTTTTAAAAATGCTAATTAAAATAGTGAATTTAATTATTTATTTTCTGACTTTTGTTCAGGAACTCAAGGTGACATTGTACAAGTATAATTAAAGAGCATACAGTTTTGAATTTTAGTATTTGTCCCTTTGTATATCTTATTTTTTTAATGGAATGAGATGTCTGAGAATGGAGGAATAAATTGAAATTAATGGATTTGGATCTGGGAATCATTGATTCATTTGTTTTCTGATACAATACTGCATATCTTCATAATGCCACTCTGACTCTTTTTCAGGATTTGTGGAAAAAGAAATTAAGAAGGCCAACATTTCCCTCACAGACACTGGAGAGAATCCAGAAGTGCCGTTTCCTCGAGACATGATTGACTTGGAGGTAAATACATTATGTAAAGTGTTGTATGGTGACAGTGTAAAACTAATTTTTCTGCAGTGGGCTATAAAAAGGAATTATCAATACCATGCTTCCCCATGGTATTAATATAAACTTCGAAGTGAATTGGTTTGGAAAAAGTGCAAAATATAATATTTTTCCTTAGTTTTCAACTACTTTCTCTCAAGAGCAATTCGAGTATTAATTTTAGTGAATAGCTATAGTAAATTTGGATACTATACATTTAGCTATAAGTATTCTGCTTTTTATTACCAAATACATAAAGCCACAAATATACTTTCAATAAAGGCTACAACATCATAAATAACAAGGCTTTGATAATAAAACTAAACAGATTGTTATAGCATAGAAACAAGTTGTGTACTATGCTAATATATGAAAAATGGGGAAAATAAAAAGATTTCATAATATGTTCCAGTGAAAATTGGCACTTGGGTATAAAAATCTATATCACATCATAGGGAAATATGCATATTGACCCAGATTAATTCTAGGACCCAAATGTACCCTTGTTTCCTATTTTTTGTAACATACCCATATCAGCTCTTTTTCCATTCCCTGTATCTTATTTTCTGCCTTATTACCTCCTTCAATTTTTTGTTACAGTATAGTGATTCAGCACTGATTTGCTCATAAACCATCAAAGCCTCTTTTTTGTTTCCCTTATGGTATTTCATATTTCTGTTAACTCCTTTCTATCAGAATGTGAGTGTGTAGCAAAGACAAATAGAAAAAGCAAATAGACCAAGGAGCAGCTTAGAATTGAGAGATCATTCTAATTCACTTTTGTGAGGTGCAGGGATTTTTTTTGCCAAAAAGAGATAGGTAAACAGTTACCATTAAGCCTCTTATGAAATACTGGTGCTTTGATATTGAATTATGTGTTTGTGTGTATATTAGCATTTGGAGGAGGCAGGGAGAAGTATTTCAAATGTTTAAAATTATGTGTTGATTAAGAAAAATAGCGGATGAAAGATACAATTTGATAATACAAGTCTTTGAATTACAACCCTAACTGGGACCAGAATTTCTATTGCTGAGCAATAGAAGTGGTAATTAAGCACATCATCATGTGATATGCTGCTGATTAGCTATGGTAGTTTCTGCAGTCCTGGTTGTGGATGTTAAACAAGGACTGTATGGTTGCTAGGTGAAGTCATTAGACAGGGTAGCTAGTGAAGTGTAGGGTGGACAAAAGGTTGGAGATAGGTGAAGAGATAGATGGATGGGGGATGGGTGAATGAAGCAGAAACAATTCACACAGGACAAGATTACATAAACTGTGGGACACTACCAGTGTCATTAATTAGTACAGCTGCCAAGCATCCACATTTTGATTACATAATTATGGTAGCATCACAATAGCTGGAGCTTCAAGGAATGTTTCTAACTATCATTCATTCAGTGATGTTGTAACAAATGGCCTTTAAATGTATTGATGTAACTGGAGGACTACCTGTATCTGATTCAGAACTATAACTTGGAGAATATGTATTAATTAACAGTATACATTCTCAACAGAACTTCAACAAAATTTAAGAAAGATTGGTTCCCATGTATATATCACAGCATAACAGTAACAGTTCCCCTCACAAATATGTGCTAGTTGTTCCCGACTCTAGGGGATGGTGCTCATCTCCGTTTCTAAGCTGAAGAGCCAGCACTGTCCAAAGACATCTCCGTGGTCATGTGGCTGGCAAACGCCAAAGGTGCATAGAACGCTGTTACCTTCCCACCAAAGATGGTCCCTATTTCTCTACATGCATTTTTTTATGTGCTTTCAAACTGCTAGATTGGCAGAATCTGGAACAAGTAACGGGAGCTCACTCTGTTATGCAGCACTAGGGATTCGAACTGCCAAACTTTTGATTGACAAACTCAGCGTCTTAGCCACTGAGCCACCACATCCCTTTATATCACAGCATAGCAAGTATAAAAAATTATAGTTTGATTTCTAAGGGTCCTAAATGTTTATAAACGTTTATAAATTAGAAGCACAAAAATTAAGAAGCACAAAAACTAAGTTTTTTCTCCCATCTTTTTTTCTTTCTTTTTTCTTTTTTCAGTCATTGTTGACAAATTTGCTTTGTCTATCTTTTTCTTTTTTCCATATGCACAAATACGAAGTAACAATACATAGGAGCCTTAATATTAAGTAAAAAGCCATGATAGAAAGAGAAACAGTTGTAACATATTTTGATACAATTTTGATATAGTTATATACATTCAGTTACCAATCATTTTTTCAGCAATTGTCAAACCTACGACAGTACTGAAAAAAACGAGTGGTTCTCAAAGTTCCAGCTGTCACAGCAGTCCATAGTCAAATGGTTGCAATCTTGGTACTTGGCATTTGGCTTCCACTTACAGTGATTGAAGTGTTTTTTGGTCTTATGATTGTGATTTGCAATCTTCTGTGTCAGCTTCCCACAAGCAAAGTCAATGGCAAAGTCAGCAGGGAAGGTTGCAAATAGCTCTGGTAAGTCACTCACATCTTACCTGCCTAGCAAAAGTCACCAAGGTCCTGCTGCGCCTTGAGAGCCACTTGCACATTTCCCCATATGTGGCAGGAGCTGGTTGCACTTATGCTGCATCTTACAGGCCATCATACATCCTCCCCAACTTGGCAATAGCCATGCCTGGTTTCTCCATGCACCACATGTTACCTTCCTGGCCTGCTTCCTGTAAATCACCTGCTACTCGTTTAATAATCCACAGTTGTCGCTTAACAATGGCAATGGGAAGTGCTGGGATTGCCTTCATTAAGTAGTGTGATCATTTATTGTTGCACTTTTTGAATGCATTGCTTAGAGATGGAAATTCCAGTCCCAATTACTATTGTTAGCTGAGGACTATGTGTATTCACTTTTGGATGCAAAACTAATAATTTTATTCCTATTGATATTTCCAGATGAAATAATAGTTAATAATGATACAATACTATGTATGCATGTATGTATGTATGTATGTATGTATATGTATAAGTGTGTATGTGTGTGTGTAGATATATGGCCTAAATCAAGGGATTCTCAAACATTTTGGTGTCGGGATATCTTATAATTTGTATATAAATAGATATAAAATGTACAGTTATTGAACTTTATATTGAGGCCTATGCTGCAGCATTTATATTGAGGCTAGTGTCTGTCCAACACTGCATCATGATTCTTCATTGAAGTTTACATTAATATGCACATTGAAAAAATAAACGTATCTGAAGTATATTGATAATTGCTTTACTTTTTCTTGTTTCCTCCTCTTATCACTTTCTAGGCAAACTTTGAAAAAATAGAGAATGAGCTCAAAGAGATCAACACCAACCAGGAAGCCCTGAAAAGAAATTTCCTAGAGCTAACAGAGTTGAAATTCATACTCCGAAAAACTCAACAATTTTTTGATGAGGTCAGAATATCGGAATGTTTTCAATTCTTATCATCTGGGCCAGCCCATCATAACCCACTGTTTTCCTTCTTACAAATGCCTACTTAAGTTGCAATTTGGGTTGGCAGCTCTATTTGCTTCTGATGTTTTTCATCATTCATGAAAATTTGGGAATTGGTCATAGAAAAATCTATTTGTATTCCTAGTTGTTAGGACATCTTGCAGGCACACAAGGATTTAGAATATCTCTAAGCATGTTTTACAGTTAGATAGAGAAGAGAGTTTACAGAAATACAAAGACATAAAGTGCTATATTTTAGAGCACAGTGTTAAAGCAGAAGTGATTGAATATTCTTATATATCTAAACCAGGGAAGGAAAATCACCTTCTACAATTTTCTCCTACATTTCTTATGCTCCTTGATTATTGATTTTACTGTCTCAAGCAGTAAACAGTAAAATTATAATCCAAGAATTGTGAAGAACAACACATTACTTATCATTGCTGTAAACTATAATTTTACTGGCCTGAGGTCAGTAAAATTATAATCCAAGAATTGTGAAGAACAACACATTACCTATCATTGCTATAAGCCATAATTTTAGCCTGAGGTCCTAAACTTACTTATCTGGAGCATTTTTCTTCCAAATCTAGATTAAGGAATTGATTGAGATTTTCGCAGTTATGTTTGGCTTCAGGAAAAAGTAAAAGGGAGGAATTTAAGAAATCTGTATCTACAAATATCTTCATTGCAAAAAATAATTTAAGTCAAAACTTTCCTATTAAGAAATCCTGTTACTGGGCTATACCTTGTTTCAGATATGCATTTAGATTTAGGTTGTTCAGTTTTAATGTTTCAGTTTACAAACATTATATAAAAATGTTTTTTGGGGGTGAATTTTCAGTAATTACTTGAATATACTAAAGATATGCAATCTTCTAATGAAGTGCTTGAAACAAGAAGAAATTTGTTGTGTAAACAGAATGATTTATATATCTTTTTAAAAAAAGTTTTTGCAATATGGCTGCTTTCATTTGCTTTGTGAATAATGATGTGGTGAATCTATACAATAATGGTTCTGGGTGCCTAACTTCAGATGTTGAATATCAGCTTGCAGATTGTGGTTTTGGAGTTTGACTTCTGTGTACACATGCAAGTAAATATTTCATTTTTATGACTGCCACCATGACAAGAAAGGTCAACTATTGTTTTTAAAACAAAAGTTTAGTTATAACAGTTACGTAATGTCTTTTGAAAAGGTGGTGCTCGGAAAAGCATCCAACCTTGGTGCAACATGTGCTTGTCCAATTTTTCTTTGTCTTGTCAACATGCATGTATTTGATCTTTTTGAGTTGCTTAAGAGCTAATTTAAAGAAAATTTGAATCCAGGTTATATTGGACATCAGCTGCGAATATTAACTTTAAGTTGTGTTATTATTTTTATATTAGTCTTGCATATAATGACAGTTCTATTTCCTTTTCAGTACATTGTCCAGTACCATGCTGAATATTCTCTGAGGTTTTTTCTCTTGGGCATAAAATGATTTTTCCCCCAAGAGCAGATGAAAATTAACTATGTAACTTAGATTCTTGCAGTTTGCCCAGAATACTGGCTTGAATTTTAACAAACATAAAATTCATAACATATCAATGATGTGAAGCAGCCTGTGCTGGACATTCTTAAATTAAGACAATTTCTTCTAAACTACATCGCCAATTTTTTATATATGTGATATCTTTTTTAATGCAAGAACTACCCTAATTTAAACCCCAATACATTTTAAAGTGGTACAGTCCTGACACATTGATGTATTTTTACTGCTATTTATAAGAATTGGGCTTTTCAGCTTTGTACTCTAAGTAGCATGTGGTGCTCAATAGTATCACTAAAGAGAAAACAATGGCTATATATCTGGAACTATTTTAAACAGATTGATCACTGTGGATGCCATATATTGTGCTATAACTTTACATTGAGATGTAGCCTTTATAGTTATGAGTTATTTCATGTTCATTCTTTGAAAAGCTTTACGTACCCAGCTAGCAGCGCTCCAAATTTAGGGCGTGTTTTTAAGGTGGCATGGTCTAGTTGCTCCTTCTTCCTTTTTTTAACCACACTGATTGCTGCATTCAACATTTTGAAGACTTTATAAATCTTTTGGGAGATATTTTTAAAATATTTGTTGTTTAATGGCAAGAAATGGCTCGCAAGGCTTGCAGACTTTGATTTAGCTGAGGTGGAATTATAGGAGAATTTGTACCTCACTGAATCAAAATGTTTGCTCTGCCGGTGTAGCCATTTGTTGCATGTCAAAAAAGAACACAGTGATTTTGATTCTATTAACTGCTAGTCATTTTCTCATTCTTCATATCTTTATCTTGTAAAGAGCACAGTGAGAACTGGAATAATATCTCGGAATGTATAAACCATAAGTGTTCAGAATAGACTGAAACAAGACTGGAAAAGTAATGGTTAATGGCATGCAGTTCCCATTTCTTTCCTCTGATTTCTTTCTTTCTTTTTTTTTTTTTCAATCATGTCCCATCTTTGGTTCTCATTTGCATCTGTCATTTCTTCCTTCTCTCGGTGATGCTTGCTTCAGGTGCTGGAAACTGTGAAAACATGTCTCCTGCTTTATGTGTTCTGCCAGAAGGATCTTGACTTGCTTTTCCTATATGGTTGCTTATGAATAATGATCATAAATTGGGTTTACCTTCCACTGTTTTGAAAATTTATGAAACAAAAAATGTTTCTTGCTTTAGCAGAGAAGAAACATAATTCTTACGGAAGGGCACTTGGGAATACTACCTTCCCACCTTTAAAAATAAACTATTCCATTAAAGGTAGGTAGTATTAAAGTATCATTTTGATTCTGATTTTAAAATGTCAGAATTGAGCCTCTCTGCTATTTGTTAACTTTTCTTTGGAAAGGCTTCTTGAAACACAATAATAACCATAATAATTTTTATTTCAAATTCAATTCAAGATTCTTCATTTCAGCATGTACGTTTGTATGTGTGCTGGAGTAGGTATTTTACAGGAGAGAAGGCTGGCCTTTTCAGTTGGTTGTATTTCTTGGTATATTTCCGCAGCTGAAATTCAGCATGATAATGGAGACAGATATTGGAATGTTAGGAGGAAAATTGGACCTTAACAGAAAACATTTGTGTGGAATGACAGATAATGATAGTGTTACTACAGATATTAGCACAAAGATTAACACTTATTCACATGATGCATTACTGCCTATCCAGAGTTGTATATATCTTTGTGTACACTTGTGAGGAATTTTAAAATGTTTTGCCCCATGGAATGTAAAAAAGACTTCTTTTTTTTTTTGAGAAGTGGCTATCCTTTGATACTTGAAACTAACGCAAAGTCATTGCAGGGAAAGAGCTTCTTCTTTAAAGAATGTTAATATTTTGAAGAATATAATCGTAGAGAAAAGAATTTGAAAGCAAAAGGAATGTATTTGGTTTGGGAATCAACATATATTTCCCCCAATTATGTTAAAACTGTATAGATTTTTTAGTGAGAGATTTTCTTCAGTAGATACTGTTGTGCTGAGGTTGATAACTCCATGGGCTTTTTTGCTAGGCCATGTTCTTTTTTTTATGGCCTGCTGCTTGTTCTGATGTATACGTGTCTTCAATTTCAAATAAGAATAAAAAGCCATCTATTTTGCAGGAATGCTTTGCATGCATTGGAAGTGAGAACTTTTCCTTCCAAAGCTTCATCTGCTTTTGCTTTTCTTTAACTGTGTTTTTAACTGTGTGGTTTGTGAAAAAACAAACAAACTGGTTATCCCATGTTGTCCCTGGAGGTGTGGCATTGTCATTCTTCTAGAGCTATATAACTAGTGCTTCTGCAAGTTAAGTTCCCAGGATTCCCAACTAACAAGTTATAGAAACAAAGGTTACCTGTGAATTCCATCCTATTTGTAGAGAGATGGAATGCACTATATAAAAAAATGTAAGTCACGCTAAGCAAGGAATGTTGTGCATGCTAAACTAAAATATTTTTATATGCTTATTTGTAGTGTAAAAAAAGCTAATTGTTCTTTACAAAGGCACTATATACATGTGTTGTTTTTGCAAAAAATAACCTGGTTATTTAATGAGGATTGTGTATATTACATATAATCACAGTCAGTAATATTGGACAGAATTACAGTAGTTCTGCAGTAGCTGTTGCTATATAGTAGCAATTAAAGGATTTTATTCCATGAGAATTTTTAATTCCATTTTCAAAAGCAAATATATTTTTTTAAACCTGTGAATTAGTGAGAAAGGATTTTGAAGATTAGTTACTGCTTGGAAGAGGCAGTTTGCTTGATGAATTTAACCGTTTTTCTACATCCGAGTAGGGCTTTTTTCTTTCCTGCCTTGTCCAGTTATCTCTTTCCCTTACTCCCATCACCATTGTCTTTCTTTCTCTTTTTAATTCTTGCTGTCAGGCCTCACATTGGCATGGCTATAAATCTTGGCTCTCTAGGCACTTAATCCCCAATTCAGAAATTGGTTTACTGCACATCGGCAACACTTTTTATTGCAGATAGGAATGAAACCATATACACCCTGAAAATGCGTCCATTACAGTTAGCAGAAATCAGCCATTCTATAGGCATGTGCTCTAGAGTTGTTTTGATAGCCTTGGAAAGGCTTTTGATTTATGTTCTAACATCTTGCTAAAGGGGAAATTGCTGGTTCCTGCCTTGCTCATCTTTTTTTGCTTACTCCTTCAATTCCATATGGTGGAAGGAAAAAGCGTATGTGGTTACATCAATTCTGTTTTATTTTTTCTCATTGAGAGAATTTTTTTTTTGTAGAGCAACAGTTAATTTTGTAAATAGACTTATTTTATTTTACAAGCATTTAAGTTTGATTAATTATATAGTCTATTAATATAAGACTATGGCTTTTATTCTGACCTGCTCTTCAGTTTCAAAGGAGAAGTTATATGGATAGCATAATTAACATATATGTTAGCATCTTTAGGAAACAAAAGAGTTGTGCTTTTTTAAAATGATGCTGCAGTAGCATGAGCCTAAGAAAAGATTTGTTTGATTTAAAAGGTGCTTGTTACATAGCCACATGAACTTCTAAATCTAAAACACTGCACAACTCTTATGAATATTTCCACAGATATACAAGTGTATCGTGCACACATTTACAGAGTCAGTGGGGAAATCTCCAGAATTGATTTCAGTGGAGTTGTCAGCCGTAAATTAAAAAGACGGGGAGACTGGATATTTCCCCCCACTGCATTAATCATTTTTTGTGCCTACCCTTTGGGTGAATATGATACATGTTTCGAAAAAAAGTGAGCTTAACTATGCTGAAATATCAAAGGGAAGAGAGGGTCAGTATTTTATACAGTGTATGGTTTGAACTGCAGATTTTTGTTTGGATGTATTTTGATGCTTGTCATATAAGGAATCTTGTTAAAAAATCTTACATTCCTTATATAGATATTTTTAGTTGTTAATCACTTAAGTAAGAAAAATGTATGGGGAAATAGCTGCTAAAATTATGGAAAAAACCCCAAGAACTCTCAGTAGTTTGAATCAGTGCCCATTCTTTACTCTTCTAGGGATTAAGACAAGTATAAATATTTATGTAAAATGAACAAGCATAGATTAATTATAATTTAGGCAGAATACACTTTTTAAAAATGGAATATATACTGCCTTGTATATGTTGCATCATATCCTTGACTAGGACTTTCTTAGGATTTTTTAGTAATTACTGTGATTCCTTTTGTCTTATTTTCAGATTGTAGATTACTCATAGCATTGTTTGTTTTAACCTCTCCTGCAGTTTCCCTAGTACAGAGTAGATGCTCATGATTAAGTTGTAAGTTATCATTTAAATAAAAAATAAGATATCCCTTTCCAGATCAACAAAAATAGAAAATTGCTCTTTTTCAACCATATTCCTTTGGAGCTTAACTTGCAATCTAGGCTAATTGTTGTCCAGCTTGAAAAATCTGTGATCATAAGTGTTTTGCTTTCCCCCCTCTCTGGCTATATAAAGATGCTTTGTGTCTCAATCATATTTTCTTTAAGCTTTCTCTTCTTTTGCACTGTCTCTTTTTTTCTGCTTTTCTTCTCTTTTTCTCATTCATCTCCTGGTTCCTCATCCTCTGCATGCCACTAACTAGTTTCATTAGATATTAATTGATTTGTGAATTCAGGCTGAATTGCATCATCAGCAGATGGCGGATCCTGAGTTGTTGGAGGAGTCCTCATCGCTGTTGGAACCTAGCGAAATTGGAAGAGGGACCCCACTGCGATTGGGGTATGTTTTTCAGAATTAATGGTACTTTATAAAAATTGTAGTACTGATGTTAAGGACTAGAGTTGCCCCAGTATACTTTAATATTATTCTTGGATTCTTACATAGGAAAATACAAGTTGGCAGGCTTGTCCTCTGAACCTAACTTTTTCTATATCAGCTGAATATGTGAATTCAGTTACTAGATAATAAGTATATATTAATTTAAAATAATGTGAATTTGATTTCTGTATCTATGACTAGTAGAATGTAATAAACTGAAAACAATTTTGTCATAGTTTTGAACAGATAATCTACAATATTTCTAGAGTATCAATTGTTGTATTTCATTTTCTAAAGGTGTTGATTAAAAAATCTGGAGAAGATAATCAGATATGGCTTACTAACAGCCATAATTGATAATTTTATATTAATCTAACTGATTCATTTGTTTCTAAATTTAGGAAATTAGAAATCCTATTAGGACACAGGAAGGTTGCCAAGAAATAAATAGTTTTAATTTATTTTGGATAAAACAGCAGTATGCTTGTTTTACTTCACTTTATCTTTGTTGATGTATATTCCACCCTTTTCTCAGAGAATGGAAGGAATGTATACTGCATATATTATTCTTCTCTCTCATTTTATTCCCATAACCATCCTCAAAAATAGGTTGTCTTGAGAAAATGTAACTGACTCAAATTCCTTATTGAGTTCCATGCCCGAACATGGGCTTCAATCTGCATTCCTTAATCTTTTTTAAAGCAATATTCTGCATTGTTTAACTTAGAGACATATTTTCCCACAGCTGTTGCCATTAATTTTGATAAATTCTTACTTCTATCAATTTTATTCAACAAGGATATTCTAAAAATATTTTTATTATTTTTTATAATAAATTTTATTATTTTTAATGATAAAATATATATTTTTAAAAAGAAATAAAGAAAAATAATGAATAAATAGCAATAGCACTTAGCACTTACATTTATATACTGTTTTATAGTGCTGTTTTATAGTACTGTTTTAACAGTGCTTATAGTACTGTTTTATACTATTTTATAGTGCATCCCTCTCTAAGCAGTTTTTACAGAGTCAGCATATTGCCTCCAACAATTTGGGTCCTCATTTTATCCACCTTGGAAGGCTGAGTCAACCTTGATAAATTGAAGAGACGAACAAGAGATCAATTAAGGAGAAGAAACAGAACGGGGGTGAGGGTGGGGGAGGGAGGAAAAAGGGTTAAAAAGCGGTTATAAGTGTATTTAATATTTTACCCCCTTTCTAAATTTATATCATTCTTTCCATAATCTGTCCTTTCCAAATTATCAAATCTATAAATCCAAGTATTTTTTTTCTTCAGCAAAACGTCGGTGAGGGTAATTTTATTCTATAAATGTCTTGATGTTTTCTAGTTGTCTCTTCTATAACGTATCGTAATTTTTAATATGCTATTAAGCATTGAAGAAGACCCACTTATACAGATAAACATGTATTAATTTCAAATGCTGATGTGTGACATTTGCAATTTATAATGTTTTCCCTAATATCTAGATCTTCCTTAAATTTTATGTTCTGATTGTACTCCTTTCAGAGATTTATCTCAAAGAATTTCCTCATATGTATATTAAGACTTTTTGATAACTGGTATTGTCAATGAACTCCCAAGTACTTTTTAATAACAGGTATTCTCAGTGAACTTCAAGAATTTAAGAATGCATGTATTTAAGTGTTGATCTTTTTGTACAGTAGCATTAATTCCTTGATAGCTCAGACATTGCTCCAAACCAAACCTTAGTTTATGTTGACCATTAAGAATCTAAATTAAAATATGGTAGGTAAGCATTATACAAAAATTACAAGTTGTTTATGTCCTATTTTTAATCATAGATTGCAACTTAGAAAATATAGATTTTCTTTATAGTCTATAAATTTCTGAGATAGATTGAGGTCCACAAATATTCAATTCAGGAAAATCAGAAATTAACTATTTCTAACCTGATCTCAGAATTCTCAGCCAGCATAACATTGGTCAGAATTCTGAAAATTGAAATTCATACATTTAAAGGATAATCTGGTTCAGAAAGGGTAATCTAAACTATGAATTGTGACAATAATTGTACAATTCCCTACATTTCAGGCCACTTTTTTTCCTGTATTGAACTATGGTTTGATTTTATTTAGATATACACATATCAGTTTCACTTCACTCAGAGGCTAGATGATTTTTTAGAATTTAGGCTTTTCAAAATTAGGTAGCAAGTACATCTCAGATCCATTCCTTAAAATCAAGATAGTTTATTTCTATTTATCTAAAATTATTCTTTTTGCCATGCTGTTTATGAGATGACCAATTTCATTGTATACATGATGTACAATGACAATAAAGGCTATACTATGACAAATTCCATGTTTGAGGAGTATAATTTAACATAAAAATTAATGCACATTCCTTTTAAAACATTACTTGAGGGTAATGTTTTAAAAGGAATGCACATTAATTTTTATTAATTTATTAATTATTAACATAATTGTATGTTAAATTATTCTCTAATGAAGAAAATAATGATTTTATTTCATTTTTAGATCACAAGCACATTTTATATCTTGATCCCTTTAGTCTCTAGAATTGAGTATCCTAATTGTTCTTTTCATAATTCAGTTATACAGTTAATATTTTTGTTTTATTTTATTCTGTTTCTCCTCTGTTTAGATTTGTCGCTGGAGTGATCAACCGTGAGCGAATCCCGACCTTTGAGCGGATGCTATGGAGGGTGTGTCGTGGAAATGTTTTCTTACGACAAGCTGAAATTGAAAATCCTCTTGAGGACCCAGTAACGGTATAGTGGCCATTTCTGCAGCAGCAAGCTATAGACCAGGGGTGGGCAATTAATTTTCCCAAGGGGCCATATAAGGAATGGGGATTGTTATGGAGAGCTGAACCAATCGCTCCCTGCTGCATTCTGCCCTTCAAGGCTGTGCTTTGACTGAGACTATGGTGGGTGGCTGAGCCAGATGACCACCACCTCTTCAACCTGCTTCGGCTGAGGGAGTGAATGCTGCACAGGCACAGAAAAGGCTGCCAGCCTACTAGTGGCCTTTTCTGCACCTGCAAAGCAAACACTCGCCTGCAGCAACTTAAGGAGGCTGAATGCAGCTTGAGCCACCTGAAAGGGCATGCTGGGTGTGAATAAGGTTCTATAAGGCAGTATTTTCAATATTAAGCAAAAATGAAGAACCTGGGGGTATAATCTCAAGATGACAGGAGGGAAGATCAGCAACAATGTTAGAAAGCATTACTTCACAGAAGGAGAAGTGGAACCTTGGAACCCATTTCCAGCGGAGATAATGAGTTGGTCATCAGTAACTGAATTTAAACATGCTTGGGATAAACATATGTCCATCATCTGACAAAAATTAAAAAATGAAATTAATTAAATAATAATTAAAAATAATAAATACAAATTCTATATATATAAAAGCGAAAACCACCGATGCATTAATCACGAAATCTCCAGAACCGTAAAGCCTACCAACTTGAAATTTGTTACATATGTTCCTCTTGGCTTCTAGGTGCTCACTAAGAAAGGATTTTTTGAAATGACCATCAGAGCAGCAGTAGTTCCTATATAATTATTAACATGCTCTGATGCTAAGGAGTTGTACTCCCTCTCCCCACCTGAAAAGAAATCTCTTCAAAACACAAGTAGAGGAATTTCACTTTCAGTTTTACTTTCACAGCAGCAAGCAGCTTTGTTACAAAACAGTTGAGCTAAGCCATGCCCAGCCTCCTTCCTGTCTCCTCCTTGCTCACACAGCAAATACTGTTTGGGTTTCCAAAAACCCCTCAACTCTCTCACACGCTGACAGGATGTTAGCCAGATAAATACTGATGGATGCTGAGGCCTGGGTCATTCTACTGGCCCTCCCTCTCTGTTCCAACTGCCAATTGCATTATATTAACACACTCTGATGCCATGGAGTTACACATTCTATATTAAATTTTAGGCTGCAAGTGTCAATTTATCAAGCCTGAGCGCATAGTTTCCTAGCGAAGCATGAGCATCTAGCTAGTAATAAATAAAAAGAAAAAAAACCCCTCAAAGGGCAGACTCGATAGACCAGTAGTTTTTTTTCCCCCCTGCTATCAGTTTTCTGTTTCTATATTTCTGTTTACAAAAAAAAGCAAAACTGGTCGTAACAAGTGCCTCTATTCTTATTAAGTTTGTGCAAAAACTTACTAATGAAAAATGTTTTCATTTGAACAAATGCAGGAAGGGTGAATTGCTATCCGATTTTAGCCATCTGTCTGAAAAATGTTGCTGGCCTCTTGGGAAAGTTCAAGGGTTTGGATTCAAAAGTATATTATTGATATCAGTTCCTTGCCATTTATTTCTCCCACTTGTTTACTTCAGATTATCTCCTTAATCAGCAGCCTTGGTTTATCTTTGTGGCTTCTTTGCATCTGTTACAGTTTCTCTTAGTAATACATTATTCAGAATATAAAAGGGATGGTTATCTTATACTCCCTCCCCCTCTTCCATTATCCTATGGCTGCTTGGTGATCTTGGTTGAAGATTTATGAAGGAATGTAGAATGATTTGAAGGAAAATTCTATGTTTGAAATCCTACTTATTTAAACCTGAATTACTTGGAAGCATAGAAGTTCATAAAGTTAGAGCTAGAGGTGTATCCATAAAATGCTATTCATGACAATTATATAGGAAGGTTTTACATTCAGTAAAGACCTAATTCATTATATTTTGAGCCTAAAAGGATAATGCAAGTTCAAAAGTGTTTTAAAAATTTTGATTAATTGGATTTTTTTGTCTAGGCAGGACACTGACTTTGAATTATATATCTTTATTTCCTAATCCAATATATCTATTACTAAACCTAATTGATTATTAGTAATTCTTCTTTTTTCTTTTTTCTTACTTTCTGGGTAGGTTAGCTTCTAGAACTATTGCTTCATAAATATGTTTTGCAATTCTGTGCTGTATGCGTTTGTTGTATAGTATGGCCTAGCTCTCTTGCCATTTTCAAAGGCATACTGAAGTAGTTAAGGAAAAGTGAAAGGCTTTTTCTTTTCGCCCTCCCTCCTCACCAATCCTGAAGCTGCTTCAAATCTTGAAAAGTATTTCAGGAAAGTCAGTAAATATATATGCTTCTATTTAGCAGGGATATGATAATAAGAGAGATTGGATTTGAGAAGTCCCCAGTAAATGTTACGACTAAGTGGTAAATGTGAACCAGGATTTTCATGATTCAAAGCTAATACTTTAGCTATTCTCAGCTAGATAGCTTTAATTCCAAATGGACCTTCTCTATCTTTTCTCTTCTAGGGTGACTATGTGCACAAGTCTGTGTTCATTATTTTTTTCCAAGGTGACCAGCTGAAAAACAGAGTCAAGAAGATCTGTGAAGGGTAGGCAAATCAGAATAAGAAGACTTTTGATTTTCAACTCTTGTGATTCATTTTACATTATTTTCTAGCCTTCCCATCCCTTTACATGTATAAAATATGGCTGGTTGGAGGGAGCCCAGAATATTAATCTCACGATCAGGTTATTATTATTATTTATATTGAATCACCTCTATGTGCCTTTCAGATTCCGGGCTTCTCTGTACCCTTGTCCAGAAACTCCACAGGAAAGGAAGGAAATGGCTGCTGGAGTCAACACAAGGATTGATGATCTTCTGATGGTATAATAATGATAGGATAAGGCAGGAAGAGACAGTTCTTGATGTTTTTATACTGTCTTTATTTCTGAATTGGTAGTAATTCAGTATAGTAAATTTACCTGTATACATATGCTGTAATTTGCAGAGATCATATTAATTAGATGAATTTGATGCCAAGTAACCTATAGCTATTGACTAATACTGAGAATCTTAGTACTGAAATTCTGAGATTCTGAAATGTAATGAGAATCTCATTACATTTGAAGAGCCACAAATTGCCTATAACCTATATCTATTGACTAATTCTGAGAATCTCATTTGAAATTGTGAGATTCTCAAATGTAATGAGAATCTCATTACATTTGAAGTGCCACAAATTGCCTACCTATTACAGCACTTGTCTTATTATTTGATTTGGTGCTGGTTCTATACTGGTTACATTTTTTTGGATGAACTTCAGAAGTAATTTTTGGGAAAGTACTAAGTAATGAACTTATTACCTGTCACATGGTATGTATTAAGGGCCATACTTCTCGCTGACTGATGTTCTATGTCAGGGGTGTCAAACTCAATTTCATTAAGGACTGCATCAGGATTGCGTTTGACCTCAGGTGGTGGTAGGGGATTGACTGGGTGTGGCTGGGGTGGGGTGTGACCAGGCTGGGCATGGTCAGCTCGACATTCTGCAGCTCTCTTCCTGCAAAAACTGAGCCTGAGAGGGCTGCATGTGGCCCTTCTGAGCTCCATTTTCGCTGGCAGAGAGCTACAGGAGGCTGTTGCAACCAAAAACAGAGCTCAGGAGGGCCGCATGCAGCCCTCTCGAGCTCTGTTTTCTCTAGTAGAGGCACTGCAGGCCAGTCTTTTGCTGTTTCCAAGGCAGTTCCATGGACCAGATCTAAGCACCTCACAAGCTGAATCCGGCCCGCAGGCCTTGAGTTTGATACCCCTGTTCTATGTCAACTCGAACACAATAACTTTCAGGCCCAGTATTACTTGACACCTTAAAACACTCTGAACCAGCATTGAAAGACTCTGCTCAAATAGATGAAGAGAGTAGGTTGAAGTTTAATTCAGAGGTAACAATGTGGAATTGGAGTACAATTGACAAATGGGTTTGTTTGTTTATATCCCACTTTTATTATTTTTACAAATAAGGTGGCAAACATACCTAATACTCTCTCCTCCTCCTATTTTCCTCACAACAATAGCCCTATGAGGTGGGTTGGCTAAGAGAGAGTGATTGGGCCAAGATCATCCAGCTGGGTTTCATGGCTAAGATGGTACTAGAACTCATGATTTCCTGTTTTCTAGCCTGGTGCCTTTAAACACTAGATAAGGCTGTTATGAATTTTCCTAAATATTTTTCAGCAACTCAAGGATAAAAGCTTTGTCTGTAGCTGATTTCTGAGGGATGTTTGAAAGCTCTATTGATTCAGAATATTAGCTATTTCTGCTTTAATTATATTGCTTACTTCTAGAACTTCTAGGTATATTTCAAGATCTGATGCTATATTGAAATTTCAAAAATTAGAACCTTTGTGGAACAATGTATCTTGTGTCCAGGATGTTAGTCTTTGGCAAGGCAGTGTGGAAAATATTATTATAAATTAACCATTAACCATCTGTAAAAATAGAAAGTTTTAGTGTAGTTTCTAAAGTTGTTATATTACTATAGGCTTTTCCTGAACTTTGCATGGCAGACTATTTTTTAATGTTGTAAATAGGGTGAAATTACATTATAAACCAATGAGGTAAAGTTACATTATAAAATTTAACACACTTTAAGTTATTTGGGACAATCTGGCTTTTTTCATGAGAAATCTCCTAGGGTCAGATACATTCAAATTCCATTCTTTTCTAGTAAGACTTCACAATTTGCCACCCAGTTTATTTTTTTTTTCCTGCTTTATTCTGGTAAATACAAACAGAATTAAAGAGGTGTGAATCTTTCTTTATTGGTAATATAAGCAAACTATTTTTTCTTTTTGGAATAGTCTAAGGGAAGATAAGAAGATAAGCCAATAATGTGCTTTGTCTGTTTCCTCTCTGAGGGAGATAAATAAATAAATAAAATTAAGATTTGGAAATACAAGGACACGATTGGAACTGTGGAACTGGGGTAGCCCAGATAACTCTTTTGCTCTCACCAATGCGTAGTTTGTATTCTTCTTTCAACTGTTTTGTTCCTGGAATTAAAGAATTATTTACCCTTCATGTAGAAGAGTTGGACATCAGTACATGGCTTAAATTTAATCATTGTATTAATCTTGGCTTCTAAGGCGAGGGAGTAAATTTGTAGTTTCTGTGAAGGCTGAGCTACGGTGTGAAACTGTTGAAATTCTCAAATTAGAGTGAACTTATATGAATTTTCATAGCTCACAGATGATATATACAGTATGGATTCCATTTCCCTTTTTATAACAAAGTCTCTCCTTCCCATGGCAGGTACTGAACCAAACTGAAGATCATCGTCAGAGGGTTCTTCAGGCTGCTGCAAAGAATGTCCGTGTTTGGTTCATAAAGGTGCGCAAGATGAAAGCCATTTACCATACACTGAACCTCTGCAATATTGATGTGACCCAGAAATGCCTCATTGCTGAAGTCTGGTGTCCTGTAGCTGACCTTGATTCCATTCAGTTTGCTCTCAGGCGTGGCACGGTGAGCAGAATTCATACCTCTTAACCTCTTCTATGACGTTCAACATTATTGCTAGCCCTGACTTTCAAGAAAATATGGAGTTTTCTGAGTCTTGCAAGCAAAATCTGTTTGTGCAAAAAGACTGCAATGGAATTTTTTAGTTAAAACATTTATTTTCCATCTGGATTAGAGAGAAGTGCTATGCTGTTCCTTGAAATGTGTCCCAACTTTGAAAGCATATAACCTTTAATTCATATTTCATAGTTGTTTCTCAAGAAGATGCTTGCCTTGATTTTTGTTCTCTCAGAAATACAGATAGTCTTGAATTCAGATAAGTGATAGCCCACTTTTTTTAAAAATCCTTTGGGTTTTTAAAAGCAAAACTTTTGTAACAGTTCTGACTTTATTTATAGGAATTTCTTCATACGTAATTTATATATTTGACTTAAAGAGTGATAGAATTCAGTATCTTTCTGGTTGTAGAAATCTGAACATGTATTTTGCTATTCATTTTTTTTAAAGAATATTCTGTGAAACTTGTATTCACCAAAACTGAAAAGTGTTTTCTAAAATAGCTAAATAAAAAGGTATGCTTGAATATGCACAAGAGTGAAAGATTGTAAAGCTGTCTGGGTTTCCACTCAGTTGAAAAAGTAGCTTTTCTAATCTTCAATGTATTTGTGTATAACAGGAGCATAGTGGATCCACTGTCCCCTCTATCCTGAATAGGATGCAGACCAACCAGACTCCACCAACATACAATAAGACCAACAAATTCACTGATGGGTTTCAAAACATTGTAGATGCTTATGGCATTGGAACCTATCGTGAGATAAATCCAGGTACTTGCATGTATCCTATGAAACTGTCTAGCTTCTGATAATTTGTTTTAAGAGTCTGATTTGTCTCCTTTCTGACTTACTCTGTTGCATCAATTTAACTTGCTGAAACAAATAAATAAAACAAATAAAAAGTCAGTATTTCTGTTGATCAGTTCTAAATATCAATTCTATTGATTTATTGACCCAGTTTTATTTTATATTACTGGAAAATTGCTAAGGAAGTGTTATATAATAGGTTTTGAGTTCCAGGGAAGAAATCTATTTAAAAGAGAAAGTTGATATTTTGTTTTCATGTTAAGTTGGCAAATTTATTTTTAATATTGATTGATTGATTGATTGATTGATTGCAATTTATATGCCGCCCTTCTCCCAAAGGACTCAGGGCGGCCTACAAAATAAAAAATTCAACAATATGAATTAAATATAAATTAAAATCCAATTAAAGTTAATTAAAATTATTACAATATAACCCCCCCCCCCCAATGAGTCAGTTCATTTGATGAAAAAGCCACGTCTCCAGTTCATGGTGGAAGGAGAGGAGGTCTGGGGCTGTCCTAAGCCTGGTGGACAAACTGTTCCAGAGGGTCGTCACTCCCACAGAGATCGCTCTCCCCCTGGGGGCCACCATCCGACATTGTTTGATTGACGGCACCCTGAGGAGGCCCATTCTGTGAGAATGCACAGGATGATGGGAGGATGACAGAAGATGGTCCTGCAAGTACCCCGGCCCTAAGCCATGTAGGGCTTTATAGGTGAGCACCAGCACTTTGAAACGAACCGGGAGGACCACCGGCAGCCAGTGCAGCTTGCGCAGGAGAGGTGTTATATGGGAGTAACGAGAGGCTCCCGTAACAACCCGCGCAGCCGCATTCTGGACTAACTGAAGCCTCCGGGTGCATTCCAAGGGCAGCCCCATGTAGATGGCTTACAGTAATCCAACCGAGAAGTAACAAGGGCACGAGTGACTGTGCCGAGGGCATCCCGGTCTAAGAAAGGGCGCAACTGGTGCACCAGGCGTACCTGTGCGAAAGCCCCCCCTGGTTACGGCTGTCAAGTGATCTTCTGAATCCAGGAGGACACCCAGATTGCGAATCCTTTCAGAGGGAGTAAGTACCTCCCCTCCTATCACGAGTGACAGAACCACTTGATCCTGAGATGCCGACATCCACAGTCACCCGGTCTTGGATGGATTGAGTCTGAGTCTGTGTCTTCCTATCCAGGCCCGCACATCTTCCAGGCAGTGAGACATCATGGAAAGGGCATCCCCAGGGTGGTCTGGGGTGGAGATATAAAACTAAGTATCATCAGCATATTGATGATACCTCACCCCAAAACCACGAATGATCTCACCCAGTGGCTTCATATAGATGTTAAAGAGCGGGGGAGAGAACCAACCCCTGAGGCATCCTACATGTGAGGGGCCTCGGGAGGGATCTCTGTCCCCCCGCCCATACAAACTGCGAACGACCCGAGTGGTAGGAGGAGAACTACTGTAAAACAGTGCCTCCTATCCCCAGCCCCTCGAGTCGCTGCAGCAGGATACCATGGTTGATGGTATCAAAAGCCACTGAGAGGTCAAGTAGGACCAGGATGGAGGAACAACCCCCATCCCGGGCCTGCCAGAGATCATTCACCAGGGCGACCAATGCCATTCTGTGCTGTGACCACGCCTGAAACCTGATTGGTACGGGTCAAGGTAGTCTGTTTCCTCCAGGAATTGAGGGAGTTGCTGTGCCACCACGGACTCGACAACCTTCGCTATAAAGCGAAGATTGGAGACTGGACAATAGTTGTTAAGGGAGTCTGGATCCAGAGTAGGCTTCTTAAGGAGGGGTCGAACCACCACCTCTTTAAGTGCTGCAGGGAAGACCCCTTCCTTTAAAGGGGTCAACAGCCTAGATCCAGCCTCCAGACACCTCTCTGGTTGCAGAAACAAGCCAGGAAGGACATGGGTCCAATAAACACATAGAGGTACCGACCCGACCCACAATCCTGTCTACTTCATCCACCGAAACAAGCTCAAACCCAACCCAGATGTTACCTTCAAGACAAACCCTTGTCTCCTTGATAGACTCTGCCCAGTCAGAGTCCAACCCAGTCCGGATCTGAGCGATTTTATCTTGCAGAAACTACAAAATCCTCAGCTCTGCCCTGCAAGGGGTCGCTCCATGATTGAAAAGAGAGCCTCTCTAAACAGGGCTGCTGGGCAGTTTTCTGCAGATGCAATGCCAGCGGTGAAATAATGGCGTTTCGCCGCTTCCATCGCCACAAGATAAGATCTAATATGGGTTCTTATCTGTGTTCGGTCAGATTCTGACTGGGAGGATCTCCAACCGCCCTCCAGGCGTCTTTTCCGACGCTTCATTTCCCTAAGATCCATGGTAAACCATGGAGCCACCCAGGATCTGCTCGGTTCAGAGGCCGCAAAGGTGCAATTCGATCCAAGGCCCCCACTGCAGCCTGTTCCCAGGCTGCCACCAGGACCTCGGATGAATCATGGATTAAGGAGGCAGGAAATGACCCAAGCTCCATCAGGAACCTTTCATGGTCCATCAGGCCCCTGCGGCGGAACCATCTCACTGGTTCTGCCTCCCAGCAGCGGGGTCTGGTGGAGAGAAAGTCCAGCCTGAGGAGGAAATGATTGGTCCATGACAAGGGGTAGATGGATAAATCCCCCTTACCCCGATCATTTATCCACTGTCCACAGAGAAAAATCAGGTCTAGTGTTGTCCTCCTTTATGAGTTGGGTGCTGTACAACCTGAGTTAGGTCCATGGCCATCATGGAGGTCATGAACTCCCGCACTAGCTCAGATGTCTCCCCAACCGATGGCAAATTGAAATCTCCCACAACCAAAAGGCTGGGGAGTTCAATCCCCCTGTACATGCCTTCTTATAGTTCTGTAATTTTCCCTAGTATAATACATTTTTTAATAAGCCTTTTGTACATTTTAGAGTTTTTTTATAAATGTTGAACTATACCAAAAGTAGATAAGTATATAAAAGCATCTAATTAGCTGGTAGATTTGAAGTGTAGCCTGGGAAAATTCATACGGTATTAAACTGGTCATTAAATTAATTTGTCTGCCAACTCCTCCTCGAGAGACCATTTTGAATTGGTCAAATACATAAATATATGTATAGAATTGTCTGGTAAGCAACATTTTCCTCCATTTTCAGAATGTATCAAGTGAAATTGATACAACAAAGATCTTAAACAAATTTGGCAGTCATGAGATAAGACATGTCCTCTTATAGGGTATTTAACATTTTTTATTCTGATCCATGATATGACCATCTTTAAAACTTTGGGCTACGATTCTAGTAATATTAAAAGTACTATAAAGTTGGGAAGTGCAATCAAAATAATAAAACGAGCAGAAATCCTTTGAGAAAGGATTGCAACATTTGAGGCTGTTTCCTTAGAAAATTGTTACATAAAAAGGCAGAAGAGAGAGAAAATAAACTTTTCCTCAATCATAATTCCAGTACTAAAAAATAATAACCACAACCATTAGGTAGTTTTCAGCTTCTGGAAACCATAGCAGTTTGAAGTGGTTTAGAGGGGAAAAGTTGCATTACTGATGTTCTATATCCCCCTATTTCATTTACTCACTTTTCTGGTTTTTGTATTACTTCTAGTACTTTATATCCATTGAGTAGTATTTTTTATATTTTTCAGACAATATTTTACCCATTATATTTTATACCTAACTTGTCCCAGAATGCTGATGTGAAAAAGATAGTTTTACTTATTTGCATAAGGGAAAATATAGATTCAGTTCCAAAATTATGAAGATTCCATACAGTTAACATTTATACAGCTTTATAAAAGTTTCTTGTATCTTTTAAGGCACCAGTATCAAAACATTTCCTAACCCCAGATAAACTAAACTGGCTTAGTCCAGGCATGCTTAGTAGATCATTGTTTTCAATAACTGGTCTATATCATTCTGTTAAATAATTTCCAATCTCCCATTCTCTCAGCTCCATACACAATCATAACCTTCCCATTCTTATTTGCTGTGATGTTTGGAGATTTTGGACACGGCATTCTTATGACACTTTTTGCTGTCTGGATGGTGATCAGAGAAAGCCGCATTCTGTCACAAAAGAGTGATAATGAGGTAATTTGACCACTGACTTGAGAAGTTAATATGTAAATTTAAGGCAGACCCTCACGGAGCTTTCTTAGTAGTTTGTGATTAGAGCAGCTTTTATTTCTCAGCTTTTTATTTTATATTCAGTTGGAGGAAAAATGCTTTAGTTTTTTTGGAACTACTGCGCAAAAGATTTTTCTGCTATATGTCTTTATGTAAAACAATTGACAATTGACAGATATTTTACTATGCTTTTTGTTCTTCTGAATTGGAGATGAGATCATGATGAAATCAAAGGCTTGAGCCTTTGAAGGGATAAAGCAGAGTTAAGTAGCCCAGAAGCCATATAGAGCCTCCATACTTGATGGAATTTATGTCATTAAACGTTCAGATGAGAGAGAGGGGCAGTTAGGGAGCAAAATGTACTTCATAAAATCTTCCTCTTCTAAACATCAAACCAAGCGTTCCAATTTGGGATGAAGATTTAAGGGGTAAATATATAACTTTCTGCAGGAACAGAGGAATCATTTTCATTCTTTGAACCCCTACGTCTTCTTAGAGAAATGCAAAAAAAGCCCCTTCCCTTAAAGAAATCAGATCTATAATATGATATAAAGCTGAAAAAGATTATTCAGGAGTCAGAAGAAGATGCCTGACAGCCTACTTTTGTATTCTTAGTATAACAGTATTGTCACATATTTCCAGTTCATTTTTTTAATTTCTCTTCTCTCCCCCCCCCCCCCCATCTCCTTTCCTAACTTGGACAGATATTCAACATTATTTTCAGTGGCCGCTACATTATACTGTTGATGGGTTCTTTCTCCATTTATACTGGCCTGATCTATAATGACTGTTTCTCAAAGTCACTCAATATGTTTGGCTCATCCTGGAGTGTCCGGCCAATGTTTCAGAAATCCAACTGGACGTAAGTGATGAGATGCCTTTTGGAAAATGACGAGTCGATAAAAGACTTGGAAATGGTAGAATAACATCCTTGAATGTTTACTCTTTTATAACTGTGTTAGGAGCACATTGATTTTGTCATATCTGTTCTGCTCTGCTTAGATATCAATGCACTTGCTTCTTTTCCTTTCTCTGCAGGGAAGATCTTCTCCGGGAGTATCCTATGCTTCAGCTTAATCCCGCCATTGATGGTGTCTTTGGTGGAGCATATCCCTTTGGAATTGATCCAGTATGAATTTTCTATTTTCCCTTCCCCTTCTCCTTTACTTCATGTTGTTTCCCCTTCCACTCATTCCCACTTTATCCTTTATAAGTTAAAAGAGATACCAAAATATCAAAAATGTGTAATTCATCTGAAAAAAAGATAATTAGTTCAGTTGTTTTGTTAATGTGATAGGCTACTTACTGCCTGTTAAAAGAGCATTACATTATGCAGAATGAGATGATAGAATTTTACATTTCGTCTTTGGTCTTTAAAAGTTATATTTTTAAAATGTTTTCTATGTGCATCAGTAGTACACAACTTGTATTATGCTCTCCTGAAATGCTGACTTGCCATATTTTGAAATCATCCAAAAATACAGACAATCCTAGCTATGTCTAAAATGGATGGGACATTCACCTGAAATTTCCTTTACATTCAAATCCTTTTATAACAATGTCTCAGATTGTTTCTGTAATCATGAGGTTCATAAACTGGTGGTGCTTAATTGGTTATTTAAAGGTTATTTAAAGAATGGTTTTTTGTCCCATTACTTTGGTCTAACCATTACACTTTATTCTTTGTAGGTAAATAGAATTTTGAAAGAAAGTATGAAAGGACTACTGTTCATCTCTCCATCAGCACAATAACTCTCTGATAACTAAGTAGAATAGGGCCTCATTTAGCCCAGGGGGAAAAACCAACAAAGGAAAGATCATATTTAAAAACTAGGTTTGGGAATTGCAGACGAAAACATTCCTAAAAATTCATCCAGTGTATCTTTGTGGGAGAGGCACTTGGGCAGTAGTTCAACATGTTGTGACTGCTCTATTCTAAACTTTTTCCTCAAGTCACATGACCCAGAGTGGAATGAGTGCCTCCCAGTGCTTATATGAGTAGAATTTATGGCCATTGCTGGAAAGGGGTTGGAAAGAATTTCAGATGCCATGGTCTACTTTCTGCCCTATCTTGTTTAAATTTTTTTTCTCTAGATCTGGAATATTGCTACTAACAAGCTGACGTTCCTTAACTCCTTCAAAATGAAGATGTCAGTAATTCTGGGCATCATCCACATGATGTTTGGTGTCACTCTTAGTCTGCTGAACCATATGTGAGTGTGTTCCATTTAATTAAATTATATAAAAAAGTAAAGGATATGAAAATAAAGATTCATTATGAGTTATTTTTACTTTGTTCTGAATAATAGAGTCTTATGGACTGCCCGAAGTCATGCAATTGAATTTTTTTTAAAAAATGAAGAATTTTTCTTATAACATATTGTTACCAAGATAACTAAATGAACATACTCATGAAATTGCTGGAAGTTAAGTATCGAAGGGGGCTTGGAATTTACCATTCAATAAATAAACCTTATTTAATTTAGTGATTGACTATGCATATTAACTAAACAATTAATTGGCTGAAAGCACTGTCTAATTTTTCCTGATTTTTTCCTAAATATTTCTTAATATTTTTCCTAAAATATTTTTTCCATACCTCTATAGTTATTTTAAGAAACCTCTGAACATCTTCCTCGGTTTTATTCCTGAAATTATCTTCATGTCTTCATTGTTTGGATATTTGATCATCCTTATCTTCTACAAGTGGGCAGCATACAATGCTAAGAACTCCATGCATGCACCAAGTATTCTTATTCATCTCATCAACATGTTCCTCTTCTCCTATGAAAAAAATGCCCAAATGCTTTATAGCGGGCAGGTAAGTAATTAGTAAAGGGCTCTTCTTCTCTATAGGGCACTTTTTGTTTATTCATTTGGGGGTTTTAAATGAGTTATCCATGGGCAAAATGTCAAACCCAAGTTTGATGTCATAACATTCCCAGTTAGTACAGTCTTTGGGGAAAAAGAGATCCAGTTTGTTCTAATGGTTAATACTCCAGGCTAGAAACCAAGGGGAGTGTGAGATCTAGGCCTCCTTTACATATATAAGCCAGCTGAGTGGCTTTTGATCAGTCACTGCCTCCTAGCCCACAGTGTTAGACTATGGGCAACAAGCTGGTGGTCAGTTCCTGTAACAACTAACAGAATCAACATTTGGTTGATCTGAAAAGCGGACCCTGCACCTGCTGGAAAAACTTTAGATAGGAAGAAAAAACAATACCAATATTTGGAAAATACTATGCAAGACATATTAAAGCAACCCCCGGTTGTTTCAGTGTGATTTGTATTAGGGCATTTGGCAGGGAGAAGTTTTTAGTCATAAAACTTTGTAGTCCCCTTTTAATAATCTAGAATTTAAATTCTGATTAACAGCAGGTTAATAGACATTTTAGCAGTGGTTCAGTGTCTCCCATGGATAGCTTGGTTAGGTTTTATTAACCAAGTTCAACTGAAGGGCCTTATATCCCACAGTTGTCATTGGCACTGAATATTTTGCTCTTATATGTGCAATGCAGCTACTGTCATTAAGATCTTATTTACTTTTAGTGGTGATGTCATAGATAGTCCTGTTTTTCTTACAGAAAGGTATTCAGTGCTTCCTGGTGGTAGTTGCATTTCTGTGTATCCCATGGATGCTGATTGCTAAGCCCTTGGTTCTTCGCCAACAGTATTTGCAAAGAAAGCATTTGGTGAGTGACTATAAGATTCTTTTTTCTAAGAATCTTTTTATTTATTCAAGTATGGAGGTTTCATCCAATTTTCTACAGTGAAGAACTGCATGCAGATGAATATTACCCTCGGGTTTTTTCTGCTCTGTGCTAAGGAACAGGTACACCCATAATTGCCTAGTATTGTCTGAATCTGTCTCCTGAAATCTTGATCTGTATGCATGCATTTGCCAAATAGGAATCCAAAGAGCTACTTTAGATATGCTCAGCTTGTGGGATTCTTGATATTTCTTTTAAACAGTGGACACTTCTGTCATAAATATTTTGGGGCTCTACTTTTGGTTTAGAAGATGTTAGTTGCATAGGGAAGGATGCTGCTTTTTAAGGAAAAATAAGCCTTCACAATCCTTGAATATGTTTTGAGTCTTTTTTTTTTAAATCTAGGACTATAAAGGGAAATTTGTCTTACTGGCATGTTACTGAAATAGTGGGCCAGGCAGCCTAAAAGACAGACTGCCCCCATGATTCTCCAAAGATCTGACTCTGGCTTCCAGATCTGTTGTTCTTGTGGCAAGTACGTTGTTAAGATGCAACTGCCCTTCAAAGTGCAGCTCAGTTAAAGACACTCCCTCTTCCTTCTCTGACCCACTCATTTTCCCATGACCCCTCCATTTGTCTCCCTTTTTTTCTCTTGTTTTTCTTCTCCTTTCCTGCTTTTTTTCCTTCCATTCACTATCAGGAAGGGCAGCCCGAGGAACCCCATGTCAGCCCAAGCCAGAGTCCGCAGGCAATAGAGGCAGCAGCGGCTGCAACAGTGAGTGGATTAAAAGATGCCACCTATACACATGATGAAAACAGAAGGTGTCAGGAACTTTGGAAAGTATCTACCCTGAGGAAGAGGAATAGCACAGCTGCCTTTTGCTCAAAAAGATACAGTCCAATAATCTTATTCTACCCACACATATATAGGAAATGATACAGTCTAAGTTTATATCCGGAGGATCCTGCAGAAGATTCTCTGCATGTTTTAAAGCATGTTACTATTTTAGAGTGCCAGTCAAGGCTTTTTGGAATTAATTATCCCTTTGTACCCTTATTCCTAGTTGCATACATCCTCTCTGAATGCAGATTGTAAAGGAAAAGGACAACAATGAGAAAGTGCATTTAAAGGCAGCTTGGCTGCTGTTATACTTCTTATTGTGGGATCCCTCATAATGTGCAGAAAAACTTCAGAGTTCCTGAGAAAGTAATTTGAAAAACACATTATAGTACTTCATTAAAAGTCATCACAATCTGGAAAGAATATCCCCTGTTTTATATTTACCTCTGGTTTTTCGATAGTTGACAGCTTTTTCCTCCTTCTATTACGATCCAACCCAGGATCCCTCTTTCCAATATATTTTAAATTTTTCATTCTATTTTTTAAAATTACAGTTATATTACAGTCTTTGCAGTAGTATCATCTATTCCGAGTTTATCTTTGCAGTCATCACTATTTTTCTGTTCATTGAAAGTATACTTCAGGAATCTTTGTGGCAGTGCATTGAACTATCGACTGTCACTCACTGGAAAGAATTCCATATAATTTGATAGCTTTTTGACTCTTACGTAATTTCCTTTGTTTTAAACTCTGGCTGTCTTAAAAATCATGTGAATATCATGATTTCTTGTTGCAATATTTTGTTCTTGGAATAAATCATATAATCACTTCTTTAAAAATCAGGGATGTTATTTGACAGAATACAAGTTTACTTTGTAAACTGGAATTATAAAATGTATACAGAACCCAAAAGTATTACCTCATTTT
Organism: Coluber constrictor foxii; assembly: GCA_038048745.1. Lineage (NCBI taxonomy): Eukaryota > Metazoa > Chordata > Lepidosauria > Squamata > Colubridae > Coluber > Coluber constrictor. The sequence continues at coordinate 75,416,113 of CM075961.1, forward strand.
ATCTGAGATCAAGACTGATTTCTCAGACTCAGGTTACAAAGTCAGGGTTAAAAACATTGGAACTGCTTTACTGAGTTAAGTCAAAGGTCAATACTATTTGCTAACCAGTAATATTCCTATGGAAATTTACAAAATAACATATTAAATCTTAAAATTCTTCTAATAAAATTAGAAGAACAAGGAACAAGGATTATTTCCAAACCCAAGTGTACAGAGTCAAGCTGAAGTACATAAGAACTATTTTATTGAGTCAAATCAAGTTGTAGTATCCTGCTTGCTAACTAAGCAGGTATCTATGGAAGCCTATGAGAATGATATGAAAGTGGAGGCTTTTTCAATATTTGGTTTTCAAGTTAGAGTGTCTGCTTATTCAGAGGGTCTCTGCATTATGATGATTTTCAGACAATAGTTACCTCTGTAGCTGTGCAGGATTCTAATCAATTATCTAAAGTCGGACAGAATTAACTGTAGATAAGATTTTTGGTGATTAGCTAATGAGGTTATGTGAAACTAAATGAAATGTGATACTTTGTTTTTCTAAGGAAATGTGAGTTTCCTCACTTTTCTCAGAAAATAATTTGAGTTTGCTTGGCAATCAGTTAGGGTAACTCTATAAAAAGTATATTTTTAAGACTAAGTGGAACATAAAACACGTAAGTGATTTTTCTTGTTATTGCTTTTGTAATGATCTAACAGATAAACCAATGCTTTCTGGGGATAGTTGCATATGCTAGTGTTGAGAGTGTCAAATGTCTAAACATATGCCTGCTATGTGGATTTCTCTGCTTTTGTCTTCAGGCACCTGTTAGTGACAACCATGTTTCATATGAGATGCTGGTTGATCTTGCTAGCAAATAGAGGAATTATTTTAGCTAATAATTTTGTCTTTTAATAAATTTATCTTTTATTTATTAGAAAATTTATATTGCTGCCTATTTGCACATGGCGACTCAAGGCGGCTTACAGGAATAAACATTATATCTAAAAAATAAAACTAATAAAAGAAAGTAATAAATTAATAAATTAATAAAATAATATAATAGCCTCCCCCCTCACCCTGGCAACAACACATCACATAAACCATTTAATGGGCTTCATCCAGCTCTGGGTTTCCCAGGCACATTGGCAGAACCAGGTCTTCAACGCCTTCCAGAAGAGTATTAGAATGGGCCATTCTAATCTCTGGGGGAATGATGTTCCAGAGAGAGGGAGCCACTACAGAGAAGGCCCTCTTCTGGGTCCCTCAGGTGTATCTCCCTAAGGGATGGGACCCGCAACATTCCTTGCCTCCCCACTCTAGTGGGTCGGGTAGATTTGACTGGCAAGAAACAGTCCCTCAGATAACCTGGTTCCAAGCCATGAAGGGCTTTAAAGGTGACAACCAGCATCTTGAATTGTACCCAGAAGCAAATCGGCAACAAATCGACTCTGATTCTGGGTTTATTATTTATCATTAATTAGTTATTTGATTTAAAATGCGATTTTATTGTACATGTTTCTTAACTTGTGTTCGCCGCCCTGAGTCCTTCGGGAGAAGGGTGGCAAATAAATACATGTAATAAATAAATAATAATAACTAAATCGGTGATACATGTGTATACTGACATCTGCACAAAACCATGCAGGCGCTGCATTTTGCACCAACTGGAGCTTCCGGATTCTCTTCAAAGGTAGCCCCATGTAGAGTGCATTGCAGTAGTCAAGACAGGAAGTGACTAGGAAATGAGTGACCATGAGTAAGGATTGTTGGTCCAGGAAAGGGCGTAACTGGTGCACAACCCGCAGTTGTGCAAAGGCCCTCCTGGCCATGACCGCTACCTGCTCTTCAAGCAGGAGTTGCAAGTCCAGGAGAACCCCCAGATTATGCATAGGGTCTAGTGCCATCCCATCCAAGGTAGAAATTCTCCATGGGCCAAAGAAACCCAAACCCAGAGTCACTCAGTCTTTCCAATGTTCAGTTTCAACTCATTGCTCCCCATCCAGCCCCTAACAGCCTCCAGGCACTGCAAGATAAGAGTTTTTTCCTCTTTCTCCTAAATATTGCAAATTCTTCTAGGTCTACAGAACTTAGTGGGAGATGTATAAATCTTTTTAAAAGAAGCTGTCCCAGAAGAGGCTCAGTTTTTTAGCCTCTTTTTTATAAATTAGACAGGCAAACGCCAGCCCTTTGGGATAGACCAAACTAGAAATCCAAACTTATGAATACCACTTTTATTATAAGTTACAGTAACTGAATCTTACAATTCTGAATGACCCCACTTTGTCTTTACGAGAACTAAGGAGGTCAAGTCTAAGATGCTTACTCAAATTAAATTTATGCCTTCAACTCAAATTTCTTTTATCTGATTGGTGTCTTGGCTGTGGCACTTCTTCTGTTCCTCAGGTTTATTTATAATGTACATTATCTCAAATGAGATATCTGTAATGATTTAGTTTAAATGGTTAGTTGAATGTAGAAAAGGATGCTAAAAAGCAAGAATGTTTTTGGTATGTTCAGGATAAAAGATGGCAAGTAAAAAGCTTAATGAATATGGTAGAAAGCTAATAGAAAAGATGCAACTATTCAATTTTTATTGTAGCTCAGTTTTTCTGAGAGAAGAATATGTTTTCCATTAGGCACCAATAGAAGATAGTTCAGCTTAATAGAAATATTGCCAGGAAATGTATACTGAAGCTGAATGAATTGAGATTGCCTGAGCCTAATACATTCCATTTTAGGATACTGAAAGAATTTACTGATAAATTGGCTTAACTTCTACTATCTGAGAAATGCTGGAGAATGAGAACAGTACCAGATCACTGAAAAATGAAAAGTATTCCTTTGTTCAAAAAAAGAGAAAAAAAGGAAGATTCAAGGAACAATAAATTGACATTGATATCTGAGAATATGCTAAAGTAAATAAAAAATAAGCTGGAAGTGCTTTGGAAAAAATGAAGTGAAATTACCGGTAATAGAAACCAGTGTTTATCATTAATAAGTCTTCTCAGGTTAATATTTCAGTTTTGGTCAAGCAGCTTCCTTATTAGATTGTGCGAATACCGTGTGATTCCATAATCATTCTAAAAACTACTTGTCAACATTTATCAATACTTCTTTATCATGCTGCTTAAGGTATCAATGAGATGTCACAAGATTTAATATTAGGTTATGCACAGATGAAAAGGTGGACAGAAAGATTATCAGAATTATAGATAAAGCAGAACTTGGTGGAATAGATAAAAGACTGACACAAATTTAATTCATTTTAAAAGACAGAAAAGCTCCAAAGATAAATGAATTTTTTATTGAGTAAGGAAAGCCAATGACCAAGTTCATAATGCAAGGCACAAGTCACAGAATGATGATCTTAATATATATATTCCTAATAATAAAAGCAGTGAAATATGTTATCCAGAGAGGAGATGGTTTTTTCATCGCTGAATATTTTCATGCAAAGGAAAAGCAGTCATACATCTGTAATTATTCAGTTTGGATTTTTGCGCTGAACAGAGCTGGGCTTGAGTCTTAATGGATCCAAATCTATAAATCAGTGAGGAAAATATAAAATATAAACAGTCCTTGACCTATGACATTTGGTCAGTTCCGTTCCAATTACAACAGTGCTGAATAAATGGTGGTTATGACAAGTTCTTGGAGTTCTGGCTGTCCTAGCATCCCTATGGTCACATGGTTGTAGTCTAACTGCTTGGCAACCAGTTCACACTTAAGACTAGTTGCCAAATGCCCAGAATCACTTGATTGCCTTTTGCAACCTTCCATGCCAGCGAATCACTAGGGTATGTCTCCTCCACTCAGACACTCTCCTTCATGCCCACTGTGTTTGTGCTGCAACAGCCATTCACACCCTGATCTATTTCACTTGCTTACCTTACCTTACCCATGCCATGCTTCTTGCAAATCCTTCCCAACCCACTCTGACCCACGTGGTGCCTCTTGCATGCCCTCATAATGCTCTCTGCACAATGTCTCTTGTGCACCTGAGTCATGATGGGCTCTCCTGCATCCTCTCTGACCTTCACCAACTCTCCCTAACTTGCACCTCTAGTGCGCTCCCTTGCACTGTTCCGATCTTCCCTGGATCCCTGCACAATCCCTCATTCCCTTTTCCATATACTTACTTGCCTGCAGACCTGAGACTTACAATTCCTTTGATTTGGTTGTGGGAAGCTGGCAGGAATAGGCCTAACAACCATGTTATTTGCTTAACAGCAGCATTCGGAACTACAGGGATATGCATTTTATAATCACATTGCTTAGCGATGGAAATTCTGGTCCCAATTGCTGCTGTAAATCAAAGACTACCTGTCATCCAACAAATGCTTGCACAAATCTTGTTCCAATGTACAAGATAACTTTTTCTGGAATCAAATATATATATGTCTGTGTGTATGCATATCTTTTCTCCTGTGTTGCATGCTTTAGGGAACACTCAATTTCGGTGGAATTCGTGTAGGCAATGGGCCAACTGAGGAAGATGCAGAGATAATCCAGCATGATCAACTCTCCACTCATTCTGAGGAGGGTGAAGAAGTAAGTCTTCCTTTTTAGTACTGTAAAATTTTCTGTGCGAAGATTTGTCTAGCAAAATTAATAGGCCGAACACAGCCTCGTTGCTTTGCTCACAGCTTTGGCTTTGTTCAAAGACAAACATTAACAAATTCTGCCTTAGACAAGTTCCAAAAGCAACCAGCTAAAGTGTGTTATGTATATACATGGATTGCTTTGTGATATTTTTTACATTATCTCTTTTTAAAAATGTATTCCATTATTTGAATGTGTTTTTTGCACCTTAAAAAGTTGATCTTTTAAATACTGTTTAAATTAACCATATGTTTTGGCTGGTAGTCTTACTGTTTTTCAAAGAGCAATGCTAAAATACTACAAGTCTGGCTAGCTACTTATTAAACTTGTGTTATCCTTATACAGTATAGTATACATTGGGGGTTCAGATAAATAACCTAATGTTTTGATCGGGACATATAATGATGCCATGGATTTGAGTTGGATAACCTCATTGTTTATGAGGTTATCCAACCTGACTTCTTATACCCTATGAGATAGGGGATATAGTCTTAACATTCCTGGACAATGGAGCATTAATGTTGTGTTGCTCAGATGAAGAGATGCTTTTGTGTTCTTAAATTATACATGACAAGCTCTGTGTTCCTTTTGTGTTTTCAAGTCTGCCGTGGAGGAAGTGGTAAGCCTGTAGCCAATTTCTTTTACTCTATTTATCCAGATTAAATATTCCACGAATTTAAATTATTTTATAGAATTAAATGGACTCACATTAGTGATTTGGCAGATATTATTTTAATCATATGCATAAAATATTTATAATTGTAGATAATTTTTAACCATGTTGTATCCATCTTCTACTTAAAAACAAATATGTGTATGAATCACTATGTATACTTGAAAGACTTTTCTGAATTTTGCTGAAATTTAGTTTATAAATGACTGTTTTGAATTGCACAGATTACTAATTATAGGGACTTGCTCTTCATTTGTCTTTCTGAGTCCCTGGGCTTTTCAAATCTTCTGCTTCATTTGTTGCATAAAGGTAATAAATGTCACAAGATCATTCATTTAGAAGCTCTTCAGTTAACAAGCCTCACGTACATTGCAGCTAATCAGTTTCTGCTGCATATTGTCACTTGCGTGACATCAAAGTTCTGCAGCAGTGGCCAGACTTGTTTGTAGCAATCTGTTTTTTTAAATCTTTGTTTAACAAAGCTATATTTTATCCAGCTACATAATAAGTTGGAAAAGGAAAGGGGTATATAATTATCATTATTTGTGTTCTTAATAATGGGACTCCGATAGAACCTTATGTGATTAAAGAGAGTAGGCAAATGAATAAGAGCAATAGATTATCTGCAGACCAACCTAGTCTCCCTTTTTTTCCTCCCTCTCGGCTATCTGCAGAAGAAATTGTTGTTTCATTTTGTAATTACTATTGTTGGGTTTGTCTTCCAGTGAAATGGTCTACTCCACCCACAGATGCAGAAAATACCTTAGTTTTATTGACTTTCTGGGAATATAGAAAACAATAATTTTATTGTCTTCTACCCTGCTTAGAAATTGAGCTGGACCCTTCTAGCAAAACATATGTAGATCATTTATGTGTGTATAAAGAGAGAGAGCTTTTCAATAAAATAAAAAACAAACAAAGTATTATGATTAATTTAAGAACAATTAGGAAAAATTGAATAAAGAAATGAATGAAAAAACAGAAAAAAGTTCAGATATGCCTTCCACCCTTCTCCCGAGCAAGTATCATTTTAACCTTTCTCCAAAAATATTTCCATCCAAGCTATATTTAATTCTTCAGGGGTTTATTCCAGAATACCTGATAGCTACAATGCCTTACATAGATTAAGTGTTCAGGTTCAGGTTGCCTAGTGCTCATTCAGTTTCAAGAGTTAAACCAAACTAAGTTCTTCAAACTACATCTCAGAAAACAGAAATGAGTAATATTAAAGAAAACTGAAATAAGGAGAATAAATATCTGTCTCAATGTGTTAATATTTGGTTAACTATCAATTCAGGATAAACCGTGTTGAACAAATCAACTGTAAATTTTTTTGAAAATTTGTAACCAAGGAGATTCCTAATAGATTTGTCCCTACTGCAGGGTGTCAAACTCAAGGCCCGGGGCCAGATCCGGCTTGTGTGGTGCGTAGATCTGGTCACGGGGCTGTCCTGGAAATAGCAAAGTACCGGCCCATGGTGCCTCTGCCAGCAAAAATGGAGGTCAGGAAGGCTGTGTGCGGCCCTCCAGAGCTCCATTTTCATTGGCAGATAGTTGCAGGAGGCTGTTGCAGCCGAAAATGGAGCTCATGCAGGCTGCAGGCATCCCTCCTAAGCTCTGTTTTCACTGGCAGAGGGATGCAGGAGGCAGTCACAGCTGAAAATGGAGCTTGCAAGGGCCGTGAGCAGCATTCCCAAACTCCGTTTTCACTGGCAGAGGATTGCAGAAAACCGTTGGAGCCAAAAACAGAGCTCAGGAACCCGTTTTTGCTGGCAGAGCACTTGGGCCACCACAGTAACCCCTGACAAGTGACATCAAGCTGGCCATGCCCACCCTGGCCATGCCCACCCCAGCCACCCAAGGTCAAACACAACCCTGATGCGGCACTCAATGAAATTGAGTTTGACACCCCTGCCAAAGTGTATCAGCCTCTAGTTTGTCCAATTTCTGAATGACCTGATGTCCTTTTTAGTTTTTGGAAAGAGCTAGATCTTGGCAGTACATGATTGCAGTACTTAAAAATAGATCATATTATCTTCCGTGCCTCTGCCAAGAGAAGAGCAAGAACCTTTCCACAGCAGCCATTTGATAACAGAGTCTGATAATGAATCTAAATGCATTGATGGAAATGTAAGACAGAGCACATGCAGCACAGATTTTCCTCCAAATATAGCACTCAGTTTATATGCAATGTGCTGACTGGGGCAGACCCCTCACAAAGGGACAAAGTAAGCATACACATTAACCTTTGGACTGCTGCATTACAAAAGATTTGTTATACTCATAGCTTAAAACTGATTTTTTTTTCCAGTTTGCTTTTTATAACAGAATGTCTATTATGATGTTAGCATACAAATCATGAGTAAATGGAGGGTTGCCATCCTGCATCTAATAAGAATTGTAACCAAACACAGTTTTGATTATGTAATTCAGAGTCTTTGTATTAATCCAGTAGTTAGTCTGGTCTTCCTAAGCAATTGCTTAATGCAGAAGGAGAAAAAGTTTGAGAAACACTATTCTAAAACCAAGCGGTTTCCCAAGAAATGAAAAAAAAGTCCAGTTCTTGTAATGTATCTTTTCGCCAGACTTACTCTTGTTTCCACCACCACCACCCTGATGCTAAATAGATTCAGAAATTCTGGTTGGTCTTCACTTATGACCACAATTGGGACCTGAATCACAGTCACAGAGTGAAGCAATCATTGAGTGAGATATCCAGGTGACTGTTTCACTCAATGACTGCAATCCTGACTCAGTTGTGGTTGTTAAGAGAGTGGAGCAAAACCAGGGGTGAAATGCTACTGGTTCGCTCCGGTTTGGGCGAACCGGTAGCGATAAAAACTACTGGTTCAGGTGACCTGTAGTAAAAAATGATCCGACAATCACCTGTGCAGCGCAGTTTAGCTTTGCTAGAAGGCAGGATTTTCTGCTTTCTAGCGAAGCTAAACTGTGAGCCACAGCTGATCCCCCCCTCGCTGTTCTTACTTTCCCAAGCCTCCTTTTAGAGTGTACTCCGCGTGCACGCAGCACATGTTTGGTGTGCATTGTGCATGCGCACACAGTGTGTGTTTGGTGCGCGCGGGGTATAAACACAGCATGCATTTGATGCGCACACAGCACACATTTGCTGTGCATGCACATGCAGCACTCATTTGTTGCGCACTGTGTATGCGCACACAGCACACGTTTGGTCCGCATGCACATGCATAATCCATGCTTGGTGCACAGCACGCATGCACGACCAGTGAATTGGTAGCAAACCGATTCAGATTTTACCCCTGGGCAAAACACTTGTCTGCTATAGGCAGATAGGAAGCTCCTGCTTGGAAGGGCTTGCACTGAGCTGGGTAAATGAAGCAGGGATCTTCAATGTAATCTCTGTTTCATTTCTGCAGCATAGTGTAAGAGCTCCTCTCCACTCTATTCATGGAAGGGGACTTTTGTCTCAAAGATCTGAGCTTCATTTCTGTAGCCCCCCTCTGCAGCTTACAACCTTCCTGCTGGTCTTCCCATTAATTGTCTGGGAAAGCCTGAAGAGAAGATTGATCTCAGAGTTCTTGGACACCATTTGTAAATGCAAACAAGTTGCCAAGAATTCAGTTTGTAATCACTTCACCAGTGTGTGTGAGAGAGAGAGAGAGAAAGAGAGGGAGAGAGAGGGGGGGGGGGGAGAGAGAGGACATTTTATGATGGCTGGAAGTGCTTCATGGGTTATAAAGCTTGATTTCTGAGCTGTCATAATTTAATGATCATTAAATAGCCAATCATATGTTGAGGGATACCTGTGGTCTTCCCTTAATGTCTACTCATTCAGTGACCATTTAAAGTAACAACAGCACTGAACAAGGGAGATGTCAAAGTTTCGGTTCCAATGCTGACAGGAGACTTATCCTAGGTCTTTATGGCCCGGCAGTCATGTAATCACAATTTGAGTGCTTGGCACAAGTCACAATTACAATGTTGCAGTACATCACTGTCACATGATCATCATTTGCAACCTTCCTTGTCGGCTTCCAATAAGTGAAGTCAATGGGGAGTTAGCAGGAGTTTGCAAATGGGGATCATATAACCATGGATTGATACTGCAACTGAACTGGATTTGCTTAATGATGGCAACTGGGGCAACCAGAACCACCATCATAAATTTATTTATTTATTTATTGGTTCAATTTACATGCTGCCCTTCTCCGGAGACTCTGGGCGGCTTACAATGCGTTAAGCAATAGCCTTCATACTTTTGTATATACCTGCTTAGTAGGACTTTTGGCCCCCCCCAAGCAGTGTTCTTTTTTATCCAAAGTCAGCTTATTGCCCCCACAATCTGGGTCCTCATTTTACCTACCTCTGAAGGATGGAAGGCTGAGTCAACCTTGAGCCTGGTGAGATTTGAACTACAGTAATTGCAGGCAGCTGGCCGCTAAGTGCTACTTTAACAGCACTTTAGTCTCCTGCACCAGCAAGGCTCCTTGGTGCAGTTACATGATATTGCACCATGCAACCATATTGCTATACAGTAAATTTCTAGGTCCCAATTTCATTGGTAGGTGAGGATTACCTGTAACCATAGAGAATTTTTATAAGTCTGCAGGGTTTTGTGCCAGGCTCTGAATATATAAAACATATAATGCAAAACCTCTGAAGATCTGTATGGAATATGTACCTTTAGCGGCAGATTAAATAGACTGGCCAGCTTGACCATTGTGCTCTTTTCCTTTCAGTATTTTTCATGCATCTCCAATATATTGTGTAAATGTGCTCTGTAGGGGTATGGAATGTGACTTTGTGCACAGAATTCGGCTTCTCAGATTTTTATGGTCACTTGACAAATTAAGCACATTTCTAAACCTTGTTTCTGTGAGTGGTATGTGGAAAGTACACGGTCAAATGTCTGCTGAAATTGAAAAATCTGTAGAGAGGTGGCCAGAAAGACTAAGTCAAGAAGGCATCAATTTAGCATACAGCTTTTTGCCCTTTCCATCTGACAAGTCACGTGAAACTTTGACATTTTATTCTAAACATGTATGGTGCTTATTAGAAGACAAGTGTAGATGGCATTATGCAAAAACAAGCTTGATAAAGTATCTCAAGCTTTTAAATGCAAAATATGGAAATCCCCAATAATTTCAGTGTTTATTTAGCATATTCATGAGGTTAGCTTTGGCTAAGACTTTTAAAATCTTCCATAGTTGCAAAGAAGAGTCTTGAATTCATTTAATCTTTGTAGTTTGAAATATGCTCTCACGTAACTTAGAAAATTTTTGAAGCAGTGAAACTGTAGTTCGTATCTGGTACTTTTAGCTGAACATCATCAGTTTTGAAAAGGCTCCAGAAATTCTAAAATGAATCAGCCAAAATAGATGGGATGGCTTAATATTACTGCTTTTATAATGTTATAATTTATCTGGTGACTATTCATCCTTTTCTTACTGCTTGTTAAATTTTATTCTTCATGATTGTTTAAATAGCCAGAATTATGAGTGGCTCTTCTTTTAAAGGGTAAATGGTAAAAAAGTGGAAAATTTAGCAAATGCAATGACGAAATAGATAAATTTCTATCCACAGCACCTTAAAAGTATGAATAATGCCTGTTAATGCTCAAGTATCATTAAGACCAGGTTTTGTGGCAGTCCCATGCTGTTCAATAATTTTTATCTCCTAGTACAACAGGGGCATTGAGAAGGCATGGAAATGTAGGCCACAGAGATGTAAAATTAAGAATTATTTCCAAATTTAATGTGCTCTTTACTCCCAAATCATAGTTTTCAGATGGTTTGCTTGAATCTATATTGCATCTTGCTCTAGAGAAGCAACCATGTTTTGCAGTTTAGTGTTACACTGCATAAACAATCATTTTATAGTAATTTTATTAGAAGCTATATTTAAAAATATAAAATCTATACAAATTTTAAAAAATTAAAAGATTGAAAAGAAAAAAATAGAAAAAATAAAAGAAAGGAAAAATAAGAATAAGAAAAAATAAAGAAAAAGAAATATATAAAGAAACTACTTTTCTCTTCATCAAGGCAAGTATAAATAATTTAGTAATTTATCACCACCTCTTAAAGTACACCGAATGATCCCTTCTTCCCATAAGCTATCTCTTATCTGTAAATAAACCCCTAAAGCCTTGTCCTCAGATAAATAGTCTGGGGAAATAATTTTCATTTTGCCATCCCTAGAAGCCCACATTATTCTGAGCTTTTGCTGTCATAGATTTATATTGGTCTAAGTGCTACCTGGGAATTTTGACTAATCTTGCAATGCAATAGTATTAGTTTCTGCTGTTACTTTTATTGCCTGACTTTGTAAAGATTCTCTATTAATTGCTTCATGCTTTGTTTGTCACTTAGAACTAACTTCATTTTCTTCTGCAGTTTAATTTTGGAGATACTGTTATCAATCAGTCTATCCATACCATTGAATATTGCTTAGGATGCATCTCCAATACAGCCTCATACCTGCGTCTCTGGGCACTCAGTCTGGCTCATGCACGTGAGTAGTTTCTTCCTGACTTATTTGAACATAGTGAAGAGGAAAGGCAAATTCCAGCCATGAATTAAAAGATCCGTTTTTCCTTTTTATTATTTAGTGTAAACGAGGGCAATCATAGTACTCTTTATTAATCATAATTCATACTTTGTTCATTATGCTTCCAATAACCCTTTTGGCCATATTGATTAAAGTGGAAGTTGAAATCTAAAACAGCTGAGAGATTATGGCTTGCACTATTCCTTTTATTATGCTGAATATAAAGTTAGAGTGCTGGAAAAGATCATGTGCACCATTATTTCTTAGTTCCTTATCAAAATTATTTAAAGTACTATTTATTACATAAGTATAAAATGTCCCTTGAAGCAGGATTTGTACTTTCCACTGTGGAATGGGTGGGGAGTTCTTTAGAGGAAATTATTCCTGGGGTGTGTTTCCGATGTATGAGTAATTTAAACAACTAGCATCTCCACACTTTCTAGGCATGATCCTTAAATACCTTTAAAAAGATAGCCGAAATGAGGTTGGAGCTGCTGGTCCCTTTTGTCCTTTTGTTTTCATTGATTTAGAGTTTTTTTTTCTCTTCACAGAGCTTTCTGAAGTCCTCTGGACCATGGTGATTCACTTGGGTCTCAGTATCAATAACCTGGCTGGTGGTTTGGCCTTGTTCTTTTTATTTGCTATCTTTGCTACCCTAACAGTGGCCATCTTATTAGTCATGGAAGGTCTTTCAGCTTTTCTGCATGCCCTCCGTTTGCACTGGTGAGTGTCAAGTAGTTGATTTTCTGCTACAAAAAAATCAGAGTCATAACTTGGTAAGAGTGTTTGAATCTTAGATCTGTAAACACTCGTTTTGATTCCTGCCAACTTCTGATGAAATATAGGTAACAAGCTAAGAAGGAACCTGTGTAAAATTTTGTAGCGTTGCTGTCAAGCAGAGCAAATAAAAGTTTGACCAGAATTAGAAGGTTTCAGTTCAGGTTAGAGCCAAGACTGTTTTTGTGTTAATACCTATTTGGACACTAATATCTATGTGTCTTGATTATCTGACCCCTTACTGTGAGTAAAGAGTCTTTTCCTCTTTACTCAGCTAGTCTAGTTCATGTTTAGTGATTCTATGCACTGAGTTCAAAGGTTGTACAAAATTTCCAATGAGCAAGATCATGTTCAGAGGTGGGTTTCAGCAGGTTCTGACCAGGTCTGGAGAACCGATAGCGGAAATTTTGAGTAGTTTGGAGAACCGTAGTAAAAATTTTGACTGGCCCCACCCCCATCTATTCTCTGCCTCCCAAGTCCCAGCTGATCGGGTGGGAATGGAGATTTTACAGTACTCTTCCCCTGCCACACCCACCAAGTCATGCCATGCCCACAAGCCACACCCACAGAACCAGTAGTAAAAAATTTTGAAACCCACCACTGATCATGTTCAGTCCATTTCCAATGAACCGAGGCTGTCTGTAGTAGTATTGCAGATCTCATATTTCAGACTGGCTAATTCAGTTCATGAAGGAGAACGAGCCTTTCTTCCTGCAATTCATTTGGCTGAATTCACATATTGTGGTCATTTTGGCAAATTGAGAATCCAGCTAATTTGATTTGTAACCTATAGTTCTACTAAGAATGATATAATTATCTCAAGGTGAAAATCTGAAGAAACCTCTTGTCAATCTTATTTTTAGCAATGACCCATTGCAGGATACTAGCTATCCTGATAGGGAAACTGCCAAATTGAATTGCCTTCCCCCCCCCCCCACCTTAGCTTCCTTAGTGTTCAGCTTGAAGAGAAAACAGCTTCTCTTTATGCGCAGGAGCCTTTTAGTGTTGAAAGAAAAATGGGAAAAAAGCTACATTATGATTCTCCCTCTTCTCTTGTGTCCATTGTATCACAGTGGAGTCTTTCTCAAAGGGGGGCAAAGCAGAAACCTACCTACATAGAAGCATTTATCATGTAGAAGCATAGACTTATGTAAAACTATGTATTCTTTTTGGCAGAAGTCCAGAGCGCCAATGCATGAGACATAATTCCATGCATAAGTCTTCTCTCAGTTTTAAAGGGGTATTCTTGATTCTGAAATTATATTTGCTGGACTATTTTGCCAACATTTATGGAATAAGCATGACAGTGATTAATCAAATAGATTATAAATCTGCATGCAATTATTTTCGGATTCTAAAACTATTTCTTCGAGATCCAACAAGCAAAGATTCTCCAGAATCTATCTTTATGTAGCATGTCTTTGACTCTGCAGTGGTACTTTTGCTGTGCTCTGAGTCATAGCTTACAGCACTTGTTTTCCTTGCCTGTTTGATATTAAGTTGCTTATTTGTTGGCCGGGGTTTCTTTTCTTGTCAGGGAAGTCCAGCTTTACAGAACAATAGAAGCTACACAATTTGCAATCATGACATCAATCACTATCTCAATCTTGCAGGAGGGCCCAGAGATCACTTTCCTTGCCCTGCCCTTTTTTCTTTGTGCCAAGTTCCAAACACAAAAGCTTCCCACATGACCAGCTGTATTTGAAGATAGGAGGCGTTGAATCATTTTTGGTTAGGGCAAAGTTCACCATCAATACTCAGGCTTGCAGAAATCTCTGCTGGTTTGAGACCTTAAATTGAAAATTTTGTTTGAGAGAAAAACCAAATGTTTTTCAAAAATGTTTCTGTCAATAAAAACAGAATAAATAGCGGACAGGGGAAGAACTAAGGTTCCCTTTGCATCAGCAGATAATCTGAATAGCTGCTAGTGAGCTGAAGTCAAAATAATATTCTGTAAAATGTTCAGTTTGTGCACAAAATTGCATATAGATTGTTTATATCTGGGAGGAACAAAACGATTAATACTCTTCCTGCAAGATCCAATTTGCGTCGATCACTGAAACCAGAGTTGATATTCTTCCTGTGTGTGAATTAGAAATGCATTTCCAAACTGCAAAGAAATTGAATTCCATTGAAATAAAAGCTTGCTTGGGAAGTTTTAAAACAGTATTACACTTTTCTTAAAGAGTAGGCATGGGGTAATAGGCATACTGAAGAAGATAAAGAATTTGGAACTCTAGAATTAAGCTGAATAAACGCAAATTTGGCTGGGAGACTTGCATGTTCAGTAGATCTTTTCTCCACCATTTGCAGGATGGTGACAGATGAAGAAATAGGAAAAAAAGAGTCCTTTTGATTTAATGAGCTTTCACTTTATGCATTAATTTGGCAAACAGTAATAACTTAGGAATTCTGGCTTAATATACCATAGAATAAACTCATATTAGAACATACAGCAGTTGGTTCCACCTTGTGCTTAACTTTCTTTGAATGTATAAATTAAGCATAGGCTGTTGGGTCTTTCTCACTATGGCTTATTAAGCTAGGATTGTGTCTTACCATATATATGAAAACCTTCCTATTAAGTCCTATTAAGAGCATTGATACATCCTGCTTTCTGGGATCCTTTTATGTAAAGGTGCCAAAGGTTGTACTTGGCAGCCTTCTGCCTGTGAAGGACTGGTTTATGAAATGAGTCACCTCATTTTCCCTTAGTATTCATGAGCTGTGAATGTGTTTGCTGCAAGGGAGAATGGAATGAATTCTTTAAACCACTGGAAAAATACTTTCCGTTTCTCCCTGTTTTGCCATTCCTGGCTGGGATGGGTTTATCTTATAATTTTTAGGCAGCTGTACATTCCAGGGAGATGATTACCCTGACTGAGTCACAAACAACTTTTCAAATAAATCCTGGGTTCCCTTATTTATATGGCTACATGAGAAGAAAGTGGATATTTTAGAATTATATACTGCTGGTGAATTAGATTCTACTTCTTGTACCACATGAAAAATCCTTTTGCCAATGAGTTCACAGCTTATGAAAGACTGGTGCGGTTCAATTTATTAGTTTAGACTATGTGAGAATTGGAGAAGAAGACAAGCAGGGGTGAAGTTGTACCCACAAGGGCCTTGGTAGCTAGAAAGAGAATAATCCAAAGACAATCACAGTTATGCTATTGAAAAAAGGAATATTTAGAAATAAGTTCCCTCTCATGACATGTATTTGTGTGACCAAGTTATAGACCCCCTTCAAGTTAAGAGTGAAAATCCAGAAAATAACTGAGACCAGGAGCAGAAATAAGGCTCACCTCGTTCACCAAAGGTACATAGTGCATTGGAAATGAACTTGTTCCTGAAGGACAAGATCTCTGGAATTTCCAGGATAAATGAAAAGAATGGCTACTATTCCAGATAGCTAGGCCAAGGGAGTGGGAGCAGCAACAGCAGATAACTTGGTGCCAATGGGATATGATACATTTCATGCCACAAAGGAGCTACACATTCTCTTGAGGATTGTGTATAAGCAGAAAGGTTTGGGAGATGAAGTTTTTGGAGTCAATATTCTCAGTTATAGATTTTGGAATGGTCCAGAATTTAATCTAATTCAGAAACGGAGAATTTGTGTTTCCCTGCTCTTATTATTTTTAAAGCGTTTTCTTCTTGCAATAGTAAGATTGTGGAGCTTGCCGTATGCCAATGATGGCAAACCTATAGCACACATGCCAGAGATGGCATGCAGAGCCCTCTCTATGGGTACCTGTGCCGTCGCTACCTGCTCTTCTGGTTTCCGGTGCGCACATGCACACTGGCCAGCTGGTCTTTGTGGGCGCTGGAGCGCTACGGTCCGAAAAACTGCCAAAAAACAGGCCTTTTCTGGGCCATTTTCAGGCTGGTATTTTGGGCCATTTTCTGGGCTGTTTTTCGGTCCATTTTTCAGCCATTTTCCAGACTGTTTTCTTGGGCCATTTGGAAACAATTTTTGGATCATTTTTCAGGCCAAGAATGGCCCCAAAACAGCCCCCCAAACGGCCAAAAAAACAGGCCTGCATGCGCCACCCAGCTGGTCTTCGGGTTTACGGTGCTCTAGCATGCGTACATGCACATGTATGCACACACATTCTGGTTTCGGCACTCAATGCCAAAAAGGTTCGCCATCACTGCCCTATGCTCTTTCTATCTTTGAATAAATAATACAAAAATCTCTAGATTAAATCTGCAACAATCAGCGTCATTCTTTGGGGCATGGGAAGATCCTTGTTTCTAGATATAGGTCAGGGGTGTCAGACTTGATTTCTTTGAGGGCCGCATAAGGGTTGTGTTTGACTTTGAGAGGCGTGGCCAGTGTGGGCATGGCCAGCTCAATGTCATTCGTGTTGGGGGCACGTATGGTGGCCCAAACTCTCTGCCAGCAAATATGGGATCCCGAGCTCTGTTTTCGGCTGTGACTGCCTCCTGCAACCCCCTGCCAGTGAAAACGAAGTTCAGGAGGGCCATGCGTAGCCCTCCCAAGCTCCGTTTTTGCTGGCAGAAGCACCGCAGGCTGGTCTTTCGCTATTTCCAGGGCGGCTACGTGGGCCAGTTCTAAGCACCCTGTGGCCTGGATCAGGCCTGTAGGCCTTGAGTTTGACACCCTAGTATAAGTAGTCCTTTACTTTCAATAATTTGTTTAGTGACTTTTTGAAGTTATAATAGCACTGAAAAAAGTGACTTATTGACCATTTTTCACACTTGTTACAGCATTCCCTTGGTCACATGATCAAAATTTATGCTTGGCAACTGATTTTTTATTTATGATGGTTGCAGTGTCCTGGAGTCATGTAACCTTTTGCAACCTTATAAGTCAAAATCAGTGGGGAAGTCACATTCACTTAACAGCCTTGTTACTAACTTAACAAGTACAGTGACTTACTTAACAACAGTGGCAAGAAAAGTTTTAAAATGGGGCAAAATTCATTTAACAATTTCTTGCCTAGCAACAGAAATTTTGGCTCAATTGTGGCTGTAAGTCAAGGGCTAACTGTTTTCTGTCAGCAGAATTGCAGCAATTCTTAAATATTTCTGAACTGGATTGCTGCTTGCCTTTTTGTAGCAAACATCCCTTTCTTCCCATTTGGTTGCATTTCATACCATTTTTGTCTGATGTTCAATCACAAATGCTAGTTGCCACAGATGTTTGGTCTTGAAAGTTCACTTAGTTTTGTGGCAGCAATTTTTAATGTTGACAAATGGGACTGTTTTTCTTGCTCCCTCTCCCAACTCTGCCAATCAGCAGCTTCAACAAGTGAAGAGAAGTAAAATGTAGGTTTTTTCCCCTAGGTTGTAAGCAGAGCTGTTCTCTTTGTGAAATTGATAACCTTGATGGATTGAACAGAAGGTGGAGATGGCAACAGAGAAGTGGGAGTGCTGAGGGTGAGGGTAGGAGAGCAAGGCTGACTCTAGGCTTTTTTAGGGAGCTTCCCTTTGCACTGCAAAGATCCCCTCTCCCATTTCATGAGAAGTTGCATGCAAAATACTTTATCCAGTAAGATAAATTTTCAATCCTTCTATCACATTCTTTAAACTCCTCATCCTCACTTCTTCATTGTTTGCCATTGTTGATTGCTGCCTTAAGCAATGACATGTTTTTGTAGCTGGAATTCAATAGATGCTCAGTGTGAAAGTTACACCTGTACTGAGTATGGAAAGACAACTTTGATCTGACTACTGATTAATTTGATCCCTTGATTTAGGCAGTGGTGGGTAGCCAATTAGTCAAATGTGCTTCTCACTCTCACCCTTTTTGTTTTGTTTTCATAATCTTTAGTAATTATACTACTGAATTTTGGCTGAAAAAAATAAGAAATACTGTACAGGTAATCCTCAATTTACAATCACTAATTGGGATCAGAATTTCTGTTCCTAAGCAAGGCATTCATTAAATGAGTTGTACCCAATTTTTGCCACAGTTGTTAAATAAATCACAGCAGTTGTTAAGTGAATCACATGATGACTAAGTGAATCTGATTTCTCACATTGACTTTGCTTGTTGGAAGCTGATTAGAAAGATTGCAAATGGTGATCACGTGACCCTGGGAATTTTGATCATATGACTGGAGATGCTATGATGGTCATAAGTGCAAGGACTGGTTGTAAATCACTTTTTTCAGTGTTGTTTTAACTTTGAATGGTTTCTAAACAAATGGTTGTAAGTCAAGGACTACCTGTACAGTTTATTGACTTTCATCCTTGGCCTCCTTCAACCCGGTTCCTGATTTAGGCTGTAGTTGAATATAGGCTGTGATGGAAAATATGCATCTAGAACATCTCATTTCAGGTTACAAGTGGGGGCTTATACAATTGAATGATTCTTAACAAACAAAAAACATGTATAATAAAAATAAGATATAGGAAGAAAAGTTTGGTTGAACATCGTTCCTCTGATAAGCTGTTTTGTTTTTTGACAGATTTTTTTGTAACATAATAAAGTATTTGGCCATGTTAGCGAACTTTGATATCCTTGTAGTGAAAAGAGTTAAGTGACATTAGCAAACCTTGAAAACAAATATCAAATGTAGAGTTTGCAAAAGATAAGCAGTAATTCAAACTGATACATTAATGAATCAGGTCTCCCCCATTTGTTTTCTTTTCTGTAGTTTCACATTTAACTACAAACTAACTGAACGTGTTATTTGTTCCTTAGAGCCTCATTACATTCTGTCCCTGAGAAAGCATGTGTACTTTAATACAAGCAGTGAGATGGATGTTGTTTCTAAAAAGAGGCCAGTATTTAAAATGTTCCATTAAGGTGGAAAAGCAGTAAATAATATTTTGAATTTTCTCAAAACCTGGCAGGCAAAAAGGGTGGAAAATGTTTCCTACCATGGGGCCAAAAGAAGATCACCAGACCTGTTTTTTAAATGAATCATGGAGTTTTTCTTTCCATGTTTGGTGCCTGTTTATAATTGGGCAGCCTTACAGTGTAATTCTCTTTATATTCTGAGTGGAATTAAAATTAGTGGAGATTGTAGAATAGCAGAGAAATGTTCTGACATGAAGATGAAGGAAAAGTTAGGAAGAGATTTTAAGATTCTTCTTTCCTAAAATTTTAGATGAGCATAGCAATTCTCTGATCCTACGGGTAGTCCTTGAATTACAACAGTTCATTTGGTGACTGTTCAAATGGCACTGAAAAAAGTGACTAATTACCATTTTTCACACTTATGACAATTTCAGAATCCCTATGATCATGTGATCAAAATTCAGACACTTAGCAATTGGCTGATATTTATGACAGTTGCAGTGACCCAGGATCATGTGATCACCTTTTGCAACCTTATAAGCAAAGTTAATGGGGAAGCCAGATTCACTTAACAATTATGTTACTGCAGTGATCCACTTAACAACTGTGACAAGAAAGGTGGTAAAATTGGGCAAAGTTCATTTAAACAATGTTTCATTTGCCAACCGAAATTTTGGGCTCAATTGTTGTCATAAATCAAGGACTATCTGTTCTTTGAGCTATTCCATTCTAGTACTGCTTATATTTTTATAAAATATAAAATATGTATTTTTGGATTTTTTCAAATGTATTTTATGGATAACTAATTGTTACAGTGTCTGTTTATAAACCTATACTTAAGGAGCAAATGTAGTTTTGATCCTGAGTTGGCTTATTGGCTAACTGATGATATTACTATAATGAGAAAACGTAACACTTTTGCAAAGGTTCTTGGGTGAGGTGATTTGAAAGAACTAAAATGGAAAATGAAATTTTTTATATTTGCCTCCTGATTATTGGAGTATCTAGCTATTTTATTTGGTAAACTCAGAGTGAAACAGGACTGGCAAAATAAAGATTCGTCCATTCCTGCTTCATTTCCAGAAAAGTACCATAATTTGCATAAAATAAAAAAAATAGAAATAGAAATAAAATAGAAGTAGAAGTAGAAGTAGAAAGAATGCAGAAGAGAA
This sequence comes from Coluber constrictor foxii, assembly GCA_038048745.1. NCBI lineage: Eukaryota > Metazoa > Chordata > Lepidosauria > Squamata > Colubridae > Coluber > Coluber constrictor. Next base: position 75,436,623 of record CM075961.1, read on the forward strand.
CAGAACAGAATAATAAACTACAATCGTTTATTGGCCAGGTGTGATTGGATACGCAGAAAATTTGTCTTTAATGCATAAAGTTTCAGTGTACATGGAAACAACAAACAAATATAATCATAATACTTACATAATCTACCACGTCTGTATGTTTATGTGGGTACTGTGTGTGTGTGTGTATGTATGAATGCATATGCACTGTGATATATCATATACCATGTCATATGATATATGCATATATGATACTGTTTTGCAGTGGTCAACCTGATATGGGGGCAGAGAGAACGAACCAATGATTATTCTGATAACGTTGTATAAAAAACTCTTTTGGAGGGTACCTAAGGTTGGATTCACTTAGCTAGTGAGTAGATTATGAGCCAGAACTACTGATTCTTTATTATAGAAACAATGAATTGAGACTGAAGATGGTAACTGGACTATCTCATTCCGTTGATAATAATTTAGACAATAAGTGCAACAATCTGCCTATGCAAGTCAGTTTGCACAAATAGGTGTGCTTTGCATGTGTCTATTTAATTCTTACCCTCCATTATAAAATAAAGTCTTTATACTTTTTCTCACTGGGGAATAACATTAAAGCCCTGTCAACGTTTGGCAGTCCTGCAGGGATCTTTTAGGAATGTTAACATACTAGATCATAGAACAATCTTCCCCAACCTGGTAACATCCAGGCATATTGGTATTGCGACTTCCTGAATTCCTAGGCTGCAAGGCCATGCTACTAGATATTCTGAAAATTGCAATATCAGCATATTTGGTGGGTGTCTCATTGGAGAAAACTGCATTACTGTATAAGTTGTCACTGTCCTCAGTGCCATTACATATGTCCTTGCTTGTAGTTCTTTATGGCATTTCATGCAACTTTAATATTTTGCAAATGAATTGATGGTAACTCAGGATATTTGGAACAGTATGTAGTGCAACAAAACGTAAGAATCATAGGAAGAATTTACAGATAGGCCTCATTTAGCAATCACAATAGCAGTTGCTAAACGAACCAGGTGACTGAAAGAGACAGAGACACAGAGTGAAGATTACTGATGATTACTATGATCTCATTCAGATAAAGTTCTCTCTTGCAGTAACACCAGCATTATTCTAACTCCAGCATGCATTGTTGTAAGGGGCAGGGTGTAAGTATGAACATTGCTTGCAAAATACTACCATTTATTACTGTTATATTTTGAATGGTTGCTATCCAATGCAGTTGCTAAATGATGACTTTCTGTTTAGGAAATAAAATGTCAGTGCTACTTTGAATTCTTAGAAAAAATTCTAATATATATGATAGTGTGCAACTGATGATTGCTTTTCATTTGTCTTTTTCTTACCAGGGTGGAATTCCAGAATAAATTCTACATGGGTACTGGGTTCAAGTTTCTTCCTTTCTCATTTGACAGCATCCGTGATGGGAAATTTGATGAATAACATCTTGGAGACATAATGCCTGGAAGTGTGGCACTAAATCCAGACCTTTACCTGCATGTGTGCATATATATATATATGTCTTCCTGAATGATAATCTGATGTGTAGTTTTCCGTTGTGTCCATAATATTTTAGTGATAATAATTTGATATTTCATTTAAAGTTTTTATTGAAGGAAAAAAAATCCTAAGAGGATACTCAGAGAATTTCAGGGGTGGGGGGATTGCTAGCAAAATTAAACTGTACTTTTGGCAAGTCTTGGATGAGTCTTTGGTTTTATACTGCAAGTGCTGACAGAGGAATGTTTGTGATCATGGAGGACAATGTCCTGGTGGTCTGCAGTTGTCTTGTTCCCCAAAACCATGGTAACTAAAAGAGGAAAATTCACATTTTTAATCCTTTGAATTACTTCACATTTGGAGAAACACCTAAATTGCATATATCTGTTCTGATAACTTGATGATTAAAGAGGGCTCAATTATTCATCTATCCAACATGTACACTTTCCTTTCAGACTTTCAAAAGGACATTTATATTTCCTACAGATTAGGAAAGGTTGCAATTCAAAAAACTTATTTGCAAAACCTGCTTAAATGCTAGTAATCCTGCATTTTTTTTCTCAGTTAAATCACAAACGAAAGGGATGATAATACACCAGAAAGACACTTCACCATAATTTGACAGACATTTTAAGTGTTTGCCCCTGCACAGGATTTTTTTCCATATTTTAAATGTAATTTTAATCCCTGGAAACCTCTTTTTGGTAATATTTGAAATATAAACCATAAAATGTAAGTGGAAAACAAATTGCTTTCTGGAAAAGTAACACCCCCTCCCCAAAAAGACCCCCAAACCTTTGCATCTTGGCATTGTGAGAAATCTCTTTTCCTAAATGAAAAGAGCAGGCAGAGGAGCAAATTATTTGTTTACCCTGTTATAGCTGGCCTCTGTTTGGCTCCACATGATTAATTAATAAGGAAACATTTAATAACACTGGTAAAAGCTCTGAACTGCTTGTTTTGTTCAAAGAAAACTCAGAAACCTTTACCTCCGTTCTTACATGACCTTGACACCTATACTGCTGTAGGGAAAAACTTGGCTACTCTTGACACGTCTACAGCTGAACAGTTCAAGAGAATGGTAACTTGACAGCAGCAATAGCAGCAATATATATGTTTTTAGGACAAATTCTCCTTGAAAATAGGAATAGCTTGAGGGTAACACCTGCCTTCAGTTTGTACGTGTTTAGATGCAGCAATGAATCTAGTATTGTATGCCTCTGTAAGATGTAAATTTATGCTGTGAATGTCGTGTTATGTTGTGTTAGATAAATGTGCACTTTTCTGAAAGTGTTTCACGTGAAGATTTCAGGGCACCTCATTGGCACTTAAAGAATGAGCTTTGATTTGATGTGTTAACCTTACAAGAGGGTGCAAAAACAACACTTTTTATTGGAAACTGTGAAATTATAGCTGTTGCTGTTGTGTAAAATGCAAAAAAACCCTGTTTTGAAACTATAAGATGCAGTAAAGTTTTCCCTATTTTCCTCATCAGCTAATTGCTGTTATCTATTAAAGCAGTTGAAGTCACCTGTAATGTCTTGTGTTGTTTTTAAAAAATGTATTTGGGGGAATGGGATGGATGAGGGAGATTAAAAAGAAGAGGGTGAACAAAGATGTAGGAACACAGAAGAACAAATACTATAAAACAGATCATTCCAACAGCCAAAGTCTGGAATCAGTTACTAGGTAAAGTTCCTTATTGTTGTTGTAATCTTTGGGATTTAATCAATTTTGCTGTTTGGTATATTTCCCTCCCCCCCCTATAATTATCTTCAATTATGCTGAAGTCGAATTCCATCCACTAAAATCAGAGCAGTGGCTTTATTCTGCTATCCCTTTAGCTTATAAAACTTCAAAGGTTTTCCACCCGCAAAAGTGGAAAAGTTTTCTATAAACAAACTAGCTCTTGGGAAATTTATTTATTTATTTGATATATCTCTTGCCTTTTTTTCAGGAGCTCAGGGCAGCTCCTGAAAAAAAAGGCAAGAGATATATCAAATAAATAAAGAGCTCAGGGCAGCTCCTTTTATTTTCCACTGCTGAACAAACCTACATGGTAGGGAGGGCTAAAAGAATTAGCAGTCATCCAGTGAGCTCTCATGGCTGAGAATGGAATTTAAACCTAAGTCTCTTCAGTACCATTTCGGCACCAAAGCCATTACATTATGTCAGCTCTATATTTTAGAATTCTGAAATACTCCAGTTTGAAGCTGCTTGGTATTCCCATCTCTTTGATCAATATCAGATTCTTCCTTTTCATAGAATTATTAGATCCACACATTTGACTTTGCTGCCTTTTGTGGCCCAGGGGCTCTGTCTCTTTAATCTTCCAGGATAATTTCCAACATTACAAAATTTTTGCTGGGACTGAACCAGTGGTGGATTCTAATCAGTTTTACCATCGGTTCACTTTGCGCAAGTGCATTGATTAAAAAAACAGTTGAAGCATGGCAATCCACTCTGCCGCGCCTTATATCTGACCAAAAAACAAAAGAAATAAAGGTAGGTATAGTGCAGAGGCGGGGGAGGGCCCAACTGACGTTCAGAGAGAAGCAGTTCACTCTCCTATGAGGATTTCCACTACCAGCTCTCCCGAGCTGGGGAGAACCAGTAGCAACCCACCACTGGACTGAACCTCAAAATATCCATCAAAAGTAAATGACAATTTTCTCTAAACAGATTTATGGATCTTAATTTCCAAATTTCTCAGCAATGGTCATGCTTACTGAGGAATTGTAGGAGTTGATGTCCATATATTGGAGAGTACCACACATCGGAGAGATTCAGGGAAGTCTTATACAATAGCAGTGACTGCAACTTTACCTCAGGTCCTTTAAAGTATTCCCTTCTACTTTTGCTTAGCTGGAGGAGGATCAATCGGACCATTCTCAACTCAAAGGTATGCACACAATTTCCAGAAAGTAGCTGTGCTTTAATGTCTTAAACCAAAAAAATGAACTAACAACAAATATTGCTGTTAAAGAATAAAAGCCAGCTTATCCAATGCAAGCTGAATATCCTACAGAAGTGGTAGATTATATGTCTGATACCAACTAGTTACGGGAGGATGTGGAGGACATTGTCCAGGTGTCGTATGAAGTCTTGTTAGCAGGAATGTGTTCATTTTAATAAAATGCTTTAAAACCATCTGTGTCAACATTTTTCAAACTTGGCAACTTTGAGATATGTGGACTTCAACTCCCAGGATTACCCAGTTAGCAGACTGAGAATTAAGTAATTTATATTAATAACACTAAACCAGTTATTTGCAAACAGACAGTCTACATGGGGACCAGTAGATCATTTGAGAAGAATAGAGTTATAAGGCCCTTCTCCCTTTTCTATTAATACAGTTTGGCTGCTTTGAGTGCATGCTTCAAAAGATCTCCGTTGATCAGATTTGTCTGGCATAATTTGAATATTCTGGTGTTGCAAAATGGTGTACATGGTTTAGAGGGGACAGAGAGTATTTCTTTGTACATGGTTTAGAAGGGACAGAGTGAACTTTGCAACCAGTCGGAAGCCTATGTTTAAGAAAAAGAATGAGACAGCAAACATTTCAATATGTGTGCTTGTTCTGTTGCAACATGTTTTGTTGCAATAGAGAGTGCCAGGAACCAGTTCTTGAAATCACTTGAGCTTTAAAACTTTTTTTCTCTTCCATAACCCAAATTGCTTCATTCTTAGTTCACAATTATCCATCTCAAGGATATTTTAGTTCTCTAGAGAAATCAAAAGAAATGGCTCTTTCTATTAATTAGGGGCTAAGGTATGGAGCCCCCTCTGCTGAGTGTGCAAACAGAAGCAGATGGGGGCTCAGATATGACCCCCGGCTCTGTATGAGCAGGGTGCCTTGCCTGCTGGGGAGGAGAGGGGCCATTGAGGTGGGGGAGGGAATCTCTGGAGTGTTGGAGAGCCGGAGTATTGTAGTTATGACTGGGAGAGGTAGATATGGCAGGAGCCGAGGGGTAGGCCGCTCTCGGGAAACTAGGACTTGCTGTCTTAAAGCGATTACTTGTTCCAGCCCCTCTGTTTGTGGTTCACCGGGCTCACCTCGTATACCTGGTGATTTAGGATGTCAGGGCCTTGGCCTCAGGCTGCTGCTGTTTAATGCCAGGTTTGTTTTCAACAAGGCCCCCTCGTTCGGGACTTAATCCTGGAGCATGCCAGTGGGCTGACCTGGCATGCATAAGAGACCTGGCAGGGCCAGGAGAGGGATGTGCCCCTCAGAGATGTGCCCACACAGGTTCCAGATATTGCATCAGCTGTGACTCCAGGGAAGGGGTAGAGGAGTGGCAGCTATCGTCCGGAAGAGTCTTTGCCCTTGCAGGATCCCTGCCCCTGAGATTGTTGGGTGTGAGTCTCTCCTCTTGAGGTTGGATTCAGGGGCTCAGCTGGGCTTGTTGTTGACGTACCTGCCTCCCAGCTGTATTATGACAGCCCTGCTTGTGCTGCTAGAGGAAGTAGCCGGGCTGGTGATGGAGTTCTCCAGACTTATGGTACTGGGGGACTTCAACTTGCCATCACTTGGTGAATCCTCAGATGTGGCTCAGGTGTTCATGGCTTCCATGACAACCATGGACCTGACCCAAGTAATTCAGGGTCCAACTCTTGGGGGAGGGGACACACACACTCGACCTGGTGTTTCTCTCAGGGCAGTGGAGATCTGATCTGGAATTAAGGCATATAGATGCTTCTCCCTTGTCATGGTCAGATCATTTCCTGCTGAGGTTAGACTCCAGGGTACTACTCCTCCATCGCAGGGAGGCGGAACCGATTAAGTGGTTCTGCCCCAGGCACCTAATGGACCCTGAAGGGTTCCAGAAGGAGCTTGGGGAGATACCTGACTCCCTTGTCCGCAGTCCGGCCAAGACCCTGGTGGCTGCCTGGAATAGGGCGGCATCCGGGGCACTGGAGCGTATTGTGCCTTTGCGACTCTCCATGGCGGTCGATCCAGGAAAGCTCCCTGATTTACCGAGGAGCTCTGGGAAATGAAGTGCCAAAAGAGCCTGGATAGCTCAGCAGACTAAAGCATTGTGCAGTGTGATTAATTCCAGATGCCTGCAATTACTGTAAGTTCAAATCTCACCAGGCTCAAGGTTGACTCAGCCTTCCATCCTTTCTAAGGTAGGTAAATTCAGGACCCAGTTTGGGAGGGCAATAAGCTGACTTTGTATATTTTGTAAAATATACAAACGTATGAAGGCTACTGCTTAATGCATTGTAAGCTGCCCTGAGTCTCCAGAGAAGGGCAGCATATAAATCAAATAAAAGGAAGAAGAAGAAGAAGAAGAAGAAGAAGAAGAAGAAGAAGAAGAAGAAGAAGAAGAAGAAGAAGAAGAAGAAGAAGAAGAAGAAGAAGAAGAAGAAGAAGAAGAAGAAGAAGAAGAAGAAGAAGAAGAAGAAGAAGAAGAAGAGGAGACATCTAGAGTGACGCTGGAGGACCAGTAACTCCGAATCTGACCGAATACTCTTAAGAGCCTTTATTAGGAGTTATTTGGTGGCAATATGGGTGGCAAAATGTTCACATTTTTCCGCACTTATTGCATCCGCTGATTCGCGCTCAGCTGCCCTGTTTAGGGTGATGCACTCCCTCCTTGATGTAGGGGGAGTGGAAGAGCCCTTGCAGGGGAGAACTGAGAAGTTTATGTAGTTTCTGTCGGATAAAGTCGCTCGGATTCGAATGGACCTGGACTCTGATTGGGTAATTCTGACCGAGATGATGGGGGCAGATCTTAGTCCTATTGTGTGGGATGATTTTGAGCCTGGACTCCTGAGAAAATGGACAAGGTTGCAGGGGCAATGAGTTCCTCCACTTGTTTGTTGGACCCGTGCCGCTCCTGGCTGGTCTCAGCCAGCAGGGAGGTGACACTAGGCTAGCTCCAGGCTTTAGTTAACGTGTCCTTGAGGGAGAGGTGCTTCCCACAACCATTGAAGAAAGCTGTCGTAAGGCCCCTCCTCAAGAAGCCTTCCCTGGATCCAGCAGAATTAAAGAACTTTCATTCAGTCTCCAACCTACCCTTTGTGGGAAAGGTTGTAGAGAAAGTGGTGGCACTTCAGCTCCTGCGGTCATTGGATGAAACGGATTATCCAGTCTAACTTCAAGCCTGGCTACAGCACTAAAACTGCTTTGGTCACACTGATGGATGATCTCTGGCGAGCCCGAGACAGGGTCATTCCTCCATTTTGGTGCTACTTGACCTCTCAATGGCTTTCGATACCATTGACCATGGTATCCTTCTGGGATGACTAAGGGAGTTGGGAGTGGGAGGCACCGTGTTACGGTGGTTCTCCTCCTATCTCTCTGGTCGATCACAGTCGGTGTTGGTAGAAGGACAGAGGTCAACCCCTAGGCCCTTCATTTGCGGGGTGCCTCAGGGCTCGGTCCTCTCTCCCCTCCTATTTAACATCAACATGAAGCCGCTGGGTGAGATCATCCGAAGATATGGGGTAAGATTTCAGCAATACGCTAATGATACCCAGCTGTATTTCTCTACCCCACGTCAATTAAATGATGCAGTGGATGTGATTCGCTGGTGCCTGGAAGCTGTGAGGGTCTGAATGGGAGTCAACAGGCTCAGACTTAACCCAGACAAGACCGAGTGGCTGTGGGTATTGCCTCCTAAAGACCATGTTGATTGTCCATCCTTGGTTCTGGGGGGGGAGGAGAAATTGTCCCCCGGAGAACGGGCTTACAATTTGGGTGTCCTCCTAGACTCACAGTTAAGATTAGAGCAACATCTGACAGCTGTGGCTAGTGGGACCTTTACACAGGTTCGCCTACCAATTGTGACCCTACTTGGATCGGGAGGCTCTCCTCACATTCACATGCCCTTGCCACCTCATGGTTAGATTATTGCAACACGGTCTACATGGGGCTACCCTTGAAAAGTGTTTGGAGACTATAGTTGGTCCAGAATTCAGCTGTGTGAGCTATCATGTGTGCGCCTAGATACACCCACTTTACACCAATTCTCTGCGAGCGGCACTGGCTCCCTATTGATCTACGGGCACAATTCAAGGTGTTGGTTATTACCTTTAAAGCCCTACGTGGCTCAGGGCCAGGCTATCTTTGAGACTGCCTTCTACCGCATAGCTCCCAGTGCCTGGTTAGATCCCACAGAGTTGGTCTCCTCTGGGTCCTGTCAGTTAAACAATGCCAGCTGGCAAGCCCACAGGGGAGGGCCTTCACTGTGGCTGCCCCAGCTCTCTGGAACCAGTTACCTCCTATTGGCCTTCCAGAAAGTGGTGAAGACGTGGTTTTTCCACGTCATCACCACTTTCCCAGGCAGACCTGGGGACATTGATCTCGCTGTTCAATTTTGTGAGATCCGGCCATGGATGGTGTGCATGTGTTTTTAATGTTTTTAAAATGCTTTTATAATGTTTTTTTAATTTATGTTCACTGTTTATATTATTTCTGTTGTAAGCCGCCCAGAGTCCCTTGGGAGTTGGCAGCATAGAAATATGATTAATTAAATTAAATTAAATTAATGGATCAATTCCAGCTTCTGGAAGAATTTGTTAGTAGGCTATCATTGGGACAGACACTATTGTGCTTCTTTCTGTTTCTGTGGGGAAAAACAATCCCGGATTAGGACTTGCTTACCAGATGCTCTTTGAATCTGTTACTCATTACCTAGGCTGCAGAAAGAAGGACCAATGGAACAGAGTTTATAGGCCATAAACTGGTTCTTGAAAAGATAAGGTCATGTGGTAAATAGGCTGTGTCATTCTTAGATGTAGTCCTTGACTTACAACACTTACTTAGTGATTGTTTGAAGTTACAGCGGCACTGGAAAAAAAAGATTTATGACCATTTTCTACACTTGGGATCATTACAGCATCCCCGCAGTCATGTGATCAAAATCCATATGCTTGGCAACTATGTCATATTTATGATAGTTGCAGTGTCCTGGAATCGTGATTTTCTAACAAAGTTATTGGGGAAGACAGATTCACTTAACAACTATGTTACTAACTTAACACCTGCAGTGACATTCTCTGAACAACTATGGCAAGAAAAGTAACATAATGGGCAATACTCAATTAATGTCTCACTGAGCAACAGAAATTTTGGGCTCAATTGTAGTGGTAAGTCAAGGACTACCTGTAATGGAATATTAGTATGCACAAAGTAATTTACGCATTGAAATCAGAATTATGGGCAATTGTTCCAATTTAAAATTACCTTGTCCCAGACCTGATAGGTAGGGTCTATGATGACTCGACACTGCTAGCTTGGGACAGCCTCACTACCCCCAACGCTCCTCTGCCAACTCGATACCGCCATTTCTTTGCAGGACATCTTGACAGCAGAAAGTTGCTGCGAGAATAACTCATTGTGGGTGCTGGAGGGAGAACTGGATGAATGAATGGGCTTTCAAAGGGTAGCGGGATTGGCTCTGCCTCAAACGCTGAATCGGCAGTTCTACTGCAACGAGGGATGGGGCAGAGGGCAGGGAGGCAGTGACAGGCATGGACTTCCTATTTTGACAACCCCTGCCATTGCCTCTGAACCTTGGGCTGTGTTACTCTACAAGGTAACAGGTCTTTTTTTAAAGACCTGTGGCTCTGCCAGTTGTTTTTTTTTTCCTAAAGTGTTGAGTAGAAAAACCTTGTAAGAGTGGTGCAGCCCAAGGCTGGCCACCCCGAGCCAGCGGCATTGAGTCCTCCCATTCCGTGAAACATAAATATATTTGTTTTAACCTTTAATATATTTGATACCATGATTCATTTATTTGTAATGACCAAAAATGAATTGCAACAAATCTTGACTTTGCATGTGCTCTTATTTTTCCACATATCTTTCTGTCATAACAAATGTGTTTGGGTTTTTTAAATACAAAAAGATTTCCTATATTTGCTACTACATATTAATCCAATTATTTTTTCCTTCCCAGAATTAATCCTATTTAAGGGTAAATTGTAATATTTCTATTGAACACTACAACTTTTTTTTTAAAGCTGAGGAAAAAAATTCTGTGAAGAGGACGCATGATTAAACCTGCTTTGAAATTTGTTTCAATAATAAAAGTTTCTCTTTCTGTGACAATTTGTACAACACATGACACAAGACTGTTAAATGGGAATGGGTAGTCAGGGATTCAGTGTATCATGCCATGGTCTTGGTTTGTTGATATAGCCGGCTTCTAGGTTAAGCCATAATATGATATATTTGGCGGTAATGTTTATACAAATACAATGATTGATTGAGTAACCTGAATTAACCATGTTGAATGAACCCAACCAATGGATTATATATAATAAACTCAACTCCCTTTGATTTCATTGGAGGCTTAATATCAGGATCTAGGCAAATACAGGTGAAACTCAGAAAATTAGAATATCGTGCAAAAGTTCATTTATTTCAGTAATGCAACTTAAAAGGTGAAACTAATATATGAGATAGACTCATTACATGAAAAGCGAGATAGTTCAAGCCTTGATTTGTCATAATTTTGATGATTATGGCTTACAGCTCATGAATATTGTGAAAAGGTTCAATATTCTAGGCTCAAAGTGTCCCACTCTAATCAGCTAATTAAGCATTAACACCTGCAAAAGGTTCCTGAGCCTTTAAATGGTCTCTCAGTCTGGTTCAGTAGGAATCACAATCATGGGAAAGATTGCTGATCTGACAGTTGTGCAGAAAACCACCATTGACACCCTCCATAAGGAGGGAAAGCCTCAAAAGGTAATAGCAAAAGAAGTTGGATGTTCCCAAAGTGCTGTATCAAAGAACATATTAATAGAAAGTTATGTGAAAGGGAAAAGTGTGGAAGAAAAAGGTGCACAAGCAGCAGGGATGACCGCAACCTGGAGAGGATTGTCAGGAAAAGGCCATTCAAAAGTGTTGAGGACTTTCACAAGGAGTGGACTGAGGCTGGAGTCAGTGCATCAAGAGCCACCACACACAGACAGATCCTGGACATGGGCTTCAAATGTCATATTCCTCTTGTCAAGCCACTCCTGAATAACGTCAGAAGCATCTTATCTGGGCTAAAGACTAAAAGAACTGGTCTGTTGCTCAGTGGTCCAAAGTTCTCTTTTCTGATGAGAGCAACTTTTGCATCTCATTTGGAAACCAAGGACCCAGAGTCTGGAGGAAGAATGGAGAGGCATACACTACAAGATGCTTGAAGTCCAGTGTGAAGTTTCCACAGTCTGTGTTGATTTGGGAAGCCATATCATCTGCTGGTGTTGGTCCACTGTGCTTCATTAAGTCCAGGGTCAACACAGCCATCTACCAGGAGATTTTGGAGTAGTTCATGCTTCCTTCCGCAGACGAGCTTTACAGGGATGCTGACTTCATTTTCCAGCAGGACTTGGCACCTGTCCACACTGCCAAAAGTACCAAAACTGGTTCAATGACCATGGGATTACTGTGCTTGATCGGCCAGCAAACTCACCTGACCTGAACCCCATAGAGAATCTATGGGGCATTGTCAAGAGAAAGATGAGAGACATGAGACCGAACAGTGCAGAAGAGCTGAAGGCCGCTATTGAAGCATCCTGGTCTTCCATAACACCTCAGCAGTGCCACAGGCTGATAGCATCCATGCCACGCCGCATTGAGGCAGTAATTGATGCCAAAGGGGCCCAAACCAAATACTGAGTACATATGCATGCTTATACTTTTCAGAGGTCCGATATTTTTCTATGTACAATCCTTGTTTTACTGATTTCATGTAATATTCTAATTTTCTGAGATTGTGAATTTGGGGTTTTCATGAGCTGTAAGCCATAATCATCAAAAATATGATAAATCAAGGCTTGAAATATCTCGCTTTGCATGTAATGAGTCTATCTCATATATTAGTTTCACCTTTTAAGTTGCATTACTGAAATAAATGAACTTTTGCATGATATTCTAATTTTTCGAGTTTCACCTGTATTATTTATTGTCTGTTCTGATGCTTTCTGTTGAACCTTGACCTCTAATCTATCTTCTCTCATGCCTTATTTTTCAGATTTCTCCCTTTATAAGATTGCTGACATAATATGATTATGCTGGAGCAATATTTCTGCTTGGAGTCTGTCTAAATATAAATTTTTACTTCTCTGGAACAACTTTTTGTCTATTTTTAAACCTATTTTACATTGCAAACACTTGGGACAGTGGCTTATCTGCCTGCATTTTTAAAGCGCCATGGATGTTGATGGCTAGAACTGTGTATTTATATAAAAGATTTCAAGTTATGTGAACCCGGACTAAAGCACAGAAGTAGCAGTCCTGTTTCCTTTGGGAATATATATATATAACATCTGAAACTTGCAAAGCCCTTCTAACAAAAGAAACAATTTGATAATTATAAGACAAGTTTGCAGTTAATGCATGTTATAATATAAATCAGGAGCACCTCTGAATTATCAAGTGAGTCATTATCATTTCTAAAGAAAAGCAGAAACAGCAGCTTTCAGAAAGGCTAGACTTCCAAAACCTTTTTAAAAAATTGCCACTAGGGTGAGTGGGTGTAAACCTGTGGGTGATTATTGACACATTCTGAGGGAAGTGAGAGGGCAGGAACAACTGAGAAGGTGCCTGAAATTATTAGGAAATAAACTGGCTACTACTGCCAGCTGATTTCAGTGAAGGATTTCAGAGTTGCTATTCACTTCCGTCCCTGATGCCCAGACTCTCTCTCTTCTCCGCCTTCTCTCTCCCTCATGTGTCTCTCTATATCTATCTATTTATCTATCTATTTTGTGTGAGTTTCTCACACATAATGCTCTGACCCCATCACTTTAGCTTAGTTCACCCTCCTTTTCTGGCAAATCCAAATGATAATCCCACCCCTCCACATATTTTTAAAGAACGTTATCAAACAGATCTTGGAAAAGTGGGGAAAGAAAAGAGCTACATGATGAAATGGAAAGTAGCTGGTTGCTTAAAATTTGAGCCCTGTGGGGGAAGGAGATTAAATTTTGCATAATGCCTCTAGGAAGGGTGTATATTTTATTTGGCTGGATCCCAAGTCAAACGGGGGTTCTGTGGTGAGACTTGATATTTTTTTCTAAGCCAAGGTAGGTAACATGGGGAACAGCACTGCTCCCATAGGGACATTGTTTTGCAATTTACAGGCTCCATGCCATCAAAATATTGTTTTAATTAAAAATTAATGGAAAACAAAGCATAATATTCAGCATCTTCTTTATTTCTAAGAATGTTCCTCGACCCAAGACAAGCCCCATAACTATTAGAAAATTTTTAAAAATATGATTGGTTTTGCTGATAGGGCAGTTATTTTGTGAATATACTTCATGGAATATACACAGGGTATGTTTGAGCCAACATTTCCTAAATTACAGGATGTAAATGTAGTACATAAGTAAAATACAATATAATACTATACTATAATATAATATAGTAATAATATACAGAGAGGAGGTTGAACAACCGTCTCCATGCTGCACCCGGAACAATCTAGAGCTGAACATACTTAAAACTGTAGAGATGATAGTAGATTATAGGAGTTTCCCTATTCTGCCACCTTTTACAATATTGTGCAATATAGTAGCAACAGTAGAGACCTTCAAGTTTCTGGGTTCTATAATCTCCCAGGATTTGAAACAGGCACTTAACATTAGAACCATTATTAAAAAGGCATAGCAAAGAATGTACTTCCTGCACCAATTCGGAAAGCTCAGATTGCCCAAGGATCTGCAGTTCTGCAGAGGAATTATTGAGTCTGACATTTGTAGTTCTATAACTGTCTGGCTTGGTACAGCAACCAAGCAGGAGAGGTGCAGATTTCAACAGATAGCTATAGGACTGCGGAAAAAACATTGCAAGGCTGTCTTCCACTGAGGACCAGTATACGGCACCAGCCAGAAAGAGGACTGAGAAAATTTATTTCAACTCCTCCCCTTGGAGTGTGGAAGCCAAAACAACAAGACACAGAGACTGTTTCCCCCCCCCATGACATCACTCTGCTGAATAGACCACTGTCTTAATTTTCCTCAGCACTGTCTTGTATCTAAGAATATTTACCTATGTTCTAGGGCTGTTATCACTATTATATTTCTCATCATTCCTATTACCTTCTCCTACTGGTTTCTTATGATTATATTACTTTGTTGTTTAAATGTATACTGAGAGCTTATGCACCAGAGACACATTTCTTGTGTGTACAATCACTCTTGGCAAATAAAGAATGCTCTATTATTCTACTCTATTCTATTCAGTAGTGGGTTCTACTTACCTTTGCTATTGGTTCAGAATTGGGAGTGTGTGTGCTCACGTGCTTGCTTCACTTGCATGCGGCACTTCTGTGAATGTTCTGCGCATAGAGCGTCTATGATGACGTCTGGATGGGTGGGTGGAGCCTCCCACCACCATTACTACAGGTTGGCCCAAACGGGGGCGAACCGGTAGAAATCCACCACCGATTCTATTCTATTCTATTCTGTTCCATTCCATTCTGTTCCATTCCATTCCGTTCCGTTCCATTCCATTGTTGGAAATTCCAGATATGCCTATTGTCCTAAATATGCCTATTGCTCCTTTCATTTGTAAAATAAATTCATCCTGAAACAATTGGAACTAAATTTAAGTTTCCTGAAGCTTTGTGGCACTCATTTATGCTTTTTCTACCTTTTTTCCCCCCATACATGGAATCCATTCATGGTTGGTGGGAAGGAAAACTGGAATAACCGAGAGATCTATTATGTAATCATACTTTATTAGGGGTTGCATGATGCTTGGGGAAAGCAGGCTGAATCTTACACAATGGTTTATTCAGCTTTCTGTGGTTTGGCTAGTTCAGTCTCAACTGAACAGGAATGTTTGAAGAACTTTGGTTAAGGTCGAAACAGCAAATTACTTATGAATTTTGTGTTTTCCCAGTGTCTTGCTTTTCCTCAATCGTCTTCATTCTTTCAACCAGTTCCTATTTTAACATTCTAATCCTTAAAAATATTTCCTTTCCATTCATTTATATCCTGATCATTCATAGAATTTTCATTTACCACTACTACTTATTTTATGTTGGTCATATATAGAAATTATATATATATTCTTTCACCTCTGATGCCACTAGCTGTTAGATTTTTATTTGGAAAAGCTCTATGTTCCTTTTTCAGTATTTTTAGTAAAATATTTGTAACGTTCATAACTGTATTTGTCCTTATTCTATCTTACTAGTCAATGTGTGATCTTTAAATTTTGTTTTCTACCATACTTTGTTTTGTAAAGGGATATTATTTGTTTATACAGCACTCTTACTATTAATAAGGTGCATCTTGACATTTAATGTATTATTTGACGCTATGAAATGTTGTGGCAGCATTATTTTTATTATTCCTTAGAGAATGAAAGATTAAAAATCGAGTCACCAAATAATGGATAAAAAGATCTTAAAATGGTATTTGCCAGGGCCAGTTGAAGGGGGTTGCAGCAGATGCATATGTATTGGGCCCCAAATATGTGGGTTGCTCTGAGCAGACAAAAAGGCTTTGGGCAACTCTGTTCATCTGTAGACTACCACAGGATTGGATTTCTCATACTTACATTGTTGTCTCTGTATTTTGTTAAAATTCCTGCTTGCCCACACTCAGCCAGTTTTGGGAAAGTTACTCATTGTATTATTGTGCATTTTGCTAACATCAACAATGGGAAAAACCAATGCTTTTCTCCCTAAAATCAAATCTAATGGGGTGAAGCCCTAAAGCCCTGCTACGTTTCAACATGTTTTGATAATTGGGCGAGGATTAAGGGAATGTATTTGATTAATCATAATATTGTGGATACAGTCTACAAAATAAAACAGGCCAGGTTTGGTACATTACTCCTATAGTAAATGTGAATAGGAACTATCCATGCCATTCAGTTACAAACATTTTGTAAAATAAAACTTTTAAAGAACTTGGCATCAAAATACTGCATATAAGGGGATATTAACACTGATGTATTTTGAAAATTATAAAAACTTTTAAACTATTGTTATTAAAAATAGAATTTGCTACAGTATCTGCTTTAAAATTCCAATCAGCCAGCTTGATATTCTTTTTTTATGATTTTCAGCTGAAAAAAAAGGGGGCTCACGATTTTCTCCATTTGCTTGTCTGTCTTCTCACTTTCAGCAAGACAGTGTGCTGAAAATAGAACAGAATGGGAGAAAGTTGATATGTTGGAAGATCAAAAGAAGAGTTGTGTTTGAAAATGAAATGTACCTTGGAAAGTAGTGGGGGAAAAAATAAAACTATAAGATGCTCCGAGAACAAAGTAGTAGTTAAGACATCAGGCAAGAAATGAGGAGACTGTGAGTTCTAATTCTACCTTTGGCCTGAAGCAGAGATGCATAACATTATATTATGTGAAGAAACTAAGTAGGATGTTTTCTCCATCATTAAAATATACACTAAAGTATCTGTTGCTAAGGATGAGCTCTGGTGGTGCAGTGGTTAGAATACAGTATTGCAGACTAAATCTGCTGACTGCCAATTGCCAGCAGTTCAGCAGTTCGATTCTCACCAACTCAAGATTGACTCATCCTTCTCCCCTTCTGAAGTTGGTAAAATCAGAACCTAGATTATTCGGGGCAATATGCTGATTCTATAAACTGCTTAGAGAGGACTGTAAAGCAGTGTGAAGTGGCATATAAAGCTAAGTGCTATTCCTATTACATACGTGTTCTGCTTCTGTTAGTTATTATGGAATCAGCATTCTGGAACACTGAGTTTGTAATTTAGTCCAGCACAGCTTTTATTTATTTATTTAAAATATTGGTTAAGTATCTCCATTGTGAGATTTTAGGTGGTGCATAATATTTTAATTTTTTAATAGTTGATGAACCAAATATGAACCTTTTTTAAGGATAAAAATCTGAGAGCTCATATTGTTCAAAATAACATTAGAAAATTTGACTTGATTTCCGTCTTGCTTGCTCCTCTTTTTCTGTTATTAAATAAATAAGGATTAGTATTACAAAAGATAAGAGTGAAAACATGTATCCATGGGGTGTGTGTATGAGGGGGTGGAGGGGTGGAGAGAGATTTGTGCAAAAACCATGATTTACATACTTATGACAGATGTAAGAAAGCATGAAAATAATAACATTAGCCAGATAACATCAGAGCCATTGCTGTGGATACATTGAATCAAATAAGGCAGGCATTACATCACTGAATTATATTCCCATGACAAGACATGGCTTTTTCTATAACACTCTGTGTCTAGAATGCCTCTGCCTACATCTTCCTTACCGACTTTTAGGAAGGCTATACAATTGTTTTTGAATTTGAATTGTATTTTCATTGTGTAAACTTTATTATAAGAAAATCAATCAAATGGATATAAATTATTTATTAAATAATGATGTAAAAATAATACAAATAGACTTTTCCTATCCATAAACATAATACTTGGACATACTAAGTATTACTAATAATTTGAACTTAGTCATATCTGCCATCCTGCCCTATAGCTTGTCAGGCCATAATCTTAATGTAAAATGTACCAGCAAAACCAATGAACACCATTTGTTTGTATGCTCATAAATTACTAAATGTAGACTGTTAGGCCACAATGAAGCTTCTGAAAACCAATAAAACCTTCCGTATTATATTCCTCAACAAAAGTTATTGATCATGAGGCTAGTATTTAAAAACAAATATAAACTTTCTACTGAGTAGTGACAGGTTTGAGTGGTATTATAAATGTGAGAGGGCAAGCATGTTATCAATATTAGCCAATTTATATTCATATTTTCTGATCTAAGAGTGATATACAAGCATGTTTAATATGCATGGAATCTTTCTATAAACAACTTTTTGTGCTTCTCTAAGTTCACATGCGTACATGCAATAAAAGGGCTGTGTTTCTTGCTAGGAGAGAAGCTTCCAAAAAAAAATTCTAATCAGTTTAATGAGTTAAATCTCTCCAGAAAAGAGCCTTGAGGAAAAGAAATAAAAAACCTGAACGCTTTCAGAGCAAATGTCATCATCTATTTTAGACAGTTGTGCCATTCATCAACCAATCATGGTGTATGATCAAGCTATTAATTACAGACCTAATTTGTTCAGCCTCAGCTTGATTGTACTTAGTTGACCTAAGCTGGTGAGTAAGAAAATGAGCAGGGACTATCTTAACATTGGGATGAAGTGGGGGAATTCCAGGGCTGCAACTAGAATACATTGACTCGAAGGGCACACTGCCCATCAGGATGCATCTATATAATCAATAGATATTGAGCCTGATTTGAGAGAGTCATTTTATTTCCTTTGCACCTTTAAAATTATTTCCAAACCAATGGGAAGTTGGAAAGAAATGATTTGGAGGAGTTTAAGTTCTCTTCGTCCCAGTAATAACTGTGAAATGAGAACAGCACCAATTTTAAGCAAAGCTGGTACAAGGACAATCAAGATCAAAGACAGATCTTCAGGTCTGATTGAAGACTACAGAGAAAATTGGAAAAAAAAGTTCAATACTTCTCTGTGGCAGAAGCAGTTGGAGAGCAGCTTGTTAATTTCTAAGCCCCTTTCCCACCTGTTAGAGCACACAGAACTGAGCAAATGCAGTTTGTCCTTTACACATCCTTGCACACATAGATACAGCACTAGTGAAAACAGAAGAATACAGACAAAATTCATATTTACACACCCTGATTATACTCCCTATAATTCATACACTTGGAAGCAACCTCAAGGTACACACTTTAATGGTGTCTACATACCGTGGTATACATAGAGACAGGCTGTATGCCACACTCTGGTTGCTTCATGAGGAGAGAATGCACACACCCCAACATCTCCCAAAGGAAAATACAGATGCCTTCTCTGGCCTCTGCTGGTAAAAGGGTTGGAAAGGATTCAGATATCCTGCTCAGCAATTTCACTGCCTTGTTGCTCGAGGAAGTGCTAGTTGTCTGATTTTGCTGCCATCTGTTGCTTATGTATTGCAATTGCACCTTTTCTCTGCAGATGCTGTTATTGTACTGCACCAAGCACAATCTTTGAGGTATGTATTAACGAAACCTGTAGGCTATTCGCTGTAGGGTACCCCAACCCAAAGCTATTCAACAACATAATTTGCTTCCTTATCCTGGCTCAAATTCTAGTATTATCATTACAAATTAGAATAGGTTTTCTAGGTTTTCTATAAAAATACTGAAGGCAATACATACGGTATTACAGAATACTTTAGTCTAAAATAGCCTTAAATAGCTTAAACATGTTAAATAGCAGTCCTATTCTACAGAGTGGTCTTGGTGCTGCAAAAGGGGAAAAATCCTGCTCTTTGTGTCCACACATTCTGCTTCCAAAAATAGGTAGACATGGACCTGGAATAGAGATTCAAAATATAAATCTCTAAGGCTGGGTTTGTCTCATGCGTTATGTCCACCTGTTCCTGCATGCTTTCCAGCAAAGATACCTTTAGGGACTTGTGTATTATTTTGTTCTTCTCCTAAGGATAAGTTCTTTTGGGCACCACTTTTTCTGTTGCTATATTTATTTTCCCTCTTCTATGCCTAGTGTTTTGTAGCACATATGCATGGAAAAAAAGCTCTGGAGTCTAGGGTTATCAGAGTGAACCAAGATCCTCTGCTGTTGGAAGTGAAATTGATCAGCCTCACCCCATCTATATATAGATGCTAATCAGAGTGATATTGTTCTTAAGGCAACAGTGTCTTCCACTGATACTGAGATGCTAAGTGACAGGGTGAGGTTGGAATGGAAGTTTGTATTTTATTTGCACAGATTCAAGAGTTTTGGAATGTTGACAATGGGGCATGACTGGCCAGTGGCATAGTTATTGCAAAGTCCAGTAAAATCCCTCAACCTTCCCCAGAAGAACAGATCTAGGTCCTAGGAGAAACAAGTCTCCAGCTTTTGCACCTGAACCAATTCCAACCTGGCACAGACTACAAGGCTGTTACACCATTCTATTCAAGGAACTATACTACGGCCACTAAGTTTAACAATGTCCTCTAGAGGAATAATTTCCCTTCCTGCAACAAAACTTTTTATTTCTGAGAAAAAAACATATTTGAAAGTAAAAGTAAACTCTGGTTTTAATCCTGTTGGAGGGATGGTACATGTTTTAAATAAATTTCAAACAGGAAATAGTGTGCAGAAATCATATCTGCAAACTAGAGTGTAACAATAATAAGGCACAGAACTGTTTGGGGATGGACGGGGTGGGACATGATGTGGACAGTGCCAGTTGTATCCTTCATCTTGAAAGAAATAGTCCTCTACATCAGTGTTTCTTATCCTTTGTAGCTGGAAGATACGTGGACTTCAAGTCCTTGAACTTCCTAGCCAGCGTGCTTGCTGGGAAATTCTGGGAATTGAAGTTCACACAGTTTACAGTTGCCAAAGTTGAGAAACACTTGTCTATATCGGTGACTAACAACTGAGATTCTTCACTCCAGAATTTAAAATTCCCCATATGTGCCATCATTTTTTTCTTTATTCCTTGTCTGTGGTGCTTGCTTCTCTTTGCCTGTTAGCAGTGGCAGCTCTGAATTGCGCTAAAAACATACCCAAAACATTTCTATTTGCATTTAACATTTTTAGGGAATATGATTTATGGTATATATTGTATATATTTACATGCATTTTGTTTTATTGTATGTTTATAGAGTATGACAGTTACCTTTCATAAAATATGTATAAGTGCTATCATACACTGTCTGGGACAGTATGAGATAAGTGTGATCTATGAATCAGCTGCTCCTTTGCTTGGCTTCAGGCTGGACCTAAAATATTATTTTCCTCAGCATTAGGCACAATTAAATGAAAAAGAAAAGCTAGGCTCTTCCATTTTGAATAAGGCCTGAGTGTTTAACTTGCCCTTCTTAGTGATTTAAAAATGCTAATTAAAAGAATACATGTCCTCCTCATATTAATTTTTTAAGTCTCAAAAGGAAGCAAATTGTTTTCTTCACAGTCCTTCAATGCATCTTGGTGTGAGTATGGCTGGCCTTTATTTTACTTGCCTCTCTACACTATTGTAATTATGAAAACTGATGAGTTAGCATTTTGATTAAAAAAATGCTGGGACATCTGAACTAAACACTGCCATCTCCTGTTCTTAATGAATTCTAAAATGGAGGGAAACGACAGAAGGATTCCAGTCTGAATATCCCCTCCACCAGTTTTTAAAAGGCTATAAGAGCTGTTTTAATATGGGGTGAATTTGAGTTGCTGTAAACATTTCCTGTGTTTCTGCATTTGAAGCTTTCTTCTCAACAAATTCAGCCAATTATAGCAAAAAGTTTGCTGTGACAGACAGATGTAAAAAGGGCAGGTGTTTTCCGCTCCTTGAACTGACCAATGAAAGAGAGAGGGTGGTACTTTCTGAATTCTCATTGCTCACCGTCTTGTTTGCTCTCTGGTGACTGGCCTCAGGAAGCCCTGGGAAGGAGTATATAAGATTATTGTTAGGTACTAGAAGCAGAAACTACATTAAAAATAGAACTCAATTTATCAAAGTTTTTAAAAAAACATTTACAAAAGGAAATTGTTAGGCACAAGAACCAGAAACTACATTAAAAACAGAATCTCCCTCCATAAGTAATTACAGTGGTGATAATCATACATAATATTATATATACACCATCAGCTAGCCATACCCTTATTCAGATTCAAAATTGGGCTGCCTGAATATTAGGCAGTTGTATTAACCTCTGAGTCATAAGTTCTCCTTCCTTCATCAGCATGAGCCAGGGGAGAGATGTGTTTTTCTGAATGTTCATGCGGGATCCAGAAGAACCTTTTCTGTCATTGCTCCTGCCCTCTAGAACATCATGCTCTCCCCCTCCCCCCAGTGGTGAGATCTGCACCCACCCTTTTGGCTTTCTGCAAGGGCCTGAACCAGAAAATTCTGCCAAGTGATCAGGGGCCTCAATAAGTGCATCTCATTCTGGAAGTGGTTAATGGACTAAGATGAGAACCCACCGCTTCCCTGTGTGTATCTTGCTCCCTTACTTCTCATCTTTGGCAATTTTTAAGTCAAATTTAATGTTACTATTTATTGTTTTAATGTTTTATTTGGATGTTTTATTGATTGTAAACTGCCCAGAATCACCTTTAGATCAGATAGGTGGCATAAAAGTTTAATAACTAAATAAATAAAATGTGAGAATCGCCACAACATCCTTGTGAGCACTTTGAGCTGGAAGAGCAGGTGATTGGCCAAAAATCACACAGTAATGGTCATAGCCATTTGGATATTGGCCTCCCCAGTCTCAAACTCATTTCTTATTCACCATGCAACATTGGCTTAGGATATCACAACACAGAAATAATAGGAATACAAGTCTGCTATGTAGAGAAAAAAAACACTTACTGAAAGAAGGCAGTGACAATACACTTCATATTGTCACTAAGGAAACCTATGTTTTCTGAACTGGACTTGAGGGATATCATCACTACCTGTTGATAATGAATGGATTCCCAAAAATAGTTCATTTCAATGCAGTTAATTTGGCATTTTCCCCAAGTATGGTTATATTTTATTACCTGTTCTAAATTGACAATTCTTCCAACATAACCCAATACCGAGCTTGCAACTTGAAATGCAAATACTGCCATGCAGTTCCTTATTCTGCCCTTGTACATTTTACATTACTCTGTCTTTCATCTTGCTTGCAGAAATCTTGGATAAGCAGAGAAATGGATAAGGAAAAACAAAAAGAATATTATTTGAATGATCAGAGACCAAATTTAGTAATACTTTATAACAGGAATAATTTATGGTCTGTCACCGTTTCAGTTTAAATATGTCTGTTAAGTACTCATTTAATGGCTTAGATATAGCACATTAAAAAAAGCAATATCAAAATAAATGTCTCCTTGAACTTGCATGGCATATGTTGTGGAATTTAACTGCATTTAAAGATACTTCCTCTTGAAATTACCAGATTAGATTTTTTTTTAAAAAAAAGCACAGCTAAAAGTGGTTTTCTATCATTAACTATAGTCCAGTAAATAAATTAGGATTGTCTGAGATTTTTGAGTGCATTAAACCATTAACTCTTACTCATAATCTATAATGGCTGCCATAAACAAGCCAATTATATTATGGATTAATTCAAACTTTTCCATGTGGGATCTTCCAGATGTGTTCAGACTCCAGCTACCAGAATTACCTGCAGAATTGTCAGGTGGTATGGATAAAGGCTACACTGGTGAAGAACTTGGAGTCTCAAAGAGATTTTCAGATACCCCATTAGAGCTTTGTTTAAAATTACTTATCTTATGGAACTACAATTTATTTTCAGATGAAAGGATAAATCACTTTCAAATTGTGATAAACTACAATATATAGCCCAATCCGAGTAGCTTTAGGAGGTGAGCTTAAGAGAGACTTTACCTTTTAAATATGCATAAAACCTTGTGAAGTCTGTGCATCTGTACCCATTGTATGTAAAATTCTCAATGTAAAATTTCAGGGTGGGGGCAAAGTTCCAAATTACACATTGATAAGAAATTGCAAAATAGATTTTAAAAAAGTAGACTTTAAGGGGATGGAGTTGAACATAGATCTCCAAAAATATTTTATATATTTGATGAGGATGAGGCTGAGAAGAATATGAAACAGTTTAACCCCTTCCCCAGTATAGAGCAAAAGAAGGAAAAACTTAAATATAAAAGATGGTAGGGCTCCTTCATGTTTAATACTATCCCTGCTGAAATTTCGTTTTGTTTTACTTCTGGCATCATGAAAAATCATGGAAGCAGGAAAAAACATGCAGCCTGTTTGTTCAAACAATCACATTCACAACTTACGAAATAGCTAGTGTTTGTGATATAATGAATATTGGACTGTGAAGTGCGATTTAGCTTAAAATTCCCACTCAGTTCTAAAGTTGATGGACTGACCTCGGGTCAGTTATTATCTCAACATGGTGATCCTACTTCACAGGATTATTTTGAAGGATAATCCATGAGTATTATTTAAATAAAAGTTTGGAATAAATCTGGCAATAAATATTGAAAGATAGCAAAATAGTATAAACAATGACAAATAAAAGGATTTACCATTATTAACTTTGGGGCATGGATGCTTCATCTTAGCAATATAAACATGATCCAACTGAAGTATCATGATTTTCTACTTAATAAGTGAGATTTAACTCAGTATTTAGGCCTTCATTAAAATAAATATCTCCACATACAACTATATTTTCTGAGAAAAAAAATCTCTGTGTGTTCAATCGGACTTGCATCTTAGCAACCCGATAATATAATCTTACATACATCTACTCAGAAAAGTCTCAGATGAATGTATATAGAGTTATAGTCTTAAACTGCTTAATTTGGATGGATTGTTGCTTGTGTAATTATGTACATGGACATATCCATGTAATTCTTGCTGTGAATGTTCATAATTGGGATGGTATTTACTCACTCACACACACACACATACGCACAGACAGACGATTGCTGGGTCTCAGTTTAAGATATTAAAAATCCATTGTTGTTCTGTCTCTTGAATTTCAGATATAAATT
The DNA here is from genome assembly GCA_038048745.1 of Coluber constrictor foxii. NCBI lineage: Eukaryota > Metazoa > Chordata > Lepidosauria > Squamata > Colubridae > Coluber > Coluber constrictor. The sequence goes on from CM075961.1 coordinate 75,461,589, forward strand.
TTGCTTAGGATTACTGCTAATTATTTTGTATGAAAAATGCTGCAAATCACCAAATTCAAGACATCTATTTCTCTACAATATATAACTATTACAAGAAACTGAAATAGCCTGTGATCGTAACATACCTTGATGCTTTTAACTTTTCTCTTCTGCTGTTTCTCAGATGTACCAGTCCTGGACTTCAGATGGAGAGAAAGCAAAGAAGCATGCATGTTCATGTGGAAAAATACCTGACTCTGTCAAGACTGATGGCAACCATTAAAGGCAGAAAAAGGAAACTTATTTGCTGCTGAAAAGTGCAATGCCACTGGTGCCTTTTCTGGCAAATCTTTCCTGCCAAATATCCTTGGCACCGAATCTTGGCTGCTCTCTCTTCTTGAAAGAACAACTGCTAAGGGTGAAAATGTCAAATCTTTCCCAGATGCTTTGCAGTGGTATTAAGCCTGGTCATGTTCAACTCTTTTGTCCTGTGAGTTTTGTTCTTTTGCTTTCACTTGGCTTCAATTGTGCGGAATTCTCAGATTAAGATTTGCCAGCTGGTTTCTCTTAAGGGAATGCAGGCTGAGATGAGAGAGCACGGAAAGATGCTGGAATCCAACAGCCTGGAAAATCATGGGGGATGGGGTTACTGTTGATCCTTTAAGAGCCTCAGCTCTGTTCTGCGGTATGTTGCTGTGTTAAAGGCAGCAGGCTCTTTAAATGTAAAATATTAACTGATGGATTCCAAGCTCCGATTTGGTTAACTGATGGACTCCGTGCTGCATAGATTTCACCCCATCTTTACACACACACATACACACACCTTTCATCATTAGATTCTGTGTGTGTGTGTGATGTGTGTTTGTGTGTGTGTGTGTGTGAGAGAGGGAGAGAGAGAAAGAGAGAGAGAGAGAAAGAAAGAGGGAGGGCTTTGTTTCTATTGGCTGATTCTTGCCTTCCCACCCACATCTATTCCACATCACCTTGGTGTCTCCCTAAATAAAACCAGCCCTCCTTATCGCAGCAAGGAAATCAAGCAATAGAGTTGCAATGGATTTTAAATAAACACTTCCCCCCACCCCCCATCATTGCCAGGCTGCTGAGAAGCACGCAGGAGGCACCTCACCAACTGCTACTGAAACGCATATACATAGCTACCTTGCCTGCTTTCTGACTCTACTGCTTCTTTCACCCCATGAGTGAGGGCTGGAGTACACAAGAAGCTGGCTGCAGGCAGAGGATAGAATTGGTACCTTTATGACCAATTCTTTCTCCATGGATTTGAAGGACAGCACCAGTGAGGGAAGCCTAGGGAGCCTTCAGCCTTCCAGCCTCCAGATTTTTGCTAACACCTCAACCCTACATGGAATCCGCCATATCTTTGTTTATGGACCTATGACTGTGCGGCGGGCTCTATGGGCTCTAGCATTTGTAGCTTCCCTGGGCCTCCTCTTGGTAGAGAGCTCTGAGCGAGTGATTTACTACTTTTCTTATCAGCATATCACCAAGGTGGATGGACTCGTTGCTAACAGCTTGGTCTTCCCAGCTGTCACCATCTGCAACTTTAATGGGTTCCGCTTCTCCCGTCTCACCACCAATGATCTGTACCATGCTGGTGACCTTCTAGCTTTGCTGGATGTGAATTTACAAATCCTTCATCCCCATCTTGCTGACCCAACAGTCCTGGCCATATTGCAAGAGAAAACCAACTTTCAGCAGCATCGAGCCAAGGTCTTCAGCATGAGTGAGTTCCTAGGGCGTGTGGGCCATGACATGAAGGAGATGCTATTGTACTGCAAGTTCCGGGGACACGAGTGCAGCCACAAGAATTTCACAACTGTGAGTATAAGGAACAGATTGGTTTTCTTATTACCTTAATAATGCTTACGGTAACAATGGGGTGTATCTAGAATTGGTGATTATGTTTATCCTGGCTTCTCTTGGCAAGATAGCAGACTTGAACTGAAGTATGGTATTCTTGGTATTCTTGTGGCAAATTTGGGATATTTAAAATGGGAAGTCAACCCAAATTAAGGAATTAAGAACTGTTTCTTGGGAGATTTCAGCTAGCTCTAGTTGTTGGCCTGTTCAGACCCTTGATGTAAGGAATGACAATATTCAATTGCACGGTGCTTTCCTTAAGGAAATTAGCTTATTTTGCTGTTGAATGATGATTGGCAGCAAAGCAGTATTGAAATAGTACAGCACTTTCTAGTTGATATGGTTCATATATACACCACTGGTTGAAAAGGACTTACAACTTAGATCATTTTATTCCTTTCGCTTTTGGTAATAATTATTTCCCATTTCATATTAAGTTTTTTTCCAGACTCCTACACAAGATTCTGAAACTGGATAGCTTGGGGACAATGTTTCTTTGTAGTAATTTAGTGTTGGTGACCTATCTCTGATTTGTGGTCTCGAAGAAGAGTAGAGTTTTATGAGCATTAGGGAGTGAAATGTTGAGCCTATTCCATGCTAAATATAATGATCTGTTCTCTTTTATTTCGTCTGTTCTCGTTTATTTCGTGTAGTGGGCAAAAGATGAAGATGTAGACTGTAAGATTAGTATTGTTTCAGTTCTCATAGGCCATATGCATTCATGATTTTATAATTGTAGCATCAATTGTTGACTTTTAAGTGTGTGAATGAAGTATGAGAATAAATATAAAATATTAATATCTTGACTTACTACAACATAGTAAATACAATATTTTTCAGTTGACTTGCTTCATACATCATTCCCAGCAAATCTCCAAGTAATGGTGCAACTAAATAATGCATAAACATAGAAATTAAGGCCTCGAACTAAAAAGGAAGTGACGTGTTTCATAGCTATGGCCAGTTGCCATTAAAGATGAAGATCAGAATAAAAACCCCCAAAATGACTATTTTATACGGGACAAACAAAATGAGAAGGATACTCTTTACCAACTTTATGTCATCCAAATTTCCAAACTGGTTTAAAATTTAGTTCTTGAAGTCACAACACATATAGGGGGCACTAGATTAGAGAAATGTTTTCTAAACTAATTATTTTGTCCTACTGGCTTTTTTGTGTGCTTTTTGCAGCAGTCTGAAATGGAGAAGTTAAATAAGTGAAGGTGATGGGCAGTAAATGTTGGGATAAAGTTTAATTTCTTCTTTGCTCAGACTTGTGTAAAAGTCACCAAGAGTTTGGTTTGAAAAAATGTAGTAATTTTTTTAAAAAATTACAAATTCCTTATTTGTATGGCAGAGTTTAGATTAAGACATTGGACAGAAAGGAAGTGTTTTTTCCCCCCCAAAGGAAGCTTTGTCTTAGTTACATTATACATTAAGGGGATGTTAACAGTTTGGCTTTAATTAATAATAGTGCAGAATTTAGAATATATATAAGGCAAAGACATTCATAAATATCAACTTGTTATGATATATAAAACAGGAGTCCATTGTTAGAAGGTTGAGATAGAAAACAGTTTACTTCAATAGGATAAAACTAGTAGAATCAACCCTTTAAAAAGCTTTGTTCTCTCATATAGATTTCCTCTATTGATCCACTCTTGCCCTTCTTGATACAGTATGAAGCACATTGCTTCTGTCTGCTGCGAGAAAAACCCAACTATGTGCTTAAGGTGCATAGTTCAGATAAATTCAGATTGTAGACTTTTTAATGTAATTTAGACTTTCCACCATAGTACCTGACTTTGGAATCAATTATGTGATTTTTTAAAAAAAATAAACATAGGCATTACTGACAATGGGTGCTTTGTTATGGAAAGAGGATATTATACTTTTTGATGTTTGGAAACTTACTGTTGTGATGTAGACAGGATTGTAGCTATATGTTAAGGGCAAGCTGTCAGGATGAAAACTTCGGGTGACAATCATATTAATTGACAAGACACTATTTAATGGACCTTTACTGAAGAATAATATTCCAAACTGATATAAAATAATAAATTCTAAATTGTGGTCTAGTAATGGAAAGTTTATTGTTATGGATGTATATTTATCAGAAGTTAATTTTCCAACATTCTTAACCATCTCTACCTTAAAAAAGACACAAAACAAAAATAATGTGGAGGAATTGGGTGCATTTGCTTGGAAACTGCAGAGTGAGAAAGAATTAGGGAGAAATTCACATTTTGATGTTTTCCCAGGAAAAAATATGATAGCAAATATATAGGGCCTAGTTGGATAAAAAGTTTTTAGTTGCTTTCAGTGAGTAAAAGTTACCACCTGAAGAGAAACTTTAATGAAAGATCTGTTCATTCCAAAGTGTCATCAAATACATCATCATATAAGAGTTTGAAAATGTAAGATTTTAGATAGAAAGTATCAGCCAAAATAACAGACCTTACCAGGTTGGTTAAATAAAATGATAACCCACTATAAATTAGCTTTATCAATATTTCTTCTTTCCTACAAATTGCCTTTCCTTTGGGCAAGATGTTTATTGATAGGGTTGTACCAGATAACTTTGTTGTGCTTCAAGGCCATTTTAACAATCTCACCACAATGGAACTGGCATACCCTCCCACCCCTGCAGGCTGAAGAGGCATACTGTGGATCCCATCAATCAAGTATGGCAGGGTCTAGTTTTTCTCCTGTTTTTGGAATATCTTGCCCAGGTGAGATCTGCTCCCACACCTTTGGCCTTCTGCAAGAGCCTGAAGATCTGACTCTTCCAGTTGACTTGGTGTCCCAACAAGGGATTATAACTCCAGAAGTGGTTGATGAACCAATAGAAGTTCCCATCTCCCTCCCTAGTGCATCGTGTTCCCTTCTTCCCCATCTTTAATTATGATTTGTATTTTTATTGTTATTAGAAATATCTATCTTTCATGGTTTTATTGCTTTTAATATTATAAATTGCCCAAAGTCACCTATGGCGAGATAGACGACAGACAAACAAACAAAATCTGATTTCTACATGGAAAATTGAATCACTTTGCCTTGAACTGAAATGTTGAAGTGAATCAATCTGATTTTACCAGCTTTTTCAATCCAGTGGAAAGGAACCAGGTAGGAACTGTAGGTTTGAGAATCTCACTTTAGCATGTGGACTTAAGCAGAGCAATTGCTCCAGTCAGATGCTTCAAAGGGGAATGCCACTTCAGTTTGATGCTCTGCTTTAGAGATATGCTTTAATTGAAACTTTGATTAGTTTGAAATACTCTTTTGAAGTTTGCACAGCTTTAATGACTACTAAAACATTTGAAAGCTTTTGTTCCTGATATTTGTAAGGCTTTGTGATATATGTTTTGGAGAAGGAGCAAGTAATTCTTACTCTATTGTGTTACGATGATGATAAGTGAATAAGAAAGAGAAAAAGAATAGTACTCTTTCCAAAAAGGCCCTTGAATAATTTTAGATATTGTTGAAATTAAGAGGCAAAATGGAAGAAGATATATACATTTGTCTTTTTTTTAACAGATGCTTCATTTGAGGCTTCATTTCAGTTATTCGTGAATAAAATAGTTTCCTAGCCAGTGCCTATAAAACAAAGAAGAAGAAAAAAAAACAGTTTCAAAACCACTATTTAGAGGTATTTAGCCAAACCTTTATTTTCTGATCTTGAGTCAGAATATTTCTTCAAACTGTATCTGTTCTCAAACATTACACTGACTTTTAGTTTTTCTTTGGTTATTTGATCCCAATTCTGCTCTTAACCCAAACATCTTAACCATACCTGATTTCACCTTAATAGGAAACAGCATATCTTCCGTTCTGAGTCATGGTGATGATTATTGGTAGAAGAGAAGTTAACAGGCATGCTGTAATTAATTTCTTGAAATAGTTGTTGATGAAGACATAAATGGCAAATAAATTAGTAGTCATTTTAATTTATATTTACATATTGTCTGTTTATGAACATTACTTAAGGCTTGAATCTCCGTTATTACGTATCCAAAAAAACCAAGAATGATTTCAAATACGACATTGCAGATGCTAGAATATAAAATTTGCTTCAGTTGAAGAACCTTAAGTGAGAAATAACTTTTGTGAGGTATTTATATGAACAGCTCTCAAAAATCTAATTTTGTTCATCCTCAAATACAGTGCTATACAAAATTATTTTAATTGCTATAATTAATGTAATTATCAACCCTTCCTTTTCAAAATACAACCTTGATTCTTCCAAATCAGTGCAGCAGGCCAAATTTGATTTACTTATGCAAAGCTATTTGAAATCATAGTATTTAAATGACCAAAAATAAAAACCAGTTTAATTTACACCAGGTCTCCAAATTTCCAGTACATGCAATTTGGCTGCTTTAACATATGGATAATATAAAGGGCTATTGTATTGGATTCAACACTTGTAAAGACTATCCCTCTAGAGCTGACATGCTCTGTTTATGTATATCTCTCTATTTATGTGCGGAAATACTGCTTGAAGTGACAGGGTAGATAAGCCCTGAGCAATTGTATCAAGGAGTAGGAGTAGGCCACTGAAGAGACAGATAAGTGGGTGGCCTGCTTTTTAGTGCTGTGAATATATTTAGTTTGTTGGAAAGCTTCTTGAATTTTTACTGTGAAAGTACTGTTTTTATGGTTCCCCTCTCATTTTGGTTTCTCTCTTTCCGATGTGCACATTTTTTGTCACATACTTACAATGTGTTATATTTTATCTAGCACATTAGTCAGTGACCCTAATAAAGAATTAAACTACTACGAACATAAACAATTAAAACTTATTTAATCTTTGTCTTATTGAATGAATGTGCTCTGCACTCAACTGAGATAGTAAAAGGTTTTCTCGCATAATCTTTTATTTCTTTTCAGTAAAGATTCAGCTGAGGATGTCTTTCTAGGACCAAAAGCAGACTTCATTTAAAAGAAATGTTTATGAGTTTTACCCTTCTGATCATCTATATGAATATCTCTATAGCTTTGCATGCAAATTAGCATTAATGTGCTATAAAAACAAAAACAGAAAGCCACTTTGATAAACTATGTCAATAAACTAATTTTTCAGTTTCACAATAATTGCTTATTGCAAAGCCAAACTTCCACTGATTCAAACATTCCACTTCTTATAGTAGCCAGATCTGAATACTTTTAGCCACTGTCTAAAATTCTGTACCCGAAATCTAATAATGGATGATATACTACCTTTGAACGGAGAAAATCACTTAGTTATCTACTTCTTATATATTACTAAAAAGCTCAGATCTTTGAATGATGTTAATTCCAAAACAAAAGGAATATTGAATATAAAATAGAGCAAATTTACAGAATTAGATTCTTTTTCCTAATATGTTTCTTTAAAAGACACACAACTAGTAGTTGATAAAAAAACCAAAACATTGTCAAACCAAATTTTAGATTCGGGGCAAAGCTATAATAAGTTATTTATTTAATGTAAAGAATACAGATACCATAGTTTCATTTTGCCAAGAAGTAATATGATCAACAAATAAACCATTTGTTCATTTGTTCAAATGAAGACTGGCTAAAGTAGACGTAGCCTAAGTGGCTATTAACTATCAGTGAATGCTGATAGAGTGCTTATGCAGTTCCTGTGAATAACAAATGAATCTGTGCCCATAAAATAACAAAGATGAATTGCACATGAATAAACATGAGTGTGATTAGAAGTTGCCACTCTCCTGAGCATATTACATACTGTTTTCTTGCAACTTTACATAGAGCAATACAAAGGAGCAAAAACACCCTCTCTAGGAAGTTCTATGTTGGGTTGGGCGATTGAGAAGGCAGAAGCAAGGTAGTGACAACAGCTCTTTAACGTATAGTGAGACTTCAGCAAATGTTACAGGCAAACAGCTCTCCTTAAATACTCGGCCAGCCGGGGAGCTGACCAATCACAAGTGACCTATTATGGTTTAAATCTCCCGCCAAAACTATATACATAACATCCTTCCCCTCCCAGAAAGCACTTAGTCTATGCATTTGCATACAAAATTGAGCAGGTGACCAGGGCGTGTCTGGGCCCTAGTTGACCTGCACAGTTCAGTCTGGGTGTGGCGTCGAGCTGGTTGGAGGGACCTTTTATTTCTCCCAGCTCCGCCAATGGAACCTCATGGATCTCATCAGGGGCGTTGATGTCCTCGACTGGGAGTGGCATCTCACTGGGGTGGCGCTGGATCCCAGATTCTGCAGCTACGTCTTCCGACCTTCTCGGGCTTGAGCTAGCAGTTGTAGGAAAACTTGGGTAGTCAGGGCTTGGCATTTCTGAGTACATTTCTGACTGTCTGGCCAACCTCTTTCTAAGTTGATCGATGTGCCATTGCCAGATCTCCCACGCCTACAGTGTCTGATTTTGGACCCTTGATGTCAGAGATCACCCCAGCCACCCATAGGGGACCCTCTGAGTAGTTCCTTGCGAACACCAGTGTTCCTTTCTGAAACCCCCATAACTTCTGATTGGCCCCTCTAAAACTGTTCGGGGAGTAGTTGGGGTGTAATCGGTCCAAGGTACACTTGAGCTTCCTACCCATGAGGAGTTCGGCTGGACTGCGCCTCATGGCTGTACAAGGGGTGGCGTGTTGGAATGCTAGGAATTTGTCTATTCGGGCCTGCCAGTCTCTCGCGTCGAGCTGTGCCAGTGCCTCTTTGGCCGTTCTCACAAATCTCTCAGCCAATCCATTACTGGCCAGATGAAACAGGGTCAAGAGTGCGTGCCGGATGCCTAATTCTGCCAAGTACCCCTCGAATTGTGTTGTGGTGAATTGGGGTCCGTTATCTGATACCAGGGTATCGGGCAATCCGTAGGTGGCAAAGAGTTTCCAGAGTGCTTTTATGACTGCTTCGGCAGTCGTGGATTGCATGAAAATGAACTTGAGCCATTTTGAAAAGGCATCGATGATCACCATAAAGGTTTGGCTGTGAAATGGCCCTGCAAAATCTACATGTATCCTTGACCAGGGGCCCTGGGGACACTCCCATTTCCTGACTGGTGCTATGGGGGGATCTGGTCTGGATTACTGGGGTTACACTTCCCCATCCACTCAGTGATGTCGTTATCCATTTGGGGCCACCACACATAGCTCCTAGCTAATCCCTTCATTCATACAATTCCAGTGCCCTTCATGAAACATTTTAAAAACTTTCTCCCTTAATGACATGATCACCCCATAACAAACAACCCCCTTGCATGCACATTTAATTTTTTTTTGGTAAAGAATGCTTTGAATTCCCTGCCCTCAGTTTTTGCTGTCCAACTCCTCATAACCCAACTCATGACACATGGTCTTTTGTTGAGGCTCTCGCTACTTCTGTTGAAGTGAGAGGCTCCGAGTCCAAAACATCAATGAGGAGAACTGGTGCCTCCGGGGTTGGATCTTCTATAAGGTCTGGTAGAGGGCAGTGGCTGGGGGCATCAGCATGTCCCAAACTCCGTCCTGGTTGGTGGACAAGTTGGTAGGAGTAAGCCACCAGGAAGATGGTCCACCGTGTCATGCGCGGAGACAAGGCAGTGGGGGTGGGCTGATCCCCAGCCAGGAGGCCCAAAAGTGGACGCTGGTCCATGACCAATTCAAAATGTCAGCCGAATAGATATTCATGAAATTTCTTGACCCCCGACACTGCTGCGAGGGCTTCTCTGTCCAGCTGGTTGTAATTCCGTTCTGCGCTGGACAGGGTTTGTGAGTAGTAGGCAATGAGCGCCTCTAGGCCACTCAGCAGTCTATGGCTCAAGACAGCTCCCATGTCAAAAGGGGATGCATCGCAGACAAGTACAAGCAGTAGCGTCACATTATACTGGATCAAGAAACTGTCTACAGATAAGAGTTTTTTCACTGCATTGAATGCAGCAGCTTCAACCTTCCTCCAGACCCAAGGTGCATTTTTGGCCAGTAACCAGTGTAGTGGTTCGGCGACTGTTGCCTTGTTTCTCAGAAATATAGCGTAAAAGTTGAGGAGGCCCAAGAAAGCCTGTAGCTTCAATTTGTTTTTTGGTGTGGGTGCATTCTGGATGGCCCTTATCTTGCTCTCGGTGGGGTGTATTCCTGATCCATCCACCTGGTACCCCAGGAATTCCACAGAGGGGACTGCAATCATGCACTTATTTCATTTTATGCGAAGTCCAGCCTCTCTGAATTTGGTCAATACCCGCCTGAGTCTGTCCCCTAGCTTTTCTCATCTGTTGAGCTAATGAGTAAATCATCAAAGTAGGGCACCACCCCTGGCAATCCCTGTAACAGACGCTCCATGGTACTTTGGAAAAGTCCGGGGGTTATGCTGACTCTGAATTGAAGTCTGGTGCATTTGAATGCACCTCTGTGAGAAACTATAGTCTGTGCTTCCATCAGTAGCGCCATCTACAGGTAGTTGCTGGTACGCCTGCGCAAGATTGAGTTTTGCGAAGATCTTGCCAGAGCCCAATGAATGGAGCAAATGATGCACAATTGGGACGGGGTATGCACTCTGCTGAAGAGCCTTATTTATGTGCATTTGTAGTCTGCACAGATGCGCACAGACTGGTCTGATTTGACCAGGGTCACTATTGGGGTCTCCCACTTGGCGTGATCTACTGGGACTAACACCCCTTGCTTGATTAGCTTGTCCAATTCCAAGTCAATTTTGGGCTTGAGTGCAAACGGCACTTGTCTTGCCTTCAGTCTGATCGGAGCTATGTTGAGTTAAAAGAGATAGGGGTCCCCATGTACTTGCCCAGCCAGTCATCGAAGACGTCCTGGAACTTCTGCATGAGGTCATCCTTCAAGGTGCTGCCACTGGCGCTGATGACACGAGCGAATCCCATTCCTAGGGCCTTGAACCAGTCCAGCCCTAGGAGACTCAGTAGTGTTTCGCTGACCACGGTGAGGGGTAGCTCCTTCTGGTACTTGCCATAGGTGACCTGGAATGTGCCGACTCCTACCACAGGAATGCTGTTCCCCTGGTAGTCGGATTCGTTGAAACTGGAGCCGGCTTTTCTTGAAGTTGGGAAGGGTGGCCTTCAGGATCGCCCAGGACATGATGGACAGGGATGACCCGGTGTTGATTTCCATCTTGCAGGATTGTCCTTTCATCTCGTCCATTGTGTGGATCTTCTTCTCGATGGTCGTGCTGGCCTGTCCGATTCTGGTGCTGCAGGTCTTGTGGCTTTGAAATTTGTGCTGTTTTCTCTTGTCGCCATCTTTACTGACCGCTTGCGCCACGCCGGCTATGATTGGCTGAAGTTGTTCTGGGGCTTCTGATTGACTGGTAGGCTTGCCTGCAGACTCTCGCCAAATGCCCGTTCTTCTCGCAATGCCTGCAGATGACGTCCCTAAATTTACAGGTTTGCCTCTGGTGTGCCCCTCCTGTGTCTGTCTCTCCAGAAGCTTCACTCTCAGAAAGCTTCCGCATCACTCTTTCTGCTCCCGTGTCTGTCTCTCCGTTTGGAAAATGCCTTCCTCCGACTTCCTCACTGCTGGTCTGGGTGGCTTCTTGGTGTACCAGCGTCGACCTCTGGGTTTCCTTCAGGTTAGCTGGTCATTGAAGTGTCTCTGTAGCCTTGGTTGACAACTCGTGTGCTCTGGCCTCGTTGAGAGCGATGGGTAGAGTCAGATTCTGTCTCGCAAGCAACCTTCTCTGTAAGCGTATATCTCTCACTCTACAGATTAGTTGCTCTAGGAGCACGTCATCGAGATCCTGGTATTTGCAGTGTGTCACAGCCTTATGCAAGGTGGCCATATACACGCTGATTGGCTCTCCTTCACACTGTACTCATTGCTGGAGCTCATAGTGCTGCACAAACTTTGATGGTACTAGGGCATAGTGTGCCTTGAGCATGGCTTGTAGCACTTCCCACAAGACGGTCTGGACCGGGGTCAGTTCCGAGAGCGACTCTGCCATGTTGAAGAGCTCCAGCCGCAGTAGCTCAGGAACAGGCCCTCTTTCGGTTCCCTGGGAGGCCCTGCATGTCGCTGGCTTCCAAGGCACACTCAAGCCAGATCATGTACGACCCCCACTACTTTCTGGCCAGGTCAAAAGGCTTTGGTGGTACGAATGCAGACATTGTGGTAGTTCTGCTGCAGTACGGCTCGTCAGCCTGGCTGAATCTGCTGTAGTTAGCTCTTATTTGGCTCGCTTCTCAGTGCCTCAATCCCACTTTCATCGCCAATGTTGAGTTGGGCGATTGAGGAGGCAGAAGCAAGGTAGTGACAACAGCTCTTTAATGTATAGTGAGACTTCAACAAAGGTTACAGGCAAACAGCTCTCCTTAAATACCCGGCCAACTGGGGAGCTGACCAATCACAAGTGACCTATTGTGGTTTAAATCTCCCACCAAAACTGTATACATAACACCTGCACAAATCAAAATTGTAAATTACATTCACAATATTCAGAACTAAATTCCTGAAGTAGGGCTTGTGTTACATAACTTTTTACTGCCTTCTCTTATAAGTATGCAATGGAGCTGAAATATATTTTTTAAAAACTCTCCCGTGCTTAGAAAAACTTTCTACTTAACAAATCTGCAACTCAAGTATATTTTGAGTATGTTTTATAGTTAGACAAGCAAAGACTGCATACATCAAGCAGGATACACCAATTCAATCAATCACAGAATTAAGAGTCAATGTAGATGTGATGTTAATAATTTAATCTGGTTGCTTATATTTTTTTCACTAAATAGCAATGTTGGAATCACCAAACTTAGATTAAATCCCTTCTACTTGGAAACATCCCTCTAGCTGGAAACAACAGCTGGAGGGGGAACAAGAATGAGACTTTCGTGTCATAGATCTGATTTGGATTGGGTTTTCCCATGGCAAACTCTAAGGCACTAAACTTGTGATTAGTGATATGTCCTGAATAGCTTGGTGGCAATTTAATATGAACCAGGCATATGGCAAAAAGTACCTTGTTTGCAGAAGTCCAGCCAATAGCTATATTTTCAGAAATAAGGGACCCAGCCATCTTGGTCTTCATGTTCTAACAATCTTGTTTAGTAAGAGATCTGCCATCCCACACAGAAATTAATACATTTACCAGATAATCCTCATCTTGAAACTGCCCTCTAAACTTCAGACCTTATGATTAGGCTTTGTGTTGCAATCATTATCATCATAATAAAATGCTTCAAAATCAAGGGATAGTGTGTAGGTAATAGTGTGAAGGACAGTAATAGTGTGAAGGTGATGAAAATTGATGGAGAGGAGAGGGAGGGGAAGCAAAGAAATAAGTTGGCTGCTAGAAAATGAGATGTTCAAAGTTTGCAACTGGGATATAGGAAATAGGCTTTAGATGTGATGGAAACCCAGGAGAAGATCACAGGATGAGATAAAATAGATTATTTCGAGAGAAAGTGGAGTGTGTAAAGAATGTACAAAGAAATAGGAATTGGGATTTTCTGAACTCATTCTAGGGAAGAAGAAATAAATGTTTCAGGAAAAAAAGTTTGGAGTTGTGGGGGCAAGACATGTAGACCTAGGGATCCTGCTTGATGCAAACAGATTTGACTCAGCCAAAGACTAGGAAAAAAAAAACTGCTTAGTACTGTATAATAAAGTAACTTTAGGAGATAAAAAGAATATAAAAATGAAAAGCAAGATAAATTACTGAAGGGTAAGGGAGAAAGGAAGCAAAAGTTTAAAAGTTAAAATATTACTTGTGAGTCAGAGAGTTTAAGAAGACAGAAGAGGTAGAAGAGACAAAGTATTCCAGTTGGCAATGGGAGTCAGAAGGACTTTTTTCTTATGAGAAACAAGACAAGCTATAGGCTCATTGATGAGTTTGTCTATAGCTTGGGTTTGGCTTAGTAAGCAAGTTTCAATAGTGAAGGGGATCACCTAGTAGTGTGTCAGCTAGAGATATGCATACATTCTGGCATTTAATTAATATAGCTGCCCATCTCAATCAATGACTCTGGGTGGCTGTGCCTCAATTTCCTCATCTACCTATTGAGGAATCTTCTGAATGGGATGCTTATTCACATATTATACTATCAGGAATGTTACTTTACTGCCTTTGCAAGGCTTCACTTGCATCCTGATGAACATAAATAGACCCTCTGCACAGGACAGCAAGGTTTGCCTGGAGTAAGTTGAGCATTATCTGTAAGAAGTTGAATAACTGTATAAAGCCAAAAAAGTCTTCACTATGATACATTGAACCATATATTCTACAATTCCAGGGCAACTTCATAGACAGCATGCTTATGAAGTTCTTCCAAAATTTTACCACTTCCTAGGATGGCGATTATTGCCTTGTTTATGATTCAACAAGAAATAGCATGTATAGTCCAAAATTCCTTTTGGACAATATGTTTACTAAGCAAATCCGAATGTTAATGTTTGTTTTTAAGATCTCCATATCTCTTAATTGGGCAAGATACTTTTTGTATTTTTTTTGCCAATAAAGAGAATTTAACAAGTTTGCATTTCATAATTAATTAATAAATGTATTAATAATTATTAATACATTATTAATACATTAACAAATGTATTATTTGTTAATAACAAATAATTTTATTTGTTTAAATTTATTTGCTGCCCATCTCAAGCCAACCATGGGGCTACTTTGGGCTGCTTACAACAATAAAACAGGAAAACAAAATGATAAAAAATGTAAACATAACAATAACCAAGAAATAAAACAATAAAAATAAGATATGGAAGTACAGTCATATGAAATTAAACAGATGGGCAGAGAGGGAGTAAGAAGCACGGTGGGGGGATGGGGTCAGCTAACTAATCTAGTAGTCACCTCCAGTGATGCACTACCCAGTCCCCAGGTCAACTGGCAGAGCCAGACTTTCAGGCTTTTGAGGAAGGATAAGAAAGTGGAGCAAACTTCACTCTGGAGGGTGGGATGTTCCAGAAGGCAGGTACCAGAGCAGAAAAGGCTCTTCTCCTGATCTCATCAGTCAGAGTTCCTTGAATGATGGGATATTCAAAAGATCTCTTCTGGCTGGCAGCAAGCTTGTCTTAGTGGGATAGGTTTTAAAAGTCATAACCAACACTTTGCTGGCAGCCACTGCAGCTTATGAAGCAGTGGTGTAACATGGGTCATTCTATGGGTCCCCAAAACTACTGCTTCTGCACAAGTGTAGAAGCATGAGCAGACTTTGGGGCCCATAGAATGACCCATGTACCATTTGAAGATCTGAATGCGTTTCAAGAGTAGTGCTAGGTAAAGCATATTGCAATAATCTGGACAAGAGATGACCAGAGTTTAAATGTCTGAATATAGGGATCGAGGAAAGGCCACAACTGGTGTACAAACTGAAGCTGTGCTATGATCCAGATCTGGAAATCCAAGGTACTCAAAGCCATTCAATCTTGCTAGGGTTCAGAAAAAAAAATGGTTCAGAAGCAAAAGGGTAATTTTTAGGCCACAAAGAGTTAGGGAAAGTGGTGTTCCCTTGGAATTAATCTTTGGGAGAAATACACTGATGGTTGACTTGACTGGGATTTTCAAGGTAGTGCTGAGCCCAGAATGGCAAGCTTTTAGTTACTTCTTCCCTTTTCTTTCTCTCTTTCTCCCTGCTTGGCTAGGACAAGCCACACAATATTACTATTTGCTTGCTGACTGCTTTTGAAAGTCATATGTGTTTTGAACAGTTCTACAAGAGAAATGAAAAGGGGAATACCCCTTTTAATTTTTTCCCACTATTATAATTTCTATCTAAGAAGAATGCATTTAAAATTTTATGTTCATTAGTTAAAAAACTTAGCCAAACTTGTATTTATCAATTAATAACAGTCAAAGAGTGATTGAAGTTACAGCTCAAATTTTAAGGCAGACTTTAGAATCTGATGTTATGTTTAACTGTACAGTGACTTATTAGAAACCTTTGAAGCAATAATTGTATCCTATCAAGCCTAGTTTACCTTGTATGATTGCTCTGAGGATAAGAACGGCCAGTGCCAAGCTTCTTGAAAGAAAGGCAGAGTAGAAAGCTGTTGGATAAAAATTGGATTCAGTTTGTGGTAACATGAAGTTATCAATCTTCCAAGAGAACCTGAACTTTTAGAAGTCAATGTGGTGCATTCTAAACTTTTCTTATGGTAGTATATACCAAAATAATGATGTTGATAGATGCAAGTAATGGTTGTGCTGTTTTTCCTAAAGATCTCCTGGAGATCATATCTTGGTATTGTACTGGAAAAGGAAGTACTGTATATGTTGTTAATAGGCTGAGAGAAGGATGAAGTTACTGTCTCTGTTTTCTGGGTCAATCCTGCCTGCAGAATTGACTGAGGAGTAGAGCTGGTCCTTATGAATATTTTATAGTCACTATTCCTGGCAGCAGTAGCAGCAAATGTAGCTTGTCCTTGAAGGTGTCAATCTGAAGGACAGGTGCTATTTGCATGTGAGTTGCAAGGTGTGGACTACCATCTCCTAATGGAATATAAGGAGGAACTGTAGTTATAATTTTCATGCTAGTTTTACATAACCTTTTTAATGATCATTTGAAGACCATTTTCATTATGAATAATTGTACTGTGTGAACCTAGCCTGTTTGGTTTGTCTGTAATACAGTGGTAGTTGAGGAAGAGCCAACTGAAAGTTGTTCTAAGAATAGGCAGGTCAGTCCACTTGCTGAGAGATCTGGGGAAAAGCCTCTCAAAGATATTCTACCATAAGAAATCATTTATTATTGAAGTTGGGAAACTCCTATTACATTTTTCAACTTTTTATGTTTACCCCAAGTTAGTGCTAAATATGTCTTGTTC
The DNA here is from genome assembly GCA_038048745.1 of Coluber constrictor foxii. Taxonomy (NCBI): domain Eukaryota; kingdom Metazoa; phylum Chordata; class Lepidosauria; order Squamata; family Colubridae; genus Coluber; species Coluber constrictor. Next base: position 75,478,184 of record CM075961.1, read on the forward strand.
TTATATCCTTAGTTTTGCCATCTTGACAGATGCAATAGGTTATGCAAAAAATGGAAAATAGGTTAAATCTGCAATGAAAATAAGCATGTTGTTATGAACTCAATAATTAGATCAGTATAATATAATTTATCATTTATACACTTTTTAAAAAAGGCCTATATATATATCCCCTTAAGAATATATAGCGATAATGGGAAAAGCAGCATGAGCCATACCTTTGATTTTTCAGTCTAATAGAGACTCTCATTATGATGGGCAATTCAAGATCCAAATTTTCCTGCTTTTTGATGGCTTTTTTTTTGCCTTTATAACAGATTTTCCATTTATGTAAAAGATACTTTTCAATAAATTACCGTATTCTGTGGAATAGGAAATAGCCTTGTCCCACAAAATGCCTAACTACCTTGATGAGGGAACTGAAATCAATCCATAGCAGACCCAGTCATGCTCAGGATTTACTAACTCCGCATAATCGGTTGTGTCATGGGAATAGTTGAATTCATTCCATTGACTCTTTTTGCACCTCTAATCTTCTAAGAAACAAGAATTGGAGAAAAAGATAGCTGAAAAAATAAGCCTTTCTATTAATGGACCAAGGCCTGGCAGCACTACATCTCCCAAATATTACTTGGCTGGAATGGGTAAATCGTACCTATTATTGCATCTATTATTGCCACTGAGGGAAAGGACTGTATATGCCAGAACTGTCAGTAAGAAAATTGACTGGATTAGTGGTTTTCTGAGAAAAGTGTTGTGGGAAGGAGGCATAACCATCCTATTACTGATGCTTAAAGAGCATATCCAGTATAAATAATAGTGCATGTAGAATAAAACAACTTAGAAACATCATAGTATAGTATCTAAAAAACTGGGTCATAAAATAGTGGGGGTCTGGTACAGATTTCTGCAACTAGATGACTAAAGGCAAGCTCTTGTTCTTTCACCCTCAACTACTTCTCCATATGCAAAATAAAGATAATGGCAGTCACTTATCCTTCAGGGGTACTCAAAGCATTAAATAGTATTATGCATACGAACCTCTTCAACATGTAAAATTTCAGTGAAAGTATTACACATATAAATTTGGCTGCAATATAAAGAGTTCATTTAAGTATTAGTTTCAGCCTTGCTGAAGCACATAGGTGCCTTGACTGTTCTCAAAAAGTTAAATATAACCGCACCTGATTATATTTCGATGGAAGACCACCAGGATTACCAGGATATAGCTAGACTGGGATTAAAAGAACACCTTAAAAGAAAAGAGGTTAATCACTTTTGTATTTTGTCAAGGAATGTACATGAATATGTCCATGAGTTCAGTAGAAGAGAACATGACAAAAAGGAAACTACATTAATCCTACGTTGTTATTGTTGTCATTGTTAATTATGTGGTTCATCTACTGCCTCATTAATTCATGGATTTTAGGAAGTTCATAGATAATAAATAGCAGTAAGCATAAAATACATTTGAAAATGTCAGTTATAAAATACAGCAAGTAATATCAAATAATAAGAAAAATTTACCGTATTAGAATTTGCATTGTAAGAAATACTGTTTATGTTTTTCATTTTTCTCCTAACTCCATTCCATGTTTCTTTTTTCAACTTCCTGTTTTTAAATAATAGAGCTATTACAATGTGACTTACTGAGAGTCACAGTCTATCAGCTAAAAACAAATATTGTTCATAGTTCTATCTTGATTTCATATAGTGCTAAACACAAATAGTGATTCAATTATAGGTATACTGTAATATCTAAACAGAATCTTTGAGGAAAACATAAATTTAGATTTTACTTTATGTATTTTTGAATTGTAAATTTATAGCCAATAATTAATTAAGTAATTATTAGCATGTCTGCAGAGTGTTGTAGTTAATAGCATTTTGGTATCAATGTGTACCTACTGCCAGTAAACTATGACTCATATAGTAACTAACTTAAAATTTAAAATGTTTAAGCAGTTATCCTACTTATTTTATACACAGCAAAGATATAGAGTCATTGTTTTAAGGGATCTATATCTTTGCTATGTATATCAACTAGAAATAACATTGTCAATTAAAACAGTACCATTAAGTTCATTTTATTTATTTATTTTATTTATTTGTTTGTTTGTTGTCAAACATGTACAAGATAGCAGGTATAGGTATAAACATAAATATAAACAAAGGAAGTAAATACAGATAAATGGGGACAGTAAGACGGTAGGCACGCTGGTGCACTTATGCACTCCTCCATTTACGGACCTCTTAGGAATAGGGTGAGGTCCACAGTAGACGGATTGAAGTTGAAGTTGTGAGGGTTTGAGGCTGTAACAATGGAGTCAGGTAGAGCATTCCAGGCATTGACCACTCTGTTGCTAAAGTCGTATTTCCTGCAATCGAGTTTGGAGAGGTTTACCTTGAGTTTGTATCTATTGTTTGCCTGTGTATTATTGTGGTTGAAGCTGAAGGAGTTATTGAAAGGTAAGATTTTGTAGCAGACAATTTTGTGTACTGTGCTTAAATCAGACCACAGGCAGCACAGTTCCAGATTGTCTAAGCTCCAAATTTCAAATCTGGTGGCATAAGGGATTCTATTGTGAGTAGAGGAATGGAATATCTTCTCGTGAAATACTTCTGGACCCGCTAAATGGTGTTAGTGTCTGATATACAGGGTGGATTCCAGGCAGATGAGCTGTATTTAATAATTGGTCTGGCAAAGATTTTGTATGCCCTAGTTAGCAATACAATGTTACCAGAGAAGAAGCTTCACAAGATTAGGTTCTTAATGCCTTTTTGGCAATGCTGTTACAGTGAACTCTGGGGCTTAGATCGTTTGAGATGAGCACCCCTAGGTCCTTAAGAAAGTGAGGGCCAGATTGTTTCTGCCCAACTTGTATTTGGTGTTCTGATTTTTTTTTTTTGCCAATGTGTAGGATAGAGCATTTATTAGTTGAGAATTGGAGTTGCTAAACGTACAACCATTCTGACACATAGTCAAGGCCGCTTTGTAGGGCAGCAGCATTGTCAGTGGTGTTAAATAATTTTATCTCATCAGCGAAGAGGACACAGCTGCTTTTAATATGACTGCATAGGTCATTGATGTAAAGCAGAAAGAGTGTGGGTCCTTAAACACTACCTAGAGGGACACCACTGTTAACTGGTACCAGATTTGATTGGGCCCTCTCTATTTTGACTATTTGTTGCCTGTTGGACAGGAATGCGGCTATCCATTTGTGCAGGAATCCAGAGATGCTATAAGAACTTAGTTTCAACAGTAGTTTGGTTTATAATTGATTCCATAACTTTACAGATGACGCAACACAGTGAGATTGATTGTAATTTTCTACTAGTCTAGGGTCCCCCTTTTTAAAGATAGGTATAACCATGGCGAATGACCATAGGTCGGACAAGGAGCTGGTTCTGAAGGATACCACAAAGATTGTGTATAGAGGATCAGCTAGGACAGTGGCAAGCTTTTCCAAAAAGTAGGTACATAATCCATCAGGGCCAATAGATATGGATGGCTTTAAGTTTGGTATTGCCGTTTCAATGGTATCTACTGTAAAATCAATATGGTGTGAATTGTTACAATTTGCTAGGATTCAACTAGGAAATGGGGGGCAGCAGACATTGTTGTCGACAAAGATTGAACTGAAGAATGTGTTGAAGAGGTTGCAGTTTCATCGTTACAGTCTTCCCCGTTAGGCCTTTTTAGGGGTGGGATAGTTTTTGAGTCTTTAAGTTTTGCATTTACGAAATTATACAGTGGGGCAAAAAAGTATTTAGTCAGCCACCAATTGTGCAAATTCTCCCACTTAAAAAGATGAGAGAGGCCTGTAATTGTCATCATAGGTAGACCTCAACTATGAGAGACAAAATGAGAAAAAAAATCCAGACAATCACATTGTCTGATCTGGAAAGAATTTATTTGCAAATTATGGTGGAAAATAAGTATTTGGTCAATATCAAAAGTTCATCTCAATACTTGGTTATATATCCTTTGTTGGCAATGACAGAAGTCAAATGTTTTCTGTAAGTCTTTACAAGGTTGGCACACACTGTTGCTGGTATGTTGACCCATTCCTCCATGCAGATCTCCTCTAGAGCAGTGATGTTTTGGGGCTGTCGCTGGGCAACACAGACTTTCAACTCCCTCCAAAGGTTTTCTATGGGGTTGAGATCTGAAGACTGGCTAGTCTCCAGGACCTTGAAATGCTTCTTACGGAGCCACTTCTTCGTTGCCTGGGTGGTGTGTTTGGGATCAATGTCATGCTGAAAGATGTGGTGGTCTCCCGTGAGAAATAAGACACACAAGCAGATATCTCGGGATGGGAGTCCGGAACAAACTCCGCGACCCCCTTTTATTGGGAATACTCTTAATTCATTATACAGCATCATAATAAGGTGGGGTTGGGGGTGGTTACATGATCGGGTTGCATATAGGTGAGGGTAGTCACGTAGGCAACTCCTGTGCCCATGCGAGAGTAATCACGTAGGCATTTCCTGAGTCGTTGGGACTTTCAGATGGCGTGTTGTACTTCGACATCCTAATTCCCTATACGTGCTAAGATAAGACCTACTGATAATTCTGTTATTAGGTGACTTATTATTCCCACAGAAAGATACAGCCACATTTCATTTTCAATGCCCTTGCTGATGGAAGGAGGTTTGCGCTCAAAATCTCACGATACATGGACCCATTCATTCTTTCCTACATACGGATCAGTAGTCCTGATCCCTTTGCAGAGAAACAGCCCCAAAGCATGATGTTGCCACTCCCATGCTTCACAGTAGGTATGGTGTTCTTTGGATGCAACTCAGCATTTTCTCTCCTCCAAACACGACGAGTTGTGTTTCTACCAAACAGTTTTACTTCGGTTTCATCTGACCATATGACATTCTCCCAGTCCTCTTCTGGATCATCCAAATGCTCTCTAGCAAACTTCAGACGAGCCCGGACATGTACTGGCTTAAGCAGGGGGACATTTCTGGCACTGCAGGATCTGAGTCCCTGGCAGCATAGTGTGTTACTGATGGTAGCCTTTGTTATGTTGATCCCAGCCCTCATTCACTAGGTCCCCCCGTGTGGTTCTGGGATTTTTGCTCACTGTTCTTGTGATCATTTTGACCCCACGGGGTGAGATGTTGCATGGAGCCCCAGATCAAGGGAGATTATCAGTGGTCTTGTATGTCTTCCATTTTCTAATTATTGCTCCTACAGTTGATTTCTTCACACCAAGCTGCTTGCCTATTGCTGTCTTCCCAGCCTGGTGCAGGTCTACAGTTTTGTTTCTGGTGTCCTTCAACAGCTCTTTGGTCTTCACCATAGTGGAGTTTGGAGTGTGACTGTTTGAGGTTGTGGACAGGTGTCTTTTATACTGATAACAAGTTCAAACAGGTGCCATTAATACAGGTAATGAGTGGAGGACAGAGGAGCCTCTTAAAGAAGAAATTACAGGTCTGTGAGAGCCAGAAATCTTGCTTGTTTGTAGGTGACCAAATACTTATTTTCCACCATAATTTGCAAATAAATTCTTTCCAAATCGGACAATGTGATTGTCTGGATTTGTTTTCTCATTTTGTCACTGATAGTTGAGATCTACCTATGATGACAATTACAGGCCTCTCTCATCTTTTTAAGTGGGAGAACTTGCACAATTGGTAGCTGACTAAATACTTTTTTGCCCCACTGTAAAAGGCTCAGCAGGAGTTCAAGTTTAGCAGCTCTTCCTCCTGTTTGCAATGATGATTGGTACATTCAGCCTTTATCTGGCGGCATAAGGCCTTGTAGCAGTTTTTAAAGTTAGCTATGTAGTCAGTTTTGTTTTCGCGCCAAAAAGATTTCTTTTTTTGGATTGTAACTTTCTTATTGCTATCAGTAGTTTGGTTTTTTTGGCTTTAGGGGTTATTTTAGATACATATAGATTAATGACTCAATTGACTTCGAGCAAAAAAGTGTTATAATGGTCTTCAGTTATACAACCTGTGAACAGAAGGTGCCAATCAAGAGATGTGAGGTTGGCAGCTATGAGATCATAGTTGGCTTTTTTAAAGTTATAACTTGGAGTCCCATCATTATGACCCTCTTTGCAAGGATATAGATTGAGACAAAAATCAATCATGCTGTGATCATTGTTGGACAAAGGTTCTTTAACTTGTAGGCCATAAATTGAGTTTAAGCTATTGCAGAAGATGAGATCTAAGCAATTGTTGAGCCTAGTGTTGTTCATTACCAAATGCTTCAGCCCCAGAATCATAACAGCATTGTTCAGGGTTGCATGTATAGGTTCAGTTGTACATTCTTTTAGGGTCCAATTAATAAGAGACAAATTGAGGTCACCAAGAAAGATAAGGGGGTGTGGGGCAGGAAGCTGGCCATGTTAGTAGTGCAATTAGCTTGTTCATATGACCAAGGTCGTAATCGGGGGCTCTATAACATAGCACAAAATGAACTATTGTATTTAGGGACAGTTCGCAGACAATGGTTTCGGGAAGAGCAAACTCCTGTTTGTCTAGGGACTTTTTATAGAAGATATCAACACAACCCCCTACGATTATCACGGTCAGACTGGAAAACCTGATAGTCACGTACTGTAAGTTGCCTGAATTTTAGTTTGATAAATACATAGTCCTTAACACAAAGGGAAACTGAGGTCAATTGTAGATAGACCTAGTTAATGTAGTTAGCTAATGTTGCAAGATTGAATACCAGTGTATTTGAGAAGCTACAATATGCAGCTGAGCCAGCAAATATTAATATCTGAGCTGTATTTGATGTGGGATTCTAATCTGGATGCACCCACCCTCACTCTTCTACTTCTCCCACCCCAACACTCCATATTCTTCTCTACGCTCTATGCACAATTATTAGGCAAGTTGTATTTTGGAAGATTAATTTCATTATTGAACAACTACAGTGCTCTCAGTCAACCCAAAATGTTAATAAACCTCAAACCTGAACATTTAAGAAAGTAAAAGTGAGGTTTTGGCTTTCTTAGGAGAATATCTATGTGTGAACAATTATTGGGCAACTATTAGTATGCAGAATTATTATGCAACTAAATGAAAAGTGAAAATTTTCCCATCTCATTCGTTTATTTGCATCTGTTAAAGTGAGAATAATAAACAAACAACTCAAAATGTTCAAATAAACATTTCTGGCAGTTCACTATATATATATATGTGTGTGTGTGTGTGTGTTTGTGTGTGTGTGTGTATCAGTGACCAATATAGTTATCCTTCTTTTCAGTTACAGCCATTCATGGAGTCTGTCAGTTTCTTGATCTGTTGACAATCAACTTTTTGTACAGCAGCAGCCACAGTCCCCCAGACACAGTTCAGAGAAGTGTACTGTTGTCCTTCACCGCAAATCCCCATTTAAAAAGTTCTCAATAGGGTGTAGGTCAGGTGAGGAAGGGGACCATGTCATTATTCTTTCATATTTAAGGCCTTTACTGGCTAGCCACGTAGTGGAATACTTTGATGCATGTGCTGGAGCATTGTCCTGCATAAAAATCATGGTCTTCTTGAAAGATGCAGACTTTTTCCTGTACCACTGCTTGAAGAAATGGTCTTCTAAAAACTTTCAGTAGGTTTGGGAGTTGATTTTGAGTCCAGCTTTAAACCAAAAAGCTCATCTTTACTAATACCAGGCCATACCAGTACCTCACCTCCACCTTGTGGCATCTGAGTTGAAGTGGAGCTCTGTGCCCATTACTGATCCAGCCACAGGCCCATCCATCTGGTCTGTTGAGTCACTCTCATCTCATCATAAATCTCCAGTGCCTTGTTTGTGGGGTGCCACAAGAGTCAGTCCTCTCGCCCTTTCTGTTCAACATTTATGTGAAGCTGCTGGGGGAGATCATCCATGGTTTTGGGGTGAAGTGTCATCAGTACGCTGATGATACTCAGTTGTACATCTCCACCCCAGACCACCCCAATGATGCCCTTGATGTGATGTCCTGGTGTCTGGAGGCCGTGCGGATCTGGATGGGGAGAAACAGACTCAGACTCAACCCCTCCAAGATGGAGTGGCTGTGGCTTCCAGCGTCCTGGTAAAGCCAGCTGGTTCCATTGCTGGATATTGGGGGTGAGACTTTGGCCCCCTCAGAGAGGGCTCGCAATCTGGGTGTCCTCCTGGATACATGGCTGTCTTTAGAAGACAATATGATGGTTGTGACCAGGGGGGCTTTCTATCAGGTTTTCCTGATTCACCAGTTGCGTTCCTTTCTGGACTGGGACGCATTGCGCACAGTCACCCACGTCCTCATCACTTCCCGTCTGAACTACTGTAATACTGTCTACATGGGGCTCCCCTTGAAGAGCACTTGGAGGCTCCAACTGGTCCAGAATGCGGCCGCGCGGGTGCTTATGAGAGCAACTCGATGCACCCATGTGACACCTCTCCTGTGCGAGCTACACTGGCTCCCAGTGGTCTTCTGGCTGCGATTCAAGGTGTTGGTCACCACCTTTAAAGCACTCCATGGCTTAGGATCCAGATATTTACGAGACCGCCTTCTGCCACCGATGGCCTCCCACAGGCCAATACGCTCCCACAGAGAGGGCTCCTCAGGATGCTGTCAGCTAAGCAATGTTGACTGGTGACCCCCAGGGGGAGAGCCTTCTCTGTGGGGGCACCCACCCTCTGGAATGAACTGCCCCTGGGGATACGCACGATCCCCGACCTGTGTACCTTCCAGTGTGCCCTTAAGATCCTACTTTTCCAACAAGCTGGACTAGCTTGATAAGAATCCGGATGGGTGTTTTTAAATTCTTGGGTTTTTAATATGGGAAGCCAAAGTATTTAATTTGTTTTAATTGTTTTTAAATTTTGTATACCAGGTTATTTTAATGTGGCTGTGCACCGCCCTGAGTCCTTCGGGAGAAGAGCAGTATAGAAATTCAATAAAATAAATAAAATAAATAAAACAAATAATAAAACCTTTAAAAAATCTGTCTTCAGATATTTCTTGGCCCAGTCTTGCCATTTCAGTCTATGTGTCTTATTCACTGGTGGTTGGGTTTCAGCCTTCCTTCCTTACTTTGCCCATGTCTCCGAGCACTGAATACCTTGTACTTCTGGGCATTCCTGGTAGGTTGCAGTTCTGGAATATGACAGCACAGGAGGATAATGGATACCTTGTAGCTTCACATTTGATTCTTCTCAAATCTTTGGCAATTAATGTGCATCTTTTTTTTCTCAACACATTTCTTGCAACCCTGTTGACTATTTGCAACAAAATGTTTGATGGTTCTGTGATCACGTCCCAATACCTTAGCAATTCCAAGAGTGCTACATCCCTCTGAAAGACTTTTTACAATTGTTGATTTTTCAGAGTCACTTAAATCTCTTTTTTGGCCGATTTTGCCTGAAAAAAAGAAGCTGCCTAATAATTATGCACATCTTGATATAGGGTGTTGATCTCCTTAGGTCACATACTCCTTCATTACACAAATACATATCACCTGATATGCTTCTATCCACTAAGCATTCCAGTTTATATAACTTGGAAGTGGAAAATATGCATAAAATGTTTATATGGTCAAAATACTCATTTGCCTAATATTTGCGCGCACATTGTACAAAATAGGCTCCTTGGGGAACAACATATTATTCTCTCAGAGGTCTGAACTTACTTATCTAATGCAAAAGGATTTTATAAATTAGACTGAAATCAACTTGTGGGCTACTACTGTCTATTCTTACTACAATATAAGAGGGTTAAATGTTATCTAGCCAATCATATTCATGCAAAGAAAAGATTGTCTATACTATACAGTGCATACAAAGTGGCATAAGTAAAAAACCAACAAGATGCAACATAACCATGGCATTGCTACCTATTGTACATGGTCATAATTATTAATACAATTAATGTTATTTACGTCTTTTATTAGCTCTTTAACATGACATCAAATTTAGCAGTGGCAATTAGCAGATCCAGTCTTGTAAAATGATTTCTACTGCTGGATTTTTAGAAAAATATCCTTTTTGGTTTAATAGATTGCAGGACTGCAGATGTGCTGCAGTATATTTAAAGTGGGATGCAGATAATGCCAGTAACCTGCCAGGTTGGCAGGAGACCTTTTCAAGAAATACCTTTTGGCAACTTCCAAGGTATCTTTTCCTTATCTTATGAGCCATTGCAGCAGTTTATCTGGTAGAATTGCTCCAAATTATTCTGGCTTCATTTTTTTTTCAGCATTTGGGGCTGGATCTACATCACTGCAGTCTGTAACAATTTATAGCACTTGGGGCCAAATGACATGTTATATAGGGACTTTCGTTATTCACACTGATATCTGCTGTACCAAGCTTTCTGTGAAATGTGAAACATAAAAAGTGTCGATGCATAAATCTAAAGCATGAAGAAATACTGAGAGGCAATAAATAGAGGCTGTATGCAGTCTGAGAACCGAGAACCTACCAACAACTCTTCCTGATGCAAGTTGACTGTATGACATTTTTATTGGAAACACATATTTCTGATTCATATATTGTAATGTGTGTCTATTACAAAAATAGTTAACATTTGTTTATGAAATATGCATGATACTAAAACACTTTTTTTAATCAGCTGAGTTCTGATGCATGGATGTGGAATTCATATTGGACATTTGGTATGTTGAAGTAAGGCTACATATATATGGTACCCTTTGCATATAAATCTATATGTAGGTTGATTAAAATTTTCTATGGATGAAAGTTCTAGAATTTTAGAACTTTCCTAACTGAAGATTACCAAGTGGAGTAATTATTCAAAATTTAGAAACAATGAAATGGTAGAATAGAATAGAATAGAATAGAATAGAATAGAATAGAATAGAATAGAATAGAATAGAATAGAATAGAATAGAACTTTTTATTGGCCAAGTGTGATTGGACACACAAGGAATTTGTCTTGGTGCATATGCTCTCAATGTACATAAAAGAAAAAATACATTCATCAAGAATCATAAGGTACAACACTTAATGATAAGAGCGTACAAAATTGCAAATCATTTAATATTGCTTACACAAGTTAGCGTTTGTTTCTTGTTTGAGTAGTGCTAAAATAAGGAGCACATTTAGAGAGACAAAATTATTGAATACAGACTAATAAAAGTGAGCACAACAGTATATTATACATTAACCAAGAGAGTAATAATTTGGCAAAATAAATCATTTCATACTTTATGAGAAAGGATATTGAAGTTTATAACTATATCTTTCAACTGTCTTAAGCAAGTTAAACAACATAGCAAAATTACTAGTGACTTTAAAAAAAAAGATTTGTCTTGAACCTTAATAACATGTTGTGATGTATTACTTTTGAAATTATTTTAAATAAAATTAAATTTAAAATGGCAAGATTTTAAATTATTGAGTTTGAAAGAATATTGCTTAATATATGTTAGCAATTATGGAATACAGACCTTTTGAATAATAATTTTGTCAGAGTTCTTTGTGTTTCAAAAGCTGAATCTGAAAATGTTCAAAATGTCAAAAGCTCAATTTTGAACATTTTATTCGTCTATATATTGATTAAACATGGCATTTTTTCCAGTTTTGTTCCATTAGATGTATAGACCATGAACCAGAATTAGATGACAGCTGGCTGGTTCAGATTGTGTCTGGCATCTCAGTAGTGGTTTGAATTCCCCAGATAGATTTGTGCCACTTGGAACTTGTTAACAGACAGATGCCTGCTGCTACTTAGGATTGATTCCTTGGAAGACAAGTACTAGTGTCTCTCTAAAGCTGTGTTTAACATAATTCCTTTTCAGACAGTATTTTCTCTTGATAATTTGAGTAGAAAATATTTCATTGCTCTGTCAGTTCTATCAGAACTTCAGCAAGAAAATCTAAACTAGAATATTGACTTTAGGATGCATAGGTAATCTTTCTAGAGGACTGTTTTTACCAATGTCATGAACTCTTCCAGCTTGATGCACTCACAAATTTATGTAAATTTTTACTAGCTTTATTCTTTTTTTTTTTGAATTAGATTTATATGCCGCCCTTCTCTGGAGACTTAGGGCGGCCCAAGCAATAGCCTTCATACTTTTGTATATTTTTATACAAAGTCAGTTTATTGCCCCCACAAACTGGGTCCTCAATTTACCTACCTTAGAAAGGATGGAAAGCTGAATCAACCTTGAGCCTGGTGAGATTCAATCTTACAGTAATTGCAGACATCTGAACGTTAATAACAGGCTTTAATCTGCTGAGTTATCCAGGCTTCTCTTGAATGTTCAAGAATATTTTTTGAAGAGTTAAGACTAAACATGTTTTAAACTTTTGTTAAAATGAAAGATTCTTATAATGCTGAGTTGTACAACTCTGATTAAATAACCTGCGAATGTGATACCTTTGGGCAGACCTACTTATTTGCAATACCAGAAGCAAGTCAGATTTTCTTTCAGTTTTAGTTTTCTGTAGGCTGAAAAATAGAACTTCAGCTATAGTTAGTCCCTGACTTACAACAGCTCATTTAGTGACCGTTCAAAGTTATAAGGGAACTGAAAAAAGTGACTTATGACCGTTTTTCACACTTAAAACTGTTGCAGCATCCTTATGGTCACATTTGACAGCTAATTCATATTTATGACAGTTGGAAAGAGAGAGGGAGAGAGAAAGAGAGATGCTAAATGAATTATTATTCTTATTACATGAATCATGTGGTTGTTAAATGAATCCAGATTCCCCACTGACTTTGTTATCAGGTTGCTGGGAAGGTTGCAAATGGCAATCACGTGACTTCAGGACACTGCAACCATTGTAAATACATGCCAGTTGCCAATCAACTGAATTTTGATCATGTGGTTATTAGGATTTTTTTGACCGTTATGAGTGTAAAGACTGATCATAAATCACTTTTTTTTAATGCTGTTGTAAGTTCAAAAGGTTGCTAAAGAAATGGATGTAAGTTGAGAGCTACCTGAATTAATATTTAATTTCCACTGCATGCTAGATTGGAAAAAGAAAAATAGATTACAAGGCTGGGGGAAAAAAACCAGAATGGGGTGCAGCATTCCCACAATCGATCTAAGGCACATATATATTGCTAAAATGTCAGTTTCTAGGAATACTTCTTTAGATGCCACCATTAAATCTGAAAACCTATTTTCAATAATTTAATGGGACAATTTTTTCAATGCTTGCTGATGGTCTGGAGAAAATATATAATGGTCTGAGAGATATAAATTATAACAATTTCTATGAAAGTGATATCATAGGAAGAGGGAGAAGGAGAGAACATGGTTTGACTTTCATATTCCAGCTTTCCCTGATCTGGTGATTTTGGTTACTTGTCTTAAATTATGCTCCAGTACGCTCCCACAGAGAGGGACTCCTCAGGGTGCTGTCAGCCAGACAATGTCGGCTCGCGACCTGCAGGGGGAGGGCCTTCTCTGTGGCAGCACCTGCCCTCTGGAACGATCTGCCCCTGGTGATACGAAGGATATCAGATCTCCGGGCCTTTCGCTGTGCCCTTAAAATTTTTCTTTTCCATCAAGCAGGGCTGGTGTAAACACCGCCCCCCCCCACACTTTTAACCCCTTTTTAGCTTTTTAAAGTGTCAGTGGGTTTTAGGTGGGATGTTTTAAATTTTTGGGGCCAAAGTTGTGTAATTCTTTTAATAATTTTTAAATTTTGTATTGGTATGTTTTTATTTTTGGCTATTTACTGCACTGAGTCCAGCAGGAGAAGGGCGGTATACAAATTGAATTAAATAAATAAATAAATAAATAAATAAATAAATAAATAAATAAATAAATAAATAAATAAATAAATAAAAATTGTCTTGAATGTTCTGGATTTCCATAAAATGAACAGTATTGGTTCATTTTATGAATATAATACAACTATTTTCAGTGGCCTTCTGAAGGTCAAATTTTATTATTGAGATGAATGAGAGGGATAGTACAGTATAAATATGCTTTGGTGTATTTGTACTGTACTTGAAGATCTTTTAGTTCCTTTCAGCATGATGATTATTAAAAGGTAGGAGGTTCAGCCTCTTGCCTAATAAAGATTTGTATAAAATGCAAAGCTTTATACAATTATACTTTGGGATAGTCACTATAGATATTTTATACAATTTAATTATTGGACATCAAACAATTAATTAACAATTAATCAAACAATTAAATCTACCTAGACAAAGATTTATTTACTTTGCAAAATATTTCTGTGCAAATTATTATACAGCTTGATCTCTAATATAGTGAAAGTGATAAGAGAGCTTACAAATATAAATATATATATTCTAACCAGTATTTACATACCTTGAAAAGTGTTCGGAGACTACAGTTGGTCCAGAATGCAGCCGTGCGAGCCATCGTGCACCTAGATACACCCACATTACACTAATTCTCTATGAGCTGCACTGGTTCCCTATTGGTCTCCAGGCACAATTCAAGGTGTTGGTTATTACCTTTAAAGCCCTACATGGCTCAGGGCCAGGTTATCTCCGAGACCACCTTCTAGCACATAGCTCCCAGAGACTTTGTGGGTAAGATCCCACAAAGTTGGTCTCCTCTGGGTTCCGTCAGCTTAACAGTGCCGGCTGGTTGGCCTGTGGGGGAGGCCCTTCTCTGTGGCTGCCCCAGCTCTCTGGAACCAGTTACCTCCTGAGGTCTGGACTACCCCCACCCTATTGGCCTTCCGAAAAATGGTGAAGACCTGGCTTTTCCGGCAGGCCTGGAGCCGTTAAACTCACTGTTGCGTGAGATCCATCCATGAATGGTGTGAATGGGTTTTAATATTTTAATTTTAAATGTTTTTATGATGGTTTTTTAAATGCATTGTAAACTGCCCTGAGTCTCCGGAGAAAGGCGGCATATAAATTGAACTAAATAAAATAAATAAATAAATAAATAATATAACTTGATTTACTTTGTGCCAGCTGAACTAGCTGCTCTTAACCATTGTCTCAGATGTTCTCAGAAGGGACATGGTTTGTTGTATAACATCCTTGAAACGTTGCCATTTCAAATTGCTTAAGACACTTGTTTTATGCCTAAGTCCCTTGCAATAAATCAACCAAGACTGATTTGCAGCTTCAGTTAATATATTTCATACGTTCCTGGCCAAGCTTTCACCCTGGAATAGCATAATAATATGTTGCTGTTGTGTATATGCATCATGCTTACATGGTATCTGTAGTAGTAAAAGAAAGAAAGACATCCTGCATGCACGCACATATATAGTTCACACACCCACACCCACACACATATATATACAAACACATACACATTTATCTTCATTGTTTTATATTTCTTTATATCCCTTTTATATCCCTTAAATTGGAATTATGCTCACATGGTAACTTGTAGTAGTAAAAGGAAGACGTGCCCCCACCCCCAAGCCTGAAAGATTATTTCTCAAGAAATCAAGTAATGGAAATTTCACATTTTTCTAAGCACGTTCCACGTGCTTGAAGATCTTTTTGTAGCTAATGAACAAATCATTGACTTCTTTTTGGTATCCTTTTGGCTTTCTCAGTTATGCAGTAAACATCAATAATATGTTATACCTATTCAAATTAAGCCTAAAGTCCACATGCAAATTCTCAGTGATTTGATGGCAATCATGAAATTTAAAACATTTCTGGTAGATATTGTGGAGTGCAGTAGTCTAGTTCTCTCAAACCAAGTGAACTAGTAGGATTCATAGCCATTTAGCAAGATTAAAACTGTTCTGCACAATTCCTATGCCTAACCCAGGGGTCAGCAACCAGTGGCTCTGGAGCCGCATGTGGCTCTTTCATCCCTCTACTGCGGTTACCGGTTGGCTCCACAATTGATAGGGCTTTCAGTTAGGATAAGTAGAGGAAAAAGGATGCCACACTAGGAGGAGACTATGGTGGGGGAACCAGACTTCCAGTCGGCAGACGAAAGACACCACGCTAGGAGAAGACTCTATGGTGAGGGAACTGGATTTCTAGTCAGCTCCAGAATTGAACAGGGGGCTTCCAATTAGGACCTTTGTGGCTCTTTGAGTATTTAAAGTTGCCTACCCCTGGCCTAACCTCAGCAAAACAGTGATAATGCCACTGAAATTTATGTTTCTGATTGTACTGAGGGTGACAAATAGAAATGAAGATGATAAGGTATCTCCTTCTGCCACCAATTGCCTCCCACCGGCCGGTTCACTCCCACAGAGAGGGCCTCCTCAGGGTGCCGTCAGCCAGACAATGCCGGCTGGCGACCCCCAGGGGGAGAGCCTTCTCTGTGGTAGCCCCCACCCTCTGGAACGATCTTCCTCCAGAACTGAGAACGCCGACCTCCGGATTTTTCGTCAGGCTTTGAAAACCTATCTTTTCCAACTTGCCGGACTAGCCTGATCCCTTCTATTTTTAAAATCTTTTTAGAGTTTAGATTGATCTATTTTAATATTTATCTGTTTTAAATCTTCAGCCAAATTTATATTTGTTTTTAGAATGATTTTAACTTTTATGTACTGGTTTTTATTCGGCTGTTCACCGCCCTGAGTCCATAAGGAGAAGGGCGGTATATAAGTCTAAATAATAATAATAATAATAATAATAATAATAATAATAATAATAATAATAATAATAATAATAATAGCAATACTCAGTTATTTTATGCCTATAATGTAGCTTGAGCTACAATTCCGCTGTACCGCCAGTATTGTACAAACTCCCAAGCACTATATCTTATAGACTTGGAGGCTGATATAGTTAAGATGGGGATATAGAATGGTGGTGAGTTAAATCAACAGGCAGAGGCATTTTTTGACACAGAGAATCTGGATATTATAATGGAGACATAGATGGACTAACTACTACTTCTACCACAATAATTTTCTTAATGGGTTAGCAAGTATTTGTCATGATGTTGGTTTCTGCTCCATTCTATTTCTGAAGTCTCATTTGGAACTATGGTTTAGTATCCTGAACTGATGCTTGAAATACAGTTTCAGACAGTGGTGAAATCCAACTTTTTTTTACTACCGGCTCTGTGGGCGTGGCTTGGTGCGAGTAGTGTGGCTTGGTGGGCGTCACTTGGTGGGTGTGGCAGGGGAAGGGTACAGCAAAATCTCCATTCCTACCCCACTCCAAGGGAAGGATACTACAAAATCCCCATTCCCTCTCCACTCCTAGGGGAAGGATATTGCAAAATCTCCATTCCCACCCCAGTTTGAGGCCAGCCTGAGGTGGTATTTGCCAGTTCTCCAAACTACTCCAAACTTCCGCTACTGATTCTCCAAACTGCTCAAAATTTCCACTATCGGTTCTCCCGAACCTGTCAAAACCTGCTGGATTTCACCCCTGGTTTCAGTTAAGAATTCATTCAGAATTCAGAAGTCAGGATGGGGTAAGGTCAAAATAGTTGAAAATAGGGAATGTTTAGGGATGAAGTGAAACTCTAGCAGCATCTATCATAATGGGCTTTTGAGACCCCAGTAATCATTATCTGATAAAATATGTTTTATATTAGTTGAACCAGAAAAAATTACTTGACTTTAAATCTTGACCTGCAGGTTTGCAAAACTGGACACAAGCTATTATTGAATCCAAATTTGGAATTGGAATTTCCAAACTAAGGAATCAATTCTGAACAAATGAACCAGCAAATAGGTGGAGAATTCTTAAAAATATCACCGGCTATGGCAAACCTCCTTTCCAGGCTGAAGGAAATCAACAACTGGCAGATGACCTGAACATGTTTTACTGCGGGTTTGAAAGGAAACTACAGCCACCTATCTCCACAACCCCCATCTTAGGCAACATTAACAACAGCCAAGCATCCTACACTGACCCCATCCCATTGGGTTCACAATCCCTAGAAAAGGAAGTGCAAGACCTATTTCATAGACAAAAGCCAGGAAAAGCTCCAGGCCCAGACAAGATAACTCCTTCTTGCTTAAAAATGTGAGTTCAATCCTAGCCAGGCTCAAGGTCGACTCAGCCTTCCATCCTTTCTAAGGTGGGTAAATTGAGGACCCAGTTTGTGGGGGCAATAAGCTGACTTTGTATAAATATATACAAAAGTATGAAGGCTATTGCTGAATGCACTGTAAGCTGCCCTGAGTCTCCGGAGAAGGGCGGCATATAAATCAAATAATAAAAAAAAAATCTGTACTGACCAATTGGCCCCCATCTTCACCCGTATCTTAAATAAATCACTAGAGATGTGTTATGTTCCTTCTTGCTTCAAATGCTCTACTATCATCCCAATGCCGAAGAAGCCCGCCATCAAGGAACTGAACGACTACAGACCAGTTGCTCTAATATCTGTAATCATGAAAACCTTTGAAAGGTTTTCATGCTGTCCCACTTGAAACTATTATGGATCTGCTGTTAGACCTAGTGGTGGGACTCGATTTTTTTAACAACCAGTTCTGTGGGGGTGGCTTATTTGGGGCGGGCATGGGTTGGTGGTCATGTGACCCGGTGGGCATGGCTAGTTGTTCATGTGACCGGGTGTCTGTGGCTATGTGTATAGGGACTACTCAGAGGGCTGAAAAAAGTTATTTCTGACTGGTCCTCGCACTTTTGACCAGTCCTCACACTTATGACCATCCTTACATTTATGCCCATTGCAGCATTCTTAACAACCGTGTCACTCATTTCACAACTGCAATGCTTCATGTGATTGGGTAGGCATGGCCAGGTGATCATGTGGCATTGCTTCTTTGCCCTAATGACAGTTTACTGCAATGGTCGTAAGTGTGAAAAACCATCATAAGTCACTTTTTCCGGTGCCATTGTAACTGTTGTAAGTTAAGGATTGCCTGTAGAAAAATACAAAAAGCTTCTTTGCTTGCAAAATGATGCCCTAAATACCAATCATTAAATTAGAAATACCTGCAAACTGGAGTTACAAATCAGGCAGGGTGGCAGAGCACCTTGAGGAATTAAAATAGTTAAAATGCAATGATAACTATCAGCAGCCAACTCTTGCTCATAAAATGAAACCCTTTAGGAGAGAGCATTTATGCTCTCCAAAATGAAGCAAAGGAGCAAACAGAGTACCTGTTGCTTGTAAAACCAATGACCAGAACAAATAGACACAGGAACTAGTCAGGTTTCCGAAGCTGCTTCTTTTCAGGGACAGAGATTAACATTTTTTCTTCCAAACAAAACTGCATAGGGAAAATTATCTCCTCACTAAACACAGGATTAAACATCACCAAGCATAGAATTAAACTTCACCAAAAACCAGTTTTAGACCAAAAGTCAGAAAGGGTATGTAAACTCATGTTTGAATGTCAATCTTTCTAGCTAGCCAAGAAGCCTTGCTGAATATGATTCCTTGTCATTAAAAACTTCTGCTTTTTTATTCAATTATTTCTTCAAAGTGCTGATCATTGCATCCTGGCTGGAAGAACTCCAACAGGGGAGAATTTCCTCCCAACAGCGGTGTAAAAAGCTTAAAACAACCCTTCCCCTTTAAGAAAGTCAAGCAACAGCCCCCCCCAAAAAACCTCCAAGAAGCTCCAGAACCAAAAGCAACAGTAAGTCTAGGCGTACTGCCAAGAATGTAATAAGGGTTAATGGAGAGGCAATTTCTGTAAACAGGGCAATAGAGATTAGGCTAGGAAACAACAATTCCTTACAGGATTAACCCTGTAAAGTGGGAAAAAACAAAAGGAGATTTCTTCTAACAACCAGTTCTCTGAACTGCTTAACTACTTAACCACTTAACAACTGGTTCTACCGAATCATGTGAACCAGTAGAATCCCACCACTGGTTAGATCCCTTGCAATTTGCATACCGAGCAAATAGATCGACAGATGATGCTGTTAATATGTCTCGGTACTACATCTTACAACATCTTGAGTCTCCAAAAACCTATGCAAGGGTCCTCTTTGTAGATTTTAGTTCAGCATTCAATACCATCATTCCAGACATACTTCTAACTAAGCTAAACCAGCTACAGGTACCTGAACACACTTACAAGTGGATCATAAGCTTCCTAACAAGCAGAAAGCAGCAGGTGAAGCTAAGCAGAATCGCATCAGAAAGCTGTACAATTAGCACAGCCCCCCCCCAAGACTGTGTGCTCTCTCCACTTCTCTTCTCTCTATATACCAATGATTGCATTTCTAAAGATTCATCTGTTAAACTACTGAAGTTCACAGATGACACAATAGTGGTCAGTCTCATTTGGGACAATGATGAGTCTGCATACAGATGGGAGGTTGAACTACTAGCCTCATGGCGTGACCGGAACAATCTGGAAATGAGCACACTCAAAACCATAGAAATGGTAGTAAACTTTAGGAGAAACCCTTTCATACTTCCACCTCTCACAATACTGCACACACAGTATCAACAATAGACACCTTCAAATTTCTAGGTTTTATCATATTGCAAGATCTGAAATGGACACCTAACATCAAAAACACAAAAAAGCACAACAAAGAATGTTCTTTCTGCATCAACTCAGAAAGTTCAAACTGCTCAAGGAGCTGCTGATACTGTTCTACAAAGGAATTATTGAGTTGGTCATCTGCCCCTCTATAACTGTCTGGTTTGGTTCTGCAACCCAACAAGACAAACATAGAGTTCAGAGAATAATTAAAATGGCAGAAAAAACAATTGCTACCAACCTGCCTTCTATTGAGGACTTGTATACTGCACGAGTCAAAAAGAGGGCTGTGAAAATATTTACAGATCCCTCACATCCTGGATATAAACTGTTTCAACTCCTACCCTCAAAACGACATTATAGAGCACTGCACATCAGAACAACTAGACACAAGAACAGTTTTTTCCCAAACGCCATCACTCTGCTAAACAAATAATTCCCTCAACACTGTCAAACTATTTACTAAGTCTGCACTACTATTAATCTTCTCATAGTTCCCACCACCCATCTCCTTCCACTTATGACTGTATGACTGTAATTTTGTTGCTTGTATCCTTACGTTTTATATTGATATTGTTTCCTGATTGCTTTTTCGTACCCTATTAAGTGTTGTACCTTATGATTCTTGATGAATGTATCTTTTCTTTTATGTATACTGAGAGCATATGCACCAAGACAAATTCCTTGTGTGTCCAATCACACTTGGCCAATAAAGAATTCTATTCCATTCTATTCTAAACATGTAGAATATTTATTTTCTAACAAAAGTTACTCAAATCAAGTTAGCACCAGGAAGTAAATTGCAAGTGCTAAATAGATACCCAACCCATCTTTATATGTGTGCTTTATGATTAGGGTTGATCAGAATTCAACTCAGGTAGCGGGTTGAAGGGGGTTCATTACTCCCCCTAAAGAGCAGCAGATGTATGCAGCATAATTGTCTGTATTATTGAATTATTGCTGACAGCAGGAATTGCTAGAGATTGGAAATATCTTGTTATGTACCAGAGTTCCGATGGTGCCAGTTTGCATTACTGTATCTAAAGTCATTTAACAAGGTTCCTATTTTACCTGGTATTCGTTTATATAGATTATTTTAATTTTTAAAACTAATGAGAAGTGGTATACTGCAAAGTGTTAGCCTTAAGCAACCATTACTTCTAAGGATACCCCTGGGCCCCATCGGCATTCTGAGAAAATAAAAATGGTGGAAGATTGCCCAGTGCTACATTTTGGAAAATGTTCAGTTTCCATTAAGAATGAAAGATATGCTGGATAGATTTATGGAGTATCTGGGGAAATTAGAAAAGGGTGACAGAGAAGGCCGATGAGGATGTATTTTATCTATGCATTGTATGAACATTTTTCTTGTTTTTTTGTTTTTTAAAAGTGGCTGTTTATATAAAAAACAAAATCAGATATATTTATTATTAGTGAACATTATCATAACCCAGTATTTCTTGAAATAATATAATGTGGAAACAATCATGTATGTATGTGTATCAGGGACGTCCAGCAAGATTAACATCTGAAAGGATCTGTACAATTTCCTAAATTTATTTAGGCAGAAATTTGGAGGGGTGGGGGGTAGAATTCTTAGGACAGTAAGCTCTAAACAATTAGTTACCTAACTCAGGAATAATTAGATGTACACAATCCAGTTTGCCAATAGTCATTAAAGTTGTATTGTGTCATGTGGTTGTATCTAATATGTGTGTTTGTTTGTGTTTGTGCACGATGTGCACAGTGTGCTGAACACTCATGTGTGATGTAAATGTTGTATATGAGTTTTTGCCAAATTGGAGTGACTGGAGAATATGGTGAAGTGGAAAATTTTTTTTTAGTTTTACTGTGTACTTTTAAATAAATGGATTTGCATTTCCCTCCTCTTTGAGCATCACCCATTTGATCATATAGACCAGTCATGGCTAACCTTCTTTTCCTTGTATGCCAAAAGTGCGCGTGCAATAACACACACATACCCACACCCATAATGCAGTGCTCCCCCGCAAGCCCTGCCCCTGTGCATGCATGTACAACCCATTCCTGTGCTGCCCTGCCCCCCTGTGCATGTGCGTGCGACCCTCCCACGCCCCATTTTGGGCCTAGCAGGCCTCCCTGAAGCCTCCAGAGGCCGGAAATGGCCCGTTTTTGGACTTCTGATAGTTCTGGGAGGCCCATTTTTCACCCTCTGGATGCTCCGGAGGCTTTCCTGGGCCGTGTGGAGACTCCTGGGAGAGGCAGGGCGGCATGGGTATGCGGGTGCATCTCCCACATGCACTGCAGAGAACTGAAACTCAGCTGGCTAGTGTGAGGCACTTGTGCATGCTTGGTGGAGCTGACCTAGGGTGACGGCTCGCATGCCCGCAGAAATGGCTCCGCATGCCACCTGTGGCAACTGTGCCATTGGTTCACCATCACAGATATAGACAGTGATGATTTGTAAGCATGAGTATGTGATTTGGCACTTGTGGCTCAGATCTTTGCCTTGTATATTGGTTCTTGGCAAAATTTGCTTTGTTTCATCTACTCAGCTGCATCTAGTATACAAATGATTTTATGAATGGGAAAATTTCTGTAGAAGCTGCTTTGTAATAATTCCAACAATATGTTACCAAGATGTTGAATGTAATGATTAATCAAAAATATTGGGAATGGATTGTTTTTATTATATTTCATCATTATATATTACCTTAAAGTCAGTTGTATAATTTTTCGAGGTCTTTTAAATGCCATTATTAAAAAACTGTCCTCTTACTGATTCTTACTATGGCTGCCAGATAAGTTTTCTTCAATAAACATGAAGTCATACCTTCAATTAGTTTTGCTTCTTTTTAAACTCCCATTTTAGTCTGGGAGGCTACGAAGAAAAGAGAAAAAGGAAGGCTAGAAGTATATGGGAATGAAGCATAAATAGTTTGGAAATACTGTAGCTCTGTAAAATATGTATTTGAAATATATATTTCTCTTAGGATCCATTCTCTTCTTTCACTTGGTGGGAAACTGCTGTGAGAAAAGGTTATTACTATTTTCATGAAATACAAACCTGTATCCAATACTTGTCAGTGCATTTTAAGCAATGCACTATGATTTTATTTTTTTTAATTGCAAACTGAGTCTCTCAATTGAAGTTCATCACAGGTACAGGTTCTTTAGAATGATGATTGCATTGACATGTGTATTGTGTGATGCGAGGCCAAAAAAATGTAAAGATATATATGATGAAGGGAAAACCCTACCTTCCTTTTTAAGTAAGCCACATTAGCATGGAATGTCTGTTTCTAGACCCAGTGCCTGCTGAGCATAAAGTCTATGTTGATGAAGGAGAAGGAATGGCAGTTGGAGAAGGTAGAGGAGATGGCAGGTGCCCGAGGTCAACAAAAGCCAAGGAACTTTTTAGATGATCTTAAAAGACTGGTACAAACAAATTCCCTTATCCTTCTATGCTGTCTGGCCTTGACATAACTAGCAGAGAAGACAACTGGTTCCTCAGGCTGGTAAGTCTTTCTAAAGAAAGAAGAAGGGGAGCAGGAGATTATAGAAGTAAAGAGCTGCCCACTTCTCACAGCTAAGGCTTATCAAAACCGTGAAACAGTAGGATTTCCCCCAGATGGCATGCTGAGTGGCTGGCGATCTCTTTTCTCCTGCTGACAAAACAGCTGATTTGCTGCCAGAACTGGTTATCTGACAGCTTGTGTTCCTTAGATTTGAATGGGAGCACTAGGAATGACCCAGGACAACTCTTGGATGACTGTGTACTGCCAGAGAAGAGGGATCTTGATTACCGCAATTCTTGGTAGGAGCAATCAGCGGGTCAGTTCTTTTATCATATTTTCCCTTCAGCAATCTGTTTAAGAATTCCTAGGTTTTAATTGCATTTTTTAAAGCTTTCCTTACTTTTGTGATTTACACTTGAATTGACTAGTTGAATGGGGATCTATCTTATAACCTCTTACGGGATTTTTAATAATTTCTTTATAGTAGACAGATTTATAACAGGTCAATTTGGTCACAGATAGACATGCAAGTTTATATTTTGAGCCTGATTCGCAAGGGGAGGAAGTTATTATTGTTGTAATATGTTTATCAGTACTGAGGAAATAGCATATGTATATGTATATGTGTTTTTGTTTGTTGTCGTCTTAATGCACATTTTTCTTTTGTGTGTTTTTGTTTCGTTTTGTTTTTGTAAAATATCCTTTTTTATATTTTGGAGTTTGTATTTTAACTTTCTGAGTAAAATAAAAATTTATTTAAGAAAGATTGTGAAACAGCAGAACAAGTTAAATGCTGCTGCCATAACAGTTTAACAGCTTTAGGCATTTTATTCTGAACATTATTTTGAGTTCTTAGTTTGAACTGCTTAGGTTCCAAAAATTTTTTTTTTTAAAAAAAATTATGTTCCTGCTCAAAAAACTGAGAAGAATAAACTTTACTAGATTTTCTACATTTTGGATAGCCCAACGTTTGTTTTCAGTTACATGTTAGTCAACATCCCATCTCCCTACAGGCAACTGATGAGTTTCACCTGCAAAAAATTGATTAAAAACAATTGGTAGATCACACAAAGAGAAATTGTCACTTGACATTTCCCAGGAATAAGTAGGTCACATTACTGATGCCATTCAAATTGAAGGGTTTGTGTATAATAGTTTTCTCATTTGCAGATTTGCATATGCCCTGTGACTATCATCTTTTCCCAAAATTCAAGAAATATATTTTGGCATATGTTTGAAGTAAAGTGGAAAGCGCTATGGGAATCTAGTTCAAGTGACAATATGGAGGTCTTTTGTGACAGCTTCAAGAAACTTATTCTTTGTTGGTAGACCTGAGTAGTGAAAAGAACTGATTATTTACTTGTCCTATTCAGATAATAAAAGAGCTCATTTCAAGGATTATTCACCTGATTCAGTTATTAAAAATATGTATTTAATCTAAAGCTGGGGAGGTAGAAACATCACAATTTATTCATGCAGTTAGTGTTGTCTTCCAACAGCAATTCCAATTCCTTTTAAAAGTGTTTCTTTCCTGTTCTCTTTTCTTCTGATTTATTAAATAAATCAAGGCAAATATACCCCCAATAACCCTCCCGCTCCCCGAAACAGTGGCTGAGAGTGTTAGGATTTAGAAATCCTATCTTATAATTTCCATTTAGTTATTAATAAGATTAACATGCCTAGGCTATAAAAGTGTGGATAATCATTAACTGGCACCAAAGTAGTAAAGTTATTCATATCTCTTTGCTCTTATCTAATGGTTGTCTGGATTTTTGCAGCCCATATATACTATATATAGTAGCCATAGCTATGAAGCTTATTACGTGATTTGGGCTGTCCCTGTTTCTCAGTCTAATTTATCTGACAGAGTTGAAACTGAGTCAAAGCACCTAAGGCTCTTAGTGAGAGGAGAAATGAATCAAGGAATAAAAGAAAAGAAGTTTAATTTCACAGTAATTTAAAATGCTTAGCCAATTCTAGTAAATTTTGTAATTAACAGCTACCCTGCTGTAATTCTTGAAATGCTCATTGCTTGCAACAGAATTATCACAATTCAGGGATAGCCTATGGGCTAGCTAGAAACTTCTCCTTATTCTAAAGACTTGTAGGAACAAAAGGTGTTGGCTATAACTGTTGCCATGATTTAGGAAACGAATGTGGGATACTCTTGTAAATGTTTGACCATTCTTTCTGTAGGAGTTTCCCTTAAATTTCTGTTTATGATGGTTTGCAGCTAAACAATTAAGAATGATGAGATTCCATTATGGCTCATGTTTATAAAATTGCTGTACAAGGACAGAATTTTAAATACCTGACAAGCAGAGAATCAGCATTTATGGGGATAAAACTTTCATAGCTTTATTAAATCTGGACAAAGGACAGTAACACAGAGAGTGATATTAGTGAGGCAAACTTGTCTTTTATTGTGGATTAATTTTCTGTTCTGTTTCTGAAGATTGCAAAATATTGGGGATGGATTTCCCCCCTCCTCCCATGGCATATATTTATCCAAAGAAAGGTCTTTAAGGATGGATTTTAAAACTCCCCAAAGCTGAGAAACAATATGCAGATACATTTATTTTATGGAGGCAGACTGAATCCTGGTGTTTGACGTTTTTCCTGCTGGAATATATTGTATTGGTTTTTTTTAACACAAGACATTCTAAAAGAGTTATTATGACTGTGAGTTAGTGTTAAGATGTGCTTTTCGTGGAATGTTTAAAATGGTGGCTTATGTAGGACACCCTCGCCACATGCAAATATCCTAGACTGTGGGATAAGAGAAAAAATGTCACAAAGTTGTTGTTAAGTCTGCCTTAGCAATGAATGGATGATGATGGGAATATACAGCTCTGTCCTGTGGAAATGATTAGCGTACTGTTTCATGCCAGGATAAGGAAACTATTTGGATTTCTTTGTAGTCCCTCTTTGCTAGAATAATATTTAAGTTAATTATTCTTTTCAATCCTGATGGACTTGTAAAATTTGTTATTTTTTGAACTGAATATGAGTATGAGTAAGCCATATTTGGGTTGAAAAATCGGTTGTAATATAGATCTATTAGATACTTTCTGATGTCCAGGTTTGAATCAGTATGAATTTGAATGACATTGAGCCTCATTTCCCCTTCTCCTTTGTTCTTCTTCTTCTTCCTTGATCAATATAATAAATTTAAGATTGATTAAAATTCTTGCCATTCCATTCAACTTGAAATGCTGTTTTATATTCTGTTTTATATTTATATATTCTTTATATTCTTTGTTTGAAAATTAGGATCAAACTATGGTTTATAATTCTGGTTTTATGGATATTAAATCACACTTTTTAGGTTTGGATATCAATGGGAAACTGATTTACTTGCTCAGAACTTTTATATTTACTAAAATATAAGAGCAAGATTAATTAAAGCTATCTTCATTTTTTTTATTGTATTATTACAGCTTGCAATTTGTTCTTTTTAGAGAGAAACTTTCATAATCTGTATCTTGTAGTAAATCTTTTATGCTTTTAGGGTAAATGCAACAGTTAATCCAATTAATGTTAAGCACCTATTGACTAATGATATCTTCTTAGTCAAGTGTTTATCAGATAGTAAAATAATTGATCAAACTTTGGATAGAGCCCTAATGGGAAAGAGAGAGAGAAAGAATGGTCCTTATATATATATATCTGTTTGGTAAAGAGAGTGGCCCTACTGAGCCTTATGTGGTATGTTTATTTATTTATATTTAGTACTAAATTTATATGCCATCTGTCTTACTATTGAAGTGACTCTGGGCAATTTACAAAATGATAAAAAATAAATAAAACAGTTAAAATTAAGAGAGATTAACTAGAGATTAAAAACCAAGGATACAAGTGTGATGGGGATGGGAATTTTGTCTCTACTTTGTCAGACTCCCCCCAACATAGAGACCCACATCGGGTTCCCAGACCAGTTGGTACACCTAAATTTTCAGGCTGTTCTGGAAGGCCACAAGTGTGAACTCAATGCAGCACCCAAAAAACCAATAATCAAGGGCTCACTGTGATATTTATTTATTCAGTGTGCAGAGGAAGAATTCTCTCCAGAAAATATTGGGAAGGATTCTTCCAGACAAAATTCATATTATACATTTCAGGAAAAGAGGAGAAATTGTTAGTCATGGATGGTGTAAGAATAGATACTCATAATTAGCAAACTTCAAGTTACTTTCCTGCATTTCTGCTGTACAATCCTCAAGCAAGTTATTGTCTTAATAAAAAGAAGCATATCAGCTACATTGACATATCAGTTTTGATAAAGTGTACTGAGAACCAAAATTTCTCAATTGGCACACATTCCATCTATCTTTCTATTTTGTTAACATGCCCCCACTCATCTAAAAAAATATTTTCCTCACAAAAGGATAGGGAAAGACCTTATTTCTGGCAGGAGAATATTCCAAAGGGCAGGGGCCACAGGGAAAAGAAGCTCTTCTCCTGGACCTGTGAACTGAAATTCTTTGATAGATGGGATTACTAGTAAGCATTTTCTGCTGCAGTGAGTAGGATTTTTTAAAAAATTTGATTTATACGCTGCCCTTCTCCGGAGACTCAGGGCGGCTTACAATGCGTTAAGCCAGTGTTTCCCAAACTTTTGACATATGTGTACCCCTTCTATAATTTTGTAACGCTGAGTACCCCTCATAAAAAACATATGCTTTAATAAAAATCAAAATATTTTTTTTTTATTTTTTTTTTTGGTACATACACAAAATAAACGAAAGTTATTTTATTCCCGTTTCCCAGTTTCCCAGTTTCCGTGTAAAAACTGTGATACGCGCCTATTTCTTTCTTTGTTCTGTGGGCGCAGCTAAGCACGGTGCAGTGGTATTCCCACGTGATCCCCACTAAACTCTGGTGCAACGCGTACCCCCACCAAATTCTTCCCGTACCCCTGGAGGTAGGTGTACCCCACTTTGGGAAACAGTGCATTAAGCAATAGCCTTCATACTTTTGTATATTTTATACAAAGTCAGCTTATTGCCCCCACAAACTGGGTCCTCAATTTACCTACCTTAGAAAGGATGGAAGGCTGAGTCAACCTTGAGCCTGGTGAGATTCAAACTTACAGTAATTGCAGACAGCTGGAGTTAATCACAATGCGCAATGCATTAGTCTGCTGAGCTATCCAGGCTCTTCAGGATTGCCTAATCCCATTGGGACAAGATGGCTCCTTAAGTATCCTGGACCCATGCCAAAGAGCTAACCATTTTGCCATTGTGTGCCAAAAGCGGGGGGAGTGCGGGGGGGGGGGTCATGCATGAGTGCCCACACACTAATTTAATGCACCATCCCACGCATGCGCACTCCACCCTCCTGTGTTCCCCCCTGCTTTTGGCATGGTAGGCCCGTTTTTCGCCCTCCCCAGGTTCTAGAGGCTTTCTTGGAGCCTGGAGAGGGCGAAAATGGCCTTCTCTACCCTCTTGGAGGCCCTCTGGAGGCCGGAAACGGCCCATTTGCTGACTTCTGGTGGGCCTGGAAGGCCTGAAAATCACCTGGCCAGCCATGCATGTGCGCCAGAGCTGAGCTAGAGCAACACTCATATGCTCACCGATACGGCTCTGCATGCCACCTTTGGGCAACTACTTGCACGTGCAGTGGCAATGTATTTTTCAAGGTAACCCCAGAGATTGAGAACAGAAAGGTTTGTCTTTTGTTTTGTTTTTTTTGTTTATCTTTTTTCTTTTGTTTGACTAAGAAATTTGTGTATTTTAAATGTTTGTTTTTTAAAGTCTTAATAAAGGTTTGTTTTTAAAATTGAAAAAAAAAGAAAGAGAACAGAAGGGTTGAGATCAGAATTTTTCCTCTAGCTTGGATGATATTATCTACTGTTCTTTAGTTTTTGCTATTTTTTCTCACAATTTCTCTGTCAGTGAATAAGTTTTCATTCAGACTGCTTCCTTCATATCAGCCAGACTTAAATCAAAGTTGTAATTTATTACTACCAGATAAATGACAGCTTATTCTTGAAAATCATGCTAAAGGGTGTGGGTTTGTGTGTGTGTGTGTGTGTGTGTGTGTGTGTGTGTGTGTATAATAATAAAACAATACATTCATTCTGTTCTGATAGTTTAGTTTGATACCCTTCATTGTGCTGAACTGATTAATGGTTACCAACCTTGGATAATTCTGTCAGAGTTACCTGGAATAACTGCCTTGCTATCTTGCTTGTAACTTAGGACTTATAACCTTTGCTTACAATTCCTTATGGTGTTGTATATCTGGCAATTTAAATGGAAAGAGGAATAGTGATTCAATCCTTTCTCCTCCACTTTCCATAGCATATAAAATATATACACATCTAGAGGAGGGAAGCCCTCATTTCTGCACTTATCATAGAAATGAGGGAGTGCTTTAGGAGACAGAATTCAGCTTTCTGAATTTACTTCTATGTTCATTAAGTAAATAAAACTTTACAGGTTAGTACATTTTGTAAACTTATTTAGATAAGTTTAGATAAGAGCCTCAGATAGCTCAACAGGCTAAATAGCCTGTTATTAACATTCAGCTGTCTGCAATTATTGCAAGTTCGAGGCTCAAGGTTGACTCAGCCTTCTATCCTTTCTAAGGTAGGTAAATTGAGGACCCAGTTTGTGGGGCAATAAGTTGACTTTGTATAAAAATATACAAAAGTATGAAGGTGATTGCTTAATGCATTGTAAGCCGCCCTGAGTCTCCGGAGAAAGGCGGCATATAAATCTATTTGTGAAGGAAAAATGGTGAAATATTGATAGAAAAGGTTAGCAGAGAATCAAAACAGAATCATTGGCATAAAAGACATTATAGCCTTGGGAAAGGGCTATTTTTATTATTTGGAAGAATATTAGAAAAAATGTTAAATTTATTTCCACCCAAACATGTGTCCAAATCTATTTACATTAATAAGCAACATTGTAACTTCACCCATCACATCTAGCAGTGTAATTAGGCTCTCAAATCAAAACTATGAGTAAGATTTTACAAACCCAGTGATTGATACTATGTTACCAATATTGACCAGCTTTTTTCACCTTTTCTGGCAAATGTGACTTCTCTGCACACTTAGTGATTTTTTTCCCCCTGTACCATTTATGGGAAGATATTCTGATAGTCCTCAACCAACAGACATTTGTTAAGTGATTGTTCAAAGTTTACAGAGGCACTGAAAAAAGTGACTTAAGACTGGTCTTTGCACTTATGACTATTGAACATCCCCATAATCATGTGATCACAATTTTGGAGCTTGGCAACTGGCATGTATTTACAATGGTTGCAGCACCCTGGGATCACGTGATCATGATTTGAGACCTTATCAGCCAGCTTTCAACAAGCAACTCAATGGGGAAGCTGGATTCACTTAAAAAATGCAGTGATTTGCTTAACCACTGTGACAAAAGTGAAGTTGGACATCACTCACTTAACTGTCTTGCTTAACAACTGAAATTCTAGTCCCAACTGTCATAAGTTGAGGGCTACTTGGTGTTTCTCTGATTTTTGTTAGGAAGGGGCTGATTTCTCTTGCCCTCCAATGCTTTAGTAGTAGCTTCAGTGATGGGTTGCCCCTGGTTCGGATTGGTTCACAAGAACCCATAGTAAAACGAGTGGGAGACTCCACCCACTGATCCAGCCGTCATCAGAGGCGATCTGCGCATGAAGGCGCGATTTGAACCAGTAGTAAAGGTAAGTAGAACCCACTCCCGTAGTATTACTCTACCTGCCTAAAGTTCAGCAGGAAATGAGTACATCATTTTTTGTTCCCTTAGGCACATTCTTCATAATTCAGAATTCTTGTAGACCAATAGAGGTACAGGTTACCTTCTTGATAACCTTAAGTATAGGAATTGGTGGTAAAGTAAAATGCCAGATGGCTTTTATGACAAGCTTAAATGTGCTGTATCCTAGTAAAGTAGAGCCATATGTTGACTACCATAATGCAGACCTAGGACAGGAAAAAAGAACATTCAGCATTCTGAGTTGCAAAAGCAAGTATTTCAGGATGAAGGCTTGCTCCGTAGAGCTAAGCCATTCTATTATCTTGAGGCTAAGTGATTACCACTACATAAGCCAATTTGTAGCGTATAGGACTCTAAAAGGATACCTTTATGGCATCAATGTAACACTCCAACAATTTTTGATGACCTCTGTGACTCACATGTGAGTTTAGCTGAATGAAGGGCATTAAGAGTCAATTTTGCTGGGTTTTATTACACCCGGTGATAGAACTCCATTAGAAGAGAATTCTGTGGCTAAGTTTTCAGAGTGAGGAGCCTCTGGATTTGAATTTAGCGCCTCCTCAGTCAACAATATTATCTCATTAATGTGCGAGCAGTCACATTCAAATGATTGCTGATCTTCAGAAATATGCAAAACATCGTGGCTGCCCAGATGCATGACTATTAATCATTTGCTGCTCCTGTTCCACAATTCTTGATAAAAAATGGTCAAAATATTATTCTCCCAGCCCAAATGCTGGTCTCCCTTTGTGAGGGAGATGGGTGGTTTCTGAATTTGATGAACGAATGAATGAAACTAGTTTCCATATATTGGAAAAAATAACTTTATACAACAGTATAAAGAAGCTGTGATTGAGCAATGTGGTGGCCTAGCGGTGAAGATGTTTGCCTCCCACCTGGAAGCTTGAGAGTTCAATCCTAGGTATCGGCATATGTTTCTCTATCAAAGAGAAAATTTCTTCTGCAAACTCTGTAGTAGGTATCAGGAACAGCATCTGGCCAATAAATACTTAGCTCCATTCATTTGTCCTGACTCCCCTCCAAATAAAGGAATTAAAGGATCATAAAACGAAGAAAAAAAAGTAGCTGTGATTGCATATGTTGTAATCTTAAACTAGTCTTATTTTGTCTTTAAATCATAGTTTGAGGCTTTTAAAAAACAGTATACTGTTCAAAACTGAAGTGCACAACATTTACAGATAAAATGAACTAGTATTGGAATGTACCAATTAACTTTGGCTTCAAGGCCTATTTCATACTAACATACTTAATTAGCCTTAGGCAAGCTTCAGATCACTACCAAACAGTGGTCAGTTGCTACCGGTTCACCCCAGATTGGGTGAACCAATAGTGGCAGCAGCAGGAGGCTCCGCCCACCTGGCCAGATACTTTTGCGCATGCACACACCCACGAGCGAACCGGTAGTGGCGGGTTTTGAAACCTGCCTCTGCTACTAAACGGTCATATGCCACAAGGGATAAAATGCATGGTTTTGTTAATCTCTGAGATTGCAGAACTTTATTTTGTAAAGAACACAAGATGTAGTTTGGAAAACTGGAAATGATGCATTCTGGAGAAATAATATTTTGGCTTCTTGTTGTGCTGATCTTATGAGAGAAAGTTATTAATTCTTCTTAATGACTCTTGTTTGTTTGAAGATTTTGCATTTTCTTTCATCAATACAAGTTTGTTGGAATATTATCACTAAAATATTTCGTACAGGCTTTTTTTTTTTAGAAAAAATGGGATAGGAATTTTGATCTTCACGCATTTGTTGTAAATGAGAAACAAAGATGCTCTAAGGATAGCAGATTTACAGCTATTATCACTATGTTATTACAATCAGTATTTGTATTTGGATTTTATAACTGTATTAGAGATTGCTTGTTTAAAGAGGGGGAAAAATTTGTGGCACATATAAACTCCACTCTAATTTCAAGTTTCATTGATTGAATTTCTATTGTACCTTTTTGTTTCCTAATCAAGATGGCTTACATTAATAAGCAATATATAAATAAACAAATACAAATAAAAACATTAATACAATTAAAATATAAATGAAAATTAAAAATTGAAATAAACTAATGGTTGGTGCTTTTACCACCTTCTTAAATATTGGGAGAGTAGGGGCAAAACACATCTAGAGTGACTACAGCATGGAAGAGATGCAGGAAAAGGCCTTTTTCTGCACTCCAAATTATTGAGTTTCTACTAGAGGGATTCCTCTAAAAGGCACTTCCTGCTAATCTAAGCAGGGGGCATGTTCATAATAGGAAGTCAGTTCTGCAAATAATCAAAATCCAAGTCAAATCATTAAGAGCTTTAAAGGTCAGTACCATGACTTACGCCTAGAAAGCAATTATTAGGGAGTATGTACTTTTTTTTAGTAAAGGCACCAGATAATCTTATATTCAGTCAGCAGTCTAGCCATCACATTTTACATCAGCTACAATTTCAAAACTTTTTAAGACTAGCCCACATAAATTACATTGGGATTGTCAAAGTGGTTTATAATCCAGTTGTGCTTTTCATTTCATTTCATTTCATTTATTAGATTTATATACCGCCCTTCTCCTTGCGGACTTAGGGCGGTGAACAGCCAGAAATAAAAAACAGATTTTACAAAAGTTAAAAGAATTTTAAAACCAACTAATATAAAATTTTGCCCATAATTTAAAACAGTTCAATTAATAATTAATATCAAACTCTAAAAATTTACCATGGGATCAGGCCAGTCTGGCTAATTGAAAAAAGTAAGTTTTTAAGGCCCGACGAAAAGTCCAGAGGTCGGAGATCATTCGCAACTCTGGAGGAAGGTCGTTCCAGAGAGTAGGAGCTACTACAGAGAAGGCTCTCCCCCTGGGGGTCGCCAGCCGGCATTGTCTGGCTGATGGCACCCTAAGGAGGCCCTCTCTGTGGCAGCAAACCAGCCAGTGGGAGGCAATTGGTGGCAGAAGGCGGTCCCGTAAGTACCCTGGTCCTAAGCCATGGAGCGCTTTAAAGGTGATCACCAACACCTTGAAGCGGACCCGGAAGTCCACCGGCAACCAATGCAGTTCACACAGGAGAGGTGTCACATGGGAGCGCCCTGTCGCTCCCATAATCCCCCGCACGGCCGCATTCTGCACCAGTTGGAGCCTCCAGGTGCACCCCAAGGGGAGCCCCATGTAGAGAGCATTACAATAATCCAGGCGAGAAGTGACGAGTGCTTGAGTGACTGTGCGTAAGGAGTCCCAATCTAGAAAGGGTCGCAACTGGCATATCAGGCGAACCTGATAAAAAGCCCTCCTGGCCACAGCTGTCGTATGCTCCTCTAAAGACAGCCCTGGGTCCAGGAGGATGCCCAAGTTGCGAACTCTTTCCGTGGGGGCTAATGATTCGCCCCCAATAACCAGCGATGGCGTCAGCTGGCTATATCGGGACGCCGGCAGCCACAGCCACTCAGTCTTGGAGGGATTGAGTCGAAGCCTGTTTCTCCCCATCCAGACCCGCACTGCTTCAAGGGAATGGGACATCACTTCCATGGCATTGTTGGGATGATCTGGGTGGAGATGTACAGCTGAGTATCATCAGTGTACTGATGGAATTCCACCCCAAAACCATGGATGATCTCACCCAGCGGCTTTACATAAATATTGAACAGGAGCGGTGAGATGACCAACCTTTGTGGCACCCCACACACTAGGCACCTCGGGGTTGACCGCTGCCCCCCTGTCAACACAGATTGCGACCAGTCAGAGAGATAGGAGGAGAACCACTGCAAAACAGTGCCCCCGACTCCCAATCCTTCCAACCGGTGCAACATGATACCATGGTCGATGGTATCAAAAGCTGCTGAGAGATCTAACAGGACCAGGATAGATGAATACCCCCTACCCCGAGCCCTCCAGAGATCCACCAACGCAACCAATGCCGTTTTGATACTGTACCCAGACCTGAAACCAGACTGGAGCGGGTTTAAATAGACAGCTTTATTCCCCATCGCAAGGAAGCGAAGGTTGGAGACTGGACGGTAATTAGCCAAAACAGCTGGATCCAGAGAAGGCTTCTTGAGGAGGGGCCTCACTACCGCCTCCTTCAAGGAGGCCGGTAGGATACCCTCACTCAAAGGAGCATTAATAATCTCCTGGAGCCAGCCTCGTGTAACCTCCCGGGAAGCCAGCACCAACCAGGAGGGACACTGGTCCAATAAACATGTGGTCGTGTTCAGTCTTCCCAGAATCCTGTCCACGTCCTCGGGAGCCACAGGATCGAACTCCGTCCAGATAACACTCTCAGGACCTGCCTCAGTCATCTCGCCTGAACTAACCCAGTCAGCAGTCAGATCTTCCCAAATCTGAGTTATTTTATCATCCAGATATTGAACAAAATCCTCAGCTCGATCCTGTAGGAGGTCATCCCGTGCTTCCAAATGAAGGAGGGAGAGGGTCACCCTAAACAGGGCAGCTGGGCGATTATCTGATGACGTGATAAGAGCGGCAAAATAATTAGAACTTTGCCGCTTTTATGGCCACTAGGTAGGTCTTAATATGAGACCTTACCAGTGTCAAGTCAGATTCGGATCGGCTGGCCCTCCAACCATTCTCTAGGCGTTCCCCCATTTTTAGTCATCCCCCATGACCAAAAGCCTGGGGGTATCAATCACCACCTCGGCTATGACATTGAGAAGCTTGGGCAGGGTCATTGCCACATGGCAGGGAGCCAGGTACACGACCAACAGACCCATCTGCCCACCATGACCCCATCTCAAACAAATGGACTCACACCCGGCTATCTGAGGTACAGTAGCCTCCCTCGGTTCGAGACCTTCCTTTATATGACCGCTACTCCCTCACCCCTGCCCTGAGCTCTCGGCTGATGGAATGCGTGGAACCTAGTGGGCACATCTCCACAAGGGGAACCCTGCCTTCATGGCCCAACCAGGTCTCCGTAATACCAGCCAGGTATTTCACTGAGTACTTGCTTTAAAAAAGTTAGTTTCAAATGCATAAATGTATGCAACCCTCATCTTGCTGAAAGTCTGTGAACAAGTTAAATATATTTTATTTAAAGTGTGAGTGCCCATCTTGGAATTTATTTCAGGTTATTGAGAGAGTCAGAAAGTGTTAAAGAGGCTGAGAAAATGTAGATAGATTTTAATCGCAATTTTAAAAAATGTTTTGGAAGTGGGCTAAGTAAATAAGGAGTAAATGTAAACAAGAAGTGAATGTGATGAAATAATTTGGGAACACTCGGAAGTGCAGGAATGCTGTAAAAAGTATATTAGAAATTTGTACATGAATGATAGTGAAAGGAAGTTAAAAATGCTGTGAGAAGAGAATGTATATTAAGATAGATAAATGTTATGCATATAATGGAAAGTAGTAAGTAGTATATAGTGCATTGAGAAGAATTAATGCTGTTAAACAAACTGAAAATATAACAGTAGCCTTTTACCCATTTGATATGTGAAACTGAGAACTAGGTTTGTCTTGAGAGATAAAATAATAAATTGAATGTAGTGTTAATAGATTTCTTAGAAGTGCATTTGGTAAAACAACAAATGATATAATTAAGAATATATGGATGATCAATTAATGTAGACTGAATTCATAAGTGTGAGACCAATACCAAAGAAACAAACTCTACCACTGAGGTGGTTTGGTCATATAGAGAAATTAACAAGGAGCAAATATCAAGTTATGGTGGAAAAGGTTTATAAATTGAAACAAATAAATAAAATAAAGAGAATCGCTTGAGACTAATAAAGTAATGGTTGGCTGGAACTAAAGAAATCTTCAAAAAAGAAAAAAGAGAAGAAAAAGCAGTGTACGAAAGATAATATAGATGTACAGGAAGCAAGGTTGGATTGCATGAATAGAAAGCTATAAGCAGTAACTTCCAACCTTTTGGGCACCAGGGACTGGTTCTGCGGAGAGAGGTTTTTCCGGATGGGGTATGATTTCACATGCTACCTGCATCCCATGGATGGGGCTTCATTTGTTTGCATGGCCCGGTTTCTGGCATGCCACGGCCCAATGCCATGACTTGGGGTTGGGGACCCCTGATATAGAGGGTATACTAAATGGGCTTCGTATGAACTAATGTAAATTGGTTCTTTTCATTTTCTTATGCCATGTATAAGAATACACAATCTTATGTATTTAAGTTTGTTTAACAGCATTCATTTAATATATTCTGATCATTACTATTTTTACTCCCTTTTTATGCTTTGCACAATGCCACTTATGCCCAAAAGAAATAGAGTGAATATGTTATATTATTTGGCTGGTTTCATATGTTCAGTGAACCCAGCATGTTTCATTAGTTTGGGATTCAGGCATACTGTGCAAGCCTAGAAAATGGGTCAATTAGTAGCTAAATTAAGCATGTTATGTAAACTCAACCAATCTATCATAAACTACAATGAAATAAACACTGGGGCTGAAAGGAAGGAGATCTAACTAAGAGAATGTAAATATATGTTTTTGCAAGCAAGTCCACATGAAATAATTTTTATCACCTTAGCAGAATTTGAACAAGTTGGTGGTTTCCATGGCCACAATGTCATTTCAGAGCTGTGTTTATACTCATCTGAGAATTCAGTTGCCAGCCATACATGCAATGAGCTCTGATGCTTTTCTAACCATGCTACAAAACTATTGAATTCAAAACTTATTTTGACTTCATTTGGCAAAGAGGATGGTAAGGGAATGGATGTTACCTTGGTAGTCAATTGCACAACAGAGCTTTCAGCTGGCTGAAAGAGGCCGCAGGGGGTGCTTATTAAAGAGTCTGCTCCATCTTACTGCAGTTTGTAAATATTGAAATTGTATTACCAGATGGCTGTAATATAAACAGGGCTGTGTGTTCCCTGTGTTTAGGGAGGGAAAGCTTTATGTTTCAAAAAAAGCTGAGTTTGGAAACTGCATAAACAATTTTAACAAAGGTGCATAGTTTCCCTCCTTTATTTTGCTTAAAACTCTGATTTTGCTATTATAAGGAACAAGAAAAGATGCTAAAGACTAAGTCATACATTTCTTCAGTTGACTGCCCAGCAATCACCTGTTTATTATTGGCAGTTTTCTGAATGTTAATATTCACATTGCTACTTAAAATATTGTTTCTACATTTAGCAAACCAGTTTGCAGGCACTGATTCATTTTCTTGAACTAGTTTTCTGGTAGTAAGTAAAGGTGGGCAGGAGGTTAAAATGATGACTTACAGGAATCTATGATTGTTCTGATGGAATCTCTGGTGAATTTCAATGGACCACTACTGATATGTGAGCTACAATGTGAAAATCCACTGAGATTGGGAGCTATTTATGATTTATATGTCTATTTGAGAGCACTTTTTTGAATTGGAATACATTTTACAATAAACAAATTGACAAGGGTAGATATGTACAGTCATTTTAAGCTGGAACGTATTGAGCATCCAACTGCTGAAATCTGTATTTAGGTTGGAATTGAAATAAAGCAGTGTTTCTCAACTTTGGCAATTTTAAGAAGTCTGGACTTCAACTTCCAGCAAAGATGGCTGGGGAATTCTGGGAATTGAAGTCCACTCAGGTTCAAGTTGCTAATCTTGAGAAACACTGATCTAAAGGAAGAAAACACACAAATTAAACTTGGGGTTCAAGTAATATGAATACAAATTTCTCATGCTTTGGTTTTTTTTTCTATAAAGAAAAAAAGATAAAACAAGTGTGACCTTTGGCATTTGAACTCCCTTTAACCATGCTATTATTCTGTCTCGTGTTGAAAATTGTTCTCTCCTGAGTTTCTATTTATCTGGCAGAGAAACTTTCCTTAGGGGTCAATGGCAACTTTTCCCTCAGGTAGTAAATGAGAGAGGGATCTATTTATATATTTATTAAATTCATATTCCATTACCTATCAGGATTCTTGGCAGTTCACAATGGTTATGAAATGCAGCAATAAAACATCACTATTAATTAAAATTAAGTTAAAATTAAAATTATATGACACAACTGTGTCAATATCACAACCTACCCCAAAGCCCTCTGAAATGATTTGATTTTAACTAGATTCCAGAAGGCTGTAACCAATTGATTCAGTTTTGACTTCAGAGAAAGATTGTTTCAGATTATTGGGACCATCATGAGAAACAAAATCTTTTGGGCCTCAGCTCTCTTCATTTGCAGGAAAGAAAATACTAATATTTTCTCCAGCGAAAGTTATTTTGGATTGATACTTTCTAAATCATTTTTCCCAGTGGACTTCAAGGACAATTTCATGTGTGATAGTACCACCAGCATGGTGATGAGTCATTGTATGTCATGATAAAAGCATGAAACATTGTTACAAGGTCTTCCCTTGTAACAATCCAAGCAAAGGATTTCCTGGTCATAATGTCCATCTGCCCTTCTAATAGCAGATGTGTATTTAGGAGTCCCCTATTATCTCAGGTATAGTGTGAAATTCTAGAGGAGAGACCACTGAGCTAATAAAGCCAAATTCTATGTTACTTGGCCTTAAATTTAACTTATTTTTCCAAAAATTATTTGAATAACCTCCAGACATCAAGACAATTCACCCATGACCTATCCAGTTGGAAATGGAATGGCAAGGTATAACAGAATATCATCAGCATGGTAGTAAGTCATCATAAATTCCAAATGATTTCTCCTAGTAGCTTCATGTAAATACTAAAAGCAGTGGGGAAAGACTGATCTTTATGATATCCTACATGTGAGTGGTCATCAGACCAACCATTTTTCTCATTCCAATGATTACATCTGGCCAGTAAGAAAGGAGAACAACCATTGTAAAATAGTGGTGTTGCCCTATGACTTGCAGATGGTCCAGAAGTGTACCATGATTAATGGTACTGAAGGCTGCTATAAAATCCAAAAAGTCCATGGGCTGTGTGGTACTCCTATCCAAGGTCACCCAAGGTCATCAACTAAGCAACCAGTCTCAGCCTTATGTGCAGATCTGAAACTAGTCTGAAGTAATTCCTGATAAAATGATTCCTTTAAGGTGCTTTGCAAATGAATACCCATATCAGAATAAAAGAGTTGGAAGGGACTTTGGAAATCTTTTAGTCTGACTCCCTGCTCAAGCAGGAAACTCTATAACAATTCAGACAAGAGGTTGTCCAGTTTCTTGTTTAAAATCTCCAGTGTTGTTTCTCCCACAACTTCTGGAGGCAAGTTGTTCCACTGATTAATTGTTCAGTCAGAAAATTTCTCCTTAGTTTAGCAATTCTAGATTGCTTCTCTCCTTGATTAGTTTCCATCCATTGCTTCTTGTCCTGCCTTCAGGTGCTTTGTAGATTGATTCCTTCTTTGTGACAATCCCTGAGATATTGGAACACTGCTATCATGTCTCCCCTAGTTCTTCTTTTCATTAAACTAGATATATTTAATTCCTGCAACCATTCTTCATATGTTTTAGCCTCCAGTCCACTATTCATCTTTGTTGCTCTTCTCTGCACTCTATCAAGAGTCTCCACATCTTTTTTATATCGACCAAAACTGAATGCAATATTCCAAGTGTGGACTTCCCAAGGCATTATAAAGTAGTATTAACACTTCACATGATCTTGATTCTATCCTTCTGTTAATGCAGTCTAGAATTGCACTGGCTTTTTTTGGTAGCTGTAGCACACTGCTGGCTCATATTTAAATGATTGTCCACTAGGATTCCAAGATTCCTAGTTACTACTATTGAGCCAGGTACCACCTATTCTGTACCTGTGCATTTGGTTTTTCTTGCCTAAATGTAATTTATTATTTGTTATTTTTCTCACCATTGAATTTCATTTTGTTAGATAAGGAACAATGTTCCAGTCTGTCGAGATCCTTCTGTATCTTGACCCTATCTTCTGGAGTGTTGGCTATTCCTGCCAGCTTGGTATTGTCTGCAAATTTGATGAGTCCCCCTTCTATCCCTTTATCAAAATCACTGATGAAAATATTGAAGAGTATTGGGCCTAAAATCATTTTAAAAAGATTACCTCAGTGTATCCGTATAGAAACCACAGGTAGGTATTGATTTTTTGTTCCTTTGGTTATATGACACAGATAGCACTGCTATGAGCAAACAAAAGAGAACTCCAGAAGTTAAACTTTACCCACTTTTGGGAAATCTGGAAATGTTAAAGTAATTTTAACATATTAAAAGACTTTTTCTTTGCATTTCTTTAACATGCATTTGTTGCATTATCTTTGGCCCATGTTTTATGTATACCTACAGTGCATTTTCAGGTTATGCTATATTATATTCAGGTTATGCTATATTATCTCTTAGGAGGTGTGATTACCAGTGTTAAAAACACTGAGCTTGTCAGTTGGAAAGCAGAGACTGTTGCGCAATGGGTTGAACTCCTGCTTGGCTCAGCTCTTGCCCACCTTGCAGCTCGAAAGTATGCAAATGCGAGTAGATAAATAGATACCACTAGAAAGTAACAGTGTTCCTTGTACTTCAGCATATAGTTATGTTGTCCTTTCCATGGAAATGTTGTTGGATAATGCTGGCTTTGTTGATTAAGAAACAGAGTTGAATATTGCCCCCTAGAGTCAGACACAACTGGTAAGGAAAACTGTTACCTTTATATTATCTCTTACATCAGACATCAGACTGAATACGGGGAAAAAGTTTTCTAAGAGAAAGTGTACTGTTCCAAGCCTTTTTGATTTTTGCTAAGGGAGGAATTTCTTTGCAGACTTGCAGTCTATATAGCAGCTAAAAAAACTCCCAATTATCTGAAACTATCTCTAGCACTCTTGTACTCTTGTAGTGCTGATTGCTTTGGAGGGAAGGTGGGTGGGCGAGAGATAGCACAATATTTTTAGAAATACTGAAAAAGGCCTCCCCTCCCCCCCGCCCAACTTCCTCTGCTATAGAGTAAGAAGTTCTGGAAGTGACCTTTCAGATGTTATTTCTCTTGGCTGAAAAATGTGTATAAAATGGTTTGTGTCAGATATATTGTGATGCAAGGCTGGAAGTTATTGTTCTGTGGATAGAGCAAGTTATCCTCCATCTTTTTCTCATCAGGCACTAGGCTAGCAAAGGCTTGTGTCTGAGAGCTAATGCCAGAGGATACTGTTCTAGCCTAAATGGATTCATGTCTAATGTTCTTAAGGTAAATAATATAAAGGAATGAAAATAGAACACAACCTATCATATTAATGATGTTGGACCATGTTGGGGAAATGGTAGTGAGAGAGAAAAATAATTTGAGAACACTAATGTTCTTCCAATGTGTCCACTGGAAAAAGTCATTTGCTGCTAGTTTTTATCTCAGAAATGCTGAGGAATATGTTTCTGCTAGGGAGTTTAAGCTATGTTTTAGTCTCAGTCAGAGGTTGGATACTTTTCCATTTCGAATATTGGTCACTGAATGGCTTTGATGATAATATATTGAATCTTCTACACCCCACATTAATATGATGTGCTATAGCGAAGTCTAATAAGGTAACTAAAAGGCACTAGCTATCAATGCTTTTCAACTTTATCCTTCACAGTGGACTATGAGACACAAAACCAGTTAGAAGGAACATGCCTGCTGTCAAGAATATGGCTTCAAGCTGTTGTCATAGCAACTGTCTCTGTCCAGTAGGATCACAAAGGCTCTGAGAGTCCCCAGCCCCTACTCAGTCATTTTTACCACTTCAGCTGTAGTAATTCTGAGGCATCTTATACCAGATGTCTATACAACCTCTATAAGAGAAATGCCAAATGGAAAAAAAAAAAGTTTTCATTTTTAGTGTCAGCAAATAGCAGGGAGGCATGAGATCAGATAGCTGATTTAAGATCGTTAGCGAAGAAAGCAATAGAAATAGAAATAGAAAGGTTGCCTTTGATTACCTGGATCATGCCAGAATGTGGAACATGTAAGGGTTAAAAGTATGCCAGATGATCTGATCATTCTCCTTGGGCATCTTAACATGGTAAGGACTATAACAATTAGTTTGGAGAAACAGTAATTCAGAAATGGAAAGGAAGTGCCATAAGGAGGCACATTCTCTCCATATTTCTAAAATACTATATGTGGTACATATAGTATGACAGAATTGGGAGAGATGATAGCTGCAATCAATTCAATATTGAAAGAATAACAAATTGAAAATGGAGATAAAACTGTTACATAAAATTTCAGGCTTTATTTTAAACATTTTATTAAAAAATGATATTAGCATTTTAGCATGGTATCCCTGATTCCTTTTGAAGTTTTGGAACCAT
This sequence comes from Coluber constrictor foxii, assembly GCA_038048745.1. NCBI lineage: Eukaryota > Metazoa > Chordata > Lepidosauria > Squamata > Colubridae > Coluber > Coluber constrictor. Next base: position 75,521,919 of record CM075961.1, read on the forward strand.
ATTTTTCCTTTGAGCCAAAGCCATTTCCTTTGATGTGCAAAAACCAACCCGTTCAATGACTGTCAATCAAACAATAGTGCTGTATTCTGAAATTCTTCAGTTACAAGCGTTAAAGAAGCAAACTCTAGTGGGAAAGGAGGAGATGCAACATATTTTAGGAGTGACTGTCTTTTCTCACATCTAATCATAGCCTTTTTTTATTAAAAAAGTTTTACAATACAATTTTTATCCCTCTTTCCCCCCATCAATCCCCCCACCCAACTACCACCCCTCCCTTTCCCTTCCTTTCCCTCCCCCCCTTCCCCCTGACTTTCTTTGCTAACCAAACATCAGTCATGTATATCAATCCACATCAAACAGAAAAATAGGTGAGATCCAGATAAAATATTATAAATTTAACTTTAAGTAATAAAGAACTAATCTAAACTTCCAACACCCTCTTTTACCCCCTTAATTCAAATATATAATAACCATAATTCATTTATAAAAACTTTCAGCAGTATAACAAATATAACAAATATATGAAAACTAATTTTGAACATCATAATTTTTCTAGATAATAGTATAGTATATATATATAACATTGAATATAATTCCAAATATTCAGTCTAAATAATGTTATATAAAAAAAATATAAAATCCAGATAATACATCATAAATTTTTAACATTAGATAAGATAAAGCTAGTCTATCTATCAGGTATATAAACTTATTTTTAACATTATAATTTATCTATATACTAATAAGTATAAATATGTAACATAATAACAATATAAATTCAAATATTTAATAAAATAATTATAATAAAAATAATTATGAATCAAATACTAGTTGAAGCTTCTTAATTTGATATTTATTCCGCACATACTCTACCCATTTCTTCCACTCCCTAACAAAGGCTTCATGGGTCCTGTCTTTTAGGTATGCAGAAATCTTAGCCATTTCTGCAAAATTAGCCATCTTCAATATCCATTCCTCTATGGTAGGTACACTATCTTTTTTCCAGTATTGACCAATCAATAGTCTAGCTGCGGTGATCATATATAAAATCAATCTCATTTCAATCGGTGAACAATCCTTAATTATCCCCTACAAAAAAAGCTGCGGAGAAAATTCAAGCTTCTTCTTCAAAACATTCTGCATAACCCACCAAAGTTTAATCCAAAATGCTTTCAGTTTTCTACACGTCCATCAAATATGAAAATATGTTGCATCCAAACAATCACACCTCCAACATTTGGGTTGAACATTTGGATACATACATGATAATTTTTTGGGATCTAAATGCCATTTATAAAACATCTTATAAAAATTTTCCCTCAGGTTCTGTGCTTGTGTAAATTTAACATTCTGGACCCAGATCTTTTCCCATGTTTCCAACATTACTGGTTCTGCAAAATTTTGTGCCCACTTTATCATACAATCTTTAACTAATTCACCCTCTGAATCTCTTTCTAACAGTAAATTATACACCCGCTTAATATGCACCGGCCCTTTACATTTTATCTGGGTCACCAAATCTTCTTCATGTAGCATTAGTCCAATTTTCTGATCTTCTCTCCATCTCACTTGAAGTTGAAGATACTGCAACCAAGTTAAATTCGTCCCTTCATAGCCTTTTTTGTTTGATGTTTTGCTTTTTCATATGCCACATATATTGAATGAGTATACATACCATATATACCCTAGATTAAAACCTAATCTTCCCTTAATAAAAAGGCTTTCAATTTGCCTGAGTACTTGCCTGAGGTACTGAAGTACAATTTGCCTGTAGTTCATATTGTTGGAGGAGTGGGGAGATTAAAAGGCCACTTTGCAAAATATTTAGGGTTCTCTCTCAGATCCAAGGATTAGATTTTTTTCAGATCTATGCTGCTCAAGTGCCTGAGTTTCATAGGCAACCAAGCTACTTTATTGAGTGAAAAAAAGAAGAGTTTACTATGAAAGTTAAAAAAAAAGAATTATCTGGGTTAGTGTCAAATATTAAGAAGTAAATAAAGTCAACCAACTTGCTTGGCAAATTCACAGATGGCAATGAAGACATGAAGGTGGTTTTGTATCTTTCTGGGGCCAAGTATTGATGAAAGTGAAGGTATTCAGTCAAGGTAAAGAGGAAATTAATTTTAGGGAGGAAAGCAGTAACTAGTTTAGACAAAACCATGAAGGATATTTCTGTGAGATAAAGGTCAGAATAATTTAAGATATACTTAAGAAAACCAGGCATTGAGAAAAATTGACTGCAAGAAGAACCAATCATTTGGTCTAGGATGAGATAAAGTCTTTCTTATTTCTATCTCAAAACACTAGAGACATGATGGCAAACCTATGGCATGCGTGGTACAGGTGACATGCGGAGCCATATCTGTGGGCATGCGAGTGTTGTCCTAGCTCAGCTGCAGCATGCATCTGCATGCAGGCCAGCTGATTTTTGGGCCTTCTGGGCCCATCAGAGGGGGCTCCGGAGGGCCTCCAGGGGAGTGGGGAAGGCTGTTTTCACCGTCCCCAGTCTCCAAGAAAGCTCCTGGAGCCTGGGGAGAGTGACAAACAGGCTTACCGGGCCCACCAGTAACTTTCTTGCCGTTGTGTGCCAAAAGCAGGGGGAGTGCAGGGGGGGTCGCATTCGCATGCATGGGGGGGGGTGGGGCACAGGGGGCATTGAATTATGAGTGTGGGCACACACACACGTGACCCCCCATGCTCCCCCCCTGCTCCCCCCGCTTTTGGCACACAACGGCAAAAAGATTAGCCATCACTGCACTAGGGACTGAATCTGAATTTTCTGTGTATAAAGCATCCATTTGTTCCATCACTATTATTGTAATTTTCTTTGCATAAATATACAGATTTTTATTAACAGATCATTAAGAGGATCTCCCCCCTCCTTTTTAGATAATATCTCCAACAGATTTTAAGACTTTTGAAATTTTTGTTCTACTGACTTCTCTGTCCAGCTAGGGTCTGCCTAGAATGTTCATTTATTTCTCTTTCTCCGTTTCTTACATTTAATCGGATTTTCAAAATTTTCTTATGATCTTAGGTTATCTTACACACCTAGGTATCATTTTTATTCCTGTGAAGAATAAACACATTTATATTATTTACAGTTCAAAGGAACTACTTTTCAACTCTTGAGAGTTTGACTGCCAGCCTCAGTGTATAGGAAAGCCACTTTGTAATTATACCCAGAGGTGGCAGTGATCTCAACCTCTTGGATCTATGAGATGATATTGTGTTTTTTAATGGGAAAAAAACCACTCACTCTTAAAGATTATTGACTTTAATCTGAGTTCTTTATATTGAGGAAAATAATGAAGATGGAAACAAAGTCATGAAAAACTAGGAAAACAAGACAAAGAAGGAAAGAATTTGAAAAGTTTAATATGTCTGTTTTACAAACTTGTACAAGCCTAAACTATTGAGTTCATTTATTTATTTTTCAAGTATATGTATACCACAGGGGAAAAAAAAAACATTCAGGGATCAAAGATAAATCTTATTTTTCTCACCGAGTAATCCTGTAGCTTGTCCTATGTGTCTGAAACATAAGGCATCTTGTGCAGTGGTGGGATTCAGCCAGTTCTCACCACTTCGGGAGAACCGGTTGTTAACTTTCTGAGCAGTTTGGTGAACTCGTTGTTGGAAGAAATCATTAGGGCAGAGAACCGGTTGTTAAATTATTTGAATCCCACCACTGATCTTGTGTTACTTAGACTGTCTTAAAAGACTTTCCTGTTTGTTTGTTTGTTTGTTTGTAAAATCAGAAGTTTGGCATAAACTAACTTCTGTGTTCTTTTCATATGTTTCTGTGATCTGATATAACCTGAATGTTGTCTCTGCAAATTTCTCTGTTGGCTAAGTACAATATCTATATACCAGATAAATTGCCATGCATGGAAGTGTTGAATGAAGGTGCATATTAATAAAAGTATTATCAGGCATTTTTAAATTTACGCTGCATCATAATTTTAATTTAATTGTTATAAAATGGTGTATCATTGACATACGACACCATTTAACTGTCAAAAATGTACAAAGGAATAACAAACCAGTGTTGGAAGTGTGAAAAGGAAGAAAGGACTTTTTATCATGCATAGTGAACTTGTGAAAAAAAATTGGATACTTACAGTAAAGAAAAGATACTGTGAATTAATATTATAATAAAACCTGATAATCCTACTTACAATTATCAGAAAGATTAAAAGTAGACAAATGAATTTATGATATTGAATATTCTAAGATTGACTTTGAAACAGATTTGTATATGTCTGATGATAAGTGATTGAAAGTATAAACTTTTACTGATATTTGAAACAGAAGAACAAGTAAAACAATGTACAACAAAGTACGGTAGGCCAAACAAATGATTACAAAATAATGGGAAATTGTGTGACTGAAAGGATTGATATTGCACTATATTATAATCTTAAAGGAAACTTACAGTATAAATTGATGTACTATTGGTATATGAGTACAGAAAAACTATGAAGAATATATACAATTCAAATTGATGTTGTAAATATGGACAACAAGAAGGATCATTTTAGATTAGACCAAACTGATGATTCATGGATTTGGAGATTAAAAAAGGCTAAAGAGGAAGGGTAAAGAATAAGAAGGCAATTATTCAATAGATGGAAAGATGGATGGCAGTCATAATTCTATGTTTTCTTTCTTTTTTCATTTCTTTTTTCCTCTTAGTGTTATACTCTTTGTATTCTTATTCTTTTAATTTTTTATAAGTTTCCTGTTCTGAAAAATTCTAATGAAAAAATAATAAGTTAATGCAACTATTCTTCTAATTAAGTAAAACTGTAAAAGAAAAGAGTTATTTCTTTAAGGAAAAAAAAATACATATAGGTTGCCATTCTGCTTTCCAGCCACATGATCTAGGATAGTAAAGGTAGGTACTTGTTTATTAGATTTATACCTTTCTTTCAGAAATTCAAGACATTATGTGTAGTATCCCCTTTTGATATTTCCTACAATAACCAAAGCAGATTGGGTTGAGAGAGTGATTGGTTCCATAATCTCCAAGATCTGGAATACATGGGCACGATTCTGTAGGAAATTCTCCAGTACAGGCTGTATTACATTTCAAAATAGTTTAATCAGAAATATTTTCTTCTGGATTTTGTGCCTCACATTATTAAAATATTATGGGTCTGTAAAGAATTGACATATTTTAGGTGTTTTTTTAGCAATACAGTTTCTTTCAGTTTGCCGACCTTTTTTTTTTCCTTCTCATTTTAACCCACCTCTTAAACAAGAGACAGCAAATCAATCTGGCTCAACAATTTTAAAAAAGGATTTTTAAGAGTAAGTGTGTGTATGCTTTTTTAGATTTCCACTGCAACAAATGAAAATGAATTGACATCATGAGATAAAAAGGTGAAATCTAAAGGGCTGTTGCATGAAAGATCGATTCTATTAAAGAGAAAACTTGTTACTCTTCCTTTATCAAAGTAATTCAACTGAGGGACAAAAGACATATTGGCAGTCTTACTTCACCAAATACAATGCAAGATGTGCCACACTTTGACAGATACAGCAATCAGGCTCCAAGTTTTCCAGAGCTTGGAGGTGTGATGGATGCAATGACTAACAGAGAGAGGAGCCCCTTACTGATTAGCCCTCTTACAAAAGCAAAAATGGGGTCATCGTGAATGAATAGTGCTTTTATTTGTTTGTTTGTTTGTTTGTTTCTCACCTTTTGTCACTATGTATCCATTTTTACCTTGGGAAGGACTGCACATTATTAAAGCTAAATGATGAACAAGGGAAGATATACTTTTCAGATCTCAAGTGATTTACGGTTTTAAAGTTAAAACCAGCATTTTGATCTTGAATGCAGATTGTGAAACAGTATATTTAGAACAAAGTAAAATACTACAAAGGCAAGTTAATGTAAATCTGAAATAATATATCACAGTTAGGCATAGGTTGGTTTGGCATAGACATTTCAGCCAAATTTGCTAATTTGCTAAGTCATGATTTAAAGAAACTATGGCTTTGCATAATGAGTGAGCCCAGTTCATGCTAGTGTAGAATGTGGGTTGCCATCAAAGAGAAAAATGGTCAGTATCCTTGACATGCTGGAAGTGTGGAGAGACCATTGGGAATTACTACCACGTGGTGGGAATGCCCAAAGGCGCAAAAAATTTGGAATTTACTAAAGAACTGGCTGGAAGAAATTTTGTCAACAAATATACACGTCAAACCAGAATTTTTCTTACTGGGAATTATAGAAAGAAAATATAAGAAAGATACAAATTATTTATTACTGCATATACTCACAGTAGCACGAATAGCCTTCACTCAAAAATGGAAAGAGAAAGATATTCCAACTGAAGAGGAAATATTACTGAAAATCTTCAACTGCGCAGAAATGGACAGACTCACTTTGGAACTCAAGGATAAAAGCAAAACTAAGTACTACAAAATCTGGGAACAATTTTATGATTGGATAGATAACAAGAGAATAGCTAAAACAAATGTATAGTGTTAGAACAAAAATATAGATGTTATTATAGATAAATGCAGAAATAAAGAAAAAGTATTAACATCATATCATATTATGTTTAAATAGTGAACAAAGCTTAAAAACTATATTTTATATGAGTACTAATATTATTGTAAAGTGACAGAAGATGTTTGGAACCAGTGATGTCATATCTATGTCCAATGTTTTTTTAATTTTGTATTATTAATAAAAAACTTTTTAATTTTTTTTTTAAAAAAAAGAGATACATGGTTAGTGAGGTTCCTGATCTTTATCCGGTACTCTTGCTTTGCAAATACAGCCTTCAAGTAGGGAATAGAAAAGGGCTTTGTGTCATGCAGCCTTTTTCTTCCCGTGTCACTACTTAATTACAATGGTTACAGCTTCTTTAGAATTAGGATACAAAGATTCATTTATACAGGGATTTAATGTGAACAGCTTCCTTTAATGTGTGTTTCTTCCTGTATCAAATGCTAGTCAAATTTGAGCCAGATTATTAACATATTTTACATCATGCCTTCAGACCTTGTGGTTTCTATGTTCCTGGACATTTGTCATCATTTTTCATAGGAGCCTTCTAGGTCCAAATTCCAGAACTAATCAAGCATTAATTTTAAAAAGCCTGCCATATAATTTGCAGGAACCATTTTTAGTCTTTTTAACAGGGTGGCCTTTATATCCAACATATCGGACTACTTTGTCAACATGGGAGATACTTTTCTAAAGTAACAGGGAGGACTGAAAGGAATTCAGATTCTTAATGCCAAAGAGAAAAACGCAAAAAGTAGTAAGGATAGAGGAAACAAAACCTGACCAAATCTTGGATCTTATTTAATTTCCTGCAGTTGACTGAATATGATTCAGATGGAACGAGCAGAAATAAGTCTTATTAAATCATCTGGTAAAATATTTTTATTGAAGCTGTATCCTGCCTATTCCTCCTATTAACAATAAGTGCCTATTAGTAGGCACTTGAAGGGCAGTGCAAATCCTTAACAACTTCTATGCAGTTGTTTGAAAAACATTTTTTGGAAGTAGAGTGTGTCAGGAAGATTTTGAGATAATTGTGGTTGAAAACTTGGAGTCCATATTTAGCAGAGCACATTAGTGGATAGAGCCAATTAAGACAATACAGAGATAAATGCTTAAAGTCCCAAAGGGACAAATTGAGTTTATTATACACTGAGATAGAATGCTTGCTTCTCTAAAGCTTCTTGTTCTCATGATGGAGCAGAAAGAGGAGTTGGAAGCATGTGTTCTATTTTTCCTATAGAAAGCAGACTAGGAATATTCGATTTCTAATTAAGGAAAAGCAAGACAGAGAAAAAGTGAGGAACACAAAGGAAGACTGTTGCTTTCTATTTTTACTTCTACTGCTCCTGGTGATTAATACGTTAAAAATGCCTAGAGTCATTGCTTCTAGTGCTGCTTTTCCAACTGGCTAAGGATATCCAATAGGATATTTTTCTTTAGGAATTAACAATGCTTCTGGCTTTTAAATTTTATTTTTAAATTTTGGTGCTGGTAAAAGACTTCTGGGAATACTAGGTATGGCAAAGAAAACAAATATGGATCATGAAACAAATGTCATTCAGGATAAAAATAATAGTTTTAAATTATAATATTTTGGATACATTATGTGAAGACAGTTTGGGAAAATATAATGCTGGGAAAGGTGAAAGGAAAGAAAAGACGACCAGCTGTGGTAAGGGGGATAAATTCAATTACAATAGAAAAGTGGGCACAGATGGAAGACTTGAAAGATCAAGTTGGACATATATTGTCATGAAGAAAATTTATTTATGTGGTTGTTTAACGTGGATGGCATATAATGAATCAAAACCTGTTTTTTATCTATGCAATCTGCACATCATACATCTTTTTTTTATTGAAAAGTTTTATAACAATATAAAATAAGAACATTTCCCCCCCTCCCAACATCCCCCACCCCTTTCTTCCCCCCTCCCTTCCCCGACTTCCCAGAGCAAAATACAGGGTATTAAAAAAAAAGAGAAACAAAAATCACCTAAATTTATCTATCTATCCTAAAGTTAACAACCCCCCACCCCAGGATCTTAACTCCAATATAATTAAAACAACTTTTCTTTACTTTTGTTTCATTCATACGCAATTTGATGTCTTCTCATTTGATACTTATTCTGGATATAGTTAATCCATTTTGTCCACTCCAAAATGTATTTTTCCTACGTATGATCTTTCAAGTATGCTGAGATTTTTGCCATTTCAGCTAAATTTATTACTTTTAAAATCCATTCTTCTACAGTAGGCAAAGAGCCTTTCTTCCAATATTGTGCAACCAGCAATCTAGCTGCTGTTCAAAAGCAATTTCATCTCTAATACTGTACAATCATTTGTTATACCCAATAGAAACAGTTGTGGGGTAAATTTCAACCTCCTTTTCAAAATATTCTGCATTACCCACCAAATTTTAATCCAAAATGCTTTGATCTTCTTGCAAGTTCACCATATATGATAAGTTGCATCTTCACAATCACATCTCCAGCATTTGGCTTGTACATTAGGATACATACATGACAATTTCTTTGGGTCTAAGTGCCATCTATAAAACATCTTATAAAAATTTTCTCTTAGGTTTTGTGCTTGTGTAAATTTAACATTTCTAACCCAAATCTTTCCCCATGTTTCCATCATTATTGGCTCCTGGAAATTTCTTGCCCATTTAATAATACAATCTTTAACCAATTCTGCTTCTGAATCTATTTCTAATATACAACCTTTTAATATGCATAGAGCTCTGGTCCCTAATCTGTTTTACCAAATTTTCTTCATTTTGCATAAGACCAATTTTTTGGTCCTCCCTCCATCTGTCTTGAAATTGACCATATTGAAACCAAGTATAGATTATCTCTTCCTCCTTCAGTGCCTCTAACGATTTCAGTTGCAGTTTACCCCTTTCATTAAAAAGAAGTTCTTTATAAGTAATCACTTCCATCTTTTGTTCTATACTTATATTTTCTATTGCATGTCTAGGATTTGTCCATATAGGTATCTTATAGTTTAGCTTATATTGATACTTCTTCCAAATTCTCAACAAAGCATTCCTAAGTATATGACCTTTAAAAACTTTATCTACTTTCTTTTCATATAGTAAATAGGCATGCCATCCATATAATAAATCATATCCTTCAACATTCAAAGTTCTTTCTTCAGTCAAGTTAAACCAATCACTGATTTGAACTAGCACAGATGCTTCATAATACAATCTTAGATTAGGCATTTTCAAACCACCTCTCTCCCGAATATCCTGTATAATTTTTAATTTAACTCTAGGTTTTTTCCCTGACCATATAAAAGTATTAACTCCTTTCTGCCATTCCCTCAAATTTTCATTTTTCTTAAGCACTGATGTCATTTGAAACAAGAATAAAAATTTAGGTAGTACATTCATTTTTATTGCTGCTATTCTTCCTAAAAGGGATAACTGTAGTTTTTTCCAGTTTTCCATTTCTCTTTGCACTTTTTGCCATAAAACCTCATAGTTATTTTTAAATAACTTCATGTTTGAACCAGCAACAATTACTCCCAGATATTTAACCTTTTTTAACTATTTCAATTCCCGTTATTTTTCCTAACTCTTCTCTTTGAGGGACAGACATGTTTTAGTTATTATCTTAGTTTTATGTTGATTTATTTTAAATCCAGAAACTCTACCATATTGTTCTACCATGATTGATGTCTGTCAGAGAAAAAAATAAAATCTTTTTCATCAGCATTCCGTTCTCTCCAAACATCTCTCAGTTCTAAATCATCCATAATTTCAAAAAAAGGTAGTTTTGCACGTGAAGAAATTTTAGCTGTAGTCTTCTTATCTTTTAAAGTATCAATTACTCCATTCCAATCACCCATTAGGATAATTGATTTGTAATTCCACTGTGTTATTTTAGAATGTAAAAGTTTATAAAATTTTTCTTGTTGCTGATTCGGTGCATATATCCCAATTAAAAGCATTTTTCCATTTTGAACTTGTAATTCAATTGCTATGTATCTTCCTTGATCATCTGCCTGATAGTCCCTTCTTTATATAGATAACTATTCCATTCTTGCTGATAGTCTCTTCTTTATATAGATAACTATTCCATTCCTTTTCTCTGGAGATGATGCTACGAAATGGATCCCTAACCTTGAGTTTATTAAGAATTTATGGTCAGTTGACCTGATAATGTGTCTCTTGTAAACAAATAATATCATTCTTAAATTGTTTCAGATAATGATATATTTTCTTTCTCTTTTGTGGTGAGTTTAAACCATTGACATTCCAGGATAGGAATTTAGTTGGCATTTTTGGCGCCTTGAAGCTTTAAGAGCATTTGCTGAAGATCCTCCTTTACCTTAGTCTTCGGCCTTGCCCCCCCCCCACTGCTTCTGTTTTTTGAGTCAAGTCTTGAGTTTGTTGCATTTTCAAGTAATGTTGTTGTTTATTTATTTAATTTATTTATTTATTTGTTTAAATTTGTATACCGCCTTACTCCCAGAGGGACTCAGGGCGGTGAACAGCCAAAAATAAAATACACTTTACATACAAAAGGTAAAAACTATTAAAAAAAGATTAAATTTAGGCTTGAAAATTTAAAACCACCAATTTATATAAACATTTAAAAACCAAATTTAAAACCAATTTAAAAGGCAGAGTTAGGCCAGCCCCGCCTGTTGGAATAGAAGCGTTTTTAGGGTGCGGCGGAAAGTGCGTAAGTCCTCAATTCTCCGTATCTCCAGGGGGAGCTCATTCCAGATGGCAGGAGCTGCCACAGAGAAGGCCCTCCCCCTGGGGGTCGCCAGCTGATATTGCCTGGCTGACAGCACCCTGAGGAGTCCCTCTCTGTGGGAGCGTACTGGTCGGTGGGAGGCTATCGGCGGCAGAAGGCGGTCCCGCAAATACCCAGGTCCTATGCCATGGAGTGCTTTAAAGGTGGTAACCAACACCTTAAAGCGCACCTGGAAGACCACTGGAAGCCAATGCAGCTCACGCAGGAGAGGCATTACATGGGAACTCCTCAAGGGAGCCCCATGTAGAGAGCATTGCAGTAGTCCAGGCGGGAAATGACGAGTGCCTGAGTGACTGTGCGTAAGGAATTATAGTTTTATTTCTTTCTTTTATTGATTGCCTATCATATAAGAATGAAATTAAAAAGAATTTGTGTGTGAATACTATCTGGCTCATATGTACCCTTTGTTATCTATCTTTCTGGTTTTTTGCATTCTTTCTTTTCTTTGTTAAATTTAGGAAGCTATCATTTTGTCTTAAAAGGATTGCTGAAGTGGCCAGGGAATATGAGAGCAGGTTACATGCTTATTCGTGATGTGGAAAAGTAGGATGGATAATCTCGCTCTATATCCATATACATGTGTTAATATTTGAACAGACTTTTTCAACCTGCTATTGCTTAGATGTAATATGTAGTCACTGTATTATGTCTTCCAGAATTTCTAGCTGAAAACTTTGATAATTTTGAACAATATAAACATTTAGAAAACAGATGGAAAATTCTGCACTTAGAATTTGTGGGCCCTTAATTAAATTAATTGACAGCTAGATTAAAGAAGATCAGCAATTTCTTTATTATATATTAAGTATTTCATATACAAATACTTTTGTCAGCCTATGGGATTTGTTGCCACAAAACATGGTGTTACATTCTAGTTTTCTAATCATTCAGTTGGTGTTCACATTGTTGAATTTTAACTCCACTTTGGAACTGAATTGAAAAAGTACCTTGCAGCATGTGAGATTGCTCACATAGCAGATTCCTCATTTTCTGGGACTGCGCAGCTATCTTCCTTGGTTTGAGAAGTCCTTTTTTCTTTTACGTTCATTATTCCTGCAAATTTCAAGACACTTTGCCTTAACATTAATGTGTCTATAAGGGGGGAGGGGGGGGATAGTTGTCATTTTCACTCCATGTGAAGAGCCTTCCTTTCCATCATGAAAATGACCTGTTTATGGTAATCCTTGGATGCTTATCCATTAAGCTGTTTCTGACCTGTAAAAGAAACATAGGCAGTGAAAGGCTTCAAAGATGATGGTTTGTTGTTTTTCTTTAAAAAAAATCTAAAGCTCTTCTCTGTTGATTATGTCTTGCTGGATAAATCACTTTTTGCTGTTTCTATAGCACTTTATCATTTATGGGGCTCTTGGGAAGGGAGAGTGTTTAAATTGTATTAGATTTGCCAGCGTAATGTGATAAGCAAAGTACTCAATATTCCTATTTACATATGGGAAATGGCAGATGATTTGGAAGGGGACAATCCATGGCTTTACAATGACTTAAAAAAAGATGGGGCACATATATTTAAATATAGGCCCCATCAGACTCAATTAAAAGCAAAAGCTCTTTGCTAGCAGTTGCTACACTTTTTTTTTTTTTGTAAGAACAGTCTTCTGGGACATCTTGCTAGAGGAAATTTAGAGCCTGCATTGATTGTGCACCCTCAAGGCAACATCAATTGAGGTTGCTCCCTGGTAGGATAAGAAAGCATTACACTTTTATACATGTGCAGTCTGAACAGACTGACACTGATACTTTTCAGGCACAAATGTGGGGGTAGTAGCTGAGTAGTAGCAAGGCTGTTCATACAAGTGAGAAACTGCAATTGTACCATCATATGCACCATCGTGACATTTTTAACTCTATGCTGTAGATCTTCTTGAGTTCCTATATTTACTATGGCCCATTTGTGAAATAATGGGCTCAAAACTACACCCTATGGTCCAGCTCTAGCAATACATCTGCTATGATTTTGAAGACCGGCTTAGGTATAGTAGCTCTGTTCTCTCCCATATTCTTGATTATGTTAGGATCATGATGAAATGTCCATATAATAAGTCCTCCCTAACATATTTTTCAAGGCCTAAACTTGGCAGGAGTATGGGGCTTTTAATATTTCTTGATGATTTTAGAAAAAGCAGAACAACTGTAGCTGTAAACCAATGGAAAGGTTAATAGAAAAAAAAAAAAACCAGTATACCATCCAGTTTTAGAAATCTGTATTCATAAAGATTTGCCATGACATTCAGAAAGACCTCTCTATCAGCAGTGCCCTGAGCAAGAATTAATTGACTTTCCAACGAGCTCTGAAGTGCAATGAAATGTTTTTCAGATCTGTTTGCCTGATGAAGATTGAATACGTCTTTCCAAGATAAATCTTGTCATAATGTAATTTAGCAGAATGTTGCACAAGCAATGATTGTATAATTAACTTCTTTATTAGTATACTGTACATACTTTTTACATTTCTATTCACAACATATTTTCTGGTGTGTATATGTGTGTGTGCGTTTTAATGGCCTTAAGGAAAATAATATCTGAATTAATTTGAAAGCATCTGATTAAATATAATTAAAAAAATATTTTTAGATTATAGTTACTGTCTCAAGCATTCACCTAATAGTATTAAGGCTAAGAAGATAATTTGCATGTGTTCATGCTCTCATAGTTATTGTGACTTAATTTCAGTGCGCGTAAATATCTATTTTTATTCAGCAGATTCCCCAAATATTGGGGAAGATATAAGATGCAGCAAAATAAGTGTGTTTGCTTTTTGTGATAAGTTTTTGAAGTTAAAGTTAGACTATGAAGTGCCAGAGCTTGACTATAAGTATGTAAGTGTGCTTGTAAAATGCTGTTCTTTCTGTGGTACAAATATGACTCAGGACGGAAAAAACAGCTTCCGCATCACAGGCAAAGCTTCATAAATGGATTAACATCTGCTGCAAAACAGTTGCAATTTCTTCATTACATGAAGCTGCACAAAGGCTATGCTGGCCACAGATTCTGCTATTGAATAAGCAGAAGTCATATTTCCAAGAGAACTCCCAGATTGTGAATCTGCTTTTTCAGGGGAAGTATGACACCCTTTCCCCAGAACAAAAAATATAGCTAAGGTTTCTGGACAAACTACATCAACCTCTTTTCTGGGATTCAATACAAAATTGTTCATATCTCATACAGCCCTCAGATATCAGGTCCAGCAATTGCCCAGAGTAGAAAAATACAACTGGGCTCATCTATGTATTGATAATATCAGATACCAAACTGATGGATGACCTCTCCTATATATATAGGAGGCCCTGATATATATTTAATATAAAAATTAAATAATATGGAGACCCTGAAGTATCCTATTTTGGAAGAGCCACATACTTTACTATTCTTCTCCTATGAACGTTAACTGGAGATCATTAGGAAGAAGTGGAACTATTGGTATCTCCCACACACAATGTAGTGCCAGATCTGGACTTAAACCTGTTCCTGGTCACATCTTTTGTTCTATGCACCTGTATTATTTTTTTAAAAAGACTTATACACCATATTATGGGCCACAATCAGTGGTGGGTTGCCCCCGGTTCGGACCGGTTCTATAGAACTGATAGTAAAACTGGCGGGAGGCTCCGCCTACTGACCCAGATGTCATCAGAAGTGATCTGTGAGAGAAACAAGTGTGCACACGCAGGCACGATGTGAACCTGTAGTAAAGGTAAGTAGAACCACTCCTGTCCACAATCCTGAGTGGTTCATAAAACATTTTTTTAAAATCCAAACAATCTCAATAAAAACTCCCAGTGCCCCACGGTAATACTTTTCTGTATATCAACTTTCACCTTGATGAATTCCAGCCTCATTCAACCCTAATGCTTGTGCAACAGAGCCTTTTAGAAGGCCAGGAAGGTGGGATGTTGTAGTACTGAATCTCAAGGGCAGTGGCATTTGTTTTGTTGCTACATTTTCCCAAGTTCTTCATTAAACTAAATAATGTCCTAGAACTGATATACAAAGAGAGGCTGCTTGGGTTGTACTCTCATCCAATGGCCTCAATACTTCTGCATTCCATTCAGTGAGATTCAAGAGAGAGATGCTTATTTTTTTTTTCTGGTGAAAACTCCAACTGCCTGCAGGTAGCCCAGTGGATCCATAAGATATGTGGGGCAGGCCAACCTACTTGGTTCCTGACATGCTCCTTCTTGATGTGCTGAGAGAGAATCCAAACCCACTTTGGCGACCGTCTGGTCCAGAGTCCAGGAGTGTCAAAAGTCAGCATAGAAACACTTCAAGTCAATTACTACGCCTTCATCAAAACTGGGATGCAGACAAGGGAGGTGTGACCACAGAAGATTGACAGACTCAGTCTAATGAGCAGCAAGACAGAGTTAACTCATTCCTTGGATTCTCTCTTAGCACACCGAGAAGGAGCACGTCAGGTAACACCAATGCCCCTTCTAAGTAAAAAAAGAATTGAAACAAAGACTCAGAATCTAGAGTACCCAGAATCTAGAGTACCTAGATTCTCAGAAAACACAAAAACAATAGAATAATATTGCCTACATTGGACTTTGTTCCAAAGAAATATTGTGCACAAGTATTAAAAGATTCCAGTACTGTAATATCAAACATAAGCATCAATTCACTGCAACAAATAAATCAACTGGGTGTGTTGCACAGATTGCACAGACTGATTATAAACAATGGCATGACGAAGTAGCAATGATGGTGCACTGGAATATTTGCACAAAAGTATAATTTGTCTGCAAGTAAAAACTAGGGTTGGAGGAATCACAAAACAGACAAACTAATAGAAAAAGTGCTCTGGGACTTTAGGATTCAAAGAGAGAAGCATCTGCTATGCAGCACCCAAACTTAATAATTCTGCTTTTCTTATCAACGTTGTTGATAAAACTAGATTATGGACATTGCACTATCTGCAAACAGTAAAATAGAAAGAATTTGGAGAAAATCACAAAATATGAAGATATTTTGCAAATACAAATAGAGTGATTGTGACAAGAGAAAGCAAAGATAGTAGCAAAAGTAATTGGCAAATTGGGTATAATTCAGGGGTGAAATGCTACTGGTTCAAGCTGGTTTGCCTGAACTGGTAGTAAAAAAATGCTTTAAAAATTTTAAAAAAAGTTCCGATGATCACGTGTCACTCAGCTGATCTTCAGAACTTTTTTTTTTTACTTTTTAAGCATTTTTTACTACCAGTTTTCTGGAACCATTAGTATGTGCGCAGCATGTGTCTGGCGCACACCGCACATGCGTTGGCAGCAAACCGGTGGTGACCAGTGGAGGATTTCACCACTCATATAATTCCAAATCATCTGGGGCACCATTTGAATACCATTGACATTAATAAAATCACCACCAATCAATTGCAAAAGGCAGCTTGACTCGATACAGCTCACATTCTGGGATGATATTATTAAATAACAACATTTGCCTATCTCAGGTATTCATGACACCTGAGATCTCAGGTATTGCCTGCCTAGCTCAGGTATTCATGATCTCATGATAGATGGAGAAAAATACCAAATTCAGTCTAAATATCTGGCTGATTGTGTGACTAACCATAATTTGTTAAATTATATGCTGCCGGACTCCAAGTATCTCTTCCAGAAATATGTAGGACAACAAATTGACCAGAAACGAATCATGTAATAAAATCAATCAATCTTCATTCAGAATGGAGAACTCAAGATCAAGTAATCATAATGTAGAAAGAATAATCACAGAAGAAATTGGTAAACAAATTAAGCAGTCTGTAGAATTCCTCATTTCTGTAAATATGGAATAATGAATAGAATGTAGATGAAAGTTTGAGTGTGCACAAAAGCAAAACAAGAAAAATCAGGATAATTACAGGGAAAATAATTTGATCTCAAATGTTATTTTGAAGATTTGATTTAGTCGATTTCCTTTTAAAATGCAAAGATGATAGGGGTTTTTTTTTGTAAAGCTTTCATTTGCAATGACAATAAAAGTCAGGAAAAATACTAAATTATGTATTATACATGCCAGAACCAATGTTTGTATAAGAACATACATACTTAAGAATGACAGGGCTCATATAATTCGAAAAGAAAATACAAATTTACTAAATGGAATCCCAGAAAAAGAAATATGACATACATATTTACACTATGACTTTTGAAAATTAAGAAATGGCTGAAAAAGCATAATTAGCTTACCAATTAAAACACTAGTATCCAGCAATGTTTTGAAAATGCCTAAATAGTATTGGATCTTGAGTTTCCAGTGTTATTATTCTGCTTCCTCCTGCCTATCAACAATTAGCTAGTATATAATATCGTTGTTGGGTCAGACTTATGATCTTGTATTAGAGCATGTGTAAAATGATTTTCCTTTATTTCTTTCTCTGTTAACATGTAAGAAGAATGTGGATTTCACTTAGGATAGATGGTTGGACATCATCCAAATTTGACCTCTGGCACTTCTGTTTTTAGAAGTCAACCTTCGTCTCTTGACACTGTCAATGAAAGAAATCTCTATGATTGTAGCCAGATTTCTTCCACTGTTAAGTATGTTTATTAGCACATACTAATTTATTAGTGTGTAGATTTCTTAAACCAGGCTCCCATTTTACAGAAGTATGTTGTATATTAAAAAAAAGAATTTCCATATTCCTGTTCATCAGTGTTCAGACAGTCATAGCTTGGTATTTATACACTTAAAATAACATTTAGTCTGAAAAATCTGGTTGAATTTAAACAAATTGAATATCAATAATGTTTTAGCATGGTACTCCTGAGCATACTAAGAATACAAACTTAGCTAGCAAGTATGCTTTAATAAGTAGTTTTTCATTGTTTTATTATACACTGTTAAGAGTTAGATGCAAGAGGAAATAGAAAGACTGATTGAGCAAGATGTGAGAGGAAGTGGGTTCAACCATGAGTGTTAGTGGAATGTTTTGCTGTTACACAGTGCAACTTAGATCTATTTACCTTTATCTTTGCATTTTCTTTGTAACCAATCATATACCTACCACTGTGTGATATTTTGTTGCTTCATTACAAATACTGCTTATTACCTTTGTTCAAAAAATCTTTCCCTTGAATGTTATTGACCGTGTCCATGAGTGCCTAACCTTGTTATGCAAACTTATCATAAAGTGTTTGGAG
The DNA here is from genome assembly GCA_038048745.1 of Coluber constrictor foxii. NCBI lineage: Eukaryota > Metazoa > Chordata > Lepidosauria > Squamata > Colubridae > Coluber > Coluber constrictor. Next base: position 75,540,374 of record CM075961.1, read on the forward strand.
AACATCTTGCTTGAGTAGGCAAAGCAAACCTCATCTTAAAAACAGGGAGAAAAGTTGTGATTTGAAAAGTTCCTGTACAGATTTTTCTTCAATAAAGAATGGGACTTTGGAAATATTCTGGTTTGCAAGAGAGAGTATCTGGCATCAACTTATTTGAGCCTGAAATGTACTAAATATAAAAATCAAAGTGTGACAAGAATTGGCTCCCTCTGATTTTTCTGGGTGATAGTGGCTTGATCTGTTGCAGAGTGTGTAGATTCTGGTGGTCTGTGTTGATTTCTATGGGAAACCATACCCTTCCAGGCAGTGATTCCAATGTTTTAACAGATTTAACAGCCAGGAGCTCTTTACTGAAAATATCATAGTTCTGTTCTCGGACAGTAGAGGCGCTGGAGAAGAAAGTGCAAGGCAAGGGACTGTTTTCTCCTTCCCTCGATTGTACAAGAATAGTTCCGATGGCAAACCCTGAAATGTCTGTTTGAATCACAAATTTATTTTATGAGTCTAGATGTGGAAGGAGGAGCTAGTGGGCAAAAAAACCTGTTTTAACTCTTTGTATTGTTCCAATTTAGTATATGTGCTGCCAAAGTGAGCACAAAAAATCCCCTGTTTGGTAGTTTTTTTGGTCTGTTTGGTGTGTAGTCCAAGCAAATTTAACTCCTTTCTTTGTCAATTGGATAAGGGGTTTGACTTTCTGAACAAAACAGGGTTTAAACTTTTTGTAGAAGTTAACGAAGCTCTGGAAGCATTGGATGTCTTGGGTTATGTGTGGAGAGAGGGGTTTGCCCAAGTAGCAGAGCCTGGACTTTCTGGGGGTTCATCTTGATCCCTTTCTGGAAATATGGTACCCCAAAAAGTCTAGCTGTTCAGATCCAAGGCACATTTGTCTGGCTAAGCAAAGAGATAGATGTCTCTCAGTCTAATAAGGACAGTATGTACATGGGCTTTGTGCTGAGCCTCATTTTCAGAATAGACTAAATTGTTATTCAGGTAGAGTACTACAAATTTGTCAATGAAATCTGAAAAGTCCTGGTTCATAAATTTGGAAAATACAGCCCATTGCCTTTACGAGCCCAAATGGGACCACAATGTATTCAAACTTGCCATATCTGGTGTCAAAGGCAATTAAGTATTCATGGCCTTTTTGATTCTAATGAGGTTGTAAGTATTGCAAAGGTCTAGTCTCATAAAAATGCATCTTTTTGTGGCCTCTTTGCAAGACATTTGCAATTAAGGGCAGAGCTGTTCTATTGATCAACCTTGTGGCAGTAAAATTCCAGTACTTCTTTCCCCTCCCTTATTGTGTCTGCTGATAGCTGCCCACTTGCCCTATTTAAGGTGACCAGAGCTTTTTTTGGGTAAGGGGATCCAGGGGTGCGTCTACAGGACTACATAAAAGTTTTTGTAGAGCATCTGTCAGTCAAAATTGCAAGTCTGTTTTGGATTTGTTAAATCCTAGTCTTGGTAGAGGTTCTGTAGAGATGCCTGGGATGTACTGTATACCAGCAACGTTATCTGGACTTGAATCTTTTGGAACTGATAAAGCAGATAGAAGCTTTATGATCCTCAACTTGGCCACCTGCTTATTAGAACCATGTTTCTCCTGGCTGGCAGGAAAGTGACATATGGTTGGGTTTTGGCAATGGTAAATTTTTCTTTGAGAGACAGCTTGATTAAAGAAGTCTCATTTCACGGAGCCATCACTAGACCCTACCATACTGGAAAATTTTCATCCAGTCTCCAACCTTTCATTTTTATTCACTCATGCCTTGTCATCTTCCTCATGGAATAATGTGATACACTCTGTGTGGGATTGCCTTTGAAGAGCATTCAGAATCTTAACCTGATGCAAAATGCAACAATGGTGGCAGTTATATAGGTTAGCACATAATAAACCTCTGCTTCATAAGTTACAATAGTTACCAGTTTGCTTCTGGGGTCAGTTTAAGGTATAATGACCTATAAAGCTCTACATGGCAAGGGGTTATGATAGTTGAGAGATATCACTTCTTCTCAGTCGGATCTACAAGTCCAGCAGGAAGGGCCATGTTCATGTCCTGTTCAGAAAGGAATGACATCTGGCAGACTCAGAAGGAGAGCTTGTTTTGTTGTGTCATCTGCCTTTTGGAATATCATTTCCCTTGAGGTCAGATTGGCCCTGACCTTGCTGGCTTTCTGGATTATGCCCTTGCCATTTTGCCTGCGGATCTTGTAACTTGGATATGGAACATGTGAAATGACTGCATTATTAGGGAATGAATTCTCCTGCAGATCATGTCTCATGTTTTCATACTTTGTCTTTAATGGTTTGTTTCATTTGTTTTTCAATGATTTTTGTTTGCTAGTTTCAGGTTTTTGTTTTATTTTTTTGCCTGTGCATACCTCTCACAGTCCTGTATGTCACGGATGTCAAACACAATTGTATTGTGGGCCCAATTGTGACATATAGGGATTGTTTTTGCCCTTGCAGAGCTGGAGTGTGTGTGGCTTGCATGGGCCATATCTGGCTTATGGGTCATGTGTTTGACACCCCTGATGTATGTGAAATGGACAGCTATATAAATTTACCAAATAAATAAAGTTTGAGATATAGTTAATCAGTGAAGCTTGTTGGTATAGAGAACTGTAGAGTCCTTCTTTATCTTAGCATTGCTATTGTAGAGACCAAGCTGAGCTCAGAAGAATCTGATGTTAATCCTGAGATTCTTAATAAAAATCTTCCTCTATATTTTATGTTTCTTTGTGCCACTGCTTTTAAAATTGCGGGAGAATAATGCCCTTATTTCACTGAAGAATACAACTATGGAGGACTCCTCTATATCAGCTCTTTTGCAGCATTGGATTCCCTAGGCTACAACTCCCATTACCTTACCTTAGGGAAGAGATGCAGCACAGCACTAGTTGGAAACCCAAGGGTTTTTTTTTTTTTAAAAATGGATTTATATGCCGCCCTTCTCCGAAGACTCAGGGCGGCTTACAATGCGTTAAGCAATAGCCTTCATACTTTTGTATATTTATACAAAGTCAGCTTATTGCCCCCACAACCTGGGTCCTCAATTTACCTACCTTAGAAAGGATGGAAGGCTGAGTCAACCTTGAGCCTGGTGAGATTCGAACTTAGAATAATTGCAGACAGCTGAATATTAATTACAGTGCTTAGTCTGCCGAGCTATCCAGGCTCCAAGTTGGAGAAGATGCAGCTTCAGAAAAATATAGCGCTATTACATGAGAAACAGTAATTAAACTTTAATATTTGATATATGAACGTTGATATTTGTGTTCATTTTAAGCATGAAATAATGCTGTGTTATTTTGATACTTTGATTTGGTTATTTCCACTGTGGTTGCTTAATTTCATTTCTAAGAGACTGTATAGTAAAGATGGAAAATACGTTTTTTTAGTTTAATTGCCTCAGACAAATATGCTGCCATAGTAGCATGACTAGCTTAATGCCTGAAGAAAGTAAAATAACATATGTAACTCTTATTTATCCATGGTGAGTAATTCCAAGGACAGCTGTTGCAACGCCTGTTTCTTTGTAAAGAGAGGGGGCCAGGGATGGGGCTTATCCTTCAATCTGTTATTTACAAATTTATTTGTTGAAAAGACAAACACCCACAGAGTCTAGCACAGTGTCTATAACTAGTTTGTAAAGTAGAAGCAATTTCCCCCCCATAGAGCATACAATGGCACCTTCCTTCATTCCATTTCAACCTTTAAGATTTACTTCTCCCTATACTTTTCACAGATCTATTTCCAATAATTTCTAATGTGTTAAATATTAGCCACCATCTCTTACCTTCATTCAAGAAATATTTTTAGATATTCAAATTATAGAGCCAATATCTTTAATTAGCTTTAAAATAGAGTATGAAATTTATGGTTATTGTAATTGAATTTTAATACCCATCAGTGCCAATAAGTATGATCAGAGATGGTAAGAATTGAAGCACAACAATCCTGTATCTTCAGGACTATCTATTCCATATCTCTTCTAGAAATTTCAACAGATCACCAGTATTACTATTAATCATCTCATTCCTTAATAAGCCACTTGGTCTGTTGTGTGGATGCTTGGGTGGTTTAGGGGTGGGGAATTGTGGTGGGTGGGAGTGTGTTTGGGGAGTCTTATGTATGTTGGACCTGATCTTTGGGTGTTAAGTGAATTTCATTGTATAGGTATGCTGGGTATACACGTACAATGACAATAAAGTTATTGTTATTGTTATTGTTGTTATTATTATTGTTGCTGATAATAATAATAATAATAATAATAATAATAATAATAATAATAATAATAATAATAATAATAATAATAATAATAATAATAATAATAATAATAATATGCCATATATAGCACAGCAGTATTTCTCTTACCAGGTGTTCTCCAATAGAGAGTTTAAATTAAGAAGGAGCTTTTTTCTTGTTTGAACACTGATTCTAAACTTTTATTGTAAATTATTTGCTTATCAGAATCCTGTTTTACTCTATGGGCAGATTTTTTATGGCTCATAACATTTTTGAAGTACGTAGAAATATGCATTGTATAGGTGGATGAAGAATAGCTGGATGAGAAACTTTATGTTACAGAACTAGAATAACTGGCTAGTGGCAGAATTCTCTTTTCAGTATACATTTATGTAGTAGGAACAGCTGAATTTCCACAGAAGGCCCTTTTCTCTGTTTGACTTCTGGGTAATTATATCTGCATGCAGTTTGTTCTTCCATGTTTGGATTGATGCATTCAATGAAAATGTTCCGATTTTCTTATTTACACATATTTTGGGGAAGAGAAGGTGGCCAAATAATTTAAAATATGTGTGTAAGAAGATGTTTGGAAGGAACAACATCTGCTCAGTAATTAATGCAAAAATCAATAATGATCCTGCACCAATCAGTGTGTGTAGGCAATTTACTAGGATGAAGATTTTTGTTTTAAAGATAACTTTTTATTTAGCTTGACAAATTAATGTGATTTGTCAAACCTTAACATGGAATGAGAAATCTTGATTGGCTTTGGTAGCACTGGACCAGGAAATCTGAAAAGCTTCAAACCTCCAATTTTGGTGGTGGAATAAACTACCAAATTATTTTTGTTCTGAATGCTAACCGAGTATTTTCTTAAATAATACCTCAGGCTTGCTTGGGTAGAAGACATTCCTGAAGATGACAGGTTCTGACTTTTTCTATTGAGGCCCCTTTGATTCTGAATTGCCATATCACTGATTACATAGGAAGGTATCTATCATAAATTGACATATTTGCTTATATCTAATATTTTTATTCATTTGTTTGAAATGAGAAATGTTTATAAATGGAAATATTTAGATTAAACACATTTCCTTAATCATATGATTTACAATAAGTGATGTTTAACTCTTAATTCCTATTATATAGAAAATTTATTTTCTAGAATTGAAGCTTAGTTTAATTTATTTATTTGATTTATAATTGAACTTTCATTGTTGAAGGAAAGGTATATATTTCTCTCTCCCCCCCTTCCCTCCCCCCTCTCTTATACCCCCACAAAATAGCTATGTGGGGCTGAGAGTGAATTTCTGCTGGAAGCAAATAGGCAATTCTTTGACAGATTTGAATCATACTTAATTTTTTTATGAGCCAAAGGCCACAGTGGCAGGAGCAGTAATAAAAAATAGATGGGAACTACCTTAAATGGGCAGGATTGGGATCTTGCATTTTTATCAGATTTTAGTGGGATTCTTTTTCTTTTTTGCTTTTTAAAACCATGTTAAGCCACTTTATAATTTATACTATAGTTTTCGTCAGTTTCATCCTTGTTTTTAGGAATATAGTATAATTCAGCAAATAAACCACAGTTAGAACAGCTTGTATGGATTGCAAAACATTACCCAATTCTGTAGTACAGAACTACAGCAAAGCGTATCACAAAATAGAATGTGACTGTTTAGATTTTTCCTTACAAGGGTCAGGTAATCCTCTCCCTCTATCTGTATGATGGGCCAGTAAGATGGGCCTATCTCATACACATACTAAAAAGCAGAGACATCACCCTGGCAACAAAAGTGCGTGTAGTCAAGGCTATGGTTTTCCCAGTTGCAATGTATGGCTGTGAAGGTTGGACCATAAGAAAGGCTGAGTGCCAAAGAATTGAGGCCTTTGAACTATGGTGCTGGAGAAGACTCCTGCGAGTCCCTTGGACTACAAACAAACCGGTCAGTCCTAGAGGAGATCAACCCTGTCTGCTCTTTAGGAGGCCAGATCCTGAAGATGAAACTCAAATCTTTGGCCACCTAATGAGAAGGAAGGACTCACTGGAGAAAAGCCTAACGCTGGGAAAGATTGAGGGCAAAAGGAGAAGGTGACGACAGAGAATGAGGTGGCTGGATGGAGTCACTGAAGCAGTAGGTGTGAGCTTAAATGGACTATAGAGGATGGTAGAGGACAGGAAGGCCTGGAGGAATGTTGTCCATGGGGTCGTGATGGGTCAGACACGACTTCACAACTAATAACAACAAATCTCACACAATTTTCGTAAAGACCCCTGAGAATATTTGCCAATTGTACCTTAGGCTAGATTATTAGAATGTATATTGTAAATGTGGTGCCTTTGAAAACATGAATTGGGTTAAAATTCAACAACTTGGCTGGTAATTTGTTACAAGGGACAAATTTTTACAGGAGTTAAAGATCTACAATGGCTGTCTTCCAGGAACATTTAAAAGTGCTGGTTTTTTATCTCTAATACCCAAGGTAACCTGAACAACTGGATGATTGTCATAAGATTGTTTCTAGACTATGTCAAACTGGATAATCATTAATTTAGTCTGGTAAAAACAGTCCTTTAGTTTTTGGTGTGACCTTGATGATGGAGCATTTCCCCTGCACTGTTGTTATTTTGGAAGGAATATTCTCTAGAATCCCAATTCTCTTGAATAGCAGGAGGAAAAAGCATTCACACATTTCGTACTTTATCTTTGGGGTTTCTTCTCTCTAATGAGATCCAAAATATCATATAAATACTACGTTGTCCCAGAAATCTTGGGTTCTTTTACCTGGCACACAGGCCCAATAACTACACCAGATAGATGCAAAAGAAAATAAAACTTTTATTTGCAAATAAAAGGATAGTTTTGAAGCAAATTCCAGATGGATAACCTAGCTTGGAGTGGATCCTTTTTATACAATTATGAAAAGCACATATTGCCATGAACAAATCATGGAAACACACATTATTATAAACCAGCTATTAAGAGCAATATACTGCATGCATCTTTATAGTAACACATTTCTGCTAAAGTCTACAAGCTAAAGATTACAAGATAAGCTAACATCTTTAATCTTTATGAATAACTACAGTTCAGCTAACGGTTACAAAGTTGGCTAGTACCTTTTTCTTATGAACATTAATCCTTGCTAAAAACCTTCCTGAGCAACTTGGTACCAGGGTCTTGCCCATCATGTTTATGGTTCGGCCTTCCTGAGCAGGAGACAAATAGCTTGCTCACATTGGTGTCATTTCAGAGTCTGCTCACAGATTCTACTGTATACAGAGGTTAAATAGGATAAGAGATACCGATGTAGGAAAAGCTGTTATGAGTAATGTAATTTTGATGTGTTTGTCTTTGTGTGTTTTATAGGGGGGTTTTTTTGGTTGGGTTTTTTTGGGGGGGGCATATTGTGCTTTTTTTTGTATTATGTTTTTTAACTTTTGGAAACTCAATAAATATTATATTTTAAAATAAAAAAGTCTGCTCACATTGGTTTCATTAACAAAGCAGTCCAATCAAAGGCTAACCACCCCAGCAGATGCAAAGTATCATCCCCAAAAATTATTGTTATTATAATAATAATGTGCTAAATGGTAAGCAATACCCGAATAACAGATAATGTATCAATATATAAACAAAATTGGGTTAAAGCTAAATGAATTGGATCATCTTATCAATTGTACTTAGATAGTTGATTGTGCATGTTCCTCTATTACAGGTAGTCCTTGATTTACAACCATTTATTTAGTGACCTTTTGAAGTTACAGTGGCACTGAAAAAAGTGATTTATGACTATTTTTCATACTTATGACAGTTGCAGCATCCCCATAGTCACGTGATCAAAATTTGGATGGTAACTGGCTCATATTAATGATGATTACAGTGTCCGAGGGTTATGTTTTGCACTTTCTGACAAGCAAAGTCAATGAAGGAACCAGGTTCCCTTAACAACTATGTTACTGATATAACAACTGCAGTGCTTCATTTAACAACTGTGGCAAGAAAGGTCATAACATGAGGCAAAACTCATTTAACACCTGTCTTGCTTAACAACAGAAATTTTAAGCTCAGTTAGGGCTATAAATTGAGGGCTAGCTGTATTTCTCAGCTTTAATATTCACTGATTTAATTGTTGCTTAGTGAATATTAATATTTTAATATTAATATTTGGTGTGGTTTCTGAATGTGGTATTTTAATTTATTGTTTCAAAATATTGTTAACTATCTCAAGAATATTTCCATATATACAGTAGAAATATTTTATAATATAAGTAATCCATAAGTGTCCCTGAATACATTTGGAATGTCCTGACTTGCTACCAACCTGTGTTTGTTCACAATGTGGAGCATAGCTTCCAAAACAGAAAGAAAAACTATATTGGGTTCTCCCTATCCACTTCCTTTTAAGAGAGATTAATCTGAGATTGGAAATGGCATAGCGTTTATACTTATCCAAACTCCAATTTGTGATTTGGCGAAAGATATTAATCGTGCATATCATCATTAGAAACCTATTCACATTTGGCTCCAGTCACTAAGTGCAAAGAAATCAAAGCATGAATATATATACGCTGTTTCCCCAAAAATAAGACCCAACCGGAAAATAATTCCTAGCATTATTTTTCAGGATACTTGTAATATAAACCCTATCCCCAAAATAAACCCCAGTTAAGATTGTCAGCCAGATGGATGCATTTAGTACCGTATTTCCCCCAAAATAAGACCTAACCAGAAAATAAACTCTAATGCATCTTTTAGACCCGGTCTTATTTTCAGGGAAACACTGTATTATATTTGTAATTGCTCATAATATAGCAAATACTAAAACTACTAAATGTGTGCACCAAGCAAGGATACATAATTAAACCTGGAAACATTCTTGCAAATGTTAGAAAATGTGGTTTGTTTACTAAACCAGGCTTCTAGCCTGCTATTTTCAGTATGACTGAACAGTGAAGTTAATTAAATGCTTGGGGTTTCAGCAAACAAAGATTCAGCAGGGAAGGGACAATATTGCAATCAATAACATTAAGATGAATGCTAGGCTTTCATCAGCTTCAATGCTAGCTTCCTCCATAAGTGCTAGTTCCCTCCATCAGTGCTTCAAACTTTCCTTGCAGGATAAATAGACAAAGAAAAATGTGTATTTGTGCCAGGAAAGGATATTATTCCATTTGATATCTCATCTATCAACTCTTAGCAGGAGTGGCTGGTGCTGTTTTTCCTGTGTACCCAATCTATTGTAATACCATTACAATAGTGCAGCAGTTTATTTATTTATTTATTTTATTAAATTTATATACCGCCCTTCTCCTAGTGGACTCAGGGCGGTGTACAGCCAAGAATAAAAAGCACTCCAATACAAAATTTAAAATATTAATAAAAGAATTAAATAATTTTGGCCCAATAAATTTAAAAACTCAATAGACAATTATTATTAGTTATTATTATTATTTATTGGATTTATATACCGCCCTTCTCCTTGCGGACTTAAAATTTAAAACCCATAAAACTTTAAGCTTAAAAAAGAGGGGTGGGGGGTTACGCCAGCCCAGCTTGACAAAATAAAAAAGTTTTTAGGGCATGGCGGATCAGGTATCGTACGGATCTCTGGGGGCAAATCGTTCCAGAGGGCTGGTGCTGCCACAGAGAAGGCTCTCCCCCTGGGTGTCGCCAGCCGACATTGTCTGGCTGACGGCACCCTGAGGAGTCCCTCTCTGTGGGAGCGAACTGGCCGGTGGGAGGCTATCGGTGGCAGAAGGCGGTCCCGCAAGTACCCAGGCCCTATGCCATGGAGTGCTTTAAAGGTGGTCATCAACACCTTGAAGCGCACCCGGAAGACCACTGGAAGCCAATGCAGCTCATGCAGGAGAGGTGTCACATGGGAGCGCCCCCTTGCTCCCATAATCCCCCGCGCGGCCGCATTCTGCACCAGTTGGAGCCTCCGGGTGCACCTCAAGGGGAGCCCCATGTAGAGAGCATTGCAGTAGTCCAGGCGGGAAATGACGAGTGCCTGAGTGACTGTGCGTAAGGAGTCCCAATCTAGATAGGGACGCAACTGACGTATCAGGCAAGCCTGATAAAAAGCCCCCCTGGCCACGGCCGTCACATGCTCCTCCAAAGACAGCCGTGCATCCAGGAGGACGCCCAAGTTGCGAGCCCTATCTATGGGGGCCAATGACTCGCCCCCAATGGTCAGTGATGGAGTCAACTGGCCATATCGGGACGCCGGAAGCCACAGCCACTCGGTCTTGGAGGGGTTGAGTCGAAGCCTGTTGCCCTCCATCCAGATCCGCACGGCCTCCAGGCATCGGGACATCACTTCCACGGCATCGTTGGGGTGGTCTGGGGTGGAGAAGTACAGCTGAGTATCATCAGCGTACTGATGGAACTTCACCCCAAAGCCATGGATGATCTCGCCCAGCGGCTTCACATAGATGTTGAACAGAAGGGGCGAAAGGACCGACCCTTGCGGCACTCCACAAGAGAGGCGCCTCGGGGTCGACCTTTGCCCCCCTGCCAACACCGTCTGCGACCGGTTAGAGAGATAGGAGGAGAACCACCGCAAAACGGTGCCCCCCACTCCCAACCCCTCCAGCCGGCACAGCATGATACCATGGTCGATGGTATCAAAAGCCACTGAGAGATCTAACAGGACCAGGATAGAGGAGCAACCCCTATCCCGAGCCCTCCAGAGATCATCCACCAACGCGACCAATGCCGTTTCCGTGCTGTACCCGGGCCTGAAGCCGGACTGGAGCGGATCCAGATAGACAGCTTCATCCAGATACCCAGGAAGTTGATGCGCCACCACACTCTCAACAACCTTTGCCAAGAAGGGAAGGTTGGAGACTGGATGATAATTAGCCAAAACAGCTGGGTCCAGAGAAGGCTTCTTGAGGAGAGGCCTCACCACTGCCTCTTTCAAGGCAACTGGCAAGACACCCTCACTCAAAGAAGCTCAAGCTCTGTAGAAGCCTATATTGGTGGTGTGTGGAAAAAGTTGGAATGAGCAGAGTCAGATCATAGTCGAGTCTGACCATAGCATAAACTATTACGACTTTGAAGGCTGGAAACAAGAAACACTTAAGAATTTTTTTTTATTGAAAGTGAAAGAAAGAATGGAAAAGCTGGTTTGCTGTTCTCTCTCACTCTCTCTGTAATGTATACATACACATAAACATGTATATACAATTTTATATACATACACACATGCACACATACTGAACATACTATATATACTGTACCCATATACTGTACACACGCACACACACACACACACACACACACACACACACACACATCATAGGTATTGCCAATCCATTATATGGCAAGTTTAAGAGCCTGGTTTAGCTCTGCAGACTAAAGCACCGTAATTAACATCCAGCTGTCTACAATTACACTAGTTCGAATCTCCCCAGGCTCAAGGTTGATTCAGCCTCATCCTTTCTAAAGTAGGTAAATTGAGGACACAATAAGGGCAATAAGATGACTTTGTATAAAAAAATATACAAAAGTATGAAGGCTATTGCTTAAAGTATTGTAAGCCGCCCTGAGTCTTCGGAGAAGGGCGGGATATAAATCAAATTTTTTAAAAAAGTTGAAGTGATAGCACATTTTCATAGGTTCAAGAATTCAGATAGTGATCATAGCCATGAAATCAAGAGATGCCTGTTGCTTGAAGAAATAATATGACAGAAGAAAAAAAAATATTGACATTCAAAGACAACATAATAATAAAGGTCCTTATTGTCAAGGCCATGGTTTGCTATTATAAGATATGACTTATAAAAGCAGATTTAGCAAAGAAAAAAACATTGCCTTTGAATGTTCGTTGAGCATATCTTGGAATGCAAGACTAATTAAAAACTAAAGGAAATAAAACCAATCTGTATGCTTTAAGTATTAACGTGAAGCTAATATGAAGCTAAATCTTAAATATTTGGGGAACAAAATATAAAGGCAGGAGCCATGGAAGAGATCCTTGATGCTTGTGAAAAAAATTAAAAAGCAATTAAAAAGCAAAGACTGGCAGAAGACATAGTGCTAGATACTATCACACAGGTAATAACAATAGAATAGAGAAGAGTAGAACAGAAAGCAAACAGAACAAAACAGTACAGAATATTCTTTATTCTGTTCTTTATTTCTTTGATAATATGTTTTTTGCTCTAGGTAGTCCTTGAGTTTTGAAGGCACTTGGGATTGGGATAGCTTTGCTAAATGATGTGGTCATAAAGCACAATGTCTCATAGCTGTACTGCTTCACAACAGCAATCCCAGCAGTCTCTGTTGCCATTGTAACCCCAGGACTCCTGAGTGGTTAAATTATGAGGAAAAGCAGGTTAGGATTGTGGGGGTGCCATGGAATGGGAGAGGCCATGGGAGAGCCAGGGAAGGCCTTATGTGAGTCAGAGGAGACTGGGGAAGGAACTAGGAGGGCCAGCACAGGCCACAGATATTGCAGGAGGTCTTGGGAGTGGTGTGGGAGACCATTTGTAAGCAAGTGGCTTCTGCAAGCTGGAGAAAAAATGGAAGTGAGTTACCAGAGTGGTTTTGTGACCTTCTCTGCTTGTTTCCTCAGCAGAGTTCATCATCTTTATGGGAAGCCAACAGGGAAGACTGGAAATAGTGATCATATGATTGTAGCTCCCTGCAGTGCTGTAATTGTGAGCTGGGTACCTGAGCAATTGGATTGTGATCATTTGACTGAGGTACTGTGATATCCAGAATGTCAAGGATAAGTGGTACATCCTTTCCTCCCACTCCCAATACTGCCATAACTGTAAATGGTTACTCAACAAATAGATGTTAGTGGAGGACTATTGTATCTTGTTTTCTCTAAATTTTAAAAATTGTAATCTACCAGGGTTTATTTATCAAATGTAAACAATGCCCATCTCACTGTCTGAGTGATTCTGGGCAGTTTACAGTTATAGAGGAATTATGAGGCCTCAAAATTGAATGAATGAATGAATGAATGAATGAATGAATAGGTTGCATGTTAGGATATTCTCACCAGTGTTGGCTTCAAATGTTACATGGCTGACAGGCTCAGTGGAGCCTTTCTGTCCCACTGTCTTTTTCATTTTTGTCTTTTTCCATTTGGTTTCTATCCACACAGAAGGAGTAGAACTGACCAACAAAAACTTGTTTGTTGTTCGCAATGCTTGCTCAGTAAGGGCAAATGAGTAGATACTGATTCAGGGACAAGGAGCAACAGAACTTTGGGGCCTCCAGTTAGCAGCACTCAAAGATGTAAGCAACAAACTCACTGGAGCTTTTCAGTTACCATAAAAACTGAATCAGTAGCAGGAAGAGTTAAAGCACAAGGTAAGTTAATACGGATAGCTAAAAACTGAGGTGGAAATTGGAATCCTAGTTCATGAAAAGTCCAAGTAATCAACCAGATGTTATGGTTAAATTTTCAGACGGAACCTGGATGGGATATTTGTCTATACAGTATACTGCTGCGAATAGGGGAGTACCATTTTATTGTTATGGGAATAGTTGCTGAAAGGCCCGCCTACCATTAATTGTCCTAATTCTATAAAGTATAAAAACATATAAGTTTGTCTATCTCCTGAAATTAATAGATGGTTTTTAAGCAAACAACCATTCTCTGAGTGAACCATTTGCAGTCTGGGAAAACTGTCAGTAAGGATCACTATGGTGCTTCATCTGATCCGATATATCCTTTGGGCAGTTATGCATCGAGGTAGGAAATGTATTGTGAGAGGGAAAAAAAGGCATAAGCATTGAAATGATGCAAGACACCTTTATATTTAATGCTTGATGCTTATTTGTGGTAGTCAGGGTCTTTTCAAAGACTGCATTGCTCTTGCCATGGGGCTTCAAGAGCTTAATGGAGGTTGAGCTGATTAACTCTGGAAGTTATGTCAGAGAAAAAGCTGTAGTAGTTTTGCAATGTTTCCTCTGAATTTACAGGATGGGGCTGCTTACTACTGCTGAAACCCTCTATTTTGTTCCATACCTGAGATTTCCCCTTCCATTGACAAATACCTGGATTTTCTCCACTATCCTTTTCTACGTTTATATTTATTACTTGAAAAAAGTTAACAAAATGAGCTGAAGAGGAAAGGCAGAAGGGTGTCTGGGATTGTTTTCATTTGAAATGTGGTGGTCTAATGCCATTTAAGCTCATAGAGGCCAGCGAATAATAAACAAATGCTCTCAAGTGAACCAAGTAGCAGCAGATAACTATGTTACTTTTATTTATGCCTGCCATAGAAAGCCACAAGTCTGTTTGGTATGTGTAGAAGCTGATATAGTCCTCCCCTTTCCATTATCATTCCTGTTATCAAAGCAAACAGGATGCTAGTATTTCTCTAGGACAGGGCCCTGCCTGATCCAGATGACTAGCTCCATACGACCTTGGTTTCATCCCTGTTGCAGGATATTATTTTGAGATCATCCTGTACTTTAAAATTGTCCAAGTTAATAGTCCCTTTGTCTGAGCTATTGGACAAAGTCTTCTCTGAAGCTGCAGAAGATCTCGGTGCATGCCAAAATCTATTCAATCTGAAGCTGCAGAAGATCTCGGTGCATGCCAAAATCTATTTTTCTTGTTATTATTATCACTCTACTATGCAGAAATTGAAGTCTGAATAGATTTTAGTTGCTGCATATTTAAGGAACTCCACATTGATCGATGAGGGCAGCAATTACCCAATGTATCTCTTTTTGAAGGGTAGCTTGGAAGAGGCAATGATGCACCACACATTATAATGTCATTGCTGTAGCAGATTAATGGCAGGGAGCACTGCTTTGAAATAGGCAAGTTGCTGCAAGCTGTTTTGGATGACGTTGCAGGCCGCAAGCCAAGTACTTGGTGCTCTGCAGTGGGAAGATTAATTTGACTCTAGATTCCAGTTATATGGAGGAAAAGGAGACCAGGAAGTTCTAAGTTATTTTATTTTTAAATGATCCGGTAAACCATCTCTGCTGCTTATAGCTGTTGAATTGCAAGAACAATATGGAGACCTGCGACTGCAGATGGATGAGATAAGATTTGTCAGTTACCCCTCCTAGGGGTCCTTGTCCTTTCAGACTTTCAGCTTATTAAGACTTTGATAATTTTTTTTTGCAAAATGCTGCTGAGATTGCATGTCCCTTCACAAAATGTCTGTCAAAGAGGACATAACTATTTACAAACATCACCTTATCAGGGTATTTACCTGCTATAACCTTTTATCCCCATCCCGCATAACATTCTCTACTATCCTTGCTTAACATTTTCTAGGTAGCTGGGCTCATGGCCAATCTGTAACCATCCATTTATAGTTTTATCTCCATAGGAAATGTATGTGACCTCTTTGGAGCTCAGAGACATTTTTGTAAATAAATATGATGCTGATGGGTGGCTATTTGTTTTGCAATGTGCTAGGGCTTCCAATTTCTAAAATTATGTTTTTAATATAAAGAACTAGGAAGGGCAAGACTTTGGTAAGCACCAATGGCACCACTTTGGAATATAAACCTTCCTCTTCTTCCCATAAAGGCTGAGACAATTCTATCATGATACCTGCCCTCTGGAACATCTTACTTTACATCTGCATGTCCCAAATCCTGCTTGAAGAAATTAGACCTGCCTGCCTGCTAAGGCATAGGAGTTGGGAAGTTACTGAAGTCTCTGTGGTTCATAAGTTTTCACTTTGAGTTGTCATTTTTCATTTGATTATGTGTTGTTTTTTTCTAGTTATTTATACTGTTATTTTCAAATCTGGAAATGTTGCTAGCTTCTCAGAGTTTCTTGAGTGAGATGGATGGCTTGTCTGTTTGTCTGTCTGTCTGTCTGTCTCTCTCTCCATCCATCCATCCATCCATCCATCCATCCATCCATCCATCCATCCATCCATCCATCCATCCATCCATCCATAAGGGTGTCCATAACAGATAAAAAAGATAACATCTGTGTTGGCATTATTGTATCCTGTGTATGCAAAATACACAGTGTATGCAGGGTTGAATTTTACATCTGATGATCCTCCAAGACCAATAAACAACTCTTTCCTCAAATGGATTTATGAAAACTGAGTAAAAGTATAATATTAGATTCAGAATTTCATCTTTGCCGTACTGTACAGACATTCCATTTTTGATCTTTAATTTCCTTATGCTATATTTCTTCCTCTGTTCATTTAATTTTTTATACAATTTTCCTTCTGTCCAAAATACTTTTTTAATCCTCTCTGCATCTGAACTTTTTATGATATCTTGGCTTGGTTACTGAAGAAGGAAGTTACAAATAATAATACTATATTTAAAAATGCATGCTATCATGCATCTAATTACAAAGTTGAAAGACTAATTTATTCAGGTTCATATGTTTGATGAAGAGTAAGTTGGTTTTAGACGAAGTAGATCCACTACTGAACATTGTCAGATTAGTTTTACAGCAGTTGAGATTGAAGTTGCTTTATTGATCTCAAAAACTAAGAGATAAAAATGAAAATAAAAAAAATATTTTTAGTGTTCCAACTTTGTTTGGGCTTGAAATAACCAAGTTTCAGTATTTCAGAGAAATCCTTATTTGGCAGTGTGAGTAATACGAGCAGTGTTGTGCCTAAGAAAAACATTTTCATTGATGTTAATGGGTAGTTACAAAACTAGAAATGTCCATGAAGCTTGTAATGGGTGTTTTGCAAAGTGATTGAAAGCTTTTTATATTAGTGACAAAGAACATTTTCCAAAACATTCATTATACACAAATAAACATTAATGTTGGCAGTAACAACCCAAAATTTCAGTCTTGACTGAAACACATAACTGTTGAATTTAGAAAGATGATGAGTTTTAATTCCCAATAAAATCTCAAATTAGTAGCAGGAGCTAGGGGGCTAGGTATTTTGCAGGAATATTATAGTTCAGTGTTAGATTGGGGAGAAAAGGAATTGACTTTATATATATCTTCCATTGCCATCATTCCACTTTTAAGTCTAAGCTTGGAATGAGTGTTGGTGGCTTAGATAAAGGAATTCTGTGTTTCCATGGTGATGGACCAGAGATTTTTGACCAGACTGCAGACAAAATTGGAGGAGGTTAACAACAGCATTTGACTGAAACAGGATTAGCTTAATTTATAACTATAGCTAAACCTACATTATTTTATAGTTCTATTCAGTTTTGGACATGGCTCAGCTCTACTCCCTGAGCATTAAAAACAGTCTCCAAATCCAATGTCTTAATTAACCTGGCACTTAGAATATATATAGACTAAATACTGCACACCATCTGAATTTTATGGAACTGAGTGGAACTGAGATTATGTGCTCCCTAATTGATGCTTCATTCAAATACCATATTTTTATATGTATGTTTTTTAAAAAAAAATAGGCATCCATATAGCCAAACTTTATTTCATTATGAACTTGTTTATTTATTTATATAACCATCTATCTCACATATGGCAACTAGGCAATTTACAATAAAATAGATAAAATACATAACATACAAATAAAACACATAGCAGTCAGATATCTTAAAAATGATTATCAACAAAGCCAAGAGATTATTCCAAATATTTTTTTAAATTAGGAATAATTTCAGACAAAATGAAGACGCTTGATAATTTAATGTGATTTTTTGTACAGAAATGAGAATAAATTTCTCTCAAAAGTATTGAGCCTGGAATAGCTCAGCAGACTAATGCACTGTAATTTAACTCCAGTTGTCTGCAATTAGTAAGTTCTAATCTCCAGGCTCAAGGTTGACTCAGCCTTCCATCCTTTCTAAGTAGGTAAATTGAGGACCCAGTTTGTGGGAGCAATAAGCTGACTTTGTAAAATATACAAAAGTATGAAGGCTATTGCTTAACGCATTGTAAGCCACCCTGAATCTCCGGAGAAGGGCAGCATATAAATCAAATTTTAAAAAAAACATTGGAAATAAAACAGAATTCCAATTATACTTGGAAGTCAAACCTAGTGTTATGATATAGGTGGTCAAGGCAAGGTAGGCTTCTAGAGAGTTCTTTATTTCTCTCAGCAAATGTTCCAGCCAATGACTCTCCAATGACTGGTAAGGCTCCACCTCCACATTATCCTGAAGGTAGCCACCTTCATTCTCCCAAACACAGCCCCAATTTTACAAAATACAAAGAAAGCCCACTGAGTAGGAGCACACTCATAGGGCAAGGTCCAGGATTCCAAGTCAAATCCACAAGACAGAGTCCAGGCACAAGACAAGAGACAAGGACAAGAAACAGGTCCCAGACAAGAAGCAAGAAGCAATTCCAAAGACACAGTGAAGAAAAGGCAAACTCAGTCAGTCCACAAGAGAAGAGCTAGGTCCAAACAAAAGGCGAAGAGCAACCTTCCAAGCCAGGCAAGGCAAACAGCAACAAGCACTGTTGGCACTGTAAATCAAAGCAAACAATTGTTCTTGGCAAAGTTTATTCTCCCTTCCTATTGCTTCTCCTTAAGTTATTTCCATCCAGGTGTTTCTTGTGAGGAGGGATGGAGTGACCTTCTCCCAAGTAGCCTTGCAGCCCTTCTCTGGGCTTGCCTACACTCCATTCTCCTTGCCCTTGAATTGAGAGAAGTAGAGAGCTGTTCCTCATCAGAGGAGATTGGCTGCCTATCAGCACCATCGCAGCCGATCCTCCCGTATCTGTGCAGGCAGGCAGCTCTCTGTCTGGTTGACCACTTCCCCCAATACTATGCCTTCCCTGTTGGACGGCCCCAGTTCCAACTTCTTTTCTTTCTCCGCTGAACTGGCTCTGATGGGGCCATGACTCCTGGAAAACATGCAGCAACTAATAGTATATTTGTAAAACAGAAGCTGCTTTATTATTATTATTATTATTATTATTATTATTATTATTATTATTATTATTATTATTATTATTATTATTATTATTATTATTATTATTATTATTATTATTAATATTTCTATACCGTCTTTCTCCTGCAAGACTCAAGGCAGTGTACAGTCAAGAAAAAATAAAAGATACATAAACATCATAAAATTGATAATTAAAATTATAGCATAGTTTAGCCCAATTAAATAAAACCCAGAATTATATAGTATTTTAATCATTCCCAGTTAACGTGCTTAGCCCCGCCTGATTGAACATCAGGGTCTTGAGGGCACAGCGGAAAGCATGGAGATTAGCGATGTTTCGTATATCAGGGGGCAGTTCATTCCAAAGGGTTGGAGCCCTTACAGAGAAGGCCCTCCCCCTGGGAGTCGCCAGTCGGCACAATTTGACTGATGGTACCTGAGTAGTCCCTCCTGTGAGAACGAACTGGTCGGTGGGAGGCTATTGGTGGCAAAAGACGGTCTTGTAAGTTTAATTAAATTTAAGCAAGAATAGTTCACATATCCATAATATATAACGAAGCATAGCAAATATTATAATCTATAGATTAATTTTTAAGGGGGCTTAAACCCTTATAAATGTTGCGAATTGGCAAATGTGTAAAAGGGAAGTCAGAGATGCAACCTCTTCCTTTTGGTTTCTTTTTTCTTTTTAATTTGTTATTCTTTTTTGTCTTTTTAATTTCTTTAATATTTCAATTTTACTAAACATGTTCACTTATCTATTCTTTATTAACATATACAAAAACACATACATCCATACTTGCACACATAAATTTACATGCACATTCACACACCATGTAACAACATGATGGAGATTTTAATATTGATTTAGCTTAAGACAGAAAATTTTATTATAAAACAAATATCTTGATGTTTACTCTTCCTTTATTTTTTCATTTTATTTCCAATGTTAGATTTAAGTCTGAAGAAAAGTCAAATAATTATATTGCCTGCAACAATATCCATAACTAATTAATATTGATAGAATATCCATTTTTGTTCTCTTAACCATATTCAACATTCTAACGCACCTAAAGAATAAAAGGTTATTTAAAATTTAAATTAAATATATACTTAAATATTATTTATATTTATAATTTATAATTAAATCTAATATTTATATATTATATAAATATAATTATATTGAAATAGTATTGCCCCAGAGCTAAGAAGATGGAGCAATAAATGGTTACTATGGCTAGATTTAATAATATGTCAAAGGATTGAGCTAGTTCTATATTAACATTTTATGGATATGTTTTTAATTTTTATAAATCTCACTCATTTAATCATTATTCTGTATATTCTTTTCTGATTTTATTAGCATTGTTATATTTTTGGTTGTACTTCATTATATCTTTTGGCTATTATATTTACCAATAGCATATATACTGTACATTTAAAACAAAAACAAAACCTGATTCCCAAGCATGAATACAAAATCAAGCTTTCAGTGTTCAGAAAAAGTTCTCCTTTTGGGCCCTAACAGGTAGTACTAGTACTTCTCAACTGCTGTGACTTGGACCATGCCCTTCCTGTAGGATGGGTAGAAACAATTGAATAGAGACAGATGTATTGTATAAGTAATCCTGTCCAAAGTCATGATTGGCTTTAAAAGTGACTACCTGTCAGGGTTCCAAGTAACACCCCCAACCAAGTAAGATTTCGAGGCATTTCCTCAAAGTTTCATTTTATTAGAAATGTCATATTAGCATATCTGGGAAAATCCAAATCTGAAGTTTTCTGGGTTTTCCCCAACCTGCATCCACATGCCCATCACATGATCCAATCAGGTCACCGTCCTAGTTTCCCAGTCACTCCTCTCCAGGTGCAAGCCTTTACTCCCAGTGAAAGAAGGTTGTTGTTGTTATGGCTATACATCTCACCCCGTCACCATCCAACCCCACTCCCAGTTCCCACAGCATGCCCATTCTCCCAGTGTGGCAGCCCTAAAGATCAAAAAAAAAAAAAAAAGGCCTTTAGGGCTGACACCACCAGTACTTTGAATTGTACCTAGAAGCCCAATGGAAGCCAGTACAGGTAATGAAGCCAAATAACTGATCCCATTAACTACTTGTGTTGTTGCATTCTGTGCCAGCTGAAGCTTCTGAATGCTCTTCAAAGGCAACTCCATGTAGATCTTGTTTCAGTAGTCCAGTCCTGAGATCACGCAGGCATGAGTGAATGCAATAGGAAGTAGGAATAATCTTGAGGAATAGAGGAAAAGCCACAATCAAGACAATGGTCTAACAAATGTATTTGAGTTGAAGGCAAAAATGTAATTTAAGAAGGCATTACAAGTTTGACCCTCTTAGATAAACGGGGGTCAAAAAAGGGGGATAGAGAGAGGAGGGCAGGCACATTCAGACTTGCAAGATTTTGTAACTGTAACTTTATAATAATAAAGATAGTATTATCATTCTTAATTTTAGTTTCCTAGTCTGGTCTATCTCGACTGCTTGACTTCAGACTTGTAAGTCTGAATTTCGTTGTCTCCTCCCATTCCTCCCGTTTTCCTTATCTTCAAGAGAACTTGAATGGGCCAAGCCTGAAACATTTTTTAAAAATCATATTTCTTCCTGGGATTCAAATTTCTTTTGTCTAACCATTGTCTTGATTGTTTTGTCTTTCTTTTGTTCCTCAAGATTATCCTACTTCACATTACAGTGACTGTGCTCCCTGGTCCAGGACTGCTCCCCATCCTGATCCAGGAACAGATTCAACTGCCTACCCAAAATTACACAATGGCCCTTCTATCTATACTGCCACCTGCTCTTCAAGCAGGAGCCATGAATCAGGATAAACCCTGCAGTGCTATCCCTGAACCAAAGATAGAAGGAACCCAGAAATAAGAGGTGCAAAGCTCAAAGCCGTTTGGTCTTTCTTGGGTTAAGCTAAAGTCCAGTGCAACCCCATCCAGGCTCCCACAGCACCAATAAATTGGGATGGAGATACAAAGCTGAGCATCGTCAAAATATGACAATTCCTGTGGCACTATCTAAGGAAAGGGCTGCAGGATAGACTTCTTCTCCCCGTCAACATATTGTATAAATGGACAAAGCGGTGGTGGCTCTTAAATTTTTACTACCAGTACTGTGGACGTGATTTGGTGGGCATGGCTTGGTGGGTGTGGCTTGGTGGGCATGGCAGGGGAAGGATACTGTAAAATCTCCACTCCCACCTCATTCCAGGAGAAGGAGTGCAAAATCCCCATTTCCTCCCAATTAGCTGGGACTTGGGAGGTAGAGAATAGATGGGGGTGGGGCCAGTCAGAATTTTTACTACCGGTTCTCTGAACTACTCAAAATTTTTGCTGTCGGTTCTCCAGAACTGGTTAGAACCTGCTGAAACCCACCTCTGGGACAAAGTGTTTCAAGAAAAAAACTGAAACTTGTACTATGTGTCTCTTAATATTAATACTACAGATAAAGAAAACCATCATATGTTTTTTCCATAAACATCCAAGGACATTTTTCAAGAAAATTTCTTTTAATTTTCTTTGTTTAATATGCCTACGATATTTTGGTATCTAAAAAAAAATATCTTCTATTTGGAAATCAAAGTTTAGAAAATTATACATTAAACAACTATTGGATGTCCTTTTAATATCCACAAAGGATAATTACTTTGTGACAATTACTTTAAAATGTTTATTCTCAAGCCTCATATTGAACATTTTCTCCAAGAATAAAAAGATGATAAAAGCATCTCCAGAGGTTTTGAATTGTAACTTCCATCAGTCCCAGTTAACATGAATTGTTGGCATTTGAAAACATACATATCTGATAAGGACTAGGTCAGAGTGGGTTTCAGCAGGTTCTGAACAGTTCTGGAGAACCAGTAGCGGAAATTTTGAGTAGTTCGGCGAACCGGTAGTAAAAATTCTGACTGGCCCCATCCCCATCTATTCTCTGCCTCCCAAGTCCCAGCTGATTGGGGGGAAATGGGGATTTTGCAGTAACCTTCGCTTGGATTGAGGAGGGAATGAAGATTTTACAGTATCCTTCCCCTGGAGTGGGATGGAAATGGAGATTTTACAGTATCCTTCCCCTGCCATGCCCACCAAGCCACACCCACCAAGCCATGCCACGCCCACCAAGCCACACCCACAGAACCCGTAGTGAAAATTTTTGAAACCCATCACTGGACTAAGTTTACCAGTGTGTAATACCTGATTTCAATACCTAAGACACAGAACAGAGTAACAAAATAATAGCATTGGAAAGGAGCTTAGAAATCTTCTAGTCCAGTGATAGTGAACCTTTTTGGCACTGAGTGCACAAACCAGAACATGTGTGAATCAGGGGTGGGTTTTACTTAACCTTTATTACTGGTTTTCATCATGCCCACGTGCGCAGATAACTTCTGATGACGTCTGGTTCAGTGGGCAGAGCCTCCCACTGGTTTTACTACTGGTTCTTGTGAACCAGTCCGAACCGGGGACAGCCCACCACTGGTGTGCATGCCCATGCGCCAGAGCACCAGTGAACCCAAAGACCAGCTGGCCAGCGTGCTCATGCCTGTTTTTTGGCTGTTTTTAGCCATTTTCGGGCCATTTTCAGTCCATTTTCTGGTGCTTTGGCACCCATGAAGACCAGCTGGCTGGTGCACATATGCATACTGGAAACCGGAAGAGCAGCTGATGACTGCATGTGTGCCCCCAAAAGGGGTCTGCATGTCACCTCTGGCACGCAAGCCATAGGTTCGTCATCACGGTTCTAGTCCAACCCTCTGCTCAAACAAGAGACCTTATACCAGCAATTCCCAAACTTTCTGACTTGGCAGACTGGGTGGGGGGAGGGATAGGGAATGGTTTCATGTAAGCAACCAATGAACATGCATGTGAGCTGCATTTGCACACGAGCCTGCCGCTGATTCAATAGAATGACTGATTCAGTTACTTAATGAATTGTCATGATCAATGATGTGCTGGAGCCCATGTTTTCCCAGTTCTATTCAGTACTTTGGTACTAACTATATAGGTTCTACAAATAATATCCTTGTTCGGATTTTTTAAAATCTTCCTGGATTTTGCACTTGGTCATTGACTGCAGGTAATCCTCAACTTGCAGCAGTTCATTGAGTGACTGTTCAGAGTCACAATGGCACTGAATAAAATAACTTACTAAAAATCATTTTTCACAGGTTTTGCAGCATCCCCATGGCCACGTGATCCAAATTCAGAATCTTCGCACCTGGTTCATATTTATGACGGCTGCGGTATCCTGGGGTCATGTGATCACTTTTTGCAACCTTCTGACAAGCAAAGCCAATGGGGAAGCCATATGCACTTAACTACCAGGTTACTAAGTTAACAACTTCAGTGATTCACTTAACAACTGTGGCAAGAAAGGTCGTAATATAGGGCAACAATATATGTCTCAACAACAGATTTTTTGGGGCTCAATTGTGGTCATAAGTCGAGGAAGAATCCACATACGTGTCCTTCAGTCAGGGTCTGCAAAATAAATCCCCTGGTGAGTGATCTATGAAGTTCAAGTTGTTTGATTTAACTGAGACAAATGAAACTGGATCTGACCTCCACTTTCCTTAAGCACTTTATTTAACTTATTAATCTTTACATTGAACACAATTATGGAATTGTATCTCTTTTGGTGTTTTTCTATATTTCAGGAGTTATTTTAGACTAAAAGATTTCATTTTGGAATTTGGATTTAGCTCATAAATAAAAAAAATAAAGTTTTAGATTTTAAAATGTTTTTGTGATTAAACTTATTAAAGGATTAAAATTTACTTTTTCAGGATTCTGCATTTTTTATATTTGAGCCTGCATACTCCTCTCCCCTCGCCATTTTAACTTAAACCATGTTTAGTTTTTATTTAATGCTGATTGGTTTGGATTTGTCAATAAATATAATTGGAGGAGCTCTCAGCTCTGCTCCTTTCCATTTTTCCCCTGAGAAATCATAAGCTGCAATGATTGCCTTTGGCCACTAGAGGGAGCTATTCATTATGTTGGAAAAAAAGAGGAAGCATGGAATATTTTTGAAGGTGGAACTTTTATTTAAAAAATCATTAGAATATTTAGAAGCCAAGATTGAGAAATTTGAAAAATTACTAAATTGGATATGGTTCATGTGGAGCACAAATAAAAGATAAACTAGAAATTAACGAAAAGGAAAAAGAACATCTATAAATACATCTTATGTTTTAAGTGCCACTGTTGTTTATCGGAAAAAAAAAAGTACAGAAATAAATTTCATATGCTTATTTTTATTTAAGATTAAAAGCTGAAAGTGTTAAGTATAACTCTTTTGAAAAAAAAAACCATCTCTATGTGTAGTTTGGGAAAAAGGAGCATTTTGTTTTACCAGGCAAAGATTGTATTTCATCAGATCAAATGGGAAGACGTTTTAATTTTCAGAGCTTGAGATTTGAATTATATCATTCAAAAGGTATTGGTTTTCATGCCAAAAATGTATTAAATTTTGATCAAGGTTTAACAGAAATAGGGCACAAGGCAATGCAAAATCAGCAACAGCCTGGAAATTAGAGATGAAGATTTGGAGGAAGTAGGGGCATTTTTTTAAAAAAAATGTTTATTTAATTTATATGCTGCCCTTCTCCGGAGACTCAGGGCAGCTTACAATGCATTAAGCAATAGCCTTCATACTTTTGTATATTTATATAAAGTCAGCTTATTGCCCCCACAAACTGGCTCCTCAATTTACCTACCTTAGAAAGGATGGAAGGCTGAGTCAACCTTGAGCCTGGTGAGATTCGAACTTACAGTAATTGCAGACAGCTGATGTTAATCACAATGCTTTTAGTCTGCTGAGCTATCCATATCCAGATACGACATCACCAAAATGGTTCTGCCCTCCCCCCTGTGTTATTCTTTTATTTGCCCCCCCAATCTATTGCTGCCTCCTGAGTCCCAGCTGATGGCTAGAGGGAAAAAAACTGTTTAAACTCTTGCTGCTGGGCTTCAAAGGGCCGCCCTATAGCTGATCAGCGTTGAAAGAAAACAAATGAGTAGACCAGTGCCTGCAAAAATACATGAGTAGATCAGTGCCTGCAAAAATATCAGTGCCTGCAAAATGGGTAGATCGGTACAGCTCTGCAAGCAGTTAAAAGCCTGGTAAACCAGTACCTCTGCTAAATCCTAAATAATTGTCACATGACCATCAAGCCACACCCACAAAATAAGCCATGCCCACAGAACCCACCCCTGATCCCAATATTACCAAATGCATATGTTAAATAAATGTGCAGGTCGTTAGGTTTCCCATAGCTACCTCCTTCACAGTTCTTACTTATCTTGTGAAGAACTCCAAAGCTTGGGAGGTGGGAGAAGGGAAGGAGAGCAGGTCTTGGTTGCTGGACCATGTGGGTAAATTCCAGCAGTGTCTTTTTCTACCTTTAGCATGTTTGAAACCTAAGCTGTTCTAATTCTGAGCAAAAGAGCCCTTCCCCATCATCTCTTTACCTCTTAACTATTCATTGTTTGTTCTCTGTGTTGGCAGAAGCCATTCAGGTTTCAAAATGCACACGGAGCCAGAGTGTGATGAGGGAAAGTCTGTGCTTTGCAAAAGTAACATACCCAAGGAGGGATGAAGAAAGACTGTGGGAAATCAGTGGGAGGTGGGGTAAAGAAGGCCCAGTGCCTTTGGCGGGACGGTGGTAAATAAATAGGTGGGTATACTGCATTGACTTTGCAGTTGGTTGTAAGGATGAATGGCCAATGAGTTATGTAGAATTCATAACTTTGAAATAGGGTCACAGATAGCTTTTGGGGAAGTCCGTTGTAACTTTGAATGGTCATTAAATGACCTGTCATATCTTGAGGATTACCTTGGAGTCACATGGCATCACCATAGCACACAAATCAACCAATGTTCTCCAAAACACTAGTAAACCAAAAGACCCAGCAACCCAAGATGAAAAAGCAGGAGTCATCTACAACATATAGTGTATAGCCATTACGTAGGACAAACAGGCTGAAGATTAGCAGAGTGCATTCATGAATACCAACTAAAAGTTAGAAGACACAATGAAAACTTTTTAATTTCACAATACATGGATAGACTTAATTATAGTTTCAACTGGGGAACTGTGGCCATACTAGACTAAGCCAAGTCAAAAAGGCTATAGAATTCCTTGAAGCCTGGCACTCAGACAAACCAGCCATATTTTTAACAGTAATTGTCTTTTTCCAATACTTTCTATTTAACATAAGATTATTTAGAAGCATCCACTTGTTCATGTTCAGGTCTTATATTTTGTGCAGAATTAATTTAAAATACCCATTTTAGCCATTTCTTAAAATGGGCCAGTTTACTCCAAAGTCATGTTTGCTGGAAGTAAATTGCATTAACTCAAATCTGCCCTATTAAAAAGGGATTAATTTGTTTTACAGCATTTGTCCACTAGATGGTAGAAAAAGACCAGCAAATATTTGAAGAGTTTAGAGAAGAAATATGCCAGGAATGAAAGAATTTGGAGATTAGGGCTGTGCAAAATATTTGAAAGACGTGGTTCACAAACCTGTTAGAAAGAACAGAGCACACCTCATTGAAGCATGAAATCATTTCCATTCTTCGCAAGGCTTGTGCAGTTGCTTTGAAAACTGATGCCCATTGTGTCTGCTTTTTTTTCCACTGCTGGTTCCAGATGAAATAATGTGTATGCACGTTTTGTACCACAGATTGGCAACCATTACTTTGAAACAGTAATGCAGTGCAATTTAATCCTTTAAAGAGAGGTTTTTAATGCTGCGTTAATGTTTTTTTGCAAAGCACCTCCTTTATTGCTTGATGCTGCCCTAATACACATGAGAATCACAAGACTGGAGGGGATCTTGGAGGTCTTCTAGGCCAACCCCCTGCCCAAGGGAGAAGTCCTTCTACCATCCCAGATAAATGGATGTCCGATTCAGCATTGACAAAAGTTCATTTCTCATGATAACTTTTCATACCTTCTGGCTTTTTGCAGTAGACTTGATCCAGATTTAATCACGAACAACTATTAAAATCAATAGAATTTGGGTAATTTGAAAAAAGCCTTCTTTTTCTTAAGAACATGTTTACAGGCTTTCTGTTATTACAATTACTACTTATGGAAAATGTTAAGGTCATTATGAAATCAAAATACGTTGAAAATAATGTGTGCGCTCTAACTGTATAATAATGAATGGTAGCAAAGTGGATTGAATTAACGTTTGCTGGTATGGAACCGATCTTCCTTACATTCAAAATCCAGAAATTTGCCTAAATAATGAGAGCTATATTAATTGGAAACAGTGTTGCCACCCTGAGAACAATGTTTGCTTTGCGACCAGATTGAAAAATATATGTAAATAACGAAAGAAACTCAATTAGCTCAAAAATGCTATTTTTCCTGTTAACATGGGCATCCTCAGGAGAGATGAAGATAAAATGTATATTGTTAGGCAAATAATGTAATTTATGTTCTTGAATATGACATAAAGACACAATTACAAGAAGACCAGGCCATCCTTTTACAATCTGTTATTTTGTACCATTGCAATTTCCTACTGTATGATCACTGTTCCTGAGCCATATATTTTGGGAACTGATCTGGGAACTACAAAAATGATATTGGGGTGTGGTGGGTGTTGCCCACTCCTGGTCAGAGGACTGAGAAAAAAATTACAGCAGTTTGGCGTAGTGGTTAATATGACTGGCCTAGAAACCAGGAGAGTATAAGGACTAATTCTGAAAGCTGCCTAGGTGACCTTAGGCCAGTTATTCTCTCTCAGTTCAGCCCACCTCACAGGGTTCTTGTTGTGGAGAAAATAGGAGGAGGAAGGAATATTATGGATGTTCACTGCCTTGAGTAACGTATAAAGTAATAAAGGCACAATAAAGATCAAATAAATAAATAAATCCAGTAAAGAAAATAATGTCTATTGCTAAGTTGAATTGAAAAACATTTCTCATTCATAAGTGGAGCCCCCTACTCTCCTGTTCCCCAACTCCTCAAAGTTAGGAAACAAGCCTCTTTTCTGCCAACCTTGAAACACTGAAATAAGTAAATATCATTTAATCACACACACACACACACACACACACACACACACACACACACACACTCCCAGGTCTTGGAGATTAGCACAAAAGAT
The DNA here is from genome assembly GCA_038048745.1 of Coluber constrictor foxii. Lineage (NCBI taxonomy): Eukaryota > Metazoa > Chordata > Lepidosauria > Squamata > Colubridae > Coluber > Coluber constrictor. Next base: position 75,569,574 of record CM075961.1, read on the forward strand.
AATCCTCACCCTCCCTTCATATCCGGCAAATTAAAATAAATCATTCCCATCCACCCCCTTGTTTCATGTCAAGCACATTTATTATTTTATATATAAAAATACTGTTTTTTTTTTTATAACAACATAAGGCTATCTGGCCCTTGCATGCAATTTTCACTAGTATGAAAATATTTTTTTTTAATATTGAAAAACTGCATTTATGAAATTTAATGGAATAACAGAATATTTCTTGCCTTTATGAAAGACGAAGGATATTCTGAGCGGTGAGTGGTCACTAAGCTCAGCTTGAATGTGTCAATTCTAGTTCTCTGCTTACTATATGACAAAGATTCTTGCATTCAGAAGATGAAGTTTATAATTGGTCAGCTATATTATAAGGGAGCTCCTACTCTTTTAATGTATTCAGACTTCTTGTTTTACTCTGCCCGGTATCTTTTTCCTTTGTTCTGAGTTTTGTTGCTTCGTTTGTTCTTTCTTTGGCCCCTGAAGCAGCCTATAAAGAGAGATGCAATCTTGCTTGGCTTTCGGGCAGCACCTAAAGAAAATTAAAACCAACGTTAAGTTCAGCCCTTTGAGGTTGAGGATGAGGGATAATTGAATAGGGCTGTGGCAGGAGCCTTAGCATAAAGATGACACTTCTTTAGATTTTCTAATAATACTTGATGCAAACATTTCTAGAGTCTTCCTCTTGTGGGACAAACAGAGATATATGGGTGGAAGAGTTATATGTAAAAGAAGGGAAAACAGTGCTGGGAGTAATCCTGCTGGCTATTTTCATATAATAATGATTAGCTTAAACCATAGCTTGTTAATTTTTTGTGCTTGCGCAGCATGCTGACCCATAATTACTATAAGGGCTATTTGTACAATGCATCTGGATAGTTTTTATTCCATTGTATATGAGTAGAATCTGAGGATATAAAATAACTGCTCTGCTTGGCTCAGAATTAGTTTCTCTCCATTTTCCCCCCAGAAATTCTTTTTGTGTCATTGCTTGTTTATCCATATTAGAACAAGAAAGCAGAAACAAACTTCAGTCTAATTTCACAAAGGTAGTAATCCATTTTGTGCATAAGCTATGTCTGATGATTTTGGATATACTCAATATTAGATTGTGGATTCTAACAGATTGTAGCAGAAGAATCATATATTCTTAAAGGAAAAAGGTCAATACTTCAATACTTCAGGAGCTGCTGCTAGGAATTAAACCTGGGGACTTTATATGCAAGGCATCTGTATTCTGCCTGTATTGTTCTACCTTGTTAAGGTGAAGAATAAATAGAGGAAATGAGGGATAATCTTAAACCATATTTGAATTATCTTGCTGCCAGAAACTTCAAGATCCATACAGTTTAAGTAAGAAAATTAACATCTTACATTTAAAAAGTTAAAAATATTTGAGCTGACAAGGCATTAAAATTGTAGGGGGGCAACCTGTTAGAAGCCATTGAAATTATATTTCAAAACCAGCTGCTGATAAAAAGCTTTTTTTAGATAAATGTTTTTACATGTATCTTTAAAGCTGTGAAACTAAGACACATTTGCAGGGTGAGAGGTGGGGGGTGGGGTGGAAAGTAAAATCTACTGTTGAAAAGGCTCTTTCCAGTTTCTTTAAGAGATCTTTTCCCAGAAAAATTGAGAATAAAAATATCTCATTTTTAGATCTACATGGAGAAGGTAAATCTTAAAATACTCAGGTATTTAGTATCGGCAACTAAGACACTACCATATCTTCACTTTTAAAATGCAGATTATCATTTAATGCAGCAAAGAGATTGAAAATATATCAATCCCCCTGGTGCCATCTAATGTCTGTCCCAGCCTGTGTGGCCTAGGTAATAGTAGATCTAGACAGAACTCCAGTTGAGCCTGATCACAAAGGCAAGGAGCGATATAAGGCCTGATCTTGGCACAGAAAGAGAAGGAAAGAAATGAAGGGAATGAATGGAAGATTAAAGAAAACAAAACAAGGAAGCAGTATAAAGAAAATGAAATGAAAATAAAATAAAATTATTTTCAATTACAAATGGTACTATTGTAATTCTTGGTCTTAGACTAAAATGGAACATACATAACTGCTATGCTGTATAAAGATAAGTATGTAGGAGTTGAAACTTTCAGAACCAGAATGGAAAATTCATGAGAGGGAGGAAGGGGAATTCAGTTTTCATAGAGCTGTGAAGTTTTCAAAGTCTTTCAACTATTAATTTCAGACATATGGGACACAGTGTTGTGGTTCAGAGCGTAGCATGTATGATGGACAAATAAGCTTTAGTGATGAGTCTGATATTTTTCTTCAAGTGTTTTACAAAAAGTCTTCACAAGACTTTAAAAACAAAACAAAGCTGGCACTGCAATAATATTTATTTTGATCTGATCTTCCATTAAGAACACAAGGATGAGACCAAGGTATTTCTAGTCCGGCATTTCAGATACTTATGTGCATTGAATGTTTCATTTCTGCCAGCTGTTCTCAACACAGATTGCCTGGAGATACATTTGAGTGTAGTGAATGAGAAGAAATCTTTTCTGCACGGAGGTCAGACGTGAAAGAGGTAAAAGAAAATTTAAACCTGATCTGTTAATCAAATCTAATCTGTCCATCTAGATAATGGGCAAATACTGTCTAAAGTGAGAAAATAAAATGTTAAATATGATATCTTCCTACTTCTGCCTAGGAAGGAATAGGAAGATATCCTTTCTCAGGTGAGCTTTTTTTTTTTTTTTAAGGAACTATTTTATTTTGGGGGTTTTTTATGCCATTTTTGTCACAGGAGGACTGGAACATGAGATCCTGACTACTTTAGAACTAGGACAAGAAGGCCATAATACCTTGGAATCCAGGACTGGACATCCAGGAAACATAGCAATCCATCATTTAGTGGAAATTAAAGACAAATTGGACTTTCAATTTTGCTTTGAAAACAGTTTGAGTCTTGGTTATTTTATTGTTTATTTTGTTCTGCTGGCATGAATGTAATTGTGGGGAGAAATTTAAAGGTCTTCTCAAAGGAGAATATCTAGTCCATCACTTTCCATGCAATGGGTGCACTGAATGTGCCCTGTTACATCAAGCAACAACTGGAAGCCATGATTATCTCTTAAAAAATAAGAAAATATAAGGATATTGGATCAGGTCTATCTTGCTTAGCATTCTGTGTCGTGTAGTGGGCTGCTGCATGTATCTGAGAATCTAGAAGCCTAAATAGGAGGATGATAGTTACAGTATATTCCATTGTTATTTCCCCCCTGCGACTAGTACATGGCATTCTGTTTATGATTTGGGAGGTAATAAACTGCTATTAATAGCTATTGAATACATGGTCTTTCATGAAATGTCCTTTTAAAGCCATCCAAAGTGGCTGCTGTTATTTCAAACAGTAAATTCCATTATATTTAATTTTAAAAGATATTTCTTTTTGTCTTGATACTTCCCATATTTATTTTCCATGGGTGACTTGGAGTTTAACCGTTGTGAAACAAGGAAATAAATCTCTTTGTATCTGGATTATCTATGCCATGCATGGCTTTATATCGTGTGCCCTCTTATTCTTCTTCATTTCAAGTTAAAAACGATCAATTAGTTTAGACCTAGACTTTCCTCATAGCTGAGCTTTTTCAGTGCACTAATCATTGTAGCTGCTTTTTCTTATTTCAACCATTTTCTTTTCTAGTTATACAATGCTCTTTCTCAAATGTAGTGACCAGAACTGGTCAGCAATACTTTTTTACTGCCTGTGTTTCCTTTTTTAAAAGAATACTTTATTAAATTATTAATAAAGAAGCAACGCCCAAAGCTTACATTGGTTATCAACCTGAAATATCAATTTCTCAGTCAACAGCTATTCAGTATTGTTTCAACATGTTCTTCCCCACCTAGACTCTCAGGTGATGATTGGTCCATGATTAAGGTATAAAATTGGGTATCATCAACCAAATCAGGAAACTAACTCCAAAGGAAGTCTAAACTATACTTTACTAAGATGGGCTACAGTAGCAAAATCATGCATGATTTCCTATGTTTTTCCTTTCCTCACACTTGGAAGGAGGGAGAATCAATTTGAGTATTTTTCTAATACTTTCCTACATTCCTGAGTTTAAAGCAAGCTTCAGCACCTGTTGTTTTCCTAAAGACTTCTGGATATTTTCTCCAAGATAATTTTCATGGATGATGCCTCCCAACAATTCATGTAGATGTTAAATGAAATAAGGGAGTGAATAGAGTATTGGAGTACCTGAAGGCATGATCTCCAGTCTCCTACTAGGTCTGACTGAAATTGTCCAAAAAGGAAGGATTGAAACCAGTACAATATAATGTATATTATACATTCTATATTATATAAACATGAGGTCTGTATCCCTTCTAAGACATCCTACCTTGAAAACTTCGTTCTCCATTGTGGCTTTAATGGAACAAATATATATCCTGAACTAGGAGCAAATTGCACTGATTGCAGGGTTTTTTTTTTTTGTGCCTTTGAATCAGTCTTGATTCCTGGTGACTGACTGCACAAGTCCCTAGAGTTTTCTTGGCAAGATTTCAGACATGATTTGCCATTGCCTTTTTTCCCTTAGAGCTGAGAAACAATAAATAGTTCAAGATCACCCAGCTGGTTTTGTGTCCAAGGCAGGACTAGTACTCACAGTTTTTAATATTGTTCTTTTTTAATATTGTTCTTATTGTTCTTAGAAAATTTTAGCCTACGTTTTAAAGTTCAAATCTCTTATTCATATCAGTCTGATATGAATAAAAGCATGAATTGATATGTGATAAAATAAAAATTTCCAGAAACAAATGGGATATGCATATAATCACATGATCACAATACGCAAAGAGATTAAAATATTTATAGATTAAAATTGAACAGTGATTCAATGAAGTGATAAAACACCTATGTAATATAGTCATAAAAACAGAATTTAACACAAGGTTTTGCCAGAAGAAATATAATTTAGCTCTGGTTATTTGTATATGACTGTTGCCCAGGCAATGTCTGTATGTAGAGTGAGGAATGATTAAGAGTAAATAACGGTTTATTTTCCTTGTGCAAAAAATAACACATTAATCATCTCTTACCTCTGTGTCCAGACCTGCTTTGACTGGAGAGATTCTTCCTAACTGGTTTTCTGAAATAAGAATAATTGTGCAATATTAGAAATTTAGTGCTAAATACCATAAGAGGTTTCCCTCTTTTCTTTGACTAATAAGTAAACAAACAGAATGCCCCTCCCCCTCTTTCTGGTTTTATGATTCATGGTAAGATTAAATCACAAACTATATAAAGAGAAAATAAAAAATAAAATTGACAACCATTGCAATAAAAAATAAAATATAGTGCACTAAATAAATAAAAAAAATCACTGGCCTTGTTAAGCTTCTCTTATTAGTTCTTTCATATGTGAATGTCAAGTATAAAATGAAGGGAAGTAAGGTAAACGAACATCTTAAGCGTTTCTGTTTGTATTGCAGTTACATGTAGTTATTGTCAGCTCATTTAGTGGCCGTTCGAAGTTACAACTGCACTGAAAAAAGTGATTTGTGAATGTTTTTCACACTTATGACCATTGCAGCCTCCCTAGGGTCACATGATCAAAATTTGGATGCTTGGCAACTGGCATGTATTTATAATGGTTGCAGGGTCCCGGGGTCGCGTGATTACCTTTTGCAACCTTTAGACAAGCAAAGTCAATGCGGAAGCCAAATTCACTTAACAACCATGTTATCAATTTACCAACTTAACAATTGATGTCTGCTTAGGAGCACCACAGCTACATTTTGAAGAAGAGAGATTTCCCCATTTATGGAAAAGATCAGTGTATGATTGATACATTATGCTATAGAAATTATCTAGAAGGCACTTTAGATGTATGTTGGAAATGTGAAAATATGACAGGACATTTATTATGCTTGATGGACGTATAAAAAAAGCTAAAAGAAAAGGTTGGATCCAAATACATACTTTGACACAGAAGATTCAAAGATTAATATTCAATTGAAGACTTTTTTTTTCTTTTTAGGATTGATTAATGAATAAACACCATGGAAAATTATTTCAATATCTGATCACAGTAGCAAGATTACTTGTATGCATGGAGATGGAAAGATCTGCCTCTATGGAGGAATAGTTGTGAAGTAAACAGATTTTCTGAAATACATTAGCTTCTTTGATTAGAGAGAAGACATTAATTGTTGACCGGAAGTCTCTTATGAACCTTTTGTGTGAAAATGAAAAAAAATGAACCTGTGAATGGTTAGACAGGATCGATTATTGAAAAAAGTAATTTGAAGGATACAAGAATTCATTTCTTTAACTTTTTTGTTTCTTTTCTATTTTTCTTTAACTTTTTTCCTTTTCTTGCACCTTTTTTTACTTTGATTTTCTTTTTTCTTCTCTATTTTCTATTAGCTTCATCTTCTTGTTTAAAAGTTTTTAATAAAAATTATACATTTTAAAAAAAGCTTTTAAAAGCCTCTGACGATCCCAGCTGAGTTGCCTGATCGGCAGAGGCTTTTTTCTCTTTTAAAAACATTTTTTCTACAACCTATTCAGCCGTAAAAAAAAATGCTTTTAAAAATTAAAAAAAAAGGCCTCTGATGATTGCGCGGCTCAGCTGGACATGGGGGGTGGGCAGGGATGTTTGCTACCGGTTCTCCGAACCACTCATCTCCATCGCTACCGGATCAGGTGATCCGGTCCAAACCGGGAGCATTTCACCCCTGCAATAAATGGTGTTTTGGTGAGCAACCTCAGAACTTCATATGAATAAGTGTGTGTAGATATTATGGGGAGATCTCTAATATGTGTTCCAGGGATGGACTCCAGCAGGAGTGCGCATGTGCAGATCACTCATGATGACATCATGGTGGGTGGGTGGAGCCTCCCACCAGTTTTACTACCGGTTCTATAGAACCAGACAGAACTGGGAGCAACCCACCACTGATGCTTTCAGAGGGCACTGTTCCACACTATGTCTACCTGCTTTGGAGCACCACAGCTACATTTCGAAGAGGAGACTGCAATGTTATGTCCTAATTCTATTGTGGCCTCATAGCTCCATAGAGTGGGGCAGAGCTGAAAGGCTCTGAGGAGGGAGATTGAAGAATATAATAATATAACCCATTACCTCTGTTTAACTTTCACATACCTGTACCTGTTAATATCCAAGTTTTCTGTTTCATCACCAGCACCAGGATTCTCTATTTTGTCCCTCTCTAACTTTTTTGCAATGTTGTTCTCCTCTGGGGTTGTTTGACAGTAGGCCTCATGAACGTTCTCTATTTTGAGAGGTGGTGGTTTGATTTCAGGAATGAGGGAGCTCTTAGAATGTACAGCAGTTGGATCATTTTCTTTTTTGGGTTCCTTTGCCTGAGTAGTGGGGTTTTGAATGACAGGACAAATCTTCTTCTTCTTCTTTTTCTTTATCTTTTTTTCAGGTGTGCATTGAGAGTCTCTCTGAGGAGGTAGGCTCTGAGGAGAGGAATATTTGGAGATTGAATTTTAATTTCCCTTTGCTATAATTCTGTAAACTGGAGTTGACAATTTGTAAGTTTGAGACTTAACATCCCAGTATAACCTATCACTTTAACCTGAGATTTAGGCAAAGGGTTTAATTTACTCTCCTGTGGGGAGAACTGCAGAGTTAAGGCTTTTTATATATTTCAGCTGCCAACTCCCGTACAGTATATACAAGCACAGAGGGAATGGATTTAAAATGTCCTTTGCCTCTGCCTCAGGTGTTGAATGAGATAGTATTTTTCACTTTATGTTTTTGCAGACCCCAGGAGTCTCACAGTATTTTTCAAGTAAGGTCAACACTCTTTCTGTTGGGGAGTTGAGGAAGGTTACAGTATGCAATGTATGTATAAACCGGTGATGACTAACCTTTTCTGGATTGAGTGCTCAAAGCATGCCCGAACCCACCAAATGCAATTTCTTGTGTGTCTCGTGTATGTGCCCCACCCCTGTGCATATGCAGCAGAGACTCAAAGACCATGCACATGCACAGCGGAGCTGAATTGGGCTGACAGCTCGTGTGCCCAGAGAGAGGGCACTGCGTCACCATCATGACTATAAACTAAACTAAACTAAACTAAACTAAACTAAACTAAACTAAACTAAACTAAACTAAACTAAACTAAACTAAACTAAACTAAACTAAACTAAACTACTAAGGTTAAAGTATGCAATTAATGTATCGTACTCAACGTGCAGTCCTCAACTGAACTACATACACACGGAGGGAAATAAGCAGTGGGATACCCCACGGTTCCATTTTAGGCCCAGTACTCTTCAATATCTTCATAAACAATTTAGATGAGAGAATTGAAGGGAAATTTCACCAAATTTGCAGATGACACTAAGCTGGCGGGAATAGCTAACACCTTAGAAGACTCAAAAGATCTTGACAGACTTGAGCACGGGGCCCTATCAAACAAAATGAAATTCAACATAGATAAAATTAAGGTTCTACACTTAAGTAAGAAAAACTAACTGTATAGGTATAGACTAGGCCAGGGGTGACAAACTCAAGGCCCGAGGGCCAGATCCAGCCCAAGGGCTGTTTAGGTGTGGCCCATGGGGTCACCCTGGAAACAGTGAAGGACTGACCCATATGCCCCTGCCAGTGAAAATGGAGCTCGGGAGAGCTGCACAAAGCCCTTGCAATCATCATTTTTGGCTGTGACAGCCTCCTGCAACCCTCTGTCAGTGAAAATGGAGCCCAAGTTAGGGTTAGGGAGTCTGTTTTCACTGGCAGAGTCTCAGGCCACCACAGTGTCCCTGACATGAGTGATGTTCAGCTGGCCATGCCCCCCAGCCATGCCCCCCCGAGGTCAAACACAACCCTGATGCAGCCCTTAATGAAATCGAGTTTGACACCCCTGGAGACTAGGGGAATCTTAGCTTAATCCCACCAGCACAGCCTATGACTTTAACTTGAGGTTAAGGCAAAGGATTTAATTTACTCTTGTGCAGGAAGAATTTCAGTTTCTGTTAAGACTCTATGTCAGTGATGGTTAACCTTTTTGATGCTGAGTGCCCAAAGCGCGTGTGCATTCGCACGCACCTGTGCCCCGATCCCCAAAGTGCAATGCGAGCACTCCTCCCGCCCCTATGGATGCACGCATGTTCCCTGTGCATGCGCCCGCCATATGCATCCTGGCCCCAAGTTCCGTTTTGGCTTCCAGGTTGGTGCAGGAGGCTTTTCAGGCCCAAAACTGGGTGCGGGGGGGTGGGGGTGGGGAATCGCGATCTCCACAGTTTCTCCCCTCAGTGCATCCTAGCTTTCTCCTCCATTCCTGCCTTCCATGCCTTCCCCGATCTTTGCAGTTTCTCCTCCATTGCATACTAGCTTTCTCCTCCATTCTTGGCAGTGAAAATTTGGGTGCATCTTATACACCGAATATAGCCCCACCCAGCCTCTCAAATGGAGCCTTCGGAGGCTGAAAAAGCAAAGCACAGAGCTCACAACCAACGAACCTGTTGCTAAAGTTCACCTCTGGGAACAACAGATTGGCGGTGTTCTGGGAGGCCGATCCACCCGCCAATCAGCTGCTTGTGCTAAATCAGACTAATATACCTGTTCCAGGCTTTTGCGAAGGATGCTAGCCAGATGGATGCTGATAGCCAGAATTTTTTTTTCTTATTTTCCTTCCCAAAAACTAAGGTTTGTCTTATATTCTGGTGTGTTTTATAGTCCAAAAAATTCAGTAATTCTTTTGCAAACAGAGATTATCTTGCAGTATGGGAAGTCACACTGCATATTAAGGTAAGTGCCTTGCCTGAAATTTTGTTACAGTTCTTGATGGGAGAAAAAAGGATAAAGAGCAATTGACTTGTATGGATATGCAAATTTGGCTGATGTTGAGAACTTAGTTCCAATCAGATACATTCCTGGAGTAATTAACTGATTCCAATAGTGCAAGAAAGTTATGTGTTTTGAAACAGAGATGCATTTTCTAGAAATTAAATATATATCTGTAAGTAAGGAGTCCATTCATTTCCAGTAAGGGAAATGAAAGATTATTTTCTATTTGTTGTGCTCCTTGATAAATTAATACAACTTAATACAACTGAGGGGGATCTTACTTTAGGTTTCGGAGGTGGAACTAGAGGTGCACTATACTTCATCAATTTTTTGTTTTCCAGCTTCTGCTGGTTGAAATTTATTTTTGAAGATGGCCGTATCATTTGTATAAGCTTGATCCAGCAAACGAAAAGGTCTTGCTGCTGATGTGGTGTAGGGTACAGCTGAAGGTAGTAGGTGCGGCCAGTCACTAGTTTAAGTCGCAGCTGCTTCTTTTCCAAGTTGTGGATTGAGATCTTGACCAAGCACAAAGGGAATAACCTATGTGATACAAAATGGTTTTGAAACACTGAAAGCTTTTAGATGCAATGTACCTCAAGATAATATCTGAAAGGTTCACATGAAAGGTCGCACTTCATGTTTCCTTATTAATTACAGCCAACTGGTTCTTTATATTTTAATAGATGGATCTTCATATGGATCAGTATCTTGTGCTGCTCCTTTTAAGTTTCAATATTTTAGGAGTAAACTAGATGACCTTGATGGAGAGACAGAATCGGTTGCTTAGACAAAATTTGCTAAATTTTAAAAAAAATCGTCAACAAGATAATATTCAGAAGTAGTTCAGGCAGCTGCCTAGCTTATTCATAAGAAGGACAAGGAGATACAGAACACCGATATAAGAGAATATTTTAGTATTTCAGAGTTAAGCACTGATGATATTACCAAGAATGGTAACGAAAGGACTGCAAAAAAGCCATCAAGCTCACAAAATACGAGTACTCCACGGATACAAAACAATTAGACTTTCAAGATTATTATATTCAGTCTCAATAAATATATTTTAGCCTACTGGTTAATTAGCTGATTTCAAAAAACATTTTTTATAGAAGCAAACATCAATCTTGCAACTCTCATTGTTTCTGTACCTCTTCCTCCTCCTTATAGTTCAGTATTTTATTTATTTATTTTATTATTTATTAATTAAGCTTGTATGCCTCCTTCTCTCCGACAAGGACTCAGGGTGGCTCACAGAAATAAATTTTTACAAACAAGAATCAATATTTAAATGTTAAAATTATTAAAATTCCCCTTAAAAACCCCTTCAGTCCCATGTATATTAGGGATAAATAGCTTCCAAATGTTATCTTGCTGCAGATATTAAAAATTATTCTGCCCCTTTTGCCTAAGATGCAGGTCCTATTTACCTACAACAAGGTTGTCTTCCTACCCCATTCTATGTATAGTTTTAACAGGGTATATAATATTTTGAAAAAGTCATGTGCAAAATTTTAGGGAACTAAAATTTGGGTTCCTAATATTTTTTTTGCTATGGATGTCGCTTGTTCCAAAAGTCTGCACTTACTAAAAGGAGTTTGGATTAGAGTTCAGAATTAATTCTACACTTTCTATTATTTGGTCAGAAAGGCAAAAATACTGTAAATTACAGAAGAATAAAGAAAAAGTTAATTTTCTTCAGCTAGAGCAATCTAAGGCATGGAACACATGGTATCTTTAACCTTTTACAAGATTTACAATTCATAAAGCAAATTGATCTTGAATTTCTATAAAGAGAAATTGCTCTATTATCATTCCATCAAATCCAAATTTGTATTGTGTTAATACAATTACAGTACATTATTACCATATAACAATATTAGACCAATCCACTGGTAGATATCCAACCCGGTGCTGAATATAGATTAAGGGATTATTGATTTGGATCAAGTACTGATGTATTCCTTCCAGTCATATTGTATATTAAAAATGTGTATTTTATACTGGCTCATGACTAAAACAAAATCACTTTTGTTGTTGTTGTTGTGTAAAAAGAAAGAAGTTCTCCTTACTGCATGCACTGAGCAATCTAGTCATGAAAGATAGAGTTTGGGAAAGAACATCATGGACAAGGAGGATCTCAGCAGGCCAGATGATAAGATCTTGACGGACAGTTCAGAAGTTACTATCTTAGAATGACTTCAATATGGAAGATTATAATCTGGAGAAGAGTGTGACTCACCTTTTCAGTTCCAATTTCCCTGGGAGGTGCTGATGGAATATGGATGTGGATTTTGAAATATGTTCTTCAGATGAGACAATAGAGCTTGCCAGAAGCAGGGTGTTAGGGACCGGTAGCGTGGGAATGGTGGAAGTTACTCCAAGTGTAATGACTTTCTTCTTATTGTGGACATTAATTGGGTTACCTTCTTTATTGATCTAAGTCACATGATAAATATTTATGATATTAATATTACATTACATTTTAATATATTACAGATACATTAAAATAAATTATTATAGTCATTACATATAAATATTTAAACCTTAATGGATTATATTTATGCAATTTATCTAACTCCTCAATCCAGATAGATTCTAGGCAGTTTATAGAATCTCTTTGCAACCCATCAACTATTATCAAATGATCCATGTTACTAGAAAAAGCTTAAGATGTGAAAAAAAAAGGCAAACTTGTTTTTATACATGCATGATAGCACAAGGGAGACAGTTAAAAACATATTAAGGTGGGATGATTACTTCTATGATAATAGAAGTAAAAAAAAAATGCAAAGTAGAAACAGTGGGGAGAAGACTAGTTCTCAGACAATGCCAATTTTAACGATACTGGTATTTATAGATATATAGAATTTTTTTATTAAAGCAGTCTTTTACACAGAATAAGAACAGTACAAAATTTTAAGTTAAAGATAAGACAAATGGGAAAAGTAATGAAAAGTGAAACAAGAAATGAAAAAGAAATAGAAAAGAGGTGAAAAAAGAATACTTCCAATTTTTTAAACAGTGATTATAAGTACATATATATTTTACTTTTAACATGATCCTGATTTTTGAAACTTGTTATCCCTTCCTTTTATCGCTTTTTACATAGCTTTATTCCTGTTCAGATATTAATCAATCTCCCAATAAATAGAGAAACATATCTTATCTGGGGGGAACTGTTTGATACTATTATTATTAAAATGTAATCTTAATTTCTATTCACAATATAGGAAGGTAATAACTTAACAGTGCAAGTGCTAACCAAGGACCTAAGAGCTGGTTTTTAAAAAATTCTTGTTGTTGTTGTTGTTGATGATGATGATGATTTAATCTTTAATTCAATTCACAATCCGGGACTGGTAAAAACTTAATGGTTCAAGTCCTAACCAAGCACCTAAGAGCTGTTAAGGTAACATCTGATTATATAGGCAGTTCTGAGTAAGGTGGTTTTTTGCAAAGTAAGAATATTCATGTCTGATAAATTCAAAATTTCCATATATCTAGACAACCCTTTGGGTATTGCTTCAAGGGCTCTTATTACTATTAGTACAACCATTAATTTCCTCCTCCACAATCGCTCAACTTCAATTTGCAGACTGCAGTATTTCTTTATTTTTTCTAGATGTTTCTCTTCAATTCATGCATTACCTAGTATTGAAATATCAATGAACCAAACTTTTTTCTTTTCCACAATAGTGATGTCAGACATGCTGTGGGCCAGATATCCCACAGAATCTTGACCTATTCATTTTCAAGAATTTTGTCAATTTGGCTCCAAATAATTTTTGCTGCATTTAAATTATTGTAGTTATTTTTTTTATTAAAAAGTTTTTTAAAAATTTACACATATTTTCCCACTCCCTTCCCCTCCTATCCCAACCCTCCCCCAGACTTCCCAGAGCAAATACAGGGTATAGCATTTAACACACACACACACACAGACACACACACACCACACGCTAACTATCTATAGATTTATCTCCCTCTTGCGTTTTAACTCCCCTTGTTCATATCTAAATATAACTGTTTAAACCAGTTCTTGCTTGAAAGTAGTTAATCCCACTTCATTCTTGTCCATTCTTCAATAATAAGCAGGTCTTCTTTCTTCCAGTATTACATAATCAAAGCCTAATTACAATTAACCATCACATCTCCAACCCTTACATATGTTAACACATTAACAAAATATTTCAACTAGTCTCAAGTAAAATATATTGTAAAAAACCTTATTTTACTTTTCATCCCATAAGCTTATATTGAACATAAACTTATTCATCTTATTCTCTACAAATCCACTACATAACATTAATGTGATTTAAAACAAAAATGTAGAAGTTTAAATAATATCGTTCTTGTAACCCATAAATTTGTGTTGAGAGATCTACACTGACCTTAACTTTAACAATCATAATATTTTCCTTTTAACCCATCAACTTTTATAGATTTTTGAACAAAACATTGTTTAAAATATATTTCCAAACAAAAGTAAAAATTTAGTCAGTAGCCTATAACAATTCAAACATAACATTATTTAATAAAACTTTCCAGAACAAATCATGTCCCTAAATATAAGTAAATCATTCATTTTCACTCTAATATAACTTTTCAAAACAAAACAAATTATATCCCTAAATACAGGTATAATAATTCTTTTTCACTATTACTATCCTCCCCAACAAGGAGGATTATAATTTTTCCATCTCCATTTTTTCCTGACTTTTTTGCGAGCCTTCTTCTTTAGTCTTGTTCCTCTGCCTTTTTTTATTTTTACAAATTCTTGGGTTTTCAGCTGGAATTGTTGAACTTTACAGTCTTGTTCACTTCGCAAAGTAGTTCCTTTTAATAAGCACACCTCTTTAACTAGAATTGAGAGTCCATTTTTGTAAAGAAATTGTAAAGTTCCATTTCAAATCCTTCTTCTTATATTAAAAATCCCAATGCCTCCTGACAATTTTCCATTTGACTGCATCAGAACCTCTGGAAAGATCTCTCTCAATATTTCCTGGTTAAACTCCTTCGAGCCTCTCAGCTTTTCCTTCTTAATTTGAAGAACATCCACTCCATTTTCCACAGGCGCTTTGAACTTCATTTTCCACAGGCGCTCCCTCCTCTTCATTCAGCATCTCAATATTATTTGGCATCTGGGATACCGATACAGTATCTCCCCTTGTATCTTTGTTGCAAATTTGAGTAAAAACCTTCTCAAAACGCCCTTCCAGTCTTTCCATTAATGAGGAGGTAAATGATTCTAGCATTTCTTTAAAGAGATCCACAGTCAGTATTTGTGTATTTGCTGATATATATAATGGTAAGCCTTCGTCCCTTTCAGAAAAACCAGCCATTTTTTTTCTTCCAGTAAAACTTTCACTTTATACTTTCCCAGCAACTAATTCAATTATTCCAATCTTTAAGTGGTACAAGTCTTTTTTTTAATTATTTTTTTCTAAAAATAATTTTTAAGTCCTTCTCCTTTTAAGATATCCTCTTCTTTTAAGCAGGGGTTCTCAGCACAGCATAATACTTAGATACTAAGTATTCGTTTCTTCACGCCCCATTAAAGCTAACCACCATCTTACTTTCCCTTTCTTTCATAAGAATTCAGAGTGAAGTAATAAACTTTCCAGAGTTAAAGTATAGTACTTGTAATTTAGTTTCTCCTGTGTTAATTCTGCCAGCTTTTAGATCCAGAATCATTGTTTTTTTTAAGTTGAATTGCTGGGGTGGTCGCGGCGTGTAGTTCTGCTTAAAGCAGAAGCATCCCGGGTCCAGAGCAATGACGGGCTTTCCGGGAAGCTCTCACCCTTTAAGACCCAGATTTAAAAAAAAACCTGGGGCTCTTGGGGAGTTCTACCCACATCCGCCAGCTCTCTTTCCCCCCTTCACCCAGGGGGAAAGTTTTCAAGCCGCTAGACAGCTGATTTTCGCTGTTCTAGTGGCTCTTATGGAGCCTGGGGCTGATGCTCACAAAGGAGCGTGCTTCAGCGCTGGCGGAGCCACAGGAAGTCCCTAAATTATTGTTGTTATTATTGTTGTTATTGTTATTAATCATCGCACAGTTAGCCAGATATTCAGACTGGATTTGGCATTTTTGTCTACCTATCAAACCCTTACCAAGGAGCTGGGATAGACAGATCTGGATGTTTGATAGTATCACAGATATCATCGCAGGATGGAAGCTGTTCCCAGTAAAGCCACCTTTTGCAATTGACTGATGGCAAATTTGTCAATACTAATGGTGTTCAAGTGGTGGTCCAGTTGTTTTGGGATTGCATCCAAGGTGCCTATTACTATTGGCACTATCCTTGCTTGCTTTTACCACAATTGTTCTATTTCTATTTGTAAGTCTTTGTATTTTATTATCCTCTCCAGTTCTTTGTCTTCTATTCTGCTGCTTCCAGGCACTGCCACATCTGCTATCCAGACTTTTTTGTCTATCTTATTGACAATTGTTAAATCTGGGGTGTTAGGTGTTTGCCTGTTGCTTCTATCCTGTGATAATATCTGTAACAGATCTGCTTATCCCAGCTCCTTGGTAAGGATTTTATAGGTAGACAAAAATGCCAAACCTAGTCTGAACATCTGGCTGACTGTGCCATGATAAATAACAATAATAATAACCACCCTGCTTGGAATTAACATTCAGATGTTAACTTAACAGTTCTTAGGTCCTTGGTTAGGACTTGTTAGGAGGTGTTAAGTTTTTACCAGTTCCAAACTGTGAATTGGATTTATGATTAACAACAACAGCCACAACAACAACAACAACAATAAACAAAACTAAGTAGGAAGAGGCTCTCTTCCTACTTAATGACTCACAACTTCCTTCTGTCCATGCCTCAGAAAGCTGCCAATCCTTGTTTATTTAAACTATACGTTTCATAATTCATACCACTATTCAGTTTTCAAACCCAGTTTTGGATCCAATCCCATGAAAAGATAGTAATGGTGGTGGAAAAATATGTTATACAGTATATGAAAACTTCATCTGACTCTGGACCAGACTTAATTATGCTTAGATTATTAATACATTTCATTGATTGCAATAACTTTGTTCCAAGATGACAAATAATGCATTCAACTTTCTGATTTTAACTCCCAAGATGAGCTCCTTGGAAATGAAAATGGAAATGTTTACAAATGACTGGAAGGACCTACAGTATATGAAACTAAATGACCAGTGGATCAGATTTTGTTTGATGGTTTCCAAGTTGAATTGGTTTGCAATAATCACAAGCAATTAATTTCTCTCTATCTGGGATAAAAGATAAAGTATAACTTTCAAGCAGGATTATGCTTTAAGAACCTTTCCTTGTTAGAAATTAAATTATTTCCCTAACTATATAAGCTGTTACCTTTGACTCATTTCACCTTCTTTTCCCCAAGCTCTCTATGAGAGAGAAAGTACTTACTTGGAAGAAATCACTTTCAAACATGGGTGAACACTGAAACATCTCATATTCACCTTGCCGTAATAAGCATTCGAGTGTCTCCATTCTTCTGTAGAAAAAGCTCTTTGCGCAGGTTGTTTCAGGCCCAACACCTCAAAGCTCTTAGAGTTGTAAGGAAAAAAATGCTGTTCAGAAATGTGGCTAATCTGGAATCCAGATATGAATATTTACTTGCAAAACCTGATATTAATTTAAGGCAATAAAATTTAAAATTATATGTGAAATACTTTGAAGTACAAATGAAAATCACTTTTCCAAATTTTTTTTGAGTTCAAATTGTAATATTTTGCATATCTTGGAATCCTTGGAACATTTTCCATTTGAATTTTAAAACTTTTTCATCAATGACAAAAATATTGAGGTACATAAATTATAATTTGAAAGTATCATTTTTGCCTATTATTTAATTATAATCATAATGTTTTTAATGCAGAAAACTTAAATTTGCCATGAAAAAACTTCCTTTCCATAATATTATTGAGAATTCTTCACTTAATAAGTTAAAAAAGCAACAGTTCTTTGTAGGGATGCTTATTGTTTATGCAGTAGAGTTGGAATTGTTTATTTCATGCATTTGTATTTTCCTTCAGGGGAAAAAAAATAAACAGAGCCATTCAGAACAGTAAATTTCGATCTGCACTGCAGGATCATCCCAGGATGCTTTAGATTTGCTGCTCTAGGGAGCAAAAGATACTTTCCCTCCTCCTGTGATCATTTCATTATATTCCCAGATCAGTCTGAAGCTGGTTTCCTATTGTACTAGTATTATTGACTTATATATATATATATGAAGGACAGTGTCCAGATTTTCTTGTTAAAGAAGATTGTAACGTAAGAGACATCTTCTATCAAATAAATTACTTGGTACTCAGGTAACTGTCCATTGTCAAGCAGCCATTTTATTTGAAAAATACATGAAATAAAATAGGTCCTTCTTAGTCATGTTTAGTATACTAAGGCCCTCAGCTTCATACCTTCTTTCTTTTCAGCAGGATTGAGTTCACTTCTGTGAGATTTTCAGATATGGTTTTCACATTCTCTCATTAAGAGTTGCTTATAAATCTCTGAAGTGAGTAAGTGGCTTTGCAACTATCACAGTAGCCCAATGTCACTTTTAGAGTATAAGAAAAGGAGACCTTGGATAATGGGATTTGTCTAGCAGTGGCCCCCTAAGTAGCAGCCTGAATATGCTGCTGACTCATCTTAGATGTGTTATTCAGTGAGCAGCAAAAATATGTGGGTTTTTCTTCCAATCAGAGAAGTTGTTGCTAAATTTATTTCAAGACTGCAGCTTTTAGCAATTCTATTTTTTACTGTGGCCTTTTTCATCAAAACTGTTTAGTTACAATTAATATGTGATTATTTTAAAATGTAATTTAATTAGACTACATTTTTGTTGGAAAATTAGGATAGAATTCCAATTTTGAATTTTACAATTGAGTAAGTATATCTACCCTGGAAGTTCATTTTGATAACATGTCCATTTAAACTACTAACTGCTAATTTCTTTTGATCATTAATTTTATATGGCAGATCTTCATACTTTGATTTCATTCCCAGACTGTTACTGAAACGTTTTAAAGCAGATGTACTCAATCTGCAGCCCACAGGCCACATGTGGCCCTGAACATTTAGCCCCACAACATCCTGAAAATAAGCCCCCCCCAATATTTAGATGCATTCGCAGCTATTGCGCAAACAACACGACCTGAGGAGACAAGGCTGAAGAGGGGCAAAAGGGAGGGGAAACATTCCCCATTTCTCTTAGTGGCAACTGCAAAGAGCAGCCACAAAAAAACTCTTGCCAACCCTAGCCCTGTCGATCTGGAACTGGGGGGAGGGGGACTGGTGCCGGAGCTCTAAGCAGTGGCCGATGTAGGCTGTCTGCACAGCCATGAAGTGGGATCAGCATGGCCAGATCTTGCCCGCAGCATTGCTGATGAGGATCGGGTCAGAACTGCTGCTGCCCGAGATCAGCAAGCCAAATTCGGTGAGCCAGATGCACTGCTGCCACTTAGGAGAAGAAGAGAGAGAGGAGGCACTGCAAGAGAGCCCATTTCTCATGTTCTTCTCTTCCCAGGCTCCCTGAATCTGGCTTGCCAATCTCAGTCAGCAAGGGGGAGTGGCAGGTGGGATAGGGTAGGGCGTCGGAGTGAGATGCATGGAGTGAGATGGGGTTTGCCTTGCCATCTCTTCTCTCCCCCCTCCCAAGGCATGGCAGGAGTTGGAAGTCAGATAACTCACAGCGAAGAAGAGAGATGCAGTACATGGGAGTGGTAGGTCTGGCTCATCGAATCTGGCCTGCTGATCTTGGGTGGCAGCAGCCTGACCCAAGCCTCACCGGCAATGCTGTCGGCAAGAACCAGCCATGCCAATCCCACTTCATGGCTGCACAGACAGCCCACACCGGCCACTGCTCAGCGCTCCGATGCCAGTCCCCCCCTCCAGCCCCAGGTCGACAGGACTAGGGTTGGCAAGAGGTTTTTTTGAGGCTGCTCCTTTTGCGGCTGCCACTAAGAGACGTGATACGTGAGCTAGGGTTTGCAGTAGTGGCTTCTGCAAGGCCATTCTGCGTGAATGGCAGGTGTGTGTGCGGCATGTTTCCCCCTTCACTTCCCACCTCACCTCGTGCTGTTTGCACAGGAAGCATCGAAAAAGCTGCTGGAGACAGCGGCCTGAGAGGCACTGGCGAAGCAGCTGGTTGATGCTCCAGCACCAGTTCCCCAGCCACAGGCCAAGCTTTAGGGGCCTCCTGTACCTCAAAAATAATAAGACCCCCGATAATAAGGCCAAGGCCATATTTTGAGGGTCAAAGGAAAATAAGACCTTGTCTTATTTTCAGGGAAACATGGTACCAGTCACAAGCAACAGAGCTCTCTGTTCCTGTGCTGGCTTCTCTCTGTTTGTGGTCTCTGAAAGGAGCCAAAGCCACTTTGTAGGGGCAGCAAAGCTAAGGAGAAGCACTCTGAGAGGTCGCAGGAGAGACCGTAACTCTCCTGCTGAACCCATGGGCTTTTTTCTCTCTATGCCATGGTGAGAAGAGGCAGTCTAAGATGGCTGACACAAAGCTGGGACATCCAAGGAACATCTAAGATTTGTGCTGGAGCAGAGTTAGTGAATAGTGTCTGGAACTGGGTGAGAAGAATCCTTTTTATTCAAATTTTAACTCCAAAAGAATATCCAGGAAAAGAGAGGCTCATAACTATTTTTAAAAGCAGCAGCAACTTAACAGTCTGAGGAAAATTTCAAAACTGAAGAAAAAACAATTAAAGGGGAAAAGGCAAAAAAAATAGTTAAAAATACAGAAAATTGGACTTTTAAATTGCACAGCTGTTGTTT
This sequence comes from Coluber constrictor foxii, assembly GCA_038048745.1. Classification (NCBI taxonomy): domain Eukaryota; kingdom Metazoa; phylum Chordata; class Lepidosauria; order Squamata; family Colubridae; genus Coluber; species Coluber constrictor. The sequence continues at coordinate 75,590,168 of CM075961.1, forward strand.
TGGATAGGCATTTTGAAATGCTGGAATTATCTACTTAAAAAATTAACATTATTTTTACACTGTGGGAAACTGGAAAAATTGGTTAACATTGAAATCTAATCTAAGAGTGCCACCTGCTGACGAAAGGAAGTATAACACCCTGCCCCCCCCCCCCAAATCTTGGAAATACTTGATTACTGGAGACTTAAATGTGAGAATAAGACACACACTATCATTAAAATGACTCCTGAAGATTACAACACAAGACAGATTCTATAGAGGGATTTAAGGAACTTCTGGAAAACATATGGGATTATCCAGAGGAACAGATTGATGAATTGTGAGATACAAAGAATTAAAAATATTGAATTTTTTGTGAAGTGAGTTTAGGCTTGAATATATGGTTTTTGGATGATTGGACAAAAAAGGGACACAATAAAATTTAACGAGATGCTTCATCAAGAAGAAATGAGTGGAATTTGGGAAGAGATGATGCCATTAATTCAAAATACAAGGGATACTGATGAGAAACCACAAAGAAATTATGAACTTAATTGAGAGCATAGATGAAAAGCTGGAAAATATAATACAAAGGGCAGGGAGTGATTCAGATGCCCAGGAAGAGGAGGAGCCAAATGAAAGAGTAGATGAAAAAACAGAACAGACAAAATAAATGAAACAAAATGATGAGAAGGAGATAATAACAAAAATAATAAGGATTGAAGAAATAAGCAAAGGAGAGAGTATTCTAAGGAATTAAAAAAGGAACCGGAGAACCAGGAAGATTTTTCTGGAAGAGAGATAGGGGCAAGAGTAGATATTTTGAAAGCTAGACAATAGAAAAGGGCAGAAAAGGGAGCAATGTTTAAAACGAGTAGTCAAGATGTGGAAGTTGAAAGAACTAAAGATCCAAGAGAGGAATATAGGAGGTAAGCTAAGAAACAAACAATTAAAGCTTTGAAGTAGGTAAGAGACGATGGCTAGAAAGGGAATATGTTTAAATATAGTAGTGGCATAACCAAAAGTTAGAATAGGGATGGAAACTAGAGGGAAGGGGATAAGAAGTAATAATAAGAGTGGGGATCAGAATTTGAATGTTGGTTTTATCAAGTATGTTAAAATAATATGGTGACTGGCACAAAAATAATATATTGAACTATTGAATAACCAAATAATGAAAGATTATAATCCAACATGAATATGTGCATACTTGCCAAATGTAACTAATATAATTATAATATTTTATTTCTGTTAAAATGTATGATATGTAGAATATGGTGATTGGCGTAAAAATAACATTGAACTTTTGAATAACTAAATAATGAAAGACTATAATTTAATATAAAATGTGTATTATTATAAACAGAACTATATAAGCTTGTTAAATATGATCAGTGAGATCAATACTGTTCTATTTGTACCAAAATGTATGACATTCAGATGCCACACAGTTCACACATTGATATGTTTTTAAAAAATAAAAAAATAAAGAACTTGGGGAAAAAACCAATATTACATATTTTATATATGGCCCAAGACAATTCCTCTTTACTCAATGTGGCCCAAGCGACTCATGTTTTAAAGTCATCTTCAGTGAGTTCAGTTTTAAAATGAACATATCTTTTCTTTTATGTACACTGAGAGCATATGCACCAAAGACAAATTCCTTGTATATCCAATCACACTTGGCCAATAAAAAATTCTATTCTATTCTATTCTATTCTATTCTATTCTATTCTATTCTATTCTATTCTATTCTATTCTATTCTATTCTATTCTATAGCTTTCTTCCTTTGCTAACAATTTTTACTTGAACATCACTTAGCATGCTTCGTGGATAATGTTGTTATTGATATGGTAAGATCTGTCCAGCTTTTCTTGAACAGTTTATTCTTCTCTGGGCAATCCCGCTCCCCTCCAATCACTGGGCACTGCAAGCCAAGGCTATTTCAGCTTTAATTGCAGGAGGGACTGGATACCTGGCCTGTAGAGAGATTTCTGCTTGTATAATAATTGACCATTACTTCCCCCAAGCCTCTGTCAGGCTGTGTATGAGTGTCAGGTTCTATATGTGTGTCTTATAAATGTGAAGCATAAGTTTAGATTTCTTTTGAAAATGCAATAAACCCCATTTTAAAAACAGAATTAGCACTCTGTTGAGAAAATGCTAGTCTAGAACTGTACTAATGGTTAACTTAAACTGAGAAAGAAAGCTGAATTCTGCCAAATTTGTTTTGTTACTAGTGTGCCTATTAGATGTTTCCTTCTGTTTTCACTACAAAGGAGCCCATGTAACTATCCTATTTACAGATTTATCCAGGGGTGAAATGCTCCCAGTTCGGACCGGATTGCCTGATCTGGTAGCGATGGCGGTGGATAGTTCAGAGAACCGGTAGCAAAAATCCCTGTGGCTGTGCCACATACCCCACCACCACCCACCATGCCCAGCTGAGCCGATCATCAGAGGCTTTTTTTTTTATTTTTAAAAGCATTTTTTCTACAACCTCTTCCGAAGAAAAAATGCTTCTAAAGGCAAAAAAAAAAGCCTCTGATGATCGTGCGGCTCATCTGGGATAGTCAGAGGCTTTTCAAAGCATTTTTTTCTGCAACCTCTTGGCCGAAGAGGTGGTAAAAAAAATACTTTGAGAGGTCTCTGACGATCCCAGCTGAGTTTCCTGATTGGCAGAGGCAAGCATTAGAAAAAATGCTTTGAAAAGTTAAAAAAAAAAAGTTGGCCACGCCCACCCAATCACATTACCCCCACCCCCACCACCAAGCCATGTCCACAGAACCGGTAGTAACAAATTTTACATTTCACCCCTGGGTTTATCATACGTAGGGGTATTATTTTGCCTCCTACAAAAGCTCGTCTTGGATCCTCCCTCCATCACTTTCCCCTGCGCCTATTAACCCAGCTCATAGGTAACAGCCACTAAGGAGGGTGGAGGATGATGTGGGAGGAAGCTCTCCTGATCTTTTTGCTTGACACTGCTGCTTCCTTCTGCATTATCCTGCATACTGTCTGTTTGCTTGTAACTTGTCATTCAGGCTATTTCTAGGTTTAGTGCTTTTAAAGCAGCAATAAACCTATGTTCAGAAATATCCTAGCAGACTACAAGTGGAGTACACCTCCATGTTCTAAAATGGGCAGTGTGACCAATAGCTAAATCTGCCATTCGAAGAATCATCTACACTTACCCAGAAAAACCATTAGTTCCATTTTTTTCACTACTAAGAATAAATAAAGTCAGGGGGAATCTATCAATCACTTTCCTTAACTTGTTCACATTAAGTTGGAAGGACATCACATTTTTCTGCCTCATTGCTGAGGCATAAGAGAACTCGGGCATCGGGACAATAAAATTTATGCCAGCCTAGTTTCCGGCTAACCCAAGGACTGGTGTGTTGCAATTTAATGTGATTCTTTAGCTGTGTGTGTAGTTTGTACTGATTTTTTTGTGAAATCATTCTTCACTTCATGTTTAGGAATCCCTGCCTCTTTCTCCAAATAACAATTCCCTAAAGATGGATGTTGTCTATAGTATGTCTTTTTAATTAGACATAATGTCCTAGTTTACTTGATAAATTTTATGATTGAGCAGAAATTTGTATATAGGTATTCCATGTGAGAAAGGCAAGCTTTTTAATAGTTGAGATATATTTATATATATGTGCTAAGGTCAAAAATTAAAAGATCTTTTGTAGTATTAACCTGATGTATGTGATTTTAGCAACCTGAAATTTTGAAAGAAATTTTCATTTCAGTAGCCACTGCCTGCTGTTGTCTGAACATCTCTGTTTTGGGCCAAGGATCATCAGACTAAATGTTTAAATCTCTTTTTATTGTCCAGACTTGAGTTTAAATCAGTGGTGGGTTGCCCCCGGTTCGCACTGGTTCTATAGAACCGGTAGTAAAACCGTTGGGAGGCTCCGCCCACTGACCCTGATATCATGAAAATGCTTCTGCGCATGCGCTTGCACAGAAGAGTGGCGTGCGCATGAGTGAAGAGCGTGCTCGTGGCCCCATTGCGAACCGGTAGTAAAGGTAAGTAGAACCCACTCCTGGTTAAAATCATTAATGATTATTAATCAATTATTAAATGAAAAAATAAACGTTAATCAAGCACAATGTGCCTGTATGAATATACAAAGTACCTTTTGTTCATACCTGAATTACCACAGTCAGCTCCCCCCAAGGAGGGGTTAGAAGGTTCAGCTTCCAAATAGGCTTAATATTTTAAGCAGCTTTATTCTTAGTGTTGAGAACCTACACTTACCTGTGCTCTCTCAATTTACGTTGTGTTGCCTTATCAGCTGCTGACACTCAGAGGCCCTGGTTCATTGCCCCCCTACTTTGTCACACAGAAGCTGTTTTATGACATCACTAATATCTTTATTATCATTTTAGTTAGGCATTTTATCCAGGCTTGCAAGTAAAGAATTAGGACAGAGACATTATGGACAAATAGAGAATTTAACTTAGTTTTTTGCAGTTTTTCTGTCCAGAGAAATATAATGACAAAGTTCAAAATTCAGCAATAATGATTTAATATGTGATTAAAATTTTAGATTCCAGTGTATAAATTTCATTCTTAGAAATCACTCAGATGTGGAACTTTAGGGACTATGGGCTTGAGCGTACTTTATAATAAGGCTGGTCCTTCTGGATTGCCTTATCTAGGGAGGCAATACAGATTCTAGTCCTGATGTACCTTTAATAGATGATCTATACATCCTCTATATTAAAAAAATGGAATTTTAAAAGGTATTAGTTTCTTTTGATGGAATAAGCAATATCAACCTTTCCCAATTATTTTCTAGTACACAACACTGTTTTTGCTGGCTATTATTGCTGCAGGCTGTAGGAAAAAAAAACCAAATAGTAATAAATTTAGCTGGTGCAATTAATGCAATATAAGTAATCAGTCAATATCCTCCTATTTTCACATTTCTATTTTGAACCAGTTAAATGATCTTCAAAGGCTGATGTAACCAGTAATCCTGATGCCTCCAGCACAGCAATAATTGAAGCTAAGTCTACTTTCTCTTGTATGAGGTATAACTGCTACACAATGAAATTTCTTCATGTACAGTTGAGTTTGTCTTTCCTTAGTCCATAACCCGCCATCTTTGTTATAAATCTAAATTCTGATATTATTAGAGGGAGAACATTATTTTTCCCATCCATTCTTTTTATGAACTTTGTGATTTTATAAATGATCTGCATGAATCTCTCTTACTGTCTCTTCCCAACCTCTCCCCCATGCCCCAATCTTCCAGCTCTAAGTACTTTAGCCTTTTTTGGCAGAAGTTTTCTTTCTTTTCGTAAATTAGTTGCACTTTTTATGGTTTTCCTCATTTTATTCTATCTTTCTGAAGACTTTTAGAAACATAGCAATTTTCTTAGTATTGCTAAACCATTATGTTTTGTTGCTTCCAGATGAAATTATGGAATTAGAAGTGGTGGCATGGTGGTTAGAATGCAGTATTGCAGGCTAATTCTGCTGTCTTCCAGGAGTTCAGTCCCCACTGGCTCAAGGTTGACTCAGCTTTCCATCCTTCCGAGGTTGGTAAAATGAGGACCTAGATTGTTGGGGGCAATATGCTGACACTGTAAAATCGCTTAGAGAGGAGTGTAAGTCTATGAAGTGGTATATAAGTCTAGGTGGTATTATTATTATTGCTATTATCCATTTTGTTTTATCTTAGCCATATTGATGAACTGCCTGAATATTCTAAAGAGGCCATTTAAATGGCAGGTTTAGCTCATTTAGCAGATACATGAATTCAGCAGCCAGGCAGTTAGTATCTTTTATTTGGTATTTGAGCAAGCAATTATTCGGGCACCGTTTCTCTACCCACAAATTTCTGAGACAAAAAACAACAACAATAACAACAACCCATCATCCCTGTATTTTTAATAATGTTTCATAGCCCTGGCTCATTTTAGTGGGGCTTTCACAGCACTCTATGGAATATAAGTAGACCAGAATGTTAATATGTTTGCGTCATGCTTAATGTGTATGCATACTGTAAATTGCATAATTTATATGCTGATGTTTTGACACATGTTGTTATTTGCCTTCCTGCCACCCAGCTAATATGTGCCACAAGACTTCCACAAACAGTTTGAAAAACATGACAAGGGTGAGTTGAAGGTAAGGCTTAGTTGCTCAGAACATCATGTACAGTATTTAATGCACAAAAGATCTAAATGCCTGCCCTCAGTACTTTTGAGGCTAGAAGTCATGATGATGGTCATCACAGTTATCACAAACAACAATAAAGAAACTGTTTGAGCTGTTCCATTTTTTGGGACCCCATGAGTGATAGAGTGTATGCCGTGGATATACTGTATATCCCAACAGAGTCACTCAAGCTATGAAGGTCATCCCAACTTTCTAAGTAATCATACCTTATGTTGGGCAGCAATGATATAGCAAGATACTGGATGATCACTTAAGTGCCAGTGGCAAAGGTTTCAACTCATTCCATGCAGAAATAGGCAATGGTGAACCATTCTTGTATTTTGACCAAAAAAACCTGCACTGGTGGAATATCAGCCCTTAGATTAGATAAGGGAAACAATGCCAGAGTTGTTGAGAGTCAAGAGCATATAGGTTTGATAAATTATGGCTTGTTGCAAAGTCAGCCAGATGTTCAGACTGTATTTGGCATTTTTATCCACTTATTAAATGCTTCCCAAGAACCTGAGATAGGCAGATATGGATGTTTGATGGTATATTATTATTACTTTTTGTAAAGCCATATTAGCAGAATATTGCCAAACTGAATTTGCTTCCCCTTCCCCTCTTTATCTTGTCTCGAAGGAGGTTGTCTTAACATTTATCCATGTTACATTCTTGCCCCAGACTCAGAGCTCTTATCTTAGCAGTGACTTTTCCTCCTGTCCTATAAGGCCATTATCTCAGTCTTCTAAATAGAAATATAAAATGATTGATGAGATAATACTGGGTAATGAGCAGAGAATAGTTGGTTACAATGCAATCGATGATCAAATAATATTAGTCAGACTTTGTGAACAACCCTTTAACATGACTATTATCATTGTTTATACTCTTAAGTACTGATGCAAAAGAGGAGGAGTAGTTTTATGATAAAATTAAATTTGAAATTGAAAGCATATGCATGTGCTACTTATGATTAGACATTGTAATGCCAAATTTGCAAACATTGAATAGGAAAATGTGGCTGGTCAGTATGACTTTGGGGTCTAAAATGAAGCAAGAAACCGATTTATCATCTCGGCCAATGCAATTATTTATTCATAGCTAACACTCTTCAAACAACCAAAATGATCCTTGTATACATGGACATCATTAGGCAGAATGCATAGAGATAACAGTGGTTATATTGGTTTTAAAAGGACGTGCAACACCTCAATTTTATTATCAGAGATATGACCAGATGCTAATTGGAGAACAGATCACAAGCTGCTTATGTGCAGATTCTGAGTTAAGTCAAAGAAGAAGAAAATCCTTTGAGGTAGATCAGACTTGAACAATAAAGTAATGTAATATATATTCCTATATTAGACTCAAATTTCTACATCTGCTTCCTTGGCTGCAGTGATTTCTCTTCTTTTTCAAGGTTATTCTCACAGCCTATTTCAGATCTTGAAGTTATATCTATCATTTTCAAGGAGAATCTAAGGAATCATTTGAAGCCCAGCCATTGATAGAATTGTGGAATGAACATAAATATGTCATTAAGGATGAATGTGAAAAGAGGCTGCCAAAGATGAAGAAATAGAACAAAGCAAAATGGATATCAGAAGAAAATTGAAAATTGCCAAGAAGAGAAGAGATACCAAAATTACGACAGACAAAAATTTCAGAGAGGTACTTAAAGCATTTTAAAGAACTATTAGACAAGTAGCATTAAAAAAAGAAAACTTAAGTAAGCACATTGAAGATAGTAACAGAGATGGGAAAAGAGGGAAAGTATTTTAAAAGATCTCTGAATTATGAACTCAGAAGGCAGTTCCAACTTCAACCTGGTATATGAAAGGATTCCTATGGACAAATACTGTAGTAACTGACTCAAAAGTGAACAGAGAAAAATGAAAAGATGAAAAGAGTATATTGAAATATTGTCCATTAGGGATGTGAACATGCAAAATATTCCCTACTCGTATGAGAAGATGAATTTAGATCAGTACTCTGGTCATTTATGAAGTTGAACAGCTACACAAAGTGATGGAATATTCATATTAATATGGTAAGCAACAGAAGAAGAGTCACTAGAGTTCTAACCAAGTGTAATGGTATGGCGGAATGATCTTGATGGATGAATTTCTTGCCAAAGGAATGGTTGGGCAAGAGAGGAAGGAGCCCCCAGTGTTTTAATGGTTAGAAAAAGAAATTTAGGAAGAACATGCCCTAATTGTCAGATGGTTAAAAGCATCCGTGGGAGTTTGTACTTTTAGACTTGCAAGATTCTGTTAATGTAGTATTATAATAAGTTGAATTAGCTCATCTGGCTCTGTTTTCTGTCTGTTTACCTGGGTGGGCTGATTTGAAGTTATGCCAGCAAATCTGGAGAATGACAAAGTAGCTAATGAATTGAAAGAGGTCAATCTATAATCTAAAAGACATGCTAGATGTTCATATACTGGCTTCAGAAAAGATTAAGTAGTATTAAACATTATTAACTGATATATGATAAATAATTGAGAAAACCAAAGAATACCAAAAAGTAGTAGATATGTGCTTCACTGATTATAGAAGGATTTTAGATTTGTTAATCATGTCAAACTGTGGAATGTGCTCAGAAAAATGGGAATTTCAGGACATCTAATTGTTCTCATATGAAACCTACATGTTGGTTAGAAAGCCACATATAGATGGACTGGCAACATGGACTGTCTCCAGGTTTGCAAAGGAATGCAACCAGGTTTGATATATTCTTCCTATTTGTGGAAGCAAAATTGGAAGCTATGTAGAAAAAGATGAATGTGGCTTTAAAATTGGAGGAAAAGACATTAATAGTCTGCTGTAAGATAACAACACTATCCATATAACCAAAAATACAAAGGATTCACAAGCTCTAGTAATAAAAGTCAAGAAGCACAGTGTGGGAAAATGGGATTAAAATTATACATACATACATACATATATACATACATACATACATACATAGAAACCTACATACAAACACCCACGAAAATCTCAGAAAACACATGTATATGTGTTTTCTGAGATTTTCATGGGTGTTTATATGTAGGTCTTTGGTTATTTGGGTTTTCTCCCGTGTAAAATTGGAAGTGTCTTGGCGACATTTCGACAAAGTCTCATTCGTCATCTTCAGGCTAGTGTTTTCGGCTAGTTCTCTGGAGAAGTTGGGAAAGGTGAAAGGAAAGAGAAGAGGACGACTAGCAGCAAGGTAGACAAAATCAGTTGCAGTGACAATAGATATATCATTGGAAGATCTGCCGGGAGAAACTGTCATGAGAAAATATATCTATGTGAACTCTAAGAGTCGACAATGACTTGATGACTCATATTCAGATGTAGATAGCCCTAGTTTTGGCATCACTATTTGGTAAAGCATTTGGACCTAGAATATCAAGAACTGAGCATTGTCTTTGGACAAAAGAACAATCAACCTCCTCAAAGAGTTTAGCATCCACTTATTCCTATATTGTATAAAACTGAAGATAAATGTCCTGCATAAGAAAAGGTACAAGAACCCTCCCTACAAACATCCAAAAAAGACGCCTAGATAACTTCTTTCTCCCCAACTATCCTCTCTGAAATTAATAAACTAAAGTTATTTGATGAGGAAATAAATAGTTAATTCAGTAGTATAAGTAGCATTCTTTATTTTAAATTCTATGTCTTTCCTTGCTTTAATATATTTCCATTTCCTGTCATGAACTCATTTGTATATTTGGTTTAATAATTAGTACATAAGCACCTCTCTGTTTAAGGATTGGCATAAAGGTTGTTCAGTTTTGAATTACTAGGATTATGGCAAGATGATCCAATGCACTTCCTTTACTCCTTACTTAGGCCCAGGGTGGAGAAGCTCGGGAACTTCCTGATATTTTACTGGGGAACCTGATATTATTTGTGAAGATAAGCTCCGATATGAATTTTTAAAAATATCACCCTCCTTCCCCTAGTTTTAACAGTCACATACTACTATGATCAGGAAATTAAAATTACTTATGTAAATATAAGAAAAAAACTTAATTGATAATTCCAAGTATATCTGGTATTATTATGTCATATAAGAGCATTACTGCCATTGACTTCTACGAATGAAAGAAATTGATACCATGTTTCAATGCTTACCATGCTTACCATATTAAGACCTACCCAGAAAATAAGACCTATCATGCTTTTGAGCGCATGTGCTAAAATAAGACCTGCTCCAAAAATAAGTGCCTGCGCAGCTGGTCCCCACCATTTCCTCTGGCTGCTTGCTGTGCAGACAACACGAGGTTAGGAGGCAAGACCAGAGGGGGGAAAGGGGAGGGTCACATGCCCCATATGCCCCACACACCTGCTATCCATGTGGAACAGCCTCACAACGGCCACTCCCACAACCTTAGCCACCGGATCCCTTCTGTTAATGGCAGCTGCAAAAAAGTGGTAGGCCCAGCGATGCGCCTTGTGCTCCCTCATTACATAATGGTGTGTTGGTTGCAGCAGGCCATCCTACTGTCTACAAAAGAGCTGCTTCACCACTGCCATTCAGGAGGCCAAGCGACGCATCCCAAGTGTTGCTGGGCCTCCTCGTTGCTTGCCGTGCAGGAGATGAGGAGGCGAGGCTGGAGGGGAGGGGAACAGTGCCACACATGCCCCATATGCAACTGCCATCCACACAGAACAGCCTCGTGGCAGCCGCTCCCTAGCCAGAGCTGCTTTGCCAGTGCCACTCAGGCCACTGCCTCCAGCAAGCATGGCCACTTTGCAGCTGCAAAAGCACCAGGAGGTCCAGTGACATGCCCCACACATCACTGGGCCTCCTCGTTGCTTGGAATGCAGATGCCAGAGCGGGGGGGGGGGAGGGCTTGCCCCACACACCCTTATCTATGTTATATTTATGATAGTTATGACTTGGGGTCTTGTGATCCCCTTTTGCGACCTCCTGACAGCAAAGTCAATGGGGAAATCCAGATTGACTTAACATCTGTGTTGTAGTTTAACAACTGCAGTGATTCCCTTGACAACTGGCAGGAAAGATTGTAAAATGAGACAAAACTCATTTTTTGCCTCATTGCAAAAATTGCAATTCCTAACCCTTCCCACCCCCCACCCCCGCCAGGGCAACTACAATGCCAAATCGCAATCAAATCCAGGGTTTGGATTAATGGATTAATGGATTTAATGATCTAAAATGTATTTTATTTTGACTCCTAGACAAGATGAGTTCAAAAAGAAAGCTACTCCATGGAATTCAGGAAAGGAATTGTGGAGGGATTCTTAGGGCAAGAATCTGACAGCTTTCTGCAAAGAGAAGACGCTGGATCTCAGTTTGGTCCGAAAATGGAGAGCAGAGTGCAATAACTTCAGTCAACAGATACACGAGGAAAATGCTAAGAAGCACGCGTGTGGATCAAGTCAGCAACCATTATTTCCTGTACTTGAAGACAGCATCTCTGAATGGATCGCTGACAGGAGAGCAAAGGCCCTGTTCTACCGATAGTCAAGCATTTGCCCTTGCAATGGCACCACAGTTACAAATTCCCCAGGAAGAATTCAAAGCCTCTCAACACTGGCTGGATGGCTTCCTTTAGTGATGTGAACTGTCTCTGAGAAAATCCACCTCACTGTTCAAGCTGTAAGATGCTGAACTTGTCAAACGCGCACTTGCATTCAAGTCCTTCGTTGATGGCATTGACTTTTCCAAATACCAGCTGCCATGGATGAAATTGCAGTGTTTATGGGCCAAGGAGCTCAAAGAACAATTGATCAGAGGGGTATCACATCTGATCCACTGGATATGAAAGTGCGCATGTTACAGTACATGCATATTGGTAATTCGGCTGGATGACAGCAAAGTTCTATCTCTAATAATCACCAAGGGCAGGAAGGAAAAAATTGAATAGGTTTCAGGGATTTATGTCCTTGAAACTGAAAAAGCCTGGTGCACCCAAGGAACTATCAGGAAGTGGGTTGAGCTAATGCTGCCACTTATTGTGTGAGGTGGCCAAAGAAGCATGGTAGTCTGGGATTCAGCCAGCACTCATCATGCTAAAGACATGAAAAAGTTTCTTGCCCTGAGAAGAATTGACCAAATTCCTGCAAGAAGATACTTCCAGACACTGAACATCGCAATTAACAAGCCATTCAAGGATCATCTCCACATCAAAACCAACAAGTACATTGAGAACAGAATGGCAAGAAACCAGTGTGGGAACTTTGTGAAGCCTAGCCTGCCAGAGCTTGTGACTTGGGTCAAGAATGCATGGGACAAAATCAATGACACCTGTGTTGCCAATGCAATATGAGCAGGCTACATGGACAGGAGGTACTCTTTTAAGGTGACCTCTATCGCTAGACATCAGTGAATGGGACCAATGGTTTTAAACGAAATAGGGTCGCAAGAAACTCAGACTGAAATTCAGGGAGTAGAGAGTTTTGACGATGTTCCAGAAGAAGATGGCAGGACTGCATTTAAATAAATTGTTGAGTTTGAATAAATGGTTGAGTTTGCATAAATTGTTGAATTAGAATAAATTTATTGTTGTACCATACATGAATATTTTGATTTCCCTGTGTGTGGGTTTAGGATTTGCAATTGTGGTTGCCCTGGGGTGGTAGTGGTTGGGATTTGGTATTGTGGTTGCCTGGAGAGGGGGGGGGAGGGATTTGCAATTTTTGTAATGGGGCAAAAAAACCTCATTTTTTGCTCATTTTACAACCTTTCCTGCCAGTTGTCAAGGGAATCACTGCATTTGTTAAGCTACAACACGGATGTTAAGTCAATCTGGATTTCCCCACCACAAAAGGAGATCAAAAGGTCACAAAAGGAGATCACAAGACCCCAGGTTATGACTGTCCGTGGAACAGTTTGTGGGACTACCGTAAAAAAAAAAAAAAGTCTTGCAAGAAGTTGGAATTAGTTGATCGAACTTTTTTTATGGTAGTCCTACAAACTTGTTTCCCTGCACACAATGATGAGAAACAAGACAGAGCTGGAAATCAACTACTGGTAGAGAAGAAAAGCCTGGGTGGTAGTGGGTGGGGCAACCTTTTCTGCCCGGAAAATCCTCATTTTTGATGGCCAACACTGAAAGGCAAAGAAGGAGCTACTGGGAGGAAGCCACTCAGTCCGGGAGTTGGGAATACCCTTTCTCCCCCGCCTCACCTGCCACTTCCTCGATAAAGGGGGCAGGTGACTAAGTGAGGGGCAGGAAGCCCTGCCATGCCCAGCGAGGGGGGGAGAGATGACAAGAGGAGCACCATCTCACTCCACGCACCCCAATGAAAGGCAACAGCAGCCTATCTTCTTCCCTTCCCCACCCTAATTTCGCTTCTCCCACAACTCACCTGCCCCTCCTCAATAAAGGGGGCAGGTGGCTAAGTGAGGGGCAGGAAGCCTTACTATACCCGTTGAGGGGGGAGAGATGGCAAGAGGAGCCCCATCTTACTCCATGTGCCCCAATGAAAGGCAACAGCAGCCTGGCTGCTTCCCTTCCCTACCCTCTCTGGCACTGGAAGCCAACTGACAGGCACACACTCAGTCACTCATTCATCCCTCACACACTCTCTCTCCCCCTTGCCGACTTGAGATCAGCAGACCAGATTTGGTGATATGAACATGCTGCCACTGTCCCAGAGGAAAAGAATGTGAGAAATTGGCTCTTTTACAGTGCCTCCACTCCCTCTTTTCCTCCTGGGCAGCATCAGTGTGTCTGGCTCACTGAATCTCGCCTGCTGATCTCAGCTGGCAGTGGCAGTGGCTCTGACCCGATCCGGGCCGGCAATGTTGCAGGCAAGAACCGGCCATGCTAATCCCACTTCATGGCTGCACAGACAGAGCTCGCACCGGCCACTGCTTGGAGCTCCGATGCCACTCCCACTCCCCGCAGTCCCAGGTCGACAGAGCTAGGGCTGGCAACAATGTGCCAGAAATATCTCCAGGCACCAGGAGAGACAGAACTTCCGGTCCTCACTGGATCAGCTGATCCGCAGGCCACAGGCCACGGTTAAGGTGCTGAGCAGCCATGAGGTGATCAAGCTCGCCTCCTATTGCACCTCAAAAAAAATAAGACCTCCCCGAAAATAAGATCAAGCACTTATTTTGGGAGTCAAAAGAATATAAAACGCGGTCTTATTTTCTTGGAAACACGGTAGCTTCATGGGACACTACCACTACACAGAAGGCAAGAATTCCCTGAATCAATAAATTGTCCCATCACAACGAAGCATTTTAAAATCCTATGGAATTTGGTACGTGAAATTTAAATAATAATTGCAGTCTGTAGGATTTTGGAATCCATATAATTTAACAGCCCATTTTAACTGGACTGTAAACTACCCATTTTAATTGTTTGGCTCTTTTAGTCAAGGAAATGGATAAATTGCCTCTAAGTTAATTTCCTTCGGCCTTGTACTCTGTACATCCTGGGATCTCCCTTGCAGTGCATGAAAGAGAAGTTTCACAGATTTCATCTTCTAAATGATTCATATTCTGAAAGGAAGAACAAGCCCAATGGGGACAGCTGTTCTGCAGAAAGTTCATGCTGAGAAGAAAAATAAGACTTGGGAGGAGTTACCTTGACAAACTTTGATTGCCTCCCCATCCTCTCCAATTTTTCATGGACTGCCTACAACAACTACCTTTATAATTAGATGCTTCTTGCCTACTGGGCCCTCCACAGAGATCAAACACTTCTCTTCTCACCAACACTTGAACAACCTTGTGTCTGCATGGAATACAAAGCACCGTTTAACAGCTGTGCTTCACACTTAGCACGAAGAGTTTCTGGAAACATGACCTTTCTGTGGAACTAGTAATTGAAGGGACATTCCTTGGGGAATATGAAAAGCTTCAGCTTGTAAAAAATAATCAAATGGCATTCCTTCTTGAAATGCTCGGTTCCAAGAAAAATGAGGACCACTGGTTTGCTTTATCTGCAAGAATATAAATTGTTTGCAAACTAGGGCTGGGAAACATTTTTTCCCCTCAGTTAGAAGGTGAGTTTTTTTCATAGCTGTCTGATACAAGACACATGCTGGTTCCTATCTTACCCTGTCTATTAGACTTCTTTTAGAGGTTTTCATCATTCCTTCTTACAGTTAGTCTACACCGTTTGCCTTCAAAATTACAATAGGCTCTGGCAGATTCTCAGGGCATACTGTTTCCTCCTTTACACAATGTATTGAATCCTAGCGTGCATTCAGCAAAAACATATGGTTAAGTGACAGTGTGGGGAGTTAATTCTGATTGTAAAAAAAGGGGGAGGGAAAGGTCTTCACTTTGTTTAAATATAAGCATCATTTGATCTTGGAAATCATAATATAGGCAAGAGCTAGGGACTGTTTTCAAGAATTTATTTTCAGCTGCCAATGAGAATGAGGCCTTGAGTACATACAGAAGCAGAATATAATGGGGGTACAGATTTTATTACATATGAGGCAGTGAATAAATGGGATGTTGAACATGTGTAGAAGGCTATTTCCTTATCACTAAGAAGTCACCATTAGCCTTTAAACATCTTAGAATGAATTATTTATTATGGTTCTCCCACTTTCATATTAAACTCAAGTTGCTTCTCTGACGGTGCTGGGTTGTTGGATGAAGCTGCCTAGTTCAGAGACTTTTATTAGTGTTATGGGCCATCAACTTAATTGCTATCAAGCAGCAAAGCCTAAGGAACAGTTCCTTCTCTCCTTCAATTTATAGACATTATCCTCACTGGACACCATTTACTGAATTTGCTCATTGAATCAGTCTGCTTTGTAAAACCAACACAAATAAATTCTGCCATTGGAAAAGAAAAAAAAGGCTTAAAAAAAAAGAATAGAAGCCATTTAATGCTCCAAAAACCTGGGACAAAAAGTGGATGGAGATGCTGAACAAAGTTAAGATAAAAACACAGATTGTGTATATGAGAATGTGTCAGTTAATGGAAATTTGATACCTCAAGACTGGGCAATAGTCTGAAATCACCAGTGAAAACGATATGGTGGTTCTTGATTTATGACTGATTACTTAAGGACCACTCAGAGTTACATGAGGACTCCAGGGTAGCTTATGACCTGGATCTGAAGTATTTTTGAAATTTTCATGGCCTCTCCACTCCCAATCCTATCACTTTTAGGGTGCTCAGCAACGGTCTCCCATTTACAGCTGTTTTTTTTAAAATTTGATTTATATGCCGCCCTTCTCCAGAGACTCAGGGCGGCTTACAGTGCATTAAGCAATAGTCTTCATACTTTTGTATATTTATATTTTATACAAAGTCAGCTTATTGCCCCCAACAAACTGGGTCCTCAATTTACCCACCTTATAAAGGATGGAAGGCTGAGTCGACCTTGAGCCTGCCTGGGATTGAACTCGCAAGTAATTGCAGCAGCTGGATCTTAAATGCTGCCTTTGTAGGAGGCATTACTCCCCTACGCTACTCAGGCTTCTTGCAGTATCTTGTGTTATGTGACTTCAATTTAAATACCCATGTTTACATCCAGTTTCTGACAAAAAACAACAATTTCATTTAACAACCATGGTGAGTCACTTAATGATTGTTGAATAAAAAGTCATAAAATTAGGCATGATCACATAGTAAACTGCTTAATGACTGGCATGACTTACAACTATAATTTTGGGCTCAGTTATATTTATAAGTCAGACTGTATTCGGTTATATCTCACTCACTTACTCTTGAACCAATTCAGGTTTCTGGACTAATTTCAAACGTGCCACTTAGCATAGTACTTTATGAAAGATAAGTTATATTATCCTTGACTAGTTTAACAAATCAGTTTAAATTGGTAAGAGGAAATCCAGATAACTGAATCCTCTTTGTCTGTTGTGACTGTTGGATTGAAAAGCATCCTGAGACTATGAACAGATCAGAGTGCAAACTCACTGGAACAGTTGAACTGCAGTTTGCCAGGCAGCATGAGGGATTTGGGGAAGTAGGGGATGAAGTGTTGAATGTTGATTTTAGAAAAGACATCTAGTTCCTGAGAGATATGAAACATTTTGGAGAGACCTCCTTTATTAGCTCGCTATAACTATGGCTAACAGTTTTCAAGATTCTGTATTTACCACAGACTAGCATTAACAATTTAACATCTTCCTGAAATCTGTATTGTCTTTGCTTCCTTGATTTTGTCAACTACAGTATATGATGCTTAACCAGCATACAACTACTACTGATTGTGTCATGATTTTGTATGAGCTGGATCTCAGTTTTTTAGCCCTTATCTAGTTAATTAGCATACAGGTATCAAGAAAATTCAAGTACCACCTACAAGTATTTCATGCCACAGCTCTAAGCAATGGCTAGTGGCTGTGTACATTGCTGAATGTCTTTGCTGAATGTTTTTGTAGACATTGCTGAACAACAGGAATAGAAGACTGTAGAATTTTGTAATATAAATGTCAAGTGATAGAATAGTACTCCCTCAGCATCATCCCAGGAATTAGTAATCTATATTGAAGTAGCTCTCCAACCAACCCAGGCAGAGAGTGTTGAATCAACATTCCTATGGGATACTAAAGTAGTTTCAAATCCAAGTGAAACATAAAACGTTTGATAATCCCTTTCATATCATGTCTAGAAGTGAAATTGGCAAATAAACCTTCTTCAGCAATTGGGGTTGAAGAAGAAAGTTAGAAATCAGTGTTGGAGGTTCAGGTGAGGTTTCTTTAGTGAAGTTTCTTTGATGATTCCTGATAACGTTTCTAATAAAGAAGTCATACAAATCTCCATGGGCCACTTTGCTGTAATATTTTTTTATAGAACAAGGCTGAGAAAAGGTTCCTGAGATGAGAGATTGCAAAGAGAAAAAGAAAACACACACACACACACCTTCTTAATAAGAAACAAACTTCATATGAATATACAGATTTGGCTTCAGTATGTTTCTCTAATATAGGCTCCTGAAGTAATCACTGAAGCTTCATTATCTCTATATATGATATTTGGTTTCTATGCAGTATTTTCCCCTGTATAATCAGCAGTTGTGGTGTGTGTGTGTGTGTGTGTGTGTGTGTGAGTTTGACAGCCCTTGAGAGCCTTCCTTACAAGAATTATTTATTTATTTATTTATTTATTTATTTATT
Source organism: Coluber constrictor foxii (assembly GCA_038048745.1). NCBI lineage: Eukaryota > Metazoa > Chordata > Lepidosauria > Squamata > Colubridae > Coluber > Coluber constrictor. Next base: position 75,608,417 of record CM075961.1, read on the forward strand.
TATTTATTTATTTATTTATTTATTTATTTAATTTATTTATTTAATTTATTTATTTTATTTATTTATTTAATTTATGTGCCACCCATCTGGTTGCTCAAAGTGACACAAAAATTGTTCTGAAGCAAAAATGCTTCCCTTATTAGAATAAAGAGCAGATGAAGCCTATCAGTGTTGCTTTCAATCTTTCTTGGCCTTTTAGTTCCTATGTTTGTCTTCCTTAGAATAAAGAAAGGATGAACACAACTTAATGGTAAAACCCTCAAGGGCATATAAGAAATGTGAATGAACTTCTGACTTTCTTTGTTTAGCTGAAATAGACCAGATTTGGCTGCCATCAGAAACTGGAGAGGAAGAAGAAAACTAGTTTCTAACCTGGTTTAGTTAGTCCTTTGCCCACCTTTACTTCACTTGAAAAGCATCATTCTTTTCAATTACTTCCCTTGTATCTGTTATGACAGAAAGCAATCCAGTAAAATCCATTTGGAAATAAAAACTGGAAAGGAAAATACAGACTTTCATTCCTTCCAGTTCTCTTACCTTTTTTTTTTTTTACTTTTCTGACCTTAAAATAAATGGTTAAACTTCAGAACTCTTTCAGAACTCCAGAACATCACTGTGCCACATGCTATAAGGTTTATACATAAAAAAAACCCACTAAGCTAAAATGAAACAATCCTCATTATGCATTAAGTATGGCCTTCTGAAAGAGTGTGAAAATGGCCCAGCCCTACACCCAGACATTGAACTAACATGGAAGGAACCTTAGCAAGTGTAATTGTAGACTCAGCGGGATGTTCTGATTCCGATGTTGTAAAATGCTCTTGCTTATGTTTATTCTGCTTTTATTGAATGTCATTGGGACCCACCAAAGTTATAGGTCACCATATAACTCTCTTAAATAAATACTTAAACCTATATTAATTTCTTTTTTAGTTGTCCACAACAAGCTGAACTTATATCCAAGCTCTATTTCCCAGCCCAGCAATTGTCAAAAAGCAGAACTGCCCTTGAGATCTGGTTTCAAGATTGATGGAAGGGGAGGAGCTGTGTCTTCTAAATGTCTCCCTTATATCTGACATTTGTTCCTTGCTAACTTTCATTCCCTTCAGGAATGGCCAGCCTCTTTTCTTCAGAAACATAGCCACTGGTTTTAATTATTAATCTTAGAGAAAAAGAAATTTATTTAAATATGTTGCTGGCCCAAGAAAGATCAGAGATGATTTAACCTGTTTGGTAGCTAATCTTGAAACAGAAAAATAAATGTATTATTAGGATTTGTGTATTTAGTTATGGGTTTTTTATAAACCCATATTGATGCTTCTGTTCTTGTGCTATATAGCTAGTGAGAATGGGGGAATTCTATGGAATTCATAACCAGGCTCTGTCTTTGGAATGGAAAAGGTTTATCTATTCCTAGCTGTTCTTTTACTTCCCATTATACTTTTCTCTCCACCACTGAATACCCACAGGTAGACAAGCTGGGAGGCTAAATGAGGATGGACTGAGATAGAGTGTAAGATGCAAATCTTTTGTTGATAGAGGTCACTTTCTCTTGCAATGAAAAATGATTCTAATTAACCCCCTTTATTATGAATTCCTTACAACAGCTGAATGCTATAAAGGGACTTGGTTTCCATTCAGTCATGGAACTTGAGCAGCAGAAAGTCAAGGCTGGGGCAGGATTAAGAAAAACAGAGGGGATTTTCAACCAGGAGTGGTGGTGGTGGGGAATGAAAAGTAAAGTTGTACTCTTAAGCTTGGATATTTCACAATTATTCACACTGCCTCACAGCTGAAATGAGGGTATATATTAAGAACTGACATCTTTAAGCTCAAACTATCTATGCCAGGGGTGTCAAACTCATGTTGTCATGGGGATGTCATGTGACGTATTGGCTCTTTTTTCCTCTTCGCTAAATGGCATAGGCGTGGCCAGCATCTGACCCACGGGCCGGGAATTTGACAGCCCTGATCTATACAGACATACAAACCCTCATCAACAAATCTGATTCGCTCCTTTCCTAAATTAATTATTCACAGATAATATTTCCAAATTGAAAGACAGCTTTTAATGTTTTTCTTTTTAACATTTTTTATGGGATTATTCGCATTGTTTTATTCTTTGTTGTAAACTGCCCAGAGTCCCTTGGGAGTTGGGTAGCATAGAAATGCAACAAAATAAATAAATAAATAAAATAAAAATAAATAAAACTAAAAAATTGCTAAAGAAACAGAAAGCAAACCAAACATTCATAGTGATTGTAGCAATTGTAATGACCATGATGATTGTAATCAGTGACAGTAGCATGAAGGTGTCAAACCTCAATATGACAACATTATAATAAAGCTGAATGGTTGATGGTAGATTGACACTCTGGACAAAATTTACAACACAAATTGCAACACGGAATGTTCAAACTTTATATCAAAGTGGGAAACTTGCACAAGTACTATGTGAATTTGACTATGGTCTACAAATCCCAGGCATTAGTGAGGTCAGATGGACTGGTGATGGGAAAACCATTTTATTTTCTGAACATCAAGATTTTCATGAATATGGAGTGACTTTGATACTAAGCAAGCAAGGAAAACATTGATAGGCTGGGAAGTTATTAGCCCTCCCCTCCAGCCCCGTATAATTGTAGCCAAGTTTCAATCAAGACATGTAAAAACAACTATAATCCAAGCCTATGCATCAACTGAAGAAAAAAATAATGCAGAAAATGATGCATTTTATGACCAGTTACAAAGCATGATAGATGAAATTGCAGGACCTGAAATTACTATTTGAAAATTTATCTCTCAGATTGGTTGTGATAGGGATGGCTTGAAATATGATATGTGCCCTGATCCTCGTGAATGATTACTATTGTTCTATAGTATAAATGGCTTATGCATTGGAAATGTGTACTTTGTACATAAGAATTTTCATAAGAAGACATAGAGATCACCTGATGAGACTTACTACATATATGTTAATAAACAATGGAGGTCATCCTTGTCAAATGTACATGTCTACTGAGGAGCAGAAATTGCGTCTGATCATTATCTCTTGATGTCATCAGTTTGTCTTTGCCTGAAAAAACTACAGACACAAAACCAATTTGTTCACTAGCTGTTGAAAGTCTAAAAGAGTAATGAAAAATACTTCCAAATACAGTTGGTTAAAAAAGAGTTCCAAATATAGTTGCAAAATCAGTTTCAGATTTGCAAAATATTGATGATTCTGAAGCACATTGGAAACTCTTAAAAAATCATAGTTGTGATGGTGGAACATACAATCAGCTGAAGAAAAAGAATCCAAAAAGAACAGCAGATCAAAAACAGAATGTGGTAGCTAATTGATGAATTGTAAAAAGCAAAATGCCAATTAGATCAAGCAAAAACACCTGAGGAGAAGACAGAAGCAACAAGACAATATAAAAACTTGGAATGTAGAGTTAAACATATGTCAAAGAAGATAAAAAAGACTGACTGGAATGAAAAGCAGCTAAGGCACAAGATGCATCAGCAAGGAACGATGTCAAGATGCTATCATCTTGCCCGTGAACTAACAGAAATTAGAAACAATGCCAATGTCCCAATTAAAGATAAATATGGGAACATGTTGCTTAGTATAGAAGAAGAACGAGAAAAATGTTGGGCTGAACATTTTAGCAATGCATTGAACCAGCCTACCTCATAAACAACATTTGATTTTGCCAACTTTGCACAACCAGAGGAACTTGATGTCAATATGGAACTAATTACAATTATTGAAGTTCAAAACATAATACGATCATTAAAAATGGCAAAGCAGTTGGTTTAGATCAGATATCTGCAGAACTCCTAAAACTTGGTGGAGATACTTTGGTGCAAGAGCTCATTTTTAAAATTATTTTTAAATTATTATTTATATGTTGGTGCCAAATATGCATATCAGAAGACTGGAGGTGGGGAGTAATCATTAAAGAACCAAAGAAAGGGAAGCTGAGTGATTGTAACAAGTGGAGGGGCATAATGTTGCTATCAGTCCCTGGGAAAGTTCTGTGCCCTTTGTTGCTAAGGAGACTGCAATACCTGCATGAAAAACAAGCAGGATTCGGGAAAGGATGCTCTTGTAACAACCAGATCATGACCTAAGAAATTTCATCTAACAGAATTTAGAATTCCAAAGCTAACAGTAATCAATTTTATTGACATTACTCGATTCATCAAGAATCACTATGGAATATTGAAAAACCTACGGTATTCCTCAGCATTTTATCAATATCTTTAAGAGCTTATATTATAACTCAGTTGCTGTGTATAAAAGGAATCTGGAAACTAGTCTTCTTTAATATCAATACAGGATTAAGACAGGGATGGGTATTATCACCATTCTTGTTTCTCCTCTCCATAAAGCAATGGATTTCCCTAGCTTTGGCATCCCATGGGCAACAGCCCATCTAATAAATTTAGATTTTGCAGATGACATTGTGTTGCTTGGTGAAACAAACGGGTGCTTGCAATTTAGATAATAAGGCCACCAAGATCGGCTTATGTATAAATATTGAGGCGATCAAGTTTATGCAAGTCAGAAGTGCTCAGGATAATATACCTATAACAACAGTCCATGGCCAGGCTATAGAAGGAGTCCAACAATTTACATATCTTGGTAGCATTATGTTTATCAATTGAGGTGCAGATAAGAACATTTACTATCAAATTGGAATGGCAGCAGTTATGTTTCAACACATGGACTGAATTTGACCTACAGTAGCTATAAGTATTACCACAAAGATAAAACTCTTCAAGAATATTGTTATACCAACTGCAATATATGCTTGTGAAAATATGGAAATGTATAACCAAGATGATTAAACTGTTCAATGTTTTCCACCAATGCTGCATGAGAAGAATCCTCCATGTCTCAAATTGTGACCATATCATTAATGAAGAGGTACTATAAAGATCAGATTTAGAACACTTATTGAGTGAATGAACGAATGGGAATGAATGAATGAAATAACATGGCTTGTTAGCTATACCTCCTGGAGCAAACAGAGGCTGTTCTCAGAAAACCTGGTGCCAAATACTTAAGGAAGATCTTAAAACTACTTCATTAATGTTCCTTGGGACAATGTCAAAGATGCAGCAAATGATCAAAATTGCTAGAAAACACTTGTTGCACAATGTGCTCTGAATATGGTCTAATGATGATCAAATTTCAATCCTAAATGTGGACTTCCAAAAAAATAACTGCTTTGCCAATTTAGTACATGCACATTAGATAAACGCAACAGGGGAAAAAAATAGGTAAAAAGGGCTGGTGATCTCTTATGTACAGTATGTACAAACTCTACTTCATAGTATCCTTTTTAATTCTTGTGCTGGCCATTGGATTTCTGGAAAAGGATTACCGTATAGACTGAGCATGAGGATAAAGAGAAAAAGATAACACAAGGTAGTGAAATATGAATGACTATATTTTGATGTTACATTAAGGATATTGCAAGAACAAGGTAATGTATTCCACAATCTCACATAGTTCCAATTCAACAATTTGTTCTGATAAGCTGTGGAATCAAAGAGAGCTTTGACAAATGAATGTCTCACAACTCTGTCCTTTTGTGGAGAACTTAAAGAAAGTGTGGAAACTTATTGGCCTTCAGTTTATGTTGAAAGGCCAATGCAGTCCTAGGCTGCATCAACAGAGGGATAGTATAACAATTACAGGAACTGATAGAACTACTTTAAATTGCACTTAGTGAGGTCTCTTGGAGTACTGCATCCAGTTGTGTTTACCGTGATACAGGAAAGGTACTGAGGTCCTAGAAAGAGTCCAGAGAAAAGTAACAAAGATAATAAGATTAACTCATATGACGAACAGCTAAGGAACTAGGTATGTTTAGTCTAATGAAGAGAAGGCTTAAAGGAAATTTGATAGCTTTCTTCTAACACTTGAAAGGCTGCTTGAAAGAGGAGTTTGGTTTATTCTCCAAAGCACCTGAGGACAGGCTAAGAATCAATGGGAGGAAGCTTGTCAGAAGGAGATTCAACCTGGAAATAAGAATGATTAATCAATGGTGCAGCTTGTCTCCTGGAGTTATGGCTTGCTCCACTGCTGAAGATTTTCCAGGAAAGAATGACTAGCCATTTGTTTAGGATGGTGTAAGGATTCCTGCCTTGGATAGGGGTTTGGATTAGATCCCCATGCCCTTCTAGCCCTATGATTCTATAATACATCTGATGATTCCTGATTGTTGACTAAGGAGTTGAGTCCAACACATTTAGAAAGTATCTCAACCTAAGGCTACTTCCTTTTCCCCAGTAACTTCCTCCTTTTTTCTCTCTCTCTTTCTAGGAATGTACAGTTCAGTATCCCAAATGGAAAGGAATTAGTTCCTTGGAAAATTAATCAGGGACTTCAAGCCAAAGCTTGCTACTTTTGAATGTCTCTCTTTGAAATTCTATGATTAGTCATTCTAAATCAGGGCATGCCAGGATTTGTGTCTGGGTTTTATAAAAATATAAATATTAAATAAATATTTTATAGAAATATAAATATTCAAGTTGTTGAAGCAGATAAATTAACACCCATAAGACCTATCCTTCTAGGTGCGAAGGAGAATGAACCTTAAAGGTTGCATTATACATGCAACTCATTAAACATGCAACTCTGCAACTATAGTGAGCATTAATTTGATGGTACAATTGATATTTTACTACCACACTGAGCTAGCAACCCATTTGTTTTTTAAATTTGACTATTGATAACTAGCATTTATTTCCATTGCTATGGCTGTTTCCCATTTGTCCTTCAAGGACATATTGAACTCACTTCTTATCTAGAAATAAATCTAAAATTCATTTACTGATTGCTAGACATTTACTCTAGATAGCAACAGCTGGAACTAAGCTGGAACTAGGCAAATTATAATGTGTAGCATGATTATGTAACCTACCACTGGTGATATAAAAATGATTGAATAAAGATTCCAACTCTGGAGTCCTTTGAATTTTCCCTTTTATGTATTTATTTTTATTTAGATAATTTAGGTAGATAATTTTCTTGGGTTAGTCCAAGTAAACCATGATAGATGGTTTGATTTTGTCTTAATGCTATGTGTGAAGTAACCCACAGCTCATGGCATACTGTGTTCTCCCGAAAATAAGACCTTGTCTTACATGTTTTTGAACCCTGAAATAAGTGCTTGGCCTTATTGCCATGCATTCAAAAGCCCAATTGGGTTTATTATCAGGGATGTCTTATTTTGGAGGAAACAGGGTAATATGTTGTATGAATAATAATTGTTTATTCAGTAAACTATGGGAAAACAGAGTTAAATGGCTTTATGTAGTTTCCTGTTAATAGGAGCTTCCTCAAGTACAAAAGTACATGGCTCAAGTACAAAAAAAGCCATAATTACTTAACATCACCTAGCCAATCTAGGCCAGCCCTTTCTTCAAGGCATTCTTTGGAGAAGTTAAAAAAATATAGATGGTGGCTACAACCATCATCCTGAGTTTTTGTTTTTTAAGCCTTCTCTGTGAATGTTCCAATTTCTGTGATGGTATAATCATGTATTTGCTATACTTTCTATGGCCCAGGATCAGGATTCTGTGGCCCGATGACTAAATAGGGGGGAAATAACAGCATGATCATTTTTAGGAACAATCCCAATTCTGTAGCAATTATATAAATAAAACATTTATTTTACATATGGGCTGGGAACTGGAGCAGGAGTATGCTAACCCTCATAGGGTGACAGATTTGCTCTTGTGCCTTGTACAAGTTTACAGTACTGGATGTACTTGACTCTATATTTAACATTGCCTAGCCTTACTTACATTACTACTATAGAATGTTTTTATTATATTTCAGGTGAATTTTATGTCGTTGTATTAGTGAATCATTTAGTTACAAGCCACCTTGCAAATATTAGGGTGATGTTTTTCAATCTTGGTAGCTTGAAGATGTGTGGAGTTCAAGCCCCAGAATTTCAGAAGATCACACATCTTCAAGGCTGAGAAACACTGTTAGAGCAATAGACAACTTAAAAACACTACAAGTTTCTACTTCTGTTGCTTCTATTCTCTGCCTTTTTATACATGAGGAGGAGGCAAAAAAACAGCAACACCCTAATTTGGTATTTTGCTTCATTTAGACGCATATCAATCCAATCAGTGACAGCAATCATATCCATAGTCAAGATTGTGGCTGCCTGTAAGCACTAATTTTGTCTCTGGCTGAGATTATTTTGCAAACATTTAGCTTTTTAAAATGGCACAATTTTTTCCTGATTGTGTAGTTAAACTTGTCACTACTGCTTTTTGATCTTACATTCAAGTGTAGGGTTACCAGATAGTTGATCAGGTGGATACAAAGGTGGATACAGAGAATTTGAAAGAAGGGTGGAAGAGAAAGTATTGAACTTTCTTGGGAAATTACAGTGAAAAACTGCAAGCAAATGAATTTAGACCTACATTTATATGAAATTACTTTTTCCAGGATCAGAAAACCTTTTTCCATCCTGTTTTTCCAACAAATCTTTATTTTTAAGAACATATGCTAGTGATAACAGATGATCAACAATGCATTTCCAATTTCATCCCAGAAACATATGATGAATCATGTGGTCTATTGGAATACATTGAAGGGACTGGATTGAAACTGATTGCTAGAATCAGGAAATAAATAATGTAAATCTAGGCTGCTGAGTCTCTCTCAAGTGATAACGGAAAGAATGAAGCATACAATTTACAAAGTCACAATACACAAAAGTTTCAATGACTACTGTTGTGAAAATAGTAATTAAAAATATCCTCAAAAAGCCAGATATTATTTGACTTTCAGACTTTGCTGATTGAATGGAGGAGATGAGGACAAAAAGCAGGACATATCCTCCTTTCCCCACATGAATGGTAACTCTATTCAGGAAGAATATGATCTGTGCATGCCCAGTTTGATAACAGTTTGCCCATAAGATTGTAACAAACCCTGGGGATTAACTTCAGCAAGAAAAATGGTAGGGCAGGTTGGCAAGAGAATTCAAAGCAAACTGCTTGTTCAGCATCTGAAGCTCAATAGAGTATTTTTATTCCTTTTGAGATCCAAAACCCTTCAGGCTCTCCTTCCTTCAGAAAATATTAAGGAGTACTTTTTTCACCTGGGGCCTAACAAAATTTATCTGTCAGATTCTCCTCCTTCAAATATAGGAAGAATAGGTCAGTGGTGGGCCCATTTGATATGAATTGCTTGTTTTGGTTGTGATATAAGTTTCCCCCATTAACCTAGATTTGTTTTCTGCCCCTTTTGTTTGCTTTTTGAGATAGTATATTTCAAATGATACATTGTCCAAAGTCAGTTATGAATTCGGATGACCTTAAAAATTGAAAATATAAATATATAAATTACAAATATATTGTTCTTTACTATTAAATTATCACTCTATGAATAGACCTCCACAAGCCAGGAGAGCCAATCCTTTTTTCAAAATAGCTTTATTGTGAATTTCTCTTTTGTCAGTAACTTATTTAGCTCTGTCAATAGTTTCCAATGTTATGTATCTTGATACAAATAGTTGCTTATTAGTTGCTATTTACTAGCATGCCACATGAAGTAAATTAAATCCCCAAAACTGCATTTTGTTAAAATCAGAAGAAGAAACAGCTTATTACATTTCAACATGATTGTTTTTTTCCGGTTAGGGAGTTGAGTGGTTAACTAACTCAGAAGTGTTCAGGGGCAGTGAGGACAGATCATATTTGTGTTCTGGCAGTAATTAGTTTACTGGGATGTAAAAAACTGAGTTTGCCTCAAATTTTATTGAGAAGGAAAAATCTATCTTAGCTCTTGGACTCAAGCAAACACCATTTATGCCCTCCTTGTTGTGACTTTTGAAAGGAAGTTATAGGTAGCAAGTACATAAATGACAATATTATATGCCCATTGAAGGTATCAATATTTTTAAAGAAAGGATATGACTGGGGATTAGAGGAATTTGGGAGGGGATGCAGGGTTTGTACTCTTTTTCTTCTTTTAGATTCAGCTAGATATAATCAAGGGTTTTATTTGATCTACATTTTTAAACAAAAAGTCCAAAGTTGACTTTTAGGTCTAACTTCATATTGACATTGTTGGAGAGAAAGGTTGGGACTAATCTGCAATTCCTCTGTTCGTTCTCAACTGAATATAGTAAAGTTGATCCCACTCTATTTGTCTACTCTGTCAAGGTTATGAAATCAATACTCAGTCTCCAGATAGTTTATTTGTAATGGTCTGAAAAACCTGGTCAATCACACAAAGGATATATTAGCAATACTCCCAAGATTAAAGATCACCTCCCATTACCAAATACAGAGTATTTACAGACTCAAGTGCAAACAAATTATTGGTTACAAGATACAAGCATATGCCAAACGACTCCATATTCAGTTACAGATGAATTCATGATAAGATACATGCATGGATATTGTATTACATTTTAGGAAAAAAATACATTATACATTTTCTAATGTTTACTGTTCTGTGTACCAAGTTGTACTGCATATCATTGAACTGTGTCTCCATGGCAAATATAAACAACTCTTATTTTTCTATAAACTTCAACTTTCCTATCCTTATACTGTATAGTGAAGTGCTCAAAGATCATTCCAAAATCCAAAATCAATATGTGTACTTATATGCCTGCCTATCTATTTGGCACTGCATGTAAATATATACATTTCAAGTTAAATAGCATGGCAGAACAAGCTACAAAAGTGTTGCTAAAGCTTGAATTCCAGCCATCTGTAGAAGACTATCTTGCTTTTTACTTGGATGTTTATTTGTTTCCTTTAGTTTCTTTGATATAAATTATTCCAGAAAATGTTACTATAGTGCAATAAGATTAAGGTGTATAATTAGAATATAATATCCTGGAACACAAGATAATTCGTTAAAACATTGTTTTAATTAATTCAGGGGATACCTTGGATAGAATGAATTATAGTGTTTAAAACAGAGTTTATAGTGTTTAAAACCTATGTGGATTAGGACTCTATTCAACTTTTAAAGACATGGAGCTGCATTCCAAATGTGATGGAACAAAGTCCAAAAAGTAGATGTGTCTCAACAAAGAGTGTCTGGCTTTTTTAAAAAATGAAATCATTATTAATTTTTAAAGCTCTACTTATAGATCTCCTGCAGTAAGATTAATTTAAAAAGCAGGATTAACTAATAAAGGCTTATAATTAATTCTTCCCATTTAAATATTTAAAATCTCGCTTCCTTTTCTCCCATATAGAAAACATCATCTTAATTTAAAATGCCAAAATAAATAAAAATGTCATATCTGAGCTTAGTAGACAATAAGGTAAGCATCAGCTGAGTTTCTCTGAGAAAGGTATCATTTAACTGGGTCATCACTGATATAAGAACTCTCACGTTTGCTTGAAAATATATGTTATCTAAAATTGTAAGTCATGATATAATTGGTTTGGTTTAGAATATTGTGAAGACTCTACAAACATATTTAAGAAACCATGGTTAAACAGACCATAGCTTATTGATATGGGAAACAGATATTAATAGAAGCTGTTTGAAGCTGCAGGTTAATATGAGAGAAAGGGTTGGTGTGAAAGAAAGCATCAAGATCCCTAGCTGATGGTTTTGTGATGAGATTAGGGAACATGGGCATATCCAGCGTTGTCTCCTCTGATGAGTGAAGCTGTATTTTTGTCATCATGATGGGGCATTCAATTGGTGTGGAACTGTCTTCTCAGATTTTTGATTCCCCTGTCCTCAGTACAAGGACATTCTCTGTACAGCAATTATCTTTTAAGGTGCCATCCCATATTAGTTGTTCTCCTTTCCTGCTTTCTTAGAAGTTTTTTTTCCAAATATTTGTAAATAGTATTTTTCTCACATCTTTTCTAAACTAGAAAGGACTTCTTAGTGTGATAGCTTAGATCTTCAAAGCACTTAAGACACATTAACTAATTATCATCATAGCAGCTGTCAAATCAGGATGTCTCATCTCAGTTTCTTTCATCAAGACAGAGAAAGGGGAGAAACTGTGAATTGTTGCTCTCTTCATCCTCCTTCAAATATCTGGAATTTTCTCAGAGTTTCATTTTAAAATGAGATGTAACACAAAGCCTTAAAAAAACAAACAAACAGTGGGGACTTTGGAGTTTGGATAGCTGTTGTTATCCAATTTCTATAGAGACAAATGATAATCTAAAGACAAGGTGAGACATTTGTTTTCACTTAAAAAGGAGCACAACTCAATTGAGTCAAGGCTTCATTTGACTTTGTGTCTTATGGATCAATAGAAGGCTGCTAAGCTCCACAATGTGCCTAACCGGTATTCGGGAAGAAATCAAAAGACAGTTTCTTCTCTATTTGCATTGGCAAAGAATAAAGGACAATATATTCCACTGTCTTTAACCTGTTGTTTATTCTTTAAGAATCTCCCATTGCTAAAATACACATAAAATAATAATATAAAACCGCACAATGTATTCATATAAAATCCTGTAAAACAATTTGCAATGATTTTGGTGGTATTCAGTTTAAATGAATTGATTTATACTTTACAGAAATCACAAATACAGGTAGTTCTTGACCTATGATTACAATGGAGCCCAAAATTTCTATTGCTAAGTGAGACGTTTGTTAAGTGAGTTTTGTAAGTGAATCACTGCACTTGTTAAATTAGTAACAGAGTTGTTAAGTGAATCTGGATTCCCCATTGACTTTGCTTCTCAGAAGGTTGCGGAAGGTAACCACGTGACCGACAACATTGCAATTGTCATAAGTACAAGTCAGTTGCCAAGCATCTGAACTTTAATCACATGACCATGGGGATGCTGAAATATGGGTTGTAAATGTGAAAAATGGTCATAAATCACTTTTTTAACGTGATGTAACGTTGAAGTTATTAAATGAACTGTGATAAATTGATTAATTATTAATTATTATTAATTATTAATGGAGATCTAACAAAACTATGTGGAATACAAAAAGGAGTAATACAAGGTTGCCCATTGTCCCTTTTCCTATTTATTTTGGTTCTTTAACTACTGAATAGAGACATAAGACAAAAATAGAGGAGTCTAAGAGTAAAGATTGCAAGTAAGACTGTCAGGTACGAAAGACTAGTTCCACATATCCAATTAAACTGATCTAGGCACAAGAATCACCTCAACTAATAGTCAGCACTTGCTTGGAGCTAAATAAGGATTTCAGTGGCAATCGAGTGGGGCTGAACTTACTGTATTGGTGACTATATACGGATTCTAGGCTGATTGTCTTTAATCCTGCTCCCTGGTTCTGCCAATCTTTCTCCTATAGAGTCTTATAAATTAAGAGCTTTCACAGATTATTTAGTGCTGGCTCTAGAAGATCCTTTAAAGGAAATTGAAATATTATTAGCTAAATTAAAAGAATGTGATGTATTAGCAAGTTTTAAGTTTAATAAACCCAATACAAAACATATGAAAATGCAAAATCAAACAGAATTGATGAATGAAATGAATTTTAAAATTGAGAAAAAGATAAAATGAGAGCCATAGTACATACAACATGAACTGTATAATATTTTAAAATAATTATGTTAAGGCATGAATGTCAGATGTACTATACTGAAAATTTGGTACAGATACAAATCCAAATTTTGTCCAAAGACATCTTTATGGCTCTCAGTACAAGATGAATAATGAATAATTCATTTTATAGATGAATAATGATAAGTAAATGCTTAATTTATTGTGAGATCCTAACATTTTTTTAATGGGGATGTAATATACAATCAAGAAAAATCTGGTAGCAAAGAGATTCACTGTACTTGCCAATAGTTTTATGTAGAATTATTAGAAAAGCTTAAAATAGACAAAATAATCAATGGTTTTGAGCAGTGTAAGACATTGTGCACAAATGTTGACCATGTAATCGACAAAATATATAAACTTTAATTAAAATATGGAATAGAAGAAAATGAAATAATGTATGATAACATGGCTAAAATTTTGGTTAAATTTACAAATGGAATAATGGGAAAATATGCAGCTGAAAGAATTGAAATTTACATTACTGTATGTTATAATAACCTTAAAGAGAATGTTAGTAAAATGATGTATCATTGGTATGTGTGTGTGTATATATATATACACACACAAGGAACTTGTCTAAAATTTATAAAGGTACCTCAAGTATATGTTGCAAATGAGAACAATATCAAGAGATATTTAATCATAGTTGGTGAATATGTAAAAAAGCTAGAAAGTTCTAGATACAAATACATACACTTTTTCAGAGGATCTTAAAGATTATAGTAATATTCATTTGAAACTAGAGGTTTTTCTTTTGAAATTGATGGACAACATGCAACTTTGTTTTTATGTATTTTTTTTTTTGTAAACAAGTTTTATTAGAATTTTTCTTTCATCATATATATTTTATGTACAGAATGTTGACCGGGTCACATCTTATACATCTTAATATTTATAATCTATTCCAATCTTTCAATTTTTTCCATATTCATCTCTTTTATATAATTCTTTATCAAAAATTAATCATTTTTCACCATATCTTGTTATTTCAGCTTCTGCCATATTATTCTTTTTTTTCAAGTCCATTTTACATGTTTCCAATTTTAGCCATAATATTCTTTTTCCATCCTTCTTTATCTTATCTTAATTTCTTCTTGATACATAATACATAAACAGTATCACTATCTGCCCTTAATTCCTAATCTCTTACAATAACATCAATTAATGATCTTATTTCTCCATTACAGAATATATTTCTCCAAATCTCCATCCCACTTTTTAACATTTCAACTTTGTCTTTTAATTTAAATTGTCTTCAAAATGAAACCAAATTGCCATTTCACATTACATCTACTATTGTGTTTTACTATAAGCAATATACATCATCATATTCAAATCTTACATTAAAACCGTTTAACTTAGTTGACCATCCACAATTAATAATATTAATACAGTTCCCTTAAATCTACTAGTATGTACCTTATTTCCCTTCCTTCTTTCCACTAATCTTCCCTTCTTTAACCATTTTCTCTTGGTCTCTCCAAAATTCCACCTTGATAGTTTTCTCCTTTTATCCCATTCTCTTAACGACTTCTTCCTCTTTTTCTTTTATATTTTATATAAAATATTATATTTTATATTCTTTTATATTTACTATATCTTTTCTTCTGAATCCTTTTTTTCACTTTTAGATATATTATTCGAGTAGTTCTCCCCAAGCTTTCTCCTAATCTCTTTCCACTATTTTCCTCTTTACTCTTTGATTGATTCTTTTTTTGGGGATGTTCCCCCTCATCCACTCTTTTTTTGCCACTGTAAATCCCAGTGAAATTGTCTAACTGCTTTTTGCATTTCTTTTCCTTCAGTATTATTTTCTTGCTTCTCATTTATGCTCTCTTTTACCATCTTCTCCCCTATTTCCTGTTCTGTGTGTTCCAGCAAAATTTCTGACTTTTTATTACCCTTTAGTGATTCACACATATTTTTAAACATCTCAATTAATTCCTCACACATCCAAGACTCCATATTGCCAATTTGAGAAATTGTTAACACTTTTCAATTAGGACACATATAATTAAAATTTAAAATTCATATAGTCTCTGTTTTCAAATAATGTCCAGTTCAAGTATTTATCCAGTCCACTCCAAGTTAAAGATTTGTTATCTTCCACAGCCATTGACAATTGAAACCAGGCAATGTAGAAAGACAAATACTGCTTAAAAGTTCCCACAGTTTCAAAATTATCTTTTAATAGTCAAGGTCACAGTTGTCCCTTCTCTTCTGTCTTCCAACAAATATTGCAATACTCTCTTTCCACCAGCAGATGTCTCTCTCAAATCCACAATATTCTCAATCCAACTAAATGTCAAAGTTGTCAAAAATATTTTAAACCCACATAAAAAATACTTTTCCTCGGATTCTTTTCTTTTATTATTTTTAGATTCTCCAAATCCAATTATAGATATAAAAACTTTCTTCGGCTTTAGTATTCTAGCTTTCTCTTTGTTCTTCCTCCATAGAATTTCCCAAGTGCCAATTAACTGCTTATTTCAGCTCTGGGACACCTTTTAATGTTCTAATTCAAAATTTTCTTTTACCTATGAGTTGGCCAATTACTCACCCAGTACCAGCACTGCGTTCAAACACCGCTGCTGCAGAAAAATGTAGTCCAGTTGCCCCAGCTTCAGAGCGGTCATTTTACAATGGCCGCCACCCCTGCCACCGGTCCGAAGAGCTGTCTCTCCTTTTTCACCATCCCTACAGGACAGTTCTGGTCCGAAGACCCCCCAACAATGGTTTGTCTGGCTGGATTTTCAGGGAGATAGTCAAAGCCTGCTATTTTTCCAGCTGGTCTCACTGCGATGCTTCCGTTTTCCGTTTTTATGTCTTATAAATGCACCAATACTGTTATATACACAAAGATGGCACTACCCCAAATGGAGCTGATCTGTAAAGTGGGAGGGAAAGAACAGGTGTTCAAAGAATAGGTGGCAGTTATGTAGGAGAGCTTTTACGCAACTTCAGATCATCTGCCAGTTTCAGCCCTTCCTTGATCAGGAGTGCCTGTGTGCAATCATTTAGGCCTAGTCATCTTACAATGGGCTGTTATTGGGGCCCCAAGAATGTCCATGTAACACCACTGCTTTGTAAGCTACATTGGCTGCTGGCCTGCTTCCAGGTGCAATTCAAGGTGTTGGTAATCACCTTTAAAGCCCTTAATGCCATGGTTCAGGCTACTTAAGGAACGGTATCATCCCACAGCAATTGTCTCATAATACCCATGCTTACAGAGGAGCCATGCTGTGGACCCCACAGGCCCAATTATTCTGACTGGCGGGGTCTAGGAGAAGAGTCTTTTCTGCCATTGCATCTGCCCCCTGGAACAACTTACTTCCTGGACTGAGGTCAGCACTAACCCTGCTGACCTTCCAAAAGGTTTTAAAGACCTGGCTCTGCCAGTTAGTTAAAGGCATCACGAGTTCAATCCTGACTGGCTCAGCCTTCCATCATTCCAAGATCAGTAAAATGAGGACCCAGATTGTTGGGGGCAATGCTGACATTATAAACCACTCAGAGAGTGCAGTAAAGCACTGTGAAGTGGTATATAAATCTAACTGCTATTGTTATTGCTCCGATGGGAGAGCACCACAGTGGGGGTGATAGATGGATTAACAATAGATCCTATCCATCATCTTATTCCCTTCCTTCCCATTTTTTAATTGGGCCACTGTGACTTTTTGTATTAACTTACTCATTTTTAGTTGATATAATTATTATCCTTTATGTTTGTAAACTGCCCAGAATTACCTTGATGGGCGGCCAATACATTTTATAAATAAGTAAGTAATTAAATAAATAAAGAATTGATAATTGGTACATCATATTTTTGGATGATATGCATCTTCAGCATATCATATCAGCATATCAGCACATCACAGGCGGGGCAGCGGTTGACCCCGAGGCGCCTAGAGTGTGGGGTGCCACAAGGGTCAGTCCTCTCGCCTCTCCTGTTCAACATTTATGTAAAGCCGCTGGGTGAGATCATCCGTGGTTTTGGGGTGAAGTTCCATCAGTACACTGATGATACTCAGCTGTACATCTCCACCCCAGACTACCCCAATGATGCCGTGGAAGTGATGTCCCAGTGCCTTGAAGCCGTGCGGGTCTGGATAGGGAGAAACAGGCTTTGACTCAACCCCTCCAAGACCGAGTAGCTGCCGGCGTCCTGTGGCTGCCGGCGTCCTGATATAGCCAGCTGACTCCATCGCTGGTCATTGGGGGCGAATCATTAGCCCCCATGGAAAGGGTACGCAACTTGGGCGTCCCCCTGGATCCATGGCTGTCTTTAGAGGAACATACTACGGCCATAGCCAGGGGGGCTTTTCATCAGGTTCACCTGATATGCCAGTTGCGACCCTTTCTAGATCTAGTTGCGACCCTTTTCTAGATCGACCCTTTCAGTCACTCAAGCGCTCGTCATCTCTCGCCTGGACTATTGTAATGCTCTCTACATGGGGCTCCCCTTGGGGTGCACCCGGAGGCTCCAACTAGTGCAGAATGCGGCCATGCGGGGGATTATGGGAGTTTACGGGACCGCCTACTGCCACCAATTGCCTCCCACCGGCCGGTTCGCTCCCACAGAGAGGGCCTCCTCAGGATGCCATCAGCCAGATAATGTCGGCTGGCGATCCCTAGGGGGACAGCCTTCTCTGTGGCAGCTCCCACCTTCTGAAACGATCTTCCTCCAGATTTGCAAATGATCTCTGACCTCCGGACTTTTCGTTGGGCCTTAAAAACGTACTTTTTCCAGCTAGCCGGCCTGGCCTGAATCCCATGGGAAAATCTTTTTAGAGTTTTTGATACTAATTTTAATTGAATTGTTTTTAACTAATGGGCCAAATTTATATTAGTTACTTTTAATAATTTTTAACTTTTGTAAGATTTGTTTTTTATTTCTGGCTGTTCACCGCCCTGAGTCTGCAAGGAGAAGGGCGGTATATAAATTTAATTAATTAATTAATTAAATAAATAAATAGATCATCATTAAATCAAAATGCCATTTTCCTTTTCCCCTTTTCCACATCTTTTCTGTAACTATCTGTCTCACAGAAAATAATTTCTAACTATCTATTGTTAGAGACAATCAGTTGTTGGGAAAGTCTTCAGTTTCAAAGTTACAACAAACATTTCTTTCTAGCCCTTCCATATTGGATTCCTGGAAATTTCTGCCATGTTTGAGACTGCTAAGCTGAGGGAGACTACACTTCTATCAGAATAACTGTCATTGAAGATCACAGAGGTGAACAGATCTCATTGTTTTGACTGAATTCTTACATCAGGTGACAGCAATCCTTTATTTACAGTATGGAGGAATGTAAAAGAGAATACTGGGAGACCACACATGAATTTATCTTTTATTGTGTATCTCTGTCTCCTCAGGAAATTTCAAGGCAATAGAAATTTCTTTCGTGTGTGTATTTTTTGTCTCTTTTTCTTAATTTTTTTTTTTGTAAAATTGCTTTACCTTTTTGGGGGGGAATAAAATGAAACTGAGTATGTGTGCTTGTGTGTGTGAGTACACGGAAATTTCAAAGCAGCTGTGAGGAGCTCACTGCAGCAAATTAAGAAATAAAGAAATAGTTAGATGGTTAGCTTCCCTAGATATCAAATTATAACATCTTTCCCATTGCGATTCTGTGGTGTTATATTATGGAGATTTTATTATGTTTTTATATTAATTTGTCTTTTATCTTAATTTAATATATATTCTCTTAGATTATATTGTCCACATATCATACATACATACATACATACTAGGGGTGTGTTCTACTTACCTTTACTACTGGTTCGCAATAGGGCCGCATGCGTCGATGACTTCCTACAAGAGGTACAAGCCAGATTTGGAGGAGGATCAGTATGCAGAGGGTGAGCTTCAAAACCTAAAGCAAAGAGGGTGACCCATTAAGGAACACATCCATGACTTCAGGAGAGTTGTGGGGAAGCTATTCCCTTTGCCAGATTGGCTATTAGTTCACTTTTTCAGAATGAGCCTGGACAAGCAAATTGCCCAAGTAACTGCCTATTGGGACATTCCAAACTGACTCTGAGTGGTTCAGAGTAGCCATAAAAGTGGATTGTGTGCTAACAACATGCGGAAGCAACTGGATACCAAGGAGAGAGGACAACCAGACCGGAGGCCATCTGACCGACAGGAGGCCATGGCAGCACAGCCAGCCCCAAGGCCAACCCTCCCATGAAGCCAGTTGAAATGCTACAGATGAGGAGGGATGGGTCACATTGCATCAGGATGCGCGACCCCAGCATTGAAACCCAAGCCAGAGCCACCACCCAGAGTGCGACCGAAATGAGACCCCAGATGTGCCACCAACATGTCCTAAAAAGCCCTCCAAGTTGTAGAGGTTCCTCCCCACTCAGCCAAAGGGGGAGGGGAACTCCAGCCAACAATGACCAACCACCAGATCCCTATGATAGTGAAGATAAAGGTGAAAATGACCTGATGGTGAATGAACCAATCCATCCCTTTCTCCTCACAATAGCCCCCAAAACAGGGACCCAGGGTACTTTTCAAGCCCTAATAAACTCAGGCTGCACTGGATGCTTGATTAACCTAACCATGGTCCTGAAACTGGAGATCAAAGCAAAGTGACTGGCCCACCCAATCAGATTCAAAGAGGTCGATGTGTCCCTATTGGGGGGAACCAATGCCCCCTGACCGAACCAGTGAGGCTAGAGCTAGCAGACCACTGGGAAGCAATTTGATTCATAATAGCCCCCAGAATGACAGATGTAATCATACTGGGGCTCTCTGGGCTAGACAACCATCATATCTTAACAAAAAGGGAAGTGAAAAGGGATGAAACTCTATGTCCCAGAGTCCCTATGCATCTTAATCTTCCAGAGGAGCCACAACGTTAAATCGGCGGGCCACTTTGGGTTCCTAAAGTCTTTACACTTAGCATGGAGGCAATTCTGTGGCTTGGCATGAAGAAAGACGTGGATAGTTATGTGAAAAGTTGCACCATCTGCGCCACTATGAAAAAGAACCAGGAAAAACCCTCTGACTGCTGCAACTGGTGGCAGAGCCAAAGAAGCCATGGGAAGAAATCACAATGGACTTTATAGTGGAGTTTCCAAAGATTGTGGGGAATACTGTGATCTGGACTGTGATTGACCTATTCTCCAAGTAGGCACACTTCATACCCTGCAGCGGACTACCATCGCTCACCAGCTAGCCAAACAGTTCCTGAAGCACATCTACCACCTGCAAGGAGTACCACAAAGAATCATCTCAGACAGAGGGGTCCAATTCACAGCAAGGTTCTGGAGGGAGTTCCTGTAGTCCATTGGGTCATCCCAGGGCCTTAGCTCAGCTTTTCATCCAGTTACCAATGGGGAGGGGGGGTTAGAATGTCTGAATGTGGTGTTACGTGAATTATCAGCAGTCCAATTGAGTGGACCTTCTGCCTTTTGCTGAGGTCATGTACAATAATGAGGTTCATATTAGCATAGGGTGTTCTGTTCAAAGTGGTGAGCAGCATAGACTTCATCTCAATGCCAGAATACCCAAGGGACACCTCCCCCCCACCCCCAGTCAGCCTGACAGACTTGCTGTCAATGCTGAAAGCAGCAGGGGAAATTGTCAAGAAAGTGCTAGCTAAAGGGGCACAGATCTATAAGAAACAGGCAGACAAACATCAAGCCCCACAATGGCCATTCCAGCTGCAGGAAAATGTCTATCTCTTTGTCTTCCACAAAATACTTGAGGTTAAAACTCCCCAGCAAGAAGCTGGACCCAAGTTCATGGGGCCATTCCCCATAGTGAAGATTATCAACCTGGTCATGGTTCAATTAAAATTGCTCGACTGCTAGGGAAGATACACCTAGTATTCCATAGCAGGCTCTTAAAACTTATGGTTGGGTCAACCCTGAAAGCACTATCCCAAGAGCCTCTGAACCCAGTGGTCATAGTGGGCCAAATCCATTATGAGATACAATGCACCCTTGACCCGAGTTGGCACAGGAGACAACTCCAATACCTAATCAAGTGGAAGGGCTACCCCTTATCAGAGGCGTTTTGGGTAAAGAGCAGAAACATCCAAGGTGACCGCCTCATAGCTAAATTCCACGAAGACAACCCAACAAAGCCTGGGGGGGTAGCACCCCTAAAATCTATACTTATATTCAAACTGTTTTTGCTTTGCACAAGTTGCCTTCAGGAAGTGAGAGAAGCCAAATGTCAACTCACAAAGCATTCCTGAGCTGCTCTTGAGTTGCCATAGGCAGGGGGATTGGAAACAGGGGTGGGTTCTAAATTTTTTTACTACCAGTTCTGTGGGCGTGGCTTATTTTGTGGGCATGGCTTGATGGTCATGTGACAATTCTTTAGGATTTAGCAGAGGTACTGGTCTACCAGGCTTTTAACTGCTTGCAGAGCTGTACCGATCTACCCATTTATTTTTTGCAGGCACTAATCTACTCATGTATTTTTTAAGGCACTGATTACTCATGTATTTTTGCAGGCACTGGTCTACCCATTTATTTTTGCAGGCACCGGTCTATTCATTTGTTTTCTTTTAACACTGATTAGCTATAGGGCAGCCCTTTGAAGCCTAGGGGCAAGAGTTTAAACAGTTTTTTCCCCTCTAGCCATCAGCTGGGACTCAGGAGGCAGCAATAGATTGGGGGTGGGGCCAAATAAAAGATAAGAATAACACAGAGGATGGGGGAGAATGGACGGGGCAGAACCGGTTCGGTGACATCATATTGTCACTGCTACCGGCTCGGGAGAACCAGGTCGAACTGGGAGGAACCCACCACTAATGGGAAAACCAAGCCTCGCAGCTGCATCAAGGACCTTGTATTTCAGTTAAAATAAAGCATATTCCAGCGGCAACATTAAGGTCATCTCCAGGGGGACCCACAGTGTCCGGAGGGAGTGACTTCTACAACCCGCATAATTGCTTCATTGGGGAATGTGACCTTGGGGGAAGGGGGAAACAGGATCAGAGCCAAGGCGTGAATTAAATGAGGTCAGAGTTGGCTTCACTTGGATCGTGCCGATATGAAGCTCCTAATAAATAACTGGATTTTTTTTGAAGTTTGGCTTGAGACTCATGATTTAATTAGGGCATTGGTCGGAACCCTGACAGGTAGCTGTTAAGATTTGACTTTGTATTTGACCCTGCTTAGATTTGTCTTGGATTTTGTTTCTTGATATGAATCCAGATAGAATATAGAGAAATATTTCTTTAAAAATGCATTGCTGATAGGAATTAAATTAAATTTCATTAGTCTTGACTTTAAAGATTTTTTAAAAAGTTTATATTCATTTTTAGACATCCAATCAATGTTTGCTTGTCAGATTCCATCAAAACTTTTTGTTTGTGTATGCATGTGTACATTTGATAGTGAAGGATCAGGAACCTTTTGCTAGCTATTAAATTTTCCATTTTCAATCTCTTCTCAACTATCTGAATTTCAGCATCTGCTGCCTTTCAACCTTTCTTCCAGATATTTATATTCTATTGATTTTCTCTTGGTCAGTGGGCCATTAACTAACATTACCTGAGGCTTAATATAATTGATAGGGGACCCACAGGATAGCTATTTTGTTCATAAAGAGGACACAGGACAGATAGTGTTTGAACAAAAATTAATCTTGTAAAATAGGAGATGCAGTGAAAAGACTGGCTCTTAATAAGGCCAAGATTAGCATCAAGGGAAAGCAAGAGATTCAGTACATTGTTCTTGGCTAGTTGTTGGGAATCACAGACATTTACCTAACATGCCAAGCATTTAAAGGGAACCCTGTTGCCAATAGCAGACACCCCCCTCTCAGTCCCCTTCTTTATCCCAGATGACCTTAGTTTTATAACCACCTGTTCGTCTGATTCCAGGCTAAGGGATCTTGGTTGTTTCCTAGCAACCAAAATATGTGCTTGGTTGCTAACTTTGAAAAAATCATAAAAATAAAATAATTTCTCTTCTCTGAAGTCTGAAGTCTGCTTCTTATCCCAATTATAAGGATATGACCAAACTAGCAGATATTTTTATTCAAATCATATTCCTAACAGTATGTTATAAGTAGAAATGTTACAACACTGTCTCTTATCAACATTTAAGATAGAGCACTAGACTTATCCCCCTTTTTTTTTCTGTATATGCCTTCCAATGAGCTTTTTCTTAAAAGGGTGTTAAAAAGCTTTGTCAAACCCCCCACTTTTTATCCAACTATGATAGTATCATCTTTATTCCCACGTATGGCTCCTTTTCAAACCAGATGCCAATTTTTTTGGATAATTCAAATTCATTTGGATTGGTTTTGGATTTCAGTACCTGAGCTATATGTTTTCCCAAATGAACAGGGTTCAGATGTTTAGTCTCTCTATAGCAATTTAATCACACAAAGCTTTCCTGTCCTTCTGCCTCATCTCTTTAAAGAAGGACAAGCTTTGCTGTTGCCCTTAAGCCTCCCTTATGTTCCAGATGCTCTTTCATATCTTTTTTTCCTTCTTTAATGCCTTCTACGATGACTTTAACTAATTTTGCAAGCTCTTTCATGAGCAACCTAATCACATTTGTGCTGTGCATAATATTTTCCAAATCTGATTTCAGAGGGAATGCTATTGATTACTTCTGTCTGGCCAAGATGTCTGAAAGCAGTTCTATAAGCAGAAAGCTGCTCTGCATTCATCATTATCTTACATTGCACTAACTAAGTGAATCAGAAAGTAGAATTAAATCCAGTTCACGCAAAATATATACATTAAGCAGTAGTGATGCTGGGCTTGCCTTAGGCAAAATGAAAACAGATATTATATTCAAAGTGGAGTCTTTCTTTACCAGCAGTTTAAGTCCAACTATTTCTTGCTTTCAATCCATATGATAGATATATATTGCATCATAGATAATGGCAGACTTCAGGCTTGTGGGATCTAATTTGCAGAGGAGAATTTCAGTAATTTCTCAAGATCTATTTACCAGAACCCTTCAAAAATGACATGCACAGCATACCTTTTAATTTTTTTTTCAAAGTCCTATTAGAATGTATCTTAAAATAAGATACAGAACTGCTTGTGTGGAAATGTTAAACTATCTATACTTGCCTTTTAATCACAGTTGTTCAACTAGAAAACTGTTTTCTTCAATTCCGTTCAATCTTGGAAAGAAAAAGTGATGTTTTTGACAGCTCTACTTACTGCTCTACTACTTTTACATTTATATTTTGTACTGAGTGTGAGAAGCAACATGGAAATTGGTCATTGGAAAAATTATTAGTAAATGGAGCATGCATTTAATTGAACATTAAATGTTCAATTAAATGCATGGAAGCAGGGGCGGAGACTTTGCACCCACTGTATCCAAGTGGTGACGCGTTCCCGCTCCCACTGCTTATCCTGCCTCCCTGGGGGTGCGGGAGCGGTAGACCCTGGATTCAGATTGGTGTACGTGAATGCCAGGCCCTCCTCGTATGAGATCTTATTGAGGAGGAGGGCGCGGACCTGGCTTGCATTACAGAAACCTGGTTGGGTAGGAGGGGGGAGTCCCTCTCTCTGATTTATGCCCCACAGGTTTTCATGTGCTGCACTGGCCAAGACTCCAGGGAAGAGGTGGGGGGGAGGGTGGCGGTGGTTATTAGGGAAAGTCTTAGTCTTAGGGAGGCCACTACCCTCAGATTAGTGGGTGTGAGTCTCTCCTATTGAAGTGGGACCCTGGAGTCCAGTCAGGTTGTTGGTCATGTACCTATATCCCAGCTGCATGGCCACAACCCTGCCCGCACTGCTCAATGTGCTGGCCGAAGTAGCAGTTGAACTCCCTAGCCTCTGGTTTGTGGGAGATTTCAACTTGCCTTCAATCGGCAAGACATCTGAGACAGTCCAGGAGTTCATGGCCTCCATGACAGCCATGGACCTGACTCAGGTTATTCAGGGCCCAACTCAAAGGGGAGGACACACACTTGAACTGGTTTTTCTCTCTGGGCAGTGGATAAATGACCGGGGTAAGGGGAAACTTCCTATCGCTCCCTTGTCATGGACCGACCAATCCCTCCTTAGACTGGACTTCCAATCTGCCAACCCTCGCCGCTTGGAGGCTGAACCAGTAAAATGGTTTTGCCCCAGGCACCTGATGGACCCGGAGAGGTTCCTGACAGAGCTTGGGACATTCCCCACTTCTCAATCCTGCGACTCGGCCAAGGCACTGGTGGCATCCTGGGAGCGGGCAACTGCCGGGGCTTTGGACCGAATCGCACCTTTGCGGCCTCTGACCTGATGCAGATCCCAGGTGACTCCTTGGTTCTCCATGGAGCTCCGGGAAATGAAGCACCAGAAAAGATGCCTAGAGGAATGTTGGAGATCCTCCCGGTCTGAATCTGATCGAACACAGTGAAGAACCCATATTAGAGCTTAACTTGTGGCAATGGAAGTGGCGAGGCGGAAGTACTTCACCACTCTCATTGCATCTGCAGAAAACCGCCCAGTGGCCCTGTTTAGGGTGACCTCCTCCCTCCTTAATCAGGGGGCAGGGGTAGACCCCTTACAGGGCAGGGCTGAGGATTTTGTTCAGTTTCTGCAAGATAAAATCGCTCAGATCCGGACAGGTTTAGACTCTGACTTGGTGGAATCCATCCGAGAGACTGAGGAATGTCTTGGGATTAACATCTGGGTTGAGTTTGACCCTGTTTCCATCGATGAAGTGGACAGGATTGTGGATAGATTGGGTGCCTCCACTTGTTTGCTGGATCCGTGTCCTTCCTGGCTTGTTTTGGCTGCCTGGGAGGTGACTGGAGACTGGATCGAGGCAATTGTCAACTCTGAATTAGTAAGATGACCTGAGAGAGAGAGAAGATTGTGCTCCTTAGAGTTCTTCAGTTTATTTATTAAGCAACATAGAGAAATTAGCCTTGTGGACACTCCTTTAATATACTGATCATTCAAATCAGGGGCGGATTCTATTTACTTTTACTACCGGTTCACAATGGTGCCATGTGCATGCTTGATTTGTACATGTGTGCACGCTTCTGTGCATGCACAGAAGCTTCCTGATGTCGTTGGGGTCTGTGGGTGGAGCCTCCTGCTGGTTTTACTACCGGTTCTTGCAAATCGGTCCGAACTGGGGCCAACCCACCACTGATTCAAATGTAAGCTCCAGTCACCAACGCAGAAGTAGAGGTTGATTAATTCTGTGATCAAATTAATTTGAAATCAACAGAACATGCAAGGAAGACATTGCTTAGGATTGGAGACTGGACTACCAAAGTTGGTAATATTTAAAAGGGGAGAGTGGTGGATAGTTTGGTTAAAGGTACCAAAATTAGGTAGAAACTGACGTATCAATCAATGATTTATTGAAACCTAACATTGTGTTCAAGCAACACAAATCAGTTTGTGTTGTATATATGTTTGTGTTTGTGTTATATATATGTTTTTCTTTAAGCCAGGTTTTTCCTTCGTAACCAAGATCTTTCTGCAACCCTGGTTAAGTGAAATCACATTCACTACTTTCTGAGTTTTTTTCCTTCTTTTCCTTCTGGCAGCCAGCAGATTTTGTGCTTGCCCATTTGGAGACTTATATAGCTATTTCTGGCTCATTAGCCATCATCAATAAGCCACACCTACATCTCATGTATCCTCCCTGTAAAGGTACAATATCTATTTTCTTACTTTTCGTAGGTTTTATGTGTGTTTTTCTTTAAGCCAGGTTTTTCCTATGTAACCAAGATCTTTCTGCAACCCTGGTTGAGTGAAATCACATTCACTAATTTCTGGGGTTTTTTTCCTTCTTTTCATTCTGGCAGCCAGCAGATTTTGTGCTTGCCCATTTGGAGACTTATATAGCTATTTCTGGCTCATTAGCCATCATCAGTAAGCCACACCTACATCTCATAATAGAAATAGATATATAAGTATCTCTCTCTCTCTCTCTCTCTCTCTCTCTCTCTCTCTCTCTCTCTCTCTCTCTCTCTCTCTCTATCTATCTATCTATCTATCTATACACACACATCCAAATGGAGTACATATAAATCAAATTGGTTATATTATTGCTAAAAGAAAGTGGAGAAGTTCCAGTATAGCATGAAAGATCTACATCTGACTGTGCAACAGATAACGCATTGCTCATGTGCAGGTTCCATGCTAAGTTAAAGAGGAATAAAGTGCCCTCATTTCCATGATATTCAATCTAAGAGATTGAATATCATGGAAGAAGATAAGCATGGTTTTAGAACTGGAGGAAGAAACATCTTCTATGCTATGCTGTCGACATTACTTAATATCCAAAAATACAAAGGATCTGCACAATCTGCTAAATAAATATCAAGGAGCTGAGAGAAAAAATAGAAATATGAAAAGTATTTTAATCTTTAAAATTTGAATGCCATTTAAATAGTCTTTTTATAGTTGAAAAGCATCCTGAGCAACATGAAATGGTAGGGTGAAGTATAAATCTACATAAATGGAGCATCTTTAAAACAGCTACTGATATGAATAGAAGGCAATTTTATAATATGTTTACAAAAAAATGGCAAGACATGTTAAATTAGGGGAAAAAGGGTATAGGAGAATGCAGGAATATAACAGAGCTACTAGACTCCTAAAACTTGAAATACTTCAGATTAAACTACAAAATTACTTTGCAAAAATACAAAGGAAAAACACAGTTATAAAACAGTCCCAATGGAAAATAACAGTAAAAATTAGACTGTTGCCAAACTACAACATTTGTAATAAATTAATAATATTCTATTCCTGGGCTGAATAGTTCTTATACCTGGAAAGTAAAAACAAGCAAACAAACAAACAAAAAACCAGGTTTTAAGGGTGTAAATGTGGAGAATTGTGAGCTCTTGCATGTTTATTTTTATTATAATTTGCATTCAAACATACTCAGAATAGCCAGTAGTCAGAAACAAGGGGAATTATTATTGTTTAATGGAATTTGGGAAACTGTAGGTTTCCCATCTCGGTGCTGAGATTTTTGTCCTAGCCTGGGTGTCAGCAACCTGTGGCTCTGGAGCCGCATGTAGCTCTTTGGGCCCTCTGCTGTGGCTCTGTTGGGTGATCCTATCACAGGCTGGCTCCACCCCCCCGTCCTCCCCCTCCCCTCCCAGTCACTCCTCTCCTGGCCTGAGAAGGTAAGGATGACAGCAGGGGATGGAGAAGCGACCAGGGCAGAGACAGAGAGATACAGAGAGAGAGGGAGAATAAGGGAGACATACAGAGGGTAGGGAGGGAGAGAGAGAGATGTCAAAAGGGTTTTGTGGTTCCCGGTGTTTTTTAACAATCAGTTTTCTGCCCTAATGACCAGCTGGGTAGGCCTGGCTGGGGGTGGGCGAGTGGTTGTCATGTGACTGGTGGAAGTGAGTGACATTGAGTTGGCCACGCCCACCCAGGTTTTGTGGTGTTTTCATGCAAGTATCTGTTTTTCCAGTGTCAGAAGCCAGATTGCTGAGTTGGAGCAATACAGCAATTCCTGTTTCTTAAACTCTGAATTATTTATTCATGGAGTGCACTGCACAGTCCCTGCATCTGCTTGAAGCAAAGCCATAGCCCTAGAGCATTTAGCAGACTTTCTGTTGCCTTCCTTAGTCACTACAACTGACACAAGCTATCAGCTTAAACATGACTTTCAAGTGCCTGCTGGGAATAAAGAGACCAAAAATATCTAAAAATATTTTTCTGGAATACTCCATGATTAGGGAAAAAAATACATGTCAACAATTTTATAAGGGTAGAAATGTTGATTTTGACACTTTTTAATAAATCTGCATGCAAATTGCTGTAAAGGAGTGAAGATGGAAGAGGTTCCCCTATCACGTGTACTGCATCCCTTACAATCAAAGCAGTCTGTTATAAAAGCCAGAATAATTTTGAAGGAATCAAAAGATTGCAGTTCAAATCCTATTCAACCATAAAAACTGAAGCCCATGTCAAAGAGAGAATGAAATTGAAATCAAGTCTAATTCAGAATTATCTTCCCTGGAAACGTCTGAAGGCTATATGAAGCTATAATAAAATGTTTCTTGGTACTGTATGCTATTTTTCCAGTATTAATAGTTCCAGACAGTTAGCCAAATCTTCTTTATGGGGGCACTGGAGAAAGCAATTACGTTTGGAAGAGTTAGCAGTAAAGGGAGACCATCAAAGAACACGGTGGCCTAGACACTATCAAAACTGACACCAGCCAAAGCATAGGAGAACTCAATGAAATAGTGGATGATCGGAAGATCTGGCAAGACCTGGCCTATAGAATCACTAAGAGTCAGACACAACATAATGGATAATGCCATTATCATTTTATAGAGAATCCTTCCAATAATACACCCTCAATTTTTCTCCACTCAAATTCATTCCTTTTATTTGGTTCTTCAGCACCATATCATCTGGGTAGGTCCACTGCCCCAAGTGACAATACCAATTAAGTATTAGGCATGTTCCACTGTTATTGTGTTTCAACTGAGTCTAACGTTATTCTGTATTTCATGGGTAGTTCTCGGTGGCTCTGCAACCCAACAAGACAGACATAGACTTCAGAGGATAATTAGAACGGCAGAAAAAACAATTGCTACCAACCTGCCTTCCATTGAGGACCTGTATACTACATGAGTCAAAAAGAGGGCTGTGAAAATATTTACAGACCCCTCACATCCTGGACATAAACTGTTTCAACTCCTACCCTCAAAATGATGCTATAGAGCACTGCACACCAGAACAAGTAGACACAAGAACAGTTTTTTCCAGAACGCCATCACTCTGTTAAACAACTAATTCCCTCAACACTGTCAAATTAGTTATTAAGTCTGCATTGCTATTACTTTAATCTTTTCATTGTTCCCATCACCATCTCCTTCCACTTATGACTGTATGACTGTAATTTTGTTGCTTGTATCCTTACAATTTATATTGATATTGTTTCCTGATTGCTTATTTGTACCCTATGACTATCATTAAGTGCTGTACCTTATGATTCTTGATCAATGTATCTTTTCTTTTATGTACACTGAGAGCATATGCACCAAGACAAATTCCTTGTGTGTCCAATCACACTTGGCAATACAAAATTCTATTCTATTCTAGTTGTCTAGGTGAGTGTCTAACATTGTAGGGTTGTTAGTGTATCATCTTTCAGGCCCATGTGTTGCATGTCATGAGAATGACATGTCCTGTACATTCATATTTTTGCTTTAATATTGGTTCTGTAGTAAATTTCTGCATTTCAGATTTGGTATTGAGTCACCAAATATTACATATTAAATATTACTCAACCTTCTCTACTTCTGATATTCTTAGGTCTCTTACTTCACAGCCATAGGCCATCATTAATAGATATATGGTGTTGATTATGTCTACTCTCACTTTGGGATTTTTCATCTGTTGGTTTGGTTTGATTGGTTTCTTGCAATTGAAGCTGAGCCAGGCCATTGCTGCCTGGTGTAATATCTCTTGGTTAGTGTGCGGGTGTATTGATTTCTTGAGTAAATAGATGTAGGAACTGATATCTTCTATTGGTTTATCATCTACTTTCATTTTGTAGTATGGGCATGATTGGTTTTACAAGCACAGATTTTTTCTTGTTGATTGGCTTCTATATGTGATTATCATAATGTCATCCATGAACCAGAGGTAGCTGAGCTTCTTCCTGCTGAGGTTGTTAACTTTATTTCACCAGATGAGTCCTCTAAAAATGTCTTCAAGGCTTGCCGTGGGGAGATTGTGTCACTTTGTTGGGCGCTTTGAGGTATTGGGATGTTGATTATGCAGTAAGATAGAATGATGTTGGCAAAACAGCTTTCATGTATTAATTCATTTAGCTAGATATAATTCTCAATGCTGAAACCAAAGCATCATTCCTCTTTGGACAATTTTTTAAAAAAGATAATTAAACAATTTATCCCCTCTGTTATTTCTTGTTGTGCAGATACTTTCCTCTTTTATCGCAGCAGCCTGTTTTTATACTACACACTTATCATGTCAGCATGTGAACTTGCTGTTAATATATAACCTACTGACTTAACTTATTGGGTTATTATTAGGATCTCTAAAATAACATACACATACCAAACTGTTGATATATGCTGCACAAATGTTATACATTTATAATTAGATGAATTTTATTCCTCTTTCTCTTAGAATGATTCTTCAAGGCACATAATTCAATCATGTGGAATCTAAAAACAAATAGTTTATTATTATTTAAGCTTTGGTGAACTACAGAATATGGTTTTGGATAGGCTTTAAGGCATTAGGGGACTCTGTCCTTTTTAATGCAAAGAGTAACATGGCTTCCCCCATGGAGTGTGTTTTTAATTTTTTTGTAATATATACTTAGGAAATACATTAGTCAATTATTTTCTCTCCGTATTGTTCAAATTTACTTAAATTTTATTGTTACCTTTTATGAAACAGAGAGCCACTACTTTTAAAAATATTGGTTTGATCCTCAAATCTGAAAAGAAAAAAAAAGATGGAATATTAAGATTTTGTGGTATCTGAATACTAACTCATAGAACATATAGAAATAGAACATAGAATAATAGAGTTGGAAAGGACATCGGAAGTCTTCTAGTCCAACTTCCTGCTCAAGCAGGAGATCCTATACCATTTCAGATAAATGGCTGTCTAATGTCTTTTTGAAAAGGTCCAGAGATGGATCATCCACAACATCTGAAGGAAAGCTAGTCCATTGGTTGATTGCTCCCACTATTAAGAAATTTCTCCTTACTTCTAGGTTGCTTCTTAGGTTCCAGTCATTGTTTCTTGCCTTGTCTTTTGGTGCTTTGGAAAATAGTTTGACTCCCTTGTCTTTGTAGGAGCCCCTCAAATATTGGAACAGTGCTATCATGTCATGCCTAATTTCCCTTTTCATTAGACTAGACATACCCAATTCTTTAACTAGTACTAATATTTCAGGTTGAATATGCTCTGCTTTAAATAAATCACATTTGACTGAATAGAAAGTAGACATTTTAGGAAAACTGCACATTATTGAATTCTCTGCCAAATCTTACATATTGTAATAACAGTTATATGCAAATGCAAGATCAAGCCAACTGATCTAATGAGATTTTAATGCTTTAATGTCAATGTCAATCCAGTGGATGTACCAAAAAACATTGATTCAACCTCAAATAAACCCTTACTGGAGTAGGTACTGACATTTACTATTTCTTTAGGGCAGTGCCAGTTAATTGTAGACAATAAATGGGAAAAGTGCCGGAGTAGTCATTCTACTTAGAGCTGATTCAGATATCTTTTTTCTGCTCTACTGCCTGCATATTCTTTTCCAGTAGATTGCCTGGTTTGCACCAAAAAATGTCTATACTGGAGCAATTCTTAGGTTTTGTAACTTGCCTCTGTGACTTTTTGTTATATCTCACAGGGCATCTTCTTACCAGGACACAACTGATGTTTACATAATGTTAAAACTACAAAACATATGATGTGCTGTCACTAGAAGCACTTATCTAGGAAAAGAAAATCTCCATGCCGTGAGGTGTGAGATAGTAATGATACTCCTTCTATCTTTCAGAACATTTTTTTTAAGGTTTCATGACTATCAGTTCTTTTAGTGGGTTTGCAATATGTTTCCTTATCATTCATATCAGTGGTGGATTCCAAACGGCTTTACGCCATCGCCGGGCACATACTCACTTTGCTCGCATGCACAGCAAACTTGTGCTCCGGGCAAGTGCATTAGGTATCTGCCCAGCTGATGTGTTGTAATCCACTCTTGCCGCACCTATCAGCTGGGCTAAAAAAGAAAAAATAAAGGTAGGAATAACGTGGGGGCTGGCGGGAGGGCCCAGTTCCCGGACAAAGAGAACCAGTTCAGTGACGTCACATCGTCACCGCTACCGGCTTGGCCAAACCAGGCCGAACCAGGAGGAACCCACTATTGATTCATATATTACCAGGGCAGGGGTGCTTAGGGGAAGAGGTATCCAACATGTAAATGTGGCATCAGCCACTATGGTTTTAAAAAGCAGCAGGCTTAGGATGCATAGTTCTGGACACCATTTTGTTTTGTTTTTCCCCCTATGGATGCCCCTTTGCTAGTATTGGCTAGATATTGTATGGAACATAGACACTTGGAATTGCACTTCTTAACTTCCTTTTAATTGAAGAAACAAGTGTTTAAAAATTGTGTACCAAGATAATCCAAATTTTGTGACAAAACTGAATTTTACATTTCTACAAATATTCATTATTTATAACTTTTTTTTTACCTGTTAGTTTGCTACTACTAATCACCTGGCTGGGCAAAAACTGATCATAAAATTTTCCCCTTCAAAATTCTATTCAGATTTGTGAGACACATACATTCACTTAGAATCTCTCTGGAATTACCATTGCCAGAATGGCTGTAGTTTAGAGGCAGCACGCATGCTTTGAATATAAATGGTCCCAGATTCAATTCTTATTATCTTGAGTTAAAGTGTTCATGTGGTGATGTAAAGGTGCTAGCACTAGAGATGCATTTACAGATAATTATGATCCAAGAAGAGAATAAAAATGCAAGTGGCTATTCTGATCCATTTATTATAATACCTACAGTACAATATTAATCATGTCAGTGACAGTATGGCTTAGTATTAAGCATGGATTAGATGCTTACCCAGTGAATAAGGGCCCAACTGTACAGAAAGGCACATCCAGTCAAAGTTTTCTATTCACTTTCCTCAAAAGTCATTTCAATATTTCAGCACAAAACCAGAAACCTATTCTAGCATGATTAAGCAATTATGCAGAACTGGAAGAAGTAAGACTCTTCCATATAGTGTTTGTGATCCCTGATTATCACCCAAATATACCTGTGTAAACAAAAGCAAAAACCATTATAGTGAAGATACTGCTGTGTTATCTGCTTCCTGGTTACTCTTGAATTATCTCTCTGGAGAGTTATGGATCTTCCGTCTGGAAAACGCATTCAGTGAAAGAGGTTAAAGCAGTCTAAATTAATGTGCAAAATATAAATGTACCAATTATGATAGATACACTCAGGCTTCACTACATTTTGAACCTTAATTAAGAAACAGCTGATTTATTAAGTCACATCATATATGCCTCTTCTGTCCCTAATGTTTCATCTTCGTTGATGCTCAGTAGGCTATTTTTATTTTTTTTTTTTTTTTAAAAAAACATTGTAACTAAAAACAAAATGGGAGCTGACATACTACCCAGCAAGATTCTAGAATCACACATATTCTTTATAACTGTTTCCAGGCCCTAGTAGATACTATGCTCAAAGAAGCGTTCTTGCATATAGTCAAGTCTAGGAATGGTTGGGGCTATGATGGCAAACGTATGGCACCTGTGCCAGAGGTGGCATGCAGAGCCTTCTCTGTGGGCATGTGCGCCGTCACCAGCTGCTCTTCTTCTGGAAGTACTGATCTGACACCTTCCTAGCATGCATGCCGGCCAGCTGGTCTTCGCACCAGGCCCCTGGAAACCCAATGATCAACTGGCTGGTGCACATGCTAGGAAAGTGTCAGATCCAAACCACTATCAAAATTCATCTGTTGGCAAAAGTCAGCTGATCTTCATGTTTCCAGCACTCCAGTGGGCATGTGTGTTCCAGTTTGGGCACTTGGTGCCAAAAAGGTTCTCCATTACTTGCTTAAGAGGAAATAAAAAATAAAGGAAAGACAGTCTTTTGTTGAAGTGTGCCCAGCAGCTGGGTTGAGTGAATAAACAGCACCCAGGGAGACTAGAGATGATTGGGATGGTAGAGAGCAATCTTCCCAATTGTTCTGGGTAAAAGACTTGTTTATGATTGGCACCCACATTAGCAACCTTTGTATAGAAAATAACCATAGGAAGCCCCTTGCCCCCAAAAGATTAGATAAACTTATCTTGCTAGGTAAGAGCTAGCAAGTTTAGTGTTCACGTTCAAAGTATTACGATGAGATTTTAAAGTATATCCATGTTTACCCTAAGTACTATGGAGGAAATAAGAGTTTAAAAAGAGCCACTCACTCTGGCAGGTGATATCCCCTCCCTTCCTTCATACCATTTGCTCAGCTGGCAGGGACTAGGCAAGAGTTATAGCAGAACGTTTTGAAGAACTGCCACTAGAGAAGGCAATCAGTGGTATGTCCCTGGCAATAGTATACTTGTTGAGCACTAGAACAGGTATCATATTTCTGCCATTACATTTTCATTTCCTTTAATAGAAAGAAACACAGGTCCTAAACAAGCAGCATCCCAACACAGGTAGAAGGGAAGAGAAATAGGTTTGGAATGGCTTTTGGATTTCTTTCCAACATTTTTACCAGCATAGAAACATAGGAAGTATATGCATTTTTTTCTGTGGGATGAAATAACATGTTGCTGCTTTGTGTTTTATGTGGGCACGGTGAAGCATATGGAGGAAACACACACTTTCCTGCAAAGAGGACAAGAGATGGGAAAGAATGTAGTTAAATCAGTGGTGGGTTCCTCCCGGTTCGGCAGAGCTGGTAGCAGTGATGACATGATGTCACCAAACTGGTTCTGTCCCCCACCCCCCACGTTATTCTTACCTTTTATTTGGCCCCCAATATATTGCTGTCTCCTGAGTCCCAGCGGATGGCTAGAGGGAAAAAACTTGTTTAAACTCTTGCCGTGGGGCTTCAAAGGGCCGCCCTACAGCTGATCCGTGTTAAAAGAAAACAAATGAATAGACTGGTGCCTGTAAAAATAAATGGGTAGACCCAGTGGTGGGATTCTACTTCGGTAGAACCAGTTGCTAAGTAGTTAAGTAGTTCAGCAGTTTGGAGAACCGCTTGTTAAAAGAAATCTCCTTTTGTTTTTTTCTACTTTACAGGGTTAATCCTGTAAGGATTAATTACAACATTTGATGTTGTTTCCTAGCCTAATCTTCTAGTTCCGGAGGCTATGTTTTTGCTTGACTTTCTTAAAAGGGAAGGGTTGTTTTAAGCTTTTTACACCGCTGTTGGAAGGAAATACTCCCCTGTTGGAGTTCTTCCAGCCAGGGTGCAATCATCAGCACTTTGAAGAAATAATTGAATGCTTTTGTGCAGGGCTGAAAAAGTTATTTTTGACTGGTCCTCACACTTTCGACCAGTCCTCGAACTTAAAACTGTCCTACATTTTACGTTTTTTGCTCTATCTTATCACCATGGTGAAGAGAAGCAGTTGTGAAATGAGTGACATGGTTGCTAAGAATGCTGCATGGGCATAAATGTGAGGGTGGTCATAAGTGTGAGGACCAGTCAAAAGTGTGAGGAAATGTCAGAAATGACTTTTTTCAGCCCTCTGAGTAGTCCCTATACATATAGCCTTGGCCACCCGGTCACATGACCAGCTAGCCATGCCCACCCAGTCACATGACCTCCAAGCCATGCCCACAAAATAAGCCACACCCACAGAACCGATAGTAAAAAATGTTAGAACCCACCCCTGAATTAAATGGAGCAGTCAACAACATTCCAAGCTACAGCTGAAATGCCTGTTCCATATGGATGCACTGAGACATATTTTTTAAACTTTGCATCCCTTGGCCAGATCTGATTCAGTCTGAAACTCCATTTTATTTGACGGGCTTCTACCTGCACCCAAATTTTGGTGCCATTCTATTCAGGTCCTGGATAACTTTCCTGTTGATTGAGACACATTCTGATTCCCTTTATATAATTTATTTCAAACATTCCATTTGGGTTAAAAAAAAATTATGGAACGTTCTGAAATTCCAGTTCTATTAAACGTAGTGGCCGTAAAGAAGTGTCTCTAGTATTTTCTGGTAATGAAATAACATATTGTATCTACGTGTATAGATTTCTTCTCTCTCTTAGTGTTGCACCCGTTTGTGTTTATTGGAAAGCACAGTGTGAGCTGCAGATGATCTGTTCTGGGTCAATAACCAGGAAGAAAAAAGACCTTAGACTGAAGTAGATGACCGCTAGCCAACTGCCTCTGTCATAGAGATGCATTGAATTTTCTCCCCCCACCCCCTCCAGCCTTTGTCATAATCAGGCCAGTGGTGGGTTTCAAAATTTTTTACTACCGGTTCTGTGGGTGTGGCTTGGTGGGCATGGTGTGGCTTGGTGGGTGTGGCTTGGTGGACGTGGCAGGGGAAGGATATTATAGAACTGGTCAGAACCTGCTGAAATCCACCTCTGAATCAGGCCCATTTTCCAACTGCCATCTTTCTTTTTGCTGGTTTTTTTCCTTGCCACAGAAAATTTGGTCCCATTCAGTTAAGTTTTTGGAAAATTATCCTGCTAATGGACAGATAGACATAGTCTTGAAGGTTTTTTTTTTTACATAATGTCTTTCCATTGGTTTGGAGAGAATACTAATGCTTATGCAGGATGATTGGGTAATTTTTCCTAAACAAAGAAAGACAGCTGCACAATACATTTTTTATATATAGGGTAATTTGGTCTTCTAATTCTTACAGATCTTGCAGAAGGGACAATTCAGCCTAGTTTAAAATGTGACAAGCAACTACGTTCCATTTGGGAACTCTAGATATGCCTTGAAATCCTGCCCAGACAGCTGCTGCTAAATTGATCAATTGTCTAAAATGACCAGTCTTCCAACTGCAAGATCTGAAAAGGCAGCTTTAGAGAGAAAAAGCAAGAAAGCCAAGCTACGATCAAGTAAGATGAGCATATATTGTCGAGAAGTGATTGCATTCATTTGGGAAGAGGCTTGAAAGAGAAATTGAAAAGATATGTTGCCACAAAGATTCAAGTGGAGAAGAGAGATGGTGGAGCATAGCAGTCAAAAAGTTATGTTCTTTGCTATCAGAATGATAAAAAGGAAACAATGCCAAAGAGGCAGGCATTATAATGTTATTACATACATCTGCATTGCAGTTACTTGTCCCATGTGGCAATCTTCTCAGTCTTAACTCCTGCCCCTCCCAAAAGATACCCTTTCTTAAAACACAAATATTGGGGTCATCCAGTGAAATCAATTCTCAGTGGATAAAGGAGAAAATAAAATAGGTACTGCTTCCGGCAACTGACAATAAAGTTTCAGCTCTCACTGTCACATGAACAGATGGCTTTGAAAGAATTTGGGCAGATTTGTGTAGGCTATATCTAACAATTTGTTTTAGCCACAATATGTAACAGCTAATAGTGGAGTAGGAGTTTTAAAGACTGAGTAATGTTGATGAACAGAAAGTGTGGCTAAATGGAGACAGGAATTTCTTGTGAATTAATTAGTGGCATGTAACCAGTTACTATTAGGAATGGCCTGTTGGGATAGCTGGACATTTGATTATGATTCTCAACAAAGAATGTTTTGCATTTTTAACTTTCTTAGTTATGTGAATCCAATAAAGAAGCTAAGGGCAAAGAAAACATAAATATTGCAGAAGGACATGAAAACCTGTTAGGATTGAATACAAAGGGTTGCACTTTGAATTAATTTGACAGGTTTTCATGTCCCTCTGTGATATTTGAGTCTTCTTTGCCCTAAACTCTTTTATAAGATTCCATATGACCAATATAGTAAAGGCACTCAATTCACAAATGCACATTTCCCATGGCATGAGCTTTCTCTAAGAATAGGTAAATCCAATCTAGTCATAGATATTGGGAAACTATTTCTAATCATCCCTGGGAAAAATAGCTTTTTCTGGCTTGAGATATGAAAGTTGTAGCCCAGCAACATCTGGAAGGCACCAGATTGGAGAAGATTCATATAAACACAAGGAACAAGATTTTGTTATCTCAAGTGGTTTCCAGTCAAGTATTCTACATGTCAGCATCTGTTAACATCAGAATGCAGGGTTTCATTTCTCTCTGCTCCATTGGTCCAATAAATAAAAGAGATGTATGTCAAGAAATCAATCCCTCTTATTTTTTTTCTGTTCATTGCTGCAATAATTATTAAGGTATAATCAGAAGGAAGGGATAATCACCATATCCACAGGGCTGTGAATTTATCCATCTCTCTTTAGATCCTTGTCTTCTCTGGCTTATTAAATGGGTTGTATGAATGGGTTCTACTCAATTCTTCCTTGGGGGGAGGGGGGAGTGGCAGAATGTCCCTTCACTTCCTCAAGAAGCCAGAATTGGACTTCATTATATTGGACAATCCAACCTTTCCTTTTGGAGAATGTGGTACAGAAGATAGTTGTGCAATAGCTTCCGAGAACCCTAGATGAAGCAGATTATCTGGATCCCTTTATATTAGGATTCAGGCCCAGTGTGGAGTAGAAACAGCATTGGTTATGTTTTTGGATCATCTCTGATGAGGGTGGGATAGAAATTGTGCATCCATTTTTTGCTCTGTTTGACTTCTCAGTGGTACTTCATACTATTGACCAACCCAGTGATGCCCTCGATGTGATGGCCCAGTGCCTGGAAGTGGTACGGGTCTGGATGGGTAGAAACAGACTTTGACTCAACCCGGCCAAGACCGAGTGGCTGTGGGTACTGGCATCTCGATTCATAGGAGAGGTCCCATCGCTGACTATAGGGGGTGAAGTTTTACCCCCTGTAGACAGGGTGAGCAACTTGGATATCCTCCTGGACTCACAGTTGAATTTAGAAGATCATATAATGACCGTGACCAGGGGGGCATTCACCCAGATTCGTCTGGTGCGCCAGTTGCGTCCCTACTTGGACCGAGATGCCCTACACAAAGTTACTCATGCACTAGTCACCTCACGTATTGACTACTGTAATGCTCTCTACATGGGGCTGCCCTTGAGGGCCACTCAGAGGCTCCAGCTGGTGCAAAATGAAGGTGCGCGGGTTGTAATGGGAGAATCTCGATACTCCCACGTTACATCCCTCCTGAATGACTTGCATTGGTTACTGGTTGCCCTCCGGGTGAGATTCAAAGTGCTGGTGATGATCTATAATGCCCTACATGGCTTAGGGCCAGGATATTTGGCAGACCAACTGCAGCCAGCAAAGACATCCCATTGCCCGGTCCGCGCCCATAGAGAGGGCCTGCTCAGGGTGCCGTTGGCTAGACAGTGCCTTCTGGTGGCCCCCAGAGGTAGAGCCTTCTCTGCGGGTGCACCTACCCTTTGGAATCAACTTCCCTTGGAGCTCTGGTTGGTGCCTGATCTTTGTACCTTCCGCCGTGAATTAAAAACTTGTCTATTTTAGTTCCCCGACCTGAACTGATGGGGTTTTAAAGGTTAAATTTTAAATTTTCTTAGATTTTAGATTTTAAACTCTGTACTGTGGCTTGTGTATTTTATTATTGTGAGCCGCCCTCAGTCCATTGGGAGATAGGACAGCATATAAACCAAATAAAATAAATAAATAAATAAATAAATAAACTTTTGGAATGGTTCTGGGGATGGGAAAAATATAGCACTGGATTGTACTGGTTCACCTCCTTTCTTTGGAGTTGATTCAAGTCAGTGGTGATTGGGGAGAAGAGCAAGTCCTTATTGTATGAGGTGCCACAGGGTTTGGTGCTTCACTCCTATTCAACATCTACTTGAAGTTGCTGGGTGAGCTCTTCCATCAACAAGGGGTAAGATATCACCAGAATGCTGATGATACCCAATTATATACCTTGTTACAATGGCTTAAGCAATGTTTTTGATGTCTTATCCTGATATCTGGAGGCTGTGAAGGTCTGGATGAAGAATAGCAGAACCCTGGCAAGATTAAGAGGCTTTCTGTTTGAGGTCTACCAGTTCTGGAACTGTTTTATCTTTGGTGCTCAATATGGCACTAGATGTGACACAAGATGGATCCAAACAACTGGGAATGCATCAAACTCATCAAATCTGCAATCTGAGGATCCTTTTAAACTCACAACTTTTGCTCTTTGCACAGCTTTGTTTTGTGTGTCAGCTGTGTTCAGCCCTAGATTGGGAGACTCTGCTCATGGCTACTCATGGCCCAATCACCTGGGACAATGTAATGCGGTCTACATGGGGAAGCTCTTGAAGAGGCTCCATTGGTCCAGAAACTCCAGCTGGTACAAAAAGCAGAGGGTACGTGTCACACATTTCCAACTGCATTGATTACCAATTTGCTTACAAGTCCAATTTAAGATGCTGCTGCTGATCTTTAAAGCTATTCATGGCATGAGGTAGGGTGATTTGAGGGATTGCCTCACCTCAGTTGCATCTGCCCACTCCATCAGACCCAGCAGAAGAGGAGAGATGCAGGTTCCTTTTGCCAAAGACCTTCACAGCCTCCTGGCAGGACCCAGGAAATGAGCCTTTTCTGCCGTGGGGCCAATTTTATGAAACATTATTCCCTGCATTGGAGGTTGGCTCCATTCTTGTTGATTTCTACTACTCTCACATTTCCTTTTAATAACATTTTTTTTACTTCTTTGGATTTGTGCATTGCTTTTTACCTCACTTTTTATGGTTTTTATTGTACATCACCCATAGGAAATTGGAGATTTATAGCTAAGGATTTATGAATTAAGTACTCACTGATGAAGAAATCTGATTGGCTTCTAGATCAGTTAAGTATCATGCTTGATTCTTAGCTCCTAGGAGAAAATGCCCCACTGCTATTTAGTTCAAATCACCTTCTGGGCATTTTGCCAAACTCATTAATATTGTTTACAGTTTGATTAGCAGTTGCGTTCTTAGCAATGGTTTTAATTCTTGTAATTAAAGAGCTTCTTACTGTGGTCATTGGACAGAAGCCAGCGAAAGTAGGAGCATATAATAAAATACTTTTACAAGTTCCTTAACATTCCCCACTCTTTTTTCTTTTTACTGATCCTTTATTTTTGTAATCACATAGTTAAGCAGGATGAAATATGTAAGTCTGGCCTGTCAAAGCTAACTCAGTCTAATTGCCATTTCCTTTTTGCCCCTAACAAAGTTTTGTGTCTTTTTGTAGTTGCATATTAGCAGCAATTTAACAAAGGTAGTAGGATTCCACCCCTGCTCCCCAAAAATAGAACTTTCCATATCTCCTGAGACTCAATGAAAATAAACACAGGGATTGAATAATGAAAAGCTGAAACTCCTTTCTCTTCCCTTACTTTATAACTGGGTAGTTGCAGAAATAATACTCATGCATTACCTGGCTTGCTAAAATAGAGTTGGAATCATTGGGCCTAGAAATACTTCATTGCTTTAAATTTTAAGACAATGCAGCTCTCACTAATCAGTTCAGAAAGGCTATGTTCTTTCCCAAAATGTTTTCCAAACAGAAGTTTCTTGCAGTCCTCCTTTCCTCTCCTCTTCTCAATCCTTCCTCTGACACCTTTTATTCAAAGCTAAAACCCCATTTTAATTTTCATATTGCTTGTCTGTGTTACAATCTATTAGGACACAGGGTGGCAATCTTACTATTGAGTTAGCTTTGTAGGAGGATAACTTTGAACTAGCATCATTCCCTATCACCCAGCAACTGTATGTTGCTGATTCTGTTAATTGAAACTATTAATGCAGTGATTCTATTGTCTCAAAAACTGGATTACACTCCTAAAGATAACATGTTTGTGCAAGGCACCTATTTGAATAATCATCTTGCTTTTAATATATGTAGAAGAAGTCTTATCGTTAGCAAGGTAATAATTTCTGTGCATTGTTAGAAAGAAATGCAGCTATTTACATTGAATAATTTTCCTTATATTTTGTACTTAAATACATAGTATCAATCCTTAAAGATTTTCACTTGTCCTTTCTAATAATATGTGCATCTTCTTTAAACTCTCAAGCCTGAATTACTTATATAGATGCTGATTTACATTTTGATATAAAAATTCAAATGGGCATATGTTTAAATGGAATGAAATCTGGGAGGAATGGTCATAGGAAAAAATAATTATAATGAGTCTTTTGTAGTTTGCATTTATACTGGGAACCATAGCAACCCACACCAAATTCTTTTTTAAAAAAAATAACAAGCCATTTGGAGATCTTTGGATGGAGCAACAGCAAATATTTTTACTGTCTTGAAGTTCCTTTGTCAACAGGTCCCATTTCTGGTGGAATTAAGAATTAAAACCTAAAGGCTTAGAATTTACTCAAATGGTTATCATTTCCTATCCCCACAAACGTGCTATCCCATGTGTGCAG
Organism: Coluber constrictor foxii; assembly: GCA_038048745.1. NCBI lineage: Eukaryota > Metazoa > Chordata > Lepidosauria > Squamata > Colubridae > Coluber > Coluber constrictor. Next base: position 75,651,911 of record CM075961.1, read on the forward strand.
ACTCATAAATGTCCTGTTCAATTAAATAAGGCATACAATAGTAATATTAGTGCAGAGAGAGATAACTAGGACATCTAAGTTGTAAGTATGCTTAAGGAAATATACTTTGGCAGAACTGAAAAATAAGTCAGTAGAAGATGCCTGAATGATTTGCTAAAATACATAACTTACAGTAACTCAGAAAATGCTTCCACTCTTCATTTTTCCACATGAAAAAGTTGTGCCTCTCAAACGAATAAAACAGAACTGCTGTGACATTGAAGATGAAACTGTTATACTCAATGGACATGTCTGAAGCTTTCATTCAGGCATCTTCTACTGACTTATTTTTCAGTTCTGCCAAAGTATATTTCCTTAAGCATACTTAACAACTTAGATGTCCTAGTTATCTCTCTCTGCACTAATATTACTATTGTATGCCTTATTTAATTGAACGGGACATGTATGAGTCTGCACACATGGGATAGCACATTTGTGGGGATAGGAAATGATAACCATTTGAGTAAATTCTAAGCCTTTAGGTTTTAATTCTTAATTCCTCTTAAACCTAGAGCATAAGTACACCAAAAGTTTATGTATATTCTGTTTAAACCGAACCTCAGTTCTACTCTTTCCTAATTTCTGCTTAGTTGATATTCATTGGAACACTCTAATAAAAGTGTATGTAAATAACAGCACTACTCATTCAGTCAGAGGTTGGATAAATATAAATTCTGTAAATTAATACTGGTAGCATTTTGCATACAGTTTTAAAATTGTTTTGTTTTTAAAATTGTTTTTAATATACTACATCATTGTAATTTTCTCTGTTTAACTTTTATTCTTCTATATATTTGTGGCGATGATGATGGCAATGGTCTATTACTGTTAAATAGAAAATAGAAATTTCAACCAAGCAACATGGGATTGAAAGTACAATTAGAGTGATAAATTTAGAGGGATATTTGAGTAGGGTGAGCTAGATTTTTGAGCTTTGATATATTGATGGGAGAGCAGAACACACTGGATCAAAATCTAAGGAACAGTATAACTTAGAATGCTACAGATAGTGGTAGGTCAGATGGCTCATTAGCTGATCATTGTCTATGTTGCCTGTGGATGAATTGACACACATCTCTATCTCAAGAATCAGAGACTGTCGATCCCTATCCTAGAGGGTTGTCCTCTATGTTAATGAGTGAATGGAGTTATTTGGATTATCTGTTTTAGACACCAATATTTCTGTGACTCCTTCTAATGCTCATCTGCAAGCCAGAAAACTCCAGATATTTAGTTTTAAAATAATTTTAAAATACAAGAATGCATTGACATTTCTTTTGTTTATTGATTATTTTTCTAATTTTTCTTCAAAGAAAAGAAGATAGATCAATTTCACAAAATCAGGAACTGTCCTCTGAATGAATGGTTGAGCCTATCAGAACTAAAATCCCAGAAATATGATGTACTGAGTAGTGGAAATACAGATATGTAATGGTGATTGATCTGTACTGTTAAACAAAAAACAACATATTAAATATTTGTATTTGTATTTACATCGTTGCCATTGTGTTTGATGAAGAAATGGGGCATGAAATAAAGGAAATATATGCCTCAAGATTCAATACTCTGTAGCAGCATTAGCTGTTTTCAGAGCTGGTATGTACCTCTGCGGATAAAAGGTATATAGAAGGTGATAGAAACAAAGAGATTTGCTTCACAATTTTAGATAGCCTTTATACATTTGGATTTAAGAAACAGGGCTTTCTGATAAATTTAAATATATATTTTCTACGAAAACTAAGATCAAAGTAATAAACAACAGAAAGAATGGTGTTTATTACTTTGAGCTTAAGTCTTAGGCCATCATTCATTAAGTAGGTTTCTTTCAATTATATTGGGACTACGGTTTACCAAATTTCCATCAGCAAAAACATGCTGGCTGGAAAATCTGGAGTATATCCACAATATACTGGAAGTGGAAGGCTGGAGATGATTGTCATAGGTTGATAGTGCTGAAGTGGCAAGTTGCTTCTTTAATGTTTTATTTAGACAAGACAAATTTAATATCTGTCTTCCCAACTAGGCTCTGTTATGAATCTCACAAAACACAACATAAAGAATTGTATTCCTGTTACCCAATGGATGTTAGTGACCTTTGGGCAAATTCTATCAACGTTCACAATTTGTAGTCTTTGCCAGGATTACTAAATAATTTTATGTTGCCCCTTGAGGGATTAAAAAAAATGAAGTATCTTCAAAGAAAGAATATTCCACTGAAAGGATATTCTTGTCAACCCTCCTTACAATGCAAATAAAATGCATCAGCCAAAATCAAAACAATAGCCACTGATCAGAGAATAAGCACTGAAACCTGCATGGATTTTAAAGAGTAAAATAATGTACATATCCTGATAATAAGAATCATGGAATAAATTAGAAATGGTTCTTTACTTATGCATTATATTAAGTATTAAGTTATGCTGCTGTCCTTCCTTTCTTTTCTAGAATATGGGCTCAGTAGTCAAATCATTAACGTCAATTTCATAGTTTCAATTTTCTTCCCTAAACAAGGTTATTAATTAATTAACTAAATTCTCATGAGTCTGAGTTGCTGTAGCCAAACTATTTTGAAAAGCTCCAGCTCTTCTCTAGTTCCTTTTGAAACCTAAGCAACATTTTGTTCAGATTTTTCAAGATGCAAGCTCATATACCAACAGAGTGATCAAAAGAAAAGATGGCTGGATTATCAATGTATGGATGAAAGGTTTATATATATATAAAAAGATCTGATTTAGATATATGTCTGAAAGTATAAATGATTAACCATCCTTGTGCTAAAAGCACTGTCATGTATTTGCTTTTGGCATACATTTTAGCACAGGGGTGGGTTCTAAATTTTTTTACTACTGGTTCTGTGAGCGTATTTTGTTGGCATGGCTTGGAGGTCATGTGACTGGAGGGGCGTGACAAGTTGGCCATGGCTATGTGTATAGGGACTACTCAGAGGGCTGAAAAGTCATTTCTGACAGGGCCTCGCACTTTTGACTGGTCCTCACATTTATGACCATCCTCACATTTATGCCCATGCAACGTTCTTAACAACCATGCCACTCATTTAACAACTGCTTCTCTTCACCATGGTGACAAGATAGGGCAAAAAACATAAAATGCGAGGATAGTCATAAATTCGAGGACTGGTCAAAAGTGTGAGGACCAGTCAAAAATAACTTTTTCAGGCCTCTGGGTAGTCCATATGCACAAAAGGATACAACAATAGAGAGGGATGAAGGAAGGAGAAGAGAGATGGAAGAAGGAAGGAGAGAGAGGGAAGGAAGAGAAGGAAGGAAGGAAGGGAAGGGAAATTAGAGTAGGAGTGAGGGTAAGAGGGGGAGGAAGAGAAGAGGAGAAGGAAAAAGGAAGTGGAAGTAGGGAGGAGAAGAAGAGGGGGAAGAGAAAGAAAGAAGGAAAGAAAAAAAAGAGATGATAGGTTTGAGGAGAAAGGTTGCTGTACAATAAAAAAGATGAAAGGGAAGAAAGGCAACCCCAAACAAATATAAAGATATTAAGATAAAGAATGAATTGTTAAACTTTAAAGAATAAAAGAGAACAAATATGAATAAATAGTAACAATTAGAAACACACATACAAACATACAATGTATTTTCTTTGAACAGAATATTTGGCCGGTTCACAAATTTAAACAGTGTTTGGTCATTTCAATTAACTTTACAATTTCTATATTTCCTTTTTGCCATATTTATTCCTCATCTATTTTTTTAAAAAAAAACCAGTATTACCCTTCATTCTCATCTCTAATCTTATTCAAATTCAATTTTTCCCTTCTGTTCTATATTATATCCCTTCCCATTGTCATCCATTTTTATATCCATCCTCACATTAGTTAATTATGTAATATTACAGTTGTTTAATACAAATTCAACATTTTAATATAAATCAATTAGTTATATAACTAATTAGTTATATCCCTCTCGCTCTTCTAGATTCCCACCCCGGTTTATTTCTTCCAGCTCCCTAAAGACTGTCCCTCTCACTTGGCTCCAAAGCTGATTGATATATCGGCACCACAGGTGCCCATCCTCGAAATCCACCTGGTATGAACGGGGACACGTAACATCTGTAATCTGTGCCGGCACCCATATGGGTTGACCAGTATAATTCCGGGTGTATACTAGATCACCTTGCTTAAAGATTCTGACCGTACTTTCCCAGGCTATGAGGGTTTCTGTCGAATAATCAGGATGTATTCTATCTAAATTTGTTCTCAGCTGGCGACTCATAAGTAATTCAGCTGGGCTCTTTCTGGTGGCTACATAGGGAATGACATGTCGGTTGAACAAACTTATCAAGTGTCTCCTGATTATCCCCTGGATCCATTCAAGTCAAGGCCTCTTTCGTCATTCGCACCATTCGCTCCGCCTGCCCGTTACTCACGGGGTGAAATGGCACGACCAGGGCATGACGTATTCCTCAGTTTACTAGGAATACCTTGAATGCCGTTGCCATAAATTGAGGCCCATTGTCCGATACCAACACATCTGGCAACCCATGTGTCACAAACATTTTGTTTAATACTCTCACAACAGCATCTGTTGTGGTTGACCTCATTATGGCCACCTCCAGCCATTTGGAATAGGCATCCACAACAATTAAGAAGGACAACCCCTTTATTGGCTCTGCAAAATCATGATGTATTCTAGACCAGGGACCTTTTGGTGTTTCCCAGTCCCATAGTGGTGCTGCAGGAGGTGCTGGTCTCGATTCCTTGCATGCTTGATACAATGCTACCCACTCTGCAATAACTCTGTCTATATTTGGCCACCACAGATAACTAAGGGCCAATGCCTTCATCCTTACAATTCCGGGGTAGCCTTCATGTAGAGTCTCTAATAATGATTTCCTCAGCCTTGAGGGTATCACTACCTGATTCCCCCACAATAGGCAACCCTTCTACACTGAAAGTTCGTATTGCCTTGCCCGGAATGGCTTAAACTCTACACTCCCTGTCTCTTTAGGCCATCCCCTCCATACCCAGTTTAACACTTGCATGATTGTTCGGTCTTTTCTCAACTGGGTTGCCACCACGGCTGTAACAAGAATGGATGGCATGGTCTCAATCAGCAGTACTGATGCTGCTGGAGCTGGATCCTCCACTAGATTAGGTAATGGACATTGGCTTAGGCTGTCAGCATGGCCCAGTTCTATGCCGGGTTGATGTATAAGTTGATAACTATATGCTGCTAAGAACTCTGTTCAACACATCATTCTTGGGAATAGGACCTGCGGTGTTTGCCAGGCCCCTGCGATTAGTCCCAAAAGTGGCTTATGATCTGTCACTAAATCAAATTTCCTTCCATAAACATATTCATGAAATCTCTTAATTCCCACCACCGCAGCCAATGCCTCTGTATCAAGTTGGCTGTAGTTTCTCTCGGCAGATGATAATGTCCTAGAAAAGAATGCTATTGGAGCCTCATGATTGTCTGGAAGGCAATGACTCAAAACTCCCCCATCTCCAAATGGGGATGCATCACATGTCAGGACTAATGGCAGACATTCATTAAACTGAACTAAGATGCTATCTGAGGAAATTAATTTTTTTATCCCCACAAATGCAGCAGCTTCTCTGCGCCCCCATACCTACGGCACCATTTTCCCAATAGTCAATGTAGTGGTTCAGTGACAGATGCCTTTTGTCGCAAAAACACACTATAGAAATTGAGCAGCCATAAAAAGGCCTGGAGTTCCATCTTATTCCTTGGTGTTGGTGCAGCCTCCATTGCTTGTACTTTCTCCTTGGTGGGGTGCAATCCAGATGCATCGATCAGGTATCCCAGTAACTTGACTTGATTTATTGCTACTTTACACTTTTCTTCCTTTACCTTTAGTCCAGCCTCTTGAAATCTTTGTAGCACTAGTCGTAGTTGTTCAAATAATTCCATTTTATTGGTAGTAGAGATGAGCACGTCATCAAAATAGGGCACAACCCAGGGATGCCATATAACAAACATTCCATCAGGCTTTGAAATAACCCTGGGGCTATGCTCAGTCCAAACTGTAGGCAGCGACAATGGAACGCCCCCCGATGTGTATGATTGTTTGGGCTTCTGCAGTGGCGTCATCTATAGGGAGCTGCTGATATGCTTGGGCAAGATCTAACTTTGCGAAGATCTTACCCCCCCCCCCAACAAATGTAACAAGTGCTGCACCACTGGTAACGGATAAGCATTATGTTGAAGAACCCTATTCAATGTACATTTATAATCTGCGCAAAATTAGGACCGACCTGTCTGGTTTCACTGGTGTCACGATAGGGGTCTCCCACTTGGCAAGTCCACCGGTTCCAGTACGCCTTGCTGAATCAATTTATCTAGTTGTTCGTCAACTTTGGGCTTTAGTGCAAATGGCATCCTCCTTGGTTTCATTCTTATTGGTGCCACCTTGGGTTCCAAACTGAAGGATATCGGGGTACCCCTATATTCTCCCAACTTTCTGTCAAACACATCGGCGAACTCATTACTCAACTCTCTGATGGTTTCTCCCTGTATTTTAATCTCTAGCCCCAATGCTGCAAACCAATCCAGTCCCAGAAGGTTAGGCAGTGCACCTTCAAGAACAACCAATTTAAGTGGCCCGGAGAAGTCTTTATATTCTACGTGGAATGTTCTGCTACCCTTAATGGGGATGCTATTTCCTTGATAATCTCTCAAATGAATACAACTGCACATAAGCTTCTGCTTGGCTCCGTGTGGCACCAATTTCTGTAGAGTCTGCCAGGATACAGTTGTTGTTGCCAACCCTGTATCCACTTCCATCCGGCAGGGAGATCCCGCAATAAGGACAGTAATATAAACTTTACTACTTCCTGGAATCCCGGTTTGATTGCTCATCCTTTCTGAACAACACGCATCTGTGTTAATTGTAAAACACTTGTCCTCTGGGGTTCTTAGCCTTGATGGGCCATGCTTCCTCCCCCCATTTCAAATTGAAATCTGTCGAGTTTGGGGGGGGGGCAAGCAATGCGGCATTGCAAACTTGTGCTAGTGACCCTTCTTCCCACACTGTCTACAAATGGTGTTTTTATGGCAACACAGCTCTTGGGTGATTTCCACCACATCGTATACATGAGGAGAACAACTTTTGATCCTCTGTCCATCTATGCTCCTTGCTAGCCGCTCTCAACCGATGGACATCATCATGATTATTTCCCCCATCTTCAGTGTCCTCCCGTAATTCCACCTCTCCCTGATGGACCAGGGGGCTGCCCAGCTTCTGTATCTCTTCTGTCAATCTATTCGATGATTCGGTGGCTTGCGCCTCCTCTACTACTGTCTGTAGTGTTAATGTTGGTTTTGCCAATAATCGTCTCTGTAACTGAACATCCTGAACCCCACAGACCAATCTGTCTTGAAGGGCTTCATCTAAGTTGCTAAATTCACAATAGATAGCTGCTTTCCTGAGGACTGCCATAGAACAACTGATAGACTCACCCTCTGCCTGGTCCTTGCATGTCTTCTAGCAATGCAAGATGGTTGAGGAGCATAATGTTCCCTCAATTTGCTTAATAATATGTCCCAAGGAACTGTCTGCAGGGATTGGGGCGCAATGAGGGCCCTGATGGTCTCAAACACTTCTTTTCCACAAATGCTCAAAAAAAGTGCTCTTTTACGATTGTCTGTGATATTGGTATAGTCATTGGCTTCCAATATACAGTCAAAAAGAATTAGATAAGAATCCCACATCCGTGTTTCAGGATCAAACGGAACAAACTGTGGTGAGTTAGCCATTCTCTTTCCAAAACAAACAGTCTCTGCTCACACGTGCCTCTTTTATCTCTACGTTGGCTCAGGGCCCAGCAATTCCTCCTTGGTCGCCAATGAAATGTGTGGGAATAGGAATACAGATGAGAAGCAAAACTTCTAACAGCATTGTTTATTGCAGATAATAACTCAGTAAAACCAACATGCAATTTCCGGATGATAGCCCCTTTTAAAGGAAAACTATTAGCTTTAACCAATAACATTAAAATATGTCCAGCAACTACGTGGCAGAAGAGAAGTCTCTGCTCACACCTGCGCGGACATAACAGTATCCATGAATTAAAGGCATCTTAAATATTACTAAGGAAAATTGAGTAGCAATTCAACAAGGATCTGAATAAATATGAGACAGTTGAAATCCTTTACACTTTCACCAATCAGTATGATTATAGGGAGAGTCATGTTCCCATAAAGATAAATACCTACATATCATATCTCTCATATCTTTCTGGTTGACAGCCTGATATTGAATAGCTAAGCAGCATTAGGGCTTGGATGGGAGAATACCAGGAATTTGGGGAAAAAAATGTTTTGAAGGTGGCAACAGCAAGTCATTTCATACTATTGCTATGAAAATAATATGGAGGTGTTCATGTATTCACAAGCCACTTGACTTGAGAGAGAATTCCTTATTTTATTGCTGGAATTAGACTTTGGGAAAATATCAGGGAAATGAAGATTCCCAAATGCAGTGCTGTATAATACTACTGATGGCGACCTCTAGTTTCCATCAGATGAGATGGAAATTTCATAATCTCCTAGGCACCAGGTCTTTTGAGAATATGGAAGCTGACAACTGGTTCTTCTGGAGAGAAGTGTTAGTTGAGGAAAAGAATTCAATGGATTAAAATTAAAATTACTTAGTACTACTATTACGTACATGTCAGAAGTGCTTACTAAGGCATTTCTGGATTGAAAGGATTAGCTGATGACATCACCATTGCTCAGGGGACACCCGCAGGGGCTCCTTTCTTATCCCTATTAGTTTCCTACTGAAGTGGTAACTATTTATCTATTCGCATTTGCATGCTTATGAATTGCTAAGTTGGCAGGAGCTGGGACAAATTGATGGGACCTCATTCCATCACATAGTTCATGCTTTTGGATTTAGAACTGCTGAGCTGTTAACCTTTCATAATCTTCTGACTCAGTATCCTAATCACATGAGCTACTGCAGCCCCTCTAATTACTTAGTTAGATCTCTGAAAGTGAGTGAAAACCAATATGAGTCTTGTGCTTTTGAGATCCATTTTTATCAAGAACCTTCTTTTCCTTTTGAAAGACCTTCTTTTCCTTTTGATATGAGTCACAATTATGCTTGATCCACCATTTCAGTCTGGGTTATTGCTCAGAATCACATGGTTTGAAAGACATGAGACCATCTTATCTCGTTTTCCCAACTTCATGGTCTGTAGTTGTCATTGGAACAAAAGTTCCATCAACCTAACCAAACTTATAATAGAATTATAACTATATCCCAGAATGTTTCATCCAAGGGAAGGATATTCTGACAACTCTGTATGTAATCTCTGTTTAATATACATAAATATGGTGATTACAATGTTTTATTGTACAATATTTTATTGTACAATATTTTATTTTGAACAATGGTGAGACAATTGTTTCAGAAGAGTATATAAGTATATTTCAACACAAAAGGAGAGAATAAAAACAAGTAAGGAGATAGCTGTTGATAACAAAGGAGAAATATGAGAAAGTGCAGTTTATGATGGCATGTGCTAACTTTTCACAACCTGATACTTGTCAGTTATGCTGGAACAACAACTATTATTTCAAAGAAAAGTGCAAAAAAAGGGGGAAATTGCATGAAGCAGGAAATAATGATCACAGTATGAAGAAATTACAGTTGTGCCCATATTTGCCACCATATTTATTGTTAGAGAGAAAGAGGAGGAAGTTGCAGTTATTTTTGTCATCCGCAATGACAGCACTGCTTCTTTGTTTCTGCTGTAATGCAGTTCATTTAACATCCAAATTTTTTTACTGGCCCCATTGATTTTGCTGTTAATGCAAGTACTAACAGCGGTAACAAGTACTATTTTGCATCCACCAGCATGCTTCTTATTTAGTGATGTTCTGGCTAATGCTCCTATCTCTTCTTTTATATTCTTATCCTTATATATGCTTTCTGTTTTTAAGTCATATAGCTTTTATATTTTCTGGCTTTTCATAAATATTTTTAGATTTATATTTTTACTCTGATGCGCTATGTACTTTTTAATGACTGTACACCACTTCACACTGGTCAAAGATTTGGTTTGATTAGCACATGATCTATGGGGACAGTGGGGGCTAAAATATGAGAATGCCAGCCTTTCAAGATAGATCAGACTAGGAATCCAATGATATAAATCAGTTGACAGTAGGCTATTTTTATTGTAATAGTAATAGAATCTTTTAAGACTGAATGTATCCTGTCCCCACTTTATCTTGGTCAAAACTAGGGAAGATATTGTCTGACACATCTACCTGGGTTACATTCCTGCACTGACTCAGTTCTCTTTTATCTGATTTTTGTCTCGGTAGGAGCCCTCAAAGCCATTCCCTCTGACCTCTACATTGAGATAGAAAACTCAACCCTACTCCACCGAACAGTTTGTCTATCAAGCTGTCTATCAAGACTCTTCTTTCTCCCCACCAGCCCCATATCACATTAGTGAGCGTGATTGGTAGATGATTTTCTTTTTGACAGGACATTCATCAGTTGTTTCACCCTATCCTGCCTTGCAGTAGCTGTTGAAACAGCACTATTTGTCAGCCTCATTAATATGGCAAAATAGGGACTGACTATCAGGACGGAGAGAATTATGCTGACATACTTTTGTGCTGCTTCATGGAATAGAAGAAAGCATTTTAAATTACTGTCTGGGTGTGCCCTAGATATAAGTGCAAACAGAACATTTTCTGTTGCCCTCAAGGCCACATATTTAAATCTAAAGTTTAGTTAAATCATTTCCTCAGTGGATATGAATTTGTGTTAGATATTTTCCTTATGGTACTTATCTATCATAGGATGAAGATGGATCTATCTCCCTCTGAGAATAAACATTAGTTTTCCAGCTGTAAATATAACTATGCTTGAGCCAGCCTATGTTTATTATCGCTATGCTAGATATCAAGCTGCAAATCAAGCATAATTTAATGCTAGCAGAAATTACATGTTTCATCTCATAAACATGTATGAAGATCATTTCTAAGATGGCTAAATATTGCCACTGTTAACACAAGCATGACCTTATAAGAAATCAAAGAAGTAGTTATTGACAGTTGTGTCAAAATGCTGCCTTTGGGGTCATAAAGGATTGAAATGATTGAACAGGGACAACAACAAAGGCCAATCTCTGATTATGTTATTTCCCCAGTAGTGCCTTAAAATGTAATTGTAGCATCATCCAGTTTAGTTGAAGTAATATGAAGGCTGTCCTAATTACTGTTTTTTGACCCAATAATAAGACTAAAAAAATGCCATAAATGCTAGTGAGCAAATTTCTTGTATTTGTGTTACATTAAAAGCAGGTTTCCCACATCTGTGGCTTCAAGATATGTGGGTTATGCTCTTATTGATTGAATGACCAATGGACAATGGAGGTGATTGTATCAAAAGGAGATGTTGTTGGACTTCCGGACTAAGTGAGAGGAACCTGCCCCACTTTACATTGAAGGGGACTATGCAGAGAGTTTCCTTCTTTAAATTTCTGGGAATCCATCTCCAGTGAAGACCTCACCTGGAAAAACAACATGATCTAGGTGACCAGGAAGACCCAACAGAGACTCCATTTCCTTGGGGTCTTGGATAAAAACAGGGTGGAATATCAACTGATGACCTCCTTTTACTGGCCCGCAATAGAAAGCATCCTCATTTATTGCATATGGTATGGCATGTTGGTTAGATAGACCCGGATAGAAAAAAGATTAAGGTGGTGGGCTGTCCCCTGATACCACTAGATGAGATCGCTTGGGCTCACTGCCTTAAAAGAGTGAGGAAAATTCTCAGGGACAACTCACACCCTGGTCACCACTTTTTTACCCTACTACCATCAGGAAGGAGATATAGAAGCATAGCCAGCCGCACAAAAAAGCTGAAGGACGTTTTTTTCCGTGGGCTGTCAGACTCCTGAATGCAAAATAATATAATAAGTATGTAGTACGATAAACTTGCAGGGTCAATTCAACGTGTAACATGTTCACACGGGTGAAATAGGACTGGGTGTTTGTTAATATGATTTATTGGGTTAGGGATTTTCTGTCTTCACTGTGAGTTGTATTGTGTTGGGGAGGTGCACTGAGGGAGCTCAACCAATCTTATTGTACATATGTTGTGCACTGAAAATAAAGATTTTAAATCCAAAGGGCACCACATTGGGAAAACTGACTTAAATTTTGTTTTAAGGCTGAGAAACTGGCCTCATTAATTATTAAAAAGGCTGTTCAGTCAATACTTTAACATTTTTATATCTATCCAGAAAAAGGGAGTGCAGGACCACTTCAGGCTGATCATGGGATTTCCCAGGAAGAAATGCCAGACTGAAGGACAGCTCCAAAAACCAGATCTGATAACTGAGGAGGAATGTGGAGCTGGGAAGTAGATTAGTTCTTTGATAATTCCTCTCTGGACAAAAGACATCACCCATAGAAGATAGAGTTCACGTAGAAGGTAGAGATCTCTAGTGGGTTTAAAGCTCCAGGAGCTAACATCTTGTTCAAATCACATTGGGGATTTTTCCAAGGACACTAAGTTTGCAAATTTCCTTTTCCTTATTAACTGCTTTTCAGATATTAGGAAGCTTTGGGTCAACTGATTAATCCTTTGTGATTTTTTAAAAAAATATAGTCTTTGATGTATGACTGTAATGGAGCCTGTCCATTATGATTGTATCTTGTAATGGTTGTAAAATGGGCCAGTCATGTGGCTGCTTTTTTGTAGTATTCACCAGGAATCACCAGGGTGGTAAGTGAATCCTCAGATGTTAAGTGAATATTGTAGTCATTAAGCAAATGAGGGGTTTGCTCTCGGTTTATACTCTAGTGGTTTGCCATGTCGGTATTGGTGGGGTGTTCTTAAAGATTATTTGGTTGGACTGTTTACATATTCAGCCTTACTGGGCAATTGTGAAGCATCATTTGTGAGTCACAATCAGGGCTTGGGATTTGGAGATCTCTTTTCTGCTACTTCTTCAGTGAGGGAATTGCCTGAGGGGGTATGCCCCCCTCCCCCATGGAATTGACAGGGAGATATGATTGCTTGGATCTTAGTGCCACTGTTAGTGCTTGCGTTAACAGCAAAATCAATGGGGCCAGTAAAAAATTTGGATGTTAAATGAAGTGCATTACAGCAGGAACAAAGAAGCAATACTGTCATTGCAAATGACAAAAATGACTGCAACTTCCTCCTCTTTCTCTCAGCTAAGCTTGTTTGGCAGTTTCTTGACTGGGGTATTGTTTACTTGATTGTTGATCTGCTGTTAATCTTGGAGTTAATCTATGTTCATCTGTGTGCTGATTGCTGATGAAGAGGTGCTTGGGTCTTTTTGTTCCTTTTGGGCTGGTGATATCCTCCTTTGCATAGTCTATATATATTGTTTTTGTCTATGTGTCTATTGATGGTTAATTTGTCAAAATGCCAGGCTTTGAAACTCCGTAGCGTTTTTGGGCTTGGCTTGGTGTAGGACAGGGATGGCTAAGCTTTTGTAGGACCGAGTGCCCAAAGTGCCCAAACCCCCAAAATCCAATGCGCTTGCAGCCACCCTGCACGCCCCCCGCCCCCCATGCATGCGCGGCAGAGACCCAAAGACCAGCTGGCCAGTGGAAGGTGTGTGTGCATGCACAGCAGATTTGAACTGGAGTAATGGCTCACATGCCATCAGAGAAGGTGCTGTGTGCCACCTCTGGCACATGTGCCATAGGTTCACCATCATGTGTGTAGGATGATCACCTAGGATTGCACCTCTCTACCAGTTACTTGACCAACAATCAAGTAAACAATAACCCAATTAAGCTTATTAAATTATTTGTACTTGTGGTGAGGTTGGGAAGTCACTTCTTTATATACTTTTCTTTTTTATTATAATCTTTTTTTAAAAATTCATATTTTTCACTTTTTTCTTTTCTGTACTTATTCTATTTTTCAGTTTTATTGTAATTATAATCTTTAATAAAATTACTATATATATATAACAAGTATGATTATGCAGGCTACAGATATCTGCCTTCGCTCTTATGACAGTGACATATTTTGATTCTGTGTAACCCAATGATTATTCTTTTTCTATTAATTACTTTTAGAATTCATTTTAAAATACCTTTTCCCTTTCTTCTACTTATCACATTTTTCTTCAAAATTCACAAAATACATTCTCTATTTGCTTCATGTAAGATTTGGATATAGTTAGGTAGGGAAAAAATTAATGAGTGTGATTAACATGTTCTAGCTGTTAAACTGTTTTGAAAATAGGACATGGAAAAAGAAAGATGGAATATACGGTAGGCATTGATTTGCATGTCTCGCTACTAACCATTAGATTAAACAAACTAATAACTGACCTCTTGATTTGTTTAGTTTCCCAGGTCATGTAGTCCAACTATATTTTTTTATTGTTTTCAGTTTTCCAATCTCCAATTACAAATTGCACATTTTGCTTGCTTCTATGTCAATTTCTGATTGAACTTTACCATAAAAGTCATCAATCTCTTTCTGCTATATTAGAGTGTTATCCAATCAGAGGAGCTCATTAACTGACATTACATTGTCAATCACCTTGTATTGTCTGTCTTGCCCAATATGAAATTATGCCATTGCCATTGTGATAATCTGCCTCCAGCATCTTCCTATATCACCAGTGTTTGATATAGGTGACTGCTTGCTTCAGGAGACAGCTGGGATAATCTTCATGTTTTGGATGATTCTACTAGGAGTGTATATTTTTGGCATATATCCCAGGCGTTCTTCACTCATCTCTCCCCAGAACACCCATCTGGCAAAATGAGGCTCCAGAGTTGGACATTTTATGTAAAAGTTATATTGTTGTTACAAATAAAATGTAGTAACTCTTGTTGTAATGAATCTGTGCTTGCTCTGTTGCATTCCCAGGATATACTGCTAATACTTGCTGAGCACCTTTATGCCCCTGTTCACTGTTCCAATTCTTAAAGAATCTTTAAAGTGAACTTGGAATGGGCAGTTTTAATACAAGATGCCTTCAATAGAAGACTAAGATATGGCTGTTACTTAGTTCTGGCTTTCAATTATATTTTTCCAAGAAAGCTACTGGTATATAATTGGACAAGTTGAGAAATAGTAATTGGCCCATATCATCTGATCTGGTTCACAATGGTATAGAGATCTGAATCTTCCTCTTCTCATTCATATAGGTAGCTCTCCACCTACAACCATAATTGAGCCCAGAAGGCAACATAGGACTGGACCTGATTTTTTGACATTTTTTGAGGCAGTTGTTAAGCAAACTTTGTGATCCTTAAACAAATACATTTTCTCCAGTGGGTGTTTTTTGATGGAAACCAGAAGTAAGTACTGATAAACAGCCAAAAAACATTACAAATTGCTGTCACATGACTGAAGGATGCTGTAAATGGCTGTAAAAGTGAGCTGGTTGCCAAGCACCCAAAATGTGATTTTGTGGCTGTAATCAGTGGTGGGTTCCTCCCGGTTTGGCCTGGTTCTCCCGAGCCGGTAGTGGTGACGATATGATGTCACTGAACCAGTTCTGTCCCCCCTTCCCCCGCACCACCCACCCACTCGCGTTATTTTTACCTTTTATTAGGCCCTATCCCCAATCTATTGCTGCCTCCAGAGTCCCAGCTGATGGCTAGAGGGAAAAAAACTGTTTAAACTCTTGCCACTGGGCTTCAAAGGGCCGCCCTACAGCTGATCAGTGATAAAAGAAAACAAATGAGTAGATCAGTGCCTGCAAAAATAAATGGGTAGCTCTGCAAGCAGTTAAAAGCCTGATAGACCAGTACCCCTGCTAATTCCTAAATAATTGTCACATGACCATCAAGCCACACCCACAAAATAAGCCACGCCCACAGAACCAGTAGTAAAAAAAATTAGAACCCACCCCTGGCTGTGGTACAGCCTTGGGAACTTCAAAAATGAGTCATAAATAGCTTCTGAGCGGTCCATCATATTGGGCATTTGCTGTTAAGCAACCAGTTGTAAATTGAGGATTTAACTGTAGTCCATTGTTCCTAATGCTATAACATGACATAAAAATATATTAGTATGTTAAGTTGAAACTTATAAAAATTACTTATAATATTTTTGAAAGCTACAGTACTATAACTCTTAAGGGTACCAAATTGGGGCAAACTGCCATTTTGAGTTGGCTCTAAAATTCCTTCAGTATAGTATCGTCTGATGTCTGCATTCTGGTATCAATAGTAATTAGTTAAATACTATTAAAAGATGCAGCAAGTGCTTGTTGGTAACAGCCCCAGTCTTATTACTGAACCCAGTATTTGCATTCATTGTCAGATAAAATCTACAATGGAAGTCTCATTTTGTGAAGAAAAATACAATTTTCCTTTCTCCATGTCTTGTGCTTCAACAGATCAACGAGTCTACTAAGTCTTTAAAGTAAAGTTTTTCAAACTTTATGCTTCAATTTATCCCTAAAATGATAAATTAATTTAGCGTGACTTCCTTGTGATTAAAAATAATGAGGGTTTTTTTTTAAAATACTGAGTGTCAGAGGGAGAGGAAACTGAACAACTTGCCTAGCCAGAGGGCGAATGGATTCTCACGGTGATACAATTTTGTCTTTGGGGCTGCAGGAGGAAATACTCAGTATTAGTATTACTCAGTATACTCAGACAGTCTCAAAGATCAGAGAGAAGAAGCAGCCTGACAAAATCATCATATTGGTGATGCCAATGTTCTCAACTTGAAGACCATCTTTAGGGATTTCTTCCCTTATTATTCTCCATCTTGCTCACAGACTCCCAGAGCTTGCTTCCAGGTCCATTTCCTGCTGCTGGACTTATGGCCAGCTTTGCAGCATGCCTACCTGTCTATCTTCAATTTCACAGCCCTGCAACTTGCTTGACTATCTGTTCCTCACTCCCAGGGACTAACAATATACCAGGCCTTGAGCCGGGCTGTGGAAGTAATGTATGCACATGCATGATCAACCAATGGGCAAGCATGTGCCTGTATGCATAAACAGTGGGCACATATGCTCGCAAATGAAGCTGCATGCACTTCATACACCTGCACGGAACTATCCCCTCTCCACACATACCCCTGCCAGTCCACAAAGCCGGAAAGATTGGACAACTCTGACCTAAAATGTAGAAGTACACTACAATATGGCATTTCCTTTATTTGGCTTCAAAGCCATTGTTAAGGATATTGTTGTTGTGTTAGCAACTAGCAGAATATAGTGCACAGAGAAACGTTGCTGAGAGCAATGAAAATAAGAGATACATGCAAACTGGATTATCAAAAGTTTTCTTTATAGTGGAAAAAAAAGCAATCTCGTAGTCTTCTAAACAGTCCAAGTCTTTACCGGTTAAATCCAAAAAGCTTCTTACCAAACAAACAGCAGTTGGTTCACTCTGGTTCACAAACCCCGGATGGTAGCAGATCCACCCACACACGCACTGATGATAGCACAATGGCAGCTTATCATCCACTGAATACATTACAGTACCTTTCTTAAATACATTTACAACTAATTATAGCATGACTCAGCATTATAGCATGATGCAGCATTAAAACTTAAAGTCACAGAACACATATATTGCCTGGACAATCTGTTAGGCTCAAATCATATCCTAACAGCCGTCAAATCTGAACCATAGTCTATCTGAGTGTAATACATCTCTAGAAGAGTAATACTGTATGATCCAGTGAAGTAGCACTTCTAAAACTGCCATAAGGATAAGGGTTTTTTGGAAATATCTTTGTTTCTTTTGCCTCCCAGAGAGTTAATAAGAAGTAAAAACTGTGGGCAATTCAAACTGGATATTGGTATCATATTCCAGAACCTTCCTTATTCTTATAATCAGATAATACTGTAACTTAATAAGAGCCAATATATGTGCTTCCTTTCTTTAGATTGCACAACTAATCTTACTAATTGAAGTTTGCTAAACTGACTTAATTGTACCAGCTACTTGGCAGCGACTATAGCTAAACTTGTCAAAGCATCTTTTGTAATCTTGAAAAACAAATTGTGTACTGTCATTTGCCTCCAAACCACCCAACTCTGAATTTTTATGTGGCTTTAATGATCTAGGATAATTTGTTCTGAAATAAAATATCTTGTTTTGGATTCTATCACTGGATTAATTCCTGCTACTGGATTCCAGATCATTTGTTTGAAATTACAGGCTGAAATTTGCATGACCAAATACTCCTAAATCCAAAATAATAACTTGAAAATTTGAAATGTCAGATAAAAGGCTATGTTGGAAAAACCCTTCTTTTTATGGTATGAGATTTGTTGGTGCAGGGAATTCTTTTTCCTGGAGGAATACTCAGATGAGTTCTCACCTCATTTGGAAGTAGTAGAGCTGATTCTGCCATTAGAGAGAAAGAGATTCTCCAAACTCTACTTGATGGGATAAAGTGGAAAATGGAATGGAGTATGTAGCAAGATGTTGAAGAATATTTCATTTGGAGTAACAAACCTGTTGGAGAGAGATTTTACTGATTTCTCCATGGCTTGAATCTTTCTGATGTTCATCTGATTTTGGTAACAGCTATAGGCAGGGTGCAGATTATATTTCAGAAAAAGCGTGGGAGGCAAAGATTAAAAGATCCAAATGATGAAGCTCTGATTAAAAAAAACCAAAAAAACAGAGTTTCCCCTTCCATTTTTTGGGGAGCAGTTTATAAAGAAGGAAATACTAAGATATTGAATCACAGATCTCTTCTGTTTTATTTTTTTCATTTTATTTATAATTAGATTTTTATCCCACCATTATTTTGAATAATTCAAGGGAGCATATATAATGCTCCATCTCTTACTTTCCACATAAAATAACCTTGGAGGGGGGCTGATCTGGCAGAGAGTAAAAGATTCAAAGCCATCCAGGAGGGCTAGAACTCATGATATTTTGGTTTCTATGCCAGCACCTTACCCACTGGACACCAAGTACTGAATTTTAACATGGAAAAGTAATCTGGAATGTCCAGGAAGTTTCTCTACCCTAATCAAGACTTCCTCAGACTTTCCAGAGGCTAGCTAGAGTTTGTAGGAGTTGTAGACCAACACAGGGGCATGGTGGTTCATCGGTTAAATAACTGAACTTGTCAGCTGGAAAGTTGAAACCCAGGTTTGAGACTTGAACACTGCACAATGGGGTGAACTGCCCCAGCCCCAGCCCCTGCCCACCAAGCAGTTTGAAAGCATGCAAAAGTGAGTAGATGAATAGGTACTACTTCAGTGGGAAGGTAACAGCATGCCATGCATCTCTGGCATATAGCCAGGCTGGCTGTATGACCACAGAAAATATCTTCAAACAATGCTGGATCGCTTGGCCAAGAAACAGAGATGAGCACCACATCATAGAGCAGTTGGTTCTATCTGGTTCAGCTGGTTCTATCCGGTTCGGAAGAATTGGTAGCGGAGGTTGTGGGAGGCTCTGCCCACCTCCCGGACATCATCATGTCCATTTTTATTTTATTTATTTATTTATCATTTTATTATTAAAATTTGTATGCCGCCCTTCTCCCTTGGGACTCGGGGCGGCTTACATGCTAAAAGCAGACAATAATATAAATAAAACAGTCCAAATTATAAAATCCCCAATTATAAAACCCCGTAACCAGTCATGGGATTTGGTGGAACAGCCATGTCTTCAGACCAGTACGAAAAGTGCAGAGATCTGGAGCCGTCCGGAGCTCAGTGGATAGCCTGTTCCAGAGGGTCATCGTGGCCACAGAGAATGCCCTCATCCTGGGGGCCACCAGCCGACATTGTCTGGCTGATGGCACCCGGAAGAGGGCAGCTCTATGAGACTGCACAGGGTGGCGGGAGGCTGGCAGAAGGTGATCCTGCAAGTACCTTGGGCTCTGGGCATGCACAGAAGGTCCTGCGCATGCGCAGAGGTGTTGCACACGAGTGCTCACATTTGCAAACTGATAGCAAAGGTAAGTCAATACCACAAATGCCATAGAGTCATATATGACTAGATAAGGAAACCTTTATCTTTTTAGTCCAACACAGGTTGCAATTTAACAAACAGAACAGAATAATAGAGTTTGGAAGGGACCTTGGAGCAGGGGTGAAATGCTCCCAGTTCGGACCGGCTTGAGCGAGTAGGTAGCGATGGCGGTGGGCAGTTTGGAGAACCAGTAGCAAAAATCCCTGCCCCTGCTTCCCCATACCCAGCTGAGCCACGCGATCATCAGAGCCTTTTTTTTCTTTTAAATGGCTCTGACGAGCCAAGCTTTGACGATCCAAGCTCTGACAATCCCAGCTGAGTTGCCTGCTAATCAAGCAACTCAGCTTGGATTGCCAGAGCCATTTAAAAGAAAAAACTTTTTTTCTTTTAAATGGCTCTGACGATCCAAGCTCTGACTATCCCAGCTGAGTTGCCTGCCAATTAGGCAACTCAGCTTGGATCTGTCAGAGCCTTTTGAAAGCATTTTTTTTACATGGTTTTACATGTAAAAAATGGTTTTAAACGTTTTTTTAAATGGCCACGCCCACCCAGTCACATTATCTCCTCCCACCAAGCCACGCCCACAGAACTGGTAGTAACAAATTTGGAGATATTTTAGTCCAACCTCCTGCTCAAGCAGGAAACCTTTTACCATTTCAGACAAATAGTGTTCAATCTCTTCTTAAAAATCTCCAGTGTTGGAGCATTCACAACTTCTGGAGGCAAGTCATTCCATTGATTAATAGTTCTAACTGACAGAAATTTTCTCCTTAGTTCTAAATTGGTTCTCTCCTTGACTGGTTTCTGTCCGTTGCTTCTTGTCCTGCCCTCAGGTGCTTTGGAGGAGAGATTGACCTCCTCTTCTTTGTGGCAGCCCCTAAGATTTTGGACTACTGCTGTCATATCACCCCAGTCCTTCTTTTCATTAAACTAGACACAATCAGTTCCTGCAACCATTCTTCATGTTTTAGCCTCCCGTCCCTAATCATCTTTTTGGCTCTTCTCTGCACTCTTTCTAAAGTCTTGACATCTTTTTTATATCATGGCAACTAAAACTAGATGCAATATTCCAAGCGTGGTCTTACTTATAAAGTGGTATTAACATTTTGGGTGATCTTGGGTTTATAGATCCATTAACGTAGCCTAGGATTGTATTGGCTTTTTTTGGCAGCTGCAGCACGCTATTGGCTCATATTTAAGTGACTGTGCACTAGGACTCCAAGATCCCTCTCACAATTACTACTATTGAGCCAGTACCATCTATTCTGTATTTGTGCATTTGGTTTTTCTTGCCTAAATGTAGAACCTTACTTTTCTTACCATTGAATTTCATTTTGTTAGATAGGGCCCATTAATCTATACAGGAATTTCAGGGGCGAGTAGGTTGCCACTCTTCTAGGCAAGGAGCAATATTCATTGGGATTTTGGATATCCCTTTCTTTTTTCTAATAGCCTGTTTAATAATGTGCACTCTGCATGTCACCTTTCCCATTGCTCTGCCCGCTCATCATCGCCTCATTAGTTAAATCCCAGAGTGTTTGGCAAAGACAATAAAATATCCTGAGCATAACTTCTTTCTGGACTAATGATGCAAACTCTTTCATGAGGGTTCATTTTGAATCTGATCATAGTTTAATTAATGCTTTTAATGGAAGTGGGTCTCTGACTTTTGTTCCTGAGTTAGTGTCTACTGGTATATTTTCTATAGCAGGAATTGTAGACAACAATTGTTTTAATCAATATTTTTCTCTGTTGTAGTATATTAATGTTTTATTGCTATTCTGGTAATCCTTATTTCATCATATAAATTAGATACATAGGAGGAATGTGAGGAAACGA
The DNA here is from genome assembly GCA_038048745.1 of Coluber constrictor foxii. Lineage (NCBI taxonomy): Eukaryota > Metazoa > Chordata > Lepidosauria > Squamata > Colubridae > Coluber > Coluber constrictor. The sequence goes on from CM075961.1 coordinate 75,673,717, forward strand.
ATGGGATGCATTTCACAAAATTTTGGTGGGTGATGGGTGGGCAGGTGGTATTCTCATTTCCTTATTTTCTTACTGGGTATCTTTCTAACAACTTCATTGTGAATGTGAATGGCTTTTCATCTACTGTGAGGTCTAGACATAATTGTAGCATTCAGATTCGTAATAGTGATTTGATTACTGCCTGTTCTTACAAACTACTCTTTTCTTTTCTTGTTAGTACAATATTTTATAAACTGAGTGAGGGTAAACTTGACCCACGGTGCCTGAAATCTACTTATGTAGTGGTGGGGGAGGCTTATATATTGGTGAAAAAATCTTGTAACTGTCAGTGTATCTTTTTTCTGAGTAAATAAATTGAGTGGGTCATGCAAAATGGCGAATTGAAATTGGTAGGATGAAATTCAGGCTGAGGTAAGATTGCCCCATCAATGGTACTGTGCTTAGGCTGAGAGTAAATTTAGGTGTTCCTATGTTAGACCTATCCAGCCCTGGATCTGTCTCATTTTATCTGTTTCGCCTGTGTGTCTTTGTCAATTTTATTTGCAAAAGATTCAAAAAGTGTCTGGGTAGTTATTGTGGGACTTCTTTTGGAGGCATATTTCCAGTTTAATCAAAGAGGGTTTATAGGAATCAGCCAATTTCAGTTTAGAATTGTGTGTTAAATAATTCAGCATAATCCTTCAGTATACATTTTAGAGGAAATAGCTTAAGTTTTAAAAATGAATTTTGAATTGTAAAAATTTAACCATTATTTTGTTTCTGCCACTGTCTCATTCATTTTGTCATTTAGCACCTGGATGAAACGACTTATCTGGATCCATTCCAGTCAGGCTTCAGGCCCGGGTACAGCACAGAAATGGCATTGGTCGCATTGGTTGATGATCTCCGGAGGGCTCAGGACAGAGGATGCTCCTCTGTCCTGGTCCTGTTAGATCTCTCAGCGGCTTTTGATACCATCAACCATGGTATCATGCTGCACCGGTTGGAAGAGTTAGGGGTGGGAGGCACTGTGTTGTGGTGGTTCTCCTCCTTTCTCTCTGACTGGTCGCAGTCTGTGTTGATAGGGAGACAGAGGTTGACCCCGAGGCCCCTTATATGCGGGGTGCTGCAAAGATCGGTCCTTCGTCCCTCCTGTTCAATATTTATGTGAAGCCGCTGGGCAAGATCATCCATGTTTTGGGGTGAAGTACCACCAGTACGCTGATGACACTCAGCTGTACATCTCCACCCCGGACCACCCCAACGATGCCCTTGAAGTGATGTCCCGGTGCCTGGAGGCCATGCGGATCTGGATGGGGAGGAATAGGCTCAAGCTCAACCCATTCAAGTGGCTGTGGTTTCCGATGTCCCGATATAGTCAGTTGGCACCATCATTGACTATTGGGGGTGAATCAGTGGCCCCCACGGAGAGGGTACACAACTTGGGTGTCCTTCTGGATTCACGGCTGTCTTTAGAAGAGCACTTGACGGCCGTGACCGAGAGGATTTTTCATCAGGTTTGCCTCATTCACCAGTTGCGTCCCTTTCTGGATCGGGACTCCTTTCGCATGGTCACTCATGCCCTCGTCACTTCCTGCCTGGACTATTGTAACACTCTCTACATGGGGCTCCCCTTGAGGAGCACCCAGAGGCTCCAACTGGCGCATAGTGTGGCCGCGTGGGTGGTGATGGGAGCGACATGGTGTTCCCATGTAATATCTCTCCTGCGCGAGCTGCACTGTCTCCTGGTGGTCTTCTGGGTGCACTTCAAGGTCTTGGTCACCACCTTTAAAGTGCTCCATGGCTTAGGACGTGGGTATCTGCAGGACCGCCTACTACCACCAATAGCCTCCCACCGGCTGGTACGTTCTCATAGAGAGGGGCTCCTCTGGGTGCCATTGGCCAAAAAATGTCAACTGGCAGCCCCCAGGGGGAGAGCTTTCTCTGTGGGGGCACCTACTATCTGGAATGAGCTCCCCCCAGAGATACGGAGGATCCCGGATCTGCGCACCTTCAACCGCGCTCTTAAGACCTTTTTATTCCACCAGGCGGGCCTGGCCTAACTTTTCTTCCTCTTTTAATATTTAAATTTTAATCTGTTTTAAATTGATCGGGGTGTTTTAATTTGTCTGGGCCAAACTATTTAATTTGATTTTATCTGGGTTTTTAAATTTTGTATATATGTATTTTTACTGTTGGCTATTCACCATCCTGAGTCCTTCGGGAGTAGGGTGGTATATAAATCAAATAAATAATAAATAATAACATTTCTCAAATTCTCAAATTTTAGCAGTCTCAAATTCAAATGTTCTTGCTTCTTTAAGAATAACTTCATATTCCTAAAATAATAGAGATCATTTTCTTCAAAATATTGTGTTTTGGTTGTACCAGTGGCATTATCTACCCAACATTTGTTCTGATATCCTATTGCAAAGACTGGATGTAATTTTTCTCCTCATTGTTTGCATTGTTTAGCTAGCCTGATTGCACTTTTCTTTTCTGAGCATAATAGACTCAATAAATGAACAGGAAACTTAACTGGAAGCAAGTATGAAAAGCTGTAGAGCTTATAAAAATTGTTCCAGATGCATTGGATTTGCAAATAATCCTTTGCAAACTCCTTTGCCAACTGCTAGATTCATAGTGCCAGCAAAAGTACCAAATAGTAGTATAAGAAGAATTCAGGTACATACAAAGATTTCCCTGTGCTTGGACTCTAGGCAGTTGGTATTTTTAGGAAGTTGTCTCCTGCCTTTTGTAGCTTATTTACTTTTCTTTTCTTGGCAAATGAGAACTGAGATAATCAGACAGGTTCTGATTTCTCCATGCTTTGTCCTCTCTCTCAGGGGTGAGAGACTTGGTTTGGACCGAATCGCCTGATCCAGTAGTGATGGCGGTGGGTGGTTCAGAGAACCAGTAGCAAAAATCCCTGCCCCCCCCCATGCCCAGCTGAGCCGCATGATCATCAGAAGCTTTTTTTTTACTTTTAAAAGCATTTTTTCTACAACCTTTTCCGATGAAAAAATGTTTTTAAAAGTTTTTTTAAAAAGCCTCTGATGATCACACGGCTCAGCTGGGATCCTCAGAGGCTTTTCAAAGCATTTTTTTCTGCTACCTCTTGGCTGAAGAGGTGGTAAAAAAAGTGCTTTGAAAAGTCTCTGACAATCCCAGCTGAGTTGCCTGCTCTTCAGAGAGACATTTTTTAAAAAACCTCTCTGACGATCCCAGCTGAGTTGCCTGATTGGCAGAGAGGCATTTTTTAAAAAAACCTCTCTGACGATCCCAGCTGAGTTGCCTGATCAGCAGAGAGGCTTTTCAAAGCATTTTTTAAAAAGCCTCTCTGACGATTCCAGCTGAGTTGCTTGATTGCCAGAGGCTTTTCAAAGCATTAGAATAAATGCTTTGAAAAGTTAAAAAAAAAAGTTGGCCATGCCCACCCAGTCACATTACCCCCCCAAGCCACGCCCATAGAACTGATAGTAACACATTTTACATTTCACCCCTGCTCTCTCTTTCTCTCTTTCTCTCTCTCTCTCTCTCTCTCTCTCTCTCTCTCTCTCTCTCTCTCTCTCTCTCTCTCTCTCTCTCAAAGTTGTAGCACTACTGTGTTTCCCTGAAAATAAGACCCTATCTTATATTTTTTGAAATCTGAAATAAGCGTCTGGCCTTATTGCCATGTGCTCAAAAGGGCTTATTATCAGGGGATCTCTTATTTTAGGGGAAGTGGGGTAGGTGGCACAGTGGCTAAGACACTGATCTTGTTGATCAGAAAGGTCAGCAGCTTGGTGGTTCGAATCCCTAGTACAGGTCTCCTGCGCAAGCAGGGGGTTGGACTAGATGTCCTCCAAGGTCCCTTCCAATTCTGTTACTGTTAAAGTATAGGGTGGAGGAGTGGAATGGAGGGCAAAAGAAGAGAGGTAACTAGATAGACAGCAGCTACAGTGATGATAAGAACTGAGAACTGTAAAGGGCAGAGAGCAAAGAGTATCTTGCCCTATTACCCCATAAACCTATAGTTAGCATAAATCTCTTAGTGCATGGCCATAAAAATCTATTCTTCATCCCTTCGATGAAACAGCTTTTTGCAGCAAAGAAAGATAGGCTGCAGATTTACAACTCTTTAATGAAATAACCCTAGAAATCAGATAAACAACTGTAAAACAATATTAGCTCTTTGGGGCTTTGTATAGTATCATAATGCAGCAGAATATTTGGAAACGCAAAAGGAAATTTATAGAACAATAATTTGGAATGAATTTATTTAAATCTTACTCCATTCACAGTCTGTGGCTTTTGGCACTAAAGAAAGAAAAATGAAGAGAAGACAGCCAAGATGAATTTGTATTATAATTCTTCCAAACTGGGATTACAAGAAAAAGAAGAATTTGGTCTCTAGTCAGGTTGTCTTCCTTAGGGCTAGGAATGATGAAAGAATTTGATCTTTGAATGTTCCTGGCTGAATTGACCTGATTGGCTCTCTGACTAATGTGCACATCAAAATATAATTATCCTTTGTGTTTTACACTTCTATGAATATTTGCAATTCAGTTCCAAGCACAGTTGAATTTTAAAATATGCATTTTAAGATAAAATAATCTAGAAGTGTACAGTTTATGAGCAGTCATATTTGAAACCATATTTAATTGTTTCTATGTAGATTTTATCCATCAGGTTATAAAATAGAATACCTGTATGAATAAATATATACAGAATGGAGACAGATAAATAACAGATTGGTCCATTTATCCCCATCTTGATGGCAGTTCTTTTCATCCCATGTTTGTTGAAATAGATGTTCATTTGTTTTCTTTTATTGGCTGCGATGAGGGCAGAGAACTGCAGTTTTTAGCTTTTGGCAATACTTCTATTACTTATTATGCTCCAGAAGATTTCAGACTTGGAACAAGAAAATCAACAACCAATTAGAAGAGAAACTGGAAGCAGATCAGAGTCACCAAAGCATTGCTGGGATTGAAAGCCAAGGGAGGAAAACACACACCATAGAGAAGATGGGGAATATGCCAAGGAAAAGCCCATTCTCTAAATCCTTGATTCATACTGGCCAGAGTTGAAAGGAAATTTTTATTTTTCCTTCACCATCTCAAGGGTAAAGTGTATTTATTTACATTTTATTTATTTGACAATATAGAAGAAGCATTACCTTTATCTTCCAACAAATTACCATTTTTGACAGTCCTTTTGTGTACATATGTCATGAAATTTTCTTTTCTTACTGCTTTTTTATTGTTTTGTTTTTAACCTGTAAAAATGAAGTGTTGTATTATTGTGTGTGACCAGCCATACGCTAAATAAATAAATAAATGTCATGAAGCCCAATAAATTCTAAATATTATTTTTTTCTCACAAATGAAGGCAAAAATTATTATTTTTCTGTTATGTAAGTATTTCAGAGATAAGTATCTCAGAGGTAAAGTGTTTTTTTCAAATTCAGTGGGATGCTGAAAAAATAAAATACACTGGATTAAAATCATATCCTGATCATTGGGACAAAAACAACAGAGCAATCTTTGAAGAGGAAAGGACTTCCAGAGAGAGTAGGAAATAGTAGAAATGAAGAAATGTGCAATATGTTGATCTTCATGTCTTTCACGAGCACCTTGAAGTTGATTATTGTGGGAAGCACAAATATTGGCTAGATCATCTTGGATGCATCATGATGGAAATCTAATCTAAACTATTCCTGAGGCAGAAATAATTCCATAGTCAACAGAAATAATTGCATTATGTTGTCTTAATCAGTGGAAACTTTTAGTAATGAGGATGATAGTGATTCTGCTTCAAAAGTTTGGACATGACATACTGAATATAGGGTGGCTTGGTGAAATGAAGCAGATAAGTACTAATGTGAAACTTGCACTTATGCCCTCACTTGTAGAGAGTGAGGAAGATTCCTTGATAGAGATCTAAAGAAACTGTTGCTTAGGACAAAGGGCTGGAATTTTTATTTAGTCTAGAACAGGGGTGTGAAACTCACAGCCTGTGGGCTGGATGTGCCATGCTCTGGCCACGCCTACCCCCAGTTTAGTGAAGGGGGCACGAAATTGTGATATGGCACATGATGATAACATAATGCTGTGAGTTCAGTATAGCACATAATGCTATACCTCGGTATAGAACAACAAAAGAATATCTCTCTAATTTGCTGAACTTTTAGAGAGGGGAAGAGGTACAGCAGAATCAGATTTTGCAAAATTTTATTATTATAATCGATCTCAATAAAAGTAGTTTTAGCCTCCACATGGAGTAGATTTCCTGATCTAGTCTACCTGATGGGACTAACATCATTTCGGCCTTCTGGCCTTATTTATTGAGCATAAATGTTCATATAGAAGGAATAAAATCTCATCTTATTAAGCATCTAATAAAACTGCTCTGCATAATCAGCAGCAAAAGGATATTGACTTTTGGTCTAGAAGATTTGGATTTAATTATTGGCCTGGTTTCTTTACATAAATAGCCAAAACCAAGCTATTCTGTGAAGGATAAGAATATTTCTATCTTTTCAATAGACTATAGTTGTACTGGTTTGGCCATTGAATTTTATTTCAGCTTGGCAATGAAATAACATATACTGCTTCTCAGGTTAATAGCTTAACATAGCCTGTACAGTAAACTGTGTATACAGCTCACATCTTTCCCATCTACCAGCCTGTATTGCCTGAAATAACCATCTCATTCCTTGTAATGATAGTATCATTTTTATATGTAAGATCCTCACTTTCTGAATTGCTCATTTCTTTTATATTGTTTTCTACTTGCAGGAAGATTTTTGAAAAAGTATCATGGAGTAATTCAAGTATGGTCCTATCTAAAATGAAACCTGACATCTTGTGTTTCATTTTGAGAACCAATTTGATGTAATGATTAAAGACACTGGGCTAGAAACAGAGAGACTGTGAGTTTTAGTTCTGACCGGGCATGAAAGCCAGTTGGTGGCTCTAAGACCAGTCATTCCCTCTCAACCCTAAGAAAAAGAAAATGACAAACCAGTTCCAAAAATGTTCTCAAGAAAACTTCATAGTCTTTACTAGATAGTCACCAGAAGTCAAGATTGACTTGAAGGCACACATGCAAATAAAGTTTCTTTTTATTGTTTATAGATTTAATTATTCTTGTTCTGCAGTTGTAGCTCAGGCCTCTGCTTCTGGTGTCCTTCTAAAAAATGGGAGAATTAATGTCCATATTACAAAACATAATTTTGAGAGAAAAATAAATAGAGCTTATATAGACTAATATCAAATGTAGCAAAGTACCAAGTAGCAAGAAAGCAAAATTGATTGTTCTCCCTTCCCATTAAGTCTAATCAGAGAATGAAAAAGCTTCTATGTGGACAAATGTTAATTGGAAAACACTGAAATTAAGAATGCATCCATTGAAATACTTCTTATCACCCAACCAATTTGGTTAATGATTGCCTACTTCAGGGGGAAGCAAATTTTAGCATCCAAAAGCTGCATTTTTTTTCCTCTCCTAACTGTTGAGATGTAAAAGATGGGGCAGTTAAAATAATGCTATTAGAACAGCCCTAAAATTATACTATTATCATAGAAGAAATAAGACAATCTTTTCCTCCTCTCCAATTTGTGGGGTTGTGACAGAGACAAAAAAAAGGGTAATGGGTATGGAAATGTGTTGGGAGGAAAAGCAAGAATTCAGAGGCCACAGGCCACAGGTTTCCCATTCCTAGGCCACATGAAGTAAATCCTATGCAAAATGATATGCACAGAATGGCAAAATATATGTGTTCAGTTATTAGAAAGATTTTTTTCTTTTTATAGTGTTGTGTTGGTTGCTACAATGGCAAGAAAGCATATTATATATTTCCCACGATGTTTAATTAATTTGGTCCATATTGGCCATGTAAACAAAAAAGTGCAGGTATTCAGTAAGAACTAGATTTTATATGTTCTCCAGCTACCAAGAAAGAAAGGAAAAATAGAAGGAAAAAAGAACAACAGGAAAGGGCCTAAAGATTTACCTGCCCCATCTTTTTATCTTCAAGTTCTGCTCAGAGCACATTTCTGACTGACGTTTCTTTTCCCTACATGCATTACACTGGTTTGAACAAATATAGTTTACCTTGATATCCAGATTTAGAGAAGAAAGTTCACATATTTATAATAATAAGTAAATGAAGTGGAGTTGTCATGATCATCCTTTGAAAATGAAAGATCTCCGCTTGAAGGGCTGTCTGATAACATGTCTCATTTTGAAACTGCCCTCTGATTTCTACCAACTGCAAAAGCTGTTCTGAGATCAAGAATAGTAAATTGGGTTGCCCAAAGAAATAGAGCAGCTTGGCAGGTGACACAGGGAGCAGGAATACTGGTACCCTGTTGAAACTTTTTCTCTTAGAATTGCGATATAATTTACTTTCTTAAATTATACTTATTGATTCCCAATCATGAATATATAGAAGTCAGCACGTGAAATTATAATGCATATGCATCCTATTTTGCGATAATCCATCTCCTGTTTTTCAGCAAACTGTAAATAGCAAGTGAGTATCAAAGTGAAGGAGGAGAGGGGAACTGTATGGCTCTTCTTTTGAGTCCCATAATATAATCTTCACTTTTAAGTTATCCTGCAGTACACAGAAACACTGTTGAGTCAGCTATCTCTCTGACTGGCTTCTGAACATTGCTGCGAGCACTTCTGTGTATGTTGCCTCAGGGCAAATGACTCTCCATATATGTTTTGCATGGAATAAACATTTTCCACTATAATCTATATTCCAGGGGAGTATAATTTCTTTTTGTCCAGTTGTAAATTCATCAATTGTGTTGCTTGTCGATGTACTGTCAATATGTAGAACAGACATAATGAGAATTGCAGTAGTCTGGTAGTTTAATAACTGGCAAGGAAACCAAGGGAAGAAAGGAGAGCTTCATTTCAGGGGCACCACTTTTCCTTTTTGAAAGAGAGAAGAGGCAGGAGTTTGCGAAAGAAATCTAAGGTTCCATTCAGTAAAGCTCGTGACAGTTTAAAGGAGAAGGTGTGTTTGTACTGTTGGAAAAAATGTCCATCTGGGTTCAGTTCCAAATGGGGAGAAAAGCACTGGAAACAGGGGGACTGTTTGGAAAGATGGTGGACAGGACTACATGGTTTGAAGTCCTGGGTAGCTGACCACATAGAGTGGAGAGGGAGATATATTTATAGCCTCTCTTGGGCTTTGAACTTGCTTCCTGTTCCTGTGAAAGAAATGTATTCTGATTGATTGTCAGTCTCCCATGGGGCCATGCAGGGGTAACTTTGTATCTTGAGTCCCAGGCTTGACTGAATCCTGCTGGGTGATGTAATCTTCCCAAGTGTTATGTGGTGAGATGGATAGAGGGTGAATCCTTTTATGTTCTGAGGGTGAAGGTCTTTTGTGTTGTAGATAAACTGGCCCAGCATTTTGCCTTGTAAATAGGATGGTCTTTCTGGGGCTATTAACAAAGGTGGGGGCTGCTTTCCAAGTGCATGTATCTCCTTTTCTCATCCAGTATAACATTCTGCCTTTTTAATATTTCTTAGAATATTTCATTCTTTTAGGAGAGGGGTGGGTGCTAACTTCTTACAGTAATTGATGGCCAAATCTGGCTTCTAGTTAAGAGCCTTGGTATGCTAGACCCCAATTTGTTGTGTCGGCACGCTGCCCTGACAACAGAGCCACCGTATCCTGATTGGCCGGATCATAAACCTTGTTTTGAGTGGGAGTTTCCACAGTTCCTGATTAGTTAAAGTGATCTGACATCATTTATATTTTTTTTATTTTATTTTATTTTTAATTTGATTTATATGCCACCCTTCTCCGGAGACTCAGGGCGGCTTACAATGCGTTAAGCAACAGCCTTCATACTTTTGTATATTTATACAAAGTCAGCTTATTGCCCCCACAAACTGGGTCCTCAATTTACCCACCTTAGAAAGGATGGAAGGCTGAGTCGACCTTGAGCCTGGCTAGGATTGAACTCAGAGAAATTACAGGCAGCTGGTGTTAATTGCTGCCTTTAGTAGGAGGCATTAGCCCCCTACGCTACACAGGCTTCTTATATAAGAGCTGTGATCTGTCCCCCCCCCTTCAGAGACCCACAAAAACACAGCCAGCCGAGGGTTAATAATCACTTGGCACACTCCGCAGTTCTTATCTCAACCTTGGCAGCGATATGCACACCGTCTGCCAAGGACTTTATTGGTTTACACAAACAAGAAAATCTCCTACGTAGCTTTGCCGTTCATCTAGCTTCCAAGACTACGAGGTTGCTCCGTTTGTTTAGCTTTGTTCGTCACGAACTTCGTGACCCACCGTACTGTCTTATATACATATGCTTCTGGGTGTGGTCCAGTGAGTCATTGATCCCGTGACTCCAATCCAATGACTCAGGATTTTCTCATACGTCGCAGCTGCAGTACCCTTTTCTCTCGCCTTCTTTGGCGTGTGTCCAGGAATGACGTCTCTCCCTCACTCTCATCTGAGACACCTGTTTCCCCACTACTTGGCTCTCTTTCAGCTGGCACCTGAGCCGGTGCCAGAGGGGGAGGGCTGGGAGATCTGGCTGGCTCCTCTTCCTCCTGCTCAGAGCTGCCTTCCTCCAAAGGGATAGGCTCAGAGGACGGGGCCACAACAAGCTGTTAGGGAAATCTTTTGCCGGCTGTTTCAGAGTTGTGGTTATAGTTATACAATAAAGAGTGTTATCTGCAACTCATGTCGCCTCAATAATTACCACCCTCACCAATATTACACTGGCGACGAAGGTGGGATATTAGGCGCATGTTTATTGTAGACTTGAGGAAGGACCAATTCTTGAGGACGCGTACCAGAAAGCCGCTGCTAACGAACACCCAGCTATACAAGCCTTATACAAATGGCTCCGCCCATGTTCACCCCATTCAATGCCACTGCCGAAACCTGGGATGCCTACGAAGAGAGGTTTGAGTGCTTTTTGGAAGCCAATGACTTTACTGAATTGTCTAGCAGCCGTAAACAGGCACATTTTCTGAATGTTTGTGGCCCTGAGGTCTTTGCGACAGCTTGAGCTTTAGTAGCCCCCCAGCCAGTCCATACAATTCCCTGGGATGTCCCAGGGGGCACTATTCTCTGGTTCCATCCTGCATAGCCCACCGTTTCAAATTAAGACAGATACTACAAGAGGAGGGAGAACCAGTTAACTGGTATGTGGCTCGCCTCAGAACTGCAGCTCTCGACTGCGGATTCAGGGATTTAGAGGATGCCCTGGTGGAACAGTTAGTTTGTGGGGTGCGTGATATTGATTTGTAAAAACGGCTTTTGGCCAAGAAGAGCTTAGACCTCCAAACAGCTGTTGAAGAAGCCCAGACGATGGACACCTCCAATTAACGAAGATTGCTTTGCCATTTTCCGCAGTCGCTGGGTCACTGAGATGATCGCACATCCCAGAAATTCAGGCCATTCCGCCAAGCTCCTTATGACTGTCAAGATAGAAGGTTCAACCTGCCAAATGGAGGTGGACACCAGATTGTCCAAATCAATCATTTCCTGGTCCATCATGAAGAAGCTGCTGCCTGACCTGCAAAAAGTTGCCTATGGCCCTGCCCCATCAAGTTTAGAGATTATCAGGGGAATCATATTCAATCATATTCAATCATATTCCAAAGCACCTACGCTTTGGAACAAAATACCACCTGGAATACGAATAATCCCAGATCTTCGCACTTTCCGACGTGCCCTGAAGACCTTTCTATTTCAACAAGCAGGGCTAGCATAAACATCAAAATTCTATGCCAAGGTCTTAGTAGATACACCAAGTTGACTTAATTTATTATTTACTGTTTATGAAATATATTTACATGTATCTTAATCTGTTCACCGCCCTGAGTCCTTTGGGAGAAGGGCGGTATAGAAATCTAATAAATAATAATAATAATATTCCCATTATTGGGCATGGCTGGTTCCTAGTGGAAAAGGATGGGTTCACTGGCCACCTTCCTTTGATAGTAGTAGAAGGTTCTCTCCCCAGTTTTTTAGATTGGATTGGTTTAGCTCTCTGGGGTTGGCCATTACTGGGATCCATTCCATATCCATGGAAAATATTGAGCCACTTTACACTGAGTTTGCTGACATGTTCAACAAATCCTTGGGTAAATATGTAGGGTCCCCAATCTCACTAAATTTAGACTCTCAGTTAGCTCCCATTAGGCTCAAGCCTAGGCACGTTCCATTCGCACTGCGCCCTAAAGTGGATGCAGAATTAGACAAGCTTATCAGCCAAGGGGTGTTAGAACCCACTGACCATTCCTGATGGGACACCTCAATAGTAATTCCTATAAAGCCAGATGGTTCAATTCGTATCTGTGCCAATTTTAAATGCACACTAAATAAAGCATTGCAAGATCATCCCTAACCCGTTCCAGTGGTTCAGCATTTGCTTCATTCCCTAGGGCCTTGTTCAATTTTTGCTAAAATGGATTTACCAGCAGCTCCTGGTGGATGATGCATCAGTGGAGGTTCAGACAATTATGACACACCGGGGCACCTTTAAATGCCAGCGTCTGCAGTTTGACATTAGCATAGCTCCAGGTCTTTTCCAAAATTTGATGGAGCGTTTGCTACAGGGCCTGCCAGGAGTCTTCCCCTACTTTGATGATGTACACATCTCCGTTTCTTGCTGGAGCGAGCTCATCGATTGTGTTAGGTCTGTCTTATTATGATTTAGAAAGTCTGGTCTTAAATTAAAGAAAGCTAAATGTGTAATTGGTGTCCCCAAGGTAGAATTCTTAAGCTGCCTGGTGGATGCGACAGGAATTCACCCTACCCCATCCAAGCTGGCTGCTATTAAACTTGCTGCCGTGCCAACCTGTAAGTCTGATCTGCAGGCTTTCCTGGGGCTTTTGAATTTTTATAGTGTATTCTTGCCACATAAGGCTACGGTGGCTGAGCCCCTTCGCAGACTGCTGGATTAGTCCGTGCCTTGGTCCTGGGGAATCCTGTTCTTTCCAGGCTGTGAAAGACTTGCTCACCCTTCAGCTGTCCTAGTGCAGTACAATCCTGATCTTCCCCTTGTTCTGACAGCTGATGTGTCCCCGTTTGGCATAGGGGCTGTTCTGAGCCATAGGCTCCCGAATGGTTTGGAGCCTCAATTGCTTACTACTCAAGGACATTGTCCTCTACAGAATGCAATTACAGCCAGCTTGATAGGGAGGCATTAGTGGCTGTAACCTCAGACAAATGTTTTCATGATTATGTGTATGGACGACCGTTTGAGTTAGTAACAGACCATCAGCCCCTATTAGGTCTGTTGGCAGGGGACAGGCAAACTCCTCAAATTCTTTCACCCTGGATGTCCCGCTGGGCAGTGTTCTTAGTGGCCTATAATTATTCCTTATTTACCCTCCCAGGAAATTGATAGCACACAGACGCCCTCAGCCATCACCCCTTATCCATATCTATTCTAGACCCAGCTCCAGCCCTGTCCATCCTTCTAATTGATGAGCTTAGCACCTCCTTAACAGCTAAGGACATCGCAGCTCTCTCGAGGAAGGACCCTTTGTTCGCCCAGGTGATAGACTGGGTGACGAGAGGGTGGCCTGTAGGACAGGTGGCCGAGCCATTTGTGCCATTTTGGGTCCGGCAGCACGAATTGTCAGTCTAACGGGGGTGTTTGCTCTGGGGAAGAAGGGTTGTAATTCCTCCAAAATTGCAATCCTTGGTTCTTGAGATGTTGCACGAAAGCCATCCTGGTATTATACGGAGGAAGGGGCTGAGCCGGACTTATGTCTGGTGGCCCGGGATTGATAAGGATATCACCAGCAAGGTTGCTGGATGTCAGAAGTGTCAGCTATCCAGAGCTTCCACCCCAGCCTCCCCTCCTAGAGAATGGGAAGTTCCCCGGGCCCTGTGGTCGAGGATTCATATAGACTTCGTGGGCCCTTATATGGGTCGTACTTTCCTCATAATGATGTATGCCTACTTTAGGTGGGTGGAATTGGAAATAATGCCCTCTACCACATCAGAGGCCGTCATCAGGATATTGCGCAGGTTGTTCTCCACACACAGTCTTCCTGATGTGCTAGTGTCAGATAATGGCAGCTACTTTCCAACTATTGCTAGCCATCTTAGGTATCTGCCATGCCCAGGTAGCCCCTTTCCATCCGGCCAGTAATGGCCTGGCTGAAAGGGCAGTGAGGTCAGCCAAAGAAGCATTGGCCAGGTTGGGACCAGAAAGGTGGCAAGAGCGGGTGTCCACCTATCTACTCACCCAGCATACAACCCCTTGCTCATCAACTAATCTGAGCCCTGCAGAAATGCTGATGGGTCATCTATGGACTAAGCCAGACTGGCTGTATCCTTCCTACGCACCCCTAGGCCTAGGAGACATATTCAATGAGGGAGATTTGGCTTTCACTCGGAACTATGGGGGGGGGCCACGTTGATTGCTGGGATGAGTGACCCAAGTAACGGGTCCCTGCTCTTACAGGGTCCAACTCGACAATGGAAGAATCTGGTGGCGCCACATGGACCAATTATGAGGGCAAACTACAACCACTGCACAGCCTATTGTGAGAGACATGCCACGACTGCCCCAAGAGAGGTCCCCACTGTTTCTAGGCTCCATTGTCTATCCTCTGCCCACCCTTGTAACAAACAACCCATCCTTGGACTTACCTGAAGAAGTTGCACCTGTTGAATCCCCAGAAGAACCCTCGGCTAACCCGCCTACAGACCAGGAACTGTTCCACAAGTGGTTCCTGCACCACGGCGATCTGGACGAATGCACAGGCGCCCTGCATATTTGTAGGATTACGCACACTCCATCCAGGGGGAGAGGGGTATTGCGTCGGCACGCTGCCCTGACAACAGAGCCACCGTGTCCTGATTGGCCAGATCATAACCCTTGTTTTGAGCGGGAGTTTCTGCAGTTCCTGATTGGTTAAAGAGATCTGTCAGCAGCTATATAAGAGTTGTCAGGGAAATCTTCTTTTGCCGGCTGTTTTGGAGTTGTGGTTATAGTTATACAATAAAGAGTGTTATCTGCAACTCGTGTCACCTCAATAATTATCATCCTCACCAATATTACACAATTAAATACCGAAACATGTAAGATCCTTTAATTTATGATTTATTTGAAATGC
Organism: Coluber constrictor foxii; assembly: GCA_038048745.1. NCBI lineage: Eukaryota > Metazoa > Chordata > Lepidosauria > Squamata > Colubridae > Coluber > Coluber constrictor. The sequence goes on from CM075961.1 coordinate 75,688,807, forward strand.
TTCAAAGGATTTTTACTGAATTCACAAGAAACAGAACAGAAGGAAGAAATAATACCTTACCTTTTATATTTTCATAATAAAAAAATACAGAGAATATTTTGATTGGGTAAGAAAAAGTCATCTTCCAGTTACATCATAAGAATTAAAATATCCAATAATATGTGAGCAGTAGGATTAAAAAGAGCATTGTATTCTGAATAAAAGCAAAAGAAACATTTGCAAAAGGAAAACATGTCAGAATGGGTAAGATACAGCCTCAGAGATTTCCGAGGTTGGGCTTGGAAACTTGCTTTGTTCACAGAGGTTTGACAATAGCTGAAAAGGAAACTTTTATCTACCGTATTTCCCCCAAAATAAGACATCCCCTCATAATAATTGGGATTTTGAGCGCATGGCAATAAGGCCGAGTGCTTATTTCAGGGTTAAAAAAAATATAAGACAGGGTCTTATTTTAGGGGAAACACGGTACATGGATGCTACACAGATGCTTTTCTGCAGTTCAGGTTTCTAAAAGGGAGGGTTTTCTTGAAGGTTAAGGCTTATGGTAAATCATTTGCAATACATTTCAAAAAAGCATATCTAAAATGCAAAAAAATCCATGTTAGTTTGTACAGCACAACCGTACAGGGGTGAAATGCTCCTGGTTCAGACCAGATCGGTTGATCCAGTAGTAATGGCGGCAGGTGTTTCAGAGAACTGGTAGCAAAAATCCCTGCCCCCCACCCCCGCCCATGCCCACCCAATCACCCACTTGCCCGCTTGGCTGCTTGCTGCTTCATTCTAGCTCGCTTGCTTTTCCGGCCTTGCTCCACCTGCTGCGATCCCTACAATCAATCTCATCGGTGAGCAACTGAATCGGCCTGCCTTGTGCCTTCAATTGGGTAAGTAACTGGGTTTTTTTTGGGGGGGGGGAGCTTAAAAAATAGTTAATTGGTTTTTTTTAAAGGAGTTTTATTATTTTTTTTAAGACAGCAATTAAAGTTAAGGAAGTTTTAAATTGTTGCTTTTATCTAAAAATATAAATAATAAAATAAAATAAAATATTTGTGCAGCTTTCTGAGATTTGGTGTGTTTCTGTAGTGTTTCACTCTAAATACACAAACACACAAAATCTCACAAAGGTGTTTGTGGCATTTTGTGTGGAAAAAGTGTGAAACTTGATTTTTGAGCTTTTTGTGGCTGTGTGAGGTTCCCGCTTGTCGCAGGGGCCATTTTGGGTCAAGTGCAGCTGCTTTTACATTGTATGTGAGTCAGTTGTGTTGTATTGTGTGTGTAAAGTGTGAAAGTTGGTTTTTGGTGCCTCTTATTGTTTTGTGTACTTAGTTTATTATTTTTATTATTATTATCGGCCACCCCCCACTGGGTCACGTGATCACCAAGCCACTCCCACCAATTAAGCCACACCCACAGAACCAGTAGGGGAAATTTTTAGATTTCACCCCTGCAACAATACTATTAAAACCATATTCCAAGTGTTATAAAGACAATATTGTATGGCTTTCAGCATACAACAAAAATCTAAAAATACCTTAGCATTTGCACATGCTCAGGGGTAATTCCCAATTCTAAATATCACTGAAAGCAGGAACCCATAAGCAAGTTGTGTTATATCCAAGTAGATTTCAAAGCTACTGCACTAGGATTCTAACAAATGAGCAAAAAAATGAATCCACATGTAGTGATATCATGAAAGGAAAAAGGTTGGTTTTCTTCTCCTTTCTTTCTCATTAAGATGTATGATTAGTGCTCATCACTGAAACTGACAGCGAGCTGGAATCTTGTTAATTTCAAGCAGGCGGGGCTTCAGTTCTAAATTCTAAACAAAAATTAAAGTGAACTGTACCAAAGCCCTTGCTCATTTCCCTGAATTTATTTCTATTTCAACATGACAGCTTAATTAAAACCCAGGCAGACAGGATGCAACTTTCTTAGCATGTGACATTTGCTATGATTACACTGCCAGAAAAGAAAGAAGTTAAGCTTCAGATAACTTATTATAGAACTGGAGCTGTGGTTGGATGGAGAATTCTTAAACCAATTCTCCACATTCAGATTATGAGGAAAACATTCAGTTGTTCCATTCTCCCAGCTGTTTGCAATTGTCCCATTTTCTGAGGCTGTATAATTTCAGAATCTATTTAGCTTTTGGGATTTAGGATTTGAAAACTGATATTTTAATGTTTTAAAATTTGAATTAAAGGACTATGTATAAAATGATTTTTCCAGGCTAGTATACATTAAGCTTTGTGAGATGGGATCAGACCTTTGCTCTTAAATAGTACAAAATGTAGGTATTTTCATTTTGTATCTTATATGCAGCACACCCTATGCTTTGCTTTTCTGTTTACAATGGTTTACTGCAGTGCTTCCCAAACCTTGTATAAATTATCCAGCATTGGATAAAAGTGTTTTTCCTCAGGTGATGATACATGAACCCATTACCCAATTACATCAAGGACATTTAAATTGAGTTAAAGTGTTTTATCTACATAGGGTTAAAATGACTTTCTGATGAATGGTTTTGGGTATTGGGTGTTGAAGGAAAAAGGTTGGGAAGCACTGGTTTATTAGATACATTTTTGGGCAAATTTATGGTGCTCACAGAAAATAGACAATTTAAATATAATAAAACAATTAAAATATTTGATAGTCACTTTAATACTATCATAATACAATATTGATAATATAATGTATAATGTGTTTTATATTGTTGGAGTTATATAAATATGATAATAAAATACAAAAGCTAGCTGAAATTCTGAGGTGATTTCTCAGTCCATTCATTTGACAGCCAACATATTGCTTATGTTAGAATGGCTGAGATATTCACCGCCCCTTTGATTGGACACTTATAGTAATTAGCATGGAGATAGATTTGTGCTATTTTGCACTGCTTAATTTCCATCTTCTTTTTTTTCATAACTAGTCACCAAAACGGCTTTGAAAGCATTGTTGCACTGTTGCTAAATTATTTAATGTCTGAACAGAAGCCTGTGTAAATAAGAATATGGATAATAAGACTTTCATGTATATTTCCTGCAGTTTCAGTCATCACACATTCATACAAAGATCTGAATAATTGTGCAGCCCTTAAACCAAGAATTAACCAGAGTTCTGCAAGTAGGTACAAGTTTTAATCTCTCTGCATTTTTAGTTAAACTTGACATTTCCAGGAGTAATTCTTTTACAACATTGAGATGGAAAAGTAATAGTGGAGAATATGGTTCAATTTAACATATGAAATAAATATTTATTCAGCAAACTGTAATTTACTGATCTGTTGGTGGGGAAAAATGCCCCAAAATGATATTTGTGGAAGTATCAGAGAGAGAGAAAATTTAGGTCCCAAAAATATCCACACAGCTGCTGCAATGGGGAAGCTCATTTTAAAGCATTTGTGTAGCCTACATTATATTTCCACCTCTTGATTCTAAGAACTTTGTCTCAGATATTCTAGGGCAGCCTTTCCCAATTCAAGCCTTTCCTAACTTCAAGATGTATGGGGTCAACTCTCAGAAATCTCAGCAATTATCATAGGAGCTGGGTAATTTTTGGAGTTCATACTTCTAGGGAACATTTATATCAAGTGTCACTGTTTCTCGCTTGAATTGTTGGTCAGTGAATGGTAACACAGTTTCATAATTTCCATTAAACAGCTTTTTATCACTGGAGTAGGGCCAGTCACATAGATGTAGTTTGTTTGTTTGTTTGTTTAATTAATTAATTAATTAATTTTTATACCGCCCTTCTCCCAGAGGACTCAGGGTGGTGTACAGCCAATAGTAAAACACACTCAAATACAGAATTTAAAAGGAGTTTAAAAACATATTAAATAATTTGGCCCTAATCGTTAAAAGTAAACCCCAATTAAAATTCATGTTTAGGCCAGCCCAGCTTGTTGGAACAATAACGTCTTGAGGGGACGGCAAAAGGTGCATAGGTCAGGATCATCCGTATCTCCGGGGGCAATTTGTTCCAGAGGGCAGGTGCTGCCACAGAGAACGCTCTCCCCCTGGGGGCCACTAGTTGACATTGTTTGACCAATGGCTCCTTGAGGAGTCCCTCTCTGTGGGAGCGTATTGGCCGGTAGGAGGTTATAGGCAACAGAAGGCAGTCTCGTAAGTACCCAGGTCCTAAGCATGGAGTGCTTTAAAGATGGTCACCAACACCTTGAATCGCACCCGGAAGACCACCAGAAGCCAGTGCAGTTGTCTAGTTTGTTTAAGATCTAATTTTAGATTGGGTATTGTTGAAACAACATTTGAACGTTCTATTTGGAAAGTGCAATAAAATCAAGTATTCTTTGTTCTTTTTTAAAAAACTATAACTCTGAATATCTTTGGCTAAAATTAGATCTCCTTCTCCACTTCTTTTTAAAATCTATCCACTTTTCTGTCAGGATTAGTTTCCAGTTCCCATCTAACCTTGTCATTTCATTTGAGCTTACTTTTGAGAGGTGGAGAATTCAAAAAGGCATTGCTTGTGAAGATTTTTTTTTTTTTGCTTTGTCAGTATCATCCCAGTAGCTGCTATCCTTTCTGACATCTGCATCCTTCTGCTAATTCATCTCCCAAATCTTAGTTTCCTTTAAAAAAAATGTTTGTGGGTGATAAGGCAGTCTACCTAAATAGACCTGATTAGAAGGTGGAGCAGCCTCCCATTTTGTGGCAAAGCAAGGCTGGTGGAGACATTTGTATTGATACATTCAGAAATAGTTGTCTTTAGTACCATCTTTCTCTGTCTTCCATTTCTTGCCTAAACACAGTGGTGAGTTGCCCCCTGTTCGCACTGGTTCTATAGAACCAGTAGTAAAACCGATGGGAGGCACTGCCCACTGACCCCGATGTCATCAGAACGCTTCTGCACATGCACAGAAGAGAATGCACATGGATGAGCGAAGCAAGCATGCATGCACGGCCCCATTGTGAACCGATAGTAAAGGTAAGTAGAACCCACCCCTGCCTATAGAGAATTCTACACTAACATTTGGGGGGGGGATATGTTTTCAAATTTTTGAGGACTTTTGAAAAGTAACCTTTTCTAACATACGCACATAGAGATATGCATATTTTTATTTATTTATTGAATTTTGAAACTGCCTATCTCCCACACAGACAGGCTCTGGGTAGTATACAATAAAATATTAAACGATAAAGCCAGTATATGTCAGATAAGATTTTAAAACGGCAAGGATGATTAAATGAATGTTAAAATGAATTAAAAGTCAAAGGGAGGGCTTCAAGGAGGCTAACCAACTCCATGATTGTGTGTGGTCCCCAGGCAAGGCCATAGGCACCACATTCACATGTATACGTACACTACATTTTATAATTCCATAAAATTGCTGTTGGAGGTTATTGGCTGTCATTGCAAAATGGATTCTTTCCTCTGGATGTTTAAGGACAGTATAAACCTCCTATATCCAAAGTAGCATATGCTAATGGGACAATAAAGAGAAGGGGCTTAATTGGATGAGTCATTTCATTAACAGAACTGGGTGAATCACTCAGTAGCAAATGATCTGCCTTATTTCTCCTTTGCTGTAAACATGTTGCACTCACAATGGATATATTCATCACACAAAAATTGTTCTGTTAAAAACCTCAGGTTTACTGGTAACAGATAGAAATCTGGTATTGGGCAGGAATAATTCTAAGTATTCATATATGTGAAGATATATATGCTGAAAAGAAAGTAGCCTAAATCCACAAAATATAGTAGGTAGAATAACAGAATTGGATGGGACCTTGAAAGTCTTCTAGTCCATCCCCCTTCTCAAGCAGGAGACCCTATACCAGGGGTCAGCAACCTGGGCTCTGGATGTGGCTCTTTCCTTCCTCTGCTGTGGCTCTCTGTTTCTAGTCAGCTCCACAATTGATAGGGCTTTTGGTTAGGACAGGTAGAGGAAAAAGGATGCCATACTAGGAGGAGACTCTATGGTGGGGGAACCGGATTTCTGGCCAGCAGAGGAAAACAATGCCATGCTAGGAGGAGACTCTATGGTGGGGGAACTGGACTTCCGGTCAGTTCCAGAACTGAATGGGGGTTTACAGTTAGGACTGTTGTGGCTCTTTGAATGTTTAAGGTTGCTGACCTCTGTCCTATACCATTCCAGACAAGTGGCTGTCTAGTCTCATCTTAAATGATTCAAGTGATGGAGCATCCACAACTTCTGCAAGCAAACCATTCCACTGCTTAATTGTTCTCACTGTTAGGAAGTTTCTCCTTAATTCCAGGTTGCTTCTCTCCTTGATTAGTTTCCATCCATGGTTTCTTGTCTTGCCTTCTGATGCTTTGGAAAATAGTTTGATTCCCCCCATCTTTGTAGCAGCCTCTCAAATATTGGAACACTGCAATCATGTCACCCCTAGTCCTTCTTTTCTCTAGACTAGCCATACCCAATTCCTGCAACCCTTCTTCATAAGTTTTAGCCTCCAGCTCCCTAATCATTTGTGTTGTTCTTTTCTACTCTTTCTAGAGTCTCAACATCTTTTTTATAATGTGGTGACCAAAACTAAATGCTGTATTCTAAGTATTGTCTTACTAAGACTTTATAAAGTGGTACTAATACTTCATGTGATCTTGATTCTATCCCTCTGTTAATGCAAGCTAGGATTGCATTGGCTTTTTTGGCTGCTGCTGCTGCTGCACACTGCTGGCTCATATTTAAGTGTTTGTCCACTAGAACTTCAAGAGCCCTGTCACAGTTACTGCTATTGAGCCAAGTTTCATCCAAGCTTTATCTGTACATTTGGTTTTTCTTGCCTAAGTGTAAAGCCTTACTTTTCTCTACATTAATTTCATTTTGTTTGATAGGGCTCAGTGTTCAAGTGTGTCAAGATCCATCTGGGGTATTAGCTATTCCTGCCAGTTTAGCATGGTCCGCAAATTTGATGAGTTTTTCTTTTAGAAATCTGCCTTGTGCTAAGTGAGAACATTGGTTCATTTGTGTACCATTGTCAGTGTACTAATAGTGGCTCTTCAGGAATTAAGTTAGAAATCTTTTCCAACACTATTTAGGAATGCTAGGCATTGAATCTTGTGCACTTAAACTTTAGGAGAAACAATATATGTACAATTTTTTCTATGCAAGTTCTCCTCTTCAGGCCCATAGCCTAGTCATAAGTTTATTACTTTATAGACTGTTTCTATTGTGGCTTACAATTAAAACTATTTACTAGTATTTAATCTTCAGCATATAGTTGTTCTAAACTGAAGAATAATCATGTTATTTTTCAGGGAGGGAATCTTAATTTTTGAGGTCACATTATTTCTAGATTTTTTTAATAGGGTAGGAAGCTTTCATACAGTCAAAATTAAAATGATTCATACTCACATATATCAGACCACTGATTGTTCCAAGTTCTGTGGAACAGTAGTTGCATGGAGTGATAAGAGTCATATACTAATAAAACCCCTTTGACAATTAGTCATTTGGATGTTTGGATGTTTGTTTGTTCCAAACAAGAGGTTTGGAATGCATATTCTGTATCCCTTGTTCTGCGAATTTAGAACCTGCATATAGAAACTTCAACCATAATCAAAAAAGAATAAATTGAAACATAGTTAGAAAGCAGATAGAGGAAATGCTGTGACTCCCTTTGTGCAGATCATTCCTTTGAATAAGAACCATTTGGGGGAAATTGCAAAAAGTATTCATTCCTAAACTAGACAATTTAAGAACTTTAAATTACCTGTCCATCAATAAGGATTACATTTGAAAAATTATTTTGCATGTCTGAACAAATGTAATCCTGAGTTACTCAAAAACTAATCTGAGTAACACAAACCATGATTAAACCTTTGGCCAGAAATACTGGTTAGTCTATACAGTGTTTCAAGAAAGAATTTCCTGGACATAACATTACTACCATTTCATTTTAATAAACACTTGGATTCATTCTTCCAAAATTAGAGGATAGGCAGACACTAAAAATTGCTTCAGAAAGTTCCATGCTTTTCTACCTTCATTAGATGGAAACCGGACTAATGAACTAAATTGAACAATTACATTAAATTGACTAAAGCTGAGTGAGCTGCTTATTTTTATAAGAAAGTCAATGGAAATATATTTTCATTTATTCTGCAATTGACCTAGTCATTCTTCATATTTCAACTCTTTGGAAATTGACAACCCTTGGATTTTGGATAGATTCAGTTGATTGAATATGGAAACACATATACCCAAAGGATAGTAAATCCAGTAAGTTAAATCCTGTCAGGAAATAGATGGCCCCCATGTGTTCCATTATTCATGCTCTGAAATTTGATGCTGTGTTTAGGATTGATGACTTACAGTTACACATCCAGTAAATTTAGAAGATTTAACGTGCTTAGAGAATACCCAAAGCTCCAAAATTTTTTACAGTCTCCTCATGTAGGATTGAGTAGTTGTTAGAGTTAAGTAATTTTTTTAAAAAATATTTCACCACACTATCTCTATATACTTTGAACTATTGATTTTAAAACAATTCTGAATCTGATTTCCTGTTTCAAGTAGTTATTTATCAAGTCTGCAATATTTCTGGACTATGGAAACCTTTACAAAATAATCCAGGGATCCAGCAGTATTAAAAAGGGGATTTTTTTTAAAAAATCAACTAATTGTACATTCCTTCTACCTCCTTTGCTTTCTACCTAGTCCAATGACTAAATTGTTGGGATTTTAGAAATAGTATATTAGCTTGCAAAATAGTATTTGGATTAGTGTTGCAGACAATAACATGACCATGCTTGAGGTAAGCTGAGCTTTGTGTGCTTCATGCACATTGGACAAAATGTACCTAAAATGTTCGGTACTGTTTAATTATTACAAAATAAGGTTGTATGGTGCACAGATACAGATAATGTTTGTTTGCAACTTTTTATTATTGAAAAAATATTATATGAAAGTCTTAATTGAACAAAGCCATGATGTAGTACTGGTAGTTATACTTTAGATATTGGCCCATCTTATGGTAACCATGATAAATGGAAGTTTGTGACTTGGAATGTCAGAGTTTGAATGGTGAAGAATATGAATTAGCAAATGGAATGAAAGAAAGAGAAATAAATGTGGCTATGAAACTAAAAGAAATGGCAAAATATAATGAATATGTTCTAGTGGAATGGATTTGAAGAATCCATGCAGAAAAATGAAGACACAGGTTTAGTGATGAATGAAAGGGCTGAAATGATTTTCAGAAAGTATAAATCTAGGTTGTGGGTGTGTATGAAAGAAAAAGGCCATAGAGGTGAGTGGCAGTTGTATGGTATACTCCAGTGAATGTGCTAATGGAAGAACAAAGGATGGATTTGTGGGGAAATTGTGCAATGTTCTGAATGAATGAAATCTAGGGTAAAACATTTCTGTTAGGTGACATGAATGGATGGATCAGAATCAGATGAGGGAGTACAAAAAAAAATGATTGAGCTATAGAGACTGGTGAATATCACTTTAGAAATTGTTCTTTTTCAAAAAGGTGGTTAGAGTTAGGATATAAATACAGATGATAAAGGAATAAATATAATTCTAAAAGTATTTCATTACTTACAATGAAAACCGGAATGATTATTAAATGATACAGGGATGATGATTATGACATATAAAAAGTGTGCTAGCTATACTCTTCCTTTGGTTGCATTGCCATGCTTATTTGAAAAAGCAAGCTGCAAGAATGGGGAGCATTCCTTCTTCCTCTCTGAAGTACTTTGCAACTCTACTACTTTACTTTCTTGGTATGCAGGAAGTTATGTAGTTGATGATAGCAGACATGAGAAAGAAGGTCAGGCCAATAGGCTAATTGCTCCTCCTTCATATATAGTGACAATTATTCAGCAACATTATGGGATATTAATTGGTTTTCTGTAGAACCTAATGTTTGTTTGAAAGATGGAAGATTCTTACTCCTTTACAATTTTTAAGCAGAGAGTGCTGCATATCCATTAAGGATTCTGTAGCAGCATTAAAGAAGTCCTTGAAGGAATGTTAATAACTCTACACTTTTATTTATCCGATATCAGATATCACACCTGGGTAGTGAAACCCATTGAAGCTTTGTTTATTGTAGGACCATCTGTGTATAACCTAACTTGTTCAGCTGCTAATCATAAAACAGGCTTTCTTAAGCTTTCTCCTCCCAGATTTATTTCATTTCTCAAACTCTTTAATTGAATAATAGGCACTGTAAAGGAATGCATCTAGAGGATCCAAAAGTTGGTTTCTAATGTCTGAATGTTGCTTCTGGTTGGATTGTTATTTTTGTTGCTGTCTTCAATTTATTTTTATAGAATTTCATCCTTGCTATTTGTCATATGTGCTAAAAAAAGGATAATCTTGGGATCAAAAAGGAAGAAATTGCTTTTAAAACAAAACAGACATTTTTGCATAGCCACTGCATAGACTAATTTAAAAAAATACATAGCACTGAATCCATAAGATTGAATGGCCACAACTTTTGAGTCAACACATCAGAAACTTGCTACTTAAAATTCTAACAATTAAATGTGATACTGTTGGGATCCTTCTGGAAGTATTTCTCATCTATGGAAATATTTTTGACACTTTTGAGATAGATTTCTCATTTGTCACAATCAAAAGAAAGCCAACATTGCAGACTTAGGAGAGTTATGGTCTTCTACCAATTCTTTCCAAAATAAAATTGCATTCAAATGACAATAAAGATGTCCAAAAATGCAAATACCATTTTTTTGATGTGTGAGAAAATATCTTAATGTCTCTTACTGAATTTTATTCTTGGCTTCCTGCATAGTTAGCCATTATATTGAGATTGTTTTGAGTTTTTTATATTGTCCAATTCAATTCAATCCAATTCACAGAAGTTTTTATTCTAAATCAAAAAAGGATTTATGACAACTTGTAAGAATTTTATTGAAAACTTGTGAAATTATACGGTTTAGTACTGGGGACAAGAAAAATGTTGGTGAAAAAGGGTATCTTTAATCATTTGTAAGATTATATTTTTTGAGCAAATCCTTAGTTATTTTCCTGAAATTGATTTCTGTTCTCTGAATTTTTTAGACTACATTTCAGGAAATAAAATCCTTTCAACCCTTATATAAGAAACATGAGAAATGAATATTGCTATTGGCTTTAAGACAGATATTCTTTCCATTGTTTGATGAAATTTTGTTAGATGGTTAAAAATATTTGCAAATTAATATTTCAGCTGATTGGGCTAGTTAAAAGTATAACTATGCATAATATTGTTTCCTATTACAGTAGAACCTCTGGTCACAAACGCTTCTGACCATGACCAATCAGGTTTTGACCAAAACATTCACAATCCCCGCCCCCCCAGCCACTGCGGATTTCCCCTTCCACACCTTTTTTTTTTTTTTTGTAAGCACCAAATTTCCAAAATTAGGTTCAGGTCACAACCAAATCAGTTTGTGACCAAAATTATGGAACAAATTATGGTCGTGACCAGAAGTTTTTCTGGAGCCCCTCCAAATATATTAGGTTTCAGTGACAGGTTTTTTCAGATTGCTAGATATACAGTAAAAGGTGAAATGTCTTCCCTTTTCTGCTCATGTTCTGCATCTGACAGGCTTGGCCTCAAAATTGTATATTGTCTGTTTTTTTGAGTACCCTTTTTAAAAAATTGGACTGTTTTCACAACAGTTGTCATTCAAACTTTCATGTATCATGACCTTCAAAATTGTTTGCTTCTTTCTTTCCTTCTTCCATTGATAGACTTAACAGCCTAGATTTACATTATCTCTTTCCTGATTCCAGCAATCAGCTTCAATTGAGTCTCTTCAAATCTGTGATTATTGTAGTTTGTAGATCACATGACTTATCAAAGGTTTCATTAGTGAAAATTGAAAAGTGTGTCATTGGCAATTCTATATTATTGCTGGTATATGTTCTTGAAAACAACATTTGTTGGAAAAATATTTTGATAGAAGACCCAGTCTTTCTGATTGGTAATTTTATACATATATAGGTATAATATATAACTACATTTTTGGTTGGACATTTTCCTCTGTAATTGTTAGGGATGACAATGTTAAACAGTCAATATAGCCGTCTCTGCTCTCTCTGCCATTTCTTCTCCTTTCCATTGTCTGTGTCCTCCTTCTCTGTTCTTATTTTTGATAACCTTAATCGAGCACATTTTGAAACAAACAGTCAAGGGAGGGCTGATTCTCATGAAAACTTTTATGGAAATGCTGGGGTCAGATCTCAGGCTAATCAGGGCAAGTAGCCCCGTATCTTTGCAGCTGTGGCCACCACGTATAGTGAGAGATATGAAACCTTAGTGGATTCAAACTCCAGGGAAGGTAAAGCTTGTGTCATGCTTGTGAAGTTATTGTAAGAAATATAACTTCCTACACAGTATCATGTAGGAGATGAGCAGCGTGAGCCTGAGGATGGGGTCAAAGGTATCATCAGTTTGGAGTCATTGTACTCCCACAAGAGACCCAAGTCCATCTGCCTCTTCTATTGACTCTTGAATTCTATTGACTCTTATCTACCGCCAATTTGACCTGACCATTATAGATCACATTCTTGTGTATATGTAGCATGAAACAAACTTTTAGGACTTTGAACTCAATTCCTGTTTCTGGTACTTGCTCCTGAAATATTAATTTGAATATGCTTGCAAAATTATGATTTTCACTTTAGCATTTCAAATATATACTTGCTACTTCCATTCCAGAAAATTGCTGATTGTAAAAAGCTGCTTATTCCCTTGATCTACTTGCAGCTCTGAAAACTATGAAATCTGGATGCCTGTCAAATAAGCCAGACATTAAAGTCTAAACATTAGTCTTTAATTAAGACTAGTGGAGTAGTCCCAGCTTTCTTTTAGCCACCTCTAACTCAGTGATATTGCTGAATTACAGCAACAAACATATTTAGCATTGGATATCCCAGCCAGGCTTCAGGATATTATAAATGAGCAACATTTGGAGAGCCACATGTTTCTAATCCCTGCCATAGCAGTTTTGGGAAGGTTTTCATTATATAGAAAGACAAAATCTCTGCATTTAAATATTGGGGATCCCTAGGTTCTAACTAAATACTGCTTATCCTCTGTGTTTGTTGTAGAGATTAATCTTGCTCTTGTTGCAGTAATTCATCATCTGATGATCAATTCACAAGTTTATAAGAATCATAGACTAAAAGTAATTGTCAAATATAATATTCTCCTTTTTGGCTGTTTTATTGTGTAGATCTGCATAAACTAGATGTGAAATTTGCTGCTTTCCATTATTATCTTTAGTCTATATTGAGTTATTCACCATCTATAGAGTTAAACTTGTTGATATCAGTGGACCTACTTATTGATTTATGTATTTGTTTGTTTGTATATTTACCTATACACTGTACAGGTTAGAGCTATTTGCATTCTCCGACCTAGCGCCCACAGCAGTCAGGTCTGGGAGTGGCAGGTCTATTGTCCTATGAGACCGAGCCAACTGAAACTAAGGACCGCCCCCTTTCCGTTATTCCTCAGTTTTTCGGCTCGGTCTGTCAGGATCAGACGTGCCTGTCAGTCCTCCGATTTACCTCATAGTTTTTGACAGTTATTTTTCCTTGAATTTCCTTGATTTCCTTTTTTTTTGTATAATTGACTTTATCGTCTGGATAGTTCCCGGCGCGAAGAGCGGTGCTCGAAATCGCCGAAGGCCGTGGAACGGCGAGGACTGCCGGCTGGCAGTTCCTCTAGGCGCGCACGAGTTGGCGGGGGCCTTGACTTCGCCGCGCTGCTCCCTTCGGGCCGCACAATCAGGGCTGAATCAAAGTGCGAGGTCTTTCCGCTCCTTTTCTCCGCGCCTGTCATCGGGTGCTCCCAGCGCTGCCGCCCACGCCCGACCATCAGCTGAGAGGCGCAGGACTTTTTTCGCGCCTTGCGGAGGCCTGCGGAAATTTCGGTTAAACAAGGTTGACGTGCGAGGCCCTTCCGCGCTCCCTCTCCGCTCCTGTTATCGGCCACCTCCAGCACTGCCGCCTGCACCCGACCGTCAGCTGAGAGGCGCAGGAGTTTTTTCGCTGTTACCGCCGCTCCTTCTCTGAGGCTCAGTAGCGGCTTGACAGCGCACAATCATCGTCTACGCTGATAGCGACCCGGCACTTCAGCACCTTCCCTGGAAGCTTCTGAACACAAGTGAGTTCGCTGGCCATTCAAGAACTCTCATAAAGGCGAAGAGGCGCGAGGCTTTGTGCGGGCCCTTCCCCCCTCGCGTTCGAGGCCTTGGGGCTAGCGAGGTTTTCATAGCGCTCTGATCTGCACCTCCTTCAAAAAAAAATAAAATAAAAATAAATAAATAAAATAAAATAAAATAAATACAAATACAAATAAGGAGAGGATTACAGGGAGCGTTACTACTGCCAGAGGCTAATTCAGGCCTTATTGGTGGTGTTTATTGCCTGCCCTTGTTGGGAATTGCAACATGGCTGATCATTCCAACCAATCCTCCAGCACCAGATCCAAAGGGAAAAGAGGTCGGCAGGAAGAACCTGGGGAAAGGTCATCTTCGACCCATAGGAGCAAAGCCAGACCTTCCTCATCTAAAGGTTCGTCTTCTAGGTCTGCTTCCATGTCTCGTGTAGAGGGTCGCCGCCACAAGGCTATGGAAAAGGCATTCGACAAGGCCCATTCCAAGGCTCTTCAGCAGACAATCACCACTTCTTCAGCTCCTGATCCGGTGGCGCAAGCTCGGCCCTCGGCGGCTTCTCTCTCTCCGGATAGGTCCATCTCTGTGATAACCTTCCTCCTGAGGCGGTTGCTTCGGTGTTTCCATCTGCACCACAAGACCCACCTCTTCAACCTCAACCTTCCCAGCCTGCCCAAGATCCGCCTGCAAGATCCGCCTGCAGTTTCACTGGGATCTCTACAAACCTCTAACTTACCTCCCGAGATGCAGCGCCCTCTTGCCGATCTCATTTCAGAGGCTATTAGACACGGGATAGCTCAGGGCCTACAACAACGGCCCATTCCCTCGTCATCTTCTCAGGTGGCGTCTCAGGCTCCACGTGCTCACTCCTATAGGGAGGATCTCAGAGTGGATCCTTATGACCAGGACTCCACAAGCCTTGAGTCTCTTTCTGATGGCGAAATTCCACCAGATGAACTGTTGGAGGATGAGGGTCTAGAGCCGGATCAACCGGCTTTCGTGGGCTTGTTCAAGCCTCATATGTTCCGTTCCCTCCTCCACAAGGCCATGACGACCACCAAACTCGGTCTCACTCCTTCTACTTCTTCTGCCTCAGTTTTGGCTTCTGGTCCTGGTGATTCCACTTCAGCTTTTTTTCCAGAACCAGCGGTCAGGTCCGATGTGGTTCCGGTCCCTAAGCTATTTTCTGATGTACTTAAGCATCAGTGGTCTGTTCCTAGCTCCGGTCCTACTCCGAATAACCTGGACAGACGATTTTACAACATGGCACAGGAGTATTCCAGTCTTCTCCAGGTCCCTTTGGTGGACTCTCCTGTGGTTGCCCTTCTTTCCAATTCGCCCCTTACCGGTCCTTCTGAAGAATATCTCAAACCTGAGACAAGAAGGCGGAACGAACACTTATTAAGGGGCATCAGGCCTCTGCCTGGTCAGTTCAAGCTGCCTCGGCCGCATCGTTTTTCAACAGAGCCACCATTTTATGGCTGCGTCAGCTACAAGAACGACTTCCAGCTTCGGGCCAGTGGTCCCACCAGGACATTAATAAAATCTTGGCAGCGCTTGAGTTTTCAGCTGATGCCACCCTAAATGCGGCGCATTTTTCAGCCAAAGCCATTGGCGCCTCTGTGACCTCCAGACGACTTCTCTGGTTGCGGCATTGGCAGGCAGATGCCAGGAATAAGTGGCGCCTGGCATCTTCCCCATATTCAGGGGGAAAATTGTTTGGAGAACAATTAGACCCACTACTCATCGAGACCAGAGACCACCGTAAAATTCTTCCTTCATTGTCCAGGAGGTCTGAGTATAGACGTCAGGGTTCCTTTCGTCCGTCTTCCTTTCGACCCTCCGATTCCGGTTTCTCACATCAGCGCCAACAACGCTCCTTTTCCTCTAGAGCTCCACAACAGGGCAACCAGGTCAGACAGGGATCCTCTTTCCCTTCGAGGCGACCCTTCAGGGGTGGTAGGGGAAGGCCTTTCCGCAGATCCCGTTAATGGTCCCCCAGTTTCCTTCATCGGCAGTCGTCTAACCTATTTCGCCGGTGTCTGGGATTCCTCGGTCTCTGACCTGTGGGTCAGAAATACCATCAAATTTGGCCTTTCCCTAGAATTTTCTTCCACACCTCCCAATCGTTATTTGCCTTGCCCTGTTTCTCTTGACCCCTCCAAATGGTCTCGTGTCAACGAGGCCATTCAACACTTGTTGGCCATCAAGGCCATCCAGCCGGTCCCATTTAACAGCAGAGGACGCGGTTTTTACTCCCGTTTATTTCTTGTTCCCAAGGCCTCGGGGGGTTGGAGGGCTATCCTCGACTTAAAATCCCTCAATAAATATATCGTTTATCATCGTTTTAAGATGCAGTCTTTGAAAACCATTTTGCTGTGCATTTGCAAAGGGGACTTCATGTCTTCCATAGACTTGACCGAGGCTTATTTGCATATTCCCATCCTTCCCTCCCACCGAAAATTTTTACGTTTTTCTTATAACGGCCAGCATTTTCAATATGCGGCATTACCGTTTGGTCTCTCGTCCGCCCCAAGGGTGTTTACTAAGGTCATGGCCTCCCTCATGGCTCATATCGCCTCGATCCCGATTCGAGCCTTATTCTACTTGGATGACATTCTCATCCTTTCCCAGTCCCAATCCCAGCCTAACAGGGACCTGTCCTTAGTTGTAGGTATTCTGGAAAGACACGGTTTTTCAATTAATTGGCGTAAAAGCCATTTGTCCCCTTCTACGTGCATTCAGCACCTGGGCGCTGTTATTGATTCTACTACCCTACGGGTTTCTCTGTCCCATGACCGCAAGGTTAGTCTGTCTGATATGGCTTCCACATTCCAACTTAGGGGCTCCGCTTCTCTACTGAGTCTCTCTAGCCTCCTGGGTAAAATGGTCTCGGCTTACGATGTTGTTCCCTGGTCTCGCCTTCACAGCAGGGAGCTCCAATGGCTCCTTCTCCCCTTCCAACGGGCCCGCCGCTACACCACGGAAACCAGGATTCATTTGCCCCCCTCAGTCCTAAACTCTCTGAGCTGGTGGACATCGCAAGCCGTATCCCGGGGCTCTTTCTTCGGGGTGCCCGACAGAGTTGTGATCACGACCGATGCCAGCCTCTCTGGTTGGGGAGCCCATCTGGGGGTCCATATGGCTCAGGGTCTATGGTCTTCAGTGGAGAGGCGACTCAACATCAATGTTCTAGAGCTTCGGGCTGTTTATCTGGCCCTACTCAAATTTGAACCTCATGTTCTTGGTCGGGATGTCCTCGTCCTAACAGACAACGTGTCTGCCAAGGCGCATATCAACCGACAGGGCGGTACCCGTTCTCGGAAACTCCAGAAGGAGGCTCTTCGCCTAGGCCTCTGGGTGGAAATCCACCTATCGTCTCTCAAAGCGGAACACATCTCGGGGGCAGAGAACACGTGTGCGGATTCCCTCAGCCGTCATCAGGTGGATCCATCGGAATGTGTCTTCCAGGCTCTAACCACTCGGTTCGGGCTCCCTTCGGTGGACCTATTCGCTTCATCCACCAATCATCTACTGCCCTGCTTCTTCACCCGGTTCCCCTCTCCAGGGGCGGAAGCGGTGGACGCTCTCCGCTCTCCGTGGCCAAAGGACCTTCTCCTTTATGCATTCCCACCCTTGCCTCTCATCTCCAGGGTGGTCCACAAAATTCTTATAGAGAAGGCAGAGATCATCCTTCTGGCCCCCCATTGGCCCCACCACCCTTGGTTTCCCGATCTTCTCTCCCTGTCGGTGGCTGCACCTTGGAGAATTCCCCACAACCAGCTGGTTCTGCTGCAAGGCTCCCTCCAACATCCGAACCCACAATCTTACCAACTGACCGCATGGAGGCTGAGCGGATCCTCTTGACTCGTGCCTCCGTTTCAAGGGAAGCCATCGAAGTCATTCAGGCTGCGCGATGCCCGTCCACTCGGCGCATTTACAATTCTACCTGGCGGGCTTTCACCTCTTGGTGCTCCGACCGGAACCTGGTAACTTCGGAGGTCTCCATGGTGCACATCATTGACTTTCTCCGGGATGGTTTCTTGTCTGGATTGGCACCCAACACACTTCGTCGTCAGGTGGCGGCCCTTTCGTCTATTTTTTCCTGTGGTTCATCGGTTCCATTGGCTTCTGATCCTCTGATCCAGTCCTTTTTGAGGGGCGCCACCAATCTCCGGCCTCCCACGGTCCATCGTTTCCCTTCGTGGGATCTGAACAAAGTTCTACAGGCCCTAACGGGTCCTCCATTTGAACCTCTGCATGAGATTAGTCTTAAATATTTGTCGTTCAAAGTTTCGTTCCTCGTTGCCATTACCTCTGCCCGCAGGATTTCAGAGCTCGTCGCCTTATCAGTCCGTTCTGACCTCTGCGTTTTCCGTACGGACCGGGTCATTCTACGACTGGACCCCGCCTTTGTTCCGAAGGTTAACTCCATCTTTCATCGGGCTCAAGAGCTCATCCTTCCGGATTTTTGCAGACCCCCTCGTTGTCATCAGGAAGCTGTCTGGCATAAACTCGATGTCCACAGGGCTCTCAGAATCTACATCTCATGAACTTCTTCCTTCCGAAGGTCTGAGGCCTTGTTTGTATCATTTCAACCCTCCTCCATGGGGGCTCGTGTGTCTTCGGTTACGATAGGACGTTGGCTCAGGGCCACGATTTCAACATGCTACGAGTCTCACTCTTTGACGGTCCCTCGGCACATAACGGCACACTCCACCAGAAGTGCCTCTACATCAGCGGCGTGGTCTACCCAGGCGCCTTTGGAGGAGGTCTGCCGGGCCGCAACATGGTTGTCAGTGATGCCTTTCATCAGGCACTACCGCCTGGACTCATACGCTTCGGCTGCTGCGGCTTTCGGCAGGAGGGTTCTGCAGCAGGTCCGGCCTTTCCCGCCCTAGGAGACACCAAGCTTTGGTATGTCCCAGACCTGACTGCTGTGGGCGCTAGGTCGGAGAATGGGCGTTGGTCCTACCTGATACGCCCTTTCTCGATGACGCGCCCACCCTTCGGCCGTTCCTGGGTATAGGTGGGGTGGGAGGACATCTTATTATGTTCTTATATCTTTACAGGCATGTCAGCCGACTGTACGATCTCGCCTCCAAACTGAGGAATAACGGAAAGGGGGCGGTCCTTAGTTTCAGTTGGCTCGGTCTCATAGGACAACAGACCTGCCACTCCCAGACCTGACTGCTGTGGGTGCGTCATCGAGAAAGGGCATATCAGGTAGGACCAACGCCCATTTTATTACAAATACAATGTAAAGCATGTTCAAAAATGTGGTTTGACATTTGGATGAATCATTAAAGATCCATTCAAAAGGAGCATCCCCTTTTTTAGATATGCTAGTACTTGGTTATGGGTCAATCTGAGAAATCAAGGTTTAGATATTAGACATACAACTTAAACTTAAAAGAGCCTCAGATAGCTCAACAGGCTAGATAGCTTGTTATTAACACCCAGCTGTCTGCAATTGTGCAAGTTCGAGGCTCAAGGTTGACTCAGCCTTCCATCCTTTCTAAGGTAGGTAAATTGAGGACCCAGTTTATAGGGGCAATAAGCTGACTTTGTATAAAAATATACAAAAGTACGAAGGCTATTGCTTAACGCATTGTAAGCCGCCCTGAGTCTCCAGAGAGGGGCGGCATATAAATCTAATTTTAAAAAAAAACCTTGGAAAACTATAGTAGAAGAGAGCAACAACAAACTTTTGTTAAGAAAACTGCATGGATGTGTCAATATAAATCATAAATGTGACTGGACCATAACTTTATTTTTTTACAATAAATTTGTATGACTTATTCATAATGTTTTCCCTAACAGTTTATCTTCTCCTGCACAAATGTCATTTTGTATATAAATGTTTAATATAAATGTTAAAAATATTTGTGTTTCCTGTAAGAATCACAACTGTATTCCTCCGTCCCTCCCTCTCTTTCTTTTTTATTCTTAGCTTTGTCTTTTCTCCTCTTCTTTTACAGGTTTACAGGTATTTAAGTTTTCAGCCTTAGAATAGCCCAGGGGTGAAATGCTCCTGGTTCAGACCAGCTCACGCGAGTAGGTAGCGATGGTGGCGGGCAGTTCAGAGAACTGGTAGCAAAAATCCCTGCCCTGCCCCCCCCCCCCCGGCCAGCTGAGCCGCGCTATCATCAGAACCTTTTTTTTCTTTTAAATGGCTCTGACTAGCCAAGCTCTGACAATCCCAGCTGTGAATCAGGCAACTCAGCTGGGATCATCTGAGCCTTTTGAAAGCGTTTTTTACATGGTTTTACATATAAAAAAATGGTTTTAAAAGTAAAAAAACCAAATTGGCCATGCCCACCCAATCACATTACCCACACACACACCAAGCCATGCCCACAGAACCTGTAGTAACAAATTTTAGATTTCACCCCCTTTCCTTTCCTGTGGGGAATAGCCCCACAGCAAAGTAATAGCATATCATTGAATTAGAAGATGGGTTCACTAACCTGATGTGAAGAAAAGACAATTTATAAACAAGCTGTTTCCATTCTATCTTCTTATTTAAAGTAGCTCTTGAGGCTATATGGAAAATGTGGTTTATGTTGGTTTATTATTTTACCTTCCAGGTGTCTTTATATGGTAGTCCCCATTATTTTCAACTGGCACAATCATCATAGATATTGTGGTCAAAGAGATATAGAGGACAGCAGTTTAGAGAAAGCCAGCTTTACAATGAGCAGTTTGTGGTTCTATAGACATTGCTAAACCTTGTCTCCTAGTACCCCCAGCCATCATTGCAGTGAGGAGAAAACCAAGTGTTGCAACCCAGCAAACCATTAAAGACCATGAAATTTTCACAGTGCCTTTGAATCCCCTAATGCAGGGATCTCAACCTCGCGGCCCAAGGGCCTGATGTGTAACACGCTGGTTACGCCCATCCCCGGTTTAGCAAAGGGGGGAAAAGTTAATGTGCCCTAATGTGTTCCTGATTACCTTTCTGTATCTCCTTTTTTATTTCTTCCTCAGTGGTATACCAAGGGCAATATGATGTGATTGTTCTCCTGGATCAGGCAATCACCTGCTGCATTGTCTGAGGAGATCATCCAGAGAGTCAGCAACAGATATGGAATTGGGTGACTGCTACCAGTGCACCAGTCAGTTATTTGGTACTGGAGATCATCAAGGTGTGGTATGGTGATGGAGCTGGAGCTGGAATGGAGTGGACTGAGAGTGGTGTGAATGGGCTGCCCAGATCATGTGGCTGCTGCTCAGAACCCTGATCTGTTCAGATTATCAAATACACTAGTTGTACCACTGTTCTGCCTCATCACTTGTTTTTTTTTATACCTCCTCTTTTCTTTCATTAAATTTTAAGATTTTCATCTTTTTCTTTTTGATATTATCTAACTTGCCTGCTTTTTCAAAGGCGGCAAACTTTTTGCACTCAGATGCCATTAAAAAAACAACAATTGAAGGCTACAGGGGCCATGATAAAGCTGTAGTGACATCATTGGATATGTTTGGATGCTTCAGGGGATATTTAAAGTCAAAACAGCAGGTTAAACATTTGGAAGAAATGTTCAGAAATCATACTAGCCTGAGTGGAGCTTGAAGATGTAGAGCAGTAACATCCTTTGGGATTCTTGCATGGCAGCTACTGATCTCAGCATAGGTATTATTAATCCATCCACATGCAGAGCACTGGGGACAGATTTTGAAGCAGCCATGCATTCATAGGGAGTTTAATGTTGTGAGGAAAGATTCTTTGCTTGTGCTAGTTTATTTTTTGAAGCATTTCCTTCAAATACTCTGCGCAATTCCATTAACACATTTATCAACCTTTCCAGTGGAACAATTTGTGATAAAATTGTTTCAGTGAAAATCAGTAATTTGAGGGTCCAGCAGAGGCCATGTGAAAATTGACTATCCTTTATTATTTATTATCATTGGAGCCCTTCCCAACCCTTTGATATCTTTGGCACTTTCCTCAACAACCATGTTTTTTCTCAGGTTTTTCTCATTGCATTAGCTTCCTCTTTTGGTTCTGCTGTGTTGTCATGCTTTTTCACTCTTTATAAGCCCCTGGGAAGGACACAGCTCTTCCTGATGTTTGTAAGAATCCGTACTTAGATGTTTAATAATTTCACACTAAAAATACGAAGAGCAGGTTCGCAATTGCCTTTCCCCTAACAGTGTCTCTCTTCTCACATTTTCCACCTTGCAACTTAATAAACCTACTTTATAATTATGGCATCCCAGAGAATATGTTGCTTTCCGCTGACTCCTGAAATGCTGAAAATGAACAATTGCAAATATCAAAACAATGGAAGTCATTAAAATGCATAAATTATTCCACACAGTATCAAGGAAACCAGCAGGCTGTGTGATAGGGACAGAAGTTAATAACATTAGCTTATAAAGAGATTGCTGTAGCCTCTTCTTTCTCTGTTTCCTCTCTCTCTCTCTCAACTATAATGAGTCTTTATTTGCATTGGATTTTTAGTTCACTAGTCCATTACAGAAACAGAAGATACATTTGCTTTCAGATTTGGGCACAGTAGTTAAAACAGAAATGAATTTAAGTATATTCAGTATACATTCCATTCTCTAACACAGTTAGTCACCGTCCCTTTTCTAATGTTGCTCTGTTTGCTTGCTTTTTACTTTTTTTTTTTTAAAAAAAAAATCTGCTTAATTTTATGTTTCATTCTGTTCGTGAAGGTTCGTTTGTGTATTAATTTCATGTTTGGATATAATGTTATCACTATTTTTATCCATTGTTTTGGATTCTTTGAATTGAGGATGATTAAAAATATATGGCATAAAAAGGGTGAATTTTATATAATCCTATAATACAATGGCCTACATTAAGTCAATTAATTTCTCCTCCTGAATCTGTTTGCTAGTTCTGGCTTGAGAAATATTGCAGACAATAATCATTTGCTTCCCTCTCCATTATGCCTTCTTTCTATATAAATAACGGAAGATCAATAGCCAACAAGCCAAACCTTCCTTCTTCCCTCAGATCTATTAGAATGAATTTATAACATTCCATTCTAATTGCCAAGCAGTTGCTATGCATTTCAGGCTGCTAACTCCAAAGGATATTTAGCAACCATCTGGGCTTTACTTTTGCTATAACTTGCGGCCAATCCGACAAAATACTATGATAACAACTTATCTTGTATTATTGATGGTGATTGATGGTCATACTGTATAGCAAACTAAACATACTAATAATATGGAAACACATGACTTACTAAGCCCCAAAAGTGGGATGAAGAACCTTTTAATAGCTACAGTCAGTGTACACATAATGGAGAACCGACACTACAAAGTAGGCAAGACTATGTGATATATAGGCCAAACTATATAAAGGAGGCATTCTTGGTTTTATTACATGGGTTAGTGTAGAGCTTTCAGCTATTTTTCATTTCAAAGTGGTAAAAAAAAAAGATTTTCAGTTTTTCTCAATTTCTGTGAGAAGGCTCCAAGGGTTGAGAAAAAAAAGCTGGGGTACTGAGCGCGTAGGTGAACCAAATTTATTTCTGTATTGCTGTTCATGGCAGTGCTGGTAACTGGTTTGGGTATTTCAGCTGAAAAATAACACAGAAATAATAAATTACACTGAAAAACATCCACTAACATACCAAGAATTCTTCAGTAAGATAGCCAAAATTCTCTTATGATTTCTCCACTGGTTTTCTCAGATATTGTAATTTTATTTTTACCCTATTCTTAACATTAGTCACTGAGTCTTCACACAAAATCTTTCATTTTTTCCTTGCTGCTCAGGTACTGATCAATTGCTTTATATATAATCTTTTTACAGAAAGCTTAAAATGATATTAGTGAGGAAAGTCCCCAATCTCTTGGCCTTCCTTAAAAGGGTCAAAACTTGGCTCTGAAGCCCTACATGGGGGCATGGAGGACCTAGTTTCTAGGCTTTTTTTCTGGCAGCCAGCAAATCCTCTGCTGCCCATTGGGAGACTAAGGAGGCTAAGATAGATCTATTTCAGGCTTATAAACCCTCATCAGTTAGCCACACTTTCATCCCATGTATCCTCCCTGTAAAGTACAGTATTTTTTTCTTTCCTTTTGTAGGCTTTATTGGGAGACTAAGATAGATTTCCCAATTGGCAGCAGAGGATTTGCTGGTTGCCAGAAAAAAAAGCCTAGAAACTAGTGGATTGTGATTACACTGAACTAGGGCTGCATAAAAATCTTAATGTAGGAAGAACCTGGATGAAGAGAAACACACATAAAACCTACAAAAAGTAAAACACACACACACACACACACATATATATGTCTTTGGTTATTTGGGTTTTCTCCCGCATAAAATTGGAAGTACCCTGGCGATGTTTCAACGAAGTCTCATTCGTCATCTTCAGGCTGGTGTCTTCGGCCTTGTGTGATCGTGGTTGTTTCTTCTTTTTAACTGCCAGTGAGGGTATGAACTGATTGGGTGGGAGCATGGCTATGTTCTGATTGGGTGGAGGTGTGTTCTAATTGGGAGGGGGCTTCGCTGTGCTCTGATTGGGTGGAGGGTTAGCTGTGCTTTGATTGGCTCGGGGTGTGCTCTGATAGGGTGGGGGCTTGGCTGTGCTCAGGCTGGTCTGAGTTGCTAGGAGATTTGAACTTGTGGCCTGCATTGCTTTTGTTTGGCTCCACATTCGTGGTCATGCTACATCTTCATGGTGTGTGTCAGTTTGCTTCATATATGGATTGGAGGGGTTTAAGGTGGTTAATGATGCAGCTGTGGTATGGCTTCTAGTTTGTGGTCATGCCTCATCATCAATGAGGGTTTGGGCTTGCTTTTTGCATTGATGTGTGAAGGTGACATCCTGTGTGGTTTTCACGAGTATGGATCTGGTGTATTTCTTTGTGTTTGGGATTAGTTTGTCAATAAGGGCGGGTTTCCAAAGGGCTGGTAGGCAGGAGGTATCATCCCTTTTATTCATGCTGTGGGGATGTTTTTCTATCTCGATAGCTTCTCTGATTATTCTGTTGTTAAAGTGTTCAGTTTGGGCGATAGTTCTGGTTTTTTTAAAATCAATTTCATGTCCTGTGGCTTTAAGATGTTGGACTAGGGAAGAAGTTGGTTCCTCTTTTCTGGCTGAGTTTTTGTGTTCTTCAGTGCATGCATTTATTCTTCTGTTGGTTTGTCCGATGTATATGGTTGGGCAGGCAGTGCGTGGGATTTCATATACTCCTTGATTTTCTAACTATATTTTGTCTTTGGGGTTTCTTAGGATGGTGGATATTTTTCGGTTTGTGCAAAATGCTGTCTTGATATTGTGTTTGTGGAGGATCTTGCTGATTCTATCTGTGGTGCCTTTTATGTATGGGAGGAGGGCTTTGCGGTTTTCTTGTTCTTTGTCTTGGATTTTAATGGGTGTCTCTTTTTGGATTAGGTTGATAATCTTGTTTCTTTGGAATCCGTTGGATGTTAGTACATTAGTGAGAGTATGTAGTTCAGTTTTTAGGTGTTGTTCATCAGCTAAGCGTTTTGTTCAGTTCATCAACTCCGTAGCCAAGACACTCATCTCCAGAACAAAACACTTTTCTCAATGCTGTTTTCAATGCTGTTATAACTTTGAATGGTCACTAAATGAATTGTTGTAAGTTGAGGACTACCTGTAATGATTTTAAGCAAAAAGCATGATTGGGGTCAGATACATTTCATATAATTAATCTATAAAATCTTATTTCAATGTATGGGACTTTGCCCAAGGACTCCACAATGGATGTTGCCATATCATTGTAAGATAATAAAAATGATTACAGCCCACAGGGGCGAAGAGTGCCACCCTGACTGAATGGCTCTTGACATGTGTCATGAAGAATGAGAGGCTTCAGAATTGCTAGGAAGAAATTTCTAGTCCTTATTGGCCAGGTATTGGGGGAGCAGTGGTGCCAGGCAGCTAGATTGGAAAGGCACTGGAGCAGGGGTGAAATGTAAAATGTGTTACTATTGGTTCTGTGGGCGTGGCTTGGTGGGTGGGTGGGTAATATAACTGGGTGGGTATGGCCA
Organism: Coluber constrictor foxii; assembly: GCA_038048745.1. Lineage (NCBI taxonomy): Eukaryota > Metazoa > Chordata > Lepidosauria > Squamata > Colubridae > Coluber > Coluber constrictor. The sequence goes on from CM075961.1 coordinate 75,714,935, forward strand.
ACTTTTTTAAAAAAAACTTTTCAAAGCATTTTTTCTAATGTTTTGAAAAACCTCTGCCGATCAGGCAACTCAGCTGGGATCATCAGAGACTTTTCAAAGCATTTTTCTTACCACCTCTTTGGCCAAGAGATTGCAGAAAAAAATGTATTGAAAAGCCTCTGAGGATCCCAGCTGAGCCGCGCGATCATCAGAAGCTTTTTTTTTTTACTTTTAAAATCATTTTTTTGTCAGAAGAGGTTGTAGAAAAATGCTTTTAAAAGTAAAAAAAAAAGCCTCTGATGATCGTGCAGCTCAGCTGGGCATGGAGCAGGGGGGCACAGGGATTTTTGCTACTGGTTCTCTGAACCACCCGCGGGCGATCTGATCCAAATTGGGAGCATTTCACCCCTGCACTGGGGGATGATGTGGCAGGCAGATGGATCAGGAATCGTCTGCCAGCATTTTCCCAGCTGCCTGGCACCATTGTCCCACCCATCTTCCCTATACTGCTGCTACTATCTCCCCCAGCTTCCTGCTGGTACAAATTAGAGCCAAGGGTGGATTCTACTTACCTTCACTAACGGTTCGCAATGGGATCGCTTCTGCACATGCGCAGATCGCCGATGATGATATCCGGGGTTTTACTACTGGTTTTTATGAACCGTTCCTAACCTGGGGCAACCCACCACTGGTTAGAGCCCTTACCCTTGCAAAGAACCCAGATTCACAAGGCACCAAAGACTTTGCTATTCAACTCTAAGCTACATATTTTTTCTTAGTTTCTATTTCTCAGTAAACTAAGGTCTCCCCATCTTGCAAGCTCTCCTGGATCCCTATTTCTTAATATTGTACAGATTAAGGGGAAAAAAGGCCAGTTAGGACAGCATATCTGTCTGCAGACATAAGATTTTATTCAGTATACTTTGTATGGTTTAATGATGTGTGTGGCAAAGCAACTTTATCTAAGAGAGCACCAGATGATACCGAGCTTTGTAGAAACATTATTTGCTCTTATTACAGAAGCAAATTAATGCACCAGGATATGTATCTATTCAGAGAAGAGCAATAAAAATCTGTGTGAGTAAAATCAATTCAGGGACAAATGCTGCTGGTGCATTAGGGGAAATCAAAGCACATGTGTGAAGCAAATGTCAGTCTTCCTTTCTGTTCAGAGGGAGACGAGACCTTGATCTGAATTCCATGCTGGCTGTTCCTGGGCTCTCAAGATGACTGGCAAATCTCTTCTGGGTGGACTTCTCAGTGTGAGCTGCATTGAGGATACCTGGGCTTTGTGTTATCCCAGGAAGGAGATGCTGAGCTAAAGGCAACTCGGACCGGCTATAGCAGCCCCTGAAACAAGGTCAGTAGGGAGAACTGTGGAGGCACAGTTGTTTAGAGGCAGTTGGAAGAAAGGAGGAGGATGGAGTGAAGAGGGGGATAGATCAGCAAGAGACCACTGCTGGGGTAGGTGCCAGGCAGTCAGATCAGCCAGTCATGGGGGGAGGGGGGGGGACAATGGTGGCGGCAGTATGGGGAAGGTGCTGGGGAATGATAGTACCAGACAGAAGATGCTGAGAAGGCACTGGAAGTGCTTCCCAATCCAGCTGCCTGGCACTGCCATTCCCTTCAGTGCCTTCCCAATACCAATCTTGCCATTCCTCCCAGTGTCTAATTGTTACAGGGTGGAGCCCTTGCCCCTGGCAATGAAGTCCAGGCCTCTCTCGTTCCATATGAGACAGTTCCAACACCACCACCACCATCCCTGTGCCTCTACGGAGGCCACAATAGCATGGGCGCTTCTCTGCAAGTGCTTGCTCCTTCCCCACCTGTCACCGATGCCATTTGCACATTCCACTAGCAGGCATAGGACAAAACAGGGTTAATCATCCCCTGGGGGAAATTGGCCATGGAGATTAGTGTCACAGCACATTGCCCACAATTAGACAGCATGGGAGAAGTGTTGGGGTGCTACTGGTTGCAGTATAGTACCTAGCCATGGATGCAGGCCTGTGGTAAATGGCCTGGGATGGAAAGGGGGTGTTTGATTAAGTGTTCATGGAAGGCCAGCCAGGGACAAAAGCCTGCAGTGGATCAACTGGGCCAGAGAGGCCAGGGTAAAGTGGGCAAGACTATGTATCTGCAATCATTTGTCTCATTCTGGCAAGGAAGACTTTTAAAGAGATTCACTTTGTGCGCCAGTTGTACCCTTTCCTCAATTAGGAGGTATTTCAGGGTCACTCATGCTCTAGTCAACTCATCTGGAACTACAGAGAGTTCAAAATGCAGTGGCATAAGCAGTAATGGTTCACTTCTCACTATAGCCATATGACAGTGCTACTACATGAGCTCTATTGATTGCCACTCAGTGTCTGGATGCAATTCAATGGTTGTTGTTACCTGTAAAAAATTTAATGTTGTAGGACCTGTTATTTAAGGAATCACCTGTCTCTAACTGTTTCTGATCCTTGATATACTTGGGCAAAGTGGATGCACTAATTAGGTGGATGCCCTTAATTAAATTTTGTCATCTTGTGGAATCAAGGAAGTATGCCTTCTCTGTTGTGGTCCCTATCTTCCGAAACATCATCTTCCTAACATGCGCAGCTATATAATGTATATAGCTGAAGCTATACAGATATCCTATTTCCCTGAAAATAAGACATCCCTGAAAATAAGCCCAATCGGGCTTTTGAGCGCATTGTGCTCAAATAAGCCTCTCCCCAAAAATATTTAAACAGAGCTGTCCCCTCCCTGAAAATATTTAAACGCAGAGCTGGAAATCAGATAAGATGGCAAAAGGAGCCCCATCTTGCTCCATGTGCCCCAAAATAATAAGACCTCCCCGAAAATAAGGCCAAGCGCTTATTTCGAGTTTCAAAAAAAATATAAGACAGGGTCTTATTTTCAGGGAAACATACTACATAGATGTAAATGGATTAAGTACGTGTATATAGATCCATAAATATTTAAACTTTCAAGCAAATTTAAGCCAGAAGAATTTGGGAGAGAAGTTGTCCTATAAATAATTTCAGTTCTACAAGCTGGGACAGTCCATTACTTTGTCTGACAACTTATCTTGCAGTGCTGAACTGCACTTAGAGCTAGATTTTTCCTCCCCAACAATTGATCAACCTTTCTCCCTATAATTTAAATCCATTCATCTTTTGTAGATAAGGTGAACAATTGTTTTTATGCCTGTGGTAGTTGGTGACCAGGATACTGTGGTATTAACTGCACAGTTGTGATTGTATAGAGCTTCACAGTTGTTATTAGACTCAAAAAGTCATTGATCTCTTTTCTCCTCAGAAAAGAAGAATAATATTCAAGTCAAGAAAGTGTTTTTTTTTTGTTGGTTTTTGCAGTATCTTGGTTATAAATTAATCAGAGTTGACTTTATTTTTCTTCGGTGCACTTATTTCCTATGTTTCTTCTAAAGATTTCTGGTCAGCATAAAAGGAATGCCACTGTCACTTTTACCACTGAGACAACTCTATGAGATAGACTGGGAAATCGTGAATGGCTCAAGATTACACTATAGTTTCTGTGTATGCATAAGCACTTTCAGGTTTAAAATTCAAGGAAATGTCCTCTCTGTTTCCACATCTACAGACCTAAGATGGGCTCATGCCTCTAATTATTTGGCTTATTGGTGTGAGTTTATGTTTGTTTAATATATCATCAAAATGGAAAGGCATGTTCAAAAGGAACTGTTTAGTACATTTCCATGATGCTATTTTTTTGTTATGGAACTCAAGGCAAAGAATCCCTGTAGTTTCCAAGTGGTATCCCACTTAAGTATCCTTAGATCATTATACATAGAAATTAAAACTGACTACATGCCTCACTTGACTGCAGATGACTGTCAGACTTCCTCCAAGGCACAACAATAAATCTTAGCTCTCTGAAAACCACCTGTATTCTGTAGCTGAATAACAACAGGCACTTCAAGGACTGACATAAATTCAAATAAACTCTGCTTTATTGCTAAAAAGAAAGAATACATATACACACACACACGTTAATGCAAGCAAGAATTCTGCTTACTATAGAACATAATAAACACTCTACAAAGATCATTTTCAGAGCTTAAATTGTAAGCCTTTACTGACTTCCTTTTCCAGACTGTCCTTATTCTTGAGCCTTGAGCCTTTGTTCCATGTTTACATAACAATTCTGTCTAGACTAAGAGTATTAATTTCCCCAGCTCATTACTTTCAATCCATATATCTTTTCTCCCTATTTACTTCTTCCTTTCCTCTCCTACCCAGAGGTGCCTCATGTACCTCTACCTATCTTCTTGTGATCATGTGAGACTAGTGAGAATTATGACTCACCTTCCTTTCCATTTCTTCATCAGTTGGAGGTGACCAACCTCTCTACCTGAACCCTAGCTGTCTGCAAATCTCAGGAAGGATATGGTAGAATGATGTCTGGACTCCCACAAGGGAGAAGATGCTTTCTAGAGGACAAAGAGGTAGCAAAGTTTGAAAGTTTGATGGGGAGGAAGAATGTCAAAATGACTCCTCCCTAGCAATTCCCAGAAAATATCTATAGTAAGACAAATAGTTGTTTTAGTCTGGCAAGATTCTTGTCAAGGTTCCAAGTAACAGCCTAGATGAAATCAAAATTCCAAGGCCAGAGGCTTCCTCTAAGTATAGATTTATTAGGCATGTCATATTGGCACCGCTGGTGAAAACCCGACTCTGAAGCTCCCAGGTTTTCCCCACCCAATTCAAAATCCAACATTCTTCCCACCCACTACACACAACCATCACATGCCCTAATCAGGTCACAGTCCCGGATGAATCCCATCCAATGCCCTGCCAGGTGCTGGTGAGAGTGTCCTTGCTTCCCAGAAGAAAGAATGCTATTTTGGCTACATAGTTCCCCAGCTATCTCTACTCCCCTCTCCCTTTCCCACAGCTTTATCCAGCTTCCCTGTGGCAACCCTGAAGATGTTTCAAGATGGCTCCAGTGTTGACAATTCTGTCTATAAATGAAAAACAATAAAGGAAACTACTCAGAAGTTGAAAATACAGATCATCTTAATTTTTTCTTTCCCCCAAGTGACATGTATTGTGTGTGTTGTGTGCTGATGATGCTAGAGGTGAGATAAGAAATTATCAGAAGAGAAAAATGGAAATCTGAATCTATCCTGAAAGCTGGAGATGAAATAAATAAAAATAAAATCTGTGCAAGTACAGGAAATGGACCAAGAATCTTGGTGTTTGGCTACTTGTATGGTCATGTGGAGGTGAGACTTCTGGTAAAAAGTCAGATGTGATCTCCAACAGCAATGAAGTGGAACTCCTGAGGATGATAATTGGCAAGTGTTTGAAGGAGGCTATAGAGAGTAAGGGAGGTGACTCTGGTGGAAATCCATTTGAAAGCAAGGAGGAAAAATATATCTTCAATGCAAAATAAGTAGAAAATACTTTCCTAATTGACATCAGTATAAGAAGAGGAAGAATACAGCATCAGGCCTCCAAGATTCTGTTATTATAGTCATTATTAATAAAAGTAGTTTTAGCCTTCTTATGGAATTGATTTCTGGTCTAGTCTACCTGGTGGTGAACATGGGACCTTTGAAGTTATTCCAAGAGCTCTAAAATTAGAAGAAGAGGATAGTGATTCCTAACAGGTACAAAGTTTGGGAGTCTGTAAACATAGACAAACAAATGGTCATTATTTTAACAACAAAATGGTAAGGATCAAACTCTTTTAGACAGACTAAGTTTACCATATTTTTTAGAATTCTGAAATTCTAAATGCCATTGATAATACAGTTACAAAAATAGGGGAGGGGCAGAGTCCAGGCTTTTCCCTTTCAAACCAATTTGCATAGCCACATATTTAGCATACAAGGGAAGAGGGACATCCTGCGGTAAGCAGGGAGGTTCTGCAGACTGAATTTTGCATGATGCAAAATCAAAGGTTACAGTCTCCTTGGTTCAATAAATATGTAGACTGTAAATCTGAAGATAGCCAGTTCCCAAAGCTACTGGAAAATGTAATGAGAAAGGAAAGCTGAATTAAGTTGTAGTTGATAGTTGATGCAATTATGAGCAGTCTAGTGTATTCTATTACAGGTATTGAAGGTAAAAAGCAGCCATCTATAGTTTCAAAGTAGGTAATTCAAAAACTAAAGAATCCCAAGCCTGTTGTCTATCACCTCCGTAAAAAAGAAGGCAGGATTCTGGTTGAACGTTATGAAAAATTTTGTAGTAGTCAAAGATGTTCAACACGCAAACAAGTTACCAAGTGAGATCATTTCAACTCTATAATTTTTTCTTTACACTTTGCTGGAATTAAGCATGCATCGACCCAATCACACATTTGAATGGAAGAACACGGGGAAATCATAAGTCACGGATCAGAAGTATAATGACTTCAAAAACTTAAATTGACTGTAATATTATATATTTATAACTCATAACCAAAATGAAAATGATGACATTCTTGTTCCAAACATGGGGAAAGTGAGTTCTGGCCTGGGGCATAAATTGTGCTAGAGATTTCTGGTTTTCAATTTTAAAACGTATTTTCAACACCAGAATTGAGTGCTGAAATATATGAAGTAATAAATAAAATATCTTTGATCATGGTGCAACTGCAGCAATAATGTCACCACAAAGATAAACAATTTCAAATCTTTAAAATGAATAGCTTATATTAGGAGTGGGTAGCCTGAAGGCCTCCAGCAGAATTTCAGTGTCTAATAACCCCACCCAGAATGGTGAATGATAAAAGATGCTTACAGAACATGTGGAAGACCATGGGTTTTCTGATACTGATTGGTATAGCAATATTTTCATGCAAATAGATGCGGCCCAAATTGTTGGGGGCAATATGCTGACTCTTTAAACCGCTTAGAGAGGGCTGTAAAGCACTGTAAGGTGGTATATAAGTCTAAATGCTATTGGTATTCCCATCCTAGGAAATGCATGCCAGACAAAGTGCTATAATGACTGATTTAAAACACAAAATCAATAAGAAGAATAAGATTATGGGCTCAAGCCATATTCATCTGGATTCCCGTACCAGACAAGTAGCATAAATGTACTTTAAGGCAATATTTCTCAGCCTTGGCAGTTTTAAGATAGGGAACTTTGAATCTGGGAACTTCAATTCCCAGAATTCTTGAGCCATTATATAAGAGTTATACAATCTGTAGCCCAAAAGCTTTGAGCGCAACTATTCCAAATAGACACTAAAGTTGCTACCAAATGGTAGTTTTTAATATGCCAAAACAGGAATTATTAAATTCATGCCATGAAGGTAATTATAGCAATTGCATATAATTTCAATTAAATGTAAATAAAAATAAATATGTTTTAATCCACTGATTTTTGGAGTGTGGCCCTCTGCATGCTGCTGAAAAGCTGAATGCAGGTTTTCACTCAGAAAAAGTTGCACAAGCAATGAAAAAGTACCCCTGGACCAATCCCTGGAGTCTCTCTAGTGTCAAGGCTGAAAACAGCAGTAGAGCCAATGCTACCTGGAAAAAATGAATTCTTGGTCTGGTTCTATACAAAATAATCTCAATTTTACATGCTCAAATTTTGCATGGAAAAATATAACTGCAAGGACCAGGATTTTCTAACTTTCAGAATGTGTTTTCCATGACAGTGTTTTTTTAATTGTTTGTTTCAAATATCCTTTGTTTTAGCCTCAATTACCCCCTTCCAACAACCATGGCCCATCCCCAGCTGTGTTGTTTTACACAAGTGTCTCCACAGCAGTAGTCCGAGATTGGATCCTGACTTACAGATAATCAATTACAAAATGCTCCATTACCCCCAAAATATGTCCATTAACCTCTTTGGGGCTAATTACTCCCTTTTTAAGAACCGCTATCCTATGAAGTAAGAATAAAAGCAGAATTAATAAAAGTGCCACTTTAGTTGAAACTATTATCAGATTAACACATTATCTTGTTCTATTTCAGTTACTCAGTAAATACAGTTTACTGGATTTATACTTTTGACAATGCATGTTTGCCTGAGTGTGCATGTTTATGCGCAGCCATTTAAAAATGTTGCTAATCTTTTCTCTTAGTTTTTAAAACATGTATTGCATTGTCAGAAGTATATGGTCTTGTTAGCTGCTTCTAGAAGTAGGTAAATAGAGAGCCTTGGTGGCGCAGCAGATTAAAGTACTGTTAAGTAACACCAGCTGCCTGCAATTACTGCAAGTTCGAATCTCACCAGGCTCAAGGTTGACTCAGCCTTCCATCCTTTCAAGGTAGGTAAAATGAGGACCTGGATTGTGGGGCAATAAGCTGACTTTGTATAAAAAAGAACACCAGTTGGGGTGGGGGGCAAAAGCCCTACTAAGCAGGTATATACAAAAGTATGAAGGCTATTGCTTAACGCATTGTAAGCCGCTCTGAGTCTCCGGAGAAGGGCGGCATATAAATCGAATAAATAAATAAATAAATAAATAAAGTGAAGGCAATTTCTCAATTCTTATATAATTGACATTAATGAATGGTCCCCTTTCTCATTAATAAATAAGAATTAGAAAGGCTTTTTTTGGAGGCATTTCATAATTATCTCTCCTTCTATTCTTTGCTGTATCCTTTGTTTTATTCTTTTTCCTAGGTTTTGATTTACATTTTGGTGAAAAAGTCATATATTTTGAGGCAGTTAATGAGTGTACATTCACTCTTTGAATTTTTGGGTTAGAAATTGACACTAACCATTAGGTGATGTCGAGTTATCAGCACAACTCAAACCCTAAGCCTAAATCTAACTCTCTTCAATAGTAGTCACCTGGCAGTCAGCACAAATCATTCTAAAATATCACCCATTTGACATTTGATTATAACCATCCCTATTTAATTTTTTTTTCTATCGCTCCTCTTGTCTGTGATTTAATTTACTGCTATTTTAGTTTTGGTTTATTGTTTATTTAATTTCAAAATATGTGGCAGTAAGATATTTAAGACAGTTTTAATCACGCTAGACTTTCCAGTGCTGGTGAACTTCTATGAATCCTAGTCTCCATATCATGGCTTATGGCTTATCATTTGGTGATGGCATACCGGAGTGTCTTCCTTTTGATGGCACTTGTTCTTTGTCTTGTCTCCCAGCCCCCAGTATCCCAAATGTTTATGCTTATATGTTTTAGGTATCTTTTCTTAATTGTAAAATGAGAGTTAATTCTGGCCAGGGCAGAAGAAAATAACCTGAGACCAGATCATGTAACAACAACAGTGAACAAGTGGCAACCATTCTTCCAGTTCACAAACATGTGGTCATCTGCCCAATGTGCTATTGCGGTAAAAAATAAAAATAGGTGCAAAATTTTTTTGCTTGTACTATAAATAGAACTTGCATTTAGTACTTGGCAGTTGATGGCATTTTCTTTAATGATTTTCCTATTCTTAAAATAGCCTTGATTAACAAAGAGCTGTATCCATGAATTGCTATCTGAAAGATTTTTATTTTTCATATGAGAAGAGTCTAATACCTGCCTTTTTATACTGCCTCTTTCCAGCCAGTAACATTATTTACCTGCATACTTTTAAAGGGCTGAATTTATTTTGAAACATTATTTTTAAACTCTATAAAGTGCTTTCAGTTTGTTCTGTAAGAAGTGGTATATACCAATATTTTTAATAAAAATACTTTTAATTACTTGTTAGCTGATTTAAAAAATTCATTTTTACGCCTATATTATGCAAGTGATATATCTGTATATTTATCAAAGAAGGCAAGTCGGTGTAATTTTGGGGTTCATTTTCTTTGATGGACTCCCTTTCCTAGAGGGGCACAATTCCTATCATTTTCCAGTTCCTGAATCAATATCATTTTAGCAGATTAGTTGGTAAGCATCTGGAGAGAAAATAGCTGTGTTATATTATTTTTTTTGAAAGCAGCTAGTGTGTTGTTTATTCTTTTTTCCACATCTATCTGTTGTTATCATAGAATCTCACTAGCTTATGCTTCAGCCTTGAATCACTGAACTCTTGGACTTGAGTTTTTTTCCTATGTTTGTTTGCAATCCTCCTTTTCACACATGGTGAAAAAAAAAACAACCCAAACCCTGAGCAATTTGAGGGAAAGAACTTTGTATTGGTGCCTTGCTGTTCTATTTAAACAGAAAAGAAAAAAAAGAGATAAAGTTGAACAGAGCAGAGACCATTAAAGACATAGCGCAAAATGATTTAATTTCCCCACTTGCCAGCATGAGTATGAATCAGCAACCCAACAGAACAAAGCCTAGCATTTTCAGATCCTTTGCACAAAAAGTAGTCATCATATGCCGTAATTTCTTCAGCAAGTCATAGGCTGGCATGGTTTGCAGCCCCTGGCTTTGACAAACACTATTCTTCTTCCTGTTTTGCTGGCTGTGCCAGTCACTTTTGTTTCATGCGTAATATGATAATGCCTTTGCTGACCCCACACAGGTGAGTCAACGGAGAAGAAGGAAGAAACATCACATTTGTATGAAATGGAATGTGACAGTTTAGAAAGCAGACAAGTTCTCTCATTAGCAACTGCCAGCAGTTTTGTGCTGAAAAGGTCCCCGCCTGCCTGAGTGCAGAATTCAGTTTCTTAGGCCTTAGAAATGTTTTCACTGAAATTATTTTTCATGTACCCACGCTAAAATTCTTACTATTTTCTCTATATTATTTTCTCCTGGGGTTTATGTTTCTGAGAAAATCCACCATTCATCTGACCTTTGCATAGATTTTGTTTTCCTAATTTTCTTACAGGGGGCATTCTGGCATTCTTCAATTTGGCATCTCATTATAGTGAGTAGGAAACCTTTTAAAATTTCATTTATTTTGCTCAGTGTAATTAAATTTTCATATAATTATACTTACCTTTAGTTTTCCAGTCCAACCGTATTATCAAGCTATGCAGCAGTAGACCCTGGGTGTGTGAGCAGATACAAACTGAAGATTTATTGCCTTTCTATAAATTTTGTTGGATTAAATAAATTGGCAGGGTTGAGTGGGTGGAGAACAAGCCTGATTGTTGGAGGATAGTAAGAAGTAAAGAACACTAGATGAAAGTAAGAATTAGGCTGCATCTTCATTTCATCCTCCTTAAGAATCTTGCATCTGTGACTGAACAAGCACAAGGCTGGCTCTGATTAAAAGATATACATGAACTTCTTAGTGTAGGCCTCAGCATCCAGTAAATTGGAACAGTAACTACATGTGCATAGTTATATAATTTCTTATATAATTTCTGGCTAACCATTTTGGTGATGGCTGCTAATTTAGACTATTTTTAAAAAGCCCTTGACAATTCTATGGAGAATTAGATTCTCTTCTGACCACTTATTGTGAAGTAATAGGTTACTACCTTCTTTTCCCTGCCCAAAAGCTTCTCAGCTAGTTGGCCAATGCAGGACACAGTATTTTTTCTTCTAGAAAGATTGTTGATCTGAGATAGCAGGTCCTTTCTTGTGTATTATGAGTAAATGTATATATGTTTAGATTTGCCTCTTGTTTTAAATCTTATAAGTTCCTTGTAAATCCCATATCATTAATCAGATTTTCTCAAGGCAATTTATGCTACCTGTGAAGAAAATTATTTAACTATTATCAATGTGAATCTTCTTATTTCGCAATCCTGTACCAGTAGATAAAGCAAGACCCAGTTATAGATAATTAGTTGCAGTTCTTCAAGTTTTTAAATGAGTGTTATCCTATCAAAAGAACATATGCATGTTAGGGAAATGTTAATACAAAATGCATATTTGAATTAAAATAAGATTTGAAAATAGAATGCTTTATTGATCTACAATAATCCAGTAAAACAATAACTAAGGCAATCATTAGTTAAAACCATTACATAAAGAATAGTTGCTAGAACAGGGCATGTCTAGTTTATGAAAAGAAGGACTAGGGATGACATGATAGCAATGTTCCAATATCTAAGGTATTGCTTCAAAGAAGAGGGAGTCAACCTATTTTCCAAAGCACCTGAAGGCAGGACAAAAAGCAATAGATGGAAACTAATCAAGGAGAGAATCAACCTGGAACTAAGGAGAAATTTCCTGACAGAACAATTAATCAGTGGAACAACTTTTCTCCAGAAGTTGTGGATGCTCCACACTAAAAGTTTTTAAGAAGAGATTGGACAACCATTTGTCTGAAATAGTATAGCCTGAGTAAGGGGTTGGACTAGAAGACCTCCAAGGTCCCTTCCAACTCTCTTATTCTGTTCTGTTAAAAAGAACTAGAAATTGTAAAAGCAGACCTTAAGCAAGAAAAGAGACTAATAGATGAATAGTTCATAATAAGGGAGCCACCTCACATGTTCACCCACTCCCAGGAGTGATGAGCCCAACTTTGTCTCTGGGGGAAGAAGATTCCATAATATGGGCACCATAGCAGAAAAAGCCTACTGCCTAAGGCCTGCCAAATGTAGATTTGTAGATGACAGAACCGGTAACATATTCATTTTGTGTCATCCACCTGGTGGGACAGGTGGATGAATTTTTTTAAAAAATTTTGATTTATATGCTCCCCTTCTCCGGAGACTCAGGGTGGCTTACAGTGCATTAAGCAATAGCCTTCATACTTTTGTATATTTATACAAAGTCAGCTTATTGCCCCCAACAAACTGGGTCCTCAATTTATCCACCTTAGAAAGGATGGAAGGCTGAGTCGACCTTGAGCCTAGCTAGAATTGAACTCGCAGTAATTGCAGGCAGCTGGTTCTTAAATGCTGCCTTTATAGGAGGCATTACCCCCCTACGCTACTCAGGCTTGAGTATTGGGGAAATTGGAGAAAGGTAGTCCCTCAAATAATTCAGTCTTCAATTTTTTTCTAATTTGAACAGGAATCCTACTGTTTGACATTTAAATATTATTTCCAGCAATAAAATATGCATGATGCTGAATCTTACCGCTATAGCACTATTTGCAGTAACAGAATCTTTAAACAATGTATTTCTAAACCTCTCATTTTGTATGGAAGAATGAATTATCCATTTCTCTTGTATGCAATTTGCAAATTCTACTCCTCAATTACAGACAATATTTACTGTCATATAGCATTGAAAACCATCAAAAGATGTTTATAAAACATTTGTAAATATAAGGCAGTTTGTATAATATGTATAAATTGTAGGATGATGACCAGGCTGAGCCTAAGAGAGGAGTCAGATGCATTATCAGTCTTGAGTCCCTTCATGCCCACAACAGATCTAAATCCAGTCCACCTTGAATTCCATTGATTCTTATCTACCACCAATTTGCTTTGACTGTTCAGATTCTTATAGCAGGCTTATATTCTTATATATCTGTTCAGATTCTTATAGCAGGCTTAAGCTTGCAATAAACCCTTGTATTCATTTGAACTGCCTGGTTTTCCTGATTTCCTGCACATGACATAAATTTGAATATAAAACTGTGCAAGAATTTTCATGTGGACTTTAACAAATATTTGAGGATGCTAAAAATGTGCAACTTAAAAAAAAACAATCAAAAATGACATTGTAGTCCAACTGTAGTCTTCTTTTTCCCACAACTGGTTTTGATGATAGCAGGACTTAATCCTTACCTTGAATCTCAGGTAGTAGAGGAGATTTATCAGCATGCAGCATCCAATTTCATAAGTACTAGGGTGAATGATTTAATTCATCCGCTGCTATCTAGCTAGATTAATTCTAATTTCATCCTGTTTATAATGTTGTGCATATATTAAAGACAATAAATATATAGTAAAATTATGAAGGGCACTCATATATAATTCAAAATATTTGATCATATTGGGGGAGGAGGAGAAGAAGAGTATCTAAATCAATCAATCAATCAATCATCAATCAATCAATCCACAATATGTCATCAGACCTGTTTCTACATGAAACTGCTAGGTGAAGTCATCTGTTAGGTTGTGGTTTAGTATTGTCAGTATGCAGATGATATCGTAATGTACATCTCAATCCAGATCTGCACTAGTAACACTGCCAAGGTGTTTCTTTAAGTGCTTCTTTCCACACCTCTATAATCAGCCCGGAAACAAATGACTCACCCTTTGCAACGAAATTTCTATAGGCATTAGTTATTTCATTCACAATGACAGCTGATACTATATCTCTCCGAGATGGCTATTTCAGTAATGCAAATCTATCTAAAATGAGGTGTTGGCATGGCATTGCAGGTTTTACAGTATTTCTGAAATGAAAGAGTTGCTTTCCCAAACAAGCTATAGTTGTTGTGCAGAGTTTCTGCCAATCACATATTCTTATAATATTATACTTGATAATGATATGGGTGATAAGATTTCAGACTCATTGATATTCTGGTTTTTAAGGATCTAAAACACTTTTTTTCTTCTGGTATGCCTGTTAAAGAAATAATGGGAAGAAATTACCCCATTGTTACTGATAAATTGAAATTGAAGCGAGTGAAATTAGACCTTGGATATGTTATCCAAAACAATTTATTAATTGGGCTAACAATCATTTAACCTTTGGCTGAGAGGAGAAATTTAAAAATTGTAATAATGGGTCAACACATTTTCTATGCTCTACTCCCATTCCAAGGGTCCTCTGTACATTGAGAAATTTAACTTGTGGAAGTGAAAGAGGCAAGGAAACAATTTAAAATCACATCTCCTCCTTCCATTTTAATTTTCTACTTATTATTCTTCCTGGAAGCAGCTTATTCTGTAATGGGAAGCAAAGCCAATTGGCAAAAGCAGCCTTCCCAAATGTAGTGTCTTTTGGTTATACTGGGACTACAGTTCTAGGAATTATAATTCCGATGTAATTCCAATTATCTGCAGCTGCATATGAAGATTGTGCATGAAAAGTGCTTGATTTGCAACAAGAGGATTAAAAGAGAGATGTTCAGAATGTGAAATGTTGGAATATGCCCATGAAAATTAGATGGGAGGGAGCGCTAGCTATGCTTATTTATTATGGAAGATCCACCCCCACCCCAATCTCCCATTCATTACACATGAGAGTGGAAATCTACAATCATCTTATGGTATTTCAGTCAGGAGCTTTGTTTCACAATTGTCCTCTAGTGTGCAACTAGTTCCCCTATCTTGATAACTTCATGTATAAAACTACACATTTGGGACTGGAAGGGTTGTTATTATTACACACTATTGAAGGAAAGATAATGTTTGTCTGGCAAGAAACACTTGTATTATTTTCATTATTCTGAGGAAGGACTATAATACAATTCTTTCTTAGAGTAAAGCACTGGAAGGAAATGCTTTCTGAGATGTTCCTGTGAGTATGCAGAAAGATGAAAATACAGTATTGGCTAAGCTGTGATGCGCTCAATTCAGCAAGTCAGAAAATTGAATGAGGAATGTTGGGAGGATAGGCTAGGGATCTTTGTCACTGGAGCAGCTTTCTGGCAAAGAAGGGCTTTATCAGTTCTTTTGTAATGACTTGAAATTTCAGTTTACCAGATCATAAGATTTGGGAAAACCCAAAGGACCTTATTAGTTCTTCGCTTCTGAAGCCTAAATTGTTTTTTCTGAGTCTTGAGACTATCATGGATGATACTTAAAAAGAATACACCATTCTTGCCATCATGTTCTGAACTTTCTTTTGACTAAATGCCACATGCTGTCTGTGACACCAGTGGATTCTGGAAATTGTGCATATTTTTCTCTTTATTTAAAATGTTCCATGAAGACCTTCAAGCTGAAAATTATAGCATCAAGGTCTGTATATCTGTTTAAGGTGTTGATGTGTTGTTCTAGCCGAGTCCTTTCTTCATTGTATTTATGCCTCTTTCATTCTCTCCACTTCCTACTAACCAAAAGGGAGAAAGAAAACAGACAAATAAAGGAAAACTTTGGCTTTGGTTCAAGGATACACATTATCCTTATAAGAACACAAGCATCTGCTTTGTTGGATAAGATCGAGATCTGTTCAGTATGCTGGGCTGAATACAGAATTAGTCATAAACTAAAACAAAGGAATGAGATCTAAGTTACTCATGTTATGAGACATTTAAATCCCATTGATTCCAAACCTGATTAAATCTGCACCTAATTCTTTATCTCCAAGAATGACCAGTGAGGTGTATTTGGAAGATTATAAACAATACATATTCTTGTGTAGGTCTTCATTTCTTATTCCTAGCCTCTGAAACAGCTTCTGCATCAGAAGGCTTTACTGAGCTACAGTCATAACTACTGCCTCTTAGATTTATAACCATATTTAATCATTTGAAAGTGCCTCATAGGTAATAGCCATCGACATGTATTTATGACAATGATTCTGTGAGTTAGTTCTGGAATATGTGAAAATGACACTGCACATAACACAAAAAGGTTATTCATCGAACTCAGAGTTTTAACATTCTAGGAAAGGATGAAGAAACATTCTTCTCCCCTTTTTGTCTTCTCATTAAGAGTCACCTTTCTTTTCAATGACCATTCATCTTTGTTCTTTACTTTAAATACTTCCCTTTATTTTACCATTGAAAGTCTTTTCGGCTTCACTTATAACACTGTTTATCAGGATTCTCTTAATATCCTACTACTGCACTCTACAATGGCAAATTATTTTCAAAATTCTGCCAAAAAAACCTGTAGGGACTTGCCCAGGCAGCCGTCAGGAGTCAACACACACACACACACACACACACACACACAGACACAGACACAGACACAGACACAGACACACACACACACACACACACACACACACACACACACATGTAGAACATTTCTTCATCTATCAATCCCAGTTCATTCTTACATATCTAGGTTTATCTGAACTGTAGCTCATTTCAAGGGAATTATTCTGACCGTTGATATATGAGATAATATAAAAAAATATAAACCTTTTAAAAATGTGAGTCTCTTCTTGTATCACTGGCTTTGAAGTTATGGCTTGGAACCATAACTTAAACCTAAGGTTTGTCCTATCCTTTCTTTTAGTTTAAGTACATTGCTTCATTTTCTATATTTAATCCTTGAGCTCTCCCCCACCCCCAATATTATTGCTGTCCCTGAGAACAGGATAGGAGTGTGGTAGGAAGCTTCCATGGAGGATTTGTTTTATTGAAGGACAAAGGCTGGGGACAAGCAAACAACTGGGGGCAAACAAAAGTTACAGCAGCCTTAGTAGAGGAGGCAGGAGAACTTTGAAAGGAAAATTTGGAACGAACAAACCAAGGAGCTCTTTGGTTATGAGATCTACTCATTATCCCTCCAATGAAACACCAACACCAGGACTTCCTAAAATACTCCAAGGCAGATTGGCAGTCTCTTTAATTAATATATAAAATAAAATAAAAATAAGTAGCATAACAGAACCCATTCTATATTTGCAGTAGGAAATGCAGCTAGTCCTTTAAATTAATTCTGTGAATGGCCTAATTTTTAAAATGATCCATAACTTTTAAGTCAGTTTCCTTAGAGTCAAATAGATTAGCTAAATCTACTTAAGACCAACCAATTCTGTGTTGTGCCCTTCCCTTGGTGTTTTAAATACTCAATAAACAAGAAGAAAAGGCTTTACCAAAGCCCTGAGACATTATCAAGGCGATATGATTTATGCATTGAATAACAAATTAGCTCTGTTTGCATAAGTTAGTTTAAGTTTATTTAAGCCTTTTCTGAAGCATACAACTACCTTTCATTCAGCTAGGTTTGCCTTTCTGGCTGCAGAGGCGAACTTTCCCGTCTGGTCTTGGTTCTCCATGGTTTTGAAATTCAGCACTGGACAGTTCCTAAACAGCTTCTAAAAATGTGCTTTATATAAATGAGAGCTGAAACATTTTTGAAGGAAATGGGAAACTGTTTCTGAAAGAAGCAAAAAGCTCTAGTTTTCTGCAAAGATATGCTGTTGCTTTAAAAACCCAAGAAGGTGAGACATGCCATTCGGATGTGTATAGACAAGCATAACTCTAGCATCTACTTTGTACCTGATTCATTTTTCATTTTCATTCATTTCATTCATTAGATTTTTATACCGCCCATCTCCCGAAGGACTTAGGGCGGTGCACAGCCATGATAAAACAATATACGATACAAAATTTTTAAAAAACCAATTCAAAACAAATTAAATAAATATGGCTCTGTCAGTTAAAAACCCACAAATTTAAAATAGCCCATCCAGATTCTTATTCAGCCAGGCCAGCCTGTTGAAATAGCAGGGTCTTAAGGGCCCAGCAAAAGGTACGGAGATCAGGAATCATATGTATCCCAGGGGGCAGTTCATTCCAGAGGGTGATTCCACTTCTTCAGTCCAATTTGTTGTGAAAATCCTGGCTTTCCATCTTAGAGCCCAGAGAAATACAACAGACTGAGCCTGATGTGGACAAAACAAAATCAAATACTCCTCTCCTCTTAAGTTGTGATTACTATTGCTACTGCTATCAAACTTGTTATTACAAGTACAGTTCATATTTTGCAGATTCCAGAATTTTATTTGACTTCTTATTTGTCGTTTTTTGCTGATAATTGTAACAAATACTTTTGGGGACCATCTAGTTCAGGAAAATAGTATGGAGAAATGCTTAAACTATTGTTCCCAATATTATCCCTGAGCTGAAATCAGCTTCCTCTAGTTTTTTTCAAATAATATCTAAAAAGCAATAAGAGGAAATCTGCTTATGGATGTCCTACATCAAGGATGGGTAAAATTTAAAAGATTGAAACTGCAATTCAGTTTCTGGCGAGTATCAGCTAATATTATTTTGATCCTAGTCCTTATGAAACTCAGCTTGAACTTTCGTCATCTATCCTCCATTTCAATAGCTACATGGAAGATTGATCAGGATCTTCAGTGCTCTTTAGATTTTTTTGCTTCTTCCTCTTGAATATTTTTTTAAAATTAATTAAGTCTCAGAGAATTGGGTCCATGCATAGCCATATTTCTAGACGGCCTATTGAAATCAATGGGATAAATATTCATTTTAAACGGACATTGTCTTACCTTCTATGCACGCTGCTGGAGATCCAAAAGTGTGGGTTATTCTTAGTCCGTTAGCCAGAGACTGAGTGGATGTTTAAATCTTCTTGACTCTGCCTCCCTTGCCTGGCTGAGGCTCAGTTTTCTTCACGAAGGTGGATACAGGTAGAATGTCAAATAAGAGCCATCTGGGACCGAAGAGCAGAAGCCGTCCAGGGCAGGTTGGATTCTCCAGCAGTGCGCATAGAAGGGATGTTCAGGTAAGACAATGTCCGTTCCCCATCGTGTTGCTTGGAGAATCCAAAAGTGTGGGATATACCCAAGCAAGTACTAAGAAGGGAGGGAGGCTGAGTGCTCCCAGGTGGCAGAAGAAGAGTGGATCATGTATAGCACCCGCCGTCCGAAGGATGCCTCAGCCGAGGCAAAGGAGTCAACCTTGTAATGGCAGATGAACAGTGTCAATGAAGTCCAGGTGGCCACACAGCAAATGTCAGTCACCGAATCCTGGGTGGCCCAAGCTGCTGTGATAAGACGCACTCATCTTCGAGTGTGGTAAAATTCACCCCGGTGAGGGGTTTGTTCTTGAGGGCATACATCTTGCAAATGCAAGCCTTTAGCCATCGGCCAATTGTAGACGAACAGACCTTCTTGCACACTGATGCAGGGAGGAAGGAGACAAAGAGCACCTCAGATCTTAAAAAAGGTGCAGTCCTTTTAATGTACCTGTGGAGGGACCTCCAAACATCCAAGGAATGCCATTGGGCTTCCAGATGATGCCTTGAGCCCAGACAGAAATCAGGTAACACCAGTTCCTGTGCACGATGATAGAGAGTGTTGACCTTGGGCAAGAAGGAGGGATCCATCTGCAGGATAACTCTGTTTGAATGGAAGATACAGAGGTCTCCCCTAACCGACAGGGCAGCAATTTCAGAAATTTGTCTTGCAGAGGTGATTATCACCAGGAAGGCGACTTTAAGAGTGAGAAGCCGAAGACTGATAGATCCCAAAGATTCGAAGGGGGGTGACATAAACACTTGGAGAACCAGACAGAGGTCCCATGTTGGATAGCGGTGGACAACAGGAGGACGGAGGTTGGCAGCACCTCTAAGAAAACTACAAATCTTCAGGTTGTGGATAAGAGGATGAGCATCCTCACTAGGTAGAACAGTGTGTAAGGCACGTCTGGAAGCTTGTATGGTAGTGATCACCCACCCTGAGAGATTGTCCTTTCTCAGGAGGATCCTCTCAAGTGCCAGATGGTCAACTGGAGCCACTGAGGGTCTGGATGCAGTATGACCCCCTGGCTGAGAGAGATCTGTTCCTGGGGAATCCTCCAGGGACAGGCGAAGGACAGGCTCACCAAGTTCGCATGCCACAGACATCATGGCCAAAAGGGAACGACCAAGAGGAAGTCTGCTCCCTCCGCTAGGACCTTGCATATCACCCTCGGGAGGGACAGGAGGGGCATAGAGCAGCCCCAGTGGCCAGGGACACTGAAGGATGTCGACCCCTTCTGCCTCCGGACATGGGAACTGGGAAAAGAAGCGAGAGAGATAAGTGTTGTTTGGGTGTGCAAATAGGTCCAGAATTGGACGCCCAAATCAGTGTGACAGTTTGGGAAAAGAGCAGGATGGAGACGCCACTCTGATTGATCTATCTGAGTCCTGCTCAACCAATCCACCTGGGTATTGGTTTATCCAGAGATGTGTTGTGCTGTGAAAGAAAGTGTGTGCCCCCCCTTCTTCTCCTCCCTACTACCTCTTCCTTTCTCCTTCTCCTCCTCTCTTCCTCCCCCTCTTACCCTCACTCCTACTCTAATTTCCCTTCCCTTCCTCCCTTATCTTCCTTCCGTCTCTCTCCTTCCTTCTTCCATCTCTCTTCTCCTTCCTTCATCCCTCTCAATTGCTGTATTCATTTTCAATTTTATATTTTCCACTATGGAGTCTAGGCAACCCTGGTCTTTCTTTTATTTATCAAATATATTTCTCAAAATTCCCCCTTATCTTTTTAATTATTAGCAGTATATTTCATCTTATTCCATTTTTTCTATTGAACCCAGTGTAATCATTTTTATCTTTTTTTCAATTATTTCCTTTTCAATATTAGCTCTTTGTTTCTCTTGCTTCTCATTCATCTTTTCTCTTTCTTTCTTTTTTTTGCAAGCTAACCAATTCTCTGCTTCTTTATTTACCTTAAATGCCTCCCTTACTTTTTGAAACATCTCCCTTAGTGTCATATATTCATCCTCCCAATTCTCCATATTTTCAATTTTAAAAGGCTAGAATTTTTAAGCTTATTCTTTTCATTTACATATGTGTGTGGGGGGATGCTTTTCAAGAAGCCACAAGGGGGGCTGAGAGCAGAGTCATTCTGACAGTGTCTTTTAAAATTGCTTGGAAGTCCCATTTTTCCCTAACAATGATGGTTTGTATACTTTGGAATAAAACATATACCTGGAAAAAGTATTTGCAAAACTTGGACAGAAGGAAAAGAAAGGCAGGACTGGATTCATTATCAGTAACTAGTTAGTTCATTGTTATCAGTGACTCCCACTGATTTTAAACTCATTTTAAGACTAGGATTGGTGACTACTGAAATTTAAGTATTCAACATTGGTCTCAGAAATCTTTGATTTGAACTATCAAATCTTTGATTTGAACTTTGATTTGAACTATGGCAAGAAAAATCATAAAATGGGCCAAAACTCACTTAACCATAATAATTTCTAGATATTTTAAGTGTAGAGAAAGGCCCCGCCCACCGACCCCGACATCACCAAAACGCTTCTGCACATGTGCAGAGGAGCATGTGCATGAGCGAGCGAAGTGAGCATGTGCGCGTGGCCCCGCTGCAAACCAGTAGTAAAGGTAAGTAGAACCCACCCCTGGGTTGGGGGCACTGAGGATGAGTTTGTAGTACCAAGGGGGCGGTGGACTGAAAAAGTTTGGGAGCCACTGATGTAGAGGAAAGCAACAGACAGTCTCTTTAGCCTGACTGAGTGAATAAAACTGACCCTCAGCCAGGCAAGGGAGGCGGAGTCAAGAAGATTTAAAGAAACATTCACTCAGTCTTTGGCTAACAGACTAAGAATAACCATGCTTTTGGATATGCCAAGCAGTGCGCTGGAGAATCTAAAATTTATTCATTTGATCTAAAGTAGATTTTTCTGAAAAAATATCAGTGGGATTTAATTGTAAATTTTAAATGTATTGATTTAAAGGACACTTTTCTGAATATTGTTATGCCTTTCTTCAGTCATATTGCAAAATTGAGTTATTCTTAGTTTGATGATGATGATATTGATTACCATAAAAAGAAACAAATATTTTATGCATAGTGGAGACATAAAATCTTGGCTATAGCATTGGTGATGAAACCTTTTTGGTTTAGTGTCTTGGCTGGAACAGGTTTGAATGACAACTGACTACCAAAATAAGTGGAAATAGGAAGTTAATTTCCTCATAAACCTTCTGGGAGACTATGTGGGTGGCATCTTAATGACAAAGAAATGAGAACAGAATAGGAAATCACACAGAGATTGTTTTAAAGCTTGTGTTATCACTAGGAAATAAAAATGAGATTTCTGCTGCCGAGGAAGAGAATTTACATAGCACAGAAAACCATAACATAAATGCAGTGACACTGAAGTTATTCCCTGATATTTGCAATCTGCTAAATATCCTACATTTGTATGGTTTGACAGTGCAATTTTGGATCTTCCCAGGAATCTGTCAGTGTTGGTACTGAGCAAATCTAAGAATATTGATATTAGCACAGCTGGGAATATGTAAATGCAAAAGATAGTACAACTTTTAATTCAGCTTTGAATTGATTTATTTAATGGAACTAAAGCTGTTCTACATTAGATAGTAGGTGGCAGCTGCCACATTTCCCCTGTTGCCTAAGATAACTAGCTGATAGTCTTGTAACAGAAGCTGTCTCATCAGCACTGTTCACAAGATTCAGTTGCCATTCAACTTAGCTGCTCTTTGTGAAATAGGAAAGGGGCTTGTAATCTTTTATCTTCAGCAGCAAAGCATCTTGGATACTTACCAAATTGAATGTATAAATATATCGGTTTAGTTGGTCTTCTTTTCTGACAGTGGTAGTAGCTGTGCCTCTCCAAGGATCCAGGAACTGTTATCTTTCCCACTAGTTGTGTTTACAGATTATGCTAAACCAAAAGGTGCTTTATTTAATTTTGGCATATGCTGTGATCCCAGTTTGTATGTCATGCTTTATGATGTAGTATGGTAGCAAACCCAAAAAGTTGTGTTTTATTCTGTAAATTATAGATAAGCAATAAGATCATTTTCTAGTATCTAAGGCACTTTTGAATGCTGCTGCAGACTGATCTTATTAGCTTTTTCCATGCAAAGCATGTGATCTCCAATGAACCATAATCCTTCCACCAAATTAATAGAAATAAAAAGACAGAAAGATTTGCTCAAAGCCACTTAGTAAGGTGCCACATAGCCCTGTTTATACCATAAATTACTTCATGAATATTTAATAGAATGACTTGAATTAAGGATGAGCTGAATGTTCATGAGTTAAATTTTCAGATTGATTTGCCTTAATTTTATTACAGTTGTGTTGATTTTTCATTAGTTTAATACTTGCCTATTTTATATTCAAGATCCTTTAAGAAAGCAGTTGTAATGATACAATGCCATGTTTGCTTATTTAGAAGGAAGTTCAGTAGATTTCAGTATGGCTTATTTCCAAAATAGATTGTGTATAGATCATGTATTGCCCAATTATAATTGAGTTCATGTATTTGCATTAAGTCATTTAATGATTGGTCAAACTAATGTGTTTTCTAGTGTGGCTTGTTCAACGTGGTATGATTTTAAAATCACAGTTTAGCAGAATGTATAAATTTAGTCTAAATATATGCAAGCTGTCAGCTTTTCCTAAATGTTGGTGTAAAATTCTAGACTACAATTGAAACTCAGAAAAGCAAACAAAAGTGAATAATCAGGCTTTCAGATCCCAGGCATCTATCCTGTACTATGACATAGATTGCAAGTTTTCAGTCCATGAGCCAAGCATAAATCACAGTTTGGTAGAAGCACATATGTTTTGCATGGAAAGAGCCCAGTGTCAATTCTTAGCCAGATACAACTAGGAAACCATCCAGTCTAAAAACTATGGAAAGCCACAGTGAACTAGTATAATTCGGTCTTCCAAATAGTGTCCTTCAAATAAGTCAGATTCCAATTCCTGGAATTTCTAGCCAACAAATAAAATGTGGAAAGGAGTTTTTCCTGTTATACGTAAAACAAGCTCATTAAAATTACAAGTTATGATAGCTTTTGTATTTTTTTTTAGTAAATGTTAGAAACTTCCCGCTGATGTGGTTTAACTAACTCATACATTAAAATCAGTTTTAATATCACTTTTTATTCTTATAGATACTCTGTGTCTTTCTCATTCTTGGGTCTGCTACCAGAGGTTTGTGATTTTGAGGAAAATATTTCAGGAAAATAAGGTTAGAGTTTAAGGTCAAGACAATTTGGAGAGAGGTTAGTCAACTGGTGGTATTACAGAAAGGTGAGAAGAGCTTGCAACAGCAGAAACTGAATGGGAAGAAGAGAAGACACATAACACCAGTGCAAATTGGCTGCAGGACCTGAGAGACACCACACCAATATCCCAGAACAGAAATCAGTCACCATCAAAGTAGCAGACATCTAACAGTGGGTTAAGAAGAAGAAAAGCTGGATAGCATCCAGCCCATATATATCTTATGCCTACTGGCTAAAGAAAATTAACAGTAGTTCATGAATGCTTTTAGCAGAACAGATGAACCAGCTACTAGTAGGTTTTCACTCAGGCTGCTTATCCCAAGGAATGATAATGCTGATCATAAAAGACACCCACAATGGAAAAGCACCAGACAACTACCTGCCTTTAACCTTATCCCCACAACATGGAAAGTCATATCAGGCACAATGGCTACCAAGCTACAGAGCCATATGAGCCAGTACATATATTCAGCTCAGAATAGAATTGAATATGAGGCTCAAAACACCATTGCTTATAGATAGAGTAGTTGCACAAGATTCAAGGTTTGGACAGACCAATCTGTGCCCGGCCTGGATTGACTACAAGGAAGCCTATGACTCAGTGCCACAGACATGGATCTGTGAGTGTCTGGTGCTATACAAAGTCAACAGAAAACTAAAATCCGTTCTCACGAACTCAATGGGACTATGGAAGGCAACACTAGAAGTCAATTCAAGACAGTTCGCACAAGGAGCATTGAGTGCCGTATATACCAAAATGATGTACTGTTCCCACTGCTGTTCTACATATGCTCAGGATGTACCATTGAAAGATAGTTAAGGAATAAACATTGAGAATTCCTACTAATGGCTGGAAAGGGTTGGATTAAAAGACAGCACTCATCAGAGACGCATAAGAATAGACACCAAGCAATAGATCCATAGAAGCAGGGGTCTACTACACCAGACAGGACCCAAAGTGGAGACTAGGCAGAGAGGCTTCAGAGATAGTCCAACATAGTGGCAGGGTGTAAGATGCAGGCAGAAACAGCATATCCTGAACGGCACCACCAACTAGTTGATATTGTGAACAGGAACATCTGTGCAGAATACTGGCTAGACCTTCTTAAATCTAATGAGAAATCCCACATAGGTTTGTGGAAAATAAGAGGGCTAAGATCCTATGATATTTCTAGATCCAGGTAGATAGGCAGATACTGGCCAATCAATCTGACATTGGGATAGCAGATAAAGACCAGAAGTCAGCAGTGGTGAGAGATGTAGGAGTGTCCCAGCGACAGCAACATCAGGAAGAAGGAGTATGAAAAACTGGGTAAGTACACAGACCTCAAGAAGGAAGTGGAAAGGATGTAGAAAGTAAAAGCCAAAGTTGTAGTAGCACTAAAGAGCAGAGCAGTGACTCCTAAGCTTGGGAGAGGGACACCAACAGATCTCAGGAACAACATCAGAACTCTTTGTCCAGAAAACTGTAGTGCTAGAATAACTATGATCATGTGCAGAATCCTCATTTAAGGCCTCTGGTAGAAGATGCAGACTATCCATAAGGGTGAGAATTTTTTATATAGGTAATCCTCAGTTTACAACTCATTGTTTAATGACTGTTCAAAGTTACAACAGCAGTAAAAAAGTTTTTCACATTTATGATTTTTGCAGCATCCACATAGTCACATGATCAAAATTCAGATGCTTTGTAACTGGTTCATATTTATGATGATTGCAGTGCCTCAAGGTTATTTGATCATCTTTTGCAATCTTCTGACAGGGGGAATCCAGATTCACTAAACAACCATGTTACCATTTTAACAACTGCAGTAATTCACTAAACAACTCTGGCAAGAAAGGTCATTAAAATGGGGCAAAACTATTTAACATCCACCTCACTTAACAACAGAAATTTTGGCCTCAGTTGCGGTTGTAAAGTGAAGATTACCAGAATTCATTTTCAGCATTTAAATAAATCTACTCACATGAGCTAATTGGCAGACTAACCACAACTCCTAAACCAAGTTATACATTTAAAAGAATAGTTTAAAATATTTGCTTCATTCTGGACCCTCTTACATGATTATATGTAGAAAATGGATTGATTACGTAAATTATTTAGAAAACAACTATTGGACTGATAAAAAAACATGAGTTGCTAAAGTGATTCTGGATATCTAGTACTGAAATATTTTTTATTTAGCATGTAATTCTATAAATATATAATCCTATAGTCTTCTATTATTTGCTTTCCCGATTCATATGATTTTATTTATTTACTTGGTCAGGAGCATCTCTCTCTGCCTTTCTATCCCTATCTTTCCATCTTTATCTCTCTATATCACATTTACAGAGAGCCCTCAGGACTGAATTCTTATAGAAACTCAAGTAAGCAATCAGTGTTTTATAGGAAATGTTATGCTGAATGTCATACTGGAACTGTAAGGTGGGGACCATATTTAAGAAAAAAAAAGATGTATCTCTGAATGATAGTGGGAGGGATGGATAAGGCAAAAACATAACATAAATGTTGGCTAGACTTAATAAACTGAAAAGTCCACACCTGGGTCATTGCCATATAGATTAAAAGCATACTGATATACATATATCCAAATGGTATTAATATAGCTGCTAAACAAAAGGTGTTTTTTTAAAAAAAAATCAAATCAGACCAGTAGTCAGTATACAAAATTTACTGTATGTATTATATTTTCCATTAGCTAATACGGACTCTTTACCTTTCAGAACCCCAACTCTTACCATGTTATTAGCAATAAATTTCCACCCCCAGCCCCACCCCCATTTCTTCTCCTCCTTGCTATGCAAGCTGTAGGCCCAGATTGCTAGGTTCTTACTCTGCTACCAGAAAAAAATCAAATTATTTTGTTAGATGTACCCAAATCATGCCTGAGCTATGACCCTGTTTTCTCCTGGGACTAGCCTCTTCATTTTATCTTATTCAAGTTGTCCACTGACTACTTGCTATTTCTTATTCAGTCACTAACCCTGACTGCAGACAATTTCACATTCTTAGTATTCCTTCTGCCTACAGTGAAACACAAAATAATATTCACATTTGTCCTCTGGTGAAGAATTTTCAAGCTAGAAATAGGTTAGATATTATAACAGGCATTTTCATCTTAACTTCCTAAAGAAGGGTTACCTAGACAGGAAAAGACACAGTACTATAATAATTCCTTTTTACTCATTCATGATCACAATTTAACGCCATGTTAGTATGTTCTTCATAACTCTTGACACTGTTATTTATTATTTATGTAGTCTGAGTCATGTGACTATTCTAAAACTCTTCTTTTAAAAAATTGCATCTAAAATGATCTCTAAATTCTGTGACCATTCAGGCCTGGATTACTTCACTGTGTATGATGGTGTATAATGGGGGGGGGGGAGTTCCTCCTCCCTATATAAAACTTCTTCATACTAATGGAAATCAAGATTTCAACAGCAATGTTACATTGAACGACTTCTCTGATATGCACATTAGCTACAATTAGACTGTGTATCCTCCATGTGTATCTTTATGGAAATTTAAAAACGGTAGTCAAATAGTAAAGTTCACAATTCAGCTGTTGAATTATTTGTACAAATCTTGTTATGGCAGTTTATCTACAGTAGCTCACTGAGACAAGGATAACACTTAACACTTTAGTCAACAGTGCTAAAGATGTGTGGAGTGAAATGAGCCACACTACTTTTCTTCAGAAACCTGCATCTGCTAAACTACATTAGCTGCCAACCCCAAATGCAGTACTTATGAAGATATAAAATATATGTGATTTGGAAATTGTATGTTTTTTTTTAAATTTTGACAGTTTGCCGTGTAAGGGATAGAGTAGCTCCTTTTTCTTAACTCCATGCCTCAGAACCAAGAGTTGATAACCATCAACTCTCAATTGATTGTTAGTCTTCCTCAATCATTTTACCATTTTTTAAGGTTTTATTTTATTTTCATGTGCATGCCACTCTTTAAGAATATCATTTAAGCTACTCCACACTGCTGATGAAGTGAGCAGCTCGCAAAAGCTTTTGCCTTACAATTAAGCATGTTAGTCTTTCTGGGTTTTGGCATTCTGGACCAATTCTTGGTTTATAGCATATTACAATCGGAATACCTAAATTATATTTTACAATTCAGTAATTCAAACACATGACATTAAAATGGTAACATAAATAAAGTTGGGCACACAAGTATATTGAGAAAGCATTTCAGATGCAGCATTACAGGACAAATTCAATATATTTTGTGATGTGAACATGATATACCCTTCCTATTCCATGTAGAGAATATTTATTGGTCTGATTAAAAAGTAATTTCTGGGGACTGAAAGCTAGTTTAGAGGGACAGAGAAGAGAGAGGCATCTCCAACCAGATCTACATTTACCACCTTCTTCCTAATTCCATAGGCAAATTGGAACTGGTACTTTTTGTTCCTCATATTTAGATGATTTCTTGAGAGGCCAGGCTTTAGCTTTCTCCTCCAGTTTGCCATTCATCTCACACAGCCACTCATCTTTATGTCTGGCATGTGTCAGGGCCATCATGTAATCCTAGAAACATTAATTGAAATGGGCCATTTGGAATACTGAGCCTTCAACTTAGGTGACTGTTTAAACTTTGCTTGAACACACCAGCAAAGGAGAGTCCACCATTTTCTGGATAAAAGCCTTCACAATCAAATTTGTCTACTGCTAGAAAGTTTATTTTTCTCATATTCAGTTGGAATTTCTCTGTTTGTAATTTGAATCCAGTATTTCTTGTCCTTTGCTTGGGAACAATAGAAAATAAAATCTATCTCATTTGTGACAAGCGTTTCAGATATTTGAAGAATACTATTATATAGCCTTTTTACTCAATCTTCTCTTCCTTTGGCTAAACATTTCTACTTCTTCAGTCTCTTTTCATAAGATTTAATTTAAGTTCCCTGATCATCCATGCTGCATGTATCTATTCCTACAGCCACATTAAACTGTTGAGTCACATTCAGTTTATAAATAACTAAAATTCCAAGATACTTTTGCATGTACTATTGCTATGACAAATATTCCCCTTTTTGTCATTTTCATTATTTATTTATTTATTTATTTATGTTTGTTTGTTTGTTTCTAAAGGAACTCATTCTGTTACTTTTTATCTGCTATTTTCAGTCCCTCCAAAACTGAGTTTACAAGACAATCCACTGAGGTCCAGGAAAAAAAATAGATTGTCTATTTACATTTATTTTTTATTAAAAAAAGAAAATAGGATATATTAACACTTAATATACAGAATGAAACTGGCATCCTCACTAGATCTATATATCACTATGGAGCCGTATGTCATCTACAATTCTTTGGTAAGGCCATACTTGGAATATTGTATCCAGTTTTGATTGCCACTATATAAAGTAGATATACAGATGGAAAGAGTGCAGAGAAGAGCAACAAAGATGATTAGGGGACTGGAGGCTAAAACCTACGAAGAACAGTTGCAGGAATTGGATATGTCTAGTGAAAAGAAGGAATGGGGTGAAATAATAACAGTGTTTCAATATTTGAGGGCCTGCCACAGGAAGGGGTCAAACTAATCCCCAAAGCACCTGAAGGCAGGACAAGAAGCAGTGGATGGAAACTAATCAAGGAGAGAACCAACCTAGAACTAAGGAGAAATTTTTCTGACAGAGAGAACAATTAATTAGCAAAAAAGCTTGTCTTCAGAAGTTGTGGGTACTCTATCACTGGAAGTTTTAAAAAAGAAATTGGGCAGCCATTTGACTGAAATGCAGGGGGGATGTACAGGGCATTGGACTGAAAGATCTCCAAGGTCCTTTCTGACTCTGGTATTCTGGTATTTCTGAGGGAAGAATTGAATTTTCACACCACAAGAGTTGACAGTGGAGATTTCAATCATTCATTCACTTTCAGTATATATTGCAACACCTTGAAATTTATATGTATCAGGTTAAGTGGATTTATGTAATACATTAGCTAGTTTTAGTCAAACTGCCCATCACAAAATGGACAAGTAACTTTAAAAGATTTCTGCAAAAAATTCAGATTGAAGTGAATAGTAAAAGTAATAAAGTAAGCACAAACTTACTTGTGAAACAAGGAAATGTCAGAAAGGACATTTTTTTCTAATCCTACTACAAGCTTGGTCAACCATATTATGAAATAAAAACATCAGATATGACAAAAACCAACCAATACTTAATTAACATTATCAAAACTATTTAAAATAAAGATTTCCATTCAGTATAGTGAACAAAAAGTTTGACCCTAAGAGTATTATGCCTTAAATATTAATTAATATTTATGCTGCCATACTTACCAATATATTTACAAACCACGGTAAGCCGTAGTTTGAAAGCCGTACATGAAAAAATCCCTCCACATTTTGTTCAGTGATGCTTTAAATGATACAATCAAATACTTTAGAAAATTTTACCAAACTTAATCACAAGTGTTTAGAAGCCTGTTGTGACCCCGACTCGAGTCTGTCCTAACAGAGAAAGAGGACTCAGAAGGTGATTGGGAGTCACTGACAAGGCCTCCCTCTCCAGGACCCTCCTTTCTGGCAATGCCTCAGGTTCCATCCGAAGGCCAGGAGGAACAGCCTGGGATGTGCCAGGAGGAAGGCATATCGGAGCACCAATTGATAGGGAGCGAGGATGATGAATCCTGGCTTGATCCCAGGCAGCGTCAGAGGGAGAAGTATGTGCAGCAACAGAAGAGGCATGGGAGGGCCAGAGATTGAGCTGAGTCACGGAGCAACACCCCACCAGGAATAAAAATGGGTGGGATAGCTCTTCAGGCTTCGTGACGGACAAAGTTAAACCCTGAAAGTCACATCGTGATTTCTGAAATTCGGCTTGGATATATTTTGGACTGAACAGTGACTAAACTCTTGTCTCGTGGATAATTTGTTGCTCCTGGAATGGACTGAAGATAAGTCCTCTTCTGCTTTATGGGGGTGAACCCGATCTGGGCAGGCATTCGGCAGTTTGCTGCCAAAACCTTGGTCTGCCAAGAATTCTAATCTGTTTACCTAATAAAATATTGGCAGGTGCGCTTGGTATTAAGTTTGCCTGTGTGAGGAAGGGGGACAGAATAAAGCCTCTCTTTTTTTGGTGGAATGTACTGCCTTCCTCTTGGGATTCCAAACTATATTCCACCATACATTTTGGGGTTTCATCCTTAGTAACAAAAGAAAAAAACTCCTATAGCATTGGGGAAACTTATGAAAGTTACGAAGAACTATTGTTTTATGAACCTCTAAAGGAAAGATTTCCACAGAAGATATATTTTCAACATTAAATACCTTCTTCAGTAAAAACAGTATTTTGTGGAAAAACTGAACAAGGTAAGCGTTGATGGAGTAGCAGCTTTGACTGGAAGGGGAAAAAAATAAATCCAAGGAAAAGTTACAGAGATAACACCTCATGTAAAATTCATTCACTGCATCATTCATGAGCAAGTTACTACAGCAAAAGAACTTGGAGTCCAAAGTGCATGGAATGCTGCAGTATATCCTCTGTGTGTTTATTTTTATAAAAATAAGATCTTTAAAACAATAGAATTTTTATTATGGGGAGATGTGGAATGATCACAAAATATTTTTGTATTACATAGAGGTTCCTTTATTGTTTCATGGCAAAATGCTTAAAACTAAACTAAAATTAAACTTAGAACTAAATTATGAGTTTCTGCATCTTTCCTTTTACAAAAAAACAAGTGTTTGCAATTTGCTGATCTTTTCTGTGAAATCAAAGTGCTGTCAGTAGTATGTTAACTAGAAGATATATTTTTTTTAAAAAAATAATCACATCATTTGTCTCTTTAAAGAAAATGTGATGTTTTAACAGTGAGTAGGAAATTAAAAAAAAATTTGTGCCATGGAATGAGAATTTTGAAAATGGATGTTAAGATATGTTAAATGTTACTTTGCATCAATATATAATTTTGATGCCCAAACAATGTAGGTGTACTATCTATAAAAACCCTCATATCTGCACATTTAATAACTTTGAAAGCAAAATTTTGTGTTCATAAAATATATGAACTTTTGTTCATATATTTTAAAAGAATATAAGAAATAGTGCAGATAAGGAAATTAAATTGGTATAGAAGTATTAATAGACAAACAAGGTATCTGAAATATCATAAAATTAATATATTCTAAAACAGAATTTCATAGTGTTACTTCATATCAATTTTTTAAATAAAAATCTACATGTTCTGTTAACCTTTAAGTTTAAAATGTTTGGCTGTTGAATATATTAAAAGAAAATAATGCATTAAATCAATATTAAATCTTATACATCAAGTTAAAATATAAAACCCAATCCCATTTATATTATAGTCCAAGAATGATTTCTAATTTATTTATATTCCAAGTAAGATTAACCTTTTAAGTAAAAATGTTTTCTAAGAATAAAGGCATTCCCCACCCCCAGTTTAGTTACTCATTCTTTCAAAAAGAAAATCAAAAGTCTTTTTTTTAAAAAAAAACCTGTAATATCCTTGCATCTGTTAATGCATAAAGTGCCAGTTCAGTATATTTTGAAGGGAAATATGGTTATCAGCCCTTCAACATAGTCCAGGCAAGAGACAAAGCTTTTATCTTTATTGTAAATAAATTCACAATAACAAAATCTTTCAAGTGTGGAAACATTATTTACTCTTTTCTTTTCACTTTCCCAAAAACTAGGGAGGGTCCCTTCTAAGATGCTTTCCATCCCCACATTTTTCTTTGAATTCAGTTGCCAC
Source organism: Coluber constrictor foxii (assembly GCA_038048745.1). NCBI lineage: Eukaryota > Metazoa > Chordata > Lepidosauria > Squamata > Colubridae > Coluber > Coluber constrictor. The sequence goes on from CM075961.1 coordinate 75,748,054, forward strand.
TTTTCTGACCATTGACTAGTCTGCAGTGCTTCCTCCTGTCTCCCAAGGTCTTTCCCACATACCACTACATTAGTTTAGTACAATAGAAATGCAATAGAAATACCTCAGGTTGCAATGAGATTACTTCTTTCCATTCTTTTATCATTCACTTTCCAGTATTGCTGGGCTTTATAGTATTGCCACCATGTATGAAAAAGAGAGATGTAATCTGTTGTTTACATTTCTAGAATGACATGATATACCAGAGTTAAAATAGTTTATACCATTTTTATATGGTATACCTTACATGGTATAAGTGTATGCTTGTATCCTTACGATTTATATTGATCTTGTTGCCTGATTGCTTATTTGTATCCTATGACTCTCATTAAGTGTTGTACCTTATGATTCTTGATGAACGTATCTTTAATTTTATATACAATGAGAGCATATGCACCAAGACAAATTCCTTGTATGTCCAATCACACTTGGCCAATAAAAAATTGTATTCTATCTGTTCTATTCTATCTATGTTTGAAATACATTCGATTTTACTCTTTCATTCATAGTCCCACTGTTGGTATTTCTACTTTTATATTCATATTCTATATTAATTTAATTATATAATATTTGAGTTGCTTGGATTCTTTCTTTACATACTGTTCTGTTCCCCAGGCATCTGGCTCCACTGGGAACAGGCAGATAAACTCTAGCAAACAGGTTTCATGCAGATTGTTTATTAGGGTATCCTCAAACACAGATTTACAGTCAAGGTGAATCATGTTGAGATGCATCCTTATTTCATAATCTGTCCCATTTCCTAGTGTAAAAGGATGGTAGCTTGTTCCCCTGTTCAGAAAGCACGTTTCTTTCTTCTGAGCTAATTCAAAATGGCCCTGATCCCATGTTCTAAAACCCAGGCAGAAAGCCTCAGTGACTAATTAGACACAGAGATATGGTCACATATCCTGGACTATCTTTCCCATAATGCAATCTCTCACTACATCTCCCACAATGCAATCTCTTAAGGAGACAGCTCTTAATCCTCAAGGTAACTAACTCACCACAACTCACTATCTGTAACAGCACACATATTTTGCTAGTAATTTGTAAATCGCACCTATCAACTTAACAGTGTTATGTGTGATAAGATTTCCAAATTCAGTCAAACTCAATATCCTCACTTTTTCTACAATTCTTTTATTGCTATATTACCTCTTTCAAGATACTTGAACCAGTGAAATATAGACAAACACTGTATAGTAAGACACTCATGAGATTTTATCTTTGTCCTATTATCAATACAAACTTGTAATCTAAACAAAATTATATTTTCAGGAAGAAAATTTCTTAGTATCTTCATCTTTGTACAAATAGATGTTTAGTAAAAGGGCAGCCTAGGGGTGCGGTGGGGTGGGGTGAGGTGACAAAGATCTAAACTTTTTTTTTTCCAGTACTTATCCCTGCTTTCAGTTGGTTAAGTGGAACTACACAACCTCTTATAGATTGTTTATTTTTATGTGTGCAACCCCTCTGGAAAAGCCATTCCTTCCATGGAAATAAAAATAATGGAAATAATAGAACTATATAATATAATAGAAATAATAGAACATATAATTCATTCTGGAATCTATGTTAAGCAAGTAGCATAATAATATACTTTGAAATTCAGAGCCACTAGCCTCCCACTATCTTTTAAATCTTGCATATTTTTCAATTTAATCCTTTTTATGTATTCAGATTGCTGGTGATTCTATTGCTTATTAAAAAGAAAGAAAAATGTATTTCAGAGGAATATATTTTAAATATATATTTATTAGATTTTTATCCCACCCTTATTTCTTTATAAATTACTCAAGTTGGCAAACATACATAATTCTCCTGCCTCCTCCTGTTTTCCCCAAAACAACAACCTGCAAAATAAAACCATTGTCTATCACAGACATCATCATTGATGATGTCTATCATAGACATCATCATTGTCTATGATGTTGAATTTTTCTTCTTTATAAAAGATTCTCTCTGTCCTTATAAAAAAGTAGAACCATAACCGACTTTTTTTTATAACTGCAAACATGAAAGGTCAAACCAAACTGACAAAAGCTTTTTTAGCATCAGAAAAATCATAACATTTTTTATTCTTGTCAATAACATTTAAGATATGTCTGATATTATTTCTTATACATCTCTTTGATTTATGCACAAACTTATGGAAAAGCACTCCTGGCCGTGACTGCAGACTACTTCTCAAATAAGAGATGTGAGCCTAGAAGGACCCCAGATTTTGTACTGGGTTTGTTTGGGCAATGCCATCCCATCCTGTATTAAAAATAATAACATTCCAAACTGAGAAGCCCAAAGCCAATTAATTTTGCTAGTGACAGCTAAAGCCTATTGTTATAAAGGACTTAATCTTTTTTTTTTCAGTGGTAATAACAACAATTCATTTTTCTTCTTCCTTGCTATGGGGATGCTAAGTGTAGAACCCCTGAATAAGCAAAACTCAGTATAGGTCTAATTACTCCAGAGCTACATAAAAATATATCTTTGTGAATTGTAGCAAAACATAAGAAATAATTAATTTGATTAATTATTATTTTCAAGATACTAGAGTCTAGTTCTCAGGTAAAAAACTAAACCATCTGTTTCTATTTACATTAAGATATATGTTTGTATCATGTTCTGCACGGTTAATTGTCTTACACCAATTTTATTGGCAGATTTATTGGCAGATCTTTCTATCTGTATATTTGTTTTCATATGCTTCAATTGATAGCTGGAACTCTTTGTGAAAAGGTATACCACCTGTGCTGCCACAGTACGAGTGGGAGAGATTTTGATCATTCTGGCAATGTATTTCAAGTAGGAAATATAGAACAACTCAAGGACTTTGCTTGCAATTCTTTGATTAAAATTTTGATTTTCTGCTTCTCCCTGCACATTTCTGCACCTGCAATTGATATCCTTAATTCTGGATTATATGCTACCAATATGTTAACATTTCTATAACAATTTTCCAATAAATTAAACCTATCTTTTATGAAAATCTTTTAAAAAAATACTTTCCACAATTTGTTCTTTTTATTCAATGAACATAGAATACAGCCATCTGTATTTTCTATATGTAGGCAACATAAATGTCAAGGAGTCAAACAGAATTTCCATTCATAGCCAATAGGGCTTTAGTGGTCTTCCTTTATTAGTAGAGAGAATTTATTTTACTACAATATAATAAATGCGGTTACCCTCCATTTACTCAACAACTATAGAATCGGCAGAATTTAATTTTTCTAGGAAAACAACTTGGCATCCCGTGGCACAGATTTCTAATATGATTATCTTAAAGTACAAAAATGCATCTTTTACCATCAGCATCTATTTTTTAACATAAATGTACTATGAAGACAATTCAGTTTCTGAGTGCTTCCATTTAGAGCCAATTGACATAATAATAGAATCTAGAGGGAAAGATGTTCTTTTCTTTCCTTGGACTTTATCAAACTAAGCTGGAATAGGAGGGGTGATATGTGTAGATGCATGGATTTTTAAACCTTATAATAAACTTTCATGTCAGGGAGAAAGGTTTAGGCTATTTTTTTCACTATGATTTATAGCATCTTCCAACTATTGCAACGCCTATATGATAGGCTTTATACTGTCATAATAATAGCTGGGTAACCACTATAAGATGCTATAAATCATCAGTGAGGAATGACCAAAGTCTAACCTTCACACCAATGTGCTATTTTCAAGGTGCATAAAATTATGTTCCAGGAATAACCCTCCTCCCAAAAAAATGTATTTCCCATTTACATCTTGTATAGATACAATCCATAAAAGATGAGCAACTCTATAATTAAGTCTTCACCAAGCAAATGACCTCAGTGGACTACCTCACCTATCATCTCAAGCTTTTGGGTGAAAGCTCAAAGCTGACCTTCATTAACTGCTATTTTTGAATTTCTTGCCTGCATATTTATGATATCTTTACTAGTAAAACACAGTGTGAAAGAATCAACTATTTTTATTAAGTCCTGCTTTTGAATCTGGAAGAAATAACAGTAATCTTTTAATATCGTAAGTCCTTCCTTACCTGTTTTTAGTAAAATCCACCTGTTTCTAATTACAAAGTTGAATGCAAATTCAGCTATTTAACGGACATATACTGAGAGGCCAGGCCAAATCTCTCTCCCCCTTTCTCAAGTATGGAATCATAGAATTTGGAGGAATTTATGAGGTATCTATTCCAATCGTCTAACTGATAGCAGGAAATAGTCTATATCAATGTAATCCATGCTTAAAAATTGCCAGACCTAGAGAACATCACAATGCTGGAGAAAAATTTGCACCATTAAACTCCTATTAAGGTAATGGTAAAGATTTCCCTTGTACATATGTGCTAGTCGTTCCTGACTCTAGAGGGCAGTGCTCATCTCCGTTTCAAAGCCAAAGAGCCAGAACTGTCAGAAGACGTCTCTGGGGTCATGTGGCTGGCATGACTAAACACCAAAGGGGCACGGAACGCTGTTACCTTCCCACCAAAAGTGGGAAGGTACTTTCTACTTGCATTTTTTACATGCTTTTGAACTGCTGGGTTGGCAGAAGCTGGGACAAGTAACAGGAGCTCACCCCATTACACGACACTAGGGACTTGAACCGCTGAACTGCCGATCTTTCGATTGACAAGCTCAGCATCTTAGTAACTGCGTCTCTTTTACTTTTTTTTTTTTTAGTTTTATGAACTCCTATTACTATGGAACAAAACAATTTATTTTCCAACTGTCTTCTAAAACTCGCTTTCCTATAACCTAGATGAAGTTTTCACTTTTGAAGCATTCTAATTGTGTCCCTTTCTATGTGGTTGTCCTTCAAGATATTGAAGAATGTTATCACGTGACTGAAGGAATACATTTCTTTCTTTTTTATATAAATATTTTATTAAGAAAAAAAACCTTTATATAGGATTAAAGACTACTGAAACATAAAGAATTATAAAAAGGAAAGATAAAAAAAAAGTGAGAAACAGAAAAAGTCATGAAAAGATAGGAAAAAAGGAGAGAAAAGGGAAAATATCTAAAGAACCTATATCCAACCTTCCTTGAAGTAGTAACAGAACAGAGTTGGAAGGGACCTTGGAGGTCATCTAGTCCAACCCCCTGCAGTTACAAATGTGACTGTTACCATTTTTGCTCTACCTAATGACTTGTTGCTGTCGCTTCTTTCCAAATACAATTAATAAATTCCAAAATCACCAATTCATTTTTGTCCATTTTCCTCAAAAAGTCTATAAAGGATTTTCAGTCCTTCATAAAAAGAGGTTATTGTTCGTTTCCTAATCAGACAAATCAGTTTGGCCATTTTAGTAAGTTCTGCCATCTTCAAAGTCCACTCCTCCAGTGTGAATTAACCTTTTCTTCTTCTTTTTTTCCCTCCTGATCAGATTTGTTTTCCACCCTCCTGACAATTTCTGGGCCACCCTCTGGGCCAATTGCTTTCCCACTCCAGACCACTCATTGGTCCCTGATTGGTCCCACTATTCCATGAACAGGACAGTCTTGGAATAGTGTTTATCTCATTTGTTTCTTTGGAGGATATGAAGACTAAAGTGTTGTGCTGCTACTATAAACTGTTTTGGGTTTCATATGTTACTTGAAAAATTGAACTGAATTCAATGTAGATACCACCAAATTCCAAACTAACTGGCTGGCATGCAATAAAAATCAAACAATAGAAAATACAATATAATAAAGTTTTTAGAAAAAGAGTAAAGAATGAGAAAAAGCTGAACAGCTCGGACTATAAAATACAGGTAAAACTCTCATCTGAGAAGTGCACCCCCTAAAAATTCAAACTTCGAGATAATATATTTCTAGAAAACAATTTATAGAATCATTGCTGCTGAAGAAAACTGCTGAAATACACTGGCATTTTTGTTCATTCCAATACGTTTTTCCCCAGTTGGCACCAATTTAAAGTTTGCTTCCTCCGTGAGTGTCTAAGTACTTAACTGCTTATAGCCAAGAGCATCAGTGAATTAACTCCAGAAATATGTTTTTAGCATTATTGTGTGCAGTAGAGAGACGTTAGGCCCTTTTCATATACCAACTGACAATAAGTTTGTTCAGGGAAAAACTTGCACATTTTTTTCCATTTCAAGCTAACCCCTAGAATTGACTAATGATATAATGTGCACTATAGACATTTTCTAGTTTGAAATGTAAAATGGAAATAAGACAGGAAGGCTAATTTTATATTTTTTCCACATCCTAAGCTATGCTTTTATTGTGATTGCTAGAAGACTAAAATCCAGTCTCTCAATTTCTAAATGGAAATGCATTCAGGATAGCCTCTACAGTACATTTAACCCCAGATAATGATTTGTGATTATAGCAGAAACCAAGTAAGAGTTTTGCCCTAAATATCTTTCTTCCATTTGTCTAGCTTGCTCTATAAGTGGAAAGTGTCTAGAACTTGCTGTTGATAGAGAAAGTACCACCTGGAAGGGAATGTGTATTAAATGAATTGCCCTGGGTGCTAGCTACTAAGTGGATATAACTTAAGATGTTAGCATGACTTTTAAAGGCCTCAGTGGTTTAAGGCCTACTACCAGATAGAACAGTATTCATGCTAGCAATTAGCTTGACTGATTGGTTATGCAAGGGAGGCCCTTGGAAGATATTTGTAGTGTCAAAGATCTTTCTTTCTGACATGCGAGAGAGTGCTTCTCCTTCCCCCCCCCCCCCCATCCCATCCAAATCTCCAACATGGCTTCTGAATTGGGCCATTCCTTAAGAGCTGTGCTTGGTCTGTACTCTCTCCTCTTTTCCAGTTAGAGGATCTGAAAACACATGCTTTAATTTTTAATTGATCTGATTGCTTATTTGAGTGTTGATTTTCATCTGTATTTTAATGCTTTATATATTTTAATTTCTTAAGTTTCATTAGTCATCTTGAAATTGATGAGGCGGGTCACTTGCATTGAAAAATGGATACAAAGGAAACAGATACATATATCAATTGGATTTAAAATCCTAGCATTCTGGAAATTCCCAACCAAGTCATATTACAAATTGTAGCAACTGATGCCTAATATGGGTAGGAGTAGCAGTGTGGAAAAGATGCCCTAAAACACTGACAAATTAACACAAACTGGAAAATAATCAGGTAAAAGGCAGTCACTTTTAAAAGCTAAACTAAAAAAGGGATAATTAGATTATATATCTATCTGCCAACTTTTCTCTTAATGTTGATGTTTATGTTAATCTCTGACTCTGAAAATATTTTTTGAAAAATTCTATTAGACATCTAAAATGAAAAAAAAAAACTTCATGGGTCCATGATTGATTTTAAAGGAAAGCAAGTGATCTAGAATATTGTTCTTGGGTGGTCATTGGATAACATGGTCATTTCTCTGTCCTTTTCTCCAACCACAATGGTATTTGCTTTGTATCCACTTCCTCCTCTACTTCCAGAAGAGAATTCTCTGGTTTCCTAGCAACCCCAGAACATATTATCTACCAAAGTTGGGAAATCGATAAAGAGGAAATTAAAGCTTCTGAACCCCCCCCCCTTTCCCCTTCATTTTATGAACAGGATATCTTAACCTTTACTGAAGTTATATATCTAACAAGATGTTAGAAACAAAACATTAGGAGGCTTCATCTTATCTCTATTTAAGGCACAACAAGAGATTTTAAGACTCCCTTTTCTGCTACACATTTTCAACTCTGAAGATAACTTTGGAAGGAAATGCATTCAACAAGAATTGCTACAAAAGCTGGGAGAGAGGAAAGATTTGTCCCAACTAAGATGCCACTGAATCCCTTCGGTAACTAGATATTTTTGATTCAAACTTTACCTAATTTCGATAATATCAATAAAGTCTGCTTTTTACAGATTGAGATAATTATGCACATTGTGCCTATCTCTTTTTTGTACTTCCCACCTTGAGTTTCTTGCATTAAAATTGAAGGTAATAGTTCTGTCTACATCACTTTAACTGCTGGAATAAATCACATATATTTAAATATTTGTGACCTTTGTAAAGCCACGAGTTCCTACACATTGGAACAAGCTAGCAGGAATAGCCAGCAGCCCAGAAGATAGGCTCAAGTGCCAGATGATCTCTACTTGAATACCGAGATCTATCTAACAAAATGAAATTCAATGTGAATAAAAGTAAGTTTCCACATTTAGGCAAGAAAAAACATTTGTATAAGTACAGACTGGGTGAAACTTTGCTCAATACCAGTAATTATGAAAGAGATCTTTGACTCCTAGTAGACAATTACGTAAATATAAGCCAACAGTGTGCAGCAGCAGCCAAAAAGGCCAATGCATTCCTAGGCTGTATTAATAGAATCAAGATAACATGAAATATTACTCCAGCTTTACAAAGCCTTAGTGAGACCACACTTGGAATACTGCATCCAATTTGATCACTACAACATAAAAAAGAAGTTGAGGCACTGGAAAGAGTGCAGAGAAGAGCAACAAGGAACTGGAGGCTAAAACGTATGAAGAACAGTTGCAGGAATTGGAAAGGTCTGATCGAGTGAAAAGAAGGACTAGGGGAAACATGATAGCAGTGTTTCAATATTTGAGGGGCTACAGTATACAAAAATGAAGGGTTAACCTATTTTCCAAAGCACCAAAAGGCAAGACAAGAAACAATGGATGGAAACTAATCAATGAGAGAAGCAACCTAGAACTAAGGAGAAATTTCACAATGAAAACAATTAACCAGTGGAATGCCTTGCCTTCAGAAGTTGTGAGTGCTCCATCACTGAAGGTTTTTAAGAAGAGACTGAACAGCAACTTGTCTGAAATGATATAGGGCAATGGTGGGTTGCCTCCGGTTTGGACTGGTTCGGAAGAACTTTTACTTTACTTTACTTTATTTAGATTTATATACCGCCCTTCTCCTTGTGGCGGTGTACAGCCAATTAAAAAACAAACATACAAAAGTTAAAATTTCATAAAATAATAATACAAGTGGCCATAGATTTAAAACTAACTTCATATTAAAATAAAACTCTAAAATGATAAAATACTATAGGAATCAGGCTAAGCCGGCGAGCTGAAAGAGATGGGTTTTTAAAGCCCGCCGGAAGGTTGGGAGGTCAGAGATTGTTCTTAACTCTGGAGGCAGAACATTCCAGAGGGTGGGTGCTGCCACAGAGAAGGCTCTCCCCCTGGGGGTCGCCAGCCGGCATTGTCTGGCTGACGGCACCCTGAGGAGGCCCTCTCTGTGGGAGCGAACCGGCCGGTGGGAGGCAATTGGCGGCAGAAGGCGGTCCCGTAAGTACCCTGGCCCTAAGCCATGGAGCACTTTAAAGGTGATTGCCAGCACCTTGAAACGCACCCGGAAGTCCACCGGCAGCCAATGCAGCTCGCGCAGGAGAGGTGTCATGTGGGAGCGTCCCATCGCTCCCATAATCCCCCGCGCGGCCGCATTCTGCACCAGTTGGAGCCTCCGGGTGCACCCCAAGGGGAGCCCCATGTAGAGAGCATTACAGTAGTCCAGATGGGAAGTGATAAGAGCATGAGTGACCGTGCGTAGGGAGTCCCGATCTAGAAAGGGTCGCAGCTGGTGAATCAGGCGGACCTGATAAAAAGCCCCCCTGGCCACGGCTGTCGTATGATCCTCTAAAGACAGCCGTGAGTCCAGGAGGACGCCCAAGTTGCGAACCCTTTCCGTGGGGGCCAATGACTCGCCCCCAATAACCAGCGATGGAATCAGCTGGCTATATCGGGACGCTGGCAGCCACAGCCACTCGGTCTTGGAGGGGTTGAGTTGAAGCCTGTTTCTCCCCATCCAGACCTGCACAGCTTCAAGGCACTGGGACATCACTTCCACGGCATCGTTGGGTGGTCTGGGGTGGAGATGTACAGCTGAGTATCATCAGCGTACTGATGGAACTCCACCCCAAAACCACGGATGATCTCACCCAGCGGCTTTACATAAATGTTGAACAGGAGGGGCGAGAGGACCGACCCTTGTGGCACCCCACATGCAAGGCGCCTCGGGGTCAACCGCTGCCCCCCTGTCAACACAGATTGCGACCGGTCGGAGAGGTAGGAGGAGAACCACTGTAAAACGGCGCCCCCCACCCCCAGTCCCTCCAACCGGCGCAATATGATACCATGGTCGATGGTATCAAAAGCCGCTGAGAGGTCTAACAGCACCAGGATAGAGGAGTACCCCCTACCCCTTAACTGATAGTAAAACCAGCAGGAGGCTCTGCCCACCGATCTGGACATCATCAGGAAGTTTCTGTGCATGTGTGGTCCCATTGCGAATTGGTAGTGAAGGTAAGTAGAACCCACCCCGGTATAGGATCTCCTGCTCAAGCAGACCTCCAAGATCCCTTCTAATTCTTTTAATTCTATATTCTATGTTTAACATTTGAAATAAGAACTGTAGTTTACACTTGGAGAGCTGAGGTGGCGCAGTGGTTAGAGTGCAGTACTGCGGGCTACTTCAGCTGACCGCTAGCTGCAGTTCAGCAGGTTGACTCAACCTTCCATCCTTCCGAGGTGGGTAAAATGAGGACCCAGATTTTGTGGGGCAATATGCTGACTCTGTAAACCACTTAGAGAGGGCTGTAAAAGCACTATGAAGCAGTATATAAGTCTAAGTGCTATTGCTATTGCTATTGGACTACAATTTGGGCTTTTAAATTAAGATTAATCCATAATTTGCCATAATAGTTTATACCTAGAACTCACTCTGACATTTCTCAGATAGGATTTAATGGAAGCTAATTTAAGGAACCTTAAAAGGATACCACTGAGGTAAAAATGAGAACCTATGCTGTAAATGAATACCAGTTATGCATGTCCAGGACTGTTTAAAGCAATGGGAAGTCAGAGTACACTGGGTCTACATTAAATTTAATGAAGAAACTTAACATGATTCCTATCACATTTTCAAACATAGCAACACAATATTTTTCATTCTGTTTACCCAGCAACCCACATTTATTTTCAGTATCTACATTTGAAGACTTACTAAAAAAAACCTTCTTATGGATTGAAAATGAGTTTGTAGAAGGGACAAAGTACTGGGGAGAGAAAGTTTATGTCTTCTCTTGCATAAATATTCTTCCTTGAAAAGCATCCCCACTAAATTCTGTAAGAAATGATTCAAATAATTTCAACAGAAGATCTAATTGCAGTTGTTGAATTTCCAGCTGTCTTACAAACAGTATGTTATGAAAAAAAAAATTCTAAATAACACTGATTATCAAGTTTTGATCTCAAAAAGGGTAATTTGAATGATAGGAAATGCTAGATACTTTGTACTTACACCATAGTTGAAATTTGTATGTGTATCTCTCTAAAAACATCTATAATGGCCTGATTTTTAAATTTACTAATTAATGATATAATTTATTTTTATTCTGTTTAGAAAATATTTTGTAGATGCTGTCTTTGTGATTTATTTATAACTGAGTGTGCTTTGTGAACTCAGCTAATTGTGGTTTAGCTAACCAGTTGCAATTATTCAAACCATAGCTTAGCAGATTGTATGAAAACAGTTAATGATTCATTCCTAAGGTTATAATTAATAGTACTGTGTTGAAATTATGTGACATTAAAACCCCAACTGAAGGTCAGCAACAAAGGCAAACCTCTGTTTCAGTCTGTAATCAAATAATGAACATACATTTGTGGCTCACTTGTAACTGGGGTCTCTCAAGTTTGACTAGATTTCACATTGCACATTGAACCATACATTAGACAACTCAATTTTAGCTTAGTAAGTTGGGGGATGATGCCAACTAGTTAATCTATAGTTCAAATAAATTGTGCAAACTCAGTCAACTGAGTTAATTCAGTACACTAAGATTAAATTAACCATGAGTGTGTCATGCAAAAATACTTGTTGCTTTTCATGGAATTTGTATTTGTGTATCTATATGAAGAGTTGAAACTCTCCTATTCCTTTTAGTTATTTGTCAGTCCTTGCAAAAATCTTCACATTCACTTAAATTTGTCCACTCTAATTAGCCCTCAGGGAATACCCAAGACTATAATAAGAGGGAACTTCAAGAACAGAAAATGAAATTAGTGTTGGGATATTCTGGATCCTTTTTTCCTATTTGTAAAAACAGTATTGTAATTGAAAACAGGATGTGAAACTGGAAATTTGGGGGGGGAGTGAATTTGGGAAGCTTTGCAGTAAGGGGAAAAACATTCATTAAAATGCAGTGAAATGAGTTATATACATTTTCATGCTGAAAAAAGATGACATCTTATTTTCAAGTGGAAGGAATTTCTTCCTCCCTTAAATCAACATTCGACTCAGTCCAGCAAGTCTCCAAAATCTATCACTCTAATGTTTCCCTCAAACCTCCCTGCAGACTAAGGGCCCTCTCCTACTTTGTCTCCATTTAAACCAACTATCCCCAATATGGGACCACAACTTCTCCAATTCCCCATCCAGTGGACCAGGCAGAAAAAAGTATAACTCATCCAACAGCCTTAAGAACTTTCCAGAGATAAAACAAAAATAGAGAATTTTAAAAGACCAAGCTTCAAAGAATTCTTAATCAAGATAGTAAAAAGCAAAATAGAAAATACAATGGGGAAATAAATATGACTGACATTCTTTTATTAAACCATTCTTGAAAACATAGTAAATTATGTTATCCTGCAAATTTTGATTACCTGGCTCCACCTTCCTACAATTTGGGTTGTTGGTTTGGTAGTTCCTGCTTCTACCACATAGCTTCTAAGCAATACCTTAGTTTTTTATTCCCTAACTACAGTTAGGGAACAGCTAGAGATCTAATATACCTTGTGTCCCCTTATCCATTTTGAAAAGACCAGAAAGGAAATATTGGAATAATTTCTATAATACGTCCTCTTAGCTATAATATAATTAGCCACATGGTTAGAGGATTCAGCCCTTGGATGGATATAAACTTGTGATGGCGAACCTATGACACGCATGCCACAGCTGGCACACGGAGTCCTTTCTGCGGGCATGTGAGCAGCCGCCCAGCTCGGCCCCACTGCACATGTGCACCACCTCCCGCCGACCAGCTGATTTTAAGGATGTGCGGGGATGCATGCGGGAGATGTGTACACATGCATAGGCGTAGTGCACACATATGTGAAGGGGCAAGGGTCATGCATGCATGTGTAGTAGGTGGGGGAGTGCAAGGAGGGGTGGCGTGGTTCCCTGCAGCTCATTTTTGGGCCCAGGAGTCTGCAGGGAAGCCTATTAGGCCCAAAACGGGGGTGTGCTGGGGTGCAGCAACCCATTTTTGGGCGCAGGAGGCTGCAGGGAGGCCTACGAGGCCCACAATGGGACAGGGGATCACGCACACATGCGTGGAGGGTGGGGGAAGCATAGGGGGATCATGTGGGCATGTGCAGGGTGGACTCACTGCATTGTGGGTGCTGGCAATGCACGTGTGCTGTCGCACGCGCATGCGCTTTCGACTCACGATTAGAAAAAGTTTAGCTATCACTGATATAAAGGAATCTCACAAGACATAAACCAACACTTTTAAAACAAAACAAAACAACCATTTTAAGCATTAAATATTAAAATGCAAACATTCAATATTAAATAAAAAGAAATTACAATATTAAATAAAAAGAAATTTCTTGTGAGCTGGCAGCTCACAAAAAAACAAAAAAAAAAAAACAGTTTACTTATGTAAAAAAGAAAAGAAAAGAAATGAAAAGAAATGCAATGCTCCAGGCAGACCTGAAGTTGGTGCTATCTATTCCATAAAAGAGAGAAGATAGGGAATTCCAGATTAATATTGCTGCTTACAAGAAATTTCTAAAGGAAAATTTATGGCTTTGTGAACATAGCCTGAGGTATTCATGAAGGCATATATCAAATATCATATTTCAGAGTTTGTATAGAGAAATATAGCAAATTAAATTTAGCACCACACAGAAAACAAAAAAGCTAGTACAAACTTCAGAAATGTTTTACCTATTTCTACAGAAATAAAATATTCTTGAAACAGACGTGTGTTTTTTTTCTGGTTCAATTACCTGGACTTCTCCTTTCTCTAGGATTCTAAACATTAATCAGAAGCCATAGGAAAAGTTGATAGTTTCTCAGCCTTGGTCTCCAACTTCTGGAGAATTGAAGAACACTTTTCTTATTGCCAGCAGAAAAGTTGTATTTTTGATTTTCTGTGAATGTGACAAAGAGCATTTTTCCCTTTGGGAATGTATAGTGAGAATACCTGAGCTTGTTGGGCAAGCAGCTTGTAGTTATAATACTCTTTCTGAGTTAGGCCAATGCTGATTTTATTCCAGCATTTTTTTCTTATCAGACTAATCCTTTAGGAGCATTTTCCATCTGAATTTAGAAGAATATTATCTCCCTGTCATTATTACCTCAAATGCTATTTGGAGACATTCTATTTCCAATATGGAAATAACATTGAGCCATAAGAACAATAGTCATCGATAAACCTGTCCTCCTTGAATTTATCCGTCTCCTTTTAAGGTCATCAAAATGAGTTATCACCTTGCCTTGTAGTAATGAGTTCCATAGGTTAATATGTTGGGTGAGGTGCTTTCTTTTGCTTGTTCTAAACTCTTTAGCTAGCTTCCTTATTTACTTTTTCCATGCCATAGTTACCATAACCTTCATTACTTTTTCATAAGCTAAATTTTGCCCAATGTTCTTACTGTTTCTCATTGAGATTTGAACCCTAATCATTTTACCTGCCTTTTTGTACAGTTTTCCCCGGCTCTCTTGTATATCTTTTCAAATATCGCAATTGGAATTGTACACAATGTTCCAACTGTGTGGATTGACCATTTCAGTCCTTTTTTGAATGATCCCTGGCATAGAACTTGACTTTTTCAAAATGGTCTACGGAGTTGATATCTTTATCTTCATTGAGCTTCCACTTTGGTCCCATTATTTTTTCCCTGGGTAATTGCATGCACTTGGATCCTATCAGTGTATTTGTTACTATCAGTGCTCAGTGACGTGTTAAGATATGTTGTGGTTAGGCAGAGTGTTGTTAAATTTGATTAATGAAATTTCATTCAAATTCAGAGGGGGAGAGAAGCTAATCTATAACTTTCACTTCCAGCCTTTAGAAATATAGCTGAACAAAAAAAAAGGAATACCATCATCTCCATAATTTTAATTTAAATAGGGATATTTAATAAAAGAAATGGGGAAATAATTCTTGAAATGAGCTCTTTTGTTTCTTGTATTTATTTTTCCATTTAAAGGCCATAATTTGCTACCTATTTCTGCCAACAATGTATAAGCTTCTTAAAATTTTGAATCTTTAGTCAGGTCTGACCATCCTTTCCAACTATTCGAGTCAACTGATGCCCCTAAATGTATTCTGTTGTTTTGGGAAAATGTAGAAATTGCATCATGTCAAGCCCAGACTATATTGTGGATAGAATTAGACTGTGAGACCCAAATTTACAATTGCCTCTTGGGTGGTTTGTGAAATGTCATGTCATAGCATTGTCACATTGCAGCAAAATTTCTTCTTGTGCTTTTGATCTCTTTCTAGTCTTTTTTCAAACTTTTGAGTTCTGTAGTATAGTTAAGAGTGATAGTTAAAAGAATATAGTTAAAATCATGTGAACATTCCCATTTCCCCAGCATGCAACCATTAATTTTTCTGCTGAGGTTTGGGTTTTGATTTTCTTTTATTTGCAAGTGAAGTTTTAGGTTGATATTCCATGGACTGACACTTTGTTTCTGGGTCATAGTGATGAACCTATATTTTATTGAACCTATTTATTGTCACAATGCTGTAAACATTCCTTTACTTCATCCTTGTAGCATGACAGTTGCTGGCAAATTCCAACACTTTAAGCTTTCATCTCTGCTCTTAACATGTGTGGAACCTGTCTTGCATAAATTTTTCAATATTGAAGAACATCAATATTGTGACCACACATTCCTTTGGAAATGCCAAGCTTGACAGCAATTTCCCTTTGAGTGATCTCCTGATTGTCTTTAATCAGTTCATCAGCCTTTCACTCTTCACAGGTCACAAGTCATCTGCTTTGTTCTTGATCACACAAATCACCTCTTCTAGTTCACCATCTTTCATCATCTTTACATTTGTTTGCCCTCTGATGCACAGTACTCCTGTCAATCCAATCATCACAACAAACAGCCTGCACTTGGTGATTATGACTTCCAATTGTACATTCTTCTTTTGACGTTCAAACATTCAATCATGGCATGATGTGTAAAGCATACTAACAAGTACTCACTACAGGCTTTCATTTCATGAACAATAGCGATGCAACCTTTTTTCACAAAACTTCCTGGAAACTGAAAGGAAAGAACAGGTGCCAAAAAACTTCAAGCACATCAGTGTTGCCAGCTGTGGGTGACTTATAACATTGAAGGTATTATTTTTCATTGAGCCCTTGTAGAAACAAGAGGCTGAAGTTGACATATACTGGGCTATTTGTTCTCTTCCAGTTATGCAATCCCTTTTAAACTTATTTCTTTGTTATGGAGGTTGTACAAAGAGAACAGGTAGATGTTAAAATCTAATCTTGTTTTAAACCATGCTTTGTTGTAGAAGCATGATGTAGGAAAAACATTTAATTTTTATTTTAATATTGTTCATTGCCCAGATTAACTTGTTAAGGTGGACAGCTGTACAAATTGATTAAACAAACAAACAAACAAGCAAACAAACAAATAATACACTTATCTTGGGGAATTACTTAATTTTTCAATGCTAGATGACCCTAACCCTAAGGGCTTCTTCAATTATATTTGGACAAGCCATTTTTTTCTTTGTCTTCAGAATTTTTGGACAACGTGAGGTTTGGACTATTACAGACAGGTTGGGAAGAGGCTTTGTCTCCTTTCCCATATTTCAACTTCTATATGCCAGTGAATGGATGACTGATGGAATAAATAAACAATTTAATCATTTTTTGGATTTGACTAGGCTCCCATCATTGTTTCCATGACCCAGGAGATCTTTCTAGTTCAAAAAATATGAGGAACCTCATAGGGCAAAATATATTTTCCACCCTTAAATAATTTTTAGAAAATGCTTAATTAAGGTGTTCCATTTTAATCCCATTTTATCCCCGATTCTTAATTACACAACATGCTAGGTCTTCAAATTATACAGCTGTTATTTTAGATTTTTTAAAATCAAATTATGTAGCCTAATTTCTCTTACAACATCTAGCTTAAAAAGATCAAATATGGTTGCAGTTTCTCTCTGGAAAAACGCAGTAAATCTAATACCTCAGTTAAAGATGGGTTAAAAAGGCTCAATTTATATGTTTGTTTACTTGAGTCTATTATTGACAACTACTTTAAAACATAGCTACATTATGGCTCCCTATGACGTATAAATCCAATTAATTATATTCCATTAGTGTATGGTAGAGTTACCATGGTGATATGATCCATTTACATTCTGACTATTCTTATTTAGACATTACCATGAGATGTTTTTAACTATGATTAGTTTAATAATCTACAGTGGCCAAATTTACACATTACACTAAGCCAAAAAATAAGGCAAATGTCATAACCTAATTATATGTGCAAATCAGGACATTTTGGTTAGTTCAACAATTTAAAAATCCTAGTACAAGGGAATACCAAAAGAAGAAAGAAAG
The DNA here is from genome assembly GCA_038048745.1 of Coluber constrictor foxii. Taxonomy (NCBI): domain Eukaryota; kingdom Metazoa; phylum Chordata; class Lepidosauria; order Squamata; family Colubridae; genus Coluber; species Coluber constrictor. The sequence goes on from CM075961.1 coordinate 75,765,658, forward strand.
GGAGGGAGGGAGGAACCACTGACTAAATTAAACTACAGTAACTAATTCCTGTCAATTCTCTTGTGGCAATACCTAAACCTTGTCAAATAACACAAGCAGCAGGAAACATGGAGTAAGGAATCTCCTACACCCATTGTTCCAGCATTGTTCATTTCTGTATGCGGGATTAAATAGGCAACACTGATACCGGCATTGTGCCTGTTGCCTCTCTGCCCTGGGCATCCTTGGATCAGGGGCAGGTATGGACTCCACCTCTTTATCCTCACTGACTGCAGATAGCTGCTCCCATTCTTTGCCTGAAGCCTCCAGGGAACCCAGGGTCAAGGGAGGCAGGTACAACAGAAGTTGGTGAGTCTACTCATGAGAAAGTAGCTTGACCTCTCCTAATGAGTTGCCCATGTTGGCAGCTAATTAGCTCAACATATGGAATATGGCAATGTTGGAAACAACTCACCTGTTTATTTCCATGCGTTTTTTCAGTCATTGTGATTCTTGCCATGGATTGAAACCTTGACTCTGCTATTGAACTTGGACTTTGCTCTTGGTCTTGCCTCATAAACCTTGGATTTCGGCTTTGTGTTTGGACCGTGGACTTGTCTTTTGTGTTCAAACCTGGTGGGTAATTCTATAGGCTTGTTCTATGTTCCCAGACTTGAGAATTGGACTCCTTGGGTTTTGTGCTTGTTCTTGCAAGGGGTGAATCTGGGGGAATACTATTCAGGGCTGGCAAAGCCTCAATAAAGACTTTAAATCCACTTGGGTTGTGAACAGGACAGAACACCTTCATCTAAATTCTTTATGAAGGTATTGAAGAGTAATGGACCTAAGACAGAATCTTGGGTAACCCACTGCTTATTTCCCTCCATGTAAATATAATTTCATTAAGGATTACACACTGAGTATGATTTGTCAGTCAGTTACAAATCCATCTGGTAGTAATGTTATATCCCACATTTTTCTAACTTACTAAGAAGTAAATTGTCCATTTTGTCAGATCCTTACTGAAATCCAAGAATACTATGTACACAGCATTTCACTGGTTCACCAAGAATGAAATAAGTTTATTTGGAATGATTTGTTTTTTACAAACACATTATAATAGGCTTGCTTCTATATATTCCCAGATCTATTGCTTGATTATCTTTTTCAGGATCTTCCCAGATATTGATGACATCAGGCCAATTGGTCTATAGTTTTGTGGATCCATTTTTTCCCTTTTTTGAAGATGGCAACAGGTCAGCTCTTTTCTAGTGCTTTGGTAATCCCACAGTGTTCCAGGATCTTTGGAAGATATGGTTCAATGGTACCGAGACCATGTCTGCTGGCTCCAACAGAACTTTGGGATGTAATCCATCTGGTCATGATGATTTAGATTCATATAAGTTGGACAAGTGTTCACTTACCATTTTCTTGCCTATTTTAATTTGTACTCTTAGTCCGCCTTTATAGTTTTGTTTTTGGTAGGTTGGGCTATTTTTTCCTTTTGCGTGAAGACTGATGCAAATAATGAATTAAGCAGCTCTGCTTTTTCCCTGTTGCATATCACTTCCTTTCCATCTTCTCCCATTGGTGGATCAATTAGAGCCTGGATAGTTCAACAGGCTAAAAGCAGACTAAAGCCTGTTATTAACATCCAGCTGTCTGCAATTACACCAGTTCGAATCTCACCAGGCTCAAAGTTGACTCAGCCTTCCATCCTTTCTAAGGTAGGTAAATTGAGGACCCAGTTTGTGAGGGCAATCTGACTTTCTATAAAATATACAAAAGTATGAAGGCTATTGCTTAACGCATTGTAAGCCGCCCCGAGTCTTCATATTTCCTTGGTTTTTTTCTTGTATTTTCCTTTGTTGAAGGAAACTTTTTTTTAATTGTTTTTATTTATTGCAAGTCTTAGTTCTTCCCAAGCCTTAGCTTTCCTGATTCCATTTTGCAGATTCAGGCTATATGTCCCTTTCCATTTTTTTTATATTTATCCTTTTTGTATTTCAGTTTATCAAAGAGTTCTTTATGTAACCATGCTGATTTCTTCTTGGGTTTCTTATTTTTCTTTTTCAATGGTATTGAACTGGAGTGGACTTTTATAATCACATTTTTCAGATTTTCCCAAGCATCCTGAGTTATTTTCCTCTTTAAAATGTTCATCCATGGAATCCTTCTCAAGCTCTCCCTAAGTTTGTTGAAATAAGCTCTTTTCTTCTTCATATAGGAGTGCAGGAAGACACTTTGCAGGGTAGGACTGAGGATTTTGTGCAATATCTGCATGACAGAATCACTCAGATTAGGGAAGGCTTGGGTGGGTTCAGATGGGATGATTCATCAGATGTGGCCCTTTCTGGACTGGGACACCCTGTGCATGGTCACTCATGCCCTCATCACTTCCCGTAACACTCCTTTAACACTCTCTACATGGGGGTCCCCTTGAAGAGCACTCGGAAGCTCCAACTGGTCCAGAATGCGACCGCGCTGGTGATGATGGGAGCGACACAGCGCACCCATGTAACACCTCTCCTGCGGGAGCTGCACTGGCTCCCGGAGGTCTTCTGGGTGAAATTCAAGGTGCTGGTTACCATCTTTAAAGCACTCCATGGCTTAGGACCCGGATATATGCGAGATCGCCTTCTGCCATCGATGGCCTCCCACCATCCAACATGCTCCCACAGAGAGCATGTTGGATGGTGCTGTCAGTCAAACAATGTCGACTGGCGACCCCCAGGGGGAGAGCCTTCTCTGTGGGGGCACCCGCCCTCTGGAATGAACTGCCCCTGGCGGTACGTATCATTCCTGGCCTACCTTCCGCCATGCCCTTAAGACTCTACTATTCCAACAAGCTGGGCTGGCTACATAAGCAATTGTAATGGGTTTTTAATTGTGAGTTTTTAATTTGGGGCCAAATTGTTTAATACATTTTAAATTGTTTTTAAATTTTGTATTATATGTTGTTTTTATTATGGCTATACATCGCCCTGAGTCCCTCAGGAGAAGGGCAGTATAAAAACACTAGTTTTATTTTGTTCTATGGCTTGTTTCTGCATTGTATTGAATTCCAATATGACATGGCCATTCTCCCCTCAAATTGCAGCAACTTCAACCCCTCTATTTTTTCTTCTCTGTTAATAAGAATTAAAACCAATATAGCTGATCCTTTAGTTTTTTCCTCTACCACTTGGATGATAAAGTTGTCAGCTAGGCTTGTAAGGAAGCTGTTTGATCTCTCACTTAATACAGAGTTTGTCTCTCAGTTGATGTCAGGTTTGTTAAAGTTCCCCATTACTATTGTAGTTTCCTGCATACATTAGTTAACTAATTAGCAAAAAATTCATCTATTTCTTCTGCTTGGTTGGCCTATAGTATGCACCTATGCGATGTCATTCTTTTTTTCCTTTTATATTAACCCATATATATTTGAGGAGATTTTCATCCTTGGTTTTATGCATTTTTTAGAGGTGTAGTAATTTTTTACATATAATGCAACACCACATCCTCTTTTGTTAAGATTGTTTCTCTTGAACAATTTATAGTTTTACAGCAGTACATTCCAGTTGTGAATTTTATCCACCAGGTTTTGGAAATAGCAACTATATTATACCTGCCCTTATATATTAATACTTCATTCAACCTGTTCATTCCCGAATTTTGAGTGTTTGTGTATTGGCATCTGAGTCCTTTATGGCTGATCCTGAGTTACATCTCCTGCTTTATATCTGAGTTTTTCTTCCTTTCCATCACTCCCTACTTCTTTGCTTGATTGGTTGTTTTGCAGTTTATGCTTGGCATTAGGTCCTATAGATCCTAACAATTGGACACCGTTCCCCACCCCCACCCCAGCTTTAGTTTAAAGCCCTTTGGATAAGCTGAGTCAGTCATTTTCCAAATACATTATTCCGGGTTCTTGTGAGGTAAAGCTTGCTTCCAGTCTTCTGATACAAAGGCACTATCTAGAATAACTGAAGATACATTTTGCGGTAAATTTATGTATCACTTTAAGCTATAAATAGTTTGGCTTTTGTTTACCATATAGCTGAAACTCAGCCAGTTGTAACAAATTCAATAATCCATTGCTTTAGCATAATGTGTGACCCCAAACTAGTCACAGGTATATGAAGAGATTCCTTCTGTATAATTGTGAGTCTGCTGTTACTTTCTGCAATGCCTGAGCTAGTGGATAGAGATCTGTCTCAATACACAGCTGATGTTTTGCCAAATAAGGTGGCAATTTCAGTTCCAAATGTATATTCTTTGGGTAATTATCCTCAGTTGCGCCTTTTCTGTTTTAGTTTAATTTGACAGCTAATTATTTGAAAAGATCTTTAACTTAGTGATTCCCATTCATCTTAATTTAATTATAAGTTAGGTTTTACTAATTTAACATCAGGGATTTTTATTTTTTAAAAAATCTTTGCTCTCATGTATCCGTTGCTAATGCAGAGAAAATGGCCTTATTAGAAAAGGCAGGCATTAAAGAACCCTGGTGACTTAAATAAGACAGATTCTTGTTTCAGAGAAAGTTGATATTCTTTACCAGCATGAGGCAGCTCAAACATGAAAGTTAAAATACAAGTCTGTACTAGCAATATGTAAATAGCTGAAATTTGAATATGCGATTAAGCAACAAGTTGTCAAGCACAGAAAAGGCCAGGCTGGTGACATGGAAAGAAAAGCATCTAGAGATGAAACCAACTCAATTGGTGGCACAAAACCAAGGCATAAAATGATTTTTGAAATCCTCGGATTCATACTTTAATTGCAGTTGGGCAACATTTTGAGTCAGGTCCAGCATATGGGAGTTGTCGATTGGATTAGTTTTCTTCGCTTTGAACAGCAGATAAATGAGATCCTTCTCTGTCCCTCAAATCAGGACTTTTAAGGAAAAAAGAATGAATGGATATAAATCTACCTCAATCTATTATTTATTTCTCTATAATTGGAAACTCTGGTGTCAGTAGCAATTTTGTAAGGAAGACGGCAACTAATCTGGATTATGACAATAGTAGTAGATGAAAGCATTGGGTATTAAATGCCTAATCTCATATTTATGCAGTTATATTCTCTGTGCCATCATTCCATTCTGTTTTATAGGTGAGTGGGACAAGGATAGTTTATATAAACAAGACTGATGGAAGATCATAATATCTGAACCTAACACAGCTTTCTATTATTTATTGATAAATAGGAAGGCAATAAAATTACTGAATTAACATTAAGGATTTAACCTCAAATGTTCAGGTTCAAATTATCCTATTTTGGACACATTTTGTGAAAAGCCAGCTCTCTGGAAAAGTCTCTAGTGCTAGGAAAGGTAGAAGGAAAAGAAAGAAGATGACTGTTATAGTTTCATTTTTCTAAAACAACTGTCCTGAGATCTGTATTTTGTAAGGAAGATGGCAATTAATCTGTATTACGACAATAGCAGTAGATGAAAGCATTTGGTGTTAAATACCTAATCTCATATTTATACAGTTATACTTTCTGTACCATCATTCCATTCTGTTTTATAGGTGAGTGGGACAAGGATGATTTACATAAACAAAACTCTATGGAGTGTTTTATGAGTTTAAAATACTCTGATACTACTGTTTCCTTATTTTGAGTCCTGATGCCAAACTTGTGTTCATGAATTCTTTTCTGTAAAATCTGGTCTGTTTTCTAACACAGAAATTCTTAACAAACTCAATGTGACAAAATGTGTCACAATTTCCAATGTTTGAGAAACCAAGCCCTTGTGATTCATGGCTTAATGTACTATGTTTCATAGCCATTTTTGTTTTATTCAAGAAATTTAAGAAAAAAATGCAAACCAGCTGTTAGTATAATCCATAAATTGCAAGGGACAAAAAAATTATTCTGCCTTAGTGTACTCTATGAAATACTTGTTGCACTGAATATGTCATGGTTATAACTATCAGTTCCTGACAGTAAAATTTATACTTCAAAGACAAAATACATGTAAACCAGGGATGAAATTCAGCAGGTTCTGACAGGTTCTGGAGAACCAGTAGCAGAAATTTTGAGTAGTTCAGAGAACCGGCAAATACCACCTATGGCTGGCACCAGAATGGGATGGGATGAGATTTTGCAGTATCCTTCCCCTACCACACCCACCAAGCCATGCCCACCAAACCACACCATGCCCACCAAGCCACGCCCACAGAACCGGTAGTAAAAAAAATTGAATTCCACCATTGATGTAAACCATGGCATTCCTGATGACCACTCTTTGAAGATGCAGGTTAGGAGGAATATTTAAATGTTGGTGTTACAGAACATTTCTAAGAACACTATGGATAACCAAGAAAATTTCTCACTAGAAACATAAATGACTAGCTTAACTTACTCTACTTTGGATACATTAGGTGAAGCCCTAATCTCTGGAAAAGATTTTAATGTTGGGAAAGATGGAGGGAAGCAGAAGAAGATAACAAGCAGCAAAGTGGATGGACTCAATCACAATGGTGACATGTTGGAAGACATAGGGGATAGATTGTCTCAAAATCTATCATTAGGGGTCAAAAACTTCTTGATAGTATATAATCAATCAAAAGTTAAATATTGGCTTACAAAATGAAGTATCCCAAGCATACAAAATCATAAACTGATAAACTGGTGGTACGTCAGCACTCCGGTTGACTAATAAGGAGCCCATTTCTCAGGCTTCAATCAACAGGACTTGGCAGCACAAGCAAACAACAGTCAATGACTTAATAACCAGCCATCAACAACTCCAATCAACAATTAAAAAGCCAAACATAACCAGACATCACATATAGCAAATACTACACATAGAACAGCCCAAAGCACACATTCTGGTGAGAGAGAAGTTCCCTGAGGATGGGCTCCAGCACAAGTCCAAAAGCTCAGATCCCAGTAGACCTCTGGTCCCAGTGACCAAACCAGATTGGATCCTGCAACATTATCCTGGAACACATATATTTTCCTTCATTCTTGAGATATGTTATCTGCCTGAGTTTTGAAAGCATCTTCTCCTTATGCAAAATATCTTGCTAATTGCAGACTCCTCCAGATGCTGCTAGCATTTACATGGTTTGTGCCAAATGGAACAGAATGTAAATCCAACTTTTAGTTTATATCATTCTGTCAAATCTAACAACTGTGCAGGAGGAGGCCCAGGTCCATATTTATTCTATTTTGTTGATATGTCATTGTTGCTGAGATATGCCAACTGTTTTGCACCATATTCAGCTTTTTAAAAAAATCTTAGTCATTTATTTGGAAATAATTATTTCCCAGTTCTGCCAAAGTTAAATGCAGCTTGCTTGGATCTGGATTACTGTGTTATATAAAACAGCCACTGTGGTTTGTAAGTCAGGTTTAATTAAATATTATATAACTTGGCAACATCTATGATACTGCCCCCCTCCCCAAATTTACAAGATTTGATGATCTTGTGAAATTTCAGCTGTTAGGGTGAAGGGGTTTTATACCTACTTCATTATGCAAGATTTCACAATGTTTGCCAATAACTGAAGTAGATCAGTTTAGCAGATCATGGCTGAGCAGACCACAGCTTAATAAAATCTGAAAATTGTATGAGTCACATTTTAAGTTTCAATAGTTTCCCAAGTGAATTGTTTCTTATTTAGGTAAATATGGTATTCTGATCAAGACAATGAAGATGAAGTTTTAACATATGCTGTACAGATAGTCCTCAAATTATGAATGTAATGGAACCTGCCAATTACATTCGTAACTGAGGATTCGTTGGACTGAATCACATAAAATGAACATGATCATTCCCTGCTTTTACCCAAACATTCACTAATCAAATGTCAGGTTGTTAAGAGAAAATGAGGTATCTCAAGGTGGGGAAGGCCATGGGGGATTGAGATGAAACTGGCTACCTGCATCAGACTACCCAAGGCTTCCCACAACTCACTGAGATACCTCATGCTCTCTTGCTTGCGGTCCCCACAATTGCTCCCCTCCCCCTTCATCTTGCCATGCCAGGTCACTTACCTTGTGAAGATCTGGTAAGCTGTCTTCTCTCCAGCCTCTCTGCCATGGTTTCTTTGCCTGCTTGCAATCCTGATGCAAAAAGCATTTGCAAGCTGATGGGACTTTGGGGCAGCAAAATTGCATTGCTTCTATGATCTTGCACAACTTTAGGCCTCTGTCTTCCACAAATGCACCAAAGGAAACCAAAAAAACCAATGACTCACTAGATAGTTGCAAGGTAAACAAGTTTCCACAGGTCCAGTGCCTGTGGACACCTGGTGTGTGTATGTGTGTGTGGAATAGGCAGGGCAAATGCTGCAGTACCTCTGCCGTCATTCGTAAGCGTGAATGACGGCCATGGTGCTGCAACAGTCATAATTTCAGGATGGTATCATAAATACTTGAAAGGGATTATGTCATAACTTTGAATGGTTGCTAAGTGAACTGTCATACCTGATTACCTGTATTAATAGATGAATGTCTACCATATATAAGCCTATGGCAATATTTACAGCTACATTTGTACATTAACTACATTGTTAACAACTTTGGACTAGCGACATTTTCAACTTTGAGACATTTGAAATGCTAGAACAACTCATTAAAACTTTTAAATCTAACTCCCCCTATTTTTATGGATATTTGTTATCAATAAATCAATTTGATGCAGATCCTACAGCTCCCTAGGACACGCCATCTACCAGAAGAAAATACACACAAACCGCTATCTGCATGCACTCTCAAACCACCACCCAGCACAGATCAACTCCGTAGCCAAGACACTCATCTCCAGAACAAAATGCTTAGCTGACGAACAACACCTAAAAATCGAACACTCTCACTAACATACTAACATCCAATGGATTCCAAAGAAATAAGATTATCAACTTAATCCAGAAAGAAACCCCCACTAAAATCCAAGACAGAGAACAAGAAAACGACAAAGCCCTCCTCCCATACAGGCACCACAGACAGAATCAGCAAGATCCTCCACAAACACAACATCAAGACAGCATTCTGCACAAACCGAAAAATATCCACCATCCTAAGAAACCCCAAAGACAAAATTGAATTAGAAAATCAAGGAGTATATGAAATCCCATGCACCGCCTGCCCCACCACATACATCAGACAAACCAACAGAAGAATAAGTGCACGCATTGAAGAACACAAGAACTCAGTCAGAAAAGAGGAACCAACTTCTTCCCTGTCCAACACTTTAAAGCCACAGGACATGAAATTGACTTTAAAAAGACCAGAACTATTGCCCAAACTACTTTTCAAGACAGTCGCATTATATGCTAAGCAGGCTTAGTTTGCTGAGCAAGATTGAAACATAGCACCAGGTGTCCTAGGCACACTTACCAAGAGATTTGGCAAGTTTGCATTTCTTTTTCAAATGCTGTAGAACTGCTTAGCCATTCTTCAACAGAATATAATATAATAAGTTTCTCTTTCCCAAACAAAGCTTTATTTGCAATATTTGCTTTTTCAGTGGATTTGCTTCTCTCTATTTCCAGTGTTTAACTAAGAAGCTTCCTCTTAGTTCCTGATCATTTACTGTTATGTATCGTGCCTTTTCCTATATCTAGGAGTTCTAGGCAAACACACAACACTAGTCTACAAACAAAAGTCTAATCTTGTAGAGAAGAATGGAAAACGATGATACAATACAGTAGTTTAGAATGGGAATGTTGAACTATGCCAACCTAAGGCTCATTTCTCTGGTTATTAAAACCTATCAAAGATATTATGGCACATCCCAATAATAAAATTTTAAAAGAACCCCTGTCATAGAAGTGTTAGCTGGATTTTAAATGTTTGATAGAATTGATGTGTCCAATTCTTCTTTTTCTCAGTCCTGTAGTCTGAGTGTAAGATTGGGTTTATATAATATGCTCAGTCATAATTTGTTTTCCCATGGATAGTAAATAAATTCCTATTGGCCAATTTTACATAACATACTATGACAAACAAACCACATACTTTGACACTATATCAGGATCAGGCCTAAGAATAACCACAATGCTTAATGCAGTATGCCATCTTATATAGAATTAATGGGAAGTTTTGATACCTTGGTAGGAAGTGTATTGTTCCTTTGTAAGACTAAAATGATTGTTTTGTTTCTGTTTTATTGGTTTTGTTGTGAGTCACCTAGAATAATTATAATAGATAGCATCATAAATTCTATAAATAAATACTGTATGCTAAAACTAGATAAACTATATTTTGACAGCATATTGTTTTCAGGGTTCATCTCCACAATTTACCTTATTTAGCAATCAGTGATAGAAATAATTTTGGCTAGGTTCACATACTATGCTAAATGGGTGCCCTAACGTAGTTCAGTTTAGGACATTTTAGGTATTGGGGATTAATTAATAAACTATGGTTAAAACAATAATTTTATATTATGAGAACATTCAGCCATGATAATTGGGTTAGGTAGAGCTAAAAAAGAGAGTTTTCTATATTTTTTTTCCCCTACCAACTAGTAATTATTGAGATTTTTGCAGTCCTGAACTGATAGCCATAATTTATTCAAGCTACAAGTGTTGAGTTTTTGATCCTTTTTCTTGCTATTAGAGTTTGCATAGAATACTAAGCCTAATAGTAAGATTAATGCAATGTATAATCTTAGCCAATGATTAGAACTGTTATTTCAATACTAATCAGATATTATTTGAATAAGTTGCACATTATAATAAGTAAAATTCAAGCAATCTGTTTTTGTACCTTAACATAATTTGTGAATTAGATATTTTTAAATGGTTCTATTTCCATTTTCTTTCTGATATTTTGTAAGTATGCCACAATCACTTTTAGTTTTTTTGCTTAGATAATATCAATATTACTCTCAAATCTCATATTGGTGAATGCCAATAAAAGGGACCAAAAAAGAAATTATGAAGAACATAGGAGAGCACTGTCTTGGAGAATCTTAAGACTTGCAGAAGATCAAAACAAATGAAACCCACTCTACATCCAATATCAATAAAGCAGCCTATTTCCCCACAATAAAATCAGTTCCAAGAAGATTACACATTCTTAGTAATGTCTAATATGTAATGACTGGAAAGAAAAAAGAGAAACCAGGAATGAGGAATGAAGTAGCCTGCTGGATGGGCCAGGATGGATATATGGAACCATAATGTTTCTCTTCAGGAGACTAGAATTCTGCAATAATTTATTGCAGCTTCCACTTGTTTTGTAATTAGATTTTTGTGTTATCAGTGCTCATCCATTTTATTAATCAGAAGTTCTTTTTTGAATAATTTTAATAAAGCTTCGTAACCATTTAGAGCAGTACACCAGAGCTTTATAATTGTCTATTCTTTCGGGGCTAGATAAATAGACTATGAGGTAAAATTTGCAAAGAAGACTCGTGCCAATTTTCTTTCTTATGTTTTTTTAAGGTGAGAAAATACTGCAAGAGCATCTCTCTTCCCACAAGAACAAAGTTACAGTGTTCATTCTAATATATTATGCAAGGTTTCTATTTTTCAAATAACCAAGTGAGTGAATGAATTTCTCCTTCAAACACAATGTGTTATTGTATCCTTCAAAACATTCATTCAGAATGCTTTGATAAGCTATTATTTTATACTTCATTAGGAGAACCAAGTCTTGTCTCTTGTAAGAACTTCTTTTTGCAGTAAGAGAAAATGAACAATATCTCACAGTAAAATTCCTAATTGTCATACTTAATTAAATATTCTGAAAACCTGAGTCCAAAAGATGCAATCCAAATTGGTGATCAAATTATGCATATCAATTAGCTAGAATTTATCAATAAAAAGGGCAAAAATTCAATCCTAAAGTTGTATTTCAAGAAAAATAATGTACCATACTAAGATGGGGCTCACAATTGTGCTATCTATAGGTTTGCACATAATTTGATTTTTAATGAGCAAATGAAACATTGGACATGTCTTCCATAGATTTTTAGCTTAAGTCTGAAAGATTTGTAACATGAATATAATAAACACTTTATAATAAACATGTCTGCTTTGACATATGATTCATGCTGTGCAATAAAGACATGGTGATTATGTTGGCCCAAATTCATGTAGAAATATCTGAACATGCTCTTATCTAAGCTTATCTTAGCTTTATCACACCAAGGTCTCTTCCAACTCTGTTACTGTTGTTGTTGTTGTTGTTGTTGTTATATATGGAAAGGCAGGAATGAGAAGATAGGCCTAAATCACCTCTTTGTGCCATCAAGTTGTTTTTGACTGCTAGTGACAAGGTAAATTATTTTTCCACAATGATCTATTGCTAACCTGGTATTTCACCTGCGGACTGATCACCAATATAACTGAGTCTATCCATCCTAACTGAGTCTATGGTCATCTTCTTCTCCTCCCTCCCTCCACCTTTCCTAATATTAGAGCCTGTTCCAGAAGGCTAGATTTTTATCTAATGTGTTTGAAGTAGGATAAGTAAGCTGGTCATATATGCCTCTAGTGAGAATTTTGGGTTGGCTTGCTTAGTTATCCATTGGTTTGTTTTCTTGACTGTCCATTATTCTGAGAATTTTCTCCAATACCAACATACAAACGTGTCAATACTTTTTCTATCCTTCCTCTCTAGAATGCAACTTTTGCTTCCTTAGAATAACACAGAGAAAACCATGGTTTGCATGAATCTGATTTTTGTAGGTATAGATTGTACTGTGAAGTACTGATAATTATAACCAAGAGTTATTTAGTGCACCAGGTATTTCACAGAATAACATAGGCAGAAAATAAATTTCTGTCTCATAGACTTTAAAGATTATATTGAACTGGCTTGCATATTTTCTTAAAGTTCATTGAATCACTCAAAGATGGCTACAACAACACAATATGCTAAGCCCTGAACCACAAGTTTTAAACCATATGGCTTAATTTATACACATTGAACCAAAGCAGCAAGTCACTGATTGTGAGTCATTGATACATTGAGTTTGTTAAAAAATTCTTAGAGCAGAGCAGACTTTACAGAAAAGAATTAATGGACGCACATTTGGCACCAACACTCAAAATAAGGAAGAATTGGTATCAGAGTATTTTAACCTCTCCAAACCTCCTTTACAGATACCAAGAAAGCTACAGGTAGTCCTCGATTTACAACAGTTCATTTAGTGACTGTTTGAAGTTACAATGGCACTGAAAAGTGTGACTTATGACTGTTTTCACAATTATGACCTTTGCAGCTTCCCCATGATCATGTGATCAAAATTCAGACCCTTGCAACTGGTTCATATTTATGACTATTGCTGTGTTCCAAGATCATGAGATCCTCTTTTGCAACCTTCTGACAAGCAAAGTCAATTCAACAACCTGGTAACTAACTTATCAACTGCAGTGATTCACTTAACAACTGAGCAAGAAAGATTGTAAAATGGAGTAAAATTCACTTAACAAATGTCTCACTTAGCATCAGAAACTTTGAGCACAATTGTGGTCGTAAGTCAAGGACTATTTGTATTTTAGAACAACAAAACTATATCCACATTATAGAGCCAGATACTGGGGAAATCACCTACATCAAAAAGTTTCAGGCTTTTAGAAGGTCTAAGCAAATACAACGGGGTTTTTTTACATATTACAACTGCTAATTATTGAGGTACTTATAATCTGTCTCACATATAACCTGTATTTGCATAACTACAATTTCTTTCACACACACCTTTGCCCTACATAATTTTAACTACTTCATGGATCTGATGAGTTGGGTTACAGTTTACAGGTTGAATACAAATCAGTTTATTTGCATTCCCCATCTTAATACAATAAAAATTATACATTTTTGACAATCATGTTCAAAGAATCTTTGAAAGCCATGAAGAAGTCAAAATTTACTATATTGGTATCATTTAAAGTGCTTATGTTGCAGTACTAATACCTAAAACAAACTAAAAGGAAAAAAGAAGAGTAAAAAGTAAGAATAAAAAGTAGCAAGGAAAAAAAACATACAAAATGGAAAAAAACAGAAAAGTATGAATATAGATAAGAAAAAGAAATATATACATAATCAATTGCAACTTTCATCACAATTATAAATAATTTAGTAACTTTTCATCTCCTTTTAATGGACAACTAATGATCTTTTCATCCATGTCCTATCTTATTGAGAAAGAAATCCATAGAACACTCTCATTTCTGTCCTGGTATAACAAAAGCCTATTAAGGGTTGCCCCCCCCCCCCCAATGTATTTAAATTTTGATCAAATGAACCAACTCTGTATTCTTTTCTTTTACTTCTAAAAATCTTAATCTTTACTTTATTCAAGTAAGCTCATAGAAATTGATTTTTTAAAAATGTATTACCTCTTCTCACAAGATTCATCCAAGCTTTAACAAAGTGTTTTTTAAAAAAAATCCAATGTGAAATAATGATCTAAGTAACTCTCTCGGTTACAATCGGTTGTAATTCCCCATGATTTTTAAAACATCAACTGATTTCTTTTTTTATGTTCAATGCAACATCTTTTTCATGTTATGCTTACACCTTGTTATCTACCTATCTATCTATCTATCTATCTATCTATCTATCTATCTATCTATCTATCTATCTATCTATCTATCTATCTATCTATCTATCTATCCTCTCTCTCTCTCTCTCTCTCTCTCTCTCTCTCTCTCTCTTAAACTTATATGCTGCCCATCTGTCATAGAGGTGACTGTATCCACTTTTAGTGTCAGTTGTGTCTCTGGCTTGTCAGATAAAACTTATCCTGCCATTTCTTCTCAAACATCTTTTGGACAGTGACTATCTAAAGAAACAAACATTGCTACTGACATTGTTGATATTAACTTCTGATCCCTTTTTTGAAAAATATCCCCCAGTAAAATAAAATATTTAGATTAAGAGAATATATTATAATGGTATATATATGATATACTAGAAATATATGTATAAAAGATATATTAAGATAAGAAAGAGACTATGTATAAATATGGATTAGTGATGCGAAGATGTTGAAAAGAAGAAGCTGTAAATATCTGTTTTTGTTTGTTTGTTTTTAAAAAAACTATTTAATAAAAATTATTTTTGAAAAAAGAAAAATATCCTCCAGTATTTCCCAAGCTCTGTTTTAGGCCCAGTACTTTTCAACACTTCATCAATGATTTGGACAAGGGGATAGATGGGGAACGTAATGTTATAATATTTTGTATCTTTCTGTAGTTGTTAATCAGGTTCTTTTGCTTTAATTAAGATCTTTAGTTCTCTCTTGTGTCCAGTTTTTCAAATTGTTTATCTCTTTTATGTCTTAGAAATAATTCAAAACAAATTGACTTTCCACAGGAAGGAGTTTTACAATTAATTACAGAACTTATTTCAGAATCATCTGGACCTTTTATGATTTTCTAAACCCATTAGCTTTTTTCTATTTGTTTCACCTATTTAATATTACTACGCTTATAGTTTTAATTTTTTTTCCATTAAAGATTGAAGGCAGATTCAGTCACACTTGTGGATCAAAAGGTTGGTTTTTAATAGCTGAAAAACAGTTAATAAGTAATTTTGAATATATTCATTATTTATTTATCATATAACCGAATAACAGAACAGAATAACAGAGTTGGAAGGGACCTTGGAGGTCTTCTAGTCCAACCCCCTGCTTAGGCAGGAAACCCTACACCACTTCAGACAAACTCTTCTTAAATACTTCCAGTATTGGAGCATTCACAACTTCTGGAGGCAAGTTGTTTCACTGATTAATTGTTCTAACTGTCAGGAAATTTTTCCTTAGTTCTAGGTTGCTTCTCTCCTTGATTAGTTTCCACCCATTGCTTCTTGTCCTGCCCTCAGGTGTTTTGGGGATTAGGTTGGCCACTTCTTTGTGGCAGGCCCTCAAATATTGAAACACTGCTATCATGTCATCCCAGTCCTTCTTTTCATTGAACTAGACATTTAATTTTCATTTTCATTTTCATTGAATTATGTCTGTAAGGGGCATGCATAAGAGCACTTACCATCCCTTCCTAATGTTCCCTTTAATTGTATTCATTTTATGCATTCAATTCATGCTTATACTTATATATATTATCCAGTATGTACAGTACTTGACAAATAAATAAATAAATAAATAAAATACCCAGTCCCTGCAACTATTCTTAATGTTTTAGCCTCCAGCCCCCTAATCACCTTTGTTGCTCTTCTCTGCACTCTTTCTAGAGTCTCCACATCTTTTTTACATTGTGGTGACCAAAACTGGATGCAGTATTCCAAGTGTGGCCTTACCAAGGTATTATAAAGTGGTAACACTTCACATGATCTTGATTCTATCCCTCTGTTTATGCAGCCTAGAACTGTGTTGGCTTTTGGCAGCTGCTAAATACTGCTGGCTCATATTTAAATGGTTGTCCACTAGGACTCTAAGATCCCTCTCAGAGTTACTACTATTGAGTGAGGTACCACATATACTGTACCTGTACATTTTGTTTTTCTTGCCTAAATGTAGAACCTTACTTTTTTCACCATTGAATTTCATTTTGTTAGATAGCGCCCAACGTTCAAGTCTATCAAGATCCTTCTGTATCTTAAGCCTATTTTCCAGAGTATTGGCTATTCCTGCTAGCTTGGTGTCATCTGCAAATTTGATGAGTTCCCCATCTATCCCCTTATCCAAATCATTGATGAAGTGTTGAAGAGTACTGGGCCTAAAACAGAGCCTTGGGGTATCCCACTGCATACTTCCCTCCATTCAGGGATGAAATGTTCCTGGTTTGGACCAGATCACCCAATTTCATAGCGATGGCGGTGGATGGTTCAGAGAACCAGTAGCAAAAATCCTTCCCCCCCCCATGCCCAGCTGAGCCGCGTGATCATCAGAGGCTTTTTTTAATCTTTTAAAAGCATTTTTTCTACAAACTCTTTTAAAAGTTGTAGCTATAACCCAACTGAGTTGCCTGATTGTCAGAGGCTTTTAAAAGTAAAAAAAAAGTTGGCCATGCCCACCCAGTCACATTACTCCCCCCCCCACCAAGCCACACCCACAGAACTGGTAGTAACAAATTTTACATTTCACCACTGCCTCCATGTAGATGTAGTTCTATTGAAGCCTACACGTTGAGTGCAGTTGGTCAGCCAGTTATGAATCCATTTGGTGGTGATGCTGTCTAACCCACATTTTTCTCTTTTATCTAGCAGTAGGTTATAGTCTACTTTATCAAATGCCTTACTGAAGTCCAAGTAAATTATATTGACAGCATTCCTCTGGTCCACTAATTTTGTCACTTTGTCAAAGAATGCAATAAGATTAGTCTGGCATGATCTGTTTTTGACAAACCCATGTTGGCTTGTGGTTATTACTTTGTTTGCTTCTAGGTGTTCGCTGATTCGTTGCTTCATTATTCTTTCCAGAATCTTCCCTGGTATTGAGATCAGGCTGATAGGTCTGTAGTTTCCTGGATCTATTTTTTTTTCTTTTTTGAAGATGGAAACTACATCAGCTCTTTTCCAGTCTGAGATCTCATCTGCCAGTTCCTTCAGAACCTTGGGGTGTAGCATAGCATAGCATACTTTATTGCGGTCGTAGACCAAAAAGACTAAAACATCCAAGACACATAGCTGGCACACGACCAGACTAAAGTGCAGAACTCACAGTAAAATTGTACATAGGGAGAAAATACTATATTGCACTTACATAAATCTGCACATTGCACTTTATACAGCCACCAGCTAGCTCAACCGCTGGCAATCAATAGAACTGACCTCAGTCAGTGGGTCCAGCCCATTCTTTCTCCTGGCTCTTACATCTCAAGACTGCAGCAAAAAATTTTGCTACCTTTAGTGTAATCTTAGAATCAGTATCTTGAAGTAAGAAGCGGAGACTAAGAGTTTCAGATAATCCATGAAATCTTTGGCAAATGGGAGAGATAAGTTCTTACCTTATCTCCCGATAATGGGGACAAGTAAATATGATGTGAGCCAACGATTCCAAGGATTGACCGTCACATGAACAGTGGGTGGGTTTCACACCTCCCAAGCAACTGCTATCCAAAACATTCAAGGAGATCACATTAAAACGTGCCTTCAGAAAGGCCAACCTGTATTTAACAAAGGTAGTGTAGAAAGATATTGGGGGGGGGGTGCATTTGGGGAGTAATACTGAAAGAAAATGGAGAACATACTCCTGCATCAAGTGCCAGATTCTGTTGTCTTTCAATATCATCCAATCGCTGAAATATCAGCGATTTGGCTGCATCTGGGCCTAGCATAAGGGCTTCAGTAGGGGAAATAACTATCTTCATAAGTTTAGTGTGAATATTGCGGGCCCAAGGACTGTGGAAGTCATCCTGCCATAAGCACTGGCCTAAATAGTAGCCTGGAAGTCTGGTCCACAGAGTCAGCCAGTAAACCTTGGGGTGTAGTCCATCTGGTCCTGGTGATTTGAACTCGTCTAGGGTAGACAGTTGCTTATCAATTTCTTCCCTATTTTAACTTGTGGTCCTAATCTGTTTTTGTGGCACTGTTTTTGATAGGTTTGACTGTTTTTTTCCCTTTATGTAAAGACAGATGCAAAAAACAAGTTAAGTAGTTCTGCTTTCTCCCTGTTGCTTCTCATCTTCTTACCACTTTCTTCCAGCAATGGACCAATTGTTTCCTTGATTTTTTCTTGTTTTTAACAATAATGATAAATATATTTATCATTGTTTACAATTTGTTAAAAAAGAAGATAAAAACTAATACAGACTAATATTAAGAAAAATAAAATAAAAATAAAGAAATCAAAGACAAAACTAAAAGTGCAAGAAAGAAAAAAGTAAAAGAAAAATAGAAGTCACTTCCTATCTTCTTTAAAGTATATGTATTTATAATTAAATACAATTACAAATTTACCACTTATTCAACGATTACCACATAATTCTCTTCTATGTATAATCTATCCTTTCAAAACCATAAATCATAAAGTCATGATTTTCTGTTTTACACAAAAAGTCCATAAAGGTTTGTTTTTTTGGTCAGCATTAACATAAATATTGTCTTTACTCCAACTGATTTAGCCAACAAGTTCTAGCATCTTCAGCAACCATTCTACCAGTGTGGGTAATGTTAAATCTTTTTATCTTTGTGCCTGCCATAATTTCAATGCATATACGAAAACAAAGTTCCATGACTTTTTTCCAAGTGTCTGCCATCAACCCCCTAAGAAAAGCCTCTGGATTCTTGTATATTAATCTTTAAATCAAAGTATGACTTTGAATCTAGAATTCTCCACTTTTTTACACATCCACCAAAACATGACACAATAATTAACAAAAGAGCAGACAGATGGTTTTTCTTTTTCTATTTCTCAGTTTTGCTTGATCTCCATGAACAATTATTTGTGCTTTCTGCAAAGTATAAGTTGATCTTACTCATTTATGTTTATTCTAAAATTCATACTTTCTGAAAACTTGAACAAGAAAACCCAGTTCAAATTGTGAAAGGCTTTCTCTGCATCTAAGAAAATCAACATAGCTTGTTTCTCATTATGTTGCTCTGAATCTTCCAAAATGTCTAACACATTTCTAAAATTCTTTAATTGTCTTTTAGGTAAAGAATCACATTGATCTTTATGAATAAAATCTTTCAAAATTATTTTCAGGCTATCAACTAAAGTTGTAAACAATTCGTAATTGTTAGTTAATAATGATATAGGCCTATTGTTCCTTATTAAAGCAAAATCTTGTCCCTCTTCCTATATTGGCTCCTTTCCAACTCTCTAGCATTTTACCTCCCTATAGGATAGAGTTCATTGTGTTTTGCAAAGGTTATAAAGGTTCATTCTCACAACATTTATAATAAGAATCTCATGGTCCCACTGGTCCAGGCACCTTTGCTAGTTTAATCCTTTTTATGACTTTAGAAATTTTCCTTATTGCTTTAGGTCAGTTCATATTCTATCTCTATTTCTCTGTGCTCCTTGGTATATTTTGTTTCTATACATATTCATCTATGCCTATGGAGAGATATCACATCCTTTATACAAATTGGAATAATATCGACGAAATATATTTTGCATGATTGCATTGTCCATTAATATAGTATCTCTCTCTTGTAATTTTTTTCTTTTCTTTATATTTTCATAATTTACATGTTAGCTACTTTCCTGGTTTATTTGTAAACTCAAAATTTTTGCGATGGAATGTGTAGAATCATATGAAGGAGAAGGTCTTTCCCAAGGAACTAAAAGACAAATCAGCTTGAATCCTTGGTAAGCAGAGTGGACCCTCTTAACAGGGTATATCTAATAGTTTTAGTCTGGCAAGATCCCTATCTATGGGCAAGCAACAATTAAGAAACTACTCTGAATAAATCACTTTAATAATCAGTCAGTACAATTTCCAGTTTTATTTGGGGATTGATACACAAAAGAATTTTCCTCTTCTCCCTTCCCCTCTCCTAGTGATGGTGTAATTCTTCTCTCTGCAGGTTGTTCTAATAATGCTTTCCTTTCCTTCATTTTTGCTGCTTTTCTGAAGGTTGCCATTATGTTATTATAATCCAAAAGTGAAAGTGTTACAAACAAGGGAAAAAGCCCTCCTTTTTTTTTCTTTTATCTTTCTGCACTTTTGATACTTACATCTCAAGAGTCACTCCATAACTACAGTCAACATTACTGTCAATATCTCCATAGTATCAACCTATGGAGGGGTGGGTTCTACTTACCATATTTTTTGGAGTATAAGACGCATCAGACTGTAAGACGCACCTACCTATTTTGGTGAGGAAAAGAAGAAAAATAAATCTCTCTCTGCTTCTGCCTCTGTGCAGTTTTGCCTCATTGCAGCGAACAGCAAACAGCTTGCTTTACTTTCATTTTCGTTTTCAGCATAGCTTGATTAGCACAAGGAAAAAAAAATCTGCTCCAGCAATTTACATCCTTGCAGCAAGCAGCAGAGCCCTGCCAAAACAGCTAAGAGCAAATCAGCTGAGAGTCAGGAGGCCAATCCAATCAACTTCTGCTAATTAGGCTGTGCTGAAGCTGAAAGGAACGGTTTTTTCTTGCTGTTTGCTGCAAGGAGGAAACTGCTTGCCAAAGGGTGGGGGCCAGTGGACGAGGCTACATTCGGTGTATAAGACACACCTAAATTTTCACTTCCGTTTAGGGGTGGGGGAAAGGTGCATCTTATACTCTGAAAAATACAGTACCTTTACTGCTGGTTTGCAATGGGATCTCACATGCACAAATCGCCAATGATGACATCTGGTGCAGTGGGCGGGACCTCCCACCAGTTTACTACCAGTTCTTGCAAACCAGTCCGAACTGGGGGCAACCCACCACTGCTCCCTGGGTAAACCAGACAGGAAGTTTGACTAGATGCGCTAAATCTACTTTATTGTTAGTTAGTGTAGTTTATTGATTAGCCCATAGACCATATCAAAATACAGACACAAATAGTCACTAAAATCCTATAAAAACAATTTAAAATGAAATTGGAATAAAATACAATAATTTAATATATAGATAAGTTAAAATAAAATAAAATGATATTTCAGTATCACCCTACAGTCTACTCCAATCAGTCCCATATAAACTGATCTCAACCTAATCATTTTATTCCAGTACTGTGCCATATTAAATGTTGTGTTCAAATTCTGGTCACACATAAGGCATGTTTTTTTAATATGGGGTTCCCAATGGGTACCATATTTTTGGAGTATAAGACACGCTTTCCCCCCCTAAAAGAGGCTGAAAATTTGGGTTGGTCTTTTACTCTAAATGTAGCTTTTTCTAAGCTTTTTTTCAGTCCTAACAAGGCGCTAGCGAGTGAAGTGATCTTCCGCCTGCTTTGCCTGCTCCCTCCAACTCTCAGCTGTGCTTTAAAAGCTTTTTTTCAGCCCTAATGAGGCGCTAGCGAGTGAAGTGATCTTCCACCTGCTTTGCCTGCTCCCTCCAACTCTCAGCTGTACTTTAGAAGCTTTTTTCAGCCCTAATGAGGCACTAGCGAGTGAAGTGATCTTCCACCTGCTTTGCCTGCTCCCTCCAACTCTCAGCTGTGCTTTAGAAGCTTTTTTTCAGCCCTAATGAGGCGCTAGCGAGTGAAGTGATCTTCCACCTGCTTTGCCTTCTCCCTCCAACTCTCAGCTGTGCTTTAGAAGCTTTTTTTCAGCCCTAATGAGGCGCTAGCGAGTGAAGTGATCTTCCACCTGCTTTGCCTGCTCCCTGTGCTTTAAAAGCTTTTTTTTCAGTCCTAAGAAGACGCTAGTGCGTGAAGGGATCTCTGTGCTTTGCCTGCTTTTCTCATTGCTGGTCCCTCTCAGCTGTGCTTTAGAAGCTGTTTTTTTATTCCCAAGCAGAGGATAAAACCAGCAAACTAATGTGCTGAAGCTGAGCAGACTAAGGACACTAGCCAGATGAATACTTGGTAGGCAGATTCCCCACCCCCCATTTTCCTCCCCAAAAACTAATCTGCATCTTATACTCTGAAAAATATGATACTTTGTTGTAAGACGACGTTAACAGAACTTTACTAAGGTACAAACTTTCCATCACTACCGTTAACCATCTGATTGATTAGAGTGGGTTTTTCCTGATTTTTTTCCCTCAGATTGTTAAATCCTTTCGGGATTCTCCCTCCTTTTGTCTGTTTCCTAAACAGCATATTTTTCCCTCAAATCTCCCATGCAATATTATCTTTATATTTTATTTTGTAAAATCCAACCGTTTTCTGCACTCTTTTATAATAAATAAACAGCATTTCCACAAAGGTCTGGTTCATTTGTCTAATTTAATTACAAATTATTCAAAAGCATTTTCACAAACACACACAAAAATCAAAGTATCAGTTTTAAATGTTCTGATATCTACCTCTTGTTAAGTTTTTGCCAATTTTTTTTTAAATTTAAAACCTTTCTTTTTTCTGTATTCCTTTGTTACCCTGTGGAATTTTTATCCTGCCACTTTAAAAAAAAAGAAACTCGCTTTAGCTGTAAGTGATTAAGAAATGAGGCTTGGGCAAACTTTATGCCCATGTAGGGCTGCAATATAGAAATGAACTTGGTTGAAATCCCTTGATTTCCAGCTGTTCAATTTCTAAACGGATAACAAAAATCTCAATCTCTACGTTCTATTCCTAGGAAGCAGTTGCCTGGAGTGCATGAGGGCAATCTCACAATCTTTCCTTTTTTTAGTGAGACTTCTTCAGCCAGAATTTGTTCAGTGTAGCCACTGAACTCTGCCGCAATGCTATCCTGCTTCTTCAGTGATATGTAGTTTGCTATGAATCTTCTCAGAAGCTCCATTAATAAGCAGTTTCTGAAGGTGGTTAGAAAAAGAAATATGTGAATATAGTATCCTTTTAAAGGTTGTCTCTTCACTTTTCACATTTGCCATTTTCAGTCCACCGTTTTTTTGTAAATTTTCATTTAAGTACTATGTGAAATTTCAGACCTGCATTAAGAGGTCTAATTACACATTTCTTGTGCTATACTGAATCAACCATAGTCTCTGTAATTCAGTGTTGTCACTACTGACCAGAGAAGTCCTTTGCTATTTTAGATAAAAGTGTTTCTTAAGCAGTAGTTCAGAGCCTGTAACTTTCGCATATTGTTAACTGTTAAAATTCAGAGGTATGATTATTTGGAGCTATTGAAAATTTTAATTTAGCAATGCATAGATGGTCTGTGATTCCCTATGCCTCTGGAGATGAAAACTAGTGTTATTTAACATGTGCAAAGCTATTTTTATGGTTTTAACTAGAAAAATAATATTAATTTTCAGACTACAATGCTAATATGTTAGTTATCAACTATAATATTTATTCTTCATATGGCAAAAAGCTTATAAGGATACTGGGCATGCACCATCACCACTGCCATGTGATATTCTTTCCATATTCTGTGCAGACTTCCAGATGAAGCAAATCTCAGAGCATGTTTAACCATGGGAAGTTTCTATAGCAAGAATATTTTATGAGATATATGATATTGGAAATAAATGATAGACACATCATATTATGTAACATGTTGGTACTGTTGTCCTTTGAGACATCTTTGAAAGTATAGAAAAGTTGCATTTATCACCTAATTTAACAAAACCATTGTGAATCATTCCATGGTAGCTAATACTGTTCTAGATGTTAGCTGGAAAATTTATTCCTCTGGGGGACATACAGAGGAAGTCTGTATGTCTGTTTTCATAATTTTGTATTGATTGACTTTATATAGTCTTATGCAAGAATTTAGGGGCATCTTCACAAATTCATCTCAAACATTACCTGCAAAAATTAATTATTGCTCTGTATATTCTTCAACAACACCTTAGAGGTAATTCATTTTTATTTGTATATAATTTCATTATCATTGAGATTCCAATTACATTCTGCATATTCTCAGACGCATTGTATATTCATATGGGGAGGGTAGAGAAGCGGGATTTGAAAGTAATATCTGGGACCAAACATGATTATATTTAATTTTTCACTTTGTGAATGCTCAGAGACATCTTTGCTACAAGGTAATTGAAGGAAGCTTCTAGTCCAGATCCTGCTTCTCAAAATACTAATCTGAATGTTAGTTTTGGGATACCTTTTCTCAATTTCTTTACATGCAAGAATTCTAAAATAATGTTTACAAAATGTTGTACTTTGAAGTAGCCTATGGGTTTTTATGGAAAAATAAGTTCATAATTTAGCAGATACTTTTTAAATAAATCATAATTTCTCCTATGGCAATATTCATAATCACTTTTTAAAGGAGAGTAATTGAACAAGGATAGTATCTTGCAATGCAATCTCTCTGAAATAATAAATGCATTAGCTAAAACAGCAAAATCTTAATGGAGAACAGGAGGCAGGAACAAATTGCTTATAGTTCTTTATTTGTTAATTTGATAATATAAAGACATTTCTCTGATGGAAAACATCTCAGTACATGGGGAGGGGTAATAGATATAAGAATTATTTTTCAAACCGTGGCAAGATAATGGTTACTCATGTTTGGACTTCTAGCCTGCCTTTTCTCTAAAAGTTTATTGTGAATTAACAATGCAAAAACCCAACCAGAATGCTTAAATATTATATAGGGAAATACAGATGATATAAATGTTATTGCATTATTTGACAAAGTGACAAAATTAATGGATTACTGAAATGCTGTAGATCTAATTTACTTGGACTTCAGTAAGGCTTTTGATAAAGTAGACCATAACCAGTGGTGGGTTCTTCCCAATTCCGCCCAGTTCCGCCGAGCCGGTAGCGGTGACGATATGACATCACCAAACCAGTTCTGCCCCCCCGACCCCCTGTGTTATTCTTAACTTTTATTTGCCCCCCCCCCATCTATTGCTGCCTCCTGAGTCCCAGCTGATCGGCTAGAAGGAAACAAACTGTTTAAACTCTTGCTGCGGGGCTTCAAAGGGCCACCCTACAGCTGATCAGTGGTAAAAGGCAGTTTGGTGGTAGACCAGTGCCTCCAAAAACAAATGAGTAGACCGGTACAGTTCTGCAAGCAAAACTGTAAGTTAAAAGCAACTTGCAAAAAGTTAAAAGCCTGATAGACCAGTACCTCTGTAAATCCTAAAGAATTGTCACATGACCATTAAGCCATGCCCACAAAATAAGCCATGTCCACAGAACCTGTAGTAAAAAATTTTAGAACCCACCCCCGGCCATAACCTACTACTTGCTAAAATAGAAAAATATGAGTTAGACAGTATCACCATCAGATGGATTCATAAGTGGCTGACCAGTCGCACCCAACGTGTAGTCCTTAATAGAAATCTATCTACATGGAGGAAAGTATGCAGTGGGGTATCCGGTGGCTCTGTTTTAGGCCCACAATTCTTCAATACCTTGATAAATAAGTTAGATGTGGAATTCATCAAATTTGCAGATAAAACCTTGTTGGCAGGAATACCTAATATTCCAGAACATAGGCTCAAGCTACAGAATGATCTTGACAGAGTTGAATATTAGTCCCTATCTAACAAAATTAAATTCAATGGAGAAAAAAGTAAGGCTGTACATTTAGGCATGAAAATAGATTTAGGCACATCCATAGATACAGAATAGGTGGTACCTGGCTCAATAGAAATAACTGTGAGAGGGATCTTAGAGTCCTAGTGCAGAATCACTTAAATACAATATAACGAAGAGTATGCTGCAGCCACTAAAAAAGCCAACACAGTCCTAGGCAGCATTAACAGAGGGATATAATCAAGATCACGTAAAGTGTTAGTACTACTTTATAATGCCTTGGTAAGTCCAAACTTGGAATATTGCATCCAGTTTTGGTCTCCGGAATATGAAAAAGATGTTGAGATTCTGGGAAGAGTACAAAGAAGAGCAACAAGATGATTAGGGGACTGGAGGCTAAAACCTGTGAAGAACGGTTGCAGGAATTGGGTTTAATGAAAAGAAGGACTAGGCATGATATGATAGCAGTGTTCCAATATTTGAGTGGCTGCCACAAAGAAAAGGGAGTCAACCTATTCTCTAAAGCACTTGAAGTCTGGACAAGAAGCAATGGATGGAAACTAGGGCAGTATATAAATCCAATAAATCTAAATCTAAATCTAAATTGATCAAGGAGAGAACCAACCTAGAACTAAGGAGAAACTTCCTGACAGAACAATGAATAAGTGGAACAACTTGCTTGCAGAAATTGTTAATGCTCCAACACCGGAGGTTTTAAAGAAAAAATTGGACAACCATTTGTCTGAATTGGTATAGAGTTTTCTGCTTGGGCAGGGGGTTGGACTAGAAGACCTCCAATATCCCTTTAGACTCTGTTATTCTGTTATTCTTTTCCTGAGCAATTTTATTAAAGTATGACACAGGCCACTTATGGCTGTTGATTGGCTAATTTTGCTTCATGTTACTTTGATGTCTGAACTTTGGATAGCACACTTTTACCCAAAGTGGGTTCCAAAACCTGGTTATTGTTCTTATTGGTGTTTTTGACCTAGTCAGAAGCAGAATAACAAATTTCCTGGGAAAAAGTTTAATTAGAGAGAGAAACTTTTTAAGGAGCTACCCATATTCTTACCTTTATACTCCATAATGCCGCCTTGAATTCTGAAATGCAAAGTCAGAATTCTGAAATGCAAAGTCAGCAAAGTCAGTTACAATTTAAAAAAAAATTTTTTCATCAGAAGACATCGTCAGCACAATTCTATAGAGCTATATCTTATATTACATGAGTGAGCTCATTCAGTGGGAATGTTCTTTCCTCTGATTAACTTTGTAGTGTTTTTTGTCGCTCAGGCAGATTTGGGCCGCAGAGTTAAGGGACAATTTAATTGTCCTGCGACATCCCTAACATTGGTCAAAGGATACTCTATAATGCAATACATTATATTGTGCTAGTTGTTCTACTGTTAGTGTAATATAATTGTAATTGCATATAAATAGCAAACGAAGTGAAACAAGAGCTTAGCCAGTCACTTCATGATGCAGTGTACTGAGATAAAGAATCTTGTGAAAAGGAGAAATAGAAGTAGCTGTTCTAGGGAATGGGTATACCAACATCTGGGAGTGGGTATGCCAACACCTGGATTCCCTGAATTTTATTTGTAGTGCCAGAAGTGTCAAAAATTATAACAATAGTTTCCAAGCAACTCAAAGGGTAAGTCCCCAACCTACAGGACTTAACAATTTCTAATCTACTATTTCTATATGACTTAGGTCTGGTGATTTCTAAAAACACCCCAATGAGATGGGAAAATGAAAGCCATTTTATGATGGTTGTTTTCTATAATATCCATACAGTATAAAGAATTGTCTTTGTTTTGCTTTGCTTTGCTCTGGATTCTTTTTCTTGTTCATGTTTTCATACATCATATTTAGATGGCATGGACTGTCTTGCTCCTGTAACTTGTAAGCAGTAGCCCTGAGTGCTTTTTTGGCTAAAGATCAGGTTTTTCATGCTTCAAATAAATCAACAACTTCAATATATATATTCCCTGTTGATCAGAACATGTATCTCAATAAGGCACAAGCTTTATGAAATATCTGGAAACGACAACAAAAGGAAATGACATAGTATATCCACAGTATATATTTATGTTTAAATATATAGTATATCCACAGTATATCCACAGTATATATTTATGTTTAAACCTCATGTTTATTTAACCTGAAGAAGCAGCAAACATATAGTTAGAAAATATACATACATACATACATACATACATACATACATACATACATACATACATACATATATCTTTGGTTATTCGGGTGTTCTTCGTGCTTCCAGGAGCACGAAGCCGAGAACACCAGCTGAAGATGACGAATGAGACTTTGTCGAAATGTCGCCAAGATACTTCCAATTCTACGCGGGAGAAGACCCGAATAAGCAAAGACCTACATACAAACACCCGTGAAAGGCTAAGTCCAATCAAATGTTGATAGGGAATAAGAGATCTAGCCACTAGCAGCTCTCCTTTGGTGTGCCACAGGGCTTAGTATTCTTTCTGTTCCTGTTTAATATTTATATTAAAATGCTGGGTGAGATCATCTGTCGCCATGGATTGACATTTACATCTCCATATCTAGTGACCTCAATGGCATTGTCGCTACCCTTTCACAGTGCCAGGTGTCTGTAGAGGCCTGAAAGGGGGAGAATGGGCTGCAACTGAACCATGGGTGCATGGAGCTTTCAGATCTGGGTCTTTGATACCTTTAGTTCTGGATGGGGTTGCACTATCCCATGCAGACGCAGCTCGCACCCTAGGGATTCTCCTGGAGTGGGAACTCCTGCTCAAAGAGTAGGTTGCAGTTGATAGCTAGGAGATCCTTTGCACATCTTCAGTTTGTGCACCAGCTGCAGCCTTTCCTGGATCAGAACTCCCTGTGCTCAGTCACTCAAGCCCTAGTCATCTTTTGTCTGGATTATTGCAATGCACTTTACTTGGGGCTACCCTTGAAATGCATTCAGAAGCTTCAACTAGTACAAAGTGCAGAAGCACGAACTGTCTTAGGGGTCCATAGAATGGCCCGTGTTACATCACTGCTTCATAAGCTCTATTGGCTGCCGTTTTGGTTCAATGTGCTGGTCGTGCCCTTTAAAGCTCTCCATGGCATGGTCCAGGTTACTTGATGAACCGCCTGCTAAGACAAGCCTGCCCTACTCATGCTGGCAGAAGAGGCATGCTGCAGATCCCTCAGTCAAGGAAATTTGGCTGGTGGCATCCAGAAGAAGAGCCTTCTCTGCTGTAGTGCCAGCCTTCTGGAGCATCCTGCACTCGGGGGTAAGGTTTGCCCCCACCCAGTTCTATCCTTCTGCAAGGGTCTCAAAACCTAGCTCTGCCAATTGACTTGGGGTCCCAAGGACCATGGAGGTGGCTACTGGTCTAACAAGATGATCCATTTCCCCCCTGCACTTCTTGCTCCCTCTCTGCCCATCTTTTAATTCATATTATTGTACTTTTATTATTTTATTGTTTTCATTGCTTTGCTACTGTTTGTTTACATTTTTAAAAAAATCATTTTCTCTCATTTTACTATTACAAGTCGCCCAGACTAGTCTCACAATAAATAAACAAATAACTAATACATATAATAATGCATTATTTATATCATCTCATTAGATGGTGACACCTTGACAGCTCTTGTCTGGCTCAGTCTTAATTTGTACTTGGATGAGAATAAAAGCTAACTGGGGATGTAGGCTAGGCTGGGGAATCTTGATAAAAAAAAATAATGGAAGAAAGTAGTGGGAAACCATTTCCAACAAAACTGTATGACCTCTCCATGCAGTCACCAAGCATCTTAATTCAACTTGAGGATATATTTATTCACAGAAGACTAAAAAAACCTCTTTGTTGGAGATATAGAGTGATGTGGCAATGCCCCGGATGAAAAACTTGGAAGCAATGTGCTAATGTTATTTAGATGCTATGTTACCAAGCAAATTGTTAAGAACTGGGATGCTAGAATGTGTTTGTATTAGAATCTTTACTCTAAGGATACACTTGAACATACTGCTGAAGGGGAAGACACAACTTTGCTGCTTAATGAACAAACATTCCTGAGCTTTTTGAGGGATAAAATTGTTGCACCTAATTTCAAGCAGTAGAGCTCAAATGGGAGAAACCACCTGTGGTGACATTTATTGACTTGTATTACATGAAAGCAGATCCTACTTTTCTTCTCCATCTTCTTGAAAGATTTTCAGTGGTTTAGAAATGATTTTTTTTTATTTTAAAAATTTAGATGAAGACTGCATGTTACATTAATTTATGTATTTGTAGTGTATTTTTTATAATCAGCCTTTTAGGAAAACTCAGTCATGTTGCAGAAGTCCACAAGTTGCAAACCTGAAACATTTCTAAATACCTTCTAAAAGATTTAGGTTAATTGTTTCTGAGTTGGTTCACACAACTTGCTCACCATAATATAACTTACTTGATTTTGGTTTAATATTACCTATGAATCGGTGGTGGGTTGCTCCCGATTCTATAGAACCAGTATAAAAATGATGGGAGGCTCCATCCACCCGCCATGACATCATCATCGTGATCTGCGCTTCTGCACATGTGCAGAAGCATGCATACACGTGAGCAGTTCCATTGTGAACTGGTAGTAAAAGTAAGTAGAACCCACCCCTGCTATGAGTGTAAGCTAAAGGCCGAATTTCCTGGCCTGTATTTTCACACTGTCTGCAAAAGATGGAAAGTCCCACTTGTGGTAGAATGAGTATGAAGACTATTAGCTAGTCACTCAGCTGGTTAATTAAAAAATAAGACAAGGAAGAAGTGAGTTTATTTTGTTGAAACTTAATTACAGAAATGATTCCTCATATAGAATGTTCTGTAAGATGTTAAAGGATTTATTTCTTTAGGTATTTTATGAAACTTTATCTCTGCAGCTGGGATTATTTGATGCCTCTCCTTTCTGAGAGTGTTACTTAATTTTATTTATTTATTTGTTAAATTTATTTGCCATCCATCTTGCCATGGGCCTACTCTGGGCAGCTTACAACAATAAGATAGAAAAAAAAAGATTAAAATTTGAAAAGTAAGTAAATAGTAAGGGAATAAAACAATAAACAATGGAAGTACATTAACATGATGATGATCAACAAAAAGATGAGTGGAAGGGGAGCAGGAAGTGCAGGAGGGAGGTGTTTTTTTTAAAATTTAAAATATGTAAAGGGGAAAGCAGGAAGAGATCCTTTGCTGATCCACAACCTGCAGCGTCGCCATGTTAATTGCATAAGTATTTTTTCCCCTTTGCAGCCAGCATGGGAACAAATTGATAACAATGAGTGGAATGATTAACTTTTGCCCCCACACTGCTGGATATGTGGGCCAGCTAAGGAGGAGAAAGGTCCATTTTTTTTCCACTATTGCATACAGAAATACAGTAGTTGTGAAGAAAATATGTGGCAGTTGTTACAAAAATATCAGCTTAACCTGTAAAGACAGCCAGGGGTGAGAAAGAAACTGAAAATTAGCCTTATACCTCTTGCGAGTATAGAGGAAGGAAAAGAAAAATTATATCAGGCTTTCAAGATTCTGTTGTTAAAGCCCTTATCAATAATGTAGAGTCCTATTATTTTTTTGTGGTGACTATTTCTGGACCTGGTCTATTTCAAAGCGTTGACATCAATCATGGAAACCATGCAGGCTAATTAAGGAGGGATGCTGCATTTCTCCTCTATTAAGCCTTATACTCACTTGTGTGACATTCCATATTGCATACATTACTAAGTTACTTACAAAAAATGGAAAATAGTAACAGAACAATACACTTTTTAATTTGTTGAAAAGCACTCTTCCTAAATTATGTGGGAAGATGGATGGTTGAGTCAGCATTTGCTCCTCTTCCATGTACCAGCCACATCATTTGTGAAGGGGCCAAATATAGCATGTAGGTGAAGAACCAACAGTAACTTCAATAATGTGACTTTCTTCAACTTGCATTGGTCAGCATTTCTAAAAAAAATCAATTGCTCAGTTTTGTTGAGCAATTTCGATGGCTTCAAGAACAAAGCTAAACTTTATTTCACTGATGTATAGTTAACAAAGTATGTGAGCAAAGTAAGCATGCCAACACAAGATCTTTTGACAAGTCATTGTTAATTGGAGGAATCTTTATAAAGTCACTCACAAATATGAAGAGACTCTAGTGAGCCCTTAGTACATGGGTGTCAAACTCGACACATCACGTTGCCATCACATGACATATTGCAACGTTTTTTCCCTTCACAGAGCTTGGGTGACGCATCCAGCCTGCAGGCTGCCAGTTTGATACCTTGATTCAGTAGAAACTAGAAAATCAGTTATGGATTTAAAGCTCCATAGGATCCATAGCTGGTCAGCTGCTCAACAGAATCCAGAAATCTTGACAACTGAATCTTCCTTTTGTTTTGGAAACTTAGTGGCCCCTTCCATCGTGCCTGAGGACAATAATTTAACATAAGGGAGTGAAATGCATGCCATTTGGCACACACAACTTTCTTTGCTGCCTGCACTAACACATTTGGCAATTTAGCAGCCATGCCAGCAGGCATCCTGTGAACAAAGCAGCAATATACACACCCAGTTCCTGTTTAAATGTGTGATCAGTAGGCTGTTCCAAATGGTACTGCCCTAATGTCTTTTTGTTTTTACAGGTATATTTTTATACTAACATAATCACAGAAATCTGAGTGCTGTACAAAAACATCTTATTAACTACAAAAATACAATCAGTTAAGATGAACATAAATTGTACAACATTTTTGTATCATTTTCTAACTATTTAAGAAATAGTATGCTGAATTCACTTCAGTAGTGGGTTGCTCTCGGTTTGCACCGGTTCACAAGAACCGATAGTAAAAATTTGTAGTAGTTCAGAGAACCAGTAATAACATTGGCTGGCCATGCCCCCAAACCGGTCCCTGGCCTGGTCGCCGCTCACTTACCCTGCCCACCTCATCAGAGACTTTTTTTTTTACTTTTAAAAGTATTTTTTCTACAACCTCTTCGGCTGAAAAAATGCTTTTAAAAGTTAAAAAAAAAGCCTCTGATGATTGTGCGGCTCAGTTGGGATCGTCAGAGGCTTTTAAAAGAATTTTTTTCTACAATCTCTTCAGCCAAAGAGGTTCTAGGAAGAAAAAATGCCAATAAAAGCCTCTGGCGATCCCAGGTGAGTTGCCTGATTGTCAGAGGCTTCTAAAAGCATTTTTTCTGCAACTTCTTAAGGTTGTAGAAAAAATACTTTTAAAAGTTAAAAAAAGAAGTTGGCCATGCCCACCCAGTCATGTGGCCATGCCCACAAAATAAGCCACACCCACAGAACAAGTAGTAAAAAAATTTAGAACCCCTGATTCACTTGCTTCCAAGATAGATAGCTTTTATTGCGGTCAAAGACCAAATTAAAATACACATAAAAGGGGGGGTAGATTTTACAAATGTAAATAGATCATGTGACAGTACACCATCTACTACCTCAGATACAATCTGTACTATCAATACTAGTGATTCTCTGCCATAGGGATTACCCGTCTCTTCCCCCGTTTATTTTCAGCCACAACTGCAGCAAAAATTTTTGCCACCTTTGAAGTTATATTAGGGTCTGCATCCTGGAGTAGGAAATAAAGGCTGAACAGATCAGGTGATCCAGGGAATCTCTGGGAAATAGGGGAAATGAATCTTGATCTTATGTCTTGATAGTGGGGACATACAAATGTAATGTGGAACAGAGATTCCGGGGATCGGCCATCACATGTACAATAGGTGGATTTTATTCCCCCTGAGAGCCTACTGTCGAGGACATTCATGAGGATCACATTAAATCCTTCATAAGTGCCTTCACTGCCTTCATAAATGCGAGCCTATGTTTGATAGAGTGTAACGCGGAGAGGTAGGGCGGAGGGTGAGGCAAGGGAACAGTTCCAAGGGAAAATGGTGAGCATGTTCCCGATCCATTTGCCAGATTTAGTTGTCTATCAATGTCGTCCGGCCATTGAAAAATCAATGATTTGGCAGCATCAGGGCCTAAAATAAAAGCTTCAATGGGGAAAATCCCAATCTTCAAAAGTTTTGTATGGATATTATGGGCCCAGGGACTATGAAAAGGGTCCCGCCATAGGCATTGGCCTAGGTAATAACCTGGGAGCCTGATCCACAGGGACAACCAATAACCAATTGCACATTTCCATATGATTGTAGCAAGTAAAGATATGCCCAGTTCCAGCCGAATTGCGGCGTTACTTACGCAGGGAGGGACTCCCATCAGATGGTGTAGCAACTGGCTGTGGACAGACTCAAAAGAAGAGATGTTGAATTGGACCCATAGGGGGGCTTGCTTCCAAAAGATCAACAGAGTGGAGCAGATCTTAACTTCCAGGAGTTGGTTGTTCCATAACATGTAGGTCATGACAGAAAAACTGGGAGTGGAGAATTTTCCTAGGAATTTCATATGAGAATTCTAATTAAGGGTGGTAATCTTGAAAATATTTTGATGCCATGTATGTCATACATTGGGAGAAAAGAATTAAATCTTCAATAGCTGGCATCATTAGCACTATAGCATTTTTCACCTATCGACAAACCATGCTAGATTTACCCAGCCTGTTAAGTCATGAGCAAATGGCTGGAAAACCACAATAGATGCATTTACACAGCATGCTGAGTCCAAAACAAACTACATTATGGCTTTTCTCATGGGAAAAAACACTGGCTTGGCTTGTAAAACACTGGCCAATTGGCAGTGTAATGGCATCCTTCAAGCATTATAGGCATGACATTTTGCCAGTCCTTGGGGTACAGTGTGTTTGTTGGAATATATATTTACATACAAATGTATCTGGTACCTCTCAAGCTTCAGTTTTCAGTGCATGGCCATGCATTTAAAATAAATGTACAGGCAGAAAGAAAAGAGAAAGGAGAAAATGGAAAGGAAAGCATACATTCCCTATAGTAGAGATAATGTTATTTTATTGCTCCAGGCTGGCAGCTTTAAGAATAGCAAATGAAACAGAATTTTTGTTCTTGCTACTGTTTCACAACACACACAAAAGAAAGGTAGGGAAGAAAATATACCTCTATGTGCACAGAGTGAAAATATTTTCTAATGAACTCAGGGCACTGGGATTGCCGACACAGCCCTTTGACAGACCTGGACAATACATGTCTCTTACCTAATTATTTTTCGACCCCCCAATGACATTATTATTGGGTTCTCAGAGCAGCAGGACTAAAAAGGAGAATCACAAAGCAGTCTTCAGTCACTTTGTAGTTTCTTCTAAAATAAGTCGGCCAGAATTGAAAATAGTCAGCCAAAATAGTGAACTTCAACACTGAAATCTTGAGGCTCACTTTCTTCCTTTTTTGTTTTTTAAGTACTTCTTGTTTGGAGAGTTTGTAGTGTAGTTTTTATATCATTTAGAATTTTATATCATTTAGAATTGTAATAGATTTTAATAGCTTTTATTTTGCTATTTTATTGTGAACTGCTGTGAAGAGTCCTATAAGCACTGGAAGATGATGGTGATAATAATAAGTAATCAAAGCTCCAACTTTGCACGCAATCCAAATTCTTTATAAGAATGAATAGAAAGATAAATCATGTCTGTACGCGTGGTGGGTTGGCCCCGGTTCTCCTCCTCCCACCGACCCTGATGTCATCAGGATGCTTCTGCACATGCGCAGAAAAGAGAGAGAGA
Organism: Coluber constrictor foxii; assembly: GCA_038048745.1. Lineage (NCBI taxonomy): Eukaryota > Metazoa > Chordata > Lepidosauria > Squamata > Colubridae > Coluber > Coluber constrictor. Next base: position 75,801,190 of record CM075961.1, read on the forward strand.
GAGAGAGAGAGTGCAACCCCATTGCGAACCAGTAGTAAAGGTAAGTAGAACCCACCCCTGGTTTGTATATGCTAGCTTTATTTTTCATAGTGTATTCTGCTTTTCTATATCAATTTTACAATACATCTGGGAACCAGGGAAGATGAAAATAAGGCCATGGAAATTGCAGTGAATTTGTGGTCAAGAGAGAAACAAGAGACACTCCTCGAAGTAAGGTTTTTACAGATTAACTGATTATTTAAATAGTTTTAAAACTTAATTCAAGTTTTAAATTATCAAGCTCTGGTTTGTATTTTTACCGTGGTGAAATCCTCTGTGGATTGCAGCTGGTTTGCTGCCTGCGAATGCACAATGTACACCAAATGCACGCTGCACACATATGCACAATGCATGCCAAATGCATGCTGTGTGTAAACATGTACAGTGTGCGCCAAATGCATGCTGTGCGTACACATGCACATTCCTGCCAAACTCACGCTGCAGGCATGCATGCAACAGTGCATGCCAAATGCACGCTGAGTGCATGCATGCAGTGCACATCAAACACGCTGAAAGTGTGTGCATGCACAGTGCACGCCAAAAGCATGCTGCACGTGCATGCATAGAGCACACCAAACACGTGCTTTGTGTGGAAAAAGGAGGCTTGGGAAGGTAAGTAGAACAGTGAGTGGGGTAACAGCTGTACCACGCGATTTAGTTTAGCTGGAAAGCAGGATTTCCTGCTTTCTAGCAAATATATACCAAATGGCACAGCTGATTGTCGGAAATACCGGTTCAGATGAACCGGTAGCTTTTTTTAACTACCAGTTTGCCCAAACCAATAGCTTTTTAACTACTGATTCGCCCGAACCGGTGCGAACCGGTAACATTTCGCCCCTGATTTTTACCATTATTGGTTTGGTACTTAGCATGTACTATAACATTGTTTTACAGCATATGTACCATTATGAATGTGGTGTTAACTGTTTTTTATATACTTTTTATCATATCATTCATTGTAAAATAATCCCAGAATTCATTCCATGTAACAAATCATCAGCTAAAATCTAATAAAAATACAACACAATGGAAAAATTAAATATACTAAATTTATTTTGTTATAATTGTTTATTTTATACAAGTTGTTTGGAGGAGACAGTTGTTTCTAGCCTCATCATTCCTGAACGAATGCAACAGAAAGGAGTTATCTTCTTTTGTACTATTTTAACAGGAAGTCTCCTCATCAAGAGGGATAGTTTTTATGCATAGTTCAGTTTCTCTCTCTGCTCTTCTGCCTCAAATTTGGAATTGTTTGAAGATGTAGAAATGTGATTGCAAAGCCAACCAGGTAGCTTTAGCATGGAAGATATTGCAGATGGCAGGAATTTTCAATGTCTGGATAGTCTTCTAATTAATCAAACTGAGTGCAGGTTGCCTCTCTGCACTAGGAGTCTCAAATATATCCCCCTGAAATTGTTCCTTCCCACCACCAAGTTGCCATGGAATATTTTGACAGAAAGATTCTGGGAGGTGGGGTGGTGCATTTTAGGACCAGGAGAAATCTCTGGAAAATTTAGCATATTTTTAGTATGATGGAATTTGCAGGCGAAATATTGCAAGATTTCTGCAAAGTGAACTAGATGTCTTTGAAGTGTAGAGTGGGAATTGGTTGAACTATTGGAGGGTAAGAAATATTTTGCTATATAAAGTAAGGCAGCTGACTGCTTATTCTGGGAACTAGGAATGTTAAAGATATGAAAATTAATAAAATACTGTATGAACTTGTTAAATTTGTAAATATTCCAAATTCTTCTGGTAAGTTTAGAATGCTAAAGGATAGTCCACCCTTCTGAGAAACAAGCGTCAGCACTGAAAGTTCCACCAATAGGTGAAAGATCTTTGCTAAAAAAAAGAAAAAGAAACAACTTTCAGATAGCAAGACTTGTCTGAACATTTTCCTCAAAGTCTGGGTCTAGAAATACAATTCAGGTGAAATCGGAAGCATCAATTGTACAATGAAGACACAGGTGGGATCTGAATGACAGCAAGTGTGTTGGAAAGTAAATACCTGTTTGGGTAAAATGAAAGTTTGTTTCCATTCCCCTTAAATGGAATCCCCTTCTTTGTAATTTCAAACTGTCTTTCCTCGAGGACTACCTATAAATTTCCTGTTGTACCCCAAGGACTATCTGTAACCTGCATATTTGACAGTCAAAATAGTGTTGAAGAGTGTTGAGTGACAGGAGTTTGAAGTCTAGCAGGGTGTGATAAATTCATCCTAGTTAAAAAAAAAATCATGCCATCCTGTTTAAATGAATATGTGAATTCAGGTCTACAGCAAGGGTGAAATGCTCTGAAGTCTGCTACTGGTTTGCTTTGCTACCAGTTCGCTTCATGTCTGCATGGGTGGTGTGCGCCAAATGTGTGCTTCATGCAGGCATGCGTGGTGCATGCCCAATGTGCACTTTGCATGCAGGCACACCGCAAGCGCTACTGCGCAGCACTGAAAAATGAGGATTAAGAAGCCTTTTCTGAGTTTTCAATGGTAAGTAGAACAGCGAGGTGGGGAACAGCTGTGCTGCGTGATTTAGATTTGCTAGAAAGCAGGGTTTCCTGCTTTCTAGCGAATATAAATTGTGCAGCACAGCTGATCGTCAGAAATACCGGTTCGCCCAAACTATTAGCATTTTTTTTACTACTGGTTCACCTGAATCGGTAGCATTTATTACTGCCAGTTCGGGCAAATCTGTCCGAACAGGTAGCATTTCACCCCTGGTCTAAAGCCAATCTATTCTTGAAACCATTGGAATGCATTGTACAAGCAGAGTCATGATTATTGCCCCTGGTGAAATTTAGAGGTTCCGTGTGCTCTATGATGAACCCTAAACATAAAGTAGCTATCAATATTCTCAAAAAGAGGAATCAAGTGAAGTTATACTTCCAGAATCTGCTAAGGACTACAGTTGTAATTTCAGGGGCAATCTGGTTTTCTGAAAAATAATAGGAATGACTAAATTGCAGTGCATGTCTGGACGCCACTTAATTTCTGCTTGCCTATATCTGAGAAATCAAGATTTGGATCATTTAGGATATTTATTTGCCAAATGCTCCCTTACTCTACTCATGCATAATGCTTAGCTGTTTTCAAAGAGAGTTCTATTAACAGTGTACTCATAGGCAACATACTGCAGTCAGGTTTTTTTAATAATATAAAAATAGGCTTGTTTGCAAGGCCCTTTTTGACAGGTAATACATGTAGTCCTCGACTTACGACCATAACTAAGCCCAAAATTTATGTTGCTAACATTTGTTAAATGAGTTTTGCCCCATTTTTTATGTCCTTTCTTGCCACAGTTAAGTGAATTGTTGCAGTTGTTAAGTTGGTAACACTATTGTTAAGTGATCCTGGTTTCCCTATTGACTTTGCTTGTCAGAAGCTGGACCCATGACCCAACAGCAACTGTCATAAATAGGAACCAAGCATCCAAATTATGAGCATGTGACCAAGAGGATGCCGCAATGGTCATAAGTGTAAAAAATGGTCATAAGTCAGTTACTAAATGAACTATTGTAAATTGAGGATTATCAATATTGCTCTGCTAGCTGCCAATTGTGCGGGTTAAACATATAAAAGACTCATATGCAAGTGGAAAGTATTAAACAATATAGTGACATCGTCTGTCCATTCCGTCACAATTCCTTTAATCTTCAATCACTGCCCAAGCAGACTTAGAGTAATAGTTTTATAAACTCTGGGGTTCCTTGACAAATTAGCTTATCCCATGTTTAATCTGATAGCTCCTCTTTGAATTGGCAATTAATCCTTATTTTTCTAGGCCACATTCTGAGCTAACACCTGAAAATCCACAATATACTTCTGAATCAAGTCCGTAGGTGGCAGATTTTATGATTGCTAGTCACTTGCTTGACTGGATTCTTGATGTTAGCTATCAAGCATTATAAAAACAGTTGTCCAAGCCAAGACATTTTTGAATCAGGAGACAGGAGAGGGAAGTGCCCTTTTATACCTCCTCCAGAAGGCAAACATTTGCTTGGTTTTCCACCATTTTTGCAGGTGGAAAGTGGGCACCCAAGCCTTAGGCATGAAAGTCAGGTGGATGACTTTGGGTCAATCACTCTTTCTCAATTCAACCTACCTCTCAGGATTGTTGTTGTAGGGAAAATAGAGGAAGGAAAGAATATTACTGTGTTTCCCCCAAAATAAGACCTGGTCTTATTTTCTTTTGACCTCCAAAATAAGCCCTCGGGCTTGTTTTCAGGGGTGTCTTATTTTTTTCAATATAGGAGGTTGGGGCCAATGTGAGCGGAAGTGCTGCTACCACTAGCCCTGCCTCTTCATCCCACCATCTACATGCCCACAACCACAACAGGCCAAATCTCTTGGTGTGTCCTGGCCTCCTGCCCTGCCTGCTGCTGCTGGGAGCCAGTGATATCCCGGCTGGGCTGCTTTTCAGCCAAGCCAATAGGTGGCAGTGGGAGCAGCTCTCATGGCATCCACTGACTAAGCTCTTGGCACACCCCAGCCTCCTCACAAACTGCCTGCTAGCCCTGCTCTTGCTGGGACTCTTCTAGGCCATGATGGGTGCCATACTGGTTGTAGAGCAGCTGCCCATACTGCTGATGGCCTCACAGGGACTCTTTGCCTTCCTGGCCAGGCAGCTCCTGTACCACTTGTCTGTGTGTGCGGGGTTGCATGTGTGTGATTGGCATCAAAAAAGAAGCTCCAAGTGTCTGCCTCCTTTCATCCTGAGTTGGAAGAACTGCACAGTGAGGGTCTGCTGGTCAGTTTGCTGCACAAACAACACCTGTGCTGGCTTTTCTCCTTCAGTCGTGCCACCCCTGTTCTGGGAGAGAGTGTGTGACCTAGCCAAAAAGCCCTGACTTTGGCACACTTGCATCAACATGCCCTGGCTGCCTTTGGCGTCTACATCAGCTGTGGCTGCTCTACTGCTACTTTGCCTTTTGCCTGGCCTGGCCCGCACTTGGGGTAGGAAGTTCAATTGTGCCAGCCAAAAAGCCCAGCCTTTGGCACATTCACATTGACATGCATGTGCCACTCTTGTGAGCCAAATCTATTGTGAAACTTTGTGCCAAGGAAGGTCCACACTTTCTCCTTCTTTTCTTCCCCCTCCCCCACGGCTGCTCCATCTCACCTCAGAAGGCGAGGCCGGTGTGCGGTTAGGGTTGGAAGTTCAATTGCGCTCTGCAAGGGAACCTCCAGCCCTGATGGATGGTTGTCAGTGAAAACTCAGACGGCTTCTGAAATCGAACAGGGGAAGAACAGACGACTTCTTCCCTTTCAGCCCCTTCTGCCTTGGCCAAAAAAGCCAAGTGGCAATTACTTGGAAAGAAAAGAAAACTTCCCCTCCCCACAGGCTCCTCTCCCCCATGCAAGCAACTTGGCTGGCCAAACCCACTGCCCCACCCACCGTTAATGACGTTCTTAACTAGGGTTTATTTTTGTGGTAGGGCTTATATTGCGGGCGCATAAATTAATTAAATAAATAATAATAATAATAATAATAAAAATCAGGCAAGGGCTTATTTTCGGGGTAGGTCATACACGGTAACATACACGGTAGGAAACACAGTAAGTACTTTTGCCATCTTGAGTTACTTATAAAAATAAACATGATATAAAAGTTAAACAACTGGCCCTGTGGTTTAGCTGGAACAAACTGGAGCTGAACATGCTTAAAAATTATGTAGCAATGAGGGTGGATTTTAGAAGGAGCCCTCCTACTCCACCGCCTCTTGCTACATTCAGAATCAGCAGTAGAATCCTTCAGATTTTGGGGTTCTATAATCTCCCAGGATTTGAAATGGACACCTAACATTAGAACCATCATTTAAAAGGCACAACAAAGAGTGTTCTTCCTTTGTCAACTTAAGAAGTTCAGACTACCTATAGTAAGTATCTAACTTAATGTTGATAAAGTTCTACAAATCATTGAGTCTCTGTCATTTGTACTTTTATAACTGTCTGGTTTGATACAGCAACCAAATAGGACAGACACAGATTTTAACGGATAGTTAGAACTGCAGGAAAAAACAGTTGCAACCAGCCTGGCTTCTATTGAAAATCTGTATATTACATGGGTCAGGAGGACTGAGAAAATATCTATAGACCCCTCACACCCTGGACATAGCCTGTTTCAATCCTCCCCTCAAGGACATTTCATGCCAAAACAACCACGTTTTTTGCCCTCATGCCATCACTCTGCTAAACACTTAATCCTCATAGTGCTGTCTAATTTTATCCATACCCTATATTTACCCATGTTGTATGTCTATAGCATTATTATTATCCTTCTCATCTTCTCTACTACCCCCTCTTATTGGTATCATTATTATGATTAGTACTACTTTGTTGTATATATGCTGAGAGTTTCTGCACTGGAGACAAATTCCTTATGTGTCTAAACACACACCAAAAAAAAAATATTAAAAAATTGAATGAATGAATGAATGAATGTTAAGAGTACTGCAGTTGCTTCAGTAATGGCTGCATTGCCTTGTTCACATGTTATTATTGTGATTACTTCAAGCGTGTTCCTTTTTTGGATAGTCTCAGATGAAACTCAGAGGGGAGACAAATTGTATTTGTTGAGCGGTTTTGAATATCAGTCTGATTCTATTTAACAAAGGATTTTTGTGGAAGGATATACTTTCAGATTCCAAGTTAATTTTGATTGATGTTCATTTCCTCAATTAATGGATCAGAACATTGTCATATTTTCCAGCATAGTTCTGGATTGAAAATATGCATCAAAAGACACTTTAATCACAACAATTTTGAGAAAAATAAGATTTAATAATATACATTTAACTGTGAAATATTCATACTTTTTAAAATTGCAAGTTAACAAGGATGAAACAAATTTCACAAAGTAGCAAGATATAATTAAAATGCCTATTTGAAAAAAAATGTATATTTAGACATTTATATTTTAGAAACAGAAAGTCCCATGGTAACTTAATAATAAATCACTTTATTACATAAGCAGCCTTCCCTACTATGACACTCTCCATAGTTACCATCTGGGGACGATGGGAATTACAGTCAAATATAATTTGAATGACACTAAACTGAAGTTGGCTGATTGGAAAACACATGATTGAAAATCAGTTATAATGATGAAAAAGCTATCAATTATGGAAATTTCCGTATGGTTTATTTTAACCTCCAAGCTCAAAAGTAGAGCAAATCTATGGGAAATCTATGCAAAAATAAGACAAAATATAGAGGACTTTTAAATAAAGTTGTTACTGTCATTATTGACACAGAGTGGAATATTTTTGTGCAAGCTGCTTTATGTAAGTTCTATGTACGAGAATCATAAGCCCAGGACTTACAAATTAAATTTTTACATGAAAACTGGGGCAGGAGAAATTATATACTTGGAACTGGCATAGCTGCTGCTAAGATCTTCATAGATCTTCATAGCTGCTGCTAAGGCTGAAGGTCTGATTTTTCAGGGAGTCACATTCAAATTAAGCCCAAGTGCATTTTGGGCTTTTGCAATTTTAGTTGATGAAATCTTTGTTATCTCTAGAATACTGCTGCTGAAATTTTCAAACTCCTTTTGACAGCATAAGCAGTGGTGAAATCCAAATTTTTTTACTACCGGTTCTGTGGGCGTGGCTTGGTGGGCATGATGTGCTTGGTGGGCATGGCAGGGGAAGGATACTGCAAAATCCCCACTCCCATCCCACTCTGGGGCCAGCCCGAGGTGGTATTTGCCGGTTCTCTGAACTACTCAAAAATTCCACTACCAGATTGTCCAGAACCTGTCAGAACCTGCTGGATTTCACCCCTGGGCTCTGGCCATCTTCTTTCATCAATTTTGTAAGGCAAAGATATCCAAGCCTAGTTCTATTCAAGATAATATTCTAGTGGTCAAGTCTGAAGTGAAATGTCACCAGCCATTTCCAACTTTCCTGCAGCAATCTTTGCTTTAGGAACAAGCTGTATGTTTCTGCTAAAAATCTTGCTAAAATAGTATCTTTTGGACACTAATGTCTCTAGGAATGTCAGCAACCCTTTAAACCATGGGTATCAAACTGGTGGCCCATGGACCGGATGCATCACATGCAGGCTACCCCCATCCCAGCTCCATGAAGGGGAAAATGTTGCAATACTTCATGTGACTGCAATGTGATGGCGTGAGTTTGACACCCATGCTTTAAACTGCATTTTGCTAAGAGAAAAGTCAAAAATCTGAAATGACTTGTGGAAGTTGCACAAGAGAAGGAATTAAGAACAACCTGATCAGGGGATATTAATTCTGTCATTATAATTCAGTTTCCTTTGTCTTGATCTGTTGTTCTCAAGTATAAACTCCAAACAGACAAGAAATTCTGCTGCCTGATTTGGGTCATTTAAAGATCATATGTTAATCGATGGCCTCACACATATAGTCTGTTCCATCATTACCCTGTTTCTGTGGCTTAGAATGGCATGAATGCAATTAATTTTACTTAAATCTTGGTTTATGGGTTAATACTTTGTGATTCCAGTTAAAGGGTGCTTATTTCATATATACTGGTTAGCTATACCTTACTCAGGGCTGTCAAACTCCCGGTCCAGAGTCTGGATGCATCACATGCTGGCCATGTCCATGCCCAGTTTAGTAAAGGGGGGAAAATTCCCGATTCCCCCCCCCCCCCTTTATGTCACATGACGACACTATGATGACATGAGTTTGACACCCCTGCCTTAGCTTATATAACCACTGTGGGTTGTAGTTGCTATCCAACTTTGGAAATATTTTTGCTGCCAGATTCCTGGATTAGAAACTAGATATGGCAGGAATTTTGTTGGATTTCCTACACCCACTGAACTAGAATAACAGAATAGTCTATATATGCAAATATAGGAGAAGAAAAAAATAGTGTTGTTGGAGCACAACTCTCAACAGGGCCATGTTGAATAACAACAAGCACTACAAACTAATGCCATGAAAGCAAAGATACAAAAAACCCACTGACAATCCAAACTGCCGACTTTGCAATGACAAAGTTGAAACTGTTTCACACTTAATATGTAATATGTAAGTGCAGCAAAATCGCGGAAACCGATTACAAAGCTAGACATGATCGAGTTGCTAAATTAATCCACTGGTCATTATGTCAAAAAATACCTTACCTGTATCTGAAAAATCATGGGAACATAAAGTGGAAAAAGTTGTTGAAACTGAGATGGTGAAGATCTTATGCGATTTTCAAATACAGACAGATCGTCATTTGGAACATCACACGCCAGATATCATGGTTGTTGAGGGTCAAAGTGTACAACTTATTGATATCACTGTACCAGGAGACATCAGAGTTGAAGAAAAAGAACTGAAAAATCATGAAAATATCGCGACCTGGCCATTGAAACTACACGGTTATGGATAATACGCATTGTATCGGGGCACTTGGTACCATGCCCAAGAATTTCACAAAACACATCAAGAAATTGCAGCTTCCTGCAATAACACCACCATAACTGCAAATAACTGCGCTACTCAGAACATAGTATATTCTAAGAAGTTATTTGGTTGATACCTAGGATGCTGGCAGCAACCTGTATCAACCAGTAGCACCAGTCAATGGTATTTATGATACATTTTTAAATGTTCAGTTGACGGAATTTAATGAATAAAAGAGATAATAATAAAATTTACATGCTACCTGATTTCTGATGACTCTGGATAGATTGGTAGTTCACCCCCATCTCAAAAGTGATTCTTAACACTTATTCTTAACACTATTTCTTTTATATGTGGCAAAAGGATCACTAATAAGAATTTTGATTTTGATTTTGATTTTGATTTTATTTGATGTATATACCGCCCTACTCCTGAAGGACTTAGGGCAGTGGACAGGCAACAATAAAATACATACATACAAAATTTAAGAGCAGAAATAAATTTGAATTAAATGGTTTGGCCCAGACAAATTAAAACCCCAGCAATTTAAAACAATCAAACTTTAAATATTGAAGTATTAAAAAAGATATTAAAAATTAAAAATGTTAAAAAGAGGGAGAAAGTTAGGCCAGGCCCACGCGGTGAAATAAAAAGGTCTTAAGAGCGTGGTGGAAGGTGCGCAGATCCGGGATCCTCTGTATCTCTGGGGGAGCTTGTTCCAGATGGTAGGTGCCCCCACAGAGAAGGCCTTCCCCCGGGGGGCCACCAGTCAACATTGTTTGGCCGATGGCACCTGGAGGAGCCCCTCTCTATGAGAGTGTGCTGGCCAGTGGGAGGCTATTGGTGGTAGTAGGCAATCCCGCAAATACCCAGGTCCTAAGCCATGGAGCGCTTTAAAGGTGGTAACCAAAACCAAAGTGCACCCGGAAGACCACCGGGAAACAGTGCAGCTTGCGCAGGAGTGTATCACATGGGAACACCATGTCGCTCCCATTACCACCCGCGTGGCCGCACTCTGCGCCAGTTGGAGCCTCCGGGTGCTCCTCAAGGGGAGCCCCATGTAGAGAGCATTACAATAGTCCAGGCGGGAGGTGTGAGTGACCGTGCATAAGGAGTCCCGATCCAAAAAGGGGTGCAACTGTCGAATCAGACGAGCCTGGAGAATGACTCCAAGGTGGGCAGATTTTGTGAAAATATCTTCCCATATACATGTTACCTTCTCCAAATACAGGCTTATTAGAAGACAATGCCGATGCCATTTTGATCTTTCCATAATGCTTCACAACATGATCCTTTATCAGATGCCCTAGGATTAGGATCATGCTGTATAACAGGGTGTCAAACTGGCTGCCTGCGGGCTGGATGCATCACATGCAAGCCATGCCTATCCCCACTCTGCAAATGGGAAAAACACCCCAAAATGTCAGGTGATGGCAACCTGACGCAGTGAGTTTAGACAACCGTGCTGTACAGGAAAACTGGTATGCTGAGCATAGCTAATCAAGGAATTGAGTGGCCCAAATGGTATCATTTGTAAGCTCTTTGAAAGTAACTCGATCCCAGCAGTAGAACTAGTTTGATTCATATAAGCTAAGCCATGAACCATGGTTTATCGATCAGGCTGTGCTAAGACAAAAGCAAACAAATCATATTATCACTTAGGAAAGGAATAAATTATCACTTAGGAAAGGAATAAATTAGACCTCTAAGGATCAACTATCAACGAGATTAAAATAGGCAGAAGTGGAATAAATTAATCTGCTGTGCAATAACCTAGTTCCTTATAGGTATCATCTAAGGAAATAGAATAATGCATGTTTAAGGATTTGCTGAAGCAGGATTTCTCTAAGGTGTTTAAACACTTCTCGGTGTTTGTCCTGAGGTCAGCATTGTGCAGATGAGTCCTAAGTGAAAGAATTCCAACGTGCTAATTGATATGAATAGCCAGAATTAGAAATAGTTAACAGAATTTATTTAAATGTCAGGGAAAATAAGCCTATTAATTTTTCATGCAAAACTCTCCAGTTTTCTTAGTTTGCACCCAATCACCCAATCTACCCAAATCAGCAGTTTCTCTTCAATTAAACCACCCTAATTAATTTCCCACACAGATCTAGCTTGAATTCCTTTTTCAGTAAATTCAATTCCCTTTCAGTAAATTACCTTCCTCCATCATGCTCCCATCTCCTCTTTAGAGAAACTATAACAAACTTTGGATAATGATCTGAAAAAAACAAATACACCTATTTTTAAAGTGTGCATATGACACAGAAATATCAGCTGTTTATGAAGGGATTTGTCTCAGAAATATTATAGATTAGCAACAGACAAGACAGTTGTTATCTTCCCCGTGGATAGAAAAAGTCACACGGAGCCTTAACTGTTAGGCCTACCCTATATTATGTCTATACTATATAACATTTGTGTCTATATCTTATTCCTAAACAGTCTATTTTCCTTTGTTATATGAATCTCTACTACTATTTAGCTATCTGTTACTGTCAACTACTATTCTAAACTGCTGAAATTTGGATTGGCAGCTCCTCAGTCTGTGCTCGGGTGAGAGAAGGAAGATGCCTCATTAGTTGCTGGTTGTAACTTCTGAGCATTGCCCCTGCAGTGGTGAAGCTGCTGGATTCTGCTGTTGGTGAATCCAAGCCTGATCTTCCTTTATCATCAATTTTCAGCTGTTCTACTGTCTTAGCTGCAAATTCCTCCTTTCTGCTTTACCACATAGCACACATTGCACCACCAAACACACCTACACACTAGTGCTCTCCGTGGTTTCTTAAAATCCCAGGGGAGAAAACAAAGAGAAGGAAGAGCTCATTCTGGCCACTGCAAGGCTTTCCTTCCACACTATTCAGTAGCTGTTCTCTCGTGCTCACAATCATAAGACAGAGCACAAAGCTGAGACATCACTGATATTTTCTAAAAGCAAATACTGTATTTTCCTGCGTATAAGACTACTTTCTAACACACAAAATCTTCTCAAAAGTCGGGGGTCGTCTTATACGCCGGGTCTCATTCTCCTGTAACCAGGCAGACCAGCCCATAAGCCTCTGACGAGCCTTAAATGGCTCTGAGGAGGGTCGTCTTATACGCCCAGTCGTCTTATACGCCGGAAAATACGGTAATATAATAGATCTGCTTCTTGAATCTGCAGCATGTTAAATAATGTTTAATCTAAACATCATTTGCTAGGCCCGTACATTTAGCATCAATGAGCTGGGTCCTTTTGAAAGCAACCTTTTTTTAAAAAAAAAAATGAAGACGAAGTGCCATTTTTGTGTCATTAGCATTTTTCTGTAGCTACATATAATCTTAAATACATCTCTTTTTACTATAGCAATTATAATGTGTATCTCTTAACAAATAAATGTTACAAATCTCTTCCTGGAATGTCAACTGTTCCCATGAGTTTTGGCTGATGGATGTAACCATACACCTAAGGTTTAAAAAGTTCCTTCCAAGCAGGTAGTTACAGATAACCCTTAACTTACAACCCAATTATAGTTACAGATAACCCTTAACTTACAACCCAATTATAGTAGGGACAGAATTTCCATTGCTAAGCAAAGAAATTGTTAAGTAAGCCAGGCCTATTTTATGATCTTTTTGCTACAGTTGTTAAGTGAATCACAATGGTTATTGAAATCTGGCTTCCCTCCTTGATTCTGTTGGAAGCCGGCTGAGAAGGTTGCGAATAGCTATCACATAACTCTTGAGACACTGCAGTTGTTACAAATACATGCCAGTTGCCAAGCGCCTGGATTTTGATCATATGACTATGGGGATGCTTGCAATGGTTTTAAGCGTAAGTCACTTTTTTCAATGCTGTTGTAACTTTGCATGGTCATTAGAGAAATGGTTGCAATTTGAGGATTACCTGTATACTGCTACCATCAGTTCTTGGATGGAGATCTAGAGGCGACACAAGAGGAAATTCTCCTTTCCTGTGACTAAGCATTGAAATTAGTATCTAGTGTTTTCTTTTAATCAAGCTCAATCTGTGTATTAATACAAACTCAATGTCAGAGTAACACAAAAGTTTTACATTATTTTAGTAAAAGCAATGAAGTAAAAGGGATTAATGTACCAAATGATACAAGACTTAATTCCCAATATCAAAGCTAATAGGAAGTCTATAAATAGGATGAAGAAAACAACAGAGGGATGGAAAATAGGAGATATAAAGCTACCCAATGGAACAAAAGAAGTATAAGATCTCTGATGGTTCTGTCTGCATTTTCCCTACAGAGTTTACCTTGCTAGATACATTTCATCCATGATTTTTGGAGTGCTGTGCCACAATGTCAGACCCAGCCAGGAGACCTGTTCTTATCATCCCTGCTTCTCTGAAGTCCTCTTTATCTGAGGACAACAACCATTCTAACTTTCTCTTCTGAATCTCTTCTGTGGTGAAATCCAAAAAAAATTTACTACTGGTTCTGTGGGCGTGGCTTGGTGGGCGTGGTGTGGCTTGGTGGGTGTGGCAGGGGAAGGATACTGCAAAATCTCCATTCCCACCCCACTCTGGGCCCAGCCAGAGGTGGTATTTGCCGGTTCTCCGAACTACTCAAAATTTCCACTATTGATTCCCCAGAACCTGTCAGAATCTGCTGGATTTCACCCCTGATCCCATCCCCAGTCTCTTATGGAAGAAGGCAATAATTTTAGAGTGACAAAACACTTAAAGAGTCTAGTCTACAGATCTCTCTATTCCTGCTATTGAATTTCAAAGCAGAAAAGGTACTGGGAGTGGGGGGAAGGGAAGAGCACTTAAGAACACCTAGCAGTGCTTCCTTAAAGAAGCTCCATTATTCCTGGTGACACACAGAAGGTATGCAGCACTAGGAAAATCCATTCTCAAGTTACAAAAGTGAAGATGAGTCACTTTAGAGTGGTTGTATCTTATCACCACCTGCTTCTTTAAAGGCATATTTTGCTGGGACTTGACTTCAGAAAATGATGTGCTGTCTTGAAGGAGATGCTGGGCACCCATTCTTCCTCCCCCAAAAGCCCAACTTTTCTGTTTTGGATCTGCACAGCAGTGTATCATTGTACACTGTACATGTTCATCTATCATTCATACAGAAAACCATCAATCTATACAGAAGACAAAAGCCTTTTCTTCCAGATTGGTTTTTTGCAGTAAAAAAATGGATAACGCAGCAAGATTTCTTTATATGAGGAGCATTTGCCCCAAAGGAAAACAAAATTAAGACAAACTCTAGTCATAAAAGGAAGGTAAAGTTAAAATAATTGGCTCTTTCTATTGATCAATCAATTTTATTTATAGCCTAATGATCCAAGAGTTACAAATATAATCTAAAAATTTAACAAGGAAAATATTTAATTAATATTACACAATATTTAAAACTCCAGCTTCCTGATTTATTAAAAGCCTTATTTTTAGAATCATTTAGATTAGATTAGAATTCTTTATTGGCCAAGCGCGATACACAAGGAATTTGTCTTTGGTGCATATGCTCTCAGTGTACATAAAAAGAAAAGATACATTCGTTAAGAATCATAAGGCACAACATTTAATGATATTCATAGGGTACAAATAAGCAATCTAATCATACTAGGAAACAATCAATATAAATCGTAAGGATATAGCAACAAGATACAGTCATACAGTCATAAGTGGGAGGAGATGTGTGATAGGTATGATGAGAAGATTAATAGTAATGCAGACTTAATAACTAGTTTGACAGTGTTGAGGGAATTATTTGTTTAGCAGAGTAATGGTGTTCGAGAAAAAACTGTTCTTGTACCTAGTTGTTCTGGTGTGCAGTGCTCTATAGCGTCGTTTTGAGGGTAGGAGTTGAAACAGGTTATGTTCAGGATGTGAGAGGTCTGTAAATATTTTCACAGCCCTCTTTTTGACTCGGGCAGTATATAGGTCCTCAATGGAAGGCAGGTTGGTAGTAATTTTTTTTTCTGCAGTTCTAAAGACTTTGAAGTCTGTGTCTGTCTTGTTGGGTGGTTGTTAAAAATTGTATTAACTAATATTTATTAAATATATTACTTGTTAAACTGGTTCATCCAATGGCAAGTTTATATTATAAATTGTAGCTTGCTTTTGGGCCATTTGACATTAATAAAATAGGTTTATCTCTTCATTACTGTACTCTTAACAAATTTGACAACCTTCATTTTCAATTTTGGGAAGGGGTAGAACCTATTTTTCTTTTTGATAGCTACAGTAATTTGCAGTTAGTTATAGAAGAATGCTGTTGTAAACCAAGAAGCACTACAGGTAGTCCTTGACTTACAGCAGTCTATTTAGTGACCATTCAGTCTATTTAGT
Organism: Coluber constrictor foxii; assembly: GCA_038048745.1. NCBI lineage: Eukaryota > Metazoa > Chordata > Lepidosauria > Squamata > Colubridae > Coluber > Coluber constrictor. The sequence goes on from CM075961.1 coordinate 75,816,925, forward strand.
ACCAAACATTGGCACTAAAAAAAAATGGCATGACCGTTTATCACACTGATGACAGTTGCAGTATCCCCATTGTCACATGATCAAAATGCAGATGCTTAGTAACTGGTTCGTGTTTATGACGTCTGCCGTGTCCTGGAGTCGTGTGATCAACTTTGTGACCTTCTGACAAGCAAAGTCAATGGAATGCAGACTCACTTAACAACCATGTTGCTAATTTAACAAAAAATGCAATTATTCACTTAACAACCCATGGCAAGAAAAGTTGTAAAATGTGACAAAACTTGCTTAACAAATGTTTCACTTACCAACATTAATTTTGGGCTCCATTGAGAGCCCAAACTACCTGTTTATAGAACTACCTGTATATAGGAATGCTATTAATTTCTTTGGAAGTGGGGAGACAAGAAATGAAATTGTAGACGAAAGGAAAATACAGAGGCAGTCACAACAAGGATAAAGATAAGGCTAAGAAAAAAAAAAGCATGGGAACTGAATTAGATGCAGAATTCTTCAAGAGCTAGATAGCTTTGCAAAGCCAACAAGCCAAATAAAGTAGCAATGGTTGTATAAAGTTTGCCCCTAGCAATTAGTGAAGAAAGCACAATGCTTTTGAAAGTATGCTTTCCATGATCATGGCTAATACACACCTTTATGAAAGTGATGGAAGTGTTTAATCCTTCTGGAAAAGCCATCAATTCCAGATCTTTTATAGTTAAGTGGACTGAATAATTTAATTAAATATTAAGGCAGAATTTTGAAAGGAAACTAGAACGTAATGTGTGACCTGTTGCTTATTTCGTCCCAAATTTTACAAGAGTCACCTTCTCCTTTGTGTATTGTTGGTTTGTTGATCCCTCCAGAACATTTTGTCTTCTCCTCTCCTCTCCCTTCCATCCCTATCCTCATGTTTAACCATGGTTCATCAATAGATCTCAGCTGTTTTTTGTATAATGCTTATCCTATCAAAATATACATCAAGAAATTTATATAAAATGCAAAAAAATCTGGCAAATTTAGAAAGAGCACAGACGGCCTTGCATTAGGAGGATTCTGCACATTCAACCATTTGAAAATGCATGGTAAAAGAAACAAATGTGGTGATCTATTGTTAATTTTTTTTAACCTTAAATCACAAGATCAGACCTAGTGATTTTCGTTTCCTATCGGGAACATATAAACGAGTAACATCTTCATGCCGGTGCACAATTTCGTTGCGTTCTCCTCAAGCCTCCGCTACACACGTGTGAGAAAGAAACCTAAAGCCCTGGCAAGCTTTTTCTCCCCCTCCCTTTAAAAATAACTTTTGGAAACGCCAGTCTCGGGTGAGGTGTACAATTCACTCCAAAACCCAAAGGATTTATGACGCATCCTTTTCCTTCGGCAAGATTGATGCTGGCCACAGTTCATCACAAGGCAATTATAATAATATCTGCGCTTTTAAACCGATTTAATCTCACCTTTTACCTCCCTCCCCCAACCGATTGGTCGTACACGCCCCTTCCCCCAGCCTTCTGGAGGAGGCGGAGCCGCAGCGCATCCTCGCTCTCCCCGCGGAAAGGCTGCTCTTCGTGGGCCAGGTCTGGATGTAGAGCTGCTGCAAGCAGGAGGGGTAGTCCCGTCGGCCTGGAGGGGGAGGGGGAGCTAGGTTGAGAGCCGCCCCCTTTCATTCCTATTTCCCCGTTGAGTCTCCTCTCCACTGTTAGCGAAGGGCGCTGAGGGGTAGCCAGGGAAGCAACTGAGGAGCTCAGCGCCGCCTTCTTTCTCTTCCTCTCTTCTTCCTCCCGCCTTTCCTCTTCCTCGCCTGGATCTGCGGAGATGAACAGCGCTAGAGACCGACGCCTATCTCGGCAAAGCTGGTGGGAGAGGAGGCGCTCGGGTTCCGGGCTTCCCTGAGGTGCCCACGAGGATTCCGCCCGCCGGCGTCCGTCTGAACCTGAGTGGAGCGGCCGTCCCCTCGGCCAAGCGCTCCCGCCCTCCCTCCTCTGGATGCTACCGCTGCTGCTGGTCCACGGCTGCCCCCCCTGCGAGGGCGCGGGAGGCGGCGAGCTCGCATGGCGGCAGCGCAACGGCGGCGTCGGGCTTCGAAGGGGCGTCCCAGACAGCGTCCGAGGTTGCCGGGTCTGCGGGTGGTTCGCTGGCGACGAGCAGCCCCGTGGCGGCGGGCACTGTGGCTTCTTGCCCTGGGAACCTCGCTGGGTCTGCTCCTGGCGTGGTCGTCTAATCGGCTTCTGCATTGGCTGGCTTTCCCGTCTCACACGACGGTGCGTACCGAGTGGAGCCGTCAGCTGGCCTTCCCTGCCGTCACGTTGTGTAACAATAATCCGCTCCGTTTCCCGCGCCTCTCCAAAGGCGACCTCTACTACGCCGGCAACTGGCTCGGCCTTCTTCTACCCAACCGGACTGCGCGGCCGCTGCTTGCTGAGCTCCTGCGCGCCGAACCGGAGCGACTGCGTTGGTTCGCCAAGTTGGCCGACTTCCGGCTCTTCTTGCCACCGCGCCACTTCGGTGGCATCAGCGAAGAGTTCGTCGATCGCCTGGGGCACCGCCTCGACGACATGCTCCTCTCCTGCAAGTTCCGGGGCGAAATGTGCGGCCCGCACAACTTCTCTGCCGTGAGTAGAGGAAAAGAGGGATGAGCTGAATGGGGTGGCTCCGCGGGGGCGGCGCCGAGGGAAAACCTGCAGATCGGCCCGTCAAGCCGAAATCCCGGTAGTTCCCGGTCGCCACCCGCGCGGAGCCTCAGTAGAGATAGAAGAGAGGCTGTACCGTTTCGCGTAGTCTTTGCAAGAGCTTTCTGTGGATACACCTTATCCACTTTCTGTGGATAAGGTTCAAGTGCCTGTTGAATGTCTAAAATCGTGCACTTGAAAGTGTTAATATTTTATTATATCATTATATTACTATTATCTCTTTGAACAACTTAGGCAAAGGTAGCACTTTATTTGATCTTCAAACAATGTCTAAGAGAGTAGCCTAAAATTATCCATGGCTGGGATGAGCTTAAAAGAGAGTCTCCTCAGTGCTGCTTTTGACATTTTAACCACTAATGGAGCCAGCTTTCTTTTCACTGTTATTTCTAATTGAAAGAAAGTAAACAGGTTTATATGTGCCTTCCATCAGTGGGAAATAAGGCTATACCTGTTGAATTTATGCCTGTTCTATAGTTAATAAAAGTGGCTTATGTAGAAAGAAGTTTGATTCTGAGCAATGATATATATGCTTGTATTCTTTCAATAAAGGAAATGTTTTCTTCCAAATATTTTTTTAAATAGCTGTGTGAAAAGCACTTTTATTAAGCAAAGATTTTTCACTTCTCTGAATACACATCCTGAAAAGCAATGTCTGTTGAATTATTTTTCCTTTTCATGCTTCTGTTTAGAGATATAGATACAGCTTTTCACATAGTGAAATGAAGTAGAAAGAAGAATCTAACCTATTCCAACCTAATCTTAACTATTTTAAAATAATTTTTGGGGGAGGTGGGGATGTGAAGAGACTTAAGAGATACATGTCCTGTTCTAGGCAGCTAGAAAAATTGTGGTGCTGATGAAATATCTGGCAAAGGAACAGGATTTGTGAAATGAATATCATTTGTAAGTGCATTGAATATAACTTTTACTTTTCCTGACCATTCAGGAAAAGTAATATTTTCCCTCCTTCAATATTTTTGGAGCTGACTGAAGTCTGTAAAAAAGCAAGACTGATTTTTCTTTCTCTCTAAATGGGGAGTACTTGACATTTTATAAACAAAATCATGAGAAGGAAGCTGTGCAAATATGCATTATGGCAAGAGAAGGCAAAAAGAGATAGAAGGTAACTTCTCTTCTCAGGACAGAGTAATGGCTGGTTCAAATGCTTTTCTTAGCAAGATGCTTTTGAGAAATTTGAAACCAATTTCAGAATAGTGCTTGTGCTGTCTACAAATAAGTCTGGATGGATTCATTCTGGGTGCTGACCCCAAACAGTTTAGAAATGTGTTACAAGTATGGTAACTTGGCAACAATAAAAATAACTTGTATAAGGTAATATTTTCTGGATAATCACGATGTTAGTAATTAAAGGTCTGTATTTTGAAAGATGATACTGTCAACAATGGATAATGTGTCAGGAAGTGGCTTTACATTTAAAACAATTGTAATTTTGTTTGTAATGTTAAACAAGTATGTTGTAAGTCAAACAGAGGACATGTGAATAATAAAGCCCAACATGAATACATATTTAAGATGCTAATTTGAGAAATCTTGTGCCCTCTGCAGTAATATGTATGTAGTATTAATAAAAATAATAATAAATATGAATAGAAGGTGGTTTTAAGCCAGGGAGACCTACCAAAAGTACTTCGAAATAGGTAGTCCTTGAGTTACAACTATAATGAAACTGTCCATCATGTTCGTAACTTGTGATAGTCGTAAAGTGAGTAAGTCATGTGACTGACCCAGGTTTATGACTTTTTTGTGGTGGGTTGTGAAGCATAGTTGCTGAGTATCTGACGCACAATCATGTGATTGTGGAGATGAGGCCCAACTATTGGAATTTTGAATTCTGGTAATAATTATCACCTGGTAGGACTGTCAGAACTTTGAATGATTACAAGTGGAGGACTACCTATATTAAATCAATACCATTCATTTTATATTGTTCCATTTTGGGGGGTAAGGCTTGAGACTAAACTATTTTGTTATCTTTCACAACAGAAGCTCATTCATATCAGAAAAAAAGATCTTCTATCACAGGAGCTTTCCAGATATTGTTAGCCTCAATTCCAATCTTTTTGACTGTTAGTAATACTGTCTACGATTTCACCTCCTCCAGTTCTACCAATGACTATGCTAATCTCACTGCCTGGTTCTATCCTGAATGGACTACTGTAATGTGTTCTATACGGGTTTGCCTTCAGAGGATTATTCAGAAGCTTCAGCTGGTGCAAAATGTAGCTGCATGGGCAGTTGTGTGTTTCTTTAGAGGACACTTGTCATGTTCTGTGAGCAGTGCTGGTTACCAGTTTGCTTCAGGGTCCAATTTAAGGACCCCGAAGCCCTATGTAGGGCTTTTGACCTTTAAAGCCCTACATAGCAAGGGACCAGGTTATATGAGGGACTGCCACTCCTTGATTACATCTACCTGTCCCATCAGGTCCAGCAGAGACTTGCATGCTATAGAATCCCATCTGCCAAGAAATTCCATAAGGCGGGGCCTAGAACATGAGCCTTTGCTGCCTTGGTACCCACTCTTCGGAATATGATTGCCCCTTAAGTGGTTAGCTCCAACCTTTATGGTCTTTGGGAAAACTCTTAAAAAATTTGGGGGAGGGGGGTTTCACCAGGCCTGGGCATCCCCTGATGGCGAGGAACCCATGCAGTAGCTATATTGCACTAAACTATTTCTGATTTTAATCCTCCCATTACTCTTGTTTTATTAATTATTTTAATAAATTATTGGTAAATAATAAATTGGTAAATTATTGATTTCACTGTTTGCTGCCCAGCTTTTGTGAGATGGGCAGCCATATAAACTTGATAATTATATTTATTCTGAAGAAAATTATAACTCCTGTTCTTCCATTAAAACAGTAAAATGAGGGGAGGTATAAAGACTTTTACTTTAAAGCGGTCACATCTATTCGTGTGAAAATTAGCAGGAGAAAGCGTTTTGCAGCCAACGGTACGTCCTTTCCAAAACTTCTTCATTAGAAAGCAAAGTTAAGAAGAATTACAGTATGTAAATGTTCACAGGGTATCACTAAAAGGGTATTTCTTTTTTAAATGTAGGCAATGTAAACTGAGGAACAGAAGTGCTGAGGATGAAAGGTGCACAATCAACATTTCCAATCCGTCCTTTAATCTTTATTTTGTATGTGAAAGAAGAAAGGATAAGGTTCCTGGAAGTAATAATTGTATTTAATTAATCTAATTTTAATAAACTTGTATAAAAAGCCGGTCCATTTTATTCTTAGTCTTCCCAGTTTCGGTGTGTAGCTCCCATGTGACAGTGGCAATGGCAGTGAACAAAACATCCTTGCTATTGCTGCTGTGGGACCATAATTTCCATGTGTAGCAGGTCAAATGCAGTAAAATGTGATAAGCATTTATTCCTGAAATATGGTTTGCAGTGTTTGTATGAATGTAACTTTGTATTTAATGGTGGGAATAAATTAAATTCACAGCAGGGATCCAGGCTCTGTTTAAGAGCTTGCAACAGGTTAGATAGTTTTGAAAAATAATGCAAAAAGTAATCCAAGAAATCGGGGAGGTGACATGATTTTATGACAGAAAGGTAATTGGAGGTGTCCCCAGTAGTGGGTTCCACTTACCTTCTCTACCGGTTTGGAATTGGGAATGCTCGCGCATGGCGCTTCCGCGCATGTGTAGAACTGTGATGTCGTCCGGGCAGTGGGTGGAGCCTCCCACTGTCACCACTACCTGTTTGCCCGAACCGGTAGAAGCCCACCACTGGGTGTGTCCCCCCAAAATTGGAAACTGTTGATACTAATAAAGAATTAAAGAGTTTTAAAAATATAATTAGAAAAACCAGAAATTTATTTATTTATTTATTTTATTTATTATTTATTTATTATTTCAACTTATATACCGCCCTTCTCCCCGGGGGGACTCAGGGCAGTGAACAGCCAAACTTAAAACACATATAGTACAAAAGTTAAGAAAAACTAAAATAAATTAAACCATCGGCATTACCAATTTAAAATCCCAAATCTACAAATCGAAAAATTCCCAATTTAAAACCCAAAATCAATAAAATCAAGAATTTAAAAACCCCATTAAAACCAATTAAATTAGGCCGGCTTGTTGAAATAAGTGAGTCTTCAGGGCCTTTCGGAAAGCGCGGAGGTCCGGGATCAATCGTATTCCAGGAGGTAGCTCATTCCACAGGGTGGGTGCTTCCACAGAAAAGACTCTCACACCGGGGGCTGCCAGCTGATATTGCTTGGCTGACGGCACCCTGAGGAGGCTCTCTCTGTGCAAGCGTATTGGCCAATGGGAGGTTATCGGTAACAGCAGGCGGTCTCGCAAGTATCCGGCCCTATGACATGGAGTGCTTTAAAGATGAGAACCAACACCTTGAAGCGCACCTGGAAGACCACTGGGAGCCAGAGCAGCTTTGTGGGAGAGTTGGCGTGTTTTTCCAGTTTCAAGCAAAAAAAATTTGCCCACTTGGAAGAATGGTTTTGTTTAATGATGGCACCATTCATTTAATGACCACCTGTTTCAATTAATGACTGTCACAAAAAAATGTTGAAAAACCAGTTCCAGTCTTGATTTACAACTGCAATGATTTATGACCAGATCTCTAGTCCCAATTGTGGTTATATGTTGTAGACTACCTGTCCCTAGCAAGGATACAGGTAGTACTGACTTGATGGATGAAAATCACTAAGACTTCAAGATTGTTGCTCTTTCATTTCAGAGGAAGCTATTGTTAAGCTGTTCTTTGATTTTCTATTGTTTATTACAAGTCCTCCTGCAATTACACAATTTGTCAACACTCTGTTCTGACAATCTGGTTGAACATGTGGTAAAATTAAATTGGTTTTTTTAGTAATTCTGTTGAAACTCTTTTAAAAGGTTAAAAACTAATCCAAACTAATGTAAAGGGAAAAAAGGAAGAGAGCAAAGAGCAAACAATGTGCAAGAAAAAAAGAAAAAGTTTAATTAAGGAAAACAGAAAATAAAAATATTTATAAAGTAGTTTCCAAAATGTAACTCTTCTCATCCAATCACCTTCTTCAGAACTGAAGAAGCTTCTTGGATGAGAAGCAAGAAAACACCAAGAAAGTCCAATTGTTTTTTGGAAAAAAAAATACATTTGGGACTTCGGTAGTACTCTTAAATTTTTGAGCTGGCTTCTTTCAAACTTCTAGATACTTAAGATCTGTAGAAACAATAGGAAACCATGTATTCAAACAATTTCTTAAGAAGTAGCACTGTGCAAGATACTTCAGTTTCAGGCAAATTTATACAAAATATTTCTAGACTTATTTCATTATAGTACATTTCTGGTCAATATTCAGAACATAAATAAGAGCAGTTTAAAGAACATCAGAAGACATCACATATAAAAACAAGTAATATGTAGGTGTTTGACTTTGTTAATGGGACATTATGCTACTTTGATTTACTCCAATGCCAGTGCTCTTTGGAAGAATCAGTTGAATTCACACAGATATACCATTGAATACAAATATAAGCCTGTGTAATACATGCATATGCTGCCCCAGGAGTTCTCACCAATACAGAACCATCATAAATATTAAAGTTACTATGGCATTGCTTGTGTTGTAGGAGAAACTGACCTACCACACATGGAACCAGCTATCCTGGAGAAGGAAGCAGTGTGGGCACTCAACCAGTTGCTTAAACACAAAACCTCAGGAAGTGATGGAATTCCTGCAGAGTTGCTGAGACCATTGCCAACAAAATATTGGCAGCACTTTGCCAAAGTGTATTGAATTCTGGTCAATGGCCAAAAGAATGGAAAAGGTCAATATTTATTCCAATATTTAAGAAAGGTGATACAAAAGACTATTCTAACCACTGAACTATGGCCTTGATACCAAACATGAGTAAAAATCTCTTGAAGATAATTCAGTAATATTTGATCCAACAGAGATTATGGAAAGGAAAAGGAATTGGGATCATATTCTGTTAGATGATGGAAAAAGCAAAGGGATACCAAGAAGACATCTACATGTGCTTCATTGACTACACAAAAGTCTTCAAATGTGTTGACCATGATAAACCCTGGAACTGCCATAAAGAACTGGAAATATCATCACACTTCATCCAGCTCATTCAGTCATTGTACTCTGGTCAGGCAGTCACTGTAAGAATGATATATGGAGATACAAAATGGTTCAGAATTGGAAGAGGCACCCGGGAAGATTGCATCCTGTCATATATACTATTTAACATGTACACAGACATTGTTATGAGAAATGGACGTTTGGAGGAATCTACCATTGGGGTTAATATCAATGGTAGGAATATCAACAAATGCTCATGGAAAGCAAGGAGGATCTGGAGCTAATTCTGAGACTCAAAGATGTTAATAAAAAATTTGGACTGTTTCTTGACAAAGCAAAGATAACAACAACTGCAGAGAACACATAGGTAAGAGTCGACAGATCGACAAAGAGACCATCAACCAAAGTGGTGACTGCAGCCCTAAGATCAGAAGGTGGTAAGCTCTTGGAAGAACAGCAGTGTTGTCTTGAAGAGTAAAGGTATCAGCCTCACAAACAAATGCAGATTAGTTAACGCAATAATTTTTCCAATGGCTTGCAAAACTTGAATTCTGAAAAAGGCTCATAGGGAAAGGGTGGACATCTTTGAACTATGGTGTTGGAGGCAACTATTTCACACCCCATGGACTGAAAAAATAACGAAGACATCCTAGACTGAGCCTCACCAAAAATAGCACTTGAAGCCAAGATCACCAAACAGAGGCTGTCATACTTTGGTTGTATAATGAGAGCTGATTCACTCAAAAAGTCAATCATTCTGGGAGTGATCAACGGAAAAAGAAGGGGCTGCCCTAACACCTGTTGGCTGAACACTATAAAGGATGACACTGGGATGACCAGTGAAGGAGGTGGTGCGAGACAGAGGAGCATGGAGAGTTGAGATCCACAAAGTGGTAAAGGGCCGGATACGATTGAATGGCTGATGAAGATGCTTATGGCTGAATAGGACTTTATAACAGACTTCTTATGCTATAAAGTAGAAGCATGTGATTATTGTGGCTGAAACTAATTGATAGGTTCTGTATGTATGTATGTATGTATGTATGTATGTATGTATGTATGTATGTATGTATGCATGTATGTACAGTGTGTATCTATGTATAATTCTGGAGTCAGTTTTTGCCTCCTGGCAACAACCTGAACTAGTCCTTGCAGTTTTCTTGGCCAGGTTTTATGGAAGTGGTTTGCCTTTGCTTCCTTCCTAGGGCTGAGAGCGACTGCCCCAGTTAGAATAGAATAGAATAGAATAGAATAGAATAGAATAGAATAGAATAGAATAGAATAGAATAGAATAGAATAGAATAGAATAGAATAGAATAGAATAGAATTTTTTATTGGCCAAGTGTGATTGGGCAGACAAGGAATTTGTCTTGGTGCATATGCTCTTAGTGTACATAAAATAAAAGATACATTCATCAAGAATCATAAGGTACAACATTTAATGATAGTCATAGGGTACAAATAAGCAATAAGGAAACATTATCAATTAAATTGTAAGCAACAAAATTACAGTCATACAGTCATAAGTGGAAGGAGATGGGTTATGGGAAGTTATCCCACTGGCTTTATTCCTACAGGTAAAACTGTCAGTTTTCCGCTTTCTAGTCTGATGCCTTAACCCGTATGCCAAACTGGCTCTACTTTATCCAATATCTTTGTTTAAAAGTCAGATGACAACATATGTGCTAAGAGATGCCTAGGTTTGAAAGCAATTTGATAATGCAGAAGCTTAAGACAACATGTTCCTGGGACACAGCTAATCAGCTATGAAAATGAAAATTGTTTAGGACTGGGAATCATAATCCCATAATCCATCCTTGAAATCCCTAATCCTTGGTTGGCTGTGGTGGTTCTGTACTCTATGTGTAAAAGCTTTTCCTCTATACTTTTTGCAGCCACCCCCCTTTTTCTTGTGAGATAATTTTTTTTTTAATATTGAAAACAGGAAGACAGACCTACTCAGAATCTTGCAACCAAAGATAAATCTTGAAGGAATAGTAACCAGTGACATTCTAAGTCACATACTATCTGACACATCCATTCAATTCACAGGTCTCACTGAGGCTGTGATCTTTGTGGCTAAATCCAGATTGAGGAAAGTTTGAGCAGGCAAACCTGTGCTCACAAGGTCAGCAAGTAATGATGTAATTTCGTCTCACCTGCTTGTTAATTCTACACTATTTCCTCTCCAGTGGGGAGCCATAATTCTCACTTTGGCAGTAACCCTTACGCCTTAGGGTTGTGATATTGTAGCATCTTGACAGAAGCCAGACTGGCAAAAATATTAGTTTCTCCCCTGCCATCATCTGAAGTTCAGCTCCCTTTTCTTCCATTTGAAAAATACCTTTCAGAATATCTGAAATATCTGTTATCAATGTTGCTCTTTTTGAGAACTAGAAGGACAGCATTCAAAAAGAGCCACGATTAATGGCTTTGTGGAACCTGGATTCCCTGTGGAATCTAGCTATTTTCTAGAACTGACTGCGTTTGTTATATTCTGGTTGAATCTGGGTATCATGGATTGATAGGACAGAAAAAGGTTGGATGTCCTCTTTTTGCTTTAGTATTGTGGCCGTAATCACAAAAGTTCTTTTTTCCCCCCTTCTTGGTAATTTTTTTTATTTGTTTCAAAGATAGTATGTTAAAAAAACTACAAGAACAAAAAAGACAAGAATTACAAGCACAACACAACAAAAATAAAAGTGTGTGTAAGTGCGGGAAAAGAGACAGAAAAAGATGTTTACTTGTGAAGCAGAGGCTTATCAGAAAAATATGGAGAAAGGTATTAATATAACATTCAATTATAATAGAAATTACAAAATGGATGAAAGATGATCAACTAGAACTGATTGAGTTGGCAGAGATGGTGAAATTAATTATATGGCTTAGAGACAATGTTTTGGATAAGAGACTGGAAGCTGTCCATGGAGTTTAATATAGCAATAGACTGTTAATGGGCCCTTTAAGATTAGTTTATTTCTTGGGTTGCTAGCTAGTAGTTACTTCTTATATAGCTGACAGATTTGGGGGTCAGTCTGATTGATTGATGTTAGAGTTCTATATTTGAGTTATTTTTTAAAAAAACTATTTAAAAAATAGTAATATAGTAAATATTGCAAGTATAGATTATTTGTAGACCCATTATGCAAAGGGGGTATTTATTACATTTATTTGAGACATATTTGTCAACAGTCAACCAGGGTGGCCAATGTATGTTTAATGTTAGTTTTATATATATGTTCTGCACACCAATAACAATAGCACTTAGACTTATATATTGCTTCAAAAGAATTCAATTTTTTTTTACTACCAGTTCTGTGGGCATGGCTTGGTGGGCATGGCAGGGGAAGGATATTGCAAAATCTCCATTCCCACCCCACTCTAGGGAATGGATACTGCAAAATTCCCATACCCTCCCCACTTGTGGGGAACGATATTGCAAAATCTCCATTCCCACCCCACTCTGGGGCCAGCCAGAAGTGGTAAATTGCCGGTTCTCCAAACTACTCAAAATTTCCACTACCGGTTCTCCAGAACTTGTCAGAACCTGCTGAATAGCACCCCTGCTTCATAGTGCTTTACAGCCCTCACTAAGCAGTTTAGAGTCAGTCAATTGCCCCTAACAATATGGATCCTTGGAAGGGTGGAAGGCTGAGTGAACCTTCAGCCGGTGAGAATCGAACTGCCAAACTGCTGGCAACCGACAGTCATCAGAAGTAACCTGCAGTACTGCATTCTAACCACTGTGCCACCACTAATGTTGAACCCTTTCTGACCTAGACTACCTAAGATGAGAAGTTGTGCTGATTTTGCCACAGTGGTGAAAAGAGTAAAGTCTCTGTCAAGTCCTGAGCTCACTTAATGAATGTCTTGGAGCAAGTTTAAAATATATCAGCTGTGGTTATCCCATCTGTAAAGAGGGATAACTTGATCTCTTTTATAGAACCATTCTAAGGAAGAGGGATAAACATATTGAGCTTTTATGTTTTAGTGTAGTTATATCACTGTGCATGTTTGGTAGTTGCATTAATGTTTCCATTTAATTCAATTTCTAATTAACTCATTGTAGGGTAGTAATATGCAAAATATGGAATGAGAAGTTGAAAATAAGCCAGGCATCTGGAATCAGAAAATGAAAGCCAGGCATATGGAACAAAGCAATCACAAGGAAGCTGAATTCTTAAGTAAGGTAACCTTTCTCAAATAGAGACTATCTAGATGCTTGGGTCTATCAGAATTTTTAGCAGCACGCTGGCAAAGTATCTTGGAGTTGGATCCCAATTTTGTTCAAGGGTAGCAATGTGAGAAGGCTTAAAACCCAACCTAACCGTACAGGATGGGACAGGATACCCTGTTCCCTCCAAATAAGACATTCCCTGATAATAAGCCCGATCAGGCTTTTGAGTGCATGGCCAAGCGCTTATTTCAGGGTTCAAAAAAATATAAGACGGGGTCTTATTTTGGGGGAAACACGGTAAGAGGTGAGACCATCTGCCCTTTTTAAGGCTATTCCCATAATATTTGAAATGTGATAGGTGATATTAACCTTTGCAGCAAAAATATGCAGACAGTTGAAGTGAAATTTTATTTGCCCTGTATTCATTAACACACTTTTGCTTCAAGCAGTTTTCTTCCCCAACATGACAAGAAAAAGACAAGATTCAGCTTCTATCATGCGTGCATATTTTTCTCAGAAATATACAGCCTGACTACCTTTGTTTTAGACATGAATGGAGTCCATGTACTTCCTGTCATATTTGGTTTGACCTTTAAGCTACTTTCAATTTAATATGGTTTGATGCCTCTGTTCTTTAGCAGCTCTCTTTTTTCCTTCTAACAATGAAAATAATCCTTGGAAGATGATTATCAAAAAATAGGGTGAGGAAATGATGCTTTTTTTCTCCGTTACTGCCCCCCTTTCCATTTTTTGTCTATCCGCAAAGAGTTGGTTCTGTTAAGATGGAACAATAGCTTCAGGTACAGTTTTGGAAAAGAAAAAAGAGGAAGAGTTGGACAGTTTTTCTTCTGATTCTGCATAATTTGATCCTTAGATATTATCCAGTGATGATCAAGAAGCACATAAGAGTATCTCATTCAGTGGATGGTTCATTTCTTCAAGATCAAATTTCAGTCTAATTCTCAATGGCACAAAATTTGTAGTAAAGTCTCAGATATGACCATTAACCTACCTCTGGGGAAAAAAAGATGATGGGGTTGGAGAGCTAAGTTTAAAATTCTAGTTAGTGGAAGCCTCAAATGTTCTTTCTACATCTAATTACAAGTGCAAGAAGAAAAAACACACCTCTCTTTCAAACAACAAGATGATGCTGTGCAATAACTTCCAGTTTTAGTGTTGTAAAATTGCAGTGGGATTCCCAGTTCACATGGGGAAGAGATGTTTTCGTTCTGAATTTTTATGACCAAACAGCCATAGCTGGAGCTGTGGATCTTAGTCAAACCCCCTCCCCCTCCATTTTGCATTGAATCGATCTGACTTCTCTGAGAGTGTTAATAGCTTTTCCTTTCCCTTTTGTGAAATTTCATTTCATTGGATGTTCAATTTAGAGAGATTGTTTTGAAATTTACTCTTGCTGTCATACCTGATTGTTGCCTCCTTATTGTTGCAGAACAAGAGAAGGCTGGTTTTCAGATTGCTCTCTTGAGAAATCTAAACTAGTAGCTGTGTCTTTTTTCTTTTTCTTCCTGAAATGAATGATTTCAGTCTTTCAGTGAGGAATATAAAACTGAAAAGCAGCCTTTCCTCTGGCATGACTGCAGCCCAGGGTTTCCAGACCTCCCCCATATTTCTAAATTGTGAAGAAGGAACAGGAGAGAGATCTTGAGATTCATAGGTGATGGGGTCAGATTTGACTTGCCGCAGATAAAAAAAAAACATTTTCAGGGCAGTGAATGGTATGATAATTCTATCATTACTGACAATATATATGAATGGTATATATATTGTTACCACATTCACATGTGTACTTTCTGCAGATTCTAATCAAACAGATTCTGCAGATATATTGCTCTCTTTCAAACTGCACTGGAAGAACTCCGATTTTTTTTTCTGGAGAGTGAGAAATGTAGGCTAAGTCAACAAGTTAGGAGTTGGCATCTTTTGAATCATACCCAAGACAGGCATCAAGGACTTTTATTGTTGGGCACCTATCAAGATACACACCACAGAAGACGACCTGCTGTAATTTCTTGATTCTTCCAGCTCTACTGAGCCTTCATCTTATAGTTGCTCTTGTTTCATCTGATCTCACTAATAAATGAGAGATAACAGCAGCAAGGCAAAGAAAAACTAACCTCTGGTTGACTTGTCATTTCTTCCTATGTGTCTTGGATATCGTGCAGATGAAGCCTAAATGAAAAGGTGAATTAGTGGAATTCTAATTTAGTGGAATAGCAACAACAGGGACAGATGGTACAAGTGTTAGTATTTTATGGAGGGTACAAATAAATATTCAATAAATGGGCTAATGAAAGAACTTTACTGAAGCCCCTATACACTCAAATTTTATACACACACACAAGCGTGCATGTGCCCACACACACACACAAACAAACACACATAGAGAAACATTGTATGTTGATTGCATATAAGGCTTTCTTTGCAGCAACTATACTGTACTCAACATTGGCCTGCACTAAGACAATTTATTTATTTATTTTTTATTGGTTCAATGTATATGCCGCCATTCTCCAGAGACTCAGGGTGGCTTACAATGCATTAAGCAATAGCCTTCATACTTTTGCCTGCCCCCCCCCCAAGCGGTTTTCTTTTTTATACAAAGTCAGCTTATTGCCCCCACAATCCGGCTCCTCATTTTACCTACCTCAAAAGGATGGAAGGCTGAGTCAACCTTGAGCCTGGTGAGATTCGAACTTGCAGTAATTACAGGCAGCTGGTGTCACTTAACATCACTCTAATCTGCCAAGGCTTTTACAAACATGAAGCAAATAATATTCTGGAAGATTTATTGAATTATTTCAATAATTGTAAAATTATTTACAACAAAAAACCCAAAAATATTTATGTTTTGTGGTATGGGGTTTGGCTGAAACAAAATCCAGCATGATATTATGAGAAAGTAGAGCAAGGCTGCCTTGCCCCTTTTCCATGGAGTCTGCATATTACCCACCTACGCACATTGAATTTCCCTGTGTCTTCCATTCCTGGCTTTTTTTAAAACTGCTGCTACCTGTGAAGCAGTATATAAATCTAAGTGCTATTGCTATCCTAGCCTGTGTTCCCGTTTCTTACTGAGACTCGGCAGTAAGGAAAGGTTCCCAGCATTGCATATTCTACAGATTCATTCATCTCCTCAGACTTCTCAGTTCTTCCCAGTTCTTCCCCTTCTGCCTCCAGCTACTACTGCCAACATCTCAGTGTACCATATCCCACCTCCCCACATGTTCTGAGATTCCTGTCACTTCTCTCCCTTCCTGTCTCAGCTGTTGTTGCCATCACTATAATACAAATGCGTACCATCACCAAGCTCAGCATGTCTTTTCCCCCCACTGTTAACCCCCACTGGCTGACCAAACACATTTTGGTTGCACTAAGAACTGAACAGCCCTGTGTCACTCTGAATACAAATCACAACATCCAAAGCACAAATGCTTCTGACTGTCCACAGTACACTAAATCAGCTGTGCTTTAGATGCAAGGAACAATTCATGTATAGAATTATATATATACATATACATACATACATACATACATACATACATACATACATACATACATACATACATATATATGTAGGTCTTTGGTTATTCGGGTCTTCTCCCGCGTAGAATTGGAAGTATCTTGGTGACGTTTCGACAAGCATATATATATGCTCAACATATAGACGTAGAATATTATGCATACCACATTGGAGACAGTGCTGGAACTATCATTTTGTTCTGCTTTAAGATATTTGTTTATTTACTAGATTTATATATTTCCTTGATTTTTTTGCAACTCAGAGTAGCGTATAAAATGAAATGCTCTCTCTTCCTATTTCCCCCATAACAAAAATTCCATATGGTACGTTGGAATAAGAAAGAATGACTTGCAGAAAATCATCTAGTCTGTTTCTGTCCCTAAAGGAAAATTAAAACTTAAGCTGTCCCAATTTCTTGTCCAGCACCTTAACTAGAACCCCAGACCGGTTCTCCACTCTCTCTACTTGGTAATTGTCACGTAATACATAATAAAATTAGAGCTTTAGCTTTGCCAGAGTTGAACTTCTATGTACTTTAATTTCTTTGTCAGATAAACCAAACTGTCAAGAGTTTGTTCAATTGCAGTGGGTGCAAATTATATGTAATAGATAGATTGATTGATTGATTGATAAATAAATAAACAAGCCAATTTATAGTTAGGTGGGTTAGGCTGAGAGAGAATGACTGCTTTAAAGTAATCCAGCCTTGCTCGCATATCATTACTTCACTCTTTTATGTCATGTGAGAGATCAGCCCCCATGTCCATAAATATGTGTGAATCCAACTGAGACCTCATTTACTTTGTTTATGTATTAAGAGTAATTTTTTGAAGACCGTTATAGGTGAATGACTGAATTATGAGTAGATTTGTGACCATTAACAAATAATAATTAAGTAATTGTGACACAAATTTTCTTGCATTGATGATCTGGTTCACATACGATGTGATTAATGTGTTTAATCAGTGAAAAATATTGTTAAATCACTTAATGACCTATTTCAGCTGTTTTCGAATTAAATTTTTTTTAAAAAATCAATTCCTCAAGAACTGCTACTTCCAGAATCCTAGAAAATGAGATGTTCCCTCCACTACTTTTGAGAACCTTGTCTGTTTTTTTACATAGAAATTGGTCATTTTATCCAATGTTGTGTTGATGATGATGGTCGAAGGTAATTATGTATAACTTTGAACTCAATAGGAAATTATCCATCTACAAGTCATTTGCAGTAAATATCCATAGTGAAAATCTGTCTTAATACTTCATACTTAATACTTCAAAGAAAGAGCCTGTGTAGCGTAGAGGGCTAATGCCTCCTACTAAAGGCAGCAATTAACACCAGCTGCCTGAGTTCAATCCAGGCAGGCTCAAGGTTGACTCAGCCTTCCATCCTTTCTAAGGTAGGTAAATTGAGGACCCAGTTTGTGGGGGCAATAAGCTGACTTTGTATAAATATACAAAAGTATGAAGGCTATTGCTTAACACATTGTAAGCCGCCCTGAGTCTCCGGAGAAGGGCGGCATATAAATCAAATTAAAAAATATATATATATATATACAAGCAAAAGCCATTTGTTGCAGCACTCCAATCTTCTGACCATTTGTGATTCTTCTCTGTTCCTCATCTCTTACATTTTCTAGACTGCTAGAATCCTTACCAAGACTGTTTTTGTTTAGGATTCACATGAACCACGTCTTCATTTTCTTTTTAGACTGTCTCCCCATCCCCACACAATTTTTTTGTTAATTGCTTTCTTAAACCCGAGCTTTTTTGCTCCCTTTAATTTGCATGCTCCTTGCTTTTATCAGTTCGTTTAACCTCTGCTTGAACAGTTCAGTCATTGGCAGCCTAGCATCTTCTGCCTTGCCAAGTCCTTCTGTAACAACAGGACAATGGTTATGACAAAAGGTTCCGTTGTCAATAGTGCATGATTATTGTATTCATCACAATATAAAATATAATTTAGATTAAAAACTATTTTAACTGTATTAATGCTCTGTTAGCGGTGTTCATTTATTCAATTGGAAAGAGAGAAGGAAAGTTATGCCTAGTATTGCCTGTGATAACTCTTTAAATTGCATTTGTTTCCTTTCAAGCATTCTTCTGATAACTTACATTTTGACTCCTTCATCATCATCCTGGTTGTTATGGCTTTTATTAGCCTCGAAGTGTAGAATCAAAAAACCTTCTACTATTGATTTTCATCTTTTCATTGCAAGTTTTATCCACATGTTTCTTTGGTTCTTCCTGTTTAAAAAATAATCTGGCTTTCCACATTTATTGACAAAGTCTCCCAGTCCTGACATCAGCAAAACTGTATTAACATTCACCTGCTTCAATTCTTGTCTTAGCCAGGGACTCTAATGACAGTTGGAGAGAGGGAGGAGAGATGCTTCCCAAAAATGATCCGGGAACAATTCTATCAGTGATTTCTTTCCAACTCAGTGATTCTTGCTTTTCAATAACTTTTCAGCATCCCTGAAGATGGAAGGTGAGGTAGAAAATATTTTTTCCTTCCTTCATACAGAGTTGTGAAGATTCCAGAAATATGAGAAACACATTCTTTAAAAATGATTGAAAATTGCAGAAGAAAAAATATGGCAAGACTTGACAACACAATGCTAGAAAAGGTTTCAAAGGGATTATTACAGCCTTTTCTTTTCTGCTGAAACATACTGTAAGTGTTAATTTAAAGCAGTAACTATTAAGAGCCCTTAACATTGCATTGCTAAGAATAAATATCCAGAAATATCCTGTTACCAATAGTAGAAAACATACGTAATTTAGGATGTTAAGTTTTTTTTAATTTTGTTTTTTAATTTGATTTTTATGCTGCCCTTCTCCAGAAACTCAGGGCGGCTTACAATGTGATAAACAATAGCCTTCATATTTTTGTATATTTATACAAAGTCAGCTTATTGCCCCCACAAACTGAGTCCTCAATTTACCTACCTTAGAAAGGATAGAAGGCTGAGTCAACCTTGAGCCTGGTGAGATTTGAACGTACAGTAATTGCAGACAGTTGGAGTTAATCACAATGCTTTAGTCTGCTGAGCTATCCATAAATTTGATTTATATGCCACCCTTCTCCAGAGACTTAGGGCAGCTTACAATGCTTCAGTTCCTGGTATTCACTAGTTTGCTTGTTTTCTTGCAAATTTTTCATTACAAGGCTATGCATTAAGTCCTCTTAACTAAATTTGCATGTAATATGAAATACATATATTTAATGCAGGCCTTAAACAATTAAAAACTGAAAAAGTAAAAATTCTTTCTAATAAAAGAGAATATTTGTAGCCAGGATTGCAATGAGGGGATGGGGCTCTGAGTTTGATAGTTTTCTTGTGGACATTTCATTACCCAAACTAGGTAACATGACCTAGTTTCATTACCCAAACTAGTGCTAGTAAGGAGTGGGGTTTCTCACAGTTTATATTGTAATGGCTTTCCCTGTCAGTGTTCTGGGAGTAGTCTTGGAAGTTCTTTGATTGGACTGTTTACTATTACAGCTTGTTGGTAATTCATAGATTAGCATATTATTTACTTCTTGATTTTGGGTAGCAAAGAACTAAGGACCTCCTCCTCATAAACCTCCTCCTCAAAAACAATTCTGTTGATTGCTGATGAGGAGGTATTTTGGTCTTTTTGTTCCCTTTTTGTCTTGTTAATGGTCTCTCGCAAAGTATGCAAATATTGTTTATATCTATGTGTCTATTGATGGATACTTTCAGAATGTTGGGCTTCTAGAAATTCTGTTGCGTTTTTGGATTTGGCTTGATATAGGATGATCACAGTTTCCCAGCTGAAATTACAGTTAAGTCTGTCCATATATTGTAAAATTAAAGAATTACCATCATGTCTTCTGGCAGCTCTTCATGGATGAGTTCTGTTAGTCTGTCCCCACAGCGAATTGCCCATGTTGAGTTGTCCTGCAATGACATGGTGGCAGTGAGTTGACAGAGGTAACTTGCTGTTGGTGAGGGGCTGCCCCCAGCTGGCTATACAGAATTGTCCTAGACAATTCCCATTCCTTTTACCAGCTTAGATTTATTTGCTCCTTTGGTGTGTTTCAGCTCATTTTTCATTACTAGCATTTGATTTCTTGGTTTCTCAAAGGCTACTTTTTAAAATTTGACTGCTATTCAAGTTAATCTTACAAGCTATCTAATTCCTGTTGATTTAGTTAACTGTTAAAACTTTTTTGTCTTTGATTTAATTTAAACAAGGATTTTTCTTTGATGGACAGCTTAAAGAAGTTTATTAGGAACAAGCTGTTAAACTGGACCCCTGTGCAAAGGGCTCTTAAAAGCAGTTGCCACATATCCATGTTGCTTTCCTTGCATGTATTCACTGTCTCCCAAATCACATTACCAGGCAACAACTCCAATAGAAGAGAATGGGGAGAGAAGGAAGGTATGCTATGCTAGGGGGGAAAAGGACAAAGTAAGAGTATAAAAGAAGATGACTAAGCAGAATATGTTGTGGGATGAGGCCCAGAAAGCATGTAGCTCAAAGTCATCTTTGTCCTTGCAGTATCAGAGACCAGGCCATGCTAAATCTTTTGGGAAGAATGGAAACTTGGGATGTTGTTATTGCTTAATTCTGCATGAGATTCTAGTCAAATTAAGCATTAAATAGCTTAGGATCGCAGGAATGACCTGAAGTTCCTGTAGCTACCGTATATCCATTTCCCCCCTTCTTCTTCTTCTTCTTCTTCTTCTTCTTCTTCTTCTTCTTCTTCTTCTTCTTCTTCTTCTTCTTCTTCTTCTTCTTCTTCTTCTTCTTCTTCTTCTTCTTCTTCTTCTTCTTCTTCTTCTTCTTCTTCTTCTTCTTCTTCTTCTTCTTCCTCCTCCTCCTCCTCCTCCTCCTCCTCCTCCTCCTCCTCCTCTGCTGCTCTTCTTCTTCTTCTTCTTCTTCTTCTTCTTCTTCTTCTTCTTCTTCTTCTTATTATTATTATTATTATTATTATTATTATTATTATTATTATTATTTCTGGTTAGACAGTGTAATCTTGATGGGACAGCAGACAAATTGACATCCTAAAGAAGCAGGAAGAAGTAGAAATCTGTTTCCTAGATTTAAGATGGCAAATACTTTCTTAAAAGTTTATGATGCAGGTGAAATCTCAGGAACTTTCAGACATGCTCTACAATATTGCTACTGGTGAGAGGCTTCAGCACTCTGTTTACTGTTGCTCCTTACCACTACCCATAATTAGGAGAAGCAGTATAAATTGTGCACATCTGAATGAGAACACATACATTTGGTTAACATATATGATTGATGCAATTTGCAGAAATCCATGTTTGATGTTATGGAATTTGCTGAATTTTAGAATACAAACAATTCTATGCTATAATGTTGTTGGATGGGTAGGCTACAATCTGGAATGCTCTAATTCCACTTTTGGATTATTTTTTTTCAGCTGATTCTTTTTCTGGCTGTACATGGTCTGCATACATTCTTTTATTTTATTTTAAGTGGAAAGCTTATTAATGTTGCTCAGTGCACTAAAGCTGCATTCCTGATTCAGTTATCCCAGTTAAAAGACTAAGCAAAGAAAGTATAGCCATTTCATCTAAGAT
This sequence comes from Coluber constrictor foxii, assembly GCA_038048745.1. Lineage (NCBI taxonomy): Eukaryota > Metazoa > Chordata > Lepidosauria > Squamata > Colubridae > Coluber > Coluber constrictor. Next base: position 75,838,986 of record CM075961.1, read on the forward strand.
AACATGAGCAACGAAATAATCACTGCAATCAAATGCTTTGTAACACTAGAAGAGAGGTTCGGATTGTGGGAGAGGGGGTGAGGTGGGGAGGTGTTGGGAAGAGTCTGCAGTGTTTTCTCATTATTTGGCTGTGAAGCAAAGCATGGCAAGAGGCGTGATTAATGGGACACCTTTGGAATCTCCAGAGTTAATTACAAGTGAAGTGTGTGTGTTATTTTCTAATGCTATCACCATTCGCTTCCCAAATAAAGAGCCTGTTGCAGAATAATCAGATGGAAATTTCTGTGTTAATTTGCTGCATGGTGAAATATTTGTCAATAGCTGTGCTTCTTCCACTTTTTCTTAGGTTGTCAAAAAAAAAAGTGGTTCTGCTTTTCCTTAGACACAAAAACAAACACTTCTCGTTTTTGTTTCTGCTTTACTAAAATTTGGTCATGGCTTTGATTTAAATCCAGCAGCCAGCCACAGGGATGATGGGTTAGAAAACACACACTTCTCTAAAAACATCAAACAGTTGGAAACGTTTGCATGAAGGGTTAACTGCAGGTTACTACATCATCAAAGCCAGTGTTGCCTCTAATCTTCATTATGGTTGGGTTGAAAGGAGCCAATTTCAAGTCAGAAGTTACAAAGTTAGGCTTTTCAATAAAACCCTAAACATTAATGACAGTTTATGGTTTGGATGAAACGCTTAATGGAAAATGGAAGTTAATACCTCTGGTCTTATTACAGTAATACTGAGGGCCTGCTAGTGAAAAGGAGTCTGCTCTTGTCAGGTACCTCAGTCATGGAAAGCAAGCATTGTTACTTTTTCATATCAAATGCATGTTGAAATCTCTGTTTGAAAAGAACCAATTTTCAAAAATGCATTCAAAAATGTTTTAGAATATGTGCTAAAAAGTATTTTTACATGTTTTTGAGGTTTAAATATATATATTAGAACTATTTACATTTTTTAAAAGCATACATCATAAAGTATATAGAATAGAAAAGAATAGAATGTTTTATTGGTCAAGTGTGATTGGACACACAAGGAATTTGTCTTGATGCATATACTCTCAGTGTACATAGAAGAAAAGATACGTTAATCAAGAATCATAAGGTACAACGCTTAATGATAGTCATAGGGTACAAATAAGCAATCAGGAAACAATATCAATATAAATCATAAGGATACCAGCAATAAGGTTACAGTCATACAGTCATAAATGGAACAATGAGAAGATTAATAGTAGTGGAGACTTAGTAAATAGTTTGACAGAGTTGAGGGAATTAGTTGTTTAGCAGAGTGATGGCGTTCTGGAAAAAACTGTCCTTGTGTCTAGTTGTTCTGGTGTGCAGTGCTCTATAGCGTCGTTTTGAGGGTAGGAGTTGAAACAATTTATGTCCAGGATACGAGAGGTCTGTAAATATTTTCACAGCCCTCTTTTTGACTCTTTTTGACTCGGGCAGTATACAGATCCTCAATGGAAGGCAGGTTGGTAGCAATTGTTTTTTCTGCAGTTCTAGTTATCCTCTGAAGTCTGTGTCTGTCTTGTTGGATTGCAGAACCAAACCAGACAGTTACAGAGGTGCAGATGACAGACTCAATAATTCCTCTGTAGAACTTGTGTTTAAAAAATGAGGAAATGTAAAAAAAAAAATCATTCAATAACCTTGCAAAAAATTCAAAGGATCTAAATTTCTGGTAGATTTTTAGAAAAAAAAATATTTTAAAATCTTTTCCAAATGTGTTGATGGATGAGAGCCTGTGACGTATTATATTAAGTCCTTTTAACTTTTTGACCCCTAGGTTATAATTTAATCACAATAATAGAGGTTTTATTTTTTATTTTATTTATTTTTATTAATCATATTTCTATGTCGCCCACTCTCCGAGGACTCTGGGTGGCTTACAACAGTTGACAGTACACAAAATAGCATATTGCCCCAACAATCTGGGTCCTCATTTTACCCACCTCTGAAGGATGGAAGGCTGAGTCAATCTTGAGCCGGTGAGATTTGATCTGCTGATCTGCTGAACTAGCAGTCAGATGAAGTAGCTGCAGTATAGCACTCTAACCACTGCGCCACCTCGGTTTGGTTTGCCTCATACAAGGCTATTTATGTGAAAGACTTTTTTCTATCTGTAAATTTATGTGTTATGTTGTAAGGTTTTTTTTAAAAGAAAATTGTTTCCCTTCTTCCCCCCGCCCCCCATCCCATGCTATGAATTATTAGAGAGGAGTAGGATTAATAGAATAAAAAGAAATAATAATAAATAATTCTTAATGGACAAATGATTATTTTATTATTATGATGAGTTGCACAGGCAGCCAGATATATTTGGCCTTTTTATCCATCTATTGAAGTAAATGTTTGCTATAGTTAAAACTATCTTGGCAGGATGTAAGCTGTTCCAGGTAAAGCTGTCCTTTGCAATTGACTGATAGTGATGTAATCAGTGCCTCCTCTGCAAAGATGTTGAAGAAACAGTAGACTACCTAATTAGCTGCTGCATAGTCTGACTATGAACAATGGCATAACAAGTAGCAACATATGTACATTAGAATCTCTGAACTAAATACCATTTGCCTACAAGCAAAAACTGGTGAAATAGATGAAGTAATGAAGTTAAAGTGATCTGGGATTACCACAAAACGATTGTTGATAAGAAAGACAAAAATGTCTCAATTGTAGATGTAGCAGTTCTGGAGACAGCAGAATAGAAGAGAAATAGCTGGAGAAAATCACAAACAACAAAGACATGCAAATAGAATGACTGTGGCAAAATAAAGCAAAGAAAGTAATAAAAGACATCTTGGGTGCAATCCCTACACAATTGGAGCATCACTTGAATACTCCATTGGAATTGACTACATCACTATCAGTCAATTGCCAAAGGCAGGATTACTTAAAATAGCTTATATTCTAAGAGCTATTCTAAGAATGCAGCACTGCAGGCTACTTCTGCTGACTGTGGGCTGTAAGCAGTTCAGCAGTTCGATCCTCACCGGCTCTAGGTTGACTCAGCCTTCCATCCTTCTGAAGTTGGTAAAATGAGGACCCAGATTGAAAGGAGCCATATGCTGACTCTGTAAACCGCTTAAAGAGGGCTGTAAAGCACTATAAGAATAAATGCTATTGCTATATTCTGCGGCAATACCTTTAATACAGTGGTGGGATCCTTCCGGTTTAACAACTGGTTCGGTGATCGTGCGCTTTGTGCACGTGTGCAGTTTCAAGAAATCTTCACATCCAAGTTTCTTCAGAGGAGAAACACAGATGAGGCATGGCAATCTGCTCTGCTGCACGTATCAGCTGAGAAGATAAAGGTAGGAAAATAGCGCAGGCGGATTGGTGGGCCCATCTGATTGTCAGGATCAATCGGTTCACTCCCAGCTGATGTTTGGAGCTACCAGTTCGCCTGAACTGGTCCAAACCAGTAGAATCCCACCCCTGCTTTAACACCATCAAACAACAAGCAACAACATCTGCCTATCCCAGTTCCTTGGGAAGGATTGGATAGGTGGATAAAAGTGCCAAATTCAGTCTAAATATATGGCTGACTGTGTAACTAATCAGAAGTAATACTAGCAATCTTTATGTATGCCATCATTGGGTTTCAAACTTCAGTAGCTTTATTTAGGTTCAGAAATAGATTGAACTAATGATTTGCAGCCCTGAAGCATAATTGGTATGATTAGGGATTTTAAACAGCTGCTTGCAGGATGTAATAACTCATAATATTTGTGAATCAATGTGAATTTTTTTTTGCATGTACAAGCACATGTGGAGCTTCCATCTTTAGCTTTAGGAAATTTTTGTTGCATATTGACAGGTTGCCGTCTCCCATTAAAACCAATTAATTATGTATTCTTGTGAGATCTGTAGATGATTAGTTTCCTGCTTTTCAAGAAGCTGTATTAACACTTGCTGGTAAGTTTGCCTGTGCCTTTGTTTGGTTTTGGATCGGGGTGAGATCTACTTACCTTCCTTACTGGTTCGAAAGTAATGACATCTGGGCAGGTGGGTGGAGCTTTGCTCCGCCATCACTACTGGATCGCCGAACCACCAGCCAAGATTGCTACCGGACTGGGCGATCCGGTCCAATCTGGGAGCATTCCACCCCTGTTTTGGATATAAACAGACAATTTCCATTTTTCTTTAACAATATCTGGAGTGAGGCACAAGTGCTCAGGGAAAGTAGTGTCTAGTTCCCATGCTAAGACAATCATATCTCTATTGTGCTCTTCTTGTGAGTAGCCCTAGAGAGGGGTGTCAAACTCAAGGCTTAGGGGCTGGATCTGGCCTGTGGGGTGCTTAGATCTGGCCTGCAGGGCTGTCCTGGAAACAGTGAAGAACTGGCCCACGGTGCCTTTGCCAGCGAAAATGGTGCATGGGAGGGCTGCATGCAGCCTTCCAGAGCTCTGTTTTCACTGGCAGAAGGTTTTAGGAGGCTGCGGCAGCTGAAAATGGAGCTCATGAGGCAGGGATGGGTTCTACTTACCTTTACTACCAGTTCGCAATGGGGCCGCACGTGCACAGAAGCGTCCTGATGACATTGGGATCAGTGGGCGGAGCCTCCCGCCGGTTTTACTACTGGTTCTATAGAACTGGTCCGAACCGGGGGCAACTCACCACTGTGGTGAGGGCTTGCAGAGTGAGCTCAAGAATCCATTTTTCCTGACAAGTGACATTGAGCTGGCCATGCCCACCCCAGCTATGCCCACCCTGGTCCCCTGAGGTCAAACACAACAATGATGCGTCCCTCAATGAAATCGAGTTTGACACCCCTACCATAGAGCATAAGGTTAGCTAGCATTGAAAAAGGTGAGACTGGTTCAATAAAGCTATTCTTACTATAGTTTCAATATACGGATATAGAATTTAGCATGAGAGTAATGGAACAACTTTCACAAAGATGAATCAATGAGTGTACGGTATTTAAATTCTTGTTTGACGTTTTTTATTTTATTTATTTATTTTATTAATCATATTTCTATGCCGCCCACTCTTCGAGGACTCTGGGCGACTTACAACAATCGATAGTATACTAAATAGCATATTGCCCCCAACAATCTGGGTCCTCATTTTACCCACCTTGGAAGGATGGAAGGCTGAGTCAACTTTGAGCTGGTGAGATTTGATCTGCTGATCTGCTGAACTAGTTTATACCTGTATGTTCTGGTTAAAAAAAGGGATTTAAAACCTGTATTATATCGCATATATTCTGTTCTGTAATTAGTTAAAAAGGAAGTACATAGGAAGCTGCCTTGTAAATGTCTGATCTAATTTATCTAGCTCCCCTGGTATTCAGATTTTTAGAAGGAGAGACTTACAATTCTATCTGGAGATATTAGGGGTTGAATCTGGGGAATTGAAAGAGAGAGAGAGAGGATTTGGACTATTATGAAATATGGAATAAAATGTACAGTTGGCTCAAAAATAGAAATCAGAACAAGAAATGTTTAACTTAATATTGATGAAACGTAAAGTGACTGAACAACATTAAATAAAGAGAGGTAAATATAAACGAATATAAATGTGTAGATAAGAACAAATGAATATAAATGTGTAGATAAGAACAAATATATATATGTGTGTTGGAGTAATGCAATTATTCTACTATTGAGTAGTAAATAGAAATGATAGAATAGAGAACTACAAAAGCAAAGTATGTAAGCTGATACGAAATGCTGTAAAATTATCATTAATGTTATGTGATGTTCATTACATTACATTTTGACATGTTTTGTTTTTATATATGTGTGATTGTTTTCTGTATTGTTTTTAAAGACAAATTGTTTAATAAAAATTATTTTATTAAAAAAAAAATTGGGGCTTCCGCTTTTCCAAATAAGTAATGTGTAACACTTGGCTATAGAGTCAGAATGCAGATGTATGTTGCAACTTCATGTGTGAAAATAAAAAATGATCGTTCTGCAGCCTAAATGATAGCAGGCTATCTTTCCAGTATTTGTTTCTAGTGTGACTGGTCTGGAGCTCCATACTGCTTCCCAATTGGGTTGGGAAAAACTTATGCAGAATATCCCATTTCTTTCTGTATTTGAAGAGAGTTGTGAATCTTCTTCACAATATTTTTTTATACTGAAAATCACTAGGTTCCTCTTCCCTAATCTGTCTCCGTCAAAATTATGTTGGGACATAGCATCCAGCAAGAATAGCCATGTATGTCTATATGCGCTCAGATGTGCATATGTGCATGTACAGTACTGTACAGTACAGTTCAGTACAGTACTTAGACAGTTCAAATTCCCAACTTCTTGCTAACACAGAAGCTCTGCAGGGCAGATATGGCTTGCTGGGGCAGAGAAGGCAATATATTAATATATTAATATAAGACTTGAAAACTATTCTGATTATCCCAAATTGACTAGATTCTAGAATCTGACATTTATGAAATAAAATTTTGCAATATAATTGAATTAAAACTAATGTGTAATTTGCTTTTGTTTCCTCATTTATATTTTGAATGTGGCAAGGGTCTTTTGTTTTGTGCTGATAAAATTTCAGTAGTGATACACTTGATTAATTAATTTATTGTATTATTGTTTGGAGGAAAGAAAACTTTGTTTTAATCATCCATTCCGAAGAATACAGTTTCATGCAATGGGTGTTGAAATGTGTAATCTTTCCATGTTTCTTCTCCTTTTTATACTTTTATATTGACTTACCTCATCCTACTGGACCTCTTAATATTTGTAATTTATTTTTTGAATAATAGGCATTCCCAATTCCCCCATGAAGAAAATGATCTTTAGGCCCTTGAGTTTTAAAGTTTCTTAATAATATCAGAGAGAAGCACAAATTAAAAATTAAAGCAGTTGCAAATCTCCTGAAAGCACACATACACACACAACAGGCACAAAGATTTTCAAATGCTATTTGGTTATGAAGAACTGCATATTATGACATAATGAAATGTAATTTTCAAACAGGATTTTCAGTTTGGGAGAAAAAGAGAAATCGAAAATACATTTTTTTTTCCTACAGAGTTTTTCTTCTACAGTTGTAATAGTGAACTCATGAGCTGCATGGTCATAATGTGAGCAACTTATAGCCAATACAAGAGGCCACCTGTGAACTAGCTTTTAGTACTGAACTGGTGTGATAGCATAAGAGTGTTTTAGGGTTGCAAAATTAAATGAGGAGCTACTGGAACTTGTTTGCCATTATGTTGTGCACATATAGTTTAGCTATTAGGCTTGGTTGTGGTCTCTGAAGGAGCCACCTTTTATCTTAAAAAATAATTCTGGAGAATCAAATAAGACTTGATTTTCAACAAGACAAAAGATTTGTAGAACATAATGCTATGTTTAATGGTGGCTCTTTAAAAAAGGCTATTCTCAGTGGTTGCTGTGGCCCACTGAGGCCTTAAAAGCCAAATAACACTTGAATGACCTCTGATTTTGGCTTCTCCAGTCATGAAAGAGCTGATTTCTGAAATCTCACTTGTATACCAATAGTTGAGGTGCGGTATAAGCTATGGGAGATTCTTTTTCAAATATTTCAGTGATTTGGAATAGACAAGAATAGGTATGGCAGGAATTTCAGGAATTCTCTTATAGGGTGATGATGCTCTCCATTCAATAGTGTCTTAGTCTCTGCAATGAACCAGTTTTTTGGACCATTCTTTCCACATTTTCCCTTCTTGTATTGCTTCTTTCATTTATTTTATGCTCTGGCCGGTATCAGTTTTGATGTAGTTCAGCCACCATGTTTTTTGGCAGCTTCATTTCCTTTTGCTACTGACAGTTCCAAGTCTAATTGTCTTTTCTAGTGAATTTGATTGCATGGCATGAAATAACTAAGGCAGGCTTCTGTGATTTTTGCCTTCCAGTGATATATCTAGTTTTATGTGCTCCAGTATTTGCTTGTTTGCCACCTTTGCTGTCAAAGGAATGAACAGGAGCCTTCTCCAACATCACAGTTTGAAGGAGTCAATTTTGTTTCCTAATTTTTTTCATAGTCCAACCTTTGCAGTTTTTGGTAGCAATGGGAAACACTATAGTGTAGACTAACCTGCATTTAACTGTCAGGCTAATGTCCTTGCTTTTCCATACATGATTCATACTCATAATTGTGGAATCAAATGCAATTCAATATTGTATTTCTGGACCCCATTCAGAAATATGAATGCATGCAATCCTAGAAAAGTGTATTCTTGCATGCATTTGATCTCTTTGTTGTCAATTGTTATTGTGACATTTCCATTCCTTGCAGTAGTCATGAACTTAGACTTTTGATGTTCTGGAATAGGTCACATTTCTCACTTCTTTCTCTAACCTGAATCCCCTTGGGGAGAAGGGTGGTATATAAATTGAAGTTGAATTAATAAATAATTCTTTTGATCAGATCATTCAGGCCTTCTTTGGTTTCTGAAAAGATAGTTTGAAAGCCAGCTTGAATAATTTGATAATTTTCTTTCAAAGGTCAGCACCAGATGCTGTATGATCCCTTTATATACATTTGTAAATTAACATTTTATTAAATTTCAACAAAAGATAAAATATAAAAAAATTGAAAAATTGAAATTAAGAAAAGCTAAAAAAGAGCTAAATTAGAAATGCAAAAAAAGAGGAGAAAAAGAAAAAAATCCAACTTTCTTTGGTACAAGTACAAATATAAAATACATTAAACTTTTATTCTAAAATCAACATAGTATTTATATAACCATAAATAGTTCTAATAGCCAAATCCAAAAATTACAGTTACATTTCACTTTCAAGCAAAAAGTCCAGAAGTGGTTTCCAGATAGAAACAAAGCTTGACAAGGTATTTTCTTTAATGAAAATAGTCAGTTTCACTATCTCAGCCAATTCCATTAGCTTCACTATCCCTTCTTCCATTGTATCTCTATGTATACAAATGTTTTACTGCTGTTGTCATGTATAAAACAAAATCCTATATTTTCTTTTAATTGTTTATCCATCAAGCCTAGAAGGAAAGCCTCTGGTTTTGATTATACATTTATTTTAAGAATTCTCTGAATTAAATAGCAATATTTCTCAGCTTCCTTTTATGTCTACCAAATATAATAAAAAGTTTCTCCACACTGATTACATTTCCAACATACATTTGGCAGTCCCTTATGCATTTTTGACAATTGATCAGGTATTAAATACCAATGGTACATTATATTTTAACAATTTTCTTTCAAATTATAATTCAATGTACAATAAATTTCAGTCCTTTGTATCACTGATCTCCCATTGATCAAGCATTAGACTGTATCCAAATTTTTCTGCCCATTTAATCATGCAGTCTTTAACATGTTCATCTGCCATATTCATTTTCAATAAAAATATATATATCTCAATAGTAACATTTTCAGTATTGGTACACAAATTCAATTCAAAGTCAGTTTTCTCATTTGTAAAATCTTTATTGTTGTTGTCCAATTTAAATCTTTCTGTCAGTTGAATATGAACCAACTATTGACAAATATGATTCTCAATTTCCAGTTCTTCCTTTGATTTTAATTTAGGTTCTCCTTTTAGAAAAAGTCAATAAATCAGCAGAGGTCAATCAAGTTTGTGTTTGTCTTCTTAAAAAAGCTTCTCAGTGTGACAATCATAATGGAATTTTGAGAATCAATCTTGCTTTACATCTATTCCAAATTCTCAATATGGCATGCCTAATAAAGCGACTATTAAAATCTATATTAACCTTAACTTTATCATACCATAAATAGCTGTGCCGTGTTGTTGTTGCATGCTTTTAAGGAGAATCTTGCTAGTGTGAGGAATGAGGAGTTGCCCCCCCCTTTTTTTTAGCTCTTGTAGGGTAGAAAAACAGAATTTTAAGACAGTCTTAATTTTTCATTGTGTCATTTTATACCAATATCCAGAGGTGAAATGCTCCCGGTTTGGACCGGATCACCCAATCCAGTAGCGATGGCGGCGGGTGGTTCAGAGAACCGGTAGCAAAAATCCCTGCCCCACCCCATGCCCAGTTGAGCTGCAGCTCAGCTGGGATGGTCAGAGCCTTTTAAAAGCATTTTTTTTACAACCTCTTCAGCCAAAAGTTTTAAAAGTTTAAAAACTTTTAAAAGTTTTTTTTTAAAAAAAAAAGTTGGCCACGCTCACCCAGTCACATTACCCCCCACCAAGCCATGCCCACAGAATCAGTAGTAACAAATTTTACATTTCACCACTGCCAATACCTCTCTCATGCTTTTCTGGTTTTCAGAATTTAATTTTATTTTCTATAAGTCTTCCCTAACAATTCATTTCTCCCCCATTCCCCGGGACAGTTTTACAAAATATGAGCCTACCAAACAACTTGTGATACCTAATGTTGTCAAGCCAAGAAGATGATTTTGAGTCCTCACCCTGTAAAGGGATAACTTGAGCTTTTCACTGAATGTGGAGTATTCACTGTGGAGTATTCACATGTAGAGGGACAATAGGACAATAGTTTATTGGTAATTAGCCATTTGGCCATATGCAGTCTGTAGTAGATCCAGTCTGTTTACAGCCTCAGCTTTTAGACAGCAAACCTTCTTGCTTCTCTTAAATGAACTAAGTTTTGAATGTGGACTTCTGGGATATAAATGGTGGATTAAAGGTGGCTCTACTTGTCAAGAAGCTGACAAGTAGATCAGTTTCTTCAACCCTTCCTGGAGAAAGGGAGGACACAAGATTGCCCATGTTGGCCTCCATATGGTTGTTCTAAAAAGGAGGAGGAGACTAAAAAGAAGCAGTCTTAGGAGGATGGGAAAACAAAAAGACAAGGGAATTTAAGAGCCTCAGATAGCTCAACAAGCTAGATAGCCTGATATTAACATTCAGCTGTCTGCAATTATTGCAAGTTTGAGGCTCAAGGTTGACTCAGCCTTCCATCCTTTCTAAGGTTGGTAAATTGAGTACCCAGTTTGTGGGGGCAATAAGCTGACTTTGTATAAAAATATACAAAAGTATGAAGGCTGTTGCTTAATGCATTGTAAGCGGCCCTGAGTCTCCGGAGAAGGGCAGCATATAAATCTAATTAAAAAAAATAATAATAAAAAAATTCCCCTCCTTGTTCCAGTTGCACTTGGACTTTCAAGGGACACTAAGACTGTACTTCCTTTGCAAATCATCTTCAGAAATTGAATATTAATTACTTTAATTTAATAAGAAGTTAGACACTTCAAAATGACTGGAAACACAAGATGAGTCCCTTTAATCCTTAATATAAGAAAATGAAACTGTATCTTTATAAATTTTAAGAATTCAAACTATGTAGCAAAAATCAAGACAAGGTGTTGCTATAGAAATATTTAAATAGATATTTAAACATTTAAATGGATTAAGGGCTCAGAAAATTTTTGAATATTTTATTTTGAACATTAAGACTGAAGTTAATTTTAAAGAATAAATGCATTTTTATTGCGAAAAATTATTTTGATGTTGGGAGACACAAAATAAGCAACTTATAATAGCATTCAAAAATATTGTTGAGGAATGGCAATGAGTCTTTGAATCAAGAATGTCAGCTATGTTGCGTATTTATTATGAATACCTTGTTCCCAGAAGAAATTGTTATTCCAAGAAATGCTGTTACAGGAAAAGATTTGGAATAAAATTATCTGTCATGATTATGAAGAACAATGTGAACAAGAATTTATCAATGGATATACAAAAAAAAAGTTTTGAGGAAATTTGAAATAAGGGATAAAGGATTAAACAGGAAGATTGTTTTATAGAGTTATAGAATCATAGAATAAGAGAGTTGGACTGGACTTTGAAGGTCATGTACTCGATGCTTGAGCAGGAGACTTTATACTGATTCAGACAAATAACTGTCCAGTCTCCTCTTGAAAGCCTCCATTGATGGAGCACCCACAAGGCAAGCCTTCAGAGTTGATTGTTCTCACTAGTTGATTGTTCTGTGGTTGATTATTCTCATTGTTAGGAAGTTTCTTCTTAGTTCCAGGTTGCTTCTCTCCTTGATTACTTTCCATTGATTGATTCTTGCCTTGCCTTCTAGTCCTTTGGAAAATAGTTTGACCTCCCTCATCTTTGTGGCAGAACCTCAAATATTGGAACACTGCTATCGTGTTTCCCCCAGTTCTTCTTTTCACTAGACTAAACATACCCAATTTCTGCAACCATTCTTAATATATTTCAGCTCTATCCTCTTTATCATCTTTGTTGCTTCTTCTTTGTACTCTTTCCATTGTCTCAACATATTTTTTATATTGTGGTGACCAAAACTGGATGCAATATGATCTTACTAAGGCTTTGTAAAGCCTTAGATCATGAGAAGTATTAGTACTAATACTTCTCATGATCTTGATTTTATCCCTCTAGGACTGCCTTGACTTTTTTGGTTGTTGCCTAGGACTGCCTTGACTTTTTTGGTTGCTGCCGCACATTATTGGCTCATATTTAAGAGAATGTCCACTTGGAAAAAAAACTTAAATATGTAAAAGGAAGGAACATAACAAGGAACATAATGTTGCTTATTTGATCAGAGTTAAAATGGAATGTTTTTTGGGAGGGGCGATCTTTCTGGACTTACTGACATTTGGACTAGAAAAGATGCATATTGGATTTGTTTACAGTTAAGCTATGGAATGATGACTTTTATATTTGTTAACAAATGTGATTATTTTAGAGTACTGTTTGGACTTCTGGCTGAAACCTGGATTGGAAAACATGTTGTTTACTGGAGTTGAGTAACAGGATGAAGAATTTTAATTTGTTGACTAAGAGGAGGTGAAGAAGTACTGAAACTGATTATATTTAGTTATATTTATGTATGATGAGGGTAGAAAACAATTTAATATTTAGAAAAAATAAATATCTTTGTTGCTGTTAGTTGTGAAGTCATGTCCAGCCCATCGTGACCCCATGGACAACATTTCTCCAAGCCTTCCTGTCCTCTACCATCCTTACCTTAATTTGTTTCTTTTTTCTTTCTTGCATTTTTAATTCTCTTTTCTTTTTAGTTTGTATTATCTTTTATTATTATAATTGACACTGTTAATAAAATATTATTTAAAAAATTACATGGTGAATTCTGTGCCAAAGTATGGTGTCAAACTTGATCACGTTATATGATGTATCTCAACATTTTTTGCCTTTGTGGAGCCAGGGTGGACATGGCCTGTACGTGATACATCTAGCCCAGTTTGACAAGCCTGCTTTATAGTATAGATATCTACAGGAATAACACTGCTGTTTAAATGCTGCAAGACAAGTATTAATATTTAGAAGCAGTTCACTATGAAACAAAATAATTTGTAACTCCCAGACCAGCCCAATAGATGTGTAACAAGTCACAGATCTGATGAGCTCATAATATTTTTTTCATTGAACCATTATAATAAAATGGTTCAATTTTGTTGCAATTATGTACTTTTATGCATTAACACCTAAAAATATAAATAGTCAGCTTCTTAAATGAAAATGTAGAGAGGCCAATAAAAGGAATGAGAAATCAAGTAAAGTAAGAAGTTCAGTTGGAATGAATTGGGGGGGGGGGGTTTCCTACTTAATAGGAAGCTTAGCAAAGTTGGAAACAGAAATGAGACAAAGTGGTGCAAGAAAATGAGCCTAAATTAAATGTGTGATTTCTGGTTAGTAAATTGTTCTTGGAGAACAATAAGGAACATATAATTCATAGTTTGGTTGAATGATTGCCTGCTTTGTGATTTGAGCTATATAAGGTATTGGAAGAGAAGAGGAAAAAAACTGAAAGCAATGTCCCATATGTTTCGGAGGTTTTTGTTTCTTTTCCATTTTTTTAAAAAAAGAACAATGAAAGAAACCTTTGCCAGATAGAACTCCTATGATCTGTATTCCAGAGCACAGTCTGTGCAGCAACTTGGAAGCAGAGGTGATAATCACTGCCTTGTTTCTGAGTTACTGACTTCATTTCATTAAGTGAATGAGACACGCAATTTCTGATAGACAGGGAGCAGCTCAGCTTCTGCTCTGATTTATCAAAAATTGAACTTGACCTCCTACCAGGATGTGAGCAGAATTAATGCCTTTTTAACCCTGCCCTGGAACTTGTGGCTTAAGTTCACCAGCCTCACTGCCCCTGGCTTTTAACATAAACATTTGTTCCATGATTGATCTCTGATCACTGTATGTTAATTAGAGGTTATTGTTATTTGGTTGCCATAAAAAGCAGAACCCACAGAGGGAAATAACACCAGTTAATTTTCATAGAAATTAGGACTAATATTTGCACATGGGCAATAGGACTTGATCTCCATTCTTTAAGCACACAGAGGTTTTAATTGGTGGATTAAATTAAAGGATTTAATTGGTGGAGTTATTGATAGGGGTAGCATAGCATTCAGTTCCACTACAAATGCAAATGTTTTTATCATATTTTAATGGAGCTGATTAATCTCTGGATACAGAGTGGGATGTTTAGGATTGGAGACTGTGTTTTTCTTCCTTTCTTTGTTTTGCCTTGCATAGGGACTCCATGAAAATCGCTGAAACAAGCAGGTTAGATGTACATTCTTCCTTTCTGCTTTCTTCCTAGTTACTATCTAGTTTATTTTCCAGAGAACAATAAATAAAACATTTCAAAATAAGGTGATGAATAGAACAATAGCACCGTTCCTAAAATATTCTTTAAAAAAAAAACTGGAATAGTCTCATACTGCATGATTTGAAAAACACTTGTGATTTGCATCCAAAAATGAGCACTCTCCTAGCGTAGCTGAATGAAATATGCTGTGATCTGTAAAGCTTTATGCTGTAATAAATTCATTAGTCTTAATAAGTCTGTGTTTTCACTCCAATGAAGTGATTCTGCCATAGAAGTATTAAATGAATAAAAGGGGACTGATCATTTTCTGAGATAACTACATCTTTTTAAATATACTTTTATTGAAAAGCTTTTTATTTTCTAAAACAAGAGAAATACAAACTAAAATAGAATAAGAAGAGGGGAGGAGGAAGAAGGAAGGAATGAGAGAAAGCTAAAGGGCAAAAAGAAAAAAATGTAAAAAAAAAATAGAAAACAACCCAAAAAGATATAAAGGCTCACAGAGTCAGATGGCATTGTTGCTAGCATAACGGTCTCCCTGACATGTAGCAACATCCCTGCCTAAAAGTTGCTGGGAGGTCATTTCATGGCTGGCAATGAAGTTCCCCAGACTTATAGTTCTGGGGGATTTCAATCTGCCATCCCTGCAGATTGCAACCTCAGAAGCAGCCCAGGAGTTCATGGCCCACATGGCGGCCATGGGTCTATCCCAGATTATAACTGGACAGACTTGATTTTTTATCAGAGCAATGGCAACATGACCTGGTGGGGGATGTAAAATCATCCGTCTTGTCATGGTCAAATCATGCCCTGGTGTCCCTGTGGCTCTCATATGCTGTTTCTTGCCGCAGGGAGTCTGGAACCCCAGCGACTGATGGATCCTGATGGGTTCCAGAGGGAACTGGAGGATATCCCAGAAGTTTTGCTGCATGGTCCTGAAGCAGCCTAGAATTTAAGGCTGGCCATGGTCTGGGACAGGATTGTTCCCATGCAATCTTGACTCATTGCTCCTGACTCTCCCCATGAAGGAGCTACGGGTTCTGAAAAGAGATGCCTAGAGTACTGCTGGTGAAAGACAAGGGACGACTCTGACTGGATACAACTTAGAGCAATATTAAGGCCTACCTCATGGTGTAAGAGCGGCGAAACAGCAGTATTTCTTTATTCTTATTGCCTTCTCAGAGTGTCACCCAGAGGCTCTGTTTCAGATTGCCTGTGCCCTCCTAGCTTGAACAGGTGGCAGTTGCAGATAGGGGAGCCTTTGCACACTTCATGTTGTGTACCAGTTGCAGCCTTTCCTGGACCAGGATTCCCTGTGCTCAGTTGTTTAGTCCCTAGTCATCTTATGACTTGAATATTGTAATGCGCTCTACATGGGGCTACCCTTGAAGAGCAGAAACTACAGCTGGTGCAGAGTTCAGCAGCACAGATAGTTTTGGGCCCCCAAGAATGGCCCTTGTAATACCACTGCTCTGCGAGCTGCATTGGTTACCAGACTGCTTCCAGATGCAATTGAAGGTGTTGGTGATCACCTTTAAAACCCTTTATGCATGGGTCCAGGTTTCTTGAGGGATTGTCCTACCCCACTGGCATTGTCCCGTACCACTCATGACAGCAGAGGAGGCATGCGGTGGGTTCCATCAGCCCAATTTTCTGGCTGGCGGGGTTGAAGAGGAGGGCCTTCTCTGATGTTGCTCCTGCCCTCAGGAGCATCTTACACCCCAATGCGGGGTTGGCCCAAATCTTTCTATCTTTTTGTAAGGGCCTAAAGATGTGGCTTTTCCAGTCGGCTTGAGGGGGAACAGCGTAACGGAATGGTTAATTGAGTAATAACAGATCCCACCTCCCCCGCTGCCCCCACCCTCCCCATGTGTCTTTGGTTTTAATGTTTGATTTTAATATTTTATGTTTTAGCTTAGATGTAACTGTAGGCTGCCCAGAGTTACCTGTACATTTTACTTATAAATTTATAAATTTAAAGTGATTTATAAATGTTATAAATAAATAAAATAAAAAGAAGTGTCTTCTGATCTCTACAGCAGTTATAGGTATGATTGTAACCTCTTTTTCTAAAGGTACATATGACTCCTTCCTTTCTATAATCGATCCTATCTAGTTGTGAAAAGCACAGATAATAATTTCATTTCCCCCTCCCCTGTTTTATGCAAAAAGCTCATAAGGAGTTTCCAATTAACAATATTATCATTTTTTAAAATCAAACAATCAGAATTTGGACATCTCAGCAAGTTCTATCATCTTCAATCTTTCCTCCGTTATAGATATTGCCGATCTTTCCATCTTTGTGCAAATACTGTTGCAGTTATCACATATAAAAACTAAGTTCCATGCTTTTCTCCCCAGCTGTTATCCATCAATGTCAAGAGGAACAGTTCTGATTTCAATACCGAAAAGTAACTACATCTTGAACTCCGATGGAGTCTATAAATAATAATCTTGATTGCTATGGAACATAGTCCTATGTTCTAAACCAGAATTTCTCAAAGATTTTTTTAAAATTATAACTATCTGTTTCTGGTTTAATTTAAGCTATCATGCAATAAGATAGAGTGATCCAACCTTGAACAATATGTGAGATTCCATTCATATTTCAGGATGAGCATTAAATTGCATTCTAAGCCTTGGTATAAAGAGCAAAACTATCACTCTTCTGCTCAGCTACTATTACAGGCATTGATGGCAGAATTTGTCCATCCCACACTCTATTACCAACAGCAAGGGAAATATCCCTTGATTTACTCCTCCACAATCATATCCCCCACAACTACTCCTATTCCATTGCATTATTAGTGTGTGTGAGAGGAGGGGGGATGGAAAAGAGAATATGTGTGTTGTCTAGAGTTTCTGGACCAAAGGCAGGATATAAATATAATAGTTACATAAGAGTGGTAAGGTGGGCAGGAAAGGTAAAATAATGTGATAGCTGGTGTTTGATTCATTGATCTTGCATTAATTATATTTTTAAAATTGTCTGTTGGAGTGGGTTGCAAGTAATCAAATTAACTTCTGATATGTTCTTAGTAATTAATGTACACTCTTCTCTCTTTTTCAACCTCTCTTTCTTTTCTATGCTATCTAGTGATTAGCAATGTGATCTTGTTTATCCTTCTTTCCAATTTCTGTAACCTCTTTGGGAAAAAAATCCTCTAAAACTAAGATAATCAGGATAGATATTTCATTGTACCATGCAGTCACTCAGATGATGTGTAGAAATTATTTGGATAATCAATTTTACAACCCACATCTCTTCAAGACTGATACAATCACCTATTTCCTACTTAATGCGCTGGCAAAAATGAATGGCAATTTACAAGAACAGTTTGTCAGAACTTGAAAATCTGTGATAGAGGTCCAATTTAGAAGAGTTCATAAATAAATAAAAAATGCTAAGGAATGGAAAAGAGCTTTGCTTTGATTGTAAAACCGTGATTATAAAAAATATTAGCCTTCTTTAAAAAAAGACTGTTCAGAGACACATTCTAAATTAATGAATGAGAAATTTTATTGGACTATTCTTTTTTGAAAGTTTCTATTTATCTCTGTTATTGTTATTATGTACAGCAGTACCTCCTAATATAGACCTGTTCAGGTGTGTTGAAGTGTGCTTCTTTCACCTTGCTTAGCCATGGACCATTTGGCTAGGTCTGAGGGTAGCTAGGGTATATAAAGTATTTTTATTTTCCGTGCTTGTGAAAGAGATGTCCCCGTTCTCTCCTATCCTTGCTTAATCTCTGCCAGTTTACCAAGATAAAACTTATCCTACATGCATTAAAATAAAGCTGACTAGCCTGATTTTCCTCCAAAGAAATCAGGGTAGCATAACATACTGCTCATCTCCTCTTTTTTACTCTCACGAGAACTCTTTTAAGAGATATTGAATAAAGCCTTATATTCATTTTCTCCTTCAACGTATAACCACAATTGAACCCAAAGTTTATGTTGCTAAGTGAGAAGTTTGTTAAGTGACTTTTGCCCCAGTTTAGGACTTTTCTTGTCACATTTGTTAAGTGAATCACTGCATTTGTTAAATTGGTATCATGGTTGTGGAGTGAATCTGTCTTCCCCATTGACTTTGCTTGTCAGAAAATCGCAAAAGGTGATCACATGATCCAGGGACATTGCAACTGTTATAAATGTGAGTCGGTTGTCAAGCATTCAAATCAGTGGTGGGTTCCTCCCGGTTCCATCCGGTTCTGCCCAGCAGGTAGCGGTGACGATTTTTTAAAAATTTGATTTATATGCCGCCGTTCTCCGGAGTCTCAGAGTGGCTTACAATGTGTTAAGCACATTGCTTAACACATTGCCTTCATACTTTTGTATATTTATACAAAGTCATCTTATTGCCCCCACAAACTGGGTCCTCAATTTACCTACCTTAGAAAGGATGGAAGGCTGAGTCAACCTTGAGCCGGGTGAGATTCGAACTTACAGTAATTGCAGACAGCTGATGTTAATCACAATGCTTTTAGTCTGCTGAGCTATCCATATCCAGATACGACATCAGCAAAATGGTTCTGCCCTCCCCCCTGTGTTATTCTTTTATTTGCCCCCCCCCCTCCAATCTATTGCTGCCTCCTGAGTCCCAGCTGATTGGCTGCTAGGAAAAAAACTTTTTAAACTCTTGTGGCGGGGCTTCAAGGGACTCCTCTACGATCAGTGTTAAAAGACAATGTGGTGATAGACCAGTGCCTCCAAAAATAAATGAGTAGACCGGTGCCTGAAAAAATAAATGAGTAGGCCAGTGCTTGCAATTATAAATGGGTAGACCAATGCCTCCAAAAACAAATGAAAGTAGTTAAAAGCCTGGTAGACCAGTACCTCTGCTAAATCCTAAAGAATTGTCACATGACCATCAAGCCACGCCCACAAAATAAGCCACACCCACAGAACCAGCAGTAAAAAAATTTAGAACCCACCCCGATCCAAATGTAAATCACATGTCTATGGTTATTACAATGGTTATTACTAGGAAAATGGTCATAAGTCTTTTTTTTCAGTGCTGTTTTAACTTCAAATGGTCACTAAACAAACTGTTGTAAGTCAAGGACTGCCTGTACAGGCCCCATTCCTTGAATGGAAATATGGATGATGAATATCACCTTCCACTATTCCTAATCTGTTATAAATTCATCCATGGCCTGCTTCACTGCTTCAATACTTCTATTTTCCATTTTGAGTTGTCTTGGATTCTTCTAAGCAGTTCTCCCTCCCCTTCAGCAACCGTCTATTGCCCTGTACATCCATTCTATTTTGGGCTGCTAAATTCAGCTGGTCATCAGTTTCCTTTTGTTTCTTTTTGATCCAGCAATGGCTCATAAAGACTGTGGAATCCCCATTGCTCCCTGGTCATCATGCTTTCCCCATCTATTCTGTAAAGATACCACTGTTTCATTCTAGTCCTCTCTCTGTTTATGCATAATTTCATTCTTCCCCATATTGTGCCCATTCTACTGCAGTGATATAAACAACTACACTGCTCTATTACTACATTAGTTACTACAGTATTACTTCATTGCAGTAATGTATGCAAATTGGAAACTATCTGCAGATTTCTTGATTGCTATGAAACGGAACCATTGCTAAGTTTCTGTGGATCCACAATGGGTTTCCTTTGTTTTAATCATTGTAACATCAAAGCTTAAGAATGGATGGATGGATGGATGGATGGAAGGCAGGCAGGCAGGAAGGAAGAAAGGAAGGAAAGATGAACAAGAGAATATGGGTAGGGAATGTAAAGACATCCATATATGCAAATTTAAGGGTAGCAAAGGAAAACAGTGGGGAAGGAACAGTCCCTAAGGAACTGTGAGGAGCAAACAGTCCTAAGGAAAAAGTAGAAATTGATAGATTTGAGCAGATGAGCCAGCCAACGGGCCTTGCCTTTGCTGTGGGAATAGAAAGGGGAAAAAATCAATCAGGGATTGTGATGGCCGTACTGTAGTTTTGGACCAAAGATAAATCTGCTTCTATTGTCAAATCATTGCAGTCCAGGACGGAATTATTATTACATTGCCTTCAGGATCAGCTAGGAGCTGTACAGGAGATGACAAACTAAGCTGCCATGTTGAATTGTCCTAAGAGATAATTGTCCTAAGAGATCTTTTATTACTCATTGAACTTGATGATTGAATGAATCATTGTTTGGAAGAAAGGCAAGATACAAATTTGTTTGTAAATAATTAGGGCTTTTTTTTTAACTTGGTCACATAATATTTTGTCCGTACTGTATCACAGGTGCTCTATGTGATGTAGATTGTTTATAGAAAATGAATCTTAATTGCTATTAAGTTAGGCTATTTAGGAGCCAAACATGAAGTAAGTTAGGAGGAAATGGAGAGAGAGTGTGTAGGAGTTGAGCTTTAACAATGGCATATGTATACATGTGTATATCTTTCACCCACTTAACAACATGGGAGAGTTTCAGTCTTGCTAATTGAAAGTCTGATTCACAGTTGTAGTAGCTGAGAAGTGAGCACCTAGAAAGGGAGCAATCCATAAGCGAAAATCAAACAGCAGGAAAGGACAATTAATAGTAAGCAAGAGGTCAAAAGCAAGTTAATTTTCCATAAGAAGTGCCAGTTGAGTTATTTTGTCTGCCACATGACTGACAATAATGATGTCATTTTTCAGAGGAATAGTTTCTGAAAGTATTTTGCAACAGAAACAACATAGTATGGTTTTGCACATAACAGCAAAGCTGAACAAAGCAAAATTGGATAAATTATATCTTTGGAGACCTGGTTTGCATTACTGTTATTAATCTGTTAATAATCTGTTATTTGTTTAACTATTATTTGAGCCATGGTGGTGTAATGGTTAGAATACAGTACTGCAGGCTGTTTCTGCTGACTGCTGGATGCAATTCGGCAGTTCAATTCTCAGTGGCTCAAGGTTGACTCAGCCTTCCATCCCTTCAAGGTCAGTAAAATGAGGACCTAGATTGTTGGGGGCAATATGCTGACTCTGTAAACAGCTTAGAGACGGCTGTAAAGCACTGTGAAGCAGTATATAAGTATACCGCTTATATCAGTGAATTGCCATTTATTGATCAGATTGCAAGTGGTAGACTTTCTGAAATATATTTTATCATGAATCATTATCTACAAACTGTATCAAACTGAGCTAAGCTGTGCTATACTATAACAATTCAATGCATTATTCCCATTTAAATCTTTATCGTTGTTTCTGTTATCTACTAACATTTCTGTATGGTTTTGTACCATCTGCTTATCTGTTTCCTCCATCTGGTCAAGTACTAGCCTATGACAAAACCCTGTTGATATCACATTCATTATTTTCTTCCAATTTGATAGTATTTATTTCTTTATTTGTTCAACTTGTATGCCGCTTTTCTCTGAAGACTCAAGGCGGCTTACAATGCATTTAAAAACCATATATAAAAACATTAAAAATTAAAACATGCGATCTCACCAGATCGCAACAGTAAGATCAACAGCCCCAGGCTTGCTGGAAAAGCCAGGTCTTCACCGCTTTTTGGAAGGCCAATAGGATGGGGATGGTCCTGATCTCAGGAGGTAACTGGTTCCAGAGAGCTGGGACAGCAACAGAGAAGGCCCTCCCCTGTGGGCCCGCCAGCCAGCCAGCACTGTTTAGCTGACAGGACCCAGAGGAGACCAACTCTGTGGGGTCTTTTCGGTCACTGGGAGCTATGCGGTAGAAGTCAGTCTCGAAGATAACCTGACCCTGAGCCATTTAGGGCTTTAAAGGTAATAACCAACACCTTGAATTGTGACCAGAGACCAATAGGGAGCCAGTGCAACTCACAGATAATTGGTGTAATGTGGGTGTACCTAGGTGTACCCATGACAGCTCGTGTGGCTGCGAGATTTGTTCTTCTTGATTTTAGATATCGCTGTCTTTAGTTCTGTCATTGTGATTTCTTTGTTAAGCATTTCTTTCTCCTCCTTCCCAATCATTGGAAGTTTTTCTTCCGACAACTATTGGTCCACCTTTTCTTTGGGAATTTCTTCTTCTTTATACAGAGATATAATATTCTCGGGCAATCTCTAATTTATCTTCTTCTTTATTAACAATGTGGCCCTCTGAGTCTTCCAGCTGATAAATAATCCCTTTCTCTTTTTCTTTTTTTAATCTATAGGACAGCCATCTGCTTTCAAAGTAATGTTGTTTAATTTGTTTCATTTTGTATGCCAATTCCTCCTGATCTATGATATTTAATCTATGACGTATTACCATCCAGTTTTCTTTAACTGCCTTATTATCTGGCTTTTGTTGTACTTCCTTCTCTGCTTTCCCTAATTCATCTAACAGTGCTTTCTGCCTCTCTTTTTCCCTTTTCTTATGTGAGCCATATGATATTGCCAGGCCTCTCAAATCTCCAGGCCCAGACTGATTCCCAGGAGAATTATATAAAAAACCCAGATTTAGAGGAAATTTTATTACCAAAATTGTTAGAAATTTATAATGAGGCCCTGACAAAATCAAAAATACCGGAATCATGGAGGGAGGCATATATCGCATTCCTCCAGAAAGAAGGAGAGGACCCAAAATTGATAAAAAATTACAGACCGATTTCCCTCCTCAATACTGATTATAAGATATATATGAGTATTATAGCAGGAAGATTAAAAATAATTTTGAATAATTTGATACACAGTGACCAAAATTGATTCCTCCCTGGGAGGCAGATTAGAAATAATACAAGGATGGTAATAGACATATTTGAATATTATGAGGAACACGCGAATAAAGAAATAGCACTGGTCTTTGTAGATGCCCCAAAGGCGTTTTATAACTTGAATTGGCAGTTTATGAAACAACAAATTAAACAAATGGAATTTGGATCAAATTTCGCTAACACAATATCCACAATTTACGAAAAACAAAGGGCCAATGTTCTATTAAATGGAGAATTGACAAAAACTTTCCAAATTAGAAAAGGGGTGCGACAAGGATGTCCTCTGTCCCCATTTCTGTTTATATTAGCTCTAGAAGTATTATTGAAAAGGATCAGAAACAACAATGAAATCAAGGGATTGACAATTAGGAAAGAGACGTATAAGACCCAAGCGTTTGCCGACGACGTAGCATTAATTATGGAGGAGCCATTGGAAACAGGCATTAAAATACTGGAAGAACTGGGTAAGTATGGAGAGGTAGCAAGTTTCAAATTAAATAAATCCAAAACTAAATTGTTGACTAAAAATATGACTGAGGAACAAAAGAAAGTATTGGAAGAATCAATGGGGATCTAAATAGTTAAGAAGGTAAAATACCTGGGGGTGTGGATATCAGTAAGGTGCTCAGCCCTTAAGGAGGATAACTGTATGCCCCTAATTAGGAATATTAAACAGGACTTAGAAAAATGGGGAAGACTCCAGATATCATTATTAGGCAGGGTTGCAGCAACGAAAATGAGTGTACTACCCAAGTTGCTGTACTTATTTCAAACGGTCCCTGTTAAATTAGATAAGAAATTTTTTTTCAGAATTTAATACCATTATCAGAAAATTTATCTGGGGGCAGGGGAAGAAACCAAGGATAGCAATCAGGAATCTGCAAGACAAAAAGGAAAGAGGGGGTTTCGGACTCCCTATATGGGAGACGTATCATAAAGCCGCAAACTTAGTATGGTTGAAGGAATGGGCAACTTTGGGAAATAAAAGACTCCTGACCTTGGAAGGGCACAACCTCCAGGAGGGCTGGCACACTTACCTTTGGGACTTGGGGAAAAAGACGAGAACATACTTCCACAGACATAAAATAAGGGATACTTTAATGCAAATATGGAGAGAGATAAGACAGAACAATATACAAAAGTTCCAAGATGGGTCTCCACTATGGAGGCCATAATATACCCGAATGTGTTAGAAATGGGAAAAATGGTCAAATATAAAGAGCTATTAGATGGGGGAGGGAATCTCAAAACAAAGGAAGAACTGATGGAACAAGGTATTCTTATAGATTGGTGGCCCTATGCCCAAATTAAACCTTGCTATAAAAAGGATAAGGAGGAATTTGGCATGGAGATAGGTACTAATGGATTCGATGAGATTTGGATGGGCACAGACAATAAAATATTAGCTAAATTATATAATTACCTACTGGAGTATGATATGGCAGAGGAGGTAGTCAAGGACCCGATGATAGCATGAGCCAAAAATATTGGACAGAACATAAATTTGAATGAATGGGATACAATATGGAACAACAATCTTAAAATGACTAGGGTGGTGACTTATAAGGAAAATCAATATAAGATGTTCTATAGGTGGCATATGGCCCCAGCCAGGATAGCCAAAATTTATCCCAATTCGAGTCCTAATTGTTCGAAATGTGGCCATCAACAAGGCACTTTTTATCATGATGGACTTGTATCACTTTTTATGGTGGACTTGTAATCAGGCACAAAAATTCTGGAGGATGATATGGAAATGGATTTCGGAAATAATAAGAGACAATATTGATTTTGAACCAAAAACCTTTCTCCTGGGAATCCTGAAAACAGAATATACAAAAAAGAAGAGGTACTTAATTATGCACATAATGACAGCCGCAAGAATTTCTTTTTCCCAGTATTGGAAAGAAAAAAAATTACCACCTGAAAAACACGTCATTAGGAAAATACTGGAGTGTGATAAAATGAATAAATTAACTTTAGAAATTAATGACAGAGAGGACACGGAATATTATAGCGTGTGGGATATGTGATATGAGTGGATAGAGAAAAGAAACAAAAAGTGAAGCTTGCAAAGTATAGAGATTAATTAATAATTAATTAACAAGGATCATAAAGAATTGAGCGTTATTACTTGTACCATAAAGACCATTACTATTTGTAATATCTTTCAAACTAAATTTTACTCAAAGAAGCAATATCATGTAAATGACAAATAAATAATATGTACATATGTTTTCACACCGCAGAACCGAAAATGTCTTAATTGTATCACTATTTTTCACAATATAAAATTTTAAAAAAGAGTTTGCGACCAACTGTAGTCTCTGAACACTTTTCAAGGGTAGCCCCAAGTAGAGCGTGTTGCAATAATCTAGCCGTGAGGTGACAAGGGCATGAGTGACTGTGAGGAGAGCCTCCTGATCCAAGTAGGGTCGCAATTGGTGCACCAAGCGAACTTGTGCAAAGGTCCCTCTAGCCACAGCTGACAGATTTTGCTCTAATCTTAGCTGTGAGTCTAGGAGGACACCCAAATTGCGAGCCCGTTCTGAGGGGGACAATTTCTCCTCCCCCAGAATCAAGGATGGACAATCAACATAGTCTTTAGGAGGCAATACCCACAGCCACTCGATCTTGTCTGAGTTAAGTCTGAGCCTATTGATTCCCATCCAGCCCCTCATGGCCTCCAGGCACTGACACATCACATTCACCGCCTCACTGAATTGATGCAGGGTGGAGATATACAGCGTATATCAGCGTATTTCTTTTTTATTTATTTATTTATTTATTATATTTATTTATTTATTTATTATATTTATTTATTTATTATATTTTTTATTTATTTATTTATTTATTATATTTCTATACCGCCTTTCTCCCGCAGGACTCAAGGCGGTATACAGTCAAGAAAAATAAAGATACAAATATCATAAAATTGCTAATTAAAATTATAACATAGTTTGGCCCAATTAAATAAAAACCCAAAATTAGATAACATTTTAAAATCATTCACATGTTAACATGTT
Organism: Coluber constrictor foxii; assembly: GCA_038048745.1. Taxonomy (NCBI): domain Eukaryota; kingdom Metazoa; phylum Chordata; class Lepidosauria; order Squamata; family Colubridae; genus Coluber; species Coluber constrictor. Next base: position 75,865,191 of record CM075961.1, read on the forward strand.
TAGCCCCGCCTGTTTGAACATCAGGGTCTTGAGGGCACAGCGGAAAGCACGGAGATCAGGGATATTTTGTATCTCAGGGGGCAGTTCATTCCAAAGGGTTGGAGCCCTCACAGAGAAGGCCCTCCGCCTGGGAGTCGCCAGTCAGCATAATTGGACTGACGGTACCCTGAGTAGTCCCTCCCTGTGAGAACGAACTAGTCGGTGGGAGGCTATTGCTGATATCTCATTCTGTATTGTCGGATGATCTCACCCAGCGGCTTCATGTAGGTGTTAAATAGGAGGGGAGAGAGGACCGAGCCCTGAGGCACCCCGCAAACGAGGGGCCTAGGAGTCAACCTCTGTCCTCCTACCAACACCGACTGTGACCGACCAGAGAGATAGGAGGAGCACCACCGTAACATGGTGCTTCCCACTCCCAACTCCCTTAGTCGTCCCAGAAGGATACCATGGTCAATGGTATCAAAACCTGCTGAGAGGTCAAGTAGCAACAAGATGGAGGAACGACCCCCATCTCAGGCTCACCAGAGATCATCCATTAGCGTGACCAAGGCAGTTTCCGTGCTGTAGCCAGGCTTGAAGCCAGACTGAAAAGAGTCTAGATAATCCGTTTCCTCCAATGATCGCAGGAGCTGAAGTGCCACCACTTTCTCTACAACCTTTCCCACAAAGGGTACGTTGGAGACTGGATGAAAGTTATTTAATTCTGCTGGATCCAGGGAAAGCTTCTTGAGGAGGGGCCTTACAACTGCTTCCTTTAATGTAGTAAAATATAGCTTAATCTTTTTAAATTGGTTTTCAGGCCAGGTGATGGATCTTCTTATTAGACACATTTGCCAGTTTCAATAGCTTAGGGATGAAATGAGGGATCTTTGGTGCTCTCTGAGCTTGGTTATTTTCTTGCAGATGTTTCATTATCCAAACTAGAAAACATCATCTGTGCTAGTGATGACATTACCTAGTTTGGGTAATGAAACAAGAAAGCAAGAAAACTATCAAGCTAAGAAAGCACCAAAGACCCCTCATTAGCCAATCCATTGTTAATTAGCTTGATAACCACAATTTGCTGAATGCTTTGATAATATCACAATAAGATATGTTCCCAGCATAATTCCATAACTTACTAAGGAAAGTAATTGTGATTTCTATATACATAATTGAGAAGCACAACCAGGAACATAACCCATTACAATTTTTTTGATGCCTCTGAATATAGGGATAAATTATAGAAGCATAAATTATAGAAGAATGTCCACTCAAAACAAATATGTAAACTTAGAGGAGAATTCTGCATACATTCGTGGGAACAAAACCCATTGAATATTGTTGAATTCACTTCTAAGTAAATATACTGTTAGAATCATAGCATTCAGTTGAAAGGGGCCCAAAGGTTCAACTATTTTTCTTAATTTGCATTTGTTCTGCTTAGTTTCATGTTTAATTGCTGCAAATGTTCAGTGGTTTAAAAAAAGTAAGCCTTTTTTAAATGAAAAAAAAAACCTATTTGTAGGTCAACTTGATTGTTAAGTGTATAGTTCAAATAATGGGTAGAAAAACCATTTCTTATGGATTCTAAATGTTCGCTCTGTATTTGTCTTGTTTTTATATGCCCCTCTGTTAATTTTAGCACCACCTTTTCCATAATTATGTAATATTGCTTTCCTATCAGCTGTTGTTAAATATAGAAACCGATCCTGTTGCGAACTGGTAGTAAAGGTAAGTAGAACCCACCCCTGGAGCAGAGGTTTACTTCAAATGAAACAAGCTGTTGAAAAAGAAAAGCATGCATTGTCTGATTATCTAAAAGATCATCGAGAAGCATTGAAGCAGATTAAAAATGGGAATTTACTGAATGTACAGGAAACAAAATATGAATATTGATATAACATATATGAACAAAAACAACAAAAACAAAAAACATGAACAAAATGCTGGCAAAGCAAAATACAGATAATTCCACAATTGTGACCAAAATTTATGTGGCCAAACTAAGACAGTTGTTAAGTGAATTTTGTCCCATTTTATGACCATTCACAGTTGGTAAGTTAATTGCTACAGTTAAGTTAATAACACAGTTGTTAAATGAATCTGGTTTCATTCAAGGTCACAAAAGATGGTCACATGATCCCCCCCGACACACTGCACCCATCATAAGTATGAGTCAGATACCAAGCGTTTGAATTTTGATCACATGATTATGGGGATCTGCAATAAATGTAAGTGTGAAAAATGATCATAAATTACTGTTTTCACTGACATCGTAACTTCAAATGGTCAGTAAATGAATTGTAAGTTGAGGACTATCTGTATTACATGATCAATTTCTACAAAAGATTGAGGGGAGGGATACAGATAAAACTTAGCAATGGCTTACAACTGGAATATTAAAAAAAGAAATTGAAGTTTGATTTTGCCTGTTCAAGAGCAAGCTATTTGAATTAGAGCAATTCAGACCGGAATGGTAAAAATCATCAAATGATTCGAAGTGCAGATTGGGCAAAGAAGTAAAAGAAACAGTAGATCATAGACTCATCTTGTGCAAGAAGAGTATACAAACTAATTATAAACAACGACATAAAACACTCACCAAAACAATTCACTGGAAGCTCTGTAAAAATTATGTGCCGGTAATGAAAAATTGGTGGATCATATATTTGGAAAAGTAGTTGAAAATGATCAGGTTAAAATATTGTAGGATTTTCATATACAAACTGGTTAAAAAAGTCTTAGCTTATAACACACCAGATTTAACTGTGGTTGGAAAGAAGAAAATGTGGATAATTCACATGGCAGGGAGTAGTAGAATAGAAGACAAAGAATTGGAGACAACCACAAAATATACAAATTTAAAAACAAGTTGAAAGATCATGGCATAAACTGGCTGTGATGGTTTCAGTGGTTATCAGAATATTCAATGCCATACCAGTGGCATTGGATGGGACTTAGAAAATTATGCATTGACAAAATTTCCATCTATCAGTTACCCAGTGATAATAAATGAAGACCAAGTATTCCAGGAAAAAGAGGAGAAAACAGAAAAAATGTGTGTGTTTGGGAGGGGGACAGAACAGACAAATCAGCAAATAAAGCAAGATGAGAAGGAGAAGATAATAAAGATAATAATTACTGATGAAATAAACCAAGGGGAAAGTTCTTTAAGAGATTTAAAAATAGAATCGGATAAGCAGGACGATACTTTTGAAAGGGAGATAGGGGCCTAGGTAGATACTTCGGAGGCCTGGCAGCAGAGGAGGATAGAGATGGGAGAAATGCTTAGATTGAACAGTGAAGATACAGATGTAGATAGAGACAAGGATCCAAGAGAGGACTATGGGAGGGAAGCTAAAAAACGAATAAGAATTGAAGTATTAAAACCAGCAAGAGATGATGTATAGAAAGGAAATACATATTTTTTCTTTCTTTTTTTTAATATAATGATGGCCTGATTAAAAACTAGAATAGAGGTAGAAATAAGAATACACACTCTCATATAAAGTAATTTTTAGATGGAAAGATTAGAGGTTGAAAGATGGTAGAATGGCGCATTGAAAAATTGAATAATTAAATAATAAATCACTATATTAATTTAAACAAGTGTATTAACACTAGGAATAGTAATGGTGGCCTGATTAGAAGCCAGAAAAGAGGCAGAAATAAGAAATAGGGTGAATATTAGCACATATATTTTTCATACAATAGAATAAGAGGGATAACTAGAGGGAAAGATTAGAGGTTAAAAGAGGGCAGTACTATGTAAACTCAAATAATATTATGATTGGTGTTAAAATGGAACATTGAAATATTGAATAACTACTTTAAAACAAATATGTATATTAATACTAGGATTTCATAAGTTTGATTAATGAAACAAATACCATTAATATTTTTATTGACATTTGTCCCAAAATGAATGATACCCAGATGCCATACTGTTCATGTATTGATGTTGATGTATATTCTAAAAATAAAAATCAAAAAAACTTTAAAACAACAAACAAGTAAGTAAAGTCTGTAGAGTGGATATTGCAGTACCCGAAGCAGAATAGAAGAGAAAGAACTGGAGAAAATACAAAGATCTGCCAATAGAAATGGAAAGACTTTGACAAAAGGAAGTAAAAATAGTACCATTGCTAATAGAGGCCCTGGGTTCAATTGCAAAACATCTGAATCGTTACTTTAACACCATCAGCATTGATAAATTCACAATAAGTCAATTTCAAAAGGCAACCTTGTTTGCATAGTCTAGATCAGTGATATTGAACTTTTTTTCCCTGGCAAAAGTGCATGCGTGCACGCATAGTACGTGCACGTGTGCACACACCCATAATGCAGTGCCCCCGCCCCTCCTGCCCCGTGCATATTTGTGCTCAATCCACCAGTGCTGCCTGCCCCCCCCCCTGTGCAGGGACGTGCGACCCCCCGTGCTCCCCCATATCCCCTGCGCATCCTTTTAAGGCCTAGGGAGGCTTTCCTGCAGCCTCCAGGAAGGCGAAAACAGCCTCTTCCAGTCCTCTGGAGGCCAGAAACAGCTCATTTCCGGACTTCTGATAGGTCTATTTTTTGCCCTCAGCTGGCCAGTGCGTGTGCATGAGCAGTGGAGCTGATTTAGTGCGTCGGCTCACATGCCCGCAGAAATGAATCTGGGTGCCACAAATTCGCCATCACGGGCCTAGATCCTTGACAATACCTTTAACACTTCCAAACAATATCTGCTTATCCCAGGCCTTTGGAAAGGGCTTAATAGATGGATAAAATGTTAAATCTGTCTATAGCATAACCAAAATATACTTATTCTGCCTGATTTTCAGTGATTCTCATAACAGTAAAATAAATTGCAATTGGTATCAATAATACATAAAAATAAGGATATAAAGGATAATAAACACAATGAGTCTTACTCTCCCTCGCCAAAGGTCTGGATGAAAAGATAGATTTTCATAGCTGTTCTGAACAACTGCAGATCTCAGGGGGAAATTCATTCCAGAGGGCAGATGCTGCTACAAAGAAGGCACACTTCTATGGCTGTGAGAGATGAATTGTTTAATTGAAGGGACCTGAGGTGCACCAACCTTGCAGGATTAAATTGTGTTTCCAGTTCTCCAAACTTAATAGTCTTGAGGGACTTCTGTCTAACATCCTTTCAAATGGGGTCTGAGATGACACCAAAGGATGTCATTTGGAAGAGGCAATTGTATTGCCTGATATTCTTCCTGAACTTATTTGCAGTCAGTTCTCCTTACTATATATCAATTGAGGCCGAATAGGACAACTCTCCCCTGACTCACCGCGGCAAACTCAGTGCAGAATAACTTGTCACAAACAACTTGCCGCAGGAGAATTGCAGCAGGCCTTGTTTTAGGTTTGAGCCTTCTCAAGTTAGAAGTCCTCAAGGCTCTGGGGTGAGCCAGATCCCAGCAGCCTATCAGTTAAGGTGTTTGCTCCATTGGCCAAGCCGTGGAGCAAGTGCAGCACGCTCAGATAATCCCTGCACAGATCCAGGCTGAGGACATGGTGTATCTGTGAGAGGAGCTGTGTTGCTGCCCCACTTCTTCCTGGCACACCAGTTACGAGGGCCAACTGCTCTGCTGACATCCAGTTAACAGTCCTGGATCTCTGGCCTCACCAAATGCAGGTCTGGAAGGGGAATCAGTGTGCTTGGGGCTTTTTGGCACCTTCCTTTTAAAAGTGGTCACAGATTTTTCTGGGGCTATTTACTATTTACTCAGCTAGGAAGAATTCTTATGTGGTCCAGTGGCATTTTATCAGCCAGTCAATGAAGGATTCCTTAAGGATTTCTGGGATTAGCCAGTTTGCTCCCACTCTGCCACAAAGAGGCAAATGTGTGGGGGGGCGAGTGGAGGCTGACAGGAGCATCCTTCAGGTTTGGTACCAACCGTATCTGCCACTCCTGAAAACTATCCTTTTTAATTTTAAAAAGAGAGAGAACAGCAAAGTTACAATAAATCTCTGTAAGCCTCTAAACTTGAGCTTTGTGCAAATTGATCATTCAACTGTGATACAGGCTTTCCCAAATCAAGCAATACATCCAATCTGCTTTTAAAAAGAAGCCACTGAAGAACCCTGAGCCTACCACTTCCCCTTCCAGCCCCATGCAATTGGTGAGGCTGGAGGTGAGGAATTGGTACCTGGATATCAACAGAGCAACTGGCTCTTGGCCTGAATCCACGCATGGACTACCGTGATGTTTCATTCTTGCTCCAGAGCTTGGCTGATGGAGCACATACCTTGACCTATGTGCCTCTGGGACTCCATGCTCTGGCTCATTTCTGCCTTGAGGACTTCTAACTTGAGAAAGTTCAAATCTAAAATAAGACAAGGCCTGCTACAATTCTCCTATGGTGAGTTGTCCCATGACGAGTTGGCTGTGGTGAGTCAACTATTCCTGCGCCCAAATTCAGGAGTTCGTTAGGTAGAGGTTGCAAATTGCCTATCCTGTCCTTTCCCTGAATACAGCAGAAATTAGTGGTTTCTCGAGAAAATGCACAACAGTGGATTGTGAAAATGCACAACAGGAATGCACAACAGTGAGGGCAATTTTTATGGCACCAACATCAGCAGAAATGTTACATTATGAAAGTTGAGAATTTTGCATTGCTCTGTTGAGTTTCTCTTGTTGAAGGTGAGCATTGTCGTATTGAGAAACTCTCACAGTAATCAGTGTTGACCGCATATTGTCATGTTGATCTTCCCTTCCCTTTTCCCTCTTTTCTTGTTTTGTCATTCTGTACCTTTCCTTGTGATTCTGCCGACATACAGCCCTTTCATCCTCTGTTTCTCTCCCCCCCCCCTGCCCCTCTGGCAGCATTCTGACAATGTTTAGTGTCATTTCTTGACCATGTCTTTTCATGTAACAAAATTATGCTTGTTTGAATTTAACTTTTTTTAACCACAACATTGTACATTGCTATTTTCACCTCAGAACAGTTTAAAATCCCTCCTGGCTCCTCCATTGAGTCATAAGAAGCTGATAAAGAGTGTTTAAAAATAGAATCACATGATTTCCTGAAAACTAGAATGGGACTGGTCTATGTGATCTCTGGTAGACGAAGGAGGGGCTAGCCTACACTCAGTTTCAAACTAGGAAGCAATTGAAAAATGAAATGGGTAAAGACCAAGGGTTAGGGTTAGGGTAAAATATTTGACTGACACCAAATAGATCTAATTTCTACACCCATCTGCAGCCACAGCAACCCACTTTCAACCAGTGGTGGGTTGCCCCTGGTTCGGATCAGTTCGCAAAAACCGGTAGTAAAATCAGCGGGAGGCCCCGCCCACATGCGCGATCCTGTTGCGAACCGGTAGTAAAGGTAAGTAAAACCAACCCCTGCTTTTAACCCAAGCTACACCACAGAGTTGTAAAGAAATAGAATGGAGCACTATGTATGTGCTTTGAGTTCCTGAATAAAGATAGAATATAGATACATTTGCATGTTTGTGTGCCGGAAAAGAGACAAATAAAACTGTCACAGAACATGGAAAAGAAAGACCACAGCCGCAGTGCAGCAATATCCACTAGAACTCAAGCAGCCACAACTTCCCCAGATGTCATTCCCTTGGAAGTCAGGGGTCCTGGATTTTAGACAGATTTTGTTAAATTAGCCCACTTGAGGCAGCCGGCTTCAAAAATTGTTGTTCTATGATGTACCATTTTCCCAGGTAAATATTATGACAGTGAGAATTTTAGATGCATGTAGATTTGGATGGATTTAAAGCCATTTGTTGAAAGTATCTGCATTTATACCAGGGATGGGCAAATTAATTTTGTCAAGCAGCCGCATGAGAAACTGGGACTGTCGTGGAGGGCTGCCACTTCCAATTCAAATAGCAGAATTCTATAGCAAATTTTGCATTACTTAACCCGTAGTATTTATCTTTTTCATAATTAAGGCTGTTTAATTAGTCATGGGAAGGGGCAAGAACCTTCACAGGCAATCAACAAACAGGCAATCCCAGATAAGTTCATTCAAGTTTAAGTCCCTTTGTGCTCAATAAGCACATTTAAATGTTTCTTGGATTACAAACAGTTTTCTGTTCCCTTGCCACTATCCCTGTCTTATTTAACAACTCTTTAGATTTCTGCAATTTCATTAACCATTGTGTTTTCATAAATTTCTAATTATAAGAATGAAACTTGTTTCTTTTTGAAACAGCCCTGAACGTGAAAAAGTTCTAAAAAAGCTAATAATTTGGCTTAAAAGTCCCATGAAACAGCAAAGTAATAATAGACAAAATACTGCATGAGGAAACAGAGAGAAAAATGCTTTGTCTAAGATTATGGCAGATTTAAGTAAGATATTTCTTGGCTCAGTTTCAGTCTCCTGAGCTCTTACTTAAAATGCTGGGCATTTTTTCATGGATTTTTAATTTTTGTTCATTCAAGTTGTTTGAATGGGCAGTGCTTACTGTTTAAGAAGGGAACTATTTTTCTTTGCAGTAGTATATTGCACAATTCCTTTGATCTTTTAAAGCCATATTTGACAGCCTACAGTTTGCAAATGGATATAATTCCTGGAGCAACTCAAGATCTCCCTTTTTTGTGCGCTTGAGGGATTAAAAAGATGTTTTAAGCTTCAGTTTTAGCACATTTTTAAAAACCTCTCATATCCCTATAGCCCCCTCCCCCCCCAAAAAAAACCTATCCAGATTTTAGAAAGTTTAAGCCAGTGTTCTTAATCCATTATTTTAAATTAGAGTAATCATTTTTAATTTCCTGGAAAGTACCTATGAACAACAGCATGGCAAAAAACATACCCTGTTTTCCCGAAAATATGACATCCCCTGATAATAAGCCCAACTGGGCTTTTGAGCGCATGCACTAAAATAAACCTCCCCCCGAAAATAAGTCCTCCCTGAAAATATTTAAACACAGAGATGGAAATCAGGAAAGATGGCAAGAGAAGCCCCATCTTGCTCCACATGCCCCAAATTAATAAAACCTCCCTGAAAATAAGGCCAAGCACTTATTTCGGGGTTCAAAAAATATTAGACAGGGTCTAATTTTTGGGAAAACACAGTATTTTGTATGCGCTGTTTCCCCACAATTGTACCTCCATGTTAAGCAAAGTATCAAAGTATCTGTATCTTGTGAGGGAACAAGTGACAAGCCTGTGTGAACTATGGCGGCCTTGTAATGCTGTTGCAGCAACATGTTAGTCCAGCTTCCACCATTATACATGCTATGCAAGATAGCTTTTTACTAGCTACAGTCAGGGGTCGTATTCACTTGCGATCGCTTTTCTTGCACACGACACCTTTGTGCATGCACAAGGCTTTCCACACATGCGCAGAGCATCAAAAACGTGATGTGATGATGACCGGGTAGGTGGGCGGAGCCTCCCATAGCTACTGCTACTGGCTCACCCGAACCGGATATAACCGGTTGAATACCACACTGTGCTGTACGGCAGGACAAATAATAATAATCAGGCTCCTCATTCAAGCCTCTTCCTCTTCCATGAAGCCACTTTGGCCAGGAGCCATTCACTCAAAGTGAATGGCTTTCAAATCAATGTCTTCTGAATTAGCACTAGTGTTCATTTCTGGGTATTCTGACTTGAATGACAAAGCTAAGAAAGCCAGCTAAGATTTATATATTAAGAGAGAAAGGTGCACAAACACGTAGTATCAGAGAGTTGAAGACTCTGTATATAAAGTATATAGATAAGTGGTATATAGACAACTGTGGTACATTGGAGCATTTCATAAGCTATAAAACAACAAGTGGCTTTTAAGACTTGTTCCTGCTTGCTTCCAATTCTAGCTATTCATCCCTCTCTTCTTTCTTATGCTGAAGAGAATCATGGACAAATTGCAGAGGTGTCAAACTGGTGGCATGCAGCCTGGATGCATCACATGGCCACCCCAATTCCGTTAAAGGGGAAAATGTCACAATACATCATGTGACTGCAATGTGACACCACGAGTTTGATACCTGTGATTCTAGAGGCTTTTCTTCATTTCCTCCTGGTTATTTAGGCTACATTCATGTTTACAGGATAGTCACTGAATTCCTTTTTCAAGGCCATCTCCATAGTGCTAAATCCTAATTCCCTTGGCTTCACCTGCTACAATTAACCCATTGGATTTAAATTGAACTGCTGACTTCTGTTGACTTGAAGAACATAGTTTTCTCAGTATGAGTGGTTTTCCATGGCTTTCTTCTAGAACGTTTCTTAGCTACCCAGTATAGCCTATTGGTTGGGAATTCCCTGAAATTCTTTCACCCAAATATCAAGTAGTCCTCTTTTATTCATCCCCTGAGGCCAGACAGGGTCAACCAATTGCTTCCATCTGCTGAGATTATTATATGATTTTCCACTGGAGGCACACGGGGAGGATAAGCAGATGGACGATAAGCTATGTATACCTAATAAGCCGGATGAATCTGGCTCTGTATTTGCAGTATCCAGGAGATAAAAAGAGAAGAGTCTATAGAAAAAAAATAGATCTTTTATTGGATAGTTGCTTTGTTTCCTCCCATTTTTTCCCCAGAAATGTCTGGATGTAAGCTGTGACCCTTTAAATTAGCCCCATACAAAAGTGGTCCTTGTCATTTCCAAAGTGTTGCCATATGTGCTGCTTCTGTTTTGGGGCATTTCAGAGGAGACCAAGTAATCTTGCTGCCTACCTCTTTTTCAACCCGTTTAATACATATTGTCATTCCCCACAAATACAAACCTATTGCCACCATATGCCTACAGATTTCCATAGATATTTATACTTAATTATTTGCTCAGTAGTTTATGGCATGTAGGAATTGTGCTGAGGCACTGTAGCAGGGATAGATACTATAAATTAAGAGGGAGGTAGTTATTTTCTCTGCACGTTAATACTGTAGTGTCAAAAAAGACTAAAACAGATGTGAATTATAATGATAGATGTAAAAGGACTTCGGTTGGGGAAATTGGAACTGCATTTTCCTGGCCGAGAATTATATAAGAATATTTAGCTAGTGATATCTGTAAACAGAGATGGCAACATAACATTCGTTACTGATATATAGGGAGGCTGACCAATTTAATGAATCTTGAACAGTGCAAGCTGGGATAATAAGTAAAGGTGAAGGCAGTTCTCAGTATTCTCTTCAAAGTGGCATCCAGATAATCTGGGACTATAAATTTCAAGATTCCTAACCAACCAGAATCGCAGTCCCAGTTTATCTAGATCCCACTAGGAAAGGCTGCTGTAGATATTTTAAGTTTTCTGGTTGGAATGCCAGGAGAATTTAGAATTAAAGCTTTGAACACAACTGTACACTGGTTTGTGATGTCTTGGGAAATACCTAGAGTACTGCAGCATATTATTCTTTTCTGATTACTACTACAGGTAGTACTCAATTTACAACAGTTCCTTTAGGGGATCATTTGAAGTTATAATAGTACTGAAAAAAGTGACTTTTGATGGTTTTTTACGCTTACGAATGTTGTGGCATCTCCATCAGTGGTGGGTTGCTCCTGGTTCACACCAGTTTGCAAGACCCAGTTGTAAAAATTTTTAGTAGTTTGGAGAACCGGTAATAACGGTAATAACTGGCCACGCCCCCGAACTGGTCCCCAGCCTGTCACCGCTCGCTTACCCCGCCCACCTCATCAGAAAAGCCTCAGAGGCTTTTCTTTTTTTAGTTTTAAAAGAATTTTTCTACAACCTCTTTGACCGAAAAAATGCTTTTAAAAGTTTTTTTAAAAAAGGCTCTGATGATCGCGCGCCTCAGCTAGAATCGTCAGAGGCTTTTAAAAGCATTTTTTTCTGCAATCTCTTTGGCCGAAGAGGTTGTAGGGGAAAAAATGCCTTTAAAAGCCTCTGGCGATCCCAGTTGAGTTGCCTGATCGTCAGAGGCTTTTAAAAGCATTTTTTTTCCTGCAACTTCTTAAGGTTGTAGAAAAAATGCTTTTAAAAGTAAAAAAAAAAAGTTGACCATGCCTACCCAGTCACATTACCCCCACCAGCCATGCCCACAAAATAAGCCACGCCCACAGAACCAGTAGTAAAAATTTTTAGAACCCACCCCTGATCCCCATGGTCATGTGATTAAAATTCAGATGCTTGGTAATGGGTTCATATTTATGATGGTTGCAGTGTCACATGACCAGGATCACATGATCACCTTTTGCGCTCTTCTGACAAGCAAAGTCAATGGAGAAGCCATTCACTTAAAAGCTGTATTACCAACTTAACAACTGCAGCGATTCACTTACGAATTGTGGCAAGAAAGGTCATAAAATGGGGCAATACTCCTTAACAACTATCTTGCACAGCAACAGAAAATTTGGGCTCAGATTTGATGGAAGGTAATATTTGTTGATATTCCCTGGTTTGCTCTAATATTAATTTGAGAAAGTGTAAAACTGATACTGCTATGGAGCTTAAGTATGTACAAGTTTGTATGTATATTCTTGAATTAATTACTAGTTTCTAATGTATACGGGCTAGCTTAAAAGGATTAATCATCATGTGAAAGTAATTGCTCTAATTCCCACTGAAATGCTGTATTCCCAGACTTGGGAAAACTATGATGTATGATTTATTCAGTTGGATATGAACTCTGGATGATGGGGTTATTCTTTTTTGCTCTCCTTTCATACAGCCATCTTCAGATAGAGAGTTGCTCTGTAATATAGGACAGCCTTACAATAAAACTTTTCTCACACCAACCTGAGAAAATGCTGTATTTGTTATTAAAGAATCCAGGATTCACTATCACTAGGAAATTAATCAAACTCTTGTTCTCTTCAGTGTAGAAAGAGGCTTTGGCAGGCCCCCTCTAGGGGTTTTTTTTATTCTACCTCTTCTGTGACTATCTTTCTTAAACCAAGCTTTTTTTATTTGCATGGTTTTGATGAATGAAGACATTGATATTCCCATATTAAATATCTTGAATGTTATTAATTATTACATTATGTTCCAATTATCCTTTATCAAGAATATTACGGAACAAAAGAGAGAGATAACATTTTTAAAGTGAATAATGCATGTGGAATACTTCAAGTGCTTCACTTTAAACAAATCCTGACTATTATTGCAAGATTTCAAAAGGCCTTGAATAAAGTTTTATCTCTGAAGGGAATAAAAATGCTTATGGAATGAAGACTGTAAAGTTTGCTCTCTTTTGATGTTTTTATTAGTAGGAGAGCAAGAAGTGGGGGGTATCATAGCCGTTTCATTTGGCATTTCTGAAAGTAAGTGGGTAGAGTCATTTTTCAGCTCCTCTTTTATTGCTCATTTTAATTGCTGCCACTTTTCTTGATTGGGGTCCCTTTGAAATAGTTAGGAAGGAGTTGGATATTTTCCTGCATTGTAAACTGTATTAAAATGTACAAAATATAGAATTTAAATTTGTTAAATTATCCTAATTCTGTGTCAATACAGACTGGATTTGGAAGTTGAAGTTTTCCCATCTGCATATTTTGCATGATTTATTGTACTTCTGTTTATTGCTTTATTTCTGTATTCTTAATCTGCTATTTGGCTCAGGATTATTTAGCTAAAGAGAGTTTTTTTGAAACACAGCCAACACCATAATGTAAGGACCTTTAAGCCAAGCAAAACCAGATCAAAACCCTTGACAAGTTAAAAATGTTTAGATATATCTACCAAAGTAACTAGTGTTCAAATATGTTTTTCTGCTTGTTATTTCAGTGTAATTATCGATTTGTAGCATTGAATTGGAATAAAAAAACAGAATTTATTTGCAGATTTAATTACCCTCCTCAGCTGTTTCTTAGAGATTTACTGTATATCGAGAGTAGAGGAAGAAGCAAATGATATGATAACTCCTTGGCTTTTAGAGCTTTTAGTCTTGAATGCCCACTTGGATGCCACTTCTCAGTTTACCGTTATATTGTGATCAAATTCAGCTGGCCAGGTTAATCATTTAAGTTTTTGATATCTTCTTGTTAGAAGGAGACATGATTTATTGCAGCTTTTCCCCAGTTTCCATAATTGCAGGCTTTGTAAACCTCTAAATTTGCTAGCTATCCATGGTGGATTTCTAGACTCAATATACCTGGAGAACATCAGCATGGAGAAAGGCTTATCATGGAGTCTGATTTCATATTTTCAAATATGTTTTTATAATTAGTTTTACCCTGCTAGACATCACTGTGAGGTTGGCATTAAGACAGAAATCGTGGAATAAGAAACATTTATTTAAATAAATTAATGAGTTGTTTACAATTTTTGGCTCAAACAAAAGAAGTACTAACCACCCCAGTTATAAAACAGTTATTAAAATAGCTCAATATACATTCTATATTCTTAATGTTTCTGACTGTAAGGACTAGCCTTCCCCATGAGTAAATTCCACGAGGGAAGGGAAAGGAAAGGAAAGGAAAGGAAAAGAAAGGAAAGGAAAGGAAAGGAAAGGAAAGGAAAGGAAAGGAAAGGAAAGGAAAGGAAAGGAAAGGAAAGGAAAGGAAGGAAAGAAGGAAGGAAGGATAATGCTTATTTTTTTAAACCTTTCTCATTCATGGGAATTTCTCTTAACCCTAATATCTGAGAAATTTCTGACGATTATGTGTACATTGTTTTCAGGCCTCTTAGCTCGGATTGGTTAACTGAGCCAAACTTAATAACCATCAGAGTTAAAGATTTTGAAGTTCCTTCCTTCCTTTTTCTCTTTTAAAAATATTCCTAGATGTTGGAACCTATATAGTCAGGACTCTGAAATGTATCTCATTTGGCATCTATATACAGCACATTTGGAAAGTTAGGTGGCCTTTTCCTAATCCACAAGCAAGCAGAATAATGAACCAGACAAGTTTGGTTATGTTATGTTTAACATTCATTTAGTAACTTGTCCCTGCAACTTTCTGATAAGCCCAGTAATTTCCCACACATAAATTACATGTGTAGTGGGTTTTTTTAATTTTAAAAAGTGACAGGTAATAAATTTAGATCTCTTGTGATTAATCCCATGTAGCAACAGAAGCTAGTATTCTCCTCGCCTGTGGAGGAGCTAAAGATCTATCTCTCCAACTAGTCTTGCTTCTGGAGATTTCCAGTCTATCTCAAATAGCTTCCACTAAGGGAGGCAGAATCTGCAATGGGGGATTTTTTGCAAGTCTCTTTATTCATTAGCTTTTCTTCTGTAAGATGACTTGTGCTGTGCAGTTTCCCTCACAATTTATTTGTATGGGCATCGCTTAAACTTTCAGACTACTATATCTGTATTTAGAGAGTGCGGTGGCCTAATGATTAAGATGCTGGGCTTGTCAACTAGCAGATTGGAGTTCAAGATCTGAGCACCAACCAATGGGATGAGCTCCCATTCTAGCCCCAGCTCCTGCCAACCAACAGTTTGTAAGCAGGAAAATGCAAATGGATAAATAGATACCACTTTGGTAGGAAGGTAACAGCATTCTGTGCTCCTCAGCATATAGTCAGGTTGGCCACTTGACCACAGAAGCAGTCTTGAACAACACTAGCACCCTTAGGTAGGAAAGAGATGAGCACCGCTCCCTAGAATTGGACCTAACAGGACAGGGAAATTTTTATCTATATCTATACTTTTCATATTATTTTTGTACCATTAGTTAAAGATAGAGAAAGGGAGATGCTTAATGCCATTTGGGTTTTGCCATTTGGATTCAGATTTAGAATTTCCAAGATACGATAAATCTCCTGAAGATACTTTATATTAAAGAAAGTGTTCGCTCTCTTCAGTTGTGCAGAACTAGTGCCAGAGATTCTGTCAGCATGAAGACACCAGAGGTGTAACAATTTCTGGAGTAATTGTTGTTCATCTTGTAAACCTGCTTTAATCCCATGTAGGTGGGTTTGCACAATATAGTAAATTTTAAATATAATTTATCAAAAGATAGTTGTTACAACAACATATAACAATTAACTATGCAGCTTAGATACATTGGTTTATATCTAAACCAATAAACCCTACTGTGGTATAATGTGATGGCCCAGTTCATCCACATGCTAAAGCAGCGGTTGCATTTGTGCAAAATGCTTAGTCAAAACTATTACATTTTTATTTCACCCCAAATATAACACAGGAATTCCATTGGAAATGATATGGCTCACCAGAATAGGAATAAGACTGTGGTGGGCAAATACCTTCTCTTCACTATTCTTCTTTCACCCTGTGTCTCTCCATGATGTCCTTGCAGATCTATCAGTATATCTGAAGTGCCTTTCTCAGGACATGCTGCCATTGCCCACAGGCCCAGGTGATCCCATTCAGAACCATTTCAGAAGAAATCATCATCATTTTGTGCTGGGTGTTCTTTCTTGATGCTTCATCCATTACTGCAGAGGATAGAGGGAATGTCTTGAAGGACATGAGGAAGAGCCATTGCCAAGACAACGGTCAGATTAAAAGAAGACTGGGGCATGAATATAACTTGAGTAAATATCTCAGACAGGATCCTCCCTAGTTCTCCACCAAGATAAAAGGGGAGGAGGGGAAGCACGTTCAGACTTACAAGACTCTATTACTATAGCTTTACAATAAAAATAGTACTGATTCACATGACTTTGGGTTCATACTCTGATCTATCTTGAAGACTGATAATTATTATTTTCCAATCAAGCTTTTACAGAAAGGATTTTCATCCAGTTAGGCATTTGCCAAAATCAGGGAAGTGGGGGTGCTACATAGCCAAGGTTAAGTATTGGTCATTTTTATAATTAGCCTGCAAAAAGTGCTCCCTTTAGTGGACCCACTTTCACCATCTTGTCTAAGGTCAGAGACTCCATTTTAAATCAAAACTGCCTCACATCACAAGGAAAAGGTTTCTGGATAGGTTTGAATGTATTTCCCATTAACAACTGCTACTAGCTTTTCTGCCTTCTTGGCATTCAGTATGCTTATGGATCATTGGTAAAACAAACTGTTTGATAAAATGTTGAAAACTTCACAAACTTGGTATTTTTTAAAAAAACAATTTACTTAATTAAATGTTCGAGTGACAGACCATTTTAAACACTTTAAAGAAACATGCATTTCTATAATAAGCAAAAGGTAGCAGGCATGTTTGGTAGGAAAAACTACTTAAAACCCTTTCTCATTCCTGATTAGTGAAATCTGCTTCCCCAAAAATGTTCCAGAAAATAAACGGTATCTTTAAATGCATGCTTTTTGATTTAATCTGCTAAAGTTGAATTAATTTTTTTTGTTTATTAACTGACTGTTCTAAAAGTTGTAGCCCAATGAGATAGCATGGACATTTCTGCTGATAAATTGTTTTCTGGGGAATTCAAAGAGCCACTTGTCTACCCTATCTCAACTGCCAGGTTTTTTTCAGCCCAGACCAAGAGGCAGGTGTAAATTGCTCCAACATTTGAATATTTTCTCCTACTCTTAGCAGTAGGTGCATTTGGACAAATGTTACCTTCCTTTCTACTTGAAAGTGCTGATCTTCTCTAAGCTAGGAATGAAAATTAGTACCTTGAAATATACTACAAGCAGAGAAAATAGTCTCATTATGCAAAGTGCTCCACTTCATGCAAATGTGATCTTCCATACTGCTTTTTTTTGTGTCCTAATGTTTTACCAATCTTAAATCCATTTGTTTTCAGAAGACATACTACTGAACTAATAAATCAAAGTGTTCCTAATAGAATCTATCTTTTTATTGTATTTCTGCTCATTAAAAAAACCCTCTCTCCTCTTCTTACTAGTCCTGAGTTAAACTAGCTAGTTGGTGAGATCCATTTGACCCTCAAATTGCATCTTCACTTAAAAGAACTGAAGTAGCAAACTGTTTTAAAAACCTCTGGCTAAGAATGAAGGAAAAATGCCTGAGGAAGATTGCACTAAGATAGAAATAAAAAAAAAAGTACCTCTTCCTTTAAATCACTCTCCCCCAAACTCAACCCCTTCAGTTGTGTTAAAATAATAGCAGAGCTGTTTGGTAGTTCTGGAGTTGCAGTTCTAATATAGATAGAATTTGCCGAGTTGGAAAAAAAAACGTTCTAAATTAAGATGAGTTATTTAACTTGGCAGTTTTCAGATTGCTTTGTATCCCAGACACACTCTGCCTGTAGTAAGGCCGGTAGTCACCTTGTTGAGCATTACTGCAATGTAATTGTAGTATGCTAAGATTTACTAAGATTCAAGTTCAAATCTCACTCAACCATAAATCTTCCTTGATCTTTAGCAAGTAATTATCTTTCAATATGAACTACCGCAGAAGAATGTAGTGAAGATGAAGTATGATGGAGAGAATAAGCTATGACACCTTGAGATTATTGTAGGAAAGGTGAGCTATAAAAGCATTAAGTAAGTGTTGAAAGGGAATACGTAAAATGGGCCAAGCCATACAAAGTTCAGGAGCCAATAGATTTGAACCAAGTTCCGTGACATATGTTCTGTATAGCTTTGAATGAGTTGTTATTTGATTGCTTCATCAGACATAAAACAGTAAAGATGTCATCTCAGAAAACAAGTTACTGGAGTGGAAAAAAATAATACCTAGTGAAGTCAATGGGATTTTCATATAATCAGGCATTGAATTTTACAGCATGGCAAATTGGCCTAAAAATTTGCATGAATTGAACATTAGTATGACAAACGGTCCATCTGCACTGCTTTTAAATCAGGCTGGTCAGGTTGCTGTTGCAGTATGAATTAACATAACATGAAGATAAATACTGTAAAAAAAAATTAAAAAGACACCTTTGGCAGTGTAGAATTGTGGATTGGGAACAGGATTGAGATAATAGGTTAGCTCCCTAAAAGAGGATTTCCTGCTTTCACTGTGGACCTTTGACAAATATGTAACCACCCCCTCCCTCATGCCACAACACATGTTACATCGTATTGAAACAGAGTACGATAGGTAATATCACTATTGCAGTAATAAAATCACTTTTTATAAGGCAGATCCTGAGATCTTTAATATGAATGATAGCAATACGTTGAGGTTGGTTTTACAGTCACTAGTTTAAAGGTTTTTTCCTAAATTTGTAAAATTACATTATGGTTGGTAAAACTGAAAGAATGAAAGCAGTGAGGTAATGCCCAGAACACATTTATTGAATATGGAAAAGAATACATTTACATAATTATATCAGATTTGCATAATTTTAATGCAGATTTTCATCAGGGTTTTGGAGTCATAGCACAGCATGCTAACCCTAAATCTTTTATATCGAATTAAAAAAATTGGCTGAATTGTCAAGAGGAAAAGAAAGTTTTCCAGATGAAAAATTGGATTTTACAGGTTTTTAGGAACCTTAACTTTGAAGCACAAAAATAACAATTCATTTAATTAAATTAATTAAATATACTTCACTTGTATATTTAATATTTTCAATAATTTATATCACTTAGAAATTAGGAGTTACTGGCAATTTGGAGGGTATTATGTAGTCTGTGGACCCTTGAACTTATATTCTAGTAGAGCTTTGAGATCAAGCTTGTTCAGGCATTCGTACAAGATAATTTGGGATGGAATCCGATGGACCATAGGTTCTGACTTGCTCTACTACTGTGTTTCTGTCTCTCAGCTCCATTGCTCTTCCTAAATTGAAAGGGTAATTGAAACAGTGAGGTCTTAGTTGCTTACTCCCTGCAGTGCAGACTTAGTTGCATACTCCCTGCAGTGCAGACTCTTACACAAATGTACTTTTAATTTCTATTGTCCCAGGTAGAAAGAATCCAAAATAATGTTGTCATGGCTCTTCATAATCACTTGGAAAGTTGTTAACTGCAACCTCCTAGAGATGCAAGAAAAAAAGATGCAATTGTTGTATCGTGATTGTTGAAAAGCTTTAAGAAGAAAAGGTAGTGGGAAATGAAAATGTAGTAGGGCAAATAGTAAATTAGGGAAGTATATAATCACAATCCTCTTTTCTTCTTCCCTTTTCTTTTTTCCCTTTCTTTCCCTGAAAAAGCCCCATTATTATTTAGCTTTGGGTTTGTTTGTTTGTTTCAGGTTCTGCAAAGATAGACGAAAGCTCCTAATTTCATTGATGTAGCCCAAGTAAACAGAGAACAAGCTGTTATTGGTAGTCCTTGATTTATAACCACAATTGGGACTGGAACGTCTATCATTAAGTGATGCAGTTGTTAAAGGAGTGGCACCCAAATTTATGACAATTGATAAGATGGTTGTTAAGTAATTTATGTGATTGTTAAGTGAATCTGGTTTCCCGCATTGACTTTGTTTGTTAAAAGCCTCCTGGGTATTGTAGGAGATGTCCAGGCTGAGCCCAAGGGAGGGGTCAAACCAGTGGGGAAATCCATTTTTTTTTACTACCGGTTCTGTGGATATGGCTTGGTGGGCGTGATGTGGCTTGGCGGGCATGGCAGGGGTAGGATATTTCAAAATCTCCATTTTGGGGCCAGCCAGATGTGGTATTTGCTGGTTCTCTGAACTACTCAAAATTTGGGTGTCTCTGAATCTGTAATGAAATGTGTAAATCATCTTGGGGAAAGAGAGGAAGAGATGCTACCTAGGAAGTAATCAGCTGGAGCCCCCAGTGCCTTAAGGTCAGAGAAACCTTGAGATTTGCAAGGTTGATATCAGCCTTCCCAGGTAAAGCAGTCAGGGTTAGAGGAAATTCTACTTTATTGTAAGACTATATTAACAGACTCTTGCAAATTTGAAATTTGAAGACATAAACTTCCCAATGCCACTTTAACTGTTTGATCTATTAGAATGTGTCTTTCCTAAGTTTTTTTCTTTGATCCTTAAGGCACTGGGACTCCTGCCTCTTTTCTCTGATCGATACCTAAGCAACATTTCTTCCCCTTTCCACAAGGTCATTCACATATTCCAAACCAGAATCTGGCCCTCATGGAATTGTTGTAGGATGAAAGGAGCAAGGGCTGAGGTGGCTTTGTCTTGACCTGAATGAAAAGCAGGATATAAATACCTAAATTAAGAGACATATTTTGGAAGGGTTTTGTATAGTACTTGAGACACTTTGGGGAAAGGCCCAATTTTATACATCTCGCTTTAAAAACTAAGAGCTTTCACTCTTTCTAGACTGGGACATACCATTCCAAGTCTATCTAAAACGAAATTGAAACAGAAAAAAAAAATTACCTTGTTTTCGTTCTCTTCCAAAATGGGAACATGCCTAAGAACATTGTATACATTAGTCAGGAAAAAACTGAGTTGAATTCTCCTGTCTATGAGCCACAGAATTGCCTTGCCTACTTGGAGCCATATAATCTGTAGTGCCCAATGTTTTTGTTATGAAGGTTTGCTTTAGCCAACTGAGTCCTGACAGAGAAATCTTCAAAGAACTGGGCTTGGTAAAGTTGGCAACGCTTGGTTATACCTTTAGTAAGCTACATATCCACCAATCCACCTATTTTCTTTGACCTTGTAGAGAAGACTTTATATTAAAGATGTAGCCAGGCACACATTTCCAGTTAATGGAAACCCAGAACAGGCATGGTGATGTTGTTGGAATTGGAATTCTCCCTTTTCTTCTTTTCAGTGCTGTATTTTCCTTTTCCTCCATAATTTGTATCAAATCATTCACCTTGATAGCTTAGGCAGAGCAGTGGCCCTTGCCTAAACTTCCAAGTATCACGCTTCCAAAGCTACTGCTCCTTTTATGGATTTTTGCTTTGATAGGTGGTTGAGAGTGAGATGGAAAGATAGAAAGGACAAATTGTACTTGATATGAATACGCTGTCAGGTTACAAAGCTGTTTTATTTGTTAAAATACAAGACCGAGGTGATAGATGCTTCCATACAGATTATTTGACATCCATTCTGCAGAGACCCTCCTATCTTCTTGCCTCATTTGGACTCCCTTCCTTGGTACATGATTTTTTTAAAAAAAATTGTACATCTCAGTGATTCTCTAGAATTTTTAAACTTGCAAATGTATCAGAGCATTGGAACCAGTTGTAATTAAAAATGTATGAAAAGATTCAACAGACTGAATTGACTGGCTGCAATGTTATTTGCTTACTGTAAATTGTAATAGTAGGCTTCTCCTGTTGTGCACTTCTCTGGCTAGATTTTTTTTTATTGATTATGTGCCATCAAGTTGCTTTTGATTCCTAGTGATCACAAAGAATTTCTCCATGCTGCTCCATAGGTCACTTCATGACAACCTATCTCACTCACTACTGAGTTTTGGCCTTCATTCAGTCTGTCAGAACTATTGTTCATAGCCAGGATGTTTTTGATAACTTGGAATCTGGGAGTTGTGTAACCAATAGAGCTGTAAAATTTACATTAAATAATACTGATCTAAACTAGTTGGCTGTGACTCCTTCAGAATTACAGATAAGAATTTTATTTGTCCTACCAAAGGATTTACCTGTGATAAATAGTTATGATCTTTCCTTCTTAATAATGATTAAGATTATTTAGTATTGGTTAAGTTCTTTGATCAAAACAAAAAGGCCATACGTATCTGATACAAACTGCAGTGATAAAAATATGACTTGTAATATCACAGTGCAAACTCTGGTCTCTTGTGATCCAGTCTTGGATGTAAGCTATCAGATTTGTGTTGTGATATCCCAACACACACCTTGTCATGTGCAGACAACTGTGAGGAAGAGGGACCATTTCACACTTCTTTATTTCTTTTTCCTTCTCTACTGCTTCTTTTCTGACATATTTTGATCCTGTTAGATCCTGTTTATTAATGTTTATAATAAGCATTATCAGATAATGTTTATTTGCATTAAATTTAAAATCATTTGGAGATAATTGTTTTTCTCGTCTGTATTTTTCTGTGACTATATATATTAAAAGATAGAATAGTTAAGCTAGAAATAGTTAAGCTAAAAGTTAGCTACTATTAGAGTCAAATAGTTCAAGGGACAGGCAGTTACTCTCTTGCCTACATATAAGGAATCCGTATCATGCATTCTTAATCTTTGCATACATGCATTTATGTATTTGTTTTTATTCTGAGATATCTTTCAGGCTATTAAACATTCTTATATATACATCATTATGTAGCAGACAATGGAAATGCTGGAATGTGTATGTGAAGCCTCATGAAAATTCATCTACATTAAAGTAGAACAAACAATGGTCCTCAGTGCCAGTGGGATCAAGCTGCAACAGAGCAACCTGAGGGGAAACAGCCCTCCAATTGAAGGCTGAACTTTACAGTAAAATTTGCAAAGTGGTTGGGTCTAAGCTGTTACTGAGCCAGATTTTGAACAACCTTGGAGCCTGCAACTGATCAGCTTGTCACTTTTGTCTCTTCCAATCAGCCAAACAAGACAACTCTCTAGTGGCATTCAGCAAACAATGTATGCAAGATGACAACTTATTCTTAGAAAGGATTTCAAAGGGAAAGCTGTTTTAAGAAATAAAATATTAAATTGGAGGCAAGTTCCTTTATTAAATTCTCCTAATGCAAATTTGCTTGCATACATTTTAAGGTGGTAGGTTCCTCCCGTCTTTTATTAGAACTTCTTCACCCTGAAAAAAGTAGGGGAATGAGTTAACCAGTCATTGAACTGGCAGATATGATGTTATTACATACTGTGTTAAATAAAAAAAGTAGGAATTGCAGTTTTTTGATTGAGTGACCAATGTCATAGATGTCCATTCTGGGAACAAGACCTGATCTATGTAGACTCTGTTCAGCTTTTATTGAAAGTGTGCTGGAAAATAAAGATACGAGTGTACCGATTCTTTTTTATTTTGCTTCAGTGGTTACATTTATTTATTTGTTATTTATTTATTAGTTCGATTTATATGCCGCCCTTCTCCGGAGACTCAAGGTGGCTTACAATGTGTTAAGCAATAGCCTTCGTACAATGTGTTAAGCAATAGCCTTCGTACTTTTGTATATACCTGCTTAGTAGGGCTTTCGGCCCACCCCCCAAGCGGTGTTCTTTTTTATACAAAGTCAGCTTATTGCCCCCACAACCCGGGTCCTCATTACATGGTTACCTCATGTAATGATGGTAATTGGGAATGGCAACTCTGCTGGTAAGCAATATTGTCATTAAAGTATGATGTCACTTGACTGTGCCAATTTATTATGGCAGTTGCAGCATCAGTCCTAGTTGTCATCTCTCATGGTCACGGTGTCTTCTGGTCATGTAATTGCCATTTGTGACTTCCTGACAGCTTCCCTATTGATGTTGCTTGTCAAAAGCGGGCAGGGAAGGTCACAAATGGTGATCATGTTACTGTGAGATGGGATGCATCCAAATCTCAATCACATGACCATGAGGATGCAACAACCACAGTTATAAGGATCCATCATAAATCTCCCTTGTTCAGCACCATTTTACTTGGGAAGTAAAATGGTGCTGAACAAATAGTCATTCAGTGAGGATTATCTGTATTCGTTCTATAGGATATCCAGGGAGAGAAATTGGATACACTTAACACTGACTCTCTTGGCCAATTCTTAAGTCATAGGGTAACAGCTCTTATTTTTTCAGCTTCAGTTTTCCTCCAAATAAACAGAATAAAGGATGTGCCAAATAGTTCTGTTGATCTGCACGGTTTTAAAGCCATTTGTAAAATAGACATCATGTTAACATCTTTTCTTTGCTCAGAAACTCCCTAGAAATTCTGAGCAGGCTGTAAAGTATGTATAAAGCATATGTCACTTTCTATTCCCTTTAATCTCCTTGTCCCCAAATCATAGATGAAACTGAATGCTGTAGGCTGATAAATCTGCTATCAATGAAATCTATGGCATAGGCTAGTCTCTAAAGGGTCCAAAACATGTTTAACTTTAATCTAAATTCATGCAAAGAAGATCAAATCACACCAGTTCTTTATGTACATGTTTTCCGCTGTCCCCTGACTCAGAGGCTTGGGAAAAGCATTTTATTTGGCGGAGTAGAGTGCACATCTTGTGCATTTTTCCTCTAAAAAAAGGGGATGTTTCTATCAAAAGGGTGAATTTTATTAAATTTCAAACACCTTTGTGCCCAAGAAGTTGAATAGTCAAATATGGTGATATAATCCAGCTATGCCTGGATTGGAAGATCTTTCTTTTCTTTGGTTGTTGCCCCAGTAGTATATTTTGTGTTTGACTGCCTAGGGTGCTTCACAATATTAAATAGATGCATCAAAGAAAAAATGAAATCACTCACTAACCACTTCTCTTTTGGTTATAATGTGTAGCAGATAAACCATGATCCTCCAGTTAGTATCAAAGAGACTCTGCTCACCTCTAAAGAAAACAATAATTACTATAGCTTATCCATTCCAAGTTTATATCCCTATTTACCCAATAATAAACCCAATTTACATTTTTTTAAAAAAACTGTTCCTAACTCTGATCTTTCTAAAAGGATGTTAAGAACCTGACCCTAAAGAGCATTATAGATTCAAAGCGAGCTGAAGACAAAGTTGGGAAGAATTAAGATCAGCAGCCAAACAAACTGACTGATTTAGGCTATTCATTAGATTCACAGGATTGTTTCTGTGAGAGAGAAAAAAAGAATGTTTACCTCTTTGAACTGCTGAAAAATAGATAGGATATCTCTCACAAATTGACCAAATATATCCAGTAGAAAAAATGAAGTGCTATATAGTGTCTGATCTGGAATTATTTATAGCCCAACTAAGTAGTAGCAATGGGTTGTATGATGGAGCCAGAATAAGCTATTTATTGATGTTTTGTTTAATCTGAAAAACTCCTGATTTATACCTCAAGATACACTGATATAGAGAAATCCATTATCTGAAGATAATGTAGTGTAAACTCTGGCTTAATCCTTCTGA
Organism: Coluber constrictor foxii; assembly: GCA_038048745.1. Taxonomy (NCBI): domain Eukaryota; kingdom Metazoa; phylum Chordata; class Lepidosauria; order Squamata; family Colubridae; genus Coluber; species Coluber constrictor. The sequence goes on from CM075961.1 coordinate 75,890,849, forward strand.
ATGAGGAATCTTCTCAGTTAAAATGGAGTGCATTGGATTTTCCTTAAAGATCTCTCTTTGGTAACAATGACTGAACCAGTGGTGAAATTTAAAATTTGTTACTACCAGTACTGTGGGCTTGGGGGGGGGGGTAATGTGACGGTGGGTGTGGGCATTTTTTTTTTAACTTTTAAAACCATTTTTTCTACAACTTCTTTGGTGAAGAGGTTGTAGAAAATGCTTTCAAAAGGCTCTGACAATCCCAGCTGAGTTGCCTGATCGGCAGAGGCTTTTTAAAAAAGCCTCTGCCGATCAGGCAACTCAGCTTGGATCGTCAGAGGCATTTAAAAGAAAAAAAGTTTTTTTTCTTTTAAAAGCCTTTGATGATCCCAGCTGATCATCAGAGGCTTTTTTTTATTTTTAAAAGCATTTTTTCGGCCGAAGAGGTTGCAGAAAAAATCCTTTTAAAAGTGAAAAAAAAGCCTCTGATGATTCTGCGGCTCAGCTGGGCATGAGGGGGGGACAAGGATTTTTGCTACCGGTTTTCCGAACCACCCAACTCCATCGCTACCGGGTTGGGCGATCCGGTCTGAACCGGGAGCATTTCACCCTTGGACTGAACCCAAAAGAAGGGAAATGTAATTATTTCAGTGGCACTAGAACTTATCAATGCATGAAATAAAATGAATAAAATTAAGACAGAAATCTTAATTGACCATTTTACTAGCCTTACTAAACCAGCCACCAAAGATTCTCTGTAAAGAACCTTTATAAAAGCAGGGCATCACCCATTTGATTATGTCAGGCATAATATATAGGAGAATGCAATCCTTTGACAAAGGAATATCTGAGAATATTGTATTCATCAAATTTATACGCTGCTCATCTCACAATGCAGGGCGACACTGAGGAATGTACAACGTAATAAAACATATGAAAGTAAAAAAATAAATAAATATAAAAACAGGTTAAGACAGCAAGCAATTAAACAAATTAAGAAATTCGTGGGTTTAGAGCAGAGAGGTGGTGGTAGCTTCTCTGTTACTACACTAGCCATCTCCAGGCAACAGGTTCTCTTCAGGACCCCCTGCCAACTGGCATAACCAGGTTTTGAGGCATTTCCTGAAAGCCAAGAGGGCAGTGATGGATCTCACCTCCTATGGCAAGACGTTCCAAAGGGCTGAAGCCATGGCAGAAAAAGCTCTTCTGGACACTGCCAGCACAATTCTTTGGCTGATGGGGTCTGCAATAGGTTTCTTCTGCCAGCATGAGTGGGATGGATTTATCACATTGGAGCATAGATATTCTGGATCTATCCCATAAATCTATCCCATAAAGGGTTTTAAAGGTGATGACAAACATCTTGAATTGGACCCCAAAGCAAATCGGCAGTCAGTTCAACTCATGTTACAATGCTGAACCACTCTAAGGGCTTCCACAATTGAATGGCTATTGCATTCTGGACCAAGTGTAGCTTCCAAATGCTCTTCAAAGATAGCCCCATATTGAGTGCATTGCAGTAATCCGAACAGGAAATAACCAGGGCATAACTGAGCACAGACCCTCACGATCCAGAAAAGGGTGCAATTGACATACAACATGAAGTTGTGCATAGTGATGACTTTAATCAGGAGTTGCAAGTCTAGGAGATCTCCTGAGTTGCATATTGGGTTTGTCTGAGATAGTGGTATGCATCCAAAATGAAAGATGACAGAGTTTCAGACCCTAAGGCACTGCATATCCACAGCCACTCTGTTTTACCAGGTTTTAGTTCACTAACTGCCTCAAATCTGATGGCAAATATATGAAACTACAATTCTCATAATTCATGGGTTTGGTCTTTTGCTCTAGACCTCTTACTGTATTCCTTCACGTCAGGGGTGGGTTCTAATTTTTTTTGCTACTAGTTCTGTAGGCGTGGCTTATTTTGTGGGCGTGGCTTGATGGTCATGTGACAATTTGTTAGGATTTAGAAAAGGTACTGGTCTACCAGGCTTTTAACTGCTTGCAGAGTTGCACCGGTCTACCCATTTATTTTTGCAGGCACTGGTCTACTCATGTATTTTCGCAGGCACGGTCTACTCATTTGTTTTTGGACGCACTGGTCTACCACCAAACTGCCTTTTACCACTGATCAACTGTAGGGAGGCCCTTTGAAGCAAGAGTTTAGCGGCAAGAGTTTAACAGTTTTTTTCCTTATAGCCCATCAGCTGGGACTCAGGAGGCAGCAATAGATTGGGGGTGGGGGCCAAATAAAAGGTAAAAATAACGTGGAGGGGCAGAACAGGTTCGGTGACATCATATCGTCACCGCTATCAGCTCAGCAGAACCGGCCGGAACTGGGATGAACCCACCACTGCTTCATGTATTAACAACTTTCCCACCTAACTATGATATGAAGTGTAGGTGGGCAACTCATGGGCCACATGTAGATCCCAGCATATGGCTCCAGAAGATTGCCAGATTGTACTGTGGAAATATGGCAAAATGGCAGTTTGCTAGTAGTCTGATTTTTAATCATTTTTCTTTTTAAAAGGTGGTGATAAATGATAGACATTAGGTCAAAAAAGAAAAAGAAAGGGGAAAAGGAGGTAAACCCTTCGTTCCAAGATTTCTCTTATCTTCCCTGCAAGCCACATGCATTGTTTTTGCTTTTCATCTGCTTTATTTCCTCTAACATTAGATGACCAAAACCACGAAAATCTCTTCATTGGTATTTGTAGAAACAAACAAAACCCATCAGCGTTTTGATAAGCAGCCACCTGCCCACTGATCCTGAACTTCCTCACCTCCTGTCTGCTCAGTGATGGGCTGGCAACTCAAGCAGATAAACCTGTTTACATGCTTTTTCAGTTGCCTCTTTGCTGTGATGCAATTGTTCCTAAAAGAAAGAAAGAAAAAAAAAGAGAAAAGCTCTATACTTTTGCCACATCAACACTTTCTTTCTCAATAAAGATGAGCTGCATGCTTTGCATACCTGTGCTAAAAATGTAAGCTGATTTAGCTGTCATGGATTTGCTGTAGGAGAACACAGGGGACGGGAGAAACAAGGAAACTGCTATGGAGAGCACTAGGTATCTATCATTTCCTAGTAGCTGCATCCCTCAGACAATTGTTCAGAGACAAATGGGACAGCTCTCAAAAACCAGTCTGCTTATGACAGAGTCACTTTGCAATCGTAAAGCTTGACTCTAAATAAGCAAGTATTCTATATTCTATTCTATTACCACATTGTCCTATAAAGATCTGGCATAAGAGAGGGTACATCTTGTGTGTTGTTTGTAAACAATGTAAAATCTCACTTAAGACTGACTAGAATCACAGCATTTGCTAAGCCCAGCTAATTTTTTCCTAAGAATGTTTTGTTGAATAGGGCTACAGTTGGCTAGATTTCACACATCAGTGCAAATATAAACCATAGTTTACAAGCCAACATGTTGTTTTTGTACAAGGCAGTATTTCAGAAACAAACCATGCCAACCTACAGCTCATACATGAATCCAGCCATGTAAAGTCAGTAATCTCATTCCAAAGTTGTCAGTAGATTATAATGAAAATTCACAAGCAAAAGAAGGGTTCCATTAGCTCTTGAATTCATGTTCACCATCCTTTGGTTTTCAGAGTTCTATAGAACTTGATATTGAAGGTAAAATGAGGACCCGATTGTTGGGGGCAATATGCTAACAGTGTGAACCACTCAGAAAGTGCTGTAAGTCTAAATGCTAGTATTTCTATTGCTATATGCCATAATTTATAATCATGGATGAACTGATTAATAACAAAATTTATCATATTTGAAAATTAGCTAGGCTGATGATCACCATGAATTTTCAAAAATCACAATGCATTAATTTTTCTTATGAATATATATATATATTTATAGTTAAGAGACCAGTTTTAAACAGAATGATGTGTGAATACCATTTTATCGGAGTTAGTTAATTAGATATAGCTTTAGGTACGGTGTAGTACCATAGTACCGTTAGGTGCCATAGTAGCATGCACATGTGAAATAACTCTTGACTGGTCTATCCCAGTTACAGTTTTTGCTTCCTGCCACATGCCAATAGGTAGCAGCTATTTCCTCCTCAAATGTGTTGTACCATATAGATTTGGAGATAGAAAAGCTTTGCCCTTCTGGTTGGTAGTCCTTCCATCAGAATGTTGTATTCCCAAGGGGACCCAGAAGCAGGGCCTGGATGTGATCTCTCTATTGTTATTTTCTCTTAAAAAGAAATTAGTTTATAGCTAAGAGAAATCATCCATATGGATGGAACCAAGCTAGATAGCTTTTATTGCGGTCAAAGACCAAATTAAAATACACATAAAAGGAGGTGTGTGTGTAGGTTTAACAAATGTAAATAGATCATGCGACCGTACACCATCTACTACCTCGGATACAATCTGTACTGTCAATACTAGTGATCCTCTGCCGTAGGAACCATATACAATATAGACCTATATTCCAAGGAGCTCTGGGTGAAAATAAGCACTTGAGAAAACAAATGGATTCCTAATGGTTGATATAGCTTGAAAATGGAAGAAAAGTGAACCTAACAACTTTTGTCCTCCTGAACATTGCTTTATGTGCATGAAGCATTGTTATTGCAATTATTTAATGAGCACAGTGCTTTCTGGGTACCACTCCTGGTGACTAAGTCTCCCTAACTTACAAAAGGTGTAGAGTGAAAAAAAGCAAGGCCTGCTGCACAAGACAGTGAAACTCAATCTTTCATCAATGAAAACATAATTGAGTTAGTAACTGGGTCAGTACTTAGGGCTGATTTATTTTTAGCATAAATTGATGGAAGATTTTTGCTGAGTGTAACTGACAAGAAAAAATTATCACCTAGAATATTTCCAGTACTATGTAAATTCTTCCTGTTTTGAGGCCGAACATTCTCAATCACAATTTTAGATTAAGTATGCAAAACAGAGAAAGGGCATAAACACTGTAATTTTCATTTGCTCTTGCAGCAGAGATTTCATTTCTCTCTATTTATTTGGAATGAAGGAGAATTAGCAAACTGGAGTTTTAATTTTTTATGCTCAATGTTATATAAAGTACAATAATTAATTTTCTCTCTCTATCTTTTGTGTTGTTATTTCAAAAATAAACCAAGCCTAACAAACAATAAGAATAAACAGTAAAATATCTTCATAACAGGCACAAAAGTGAAAGTTGCTTTTAAAAGAATATGTATATAAAAAATGTCAACAGTACAATTACAATTGCATGTGATTGTCATGGCTCAGTTTGAACATATATGAACATCATATGATGACACTGATTAGTTCAAGCTAGAAGGAGTGGCCTGAGGTTGCATTTTTTCACATTTCTTTTTCAATCTGTATGCCAAAGGGATCATGAAGAAGCTGGAACTTGAAAAATAAAAAAATTGAAAAAAAATGGAGGAAGGAACATCAGTAGTCTTAGATGTGCTGATGACAAACTCTTCTCTAAGGAACTAAGGAAGGCCTGAAACATCTGATCAGCAGAATTAAAGAAGAAAGTGAAAAATGTGACCTTTTTCTAAACATAAAAAAGACCAAGCTCATGATCACTGCAAGGAAAGGAAATATCAAAACAACAGTTGACAGTGAAGAAATTGAATGTGTAAAAGAATTCACCTAATTAGGATTGCAGATTGATCAAAGCAGTAAATGCACTCCAGAAATAAAGTGTTGGATTGCACTTGGTCGCATAGCAATGATGATAGAAATAAAGTATGTAAAAGCAAGGACATCAGCTTGGCAACTAAATGCACATTAGTCCACTCTATTGTGTTTCCTAGAGTTACCAATTGTTGCAAAAGTTGGACCATGAAAAACTAGACAGGAGGAAAATTGTCTCATTCAAGCTGTGTTGTTGGAAAAGGCTCCTGTGCATTGCTTGGACAGCAAAGGTAACAAACAAGTAAGTACTGGAGCGTATAAAATCAGTCATATCGCTGGAAGGCAAAATCACAAAATTCTGCCTTACTTACTTCAGCCGTGTCATGCAATCAAACTCACTGGAGTTTGATTCCATGGTTGAAATGGTCAGCAGTAAAAGGAAACAACATCGTCAAAAAATATAGTGACTAAACACCATCAAAGCTGACACCAGCCAGAGCAAAAAACAACTACAAGTAGCCATGCAAGATTGAAAAATTGGAAAGAGCTGATCCATAGAATCAGATACAAATGAACAGATAGCATCATCATTACATAAGGATGAGCATGAGATGATTCAAACAGAGTAAGTTGGGATATTAGATTTCAGAGTGGGATAGAGATCTGCCATTTGTTTTGCTGATCAAACTGAGATCATCATTTGCATGTCCCAAGATACTATAAACTGACACCACTTAGAATCATACACAGTATTGGACCATTGGAACATCTTGTAAATATTGTCAGAATGTTTTGAAGATCTTAAAAATTGCCTTGGAGAAAAGGAAGGAAATAGAAAACCTCATAACTGATATCCTCATAAATTTTTAAAGTAATGCTCTATTTGGCTTGACAGTGGATTATCAGGATAGTTTCAAATGTTGCCCACAGAATTGTCATAAATCAAGGAAAATCTTTAATAAGCAGTCAAATCTTTAAAAAAAAGCCGTTGGGGAGATATTAAGTCCTTTTACATACAAATAAAGAAGAAAACCATTTAAAGAAAGATATTAAAAACTGTTCTCAAAGACATCAGCCAAATCTCTTTCCATAGTAGAAACTTCTTTGAGTTACTGTCATGTTTCCAACAAATCATCTTGCTGAATTTGATTAAATCTATTGCAAGTATTGTGCTTTCATTACACAACAACATACTTTCAAAACTATCTGAAGGGAGACATCTATTGAAATTTGTTATGCTTTTAAGCTTCCATTCTATAGTGTACCAGAATCTTTGAAATTATTATTTTATTTATATTTAAAGGTATTTTTGGGAAGAGAAATTTAGCAGGAGATTTTTTTTTTATTTCATTCCTCTGCCTTTTCCTTGTTAAAAAACAGGTGATTTGGAAACTGCCACAATTACCTATTGGATATTGGGGGCATAGATTTGTGTGCCCTATAAAAACAGTAATTCTTTTGAACAAAAGATTTGTTAGGAGTGCTTGATTGACTGCTCCTCAGAAATGCTGGAAGGTAAGAATGATGTATGTCCAGAACTACAGGGACATGCAAAGATTGCATTGGGTGTCTTTCTGTGTTTTATGGAGAAGGTTGTTATTCTGTCCTTTGATATCTTTGTGGTGAAATCTATACTTATTTGGCTTTAGAGTGTGAAAACTGGCTTATTTTTAAATCCAGTAATGCTGGTTAGAACTGTGATGGTCTTTTTCTTTTAACCTTTTTCTCTTTTGTGATGGCTGTTGTCAGAAGTAAATAAAATTTATTTGAGGTCATAGAGGTTTGATCAAAGAGATTTTGCCACCTAAGTTAGAAAATTCCCCAAATAGCTATGATTTACTACAGAGGTTGGAATGACCTGTTACTGCCAAATTATAGCTGTCCACGTGTACATGGCCAGTGGTAATGGATGCTGGGAGTTGTATTTTCTATGCATTGTGTTTAAAAATGCACAGAATTTAGGTATATAACTCCAAATCACTTTATTAAAAAATTCTTCATATAACTAGTTTATAGAGAATGATAGATCTCTTCAAAGTTTTGATTGTATTTTCTGTAGAAAATTCAGATATTCCCCGAAATTGCAAATTATATAAAATATAACATTTGGTATGCTGCAGAAATATTAATGTTGTTTATCTAATTATCTCCAATGCAATCTATTGTACATAATGAAAACACATATGGATTTGGATTGGCAAATAAGTCAGTTGGCAAATGAAATATTTCATAAAGCCAAAAATCTGATGGTGCTTGGAGAATTGACTTTCTGCTTGTTTAGATTGCAGCTTTAAAAAACAGATTTCTGCTGGCTTTTAGTGTTTATATTATGTTGCCGTATTTCTGTTTTCTTTCTTTTAAAAATGCATGTAACAATAAGATTTTCAGTTCTTGAGGGAAGGGGGAGACAAATTGTTCAGCGTATAATCTAATAATGTGAAAGATTGTTATAACTGAATGCATCCTAAGTTAACTATTCTGCATTAATTAGAATCCCCAATTCTATGAGCCCTGTAGTACGTCCTGCCTGTTTTGCTGTCTTGTGAGGTATCACAATCCATGGTTTGAAAACCTAGACTCAATTTGAAATTAAAACTGGAGATAAATGAAGAATCGTCCCAGCAATTTCATTCTGTTCCAGAATGCTTTATGTCTGTGTTGGATATTGCCTCCAATTCATTCGTGGTTCCTTAAGAGGGCAAGGGAAGTACAAAAACTGTTCCCAATATCTTCTCCAATTACAATCTTTGGACCTAGGAAAATGAAATGGACTAACCTTAGAAGACAGGAGGAAGAGCCACAGCTTTGACAAAATTTCAGAAACAAGAGTTCTAGCAAAAGAGAAGAGACCCTCTAGTTTTGGAAAAAGTAAAAGTGGGGAAAAATCAAAAAGGAGCGATACTATCATACTTTCATTCTGTAAATAAAACCTTACAATAAAAATAGAGCTGATATTTCTGTATGTGTTTCTTGTCTGGACTACTTTGATAAGGGAAGCAAAGGAATGAGCTCTTTCATTAGGTGAGATCGTATCTCCCTCTGATAATTCAGTTTTTGGAAACACTAGTATTAGAATCCAGGATTTTTAGCATTAGATTTTAGTGCCTTCTAATAAAATTAATGTTTTGAAAGAATTAGATCTCTGTGTATTTCATATACACTTGATGGTGACAGTAAATATTTTAGCCAGGCATCTTTTAAAAGTTGGCACATTTTTAGATATATATTGCCTAATTATATAGAATATACTCTATGTGTCACAGATGTTGTGCAAAACTTTAAAAGTTTATGTATGGTGGGAATTAACTACATTTGTCAGCAGGCTGCTAAATTAGCCTTATGGCTTAGTGTGATAAATGAATACAATTGTATTTTATTAAAAAAAACATGTTCTCAGACATGACAATTTAAGCTAACCTATCCCATAGTTATGTTGGACAGAGTAGAGCAGAATTTCTTTTCCTTTCTTTTTTCCCTCTCAAAACCACTTCCCACTTTTAAAAATGATCGAGGATCCCTTCCATGCTCCTGAAACTGAGGTGCCACTGCCTTCAGCAACTTACCAGTCCACAACTATCATTCAGGTCCCAGCAGGACTCTTCTTTCCCCCATGACTCTGCCAATTGTTTGATGAAATTTTAATACTGTATTATATTTTAACAGAGGCTGGCAACTACTTTTGATTTTGTAGATCCCTGAGAGGACTTGAGGGACCTCCAGAGGTCCTTGACAACACTGAGAAACACTGAAGGCAGAGATAACATTAGCGAAGTAATGCAAGAACCTTTAACTGACAAAAGAGATTGTAAGCAAAATCTGAGGCCTAGGAAATGTAAGAAAAAAATTTAAAATAACACTACCTTAATTCAGTCTGATATACAGGAGAATGGAGGGAAACACTTGGTAGATTTTCATAATTATGTTATTATACCCTACAGCAATAATGTTCCAGGACTCCTTGTGGAGTATGTTTCCTGTCCTGACTGAGCTTGAAGTTCTGTCAAATACAACTTGTACCAAGGTTAGCAAGGCCATTAGAGTTCAGGAAGTCTCCTTAATTATCTTTTAACATAACCCTAATATTATTTCTGTTTGCTCCAATATTTTAGATGTGATTCGACAATTTCTTGGTTGTACACAGGTGTGTGTGTGTGTGTGTGTGTGTGTGTGTGTGTGTGTGTGTGTGTGCATTTAATTATTGTATCTGTGGCCTGCAGAGACAGGCGCTGGGGAGGGCTCTCCAGGCAGTCAGATTGAGCTGAGAGGGTTAATTTGTTTGGCACCCCCCACCCTCCCAAGTCCCCATAGGGGTTTGCCGTTGGGATGCTAGCGGGCTGGCTTTTGCCCCAGTTGTGGCTTGGTGGCAGCAGGAAGCCTTGTCAGTAGCTGCCGCAATCGCGCCAGCCATTCGGAGCTCCAGCTTGGCTTTTTTCCTAGATCTCCGCTCGTCAGGTGTGCGGTGGGGCAGCCATTTTCTGGCCTTTTTGCTTGCTTGGCTGCTGTTTGTTGGACAGCCTCTGGTAGCCTGGGTGATTCTGCAGTCGTTGGGGCACATTTGAGAGTGCCGAAGCGGTCAGTACCAGCCGCCGGGACGCACTTCGTACTATTTGACATTGAACGGTCCTATCGTCGAGCCTGTAAGTCATGATGACCTTGTTCCCACGCAATTGTTGGCGGCATTAGTCCGGGTGGCTGTGCACCCCATGCATTTCATTGGCACAAAGCTGGTGGGGCTCCTTTCGGAGGTGGATAGTAGCCCTAGACTATAGTACTAGCCTTCGAACAGCCTGCAGGCTTGCTTGGCAGCCTGACCTGTCTACATTTCTGGGCCTGAGCCTGACAGTTTGTTTAAATTGTGACGGTTGCAGTGGCCATTTTGTGTTTCCAGTGGCCATTTTGTCACCGTGGATCAGGCCAGTATATCCTTTCTCCTTCCTTAGGAGTGCAATTTGGACTCTGCCTTTCCTTTGGGGGACCTTAAATTTTGTCTTACCGGCTGGTGGGAGTTAACTGGATTTGAGACTGTTCTGGACCTTTCTCCTCTTTGGTCTGCAGGCATGGAGGATTCTGGCAGACAGGCCTCCTTTTCTGCTGAGGGTCGCCCCAGCCCGACATGGGCAGGGCATCAGCCAGACCTAGGACTGCTAGCATCGCTGCAGCCACTAAGATCAAGGCTAGAGCCAGGGCATGGTCAGGATTCAGTAAAGCAGAAGAAAAGACGTCCCAGGTTAGACAGAAGGCTCTGGACAGAGAATTTGCCAAGGCCTCAGCGGGAGGTTTGTCTCAGGTTTCATCTCCTGTTGTTATGGCTGAATATCAGTATTCTGCTCCAAACCCAGAGATGGCAGTTCAGCAACCTCAAGCTGCCCCTCCCATTACAGGACCCTTATAGCCATGGTCCCCTGAGGTTCGGGAAGATTCTCCGCCACTACAGGAGACTTCGGGATCACCTCTTAAAGCCCCTAAGGCCACTTTCATCCCCTGCAGTGGGGCTCCGCCAGGGGGAGATGGGGGAACAGGATGTTCCACAATATCTGAAGGGTTGGATTGATCAAGCAATTATGCAGGGCATTGCAGAGGGTATGTGTCAGCAGTTCCAGACTTACACCCAAATGTATGCCTGACCGGGAGTGAAACCTCAGAGGCTTCTGCCTGCTCCTCTTGAGGATCAGGACCCTTACTCGCCTACCCCCTCAGAACTGAGTTTCTATGCAGAGGACTATCAGGAGGAGGGGGAGTTTTCTGATTTGGAGCAGGACCCACATCTGAGACAGGCCTTCAAGGGGTTGTTTAATCCTGCCCTTCTAAAGCTGTTGTTGGCCAAGGCGAGGGCTACTACCCGTTTGGGTCCGTCCCCATTACTTTCAGGTGCTGAACTGGGCACTGAAGAGCAAGATGATTATCTTTTTACAGAACAGATAGTGGAGGCGGATACAATTCCCATCCCAGGAATGTTCCTAGATATGATATGCAGACAGTTGGCTTCCCCAGCAGTAGCTTCTAGGGCCTCTGGTTTGACAATCAATTGTTTACGGTCGATGCTGCCATGATTAATTTTCTGGAGGTTCCCAAGATAGACCCTCCGGTGGTGGCGCTTACATCCTCTTCTGTTCTGCTGTCTGATGCGGAGGATGCCTTGAAGGTGGAGGATAGGAGGGAGGAGTCAGCACTACATTGGGCTCACCTGGCGGATTCTTGGGCTGTGAGAGCGTCTTCAGCTGCATCCTTCCTTACTAGGGCCTTGGTTTGATGGCTACGCCAGCTCCAGTGCCACTTGGCACCCAATGATGTTTGGGCGCATCAGGATCTCTCTAAGATTTTGGCTGCTGCGAAGTACACGGATGTGACCTTGGAGGCCCACCAGGTTTTCAGCCAGGGCTATGTTCTCATCTGTGACTGCTAGGCGTACTCTTTGGCTGCGCCATTGGCACATGGACACAAAGAACAAATGGAAGCTGGCTTCAGCTCCATTTGGGGGCGGGGGTTCCTGTTTGGGCAGGCCTTGGACCCCTTCCTGATAGAGACACAAGACAAGTGGAAGGTACTTCCTTCCCAGGGCAAGCGGCCAAATTTCCGGGCATTGTCCTATAGATGGCCCTCCTTCTGCCAGGGGGGAGCTGGGGCAGGCTTTCCCTGTCAGCAGTGGCCCTTTCAGTACTCTAGGCCAAATTTCCAGGCTGATAGATCGACCTTTGGCAGGGGTAGGCAGCAGCCGCACAGCAAACACTTTAGGGGCACTGGGGGCAGAGGGGCTAGAAGATCCAAGTGACTGCCGGCCTCAGGCACCTATTGGAGGCAGGCTTGCCCTGTTTGCAGACCGCTGGGATGACCTAACATCAGATCATTGGGTTAGGGAGACAGTAAGAACAGGGCTCTCCCTCAAATTCCTTTCCCCGCCTCCGAGGCGTTTCCTCTATTGCCCCATTTCTGGAGACCCGGTCAGGTGGGGACTCATGGATTCGACTATCCAGAATTTACTGGATATTCGGGCCATTCAACCGATTCCACCGGAGCAACGGGGGCATGGGTTCTATTCAGTCCTTTTTGTCGTCCCAAAGGCCCCAGGAGGGAGGAGGGGTGGAGGGCAATTGTAAATTTGAAGGGACTCAACGCTTCTTTCTTTCTTTCTTTCTTTCTTTCTTTCTTTCTTTCTTTCTTTCTTTCTTTCTTTCTTTCTTTCTTTCTTTCCTTCCTTCCTTCCTTCCTTCCTTCCTTCCTTCCTTCCTTCCTTCCTTCCTTCCTTCCTTCCTTCCTTCCTTCCTTCCTTCCTTCCTTCCTTCCTTCCTTCCTTCCTTCCTTCCTTCCTTCCTTCCTTCCTTCTTTCTTTCTTTCTTTCTTTCTTTCTTTCTTTCTTTCTTTCTTTGACTTATACGCTGCCCTTTCTCCACAAGGACTCAGGGTGGCTCACAGCAATAAGCAACAAGTCCAAATTAAAATTCAAACAATAAAAGAATCTAAAATTTCCATTAATACCCCTTCAGTCCAGGCCAGCCTGGTGAAACAACCATGTTTTAAGGTCACGGCAGAAAGAGCGAAGGTCGGGGGCCACCCGTAGCTCCAAGGGGAGCTAATTCCAGAGGGTGGGTGCACCTACAGAGAAGGTTTGCTCTCTAGAGGCCATCAGCTGACATTGCCTGGCTGACAGAATCCCAAGTAGGCCCTCTGTGTGAGCGCACCGGGCGATGGGTAGCTGTTGCTGGCCGCAGGTGATCTGCCTGATACCCCAGGCCTAAGCCATGTAGGACTTTATAGGTAATCACCAACACCTTGAACCTCACCCGGAGGGCAACCGGTAGCCAATGCAGGTCACGCAGGAGGGGTGTGACCTGGGAGCATCTGGACACTCCCATCGCTACCTGTGTGGCTGCATTGTGCACCAGCTGAAGCCTCCGAGTGGTTTTCAAGGACAGCCCCATGTAGAGAGCATTGCAATAGTCGATCCGGGAGGTGATGAGTGCATGGGTGACCATGTGCCAAGGCATCTCGGTCCAGGTAGGGGCGCAACTGGCGCACCAGACAAATCTGGGCAAATGCCCCCCTGGTCACGGTCATGACATGGTCTTCTAAGGTCAACTGTGCATCCAGGAGGATGCCTAAATTGAGCGCCCTATCCACAGGAGGCAACACCTCTCCCCCTATGACCAAAGTTGGAATATTCCCTTGGAACTGAGACCCCGGTACCCACAGCCACTCTGTCTTGGCAGGGTTGAGTCAGAGCCTGTTCCCCCCCATCCAGAGCCGCACTGCCTTCAGGCATTGGGACATCATGTCAAGGGCATCACTAAGCTTATTCGGGGTCGATATAAAAAGTTGGGTATCATCAGCATATTAATGATACACCACCCCAAAACCATGGATGATCTCCCCCAGCAGCTTCATATAGATGTTAAACAGCAGGGGAGAGAGAACCAACCCTGGGAATCCCCACATGTGAGGGATCTTGTGGTCAACCTCTGGCCTCCCGCCAACACCGCTTGCGAGCGTCCAGAGAGGTAGGAGGAGAACCACTGTAAAACAGTGCCTCTCACTCCCAACCCCTCAAGGCGCCGCAGCAAGATACCATGGTCAATGGTATCAAAAGCCGCCGAGAGGTCTAACAGGACCAGGCATCCTCTGTCCCTAGCCCTCCAGAGATCATCCACCAGTGTAATCAATGCCGTCTCTGTGCTATACCCGGGCCTGAAGCCCGACTGGTATGGGTCTAGGTATGATGCTTCATCCAGGACCAGTGGGAACTGACATGCCACCATGCTCTCAACAACATTCACAATAAAGCGAAGGTTGGAGACAGGATAAAATGTGTTTAAAATAACTGGTGGGCTTCTTGAGGAGGGGCCTCACCACTGCCTCCTTCAAGGCAGCAGGGAAACTCCCCTCAGCCAATGAGGCAGTGACCACTGCCTGGATCCAGCTACATGTAATCTCTCTGGCCGAATAAACAAGTCAGGAGGGACATGGTCCCACAAACACATGGTGGTGCTCAGCTTCCCTATGATCCTGTCCACTTCCTTGAGAATAATAGGATCGAACTTATCCCAAACAACCAGACCTGTCGCCACCTCTCCGATCAACCCCGCAGTCGGAGTCCAGCCCATCCCGAATCTGAGCAATCTTGTCCATCAGATATTGACTATACTCCTCAGCCCGTCCCTGCATAGTGTCTTCCCCCTCCCTCCGATTCAAAAGAGAGCAGGAGACCCTAAACAGAACATCCTTTACAGGAGGTTCAAAATGAACAACAGGTGAATATAACGGTGCTGATATAGCTTATTCAGCAGGAACAGAGGGTACCAGTGGCCCAGTTGTCCCAATTGTTAGGGAAAATGATTTCCTGTCTGGCCATAGTCCTGTGAGCAAGGTTTCATGCAAGACCACTACAGTGGTTCTTGCTTCCATTTCAGAGGGCGGGCACCAGCTCATCCAAGATCTGAGTATGGGTGCCACCACTTCACTCCCTGGGTTGGTGGACCTCAGAGGCCATCCAGAAGGGTTGCTACTTCAGGGAGCCTTGCAGGGTGATAGCGACATCGGATGCCAGTTTGTTTGGCTGGGGAGGTCATTGCGGGTCTTAGGTGGCCCAGGGACACTGGTCTAAACTGGAACTCTCTCAACAGGTCAATTGGTTGGAACTGTGGGCTGCCCATCTAACCCTTCAGACATTTCTATCACAGGTGAGGGGGCACCATGTGCTCCTTCTCACATACAACATGACTATGAAGGCCCATATAAACAGGCAAGGGGGACTCGCTCATGGTCTCTGATGCTAGAGACCGAGACCCTTTGCCAATGGGCAGAGACTCACCTTTTGTGAGTGCTTATGAGCTTCAGGCTCTCCCAGTGCCTCAGGGGATAACTGCCCACTCTACCCACAGTGCAACCATAATGGCAGCCTGGGCTACTCTGGTTTCCCTAGAAGAGATCTGTAGGGCGGTCACATGGAGGTCTCCCTCTTCCTTCATACTTTACTACAAACTTGATTCCTTTGCCTCGGTGGAGGCAGCATTTGGGAGAAGGGTGTTGCAGAGAGTCCATGAAGAGTCGGGGTCGTCAGCCCAGGACAGTTCCTGCCCATGATGCTGGCCGATCTTTGGTATATTCCAGCCTGGCACCTCCCATTTCTACACTGTGGAGAAGGAACATTGGTATTACTGTATACGTTCCTTCTCGTAATGTAAAATGGGAGGTTTTAGCCCCACCCTGTCTTTGTCTGTCCAGTCCGACTCCCATTGAGTGGGGAGTGTTTCTGTCATTTAAACGGTGTTCCATTCGCTTTGGCTTCGTGGTCAAAACTGAAGGAATGTCACCAGGGGGCAGATCTTCAGAAAGTTTCAACTCAGTCCATAGAACCAGAGCATAGAATAATCCAGCCTGGCACCTCCCATTTTACACTACGAGAAGAGACGTATTACAGTAAGACCAACGTCCCTTTTGGAGAATATTAAAAGGGCAGAATAGACTATTTCCCCTAAAGGAGAAATGGGGAAAAATCTTAAGAGAGGCAGAAACCAAACCCAGTCTCCCTGCGCCAAGCAAGAACTGAGGAGGCCAGCTTTTAGAAATGCAGAAAGACTGGGTCAGACAGAAACTCCAGATAAGCAACACAATTAGGCAAGCGAAAGATTGAGAAGACTAGCTCAGACAAACACCTAGGATTAAACATTTCCCCTTTTGCCTATAGAGCCAGCCATGGCCCCTACATGACCCCATAGTAATCAAGAAGGTATAAAAAAGACCCACCCACTCTCAACTCCATTTTGTCAGCTGTCCTAGAACTGCACGCTCTGTGTGTGTTGGTTCTGCTCATCAGTAAAAGAACCTTTCTTTCTTAAGCAGCCTCCATTTTATTCCCAGCTTGGAACTGGACCTGGATTTTTCTTCCAACACAGTCTCTCATGCTACCACTGCTTCTCTGTCTGTCCATGGTTATTCCCTTCCCTCCCAGGCAAAATGGCAGGCAGTTCCAAATGAAAAGGAAGAGAACTAATTTCTTACATTCCCTGCCAGCTTCCCACAACAAAGCCAATGGGGAGTCAAACTTCATTCAGGTTCCCATGCAGGGGTGGGTTCTACTTACCTTTACCACTGGTTCACAACGGGACTGCACGCACACGCTCGCTGTGCTCGTTCACACGCTCTTCTGGGCATGTGCAGAAGCATTCTCTATTTCTGATGATGTCGGGGTCGGTGGGTGGAGCCTCCTGCTGGTTTTACTACTGGTTCTGTAGAACTGGTACAACTGAGGACAACCCACCACTGTTCCCACGGTGCTCCCAATAAGCTGACCACAAAGCTCAATGGATACAAAGAGCAATTTTAAGACTGCTTGCAAGGTGGGTTGGCTGGAGGATGCCAGTGATCGACGGGTGAGCGCTCTTCCTCCCTGGGATGGGAAATAGGGATGCAGTTTTCTTCACAGTCCATGGCTTCCTTTCATCCCTCTGCCCTCAGAAAAGTGGCATGCAGTTATATAGGTCAACTGAAGAGGAAGAAAAGGATTGTCTAGTGAAAACTATAATGCCATATGGTATAAAATAATTTATATAGAAAGCAATTATAGTTAAACTGAGAGGCTAAAAAATAAACCAACAGAATGTATCTGTCCAGATTTTAATTATGCAATCAAGAAATAGTTTAATTATATCTTTGTTTAGGAAGTATGAGACAAATACTTTATATACTCTGTACATAAAATAATTTATGTAATTTCTGTATGTGCAATTTATTTTCTAGAAGGATAATGTATCAATTTTTCTTTTAAATTTGTTAGAGATAAATGTCATCACATATGTTTGCCTTCCAATTTGGCAGAAATAGTTTCTATATATCTGTTTTTAAAGTTCACCAGAATGTGTTCTGTAAGACTGTGTGTTTATGAGAAATCAAGTTTTTACTCAGCAAAAATGTGACTCCAGGGAAAATTGATAGTTGGTTATAAAACTATTAATCTTTCAGAGGCAATTATTCTCTTTCAGCATTAGATGAAACAGATAAAAGTCGCTTCAGGATTTTTTTAAAAATGAGATATTTTTTCTGCAATGCATAATTAGCTCAAAGGATTCTTTGCTATTAAATGTAGTGATGGCTAATTGATTGAATGCCTTTTAAATATAGATTGGCTAGCATCACTTTCAAACTTGGCAGTGGCTAAAGGAAGCTGCAGTTTGGGACTAAGAGATTCCCTTTCTTAGAGTCAGTTGGCAAACAATTGTGTTTAGCCAAAACATATCTGTGCTACAAAATCCTAAACAAATTTAGTTGGTGAAAAAGCCTGTTCAGCAGAAGCTATTTATGACAGCTCTTAAATATTAATAAGACAGCCTAGGGCAGATGAGGGGTGACATCTGAATTTTTAAAGCTAAGGAAGAAAAGCATTAATTTTTCTTTATCTAGAATCTATGGCCTCAAGCAGTGTTTGTAAAAAAATGTGAATAGTGAATTTGAATATATATATATATATATATTTAATGTACAGCTACAAAATTGTGTTGCCATTAGCTGAATTGCTATGATATCACCAAATGCCCTCTGTTCATTGGGGCACAATTTAGAACATTAAACAGCAATGGCAGTTCCAATGCAGTCGATTTGTCCAGAAGGAAAACATGTTCTGTAGAATAGCATATAACTGCTCTGGGAATACATAAAAAAAATATTGCATTATGTTACATATAACAAGAGTGGCTGTAAAATAAGGTGAGAGAGGCAGATAAAGTTTAGCTCTCTTCCTTTTATATAAGTCTGGCATAGAGAAATGGGATGTTATAATACAAGTCTAAGTTTTTAAATAATGGTACTGAAAAATACATATATTACTAAAAAAGGAGATAAAATTGAATTGGAAATTTTGGATAAGAGAATATTGTCCTGCTTGTATTTCCAAATGTGGGTTTAATACAACTTGGCTGATTTCTCAGGCCAGGTTTCATTTAAAAAAAAACTATAAAAGACAACAAATGGCCTTTAAACTTTATAGCTTTGCTAATATTTAAATATTAAAAGGTTGTGTTCTCATTCTTGATCTATAGTGTGGTAGTCTGCCGAGAAGGAGAGAGGAAGAATCTGTTCTCCAAATAGCAGTCTTAGAGTGGGAATAGGGTTGGGGGCATTTTTATCTCACTAGAGAGATTCCAAAATGGGAATGCTTCCATCAGGACAACCCCAGCTCTTAGGGGTTGAATCTACAGCCTTTTCTTGAGAATAGTGGGGAAGTGACTTCATTGCCTTCTTATGGGATGTGTTTAAGCAGTCAAGCTAGCTGATAGTTCTGACATTTTGCAGCAAGTATTAAATAGAAGTGGGCCTGCATAACTTCCCAGATCAATCAAAAGCACC
The DNA here is from genome assembly GCA_038048745.1 of Coluber constrictor foxii. Lineage (NCBI taxonomy): Eukaryota > Metazoa > Chordata > Lepidosauria > Squamata > Colubridae > Coluber > Coluber constrictor. The sequence continues at coordinate 75,909,776 of CM075961.1, forward strand.
TTAAATTCTAATATTTCCTTCCATGGAATGATGCCCCTGTTTTTTGGGGTACATATGGCCTAATGGTTAAGGAACCAGGCTAGAAACCAGGAAATTGAGAGTTCTAATTCCATTTTAGATATGAAAGCTGGCTGCTTTGTTTTGGGCCAGTCAATCCCTTAGCCCAATCCATCTTGCACAGCTGGGGGAAAAATATGAGAAAAGTGTATGAGATATTTTTGTTGCATTGAGTTATTTATAAAAATAATAATATCATGTAATATCATATACCATATATCAAAGAGTAGGTGGCAGGCAGAATCAGGAAAGCTTTTGCTTAGCTCCAGTTGCCACCTTTCCTGGATCATGACTCCCTGCGCTCAGTTATTCAAGCCCTGGTTATCTCTCTCCTGGATTATCTCAATGCACTCTACATGGTGGTACTTTTGAAGTCTATTCGGAAACCTCAGCTGTTGCAAAGTACAGCAACAAGAGAAGTCTTTGCAACCCCTAGGATGGCCCATATTACAGCTCTACTCCATGAACTTAACTGGATGGCAGTCTACTTCTGAGTGCAGTTCAAAGTGTTGGTTAATGACATAGATCCAGATCATTGGTGGGTTCCTCCTGTTTCGGCCCAGTTCTCCCGAGCCAGTAGCAGTGATGATATGACGTTACCAAACCAATTCTGCCCCCCCCGCTCCCCTACTCCCCGTGTTATTCTTACCTTTTATTTGGCCCCACACCCAATCTATTGCTGCCTCCTGAGTCCCAGCTGATGGCTAGAGGAAAAAAAACTGTTTAAACTCTTGCCGCTTGCTTCAAATAAATGGGTAGACCAGTGCCTGCAAAAAATAAATGGGTAGATCAGTACAACTCTGCAAGCAGTTAAAAGCCTGGTAGACCAGTACCTCTGCTAAATGCTAAAGAATTGTCACATGACCATCAAGCCCCACCCACAAGATAAGCCATACTCACAGAACCGGTAGTAAAAAAAATTAGAACCCACCCCTGGTCCAGTTGATCTGATGAACTGCCTCTAGGACAAGCCCATCCTATTAGAGAACCTACTGCAGATTCCATCAGTTAAAGAATTACAACTATCAAGATCCAGAAGAAGAGCCTTCTCTGTTGCATTGCCTGCCCTTTGGAATATCCTACCATCTAAAACAGGGGGGTCAAACTCAAAAGTCCGCAGGCTGGATCTGGCCTATGGGGTGCTTAAATCTGGCCTGGAAATAGCAAAGGACCGGCCCTGTTTTGGCTGGCAGGGTGCTTCAGAAGGCCATCCAGGCCAAAAAGGGGGCATGGGGGCATGGGGGGGACATGTGCAACCTCCCCGATACCTTGTTTTCGCTGGCAGGTGTCCTGTCTCCCCCCCCCCAAGCTGGCCCATGGAGGAGAACTACAATGCTGATTCAGCCCTCGGAAGAAATCCAGTTTGACATCCCTGATCTAAAGTAAGATCTGTCACCATCCTCCTATCCTTCCACATGTGCATGAAGACATGGCTCTGCCGATTGGCCAGGAGACCAAATCTGGAAGTTCCTGGAAGCAACTGCTAGATTGGCGGCAGACTCCATCTCTCTATCCTCTTGCTCTCCATGCATCTTTGTGATTATCATTTTATTCTTGTGTTCCTTTGCCATTGTTTCTTTTCTTGTATTATTTTACTTCCGTTCAGTTTTAATTCTTTTCATTTTTCTTCCCTTTTATTATTCTAAGCTTGCCTCAGCAAGATAGGTGGCAAATAAATTTAACAAATAATAATATACCATGAATCATATATTAAGCCAAATAAGGCAAGAATTATCTCTACTCCGTATTTTCTTCTAAAATCATTTTTAAAAAACCAAATTGATTTGGACCTAAGCATATTGATTTGAGTCAGAGAGAGTGTTTTGAAGTTTCACTGCACCCAACTAGATGGGAACAATAAATCTTGCTGTTTTATTTTTATTTATGTTGTCTTTATTATTTTTATAAATAACTTAAGGCAACAGACTTAACTGATACTTTTCCCTCCTCCTATTTTCCCCACAAGAAAAAATCCTGTGATGTGGGCTGGGCTGAGGGAGAGTGACTGGCTCTAAGTCACCCAGCCGACTTTTATGCCTAAGGCAAAACTCGAGCACAGTATCTTGGTATCTAACCTGGTGCCTTGACTACTACACCAAATTAATTCTTTTAATAATAATAATCTGTTTCAGTTACTGACTTGCTGGACATAAAATATCTAAAAATACAAACTCTTCCCCTCTTCTGGATTATAATTGTTACAATTCCCAGCCAGCAGGAGTTGTGGTTTATGACAGATATTTGTCTGAAAAGGTGTCAGATTGGGAAGTGCCTTAACCCTGACCCAGATTAGAAGAAACTTCTAAAAACTCAAATAAATACATATTTCTTAACTTAATTGAATTATTTTAAAGATGTTTCGATCTGTAATAGTTCCATTGGACTTGTGTGCGTTGCAGAACCATTGTATATGCAGTTTTTCAGTTTCACAGTAGATGAATGTTTGTAAGACAAAAAAATATAAAAAAATCCTAACTGGCTCTTTTGCCAATGGGCATTTTGTTTAAATCACACAACTGAACAGGACCATCATTTCTTATAAAAGATGCCATTAGTAGCAATATTCTAACCTGTTGGCAATTTATGCTGTTGTAAAAATCATGAATTTCTCCCACTTTTCCAGAACAAAATAGCCACCTGCTTACATCCAAGTAGAAGGTTCATGTTTGAATGTAGTCTGTTAACCACAGGCTATGTTGGATGTAAGTAGCTAATGATGGGAATTTTCATCTTACCTTTTCATAGATTGAGAAGTCTGGTTTATTGGAGGAAATGCCTTCCTTGAATGCTGAAGGTCTGAAGTTCAGCCTTTTCCATTTCTGGGTTAGCGATTTTTCTTTACCCTTTGTGTAACTTGGAAGAATTTTTTTTTAGTTAAGATAAAAGGGCCTGAGATGGAAAGATCAAGAAAGTGACTGAAAGAGACAAAATGCTATATTTAAATGGTGTTAAGAAAAGAGAAGTCATCCACCCATTAGCCGAACACATTTTTAATAGCAATATTGCACACTGAGGTAATCATACCAATCTTATGAATTACTTCGAAGTTGTTGGCTCCTTCTTACTTACTTACTTCTTACTAGTGGAGTCTAGTCATCCTCTCCCTCGTTTGGTGTCTATATATATTTGGTGTTGTTTTTCCAGCATATAACACTTTGTATTCAGTTCTGCTGAATTTCATTGCACCTTTCACAGGTTAGAGTGCTGATTTATCAAGGTCAGTTTTATCAAGTCAGTTACAAAATCTCATAAGTGAAGCCTCTTCACTCATTTGAGATAGAGGGAGGAGAAAAATGGTATTATTGGAGATAGGAGTTTCAAATTCTGGTGGTGAATACAAAATTGAAGCAATGCCTGGGAGCCAGGTAGTTTGCAGGGATCTTAGGCAAGTTATTTGTCAACTTCCCTACCTTACAATTTTGTTGCAAGGTCCAAGCACAGCATTTTGTAGAATAGCAGAAAAACAGTAGAAAAAGGGGATGGAACAAAGTGAAACATTTTATACAAAATCCCGTTCCTTTCCTGCTTCTGCAACTATCCAATCTAAAATAGGATGCATGAAAAGGTAAGAAAAATAGGATGCAGGAAAAGGTAAGGAAAGAATTACAGGTAGTCCTTAACCTACATCCACAACTGAGCCTAAAATTTCTGTAGTTAATTGAGATAGCTATTCAGTGCATTAAGTGAATTTAGCCCCATTTTACAATCTTGCTTGCTGTAGTTGTTAAGTGAATCACTGCAGCTGTTAGGTGAACTAATGGTTGTTAAGTAAACTTGGCTTCCCCCATTGTCAGAAAGTCACAAAAAGTGGTCCTAAGACATTGTAACCATTATTAATATGAGACAGTTGCCAAGCTTCCAAATTTTGATCACATGATCTTGGGGATGCTGCAATAGTTGTAAGCATGAAAAATAATCATAATTCACCTTTTTTAGTGATATTGTAGCTTCAAATGGTCACTAAATGCTGTTGTAAATTGAGGACTAGCTTATAGTGCTTCTCTTTTGTAAAATGAACCCTTTTTCCATCTTTTTGTCCAAAATGCAGGAGTTTGCTGGTCCACATGGTACAGCTAGACACTTTTAATGCTGGACTTGATGGATTTCTGATGATCTCCTTTTTTCAGTATCCATGTTTATAACCTGGAAATAATCACTATTTTGCATATTTAAAATATATTGTGATGCTATATTTTAGCATTTTATATTCCAGTTAAAAATACATTTGTTAGCATAAGCATTTGACTCTAGACCTATCCACCCACCCACCAGCTACTATAAATGTTTTTTTTTAAAGGAGAAAGAATATTTGAGTAAAAATTGTCAATCCTGTTAGGCTCATGTAAATCCAGGAATTGATGATAGGTTTATGTTATTTTTCTTTACTTACCACTGCCTGGAATGATGGACTTTGGGTCCTGGATTTTGGGTCTTAATTCAAATTCTAACCAAACCAGAATCCAACTCAGCTTTGTCACTGATGATAGAGAATTGACTTCTGTGGAGGTGGAAATCCAAATCTAACAAATATAGAAAGAATATGTTGATCACTCCTCCTCTTTTCCCAATCAGACCAGGAATTTTTTTTACAATTGTATGAACATTTAAAATGCCTCAAGCAACTCAAATTTAAATTCTTTGTGGATTGAGGACATCATTTTGCAAAGCAATTATCAATCTTTTTTAGGTTCCTTTTCTGCTTTAATTTTTCAGTTCCAGGACTGTATGTAACACATGCGATAATGATAGGCAAGTCTCAGCTTCACTTAAGTAGTGTGAAATAAACACCTGTTAAAGGCTTTATTTTTTAATTAACTTGAGGCTAATTGCAGAAAAAGATCAGGCTCTTCAAAATTTCATTTGCATGGAAAATAGGATACTTGAAAAAGATTGCACATGTTTTATTTTTTAAAGAATTAATTCCAAAGTATTTGTGATTCAAAGCAGCCTTTTGGGCTCAAACCCTAAATTAAATCCGGGTATCAAGCAGAAGAAAGTTTTGAGAATGTATTGGTTCTGTAGTTAGTAACCCATTTAAACCCTGATCAATCCAACATTTTGCTCATGGTTATTATGAGAGTTTCCTGCAAACTTGTTACTTCAAATCATATGCCACAGCTTTTCATTTAGTTTAAGGCCCAGATGGGCACTGTCTTGTCCATTTTGGAACATGACATTTCTACTGCTTAAGCTCTTTTTTTGCAGATGTATAGTTAGAATTATTGTTGTATTGAGCCATATTAATCTAAGCTTCAGCTTGCAGATGAATTGGCTATTTTGATATTTTCCTGTACAATTTGCTGGTACAGTCTAGAATTTATTATTCCCTCAATGACTGTGATCCACCCAGGCCCTAAATAGTAACGTAGCCTCAAACCATGTTACTCGATTCACCATGCTTTATAGTTGGGATGTGATTCTTTTTGAGAATAAGTGTTTTATTTCAAACATAACATTTCTCATTAAACCTAGAAATTTTTACTGTTGTCTCTGCTTATAGAATGCTGTTCCAGTAGCCTGTTGAATCATCCAAGTGATCTTTTTCAAACTTGGATTAAAGATAATTCTGGAGGATTCACACATTTTCTTTCATCACTTTTCACCACTATTTATTAAAGTCTTAGTCATGAGGATTAATGTTTTCAATGTTTTAATGTGTTTAGTTTTCTGGTGTTAATGTAGCTTTTATGCTGTTTTAATTTGATTGGTTACAAGATAGTTGGCTCTATAAATGTTTTAAACAAATAATGGAAATTGTTTTGATACATTCAACTCCCAGCCTCATATAATGAATTATAATCTGATACAAATATTGTATATGAATGTCTATTGGGAATTATGGCTAAACTGGCTTTCTACAGGCAACCTGACCTTTAGACATGTTGGGTTTAATTATTTATAAAATTTGTTCTCTCTACAATTCTGGACTTGTTAGTCATTATCTGGAGTTCACCAGGTTGGGAAAAAGTTGGGTTATAGCAGTTTTCTGAAGATTTATGTCCTTCTGATATGTTTTCTTCAGTTCTCATAATCTCTGCCAAGGATGACCTGATATAAAGTGAAAAATGTTCATTGCAAATTGAGAAATGTTCCTATATGTATTATGATACAGAAATGATCTTAATATGTAAAGGAAGATTTTCCAGTTAGCAAGAATAACTGTTTTTTTAAAGCTAACAATTGTTGTTGACTTACTTATAAATCTGAAGACATGGGGAATCACCTAAAAGAAAAGACCAGATACTGGCTAAGATATATAGAAGGGGTAGAGAACTAATTGAGAAAAGCAGGAGAAAGCAGCTATATCTAGCCCTTAAAAAACCAATTATATTCATTTGTCTAGAAGGAAGAAAATCAACTTGTATTACTTTTCCCAGCTAAGAGCAACAATAGTGGAAACAATTATCTTACATTTGATAATGCTTCTTAATCCAGCAATAAGAGAAAGCAACATTTTTTAAAATTAAAGGTTAATAACTGTTCAACATAGTAAGGGTATCATTGCCTAAAGGAAAAATGTTGGCAGAGGGACTTTTTAAAAAGCCACGTGAGAATGCCGGACTGCAAACAGCTGCTTATGGCAAGGGCCTAATAAGCTGGCACAATTGAAAACCATGCTAGCTAGTCCCCGGCAGCTTTCTGTTATCAAGTAATATATCCTAGCAGCTGTTTCCTTTGGCTTTCAGAAGGCTTTAAAATGATTTGTCATTTTATTCCTTGGCTTTTGACGGAGTGATTGAAGCAGGTTGTAATTGAACCATTAAGCTTTTCATTATTTTTATTCATATTTATAACATCTACCTTTATACTTTGGCACAAATGATTTTTTTTTTGCTCTAATATAAATTATTATAAACTGGCAGGAAGCTCCGCCCACTGACCCAATGTCATCGTAAGTGATCTGCACATGCAGATTGGGTATACACCAAGGGTGGGTTTTACTTACTGTTATGTTGTTACTGTTTTGAGCGGGAATTTCAAACTAGGGGTTGTTTCTGATTGGTTACTGATCAGCAGCCATACTGTATATAAAGAGTGCTGCTGCCTGCATACCTTTGCTGAAGTCTCAACATGTAATAAAGAGCTGTTGTCACTATCCTGCCTGTGCTGCTTGTTATTGCCCAGCCACTTCACTTACCTTTACTACTGGTTCGCATCACGCATGCACACTCACTTCGCATGCGCAGATCACCTATGATGACGCCTGGGTCAGTGGCCGGAGCCTCCCACCGGTTTTATTACCAGTTCTTATGAACTGGTCCGAACTGGGGGCAACCCACCACTGGTATACACACCCTGATATAGCATACAGACCTACAATTTAAAATCATTGCTATATGTATTGTACAGTTTATCTTACATCAGAAAATTGAAGTAAACTGCACATGCTGGTAATTAAGACTTTGTGCTCTCAGTAAATTGTTCAAGACTTTTAATTTTTTGGGTTTTTTTCTCTGTAACTGGGAATGTAATCCATTTTGATCAATTCATGATTCAAACAGCCTATAAACCTCAGTTAAAGAAATAAAATATTTTCAATAACAATAGCCAAAAACATTTCTGCCATTTGGCAAGAATATAGTAAAATTGCCTTTAAACACTGAAATTATGTTCCTTTCTCTTCCACCTTTCCTACAAAATTACAAAGATGGAGTAATAATGTAGATGTCATTTTTTCTGATCAGCTTGAATGGCTTTTTCTGAATTTACCCTTTTTTCTCTGAAAAACCATAATCCGGTAAGCTTCCTTGCAGCAGCCCTTCATAACTTTTTTCCCCTTTTAAATATCTCTCTTTTCTTTCTGGGATAAAAGTGGAAGATTAGAGAGAAGCCAGTTGCAAATAGGGCTACAGAAAAAAAATGGGGAAAGAAGAAAGCAATCAATTTACAAAGCAGAACGGCCTGTTGTTTTTAAAAATCTTACTGCGGTTGAAATGAAGCAGCAGGAATCTGTTGAATGCAACAATTTGGAAGGAATATAGCTACTTCAAAAGGCTGATCTGGCTCTTCTCATGAAGAAGACAGGCACTGGGGAAAGGATGTGAAAAGTCTGAAATACCATACTCCACAGCACAAGAAATTGAAAATAAAGTAGGTAATTCATCACACTTCAGCCAAGATTCAGGAATTTAAGAACTTCCAAAAAGGGGAAGACAAAACACATAACTGTGCCTTTCAGAAAAAAAGGACAGATGCACCCCAGATTTTCCAGCATCTCCAATTTTGCTGGTATTGTGTTGTATTGTACTGTGTTGTGTTGTGTAGTACTCTGCTGTACTGTACTATTATATTATAATCTATCAATTGGATCCCTTGCAGTCAGGTTTCAGGTCCAAATATCAGTCTGAAATGGTATCAACTGTGTTCACAACGTCTAGAGGAAAAGAATAGGGATGGTATGTCCATCCTTCTTGTTTTTGATATCCCAGGTGTTTTTGGTACCGTCAGTCATAGTATCTCAATCTGCTTAGAGGAGAAGAAATGTGTGTGTCAGGGGGAGGGTACAGTGTTGCAGTGGTTTTCCTACTTCCAGGGATGATTACAGCTGGTGTTGATGGATGCAGTCCGGCCCATGTCTCCTTTGTGGAAGTTCTGTTCTCTCCCCATTCTTGTTTAATATCTACATGAAATTGCTGGGAGAAGGCATCTGATAGCTCATGGTAAAGTATTGTCAGCAAGCTGATAATACTCAGTTGTTCATCTGTATCCTCAGACACCTAAGAGTTGCTATTGAGGGGTTTTTTTCAATGCCTGGAGGCTGTAGGATTCTGGATGAGGAAGAATAAGGTTCAACTCAACCCTAAGAAGACCAAGTGGCTTTTGCCTTTTATGGTGTCCAAGATCCAGGAATTTTCCATCCTTGGTTCTTGATGGGATTTCACTGCCCCAAACAAAACTATTATGCAATTTTGGGATCTTTCCTAGACTTTCAATTCAAGGAACAGATAGCAGTCTTGGCCAGGGGATCTTTGCATATATTCATCTTGTGCACCAATTTTGGCTTTTCCTAGACCAAGAGACACTGACAATCACTTGCGCCTTGACAGTTTTCTAAATGGATTGCTGCAATTACATTCTACTTGACAATACGTGTGAAAACATGTTGAAAGTTACTACTGGTCCAGAAAGCATCAGTGAAGACACATAGGAGCTCATGTCAATATGTCCATATTGCACAACTATTCCAAGGTATCATTGACTCCCAATAGGCTTCTAGATACAGTTTAAAGTGCTGGTTTCTATCAGAGCTCTTGAACCATGAAATTATGGGGCTGCCTATCTTCAGTTATTTCTGCCTGGCACATCACATCTGATGAGGAGATGTGGTAGCATTTTTAAGTCCTTGAAAATCTAGATGTTCCTTCAGGCACAGTTGGCTAAGTCCATTAGTCCTGTGGGCTGACTAAGATTGTCCTCAGATGCTGTGACTGCTGTTGATATTGGTTGGTTGTCTTATGTTTTTTTTAACCATTCATCCACAGTTCACATTGTGAGATTGGAAGTCATATAAATTGATTAAATATGCACATGTGACGAATATCTGTATCTTGGGTATAGGATAAGAGTGAAGGTTCATTTTTTGAACTTGTGGTTTGGTTTACAAACATTTCATTACCAAGCTTGGTAACATCTTCAGCAGAGTTTAGGAGATGTCGGTGTCAGTGTTCTGTTTATAATGGCTTGACACACCCACACTTGAAGCCCTTATAAACAGAAGAACACTGACACTGATATCCCCTAAACTCCACTGAAGATGTTACCTAACCTGGTAACGAAACATTTGGAAACCAACCCCCAAGCTCAGAGAACAAACCTTCACCCTCACTCTCTTACCTGTATGCACACACCAGAATTTAGGCATACACTATCACTAAACTGTGTTAAGACTTCAAATCTTGTTGTAAGTGAGTATTGCTTGGATAGATATTTATGCATGTTCTGTTTCTGATTCTTTAGTACACATAGTCCAGATTTAGCAACTGCCTTGTTTAATAAGCATTCATAGTTATGACAGTGATGAAAAAGTAACTTTATGACCAATGTTCACATTAAAACTTTCATAGATCTATAAAGCAAAGAAAAGCTGAAATAAGATCATAAGCACAATTGCAGTTTCACAAATTGATTGTTTTGCTTAACAACTGAGTTCTGGTTCTCAATTGTGATTGCTAAAAGAGGACTAACTGTGCCATTCATATTACAATCAAAACAAGTTATCTTTTGAGCATAAGAAGAGCAAGCCACATCGTTCATATTTCCTATTTGTAGAGTAAAACACTGACATAGATAGGTTTTGCTTTCTATCAACACTCTGGCCCACATATAATGCAATCCATTTTTAAAACCATTCTTTAAAATGTTAAATATATTTCCTTTGAAGGTCTGCACCATCAATCAGCTTTGTAAGGAGCCCCAGGGCAGAGGATGAGCTGAAGACATTGTAAGAAATCCTTAAGCAAATGTCCATCAACCTGGTCTCTGACATTTTATAAAGGCTAAAAACAAGAATACTGTTAAAGGTCGTTTTGTTTGTGTATAATCAGTATAACAAAGCACCAGAGCCTAATCCTGAGTCTCCCAATTAGCAAGTAGGTTACAGACTCTGCCTCCTGTTCAGGTCTTCTCATGGGAGGTACCTAATTCCCTTCTCTATATGAAATGACAGCCTGCAAAAATGTCAGCCAGACAAGTAACACAGCATTTACATTTACTGACCAAAGAAAAGTAAAAATTGATAGTTATTCTTTCGGAGTGTGATTTGAGGCAGGCTAACTGCTGTTTTGAAGACTGAACAGATTTATTTACAGCCTACCTTCTGGCTTAATATGAAAATTATATCCAAGGGCTCATAATGTAAGCATGAATGCTCTAATGAAACAACAAGAACTAACGTATCAAAGATTCTAGTCACTCTCCTTCTCTTATAGTATAATTACCCCTATTACAGTGTTTTACCTACCCCAGTTTTGGTGTTATAATGACATGGATAAAGGAATTCCTTCCACCTCTTTTAAATAGTGAATATATGATCATTTTTAGATGGAAGAAAACACTTAGTTGAGAGTTGGTTTTAGTATTAGGACCCAGTAGTGAGAGTTATAAACCATCTTGTTTTCTTCTCTGGTTCCTTTATATTATAACTAATCTTTGGTGAGGACAAGCCCCAGGAAAGACCACTACTGATTATTGATAAATCACTCTACATAAGCCCAAAGGTACTCTTTTTAACATGAAGATACCATAAAATTATATTCATGCTATAATATGTATTTAGATTATTTTTTCAACAAATCTCAAAATAGTTTCCATGTATTTTATTATTCTAATATATCTCAGTTTTCAGTTCTTGCTTGAGGATTAAAATGGACACTTTAACATATGCCCTGTATGTGTCCAAATATCAGCAAGATAATTATTTTGTTATAGTAAATTAAATCAACAAGCTTAGTGTTTAGGAATCTGTCTTCTGACTGTCTTGTCACATTTTGTTTGTTATGAGACTTGTGGTATCTAATGCAGCTCTTTTTCTTTCCCCCATTGTCCACCAAAGTCTGGCTAGCTTTGTTATATCTCGCAAAAGCTAAAAAAAAAGCTTTTAAAAAACGGGTATGAAGCTAAAAAGAGTTTTGAAAATGCTTATATTTTTTCCTAGAAAGAAAAGTTGTCATTTTACACATAATGCACCATGTTTGACTTATCATTATCTAAAATAGATTGACTTCAAAGCCCAGTGTTACTTAAGACATAAATGTCAGGTTTTACTGTGTGTGTGTGTGTGTGTGTGTGTGTGTGTGTGTGTGTGTGTGTGTGTGTGTGATTTGCTGATGCTTTAGTTAAATCTACATTTCTGTTTGTATATATAATGTGTTTTGTCAGTGTTGTATATCAGTGATTGTATGACCTCTGTAGATGCCATGTGCGAAATAGTAAATTTGTACTGTAGATATATTTACAACAAGATCCGAGGTGTTGGTGACCAAATCATCCTATGGAGATGTGTCAAGGAACTCTAGGAAAGTTGTATTAAAGTTTTTCATTTTATTGGGAGGATCTTGCTATTAACTTCACATAAGACAGTATTTAAGTGAGGAGTCATCAACTTCAGAAAGAGTTTGTAGAGCCATGAATTGCTATTAATATTGTTGTGCCTGAAAGCTAAAAACATTTCAGGTCTCAAAAAATACATTAGCCTACCACTCCAGACAAGTGGCTGTAAACATACACTCTTTCATAAGGGATAACAGAGCTTTCTACAGCCTGGAGGCCTATTTTCTGCCAAGTTCATTTTTCATAGTATACCCACTATGAAATTCTGGAGATTTTCTGTTTCTGAGCCTGCTGACTGAGAAGTAGAATATTTATCAGACTATTTTATTTGTTTTGTTGGTGGGAAAAGAAAAAAAAGAAACTTTGCCTGACCAAAATGAGGCACAGTCATCCTCTCAGGTTTATATCTACATTGCATTGTCTGTTTTCAGTGTTGTACTACCAGTGGAGAATAAAATCCCTGCATATAGAAAGCTTGTCATTTACAGAGAAAGCTGAGGTAATATAGCTTGTATTGAGCATTTGAGTGATTTGTCCCCTGTTGCTAAAGGGCAGGGGTGGAATTCGACTGGATCCAATTGGATCACGTGTACTGGTAGCAGTGATTTTAAATGGTTTGCCGAACCGGTAAAAGCCACCCCTGGTTGGCCCCATCCCCACTTGGATGCTCATTCGGATGCTTGCCAGCCTTCGCAAGCTGGCCACAGGAACTACCATAAAGGCCGTGTGGAAGGCAGGAAAGCAAGCATGTCGGGGGTGTCCAGCCACGGGGAAGGGAGCTAGCAGCCTACTCCCTTCACCATGCTTGCCTGCCTTCCACACAACCTTCCCGGTGGTCCTCCATGCCCACTTGCCTTCCAGGTCTGGTCCCACATCCAACTCATGATGGGAGATGCACCTCTTCTGGGCGAAGCTGGCCAGCGGGTGGGCAGCCATGCTCTAGGGGTGGATATCCCAGGGATGCTGACACGCTGCCCCGGAGCTTGCCTTCGCTTCTGCAGCCCACTGGCGCATTGGGGCATGGCAAATACCGCTTTTGCCCTTCTGTTTTTTGTCCTTTGAGTGCTTCTGCTTGTTGGGCCGCTTCCCCGAAGCCAGCAGCTCTGCAGCCAGCTGCTTTGCTTTTTCCCTCTTTTTGGGAGGCTCGTGCACCAGTGGCACCAGCACCGGCATGGGGGAGACAGGCAATTCAGACACCCTGTCCTGGTTCTTGTTCGGTGCATCTGCAGACAACCAAGAGACAGTGGACAAAGGGGCTGGTTCATTGGGACCACCTCTGCCTTCCCCATGTCTTTGCTTCCACCTTCTGCTGGTTCCACACCGCAAGCCTCCCATGAGGAAAAAGAGGGAAAAGCAAAGCGGAAAACGGCTCAATAGGCAGAAGCGCTGCGCCCAGAAAGAGATGGGCAAAAGTCATTCTGCGCTGAAGCAGAGGCATTCTGAGCCTTCAATGTATCCCAGGATTGCAAAGCTAAAGACTCGGAATGAAGCCGTTTTCATGAAAGGCAGGAAAATAGGGAATGGGATTTTCCTGCCTTTCATCCATTCCTGAAAAACAGCACAGACTGAGGGAAGGATGGTAGGCAGGAAAATTCCCCTCACCATTTTCCTGTCATTCGTGACAAGGAGTGGCTGGGAGGCGAGAGGCCAGGTGAGGCACCCCTCAACATGAGTGATGTCGAGTTGGTCCTGAAACACAGCAACACAGCACAGACTGAGGGAAGGATGGTAGGCAAGAAAATTCCCCTCACCATTTTCCTCCCATTCGTGAAAAAGGCTCCATTTTGAGCCTTCAGTGTATCCCAGGATTGCAATTCTGAGGGCTCGGAATGGAGCTGTTTTCGTGAAAGGCAGGAAAATGGGGAAGGGGGTTTTCCTGCCTGTCATCCATTCCAGAAGCTCAGCACAGACTGAGGGAAGGATGGTAAGCAGGAAAATTCCCCTCCCCGTTTTCCTGTCATTCGTGACAAGGAGTGGCTGGGAGGCGAGGGGCCAGGTAAGGCACCCCTCAACATGAGTGATGTCGAGTTGGTCACATGACCCCCACCAAGCCACGCCCACAGAACCAGTAGGGAAAAATTTTGAATTTCACCATTGTTAAAGGAGTACAGCCATGGAGGAATTTTAAATAATATAAAAATCTATAAAAGAAAGGAGGGGCATTAAAAAATGAGGATAGTGATGGAGAGAGAAGACTTAATTTTATATCGATGTCAAAGCCTATTTTAGTGTTAAGGTTTTTTCTGGAATTGGGACTTGTTAAGAAAAGCATATAGACTGTACTGCCTCCCTAGAGGAGGAAACAAGTTACCAGGTGCATACCTGAATTTAGGTGAGAAGGACATAGGGGAGGGTCTGAGATTTTAAGGCAAAATTGAAGTTCTCTGTTTCTCCATTTGAGCAGAAAATGAAAACAAGTACAAGACAGGGTCATAAAAGTGGTTTAGCACTCCTCCTCTTCTCAGTTGAGATGCCATAAATGCAGTATCTGGAAAACAAAGATTCCTTATTTTGATTTAGACTGTTATTTGCCATAACCATAACCACAAATGAGCAGAAAGCAACTGGTGATTGCTTTAGGCAGTCTTTAGAGGTATGTTAAATCATCTGCCCAATAATCATCACAATTTAGTATTGCTTGATAGGGTATTTCAAAAGTAATAGCTAATATTCGGGCAATACGGGAAAAAAAAGTGGTAGTGGTCAGGCTTTGAATAACTATGACTCACTGTAGTTGAGCTATAAATTAAAGAAACTGTTGTCATCAGGACTATTTTCCCAAAGTACTAATTGCCTAGAATGAAGAATAATAGGGGAATGAAGAGCAGAGGGAGCTCAAACCCTCCATTGTACAATAATAGTTACATTCTCTTCCAGTATAGGAAATTCTGCCTAATCAGCTGTATCTCAGTTATGTGATACTAATATCGATATGAACAATAGAGTACAGGTAGTCCTCAATTTATGATCACAATTCATCCCAAAATTTCTGTTGCTAAGCGAAACATTTTTAAAATTAATGCTTTGAAAAGTGTCTGATGATCCCAGCTGAGTTGCCTGATTGTTAGAGAGGCTTTTCAAAGGATTTTTTAAAAAGCCTCTCTGATGATCCCAGCTGAGTTGCTTGATCGGCAGAGAGGCTTTTCAAAGCGTTAGAAAAAATGCTTTGAAAAGTTAAAAAAAAAAGTTGGCCATGCCCAGTCACATTACCCCACCACCACCAAGCCACGCCCACAGAACCAGTAGTAACAAATTTTACATTTCACCCCGTTCAGTTGTCCAGCATCTGAATTTTGATCACCTGACTATGGTTCATGCTGCAATGGTCGTAAATAGGAAAAATAGTTATAAGTCACTTTTTTCAGTGCCGGTGTAACTTTGAACAATCACTAAATGAATAATTGTATGTGAAGGACTAAACATAAAAGAAAGTATGATAGCCTGTAGAGATTATCAGAATATTCATGACTGGGAAGACATGGTAACAAGATCAGCCAATGAATAGGCATAGCAACTAAATCAGCCAATGGGAGCTGAAACCAGTTGGGAGCCTGGGCGTGGCTTAGCAAACAAGTCTAGTTTGTGTGGTGGTCTAGTTTGTGTGCTGAGAACTGAAATCAGTCTCCTCTACTCTGCTTGTGTTTTGCTTGTAATTCCTACCATGTTGGAAGAATCTGTTGGTTCTTCCAACATGGTAGTGTATTGGTATTGTATGTTTACTCATGTGTTATTATGTATATAAAGAAGTTAATGAATCCTGCTGAATTAGTTATCAGTGTATGCTTTCTGGAAGTGATTTTGCAACAAACTCTGACAAATTCTCAGTCATCTAGGTCATGGTTGTCCCAAAGGTGCTTTTCAGGAGGCTTACTTGTTTTCTCTTTGAAAATGTTTTGCTTCTTATCCAAGAAGCTTCTTTCAGCTCTGACTGGATGGTGGGGAATGAAAGCATTTATATTCCCTGCTGGTCATTTCCATTCTTTTAGAGGGTTGTTGAAGCACTTGGAGGTCCTCAGGGTCACCTGAGCAGTGGTTCTGTTCAGGGGTGGGTTCTACTTACCTTTACTACCGGTTCACAATGGGGCCATGCGCACGCTCTTCTATGCAAGCACAGAAGCATTTTCATAACATCAGAGTCAGTGGGTGGGGCCTCCTGCCAGTTTTACTACCGGTTCTATAGAACCGGTGCAAACCAGGGGCAACCCACCACTGTCCTGGTTCCTGGAATCTGGAATTCCTCTGGAAATCTGTTCATACTGCCACAGAAGAAAATATGACCTTAGCCCTAATTTTGCTTGCATGTTTGTCATACAAAACATGTCTCTTTGGATTTCCCGAGTTTCTATTTCCAATATCAAGCAAGAGTCAGACAGAAGCCTTGAGTTGCTTTCAAACAGAGTATCAAGGTCAAACTTCATTTGCTTATACTGAGTATACAGCAGAGGCATATTTCTTCTCTACTTAAAACCTTATTTCATCTGTCATGCTTGGAACTCCATTGATAAGCTTGTATACTGTCTGACTGTTCTTCCTTTGAGTTCTCCTATGGTAGTGAATTCCATTTGTTAATAGTATTTCCTGATTTTAATCCAGATTCAGCTTCTTTGAATGAGGGTTTTAATATTATAAGACTTGTGGATCCACTATTATCAGTTTCTTTCTGCATAGTGTAGCTTCAAGCATAATATATGCATGAAGAGTTGCATATGCTCTGTATAAGCATAACTAACCTTAACTAGTATGACTAAAATACTAGCATGTAGTACTAGCCTTAAGCGATATCACCAACACTGTAGCCTTAACTAGCATGACCAACATTCATGCATAGTCAGAAAATATTCTGTTTTTGTAGCTGGGGTCTCTATGATAGCTTTATAAGAGTTCTCAGAAGTGTTGATATAGAAAGTGTTCTGTAGTTTGAATAGATACTAAGAAATAATGGACAAATGATTCCATTTCTAAGAGAAATCAAACCACTGGTGATCAATGTCAGGGACTAGCCAATATTTGCTTTAGTTTGTCACATTAATAAGAGTCCATAGAAATTAGATTTTGCCCACTTCAACTGCATTAAAAGTTCCAATCCACAAAATGCATTATACTTTAAAGAAAATTGTATTGATATTTTTAAAACTATGGCAGATTTTAATGGAGAAATGTAAACTTTTTGTCTAATGTGGAAATATTAAATAGTTCATTTTAAAACAACAGCCAGTAATATAAATGTTGTTGGTGATTCTCCTAAGAAATGTTAACGAGTTGAAAGCCAAACTAAAAACGCAGTGGTACTTAAAAGTCTAAACTCAATTACTGTGCCTCAAGCATTTTTAAGTCCACCCCCATGCCATTGCTTCTAAGGATCTAATAGGAGGTTCTGGTCAAAGTGGGGAGGGCTTCTACAGTTTCTCTGCCTCTTCCTTTTTTGGAGAGGCCTCCACTGCTTTGGTTGACTTCTTTGCTTCCCAGATGTTTTACGTCCCATGAGAAGCTGTTTCTTTTATCTAAAATGTTGATGGCATCTATGCCCATTATCATGCTATTTGCATTGGAATCAAAAAAATAAAATTCCACATCTTATCAGGAGCAAATGACCCATCTTGGTTTTTAACCACCTTTATTTTCATTTGTATATAATATTGAATATTGAAAGATCTACAAAAAGGAGTTCAGTATTTTTTATTATATCAGGTTTTCCCCAGTCTGATATCCTCCAAGCATTTTGGGCCTCCCTTCCCATAAAGTCTGGTCAGATAAATAGTGCTGGCTTTGGATTATGGGAAGTGAAGTCGAACAGGTTCACAACCTAAAGGTTATGAGATTGGGAAAGGTTGCTTCTGAGATAAAGTATTTAAATAGTGTGAAATAATGATGCAGTGTAATTGACTGGACTCAATCAATGGAAAATGCAGATTTAAGCAATGCGTAAGAGATCACTTATTTTTCACTTAATCCATACATGCTATAATAGAATGCAACAATGACCATTTCATAAAACAAAATGAACATAAATATATTCACAGGTAGGATATGCTTTGTAAGAGACAGCTGGTTAAAACTGAAAGCAGTCTAGCTGAAAGCTTTTGAATGAGAAAGCAGAGTGATGAGGCATAAAGAGGTAATACAGAGTAATCTTATGCATATACAGTAGTAGTTCTCAATTTAGGATCATAATTGAGCCATAACTTCAGTCACAAGTATGACAGTCATAAAGGGGAAAAACATGACCAGATCTGATTTTATGAACTTTTTTGCAGTGGTCTTTACCAGAACTAGCATTTATTTGGAATAAATGCTAGTTCTGGTAAAAACATAAATTGCAGTCAACCTGACATGGATGGTGGAAATAGCCGTAAATGTGAGCTGATTGTTGAGTGCCCAAGATGCAATCATGACAGTGGGCGGGTTGAAATAAGAATTTTGAATCAAGGATGTACATAGGTTTTTCAAGGTCTGTTGTAACTTCAAATGGTCCCTAAGTAATCAGTTGAGAATTACCTATAGCTACATCCGTTCTGAGGGATTTTGTGAGTAGCATCTGTTTTTAACATTAACATTTTATCAGTCCCTAATTCTTTCCAGATTCCAGATATACCCAAAAGCTGAAAGTATTCTGATTACCTCTTTTTTTCTCTCATTTATATACAACATTGCTGGCATTAATGTATAAATAACGTTGCCTGCAATAATTCCCTCTCACAAACCCTTTTGTTTTGCTGTTCCTGTCTTTGAACAAAAGGTGGCAGCAGAGCCAATGTTCAAAAAATAGTAGCATGCAAGATACATCCCACTTCCATTCCATGTTATTGATAATTTTCTATTTCTTTAATGGATAGTTTTCACTTAATAATGAGTTGCTTGACCAACATTTGACATTATGATGGACCCTGGAAAAGCTATTTATAACCAGTACCAGTGTTCTGATGGTGGCACACATATATATCCTTCACCTGTGGTTGCATGACCACATTTCAAGTGCAGGAAACTAGCTCACCTTTACGTCTGGTTGCAACGTTTCATAGTCATGTGACCACAATTTACTACATTTTTTTTCCAGTTTCCAACCTTTTTAAATGGTTTCTGGTAAAAAGTGCACATAAGAATGGATTCACCTAAAAACAGTTGTAAAATTGTGCCTTGACTTATGACTGTCATGACTTTATTATAGTTGGGACTATAACTTCATTAAGCTGCTCCTTGTTGGTCTCTTTGTCCTTGTATATAGCATTTATTAAAACACTGTTTTTCATTTAAATTATCAACTTTTTATTTCTTCGTGTGTTAAAAATCCTCAGAATATAATTTTCAAATGGAATTTTTTTTATTATTATTTACCCTCAGGCTTAAAAGAAATTAAGGAAAAAGAAGTGATGTGTAAATGCCAGGCCTAGTTCCTCACTCCTTTCTAGGGTCATTCAAAAGCAGAATATATTATGCAAAAATAATAAAATTTTCTCATAGTGCTTTACATATAAGGACTGCAAATATAAGCTATAATTGGAAAAGGGGGAAGATAGAAGGGTATGAATATAACTAAACAGTGAATGTTTTACTAGTCTTTTGCATTTTATTTATGACTAGTAGTTTTTTTCTTAAATATTGAAGTTAAGTTACATATATTTATAGTAATATTTTTAATGTTACAATATTCCATATCCTTTGGCTGCGTTTATTTTTTTATTTTATTTTTTGTAAAATATAAAGATATAGATACTATAATACATAAATTTGCTGAAAGACTTCCTAGTGCATAGGTGTATAAAGCAGTTGAGTATTGTACATTCTTACTTTTCTTCCAAGATAAGGCTGGTGTCTACAAGAAATAGTATTCCCTACGCTAATGCAGAACAAGATGTTTGTGAAGCTGTTTCTATTAGAATCTTTAGATGATTAATTTGGGATTGTGAGACAGATGTAAAAATATTTCACAATTTATTTATTTGCTGTTTTAGCTACTACATTAGTACAACATTCTGTAATATTACATTATCTACATTTATCTACTGCTTAATGATCACATATGTAATGGCGTTAATTACATTACTTACAGTTTTAAAGTACATCATTTATTCATATATTAATTTGACTTTTTTAAAATTAGGAGCTGGTTTAGCAAGCTATAATTTAAAAAGAAGCAATCAAATGGTATAAATCTTGGTGTTCATAGTTAATGTATATCCATATGTTTGAACTGTAGGGAATATTTTATATAAAGGTTTCAATCAATTAATTTGGCTTTGAAAGATGATTCAATGAGAGAGCAGGATCCCCACAGAAATCCGTATGATTTCCACCCTGGTGTTATTCAGAAAGTCACTGAAAATTTGGCTGATCTCCCAGGCCTTGGGCAAGGTGGTAGTTGATTCTCTGTTTTGCTTGTTATAGAAAGCTTGCCTTCTGGAGGTATACTATCAGTTCTTTCTTTCTTTCTTTCTTTCTTTCTTTCTTTCTTTCTTTCTTTCTTTCTTTCTTTCTTTCTTTCTTTCTTTCTTTCTTTCTTTCTTTCTTTCTTTCTTTAATTGTTTCTGCTTTTTTCAGTTTAAGCCATCCAAAGTTATGTCCTTTAAATTCTATTAAATAGCATCAAATAAAATATTATATACTTAGACTTTCTGAAATCAAGTTCACAGACCCTAAGAATGTTTATCAGCTATGATTTTTGAATGTCCTTTTTCTCCCTTTCTTCCCTAGGTGTTTACGAAATATGGAAAATGCTACATGTTTAACTCAGGAGAAGAGGGGCATCCACTGTTGACCACATTCAAGGGTGGGACAGGCAATGGACTGGAGATAATGCTGGACATTCAGCAAGATGAGTACTTGCCAATATGGGGAGAAACAGGTGAGAGAAGAACTATTTGTTCTGTTTATCTGTTGCCATATTCTTCATTCATACTTGCTGATCTTTAATGTTAAAAATAAGTAGAAGTTGAATCAACATAGTCAACATAATCAACAGAAATAATGAAATTGCAGTTCCCATATTTCCCAGATTCCAGAAACATAAAGTTTTTTTTTAAATCAAACTTGTCTCTTTATGATTCAATAAATTCCATCTAGGATTTTTTTTATCCCACCTGTATTACCTTATAAGTAACTGAAGTGATGAACATATATAATATTACTTCCTCCTCCTCCAGCAATAGTACAGACATGATTCACCAGTGCCTTCTTTCAAAATATTTCCAATTGAGCTATAGCCATGGTACTCCCTGATAATCTGTCATCTAAGTGTTAATTAAGCCAGACCCCATATAATTTCCAAATTAGACAAGATCAGACTGATGCTACTACTTGCTCAGGCAGCCTCCCATTTTTATATCATTAAAATTACAGTGAGGATATGTATAGTCTGTTCTTTTTGTCCCCAGCTATGAATATCACAGATACCTGGGAAATTCTGAAACAGAACGTAGCAGAGACAAATACTTCTTGTGTATCTCCATCATTTCATATTTAACAACATATTGTTTTCATAACTAAACCTACTGATAGACATAGTGTCCATTTGAACAATTCGTTCCTTAATATATTCCAGGTGTTTGGAAGGTATAAATAAAAAATGGGGAATTGGTACAATCCTGTTTTAAATGTTAGATCCTTTCTCCCATTAAACTGATAGCCAAATTGAAATGCAGTTAGTTATTTCAGTGCAGTTCTCTGAATAAAACATTTGTGGAAAAGGTTACACAAATGTGCATGCATTTCTGAAAAAGGACAACACAGCATTTCATTAAATAATTTTATTGCTATTATTGTGTCATGAGCCGATCTGAAAATAAATTAGAATAACCTTGATGGTAAGAAAATGTAGAATATAAAAACAAACAAACTTGAGAAATTTGTTCTTATTCCGAATTATTACCATGGTTGGAGTTTGATAACATTTTGTCTTATATATAAGAGATTCTCAATTTATGACCACAAATGGGACTAAAATTTCTGTTAATAAATGATGGTTGTTAAGTGAGTTACTCCTGATTTTATGATCTTTTTAGCCATGGTTGTTAAATGAATCACTGCAGTTGTTAAGTAAATCATGAAGTCATTAAATAAATCCAGCTTCCCCATTGATTTTCCTTTACGGAAGCTGGCTTCAAAGGTAGCAAATGATGATCAATGTCCCCAATGCTGCAACCATTGCAAATACATCTTGATTACCAAGTGCCCAAATTTTCATTGCTTGACTTTGGGGATATTACAGTGTTCATAAGTGCAATTACTGGTTGTAAGTCACTTTTTACAGTGCCATTCTAACTTCAAATGGTTGCTAAAAGAAAGGTTGTAAGTTGTAAACAAAAATAGACATTTACTCTGTGCTATTATTTATTCTCTTTTTTTTTTCTTTGAATGATTTACGATTATCCAACATTATTTAAGAGGAACAAGAATTTGAATCCATTTTTTCCCACTTTAAATGCAACACTATGATTTTACACATCAATAGAGTTTAAATTTCAAAGCAGAAATCCAAAATTGTTTCATATTTATTAGGCTTATATTGACTTTTTCTTCAGTAAAGGTGGTAGCTAGCATTTGAAAGTGATGATGAGCATGTGCTTACTTTAAGATATATCTCTGCTCTGCCGGAGGAGCTATCAGGTTTTAATATTAGCAGTACAGGAATATCAGCAGTGTATAAAGATGACATTAGCTGGGGATGTGATTAAAAAAAAAATCAGGGTACCAGCAAGAACACAGTCTCTGAGATTTAAGAAGCAATGTTAGCATTTTGCTGAATTTTGTTTTAAGATTATAGCTGGAATTGCCATAACTACAAAATCAGACTCTGAGAATGTGGGTAAGCCTTGGAGAAGAGATATGCAAAGATAGGAAAAAACTTAATAAAGAATTTTTGTGACAAGCTACACAATTTTATCTGGCTAAGGAATGCTGTTCAAAATGGAATGGCTTAGACTAAGACAAAAATTGAATTATATTTCACTTATAATTAATTGATTAAATATGGCTAAAATAAATGTACTCCAGTCATGTATTTAATCATTTATCATATATTTCAATCATACAGCTCCCTTTTGGAATAAACTACATTTTGAAAAGCATAGAAAGGGAATAAGAAAAATAATGCAGAGAAATTAAAAATCAGAATTCAGCGAAAAGACATACAGCTAAAATCTAATTTATACCAATCTTATTTCCAGATCTTATTTTTCTATCTTGGAAAACTTAGTTTGTTCACAAAATACTAAAAAATCAAAACAAATTCTTAATGAGGCAAATAAGGCATGGCTAGTGCAGTCTTTGAAGCTCCTAGTGCGGCATATACTCAGCTCTCCCAATTATGGCCAGTGTCTTCCCTTCCTCTTATGTAGGTACAGGAGGGTGTTGAATGGACTATTGCTATATGCTTTAGATGGAGCTGGCCTTGAAGAACAGCTGGTACAGAAGGCAGCTATGTGGACAGTTATATGAAGTCTTCAGTCAGTATACATCAGTGAGGGCTTACCTTTTTGCCGTCATGTGCCACAAGCGGTTGCACGGAGGGGTCATGCACGTGTGTGCCCACATCCATAATTCAATGTGACCTGTCCCACCATGCATGTGCATGCAACCCCCCCTGCGCTCTGCCCGCTTTCGGCACGCGATGACACGGTGGGCCTGTAGGCCTGTTTTTTGCCCTCCCCGGGCTCCAGAGGCTTTCTTGGCACCTGGGAAGGGCAAAAATGATGCTCCTCAGGCTCCCCAGGCCTCCAGAGGCAGGAAATGACCCATTTCCCAACTTCCAGTGGGCCCAGAAGGCCTGAAAATCAGCTGGCTGACTCGCGCATGCGTTCCAAAACTGAGCTACGGCAATGCTCGCATACTCACCGATATGGCTCAGCGTGCCACCTATGGCACATGTGCCATAGATTTGCCATCACAGGTATACATTATACCTCTGGTCTGTGAGCTTCACTGATTACCATATCTTCTGGTTTTAATTCAAGGTGCTGATGATCTACAAAATACTTTATGTCATGGTACCAGATTATTTGAGGAACTAGTTTCTCAATTAAATCTGTCTTATTAGGTCTGGCAGAAGACACATGCTCTGAGTTCTTCCTGTTAGGGAATGTCCACTGATGGGGCCCAGAAGAGTCTGTCATAATGCCTGTCTTTGAAAATTCATCCTCCCAAAGATTAGATTGCCCAAATTTACCAGCTTTTCATACAGCCTGAAAGATGTGGTTTTACCACTGGAAATTTGAGAATGCAGTTGAACCTCTACAATAGTTATAAAATTATTATTGGTAGCGGCTTTTTTATATTTCAACTACTGATTTGTTGCATGGATTTTATATGTGTTTGTATATTTGATTTTATATTGTTCTTTGTTTTTATATAGTTTTAATTGCTGTAACGACCTAGAGTCAGGTATTTGAAGTGGTGAGCTATATAAATTAATTGAACAAACAAACAAACAAACAAATAAATGAGTTTCAAGAATGTACTTGAACCAAAAAACTATACTGACTCATACCATATCCCACCAAAGCTAAAACCTTACTGAGAGCAGCCATCCACAACTTTATACTTTTTAAATGTGGTAAATTAGAGTTTTCATCTTCCCAAATCAGCATGGCTATGCTGCATACATATATAGACCTAAGAGTTCCAAATGTGGGAATATTGCTGTAGAAAGTTTCCTTGGAAGAAGGAGTTCTCTTTTCATCAGTTCTCAGTCAGGTTCATAATGGAAAGCATTATGTAAGGTTCTAACAATTAATACTTTCATTGCTGATGAAATATGAGTGCTTCCTTAGATGAACAGAACTAATTTCTTTCTATTTTCTGTTTGTTAAGATCTCCCAGCATAAAGTAGCACTCCCAATACTATCACATATGATCCTAAGAAGGAATTCACTCAACCCATGATTTGTATTTTCATATGCACCAGGAAGAGGATACATTTCACCAATATATACTTTCTGACATGCATTTTATTTAGCTCCTTCATTTGTAAATAAGCTTACACTTTTACATGATACCTCCAGTATATATTTTCACTTTGCTTCACTTTCATTCTGCTATTATAAAATTATATATTTTTTAAGTTTCTCAGCCATGTACCTATTTTTCTTTCTTTTCTTCCATTTATTAACACATAATCCTTATATTTTTTTTATCCCTCTTACATTCGAAGCAGCAATATTTCACATGGGAAGATCATTTCCAAATGGATTCAAATCTCTTTGGTTTGCTTACTTTTAATACCACGTCAAAAGGCTACATTGTATTTGTGTCATATGCAGCATTACCCACTAATGGCAAAGTAGTCCTGGTTAGCTTGGGTACATTTTGGCCAGCATGCCACAAGAACAATCAGGTTCATTCGAATAGTGCAAATGGGTGTGAAATCTTCTTGGAACTGCTGAAAGGACTATGTTGTAAACACGAGACAGGCGGACTACTACCAGCATGCAAATACTACTGGTTTTGGTACCAGTTGGTAATTTGAAATGATATAGTTCAAATATGGGTTTGTCATCTCACCGGGAACTAGATTTCAATTATGAAGAACAAACAATACCATGAAAACAGGTAACCCTCTAATAAGTGTAAACTGTATGAGAGGTCTATTTGGTTATGTATAGCTTCATTTTTGCTAGAGAAGGAAAGTAAGGAATAATGGTTTCATCACATTAATGAGATTTATTTGATGTTGGATTAAGGATTCTGGTTTGCAAAGTATGGTTTTATGGTTCAATATGGTGAACCGGTTATAGTTTAGACAACAATCCTTAAGCAAATCATAGTTTAACCACTATATAAACTCAGCCAAATTGTATGAAATACATTTTCCTCCTTCCTCCTTGTTCAGAAGATGGAAACCCAGCCATTTTCTTAGCTAAGAGGAAAATGTCATCTACAAAGAAGAGCTGACTCGTAAGCAAATGCAAAGAGTCAAGCTTAAAACAGAGGTGAAATGCTACCAGTTCAGACCAGTTCGCTTGAACCGGTTGTGATGGGGGGCGAGTGGTTCGGAGAACCAGTAGCGATGCTAGTGCGAGGCTCCGCCCACTCACCCGATCATCAGGAAGTAACTTGTTTTTTACTCTCTGCGCATGTGAAGAAAGGTTTGTGAATGCGCAGAGGGTCTGCGCATGCACGTTATGTGCACACACTTCTGAACCGGTAGGGAAGATAAGTAGATTTCAACCCTGGTTTAAAGGAGTATTTTTGGAGAATCTAAACATGAGTGTGTGGATAGACATAATAGTAATTGTCTTATTTATTACATTTTGTCTTGCCCTTTCTTGGAAAACACATGCAAGAGAAATAGATTAGAACTTGACTGTTATTTGACCAAGTTGCCAATGACTTTCATGACTGAGCTGGAATTTAATTTCACATCTTTCCTGTCTGTGCTTATTCTGCTGATGACACCAACTTGTCAACTCACCACAGGGATTGAAAACATTAGGAATAGATGAGACGTTGAAAGTACTTGATCAGATCTCCCACTTCTTTAATTTTATTTAAAAGCTGTTAAGGGAGTATATGTGTGGTGAGTTGGGACTTGCATTATAGGGAAAAGCAATTTAATTCTTTCTTCATCCTGTTTCCCAGGTGTAACTTTGGCCTCTCTCTTTTTGAGTTATGTGTTACGTGTTATGCTACAAAAATATATCAGATAGATTCTTTTAAAAGCAGTGTAAACAATCAGAAGGCTCAGTTATAGATCTTCAACATCTTTAAATTGTCCTTGTGCTAAGGAAAAATTAACCAGGATGGAATATTTTCCCAACAGGATTCCAAAAGCAATTTAAGCTGGCAACACTGGTGGCTGATGATCCAGTATAAGAACTTCTAAATCATATCAATTACACTGCCTTTGCATAAGGCAGTCATGAATTCCTTCTTTCTAGCTACTATAGACTGGACTAAAATCAGGAGTCCCATCTCTCAAGCCATCTGCCCTGTGCAATTCCAGGATATCTGATTATTCTTACAAGGGGTAAGAAATTTAATGTAAAATATGAAGTCTCCCACCCCGGAAATGTAATGATTCCTGGAATCAGTTCCTTATCTGTTCCATGGCTCTAGAATTGCTGTGCTGTTTCAGTCTGAACAGCTTGTTTGCAAAGAAGGCCATTAGGGTCTTTCTCTTTCTTTGTTAAGTGCTTGGGTTTTTTTAAAGTGCTGTCTTCCATCCTCTACTATTGGAAACTGCTTTATGAAGAGCCTAATCTAGATCTATAACTCTTAAAGCCATCTTTTGTGTCCTAAATCTGGCTCATCAAAAATTCCATTAGGTGAAGGTGTTCCAAATTGGATCTTCTATCTTTTTGCATTCTCTCCAAACTTACAAATGATGCGTACTTGATCGTCTTATTCACATATAGTATATGCATGCAACGCATGTACTTACATGTATACATGCACATAATGATAGCAAGTAATCAGCAGCTTTGGTTGCCATAACAACATATAATTTGGTACAGAATTGAGGAGATCCAAATACTAGCATCAAAATATGTTATGAGAACTGAGGCCTCCCTCCCATCCCCCGGGAAGATTTTAGGTGCTGGCTTAGGGGCAAAACAAGATTTGAATCTCTTAAAAATATAAGGAAGATGATAATATACAGGGCCCTGGAATTTTTAGCTTGGCAATATATCTTCTGATATTGTTATCCAAGGAAGGGACTATTCAAAGTTTTGGAATATTATAATTTCTGCTTCAGTTTTTATCCTTCCCCAGCTTGCTTTGTATGGCTATTTGTTTTTGTCATGGAGGTCAGTATTTGGAGATAAGTCTGTCAGTACAATTTGGACACCTTTAACCGCCCTAAGATTATAGAACTACAAATTCCAATATTTTTAGCCTATTTGATCAATGGCATGTTTAGCAAACTCCCCAAAACCCCAACATAATAAATCTTCAATCCCTCATTCCCTCTGTCCATAACATATTGAAAAGCAATTGTCAATGCATATACTGTTATCAGTATGGGAAAATGCTAGTTGCTGCTCACAATTTTTTGAACATGTGGCTTGTGCAACACAAAAAACAATACAATGTCATAGTCTATAAAGAATTACATTATTTATGTAGAACAGCTTTTGTGCTGTCTGATGAAAAGCAAAAATTCTATTGATTTTTTTTCTCCAGTGTGTTTGTGCTGGGATGGAAAGAGCTCCACCTGTGAATTTCCATTTTTGATCCTGTCTTGATCCTTGAGGGCAGGGAATAGGCTGAATACCTGAAAAGTTGCAATTATAGCTCCAGTGACTTAATATGTGACTGAAAATAGGTAACGTATTAGATTCTACCTCCTTTTCAAAGAAAAATGAGACTTAAAATTGTTACCAGGTTGTAATTTTGCATACAGAAAGTTTCCTTGCTATCTCCAGAGAATTGCTGCCGGCGTTAGTAGCTTTCTGCCTTACCAGAAAACCATGATTTAACATCCAGGTTGGTTTGATTATTGCTTCCTTGGTTTATATGTCTGCTCATGGTCTACAGCTCATTTGGAAAGAGGTGAATTTTGATGGTTGCAGTCCATAAAGTCTCTGGCCCTTTCCCTTCCTTTCCTAAGGAATGTTAATTGAGGAAACCACTCTATTTAGTCCCTGGCAAATAAGCCAGGCCCCAATGAGGCAGTATAGGCCTCAGTATAAGCAGATGGGGAGTCTGTTTATATAGGCCTTGATAAGAATGATTTCCAGCACTTCCTCTGCAGGCTTCTCTTTTCAGTACGCTCTGATATCCACCATCTATATCTATATCCCATTTTCTCCAACCTCCATATCTGCCTTTTCAGCAGTCTTTAAGCTTAGTCAGAGAATAGTTGATGAGGTTCCTGGAATGGCTGTAGAAGGGCTTCTTTGCCTTATATGTGGAAAACATTAGATGACCAATAGTCCAATTGGGGAGGGACTCAAGACTGCATAGTGGAAGGCACTACACACAAGATGTATAGTCCCTTCCCAGAACTGAAGAAGCTTCTTGGATGAAAAGCAAAACATCTTCAAGGAAAAACACACCTTTGGGATACACACAAGAAGGTACTCTGATTCATAAGAAAAAATAACAAGCTATAGCAAATGCAGATTTTACTGTAGTAATGTTAGTTTTGAGATTTGAATTACATAGATACATATTTTCAGGGTTTTAAAAGATAATGAGTAAAGTATGCTGAAACTTGGAACATTAAATTGTGTTCAGGGGAAATAACATGTAAAAAACAAGGAATCTGGCAAAAGAAAATCTCCCAAGGATCTCCCGTTGACCCCAAAAAAATTTATGTAGAAAATGTAGTCTTGTAAATCTTTGTGGCAGTTCTTTTGTCCAAAGTAGGACCCCTCTATTCAACTTCTCCATAAAACAACCTTGGATCAGACACCAACAGTCTTACAAGAGGAAGGACACTGCTTTCTTTTAAATGATCTTAAGACACTGTATTACTAGGTAGCAGTATTTAGCTGTAGCCATAAAAAGGTGACAAGGTTCTTGATTTATGTTTCTGGGAATGCTAAAAGTGCTGCTGGATGAGTAACATCCTTAAAATGCTACAAGGCAGAAGAATAAATAAAATTCTTAGAGGTGATGGAGGAGAGAGTGTTGGCCTGAGAATTTGTCTCTAAGCCAGCTCTGGCTGCCCTTGACCTTCATAAGGACATCAAGAGATGTCACCCAGAGGAACATGCAAATGATCTCTCATTTCATTACATTTTGGACCTTTTCCTAATGATCAGAGAAATACAAGCAATTAGCTGTGTTTTTCCAGAGAGAAAAGGTCATTGGCATTTCCCTTCTCTGCCAGTGGCCCAGAGACCATAGAAAACAAAGTGCCTTGGGCTATTTTATGCACTTACTCAACTGATGTGAAAGTAGTTCAATGTACCCACTCTACATCCGGGACCTAAAAGTCATGGCTTGTCCATTAATAACCAACTGATTTTCCCCTTCTACCTTGCTCCATTTATCGAAGTAGGAAATTAATGATTTGTGGTCTCCTAATTACAATATTACATAATCCCAACTTGAGTATGCTTCCTCATTAGCCATGTTAGCTGGAATTTCTAGTTCAACAACATCTGGAAAACCTTAAGTTTGCTATCCTTGAAATATGTTAATGAAAAACAAGGATTCCATGACCCAAAAATGACCCAAATCATGAGCCCTAAGAGACAGCAATAGGCTTTACACATCAAAGTAGCACACAGTATGACTTGTTTTATTTTATCTTAATCTAACCACTGTAGTGTTAGATGAAAACTATAGAGCCTTGAATTTAATCTTGTCGTTATTCCTGAAAATCACCACCTTCATTCCTATTACACTTAACCAACAAAATTGCAAATTCAATAGCTACATTCACAGAACTAGTCTTGATCAATTTAAACATTGCTAGTGATTTTTTTAATGGCTTAGTATGAGTCATTAGAAAAGTTGACCTGTAAACTTGCAAGCAGTTAGAAATGAAAAGGTGACGGCTTGAAGCCAGCATGATTTTGTTAAAAATACTTATCAAAATAGTTTGATAAAACTTCTGCTTTTCCTTTTAAACAAAACTACAAGACAAAAGGAATGCTATGGATGTTGTATACTTAGATTGAATTAAAACAGTACAATGTGGAAAGAATGTCTCCCTATTACTATTCTGGTTAACAACCATTGCTAATGTGAGATGTTTATGATTTTATATCAACATGGAATAATGTTTCCAATAGTTCACTGGGTCCAGTGCTCTTCAATATTTTCATAAATTACTTAGATAAAGGGAAAGAAGGGATGTTCATGAAATTTGCAAATGACTCAAAAAGGAGGATGGATTGCTAACACTTCAGAAAAGTTCAAAGTTCAAAATCATCGATAATTTCAGTATTTATTATCTATCTATCTATCTATCTATCTATCTATCTATCTATCTATCTATCTATCTATCTATCTATCTATCTATCTATCTATCTATATCAATTTATTAGCTGTCCATCTTACCATAAAATAACTCTGGGCGGCTTACAGGCATAAAAATATATATCTACATTAAAATATAAATAAATTAAAAGCAAAGATAAAAATTTAAGGACACATGGAGAGGGAAGGGGCGTGAAATGTGGGGGAGAGGTGGGATCTGTTGTTAATCAACCATCTCCACTGTATCATTCCCCATTGAGAGCCAGGTCTTTAGGTCTTTATGAAAGGATAGGAGGGTAGGGACCAACCTCCCGTTGGGAGGGAGAGGTAAGATGTTCCAGAGGACAGGAGCAACAGCAGAGAAGGCCCTCCTCCTGGACCCACCAGCTGGAGTAATCAGGCTGATGTGACCCTTAGCATGCCTCCTCTACTGGCATGAATGGGATGGGCCAATCCCAGTGGGGTGACAGTCCCTCAAGTAACCTGGATAGGTATTGAGACCTAACCAACAGTCTGAGGTTCATTTATAAGAAATGTAGGTTCTGCGTGAAAGTAGTAAAAGACAAGTGATATCTGGCTCAGTTTATGAGACAGAATTCAGCATTCTAGTAGACAACAGATTATAAATTAGTAGCCAAAATGCAATCGTGCTATATCAAAATAAATGTTGCATTGAAATCATGTGATATAATAGTTTTGCTGTATGCTGCACTGGTCAGATTGCATTTGAAATCTGTTGCTGTTGCTGTTCTGGTTTTTATAATTCAAGAAGGTCTTTGAGAAGCTGGAAAGAGGGTGGAAGAAAACTCCAAAGAAGGTGAGGATCAAGGAAGTTGAATCCTGTGATTTAGTGAAAAGAATTAGGTATATTTAACCTAAAGAAAGACTCAGTAAGCAATTTTCCAGGACTTGAAGAGTTGTCCAGGGAAGAATGTAGAGTTATTCTCCATAGACTAGGACAAGTACCAGTGGGAAGAAGCTTTACAGAGAGAGATTGAAACTCCAGATAAAGAAGAATT
Source organism: Coluber constrictor foxii (assembly GCA_038048745.1). Taxonomy (NCBI): domain Eukaryota; kingdom Metazoa; phylum Chordata; class Lepidosauria; order Squamata; family Colubridae; genus Coluber; species Coluber constrictor. The sequence goes on from CM075961.1 coordinate 75,941,764, forward strand.
TTCTAAAATATATTCAGCAATGCTTCCTGGAGTCATGGGTGTGCCATTACTGAATATTTTCAATTAAAAGTTGAAGAGCCATTTGTCTGGGGTGGTTTAAGGATTCCTGCCCTTGGAAGAGGGTTGGACTAAAATCTTATGATTCTGTGGCTGTTAAAATTAAGATGTAATGTATTGAACAAACCCAGAAAATGGATTAACAATATCATGTTATATTAATTCACTCACTGTAGCATTCACCATTTTCCAGCATGACCTTCTTCAGAGTTTTGCTAAATGAACTCTTTAACCCAGGCCTGTCAAACTGGCGGCCCATGGGTCAGATAGGTCACATACAGGCCACACCCGCCCCAGCTCCACAAAGGCAAAAACATTGCAATACATCACGATCCAGCCTGTGACGTGATCAAATTGACACCCGTGTCTTTAATGCTAAGTTCATTGGAAGAAAGTTGGCATACATTTTTTCTTTGTGGCATGCTCACTTTAAATGTATAGCCTCACCCATTGGTCCTCCAGGTATTACTGGATTTTCTTCAGTGACTCTTTTCTGAGGCTGAATGGACATAATCAAACAACAGTTGTATGGTTTTGCATTTCAGCCATTGCTTCCAAACGACCAATGCAGCTAGCAAACGTGAAATCAAGTCTTGCTGTTTTACTCTTCATAACATGATACTTAAAGGCATATTACCTCTGAACTTGACATAAATTTAATGAATAGCTGCCAGTTGACCCATCCTCCATCAATTTGTCTGATACACTCTAAAGCCTGGTAAGCAAATTGACAACATTGTCACATCTTGCCTTTGGTAAATGTTATAACTTCATACATTATATGAAGCACCTTAATTCAGTTTAATTTTTGACCTACAGTTAAATCAATGAACTCTCGTTCAAGATGAGCAGGAAAGAGAGTTGGAGAATTTTTATTCCACTTTTAAAACCAATTTACCTTTTAAAACAAAACTATATAATTCAGTTGCCTTTATGTTATACTTGAGAGAATTGAGAGATACCGTATGTCAGAAATGCTACACAAAGTGTTTCATTTTAAAACTGTTTTTCAAAGCCAGTCCATAGTATGGTATCAGGGACAATATTCAGAATATGTGATCAGTTGGTACTTCAAAGCATAAAGGCTAATTGAATTAGCATTCATAATTGTCAGTGAAAAAATATTCTAAGTCTGTAAAATATTCTAAGTGTACAGTCTCAGCTATGTTTTTACATATGAGCCTGCTGTATTATATGTTGTGCTTTCTGGTTAGAGTTAGCGCATATCTTTATCTGACATTTCCACCATGCCTAGAATGCAAACTTGTTAAACTTTGGGATCTCCTACTCTTTAATTGAAATTTGTATCTTAGTCAATGCAGCCAGTAGTCACGGAAGATGGAAATTATGTTCAGTCACATCTGGAGTATGACCTAGGTCCTATCCCTTGGCTAGACTTATTTCATCTGTTTCTATCCAGCCCCTGGTAACCAAAAGAAAACAGGCTATAGCTAATGTTCAGTGATAGTCTTCTCTCTGCATGTATTTGTCTACTCCCCTTAAACTTTTGCTCTAAGAATAAGCAAGAGCTGCATCTTTGGTGAGATTTTGTTTTAGCTGCACAAAGTGATTGCTGATGCACTTGAATGAAAAAGTGCTGTTATTGACACTTATTTTGTCCATTAGCCAATTTTCATTCTACTGTGTTATACTTTGGTCCAGTCCACCAATCTTTTCTTAAGACCTCAGGCTGTCTCAGCCCTTACGTACATTGGGGATTTTTTTCCCCTTCTTTATTTTGGTACTTGGAAAGAACATTTAAAGAAGAATTCAAAGAATCATCACTTTGCATCATACTATGATGAAGAAGAACTGAAGGTGCAACTGAGCAAAGGGCACATTTCATTGCCCGCAGTGAGTAATTGTTTTTATTAGATTGAATAAGCATTTTGCTTACTAGTTTGGTTATTTGTATGAACTAAATATGTGATTGACTGAATTTATAAAATCTGGAAGATTCCTAAATTTTCTTAGGAATGCTGGTGAATTTCCTTCTTGCATCCCATCTAAATCAATAACCATTTTTTATATTTGAATCATTTTAGAGATTATATACTCTTGGGCCTTTCAAAAATACAGAATTCCTAGTATGTGCATGCTTCATCTGGACCTCCAATTTAGCAGTTGGTCTTTACTACCAAAATATAATGGTGTAGTCTCTAAAACACCTGAGGGCAGGGCAGGGGAAGAAGTAACAGACACAAATTTATCAAGGAGAAATCCAATACTAGAACTAAGGAGAAATTTCCTGACAGTGAAAGCAATCAATGGCATGGTTTGCCTCCAGAAGTTATGGACTCTCCATCACTGGAGGTTTTTAAGACGAGATTGGACAGGCATTTTTCTGGAATAGTATAGGGCAGTGATGGTTAATTTTTTTGCCATCATGTGCCAAAAGTGGGGGGAGCACGGGGAGGGTCTCATGCACATGTGCCCACACCCATAATTCAATGTGCCCTATGCCCCCCGCACATGCGCATGCAACCCTCCTGCGCTCCCCCGCTTTTGGCAAGTGATGGCACGGTGGGCCTGTAGGCCCTTTTTTTGCCCTCCCCAGGCTCCAGTGGCTTTGTTGGAGTCTGGGGAGGGTAAAAACGGCCTCCTCTCCCATTTCCCAACTTCTGGTGGGCTCAAAAGACCCAAAAATCAGCTGGCTGGCTCGCGCATGTGTGCCATAGCTGAGCTAGGGCAATGTTTGCGTGTTCACCGATATGGCTCAGCGTGCCACATGTGGCACACGTGCCATAGGTTCACCATCATGGGTATAGGGTCTCCTGCTTGAGCAGAGTTTTGGACTAGAATCAACTAGAACCTCCAGCATCCCTTCCAACTTAGATATTCTAAAAAAAATTCTGTGTGTAGGTTAGGATTGGGGGTATATTTACAGAATATTCTAAAAAGAGTTCCCACATTCAAATCTTATTGGAGTTTGGGAACATTTTCTAGCATAGCATCTGATGATCTGCCAGATTCTCCCCAAGCAGTAGTTATATTGTTAGAAACATATATATATATTACAGGGATGTAATGGTAATAAAGCCATGAAAGTTTTAATGTTTCTGCAATAGCTTTGAAGAAAATATGAGTGCTTAAAGCAGTGTTAGGTTTTGAAGCACGCTGAATATCAAAAGTTTATATGAGCAACACCCATGGTTGTTATTGGAACAAAAATATTATACTATACATGTTCTTTCTTTATTTTAATATGTTGAGTATGTCTTAATAGCAGCAAATTTCATCAAAGTGCAGTGAGATTTATTTAAGAAAGTTTTAACAGCCAGGTACAGTGTTCAGTTCCTGTTGAGATTTTATGTTCAATCTTTCAGTGAATGCTAAAAATCTTCTTTCAAAAAAAATACACCAAAGGTTACATGACCTTCTGCACTTTTCATTTAAAGCTCATTCTTTGTGAGATTTCATCTAGATGTTTTCCAGTGACAATGTTATTTCAATAGTTTTTTTTTGTGTGACCTCTGAGGCAAATTTGAACTTACTTGGCCAGTGAAACTGAATGGATTCAAAATAAACAAAAGGCATTCTCTTAGATCTTGGGACCAGAATACTTACATGCTGCCTGGGAAAAACCTAGTTGTTTGCTGATCCTAGTTAGAGAAGCACTGGATGAGAGTTCTTCCTTTTGTTAAACATGCAAGATACTCCAAGAACTGATACAGGTAATCCTCGAGGTATGAAAGATTATTTAGTGACCTTTCAAAGTTACAACAGACATCCCAAAAGCCATATACGACCATGATTCAAAGATAAGAATTTTACAAAAGTTATCTGGCGACTTCATATCTTTGTAGAGACACTGAAGCATGCCCACCTATCTCTTCCCCCTACCCACCCCTTGCCCTGCTGGGTCCTTGGGAGACTGGGCGAGCTTTGCCCCCCTGTTCCGCCCCCCACAATGCCTTGTTTACCTTCCGGAGATCTACAGAATTCAGTATTATAGGCCGTTCTTACTGGGTCACATGGAGTAGCCGTTTGGAAATTGACCTCAGCAAAGCAGCATATCTCCTGCCTTCTGCCTTTCTGCATGGTCTCTTAAACTCAAAAGAGGATAATGAGCCATAGTTTGTGCTTTGCAGTTTCTATATTTACTTGTGAAAAAAGTTTTAAAAGGAAGGGTGAGAAACGAGCAGTGAGAGCAGATAATGAAGCAGGAGTGAAATGCTCCCAGTTCGGACCGGATTACCTGATCTGGTAGCGATGGTGGCGGGTGGTTCACAGAACTGGTAGCAAAAATCCCTCCCTCCCCCCCCCCCCCCATGCTCAGCGCGATCATCCGAGGCTTTTTTTTTATTTTTAAAAGCATTTTTTAGAAATGTTGTAGAAAAAAATGCTTTTAAAAGAAAAAAAAAGCCTCTGATGATCAGGCAACTCAGCTGGGTTCGTCAGAGCCTTTTAAAAGCATTTTTTTACGATCTCTTCAGCTGATATATAGAATAACTAGCAAAAGATAAAATCAGGAAATGACTTGACCATAGAAGTTTCTGAAAGAAGTGAAAAGATTTGGGCTAAAGAAAATTATTTCCAACTTGGAGAGTATCCAGGTTTATGGTGTTTGGACAGAACAGCTCACTTATCACTTATTGTTTGTTTTCACATTCTTGTCAATTCCCAAAAGTGTCTTTTCAAAAGGCAGCTGGACTCTCTTAAAAATGTTTTGCTTCTCATCCAAGAAGCTTTTTCAGTTCTGATGGAACTGAACTGAAGAATTGAAGAAGCTTCTTGGATGAGAAGTAAAACTTCTTCAAGGAAAAGCGAAGTGGGGTTGCCTTTTGAAAAAAACACCTTTGGGGCAGCCATGATGTGGATGACTGAGAATCTCTATAGACAACTGATTTGAAGAGCCAAATCCTCCATCTCTCAACACCAACCGAAAAGCAAGGTAGTTGTGGACAAATCCACATTTTCAACTACAGAATTTGCATGCAAATGATTTTAGGAGATTGGTAATATCCCATTCTTTTTCTCCTTCAGATTAGCTTTTTGTCTCTCCATTCCTATATGACTACCTCTGACCTCATTGATAGAAATGTTCTCTCAACTAACACCTTGTGACAGCTTTTCCATCAGACTGCAATAAAAGAAGGAAAAACAGGCCATTCCATCTGCTCCACTGAAAAATGAGCTTTTTTGGCTCTTCCTCTCCCTGAATTGTTTCTGTCCCATCTAGTTATTATGTGTAACATGGAACTAGAACTGATGCCTGCGGTTGCTTGGCTCTTTCTTCTCTTTTATCCCTTTTGTGCCATGTCTTTTAGATTGTAAACCCGAGGGAAGATCTCTTTTTTTGTATGTACTTGCTTTTCTTTGTTTGCTTTAATCTCTAAACTCACTGGAAGCTTTTTGTCTGAACAACAAGATATTTTTAAAAAGCTACTTTCAGTCACCTAAAAACATTCCGCATGTGCTTTAGTGTATGGTTACTATGCACTAAATTTACTGAATTTCATCCCTGGACTTGAGGTGGTTCAGGCATGACAAGGAAGGCTAGGATACAGCTATTCCATAGCTTTACCTTAAATACTGTAACTTCCACAAGTGGGCTCTTTGGAAGCTAGTTTGAAACTTAATTAATCACTAGTATCTAGTTATTAATTCTTATCCAAACCAAAGAATGTAAATTATTTCTTAATCAACTTGATATTTTATTTTACTTGAATGTTTTACATTTGACCAAATGTTTTAAATTTCCCTTTGGAGGCAGTAGGTCTAGAAATTGCAGGTTGATATTTTAAAATCATTTTCCTGATGCTGATCTTTTTAGTTACTACAGAAAGTCATGGAAGTTGTAGTTTATCATCCCTGAAATACATTGATTATAGGAAGGCAATTTTAAGCAAAGCATTCCAACTTTTTTTCTTTATTATAAATAATAGTTCCTCGTTATATATAATTTTTATTAAAGAAATTTTTAAAAGAATAAAAATGAAAGAAATCATAAAAGAAAAATATAAGAAAGTAAAGAAAACTAATAAGTAAATTTTTAAAAATATAAAGAAATAAAGGCTTCTGTTCTTCAGTTATAAGTACATTTATATTTTATCCTCTCTCTTTCTAATATTATTGAAACAGAATTTCTTCTTTCTATAATCTATCCTTTCTAAACATCAAACTTATAAATCACAAGTTCATTTTTTTCTCTTTTTTCCCAACAAAAAGTCCATAAGTAGTTTCCAGTCACAAATAAATGCAGTTATTGTCCTTTCTTTAATCAAACAAGTCAATTTTGCTATGTCTGCTAATTCTGTCACATTTTCCAGCTATTCCTTTATTGAGTATTTTCATTTGCATACATATAGTAACCTTGCAGTAGTGATATTTGAAAATAGAATTTCATTACTAATTATCTATCCATTAGTCCCAGCAAAAAAAGCTCTGATTTCAATTGAATATTAATCTTTAAAATACTTTGTATTACTGTGTGTATTTGAGCTAACATTTTCTGACTTTTGCAAATACACCAGGCATAATAAAATAGATTTTTCATATTTTCAACATTTTCAACATAAATTTGAACTACCTTTATATATTCTAGATATTTTTTTGGGAGTGATGTATCCTCATGTACATCATTTTATATAAGTTTTAAATTATAGTGTAATATAAATTTCAGTCCTTTCAACCACATTTTTCCTATTGTGACTTCAGTACAGTATGTCCAAAATTTTTAGCCCATTTTATCACACACAAACTTACTTGGTTTTTTTGGGTTACAAATTCAACAAGTGTTTAACAATTACACAATCCTCATTTGAAGCTGAAGCTCACATAATTGAGCTTCAAATTCTGCTTTGTGCTGTTCAGTACCAAATGTCCTCTTATCTATCTTAAATCTTTCTCTTAACTCTGTATATGAAAACTGTTAAAAAACTAAATCCTCTGTGGTTAGGGGAGTCAGTTACTCTAACACTCTTCATTTCATCTTATAGTCTCCAAGCTCTTGTTGTAATAGCTCTCTATCTGTTAACAGCTCTCTATATATTAACCATGAGAGATGGTTTCGTTTTTTATAAAATGATTCTTGTGCTGAAACCCATAAATACATTTTTAGGCACCATTTGGATAAATATAGTATATATTCCATATTCCAATTTGACACTTCCAATAAAGTGATTTTTTTATTGTACAAAAAAACTGTCATGTCTTTCAAACCTCAAGTTGTGCTCTTCTCATTATTTGTCAGAAAAAGAAAAAGAAAACACATTTTTTTCATCCAGACTAAGTAGCAGGCTATAAAATACAATTTCAAATCAGGTAGTCCCAATTATTCTTTTGCATCTCAGAGGATTTTATACTAACTGTAACCCTTGCCTTTTTCTATTGTCTATAGACAATAGAACAACAAATCTGGACAAAAATTATCCAGATTACCTGAATTGAAGAATAGTCCTTTGAGGAGGGGACACAACACTGACACTTTAAGGATTGGCAGATCCATGCATTCTCTCAAGGGTGAGTTAACTACTGCCCAGACCCATTCACAAATCCTCTCCCGCAAAGCCTTAATTAGCTAGGAGGGGCATAGATCTAACACAAGTGGCTGAACTAACAGCTAAGAGGCTCCTTTGCAGTTCTTCGTCACCACAAAGATGTTGAGTCTCTAGAAAGAGTGCAAAGAAGAACAACAAAGATGATTAGGGGACTGGAGGCTAAAATATATGAAGAATGGTTACAAGAACAGGGCATGGCTAGTCTAGTGAAGAGAAGGACCAGGGTAGACATGATAGAAATATTCCAATATCTGAAGGATTATCACAGAGAGGAAGGAATCAATCTATTTTCCAAAGAAACTGAAGGCCAGACAAAAAACCCGTCATGTCTTTCAAACCTCAAGTTGAAGGCCAGACAAGGAATAATGGATGGAAACTGATCAAGGACAGATTCAACCTAGAAAAAAGGAGAAATTTTCTTACAGTGAGAACAATCAACTAATGGAACAGCTTGCCTTCAGAAGTTGTGGGAGCTTCACCACTGGAAGCTTTCAAGAAGAGACTGGATTGCCATCTGTCAGAACTGGTGTAGGGTCTCCTGCTTGGGGGGGGGTTTGGACTAGATGACCTAGAAGATCTCTTCCAATTCTGTTATTCTTCAGGTTCCACAGCTCAAACTTTTCCCAGATCATTTTGCAAGATGCAGCCCCCATCACCTCCACTGACTCTACTATAAACTAGAGTCCAATGTAGAGCGAATGCATATCAATGTTCTTACATTCATATCTTTTGTTTGTTTGGTATAGCAAAGGCACAGTGCCTGGAGCTATTATATTTCTGGCTTGTTAAGAATGCCACTGGTTTCTAAAATGGATTGGATCTGATAAACTGAAGATGTTTTACATATGCATGCCCTTTACTTCATCTTTCTGCATTTGGATTGAAGTCTGATTTGCACCTACCACCGAAGGAAACGGTAGAATGCAGTTTGTTAATTCTGTTTTGAGTGTTATTCCCTCTACAAAACAATCTGCAAATGGAAAAGTAGCACAGAGATTTCATATCTGGTTTTGACAAAATAGAAATACGTTTTTTAAAAAAATTAGGTGAGCTTCACAAATTTGTTGAATTATCTACAGTGTGTATTACAGTCCATTTAATACCTTAGTTTCATACCATCTCGTTCTGTATGGACCAAGCTTATACTGTTGTTAGAATCTTAAAAGCTGAATGTGTTGGAACTTAAAGCCATTGATGGGCATTGTGTTTCAGGTGATAAGAAAATACTGTCTGCACATTGTCTGTTTTTACAACAAACAGATAAGATGTTTGCTACAAATTGCAGTTTTTGTGCCGTTATCCTCCCTTAGAGGATCTATCTGTTTATACTGCGACCAGCTACATCTCCCTGGTGAGGTTATTTACCTTCCCTACTGCCTTTGCTTGTGGGGATGTGCATATTTTTAAAATGATTCAAAAGAAAAGCTTCGTGTGTCTCACAAATGCAGCATTTCCCTATTATTCTTTGTAAATAGCCTGATTTCTTCTTTCCACAAGAATACGAAAAATGTTGGGTCACTTTTATGAATAGTAGAGAAATGCTGAACTTTCATGAAGTCCAAAATCATTTTTTTTTAAAATGAGTGCAGAACTGCTACTGCAACATTTGCCATAGCAATAGAGCCTTTTAGAGGATTGGGGAATCTGGAGCAAAACACTGTGGAATGAGACTGCTTATATTTTGCCTTTATAACAAATACATCAACATAGTGGTCCTAATGATTCAGTTGATTTTGATCACCTCAGCAATTGCCACTAAGGCACCAGCAAATAGAGAGGGAGAGGAGGGGAAGATAGAGAGGAGGAATTCTTCCCACTTCATTTTTTTTAAAAAAAACAACACTGTAGTGGCTCTAGTGTAGCTCTCTGGTAGGCATGAGTGCTGTTTTCTCAGCATTTTAATATATTCTCAGACTCATTTGTCAGGCAATGTTTAATAGAGGTTGTTAACCACATTTCTGTTCCAATTGAGCTCTGTCTCCTGTCAGGATTTGCAACTCTCCAAAATGAGCTAAGAGCAAGGTGACCAAGAATAAAGAATTAGTATGGCTGCAGGAGGGTGTGGGGGAGGGGGGGGGAAGGCCCTAGAAGACCCTCAGCCCACTACTAGCAGAACAATGTGAGAATGTAAAAGCTCTGGGCAATAGCTGTTGTTTGGGAAAAGGTTAGAGAGAACCCAGGTGATCAAATGTCTCCGTGGTCCAAGGACAAGAGTGTGAGTTCATCAGGGTTGCCATGGAGATGCTATTAGTAAAGTCACACTAAACATCTTGGCTGTAGGAAAAAGAGTCTGGCTGGAGCCAATGCTAACTCAGAGTGAAGTCCAGCAAGAAAAAGGAGGTTTTAGGAATAGGATGGAGAGGGACGATTGAAAATTGAGGATATGTAACATACAGCTCTGGAAGTGGTCCAAATAGCGGTGCCAGAATAGAAAGACACAGAGCCAAAAAAGCTGCACTATTTTGAAGTTCTGAAAGAACAGCTGACTAGAAACAACAGCAGAATTAATCTGACAGGAAGCAAGGCAGGGAATATTGGAGAAAATAAAAAGTGAAAGAGACAGCTCTGAGGTTTAACCTTCAAGATCAGGGTTGCTACTGTCACATATATTGTTAGAGCAAATCATTGTGCACAGCTTTTTGCCCTTGAGGGGTTTATGAACATCCTCCAGCAACCTGATGCTTCCCTCAAGCATTGGGACTACAACTTTCAGAATCAGGGAGCTTAGCAGGATTCTATGGATTCATTCTTGATCCAGGAGTACATCTGGGATCACTGGATTTTAGTAATAAGGTTTAGAAATGTGTGTTTTTTTTAGCATTCTGAATTGCTGTTTCTCAGAACAGGTGTCTTTCCCCTCATCTTAGACTCCAGGAAGCAAGAACTTTCTGCTCTGAAGGAAATAGCTGCATGTATCCTTACCTGGAGTCATCCAGATTGAGATAGGGATAAATTCAAAGGATCAATTGTAAAATTTAACCAAAGCTTTTTCACAACCTCATTGTTTCATTGAAATTTCTCTGTTCTCAATATCTCAACCTCTGAATAATGTAAGTCATTCTCTGTTGTTTATCCCCTTGAATCTATTAATCAGAACTATCCTGTGCTGTGATGTGGGCTGGTATATTTTTGTGATTAAGACACCAGGCTAGAAACTGGGAGACTGTGAGTCAGAAGGCTAGACCATGAGTTAGAGTTAGACCAGGGGTCTGCAACCTTAAACACTCAGAGCCATTTGAAACCTGTTTCCCACAGGGGAAAAAAAACCAAAACACTGGGAGCCACAAAACCTGGATGGGCATGGCCAGCTCCACGTCACTCACTCCCACCTAGTCACATGACCCCCTCCCCCAGCCACACCTACCTAGCAGGTCATTAGGGCAGAGAACCGGGTTGTTTAAAAAAAAACACCGGGAACTCCCCCTCTCTTTCTGTATCTCTCTCTGTGTATCTCTCTCTCCCACTCCCCCCTCTCTCTGTATCTTCCCTCCCTCTCTGTATCTCTCTCCCTCTCTTCCTCTCTCTCTCCCACTCTCTTTCTGTATCTCTCTCTCTCTCTATCTCCTCCACTCCCTATCTTCCCCCCTCTCTTTGTATCCCTCTGTGTGTATCTATGTCTCCCTCTTTCTTCCCCTCTCTCTTCTCCCCCTCTCTCTCTGTTTCTCTCTCTCTAAGTCTCTCTCTCTCTCCATCTCTCTCCCACTTCTTTCTCCCTCTCTCTGTATCTTCCCCTCTCTCCCCCCTCTCTGTATCTCTCTATGTTTCTCTATTCCCCTCTCTCTCCCCGTCTCTCTCCCTCCTCTCTCTGTATCTCTCTTCCCCTCGGCCTCTCTCTCTCTGTATCTCTCTCTCAATCTGCGGAGAGCAGGTTGCACGTCTCCCTAAGTGACCGAGGAACACCCAGCACCAACAAGGATCAGAAGAAGTTCCAGTAAGAGGCACTGGAGGATCAGCCCTGACCGCTTCACATCCCCCACCATTGTCCTTATCTTCTCAGACCAGGCGAGAAGTGACTGGGAGGGGAGGGCGAGGGTGGGGCCAGCCAGTGGTGGGATCACCTGACAGGGAGCCACAGCAGAGGGCCTAAAGAGTCACCTGTGCCTCCAGAGCTGCGGACATGGGAAATGGGGAAAAAATGCTTATATATGTGCAAAGTGTATGTCCCAGATTTTAAAAAATTAGAATGTTTCTAAATAAGATTCATCACCACTCTTTATGCCAAACACTAACTAAATTTCAGTATATAGTGGACATTGGTTATAATATATAATATAATACAACTGAATATAATATATTCAGTTTTAAAATGTCTCTCTTCCACAGCCTGTCCTGCATCAGTGACGTTCTCACACTTGCATGGATAGCATAAAAGAGACTCAAAATCACATTCTTATAACACTATTTTAAAATCTGTGCTCAGATTTTGAATGCTTTGTAGATGATTTTAAGATCGCATAATATGCGTGTTGCAGTGATCACAGACTTGTATGAGCAGTCAAGGTTGCAACTGTATTGATAAGAGGGAGGAAGGTTTATTACTCACTGCAGGAGTCTACAGGAAGATTGTTTTTGTGGAGTGTTTGTCCTGTGTGAATTGTCCTGCTTCTCAAGCCTTAAGGGAGAAATTGTCAGTGTTTATCCAAACTAACCTTCAACTTGTTAGCAGCAATCCATCTTGGCTGTCTCATCTTGAAAGCTGCCGGCAGCAGATATTTATATCCATAACAATCATAACTGCCTGAATTGGTTATTTACATGGATATTATATGGACCTATAAATATTCTGCTTGCTGCAAGAATAATTAAGCATTGTTGTGGTGATGCAAAAAAAAAAACAACTGAGAATAAAATACAACTTCAAAAACTCATATATTCAAAGATGTTGGCTCCTATCTCTCAATTCATCCATCCCCTCCTTTCTGCAAACTGTAGAGTTGCTCTGGAAAATTTTGCCTTCCAAGTTATAGAGGAGAGTGGTACTTCTTCCTCTGCAAATCAAAGAATTGATTTGAATTCTTGAATTATTTTGTGATGCAAACACAATTGAATTTGTGATGCAAAAACACTTTTCCTTTCAGGCTAGAAACAAATGCAATGAAAATAAACAGTTAAAAATTTCTGCTTTCCCACAGTAATCAAAATTACTTGCTTCTCGGGCAACTCTTCTCATGGCAGACAAGTCCTTCAAATTTGCTTGCAGTGCACCCTTGTTTTTTTTATAGATAGTGTTTTAGAGGCAAGGGGCACTGAAGCTAAGGGAAAAGTTGGATAAATTTTCACACAGAAGGCTTGTGAATGGAGTGGTTCTATCTGCTGGACAAAAGTGTATTTCTAGATTTGATAGTATATGAGCTTCAGTCAACTGATAGATGGAGAAGCCAAGGTGGACTGTCTCTTATGCACTACACAGATCATGAATATAATTTAGCCAAGCAGTGCATACATTTCTATTTTCTACTTTCCCAGATGCCATTCTTTTGTTATGATAGATAATAATTACAAGAGCCAAGTGCAGCAATAATCATGGAATCGGTTCATAAAATGAAAATCAGCGTAACCATAAGAAGGCCCTCAGCTTGCATGGAAAGTCATTAGTGCTTCCAGTGGGGATAATTTCATGAGGAGAGCACTGCAGCCAATCAACCTCTTTCTCATATCACTATCTGTCTCACTTTGAACGAGTTTTGGATAGAGAAAAGGTTCCAAATATGAACTGAACATAACAGATGTAGCTTCATTTCTCAGCTGTTTCTGTGTCTCTCTTAAGTGTGCAACAACTCTTATATCATTTCTCCACAAACTGTTACCTTCTAGATATGCTGGATTATATGGAGATGGAAGTATAGGTAGGAGTTAGGAGCTAGGTAGAAGTTATAGCTCTTTTAATAGTTCAGTCTGGAAAACTGTCTTCATAGAAAAACAGCTTGCTTACTCTTACTGATGTTCATTATTGCCCAGTTGCAGGAGTGCCAATTTTTTTTTCTTCAGAATAAGAGCACATGCTTTAAAGTTCATACGGCAATCACAAGGAGTAATTTCACCTTGTGCTGGAGCTGGTCACATATAACAATAGCTGACACTTTGTGTTGGCTGATGGCCTAAAGAGTTTTTACACAGCTTGAGTTGCCTTTTATTACTATTTAGAACCACTGGGCCTCTGAATACCATTTTCAGAGGATAGCAGGGAAAGCATTACTGTTCTCATTTAGTTTTCAAATCACTGAAACCATTTAGCTGGTCACTGCAAGAAAAGGCTACTAGACCAGATATGCTCTTTTGTTAAGTGAGACCCTGAGATGGGAATTGTTGTAAAAATTGTCCCTGCTGAACATGCTACCCCATTTTTATGAAAGAGAGAATAGCATGACTCTATATAAATAGTAAGGAGTATTTCGGGACACCTTATTATTTAAAACACCCTGTGATCAACTTTTTTTTAAAAAAAAACTATTTATTGAGAATTTTACATGAAGTAAAAGACAAAACTAAAGAGAAAAGGAAAAAGTGCAAGAAGAAAAAACTGAAGTTATGAAATGACTTATTATCTTCTCTACAACAGATAGTTATGATCTTATACAATCTATAACCTACCCACTCTTTCCAGAAGATATGCATATCCCTTCAACCATTGTGATTGATATTCTTCTTGAGTTCACAATTTGGGAATGTTAGTTATCTTCAGATGTAGTTGGACGTAGGAGTGAATGTGTTTATTATTGTATAGTTATAGTTAGCAATCATCTGAATAACTTCCTGAGATATCAGCGTTAGTAACAATAATCCATGTCTTGGATGCAGTCCTTCTTGCCTGTTGCCGGGAGCTTCACCAAGGGCTGCCCTTTAAAGTATCCAGAAATCTTTGCAAAATGAGGCAGTTAAATTGCTAGCTGTGCAGGCTACAAAGTTTATATGAAAGAGTTGCAGTGGCTATTAATTGCCTACTGAGCATAAATGAAGGAACCAATGTTGACCTTTAAAACCCTAAATTGTTTTGATTATCTTGCAAGCCTCTACCCAGTTATGAGGCCAGGAGAAGCCCTTCTGAAGATACTCTTATTATCAGAACCTCAACTATCAAATAAATGGGAAAGGGCCTTCTGTGAAGTTTCCAAGCTCTGAAATGTGCTAAGAAGGTGTTTTTGACTTTGCTAGGATTTAGGAAGATGGTTAAAAAAAATACATATTTTACCAATATGTAAACTTTTTTAATAGGGCATGTTAAGTTTTGATTACATTTTGTTGTTGTTGTTTATACTCTGTATTTTTTTTTAAAAAAAATAATTGTAATAATGGATTAAACAGAAAGGCAGAATATAAATCTGCCTATTCCGGTTGGAATAAACAGAAAGACAGAATATAAATCCAATAACAAGATAAATAGTTGCTGAGATGGCAAAGCTGACCTGAGAAAAAATAACAAAATTCTTTTTGAAAGACTGAAAATCTGATCTGGACTTTTTCTACTGAAAGAAGAAAAAGATGTTACAATTTAACATTTTAAAAAGGTATTCAGTGAGGGACTGAAGAGATTTGTGTAACATCTGAAAGTGAAGAGGTATAAGATTCTAATTTGTTGAAAAGGTTGGAAGTTGTTACATTTCATAACTTTAGTTGCTTTCATTGTTTTCTTTGCACTTTTTTCTTTTGTTTTTGCTTACATTTATCTTTATTTTATGTAAAATTCTCAATAAATATAAATAATAAAATAAATGTGGATAAAATTTAAATCTGTGACATTGACATCTTATGGTTCAATTCAAGTTATAGATAAAACACTCAGGCTAAAAATGGTATGATTTCCCAAAAGTTTAAAGAGTTGGGTCCCTTCTTATGCAAAAATCAATTAAACCATTAAAATTCTGGGCTAAGAAAAGCTAAAGCCCACAACTTATTTTAAGAAAAATTGACTTTGCCACTGGAAAGAATCATAGACAACTGTGTCATAATTGGTAAGACAAAACCTGAAAAGCACAATTGAGTAAAACCTACCTAATATTGGTGTCACACCAACCGTGGAACACAGCCATATCTTAGGATAAAATTATATTTGCCTTGCCTGAAATGCTTCCTATAATCTCAGGTATACATCAAAGTAGTCTCTCACAACTGGCAACCTCCAGATGTGGGGAACTGTAATTCTCTGGTTAAACAAAACTGCCTTAGAGCAATGAGCAGGAATAAATTTGAAGGGTGGAGCTTTCCATCTGCTAAGGAACAGGGAATACATGGTCATGCATGTGTATAACATTTGCCTCCAGCTGGCTTCTCAATAAATTGGCAGTATCTCTTTGCTAAATATTTGACAACATTCACAGATTGCCACAATGGGTGCGTTGATGAATCCATTTGGCCCCAACTCAAGCCAGTAAAATTATTGGTGTCCATCATGATTCCTCTAGCCCTTTGTCACTGAGAAATTTGAGATATTGGAAAGAATAGGAAGTGTTAAGCTCTGATTCATACTTTTCAAATATTTCTAGCATTGTAAGAAACTGTGCATAGTTTCTTTTTCATGGGTATAGATTGCTGACTATCCCAGACTCTCAAACAACATCTTCTTGTCTATTTATTACAACAGTAAACTCATCTTATCATAAATCCAAGATCAGCATCAAAAGCAAGCTCACTGTGGATACAGCATCTGAAGGAGTAAATTTAAACTAGGAACTTTGGAGTAGCAAAGCTTCTATGAAAGTCAGATTTGGCCTTGGCAAAGCTACATTCTTCTTCTTTGCACTGCCCCGGGTGCTTCCTAAGTAGCAGATGCTCTGACCTTGTTTGAGCACAAATTGTCCTGAACAAACTTGATTTCTTTCAACAGGTTACTTCAAAGGACTTCAAAATCTGTGTTGACCAGGTATTCGTTGGTGAAGCTGAGATTTAGTTGCTGTCACTCATTATCTTCTGACTTTTTTCTCTCAAAGAACAGCATTATTGAGAACTGGGGAGGACTGTTAAGTCCAAGGCAGGAAATACAGAATCTGTTGCTGGGTAGATATAGTTTCTATGTCTGCCTAGCTGCCTTCCTTTTATTTGAAAAGAAATCCTTCCTTGTGTTTGAAGAGAAGTCTTGATAATACAATAACATTGGCACTGGATATCTGTCATATTTGCATTAGTTTTCTCATCTTTTTTAAAAAAATTCTATCCATCCATCATCCATCCATCCATCCATCCATCCATCCATCCATCCATCCATCCATCCATCCATCCATCCATCCATCTATCTATCTATCTATCTATCTATCTATCTATCTATCTTCTAATAAAATAAAGTCAGGTTTTACTTCTCTGGAAAACATGACAAACACTCAGCCCCAAAGCTGAAAAGTGAATTCATCTTAAGTATGGATCACTGATAAAGTTAGCTACCTATCCAAAGGAAACCTCTCTCATTTTAATTATAGGTTGGTTTTTGGAACAGAATCCAATGCAGCCATTAAATCCTTAGCACCACACATAGTTTTCCCAGAAGAAGATGAGAATTATTTCTTAACTATGTAAGATAGGCATACATGAGTGATCTTGTGTTGAGAAACCTTGTTTAAAGGCTTCAGGGATTCAGTTTCTAAGCAAAAAAATCATGGTAGTACCTTACTTAAAAATCTGACATAATAGTAGGCTAAAGGCCTCTAGTTATTTGGAGTGCATTCTCACTCTTTTTATATGCGAGGATCTCTGTTATAACCAAAGCTCACCAGGCTCAAGTTTGACTCAGCCTTCCATCCTTTCTAAGGTAGGTAAATTGAGAACCCGGTTTGTGGGGGCAATAAGCTGACTTTGTATAAAATATACAAAAGTATGAAGGCTATTGCTTAACGCATTGTAAGCCGCCCTGAGTCTTCGGAGAAGGGCGGCATATAAATCTAATTTTTTTAAAAAAAGGAAATTCTACCACCTCTGTCATTGTAATGGTGTCCATAACTCTCAGTATTGTTTAATAAATTCAGTTGGTTTGTTATCCCTGTCTGGTGCTTTCCTGGTTTAAAATTGTTGAACCAGCGGACAGCTATCCTTAATGAACATCGGAATATACTGTACAAAAACCTAAAATTTCAGCTTTGTTGCTCATTAAATTAGACCTCCTAAAACTAAACAGAACATTTACTGAAACACAGTTTGGAATCTGAGATGGAGATTTTAAAATATCATCTACAACTGCATAATTTTAAAAATTAAGTAAATACATTAGTAAGCAAACTATGAAAAGTTCTTTAAACTTAATAATTTAATAATTTCAACTTATTAAAGAAGACATTAAACTTATTTAAAGAAACATTAAAAGTAATTAGAGCTCTTGATGTTTCTTAAGTGTAAGGTATTAAAGTGTCTAATAATCCCTTTTAATTTATGTTACTTAGAAGAAAGATGAGAGTGATCAACTTGGTTGTAACATGCATCTCTTAGTTTTGCTTGACCTCATAACATTATGCTTCAAGTTGTCTTCGCCTGTTCTGTTCTGCAAGCTAGAAGAATCAACTGCAATTATCAGAATTTTTAATTGAGGTAGTCAGATTTCTAATTTCCAAAGAGCCCTCATTTGTGATAAACCTAATAATTCTTACTTTATTTACATTCAGTATTGCTCTCATATATTTATTAAGCAGTTCTGTTCAAATGATCAAATGATTTTTATTATAATCACAGAGGTTAAGGTCTTAATTGAGATATTGTTAGATGGATCTCCTTCTCAGAAGTTAGAAACTTTAATATTAAAAATTATTACTATCTGTTTATGGAAAGAATGCATTAAAAAGGCAATAGCTGGTAACAGTGTAATTATGAAAGTGAACTCTCTGAATCTGCCTATAGGAGTGGAACTGTTTGACACTAATAAATTTAATCTGCTTCATAATTAAGCAGGCATAAATCCAGCAAAAATTTAAGAAGTGTTTTTGGATTATCTTGGATTTGGCAATGTATCTTCTGAACTGAAACAATTGAAAATACTGCCCAACTACTACTTCGACAGGAATGAACATTAGAAAATTGTTGTTTTTGCTTTGTATTTTTGTCTCCACTGTACCAAACTGTATCCAACCCATCTTGATGTTTGATCTTACTTAAACTGGCTTCTTCCAACACACTTCAATTGGTTTTCAGAGAACTGCCATACTGTCAGCTTCTTCTTTACATTTTCCAACATTCTATTGGCTTGCAAACAATAAACAAAGTAAGTTCTAGAATAGCAACAGGGAGAGTTTTTATGTTGATGGACAGAGTTCCATCCCATCCCATCCCAAGGAATGCACAAGAAACGTCTAATGGAAAACAAGTTAAATTAAGCATCCGTAGATTTTTTTTTTAGGATAGGA
The DNA here is from genome assembly GCA_038048745.1 of Coluber constrictor foxii. NCBI lineage: Eukaryota > Metazoa > Chordata > Lepidosauria > Squamata > Colubridae > Coluber > Coluber constrictor. Next base: position 75,960,638 of record CM075961.1, read on the forward strand.
TGGGAATTAAGAGCTGAGTAGTTTTAAACATTGTAATTTTGGGGAATATTTTTCCTCTGTGAAAGACTTATGTGTCTCTTCCATATTCAAACAAACTTGAAAAGTTTGTGTTGCAGCCTACTGTATTGCAGGCAATGAAAATGCTGATACTATTTTTTGTTATGCATTCTGCTTCTTTCTATCATGCCAGATTTTGGGGCCATTCCATTTCCCAATCCGGAAAAAAACAACGAATAACACCAAATCATGATACTTTCTTCTATGTTTTCATGCAGACTGCAGCCTAATTCAGGGACATTTATAAATACTCCTTTATCATCTCATAACTAAATGACAGAAAGTACATCATAATGCACCTAGAAGATTCTATTGAATCTCTTTTAACCTTTGAAATAAAACACAAAAATGAATTTTAATGGAACAAGACCAGTTTTTAAAACTGCTGCCTAGAATTTGCCCACTACTTCTTTAAGCACGGATTGAAAGAAGGATCCTAGATAGCATGGAAGAAACATGAAGTTACATTTCACATGTCTGCTCTCTTCCTTCGAGCGTGGTGTGTCATCGGAAAAAGGCCACAGCCAAGAAAGAAAAAAAGGCTACAGCCTTTTCCTAGCCCAGGGGTCTGCAACCTTAAGCACTCAAAGAGACATTTGAACCTGTTTCCCACAGAAAAGAAAACACCGGGAGCCACAAAACCTGGGTGGGCATGGCCAACTCAATGTCACTCACTTCCACTAATCACATGACCCTCCCTAGCCACGCCTACCCGGCCAGTCATTAGGGCAGAGAACCAGTTGTTAAAAAACACCGGGAACCACAAAACTCTTTTGACATATCTCTCTCTTTCTCCACTCCCTCCCTTCCTCCCTCCCTCCCCTCCTCCCTTTTTCCCTGTATCTCTCTCTGTCTCTCTCTTTCCCCCTCTTCTATATCTCTCTGTCTCTGCCCTGGCAGCTTCCCCATCCCCCGCCAGCACCTTTACCTTCTCAGGCCATACGAGGAGTGACTGGGAGGGGAGGGCGAGGGGCGGGGCTAGCCAGTGGTGGGATCACCTGACAAGGGGTCACAGCAGAGGGCCCAAAGAGCCGCATGCGGCTCCAGAGCCACAGATTGCTGACTCTTGTCCTAGTCTGTATCCCCATTCAGCATCAAAGAATAGTTCAAGAAAATGGTATTTAGTTATGCCCAGATGTCTATTCATTTCGGTTTCTGGCAGGATGATCAAGAAGCCACATGCTTAGTTTTCAATTGTGGCAGGTGAGTTCTCCCTGGGGATCCAGGGACAACTTCTTTCTGTCCTAGATATTTTATAATATACTTTTTAATAATATACTTCAGGCCATATGGCCTCTGGATTTTGGCTGTGAGCCCAATCTGCTCTGCTAAAAATACTCTACAAGTGTAATATACTTGGTTGCAACACCTTCTGTTATTCAGGCAGTCGGAAATCACAGATTTATGGTACATAGTAACCTGAAGGAGAAAAGATAAGATGTAGGCTTGTCAAAATGTTGTTGTTTTGGAGCAGACCGGGAAAGGGGTACCCTGCATAGAACAGACATGTTTGATGTGATGTTACTCTTCCATCCTATCCTCTGTTTTTTATAATGTTTTGAAAATCTGGACACACTAATAACTTCCTCATGTAAGTAGACATTTGCAGTTGAGGAAAATACTTGAATTTGTTTATTTCAAAATGAAAAAGAGGCCGGAAAGTTTATCCTCTGTCCTGAAATAGTTTTATGCATTTTAGGCTTGTAATTTTACCAGCCTTCCCGTTATGACTCCCATCTATCTCCAACAAGGATGATTAGTAGCCCTGCCCCTGGGAATAATGGAAGTTGCATTATAGCACATCTGGCCATCATCAGCTTGGAGAAAAAATATATATCTCTGGCTTTTGAGCTTTATTGTACTGTAGGTTTTTATTATAATTTGCTCTTTTGGCAGCTCCAGGAATACACCTGCTGTTTTATCAGCCAAAACTGGAGTTTGGCCAGCTGAAGAGAGAACTGATCTGCATATTTCCAATTTTAGGTTTAAAATTCAATCTCAGAGGAGAGCAGATAACCAGAAATGGGTTTTGAGGAACAAGACTGTTAATAATTATACAGAGACACATGCCTGCAAAAGGAATTTCAGTTGATACAAATCTGTTGGGTGTATACTTCTGTAATCTGAAGATACTAGATAGAAACAAACTGAACTATTGACTTATGATATCACAGAATCAGAAGTTACCTGTGTTTGTGGAATCCAATATTGAGTTGGGTCTACAGATAGCAGATACTAGTTAAACCTCATTTAGCTAGCAAATTGTTGAGTGTTCATGATGTAAAGTAAAAACTCCCCTATTGTTACTTTTCTGTGTATTTTGTATGTAGAAATAACCTTTATTTTCCCCATTTCCTTTTTGAGATACAGGTGGGTATAGGGGGGAGTCTTGAACAGATTTTTTTTTTATTTTAAACTCAGACAGACAGGAATTAGGAGTCAGATCCGAGAGCAGTTCAGCGGGCAGGGGGAGATACTTATTTTAATCCAAGCATTCAAGAATCTACTAGCACACAACAACACAGGTGAATTAGATTTCATTACAAATAAGATGCTCTGATTATTTCCCTCAAATTTGAAGAGAATTTTTGTTTAGGAAAGTAAACAGTATCCTAATCAAGGAACTACCGACTCAGACAATCAAACAGTAAACAACACCTTAATCAAGGAACCACTATCACTGTCCCACCAACACTGACAGAGCAAGCTGTTTGTATATAAACACAGAGCAAACTTCACTCCCTCTAGCACTGATAATGTTACCTAGTTCAGTAATGAACATCTGCAAGAAAACAACCAAGCACCAAGGATTTCACAGTTCAACCCTGAGCTACAAATATTCTCATCTATTGAGGACAATGCACCTTTTGTCAAACTGCACTTGGAACTTCACAGGTTGCCAGCACTAATAACAATACTTTTCTCTCACTACAAGTTTTGATGGATGTTGTTATGAATGATTAGCAATATCCAGAAACATACAAGTATATGCATCTCATTGAAATATTGGGCAAAGTGAGGACATTCATATTAAGATGTGCACCCAATGATAACCATTATTTCTAATGGGATGTTTGTTCTTCAAATGCACCTCACCATTAATACTTTGCCACATTTGTGCAAATTATGTCATGATAGAAAAGATCCTTCTTCCTCACCCTGAACTTTATCCACTTGTACAGAGCTCCCCATCCTTTTAAAATGAGATGTAAACTATTTTCAAAGGAGATAAGTTTTATAATGAGTGACCCAGCTCAGCCATCCTACTAAACTGAGTAAGAAATAGATCTGCCAAAAACATACCATGGTCTGGATGAAGCAGAACAATCTGAAGTTGAACCCAGGAAAGACAATATTGTTTGTCCATTAAGGTTGTGCCAACACCAGTCTTGTCTTCTAATGGGAAGGCATTATTTTGAAGGAGGCTCCTGCTGAAGCAGTAGTTAGAAGCCATGACTAAATGGGCTTTTGCCTAGCTTCAGCTGGTATACTAGTTGTGGCCTTTCCTCCTGCAAAAGAACCTTGCTCAGTGGTGAAATCCATTTTTTTTTACTACCAGTTCTGTGGGCGTGGCTTGGTAAGTGTTGTGTGGCTTGGTGGGCATGGCAGGGGAAGGATACTGCAAAATTTCCATTCCCTCCCCACACCTGGGGGAAGGATACTGCAAAATCTCCATTCCCACCCCACTCTAGGGCCAGCCAGAGGTGATATTTGCTGCAGAACCTGTCAGAACCTGCTGGATTTCATCCTTGACCTTGCTTTGTAACTCGTGTCATCATTGCCATCTGGTTAGACTGCTGTAGCATTGCCTATACCTTCAACTTGTATCTGGAAACTGCAATAAATGTAAAATGCAATGTATTAGCTTACACAGGAGCATATTATCCTTGAGCTGCTGATTGACTTCCAGCTGCAATTAAAAGGCTGGGTTTGACACACTAAGTCCATTACAGTTCAGTACCTGAGTACTTGCAGGATTGTTAACTTCAACTGGAATAGAACCAACCCGTAAGGTCATTGAGAAGAAACTGCTTAGGGTTCTCCGTTTTTGAAAATCTGAATGAGCTGAAGTTAAAAGGTTTTCAGTAGCAGTGCTGGCCTCCTGAAAGTCTCCCAATTGAAACCAGATTGACCTTCTCGCTGATTGCATTCAATTTATGTCAGAGTTTGTTTCATAAAGCATTTTAGCTTAGATCTGAAATCTATTTAATTGAATAGGTGACTTTTTAATGATATGATTTTGCTTAATTGTTTTCAATTTATACTGTGGATATTTTGATGATGTTTTATATTGTGTAAATTGCTGAGTCATTTTATTTATAGCAACAGGATAAAAACACAATAAATAACAAAGTGCAGTGGGGGGGGGATCTAGTAATAATGGGTATATTATTAATCCATTCTGCAAATGGACCTTTGGGTTCTGTTATCATATTCCTTAAAATGGACTTTCTTACTTGAAGATATTGCTGAGTATAGCCTTGCAGCTGGAGATAACAGTAATTGTATGTTTGCACAATGGGTGCATTTTCAACTGTTTTTAAAACCCTATAAAGACCTAACTAAACAGTTGATCTTAAATACCACTGAAGTCTTAGCAAACATTATAGTATATACAATTTTGAAATTCAGCATTCACACTCAACCCCAGTTTCGGCCTTCAGTTGGGCCTTTTCTCTGCTGTATTCTTGTTTCTCCTGGTACTTTCCTTGACAAATAGCAGGCTTTGTTCTTTGCACATTGGAGAGCCATAATAACAGCATGAAGAAATAACAATGGGAAGCCGTAATGATAAATCGAAGTGTCTCTATTCGCACACACTTTGCCAGCTTGAGTGAAATGTGCCAGATTGTCTTTCACAGATGTGCGCAAAGTGAAACTTCCAACAAAATAATCAGCCCAGATGGTAGGAGTATTGACCAGACAGGGCTGAGCTTGAAATATGGCTGTCGCTGATCAATGCAACTCAAGTTAAGCAATGTAGTCTTACTGGAACTAAGAAGCATGCCTTTTTTATGCACACACACAGAGACATTCTGCCCAGAGTTATTTGGAGTTGTGCAGATCTTAAAGTATATAAGTAAACAAGCTGAATACTTTTCCTTTCCATCAGATTGCCAAAGAAGCTTTTCAGCATGATATAAGAAATTCTTGTGTCTGTGTGTGTGCTCTTAAAAATTTTAAAAAAACTTATCTTTTAGATGTTTCTGAGGAAAGAAAGGCAGCAGCAGAAAATAATACAGCATTTATAAACTGTATCAATCTGACCAAATCCACTGTGTTTTCTACTGCATCTGTAAAAAACAGCATTAAAATGTTTAGTGAAAGAGATTCCACTTGTATTTCCAACTTTTACTTCCACCTTTATCAATTCATTATTCTGTTTTGTGAATACACAACTAAAATTAATCAAATGACGAAAGAGACCTCAGTGTCAAGGAGATTTAAACTAGAAAAGGTTTTTGTTTTTGTTTTTTTGCTGTGGTATATTTTTGCCAAATACGAAGGAAGTATTGGAATTACCTGTGCAACTCTGCCATCTGTAACTCAGGCAGACAGCTGAGTTCCTAGAGGGCTGCTGTCAGGTGAGCTGAAATGAACAGAGGGAGACAAAATGCTCTCTTGAATATGGAAAAGTATTGTGAAATGTGAACAAACATGCAGAAAATGCCATAAAAAGTTATTAGCTGGTATTCCCCAAACAGGTAGAGGATGTGTTTGACAGCTCAGTGACCCCAATTCCCAGATAATCTGTAGGGAAAAATGGATTCTCAATGCCATCATGTATCAGTAATATATGCATCAATTTATTTGTTACTTCTTGAAAGATAGGGTGGTATTTGCCAGGAAATGGAGGTTAGCTGTGTTTTCCTCTAGCATTTAGTTTGAGCTTCGAGTCCACTTTTCAAAACTCTTCATATATGTGTTATATCTGAACAAATTCAAATATAGTAATTCAGGTAATACAAAGTAAACAATTTTAGAAGAAACTATGCAGAAACAAAGGATTGAAAACTGCTGTTTTGTCCATGCAAAATTATGCAGAGTTAAATCTGCATAGTTTCCAAACTCAGAAAACTCAGAAAAAAATTGAACCAATGATTAATTATCCTAGAAACTTTACTGAGCTTCAACATTAATGTCAGCCAGTTTATGGGAGACAGTTTAATTATAGGTAAGTAGCAAGAAAAACACTGTAATGGTCTTACTATACTAAAAAAGGATGAGGGATGATATAGTATAGATTTCATCATGATATCTGCACCGAGAGATTAAAAACAGAATTATAAATTATTTCCCAGAGGAAACCCTTGGGACTTAAAAGAGAATTATTTCTCTATGGTTTACACAGAAAATAAGTTATCTCATTTTGAGTTTGATATTGTGTATCTACTGTTGTCACCCTATGTTTCTGTAGTAGCATTTAGACTCTTCCTTATGAGTTGGTATCATAGTATATTTTACCCATAAAAATTAAAAAGACTATAAGATTTTACAAGATTCAAATCATAATGGTGATAGATGGTGATGATATAGCTTAGCATCTGTGCAGCACTAATTCTCAAAGAACACAGTATTCTCTAGTTATAATAATAATAATAGCCTTTATTGTCATTGTTTATCATGTATACAACAAAATTGGTTTAGCCTCTAGTGGTACAATCCATAACAAAAAAATACAAGACAACATGAATGGTATAGAGAATAATCCTTGATTCATATATTCTGTTCTCTTGTTAGATGAAACAACATTTGAAGCAGGAGTCAAAGTCCAGATCCACAGTCAGTCTGAGCCGCCATTTGTTCAAGAACTTGGGTTTGGTGTGGCACCTGGTTTCCAAACTTTTGTAGCCATGCAAGAACAAAGGGTGAGTTATTTTTCTCAAGTAGGTTAGGTACTTGCCTGCTTTACTTCTAAGGTACAAAGAGAAGAAAAGCTTCCTTGGTTGAATGCTTTGATGACAACCTTAACAAAAGCAGACTGATCTTGAGATTAGGTCTCATCTGTTGACTTTTGAGAATGGGTTGAGAATTATGATGAAGACAAAAAAAATCATAGTTACAAAAGAAACTTGAATTGGATTTATAATAGTTCAATTTATACTTCCAAAAATCCTGAAAATTGCCATTTTATAAGAATTCACAGAATTCTGTGACCTGATTCATTTTGAATCATTCATAGAAAGAACTCTGTAATTAGATTTCTAAGAAAACTATATGAGATTTAAACTGCATGTCAGTCTGTCTTGTGCAGTTTATATGAATGTGAGATTACCATTGAAAAAATATCACAAAAGAAATACTATTCTGAAATACTTCTAATATATAGTCTGGCATTGTTGCATAACCTACAGCTTTTTCAGAAGTAGCCTTCAAGGAGAAGCCAAGGTTTTGTCAGCACATTGATTAATTGACTCTTTCAGCAGAGCAAATCCTTATTTTTATTTGCTTATAAATAAATGCACAGCAATAGCATTTTCATGTTTTTGCCCATCAGTCATGGTTCTGGATCATGTATAAGAAAAGTAACTGTGCACACATGAATACCGTTTTGTCAGGTCCTGCAATTGTTGAAACAAGAGAATGGCAGGTGTCTATAATGTCTTCTGAAAAGACATTTTGTGGGATTGATACATGTTTAGTCCATGCTATAGTATTATGGAAGTAATTACTGAAGCTGCAGAACCTTTCTTTCCTTTGCAGGTTATTATGCTGCCAAAGGCAGCATGCTGAGGAAGATGAAATATTCCCTGAAACAACCATTTCTGCCAATTTGGCCATAAAAATTAAAGAAGCTTCAATTAAGCAAAAAGGTTGGAGATGTGATACTGGGTAGGAAGGTAGAAGTGGGCCTTTGAGATTCATTTTGTGAAATGTTCAGGCAATATGGAAAGAGAGAAAGACCATCCAAATAAGAGAAAAGTATCTGAGGTTGGTTTTATAAAAAGAGAATAGGGATTCCCATTATACATTCTGGGACTTGGGAGCCATATGTGGTATATCAGTTATAATAACGGAGAATAGAGTGCTGGTGAATTGAGAGGCAACAGCTGACACAGGGTACAGAGAGTATTAGAAGTCAGTTGGCAAGAGAAACAGAGGCAATAGAAGAAGGATTGTTATGGAATGGATGCGCGAAAACTCTTGGATGGCTGTCACAAAATGTTACTCTCTAGAAACTAAAGCAGTAAAGACTTTTCATCTAAAGCAGGAGGAAGCAACTTGATGTCCTTCCCATCTTTTGGTCATCAGTTCCCACTTCTCCCAAATCAGCCTGGCCAACAGAAGAAGATTGTGAAAATGGCAGGCCCAGATATATGAAAGGAAGCTGCTTGTCTTCTCTGGTCTATGCCAACCAACATTCTCAGTCTGTTGCTGTTTTTTATAAGCATTGCACTACAGTTCACATTATCCCAACAGAAATAACAGCTTGCTATAGAATATATGACTGAAGTAACATTTTTATCATCATGTGAGAAGTCGGAAATATAAGGTGGAAGGAATGTGACACAATAGGTTTTGGCTGCAGCAAATGGGGGAATTTAGTTTTAAGATAAAATATACCTTGGGTTGGTACCATTTCAGAAGACTTTGGCTATCATCCTTATTTTTTGAGGGATAAACATTTCCCATAAAAGATGAATGTTAAAATATATCTTCATTAGGGAACTCCCATGTAGCCTAGCTTCCTGTATTGACTCAACAAATTTTCAAGTTAATTCACTTAATGTTATCTATCAGGGCTTATTGTATTCCACACTGTATTCCTGTGTGAGCAAAACCACTTATCTCCTCAGGTTTTGATGGCAGTTGGGACCAGGATTGCCATCACTAATCAGAAAGTGAAATTGTGCATTGTCCCAGCACATTCAGAGGTCTTCCTCTCTTACCCAACACAGCTGATTCCTTCACAATCTTTATAGAAAAAAACCTTCATTTATTTTATTGAAATAATTCATACACAGCCTTTTATAAATGATGTTCTCAGTCCTGAGGGATAGCTAAACATTACATAGAAATACATATCTGATAAAATTCAGATCCCTTAGCTATGCATTAGATACATCCTTTTTCTTGCTTTTTTGGCAGCCATTTCCAATCTATTACTTTCCATATAATTATCTGCAAGTTCCTCCCCATAACGTTGAAGAAGTATATGACCCTTGACTTTCGCTGAATACTGAAATAAGAGCAAGAAATAATTGTTCTTTAATGAGACATCACATCAGATCACACAAGTAGAATTGCTTCTCCATTTCAGCCTGCCCACGACTCCCTTTTGTCCATCTGCTCTCATTGTCTGTTGAGCTTATCACTTGCATCTGATTTCTCTCCCTCCTTTTCTTTTGCAAAAACCATCAAATAGGAACTGATACATTTCTTAATGTACTCCCTTCATTTCTTCTTTAAGATTATTTCATATTGCTTGTTAACCAAATCGACTTTGTTGGACAGGTGGAAAGGACCAGTTTAAATTGATGATAGAATCAAAGTTCTTCCATGTGGAAACCAGGCATTTGAATACTTTTTCTTGTTTCAGAGTATCTCTGCACAGATACTTAACATATAAAGATAATGTCCATATTAATTCTTAATATGATTTTTTTTCACACGGCAGAGACAATTTTACTTTTTAAATTATTATAATTATTCAGTTGGATAGCTGGGGAATTCTGAGTTGAAATCTTCACATCTTAAGGTTGCAAAGTTTGATAAATACTGGTACAAATTAATCATGATAGATGTGAGATTACAAAGATGCCTACCTATTTTCCTTTGACCAGAGTCTAGCAGATTTTTGGATTACAACTTACATTATCAAATTGGAATTCCCAAAATTCTTTCAGTCCCTTTCCAGTTAAGGGATAGAAACTTTAAGTCTCTTTTACTTGATTGCTACAAAGCTATTGAAGTAATATATATTGATGGTAAGCACTGTAATCCTTTTGATTGGGGTGGGGGAAACTAAGTATTTTAAAGGGAGAGAGATTACAATTATGTTACCAGGTATCATCTGTGTTTATCATACCAAAACAGTTTGGGGTTTCTAAGATACCAAGAAAATAGGTATATCTTGCTATTATTGTTTCAGCTAATAAGTCCCATTTGGCACCAGTGACAATGTATAACTTCTTAGGAAGGAAAAGAAGATTGAAGAAACAGAACTGTCTGGCCCTGACCCCTTAACTTACTTATTTATTATTTATTTATTATTTAAATTTTTATACCGCCCTTCTCCCGAGGGACTCTGGGTGGTGTACAACCATAGTAAAAGCAACATATAATACAAAGTTTAAAAACAGTTTAAAATGTATTAAATAATTTGGCCCCAAATTTAAAAACTCCAGGTTAAAACACCCCTAAAATTCCTTATCTAGCCAGCCCAGCCTGTTGGAAGAGTAGAGTCTTAAGGGCACAACGAAAGGTACATAGGTCGGGAATCATACGTATCCCCGGGGGCAGTTCATTCCAGAGGACGGGTGCCCCCACAGAGAAGGCTCTCCCCCTGGGGGTCGCCAGTTGGCATTGTTTGACCGACGGCACCCTGAGGAGTCCCTCTGTGGGAGTATGTTGGTCGGTGGGAGGCCATTGGTGGCAGAAGGCGATCTCCTAAATATCCGGGTCCTAAGCCATGGAGCGCTTTGAAGGTGGTGACCAACACCTTGGGCCAAGCAAATGGCCACCAAGGAAATTAAGCTTCTAATTTTGCCCAACTGTGCTTGTTTAAGAGCAGGTAATGAGAAATACTTCAGAAATAATCTGAGCCAGAACATGAAAGGTATTCAGTCCATTGATTACAATGGCAAAAGCAAAAGCACAATTTGTTGACTGACTATCGCTAGCCAGCAGCAAGGAAACAAAAATAATCTGCCTTGGACATTATAGAATTGCACTGTGGACTTTCAATAAATCTACACAGTTCTGAAGAAAGAAAAACACGTACTTACATTGGTCAGATCCAAATAAATAATATCATTCTTCCTCTATCCCATTTTCTCTTCCACAACTTTTGATAGCAAAGAAAAATCTCTCTGGATCAGTCTGAACCAGTGCTTCTCAACTTGACAACTTTAAGATGTAAAGACTTCAAATGGGAATTTTGGGAGTTGAAGTCCACCTATCTTCAAGTTGTCAAGGTTGAGAAACACTGGCCTAAACACTAGGAACCTCAGTTTTTACTCTCACTAGATAAATATTTTATGTATATTTCAGGTTCTGGTTCCAGTTTCACTGCAGATTCCACATGTGGCCCTGACAAGCATTCTCCCAGAGCAAAGCGAGCTTTTCTTTTTGCCATTTCTACACATCAAAGGCTCAGGAAGGCCCAATTAAGTATTCAAGCTATGCCTTTCCTGCAGACCTTAGGCCAGCTCAAAGGCCATGTGACTTTAACTCAGGGCTGGCTTCCTGAGAAACATTGAAATTAAATATGTATTTATTTCATCGTTGCCAAGCTCATCATCTACATTGCAACACACTTTAAACAACTTCAAAGATTTGCACAGCAGCCAGTCTGGAACAGAAGCCAGGTCATCAGGGTTGACGAATATTTATTCACCAATATCATAATATCTGAAGCATATGGGTGTTGCTCTTCTCTCCAGATGACTAAATGGTGGCAGATGCTGCGCTATTATCTCAATAGAAGAATGTAAATGAGGCACTTGAGCCAGGGATGCCCTCCAATGGCATTTTGCCCCTGTCACAAAGAAACTGATAATTCTGTCCTCTAGAAGAACCTCTCTGATGCTATATCATGCTTCCTTCAGTATGGTTTTTGCAACCATTTGGTGAGAGATTCCAGATGCAACTTCTTTAGCGCAGTTTGTTTCTCCACCTTTCAGGGTTTTAAAGTTGGGGAAGAACACTCACATTTCTTCAGCTGAAATTATGCCTGCATCACATTTCACTACCAATAATTTCTTTCCTGCAGGCATTTTAGAATACAAAAGTAGGTAAAACAAAGATAGTTTAAACAAAATACTTAAATCATGTACAAACAAGGCAGATTTGCTAAATACTGGCTTACAAAAATTTAGCTTTAAAGCTATCAGTGATGGTTGTCTCCTCACCCCCACCCCCAGTAGAAATGTTTCTCAAGATCTGGGACAACCACAGAGAATGCTGGCTTCAATAGCCATTAAATGGATTAACAGAGCTGCAACTGGAGCTATTCATATGAGTTTAGTGATAGTCTCCCTGGTGATTTGGATATTTACCATTTAAGATTGCTGATAGTATGTTATATTTTTATGAAAATAAATCATGGATAGCAACTTTTTCAAAAGTTTTGTTTCCTGAAAAACTTTCGATGATTATGATAGACCTTCAAACTGAACACAAATATAATTTCAGAATGACTATATCATGTAGGAATTGAAAGAAATACGAAATGAACTTTTAATGACTATAATCTATTAAATCACATAATGTTTCCAACATACTGAATAAGTTCAACAGAACTGCAAGCATTTTGTTGCAGATTTTTGTTTGTATTCAATATCTGATGCATTTTGCTGCAATGTCCAACAACAGTCAGCTAGCATTGATGGATTCCATTTGTCCTGATACTGTTTTTTCATTGTGGTAATGTCCTGGTAAAACCTTTCACCAAGTTTGTTATTGACTGCACCTAGATTTTCAGGGGGGAAAACTCCCGTATGAATGCAGAAAATGAATCTTCACTGATATATTGCATTTCATGGTCGTATATGCTGTAAGACATTTGTCAACTAGTTGAATTTCTCAACAACATTCTTGAATGCTATCCAAGCAATTTTCTCTGGCCCCACTAACAAATCATCAAACCACTTCTCATTGATGACGTATCTGATCTGTGGATCAACAAAAATGCCTTTCACATCTGTGTGAAAAAACCAAAAACGTTGACCTTCTTTGTTCGTCACTTTCATGAAATTTTTTATCAGTCTGAATTTTATATGAAGCAGTGGCAAAATATCTTTGTCAGATCAACAATGTTTTTTTGTCTTGAACCAAATTTTTTCAGAGTAGCTATTTCTTTTTATTGTATTGCAACTCTCTTGCACAGCTGTTCCATTCACATATGTAACAACAGTACTTGGTATATCCAAGTTGCATTCCAAGCGGAAGACCCACTATCTTTAGATCTCCCTAAGTATTTCAGTTGAACTTAGTAAATTGGATGTGTTTCAGCAACAGCTCCATGTTTTCATATGTTTGACAGAGCATGTGAAAATGCTCTGGCTACCTAATGAGAAGAGAGGACTCATTGGAAAAGATCCTGATGTTTGAAAGATTGCTTCTGAAAGATTGAAGCAGAAAGAGAAGGGAACAGCAGAAGATGAGATGGTTAGATGGTATCATCAATGCAATGAACATGAATTTGGGCCACTCTGGGAGATAGTGGAGAATAGGTGAACCTATCATAATTATGGTCCATGGAACTGTGAGGAGTCAGACACAAGTTAGCGACTGAACAAAAACAACTGAAGAGTGTATGTTGCCATTATGTAAAAATATAAGATTTCTATAAAGTAGTACATGATATGTTAAATTACAGGTAATTTTCATAATTATCAGCCAAAAATCTATAAGATACACCCAGAGATATTCAGAAACCAAAAACCTTAGGTGTCCTGTAAAATCAATCTGTATAAAACACAATCAAGTTATCTTGAAATTCCAAGAATATACCATATATAGGCTTTTATGGAATCCTCTGTCATTGATGAGCATAGAAGTCTTCAACATATATACCAGCGGTGGGTTACAAAAATTTTTACTATTGGTTCTATGGGAATGGCTTGGTGGGTGTGGCATGGCTTGGTGGGTGTGGCAGGGGAAGGATACTGTAAAATCCCCATTCCCACCCACTCCAGGGGAAGGTTACTGCAAAATCTCCATTTCCTCCCAATCAGCTGGGACTTGGGAGGCAAAGAATAGATGGGGGCAGAGCCAGTCAGAATTTTTATTACCGGTTCTCTGAACTACTCAAAATTTCCGCTACCAGTTCTCCAGAACTGGTCAGAACCCATTGAAACCCACCACTGACATACACCATATTGGGAAGGTTAAATTAACAGAAGTTAAATCTTTTTCTGAAATTCAGGTATATACAAAAATGATTTTAGGACTACCTTAGGTTGCTATTTTTCATTTTGTTAACTTTTCTTTAAAGTTAGAATATGGAATTGGGATGTCCAGTAAATAAATGTCAGAGCAAGAGCATTTGTCATCTCTATGACACATTTATGTGACTTTCAAATTTTAAATGATGATTAATTTAACAAAAATTATTATTTAATGGCTATTGCAAATCTTTTCAAGAAAAAAAAATTGATAGGTTCAGCTAATTATGGAAATGTGATACTTAGAATGCTACATTGGCTCATTTGATGTGATCTTGTGCTGCAGTGATTTCTTTTCAGAGAAAAGTTATTTCACATATTAATTATGCTCCAGAAAACTCACTGATTTTTGTAATCTCATGTTCCATTCAAATATATACCAGCAATTTGGAAGCTAAGAGGTCAGTTGAAATGGACATTGGGTATTTTTATGATTGGAAAATAATTAATGGTACAGGGTTGGGAGAATGCCCATTTACCACCAATTGCACAATGGAGTGAAGAATGTACTTCTCTTTCTGTATTCAAATAACTGTTTTATGATTGGGAATCCTAACTGGATGATGCATATGCCAATTAAAAATTTCATTTCCAACTTATTTTCCACAGCTATTGAACTAAATATCAATAATTTAATTGATATTTATGTATCAATATCAATGTAGATTGATATTGTATATCACATCAATGTATATTTTGTTATATACATCAAATCTATATAACAGAATATACATTTAAGAATGGCTTTGATTCGTATATGGGACATGCATGCTTTTATAGATTATTTTTTTTGTCTTCCTTTGTTTCTTTGCTTACTGTAATAAATAAAATGCTCTCTGGAATGCTCACTTGTGTGACAGAACAGAATTTGTTCTATTCTGGAGTGACCTACACTCCTAAAAAATGAATTGTGTAAATTTAGGCGATTTTTGGACCTATCATGATTATTATCAAGTATTTTTAAGCTCAATTTAGGGTGATACTACTATGAAGTAATTATCAAGTTGGAGTTTACATGTGCTCTACTAAGTGGAAATGTGTTCTTATACAAGAAGCTTTTTTTTAAAAAAAGTGCAAAAATGAAATACAGTAATAAATATCTAACAAGGTAGGGAAAATATGCAGACGTAGCTTCTAGCATTTTTTTTTGCCAAATCTTTCATCAACTGTCTTCATAGGAAGTGATTGCATTGCTTTTTGTCTAATGCAATAATGCAATAATGCATTAGACAATTGCACAGGCAATTGCATCTGCCTGTGTTCTTCTCTAGTATTGATCTTTGTGATTGTGTGTATGTGTGCAGCAGCGATAAGCTGCGTGTACTTCGTTCAGGGTTATATACTTCCAGTTTGGATCAGATCGCCCAATCCATTAGCAATCATAGCGGGTGGTTTGGAGAACCGGTAGCAATTGTGGCACGGAGGCTCCGCCCACCTACCCAGTTGTCATTACTTCCTGGGTTTTAACCAGGAAGTAATGTGTTTTGTACCCTCTGCACGTGCGCAGAAGGTTTTCCTTTTTTGCTTTTAAAAGTAAAAAAAAGGCTCGGACAATTACAGCTGAGCTGCGCAATCATCAGAGCCTTTTTTAACTTTTAAAAGCATTTTTTTACAAGCTATTCATCTGAATAGGTTGTAAAAAAAATGCTTTTAAAAGTTAAAAAAAAAAGATTGCGCACCACAGCTCATCAGCCCCCGCGCACACACTGTTCTACTTACCCCATGCCTGGTTTTGGTGTGCATTGCGTGCATGCGCACCTGGCATTTGGTGTGTGGTGCACATTGCACATGTGTGAACACAGTGCACGTTTGGCATGCAGCACACATGCACAGCCAGAGAAACGGTAGTACACCGATTCAGATTTCACCACGGGGGTCATTTAACCAGAAAGGAAAAGGATTTAGAAAAAAACAGTCATCAACTTTCTTAGTGCCACTCAACTGCCTCTACTTTAGGGATGAGCTGATTAAATTTCCCAGTAGCCCTTGACCCATTTTTGAATTTGGCATTTCTTTTTCTAGTTTTTTTTTTTGTTCATCCTTACTCCAAATCTGATATTATTTGTCTAGAAGACCTTCAAAGACCCTTCCAATCTTATGATTCAATGAGTTTTTGAGATTGATAGAATCCTGAATCCTTTTATATAATTGCCACTGATTTATCATGACAGGAGAAGCAAGCATAGTATGGCTTCAACCCACAGAAAGAAACTTATTAAGTCTCTGCATTTGTATAGGCAACTTTCTCTCCAAGGATTAATCAGGATATGTGCAAACAGAGCCACATCCAGACATAAGTGGAAGCAAAATGGTACAGATAATATTCCATTTAACAGCCTGTCCCTTATGGTGATGCTGGGACTTGTATCATCATCTTGTTTTGTTCTGGCCTCTTCTTTGCAGACCTCTCTCTGTGTACATGTACCGTATTTTCCGGCATATAAGACGACTTTCTAACACACAAAAATCTTCTCAAAAGTCGGGGATCATCTTATACGCCGGGTGTCATTCTCCTATAACCAGGTAGACCAGCCCAAAAGGCTCTGATGAGCCTTAAATGGGTCTGAGGAGCCAAGCTGAATTGCCTGCTGAGTTGCCGCTAATCAGCTGAGTTACACGCCAGAGCCATGTAAAAGAAAAAGTTTTTTCCTTTTACACGGCGCTGGCAATTCCAGCTGAGTTGCCTGATTAGCAGTCAACTCAGCTGGGATCGCCAGAGCTTGGATGGCCAGCGCCGTGTAAAAGGAAAAAAACTTTCCTTTTAGACGGTGCTGGCCATCCCAGCTAAGTTGCCTGCTAATCAGGTAACTCAGCTGGGATGGCCAGCACTGTGTATCTGGCGATCCCAGCTGCTAATTTTTGCCTGCTAATTGGTAGCAAAAATCCACCCCCCTCCAGCTTGCTTACCTTAGCTGCTAGCCACAACACTTGCCTTGCTTCACTTGCCTGCAATCCATTGCATCAGCAAGCAACTGAATCTCCCTGCCTGCAATCAAGCAAGCAGGGAGTTGTGGACTTCAACTCCCAGAATTACTCAGCCAGCAAAGCAAAGCTGGCTGAGGAATTCTGGGAGTTGAAGTCTACAAGTCTTAAAGTTGGCAAGGTTAGAGACCCCTGTTCTATTGGGTAAATTTTTTTCCCCTTTGGGAGCTTTAAAAAAAATAGTTAAATAAAAATAAAATAAAATAAAATATTTGTGCATTTTTCTGAGATTTAGTATGTTTCTGTAGTGTTTCACTCTAACTACACACAAAATCTCACAAAGCTGTATGTGGAATTTTGCATGTGTAAAGTGTGAAAGTTGGGGTTTTGGGCTTTTTGTGGCTGTGTGAGGTTCCTGTTTGTTGCAGGGGCCATTTTGGGTCTAGCACGGTTGCTTTTACATTGTGGGTGAGCCAGTTGATGTTTTTTAATTTTTATTTGGTGTGCATTGGAAAAGAGGTCATCTTATACAGCAAGTATAGCCCAAACCCTATATTTTTACAGGAAAAATCGGGGGTCGTCTTATACGCCCAGTCATCTTATACGCTGGAAAATACGGTAGTATAATTAGGGGTAGATGTTTATGTATTGTTTCTATATGTATGTGCATTTCTGCTTTCCCCTCACGCTCTGTCATTTTTTGGTCATTAGGAAGATTTCTTACACTCGGTTTAGTGTCTTGACAGGTTGGGGTGGGGGCTTAAAATAAAGTATTTCGGTGTTTTCCAAAGCTGTTCAAATGTTTCTTGCCTGGGGATGCATGGTGGGTTTTTTTTTTTCTTAATTTCTTTTCAGCATTTTTGACTGTACCCAAGCCATTCTCAAGCTCCATCTTACTTTTGGCCTGCTTTCTGCTTTCTTACTTTTGGCCTGCAGTCTGCTTTCCCCACACCAGACTGGATCCTGTTCTGTTCATTGTCTGAAGACCAGCATAGTCTTCTAGCAGACCGGCATAATCCTGACTTTCTTCACATCATTTATTTTTCATTTTCTTTTTGGTTAGGAAGAATAAAGATAAGTTTACTGAGTGAACTTCCTCTATGCTCCTTAATACTTAGAGATTTTGGTTGGGGAACTTTGAGTTTGCAGAATTTTGTTATGGGATGGGGTACGTAAAATAATTCAGTTGATATTAACAGATTTGTATATGGGATACAAACATTTAATTTAAAAACAATTTTTAAAAGGGAGAAAGCCAGATCTACACAAATGCAACCATAGTCATGACTCTTCTCACCAAAAATTCAAATTCCCATGCTCCTAATAGTAAAAATATAGAGAAGGTGATGTTTCTTAGAATGTCCACAATTACAAAAAGTTTCAGAAACACTATCCGTGCATATATAGCAAATCAGGGGAAGTGGCCGGAAAAGAAAGAACCATATTATCTATGTTGTTTTTATCATTACAATTGGCTTTTTAAAACATCTGTGTCTTTTACTATTATTTTTTCTGCATTTTTTAACATCACCCAGAGAAATTCAGTACTGTGCAATCAGAATAATAAAATGAATGAATAAGTCCAGGTGAGGTTAAAACTATTTTGACAACAGTGCAAAGCTGAAATGCATACCTTTACTTAATTCTGAGTGTCTAGAATTGTTATAATTAGGAATAAACGCCATTATTTGCCACCCAGTTCTCTGCCTTTTTCTTACAGCTGACATATCTTCCACCACCATGGGGTGAATGCCACTCATCAGATTTCGGCCTGGAGTTTTTCCCCATCTATAGCATCACTGCATGCAGGATCAGTTGTGAGACTCGCTACGTGGTAGAGAATTGCAATTGCAAAATGGTTCATATGCCAGGTATGTCTTTTGAAACGAGTTGTGCCAGAACACAGAATCCATGTAGAAACTATATTTGAACTCTCCAACTTATCTGAAAGATAAGTGGCTCTAGAGGTAACTGTGGTTTGGTTTGCATCCATCCTTCAATCTCTTCTTTGAATTAGTAAGTCTTACATTCAAGTTATCGCTACAAGGGCTATTTTCAATAACCAAGTCAGATGCTCTCTAAGGCGCAGCACAAAGAATACAAACTTTAATCACTCAGAGGTGGTTTCTACTGTTAATAATGTTATGTTTCTCAAAATACTAGTGTATTAATAATAGAGGTTTGTTTTCCAATCTGAAGTAATTGGAATAAACCTTTATAGCTCGATATAAAGAGCTTTTATATCCAATAATTACAGAGCTTTCAAAATATGTGCCTGATTTTTTATTTCAAATCTTTTCCTACCTTCATTTTATTTTTTTTAGAGATAAAGAGGAAAAAACACTGTTTTTTTGTAAATCTACATGCTTTAAAGCTGCACACTTAAGGGTAAGCCCTAATGAATTCATTTTTAATAGTAACTGTATTAGAGATTATAAATTACAGCAGTAAAAACTGATACACACTAAAAAAAATAATAAAAAGAAAAAAGTAGAAAATATAGAAAAGAAAAAAGGGAAAAATAGGAAGAGAAATAAAAAAAGAAAGAATATATAAAAAGAAGAAAAAGCATAAGTGATTATCTACTTCATCACAACAACTATAAAGAATTTTAGTAAATGATCAACTCCTTTTAAAATACAACAAATGATTCCCTTTTCCTATATCCCATCTCTTACCTATAAACAAAACCATAAAAGGCAGTCTTTCCAATCCTGGTGTCAGAAAAAGTCCATTAAAGGCTACCAGAAATAATATATCTATTTTGATCTTGATCAAATAAACCAACTTTATATTCCTTTCTTTCATTTCTAACAATTTTAATCTTTAGTTCATTGAAATAATGTCATAGAATTTGATTTTTTTAAATTCTTTTTTTTTCTTTCTCATGGGATTCTTAAAAACTTTAGCAAAACTCTTTTGTAAAGCCAATTCAGGAAAATTATCCAGGTCTCTCTCCTGGTTTATTGTTTACATATTCCTTTTAATTATTAACACATAAGCTGGTTGTTTTTTTATGTCCGGTGTAACATCTTTCTTCTTATCATTCTCAGTCTCAATCTTGTCAAGTAGAATTTGTTCTTCTTCCATAACATCTCTTACACATAATCTCCATAGAAGCAAACATCTCTGTTGACACTATTAAAACTAACTTCTAGGACCATTGTTCAAAAATATTTATTTATCTCAATTATCTAATTCCATATAAAATACCAAATTTTATCTAATTTATATAACCACCCACCTCACAAGCGATTCTCACGATATACAACAAAAATATTTTTCAATATATCCAATGTTCTATAATTTTAAATTGAGTTTATATGTTCTTCTCTCTTACTTGTAATCTTTAAGTCCCTCTACCGTAGTGTCCAGTTTTTAAAATCTTTTTTTTTAAATCAAACCAAAAACATTTTTTCCATAGTAAGTCTAATGAATTTGATGGGATTTATTTTTGATAAGCATTTAGGAGATAATGCAGATAACTTTCTAACAGTAGTCTTTGATTTCACAGATGGATGTTAATTGTGGCTGTTCATCTGTATGGATGCATGAAAATTGTTGCACGCAGTCATGCACATATTCACACTACTGCATACCTACGTCTCCAAATCTCTATAAACAGGATAGCTTAAGTTTTGCAGACACACTGAATGCACCAGGGGTGGGTTCTAAAATTTTTTACTACCGGTTCTGTGGGCGTAGCTTATTTTGTGGGTGTGGCTTGGAGGTCATGTGATGGGTGGGCGTGGCTAGCTGGCCATGTGACTGGGTGGCTATGGCTATGTGTATAGGGACTACTCAAAGGGCTGAAAAAAGTCATTTCTGACAAGTCCTCGCACTTACGATCATCCTCACATTTATGCCCAGGCAGCATTCTTAACAACCCATGACACTCATTTCACAACTGCTTCTCTTCACCATGGTGATAAGATAGGGCAAAAAACGTAAAATGTGAGGACAGTCATAAGTTTGAGGACTGGTCAAAAGTGAGAGGACCAGTCAAAAATAACTTTTTCAGCCCTCTGAGTAGTCCATATGCACAAAAGGATTACCCAGAGGGCTTTCTGACAGGTCCTCACACTTTTGACCTGTATTCGCACTTATGACTGGTCATCATTTATGCCCATTGCAGCATTCTTAATAACGGTGTCACTCATTTCACAACTGCTTCTCTTCACTATGGTGACAAGATAGGGCAAAAACGTAAAATGTGAGGACAGTTGTAAGTTTGAGAACTGGTCAAAAGTGTGAGAACCAGTCAAAAATAACTTTTTCAGCTCTCTGAGTAGTCCATATGCATAAAAGAGGGATGAAGAGAAGGGAAGGGAAATTAGAGTAGGAGTGAGGGTAAGAGAGGGAGGAAGAGAGGAGAAGGAGAAAGGAAGAGGAAGTAGGAAGAAGAAGAGGGGGGGGAAGAGAAAGTAAGAAGGAAAGAAAAGAGAGAGGTGGTAAGTTTGAGGAGAAAAATTGCTGTACAATAAAAAAGATGAAAGGGAAGAAAGCCAACCCCAAACAAATATAAAGATATTAAGATAAAGAATGAATTGTTAAACTTTAAAGAATAAAAGAGAACAAATATGAATAAATAGCAATAATTAGAAACACACATACAAACATACAATGTATTTTCGTTGAACAGAGTATTTGGCCGGTTCACAAATTTAAACAGTGTTTAGTCATTTTAATTAAATTTACAATTTCTATATTTCCTTTTTGCCATATTTATTCCTCATCTATTTTTTAAAAAAACCAATATTACCCTTCATCCTCATCTCTAATCTTAATCAAATTCAATTTTTCCCTTCTATTCTATATTATACCCCTTCCCATTGTCATTTATTTTTATATCCATCCTCACATTGGTTAATTATGTAATATTACAGTTGTTTAATACAAATTCAACATTTTAATATAAATCTATTAGTTATATAACTATCTTTTTTGTATATGTTCAATATTCAATTGGAATATTCCAAAAAAATGGAATCTTTTTTGTATATATTCAATATCTTTTTTGTATATGTTCAATATTCAATTGGAATATTCAATAATTGAATATTCCAATTATTTCCATGCAATCCAATATCTTACAAATCAGTTAATTACATTTACCAATAATAATAAACCAAATAATTTCCCCCATATATTCCTCCAAACCACAACTTAACCATTTCTGCTTTCAACACAATATACAATTAATAGCAACTCAATTATTACAATTCCCTAGTTAAATAGAGCTTTTTTTCTTTTGTGTTTTAAAATCTTGAACTCTCCTCTTTTGCCCTAAATTTCCCATTGTTTGCAGTTTTGCACCTACCTTTTTTGGTGAGGAAAAAGAAATCTCTTTCTGCCTCATTTTGTCACGTTGCAGCAAAGACCCTGCTTTACTTTCAGTTTTGCTTTTAAGCATAGCTAGGGGGAAAAAAAACTGTTCCAGCTCTCTTTGCAGCTACAGAGCCCTGAGCAAAACAGCTGAGAGCAAATCAGCTGAGAGTCAGGACGCCGATCTAATCAACTTGTGGTAATTAACCTGAAGTGAAAGGGGCTGGGTTTTTTTTCTATTTTTGCAGGCACCAGTCTACTCATTTGTTTTCTTTTAACACTGATCAGCTATAGGGCGACTCTTTGAAGTCCCGTGGCAAGAGTTTAAACATTCTTTTCCCTCTAGCCATCAGCTGGGACTCAGGAGGCAGCAATAGATTGGGAATGGGCGGGGTAAGTGAATGGCGACCGGGCCAGGAACTGGTTCGGGGGGCGTGGCCAGCCAATCTTATTACTGGTTCTCTGAACTATTAAATTTTTTTACTACTGGTTCTTGAGATCCGGTGCGAACCGGGAACAACCAACCTCTGAAATGCACTTCATGCTTTCCTAATTCAAGTCATAATGCTGAAAACTCACCAAACAATTGTAGATCATTAGGAATCCAATCATTTTGAAAAAGAAAAAGAAAACATATGAACCCATCTTCTTCCATTATATTATTGTGACAGTGCCACAATAATAGGAAGAAAAAAGGAAGGATAAATAAATAAAAGGAAGAAAAAAAATCAAGGAATGCAATACTCATCCCTGGAATCTCTAATTGCAATGTTTCACTTGGGGATTTTGTTTGCCACTATCTGACTGAAACCCGAGCGTGCTTTTCCTAAGTATTTTAGAAAGAAAGCCATTATTTCTAAGCTTTTAATAAAAATGATCCCATTTTTTTATATATATATATATACAGGGGATGCTCCATTTTGTACACCGGAGCAGTATAAGGAGTGTGCAGAGCCTGCACTAGGTAAGTTCTTTCACCATCAGGACTGTTTATTTCTTCTAGGCTGAATTTTCAAAAGGATCACATTTCAGACTGGGAATGTATTGTTACAGAATATGTTACATGAGAATGAAAGTTCCTCTGCATACACACAGAGAGTGTCTTGCACACAACCAATCAAATATCAGGTGCCCCCTTGAAGGAGGGTTTGTGCAAACTTTCCATAGAAATGACATGTCTCAGTTGCAATGTAACTTGTTTCCCAGAACTTGCAATTTCTGCCTGTGATGGCCCTTGGGAAAAACTGGGAAGACTCTGAAGAATGAAATTTGCACAAGTTCGTCTAAGTTCATGTTTAAATTTGCAGTGCCCAAATTAACTTTCTCTCCTCAGTTGATCTCAGGTGGTGAACATTTTTGCCTTGCAATTCATTAGAAACATGTACTGTAAAATCCCAAAGGTGCTTTTTCAGGAGGCAACTGGACTTTCTTGCTTTTTCTTTTGAAGATGTTTCGCTTCTCATCCAAGAAGCTTCTTCAGTTCTGACAGATAGTGGGAAAGGAAGGATTTATATTCCTTGCAGACAGCTGGTATTCTGCATCCTTTTAGAGGGTCTTTGAAGTATTTGGAGGCTTATCTGTGTCCTCATGGTCACCTGAGTAGTACTCCTGGTTCCTGTACTTGCAATTTCTTCCCTCTGGAAATCCATTCCTACTCCCACACTATTCCAAGGGTGTTCATCCCAAATTGTATAGCTAAAAGTCTGTAAAGAACTTTTTATTTTTATTTATTTATATATTTATTTATTTATTAAATTTTTATACCACTCTTCTCCCAAAGGACTCAGGGCGGTGTACAGCCACCAGTAAAACAATATGAAATATAAAATTTAAAAACTATTTAAAACAGATTAAATGTTTTGGTCCTCCAGTTCAAAACCCACCAATTTAAAACACCCAATCAAATTCTTATTAAGCCAGTCCAGCCTGTTGGAATAGCAGAGTCTTAAAGGCACAGTGAAAGGTACGCAGGTCGGGAATCATACGTATCCCCAGGGGCAGTTTATTCCAGAGGGCGGGTGCCCCAACAGAGAAGGCTCTCCCCCTGGGGGTCACCAGTCTACATTGTTTAACTGACGGCACCCTGAGGAGTCCCTCTCTGTGGGAGCGTGTTGGTTGGTGGGAGGCGATCGGCAGCAGAAGACGATCCCATAAGTATCTGTGTCCTAAACCATGGAGCACTTTAAAGGTGGTAACCAGCACCTTGAACTGCACCTGGAAGATGACTGGGAGCCAGTGCAGCTCGCGCAAGAGAGGTGTCATGTGGGTGCATCGAGTCACTCCCATAATCACCTGCGTCGCTGCATTCTGGACCAGTTGGAGCCTCCGAGTGCTCTTCAAGGGGAGCCCTATGTAGAGAGCATTACAGTAGTCCAGACGTGACGTGACGAGGGTGTGAGTGACTGTGCACAGGCCGTCCCGGTTCAGAAAGGGATGCAAGTGGTAGATCAGGCGAACCTGATAAAAAGCCGCCCTGGTCACAACATCACATGGTCTTCTAAAGACAGCCGTGCAGCCAGGAGGATACCCAGATTGCGAGCCCTCCTTGAGTGGCCACAGTCTCACCCCCAATAGCAGCGATGGAACCAGCTGGCTATACCGGAGCGCCAGGAGCCATAGCCACTCAGTCTTGGAGGGCTTAAGTCTGAGCCTGTTTCTCCCCATCCAGATCCGCACGGTGTCCAGACATCGGGACATTAGATTCACATCTCACTCATTCTTCATTCTTCTATGGTATCTTTATTCACGTAGTGGTTTGTTCCACAAGACAGATTATTTCTGGGGTAGGAAAGGAAAGGATTAGGCACTCATCAGCTCTTCTTAACACTATAACCTCCCAAAACTGATTTTGTTACTTTGACCTCAGACCAGTGCATGTTGAATTCAAAATGGAATGCTTTAAGTTTGGGATATTTCAAATTTGAGCTTGGTACACATTTGGAATGATAAGGGCAACTGTTTCAAACTCAGCATTTATCATTCTGAATATAAATCAGATGTTTTTGAGTTTGATATATCTATTAAACATGGAACAATTTGTAAATTTTGGTTTCATTTCTAAAATTACATACATCTGAGCATGGAGTATAATCTAAGAACAAGTTCTCATATATTACTGCAAAAAAAAAAAAAAAAAAACCCCAGAACCAAGGAAGGGTGAGTCTATTTCTGGCAGCAAGCTCACTATCACTACAGCATATAAATTGGACTTTTGATAGACTTTTTAAAAGAAGGTGAGAATTCATAATGGATTACCCTATCAGTGGCTTTTATTAGCTATGATTGCTAACAATAGAACTTCAATGAACATCTTTGATGAACAGAAGGAAGAACAATAGGTTCCTAGCTATCTCTGCCATGAGTTACATAAAACATTCTTGGGACATTGGCCTAGCTATTATTGTGTGGGTATAAATCTGCCTTCTCCAAAAGCATATTCTACAGTTTCATGAGCATATAACCCAGTGGTGAAATCCAAATATTTTTACTACCGGTTCTGTGGGCGTGGCTTGGTGGTTGTGGTGTGGCTTGGTGGGCATGGCAGGGGAAGGATACTGCAAAATCCCCATTCCCTCCCCACTCCTGGGGGAAGGATATTGCAAAATCTCCATTTCCACCCCACCCCGGGGCCAGCCAGAGGTGGTATTTTCTGGTTCTCCAAGCTACTCAAAATTTCCGCTACCAGTTCTCTAGAACCTATCAGAACCTGCTGGATTTCACCCCTGACGTAACTCCTCTGATATAGCCTAGGTGGGATCATGGGAGTTATAGTCAACCTCAACTGAAAGACATCATGTTAGATAATGCAGGTCTAGCTTAAACTCTCATCAACCTACCTGATTCTTGCTTTGCTTTATAGTGCTTCTCGGTGAAAAGGGAAATGATTATTGTGAGTGCCAAACCCCATGCAATTTGACCCGTTACAACAAGGAGCTGTCCATGGTTAAGATCCCCAGCAAGACCTCAGCTAAATACCTTGAGAAGAAGTTTAACAAGTCAGAGAAATATATCTCGTACGTAATCCTGGTTTAAACAGGGGTGGAATAATCATTTTATGAAGTAAAGTAAACCAAAGGGAGGTTGTGTAATAACAAAACTTATGGTGGTTATTGTCAAGTATCAGTTAGGATTTGTTCATTTGGGATTCTTTCAGGTATCAGTTTTCAGTTTTGTTAGATTTCAGAATTTCAGAAGAATGATGTGTTACTTGCTACTAAGGCCACTAAATAAGCTATCCAACTGGATTTGGAATCACAAATCCAATAAGAAAAATTTAGGGTTTCCAGAGTATCAAACAAGGTTCAGTGCTAGAAGCAAGTGCCTAATCAAACATAGGTAGAACAAGGCACAATCTAAAATCTCCAATAAAAGATCAGGAGATCCAGAACTAGGTACACAATCAAAACAAGCAGTAAATTAGATTGATGAAAGATGCAAAAGTTCTGTCCTTGTACTGTTCAGAAGAGATATATTGGAAGTCAAGATTTTACAGGACACTGTATTTTGAGTTTGGTCCCTATAATCAATTATTGTGTCCTGGTAGGCTATTTTTGCAATCAATATTCTTTGAAGCCAAAGAGCTTTATATAAATGGCGAAGTCAAAATCCACAGCCCCCAAACCCTATATTTTAGAGACCATTGATAAAATTATTAGCATCGATCTTCCAGGTTCATTAGAGTCTGCACCTGATTATCAGTTTTGAGAATAGCAGTAGCTTCAGAGAGTTACTGTCTTCAAAGCCCTGCCTCCATATTGTTGCTTATTGTGGGAAACAGAAAGACGGGCTGCCTTTTCCAAGCTGGTACAATTTTGTAAGACTGTAATTTTAAGCGTTCTGTGAATTATAGCACCAACATATATGGAAAGTGCCAGCTTTGAGAAGGGACATACCTAGTGAGGCATGTCTATTGCTTATTGGGACTTTGTGGCATCCTTCTTCTCCAAGGGAATCAGGGTTGTCTATAAACAGCTTTTATTCTTAATCACTTACACACTTGAAACAAGTATTCAGGAAAAAGTGATAGATAAGAGAAGAATGAATGTTCTGGTTATCAAGAAACTATAAGGAAAGAATGGAATATAAGGGACCCTCTGTACTGTTTGAATTATAGCAGTGATTTGGTTCAATGGGAATTTCAATTATACAACACTGGGAACACTGGCATGTTCTACACCAATTACTTACTCTCGAGGAATGAATTGCTTCCCCTCCTGGGCTACCTGTTTTCTTTCCTTAGGGAGAATATACTTGTACTGGATATATTCTTCGAAGCTCTTAACTATGAGACCATTGAGCAGAGGAAAGCATATGAAGTGGCAGCATTACTTGGTGAGTAAATATATACACAACATGATTGAAACTTGTAGGCAACGTGGAGTTCAGCCCCATGAGCTAATCCCAGGGAACGCTTGTCAGTTGGTGAGGAAAAAACAGAAGCAGAAACAAAGGAACATGAATACAGGGAGAGAGAAAGATAGACAAATCTAAAGTCCTAAGAAATGCCAATGACTCTCCTTATTATTTTGACCACTGAATAAATCTGATCCAAGAGCCTTTAGCATCTCTGGCTTATACTCTGGTCTACGGGTAGTTCTCAACACACAACCACAATTTAGATCAGAATTTTCATTATTAAGCAAGGCAATTGTTAAGTGAGTCACGGCCAATTTTATGACCTTTTTTGCCACTTTTGTTAAGCAAATAATTGCAGTTGTTAAATGAATCGCATCTTTATTAAGCGGATCCAAAGGCTCCCCCAGTGACTTTGCATGTTGGAAACCAGCTGCAAAGGGCACAAAGCAACCCTATGACCTGGGACACTGCAATCATCATAAGTACTTAATTTTGATCACATGATTATGGGATGCTATGATGGTTATAAGTGTGAGGACCCATTGTTGAGTCAGGTTTTTTCAGTGTTGTGGTAACTTCGAACAGTTGCTAAATAAATGGTTATAAATCAAGGATTACCTGCATTATTATGAGGCTTCTATGGGACATGGTGGCTAAGTGGCTAAGCTTATCAGTTGAAAGGTCGGCAGTTCAGCAGTTCAAATCCCTAGTACCGTGTAACAGGGTTAGTTCCCGTTACTTGTTCCAGCTTCTGCCAACCTAGCAATTTGAAAGCATGTAAAAAATGCAAGTAGAAAAATAGGGACCACCTTTGGTGGGAAGGTAACAGTGTTACCTTTGGCATTTAGTCATGCCAAAATGACCACAGAGAGGTCTTCGGACAATGCTGGCTCTTTGACTTTGAAACAGAGATGAACACCGCCCCCTAGAGTCAGGAATGACTAGCACATATGTGCCAGGGGAACCTTTACGTTTACCTTATCCTGAGCTCAGAAAAATCTTGATTCCACCAGCTCAGAATCATAGTATGCATACATGAAGTTTATGCCAGTCTATGCAGGGAAAATGGGAACATTGGAAAATGAGGCTCTATCTGCTTGCACCACTTTAAATATTCAAGGTAAATCTATCTGTCAGAAGAGTATCAGCCATGCCTGTTATTCTTATTTTCTCTATTGGGCCTTATCCAGTCTTGATGTGAAGCTTTTTTAATTAAGGCACAATTAGCACATTTGAGATGGCAAGGAGGCTACAGTTCTTAGAAAATAATGAAACAATAAAGGGAAAAAATGAAACAAAAATGAAACAATATTTTTTTTGCCAAGCAGTCAAAGAAAGGTGAGACTAGAATCCACAACAGGAAAGTTTCTTGCATTAGATCTTAGATTTATATAGAGTTGCACCAATCTCTTAAAGGAGCCATATCTCTCTGTTGCTATATCTGAAATATTTGTAATTTTATATAGATTTCCATTAATGTATCGTCTCTTCCCGGATCCTCTGACCCTTATTTAGGTATCCTAAGTATGGGATTGCACCTCAAATCATAGAACTAGTAACTGAAATAATATTGAAGAAGATGAGAAAATATGGTTTGCCATGATAGAAGCCCTGGTTTACCGTCCATCCACCTAATAAATACTGGTTTAGGAAGTCAAATCCCAAACCTTGCATGTGGTTTGGGTGAAAAGAAGACAGTTTGAGTTTTGGCTTGTGTGTCCAAAGCCTTTGTTGACTGCATTTAATCATACCCCCTGTTGTCATGGAGATGTAAGCCTTTTACTTTCTAAACAATAAACAGAGAGATTTCTTCCTGTTTGTATAGAGATCAACTGTGATAATGGCAGGAAAAAGAGGGGGGAGTGTATGTTTGTGTGCATACACTTCTACAACAGCTGTAGGGTTTTTTTTTCTTTTATTACTTCTTTTCTTTAATCCAACTCATTCAAAAAAAATTGACACCAATACCATATGGCAATCCTATACACTGAGATCTTGCTTTGGATAGGCTTTTGACCTGTTAAAATGACCTGTTAAAATGAGGCACCTGGCAGTTGAATTTAGTTTAGCTCTTTGTTAAACTGGGGAAGAGTGAAGTACTCCAGGAATAAGAGTAGGAACAGGAATGATCATCTCTAGAATGTTGGAGGAAGTAAGTTGAAACTCTGATGAAGAGGAGAAGAGTGGCTTTGATTTTGCCCCAGGAGCCAATCGATGCAGAATTTACACAGCTGTAATTGAAAATATTTTTCTTTATAGCCAGTATAAAAATGCTCAAAATATATTTTAATTTATTTAGCTGAGTGGCCTTATATCCAGATAGGGCCTCCCAGTCCCAGCTATTTACTTTGATGTGCACCAAAATAAAAGATTAAAATGTCTATTTTTGTTTCCCCCCCCCCTTTTTCCCCAGGTGATATTGGGGGTCAGATGGGTCTTTTTATTGGTGCTAGTATCCTCACTATTCTGGAAGTATTTGA
This sequence comes from Coluber constrictor foxii, assembly GCA_038048745.1. Classification (NCBI taxonomy): domain Eukaryota; kingdom Metazoa; phylum Chordata; class Lepidosauria; order Squamata; family Colubridae; genus Coluber; species Coluber constrictor. The sequence continues at coordinate 75,990,888 of CM075961.1, forward strand.
CTATATTTATGAGGTAAGTTGCAGCCCTTTCCCTGAGGTAGCGAATAATGTAGTCCAATGGCCATGTATTTCACGCTGAGGGGATGCAAGAACAGATTTCATCCATGGGCCTTTGATTCAATAGTATAGTAAGCTCTGGAATCTGTGTTTCCTGAATATATTTGAGTCCAGAAAGGTAGCACAAATCCTGATGCTATTTCCTTCCACACTCAGAGACTAGTATGCATTTTAATTTAATTTAACTAAAAATAACACCCCTGAGTAAGACATTAAATACATATTTTATGTTAATATGAATGTGTGTGTATGTGTGTGTGTGTGTGGTACCTTGGTACTCAACCACTTTGAAACTCATTGAATTGGGTACTCAACATGCACACACACACACACACACACACACACACACACACACACACACACACACACACACTCCTGATTAAGAAGCTTTTATCTTTGCTTTGCTTTTCATCATTTGGCATCAGAAAATTGCATCTGTGCAAAGGAAAGCAGAGAGAGAACAGGAAAAGGTATCCAGGAGCTCTAAGCAGCCTGTGGATTATCCACTCCTGCTTTGCAGAGTTGTTATAAGAAAGCATGTGCCAGTTATAAGGCTGGTAGCTGTTAACATTTGCTCACGCTCGCTGATTAAAGGGAGAGGGGTTGCAGCATGGATAGAAAGCAATACCATAGCTACTGCCTGTTTCTAAGCTAATGCTGCTGATTTGGGGGTGTTTTCCCTGCTTCTTCTGGATGCCTATCACCAGCAACAGCAAAGAGCACCATCCTCATGTTGAATTCCTCATGTTTTCCCCATCTGAGGTACCAGGTTATGCAGAGAGAAAGAGAAAGAGATAAAAACTAACCCAGAGTTATCCATTAAGACTACGTTGCTGGGGTGAAAATTGAATCTGGGTTTTCCTAATCCGCAATGCAGCAACTTAATGCCAACATCACACTGGCTGTCTCAAAGGATTCCTTTCTACAAGTGTGATCGTTGTAGTTTGCTCATTATTGTCCACACGGAATAAAAGAGTTGTCTGCATGGAGATGATGGGACTTGAACCTGGAATCTATTTTATGAAAAGCAGGGATTCTTATACTCAGACATAATCCCCTTTCAAATCTTAGAGTGTTATTCTTGTGGAAGAGTGTGCTATACATTGCTTAGGATCCTGGAGAAAAAGTGTGATATAAATTTAACAAAAGAAGAAGTGAATAACAAATAAACCTTAGAAGGAAAAAGTGATTTGGGATCTTGGTTCCCACATCTCTCTCCATTCTGGGGAATCCTCAAAAAGACATAGTTTAGGATTGGGGTAAGATATACCAGTAGCCAAAATGTCCCAACTGTACTATATACAACTAGCCTAATAAAAAGTAGAATTTAAAGTAGTCATTTGGCTGGCATCAAACTTTTCCCTGCAAGCAAAGGCAAAAAAAGCAAAAATGAATAAATACTAGTCCAACTGAAACTGTGTATCTATTTTCAGGTCTTGTTCCTGAACTGCAGTTAGTTGGATGCTCAAGCATAGTATGGGGTAGGACCTCTCCAGTGCATACAGTTTAGAGCCTGTTAAACAAAGCAGTTTCTGGGAACAGATTAGAAAATCATAGCATGATTCACTTGGTTGAATTTGGCAAGAGAACCTGTTTTGCATACAGGTTTGCCTTCAACATCTGCCTTTCTCTGAGATAATTCAGATGCAGGGCTTTGAAAAATGCCTCCGCGCCTCCCCCCTTCCCCCCCCCCCTTAGATCAATATAATTATCTCTGGAAAGTAATCCAAAGCTAAGATAATAATCGTTTGCTGAAAATTGCCCTCATGAGAGTTGCAGTATGGAAAGAAGAATTTTACAACATTAAAATTAAAATTTTAGCATTATTCTTTTTATTTTTAAACAAAATGCACGTCTAGGCTGTAAGAAAGCAAGAGCAGCCTTAGAACTAGGTGAACAAAGCTGAATAAAATTTTAAATTAAAAAAAAAAAGAGTACTGGGTCGTACTCTTACGCAAACAGGCTTCAGTGCCCTGAATTTACTACATGGATTAAGAATAAATAATTAATCCAGCACAGTGCTGTGTAAAGAAGAGGACCTCTCTTTCTACTGCCAGATGATTGGGATGTATCAGATTTTTACTGGAACTGAGAATCTTACTCTTTTTCCTATTTCTTTTAGCTGATCAAAGAGAAACTGTTTGATCTTCTTGGCCCAGAGGAGGAAGAAGGAAGCCATGATGAGAATGTGGTAAGTAGGCCCACATCCCTGCCAGGACTCACAAGAACAGAAGCCAACATATAGCACATTGGCATATTCCTTGGCAGAGTCTATTTTCAATCTGGCAGGGGAGTTGACCTTAATTTCTGCACAGAGTGGCACTGGGCCTCGAGTTTATGCTTTCTGCTTCAGTAGTTTACCCTCCAATCTCAGATGCAGCAGCTTCTTGTAGTTATTCGTATGCAGAAGGCAAAGTCATTTGCATTTACTCAGAGGGTCCTTCTTTAAATTCACATTGTACAGATTGACTTCTGGCTTGACAAAAAAGCTCTGAGTGAGCCCTGGAGCAAATGGTCATCTGTTAATTAAATAAGGGATGGGCAGAAGTTAGCACTGGATAGCTTTATTTCCAGATCTCAAGTTGACTTGCATTGGCTTGGCAAGGATTTCTGAATAATAGATCCCATTTCTGCCCTATGTAATGCTATAAATGAAGAAACCTTCCAAAAGGTGGATTCCTGAGAGCCATTCAATATTATCATTTTGCACCACTTTGTGATTAGCTCTGATCCTGATTGATTCCATACCATCTTCTCATAAGGCAAACTGACTCTCTTTTTTTCTGATACTCCTATGATTTATTTGAAATTGCTTCAAAACTGAAAATTTGAATTACTATGACTCTGCAAAACTTGTAGAGAATATATTTTCCCATTGACAGAACTCTTGAGTCGCCCTGGGTCTTAGATTCCCCCCCCCCCCCCACATACACACACCCATAGAAGTTCCATGCCTGGAGCTTGTTTCTCCTTATATGCATTAGTTAAAATTCCCCCTTTCCCCCTCCCTCCATTTTCAGTTGATTGCACAATTGCAGGCATGGCGACATTTCACCTTCACAGCTCACAAGGGGGGGTTAAATGTCACAGAGGAATGGAAGCAAAGCATGTAGAAAGCTTTTGGGAAATTATTAATGCTTACTGTTTATTATACAATTTATTTTATTTCCTTTTTTCATGGACAGTGGCTATACAAGTGTGAGGGGGATTATTGCTCAGTGCATTAGCTACCAATAGATGATATTCTTTGGAGTCTCCCCTTGAAGGGAAAAGGTGAAACCTGATTGTCCTGATGGTCCCTGTATGTTGCCAGCTTTTGAGATTGACAAATGTGAACATTCAGACAGCTTTGTTGACGGGATTTAGAGGAGGTAGAAACGTTAGCAATATGGAAATGGGTGAGGAGTAAAGGAACACTTAAAAATTAGACTTTTTAAATCAAGTCCCTGAACTCCAATGGCTATTTAATTCCACCTCCAATTCCAAAACGAAGGCTTTTCTTACGATCTTCAATTACCGTAACTGATCTCATAATCAACAAAATAAATGCTGCAGATCAGAAGTGTGCCCACGTGATTTAAAATGACCACTTTATCTTATTGCTTCACAAACAGTTATTTCAAAATAATTTTATTAGCCTATTCGTTAGAAGTCTGCCTTATTCAAAAGATTTGACTTTCATTGGGAAGGCATCTTATTGTTGGTTGTTTTGTTTGTTTTAAGTGCATCCTAAAGGAAAAAGAGATACATATGTCTCTTTGGTAGGCTACCAAATCTGGTGTGCAAAACTCCAGATAATTATCAGAGGTCCAAAATTTTAACTATTTGCTGCCATTATTGGTTGTCTGGATTTTTACAGCCCAGATGCAATATTCCTGCTCCTTTCCCTCCTCTTCTAACAACCTGATTTGTTATAGGCAGGGCTTTAGCAATCTTACAGTTGTCATCATTGCAAGAAAGAAATTAAGAATACCTTAAAAGGTAAATGTAAAGGTTTCCCCTGCCAGTCGTGTCTGACTCTAAGGGGCGGTGCTCATCTCCGACGATTCACAGCCAAGGAGCCAGCGTTGTCCGAAGACGCTTCTGTGGTCATGTGGCCAGCATGACTATGTGCCGAAGGTACACAGAACACTGTTACTTTCCCACTGAAGTGGTACCTATTTATCTACTTGCATTTACAAGCTTTTGAACTGCTAGGTTGGCAGGAGCTGGGGCCAGTAATGGAAGCTCACTCTGTCACACAGTACTTGGTCTCAAACTGCCAATCTTCCGGTCAACAAGCCCAACGTCTTAACCGCTTGGCCACCGTGCCCCTCTAAGCATACCTTATCGGCTACAAAGAGTGATTCTTTTTATGCAACAAAAACAGTGAAATTGGATATTGTAATTTTGTGTATGTCTTATCTGAGAGTAAGTTCTATTGAGCTTAACCGAATTCATTTATGAGGAAACAATTGCAACATAATTCAATCTTTATTTGGGAGTGTTTTTAATTGGATTTAAGAAGGCATGTGACTTTAGTCTTTGAAATCCTAAAAAAAAAAATGTTTTTCAAAATTTTACACTCTCTCCCTCCCCTGATGAATCATATTTCAAATTTCAAAGTGTAATTGTTTCCAATATCAAGCTTCACGGATATTTGTCTTCATTTGTGTGTGCGTGTGTGAGTGTCTACATGCATGTGCATGTGCATAGGTGTGTATAAACCTAGCCCAAATTAAATTCTTTCACATTCCATTGATTTTAATGAGATAAATTAAAGAAGTGTTGTAACTCCCATACCAATATGAACAAGATTTAAACATTTTAAATGCATGCGTTCATGCATTTTCGCTCAAATATATGTTGTGTCATTAATAAGCCGTGTCCGTACAAATACAGAATGTGATTCCCTCAGCCATCAAAACCCTTTCTGAATTTTTCCTTGGGGCTTTCAGGATTCACCATTTGAAAATGGTAGGTTGAAACACACTTGTATTTTGAGAACCGTCATATTTAGGCAATTTATTAGGACAAGTCAGAAGTTGTAGAATAGCGTGCAAGCTTTTACATTCTCCATAAAATTTAAACAATCAAGACAGTAAGCAAATAAACCCTGACTGGAATGTGGGGAGGAGTAGTTGGTGTTGAAGCCATCAGATCTGTATTGAGAAAAATTTGAGAAGAGTAGCTTAATATAAATGGGAAATCAGCTCTATTAAAACACATATAGTGATTTTAATAATACCTTGCATTTATACAACATAGCAAAGCTCCTACAATATTGTATCTCTGAAAGCTATGCCAATACTGTTATCTTGGAGGTAGACAGCTAAGATCAAAAGAGGAATGATTGCCTAAGACTATTTAGTGTGTTCTTAATTGAGGTAAGATTTGAAGAATGGACTTTCCACTTATTCTTCTTTGGTCGTCTTCCCTTTTTCTGTTCACAGAGCACGTGTGAGCCCTTGTCAAACCACTCTGATCCCACGAGCCACACTGTGACAGTCCCACTGCAGACAACACTTGGCACGTTGGAAGAAATTGCGTGCTGACTATGCTTCCTCAGCACTATGGATGGCAGAACCTACAAAAGCCAGGGAATCCTACTCAGGCTCACTAACAGGGTGGGGGAACCACTGAGGAATTCGCTATGCATCAAATTGTTCTCTTTCTCTTTTCTTGTCAAAATCAGTGAAAGATTTCATGGACTCAGTTGCATCAGCCTGTCCTACCAGGATGAGTGGAGGAGGGTGTAGGAAGGGGCAAGATTTATCTCCACCAGCGGACAACACATCTCAGTTTCTGAACTGGAGAAGTGTGATGACCAAGAAACCATTCTTTCATAGACAGCCTACAAGTTATACAAAAGAAGTCTGCATGCCAGTCCTTTTGATGGCAGTCTCTCTTTTTCCTTGCAAGCCATGTCTCCATCCAACAACTGCTCCCTTTTTCTTTTTTTTCTTTTGCCACAACAAAAATGGAGGTCATGGCACAGACTTTCCTGCTCAAGAGTTTACCATTATTTAACAACATCACTGCTGAGTTAGAAACAAGCAATGGTCCATTTTTGAGGGTCACCATTCTTTTTTGTTGTATGCTAAATGTGACAGGGTCTCAAAAGTTCTGGTCAAATCGTTGGGTGAGCCAGATCTTTGATGACCAAGGTGAGCATGCTCAAATAGAATGGCTCACCTTATGTACCATTATAGACCACTTCTTAAATGCAGGCACTCACGAACGCACCAGACCCATTGTCACTAGTTAGCCATACAGCTACTGTCTTGTCTAGATTGGCGTGTAATGCAACATATGTGTGTCCCAGGATTGGGGGAGGTGGGGTCCAGTTACCTTTTTGACTTGCCCTGCTTTCTTATTCTTAACAGCACTATTAAAGGTGATCTTGTGGAAGGGGATAAACTGTCATTTCTGCTTATTCCACCTCTGTGGATGTTTTACTTCAACTTGGGAACTACCAGCATTAAAAAGAGTTTAAAAACAAAATATGCCCTTTTAGGCTATTTATGAGCAATGTTTAAGCAGTTTCCAGAATGATAACTTTTGGTGGGTTGTAAAAGTCATATTGCAGACCATTGACTGGGCCCAAATCTTTGGTTTGCACAATATATGTAAAATACTCACATAAACTAGATTCATACAACATATTAAGTCACAACATGGATGGCTACAGTTTATAGTTCAGGATATGCCCAATCAGCCTGTTAAAGTAAACCGCACAATTTTTATGGACTATAATTTATAATATCTCTACAATGTTATATTGAGATAGATTTATATAGATTTCTAGAATGAGTAGTTGATGAGGCTAAAAGGAAACTAAATGCAGAAGATTCAAGCAATTATAATTATGGGAGTAATTATTTGTACGTTTGTCTTCTGTGTAGAAATTGTGTATCCTATGCTGAATGTAGTAAAATAGCGCTTTTAAACAATGGCATAGGTGACATCAGAAGATAAGTAATAGATCATTCATGTTATGAATGATGCTATTAAGTTCTGTAACACTCATTCTAAAATAAATACTGAGACTCTGTGCTTACATATATTTATCAACCGATCAATGAAATATGTAGTATCTTTGCCACTCGACAGACTGTAAATGTAAATGACCTAAACAAGAGTGCAGTTATCAGTGTCTGCATCTTCTGCATTTTATTTTCTTCCAGCCACAGTGTTTTCTATTTCCACCGATGCCTTCAGTTAAATATGTGCATATTTGAATCTCACAATATACTGTAGGTATCTAATGAAACAGACTTACGCTGCAAAATCTAATGTCATATTGTTTTAGCATTTTGGTTGCTTTTTGTCCATTTTTTTTTTCTGAGCAGTCCTGCAGCCATTAGTTAGCAGTAACAATGAAGTTACTGCTAACTAATGACATCTTCCTGGTTGTGTGAGAGCCCACTATACCCACCCGTGTGGATGTTATTATTTTATATATAAGTTCCAGCAGGATCTACACCAAAGCACTTTCTATATAGTACAAAGCTCCCTAATGACTGCTCGATGAGCATATGATCAGTAGACAGTGTTAACATCCACACTGAGTCTAACCTGCTTGGAATGCAAATTATTTCCAGGGGAGAATAAAACTAGCATGCTTATGATGATCTCACTGAGAGCAGTTGCAAAACAACTTCACTAGAAGTGTAGGTGTGGCCACAAGCCAGAGGTGAATTATTATTCCAGTCAGAGACAGAACATGGCTTTGGCTCTGAAGGAACCTATTAACTATGATATATGCTACTTTATTGCAAGAGTGGTGAACATTTATCTATGGATGGAGAAGGGACTGGGAAGCGAAAAGAAAGCCAATGCTGAGACGTGTGTGACATCATCATGTACTGTAAATACTGTGAATGACATCCTGGGGTCAGGCGTCAAAATAGATACATATAGGTAATGGTGGCATTTGCATAACAATGCGCTCTTTTTCAATCATGTTTTCCTGCAAATATTGCCTTTAAGAGTCCCACGGGAACATCATTTTTAAACACAGAAATTACATCATCTCATCTTCAAATTTATGAGCTGAGGATGAGCCATATATCTTGAAACCAGGCAAAATTGTATTCGGGGGGGTGGGGGGAAGGTGTTACAAGAAGCAATGCGTAGTTACATGTTTTTAGTTTGATATCTGGCACGTTATTCCACTTTTTTGTTCACAATCAATCTCTGGTTCAAGTCTTTGCCCTAATTCATTCCAAAAGAAAAGAAAATGGTGGAGGGTGGCAAGAATGGTCCCACCTAGTGAAAGGATCTGTGGGTGTTTTGGGGTCATAAAAGGACAAGAGGCATGCGGTGTGGGACAGCAAGATCAAGATGCCTTCCTGCTGCCATCTTCCCTCTGGTGCAGAGTTTTTCAACTTTGGTATCTTTAAGACTTCAATTCACAAAATCCCATACTGCTCTGGTGCTTTGCCTCTGACTGTTTCATAAGTGGATCTTACCAGCTAATCAAAGGATAATCTGGTTAGTTTTACAGTATTTATATAAATTTCCAAGGATTTTCTGTGCAAAAGTCTCCTGGTAGTTCCCTACTCTGTCTCCCTCTCCTGCCTTCATCCCCCCCCTCTCTTTTTTTTTTCTCTCAGGCATAAGCATTCCAGTCAAACAAATGAAAATATGAGGATAGGCACTGCTGTGAAATGCTACATCCAATTCCAAGCCAATTAGCCAGGTTTTGTTTTCATTCTACCACAGCTCTAGACAACAACAACAACAAAATCTAAAGTCAGATTTCAGTGCAGCTGTCAAAAGAATTCAGCTATGTCCATTTATCTTCATTGTGTTTACATTACAGACTGACCATAGTGTGGGAAAACTGGCCACCTCCCTGTGTTGAACCCAGGTAATATATTAACAGATAATTGGGTCTAAAATGCCATCTTCTTATGACTCAAAAATCAAGAAAGAAAGAATTTGTTCTCTTTCCAAAGAGCTCTCTTCATAGATTTAACTCCATTTCAAGAAAGCAGATTGTTTATTCAGTGAATAGGTCAACTAGGTCTTAAGAAAAACACCAAGGAAAACATAAAGAGGAATTTGCAAAATTGGTAACTATGAATTTGATCTACAAAACATTCCTGTCCAGCTGCTGAGATGCCAATACTTCCTTAATGTAACTTTTAAGGAAGTAACATCCTAAGCAAGAGGGGGAAACAGACAACTTCAGTTCCCAGATATTTGAAGGATCTTCTAATTACAAGCTCCTCGAGCTGTAAGAGAGATGAAATCCCATCTCCTAGCCCCTACTTTGCTTTTACATTGGACCCTCCTTTGGGACAATTCTGGAAGCAAGCGGAGTGCTCAGTGCTAGCAGATTGGTTTTTCTCTTGTAAAACTGGAGTAACAGGTGTGTGAAAGGGCTTCTAAAGGATGGATCCCACCCCATTCTCATACTTGGAACTCAACAAAACTCAACAAAACATTCTGGACCTATACTTGGAACTCAACAAAACATTCTGACCTACAAGTATGTCTCAAGGTTCTAGAGTAAAAATGAGGTGGTCTTACCACACAATTTCCATCTCCAAACTAAAGTTTGTATGTCTATGGAGATTCTCAGTCATCCAGGTCATGGTTGTCTCAAAGGTGCATTTTCAAAAGGCAACTGGACTATGTTTTTTTCCTCAAGGAAATTGTCTTTTGAAAACACACCTTTGAGTAAAACTTCTATGGCACTTTCCTGGGGGCCATTTGATGAATTCCTATTACCCACATGTTGCTGTGACACTTATTCAAATAAATGATATATTGCTAAATAATAAAGAATCTCTTTGTTCACATTCTGACTACCTTTCCACAATGAATTAAAAGTTCAGGTTTTTATTTCACTTATTCACTTCTACAAGAGCCTCATTATGTGGATGTTGCTATTATTCATATGGTGCAAGAGAGAATGGTAGTATTTTACTGCCCATTCTAGGAACAGATCATTGATGGAAAGCCACTCCTTTACTGTAATTAGGCCCTTGTTAGTTCAGGCAATCTAGAATTGCATGCAGGTAGATCTATGAGTAATATGGCACAAAAGAGTAATAGGGAGAATGACAACCCTCGACTGCATCTGGCATAGGATGCAGGCGAGCTATTGGAAGAAGTTCTTGTACCACACAGTTGGGGGCAAAGAGCATTTTTTTTCTGACTCCATAAGTAAAATGGGAGATATACACAACATAGTTTGATTAAATGGATATTTTTAAAAATCAATTTTAAAGCCTGTGAGAATTAAAAATTCAAGGCCGACTGTTAAAGTTTCCTGCATGCTCTTTTTACTGGATTATTTATTTAGACATACATATGCCTAAATATCCATTTGGGGGTGGGATATAAAGGTAAGTGTGTTGTGGGTTAGACAGAACTCTCCAAGTGTCTACCAGTTTATTGTATCTTCAATTACATATTTATTGCAGGCTACTTATTTATAAGGTTGAAGGTAAGACTTGCTCATTTCTATGTCATATGGAGAGACTGGAGCAGCAAATTTAATGCCAGGCGAACAAGTTTACAACTTAGCTATTATATTTCTCTCAAGCCAATCTGTCCATTTGAATATTACATTGTAGTCATTTGGCAAGTGGTGCAAATACAAGCCTTCAGAAAATCTTGAGGTACAATTCCTCTTTATTTTATTTATTAAATTTCTATACTGCCTATCTCACTTAAGTGACTTTATCATTTCCTATTAGGACTTTGTTCCAAAAAGTTGCTTTGTGTAAATATAAGACTACAATTCTTTAACATAGCCACTTCTTTTCTTGGGATCTATCGCAGATGCAGAGGTGATTTTAGAAGAAAGATGTGTCTGGTTCAACTGCAGGCAGGCACTAGGTTTGCACTTCCAAATCAATCTGATTCACCACGCAGTCCTATTATTTATCGGACTTTTCTTATTCTAGTAAATATTTAGTTTCCTTTGACATCAGATCCCTTACAGAATTTTCCAAACCAGGTTCTTGAATTACCAAACCAGGATAAAGTCACCACTACGTCATATAACCGCAAGATCATGTCTTAACATTGAAGCACTCGTCACTAGCCCCAGCAATCCTTATAATGTCATGTGAATACTTCTCCTACCCACCCCCTTGATTCAGACTCATTAAAAAGGCCATTGGTTTCATGCAACCAATTTAAACTCCCAATATGAAATCATCTCTGTCCCACCATTCTTGGAAAGTAAATTAGAAAAACATAAAACATCGTGATTAGAAATGCCCAAATGTTTAATCAAATAATGAGTTTTTAAGCAAAGAATGGGGAAAATAGAAATAGGCAGGCTGTATTCTGAATGTTCTTTCATAGACATGTATTGCCCCCTAAAGGAACTGGTGTCACCTTCAGAATCATATAGCAGAAAAGCTCAAGAGGAGTTGTTTTTGCTTTACCTGCTTTACTGCCATGCTCTTAACCTTAGCATTTCTATGATGCATGGCTTGCTTTAAAAACCATGAAGACGAACTCTTGTTGAATACTAGAAACGGCTGATGAAAAAAATAAATAAAGAAAAAATCTTATAAGACAAAGCAGAGGCAAAATGAGCAACAGTGCTTGTTTTCTATTGTTCCTGCTTTGTTTTTTGGAGAAGGAGGCTGCAATGCCAGGGCTATCCTTGGGCCATCTGGTCACAAATGCTGGGGAGGCAGGGTTTGCAGAAATTGTTCACCACTACCCGATATAAACAAGAGTAGGCTGCATGTAAAATACTTGAGGATGAAATTCAGCAAAAGTAAAAAGAGGGAGAGAGAAAATCATAATAAGCATGGATAATAATATTGTAATTTGCAGGAAATATTTATATCGAGGTTTATCGCAGATCTTTTGGTTTAGAGAATTTGTATTTCGAGAAGAAGTATTACAAAGCGGTGGGAGCTCTTTGTTGTTTTGTTGAATTAGAAACAAGATTTTCCTCTTAAAACAATTCATTGCATATTTGATGCAACTATGTATCTTAACATGATTGTTGTGGTTTTAAGATGATCTGTATCAGTGGCTCTCAGACAGCAATCCATCAAAATAATAAAAAGGTGAACACTCCTTTAAATCGAGTTTAACTCTTATTGGCTGTGTGGTCATACTGATGAGGTTTGCTCAGGAACAATGTAGAAATGGTTTATCATTCCCTTCTTCTAGGATGTTAGTCTAGTTTATAATCCTAGACTAATCTTTGGGCCATCCAACCCTAAAAATACAACAAGAAAAGCATTTGGCTTCAAAATACAAATCCTTGTGTCCAGCATCCATAGTGAATTAAAGAGATGTGGCAACAGTTTTTCTTGACAATATCATATGCAATCCAAAAGATGCTTTAAGGCAGAAGGTTTGGTAAATTATGGACTAAGGAACACATTGTCCACCTGCTCTGCTCTCTCTAGGTGGTACCTGAAGGGACTGCTTCATCTCAGGGAGCCCCTTTCTAAGCATTTCCATACCTGATTTCTTATAAAACTGCATTTTCTTCAGTTGAGCTAAGAGATCTGTCAAACAGGCTTTGGATTTAGGAAAAAGCTGTGAGGTCCAACTAATCTGTTCACTTCTTTGTGACACTGATGAATAGGACCCTGTAAACTGAGCGAAGTAGCACTGGGACTGGATTAATCTTCGGTCCCTTTTCAACACTAGGATCTGTCACTATTTCAATGCATTCTTTATCTCTAGAGAATTTTTTGTTTTCAGGAAGGACAAAGTAACTCTCCAGCTTCATTATGAGCCATATGCAAGAATTGTAATTCTGGGGAGAGGATTGAATTAATCAACACTAAAGAGATTTATCCCTGTTGAGGTTTTTTTTTTCTTTTCAAACATGTGCAAGGCAGATCCATACACATTTCTTCGGCAATAAAATGAGAATGTTGATTATGATTCTTAGCATTCAACAGTGGGCATATATGATGGAAACTGGACTTAACTAACATCTTGTAGGCTGCAGATTTCCTGCCTCTGCAACATCTGTGATTCTCCAGCTGGAGTCCCAAGAGTTTTGCCTTACAATAACTACCCACTGCCAGAATAGAATATTTCAAAAAAAAAAGCCTTTTCATTGTTTGTAAGCTGGGAGTTTGCCAGCAATGTTTGGAGGAAAAATCTGTTTGGTTTATGTTATTTAGATCAATTTGGTAGTCCTCTATGGGCAAAGGGAATGCAGCAGAAGTGATGGGAAGCAAATACAAGTAGTCTCAACTTACAATTACAATTGCAACCAGAATTTTGTTGCTAAGTAAGGTGGTTGTTAAGTGAGCTATGTCTGATTGTATAACTTGTATGGCTGTTAACTGAATCATGGCAGTTGTTAGATAAATCAAAAGGCATTTAAGTCTGTGGGAAACTGACTGATCATGATCAAGTGATCCCCGGGACACTGGTGTAGATAGATGCTGATTGCCAAGCACCCAAATTTTGATCACATGGCCATGGGGATGCCAGTTGAAAGTGCAAGCACCAGCTGTAAGTGGTGCCAGCACTTTTGTGTGTGTGTGGCATTGTAACTTTGGTCAATAAACAATGGCTGTAAATTGAGGACTACCTGTAACTAGTGGATGAAATTGATTCCTGATTGTCAGACTGATGGCAGAACTTTACATAAACTTACTTAGCCTTCAAATTAGCATTAAGCCATATCCACGGCTTAGGCCCAGGATATTTGGCGGACCACCTGCAGCCAGCAACAACATCCCATCATCCAGTTCACACCCATACGAAGGCCTGCTCAAGGTGCCGTCGGCTAGACAATGTCAGCTGGCGGCCCACAGGGATAGAGCCTTCTCTGTGGGCATGCCCACCCTCTGGAATCAACTCCCCTTGGGATTCCGGTTGGCCCCTGACCTTCGCACCTTCTGCTGCGAATTAAAAACTTGGTTATTCAAGTCCCCCAGCCTGGACTGATGGGGTTTTATATGTGTTTTTTAACTTTTATCTGGTTAATTAGGTATTTTAATTTTGTACAATGGTTATTGTAGATTTTATTTTTGTGAGCCACCCTGAGTCTATTGGAGATAGAGCAGCATATAAGCTAAATAAAATAAAATAAATTAATTAAGGAAAGACCACTTGAAATCAACTTCATATTTGAAGCAGTTGGAAGCCAATGGCTGTTTGTGTAACTTGTTAAACCAAAAGTTTGAGCTCGCCATATTAAAAATTCAGAAAACACCTACCTTGACTCTGCTGGCATGTCACACTCCGATCAAAAGAGACCCCTCCAGACTCCATCTCAGACTCTTCTTTCTGGATTCCACGGGAGTTGCACATGAAGGCCCTGTTCTCAAGGAGCCTCTGAAGCTTTAGAAAACCACATGAGAAGACACTTGCATGATTTTCAGAAACCTCAGATGCCCCACAAAGGAAGACCTTCTCACACAACTTCCACAGATTTTGGAAGCCTAGTGTGTCCTCAAAAATGTCATGACATGTCAAGTACTAAACCAAGTACTATTCATCTCAATTGCCTAGGCTGCCATATGTGCAATACCGTTACAAAAAAAATCTTTTTGTGTCCATGGTAACCATGCTCCTGCAAGATTTGGGTCAACATCAGCATCAGATTCCCCTATCCCAACATTCTGCAGATGTGCAAAATTACATGTTATTATCCCTAAAATTCCAGATTATGATTAATAACAATTCTATTTGTAAGCTACCTACTGTCACCTTCAGGTGAGATGAGTGGCATATGAGATAAACAAACAAAAAAACAAACAAAGGAAAAAAGGAAGGAAAGAAAGATAGAAAAAAAGAGAAGAAAGAAAGATAGATTCCAACAAATATTTAGGGAATGGGAAATTCCCCTAATTTGGGGAATGATAGTGTAATAGGTACAATTTTGACTTGAAGCTGAATTCAAAATCTGCTAGGAAATGAAGCTCACTGTTTCATTTTGAGCCAGCCATTTTTCTCAACCTAAACTACAGAAGCTTTAAATGTAAGTGCTTTGCAAAATGGAAGATTGCAACTATGTAGCATATTTCTGTGTCCCAAGTCTCCATAAAGTAAAAAGTGATTTACAAACATAAATCTCAGCAGATTCAGCAGATATAAAAGTAGACATCAGTTAGACCAGATTAATGGACTCTGTAGAATCATGTGCCATTTCCAAGCACCATGTGCTTTCCAGAAGATGGTTCCTCTAGCACCTGGGCAAATAAGTTGCAATACAGAACTAGGATGTATAATAAATACTTGTTTCAGTCCAAGCCACTCTATTTCTTCTTTTCCTCTTTTCTTCTTGTCTACATTATCCTCTTCTATTAGCTGCAGCTTTCAATTTTTTTCTTCCCACTCCAAATATCAGCCTTCCATTCCCAGTGAGCACATTCACTCCCCCTTTTTTCCCTCAATATGCTTAAAAAGTCAGGCAGGCAAATCACCAAATAATACCAGCTTGGAATTTGTTTGTTTGTTTGTTTGTTTGTTTGTTTTAAAAAAGACAAAAAAGTATTGTAGCTGAGAATGTAAAGCTAACAGCTCCTCCTGGTGGCTGAGAACAACTTGCATTTGGCTGCGTAGTTTGATAACTGCATTTGGCATCCTCTTTTTATTTCTGCAATTGCCTGCAGCCCTTTCCTTGTCCCCTGGCTTCTTACTGTGTGGATAGTTTTTCTTCTAGGAAGAGAATCAGCACCTGGTGATTTGAAGTTGAACAGGTAAGTCACCTTGATATTGGATGCAGGGATCTGCTTTTTCTTCAAGATTCTGGGAATATTAAATTTAGTTTCTCCAGAAGATTGGAAAGCTGTTTTCTTCTATTTTTTTCCCTTCTCCTTCTTCTCCTCAGCATGGATAGGTCCTCATTGTAGAACTATAATTTACAACTCTTGGTCAAACTGACTGAAAATTGTGAGTACAGTAGTAGTTTAGCAATATTTGGACAACCAGTTCCTAAACTTCTGAAGGAAAGGAAGGCGCTAGCCAAAAGACTCTCACGAACAGATAATATTGGATCAGAGAGCCACAAGTTTAAGTCCTCCATTGGACAAAAGAAAATAATAATCTTGCTGTCAGTTGACCTTGAGCCAGTCATCTCTTACCCGGTCTACTGTATCTCCTGAAACTAATTATCTGGACGAAACTGTATTGTGGGGTATTAGCGAGTGATGTGTAATGGAAAACATGTCAGGCTTGAATTAAGATGGACCTGAATTCACTTCTCTAGTCAATCATCATTGTCCACCTAAATTTCTCCATTCAATCATTATTTTGATGGTGGTCACTTGTGTTAAAATTGCATTTAAAAAAGAGACAAACTAATTCCAGCGTCCAGTGATGCTCCTCCAAATACTGTAGCTATCGGTTTGCATCTTGCCTGTACTTCAGTTTGTTAAAGCAACCCTTTCTCTGCTAACTCTGATCTGGGTAGCAGGACAGAAACAGTGCTACTTTGTTGATGCATAATATGTAAAAAAGCCAAAGATCAAGCTCATCAATCCCATAGAGAAGCATACCCCTGCAAATTCTTAGGTTCAAAATCCCCACAAAGTGCTAAGTGGGGCCCTAGGAGAGATAAAAAAGGCAGACATGCAATATGGGGCTGGACTGAAGTTCTTGATTTTGAAACCTTGTCATTTCCCTTTTGAACCTGACCCGTTGGATCACTGTACATCATTACCAGCCAGCCTGTTGTGGATCACCTGGTTCTCTTTCTGCTCTCCCACCGCTTCCTTGGATTGAATGGCAAGATTGTCTCTCAGCTCTGGAATCCTAGGACCAGGGGTGAAATGCTACCAGTTTGCATTTTCTGCTTTCTAGGGAATATAAATTGCACGGCACAGCTGTCCCCCCCACCCTCGCTGCTCTACTTACTTTCTTAAGCCTCCTTTTTCCATGTGCAGTGTGTGTTTGCCACACACCACGCAAGGGTGAGCAGCAAACTGGTGGCAATCTGCGGATGATTTCACCACTGCCTAGGACCATCTATTTCTGATCCAACTAGCTCACTTTCATAAAAAATTTATTTGAGTTAATTTACATTACAAACAGCCAGGGGTTTTATATTCACTAGCTTTATATATTACAAGTCTAATAAATAAATAAATACAAAAAAAGCTACAATCATAAAACTATAAAAGTAGGACTAAGAGTCGTTGGGGTTAAAACTGCAGCTTCAAAACTGGAAAAATGAAAAATGGGTTCAGCAAGCTGTCTTTTCAAGTGGCAGGTGAAATATATGACAAGATTGTTCCACAGCCAATAATCCCCTTTTAGAAGAAAGCTTCACAACCTGATATTTAAATAAAAGCTAAGTTAATCCATCAGAAACATTAATGCAAAATCCTGCATTTTGAGATATACCTGTTCTGCAAGCCCTACATATATTTCTATTGAGAATAACTTTTCATTTAATGAAAAACTGAGAGAAGAACTTTAAAATAACTTGGAATATTTTCTCATAGCTATGTTAATTTTTCTTGAATTGGAGCAGAGGTGTTCACCAGATATGGGCAAGAAATTCAAGAGAATAGGGATCAGTGCAGTGGAAGCTCTGCCTTTTTTATGTGTGTCCCTTGACCAATCGAGAACAGAAATATTGCCCTAAACTGTACCTCTATTATTGATCTCTATTATTGATCTTTATTGTGCCAGGGAGTAGTAGTGTACACCCTTAGTAGGCCAGGGAATAACACTACCCTTACAGTTGTGATGTGCAATAGTTTCAAGACAACAGCTACTGGATTTTCCATCTTCGCTTCCTCTCCCAGCCAGCAGGAAAATGTTTTACCTATTAACACGATAATAACCATCAACTGCTCTTCAGAAAGGATATGTTTTAGATACAATACGTTCTGCCTTCCTTCATCAAATGTCCCACCAGCCAGGATATCAGAATATTTTATTATTTTATTTTATAATTTAATTTAATTAGTTTAGTTTAGTTTAGTTTAGTTTAGTTTAGTTTAGTTTAGTTTAGTTTAGTTTAGTTTAGTTTAGTTTAGTTTAGTTTAGTTTAGTTTTTTATTTTATTTCATTTCATTTCATTTTATTTTATTTGGCAGAGGCCTATTGATCTCTTGGGTGCTAAGTAAACCTCTATCCAAACAAAATCTCACTTTTTCCTCCTCTTAATGTATAGCATCATTTTCCACTTATTAAGTTGCAATCTATACTGAATCTCTCAAAAATTAAAAATAAATTGGTACGTCTCTAGATATTTCTACAGTAAATTAAGCGATATGAACTTTCAAATGTATGGTTATTGTAATCTTTGACAACTACTCAAAAATAACACTATAAAACACACACACACACACACACACACACACACAAATAGCACCCCATGCCTATTTGTTCCTTCTATACTTGCAAAGCATCTTTGCCTCCACCATGCCTGTTTGTTGATTTACCTATTGCCTTTTGTTTTTTAATATTTCTCCTCTCTTTTTAATTCCATCCAACCTAAGTTTCCCTTCCTTGCATCCCATTTATTTTTTCCATATAATATTCCACATGTTTTCTGATTCCATTTTCATCATCTGTTTCAAGCTGCTCCACATCCATTGTGCCCATTTTCTAATTTTATTGTTTGAAGAATAATATAACCGTTAATTTGCATTCAGCTGCATTCAAACTGTTTTCACTTCTTCATTTTCTTTTATGTATGACTTCCCCCTATAACTACTTTTAATAATTCAGAATCTCTTATCACTTTTATATCCTTCATTAATTCTCTTGAGTTACATAACAACCAATAAAATTAATCATGTTCTTCAAATCATTCCTTTTCCATGTGTACTCATGAAGAATGTTTTAATCATGTATTTGAAACAAGCATGATTTTTTCTAAGCAGATACCCACCACACAGTCAGTATTCTTACTTATTCATTGATTTTCAAATGGCTCAGTCAATCTGCACACAGCTGCCTTGACCTCTCCCATCCATTAATGTCACCACCCTACATAGCATTCGTTTAAAAAGTTGCACACATTTTCCCAAAACTCATCTTTAGTTCTTCCATTAGCACTACTCATGGGAATATACCACTACAATATGCAAATTATATCACCAATTTATGCATTCTTATTTCACTCTGAACCCACAATTTAAAAGTTATCGGTTCATGCTTTCTGACATGAATATCAGTCTCTTCACTTATAATTAAACCTCTACCTTTTCTGTGTGCATTAATCAATTCTAGTCCATATGATCAGACTATCTTTCTTCAAAGCAATTACATATTTTCCAGTTATCTTTGTTTTATAGACAAAAATAGGTTCATTTCATTTGCACACTCTTTACCATTTTCTTCTTTTACATTCCACATTACAATCTTCCATATGTGTCCAATACAGATTTCTTTTGAAGCTTGGCTTGAGGCTCATTATTTAATTAGGGCATCCATTGGAACCCTGACATCAGTTTTGCCAACAGATAAGCCTATAGATACCGACTTTGCCATTCATTATGACTTTGATATTTAATGATTTTCATATTTTAGATAAGGTTGAGTCATGACACAGCCTAAAAACATGATACAGGAAGCATTCCTGATAATAGTGAAGATAATGCCAGTAAATTGGGACATATTTTATTAATATCCACCAAGAATATTCCTGCTATTCCACATATAAATTATGATCTCTAACCTAGAAACTCCTTAGAAACCTAGTACAACTCTTGCCACCATCGGCTAATACATTTGATATGAGTGTGACCCATATCCCTCGTATTTTCAACATAGATCATCCTATGACCAGCAAGCTTATTGGAAAAGGATGTACATGCCTTAGCCATTCTCCTATAGGGTTCCCTAAATTGAGTACAAAATTACCCTGCATAACTTTAATTCTGTCTCTTTTGAATAAGAGAACTAATTGCAGATCTTGATTTCAATTTATTTTGCCTGTAAATCTTTCTACTCTTCTAAACTGAGATTTTTTTCCCCCATGGAGTATCTGATTTTAGTTCTATCCATGTGTCTGCATATCCATCAATCCACTTAATCAGACAGCCATTTTTTCCTTAGTGAGAAGAACAACCTTATCAGAAGACAGGTTAATTTAGAACAGAAGAAACAAAGCAAAACTTAGAAAATCTTCCTCAGCTACACTTCTGCAAAGTGAGATGGGAGAAATATGGTCTTTTTGAGGCAAAGAATAGATTCACAGGTTGGTACATGTGGAAGGGACAAAAATCTTGCAATGAATAGGTGATAAAAGCAAAAATCAGGATTTAATTGAATTTATGCCAAAACATTATGTAGTCTCCCAGTTCTATGACTGTTGTGCAACAAGCCTTCAAGGCATGAATGGTATCACTCCTGGTCATAGTCTATTCACTTACCTCCCTGTTCTGCCTAATCTTATTTTTTTCAGATGATTAGCAATACTCCCCTAATTTGTACCAATGTAGTAACTACTGGCTGACACTGCAGAATATTTTCAGTTCCTAGAAAAACTCTGCTTAATTAGGGGAATCACTAGACGATTATAAAAGGATAGATCACTTTTTAATCTGATCTTCATTTTTCTGAAATGCACACTGCCTCACCTTATTTGATTGGAAAGTTTGCATTTAATGTTTCTAGAACAGAATCTTGACAGAAGAGGTTGATGACATCAGACCTCATTAAACAATTCCACATTGGGATGGGATGCTCAATAGGTTTGTAGTGGAGCAGGAGTTTTTCTGGAAAGGTGAAGCTCTACTTTATGGGCCTTTCTTCACACAAGTCAATACAAGGTTGGTAGATTAAAATCCAGAACAATAGTGTGAGATATAAGACCCAAATATTTTAATCCTCACAATTCGTAAACAAGTCTGGTTCACAAAATTAAAAGTTTATTGGAGATAAAATGAAGAAAAATAAAAAGAGGTTGCAAGCGCGGCTTCTTAGACGGTATCCTTCCCCTGCCATACCTACCAAGCCATGCCACGCCCACCAAGCCACACCCACAGTAAAAAAAATCTGAAATCCACCACTGGAGCTCAGATGTTTGGGTGCAACCCAGCAAGGACTTTGTGACCAGCCAAAATCTACCTAAGGATAATCAAGTCAAAACCTGCTGCACTCAGACAACTGGTAGGCACCTTTCTTTAACAAACATTATATCTCAGAAAACAACCTTATCTTCACATGGTGAACAAGTCAATGTCTATTTACAAAATATACCCTCTCAATCGATTTGTATTTGAGAGGCATAGTGGAATGGCAACAATAAAAATAAAATAAAATCAAGTCACTTAGAATTATTACTGAGACTTAGAGTTAACTGTTGGGACAGTACTGTGATTATTAGATTATTTGCTGAATAAACTCAATGCTCTTGATAAGCTAATTATAAACTGAAGGAGGAAGAAACCTGCAGGAAGAGAATGCTAGGTATGTTTAAACACAGCTCCCTTAGCAACCAGTCTGACAACTTTCTCCCTGCTGGTATTGTCTACTGACCAGTGAGGCCTTGCTATGGATCCAGGGGGCAACAGTGCTGTCTCCCCACAAGCCTACCTCATTCAGCAACCAGTAAGTCACCGCAGTGGGTGGGAATTTTGAAAGGTATATCACTCTGAGCAGCAGAGAGAAGAATCTTTTTTACTCCTACACGTCTTCTTAATTCAGTTCCAACCAAGAAAAGTTCTGGGTTACCAAATTCTGTGTGGTCTGTGGGATAGACTAGACTGTAATGGAAGAGGCAATAAAATTGATATGCTGTAGCTAATTGTAACACTCCTCCTGAATCCCAAATGGACAACAGAACATGAAAGTATAACAAGAATTCTTGTGTCATCTAAAAGTCTAGCATATTTATGACTGCATAAAATTTAATATATCTAGATCCACTTCCTCAGAGGCAGGGAAAAGTCAGCTGTCGATGCTGGAGGAGTTACCATAGGTATAATATCCCTGCCTTAATTACCGTATTTTTCGGAGTATAAGACGCACTGGAGTATAAGATGCACCTTAGTTTTTGGGGAGGAAAATAAGAAAAAAGCTGATTGGCAGGTGGATTAGCCTCATGGAATACCCCCAATCAGCTGTTCTCAGAGGTGAGTTTTAGCAACAGGTTCCTTGTTGTGAGCTCTATGCCTTGCTTTTTTTTTTTTTCTGCCTCTGAAACTTCTGAAACTATTTCAGAAAAAAACTTGTTTTTTCTGCCTCTGAAAGCTTCTGGAAAAAAGGCTTCTGAAGCTCTGTTTGGGGCCTTCTTTTCTGAAGCTTCGTTTCTGATGCTTTTTTCAGCATCTGAAACCTCCGTTTCAGAAGCTGGGAAGGGCTACATTCGGAGTATAAGACACAACCAAATTTTCACCGTCTTTTTTTGGGGGGGAAGGGAAGGTACATCTTATACTCCAAAAAATATGGGTAAGCTGAGTGAGATATACTAAAGCTTGTGTGCTAATAAGTGAATTAAATCACACAGACCTCTTTTGCACTTGCAGTGAAAAACCAACCTGGCCACTTTTCTGCCAAATGAAAATGAGGATAGAAAACCCCTGTGTAGACCTATGCTCACAGAACATACCAGTAGATGGCAAATAGTTGTGCCATGCCCAATTGCCCTTAGAGATGTTTGTCTGACAAGTAGTTTTGTTTAACATCTTCACCTGGGCAGCAACCCTGAGAGGCATCTGAAACACACATGCACACCATCATCTACTCATGAAGAAACGTGACTTTTTTCTGCCATATCATGACGACGTTGCCTTCACTTGTAGCCCATATCTGAGAGGCCTTCAAGTTGTCCTTAGCTGTATTAATGTTGAGGTAAATTCCTGATACATTTCTCTAATTGTAAATATATGTGGACATCGTTCACCAATCATTTCATTAGTATCTCCCAGGCCTGGGACTGGATCAGCAGCCACTGGCCACTTTGCCTCATTCTTTCTTTTCCTTGTGCACTTCCACATTCTCCAGAGCTGTGAGCTATAGGGGAGTCTGTAGCAGTTATTCCAAATGATACTTCCCCATTGAACTCATTAGGTCTTTCAATCTTGGAAAGAGGAATTAACATAATGAATAAATGATGGGGATGAAGAGAAGGGCTCTGCAGTGCAATCGGAGGAGCTGTTAGATTAGGTGGGCTATTTTTAAATATAGGCTAAGTGTCCTTTCTCTAAATCACCAAAATTGTGCTTAAAAATAACTACTCCAACTGCTGACAAGCACAGGAAAGGGATTGTGCAATGCTACAGGAGAAGGAATCATGCTTTATGGTGCTGCAACACCATCTTTCATCAGCTTCTTGGTGAAGTGAAAGAGCACTAAATCATGTTTAAGATAGCTTGACAGGCATGCTGTGTATTGTCAGATGCAGCAGGAGCCTCCCTTCTGCTAAAGTATGCAATTTCCTCCTGAATGCTGTACACCGCAGAGGGAAGTTGTGTGGTGCAGTAGGAGGAGACTTCTGCCAAATTGTCCAACTGAGGGGGTTCCTGCAATGCAGCAGGAATTCTGTAATTCAACTTAGAAATAAGAAGAAAAATCTGGAATTTCTGGCTCAAATTCAAGAAGGTGTCTTGAGCAGAGGAACCAGCTGAATTACTGAAGATTAGAGAAGGGCAGAGCTAGCTAAAGGTGTCAGTTCAGACGGGGGGGATTTGGAAATACAAACCTTGGTCACCCATTTGTAGTCTCAGTTTTAATTTGTACTAAATTTTTTAAATGTTAATTTTATTCATTATTATCTTAATTAATTAATTTAATTAGACAATCTGCTTATTCAGTATGTTGTTCAGATGTTCTTTAAATCAGTATTTAACTGAAACTGTTGTTCTGATTGTTGTAAATTTGTCCCACACGCTGGCTTGAAACATAGGGGCAGCAAGGGATAACATCGGTAGGCATTAAAGCAGTTTATTTTGGGAATTTTGGAGAAAATCTAATTTTAGAGGCTTATAGCAAGTGGGCCTTCTATGGAATCCTCAAATCCCCAGTGTTTAGTTTTGCCCGTAATCAGATACCTGAATAATGTTTCACTTCAAGGAGATTGTGAAAAGTGCAACAGAATCCTTGTAGAGAATGATCCTGAAAAGTCATCCTGGTGTAAGAGAGGGCAAAGGGTCACTCTGATCTATTAAAAATTCCTGGAAGATCCACAGCATATATTGGCCAACATTTCTGTTTGCAATTGTTTAACCATCAGAAGAACTTGGATCCCATCCATTCTAAATTATACCACTGGGAGGAAAGAAGCCAGGGGTGCCTAGCTGTGTATTTGGTTTAAGTTTTAATCTAGCTCAATCAGATGTATAATTTCTGTATAAAACAACAATAATGGCAGAACATTATCCAGGAAAAAGTGGCAAGAGTCAGGTCTCCTGGTCTTCTCTGAATTTCTTTCCACTATTTCTCAGATTACTCAAGAGCCAGAAGTGACCATTCTCCAGCAGATACCATGGACACTTCCTCAGTCTAGCTGTACAAGCCACATCAAAGAAAGTAAGAAATCAGGTTTACCAATTCGCTAGAGAACTGAGATTGGTGGAAGAGGATATCCTAAAAGAAACAGCTGATTATCTTAGAACATATCTATGTATTACTAGTCTGAAAAAAAACTCCACCCCAACCCCTACAACTATCTGAATATGAATAAATTCAGAATATTTTAAAGCTTACATTATTTTTGAATCTCTCTTTTTTTAAAAAAATTTGATTTATATGCCGCCCTTCTCTGAAGACTCAGGGCGGCTTACAATGCATTAAGCAATAGCCTTCATACTTTTGTATATATTTATACAAAGTCAGCTTATTGTCCCCACAAACTGGGTCCTCAATTTACCTACCTTAGAAAGGATGGAAGGCTGAGTCGACCTTGAGCCTGGCTAGGATTGAATTCACAGAATTACAGGCAGCTGGATGTTAATTGCTGCCTTTAGTAGGAGGCATTAGCCCCCTACGCTACTCAGACTCCTTTTAATCTATTATATCAATAGATAATATATTCTAATCATGGTTTCTTTAAAAAATCTGATATTTATAATGCAAGCAAGTAGCTTTTTATATTTCTGATATAAATTTGATCTACCCATGATCCAAATATTTTTCTTAACCTATGAAATGATGCCAATCTCTCTAGTCTTCAACTGATGTAGGAATTTACAGAGGTGCTTTGACTTTTGCAAGATAATCTTGCAGCAATAACTTTCCAGTTCTGCCACTCTATTATAATGAGGATATTTTTAAAATTATAAAATAGACTATTGTCAATATCAGTTATTACACACATACAAAAAAGAAAGATGAGAAATTGCAACAAAATGTATGTGAGGCATGTAATTCCATCAGACATACATCTCTACCACATTTGAAATGCTCATGTTCACTAGTGATGCTACAGATATTGGCCAATAGGTACCAGTCACTCTCTCAAAACAGATTCCAATGATACATAAAGCCATGTAATTGGCGCATGATTATTTGGAGGAGCAATGCAGAGTGCAATGGCAAAATATTTTATTATTTCTTACAATAAGTGGCTAATTCATAACCTTTGAAAATAATTTGAAACAGCTTTATGAATCTAGTGCCATGTGTCTAGTAACAGCCACTTTTCTTGTTCTTAGTTGTCTGGATTAGATGGACAACTACTTTGAGAGCAGATGTATTAAAAGATTGGGAACATGGACTGAGACTTGAAAATGTTTCAATTTTAATCTGAGTTTGCCTGAAATGCAATAATTTATTATATTCTAATAAATATAGAATATATTCTATATTTGCCATTTTCATTTTTATGCCACATGTTGTAGTTTCATTTGATTTATTCAAATTAAATTTAATGGATTAAAAGTGCCACTATTTTTAAACATTAAGCTCTATAGGCGAGAGTGCACAGATTCTCCTATGCTGAAAATCAGATTTGGCCTTTGAACATATGGAAGTGCAATGTTAAAACTAATTTTGATTTCATTTCACTTGTATTTAATTAAAACTAAATATAGTTAATATGTTTTTGCAGTCTAGTATTTCATCAACATTGGAACTTGAAAATTCTGACAGCTTGTGGGACTGTGTGATGCTATGAGTTCAGGTTGTGCACCTTTGCTCTAAAGGTTCTGTAATTCCTTCTTTCATGTTAGATATTTCTGTTTGTGTATATGTATAAATCAATCAATATTGATTGTATTCTTAACTTCTGGAAGATTTAATAGAGCTAATGATGATACAAAATGCCCAGATGCATCAAGTCATAATGAACAACCTGGCTATGTCAGCAGCAGCATGCTTTGATTCCAATCCAAACCAGGTAAGTAGATTGTTAATCTAGGGTGAGTTTTACATACGACGGAGGACATAGAAAAAAAGAGAAAAAAGGCATTTCTGTGCCAACTATCTTGCCTTCTCCTGGCTTCAACTGATGGGCAGGAGAGCATCAGTTGAAACTGAGAGAAAGAAAAACATGTGTCTTTATGTCACATCATACGTACCAGAAGCCACCATGGAATAAATTGCCATTTTTCAATGAGAACTTTATAAGTTCCATTATAAAGTTCCATTCTCATGGAACTTATAAAGTTCCATGAGAACTTTATAAGTTCTATTCTTAAGTCTAAATCTGTTGTGAGAATGAATGTGCCTACTTCTATTACAAAGAGATATCTCTGATGCATAATGACTTTGCTGTTCTTTATTTATTTATTTATTTATTATTTAAATTTTTATACCGCCCTTCTCCTGAGGGACTCAGGGCGATGCACAGCCATAATAAAAACAACATATATCACAAAATTTAAAAACAGTTTAAAACATATTAAATAATTTGGCCCTATATTAAAACTCAAAAACTAAAACACCCATTAAAATTCATTATTTAGCCAGCCAAGCCTGTTCGGCTGGCTAAATAATTGGCTGCCTAGCGTGTGAAATGTAGCTACTAATGAATACGGACAGGAACAGATATGTATGAAGCAATGACATATCATCTGAAATACATTTGAAGTCGATAAAATACTGAATGACTCTGCACGTGTAATTGGATGTGAGAATAACCTTGAGGAACAGGAGGAAGAGTTGCAGCCAAGGCAAGAGTCAGACAAGCAAATCTGAGTCCAAAGCAGAAATAGAATTTGAAAAAGCATTTCAGGTAGGACCATCCATAGTTCTCTTACGATAAAGACAGAGAGAAAAAAAGCATGTTTAGCTTGCAATATTCTCTTACTATAACTTATAATAAAAGTGATTTTAGTACTCATGACTTCAAGGTCTATCTTCAAGAGCCGATGGCTTCAAAGCCCTGACTTGACAGCCACACAGGAAAAATAAAGGAATGTGATGCGCCAAGTCAGTTCTCAGAAGTTTTTAACTTTTTCTGATCAGGATCCAGAATATATCTGGGGTTAACTTCATGACCCATAATTACTATTATAATGCATAATAAATTATTATTTTCACTACTCACCTTTTCAACATCTCTTTTACATAATGCAGCCAGATGTTCTGCCTAAAACAGTCACAACAGCAATATTAATAGATTTTAGTATAAACAGATTTCTAACTCAAGGCAACTGTGAATTGTAGGAAGGAGAGAGGAACAGTACTGAGAATTGAAAGGGGCTGGAGAAGGTGGCCAGAGAAAGACTCTCAGAAGTAGTAGATTGCTATCAAAATAACAGTAGGTCTTTACTATTCCTTAAAGGTAGAGTCATCTCACTTCAATTTATTGCTAACCTCATGCTGTTGCAACAGGAAATACCAATTTATTAACAGGACTATGTCAATGCAGCCACAGGGAAAACCATTTTGGGTTTATGATCCTTGAGATAAGGACCACTGCCTTAAGTGTCCTAATCTTTCTTTCTTTCTTTCTAGCAGATACCCCTTATTCCCTGGCAGACAGAGGATGAAGATGAGATTGACATGGTATTCCACCACTATTATGCACCCTATCCAAGCACCCTTCCATTCAAAACATGGAAGCCTCCGTCTCAATCTTCAGGTTTGACACAGCAGCAGCCCATCATTCGTCATGTGGGCCCAGATCTTCAGTCAACAGGGAAACAAAATGATGGGTGAGCAAAACTGTGCAGATGGGGAAAGGAATATAAACAATCAAATAAAGTGTTTCATTTCAGTATTCCATTATGCATTGCCATAATTCATCCAAATGTCGCATATGAAACACGTAAGGCTAAGACAAATGGTAAAATAGTAATATTCATCACAAAAAGTGCCAAGTAAGATGCACCTGGACTCAGGACCTTCTCTAGATTATGGCAAGCCAAGTGAAGCAACTTGCATTTTATAATCACCACCATTAATAGCCTGTGGTGTGACACTACTGCTATTATTTATTCTTTGTACTCCCATATTCTGCATATACGGGAGTACAAGAGCCTGGTGGCGCAGTGGACTAAGTGCTGTAAAAGTAGCAC
The DNA here is from genome assembly GCA_038048745.1 of Coluber constrictor foxii. Classification (NCBI taxonomy): domain Eukaryota; kingdom Metazoa; phylum Chordata; class Lepidosauria; order Squamata; family Colubridae; genus Coluber; species Coluber constrictor. The sequence goes on from CM075961.1 coordinate 76,019,252, forward strand.
TTATTTGCCAGCTGCCTGCAATTTTTGCAAGTTCAAATGTCACCAGGCTCAAGTTTGACTCAGCCTTCCATCCTTTCGAGGTAGGTGAAATGAGGACCCGGATTGTGGGGGCAATAAGCTGACTTTGTATAAAAAAGAACACCGCTTAGCAGGGGGGCGAAAGCCCCGCTAAGCAGGTATATACAAAAGTATGAAGGCTATTGCTTAATGCATTGTAAGCCGCCCTGTGTCTCCAGAGAAGGGCGGCATATAAATCTAACTAATAAATAAATAAATAAATAAATAATATACATTTTTGCTAAATGTGTAAATATCCCAGATATTTACTATTGCTTATTCTTGTAGAATTTATTCAATTACTTCATATCCTGAAAAACAATGGTATTTACAGTGAACAAAAAATTCAGCAATACTAGAAGCTTCAGTTGGCTCCTAGTATTTTATTAGGCATTTCAAAGAAAAAGTCAGGTGAGATTTCTGCTAATTTGATAAAAGGGAAGCTTTAAACAAAACAGGGGAAGGACCTTGAAACTAATGTCTTCTAAAATAAGCAGAACTATCAGTGTAAGATAGTTCCCATGGATATCGAGAGTTATCCATGGATATTTCCCGCCACTTTGTAATATTAATACTCCATTTTAATTTATTATCTATCTATTTAGTCAAGTGATACCCCCGCCCCCACCCCCAAGTGCCACTGGAACAGTCACAGCTGATGTCCTACCAGCTTCAGGTAAGGATGCAGTGGATGGACCACAAATCCATTTCATTATTTCCATCATAACTTTCTGATGCAGGTGGAGTTATGGAGTCTTTTTCCCCTGTTAATTTAAGCACTGGTTTAATGTCAGTTCAGCCATTTACTATAAAGTCTCAACTTGGCAGCTTTAAGATGTAGCTACATTGATCTAGATGAATGTAAACTATAAAAGTCAAATAAAGCCTAATGAAACTGTAATACAGCTCAGTTTGTATCACCAATCAATGGCCGTTTTAGGCGGTATACAACTTTACAGTCCCAAGGCTGTAACTATTTTTTAAAATAACCATTATTTTTAAAAGTATTAGCAATTTAAAAGGGCCTAATTTCACCAGATTCTATACATTTCCTATGAAATCTTGCAAGATTTCCAATGAAAGCACAGAGATTTTGACATTTAGCAGTCTTGCATGATTTAACCATTTATAATTCAACATTTTTGTTATAATGTTTTATTGGGGGAGAGCAGAGTTGCATCTAGGACTGTTGTAAATTCTCTCATGCCCACGGTGTTGCATTGCCAACATTGACTAAATAATATTTGAATTTATTTAAAAGATATTTTTGTAGATATTAAAGAACTATTTTCTTTATAGGAAAAGGAGATGGGGAATAGGAGGAAAGCAAAGGGAAGTGCGAGACCAATGGCAGTGTAAGCACCTTTCCTCTGCTAGAAAGATAATTTGTGCAATTTTCTCTTCCAGAATACTATGACTACACTGAGCGATGGAACTGAAATTAAAGTTTCATCTATTTTTCCTCCAAAAAGATTTCGATTCCCAGCTGCAAGAAGTCTAAAAAGCTCTTCTGAATTGCACTCTAGCCAACCAGAGTATGGGCAGGACAAACTGTGTCATACTGTTTTCCTAATAGGATCAAAGCTTAAGATCAAAGCTAGTATGTTTATATTTGTGCACATTTTCCAAAGTTTGGAATAAATTGTATAAGACGTTATATGAGTTATGCATAATGCTTCTATGGACAAGTGCTGCTTCCATTTTCTACAGGGCAGCTACACTTTAATATTTTGTCTGGGTTTGCCCAGCCCTCTTCCAAGAAGTATATATCTTTTTATTATCGTTATGAATTCTTGAGCCCAAGAAGATTAAGTGTATACTGATACTTCTTCATTTTTCTGCTTTGGCCTGGCACCTGCTGTTAATCTCATCTCTGTTTGTTTGTTTGTTTGTGCTGAGCATCACAATGCTCTTTGTCCTTCTTCAGTAGATATTCCTCAACTCTTCTTCACTTCAAGATACTCAAGTGGTATCAACAGCATTTTTTTTAGCCATATTAATTCAAGTTTTGTTTCTCCTAGTTCAGCATTTCTCATTAATAGGTTCTGCATATAAACTGAGTAGATAAGATGACAGTACGCAATCTTAACACGGTTCCTTATTCTACTTTTGAGCCAATTAGTTGTTCCTTTAGTCATTCTAATGTTCACTTTCTAGTCAGCATATAAATAGAAATGAGGTTCTCTGATGTGCTTAAGGGCTACTGATAAGTGCTTAAGGGCTACTGCAGTAGAAAAAAAATTATGTACAGGTATCCCTCACTTAGTGACCAAAATTGGGAAGCAGTCAGTAAGTGAAGTCACAGTTGTGCTTATGATCTTACTCCAGCTTTCCTTTGCTTTACAAACCTGTGAGATCATAAAATCAAGTTTGTAATTTCATCACTATTGTAACTGCAAACAGTCACTAAAAAGGCAACCATTACATGAGAACTACCTGTAATCAATAAACAAAATTTAAAGTAGTTTTGGAACTCACGTTCTTCTTCTACTATCCATGGAAATGTGTTTGGTTTAATACCTTCTTTTTTGTTATTGGAATATAGATGGATCTGTTCCAGTCTTTTGGCAGTCTCATACTTGCTAAAAACAAACCAGCAAGCAGGATGCTAATAGCATCATCTTACAAAATTTTAAACTGTACACTGATACTAGAATACAATTAACAATATTTTCTGCAAGCCACTTCATTTCATTTTTCAAATTGTCTGGTGTCATTTAGTGGAGACCCACTGGTGATTTGGGCATTTTTTTCAATATAGTTCATAAATTTGTTCTAATACTTCTTTGTATCAAGTAGAATGATCTTATCTTTGATTGTACCCATCTATGCATAAAAGTTTTCTTTGACTTTAATTTCTTTAAATAAGTATTTTGTCTTTCTTTGTCGGGTGTCTATCTCCCTGTCACTTTTGTTCTTTCAGATTCAGTAGATTGTATTGTCAACCATTTCTTCTTCTTTTGATATCTCTAGTGCGAAATATTTTTATTGTTTTATCCTTAATAACATCACAAACTTTGGTCTAGAGTTCTCCAGGAACTCTATTCATCACTTCTATTTTAATAAATCTGTTGTTTATTCTGACCACATACTCAGACAGAATATTGGGAGAGTCCAATTATCCTTTCCTCATTTTACCTTTCCCCTTCTCTCTTAATTTTGAAGAAAAGGCTAATATATGACCCTAGCTCCAACATGGACTTCTCCATTAGTATTTGCCCCAAGTGGACTACAGACCACAAGCAACGTATTTGGGACCACCCAGAGGAAGGAACAATTGGACTAAGATATGTGCATAGATCTTGCTTCTCAAGGATGATCTGTGTCTATTTTTTCTTCCAAATAAAAACAACTGGTGCTTTTTAGATAATTTGTTTACAGTTCTGTATTGTTTTTATTAGCAATAAAGATTATAGTTAGCACATTTCCTGAGCCTGTTTTATTTACTTGATTGACATAGTGCTTTTTTGAGACCCTGATGCCTTCTTTGTAAAGAGTTTCTTGATTTACTCTATTAAATATGTCCTTTGTTTGTTCTATTACATTTTATAATGTAATTATTTAATCATTATTTGACTATAAAATAAAGGAAAATAATTATGAAATCATAATACAGTCATTACATCTTGTCAAGCTTAATAGAGTTTCCTCTTCCCTCATAGTTTTTTGTTTTCTTTCATATGAAGGGGGCTGCCTTATATGAATTTCCCCAAAATGAATGTCCTTCAGATGTGCATCTTTTATTTCCTAATCTTACTCATCATCCATATGCTATTTGTAATGAACAGCCCACTTTGAATATCTTGAATAATTCTGAGATACTAATCAATAATCCAGAAGGTCCCTCACCATGCTCAAATTTCACCTAAAGCCGAAGAATCCAAATTCCTCACCAAGACATTGCTTCACCATGAATGTGCAGTTACAGGCTCATAAAATTAATTGGCAGAGCTTGCCCAGGTAATAAAATGAAATAATTCTACAGCTTTTGCATTGAAAGCTACTACTGCCTGAGGCCCTGAAGTATAGACAGGATATTTTTGCACAGTATTGTGCCCAAACGTCTAATTTGATTAGATCACTGCTTCACTGGCATAGCAATCTAGGCCCCGGTGAGGTAGCCATGTTTATCTAATAACTAAAAAATGACAAAGCAGCCCAGAAGGATATAACTATACAAAAAGGCTAAAGGAAAAATGGGAGCCCAAATTCTGATAGCTTTTTTTCCTATAATATAGAGTTTTTCTAGATCCCTGAAGACTAGAACAAATCCATCATTATTTCAATCTACAGAAAAGGAGATAAGAATCCTCCAATTTTCTTCTGCTCCTATTAAGTGTAATTAGCAAGATGTATGTCAGGCATTTCTGTGGAAATCCCATAAACAGGTTGGTGCAACATAACATCCTGGAAGAAAAACAAGCCAGTTTCAAGGAGGAGCAGTTACAGCTCAGTCAATGTCTTAGTCTTCATTTTCTACAGAAAAATATATTGTTCATCCATGCAGGATTCTCCATTGTTTTTATTGATTCAAAGGCAGCTTCTAGCTCTCTACATTCCATGGAGAAACAGAATGTTCTTTCTACTAACCGATGCCTTTTGAAAGCAATATAATACTATATGAATTTACTCGGATGCTTCAAGTCACCTCTCATCAAAAATCCACATTCACAAGGTGTGAGAAAAGCTTGCATTCTGGTGCTCTTCCCCCTTTTTTACTTCTATATTAATTTGTTAGTTCAAGCTTTGATAAACCCTGAGTTTCATTCCTCCTCCCAGGTTACTGACTGGCTAAATCTTTCCATCCTTCTATATGTAAAATGTTGTAGTAGTCCTTTTTTAAATACCAGTGTGCCTCTTGGAGGTCTTGCTTCTTATTCCAGCAAGGAGCAGCAGGTTATCTACAATAAAACTAAAGTAATCATGTTTTCTAAAGGGCTTTTCCTCACTCTAGGAAAATGTTGCTAGCATTAATCAAAATAAAGTCTTTACGCATTTGGTTATATCTTTCCAAGCCTTGGTGACTTGAAAAATCAGCAATAGTAGGTCACCCCTAGAGCCCATAAACTTTAAAGCACAATTTTGCAGTTTGCTAATTGCAGTGGCAATAACTATATCCCAGCTGCCATACCTTTAAAAAACAAACCTTTCATTAGTTATTATTATATGATGTGCAGTCTTGTTCTTTAAGCTGTACATGACTAGTTTACTCTAATTTTTTAGAGCTTTATTGTAAGTGCTTCCTGCATATTAAATTCATGACTGACCTAATTCCTGGGGTGACCTATATGCTTTGCTGGTTAAAATATTGGTTTAAATGACTTTAAATGGATACTTAGGCTTCCCTGTGCTTACAGTTAATTGTATATCTCCATGGAAGTCAGGCTTTCTCATGTCTTTAAAATAGTATTAGTTATCAACCTAGTATCTGACTTTATTTGATTCTGAGAAAATCTAGTCTGCTCTGCAACAATTAGCCCTCAAAACCAATATTCAGCAAACTTTGTAAATGTGAATATGTACCTGTCACTTTTGACTCTGATGACTATACAGGAAAGTTCATGGAGTTTTCTTGGCAGCATTTTCAGAAATGTCTTGCCAATGACTTCTTCCTAAGATAAGAAAAGACTGACTCAAAGTCACTCTACTGGCTTCATGCTTCCAATACAGGAGTGGAATTCAGATTCTCCCAGTTTCCCCTTCTATGTCTTTACTCACACATCAAACTGGCTTAGCCCAATTCTAGCAAAATCCTGCTCTCGTTAAGAATGGGCTTCTTCAGGAGGCTGTTCTCTTTTACTAAATACTTAATAAACATTCTCTGCCAGTCCCACAGGATGGCTTTCACTCTAGCCCACTGTTTCACACTCACAGACACATTAAAAATTGTGATTTTCTCACGTCCTTCTTTTTAACTGAAAGTTTTACAAAGAAGATAAAAACTAAGCCAAGATAATAAAGAATAAAAGCAGCAAAGGAAGTAAGAAGAAGAAATAAAAAAGTGAAAGTACAGAAAGAAAGAATAAAGGAGTAGAAGCTTCTAATTTCCTTTGAAGAAAATATAATTACAATTACAAGATTATATCTTATTCTATGATTACAAAAGAAAGCTCACTTTTTTTTATTATCCTATTTTTGATGATGATTGGGGGGGGGAGGAGGGGAAAAATCTTTTCCTAGCCTCATTAGCCAGCACATATGAGGCATATACTTTTCTCCTGTTAACTAATTGGTCACTGCATATCTCCACAACACTTATTTATTGCAATTACAATAAATCTATCAAATACTTGTTCATAATCTTCTTATGTCAAGCTTTGTTTATAATTTTCAGTTACCTATAATGTCCTTTACTGTTTTCTGCTGTGCTTTGGTCTTTGATAGTAAAATTAAATAAATGAATAAATAAGCAAAGAAATTAATTTCCACCAATTAGGATGTTGATTAGAACTCTAAGTGTTTAAACACTTTGGGGAAAAGCTGTGGAACTTGCCTTTTTTGAATGACATGTCTGCACAACAAGCAGAAATGCAATCAATATTTTCAGCATAGAAATGAAGTATTGAGCACCTGTTTCTTTTACATTTTTCTTTGCCATGGCAGATGGCAATTGTCCCTTCAAGAAGGAAGGGCATTTATGAGCATTTTCTCTTAAATCCTCAGTGCTGTTACCTAGTGATTGTTTTAACACAGAAATTAACCTGGTTTTGAGAAGTTAGTTCACATGAGAGCTTCCAGCAAGAGAGCTTCTAGCTGCTTTGGCAATTAATTTTAGAGAAGTCAGCTGCAGAATCTTCAGCTACAACTGTGAAGGACTGAAACTAGAAATCCATATTTTTTTCTCACTCACAGATCACATATAGGCACAACTGATGGAGCAGTCTCAATTTCAAAGACACAGGTTTTTTTGAAAATCATCTTTCTTCCCTTTCTTGCAAAGTGGGACATATAGCATTTTTCATTGTCTTCTATCTGTTTGATTCTTCATTTGGAGTGGAATTGCTTCCTTTCTATCCCATACAATTTAGTTTGCAAGAGCCTCCTACAATGGTAGGGCCACCAGGATAATCTCTCCTTCACAACTCCCACCGGAACTCCTCACTGAGAAGTGCAGTCACTGCAAATCAGTGCTTCCACTGATCCAGTGCTAACCTCTATGAATGGTTCAGAAGGAAACCATGGTTGATGGTTTCAACAACCACTGGAAATTCTAGTAAGACCACAAAAGGTACATTTCCCCATGGATGACAGTGGTCATCAGAGCAGCTAATTCTGGTTTAGTCCCAAGCCAAGGTCTTGAGTGAAAAAATATATAATTTGCTTCCCCTAGGATGCTCTATTACTGAACCCCAACCACAGTTTCAATAGCTTTCCCCAAAAGAGAAAGGTTGGACATAAGATGATACAGATAGGGAGATGCACCCCTTTCCTAGGGTGGGGTGAATCATAGTTTCTTGCAAGGCAGTCGATATCGCTTTCCCAGAACAGCACTGACAACCTTCCAGATCCAACTTATAATCACTCCTCCAGACCTCCCACAAGGAACAGAATAAAGCCCACAGATAGTCAGGTATAGTCAAAAGTGTATTTCAAGTTCTTAGCCTACAAATTATCTGAGATAAATTGATAGACATCACTCTAGTCACCACAATGCACTCTGCTCATGAAGTCTCCTGAACATTTTTCCCAAAGAGAACAACTTCAATTACAAAATGGTGTGGTAACTGATCATACTAACTGGGTATTCACCCACCCTAAATAAGACTTCTAAATGTCCACTGAAGCAATAAGAATGGATAAGTAATTATATTTCACTTCCCTTATCGTTAAAAAGACTTAAGGCTGAGTAAGTACCTATATTGATACTTCTCTGGCTTTATTGCCATGATTTAAGCTCACATTTGAACCCATGTCTGGCCTACTTTACTCTTGTGTTTCTGCTAGCATTCAGAAATGTTCCTTTTCCCAAAGCAATTTATAATCCAAAGATAAATTAGGGAATCGGAAGAGGCTTTTTGGGAGCAATTCTGTGAAGCCTGTGAAGAGACTGGACAGCTACTTATCTGGAATGCTATTTGGATTAGAAGATAAAATAACAGAATTAGAAGATAAATTAATTAGAAGATAAAATAATTAGAAGATAAAATAACAGAATAACAGAGTTAGAAGGGAATTTGGAGAGTTAGAAGGGAATCCAAATTCCCTTCTAACGCTGTTATTCTGTTATTTTATCATTTCCATAATCCAAACCGCAACTAGGTACTCAGATTTCCAAGGGACCCAACTGATTCCATAAGCACCTAGAATAGAGCATATTAATGGGGCTGTTTCCTATAGAGAAATCAAAGGTGTTCACAAGTTTTAAAGTGACCAGAAAGTAATCTGACTGATGAGGGGCTTATGTTAATATTTCCCATCTTCAGATCATGTACAAATTTGTCAAAGATAAAAGTTAGCTATCATGTATAGCCCCCAGTATGTGTCAGAGCTGTGATGATTTGGAACAAACCAGAATTTGAATGGAGATTGTGAATTCCCAGCTGTCTCAAACCTCTCCAAAAAGGCATGGAGGTTGAAAGCCCCAGCAAGCCTTAGCCTGGGGCTGGAGTCAGCAAACTTAAACACTCAAAGAGCCACAAAAGGTCCTAACCATAAGCCCCCCATTGAATTCTGGAGCCAACTGGAAGTCTGATTTCCCCCGCCATAGAGTCTCCTCCTAGCATGACATCCTTTTCCCTCTGCCAACCAGAAGTTTGATTACCCCACCATAGAATCTCCTCCTAGAGTGGCATCCTTTTTCCTCTACCTGTCCTAACCGAAAGTCCTATCAATTGTGGAGCCAACAGGTGACAGGGAGCCACAGCAGAGAGATAAAAGAGCCACGTGCAGCTCCAGAGCCATGGGTTGCTGACCCCTGGTCTAGAGAATCCATCCCAACTGTAAAGAAAGTTAAGTACACAGAAACAAGTCTGCTGGGCCACAGTGGAAAGTATACATTAGTGGTATCTCCATTTTGTTCTTCATATGCAATTCTACTTATAGGACTTCATATCCGGCAACCTGCAGAACAACATATCTGATCACTATCAAAGTTTCCACCTCTCCTCACTAACTTGGTATTGAGGCTGATATCCCATGTGAAGCCTGGCCATGCAGATCTCATACAGAGGAATTCTGGTACTCTTCTCTAAGCAGCTGTGAGAGATAGTTACCAGGTCTACTTTCTATTCTGTCATTAAATCATGGAGGAACCATGTCTTCTTAAAAAGATTTGTCATTTCCCCAAAACAGAAATAATAACAAAACTGAATCCAAGGCTTCCAGCAACCCAGCATCCAAGAAACTACACTGAGACTTGAGTCACCATCAACCCAAGCAATCTCAGAAGCAGGCATTCCTTAGCATCAATCCTATTCCCACGTATAGCAACAGACACACCTCCTCCAACACACCATCTCCAACTCATTGTATCTCTCCAACAGCAGGGATTACCTAACCATTTCATCTTAGCTCTTCACCCTTTCTTCTTCTATCAGTGTCGGAAATATATGAAAAAGAAAGCAACAAAAATTATTTTATATTCTCTTTCAATTAATCTTAACACTCATTTTGGAATAAGGAGGAGTCAGGTTTTGTTCCCACTTTTCATTTCTTCTGAAGCAAATATATGTCACTTGGATTTATCTTGCCACAGTATGCTAATCTTAGTAATGTTAGAACATAGCAAACTAGCTTGTCATCCATAAAGGAAACAATGATGACAAATGCTTGATATTTTTAATAATTTCTCTAATTAATATGCTAGCAAGGATGGATATGTAACTGAGGCCAAAGTAATAGTCACATAATGAGTAAATAATTAATAACATGCTATCTCATCACATGCTGCTGCACATAATATGAACTGTTGTCATAAACTAAGTATTATGAATTTTACATTTGATTCAATATTCTTTTATACACACATCTAAAACCTATTGCAGACTTTAATTGCTTCTTGATTAAATTAACCGCTGCCACCTAGTTACCATTGGCTGAACTTGTACAGGCAGTCCTTGGCTTATGACTACAATCAGGACTGGAAGTTCAGTTGCTAAATGACCTGGTCATAAGCAAGACATCATGTAATCACATTACTTAGTGACCCAGAATCTTGCAATCCCTGTTGCCATCATTAAGTAAATTGTACCAGAAATGCCTCTTTGCACAGAGCCCCTTGGCAGGGAATCAGAATCAGAATAGAGCTTGGAGCATGAGATCCTATATCATTTCAAACAAATGACTGTCCAGTCTCTTTTTAAAAACCTCCTGATGAAACCCCAACAACTTCTGACTGCAAGCTGTTCCATTAGTTAATTGTCATCACTGTTAGGATGTTTCTCCTTAATTCCAGGTTTCTTCTCTCCTTGATTAGTTTTCATCCATTGTTTCTTGTCCTGCCTTCTGGTGCTTTGGAAAATAAATTGATCCTCCTCCTCTTTGTGGCAGCCTCTCAAATACTGGAATACTGCTATCATGTCACCCCTAGTCCTTCTTTTCTCTAGACCAGCCAAGCCTAAATCTTGCAACCGTTTTTCATGTGTTTTAGTGTCCAGGCCCTTAATCATCTCAGTTGCTCTTCTTTGCACTTTTTCTAAAGTCTCAACATCTTTTTTGTAATAAGGTGACCAAAACTGAATGCAATATTCCAGGTGTGGTCCTACTAAGGATTCATAAAGTGGTACTAATACTTCACATGATTTTGATTCTATGCCTCTGTTTATACAACGAGGGTTGCATTATCTTTTTTGGCTGCTGACTCATGTTTAAGTGATCGTCCACTAGGACTCCAAGGTTCCTCTCACAGTTAGTGCTTCTGAGCCAGTTTTCACCTAATCTGTACTTGTATCTTTGGTTTTTCCTGTCCAGGTGTAAAACCTTGCTTTTCTCCACGTTACATTTCATTTTGTTGGATAGGGCCCATTGTTGAAGTCTGTCAAGACCTTTTTGGATCCTGAGCTTGTCTTCTGTGATGTTGGCTAGTCCTGCCAGCTTGGTGTTATCTGCAAATTTGATGAGTTCCCTTTCTATTCCCTCATCAGAAATAGGTTGTGGTCTACTTCATTAAATGCCTTGCTGAAATCTAAATATATTATGTCTACAGCATTTCACCTGTCTACTAATTTAGTCACTTTGTCAAAAGATGAAATAAGATTGGTTTGGCATGATCTGTTTTTAACAAACATACTGGCTATTAGTTATAACATTTTTTTTTTAGATGTTCACAGATCTGTTTTTTTGATTATTTTTTCCAGTATCTTCCCAGGTATTGATGTTAGGCTGATTGGTCTGTAGTTTTTGGGGTCTGTTTTTTTCCCCTTTTTTGAAGATGGGAACCACATCAGTTCTTTTCCAATCCACCTGGTAGTTCCCCGGTGTGCCAAGATTTTTTATAGATATGATAAGATACGATTGCAATGGCAATCGTAATCGTAATGGTGCAATGGTAAAGATATTATACAATGGTAAAGGGATTGGCAGTGTTTGTGTTATGTAAGAAAGGATGGGGGAGGTTGCTTTTGGCTTTTCTTCTTTTTTTCACAGTGAAAGCCAACTCCATATAACGTAGGAACTTGGCACAAAGGGTAATTTTGGCATCCTGCAGCTCCATTAAGCTATTTTGTGCTGATGCTTCTTTTTTTGCCTTGTAAAGTCAACCCTGTATGTCCCAAGAACCAGGCAGTGGGAACAAAAAGATAGTGCTGAAGATCTGCTGGGGTGGTGGAGTGCAGGGCAGCAGAGGGTTAAATAGATGGGGAAATGATAGATGGGGAAGTAATAGGTGAGTGAGGGCAGTTGCAGCACTCCCATGGTCATTAGTGTGGGCAGGTTGCCCAGTGCCTAAATACAGATCACATTATTGCAAAGGGTAAGGCAAGAGCCATAACTTTAGGCATGTGTTGTAAGCCTTGGTGGCGCAGCAGCTTAAGTGCTGTTAAAGTGACACCAGCTGCCTGCAATTACTGCAAGTTCAAATCTCACTAGGCTCAAGGTTGACTCAGCCTTCCATCCTTTCAAGGTAGGTAAAATGAGGACCCAGATTGTGGGGGCAGTAAGCTGACTTCGTATAAAAAAGAACACCGCTTAGGAGGGGCTGAAAGCCCTACTAAGCAGGTATATACAAAAGTATGAAGGCTATTGCTTAACGCATTGTAAGCCCCCCTGAATCTCCGGAGAAGGGCGGCATATAAATTAATTTTTTTTTTTAAAAAAGTCCCTTTGTTCAGCAACATTGTAGCTTTGAATGGCTGCTGAATGAATGGCCATAAGTCAAGGACTATCTGTAAAACTGTAAAGCTGAGCAGAGTTGAACCTGATTAATAGCAACAGGAAATGCCAGAATCATAGACTGGGAAGTCAAAAAATATCCCAACAAAAGGCAATGGCAAAACACTCCTATATTGTTGCCAAGACAGTTATGCTGATATGTCCATAAATCACCAGGAGTGGAGTTCACTTTGAAGGAGATTTAATCTGAAAGACAATCCTTCTAAATAATTTTCAGCAAACTACATTCAGTGGCCATTGGAAGAGTTCTTGTTTAAATTGGAATTTAATTGCCCTAAACTCAGCATGGAGTTAGTCATAGACTATTTTTTTGGTGCTTTCTAGTCAATGTTGACTTTTAGAAACTGCCTGGACATGCAAGATTTCAGAAGTATTTTGCCATTGTCTTCTTTCTAGGCCTGAGAGATACCGACTGGCCCAAGAACACCCAGTTGGTATTACACCTAAGGCAGGACTAGAACTCACAGTTTCCAGCTTGAAGTCTTAACTACCATGCCAAACTACCTCTCACGTTCTAGAACTCTATTTCTAATTGAAGAATCATGGACCTTCCCATTCTACTATCAAAAAGATGTGACAACACGTTTGATCTTCATAGATAGCAGTTTGGTGGAAATGACAAAAATTGTGCAACTTCCATAGGAAGAAATCATGGACTGAAGACAGTTCTGTGGAAAGCTAAGCCAACAACTGCAGCAAAGCACTAAAGGACCTGTAAGTAGACTAATACTTCAGAACCTCTCTGGACAAGGAGAGGATAGGTGATTGCTCCTATATACTCCAGTCCAAACAGTTGCTACTTACAAGAAGATTGCAAGACAGAGACAGATTTTAAACACTGGGAAATGACATCTTGCTCGCAACTGTGGTCAGTGCCTTTTAAAGAACACTAAATTCACAAACTTCCTTTTCTATTCACATTCAGAAATTGCTTTTAGCTATTAGAGATTTTTGGATTGACAAGATTTTTGGATTTTTGGATTGAAAATGGTGGGTGAATTTTCTTTCAATCCTTAACAAAAGAAAATATTAACCATAAGCTTAAGAATTTTTAAATTGAAATAAACACCTAAATAAAAATATTATAATTATTATTGTAAATTATAAGCAGTTTAAGGCTCTAGTCAAATTAGGATTAAGATTTTGGAATCACTTCCCAAGGGAAATAGATTTATTTGGACTTTGGCAAGACAAAATAAGAAAAATCATTTAAAAAAATTGGACACTAGAGGGAACTAAAGGTTATAATTAAAGGAAAATATACACAAACCTGATTAATTTGACTTATAAAATGACATAAAATTTTTTAACAATGAAAATACTGAAGGACACTTTTGAAAAACGGAATCAGAAGTTATCAAAAATATCAACAGCAATAGACGGTGTCAAAATGTTATGGAAGAAATTGCAGATGAAGAATAAGTTTTAACTGACAAGATAGAAATGACATCAAAATGGATCTATAAATCTGTTAGAATGTTAGACTGTTAGACTGTTAGAATAATATAAAAAAAGATTTCCCACTGAACATACAAAAGAAAATAGTTGATGGCTTAAAAATCCAAAAGCTGTTCATTAGGCAGATAAAGATTTATATATATATATAATTTAAATGCTTCTTTTGAAAATGACCCAGGGGCAGTGGTGGGTTTCAAAATTTTTTACTACCGGTTCTGTGGGGTGTGCCTTGGTGGGCGTGGCATGGCTTGGTGGGCGTGGCAGGGGAAGGATACTGTAAAAACTCCATTCCCACTCCATTCCAGGGGAAGAATACTACAAAATTCCCATTTCCTCCTGATCAGCTGAGACTCTGGAGGCAGAGAATAGAAGGGGATGGGGCCAGTCAGAATTTTTACTACCGGTTCTCCGAACTATTCAAAATTTCTGCTACCAGTTCTACAGAACTGGTCAGAACCTGCTGAAACCCACCTCTGCCAGGGGGCATATGTCAAATGTAAGAGTTATAGAAAAAGACGTTAGCTGTAAAATAGTAGCTATGATGTTGGACTAGGACAGGGGATATCACTCTGCCATCCCCATTTCCTTGTTTTGTTTGCTTCTGCTTGATCTATTTCACAGGCTTGCTAATAAGCAAAAAGATATTTGCAATTTCTTCCTCTCCCAGAAAAAAGGTGGAATATAAAGACAATCACACAGTAAAAATAAATATATTTCCCCCATATCCATAGGATCTCAATAATTACATTTCTTAATGAACAATAGGATTCCAGAAATATAGTCTAGCTAAAACTAAGGTATACTGCTGCTAATGCACAGGGAAATAGCAATTTGACTGCTTATTGACATTCCTATAATCATTAATTGAAGAAAGGAAGAGGAGGTTGGAGTCTAGATTTGGGGGGAGGGTATAGGGAAAGAAAGTTGTATCTCTTGAGGACCTACACTCTCTAAAATAATACACTGGGCCTGTGGAGGTATCCGTGAATCAAAATTGTGCATCTATCGATCTGCAGATTAGTCTCTTTGCAAATACAAATATTAAGTAAGAATTTGAGTCCAGCAGTCTGGGTCTAGTGTCAGTGTAATGTTTCTGTTTTGATGTCAGGTGGCATTTACCAGATTGACAACTGTTTTCTACAGAAGAAGAGTACTTCTTCTCTGCCTCAAGCAAAAGCAAATCGATTTGGGCATATATTTACTTATTTATTTTTCACATTTCTGAACTGCCCATCTATCTCAGAGAGCAGATTCCCCATCCCATTCCTGATTCAATCCTTAGGGGAAGCTCCCCTTTTTAAATAATCAGGAAGAAGTTGATGCCTGGGATGCTGGAGACTAGCACGATTTAACATCTCCCTTTTTATTTAGTTTTAAGGTAAAACTTGCAGAAAGAAAGTTATCCAACTAATAAAGTAGCACACAGATAAAATTTATTTCAAGGGCTTTGTAAATTCTAAAGAAATAGGAAAAACATAACTCAGATCTTTAATTTAATTTCTGTACTGGATCTGCTAAAGTAAGGTAATACTTTATTTTATTGTGCCATATCTTTGTCTCTATACAAGTTTTGTCATTATATGCTTTTTTTGCAGCTTTTCTAGCATCATTCAGTGATCTGTCAGAATTTTCTCTTTTTCTGAATATTTGTTCTTTTGAAGGTTAAGAATAGGTTTATAATTTTAGTAGCTTGCTCTATTTTTCCATCTTCTCCACCACTGAATGTCTTATACATGACTGCTTAAAAGATAAAAGAAAACATTTCTCTTTTCTTTTTAAAAGAATACAATCAATTCTCTGTATATTTTCTAAGATTAATCCAGCTCCCCAAAAGTAGGATGTGTGTGTGTGTGTGTGTGTGTGTGTGCTTATTGGCCTAATCACTTGCCTAAAGGTAAAAGCTCTACAGAATTCATTTCTCCTTCATTTCTTTCTGTTTTTAATTTGCCAGAAAGAAGTACAATTTGTGGGAGTTAGCACAGTGTGCATTGAGGTTTTGGAGGGCAAAGATATTTTCCAGCAAGTGATGGTGGAAGCAGTAATTACCAAATTTCGATGGCAAGGCAGGAGGAGAAAGTTGAGAGTGTAAAGTGTAGTGGATCTCTGGCAATATTAAGATCTTCCATGTCATCCAAAGGTGCTACAACAGCAACACTAGCAGTAGCATAGATTTATATACAATACCACAGTTCTTTACAGCAATTTCTGGGCAGTTTACAATGTCAGCATACCGCCTGCAACAATCTGGATCCTCATTTTACTGACCTCAGAAGGATGGAAGGCTGAGTCAACCTCAAGCCTCTTTAGGATCAAACTTCAAGCTGAGTGCAGAGTTAGATTGCAATATTGCATTCTAACCACCAATTGCATTGGTGCCACCAATGCAATTCCTCCTGCAGCCACTCTACACTTGTTTCACAGACAGGAAGGATCTATGACAAGAGTTAAATTCTTATATTCCTTTATTGCTGTTATGCTTTAAATTATGGTATATTATTTTTCCATTGCATTATGTGTACTTCCCATAGATGTAGGTACACATATGTAGTTCCAAACGTTTTGAGTCAATTACCCCTTTTTCCAGTCTCAAATAAGGTCATCCCTCCCCATATAGCTCCCCCCAATATGCACTATTTGCCTAAAATGTCCCAGCAGAGGTACACCTAAACCAGATCCTCAGCTCACAAGTAAATCATTGCAAATTATTCCATTACCACCAAGTTATGTCCAAATTAATCCCTAACCTTGGTGGTTATTACTTAAACTAAATAAAAATTGCTGCTACAGGCTACATTTGCTAAGGCCCCAAATGTAGCCTTTCATGCTAGAGTGGCATCCATGCTGCCAGACAAACATCATTTTATGAAGAAAGCTTTATATATTTGTGAGGCTGTAAAAATATTTTCATGAAAAATTCAATCAATCTGATATTGATACCAAGAACAGTTTTGATACCAAAAACAGTTTTGAGTTGATCAACCATATTTTTTCGTGGCAAACCATTCATATATTCTAGTAGTTAGTCCCAGCGACTGGTAAGATCCCACAGAGTTGGACTCCTCTGGATCCCGTCAGCTAAACAGTGCCAGCTGATGGGCCCGCAGGGGAAGGCCTTCTCTGTGGCTGCCCCAGCTCTCTGGAACCAGTTACCTCCTGAGATCCGGACCATCCCCACCCTATTGGCCTTCTGAAAAGCGATGAAGACCTGGCTTTTCCAGCAGGCCTGGGGCCATTGAACTCGCTGTTCCGATCTGATGAGATCCGGCCATGAATGTTGTGAATGGGTTTTAATTGTTTTTAATGTTTTAATTTTTAATGTTTTTATATATGGTTTTTAAATGCATTGTAAGCTGCTTTGAGTCTTCGGAGAAAGGCGGCATACAAGTTGAACAAATAAAGTTGAACAAATAAATAAATAGTGGTCGGGGTGAAGCTCCTTAGGTTAAGTCATCATCTCATGATGTTCCAAGCAAAGAGAAATACTAGCTGTAATTTAAATCAGGGTTAAACAGAGAAGTAAAATCAATAATTTTGCAGCCCTCAGGGCACTTCCATCGATGATCCTCCACCAGTTCAAAAGTAATCATAGTCTTTTGTGTTGGAAGTGTTTGAGAGAAGAGTAAATTTATTCTGTCTCAATTGCACTGTAATTGAAATTGAATTTGCAGTTTCAATTACAGCTAGTATTTAATATAATATAATAACAGAGTTGGAAGGGACCTTGGAGGTCTTCTAGTTCAACCCCCTGCTTAGGCAGGAAACCCTACACCAGTTAAGACAAATGGTTATCCAACATCTTATTAAAAACTTCCAGAGTTGGAGCATTCACAACTTCTGGCAGCAAATTGTTCCATTGATTAATTGTTCTATCAGGAAATTTCTCCTTAGTTCTAAGTTGCTTCTCTCCTTGATTAGTTTCCACCAATTGCTTCTTGTTCTATCCTCAGGTGCTTTGGAGAATAGCTTGTCTCCTTCTTCTCTGTGGCAGCCTCCGAGATATTGGAACACTGCTATCATGTCACTCCTAATCCTTCTTTCCATTAAACTAAATATACCCAGTTCCTGCATCTGTTCCTTATATGTTGGCCCAGCACATTTTGTTTAGTCTCAATCTCTCTTAATTTTATCCAAAACATACAGATAAGAATGTTTGGTTTCTCTTTGCAACACTTGGAACAACATGAAATGACTTAATTTAAGAAGCTGCACTGTCAACAAGTTATCTTACTCCTTTAAAGCTCATGGCCTTTAAGTGGTAAGACATTGTCTTTACAGAGATAAGACAATTGTTTGCATTGCAACTCCATAGACTAAGGAAAAAGGAGTGACATTATTACAAATTCTTCAATTTTCATCTATTCTTCAGCAGGAGATGAGCCGGCATATAAAGCCCCAGGCTATTTAGGTTTTTTTAAAATTTGTTCTCTTTGCTTTGGAGTGCAGATGAAGAAATTTTTGTCATTCCAGATCTGTGACAGCCCAAGGCAGGTCAATTATTTTGCTCTTAGATAGGCAAAAACATTAAGATAATCATGGACTACATTTGAACTCCTGGGAGGTGGATAGTGAGGGTGTGGGATAGGAATGCTTTTAAAATTTTTCTTCCTCTCAGTCCCTGCTCTCACTGCTACTGCCCCGCCCCCCCCCCATTTGTGTTTGCTACAGAGATAATTTCAAAATTCCTTGGAATGAGATTATACTGGAAAAATTGTGCAATTCACAAAACTGCTTTGTGAAGATAGTTTTCACAAAAGGTGGCACTTGTGCCTTGTTTATTGTAGCTTCTACCACTCATCCAGAGTAGTCTAAAAAACAAGAAAGAAATAACTAAAATAATTTCTTGTCCTCTAAAAAGCTAAGCAATGAGGTAATAAATACAGTCACTTCCATGCTCATTGTATATTGATTTTGTGGGTATTTATGGGGGAAGGGGTGTCCAAAAAGTCAAGATAGTGGGCCTGACTGCATGGTTATAATGTCAGCCTATTTATGTCTTCACTCACTTACTCCCACAGATATCCTGATTTTGCACTTGTTTTAGATCAAATGAAAATTTGATTTTTAGAAAATCTATTTGAAATAATCTCTGCTTATTTAAACATGATACAGAATTTTAAACTGCAATGACAAATTATAGAACCAACTGGTCCTATACACAGGAAACTGAGAGAAGATTCTACATGAGAATTTAAAATAATTCAGTGTTCCCAATAACGTCCTCTAATTATTCATCTAACTAATAAGATAGCAAGGATAGAAATGCAATTGCAGTCACATGGTGAATAGATAGATAACTATACTGAAGCAAACCATTTATCACAGGCAATTGCACATACATATGGTATGTCCAGTCAGCATCTGTTTATACAATATGATTACTTTCTGTGTACTGGTAGGGGAAAAAATCCTTAATCTTGCTGAATTGTGAAAGATTCTATACATTATTTCTTATATTCTTGCAATGGAAACAACAATATGAATATCAAAATATATTTCTGGCTATCCTGGAAGTATAGAATACAGGATTTGGCCTGTTGATAAAGTTGCTACAATATTTACTACTAAACTTTAATCCTAACAATCTACATAGCCATAAATAAGTGAGTCAGCTATGAGAAAGGGCATACTCATCAGTTCCTTGCACACATTCCCAACAGTTTTACAGAATTTTGCTTTATTAGATGATAGCATTGTCTAGAAATTCTCTCATTGACCTTTGATTTTAATTCCTTGCCTGAGTAACATGAAATACATTTCTTTGAAATGTAATTTATAATTAATGTTTATGCTAGAAACTCTGAATATCCATATTCTGCCCAAAAAAATGCAGTGTTAATCTCAGTGAAATGGGCTGTTACACTATTAAATGGAAAATGCTTAAGCGTGCAACTTGTTTCTGACTGCAGGACAGTATATAAAAATAATTGTTGCCCATGGTGAATTTGAATAACTGGGGTAAAGCCCAGGTATCTTGAATACTTATTTTGCCTAGCCTCCCTTATGTCTTTTTTTTTCTTCAGCTTTCTGCCTCTGCTAATCTACTTTTCCTTTTCCTTTTTTTCCTCCATAACCTGGAAGAAAGATAATCTTTATTATCTGGAATATGAACACACATTCATATCCCCATATATTCTTATTCTGGAAGATGGATACATGGGTTAGGTCTGGGATAGAATTCTACTTAGCTATATTAACTCCATTTTTTCCTGTAAATGAAGAACTCACATGCTCACAGGCAGAAAATTAAGGCACCTTGCAGATGACAATAAGAAACCTAAGTATTATGGATAGAATAACTCTGTAAAAGATAAGCATTGACTGACGTAACTACACATAGAAAAAAAAAACTGATTTCTTTATAGCACAGGCATGGACAATATTTAATGATACATGTTTTTCCAACTGTACTGTATTTGAACTGTCTATATAAGCTCACTTGACCATAAGTTTAGTGTCTTGGCCAAGGAAGCACTGCCAAATATAACTCTTTTGGTGCGTGATCAAAATATGCAGATTCTTAATGATTCTTAATGACTTGACAAATGGTGTCCAGGGTAGAATGATAGGCCTGAGCCTTATCACTTAGGTGACTGAACAGCAACAAGAGTGCATATTTGTGCATGTATTGCTATATATCACAATTGAAAAATTATAATTAATACAGGATAAAAGTATTGAACTAAGTGGATAATTGGGTAATAAAAGTGAACAGTAAATGGAGGGAGACTGCAAACTTGATTGGTACACCGATAAGCTAAATATCAGCGCACAAATTTTTCTGAGGGTATCTTAAAAAATCTGCTAGTTAAGAAAAACTGGCTCCTAATATTAGTTATTATTGGTGGTTTTGTGACACAATTTCATCATTAGTAAATGATACCATTAGTGGATGATACTAATGTGAATATCTGCATTCATGACCTATTTACTGCTAAAAGATAAACCAGAGTTCATTAAAAAACAGAAATCCTTTTGTCTTTATTAAATAGTTTGAACATAGTAAATTGTGAGATATTATCTTTTTGAGAAGATTACATATTAAATTAAGGACAATGGTGGATCATATTAACCAAGCGATCCAACAAATAACCCAAAATTTTGATAATCTAGTACCACTCTCTCAAACTAAATACAGAATTAGTTTGGAAATTACTATCTTTTCAAAAAGAGTTCACTGGACAAGGTATGCTTTAGTTACAATGCATAGCTAGAGCTAGCTCTAATTTTTTATTGGATGCTAGTATTATTATTTATCTTCTGTCTATTTTGTTTCCTGTTTATTTTATGAGTAGAGTTTTAATTCTAGTTTAACAATCTTAATCGCAATGTTTTGTACATATATCAACTGTCCTTTATAAAGACTGTGGTTATTTCAAGAAGAATTTGAATTAATCAGTTATTATCAAATAATCTCAGACTTCAATTTGCTAATCTTGGACTTCTCACAACCTAATAATCCACTCGGCCTCCTTAAATGAGGGAGGAACTTAATTATATAATTAAGACTTGACTCAGCTTAGATTTTAATCACTTCAACATGTCCTTTAACATTCATATGCCAATATGATTCATTATGCTTTTCCCTACTGCATTATATCTGTCACTGTGTGGATTTGTATGTCTTCTCCACAAATAAAATGTTTCAAAAAGCACAATCCACAACACAATGACAGTAAATCCTAATGAAACACTCTATCAGAGGAAAATATTCAACTGTGTTACAGATGATTTTTTAAAAAAATATTTAGATAAACGAGGATCATCAGACTATAGACATCAGCTTAAATTATGGAATTCTGAATCCAAGAATTTGCTCTGGTACCAAACTGAACAGTTTTCTAACGCAAAAGTCCATTTCAGATTAAAGTTATCCTAAGATTTCTTCATTTTATTTTATACATTGATATATGATATGATACAGTATATGATATATGCCAAGAATGGTTGTAGGAACTGAGTATGTCTAGTTTAATGAAAAGAAGGACTTGGGTGATATGATAGCTATATTCCAATATCTCGGGAGCTGCCACAAAGAAGAGAGAGACAAGCTATTCTCCAAAGCACCTGTGTTCTGCCCCAGCTTCGGATTCCCAGAGAATGTGACACACACCAACCTTCGCAAACACTGTTTAATTCCAAACAAACCCCTTTCAAGAATGCAGGCTTCCCATGCAAAGGGTCCTTATCAAAGTTATTAAGAACAAAGCCCGACAAAGGTTGGCAATCAGCCCAGAAAACCAGATATGACAGGTTGCTCGCTCTCCAAGATACTCTGTAGTAATGAGGTGTTGTTTCTAGCAAGAAAGCATTAGCTACATGCGAATTAAATAGGCTAAGGGAGTGGCCAGTTATCCTCAAGCCCTACTCTCAAGTAGACCTTCTCCTCTTGAGTAGCCATGCCTGCGTTTTGGCAGCTCTGCGTGCCCGAGCATTGAGAAAAGGCTCCTCCACTTCACTCTTTCCACTGGAAGGAGCCTCTGGAGGTTTTGAAGGCCCTGGCTGAGTCTCTGCCTCTGGCATCAAATCCTCTTTGGCCTCCTTGTTGTCTGACGTGACCGCCGGCTCCACAGGCTGCTGGCACGACACCACACCAGCCTCCTCATCGTCGGGATCAGCCACGATCCACGCAGGCCGCTGGCGGGCCTGAGGGTAGAACAAGAAACAATGGATGGAAACTAATCACATATTGTTCACATTGTTTTTTTACTGTAAGCTGCCCAGAGTCCCTAGGAAGTTGGGTGGCATAGAAATGCAACTAATAAATAAATAATCAAGGAGAGAAGCAACTTAGAACTAAGGAGAGAACAATTAATCAATGGAACAATTTGCCTCCAGAAGTTGTGCATGCTCCAACACTGGAAGTTTTTAAGAAAATTACAAACTTTAAAAATGTAGCTTGCTTTCTTCCTATTGCAGAAATCTAATCGGCAAAATCTAAATCTAATCAGGAAAAAAGAGGTAGCTATTTTAAATTTCAGATGCTTTTTAAAAAAATTTTATTAAAGAAAAGTTAAAATATAACAGCCTTTTCTTTTAAAGGTTCCAAAAAAACCCCCCACAGCAAACAAGACATTAAAGAGTACCTTAAAAAAAGGACTAACACATATACACATATGTCCTCCCTGGGTTGGATGCTGATTAATATAATACAACCATGTTAGTTTCCCACCCCTTGCGAAAAAAGCCAAAAGAATTTTAAATTACTAAATCTATTTACCAATTGTTAGTCGGTCATCTATATACTATATTAACAAAAATAACAATAATAAGAGTATTATATAAAAGTATGAAAGTAATAAAATTATCAATAATAAAAAAGAGACATGTTTGAAATTCCAAAACCTTCTGTTAACAAATCATTATTGTAAGAGCCATGGTGGCTCAGTGTTAGAATGCAGTATTGCAGGCTAATTCTGCTGACTGTCAACAGTTCGATTCTCATGAACTCAAGGTTGACTCAGCCTTCCATCCTTCCGAGATTGGTAAAATGAGAACCAAGATTGTTGGGGGCAATATGCTGACTCTGTAAACTGCTTAGAGAGGGATGTAAATCATTGGGAAGTGGTATATAAGTCTAAGTACTTATGCTATTGTAATCAACTTGTAGAAAATTTATCACCATTTCTTAACTATCCCAAATCATCCCAATAATTAACCCTAATTGGTCCTAGATAAAATATCCACGTTTGTTTCTTCATACCATCTCTTATCAATTGCTGAGTGATTGAATACAATAAATTCAATCTCCAAAGCCAATCTATCTTTCTACAAAAATCCAGATGAAATTGTTCCCCCGTTAAATGTGAGAAGTCCATTAAACACTCTCCTTCAAACCCTAAAAAAGACATTTACCACTTATTGCCTCAGTTCTCTACTATTTCCCCAAAAAATAATAGAATTCTTTAAAATTTTTAAAAATTCTTTATTGGCCAAGTGTGATTGGACACACAAGGAATTTGTCTTGGGGCATACGCTCTCGGTGTACATAAAACAAAAGATTCGTCAAGAATCATAGGGTACAACATTTAATGATAGTCATAGGGAACAAATAAGCAATCAAAACATATTAGGAAACAGTCAATATAAATCTTAAGGATTTATAAGACTGGGTCTTATATTAATTTTTGCGCCAAAAGACCCATTAGGATTTATTTTCTGGTTAGGTTTTATTTTCAGGGAAATGTGGTACTAAATGGACATCTGGGTAATTATCTTAACTGGGGCTTATTTTTGGAATAGGGCATATATTACAAACATCCTGATAAATCATGCTAGGGCTTATCTTCTGGTTGGGTCTTATTTTCAGGGAAACGTGGTATATAAAACACAGGCTTGAGCTTCATGACGGTATATGAAGTTGATTCTGTTATTTCTGAGTCCATGTTTCTTCTCAGCCAATTTAATGCTTAGAAATCACATTTCTCTTGATTCTGAATATTTTCCACAGTCTCTGTTTTTTCTGAATCATATTTCTTCCCAATGAGTCTACTGCTTTGAAATCAGTAGACCTTCCTTTTGTGGACTTAATATATAAGTCCGATTCTTCAGAATATTTTCTATGAGTTCATCAAATCTTTTAGAAACACTTTCAGCTAAAAATTGCATATTGCCAAGCAGTTGCCCCCCCCCCAAGTCTTAGCTTCCTCTTTCTCTCTGTAATTCAACATGTTATTGCTCAGTATAAGTATGAAGAGCCAGACATAAACAAAAAAATCAAGGAAGATATTTTTTGAATATTTTGATTCACAAACTTTTGCAAGTTGGTAAAACAAAAATTCCCTGCAATGAATATTCAGTAAAATATAATTCAAATAGATGTATTTTCACCATCCAGAGTCACATGCCATATTTCCTTAGAGAAAGAAGAAATTGATAAGAACCAAATAGAATAGAATAGAATAGAATAGAATAGAATAGAATAGAATAGAATAGAATAGAATAGAATAGAATAGAATAGAATAGAATAGAATAGAATAGAATTTTTTATTGGCCAAGTGTAATTAGACACACAAGGAATTTGTCTTGGTGCATATGCTCTCAGTATACATAAAAGAAAAGATATGTTTATCAAGAATCATAAGGTATAACGTTTAATGATAGTCATAGGGTACAAACAAGCAATCAGGAAATAATATCAATATAAATCATAAGGATACCAGCAAAAAGGTTACAGTCATACAGTAATACAATCATACAGTCATAAGTGGAAGGAGATGGGTAGTGGGAACGATGAGAAGATTAATAGTAGTGCAGAGTTAGTAAATAGTTTGACAGTATTGAGGGAATTATTTGTTTAGCAGAGTGATGGCATTCGAGAAAAAACTGTTTGTGGGTCTAGTTGTTCTGGTGTGCAATGCTCTATAGCTTTGTTTTGAGGGCAGGATTTGAAACAGTTTATGTTCAGGAGGTGAGGGGTCTGTAAATATTTTCACAGCCTTCTTTTTGATTCGTCCAGTATACAGGTCCTCAATGGAAGGCAGGTTGGTAACAACTGTTTGTTCTGCAGTTTTAATTATCCCCCAAAGTCTGTGACTGTCTTATTGGGTTACAGAACCAAACCAGACAGTTATTGAAGTGCAGATGACACACTCAATAATTCCTTTGTAGAACTGTATCAGCAGCTCCTTGGGCAGTTTGAGCTTTTTGAGTTGGCACAGAAAGAACATTCTTTGTTGTGCTTTTTTGATGACATTTTTGATGTTAGCCGTACATTTTAGATCTGTTTTTTCTGTTTTTTCGAGAACAGATTTTTCTCGAACGCCATCACTCTGCTAAACAAATAATATGGTAGAACCTAGAAATTTGAAGGTCTCTACTGTTGATACTATGTTGTCTAGTATTGTGAGAGGTGGAAGATTGGAAGAGCTTCTCCTAAAGTCTACCACCATTTCTACAGTTTTGGGTATGTTCAGTTCCAGATTGTTCCAGTCACACCATGAAGCTAGTTGTTCCACCTCCTGTCTATATGCGGATTCATCATTGTCTCGAATGAGACCGATCACTGTTGTATCATCTGTGAACTTCAGTAGTTTAACAGGTAGATAAGTATACAGTATACAGAGAGAAGAGAACCAAATAGATCAAACAGAGAAAACAGGGGAAAAAACCAGAATCTAGCAGAGGTTGAAATAAATCAGCATTTAGCCAGCCAATTAACATTTACAGATAGAGAACAGAACAAAAATTCAAAAAGTGATGAAGCCTAGGTTTCCTTACAAGGACGTTCAGCTGTTAAGAAGAGATGTAAAAAAAAAAACCAATGACTTTTCAGCTGCTTCTACAAGGAGCTGCAATATTCAAGATTCTCCTCCTGGATTCAAAGATCATTTTAGGTCATTCCCAAGTGCCCCCCCCCTTAAAATCTAGGGAGCAAGACTGGCGAAGAACCAGCTCTGACAGCAAAAACAGCAGATCGTGGGGAGGAGAAGAAATTCCCCCTACCCAGCAGCAGCTACTTTGGGGGAAAGTCTTTGCAAATATCAGATGCTTTAATGGAATGTAATGATATGTCTAGAGTTACAGCTTTAGCTCCAAAATTTGATGTGGGGATCCCAAAGAGGCACTCCCAGTCTAATATGAATACTATGAGTTCTTCAAATTGGAGAAATCTCCATATTGTAGTGCTTTTACCTCCAAGTGAGATGCATATTAAGCCAAATCTGGCATACAAGGTTCTCTGGGTTAGGGTCCTTTCTGATACTTACTCCAATTTATTGCTAACTTAGACCCATCTAGGTAGGGAATGAAAATTGATTCCACATTACTAGTATTGTTTCAACTTTGCCCCTCACTGTATTACTGCTGGATGGACAGTAGTGTGTTTCAAATCCCGGGGCTATTGGTTTGTAATTGGTAGTGTGCAGGTGCGCATGCACGCTTTGTGAGTGCACGGCACTTCTGCGCATGCACAGAGCATTTTTGATGACGTCTGGGCAGGTGGGTGGAGTCTCCCGCCAACGCCACTACCAGTTCGCCTGAACAGGAGCGAACCGGAAACAACCCACCACTGAAACAAAACAGGCTTTCTCCTTTCCAGCAAAGTGAAAACATTAGTTTCAGGTGGTTTGGGGAATGAGGGGAACATGAAGTTATGCTTTGTAAACTCACAGACTTAAGAGAATATAGCAATTGAGAATACATTTCAGAGAGCACAATCTCCTGGAAGAGAACTAAATGGAAAAGATCACCAAGCCCTTTAAGTGAAGCAGCGAAGTGCAAATGAAGATTGTGCGTATCTCTGACATCCATTTATTATGTCTTCCTCTGCACTTTTCAGTAAGCAGTAAGACATTGTGGTGGGATTCTAAATCGATATAACTGCAGCTATCTGAGTAGTATGAATGTATAATGTAAATTGCCAGTGGAATGGAAGCAAGCACTCACTTTCCTAAAGGTGAGGAGAAGGCTCAAAACATTTACTTTCTCAGGATGTCTTTACTTTAGTATCTGGCCAGAGCTACTAATAGACTGGGCAGCATATAGTATTTTTAAATATATAAATTAAGAAGCTGAAAAAATGGACCTACAATAATGAGATCTAGATTGCAAAAATGCCCATTAAATGGCATAGAGGTACAGAAAACTAGTTATGTCATTTAGTTCCTCTAGATTACTGCATTCTATATCTGATAGGTGTATATAAATGCATTGATATTTATATGTACCTATCCACACCATGTGCATCTGGGTGAGGAGAGTTTTTTGTTCTAGGTCCATCTCCAACATACAACCTGCAGATTTTTATGTTTATGTGTAAATGAAGATTAAATCTCACATTTTAAAGGACTGATATATCAAAGGTCTCCTGCAGGAAGAGGAATACTGGAATGAGGCACATACATTACAAGGAATGCCTTAAGCCTCAGTTTTTAAAGCTTTTAATAAATTGTATGTTTATCTATCACAGTTCCATCATAAAATTTCCCAGACTTCAACCAAGTATTGTCCCAGATCTGTTTAACTTTATAATAGCTTTTGCCATAGGAAGCTAAGAATTTAAGCACATTTGCAACAATGCAAATATTTCCTGCGGGTAAGTAAAATCCCACATAATAAAAGTTCAGTAAACTGAGCTGGTAAACTGCTACAAACTGACCATATCTGCTTTATTTTCTTATTTTGCATACAGTAATGCTGTATTTTTTTTTCCTACCCCAATTGAAGCATATTCAATTTTCCTTGCTCTTTCTCGAAGCAGTTCAGCTTTTCATACAATTTTATAAATTATCCATTAGCACTTATGTGATTCTAAACTCCAATGGCTTATTCCTCTGCATGTTTTTTTTTAAATTGAAATGATTTTGGAAGCAAACAAGCAATAGAATGGATTTGCAATGGATTTGCTCCGAATCCCCAGTTGCTTTCTTCAGAACACACACACACACACCAGCACAAGGACAATGGTAACACTTATTTTTATAGTAAGAAACTTCCAGTAAGTCTCATATTCTATAGCAACATTATACATTTAAAGACAAGGAGTCTCCATTCTATAATTTAGTTCCTAAAAAGAATAACAGTGCTTGTTTTAAACTATTATTAACTACAATAATTTTAACAAAGGATTCCCCAGAACAAAAAAGCAATCTTTGATTTATCAGTTCAGTCCGGAAATAGAGGCTATATTGAATCTTCCTCACATAAAAATCCATTTCTAATGAACAACATAGGTATTTTATACAAAAATGTAATATTTCAGCTATAAACAATTTTTGTCCTCTGGTAAATACAATATACTAGTTGCTTAACTGTAGACTGGTTATATAATTTCACCCTGAGTATAAAGAATTAGTATTCTAATTTTCAGAGCTCCACAATTTTAAGAATCTTTCCATTAATTATCAGCCTTTCGCATTTCTTGGCTTTTAACATGTACTTTATTGCAAAGTGACCTGAGCTTGATGCAGTCCTTTTAGCCCTTAAGGTGCTCTTATATTCAGGTGTTTTCATGATTCATACAAGATTGATATTGCACACTGGACAAAATTTCTTGTCTTTTTTTGTGTATATTATTCCACTTCATGTATATGGGTATGTGTGCATGCATCTCTTACTATATAGTGGCTGTCACAATGCATTCTTGTTATTTCTGGATTCTGCTGTTTTCATTCCTTGTCAAATTAACCCTGAGGGTTGGTTATGTTTCTTGAAGCCTTGCTTTATATTTTTATTCTCCTCTGCCCTATTTTCCATCTTTGCTTTGTGACTCTT
This sequence comes from Coluber constrictor foxii, assembly GCA_038048745.1. Classification (NCBI taxonomy): domain Eukaryota; kingdom Metazoa; phylum Chordata; class Lepidosauria; order Squamata; family Colubridae; genus Coluber; species Coluber constrictor. Next base: position 76,048,304 of record CM075961.1, read on the forward strand.
ATTATCCCAATCATTATCATTTCAGGGTGACTTGAGTGATAATTGAGGCATTGATCAGGACAGGTCAGCTTTTTGTAGACCTGTAAGATTAGCCATTGGAATATCCATGAAAGGGGATGATTTTGTTTGTTCGTTTTTCATTGTGAATTTAATTGATGGATTTTTCTCAATTCAAAGGCTGCAGGAATACTTCTCCATCTTGTTTGTTTGTGATCCCAAAGCACAAATATCTCATCCACACTTGCTTAACTCATTTGTGGCTATTGCTAAAGCCATTTTTTTAGGTCATCCATAAACATGTTGTACTGATAGTCACAGAACAAATCCCTGAATTAAGAACTATTGTGTATAGTTAATAGTTAATATTACAGTATGCCGATGAATGTTACAACAAATTTATGGCAAGTCTATGGGAGCTGTTATCTCTAGAACAATACAATATTGATGATCCCAGAACAAATGTCTGAATAGATGCCTGTTTTGCAAACACCACAGTTTTGTAATATGGAGTTAAAAACTATAGCCAAATAGATGACATAGCTAGGTATTAGCTGACCATTATTCTATACTTTTATAGAATGACAATTCATCTTTTACTGAAACGTTGCATGTTTTACTATGTACATGTTGTCCCTTAAAAATTATTTCATCCAACAAAACATATTATACTAAGATTTCATTCATTAATAAGTGGATGTGTATACCGTATTAGGTGTACATCATGTTAAGAAAACCTTAACCAACTCTTATAGCAAACAAGGGAGGAGTGGGGGGAATCAAGCATTCCCTAATTTCTGCCATTCTTCTCCTCCAGCTCCCAGCTTTACAAAGCTGTATTCTTTAAACGTAGGAGTTATGTGTATTCCTCAAAGTGGAATTGTTTTATTAGAATATAAATATTTTATTATATGTACTGAAGTTAAAAATCAAGTCAAATAAAAATGAACTTATAAAGGAAGAAATGATGAACATGGCTTAGGACCCGGATATTTATGGGATCGCCTTCTGCACCGATAGTCTCCCACTGTCCAATTTGCTCCCACAGAGAGGGTCTCCTCAGGGTGCTGTCGGTCAAACAATGTTGACTGGCGATCCCCAGGGGGAGAGCCTTCTCTGTGGGAACGTCCACCTTCTGGAATGAATTGTCCCTGGGACTGTGTATGATTCCTGACCTGCGCACCTTCAGCCACATGCTTAAGACCCTTTTATTCCAGCAAGGTGGCCTGGCCTAAGAAGGATTCACAAATTGGGTATTTTAATTGGTGGGTTTTAAATCTGGGGGCCAAAGTGTTTAATTATTTTTAAAATTATTTTAAATTTTGTATCTTGTGGTTTTATCATGGCTGTGCACCGCCCTGAGTCCTTCGAGAGAAGGGCGGTATAAAAAACTGAATAAATAAATAAATAAATAAATAAATAAATAATAAATGGACTGAAAACAGCTCTACAAAAGTGGAGCCAACAACCACAGCAAAAAGACAAGAGCCATGAATAGATCTGTTCCTTGAACTTTTCCAGACCAAAGCAAGGGTGCAAGATCACCCACAAATGGTCCATACAGTTGCTTTTTGGTGGGTTTTGTCCACTGAGAGATGAGGGACTAACCATTTTGTTGAAAGTGCATAAAAAAGTTTTCAATAAATAGTAGAAAATGGTTAATAAATTTATACAATGGTTAATAATTTATTCTTGCTTCTTACAAAAGCAAGAATAAATTAAAACATTGTATATAATACCAATGAAGGCGGCCTTGGAATTCCAAATAAATCTTATTATTACGTAAACCATGTTAATACATTTTTTAATCTTGATAAAGACAAAAGAATTAGTAACTTCATTAAAGGTGGAATAAATGAATAAATAGTGAAAATCAGAGCACTTTCTGTTTTAAAAAATATTTATAAAGAACTGAAACTGAAATATCATCTGACTAAGGTCATAATTTGGAAAAGATGGGCTCCTAAATTAACCAACCAATTCTTTAGCCTTTTATATTTCATCCAGCCTTTTATGATGCTGATAATAAAACTGAGCAGAATTTTGGGTTGGAAAATAAAAATATTTAAAAATCATACGATAGCAATATTTCTAAAACAGGGAAACAATCAGAAGTTGTGCTAGAAAATTTGGCTCCTTTAATTCATCACATTTTGTGCTTCATTGCAAATCCAGAAATTAAAAACGAAGAGCCATGACTAAATTTGAAATAAGATTAAATTCATTGCCTAATATGGAGAGAGGGAGTACTTTAAAAAGTACAACGTTCTGATAAAAGAGAAAACAAATTAATGAAATTGATTTTGGCAAAACTTGGGAAAACCAATGAAAGAATTTTATAGAAAATTTAACATGATAACTCAGAATATCAATAAAGGAGAATATTTGTAGTTCATGGTTGAAATGAGACGTCCTTGATGCTCTGAGTTTGCTTATGTTGGAAGAAATATCCATCTGGTTCAGTTCCAAGTGGGGAGAAAGACACTGGAAACATGCAGGCTGATTGGAAAGATGGTTTAATGGTGAAGCATATACACCAAGTATATGTGATTCTGGGTAGCTGAACACATGGAGTGGAGAGTGAGGGTTATTTATACCCTCTCTTGGGCCTTGCCCTAGAGCTTTCTTTCCTGTACAAGTTATTGGCTGCTGTAGGGTCATAGCTAACCTTGTAGGTTTTCTGAGCCAAGCTTGGTTGAAGCTTGGGCTGATGCAATGAAGGGGCTTGTTGTGCAGATCCTATTATGGTTGAATGGCTTTTCCCTGAAGGATAATCCCATCATCCTGGAGCTGAAGGTCTGCTCTGTAGATAGGCTGGCCCAGTCTTTCTTAATGGGCACCAAATACCTGCTGGGGGCGGGGAGCTGAAGCTCTGAGTTTCTGTCTCCCTTTAGATTTCTATTTCTCTTTTAGGGGAAATATAATAGTCTGCCTTTTTAATATTTCCTAAAATATTTCATTCTTCTAGGAGAGGTGGATGCTAACTTTCTATACTTGCTTGTTTTCTTGCAGAAGTAAGGAGTGCTGTTTGCTGTCAATTTATATTCTGGTGATTTACAGTATCTGTCTGTGTGGGTGGATGGTCTTCAGGATTCTTTGGTTGGTGTTATGTTGTTGCTGTTTAGAGCGGGAATTTCAAATCAGGGGTTGTTTCTGATTGGTCGCTGGCCAGCAGCCTAAGTGTATATAAGGAAGGCTGCTGCCAGCATTGAGTTGCTGAAGAGCTGTACAATAAAGAGCTGTTGTCACTAGCCTGTCTGTGCTGCTTCGTTATTGCCCAGCCACTTCATTTGGTGACAAAGGTGGGATAGCACACAGAAGGCTTCCAAAAAGAGCTAGCGACTTGAGACGGTGCCCACGGGACCGTAGACTTCAGCCATGGCAGCGTATGTGCCACCGACTCCCTTCGATCCAACAAGGGAAAAATGGGGGTCTTACATGACCCGATTCGAGTGCTCGCTCAAGGCGAGTGATATGCACGGGCTCTCAGCAAACTGTAAACGAGCCCTGTTCCTGAGCCATTGTGGACCCGACGTCTTCGAAATGGCTGAATCGCTGTGTGAACCGACTCTGGTACAAACGGTACCGTGGGACACACTCCAAGCGACTCTCAGGGCGCACTATGCCCCTGCACCCTCCAAATTTGTCCAGCGATACCAACTATGGCAAAGAATACAGAAAGAAGGGGAGCCGGTGACTGCCTATGTAGCAGCGCTCCCCAGGGCCGCATTCCACTGCGACTACCGCGACCTGGACAATGCGCTGCTTGAGCAGTTGATCTGCAGCATACGAGACCTGGCTTCAGAGAAGGTTGCTCGCAAAGTCGGGGCTGACTCTCGCCAGTGCCTTAGACGAGGCTAGGGCACACAAAGCTTCAACAAAGGCGTTGGAAACTTTACAGCGTCCTCAGCCTGAGAAAAACGGGTCTAAAGCGGTCCCAGTTCACCGCGAGGAGACTAGAACAAGTTCGGAAGAAGAGTCGGATGAGGACGTCTTCCGAACTGATAAAAAGAAAGGCGAAACAAGCCGCTGTAAAGAGAGCTGCCTGAGCTGCGGTGGCCAGCATGAAAGACAGGACTGCAAATATCGCGAGACCATTTGCAGACGCTGCGAGAAGAGAGGTCACTTAGCGCAAGTGTGCTGGGCACAACTTCCATGTTTCTCAAAGTCACGTGAATCGACCAGCCAATCAGAGCCACCGCCATGTTCGAAACAGCCAATCCAACACAAGGGCGCCACGAAATTCAAACCTACAGCACGAGAGTCGGCCAAGCCAGCACAGCGACCGAAGAGAAAGCTTCACCACCGTCAAAATCAACGGCAAACCCTGCAGCACGGAGATCGACACCGGATCAGCACTCTCCATCATGTCGTGGGCTACGCTACAGTCCCTGCTACCGGGCTACCGAAAAAGCCAGCTTTCAAAACAACGCGTCCGTCTGCTAGACTACCAGGGGAACCGCATTCCAGTAGAAGGCGTCGACACCATTTCCTATGGCGAGTTCGAAGAAAAGCTTCCGCTAACCATCGTGAGAGATCCACTACCCAGCCTCCTAGGTCTACGCTGGTTCCAAGCCCTCGGAATGGGTTTCACAGCGGTCCATAGCCTCAACAGATCATCGTTGAAGGAACAAGCCCTGCACGAATTCCGGGACATTTTTGAAGACAGCTTGGGCAAGTACGTGGAGACCCCAGGGGTTGCCCCAATTAGACTTAAAGCAAGGAGAGTCCCTTTCGCGCTGAAACCAAAGATCGATGCAGAGCTAGATAAACTAATTAGCCAGGGCATTTTAGTGCCAGTTGACCATGCGAAATGGGAGACCCCGATAGTGACCCCACTTAAGGCCGATGGATCCATAAGAATTTGCGCTGACTACAAATGTTCCATCAACAAGGCCTTGCAGCAAAGCGCTTATCCAGTCCCTTTAGTTCACCACTTGCTGCACTCCCTAGGTTCAGGGAAAATATTTGCAAAGCTAGACTTTGCGCAAGCCTATCAACAGATGCCGGTAGACGACGCTACGGCAGAAGCGCAAACGATAGTAACTCATAGAGGGGCTTTTAAATGTACGAGGTTACAATTCGGTGTCAGCATAGCCCCGGGCCTATTTCAGTGCACGATGGAGCGCCTTCTACAAGGCCTCCCTGGAGTCGTCCCATATTTTGACGACATCCTAATTAGTGGCCACAACGAAAAGCAACTGGCAGAACGAATCAGGTCGACACTAACGAGATTCCGGGAAGCCGGCTTAAAATTAAAGAAATCAAAATGCAAAATTGGGGTCCCATCAGTAGAGTTTTTAGGCTACAAGATCGATGGGTCAGGAATCCACCCCACCGAAAGTAAAGTGAGGGCTATTAAGAGCGCCCCCACGCCCAAAATCAAGACTGAACTACAGGCGTTCTTGGGCCTTCAGAACTTTTATACAATGCTCTTAAAAGACAAGGACACGGTAGCCGAACCCCTACACAGACTATTGGGGAAAAATGTCCCATGGGTTTGGGGAAAAAGAGAAGCGGCAGCTTTTAACGCAGTAAAAAAGCTTCTCTCCGAAGATAGCTTCCTAATGCAGTATAGCTCTGAACTGCCGTTGGTCTTAGTTTGTGACGCTTCTCCGTTTGGCGTCGGCGCTGTGCCTAGCCATAGACTTCCGAATGGCCTAGAGGCGCCAATAGCTTACTACTCCCGGACTCTGTCATGCGCAGAGCACAATTACAGTCAACTCGATAGGGAAGCCCTAGCCACCATCGCAGGGGTTAAAAAGTTTCACGAATACCTTTTTGGTCGCTCTTTCGACCTAGTAACTGACCACCAACCCCTCTGGGCCTCCTTGCTGGGGACAGGCCCACCCCTGCTGCCTTGTCGCCAAGAATGACTAGATGGTCAATTTTTTTGGATGCGTATTCCTATAGACTCATTCATCGCCCTGGAAAGGCAATGGGCCATGCAGACGCCCTCAGAAGTGCCCCCTGCCTGACATTTTGGACAACCCGACTCCCGAAGCCCCAATTTTTTTACTGGACGCTGTGCTGCCAGGCCCCCTATCTTCGGCTGAGGTGGCCAAGGCGTCTAAGAGAGACTCGACCATTTGAACTGTGATGGGCTGGGTCCTATGAGGCTGGCCTACTCAAATTGACTCTACTGTGTATCAATCTTATTGTACAAAGAGAAACGAACTGTCAATGCTGAGGGGATGTTTACTGTGGGGAGATCGTGTTGTTGTGCCTGAATGCTTACGTCCTAGAGTTTTGGAAATGTTGCATATGGGTCACCTGGGCATGGTTAGAATGAAGGGTTTTGCCCGTAGTTACGTGTGGTGGTCTCTGTTAGATCAGGACATTGCTGAGTGGGTGGGGAAGTGCAGGCCCTGCCAGGAGTCACATCCAGATCCTCCGGTCGCCCCAGTAAGGGAGTGGGAAAAACCCAAGGGCCCATTGGGAAGACTCCATATAGATTTCGCTGGGCCATTCCATGGCCAATCATTCCTGATTGTGGTAGATGCTTTTTCAAAGTGGCTTGAAGTTTTCCTAATGCCTTCAACCACGTCGGAGGCTGTAATTAGAGTCCTCCGCCGCCTTTTCACCACGCATGGCCTTTCGGACACGTTGGTCTCGGACAACAGGTCGCAATTCACCTCAGTCCAATTTGAGAGTTACCTTGCCGAGCTGGGCATCTGGCATGCCCTATCGGCCCCTTTTCACCCGGCTCTAATGGTCAGGTTGAATGATTTGTTAGAACTACTAAAGAAGCCTTGTCCAGGTTAGAATCCAGGGACTGGCAGACCAAGATTGACCAATTCTTGGCAGTACAGCATGCCATTCCGTGCATGGCCACTGGCCAAAGTCCGGCCGAACTCCTAATGGGCCGTAAGCTGAGGTGTGTTCTGGATCGATTACATCCAAATTATTCTAAGGATAATTTTAAGGGGGAAGAGGGAGGCCTCAGACAATTCCCCATTGGTACTACAGTCTATGCTCGGAATTATGCCACAGGTCCCCTGTGGGTAGAGGGTATTGTAACAGGAATTTCTGGGCCAAAGTCTTACATGGTTGGTATTGGTCAAGGGAGAATTTGGAGGCGTCACATTGACCAGCTAAGACATAGACTAGTCAACGAGTGTACTGAGACCGAATGCAAACCAGGCCCTAACTACAAAGGTCCTTCCAATACAGCTACCTCAAACCCGAGTGAGCCGGAATACTTATCTGGCAAGCCGGAATACCAGCGCTGCCTCAGCGAGCCGCTCCTCCCAGCCGGGGAAAGTCACACCTCCGAAAGAATCCCAGAGGTTCCATTAGCGGAGCCAGGAGAGACAGGAGGTCCCTCTGACTGGCTTAACGCCCCGCTTGCAACTGAACTGCGCAGGTCGACTAGGACTAAGTCACGCCCAGTGCACCTGTGCGACTACGTATGCAAAAATGTAAATAGTTTTGGTAATGTGCCTTCTGGGAGGGGAGGGGTGTTATGTTGTTCTGTTTAGAGTGGGAATTTCAAATCAGGGGTTGTTTCTGATTGGTCGCTGGCCAGCAGCCTAAGTGTATATAAGGAAGGCTGCTGCCAGCATTGAGTTGCTGAAGTCTCACCATACAATAAAGAGCTGTTGTCACTAGCCTGTCTGTGCTGCTTTGTTATTGCCCAGCCACTTCAGTTGGGCTACTTACTAATGGCTCTTTGGCAGTTTCTATATAGACTATGCAAAAGAGACAGTCAACCAGCCCAAAAGAGAAAAAGACTCTAGCACCTTTCCATCGGTAATTAGCACTCAGATCAGCATAGATTAACTCCCAAGGTCAATTTCGCACCAACAATCTAGTAAGCAATACCCCAATCAAGAAACTGCCAAAGAGCCATTAGTAAACTGCCCAACCAAGAAGAGCCATTAGTAAACAGCCCAACCAAAGAATCTTGAAGACGCCCCCACCCACACAGGCAGGCAAGACACCAGAATATAAACTGAGAGGAAACAGCACTCCTTATTATCACTGATGGTGTTACCTGATTAGGGTAATAAAAAGTCTGCAGGAAAACAAGAAAGCTCAGAGAGCACCAAGGGCCCCTTGAATTGGAGTATAAGTCCAATGTGATGGATAAAATGTAAAGAAATAGATGTATATTATCATTCTTGATGGTGTTGTAAAGTTGCTTAACTGTTTTGGACTGATTTTTTAAAAATGCAAATAAATTACAATTCAGACCCTGTCCTGGCCTTACTACGTTTTTTGATAATCAAGTGACATCTTGGGGCATAAAGTATTGACAGTTTTTTGGTTGATTGCAGCCAGATAGTGGCATGAACTTGAACGAATAAGAAAGCTGTTGTCTATTTCCATATAGTGGAAATATATGAAAAACACTTTCCTTGAAAAGGTGACCTTCCTCACAAAAGGTATCAATATTATGATAATGAAGAAAATGAATTTTAGCCTACCTGATTTAACCTTACCAATTAAGTACAATAAAGGCATAATATCTGATACTCAGTTTCAAGTTCCTGTATAATTTAATTAAGGCTACAGACATTTTGTTTTTATATTTTCTTCACTGTACATTGTCTATAAAATACAGTAAACGATTACTATTATCTTTAAGTTATTTTTAAGCTACAGCTTACTCAATTAATAAATAAATAATTAGTTGATTCTCTGTAACTCTGAAAGAGGGTAAGTCTTTGTAATTCAAGACTGGTGTCAACACCTGGCAGGGATTACTGTCTTGGCCAGTGGCCTAGTTTTAAATATGTTTAATTTATGAGTCATTCTATCCATAGCTCTCAGGGCAATGTAAATAAATTCAAGAATTAAGCACAATAACATCCACTGCAGATAGTAAAACAAAAACTAGGCACAATAGCAATTTAAAAGACTAAAGATTAATTTTGTATCATAAAACAACAAGAAATAAAATATTTTTTAAAGTGTAAGATAACTGCAGTGTATATAAGAAACTTCTACTTCTAAGGTCCTATAAAGATTAAAGAAAAGTTAATTAAGTGTCCATCCAGCCTACAGGTAGATACAACAATAGAAGTTCAGGAAAATCAAATTCTGAGGAGACAATCAAGAAAATGGGTTTCGTCTTCCCAGGTGGACTTTTAAAAAGTGGGGTGGGTAGCCTCCATTTTTGTCACCATCTTTTGAGATTGATGTTTACTCACCTAAAGCTAGCTGAAAGTTAATTACAATAACCAGGCTGTATCTACTAATTTGGATAGTAAGGTTCATGAGAGATCCTGAGGTTTTCAGAACATTAGTCTCAAGTTGATAGTGACTAGCATCAACTTCAAAACGGACGTTGTTGTACCTGAACGTCCCTTTTCTGAACGCTGCGACTCCAATCCATGGACCGGGTAATCTTCCTTCATGTTGCTAGGGAACTGAGTGTAGAAATTATTTCGAAGAAGTGCTGGCCACGCCTCTCCTGTTGTCCTCCTGTCAGTCTTTCCTGCGAAGAGAGTGGAACAGAAGCAACTGCATAACAGAACTTATATATAAACAAACAAACAAACAGGTAAGTAACAAATGCAGACAGCAACAGGGAGGGTATGGATTGGAGTCGCAGCATTCAGAAAAGGGACGTTCAGGTCCGTTTTCCAAAACGCTGCTCCTCCAATCCATGGACCGGGATTTACCCAAGCTTAAGTATCCCGGGTGGGAAGCAGGCTGCCCCCCAGACCCGAGTCACCAATCACTTGTTGTAAGACTCTACGACCAAACGCCGCGTCAGACACGGCGAATGCATCAATTTTATAGTGTCTTATGAATGAAGTCGGAGACGACCATGAAGCGGCCCAACAAATGTCCAGAATTGAAGCTTGAGCCGCCCAAGCTGCCATGGTGGCGGCACTGTGAGTTGAGTGAGCGTAAATACGTCTTGGAACAGGCTTGGATGCAGAATCATACGCCGTGGCAATGCAGGCTTTGATCCATCATCCTACAGTAGCCGAAGAAACCTTCCTCTCCATAGAAGCTGGGTGGAAGGAGACAAGTAGAGCTTCAGAGAGACGAAAGGACTCAGTCCGTCTGATGTAACATCTGAGAGCCCGCTTAACATCCAACGTATGCCAATTTACCTCCCTAGAATTCCGAGGATCCGGGCAAAAATTAGGGAGCACCAACTCTTGTGCCCTGTAGAACCAAAAGTTGACTTTCGGTGTAAATGAAGGGTCTAAATGTAACACAACCCAATCAGGGAAAAACACACAAAGATCCTTGCGTACCGATAAGGCCGCCAATTCGGAGATCCTTCTCGCTGAAGTTATGGTGAGCAAAAAGGTAAGCTTATACGTCAAGAACTTTAGAGAAGTCGAGGCCAAAGGTTCAAAGGGAGGCCGAGTAAGCACCTGAAGCACTAACGGCAGATCCCAAGAGGGATACCGATGGACCACGGGAGGGGACCTATTGACTGCACCCTGTAAAAAGGCGCGAATCCGTGGATTATGGGAAAGTATACGGTGAGCCTCACAATGTAAAACCGTAGCAAGAGCCGCCACTTGTCGCCTTAGAGTGTTAGGTGAAAGTCCTTTATTCAATCCTTGAAGCAAGAAATCTATCACATCTGAAATCTGGGGCAAAGTAGGATCCACGTGGTGAGAACTGCACCATAGTGAAAACGCCTTCCAGGTAGCTTGGTAAATTCTGTTCGTGGAGGGCCTCCTGGCAGACTGAATGACCTCAATTGCCCCATCCGAAATATTGTCCTTTCTTAAGTGGACCCGTTCAAGTGCCATACGGAGCCATTGAGGCTCCAGATGATCGATAGCTCCTTGACTTAGGGAGACCAGTTGAGGCGGTATAGTCCAAGGAGGTTCCACCGAGAGGCTCACCAGGTCCGAGTACCAGGGCCGTTGAGGCCACAGAGGGGCAACAGAAGCATCTCCGCCTGTTCCACTAGAAGCTTCCTCACAACGTATGGGATAAGAGGAATCGGAGGGAACCCGTATAGAAGTCCTCTTGGCCACCGACAATGGAGGGCGTTGCAGCCCTCCGCTCCCGGAGTCTGGTAGCGGGTATAAAATCTGGGCAGATGAGTATTCTGTGGAGTGGCAAACAGATCTACTAGAGGTAAGCCGAACTTTTGGACAATCTGATGGAAATTGTCGGGGTGAAGCCTCCACTCTGCGGGATCGATGCCTTGACGACTGAGCCAATCGGCCCTGACGTTTGAAAGTCCGGCGATGTGATCTGCTTTGAGAGACACTACGTGCTTCTCCGCCCAAGCTAATAGATTCTCTGCCTCCAACATCAGTCCCCGAGAGCGCGTGCCCCCTTCGTGATTGATATGTGCCTTGGTCGCCATATTGTCTGTCCTCACCAGGACATGTTGACCCTCTACTAGGTGGCGGAAATGCGCAAGGTGAGGCGGACTGCTCGGAGCTCGAGGAAATTTATACTGTTCTGCGCTTCCGACGGAGACCAACGGCCCTGCACAACCTGGTTCCGCAAATGAGCTCCCAGCCCAGAAGATTGGCATCTGATGTTAAAATTAGTTGATCGACCTCCAGAAACACGCACCCTTTTGGAGAGCTGGAGTTGTCCACCGTGTGAGGGAAAGGCGCACCTGGGGTAGTAAAGACACCTTCCGAGGAGAAGTGGCCCGCCCCGCTTTCTGAAACGGAAGCAAGAACCACTGTAGTGGTCTCGAGTGTCTGCGAGCCCAGGGCACAATCGCGAAGCAGGACACCATCTTTCCCAACATCTGGGAGAGATGGAGTAGAGGAACTTTCCATTGAGCCTTTATCTGCTGTGCCAAGGTCTGAAGGCTGTGAATCCGGTCCGGGGACAGAAACACTTGGCCCTTGGTTGTGTTGATCAGGGAACCCAGATGTAATAGGGAGGTGTTCGGAGTTAACTGTCTTTTCTGAAAGTTTATAGTAAAGCCATGACTCTGAAACATTCGGATCACTTCCTCCATGTCCGCTTTCGCCTGGGGAAGTGACGATGCCAGGACTAAAATGTCGTCTAGATAACACAACAGACGAATCCCTCTGAGGCGCAGGGATGCCGCAGTCACCGCCACCAGCTTGGTAAAAGTTCATGGTGCGGAAGAAAGTCCGAACGGCATCGCACAATATTGAAAATGAAGAGAGTTGTACTCGAACCGGAGGAAACGCCGATGGGACGGATCTATCGGAACATGAAGATATGCCTCCCACAGATCCACCGACTGGAGCAGATCCTTGTGACGCACACAGGCCAAGATAGATCCCAGCGAGTGCATCTTGAACCTGCGATACAAGATGTGCTTGTTGAGATGCTTCAGGTTCAAAATGGCCCTGTGTCCCCCTGACGATTTGGTCACCAAGAAAAGAGTTGAATAGTAGCCGGTGGTCTCCTGTCCTTTGGGAACCGGCTCTATCGTCTTGATGGACAGGAGATGGTCGATTTCTGTCTCCATCAGGTTGCGTTTGAGCTGAATCTGTGAAACCGGACAGCAAACAAAACGGTTTGGAGGAGTGTCGACAAACTCGAGACGAAGGCCTTGGCGAATCGTCCGCTGTATCCACCCTCCGACGTGGACAGAGCCCATTGATGGTGAAACAGGTGCAGGCGACCATCAATGGGGTCTGTAGTGGCACAGTCATTTGCCACGTCTGGCAGGGTGGAAGCCTTCACCCTTGAAAGGTCGCTTGGCGGCACCTTGATTTCATTGACGGTCTCGAAAGGATTGATGGTCTGGGCCTCTGTCCTGATTGTTGGTGAATGCACGTGGCGTATAGGACCCACTGGGCCCCCCGTAAGCCCGAAAGGACTGCCTCTGTGGATATGGTGTGTATCTCCGCTCTTGCCGTCGAACGGACGATGGCAGAACCTTTCTTTTCTCCTTATCTTCGACCAACAAGGGCTCGAGCGGCGCTCCAAAAAGAGAAGGGGCTTTGTAAGCAGAAGCTGCCAACTTCCACTTGGTTTTGGAATTGGCCTTCCAGCTGCGCAGCCAGAAGAGGCGACGATTGGTTACTGTAGAAGCAAGAGCTCTCGAAGCGAACTTAGCCGCATTCAGCGAGGCGTCGGCGGAATATTCCGTGGCCGCGAGTATCTTATTAATGTCCTGATGGACACGTGTTTCGTTTGGAGGGAGGTGCTCCTGTAACTGCTGCAGCCAAATCAACGACGCCCTATTAAAAAAGGATGTCGCGGTGGCTGCCTTGATGGCCCAAGCCGCCGCCTGATGAGCCTTCTGAAACCCCAACTCCACTTTCTTATCCTCGGACTTGAGGCAGTCAATGGCATCAGTTGTAATAGCAGAAGAAGCAGACAACGTAGCAACCGGGGTCTCCACAGATGGAAGGGTCAAAATGTCCTCCAACTCTGATGCAGCACAATAGAGACGTTTATCCAAGGAACTAGGTGCCGTGAGGGAACCCGGTTGGACAAATGCATTCTGGATTACCTCTGCAAACAAAGGCGGACAGGGGATAACATCCCGTTCAGTCTTAGGGACTTGGAAAAGGGCCTCATGAGGAGTAGACTGCCGCTTATCAGGATCAGAGGCGCCAGCAGGGATCCCGAACTGCGTAGTAAGCTTCGCCTTGTGCAGCAGAGATTTAAAAAGCGAAGGCCAGAAGAGTCCCGTGAAGATGGGCTTCTCTGGAGCGAGCCCTTCATCTTCAGATAATTCGCCTTCCTCAGGTAACTCCTCAGCCTGGTCAGAGACCTCTGAGGTGGTCTCATCAGATTGACCTTGAGGCGCCAATCTCGTAGGAGTCTTGGAAACAGCAGCGGCTGACCCAGTTGAAAGCAATGCTAGACTTGCAGGTGTACTTTGCTGGAAACCAGCAGCCAACAGTTTGGCTAATGCATCTGACAGAATGGAATGGAAGTCCAGTTGGCCTGTGGAGCCCCCAGGCCGAAGACCAGCAGCTGTCGGGGTGAACGTGGCTTCTGGCAGATTCACCAGAGCCCTAGGTTGGGTGACTGGGTGATCAGCAGAAGTAGCCGAACTAGCCGTAGAAGGCAGACAATGAGGGGAAAGATCTCGTGAATCCTCCAGGCGAGACACAGTAGGCTCCTCCACCTGATGAGAGGTAGAAGCTAATTGAGTCCTATTGGTCTCCAGTCTATTGGCCTTTTGGGCCTTCTCAAATTGCTTCTCTAGTGCATTATGTCTACGCAGCTCACTCTTCGATGGCTGAAGAGATCCATGCTTAGGGCCAGCAGTTTTGTGCCTTGGGTGTCGTTCAATTGGAGGGGAAACCTCCTCTTCAAGATCTGATGACAATTCGGCGTCAGCCATTTGAATCTGCCTAGGAAAGGAGAGGGGAACGGTCAATAATGAGCAGAAAACCCCTCCCAATAAGATCAAGGCCAAGGCATTGAAACCAGACACACATGGCTAACTGCAGGGTGCAGAAACAAACAGACAGGCCGGCTAATAGGGATACTCAACCCCAAGAAAGCCTTGACTCACCCCCTGCCTACCAAAATTGAAAGAAGATTGATCAGCCCGGGCAGGTCTGAATCAACCAACACTATTATAGGCCGCCTGGATCAGGCCTCCTACCAGCCCAGCTGCGATTTCGCCTCCATTCGCGCCCCTAGGCGGTCGCCCTGAGGGCCAGGGACCACCGCCCGCGCCTAAAATGGCTGCCGCCCACTCCAAAATGGCTGCTTGGAACCTGGTGGGAAAACCGCGCCTTGTAAAAGGCCGCTGCCCCCAACAAAATGGCTGCGCTGCAAGCTGAGGCAATTCGCGCCCCGAAAATGGCCACCGGCACAAGCAAACCTTGAGTCGCCGAAACGAGCTCCAAGGACCTCAAGGACTCCGCGCCGATCGAATGCGATGGGAGACGCTGAATTTGGCGCAACCGGCGCCCCGGAGGCAGCTGAAAACTCCACAAAACTCCCACAAGCACGGAGAACGTGCGCTCGCGAATGCGCCGGCTCCCCGGCGTCTGGGTGAAGCGCTGGTGGCAAGTCAAGCGGAACCGCCCAGCCGCGTCGGACTCCGCGAACGCTGCTGACAATAAGCGAAGGAGAGCAACGGCCTGGATCCCCAGGCTCGTTAAAAGAAACTCTCTCTCCAGCAGCCACACAAGCGGCAGAGCATCTTGAAGCGGCAGGCAATCGCAGCGGCTGGCGATCTGAAGAAATTTTCTCGCCGCTGCGAAAGAATGGCAGATCCGCCCAGCCGGGACAGATCTGACAGGCTGTTAAGGTGGAATAGGAGATGGGACGGCCTGGAGCCCCAGAGACCTCACCAACTCCCCCAGCCTCACAAACAAATTCACCTATCCAGAAAAAATAGCCAGCAAAAAAAAAAATTCCTCTGCAGAGCAGGGAAAGACACAACAGTTCCCTAGAACTGAGTGAGAAAGACTGACAGGAGGACAACAGGAGAGGCGTGGCCAGCACAAACTCAGTTCCCTAGCAACATGAAGGAAGATTACCCGGTCCATGGATTGGAGGAGCAGCGTTTTGGAAAAAAACAATTGTTCATTACTTCTCTTCTTTTGATTTTACTTTTTAAAGTAATTTTATTAAAAATATAATTACAATAGTAAAAACTAATACAAACTTAAAAAAATAGAAAAATAGAAAGAGCAAAAAGTGCAAAGACAGAAAATGAAAGACAAAAAGAACAGAAATAAAAAAGAATAATAAAAGAATAAACAAAAAGAAATGTACGAAGAACTTTCAACACATACTGTATAAACAATTTTAGTAATTTTTGTCTCCTCTTATGAAAAATTATCTCTTCTTCTCAGACCCCATCTTTTATTACAAACAAATTCATAACACATCATTCACTCAAAATCCATTAAACTTTCCAAAGAAATTCTATAACACCATATTATGGTGATTTTATTATAGTTTCATCCAGGGTTGGGTTCTATTTACCTTTACTACCGGTTCGCAACTGGTAGTAAAGAGTAATGGATGTAAAAGGTTACAGCAAAATGAAGCCAAAGCTATAATTAAGAGTTTACATATTCCTTTGGAAGTTTAAATACTAGCAGAGCAAATGTAACAATTTGATTGCTAACAGATGGGAACACAATTGCAAGAAAAGTGTTCAGTTTTTTGAGGTCTGAGCTCCCAAATTCACTGCCATCTGTAATTTGTCTCTGAATTTATTGTAAATGAAACAGTGGAGGGCATAGTGAATAGTGTTCTCCACTTGACCAATACTGCAAGATCAGACATGTTCTTTGATGAGCTTCAGGGCTGCCTCATTCAGTCCCTGGGAAATGGGAAGGGGGATTTGCAAGGAGTGGTGAAGATATATAGCCATAACAACATTCTTTTCTCTGGAAGTCAAAGACACTCATCCTGCATCTAGATGGGAATGACTAGGGGCTGTCTCCAGTTTGGAAGGTAGCATGATTGGATCTTGTGCTTGTGGGTGCAGGGGATGGGTCTTTGACTTTCTTTTGGGTGGGGAATACCCGGGAACTTTCAGATTTGGGTTTTCCCAGATATGCCAATATGACATCTCTAATAAAATGGATCTTTGAGGAATCGCTAGCCTCGGAATCTTCTTTAGTTAGGGGTGTTACTTGGAACCATGACAATTTCCTTTTGAGTTATGCAGAGATCATAATCTGCAAGTGAAGGGAAGTTAAAGCCCTTTTCACTGAATCACTGGAATTCCTTTCAAAAGGCCTATCTGTAATCTTTTCTTTATTCCAGGACCTACATTCTCCCAAAGGTGGAAGGAAACATATTTGTAGATGGGTGACAAAGGCTGGCCATTGACTCTCAAGTGTGTACTCAAACGTTGATGGAAAGTAGCCTTACCTCCATCCTTAAATAGGTAGCAAGAGTTCCCTATGGGAGGCAGTAAATCTTACTAATGAGATTATTTTGGACTATTTCCAATTGGGCAGTATTCAGGCTGGACTAGATATTATAACAAAACAAAGCAAGATGTCATAGAAGATAGCAATAACAAATCACCTCCAAAATGTGCCCGGAAAATTGTTCATGAAGTCACCAGGAGTCAAGTTTTTCTTGAGGACAATACTGTATGTCCAGTATTTTAAAGTTAGTCTCTTGAGATGGCCATCTTGCTGGTCTTTTTTTCTGAGAGTCAAAGCTATCCATCAGGATGTAAGGCAACATTTTTCAATCTAAATGTGTTGCAAACAAGGAAATAGTTTGTTCAGACTCTTAACAATTATGGGCCATGAGTTAAAAAAACAACAACCCTTCTTGCATTTTACTGATCTGATTCAGGAAAGAACAGACAGGAGAATTAATTCCCCTTGCCCCTAGGTAGAACAGTAGGTTCTACATACTTTCTGTTCTATAGTTAAACATTACTGTAGGTATTAAACATATGCTCTCTTTTTCTCTAAATATATAAAATATATTTTAAATGACCTTATATCAGGCCTAGCTGCTGATTTCCACAGTCTAAACCAAAAGATCATTGTAGTGATTGTTATATTTTAGGGGTTCAGCGGCAGAAGGGGAACAATAAGAAAAAAAATAGTCACATAATTATACCTTTTTGTGTTCAACATTAGAAAAGGATGTGTGTGGTTTCAGTTCTGGCTTTGTTCAAATTCCTAAAAAAAGGAGTCCTCTTAGGGAGGAAGCATATACCTTGTACTGTTTTATCATAGGTCACATTAGGGTTGAGATAATGGATAGTTAGCAATATATGTTTACTGTGACGCTATGAAGACAGGTTATGACACAGTTAAGATTATTGGATGTAACACACTGATAAAAAGCAGCTTCCTTTGATTTAATTCTGAACAGTGAACAAGCATCTTATGTGAAATTAAGGGTTGTTGAAGACTGCGCACAGATGAATCCTGATCTGTTGCAAAGCAGTTCTGATTATCATTCTTTTTTCATCTGTAAAATGAAAGCCTACTCCAGATATATTGTAATCTATCCTGTGTCTTTGCACTTTTTTTAATAACAATGTCTGCTATATTATGTTTTAAGTACCAGTAAATCTGAATTTTAGTAATAAGTATTTAGTAATACTTAATACTTAGTAATAAGTATTTAGTAATACTTAATACTTAGTAATAAGTATTTAGTAATACTTAATACTTAGTAATAAGTATTTAGTAATACTTAATAAGTAGCAGCACCAATAATAGTAGTAGTAGGAACAGTATATAGGAACAGTATACAGAAAAGGAGCCTGAGTAGCGTAGGGGAGTAATGCCTCCTACAAAGGCAGCATTTAAGATCCAGCTGCTGCAATTACTTGCGAGTTCAATCCCAGGCAGGCTCAAGGTCGACTCAGCCTTCCATCCTTTATAAAGTGGGTAAATTGAGGACCTAGTTTGTTGGGGGCAATAAGCTGACTTTGTATAAATATAAATATACAAAAGTATGAAGGCTATTGCTTAACGCATTGTAAGCCGCCCTGAGTCTCTGGAGAAGGGCGGCATATAAATCAAACACACACACACATTAGTGATATGGAAGTTACGGCCTGAAATCTTTGGAGCAGAACAAAATGTCAGTTTTCTATTTACAAGGTTTTTAAATTTTATGTTTGAAGAGAGGTAACTGTTATGTCAATCAGACCAATGTCACCTGCTCAAATTAGTTAAGAACAACTAGGGATTCTTTTCCATATTATATGAAGCTTTGAGAAGAGAGTGACTTCCAATGATATGAGAGGTAGAACTTTTAACGGCATGCAGGGAGGATCTTTTCATGTTATAACAGGATGGAAATGCCCCCCCCCCACTAAAATCCTGTGCCAGGTTGTTTCTTGATATTTGGTTCAGCAGTGAAATGAGCTTCACACCCTGGCAAACGTTTATATATTCTAACTAGCTTTGCATTCAAAAATGCTTTTATGGTCATCAGTAATATTGACAAGAATGTACTGTATATTGGTCCACATCTCACGAAAAATTCCTGTCCTTGGTTCTGGATCTTTCCAGCTCTTAGAAGCAAGTCACTCATTTCAGAAGGGTGCCTAATAGGTTTTTTAAACACCTCATCAAAGGATGCTCACCTAACAGAGTACCACTACCTGTTCCTCTCTCATTTCAAACAATAATCTCTACTGGTACTTGTCAAAATTCTGGATAAGTAATCAGGCTTTTAAAAACATATTGAAAACACTGTCTGGTTTTATTTGCAAGAGACTGCCTGCCTGCCCCTCCCCCCAAATATATATAATATAAATTTGGAATGATTCATTCTGTTGTAGTTAAATCTTCTTTTCATCTTTCAGAATACACTCCACATGCAGTTCTAGAGCATTCCTTCCCACACTCTCTGGTGACATATTTCTGTGTCAATGTTCCTCCTCTGTTCTTCCCACATGCAACTCCAATTGATAGCTTGTAATCTCTATAGAAGGGCCATCCCCTTTCTCCACCCTGCAATATTTGTTTACCTTCCCTAGTGTTATTTGTTCCTCCATATTTATCTGCACCTTTATCCCAGCAACAATGGATCTTCTTTTACTCACCTTCATATTATTTGTGATCTTTCTACTTTATCAATGGAGCAGGACCTTCAGATTTTTCTGCAAGTTGGCCTTCATCAGTTGCTGGGTTTTATTCCTGTCTGTCACAATTTCCCCTTGGATAGCTGTATTCATTGGACAAAGAGTGGAAAACTTTAAGTGAGTAGATGTTAATTCTAGCTTTAGTTTGGGGGATGAGAACAAGATACCACAAATCTTGGCACCAGGTTTTTCTGAAAAATAGGCCAGTGATGGCCATCTTCTTCCACCTAGGAGACAAAGATTTATCTACAAAGCAGTATGAGAACCAGATTGTCCCACCCTTCAGATCAAGAAGATAGTAGCCTTTTCTTTCATCAAGAAACTAGAAGTATAGTGAAAGGGATCTTGCTAGAGTATCATTTTTTGGCCTGATTTGTGAGTGATTTATTCAAGACTGGATGGACAAGGAAAAAGCAGAGAAGTGGGGGTAAATTGTGCGAAGAGTACATAATTACTTTTCATATTGGTTTTGATTTAACACCCGTTTTTTCACAAGCTTATCCTTTGAACAATTCATTGGCATTCAAAAGATAAACAAATTATTTATGGTATGAAGTCATGGTTATGGTCCATTTTATCAGCTATTTGAAATGTTTCCCTAGATAACCAAAATATCTTTTTGTATTTGTATACATACATGTTAGGCAAAGGGGCACTATAAGTGGCAATGGTAAAAGAAAATTAAATACAACCTGTATTGGCAATGCATTGTTTTAACATTTAAATGAGTGTTCAGATCTTTACAGTGCCCAATCATAAAGTTTTAATAAAAATAAAAACCTCTTATTATTAATAAGATGATTAACTCCAGTAGTAAAATAAAAATCTTTTGCGGATACACAATTGAATTCATGCACCTATTCTACTTCAATGTTTTCATTTAATTTATGTTGTGATTGCCATTTTAAAATCAATAACAGATGAAACCTGAAAGGTATTCTAATTGATTTCTGAATATTTGCTTTCTAATGGCAAATTTGTTCCTATTGATTGGTTCCCCTCCTTTTAAAAAAAAGCCCTAACCTTTTTTTTACATCCTTTTGTTGGATGTAAAAAAAGTCAGGGCTTTTTTTTAAAAGGAGGGGAACCAATCAACTAATATGTAATATTTTATAATAAAATAAAATTTTATTTCAGCACTGTGGTTGACCAGGTATTCTTTATTAAAATACTGATGTCAGTGGACAAAAAGCATTGATGAAAACTTACTTTGAACAAGGCTATAGGGAGAAGAATTGTGGCAGGAAGACTAGAGAGAGCTTTTTGTTCAAATAAGCATTCTGTTTTGGGATTCTTAAACTGATTGTTCTGCCAATGGATAGTTGAAAGGCCCTTTTGATAGATAATGAGATAAATAGGAAAATGAAATGATAACCAAATTGGATGTTTGTGGTTGATGCTGTTAAGCCCTGTAATATGATTGTTTGGATAGAGATGAAGATGATTGACATCTGGATTTATTATATTTTGTTCCAGCTGACTAGCCTGGTGGTTGCCTGTTTAAGGTTAAGGAATCACTTGTAAGTTCTGTAGGTCAAGCCTCATGAGAGCGTTTTTAGTAAATTTAAAACATTCCCTCACAATCTCTTTCTTCCACGCTATCAAGCTGACTGGGAAACAGCTAAACTACAGTGAAAGCATGTTTCTTATGTCTGTAGCTTCTCTCTGTGTGTTGTGTATGTGACAGTATGTGACAGAAGAGATGAGTGGATGAGTAAGAGAATGAGGCTGACTGATGTGTGGCTGGACAGAAGGATCCAGAAGAGGGAAGTAATTAGAAGAGTGTATATAAAAGAAAAGCACAGAGAGAAAGTTTTGGTTGAGTTGTAGTGATATAAAAATATATATAAATTGGGCATTATGAGTTTGTGTAATGCAAGTGAATGTACAATGCAGTCCTTTGGAGTAAAATGATCCCCACTCTTTTTGCTGGGTTCTGTCTGAGAGGTAATGATTGAAATGACTGTTTTAATTTTTAAAAAATAATGATTGATAACTAATTAAATATCCTTCCAATAAGGATATTTAATTAGTTATCAATCATTATTTTTAAAAAATTAAAAGTCATTTCAATCATTATCTCTCAGACAGAATCAGCAATGGGGACTCATTTTCCCCCCTACGCTCACTATCAATCATCCCAATTTGGTCAGTTAGAAAAGAAAGACCCTCAAATCCATTGTTAACAAAAATACAACTTTACTAAAGCCAAGTGGTTACAGAAGAAGCAAAGCTGGATCTGGGGGTGGGGGTGGGGGTTGTGCTCAAAGCATATCATTAATTTTGTCTTGTTTCAACCTTCCCCCCTGGTTATCTTCAAGCGTTCACTTAAATTCTAACAACTTGTTTGGGTAACTTTGTTGCGGGCTGGATGGTTCTGCATTTCATAGTGTGACCTTAGAATGGCCGGCAACTCTCATGGGTTGGCACAATGCCTAGTTTTAATTCTTCTCATGCTGACCCTCCCTTATCCCAACCCATAGTGCTCTCTCATTGAGTATGGCAGGCTGGCAGCATGCAAGTATGGCATAGCAGGATGGCAATCCTGTCATTTTGCCTCTCCTGGAAAAGACCAGCCTATGGTGTCCAGTATAGCTCTTGAGGATGACTTCAGTTCTCTTGGTTGGAGTTCCTTTGCCATCACTAAAAGATGGTGTGAACTCTATAACCGCCACTCCTTTCCGTCCCTCTTTCCTTTCGCTTGGGGGGTGGGCGGGCTTTTTCTTTCTTCCTGTTGTTCCTAATGTTTCTTGCAGGGGTGGTTGTTGGCTAACAAGTGCCTATAGAGCAGTCCAGTCGCCCTCTTTGTTGGTAAAGTATTTGGTGGAGCATTGTTGGGATCTGGGCCATTATTGAGGCTTGGCCCTCCCATATCCATTTTCAAGGGTTCTCTCTTCTCTGGGGTATAGGGATTCTGTATCTCCTCTCCAGTGCATTCATGGAATGTGGTCAGATTGATCACAATTTCACTGGCCAGGACATACCACCCTTGAAGATTTCTGGGTGCCTCCCCCCCAGGACAGGAAGATGTAGTACAGGTATAGTACTACAGGTGTAGTACAGCTTTTGACTCAGCACGTCTCAGAAGTAATCCATCAGAATCGACTTTGGCCCATCCCCTAGTTGACCAGCTAGTCTTCAGAATTCTTCAAGGTACACTGTAATGGGTCATATTCCTTACCTGATGATCTTAATTGAAATGATAGTGCACTGATCCACTAGGGCGGTCCTCAAAATATCATCTCAGGGAGCGCATGAAATGGTCAAAGTTATATAGCAGGATGGCAGTCCTGACATTCACTCTCCACTTGGAGCTAGACTAGAACTCTGAAATTCATCATGGCCAAATTGAGAAATATGCATTTCTCAATACAAACTTGATTATCTCAGAAGAATATATTACATACTTCCAGTCCTCTGTGGATTCTTTGATAAGCAAGTGTTAATCAAGTTCAGAAATATCCACACCTAAATTACATTTGATAACAGCAGATAGAATTATGTATAGCAAATGTATTGCATGTCCTAAAGGGAATAACAAAGGATTACTGAATTCTTGCTGGTTCACATGTAGTCGTAAACCAAACAGAGGAAGTAGATGAACTTTTTGCTAGTCATCTAACTAAAGTATGTAGGAAGCACATCACAATAGTAATGGGGGATTTTAACTATCCTGACATCAACTGGGAGATGAACTCTGCACCAAGTGGAAGTTCCAACAGGTTCCTAACAAACCTAGCAGACAACTTTGTTTCCCAAAAAGTAGAGAAGGGAACAAGGGGGTCAGCTATATTGGACTTAATTCTCACTAACAGAGATGAAATGATAGAAGGTGTTGCAGCTACAGGAACACTTGGGGGCAAGTGATCATACAATATTGGAATTCAACATTATGCAAACACAAGTAGTAGAATGAAGTCAAACTAGAGTCTTGGACTTTCAGAGAGCTAATTTCAATAAACTTAGAGAAAGCTTGAGAAGGATCCAATGGATGAGAATCCTCAAGGGGAAAACAACTCAAGAAGCTTGGGAACTTTTGAAAAGTGAGATTATAAAAGCCCAGTCTAGCAAAATACCAATGAAGAAGAAAAATAACAGATCTCAAAAGAAACCAGCATGGCTGCATAAATAACTCTCTAACAAATTGAAAGACAAAAAGGACAAGTATAAAAAGTGGAAAGAGGGGCAAATAACTAAGTCAGAATATCAGCAAATAGCCCGAGCCTGTAAAGATGAAGTGAGGAAAGCTAAGGCTCACAGTGAACAAAGGCTTGTGACTAAGTAAAAAATAATCAAAAAAGCTTCTTCCAACATATTAAAAACAAGAAAAAAGTCAAGGAAACAATTGGCCTACTGCTGGGAGAAAGTGCCAAGAAGGTGACAAGCAACAGGGAGAAAGCAGAACTACTTAATTAATTTTTTGCATCTGTCTTTACACAAAAGGAAAAAACAGTCCAACTTATCAAAAACAGCATCACAAAAAATAGATTAGGAACATAAGTTAAAATAGGGAAGAAAATGGTAAGTGAACACTTGTCTACCCTAGACGAGTTCAGATCACCAGGACTAGATGGATTGCACCCCAAGGTTCTGAAGGAACTGGCAGACACGATCTCAGAACCACTGAACTATATCTTTCAAAGATTCTGGAGCACAGGGGAACTGCCAGAGGATTGGAAAAGAGCTGATGTAGTTCCTATCTTCAGAAAAGGAAAAAAAATAGATCCAGGAAACCTCAGACCTATCAGCTTGACCTCAATACCAGGGAAGATTCTGGAAAAGATAAGCAAACAACGAATCGCCGAACACCTAGAAGCAAACCAAGTAATAACCAAAAGCCAACATGGGTTTGTCAAAAACAGAGCATGCCAGACTAATCTTATTGCATTCTTTGAGAAAGTGACAAAATTAGTGGACCAGAGGAATGCTGTCAATATAATTTACTCGGACTTTAGTAAAGCATTTGATAAAGTAGACCATAGCCTACTACTAGATAAAGTAGAAAAATTGGGTTAGACAGCATCACCACCAGATGGATTTGCTGACCAACCGCACTCAACGTGTAGTCCTCAATGGAACTACATCTACATGGAGGGAAGTATGCAGTGGAGTACCCAGGGCTCTGTTTTAGGCCCATTATGAAGTTCTCTTCAACATCTTCATCAATGACTTGGACAAGGGGATAGATGGGGAACTCATTAAATTTGCAGATGACACCAGGCTGGCAGGAATAGCCAGCACTCCAGAAGATAGGCTCAAGATACAGAAGGATCTTGACAGACTTGAACATTGGGCACTATCTAACAAAATAAAATTCAACAGTGAAAAAAATAAAGTTCTACATTTAGGGAAGAAAAACAAAATGCACAGGTACCGTATTTGTGGTATCTTACTCAATAGTAGTAACTGTGAGAGGGATCTTGGAGTCCTAGTGGATAACCATTTAGATATGAGCCAGCAGTGTGCAGCAGCTGCCAAAACAGCCAACACAGTTCTGGGCTGCATAATCAGAGGGGTAGAATCAAGATCACGTGAAGGGTTATAATACCTTGGTAAGGCCACACTTTATAATACCTTGGTAAGGCCACACTTGGAATATTGCATTTTGTTTTGGTCGCCACAATGTAAAAAAAATGTTGAGATTCTAGAATGAGTGCAGAGAAGAACAACAAAGATGATTAGGGGACTGGAGGCTAAAATATATGAGGAACGGTTGCAGGAACTGGGTATATCTAGTTTAATGAAGAGAAGGATTAGGGGAGACATGATAGCAGTGTTCCAGTATCTCAGGGGTTGCCACGAAGAAGAGGGAGTCAAACTATTCTTCAAAGCACCTGAGGGTAGAACAAGAAGCAGTGGGTGGAAACTAATCAAGGAGCGAAGCAATTTAGAACTAAGGAGAAATTTCCTGACAGTTAGAACAATTAATAAGTGGAATAACTTGCCTGCAGAAGTTGTGAATGCCCTAACCCTGGAAATTTTTAAGAAGATGTTGGATAGCCATTTGTCTAAAGTGGTGTAAGGTTTCCTGCCCGCGCAGTGGGTTGGACTAGAAGACCTCCAATGTCCCTTCCAACTCTGTTATTCTATTCTATTCTGTTCTGTTCAATTCTGAATATAAAGAATAAATAATAAAGGCAGAATTCCCTAATATTCCTCCATTTGTTAGTTTCACTTTTTGAAAGCAAGCAAAAGCTTGCTGTCTGATCTGGAGGAGGGCAGGTGGGGAAGGAAGCTTTTTAATAGTTATTTCTTAATTTGGGCCTGTTGTTTCTGTCATTTGTCCATGTCCTTTTCAAACTGTTTTTACTCCCCATTGATGAATCAGTGGTTATATTTGTGCAGTACACTAAACCCTGCTTGAACTTAGTCTGGTTTTTCCAGGTGCACATAAGACAGGTAAACTAACTACATGAATAGTATTTGTATAATATGCTAAATTAAAATGTGATTGGAGTTGATGGATTGCATGTTATGTGAAAACAACGATGTAATTTTACTGTCAAGCAGGAAATGTCTTTATAATAATTTTATTGTCACTGTATGTGTATATACAGTATACCCATACAAACGAAATTCACTTAACACCCAAAGATCAGGTCCAACATACATAACAATCCCCAAACCCACTTCCACCCACCACAATTCCCCACCCCTAAACCACCCAAACATCCACACAACAGACCAGGTAATACTGTCCAACAGCTCACTGATGAT
Organism: Coluber constrictor foxii; assembly: GCA_038048745.1. Lineage (NCBI taxonomy): Eukaryota > Metazoa > Chordata > Lepidosauria > Squamata > Colubridae > Coluber > Coluber constrictor. The sequence goes on from CM075961.1 coordinate 76,074,450, forward strand.
GGCCTTTTAATTTAGGATGTATAATATCTTTAGTCTCAAGTGTCAAAATAACTTGAACAGTTCTGGAGCACTCTATTTGTGATATCCTCTGTCCAGCTCCAGCCTCATCAACAAATCAAGAAATCCAAGAAGAAACCAGCATGGCTGCACAAAGATCTCTCTGACAAATTGAAAGACAAAAAGGACAAGTACAAAAATTGGAAAGAGGAACACATAACTAAGGCAGAATATCAGTAGATAGCCGGAATCTGCAAAGAAGTCAGGAAAGCAAAGGCTCAGAATGAAGAAAGATTTACAACAAAAGTCAAGATAATAAAAAAATGTTTTGACAAGAACTTTATGATCTTCTCCGGTATTATATCTTTCCAGGTAGTCCTTAATTTATTGTCACAACTGAACCTGAAATTTTGGTTGGAAGTTGAGGTACCCACATGACTGTTTCACTCAATGAGCACAATCTTCACTTTCCCAGTTGCAGTCATTAAGCAATTATATGGGTCGTTAAACAGAACATGGGTGTGCTTCAAAGAGTGGGAGAAGCTCTGGGAGACTTGCTGCAGGAGGCCAAGCTGGGAATGTGTTGAAAGCTATAGCTGCCCCACCCCAGCTCTGCAGCACTAGCAACCTAGACAGGCTTGGATCTGAAATACAGTAGAGGCCTATGGCCTTTAGCCACCATCCCAGGCCTTTTCATCTGCCCTAGCACTGCCACCACAGCTCACAAATATCATCTTGCACCATTCTTACTTTGCTGTCCAATGCTCCTGAAGATCAGCCACGTGCCACTTACCAGTCTCTCCTGCTGTGGAGAGACTTGTGTGGCCCATCTGAGGCAGTTCCCTTTGCACAAGGCCTTCATTCCTGGAGCTGTTCACTCAAGCGTTTGCATGGAGCCACTGAAGACTTCCCAAGTTGTACAGAAGCCACTTCCAGAGGCTCCAGAAGCCTCCCATGACCTTGGAATGCCTTGGAAGATTTTGGAGAGCCTTCCAGGCTTTGTGAGAATTCGTGAATATGGAGGTGCTACAATGGCTATAACTTCAGGCAGAGATTATAACATACTTATTAAGAACCATTATCCATTGTCCTATAATTTTGAATGGTTGCTGAATGGATGTCTGTTAGTCAAGGACTACTTGTATTCTATTTAAAACATATTGTAATCTTTCACAGGTTGATTAGTGTTAAGGAAATTTTCTGTCAAGGTAAAAGACAATTATATCTTAATTTAAATGGAAGAATTGGGAAAAGTATATCAGGAACATCCATACATCCATCTGATTTTTACCCTGCTTTTATTACTTTACAGTAACTCAAGGCAGCAAAAATATGTAATACTGCTTCCTCCTCCTGTTTTCCCCATAATGACAACCTTGTGAGATGGGTTTAACTTGCTATATCTCATCATCACCACATGATGCAGTTTTGTACATTTCCTGCATACAGATGCTTTTTTAAAATCAATCAGACAATATAGAAAGGAGAGGAAATCATAGAAGCAGTGATAGAAAGAACTTCTTGATGCAATTTAATGATCAGATGATTGAGTAATTAAAAGTTGCTAGACACAGTACTAACTTGATAAAAGTACAAAAGTCTTGTAAACAGGAAAAAGTTTAAGCATCGTATGCTTGTGGTCAGATATAGGTGAATCTTAGTTGAGCTTTGTAGGAGAGATTTTAATCTCTTCAGTAGCGGGAGAAAGATCCAATAATGTTGAGGAGGCATTGAAATAATAATGGAAAATCAAGGAGGAGAAGTCAAGGATAGGGGATCAGATTGGAAGAAATATGGATACATACTTCCAAGATGGTCATAAATAAAACAAAGGAATGAGAAGAGGCTTTTCTTTTAAGTAATATAAGTGTAAAAAATTAACAGAAAAAATATATAGCCATATAACATTTCCATAACATAAGTTAACTTTAAAGGAGGACAGCTATGTTAGCCTAGAATGGCAAAATATCAACAGATTGGTAGCACTTTTTCTGAATAATGTTATTAAGAGATATATACTTTTATGAACTACAGCTCACTTACTCAAATACATAAAGTGACTCAATTGATGTAGGTTTTAAATTGGTCACCAGCAAGATCAAAGAATAAATCAATTGAGCCAGATCAATTTCAAGGGCATTAAAGGACAGACCACAGAAGGTAGTATATACCACAGAAACAGAATATTAGAACCAAGACACTACAGGTTATCAACTACAGTTAAAACCATTTAAATACATTATGAATATATTATGGCCCATGTTTGACAATGACATGGCATTTTCTCAAGCACTGAATGCTAAGCCCATACTTGAATATCCAGCCTGAATTTTTTTTTCAAAACCAACAAGAAAAAAGATAATGATGCCAATATGGTAACCAGATCCTGCAAGCAGATATCTTCTTTGATCTGTCCCGATGTATACTAAGAGCACCATCATACAAAAAGAAAATTAGAGATGCCTATGTATGCCATCATCTGCCAACAATGCCTTCTGAATTTTACATAGAATAAATTGGACAAATATTTTGCAAAAAAGGATTAATGGGAACAAGTTTGACATCAGGACTCAAATCAAGGACAAATACCAGAACATTTCAATCTTCCAGCACACTCCATAGCAAACTATAAGTGACTTTTTGGGAAAAATAGGATTTTAACAAGCAAAAAATTGTTGAAGATACTTTTAAAAATTTCAAGCAATTTCAAAAGATGTCAACAAATGCAAATAGTTTTAACATGTTATAATTGTTAATTGATAAAGTAGTTTTAATTTGTCTCACATGTAATATTCATGTTCATAATCAACCTATCTTCCAATCCCGCCACCCACCCACCCGTCACGCACACTTTTTAAAAAAAATAATTTTATTATTTTTACACTGCCCATACCAAATAAGTGATTCTGGGTGATTCCCCCTACTACCATATCCCATTTTCAATCCTCCTTGTTAATCTTCCCAAGTAGGCTGGAGAGGAAACAGATCAAATGAGCTAAATTCTACTTCATTGCAAGCCTATATAAGCAGAATCTTGCAAGTCTAAAAGTACAAATCTACCATCTCTTTTTTCAACCTTGCAAGTCAAAGAGGATCCTTTCTGAGTTTTTCCCCCCTCTGGTCATTAAACAGCTATGGGCTCTCCACTCTTCTCTAGGCAACATCTACCTCCACCTCCAAAGTCATTCCCTGGGCAACATCCCTCCCAACCTTGCCAAGGTCATTCCCATGTACCATTTCATTATATAAAGCCTCTGATAAAGTGAGCTGCAGTGGACACAAGTTAGAAAGGAAAGAAAGCATTGAAGGGGATTCTTTGTTCTCTAAACTGTATGTCCCCAAATTCTTTAGTTGATCAACCCTCAAATGTTTTTGTATAAAAATAATGTAATAAATACTACTTTAACCATGAATAATGATAATGGTAACAACAATAATGAATAGTCCCTTTGATTCTTGGGGGGTGGGGGGAAGGGTCAATATTGACTATTTTGAAGAACTTTCCCCTAAATTATATTTTTGTGTTCTACTTCTTTCAGGTTACTCTGCTTCTTCATTCGTCCACTCAAATATATCTACAACATCACATTCACTGTGCAGGGCTCTGAGAATTTGAATATCAAGCAGTCATATGTGATTGTTTGCAACCATCAGACAAATTTTGATCTTCTTGGTACGTGGCTAGGCTATCACATCTAGAATGTTATATGAGTGTTTTGAATTAGATTCCAAATGATTTGAATGTTGTTAATGACATTTATTTGTATTCTCCTCTCAATCTCCTTTCCCCATGGGTACAAGGCAAGATAAAAACATTGAATCTAAGTAAAGAGAAGCTCCCAGTTTTAAAGAGATGTTTGTCCAACTAAAATGAACCTTCTTAAATCTGAGTTATGCAATATTTTGATGCATCCAGATAAAGTTGCAAAAAGTTTGCTCAGTTGGAAATTATTGACAAAAGATCTATCTGCTTGATCTATTTTTTTAAATGAATATATACTTGGCAAATTATACAATATATCTCAAGGTAAAAAAATCATGTGGCTTCATGCTATTAGAAATTTAACAATCCAAAGTTTATAAATAATTACCACTATGTGTGAACTTTCTCCTGGAATTCTATTGATCTCTAAACAAAAAAAAGCAATTTCTTTGTATAGGAATGCATACCTTGATGCGTCTGTGGTTTTTCAGCATTGTATAATACTCACCCAGCCACCCCCATAAATGTATGCATGCATCACATTATATGTTGTATTTACTTAGTGGAAGCCACACTCTGTTCAAGGCCATGAAAAAAAAACATACTGAGAAATTACTGATTAAAACTGATTATCTGTAAAATAAGGTAGCCCACTTAATATTGACTCCCATTTGCATAGAGCAACCGTTATGTTGCACTTAGAAACACACCATTACAGGTAATCTTTCATCTGTTTGCTTAGTAACCTTTCAAAGTTATGACAGAGCCCTCCAAAAACTACTTACAACCCCATTTTGAAGTAATGGAAGTTGGAGCACCCCTGCAATCATTTGTCTTTATGACTGTCAACAGGAATGCTGCAGCGGGCCCGTCTATCTCAACCCCCATCCCACCCCATTGATCTTGGGCCTGCTTTTTTCTCCCACTGGTCTCTATGAGCCTATGAGCCTCCTCCCCTCCCCCACTGTGCACTTCTTTTTCAAAAATAAGAAGAACAGGGCTGTGGATTTCATGTTAGGGAAGAAGGGCAGGTCACTTTGTCCCATTTTGTCTCTGTGCTGTGTGGCTGCATGCCAGAAGTGGTTGCCATTTTCTGAGCAGTGACAAGGAATTGTGACTGATCTAAAAATAGTGGCTGCTTCTGGAATGCAATCACCCAACCCAGGGACAAGACAGTCAATTCTGTTTTCTCTTCCCTAATGCACTCTGTGCAGCACTGCAGAAAGCTTCAGAGCTCTCCACAGTATGGTACAGTCCACATTAAGGAAGCAGGGAAGACCATTCCATCCCTAAACTGCATAGCTGCAACTTGGAAGTGGCTGCCATTTTGGCATGACAACAGTTTCTTGTGGCTGTTCTCTTCTATGGGAATGGGAAAAAGCCTGCAGGAACCCAGTGGGGGAAAAGCAGACCTATAGAAACCCTGAGAGGTGGGAAGTAAAGCATGGGGTGGGGAAGACCTTGGAAAGTCCAGGCCCCATAAGACAACCTGTGCTTCACTTAATGGTCTGCACAGTCATCTAATGATTGCATTAGAGAGGGCAAGGGTGATGACAATCACAACTTGCAACCATAGCAGGCAGACTCATGAGTCAAGGACTACGTGTACACACCTATATTGTCTTCTCTTCTTTCAATAGATATAGCCAAAAAGTAGGAGGGAAATAAAGGAAAGGAAAGAAAAAAAAGGAGATAGACTAAGATAAAACAAGCATCTGAATGAGAAAAAAAAAGGGGGGGGGGGAGTTCTATTACAAAAACGGTTAAATTCACCAGATAGTCTCCCTAAGCCACTGTCTCAAAAGTCATCCAGTTTTTCAGAACAGTGTTTTGTACCACTTACCAATTTATTTGTTTAATATGTATTTCATAAACTACGATGACTGAGTTCATACAAATAAAACAAATCACATTATTGCTTACTAGAGTTTGTAAACACAGACTAAATGGTTTTGTCTTCCTCTCTTCGCAACCCCAAAATTGTCTAGGAGGTTGATTTGGGAGATGTTAGGGAATAATACATCTGGTTTATTATAGCTTCAGCGAAGGTAGGAGTGAATGAGGAGAGATGGTTGGTAACACAATCCATTTATTACAGGCTAGCAATAACATGGCAATGTCAGAATAGAACACAGAAGAATGACAGCTCTTATATGCTGGGCTGTCAAAAACAGTAACCAATGGCAAAGCCACCTTTTTCCCACCTGAAGAAAATCAGGAAATAACCAATCAGGGCGTGTTGTATCAGCACGCTCTATGCTCCTTCGGCAGCTCCGCGGACACAACACGGTTGTTCAGATTATTTGAGCAATTGCATTCTAATTTTATTTTATTTTATTTTATTAATTCATTCATTCTTCTCAATTTCTCTCTTTCTTTCTCTCTCTCTCTCTCCCATCTTTTCTCTCTCTAGCAATGGCAGAGATCCTGCCAGAGCGCTGTGTACCAATTACCAAAAAAGAGCTGTTATATTGGGGGCCTCTGGGCTTCTCTGGTTGGTTATGCAACTTAGTTTTCATTGATCGCAAGAAGCAGCACCAAGCAAGAGACATCTTAGAACACCTTGCAGAGAGGATACAGCATGAGAAGGTGAGCCCTGAGAGAGAAATTTGGGAATATGATTTTATTTTGGGAGAAGCATGAAAATGGGAAAGTTCCAATTATTGTTGGAAAACTGCTGCAGCTGTTATGGATTATTCTTCAAGGTGAAAGCTATATATTTTGTTCATAAAAGATCCCAAGTTCTAGTATTTACAATTCGAAGGATCAAGTGAGAAGTCATTTTCTAACTGAAATCTTGGAAGAGTCATTGCCACCCAGAGAAGACTGAACTTGGCTAGATGGACAGAGAATCTGACCTGGTATATGTCAACTTCCTTTTCTCCAAGTGTTTTCCCCACTCACCTTCAGTGGGTGGATGTTGGACTTTAATCCCTTATAATGAAAGCCTTACTAGCTGAGGTTTATGAGTATTTGAATTCCAACACACCTGGATGGCACCTGCTTGGGAAAGATAGCCATAGGATAATAATTTTAAAAACCTGCATTCTATATGTACTAAAATAAATGCTCCTAAAAGCCCAAATTACCTTAAACCACTTTTGTCTGCAGAGGAAGGAGCCCTGAAATCAGGAATGCTCTTATGCATTATATGTGTGTATCTTTGTTAAAGGACCATTAGCTCTTTGAACCTAACTTGCTCACTTAACTGGAAGGACAAAGTGATATATGGATGTTGAAGCTTTTAGAGATGATTGCCTCTTCTAGTTTTTTCCTTCACTATTATTCTCAGCTTAGTTCCAATACTATTAATGATGAGAATGTGAAGGAAGCTAATTTATGTTATCAATTTACTATTAAAAATTAGCCTCTTCACCACCCTTCTTTTATATAGCATCTTAAACAATTAGCCATTGAATATATTACACCTCAATGACCACACATGGAAGAAACCAATACATCTCATTATATCTGAGTAGTGATTCTGGATCTTTCATTTTAATACTAATACAACCTCTTGCAAACCTGACTGAATGTCAAAGCAGGATTACTGTGTTTCCCCGAAAATAAGACCCTGTCTTAAATTTTTTTCAACTCCAAAATAAGCACTTGGCCTTATTTTCAGGGAGGTCTTGTTATTTTGGGGTGCATGAAGGAAATAAGAGGAAATGGCAGGGACCGGCTGTGCATGTGTTTAAATATTTTTGGGGAGGACTTATTTTTAGGGGATGTCTTATTTTAGGGGAAACAGGGTACATCCAGGCAGGTCTTGGATGGTGGATTGCTATCATGTTTCCCTGAAAATAAGACCCTGTCTTAAATTTTTTTGCACCCTGAAATAAGCACTTGGCCTTATTTTCAGGGAGGGTTTATTATTTTGGGGTGCATGGAGGAAACCAGAGTAAATGGCAGGGAATTAAATATTTTCGGAGAGGGCTTATTTTCAGGGAAGGACTTATTTTAGTGCATGCGCTCAAAAGCCCGATTGGGCTTATTATCAGGGGATGTCTTATTTTAGGGGAAACAGGGTAGGAAATCCTAGAGTTCACTAGATTGCAAAATTAGAAAAATATTCCAGAAAGTAGCATTGGTAAAACGTTTTCATATCTGATGCCGAAGAAATAACACGAATATGTCCACGTAGTTGGTGCAATGTATTGAGCCTGCTCAGCAGGAGTCGCCCTCTGAGTTTATGCGTGGTGTGTTCTGAGGCAGCTCCAAACGGGCTGTCTCATGTTAGCATTAAACAGTTCATTGCCTCAGACTTCAACGTGTCCGCCCATCATCCCGACAGCCAGTATTTGCCAGTTACCAAAAGCTTAACTGGTTTGAAGGACACAGTTCTGCCACTATTATCTCAATTTTGGTATTAAAGACACTTTATCTCTGAATAAAAGACAGATGGTGGTATTTAGTGCTTTAGAGAGAATAGAATAGAAATGGAAGTGTGGGAAAGTTTACTTCAGAGGAGCAAATGGGCAATGCTGAGGATTGCTAATATGGAGGCAAGAAAGCATCCAAACCATCCTGAATCATGGAAGAGATTTTCTACCTCTCCTCTCCTCCTAATATCCCCAGGTCTTTAACTGATGCAACCTTTACCAAACACAGGAAGGCAATAAGCGTACTACTCTTAGACTGTGCCTTTCTGGAGTCACAGATCTATTACTATGAGGAAAAAGATTGAAGTCAGGCATCACAAAATGGTTCCTCTGGAAAACTGGTCTGTTCCCAAAATGGCTGCCACTCTATCCACGGTCCCTCACTAAACACCTGTTTACCTTTATCAAAAGATAAAGAGTTTCTTTCCTTTCCCACCCAATGATTTCTAATATCCTTGCAGGCCCTTTGCAACATGTTTCTCTCTTTCTTATTTTGAAAGAATGTTTAAGAAATGAGGTGGGTGGGGAGACTGCTGACACCAACTGAGTGTGATTTATTCATAGGTAGCATGTTGTTTATTCCTGGTGTGAGAGGATGAGTTAAGAGGAAAACTCCAGCTACTTTTGAGAAACAGTGAAGATGAGTAATATAGCCGACTTTCCCAGATTTTGCTGTGGCCCGCCAGCAGCCTGCGGAGCTGGCAGCGGAGTTGGACAGTGAGGAGGCTGGGGAGGAACATGGGCTATCCTGCAGTCTGGAGAAGGCTCGGACGAGGGCTCTGAGTCAGAGGCAGAGATGGGGCCAGGGTCATCTGGAAGTTATGTGTGGACTCTGGAGCCTCCAGAGTCAGAATAGGAGAAGCCTGTTTCTAGTGCGTGCATGCTCAGAGCTGTCAAAAGGCAAGAACAGTTAAAACAAAAGGGACGACTTGGGAGTAAGGCCTGGAGATGATTGGCTTCTCCCATAAGGCTTAAAAGAGGAGCAAAGGCACATGGATCCTTTGCAGGAAAGCAACATCGTTAAGTCGGCATCTCTGTTTGATTTTGGACTCTGTGTGTCTTTGCCAAGTAGGTCTTTGGCAGAGTGCCAAAGGAGATAAAGGTTGGTGATTATCCCAAAGGACCTCTCCCGAAGGATTTTTTGCAACTAATTGAGACTCAACTGTGAATGAATGTAATTCACAGCTGTTGCAATAAGAGGTTTTTGGGACTACTCGTGTTTTAATGACACAGGAAACCTAGATCACAACAGATTTCCTGACTTTTATGAATTCAGTAGGAAGGCTGCAGAGAACCTTCACTTATCTATTTTAAAAGTAAATGTCCTCAATATTACTCTTTTTTTATTGGGACCTATTCATTTGAAGGTTTTTCCTTAGGACTTGAGCCCATTTTTCACTCCTTCTCTCCACCATTTCCCATTCAACCTGGGGCAGTTAGCATAGGAAGTAGCAGATTGAGAAAGGAGTTAGACTGGGCAATGGGCATGCCATTTCTTTTCTGGGTTGTAGGGCAATTCTTTAAACAAAATAGCTGAATAAGAGCTGGAATGTTTTCAGAAGATAGGCTGCACAGTTCAAATTGTAATTGGTGGTCTTTTTGTTTTCCCCTGCTCTTCATTAACTTAGCTGAGGATCTGGGTTTATCCAGAAGGCACCAGGAACCGAGAGGACACCATGCTTCCCTTCAAGCGGGGCGCCTTTCACTTGGCCATAAAGGCTCAGGTAAAAAGTTCCTGATAATAACGTTGATGCTGTGTGAAAGAGGGCAATTCTGACTCAGTATTGCAGAGTAAACCAGCTAGGAACCACAAACAGGAGTTAATTCTACTTTTTTGTAATGCTATATTGACTGAATAATCTTACTAGTCTGAAAGTACAATTCACCCATTTCCTTTACTGCCTATGAAACTAGGGAAAGGTCTCTTCTGAGCTTCTTACCTACTATCCAGCTATGGGTTCTTATCAGACTCTGGAAGTGTCTTTTGCCCAAGCTCCCAATGTCTCTCCCATTTTCCATTACAGCTATAAATACAAATGTCATAAATACTATAGTTCAGATTTAAAGATGATTAGTAAAATACCTTTGAGAAATTGTGAGTTTATATGAGTAAAATGAAATTACCTTCAATTACTTTGTTTCCATTCTTTCCTTCTTTTCATTTCAACATATGGATAAAAGCTTACTTGAGCAGAAATAAAAGTAAGATGTCCTCAGGTGGAATTTAATTCCTGATGACACATCTTGCAGTTATCTTGGAACAATACAACAGTGGTGTAGCTTTGCCTCCTCTCAAAATGTTTTTTGACTTCTAAACCTGTTAGTTCCCAGTCCTGGGATTTCTTAGTGGTCTCCCTTCAACTATTAACCTGAACTTTAGCTCTCAAGCCTAGGCACAGACTTCCAGGTACTGTTGAGGCATACGCATTAAGGCTGGGGATACTTCAAAGATTATTTGGAAAAATGCTTTGGAACTTGCACAAGTGTAATATCTCTCTTCATTAAAGTAGCACCTCTTTTCAGATTCATGTGGGCTATTTTTATGAATAGCAGAAAGGTGCCATACTTGTGTGAAGTCTAAAGAATTTCTGCCTAATCATTTTTGAAGCATACTTATGCTTGATAAACATGGCAACATATATAAAAACTGATTATTCAGAAATGTGTTATAAAAATTTTGTGGCATTTCAACATCCAATACATTATTTTTTGCTTGCTTTGTGATTTGAATAACCTTCAGATATCGTCTCTCATAATTCCTACTCAATATTGCCATATTGACTGGGAGTTACAGGGCTTGTGAGTTAAACCAATAGGACCTCAGTGGTTTGAAGAAAGCTGTCATACAGTATAAGTTTCATGGAGTAGCACCCACTTCACCTAATACATGAAATAGAATTTCCACAGAAAATGGAGAAATCAGATTTATTGATTTGTTGATCTTAAAATGTCTATTCCTAATCAATTACAAGTACTAACTAAAGCTTTATAATCCTGTTCAGAGAAGGTTTAAACCAGTGGTGGGATTCAACTAATTTAACAGCCGGTTCTCTGCCCTAATGATTTCTTCCAACAACCAGTTCGCCAAACTGCTCAGAAAGTTAACAACTGGTTCTCCCAAAGTGATGAGAACTGGCTGAATCCCACCACTCGTTTAAACTAATCTTTACCTATCTGGACATGTTCCAAATATATGGAATTTCTAGAACTTTCAGCAATGCCTACATTGGTGAAGGAATTCTGGAAGTCCATATATCTAGAGATAGTTAGATTAGTGAAAGTTTTTGTAAAATTGTGGCTGCAGAAGACTGTCACAAGGGAGGAAAAAACTCATGATGTATTTCTCCAATATTCTATCTTTCAACTGCCTTTTATTCTTTAGGTTCCCATTGTCCCCATTGTGATATCTTCTTACAATGATTTTTACAATTTCAAGAAAATGAGATTTGATCCAGGTAAGTCTAAATGGCAAAGAACCATGCCTAGATTTTTCTTTTTTAATTGTCATCAATTGCTGTGTCTTGCTTAGAAAGAGATAAAAATTCTATTTGCCCAATTTGATTATGGTGATATACAAATTTGGTAGACGAATAGTTCTGTCTGCAGAAAAAAAAATAATCATCCCCTTCCCCCAAAGGACAGAGATTTGTATGACATTTCCACATAGTAGTTTACATATTTAAGGTGCAAATTAGTGCATAGTAGTTTACATATTTAAGGTGCATAGTAGTTTACATATTTAGGTGCAAATTTAGAAAAATTTGCTTATAATTTAGATAGCCGTGACAATGGCAGTATTTGGGAAATTTGGATTATCTACAATATGCAACAGATAGAGAAAACTAATGTAGATTCCCCTATCGATACCCATCATATCCCAAGATCAAGCTCATTTCTTCTATCTCTGTCCTATTACTTATTTTAGAATCAATCTGTCTGTCTCTTTCTCTCCCTCACACAAATCTGGACCTTTAACATAAAACATTTTTAATGTATGCACTATGCCTGAAAGTAAAGAAACAGACACCTATATACAGCACTAATTTTGTCCCAGACCTATAACTGTATTTTATCATATACTCCAAATTCAAAGGGCAATATTTATTCAATTTAGTCTCCTTTGAAAAAGACTCTTGGATCTTACGGTGATTACTGGTTATAATTATAAAAATATAAGTAGAACATTTCTGGTAACAATATTTATCCCTACCAGATTTGTATATTGGTACATAATCAGGATTTTAACTAAAATATGGTAGATCAAAATGCTTCCCTTGCTGAACATTTAGGAGCTGGAAGTATCATTCAGAGATCTACACATTGATCCTCATTTATTTATGTTTACTTTGGATATAAAAAAGGCCTTTTTTATACAAACAGCAATCAAATTGATAAATCTATTTCTAAATGTACCCAGTTAAATAAGCTTTAGTAAAACAAATCTTGGCGGGAGAAGACTAGATAGAAAATACTTGTCTTTTCTTTCAAAAAACCTTATGTAATTTTTAGACTCTGTAGGAAAGTATTCAGGCTACCCTTGTTTATATTCCAAAGTGCATCCAAATATAGTTTAAACATATGAGCTTTTTGTCTAAACTATTTTCATTCCAAAATTAAAGCAGGCGGCAGCCCAATATCCATGCTAATAACTATTCAAAACTCTTTCAAATGATCCCTATGTGATATAATTCCAAGCTGTTTCTTGGAAAACATTCTGTAATTTAAAAATTATCTGCATGTGCCTTTAACATCAGCTTCAGCAAGAATATAGTGCTATTTATAAGCCATTCCTATATCTTTCTTGAGCAACACAATCCTTTCTGGAAATATTCAATTTGTACATAAGATTGTTTTTTTGTTTTTCTGTCTCTCTTTGATCTCTAATAGGTAATATAACCATTCAGATTTTGCCCAAGATACAAACACAAGGACTTGATTTACAGGATATTTCTGGAGTGGTTGAGAGCACTCGCAGATTGATGCAAGATACGTTTAATGACATTTCTGGGAAGACTGTGCAGAAAAAGATGAGAGACAATGAGTGCTCGTGATTATGGAAGCCTCAGAAAAAACACTGGTCATGATGGAAGTAAAACAAGAACATTTTTCTCCTAAAGAAAGCCCTGAGTTTCTCCTAAATAAGGCCCTGAGTTGGAAAAAGACTAGCACTACCTTGTTACCTTGCTATAAAAAATACTAACTATATATAAACTTTTTGGATCTTTTCCAAAGAATCTATTTTGGAGAGGATGCTTACAATAAGAGGAAGATCTCCATGTCCACTTAAATCCATGGCCTGTTTGATCCTATACCTGCCATCCAAGACTTGGGTTATAATAAGTCATTCAGTAATAAAACTTTACTACTGAAGATAAATTAATTTGTATAAGTGCTAAAGTTGTGAAAAAGAGATGCTGTAAGTCTGCTAAGATAAAACATCTGTATCTAGTTTGAGTGAGATACATTATTTGCATCCAGGAAATTATCATGGGAAAAATCTGAGCTGAGACACTCAGCAGAGCTGGATTAGGCAATGCTATCAAATGGGCAAAAGTGTGTCACCAAGATGTTATCTTCCAGACTTCTTGCCCCTTTGCCTCCTCCTCAAAGTATCACTCTATACTATTATGTTGCAGGTTCTAGCAATGTTCAGACTTGCCATTTTGTTGGAAGATTCCAAGATGGAACGTTTTTTGTATCTCCACATTCTGTGAGTGAAAGCCAATTGTATATAGCTTGTTTTAACTGGCTACTACTGTATTAATCTTGTACTTTTGTGTTTAGATTTATAAAATTGCTATGCTGGATCATATTTTATTCTTCTCTTCAAATGCTTTGGACAGGCCAAACAGTAGAAGTAGAGAAATATATTCTGAATAAATGCAAGATGCATTATTCTCAGGTATTTGAGGTTAAAGAGTGATGGAAGCCTTAAGCAGACTTGTAAGTTGGCTGCAGCTTTAATATTTAGAGGACAATTTCTATAAAATCATAAAAGAAAGGTTAGAGTTTACCACATTTGGAAGGTAGAGGTTCAACTCTGAAATTCCTAAAAGATTCCACTTAAGTCTTTGAGGGTTTGACTCTCCTGTGAAACATTTTTAGCCTTTAGTTTCTTATTTGAAATTAAATCTCTAAACAAGCCCTTGGAAATATTAAGGAAAAACTAACATGGAATACAAGCTGTCTGAGATCTACTATGTCCAAACTCTGTTCTGGGGCTGAGGCTAGAAGTGATCTCTGTTGACAGTACATAGCATGGAAGAACAATTTTTAAAATACCAACCCGCAATTAACTTCTCATGTTTATTATCAGAAGACCTCTTATCTGTGATCTAAAGGACCTAGATATGAAGTATGAAGTTTTCTTCCTTGTAATAGTGATATACCTCAATGTCACATGTGAATCAGGTTCTCCTCAAAAAGCAGGTCTTGGAGTAACTATGTTGATAATAATTGCAAGACAGAGCTGGCAATTAAGGGTTGTATCTAATATGGAACTACAGGTAAAGGTAAACTTTCCTGTTATATTCAGAAATTGTGTTGTATTAGCACTGCCCACTGCTGTATCAAATGAATGGCTTAATACAGAGATTGGGACTTGATAATATTATTTTAGAGTGAATGTATTTCTTAATTCATAGAGAAAAATCATGTCTGAAAGGCTATATAAGAACTTTATGCTTTTCAGGTCAAGTCCACTTTAGAGACAAAATTAAAAGAAAAAGAAAAAAATGACCCTCTTTTTATCTTTTATATGTTGATAAAGAGTGTTTGGAATTAATTTTTATTATACTTTATTTGTAATAGAAAACACAATATGATATGGAAACAAACTGGCTGTCATGGATTATTTCATGAAGGCCTTTTAAACTCCTTTAAAACTTTTAGTCTTGTATGCTGATTTTATATCAGTCTTTTGAATTCACCTTTCAAACATTTATATTTTAGCTGTTGACACTCATATTAGCAACAATGAAGAATAGCTATCCTCGCCACTTAAACAAATTTCTTATCATGTATTTACAAATAAGAATTGTGTGCACACACATATGTAAAAAGAAAAGATTCAACTATTTTATGTTGGAGGAGGTGCAAGAAGCAAAAGGTATGCTTTAGATATGTGTACAGTAATCTTGGAGCAAGAAAGGACATAGCACATCTCCAGTGATTTATTAACTACGCAGGTGAAGATGGGGGCCTGTTGTTCAGCACGAGTTTTCAAGCAAGAAGATCTGGACCTGGTGCTTTTCAGACCGGGTGCTATTTCGGATATGAAATAGAACCGCACATCTTTTTCTAAGATTATCAGAGGTAGGGGACCCTGAGGGGTGGAGATAGGTATAGGATTTGGCTATTGTTGTTGTATCTGAGATTGGTTAGTTAGGACACTGAGATTGGTTAGTTGGAGGCGCTATGCAGTAACAACCAAAAAAAAAAAATCCAAGCTTAAAAAAAATACTTTACATTTTAATGTAATATCTCTATTTAGCCACAGCATTACCACTCATATCTATGAAGGGCATTTTTCATTATCAAGCCTCAGGAATAGAAATTGCAGAAAGACATTTTCACATGGCCACCATTTAGTATTAAGCATTGAGTCAGGCCAAGAGGGAAATTGAACACAGATCCAAAAGATCCTGGACCTTTTGGGATTTGCTGATGGGGTGTATTTTTATGCAACTTTTCATCAAAGAAAATAAAGAAGTAAAAATTAACTCAAAAATATTCTCTACTGTTTTCTAACATAAGACTTATAAAACAATATGAAAGAATGAGGGCTCATATATATATTCCTGATAAATTGGCTACTAAGGACTATGAGAAGATGGTTTATAGCATGCAAGATCTACCATACTTTTTAAAAATTATCTGTTCAGTAAAGTTTAATGTCCTCCTAAAACAAAGCTACAGGTAAAAGTGGTCATAGCAATTAAGAATTAAATTAAGGCAGAGTTAATATTGAATTTCACATTTAGTACAATTTTCTGCATTTATTCACCAGCCTCCTCTTGAACCCTGACATCTCTTGACTATTTCAAACATTTCTGAGAGACCTTCAATTATAGCAAATTCTATTTTTTTTCTTGGTAAGAAAATTGAAAACAGTCTGAAACAATTCTTTTTCAGGAAAAAAGTGTGTTTAATAAAACAAAATTACAAAATCTTGAAGACGGCCCTGAAGGGCATAAGTGTCATGTGCCCCCCTTTATGCAACTTACATTATCAGTGGCTGAATGGCACAAAAGCAGTTTATAGGATGAGGACTAGCCCACTGAGAAGGAGTTTATGATTATGTAGTTAAATGTCTCAGATGTATTCAAGGAGTCAAAAGAGCCCCACCCTAGTCAAAAAATAATTAAGTTATGACATTTTTACTTTTGCTTCTTGCGTCTTTGTTTCTGCTCCTTGTGTTTTTGTGCTTTCATGTCCTTCTTGAGACGTCTGTCCACCACTTTGAAATGGCCCTTGACTCCAGCAGGGCGTCGAACCTTCCTCCCTGCACCTTTCTTGGCCACAACATAAGTCACCTGCCTTTTTTCTTTCCCTAAACCTGCTTTCTTGTAGATGCTGTTAAAGGAGGGGAAAAAAAAGATTGGATGAAATCTTCCTTTCAGAATCTCCTGTCAAACCGAAGAACTGTTTCCCCAGATTTCAGCGCCCTCAATCCAAGTCACATTCCTCTCATTATCTTTTGTTACTGCACCAGTTCATCTATATGCCTCCTTAAATTGGGTACCATATAATTAGGTGATAAAAAGGCCAAATTTCAAAAGCATTATTAATCCTGCTTTAAACAAGGTCAGTCATGGGAGTAGGAATTCTCTCTGTCCCAATCTGCCCTCTTTTTAAACTTTCAACCCACAGGAAACAAACACAAATACTTGTGTTTGTTTCCTGTGTTGTATTTGTGTTGCTGCTACTTCTCCTGGAAACTTCTTCAGAGGATGAGGAGAATGAGTTGCAGCTCTTGAAAGGCTGTTAAAATGTCTCTCTTTTTCCAAAACTGGAAACCAGATGATAATTTATTCTACAAAAGGTAGTTGGAAAACTTACTAAAAATCTAGGAAGTTGTTCAAAGTGTTATTTCTTATTTTATTTTGTCTCTTCTGAAGTGTATCAAGCCTAAATCAGACCAGATTCTAATTTGTGGGGAAACCTGACCAAAAGGATTTAGAGGTCAACGTAGCATAGCTGTTACAATGTTGAACTAGGATAGAAGAAGCCCAAATTACTGTTCAGCCAAGTCACTCAAATTAAAGTTTGTTAAAAACCTACCAAGCAACTTGTGAGTTCTACTTAAGAACAGAAATCGTGCCCGTTAGTGTCTGGACTTTTCTTTTTATAAGGAAGACTGAGAACCCTTTACTTGTTCTGGACAAACCTGTAACTATCTCAACATTTATCTTAAAGCCTAACTTGAGCCTTGAGAACTTACTCCCACATTCCATCTAAAACTAAATGCAGTATTATGCTTTCCTCCTGTAATTTTGCTCTGTTTATCATCTTGACATATACATTCCATCAAGATGATGAACAGAAACTTGCAGCACTCAGAAACCTGCAACATTAATTTGGGGACTTTTAAACTGACCTACAAAAAGACTGCTCTTGTACTGATCAGCTAGACATTTTTCCCCTTTTTCAATGAAATATAAAATTTTGAATAAAATCAAGAAAGCTTCTTCTGCGGCCCCTGAAATCTAGTGAATTCTATGTTTACTTCTCCTAAAAAAGAGGAAAAGAGGAGGAAAGCCATCCAGAGTCACTTTGCCAAGTGGGATGGGCAATATATAAATTTAATAAACAAACTCTACTAACTCTAAATTACTAATATGTAATTCAGGGAGCTTAGTATGTTATAACAAAAACCTTAAAGTCAAGAGAAAAGATGCTGCCTCTAATCTTTGAGTTCAGGGGAGGGAAGGGGAGGGGAGAGGAACCTTATTGAGAAAGGTGAAAACCCACCTGCGCAACTGGGCAGTCTTTTCACGCTCTGAGATGTCTACAGTATTCACCACAGATTCTGCTTTTTTCTTCATCTGCTCCAGTTTCTTCAACATCTGAGGAAAACGAGAGAGTGGTCATCACAGGAAAGAACCCCAAAGCATGGAGATATCTATGTGTGGGGATATGTATGAGTCAGTACCTGGCTCTATCCCTTGAAAGTTAAAAAAAACAACAACTAATAATCACACAGCAGAGAAGGAAGAATTTTTTTCCTCATAGCCCTACAATGCCTTACAAATCAAGATGAATAACAAACACCAGTATATATACATAATGCCAAGCAGTGAAGTGGTGGGATTGCTTCTATAAATGTAGACATTATGATGAATGCAATGTGGTCAATAACTAAGGCTAAAATTCTAATTTAGTATTCTGTGAACCAGTCAACAGTCTGGTTGGTTATAAGTCAACCAGACTACATAAGGTCTGCTTGGTTATAAAGGAGTATGGCCTTGCTTACTCGTCGTTTTTTGCGGGCCTTAGCTTCTGCTACTTTCTTGATGGGCCGAGCATTAATTTCACGCCAACGCTGGCGGTACTCCTCCACAGACTGATGGTCCACAGGCAGTGGTTTGCGCCGGTGCTGGAGCTCTTCCTGCGCAAACCATTCAGGTAGTTCCCCTTCTTCCTCATTGAAAGTATACCTGGGAACAGGAAAAGAATGATATAAGGGGACCAGTCACAGGAGCCCTCCCCAAACATGAGGTAGCCAAAGTTTTTCTCTCAATTATAATAATAAAAAAAATGGATATACATTTTACTTTTCTACAAATGAAGAAGGGAAATGGAGCTTAATTTTTGAATTTGATTGATTGATTCATTTATTTATTTAAACTTTTATACCACCCTTCTCCTGAAGGACTCAGGGTGGTGCACAGCCCATAATAAAACAACATAGATACAAAAGTTAAATCTATTTTAAAACAAATTCAATAATTTGGCCATATTATTTAAAACCCCAAGACTAAAATACCCATTAAAATTCATCATTCCGTCAGACCAGCTTGTTCGAATAGCAGGGTCTTAAGGGCACAGCGGAAGGCACGAAGGTCAGAGATCCTACGTATCTCCAGGGGCAATTCGTTCCATAGGACAGGAGCACAGAAAGCTCTCCCCCTGGGGGTCGCCAGTCAACATAATTTGACCGACGGCACCCTGAGGTGGCCCTCTCTGTGGGAGGTACCGGCCAATGGGAGGCTATCGGTGGCAGAAGGCAGCCTTTCAGATATCCAGGTCCTGGATATCTGCAAGACATAAAGCCATGGTGCGCTTTAAATGTGGTAACCGATACCTTGAATCGCACTCGGAAGACCACCGGAAGCCAGTGCAGCTCGCGCAGGAGAGGTTCATGCTTGTTTTCTGACTGTGGTGAGGGAAAGGGCTACATGGCAAACAGGCATGGATGTTACAGTGATGGAACCACATTCGCTAAGTTGACTGGCCAGATTTTCCTTTTTCATGCTTTTTTTATTTTAGAAAGGCTGATGTTGTGTGTGTGTGTGTGTGTGTGTGTGTGTGTGTGTGCATGTTGTAATTGTATTAATTCTACTTTAAGAAATGCATTAATTTATATGCATTTATGCCTCAACATGAAAAGCACATTCCTTCCCTTATTTTAGCTCTGACTGTATTGCAAAATGTATACGCTGCATTTCTGTACAAAATTCCCAAACATCTAAAAATATTTCTGTTATTCCTCACACTAATAACTTTTATGAAAGCTGCAGTATCCAACATTTTAATCAGGGTGATATACCATTCAATCCTCAACTTGGGTTCTTGCAGACCCAACTTATACAGGGCTATCTGATTCTTTGGATCCCTAATTTCTGCTGTTCCTTTTTATCATTTCCTGCTGCAGATTGGCTGTGACTGTACAATATGCTAGGCATAGCTAAAATTGGACTAGTGGTCAACCTAATGACCGTCTTGGCATCCTACCTATAGCAGCAATCAATTTAAGCCATTTTATAAGGTTTGTTTAGGCACAGCACATTATATAAATATAAGAATTGGATTTTGTTAACCCAAGTTTAGACTTTAGTGTGAACCTGTGAACTGAACCTGTCAAACATTCCTTTTGAACCACTGGAAAATGTTTCAAGGATTTTCAGGTATACAGAAGGAATAATTGAAAATGTATTTCAGGGGACAACACAAAGTCTTTCCTAGATTTAGGGAACATCATCAGTTTTCATTTTGCTGATTTCACTGTGCCTGAAACTCCCATAAATTGCTACATAGGTCTAACTGGATAAAGTAAATTTTTCTTGAACTCATCAGTCATCCTCAGCCTATCGTGTTCCTCTATTCAAGAGTCCTTATTTAAGCTGTATTTGCTAATGGTCTTGTACTTTCAAATCACCTGTTGAAAGATTCATCAATCAAGTCTCTCTTGGCCTTGCGGGAAGTGGCAATGACTGCTCCTAATGCCAGTCCTTCGGGGTTCAGAACCCGAGCTCGCTTCACTGGAGGGAGACAAAAGTTTCAGTCAATATTCTGGGCCAGCATCCCAGTTCTATTCTTGGAAAATCCTAAACCGATGAGATGTAATTGTTCTCTATTTCTCTTTTTCTCCTTACCTGGATCTATAATGGGGACCACCTCAATACCATTTTGGCTGTCCCGGACACGCTTTATTCCTGCCTGTGTTCCTGACAGCTTCCTGAAAAACAGAAACACAAAATGGAAGTGAGGGACCATCTCCTCTGTAGCATCACATTAGTTGAAATGTGGAAAGCTACTTCAGATACATTACCCACCCCTCAAATATTACTGTGTCATAAGAATTGAAATTTGGATTCCAAATACAGTCATATTTAGTGCTGGCCATACACAGATAAAAACTGTTTGTAATAATCCAAATCTGAAAATATGAGTATTAAAAATTGAATTAATTATCATTCATGTAGCTAGTATTTTAAAAATGAATTGCTGGCAAGTTAATTTGATGTCAACATGAAAAATCCTATGATGACTGGTTTAAATTTCTAGTAAATTAATTTAGTGGTATATTGAAATGAGGCCATCAGGGAAAGCTAGGGCCAGATTTATGTCAAATGCTAGAAGAAGCTTTAAGAGATTAATATCAACATTTCCTTATATAAATTCATTTGTCCCTAAAACCAAAGCAAATTGGATAATTTTTTCTCTTTTGAGATAGAGCATATTTTCATGTTTAGCTTATAAATGGCAAACCATTTGTTTAAAGAAACTAATTTAACTGAATAATAAAGTTGCAATATATTAGATACAATTGGGACATTCAATAAAACCAATGTCAGAATGCCATCAATGACAAATTCCATAACTTTCTTTAAAACTTGAGAAATATTTCATAATGCAGAAAAATCAAGTATCTATTTTATCAGCAAAACATCATACAGTACATTTATTCTTTTTAGCCAAATTAAGTGAGCATCCTTGATTAAGCACAGAATGGATGGGTTCCTATGTTTGGAGGAAATGTTACCCAATGTCAAATTAGTTGCTGGTTTCTTCCTTCTAAAAATGAAGGAAGATTGGGGAAAAAGGAGATAAGATCAGGATTAGAACTGTATTGTGTGGCAAGGGATAAATTTCCCCCATACTCCATGTTTGAGACAAAAAGACCTTCTGCTGCTTACATTCCTATTGTGACAGCTTTCTTGTGGATTGCATTTGTGAGAAAATGAGTGGAGGTGGACAGGGGAAATGTTTAGGACTGCAGCACAGGAAGAAAAGGCATAGCTCCTTCCTGAGTTAAAGCAAGCATGAGAAACCTCTACAACTGTGGGTATTATGTGCCATATGGGCTCAGAGATATGGCTGAATCCGGCTCATCTCTGTTCTCAAAATTCACAGAACACTGAAACATGTTCTACAGAAATAATTTAGCATCCCTTATTTTTCAAGTTATTTATTCACTTTCAGCCTAAGACAAATAAATCTACATAAAAAACTCTCATGTTTCTCGTTTTATTTTGAAGAGAGATAAAAAGACCTCCCAAAATGCAGTACTAATCCTTCCCATCTCAAGGGAACAGAAAGCTCAGGAAATGAACAGAACAATCTTGGGGTTATATACTATATTGAGCAAGGGCTTTAGCCATAATTTACTGAATTATCTACAGTATACCTGGAGGAGTTCATGGCATTGACTAAGCTATAAACCTAATTAGTATACTAAACCAAAATAACAATAACAATATATATAAATTATGGTTTCTTGCAGAGTTGGCCAGATATTTAGACTGGATTTGGCATTTTTAATCTATCTATTAAATCCTTCCCAAGGACCTGGGATAGGCAGATGTTGCTGTGTGATGGCATTAGAGATATCATTACAGGTGTCAGACCTGGAAGCCATCTTTTATGTTTGGGCCTTCAGGCCTGCCACATCTTCTTCTGTGGGAAAATGGGAGGGGGGATTGCATAGAGTGTAGACGATATATAGTCAAAATAACATTCCTTTTTCAGAGAGTTAAGGACGCAATGCCCTGGCACCTGGATTTGGATGACTGGGAGTTTGGACGGTAGATGACTAGACCACGTGATGGACATAAGGGTGCTGGGCAGGGATTTGAACTTTCACTTGGGTGGGGAAAGCCTGGAAGCTTTCAGATTCGGGTTTTCCCAGATGTGTCAATATTTCACCTTTAATAAAAAGTAATTTTGAGGAAATCCAAGCTTCAGAGTTTTCTTTCATTGGGGGTGTTACTTGAAACCCTGACAACCTGAATGCCATTGGCAGTCAATGCCAATGGCATTCAGGTAGTGCTCCAGTTGTTTTGGGAACTCACCCAAGGCACTATTACTATTGATATTACTTTTTCTTTATTTATTATAGTTCATCACACAGTCAGCCAGATGTTTAGACTGGATTTGGTATTATTATTATTATTATTATTATTATTATTATTATTATTATTATTATTATTATTATTATTATTATTATTAAATCTGTAGTGAGATTCACAGCCTTTGAGGCTGGTTAATAGCTCAGCAGCTCGAGTCCTAACCAAGGACCTAGGAACTGTTAAGGTATCGTCGGAGGATGTAAGCTGTTCCGAGTAAGGTGGTTTTTTGTACAGTCGAAATGTTCAAGTCCGGTAAATTTAGAATTTCTAAATAGCGGGGTAGCCCTTTGGGTATTGCTCCAAGGGTTCCAATTACAATCGGAACAACACATGATTGCTTTTTCCATAGTCGCTCAACTTCAATTTGCAAGTCCCGGTACTTTGTGATTTTTTCTTGCTGCTTATCTTCAATCCGTGCATCACCAGGTATTGCAATGTCAATGAACCATACTTTTTTCTCTTCAACTACCGTTATGTCAGGTGTGTTGTGGACCAAGTGCCTGTCAGTCTGAATCCTAAAGTCCCACAAGATCTTCAGACTGACAGGCACTTGGTCCACAACACACCTGACATAACGGTAGTTGAAGAGAAAAAAGCATGGTTCATCATCATCATCATCATCATCATTATTGGGAAGCACTTGAGAAATGGAAAAAGTGGGATGGAGAGTTATGATATGAACTGGCATACCTAGATATTGTATTAGGAGCAAATTTAATTCTCCCACTTCTTTGTGTCTTCTCCATCTCCATCTGTTTATTTAATATTAGTACACTTCTTAATTTGTAGGAAATCTGAACTCAAGGGGCCTGATTTCATTATAACCCAGCAATGTGATTGGGGATGTACTGAATGGAATTTTGTGTCAGAAGGGATAAAAATGCCAAATCCAGTTTAAATATCAGGCTTACTATGCAGTCAATCATCGTAATAGTAAACATATCACCACATAGTGCAACATATGCATCCAATCCGTAATGACCTTACCTGTCTTCATCACTACTGTCGCTCTCCTCTCCCTCAGAGGATTCCCCTTCAGATGAATCTTTTGTTCCTTCAGATTCAACACTTTCCTTGTTCACGGATTCAGGCACAGTTTCATGTTGTAGCAGCTTCTTTTGCCTCTTGTTGTTCTTCGAGACTTAAAATTATTTAAAACATTTCAATTAGAGAAAAATCTTTCCTCCTTATTTTCCTCTCATTACTTAAGATTCCTTGGCACTTAGGTTTATGAAGGAGGGGGAAAAAAGATACAGCATCAAAATTCTCAGACATCAGGCATGAAATGCTAATAACGTTTAAAGGAGAAGGTGGTAGTAGTGCAATACTGAGCCACTATTTTTTGAATTAGAAAGTAACATACTTGGGCAAGGTCCTAACTACAGTCCCAAAAGCAATCCCTAAGATTGTACACTATTCTGGGCAGGAGAGGTGTCACATGGGAGCGCACCCTTGCTCCCATAATCCCCTGCGCGGCCACATTGTGCACCAGTTGGAGCCTCCGGGTGCACCTCAAGGGGAGCCCCATGTAGAGAGCATTACAGTAGTCCTGGCGGGAAATGATGAGTGCCTGAGTGACTGTGCGTAAGGAGTCCCAATCCAGATAGGGACGCAACTGGCGTATCAGGCGAGCCTGATAAAAAGCCCCTCTGGCCACAGCTGTCATATGCTCCTCTAAAGACAGCTGTGCATCCAGGAGGACGCCCAAGTTGCGAGCCCTATCCATGGGGGCCAATGACTCGCCCCCAATGATCAGTGATGGAGTCAGCTGGCCATATCGGGACGCTGGAAGCCACAGCCACTCGGTCTTGGAGGGGTTGAGTCGGAGCCTATTGCTCCCCATCCAGATCCGCACGGCTTCCAGGCACCGGGACATCACTTCCACGGCATCGTTGGGATGGCCTGGGGTGGAAATGTACAACCGAGTATCATCAGTGTACTGATGGAACTTCACCCCAAAGCCACGGATGATCTCGCCCAGCAGCTTCACATAGATGTTGAACAGAAGGGGCGAAAGGACCGACCCTTGCAGCACCACGCAAGCGAGGTGCCTTGGGGTCAACCTCTGCCCCCCTGCCAACACCGACTGCGACCGGTCGGAGAGATAGGAGGAGAACCACCGCAAAACGGTGCCCCCACTCCCAACCCCTCCAGTCGGCGCAGCATGATACCATGGTCGATGGTACCAAAAGCCGCCAAGAGATCTAACAGGACCAGGATAGAGGAGCAACCCCTATCCCGAGCCCTCCAGAGGTCATCCACCAACGCGACCAATGCTGTTTTGTGCTGTACCCGGGCCTGAAGCCAGACTGGAGCGGATCCAGATAGACAGCTTCATCCAGATACCCAGGAAGCTGACGCGCCACCACACTCTCAACAACCTTCGCCAAGAAGGGAAGGTTGGAGACTGGACGATAATTAGCAAAAACAGCTGGGTCCAGAGAAGGCTTCTTGTGGAGAGGCCTCACCACTGCCTCTTTCAAGGCAACTGGCAAGACACCCTCACTCAAAGAAGCATTAATAATCCTCTGGAGCCAGCCTCGTGTAACCTCCTGGGAGGCCAGCACCAACCAGGAGGGACACGGGTCCAATAGACATGTGGTCACGTTCAGCCGCCCCAGTATTCTGTCCACGTCCTCGGGAGCAACAGGATCGAATTCCTCCTAAGATTTAGACTGAGCTTGGATTTTTCTGGTTGAGTTAGAATTTTAACATTTTGTGTGATTTTGCTGGTTTGGTTTAACGGTGCCCTGCTTCTAAGATTATTCTGAATGAAAAACAGGGCAGGATTTGCAATAAACATAATAAACTCTCTCATCATGCCCAAATAATATAGGACTTTGATGGCGAACCTATAGGCACAGGTGCCACAGGTGGCACGCGGAGCCATATCTGAGGGCACATGAGTGTTGCCATAGCTCAGCTCCAGCACACATGTGTCCGCTGGCCAGCTGATTTTCGGGCCTTCCGGGCCCACCAGAAGTTGAGAAATGGGCTGTTTCTAACCTCCAGAGTGCCTCCTGGGGTTGTTGAGGAAGGCTGTTTTTGCCCTCCCCAGGTCCTAGAAAGCCCCTGGAGCCTGAGGAGAGTGAAAAATGGGCCCTCTGTGCCATTGCATGCCAAAAACGAGGGGAGCATGGGCACGTGCGCAGGAAGGCGGGGCACAGGTGGGCATTGAATTATGGGTGTGGACATGAACGCACAAAATCCCCCGCTCTCCCCCCACTTTTGGCATGCAACGGCAAAAATGTTAGCCATCACTGATATAGGACATGGTCTAATATGTGCAAGATTGAACATGATAGGGGGCCTTCAGGCTGAAGAATAGCTTATCATATTCTGATTTCTCTGAAAGTAGCAATTTAAATAAATAGCCCTTGTGTTGTAAACTCAAGGCAAGATCCGTTGAGCAGCTGAATTGTTTCAGTTCTTTTTCTTTAAAAGCGCAGGCAGTGATCATCTTTCCAACATATTTAAGTGAACTGGAATTTAACACCACACAAATTTAGTACTGCTATTACATTTAATGCTAATGATGTGCAAAGCATGTTAGGAAGCAATGCAGAGAGCCTCGAAGGCATGTGAAGCAATAACATCTGTAAAATTCCACATACAAAAACAAATGAAGAAGCAGTCTTAAATCTTTTTTCTCTTTAACATTTAGCCACTGCAGGACATTCATTCTGCAGTTCAAATTTCCCAACCTAATTTCAATTTGACTTTGGCGATTACTTTGAATTGCAGCGAATTCATAAGCAATGAAATTATATAGTTATGTTTATTACCAGGGAAGATAGATATAGGACAAATGGTTTTTAAAGTAGACCCAAAGGCTCAGGTTTCATTCAAGTTACTTCAAAGAAATGCTGGATAGATTTCCACTGCACACTGACGACATATTTTCATTTATCATCCAATTTAGTCCCATGGAGTCAAATATTGTTTTACCTGCTGGCTGTTCTGCACGGTTCTGGGATAGGACTTGTGCCTGCCCGATCTCTAGTGCTTCATCAGCATTATCATCAATCCCAGCAAAAGCCTCCTGAGTGAAGGAAACACAAAATCATCTTAAATCATTTGTGGAAATGCTACTCAAAATGTCATTTTGTGAACCCCTGATACTTCAGTAGCTTTTTAAAAAAGAGTATCAGGTAATGCCAAAAGAAAGGCATTTCAGACCACTGGGTGAAAGTAGTACCACATGGGGGTACCATAGGGAATGGAAGGAAAATATTACTGTGGCAGCTTTTCCCAACTTGAGTGCTCTTTACTTATGTGACTTTTCACTTTCAAAATTCTTAGCAATGGCCATGCATTACACTCTTGGGCAAAGTTACTCACTTTGCCAAACCATAAGTTCATCCGATGCTGCTCTCGCTCTTCCTTGTTCTCCAATGGCACTAACAGAGGGTTTCCTCCTTCAGCATTGTCTTCCTCTATTTCATCTTCAGAGGCAATTCTGAAACAGATAAAACAATGCTGCAGGAAAGCATTGTCACGTTCCTACCTGATCAATCTGGTAATGAAGGCATATTTAAACCATTGCCAGGAAAATTCATGAACTGCTCTTAATCACTGAAATCCCACCTTAATCACACATTGAGGAATAACTGGATTGTTCTGTGCTTTTTTTATGCTCATCTAACCTGTGTGCAACAAGTTCCTTTTTCAATCCCCATTATCTTCAAGTAGAAATAGAGGAGATTCACGTTTGGTATTTTGGAGAGATACTGTAAATAAATCCCATCAACACTGAGAACATTTTCTTTACCTGATACTTTCTTCACCTGAAAATTCCACTATTACAGTGTTGGGGAGTTGGGGTGGAGGTAGAAAAAAGGAAAGTATAGATATACTAGGATTAGAGTATGTTTTTCAAATAATACCATCACTATTAGTACTTTGTTACTACTGTGCTTCCCCATATATAGAACATGCCCTGAAAATGAGGCCAAACCTGATTTTTGTGGTGGGCCTAAATATATGCCCTCCCCTGAAAGTAAGCTCTCTCCTCCTTCTCTCTCTCACACACACGCACACACAGGTCCCTCACCCCCCAAGGCAGCCACATCCCTATGAACTCTGGCACCTCAGGCCCCTTTGGCTTCCCGCGGCACTGACCGCAGACCTCGACTGTCTGTTCCTGCTCCATGGTGGTGGCCTGCCCGCTCTTGCTCCCATGCTCAGGAGCTGCATCCGCATAGCCTGCACTACCAAGAGCCTGCTACAGCAGCCCAAGAGCAAGCATCACCGCCCCGGCGCTTTCTTGGCATGGTTGCCACCAGAGGCAGAGAGGCTTCCATGTGCGGCGGGCAATCACAGAGGACTACAATGGCAGGCCTGGCGCTTCCCGCAGCTGGGTGTAGGTCTCGGCGGGGATGGCTGAGGTGCTGCAGGTGTTGCCACCACCTGTGGAGGCCTGGCGGCCCCCTGAAGCCAAGCTCAGCCACAGGCGAGGAGCGTTGGCTGTGGCTGGGCTGGCCGAGCTGTGTCTGTCAGCGCTGCCTTTGGCACGGCTGCCAGGCATCTTGCTGCCAGGTGCCTGGAAAGAGTAAACTGGATCTGTGGGAAGAAGGGAGGGCGGACAAGGGTACAGCGAGGCTCCTTTCCCCAGGAAGAGTCTGGCCTGATCACCATCCCATCCAGTGACTCCCAAGGGAGAGGGGCTTCCAGGGCTCATCGGCGACCGCTCTGGTCAGTCAGCGCTCAGTGGGGGGGACTGTGGGATGATTGGAACGGAGAGGAGCAGGGGGGAAGGGGAGGCCTCCAGGAACCATCACCACAGAATGGGAAGCACACTCCCAGAGCAGCCGCTGCCCTGGCTGGGGTTTGGAAGCTGCAGAAACAGAGTTTTGGGGGAGAGAAAGAAAGACATCTTTCTTTCTCTCCCCCAAACTCTGCTTCTGCAGCTTCCAAACTCCAGCCAGGGCAGCGGCCCGTCTGGAGTGTGCTTTGCACTCTATGGTGATGGCTGGAGCTGGATCCTGCAAGGAGAGCTCGCCCAGGCCATGGCTTCCATGTAGGTACTGGTGGTGGGCACCAGCAGCATTGGTTATGAGCTCCTCAAGGACCTAGTGCTCACCGGCTTCGCCCACATCGACATGGGGAGGCTGAAAGGCACGCGAGCGGGGGAGGGGACAGGCACTTGCGTGGTTTGGTGTCTTTGTGTTCTACATCCCACCCCAGCCCCTGCAGGAGGGGAGGGTCTTGATGGTGGCGCATGAAGGGAGCCTCTCTCTGCCGGACTCCTGGCTGAGTGTGCAGGCTGCCCAAGGTCTCCTGCACCCCCAAAGTAATAAGACCCCTGATAATATGACCAAGCCCTTGTTTCGGGGTTCAAAATAAAATAAAACCCTGTCTTATTTTCAGGGAAACACAGTAGTAGTAATAATTAATTATGATAATGAAAGAATAATATAGAATGCAATAGAAAGGCCAAAGTGTGGTTAGAATATGTCTCTGGTATAGGAGTACACAGTGAACTTGCAAAACAGAAAAAATACTACTACTACTAAAAGTGTGCAACCAGTAGAAGGGGAAAATAAGAGATGATAATTGTGAAAAGAGCTTGGAATGGGATGCAAAAGCAAGAAAAACAATCAATAACCAAATTCCCATGGAATAGCAGCATAATTTAGTCAAATGGACATCCCGGCAATTTTGAGGAAATGGGTTGGGAGTGTTCTTATGAATCATTATGTGTGCAAGCACATAGTGATCCACACTTGTTTCTCCACATGCAGCTTTCTCTCTCTCCCTACCCAACTACAATTGACTTCCAATTCTTCCAAGTTGAAAAAGTGTTAACATCATTTTCAGAAAAAGACTACTTATATAAAGCCCATTTCCCCACAATCACAATAGAATCAATTCTCTGGCACCTTCACTTACTTTTCTGAGACAGAGGCCTGCTTCAATTGCTTGGCCCTCTCCTCAACCTCTGCCATCTCCTCATCATCCAAGTCACTGGCCAAGGAGACATCATCATCAGAGCCTTCTTCTTCCGAGAGAGAGAAGTCATTGTCAGCATTGGTGGATGATGCCACAAAAGCATCTGCAGCTGCCATGTCACCTTGAACCAACTCATGCAGTAGCTGGAAGCAAACAAGTGGGGTAATAATGGCAAGTATGATCACACAGATTTATTCTTTAGATTAATTAATCTTTTAGATCTCCTGGTAGCTCCGATATGATTAATCATGGTATTTTCCTGGATCACCCATGGAGTCTGGGAATTGGGAGCTATTTTACACTGCTTTCATCCTTCCTCCATGAGTGGTTCAGTCTGCTAATGGGGCAGGAAAGGTGTGTGTGTAAGAGAGGGGTGGGGAGAGAGTGCACTTATGCAAAAGTTGGCTATATTGTGTTCACAGAGCTAGAGTTTCTCTAACATATTCTCTGCATGCTGTCTTGTCATTTAATATAGATTATTCAATCATTCCCAATTCTTTGGTGGTTATTTTTTCACTGAATGGTACCTCTGTGTGTTTGATATATAAACCTCTAAACACTGATTAAGGTTCTATTTCCAGCAATTTCATGATGCCTATTCTTTGTCTTTTAAGGGCTGTGGAGAATAACAAGCTGAGGCAGCGATCTGGGCGAAGGAAAGGGGCAGCGTGAGCTCCGCTGTGCCTGGTGAATTTCTGAACATCCGTGGCTTTGTCGATTGCCGTCCCCAACCCCAGAGAGGTGGGGGAAGCAGGGGAACTTGCTTCGGAGACGTGGGGAGGGTGTGCGATCCCCTCAAGTCGTATCAAAGGAGAGCTCCGAGAATCTGGAGACCAGAAAAAGGGCCATGGGCAGCGGCCCGAAGCCATTGACGCTGCGGTTTTGACCAGGACAGAGAGACAGATCAGAAAGAATAGATCAGAAAAGAAGAAAGAAAATAAGGAAGAAGGAAATCTGAATATCAAACAGACAGGGCTTTTAGCAACTGACTGACGAAATTAGCGGCAACTTAAATCAAAGGAGAAGGAAGTTTCTTTAAAAGACTGGAGATCTCGCCGTCGAGGAGCTAGAGGAGACGGGAAGTAAGATCCAATAAGACTATACGATAGATTTGTTTCTGATTAGTTCTAAACTCTAGCGGACTAAAATCTTACCATTGTGACTTACTAATTAAGTGGAAGAAGGAATGATTAGGGGGTAAACTTCTCCAGACCCCCCTTCCCCCCAGGACATACAATATGGCAGTGTGATAGTACTTTCCTGAAGTGAATATATATGTGATGGCATGAACTGAAACTGGAGATTACTAACCCTGTGAAGAGCCAAGTACCAATGGACAAGTGTCAATATTTATACTTATTTATATACATTTATTTATTTATTATATTTATTTAATTCTTTATTTAATCCTATGTAAATACAAATCTAATTAATTAATTATAGAAAATTATTATAGGCATTATAGTAGACTAACTGATTAAGTAGAGACTGATGGTTTAATTATTGAGATTTAATTCTTAGGTGATTTATTATATAATTTATATAAATATAGGAGTTTGCATATAAAATTATAGAATCTTTAGAATCTGTTTATTTACTTATTTGTAAAAAGATAAATGAAATCAAATTAGAATTGATTCTTGATTATAGTAGCATAGGACTTACTTAAGTAAGAGGAAATATTTAGGCGTATGATAATCTGGAAAAGTTTTCTTTGTTTAACCGATATGGCTACTACAGTAACCTCTACAAAAGTAGTGAAGAAACCTGTAGCACCTACAATGATGTCTTCACCGATAACAATATCCCCAGGACAGAAGAAATCCTCTGAGAATGTATCAATAACCGACAAACCAATAACAATGCAAGGAATGCAAGTGATGTTCCAAAATATTCAAGAACTACTGGAAAAAAACCAAGAAGCAACATCAAAAAATTTTGAGGACTTGAAATCTGAGATAAGTGAATTAAGAGGAGAAATGAAACAAATGAAAGAGACTCTAGGAGAAATGAAAACAACCTTAACTAAGCACAAAAAGAGATTGACTGAGGTGGAAAAAAATACTGAAAGAGTTGAAAAACAGATAGATAAATGTGAAAAGAGATGCGCTCAAGCGGTGGGGAAACTCGAAGACGAAATAGTATTTCTAGAGATGGAGAAATCTGCTTTTTTTTCTGTGTTTGCAAAATGTAGAGGAGGATAGAGAGGAACAACTAGAGGAAATAGTGGGAGAAGTGATAGCAGAGGTAGTGGGGAAAAAGAAGGATGAGGTCCAGGCGGAGATAGATGAAGCCTATCGGGTATACACTAGCTATGCGAGATGTTATAACCTGCCCAGAGAGATACATGTAAGACTCACTAAAAAGGCGTTAAGGGATGAAACATTGCATAAGGCTAGAGAACAGAAAGTCACATATAAGGGGCGTCAAGTTACGATTTTAAAACAGATCCCGAAAAGAGTGCGAGAACAGAGACAAAATTACCAATTTATAACCTCGCAACTAAGGAAACATAATGTGCCATATAGATGGCTGCTTCCTGAAGGACTCTTGGTAACTTGGCAAGATCAGAAAACCAAAATCGATAATATACAGGACGCCCAAGAATTCTGTGAAAATTGCCTTGGGTTGGTTGGAAATGAAAGTGACATAGAAATTGCGAAAGGAATACAGAGAGAGCGGAAAGAGGGGTGGAGAAATGAGAGAGGTGCACAAGCACACTATGGAAAGGGGAAACGTGAAGGGAGGAAGGAGGAGGAAAGAGGAACAACAGAATACGAAGTAGAAACTCGTTCAGTAACCAAAAACAAAGAAGGTAGTAAATAGAGGATGGAGCAAGGAGTGAAAATCTTGACTGTTAATGTTAATGGTCTTAATGGACCAATAAAGAGAAGACGTATTTTAACTAAAATTGTTAAAACTAACGTAGATATAATATGTATCCAAGAAACACATATTAAATTATTGCAATCCAACCTATTGAAATGTCTGAAAGCAGGGAAACTGTTCGTAGGGGCTCCAGAGGAAAGAAAAAGAGGAGTGGCAACATTTGTGAAAGGTATTTATCACCGATACAATTATTTGCAGACGAGGAGGGAAGAATATTAATTCTAGAAGTAGAAGTACTACAGAAGAAAGTTTTATTGGTAGGAATTTACACTCCAAACATTAAACATAAATCATTCTTTCGAAGAGTACAAAAAGAAATTTGTAATCTGGAATACGAGCAGGTATGCCTTCTGGGTGACTTTAATGCAATTACGAACAGAATATATGACTATAAAAAGGCTGAGAATTATGGGGGGAGGGGGGAACGGGAGACAAGAAAAGAAGATATTACCAACTATCTATAATGAGATAAAAGAAGAATTAGGATTGGTAGATACTTGGCGTGAACATAATCCAACAAGTAAACAATTTACTTATTATTTTCCCAGATACAAATCATGGTCCAGATTGGACATGATTTGGATGACACAAGAACTCAATTCCCAGATATTAGAAGTCAAAATTATGCCGAATGAATGGGCCGATTATAACCAAGTGCTAGTCGTACTTAAGAAGGAGGGAAAAAGTAGAAGAAGATGGATGATGAGAACAGAGATATTAAAAGAAACTGAATTTATGTGGAAACTCAAGACAGAAATATCCCTTTTCTTTCAAGAAAATAAAACACCAGGAATGCCAGTCCAAATAATATGGGATGCAGCCAAAGCTTTTGTAAGAGGTCTTATTATTAAACACATGGCCATTAAATACAAAAAAGAAAAACAAGAAAGGAAAAAGTTAATAAATAAATAAATAAACTGCATAAATCAGAGGAACAACTACAAGATAATCCACTGTCTAAGGGGGCAAAAGAACAAGTGAATCTTGTAAAACATCAGCTCAATTTGTTGGAATTAGATAAATTGCCAGATAAGATAAAGATAACAAAACAAAAACATTTTGAATCAGCCAACAAACTGGGAAGATGACTTACATACAGACTTTAAAAAAAAACAGTCTAGAAGAATTGACCAGTTAAAAGATAAAGAAGGGAACTTAGTAAAAGATAAAAAAGGAAAGGAAAAAATTGTGGTGGACTTTTATAAAGATTTATATAAAAGAGAGGAAATCCCAACAGAGGAGATAAAAAAATATATAGAGGAATCAGAGAGATATTCTGGAAGAAGAAATTACTTTAGCCGAAGTTGAAAGAGCAATAAAGAAACAGAGAAACCAGAAAACACCAGGTATAGATGGACGCCCGGTGGAATTGTATAAGATAATGTTTGAAGTCACGGGAGAACATATGAAAGACCTATTTAATGAAACATTGGAGAAAGTAGAAATCCTCCACTCATGGAGAGAGGCCAATATTAGCTTAATCCCCAAAAAAGATCCGCCTTCAGTAGACATAAAAAATTACAGACCCATTTCTCTTCTGAACTCAAACTACAAAATCTTTACTACAATCTTAGCAAACAGACTAAAAGGTTTTCTGAACGAATTTATACACATGGACCAAAATGGATTCTTACCATCATGACAATTAAAGGATAATATGAGAATTATGTTAAATACACTGGAATATTATGAAGAACACCCAGATAAACAGGTTGCATTAGTTTTTGTAGTGGCTGGCCGATAGAGTAAATTGGGAATTTATACTACTACAATTAGAATATATGGGATTTGGAAAGAAATTTATTAATGCAATTAAAGCAATCTACACAAAACAAACGGCCAGAATATTAATAAATGGGGACTTGTCAGAAGAATTTCAGATTAGAAAGGGTACAAGACAGGGCTGTCCTCTATCTCTGCTAGTTTTTATTTTATCCTTAGAAGTACTACTGCGTAAAATAAGAAGTGAGGAAAAAATAAGAGGCCTTAAAATAGGCCAACAAATTTTTAAAACCCAAGCCTCCGCAGACGACATGGTTTTTATCTCGGAAGAGCCTCTAGAAACTTTGGGATGAGTAACAACAGTAAAATCATATGTGTTACCGAAATTCAATTTCTTATTTCAAACCGCCCCAGTTAATCTATCGAAAAAATTTTTTATGGATCTAAACCAAATAATAATTAAATTTGTCTGGCAAGGGAGAAAACTACGGATTAAAAGAAAGATGATGCAAGAGATAAAAGAGAGAGGGAGCCTGAGATTACCATGCTGGGAGAGTTACCATGCAGCAGCAATATTAACCTGGGTAAAAGAATAGATTACTCTAAGAAATAGTTGTCTTCTCAAATTAGAAGGATTTGACATACACCTGGGTTGGCATATGGCTCTTTGGAGAAATAACACCTCACAAAGTAAATGGTTTACCCAACATTATGTAAGAAACATCCTAATTCGGACCTGGGAAAAAATTAGTAAAAAATACTATACCAAGACACCATGTTGGATATCACTTATAGAAGTGCTAACATACCCCAAATTATATAATTTTGACAGAAAATTAACATATAAAGAATTATTGAATCCATTGGGAAAATTAAAATCTAAGCAAGAATTGAATCTACAAGGAATACAAGTGGATTGGTGGACATATATGCAGATCAAGTCTAAATACAATAAAGATAAAGAGAGGTATAAATAGCGAATTACAAGAATTAGATAAAATTTTAATAGGACAAGAAAAGGGCATGATTTCGAAAACATATAAATTATTGATGGAAATAGAGATAGGTGAAGAAATAATTAAAGACACAATGATTTCTTGGGGAAAACATTTCGGATTCTCAATCCACCTAGAGAAATGGCAGGAGATATGGTGGGACAATATGAAATTAGTGATGTCCACAGCTTACAAAGAGAACATATACAAGATAGTATATAGGTGGCATCTCTCTCCAGACCGATTAGCTAGAATGTTTAAGGGACAACCCGCAGACTGCTGGAAATGTGGGAAAGAAAGGGGCACATACTATCATCAATGGTGGACATGCCCGAAAGCAGTGAGATTCTGGGGGAAAAAAAAATGGTTAAATGAAATTCTAAATTTAAAAGTTGACTGGCCCCCAGAGACATGCTTGCTCGAGGCCAGAGAATATGGAAAGGGATATATGGTATCTTGCCTTCATGTGATTATAGTGGCGAGATTGATATACGCACAATTCTAGAAAAATCCAAACAGCCCACCAGAGGATGCTATTATCCAGAAGATTCTGGATTGTGCTGAGGCTGATAAACTAACTAAAAAATTAAAAGATAAAGACCAAACACAAATATTTCTATCATGGGAAAAATTCTATAAATGGGTTGAGAAAAGGAAAATATAAGATAAGATAAGAAATATATACATGGTTAAGGATATATGAAATTGAAAAGATTGGATTGATGTACCAATATTTACAAGATGTTCTGTCTTCTCTGGGTTATAATGATAACATACAGTATAGGATGTTATGGTGGGGGGGTTAGGGGTTTATGGACTTAGCTCTATATATGTTGTCTCTTATTAATGTATGATGTTTTGTTCTGTGTATTTTTAATATAATGTCTGTTTTTAACTGAAAATATAAATAAAGATTATTTTTTAAAAAAGAGAATAACAAGCTGAGAAAGCTGGTTATGTATGCCTCAGAGTGATCTAGTGCCGCCTCCTAACCAATTGGTAGGTTCTCAGATCTTCTCTATTACCTGGTTTTTGCCAACAGCCCTGAGAGAGAACATCCCGGTGTCCCCATCATCTGCAACAGAAACACCAGGAAGATCCATTTTCAGTTCAACACGTTCTCGTTGGCGCCTGCGCTCACGTAGAATTTTACGTTTTTTCCTGGTGATGATGAAGAAAAATTTTAATAACTTGAAGTACTTCACACAAGTCCATTCTGCATTATAACCTGATCTGAGGATGAAGTGTGTTGAGAAACAAAAGTTGTGGTAAAATAATATTACAAGAACTCCAAGGCTTGGAAATTGGTGCTCAGGGCAAACCAGTAGGATTCTGGAGCAAGGTGGATCTCCATTCCACACTAAATCTGTGCAGAATTCTCATTATTATAGTCACAGAATGTAAGGAAGTAGAAAAATATATGGGATGCATATATATGTATGTGCTCATGTAAAGGGGGAGGGGGGAGACTGACTTCCCTATTCACTCATCCCATTTTTTTAATTTTTCCAATTCCTTAAATCTTAAAAACAGCTATACTGTGAGAAAAGGGGATCCCATCAACCTCATCTTGAATTATACCACCCTGGTATAGATGATTATGATTAGATTTTATCCCAACTTTTTCATATATGATTCATGTTGATTTGAGCACAGTGTGAACCAGTATGCTATATCTTTTGAATTAGGGAACTCCTACTCTAAGAAGTTTTTCACACATTCTAAAGCAGAATCTGTTTTACAGAATTTCTACTATTCTCCAAAATGTCAACTCTTGGAAAAATTAGGTTTGAGAAGGGAAATGCTTCAAAACACACACACACCAGAATTTTGGATGTTTTCACATGTCCATATTAAAGGTAAGGATTAGAGGACAAAAAAAAAAAAAAGGACTTTTCAAGATTCTAGTCCTCAGACTACTGTGATGATGCCTACAATTTCCACCCCATTATACTTGCTTGAGATAGCTATACAAACATATTGACCAGACTCAGATCTCCAATAAGGGGCTATAAGAGGCAAGTATTTTGAAGAGCTCACAAATCCCAAACATTTTTGAAAATGGACTAGATTTGTAATCCAAGATATGAAAAGACTCTTAAATTGAGAAAACTGATCGGAGTTCTGGGTCAAACTATAGTATCTAAACAAATTTAAATATGCAATTAACATATTTCCTAAGCTCCCTCTGATGACTTTATACAATGCTTGATTCCTTATTATAGCCATTTATTAGTAGGCAGAGAAAGGGTAATTCCAAAATAGACTTGTTGCTTTCTCCAAGCTCACCGCTTTAGTTCAGCTATTTCCTCGGCTTTTTGCTGAGCAAGTTGTAATTCCAATTCTTCAGTCTCTTTTTC
This sequence comes from Coluber constrictor foxii, assembly GCA_038048745.1. Taxonomy (NCBI): domain Eukaryota; kingdom Metazoa; phylum Chordata; class Lepidosauria; order Squamata; family Colubridae; genus Coluber; species Coluber constrictor. Next base: position 76,112,301 of record CM075961.1, read on the forward strand.
TTCTTCTCCCTTTTGAATTTCTGGAGTTGTCTGCTTAGGTTTAACTTCTTCCTCTCCTTCTTCTTCCTCACCAGAACTTAAACTAGAAAAGGCAAAAAAAGAGACATCTTTTGAACTGTAAGCCACCCAGAATCACTTGGCTGAGATGGGGAGCTCCAAAAATTGAATTACATGAATAAAAATCTTTCATTAAAAAATCTGAACGTACTCTATTGAGTATTTAACTGAGATTTACTGTCAAAACCAGACAACTAACAAGCAGAAAACAAGTTGGGGAGGGGAGAGGGAATCCAATAGAACCATGCCTTAGCAAATTGAATAAAATGGCTGTCTTCTATCTCTCCCTCAGCTATAAACTGGTGGAATAGCTACAGTCAGGCAAGAATGCCCACCAAACCAAGATGAACCTCTTGTTTTGTAGCTGGTAAATTACTAGCTAAACTTTCAGAATTGGGTCCAATTCACTTACTTGATATCTATTTCCTTAGCTTGTTCTTTCAGCTTCTTCACCAGAAATCGCCTCAGTTTTGTTCTCCAATTCAGCAGGGCCCTAAGCAAGGAGAAGACAGTGAGAGTCTACACATACATTATTCTTGTGAGAAACCTCACAAGCAGGAAACTTAATTGGTTCCTAATTGATTGGGGATGACTGACATGAAGTTATTGGGATACTTAGATGATTATAGGTAGGAGACTAGGATGGACCTTATATCTCCTTAGCTTCCTACATCCCATTCTTATAGTATAAGTCAACTCCCGTACCGGAGTTCCTTACGTCCAAGAACCCGGATGTCTTGACAACAATGACGCACTTCCTCACTGGTTGCACTGTGACGTTCCAACTCTTCATTGTCAAAGACAATCTAGGAGATAAGGCAGAGAGGACAAAAATAATGGCAAGATGTCTCTCGCTGGTACTTTGTCCTAACCACTGATTTCTAGCACTATGACATCTTGATAATCTAACAACTTCCAAAGTCCAGCCCTCCCATCCCACACTCTAAAAGTCTGCTGCACAATCCTTACCTCACTGGCCTTGGCTAAGAAGTCCACTGGGTTGGAAGCTTTTAGAAAATCTGTCAGGTTGCAGCGGTTATAAAGAATTGTGGCTCCATCTTCATATCCTTCAGCCTATTTGAAAAAAATTACAAGTAAAACACAACAAAATGGGTGTGTAAAATGTGTCCCAAGAAAGAGCCATCTCCTTCCACCTAATCCTCTACAGTCTAAACACCAAACCTTCCCACCTTTCAATCATTATTTCTGCCCAATGAACGCTCTTCTGAAGCTCTCTACAGAAGCTCCCTCATAGCTATTGTTGGAGAAACAGCAATGCCTCCCATACTGACCTTTGGCTTCCTTTTGGTCACCAATTCAGTCACAGACTTGGCCTGCACCTCCACTTCTTTGAAAGCAAACTTGGGGTCAAAGAATTTATTGTCAATTTTATCTGGAGCCAAATAACCTACAAAGAGATAAGAGTAAATAAAAAGACATTCATAACTAAACAAGTCACTATCAATTAAAATCATTTTTCCCCCTCATCCTGAGGCTCAAGATAGTAATATGTACTTGGCGGCTTCCCAATCAGGCACTAACATGGCCAAAACCTACTTTGTTTTACAGAGGTAACATCAAGTGCTTCCAAACCAAGCTTTGGAGAATTTGGGGAACAAATTAGCAGGACTATTTATAGGACAGTTCTACTATACTGGAATAATCAGAAATGATGGGTTTGTCCCATCCTTCTTTAGGATGCAGATTTTGGTCACACAGTGGCACAAGATCCTCTGTTCATCAACAACTTTTTGTATACCCAACCCAGAGTTGCTTTGCATAGGAGGCTAGGTGGCATATACATTACAAACGGAAATATACCCTGCAGCACTACATGCGGATAACAAAGCAAACTCCAATGCTGTATTATGCTGGGTTTCCCAAATCAATCATATACATTTACATGCACACTCAGTTGACAATTCATTCTCTTTCCTCCCATTCTAGCACTTACCCTGACAGATCACAAAGATCTCAGCTGACTCATTACGGGAGGCTTGTGGCTTGGTGGCTTGGACTTTATGGAACAGCTGCTGAAAGATCCAGAGAAGGGGCTGGTAATCCCGGGAACGGAAGACCTTGCTGATGAACCAGCCGCCCTTAGACAAGAAGTCACAGGCCAGTTTCAGGGCTGACAGTGTAAGGTTTGCTATCAGGAGAGGTGGAACAGAAAAGAGAGAAAAGGGACAAAGCTAAGGAAAAGATAAGACTAACCACTGAATTTGCAATTTACTCTAAGCTGGCATCCATTGTACACTCATTCCAAATGCATCATCTTGAGATGGTCCTCAACCTATGACCACAATTGAGCCCATAATTTATGTTGCCAAGTGAAAAATTTATTAAGTGGGTTTTGCCCCATTTTACAACTTTTCTTGCCACATTTGTTAAGCAAATTATGGCAGTTCTTAAATTAGTAACACAGTTGTTAAGTGAATCTTGTTTCTCCATTGACTTTGCTTGTCAGAAAGTAGTCTTCGGATTCGCGGTGCTCCGGCGTGTGCAAAGACCAACTGTATAGAGTCTTCTGTTTGAGCCAGGGGATTAGAACAGTGATGGCAAAACTTTTAGGGATAGAGTGCCCAAACTGCAACCCAAAACCCACTTATTAATCGCAAAGTGTCAACATGGCAATTTAACCTGAATAATGAGGTTTTACTACCTAAAATAATGATAAACAACATAGAGTTCAGCTAATTGTTCTAAGAAAAACATGATAAATACACTTTTATGCCCCTTCATTTTTTCCTTGCTTTTGAAATATTATATTTAGCAATAAAAAAACTTTCGTAATATCATTTCTCTTTCCCTCCCCCTTTTCTCTCTCTCTCTTTCCCTTCCTCTTTATCTCTCTCCCTCTGCTCTCTCTCTCTCCCTCTCTCCATCCATCCCTCTGTCCCTCCATCTATCTGCCCAGCTCTCCTGCCCAGCTTTACGTGTCGTATGAATCCAACCACTTGGGCTGTGGAGGGAAAGTGGAAGCTGACAGGCAAAGCCATGCTTTAGAGATCCACACAAAATAAGATAACTCCAACCTGGATCCTGTCGGGGAGAACCCCCTGCCTTCCCTCTCCCCCTGCGGCAGGGGCCAGGGCAGCCTGAGTTCAGCTCCCATCTTGGAGGCGACCAGCAAGCAAACAAATATGGTGCTCGGGCTGGGAGAAGGAGCGTGGAGCCCCACCTCTGGCCAGTGACAGCGGAGCAGGCAGGGCGTGTACCTTCCCCGCTGCGGCACTGGCCAGAAGGGATGCGTGAGTCAAATGTTTGGAGCCGCACTTGGCAGTTTGCAAGCGGGCTCGGCGGGGCCACTTAGTGGGGAGACCTCGGTCCATTTGGTTCACTTCAGCGTGGGGTGGGAATGCAGAAGGCAGAAAAAATCTATGCCCGTTCAGCCCTCAAAGACTCCTTTGGGGCGACATTTTCTGCTTTTGAAACATTATGTTTAGCAACAGTAAAAAAGAAAAACTTTTGTAATATCATTTCTCTTGCCGCCCCACTTTCCTTTCTCCCTTCTGTTTCTCTCTCTTTCCCTCCCACCTCTTTCTCTTTATATTTCTCCCTCTTCCTCCCATGGGGGGGAGGTACCCCTGAACTGGTGTTGGTTAGTGAGAATGACGTCCAAAGGCTGACAAGCCCAGAAGCAGCGCACCCGCGTTCAGCTGGCTAGCAGGGTGGGGCATCCCAACACAGGCACCTCTGCAGGAAAAGAAACTGCTTTTTTTTGCTGAGCTGACGCAGGGTCACATTGTGGCTCTGTGTCGTAATGGGCTTCAGGAGGACGGGACCCCGTCTTTCCCACTGTGAAGTGCACAACTGAAAAAGTTCACTCAATCAATTCCAACTTCGTGAGATCTTTTTCTTTTGCGAGGTTGGAATTGATTGAGTGAAACATGATGGAGAAACGTGATTGGAGCTGGGCTGGGGTGACCGCATGCGTGCCCACAGGGAGGGCTCTGTGTGCCACCTCTGGCACAAGTGCCATAGGTTCGCCATTGCCTAAGCAAACAGGCAAAAATCTTAAACCGCAATGCCAAGTTTCAACAGTGTGATCTTTGACCAAAGGGGAACTAAATATAGGCTAGATAACATCATACCAACATAAGCACGGGCTACTAGGCATAATGTGTCTACATATAACATAGCACTGCTCTTGCATCAAATTAGATGTACAAGATAGTATTTTTGTAAAATCCAAATGAAAGTTTACGTCATATTGATCAGTGTCTACTCTGCATTACAAAGTCCCCAAAACTGATTTCTTCTCTTCCTTTTCTAAAAGATGCTTCCATACCTTGAGTAAAGGCATCATGTACCCAACTGGCACCTACGTTGGGGGCTCCATCATTCAACACAACATCCACCTTCCATGTCTTCAGCTCCTTGCGCAAAGCCTGGGGGGAACGACAGCTTAAATATCCTCATGAGAGTGAATAAATGCTACAGCTGCCTGCTAAGGTATTTCTGATACTATCAATAGTAAACCACTGCCATCCTATGGCATGTGACAACAATGGAGAGACAAGGCAATCTTTTATCCTGTTTTTAAAATTAATACTATTTTTTTCCTGAGGTCTTAGACTAATTATGCAATTTTTATAGTACTGATATTTTAACAACATAAAGTCTGTTAGGATTTGTTTTCTTGCTTCTTTGATGGATTACATGTCATCGAGTTCTTTTTGACTCCTAGTGACCACTCAGATGGCAATTTTTCTATTGCAATGCTTGTATGATGAAAAACCTGTGAATGAAGGTGCCAAGTGCAAGGGAAGCAGAAGCCAAAACTAGCAGCTGTCAAGGCAACAGCATCTGGGAATCATACAAAATAATTACCTGGCGACACTTCTCAGTAGTGATGTCTTCCTGCAGTGTTACCACATTAGGGATGGGCTTGATGGGGACCAGATCTACCCCTGAAGACGAGAAGAAGGAAAAATAAAGAAGCAAACAAGACAAACAAAGCTACCAAAGCTGTCATTCCAGGCTTTTCCCCCGTTTTCTCAAATCCATTCTTTTTTTTTTTAAGTCACATGTTCCCATGATGTTTTAAATGTTATAAAGCACCTCGAGTTTTGTTTTGTTTTTTTTTAATTGGAAAACCCTACACATCAGCTAGGTATCAATTTACAACAGGGATGAAATGTTACTGGTTCGCACCAGTTCGGGCGAACCGGTAGTTAAAAAAAAAAGCTCCCGCTTCATCGTAACTGGTATTTATGACTATCAGCTGTGCCGTACGATTTATATTCACTAGAAAGCAGGAAATCCTGCTTTCTAGTGAATCTAAATCACATGGTACAATTGTTCCCCCCCTCCGCGCTGTTCTACTTACTTTCAAATGGCTCCTTTTTCTGCGTAAAGCATGTATTTGGCATGCACTGTGCATGTGAGCGCACAGCATGTATTTGGCACGCAGGCAGTAAACTGGTGGCAACCCGTGGAGGATTTCACCACTGACTTACCACCACAATTGGGACCAGAATTTCCAATACTAAGCAAGGGGGTTGTTAACTGAATTGTGCCCAATTTTATGATTTTTACCAGTTAAGCAAATCACTGAAGTTGTTAAGTCAATCCAGTTTAGTGGATCACACGGACTTTAAGCAAGTCTGCCTTCCCCCAATGACTTGATTTAATGGAAGATGCCTGGGAAGGTAACAAATGACAATCCCATGAGTCTGGGATGTTGCAACCCTAATAAATACATGCGGATTGCCAAACAGTGAAAACTGATCACATGACTATGGGGATGCTGTGACAAAAGTGTGAAGTCTCCTCATAAGTCTTTCTTTTTGGTGTTGTAACTTTGAACAGATGCTAAACTAATGATTTTAAGTCCAGGATTACTTGTAAATTTATTTTTGTTTTCTTCCCAGCATTTTCCTTAAAAGTACAGAGTCTGCTTTATTCAACCAAATGGTGAACCATTGCTGCTAACTCACCCAGCTGGCTTTCATGGCTAAGGGAGGATTAGAACTCAGAGTTTTCTGGTTTCTAGCTCAGTGCCCTAATCAGTAGATCAAATTGGCTCTTACCTTATAAATCTAAATAAGACCAGACTGCTTAGATCTGCACATAGACCACATCAATACATTATGACACCTTAGACCCGTGATGGCAAACCTGTGGCATGCGGAGCCATATTAGTGGACATGCCAGCTTAGCTCTGGGGCACTCTGCGCGCGCTGGCCAGCTGATTTTCAGGCCTTCTGGGCCCACCAGAAGTAAGAAAACAAGCTGTTTCCTGCCTCCGGAGGGCAGGGGTGGGGGGTGGAGGGCGGGGAAGGCCCATTTTTCTTTCTTACCTGGATCCAGATCCTCTCTATTTATCTGAGAAGGGCGAAAACAGCCTTTCCCACTCCCTTGGAGGCCCTACGGAGGCTGAAAGGGCCCACTTCCCGACTCTCGGTGGGACAGGAAGTGACATTTTTTGATGTCCCCAGCCTCCAGAACCTCTCTACGAGTCTCTCTCTCTCTAGGAGTCTCTGGAGGATGAGGATGAGGATGAGCCCCATTGCACTAGGCTCCCTATGGCCTCAGCAATCAAATTGTTTTACGCATAGGTCCTTCAACTACTGTTTTACCCACCCAGAAAGTTTGATTATTCTAAAATGTTACATCACTTTTTTTCCCTCATATAATCACAATATACTTCCCTTTGCTTTTACTGCACTTGTGCTAGGTAGCATGCTGGTAGACATCAGCTCATAGACATTGGCTTTGGAAAAGGGCTCATGTCTTTATTCTAGTAGAGACATCTGGTGGGTCATGGCAAAAAATACAAAATCTGAAGCCATTTGGTTCTTTTATTTATTTTTGTCCCAGATCATTCCTCCATTCACATTACTCACCGATAATAAGACTGGACACTGGCATAAATTTTGAGGCCACCTGCAGCCTGTAGATAGAACAGAATCAGATATAACTTTGAGCATCTATCAGTCATCAATGATATTGGAAAAGTGAGAATGAATTTACCATGTGTTCTAAGTTAAGAACTGATTTTTATCACCTGCAATCTAAAATCTTCTAGTGTCATACTGGAACAGATTCTTTAAATGCCAACAGAAGAACATGCAACTACTGTTTGAAATGAATGAGCTGTGGACTATAACAATCATAGTTCAAATCTTAGTTGAAGTGTTATCAGACAAACTATACTATTCCATATCGACTTTTGAAATACAGAAATATGAAATCTGGCCTATTTTACAGTATTTAAGAATATCTTAAAGTCTTTGCAAGCCAGAGGCCACAAAAAAATTAATGTTTGATATTGAAAGATATTCAGAACACAGTGGAGCTTATATGCCAAATTTGATTTCTGTTATAAAGAAAATAAATAGTTTTCTAATTAGAACCTATTATAATGTGGATAAAATGCAAAGGAAGTTTTTTCTTCTTCTCTTATACTGAGCATTCAGGGTCAACTAATGAAAATAAATGCTTTGTACAGCACTTAGTTAAATATGAAATGACCACAAATGACAAATAATGGGCACCAATTTAAAAAAGTTTGAAAAAAGACAATAATGCACAAAGCTATTAAAGGCTATATATGCTGCCTCCAGAATCAGAGGCACTAAGTCACTGAATGCCAGTGGAAGCAAGATGAATAGAAAATGTCACCAGGATCATGTTGGCTTCCCAAAAGGATCTGATGGTCACTCTGTAAAAACAGGCTAGATTTATGTTTGGCTTGATCTGGCGTAAAACCTCTTGTATTCTTAAAATGTAAAAAAATTAACCACAGCCCTAATATTTACTAATATTTAATATTTAGGTAATATTAACTGTTACCTAAAATTTAGGTAATATTTTATTACCTAAAATCCTGAAAATCTGGGAAGATCTTCCCAATGTTCATTGTATATATTTGAAGGGTTCCTTTTTTTTAATTTATTGGACTTAATTATATTTATAGCACTGTACCTCCATTGGAATCAGCATCATGATTCATTTATACCTCACTAACTTCAAGAGCTGAATTATAAATAAGACTAAATTTGTAACCAACTGTCCCAATCTATAATTATATAAAATATGTTAGCAATTATAATTACTAATTATTATATTATTAATTTCTCATTGCTTTTGGAGAGTCAACAAAACAAGAACAAACCATTCTTTTCTTACTTAAAACAGTAGAGGGACACAGGTAATTCCTATTTCTGGGTATCATGATCATGCATTTGAGTATGATCTAGTCATTTTGCCATACTGATGGACTGGAAACATACATTTGACTTACCTATTAACTTGCCCTAATCTTGTGGACCCACTTCTAAAGCATTTGGAACACTTAAGAAAATCTGCAATAATATTGCCTTGCTATAAGCAAAATCTGTTTCTGCAGATGGCCAAATGTTCCTAATGTGCTTAATTCTTCACTGGATAAGGAGAATGTATTAATAAGAGGACAGTTTGAGGTAACGGCAAGTCTACTAGAGACTGGATCCAGGCAATTGTCAACTCTTCGTTGAGAGAGGGGAACTTCCCCGCCTCTCTTAAGGAAGCCGTGGTTCGACCTCTCCTCAAGAAGCCTTCCCTGGATCCAGATTCACTTAATAACTATCGTCCTGTCTCCAACCTTCGCTTCATCGCGAAGGTTGTTGAGACTGTAGTGGCGCAACAGCTCCCACAGTTCCTGGAGGAAACGGAATACCTTGACCCGTACCAATCGGGTTTCCGACGTGGACACAGCACGGAAACGGCATTGGTCGCTCTGGTGAATGATCTCTGGCAGGCTCGGGATGGTGGTTGTTCCTCCATCCTGGTCCTACTTGACCTCTCAGCGGCTTTTGATACCATTGACCATGATATCCTACTGCAGCGACTTGAGGGGTTGGGGGTGGGAGGCACTGTCTTACAGTGGTTCTCCTCCTACCTCTCAGGTTGCTTACAGTTTGTATGGGCAGGAGGGCAGAGATCCACCCCGAGGCCCCTAAATTGTGGGGTGCCTCAGGGGTCGGTTCTCTCCCCCTACTCTTTAACATCCATATGAAGCCACTGGGTGAGATCATTCGTGGCTTTGGGGTGAGATATCATCAATATGCTTATGATACCCAATTATACATCTGCACCCCAGAGATGCCCTTTCCGTGATGTCCCGTTGCCTGGAGGCGATATGAGCCTGGATGGGTAGAAACAGACTCAAACTCAATCCCTCCAAGACTGAGTGGCTGTGGATGCCGGCATCTCGGATTTCAGAAGCCCCATCACTTTTGATGGATGGAGAAAAACCTGCCCCCGTTGATAGGGCTTGCAACTTGGGTGTCCTCCTGGATGCTCTGTTGTCCCTAGAAGACCATCTAACGGCTGTGACCAGGGGGGCCTTCTCACAGCTTCGCCTGGTGCGCCAGTTGCGCCCTTTCCTGGACCGAGATGACCTTCACACAGTCACTCTTGCCCTGGTTACTTCCCGCTTGGATTACTGCAATTCCCTCTACATGGGCCTGCTCCTGAGATGCACCCGGAGACTCCAGCTGATCTAGAATGCAGCCGCACGGGTTGTTACAGGAGCCCCTTGTTACTCCCATATAACACCCCTCCTGCGTCAGCTGCACTGGTTACCAGTGGTTCTCCGGGTCCGGTTCAAGGTACTAGTTCTCTCCTATAAGGCCCTACATGATTTAGGTCCAGGATATTTACAGGACCTTCTCCTGCCTGCTTCCCACCATCCTGTTCGCTCACATAGGGCCGCTCTCCTCAGGGTCCCGACGGCGAGCCAATGTCATCTAGCGGTGCCCAGGGGTAGGGCATTCTCTGCGGGTGGTCCCACCCTCTGGAATGAATTACCTACCGAGCTCCGGGCGGCTCCTGATCTCCGCTCCTTTCGTCGGGAGCTGAAGACTTGGCTGTTCAAGCAAATAGGCTGACTCTGATTCTGGGTTTATTATTTACCATTAATTAGTTATTTGATTTAAAATGTGATTTTATTGTACATGTTTCTTAACTTGTGTTCGCCGCCCTGAGTCCTTCGGGAGAAGGGCAGCATATAAATACATGTAATAAATAAATAAATAAATAAATACTTGTCTAAGTGTATCTAGTCTATGTGCATCAACAGCAGGAGTATAATCTTATAGAAGACCCACAAATACTTGAACTGAATACTAACCATCCTCCCGGAGCAGCACACAGATCCAGCAAGGCCCGTGACTTTGGGAGGAATTGGAATTTGCGATTCAACTGGATCAACTTAAAAGAGGAACGGGAGCGAAACCCTGGAAAACAAAGGTCAACATCAGGCACAGTTCCAGCAATAGCTATGAGGCTCAAACTCTACCTCGGCAATTTGAACAGTGAACTGTGAGCTTTAAGGAGTCCAATTAGAATTCCAGAATTAATTCACCATGTTAGAAACACAAGCCAATGCTTGCCAGTGAAAAAAGTATACTTAGCACTAGCCCCATAATAATGATAGTGATATAGGGTTAAGCTCAAACTATGAGCAGAAAAACTATTCAAGTCTAACTCAGTGACACACATTCACTCTCATTCTTTTTCTCAACCCAATCTACCTCACAAAGTTGTTGCTGGGGAAGGAATGGGAAAAGGGAGCATTATATATGCCTTGAGGTTTTAAATTCAAGGTGGAATAAAAATCAAACAAGTAAGCAAATAAGCAAAGGCAATGCCCCCCCCCCCTCCAAAGAAGAAGAAGAAGGAGGAGGAGGAGGGGGAGGAGGAGGAGGAGAAGAAGAATGAATCATAGATGTTATGATTCAGGTCACCATCTCAATGATCCAGAAAAGCACCTAAAGTTTAAGCAAAGTGTTTACATGAATTTATTCGGGAGGCAGTATCACTATTAGGCAGTGATGTTAAATGGGATACCTTTAAAGCAAGGGTCTCCAAACTCTCAAGCTCATCAACTCCTTCATGAAGTTTCAGATTGTTCACTGACCCTCAAACGTTATATTAAAATAATTTAATAAACACTACTTTAATAAATACTACAAATGATAACAACAGTAAAGGTAACACACTGCTGTTTTCATTGATGGCAGACCTTGGATAACCATGTTTTACTGCTCAGGACTAGGGACTAGCATGGAGATCAAGAGATTCCAAAAGATTAATTCTAATTGGAATACAGCCATTTAACTCCTTTTTTGACCCTCAGCCATTTATAGACCCTTTTGACAGCCCCACAAACTCCTTGGAGACTGATACTGAACATGTTGGGGATCCTTGCTCTAAAACAAAAAGAATGCCTGCTCATTGTGGCGAATATTTATTCATATGTTACTGTTTTGCTCTGGCAACTGCTTGTTTATAACAGCTTTGAGGAGATTTTTGGTTGAGATCATCTTTTAACTTTTTTAGTCAACTTAAAAACAAAAAGATTTCATTAGTATTGTGTTTGTTCACAATTTCTATTCTTCCAGAACTCATGTTGGAATTTGTCACATTAGGAAGGGATTTGATACAGGAAACGTTTTTATTGTTGCATTCTGATTGCCAGCCATGAATACCTGACAGAAAGAGAAGACCTTTTGACAATTAATAAACAATTTTGTCTAATCATTACTCAAAAGCTATTTAGTCAAAATGAAGCATCACAGACTCTTTTACATAAAAAATCAGCTCCGGGAAGCCAAGAGAGTAATCAAGGCGACTATTCCTTTCTCTTAAGTATCAATACTCAGTAGGGACAGAAATATATTTTTGCCTCCTGGCGGCCAAACTCTCCAAAATCGATGCGAACAACGATAAACTGAAAAAGAACACAACCTAATTAAAAGCCCATTTTCTCACCGGTCTCTTTCGCCAGATGATAAAACTTGTCTCTTCGGCTTTTTCCGACTTTCCCCTTCTTGCCCATCTCGACTAAGAATCAGCGGCCGCAGCAGCTCTGACCCAGGGAATCCCACGTGCGCAGGAGCTGCCGTGACACTCCTCCCTTCCACGTAGTTCTTCCTCTTCCTCTTTTTCTTTCTTTCTTTCTTTTTTTTTTGTTGCGTACCAGACATCCGTCTGAAGTTTTTTTTTTCCCCAGCCATTTTGTGTGTCAGTTGCCCTTTTTCTCTCCTGTTTAAAAAAGCAGCCGGGAGAAAATGCGAAATGTGTATTTTCCCCATCGTATTAATACCGAGATACAGGAAATCTTCAATTTAAAAAAATTGCTGCTCATATGGTGGCCGCCTGGATGTTTACAATTTAGACCTGGTTATTTTAAATGGAGGGATAGAATGTAATCTGAGGACTTTTCGAACTACGTTTACCATTATCCTCAGCCACCATCTGCGATGGATGCACAACCTGTATTCCGAAATTACTGTAGAAGGTGGCAGCTATTCAAATTCATTGTACAACATGTGTACAATGAGATTGGCTGAGCCTCTCTTCGTGCATCCCCCCACCCCCCCAAAAAAACACAATACAACTCATAGTGAAAGACACACACACACACAAAGCTACGCTAAATGTAGTAAGCATTTAATTCGGTTTAAGCCTTACTGAAATTAAGAAAGTCAAATGTTTTCAAGGAGTCTTATTTCTAAATTTAATTACGCCTGAATCCAAATATTATAGAGACTGTTCTTTTTAGTATCTGTGTTTGAGTCACATTTGTTTCCCACATTCACAAATCGTACTTAAAAGCCGAACTCAACCCTACAAGCTCACTTCCATCGAAATAAAACTTGTCTTTCAATGCCCGAAAGGTTCGATTTCCGGGACAATTTATCCACGGGTGAAGCACCGGCGTCCCTGTTTGTTAAGGGCAAGCACCAGGAAAAGGAGGCGCCTCGTGCCATTTCTGCCTTCTCTTTGCGCACGCGCGATTCTGAACAATTGTTAGTCTAGGCGAAAGAAAATGGCGGTTGAGGGGCCGGAGCAGGTAAGCGATTCCTGCCGATTGCTGAGTCACATCAGCAGCTGCCGCCGCGTTGTACACGGGGAAAAAAAGTGGTAGGGAAAGGGGAGAATTGTCAGCGGCTATTTTTTTTTGTACTGCTAGTAAGAGATCGGAGAGATGTGATTTCGGGAATAAACGGGTTCTCATTGTAACCGGTCAGAGTAATAGGAAGAGGTGCGGCTTATCTGAGGGAAGGGCGCAAATACCCTTAGAAAGGCGTTTGTTGCTGGTGACGTTACAAGGAGGGCAGTAACTGCATCGCTGGGGGGCGTGAGGGGGAGGTGGGGGTGGACATACGTATGTTTATTCCCTTGTGTCCACCTTGTCTGCCTCGAAAGCCACAAAAGCAGTTGAGGATATTCTCAGCCCCTGAAGTGGGGGAGGGGGGAAATGTCTCCGGAAATGTGATTTAGGATTTTTAGGGGAGGCCTTGAGCTTTGCTTTTTGCCATAAATCTCTCTCACACACACACCCCACTGTAAAAATTATATTTTTGGCCTCGGAGGTTTGCGGGGGATCCTTGGGAATCACAAAAAAATGCATTTTTACACCTCGTCTACCTTGTGCTGTATTTCCACGGTACATTTTTGTGCAAACACCTGCTATGCAAATGGTTGTAATAAGGAGAGGGACAGACAGATAAGTGAATTGGTAAGTGGGGAGAATGCACATCTTGTGAGGTAAAATACGAAAGTGCCTTGAATGTTCATGTGGTTGCTAAAAGATCTTAAAACAGTATGGTTTTAATATGGGAAAATCAGAATTGGATGAGATGATTGATGGGAACAGATGAAAAAATGATTTAGGAAATTATATAACTGTCTACTGCAAATTAGATTAGAAGATGAAGTAAAAGAAAGGATAAAATCGAACCAATAAAAAATAATAAACAGGAATCAGTGTATTTCAAGATATGGGGACGTTTTTATGATTGGTTAAAAAGGAATATGAATAAAAATAAATGAGAGAAAAGAAAGAAAAAAAAGAAATCCAGATGACACCTGAGTAAATGAAAAAGGGGGAAGGAGGAAGAAAATGAAAAAAGAGGTACTATATAAATGTATGTTAAGGATCATATATGTGTTACTAACAAAATATAAAAAGAAACTTGAAAAAAAGTTTATGTTGCTAATTCAAGTTATTACTTAAGAGGACTTTTCTGTGGAAATGGAGATGTGAAACAGATGTAAAGTTTTGTTTTAGACTTTAATTATTTTTAAAGAAAGAAAAGGGTTATCTTAGGGACTAAAGGAAGTATGAAATAGCAGTTATAAGGTGCCAGGATTTACTTGACTGAAAGGCTATGCTTAAAAGGGAGGTTGTTTTATGATTTGTCCTGTTGGTGCTTTTCTTTGACAGATGGACCTGGATGAGGGCAAGGGTGGGACAGGGTTGCGCCAGTATTACCTGTCCAAGATTGAGGAGCTGCAGGTAAGAACTATTGATTTCCTGAAAGATTAAAAGTCATGTTATTTTCTTTACAAATAGACTTTTTCTTCTAATGGGTAGATTAAGCTTTGAAATGTTCGGATTGTAGTTGATTTGAAATGTGATTTCTGGATAACTTTCAACTTTGTCTTTATTACTGCTGATAATGTGTAGCACAGGGTGTCAAACTGGATTTCTCCGAGGGCCAGATCAGCATTGTTCTCCATGGGCTGGCCGGGATGGGAGAGACGGGATGGACGCCTCCTACAACATCCTGCTGGCCAAAATGGGGCTCGGTGGGGCTGCCTGCAGTCCCCCGCACCTCGTTTTCAGCCTGGATGCCTTCCTGCAGCACTTTGCTGGCCAAAATGCAGTGTGTGGGGGGATTCTTGCGGTCCCCCGCACCCTGTTTTTGGCCTGTATGGCCTCCTGAGCACTCTGACTGCCAAAACAGGGCATGGGGGGACCGCCTGTGACCCCCCATGGCCCGTTTTGGCCGCCAGAGGCACCGCGGGCTGGATCTAGCCCGCAGGACTTGAGTTTGACATCCCTGGCGTAGCATAATGTAGCATTTGCATTAATGATTCAAAAAGAAAACAGTAAGATGTAAATCCTGTTCTGGGGCTCATAATTGTAAATAAAGACAGGTATGTATGCAGAAAAAATGGGGTTTTGACATATGTTTACTATGTTCGATATGAATCTTTAAGACATGGTCCATATGGTCTTGAAATATGCTGGGGAATGAACTCTCCTTACTAGAATGAGAGCTAAATCACTTGGTTATTAGTATTTTATCCAGTTTATACTTGGCTAGAATAGAAATAGTGCAGCTGCCTTTGATTGTCTTAATTGATAGCTTGAAGTGGTACAAATGCTTTGCAAAGCTTTTTACTCCAGGTTACGTAATACATATAGTAGAGTATATATGCTTTTTATTATTGTGACCTCTAAGCAATGGTAATTGATTCCTGCCTGAGTTTTTCATGATGTATTGCCTTTTTCTTTTTCCTTGAAGTTGATAGTCAATGATAAGAGTCAGAATCTCAGGAGATTGCAGGCTCAGAGGAATGAACTTAATGCCAAGGGTAAGTTAGAAATAGTGCTTTGTTGAATTGTTTTTATGATCAAGAAATGAAAAGCAGAATAACCAAAATTGTAAATATTTTGGAAGTTGAATATGGTATTTTAAACAAGAGTGATGATAAGACAATCTAGATAATTATAATTACCTAGATAAATGATAAATAAGTCTTTATATTATATATCCTAAATAGCTAAAACCAAATTTATACTGCAGAGCACAATGGAATTGGTCTGCGTATAAATTCGTACACAGCTTTATGAAGCACATGGTGTCAAAGTTTACTTGCTAAATAACTTTTAATTAAAGATATCTTTACAGTCCTCAAATGTTTATGCATATGATGTTTATATGTTAACTTATGTATTTTATAAGCTTATAGAAATGTGATTTTGTAGGCAAGGATAGATGAAGAGAATATCTTAGTTGATGAGTAGGAAATTATTTACTAGGAGTGTTCAAGAATCTAAATGCCAGTTTGAATATCAAGCCAGCTGTCTACATTGTGTTGACTTTAAGTTTTACTCTTCTGCCATCCATCCAATATGCTGATGCATTATTTATTGTTTAAATACTTTACATATTCTAGTACGCCTGCTTCGTGAGGAATTACAGCTTCTGCAGGAACAGGGTTCCTATGTGGGTGAAGTGGTGAGGGCTATGGACAAAAAAAAGGTGCTAGTCAAGGTATGGTCTGCCTTGCACACTCTATCAGATATTTGTTCCCTCAGTTGGAAATAGACTAAAATATTAGTTGAGAATAATAGTGTTTTGTATTTTTTAATCTTTACAACAAATGTATAGGATTAAAACACTTCTGCTCAAATTTTCACTTAGTCAAGTTTGTTAAGATAAAATTGCTGTGGAGGGAGGGGAAAAGAGAAGAATTGCATGTATACCACACCTAATCCTTGACTTGTAATGAATCATTTAGCAACCATTTGAAGTTACAACAGCACTGAAAAAATTACTTATGACTGGTCCTTGCACTTATGACTGTCACAATATACCCATGATCATATGATCAAACTTGGTCTTTGGCAGCCGATATGTATTTATGATTTTGCAACATTTCCAGGCTCATGTTATCCCCCATTTGCAATTTTCCTAGCAGCTTTCAACAAGTAAAGTTAGTGGGAGAAGCCAGATTTGCTTAATAACATGGCAAAAAAAGTTGTAAAATTGGGTGTAACTACCTTGCTTAGCAAGAGAAATCCTGGCCCCAGTTGTGGCCCTAAGTTTAGGATTGCCTGTACATAGAACATTAATGTAATAAGTACTGTATACACCTTTATAATTCTCAGATCTTTGAGACAAATTGGTAGGACCGTTGATAGCAATGTTGTATTTGCGGTGTTGGAATAAAATTGACTGACTAATCTAAATTTATGTAGGTTTATCATAGTAGCTGCGATGTTTAAATCAAAGATTACCTAGTTAGAAATTAAGCCTCTTAATGTAGTTTGCCACAGTATTGCAGGACAAGAGCAGCAAATATATTATTCTTTTATTTATTAGATCATGCCCTTATTTCATAAGTAACTCAGAGAATATGGTTTAATAGTGAATGTTGAATGAATCCCGTTTTGACATGCCTTGCAAAATAAACTATCCTAAAATAATGGAGGGTTTTCTTTCTAGCTGTTTCATTTTCTTTTGTAAAAAAAGCTATGAGCCAGCTTTTATATAGCTATACAATAATAGCATTTCTTATTGACCTTAGCTTGTTGGCTGTTACAATACAAGAAATATATTTTTTCCCAGTAGAGTTAACCATTTTGTATTTCAGGTTCATCCAGAAGGCAAGTTTGTGGTTGATGTGGACAAAAACATAGACATCAATGATGTGAGTAAGCTGTTTCTGGCTTTCTGAGGAGAAAGAAGGCCATAAAGTCTTTCCTAGATCCGGATTTGTGATTCCCCCCAGTGGTTCATTAGAAACTAGACCTGCTTCCATTACTTAAAATTTATTTTCCTCTTTACTGTCCAGGTGACACCAAACTGTCGTGTTGCTTTGAGGAATGATAGCTACACACTGCATAAGATACTACCAAACAAAGTGGATCCTCTGGTTTCGTTGATGATGGTGGAGAAAGTTCCAGATTCCACCTATGAGATGATTGGTGGTCTTGACAAGCAAATCAAAGAGATTAAGGAAGTGATTGAGCTTCCAGTTAAACATCCAGAGCTTTTTGAAGCTTTGGGCATTGCTCAACCAAAGGCAAGTGAAAAGTGTTTCAAAGGGGCACACAAACCTTGAGAAATTGAAAGGATATTAGACTGCTTTTGAAAAAGACTTCAATAAGATAGGAATATCAGAGGTTAAGAGGAGCTATAGCATAGATTTTGTTTCAACGTCAACCCTTGGTATATACCCGCGTTGGCAAACTTATGGCATGCGTGCCACAGGTGGCAAATGGAGCCCTCTTTGCTGGCACGTGTGCCGACGCCCCAAGTCATATCTCCATGGGGTTTCCTTCATAAGCTTCTGTTTCCCTGCAAACAACGAAACAGAAGCTCGCGAAAGAAAAAGATCTTACCTCTTGCCACGCTGCCAGTGTTGCGACGCCCTGCCTCCCGCTGGCCAGCTAGTCTTCGGGTCTCTGCTGTGCATATCTGTACATGTCTATGCAGATGTACACACATGCATGTCCACGTGCACATTCGTGCATGTCCGCTTGTGCACATTCACGTGGAGAGTTTGGGCACTTGGTGTCTAAAAGGTTTGCCCTCACTGGTATATACAGTCCAAAAATCTCAGTACCGAGATCTGGGAAATAATGTGCTTGAGGTATTAGAGCACTATTGTGGTTGTGTATATAATGGGCTAGGTAAGTTGAGGATCTCCATGTGCAATATTCTCTGAAAAGCAATAGGTAGGCACTGTGCTAATTCATAATTAAATGGGTCTTTAGGCAAGCTTATTTGAAAGGAGTTTCTTTGGGTATTTTTCTCTTAATTTATAGGATAGGATATGTGTATAAGACTTAGACATCTAGAAAAATCCTCTTGACCTTTTGTTCCTGGTATTTCTTGTGTTTTATGGAGGAATTGAGAGAACTGAAAAGGGTCAAGAGACATCTACAATGCCACTGTAGGAAGATGAAGGAATCAAATCAAGTTAAGAGCCACTATTGAGGTCTACTCTGTAGGGTTAAGAATGGGTAAATGTCAGTATTTCTCCATTCTTACTGTGACCATAGAGTGCTTCCTGATGACCTTGTTTAGGGTTTTCTGGATCCTCCTGGGTAAGGGAGCTTTAAAAGTTTACCTTCAGGCTATACTTAAGAATTTTCAGTGCATCCGATAGATAAAATCTATCTGGATTTATTCTCAGTTGGAGACAAAGCATGGTGCATGTGCTTTGGAGATGCCTGAGGAATGAATTTACTCAGTTATCTGGGAACACATTGATCCTCTTGGACCCAAGGATGTGGACAGGGTTCTCAGAACTGTAAGTGTTGGCACCCTGTGAATTAGATCCATGTCCCTCCTGGTTGTTAAGTCTACCTGGGAGATGACGTGGGTGGGTCCTAGTGATGTTTAATTCATCCTTGAGGGAGGGGATATTGCTGGTACCACTTAAAATCATGCTGGTACACCTTTTCAAAAACCCATCACCTGATCCCACCTTTCTTGATATTTTTGTCTCCCAACTTTCCTTTTTAAGAAAGGTGATTGAGAAGATGATCATGATGCAGCTTTAGAGGATCCTGGATGATACAGATTGTTTACACCCCTTTTAGTCATTTTTCAAGCTCAAAAGAGACAGAAAGGGCATTGATCATACTTTTGGATGATCTCTAGCAGGGACAGGATGGAGGCAGTGAATTCATATGAACGCTACACTTCTCAATAGTCTTTGATATCACCACCCATGGTTTTCATTTAGTTCAGCTTTGGAGGTGGGGGCACAATTTTATACTGCTTCACATTCTCCCTCCAAGGCTAATTCCAGTCAGTGTTGATAGATCCAGCCTGCTGTTCCTGCTTAGCAGGGTACTGCAGAGCTTGGTGCCATCTCTACTCTTTTTAATACTTTTAACTATTTAATATGGAGCTGCTAGATCAGACCATCCATCATGGATTGAGGTATCAATTCACAGATTCAGATGAGGTATCATGCTTAGTTCTCCTAGGGTATATCTTTGTCCTGGGTGAATTAAATGATGTTGCAGATGCTGCCTACTGTGGTCTGGATAGGGAACACTGGGCTTCAATTGAACCCTGATAAGGTGAACTGGCTGTGAGTAGGAGGCTCCTCTGTATCTAGGAAGATTACCATGTTTTGTCTTGGATAGGGTTGTCCAGACAGACCCCGAGTGTAATCTGGTGTCTTGGATCCATGACACATACTCAAACAGTGGCAGTTATGATTAGGATGGTCCTTTGATTGGTAGTTTAGGAAGACCGCCTTCTCTGCTGTCCAATGGACAGAGGCAAGGTGGACCTGCACTCTGGTAACATTTCAGAAGAACATCAAGACCTGATTCTAACAACTGGCATGGGGATCTTAGAGCAACATACAATCCTAGGAATGGTTGGTGGCTTGAGGACAGTCTATTTTTTTTTAACTTGTTACCTTTTTTTTTATCTATGTCTCTTGCATGTCTCTGTGGCTTTCATTTGTAAACCCCCAAGATGGGTAGTGTATAAATTTGATAAATACTGCAATTGATTATAGGCACTTTGGAAAATGAATTGCTAATTGCTAAGTGGTACTGAAGCTGATTCTTAATGAAGCACATCACTACTTCTCCAAAATAATGTGTTAAACTCATAGCCATCTTTCTATGCCTAAGTGCGCTTATGTATGCTTCATTGAATAAGAATGGAAGTTGCCTACAGGGTGGGGTGCCAGTATATTGCATAAAGTCCCTGCTACATTCTTTAAATTTGGAACTCTTCTATATCCTCCACTAATCTTAAATTCTCTCATACAGGGTGTGCTATTATATGGACCCCCTGGCACTGGAAAAACTTTGCTGGCCCGGGCTGTGGCTCATCACACTGATTGTACCTTCATCCGTGTCTCTGGCTCTGAGCTTGTGCAGAAATTCATTGGAGAAGGTAACTTTTGGGGAAGGATTATGTGGTTTGGAATTTTAATTTAATTTATCCATTTTATGCATTGTCCAACTTCCATCATTAATGTAGTTAAGTTAACTACACACAATTTTATGACCTTTTTGCTGCAGTTAAGTGCATCCAGTTTATTTCATGGACCATGTTTGTTGGAAGCTCCCTGGAATGTTGCAAATGGTAATTACGTGACCATAGGATGATGCGAATGTAAATAAATGATGGCTTTCAAGTGTCCAAATTTTAATCACATGAGCATGGGAGATGTTGAAATGGTTGTAAGAGGACATACTGGTCACAAGTCACTTTTTTCAGCAACATTGAAACTGAATGACTGTAAGTCAAGAACTACTTATAATTGGCACCTTGAATTGCACGTAGAAGCAGACTGCTAACTAGTACAACTAGTGGAATAGAGTTGTCACAAGGATATATTGAGGCACTATCCATGCTGCTGAATTCTAGACCAGTTGAAGCTTCTGGATGATGTTAAGGATAATCCTGGGTATTGCAGTATTTTCCAGGTGATGCATTTTAGCAATATGTGCAACCCCGAGTTAAAAAGATGCCTTAGAAAGGAATTCAGGGATAGAAAATAGAATTAAAATTAGAACTGCAGCAAAATATTTAAAAGAATTCATGTTTGTGGAGGGATTGATGGAATTTGTTCTTCCAACCAGGGGCCCACTGTGGTAATTTCAGGGGGCTAAAGGAGTTAATATGCTTGATTTATGATGACAGGTGCACGAATGGTACGTGAGCTGTTTGTCATGGCACGGGAGCATGCTCCTTCCATCATCTTCATGGATGAGATAGACTCCATAGGTTCTTCTCGCTTGGAAGGTGGATCTGGTGGGGACAGTGAAGTTCAGCGTACAATGTTGGAATTGCTCAACCAGCTTGATGGTTTTGAAGCTACTAAGAACATCAAGGTATGTTGAGAGAGGTGTGACATCATAAGCTTGTGTTCACTGATTCTGCTAAGGTAGAATTTTTAAGATCTTGGTTTCATGACAAAGCCATTGGGACTTCAGACACACAGTTCAGACTTTTGGAAGATTTTACAAATCATGACAAGCCAGAATGAAATATGTATCTTAGATAATTGCATATATGAGTATAAAGTTATGCCACCAGTAAAAATAAAAGAGAGGGTATGGATAAAAAGAATTTGTATAAAGGTGGTTATCTATATAAGACAGACTTGTAATAGATAGCTCAAAAGACACACTTTTTAGTCTTGGGAGTGGGATAGGATGAATGTTGAGTTCAAAGCTATCTTTTTGCAGGTAATTATGGCAACCAATCGCATAGACATCTTGGATTCAGCCCTGCTTCGTCCTGGCCGCATTGATAGAAAAATTGAATTCCCACCTCCAAATGAAGAGGTAAGAGTGGGGCAGCTTTTCATTTGCTTCTTGTAATAGACTTTCTCCAATAAAGAGATGCTGGGGAGATAATGTCCATCAGCTATACTGTATTGTACTTTCTATACTGTTTTGATTCCAATAGGCTCGCCTAGACATCCTGAAGATTCATTCTCGTAAGATGAATCTGACAAGAGGAATCAATCTGCGGAAGATTGCAGAACTAATGCCGGGGGCTTCCGGGGCTGAGGTCAAGGTAATGGGGAAATTCTGATTTAAAAGGCTTTTAACTTTTTTAAGTGAATGGTTTTTCTAAAAAAAGTCATGGATTTATTAGAAATATGTGGAAATAAAGTTTTTCAACTTGTGAATAGGAGGGATATTGGCAAATATTTTCCTGATTTTTTTTTGCTATTCAAGTGTTATTTTGGCATTCTGCTGTGCAAAATTGTTTTTCAATACTTAAGAGACCATTGTTTGCATGGTTCTTTTTTGTGACCAGTGAAAATGAATATATATATATATATATATATATATAAACCTCTGCACTCTTAGCTTTAGGAACAATTGTATTGTTTTTAGATGAGGCAAAAGATAGTCTGGCTGAGCTCTATGTTCACTTGATATTTGACTGGAACAGGACATACCATATTGTACAAATTTGTGTTGCAGGGTGTATGTACAGAGGCTGGAATGTATGCATTGAGAGAGAGGAGAGTACACGTAACTCAAGAAGACTTTGAAATGGCTGTAGCAAAGGTACTGTTGGTGATTGATATAAGAGACAAAGGAAATACCCAATATATACAGCTGCCTTCCCTTACGAGTTTTTCATATATATTGAATTATAATGCTTTTAACTTTGATTCAGAATATCCACTGGGCATGCTAACTGTGTGTGATAGAAGTATCCCTGGATTTAGAATGACAATTAGGATTGGAATTTCTGACAATAAGTGATAAGGTGATAAAATACAGTTGCATCATTTAATGATGGCAATCTCTGCAGTCCTGGTTGCCATTGTTAACTGAATCCTGTAGACATTAGGCAAGGCAACCATGGGAAACAAGTTGTAAGTCTTAGACTGGCAGGCACATTAGAGAGTGTGAGAGGTGCACACAGGGAAAGTTAACGATGGTGAGTTGGGTGAGTCAGGAGAGGTGCACAAGAGGCATGGGATAGGTCAGGGAGAGTGCAAGGGGGTGTATTTGCCTTCATTGTGTACAAGAAGTGTAGATCAAAATTGATGTGCACAAGCAACATGGGTCAGGTACAGGAGGAGATGTGAGAGGCACAAGTCACTGTGCAAATGGCCAGCACAAGCATAGAAGGGCTGTGGGTAAGAGAGACATACCACAGCAACTTTTGATCTTCTCTGCTGGCTTCTCCATACATTTCTGTGGAAGTCAGCATGAAATGATGCAAATGGTGATCAAGTGTGAATTAGTTGCCCAGACCAGTCACATGATCACAGGGGGCTGGCAAGTCATAACTACCATTTATTCAGTGCAATCATAACTTTGAATGATTGGTGAATAAATAATTAGGGTGATTATTAAAATTGTAACTGAGTACTACTTGTGGTTAGGAGTGACTAAACCAGAACTGCCTTAGAGAAGCTGTAGCATGTAATAGTGGAAGTTCTGAAAAGTTGAATTACTTGAATTCAACTATTACTGACATTTAATTGGGTAGGTGAGTAATAGCAGACTTAAATCAAAAACCTGCATTTTTATTAATATAGTATAATGAAGGTAACTTGAAGGTACAACTTTATCATGAAATTAATGTTGAGAGTTTTTTGGTCAGGGAGAATAATAAAATATATGGATTTAAACAGCCATCTTAGTGGTAGAAGAAAGCTTTTAAGAAGCTGCAATTTATGTGTTACTTTATGCATTTAGCATTTGTTTCTAATGCTGCTTCTCCCTTGGCAGGTTATGCAAAAAGACAGTGAGAAGAACATGTCTATCAAGAAGCTCTGGAAGTAATAAAAGTTGCTGCAGTTTCATCAAGTTATTTCCTATTATGTCATTTACTTATTTTTCATGTAATAAAACAATATAAATGATGGTAAATGGAAGAGGGGGAAAGGGTTTTTTTTAGAATTTGTTCAGCTTTTCAGCAATGAAATTAGTTTATAAAGCCAAATGAATTGCATGATTTCTCACTGGGAGCATTTTAGGAGATGAGGTCCTCCTAAAAGCCTGGTTAAGTCTGAGGTAATATATCTTTGAAACAGCATTTGCAGTTCTGTTTTCAAGTTTTTGTACTTCTACTCTTATTTGTAGCTTGGAAAGGTACATGTTAGATAAGTATGCAAGTTGATCCAGAGCTAAATATTCTGTATCACTTCACTACTTCATGCTACTCCAGGACAATTCTGAAACTAACTCTTCCAAACCAGACGGGTGTAGAAAACAAGAGTCTGTTCCTGGGTTGAAAAATTTTGTGAATCCCTAATATCTTTGTGCTTATTGAATGGTGGTAAATTTATTGAAATTGTCATAATCAAGTTTAAGGCAGAGGGATAAAAACTGCTTAGGGAGAATGTCTTGAAAAAAAAATAAATTTGTGATATTAAAACAACTCATTTACATTTTACTAAAGGTCCCCTGACTAGCTTATTTTGATGTATTCAAAGGAAGAAGTAGAATTGCATCTATTAATAGAAACAGTTAACGTTATGAAGTGAAAATTGTACCATAACAAAAATTTAACTAAATAATTATTACTGTGATTTTTTGGAAACAGTCCTGCCAATTAAACTTTGTAATTTTGAGATAGAGAACCTGCTTCCCCATCCTGTTCCACCTCCCCTCCAATAAACTAAGCAGTTGCGACTATTGGGCTGTTTTCGTTAAAAATTACAAATTTGTGTGTGCAGTATTATCAGGACATGCAGTTGTTGGGAGACTAAGAACTAAGTTTAGTGGACTTATAGCAAAACCTAAGTTTTCAGGGAAGAGGCTTCTTAAGGCATTCTTGAACTATGTGGTCAAAAGTAATAATAAAATTTTCATGTATGTTCCATTGTAAATGCGGGTGAGCTCCGAATGTGTTACTGAACAATACTTTGGAACTACTGATCTTTTTAACAAGTTCAAAGTAGTCTTTATCATTACATTCAGAATCAACTGGATATGTGTTGCAATCAGACACAAAACTAGATGATTTCATGTACTCAATATAGTTAGAATTGTTTCCTTTTAAACATTCTGCATATGAAAAATAATTTTGCAGCTTACAAAATTAAGATCTCAACCCCTAGGCCAGGGCCCATTACTGGGCTGTGAACCATTTGGAACTGGACCATGGAAGTGATGGGTGAATGCGCATGTGCACAACCCCACTTGCACAAGCAACAGGCAAGCATGTGTTCCATTCGTGAGAGTGCAAATGAAGTGCATATGTGTGCTTACTAGCCACTCCTGTGGATCCCTCCCCTCCTCTGCTTGGTCCACAATGCTGGAAAGATTGGGGAACTCTGGACCAATAGGGCACAGTGCTGCTCAAGGGATATGCAGTGTAACCTCATATCTTTCTAATTTATAGTATTTTTCATTTTAAAAATTTCCATTTAACACACTACCCAGTGTACCACATGCTTTAATCAGTGTCTCCAACATCCTAAGGAACTGAAAAACAAGATTTTTAACACCACTTGCTGCTAAAATGTATTTTTATTTTTAAAAAATTAACATAGAAATTGATAACATACTTGCTAATAGGTAAACATCCCATCAGCTTCTACTTAGTCAAACTATATCAAGGGGCAGGCCAGGAAGCAGAGAGATAATCTTTGGACGATTTTAAGTGCTGAGGGCCCAAAAGTCTGGAAAATGAAGGCACTTGAAGGAAGTTAGAAAAGATTGAAGAAATTACTACTTACATCCTATGGCTGGTAGCCCCAGGAATGTTTCCCCAGCATTGTAACCTTGTCATAAAATATACTCTACACTGTTATAAATCACACACACACACACATATATGTATATATTAATGAGAAATGATTGTTAACAGCATAGCGCTATTTGAGCACTGACCTCTCCCCCTTTGTGATATTGTGGAATATCAATTGCATAGGGTGGAATAAAGGCCACCACCAAGTATACATTAACAAACTTTCTACGGGAAACAAAACTCCACCCCAGCTCAACAAAAAGATAGTGCAAAGATTAAATGCCAGCAAAACTGGCAGGAATGGACACAAGCTTTGGTTAAAAGTGAGCAGCAGATTCCTGCATTGCAACACTGCAAAAGCTCTGCTAAGAGGTAGAAGCAATTCAAAACAAAAATTCCTAGTGCCCCAAAGGCAAAGCACATATGAAGGGCAGGTTTTGGTGAGGGAGAAGAGCTCCCTTCTCTCTGCTGAAGGACACCTTATATGAGTCCATACAGAGTACTGAAAATATGCAATGGCGGCAGAATCCCCCCCCGCCCCCATCTTCCACGAGGAAAGGACAAGGACTGTCTGCCTATTGGTCCATTCCAAAGTACCAGGAAGTATGGAAGAACTGCAAAAGAAGGCAGCACTAAGTAAGGCGGACACCAAGCACTTGTTCCAGTTCTTGTCTGCGCTGCTGAACCTGAAAGACAGAAAACCATTATAGAGATAGAGGAGAGCCACAAATACGTATTTGGCTCCTTCCTTACAGAAGTAGTTTGGAGAACTCGTTAAGTGCTCTAATTGCCATTTCAGGATAAATTATAGCGGCTCTACCAAATATACCAAATTTATAATTGTTTCAGTAATAATTAATGGGAAAAGCTGTTACGCACGTCTACAAAGGAATTCCATGGGAAAGCAAAAAACGGGGAGTCAAATATAAGAAAGAAAGCACCTTAATCAACTTTGAAGTCTACACTGAAAGAGTGACTGCACTTTGAAGACTCCACTGCA
Source organism: Coluber constrictor foxii (assembly GCA_038048745.1). NCBI lineage: Eukaryota > Metazoa > Chordata > Lepidosauria > Squamata > Colubridae > Coluber > Coluber constrictor. The sequence goes on from CM075961.1 coordinate 76,139,088, forward strand.
TTAGAGTTCTATGTTCATTCTGCCTCCATGTTGAAATTAGGAAAAAATGTTAATTTTTTAAAAAGTTATACTGAATTATGCTCTCCTACCTTTGCAAAGATATGTCGTCCAACAGCTTCTTGCATCCATGGTTGCTGATAGAAATCAGCCCGTCTCTCTTCTTCTGGGTTCCCAGCCACATCTGTGATGATCTAAGGCAAAATGGAGGCATGGAAAAGGGAATTGTGGAAAGTTTAACATTATGTTCCAAATCAACTCCACCAAGACTTGGTCATATTGAAATTTAGCTAGTTATGAATATTATAAACTTGGCTAGGTTTCAATCTAATTCAGAAGCTCCAGGAAGATTGAAAAATATAAAGAAAGGGAGGCACTGATATACCTAGATTATACTGCACCCTATAAATATTATTATAACCCAGTAATGTATTAATATTGGGCAGTCAGATGCATTTGAAGAATAAACATGTTATCTCTTATTTTATTTCTTCCTTCCCACTTAAAATGCATCTTTCCCAGTCAATGGAATCAATTATCTATTTTGCATATTTTCCTTTCTTCATATCTTTCTTCAAGATATGAAAAAACTCAGGGGAAGGAAGGATTACTTCAAGCCTCATATAAGAGTGGGATCATCACGTAAACAAAAAAGGAACTAATTGCTATCCATGTAGCATGAATTTCAAAATGTAAGGGTATAATTATAATTGTATAATTTTGATTGTTAGTTTTAAAGGAACTGAATATTTGAATTCAAATTCAAATAAAGGGCAGTAAAAACCAAATTATGGAAGCATTCAAGTAATTCCATATGCACAATTATGCTAATAAGCCTGATTTAATTCAATGTTGCTTACTTTGGGGTATACATGTATGGAGTTATTTACCCCTGCATAAATCCTTCATAGTCATCCGAATACTTACCTTTAAATCTCTCTGTTGAGATCTGATCCAGTCCTGAATAAAATCCTGAGGATTATTACTAAAACTCAGCATAAAATCTCGTTGTGTCTTCAACTGATTAATAGATTCGATTGTTTCATGAATCTGTACAAAAATACAAAAAGTGCCTTATGAAGAAGAGCAAAAATGCCACAACTGAGTAAGTCTGGAAACAAACACAAACCTAATCCTCTAAAACTGTGTTAATAATATGAGAGTCCCAAGATTTGGAGGGATATCTATACTGCCTAGAACAGTGATGGCTAACCTTTTTGCCATCACGTGCCAAAAGTGGGGGGAGTGCGTTGGGGTCACACACGTGTGCCCACATCATAATTCTATGCACCCTGCCCCCCCGTGCTTACCCCGTTTTTGGCAAGGGATGGCACGGTGTGCCGGTAGGCCCGTTTTTTTGCTCTCCCCAGGCTCCAGAGACTTTTTAGGAGTCTGGGGAGGGCAAAAACAGCCCTCCCCACCCCCACCACCCCAAGGCCCTCCAGAGGCCAGAAACAGTGTGTTTCCTGACTTCTGGTGAGCCCAGAAGGCCCAAAAATCAGCAGGCCGGAGCTGAGCTCGCGTGCCCACCGATATGGCTCCGCATGCCACCTGTTGCACCCGTGCCATAGGTTCGCTATCACGGGCCTAGAACAAACAAATAATGACCATTGATCAGTAGTCTTCAAACCCTGCAACGATATATAACACCAGCTGCTATTTTAAATCAATGCATTTGATAAAGATTCTGGAGCAGGAAACAACAGGAGAAAGGAATAGAAACAAAAGAAACAAACACAATACTAAGAAATATGAATGGATGATATTAACAGATTAACAGTTGGAAGGGGCCTTATAAGTCATCTAGTCCAACCCCCCGCTTAAGCAGGAGACCCTACACTATTTCTGACAAATGGCAGTCCAATCTTTTCTTGAAAGCTCAAATGATGAAGCTCCCACAACTTCCGAAGGCAACTTCTGTTCCATTGGTTGATTGTTCTCACTATCAGAAAGTTCCTCCTCATTTCTAGGTTCAATTTCTTCTTGGTCAGTTTCCATCCACCAATCTTGACAGTGTGTAAGGCTGATGGCCGATCATCAGAACACCACACAAAAGTGGATGGAGGCGTGGAGTAGCTGTTCCCCCCAAGATGTCTCCGAGCCTATGAGTCCTAGTAGTATACCTCCAGGATTTAGCCTACCCCGCCACATATGGGTGACATATAATAGAATTAGAACAACCCATGAAGTGTGTGCTGACTCCCTGTATAAATGGGGAAAGACACCTTCAGCATAATGTGATTGCGGGGCCCTCAACAGACTATCCAGCATATAGTGAGGGAATGCCCTAACTATAACGTAGGTAACGGATACCTAGAAGGTATCCAGAAGACTCTAGGGACTTCCTCTGCATAACAATGGCAGCTACTGACTGGATCTCCAAACTTGACATTAAACTTTGAAATGTTATTTTTGTTTTTCTTTTAGGTTTTCTTACTGCTTTTTTATTGTTTTTATTGTTTTTAATCTGTAAAAATGAAGTGTTTTAATATTGTGTGTGACCAGCCATACGCTAAATAAATAAATAAATCCATCCATTATTCCCTGTCTAGCCTTCAGGTCCTTTGGAAAAGAGTTTGACCCTCTTCTTTCGGTGGCAGCCCCTCAAATATTGGAAGGTTGCTATTATGTCTCCCCTGGTCCTTCTCTTCACTAGACTAGCCATGCCTTGTTCATGTAACCATTCTTCATAAGTTTTAGTCTCCAGTCCCCTAATCACCCTGGTTGCTCTCCTCTGCACTTTTTCTAGAGTCTCAACATCTTTTTTATAGTGTGGTGACCAAAACTGGATGCAGTACTCTAGGTGTGGTCTTACTAAGGCTTTATAGAGTGGTATTAGTACCTCACTTTATCTTGATTATATCCCTCTGTTAATTTAGGATTGTGTTGGCTTTTTAACTGCTGCTGCACACTGCTGGCTCATATTTAACTGATTGTTCACTAAGACACCAAGATCCCTCTCACAGTCACTGCTATTACGCCTGGTTTCCCCCAGTTTATATGTATGCTTTTGGTTTTTCTTGCGTAAGACTTTACTTTTCTCTACATTGAATTTCATTTTGTTAGATAGGGCCCAGTGTTCAAGTCTGTCAAGATCCATCTGGATCTTGAGCCTATCCTTCTAGGGTATTAGCTATTCCTGCCAGTTTAGTATCATCTGCAAATTTGGTGAGTTCCCCTTCTATTCCCTCATCTAAGTCATTTATGAAGATATTGACGAGTACTGGGCCTAAGACAGAAACTTCTGGCACCCCACTGCTTACTTCTTTCCATGCAGACTTAGACCCATTAAGAATTACTTATTGATATGGTTTATCAGCCAGTTGTGAATCCATCTGGTGGTGAAGCTATCTATCCCACTTTTTTCTAGCTTACGAAGAAGTAGCTTGTAGTCTATTTTGTCAAATGCCTTGCTGAAGTCACTATGTTAGGTGGCCTTTAGGATACACTTATGGCTATGTCATTCTTGTTGTCTTTTATGTTGACCCATATGCATTCTAGGAGGTTTTTGTCTTTGGTTTCATGCAATTCTATAGCAATATAGTGGTCCTTTACATACAGTGCAACTCCACCTCCTCTTTTATGGGGTCTGGTTTTTTTGAAGAGTTTGTATCCTTCTATCAGTATGTTTCAGTCGTGGGTTTTGTCTCACCAGGTTTCTGTTATTCCTACTATGTCATATCTACCTTCGTATATTAATAGTTCAAGTTCACTCTGTTTGTTCCCCAGACTTTGTGTATTTGTATATAGGCACTTGAGGTCTTTATGCCTGACTCTGGGTATGATTCCTATGTCTCCTATCTGGTATTTGAGTTTGTCTTCCTTCCTATCCCTCCTTACTTCATTATTGCTTTCTAGGAATTTTTGTTTAGAATTAGGTCCTGGAGATCCTAAAGACTGGTCACCCTCCCCCCTCAATTTTAATTTAAAGCCCTCCTGATAAGTTGAGCCAGTCGTTTTCCAAAAACATTCTTCCTAATCTTTGTGAGGTGCAACCCATCCCTTGCCAAAAGCCCATCTTGGAGGTGTGAGAACACTTACTTCCTATTGTCCCTAGACAACATGGTGAGTAGGAAAGATTAAAGAGAAAGAATACAAATTATTCTTATTTCTTTTTCTAATTTAGATTTTTCCTTTATTTTCTTTGTACTGTCATAATTTTTAAATGTCAAGTCAGGCAGAGAGTTTACTCACCCCTTTACTGATGCTTTTCTAAGTTCAAGCAACAGGAAGATAACAGAAATTCAAATTTTGAAAATCCATTTGAAATGAAAGATAGATACATGATATGCAGTGTAAATCAGGCACTAAATACTTACACTTCCTTTGTTTGGATCTTTATAATTAAAGGTATAAAATACTACACACACACACACACACACATGTAATATAATTCTAGTTTTATTTTTTTTATATATTTCTTTTTCTTTCTGCCACTAATTCCAAAATAAAAAAGGTTCTAATTTGGTTAAAACAATGGTGAAGTAAAATGGAATTAAAAGAAAACTACAAAACAACAATTCCCTATTACAGGGAAGAGATTTCTGACATTATTATTCCCCAGAAAGCCTCTGGGAATTGATGGTGTAGTAGAGCCCCTCTCTGAGGTAGGTAATTATTACTTTGTGTTTTGGTTACTTGCAAGCTGCTTATAATTTCTTTTGTAACTGAATAGAATTTAAATTGCAGAAATAAAATTAAGAACAGTAATATTGCACCACTGAAAATATGTCACTAAATTGTGGCAATGAGAGTGCAAACGTGGGGTTGTTTGCTCCCCATTTCCCTGTTCTAGTTTAATATCCTCTATTTATTCATCTGCTGTTCCCGAGGGCAGTTTGTTTTTTCATTCTCAAACATAGACAGAAGACACATCATATGAGAAAGTTTTCCATGACAAGTATGATTTTGTGAATGCTGTTGAAATAACTAAATCTTCCTAAAGGGGCTATATTCCTAAATATAACATCATGCACACTACATTATTCCCCAAGCTAAGAAAGGTTAGTCTTTTTCCTACCACACAGTTGATAATGGGCTACCTTGATATCCAGGGAAGCAATTTCTTGCTGATTAGTTGTAGAGGCCAAGAAGTTGCTCATTTGGGCTTTCAAGGGATCATCTACTTCCACATCAATGTCATAACAGGCTGTTTTCTTTTGATCATTAGGGTCCACACTAGATAAGTCAAGACAGGAGGGTATGTTAAGAGGTGAGGTATTCTTTCTCAAAGTTATGCCTTCACCATCATGTCATACAGATTAGTATAAAGATTACTTTCTCTCTTACACTACCTCAGAAGTCTTCTAAAGAGGTGATACAAATCTGAAATGTAAGTATTCCTTACACTAAATAGAATGTGCAGATTGGAGCAGCTCCAGGAATTGGATACACATCACAAAGTATTTTGTTTAAAATATGTAAATATTGCCTTTCCTGCTCTCCTGTGGTGGAACCCATGGCTGAATAGAATAGAATATAATTCTTTTTTGGTCAAGTGTGATTGGGCACACAAGGAATTTATCTTGGTGCATACACTCTCGATGTACAGAAAAGATGCATTGTCAAGAGTCATAAAGTACAACACTTACAACACTTAATGATAGTCATAGAGAACAAATAAGCAATCAAATCACATTAGGAAACAGTCAATATAAATATTAAGGATACCAGCAACAAAGTTACAGTCATAAGTAGGAGGAGATGGATGATAGGAATGATGAGAAGATTAATTGTAATGCAGACTTAGTAATTAGTTTGACAGTGTTGAGGGAATTATTTGTTTAGCAGAGTGATGGAATTTGGGAAAAAATTGATCTTGTGTCTAGTTGTTCTGAAGGAGAGGAGGCCTGATGGGATACTTAAAAGACATTCCAGTTAGAGTCTATTTGGGGGAAGAAATGTTTGAGGTCAAATCCTTAGGTCTATATCTACTGTTTCCCAAGGGAAGGCAGATGGTCTGCTAAGATAACAATACTAATTGGTGATCAACAATAAAAATATCTATTTGACCCTTTCTCAGAGGTGTTCTAATTGCGTTCACCTGACAGCTCAGGAGAGTTCTGTTATCTGTTAGAGATAACAGAAACAGAAATTCACAATCAGAATAAAATAAAACATGAAACAACTTTGTTTTAAAATTAGATGAATTAGAGACACCTTGAAATTCAAAATGTTACTAATAGAATAATACAGATATAAATAAAGATAAATTTCTCCAGAGATAAGAAATGTTTCCCAGATAAGCAGTGATATTATTCTAATTGTCCAGATTAAACACCTTCTCTATCTTCAATTTATAAAGTTTTATTTTAATAGGCATTTCTATGAAGCACACCAATACTATTTCTAAATGAGAACTCAGAAAGTATACAGCTTGTTAAAGATCCAGTATAGAGGTTAAGATTCCAGAAGGCACTCCAAATGCAGGTTTTAATGAACAAATGTGGATACTACCGTGTTTCCTGGAAAATAAGACCCTGTCTTATATTTTTTTGAACCCTCAAATAAGCGCTTGGCCTTATTGCCATGCACTCAAAAGTCTGATTGGGCTTATTATCAGGGGATGTCTTATTTTTGGGGAAACAGGGGTATGTATATGGATGCAGTTGGTATCAACTGAGGGTGTAATTAGGTTGTTCCCTAATAATTTCTCTTATAATATCAATCTTACCTGATAACGTGATTGATAACAATGGGATCTGGATGTTGTAAGAGTCCTGCCAGTTTCATTGGAATCTCAGAAAATCTCATACGGCTGCAGTTAAAGATCTAAAATGAAGCAAGAAGACAAATCTTAGTACTTCCAAAGGAATAACATCTGGAGAAATAGGTGGGCTCGAAGTCAGCCCATGGGACATTCTAATTATAAGGATCAGATCTATACTGTGATAAGCACTAACGTACAGGCAGTCTTCAACTTATGACCACAACTGAGCTCAAAATTTCTACTGCATTGTGAGACATTTGTTAAGTGAGTTTTGCCCCATTTAACAAATTTTCTTGCCACAGTTGTTAAGCGAGTCAATGGCAGCTATTAAATTAGTAACATGGCTATTCAAGTGAATCTGGCTTTCCCACTGACTTTGCTTGTCAGAAAGTCGCCAAAGGTGATCACATGACATTGGGACACTCTTAACCAGTCTGAATTTAGATCATGTGACCTGCAAGGGTCGCAAATGGGAAAAACAGTCATAACTCACTTTTCTCAGTGCTGTTGTACCTTCAAACAGTCACTAAATGAACTGCTGTAAGTTGAGGACTACGTGCACTGATTTTTTAAAAAAAATATTCTAAATATTCATGAGTGTACCTACTCATGGTGAATTACTGTTATTGTTTACAAACTGCCTGGCTGATTGGATCTTGTAGGATCAGTGCACTGGGCTCCTTCAATTAACAATGCCCTCCATCAAGACTCTGAAATATGCCTATCCTCTGGAATGAAGCCTGCACTCTTCTGTGATTTAGAAGAGCCCTGAACACCCGGGTCTTCCTCCTGGCCTTCCCTCAGAGGGACCCCTTGCTTCATTTCCATCCAGTCTGCCATTCTTTCCACTTTTTTTTCGTCTATTTTCTACCTTTTAGTTGCTTTTCTTTGTTTTGATTGTTCTGCACCAGCCACTCATTGGGCATTGGCTGCATGCATGTACAACAACAGCAATAATGTGAACTGAGTAACAAAATAGTGGGCTTCCAATTATTTTTAAACAATATAATTAAAACTTATCTGAAGAGATTCTGACAGACTAGTTCAGGGGTGTCAAACTCGTGGCCTGCAGGTTGATGTGTCATGTGCTGGCTACGCCCAGCCACGGTTTAACAAAGGAGGAAAAAGTTGTGATACATCACGTGATGACAACATGTCGTTGCGAGTTTGACACCCCTGGCCTAGTTTGTTAATGTATTAGCTCTTCAAGCTTGTAAGATTGAAAATCTGCAATTTATTATGCTTCCGTTATACTATTTTCAAATTGATGGGAATAAAACTAAGCAATGGATATGAACTTGGGAAGATATAACAGATACAAAATCAGGAATTGAAAAGCAGAATTATGTGTGAACTGAAATTCCAGTTCCCAAACGTGAAAACTGCTCAGCCCCCGGCTTCCAATTTTATTTCTTGAATATAGTTGCTAATACTTAATGTTCATATTATGCATATATGCAAAGAATCATATGCAAAATTAGCCATACATAATCAACACCAAGATGGATTACGGACTATTGACCAGCATGTGGTTAGGATTGATAAGGAGTGGAAGCTAAATTTAAGGTGGTTTGTGAAAAACCTCTTCATTTAATAAAATATCCTGAACAGCAGAAACATACTGACCTGGCGAAAGTAGCGGTTGCAATTGATATATTCTTTCTCATGACAATCCTGCAGTTTATTATATTTGATATAGAGCCACAGGGCCTGCATTATGCTGGCACGAGTCTGGGTATGGACACCAAGCAGGCGAGCCAGACGTGGATCTAGCTTGTACTGAGGAGGCTGAAATGACAATGTTGCTTCATTAACATATCTGCTGTCCTTTTTTTTTTTTTTTTTTTTTGCAATCCCAGTCCCCTTTTCAATTTTTAATCTATTTTTGGTAAAAAAATGAAATAAAGGATAATGCTTCTAATGAATTATATGAGCAAGAGAACACACAACACAGTCTAGTATTAAATTTAACTTTAAGTTTCCTTAAAAGGGAATTAAATGCAATTGTATAATTATCTTTATCAAATGATCCACAATTTACAGTGGAGAGCAACTTCAAAAAGAAAATTGTGAACTTCTAGAGGCAAGTAGGAAATTCAAGTTGTACAGCTTTGCTCCAGGTAGAGAAACTGAATGAAAAAGATCCCTGTAGGCCAGGATCTGTTTATCTTCTTTTCAGTAAAGCAGGGGTTCCTAAATCTTTTGCAACCATATCTCCCTTTAGTGTAATCTCAATATACACACTTTCCTTAAATATCTAAGGACTAAAATGAATACAAATGAACAATGAGAGCAGTGGGTTTATTGTAACGATAAAAGGTTTTTCATACTTTCTCAGGACTCTATCTGTACCTGCTCAAGAAGGGAAATCTCAGAGTTTGGGAAATCCTAACTTAGAATATTGCAATTGGTCTGTTCTGGCAATTTGCCTTCTTACCTGATGATCCAGCATGAGAAGCAGAGTGCATTTTACATTCACATCACCAGGGCGCTTGACCTGAAAGCCGTCTGTCTCTTGAGTTGTTGGCATCCGGTGCCACTAAGGTAAAAAAGGCATGAATAATATGACTCTTTAGTGCCGTGATGGTGGCACACAGTGCCCTCTTGTCAGCATGCAAGCCGTCGCCCCAGTTCAACCAGCTGGTCAACCAGCTGGTTGTCGGTCTCTGCCGTGCTTTCACAGGGGCCAGGGTGGGGGGGCCACTCATCCATGGGTGGGTGGGTGGGACGCATGTGGGCCACATGCAGGGGGATGGGTATGCGCAGGGGGTATGCGGAGGGCTGTGCATGCATGCATAGGTGTATGTGAAGGTTGCGCATGCATTTGCGGAGGCGGGGTGCATGAGGGGGCAACTAAAAGGTAGATAATAGAGGAAAAAGAATGGAAAGTGGAAAGAATCCTAATTCTAATTTGCCTACTGTATTGACTACTACATCTCAGTTAAGAATTTTTATAATCAGCTTGAATAAACAATGAACTTAAATTATTTCAAACTACTGTGCTAAATTTACTAATAAAAGATAAATCCATGCAATAAAATTAATTAACACAACTTTTAATTTAACAAGCATAACAACAAAAAAGAAAAAAAAAAGGTGGATAGAAATTATAAACAGAACATATTTTATACTTTTGATCTAACAGTGTAAAAGGGAAATTTTGAATATAAAATTATATTGGTTCTAATAGAAGCAAAGTCTTTATGTCAATTTCTTAGCCATGGATCTAAATTCAACATGAAGTGTGTAAATGCTATGAACTGACTATTTTACAGTATATGTGTGTGTGTGTACACATATACAGATACATATACGTATACATACACATATACATACATATGTGTGTATGTATGATATACATAAATTTGTATTTATGTATATCATAAATTTATATAAAACATAATTTATATAGTTTTTATATAATATAATTAATTTTATATAAATTTTATATATAAAATTTATATAAATTTATATAAATACATAAATTTAAGTATTATGAAATACATAAATTTGTGTATATGTATTTGTGTATATACATATACACAAAGCATGATAGCTGCTGGAATGTTTAAAAAGGTCTAAAAACTAGTGAATGGAGATTTCACTGAAAATTAGGCCATGAAACATCTTGATATACGTAGGAAAATCCCTGGCATAAAGAAATATACACATAAAGACCTACGAAAATAAAATAATAAATATTTGACCGTTACAGGGCAGAATTAAGAAAAGTGGGTGTGGCTGGCTGACGAAATCTAACAAGATGGAAATAGATCTATACCAGTCTTCCGCTTAAATTCAAACAGTTAGCATGATAGCTGCTGGAATGTTTAAAAAGTTCTAAAAACTAGTGAATGGAGATTTCACTGAAAATTAGGCCATGAAACATCTTGATATACGTAGGAAAATCCCTGGCATAAAGAAATATACACATAAAGACCTACGAAAATAAAATAATAAATATTTGACTGTTACAGGGCAGAATTAAGAAAAGTGGGTGTGGCTGGCTGATGAAATCTAACAAGATGGAAATAGATCCAGTCTCCCTCTTAAATTCAAACAGTTAGCATGATAGCTGCTGGAATGTTTAAAAAGGTCTAAAAACTAGTGAATGGAGATTTCACTGAAAATTAGGCCATGAAACATCTTGATATACGTAGGAAAATCCCTGGCATAAAGAAATATACAGATAAAGACCTATGAAAATAAAATAATACATACATACATACATACATACATGTATGTATGTATGTATTTATTATTTTATCTTAATATATATATATCAAGATACTGACCTCCACCAGGTGATTGTCTGGTCCATATAATTCTTTGTCTAGTTCAATAACCAAGCTCTTGAAAAAGGATGAGAATTTTCTCTTCTGTTTACTTGGCTGTGACAGAAAGACAAATGAGAAACTGAGCTTTACCATTCTCACAATCACTTTAGAAAACACACTTGTCCAAAACACTTCACTAAGTGAAAAGTAAATGATGCCACCTTTATTATTTGCAACATATAATATTATACTAATTATATAATATTCATCACCATAGATAGTCTGGGCAGTTTAATATAAGGAGCAGTAAATTCAGGAACAATTTGATCCAATAGTTAAGGAACTGGAGTGAGCAAACTGAAGTTCTAATTCTGCCTTAGGCATGGAAGCTAACTATGTGATTGGGGCAGTTAGCTTCTCTCAGTCTTAGGAAAAAGGCTATGGCAAACCACTTTGGAAAATCTTGCCAACAAAACTTCATGAACTTGTCCAGCCAGTAACCAGGAGTCAATAATGACTGAAAGGCACAAATATATGTATTTCAGGTAAGGCAGAAAATGGAAAAGTAAACAATAGTTATTATTGTTATTTTGTCTAAAAACATAGTCCTCTATCATATTCTTCAAGAATAAGATATCGTTTGAGTATGTAAATTAGATAAATTAAGCCAGATCTCAAGAATTCTAATTTAATTGGACATTGCAGTAAGCAGAAACTGAACTAGACTAGCCTTTGGTCTGGTCCAGCAACACCCTTAAACATAAATTATTGCTTAAAGAGGACAAACACACATAATGTCTTTAGTTTTTGCAAATTAATAAAGGATTGGTCAACAGTTAAATGAAGCAATAGGCTAGCTGCCTGATGCAAGATATAGATAGGAAATAAGGCAGTTATCCAGAGGAAACGCACATTTATCATCTTCTATCTGCCACAAAATTATCTCTTAACAAAAAAATTTCATTCTTACATCATCAAGAAGTTTGCCTTCCACACGAAGTTCCCATGAGGCTATACGCTCACCACCCTCAGACTCATCTTTGCCAGGAGTAAAAGTGTTAGAGATGTAAATACGCAACTTCCGCTTTTGCTGAAAATTTAGACGAAAACATTAACTACAAACAGCAAAGAAATCATCATACATCACACAAATTCACAAACCAGTTTTATGGTTTTGACCTTTTCCCCAAGATAACTTAAAACAGCAAAACTAGTCACAATTGTGGATTCAGATTGCCTCTAACAGGTTTTTAGCTGATCCTCTCTCTATCATGCCCTTATACCGTCAAAGGTTTCTTAATTGCTTCTTGGATTTCCATTCTTTTGCGGGCAATTGTCTGGTCCAGCTTGCGTTCAAAGGCCAGTAAGTCCATGTAGGCCTGAGACTCCGGAACTAATTCACGAATCTACAGAAAAAGAATGGATTATTAGATAGTAATGTAACAAATTTTATTACATTTTCTAGTGTTTTTGAAAAATATATATAAGGTGAATGTCAATTAGTATTATTAGATAATAGTATTATTATCCAGGAGTGTGACCGACAATCCTCAGTATACAGACATTTCCTATTTTTTCTATCACTGGGAAAAATTAATGTAACTTTGTAAATTTAAAAAGAATAAATGTACTTCTAGTAATAACTAGAAGGTGACTGTGAATATAACCAGCACAAAAATCTCTTTATAAATTAAAAGTGATTTAATAGTTTACCAGGATAATCAATAGGATATAACACATTTATTTATTTATTTATTTATTATATTTCTATACCGCCTTTCTCCCGCAGGACTCAAGGTGGTGTACAGTCAAGAAAAAATAAAAGATACATAAACATCATAAAATTGATAATTAAAATTATAGCATAGTTTAGCCCTAATAAATAAAACCCAGAATTATATAATATTTTAATCATTCCCAGTTAACGTGCTTAGCCCTGCCTGATTGAACATCAGGGTCTTGAAGGCACCGCGGAAAGCACGGAGATTAGGGATGTTTCGTATATCAGGGGGCAATTCATTCCAAAGGGTTGGAGCCCTTACAGAGAAGGCCCTCCCCCTGGGAATCGCCAGTCGGCACAATTTGACTGACGGTACCCTGAGTAGTCCCTCCCTGTGAGAACGAACTGGTCAGTAGGAGGCTATTGGTGGCAAAAGACGCTCTCATAAGTACCCAGGCCCGAAGCCATGGAGCGCTTTAAAGGTGATAACTAACACCTTGAATCGCACCTGGAAGACCACCGGGAGCCAGTGCAGCTCGCGTAGGAGAAGTGTTACATGGGTGCAACGAGATGCACCCATAATCAACCACGTGGCTACATTCTGGACCAGTTGGAGCCTCCGGGTTCTTTTCAAGGGGAGCCCTATGTAGAGAGCATTGCAGTAGTCTATCCGGGAGGTGACTAGGGCATGAGTGACTGTGCGCAAGGCATCCCAATCCAGAAAGGGACGCAACTGGCAGATCAGGCGAATCTGATAAAAGGCCCCCCTGGCCACGGCCTTCAAATGGTCTTCTAAAGAAAGCCGTGAGTCCAGGAGGACACCCAAATTGCAGGCCCTCTCTGTGGGGAGCAAGGTCTCATCCCCAATTGTCAGTGATGGTACCAGCTGACTATATCGGGATGCTGGTAGCCACAGCCACTCAGTCTTGGAGGGATTGAGTCTGAGTTTGTTTCTCCCCATCCAGATCCGTATGGCCTCCAGGCAACGGGTCATCACAGTAAGGGCATCGTTGGGGTGGTCTGGAGTGGAGATGTATAGCTGAGTGTCATCAGCATACTGATGAACATTCATCCCGAAACCACGGATGATCTCGCCTAGCGGTTTTATATAAATGTTGAACAGAAGGGGTGAGAGGATCGATCCTTGCGGCACCCCACAAATAAGGTGCCTCGAGGTCGACCTCTGCCCCCCTGCCAACACAAACTGCGAACGGTCAGAGAGAAAGGAGGAGAACCACCAAAACACGGTGCCCCCTATTCCTAACCTCTCCAGCCGGTGCAGTAGGATACCATGGTCGATGGTATCAAAAGCCGCTGAGAGATCTAATAGGACCAGGATAGAGGAGCAACCTCTGTCCCGGGCCCTCCAGAGATCATCAATCAACGCAACCAATGCCGTTTCTGTGCCAGGCCCTCGGAAGCAACTATAATCCACATAGGAAGATTTGCCAAAAAATAAGTAAAATTTCATAGTAAGTTCATTTAGTCCTCTAAAAGACAATCAGCAGCAAATACATTAGTCTAGAAATACATTAGTGATTGATGATCTCAAAGTCCTCCATATTTCTCCCCATTTAGATCAAATGTGCTCACTCTCCTGACTTTTTATCTTTAATGCTAATATACTTTCACGAAATGAGAACTTACCCTCTGTGGCAGGATTTTGTCAGCCATCTTCCGCCTTTTCAATCTACAAGAATTGTACACAAAATAATAAATGAATGGCCCTTATGGGAAATTCATTTTTATTTTTTTACAAATTTAATGAATTGACTACAATCTAACGTGTCACAGAAAATAATAAAATCCCAAATGTTTTCCCCAACATTTAAGTCAGAACAGGGAACCTATGACCTTCCATAAGCTGCTGAAATATCTTAGCAGTTTAGTCAATAAAATGATGGCTGCTGTAGCAAGTAGTTTAACGAACACCAGAGGGCCTAAGATGTACCACCTTTGTCTAAATTAAGACTTTCCAGATTTTTCAGTATCTTACCTCAGTTAAGCCTTTTTAACAAAAAATTCAATTCACAATAAAAAAATGAGCATACAATTTTGATTAATATTTTGTTTTTAATTAAACATAAATTGCTTCTTTTAAAACAAAAAGGTTAGATGAAAATATTATTTTACATTATAAATGACAGAAATAAATCAAATTTAATGGAAAGGTATTGCGCTGCTGCATTTTATTTACAAATTGGAAAATTCAAAATTTGAAAAACGGAAGTAAATAATTTAGATTTCTTTAACATATAACACAAATACTAGCAATATAATATAATCCAACCTGTCTTAGAACTTTAAAAGAGTTGATTATAACAAACTCAGAAACAGCCTAGGAAAGGTTCCATAGATGAAAATCCTAAAGGGAAAACAACTCAAGAAGTGTGAGAAAGTCTGAAAAATATGATTATAAAAGCCAAGTCCAGTACAATACCACTGAAAAAACCCCCCAAAAAATCCAAGAAGAAACCAGCATGGCTGCACAAAGATCTCTCTGATAAACTGAAAGACAAAAAGGGCAAGTACAAGATAAAGACATAACTAAGGCAGAATGTCAGCAGACAGCCTGAATCTGCAATCAAATCAGGAAAGCAAAGGCTCAGAATGAACAAAGATTTGCAACAAAAGTCAAAGATAATAATAAAAGTTCATTTCAACATATAAGTAACAAGAAAAAAGTCAAGGAAACAGTCAGCCCACTAAAGAGAAGATGGCAAGGAAGTAATGGGAAGGAGAGAAAGTAGAGCTGCTTAACTCATTCTTTGCATCAGTCTTCATGTAAAAAGAAACTATAGCCCAACCTAACCCCCCCCCAAAACTGTAAAAACAGATTAGAAATAAAAATTAAAATAAGCAAGGAAATGATAAGAGAACACCTGTCTGATCTTAATGAATATAAAACATCAGGACCTGACAGATTACACCCCCGAGTTCTGAAGGAGATAGCAGCTATTACCTCAGAATCATTGTACCATATCTTACAAAAATCCTGGAGCACCAGGGAAATACCTCAGGATTGGAAAAGAGTTGATATGGTTTCCAACTTCAAAAAGTGGGAAAGACCCTGGAAACTATAAACCAATCAACCTAACATCAATACCTGGGAAGATACTGGAAAAATTAATCAAAAAACAGACTGAGGAACATCTACCATATTTCCCTGAAAATAAGACCTGGACTTATATGTTTTTTGACACCGAAAAAGGCAACAGGTCTTATTTTCAGGGGTGGGTGGGTGTCTTCCACTGGCTCTCTTTGCAACGACAGCTCCACCCAGCAGGAGCCCAATTCTTCTGTGGCTGCTTGTTGCAGCTTGCACTTGTTGCCCCCAGCCTCCCTGTTGCTGTTCTGGAAAGGCCTCTGCAGTTGGTAATCTGTTTTCGGCTGCAGAGGCCTTTTCGGAAGGGCCTCTGATGGCAAAATGAAGCCAAAGGCACCGTGCACGTCAATCCAGAGTCCATTTCTCAGCTGCAGAGGTTTTTCCTTAAGGTCTCTGACAGCAAAACAAAGGCCAGAGTGACGCACACAAGTGGCGGCAAGCAGCCGCAGAAGAAGTGGACCGGGAAGGCAAGACAGGTGTGCGAGACTGGTAAGAAGAACAGATCCACCCCCATCCCCACCCTATATTAATTTTTACCTGTGTGTTTCGCCCCACCCCCTGCACCCTGGAGAGGGCAGGGTCTTAATTAGGGCTTATTTTGGGGGTAGGGCTTATATTGGACGTACGTGTAAAAATCAAGCTAGGACTTACTTTCAGGGTAGGTCGTATTTTTGGGAAAACATGGTAGACATAAATAAAGTTATAACTAGAAGCTACCATGCCATCAGAGATGGTGCTGTGTGCCACCTCTGGCACGTGTGCCATAGGTTTGCCATCACGGGTATAGGGTCTTCTGCTTGAGCATGGGTTAGAAGTGGAGTAGAAGACTTCCAAGGTCTCTTCCAGCTCTATTCTGATTAAATTAAATTAGAATTGCTAAAAACAAACTGTTTAGAAAATAGCTGATGAGGTTGTATACACAGTAATAGTGTTAAGGTACTATGTATTGCTCTTATTTTTTTTAACAATGTTATTTAAAATGTTACTCTCGTTTTCACTAAGTTCTGAAAACATTGGAAAAAATGAAATGTTAGTTATTTTACCTTCCATTTGACGTTTTCAAAGCTTGGCTTTTTTTTCCTGCAAATGCTTTTGTGACATAATAATGGTTTATAATATTTGTAGTGTTCTTTCCACACAGTTTTAAACTGAAGTTGTTAAAAAATGCCGAAATATTCAAATATTCCAATTAAAGTTGAAACATTTGGTCCATCCATTCATAATACGACGTTTCTTTTTTCTGATGCCTGAGGAAAATTTCCATCTTTTCAGAACAGAAATGTTTCATAACCCAAATCTGCACCAACAGATGCAAAAAGTCTTATATTTAAACTGCTGTTTTTCATAAATTTTACAACTTGCTTCAAAAAGAAAAAAAAAACCAGTTTGAAATTGCTGTGGATTCTTAGACGTCTGTGCCTTGATAGTTAAAAATTTGACATGATTTTGTTATTAGTGCTATTCTTGCAAGCAAGGAAGGAAGGAGGAGAAGAAAAAAAGGAAAAGAAAAGTATTTCCACCAGATCTTCAAAATGATATTTTCCAGAATTGTTGGAAAAATTTCTGAGGGTTTTTGTTTTGTTTTGGAAACCAAGCAGCTTCTCCTCTACGGAGCATTTCCTTACCTTTGGTGATGACCAGTTCAGAGTTCTTAAGAAATTCTACTACTTTGGTGGATGCTCCATGAAAGACTTCAATGTTATGCATTTTAAACTTTGAAGTTTAGTATAAACATTTTTCCTCACCTTCAAAGCATTGTGAAAGCAGGTAGCAGCAGCGGCTAGGATAGGGGGCTTTGCATAAATTCATCTTGGGTGCCAATTATGCTGTTTCCTAACCGGAAGATCTTCCTTGTGGTCATTCATAACCTGGTCACTTTCCAGTTAGACTACTGGAATGTGCTGTACCTTGAGTTGCCCTTGATGATCATCCAGAAGTTTCAATTGGTCCAGAGTATGGTAGTACACAACACTGGATGCTCCTAGGTCAATCCATGTTATATCTCTACTGCATGCGCTGTACTTGCTCTTTTTTTTTCCTTTTTGGATGTAATTTAAGGAGATGGTTATTACTGAGTCAGGTCATTATTATTTGCAGGATCACCTTGAGGGTATCTGCTGTGCCACCAGATTGGACAGAGTAGGCATACTCCTTTACTTTACCTGATGCCTTCTAGTGGGATCTAGGACCTTTCCATGACTGTTCCTGCTCTATGGAATACTCTTCTATATGAGATTGAGCAGGCGCCCACTCGCTTAATCTTCCAGAAAGCCATAGATTATTTTTTCTTCCCTCAAGCCCTTGTCAGAACTGGAAGATAGGAGTATTGCTTGCATCAATGGTGACCAGTTGTAATGCCAGGTTTCTTTATTTCTGTTTTTATTGGGTTTTTAAAATCTTTTTATGATCTTTGGTTTTATATAGCTGTTGTGAGCCATCCAGAGTTGTAGCTCTAAGTCAGAAAGCCATTCAGACCTTTTCAATGAATGTGCGTAAGTATACTTCTTTTTCTTAACCTCAATTTTAACGTAAATATAACAAAATTCATGTACAGTATTTCTACAGAAGAATGTTCATATTTTTGACAATTACTATCACAGCAAAACACCAAATTAATGAACTCTTCAGGGTGACAAGTGAGGATATGATACAAGGAAAAAAATGTAACAACTTAAATTGAATAATGGTTTTCAGCCTCTGTAAATGAGAAGTAGTAAGCCAACAGTTTTCTGATTTACACCTTTATTTTCTCTCTGCAGAATTTGGCCTCTGAAATCTCAAAGCCAGATGTTTACAGCTGCTCAGTTCTCTATATAACATCTCCTTTGGATCAAGCTGGAGAAGAAGAATTGCCAAGAAACTGAATGTCATTTGCAAACCATTTGCTTTTAAAAACAGCTGGTAAAATGAGGCCAAGCAGAGTATGTTGATGGGCCAGAAAGAAAAGAACAGCCTACAGTTGAATTCAATAGAAATAGCTTATATAGTTAGAATAAGTAATAAACTTGAAAGCAAGAAATGAAGGAGGTAAAATCTATATTAAAATGAGGTGAGGAAAAATGAGTTACAACTTCACCTTAACACTGTATAAAACACTCTAAAAATGTGATCTATAAACCCTAATGTGAAGTTAAAAGTACTTCAATATGTGTTTCCTCCACTATTGTTCTATTTGGCATGATCAAACAAATGTTCCCAAACACTTCCAACTAATGGTGTTATGACATACTTGTACAGTATATGTATATGAACATACCTATTAACAGCTGCTCTCCAAAACAGTACAGGAACAAAACAAAAACATGCATTTATATTAATAACTTTTCATTAAAGTAAACTGCTTACAGATATTCCTCGACTTACAACAGTTTATTTAGTGACAATTCAAAGTTACAATGGCACTAATAAAAGTGACTTATGATTGTTTTTCATACAACTGTTGCAACATCCCATTGTCACCTGATCAAAATTCAGATGCTTCCTAACTGATTCATATTTTTGATGGCTGCAGTGTCCTGGAGTCATGTGATCAGCTTTTCCAAACTTCTAACAAGCAAAATCAATTGGGAAGCCAGATTCATTTAACAATCTTGTTCTTAATTTAACAATTACTCACTTAAACTATGGCAAGAAAGGTAGTAAAATGGGGGGAAATTCACTTAACAATTATCTTGCTTAGCAACAGAACATTAGGGCTCAATTGTGGTTATAAGATGAGGACTACCTGTATAAAATCAAGTTCCTCATTATAAAATGAATGTATTTTCATCTGAAATATTCCAACCATTTTCTCACACACAAATCATTATCTCTTATATAAAAGCATACTCCATACATAGACATTCCCTTTCCTCTAGGAAAAAAAAACTAGAACAAAGGAATTAAGAAAAGGAGGCATCTCACTTAATAGGGAAAGAAAAGTGGGGGGGGGGACTTGGTGGAGATGAGATAAGGGCAGTAGGTAATTAAGGAAAGTTTGCTTGTCTACTGGCCACATAGTGTGAATGAAACGAACTGAAGTTGCAGCTAATTCATTGATCAAGGGAATAGTTGCTAGGTGGCAGTTGCATTCCCTCAAGAAACACTTCCAACTTAACTATCACTCTGAAAAAGAGAGGCAGTTCAGTGCCTGTGAACTAAGAACAGGAGAATAAGCAAGAATAAGGGGATTTTGTGACTCAATGGGTCAAGCCCTGACTTCCCACTTTCAGCAATTAAGCATTAAATTTAACCGAGGAACCAGAATTCCAGCTCTATAAACACAGAAGTTAAATTTTAGATAATTCAAATTTATTAACATTAATCAATTTGAAACTAGAGAGCCAGGGGCAGGAGGAGGATGCTTTTTAGTTTATTGCACAAGTTGTGAAATGTACAAATATCTGCTTGTTGAGTATGTATGGTATATGACTGGAACAACGAATTCTTGGTTGTCAAGGTCCAATTAAGGCAGTTGAGTTGGGCATATTTAGAGACAGAGAGCATGTAGATAAAATCTTCCAGGATGTGACAGCTTAATCTCCTTTCTGAGGTAATACTTTCTTTGCTCTCAAGGAGATAAGGGATGACATATTTTTCAAGGATGAAGGAGATGTTCCTGTCGATGGAACAAATCCTTGAGTAGTAGATCTATGTGTCCTTGTACAGAAAATATTCCTCAAAGGGTGACAGGGGGGACAATTCAATCATTATAAACATAGAAAACTAGTAGACTTATAATCAGAAATGGCCATATTACCATATGGAATACCAGTCATTAAACAACTTGAAAACTAAACCATTCACCTATACTTGACCAAGTTCACTTTACTGCATTTTATAAAGAGTTGATATATTTTTTTGAAAGAGAAATGAAACTAGGGAAATACACAAAGTCATAGATGCTGCAGCACCCCACAGTCCCATGCTGAAAATTTGGGAAGATTTGCACTTAAAATTAACCAGAGATGCTGCAGGCTCCACTGAATTGTAACTCAAGGACTATCTGTACACTATAACTAGTAACTGGAAAAGATTAGAGCTAAGGCATTGAGGCAATGCAAATTAAGTCAGCACACATTTTTGCTTACAAAGTCTAAAAGAATGCACAACTAGAAGGAAGATCCTTTTGTCCTGAAGAATCAATGTGAGCTCTGGATTAATGGCAACGAGCCTCCAAATATCATTTATAGTGCTAAGTCTCCATCTCCTGCATTGTAGTATCTCAGAAGTATATTACTGGTTACTATGAGAAGCATAGATGTGAATTAAAAAGGACTTGACCTAGCCTAATAGAGCTATTCCAATGTCCTAAAAGAGAGAGAAGCTTTGTATAAGCATTACAAAAGGATTATGTTCATCAGGCAAGCAGCCCCTCCCAAACAGCAGTACTGTCTGGTGCTATTTTCACCTCCACCCATTTCCTTGTTTTCGACAATATTTTCTATTCTTCTCAGTAAACGCATTTAAGTAGTGTACTAATCAAGCCAACCAAACTTTATTGTTGATCAGTTAAAACCAGTTAAGTACTACAATCTAGCTGGGCAATTCTTTCATGTTAGTGTAGAGGATGGGCTGTTTTAGGGAAGTGGATCATTTTAAGTTTTGTTAAGGATTCAACAGAAAAGGATCAGATCTTTGAATCATCAGAGAAGGCAACATGAGGATCATATTAATACTTCAAATCATTCCATTTCCACTAACTTAAGAGGTTGAGAAAAGCCTGGTAAGTATTTTTGATTCTTGCTAACTGAAAACAGAACTTGAATGGATTCAATCTCTTTTTTGGCTTACCACAACAACAAGATCTCCAACAGTCCCTCCCTGTTGTGTTGGGAATTTGAAGCTAAACAAAGCATCCTGACATCCAGAGAGACAAATAATTTTCACAAAATATCACAGAATGCCACAATTCTAAATCTTGTGGCATATCTTAACTAAATGATTTATCATAATAAAACAAACAAATAAATGCAGTCTCTTGATAACAGAAAAAATCATTAAAAATGTAGTTCTCGTTGCAATAGTAAATCTAAGTGAGCTATTTTACTCTCAGGCAACAGGTGAATATTCCTTCACGTAGACAATGTAATATAATAAATCTCTCTCCATTTTAAAACTTAGACCGAAAGACAGGAAATACTAGGCTTGAAACTGATAGCTGTGGTTTTAAATTGTAGAAATTTTAATATGGCAGCTATGCTTAGAAATGCTGAAAATACTAGTTAATTCAAAAGGTAAATGATTCTTGAAACAATGACAGTTAATGAGCATAATACTGTTAAGCAACAGAAATATGCTCATTAACTGTTAATATTTTGATTAACAAATCATATATTTTAGGGGATATAGTTTAAAGTTACTCAGTAATAGAGATAGCTTCTGATAACAAGACACTCAGTAGTCTCTTATCCAATCAAGAGACTGAAGTACTTGGCTGATTTGATCATAGGAGCTAATAAATCCTATACGTTATGAGGTGAGCAACTCATGAAAACTTACGCTGTTTAATAAAATAAAATATGCTAGCAGATTCTCCTGGGAGGGAGAAACACAGACTAACATGGCTCCCTCTTACAATGTTTACAGAATGGGTTTTGTGATTCTTTGTTTAGCATTGCTAGTAATTCTGTTCTCCAACATCTAGGATAGGAAGGCCAGAGATGTCAAAATCAATTATTCATATATCCCCCTCTTCAACAAGCATACAATGTTTTTCCAAGATGTGTTGGCAAAGAAGCATCTGGGACAAACATGGAAGGTAGCCAAAGCCTAACACAGAATATTACCTGGAATCCATATTATGTAGTTGTCCATGTTATTTTATCATGCAAGGCATGTAGAAAATAGGCACCTTAGTTTCAATAAAGTTAAGGTGCATAATTTACTGGGTCTGCAAAGTTAATTGGGCACATGAGCCAAACAAGTATCTTCTTACCTCTGATCCCATAAACATATAAATAAAAATATAATAAATTATACAACTTTTCTTGTCCCTTCATTTATCTTGAAATAGTCTGCTCAATTAGTTTTGTATAGCAGTGATATGAGATAAAGTACAATCTGGTATAACCCCTTCCCTTATCAATACAATTTCTCTGCAATTTTGAGGACCCTCATTATCAAATCTGGAAAGACACGGAAAACACCTCCCAGTCATCTGACTACAGGTGCCAGGGCAAGGCGGCGTTGACTCTCTGAGAAAGGAATGTTATTTTGGCTACATATCACCCATACTCTATGCAATCCCCCTCCCATTTTCCTACAGTAGAAAAATGTGGCAGGCCTGAAGGCCAAATGTAAAAGATGGCTTCCAGGTCTGACAAGCTGCCCCACCCCCATCAGAAAAAGCATATCCTGGAACGAGAGTAATACAGGGGGTTAAAATCATTCACTTAACCACCCCTCCCCCTTCTCCCCCCCCCCCCCCCGGCCCGGGAGACCCTTTGGTTTATCAGGATATTTGTCATGGAATTGCTTAACCAGACTTCTCCCTATATATTCCAACTCTTAATCCAAGTAGCTTCAAAGGGTACCCTTTCCAATGAACTAAATACTGTAATTGACCTCTGTATAATCTAGAATCTAATTTTTTTTTTTACTTCATAATTGGTTTCCCCTTGTACCACTATAGGAGGAGGAGGTGGTTGAGTCTGGGATCTCAATCTAGACCCAAAGGCTGGTTTCAGAAAGCTACTTGAACTTTCACTTGGGTGAGGAAAACCTGGAAGCTTTCAGATTCTGATTTTCCCAGATGTGCCAATATGACATCTTCAATAAAAAGGAACTTTGAGGAAACTCAAGCCTCAGAGTCTTCTTTCGTTGAGGATGTTACCTGGAACCCTGACACTCATACTGTAAGTACCATTTGTTCAGCACAGCCATAACTTTGAATGGTTGCTGAACAGGATTACCTGTACCTACTTCATCAGTATATATGACTGAAGCAAGGGAGAACCTTAAGATGAAAGAGATTTGGGGAGGAGAAGGAATAGAAACTAAAACGTTTTCCATCTTTATAAATATCACACATTTCAAGACTAGTTTCATATACGGAAGATTAAAAAGTAAAACAATATATAGCTGTCTTTTCCACTGTTTTATTCACATATTTACTCAAAATGTATGTTTCTTTATCAAATATACACAATCATAGAAGACTCTTGATAGTTCACACTAATAAATAGAACACTATAACAAATAGAATGCAGAGGATATAGATGGTCCTATACTGATTACATTGGTAATCAGGACCAGAACTTCCATCGTAAATCAATGGGATTACAAAGGGAAATATTGTGTGAATTTAGCTACTTAGTTAAGCAGTCCCAGCACTCCCCGGATATCGTTATTAAGCATATCACTGGGGATCATTTTCATGTGACCGTGACTTCCATCTTCCTGCAGGCTTCCCCTTTTAGATTGCAAATTGCCATCATGTCACACTGGACACTGCAACAATCTGAAATCTGGGCCAGTTGCTGAACACTTAGCTCACAATCAGTGACAACCGGAACTTTGAGGATAATCATAAATAATAATTGTTCACTGTTGTCCTAAGTTCAAATAGTAGCTGAATGAGTGGCACTAACTCAAGATTACTTGAACAACAAACATTCCATCTATTTCACCTAAGTTCTTACCCTCGCCTTTGTGTAAGTGCTTGAGGTGGTTGTGCCTGAGGAACAAGTAGACGCTTTCGGAAAGGATCCATCAGGGATGGTGGCATTCCAGGTCTCATTGAAGAAGCTGTACCATATGGAGGGCCTGAAGGGGATCCCACTTGTAATCCTGCCATAGGCATCCTTCCACCAGGCAGCATTCCAGGGCGCTGGTGTGAAAGAAAAAATATAGGCATTTTAGAAAATTTGGTCATGCAATTATCAAGAATTCATAGGAAGCTTAGAAGACATATCAGAAAAAGTTTGATAAAAGTATGACATACTATAAAGTGAATAGTAAGCCCAAGAATTTCATCTTGGCTTGATTTACAAATGCTTTTCATGCTGGAGGGAATTAAAACAAGAAAAACAAAATTACACATGCATATTAAAAACACAGAAAAATTACTCAGTAAAGGCTGGAATCTGCAATGATAACAGTGCAATAAAAAGACCAAGAATTAGAAACACTCATATAAAAGCAGTACAATATGCACACATCTCTTACTTAGAACATGCACATAACAAAGAAAAAAACTTTATGACAAAATGGAAGTAAAATTTCCAAGAAACTGTTACACTGCAACAATGAAAGAAACTATGGACTAAATCTACATTTACATCAAGCTGTAACTTAAAGGAAAATTAAGTTGGAGTTGTTTACCATCTATATTGGTAAACATTATACATTCATCATCATCATCAACAACAACATCATTCTAACCATTCACTGCATGTTTCCAACCATCATTCTAGCCATTGTCTACCTTCTGCATGTTTCCAAGCAATATAGTCTAGAGCTTTCTTTTGCCAATTGGGCCCACAATATTGCTGATATCCCATCTTGTTTTAAGTCTCTTTTGTGGATGCTTTTTATCAAATGGAATCCATTCTGCCTTAGTCCAGTTACTTATCAGTTGTTCTTGCTATGTAATCAGCCCATTTCCATTTCAATTCTTTTACTCTCTTGATGATATTGTATACTTTCGTTTGTTTTCTAATCCATGTGTAGATCTTTCTATCTTATCTTGTAATGCCAGGCATGTATCTTTCTATGGTTTTTTGCACTTGTAGCTTTTGTGTCGATTGTGAGGTTACTGTCCATGTTGGTGTACGTTAGGACATGTAGCACACATTGATCGAAAACTTTTCTCCTCAGCCATAGGAGAATGTTGTTTGAATGGTTATTATAAATTATATATAATAATTTATATTATTATAATAATATATATTTAATATATTATAATAATATTATTATAATATATTATATATATATTATAATATATTATATATTATTAATATATATAATATATTATTATAATAATATATATTTAATATATTATAATAATATATTATAATAATATTATTATATATTAATACTATATAATAATAATAATATATTATTATAGATGGTAAGCAACTTCATCAATAATATCTTAGATAAACAAATTCTATTGCTATTGTTATTATTTATTTTTATCCCATCATATAAACACATACTGGTAGAAACAAACACACATATACACTCTTTGGGTGGTGAATGTTCTTAATACCGGTATTACTATTTCCTATTTTCCATACAACAACAGCACTATGATTGGGCTGAGACAGAGTGATCAATTCAAAATCACTCTGTTGGCTTCTGTATTTAAAAGAAGCCTAGAATTCAGTCTTCTGGTTTCTAGGCCAGCACCTAGAAACTGGCTCTCTAATTCCAAGACAATTCCAAGATGTAATTCTAAGACAAGATTTACTAGTGATAGACATGTAAAACAATTCAAAAATATTTGAAAGATATACAATCTATACAGAAGATCTCAAAATGAAACTACAACTACAACTTTTCCTACTGGATATAATCTCAGGAAAAAAAATCAAAGAGTAGTAGTAATTTAATGAAATAAATGCCTACAGCAGAGAGAAAACTGGAAGAAAGATTTAATCCCATCAATATCTCATTGGAACATGAACATGGTGAATATATAGCAATGGCAAAAACTAACAGTGTACAAATGGTCCTTACTTATTGACCATTCAAAGTTATGGTGTGGTGAAAAAATAACTTTATGATCCATTTATGCATTATCCCTCAATCATGTGATCTCCATAATGCCAGTACATGTTGTCCAATGCCTTGGGGTTTTTTTTCCTTTTTCCCCTCTTGCAGAGCACAGAGATTGGAAAGAAAGGGATTACAAGAAAGTAAGCTATTTGTTATTTAAAAAACACACGAAAGCAATGCAATTGCACTAATAGGTCAGGGCTGGGAGCTATAGACAGTGATAGATGCACTACTATGCAAATAGTTTACACTACATTCTTCCCAGTTTCTCTACTGTGTAAAGGGCAGTAGGGAGGGGGAAAAAAACCAAGTAATTTCTGTAGGCAATCTCTCCTTTGCCTGACCCTTTCCTGCTGCTGTCATGATCACGCTGCTCTCAATGTGAAGAAGACATGCTTACTCTCTTGAAATTGCTATCTCTCCAATCTCGCTGCTCTGGGAAAATGGAGGGGATGGATAGAAAGAAAGGGAGCAATTTCTACAGGCAATCTCTCCTTTGTCTGACCCTTCCTAGCCCATTCTCCTGTCTTACAGCAAAGAAATTGGAGAACAATACTTGAAAAGCAATACAATTGTAATGGCAGCAGGAAAGAATCAGGCAAAAGGCAATTTCAATACTTTAAGCTATCTAAATAATAGAAATATTAATAGCGTCTAATTATATCATATAATGATTACTGTATTGGTATCAGGTTGTATAACAATATATTACAGTTAAAAAAAGATTCCAACATACGCTTTTATAAAAGTAAAAAAAAAAAAGACTGCTTCCAATGGTAAGCCAAAAGATAGCAATTGAATGCACATTAAAAGTTTGAGCTTTTACTGCTTTTTCAAAGAAATATGAAGAATTTACATATTTCTCTAATGGAATCTGCAGCATCTTTGCAATGGAATTTGCAGCATCTTCACAAAATTATAATCCTAAATTAATTGTGATATCTAAACAAGTTGAGGAGTGTAATATAGGCATGCCTAGAATGAGCAACAGGGCTGGCAAGAATTTTTTCCCCTTTGGTGTGTATTTCAGATTTTGAAACAATATTGTAGGATTCTTTCAAAACTGTTGACATGAGGAGGCTTGTCAATTCTTAAAATGGCTGCCAGTGTGGATGTAGCCATCCATTCAATATCCATTTATCAGAAAGTAAACTGGATATGGTGCTATTTACTACCCAAGCTCCCAGCTAACCATTCTCTAGTCACGTGTTACCTCAATCCTATGACTGAAGACAACGCGTAGGCAGTGATAAAGTATTGTAACGCACCTTCTTAGGTACTATTGCCAAATTTAACTGTTAGATACTGACAGACTGAAAGGTTTTCCGGCTGGTCCATTGTTTGAGCGGGAAAAATCACATCCCTGTGTTAGGCTGCGGAACCTTCAACGTTAAATTTAACAAGTTCCACAGGGACCTGTCCTTGACCATTGGTGGCAGAGACTTCCTGACCCTGCTCGGGTTAGACTGGTTCGAATCTCTCAGGCTGGGGGTAACCGACATCAACGCAATCACCAGCACTTGTGCAGACGACCTGATTCGAGGTCAGGATCGACCTAGAATTGGACAAACTAATCAGTCATGGCATACTTGAACCGATCATGCAAAATGGGAGACCCCCATAGTGACTCCCGTTAAAGGGTAAGGGTCAGTGCACATCTGTGCTGATTATAAGTGTACCTTAAATAAGGCATTTAAGCAAAGAGCCTACCCAGTGCCAATCGTCCAACAACTATTGCATTCCCTGGGACCAGGAAATATATTTGCAAAACTTGACATCGCGCAGGCGTACCAACAACTGCTGGTAGATGGCGCTACAGCAAAGGCCCAAACCATTGTAACACATAGGGGGGCATTCAAGTGTCACCGTTTACAGTTTGGGGTTAGCGTTGCCCTGGGAATTTTTCAGAGTGTAATGGAATGGCTGTTGCAAAAAATTCCCAGGGTAGTGCTGTACTTTGACAATGTACTAATAACAGCCTGCAATGAACAACAACTTTGTTCCTGCCTAAGGGAAGTACTAACTAAATTTCGTGCTGCCGGGCAAAAAGCAGCAAATGCCAACTCAGAGTCTGCAAGGTTGAATTCCTGGGCTACCGGATAGATGGGGAAGGTATATACCCCACCCATAGTAAAGTACAGGCTATCCAGGAGGCACCCACCCCGAAAAACTGCACCGAACTGCAAGCATTTCTGGGTCTGCTGAACTTTTACAGCGTTTTTCTGAAGAATAAGGCGACAGTTGCAGAACCTCTCCATAAGCTGCTGGCTAAAAAGAGCCCTTAGGTCTGGGGGGGACAAGGAGGCTGCCTCTTTTAAGGCAGTGAAACGTCTACTTTTGGCTGACAGTTTTTTGATCCAATACAATGACACCCTGCCTTTGGTATTGGTTTGCAATGCCTCCCCTTTTGTTGTGGGGGCAGTTCTCATCCACCGCCTCCCAAATGGCACTGAGATCCTGGTTGCCTACTACTCTTGGACTCTGCCAAGTGCAGAGCGGAACTATAGCCAGCTGGACAGGGAAGCGCTGGCTGCAGTAGCCAGGGTCAAGCGGTTCCACAAGTATTTGTTTGGGAGGGATTTTGAATTGGTGATGGACCATAAGCCATTGTTGGGCCTATTGGCGGGCTACTGACCCACACCAACTGCTTTGTCTCCCCGTTTCAAGAGATGCCTACAACTATAAACTCTACCACAGGCCCGGAAAGACTGTGAGGCATGCGGATGCCCTCAGCAGATGCCCCCTGCCCATCCTGTTGGATGACCCAACCCCAGGCATTCCTGTCCTCCTCATTAACTGCCTTGATTCTGGACTTGTGACTTCTGACAAAATGGCAAAGCATTCAGCTAAAGATGCCACATTCAAGACTTTTTTGAACTGGGTGTGGAGGGGATGGCTGAAAGGCCCAGTTGAAGTCGAGTTTAAGATATTTGTGAGTAAACAGCAAGAAATGTTTGTGCAAAGGGGTTGTTTGTTATGGAGAAATCAGGTTATCATACCTCCAGGTTTACGGGCACCTATTCTAAGAGAACTTTACAAGGGTCATCCAGGCATTGTCCGGATGAAAGCCTTAGCCAGAAGCTATATGTGGTGGCCTAACATGGGCCAGGAAATACAGGGCTGGGTTGCTAGGTGCACACCATTCCAAGAATCATGACCGGCACCCCCAAGGGCCCCCTTACAGGAGTGGAAACGGCCGAGAGCCCCTTGGTCTAGGATCCACATCGACTTCGCTGGCCCATTCCATGGCCAAACATTCCTAGTAGTAGTGGGCACATACTCCAAGTGGCTGGAGACTCAATCCGGATGGAACTGAGTATGCACCTGAAGAGCCATGAATCTACGATGTTCATACCGTGAACCGATTCCAGTAGAATCCAAGGCCCAACCCAGAAACTTCCAGGATCTTCCATGGGTGGACCAGAAGGCAGCAGCAGGCACAACCTCTCGGGCCACTGCCACCACACCAACTGAGCTGCGCAGGTCTGAAAGGACTTGTAAATACCCCACCTACCTGCATGACTACGTATGCAGATTGGATTGCTCCAACTAAGAGGGTAGGGGAGTTAGATACTGACAGACTGAAAGGTTTTCCCTCTGGTCCGTTGTTTGAGCAGGAAAAATACTTCAACGTGATTGGTTGAACTCCCTGACAGCTCCCTATATAAGGACAAGCTGTCAGATAGGCAAGCTGCTGGCTTGTACATAGTTGCTGAATAAAGAGCTATTGCCTGAATTCTGTTCCAATGTCTCTTCACTTGCCCAACTCAACATTAACCACATGCATTGTATATTACTAATAAGTGCAGCGATGTTAACATTTAGGAGACAAGACATCTCCTATCACTGTTATGCCAGAAGTCTTATACTTAATAAAACTTTGAAGAATCATAACAACACAATCCTGAGTTAAGTGATAACCTGTCTGAAGTTTTGCTTCTGATTACATCTCTTTCCTGTACCCAGAAAAATGATTTTTTAGTTAACCTGATTGCCAGTCTGAAGCAAAGCGGACTCTATTACCCTGCTTTCCACAGCTTGTTGCCAGTCATATTAAACTATATATCCTTTCAGTTGTGAATCATCTAGGTAAAATGCCAA
Source organism: Coluber constrictor foxii (assembly GCA_038048745.1). Classification (NCBI taxonomy): domain Eukaryota; kingdom Metazoa; phylum Chordata; class Lepidosauria; order Squamata; family Colubridae; genus Coluber; species Coluber constrictor. The sequence goes on from CM075961.1 coordinate 76,169,699, forward strand.
GCTATTTAGGAATCACAATTACAGCTAATATATCAAATGATCACCAGATTAGGGAAGGGCAGCCTAACCCTCAAGATTTGAAAGGACCAGCCTAACCCTCAAGATAAATGTATTAGAGGCACAAGGGTAAAAAACCTATTGATGCATCAATACAATGCACAATTTGAAGATGTTATCCCACCACAAAAACTCCCTAGCTTGCTTTGATTAAATAAAAGTAAAATGTATGCTTAACAATGGATTATATAGACCGGTAACTATGAAACTAAAGTTCCTCCATCCAATTTCAAGCCACACATGGCAAAAAACAAAACAAAGAAGCAGTGTATTTTTATTTTTTTGAATTGCACCAAAAACAGCCATCCTCCCTACCTCAAACTCATATGTGCACACTTTCCATTACCCTGAGGACAGGAACATGGAACTGAAACCAAAGTTAGAAGATGACAGGGACAACCTCACCCTATTTTAAAATGAGATAGTCATACTTGCACAATAGAGACTTTAAAGGTTTCAGTTGCCTATGTGCTCTTAAGAAAAGACACATGGAGCTGGTGGCCAACAGTATGAGTTATGAAGCAGAAAAGCTCCAATTCAAGTGCTGTATTGCATTTAGATATACACACATTTCAAATAAAGAGATTGTGCTATATTAAAACTCAGAAACTGAGAAATTAATGGGTAATTTTCCCATTTATAATGTGACAAAGAATATGAATAAATAAGACTACTAAATCAAAGGAAAGATAATCTAATGTAATGATTTAATCCATAATTAATATAAGCATATCGGTAATTTTCTTTTAATGTTTTCTTCTGTTATTCACAGTGTTATCATCTCCAATATAAATTATATGGAAATAATATAACCAATTTGATTGGTAATCATGACATCTTTCTCCTATATTAATTTATTTAATCCTTCTGTAAAGCTATCACAAAATCTTCTGACAATGAATGCCAAGTTTAAATATGTGCTGAACAAAGTTATTCTTTTTATCTATCCTGAATTTTCCATCATTCAGCTTGATCACAGATTTCAATATTATGAGAATGAAAAGCTTTTCCCCAGCTACTTAATAAATTGTAGTATTCTGCAAATTATATACTGCTTCATAGAACTGTACAGCCCTCTCTAAGCTATTAACAGAGTCAGCATATTGTCCCCAACAATCTGGAATGAAAAGCTTCTCTCCAGCAAACTTAATAAATTGTAATATTATGAGAAAAAAAAAAACTTCTCCACAGCCGTTTAATAAATTATTTCATTCTCCCATTACAACCTGTGGTCAAATTGAATATCATATATAGCAAAGTAATTCTTAATCATATATCTTTCTTCTGCTCTCCAATTTACTATTTTTCCTGACATCAAAGCCTTAAAATCTTGTCAACATTCTCCACTCTGCTTCTGCTTAATTTGATTCAGTTTCTCTAAGCACTTGTGAGTTTTGCAATAGCCTTTTTAATGTGTACTTGTTCTAAGGTTGGCCATGTGATAATTTATATAACATCTTTATTATATTGGCAAAAAGTATCTGTGATCCTTTCCTAGTGATCAGTGATGGGTTTCACTTACCTTTGCTACTGGTTTGCTTGTACACGCATGCTCGCTCGCTTTGCACAGAGCGTTTTTGATGATGTCCAGGCGGGTGGGTGGAGTCTCCCACTGCCGCCATTACCAGTTTGCCTGAACCGAGGTGAACCGGTAGCAACCCACCACTGCTACTAGTGATATGTACTGTAAATGCCTTTTTCGAACAGCTGCAATCACACCTAGATTACTTTCCTGATCAACCATTGTTATCGCATATTTTACCAGGGTGCAAATTCTCTATTCCAATTCACTTCTCTATTTTAGATTAGATAATGTAGATAAACACACACACACACATACAATTCCTCAGAAGGGAGAATTTTCTTCCATTACTAGAAACCTTTATGAAGAAAGGTTCCACCGTCAACATTTACTCTCTGTATGAATTGTTAAAAAATGCATCTCTGACTAAACTGGATAACCTAGCTACTCCTATGTTAAATAGAGAACTGGCTGAGTAGCTCCGAAATTTTTCACTCCACTTTCAATTTATTTATGTACTAGGGTGATTTATGAAATACTTAAGAGGCACTTGTTGGAGTATGTGCACACACATGCCTGCGTCCTTGAATCTACTTTGGAATACATTTCCCATGTCTCTCCCTGTATAATCTAAAAGATATTCTTTTTGCCAAGTGGTTAATATAGCTGCCAAAGCAACCAAGCCAGCAGGGCAACATTTCAGTTTCCCCCAACAGGCCCAGGCACTGTCTCTAGTACGATGCCACTCCCATACAAAACACAAGCAAAAGGATTAGGCAACACTATACAAGTTCAACAGAGAAATAACTGCCCAGAGCACTTAATTATAAAAGAAGAGAAAAATCAAAGTAGTTGAGAAAAGACGGAAGAACTGGCACATACAAAAAACCTAAATGAAATCAATATATTGACACATAGGTAAAACATACTCCACTAATTGGTGACTACATGGACATCTCCATGAAGTTCTCTTGACGGGAATATGAAAATGGTTAGCCACTGACCTATTCAAAGAGTCTTATAAATTCTCAGTCTTGTCTACAACCATAGTTTCCTGGTTTTCTTCCATCCAATTACTAAGTCCAGCCCCGTCTAGCTTTTTTCATTGAGTTACTTGATCGAGGTACACTTTTAAACTCAGCGGTCCATTCCTTCTATCTTCTATCTTCAATATGCAGAGCAGAGAGAGTATGGAGCCCTGAAAAAGTCTAGATAACTAATTTATTCAATGGCTCTTTGATCCTGCAGCAAGATCACTTTCTCAACAACCTCCCCTCAATATAAATAAAACATTGAACACAAAGCATCACATATCTCTTAATAACCTTATCACAATATCACATATCATCGCAATATATAGTGGGTACTACTAACATTCTGGCTCAGCATCTGAGGGAAAAACCAAGTCTTCAAGGCCTACCAGAAGATTAACAGGGTCAGGATTATCTTAACTTTCAGGAGAGATTAATAGATTCCATTGGGCAGGAACCACAGCAGAGAAAGACACAGCTCTTGGGTCTTTCTAAATGATACTGCTTTTCAGAAGGCATATAGAGCATGCCCACTCTAGCAGATTCATTTGCCACAAAATTTGTTTCTTATAATGATACCTAGAAAAAGGTTATACTTATAAAGAGTCTTCTTTGAAGAACTTACATGGCTATGTTCTTTAATGAGAATCTTATCTATTACCCAGTCCTTTCTTTTCGCCTTAATTATTTTTTACATTCTCTGGTTCAATGTTGCTTTTGGCTGCAATTGATCTCAGAAGTTGGTAGGAAAGGTATGAGGTAAACCTCCTCCACTGTGTACCTATCTCCTGTCCTTCAGCGCTTGTGCCATGACAGCTATTCAATCATCCTCCCTGACCTGTGCTGCATTCTCACCAATATGAACCACAATCCTGCATAGAATTCCTGACCCATGTCCCCCTTATATCATTTCCCCAAACCTTCCCCTCCTCAACTGCAGCTCTCACATACCCTCTCATTGTCATGCCACCTTGCTGACCCATGCCAAAACCTTGAATACTTTCCCCTTCTTACTTCACAATCTTCCTGATCCTCTCATGTACTCTCCCCAATGCTTCTTGCACCTCTCATGAACCTTTCTTGACAGGCACCACACCCTTCCCAACCCTCCCTACATCTCTCTTTGAGACAATGGGCTTTATCTTATGCTGTGAGTGTTCCAGGCAATATTCTCTTATCCCTATGATTATACTTTTAACAAAAGTTACATTTAACTGCTTGTTATTGTTCCAATCCAAACATTTCTCTTGAGAGCAGTATTAGTTACATACTCACCTGAAGCATATATTTCTTGCCCCAAGAGGAATATTCATGTCAGATCAGTAGAAATAAATTGCCACCATTTTTTCTCGAAGGCATTACAAAACCACCTGTTGTCTTATTAACTCCTTGTATTCTCACAGAACAAGGGATATGATTTCAAATTAAAATATCAAGATTCACATCAATTAGCATTCAACTACAGAGAACAATATATGTATATATATTTTTGTCTTTTTAATGTACTTTTTAAAATGTTTTGTCTAGTTTTGTTTTGCCTTTGTAAATCTTTTTTTGAAGTTTATATTTTAATTTTTGGAATAAAATAAAATTTGATAATAAAAAAAGAGATTCACAAACTAAACCAGGTAAAAGCAAACACAGAATAAGAAACTAATCTTATTTTCCCACAAAAGTCTACTCCTAACTTATTCCTCTACCTCTAGCTTTTTTTTTCTTTTTTTTTCGGCAATATAATTGGGAAAGAGTTATTTTGTTGTTGCCATGTTTAAATAATCAGAAGCAAATAAGGCTGACCTGTGTGTGTATGTGTGTTTAAAACTGTATTTTTTAAAAATTAAACTAAGATAAAAATGAAGGCAAATTAATATAAAGTAAGAAAAAGATAAAACAGAAAAAAAAATCAAAGACAAAGCCAAAAAATACAAAACAGGACACCAAGACAGTTAAAAGAAAAATAGAAAAGAAAGAAAAAAAGCTGCAAAGAAATCTTCTTTACAACAGTTGAAAGTACAATTATAAATTTACCTCTTACTCTATGATTACATTAATTTCTTACTATAATGTATCCTGTCTAATCATAAAAACCTTAAATCATTAAATTCATTTCTTTTCTATTTCACACAAAAACTCTAATAAGGGGATTCCAGTCAGCAATGAATGTAGATATTCTTTTCTCTGATCAAAGAAATTGATTTAGCCATTTCAGCAAATTCCACCATTCTCATCAACTATTCCTTCATAGTGGATAATGCCAAATTTTTATGACTTTGTACACTGAATAATCTTGGTGAAGTTGTTATGTATAAAAACAAAGTTCCATGACTTTTTCCCAACTGTTGGTCCATTAACCCCAAAAGAAAAAACTCTGGTCAAAATTGTAAATTAATTTTTAAAACCATCTGAATCAGTGTATGTTATCTGAATCCAGACTTTTTTAGTTTGTTTTGTATGTCCACCGAATATGAAAAATTATCTGTTCTTGTTCCTATTTTCAACATAAATATGGAAGTGCATTTAAATGTCACCAATTTCTCTGATGACATATACTAATAATACATTATTTTATAAAAAATATTTTTGAAGATTATAATATGGTGTAAATTTCAATCCTTTCAATTACATATGTCCCATTGCTCCATCTGCATATTATAACCAACATATTAGCCTACTGTATCAATGTATTCTTTCACTTGTTTTTCTGGTTTAAATTTCAATAACAAATTATATATTTTAGCAATTACCTGTTCACCGTTTGTACACAATTCTGTTTCAAACTCAATCTTGCAATGTTCAAAACCATAAGCTTTTGTCTATTTTAAATATTTCTAATAATTGTAAATCAGACAACCATTGTCGAATATATCCTTCTGCCACCAGTTCTTTTATAGTTTCAGAAACTTCCCTTATTAATATAAGTCTACTCATAATCAGTATCTGTTCCTCTGTAATCCACGGTAAATTTTGTTGCTTTAGATAGATATTCACCTATTTTCTATAGATAGATGTCACATCCTTTTACACTTCTAACAACACTGTGTCAAATTAGTAATAATAATATTGAAAAATGATTTTTATATGGCCACATCATCCATTAGGAGCCCTGGTGGTGCAGTGGTTAGAATGCAGTACTGCAAGCTACTTCTGCTGACTGCTTGCTGCAATTTGGCAGTTCGAATCTCACTAGGCTCAAGGTTCGGCTCAGCCTTCCATCCTTCCGAGGTCAATAAAATGAAGACCCAGATGGTTGGGGGCAATATGCTGACTCTGTAAACCGCTTAGAGAGGGATGTAAAGCACTGTGAAGTGGTATATAAGTCTAAGTGCTAGTGCTAGTGCTATTGCTATTAAATCTTATAATGTTGATTTTTTTTTCCTTTTTATAATTTATATTTTCTGGTAAGATGATTGCAGATCAGAAGTTTGACTTGGTGTCCGATATTTTTTGTTTTTATTATTTAACATATTTCATTTCATATCTTATTATAGATTTTATGTTGTTTTACATATAAATGTTTTAAATAGATAGATCAATAAAATAACTGCCAAATATCTCTCTGAGCCACTGACACCAGAAACGGTTGGCTGATGACAACATAAGTGAATCAGCATTTACTTGCTAGTGACAATTTTCCCTTTAGGGTTTTACAACATTTCTAGATACAACTAGAAAACTAATGAGAGAAAACAAATATAAAGTAGTGTAGAATACTTGACTCTAAGGAGATATGCTGAGAAAAATATTTGTATATGATATAAAATATTTGGCTCAGGAATAAAACAGGTCAATATTATTTTACCAGCTTACCATCTTCTAATATCATGTTAATAGAAACAAGTTTTAGAACTACAAGAGTTCCCACTTTAATTTTAAAAAGAGTTCTCATTATAGTGATATACAATTTTTGCTAAACTAAAATGGTGCCACAAACATCTGTATACCATTCTCTATTCTCAAATAATCCACACTTCTATACACACATGCAATATAACATCTGGCTCTCATCCTAACACAGTGCTACTCTTTCCGGAAAAAATCCAAATTTAATAAATATACTATTCTATATATTCTGTATATCTAACTATTAAAGCAAATTTATAGGCAAAATGATTGACATTAATATGACTGTTCATTAAACTGCTGATATTATCTAAAATTAGTCAACTTTTACCAAACATGATGAAACAACTGTAATGTACTTTACAATTACTCAATTAGTTGAATAATGATTCCTAAATTGGCCCTAATACAAATATCTATAAATATTGCACTGAAGATCTCCTTAAATAGGATTTTTCCTTCCTCACAAAAAGGAGATATCCCTCTAAAAGAATATGTTTTTGTTCTAACAATATCGTTTTTTCTGTAAGTAAATATAATTGATGCAGTAATTTATTGCACTCATACAGTTAACTTTTTTTTTTACCTTGAATAACAGCCTAAGAAGCATAACCATTAGATGTTAGCTAAGTGATGTTCAGTTTGAAAGCTTCCACATCCCTAAACAGAAAACATTGATTTACTGAACCAAATTGTGTTTTATCTATTAAGTATTTGAACTCAGGTACAACATATTTTATCTTCACATTTCTGGCAAAATAAGAAAAAAGAAGAAACGTTAATGTTCTATATTAACTCAGCTTTTTAGCTAAAATGCAAAACATAAAAGTCAATATCAGACACTTGTATAAAACCACCCAGCAGGTTCATCATTGCTAAACCTGCCGCATTTGGCTACTGCAGTTTCCTGCTTCCTCACTGCAGAACCACCAAGGGAAGTGAAGGGACGTGCAGAGGTACAGCCTCTCTTACTGCTAAAACATTCGTGTTTCCTTCATCTGCAGAACAAAACAAACACTCCTCACTGTGGGATATGTATCATTCATAACTTGTACATCTTCCAGAAAATATTATAAAACCAATACTATAAAAAAATATTTTGCAATGCCATTAGCATGAAGAAAGAATGTGAAACATACTAGAACATAGGGTGTTTTATCACCAAACTTTTCTCTAGTTCTATCGACAACAATATAATTGGATTATCAAACATCTCATTCGATTTTCAAAATGCAAGAACTCACTAAATGATTATGTATCTTGAAATTTGTCACATTTTCTTGGTAAGTTTTTTTAAAGATCTGTATCCTAGAATGCAGGTATGAACCATTTATGATTAGTTATTTGTCTGTATTCCCAGGATACATACTATTAGTAGGACTCCAAATTCTGGAGTTTCTTCAAATTCTCAGCTCAACAGTCAACAGGATACTTCAGAAAAAGCCCTAACATTGTATATATTGTTACAATGCTCTTTTTTAGTCCAAAGTTGAAACCCAGCAAAATCAAACAGAAGAGACCTTGAACCAAAAAAGATAATTTCACTTCTAACAACACTGTGTCAAAAATCAAATCCATAAGGTCTGTGTTTGGTATAATTTAAACTACGGTTTATCAAGATATAAAGTAGTTTAAATTTCCACTGGCTGGACATGCTAATTCAGAAACATCTCCATCCACTACTTTTAATTAACCATAACTTGTCAAATTATCCCACATTTACATAGGAATGGTATATTTCACAGTAAGCTATGAGTTGTTTAATCATTATTCACTAAATAAATCACATTACACACACATCAAGACACTTGCATTACTTTACATACTATAGTAACCAAGCCTATGATTTATCATACCATATTTTACAAAAAGTAGTTCAATTACCGTGTTTCCCCGTTATTTTCTTTTGATCCCCCCCAAATAAGGGCTTGGCCTTATTATTGGGGGGGAGGCAGTCTTATTATTTTGAGCGTGCAGGAGGTGGCAAGCATGGGACTGGATGTCCCGTCGCTGCTGTCGCCTCCCCTCCCTGTTTTTCACAAGCGGCCCAACACGTCCCACTATGCCCCAGTGGCAACACTATTTCCTTTCCCCGCCATCTCTTTATCAAGAGGAGTGGCAGGTGGAGTGGGGGAGAAGCAAAAGCATGGAGCAAGATGTGGCTCCCTTTGCCATGTCTTCTCCCCACCCCTTGCCGGGCATGGCAGGGCTCCTGCCCCTTGCTTAGCCAGCCTCTCCCTTTAGGGATGCAATTTGTGGGTGGCAGGTGGGCCGGGCGAGAAGTGGGACACAGGTCTTACCTTTCAAGCTGCGTCACTTTCCTCACCATTGTGTCCAGGGAAACACTCTGTAAAAGAAAACCTTCTCGCAGTTTAATCAAACTTCTAGAACTTGTCTTATTTTTGGGGAAACATGGTATTTCAATTAACTCAGCAAACTCAGATTAATTGGAGCAGAAAGGGAAGTTTCTGAATTCTTCCAATTGCTTCAGAAAAAAGGGGGGATGGCAAAACTGAAAAGAGTCTACACTCATTCCTATTATAATAAATAAGCAAGCATTATTAGCATGTCTGCGCACAATCATGCATTCTATAAGATTCTGCTTGTTATGAAATAAACTTCTATAATTTTTAATTTTACAGTTTGAGTTAATAATCTTGCTTTGTAAGTCTTCCATAATTCGGCAACAATAATATTTTAGTTTAGTTTAGTTTAGTTTAGTTTGAATTTGTTCAGAATGACTTCTTTCTTTTTACATGATCTAAGAATTCTTGTCCCATTAAAGACATTTTCTTTATCTCACATAATTCTTCTTTAAAACATTTCATTTTTAAAAAATTTTCTTATTAATCATGCCTTTTTAAATTCCTTTTAAATTCCTGATTCCTTTTTATTATGGTTGGCAATTTATAAAATCTAGGGTTGTACAGAAATTTAGTTAGTTTAGTTTATTAAATTTATATACCGCCCTTCTCCTGGTGGACTCAGGGCAGTGCATAGCCAAGAATAAAAAACATTATAATACAAAATTTAAAATTTGTAAAAGAATTAAACAATTTTTGGCTCAAAGAATTTAAAAACCCATAGACAATTAAAAAGCTAAAGAGGGGGGGGGGTTACACCAACCCAGCTTGACAAAATAAAAAAGTTTTTAGGGTACGGCGAAAAGCCCAGAGATCAGATATCATGCAGATCTCTGGGGGCAAATCATTCCAGAGGGTTGGTGCTGCCACAGAGAAGGCTCTCTCCCTGGGCGCCACCAGCTGACGTTGCCTGGCTGACACCCTGAGGAGTCCCTCTCTGTGGGAGGCTATCGGCGGCAGAAGGTTGTCCCGCAAGTATCCAGGCCCTATGCCATGGAGTGCTTTAAAGGTGGTAACCAACACCTTGAAGCGCACCCGGAAGACCACCGGAAGCCAATGCAGCTCGCGCAGGAGAGGTGTCACATGGGAATGCCTCCTTGCTCCCATAATCCCCCACACGGGCGCATTCTGCACCAGTTGGAGCCTCCGGGTGCACTTCAAGGGGAGCCCCATGTAGAGAGCATTACAGTAGTCCAGGAGGGAAGTGACGAGTGCCTGAGTGACTGTGCGTAAGGAGTCCCGATCCAGATAGGGATGCAACTGGCGTATCAGGCGAACCTGATAAAAAGCCCCCCTGGCCACGGCAGTCATGTGCTCTTCTAAAGACAGCCATGCATCCAGGAGGACGCCCAAGTTGCGAGCCCTATCCGTGGGGGCTAATGACTCGCCCCCAATAGCCAGCGATGGTGTCAACTAGCCATATCGGGACGCCGGAAGCCACAGCCATTCGGTCTTGGAAGGGTTGAGTTGGAGCCTGTTGCTCCCCATCCAGATCCGCACGGCCTCCAGGCACCAGGACATCACTTCTAGGGCATCGTTGGGGTGGCCTGGGGTGGAGATGTACAGCTGAATATCATCAGCGTACTGATGGAACTCCACCCCAAAGCCACGGATGATCTCACCCAGTGGCTTCACATAAATGTTGAACAGAAAGGGCGAGAGGACCGACCCTTCCGGCACCCCACAAACGAGGCGCCTCGGGGTCGCCCCCCTGCCAACACTGACTGCGACCAGTTGGAGAGATAGGAGGAGAACCACCACAAAACGGTGCCCCCCATTCCCAACCCCTCCAACAGGCGCAGCATGATACCATGGTTGATGGTATCAAAAGCTGCTGAGAGATCTAACAGGACCCAGGATAAAGGAGCAACCCCTATCCCGAGCCCTCCAGAGATCATCCACCAACGCGACCAATGCCGTTTCCGTGCTGTACCCGGGCCTGAAGCCGGACTGGAGCGGATCCAGATAGACAGCTTCATCCAGGTACCCAGGAAGCTGTTGCGCCACCACACTCTCAACAACCTTCGCCAAGAAGGGAAGGTTGGAGACTGGACGATAATTAGCCGGGTCCAGAGAAGGCTTCTTGAGGAGGGGCCTCATCACCGCCTCTTTCAAGATGACTGGCAAGGCACCCTCACTCAGAGAAGCGTTAATAATCCTCTGGAGCTAGCCTCATGTAACCTCCCGGGAAGCCAGCACCAATCAGGAGGGACACGGGTCCAATAAACATGTGGTCGCGTTCAGCCGCCCCAGTATCCTGTCCACATCCTCAGGAGCAACAGAAACCTAAATTGAAATTCAAAAAGTGTTTTGGATATTATGGGGACATGCACTTAGCATCTTAAAGAAATGCATCGTTCCCCAGCACTGAATTTCCTCTCAATCTTAGGAAAAGATGTGTTTAATTTAAAGCATTCCCAATGGATGTTATGTGCATGCCAACATGAGTAACATTTATTAGTACTGTGCAGAAATTAAATTCAGGTCTTTACACAGCTGTAACAAAATTATTTTTATATTTGGAAAAGAACAAAGATATTAATGTAATTGGTTAGTTATAAATGTGGTTTTAATTTGTCTATATATTGAGATATCTTTGTAAGTCTTATAGAGTTAACTAAGCTTAAGTTGTACTATATAATACATATGAATTTACATCTTTAATTCCAATAAAAATAAGCATATATTTTCTACAAACTTATTTTCAAATCATTTTCCTTTCCCTAACTTTACCAAGAAAGACAGATGAAGCTTAGAGGCCGAAGAGTCAGCGCTGTCCAAAAAGTCTCCGTGGTCATGCGGTCATGTGGCCGGCATGACTAAATGCCAAAGGCGCATGGAACTCTCTTACCAAAGGTGGTCCCTATTTTTCTACTTGCATTTTTGATGTGCTTTCAAACTGCTAGGTTGGCAGAAGCTGGGACAAGTAACGGGAGCTCACCCCATTACATGGCACTAGGGATTCGAACTGCTGAACTGCCAACCTTTTGATTGACAAGCTCAGCATCTTAGGCACCGCATCCCTCTATTACAATGCCTCCCTGCATTTATTACTAATGTTTGAAATAAAGATATGTTCTTTAAAAAGATTTTAAATTAAGGTTTTAAATTAATAGTCATGGATATCAAACCGCCACTACTTTGTTGTTGTTTTCTAAAGACATACCACCTAGCCAATGTCTTGGGTGAAGTGAAACAAAGACCCTACAATTAGGATAGAAAGGTAGCATGGCATTATGGCAATTTCACCTGAATAGAAAGATGTCATACTTTCAGTAATCTAAATTTATCTAAATGTTGAAGAGGTAAATTGTGCAAAAAATTTTTTAAACATATGCATGAAATAATTTACACAATATGGGCACATATGTGGTAGGGTAAATATTAATTTATACTAAAATTTGAATTTGCTAAGCCTTCCTAGATTATAACAGTGACAGCATGTTCCCTTAAACATGTTTCAATGGCTTAATATGAGGCCAACAGGTAGGCTGTTTTCAAAAGCACTTGTTATATGCTTTAATGGAATCTATGACAGAAGTAAAATTCACAATCTATTTTTTTTAAAGCTGAAGAATATAATATCTTTAAATGAACATTTCTGGGATATTATAAATTTTGATAAAAGAACCACAATTTTCAGTAATGTCCTATCAAAAGCTTCATGTCTTTAAAAATGTTTAAATTATATCAATAGATTTGACATTTGAGTTGATTTATCAAAAAAATGTATTTAGAAATACATTAGACTTCTCAAAGAATGTGCTTGAAAAGAAAGGTATGAGATTTTGTTTGATGAAAGTGCCCATTGATCCATATAATATGGTCCTGCCATCATTTGGTACTTTTCGGGACTGGCATTTTAGATTTATGGGGAAATTTTAAACGTTAAAAATATTAATATGATTTCAAATTATACACTAAAGTTTTAGAAACGGTTCAAGAATTGTATGTTTTATTGGCATAGTATACATAGAAGATAGCTAGAAGAATTATACTGAGAAATTGAAATGGCGTATTATTTTAGAAGTTAGGCAATGACTTTTGGATTTATAATCCATTCTGGAAGAAAAATTACTCTTTACTAATCAAAAGATGAAACAGTATGTATTATTTTGGTAGATATTTTAAGATATCTTACAATAATATTTTGTATTTGATTATATTATAATACCATATGTATCTACAATTAAACCAGAGACATTTAACTGGGAATGATTAAAATATTATCTAATTCTGGGTTTTATTTAATTTGGGCTAAACTATGTTATCATTTTAATTATCAATTTTATGATGTTTATGTATATTTTATTTTTTCTTGACTGTACACCACCATGAGTCCTGCGGGAGAAAGGCAGTATAGAAATATAATAAATAAATAAATAAATAAATAAATAAATAAATAAATTTAATAATATAAAGTATGTTATTGGAGAGTTGAAATATGCAGTATTTTACTACTTTGCCCATTGCTGATTACATTTTTAAACTTTTTTTAATTGTTTGAAGCCAATCAAAGAAAAAGTAATATATAACATAGCAGTGCAATGTTTGCACAAATGTAACACTTACGTCCTGAAACGAAATGTGGTTTTTCTTGGATTCCATAACAAATTGACTCTGGGAAAAGATGGCTGCTTTAAGGAATTATAGATGGATGCCACATTCTCCGCATGCTCTAAAGAAGTCTTCTTTTTCTGAATTCAAATCACATCCCAACTTTAACATACAAACGACCCTGGTGGCGCAGCAGACTAAAGCACTGTTATTAACAGTTATTAACATCAGCTGCCTGCAATTACTGCAAGTTCAAATCTCACCAGGCTCAAGGTAGACTCAGTCTTCCATCCTTTCTAAGGTAGGTAAAATGAGGACCCAGATTGTGGGGGCAATAAACTGACTTTGTATAAATATACAAAAGTATGAAGGCTATTGCTTAACGCATTGTAAGCCGCCCTGAGTCTCTGGAGGAGGGCGGCATATAAATCATTTTTTTTTAAAAAAATCTATATTTTGTAAGAAATTCTTAACTATTTGTGTTATGAGTCTAATTCATGACCCATTAGCAATGTGTACATATATAGTCAACCAGGTGTGTATAGAGTCAGGTAAGCAGTTTACTTCCCCACACCTACCCAGGTGTTGCAGCTGAAGTCACATGGCAGATATTTTTTAAGCTCCTGTGAAAATTCTAAATGTGACAATTGATTTGTATTTAGTTTGGTGCTTCAGAAACTATATCGACTTGATTAATCTTACTTTTTGAAAATCACATATTTCAGGGTCACCTGAACTGCAAGATGAGCAGCAAAATAAATAAATAAATATAAATAAATGAATAAATACCATGAAGAAAATCTCTCTTTCCAATCTTGGCATGGCTATGACAAAAAAAGGGAGGAGGGGGCTTACTCAGATTTTTTTTTTAAAAAAATGTTCTGTGGATACTCTTCAAATCAATATCATTATTATTGCATTGGTGAATATAAAATATCTCCAATAAATTATTATCCCAAAAAATGTAAGCACTTAAAGTGTCAGAAATCTCCTTGTGGATATATATGGCAATACTTTAGGAAGTGCACTAACATTGCTTTTAATCACCAGTAGTCTGCAAGCCCTTTTGACATCATTGCTATATTTTCTTTCATTTCTTACATTCAAACTAAAAGTGTAATACTATCTCTGTACTCAAATACTGCTGAAGAATCAAGTCTTCTAATATACAAAGCCTTGTATAATCAAAAATCCCAGAGAATGGGAAAATTCCTTCCCAATCAAATCCACAAGTCAAAATACACTCAAGTTTCATGGAAACACCCATGTGGTTCAGGCAAAGTTCCAATTGTGCTGATAGCAAGTGATATAAAAATCTATTACTTAATGTCCGTCACTATCGCAAAAATAATACAAAAATGAAGCACAATTTGATTCAAGCAAAATTAAAATAGACATTAAAATAGCATATTAATTAATTAATTAAGATTGTTCAAGAAAAAAATTGAAAGTTAGAGCTGAAAGATTTTTCAGCTCTAACTTTCAGGCAAGGAAAGACTAAGAGGAGAAATCTGCCAAAGACATCTTAAATATACTACCTTTAAAAACCAAAAATTTGCTTTCTGATTGCAAAAACTTTCAACTCTCACAGAGCTCCATCATCACAAAATCACTGTAAGGTTGCAATTCTATATATACCTATTATGATAACTTAGTCCATTAAACATAGAAGAAATTTCTCCTGAATACCCGTAAACAGTATTACACAAACAGACCTATAATTTGCATTGCAAACTCCACCTCCTCTTGGCACAACCATAGGCCTAAAACAAACCAGATGGCACATGCAAGCCAATATTTAACTGTCTCTCAATGCCCCATTAAAGCACATCTAATTATTCAGGTCTTAAGGCTTCCTCAAAAACATAAGGAAACATTAAATATTTATTTAAATTACCAGTATTTGTCAAGCTAAACTTAAAAATAAATCCATACAAATTATACTAGCCTAACGAAATTTTATTTTTTTATTGTTTTAATGTTTTTGAAGTTGTTTTAATTGCTTTGTCATTTTAGAACTGTAAACCCCCCAGCGAGTTAAATGGCTATAGAAATCAAATTAATAAATAAAATATTGAATACCTAATTTATTAGAAATGGAATAATTTTGGTGGACTCAGAATGACCATCACAAAGTAAATTGTTTCGCCTTTTCGACCAATTTCTAAAAAGCAACCCAAGGAACTGAAATGCTGCCGCCTCTGACGTCTCTATTTCCCCCAAAGGCAACGCAATTCTTCATCCCACCTAACATATGCCGCTCATTCTCCCTCGTATGTTCAATTTCTTTAAAGTACCCCCTTCTCTGAAAAAAATGTCCATATTTTTTTCCCTAATACATACTGACACCCCTGCTACAGCTGCCAATCTCTTCACGTGTCTCCAAACTGTGACAGCCTCCAAAGTGACTTTTCTTAATGTGACAACCTGCACGTAACTTGGACTATAACTCTTACTGTTCCTACTTCGCGGATGATGGGAATCATAGCTGTGTAAATTCAGAGGACTCCAGTCGGGGGTCGAGAAACCGCATATATTTTCGGCGCCGCTGCTTCCGCACTTTTCCCGAACTGACAACACATGCACACGTGCGCGCTTCCCCACTTACTTGGAACTGAGGTCCGTGGCCCATGGGCCGATAAGTACCAGCCCCAGCAGGACTGGGTCCTCGCAAAAGCCCGCTTCCCGGTGCTGGGACGGCTGGTGAAGGGACGCCCGCTGCCACCGAGACAGCCGCCGATGGTCCCTCCGGGGGCGGCGGAGTCAGGGGAAAGCCGCCGCGTCCGGCCATAGGAGCTGTTGGCTGGAGGCAACGGCTGCAGATAGCTCAAGCGCGTCCGAGAGAAGGAAACAGCGCTGGTTGATAGACGGAGAGGGCAGTTCAGTACATGCCACGGACTCCTCCTCTGGGGCCGCCCCCCTCTCAACCGCCCGAGCCCAGCCTGGCCCTGCGGCGGGGGAAGAAGGTGGAGGAGAAGGAGGAGGAGGAGGAGACAAACAAGCGCCTCTCGGGGCGGTGCGAAGAGCCAGTGCCGCCGCTCAGAGGCGCCAAAGAACAGCCTTGGGAACCGACAGGCGGTCTGGTCACGAGGTGCGGTTCCACGCGCGGTCTGTGTCGCCTCGCCCCCGGACTGAGCGTGAAATCCTCGCCTGGAGGTTTGCGCTCCAGTGTCCTTCTCCTAGCGCCGGGAGGGGAGATTTCTTTCTTTCTTTCTTTCTTTCTTTCTTTCTTTCTTTCTTTCTTTCTTTCTTTCTTTCTTTCTTTTCCCCTTCCCGTGAAATTGGATGAGAATGGTTGGGAAAAATGTGGAATCAATTTTTTTATGTAAGGCATCAACACAGGCGGTATTACACAGGATGCCAGTTCTTGAGCCAGCCAAAGAATTTGCTACAAAGAGTTCGTAATTGCGCCTCTGGGTCCTATTCTGCCTCAGAAAAAAGGCCAGCAAATGTGTTGCTCTGTGCTTTTCATATTTTTGTTAAGCGAAATGGTTTATGGATTATTATTCCCTGAATGGTGTCCACTGAGCATCATTGGTCATAAAAAGCAGCAAAGGTCACTCTCATTAATATCTGTAGCATGCACCTTTAGGATTCCAGGTGATGCTTTGAACCATGGGTTTCTCCATCTTTCAAATGGCCTGAACTTCGGAAAGATAGGGACATTCCACTCCTGTGACTTGCTGTTGTCTTTCCAGGAGGTGAAAGAAGCAGGAGAACTTTTCTGGTGCATCAAATTGGAATTCAAGGGGGAGCCATCAATAATGAGAGAACTTCATTATCTGCTGACAGCACTGCTGGAATAGGAAAGCTGATGACAAGTGACTGACCAGCAACACTTCAAAATACTCTGAGGGGAGCAGAAAAATTGACTGGAGTAGGCAGAGTGGCACCACCTTCTAGATAGAACATAAAGTGCCTTTTCATCAGAAGCAGCAAAAAAAAAAAATCCTGTGATGGTCTCATTTAAGAGAGAATCATCAACACCAAGCTGGCAGCCCCTTTTTCAGGTTTAAATTGGCTTTCTCTCTCCCTATCTTCATCCTTCTTCAAAAGATTGCTAAACCCAAGTATATTATTATTTTATTAACCTTGTATACCTTCCAACTTCCAATTTATTTATTAGATTTGTATGCAGCCCATCTCACTCAGAGATGACTTCCAATGATTCTGTCCATCTCACAACTAATCAAAACATGGAAATTAGAAGAAAACCAATTTTTTATACTGTATAAGAAACATACGATTTGGACAATTGCATCAGAAATCAGTCATTAGACAGTACACAGACTGATTCCTCTGCAGTGAGTTGAGCTATATCAACATATGGCAGGCTTTTCAACTTCCTGCCTTCTGGCCTGTTTTAAGTGTTTTTCTTTTTTTCATTAAACAACTTTGCTTTCAGATCAAATATGTGCAGTGTTCAGATGCACAGTAAGAAAAGTAGTTTGGATCTAGCATGGGTAGCTATTTCAAAAAAAAACTACAAATTTTTTCTGGGCTTATGTGGCTACCTCCCTAATACCTCTTTAACTCAAAAGCATATTTTCCCTGGACTGCACAGCTGTAGAAGTTTTTTAAAGGTCATGGTATCAGGCTGTGTGCAGCACACTGCTGAGTCTCAGATGCCTTGTATCTTGCTTGCCTGTATGATCTCATTCTGGCTCTGGTTTGCATTAGATCACCTTGCCTTCACCATCAGGATGATGGCATCTTAAGAGGGGCGAGTAGTATCTACCAATAAAAACATCGTTGCTGGTTTGCCTTTTTCTGCTTATAAAAAACTGTATAAAAAGCAATAAACGCTGCAAAGGTAGAGAGACATCTTCGCACTTTGCAAATGACTGGACCCTTATTTCTACACACAGCCTTAGTACAAGCCCAAGAAAAAGTGTGACTTCTTTAAGGAATGCTGAGAGATAGAGCAATCACACTCACACCAGATCTGAAACACCTTTTTCCATCAAAGACGTCTGCAGAGAAGTTAACTGTTTCAAAATGGACAATTGGACAAAATGAATTGGACAATTGAATCCTTGTCACTTTTTAATGTGTATCTCACATGTGGCACATAATGAGCAGGGTTTCAAGTGTGTCATTTATTTAGATGTCAGTGACTGCTTCTGTAAATGCCTATGTCTCATTTTGAATACTATACCCTTGGCTGATGCAAAATGGGGCTACTCTTACAGCTATCAGTCATTAAATGCACTGGTGATCTCTATTCCCAGAAGTGTCTTTAATAGCTGGTTGATATTCCAACTGTGTCCTTTCAAAGACACAGGTGATAACCTAACTTTTGTGTTTCCTACTGGTACAATGGTTTCCAGACTGGAATGCATTCTGTGTTGGGATAATCACTCTGTGTAAAGATAGCCTATTTAGGCTGGATACTGTTGGTGATGCTACATCAGGTAGCCTAGGTTACAGCAGAGTACCTGAACTTTTATATGTTCTGCCTTTGAGCAATGGCACTATCTCCAAATTAGTCATCAAGGCAGGTTCATGGTTCTGCTTAGGACATTTGTGTATGGGGGTATGAGTCATTATTGACTCTTGGCAACTGCCTGAACATGTGCCTGTTGCAGTTTTCTTGGCAAGATTTCAGAAGTGGTTTGCCATTGTCTCCTCCCTAAACTTGGAGGCAGGGAGAGAGGGAAGGAGAGACAGAGACTGAAACTGAGACTGAGACTGACTTAGGCAAGACTATTGACTCTCCTGGTTTCTGGCCAGGGTCTTAACCATTATCCCATTACTCCAACCATTATACAAAACTGGCTCTCATTTAGGACATATAATTCTCTAGCAGTTAGCTAGGTTACTTGTGCGACCTGGCCAATCACTTGAGATCATCGGAAGAGGACTTGTAAGAATAGTACAGTACAAATAGAAGAGAATATATGAAGCTTGAGGTTGGATTGTGGAGTTCTTGATGCCTTCTGAGTTTGTTTACAGACATTTTATTACCTGGCCAGGTACTTCACCAGCGCTGATGATAGCACAGTGCCATCTGGTGGTTACTGATACATAAACCCACTCTATGGTACGGTTAGAACTTTGCGATTGCTCTTCCCAATTTTATTTCTTTCAGGTCTTTCAGAAAGCTAGGTGAATGGATAATTTGCTTTTATTTTTGTTTTCCTTCACCTTTTTATTAAGTATACTTTTACATTGTTTTAACTTGCTGATTTTATTATTGCATTTTATATTTTAGAAATCAAGATGGGTTGTACAGGAAGTGGTGTAACAATTTAAAAAGCTGCCTGCAATTAGTGCGAATTCAAATCTCACCAGGCTCAAGGTTGGCTCAGCCTTCCATCCTTCCGAGGTAGGTAAACTGAGGACCCGGATTGTGGGGGCAATAAACTGACTTTGTAAAAACACCACTATGGGGGGCCAAAAAGCCCTAATAAGCAGATACTGTATATACAAAAGAATGAAAGCTATTGCTATAAGTGCATTGTAAGCTGCCCTGAGTCTTCAGAGGAGGGCAGCATATAAATTGAACTAATAATATATAAATATGATATGATATATCATATAAATAATAAATAAATAAATAATAAAATGATAAATTATTATTTATTTTCATGAACAACAACAAATACATGTATGATAAAAAAAATTGTGCTCAAGTGTTATCATAAAATGACCAAAAATGCAAATCTAGCATAGACAAATATATCAGCCAATCGAAATGCCTGTCTGTATAAACAAATGCTGAAATAAATACCTTAAGATCAGCAGCAATACATCAGGAGAATTAGGAGAAGAACACAGAAAGGGAATCCTACAATCAAAAAGCTTTCTCCTTTGTTGCTACATAATCTTAAAACATTTAATGAAGCAGCACCTTAAACCATGAGTTGACTGATACTAAGTTATAGGTAGCATCACACCATTAAATTTTTATGTATATCTGCAGTGCAGTAGTGGATTGCTCCCGGTTTGAACTGGTTTGCAAGAACCGGTAGTAAAACCAGCAGGAGGCACTGCCCACCGCCCGGATGTCATAATCGGTGATCTGAACATGCGCAGATGCTTCGCACAATCCTGTTGCAAACCGGTAGTAAAGATAAGTAGAACCCACCCCTGCTGCAGTGGTTCAGTAACTGGGCTGCACTATCTTTTGCATTCAATTCCCCAAAGATGTTTAGGGTTATATAGGACTGACAAACTGACACCTATCTAGAACTTTTTTTTAAAGGGCTGTGTCCTTTCCTGAGAAATCCAGGAGCAGCTGTATGAACTTGGGAAATGGTAGGGCTGCTTTAAGGAATTGCAGGAAAACGTTGCATCTGTATTTTCACATGCTCCGGAGCACGTTTGGGGAATACAAAAGGCCACACACACACAAGGAAGGCTGTCATACCAAAGGAAACATGAATTTTTGTTAAAAGACTATGTTTGGAAACAATTGCCTTTAAAGGAGAATATTTGTAGCCCAGGGTTGAAATGAGAGGTCCTTGGTGCTCTCTGATGTTGGTTGTTTTCTTGCAGACATTTTGTTAGCCAAACTAGGTAACGTCGTCATCATCATCATCATCATCAGTACATTGATAATGTTATCTAGTTGGGTAATGAAACGTCTGTAAGGAAATAACCAACCTCAGAGAGCACCAGGAACCCCCTCATAGTTGTCTTTCATCATATGTAATATATAATATCCACATATGGTACAAAATTTGATCTAATTGCATATTTAATATACATTGCTTTGGGTATGGAATACATTTGATATCTCCCTAGTTATTCTCACGCTAATCTAATAGTCTCATGCTAGATATTACCATTTTGTATAAGATGATGATTGTGACTAGTGACTTGATCGTACTTCAGGATTTTTTCCTTCTTTGTTAACCTTTTATTATAATCTCCTGAAAGTATTAACATGTTAAAATTTACAGATTGAAAACTATTGAAAACTATGTTATGAAGGAAACATTCTACTCAATATAACGTAGTTTTATTTACAAGTAGTGTTCACTTACAATTGTAATTGAGCCTGGAATTACAGTCATAAGTCGTTATGGTCATAAGATACATCATTTGACTGGAACCAATTTGGATTTTTTTGAAGTGGTTGTTAATGCAACAGTCATTAAGTGAATCCATGTTGTCCAATGGGGGTAGGAAAAAACGTCGAAACTTGCAATCACATGACTGTGGGACACTACAAATGGCTGTAAAACTGAGCAGTTACCAAGCACCCAGAATCCAGTCATGTGACCACAGGATGGTGATCCATCCATTGCAACTTCTAAATCAAGTTGCTAAATCATATAATAGGCAAATTAGCTTTGGGGGGAGATTTGTCATAACTTTGAACCATAGCTAAGCAACCACTTGAAAGTTGAGGATTACCTATAATACAAATGCAAGAGGTTTATGCAGAGGAAAATTGGAAAGAAGAAATTACTAATCTTTCAACTTCCCAAAGAAACATATCCAGATACAAATGCATAAAGGATAGGATTTGCATCATGACATCAGTCACAATGCCCTATTTTGATGTAATCTGATTTTGCTGCAGACATCTATGAAAAGATCTCCTTGGCACTCCTGAAAAAGCTAACTGGCTGGGACACCAGAGCATTGTCAAGTTTTTGCCTTCTCTAAACTCATAATTGCAGTTACAGTGAGATGCAAAGGGATGAAAACACAGCTGCCAAAAAAGAATGGCTGTATTTCTACATACGAATCCATAAACCATGGTTAACAAATCATAGTAGCTATGTTCTTCCAACATGCTAAAACATATCAGACTACAGTAATAGTCATGATTTATGATTTAACACAAGTAAATATATCCAATCTTTTAGCATACCAAAGAAGCTTTTCAAAAAATGGGGATTACAATACTAAAACAAATCTCAAGGTGCTTGCAAATGTCTGGAAATGCAATTTGCACCTAACACACCTGAAGATTAAGCTCATTCCACTCAAGTTGCTTTACTAATACGTATTTATTGGCCTTTGGCACTGCTGCATCACAGACAAAAGTTCTGACACTAGCATCTCTGCTAGCTAGCTAAGCGAGTTTAGGATACTTTTGCTGAAAATCTCAAGTTGCAAAACATCTAGGCTTCTTCGTGATTTAAGATATTGAAGATTCTTGAAACTTGGAACAGGTTGTTTTTGTTTCCTGGAAACTTCTTGCAATCTACTTTCTACTAACAACTTTCTTCCCATTCTCATTGCAGTTGATAAACTGCTTTAATACTTTGATGTCATTCAGTTTGGGAGTACAAGTGGTCCTTGACTTACAACCACAGTTAAGCCAAAAATTTCTGTTGCTAAGTAAGGCGTGTTAATTTTGCCCTATTTGACGACTCCCCCTGCCACAGTTGTTAAGTGAATCACTGCAGTTATTAAGTTAGTGGCGTGGTTGTTAAGTGAACTTGGCTTTCATTTTGCTTGTAAGAAGGTTTCAAAAGGTGATCATGTGATCCCAGGACACTGCAACTGTCCTAATTCTGAGTCAGTTGCCAAACATCTGAATTTTGACCACACGACTGTGGTGGAACTGTTCTAAATGTGAAAAATGATCATAAGTCATTTTTTTCACTGCTGATGTATCCTTAAACAGTCACTAAATGAACTGTTGTAAGTGAAGGACTACCTGTAGCCAGTCAACTAGCAGTGGCGTTTTTTTATTTGGCTTCCCTGCAAAAACAAGGACATTGAAGAAAGTATACGAAGAAGACTTTGTACCAGCACCAAGTCTAGCTTGATGCTCCCTAATTAGCCAGTTGGAGGGAATAATGGTTAGCTTTGGTCTGTTGAGTGCTTGCAAGAATTGTGATATGGAGAACCATAGACATTTGAGATTGAATCTGTAGCCTGTGGTCTATGACTGTAATAAACTGAATTGAATTGATTGGATCTGATGGATTGGGGTTTGAAAATAGTGACAGTGCAGTTTTGCTTTCAGTATTATTACTCTTCTACTTTATGGGAAATTTATGATAGCTGGTAGCTCTACATAGTCCCAAGGTAACAATGTTTGTCTTCCAATATATCCAATAGAAGAAATTATTTGTAGCTCATGGTTGAACTGTAAGTCTGTTGTGTTTTTTGAACTCGGTTGTTCTATTGCAATTAGGCAACGTCGTAAGCGCGATTGGAACTACGAAGAACACTCCCACCAACACTGATAGGGAAAACTACTTTTACAAAACCCACTCCCTTGTACCATTTATGAAGTTGGTTGTTTCATTACCAACTAAGTACAAATTCGGTAATGAAAGGTCTGCAAACTCGGAGAGCACCAAAGACCCCACAGTCCCGATAGATTAGCTAATAGGTGAGAATTGTGATGCTGTTAAAATAGATAATTTGTATGTGTGCATGCATTCTTATTCGGAAAAATGGATGCCTGTAATAAAACACAATGATGTTACAAATCAATGGTGTTGCAGTGCACATGTAGTCACTCTCCAGGTGCTAATATGACAGGTAAATTTTTTTTCAAAGCTTTTGTATACTATAGAATTACAATTCATATACATTATTTTCTCTTAAACTATATTTCTTCCCATAGATATATATATAAAAGCGAAAAACACGCAGCATCATGAAATCTCCAGAATCGTAAAACCTACAAACTTGAAATTTGGCATGTATGTTCCTCTTGGCTTCTGGGTGCTCACTTAGAAAGGATTTTTTGAAACAACCATCAGAGCATTATTATTTCTTATATTATTATTAACACGCTCTGATGCTAAGGAGTTAAGACGTTCTACTCCCCCACCCCACCTGAAAATAACTCTGTTCCAACTGCCACTTGGGTGTGGCCAGCACGTGACTCATCTGGCCTGCAGGCTGGGAGTTTGTAGAAGATCAGTGGGGGAGGGAGAGAAGGGGATAAGATAGAAGAGGCCTCTGTGGGGCAAGCCTGAGGGGAAGAAGGGATAGGAGAGGATCAATGGGACAAGCCTGAGGAAGCCTAAGGAAGAGAAGGGGAAAGGAAAGGATCAATGGGGCAAGCCTTGGAGAGAGAAGGGGATAAGACAGGAGAGGCCTCTGTGGGACAAGCCTGAGAGAGAGAAGGGGAGAGGAGAGGCCTATTATAACTACCCTGTTTTCCCAAAAATAAGACTTCCCTGGATAATAAGCCCAATTAGGCTTTTGAGCACGTGCTAAAATAAGCCCTCCCTGAAAATATTTAACTGCATGCGCCGTTGGTCCCCGCCATTTGCTCTGGTTGCTTGCCGTGCAAACAACACAATGTGAGGGGGTGAGGCCAGATGGAGGGAAGGGAGGGGGGAACATGCCACACGCACCACACAAGCCCTTACCTAATGGCCACTCTCTCAACCCTAGCCACCGTGCCCCTTCTGTCATGTTAATGGCCACCGCAAAAGCCATTAGCGAAGAACAGGGAGGCGACAGCGGCGATGGGACATCCAGTCACGACAGCATGGTGCAGAGTCCTGGGAAGTATGGCTGGAAGTGTGTGCATGGCCTCAGGGACAAACAGCTGATAAGTGGCTGTGTCAGGAGCAGCCATGAGGTGACCATCAAAAATAATAAGACCTCCCTGAAAATAAGTCCAAGCGCTTATTTTGGTGGTCAAAAGAAAATAAGACCTTGAGACACGGTACTCGTTAATTTTCAAGCTGTAAGTGTCGATTTATCAAGCCCGATCATATAGTTTTGTAGCGGAGCACAGGTATTCAGCTAGTTCTCTTATAATAAGGGAGGATTATTGTATAAGCGTTGTTCTACGTGTTCAATGCTCAGCTTAAAGTTGGTTTAATCAGATGATTTTATCAGACCTCAGTTAAGGAAATATAAGGAAAAATAATTAGATGTAAATAGTAGATATGATTGCTAATTATTCAGTATTTTTATTTTTTGTTCCTCACCTTGGCACTGAGCCATGAAAGATTCCATGAAATTCTACAGCCGTTGAAACAAAACTATTTAGTGAATTTCAGCCAAAGGGAGTATATCCACATATGGTGCTAGAAACAATAATTTCATACTGTTTGTACTAAATGGAAGTTATTTGTTGGGTTCATGGCCAACAGTGATGCTAAATGACATCATCACACAGAAAATACAATGTGGTGTGGTGTCTGATGCTGCAAGTACAATAAGTTACATAATTGGTGTGATGATGGCAAGATGCCCATGTCATTCTCCCACTTCATACATTTTGTTAATCTGAAATGTTGTTAGTTGTTGTTAGTTGCGAAGTCCTGTCCGACACATAGCGCCCCAATGGACAACATTCCTCCAGGCCTTCCTGCCCTCTATCGTCCCTCAGAATCCATTTAAGCTCACACCTACTGCTTCAGTGGCTCTATCCAGCCACCTAGTTCTCTGTTGTCCCATTCTTCTTTTGCCCTCTGATCTTTCCCAGCACTAATTTTTCTCCAGTGAGTCCTTCCTTCTCATTAGGTGGCCAACGTATTTGAGTTTCATCTTCAGGATCTGGCCTAAAGAGCAGTCAGGGTTGATCTCCTCTAGGACTGACCAGTTTGATTGCCTTGCAATCCAAGGGATTGCAGGAGTTGTTGTGGCCCCGTCCTCTGAGCCTATCACATTGGAGGAAGGGAGCTCTGAGCATGAGGAAGAGGAGCCAGCCAGATCTCCCAGCCCCCCCCCTGGCACCGTCTCAGGTGCCAGCTGAAAGAGAGCAAAGTAGTGGGGAAACAGGTGTCTCAGATGAGAGTGAGGGAGAGACGTCATTCCTGGATGCACGTCAACGAAGGCGAGATAAGCTCTTGCAGCAGCTGAGGAGGCGTGCGAGGGAATAGACCTGAGTCACTGGACTTGAGTCACAGGACCAATGAGTCACTGGATCACACCCAGAGACTATATAAGAGAGGGTGGTGGTCAATGATCCCTGTGACGAACAAAACTCAATCTGATAGTCATTGAAGCCTGAAGCTGCTAAAAGAACGGATTTTGGCAAAGCTACGTATGTGATTTTCTTTCTGTGAACAATTAAAGCACTTGGCAGACGGTGTGAATATCGCTGCCAAGTTGGAGATAAGAACTGTGGTGTGTGCCAAGTGCTTCTTTAACCCTCGACTGGCTGTGTTTTTGTGGGTGTGTGTAGAGGGGGACAGATCAGGAGTCTTCTCCAGCACCATAGTTCAAAGGCCTCAATTCTTTGGTGCTCATCCTTTCTTACGGTCCAACTTTCACAGCCATACATTGCAACTGGGAAAACCATAGCCTTGACTATACACACTTTTATTGTGTATAGGGTGATGTCTCTGCTTTTTAATATGTATCTAGATTTGCCATAGCTTTCCTCCCCAGGAACAAGCGTCTTTTAATTTCTTGGCCGCAGTCCCCATCTGCGGTGATCTTGGAGTCCAGGAAAATAAAATCTGTCACTACCTCCATTTCTGAATCTGAATCTGAAATTTTCTTTAGTACAGGTAGTCCTTGACAGTTCACTTAGTGACCATTTAAAGTTACTGAAAAAAGTGACTTATGACCATTTTTCATACTTATGACTATCACAGCATCCCCAAGGTCATGTGATCAAAATTCAGATTCTTAGCAATTGACTCATTTATGACGGTTGCAATGGCCCAGCGTCATGCGAGACCCTTTTGCAATCTGATTAGCAAAGTCAATGGCGAAGCCAGATTCACTTAACAACCACTTTACAACTTAACAACTGCAGTGATTCACTTAACAATTGTGACAAAAAATGTCGTAAAATTAGGCAAAATTCACTTAACAACTGCCTCACTTAATAACAGAAATTTTGGGCTCCATTGTGATAGTACATGGAGGACTACTGTATATTGAATAGATCTAATTCTTGTGTTCTAGAAACCTAGAAAACTAAGGAGCAGTCTTTCTGGGCCAAGGGCTGCATACATACTATATTGCAATAGTCACATTCCTGAATATATTGCATGAGGCTGAAGAAACAGTATACCAAATAGCATTTCATTTACCACTAATTAATTATTAAATATAATTAATGTGATTCCTTTGCAGTCATCTCTTAATAATTTCCCTTAATTGTTAGTTCTATCCCCAGTTCAACTTTGCCAGTATCAAATTTATCTTGAGAAGCAGCCTACAAGACATACCTCAAAGATATTGCAGGTTTGATTCCAGACCATTACGGTGAAGCATATACAAGTAGCCTTCTGCTTATGACCACAACGTTTCTGTTGTTAAGTGAGACAGTTGTTAAGTGAATTTTGTCCCATTTTATGACCTTTCACGTCAGAGTTGTTACACGAATCATTGCAGTGGTTAAGTTAGTGACATGGTTATTAAGTAAATCTGGCTTCCCTATTGACTTTGCTTGGCAGAAGATTGCAAAAGGTGATCACATGACCCTGGGGCACTGCAAGGGTCATAAATATGAGTCAGCTGCCAAGTGTCTGAATGTTGATCATGTGACCGTGGAGATGCTGCAGTAATCATAAGCATAAAAATGGTCATACATCATGTTTTTCAGTGCCGCTGTAACTTTGAATGATCACTAAATGAATGTTGTAAATTAAGAACTGTCTGTATGGCAAAAAAGTGTGACATACAAATCATTTGTTTTGTTTTCTCAATGCATATAAAAGTTAGGTTTACACTCTACTGTAGTCTATTAAGCTTGCAATGGCTTTATGTCTAAAAAATATAGACCCCTCAATTAAAAGCATTTTATTGTTAAAAAGGTAATCATAATCTGAGCCAGAATAGATTAGAATTAGAATTAGAATTAGAATTAGAATTAGAATTAGAATTAGAATTAGAATTAGAATTAGAATTAGAGTAGAGTAGAGTAGAGTAGAGTAGAGTAGAGTAGAGTAGAATAGAATAGAATAGAATAGAATAGAATAGAATAGAATAGAATAGAATAGAATTTTTGCTACTCTTTTTGCTGATGGAAGGTCTTATAATGTAATGTTATATCTGCAAAGTGCAATAAAGCAAAGTTCAAAAAAACAAAGTATGCCCGTATATTGTTTCTAATCCCATTAGCTTTTTTTTTTCAATTACACTATCTGGAAGAAAGTGAGGTAGCATAAATATTCCAGAGGAAAAAATATATATATGCCTCTGCGCAGGTTGTAGAACTACCACTCCCAGCATTCCTTACCACGTATCTAGCTTGCTGTGATACTTGGTAGTTGTAGTCTATATAACATCAGGGATATCATAACCTTTTTAGTTTTCAGAAGCACAGAAGGGGAGCGAATTTAAAAAAGAAGAAAGATCTATCAACCACAAGAGGGCCCTGCTTTGAGGCCGACCTCAGGAAAGGAAGGACCTCTCTTTTTTCTCTTTCCTTCTTTTCTCCAGCCAGGATGTGGAACTGAGCTTCCTGGATCTTGCAGCTGGTTTGCCTAAGCCCCCTCTCTTTTATCCTAACTCCTTGCAAGGGAGAAAGGGGGGCTTTCAAACCATCCATCACCATTCCATTGCAGGCGCCAGACGCTGTAGTATGTGCCTAACTACAGGTAAACCTTATGAAACAATGTAAGGAGTGAGAGAGAAGCATACAAGAATCAGGCTCTTCAGCCCCTACCCGGACTGCCTCCCCTTCCCAGCATAAGGTCCGATGCACATGGAGGAAACAATGGAGGCTGTGTGGGATATAGATGGACTTTGGTTTGGAATTGATGTCTCAGTTTCTTCCCTGCATTTTCAGACCTGCATGCAAATCTTAGGCTGGGGATGCCCAGAGGAAGGGACAATACTATAGTACCACATGAGGATGGGTTACTTTGATGGAGGAAGGGGATATATATATATATCTCCACTCCCACATGACAACTTCCATATAATTTAGATCTCCTTCTTGTGCCAAAACATTGTGATCCACCCAAGATTATTTTAAGTAAAGATGGGTAGCTATGCAAATCTTTTAAATCAACAACTTAAAAATTCTTGTTGCCACCTGTGATATGCCTATTCATTAATATACATGTATTATCCCATATTGTGGAATAGTTTGTTTCCATGGGATGTGTAATAGATCCTGAAGCTTTGCTTTTGGGAGATGTTTAATATAGGTCCTTAAAGTAAACTCTGTATATTTGAAAAAGCAAATTTTAATCTATGAGAGCTTTATGCCAGATAATTGCCTTGACTACAGCAGACTAATTCTGTTGTTCCACTGGAATTTGCACAGTATGCAATCTCTTTATTTTTTCATAAATACTTACAATATTATTTTTCTCTGGCAGAAAATTAAAATTTAGCCAGTTAGATGTAATAAATGATACAAATATCATTAGACGTAAGAACATATTTTTAATACAGAGGATTTAAGGACTGTCCCAGATCTGGGATAGCCATACCTATGTGATATCATAATTTATAAATACGTTTGCTGCGATTATAGTTTGCATTAAAATGTATTTTTGAAAGCATTTATTCTAAAAGTATATATATTATGCTGCTCTATTCATGTTTAGGACTGTCAACTTATTTTCTATAGTTTATATTCAACCTTATCATATTGCTCCTTTTTTTCTTTTCTAAGAACAGGGTCCACAGTTCTCAGAGGACAGAAAAAAACCTTCCCCAAGTTATTGTCCCCAAAATGTACACAACTCCAATTAATCCACTGACTAAGAACTTGGGTTTGTATATTCCAGTATAGATGAAGTTCACCAGAATCAAGATGGCTGTTTTAAGCCTACAGTAATATGATTGGGAGGAAATCCTTATTTGTGCAACATGTGAAAACAGCATCAGTAGAATATGTAATATGTGGGCCTGCATATCTGGAGGATGGGTGTGCATCTGTTCTCTGTACTCTCTCACACATGCACATAGTTCATCCTTTCAGTTTAAAAGAGGAATAGAACTACTTTCTGGGAGAATATAATTTTCAATTTTATGCAAAACCCTCAAGCAGTATTGTCTCTTAGTGTCGTGCTTTTTGCTTTCTATGCTTCCCATGTAAGTCTGTCTGTCTGTCTCTATCCGTCCATCCGTCCATCTTCTATTTATATGCTGCCCATTTCGTTCTGAAAAGCAATTATTGATGTAGGCTTCTAGATTGACGTAGTAATCTAAATTACTATTGTACATCTGATTGCCAAGATCACTGAAGTGACACTTGAATGATTTTTGTGACAAACAGATTCTTCGATTACTTTTTATTTGATTTAAGAGCTCTCTGCAGCCTCTTGTGAGAGACAGAGGGAAAAATCTTCAAGAACTTTAGAAAGGAAATCCTTCTGTGGAGCAACATGCAGGAGAGCTATGAAACAGTAATCTCGTTGGGTAAGGGATCACATTTCTTCAAATTTCAATGCTAGACTAGAACTTGACCCTCAGCTGCATGTTCTTATAACAAACTGGGAAAGTATTACTATCATTTCAGTTAATATCATTTCAGTTATAAGTAAAATTGAAGCCAAATAAGATCTATTCATGGAAGGTTTCAGAGAATAAGTAGTTAAATCTTGAAAATGAGCATTGATTTGTCTGTGGATCTACCTAGCAATCTGACTAATGGGTGCTATGTCTTGTAAGAGCAATTTAACAGATTTTGAAGACAGGCAAGTAAAAAAATCGTGTGATGGTACCAAATTGTGGCATGTGACTGAGACTTTTAGTGCAATAGCATATTCTTTAAATTCTAGAGTTTCTCAATGTGATTGAGGCAGGATTGTACTAAGACAGAAGAATTATTCTTGAACAATCGCACTTATAGCTACTAAAATAAAATAAAGCACTTGAACGGAGAGTTCAAAATGTGCTGCTTGTAAGGATGGATAAGAATATCTACAAAAGAATCCTACCAGGGATGAGTTTCAAAACCTGTCGCTACTGGTTCGCTCATGGGCGTGCATGCGCTTATGCGCACGACTGCAGAAGTGGGTGGGCGGAGCCTCCCACCACCGCCGCTGCTACCGGTTTGCCTGAACTGGGGCGAACCGGTAGCAACCCACCACTGAATCCTACCTGTGGCATTTTGTATGCTTAACACAGACCAGTATCCTTATGGGTTGCTCCTTATGGATATGGTACTCAATATGCATAGATCCCTTGAGGTTGCACCCCTCCTGGTTATCCATTGACTGGCAACTAACAGGAATTGTAGCCCCAATGCTTATGGAAGGCACCAGACTGTTTAACTCTGTCTTTGAAGATATTCCCCAGATTTCTCAACAGCTGCTTGTTACATGGGGGAGGATGATTAATGAAGGGTAAAAAAGATAATAGGTACAAAGCACAGAATTGCATTTCCAGCACTAACTTTCAGAGAATCTAAAAGCTTATCAATTAAACACTAATTGTTCTTACTAAGAAAATCTACATAAACTACCAGTGCACTTCAGATGTTCTCAGAATATCTGATAACCCTCAGTAAATGTGTTTTCTTTTTTTTTTTAGCAGAAGAACTTGCCATAAGCTGGCCCCGGATAACTGCGTTTACAGAGACTCGAGGACGTCAAGGTTTGGCCCCTGGTAAGACCTTTAAGAAAAGCCACGAGTGATTTTGCTGAATGGATCCTAAAGAGTTCTCCATCTCCAAATTGTGAGGATTGTGACCATGAATCCATATAAAACACTCGAAGCCTTGCATGGAATCCTTCCAGAAGTTATTGCAACATTATATATGTTAATATGATAGGGAGAGAAATCATTAAATAAGCTAGAGTAATCATTAAGAGCCATGGTGGCGTAGTGGTTAGAATGTAGCATTGCGGGCTAACTCTGCCCTCAGTCAGAAGTCCGATCCTGACCAACTCAAAGTTGATTTAGTTTTCCATCCTTCCAAAATCAGTAAAATGAGGACCCAGTTTGTTGGGGGCAATATGCTGACATTTGTAAACCACTCAGAAAATGCTATAAAGCAGTATGTGGCAGTATATATATGTCTAAGTACTATTGCTATTAATATAAATAGGTTCATGACTGAAATAAATATTTGCCTTAATTTTATATTACATGCAAAATTCCTTTTCAAAATGCTCCAGGGTGTTGATATATGGATTCCATCAATGAAAGGATAAGATTAACATTAATAATAGATTATAGACCAAAGGTCATTGATATTCTCCATTTGTTAAAGATTGTGATCTGGATCATCCTGTATTATTGGCTACACTAGTAAGACTGATGGGAGCTGCAGTTCAGCAATTTGAAGTACTGTAATCAAATTGAGAACAAAAAGAAGAACTTTGCTCAACAACAGGTTATCCAGACTAAGAAGATAGCATACTTTGAGCTTTAGAACAATCAGTGACAAAGATTTGGGAAAATTGGGAAAATTGAATTTTATGATTCCAGGATCTGTGATACTACTTTTCCAGTAGTTTAAAGATTTTGCAAGCAACATACTTGCTGGTGCAATCAGGCAACTGATCTGAATCATGCTCTACTTAATACAGATATTTATTTATTATTTATTTATTTCAATTTATATACCGCCCTTCTCCCCGGGAGGGGGACTCAGGGCAGTGAACAACCAAATTTAAAACACATATAATACAAACATTAAAAGAATTATAAAATTAAATTAAATTCATTGGCGTTCCAAATAAAATTCTCAACCCCATTAAAATACCCAATTTAAAACCCCAAAAGTCAATTAAAACATTTTGTTAAAAACCCCATTAAAATCAATCACGCAAGGCCGGCTTGTTGGAATAAATAGGTCTTAAGGGCCTTTCGGAAAGTGCGGAGGTCCGGGATCAAACGAACTTCTGGAGGCAGCTCGTTCCATAGGGTGGGTGCCCCCACAGAGAAGGCTCTCCCCCTGGGGGCCACCAGCCGACATTGCTTGGCTGATGGCACCCTGAGAAGGCCCTCTCTGTGTGAGCGTACTGGCCGGTGGGAGGTTATCGGTAGCAGCAGGCGGTCCCGCAGGTACCCCGGTCCCATGCCATGGAGCGCTTTAAAGGTCAAAACTAACACCTTGATATATGTTGTAGATATATTCTACAACACCAATTTTTTATCTTTATTTTCTGGAAGCTGGGAAAAATACAGATTAGATCAAAGTAACACTCCCATCTCTTTTTCTTCCTCTCTCCCTCCTGATTGTTTGTTTTTATATTTTCTGTTGCACTCTGGTCTCCCTTTTCTGCAGGATTTTTATAGAAATATTGTTTTTCCTTTCTCTTCATAGGCTTAGAAATGGAACCTGAGCAAGGGCAGCTGGCTCCTTTACAGGGTGAGGCAGCAGCAACTACAGATGGGTCAAGTGGGGAAGGGATCTTTCCAGACTTCCGGAGGCAACTTGGGGTAATTCTGCAAACTATAGGGAAGGCTCAAGTGGAGAAGATGCTCAGGGAGTTGGTGAAGGAGCAGGAGCAAGAGCAACAAAGAAGAGTCAGGCGGCGGAAAAGAGTGAGCAGGAGCCCTCGACATGAAGGTAGGTATTTTGCTGCAACATATGGGACACTGAGTGGCTTTAAAGAGAGGGGAAAAAAATCCTCAGCAAATTGGATCTGATTTTCCCTCATTTAAATTGGCAATATTAGTGATATCACAGCCATGCTTCCTGCAGCCCTTTGAGATTATATGTATATCTATCCAATTTAGCCATCTAACTCTTGCATAAAAATTTGCCTATCCTGTCTTAAATATTAAAAGTTTAAAAACAATTTTACATTCTAAAATCACTGTCTCAGAGTTCCAGGTAACACCCCCAACTAATCAACTTCGTTTATGTCATTTGCATTTTTGTTTTCTCTGAGAAGATCTCCTCTAATTGAACCTCTACAGCAGCAAAAATGACATTGATTGAGGGAGCACAGGGGAGAGAGATGCCCCTGCCTACACCTGTACCCACACTCTTAGGATGTACAGTCAAGCTCATGTAGAATGGAGCAATGATAGTGTGTGGGGTTTGGGTTTTTTGTTGTTGTTGTTGTTGTTTTTGCCATTTGGCCTCTGAACCAGGGGTGAAATGCTCCCGGTTCGTACCGGATCGCTCGATCCGGTAGCTCTGGCGGTGGAAGGTTCAGAGAACTGGTAGCAAAAATCCCTGCCCCCACCAATGCTTTTTTAAAATGTTTTTTCAAAACATTTTTTTGGTCAAAGAGGTTATAGAAAAAAGCTTTTTTTAAAAAAAGCCTCTGATGATCATATAGCTCAGCTGGGATCGTCAAAGGCTTTTAAAAGCATTTTTTTACAACTCTTTGGCCAAAGAGGTTGTAGAAAAAATGGTTTTAAAAGTTAAAAAAAGAAGAAGTTGGCCACGCCCACCCAGTCACATTATCCCACCACCACCAAGCCACACCCACAGAACCGGTAGTAACAAATTTTACATTTCACCACTGCTTTGAACACAACCACACTGAAATTGAAATGAAACACTCAAGATGCAAGCAAAGCGAAAACTTTCAGCTTTAATTCAAGGAGTTTGACAAAATTGTGGCATTAACTACTGAGAATGGTTAAGTGAGTTGGACCTCATTTTACAGCCCTTTTCACTGTGGTTTTTAAGTGAATCTCTGCAGTTCAGGGGTGGGTTCTAAAAATTTTTACTACCAGTTCTGTGGGCGTGGCTTATTTTGTGGGCATGGCTTGATGGTCATCTGACAATTGTTTAGGATTTAGCAGAGGTACTGGTCTACCAAGCTTTTAACTGCTTGCAGAGCTGTACTGGTCTACCCATTTATTTTTGCAGGCACCGGTCTACTCATGTATTTTTGCAGGCACCGGTCTACTCATTTATTTTTGCAGGCATCGGTCTACTCATTTGTTTTTGGAGGCACCGGTCTAAACTGCATTTTACCATTGATCAGCTTTAGGGCGGCCCTTTGAAGCCCTGCGACAAGAGTTTAAACAGTTTTTTTCCTTATAGCCCATCAGCTAGGACTCAGGAGGCAGCAATAGATTGGGGGTGAGGCCAAATAAAAGATAAGAATAAAGTGGGGAACAGGGGGGCAGAACCGGTTCAGTGACATCATATCGTCACCGCTACCGGCTCAGCCGAACCGGGAGAACCAGGAGAAACCCACCACTGCTGCAGTTGTTAAGTGAATGACATGGTCATTAAGGGTATCCATCTTTTCCCATTGACTTTGCTTCTTGAAAGCCAGTCCAGAAGGTTGAACATGGTGACGACATGACTTCAGGATGTGTTGGTTGCAGAGTCTTCCCAAAATGGCATCCTGACTCAGCAGGACATTTTTTTCCCTGCATACAGACAGCTGGTTATTCTGCCAAAGCAGGCTCTTTTGGCAGCACACTTTCTGGATTTGAACAGGAGCTGCTAGGAATGACTCAGGATGACTGTGGACCTACCTGAGAAGGGGACCCATAAGCTTGCAATTCTCATTAGGGAGCATTCAGAGGATGAATCTCCATCTTTCCTTCCAGCTATCTGCTGTTTTAAGAACATCTATGGTTTTAAAGGCATGTTTTGATATTTTTTTCTTTCTGATTTTTATCTTCAAATGTTAATCAACTGGTTGAATGCTGATTTCATATAACTCCCTGCTGGATTTTAAAGGTTTCTATTGTTTCATTAGCCACTGTAAATCACTTTTGCTTTTTCAGCATGGAAGACACGGTAAGCTTTGGGTAGGGCAAGAGATCTGATTTGATTTATTACTTACCCAAATTTTTATTGCGAGATTTTGTATTGTATAACCTTTTTTTTAAAAAAAAAACAAAACCCGCTAGTCTTAATTTTTTCAATTTTTGATAAAAAATCTTTTTATGGGGGCGGGGGGAATCTTAATGTTTTTTGAGGTTAATCTGCTAAAATGTTTTTCTTGTCTGAGAGGAGTTGTTTATGATCTGCTATGAAAATTCCAGCTGTAAAAAGTTTAACTATTGAAGTATTTTGGACTATATCAAAGGATAGTGAAAATGCAAGCAATATATCAAGCTAAAGCTTATTGGAAAAGCTGGACAGAAAAAAATATTTTTCAATTTACAAGTCCAACTGAAAATTTGAATAAAAAGCTTGATAAAGTTTTAAACCAATTCAAAGATGGTAACCAAATGCAAGTAACAACAGTACAAGATTTACAATCTGATGGATTGGAGTGTAATTTGCTGCTGGCATGCCTGTCAGATGAGCTGGACCTGGAAAATGCAAGCTAGCAAAAGGACTCCGAGAAAGATTTGGATTTTAAAGACTCAGAGTTGGTAGAATTGACTAGTTATGAACTCAGCTTTTTCAAGAAGATTGAGGAAGATTGGAAAATGGATTTATGATACCCAACTGGAAAACTAAATATTAAGAGATGTTATGTAATTTACAGGATACTTTTTTGTACAACAAATGTTGTGGAGATAAGCAGGAACTTATGATTTGGGGGAATAAAATCCAATTGTTAGGAAAGATCCTGATTAATAGCTTAAGGAAAAGCCTCATTATTAAGAGTGAGTTGAGGATATTTGATCCTGGATGGAACAGAGACAATGACTGTGGTGACTTACGGTAGATCAGAAGCAGTTGTGGACTTTCTGCATATGAAATACAATAAATAGACTGTTAACAGAGAGTTTTGAAGTTTAATTTAGTTAGTTTAGTTGGTTTTACCTGTTAACTATGTTTCTATAGAGTAGATAGATGTCAGGCTAACTGGGTTGGGTAAATATTGTTCTAGAAATTTATAAATTGGAGGTATCTTTAACGTATATTTATCAGTATTCAGCTGGGGGAGGGATTTATGCAAGTCTATTTTGGTTTCTTTATTTTATGCACTCTTTTTTGTATAGTCTGTTTTGAATAAAAATACTAAATTGTAAAAAGAAAAGTATATGCCAGATGTGAAGCACCCAAATTCTTATCATGGGACCATGGAGATGTGTGATGGTCATAACTTTGAGGACTGGTCATAAGTATATTTTTAGTACTATTGTAACTTCGAACAGGGACCAATATATATGGTTATAAGTCAGGAGCTACCTATACTTATGACGATTTTGTAGTGATTTTGTTTTTCATTGAGTTACTGCATAGGTTGTATAAGTTATTGTATTCTGTTTTTGTAAACCACTTAGATTTTTTAATGATAAAAGCACTTTTTTATAAATAAGTGAATCAATAAATTCCTGTGGAATAGGCTGATCTGAGAGAAATGGCTAACCTAAAATCACTCAGTGAACTCTATGGTCAAGCAGTGACAGAATCCCCAAGTCCATATCTAACACTTTAAATTTAGGCAGCTTAAAAAAGTAAAGGTAAAGGTTCCCCTCGCACATATGTGCTAGTCATTCCCAACTCTAGGAGGCGGTGCTCATCTCCGTTTCAAAGCCGAAGAGCCCGCACTATCCAAAGACATCTCCGTGGTCATGTGGCTGGCATGACTAAACACCAAAGGCACAAGGAACACTGTTACCTTCCCACCAAAGGTGGCCCCTATTTTTTTATTTGCATTTTTTATGTGCTTTCGAACTGCTAGGTTGGCAGAAGCTGAGTCAAGTAATGGGAACTCACCCCGTTACGTGGCACTAGGGATTTGAACCACTGAACTGCCAACCTTTCAATCCACAAACTCAATGTCTTAGCCACCGCATCCCTAATATTGTTGTATTATTACAACAGTAAAAAAAAAAAGAAATGAAAAGAGTATAAACAAAGTAGAAGTACAACAATAGTACAATAAAGTAATGAAAAAGAACTCAACGAGAATACATCAATATGATAACAAAAGATGGATGGGTGGAAGAGTAGAGAACAGGTAGAAGGGAGGAGAAGGAATATGCCATCAATCCAGCAGCCACCTCTAGCATAGAACTTCCCCATTTGGATCGCAGGCCAACAAGGAGAGCCAAGTCTTTAGGCTCCTGTGGAAAGATAGGGTGGAGGCAGAATTTACCTTACCAAAGGACGTGTGTATGTGTGTATTCCAAATATATTTATATAAATATTTTATATATACTCCAAACATATACAATACTATCTATAATTTGGACCTATTTCTCAATATCAAGAAATAATCTTGACTTCCATGGTTTGAAGCTTCTTATCCCCTGCTCCCAGCTATCATTTCTTCCTATTAATAGTAAAACAGGGAAAAAACAGCTGATATATGTACTGCTGATATATGTACTGCATTCTTTCTATCCTTTCTTCAGAGATTCCTTTCTTTAGCCTGTCTTCTGTTCCCTGATTCCTCAATTCCTTCCTTTTGAGTAATATAAAATGACAAATATATTTAGATTTAATGAATCCTTGCCAGATACAGTCATATCTTAAAGCAAAATTTACTTTTTTACTTAAAGCAAAGTCCTAATAATGATAGTAATATAATAACAATAATAAACATTGCAATTGTCTGTTTCTGTGCTATGGCGAAGAAGAATGATGGAAAAATAATATATAGTGTCATGAAAATATAACATATATTTAGCAATACTCTGTAGATTCGATTGAGCTGGTGAGGAATTTAGATTTCTGAACTAAAACTGTAATTAAGAAACCTAATTTTTAACTTAAAAATCTTCACCAGTGAATCATTTTTTTTTATTCTTAATAAACTATCAGATAGGCCAATTGTAAATTCATTAATGTTTGACAATTTCTTGGCTCTGAACTGAAGGTATTTACTGCTTGAATTATTTTGATTGAAATCTGAGGGATTGAATCTGAATCTTTTGTAATTGAATACCCCAAAATAACTAGTGATATTCTCCTAAACATGTAGAAGAGGGAACCTCATAGATGAGGAACTATGATGCGCCAAACATTGCTGAATCTCTGCTCCAGTCCATCACAGCCAGAATGGCCATTGATTGGGTTAATGAGAACTAATTTTCTACCAGAATCTTGGAGGACATGTTTCCACCCGTGTTTATTCTCCAGGATGCTGAACTATAACTACATTTCTGTTTCAACAGGTGATGAAACAGTGGAACAAAATAACTTGGAGACTTCAAGGGAACTTCAGACTGGAACAGTGGAAGGACCAGCTGTTCTACCCAGAAAACCATTTGGGAATGAAGTGCAAGGTTCCCTCAAACATCCAGGACTGGCAGAACCAAAGCAACCCAAGATGATTCGTGCTGATATGAAAAGGTGTAAGAATACTCTTGCCCAGCAAAATCCTCTAGGAACAAGATGGGGAGCAGAACCTAGAGAGAATGTTAACCGAAGTCCATTCTCAAACGTGAGCCATGACTCCCAGGAAGCTGGGAGAATCTGCCCATCTTTCGTTGAAAGACCCCAGTTCTTAGGATGGCAGAAGCCCCATTACACACAAAGATGTCAGCGTTTACCTGCAGGGGAGAAGCCCCATCACTGTGGATCATGCAGGAGAACTGTTGCAATCCCACCATTAAGACCTAACTCCCCTCATAATTCCGCATTGATTCCTTTCTTGAATGCTTCCTCTGAATTTTCTTCTACCTTGACTCTGAATTCTGTAGGGCCGCTGAATACCCAAGCTCTGCCAGGTAACCCAGCTTCTACCCAGTCTCAAAAACCCCATGCCTGTGAGGAATGTGGCAAACGATTCCGAATCCTAGCAAACTTGGAACGGCATCAGCAGCGTCACGCAGCAGAAAAACCACACCAGTGCAGAGACTGTGGGCGCCGTTTCCGCTGGGGTTGTCACTTAGAGCGCCATAGGCGATCACGCCGCTGTGTGGAATGTGGCGGAGGCCTCGCAACACCTCCTCCACCCCCAACTCCACCTCCAGAACCTGACCGACCCTATTCCTGTGGGGAGTGTGGGAGGCGGTTTACACAGCGCTCAGCACTCAGCAAACATAGGCGTCTGCACTCAGGGGAGCGTCCCTATGGGTGTGGAGAGTGTGGGAAACGCTTCCTGCAACGCTCTGACCTCACTATTCATATCCGCTCACATTCTGGTGAGCAACCCTATGCCTGCACAGAGTGTGGACGCCGCTTCAGTGTCAGTTCAAACCTCAGCAAGCATAGACGCATGCATCGGGGGGAGCGCCCTCATGCATGTTCTGTCTGCTCTAAACGCTTCCTCCAGCGCTCAGAACTCCTTATCCACCAGCGTGCTCACACTGGGGAGCGCCCTTATCCATGCACAGCTTGTGGAAAGCGCTTTGCTCGCCGGGCTCATCTCAAACGCCACCAGCGAACCCATGGGGGAATGCCTGCCACAACTACTGCATCTCGGCACCAGAATGCTCATCTTTTCACTGCTCCCTCCCCAGATGCCATGTCCTTCGTGAACATCAACAGCATGAATCTTGGGTGACTGATGTCCTTGAATCACATGCTTAAACCAATGCAGTTGCCACAGGATTATTCCCACCTGTAGTTGGGCCTCCTGCTTTCTCAACAGCTCGAGAGTCTGAGAATGGTTCTTTACTGGGTCTACTCTGGGCTGTGCCCTTTTTTGGATGTCTTACCTTCTGCTCATAGCATTTTTGTCGGGGACAATCTGAATTCTGATTAGCCGATGGAAATGGCATTGTATTAGCCCCTTATCCTTGTTTGTTTGGAGGCTTGGCAGGGTTTTTTGCTTGGGCCTCCAAGCTTGCCCTTATATTATAGGGTACGGAGCCAGTGAAATTATTCATGATCATCTGCTACATTCCCTGACTTGTTGATTTATCTTGGTACTACCACTAGTGTGTCAAGCTTGACAAGTCTGGAGAGGAAGGACACAATAACTTTACTATCCAAAGTTAACTGCAATTCATTGATGCAAGTAATTATGTCTTGCAAACCACAATCATAACAGGCATTTATTACAGATTCACAGATGTAGTTCTTTTTTCTTTTGAAATGGTCCATTATACGATTCTCCTTGTCTTCCCTATTTTTGTAAATTTAACCAATCCCCAACATTACCCTGGCCAAAAATCTCATTTTGAGCAGATTGCCCTTGTTTCTTTTGATGGGAAAGAAATCTAAATAGGCTTGTCTGAAGGGCTTTGAACTCATTACCTGTAGACAAAAATGACATATTGTACTTGTTGTTGAGTCTACAGTATATATTAGGATATACATATTGTAGCAGTCAGTCTATAACTGATTGAATTGGGTGCATTTTATGTCTGTGGTCTATGCTTCTACAGCTCTGAAAGACAATCATGCCCAAGCATTGGATGATCCAGAACTGTCATGAGAGAACAGCGGTTCAGAATCAAGAAACAGAGTGGTGATTTGGGCCTCACAGCTGTTTGTGGAATTTGGGAAAAGATGAGCCATGCCTTCAGAAGTGTTTTTAGTGCTCTTTCACTATCAGCTCCTCAGAGAGCAAAGTAGGGACTGCCTCTTGTTGAGAATTCTGGACTGGAGCATTTTAGAATGGAAAGAATCTGCTTGCTACATCTGGTGATTCAGCCAGCTTTGAAGAGAATGGTAAAGTTGCTGCTGTGTAAGGACAACAATCTTTTGGTACACACTACTGTGACAGGCAATTCCCAGGTATATTATTATTTACCAGGCCAGCGTTAAAGTTCCAGCTTGTATATTCTTGATATATGTAGGGCTGGCATTTTGTTTTCCATCATAAAATTGGCCATGGCCTCTAGATTGGAGAAGCAATTAATATCTGATTTAAGACTAATGCAGTAGAACTTTATCAATTTTTTTAACCATGTATTTTCTTTTAAACCACATAGTTGAATCCCGGAACGTACGTATATATGAACAAAATAGAATATTTTGCAACACTCTTCTGCAGGAGCTGTTTTGCATCTTTCATATTATAACAAGTGTTTTGGGTTGAGGTCACAGCCACAAAATGGTTTGGAGCCTTCTCCATTTTATAACTCTGAACATCAAGGAGCTCATGACGATATGAAACATGAAAACTTTGCATATGCAATTTTTTTTATCATAGTGCGTAATATGTCTTACCCAGTGCAGTTCTAGTCTTCTTCAGGCCTGCATATTGTTTTAAAACATGTACGGAAAAATAATATGTTGGAATGTCGTGACCAAGTTGCATGTTGCAAGAAACAGTCAACGGGTCAGACAGACTAGCTGGGATGGGTGCTAGAATTGGATTCCATTGCCTCAATAGTGGGCTAATTTGATTTACAAATGAGGGCAAATATACGGTACATGTCCCAGGATAATGATGCAAGATCGAAGTTGGATCGGTCACTGGGAGCAGAGATTTACTCTTCCAAGCTTTCAGACCCACGTTAGAACCCATCTTCAAACTTAGTCAGACTTAAGACTGACTCTAGACTCTTTAGACTTCAATCTGATTTAGCAATAGCTATTTGATAAACCTTTTATAAAGAAGAGTGATTGATTGCTATTTTATTCAGTTTATTCAAAATGACCAGGAAATGGTTGCTGATTAGCTAGCTGGGCATTACAGAGTCTTAGGGAGAGAATATCATTTGGATGTTGGTAGAGAAATAGAAAGGAGGGAATTGTTAATAATTCTTTGGCTCTGTAATTTTTTAATCACTCCTAGTGGGTCACTCTGTCAGTGGATATTGCCTTCCATGGATATTTTTTGAAACATATTAGAGCACATTTGATAGATTTTACCTGCTACAAGGCTATTGAATCAGGCATATTACCAAAACGACTTTTATATTCAACTGGACAGTACTTGAAGAGCTCTGATAAGTAATTTAAATGTTCCAATTTACATACCGTTTGATCTCTACACTACCAGTGATTAAGTAGACGTTTGCTCAGATCCACCATCTGAGCCTATTCCCTTTCTCTCTTTTTGCATTAGGCATATCACAAAAATTGTTCGCTTAATAATCTTTGGTTTAGTAAATTAAAATTTATATTAGTCTATCTTAATCTTAAGAACTAGATAATATGAAACAAGAATTGGTTCCTCTGCAAAATTTCTATATTGCTAAAACTCGTTCTCATGATCTTTAACTGATCAAAACGGTGCATCATAGAGCAACATTTTTGAGTCCAGATATCTCAAAATGGGTTAATTTACAGAATGTGTTCAAAGTATGAGACCCATGACTTCCACGGGAATTAAATTTGGGGAAATTGTGTTTGATTGAGTACTGCTGGGTCATGGAATG
Organism: Coluber constrictor foxii; assembly: GCA_038048745.1. Classification (NCBI taxonomy): domain Eukaryota; kingdom Metazoa; phylum Chordata; class Lepidosauria; order Squamata; family Colubridae; genus Coluber; species Coluber constrictor. Next base: position 76,212,928 of record CM075961.1, read on the forward strand.
TTGAAAAAGGATATTTTGGCAATTTCTGATGCTCCCTGCCAGATTTCCACAAGGAAACTCAATCCAGAAGTCAGTAGGAACAGAAGTTGTTTCTGTTCCCACTGCTTTTTTGCCTACCTAGGTAAAGAAATATCTCTGAAATTATGACCCAATGGGGCATGGGTGGTAATGCAAAGTTTTTGGAATTCCCTGTTTGTAGTTCACTTCTGCTAGGATCTTCTCTAATCTCAGCTATTAGCAAATAGCTCAATTACTCTCAGGGCCTGAACTTTATTGATGGGAGTATTCACACAAGAATACTCCAAATTACAAGAAAGAGACCGATCTTAATTTTTGAGCAGATTTTAGGATTTTTAATATATAAATTCCAACAAAAAAGCAGGAACTATTTTTATGGGAATTATGGCTCAAGACACAGAAAATAAAACATTCAAGTGAAGGCTTCTGAATGTTAACCCAAATTCTGCAGAAAGCTGTATTCCTGTATTTACAATGAAAATTATCCTATAAGTTTTTAATCATAGGAAAAGGTAGTATTTTCTTTTGATTACACACACAGACACAGACACACACAGACACAGACACACACACACATATCCCTATAAAATTGCAAGCAAGGATAAAGGATAGTATTATTCTTTATTAAGAGATACCAAAAGGAATGCATTATTGTCCCACTCCATTTTGGGGCTCAAATAGGCTGTCTATGGTGAAAATCAGGTAATATTATCTGGATCATGGAACAAGTAGGTTAGTCATCATCTTGAATGAGTGTCCACCAGGCTTCAGATCTTTGGCATCACCTGCAGCAGATTTAGATGAGGAAGAACACGGGAACAGCTCTACTTTCTCTTACTTACCACCTAAATCTTCATATAGGAATCAAATAGCTGTCCTAAGGATATTTACTAAGGGAGTTTATATAACGGCAGTGTCCGGCAGTTCTATTTATTCCACAGAATCAGATACGTAGTCCTGAAGGTGAGATTTGTGCCTTTGCCTTGTATTGGACGTTATCTTCATGAACTCATAAGTCCTTTTTTAAAAAAAGCCTTTTATGTGCACCATGTGAGACGGTATCCCAAGTTTAATCTTGATGCGTTTGGTTTTGCTTATTGCTCACCAATTCCAACGGGGGATAATCTGCTAACATTCTTTCTGCAGCACTTGTGATAGATAAAACATCTTCCAAACCAGTAAGCAAGTAGAGCAAAAATCTTCAGGTGTATTAGAAAATAAAATAGGCCATAACATTTTTTAAAAAATTTTTTTGGATGGAACGTTGTGGTTGTAGGCCTTGGAATTTCCCTTGTTTCAAAGCCACTTGGTTTGCCGAGACTTGCAGTTCCATTCTCACAAAGATTCCCTTCCAATGCAAACAGTTTCTACCATAAATGTCTGCAAAATGCGGACAAAATCTCTTGGCCTTTCCTAAACCTTAACTTAGGAAAGGCAGTAAAAATTTCCTCCCTAAACTTTGGTTCTCAGAGAGCAGTTGATTGCTTGATGCTGTGGAAACTGACACGAGTTGGAGATGTAGGAATGGACATGGCCCTTGCTACTCGGGCACGGATGGAGTGTTTGTCCTGCCATCGGTGCCATCTCTTTCGTACTGCAGAACGGACCTAAAAATAAATAATAACAAAAAATAAACATTATTGCTTCCTAATTTCTCCTTTGAAAGGAGTCCCAGATTCAATGAAGACTAAGGCCAGTCTAGATGTATTACAGCAGCCTTGGGTAGTCTCATGATTTTTGGAAGCATTTCAACCAAAATATATTTCAACCCAAAAAACATTGATTGAAGATGATGAAATTTATTTTACGGTTAAATCCCCGAAGGGCAGGATTTTTAGATCACAATCTGCTTTGTACAAAAATATTAAAAGGTGTGTTGTGAATCCTTACCATTCATAAGCGCAAAACCACAGTCTATAACCTGTAATGAATGTGTTTATCAAAGAAAAACGTATGAAGTGTCCACATGTGAAAAACTCTTATTTTCTCAGGATACTTAACGCAAATAACTACAGCAATTTTGTTTAATTAATGTTGGCTGACGATTCTGAAAAGAAAAAAAAAATCTTCCAGAGAAAATTTCACTCCCAGAAATCACATTCCTGAGGATACTCTGCAGCAATGGTAAGTTTACTCATTAATTCACTTAAAGTTGGTTATACAACAAGTAGGTCCTTTGAGATAAAGTAGATACCATAGCAATATTTTCCAGCTGATGAAAAAGGATGATAGAAGTAGGATCCAATTTGGGGGGAAAAAAAGATTTACTGTATCACAAACAGTGGCTGAAATTGATTTCTCGATAACTAAGTTAGTTATAACTAACTAACTAATAACTGTAATAACTAATAACTGTAATAATTAAGTTGTAGTGAGGCAAGATACAGAAGGAAGAAAAAATTCTTGCCCTTTAAGTTGGACACAGATATTCTTTAGGAACAAGTGTTTCTTGTTCAGACATAAAACTATCAGTGTACAGTTTGTCTTACTTGTTTCTCTTTAAGCCAACTGTTCTCAAACCCATGTTTCGTACATATTTTAGGAATATAGGTAATCCTTGTCTTAACATTCATAAACTTTGGGTTTGTTCAAAGTTAGCACTGAAAAATATGATTTATGACTATTTTTGAAACGACTATTGCAGCATCTCCATGGTCACTAATCAAAATTGGGACGCCAGAAAACTGGCTCACATTTATGACTGTCCTGGAGTCATGTGATCACCTTTTGACAAGCAGTCAATGGGGAAGCTATTAACATTTAACAACTGTTTTACTAATTTAATAACTGCAGTAATTCATTTAACAATTGTGGCAAGGGGGGTCGTTAAATGGGCACTTAAACTCAACTTTCACTTAGCAACAGAAATGGTCATAAGTCAAGGACTACCTATAGAAAGGCTAGCATTCTGATTTTGCATGCCAATTTACCATTCTGGTTGAGAATTCCTACATAAGATTGAGAAGGACTACTCTAGGCATTACATCAATTCTCCTTAAAAGCTGGGAAAAAAATATTTGGAGAGGAAAAACCCAAGGAACTCTTCTCATCTTAAAATTGTTCTCAATTTTTTTAAAAGGTTTTCATTTGTATCTTCCCCTTGCAATTGTCTAAAACTGTTTAAAAGTATTAAAGATATATCTTAATGTAATAATGCTGTTATATTATTTTATCATATTTATACCAACCAGAATGACCTCAGAGATCATTGTCTTCAAGGGGTTCCTCAAAAAGAACATTTAAATACTAAAAGACATTTGAATTCAAATTTCAAAAATTAAACCAACATTTGAAACTTCAAAAGCTTAATTTCTTCATACTTCCTTTGCTATGTTCTGAGTTTTATTAACCTAAAATAGTGGCTCTCAATTCTCCCAAAGAAAGCTTAGACTATTCCTTAGTGGCATGCAAAGTAATAACCAACCTCCTCTTTCCTTCATTTCCAACCCCAACTCACCTCACTGTTCAGGAAACAGTAGAAAACAGAGACAAAAAAGCCCTGGATGGAGAAGAAAAAAGATGATGGAATCAATCTTTTAGAGAAGAGAAACAAATTGCCACGATTCCCCGCACTCCACCCCACCCAAAACAGACTCAATTATTAAGGTCTTTCAACAGACACATACCCTGTTTCCCCCAAAATAAGACATCCCCTGATAATAAGCCCAATCAGGCTATTGAGTGCATGGCAATAAGGCCAAGCGCTTATTTCAGGGCTCAAAAAAAAAATATAAGAAAGGGTATTATTTTGGGGGAAACACGGTGCTAGCGTTCATGTCTCTAATCTAAAAATCTGCTCTACAACATGACTTGTCTTCTTATCTATTACAGTGGTGAAATCCAAATTTTTTTACCGCCAGTTCTATGGGTGTGGCTTGGTGGGCATGGGCATGGCTTGGTGGGCGTGGCAGGGGAAGGATATTGCAAAATCTCCATTCCTACCCCATTCTGGGACCAGCCAGAGGTATTTGCCGGTTTTCCGAAATACTCAAAATTTCCGCTACCAGTTCTCCAAAACCTGCTGGATTTCACTCCTGGTCTATTATCTAATAGCAGTCTTTCTAGTGCTGGATTCTCCTTGCTTACACATTGGCAATCTCTAAATTTTCTACATTTATCAGAAGATTTGGACTAGAGATACAATATATTCCTTCCAGTGTTGTACAAGAAAATGGACTGTGGTTAACTCAAAGAATGGGACTCATTGTTCCCATGTTTAATAACTGAATTTGTAACAAAAATACACATCTGAGGCCTCCAGTGCCTTGAACACAACCTGCAAAGTGGGTTCTCGCCATTGAAAATTTCGCTGAATTGAAATTTTAACGTCATAAAGAATATCATTCAATTCTTGGAGAGTTTTCAATTATTTGCATTTTTTAAATGTAGTTACATTTAAATTAAATACAAATTCAAACACGTTTAGCTTTTGCCTCTGTCAACCTTTTAGCAAGTGGTCTTCCTTCAATTATGCTGATGTGCTTTCCCCCCATTCCTTGAAGCAGGAGGAAAGTGTGAAAAACACTGCTTCTGCAACTTATCTTTTATCAGAACAGAGTACACAACTAGGAAAGGTGGCGAAGCAACACGTTAAATAAATACATAAAATACCTTTAATATAAGATATTCATATACCTTATATATAACATCACTGAAAAATCAGATCTATATTAATGCCATGTTTCCAACCTCCCTTCTAACTCATTTCAGCTCTGAGGTTTTTTGTGAGTTTCTGCCTACCTGGAAGGACTCCAAAAGGGAGTTGAAGTAAATGAAGACTATCCTGGATACCTCATCTTCTCCAGGGTTAACGAAGAAAAGCATGTAGGTTATTCCTAATAATGGAAGGAGCACAAGGGTGGCCTTCACCGCTTTCCTGAAGGAAGAGAATACGTGTTACCATCCAGACTATAACGAATAGAATGGAATGAAATGGATTCAGTGGTGGGTTTCCCCCGGTTCGCACCGGTTCTATAAAACTAGTAGTAAAACTGGTGAGAGGCTCCGCCCACTGACCCTGACATCATCAAAACACTTCTGTGCATGTGCAGAAACTTCTGAGCTTGTGCAGAAGTGTGCGAGTGAAGCGAGCGAGCGCACACGGCCCCATTGCAAACCGGTAGTAAAGGTAAGTAAAACCCACCCCTGAATGGAATGGAATGGAATGGAATGGAATAATAGAAGAGCAGAGCAGAGCATAGAATATTATCTCTTTAAACATACACTAATCAGCATACATTAAAATGAAATTTTGTTGCATTCAGCTCCCAAAAGATAATCGCTTTGCATATACCCACATGCATACATATATATGACACAGAAACATCAGAAGAGTGAGCGAACGAAGCGAGCGCGCACGGCCCCATTGTAGTAAAGGTAAGTAGAACCCACCCCTGAATGGAATGGAATGGAATGGAATAATAGAATAGAATAGGGTAGGGTGGGGAAGGGTAGGGTAGGATAGGGTATTATCACTTTAAATGTACACTAATCAGCATACATTAAAATGAAATTCCATTGCATTCAGCTCCCAAAAGATAATCGTTTTGCATATACCCACATACATACATATACGGTATATGATACATAAACATCAAGAGTCTAGTTCAAATGTATATATGGTGAAAAAAAGAATCCTGTCAGTTTACAAGAGTGACATGTTACAGAATCTATTAGTCTTACTATAGATACTTCGAAACCTTCTCTGAGAGAGGAGCAATAGGAAACAGGCTGTGAAGTGGGTGTGTGGGACCTCTAATAATGCTTTGAGCTCTAAGCACATAGCACTTATAATGGGAAGTGAGTTCTATAATCTTCTCGGCTGTCCTTACCACTCTCTTTATGGACCTTCTATCTGAGGCACTGCTGCCACCAAATCAAACAATGATGCAATTTGTTAAAACGCTTTAAATTGTGCCTTTGCAACAAGTAGCCAGAACATAAGGAGAAAGATGTGCTCTCCTCATCCGATGCAGGAAATGCAAACGCTAGTTGTATGCTTCACTAAAGATAATACATGAAGAGACCAAGTCAGATTGTTATTTATCTGCACCCACAGATACATGAGTTGGCTTCCACCCAATAAAACCTGAATTGACCTAGTACTGAATCCTACTTCAGTGCTGGCAATGAGCCATTATTCTCTCTCCTCTCAGAGCAGTAGATTAGTAAGGGTGTTGGTTTGGTATGCTTTCTCCCAAATTCACTGTTGCCCTCCCAGTTACTCTGCTGACTTTCCACTCCTGCATCTCCCTCTTGAAGCAGCTATTTCAGTCAGCTTCTTGGTTTTGTTTTTAGGACAGGCCTTCTTATAACTCTCTCTATTCTTTTCTCTCTTGCACTGCTCCTTCCCATCTAGGTTAATACCTGTACTGGATGGTCTCTGAGGTGGTTGAAGCCCGAAGCTTGGTCATCAGGATTCTGACAATGTTGAATAAAAAAATAAAATTGATCTGGAACAGAAACAGAAATCAATTTGAAACTGATAAAATAGTTGGGCAGGGAGAGTTTTATACCAAGTTGTGTGTAGCATAAATTAAAGTTATCCCCTAAATGATTCCATTATAGTGTACAAGAGTTGGAATAGTATTGAAACATCACTATCCTGTTCTTACTTGTACTTTATATCATCTTTATATTCTTATTAATCCTTGCATTTTCCCCCACAGCAAGCCCCCTAGGATTAATCCCATCAGGTACAAAATGCTAAAAAAAAAAGACTATCTCAACATCCCTGTTTTTCAAAATAGCAGCATGTTATTTGTAGAAGATGTTCTGAAAATAGGAAGACAGAGAAGCTTAGAAAAGTTTTGTCATTATAGAGTGCAACCATTTCATCAGATTACATTACTTATTAGCCTCATATAATGGACTCAGATACATCTCAGATTCAAGGTGTAAAGTTCAGGAACAGTCAAATAATAAGTTACTGATTGAATTCTTATTTAAACCATGGACTTTCTGAACATCTGATACCCAACAATACACATACACACACATCTTCAAGCTGTAATGGCTCCATATCAATTTGCATGGTAACCAATCAGTCTTTTCATGGTATATACTTAATATCCTATGGGGATCCTTACTTGAGCATTCCCATTTGCTCAGTTAATCCTGGTTCCATCCTGCTACAATCATATATTTATACAAGTATATAGATTTAAGAAATGCAGCCTAGTTTCCAACTCTCAGAGAATGTACACAGCATGTCTTGAAAATATGTTTTTAAACATTGTTTTAAAGTTTCCAATGTAGTAGCAAAATCCAATTTTTAATTTTAATTTTTCAGGCTACTTCATTCTCTGCCACTGGGAGGAGCTATTTTCTCAACTATTTAAAGCAAGAAGGAGATAGATTTTATTTGTCAGGCATTTATCAAAGGTATTTTTCTTCCCTTGGGAGTGTTTTGGTATAAAATTCAAAAATTCAGTTTGTATTTTTATATACTGCTACTAACCAATAGAAAACAAGAGGCCTCTGTTCAATTCAACATTGCCTTCATTCCCTGGTTATATTGTTAGGTTGGTGTTTGTGCTAACATCAAATAGAATACTATTATCTATTATTGCATCAGCTGTTATTTACTTTCTAAACTTATACTGATTTTCATTCATTTATTTTATTACACATCTGACTTCTCTCCATCAATGATTCTAGCTTACAACTAGATAAAAACAATATATAATATTAAAATGATAGATATTATCATTAAAATAGATGAGATAACTAAGGAAGGAATCAGTATATAACAGGCTGGAAGTAAAGTTTTTTTAAAAAAAAAATCCATTAACCATCTCTGTATGGAATGCCACCATATGGAGATGGGATGTTAAAACCCCAGACCAATCTTAGACTTATCTACATTAATTCAATATTATGCAGTAACATTCATATATTTCTTTCTTTTAAGTTCCCCCTCCTCCTGCCTGAGTCTTTAGCACATCATCATTGCTGTATTTCTTTGTTATGCATTTATGAGTATGCAATAGAACAAAAGCTGAACTGACTGTTTTTATTAGTATCAGCTTGAGCATAGAACAAAAAGTTTATTGCGTGTACCTTCAATCCTTATATAAGAAAATTTTAACGATATCTTTTTAAACTTTAAGAATTCAATATAAGCAGTAAATGGCAAGGCACATTTTGGGCTATAGAAAGTTTTAATAGATTAAGGGCTCAGAGAATGTTGGAATATTTTATTTTGAATATTAAGAGTTATTGCAATTAATTTTAAAGAATAAATGTATAAATATTTTCAATGTTCGCGATATAACATGATAAGCAAGTTATAACAGCATTCAGAAAATTTGTTGAGGAATGGCAACGGGACTTTAAATCCACATTTTAAGTTAGATTGTGTTTTTAATGAACATCCTGTTCCCAGAAAAAGTTGTTACACCAGAAGAGGCTAATATAGAAAAGAGAGAGAGCAAAAAAGGAAAACAATTATCTGACATGATTATGAAGAACAACATGAACAGGAATTTATCACTGGATATGTAAAAAAATGAATCGCTAAAAATTAAGAAGAAAATAAAAATATTTCTATTAAAAATAATAAAGGTCAAGAGAGTAATTGGAATAATTAGTCTCTGCTTGAATTTACAAAAAGGCTTGTTACAGTTTTAAAGAAATTAGAGACAGGGGATAATGATCATTCAAATGGATTAAAGAGCAAGATGATTTTATGTAAAAATAAGGATTATAAAGTTGGCTTATTTGATTAGTGTTAAAATGGGATATGTTGTTACTTGGGGATGTTATTTCTGGAGTTATTGACATCTAGACTGGAAAAGATGTCCATTCTGATTTTCTTACAGACAGAATTTTAGGCTTGTTAACTAATGTGATTATTTTAGAGATCTGTTTTGACTTCTTGCTGATACCTGGATTAAAAAAGACATTGCTTACTGAATTTGCCTATAGTTAACAGTGGAGGTATGGGATGAAGAAGTTTATATATCTGTTAACTAGGAGATTCTGAAATTGTTTATATTTGTCATGATTAGGGTGGGAAGTCACTTTCTTAGGTTCTTTTTCTTTTCTTTCTATTTTTTCCTTTTTTGCACCTTTATTTTTCATTTTTTTCTTTGTCTTTTTAGTTTGCATTATCTTTTATTATTGTACTTAGACCTCTTTTTTTTTTAAATTTGATTTTTTTTTTCGCCCTTCTCCGGAGACTCAGGGTGGCTTACAATGCATTAAGCATTGCATTGTAATAAATAAACTCTTAATAAAAATATTTTTAAAAGAAGCCAACATATTTCACAGAAAACACTCTTTCTTCATAAGATGAGCAGTTTATTTATTTATTTATTTTTTGATATGAACAACTCTGTGAGCAAGAAAGCCAATTAGACTAAATGAATAGTGTTGAATATTGCATGAATGGCACAAGAAGTGAACCATGAATAAATTATTTTATTTAGAATGAGTGGGATATAAGAAAATTGGTATTTACCAAAGGTTGAACCTACACACCCTTTTGGATAGTAATAGTACATTGTTTGTAATATGTTCAATTCAGTGATGGGTTGTCCCTGGTTCGGACCGGTTTACAAGAACCGGTAGTAAAACCGATGAGAGGCTCCACCCACCATCCCGGATGTCATCATAGGTGATCTGCACATGTGCAGAAGTTTGGCTGCATGAGCAAAGCGAGCATGCATGCACAATCCCGTTGTGAACCAGTAGTAAGGGTAAGTAGAACCCACCCCTGGTTCAATTCCTAATAGGGTCAGATGTTAAACAAGTTGAATTTAATCATTGCACCTGTTCCCCTCTTGTGTTATTGCCATCTAACCTTGTTCTGTATAAGGACTGTCTTTTACTCTAGGCAGCAAAATGACATATCTGGTCATAAGTCTAAAAACTCTCAAACAGATTATGAAGATTAGAAAAAGATTATAATCTTATCCCCTATTTCAAACAGCTGTTTCAAAGGACTCTTGGAATAATGTTTGTTAAAACCCCATTTGTTAGAATGGATATGATTACTGTCTGTGTTGCGTATTACAGTATCAATGGCATTTCATTTGATATGCAATTTTATATTTGTCTAAATCTTTCACTACTGGCAGTAGGGATAGGGACAGAAAGATTAGCAGTGTTTTAGAGTTGTGCTAGTAGGCTGACAGCATTATCACTATCCACAAAACAAATAGCATTTTTCTCTACAAAAAAGCTAGGCATTTAAAAAATAGTTCCATAAATTTTCAGACTAAACTGAGGAAAACCTAGCGATGGGAATGTCTAGTGTCTTTTATGCTGTGCATCATCTATGAATATGATACAAAATTCTTGGCACAGTTTTAGAACTGGTTCTTTATCATTTTGGTCATGTTAAAGAAGAATATACAAGTAACTCCTGGATCTCTTCTTTATATTATATTGAATGACCTGACTGAAGCAGGATAAAATACCTGGGTCATATTTAGTGCTAAATTCTGGGTTAGCACCATGTATAAAAGCTGAATGGAGAATTTAAATCTTAGGCAAGATTCTAACCTATTCCCTTTCTTCTTCCCATGAGAAAGCATTAAATCAGCATTCAATCTCTTGTCCTGTTTTATGTTACACAGGAAGCAGAAGATCAGTGAGTAAAGTATCCAGCAATATATTCTCAATTGTTTAGTATATTTTAAACCTTATTTAAAACCTTATTTTAAATATATTCTCAATTGTTTAGTATATTTTAAACCTTACGTTCTGCTTTATACAGAACACCAAACCATTGGGGATTATGGAAGCTATAGGCCACTATTTAAAAAGTTTTCATTTGAGGAAAGTTGTTTGAAGAATAGAATTAAAACAACTTTGGACTGAAAAACCTTCCGAAGATAGATTGCTGAAATTTCTAATTGAGGATTTTGTGTCCTCTTGCCTCTATTAATTCAAGTATAATTTAATACTCAGATTCGGAAACAATAATGACCACAGTTCACAGAGAGCACAAACAGCTGCAATATCTCTGTATGCCTGGCATCAGCCTCTAACAATACAATCATTTCCCACTTTCTCCCCAGGACTCTGCATTGACCAAGGTTGGAACAGAGATATGGTTAGGTTAATAAGGCAGTGGCTATTATCCTCATCAAAGAACATTATTAGCAGGCTTGCTGGGAACAGGGAATGTGTGTGAAGTATGCTGCGTTCAATTGATACAATGGTGATAGGGTGAGAGATATTGGCAGGGAAGTACAGCAGCAGGACAAAAATGGAGTGGAAAGAGGAGGAGTGGAAAGAAAGAAGGAATAAAAGAAAACTGTAATTCAAGGGATGTGTCACTCATTTGTTGTTACTTTAAGATAGCAAAATGTGACACTGCTTTGGAGATCTCTCTACTCCTGTAAACCATGTCTAGTGGAAATGATTACCCACAAGGAAAGAAATCCTTGGCCTTCTTCAGTTCTCCTTTTTTCCATGACTGAAAAAATAGTTTGGTATTCTTAGTGGCCAAGTGGCTTCCAATAAAAATTTTAGTGTTCACTTTGTTTCTTGCCCAACCTACTGATACTAATAAAATTAGTGTCATGAGAGTAAAAAGGAAGGAAGAAAAGCAACCTGAGAATAACTCCTTAATGCAAAGCAAGTGAAAATATTATTTTTTCCAGTATGAAAGTGTAAAGAATTATATTCAGGACAACGAGAGGCATAGCAGAACGGGGTTAAAACTTTTCAGAGCTGAACAAGAGAGAAAAATTAGTTTGCACATTTTTCTGCTACTAATAATTAACTGATCCTGCCAGATCTTTTTCTTTTATTCGTAATTACTGCATTGGGAATGCTCTTCTTTTTTGCCTCTAGTCACCCTGGAAAATCTTGGCATTGTATAGGTGGGGGCTTCCATTCTTACCAGCAGCACCAGTATCATTGGACCTTGATAGATGTAATCAGTGTAAACTCCTGCACGCTTCCCAAACCAGCACCTGCAAGTTAAAACACAAATGGATAAAACAGTGTTTTTCAAACTTGTCACTTTTAAGATATGGGGACTCCAATTTTCAGAATTCAGGTGGGCAGTTCTGGAAATTGAAATCCACACATGTTAAAGTTGCCAAGTTTTAAAAACTTTGAGATAAATAATGTTGAGGGTTTGACTTTAAATATATGTGAAGCAGAGCTAAAGTTCAAGACCCAAATCCATATTTTGTTTCAGCTATGTGAAATAATACAACCTATCCAATAGTATAAAAAGAAAAACTCTCTGTTTAGATGCTGGGTGCCTTTTGATGTTCAACAATTAGCCCCTCTCCAGAGAAGCAAGGCAAAGAAAAATAATTTTTGATTAATTCATAGTGTACTGACAGCTCTACTCCAAAGTCATAGTTTGCTCTAGGACAGAATTTCATTATAGTCCAGAATATTTTTTTTTTATTTTTAAATCAATAATTTAATTTTTGTAACAAAACAATATTCAATCTTCCAAAAAAAACTTAAGAAATACAATCTATTCACCACCTTGAGTTATTTATAAACAAGTTGAAATTGAAAAAAAATCAAGTAAAATAAATTAAGGGACAAAGTCTACCTTATATTTTATGTTTATTAGTAGACACTGGCTTACCAATAAATTCTTATGTGTGATAAAATATTTCTTTTCTTAGCTTTTATTAAAAGCTAAGCACTTCCAACTGCTGAACCTTTCCAGCATGGCAACTTCTCTCCCACTAAATCTTTTTGAAATCATAGGAAAACATCCTGTATTGTTGAAAGTACATGTTGTAAAGTACACAGCAAGAAAAATAATATCTGCTGAGAATAAAGTACATCGTTAGCTAATTAGGACATTTGGAATGCTGAGATGATGTACTCAGGTAGAGATCAATTTCTGGTTTTCCTTCTAGTAGATGAGATACAGCCAGTCAAAAAGCATTCATCTACCAGAAAGTAAACTAGAGAAGTAGATTCCCAAGGTCATCATTTATTTTGAAGGTCCCAAAAACCTTCATATCACTTCTATTTTCTAAGAATGCTTAATGGGACCAAGAGACTTTCTGCTAAATAAAGATGTTTGTTTGGCCTGCATCTAGCAGCACTAAGATAACCTAAGGAAATATAATTGCCTTTTTCAATGTATAATATTCTACACTGTCCCATTTTACTTTCACTGGGGGTAGGTTATTCCTACTGAAAAGATTAACGGAACTATCCATCCTATATTGATAAGCAAAACTTCCAATAAATTCCGTAGAGGTCAAATCACATCGTTAAATATGGGTTAAAATATTGTAAAGAGCCTTGGTGGCGCAGCAGACTAAAGTGCTGTTAATTAGCACTTAGCTGCCAGCTGCCTGCTGCCTGCAATTGCTGTGAGTTTGAATCTCACCAGGCTCAAGGTTGACTCAGCCTTCCATCCTTCCGAGGTAGGTAAAATGAGGACCCAGATTGTGGGGGCAATAAACTGACTTTGTATAAAAAGAACACCACTTAGGGGGTGCCAAAAGCCCTACTAAGCAGGTATATACAAAAGTATGAATGCTATTGCTTAACACATTGTAAACTGCCCTGAGTCTCCGAAGAAGACCAATCAATCAATCAATAAATAAATAAAATACTTTTAGCTGGCAATGCCTGTGTTTTTTCTTTGGACTGTATTAATGAGGAGGGGGAGCAATATTAACTCACCTTTTCCTGTGGCCTCCAATTCTTAGGTATCAATCAGATCCCTTACTCCTGCAGTTTCTCAAGCACTCACACAAATGAAGTTTGCTAGCCAATGTCTTCAAGGTGACTATGTTTGCATTTGCTGTGCCTTTGCAGAGAAAGTTGCATACCTTTTATCCCAAATGTGGACTGCTTTTTAAGAATCTTGCAGCTGATTACAAGACTGTAACCTGGTTTAGCCATGACCTCAGTTAGGACTTAGCATGGAAATGAAAACCAGGGCTGGCAATTAAGGTAAAAGGTGGCAGCCTGAAATCAATCTTGTTTGTCTGCTTGATTAATTATTATGGAATAGGCTTGCCAGGAGGCTGCTAAGTCTGCCATTATCAAATCCTTGGGAATGGAGGGCCATGGGCACAGGGAAAATACCTTATCTGCTCTTGTTAAATTAGAATGTTGTTTAAAATGAACAGTCTCCCCTTTTGAGTTTCATTAGAGGTACTTGGTCTGTCTAGTCTGTTATTCTTTTTCTGGATGAAATCTAGTTTGTGGTTGAATGATATATACTTTTTTCCCAAAGAAATTGTTCAGTTTTCATTAATCATTCCACTTTTGCTAGCCACGGTCTCAAAGAACCTCACAGTACCTTGAAACTTGACCAACTGTGCAAGCCCTAATAATAAAGACTGAATTAGATTGGGATATTGAAGCTCCGGGCTTAGATCCTTACAGGTTTTTTAAAAGCAGCAGCAGCAGCAGGATGTATAATTAACAGTGAAGGAGAAAAGAAGTCAGATTTACGCCGTGATATTTGAAGTGACGAAAAGATTGACCCTTCCTTGACTATATCATTTTTGCCCTTCAGCGAAAACACAATACAGTGTCTCAAGCTTATTTGTTTTAATGGGACCAGAATCTTGCTTTACTACAGTAAACAAAGACTTATAAGATTACGTTCCTGAATTTGGAAAGGTAAGGAACTACATATTTGAGCTAAAGTACACGAGCAACCCCAGAGGCAACAAATCAAGTATCTTTAGAAAATCTAAACTGCAACTTCTATAATCCCCTACTATCAGCAATGCAGGTTGAAGATGATAAGAGCTGCAGTCCTAAAGAGTAGATTTTCTATTCCACCACATGACTTACACCATAGAGCACAGGTGTCATGTTGCCTTTATGAGGGGTATTGCAACTTTTTTCCTTTGTGGAGCTGAGTTGGGCATGCTATGTGCGTGACGCATCTGGCCCGTAGGCTGCCTGTTTGACACACTGCAAGATGTTGCTATTTCTCCTCTACTGCCATCTTAAAGGAGGCAAAGTACTAAAGAGTACTAGAATATACTAGATTCTTATTTGTATCTAATATTTGTGATATTCACAGATAGGGTTACAGTTGTGTTATGTATCAGAAAGCTGAAGGAAGTGGAAAAAATATTAGTGGATTATTATATGTTGTATATTATGATGCATAATTCTTTATTTACACAGCAAATTTGCAATATGGATTGGAGTGAGAAGTAGCAACTTGATTTATTATGTGCCATCAAATCAATATCAACTCAGAGCAACTACATCAAGAGTTTCTCTACAGGATAATCTGTAACATATTCCTTCAGGTCTTCCACTGATACACCTATTATCTCTGTAAATTAGTCCATCCACCATGATATTCAACTTTTCCATGAGAGCTACTACAGATCTTTGCATAATGTGTCCAAATGTATAAGAAATTGAGCCTAAATCATGAGTGAAAATCCATTTGTTTGTTTTCTTGGCTGTCTATGGTATTCTCAAAAGTCTTCTTCAAGATCAGAGTTCAAAAACATCAATACTTTTCATATTCTGCTTCTTCAATGTAGCAACTGAAAAGACCTATGAAATAGCTTTAATAGAGCAAGATATTTTTTTTTCAAATAGAGATTATATTCCCGGCTACATCTGAACATAATAATCATACTGTGGAAATTCCTTTTTCTACATAACTTGAAAAAGGAATTCCTTAAATGTTTTTGTATTTACTTTGCATTATTTTAATGTTCCGTTTGTTGTTTTATTTTGTATGCTATAAAATTTTATTGTATTTTTAATTGATTAACTGTAAACCAATTACAATTCTTTTAACAGAAGCTGGTGTGATATAATCACTAGGACATTGCACTAGAAACCAGGGCAATCAAATTCAAATCCATTCTTATGAACGAAAATTCACTAGGTAAATTGCAGTATGTCCCTTACTGTCAGCTCAGCCTACCTCACAGCCTACTTATATGGACAAAATGATGGGAGATCTCTATGTAAGATACCTTCATCTCTTGGCTCTGCCCTCATTAACTAGAGTTCTACTTGGAAATTGCAATCCAAGGCAACTTTTGATTTACAGGCAACTTGAAAACGGAAAAACCTACATTTTGCATAGATAAATTGCTTTGATCAGATTCATGCATCGACAAAGATGTGGGAGAAAAGAGGTAACCAGTATAAATAAGAGGAGGCCTGTTAGTAGGGCTACATTTCCCCTCCTACCTAACCTTCTGAAATAATTTCAGACCGTTCTTGATTGCAAAATGATTCATGCTTCTTGGATGCCAGCAGGGCACCCACCCACTGTATGGCAACACAAGCTTGATTTGGAAGTCATTACCATAGTAGCAGAAAAGTGGATGTGAGATTGACTTACTTCTCGTTGTCATAGTAGAGTTTTCCAATAGCCCAGGCAACAATGATGGGGAAAGGGATGCCTGTGAATGGAGCAAGTATTTTAGTGGTGTCATCAACACAAGATCCTACAACAGGTTGAACATGAAGGGATCCAGCTTCATCCACAAAACCAACCAGAAATTTATTTCCTGAACTAGGATATTTTGCTTCCAAGGCTGAAGCAGCATATGAAAACTCAGTCCAATACAGTAGATCCAATACTAAACCTGTTTCCTTTTCATGGCATGAAAAGAGGCTTGTTCAAGACTTTCTCGAATGACAGGACTGATCTAGATGTTCTGGGGCAGTTTTCTGGATGTTCTGAATACACTGAATCTGTGCAAATTGATTATGTGCTATCAAGTTAGTATTGACTCTTGGCAACCACCAAGATGAATTTATGATTCTGAGTTTACTCTCATATTTTGTTTCTAATACCAGTGCAGAAAAACAGTTCCTTGAACATTTAAAAAGCTGCTGTACTTCATTTCAATAGGGACTTATAATTTATTTATTGGTTTATTTATTTCCTCAATTTATAAACTTGTCAACTTGCCACTCTAAGTGGCTTTACAAAACTATTAAAAGCGTCCAAACAGAAACAAAACCCACAGCAATAAAACAACTGTACCCAGGAAACACAAGCTCCCATTACACAGTCTAGAAAATTCACATATCACCCTAGGGTCTGTGGGATAGTAGGGTCAAGACCATATGAATATCAATATCTTATCATGGTTCAACCACAGAATCTCCTTTTACTTCTCAGTATCAGCAGTAAAAGTAACATGATAGATTATTTCTGAATTTTTGTAGCAGCAAAACTGGGTCCAGAATTTGTATAGTACTACAGATGACGTGTTCCAGAGGGTGGGTAAAGTTCTACTAGGCAAACAGAAGCAACTATTTGGATGGTGGATGATGGATATTAAAAGGCAGCAGCAAATTGTTTCAGAAGAGTTGCTCTTCACTTCAGCCCACGAAATATCTTGGGGCATCCCTTCGCATAAACTTAGAGTAATAAAGATTATAATATCTTCCCCAACAGGTGCCTTCCAGAATTTTTATCCTCTCCTCCTCCTGTTATCCAATTGTTATGCTAGTTCAGGTATGATTAAATTAAAAAAATAATACAGTGATGCCCCTGTATATTTCTTTGTTCTACCAGATATCACTTGATGGGTTGAGTTCTCTTCCTATCAGTGCCAATTGGATACATTGAGGGATTTCATTTCAAGAGAAGCCTCCTATCATCCAACAAACTTACTTAGTTGCACCAACCCCCTCCCACCCTTCTCCTTGCCACTCACACCAGCCGAGACAGATGAACATCCACTTCCGCAGCTTGTCTGTCGAATAGGTGAGAACAATAGCAGTGTGCAGATAGCATCCTTCACCAAACATCCAGAAGAAGTTAGTGACATGGAAATAGTTGTAAGCAGCTGTGACAAGACGGCACCATGGCTACGGTGTGTAAGGACAAGCAGAATTAATGAGAGTTCTAGGAAGCTTCTGGTTAGGCAGTTGATTAAGAACCATTAAGTTATGGTAAAGGATTAAGGAACTATTATGCTTAAGGTGTGATAAAAGATCAAGGTCACCAGTAGCCATGCATGTCCATGGAACAACCAAGCCCAGCTCAACCTATCTAGTAGGGTTGCTGTTATCGGGAAAATTAGAGGAGGGAGTGTTCCATATTCTTTTTTAGTTAACAAATAAAGACAATTTAAGCAAAATCTATCCATAATCAAGTTGTTATATAGTTTCATATACCCTGCTAACATTTGAAATTCATTGAACATCCTCCTTCTGCTGAACTGTCATTCTCATCACCATAGGTAGGCATTGCAGGATATCTTATCTAAAATGCACCAAATTAAGGAAGTTTGTGTTGGGTATAAAAAGCCCTATCTACTTTGTTTCTAACTATAGCTCTTTCATAATGCTCCAGACTAGTAACAATTTGACTAAACAAACCGTTTTTTTTACAGTATTTTGCCGATCAGACTAATACAGAGATACCACATTAGAACTGCCGGAATTTACAATAAAAATATTTCTTTCTCCTCGTTTTTGTTACTTTGAAACTAAGCATTAAAACACTAATAACACAACTTATTATTCCAGTTTTGTTATTATTCTATTTTTCTGTATAAAAGTTTGACAGGTTTATATTTGTCCTGTGCCAATCATTCTGCTTACATTCAGTAATATGCCTGCAATTTAAATGTGCTGGAGTTGCTTTTTTACAGTTTAAATCGTGCAACTTTCCTAAAATTTGTTTTGTAACAAGATTACTGTAAACCACAGAAACTGCTGAGTGGAATGTCATGTCTAGGAAACAGCAACCTCAGATGAATGAGCCAATCATTTAAAAGAAGTGCAGTGCTACATAAGAAGGAGTTATACTATCTGACCAAAAATTACAGGCCAAGAGGGAAGACGAGCCATAATTCAAATTGGAGGTTTTAAGCATGGAGAAAACAGCACTAATATCTAATATAAAGTGTTGGCTTATCTTAGAAGGCAAAAGGCAGGAAAATTAAGTGGGTCTAAAAATAGGAAAGAATCTTCATATATTTCTCAGTCATTTGCAGGAAAAAGTAGGTAGTTTCCTGCACAAAGCATGTTTTGAAATTTGTAAAATAAATAAATAAATCATGTTTCCTAGTTTTAAGAGTTTGACAGCCAGCAGTGTTTGCAGGGGGGCAATCAAAATTGTCAAGAAGACTCTTGTGGCAATGCAGCTGAAATCCTGCTCCTTTGTATGTGTGATGGCTACCACAACTAGCATATTGACTTTTTTGAGTCTATTAGACACTGATACATAGAGCAAAAGATTGGGCTGTTATTTCAGGTTGATATGCGATCCACAGACTCCTTACTGAGACATACAGAACAGGATGTAGTCCTCCGTTTATTGTTGGACTTTACCTTCAGTTAGGCCAATGAATCATGTACACAGGGAAGTGCAACCTATCAAATTTCTAAAAGCCATAGATTCTTTACCTCCACACAGAGATGTCTGATTCAACCATTTATGTTGTCAAATTGCAATCCATCAAATTGTGCCTTTAAAAATAAAAAATAGGCAGGCAACCTGTAATGAATTAAGCCATTTGTGTATGGGCTCTACCAGGCTTTCTAAAGAACGTCATGGTCCAGACTTTAAAACATAGGCAAAGCCAGAACCAGATTTTCCATGGGGAGATCAGGATCCTAAAGGACTTTTATATTGAACTCCTGCAAGGTTAAGGCAGCAGTTTAACCTGATTAAGACCCTCCTCACATGCAAAACAGAAAGAAAGTAACTGTTGATTCTTCACATTGTGAGGGGTGCATATAGACCATAGGCCCAGTGGTGGGATTCAAGTAATTTAACAACCAGTTCTCTCCCCTAATGATTTCCTCCAACAACCAGTTTGCTAAACTGCTCAGAAAGTTAACAACTGGTTCTCCCAAAGTGGTGCGAACTGGCTGAATCCCACCACTGCATAGGCCATATTAATAAACTGCTGGGCTAGCTATACTACCATGTTTCTGTCTCTCCAGAGTTCTTTTCCCAGCTAATGCTAAGGATTCAAACTAGAGTTTTGGCATAAGAAATCTTTCCTTTGCCACCAAGCTAATTAGAAGCTTCACTATCATAGTATCTTTAAAGCCCATAGTGCTTCCCAGTATAGTTTTATGATCTTTTAAAGGTTTGATTTTCACAACAGTCTAAGTAATCAAGACCTCAAAAAACAAAACAAAACCCTGAAACCAGTTTCTCAAATTGTTCCTTAAAGTAATTTTGTGCCAAGCTCTGCTTGAACCTACCACATTGCTTTCATGCACTTCTGGATTCATGGTGAGTTGTACCACAAACCATGTGGCGTTCCGCAAGATGAAAGCAGTGATCAGGTTCCAATGGATAATATTTCGTAAACATCGTATACTCCTGCAGGGGAAAAGAAACCACTCAGTGTACAGTATAAGCACAGTGTAGCTAAGACACCAAAAATACACGCATTCCAACTGCCAAGTTTCAAAGGAGAATGTTTTCATCTGATGATCCTATACCTTCGTGCATACTTACCGAAGTCGCATGAAGAGGACAAAAGCTGCCAGCAATGCCCCCAAAGAAATGCAGTGCCCAAGGTAATTAATCACAACAGCAATGTGATAATGCAGTTTGCTTCTCTTCTACAACAGGAAAGACACAAGAGGAGTCTATGAGATCAAGAGGATATGTAGGAAATAAGACAAGAATATGATTATAGAATATGGTGATTCTAGAATATGGCGATGACTATATGGTCACCAGTCTTTACTTCAAAATTGTTGAGCCCCTAGTTCAGATCCAAAGAAAATGAGCCAGACCTAAAACTGGAACCCCCAAGAATAACTACTAGTAGTAAAGAATTTAGCATCAGTGGGAACAGAGTAGAAAAGATAAATCAAGGCCAAAGAATCAGATTTTTATTGAGCTTTCTCTGACCTCCAACACTGATTGCTTGCCAAGGGCTGAGATCAGCAGTGTAATGACTTGGCTACCCCACTGATGATACATATAATTTTACAGGCAATCTTTTATCAGGAGCAGCATTAGCAACTGCCCTCTAAGCATTATCTGCTTGCTAACTAATTCAATGGCAATTAATTCTATAGCTTAAGTATGCATCGTGGAAAGAAGGATGTTTTTCCTGGATCGTTTCTGGTGAAATTGATTAGCAGAAGCTTCAAGATTAACTATGTGCAATCATACCACTGAAAGAGAACAATGTTTTGCTGAAAGACTCATTGGGAAGTGACAGAAGAGGAGCCACAGACAAGAAGAAGAAAGTGCTCAGCAGTCATTTAGAAATGCAGATTGCTGCATGGTGATATTCCATCCTTCTAAAAGGTGGCCTAAATACACCTCCAACAATGGAAAAGTGTGTGTGTGTGTGTGTGTGTGCGCGCACGCACGCGTGTGCGCGCGCAATGCTGGGAGACAGAATTACTTGCAGCAGTCTTCTGTCTAAGATGCTAAAGTCTTTTTTTGAAAGGGCCAGCTATTTTTCTCCACATTAATTGCTAATTCACACAGTGGATGCCAGTCTCACAACAGGGCAGTTGGCTAATTTAATTACTTAGTCCTCCTCTCCTGTGATTTCTATCCAAACCCCCAAGGACAGCTAAATTTAATTGCTACAGTGGATATATCATGTTTCCAGGAACCTTGGTTAAATTCTAATTAACTAACAGCCTTCTGGGATTTTCCAGATAATGGCCACACAAAAGGCCTTGCATAGTTTCTTCACCTCCTGCCCTCGTGCAGAACCTGTAAAGCCAGGAAATGTTTGAACTCACACTAGCTCCTTCAGTGCAGGAAAGGCTGAAATAAAAAACCCCATGTCTGCCCAACCTCTCCTTAAAAAGCTACTCAGGTGATTGCCAATAGGGCTATATCCTTTTGCAAAGTACTAAGTTACCCAAATGATAGCTGCCATATCCCAAAGATTCTGCTGCCAGGATGGTCCCAACTATCTGTCCGTACCTTTATTTTTATATTAAGTAAGTGGGCACACTTTCAAACAACACTATCCTTTAGCTATCTACCATTATTATGCTTTAGGAAACATTATGGAGCATTTGGTGCTCAGAAGCATTTTTGGAAATAAGGAAACTATTGGAGACAGAATGCTTATTCTTTAAAATTATTAATTTTTAAAAATAACCCTAACCCAGTTTGAGATGGAAATATTTGTGAATATTACATATAAGCCCATATGTTGGGGATCCCAGACCTCTACACTCAATGTTTAAAATCTCAAATTATTTCCATTCCACGTAAAAAGAATTCTGCAAATCCCATTACATTTTTATTTAAAAACACAAATTCTTAGAACCAAAAGATGTAGTTGAAAAGACATCTCCCTGCTCCCAGACTAGCGGTGTAGCCACTGCACTGCACTATCTCCCATTTGTAGCTATAACAATATCTAACACTGCCTTCTTTGTTTAATTAAACAGAACAAGTGCAACCTTGATTGAACCTTTAGTGTAAAATGTTATGTCTGCATTTACATTTGAGATGTATTCAAGCACACACCCAAATACACATTTGTTGTTTTACCCCTTTTCTAAAGTTTTTCTTTTTCTCTTCTGTTTAATTAAATAAACAGAAACCATGAATTACTCCAATCTGTTCATTGCTAAGACCTATGTATATTCCGAAAATGATTGAAATGAAGTGCTTTGGACCTTGAAAAGCCCAAAAATCTCAACTGTTCATAGCCTGTCTTTTTCAGACTTCCATATGTAATAGAAAAACAATGCATCTATTTGAAAAGTTGTTTTTCAGACCTCAGTTAATGATCTGATTCATTAAAGCAGCATTTTTTTTCCGAGTTCACCAAATGTAGCTGCTTTAATAAACAGCAAGATGCTGTGCTGGCATAAGGTGTAAAGTAATTTTTCCAAATAACTTTTGAAATGTGCATTACTCCACTGTCCATATGTTTATTAATAAAAGAATATTATAACTCTGGCCCATTTGTTTCATATAACAGCAATAGCAATAGCACTTATACAGATAATCCTCAACTTACAATGGTTTGTTTAGTGACCATCTGAAGTTAACAACAGCACTGAAAAAAGTGACTTATGACTATTTTTCACACTTATGACCATTGTGGCATCTTCATGGCCATGTGATGGTCACAGTATCCCAGGTTCCTTATGACCTTCTGACCAGCAAAGTCAATGAGGAAGCCAGATTCACTTAACAACTATGTTGCTAAATTAACAACTGCAGTGATTCATTTAGCAACTGTAGCAAGAAAGGTCATGAATTGGGGCAAGACTCCCTTAACAACTGTCTCACTTAGCAACAGAAATTTTGGGCTCAACTGTGGTCGTAAATCAAGGATTATCTATACACCGCTCTGTAGAACATTACAGCACCACCTTTATCTGGTTACCATACAGTAGTCCTTACCTCCTCATGGAGGATCTCTTGGCACTGAGAATAATTCACACGGGTTGCCCAGGTTCCATTTGCAAAACATTCTCTGTACACATTGTCTGAAAAAGAAAAACACAGTGGCAATTGAATGGTACAAACTGCATGAAACAAATGATGAAAAGAATGTCTTATAAAATGAGATATTCTGACTAGGCAAGCAAAATAATCCCTGGCATTCTTAGCTGAATCAGCTGGTCTATAGAAAATATTTTTTAAAAAACTTTTGCTCATACACGGGTTTCTTTATATAAAAATAACAAGAGACCTTATACGTTTGCAGAACTAGAGCATGTCATTTGTTGAACAGAAAAAAAAATTATTATTGAAATTATAGGAAAAGTCTGGTCTTGGATTACTGCTGGATTATTCATATACTTTAGATGCAAATTCTAGGCTTGAATGCTATCCCTCATTTAACACATACGATTAGTTATGGTACGTTACTTGACCCTTCTTAACAAATTTTGGTCACAGAAAAACATGGCTCAAGATCGACATTTGGTCTTTTCAGAAGTGACAAGAATTCACAAGCAAACAGAACTGGATTTAACAGAATGAGTTAACAGAATGAATTAATTTGAATGAGTCTGGCAAGGACTATTGGATCCATTCATGACTCCTACTCACAGGTTTTCTTCTGACCTTTGAATGATCTCATAAAAGATGGGGTACTTGTGTATACCAATCTTCTGAATTTGATACACTGCAAATGCATTGATTTATAAATCCCATAATTCATCCCTAGCATAAAAGTCCAATAATAAAATGTGGCATAAAAAAGGCCACAAAGCAAATGAAGAGATTTTTTTCAGGATGTAGAGACTATATTTAGTATGAAATTCCTGTGATACATAATCTTATTGCATTCTTTGACAAAATCAATGCACCAGCGGAATGCTGTAAATATAATTTACTTCACTAAGGCATTTGATAAAGTTGACCACAACCTACTACTTGATAAGCTAAAACATTGCGGATTAGACAGCATAACTACCAGATGATTTCATAACTGGCTGACCAATCACACTCAGTGTATAATCCTTAATGGAACTGCATCTACATGGAGGGAAGTATGCAGTGGGGTACCCAAAGTTCTATCTTAGACCCAATGTTCATATTCATTAATTTAGATAAGGGGATAGAAGGGGAATTCATCAAATTTGCAGATGACTCCAAGCTGGCAGGAAGAACCAATACTCCAGAAAACAGACTTGGGCCCTATCTAACAAAATGAAATTCAATGTAGAAAAAAGTAAGGTTTTACATTTAGGCAAGAAAAACCAAGTGCACAAGTACAGAATAGGTGGTATCTGGCAGAACAGTAGTAACTGCGAGATGGATTTTGGAGTCCTAGTGGACAATTACTTAAATATGAGCCAGCAGTGTGCTGCAGCTGTCTAAAACATGAATGCAGTCCTAGGCTGTATTAATAGAGGGCTAGAATCAAGGTTATGTTAAGTTTTATAATATCATTTTATAATGCTTTGATAAGACTATACTTGGAATATTGCATCCAGTTTTGGTTGTCATGATATAAAAAAGATGTTGAGACTCTAGAAAGAGGACAGAGAAGAACACTTTGGATCAGATATGTAAATTCACTACATTAAAAAAGAATCGATTAAGAAAATACCCACAGAATCATCAATAACATTTTTAAAGGAATTCAATTTACCAGAGGAAGAAGAAAACAACAACTTCCCTTCCTGGACATTCTGATCAGTAGAGATCACAATAGCAAACTAGAAACATGGAGGGTTTTCTACAGAAAATCCACCCATACTAACCAGGTACTCCACTACCAAATCAAAAACCCAACCTCCCACAAGAGGAACTACGAAAGGACTTTATTTAGACAAGCCCAAACAAACTACAGCAACCTGGAACAGCAGAAAAAGGAAACAAGAGCATCTGTACAACATACTGTATTCCAACAAAACAAAATGAATATCCACACAACTTCACAATCAAAAAGTCTCTGACCACTCAACTCAATACAGCACAACACAAATCCTAAAAAGAATTACACCGCCATACATCAGAACTATCTCAGAGACCACCAACAGACTACTAGAACCAAATGGAATGAGCACAGCACACAAACCAACTAAAGCTGGTTTTCAAACATCCTAACCAGACCAAAAGAAGAAAAAACAGGAATCATCTACAACATACAGTGTAAGGACTACAACAATCACTATGTAGGATAAACAGGCAGAAGACTGGTAGTAAGCATCCATGAACACCAACTAACAACCAGAAGACATGATGAAAATTCTGTAATTTCACAATATATAGACAGATTTCACCACAGTTTCAATTTGGAAAATGTGACCATCCTAGACCAAGCTAAGTCCAAAAAAGCCAGGGAATTTCTAGAAGCCTGCTACTCTGACAAATCAGCCTTCAATAGACACATAGACATTAACAACATCTAAAGACGGTCACTCAGCCCCAAAAGGAACAAAAAGACCCAAGCAACTCTCCACCAGCAATCACCACCCAGATCAGCACAGATTAATTCCAAGGTTAACATCAGACCAACAATCAAGTAAATAATACTCCAATCAAGAAACTGCTAATGAAGTCAACAGGAAATCGCCCAACCAAAGAATGTCTAAGACCACCTACGCTAACTCTGGCAGGGTAAACCTCTAGAGCAGGGCAGAGGTGACAGCAGGAGGCTCCGCCCACCTACCCTTGCTTGCTCGCCACACGCAATGAGCAAGCAAGCACCCATGAACAAACCGGTAGCAAAAGGTTTTGAAACCCACCCCTGGAGCAGGGTTGTTAAACTCAAGGCCCATGGGCCGGATCCAGCCTATGGGGTGCTTAGATCCGGCCCCCTTTTCTGTAAACAGCAAAGAACTGGCCTGTGGTGCCTCTGCCAGTGAAAACAGAGCTCAGGAGGGCTGTAAGTGGCCCTCCCGAGCTCCATTTTCACTGGCAGAGGGTTGCAGGAGACAATCACAGCCGAAAACTGAGTTTGAGAGCCCGTTTTCTCTGGTAGAGAACTCAGGCCTCCACAGGCACCCCAGACACGAGTGACATTGATCTGGCCACACCCACCGTGCCCCCCCAAGGTCAAACACAACCCTGATGCGGCCCTCAATGAAATTGAGTTTCACACCCCTGCACTAGAGTATAAACTGAGAGCAAACAGCACTTCTTACTAACAGTGATGCCGTTATCTATTTTGAGTAATGAAACATCTTCAAGAAAAGAAGCAAGCTCAGAGAGACCAACGACCCCTTATAGGTTAAGATGAAAGGGAGGGGAAATAATATAGTGTCTTCTTTTTAGACGGTAGCACCTACCCAACCTTGCGTGATCTTGAAAACTGCTCAGCAGGGTCAGACTAGTTAATACTTCAAAGGGAGACCACAAAGAAACAAGCCAGGGGCAGTCACCTTATTTGAAAATCAGAAGCGTATCCCAGGAGAAAGAAATATCCAACCACTTCCATGTTATAATAGGTTGCTTTTTCACCCTTCAGCATTTTTCTTTTAGCATTAGAAATCTCTTCTTCAGAATAAATTCTTGGCTTACTGCACTTTCTCAAGCACTCCAAAAACAATAATGGCAGAGATGGGAGTGCCCTGAAATGCTAAAGCCTAAAGTTGCTTGGGGGGGGGCAGGGGGAGTGGGACAGGAGTGCTGCTGCTGCTACTGCCTTGAAGGAAGAAAACAAACACTTGATTTCCACCCACAATATAGCTTCATAATAAGAATAGATGCTACTCCCCCACATTTCAATCCAAAGCTGTCAGTCAGAAAGTTAAGTGGGTATAAGCTACAAGCATTCCAGAAAAGACTGTTGAAAAGTGGCAAAAATACAGTAAGGCATGTTATGCAAGAGGGGATGTGGAAGTCAAATGTATAAGGGAGGGAGGGAGTGTTGGGGGGGAGTGGATATATGTGAATATGGAGTGAAAAGAAGAACATGTGTCTGGAGAGCTCCGGGCAGAGGGCATTGGGAATGGCCTTGAAGGATGGGAAGAATCCAAAGAATACCAAGGCAACTGTCAAATAAGAGGAACCCTAGCCGACTTAAGAAAGTAACATGAGAATACATCTCATATTGGCCTCTCCCTCATTCACACAGAGATAAAGGGAAAGGAAAACACCCAAGATTGGCAATATTACTATACTCCTACTATAGTTATTACAATAAAAGTAGTCCTGACCCAGAGGGAATTGATTTCTTAATTTGGTCTACTTTATAGGACTGACAGAATGCCACCAATATACAGTAAACACAGCTAGAGTTCAAAGAGAAAGCACAATAGTCAATATACTTCCCTTCATCCTCATCAAATTTAGCCCCCAATGATCACATGGGAAGTGGGCCAGTGCTCCTAGCTAAATTCTGGCCAAACATCCTCTGGAAAAAAAGAGAGCATATTATTTGCTGGAAATCCATACCTCCTCAGTGCAAAAGCAGAACATGAGTCTAAAGGCTGTTTTTCAGTGTTAACAGGAGGACACATGTTCCTTTGTGGTGATTCCTCTCCTCCAGCAAAAGGTATGGGATAGTGTCTGCTCTAACTATTCTCTACTTTCAATGTACTGTCTAAATAGGGAACTAAGAAAAATCCTCCTAATCTTTGATCTTCCCAGCAAAGTCTGATTGGATTTCTATTGTGTTTGTTTACATTTATGTAGAATGCTATGCTGTACTTTAAACAGACCCTCAAAGTAAGTGGGGGCCTTGGAGATCTATCTAGAGTACATAATATAGTTTTTTCTTTAAAGTACATTTAAATATTCTGTTTTAGGTAAATATCAGAACATATTAATCCTCAAAATGAGATGCAAAGAGGAAAAAGGCCCTCTGTGCTTCAGTTTGCAGGGGTTGATGCTTGATTCAAGCTTGCCTTTAGTATTATCAGCCTAAAGGAGGGTATTCCACTATCATTATCCCTTCTTTTCCAACTGATGTCAGCGTTGCTAAAGATATTTGTTCTTTAGTGGACAGTTTTGTTTAGTTTCATTTTAAAGGGAGAATCTTCTTTGTATATGCATGTTTCCCCCTTAAAATACAAGAATCCTTCATATACATCTGAACTTCTTGTTTCTCATTGACCCTGTTTCAATTTTATTACAGTGGGGATTCATCACCAAAACAATGACTGTAACAAATGTGATTTCTCCTCAGCTCCAAAACAATGATTGCCGAAGTATCCTGTGAATAGATCTGTCTGCAAGGATTTCCTTTAATGATTGTTTTTAAGATATTTGGATTCCAGTACAATATTCCTGTTAGGATAATGCGGGAGCAAAAATTGAAAACATTTATTTATGTTTTATGTTTTGAGCCAGGAAACCCTCCCCGTAAGTAACATAATAAGATCACATAATAAAGAGCCAAGAATCTTCATAACTTTTTGTTAAAGTTATGAAGTTTGGTTTAAAGTTAAACCAAAAACATGTTACACGTGCATCTTCTAATTCATCCCTACCCACTTCTACTTTACCATTGCCCAACTCACAAAAACAAGGTTTTTAGATTACTGTGCTTCATTCAGTGATTTTAAATTTTAAATGATCAAGTCTAATCCATCTGTAACTGTGTTCGTGAACCTATGGCACGCGTGCCACAAGTGGCACACAGTGCCCTCTCTGAGGTCACATGAACCATTGCCCCAGTTCAGCTCCACCATAAATGTACATGCCTCCCACCAGCCAGCTGGTCATTGCATCTACTGTGCATCGGCAGGGGGCAGGGGGATGCAGGGGGCAGCACATGCATTGCATTTTGGGGGTTGGGGGCACACACACACATTCGCGCTCGCATGCGCACACACTTTGGGCACTCAGTCTGGAAAAGGTTAGCCACCACTGATCTATAGTCTTTTGAATAGGGTGAATTATAAAATAAAGAAAATGCATGGCATTCTTTTCTTTTTTTCAGAATTCAGGCACCCAGAGATGGAAATGTAAGCTACTTCCAAGCCAATGGATAGCTGCCAGTTTTCTGTCTTGCTTTGAACCAATAACCTGAGCTAGAAATTTTTGGAAAGATTGCCTTTTCTTCCACAGTCCAAAGATTCAGTATTTTCTTAGTACTATGTAGCACAGTCATATGCAAGAAACTGTACTGAAAAAAGTGTGTCCCATTATAAGAATAGCTTCGTCCTTCAGTACTGAGAATTCATTGCTCTGGCAAGGTTGCAATTCTTATTGACAAGCTGAGAATCAATCAACCAGAAAGCCAATATAGTCCACATGCAGGGAAGCTACTAATAGTAGAATCACTATGTTCAATCTATGTTATATAAGCCTTTTTGAACTGGTTGACCTGCAGGTATGTTGGATTTTAATCTTCATTCTTTGCAGATTTATCTTTTTACGGAGGCATTGGGATTGTTTGGGTATTTAATAGTGCAGAAGGGTAGCTAAACCCACTCTGGAAATTTTGAGGTACATGCTGAAGCAGAAGCAGAACAGAGCTGGAAGGGACCTTGGAGGTCTTCTAGTCCAACCCCCTGCTCAAACAGGAGATCCTGTACCATGCTAAAGTTTATATGATAAAAGAGCCTAGATAGCTCAGCAGACTAAACCATTGTAATTAACATTCAGCTGCCTGCAATTACTGTAAGTTCGAATCTCACCAGGCTCAAGATTGACTCAGCCTTCCATCCTTTCTAAGGTAGGTAAATTGAGGACCCAATTTGTGGGGGCAATAAGCTGACTTTGTATAAAATATACAAAAGTATGAAGGCTATTGTTTAACGCATTGTAAGCCGCCCTGAGTCTTCAGAGAAGGGCGGCATATAAATCAAATTTAAAAAATAATAATAATAATTGCTTCATAAAAATACAACCAAATCTAATTCCACCTCAGAAGAAGGCTTTTAACACAGAAAAGGAGGTCATTTTCTTTTTCTGAGTTACTGTATTTTAGTTTGTTCTCCTCTCCCCCTATATACAGATCTTTTCCATGCAAGCAAATGCTCTGAATTTTGCTGTAAAATGGAGGAGCATTGTGGAGAATAATCTAAAGTGGAAAAGTAATGGGCGAAGAAGAATTAAGCCCTTTTCCTTCACCACTTCTCCAGAATGAATTTTTAAAGAGGTCATTCAGGCTAAAATTACAAGTATTCTCCCACAGCATGTAATTTAATTTTAGAAACAAATAAACATGGAAAGGATAGTCTTTTGTGCCAGTAAAATGACACAGGGCAAATAACCTTCTTTGTCATTAGATGAATCTTTTACTAGCAATCCTCTTAAGAAATAGTGTATCAGAGTTATAGCTAATTTGATGTCATTAGATAAAATCTTATATCAGAGAATTCAGGAAGAACATTACAAACTTGGTTCTCTGGCTGAATTGTTCTTTTGAGGAGTAATTCATTATTTGGACATATTTGTGGTCTTTATAAGTGACAACAAAAGATTCAGGTATAAAATTGAGGTCTTCTTTATCATTTATCTGTTCAGCATTGAGCAAAGGACCAGAAGTCTGGCATTTTTCCCCCCTGTTTGTTGTTAGTGACATTTTTCCTGTTCATTATTAGTGACATAAAAAATACTTCAGGAAATTGAAGATGGCATGGGATTCAAAACCATGAAAGTTTATGCCACAACAAATAACTTCACAACCTTGTTATAACAACAGGTATTTAATACAGTTTAAAGTTGTTGAATTCTTACTTTGGAAAGCACTGGATTTTTATAGTTCTTTAAATCTAAATTTAAATCTAGTTCATAAAAAAGGATTTTTAGCTAAATCCATGTTATAGGTGATACAATTCAGAAAAGCTGAATCCTTGGGGAATCAATACTGTTTAAAGAGTGATAGAACCCCATTCTTTTTCACTAGTCCTCAAACTAGTGTTCTATATTCAGATCACTAGTTATCCTGTTATTAACATCCAGCTGTCTGCAATTATTGCAAGTTTGAGGCTCAGGGTTGACTCAGCCTTCCATCCTTTCTAAGGTAGGTAAATTGAGGACCCAGTTTGTGGGGGAAATAAGCTGACTTTGTATAAAAATATACAAAAGTATGAAGGCTATTGCTTAACGCCATTGTAAGCCGCCCTGAGTCTCCGGAGAAGGGCGGCGTATAAATCTAATTTTAAATAAAACAAAAACTAGTGTTCTATCATGAGAACAAATTTTCTGACCCCCTCTCCCATCCCAGATTTGGCATGCTCTGCAAAATTTCTAACGTATCCTGAATTTCAGAAATAAATATTTTCCAATATGTACATGTTCGGGTTTATTCAGAATCAGTTAAACGTATGTCCAAATTCAAGCTGCACTATGGTTATTCAACTCAAAATCTCTTGGAACAGTTGGTGGAGCTGAATATAGATTCAAAGCTTTATTTGCAGTGCCAAGTACAGTGAACAGAAGGGAAAAAATTCCTAAATATCTAGCTGTGTATCAAGTGTGTTTAATCTAGAAGCTTCATGCTACTTGCCAATCACAGGGTCTGCTGTCAAGGCATGTCACAAGCATCCCTAGATTATGCAAACTGCTGATTTCATTTCTTAATGCAAGTATTGTACACACATTGACATTTTTATGCTTCCTGATATTCTGGTTCCATCTTTCATTAACATTTGCTTCAATGTGTCCAAGGGAAGAACCTCTCATCCTGCCGTATGCTCCTACTCAACCCATCTGCTGGCTTACTTGAGGTGTTATATCGCACTCCAGAGAAATACTCAGGGCAGGGACGTGCTATCAGCTGTCCCGCAGGGCTGTGCGGCCAACATGTCCCAATTAGATCCACTAAGGCATTGCACTGAGGGCCTGCAGGGAAGGAAGAAGAGAATAATTAAAAAAAAAAAGAAAAATATTGACATCACATATTATATACGTGTTTAGAAGTTTGGGACAATTTAGTATAATCCTGCAGAAATAGGGCAAGGGAGGCATGTTACAAATAGCTTGGTATATGTGATCAAAAGCAGACGCTGTTGGTTTGAGAAAACCATATTCCATTTGTTTTTCAGAAGCATGTGTGTATATGTGTATATATATAATTATCTTTATATATCTGTATATATATCTGTATATATATATCTGTATATATATAATTATAATTATCAGCAAAAATATTATATATATATATATATATATATATATATATATATATATATATATATATATATATATATATATATATATATATATAAAGACAAGTTCAACAAGACTCTGGTTGAAACAAAATGAGGTTATCGTATGATTTATATGGGAGTTTTATGTTCCTTTGTACACCAAAATGCTTCCTGTGGACAAATATTTGTGGTCTATCGAGTTTCCTTCTTGATATCAGATTGACTGCCATACTTGGAGGAAAAGGTCCTTTAGATTAAGTTCCTGGTTAAATTGACTGGCAGTATCACTGTTGTTTTTCTCAATATATGTGATCTGGTTCTCCTGCTAGAGACACTGGAAGTTATTTGCCTGGAAGGCATCTGTTCTGTAGAGCATTCGCAAAATATTCTGACTGATTGCTGCAAATAGAAAAGAAGAATGTTAGCTAAAATCTATGCCAATGCTTATCAGCCTTGACTATTTTAACAGGTATGTTCACTCCCAAAAATCCCCACACCTCTTAAAATGACCAAGATTGAGAAACACCGGTCTAGATAATTTTTGTTCAGTTGCAGCTTTGGGGTTATTTTCTTGGTTTTTCTATATAATTTCTGGACCTCACACATTTTGTCCCAGTTTAATTTAATATCAGAAGCCATGTATTTTGCCAGGCCCGAAAGGGTAAGAAAGAAAGAATGTTAATTAACTTATGGGCTCTGATATTAAATGAGTCATTTCAGAAGGTTTTTGGAATTAGCTCCTGTAAAAGATATGAAACCAGGATGAAATCAACAGAATTTTTCTCCAGCATAGCCTAGAATTGTAATGAAGATATACACACTTGCATGCACATGCACATAAATACGCATAATCAGAAAAAAAATATA
Organism: Coluber constrictor foxii; assembly: GCA_038048745.1. Classification (NCBI taxonomy): domain Eukaryota; kingdom Metazoa; phylum Chordata; class Lepidosauria; order Squamata; family Colubridae; genus Coluber; species Coluber constrictor. Next base: position 76,246,186 of record CM075961.1, read on the forward strand.
TCATTTAATTTCACCATTCATAGAACCATCCATCCATCCATAATGGAAAGCAGAATATTATTACTACTACTAGTAGTACTACTACTACTACTACCATGCCGCCACTGCAAAGAAACTAAAGATAGAAGAGAAAATATATAGCATTGAGTTCAACTATGAAGTTCTTGGTGCTCTCTGAGTTTGGCTGTATGATTGCAGATTATTCATTACCTGATTAGTCCTAGTCGGTGGTGAAATGTAAAATTTGTTACTACCGGTTCTGTGGGTGTGGCTTGGTGGGGGGATAATATGACTAGATGGACGTGGTCAACTTTTTTTTTTACTTTTAAAACCATTTTTTCTACAACCACTTCAAGAGGTTGTAAAAAAATGCTTTTAAAAGCCTCTGACGATCAGGCCACTCAGCTGGGATTGTCAGAGGCTTTTAAAAGCATTTTCTTTTACAACCTCTTTGGTCAAAGAGGTTGTAGAAAAAATGCCTTTAAAAGCATCTGATAATCCCATCTGAATAGCCTGATCGTCAGAGGCTTTTTTTTCTTTTAAAAACATTTTTTTCTACAACCTCTTTGGCCAAACAGGTTGTAAAAAAATGCTTTTAAAAGCCTCTGGCGATCCCAGCTGAGCCGCACAATCATCAGAGGCTTTTTAGAGGTTGTAGAAAAAATGCTTTCAAAAATAAAAAAAACCCTCTGATGATTGCGTGACTCAGCTGGGCAAGGGGAGGGGCAGGGATTTTTGCTATTGGTTTTCCGAACCACCTGCCGCCATCACTACCAGATCGGGCGATCCGGTCCGAACCGGGAGCATTTCACCCCTGGTCCTAGTAAATATGGGCTTATTCCCCAGTTAGTGTGTGGTTTGCTCCCTCCCTGGCAGAGGAAGCTACTGTATATAATCAGGGAGCAAACTTCCTAATCATTAGCAATAATGTTATCTAATGAATTGTCTAGAAACACATAACCTGGGTCAGATTGCACGAAAATGCCATAGTAAACAGAAATTGTCACGAATTCAGTAGATATAGATTCTATTTAAATTTACCTGAGCTCTAAATTGGACTAAAACACACCTATTTCAAGAAAGCTTGAACTAAAATCCTCTGCAATGCATATCAAGCATATTAAGCCAAGGTCAATCCAAATCTTTTTGTGGATTTTAACAACCATTTGATTTTGATATCTGTTAAACCCTTGGCAGTCAATGTTGACAGTGCAGGCTGACTAGATAGATGTTTCATTCCATCCTTTCCTGTGCATGTTTCATCTTTCAATATTTGGTAGTAGAGGACACCAATCCCGAAAAGAAGAAATTCTGATGAAGAAAGTTATTTCATTACTACAAAATCCCTATCATCTGAATTGATTAAAGAGTGTATTGATATGTGCTATATTCAAAATATTCAAACACTCTTTTGGCTCAATCCTTGATATTCAGATACTACTGGTCTCTGAAAAAATCATGGACCAGTATCTTTTAAGACCTACCATGTAGACCAGGCATTTAGAGTAAACTGGCATGACGATGTACAAGTTTCTCAGAAGGAATACCAAATGAAAATAATATGCAGGTGGAACTTATATATAAAAAGAGGGGATTTTTTACATTGTTTAAATCGTGCCTTTATTATTTTTTAATAAATAACTCAAGGCAGTTAATATACCTAATACTCTTTCCTCCTATTTTCCCAATAACTCTGTGGTGTGAGTTGGGCTGAGTGAATTGAGTAAGTGATTGGCCCAAAATCACCCACCTAGCTTTCATGCTTAAACTGGGACTAGGACACACAACTGTTTTAACAACTGGACCTAACAGGCTCTAAATTGTATTTGTATGGTTATATTTTACAAATGCACACATTTGATAAATATTTAAAGCTGCCTCATATTGAGATTATAAATCTGAGTAATTATTTAGTCTATGTGAGATCTCTCCCAGTTCTCTTACTTTAGATTCATTTTTAAATCAAAGATGCTAGCTAGAGACTAAGTGTATCTCAGTGGAGAGACACATCCTCATCCTTACAGGCAAAAGTAATCATGACCCTCATTCCCTCATCACAAAACATTGTCCATTAGCCAAATTATTACTATTCGGATCTTGATGCTCAGCTTCTAAACTAAAAATTACCTTTGACTCTCTCCATGGAAGGTAGATGAGAAGTATATTTGATTTATTTGAAATAGCTTATTGCCCATAATCCCTCATAAAGCCATCACTCTACACATTAAATGAACAAATAAATCTATTTTTGCATAATGCAATAGTGTATGGCCAAATATATACATACAGAGAGACAAACAAATTCAAAATTCAATCCATATTTTTATACCTATTTCTATTTCTGATTCTATGCATATTTAACTAATTCAGTTGGGATGCTCCTTGATTTTGGGAAATAAATTATTTTTGAGATACATTATTTATAAGGGGGGAAAGAATACAATTATTATGTGATAACATATTTCCTTTTCACTATCATTCTACCATATGTTCTTCCTTTTCAGAGAGATAGAAATTCCTGCTTCTGCTATCCCTGATTTGCTTAGAGATAATCCCAGGTTCAGTTCTTTGCATTTCCAGTTAAAAGAAGCTGCTAACAATTGAAAAACCTTTACGTGCGGTTCTGCCAGTCAAAAGTTATGGCAGAGTAAGTGGTCAAAGTGCCTGATTTTAAATAAAGCAGTTCCTTTATGAACATCAGACTACCGATTTTGCAGTCCCTTTATTTTATTTATTTACAATAAAACTAAAATTTTAAATGGAAAGGAAGGAAAGATGGCAGGGAGGAAAGGGCGGCAAAAAACAATGGGCAATTAAAAGATAATATTATCTGAGCCTCTGATAAAATTTTCTGAATGAAGAAGCATCATTATATATTAGGCATAATCCTCAAACACTACATGTGCAGATATGGTTTAATTGTAATGTGTCCTACCAGCTCACATAAATCATACAAGGCTCATATGGATGACAGAAAAAAACGCTCAGATTGTCTCATCCTGGGGATAAATGACAGAGACAGAGTGCAGGTTGTGACATCTATGTGGCTGGCTTGTCATATTTTTTAAAAAGTGAAATTGGTACTTCTGCATATCAATATATATATGTACGGCTTTTGAGTAATGCTTCTCCTGTTCTATATGAAGTTTGCTGATTTCATAAGAGGAACAAAAAAACCCTTTCTCGTAGATTACTAGTTCTATACTTCTCTGTTAACAAAAAAAACAACAACAACAATTTGCAGGCTCAGAATGGATAAAATATGTTCTTTCTATCCACCCCCTCCCCCATCTAATTTACAAGAATGTTCTTGTGATATGATCACTATGCATTTCTGGTGTCTGGAGATAGACAGATTGAAATACTTCCTTCAGTAGGTAATTAGCCACTTAATCAACTACAATTGACCAACAATTGACAGTGCAGAAGACTGGAGGACATCCCTCCTTGTTTTGCATGAAATAAATCCATATTCATTTTAAAAATATATTGCTTCTAAATAAAGCAAATAAAACATCTTCCCTCTTTCCTCCTTTCATTTTTTACTTCCCAAATGCATGCATTCACTCTTTATTAATTTATTCTCATTGTTTTGTCAAGAATATTACTATAACTGCCCCTAATGAAATAGTATAATAGATGCCAAGGAACTAAGGGACCAGTAGGATTTTATGTGGCATTAAGATCAGCAAACTTCCTTGCTTGTATTGGTGTTATTGGTGGATGAGCAGCACCGAAGACTAGGTTAATAACTCCTTTTTCTAGTATCCTAAAACTATTATTCATAGAAAAAGGCCACATTCTCAATAATCAGCATGCCCCAATCTGGAGAATTAGAATTCCTTATCTACATAATAATGTTGTTTAAACAATTATATAAACTTTGGGAATTCCAATATAGCCTCACCCAACTCAATAACAATAGAATAACGTACTAACTAGAATTTCAATGTCTGCTATGGTGTTTTGTTTTGTTTTTTAGTATGCATTTTGTGGGCCATTAAATCATATTGAGAAATGGATTATTTTGAGATAAAATACATTTAAAAATATTACTCTAAATAATATTTAGATGTACGTTTCAAAGAATTCTGTTTAAGAAACATGGATTAATGTAAAAAAATTAATAGGGAGTGAATTTATGAGTGAAACAAATACAAATTTGTTTTTCATTATATCTGTATCAGGCATTCCTTATTTTTGTTTATCGATTTCATGTTATTTTATATTTTATATGTGTAAAAAACTTTCAAGAGTTTCATGCAAGACTAAGAAAAGACTCTTATATTTTTACTTAGATGATTGTGGCTTTGTCCAGATAGTTCACTATTTGTCTCCGCTGTCTAAAATGGCACTATAAATTATGCCTGGAATATATTTTGTTTTGTAATTTTAAGAATTTACTTGACACAAATGAATGTTGATAATAGAATGGAGAAATAAATAAAAGCTAAGAAAGAATATGAATGAAAATTGCTAGAGAATTTTCAATATATTACAAAAAAAAGGTAGCTCTAGCTAAAATATGTTTTTATTTCCCAACTTGCTCTGTTATCAATTTGCCTCACCCAACTCAATAACAATAGAATAACGTACTAACTAGAATTTCAATGTCTGCTATGGTGTTTTGTTTTGTTTTTTAGTATGCATTTTGTGGGCCAAGAGCGGCATTAAATCATATTGAGAAATGGATTATTTTGAGATAAAATACATTTAAAAATATTACTCTAAATAATATTTAGATGTACGTTTCAAAGAATTCTGTTTAAGAAACATGGATTAATGTAAAAAATTTAATAGGGAGTGAATTTATGAGTGAAACAAATACAAATTTGTTTTTCATTATATCTGTATCAGGCATTCCTTATTTTTGTTTATCGATTTCATGTTATTTTATATTTTATATGTGTAAAAAACTTTCAAGAGTTTCATGCAAGACTAAGAAAAGACTCTTATATTTTTACTTAGATGATTGTGGCTTTGTCCAGATAGTTCACTATTTGTCTCCGCTGTCTAAAATGGCACTATAAATTATGCATGGAATATATTTTGTTTTGTAATTTTAAGAATTTACTTGACACAAATGAATGTTGATAATAGAATGGAGAAATAAATAAAAGCTAAGAAAGAATATGAATGAAAATTGCTAGAGAATTTTCAATATATTACAAAAAAAAAAGGTAGCTCTAGCTAAGATATGTTTTTATTTCCCAACTTGCTCTGTTATCAATTTGCTTTCTTCATACAGAATCAAATTTTATTTTGACAGGGATATCCACTCAGAGCTTTCCAAAGATGTATTTTCTTTTTCTCCACACAGCATCCATCATCCAATAAGCCCAGTGTACAATAGTAGTCTGACTTTGAAATCCCAAGTCTGTCTGTGAGCGAAAATACAGAGCCCCAAAAGTCAGCTTAATGGAAGCTGAGGAACAATGAAGTTAAAATGAATTCTTTAAATGTTACTGCATTCAACACCAAGAGATCACTAGGCAAAGGAAAGCAGCTATCCTAAATGGCTGTTTTTGATTGCATAACCAACTTTAGCAAGTGATTGATTACTCAGTGCCTTATCATCATGCCTTTTCTGGCCATGTTTCTATGACATACTGAACCATAAACTAGTCAGCTACATTTTTCATGAGTAGTTAGTTGGCTCTACACATATATTCAGAAGGGTGACATAGAGCTTGATTATGCTTTGACTGGTCTGTCTTTCCCCATTTTCCTCTTGCTGTTTTGCCATAGTTATCGCAGCCAGTATGTATCAAATAGCTGTCAAACAGCACATCATTGAAACAGACTTTAAGATATAATCGATGAGAAACCCAAGAAGCCAGTGGTGCTACAAGTTTGGGGAAAAATAAATAACAGAAATAGCACAACCATCCATCCTGGCTGGCAGTCAAGGGCACATAGAAGCTGCAAAAACAAAGGAATAAAATCCTTGAAGGCAGAAAATAAATGTGACAAGCCAAGTTCAGGCCCCGCTAAAAAGGAAGTAAGTATTTCATCATACATTTATTGGGCAGAGGTCTCAGAGGTCCTCTTGGGAAGTATGAGAAAGGGCAGGTATGATTTGGTTCTGTCTATTACCAGAAACAGCTGGGTAGATGGCAGCATCGAGACAATAATGACTGATCTTTAAAAGATATAGGTAGGTTGGGGTCAAGTTAGTGTTGAATGGGAGACTGCTGCAAAATCCCAGGGTGTAATCCAGTCTGAGAAGTTAAAAGAAATCCCAGAAGTTGGCAATGGCTATCCCATCCATCTGAGAAAACTGCATGGACAGGAGCTCTACCCCCACCCCAAAATTGTCCATAGTTGAGCTCAACCCATAGAACCTTTAGTAGAGTAATCCTGCCTTTATGTGGGACAAACAACAAATTCCCTACAGTAAAGAATAGTGCATCTTCTCTCACACAAGGAAAAGACTTTGTAAACAAAGGCACAGCCTGGAGATTCACTGATAACAACCAGACCAAAAAGTTAACAGGATGCAGTGGTGCAGTTATAATGGTCTTAAGCTTATCCCCTTTATCCCTTTTAACTTGGATGCACTGACAGGATGATTAAATGCATTGTATTCTTTTCTTCCTCAATGGATTTACCCAATGTTGAAATAAAACATTTTATAGAAACTTATTTAAGTTAGGCCTCAGTTCCAGAAACTGATTTCATTACAGACCTCAAATTGTCCATTCTGCCTAATAATAATGTTATCTTTGCCTCAGATCTATTGTTTTTATGGAATGTAATTTATATTTCTTTCTGATTTCAGAAATAATATTTTAAAACTATTTTTTCTGAAATCAGAGTTTTCTGCTTGCTTCTTGATAGTCATAATAACATTGCTTGACTCAAGTCATGGAGTTCAATTGTATGGGTGTTTCCACAGAAGTTATATCCTAGTGAATTCAGTGGGGTTTGTTCTTGGATAGATCTCAGTCCCAGAACCTGGACCTTTTGAGAAATATAAGTGGTCATTAGTAAATATTAATAGTAAAACATTAGTAAAAACACAAGACAGATTTGAAAGCCATTGCCCAATTGCCCTTTGGAGCTCCTGCTGCAAACTTCTAGCAAGATTAATTATAAACAGGATAGGTCCCATAGTAGATGCATTATTGAGAAAACAACTTACTCCTACTGGTGCATGCTGACCTTCCTCATTCATCAACTGGAAGAAATCAAATCCAGGAAATCTCCACTGGAATTTGCACAACATCTGCCCAGCAAGTTTAACATTGATTCCCAATGGAAAGCCAAATGACTCGCTGAACACCCAGTTACAGAAAGACATGTAAACAATCCCATAAAAAAGGTATCACGTTTTGAACTACCATGTCAACAATGGACAATCCTAAATTGGATTTGCAGCTCACAGGATGTCTGCTGGGACTCTCTGTAGAAATGGGCATAGTATCCTCTCTTCAGTGTGACTGCAGGGTACCATATCAAACCATAGATCACATTGTGAACAGCTGTGAGCTAAGGGCATATATAGATTTTTTAAAAATATAAATGATGTGCACTTCAGTGGTTAGATGGCCTAGACCCGTGATGGCAAACTATGGCACACCTGCCACAGTTGGCACGTGGAGCCATATTGGCGGGCACGCAAGCTCAGCTCCGCCAGCTGATTTTCAGGCCTTCTGGATCCACTGGAAATTGTGAACAGGCCATTTCCAGCCTCCAGAGTGTCTCCGGGGGGTTGGGAAGGTCATTTTTGCCCTCCCCAGGCTCCTAGAAAGTCTCTGGAGCCTGGGGAGGGCAAAAAACAGGCCTACCGGGCCCACCGGGCCTTCACTTGCCAAAAGCGAGGGGGTGTTGTCACAAGTGCATGTGCAGGGGGGGACACATAGAATTATGGGTGTGGGCACTCCCCCCATGTTCCCCCCACTTTTGGCACACAATGGCCAAAAGATTAGCCATCACTGGCCTAGACATTGATATTTCAACATAGATCTTTTTAACATTTATATTTTATTGTGTTTTACTAATCTAGGTGAAAAGTTAATAATATACTATGATCCATATATGATATGCCATATGCTAAATGAATAAATAATAAATATATTATTGTATCACCTTGCTCTAATACAGTAGAAGACTCTACCTATGTAAGTTTAGTTTTTGTTGCTGATTTGGGCCATCACAACACTGCCAATTCTCAGTAACCGCATAGATAACTTTCTCTGTGATGATCTTTCTCTAACTTGGTTCTTTAACTTGGTTCTTCTTAATGGTGCATTCATTGAAGTGGTGGGTTGCTCCCGGTTCGGCCCAGTTTGGCTGAGCCGGTAGCAGTGACGACGTGATGTCACCGAACCAGTTCTCTGTGACTGGGAGCTGGGCCCTCCCGCCCCCACTTTATTCCTACCATTATTTCTTCATTTTTATTCCAGCTGATAGGTGCAGCAGAGTGGATTGCCACACGTCAAGTGGCCAGAAATCTAACACGCTTGTGCGGAGCAGCGATTGCATGCAAAGAGCATGCACTAAGAGAACCAGTAGTAACACCAGTTGGAACCCACCACTGATTCATTGCCACTGTAACTGAGTCCATCCATCTTAAAATTATCCTCCACTGACTGAGTGCTTGCTACCAATACAGTGCAAACATTGCATGGCTCTTACAATGTGTGGAAGGAACCTAGAAAGCCAAACTTTCATATCGTATCAACTCTCCTAATCTGTTGGAACTACAGCAGCTCCCAGCATTCTAATCATCAGTCTGGGGAAACTACTTAATACCAAACTGCTTGTAGGTTCAGCCAGAGACTTCGCTAGCCTCAATAAGTAGAAGGGCTTGTGTTTATAACATGGATTTCAATCGATACTTTGCCATAGCTAGAGCAGTTTCTTTCTCGAACAAGATAGAATTGTTAATTGGTGGTTCTGACCATGTATCATTTAAATCCACAGTGAATAGTGTGAGATGTATAAGAAAGCAAAGGATTTGTATAGCAGTAGCCTCATAAAAACACTTCTCTCTTGGTATTAGAATATTTCTAAATATTTTAATGTAAATTCTTAGGATGTCATCATTTAAAAAATGTTTTTATATTTTCCCTAGAGGGCAAAAATCTTCATTATTCTTAGTAATGATGTAAATCTATCTTATGTTGCCTTTGGATGGAGAAGAGAAAATACATTTTTACTTGCCCCAAATAAATCAAACTAGCCATGGCTATAAAAAAGGAGTCCGGATTTCCAAGTAATGGGAAGATGAACTGATTTGTTAAAATGGATTAAAGAATACTCAAATTGATCCAACTCTATGTGATGTACTCTGTTTTATGGTGTTACTATTATTTCATAAGACATATATTCACAGATGAAATTACAGTATAGTAGAAACAGATGCTAGTAATAGTAACTCATAGTAACACATACATCCATGCTCCCATGATAAGAATTGTTTTAACAGTGACCTGCTTAAGCAATGCTGAAGGCATTATAAACTGTATCAATTAATTTACAGTCTTTTAGTTTGATCTGCATGGATTCAAGAATTAGAAGGTCCTTCTCCTTTTGGTTAAAGCATAATCCACCTCTAACAGTTTATCCACTGTCCAAATCCTTGCTCATTTTAGCACGTGAGACACAAGGCCTGGGATATCTGGATTAATCCTTTTGAGCAAATTTTTCTTCAGCCTGGGGCAAAGAGCAGCTGCACCTCTTGGGATGATAAGAAGTACAAAGGGAAAGAAAGAATGCATGGCAGAGGAATGGCTGCAGTATAAATCTACCAGCTTGCTTCAATCAGGATGCAAATTGAGGAGAGTTTTTTTTTTAATAGCTCTTCTTCTCATTAGGTATTTATTTATTTGTTTAAGCTCTCACGACACTGACCAGAGGGAAAAGTGTGCATACTTCTGGCTTGACCTCTTTTCTGGCTCATATCCAAGAAAAAGAGGCACTTAGGCCAGATCGGAGCTTCTGTGATATGAGAGATGGCAGAAGCCATCAATATCTATACAACTCTAATAGCTGCTTGCCAACTTCAGGAATCTAGAAGAAGCATGGAAATGGAGACTTGGTCTTTGAAGGGGTAAATCCAAGAGAATTAGGAGGTAGAGTATCCTCGGAAAGAACATAATGCCATAAGTAAAAACAGAAGTCCAGCCTTGCTGGCAAAGGCAATTAACTCTTTCCCATTTGTAAACAGGAATAGTTTTGCAGATTAACTTTTTGATTAGATAATTACATTACATTTAGATGAGTAACCAAACACAGAAATAAATTCTTGGAGGGCATTGTTTCTTATTATGAGAGCTGTACATTACCTCCAATATCTGAGGAAGAATGCCTCTAAATGCCAGCTCCATTTAAGGATATGTGGGGTATGTGAAGAGATGTGTGAAGAGACGGATGCTATTTCCCTTGAGGACTTCTAGCAATCTTCCTAAATGCTTCTGATTGTTCCCATGGAAAACAAGATGGGCTGGATAGCACAGGTCCTACATTTTTTATAATTAACTGGAAATTCACTTTCAGTCAATAGATCCATTGACAATAATTTGAGATACACCTATTTCAGAAGGTTTATTCTAATTATGGCTTAGAATCTGGACCCAACAAGATTTCCTTCAGTGTAAAAACAAAAATCTGTCAGGAAGAAGAGAGACCTATTGGCAGATGAAGAAGTGACTTAGTTTCAGATACAGCTTGGTTCCCCCCCTCCCCGAGGCTGACTTCTCACAATTCATGCCAAATCTTAAGAGCTAAAGCTTTCACTTCTAAAGCTTCTATTCAAGCAGATGAAACCTTTTCAATGGTAATTGGCTCTTATCATTTTTTCCTACCCAGAGGTGTTTACTAAAGCCATCCCCTCTGAATGGAATTTACTGAGATTAGTTGAAAGTGCCTTGGTAAACAAATGCTATATTTTTTCCAAGCTTTCTTAAGGTTTCCCTGGTTGATGATCCTAGTGGTTGCTCTGGTGTCACAGTAAATGAATATGGCAAGGATATTCAGTTGACAGATGGAATGAGAGCTTACTGTAAAGATCTCACAAAACCATTTCAATTCCCAGCTGGACAGTCAATCTATTCTTTAAAGCTTCTTTTCTATAGGCCTGTGATGGCGAACACGTGCCATAGGTGGCACGAGGAGCCATATTGGTGGGCACATTAGCATTGCCTTAGTTCAGCTCCAGTGCGCATGTTGTGCCAGCTAGCTGGTTTTTGGGCCTTCCAGTCCCACCAGAAGTTGGCAAAGGGGCCATTCCCAGCCTCTGGAGGGCCTCTGGGGAGTTGGGGAAGGCCATTTTTGTCCTCCCCAAGCTCTAAGAAAGCCTCTGAAGCCTGGGGAGGGCAAAAAATGGCCCTACTGGGCCCACTGTGCCATCGCGTGCCAAAAGCGGGGGGAGTATGAGGGGAAGCCGTGCATGCATGCATCAGGGGTGGGGCACATTGAATTATGGGTGTGGGCACGCGTGTGTGCGACCCCTCCACACACTCTCCCTACTTTTGGCACGCGACGGCAAAAAGGTTAATCATCACTGCTATAGGCTATCACTACAATTTGTTTCTTCAGGATTTGACAGAACCTATGTAGCAGACCAGCTAAAGTCAAGGCCTTCATGGCTAATGCCACTCTGTACAGCATTTCATTTTCAGCTAGGATCATCATTTTAGATGTTGCTATTAAAGGCAAATTTGATGGCAATCTGCTGGAAGAAATGAAATATAGATTAAAAATAAATTTCTATTTTATATTTTTGGTTCTGCAGAGCGCAAAAATATAGTGGTTTTTCTGGATAAATTCTAAGATTTTTCTGTCTTAAAACAAAGTTTTGGTTTTATCTTCCAAGAAAACAAAGAAAGAGAAAATAGTGTCTACACATCTTTACTTTATTGGTCATTACAAATAATTTAACAGACTTTGACTTCAGAGTTTTATCGTGATTCTCTGGGGATCTCTGAACATGTTGGAAACAGACAGCAGTGCTGGAGCTGAGGCAAAATCAGAGCCTTATTGTCTTAATATTTGTTAATGCTAAAAGTTTTACATTTTGGGTGGTGGTTTTTTTTTCAATTAAAGAGATTCTTTTAGGTTTGGGTGCAATTTTATAAATAGAAAAGGTCATGTCATGTTGTATGTTGAGTGATTACTTTTAACATTCTCCTGTAGCTGTTTCAATTTGCTTCTGTTTCAACAACAACAACAAAATACTTCATTCCTGGAACTCAGGAAGAATTTAGAAACATGGTGAATTATTGCACCTATTACTTTTATTGCCACAAAAAATACAACATTACTTTATCAAGAAGAAAAACAACAAAGCATGGCACTCCCAGGCAGCTAGTTGGGTACTCAGTTTCCCATTTCAGTGTTACTTTGCTAGAACCATGATAAATTCATTATCCTTGAAATGTTATTGTAACTTGCCAACAAAAAAAAGATTAATTTACTTGCCAAACTTTACTAGCCCAGTGGTTCACATGCATCTGGGTTCACAGAGGGCAGATTCAGTTTGATCAAATATTGTGTCTGGGATGACAACTCTGCTATTTTGCAGACAATAGCTTTGAACCAGGACTGTAAGTATTAATGCTTAGTTTCAACCAGCGGTTGCACAAAGCTTGTAAATGAACAGCTTGGCAGATGCTTGGTTTGCAGAATCTGCAGAATGCATCCATTACACAGACAGACAGACAGATACTCACACACAGCACCGCACAGCCCTAAATAAGCAGTCCAGCATTTCTCATCCAAGTAGAATATTCTATCAGCATTGTGCCATGTTTTCTTTAGCACCGAGGTACACAATTCTTAGTCCCACTTTTTGCAGCCTCACAGCCTTCCTCTTTTATAGGCAGGGTTAAAAATTATCAGTAATTCTGAGCTTTTTAAAGGAGGAAAATGCTTAAGACACTTTAAAAAATTCCAAAAGTTCAGCATTTAAAAATTTATTTCTGAGACTTGAAGTTCTCAGCTTCTGGAGATTTAAGGTACTCATTCAGTCCCTTCAAAATCCTTAAAATAAATTAAAGTGTTGGTCCCATTCAATCCAGCCACAGTGATCAGCCATATCTTCCCTGTCTCTCAGTCATTGCTGTTTTTTTCTTTAAATGTCACAATAGAGTTATTCTCCTGTTGTAGAATTTGAACTTCCAATTGATCAGGACCGAGTAGGTTGTATCTTAAATACAATGTTATCTTTTAAATAAAACTACAGATTTTGGGCAAAAGATATTCCAAGGGGCAATGGGTGTAAGAGGCTGGAATAACTCAGAAAATGATCTATGGCTGCATTTTCAGCTCTCATAATTTTCAGCAAAACACCTTTAGAGAGTCCCTTTGCTTGGCAATGCTGTAGAGAGCTTGTGGGTTAATATAATTGGAGAAGAAAATAAATATAATATTGTTGGTGGTGCAGCCTCCCAAGGAGAAAATGTGAATTACATTTTATAAAAGCAAACTGCAGGTCTTTCAATGAGGCATGAAGTCATGATGAGGAGAGGTTTTAATTGCTTCAGCATCTATTGGGAGACAATATCTACAAAACATGGCCCTTTCAGGAAATTTCTTCCTTGTCTTGTTGACAACTTTCTCCCTCAGAGAATAGAGGAAGGCATAAGAAAGTGAGCTATCCTTGACATGATACTAATCAATAGGGAAGACTTCGTTAAGGAGATAAAAATAGCAGGAACTTTCAGGGAAAGCGACTGAGTAATGATGGAATCTTAACTTTAAAGGAAAGTAAAGCAGAATGTAGTCCTTCTGAATGCCAAAATTGAGATTTTAATAGACACAAAGGAAGCCATTGTGGTTACATAAAAAGCTTAATAAATATCTGAAAGGGGAGGGGAGAAGAAACACATACAGGAAATGGAAAGAGTACCAGATGAGCTACCAAACAGATAGCTCAAAACTGTAGAACAGGTGTCAGGAAAGCTGAGATTAGCAAATATTTTTGACAATAATAAAAAGGACTTGTTGTTCAAAAAGAAAAGAAAAGCTCAATTAAAAAAAAAATCACGGCAAAACGCTAACAGGCAACAGAAAAAAAGGCAGATTGACAACTCCAATTTAAGTTGTCTTTTCCAGCAAAGAACTATATGCTCTACCAGGAAATGATGAAGGGCAGAATAAAGAGTCAAAACTGAAGTTTGAAAATAAACAAAAATGGACAAGGAGCACTTCTTTACTTTGAATTTAATTTAAAATTTTAGGATCAGATGAATTTATTCCTAATGATAGCAGCTACTGATATTCTGGCTGAACCTTAATAATTATTTTTGAAAAACCCTGGAGGATTGGATTTCAGATGCCTGGAGGAGAGCAAATATATTTATTTATTTATTAGTTTGCTTTATATGCCGCCCTTCTCCGGAGACTCAGGGCGCTTACAATGCGTTAAGCAATAGCTTTCATACTTTTGTATATACCTGCTTAGTAGTGCTTTCGACCCCCCCTAAGCGCTGTTCTTTTTTATACAAAGTCAGCTTATTGCCCCCACAATCCGGGTCCTCATTTTACCTACATCGAAAGGATGGAAGGCTGAGTCAACCTTGAGCCTGGTGAGATTTAAACTTGCAGTAATTGCGGGCAGCTGGCAACTAAGTGCTACTTAGTTGCCCCTACTTTCAAAAACAGAAAAAGGGGGATCTAGCAAATTATCAATCACTTTGATATTGGCACCTGGAAAGATTGTAAGGCAGTGGATCACAAAAATCAATATATAAGCTTTTTGAAAGCAGTGGTAATTAACACAAATCAGCATGCATGTGTCAAAATTAAATCTGGCCAGATTAATTTGATTTCACTTTTGAAATCAAATAGAGTCTGGGAATGTTGCCAACCTATGTAATATACTTTGCCCAATGAAGCGTTTGATAAGTACATCATGCCTAGCTTATTAGCAAGTTGGATAGGTGCATAACTGGCTCAAGAAGCCTACTCAAGGACTAGTCCATCAATGGTTCCTCATCCAATTTGACAGAAGTATTGAATGGAGTGCTATAAGTATTAGTTCTATGTGTTTTAATCGTTGATATTTTCATTTAATGATTTGGATGAACTCATGAAGTCATCTGATCAGTTTTGCTAATGACATAAAATTAAATGATGGGTAGAACCTTAAAAGAGAAATTATCTACAAAACCAATATTGGGCTGTAATTAATTGAAATTACATGAGAAAGCTATAGATAGATGCTGGAGTATAGGGCATTTCAAGAGGATGATTGCCGCACCAGGTTTATTTGTATGTTTTATAGTTTTATTAGTTCTGGATTTTATTGTTACTGATGTGAGCCAACAGGAGTGGTATTCTAAAATTGGTGGCCATACAATCTTTAACTATTGTAAATCATAATAAATAAATAAAATAAGATGTGATGCAGCTGTAAAGAAGGTTATCATGCATTACAAATCAGAGAAAGTAATCATTCCATTCTATTCTCTTTTGATGAGACATCAGACATAAGTATTACATCCAGTTCTGAGTATCACATATTACAAAGGCTTCTGAGAAATTGAAATAGATTCGGAAAAGGTCAGCAAAGATAATCAGAGACTATGAAGAAAAACTGAAGGAACTGAGTAAGGCTAGTTTTGAGAGAAGACTGCCACGAAAGCACTCTTTTAATTGTCTGAATGCTGTCATACAGAAGAATATCCTGTTTTCTCTCATTCCATATATTGGGAAATGGATGAAGGCATTTAAGTTATAGGAACATGGGTTCTGATTGAATGATAAGTAAAAACTTCCTGCCAGTAAAATTTTCACATTAAAACCAATTATCAGAGATGTGGTAGACTGTCTTCAATGGATGTTCTCAGACAAAGATTATATAGCCATCTGCCTGGTATGTCTTAATCTGAATTCTTTCAATAGCTGAATTCCTATGAATTCCATGATTTCATAGCAGTAGATTGGGGAAGGCTATATTTGTTCTACTTAAGTTTCTTTCCCTCACTTCACTTTATTCTGATTCCAGGAGATGGAAAGGTATCTGATTTACTTGTGGAAGCTCAGCAAGGTTATATATCTACCTTATTCTAAGGACTTTTCATTCTCCAGCACACATGCTAATAATAATAATGGCATCTATGTTTACCTTTTTCAGAGAACTCACGAGTATATAACTTATATTGGGGTTTCCCTTATTTTATTCTCAAATCTTGTAAGTTATATTGGATGAGAAGGGAATAAATAACCTTAGGTCTTCAATAAACCCTGAGGATAGGTAGGATATTTCTCCTTTTGTCAATAACTGTGCTTCTCAGGTGGGCCTGCCCTTAGTAGCCCAATTGCCTGTAGAGTGTGCACTGTTACTAAACTGAACCATTTCCAAATTCAAGACTGGGGGACTGAGCAGCCTTTGTGGCACACAGTAGATCATGCTGGCAAAGGTAGGACCAGCTGTGATTTACTTGAAAGGGACATACTGATGTTGTTGGTCCATAGGGCCCTCTGCCATTAAATCCCCAAAAATACATGAGTTCCCTGCTCTCTTGAGAACCAAATCACACAGAGAAACTGAACACTTCCTCCAAAAATGGGATATGCAAGCTATTAGTCTCAGAATTTTAGTAGATGCTGGCAAAGGAAGCTAATTTTTCTCAAATGAACAAAAATTTCCCGCCTTTCCGTTACGTGCTAACAGGAGCTTCATCTGCTGCCAGATAAGGAAGTGGAACTAAGTGTTAAGCACTCATGCAAAAATAATTTTTAGCATCCATTCATTCCAGTCTAAAGATTTGTATATCTGCAGTGTGACTTGGCTGCATGCTATAGTGAGGATGAATGTTGGCATGCAAACTTGCCAAACAGATGGTTGGTACAGGGCATCTTGGAAGGCAGAGGCTATTGAAAAATCACCTGAGTTGAAGAAGAAAGTCAATGAAGAAATGCTTTATTTAAGATTAAACAAGATAGGGAGCCCAGTTTGCAGTTTGAGGTTAAAGACAAGTTCTAAACTTACAAAAGGTAAAGTAAATGAGGGTTCTGTGTCTTCCTACATTTCAACATCTGTCTCATATTAGTTAAGGCTGATAGAAGATAAGTTAATGTTTGGTAGACATATTTAGGCCACTCCTAAATTATGTGACAGGAAAGAAATCATCCCGGTATATCTTTATTCCAGCACAATGTTTTTTTAAAAATTTGCAACTACACAATACTATTCTGATCCACCATCTCTGGTCAGATATTAATGATATGATGTAAAACAACAAACCTCAACTGTGCATCCCAAATGTGTGTAGTTAAAATTCTCATCATGGCTGGGAAAGATGATACAACAATATATCTGGAGGATCCTTGGTTCAAAAAGATGCTTCTTCTATTTTTTATGAATCAAGCTTTCTTTTATTCTAATGATAAGTTTAATTAGTAGTTAGGATAAAAATTATTGGCTGTGTTCATGCCACAGATTAATTTGATTGCCTCTTTTTCAGATTTGAATAATCAGCTAAATAACACATAGCACTTATATACCATTTCACAGTGCTTTACAGCCCTCTGTAAACGGTTTACAGAGTCAGCATATTGCCTCCAACAATCTGGCTCCTTACTTTACCCACCTCAGAAGGATGGAAGGCTGAGTCGACCTTGAGCCAGTGAGAATTGAACTGCTGGCAGTAGGCAGAATTAGCCTGCAATATTGCATTCTAGCTATTGCGCTACCATGGCTCCTGTCCATCCTGTAATGGGCAGGATTCACAACTACACAAAAGAAAATATTAAAAATCAACCCATTTAGCATCTTGCGCAAACACAACAATTTGATTTATAAATAGCATTTAAAATGCATAAATATGTTGCTGATTTCAGTTGTTGACGATCCCTCCAATTGCCAATCTAGCACTGATCATTCAATCACTCTACTGACCAATTTATATTTACTTCTGTACTTCCAAGAAGAAGGAAAAAACAGCAGATGCTGGAATGTCCTAACAGCAGATGCTGGAATGCCCTAACAAGAATAGTATCTTATTTTTAAAATGCTAAGTAACAAATTGGTGGAGCAACCTTGAACTTTAAGGAAACATAAAGCTTACAGAACAATGCAATAAACTGGTTAAAAAAATGTTGGAACTCAACATCAGTCTTCTGAATGTCTATTTTTAGAATTCTGAAATTTGAATGTTGGAATAAAATATTTTTGTGGACTTTGGCCCAACTAGGAAACTGACTGTTAATTACTTTCTTTAAAAGTTCTATTAAGTATAAACCTTGATCAATCCAGTTTTCCACCATATCTTCAGATCCTTGAATTGTTAATAAAGTTAGGATTTATTCTGTATTTTTAATTTTGACTAGACAAGCCTCTGTGAAATTAAAATAATTTGCTGGATAATGTTTCTTGTCAGGCTCTCTTAGTCACACTTGACAGAAATGATCCAGACATTTGACACAGTACAGTTACATAGGGACATTTTTTTTCAACAAAGACAACTTAAGGCAATTGATTGTTCTCTGCCAACATGGCTTATATTCAGTTGACTGCTCTTTAAATCCAGTACTTATTTTTCCTGACTTTCCCACTATTTAATGGACCCCTTGCTTTATACAATTCTTGCAGGGTGCTAATAGCAGTTGATAAATGGCATAACTGCTCATTCCTGCATTTAGAAATTATATTTCTCAATGTATTTTCCAGAATATCCCTTTCTATTTCCCCTTCATGTATCTTATCACTTCCTTCAGATTCAAAATGGTAGGAAAGAGATACATTTCTCTTCCCTCTTCATCTCCATAGCAAAAGATTCCTCTTTTTCCAAATATATAGGACAGGAATGAGTGATATGCTCTCCATTTCTTTGTGTGGGGCCAGCAAAATACTTGCAGTTTCAGTTCTTTCTTTGGGTGACTCAGTCTCTTCCAGTCTATGAGCCAGTGAGGCAATAGCATATTTTGTCCTACCCCTCACTCTCAGTCACCCAAACTTTTGCTCACCAAATCTTTCTTCATCCTAAAGTCAGAAGCACTGGCAATAAGGATACTTCTTCATATAGCCATTCAGGTATTAATGATGGTACGGGAAATGGAAAAGGCAATCTCCGCCCCCCCCAATATAGACACACATTAATGAAGGTTTCCCAAGAATATTTTATGTTTACATAGCTTTTCCAGGAAAGAAATATTCAAGAGAGCCTTTCCTGTTCCAGAGATTAGAAATACATTCCTTCTAAATTCACTGTCCAATTTTCCCAAAGCAGCAGAAATGGAGGAACTAAGGTACATAATGATCAGGGAAAATGAAAGGCCATTAGATCCATACATTCTCCTACAGAAATGGAAAGTCCTTCTTGCAGGCAGACTTGGCAAGGGCTAGCTAGATTGTATGATGCTCCTGAAGGAGCTGGAAAACTACTGGGATGGGCAAAGACAGGGAGATTTTCAAAAAAAAGTTAGGTTGATAGCCATAGTTGGCCTCAAAAGGTCACAATAAAAATATGGTCAGAGTTGTAAGAAGCAAATTCTGCCATTGGAAAATACCTGGCCAATTATTTTGTTGGAAGGTAATACAGTAACAAAGATATTATTTTGAAATGGCATTTGTCCACTTTATATTCTCATATATCTGTGGATAATAAGTCACAAACTTATGAAGCTTCACATTGATATCAAAACAGGGCCTGCTTATTTCAGAAGTATGCCATGAATTTTGACAAGAAAGTGGTCAATTACAAAGGGAAAAAATGGTCTCCTAAAGCTATTTCAGGATGTAGAGGCATTGTTCAAATTGAATGATTTTCAAGGCTGCCATGTCATCAGGTTTGGCAGCATAAGACGTAACTCTTCACATCTTCAACATGAGGCCATCAAAAGTAAGTAAATGAATATGGTTCTTTTTAAAGGCCCATCTTAGAGGAGGTATATCAACATTTATATATGGAAGATTGGGGGAAATGATATTTTCCAGCTTCCATGGTAACTCATCACGCTGTTCGTTGTTATGAGGTTAGAATAGAAGACATTCAGATGTTTTTTTTGTAATGTCCTCTCTTGACATGACACAGGCTTATAAGAAATCGAAAACTGTTTCATGTTCTTTTGGTCCATCTCTACTTCTGCAGAGTAGTGTGCTCTATCCAACAAATATCTTCAGGGTATTTGCCATATTTCAAAGTCTGAAAGGCATCCTTGATGGCCCAAACTCCTTGTTAAATATATAACTCAGCTTTGGAATCTCTGGATCAGATTCGAGTAGCAGAGTTCTCAAACTCAGCGTATACAACAAAGGAAAAATGAAACTGGGATGCTGGAAGATGGAAGGTGGGTTAAGAAAACATATTTGAACCTATTTGGCTTGTTGGTTTTTGTATCTTAGAGAATCAAAGCAATTCAGAGCATTCAGTATGATGAATGAACATAGCTATCATGTCTATGGAGTGTCTCAGTCATTCAGGTCATGGTTGTCCCAAAGGTGCTTTTTCAAGAGGCAACTGGACTTTCTTCTTTTTCTTCAAAGATATTTCACTTCTCATCCAAGAAGCTTCTCCAAAAACTGAAGAAAAACAAGAAAGTCCAGTTGCCTCTTGAAAAAGCACCTTCGGGAGAACATAGCTGTCAATCATCCATTGTTTCAACTATAATAGGAAGATAGACAGATTAAGCAGGAATAGTATATTTGTGTGCAATGGAAGACTCAGTGAAATTATCTCTGACATCAGACTCTATTAGAGCTCGTAGCCACATTTGCAGTTAATCATATTTGCAAAGTAACTTGAATAGCTAGAAGTCATTAAGTAGCTCCACAAAAAATCTGGAAGTGTTATAAAAAAATATTAGAATGTGGTGAGATGGACAGTGTTATTAACACTTAAAATAAAAGAAAAGGAAGAAATAGGAAACTTTTTGACGTGGCACTTGTTTTACCAATAGTTAATTAACAGAATCAGAGATTAGAATCTAAAAAGAACCAAAAGATAATAAGAACTTTTGAATTGAAATTCTGTAAGATAAATTAATTGTATTACTATTTTGTAATTATTACTGATATGTTTATTATGATAATCATAATTAATGTTATGGCATTCCTACTTAAAATTGTGTCCAGACAACACACTGTTCAGATAGATATGGAATTTTAATTTGATATAAAAATATAATAATAAAACATATATTAACATTAATTTTTAAAAAATCTGGACTCTACTTAATTTCTTGTGCTTGTGGCTGGGATCACATTATTTCCTGATATGACTGTATAGGTAAAGTATTAGGTGGCAAAATGCCATATCCCCCAATATCAGTTTGCTGATATTTGAATGGGGTTGATATAACTAGATTTTCATGAGAAATTGTCAACCTCTCCACCATATAAGCATAATCTTTGTATGAGAGAGTGCAACTTCTGGATAGTGAGATCACTTCTTGTGTTCCTAGGTGCATAGATTCAACCTATGAAGTCTCCAATGTACAGACAGATATAGAAGGAGGAGGGAATAGAAATGAATAGTGGCATCTTCCTTTCCCATTTGCAGTTGTCCACTTGTCCTTGATCTTCCCATCTATGCTCAGACAGACTTGCATTAAAATAGTCATCATATTAAGGCCCCTTAAAGTATTAGTTCATCTGAGATTTCATTAGACAGATCTCCTTTAATTGAGCAGTTAAGCCTCTTTCATTCCAGTTCACATCCTGTACTTATAAATGAATCATAAGTGGCCTACACCAGAAGCAATGGATCCGATTGGCAATCACGTGCCTGACAGGATCCCAAAGATTTATTTCAGATATGTCACAGGTTAGCATTGCCCAGATTATTTTAGATCAATAAGTGGATTGCCTATTTTGAATCCCTGCAAGTCACTGAGACTTATTAAGAAACCTACTTTTGCTTGATCAGCAAGAAACTTATGTGACCTTAGAGACATATTCAGTTTTGATTTGAACAAAGAAAGCAGTAACCTGGCTTGGGTTTCTGTCCCATTTGTCTGGCAAGAAAGAAGGCATCTGTCATAAATGTGCTACTGCAGTTGCTCCTACAATTGTGACAGAATCTGCTGGGATAGCTATTGGGAGGGGATTCTTTCCCATCTGCTGGGCTAAGAGTTCCATGGTTAGGACTAGCCAATATATCTGGGTAGCTTATCTAGTGTAGATATATAAGGAAGGGGTTGGCCAAGTGATTGATGGTTAGCAGAATCACCTGGAGTTTGTAACATCAAGAGGCTGGAAGGATTAGGGTTAGGATTATCTAAATTGAATCTCCTTCCCTATAATTTCAACCCTTGGAGGCTGGTTCTACCCTCTGGGAAAGAGAGAATAAGTCCATTCCTTTATGTGATCGCTTTTTAGGTGTCTGAACAGATTTCTTTTCTACAGGGTAAATATATCTCACTCCTGATAGAACTGAATTCCAATCTCTTCAAAATCTTGCTCCAGTTTGCCAATTCTTTTTAGATTTTGGTGTCCAGAATTAAATACAGCTTTTGATGTGGAGTCTGACCACTGCAAAATAGAGTGAGAATTACTTTCTATGCTCCTATTAATACATCCCCAAGTAGTATTTGCCTTTTTAATAACTGCTTTATAGTATTGGCTTATGTTCAATTTGTGATCTACTAAAACAACTGGATCCTTTCCATATATCCAACTGCCAAGCCATGCACACACAAGGGGGGGAAGGAGAGAGAGAGAGAGAGAGAGAGAGAGAGAGAGAGAGAGAGAGAGAGAGAGAGATCTCACTATATCTTACATACATTCCCTTTATTATTTTTTTCTCCCTGGGCTGTACATTTCTCTCTGTTAAATTACTTCAGCTCACAATTCAAGCCTGTCTAGAACTTTTTATATTCTTCTTTTTCACTTCTAATTTTTTTCCTAGTTTTGTATCATCTCTGCTTTTGATAATCATCCCCTCAATCTTATTCTAAAGCATTAATAAAATCCTGACCAAAATTTGGACAAAGACAGATATATTTCACATTGTACCCTGTATATTATTCTCCAAGTTGATGTGGAGACATTTATGAGGATCTTACATGGTCATTCACAAATTTTAAATCTATCTAATGGTTGTATAATCTAGCCCACATTTTATCATTATCAGTTTATCATGACAGATTCTGTCAATAAGGATGGAGGATATCATTCTGATCCCTGACCAGATATGTAATGACTTCTTCCCAATGTTGTGAATTGTGGGAGATCAATCAAAATGGAGTCTGCTGGTAGTTAGTAGACCCTATTTGAAGTCTCAACATATCATTCATACCCTGAGAAACTCTGGCTCTTAATAATTTCCCACTTCTCCCACTTTTAGTTTCTGCTGCTCCTGTTTATTTTCACAACCAACAGAGAAAGTTTAGACCTTGTGGCAAAAACAAACATAAACTGTCACAGTTTGCTCAATGAGTAAAATATTGTTTCAAAGCCCTCATGATATTGATGATCCCATTATCTTAGTTTGGTCAGAATTAGTATTTCAGAAATCACGGAAGGTTCTAAAATCTTTCAAATGTAGATGCAGGCCAAATGCTTTGGAATATTGGGTGAATTGTTTATTCATGTTCTTAATTCAGATGTTTCTGCAAGTTCTAGCACATTAGAGCAGCTGATGCCACTAGTTACCAGAAGGAATCACATTTGGATGGCTGACTCAGTGGCATAACAAATAAAGGCCTCCCATGACAACCTGTCTCAAAATGGTATCCTCAATGCTGAGTTACATCTCCATTCTGTAATACTGACTGGCTGTGGATAGTAGGATTGGTTACCTAAAATTACTAAGATGTGGGAAACTACCCTTTCTCTAGCACTAAATGGATTATGGAAAGTTTCAAATGAATTTTAAAAATGGCTATATTGGTTTTGGGTTAGAAGCATAGCAGAGCTGGCAGGAGAGACGAAAAACTTTCTTGTTTTTAATCAGAGGTAGAGAAGAGGAGGAATTAGGTAATGCATTTTTTCAGTGGAACTCTTGTTTCCAAAACCCTGCATACAGGATTTTTAAATCAGCAACAAAGATATTTTGTATACTTAAAGCAGTGGTGGGTTGCCCCCAGTTAGAACCAGTTCTATAGAACCGGTAGTAAAACCGGGAGGAGGCTCTGCCCGATCCTGACATCATCAAAACACGTCTGTGCATGCACAGAAGCATGCATGCACAAGTGAAGCAAGTGTGCACATGGGGCCCCACTGCAAACCAGTACTAAAGGTAAGTAGAACCCACCCCTGACCTAAAGGTATCTACCTGTTAAATCTCCTGTTATTAGGACTAGAATTCACAGTCTCCCAGTTCCTTGACTGATACTTTAAACCATTTTAAAGCAGAAAACCTGATTCTTACCATTACAGAACCATTACATCCCCAAAACCTGTCTTTCCCTTTCTTCTTCTTTCTCACTCACAAACTTACTCAAGTCTGGATCAAGATGTGATTTGCTTAAGCAATTTCTGGCACCCTGTCAAAGTCTGTACTAGTATCTTGAGCCTTCTTTTTCAATGCTCCAGTGAGCAGCTGCCTGTTTAATGGCTCTAAGTGCCATTTTGGGTGAGTGCCTGTGATTTATGAGAAAAGTTTATGATGGGGAAAGAGGTGACACGGTTAGTTAAAATTGATTGTGGTCATCCTAAAATAAGTAAACTGTCCAAAATGCAAATATAAAATATGCTTAGAAATATTAAATAAATAATAATTAAAACAATAATGTATTTTAGAAAAATACTTTATATGTTTGATAAGTATATACAATATATATATGAAATAAAATACACAAAGGATATCAAGTTCTAAATATATAAAGATAAATGCTAAATAATCAAGCTTTTCCCTGATTGCAAAACTCTATAGGACGGCTCTACATATTTTCTCTGCAACTTCATGTGTATCTATTTTTCAACAAATAATTAATCTGATTCAGGAAATGCTGGTACCAAATGCACTAACAATGAACATGATCTTTAGGTTGAAATATAAAACTCAGTTGGATTTGGCACAGAATTTAAGAAACTGGGGTGACAAGGCTGAGCAACCCCCCCCCCCCCGTTCTCATTTCTTATCTGGCCAAACTCCAGCTGTTCTCCTCAAGTTCTCCATTCCTCTTACAATGACTTAAATCAGAATTCCTTCATGCTCACATGCTGACAAAATTGCTCCTCATGATTTAATGGATTAGCAAAGATAATTCAAGCCAAGAGGTAAGAATGGTGAAAAGTGCTTGTTAATCAGGCAGGAAATTTACTTACGAATGAACTAATATAAATTAACAGGTGCCATTTATGCACAATGCATATAAGCTTGGTAAAAAAGAGACTTTAACCAGCATTGCCCAGAACTATCAAACATATGTTCAGCAATAATGGTGATTAAGTGAGTGCTAATACAGCTCTTTTCTGCATTTCATGTCCTTCTTGAGTGCCAAAATTTTGTGTGATCAGGTGTGTGGTTGACATGAACCCCAAAACTATGTCCTCTTCTATATTTCATTCAAATTACACTCATACATATCAAATCTTGAAGAAAGAAGGGAAATTCCTATGAATATTGAAAGAAACCTGTAGCAGATAGAAGAGACCTGACCCTCAGAGATATTTTGACCAAAGCAACATAAACAAGGTTTCTTGTTTTAAGAGAAAGAAAGCAATGGCACGTGAAAAGATAGTTCAGTTTCAGGTGCTAATTGCAGATACATGGGGAGGCCTGAAGAGGGACGTAATCAAGAATTTTTGGCAGGCAAAATGAAGAAAAACTGGCACTAGGGACTGGATCTTCAGTGCATTGTATTCAGGCACAGTGAATAATTGGTCCTATCTCCTTAATAACAATGCAGTCACCAGATTCTATATGCCTGCACGTGCCTTTATTATTGGAGCAAACCGGCTGTAGGCCTCTGTTAGGAACTCAGCCAGCATGCTGGATGGAACATTAATCAGGAGAGCCCTTCTGCACACCTTATTGCAAACAGGCAGCAACAAAAATAGCAAAATTTATTTCTGGTTGAGCTGCAGTGTAAATTGTTAGTTCCAGACTGTAAATTGTCAGAACCTGATTTTAGCACCCAAATCTCAACAGACTACAGACAGAGCAATGGTCATCCACATTTTCCCTCCAGCTTCTTCTATCAAGACATTTTCCTTGTCAAAATGTTAGTTGTGGCTTTCAGTTCCTGAGTAGAGAAATTATCCTCTCCTTCACACCTCTTAAACAAACAGTTCTTTCATCAGAAAAGATTGTTCCCTGGCCAACATCCATGATCCTTAATTTATTATCTCTGCTCACTTCCCAGATATTGAGAATTACGGACAGGCCTGTTAGAGATTGCTACAGGTTAAGGCTTCTATCTGTGGGCTACTGAGAAAATGCTTAAACCAAGTTTCCTCAATCTGGTGCTAACGGGCATTAGAGTTGAGGATTATGAGAGTTTTAGTCCTAAATTTATGGAGAATGCCAACTTTGATTCCTGATTGTAATCTGCAAGTGTGAAAAGGGGCTTGGAAAAACTCACATGACACAATGTGATGTAAAATATATCTTTGGAATTTTTTAAAAAATGGATGACAAATTGACACCTACTTAAACCAGGCTAACAGGCATGGTTCCAGATACCAAGGCTGCATAGTTAGCCAGATACCTTAGTCTCCATTCCAGAAAGGTGTGGACATTATTAGCATTATTATTTATTAAATTTGTATACCGCCCTTCTCCCGAAGGACTCAGGGCGGCGAACAGCCAAAAATTAAAACATATACAATATGAAAATTAAGATAATTTAAAATCACATCTTTCATAGTCCCTAGTTTCAGATTCTAGAAATCAGTCAATCCATGGTGATTACTTGAACCGTTCTCAGGAAATGATCATCCATCAAGTGGGACAATGTGTCAGTCTGATAGAGAGCAAGTCAAATAATTGAAACTTTCTTACCAGTAATATTGTTGGCAGAAGAAAGATTTCTACACTGTTCATCACCAATAGAAGCAGCAGCTAGGTTGAACCAGAAGAGAATAACCTGGGTAAGAAGAAAAGACAGATGGCATGAATGGCTGCAGGGGAGTACAGAGTCAACTCTCAATAGTCAATTGAGATAAACCTTTTGCATCTTATCGGGTTCCAAATTGGCTGAAAATTCAAAAAGCTATTGTTGCAACAGATCTGGAGGACACCAAGCTAGAGAAGCTTAGTTGAAGTGTGAGGCATGGACAGCTTATCCATAAAAGTGAAGTGATAGAAATAACAGGACTAATATAGAGAAGCAGAACTGCACTGAATAGAAGATAATAGTCACAACTTCTTCACACTTATGGAACTGAGGTGCTGAGTATTGTAAATATGAAAGGGGACATTGCCAGATTTACTTTTAAATTTCTGAAGGTGACAGTTTGAAAAAAAAAACCAATAAGAATGTTTTAGCTTTCTTGGCATATCTTGATTGCTTTGGCAAACAATCGAGAACTTGTCATTCATCAAATATTGTCAAGTACTAAGAATGACTTTATATGGCATATATCAACTATTGTCAAATATCAGCCCATCACATACAAAAATACCATGCGGAGACAGCTGTATCTTTTGTTGAGGGACAATGAATTCTCTGTCCTATTTAGATTGCAATCTTATATAAATTTATTTGGGCATAAACTTAATGGAAGTTAGTGAAATTTATTTCTGAGTAAATATGTACAAGATTACTAAATTACAGCACTGATTTTCCCTGCCTAAGAAGTCTTCAAAAGGGGGAAAGAACTTTTTTTAATAAAAAAATGCTTGTTTCTACAATTGTCATATTTCTATTTTTGCTATCATCATCCTCATTCTCAAAATCATTGTTTATAAATTCAAGAGTAGCCATATTAGTTTATACTAGATAGTGTGTGCAGCATCCTCTTTTCTCCAATCATTTAGCAGATGCCTCAAGAAACCTATGAATCCACTGAACAAGATTCATCCAATAGATACACCTTTTGCTGACTCAAGACACACTCTGGCTCATGTTGGATTTTTTGCAGTCCATTCCCTTTTTCTATGCTTTGCTTTCAGCTACTGCAATATAGCTGTGAACATGACAGAAAACAAGATGGCGAAAGGATGCTGAGATAGAATCCCATCAGTGGATGGGCATAACTGTAGCTCACAAGTAGATTCCAATAAATTCTATGTTTGAACATGGCTAATTAGGATAAGATTGGGAAAGATTTTTTTCAGAAGAACTGTCTCCCGAATATCAGCAAAATAACTTTGAAGGGACTAGTGGTTTAAGTTAGTAGGTTACAAAGCAGTCTGTGTAATTGCAAACATCTTTATTTAAGGGAAATGTTCACCAGTGTTTTCACTGAATGTAAGCGAAAGCTAGCTTTGTTCCATCTTTCAGGGCAGGGAGTGATACCTTGTAGACCTATCACAGTAGTGAAAAGCACATATGTCAGGTATTTAAAAGCTGAGAACATATTTGAGTGTTCAGAAAATGCAAGGTTTCAATACTGTTAAATGTAATTTTAGAGAGAGGACTAGAGGAGAAAAATGCCAAGTTATTATGGAAAATTAATTTGGAGAAATGTAATAAAGAAGAATTTACAGTAACTTACTACGTACCAAATATTTCAGAGGGTGAAATGACTGAAAATGGCTGCATGCATCCACCAAAAAAATTGGTTAAAATATTAGGGGAAATTAGGCTAACATCATTTTGAAATTTTAAGGCATATTTAAGATTTAGAAGGGATACATAACTGTTAGTGTTAAAAGATGGAAAGCAATTTATTCAACCTTTTATTTTTTTAGATTTATAGCCCAAATTTCCCCCAAGAAACCCAAGGTACTATGCATACATTTGCTCCTCTAATTTTTCCTTTACAAAATAACCCTATGACATAAAAATTAGTTGAAAAATCATGAAAAATTATATAGTGAACTGCAAAATTCTTGGGGCTATTCCAGTACCCTGTGAGATAAAGGGTAAAGAGGGAGAAAAAACCTATACTGTACTTGTGATATGTTGTGAGGCTACATTATGTTCAATAATAATAAATTATGATTTATTATCTGGAAGAGATGGTGGTAGGTAAAAATCAGGAATCTGTTCAGAATTTAGCTTAAGCTGAAAAAATTAATAGCCATTAAAGGGAGGAGTTGTTGAAATCCTTTATATAGAACCAGCAAAAAAGGTAAAATAACCAAATGTTTACAAAAGAAACATAAGTTTTTCCCCCCCAGTTGAAGTGATGTTATGGGTTATCAAATTGGTGTCGACTCTAAGTCACCACATAGACGTTTTTTAGAATGATCTGTTTCCAACCTATCCTCAGATCTTTTAAGGATGTACCCATTACTACTGTAATTCAAGAATTCTCTCTCTCTCTCTCTCTCTCTCTCTCTCACACACACACACACACACACACACACACACACACACACATTCAGCTATCAGAACTGTGTCATTGGTATAGCATAGGTTACTGATCCTCCTATTTTAAAACTGCACATCTTCTTCCAATCCAGTTTCTCAATATCTTATTTGGCATATAGGTTGAATGAATAAGGAGAGAATATATGGCTTTGTCTCACTCCTTGCCAGCCAAAAACCAGTCTATTTTGCTATGATCCAACCTGAACTGCCTATATAGGTTTCTCATGAGAGCAATGAGATGTTCTGTGATGACCATTTTCCTAAGCAGAATCCACAGTTTGACATGGTTGGCATAAACAATGAAAAATATATTGATTCCTTTTTGGTATTCTTTGGCTCATACAATTATTGAGTGGGCATAAGAAATAATGTCTCATGTTCTTTGGCCTTTTTTGAAATCAGCTTGAACATCTAGCATTTCCATTTCCATGTAGTGCTCTAATCTCTGTTGGATGATCCTAAGCATTATTTAAATACTGGGAAATAAAAATAAACTCAGGAAGTTTATGATTAAAGGTTGAATACATTGCAAAAGATAATTATTTTTGTGTTAATAATAGCGATAATATTTCAAAAGCCATAGTTATATAAATTGTCTAAATGGATCATATTGTAAGAGCATGAATTTGGAACCCTAATTAACCATCCTGACATTTATACCATTATGAACACATTAGACACTATGATTGTCATAGTGCTCCCTGCATTATGTAAAAGTGACAGTGTTTAATCTCATGGAATTATTTTATTAAATGTTGTATAAAATATTAGAAAGCTATTGTAGTTATATTACATTTTTAATAATTGAAAATAAGGCTATTGAGCATGATTAAGTAGTTAGGATTTCTACTCTAATGATTTTTTTATAAGGTTTCAATATAAAACAGCTCATGATGTTATAATTTAGTGATTGAGAGCCACGTAATACATAGAGGCAATATTATTTGCACTTGGTATGTAAACACTTGGGGATTAAAATAAGAAATATAGTGAAGACAATTAACATTAAATAATGATTTGCATAATACATATTGAACTAATGGGACTCCTTGCCCTGGGCTGTTGCAATGAATCCTCATGATTTATTGATTTATTAATTTAGACATGTTAAAAATGATTGCATAGAGCTATCAAGTGCATTTCCTCCAACACATCAATCATATACAGGTAGTTTTTAGCTTACATCTATTCATTCAGTGACCATTTGAACTTGCAAAGTGCTGAATGAAGAGGACTTATCATCAATCTTGGAGTTCTGATCATCGCAGCTTCCTCATGGTATTCTAATTGAAGTTTAGGTATTTGTGCCTGTTTGCAATTACATTAAATTAATGAAATTGCAATTTTGCAGCAAGTCTCAGTCATGTTATTGTGATTTCCAATCATTCCTGCTGGCTTTTCAAGTCAATGGGAAAACTGGCAGGAAGTTGGAAATTGTAGTCATGCAATCCTCAATGAATGATGACAGCCTGGATTAACAGAACTGTTGTCAATCAGTGATGCGATCAGATAACATTGTACTTTATGATCACATCACTTAGCGACAATAATTCCAGTCTCAATTGCTATCATAAACCAAGGATTACTTGCACTCATCTTGCTTTTATAGACTTCTAAGCAGGTTGTAAAATGGAGGGCTTCAGTAACATACCCAGTAGATATATAGTAGATATCCTTAATATCTTGTAACTCATCTATTGCTAAGAAGAATCAATTGCATCCTTTGGAGAATATTTCATTGTATCCACATCAGCCTTTAAGGTAAGAGAAAATGAGGCAGCCAGGTATTTCTAGCTCAAGAGTTTTTGCCTCCAACACTCTATGCCATCTAGGTACCTTCCAGAAATATTGGATTTCAACTAGTATCCAGCCAGGCTGATAAAATATCACCCTTCCATTGGGTGGCTCTGCACCAGATTGGAGAAGATGCTTTTAGCCATTGTCCAGTGTTTTCACCTAAAGTGAAGCACACGCCTTTCAGTGTTTATTATGGATGATATCCAAAACAGAAACCTCCCTATATAAATTACCAGCTACTGAAGAAAAGCAGAAGGGTGAGGGAGGTGGAATTTAGGTTCACTGCAATTAATGTAATTTTTGAACACAACTTCAAAATGACTTTGCATTTTGTAAAACAAATTACATCATAAAAGATTTTTTAAAAGCTGTCCCTCTGCCTTATGTTTTCTCTCTCGACACCCTTTCCCCATCATAATATGCTTTCAGCCTGTCATTTATGACTCCCCCAAATGTTGCATCAATTCTTTTCTTAAAAGTAGAGAATTTTCTACAACCACAGCTTTGAAGTCTCAAGCCCTGGGAAGCTGCTGCACAACCAACCACCTGAGTTCAGAGGATTGTGTTGCACTGTGTAGGAACTTCATTGCAATATCTGACCAACAGCTGAAGAGAGCAAGCTTGAGTTCTGGCTACTTTGGTGTATCACATATTTCATCCACAACCAAGGCATGGATTGTGCATGTCACTTTGTGCAGTAACCTGGCATATACCTCTCAGGTTGTACATTTAGGACCTGCAACATCTGGAAGTCTGGAAAGAAAGGTCTGAATTCCATTTTTAAAAGACCCAGACATAAGGATACAGAGATTCACAGATGACCCAGAGACTTCAAGATCTGCAACAAGATCAAGTTTCTGTTCCAGGAAAAAACTCTGGTGGCTCTAAAGGTTCCTAGAACTGAAACCTTGATCAATTGAATTTGACATTGAAGCCATCCTGAAAGGCTTCATTTTGAAATTATTGCTATTACTGTTTTCAGTTTAGGGAAACAACAGCTGTGCCTCTTTGTGAGAGAATGTGTGTGTTTATGTGTGTGAGAGAAATACTCTCTAATTAGAAAAGCAAGATTTTATCTCTAGAAAGAAAGCTAAGCAACATTCCTTAGGCCTTTCTGAAATCCTTAGTGCCTTGTAATGCTGCCAGCAGGAGGGGGAAAAAAAAGACTTTAGGGCAGAAGTCAGCAGCATCAAAAAATCAAAAAGCACCCCTACCTTTTTTTAAAATGAATGTTGTGCATGCACCATTATGAGCTTTTTGCTCCTTTATTGATGCACCTGGCAGAAGTCCAATATCCCATTCAGCAAAATAGACAGGAGGGAACTTAACAAAAGCAGGACTGCCTTGCAACATTTTGTAATAGGATGGACTCTGTCTCAGGAACATCCTCCCCAGCCTAGCCTCAAATTCTGCAACTAAACCATTCTGGGTTTCTGGCCTTCGTTCAGGAACATTTTCTATAATCTCTGATGTATGGAAATGCATTGTAGCTGTTTCAGTGTTAAGAGGTGCACTCTAGAATCAGTTTTACATATGTTGGTTTTGGCTTAATGCAATATGTGAACATAGCCATTCAATAGAAACCATGACTTAATGATATGATTGGTACAGTGGCCCAGCCAACTGTGGCTTTAAACTTTTAAATGCAATGTATGAACCCACCATTTGATGCTTAAGAAACCATGGTTAAAAAAAAATATGGCAGAAGATAGAAGGTAGATTACACAGAATGTACTCAGTATCCTGCTTTTCATCATTTGTATTTTATATGCCCCAGACGAGGTCTGGCACTATTTGGAGTTGAATAAACTTTGAGATAATGGTTGCATACCCATACCCATAGCCATCTGAAGCATGATTTACTAATTAACCCTTTTGCCTGGATTTGCACAACACACTGAACCATAAAGTAATCATAGTGGCCATGTTCACCAGTTCCCTGAGCCAAAGACAAACCAACTTGACATTTTAGCTCTGCAGAGCTATTCAAATCCAACCAATGCCTTATCTCCAACATTTTAAAAATTCACCGAAGAAGAAAAGCTGCTAATAGATTAAATTGCCTCAGTCACTGACCCCTATTTATATTCCTGATACCTTTTTCACCTGATTGCAGCAATTAAGAGCAATAATGAGATCAGGCTGAACAAATGTGGACCACACAAATAACGATCAGCTCATATCTTTGGAGTCACATGCATTGTGTGGGAAGTCACTAACTAATTAGAGTAATTTGGAACAAAAAAAACCCAGGCTGTCTTCTTGAGTGTGAAACCACTTCGCTGACCCACTGCTTAATTAATTCTTACACATAAAGATGCTTTGTTGCACCATCCATACTTTTAGACTAGAGATGGGATTTTTATCCACTTATCAGATCCTTCCCAAGGATCTGGGAGGAGTGGATATTCTTTAATTTAGATACTGAGTCAAATAAATCATCATCAGATATAAACTGCTCTGGATATAAACTGCTCCAACTAAAACTGCCTTTCACAATTGACTGATGATTTTATCAATGCTGATGGAGTACAAGTGGTACTCCAGATGTTTTGAGATTGCACCCAAAGCACCTATTACTATTGGCACTATTTTTGCTTTCTTTTGCCATGGTCTTTCCACTTCTACTTGAACTATTTGTATTTTGTGATTTTCTCCAGTTCTTTCTTTTCTATTTTGCTGTTTCCAGAGACCATGATGTACACTAACCAGACTCTTTCTTTTTGTCTTTTATTAGCAGTTGTTAAGCCTGAGGTATTATGTGGCAGGTGCTTGTCTGTTCAAATTCTCAAGTCCCTATTATTATGCCCCTGTCTTTTAAGGTAACTATGTTCTGTTCTGCTTTGGCATTTTTATTAAAAATAAAATGATATTGGATGCTACGAAATGCTTAAAAGGAAACATCTTTAGTTTGAAAGAGAACTCAACGTTTTAATTTATATTCTATTTTTTTGGGCTAGGGTGGTAATTTTCTAAATTATGCATGCTTTTTGACTAACATCTAAAAATCCTAACATACTCATACTTTTGTGAGTATGTAAATATATTTACATATATTCAGTGTATAAATATACAGACAATAGATTTGATATTTTTTTCCCCTCAACTGTAGAGAAGTGGAACAATTGCAGACTCTGTCAATATATGTAGTAACTTCAACATACCTGGGATACCAGGTACCAGACTCTCAAATCCAATAACCTCCAAATGTGTTAGATTTTAAATCCCACCTTTTCAGGTCAACATGGAGAGCTGTACACTTTAAAAAATCTGAAGGACAAATCACCTCATCGTAAGAAAATTGCTTTGTCCTCCATGTAGCCTGATGCAATATTCTGGAGAATTCAAAGATTTTTACATCGGCTGAAATTTGGTTGATTATTTAGGAAGGTGTGTGGTAAAATCCTGTGGTGGAGTCTGATTTTGAAAAATTAAACAAGGTCAGACCCGTTCATGTTTGGATGGGAAGCACTAGAAAATCCCAGGACTGAAGGCTGGATTGAGAAGTTGAGAAAAACATTCTAGAAAAAGACAATGGCAAACCATTTCTACCACTTTGCCAAGAAATGTATATAGCCATTTTAAAAATTTGACCTGCTTTATCTTTATTCTTAAGAATAGTATATAGTACTCTTATTTTAACACAACTGATATATCTGTAGTATGTGTGTGTGTCTCTCTCTCTGTGTGTATACAGTATACACACACACACACAAAATTGGTTTATTTGATTTAGTACATTATTGCCAATATTTCGTGTTTGATAAATTATATCTTTTGTTAGCTAGCCATATTTGTTAAAAGGTCCAACATGGGATACCTTTAATGATCTTAGCACAAGAAGCATTTTATAAAAGAGAGAAAACAGATAGAGAGAAATGGTTAATATATCAAGATCTATTAGTACAGGAAGTTGAAGAATCTAAGATCAACCCAAGAGAACAAATTACTGCAGAAAGATAGGGTTTTCAATAGATTTTTAAGCTCAGTTAAAATAAAGATTTAATATGGATTAAAAAGACAACTAAGATTGAGATGCACAAAATGGAATTTGAAATTGAATTATATACAAATGATGAAAGTGCAATAGAAAAAATAGATACTTTTGTAAAGATTTGAAACCCAAGATGAAAGATAAAAATTGATACATGACACTGGAGAAAGTATAAAAAATGTACAAAGGTATTTCAAACCAGTATTAAAAATATGAAGTACATGAAGGAACATTTTACCATGCATGATGGACTTGTGAGAAACAAATCCACACAATGATGGAAATGATTTTAAAATGAAACATTATGAAGAAACCAGAACTAGAAAAGATCATGGCATATTGACTTTGTGTATGGTAACTTCAGCAAAATGCAAGGCTATTGTATGCTCAAAGACAGAACAACTGTGGACTTTCTGTTGAAAGAAGAAAAATAATGATTTATGGATTTGAGGATTGAAAAAAATGTGGACTTAAGGGAAGGGTTGAAGAGAATTATATAAAATCTAAGAGGAAGGGAGGGTTATAAGATTGTAGGCTGTTGAAGATGTCAGAAGTCATACATTTCATATCTTTATTTTCTCTTTTTCTTGCATCTTTTTCTTTTTTCTTTCCTTTTTTTAGAAATGACTTTTACCATATTTAAAATTCACAACCAGTATAAATAAAAAAACAATGGTATTTAATATACATTTTGTAAGATTTCCTATTTCAAAACAATGAAGAGATTATTCATTCATCCATCCATCCATCCATCCATCCATTCAAGTATTTCTGTACTGTTCTATACAAAGGTTGCTCTGATGCTGCCAACAAGTTTAAATTCCTTTAATTTTATGAAATGTCACATACAAATCTGGAATTTCCATCTGATGATTTGTATTTGAATTTTAAATTTTATTTTCCAAAACTAAGTCTAGAAAACAATCATTCTGATTGTTTCCTATACTATATCTGTGGACAAAAAACCAAACCAGATTTTACATCACATATACAATCTACTATCGAAAATATCAGATAGATGCCCGCCTAGCTTTCAGTACAACCTTTGCCATTTTTGGCACAGCTGGATTTTTGGCACTGCGAGACTCCCCATTCTCGCAAGTTTGGCCCTCCACTTTATCGAGGGCCTATCTTGATGACGGATTTTGGAACCCCGAGAGATGGCATGTAGCGAAGAGGGGGTTGAGGGATTTTTTATCAAAATTTCTAAGGAAAATTTTAAGGGGACCCGGGAGTAGGGGTGGGGGGGAGGGTAGGATTGGATAGGGTAGGAGTGTTGTGGGTTTGGGGGATAACCCACTGAGGGAAGGATCAGGCCTGATTGCAATGCGTGGCGGGGGGGATGGAGGATCCGGGGATGAGGGAGGGGGTCGAGCTTGTCCAGACTGAGTCGTTACCATCGGTACTGTGAGTGGGAGGGGTAGATATGGCGGGAGTAGGGGGCCATATCATGTTAAGGGAGCACGTGCCCGCTGTCTCAAAGCGGTAGCGCGCTCCGGTCCCCAAGGATCCACTCGTTCTCCAGGTAGCACAGACCTTCAGGGCCCGGGCCTCCAGCTGATGTTATGCAACGCCAGGTCTGCAGTAAACAAAGCCCCCCTCATTGGTGATCTTATTCAGGAGGGGGGAGCGGACCTGGCGGGTATTACGGAGACCTGGTTGGGCCCGGAGGGAGGGGTTTCTCTGGTAGAAATGTGCCCACCAGGCTTCCATGCATTCCATCAGCTGAGGTCTCAGGGGAGGGGTGGAGGAGTTGCGGTTGTTATAAGAGAAGGCCTTAGGACGAGGGAGGCCACTGTTCCTCAGACGGCCGGCTGTGAGTCCTCCTTGTGAAGTGGGGCCATGGGGTTCAGATGGGCTTGCTGATCACATACCTGGCTCCCTGCCACGTGGCAACAGCCCTGCCCGAGCTGCTCAACGTTATCGCCACGGTGGCGGTTGATACCCCCAGGCTTATGGTCATGGGGGATTTCAACTTGCCGTCCGTGGGTGAGATGTCTGAAGTGGCTCAAGAGTTCATGGCTTCCATGACAGCTATGGACCTGACCCAGTTAATTCATGGCCCTACACACGTGGGGGGAAACATGCTGGACCTGGTTTTTGTCTCTGGACAGTGGCTGAGTGGTCTTGAGATAAGGGATATAGTCACTGAGCCCTTGTCATGGTCAGATCACTCTCTCCTTCGCCTTGACCTTCGAACCGCTGTACCCCACCGCAGGGAGGTGGAACCGACAAGATGGTACCACCCCAGGTGCCTGATGGAACCTGATAGGTTCCAGATGGAGCTTGGGCCAATTCCTGAGGTTCTGGCTCATGCCTCGACTGGAGACCTAGTGGCCACCTGGGATAGGGCGACCGCTGGAGCTCTGGATCGAGTCGTGCCTTTGCGGCCTCTGACCCAGCGCCGATCTTACCTGGCTCCTTGGTTTACCGAGGAGCTCAGGGAGATGAAGCGCCGGGAAAGACGCCTAGAGAGTAGTTGGAGGACTAGCCATGCTGAATCTGATCGGACACTAGTAAGATCTCACATTAAGAATTACCTAGTGGTGATAAAAGCAGCAAAGTGTGCTCATTTTGCTGCTCTTATTGCATCATCAGATAACCGCCTGGCCGCCCTGTTTAGGATGACCCGCTCCCTGCTCCACCAGGAAGCGCGGGAGGACCCCTCGGAGGGAAGAGCCGAGGATTTTGTTCAGTATCTGCATGATAAAATCACTCAGATTCGGGATGAGCTGGACTCCAACTGGGTAGATCCAGCGGGGATGACAGAGGCAGGTCCTGAGAATGTTATCTGGGATGAGTTTGATCCTGTGACCCCTGAGGATGTGGACAGGATTCTGGGTAGACTGAACGCAACCACATGTTTGTTGGACCCGTGCCCCTCCTGGTTAGTGCTGGCTTCCCGGGAGGTGACATGAGGCTGGCTCCAGGGGATTATAAGGGCTTCATTGGGTGAGGGTGTCTTTCCCGCCATCTTGAAAGAGGCGGTGGTGAGACCTCTTCTCAAGAAGCCCTCCCTGGACCCAGCAGTATTGGCTAATTATCATCCAGTCTCCAACCTTCGCTTTGTGACGAAGGTTGTTGAGAGTGTGGTTGCGCGACAGCTCCCCCAGCACCTGGAGGAAATGACGTATCTGGATCCGTTCCAGTCGGGCTTCAGGCCTGGGTACTGAAATGGCATTGGTCGCATTGGTTGATGATCTCTGGAGGGCTCAGGACAGGGGGTGCTCCTCTGTCGTGGTCCTGTTAGATCTCTCAGCGGCTTTTGATACCATCGACCATGGTATCATGCTGCACTGGTTGGTAGAGTTGGGGGTGGGAGGCACTGTATTACAGTGGTTCTCCTCCTTCCTCTCCAACCAGTTGCAGTCTGTGTTGACAGGGGGCAGAGGTCGACCCCGAGGCCCCTTATATGCGGGATGCCACAAGGATCGGTCCTCTCGCCCCTTCTGTTCAACATTTATGTGAAGCTGCTGGGTGAGATCATCCGTGGTTTTGGGGTGAAGTACCATCAGTACACTGATGACACTCAGCTGTACATCTCCACCCCAGACCACCCCAACGATGCCCTTGAGGGGATGTCCCGGTGCCTGGAGACCGTACGGATCTGGATGGAGAGGAACAGGCTCAGGCTCAACCCATCCAAGACCGAGTGGCTATGGTTTCCAACATCCCAATATAGTCAGCTGGTGCCATCGCTGACTATTGGGGGAGAATCATTGGCCCCCACGGAAAGGGCTTGCAACTTGGACATCCTCCTGGACTCATGGCTGTCTTTAGAAGAACACTTGACGGCCGTGACCGGGAGGATTTTTCATCAGGTTCACCTGATTCGCCTTTCTAGATCGGGACTCTTTACACACAGTCACTCATGCCCTCGTCACCTCCCGTCTGGACTATTGTAATGCTCTCTACATGGGGCTCCCCTTGAGGAGCACTCAGAGGCTACAACTGGCGCAGAGTGTGGCTGCACGGGTGGTTATGGGAGCGACATGGCTGCCTGCTACCACCAATAGCCTCCCACCGGCCTGTAACCTCCCATAGAGAGGGGCTCCTCCGGGTGCCGTCGGCCAAACAATGCCGGCTGGCGGCCCCCAGGGGGAGAGCCTTCTCTGTGGGAGCACCTACCATCTGGAACGAGCTCCCCCCGGATATACAGAGGATCCCAGACCTGCGCACCTTCCGTCGCGCGCTCAAGACCTATTTATTCCAACAAGCCGGCCTGACCTAAGTTATTTTCTCCTTTTAATTATGAATTTTAATTTGTTTTAAATTATTGGGGTTTTAATTGTCAGCCAAATTTTTAATTCATTTTATTCTATTTTAAACTTTGTATTTAAATGTTTTATTTATGGCTGTACACCGCCCTGAGTCCCCCAGGAGTAGGGCGGTTTATAAATCTAATAAATAAATAAATATTCCAGCATTTATGTTGGATTGTCATTTCATATGAGAATGGAGTCCAAATGCTTATTTGCTTAGTTACCAGTTTAAAAATCTATACTACAGTCTAGGTGATAGTTCCAAGTGATTTAAGAAAAGCAAGAGTTTCTCTTGGCTAAATGCCACAGACAAATAATGTCATGTGGGAAATTACCTTGCTTCATCCAAACCAAATTCAAATGTCAAATTCGATTTCATTGAGGGTCACATCAAGGTTGTGTTTGACCTTGGGGGTGTGTAGACAGGATGGGTGTGGCCAGCTCAACATCACTTGTGTTGGATGCACCTGTGATGGTCCGAGCACTCTGCCAATGAAAATGGGCTCC
The DNA here is from genome assembly GCA_038048745.1 of Coluber constrictor foxii. Taxonomy (NCBI): domain Eukaryota; kingdom Metazoa; phylum Chordata; class Lepidosauria; order Squamata; family Colubridae; genus Coluber; species Coluber constrictor. Next base: position 76,286,065 of record CM075961.1, read on the forward strand.
CAAGCTCCATTTTCGGCTGTGCTGGCCTCCTGCAATCCTCTGCCAGCAAAAACAGAGCTCAGGAGTGCCGCACGCAGCCCTCCCAAATTCCACTTTTGCTGGCAGAGGCACTGTGGGCTGGTCCTTTACTGTTTCCATGGTAGCCCCACGGGCCAGATCTAAGCACCCTATGGGCCGGATCCAGCCCCAGGGCCTTGAGTTTGACACCCCTGGTCTAAACTATGCACAGAGCTTATTTAGCAACAATGCATTAATTCTCTCCCCTCCTCCCAAGGAATACAGATGTGTTCAACAGTCCACACTTTAAATCTGCAATTAATCACAACAATTAAGGTTTGTAGTCTTATGGGCTTTTTTTAAAAAAAACATACTATGGGTTAGTATGAAATGTTTACTGGAAAGAAGTGCTTATAAATGAAGGGGGTATAACCAGAGGTTATACTGTAACTGGTTCACCTGGAACCAAAAATGAAAGTGCTTGCAGCATCGAAAAATCATCAATTATATAGGATGTGATAGCACCAGGGCTGGTGGCCAGGCCCAGCCGCTGGGCAGAAGTACTAAACCGCTCTGAATTGGCAGCAGTCCACCACTGGGTATAGCAGTATTGTATTTCTTCATAAAACTGCAAGAAAATACTGGAATATTCTACAATTACAGATGCGCTCATGCACACACACACACACACACACACACACACACACACACATGTTTATATTTGTTTCTTGAACTTTGCAACAAGCACAGCAGGAGAGAAAGTTGAACATCTTTCATATGCGCTGTGTCCGATGAATCTTGGCATCACCTGGCAGGACAAAGTTCCAAATAGCACAGTCGTGGAGCATGCTGGAATTTCCCAGCAGGTATATACTATTGAAACAGCAATGTCTACGTTGACTGGGGCATTTCGCGATAATGGCTGATGGTCGGATTCCGAAAGATCTCCTGTATGGAGAATTAATGCAAAAAAAGCGCCTCAGAGGGAGACCACAGCTGCGATATAAGGATCTCTGCAAGAGGGACCTAAAGGCCCTGGGAATGGACATTAATAACTGGGAAACCTTGACCTCTGATCATTCAGCTTGGAGGCTAAAGATGCAGCATGGCCTTCTCCAATTTGAAGAGACACTTGTTTGACAGGCTGAGGCAAAGAGGCAGTCCCGGAACCAGCGAAATCTGGGGGCTGGGCAGGGGACAGAATGTATCTGCCCTCAGTGTGGAAGGGATTGCCACTCTCAAATTGGCTTTTTTAGTCACACTAGATGCTGTTTTAGGAGCTCTTTCCAGAACACAATACCATAGTCTCTTGAGACTGAAGGATGCCAATCCAACAAGACAAGAAATATATGAGTCTTAGGAGGAAGCATAATATATATAATCAAAGTCCTGCCCTTTTTTTCCCAGCACCTCACCCTCAATCGCCCTGGGCCTCTGGCATGCTCCCAAAGCTAATTGCAAGCCTTGGCCACCTCCAAAAGTGACTCACACCTACTCTACCAAACTATAATATAGGCTTGCTTGAATGTAAACCTGCCTGAGTGATATAATTAGATCCATAGAAGAAGAGAAGCATTAAATTAATCACAACTCTCTTGGTTAAACTCAGCTCCAAGATTTCATTCAAACGAATCTGTGATTTGTAACAAATCAGAGTTGAGAAATATCAGTTTTGATGAAGCTTTATGTTATGCATGTAAATATACTTACATGCAATTAATTTTTAAAGATATAAATAGCAAATGGATTCTAGCGGTAGCAAGAACTGGGATGAGGATGTATTCTAGTCCCTATTTCATGATCACAATGATAAAGCTTTTCTACAAATTCCTTAGATCCCTGGAAAAACCACTCATCCCAGAAACTGGACCAGTTTAGGAAAACTGCTACGATTTTTTTTTTCAGGCAAGCTTCTAGAAATTATTTTGTACCTTCTGGTTGCTTTAATTTCGCTTTTCATGTATATTTTAATGTTAATTTGCTGCATCTGGAATCTGGATTATGCTATTTCATGAACCCCCCTGAGCTTTTATAACAGGCAATACATAAATACTGAGAATAAATCAATCAATTCTCCCCCTTTCCCATTATTTGCATCCTATTCAACCCCAAAAAGCAGATGTAGGAAAGTCATTCAGATTGTATTTACAAAGGGGAAAGGGTTAAACCTGACTTCTCCATCCCCTGCAATCTGCAGCTGATCTGCAGCTGAGATAGATCCCTTCTCACCCATCACTCCCCCCTTTCCTTACTGTTTTAAATTTACAATCATGCAGCAGGCGACTCAACTGTTTTACAAATAAGCTTGCTCAAAAAACATAAAGATAATACCCTCATTAGTAAAATATGGAAATGTCAAGAGAAAGAAGAGGCATGGCTCTTCCAAAGCCATGAAAAAGTTGCATTCAGAAGCAAGATGTTACATTTTTGATGGCAGAGTGGATGTTATGTGTGTCTCTGATTACTTGTAAGCAGGCTGCAAGCATGTAGATGCCACCAGGAAAAATGAGGCGGAGACAAATCACTTGTTTTGTCCATTTACTCATTCCCCTTCTCTGTTTCTATCAAATAAGCGGTCAGCATTTCTGCTAAGATGCACTTGCCACCTGCAACTGAAAAGGGGAGAGGCAAGTTTAGACTGCTACTTCCTGTCTCTTCAGCAATAAGGTGGATCAGAAGGTTGTAAAAAAGATACTCCGGTGACCCCCCAAATCTTGAAAATAGTAAGCCTCCTTTTTTAAAAGCCTCCTTAAAAAAAAACAACCCCTAAGGATTTTACTCTACTAGTCGTTGCTGACTATAGAGGATAGTGCTCATCTCCATTTCAAGGTCATTGAGTCAATGCCACCTGAAGACATTTCTGTGGCCAACACAACATCATGGGGCACTGTTACCTTCCCACCAAGGTGTACCTATTTATCTAATTGTATTTGCATGCTTTTGAATGGCTAGGTTGGCAGATCTAGGATGAGGATGGGAATTGTTGCTCAGATCTCAAATCTGGGTGGCCAACTTTCCAGCCAACAACAAGCCCAATGTCTTAAATTCTGAACCACCATGCACAGGCTGTAAGGACAACAGAAAGCCAATGGATAAACCTTCACCTCCTCATTCTTGCCATTGTTGGCCTGTTCCAAAAGGACAGTTGAATGAACGGTTCCAACATTCTGGTGGAACATCAATATGAGGAACCTTAGGGATCCAAATGGAAATTTTTTAGGCAGTGACTCCAAGATGATATTGCCCCTGAGTCTATTTTTCTGATATTATCTATTCCACTAGGGATACCAGCAGGGGTGAAATGTAAAATTTGTTACTATTGGTTCTGTGGGTGTGGGCTTGGTGGTGGTGGGGTAATGTGACTAGGTGGGCGTGGCTAACTTTTTTTTTTTTACTTTTCAAAGCATTTTTTCTAATGCTTTGAAAAGCCTCTGCTGATCAGGCAACTCAGCTGGGATCGTCAGAGACTTTTCAAAGCATTTTTTTTACCACCTCTTCAGCCAAGAGGTTGCAGAAAAAAATGCTTTGAAAAGCCTCTGATGATTCCAACTGAGGCGCGCGATCATCAGAGGCTTTCTTTTTTAATTTTTAAAAGCATTTTTTCGTCGGAAGAGGTTGTAGACAAAATGCTTTTAAAAGTTTTTTAAAAAGCCTTTGATGATTGTGTGGCTCAGATGGGCATGGTGGGGGTGGGTGGGTGCAGGGATTTTTGCTACCAGTTCTCCAAACCACCTGCCACTATCGCTACCAGATCGGGTGATCCGGTTCGAACTGGCAGCATTTCACCCCTGGATACCAGCCATTGTTTTTCCCTTCTGGAAATCTCTCTTCCCCAAGGGCCAAATTAGACTTCGCAGCTGCCATTTATCCTATTCACACAAAAAAGGGGATACATGGATGAGAGGAGGTAAGTCTTCCATTCCTGGGGGAATTCTCAAATGTAGCCCATGAGAGATGTCTTAATTGCAGCAGTTAGGTAAATCAGCAGTGTGATTTGGTGAAAATCTGTTCCTTAAGAGCCCCCATCATCAAAAGCGATACAGAGTTAAGGGACTAAATCAGAAATGAGTCTTTTCCAACCTAACATATTCCTTACAGGAAAGCTGTTACAAGGTGACTTTTATAAAGCAATGTTAAAGGCATCCATGTTTTAAAACTTTAAAATATACCATGAGCTGTCAAAACAGACTCTGCTGTGGTAGTAAAGACAAGAATAAACTGCTACCTATTGGTAGAAAAATTAATAAAACTTAACGACCATTTGGAAAAGTTTCCTTGAGACATTTAAGCAAAAGAACGTAGAGGTGAATTGCATTTGAACAAAACATTAACAACATCAAGTATGTGGAGAGAAATTGGATGTATATAGAAAAAAGTCTGTCCTCAATTTATCACACTTCACTTAGTGACCATTCACAGTTACAATGGCACTGAAAAAAGTGTCTTATGGCCATTTTTCACAAATTACAACCTTTGCAACATTCCCATGATCATGTGATCAAAATTCAGATGCTTGGCAACTAGTTCATGTTTATGATCATTGCTGTGTCCTAAAGTCACGTGATCTCCTTTTGTGTGATCTTCTGACCAGCAAAGTCAATGGGGAAGGCAGATTCACTTAACAACTGTGTGACTAATTTAACAACTGCAGTGACTCACTTAACAACTAGACAGAGCCTGGGGAGTAATGCCTCCTACAAAGGCAGCATTTAAGATCCAGCTGCCGCAATTACTTGTGAATTCAATCCCAGGCAGGCTCAAGGTCGACTCAGCCTTCCATCTTTTATAAGGTGGGTAAATTGAGGACCCAGTTTGTTGGGGGCAATAAGCTGACTTTGTATAAATATAAATATACAGAAGTATGAAGGCTATTGCTTAACGCACTGTAAGCCGCCCTGAGTCTCCAGAGAAGGGCGGCATATAAATCAAATTTAAAAAAAAAAACTAGAGCAAGAAAGGTCATAAAATGGGGCCAAGCTCACTTAAAAAATATCTCACGTAATGACATAAATTTTGGGCTCCATTGTGATCAAAAGTTGAGGATTACCTGTATTCTTTCATCTTCAGTTTATCGCTGAAGGATCAAAGGTTCAATCCACCTTCCAAGGGCAGACAAATAAAAAGCGCAGTGTAGCATCCTTCTTTGGGTAAATTAGTTCGGTGTTTCTCAAATTTGACAACTTTTAAGATGTGTGGACTTCAACGCTGACTTTCCCCATGCTGGCTGGGGAATTCTGGGAGTTGAGGTTCATACATCTTAAAGTTGCCATGGTTGAAAACACCAATTTAATTAGCTATATTAGTAAGCATTCAGTGGTGTTTTGTTAATTATTCCTTAAACAATTTAGAATATATTAACATTAACTATGTAATGAAAAATCCTTTAATACACCTGAAAAGGTGTTTCAGGAAAACACCTTCCTGAAAAGGAAGAAAGAGAGTAGGCAGGCATTTGTGTGTTGTCACTGGTATATGTGACAGCGTGTAACAGTCTTTCTCAGAGTAGGTCACAACACAAATCCATTGGCTGAACTTGTAAACTCAATTTAATCAGCAACCTTGGATTCTAGTGAATTGGAGTCAATCACATCTTCCTACTGGGGCATCTTAGCAAGATGAAACTCCAGAATGGGAGGAAGGTGCTCTGGCTGTACCTCTGGGAATGCTAATCACCAGAAGACCATCCTGTAAATATGCCACTTCTAGAAGTTGAAGAACTGTATGAATGAATACTACCTTATCCCACCCCTCTACTTGGAATAGGGAAAAAATTATCCAATCTATTGTATTATGGCGTTCATAATTCCCAACCATCACTAACATTGAACATACTGGTAGGAATGGTGGATGTTGTAATTTAATGCATCTGGAGGACATCAATTTTAAAAAAAGGTTGGTTCTAAATTGATAGCATTAATAATTACACCTATGCAAAATCTTCAACCAATGTGTCTTACAACATGTAAGGAAGCAGGTAAAGCATAGAAAGATTGATTCTGAATTAGTAAAGCAGCCACATCATTTGCAAAACATGCTCTATCTCCATATCTGTGTGCATGCACAGCCGTTTTTCATCACTTGCAAAGGTAGCCAAAAGCAGTTTCCAAAACAGCTATGAATCTTACAAACTACACAGCAGCTTTCACAATTTGAAAAGAGGTTCTTCATGCATGCTTGCTTCTTTGTTTTCTTTCGTTTAGTAAAATTACTAACAAGAAAAGAATATCACCCACCTACTAAACTGACCAACAAACCTGTATTTTGTCCTTCTCTATATAGGTGATGTCACCATCATTTTTATTTTCCAAGTGAGTATAGGATGATCTCTTCAAGGTCTTCCATTTCATTGCAGAGATCAGATAAGTTTACCAACTTTAAAGAAACTAAATTTATGGAATTCTTCTTTATAATATCAGCATCCAAGAAACCATTGCATCTAGGAAACTTATTGCTAGCTTTAGTGGCCTGTATTAAATGAATGAGATATTCTTCCCTGAAAGTTCAGCATATGACAAGCACTATTCTTTTGTTACCTATTGTGATAAGAAATCTGGCTCCTCATTTTACTGACCTCAGTGGGATAGAAGACTGAGTCAACTTTGAGCCAGTCAGGAAAATCAAGGGCTCTCTGCTCTAGGGCACATAAATCTGCAGTTATTAGAGCATTATCCCTTTAGAAGCAGTGCTAAGGATTCTGATTTGTGTTCCAAGATGTGTACCTAAGTCTTTATTAAGACCAGAAGTAGGCTTTACTAGAGACTGGAATCCAATTTTGTCATCTTTTAGTTCAATCTAGTCTTTTCTGAAGGTCCTTTAGCAGCACTAACCCTATGAGATAGCTATTCACTTCATACCTACCTGGAAAAAAGTATAATCTCTGGATTTTCCATGCAATTTCCACTGATCTCACAAGGCTACGAGAAAGTTGTATTGGAAGAAAAAATGAGTGGCTTCTCAACTGCGATTTATAAAAGGACTTAAACTTTACTCCAAAAATTTGTTACATGGACATTCATACTGGCCAAATATCTTACCACTATGTGCCCAACACAGAAGAGCCTTTAAATGGGGCAGAAACAATGTTTTACATTCAACTATTCTGGAAGAAAGATCCTAAGGCATGCTGATACAAGACTGTATATTCATGTCCCTTGGAGGAATAAATAAGACATGTTTCTTTGCTGCCCCTTTTATTCAAATTGGCATAAAAACGTAATTATACTTCTTTTAACATTCGGCCACAGCAAAACAGATGCCAGTCTTATTTTCCTCGTCCTCATAGACCTTTCCAAGATGACCTTCAAGAGAGTGATCAAATTTTGCTTAATCACTATTGCTATTCGTCAAAAGATAGTTCAGGTTTTTTTTTCTATTTAAAATCTTACCATCTCTCTGGGGAGTATTTTAGAAATTCTGCCTTAGAATTTTTTAAGTGTCAGTAACAATCCATAATAGCTAATAAATTTATATCCATTCATTTATATTTCTTTACCAGAGCAAAACATTTTATTTCAGTTGTAATGAAAAGTATTTAAAGTATTTAAAAAGTATTTATCCCTTTTATTTTAATAAGTGATGAAGATACAAAAATATTTAATATTTCTAGTAATTTAGCATGTGCATTTTAGATTATTAAATATTATCAATGCACTTAATATATTGGCTGTCTCAGGGGTCTGCAACCTTAAACACTCAAAAAGCCATTTGGACCCATTTCCCACAGAAGAAAACACTGGGAATCACAAAACCCTTCCCGTGCCTGATTATTTCTTGAGAGGCCACAAAACTAGCATATGTAGTTGAAGTAAACATTCTGTTTTCTTCTGAAACTTTCCTTTTCTTGGATTTATCCATGGTTGGCCAGGGGTTTAAAAGCTCAATAAATCGTGTGCTGGCAGGTGTCACACATAGGCAGTTGTGACACATTTTGAGTGACAGGGAGCCGCAGCGGAGGGGTGAAAGAGCCACATGCGGCTCAAGAGCCTCAGGTTGCTGACCTCTGGACTATCTCTTTTTATCCCAAGATCAACCTTTTTTAGAGTCCTCAGGATATCTGCACATTCTGGAGCTACAGTTTTCCTTAAAGGATAATGTTAAATTATGCTTTTGTGGTTGGATTGATAACATAAAAAGTCCTTAACAGTCTGTGGCCAACCAGTTTTCTTCTACTCTGCTGGAAAAATAGTGGGCCATATCACTTTACAAGTGTCATTTCAAAAAAACCATGTCATTTTGCAGCTGGTGTGGAGAAGTGATTGGATAAATTGGCACATTGATAACATTCTTTCTTTTAGCTATGTCAAGAGAAACCTGGTTTGTCCCTCCATTATGTTATGGTTTCCAAAAGAACCACCCATCCCACACCAACCTCAAATTGGTCCTTCGCAATCAGCTTCCACTGAGATTAGATACAGTTTGGACTAGTAGTTTGGGAAGGCAGACAGATATAATAATCCTTTGGCAAAATTGATTCATACATTCGTTCTTTCCAGTAGGGCGTCCACAAAGAATTTCTGCAATGAAATATGTCCAATGTTCATGTTCATGAATATGCATGAATGTTCATGAATATGCAGATTCTCAGGCCATGATTGTCCAAATGGTGCTTTTTCAAGAGGTAACTGGACTTTCTGGTACCAGAAAGTCCAGTTGCCTCTTAAAGAAATATCTTTGGGACGTTCATGTTGATAGGTGTATATAGTCCTCTTACACACCTTCAGATTTTGTCTTCTGCCTTATTTGTGCTAATTCCAAATCTCAGAAATAAGAAAAGTGCATTTCAAGGTTGTAATTTGAAATCTATAGCTTCTCTCTGCAACAGCTCAGTTTCATGAAATTTGGCAATGAAAAGAACTGATACATCTGTCCTTCACTCGGTTTCCTGTCTCCGGTTAACCTTAAGGAGTACAACAGATGTATGTGTGTGAATGAATCAATATTTCACTAAAGACCTTGGTAATGAATCTAGTCACTGGATACAAACAAGCTATTCTGATAACTTCAATTCATTGCCCTTATGAGAAAACATTGATCTGCCTTTCCAAGATGTGTAAGAATTTCTGAAATAATGCATATAATGTGTTTTAATATTGAAAAATGCTACATACCAACAGCAGCATCAATTTTATAATGAAATCCCTGTTGTAGCCCACTGTTGGCCCCTTTTGACAGTCTAAACATAGGTTTTAAAGCTGTTAATCCTATCCCACTCCCAACAAGGTAAAGATGAGTGAGATCGAGGCTATGATGGTGAATTGTAGGTTAATTTCTGGTGTACCGTGCAATATTTAGGATTTTTTTTTATCATTGTCATTATCACCACCGTTATCATCATCTTACTAATACAAATCAGTTAAGCAGATGCACTGGGGGATCACCAAGAATTATGTTTTTCCTTTCAAATGATCATATCCTTCCATTTTTGCATTGGACACATATCCATCTGCTTTCTTTGCCAAGAGATGTTCAAGAGCTTCTGTGGTCACCCTTGTGCAATCTTCTGAACATGGAATTCTCTACAAAAAGGAAGTCTTTTGCAGGTGATAAAAATAATGCCATTATTAAATAGCATATATTAATGCCTGTCTCAATTCAGAAGGAATTCATGTAGGCAAATGCTGCAGACTGTATTTGCACAAAGGATAATTGATGTATGCGGATTATGCAAAATACATTAATTCAAGTGTGCAAATGGGAAATTGCCATTTGAAACAGTTTTGAAGATGAGAAATGCTGAAGCTTAAACCTGCCTGATTTGGATATTATTCCCACCACACCTCAGAAGTTCTGGACCAGACTGTAATTAATCAGTACAGCATTGTGCAAATGTTCAGGACATGCTCATAGATACTGGTTAGTTCACAATTCCAGAATTGATCTTTTAAAAGAAAAATGGTGTTAGAGATTATCCCTGGCAGAAATGAAATCTTGGAACTCACTCATAAAGTGGGGAAACTACTGCCTAAGGTCTCTTCCCATCATAATAATGCTTAAAAGCTCTGTTCATATCCATGAGGCTTATTATATTCACCATTCCCTATTATCATTGAAAAAGAACAGTTTTTCAATGATAATAGGGTTTAGAATAGGTGTATTCTAAACCTACTTAAGTATGAGAGCCATTTAGGTAACTATTGGAATCCTGGGACGTGAATTCATTTTTCATAGTTATCTATCAACCAAAATGCAGCCAACCGATCCAGAAGAAAAAATGCAATCGGTCCTGTCCATATTGCTCCACCTTCTAATAGTTACTATAATGATGTGGGGAGAAGCCAACAGTGTTTCCTCCAAATCCTGGAGATCTCATTTTCAGAGAAGATGCATTCTTTAACATTGCAATGGAAGCTAGAGCAGAGTGGGAAACCCTGGAAGAAAGCAATAATTCATCTCACTTGTGGCTCCCAATCCATATTTAGGGATCACTTCCCTGTGACAAATTTTACTATCCACCAGTATGTTTGTTATCGTGCTAATTTGAATTAACTGAATGAAATATGTGTGATCCACCTTTTTATAGAAATATGAATTCTAATCCACAACAAGAGTAAAATCCTATTTTCAAACCACTCAGCACTGTGCTGATATCAATGTCACAAGATATGAGATGTCTTATATTAAACTAGACCAGTGATCATTCTAGCTTAGCAATTTGGCAGACAATTCCTTTTGTGTACATCAGGTTCTCTGTTCCACTGATTTTTGAAGATTATTATGATTTTTAAAAATAAATAAATAGGAATCCAGCATACTACAAAGGAAAGTGCCAGCCTCTGATATCATATGTACTTATATCAATGGCTTTGGGGGTCACAAAAATCCCATGGAGATAGTAGAGAGTATCTTGAGGTTCAATAGTCTTGGGCCAAAGTAGATAGCCCATTCCTCTTCTTTACTTACTGGTAGTGAGTCTCTCCCCATATACTTGAATATGATACAGATTTCTGCATACAAGGTGAATCTACCCCTATTCTGCTATGTCTCTTCTTCTCTAAAAACTGTTGAGGTTTGACTGTATTGTACTTTGGTGCTTAACATTTTAACATACCTTATAGGATGCTGAAGAGAAAACCAAATTTCATAAAATGCACATTGTAGCCAGCAAGATTCATAACCAATCATTCTTTTGATTTCTGATTTTTCTTTCCAAAAAGACAACTTACCTGTGTCCAGATATCATAGCATTCTAGACTTCCCCTCTGTGGCTAATCAGGTGAAGGGAAGAATTCAGAACATTACAGTGTTACAGTATGAGCAAGTTGCAATATATGGAAGAGATTAAACTCATAGATTTTTCCCTCAGCAATTATCAAATCATATTTAATATAACTGGTAATGTTGCTCCATTATTATACGTTTTCTGTTCAGATTGAAATACAGATATCTCCAGTCCTCACTGGGCAGATAATAGGCCCCATTGATCTAGAGGGGAATCTTCGTGAGCATAAATAGAACACCCAATAACAAGCAAAAGCCAGTTATGGAACCTTGGAAATAAAGTTTTTACTATAAGCAAAATATGCTGATCCTTTCAGTAATCCATCTGAACAGAATTTGGATGTTGCCAGTCCTGCACCAGCAACCTTCTAAGTTACAGGGAAGACCACCTGCATGTAGCAAGTTCTCATGTGAAGTTTTTTTCCCCCCAATGCATGTGGACACAGAGAGATGAAGGGCTAACAAATGAACTCTTGTTCTTCTTTCAAACAATTCTCATTGTATGAACTGTTCCCTGGAGATTTACTATGGATTTTTCAATAAAGAGGACACCAGAGATGACAGAATTTGGATACCAAGTTAGCTGACTCACTAACATATTTTCTTCCTTTCAAGACTCAACTGTGGGTCAGAGTTCTAGAGCAAGGTTCTCTCAATGTACCATGGCTAATGTAAACTTTCTGCCTATTGTCCTATCTTGACAGAATCACGTTCATCTACAAATATCCCAATTTGCAAGTTGGAATGCTTGAACCTCTGAAATCCCAACCCAAGTAGGAAGCACCATTTAAGGAGGAAGGAATTTAAACGTGCACAGTATCTCTAGCAGTGCCCTTTCTAGCTGGGTATTTAAACAAACTTGTAGTACCACACTGCACCTGTTTCTCCATAACTTCTCCAACCACTTTTTTTTTTTTTACAAGGTGGCCTAGTCCCCTTTATCTTTCCCAAAATACTTTCTCATTGTTGGAAGAATTATCATGGGAAATAATAATAGTAAGCAAATGCAGCCACCCACTATTACTCCAAGTGCTGGTGCCATCCACCTTATTTGTCCCTCAGTCAAGGAAACATGTCTCTTCCCATGACAGTGGGCTGCCCATGGATCATTCCCACTTGGAGCTGACTTTCAGATTCACAAGCACCCATATTCAAGTGCAATGCATTACCTGAAGGTCACATATCTGAAAACCATTAGAAGAAAGGACTCTTTTGGGTTTCTCTGCATCCCTGTTATGTTTTAATGCCCAGCTGGCCCTGGATCTTATGCACTAAGAAAAGGCTCACTGCTGAGCCTCCACAGCTAAGGACAACTTTATCAACAACACACTGGAAGAAGGCAGAGATTTCTGCCTTGCAGAATGGAGCATCCAAACAGTTGACTGCAGATCCATAGCTTCCTAATAGCTTTAGCCACACTTCTGTATTCAATATCAGAAGCCTCGTATATCTAGCCAGGCAGAAAGTCTAATCTCTGCTGGCGATGATTAAGTGTGGAATGGCAGGGAGTAGTTATCCCAGATTAATTTTCCTTAATACAAGATTTTGTCATGAATACTATTTTGAATTTCCTCCCTTGGCTAACTCTTTCAATCAGAGGTAGGGCTTCGTACTTATCCAAAACTCAGGTATCAAAAGCGGGGCTGGCATTTTTTTAGGGACTCCCTACAGAAGGGATGAGAGACAGAAAAAGAAAGGAGGGAAGGAAGGAGAGGTGGAACTGACCCTGGTTTATAACTATGCACAATTGCTTTGTTTCCTCGCTCTTCACCCCACCCCCAAGAAAAGGCAAAAGACAAGAAGAAAGGAAAGGAGAAGGGTGGAGGGCAGGGTTACAAGGCTATCAGGGAAGGGGCCCCGTCTCCTTCCATAACTGCCCCGCGTTTTCCCTGCCACCCGTTCTGAGAAGGAAAGGAATCTCTCTCAACCCTGGCATCCCAGGTGAACCGCCCCCCCTCCACCTCCGCTTTTCTCTTTTTTCCTCTCACCGGCTTCCCCTTCTGCGCAGCCCCCTCCCTGGACTCTAAGGCTGGAAAGTTGGCTGAGATGGCATGCCCGAAGCCCAGGCGTGGGTTGTGGGGTGCTCGAGCATCTGTCCCTCACTCTCACTCTCTCTCTCTGCTCCGGCCGGGTTCTCTGAGCACGATCCGCCTCTTACCTGCAGCATCCCCCGCGGTTCCATGGCTCTGCAGATCCTTTCCCCCCTCGGCTTCTTCTCCTCCGTCCGGCCACCGGGAATCTCCCGCAGCATTAGCCGGCTAAACTAGAAGCAAAGAAACGTCGCGGCGACAGCCTCCGCCCCCACCTGCTTCCACTCGCCGCTTCTTGGGGAGGGTCGATCTAAGGACAGCCTCCGGTCCCCGCCATCCCCATCCCGCCCTATCTAATAACCGAGATTGGGCGGTTGCAGCCATTTGAATGGCAGAACATGACCCCCCCCCTTCCCCAAGTACAGACTGAGGGTACTAGGAGAAGATGGAGACTCCCCCATTTGACTTTGCTTCCTCAGACTTGGATCTCCTTGGATAAACTCTCTCTTTCCCTCCCTCCCCCCCCCACCACCACATTCTCTCCTCTCCCCCCTATTTAAGCTGGGTGTGGATTTTCTCTTACTGTGGAAGTGCTGGCTGCGGGGAGGACTGCTTCCCTAACATTCCTTGTGCCCTATGTCTTCTGCACTTTTCATCTGCTGTGGATGATGGGCTAGCACATCTAGAAGCCGCCGATTTGAGGAAGATATTTGGTGGATTTGGAGATCTGGAGTTCCTTTTGAGCAGAAGGGATGCCTGCTATGAGATGGGCCTGAAGGTGGAAGTCTCTGGAGGAGTTAGAATAAGAATGGAAGGGCTGGATTCAAATCTAAGGCCATCAGTCACCAATGTGACAACAACTCATATGTCTAGAAGCAAACCATCAATTTTCACTGTATCTAGTAGATCTTAGATTGAAAAGTAGGATGGACAATCTTTTGGTGAGCTCAAGGACAATATTGCAAAGTAGATAGAAGCATTTTTTTTCTTGGTGAGAAAGCTCTGTTGTTTGATACTGTATTAATGCTATTATGGGACATATATCCCTGCCTCCAAATGATGAGAAAAAGTTCTTCCAGTGTTTAGTAGTCAAAAGGAGTTTTGCCATTTCAAAAAGAGGACGTAACCCTGTCTCTTTAAAAAATATTTTTTTAAAAAAAAAATCAGTTTATTTATGATTACCTGCTCCCAAAACATCTTGGATTTTAAGGCTGTCTAAACAACATTGCATAAAACTGCATCATTCCCCACTTAATAGCAGAAAGATTGTTGAGCAAAGGGATGTTCTGCATCTTGAACCTAATATATTTTTGAGCAATTCTGCAGTTGTATCATTTAAATATCTTTCTCTTTGTGATTCTCTTCAAACATTGGTAAGAGATGAATCAATCTTTCCCGTTCCTCATTTGAACAGTCTTTAGATCTGCATTAATATTAGTATTCTGCATTAGTATTAGTAATCTCTCACCCATTCTGTTTCCCAGATTTTTGAAATGTATTTGTATATCTCACCTTAGGGAACAACTTTAGACCTGGAAGAATAAAATAGGATTGCAGAGTTTGTGGCTATCTAGAAATAGAACTATGGCCATTTCCCTGCTACAGCATCTTCATAGCATCATTGCTGAAGTGATATAAAACCTATTTTCATCCCTGTTGTTTTGGCACAATGATGACTGATGACTTTAAAAAACACAGGAGAACACATGTAAACACAGGAGAAATTATAACTCCCAGCTTCCCTTATTCTTGACCAGGCTGGCAGGATAACTGGAAGTTATAGTTCAGCAACATCTGGTATATGCTACAAGTCAGATAAGAGTAAACATTCTCTTGTTCCTGTTTCTTATTGGAAGAAAACAATCTCTGACCATGTTTTCACGCAACTTCTATAGGGACTTCTCCTTTGACCTAGTTTGGTTTCCCAAATATGCTAAAACGGCTTAAGACATTAGGACCCCACAAGAATTTGTGAAATATGCTAAAGGCCAGGGTCCTAAATGGAAACAGTTGGGGCCGGTGTTGGGAATTTTCAAGGAATAAATGGATACATAAATGCCTGCAAGATTTAATGCATTTTGCTTCTTGCCCACGAGATCCACAACATGCAAAAAACGAAAATGTTTATAGCCCCATTTACTCTAGGTGGGTTGCTGGCAAGAAAAAGAGTTCATTCATTGTTTTGGCTAGTTCTGTACTAAATCCAAAATCTGGATTAGTAAACTTCAATTCTTGTGTTCACATAATAGGTTAGAGGTAGAGGTAGGTTTGCCCAAATAAATATTATATTTATTTAGCCCACCAACCAACCCTGTGAGATGCCTAAGAGAGAACAACAGGCCCAAATTCCCCCAGCTGGTTTTCATGACTATGGGAGACCTAGACTCACAAAGTTCGGGTTTCTACATCAGCACTTTAATTATTAGACCAATCTGATTTGCAAATGAAATTAAACAAGGGTTTGGAACAGAGGTGGGTTTCAGCAGGTTCTGACTACTTCTGGAGAACTGATAGCAGAAATTTTGAGTAGTTCAGAGAACCGGTAGTAAAAATTCTGACTGGCCCCGCCCCCATCTATTCTCTGCCTCTCAAATTCCAGCTGATCGGTAAGAAATAGGGATTTTGCAGTAACCTTCCCCTGGAGTGGGGGGAGGGAATCAAGACTTTACAGTATCCTTCTCCTGCCACGCCCACCAAACCATGCCATGCCCACCAAGCCCACAGAACCGGTAGTAAAAAAATTTGAAACCCACCACTCGCTTGGAAGGAGAATAAACTATTTGAAAGAAGGAAAGAAAAATAAACCATGTTGTGAATTGACATGATGATCTCGCCTTCAGAAGACAGGAGTTGGGTTCCTACAACACAACTACTACATACTACCCAGCTGCACGTTGGCATGTGTGAATACAGCTTGTGATTATGATTATATAGCAAAATTAACACATATAGGAGATTCACCTATAAACATGAAATTTATATCATGTTTAAATTTTAATCAGGTTTTGTGACTTAGACAGGGACAGCCCCTGAGTTAAGTATTAGCCTGGACCCAGATCATAAGCTTGATAAGTCTACCAGGTAATTTTTTGTTTTAAACAAATGAGTAATCTTGCAGCCTGTGAGTTTTGTGCCTAACCTTTCAGAAAAAGGGGGGTTAATTTCAAGTTTCGGATTTAATCATCCTTGTAATGGATTCCCTTTCAAATGCTCCCAATTTTATCAACATTAGATTCAACTTGCAGGAGGATCTTTTAGGATCCAAGCCTAAAAAGGAATCCAGGTGGAGTTGTTACCTACTTCTGTACACAAAACTTAAAACATGTTCTGCATCATTTCATTTATAATGTAAAAGGAAATAAAATGCCTAGTTGCACTGATTAGCAAATATCTGATTTCTGTTTTCTATTCTGCATTCACGCAATCTAAATATTCCCATAAATAGTAAAAGCTCAAGGCCAAATTTAAGTTTCATGGATGCTCTTAGAGTTGATGAGAACAGAGCTTCAGTTACATCTCTGGTGTTGAATTTTTTTTCCCCCTTGCAAATCTAGCTAATAAATCCAAACAGCCACAGCATCACTTTGCTAGATTATGTGCAGTTTGCTCTCTACTGCACCGACTTCGTTTTCTCTGCAGCCCTTCTGCCTAGCCAGTTATCTCCTCATTTTCCTCGTGCCATTGTATGCCCTTTCCTTGAACACTTGTCCTTCTTTGATTTTATCCTATTATTGTCAGTCCAACTCTCTTGGCTTGAGATTTTTAACCTGTCCTCTAAAGTGTCTGCAATTCCTTCCAAGTTACTATCATTGCAAATATGAGTATCATTGCAGATATGCTACAGATTTTCCTTCTACCAAAGAAATGTATGTATGTCTGTTTATTTATCTATCTATCTAATATAACAAATTTCTTAACCATCCATCTCTGTCATTAAGAACCTATGAACTTTCAAGCTATTAAATATATTATATTGCCTGCTGTATAATCTTTCCCCCAATGTTTTTATTTTATTTTTAATATAATTTTTATATGGCATGGACATGGCATATAAGCAGTGCTTGACCACAGTCAGCAGTATAATCTGGGATATCTCTCCATGACCAGTTTTCTTTCTTATCTTCTGGGAGAAGGCTTAGTGGTATCTGAAGTATCTGAAGGCTTAGTGGTATCTGAAGTGGTATCTGAAGCAGAACAACTAGATTCTGTAATAGCTTTGTACCATGTAGTATCAACCTTTCAAAACTCTTTTTTCCACACAATACATACATATATACACTACATATATGTATATGTATGCATATGCCTTTATATTCTTCTGAGAGTGAACCCCAGAATTTCATTTTCAGTGTGTGCCAGTGTGTGCACATTGAAAGTGACATAAACATTATTTCTTAAGAATTTTAATTACAATTGTAAAAATTGTAAAAAAAAACAAACAGCGCTTAGAAGAGAATGGAAAGAAAGAATAAAAAATGCAAGGAAAAAGCAAAAATAAGAAAGAAATCTAATTTAAAAAGAAAAAAAAGTATAAAGAACATACTTCCTTGATCACAACAAAGTATAAACAAATTTAAGAACTCTTCACCCCGTGTCTCATTTCTTATTTACAAGCAAATCCATAAAACACCAACTTTTCAATTGTGAGGTCAACAAAAAGTCTATAAAGAGTTTCCAGAAATGCTGCAAAAAATAACTTCTTTAACACTGATCATATAAACCAACTTTTTATGTGTATGTTTTACTTCTAACAGTCTTAATATTTAATTCAATAAAATATTGCTGTAGAATTTGATTTCAATTTTTTATCTCACATGAATTCTTCAAAGCTTTAACAAACTTATTTTGTGGAGCCAATAAGAAAAAAGTTTCCAAGTTATTCTGGCTTATCATTTGTATCTCCCTGTTAATTTTTAAAATTTTAGCCAGTTTTTGTTTGTTTTTGCATATCCAGTATAAAATACCTTTTCCCAAATCATTCTCTTGGTCTGTCATTTGTAATTCCACATTCTGTACTTCCTCTACTGCATCTTGTCAAATAAAATTTGTTCCAAGACTGCCATTTCTTCAGTAACATATTTCAAATATAGTCTTATGTATAGAGGCAGGCATCATTACTGACAGTCTTGATATGATAGTTATTACAGAAGTCATTCAAAAATCTCCTTTAATATTTCTGATGGTGTAATGTTTTGTAAGCATCCATAATAACTGACATCAGGCTTGCATTTTTTTCTGCTTAAAATATTTAGTCCCCTCTAGTGTCCAGTTTCTAAAATCATCATTTTTTGTTATGACTTGCAATTGCCATGATAGTCAAAATAAGTCTGTTTCCCATGAGGTTGTTTGTTTTTCATGGTTAATTCCAAAGTCTTATAGTAAAAATCAATATTCCAAATTTATCTGGACTCTTTCTCCATTTATAACGTTCTTAGATAAAAATCTTATTTAGCTTTTTTGCTGTTTATTTAAAATTCTTTAACTTTTTAAGCTTGTAGTTAATTTTCTTTTATTCACAGTTGAAGATAAACACACCCAACTTTTTAACTAAACTTTAGTTTTAAGACGGCTAATAGGAAATTTCTGAAAGCAATGAGAAAGTGAGGTTTGCAAACACAATGTTTTTTAAAAGACTATATCACAGTTGTGGACAAGATGCTGATCCGATGTCGATATTCAAACTTGCAGAAAACTGAGGTACTGCAATCTCATTGCAAGGAGCAGCTGTCCAGAAGACATGTGGATGATCCCTTATCAGGAGAAATTTCTTGATCTTTGCTGCAGTCACCAGCTCTGTTTATGCAGAGCCATCTTTAATTTGTCATATCTTCCCTGGAAGCCCTCTCCAAATATTTTTTTTCTAATCAACAGAGTTAGCATGGGTTGCAATACTTAAAATAGCAGCAGATCTTTTGGACTTTGCCAAAGTCAATAAGGAAACAAAAGAAATTAGTTGCATGGTACCATATGTAATGGTGCTTTATTATGACCTTTTTAACCCTTCTTGGAAAATGTGGTATAGCCCCAGTTTTTATATTTTACCAAAGAATCAAATTTAAAGGTTGGTGGATTTGAAGGTACTTTTACTCTCCAACTATTATGTCTGTTTCATGTAGACTTTTGTTTTTATTCTTACCAGCATATATGGCCCATTTCATCACTAAAGGCTTTTTTTTCAGTCTCTGAAAGTTCTCATGACTTCTGGAAGTAAAGGATGAGGGGGGGGGGGGAGTATATATCTTAAAGTTCCATTTGCCAAGATTGAGAAATACTGATCAAGGTAGTATTGTACCATGTTAATAGGCCTTTGAGATGGAGTTTTTCTTTTTCTTTTTAAAATATTTTTTTTATTTTTACTATATAAAGAAAGAGCAACAGTTTCAATGTTTTTGAGATGTAGTTTTTCTTGAAAGCCTAAAACTTTAATCTCTCTGTTCAAAGTATATTTTGGCTTTTTTCTAAGAGAAAAGCAAATAGAAAAAAAATAGGAGGGATTATAAATGCAAGGCAACAATGTTGGAAATCTCTAAAAAATACAATTTTATTTATTTGTTTGTTTATTGAGCCTTCAAGTCAATGTTGATACAGTTCCTGCAGTTTTTAGCAAGATTTCAGAAGTGGTTGCCATTGCCACCTTCCTAGGGCTAAGAGAAAGTGACTGGCACTTGAATGATGCAAATCGCAACCTAAACATTATCCTGAGCACATTTTTAGACATTAACTTTCTTTCCTTACTATCAGTCTTTGGCAACTGGAAGATCTGCAACTTAATATTGTGAACTTTCCACTGGTCCAGTAAGTAATATATTTGAGGGGAGTGGAACGTTAGGATGATTGCAGATGTTTTTGCTTTATTTGCATTAGAAAAAAATAGGAAGCAACTCTGTTTTCTTCAACCCCAAACTACTCAAATGAATTCATATTGACCAGAATTTATTCCAAAAAATGTACTATTACTGGTAACTCTGCTGGTGCAATAGACATTTTGTATGCCATTTGCATCTTTTTCATGAGCAGAGGCTGATCCTCCTAATGGGGAGGCAGTAAATAAGTCTGTCCCTAAAGGCTTGCTCATAAATACATGGAAAATAGTTACATGTCAGGCATTGCTTCTTAATCATGATCAAATGGGATAATAGCATGGGCTTTAGTGGACATACAGGTGTGGCTACAACAAATTCTATTCTTTAGAATATTCCATTTCATCCATAGAATTCTTACTTTCCAGTTGTTTTTTTCCCTTGTAGCCTGTAAGCAAGTTCTGCCCTTTTTTTAATACTTCTACAACTTTACCAAAACTATTAAATGTGAATACACTCTTTGAGAAAAGTATGCAAGTCTGAACTTTAGGAATATGAGAGAGATAATTCAAGAATGGAATACTGGAAGCTTCAGGTATCTAAGCAGACAAGCAGAGCTAGACATCCACTTATATTTTACCTTTAGAATGATATTTTGACAATGATATTTTGAAAATAGCTGATAATTACCCTATGATGTACCATGCTGAAATTACCCAGAGTCCATGGTGAGATTACCTATACATTCATTTTGAATATAACGAAATCCAAGTTGCTTTTTATGGTGTTAATAGGACCTTTTTTATTTATCTTCTTGGTAGATACTGAACTGATCGCCATCGAACTAAGTATGATCATGCCTACTCATAGAAAGATGGAGACTAGGAATAATGTGTCGCTAGAAAGCAACAGTTTTGAAGGTGAGACAGGAGACAGACTTTACAGCTTGCTTTGCAGATATGTACATTCAGCCTGGTGCTCTCCAGTTTACCAGATTTGCCACCAGAATACCAGGGATTCTGAAAGTTTCAGGCTCAATAGATTTCAGGGGGTGTACACAGCTTTTGGGAAGTCAGTATTGGCTTAATGTTTAGTGTGTCGGATTTGCATCAGAAAGATTCAGGTTGAAGACTCACCACGAATTTTGCTGCATGACTTTGTGAGTCACAGTCTCTCAGCTTATCTTACCTCAACAAGACTGTTGTGATGATTAAATGGCAGGGAAAAGAAAGGGGAACATTGATTTGAGCTGCTAGAGAAAACAAATGCCGTTTTGGGAAAAGCATATATAGTTGAGAGTCTAGAAAGAGTGCAGAGAAGAGCAACAAAAATGAGTAGGGGACTGGAGGCTAAAAATATGAAGAGCAATTTAATGAAAAGCAGGACTAGGGTGCCATGATAGCAATCTTCCAACATCTAAGGGGCTGCCATAAAGCCCCTTAGATGTTGGGGATCAACCCTTAGATGTAAGCGGGAGTGTCAACCTATTTTCCAAAGCACCTGAAGGCAAGACAAGAAGCAATGGATGGAAATTAATCAAGGAATCTAGGTTGGTTCTTGATTGAGAACCAACCTAGAAATAAGAGAAAAAATTCTGACAGTTAGAACAATTAATTAGCGGAATGCTTGCCTCCAGCAGTTGTAGGTGGTCCAACACTGGATGTTTTTAAGACGAGATTGGACAACAATTTGTCTGAAATAATATAGGGTTTCCTGTTTGAGCAGGGGATTGGACTAGAAGACTTCCAAGGTCCCTTCTAACTGATGTTCTGTTATATTGGGGAGGAAACATGATGGCAGGCATGCCTTGTATGTATTGAGCTTTCATTGGGTCCTTTCTTTTCCCAAAGTTTGCTTTGTCTAATAGCAATGGGAGTCCCAGGGCTCAAGAGCTGCTGGACAGAAACAATGACAGAGTCATAAACCCACTTGGTTTTCATTCAATCAGCTCTAGGACTGGAACAGCAAAGGGTTTTCATTATTGCCCCAACTATCTGTTTTATTGTTTTCTTCTTGCATTTATGACCTTTATGCAGTTACTTCCCAGGCTGCAAATTTCTCCTACCTGGTCTTCCTCTTCAGTATGGTATCTCACATATCTCAGCAGTTTATCCCAGTTTCTCAAAGGATTAAGTGGCCTTTATGGCATGTTTCTTATTAAATGCAAGGGGGGAGCCAAAAGCATGAGAGAAAGGGTTGAGGAGGGGGATAGAAAACATTCAGGAACTATTTTTAGTCCAAGAATTGGTTGCCAGGGACATTAAGCTAATTTCATCGCCATATATCAGGGAAATGACTGCAGATCGGTTTTGGAGGCATAATTGAAAGGATTTATAGCGAAATGCAACTTGTCAGAAATGGCAGAGGCAAAATATAACACTCCCAAAGAGGAGGAAAATCAGTCCATTTGTCATGCTTAGTGTTAGATTCCATGACATAGCATGCAGTGGGATGAAGGAGGGAGGCCTTGACTCCCTCATGATCCTGGATCTTTGGAGAAATACATGCATTTGTATTAAACAGGTACAGAAAAGGCAGAATTCTTAGAAAAATGCCACTCATTTATTTCCTCTCTTCATTTTGAATATAAAATTCTAATATTAAATGTTTTTGGAGTTGTGTCATACATCCCCTCCCACAAATCAACATTGGCTTTCTTAATCAGATAAAGGATTCAGATCCTGTCTCCATTCCTCTACTTAACTATTTCTATCCTGAAATGAGTAGCATTTGTTAGACATAAGAGCAATTAACCATTATAGAAACTTGTTCCATCTCCTTATTAATTAACTCAGTCTTTGTTACTATGGATTCCCTCCAGATTTAATTGAACTTTAGGTCCCATAATTCCCAACCAATGCATCTGAATGCCATCAAGATGAGCTAAGGGATTAAAGGAAAGGTAATCAATTCCCTTAGTGGCTATGACATTAAATTTGAAAATATGCTGGCAATATCTGATGAAGTATATGGAGTCAAGGAAGAAGCCAAGATGTGGCTAAGCTTCAAGAGTTTTGCCTCCCAACAATTAACAGTAGCAGAATATATTATACAAAAAATGAACACATAATGACTATGGGTTGCAACGTTCAACTTCTCTTGAGATGAAATCTAGTGTATGCTGGTGTATATATTTTAACCTAGGATATATATAGAGCTGCTTTATATACACTGAAACAGGAATGCTTAAGGTGTTGCCTTTGGTTATTTTATTTCTTGTCTGTCTTGATAGCTCAATGTGACATGTAAAATAATTTTCAGGTGACTGGCGTGATGTGTGGGCTTTGGGTGCATATGTGGGATTATATGACTAGGAAATGCAGATTTTAATAGGTGATCTCAAAGTACTTAGCAGTCCTATGATTCATAGTACTTTTTGAGACACAAAATTGTCACCAACAAAACATTCTAATTCAAAATATCCAGGAGAATGGGGTCTCTTTTCTGCATTCTGAGTCGTCCCTGGCATGCTGGCCTGATAATTAACTGATTTCATTAGCATCAGTGGAATAACAACTCAATACATCATCAATTCTATGTACCAATATTAGCCGTATTTAGGAGAAACTCATTCACTGTGGATTTTTTTTGCACTAACTGCAGTCACAACCAAGATTTTCAGACCAATAAACCACAACTTCAGTCCAGTACCTACAATAAGTGAAAGTAATTGAATGAACTGCTGTGCTGATTGGGGATAATGGGGCATGTTTAGGGAACTTCTTTGTGGCTCAAGGCTTCAGTTCTTTTTAAAAACTTATATTTTTTCCTGCTCCAAGCACCATGAGTTAGACACCATCTTATGTTGTGTATCATTGCTTTTATCTTTCTTTCTTTCTTTCTTTCTTTCTTTCTTTTTTTTTCTCTTTTTCTTTGAAAGGTGTATCCATGCTGCTGAAGGCTCATTGCCTACTTTTATTAATTTCCCACCAACACTCAAGTGGGAGACTTGATGGCAAACTGCACAATTTTTGTATAGCTGTTTACTATTGAATTGGTAGCACAATTTTAAAGGGCTTGTAGACTGCATTAAAAAAAGAGAAGTGGTTCATTCAGAACCTCTACAGTTCAATTTGCCCATCTGTTCCTTAGTGCACAATTTATAGTAACTTTTAAATTAAGTTTTAAGAACAGTCCAGTTCCCAAAAACTTCCTTAGATAATGGAACTGTTTGTTTAAAAAAAGGATGCTCTCTTTTATTTCCTTCCTTGTTTTTTGTTGGCATAACATTTTAGGGTTTTTTTCTTCTTCTTAAAGTGCCTGATATCCAATAGGCTGGGCAGCACTTTGATTTAAGAAGTTAAAAGGCTATGGAGTTTCTGGTGGTTCTTAGTACCTTAAAGGAACCTCATCTTGATCTGGAAATACAACCCTGAGCAAAAGTGTCTTTGATTTAATGAATTATAGATAGCTACACACCTTTTTCTCCTTCAAATTTAAAATGCTGCACAGCCCTGTTAGAATAAAGGAGACATGTACTCATGCTATAATTTTCTTTGAATTGTTTGATTAAAGTACAGGATAGAAGAGGAAAATAGGTCAGCCAAATCTTCACATTCCTCCCCAAAGAAGGCTTAGCTGATGCTTTTCTTTTTGCATTCAGATGATAACGGATATCAAGTAATCACACAAGAACTGAAAGTTACCAATAAACAATGACAATAACAGAAGTCACAGAATGTTCTATGCAGGCAAACTGTTAGGGGCTTGGATTGTGCCTTCCTTTCTCAGATGTGATAGCAATGGCTGTTGACATTTTCTTTCCATTCCAAAATATACAAATGAAGTTGTCAAATATCAGGCTCTTCTGAAGTTTCATGTTACCTAATTCCAGGGAACTTGCAGCTGTTACTCAATGGTGGGGACATTGCAGTGGGACAGTGTTGAAAAGGTCAAGAAAATACCTGCAACTATGCTGTCGAAGCCCCAACATGCACTGCAAGATTTCCATCATAGCCATGCTTTGACTTTTTTGATACTTCCCAATGAATGTCCCATCCGTGTATTCACAATTTATTTTAACCAGGTCACCTGCAAACCAAATATCTGCTTTCACAGAATATCCAAAAGCAGCTAGTTATAACTTCGGCTGGAAGTTTTGATGGCAAAAGTAGCATAGTTGTGCAAATCCAGTTGAGCCATTTGACTCAATTTATGGCTCAATGTCTTGTATGCATTAGAACATGACATGTGAAACTAGCTAGTAGTGAATGGAGGCCAATTATAAATGATTTTCATTACTCCTAGATCAAAAGGACTAATGGTGACTATGTGTCTTAAGGCCAAAGCTTATCTTATGTAAAGTTCCAACACAGTTTGCTAAATAACGTTATTTTTCCTTTGGTTATTTAAATAGCTTTAATTATTTTTATCTAATAGATCTAATTGAGTGTATATTTGCATTTCAATGATGAGGCTTGTTTCCTTCTTCCTTGGAATCACTGAGAAAGTGGCACAGTTACATCTTCAACTACAGCTTGCGAATTATTCTTGGAACAGCATGAAATCTTTGCAACCTTCATCATGATAACAATTTGAGCTTTTGGTTATAGAAAGCAGACTGCAGGAAAACAGTTACTGAAGGGCCTCTCTAGCACAGGGATCTCCAACTCCCTGATCAGCAGCCCAGTGCTGAGCTGCAGTCCATTGGAAACTGAGCAGTGGAAGTAATGTGTGAGCGTGCATGTTTGCAAACCATTCCCTCTTCCCCATTTCCTGTCACCACTGGTCTGCCAAGCTGGAAAGGTTGGAGACCACTGGTCTACCTTTTTGCTCTACCTTTTTACTCTACCTTTTTATGAGCTTCTATCAATAATTAATTTACAGGGCACACCTGCGTGATAGAGTTGAAAGTGTTTTGCCTGTAGATTCCCACAGTTTCCCCACTGAGTCACAGATAAATTATCACAAAGTTTCAGTCCATTCTTTTTGCTTTTCTGAAGCCTAGAGTGGTTTTTTATTAGTTCACTCTGTCATTAAATGTTGCAAAACAATTTAATTCATAAGCTTGTTTTTAAACAATTTAGGTATTTCAGGAGAAAAAGCCATCACTGCTTCCTCTCTTTGTTCGTGTGCATATTTAATGACCACCTTTCTGTTGTTCAGATCCAGATAACACCAGATTACATTCTTACCAGCAGTGGCAACTTTAGACAGTTCAGACATTAGAGGGGAAAAAACTTGCATGAGGTCATTTCTTTTCTGATTCGTTTAATGTAGTTTAGGTCTAATAAGCAAGAATTTATTAGATTGGAATATATTTACAACAATTAAATTTCTTGCACAGAAGGAATCTAGGTTAAGGATTTTTTCTGTGCTATTTTTTTCACCTTGAGCTAACTTCAGAATCATAAACCTATTTTAAATGGGAGTGATCCAATCAGCACATGGATTCTGTCCCATTTCAAACAGACCTTTTACAATTAAAATGCCACTGGGAATTCCAGAGTTTATGGCATCCTGCAGATGGCATGGTGTGGAGCCAAGGTGCAAAAATGGGTGTTGGAACGTTGTTCATTCCAATTACTTCTGATTATGTAGTTGACTTAGAAGGCTGTAGAAGAGGGAAAGAAGATGCCTTGTAAACACAAGAGAGAAGGAAGCAACATACAGGTAGACCTTGATTTACACTTGTTTACAACCATTCATTTAAAGACGGTTTGAAGTTACAACAGCATTGAAAAATGTAACTTACAATGGAGTCTCACTTCTATAACTGTTGCAGCATCCCTGTGGTCAGGTGATTTTAAATTTCAGCACTTGGTAACCAGCATGCGCATCTATGATGGTTGAACCATCCTGGAGCAATGTGATTACCGTTTGCAATCTTTCCAGATTGTTTCTGAGAAGCAAAATAATGTGGAAACAGGATTTGCTTAACAGTTGTATTTTTCTCTTAATAGCTGCAGTGATTTGCTTAATAAATCACAAAAAGCAAAAAACAAAAAACAAAAGGTAATAAAACCAGACATGACTCACTTAACACCTTCCTTGATTAGCAATTTTGGTCCCAATTTTGGTTGTAAGTCAAAGACTACCCCTATGGCCTGAAATAATGGTACTTGAAATGGAGAAATAGTGGATACCAGTGCTGGTATTTCAGCTGGCTCTAATTCTTGGGTCTCATGGAAGAACCCTATAATGCATGTCTACACATAGGATGCTTTGTCTTCACATAGGCAGAGAAACATCCTGGGATACAGAGGGTTACTGTTTACCTACATGTCAATAATAGCAAACTCAAGCTATGAAGTCACCTTTATTGTCAAATGCGATGCTTGCTCCAAGAAGCACAACTATTCTTAAGCATAGTGCACTGAGGAAAGTGGTGTTAATATTTGTACTGGCTTGATTGTTTGATAGTGTATATTATAAGTGCCACTTTTCTGTGTCATTTTGCTTTTCTTTCCTGCTGACTTGAGACTGCTTTCTGAATTCTCTGCTTTTATTTATTTTTTTAAAGGCATACTCTGTGAACATTTATGTCACATACTGTATATATTTCAAGATTCTCCCTCAAAAGGCTTTTTCTGTTCTACTATAAGAAAATAGAGATATCACATTGGTTGCTATGGCTAACACTATCACCACATTAAACCATTCCTATAACAGAAAATGTTTATTTATAAAATACTTTTTATACAGTATTTCATTTTGCAAAATGAAGCTGACACATTTTACTACACAAAAACAGCCCTATAAGGTGGGCTTGACTGAGATAGTGTTTAGTTCACAGTCATCTGAAGAACTCCATCTTTAAATGGAGATCTGAACTTGGGTCCCACTACTAGTTATCTAGTATTTGTATCACTGGAAGAAAATATTTGCAACTCATGGTTGCACTGTGGGGTCCTTGGTATTCTCTGAGCTTAGTTGTTTTCTTCAAAACAAAAAAAAATGGGGTTTGTTCTCATATTACCTCATATTACAATATATACTAGTAATTTGCTCTCTGGGTGTTGGTAGGAGTGGTTTTGGTGGTTCCAAATTAGATTGTTGTACTGTCTGACCTGGTTGTTCCTTGATTGGCAAATCCCACCTCATGTCAGCACTGATGAAGTTACCAAACTTGGTAATGAAACATCTGCAAAAAAACAAGTACCAAGGACCCTCAGAGTACCAAGGACCCTATATTCATAACACAGGTTCTTGCTTTCCAGTTTTTTTCCAGTTTTGTTGTTACCATAGATACTGGGCTAGTTCTCATCATTTGAGTGAGCGTGAGCATTGGTAATGCTGAGGGAGACAGGTATGAGTTCTAATCAAATATTTCCGGTAGCTGCAGGTTTCACTGAGGCTTTAAAAAATAGAATACTGTACACCATACAGGTTGCTCTCCGGGGTCCTGAACTGGACCAACTGATATAGATGTAGGGTAGAATTTATGGCAGAAAAAATGAGAAATTGTTTGCATGTCAGAAACGTGTCAAAAATAGGAAAGTGCTCATAAATCCCTGGATATTTTCTTCAAGGGTCATAAATATGAACAGATGATTCTATGCAAAAACCATAAGGGGATAATTTTTGTTATGGGAAAAGAGAAGACATGGCACCAACTTCTGCCATCCTTATGGATAATCTGGGCTCTGGAGACTCAGTCAGATATAGAGCAATGTTTGCTTGCCTTATGTTTATTTTTTGCTGATGAAAAAAATATATGATGGAATCACTATTTTAATTTTGTTTTATTTGACCCTAAGGTGTCTTGACATGTCAACTCCTTGAGAATATTATAGAAAATTTAAATGACAATCCTTGGAAGTGTCATTAATAGATACAAGCCATTTTATCATTTATTAGAAATGGTTCTATTCAGTAATCTAAATCACAGGGTTATGATAATTTAGAAATTATCATTATTATTTCATACCTACCTATCTACATACATACTCACCATGTTATTTCCTTTGCGATTAAGCATTCATATGCAAAGTACAAAGGAGGAATAAGAAATAGTAAATCTAAGAAATTAAAAGCATAAGATAAACAAAAAGAAGTTGAGCTAAATCTATAGGTATCAATACCATTTGTTTTACCTCTGCCTACCTTTTTTATCTTTGCACACTCTCCTTGCTTCCACAACATCCACAAACCACTTCATACATTGTCTTGTTTTTAACCACAATTCTCTGGATTTAAGATTTCCTCAAACCCATCCATTGATCTCTCAGTCTCCTCTCAATCCATTCATTCTTCTTTCACATGTTTATTTTGTTTGTTTCTATTCATTCTGTGACAAAAAACTTCAACATATTTCTTTTGTATTGATCATTCACTTCTCATTTAAATATGCATTCATTCAGTGCCCATTTATGCTTGACTCTATCTCACCTCATTTTACTACTTGCACTTCTTGCAGCAGTAAACATACTTTTATATCCAATTCTACCTTCCATCAAATCAAACAGGAAGAAATGTGCTTTTAGACATAGCCATTTTAACTTCTTTCTACTTTTATTCACTGCAAGAAATCATGTGCAACCAACATCTATTTCTCAAATTTGTGTATCTCAATATTTCTTGCCATGTATTGTACTCCCCTTACATTCCAAGTTCCAAAATCAGCCACAGATGGGCCCATAGATCTTGTTACCTATCATAGCTTTGGTCAATTCAAAACACTTTTTATAATATAGATTATTAGATTAGATTAGGTTTAGATTAGTCATTACCTTTAGTCATACCTCGGCACATGCAGAATTCCCTGCTAACAGTAAAGACACTATTAGTTAGTTCTGATACATTTTGACCAATATGTGACAAGTGCAATCAAATTCTAATATTTCCCCAAGAAGGCATATGCTATTCTATGCAAGCTAGTATTTCTAAACTAGAGATTAACCTGCAAGCCAATATATAGTCAAGGAGACACATCCCTATTGGCATATAACCCAATCATGATCATGAGAAGTCTACTTGATTTTCGCTTATGCACTGTGTCACTTAGGAATGAAGGTGCCAGTCCTAATTTTAGTAATCAAGTGAGAACTATCTTTGTTATGTAGCTAAGTGATATTTAAGCCAAAAAACGAGTGATTACTGAAAGATTTGGCCATAGTATTTTTTTAGTAATTTTTTTTCTATTTTTTTAATATTCAGATTTAATTTCTTTAAACATTCAAATTTACTTCTCATTGTCCAAATATTGGAGGATGAGCTATATTGCAAATTTTCTATAAATATACCCATGTAATCTAAATAATCTACCATGTAATCTACCTTTTTCCCCTAGACTAATCCACCAGCCACAACTACGCTGAGCTAAACGGGTTTACTAAAGACAAAACAAAAACAGTAGGCAAATAGAAATATCCATTTCTGAGCAAAAGAAAAACAAAAACAAAAAAAAGGAGCCTTACACCATATGAAAAAAAAGAAGCAGCAAATGTTAGGCTTTCCATAAGCAGTGCGGACTAAAGCTTCTGTCGTCAGATGCAAGATGATTCCAGTGGTGTTTCCCAAGAGATGCAGTAGGCATTGTTTCATTGAAATGTTTTACAAGATGTTTCTAAATCTAAAATTTGTAAGGTGAGTGGGCGAAGAATACAATTGAAAATAATTTTATGTAAGTATGCATGTTCGGGGGTTGTCACCAAACTTTTGTTTTGCTGCAGAGAAGGAGGCATTTTACATATCACATTGTCTCAGCATGTTGCCAAAAGGTTATTGTTCTTTTTTGCCAGGGCAGGTCCTGTAAAGTTGATATCATGCTATCATAACCCAACTGGCTAAACTAAAACAAAACAAACCAAAATTATTCCATATATTCCTTAAAACAAACTGCTTGCTTTTCAAAAAAGCTAATTCTTCAAATAATGTTCTTGCTTGTCATAACAGTTTCTAATGCAATGGAACTCCACCCCCACCCTGTTAAAAATGGGGTGGGTTCATGGATGGGGATTAAAAATTGCATCTTAAAACCGAGTCTCAGATTTTATTATCTCTGGGAAGTTTGTACGTCAACTGTCAAGTCTATTTTCCTAATCCTACTGATTAATAGAATCTTATCTTCCCCCTCACTCCTCTTCTCAGTAGGACAAGATGCGCAGGCCCCAGAGTAATGTGTAATTATCAAGCCAAGAAGGTTTTGTCACAGTGTAGTTGCAATAGAGAAAGATTATGTAACCACAATGCCAACAAGCTTGAGGTTAATGTATCCTTGTCCAAGAACATTAGAACCTATAGAAAGAGGTTCCTAATGGTCTGAAGCCAAGCAGTATATATTAAGAGATGAATTAAGAAAGGAGCCTAAGAGTTAATTCTTGTTATAACACTCATTAGTAATCTATTGATTAAATAGAATTTATCTTATTTATGAGTACCATTTCTCTTATGAAATCACAGGATTGCAATTATATTCAGTTACTTAGGAATAATTTGGCCTCTAAAACAGTACAATAAAGAGAACATGCTACCAAATGATATTTCAAAGTTGTTGCAAGAACAATATGATAATAAATTGGCTTCTGATTTAATCATACTTGGATAAAAGCACCAGGATGTAACTTGGGTCAGATACAAACTATTTATTTCACCCATTAGTTTACCATTTCTTTCCTTGAAGAGTTCAAAGCACTATTCATAACACTCCCTCTTCCAATTTTTCCCCATGGCAAAACTTGTGACATAGGTTAAGAGTGAGGGTCTCAAATCTCCTTGTTGTTGAGGATAGATTTGAATCTGGTTCTGCTCAACCCTAGTCCAAAACCTTAACCATTAAATGAACACCCTGTAGTTTTACTCCATCAGCTACCCACATATCTAAATTCAGATCCAACCAGTGTGTGAAATGCTTTTCAAATACACTAAAACTCTATATGAAGGTGAAGAATGCAATCCTGTAGTTATTGAAATATGACTTAGGGCCTTCTGAAATCTTTGATTCTCCCATGAGGTCAGAGAAAAAGCTTTGATTTCAGACACAAAATTTCATCTTGCCAAACCCTTAACATCTAGCTGAGAGTGAAAGAGTTCTAATGAGTGTTGAAAACTGGAAAGAAAACAGAAAGAACAGAGAAGAAGTAAATGTCAAAAGTGCAGTTGGAGAACAGAGCAGACACTATGGAATAGCACTTCTTTATTAGTAGCTTGACCCACAGGGTGTGGGTCAAGCTACTTGACCCACAAGCTTGAGGTCCATATCTATTGAGAGCTTTATCTACTGATAATGGATTCCTTTCCTATATTGAAAAGAAAGTGTAAAAAAACCCCTATTTCTCCCGAGATGCTTTTTTAGCATTATACTGTAAAGTAACTTATATAAAAAGAAAAATGTCAACCACTCTGACAGTGAGCTAAATTATATAAATCACTCAAGATTTACTAACAAGCCTACATTTTGACAGGTATACACATGAATGTATTTAGAAATAAATGAATAATTTGTAGAGCAATGTAACTTATAGCAATCATAATTAAGGTAATTAAGTTAATTGCTAACATTACTTTTGATGCTTTGTAAACAGTCACTTCATCTTACCTCCCGGTGATCTCACATAAGAAGATTAAACCTGGCATTCAACCTTTTCTAATTTTATTCTAATTTAAATCCTTTTGCCAGTTGATGGCTGATATATTTTTTTTCACAAGGAACATCCCAATCTTCTGGCTTAATAATACATAAGTAGAGGGAGAAAAGTACTACAAATCAAAAACTTACAGTACAATAGCTACTTGACAGCAAGGGTAAAATATTGTCACAAGACAATTACACTAGAAAATCTACTGGCACAAAACTAATTGAACTTCCGATGCAGTCCTAAGGGAAGCCATTTTTTTTTAGCATTCACTCCCTGTCACACTGCAAAATGAACAAGTCAAAACATGTTTAAATATTTATTTAACCTTCCACTATGACCTCATCATGAAACAGATCTAATTAAACACACTGCTTATTCTGATTTTGTTATTGGAGTCCATCAATGGATTCTGTGCTTTGGAATTCAGTCCTACCATTCATGAGAGGACACTGCTAAGATCATGGCATTGAGCTTCCAAGGTCAAAGAGGAATCTCTGGTAGTAGAACTCCAATGTCAGGCAAACTTTCCTTCCTGCTGTATTTCCAAGATCATTTTTTTCCCTGGTGCTATACAGGATGAAAAAGAAAAAGAAAAGAAACGCAAGTGGAAAAGCTATGAATTTTAGCCTTGAAACCTGTGGTGGGTTGCTACCAGTTCACCCCGGATCAGGTGAACTGGTAGCTGTGGCAGGAGGCTCCACCCACCCAGACATCTCTGCGCATGTGCAGAAGCGTTGCATGCACACGTGTCCACGAGCGAACTGATAGCGATGGGATTTGAAACCCCTATTTTTTTCCTTCCATCTTGGAGCATGTCTAAAGATTCCTCTCTCCCAAAAAGGAAGTGCAGAATAGATCTGCAGGGAGGTCCTTCATGCTGCCAAAGATTTCTTGGAGACTCCAAAGTCAAGACTTTCTGAAAGGGCAGGTGGGGGTTGTCCTGTCCTGCCTAAACTTTACCTGCCATCCACATTGCTCCTTTTGCTTCTTTTCCTCTTCAAGTCTTCTGCTAAGTAGATTCTCCTGCAAAATTTGTTTTTCTGCTTTGTAAAATTGTCCCTTGGATTGCTTCTCTTGCTTCTTACTGTTTAGGAATCCAAGCATGGATGGTGATCCTGGGAAACAATACACCTTTTCATTAGAGGCACAGATACCAGGTTTTCATCTCCCCAACCCCAAAAGTGATTATACAAGTGAGTGTGTTTGTTTGATTTCAAAGACAGACATCAACACTATTTATAAACTTTAATAATCTAAGCATCCAGGCTTCATCAAATTCTTAAATACAAGTAGCTTTGCTTTGTTCTTGCTTTCAGCTGCAGACTTGAACAGCTGTTGTCTCAAGGGGGAAAAAAGTGCTGTGCTGTTAAACATCACACATGCTGAGGATAAGAAAGAGAGAGGGCAGGGCCAGAAAATAATGTTACTCAGTGAAGAAATGACAGTGGGCTGTTTCAATAAAGTCACATCCTCCCCGAGGAAGTGTAAAGTATTTCAGTTCAAAAGCTGTAAACCTTGAACCCTCCCTGTAACCTTGCAAACAGAAATGGCTGCAATGCAGCATTCTTCCTGCAAGTTGCAGAAAATGCTACTGCAGCATTTGTCCTATTAGCAATCAAATAACTGTTCCTGCCCTGGGACCAGCTCTTCCCTCCAAATTGAACATAAATTGATTTGTCATTGAACCACTTCTATATCACAAGTTCTGGGGGTGGGGGATCCCTACCCTAAAATATTCACGTGTGTCCCATGACATGGAATAAATTATATCACCTAGAAGAAGCAGTCAGGTTCTTTCTAAAAACTGTGGAAAGATGCCTTTCTTTTGTGTTGGCCTTGCTTCTTTCTTCTGCAGGGAAAAGGATTCCTGTTGTTGGGAATTGTTTCCTCATTTTCTAGGCATAGAAAAATATGGTCCTAGTGCCTGGGATTTGTCTTGGTGCTGGGGGCAGGGATGTGGTGGGGGGCTTGGAGGAATGGAAGAGCACAATGCCTTATTCCTGACATTACTTGGGCTCCCGACTGGACACACTAGCAGCAGAAGCAATCTGGCTTTTGAGCTGGATTTATTCCCCCACCTTGGGCTGCAGAAAATATGGGTAAGGGTGTAATGAGATGAAATGAATAACGAGGGCAAGCTTTTCCCTTCCCTTGCATGTCCTCATCAGCAATTCTCCCTGGGTCTCCCACAGGTTAATTATGAGGTTGGTATATGTCAGAATGCCACCCCGCCCCCCCTACACACAAAAAGATTGATGGGAGGGCTTTGTGCTGTGCAAGAATCAAAGGGAATTGAGTGTTTGCAAAGGCCATTCCACAAGCTTTGAGCTTTATTTCTCCCTTAGTATTTTTTCCCCTCCTTCCATTTCTTTATTTTCTTTATTTCATCAGCTATTAAGTAGGAGCACAGTAAAACATTCACATCCCACAAGGAACAGACCATTTTACAAATAATACATTTTTATCTATAAAAAGGATAGAAAATGGGGAAAGAGGCGATGCCTTGATTTGCAGATGAAATGCCAAAGCACATTCATGGGAAAACTAACAGAAACCAACATGGGATAAGATAGCTACTTCAAAACCCTCAGGAAAACAGTGAAAGTTACGACCATCTTTCTTTGAAAAAAAACTGACTGAGTTGGCTGGGAGAGAGATTCTTCCTTATCTACCAGCCAGCATCATTCTGACTGCAATGGTATCCCCTTGCTCATCCTTACTTGTAGAGGTAATTATAATTACTCAGCAGTAATGATTTTGCTGCTTGAGAATTCTGTTGCCCATCACTCAATTTCATGCAAAATCCTCTCAAATAGCATAAAACTGAATTAAAGACTTTGTTGTCCTGGATATTTATAATGTTTGTTATGCCTGTTCTTATTGACATCCATGGCCAACTGCACTACCTAATTATGGAATGAAAGGCTGAGTGAATATAGTGCAATGGGAGAAGCTACTCATTATCAAAATTTACTTAAATCCTTATTATTATTATCTCCTTTATTCATTAAACCTGAAATTCAGTCAACTGAATATTCAAAAATGTATCACAAATATCATTGACTGGCGCTGATAGTTGATATGAGTTGCTGCCAGCATTCTAGGTATTGACTAAGTATCTTCTTAAAATGTATAATGTTCCAAGTAGTGCAGTTTTTTGCAGTTCCACTGGTGTTATTGCAGGAAGCTGCAATTTCTTGATGTATTTTGTAAAATTCTTGGACATGGTACCAAGTGCCCCAATGACAATGGGTATCACTATTACTGTGATACTCATTGTCATCCATAATCATGTAGTTTCGATGGCCAGGTCACGATATCTCCTGGTTTTTTTCTAGTTCTTTTTCTTCGACTCTGGCATCTCCTGATACATTGATATCAATAAATTGTATGCTTCAGTTTTTGACAACTATGATACCTGGTGTGCTGTGTTCCAAATGATGATCCATCTGTATTCAAAAGTCCCACAAGATCTTCACCTTCTCATTTTTGACAACTTTTTCCGCTTTATGTTCCCATGACTTTTCGGATACAGGTAAGTCATATTTTTTACATAATGACCAGTGGATTAATTTAGCAACTCAGTCATGTCTAGCTTTGTAATCAGTTTGCACAATTTTGCTGCACTCACATATTAAATATGAAACAATTTCAACTTTGTCATTGCAAAGTCAGCAGTTTGGATTGTCAGTGGATTTTTATATCTTCGCTTTCATGGCATTAGTCTGTAGTGCTTGTTCTTGAGCAGAGAATATTAAACCTTCTGTTTCTTTCTTGATAGTTCCCCTCTTAAGCCATGTCAAGTTGTTATCACATTTTCCTTCAATGTTTTTCAAGTGCTGTCCATGCAAAGCTTTGGTTTTCCATTCATTTGATCTGACATCCAGCTGTCTTTCCTTATATCCTGCCTTTGTTTCTGTTTTTTTTATAATGTTCTCCATTTTCACCACCTGCAGCAATTTTTCTGTACTTTAGTTCACATAATCATTCAAACTTTGTTTTTCTTCTTCTACAGTTTGATGGATTTGCAACAGCCCTCTGCCACCTACTCTTCTTGGCAGATACAACCTGTCGATGTCACTTTATTTATGTAAAGTGTGGTAGATATTCAAAAGTTTGCATGTTTTCCGGTCCAAGTTGTTGTTGTTGTTGTTGTTGTTGTTGTTGTTGTTGTTGTTGTTGTTGTTGTTGTTGCTGTTGCAGTTGCAGTTGCAGTTGTAGTAGTAGTAGTAGTTGCTATGATTATGATTATGGTTATGGTTATGGTTATGGTTATGGTTATGGTTATGGTTACGATTATGATTATGATTATATATTCTGACCTAGGCTCCCTACAAAAGCTTAAATCACATGCTTAGTCCCCCAAAACCCTCTTTTATTTAAACAGCTGTGAATTATGGTAATTCACAATCCATAATAATTCACAAATATCTGTGAAGAGTCTGACTTATATCTGCCACATTCAAGGTAATGCTGATAAGCATCCACCTTTATCTTCCTTGAAACACTGCCAGAGACCTAATTGCCAATTAGTTTTGCAAGGCCAAATGGAGCACAGAGCCAAACAGAGCTTCTCAGAGTTTGAACCGACCAGAATGAACAAATTGCTTCCTGCAAAGGCTCACGTCCATTTGCTCCTCTCTTATGTCTTATGAGAGGGGCCAATCATCTCCAATCCTTACTCCCAAGTCACCCCCTTTGTCTTAACTGTTCTTGCCTCCTGGCATGCACGCACTGGAAACAGGCTCCCCCTGTTGTTCTGCTTCACTGATGTCAGATTCTGGAGGTTCTGGAAGCAGCATATAACTACCAAATGGCTCTGGCTCCATCTCTGCCTCCGATGCAGAGCCCTCATCCGAGCCTTCCCCAGACTCCAGGACTGGGCCCGTGCCTCCCCAACCTCATCACTGTCTGAATCTGCAGCCAGCTCTGCTGGCCACTGGAGAACCATAAAAATTATATTCTTCATTCATTAAACATGAAACTTAGTCAACTGAACATTCAAAAATGCATCACAAATACCAATGACTGGTGCTAATGATTAATATGGGTTGCTGCCAGTGTCCTAGTACCTTCTTAAGATGTACGATGTTCCAAGTAGCTCAGTTTTTTGCAGTTCTGCTGGTGTTATTAATTAATTTCTTGATACAATTTATGAAATTTTTGGACATGGTACCAAGTGCTCTGATGACAATGGGTATCACTGTTACATGTTTCATCCATAATTGCGTAGTTTCGATGGCCAGATCCAGTTCTTTTTCTTCGACTCTGGCATCTCCTGGTACCGCGATGTCAATAAATTGTTTGTTTTGGTTTTTGACAACTATGATATCTGGCGTGTGTGTTCCAAATGATGATCCGTCTGTATTCAAAAGTCCCACAAGATCTTCACCTTCTCATTTTCTGTAACTTTTTCCACTTTATGACTTTTTCCCATGACTTTTTGGATATAGATAAGTTGTATTTTTTACATAATGATCAGTTAAATATTTTTTTAATTTTAATTTTAATTTTTATTATTTTTATTTTTTATTTTTTATTATTATTATTATTATTATTATTATTATTATTATTATTATTATTATTATTATTTAATTTGTAGTGAGATTCACAGCCTTTGAGTCCTAACCAAGGACCTAGGAACTATTAAGGTATCGTCAGAGGATGTAAGCTGTTCCAAGTAAGCTGGTTTTTTGTAGAGCAAAATGTTCAAGTCTGGTAAAGTTAGAATTTCTAAATAGCAGGGTAGCCCTTTGGGTATTGCTCCAAGGGCTCCAATTACAATTGGGACAACACACAATTTCTTTTTCCACAGTCGTTCAACTTCAATTTGCAAATTTATTTGTTCAACTTGCGCGCTGCCTTTCTCCGAAGACTCAAATGATGATGATGATGATTATTATTATTATTATT
The DNA here is from genome assembly GCA_038048745.1 of Coluber constrictor foxii. Lineage (NCBI taxonomy): Eukaryota > Metazoa > Chordata > Lepidosauria > Squamata > Colubridae > Coluber > Coluber constrictor. Next base: position 76,324,540 of record CM075961.1, read on the forward strand.
ATTATTATGCATTTATTGTTAGCCCTTCAAGGTAGTCCAAACAAGTAGCTCCATCTTTTTATAACAGAGTCTTGCAAGACTGAATGTATTTCTTCCCTCCTTTATCCAGAAAACTAGGATTTCTGAAATGTTTCCCATGCCTTCACTTGTTCTGGTTGTCCAATCTGCAGCTCCCTCTCCTGTCTCCCAAGGTCATTCGTAAATACTATTGTACATTTATAGACTGTTTTATACACAAACATGAATTTTGTGTACCTCGTTACATTTTCCTTCTTCTTTTTTTAATTTCCAAATTTTTATTTGGCTGAGTCTTTTGGATTTCTGTGCATTTTGAAGAGATTGCCCTTCCCATTTGCATGAACTGCTTGGAAACGTTTCATTTTTAGTAGTTAACTTTAGCTAGTTGCGCCAAACAGGAGGTGGGTGGAAATACTTTTAAATACTCCCAATCTAAGTTTAGAGGAAAACATTAATATTCCATGACTGCTCACTTTTATTGCAAAGAAGTCAGGGGACAACAGGAAGAGTAATCTTTCTCCCTCTGAGCTCCTCCCCTTTTTTTGTTATAAATGTCCCAAGGATTTTGATCAATGAGTTTTCAAAACTATCTGGATTGAAGGTTCTTAAAATTTTTGTAAGGGAAGTGAATCTTGGGGTGGGGTGTAACATAATGATTGAGAGACTGTAATGTGAAATTGGAGGAGAAGGGATTTTCAGGTTTTTTAATGTTTGCTATGGATTGTGATAGGTAGCTTTAGACAAGCTGTCAGGCACCACCTCCATCTGCTCTGTGGGAGAACAATAATATTACTAATATACATGTTTGTTGAAAGTTTTACAAAATAACACACCAAAAAAAAACCAAGAACAACAACAACCCCAAAAGCAGATATGTTGACTATGTAGAAGGGAAAAGAAATCCATGTTTTTATAGTTGTACAACATTTTTATCAAGGCAAATTGTTAAAACTGCAGGAAAGCATAAAGAGAGTGGAAGAGTTACTTAAGCCTAGTTGCTTCTGGCTTAAGCCTGGTGTAGTGGTAAAGGCATTAGACTCGAAACCAGGCAAGTATGAGTTCTAATCCCACCCTAGGCACAAACTCAGATGAATGATCTTGGGCCAGTTATTCTCTTTCAGCCCCAGGAAGGAGATAATGGCAACCACTTCTGAAAACCTTGTCAAGAAAACTGCAGGGATTTGTTCAGACAATTTCTGAGAATCGGACATGATAGAATGCGCAGAAGCATTTTGGTGACATCAGGGTCAGTGGGCGGAGCTTCCCACCAGTTTTACTACCGGTTCTATAGAACCGGTGCGAACCGGGGGCAACCCACCATTGATGATCACCTTTTGCAACCTTCTGACAAGTAAAGTCAGTAGGGAAGCCACTCACTAAACAACAGTGTAACTAACTTAACAACTGTAGTGATTTGCTTAGTAACTATGGCAACAACGGTCATAAAATGGGGCAAAACTCACTTAACAAGTGTCTCACTTAGCAACAGAAATTTTGGGCTCAATTGGGCTTGCAAGTTGAGGGTTTTCTGTATCATCCATTCCTGTACTTCTGAAATGGTTTGGTGGCCTGCCCTGCACCAGGGCAAGAAAGAAGCATAGATCAACCATAAGATTGTTTGAGTTTTGACTCATTTTATGATCTTTCTTGCTTTACTAAGCAAATCACTACAGTTGTTCAGTTAGTTACACAGTTGTTTAGTGAATGGCTTCCCCACTGACTTTGCTTGTCAGAAGTTTGCAAAAGGTGATCGTCAGTGGTGGGTTGCCCCTACTTCACACCGGTTCTATAGAACCAGTAGTAAAAGTGGCAGGAGGCTCCGCCCACTTACCCTGGTGTTATCAAAATGCTTCTGCGCATGCGCACGTGGCCCCGTTGCGGACCAGTAGTAAATCTAAGTAGAACCCAACTCTGGTGATCATGTACCCTGCAACACTGCAAGAGTCATAAATAAATCAGTTGCCAAGCATCTGAGTTTTGATCACATGACCACAGGGATGCTGTTACAGTCATAAGCATGAAAAATGGCCATGGGTCACTTTTTTCATTTTCATTGTAACTTTAAACAGGCACTAAATGAACTGTTGTAAGTTGAGAACTACCTGTATTGTCCTCAGCTTGCCCCTATGCTTCTGGAAATATGAACTTTGAGTAGTCAAAGTATGTTTTTCCTTCTCATAGAACAAGCCACGCAGCCTAGTTTGCCTGCTGTGTTTTATTCCATTTTTACACAATGGCTCCATCTTAATTGCCTGATGTGTGCTCTGGCAGGCACACACACAAACACAGGCGTGCGCTCACATACACACACACACACACACCTGGTTTCTCTGACGGCCAATTCACAATAGCTACTGGGCTGGCTTCCATGAAAGAGTGAAACATGGTTTAATTTAGTTGAACGGGCTTTCCAGTTATTTACACAGGAATATCTTCTCTTGGAATGCTGGGCCATTCTTTGTTTTCTTCTTTGAAATGTATGAAATTGGCAAGAGTTCTCCATGTCTTCTAGCCCAAAAGTCAGGAGGAGCAATAAAAAAATCACCAGTACTTAAAAGGAGAAGAAAGGAGAAGGCGAGCAAAGCATTTCATGCAGGATGGTCTGCAGGAACTGCTCAAAAAGATCAATGCTATGAAAGCCTCACCCATTTTATATGGTGCACCTTAAAAAAAACAGCTTAAAAAAGTCAGCCACAATCCTGACTTTTCCTGAGGACACTTCTAAATTTTCCTGGTACAGATAAGGAGGGAGGGGGGAAGAGACATACGCCTCAATGAGATTGATGACGTAGAAGTTTAATAACATTTTTTTTAAAAAATCTATCCATGATATCCACTGAAGGGACAGTGCTCCAAGATATCACTATGCAGGAAGAGCAGAAAGGATTGGTTTATTTTCATTAATTTCTTTTACTTTAGTTAATGAATTTAATTTCATAAAGTGGCTTCATTTCCAGTTAATTTAACATGGAGGAACAAGCAGCTGAAGGGTTCAGTCCACTGCAAGTGTGCAAATTGGAACTAAACATTACCTCTGTACCTGATCCAATTGTTATAATTGCAGGCTATTTTATGCCTGCAATTGCCTTATTAAATATTTTAGTCTCCACTCAGTCTCATCATCATCACTGTTAGAATTATCTATTTAGCCAAGCCATTTTTGTGGCTCTTTCCAAACAAAATTACTCTGGATTTTGTCCAAAGGCATGATATCAAATTCAGATTTTACAATAGCCTCCATGAGTAATTCTCCCTGAATAACCTGGAAATTAAAGCTTCTGTATTTCTCCTTTCCTGGAACAAGTAATTATAAATGATTTTTTGCTTCCTCTATTCTTCATATCTGACAAGGCAGTCCCACCAGAAGTTTTGGACGGCTGTGATGTCAGAGCTTTTGTTACCATTGTCATTGTTGTTTTAAAAACATTCTCTTTAGAAAAGAGAAACTCTTTATGCCAACTGCAACAAAGAACTCTGCTTTCGAAGTGACCATTTGATTATAGTTAACCAACTTGGCCTTATGCTCATCAGCAATTTAGATTTTTCTAACAAACATAGTAACATTACCTTCCTTATTTCCTTTGATTGATCCTAAGCCATCAATTTGGTGTCAATTTTTAACAACCATATGATTACATAGGCACATACAGAGAACCGTATTTGCATACTCACCGCTGATTGGTCCATCTAGCGGTGGGAAAAATAAACTGCTATCAGTGGCCGGCTAGGTTGACGGCACTCTTTAAAAAGAGAGCTCCAGCAGCCTGCTGGCAAGTCTATTCTGATTGCAAGTCCATAATAAAGGTACTGAAATACTGCCTGTGTCCTGCCTCTTCACTGCGCCCCCTACTTAACACTGGCGACAAAGGTGGGATCCTGAAGAGGACAAAGGAAGACAAAGAGTTGACCTCAACCTCATGGCATCTGCGGCCATCTTATTGCAAGGGACAACCTCTGCAGCAGCCAGCCCAAGGTGACCAAACAAACTTCACCCGCACCAGCACCATTTGACCCCAAAACAGAGGAATGGTGCACCTACATGGGTCATTTCCAAATGGGTCATTTCCTGGAAGCCAACAACTACCAAGACCTCCCTGACAACAGGAAAAGGACACTTTTCCTCAGTTATTGCAGGCTAAAAATGTACAAGATGCCACAGACATTAGCAGCTCCTACGGACATCAAATCGATAACCTGGATAACACTACAAAACATTTTGAATGACCATTATGCTTCCACCACACCACTGATGGTGAGCTGGAATGAATTCTACCACTGGTGCCAATGAGAAGGTGAAACAATAAACAACTTTGTTGCCAAATTACAAGAACTCGTATCCAAATGCAAGTTCATAAATCCCGAAGAAATGATGGATGGAATCATCTTGGGAATGAGGGACCTGAACTCGCAGAAGAAACTACTAATCCAAAGGGAAGCCACTTTCAAAGACATAGTTGAAGAATCCCAGGCTGCAGAGACATCCGATAACTCTGCTTCCAACATCCGAAAGTCAGGCAGCGTCCATTACACCCAAGAGGAACTAGAGAGACAACAGGAGGGCCCTGAATCTGAGGGGGAATCTGATAGAAAAGATGAAGTACATCACATCCAGACAGAAAAAAGGGTAAATTACAAAGAGGCTGACCCTACATAGTTCAGGTGTGCTGGGTGTATGGGTTTCCATGCCAGAGCAGTCTGCAGGTTTAAAGAAGCCATTTGTCACTGGTGCCAGAGGAAGAGACACATAGCGGAGGCTTGCAGGACTACCCAAACGGTCCCTTATCAACCAAACCTCCGGCCATGCTAGGAAGGCAAAGCAACCAAAGACTGGAGTTTCAACAGAATAAACAGCAGGAAAAACCATACCCAGAAGTAAGAGGAATTAACCAAATGACAGTGGGACATTCAGATACGTGTGATGCAGACAAGTATCACATCACCCTCAACATTGAGGGACCCCATGCAGCATGGAGTTGGACACAGGATCATTCTTCACCATTGTGTCATGGCAAACTCTAAAAGGGCTCATCCCCACCATGGAGAAAAAACAACTCAAACTCCAGATAATCACTTTGAATGACTGCCAGGGGAAAAATATCCCAGTGCTGGGGAGAGCAACCGTGCAAGTCACCTTTAAGGACCTTTTTGGACAATTACTACTGCCTGTACTCGACAACAACACAATTGGGCATCAAATGGTTCAAAACCCTCAGCTTAGGGGTAACTAGCATCCACAAGATCCAAGAAAATGAATTCAAGATGCTGCTCACTGAATTTGGGGACATCTTTGATGGGAACCTAGGCAAGTATACAGGAAAACCTATATCTTTTAACCTAGACCCCAGTGTTACCCTGATCCGTCTCAAGCCTCGAAGGGTGGCCAAATATGGATCTGGACATTATGGAGTGGGTGGTTACCTGCACTCCCTGCCAAGAATCCAAGCCAGCTCCATCCAGGGCACCCATCAGGGAGTGGGAGAATCCAAAGGGACCATGGTCAAAAATATATATTGATTTCGTGGAGCCAATGAGGGGGGCAAACCTTTTTAATTATTGTGGATGCATACTCCAAGTGGCTGGAGGTGATTACAATGCCCACCTCAACCACAGAAGCGACCATCAGGGCCCTGCGATTTTCACCACCCATGGGCTACTGGATGTCCTGGTGTCTGACAATGGGGCCCAGTTCACAGCAAAATCATTTGAATCATTTCTGGTGGGACAAGGGATCAGCCATGCATTAGTCGCACTGATGGGACAGAAACTGAGCTACCAGCTAGATAGATTATACCCCCACTACCACCCAAAGACTGTTTTAGAATCAACCAGACAGACCAAAGCATTCAGAATGGGAGACTTTGTATATGCCCTTAACTACTATGCAGGATACACTACACTACTTGGTTGTGGGCAAAGATAGTAGCAATTACTGGCCCCAAGTCATATCAAGTGGAACTCGAGATTATGAAGGAGGCATATTAACCAATTCCAGAATAGAGTAGGAGAATCGAGGCTAAGGCAGTCAGACGATCCCTTGTCCCAAAGAAACCCCAGTCCTATCCGAGAACCAAGCGATACTCCACCTTGAGGATCATACCAACTGGCACAACGCAGCAGCCAACATGAACAACCGGCCCTAACTACAACCAACGCTGAGGCCCTAGTCTCACCACCAGTAGAGGCATGCAAACTCGTAGGGTTCAGTGAAGAGATCCGAGAACCAAAGAAGGAAAGGCCGGGGTGGAGTCCATGGGGAAGTTCCAAGAGGTTCATTTCGCAGACTCAGAAGTGGCTGCAGGCCAGACTGCAGTGGTCACTGCAGCTGGATCAATCAGTGAACTGTGCAGGTCCAAGTGCACCCTCAAGCAACCCGCCTACCTATGTGACTATGTGACCTAGAAAGAAGATGATTGGGTAAAACCTATTTAGGAGGAGAGGGATGTTAGTATGCACATATAGAGGACCATATTTGCATACTCGCTGCTGATTGGTCCATCTAGTGGTGGGAAAAATAAACTGCTGTCAGTGGCTGGCTAGGCTGATGGCACTGTTTAAAAAGAGAGCTCCGGCAGCCTGCCGGTGAATCTATTCTGATCACGAGTCCATAATAAAGGTGCTGAAATACTGTCTGTTAGATCGGCGCAGGAAAGAAGAGTGACCAGCAGAGTTCAAGTAACAACGTTTATTAATGAGAACTGAACTGGCTTTGCGCTGCCGGAGCTCTCCTTATATTTGCTCCGGCAGACGCACCGCCCACTGACAGAGATTCAAATCTCCCGCCGAAAGGATCTTCAGCCAATCCCAGGCGGATGTCCTTATAAGGACATAACACTGTCCATGTCCTGCCACTTTACTGTGTCCCCACACACATAAATAGATTTTCCAGGATAATCTGTCCCTAACTTGGCCTTTCAGGTCTTAGTGCACTGAATACATCCACCTGGCTGCTAGTCATCATCATCTTCTTTTTCCTTCCAGCTTTCCCAGAATTAAAGCCTAGTCCATGGTTAATTATTCACATAACGTGTCCAGAGGAGGATAATTTGTACCCTCATAATTTGCATGTTAAGTAAGAATTCTGAGTGATTTTGATGATGCAATTGTTACTTTTTTGACTTGTCATTAGTCTCTCTAATACCAAACTTAAAAGCATCAGTACTTTCCCTACCCTGTTTCTTCCATGACTGATTTCCCTTTCCATAGAGTGTTACAGGGAATACAACTGCATGCACGATTCTAAGACATATGACACCACCAGAGTATATTTTCCAAAGTCTTTGTTTGTTACTCAAACAAGTGCAAATCTGTGTCTTATTCCCTAGTAGCATATTGTCCTTTTTCTAAATATTGCTGTTTCCTTTCACTCTATGAAACCAAATAATTTTCTCCTGTTTATTGTTTCCCCATGGCTTTTTCTGGATAATGCAAAATAAAGTTGTAAACTTACTGAGTTGCAGTATTTTCCTGGGCTATTTTTTAAATTTCTTATAAGTGCTTCTGCATCTAGTGCTAGGAGAAGAGTGTTGAGCAAATTAATCCCTATTTTTGAATCAAGAAGAATTTGAATTTGAATTTGAAGAATTCAAAGAATTTAAAACAATATAATTATATATCACTCATCCTTCTGCATGTTACTTTATTTTTACACTTGTCTGTCTTTGCAAACATCCTTGCTTCCATCACACCCAATAATGCTTTATACACCAATTTCTATTTTTTTAAATTTTCAACTCTGTTTTAGGATTTCCTCAAATTCTTGGCTTCGTGTCCAGTTTGAACTGGTGCCTTCGGAAGTGAGGTCCACGAGCTCCATGGCCTGTTCCAAGCTCTCCCTGTCATTTGAAGCCATAGCCACCCTGGATGGGTGGTGAAGCAAAGGGGGACTGTCTTGCAGATTGTGGGGAGCCGCATCTCCCTTCCCTGACATGGAAAACCCCCTCATCCAAAGACTAGGAGCAGTGGCAGTCAAAATGGCTTCCATGAAGCTGGGGAACATCCAGAAACCATAAGTTTGTGCAGGAGGAGAGAGACAATGAATGATGTGTCTTCTGGGTGAGAAAAGATTTATTGCTGAAGCTTGACCCTCCCCCCCCCCAAATTCAAGGGGAAATACATTTTAGAACGATTTGTTACAGCTGTGTGCAATTATTGTGAAAAAACATATTGGAAATTTAAAAAGTAAATATTTGTTTAAAAAGAAAATTAAGCTGGAAATTGAATCCTCAAAGCAAAAGGTGTGATATTAAGAAGGCATATTACCTCCACAAAAGGTGGAATTATGAACCATAACTCCACATTTTCTTCAAATAAGTTGCTTTAAATATTGGATTTATAAATTAAAACAAACAAGATAAATAAATCAGACTTGTCAAAATAAAAGCAGAGAGGTAGCAGAGTGAAGTAAAGAGCACCATCTGCTGATGAAAGTGAATTTTTGTAACTTGGGAGTAAACATTGAAATAAATGGAAATAATTATTGAACTATATATATTTACCCTTTAGCTACTGGAGACTGGAATATTAAATAAGATTTTGCATTTGGAGACCCCTAAATATTATTGAATATATAAAAATGACTTGAGGAGTGGAGGATCCCTGAAATAACTAACTGATTTGATTAACATTGATGAGACATTAAAATTTGACTTGGAGGCTTGGTTTCTGAGCTGACAATTGTGGAGATTTAAACCAAATGGAGTCAATGATTCAAAGCATTAAGGACATTATACTGGAACTACACAAGGACATGGTGTAAATATTTGATTGTATAGATAGAAGATGGGGAAATTGTATACAAGAGACAAAGAGCAAAGACCAGGAGAAGAAGGAAAGAATGGAATTAACAGTTGGAATTAGAATTGAGAAACCAACAGAAAGAAGATAACAAGGAGACACTTTTAAAATTAATAAGGATTGAGAAACTAAAACAGGGGGAATATACTTTAAAAGATTTAAAAAAAGAAATGGCAGGAACAGGACGAGGCTTAGGGGGAAAAGATAGGATTTAGAACAGAAAGCTTTCAAATTAAACAGAGGAAAAGGCAGGGCGGAGAAAAAATTAAATTATGAATTCAAATTATAAACCTCAAAGTAGATGGTATGAAAAGAGAAAAATATGGGAGACTAGGTAGGATTAGAAAAAAGGTAGGATTAAAGGATTGGATGTTGACAAAAGATAATAGTTAAGGGGAGAAAAAAGTTATAGATACGCTATGACCATATTTTAATAATTGTATTAATATTAGAATGATATAGGCTAGATAATTAGTTGGTATGTAATATAATAAATATTAGGATAAACATTTTACTATAAATGAATATGTAACTGGAAAAATTATAAATGAGAATTTACTATTACTTGAAAATGAGAGGTATTATATGATAAGAAGGTGGATAAGGCTTTCAAAAGCCACATACCAAGGAATGCCTTGCTACGGGTCTGGAAAAAGTATCAATATAAGTTAAACTATAAGATATCTATATGGGCAATACCCAGACATGTGATAGAGAATATAAGTGTAGAACAAAAGCAAGAGGTGATTACCTATAAAGAGCTTCTTAAAATGGAAGGGGGATATTGCAGTTAAAGTCCTTAAATGCATTAATTCAAACTTGGTTTCAGTATGGACCGCTGCAAGCTAGATGGCAAGAAGATCAGAGAATTGGTATCATGCAGAACGAGGAAAATTTGGTAAAACAAATTAGAGATCAAAGTCAAATGCATATGAAAAGATTATATAATGTATTGATAGAAATAGATTCAGAAACGGAATTAGTTAAGGATTGTATGATAAAATGGGCACAAAATATTCAGGAACCAATAATGCTGGAAACTTGGGAAAACATATGGGTTAGAAATGTGAAATTTATGCAAGCACAAAATTTAAGAAAATTTTTTTATAAAATGTTTTACAGATGGCATTTAGATCCTAAAAAGTTAGCCTGTATGTATCCGAATTTGCAAGCCAAGTGTTGGACATGTGATTGTGATGATGCCATTTATTATCATATATGGTGGACTTGTAAAAAAGTTAAAGCATTTTGGATAAAAATATGGTGGATTATCCAAAATATTCTTAAAAAGAAGATAAGGTTTACTCAACCGTTGTTTTTGTTGGGTTTAATTACAGATTGTACAGTTATAGAGACTAAATTGATTTTTAATTTAATAATGCAGCTAGACTTTTGGTGGCACAATATTGGAAGAAGGAAGATTTGTCTGCTATTGAAGAATGGACACTAAAAGTAGCGAACTTAGCAGAAATGGCAAAAATTTCAGCATATTTGAAAGACTATTCACAAGAAAGATATATATCAGAATGGAGAAGATGGATTGATTATATTCAAAACAAATATCGGACTAAAAAGTATCAAATAGCTTATGAATGAACAGAAAAGCTAAGAGTATTCATATTTAGTTAGATAAAAATTAGTTAAAGGGTGAAGGGGGGGATAGAAGTCCATAGATAGTTAGCTTTTGTTCTGGGAAGTTCAGGGGTGGGTGGGACGGAGGGTAAGGAAGGGAGAGGGAGGGGAATATTTGGAAAAAAATTTGTAAAACTCTTTAATTAAAAAAAAAGAAAATGAGAGGTTGAATTATGGTAATATCAAAAGTGTAGCTATGCATAATAATAGTAGAATTATATGGAACAAGGAAACTAGAGTTTGAGTGAGAAAATTAGAAAAAAGATAGAATAGGAATATGTTGAATGGTTTAAATGATTGTGATTGATATTAGAAGTCACTATTGAGATATTACATAATGGAAGGAAGGAAGAAAGAAACTTTAATATATATAGAGAGGAAGAGTTAAATAATGGGAATATGAATAAAACAGTTTATCATGTCTTTGAATATAATAATGTGAAGGGGGGAATGTTAAAGAAAGTTTAGAATGGAAGGGTGATAAAGCAATATATTAATAATATGGAATAAGGAAAACAGAATGTAATAATTATGAATATGTTTATTTGTTTATTTATATTAAATTGTATAATACTCAGATACGACACCATTCACATAATGATATGTATAAATCATACAAATCTATGTATAAACTATACAAAAATAAAAAACTTGATTTAAAAAAAATGGCTTCTTGACCTTTTGGCTAAGACCAAGCATTCTTTTCAACTCATCCACTCTTATATATCGTACTGCATTCAAATTACTTTATATTTTTTCTAACAAAACTAGTTCTGACTTCCATTCAACAAACTGGTCTGAAACACTCCCATTCATAGCTATTTAATTTATCTGGACAAATATTTGTTCCTTCAGCAGATCAGATGCATTACCTTTATTCTAATATTTGCACATTTTAAAATTTATTCATCCATTCCTCTTTAGTAAACATTCTAATACTATATACAAATTCATCTTCTTGATTTTTTTTTTTTTGCCATTTGTATACATGTAAATTACATTGTCACACAATCCATTTAGTCTGTGGTGTAGATTCATACTCTTGTTTTATAGTACAGTCTATCAAATGGTCTCTTCAATTCTCTGAAAAGATCAACATCTGTACAAAAATGTACTGCATATATACATTCATTTTCCCCATCAATATGTGTTTATGAATACCACAAGGATTCCTTATTTATTTATTGCAAATATGTTAAATAACCAAGGAGACATTATACATCCTTATCTGATGCCTCGCTCTGTGTTGAACTATTTGCTAAGTGTTTCAATTATTCTCTTTTTTTAAAAAAAATAATTTTTATTGAATATTTTACATTTTCAAAACAAAAAAAGTAATAGAAAAAGACAAAATGTCAGCATTCTAATTATTCTCATACATGATTCACCTCCATTAAATATCACTTTTGTTGCATTCAGAAAGATTGATCAACTCCATGTTTTGCGCAAAACATTCCATTAGTTAAATCTTATCACTGCATTATTCTCTTTCTCTAAATCAATAAACATTTATTTCTTATAGTCAGACATATCTGAATGGTTTGTTAAAGAACAAAACATTAGGCTCTGCCTGGTGCAGTCACACACAACACATTAAAATTTTGTTTATTGCTACCTCTTGCATTCTTTCAGTCATGATTCTTTCAAACACCTTATTGGGCATGCTTAAGGTCATACCTGCAAAACTATTGCATTCACACAGTTTTACTATTCACACATAGTTTTACATAATTTGCTATATTTCCCTTTGTATAGGGAAACAACAGCAACATTCTTTTAATTGTTGAATACAGATGAAGTCTTCTCAGCAGTGTTAAGCAAACATCACAACCTCTCCCATAAGCTGATCATTTTGACATTTCTCAAATTACATCAGATACGACTGCAGCCTTTTCATTTTTCAATATTCTCAAAACATTTATGGTTTTTTTTCTTGAACACCAATATTTATGTCACTCATTTCAATTCTACTCTGAAATATTGCTGTCAAATCCTTATTTATTTATTTATTTATATTTGTTAGTTAGTTAGTTAGTTAGTTAGATTTATATGCCGCCCTTCTCCGGAGACTCAGGGCGGCTTACAATGCGTTAAGCAATAGCCTTCATACTTTTGTATATACCTGCTTAGTAGGGCTTTCAGTTTATTGCCCCCACAATCTGGGTCCTCATTTCACCTACCTCGAAAGGATGGAAGGCTGAGTCAACCTTGAGCCTGGTGAGATTTGAACTTGCAATAATTGCAGGCAGCTGGCAGCTAAGTGCTACTTTAACAGCACTTAATCCACAGCACCACCAGGCTCTCCTTAAAATATTGCTACCAGTATTCCCAAAAGTTTCATCGAAAATTATCTACTTAACTGGAAGCTCTTTCTTTAGCTTTTTTTGTCCTCTTCCAAATGGATTTTTATTTCTATAAAAATTATTTCTGTATTTTTCGCTGCCTCTTTTTAATATTAATTATTCCTTGTTGTATTTGATTGAGCCGTTTCAATTCTCCTTTTTCTTCATATATATTATACAGTACCTTTCTCCCATCCAGATTTTAACAACACTCAGATTCTGACTTACTTATCTCTCATCCACAGCTCCTTTCACTTCATCATCCATTTTTAACCTTTTGATTAGTACATTTCCACACATTTCTGTGGTAATCTAAAATTATTTTCAATTTTTCCCCATTGTTGATGTTCCATTTATTCTGCTAGGAGGTTGAATTTTTTTTCTAATACTTATTCATTCTGGATTAATACTTCCTTTTTTCCTAGTACTTTTACTTTCATATTCACTTTCATTTTCAATATGTTTCACCTTTCCTTTTCCTTACTTTCTTGTTTTGCTTTGCTTTGGTTCCTTTTTTTCCTCAAAGTCCACTCTTGATAATATCTAAAAATGATCTGTCCCACAGTAAGAACTTTTTCTCATCCTTGTATCCTTTACTAATTATCTCAATCTTTCAACATAATCACATCGATCGTTCTTTTAATATGGCATTCATTCTTTGACCTATGGATGGATAGATAGATTTATACCTAACATATGTGTCTTTTTCTAAGCGCCAGTCTCATTCATTCTTGGGATTTCAACTGGTCAAATTATCCTCTGTACAATTTTGTATTATTCCTACCCATCCATTCATGTCCCCTTACAAAATATTTTTTCATAGATTGAATCCATTAAGGTTATATACTTTTCTCTCATAGAAATTGTTGGTACTTCAATTATTACTGTATTATTCATGGGAGTACAACATGCAGCTATACCCAGTTTATGGATTTCTACATTCATATACATTCAGAAGAATACGGATGACACTTATTCATACTTTGTGACATATAATGTATTTTAGCCCTTTTACTCATAATTAAACTGATATCTTTTTTTCTTTGCATGTATTTATCAACTACTTTTCAAAAAGTAACTACTTTACTTTTTTGGTTCCTACAGTCTTGTAAACATCGAATATGGTTGGAGCTTTGCAGCTTACTACTTTTCCATTAATAATAATAATTTGAAAAAGCTTAAAATCATATTGGGTAGTGAATGAGGTGCGCACCATGAGACATAATCATATTCACAGTCTAGAATTGTATCCCACAGATTTATCAACTTTTTTTAAAAAAAAAGTCAGGTAGAAAGGAAATAATGCATATATCAATGCCAATTTTGTTTCTTCTATAGTGGATATTGATCTAGAGATTAAAATGGCCAAACCTGAAGAATGTATGCATCTTTTTAAAATATTGCAAAATATGTGTGTCTCACAAGTGTATGAGAGTTGTTTACAATTGGTTGCTAAGTAATGAAAGGTAAAAGACATTCCTAACAATGTTCCAGTTTTAGGAAAAGGAAGGAAAGGACATTGCATCAGGAGTCAAGGACTTAGCAATATGATTTAAAGGACAACCTGCCAAATAATCTTAAGAATCTCAAGAATCCTAAATGAAAAGAGAGGACACTGCATTGATGGCTGGGGATTTTAATCACCTTCTGCCAAGGAATAATTCCAAATATGTTTGGTTCATTTAGAACATACATTTATCCTCAGGCTGGGACCCTTGAAGAACAGAAAGGGGAAAAACTTCTATAGAACTTTTCTTTCCCAACTAGTGCAGTTAATAAGACTGTTTTCCTTGCTCAGCTCCCAGACACGGTTTCCACTCTTCAGATTTAAGATTGGTTTAATGTTATTTACTGGCAGGCTTCCATTTGCACTTGTCAGGACTTAGATTTTCAGTGCCCAAGTACAGCCTTGGAACATAATAAATAATACGAAAAGTGAGTGTCTCCAATTATGTGGGCAATGCGTCCTCTTCCTACACCCTTCAAACACATAGACAAATGCATGACTGTAGACTATCTTCCTAAAATAGAAAGACTGATTTCATGTCAGAGGACCGTAGTACTTGAGTAAGTTTTGGTCATCGTCAATAGCATTCAAAATAGAAATGACTGGTGACTTTGGTGACTGGGGTTGCCCTTGATGACCCATTTGGAGGATACAGCTGGTCCAGAATGCAGTGATGCAGACACTGATAGATGTATCACAAAATGCCCATGTCTCATCATTGAGATGCATTGATTGCCCATTGGTTGCCACTCAAAGAGCTAGATGTTGCCTATAAAGACCTTTATGGCATAAGATCTGGTTGTCTGGAAGATCGTTTATCTCCAACAATTTCTGTCTACTGATTAAGGACTGATACAGTTGGCTCACTCCAAGTCCCTTCAGTTACACAATATCTTTTATCAGAAAGCACATTTTCTCTGTTGCAGCATCTGGAATAGCATCTCCCCAGAGATCCACACAGCTTAAACCTTGATAGTAGTTGCTAAAAACATGGCTTTTATCATGTACAATAGAATAATCTAGATTTGGGAAGGGAGGGAGAGAGGGAGAAAGAAAGAAGAAAGAATCTAACGTGCACCAAGTTGGAAAAGGCTATGCTTTAAAAGAACACATAAGGTTTGATGATTCAGAGGGCAGACACTTTATATAAACAAGAGATAATGCTTCCTTATCATTTTATATATTTGGAGGCTGAAATTTCATACTGAAAATGTACCTTGCCAATTATAAATTTCCTGTTCTGGCAGGTAAGTGGAAAGTTGTATAGATCTTGAAAATTCTCAGATGCTATGTAAACATCACTTAGTCTGCTGACGTTCTGAATGACTTGATAGGATTGTTGTGCAGAAAAAAGATGAGCTACACATGCAAACGGCAGATGCAGGCTATGAACATCTTACCTAGGAAAGTATAAAACCAATTTTGCTGCACGCATACAGTATACAACCAAATATATATGACCATTTAATGTAATTATCAGTTTAATTGTGTGTGTGTGTGTTTTTTAAATTTGATTTATATGCTGCCCTTCTCCGGAGACTCGGGGCGGTTTACAATGTGTTAAGCAATAGCCTTCATACTTTTGTATATTTTAAACAAAGTCAGCTTATTGCCCCCACAAACTGGGTCCTCAATTTACCTACCTTAGAAAGGATGGAAGGCTGAGTCAACCTTGAGCCTGGTGAGATTCAAACACAGTAATTGCAGACAGCTGGTGTTTAATTACAATGCTTTTAGTCTGCTGAGCCATCAACAATGCTTTTATTTCATCAAATGAAATTTATGTCATAAAATTTGCAGATGACACTAAGGTGGCAGGAATAGTCAATGCCCCGGAAGACAAGCTCAAGATCCAAAAAGATCTTGACAGACTTAATCAAGGGGCCTTATCCAACAACATGAAGTTTAATGTGGGCAAAAGCAAGGTTTTACATGTAGCCAGGAAAAACTAAAGGTACAAGTACAGATTAGGTGAAACCTGGCTCAAAAACAGTAACTGTGAGAGGGACCTTGGTGTCCTAGTGGATGATCATTTAAACATGAGGCAGCAGTGTGCGACAGCAGACCCAAAAAGCTAATGCAATCCTTGGTTGTATAGAGGCATAGAATCAAAATCACATGAAGTATTAGCACCACTTTATACATCCTTAGTAAGACCACACTGCATCCACTTTGGGTCACCACTAAAAAAAAGGATATTGAAACTTTGAAAAAATGCAAAGAAATGCAATTAAGAGGATTACAGACCTGGAGGCAAAACATATGCAAAATGTTTGCAGGAATTGGGCATGACTAGTCTAGAGAAAAGAAGGACTGGGGTGACATGATGATGATAGCAATATTTTAGTATTTAAGGGGCTGCAACAAAGAAGAGGGGGGTATCTCCAAACTTATGTCCAAAGCACCAGAAGGTAAGACAAGAAATAATGGATGGAAATTAATCAAGAAGAAAAGCAACCTAGAACTAAGGAGAAATTTCCTAACAATAAGAACATTTATCCCATGGAATAGCTTCTTTCAGAAGTTATAGGTGTTTCATCACCAGAGGCTTTTAAGAAGAGATAGGATAGACACCTGTCTAAAATGGTATAGTGTCTCTTGCTTGAGCAGGGAATTGGCCTAGAAGACCTCCAAGGTTCCTTTTGGTTCTATTCTGATTGGCTGCTTTAATATAGTTCTTTTTAAACATAGCGAATGGTTATATTTTTTAATAATGTTACTTTATATTCTGAGCTGCCATCATTTATTCTGGAACAGAGGAAGCAGATGATAGATGATAGATAGATAGATAGATAGACAGACAGACAGACAGACAGACAGACAGATATAGAGATATTTCAGTGTGTGTGTGTGTGTGTGTGTGTGTGTGTGTGTGTAAAAGGTTAAAATCTCAGGTGTTTTCCCACATCATTAAAAGTCTGTTAAAATGCTTAAAATCCTGACTAAATTCCAGTTTAAGATACTCCCAAATCCCAACAAAACACTTTGTAAGATCTTTTGAAACTCTGGCTAAAATCTTAACCAACACTTTAAAGGTTCTCCTTTTTGGCAACGTTTCAACAAGCTCTCTAACTTGTCATCATCGGGCCCCTACTTTCAGTTTAGAAGCTGTGGGTATGCTGCGAGATCGGAGTTGTTGCTTTTCTAGGTTCGCTGCTGCTGACGTGTGCTGATTAGCCTGCAACTCTGTGTCCTGATTGGAGGGCAGCAGTTTTTTTTCCTGCTTCATTATCCTAGCTGCAGCCTGACTGCATGTTAAAGGCCCAGCTTTTAACCTTTTACATACACACACCCGCGAAAACTTGAGATTTATTTATTTATTTATTTATTTATTTATTTATTTATTTATTTATTTATTTATTTATTTATTTATTTATTTATTTATTATTTCAACTTATATACCGCCCTTCTCCCCGGGGAGGACTCAGGGTGGCGAACAGCCAAACTTAAAACACATACAGTACAAAAGTTAAGAAAAACTAAAATAAATTAAATCATCGGCATTACTAATTTAAAATCCCAAATCTACAAATCGAAAAATACCCAATTTAAAACCCAAAATCAATAAAATCAAGAATTTAAAAACCCCATTAAAACCAATTAAACTAGGCCAGCTTGTTGAAATAAGTGAGTCTTCAGGGCCTTTCGGAAAGCGCGGAGGTCCGGGATCAATTGTATTCCAGGAGGTAGCTCATTCCACAGGGCAGATGCCCCCACAGAGAAGGCTCTCCCCCTGGGAGCTGCCAGCCGACATTGCTTGGCTGATGGCACCCTAAAGAGACCCTCTCTGTCCGAGCGTATTGGCCGGTGGGAGGTTATCGGTAGCAGCAGGCGGTCTCGCAAGTATCCCAGCCCTATGCCATGGAGCGCTTTAAAGGTGAGAACCAACACCTTGAAGACCACTGGGAGCAAGTGCAGCCCGCGCAGGAGAGGTGTTACGTGAGAGCGCCCTGTCGCTCCCATAATCACCCATGCGGCTGCATTCTGGACCAGTTGGAGCCTCTGGGTGCATCCCAAGGGGAGCCCCATATAGAGAGCATTACAGTAGTCCAGGCGAGACATGACGAGTGTATGGGTGACTGTGCATAGGGAGTCCCGATCCAGAAAGGGGCACAACTGGTGCATCAGGCGGACCTGATAGAAGTCCCCCCTGGCCACAGCTACCATATGCCCTTCCAAGAACAGCCGTGAGTCCAGGAGGATACCCAAGTTGCTAGCCCCTCTCTGGGGGCCAATGACTCACCCCCAATAGCCAGCGATGGCACCAGCTGGCTATACCGGGACACCGGCATCCACAGCCACTCAGTCTTGGAAGGGTTGAGATAAAGCCTGTTCCTCCCCATCCAGACCTGCATGGCTTAAAGGCACTAGGACATCACTTCGAGGGCATCATTGAGGTGGTCAGGGGTGGAGATGTACAGCTGAGTGTCATCAGTGTACAGTTGGCAATGCACTCCAAAACCATGGATGATCTCACCCAGCGGCTTCACATAAATGTTGAACAGGAGAGGCGAGAGGACCGACCCTTGTGGCACCCCATAAATGAGGTGCCTCAAGGTCAACCTCTGCCCCCCTGCCAAAACAGACTGCGTCCGGTTGGAGAGATAGAAGGAGAACCATTGCAACTCAGTGCCTCCCACTCCCAAGCCCTCCAGCCGACGCAGCATGATACCATGGTCAATGGTATCAAAAGCCGCTGAGATGTCTAGAAACTAGTGGATTGTGATTTCACTGAACTAGGGCTGCATAAAAATCTTGGTTTACATAGGAAGAACCTGGCTAATGAGAAATACACATAAAAGCTTGCGAAAAGGAAAGAAAACAAATACTGTACCTTTACAGGGAGAATACATGGGATGAGGGTGTGGCTAACTGATGAGGGTTTATAAGCCCAAAATAGATCTATCTTATTCTGCCAATGGGCAGCAGAGGGTTTGCTGGCTGCTAGAAAAAAAGCCTAGAAACTAGTGGATTGTGATTTCACTGAACTAGGGCTGCATAAAAATCTTGGTTTACGTAGGAAGAACCTGGCTAAAGAGAAATACATACATACATACATACATACATACATACATACATACATACATACATACATACACAAAATGAAATTACATTTATTCATCTAAACGTTAAGAAGGAAAACAGACTTGTCTTATTGACAAGGCAGACTTATCAGTAACTCACTATCAAATTGTAGAACAAGAATCCATTTTCAGCAATAATTTTTGTCTCTATCAAACATTGAGGACCAACATCAATGAATGGAGATGAATGGTGCAACTGGCTTTTGAATCTCCCCAGGGTATGCTTGTGAGCACTCTTGAAATCTAGATGCTAAACTGCAGCTGAAGTGGCAAGGCAATCCTTGTCTTCTGATTACTCTTCTAATAAAAAAATCAATTTATCTGTCCGGGATGGATTTGCAGAAGTGGTTTTTCTCTTCTTTTTTCATATTAGTTGTAGGAATTGCCTACTGGTAGTTGACAAGATCACAACAAGTTATAGAGCATTTTTAATCTAACAGACTTATCAAATTGTACTTCAAATCAGATAAAAATAAAACTGAAAGATTGCTACCAAATTCTGGCCTGAGGGGGATTTTGGGAATAATTTTTTGTGCAAGCCTTCTGCTTTGTCAACGTCAGGGGCATTCATGAGGGAGTCAAGACATCAAGTAGGAGCTATACTTGTATAAGCAACATGGGCAAAAAAAATATTTATTCTGTGGTTGTTGGTGTCATCTTGACTTTTTTTAACCTCCCCCAGGTGGATAACCCTGACATTTGCAGCCCTAAATTATGGAAATGTCAACTTGACAAGCAATGTTGGGTACTTAGGTGAAAAACTAATAGCCATATCAAGATGTACTGACGTACAAGATGAGAAGCCTACATTTGGATGACATTAAATTGAGTGCATCTGATTCAAAAAGTTCTTTCTATGGATTTTATTGAAATAAGAGTTCCTGAAAGCAGTGGAAGCATTCAGATAGACCGCATCTATATTACTTTCAGCAGGAAACCCCATACTGTCTTCATATTCTCACAGGAAATCTTTTGCTGGTCTTTTAACCATGCTAAGATTTAAGAATACTTGAAGTTAAGCTTTCAATTTTTGTAAAGGCCAACGTTCTTGGATATTGAATGCTATCCTGCATCTTTCTTCATCCTGCATCTAACTTACACTATCTTAAAGAATACGGTTATAACCCAAGCATAAACACTCATGTGCCATACTCAGATTGCTCACTTGGGCAGCACACACTGGAGTATTATGGAAGTATTATGGAGCTGTAGAAAATGTTTTTTGTTTCCTTTTAACTTCATATGATCTAGAATAAGTCAGGGCTGTTAAACTTTCAGCCCGCGGGCCATTCCCATGCCTGATTTAGAGAAGGGGGGAAAAGGTTGAGATACGTCACATGACACCGCAGTGATGATGCGAGTTTGACACCCCTGGACTAGATGGCCATGCTATCCAAATGCTTTGAATTATAACTTCCATAGTCCTATTTCATATGAGCGGATTTTCAGTAATTCCAATAAAGCCTCATCTCCACATGGAGAAAGGCTAAGGGGAGCCAGAGAAAGTAAATCCCTATCAAAAAAATTGGGCAATTAATCTAATTCCTCCAGCCAGAGCCTTGGGCACAGTCAATTTCATACTTACTTTATGAACCAGACACACTTAATACATCACTGGCATAATTATCCTACAGTGTAAGTGGATGATGCTATTCCATAACAGTCCTGACAAGAAGCAGTGCAGTTTGCTCAGCAGTTTTGGGCAAGCATGGAGCCAGCCGTCACGCAGGTGTAACTGTAAGAACAGAAAATGTCATTTGAAGATATTGCTGTGCAAGATGCTGGAGAGAACACGCTCTGCTAAGATTCTGCCTTAAGATTTAATAACCACATTTTCAGAAGAACTTGTGCATTGGGAAACAGTTTAAAAATAGTATCAAAGAATATAAAAAATTGGTGACTAATGTTATACAAGGCAACTTTATGTCAGCATTTTAAAGTGACCACAATGCCTCCCTTAATCTATTGCTGTACCTCCTTCAGTTCAAGGCATTGGGTACCAGTACTAGTCAAGTGATGTAGCTAATGGCGTGAAAAATCCCAAACAGTTTCACTTGAGAATAAACATTACAGCTGTGTACAAATGATGCTCTGAAATTGTCCATCAAATGTGTGTGTCGGACAAGCTGGGTTGGTGAGTTCTCTAGGGCACTGTTTTTCAATCTCAGCAGCTTTAAACTGTGTGGACTTCAGCTCCCAGAATTCCACAGCCAGGTTGAAAAATGCGCCTCTAGGGGAAGGAGACATTAGCAGCAATTTGTCAAGAGAAAAGTTCTACCTTGCTAATACCAGTAGCCTCTCTACAAAAGAAATTGGGAACTGTTTGACAAGTTCCTAAGCAGAGACATTTAGGTTAAATGGACTGTGTAGAAATTTAATTAATGAACAATTAAGTAATAATTAAATAATAATAATAATAATAATAAGGTTTTCCCCTGAAATTGAATTGAATCACAGAAAACAAGGAGATTTCAGATTCTTGAAAAATCCATTATACAGTAAAAGCTAGGACAATCCCATTTACTCTTGGCCACCAAATAAATACATGAACACTACCCTGTCTGTGAAAATTCTCCAAAATTTCTTCTTTTGAAATAAATGCTGAAGTACATCCCATTTTATCAAAATGAATGAAACTTTGTTAAGGGGTAAAACCATATTTTTTTTCTTCTGTCAAACACTATTAAAAATCCAGCCACACATTAATTAACTGTCAATTATCTGTCCTTTCGTCATACCTAAACGCCCAAACAAGCACAGAGGAAATTGGTTGTTTATTTGTCTGTCTGTCTATCTATCTATCAACAAGTTCAAGGAAACAAGTAACAGTATAGACATAGAAATGGACATATGAAAAAATTGGCACAAATAAAAGGACATAAATAGGCAAAACATAGCCATAAACACATAGAATGATTACATATAAATAGGGACAGTAGGACAGGGATAGTAGGCACGCTGGTGCATTTATCCACGCTCACTTAGTGACCTCTCAAGAAACATTTCCAGTGACGTCATCGTGTAAGCAAGACAGACATGGATCTTGCTCCTGCCTTGTTCCTGCAAACTTTCTAACCTGGGCAGCTTTTGTGCTGCCGGTGGCCCCAGAGAAGTGGCCATAAAGGGAGATGAGCAACAGCGCATGTGGAGTGGCAATCTCATGCGTGTCGGCATATCTCTCTTGTCACAGGTTAGGAAGACGGTGCCAGTCATGGCGGCCCCAAAATGGTGACTACCTTGTAATGGAAGGGAAACCCGATCACAGATGGGCAAGGAGCTCCTTTCTAATTTAATCTATCTTACTCTGAGGCAGATCTTTGATCCTTCTTGATCTCCCTATTCTAAGTGAGTGCGGTGGCAAAAAAGGAGCTAACTTGAGTGCCATCCTCTTTATTGGAGCTAAGGCGGGGAAAATGGCTGTTTGTTTACTACCTTTTGGCCATTGCTGAGCTGAGCTGAGACTGAAAGAAAGTTGTGCCCAATTGTTTGAAAGCTTTTGGGTGGATTCTCCCCCCCCCGCCCCCATTAATGGACGGTGATTTCTCCTTCTTTTTATGTGGATTGGGAATCGGGGTTTGAATGGACAGACTCCCTCCTTCCGGGGCTACTCTTTTCTGCTTGCTCATCGTTGACTATATAGAACAGCATTTTGTCTCTTCACAGTGGTGAATTTTAAAACTGCAGTACTTGCTGAGTTTACAGAGGATGAGAGACTTGAATGTGCCTTCACATTTAGCCGAATGGAGTTAACCCTCATTGATTATGGTCTCTACTGACTAATACTGATTTGAATGTTTTGGAATATAATTTGTTCCTGGAATTGGCTAATTTAAAGCTGTTCTTCGATTAGGTAATTAACTAAATAAGTATTGAAATTTTCTCAAATTGACTAAGTGATTGATTAATTAATATTGAGTGGTGACCAATCATTCCAGGGAAGTTATATAAGTAGAATTGATCAACACAATTGACATAATTAAATCTGAAAGAGTCTGAACATAGCCCTACAAGCAAGATGTCTAGTGCAACAATTGCGACAACTACAAAAGTTGGGGGAAAAGGTTTGAAATTCCCAGTGACTGCCTCCCCGGCTATACCTACATCCTCATCTTCATCATCTAAATCTTTGGATGATTTAGTTTCTGCGGGGAAACCCCCTATGTTATCAAGCCTTCAGGGCACGTTGCAGGCAATGTACAAGGTGATGACAAGGAACCAGGAAGTTGTCTCCAAAAACTTATAAGATTTTATATCAGACCTCAAGGGGGAACTGGGAGCTGTTAGAAATGACATTAAAACGCTGAAGGAGAGACTGGAGGGTGTTCAGGGGGCGATGATGCAGCAGGAAAATAAGGTACAAGAGGTAGAGAAGAGAACGGGGCGGTGTGAAGAGAGACTAGAACGGAATGAGAGGGAGCAGTTTTCAGCGAATAGAGCTCTGGAGGAAGAGATTATCTTTCTTGAGATGGAAAGATCAGCCTTTTACCTAAGGATACAGAACATTGTGGAAGAACGGGGGAAACCCCTAAGAGACATAGTGGCAAACATTTTGGCTGGTATCCTGGATATAGGTAATGAAAACATCTCGAAAGACATAGATGATGTCTTCTGTGTACATACAAGTTATGCTAGGAGACAGGGGCTTCCGACAGAGGTTCATGTTAGGCTTTCTAAGAATGCCCTTAGGGAAGAAGTGGTTTTGAAGGCAAGAGATAAAACAATAACATTTAAAGACAGACAGTTAATAATTCTGAAACAACTCCCCAGGTGGGTATGGGAGTTGTGGCGAAATTACCACTTTTTAACTGCCCAGTTAAGAAAACATAAAGTCCTCTATAGATGGCTATTGCCTGAAGGGTTACAATTTACATGGGCAGATAAAAAGATGAGGATTGACAATCTCAGAGATGCCAGAGATTTCCTTAATAGACATCTTAACTCTTTAGAATCGGATGTGGGGGAAGAATCAGAGAGCAAGAGTGGGGAAAAATTATTAGAGAAGGAAGAGATAGAGTAATTAGAGCAGTTAGGCAGGAAGAAGAAAGTAAGAGGAAAGGTACAGGTAGAAGTAGAAGCCAAGGGACTGAGTCAGAGAGAAACAAGACAAACAAGGAAGAAACTCCAAGTAGAGGGCAAATAGGGGTAGCAGAAGGGAGAAGAGATGGGGGAGGAGATCCACTTGATGTCAGTTAATATTAATGGGCTGAATGGTCTGAATAAGAGAAAAAAGATCTTTAACAAATTGGTAAAAGCAGGTCTGAATATAGTATGTCTTCAGGAAGTGCATGTGAAAAGAGATCATTTACACTGATTGAATTGTACTAAATTGGGTAAGTTATATACATCTTTGGAGGAAACAAAAAAAAAAAGAGGCGTAGCAATTTATGTTCAAAATCATATAAGTTCCAGATTAATCTTTGCAGATGAAGAAGGGAGATTATTAATGATCGAAGTAGGAATTTATCATAAAAAATGTTTATTGGTTTGTATCTATGCACCTAATGGGAACCAGAAAGGTTTTTTCCAAAGTCTCTATAATAAATTGACAGAATATGATTATCCACATATTTGCTTACTGGGGGATTTTAATGCCATTGATGATAAAGATAAAGATTATATACCTGGAAACAGGAAACAGGAAGGAGGAAAGAGAACAGTACAGAAAGGACTGCCAACTGTTTGCCATCAAATACAGGAGGAATTTGAACTTAGAGATATACGGAAGGAAGGCAGTATACATATTTCTGCCCCAGGCATTCATCTTGGTTGCGGACAGAATTGGCCTGGATGTCAGGGGAGTTGCAGCAGAGGATCTGGAAAGTATAGATAGGTGTTAATGAGAGGGCAGATCACAATCCGCTTTGGATCACATGGGGAGGTTTGAAAACAAGGCCCAGATGGAGAACAGATGTGAGGGTCCTTAAAGATGATCAATTTTTAACCTATGCAAAGAAGGAGATGGAATTTTTCTTCCAGAAAAATAATAAGGAGGATACAAATTTTTCGAATATATGGGATACAGACAAAGCAGTGTTTTGTGGTTTAGCGATAAACTATATAGCTAGGAAATGGGAAATGGATAAAGCTAAACAAGATAAGCTATTAGGGGATTTGGCAAGAAGCGAGGCTGTATTACAACAGGATCCGAACAGTAGAGAATTAGGTATGAATTTGAAAGTGGCGCGTTATTAAATTAATCTCTTAGACCAGGAGGACCTAGAAAAGAAAATCAGATGGATGAAACAGCAATAGTTTGAAAGTGCAAATAAACTGGGAAGGTGACTTACGTACCAACTGAAAAAAGAGAAGGAAAGGAGTAGAATTCATAATTTGAAAACAAAAACAGTGATTGGAGAGGAAGAGGGGAAGAAAAGAGTAGTGCAGGAATTTTTTATTGATTTATATAGAGAAGAAGACAAACCCAAGGATGAAATAAGGAAATACTTAGAAGATTCTGATCTACTGAAAATCCCGGATTTGTCCAGGGAAATATTGGATAGAGAAATAATGAAAGGGGAAATTGAAAGGGTCTTAGGAAAACAAAAAACAGGGAAGATCCCGGTGTGGACGGCCTTCCAGAATGTTATAAGGCACTATGGGAAGTTCTAGGTCCTCACATGGTAGAATTATTTAATGGGGTAATTTGGGAGGGATTGATTCTGGATTCCTGGACAGAAGCACTAATTACCCTCCTGCCGAAGGAAGGAAATGATTTATCCCTGATCCAGAACTACAGACCGATCTCACTTCTCAATGCAGACTATAAGTTATTTGTGGCGGTATTGCCAGACAGATTAAGCGGTTTCTTGAACCAATTTATCCACAAAGACCAAAACAGCTTTCAACCTCATAGGCAAATTAGAGACAACTTGAGAATAATTATGAATATTTTAGAATATTATGAAACCCACTTTGATAAACAGCTGGCTATGGTCTTCATGGACGTGCAAAAGGCTCTTGACCGAGTGAATTAGCGCTTTCTATTTGGCCTGTTACATCATATGCAGTTGGGGGAGAATTTTATTCGGGCAATCTGTGCAATTTACTCGAAACAGTCTGCCAAAATTCTGCTTAATGGAGATGTATCTGAGAAAATTCGTATCAAGAAAAGAACTAGACAAGGGTGCCCACTTTCTCTGCTTCTATTTATATTAACATTGGAACCATTATTGAGGGAAATCAGGCAAAATTCCGGAATAAATGGACTGCTTATTAAGAACCAGCAGTATAAGTTACAAGCTTATGCTGATGACCTTGTATTTGTATTGGAAGACCCTTTTGCATCAGGCCTGAACTTAATTTATGAATTAGAAAAATATGGAATTGTGGCAGGCCTAAAAGTAAATAAGGAAAAAACCAAAGTCTTGATTAAAAATCTGATAACAAATCAGGAGAAGGAAATAGAACTGAATTTGGGATTCCAAATTGTTAAAAAGGTATGGTATTTAGGCATTCTACTATCTGCTAAATATTAACAATTAAGGAGGATAATTATTTGAAACTTCTCCAACGAACGGAACAAGATCTAGAGAATTGGAAGAAGTTGCAGGTACCTCTGTTAGGTAGGATCACAGCCATAAAATCTTATATTCTCCCAGAATGGACATATTTATTTTATACAGCTCCAGCTAGATTGGACAATAAATTTTTTAAAAAACTAAATCAATGTATTCTTAAATTTATTTGGCAGAATAAAAAACCTAGAATTAAACTTAAAAAGCTCCAAGAGGTGAAGGGTAGAGGGGGACTTGGTTTGCCTAAATGGGAGTATTATTATCAGGCCACAAATTTAGTTTGGGTAAGGGATTGGATTTTGCTGAGAAGGAGACGGCTGTTGGTTCTGGAAGGTTTGGGTTGCAGCAGGGTTGGCATCATTTCCTTTGGCAAGATAGGGTTAAAAAACATACGAGCTTTACAGATCATTATTTAAGGAATATTTTAATTGAAACATGGAGGAAAATTAAAGATAAATTTTATTCTCTGACCCCCTCCTGGCTGGTCCCGCTAGAAGCCATAACATATACTCCACTATATAATAAAGAAAAACATCTATCTTATCGCGAGCTGCTTGATAGCCAGGCTGTTTAAAAACAAGAACCAAATTAGCTCTGCAGGGAACGGAATTGGATTGGTGGATTTATGCTCAGATTAACTCCAAATATAAAAAGGATAAGGAGCAAGGAAGTATCAATATAATCTTGCAGGAGTTAGATCAGATCATACCCCTAACTTTGTGGGGTGCTGCAAGATCGGTCCTCTCACCCCTTTTGTTTAACATTTATGTGAAGCTTCTGGATAAGATCATCCATGGTTTCAGGGTGCAGTTTCATCATTAAACTGATGATACTCAGCTGTACATCTCCACCCCGGACCATCTCAATGATGCACTTGACGTGATGTCCCGGTGTCTGGAGGCCATGCGGATCTGGATGGGGAGAAACGGGCTCAGACTCAACCCCTCCAAGACTGAGAGGCTGTGGGTCCTGGCGTCCCGATATAGTCAGCTGGCTCCAACGCTGACTATTGGGGGTGAGACCTTGGCCCCCACAAAGAGGTTCCACAACTTGGGTGTCCTCTTGGATGCGTGGCTGTTGCTAGAAGAGCATGTGACGGCTGTGGCCAGGGGGACTTTTCATCAGGTTCACCTGATTCACCAGTTGCGTCCCTTTCTGGACCGGGACTCCTTGCGCACGGTCACTCATGCCCTCATCACTTCCCATCTAGACGACTGTAATGCTCTCTATATGGGGCTCCCCTTGAAGAGCACTCGGAGGCTCCAACTGGTCCAGAATGCGGCTGTGCGGGCGATTATGGGAGTGACTTGGCGCACCCATGTAACACCCTTCCTGTGCAAACTGCACTGGCTTTCGATGGTCTTCTGGGTGTGATTCAAGGTGGTGGTGACCATCTTCAAAGTGCTCCATGGCTTAGGACCGGGTACTTACGAGACCGCCTTCTGCTGCCAATAGCCTCCCACCGGCCAATATGCTCCCACAGAAAGGGACTCCTTAGGGTGCTGTTTGTCAAACAGTGTCAACTGGCAGCCTCCAGGGGGAGAGCCTTCTCTGTGGGGGCACCTGCCCTCTGGAACGAATTGCCTCTGGAGATACGGATGAGCCCTGACCTACACACCTTTCGCAGTGCCCTCAGGACGCTATTGTTCCAACAAACTGGGCTGGCCTAAACATGATTTTTGATTGGGGTTTATTTTTTAATGATTAGGGCCGAATTGTTTAATATGTTTTTAAAATTGCTTTTAAATTTTAAGTCCTTCGGGAGAAGGGCGGTATAGTAATTAATTAATTAATTAATTAATAATAATAATAATGGAGGAAAAAATTCTAGCTAAGATTTACAACCTTTTAATAAGCCGTTGGATAGGAGATGAGATTGTTAAAGACTCGATGATTGCCTGGAGGAGGAATATTGGCCACTCAATTAATTTGACGAAATGGGAAGCAATTTGGTTTAGACAATTGAAATTTTTGATGGCGGCCACTTATAAGCAAAATTTGTACAACATGGTATACAGGTAACACCTTCCTCCTGCCCGATTCTCCAAAATGTTCCCTGGACTCTCCCCAAACAGACTCTGGAAGAGACTTCCAGACTCTTCCTGGAAGTGTGGGGAGCTAGGTACCTATTTCCATGTATGGTGGACCTGTCCCAGAGAAACTTATTCAGAGGTGGTTGTTAGAAATTACTGGATACAAACTACAATTGAAACCTGAATTTTATTTATTAAACATTAGGCCAGATAAAATAGGCACTAACAAATGGTATCTGACTGTCTACAGCACAACTGCAGCTAGAATATGTCTCACCCAAAATTGGAAGGGCAAAGACCTACCGTCTGAAGATTTGATTTTAGGGAAAATTATGGAATGTGCAGAAGCTGATAGGCTAACTAAAATTTTAAGAGATCAAAAATACTCCATGTATTTCCAATGTTGGGACCTATGGTATGTTTGGTTAAATAATAGAATAAAAAGAGGACAATGTTAGTTTAGTTCTTATTTCTTATTTGGACTGAATGTAATGTATTGAGTAAGGTTCTCACCGCGATCTGTTTGTTGATAAACTTTTTGTTTGTACTTTTTTTAAAGAAATAAAATTAATTTTTTTTAAAAAAATAAACATGAAAAGTCCACGGTAGACAGTTTAATGTAAAAGGTATGGGGATTAGCAAGACTAACAAGAGGATCAGATAGAGTGTTCCAGACATTTACTACTCTATTGTTGAAGTCATATTTCCTACAATCAAGATTAGAGCGAATTACATTGAGTTTGCATCTATTGATAGCCACTTTTGAATCTTTTTGTAAGCTATTTTTTCTCATCTGGCTGAGGTGAGAAGAGAAGACTCTGGGAACAAACACATGATTTGACTAGTGCCCAGGGAGCACATGGATCCTTGGGAACACAATTCCACCCTCACCCCCTTCTTCTTATGAGAAGCTTTCTTTGGCTAGAGCAGAGGTATCAACATGATTGGATGAGTCAAGAACCAAAATGGCTGTTCCCTGCCATGCAGACTGAGCATTGTTGAAAATGCACATGAATTTTCCTTCTGCTTTCTCCTAAAAATGAGGCAATTTAGCTAATAGAAAGGGAATTCTCCAGACAACTTCTGCTAATATTAATCTGTTTTGACAAGATGAAACAGCTTTCTGTAAATCTGCTGCTCTCTTTTAGTATAATTCAAATTTGAAATGTAATCCCAACCCATCTAACAGAATAGACATCTTATGGATGATTGCCTGGAGACTGGGTTCCTTTGGATTAGGTTTGAATATGCTTCCGGACAGAATGTTTTAAGGGCAAACTTTCAGGTGGTTAGATGGTGTCCTTAAAAAAGAAAATGCACACTTTTCTAGTTTCACAGGCTGCAGAAGTATGTGTGTGATATTACCAATAAATATCACATATGCTAAATTTCAGCAGGTTGCCTTCACATTTTAACATGTGATCTGGGCTGACAGTTACTGAAAACTGGGAGTGGGGTGCTGTACAGAGGTTTATCAATAGCTTATGTAGTATATATAGGTCACAACTCTTTTACATAAAAAGCAAATCAAGTGGTAAAGCATTCCTGAATCTTTCCCTTTCTAGCAGGGTTATGTTTGAATGACATTGCATCCATCCAAAACGTAGTGCATTGTATAAGGAGACCAGCATAGAAACATAGAAGTCTTAGAATATTTTAATATAAAGGATATACAGATAATCCCCAACTTATGTCCTCAAAATATCTGGCATTAAGTGAGACAGTTATTAAGTGAAATTTGTCTCATTTCATGATCTTGCTTGCCACAGTTGTTAAGTGAATCACTTTGTTAAATTAGTAACATGGCTGTTAAGCGAATCTGGCTCCCCCACTAACTTTACTTGTGAGAAGTTCACAAAAAGTGATCATATAAGCCCAGGACACTGTGATCATTGTAAGTATGAGTCGGTGGCATCATTTTGATCACATGATGGTGCAATGACCTTAAGCATGAAAAAGATAATGGATCATTTTTTTCAATGCCATTGCAACTCTGAACAGTCACTAAATGAATTGTTGTAAGTTGTGCACTTAATACCTGTATTAAGCAAATATTTTTTGTTCTCCATTTGGAGACAAGTTGTGCAATTTATGAACAGTTTCATCATTTTGTTTGCTGCCTGTATAAATCAGCCTCCAGTGGCAAGTAGCATATGGCTAAACACTGAACATGTGTCTGTCAATTAAAGTCAAGCATCCTTTGAGTGAAGCTCGATGCCTGATGACTTTGAGGATATATCCATCCATCATCTTTGGCATGATCTTCTTGCAGGAATTTCTTTTAGCTTCCCAGTCTAGTCTACAGCTTTGGTATTTCATGATACCAAGTAACTTCCAGCTTCTAAGCAAACCTACACCAAGCTCAAACAAGGTCAGCCAGGTACTGGTTCCTGCATAGATATCTGTGAATTGGCCTTTTGTACTTAAACCTTGAAATGTGTCAACAAACTCCATGGGAAAGGACTAGCTGGCCTTAACCCAAGCAGGTCTGACTGTGACAAAAATCTGTTTCAGTGCATTCAAGTTGTCATCAGATGTCCCAGCATAATCCTATGTCTACTAAGGTAAGTCAATGCAAGCTTTCAAATTTATTTATTAAGAAATGAACATGTATTTTTAATACTATTGCAAGACTGCAGCATTGCACAGAGTGTCTTTTTCTCAATGCAGTCCTCACTGTGTGAATTCAGTTTTAGGGGCAAGTATCAGATGGCACAGGTTAGAGACAAAACAGAAACTGAGTTTTGTCTATCATTTTCCCCTAAGATGCAATGCAGTTACCCAAAGAAAGAGTCCCAGAATCTTCCAGCAGTAAGAAGATTTAGTGGGTCACAGATGCTACGTACTTGGAAATTTATTTATTTTATTTTATTTTATTTAACTTATATGCCGCCCTATCTCCAATGGACTCAGGGCAGCTCACAACAATAAAATCCACAATAACCACAGAACAAAGTTAAAATACCTAATTCAACCAGTTAAAAGTTAAAAACCCATATAAAACCCATACAATACAATACTCTGGAAATCTGCCAGGATCATGATCCATTGTCCTATCACTATCTTGTGATTTGCAGCCAGATGACATATTGTGTTGCCTGTATTGGCAGCTGAACAGATATTTTGATTAGCTGAAGACTAGCCAATATGTAGACAAGCACAGAATGGGCTTGAAGAAAATATGCCACAACTGTGAGTAAAATACAAACTCAGCCCAAGTAAACAGGCAGGCATGAAAAAGAAACTCAAGATTCCCTATGTCAGTCATCCTGGTAGAATTGTCTGGAAGTTGACTTGTGGCAACTAGACTTCTTTTCTTCTTGATTTGAAATATTTTGCTGCTTATCCAAGTAGCTACTACTGGGAGCAATGACACATTTCAAATCAAAAAGAAAAGAAGTCTGAATGCCATGATTCAGCTTCCAGTCAAGATTGCCTTTTCTTGACTCTCTTTGGTATAAAAATGAATAGAGGGGGAAGAAACACGATCTGGTTTCCAAAATTCTGTTCCTATAACCTGTATCAACGAAGTAGACTTCTAACATTTCTTAGCCATTTATTTCCTGACATGGTCCACCTTAGATGTGCAGTAGCAAATCTGGCCCATCTCAGCTTGTTAGGTACAAGTGCCTCTCTTATGGTGTCACAGATTTGAGAATTCAGCAATGATGAGGACAGTAACCTATAGGATGGGGGACGCACACCATGAATGGTACTCTTATAGAACTATGCCAGTTTACAGAGGAAAGGTTGAATCTTTGGCACTACAAATCACAGTTCAGGTTCTTGGCATGTATTTACAGTGGTTGTAATGTCCTGGAATCATGTGATTGTTATTTCTGATCTCCCCAACAAGCAAAGTGAACAGGGGAAGCCAGATTTGCTTAACAAATGCATGATTCACTTAACAACTTGCAGAGATTTACTTAACAACTATGGTAAAAAAGTGGTAAAATTGTGGACAACTCACTTATCGATGCCTTGCTTGGTAACAGAAATTCTTTCTCCAATTGTGGACATAAGTCAGGGATGCCTGATCCCTTCTATTTTTAAAAATTTTTAGAGTTTTACTCTGTTTTAAATTCTCAGCCTAATTTATATTTGTTTTTAGTACGCTTTTAACTTTTTTGTATTGGTTTTTTAGTCGGCTGTTCACCGCCCTGAGTCCGTCAGGAGAAGGGCGGTATATAAATTTAAGTAATCATCATCATCATCATCATCATCATCTATATAGAAATCAGCAGATAAAGCAGTATAATGCATGGCCAAGAGATGAGACAAGCACACCGTTGTGGAGACAAGTTAAAATTGGGGTTTGCAGATGTCCGGCTGTTGTAAGCAGCTGCATGGAGTAGACAAACTCTGACCCACAGCCATTCCTGTGAAAATCCAGACCTGGATCCAGAAATGTAGCCCATCGAGTTACCATGGTCAACGGCCACCTCCCGTGAAGGGGCATGCCGGGGGGGGGGGGGGGAGAGAGCACATCAAGTTGTCCTGTGGAAAGTTTCCTGTGGCAGTTTGTCTCATGTTGAGATGGCCATGCCGAAGATGACCTTGACAAGATGGCGGCACCGAAATAATGCACCGACATATCATAAACCCCTATCAAGGATCTCTCATTTCAACCCTGAGCTATAAATATTCTTCTTTATTGGTAAGATATTCAGAGTAACAAATCTGTGAAATGTGCAACTATATATCAGTCAATCAATCAATCTGTTTGCATTTTTGACACAGATCAGGTTCTAAACTTGAGCTGTTTATTATCCTAAAGGGGCAATCAGAAAGTAATCTATACATGCTGAAAGGGACTCTCTCCTTTACTAATTATTTCCATACAAGCCACAAATACAGTAATCTGATTGAAGCCTTTCCTCTGGATGACTGGCATCCTTCCCTCCCATACAGTATAGTGGAATGTGAGTTTTTTTTCCTTCTGCTCAGACAGGCTGTTTTATTCCTTTCCTCCTCTGCCTTCCTTCTCCCAGCCTTGGTCTCATTGTCATGCAAATGCTTCAGGGGCCTTGGAAGTCAGAGGCATCTCTCTTCAGATGTGGGTGATTGAAAAGCCAGCTCAGGCCTTGTCAGATAAGGGCTATAGGATTTGTTTTTAGCTTCCGGCTCTTCCCCCGGACAATCAGTTTCACTCTCTGCTGCTTTGACAGAGAGGCTTAGAAGCATAAATCTTAATCAGCCATCAGTAAAGATGGAAACTGGCAGGGCTTCTGGCACAAGCCAAAGAGCAGTGTCCTTTTCAGCCCTTTGTGCTCCAGGCCCCTGGGCCAGTTACACAAAACAGAGATTTCCAAAGCAAGGCAGAGAGAGAGAGAGAGAAAGTGAGAGAAAGAATGAGGTCGCCGTTTACCTTGCTAAGAATGTTCCCCAACAGAGGCTTTTTGGGATGCTTATCATTCAGGGCCCTTACAAACTCCCAGTAGCACAGCCATTTTTCTGGGGCAATTCATGGGAAAAAGTGATTGGAATTTAGTGGGGAGCAAATGCAAGCTTCTCAAATGAAGACCTATAAAGGTTTTTGAATGGTTCATTTGATTTGGCTGAAAAAAGGAATTGGTTGGTGCCTTGGTAGCCAAGGAGAAATGGAGTCATGCCATGCCCTCTAATCATGTTCACAAGTTCATAAGAACTTGCCCTGGAAAAGAATAACTGCCATGCCCATACAATCATGGATCTAGACAAAAACTGCCCCCTTATCTCCAAGTAAATATACTAAATGTTTCTTTTGGGATATAAGTGTACACAAGTTCTTACAACTAATAAGTAGTGAAATTTAGATTTCACTGGAATAAATGAGACTGATTGAGGTTAATCAACTTAGTCTGGGCACAAACCCAACAAGAAGCCAATAGGTGAAGGCAAGCTGCAAAGATTATGACCTAATATTTCAACCTAACATTTTTTTAAAAACCATAGGTTTGTGAATGAATAATAAGGAACAAATTTAAGAACTACGATCCACTGAGTATGAGGAGAGAGGCATTGGTGAAGTAATACAAATGATCATATGAAATGACATGGGAGTGAAAATGGGAGTGTCTGCTATAAAATGATTAAATCCAGAGATTAAAATTAACCAGCCATGCCTCTGAGAGAAGATATATCTTTCAATATCATCAAGTTGTGGAAATGATCTTCTGCCCTAAATCACAATGTGCAATTCAACAAAATTGCTTGCAGGTTCCAAAGAAGTCCCTGTTGTCTATAAATCAGTAATTTCAAAAATGTGGCTCTGCAAATCCAGGCTATGTTATAAATAATTGTGAGTAGTCAAAAATAGCTGGAGAGAAGATGGGTGGAGGGGACTTCCCATGGGAGAATCCTAGATTTAGATCATAATGAACACAACCGGTATAAAATTTGTCAAAATTGGGTTGTTAATTGATTTGATGAACAGGCAAAGATGTGTAGATTTATGGGGAAAAGACAGAATATTGTCATAAATAGAACAGAAGGCAAACATTTCTTCTAGCAGCTTTTGTGGATACTTCCTTTTCCATTTCTACTCTTCGCTGAGATCCTCAAATAGCAAATAGGTTTTGTCTACTTAATGCAAAACAGATGCTTAAATCATAAGATTTAGTCATATCCAATGCCAAGCACCAATGTTCCCCTGCATTTCCTTCAGTACTCATTTATTTCAATAAATTTCCTGTTTAAGAACGAAATTATGACAGTATTCCCTTGGATGGAAAATGTTCTTGTCTTTATTTAGCTAAGAAATTGTCCAGGTTATATTTTATGTTTGGTTGGTTGTGTTTTCTATTTCTAAACTGCTCATCTTTCTCAGATATACATGTATGTCCCATCTTTCATTAGGCTACATTGATCCCTACAGCCATCGTAGCATCCCAGACTTTGATTAAATTCCAAAAGAAGGAGCTTTCATAAAGTAAATGAAAAAAAATACCATCAATTTAAAAAAAAAAAGTGCTCAAGGAGCAAGGTAGAAAAAGAGAAGTCTCTCTCATGAGAAATCAAATACATGAGAAATTGCTAGGCAGATTCTAAATCACAGGTGCTAAAAATAACCCATTTACAATTCCTTACAAGATAAGAATGTTAAAAAATTTCATGCTAGTTTCCTCTCACCTTCGTCAAAAAGGGGACCACTTCCACACATTCTTTCTCTCTTGCTTTATATCTATCTAAGGCAGTGATATTGTGACATGAGTCCATAGCCCTCAACTTACAACCATTTGTTTAGTGACCATTTAAACTTAATATGGCACTGAAAAAAATGACTTTAACCTGTCCTTGCATTTACGACCACCACAGCATCCCGATGGGAATGATTAGATTTTGGGTGCTTGGCAACCAGCTCATATTTATAATGTTTGCAATGTCCTGGGGCCAAATGATCGCCATTTGCGACCTTCCCAGCCAGCTTTTGACAAGCAAAGTCAAGTGGAAAAGCTGGATTCACTTAACAACTGCATAACAGGTCCAGTGATTCACTTAGCAACCATGGCATAGAAAGGTTGTAAAATTGAGCATGACTCACTTAACAAGTGCCTTGTTTAGCAATAGGAATTCTGGTCCCAACTGAGGTTGTAAATCAAAGACTGTCTTTAGTGGTTAGGGATGCCTAAATTGAATTGAATACTCAGTCACCGAAAGTCATTTGGTGGTTTTCATCTGTTTTTTTTTCCCTTGCTTTCTCTACTTCAAAAGAACATTTGAAGGGGGATAAAATTGGAAGAGGCTATTCTACATATGACATCTAAGAAAAGCAGGATATAAACCCAGTTAATAAAGTGAATAAATAAACAAACAGTATTCATTTATTAAATTAATTTTCAAGGGCCCCATGCATCGTTCCAGATTCCAAATATCTTTCAGCATGCCAGCGAAATCCTGTGTGTATATTTGGGTTTGGTTATTTATTTATATGTGAAACTTTTGGTGCTCTCTGAACTTGGGTGTTTGCCTGCAGACATTTCATCACCCAACTAGGTAATATCATCAGTACAAGTCATTTATATCTGTCTGTTAGATTCATCTCCTAGCTTATATTCAGGAGCCCAAGGTGATGAGCACAGTGCTCCTTCCTCATAACAACCCTGTGAGGTCTCCCAGAGAGCTTTTGTAGTAGAGGTTGGACTGAATTCTGTTTGTCCCATTCCTAGTCCAGTGTGGGATAATGATAATCCAAACACTGCTTCTTTCTTTAAATCAGAGGTGTCAAACTTGATTTCATTGTGGGCCGCATCAGGGTTGTGTTTGACCTCAGGGGGCTGGGGTGGGTGTAGCCAGGGTGGGTGTGGCCAACTTGACGTCACTCATGTTGAGGGCGCCTGTGGTGGCCTGAGTGCTCTGCCGGTGAAAACAAGCTCCCAAGCTCTGTTTTTGCTGGAAGAGGCACCGTGGGCTGGTTCTTTGCTGTTTCCAGGATGGGCCCTGGGCCAGATCCAAACACCCCATGGGCCGGATCCAGCCGCTGGGCCTTGAGTTTGATACTCCTGTTTTAAATCCTAACCTCCTTGCAGTGGATGTCTTTTTTATTCTTGAAATTCTTAAGAGAAAAGGTGTGGAGTGGTGATGATTTTGAGAACATCAAGACCCTGAGGATTACTTCTGGGAAAAAATGTCCATGTGCAGAAGTAAGAGCTGACCTGACCTCTTTTAATCACAAATTGTTGTATATTATCCAAGATTTTAAGAGGTGCCTCCCTCTCCATCTTGACACTTCTGACAGGAAGAGTCTTCTGAACAGTGACCTTTCCAAGCCTGGCAGCTTCTTGCTTCAGTGATTCTCTGTCACTATTACAAAACCAAGAGGAGAAAATAAAGCATATAAAAGCCCTTCCCCCCACCACCTCCCTCCCTTAAAGCCTCCCCCCACCCCCCATCTCAAATGCTTGTCAGTCTCATCTGACAGACAGGAATATTCTAAGCTGGGTGAAAGAAAAAAAGACAAATATAGTTGAGAAAGAAAGTACTATTAGAGATTCAGTGGAGCTGGCAATTTCTTTTTTATCTTAGACTAGGAAAAAAAATCTATGAAAGCCAGAACAGAATTAAGAGAAATCTATTGTTATAGATTTCAAAGTTGTCAAAAGCCTCTAAATTTGGAATGCTAGAGTTCCAATCATCAAAATAAATTGGCAACAGTTTTTTATTATCTAGTTTTAATAATTTGCACATTAATCCTCTGCTTATTGCTTCGGAATTCATTAGATACAGTAAAAGCAAATTCTTATTGAGACTTGATTAACTTTCCAAAGTCTGTAGGCTTTATTTGCTTGTATCTATTTATTTATTTATTTGAAATGTATTTATTTATTTGCAAATAACTTTAGCAATAAGCCATTTTCTAAACCTATCTCAGAAAACAGTGATTTGTATTATGCCTGGGCCATACCTAATACTCTATTTTACACTTTTGCCACTAACTTTCCACTTTCCTCATTCCAGTTCAAGCAATCAGCTAAATCTCCTCCAGCTAAGCCTGACTTTGTTTGACCTCCATACTAAAATTTAGCTCTCAGTAAAGCAGTCCAATTCTCCTGGGTTCTACTCCCTACGTTTCTTATACATTTTATCCAGATAGACTTTTTTAAAACTGAAGTTCAATCAATCCTGTGATCCTCCATCTTCATAGTAAAATTGTACAGCCCACTACAATTTGATGTTTCTTCACAGGACTCTGGTCAAGTCAGGTTAGTTATTATTGTCATTGTCCTCTTGGTTGATTTTTAAGCAAAATCTGTTAGAGAACAATATTTGAAATAGAGCGCCATGTTAAGATAATAGTAATAGAATAAACTTGACAAAGAGTAACTTCTTACAGGTAAAAATAGTGGATGTCAGCAAGAAGTCTTCAAGGACAAGTAAGCAGAGTGAAAGCAAGCAAATAATGCAGAAAACTAAACCTCCAGGATCTCAGAGGCAGAGAAGGAAAGCAAGCCAATAGAGAAAACGAAGTAACAAGCAAGAGGAGGCAGAGGTACTAAAAAAGAAAGATGTAGCAAGCAAGAGAGGGAAAGAAATAGGTAGAAGAAAGATTGAGAGAATGTGCAAAACAGATGTAATGGGAAACACTTACCAAACAATCTTCCATGTTCTCCTTTTCTTGCATTCAGAAGCAACTGAGCAACCAATCTTAATATACACGTTTGTTAGAATGCCACATTCGATTGAAAATACACCAACTCCAGCAGCAAGACACGATTCAGAAGAACAGCAACGTCAGGACACTGCACAATAGGATAAGAAGTGTAGCAGGATATCTGGCAACCCAGACTTTCCACTTCATGTTAATCCTTCTTCTGACTTGGCATTCATGTCCCCTCTTGCCTATTGCCATGCTTTTGATTATCTCATCTGAAAAAGTAAACTGTTTATGTCTTGGTTTTACTAACTGGGGAACATTCTCCTCCAAGGATATTGTTCTCCAGATATTTAGAGGCAACTTAGCTTGGCTCAGAAACCATTTTTTGTTAGTCTTTGTAAATGAGGCGGTCCTTTGAATTGTAATCATTTTTTGATTGTCTAAAATGGAAGGATGAGGTTATATACTACCAATACCCTAAAATGCTCTCTGCCCATGTATGCATATACAAGAATTATGTTTCTGTAGCCACATGTGATTATCATTAGAAAGAAAACATGGAAAGGTTTGAAACATTTATTAACTGCTGTCTCAGTACCAAATCCAACATCACAATGAGTACCTAGGGATCTGTTAGAAGCCACAAAGATGTCACAATATTATCACAGAAATGATATAATTTGTCTTGGTTGTGTCATGACATCATAATGGGAATAAAATACAATCGACATCCTTTATACATGAAATCCCCTGTGGATGTCCACATTACAGATTTCTTCAGGTTTTCTGACCTACCTGTCTTGAATTCGTAAGACTGTTTTACTGTTTTAAAAGGAAAACCCTAAATGGAAAGTCAATATGCTGCAAAGTAAAATGCTGGACATCATATTTTTAATTTGCAAGAATGTCTTTGGGGTTCACATAAAACAGCAGAAGCATTTTTAGAAACTAGACAATGGGGTGAAGGTGCAATTCATCACTTTGTTTGGAGGTATGCCGATCTAACCAGAAAAAAAATTGAAGGCAAACTAAGCAATATAATGGTATGTGAGAGTAAACTTGAGGATCCAGGGGAAAATATGCTGCCTAGGAAACAATCAGATATAAGGGGGAGCAGCCAGTAGCTGAATAATGGGAAGAGAAGAACTTGGAAAGGATCCACCCTAACTTATCAGAAAGTGAAAAGAGAT
This sequence comes from Coluber constrictor foxii, assembly GCA_038048745.1. Lineage (NCBI taxonomy): Eukaryota > Metazoa > Chordata > Lepidosauria > Squamata > Colubridae > Coluber > Coluber constrictor. The sequence continues at coordinate 76,364,725 of CM075961.1, forward strand.
GGTATGAGAATTGTACTTTCAGATTTGCAAGGTTTTGTTAATTTGTCTTACTATGAAGTAGTACTTCATAGAATTAGCTCATCTGGTCATGATTCCTGCCTGGTCTAATTGGGAGACTGAGATCCATCTGTGATTCCAGGAAATGGGCTGAGACTATATGATTTGACGTTGCTGCTATCATTTGTTGAGGATCTGTGAGTGAAGGAAGAAAATGTTTCAGATCCTGCAGTGGGAGGGAGATGGTTCCTAGGAAGCTTCTCCTTTTCCAAATGAAGTATCATGCCTGCCTCTATTTTTTTTTGTTCAGTTTCTTTGAAGAAGGGAGAGGACAGAAGCAAGTGAGAAGCTCATAAAGCAAGAGCCTTCAGAGGATGGATGGGTGTCATCCATTTCAAGAGCCAAAGTCATATAAGGAAAGGGAGTGAGTGGAAAACTTTTACTGATACATCATCCATCTGCATATAATAGAAAGGCTACACCAAATTTGTTATCAAGGTTGAATATCTCTGCTTTCGGGAAATAGTCCTTGAATTTATAAAGTATATCCACCATCCTTGGAAATTATTTTCTTACACTAGCTGAGCCAAGTAATCTGGCAGAAGCAACTTTCCATTTCTAAGCAGAAGAAGCTGCACGTTGGAACAATTTTGCTTAAGAACATGAAATCATTTCCCCCAGATAATATGGGGCACAAAGGGAAGAACCAACCACAGAAAGGAAATGGTGCTTGCTTCTTTACCTCCACGCTGATGCTTAATTGGAACTATATCTGAGGTTATCTTCAGCCTGTCATATTGATTTGGGGTTTGCAAAAGCCAGTCCTTCCTCACTTATTTTGTGATTATTCTACATCATAAGAACAAGGCACACTGCACATGCTCAAGAGCATCCAAATGGAAATCCCAAAATTCAGCCATGGGGGATTCTGACTTTAGCAGTTTGGAATGAAGGACTATGATCTTGTGCTTCTCAAATTTATTACACAGTATGTTCTGCTTAATTCAGTGACTTGCACAGGCCCTAAGCAACATCTGTCAAGCTCAGGGAATTTTCCCATTGAAAGCCTTTATCTCCCTCAAGACATTATTCACTTTCACTTTCTTACCTATTGACTTGAGAAGCTGCCACCGTGACGGACCATAAAGGATATTTCTTACCTTCCCTTCCAAAATGCCAACACACCACTTCTGTGTCCTCAATGTCTTTTTTTTTTAACCCCTTTATTATTTTAAGCCTTCTCAACAGTGCCCAGGAATCTTTGCTCTTGCTTTGAACGAAAAGACAGATTTGTTTCAAGCCTAAAAAAGTAACAAGAAGTTTCCCTTCCTGGCGTGCTGCGTGTTTAATAATTGCTGATCCATATGACTGCAAATGAAGTTTTTAAAGAGTGCTCCGTGTTGGAAGTTAATAACAGGCTGATTAAAAATTAATTGTTCTCTCTTGGAGAACACAACAAATAAATGAACAAACATGAACCAATGGGTTTCAAAGATGCAGAAAAGAACGGAATTGATTTATGCAACTCGGCATACACCATTACATATTAATTTAGGCTGCCTGAATTCATTTTTGTTTATTATTTATCAACTGGATTAAGCTCCAGAGGTGGCTGCAGTGTGAGATACGGTGAATTTGGGTGTCATTTATGGGAGCAAAGTAGGAGAAAAACCAGGATGGGACCTATTGCCATTAAATGAAAGGGGATGATGATGCTAGAACAGACCTTGGTATTTTACTACCACCGAGCCACATTCATCCCTTTGGCTGACCCACATGAGGACAATCAGAAATTAGAAATAAAATGTAATTAAGTGTATGCCACACATGCAATACAATTGCATTGCTTTTATTTTGAAGGCAACTGCATTTTTTTAATTGATTTACATACTTTTTGCATGCCTACATGTCATTGCACTTTCACATTAATGTGTTGGTCCTTTTGGTTCAAATCTCCAAACAGTCCCAGTTTCTCATGTGGCCCCTTGGAAAAATTAATTGCCCATGCCTATGCTAAAGCATCCTTATGTTAAACAATCCACTCTTCTTTATTGTCAGTAATAGAAGATGCTTCTTCCCAGGCGAATTACTTCCCTGAAACTCTGAATGCAAGAACCGTTTGAACGAGGTCAAAGAGGACAGCATTTGACATTCATAACCAACCTGTGTGGAACAGAATTATTCAACTGATTCTGCTTTGGAGTTCAGAGACAATTTGACAGTGGACTCTTTTATGATGATAATTTGGATTAAATAGACCTACCAAGATCCCTAGCTTTATGTGGGAATGTATATTGATTCAAAATTAGATAACATGGTCCATGCTGGAGCAGTGCCCCTTTATCTGTAATAGGGTCCTCCTATCTTGAGGAGTATAATCCCATGCCCTGGATCAGGCCCTCTTGAATTGCCAGAGTCTCTGTTCAATGGGCTGAAGATTAAATGGGCTCCTTGGAGAGTAGTGACTGGGACCACAAACTTGCCCCCATTGCCTGCTAGGTAAAAAGCCCTCCTAGAGTGCAGTTTACTACATAACAAGCAAATAAAGGATTGAAATGTCCCATATGCCTACTGGAATTTAAAGAAGAGGAGAAGGTGAGAATAATATCCTATCAGCATTTCTTCCATGCAGATTGTATCCCCCCCCACTCCGCCCCCCAGTGTAAATGAATATACAAATGACTTCAGAATAGGAGAACCATTAAAGGTTACTCAATATAGGAGAAGTGGAAAGCATGAAGTAGAAATTCAAAATTTTGATTTTGATTCCACTTTGATTACACTTCATATAAGAATGGATAGAGAGAAGCTCTGATAAGCTTTTAAAATTCTGTTATCATACCCTAAAACAGTGCAAAATCATTTCACGAACCCTTGTGGTGTCTGTTTCCTAACTTGTCCTATTTCAAAGAATTGACATCCAGTTTGGAAAGACAAATTCACATCCATTGTGCTGCCATTAGCTCTGAAATGATGATGATCAGTATGAAAAATATAAGGAAAAGACAGAGCAGGGTATGTTACAGGGCACACCAATTAGGGATGTACTGTTCTTTTTGGGACCATGAAAAATGGCCCCTTCTCTTCCTCCTGAAGTATGATTGGTCAAAACCCTAAAAACATGGTTTTGTCAGCAGACCTGAAGATCATGAATGAAGATGGAGCTGATCAAGGAGTTGATTTGATTGTGCTGTTGCTGTCATGGGGATGAGGAGGGGGGATTATGGGTTTTTTATATGGTGGAGTTTAAATGTTGAAAGCCAACTAGAATCATCAACATGTGAGTTGGGCAGCTATATTAATTGGTTTAATAAATAAATCAGAATCAGCAGCAGGCACAATAACTAAAGTATCTACATGATATGATGGACATGTGATGGACAGAGATCTGACAATACGTGGCAGCAGAGTGTTGTACTTGTCTTTTTGTGAAACCGACACTGACATTTGAAATAGTGAGGGACAAAAAGATCCCTGAGGTTAAGAAAAGCACCATATTTATGTGTCCATCTCCGTTACTATTTTTTACAGGTAGCCCTGTAAAAATTGAGCAAATGAGCCCCACGTTTCTGTTACTAAGCGAGACAGTTGATAAATGATTTTTGCCTCCTTCTACAATCTTTCATGCCACAGCTGCTAAGTGAGTCACTGCAAATGTTGTTAAATGAATCTGGCTTTCCCATTGATATTGATTGTAGACCAATATCACAAAGGGGGATCACATGACCCCAGGACACTGCCAAGCATCTGAATTTTGATGACATGGCCACGGGGATGCTGCAAAGGTTGTAAAATGTAGGAAATGGCCATAAGTCATTTTTTTTCAGTCCCGTTGTAATTTTGATCGGTAGCTAAATGAAGAGCTGTAAGTTGAGGACTATCTGTACTTGTCCATCACTTGTTTCAAAAATAATAATCAGAGCTGAAGAAGCTTCTTGGATGAGAAGCAAAACGTCTTCAAAGAAAGTCCAGTTGCCTCTTGAAAAAGCACCTTTGGGAAAAATAATGAGAATATTTGCTTTTCGAAAGCAGTCCCCCAAACTTCCAGGTCATATTATTTTTGAAAAATAAATGTTGCATATTGAGTTTTTTTAAAAAAATAAAATAAAAATTAAGGCCATGCATTTGGGAACCCTCCTGCTTATTCTACAGAATATGATCCAATATGACTTTGGGCAACATTCAACAATTCAAATCCCTAGTATAGGCTAGGGATCCCTAGTATAGGTCTCTTGCGTGAGCAGGGGGTTGGACTAGATGACCTCCAAGGTCCCTTCCAACTTTGTTACTGCTACTACTACTGCATTTTTTGTTTTGTTTTTTGTATGTATATTTCATATATTCCGCACAGAAGATTTTTATCCCCTAGCTTGAAGTGATGCATTGTCCATTAGGACTGACATAAGCCTCCCTTATGAAATTCACATCTGTGTATATTCTGATATGGAAGGTGAATTTATATCACATATATTGCGGATGTACCCCTTGCACATTCAATAGAGAACAGACATCATGATGCCAATTATCAGAAAATTTAATTGTTCTAGTGATTAAGACGTTACTACTTTTCTTTTATGCGACCATTAAGTGAATAATTGGTCTTGGACAATAAACAAATAAATGAACTTATCTTTATTGATATTTTTACCATCCCGTAGGCATTCCCTGGAATTTGTTGTCAATTGCAATAAATTATTTTTAAAGTATGTGTTAGTAATTAGTGATAATAAAACTAATATATAAAAATGACACTTATAAAAGCAACAATAAACAACAGCATAATGGACAAAATAAAGTTAGCAGTAGGAAAAGTAATTGCAATAAATTTAGTATAAAACTGACAGTAAACTAGCAATTAAACTACCTGAAATTTTAAAAAACCAAAATTAATTTTTTTAATGCTGAGAAAATAAAAGGTTTTCTTGGTGCGGAAAAAGCCATAGTGCTCCTCTGGGGAGGGCATTATAAATAGGTAGTATCTTTCCTGCCAAAAAAAAAAAGCTTTTCTTTTCTCTGTGAGCTCTCTGCCTGCAGAATTCCCTACAGTCAGGATTTCAGATGAAGAGATTACAATGAATAAATACGGGGGTGGGGGAGGAATACTCTTTTGGGCGAACTTAGTTTTAGTTCACTTACAGCTAGATTAATGCCAGAAGTTTGAATTAGGCACAAAAATAGACAGGCAGCCATAGAAATACAAAGTCACTGGCATAATATTGGTTTTAAACAGTCAATTTCATGTAGCAATTAGCTGCCTAGTAATGAACAACCTGAAATTTCTAGCCATTGTGAAAATATCTCTGTAGATCTAGAAGAGAAACAACAGATAAATACAAATGGTTAAAACACCAGGAATTATAGGAAAATCACCCAGGAGAATGTTTAAAAAACCCACATCAAAAGGCCGATTACTGGCAGAAAGATATAGTTGTTAATGGTTTTCTCAATTGCAATTATCAGAGAGATTTAAAATAGATAAAAAAATTGAAATACAATTGTATCTCAATGATGCACGTATAACTGCTAAAATGTATAAACGTTTGTATCTGTCTGAAACAGAACAAGTAAAATTGTATGATAAAATGGGTTACAATTTGGATTACAACATACAGATGGAACCATCATACAGATGGTTAAAAGGATTGAATCTTACGATGTATCATTGGTACATCACCAGAGAAATTATCTAGAATATATATATAGGCAATTTATTTCAAACATATGTTGGAAATGTGAAGAACATGAAGGGATATTTTATCATGCTTGGTGAACATGTAAAAAATCTTTAAAATTGATTGAAATACTAAGATTTTAAAGATTACTATTCAATTGAAGCCAGACCTTTTGGGATTGATAAATAAACAGTTAGAAAGGAGCCACATAAGATTATTTCAGGATGTGATTAGAGCAACAAGATTATTACGTGCACAAAGATGGAAAGATGTAGCATTTTCTACAATGGATGAATAATTGACGAAATTGGGGAAATAGTTGCTGAAATCCTAGATGGACACATTGACTTCAGTGGTGGGTTTCTATTAGTTCGCCACGGTTCAGGCAAACCAGTAGCAATAACGGCAGACTCCGCCCACCCGCCCAGACATCATCATGGATGCTTTTTATTTCTTTATTTGTACCCTCCTTTAGTATTTTTACTAATAACTCATACTGGAAGCCATTTCTTTATATATGCTTTCTGGGTTTTATTTTCTTTTAATTTTCTCTGCAGTCTTTTTTCTTATCCTTTTTTCTTTTCCACACTCACTTCACTATATATTTTTCTTTGAATGCATTTCTTACAAACATAAAATCTCAAAAGAAAACAAAATATTTCTGAAATATTGTGAAAAGTAGCCCCATCACAATAGACCCAATAAGGCATAACCAGTATGTGAATACCTGTTAATCCTGTCCAGGTAAAGCATTATAGCTATATTAGCCTATCATTCTGAGTGGTAAAAGTCAGTTCAGCCTTCGGTGGCAACTTTGGAACCACAAATATTTCTAAACCTTGTTTATGATTCTTTAGGAACAGCATAGCCGCTTCTTGAACATAATGAAGACCACTTCTACCCTCAGAGAGAGAGTATTTCAGCTTTATCTGGATGGAGAATTAATTGGTTAGCTCTTATCCAGAGGCATGAAAACACTCAATCAGCAAGCAACTTTGATATATATAGCAGATTGTGAATATGTGCATAATAAAAGCACTTAATTTTAGATTATTAATTTTGCTTCCTCCTCCATTTCCTTCATTTGAGCTTCTGTAATACACCAGCAAACATAAAAGTATTTTCAAGGTAAGCTTTTGCTATGCATCTATTATTATAAATTAGCTTAAGCTAATTCAGTGTCCAATATGATTCAGAGTTCGAGCAGATTGGGCAAATGTCATTTGTATAATATGCTAATATTAACATATTAATATTGTATAATATGCTAATATACAACATGCAAATATCATCTTGGTATGCCAAGTAAGTCACATACTATTTTACCCAATCTTCATATTATTAGACTAACAGATAAGTATAGAAAATCAGATCCACCTTGTTAGAAAAATCTGGGTTAGACAACATCACCACCAAATGGGTTAATAACTGGCTGACTAACCACATTCAATGAGTAATCCTCAATGAAACTGCATCTACATGGAGGAAGTATGCAGTGGAGAAGTATCCAAGGCTCTGTTTTAGGCCCAGAACTTGTCAACATCTTCATCAATTATTAAAATAAGGAATTAGGAGACACTATCAACTTGGAGCAAGACTTAACTAGCCCCCGGATTCATCCTGGAAAACATAATATTTATTTGTTTGTTTGTTTATCTTTTCAACACAAAGATAAAAACTAATATAAAAGAATATAAAATAAGAAAAAGAAAAGAAAAAGAAAGAAATCAAAGAGAAAGCTAAAAGTGCAGGAAAGGAAAAGCACAGTAAAAAGTTAGAAAAGAAAAAAGGTACAAAGAAATAGCTTCTAATCTTCTTTATAGTAGTTGTAAATACAATTATAAATGTACCTCTTACTCTATCGTTACAACATAACTCTTCTTACTATAGTCTATCCTATCTAATCATTAAAATCATAAATTCTTTTTTCTTTCCGTTTCACACAAAAAGTCTCTAAAGGAGTTTCAGTTAGTAATAAATATAGATAATTGTCTTTTTCTGATCAAAGAAATCAACTTAGCCATATCAAGAAGTTCCGTCATCTTCACCAGTCATTCCTTCATTGTTAGTAAGGCCAAAGTTTTCCATCTTTGTGCATGCAACAATTTTGCTGCAGTTATCACATATAAAAACTAACCTCCATAACTTTTTTCCATTTGTCAGTCTCAAAAGAAAAACTTATAATTTCAGTTGTATACTAAACTTTAAAATCTTCTCAAAGTATATGCCTTTAAATCCAGAATTTTCTAGCTTTCTGACATATTCACCAAACATAATCAAATGTTCCTTCTTCTTGTTTACAATTCCAACATAAATTTGAACTTTATACATTCTCGACAATTTTTCTGGAGACATTCCAACACATTTTATAACAATTCTTTTAGGATTATAACATACTGTTATATGTTATAAAGGTAAAGGTTCCCCTTGCACATATATGCTAGTCATTCTCAACTCTAGGGGGTGGTGCTCATCTCCTTTTCAAAGCCAAAGAGCCAGCGCTGTCCGAAGACGTTTACATGGTCATGAGGCCAGCATGATTAAACACCAAAGGCGCATGGAACGCTGTTACCTTCCTACCAAAGATGGTCCCTATTTTTCTACTTGCATTTTTTACATGCTTTCGAACTGCTAGGTTGGCAGAAGCTTGGACAAGTAATGGGAGCTTACCCTGTAACACGGCACTAGGGATTCAAACCGCTGAATTGCCGACTTTTCAATCAACAAGCTCAGCATTTTAGCCACTGAGCCACCGCCTCCTGTTATACATATGTTTTAATCTTTTCAGTACATAGTTTTCCATTGTATATTATAACAAACATTTTAGCCCATTCTCTCATACATTGTTTCACTTCCTCTGTTGTTTTAAATTTCAGTAAAAATTTATACTTTTTAGCAATTACATATTCATTACTAATACAGTTCTGTTTGAAACTCAGTTTTCAAAACTATACGTTCTTTTGTTGACTTTAAATCTTACTAATAATTGTAAACAACCTCTGCTATCAGTTCTCATAATTTTAATTTTATTTTACATTCCTCTTGACAAAAATATCTTACAATAAATTAGCCATTTGTGTTTGTCTATTATTTTTCATTTATACACCACATGCTTAAATAAAATAAATAAATAAATTCTCATCTATAAAATGCATGTTATGCTAAGAGACAAAAAGGTGTTTTCAGGTGCCGTCTTTATCTATTCCATATTCTCAATATAGCATGTTTAACATAATGACTTTTAAAATTCATGTTAACCTTGACTTTACCATACCACATATATCCACAACACCCAATTGTCCAGTTAAGTTCTTCTAATTCCAAAACTCTTTTATTTCTCACCAACACCCTCTCTTTCATCCAAAGGGGCAAAAAGAATAAACGAATCTTACCTATGTTATAAAGTTATCTTCAAAACCCTTGTCTTCCAAAATTTTGAATAAGAAAGCCCAGTTCAAATTGTCAAAGGCCTTCTCTGCATCTAAGAATAGTAATGAGGCTTGTTTTTCATTATGTTGCTCCAAATATTCCAAAATGTCCAACCCATTTCTAACATTGTTCTTTAACTGTCTTTTAGTTAAAACACGAATTGATCCTCATGAATACATTTTTGCAAATTTTTGGGGAGTCTATCAGCTAGAATTGTTGCGAACAACCTGAAGTCATTTTTCAGTAATGCTACCAGCCTATAGTTTCTTGTTAAAGTCTTGTCTCTTTTTAGATATTAAAGCTAGAAAGATATTGGCCTTGTTCCAACTCTCTGGGATCTTCTCCTCTCTGTAGAATAGAGTTTATTCTGTTTCATAAAGGTTGTAAAAGTTCATTGTCAAAACATTTATAATAGGAACCTGATCTGGCTCAGGCACTTTTCCTAGTTTAATATTTTATGGTTTCAGAAATTTCCCTTATTGTTATAGGTCCATTCATAATCTGTCTCTGTTCCTCTGTAATCTTCAGTAATTTAGATATTCATCTATTTTCTGTTGCTTTCTTTATTGAAAATGGAGTAATATTGAGAAAATGTTTTTTGTATAGCCACATTGTCCATTAATACAGTAACTCCCCCTTTATCATTTCAGTATCATTTTCTTTAATTTTTCTTTTCCTAATTTACATGCTAGCTGCTATACATTTACAAACTAATTTTTGTCTTATATAATTCATTTCTGCTTCCATTTATCTTATTGTTAATATCAGTCATTGTCATTGTAAAAGTTTAATTTATTGAGAAATTCTTCTATGACGATTTATTTAATTCTTTTTTTTTCTTTTTATTTCATCCAAAACAGCTTGTGTTCCCTATTGACTTTTTATTTTAAGTTCACTACTATGTTGTATAAAATAATCTCCAATGAAAACTTTATTCACACCTCAAACCATTCTTAAATGTGCCTTTACTTAAATTATTTTCGTTTTTAAATTTCTTTTTACAACACCCCACCCCCCTGCGCTTCTTTCTATAGCAACACTTCATTTGGATTCCACCTAAAAATAGATTTTCTTTTCTAAACAAAATCATAGGATTATGATTCAAAGAAGTCTTTGGTAATAGCTCTGTTTTAGAAACCTTACTAACCAAGTTCTTTGTAATCCAAATCATATCTATCCTTTTGAAAAGGATCTGTGTCTTTCAGAAAAGCAGGTACACTACCTTGAATTGCCATTTTCTGTCTCCATATATCAACCAGTCCTAAAGTGTAAAAAAAAAATCATATGAAACCTGGTAATTTCGCTTGAGTGATTTTAATATTTTTTCTGAGATTTTGTTCAATTGTGGGGAGATCACTCCATTCCGAGCCCCCATGAAATAAATTTTCACATAAAAAAACCCCTATTAATCTCATAAGTACTTTATAAGACTATGCTTTGTCTTCATTTGGGAAATAAATTCCCATTATCAAAATCTTAGTCCCCTGAAAATTAAATTCTATCCCAACAAATCTACCATGCAGAGTCAGTACAAGTTCTGATTTTAGTTGGGAATTTATACACAAAATAACTGAATCCCTTCCTTCCTTCCTTCCTCCCTTCCTCCCTTCCTTCTTTCCTTCCTTCCTTCCTTCCTTCTTTCCTTCCTTCCTTCCTTCCTTCCCTCCAAGCCACTCAATTCATAAATCAATTGCAAAAGTCTCAGTTCCTGCAATCTACTTACAAGGAGCAGCTGTTCAAAGTGCAAGTGAATGATCTCATGAGCTTTCTTTTTTCTGGAGATATTTTATTGGCCAAAATCTGTTTATTTGCCAGTCCACATTCTTTTAATGAGATCCAATTTTCCATGAATCCTTCCCAGAAATTCTTGGAAGGCAGACTATTGGCAATGCAACTCATTAGCATGACCCAGCATGACTTTATATGATGCTTTCTTAGAAAATATAGAATCTGCTTGCTGTTGGGGAAATATGCATATAGATTTTGGGAAGATGCTGTGTTTCTCTTCTTTCTGACTCTGAATAATTCCTGGGGTTTTACCCTTTAAGTCTTATCCCCAATTAATGGAGTGTGGGAGAGGACAGTTAATCTTGCACCTGCACCCTTCCATTTTGCCCTGGAAAAGCACTGTCTAATGGAAACATTTGTGCTAGACTGTTATCTCAATCTTTTTAGGTCAACAGCAATGATGTCTGTGTGTATGCATGTGTGCATAAACAATATATGGCATGGGACCAAATTATCTGAGGAACTGCCTCTCCCCAATTACATTGGCCTGTCACAGGGGTGAAATGCTCCCGGTTTGGACCAGATCGCCTGATCCAGTAGCAATAGCGGCAGGTGGTTCAGAGAACCGGTAGCAAAAATCCCTGCGCACCCCCCCCCCCCCGCCCCATGCCTAGTTGAGCTGCACTGTCATCAGAGGCTTTTTTTTTAAAACTTCTAAAAGCATTTTTTCTACAACCCCTTCGGCTGAAAAAATGCTTTTAAAAGTTAAAAAAAGCCTCTGATAATCACGCGGCTCAGCTGAGATCGTCAGAGGCTTTTAAAAGCATTTTTTTTTACAACCTCTTCGGCTGAAGGGGTTGTAGAAAAAATGCTTTTAAAAGTTTTTTTTTAAAAAAAAAGTTGGCCACGTCCACCCAATCACATTTCCCACCACCACCACCAAGCCACGCCCACAGAACTGGTAGTAACAAATTTTACATTTCACCACTGGCCTGTCACATTAGATTTGGCAGAGAAGGCATGTTGTGACTCCTATTTGGAGGTGGGCCTTCCCTGCTATGGTGTCTGCTTTATTCTCTCCCCCCCCCCCCACCCATAAGTCAGGTTACCTCCATCCCTGCTATCGATCTGGTTATGTCACCAGGCCTGAGGGTCCCAGCAAACTGTGACTTTCTTAGATAGCTTCACTATGGTTGATATTTTCATTCTCTCTCTGTGGTTTCTACATTTTTAATTTTGATTAATATTCAAATTTTAATGACTTTTTATACTTGCTTGATTACTGTGTTTTTTTGCAGTTGTACACTGCCCAGAGTTGCTTTTTGTGAGATAGGCAGCAAAATAAACATGATTAATAAATAAATAAATAAAAAGTAAAAAAAAAATGTAGCAGGAAAACAGTGCTGAGGAAAAGACTAAGCAGCATCAAGAAAGTATCCTGTAGCCATCAAGAAAGATGGCACGGAAGAAACATATTGATATCCACCACTTGTCCCTCTTGCTGCTCTATGAAAACCATACTTTGATTGCCATGTTCATATTCAAATTGGTGATGAGTGCAAAAATAAAGGATAAAGATGTTTTTTTGGGCTTAGCTGAATGTTGGAAACAGTATTACGAGACGTCATGATTTAATCCCACAGGGTTCTGTTCTTGTAAGGTATATACAAAGTTGTGGGCATGATGCCTAAACGGGTTACCATAGCAATTTCCATCATTTACGATAATGAAAAAGCATCCTGATAAAAATAGAAAACGCAAAGGTCACGTTGGAACGTGTTAGTGTAGTGACAGTCCCGCTTCAAAGAGCTAGACAAGAGCAATTTCTCATTGATGGAGATCAGCTAAACACACATCAGAAATAGGGCTGTGAGCAAAATTGTGAGCAAACACTGCTTTCATCTCTATATTTCCTTCACTAGAGAAGAACAGAATCAATCTTCTCAATCTTCTTTTTGGCCATCCTCCATGGTTTCTCAATAGTAGAAGAAAGCCAGATGTATATTTTACATCTGAATCATACTGTGGTGAACTTTGCAGGAAACAAAAGAGTTCCCAGCAACTCCTTTAAAAAAAAAAAACTTTCACCCATGCCTGAATGAAGGCAGGTCAAACTTCTGCTAGTTCCATTTTGGAACTCTGACTTTAGGAAATCTTCATTCTAAATTTCCCACAGCGTCCTGGAGCAAAGAATTGCCATGTTTTGGGGCATTGCAGGGAGTTCTTAAAATAGCTACCTAGCCACCCACCATGCTTTCCATGTAAATTTACAACCATGGAGCAATGAGGGTGACCGCTAACTGGTTCTTTGTTGAGAGCGCTCCTTTCCTGTATTCACTTCTGCCACCTATTACATCTTTAACCTGCAAAAGTCTACTAATAGACAAAGGTCATAGCTGCTATGGCTGGCAGTCACTGATTGATCCATCTTCCATGAATTTTGTTCAGAGCAGTCTAAGGATTGTTGCAGCCTGTCATATAACAGCTTATAAACTCTTGCCTCTAATTCTACATGTGTACAGAACCAGGAGCTAAAAGGAATAAAATATCCTTTTTGTATGCATTTTAGTTCTTTTCATTCTTAATTCATTTATTTCAGCAGAGACCATTAGTATTGAAAATCAAAATCAAAATATCTGAACTATGATGACTGCTTCTAGCCCCAGGTAAGCATGGAGAGGATTTGAATTCTGGGGCTGTTTGTTTGTTTTCTTCTGAAAGAAATAATTAAAAGATGCAGATTCTCCTTCTGCTCCCACACTAGTGATCTGACTCATGAGCAAATCTGTGACAAAAGCAGATGGATCAGAAAATTTCTGTGTTTAATTAAAAGTGCTTAAGAGCCTGTGCTAATTATCCAGGCATTCCCTAGTGGGAAAAACCTGCTTTTGTCTGCTATTGAGATGAATGTTTCAATCCATCATTTTGACCTGCCTGTCTTTCTACACCATCCTTGGCCACCTATTTCCAGGAAAGTGGAGTAGAAGGAGACCAAAATTCCAGTTTGGACATTTTTCTGATTTCTGGCCACCCCAGATTTGACATTTGACCCCCTTGAATTGGTTCTTGTCACATTCCCAAGACCTCAGCACCTTTATTAAAGGATTACATTAAGTAGTAGAGACCTTGCAAGGAATCCTTTGTTCTCCTGTCAGCAGCAAGCCAGGCAGAGCATACAAATTATTTCAGCGGAGAGAACAGAGTAATGACATTTTACGTTATATTGTTCCACTGGAAACCAGGCAATAAAATAGCTTCATTGTATTTTTGCTTTTAGATATAACAGCTTTATTGTTATTATTAGCACAAATATTTTTAAGACTATTATTTAGGAACATGGTCTAAATGGAAGCATTAAAATACAAGTAGAGACAGAAATTTTTTTTTTCATATGTGAGTCTGACATCTAGCAGCTGTCATTCCAGCAGATTGCCACAAAGCAAAGATGGAAAACAGCAAGAACTCTATGGCTCCCCATTTTAAAAATGTTTCTAGACTATGGTAAATCCTTTGATTGTGTGGATCACAACAAACTGTGGCAAGTTCTCAAAGAGATGGGAGTACTAAACCGTTTTATTTGTCTCTTGAGAAACCTATATGCGGGTCAAGAAGCAACAGTGAGAACTGGAGACGGAAGCACTGATTGGTTCAAAATTGAGAAAGGAGCCCAGCAAGGCTGTATACTGTCATCCTGCTTATTTCATTTATGTGCAGATCACATCATAAGAAAGGTAGGGCTAGATGAATCACAAGTTGGAATTAAGATTGCCCTGAGAAATATCAACAACCTCAGATATGCAGATGATACCTCTTTAATGGCAGAAAGTGAAGAGAGTGTAAAAGTTGGCTTGAAAGTTAACATTAAAAAAACTAAAATCATGGCTCCCAGCCCTCTCAATTCCTGGCAAATAGATGGGGAAGAAATTGAGGTAATGACAGATTTTATTTTCCTGGGCTCCAAGATCACCACACATGGGGACTACAGCCAAGAAATTAAAAGATGCTTGCTCCTGGGGAGGAAAGCTATGTCAAAGTTAGACAGCATACTAAAAAGCAGAGACATCACCCTGCCAACAAAAGTGTGTATAGTCAAGGCCATGGTTTTCCCAGTTGCAATGTATGGTTGTGAAAGTTGGACCATAAGGAAGGCTGAGCGTCAAAGAATTGAGGCCATTGAACTATGGTGCTGGAGAAGACTCCTGCAAGACCCTCTTGCGATCAAACCAGTCAGTCCTAGAGGAGATCAACCTGACTGCTCTCTAGATGAAACTCAAAGATGATCCTAAAGATGAAATTCAAATACTTTGACCACTTAATGAGGAGGAAGGACTCACTGGAGAAGAGCCTAATATTGGGAACAATTGAGGGCAAAAGAAGAATGGGACGGCAGAGAATGAGGTGGCTGGATGGAGTCACTGAAGCAGTTGGGCTTAAATGGTCTCCTGGGGATGGTAGAATACAGGAAGTCTTGGAGGAAAGTTGTCCATGGGGTTGTGATGGGTCAAACACAACTTCACAACTAACAACAACACTAAACTTAGTTAAGTGAAGTAATTGCTAAGTGAAGCTGAGGATTGGTCATAAAGTTGCTTTTTCATTATTTTTGTAAATGCGAATGGTTGCTGTATGAGGCAGTCACTGAATGAGAATTATCTGTACTGATCTAAAGATCCCTAGTAGAGGATTTGAACCCCAGAAGAAAAAAAAATAAAGGCTTGAGAATTCCCAGCAAGGAGAAAATTGGTAATATAGTGCCTCCTAGAGGTCACTGTACCAGAAAAATCTTAACTACTATATAGTTTATCTAAGAAAAATTGTGCTTTAGCTTTCTTTTAATGTGTTGCTCTTCTTTCAGAAACCATTTACACAAATAATTTCAATGGAAGAATGGACCAGGTTTAGGAACAGGAATGACTAAATTAGTAAATGAAAAATTTGTTTGCCAACCATTTTTGCATGATTTTTGTTATTAATACATATTTAAACCCTACAGATTCCAAATACTGTTTACAGATTAATGAGAGTACCTGCCTTTGATGTCACTTAAAAAGGCAAGAATTAAATATGCCTGATGGGTTATCTTTAGTTGTTCAAACCCAGAAAGAGTACCTGCTTTTCCTCTTTTCCCACTTCCATTCCCAAGTGCTGATTCCAATGAGGTCAAATCCAAGACACAGAGTACCTTCACGATCGGGGGGGGGGGAGGGGGGGCACTACTCTGAGCCATTTCTTAAATGGTCCTAGGCCTATGGGATTAATATTGAGAGCCAAATAGCTAGATCCAGCTGCCTATCCCTACTTAACTCTCTTTCTTTAGCCATTTTTTCTGAATTACAGGGTTAACTAAGGTTACAATATGTCTGATTTATTATTTATTTACGGACTGTTGTAATTTTAGGCCTACCCAGTTACTATTCTCCGCATGGATAATGATCTTATTTAAACCATTAAAAGCAATTAATACATATATTCGTGCACCTATTTCAATAATTTCTACATGCATATTTTCCACATACAATACCAAAAATGCATATTACATATATAAATCATTCATATCTTTTTTGAGCACATACAGAGTATTGACAAGTATATCTTGTCCATCTTTTTGGTTATCAAGCATATTGATGTATTCTTTTTCATTGTTTATTTTATTATTTTATTTCTGTTCTGCTTACACTCTTTTCATTTCTTTTTATTGTTGTAAGTTGCCTAGAGGAGCTAGATGCAAGCTAGGTAGCAAGCAAGTAGCAAGCTAGGTAGCAAATAAATTTAGCAAATAAATTTAGCAGATAGATAGATAGATAGATAGATAGATAGATAGATAGATAGATAGATAGATAGATGGATGGATGGATGGATGGATGGATGGATGGATGGATGGATGGATGGATGGATGGATGGATGGATGGATGGATAGATAGATAGATAGATAGATAGATAGATAGATGATAGATAGATAGATAGATAGATAGATAGATAGATAGATAGATAGATAGATAGATAGATAGATAGCAAACAAACACATTTAACAAATGTCCCCTCAAGACCCATCAGGCCCAGTATGTTCATCAACATTCCTTTGATACATGATAGCCTCTAAGCAGGGGTGGGATTCAAAAACTTTAGCAACTGGTTCTCTGCCCAGTTACTAGGTGGGCTTGGCCATGGTGGACGTAGCCTACTTGCCCTCCTGCACCATGGGGGGGAGGGCTTTTCTATCCTCCCCAAGCTCTGGAGGCTTTCCTTGGGTCTCCAGGAAGGCAAAAATGGCCTCCCCGGGCTCCAGAGGTCCATTTCCAGACTTCCGGAACTTCCAGGAGGCCTGTTTCTTGCCCTCCTCTGGCTCCGGAAGCTTTCCTCAAGCCTCTGGAGGACAAAAATGGCCTCCCCCAGACTCCGGAGGCCCTCAGGTGGCTGGAAACAGGCCCATTTCTGAACTTCTGGAACTTCCGGGAGGCCCATTTTTCACCTTCCCTAGGCTCCAGGAGGGCAAAAATGGCCTCCTATGGACTCCAGAGGCCCTCCGGAGGTCAGAAACAAGCCCATTTCCAGACTTCTGGAACTTCCGGGAGGCCCGTTTTTCACCCTCCCAGAGCTCTGTACAGGCCCTTCACTTTCTGGCATCCAAAACGGGCTGCGTGGAGAGTCCTGGGAGGAGAGGGGTGGGTGGGGCCAGTCAGTCCTTGCAACTAATAATTTTACATCTGCTTCGCTGCGACTACCAGTTCAGTGAAGCAGATGTAAAATTAGCATCCTATCCCTGCCTCTAAGCCATACTAATTTTTATTTTTAGATTAATGGTAAGTATGCATGCCATAAGGAAAACTACCCAATACAACAAATGTTTTGGGCCTGCTGTGCACCCTTTGAAACTAATTCAGAAAAAGTGCTTTATACCTGAAAAAGTTGTTGCTATTTTTAAGAACTTCACACATTAAAATTAATTGAACTTTTAAAGCACCTCTACCATTTATTTTTAGACTTGTATGGAAGTCTGAAAAACCACACAGCATTTTTTTAAATAAAATGTGCTGGTTTGTGTTTGTGCAAAGCACTTTTTCCAAATTATCTTCAAAGCATGCACAGTCCTAACGATATATTGAGAAGTTATTATTTGAAAATACAAACTATAAGGTATTATAGTCTAGTGCTCTGTTTAGAAGTGAGACCACATGTCCAAAAAAGAATACAAGTAAACTGAAGTGATAGGGAACATTCTGAAAAGTTTTATTTAAAAAAAGGCAGTGGGAACTCAACGAATCTTGTTAGTTTGACTGTTCCTAAATAGATTATTTGTAACTGGTCATATCTATAAGCAGCTGGTAACTAGAAGTCCATCACGTGCTTTTGAAATTCCAAATGTCCATTGTACCCAATGGATAATAGAAATTGAGAATTACTAGTTTGAATTATGTATCTCTCAGTTTTATTGGAGACAGGTTGGTGAGGGGCAGTTTGGTCTAGTGGTTAAGGTGCTTCTGGCCTAGAAACCAGAAGACTGAGTTCCAGTCCCACCTTAGGCATGAAAGCCAGCTGGCTGACTTTGGGCGATTCACTGTCCCTCAGGCCTCAGCCCAACCCTCCTTGAGCTGATGTTGTGGAGAAAACAGAACCCAGTATTAGGTATGCTCACCACCTACAGTTATTTGTAAAAACAACAAAAGCAGGATGTAAATAAATACAGAATGGGAACCTCTGTCAGGACAGATAAAGATATTATGAAAAAGGAATGTAGATAATATAGATAGGAACCGCTTTAAAATTTTTAAGCAATTTGCAATAGTTTGGAAAGGTTCAAAACTGAAAAGGATGCTTAATCCTGGAGAAATATAAGGATTCAGTCAAGACCCAGACATGTGCCCAAATCCTTTTCCACAGGTTGCATTAACTGATCTATCTAATTCTGTTGTGTCCTTTAGTGAAGGTCATCCCGCTAAAAGAAATGCTATAGACATTTTAACCAGGGTCCACAGCACAGCATTCAATTAACTGGATTCTGAAATGATGGGTTGTAGCTTCCCAAGCAGTAACAACAATTTAGAAGAGAGATTCACACATTTTGTTTAAGGCTGATTCCTCCCACTCCACCCCGCCCTCAAAACTCACTTCTGCAAATTAAAGGAAGCAAAATACAGAGTGAGTCTTGTGAGAAGTTTAAATCTGTGAGTCAGATTTCTGTCAGAGCAGTCCACCGATCTCAAGAGTTTTATTATTTTTGTATTATTTAGTTTTATTTATGAGGGTATTGAACAAATTAATTTATCATGCAGGGAGTCAGAGCATAGCAAAGGTTTGAGAATCCCAGCCATAATCTACTATAACATCAATTAATACTTTATATCAATATGTTATATCAGGAATGTCCAACCCGCAGCCCAGTGGTGGGATTCAAGTAATTTAACATCCGGTTCTCTGCCCTAATGATTTCTTTCAACAACCAGCTTGCCAAACTGCTCAGAAAGTTAACAACCGGTTCTCCAGAAGTGGTGCGAACTGGCTGTATCCCACCACTGCCACAGCCTATTAGCCACATGCAGTCATGGGCAAGTAGTAATGTGGCCTCAGAAGATCATAAATTTTTAACCTTATTATGTAATTGTTAGCTATATTTACATATATTAACTATATATTATATTTATATGCAGCCCAAGACAATTCCTCTTCACTCAATGCAGACAGACAAGCAAAATGTTTGGACCTCCATGCTTTATCTCAATTATAAGCAATCATAATTATGTTTTCATTAAAGAAAGCTATACATTGTGGCTGTGTTCAGTCTTTAAAATGTGAAATGCCTGACAAAAGCAGAATAAAGTAAGATCTTTGTCTCTTCCAGGAGCCTTTCTAAAATATAAAAAGGAGCCCTTATATAAAATATAAGAAATAATCCAGTGTTGGCCACATTCATTGATTACATTCACATAATACACTTATTTATAGCTAATGTAACCATGTTTATTCAGTTATCTTAATGATTATAGCTTTGCATAACATACTGCATCAATACTAACCCAACTAGTTAGGGTCACATAACTAGCTAAGCTAAAATGTGTTCAGCTACCTGATGGCTCAGTGCATTATTAAATTTAACCTTTTAACTCTAAACAAACCTTTGTGTAGGAAATGTTTCAAGAATTAACACTGTAATACAGAGCAGAAGCTATACACACTCACATTAGACACTATACTGTATTATTCATAAAATTCCAATTGATGCCATAAATAAATGTATACATTGACAGTGATAAGTAAGATTGAAGAACCTTCTCTAATAATGAATCAATAGTTACTACACTTCCAAAAGGTTATTTTTCATATCAAGCTGCCTAGCCATCTGTAGCTTCAAAAATCTGGTAATAACCCCATCACCAAGACTGATTGATTAAATGCATTGCAGCCTTACATTTCAAGAAAAAATGAATCTGAAAAACACAATTACAAATCTCTGAAATGAATCATTCATGCATAAAGGATATGAATAGCAAAGCAAGGAAGCCTTGGGACAAAAGTGTGGGCTGGCAGAAACTTTAAGATGGGCTGGCTTTGGAAACCAGAGTGGAAGGTCCAGGTTCATGGCGAGTTGTTCCTGCAGGAGTTGGCTGGGGCAGAGTGTCCTGCAGCAAGATGGTAGCAGTGGGGTGGCCTCAGGCAGTTGTCCTAGACCCACTGAGGATACTGCAGACTGCTCTATCCCCTCAGTATTGTACTCACATTTACGTAAACGTATGGCTGATCCCGGGAAAGGGATCAATATTGAAAGAATTCTAGAAGCCCCTTTGTTTTACCAATTAGCCAATTAGGCTAAAACAATTTTACTTAAGGCTGGTATTTGTTTTATGTTTATCTCATTTATATTTTCATGTACTGTTATATTTTACTATTGCTGTCTTGAAAAATGCATCTATTAAAGAAGTAGGGCTGCAGTCATCATAATGAATCAATATATGAATGAATACCATAAATCACAATAATATTAACCACCATTCCCAAACTTTTTGAGATCATGGATCCCTTTTAAATGTGAACAAAAAAACCCAATGTGGTCCATCATGGAACAGTCATACCCTAATATCGGTTGGTTGAAATAAGACATAAAAGGTATTACAATTTCGGTAAACATAAGTCACACTTTTAAGGGAATCTCTATTAATCAGAGTATTTACATACAATTAAAAATATGAGAGATGGTTGGTGTTCGATAAGCTTGATTGTTTTCTTGCAGACATTTCATTACTCAAACTAAGTAAAATACTTTTACCTGCATGTTAAATTATCCAAGTTACAGAAATATATTATTCTTTTCCAGTTAAAGTCAGGAAGCCTCTATCAACCTATTAAAAGAGTCTAAAAGGGTAATGTGGGATCTCCTGTTCCATTCACTCATGTCCCCTTATCCACATTTTTCAAAGAAAGGATAGATAAAAGACACTAAAAACAATCCAGAATAACCTATATACTGTCCCTCTCATCCAAGTCCTTAATCCACAAGGTCCAGAGAACAGAATGGTCCTCTCCTCTTGTTCTTCCCTCCAGGAGGTAGGGAGATGGGCAAGTGTAGGCATGTTAGACACCTGGGCCTTAGTGAGCCTTGTGGGTAGCTGTAGGGAAGCTGATTCCAGGAGTAAAGGAGCATCAGCAATGCAAACCCAGCCTCCCACTTTTTCTGGACTGAAAAATGAGGCCTAACACACCAAGGGGCTGAGGATCGTTGAATGGAGAAATCTGCTGGATAACGGAGATAGCAAAAAAGTAGCTGTCAACATCTGTTGAGAGGAGCAGCAGGAACAGCAGCTGCTGGTTATGGGGAAAACAAAAACAAAAGAATTATTGAGTGACATCACATATATCGAAAGGGTAGCAATAATAGAGCAAGAAAAAGTAAGAAAAGGAAACAACAGCAAAATACACTACAAGAAGAGCTTTAAAAATTTAAGACAGAATTGCAGAATGACCCCCCCAAAAATAAGATAAAAGAGAAAATTGATCTAATAAAACATAAATTGAACCTAATAGTACAAGAATAAATGGCACAAAAAATTAAAATGGCAAAACAAAACTTTTTTGAAAACGCAAATAAGCCAGGTAGATGGCTAGCATACAAACTGAAAAAGGAGAAAGAGAAGAAAATGATACACAAACTGATAGACGAAAAGGGGATTCTCCATTACCACAATGAAGACTAAAAGAAAATAATCCAGGAATTTTTTAGGAAACTCTACAGTCAAGAAAAAATGGCAGAAGATACAGTAAAACAGCATTTGGAAAAGACTGGTCCAACTAAAATACCAGACACAGTGAGAGCAATGTTAAATGAAAGAATAATGACAATGGAAATAATAGAAGCAATTAAAAGACAAAAAACCAATAAAACACCTGGACCAGATGGGATTCTGGCAGAACTCTAAAAATTTATAAGAGATATTAGGACTGTCAATACTAGAGGTCTATAATGAAGTGCTATCAAAGGCCAAGCTCCCCAAAACATGGACAGAAGCATATATTACATTAATACCAAAAGAAGATACAGATTCCCACTAAATAAAAAACTACTGACCAATATCATTATTAAATGTAGACTATAAAATATATGCCTCTATAATTTCAGAGAGATTAAAAAGATTTCTAGATGAATTTATACATCCTGACTAGAATGGTTTCCTACCTAAAAGACAACTAAAAAATAATATGAGTATTATCTTGAACGTATTGGAATACTACGAAGCCCATCCTGAAAAACAGCTAGCGTTGAGTATCTTGGATGCATAAAAAGCCTTTGATAATATGAACTGGGAGTTTATGACATTACAATTGAAAGGTATTGCTTTGATGAAAACTTCGTAAATAAGATCCAAGCAATATACTCCAAACAAACAGTGAAAAGGTTAGTAAACAGGAAGATAACACAACATTTTAGCATAAATAAAAGCACAAGGCAAGGATGTCCACTATCTCCTCTATTATTCATACTAACCCCGGAAGTCTTGCTTAGAAAGATTAGACAAGCTCCAGAAATAAAAGGTTTGGAAATAAAGAACATTACAAAATACAAGCATTCACAGATGTCTTAGAATTCATTTTGCAGGAACCTCTTGAAATGGGACCCAAATTAATAAAAAGAATAGAAGACTTTGGCGAAGTGGCAAGACTAAAAATAAATAAGGAAAAGACTAAGATTTTGACAAAGAATCTTACAAACAAATAGAAAAATGAACAGATGAAAAATATTCCAAATTGAAAAATTTACAGTTGTCATTAGTTGAAAGGAGAGCCACAACAAAAATGAAAATCCTACCAAAACTGATATTTTTATTTCAAGCAATGCCGATGAAACTAGGGAAAAAGTTCTTTCAGGACTTAAACAAATTGATTCTAAAGTTCATTTGGCAAGGCAAAAAACCAAGAATCAAACTGAAAATGCTACAGGACACTAAAAATATGGGTTGTTTTTTTTTTTTTACTGGACTGAGATCTGTACAACCAGGCCTCAGTACTCACATGAGTGAAGGAGTGGATAAATCTGAGGAACAAAACAATATTGACGTTAGAAGGACATGACTTACAATTGGGGTGGCAGGCATTTGTATGGTATGGAAAAAGTAAAATACACCAATACTTCCAAAGGCATTTTATGAAAAATGCTCTGATTTCAGTATGAAAAAAAAATCAAACAGAATCATTATATGAAAATACCAGTCTGACTATCCACAATGGAAGCGCTAATACATCCTAATGTTTTAGATCTGGAAAAAATGATAAGGTATAAAGACATCTTAAACGAACAAAGGGACTTAAAATCAAAACAGGAACTAAAAAAATCAAGGAATTGATCTGGACTGGTGGCCACATATTCAAATACAAACTAGACACAAGAAAGATGCAGAAATATATGGATTTTACAAAGAACACCTAGAATTAGATCAGATATTCCTAGGGACAGATGATAAATTAATAAAGAAAATTTATAATTACTTATTGAACTTTAAAATGGAAGAAGAACATGTAAAAGAAACTATGATAGTATGGGCCAAAAACTTTGGATACAATATAGAATTAGACAATTGGCAAAAACTTTGGGAAAGAAATTACAAACTAAGGATGTCAACATCATAAAAAGCAAACCTTTATAAAATGTTCTGCAGATGGCATTTGTCATCAGCAAGAATGGCAAAGATGTTCCAAAACATATCTCCAGAATGCTGGAAATGTAAACAGACACTGGGGTCCTCTTACCACATGTGGTGGACTTGTCCAATGGCAAAAAAATATTGGTTAAAGATAAAAAGGTGGTTAGAAGAAATGATAGCACAACAAATAGATTTAAAACAGGGATGAAATGCTCCTGGTTCAGACCGGATCGCCTGATCCAGTAGCGATGAGGGTGGGTGGTAGCAAAAATCCCTTCCCATCCCCCATGCCCAGCTGAGCTGTACGATCATCAGAGGCTTTTTTTTTTACTTTTAAAAGCATTTTTTCATCGGCTGAAAAAATGCTTTTAAAAGTAAACAAAAAGACGATCTCAGCTAAGTTGCCTGATCATCAGAGGCTTTTTTTTCTTTTAAAAGCAAAATAAATGCTTTTAAAAGAAAACAAAAGCCTCTGACAATCAGGCAATTCAGCTGGGATCTTCAGAGGCTTTTAAAAGAATTTTTTTACAACCTCTTCGGCCGAAGAAGTTGTAGAAAAAAATGCTTTTGAAAGAAAAAAAAAAGTTGGCCACATCCATCCAGACACATTAAAACCTCATCAAGCCACACCCACAAAACCAGTAGTAACAAATTTAAAACCAGAATTGTTCTTACTAGGTATATTACCAGGGAAATCTAACAGCATATATTTAATATTATATGTAATAACGGCAGTGAGAATTATGTATGCACAAAACTGGAAATCAAAAATATACCTATAGATGAAAATGTAATAAAGAAAATACTAGACTGTGCCGAAATGGACAGGTTAACAATGAGAATTAAGGACAAAGAGGAAACAAAATAATATTTAACATGGGACTTCTTTTATAAATTGTTAGAAAACAGAACCAGAAGTTAGTAAATTTATAATTAAAAGAATGATTAATAAAATAGAGCTAAACGTATATATAGACATATATATAACATAACATTATAAGCAATATTATTATTACTCTTATTATTATTCGATTACATTTGATTACAGATTACATTTGATTACAGATTAGATTTAATCAATTTAATTGATTAAATTGTATAGAACGACCAGAAGTGAAGATCATATTGTATATACAATGAGAATAATGGCTATAATTAAGGTGTATAATATTATGTGTATTCAAAATAGGGAGGGACATACATGCATACATTACAGTAAGTACACTGGCAGGGAGAGAAACAGTCCAAAGCCTAGAAAAAAGGAACAATTTTGACCATTTTGGACTGTGCCTTTTCCCCATCCCAGTCAACTTTGCTATTTCTCTGTCCACCTCACCCAAGGCAATAAAACATATTTCTGTCAGAATGTGTATCATGGAACTCCATTTTGTTTTCTTGTATCTTAGTGCTATAATACAAGAGGCCCATGATCCATAGTTTGAAACCGCTAGCCTTTTATCCAGGTTGCAAAAATCTGCCTGTGAGTAGCAGCCACATCTTAAAAAGTAAATACAATATGTGAAAAGTTCTGGTACTTTTCACTATCTTATAATCATACTGGTAAACTTTGTGGATTAATTAATATTTGCAGTAGGGTGAAATTGTAGGCGGAATACATCATTTAGACATCTGGTCTATCACATTCAGAACCAAAATGCAAAATCCTTCACAAGCTGTCTTTGCCTTCTCATCGATCTCTCTCACACAAATACACACACATGTGCATAGATATATACACATATAGAAAAAACAAGAGCAAAAAGCAATGGGTGGTAGAAGTTACTCTCTATAATAGCTATCCTGAAAGGGTCAAATCCCAAACAATTTGTTCAGTATTCAAGGGCTATGTAATCAGGGATGGGATTTAGCAGATTTTGACCAGTTCAGGCAAACTGGATGCTAATTTTACATCTGGTTCACCAAACCAGTAGTTGCAAGGACTGGCTGACTCTGTCCACCCTGCCCCATCCTTCCCAGAAGTCTCCACGCAGCCGATTTTGGATGTCAGGTAAGTGCAGTGCCCACACGAGGCTCTGGGAGGGCGAAAAATGGGCCTTCTGGAAGTTCCGGAAGTCCCAAAATGGGCCCATTTCCAGCCTCTAGAGGGCCTCCTGGGGAGAGGCCATTTTTGCCCCCCAGAGGCTTGAGGGAGGCCTCTGGAACCTGGGGAGGACAAAAAACAGGCCCGTTTCCGGCTTCCAGAGGGCCTCCAGAGCCTAAGAGAGGTTATTTTCACTCTCCTGGAGGCTCGAGGGAAGCCTTTGGAGCTTGGGAGGGCAAACAGCCCCATTCCCCATGGTGCAAGAAGCTGAGTAGGCCATGCCCACCATGGCCATGCCCACCAAGCAACCAGGTAGACCCCAGTACAGTGTAATCAATGCTTGATTTTAGAAGTTTTTTGCAAGTGAGTCAGACTTTTAGCAAGTGAAATTTGCCCTTGCTTGCCATAGAATGTCAGAAAGAGAAAGGGGGATAGGAAAATACAAGAATATCAAAATGAATGAATGCTGGTTCCTACCTGTTTTGATTTTGGCTCTACTGATTCTTGCACAAGTATCATTCATAACTGTACCCTCAAGAAAATGCAGCCTATGACAAAAACACTATTACTTTTGATTTAGGGAAATGTGGTTCTATTGCAAACAGGCTCTATATTTCTCAGTTAACTGGATATTCTACATCTTTTTTTTTATTTTGAGTAGGCTTCAATCAGCATTCAACTCCCTAGTGCTGTAACTCTTAGATCAGATCAAGGAAACTGTAGTCCTCAAGCTGTTGCTAAACTACAATCCGCAGAAACTCCAGATAGCATGGACAACCGCAATAGCACTTAGACTTAAATACCGCTTCACAGTGCTTTACAGCTCTCTCTAAGCAGTTTACAGAGTCACCATATTGCTCCAACAATCTGGGTCCTCATTTTACTGACCTGGGAAGGATGGAAAGTAAAGTTAACCTTGAGCCAGTGAGAATCAAACTGCCAAACTGCAGTCAGCAGACGTAGCCTGCAGTATTGCATTCTAGCCACTGCACCACCATGGCTCAATAGTAGGGAATATTAGAGTTCAATAACACCTGGAGGGCCAAATTCCCCAACCTTCGACTACATGATCCAAGTATTAAGTTAAAAGGGTCTTCCAGAGATTTCTGGACGACTACAAACTGCTCCCCTTTGTTCATGCACTGATATCTACCATCTTGCCAATGCTAACACTTACCCCTATAGTACCACTATTCCAGTCAGTAGCACCTGCACTTTTCCATGGGAATGTTAAGCATAATGTCAATGCAATGTAGAAATCTCTGGAGTGTAACATTTCAGATATCTATATGGATTTAAACAGTAGTCTTAAAAGCTTTTCAAGTGCATTCTTTTAGAGAAAAGTAATTCCTGTATGGTAAATATTGGGCTTAGGCTGGCATACAATATAGGACCACAGGAGAAATAGTCCATCTCTTCTCTATCAGCCTGCACAAAGGGAAACTGAAAAAAAATGTAGAAGCGAAAGAAAAAGAAAGGGTTAACTCTATTTATCCTCACCATGAGACTCCCTGGAGATCCCGTGGGGAAGGGGGAAGGGGGGGAGGAGGAGGAGGAGGAGGAGGAGAAGGAGTTCATCTAAAAAGTCAGCTACACAGATACCATAACTAACCTTCCTTGGCTGGCAATGGGAGGGTCAGTGTGCAAATTTCAGAGAATAGGATTTGACCCTGAGAATGCCAGCATTAGTACTTTTCACCCAAGAGATCTCAGCACTATCTTAGTCTTCTTTATGATGATTTTAGAAGGGAAGTTTCTTTTACTCTATTGTGCCTTTCCCTACAACTTCCTAAAAATGCCATTCCAGGTGAAAGTAAGCAGAAGAAAAACACCCAGACCCTTTGAAACACTCTTCGCAATTTATCCAGCCAGCAGAGTCTATATTTAGTTTTAATTAACCCAGGCAACGCAGCCTCGGGATTATGCTGCCAGAGAAGCATTTCCTCTTTGGCTGATGATTTGCCAACTACTGCCTGCCTCAAATCTCTTCTAAGGAGAAAAAAATATAAAGGTTCAAAAAATATAAGAGAAGCAATCCCAAACACATTTAATTCAGAGAGAGTCCTTATAAAGTTTATTTCTCCATACTTGAAATTAATCTAGAAAAAGAAGTATGCAGATGTCAACCACAACTAAAACAGTGGAGTGAATCTGACTGATAAGCAGAGATGGATTTGAAATACAGATAGTCCTTGATTCACAACTATTCATTTAGTGGCCATTTCAAGTTACAACAGCATTGAAAAAAGTGACTTATGGCAGTTTTTCACACTTATGACCATTGTGACATTCCCATGGTCACGTTCAGATGCTTGGCTCACATTTATGACAGTTCCAGTGTCCCAGAGGATTAATGATCCCCTTTTGCTCCTTCTGACAAGCAAAGTCAATGGGGAATCCAGATGATAGTATTACTAACTTAATAACTGCACTGCTTCATTTAACAACTGTGGCAAAAAAAGGTTGTAATATGGGGCAAAACTCACTTAACAAACATCTCAGTGATGGAAATTTGGGATTCAAATGTGGTCACCAATTGAGGACTATCTGTAACCTCTTTTTCAGACTGTTTGCTTGGACTAAATGCCTTCTTCCTATCTACTTCTGCTGCTTGACTTCTAAAAGAGATGTAGTTCAATAAGTAATATTCCCAATGCTGAAAAATCTTATTTACTCCTCTAAATGCTTCTGTCCCATTCAGTGTGATTTTCAGATGCAAACTTATTTCCCACCTCCCACAATAAAATGCAATTCTAGACCTCAAAATGTTTCCTTTGCCCTCATGTATGAACTCTAAACAAGCCTCACTAGCTTTTCCTCCTCCCCCCTCCCCCTCTTTTTCTGCCTTCAGGTCAGATTTTCAATTGGTGACAGCTGGACTAGGCTTTTCTTGGTAACCTACTGGAAGTGGTTTGCTCTTGCCTACTTCTTAGGGCTGAGAGAAAGAAAGTAACTGGCCCAAGTCACCTTGCTTTTACTTTTTATTTTTGTTTCAGGCATACAAATTGTTCAGCATTTAGGGGCTTATATTGCTTTCCTTTCAATCTTATTTTGATATTATTTTCAGCCCTCTTTTTCTTTGGTGGCAAACATTTTTTCTCCCTCATGCTCTTTCCAGATCCAGTTTACTAGATGCTAGGACTTGCAGATCTCTTGACCATCCATCTTATTTGCATCCCCTTTGGGCACTTGGGCAGAGTTTCCTTTCCCTGAGAAGGGACAGTTCCACTGCCAACTGCAGGAGACAGCTTCTTCCATCATATTCTCAGCTTGACAAAAACTCCCATCTCAATACTACATTTATCTTCTGCATTGTGCACCTAATGACACTCAGACATACTGTAACAAGGCATAAATGTGCATCAGGGCAGGTTGAGGAGAGATCTAATCATACAGTGGAGAGGAACAATGTTGTTTAGGACAGTAAAAGTCCAAGTTGGATTCCCAATCAATGAGAATAAAGCACTTGATGTATGTTCAGAAACCCAGAAAGTTAAGTCTATCAGCCTGTCATTTCCTTTGCTCAACAATGAATGCTCAGTGCTGAATTAACATTTGTGGACGCTGTTCAGAATAGACCTAAAGTTGAGGAAAGCCACTGCAACCATTGATCAAAAAGTCCTTTCCCTAACTTGCAAAGGTAAAACTGCCTCTTTGCCATGCTGTTTGCACCAATTCAGGTGTGATAAATAATGCGAGCAGTGGCAGCTGGCAATAGCACCATGGGACGAAACACAGGGACAAAAATTTCCAATCTTGCCAAGTCAAAAAATAAAGCATTTGTGAGTGGACATCATTTATAAATATGGTTATGATTCTAAAGAGCTGGTCTTTCTTTCTTTCTTTCTTTCTTTCTTTCTTTCTTTCTTTCTTTCTTTCTTTCTTTCTTTCTGTCTGTCTGTCTGTCTGTCTGTCTGTCTGTCTTTCTTTCTTTCTTTCTTTCTTTCTCTTTCTTTTTTCTTTTTGCAGTAAATCTTAGCAGCAGTTTTTCTCTGATTTACTGCTCAAGCACAGGAAGAAATGGGCTATCTTCCAAGGGGAATTATGATCATCTCTCTGGGTCATATCACAGTGCCAGAACTTTCTACCTTTCTACTTAAAAGGATATTATCCCAGAGAAAGATGGTTGGCTATATATACTGGTAGCCCTCAACTTAAAACCACAACTGGGGCCAGGATTTTCATTGTTAAGCAAAGCAGTTGTTAAATGAATCGTGCCCAATTTTATGATCTTTTTCGATACATTTATTAAGCAAATGACACAGTTGTTAACACATCTAGTTTCTCCCATTGACTTTGCTTGTCAGAGGCAGGCTGGGAAGGTTGCAAATAGCAGTCATAGGATCCCAGCACGCTGCAACTCTTGTAAATACATGCCAGTTGTCAAACTCCAAATTTTGATTTGTCTCCACATGTGACTGTCGTGACATGGCGATGGTTGTGTAAGTCCAAGGATCTGTTTTAAGTCACTTTTCTTAGTACCATTACAATTTTGATCACTCATTAAACAAATGATTAGAAATCAGGGCTTACTTGTATAAGGCATGGTAGTAGGAAAAATGGTGGTTGTTGTTTTAAAGGAATATTCTTTCTCCCCTCCCTTCTCCCCATCTTTATATAAGAGAGAAAGATCTATCTGAATTTTCTCCCACAAGACCAATTCTAGAATGAATTTTGCTTCTCCCTGACATCTAATTTTCTTTGTGCAAGGCAACTTGCTAAATGGAATAGTTATCCTGGATCAGCATTCATTTCTCACAGCGACCTACTGGTTTGTTATAAGCCATAACTGAGAGCAGT
The DNA here is from genome assembly GCA_038048745.1 of Coluber constrictor foxii. Classification (NCBI taxonomy): domain Eukaryota; kingdom Metazoa; phylum Chordata; class Lepidosauria; order Squamata; family Colubridae; genus Coluber; species Coluber constrictor. Next base: position 76,395,516 of record CM075961.1, read on the forward strand.
AGTACTGTTTCTGCCCATTGTGTTTTGTGTTTAACTATTCAGTTAAAAGCTGCTGGTTTTATCTACTTGCTCCATGGCTTAGGACCCGGATACCTACGAAATCGCCTTCTGCCACCGATGGCCTCCCATCGACCAACACGCTCCCACAAAGAGGGACTCCTCAGGATGCCATCGGTCAAACAATGTCAACTGGTGACCCCTCAGGGGGAGAGTTTTCTCCGTGGGGGCACTCGCCCTCTGGAATGAACTGCCCCCTGGATATGTATGATTCCCAACCTGCGTACCTTTCATTGTGCCCTTAAGACTCTACTCTTCCAACAGGCTGGACTGGCTTAATAAGAATTTAGACTGGGTGTTTTAATTTTTGGGTTTGGGTTTTAAATTGTGGGGCCAAAAGATTTAATTTATTTTAAACTGTTTTTAAATTTTGTATTTCATTTGTTTTTATTCTGGCTGTACACCACTCTGAGTCCCTCGGGAGAAGGGCAATATAAAAATTTAATAAATAAATAAATAAATAAATAAATAAATAAATAAATAAATAAATAAATAAATAAATAAATAAATAAATAAATACTTATATTCCTTGGCAGCTGGTAATTCAAAAAGAAACAATGCTTTTGATGAGAATAACCTGTAGCCAATCATCCACACAACATATGCATTTTACACTTTGGTGTAGTATTAGGAATAGCCATTGACTGCATTTCATCAACAGGTCAGATTTTGCTGATACATTTCTGCCAAGATTCTGAGACAATTAGTATGCACAGTCAAATCAATCAACAACAATAGTGTTGTAGCAGCAGCAACCACAAAGCAACACATGTTCTGTTTTATGGATTTCTGGATTGTGCATTTTGCTTTGGGACTTGTTACTTGTCACTTGTGTCTGCCTCATGTATTGCTTTGGTCAACACACCATGCTGTCAACTGGATATGTTTGGAAAGAAATGTTGGATGGAACTGAATACAGATCACATTGTCTGCTGTTTTGAAACCACACTGTCAGTCATGGGCTCCTTTCTATCTTCTCCACATATCTTAGTTTAAATGTCCCTCATATGGTGCCCTTCTGGATGTGTAGGGCTTTAGATTTCATAATCCCACTCAGTTTGACCATGTGATAAGCTGGATTCCAAGGGGGGGTGCATTCCAGAGGATTAAGAGGCAACTCAGTTGAGATAGTTTGTGTAAGAGAAAGAATGTCCAGATAGCCCCCCTTTAATAGTTCTTGGAGTTTATGTTTATTGTAGATAATAGCAGTCTACTTCTGCTGATCACCGGCTGCCAGCAGTTTGACAGATCAAATCTCACCAGGACTTAGTCTTCCATCGTTCCAAGGTTGGTAAAATGGGGACCCAGATTTCTTGGGGGCAATATGCTGACTCTATAAAACAGCTTGAAAGATTTGCCACATGTGATTTTTTGGGAAGGGTTTGAGGATTGGGAAAACCTACTATACCATTTATTAGGCCATACTAGTAATGCAATATTTGTATTAATCACAGCCTCATTTTTCTTAGCTTTAGATGTTTATGCTACAACAAGCACTGGACTGATGAGGAAGATGGAAAGGCAAAAATGGTTGCAGGAATTGGGTATGTCTCGTTTAATGAAAAGAAGGGATGGGGTTATATGATAGCAATGTTCCAATATCTAAGGGGCTGCCACAAAGAAGAGGGCTGCCACTATTCTCCAAAGGCAGGGCAAGAAGCAATGGATGGAAACTAATCAAGGAGAGAAGCAACCTAGAACTAAGGAGAAATATGCTTAAGCACAGAGAGGGCCATGTGGAGAGGGTTTCCTCTTTTAAATTCTTGGGAGTGCTCATTAGTCAAGATCTCACCTGGAAAAACAACATGTCCTTGGTGGTTAGTAAGGCTCAACAGAGACTTCATTTCCTTAGAGTCCTGTGGAAAAATCAGGTGGAACACCTGCTTATGACTTCTTTCTATTGGTCCACAATAGAAAGTATTTTCACATACTGTATAACAGTATGGTACGCTAGTTTAACAACTGCAGACAAGAACACACTACAGAGAGTGATCAATTTGGCAGAAGAAACCATTGGTTGCCCTCTAACACCATTGGATGACATCGCCAGGTCTCATTGTTTCAGCAGAGTAAGGAAAATACTTACGGATGATTCACATGCTGGCCAGTATCTCTTTTCACTTTTACCATCGGGCAGAAGACATTAAAGTACAGCCAGCCAGACAAACAGCAGTTTAAAAACAGCTTCTACCCATGGGGTGCCAGACTCTTAAACACAATCACAATCACTCCATGTACATATAGAAACAAGGAGAAACTGGAAGCATTGTGGTGATACTGGCTGGGAAATAGTGAAGCTCTGATGGGCTTCACGAAAACCCAGCCAGACAAACCGCTGTCGGGGGGGGGGTCTTCGGACCAGAACTGTCTTGGAAGGACAGGGAAGAGAGAGATGCGTCTCGACAGATCAAAGAGGAGCAGGCAAACTCTTTGGAAGGTCAGAAACAGCTCTTTGCCCAACAGTAGGGGAGGCGGCCATTATGTCCACTACAAGATGGGGCAACCAGATTAAGATGTGAGCAGGAATGGAGAATGAACAGAATATTGTTATTGGGTGAGTAATTGGCCAACTCACAGGTAAGAAGAAAAAACTTTTAAAAGCTTGAAAGAAGTCCCAACAACTAATTAGCGGCTAATTGGCACTCAGGAATTTAAGCAAGGAACAAAAGGAATTATAAAACTAAAACTAAAGCCTTAAAAGGAACCTTTCCCTGGGATTTAAAACTGAATTGGATGAAATTAAAATAAGACAAGAAAAAAGAAGTATTCTTTAAACAACAAAAGCATTTAATTCGGAGAAAAGGAAATAATCATTTTTGTGGATTTACAAAGGGATATTTTGTGGCTGCAGGATTTGTGAATTGGAGAGAGACATCTGCTGGTGGAAAGAAAATATCGTACTAAACTTATTTATATCATCGTGAGAAAATTCTAGAAGTACTGTACAAGTGTTTTGTTTATATAACTAGAATGGGGAGCGGGGAGAACAAAGACTGAAATTGGAATAGCTCAAAGGAACATTTGAATTGGACACTATCTGGAAAGGTAAAAAAGAAAAAAGAGACACTACATGGACTTTGAATATGAATTATATGTAAAGAAATAATAAACTTAAAAATCTTTGCATTTTAAATTGATAACATGGACAATTGTGAAGGAAATAAATGAAAATAAAGATACAGATTATTACACTGGGATTAATAGTGAGAGAATAAAAAAGATGATTACACTGGGATTAATAGTAATAGAATAAAAATGGATAAAGGGGAATACATCTCAAAAAGGAAGAGAAGAGAAAGAAATGGGGGGAAAAAGGAGGAGAAGAAGGCAAGGGAATGCGAGAAAGGGAGGGAAGTGTTAAGAAATGGAATTGTGGAGAAATTAAAAGAAAATAGGAGATAGTAAAAAAGGAATTTAAAAGATGAATATGCTAATTGAAGAGAAGGATGTTAACTTTAGAAATCATATGTAAAAAGCAATTTAGAAGGAAGATACAGATTATTGTAAAAGGGACATAAGATAAAATGAAATGTGAGTAAGTAAAAAAGAAGAAATACACTATTTAATGTAAAATAGATCAGTAGATGCAATGTGAAAGATAGAATGGACTATATATTTTGTTGTTGGAAGATGTACAAATTCGAGAGAAATAATAGTAACAAAAGAATTAATTGAAATTAAGGGGGAAATTGAAATGTAAAATTGAATAAAATGGAAATGTTAATAAATGATGCAAGTAAGAATAAAACAATATATGTAAGAAATAAAATAGAAGAAAGATATTGTTAAGGATTGAAAGGTTATGCTAGTAAAGGATTAAAGATAAAAATGGAATGAGTTGAAATACATTGTTTATAATTAAAAGATAAGGGGAATTTTGAGAAAATAAATGAAAGAAAAGTTGGAATTGCCTGGACACCATAGTGGAAAATAGAAAATAGACAGAGCAATAGAGAGAGATGAAAGAGGAGTAGGGATGGAAGGGAGGAAGAAGGAGAGAGAGGAATGGGAAGAAAGGAAAGAGGGGAGGAAGGGAGGAAGGGAGGGGAAATAGGAGGCGAAAGGGTTAGAAAGGGAGAAAGAGAGAAGGAGAGGGAGAAAGGAAGGGGAAGTAGAGAAGGAGTAGGAGAAGAGGGAAGAAGAAAGTAGAGAGAAAAGAAGGGAGGGAGAGACTGAGAAGAAAATTGCTGTACAATAAAAAAGATAAAATGGAAGAAAGACAACCCCGAACATGCATAAATGTACTAGGATAAAGAATGATTTATTAAAAAATAAAATAGAATAAATACGAGTTAAAACAGAAAACTTAAAATTTGAGGGCAAATTAAGATGTTGTTTATATAAATAAGCGTAGAAATTTTAAGATGATTAAAAAATGGAAAAAGGAAATTTTGGCAAAAATTGTAATTGAGTAAAATGTACTTGAATATGTTAAATTGTGTAAGTTATGATATGGCCAATACTCTGATCATAAAGTATGCAAGTAAAAATGGAGGGGGGGGACTAATAAAACTTGATTCATAAGGAAACGTATGACTAGTTTTTTCTTCCCCAATTACTTCTACAAATTGGGAATTGTATTGTCTTGTATGTTCTGTTATGGATTGCACCAGTAGAGGCTAAACCAATTTCGTTGTATACATGATGTACAATGACAATAAAGGTTATTATTATTATTAATCAGTGAAACAATTTGTCTCCAGAAGTTGTGGGTGGTACAACACTGCAGTTTTTAAAGGAAACAATGATAATTATTTGTCTAAAATAGTATAGGGTTCCGTGCTTGAGCAGGAGATTGGACTAGAATACCCCTAAGATCCCTTCCAATTCTGTTATTCTGGTCTTCAAAATACTTGGGACATCAGCTTTCAAGATCTGAACATTGACTATCCCCGCTGGGGATTATGGGAGTAATGCATTAAATATTGGTAGTATTTCTGGTTACAGCAATTGGGCAGAAGGTGAGAAATAGTAACTTATAACTAATAATATCCACCATAATGAGCAATTGCTGCCATTATTAGAAGGTAAGACCATCTGTAGTAGTTTCTTTTTTCATTTAGTTTTTCATTTCGTGTTACAGTAGCACTACTAAAATAAAAATAAGTTAATTTATAAAAACAGCATACAGAGTGAGATGGCAGGAAGGCATGGCTTCTCTGTGAGATTGAATTCAATAAACTCATTAATATGGATGGAAAGTCTGGAATTGTAATAGCTGCATAACAGGCAGAAATTCAAGGGGTAAATGTTTTTCCAAGCATTTAGATGCAGTGATGGGAAGATTACCCAATGAATCCTTCTCTGCTTCTTATACACCTATTAATGACAGGGTGCATTTTTATCTATTAAAAAGAAAAAGTGACAACCCATTTGAAAAGTCACACAGGTTTTCATTCAATACTATTTACTATTCTGGGTTGCCAATTGTTCCTGAATCGGTCTATTAACCTCCATGGCATCAAATTTATCAACCCAGTCTTGTCTGTTTTTCCAAGCCAAGCCCACAGTCATCTTTTTCAATTCCAGGACAATTACACCTCTACCTGGAGACGCCTGGCTGCCAATCTTCCCTTCCCTTATTTCCCTACCAACACATTTATACTTCTTTGCTAGCAGCCAAGAATAAAATGCACCATGCAGCATGTAGAAAAGGAATAGATGATGTAAGAAAACACAAAATGTGGAATAACTTTCAAGGTCAGGATTATAAAAATATTGCAGCTTCATCCACATGCATGACCCTTTGCAGATGTGTTCAAATTATAATATCCGGAATCCCACCCAGTAGTCAGTCAGTTTATTACAGTCTTAGATAAGAAGTGTGTTCATGAGTGATCTGTGGCACTTAAAAATATATCTAAGAATTTTTTTAAAAATCACTTGAGACAAAATTTCTAATAATAAAACAACATGACTAGGACTTGTGAGTAAATTTCAGAAGGAAAAATCTGCTTCTAAGTTATAAGTGAAGTAGTAGCTAAAATGACATAAAATAGGAATATAAAATTACAAAAATGTGATGATATCTAAAATGTAGTCATGGTATTTACACTTACTTGATAATTGCAATAGCAATAGCACTTAGAGTTACATACTGCTTTACAGTGCTTTACCACACTCTCTAAATGGTTTACAGAGTCAGCATATTGCCCCCAGCAATTTGGGTTTTCATCTTATCCACCTAGGAAGGATGGAAGTCAATCTTGAGCCTGGTGAGATTTGAACTGCCAAGCTGCAGGCAGCCAGCAGTCAGCAGAAGTAGCCTGCAGTACTGCACTCTAGCCACTGCGCCACCATGGCTCATAATACCTAAAATTACACACAATAGATCTATGTAGTAGCACCTTGCCCAATGAAGTTCTAGCGGATCTTAGATGCTACTGCATAAAACATAGCCATGTATGTTCTCCTAACTGCAGATAAACTGTAAGCAGTATCTGGGCATAGGCTGAATCTGCGTGAATAGTCTGTTAATCAGTGGGTGGATAAATGTGATTTGAATGTCTCTATAGAAGGGGAAATGAAGAAGGACATCTTCTCGGGGTGAAATCCAGAAGGTTCTAACAGGTTCTGCAGAACTGGTAGCAGAAATTTTGAATAGTTCAGAGAACCTGCAAATACCACCTCTGGCTGGCCCCAGAGTGGATGGGAATGGAGATTTTGCAATATGCTTCCCCTGCCACGCCCACCAAGCTACACTCACAGAAACAATAGGGAAAACATTTTGATTTCACCTCTGCATCTTCTTCTTCTGTGGATTCCACTTCTCCAGAATCATAGGGGAGAGCCTTTTAGCCAATATCCCTTTGTATATCTGCTATCCAATCCTGTACAGGAGAAAGAGTTAGGGTTGGGCAGCAGAGAAAGCTTTCCAAGGTCTGGGTGTGTCTAGTTGGGTGTGACAGCCATCAGCAGTGACAATATTTCTATTTTTTTCCTGATGAGTGTAAAGATAAGTATGTTGGTTCTGCTGTCTGTAAATTCTGAAAGTTATATATTCACAGGGCACCAACTGTAAGAGTCAAAGTTAAACATTTCCAACTGTACTCTTTTAACAATTTTCTTTTCTAGGTTATTCTCTAGTTGCATCATCTATCAGGACAGATCTGGCTATAAAAATCCAGAAGGTTATTAGATGGCAGACATCTGGTGATCTTCTGGATTTTGTTTAGTAGTTCTACTCTGTATACATCTATTTAAACAGAACTGCATTTCCCCAAATTTAGCTTATAAAGCTAAAAAGCTTCCAGAACTGGGCTGAAAAGTCTGAAAGTCTTTGGATGTCAGCAAAGTGTTTTCTGTAGCTCTTTGCTCCCATCTGGTGACTGTCTGGATTTTTGCAGCTGGTGGACCTATCATACCATTCTCTCTGCTCTAGAAGAAAGAAAGGCTACGTCTAAATACACTTGTAAGTACTTCAAAACTTTTAGTCCTTTATTTCAGTCAGAAAAGCTACTCAATTGTTTTAAGTGTTAAAATAGTTTTGAGTTCCAGTGGCCAGCTGAATTTGACACGAAAAGGAACAGAAATTACTCATCTCTGAACAAAACAGAGCAGTGGTGGGGTTTCAAAATTTTTTACTACCGGTTCTGTGGCATTGTGGGCGTGGCTTGGTGGGGGTGGCAGGGGAAGGATACTGTAAAATCTCTATTCCCACCCCACTCCAGGAGAAGGTTATTGCAAAATCCCCATTTCCTCCCAATCAACTGGGACTTGGGAAGCAGAGAATAGATGGGGGTGGGGCCAGTCAGAATTTTTATTGCCAGTTCTCCAAACTAACTAAAATTTCCCCTACCAGTTCTCCAGAACTGGTCAGAACCTGCTGAAACCCACCTCCAAATCAAAGGCAATGGTCTGGCTTCCCATTATTTCTTCTGCTGCAACCTGGCCATTAATGCTTCTGATCATCATTGGCCTCAAAAGGCATCCCTATCAAATCTCATGTTTAGGCCTCCCAATGTCTCTGGAAATTTCAGCCACAAGCTGCTAAGAAATAGTAGCATAATTCTAATTGCTTTGCCTCCTATCCTTTGTATATGTGTGTGTGACAGAAAGAGAGAGTGGGTGAATGGCAGTAAACTGATGTGTCAGCCTTCATTCAGGCTTTCATGTTCATGCCTCCATAATACAGAATTCTCAACACCTATTCTCCAAAATAAAATAAAGTAAGCCAAGAAGTTCCATTCTTACCCAATGTGGTTACATGGTGTTCCTGCCTGACCATCAGAAAGTTGCTGAATGCCTGCTTCTATCAGAGGAGCGATTAAGAAATACTGCTGCATTTTTAACTATAATAGAAGGGAAGGACTGAGGAAGGGAAGATTAAAAAGAGCCAGTTTGGTCTAGTGATTAAGGCACCAGATTTCAAGTCTCGCCTTAGCCATGAAAGCCAATTGAGTGATTCTGAGGCAATCATCTCACCTTACCGGGTTGTTCTTGTGGAGAAAATAAGAGGAGGAAGGTGTATTGGGTAAATTTACCACATTCAGTTATTTGTAAAAAACAAAATACGGGCAGAAATACTATTGGCTGAAGTGGGAAGAAACTTGAGGTAATTAGGAGAAAGATAGCTGAAAAAAAAATGAAGCTAGAAGAAGAATAGATGGATTTGAACTTCACAGCATATTTTTAAAAAGCTTCAGAGTTAGCTTCAAACTCATTTTTCACTTTCCTTTTGCCTGCATATTTCACCAGGGAAAACAAGGAAGCTTATTGATGTGAGATGAAGGAACTTCATTGTATTTTGAACTTAGCTGATAGGTGAATGGAGACTTGCTCCCACCAACTCTTTATCAAGTAAAACACTGACTAATTTTTTTTCCGAAGAAAAGGTTGGCATTTCACATTATAGAGTACTTCTTGATAAAGGAATATCCAAAATACATAGGAAATAATCCAAGGCATCCAGTACAACAGCTGTTTCTGTGTTTTATCAGTTCGATTGTGGCATGTGGAAATTTAGCAGATGAAAGGTTGTCATTGTTGGCACCAGAATACGGTGATAAGAACTGGAACTGATTTATTTCCTGCTTCCCAGACTTCAATTTAAGAGCAAGGAAGAGTAAGAGGAAAATAGATGGTGGCTGTAGGATTACCCTTTTCCCCTCAGAACTGAGAATGAGAAAATTTGAGCCTTCATAGTGCTTTAAATGGATCCAATGGTCTTAATCAGCCAAGAACAACCTTCACAGCTGAAATGGGCTGATACTTCTTGACCCTGGAATCAGTTTTATCCAACTGATTGGCAGCATTTAGGAAGACTCCAGTCCCTTCTTAAATGATGCCCCAACCCTTACGCCACAGCCCCTGGAGAGGTGGATGTTCAACAAATCCTGCGTATGCCTCTCTTTCCCCTTACTGCCTCACATTCCAGAAAAAGCTGCATTTGTGGAATTTCTGCTGTCACGGGAGCATGAAAATAATGAAGTCTGCCAAATGGCAGTAAAAAAAGTGAAGGCAGCTTTTCCGCCTCTAACAGCAGCCTTGATTTTAATAAATTAGCAAGTGAAGCTATAATGATTTGGCTATAATAAGTGTTACTATCTGATAATAACCCAGAGAGCAAGTAGCTAATAAAGGATAAGAAAGAGGGCCTGCTTAAAAATTGTAATCCTAATCATGAAGAGTCAAAGACTCTTCCTCCTCATTCTAAGATCAATTTGAAGAGAAAAGACCTGTGTTTGATAAGGTGCTAGGTAACAAGGATTCAAATATTTAAAATTTGATTCGGTTTTTTTAATAGAAAACAGGGTGAAACTGAGTGATGGACTAGAAGAGGGTAAACTGTACCATAATCACAGAGGCTGTCCAGATGCTTGCTCCTCAAATACATTGGAACAAGAAATCCCATCCTCCACTTCAGCAAAGCCACTGGAGGCTGAAAGTGATTTGAGTTTGGTTCCCTGTAGAAGAGGCAGAGATGATATTCAGCCGGTCCAGTCCGGTTCATGTGAACCAGTAATGGAAATCACGGTTGGATTGAACCATCCGTCCCGGCTCTATGGCATCCTATTTAGGCACATTTTCTAAGCCGGGCACATGCGCGGAAGGTGCACGCACAAGCAAAGTGTATGCACGTGCTCACATTTGCGAACCGGTAGGGAAAGTAAGTGAATACCACCCCTGGGAAGTCATTAGAGACTTTTGTCCTTTCACGCCATCTGTAAAGGACGCCTGGATGGATGCACAGAGCTTAAATTTCTAAATAGGAAGATCCATTGTTCCTATTTGATTCATCTGGAACCAAGAAATATTTACAAAATTAAAAAACTCAGCAATGTTAAATCCTATTGAGGGTTATTTCATCAGGGCACCTGAAATTCTGGAGAAAAGAATCGCCTGCATACTTGCCTTCACAAAATGGCTGCTTCTGATTGATCCCATCTTGTTCTCTGCAGATTAGCAAGTGAGGAGAAGTGACTAATGTGCAATCAAATTCAGATAATGACTGTTGCGGTAGCCTGCAACATATATAATGATTGCAGAAGCATAGTCAGAACAAATCAAAGAATATCAGAACCCTTCATGGTATCATCCAGAGTAAAACAGTGATGTGTACCATCACTACTATTGTTTCATCTACATTGATAGTATTAGCAAACAAGCCAAACCCAAGAATGAAAATAGCATCAATGAACTAATCGTTGCAGGTGATCAGGTGTTGATAGCAAGTATGGCTAAGGAACTGCAACAACATCTTATGACTCAAGAATGCAAGACAAATGAATCAAGAATGCAAAACAAATAATATGAAAATCAGCAAAGAGAAAATAGATGTAATGGCAATTGGAATAAAAAAACACATGCCCTAAACATAGCAATGGAAGAACAAACATAAAACAAGTATTATAGTTCAAATATCTAGGAGCAACATTAACTGAAGATGGTAAAATTGACAAAGAGATTAACAGTAAGGCAAACCAACTATTGGGACAGCTTGCTCCACTCCTACAATATAAGGCAAAACTAATCAGCACAAAGAAGCATCTCATACAAAGCATATTTATCTCCACCCTACGTTACCAGTTCAAATATGGACAACCCATTACAGCAGGCAAGGAATATTGCAGATCCCATCTCCTAAGGAGGAACATCTGGCAGTACCCAGAGGAAGGTTCTTCTCTCTGGTGACTCCCTCCCTTCGGAATATCATCCTTCAGAAATTAGACTGATCCCCACTTTTATACTCTTTCATAAAGCCCTGAAGACTTGGGGTATGTGTATGTAAAAAGTTAAAATCTCGGGTGATTCCCCATGTCATTTAAAAGTCTTTTAGTTAAAATGCTTAAAATCCTGGCTAAGATCTCAGCTCAAAATCCTCCAAAATCCCAACAAAACACTTTGTAAGGTCTTTTAAAACTCTGGCTAAAATCCTAACTAACACTTTAAAGGTTTGCCAACATTTCAACAAGCTCTCTATCTTGTCATCTTCTGGCCTTTATTATCGGTTTAGAAGTTGTGGGTCCTGCTTCATTATCCTAGCTGCAGCCTGACTGTGTGTTAACGGCCGAGCTTTCTCTGGTTCCCTATTACTAACTGTCAACTGCATATATATATACGTACTAGAATATATACCTATATATATGGCCACCTAACCACATTTAAGGATCCTGCTGGATCCAAAAAGATCTGAACCAATTAAATCTTACTTGCACATTCTTTTTGGAATGCTTTCCAAGCCATACAATAACCTTAAGTTGGTGTGGGACAAACTCCTCTTAAAGCAGCTTTCTATGTTCCTTCCCTTTTGTCTGTCACTACTTGGCCTGCAAATGTCTTGGAATGATCCCCTTTGCATATATTTTTCCATAACATGCTATTCCACTAATGATGTAAAAACAAACAGAAGTTATCAATAGAAAGACAGTACACCTTTGACTTGGAGGTTTCATGTTTGGCCTTGCAGTGAGATTTTATGCTCATATCTGAAGGTGGTTGTAGTATTTTTTTTTTAAATTTGATTTATATGCCGTCCTTCTCCAGAGACTCAGGGCGGCTTACAATGCATTAAGCAATAGCCTTCATACTTTTGTATATATTTATACAAAGTCAGCTTATTGTCCCCACAAACTGGGTCCTCAATTTACCCACCTTAGAAAGGATGGAAGGCTGAGTCGACCTTGAGCCTGGCTAGGATTGAAATCACAGAATTACAGGCAGCTGGATGTTAATTGCTGCCTTTAGTAGGAGGCATTAGCCCCCTACACTACTCAGGCTCCTGAGTATATTGACAACATCTATCCATGGGCCAAAGATATCTTCCTGGGTGCCAAAGATATCTTCCTGGGTGCTAAGCTAGGGGCAGAGCTGCAGATAAAAGATATGGCCACTTGCCAGCTTGAATCGTAGCTGCTTCTTCTCTGGATTGTGGATTGAGATCCTAACCAGACACAGAGGAAAAAGCCTGCAATATGGGGAGGAAGACAAGGGGGATGGAATATAGTTGACAACTCTTTCGTATTTACAGCTATTAGAATACCAGTGAATAATTTTACTATTTGAAAGCTGTTGTTTCATTTGGTACATTTCATTAAATTAAAGCAATTTAACAATCTTTAATACAATATTCTGCAATCTCTGTCTGAGTTAATGCAATGAAATAATTAAGTCATCTCCTACTGAATGAGAAACAAATGTTCAAAAAGTACAATTGGCACTAAGTTTATTAAGACCATATAAAATGGCACTAGCATGTTATGGGAGAAAGAGTGACAGGTCCAAAGTTATTTATTCATGTCTAGGTATAAATCTGGACTTGGACCAGGGTCTCATCATTTGCTGTGCAACATTTCAATGATTAATCACACAGTCTTGGTCTATTTCAGGGGTGCTTAAATCTGGCCCATGGGGCTGGCCTGAAAAAAGCAAAGGATCAACGTTTTGGCCACCAGAGTGCTGCAGGAGAGAATGTGGCCCCCTTGCCCCATTTTGACTGGCAGGATGCTTCAGAAGGGGTCCATCCTGCCTCCTCCCAGCCGGCCTATGGAGGAGAACTATAATACTGATAAAAATAAATAAATAAATAAATAAATAAATAAATAAATAAATAAATAAATAAATAAATAAATAAATAAATAAATAAAATAAAAATATAGATCCTCTCCCTTATCAGTTTCTGCTCCTGGGGGAATCAGAGGTGAAGCAAATCCCGAGGCAAAGAAAAGAAACGCTGATCAAAGGGAGACCTTCAGTGGAGGTCTTCTTCTTCACCTCACTGTAATAAAAAAAACTGGTTTTCATTTGAGGTTGTTTGGCCAAGCAAAGGACGGTAGTGACAATAATTGTGGGAAGGGAATTAAGCCAAAAAGAGGCATGTTTGATAAAATAGGCATTTCTCATAAATTAGTTCTCTATTATGAGATTTCACTTCATGTACTTGGAAATTTTACAGACCTCTAAAAGACTTTCTGACCTCTAAAAGACCCCAGCAAATCGGGGTTGGTGTTTTTTTTTTTTTTTTGGTTATCTCATTAAGTCTGAATTCTGATAGTCACTGATGAACTTTGGACTTGTGAGGGATGAGGGAGGCCTACTCACTGAGGAAAGTGATCCACTCAACTAGAGACAGGGTTGCAGTGAGAAAGCAACACCCATTTGCCCCATTATGTATCCCACCAAGAGATCTTTATTCTTCTCACATTTGCCCCTTGAAACCAATGTCTCTTCATGCATCCTAGTCTGCCCCTGAGTACAATCAACATTTGGGATTTCATGTCATAAAATGTTAGTCCTCATCCTGATGGCTTTTTAAAGAGTGGTTTTAAACATTAGTCACTAAGAGATTTATGGAAAATAATTTGACTTCTGAAAAAGCTTCATGTTTTAATATTGTTTCACTTTTTGTTATTCAAGCATCCTCCTTTCTGCATCCTCTTAATTTCTGCATTTTCTTTCTATTTGTCTATACGCATATCAATTGGAAATAGAAGCACACAAACACTTGTTCTTTCTTTCTCGCACACCAACACAAGTGCACACAGTATTCTTCCCCCACCACAACCCACGTGTAAGTCATATTATAATCTTTAAAAGTTGTGTGGGAGAGGAATTTTGATTTTAAACAACATTTGCACCACTGTTCCTTGCTTACCACTATGAAAATTGTACTGTTAGAAACTTGTTTTCCTTGTTGTTAAGTCACCTTTCCTGACTGTTTCCCTTTTTTTCATTTCCAGCCTATTTCTACTCCCCATTTCCTTACTCCCTACCTTACTCATTTCTCTAAATCTTTGCTTCAGCACAATTGATACGAGAAAAATGAACAAAATGGAACATTGAGTTACAATGACCTTTGTATCTGAACATTTCTATAGTGTTGATCATAATTCACATGCAAATGTATGAAAGGAAATGTTGGTTCCTTTTAAATGAGAAGCAGATTAGGAATGCTGTGATTAGCCTTAGATGGATGCATAATTATTTTTTGCTAGGTAGGGTAATGCACACAGCATTTCAACTCATAAGGCCAGGGTAAAAACTAGCACATTTCAACTTGAGCATATTTATACAATGAATTATACACCTACTAGAGCAGCGTCCCCTCCTCTCTAAAACATATCAGAAATGCATCAATCCAACCTTTTCATAGCTCTGTCTTTTGATTCAGGTGGAGAAAAGAAAACTCAAAATGCTCATACATCCCATGAAATTCTGGTCCAGAAGCTTTCATTTTGCAACTATAGTATTGTATTATTATATAAAATGGAAAGAGAAAAGAAAAACTAAAGGAAAGAAACAAATTGGTGACAGAGTTGCAGGCAATTAAAGATCCAGACAAGAAGAGGGCAATCTGCCCTACAAACATGATATCAGATGTGTATCAACTGTAACCATTTGAATTATGCCAAGTAACCAAGCAATTACAATGAGGATGCTGAGATTTATCTTTCTGTCTGTCTGTCCATCCGTTCATCCACCCACTTACCCACCCACCCATCATATTTCTTTCTCTCTCAAGAGCGAAGAAATGACTGTTATACCTTAGGTAAATATTGCCCAATAATAGACTTAAGCTAAAAGTGCCTTGGAAAAGACGATTTAAAAAGTCATATGATTGTGTTAAAAAAATTGTTACAATTTTTAAAGACTGTGTTTCTGTTCACTACTAACTAGTTGCATGACGAGGAAAAGTGGAAAAATGTGTGGTACAGCTTTTTCCTATAAAAATAATTGTCCCACTAATAAAAAAATACAGATTATCAATCAAGAGAGTGTCAACCATTTAACTTAAACCTAAGCACAGCTATTTTTAAAATAATTGGAATTAAATCTCTTGAGAAGCTAGCCCTAGGATTTCTAGTATCAGATATCCATGTTCACAGAGATATTAGCCATGTAATCATGACTGACATTTTGCAAATAAATAGCCCCTCTACTTATCTCAACTTCAGGATATACAATACGTTTTCAACAGTATTCTTATGAGCGACCCCAATCCTTCAGGAGCTGCTGAGTCATCCATCTGCCAGCTTGTGCCTTGAGATGGGTCTTTCCCAGAACTTTCACATTATGGGTACATGCACATAGCACCCTTAGTGGCAATATTTCCACAGCATACTAATCTTAGTGTTCAGTTTGTTAAATGTGAGTTAGCTGATACAAACACAACTTATTTGATTAGCTTGTAACTGTGTTTTTCAAACCTGACAACTTTTAAGATTTGTGAACTTCAGCTCCCAGTATTCTCCCACTCTGGGAGCTGAAGTCCACACATCTTAAAGTTGTCAAGTTTGAAAAACACTTCTTTATACCTTAATGCAGTGGTCCCCAACCTTTCCAGCTCTCTGGACTGACATTGGTAGTTGTGGTGGTGGAAGAGGGGATGGTTTCATATGCATGCCCACTGCAGACTGAGAGTTGGGGTTTCCTGGCTTAGTGCATTAGAGAACGCCAGAACACAGAGAAGTTAAGTAGCTGAGCATGTTGAGGCAAGGCAGGAAGGAGAAACAAGAGACTGGCTTCCTGACATGCCATTCTTTTGTTCAAACCCCCATCTGTGTAGACAAATCAATCTGGCCTGTTGTACCTTAGGACCGCCCTATGCCTAAAACAACCAAATCCTTGAACCCCGTGTTTTCTTCACTTCGGCACCATCATCATTAACATCCTCAGGAGGGTGCAGGGAACGGGAACATTCGACCGGCCTGATGGAGTTTTCCACTAAGCAGCGGACCTGCTAATTACTGTACTTGAGACAGGATGGCGACCGGGGCTTCTGAATGCTGGCAAGCTGTGACATCCTTTCTCTGAGGAGATTGCTCCTCTGAAATATTGGGAAAAGGGCCAGGCAGGTGTGACAGGGAACAGGGCCTCGTTTTTTAGATTATTGTGAGGCAGGTAAGCAATATCTGTCTGAATGGAATCAGCAAAAGCAGCTGGAATTAAGGCTGGAGTATTGACACTGTTACTGATGATTCCTATGGTGGTTTGAGGTAGTCCTCGACTTATGACCATAATTGAGCCCAAAATTCCTGTGGTTAAGTGAAACATTTGTTAAGTGAATTTTGTCCCATTTTATGACTTTTCTTGCCTCAATTGTTAAATGAATCACTGCAGTTGATAGATTAGTAATCCAGTTGTTAAGTGAATTTGGCTTCTCCATTGACTTTGCTTGTCAGAAGGTTGCAAAAGGGAATCACATGATCTTGGGATACAGTAACGGTAATAATTATGAACCAGTTGTCAAGCATATGAATTTTGATCACATGGCCATGAGGAAGCTGGAAAGGTCATAACTGTGAAAAATGGTCAAAAGTCATTTTTTTCAGTGCCATTATAACTCTGAACAGTCACTAAATGAACTCTTGTAAGTCGAGAACCACCTGTACTTTCTTTTTAAATCAAGCTTAGAGAAAACCGTTATGCATTTGCCAGGCCTTCAAGGTAGGTGAAGTCAAGAAGCAGGCACAGCAGGGATTCCAGAAATATTCTTTATTTTGTAAGGGAGAAACATTCCGGGTTTCTCTTGGTGCACTCTTGTATCAAACAAAATCAAGGTAGGGTTATTTTGCTTGATTTTTATCCCATTTTTTATTATTGTTTATTTAAAAAACACAATGCAGTGAACATAACTAATACTTCTTCCCCTTCCTATTTTCTCCACAACCACAACCCTGTGAGGTGAATTGGACTGAGAATTAGAATCTGGCCCAAAGTCACCCAGCTGGCTTTCAGGTATGACTAGAACACAAGTCTCCTGGCATGTAAATTGATGTCTTAACCACTAGAGCATATTGGGTTTTTGAAAGTAATTTTAAGGTTTTCTTTCCTCATCCCCATGTGGAGTCGGGAGAATTGGGACATTTAAACTTGTTTTTTTTAAAGTTCCAATCTAAATTTAGTAGGAGTCGGAATCAGTGCATTGTTTGCCGACTCTGACTCCGACTCCAGATACCCAAAATTTCCTCTGGCTCCGGCTCCTCGACTCCGACTCCGGCTTCGACTCCACAGCCCTCCTCATGCCATCTTCCTCTGTCTCAGGAGAGTGTCATCTTCCCTTAATGACTTACTCATTCCTTCCCTGAAGTCAGTTGTAAATGCCTTTACAATATGTAACCTCACTTTCAAGCTGTGAAAAGATTCAGGGATATCAATCCTAAATTCAGCATCCTTGGGAAGTGGCTGATGGAGACCTCTCGATGAAGTATAACATAAGGCTTCTTAACAAGGGATTCCCTCTCTCATTCCAGCTGACTAAGCCCTTTCTTGGAGGAACATTTGGAGAAAAGGTATATTATTATTAAAGTAAATCATCTCAACCTATCAATAGCCCCTGAACACAACTCACATTCTAGCTCCAATTCAACTGCCCTCACAGAATGATGATTAATCTTAGATGGGATCTCATCAGTGGTGAAATCCAATTTTTTTTACTACCGGTTCTGTGGGCGTGGCTTGATGGGCGTGGTATGGCTTGGTGTGATTGGTGGGCATGGGAGAGGAAGGATACTGCAAAATCTCCATTCCCACTGCACTCCAGGGGAAGGATATTTCAAAATCGCCATTCCCACTGCACTCCAGGGGAAGGTTACTGCAAAATCTCCATTCTCATCCCACTCTGGGGCCAGCCAGAGGTGGTATTTGCTGGTTCTCCAAACTGCTCAAAATTTCCGCTACCGGTTCTCCAGAACCTGTCAGAACCTGCTAGATTTCACCCCTGGATCTCATGATTTAAACAATGCTTTGCCACACATGGTGGTGGGCAGATTCCATGTGAGACCCACAATTCAAATCCCATGTAGCTACCTTTAATGTAGTGATCTGATTAAGTTTGCAATGAAAATGAAAATGCACTTTAGGGACAGATTCCAGTGCACAAAAGTTATTCTCTGGGTAACAAATATGCTACACGCTGTGAATCCCTTATGGCTAACTGGAATCCCTCACAAAGAGATTAATCAAAGGAAGGACTGTTAGTCATATTATGGAGTACACAATTCCAAGTCAGTTAAATCCAGAGAGATTGGAGCAAAGGCTCTTGATTAAAGATTCAGCAATGAATCTTTACAGCCCTCTGTTGGCTAGATCAAGCAATTGCATCTACTCAGTCTCCTTCCTCTTATCTATTCTGCAGGTGGAGAGATAATGAAACTATATTGCCTTTATTGTCTAATCAACCTCCCCAGATGTGGCATTTTCTAGACAGGTTGGACTAAAATATCAGAATCACCTTGATCAGAATAAAAAATGTATAAGGAAGAAAGCTGTGGAGACTCTCAGTCATCCAGGTCATAGTTGTCCTAAAGGTGCTTTCCCCCCCCCCTCCCCAAAACGGCAACGGGACTGCTTTTTCCTTGTGGAAGAAAAAACTTCTCATCCAAGATTTATCCGTTCTGATGGCCTGGGGATGTAAGGATAGTACTGACAGTTGAGGTTGATGGTGGGGGAATGGAAGGATAGTCCTGATAGGAGGGTGGCGGAGGGAAGGTGAAAAGATTGTATTTTATTTTATTTATTTTTTTGCAGTCATCTGGTCGTTAGCATTCTCTGAGAGCTGTTGAGGCCATTTTGGGGGTGGGGGGGTTGTGCCCTCAGGATCACCTGAGACAGAGTGCTACTGGTTCTGGAAAGTTATTGGGACTGCTGCAAGGGCTGCATTGTAAACTGGAGATAGGCAGTGCCTTATTTCTCTCTCTCTGTTGAGGGAGGGGTGTTCAGTTCTAACATAGGTGGATCAGAGAGTGCTAAAGACCAGACCACTGCAGAGAAATACGATCCTTCCATCCCCCACTACCACCATCCAATCAGAATCTATCCTTCCGTCCCCCCCACCCCCACTATCCAGCCCAACTGTCATTACCTATCCTTCCATTCCCCTCCCCCCCAATCATCAAAATTGATGAAGCTTCTTGGATAAGAAGGGAAACGTTTTTCTTCCTCAAAGAAAAAAAAATGTTCAAAATTGCCTTTTGAAGAGAAAGGCGCCTTTGAGACATACATGGAAGAAGTTATATACAGTATTTTATCTCCATATTATGTCCTTTCCCACTATAGAAGGGGTTTCTGACATTCATTTAAATGCCCAAAGCCTGAAGTGTCCAGGATATGAAGCTGGGATCAACATATTTGCTTTTTATCTTATCTCTCTACAATCACTCCTCCTACCTGCAAATTTCAAAGCTACTTGTACCAAAATAGGACACCACAGTTTACTACTCATCTTATGTCATAATTCGTTTAACAATAATTTGTCAGCATGATTCAGAATGTAAGGGTTTTTTTCTTTTTTAATGCAGCTCAGAATCTAATAAATCCCAATGAGACTCTGAACACGAGTCCACTGATATTCAGCTTTATTTTCTTTTAATCTCCTGCCTTAAACAGAGCAGGCAGAGACAAAAAAAAAAACAAAAGCCGCACAAGAAAACTTTTTCTCAAACTTCTCATAATTTACACAGCTTGCACAGATCATAATTATGTTAGAAATATAATTTCATATCCATTAATTCATGCAAACCTCATGATTTTCTCAGCACTCTGAAACAAAGGACCTTAGAAAGGAGAAAGGAATACATTTTCTGGCATATAGTCAAAAAAAGCTTTGTTAGGAGGGGCTGTCTCACATTAGGTTGTTGAGAATACACATTTTAAGTTACAAGCAAGGCTATTTGGCCATTAGCCTGGAGGCTTTATCTTTGCAGTTGGTACATTAGGTTACAATGGAGCTCAGCTCAGCAGCAAGGAATATCAAAAGTTGAGTTAGGTGCATTCTGTACATGCTCTAATCCTTTCAAGAACAATATTGACCTGTAATAAACTATGTCAGGGTTCCAAGTAACACCCCCAATGAAAAAAGACTCCAAGGCTTGAAGTTCCTCAAAGCTCCATTTTATTAGAGATGTCATATTAGCACATCTGGGAAAACCCAGATCTGAACCACCCAAAGGAAAATCCAAGTCCCTGCCCAGCACCGACATGTCCATCATATGGTCCAACCAAAACACCGTCCCAACTGGAGATGCCTCCCATTTCCAGCCCTTCAGGTGCAGGGCAAGATGTCCTTGACTCTCTGAGAAAGAAATGTTATTATGACTATATATCACCCTTGCTCCATACAACCTCCCCACTCCCAGTTTCCCACAGTAGTAAATGTGGCAGGCCTGAAGATCTAATACAAAAGATGGTATCAGTTTTGGAAGACAATTTTCTTTTTTGCTTCTTAACTGCCATATATTTTAGCTGGGGAAGTTGGGAGGGGATTATTGCTAGAGCGGTAGAAATTTAGTCATAACAATATTCCGTATTCAAGGACTTTTGCCTGCATCTGATGGAGACTGTCTGAAGATTGTATCCAGTTGAGTGTGAAGAGTTGATTGGACAATGTGATGAACTTGTGGGTGTGGGTCAGGGCTGTGAACTGTCAGCTGGGTGTGGAAAACCTGGAAGCTTTCAGATTCTGGTTTTCCCAGATGTGCCAACATGACATCTGGGAACTTTGAGGAACCTCAGGCCTCAGAGCTTTATTTCTTTGGGTGTGTTCCTTGGAACCCTGACAGATGACTTCTAGGTCTGACACTATAATTTATAAGTAACTATGAGTGGTTTTAGCACTAAGTTAAAGTAAATAAACTAAGCTATATTAATGGGTGAGGTACATGATCTAGCTCAGCTTCTCAACAGATGAAGTGTGTACATGTTTGAATGTATGTATGCAGACAAAGCAGACAAAAACACAGAAGACTGGTCAGGGAAAGAGCATCATCATTTAATTTTGCCAAGTCACAGGAAGAGAACTGTAAATGTGGAAGAGTGCAAACTGGCCCTCGGAGAAGGAGTGCAAATGGCATTTTGTGAAGCACACGTATACAAGCATGCAAGGAGTATAGAACTAGATAGGTGCAGAAGGGATGAGGTTGGCTTTTTAATCTAACATTCATAAATGGAAAAATGCAGGTATTCTTTTCAAGAAAAGAAAGAAAAGCACAACACATGTGGAAACCATTCAAAACTTGGCTTAACTCTGAAAAGAATGAGAATAGTCATTCAGAGGAATTGGGAGGAACAAGACCTATTGCTGTTTTGGTTTGGATGAAACATAAATATGGATCCGTCTTGTAGAGTAGATGGGAAGGAGAAACAAAGTGCTGGAATCTTTTTTAAGAAACAGGAAATTCTACATTCCCAAATGAAATCCTCAGACACCAAGGAGAAAGCAACAGCCGCTTCGTTTTGGAAGTATAATACAAACACAACCAAAGCCTGATGAACTTTCATCAATATTTTTATAATAAACTATGATTAGGTCTTTAAGAGGGAAAATCTTTGCAAGCTTCCTCAAGATGAAGACCCAGACATCATGTCACCATTATCAAAGGTTAAGGATACCAGCATTGGTAATAAAAGAAAATGAAGGTATGTCTCAATCAACTCCTCATAATTAAATAAAACTTCCCACCAAAATTTCTATTTATCCTGCCATCCCTGTAGAAACAGAGAAATAGAAAGAGGGCAAAGACAGGTGAAAACAAACCCAAATACGAAAACAATGAGCTAAGACGATGTAGAAAAGCTACTGCTAAACTTTGCTTCTCGTCCCAGACAACAATCTACTCCAGCAGCTGCTTCCAGTGCTCAGTCTGTCAATTGCCATTTCTAGCTAGGAAGTTCAAGAGTTTTCCCCCTCCTTTTGCCCCAAGCCTCCTTGCCCAGAAGGCTCTGTGACTTGTGCAATTCTAATAGAATAAGATTGACAACAAAAGGCAGAAGAAATGGGCTTGGGATCAGGGATATGACTAGATACTCATCTGAAAACCATAATTTGACAGAAATGTCCCATCAGCAGTGGGGAGGAGAGGAGGAGGGAAAAAGAAATTGAAGAATGAAGATGCAATGTACCCCTGTAATAAACATGCCAACAACAGTGATTCACAAGTAGTGAAGAAAACAGTGCTCTAAGTAGAACTTAAGTGCTCCTCAACACCCAGTGTTCTAGCTGTACAACCGAGTTTTGTCCAGCTTTCCTAAAGCAGGCAGGAGGACACACAAACACCCCCTTCGTTTTCATTGAGGCTCCACTGGATCTTGCTGGTTTCCAAGTCCAGAACTACATTTCTTTCCCTGATGAAATACCTGCTGATGTAAGGTTAGGTATATTGCTTCCCCTCTAGCTAACACCTTATCAAGGCCCAATTGCTGCAATTTCTCTACCAGGTTCAAGCTGAAGATGCTATTCATTTTATTTATTTTATTTGTGTGCTTATGCACACAATTACAGATTAGGAATGGGGTAAGGTCAATAGTAGACAGTTTAAGGTTAAAGTTTTTGGGGAAAAAACCACAGAGTCTGGTAGTGCACTCCAGGCATTGATCACTCTGTTACTGAAAGTCATATTTTCTGCAATCGAGTTTTACCTTGAGTTTGTATCTATTATTTGCTCGTGCATTGTTGTGGTTGAAGCTGAAGTAGTCATTGACATTCTCAGGCTCGAAGTAGGACATTCACAGGCTCAAAGTCTTCTCAGGCTTTTTGTATTGCAGTGGTTGCAGTCCTGAAGTCCAATCAGCATAGCTATCCAAGTGATAGTGACACACTGAAACCAAGGAAGAAAAGCAAGAGGAGGAGATTGGATCCCTACTAAACCAGGGCAGGGACACGAGCATAAGTCCTTGGCTCTATGCAGAAATGCCTTACTTTGCCTGTAGTCACCAGTCCAAGCTCCTCCTGTTTCTACTCCTGCCTGCATTGTTCCTAAAGATGGGACTGAGGAGGGGAAGATAGGGCCCACAAGATGGCACAACTGTATTATAAAGACTAAGGAAGAGGGGGAAGGGGAAAAAACCACAAGCATTTAGTCTAAAGGCTTTAATATGGGTTAGGTGCTTAATTGCAAACATACATCCCAACCTACCTTGATATGTTCTCCAATAGCCTCTCAATTTGTGCGGTCTGGGAATTCTGGCAACTGGGAAGTTTCTTTCACAGAAACGCTTTAGAATAATATCTAAATTACTTGGTATTTTCTCCACTAGGTGTAGATGCCCATGATTACCTGGGCCCTGAAAATACTCATTTTTTATATAAAATAAGAAAGGAGTACATAGTGGAACTCCACCTTCTTCCATTTAGTCTGCAAAGTAAAGGAAAGCTTTGCAGGATATGGGCTTGTGCTCCATTTCCACAAATTGCTCTTGCTTGTGAATAGGAAAAGAGAGTTGCCCTAATATTTTGGGGCTTGATTGAGGACCCTCTTTCCAAATTATAACATCATTTTATAAAAGGTACTTTTTTGTTCCCTTTGAGGTAATTGAGTGAAGCTCCTGGTAATACATATGGGCCACCCGGTGTGCCCAAGGCTGGCTGAGAGCTACAGACTCTGACCCTTTAAGGCCCAATTCACCACAATTTTCTTTTTAATTGGGCCTTCTGCAAAACAAAAGAAGGGTCGGAACTAGCACAGCATGTGAATTCTGTGTCAGCCATAACACACTCTTTTTAGCACTCTCCTGAGGTATAGGAGGGCCGCCTTCTCTAACTGGCCTCCTTCAAGTGTGGGGGGACTACATATCCCAAAATTCCTCAACCATGAGTGCAGCAGCATCTGCTTTCTAAAGTCAGGTCCCTGATATTGATGTCCAGGAGGAAGATATTTCCATCTTGGTACCTGATAGAAAAAGATGGTGGAGACAGAAAAGCTCTTACCCATTTATTAATCCTATAGTGGCTCTTAACATTACTACCAATTGCGGGAGGGGGTGAGTCACTGAGGCCACAGGTAGACAATGATTGGTTATTCAGCCCCTTTCTTTCCATTTTTTCAGTGATTAATATATATTTTTACAAACATATTTACACATATATTCCTAGGGCACACTAAAAACTAGGCCACATTGATTAAGTTACATTAAATATAATGTACATTTTCTTCTAAGAACTTTCTTACTTGTTTGACACAGGATGTTTGAACATTCCTAAGACTGGAATGTTTTCCCTTTAAAAATATCAATGGGTATATAATAAGGTAAGAAGACCTTATCCCTGTGCCATCTGTCTCTGAATTTTGAGTTTTCTATAGTTTTTAAAAATTTAATCTGTGTGGTTTTAACATTTTAATTATTTTTCTATTTGTTTTATAGTCTTTAAGCCACCTAGAGGCCCCTAATAGGACAAGTGGTTGTCATAAAAATTTAATAAATGAATAATAAATATTGGCCAATATTGTGATTGGCCTATGAGGCCGGACTTCTGGTTCATCCTGTACATCTTAGCCATGAAAACCAGCTGCGTTATTTTAGACCACTCATTCTCTCTCCACCCAACCCACCTCAGAGGGTTGTTGTTCTGGGGAGTAATGGAGAAGGAAGATGGGTTGGATGTGCTCGCTGTCTTGACTTATTTGTCAAAACAATAAAGGCAAGATACAAGTAAATAAATAAATAAACTGTAAGTTCCAATTGTTTTTTTCTTATTGTTTTGCATAACAATAGCATAGAACTTAGACGTATATACTGCTTCACAGTACTTTATAGCCCTCTCTAAGCAGATTGCAGTATCAGCATATTGTCCCAACTCATTTTACTGACCTCGGAAGGACAGAAAGTTCTGAAATACGCTTTGTGTAAAGAAATACTTGAAGCTTAAAGATGTTCCAGGCTGAGATATGAGACCACCACTGACATCATTTTCCACAGTGTAAAACAGTTCCTTGCCTGTCTCAACAGCATTAGTTTTGTTAGCTTTCCATTTTCATCTTTCAGAGGACAGGATCAGCTGAGGCCTCAGCATTGAAAGTCAGCATCACAAATTTCATTTCAATTAGTTTGCAGAAAAGCAAGAGAGGTTGGCAGTGAAGTCTGCAAAAAATTAGTGGGTTAAAATCTTACTTTCCCAGAAAGTAATCTAGCTGCCCATATCAACCGCCAAGGATGGCTGCTGGGTTTGCAAACTGCTATAGGTTAGGCTACAGTGAGTTTGAGTAGCATATGGCTCAGCAAACAGTGGAAGCCCTATTGTTTATTAATTACATTATAATATGGTGATCTGGACACAGCAGTTCGATTTTGTTGACCTGGGTTAAAAGTTTAAGCTTGTCATATACAATCCGTCACAATGTTGTCTCCATGTAACCCAGGATCATAAGAGCTGTAGCCCAATGTTTTCTAGTGAATGACAGAAAAGCTGACTTAAATAAGCCCCTTCCTTCCTTCCTTCCTTCCTTCCTTCCTTCCTTCCTTCCTTCCTTCCTTCCTTCCTTCCTTCCTTCCTTCCTTCCTTTTCTTACTATGAGCTATTTAGGAGAAAGGAGACCCATATGCTTTGCTTATCACCCAAATCCTCATCAATTCATTATCCTTCAGCAAAACCTTCTGAATATTAACCAAGCAAAGACAAAGGTCTCCAGAACAGGGGGAAGCCACTCATTCAATGCCTCTGAATTAAGAACCCTTGACTCCTTTAAATTGGCAACTGAACGGGAAGATAAAGGGAGAGAAGAGGCTCAGAGCAACTAAAAGCCTCTAAAGAAGTATTTGAGCAACTGCATCTAACATTAATGTTGACTGAGGGCAGGTGTCTGTGTTTTATTATCCCACAATGACTTTTTATGGGCTGCCCAGCAGATGAGTTCTTAGCCAGGGCTTCATCTGGGCCGAGTCTCAGCTTTGACCATCTGACAGTTAAGTAAGATATTCCCAAGCATATGCAGTTCATCATGCCAGTTTTCTGGACAGGCTTGATCACCAGAAATCATTTTAAATCAGCCCCGGCACTAAGGGGTTATAACTTCCTCCTCACAGTTCTATGAACTTCCATTCTCTATTTCCTGCAAGGCCTTGCTCCTCCCTGCAGCCATTATCCAATGGGAGGAGATGAACCATGGAGGGAAGTTCTTCTGCTGGATGGAGAGGGAGAAAGCAGCAAGCAAGGATGTCCCATCCATGTAGCCTGAAGTGGAGGGGAAAGCTTCTATGAACAATAGGCATTATATTTCATCCAATTTGTCAGCAATGATTCATATCCTCCAGTTGGAAAGATGTGGGGAACGTGTGATTCCTAAAATTTTACTTAACTCCCAGCATCGCTCACTGTGACTAAGATTGGCTGAAGCTGTTGGTAATGAATGTCTGCAAAAGTAGAGCAGTGTTTCTAGACCTCAGCAACTTTAAGATACATGGACTTCAATTCCCAGAATTATAAAGCAAGCATCTTCTTCAGGGAAAGCAAGGAAGCTTCTTGATGTGGGACGAAGGAACTTCATTATATCTTGAACTTAGCTGATAGGTGAGTAGAGATTTGCTCCCACCAACCCTTTACTATTTATCCTCCCACACACCCTTGTGCTGAAAAGGTCATAGAGGCAATGATGACATCACAAAATTGCCCCCAAGGCAAAAGAGAGGAAGTATAAATCCAGCAGCTCTGGGCAGTAAGCACTGAAGAACATACATTACAAGCTCCATAAAGACAATCAGTGAGTCCTAGATTTTGGGGTAGGTATAGGGGTTCTGGCTAGCTGAAGTCATCTTAAATGATCACCTAAAAACTGTGTCTATAAGATCCAGTAATGGCAAGGAAGCCTTAAAGAAAAAAGAGCAAAAGTTAAGCAGTTTTTCTCCCATGCCCCAAGTCTATCAACAATCCTTCAAAATGTTCTCTTCTGCTCTTTTGATTTGGGGACCCAAAAGCTATTTTGAGGAAGCCCTTCCTTGTCAAGTAATCCTTCATACATATGCATAAACACCAATTAATTATTAAGCATCGTATATGAATAAGATCTGATTATGAGAACTAATTCAGTTTAATAAATAATAATAATAAATTTGAATCTGCTGTGATGCAAGTAGTTAAAAAAATAATATTAGATCATTCACTTCTGTGGCTGACTTTCCTGTCAATACAAGGTAATTGTGCACAGGGGAATCATTCATAGATATGATATCATCCCTTGCAGCCATCTAAATGGGAAATGCCTAATTATTGCAGTTACTTTTGTGTTTAATCAGGGAAACTTTGCAATCAATATCCCTTATCTCTGGAACTTCCTGCCTAGAAATATAATTTGACTATTAATTGGGAATTGAATTGCATTTATTATAAGCTGCTTTTAATTAAGATGCTGGGGTGAATTTTTTGAATATTGAATATGCTGCTGTTTTTAAAACTGTAGTTTTAAATTAAGAATATTAGAATTTTGGGACAACCAAAATCTGTTGAATCATACATATGTTTTGTCCTCTCGATAGCTGCTAGATATTTTAGGAAAGCACAGATTTGGAATATCCAAAATAAACCAATAATTATTTAGTTGGATAACTTAATTCAGTTACCAGTTTAAAGTACTTCCAAATAAGCCTGTGTGCCAGATTTCTCCCTCCTAGTCTTCTACAGAAATGCTCACATCTACAACTTTTATCACCTCAAAATAGTATTCTCTTTGGGAATAATGGATGTTACACTCTGAGACCTCCTCAAAGTTCCAAGTTTGACAAAGTCAAAAAATAACATCATGGTCAATATGTTCCACCTTCATGTACCATTTATTTATTGAATTGGTGCCCAGTACCAATCTTCAACTAAGAAATGACATTTTATGCAAAATACATGACATGCACGCACGTATAAATTATGCATATGTTATATCACATTTAACTTATTAAAGTTATATGACACCCGCCTCACTACCCAAATTTAAAACCTCATTAAATATGCTTAAAAACACAGTTGAAGAGTTTGGCCAGGATAAAAATATTTTGTCTACTTCAAAAAAATAGAAAAAGAGCTAACCTTATTTCCTTATTTCTTTTGCCAATGAGTTCAAACAGAGAGCAACTCTTGAGAGCAACTCTTAGGAAGGCTGATTTTTCCATTCTTTCTAAACACCTTGAGAGTAGTAAGTTCAGCAGAAGAGTCTTTTTTTGGAAAAAAAATTATATTATATTGCAGCAGGCTCAAAAAAAAAGAACATTGCCTTTCAAAAGTGTCATCTATAATAACAAAGCACTCTATAATTCTTAGCCAAGATTTGAATTTTGCTTAAAAACAGACAGTTAGACAATATGAGCTATTTTAACAAGGGAGTTTTATGAAGCTTTTAACAGTTTCCTGCAAGAGTCAAGCTGCAGCTTTCTGGACAGCCGTTCCCAAATATTTAGGCAGATTTTCTGATTAGCTATGGAATTTGAACTTGCAGTTATGTAGCCATCCAACCGTTCGACTCTGCAGGGCTACTAAGTCAAAGTTCTGCTCTCACATTTTTCTATGTGCAATGCTGGTTTAGGATGAAGAAAGATGCTACGGTCCCGGCTGACCAGTGTCTCAGCAGGAGAAGACTATGGCAAAGGACTTTTTGGCAGGGAAATGGGACCTTTGCAAGACCAGCTTCGCCATGGAGAATACGACTTACTCAAGTCTGCTCCCATGTTGGAAAGTGACTTTGTGCAGGTATGTCTAAAAATGATTTCTGATTGCCAGATGTTTGTTAGTTTTGACACTTGCCACCAACCTTCCCTATAGAAAACATGCTTTTTAAAATTAAGTTTCTGACAGCAAAACAAAGCAACCTATAGCAAATTTGGTATGTTCCAACAATGGAAGCAGAAAGAGCTTCTGAGTAGATGAGGATCATTCCCCAGATGGGACCTTCCAAACTATCCATTCATTTCCACCTCCCCCCCCCCACCCCCCCATTTGATCAGGTGCCTTTCCACTGGTTTTTGCAGTGGAAAAACCCTGGGATTATATTTCCAATCTATCATTTCATTTTAAAATGTATAAATTGCCGGTGTTTGTTCTAGGATACTAAACAGAACTGGATCATGAAAACAAGCCACAGGGGAAACCAGATTCTTTTATTACTGGTCTTTTTATTATATATGTTCAACCTACATTAATAAATATTTGCAAAAAAAATATAAGGGAAATGAGGAATGACAATTTTGTCATTTAATACAGAGATTACATTGATTATATTCCTGGGAGTTATCAGAGTAGACAACTGGCCATGCACATATGTTTGTGTTTTATTGGAAGGGAAAAAAGGGGGAATCTAAGCAGTAGTACAAGCAAAGGGGGGGGAACAGATAATTTTCTACTTTTTCTCCTACCTGGGGGTTCTAAATAAAACACTGACTATTTTTTTTTCCGAAGGAAAGAAAATTTTAGGTTGGTATTTTACATTATAGAATTCTTCTTGATAAAGGAACTATCCAAAATACGTAGGAAATAATCCAAGATATCCAGTACAACAGCTGTTCTTGTGTTTTATCAGTTCGTTCATGGCACGTAGAAATTTAGCAGATGCAAAGTTGTTGTTATTGACACCAGAATATGGTGATAAGAGCTGGGATTGATTTATTTCCTGCTTGCCAGGCTGCAATTCAAGAGCAAGGAAGAGTAAGAGGAAAATAGATGGTGGCTGTAGGATCACCCTTTTCCTCTCAGAAATTAAAATGAGAAATTCTGAGCCTTCATGGTGCCTTAAAAGGATCCAATGATCTTAATCAGCCAAGAGCAACATTCACAGCTGAAATAGGCTGATACTTCTTGATCCTGGAATCAGTTTTCTCTAACCAGTTGGCAGCATTTAGGAAGTCTCCAGTCCTTTCTTAAATGATGCCCCAACCCTTACGCCATAACCCCTGAAGTGGTGGATGTTCAACAAATCATGCATGTTTCTCTTTCCCCTTACTGCCTCACATTCCAGAAAAAGCTGCTGTCACGGGAGCATGAGAAAATAATGAAGTCTGCCAAATGGCAGTAAAAACAGTGAAAGCAGCTTTTCCGCCTCTAACAGCAGCCTTGATTTTAATAAATTAGCAAGTGAAGCTATAATGATTTGGCTATAGTAAGTGTTACTATCAGATAATAGCCCAGAGAGCAAGTAGCTAATAAAGGATAAGTAAGAGGGCCTGCTTAAAATTGTAATCCTAATCATGAAGAGTCAAAGTCTTCCTGCTCGTTCATTGAAGAGAAAAGACCTGTGTTTGTTAAGGTGCTAGATAACAAGGATTTAAATATTTAAATTTTGATTCAGTTTGTTTAATAGAAAACAGGATGAAACTGAGTGATGGACTAGAAGAGGGTAAACTGTACCATAATCACAGAGGCTGTCCAGATGATTGCTCCTCAAATACATTGGAACTAGAAATCCCATCCTCCACGTCAGCAAAGCCACTGAAGGCTGAAAGTGATTTGAGTTTGGTTCCCTGTGGAAGGGGCAGAGGTGGTATTCAGTTGGTTCAGACCAGTTCAGGCAAACCGGTAGTGAAAAATTGCAGGTGGGTGGGCCAGCCCACCCACCCCGGCTCT
This sequence comes from Coluber constrictor foxii, assembly GCA_038048745.1. Lineage (NCBI taxonomy): Eukaryota > Metazoa > Chordata > Lepidosauria > Squamata > Colubridae > Coluber > Coluber constrictor. The sequence goes on from CM075961.1 coordinate 76,426,315, forward strand.
ATGCCTCCTATTTAGGCACATTTTTTTAAGCTGGGCGCATGTGCAGAAGGTGCACGCACAAGCAAAGCGTATGCACATGCTCACATTTGCAAACCGATAGGGAAAGTAAGTGAATACCATCCCTGGGAAGTCATTAGAGACTTTTGTCCTTTCACGCCATCTGTAAAGGACGTCTGGATGGATGCACAGAGCTTAAATTTCTGAATAGGAAGATCCATTGTTCCTATTTGATTCACCTGGAACCTAGAAATATTTACAAAATTAAAAACCTCAGCAATGTTAAATCCTATTGAGGGTTATTTCATCAGGGTACTTGAAATTCCAGAGGGAAGAATCATCTGCTTACTTGTCTTCACAATAGGGCTGCCTCTGCATTAATCCTGATTTGTTCTCTGCAGATTAGCAAGCGAGGAGAAGTGATTGATGTACACAATCAAATTCAGACGGTGACTGTTGCAGTAGCCTGCACAAGCCCCAGTCTGCTGGTCCCCAATGTATTACTTTTGGCTCGTCCCCTCTTTCCCCCTGAAGAGCCTCCTACAAAGTTTAAATCCTTCTTTCATCCACGTCACCCAGCTAAGAGATATGAGCTCACCAGGTGGGTTTAGTTTTTCTCTGTAAGACAGAGGCTGAGATGCAGCCTCATCTTTCTCAGATCTTATACTATAGATTGGCCCCTTTTTTATGGACTGGGATTACCTACTTTCTGTAGAGGTAAAAATCAAATAGATCAAGACTGTAATTAGTCACACAGCAAATGATAAGATCCTGGTCCAAGTCCAGATTTATACCTAGACATGAATAAATAACTTTGGAGCTGTCACTCTTTTTCCCATAACATGCTACTGCCTCTACCGGACTCTGGACAGAGGTTATTCCTCTGTTCTGGTCCTATTGGATCTTTCGGCGGCTTTCAATACCGTCGACCATGGTATCTTGCTACGTCACCTCGAGGGGCTGGGAGTGGGAGGCACCGTTTTACAGTGGTTCTCCTTCTACCTCTCAGGTCGAACGGAAGCAGTGTTGACAGGGGAGCAGAGATCAACCCTGAGGCCCCTCACTTGTGGGGTGCCCCAGGGGTCGGTTCTCTCGCCACTTCTGTTTAACAACTATATGAAACCACTGGGGGAGATTATCCATGGTTTTGGGGTGAGGTATCATCAATACACTGATGATTCTCATCTCTTTATATCCACCCTGAACCAGCCCAGAGATGCCCTCGACATGATGGCTCGGTGCCTGGAAGCTGTACAAGTCTGGATGGGTAGAAACAGACTTCGACTCAACCCTGCCAAGACCGAATGGCTGTGGATACCGGCATCTCAGTTCATAGGAGAGGTTCCATCGTTGGCTATAGGGAGTGAAGTTTTACCCCCTGTAAATAGGGCACGCAACTTGGGTGTCCTCCTGGACTCACGGTTGAGTCTAGAAGATCATATAATGACCATGACCAGGAGGGCATACGCCCAGATCCGTCTGGTGTGCCAGTTGCATCCCTACTTGGACCGAGATGCCCTATGCACAGTTACCCATGCACTAGTCACTTCACGTATTGACTGTTGTAATACTCTCTACATGGAGCTGCCCTTGAGGGCCATTTCGAGGCTTCCACTGGTACAGAATGCAGCAGCGCAGGTTGTGATGGGAGAATCCCGATATTCCCATGTTACACCTCTCCTGCGTGACTTGCATTGGTTGCAAGTTGCCCTCCAGGTGAGATTCAAGGTGCTGGTGATGACCTATAAAGCCCTACATGGCTTAGGCCCAGGATATTTGGCAGACCACCTCAGCCAGCAACGACATCCCATTGCCTGGTTTGCGCCCATAGAGAGCTCAGGGTGCGGTCAGCTAGACAGTGTCGGCTGGCAGCCCCCAGGGGTAGAGCTTTCTCTGTGGGTGCACCCACCCTCTGGAATTGACTCCCCTTGGAGCTCCGATTGGCTCCTGACCTTCGCACCTTCTGCCGTGAATTAAAAACTTGGTTATTCAAGTTTCCTGATCTGGATTGATGGAGTTTTAAGGGTTTTAAATTTTAGTGGGTCTAGCCAGATTTTAACTCTGTATTATGGCTTGTGAATTTTATCATTGTGAGCTGCCCTGAGTCCATTGGAGATAGGGTGACATATAAGCCAAATAAAATAAATAAAAATAAATATATGGTCTTAATAAACCTAGTGCCAATTGTACTTTTTGAACATTTTTTTCTCATTCAGTAGGAGATGATTTAATTATTTCATTGCATTAACTCAGACAGAGATTGCAGAATATTGTATTAAAGATTGTTAAATTGCTCTAATTTAATGAAGTGTACCAACAACTTTCAAATAGCAAAAATATTCACTGGTGTTCTAATAGCTGTAACTACGAAAAAGTTGTCAACTATATTCCATGCTCCTTGTCTTCCTCCCCATCTTTTAGGCTTTTTCCTCTGTGTCTGATTAGGATCTCAATCCACAATCCAGAGAAGAAGCAGCTACGATTCAAGCTGGCAAGTGGCCGTACCTTTTACCTGCAGCTCTGTCCCCAGCCTAACACCCAGGAAGATATCTTTGCCCTGTGGATCAAGGTTGTCAATATGCTGCGACCACCTTCAGACTTGAGCATAAAATCTCACCGCAAGACCAAACATGAAACCTCCAAGTCAAAGGTGTACTGTCTTTCTATTGCTAACTTCTGTTTGTTTTTATATCATTAGTGGAATGGCATGTTATGGAATAATATATGCAAAGGGGATCATTCCAAGACATTTGCAGTCCAAGTATTGACAGAGGAAAAGGAAGAAATATAGGTAGCTGCTTTATTCAAAGCCAGACTATTTGTCCAATTAGGCCAGTACTATTGACATTATCTAGGGACATGGTGGCTCAGTGGCTAAGATGCTGAGTTTGTCGATCAAAAGGTTGGCAGTTCAGTAGTTCAAATCCCTAGTGCCACGTAATGGGATGAGCTCCTGTTACTAATCCCAGCTTCTGCTAACCTAGCAGTTCCAAAGCACGTAAAAAATGCAAGTAGAAAAATATGAACCACCTTTGATGGGAAGGTAACAGCGTTCTGTGTGCCTTTGATGTTTAGTCATGACAGCCACATGACCATGGAGACATCTTTGGACAGCGCTGGCTCTTCAGGTTTGAAACAGAGATGAGCACCGCCCCTTAGAGTTGGGAATGACTAGCACATATGTGAGAATGGAACCTTTACCTTTACCTATTGACATTGACTGGCAAACTTTCCTGGGGGTTTCAAAGAGGAGTCTTTTCCGCACCAACTTAGGGTTATTGTATGGCTTGGAAAGCATTCCAAAAATGATGAACAAGTAAGATTTATTGCTCAAACCTTTTTGGTTCTGTTTGTTTTAGAGTCCAGCAGGATCCTTAAATGTAGAAGAAAAAGTGAGTGAAGAGAGTGTATACTTAGCATCTGAAACTCCCAGCCTTATCCATGAAGAAGTTACAAGCAGACAAAGTCTGGTAATGTCCATGGAAAGCCTGCCAAGCTCACAAGGGCCCAGCTGGTCTCCCATTGCCAGTGAAGAAAAGATATTTGACTTTGATGGCTACCCACTGGCAGAGGGAAGGAGGTCACCACCACAGCCTTTTGAAAGACCTCCCAGTCGCAAGAGCCGAGGCAGTAGGAAGGAGAGGGCTGGAAGCACTGCTTCTTCAAACAGGTATCCAGTTTATTTATGACCATTTTTTTTTTACCACCATAATCAGAAAAGGACTTGGATTTCAGATGGGGAGGTCAAGAGAACGTGCTGCTTTTTGGTAGGGTTTTAGCTCTAAACCACTGAACAATCTATAGCTGAAGTAATAGGTGCAGGGGGATAGCTGCTAAGCAAGTGAGATATCCCGATTAGTTGTGAAACCTAGGTCTTTCAGATGCTACTCAGCGACAGTTCCCAGCATTCAACCAACATAGCTAAAACTGAGAGATGTTTCATGTTGATATTCAGCATCTGGAAGGTTTGTAATTTCTCCCTCTTGATAACTAGAACTGGAAAGATTTCACTTCACATTTCTGTTCAGCTATGAAGTCCTTCAGTGATAAGATATCCTCTAGTGTTCATTCACAGCTTCCATCATTTCTAAAAAGTAATTAAAGATGTAACCTAACACTGGAGAACAACAGTTGGGAAAGCTTACAGTTAAAAAAAAAAGGAAATACACTATATTTAAGTCATAAATCTGATTTACCTGCAGTCTGAACCAAGTATAGAACCTGATCAGATATTTTTAAAATTCTGTTTCCATCATAAAGGTCAAGCATAGCCATCAGCCTGACAAAATTGTACATCTCTGGCCCAGATGATGCAAAACAGGCTTGAAGAGTACTGGGTGGGACTTCTAGTACAATTATTTTGCGGTTCTGCTTTCTATGAGTAGCCATTTGGGGATCCAAATACCACAATCCAGCACAGAACTGGAAGGCAAAGATTGGGCAGGTCTGGAGGAAAGAGGGGTTTGGGTTCTTCAGTCCAAAACAAGCATTTTAATGTGACTAAAGGAGCGAAGCTTCAGGGTTTCCCCATGGAGCGTTTGAGGAGATTGAAAGAGTTTGTTGGGAATTGTTCTTTCAGGAAAACCAGTAAGAGCGGCAGAGCGAACAAGAAGAAATCAGCCCAGAAAGGTAAGACAAGCTGTCATCCAAACGTCCCTGCCCCTATGGCAGCTCATTCTTGAGATTGCTCCAGATGATAGCCAGCATCATGCTTGCATCATTCATCCCCCTAACAGTTGGCATTCCTGGGAGTGGCTCTTTTCTGTTATTCCCCTATCATGTAATCTTGGGAAAACTATTTTTTTAAAAATAATCCAACTGACAGCCACAGAAGGGGCGAGGCCCTTGCCCAACACCTCATGGGAAGATGAAGAAGCATTTTCTTTTGTTTCTCTGCAGACTCATCCCGGAAATCTAGCAAGATCCTCTCCCTTATCAGTTTCTGCTCCTGGGGGAACCGGCGGAGAAGCAAATCCCGAGGCAAAGGAAAGAAACGCTGATCAAAGGCAGACCTTCAGCGGATGAGCCTCTTCTCCACTTCACTGTAATAAAAAAGAACTGATTTTCAATTGAGGTTGTTTTGCCAAGCAAAGGACAGTGGTGATAATGATTGTGGGAAGGGAATTAAGCCAAAAAGAGGTATGTTTGATAAAAGAGGCGTTTCTCATAAATTAGTTCTCTATTATGAGATTTCACTTCATGTCTCTTGGAAATTTTACAGACCTCTAAGTTCAGCATCTTGGGGTTTTTTTGTTTGTTTGGTTGGTTTTTGTTATCTCATTAAGTCTGAATTCTGATAGCCATTGCTGAACTTCGGACTTATGAGAGATGAGGGAGGCCTACTCAGTGAGGAAAGTGATCCACTCAGCTAGGGACGGGGTTACAGTGAGAAAGCAACACCCATTTGCTCCATTATGTATCCCACCTACAAGATCCTTATTCTTCTCACATTTACCTCTTGAAACCAATGTCTCTTCATACATCCTACTCTGCCCCTGAGTACAATCAACTTTTGGTATTTTATGAAAAATAATCTGACTCCTGAAAAAGCTTTATGTTTTAATTCTGTGTTTCATTTTTTGTTAGTCAAACATCCTCCTTTCTGCATCCCCTTAATTGTCTAAACACATATAAATTGGGAATAGAAGCACACAAATATTTGTTCTTTCTCTCTCACACACAAACACAAATGCCCACAGTATTCTTTCCCCACAGTAAATCATATTATAATCCTTAAAAGTTGTGTGGGAGAGGAGTTCTGAAGCTATATCTTAAACAACATTTGCACCACTTTTGCCATTATTTTTTTTTTGCACCTCAAATATTGTATGTTTGTTCTCAGTATGTTTGTATGGCATTTGTGTTTCCTTTTTAATAGCATCCAATAGCCATAACTGGTGTAAATCTGTGATGCTTCATCACCCATTCATCAGAGGTAGTCAACATGAACAACAGTGGGTGGGATTCGAAAAATGCTTATTGACTGGTCCAGGATGATTCAGAAATGCCCCTCTCTCTAGCCCTGTCCAGCTCCTCTGCTGATATTCTGCCATTGTTCCCCCTTAACAAATTTGATACAGCAGCACTTGGCAGTGGTCTATCATGACCATACCAAACTCCTTACCCAACAGTATATTGTAGCAGTGATGGGAGTGATGGGACCAACTCTTCCCATACATCCACTATTTCCAGGCAGAACACAGAGGTATCTGGAAGTTTCTAATATAAAAAAGGATGTGGTAAGGGAGACAAATGCTATTTTTTTTTTTATTTACTCCCCTTTGTGACTCCAATCTTTTTTATTCAGGACAAGCAGCACAAAAAAGGAACCTAGTGATACAATAATTCTGAAATGAAATCTATCCTTATCCTGCTGCTATGAGTACCTCATTGCTTCAGAGAAGGGGAGGGGGGTCAGACATCACAGCCCCATGCCTTTTCTATGTTCCTTGTGATGTCACACACATGTCCCAAAGGAGGAACTTGTGAGGCAATACCTTGTTTCCCCCAAAATAAGACATCCCCTGATTATAAGCCCAATCGGGCTTTTGAGCACATGGCAATAAGGCCAAGCACTTATTTCAGGGTTCAAAAAAATATAAGACAAGTTCTTATTTTCAGGGAAACATGTTAATATAAATCTGCTGCAGTTAATAGGTGTTTTTCCAATCAGCTAGTGATATGAAGAAGAGAGGCACCAAAGCCGGAAGACTAAACTACCATCCTTTTGCTTTCATGAGTTAAATTCTTAATTGGAATAACACTATTAGACAATGAATAAGAATGAGGATTAGCACTAAAGACAAATTTTCTGCAGACATACTTTTCTGTCAATGCAGGGATCCACAAACAGCATTTTAATTCACTGAGAAAGACCAAAAGCTAAGGTCAATTACTACACTAAATCAAAGTCATGTTTTAAAATCACAAGTCTAAATTCATACAGCACACTGTTAAAACCAAACAAAGATTATGGTTTTGTATAATGAACTCAGTCATATTATGCCAATCCACAACAGAGAATGCTTCTCTCCAAATGGTACTTCTGCAAATTTTCTCCTATTGCTTCTTTCATTTAACCAATTTCATATTAAGTTAAGCAATAACGCTCTTTGCTTTTGCCTTAATTAAATGCCACCGTGGCTTAAAAACAATTACTACCCCTATTGAGAAGCTTCTACATTAAGGCAAAAAGAAATCAGATCCTATTATGAATTAGTTTTATGTGCTCATGGAACAAGAGAGACATTTTACAATAGCTTTAGGTAGCTAAAAGCTATCCAGGAAGATACTTCTACCCAGTGGTGAAATCTTCCACGGGTTGCCACCGGTTTGCTGCCCGCACATGTGCGCTGTATGCCAAACGCATGCGCAGTGCACACCAAATGCATGCTTTGTGTGGAAAAAGCCGTTCGAAGGTAAATAGAACAGGGAGGGAGGGACAGTTGTGCCGTACGATTTAGATTTGCTAGAAAGCAGAATTTCCTGTAGCTGGTGGTCAAAAATACCGGTTCAGATAAACTGGTAGCTTTTTTTAGCTGTTCACCTGAACTTGTAGCTTTTATTACTACTGGTTCGCCCAAACCATTGCAAACCAGTAGCATTTCATCCCTGCTTTTGCCCCAGATTCAATGTTTCAATGGTTACTCCCACATGATTTTGGGCTCTTGGCAAATGGCCCTCAGTTACAGTCTTGCAGCAATATTGCTATGTCACTGCAATTTATGATATTTTTTGCTGGAAATTGGCATTTACTTCCAGCAAACAACAATATCCCCCCTCCCATTGTTTACAATGGACTTGCTTTTTGATTTGCTTAAATAATATTTTTTTAAAAAGTAAAATCAGGTTGATCCCATGATGACCCACTTAATAATCAGCATCTTAGAATCACAATACTAGGCTCAATTACAGTCATAAATTGAAGATTACCTGTGTAAAATAGTAACATGAATGGAGCTATTGATGAAGGATAAAGAAAATTACCTAATATTGAGGTTGTAAGGGATGTGTATACAGATTCAAGGTATATTGTAAGATTAAAAGAAAATAAACCCCAAAATGAATTCACAAACACTTGTGATGTCCCTCAATACTCCTTTATATTTGTGCAAAAATTAAGTGCAATTTTATTGTTGAAGAATTAGTGCTGCAAGCTGTCTGGTTCCATTAGATCTGTCTTTTAAATGATAAAGGACACAACCTTAAAGCCATTGACCTTATTTTACACAGGATCACAAAGTTGCTATCAGAATAGCCATTCTGCTCAAAACAAGGTATTTCTAAACCTATTTATAAATGTAATTTTCCTTCACTTTAAAATTAAGATAAACGAATTCAAATAAAAAACTACATGAAGAAGCCCCTAAACAATGCCCACTCAAATAAGCTTATTAACTTGTAGTTTAATTTTTTTTCATACTAGTATGTTCTCCATAATATGAGGACAACACATTTTAAAATCACCTTTTCATTTTTTTCATTGAAAAAATTATACAAAAACATCGAAATAATGTTGTCTTTCACTACAAAGCCTTTCTCATATTCTAGAATGCAACTTTCATCTTATTCAGGAATTATTTACCAAAAACTATCAGAATTTAGGCTCTATCTTGGCTGTATAGCTGGCTTTTTTCAGCATTGTAAACATATTTTAACAGGAGAAAATTGTTGGCTCAATCCCAGTTTGTAATGAAAGCAATTTTCTTTCCACTTATGCTGATTTAACTTAAGGCAACAAATTTATTTCAGTGAGAAAAATCTTAACATTTTTTCACATCTAAGTCTGCTTACTCCTATCACTTTATGGCTTATTCTGCAAAGATTTTTTGTTCACTTAAATGCCATTGTGGTCAAGTGAAACTTCTAAATGCAGAAATAATATAAGGGGACAAGTGACAGGCTTGTGATAATACGAAAAATATTTGCTTGCAGTTAGGTTAGGGTAGAGAATATTAGATTTAACATTCTGTCTCACCAAAAAAACCTAATTTCTAGAATAAGGGAGATATGGCAGATAAAAGGGAGTCATTTGCTGCATAGCTTTATTAATAATGAATGGGCCATGAGCATTATTTGTAAAAAAGATGCTAAATTTGGTCAAGCTTTCATCAATAAACTGCTTTAATTTCTGGCTTTTGTAGTGCATACATATTGTAACATTTCTTCCCTTGGTGACTTTGGTTACCCTAGATCCTCTTCTACTGAGTACCTTCCCTCCTTCCTTCTAGTCAGAATGGCGTTAATAATTTAATAAATTATTACATCACTTGACTCCCAGAAACTCTGAGCGATTTACAAAAAACATTTGAAAATGTAGCATTCCAAAAATACAAAACAAAGAGGATAAAAAGATGGCAAGAAAAAACATCTGGATGGGAACAAAGAGAAAGGAGTGTCATGTCACTGCATTATTTTGTATTTGCCAGCTGAGCTTCCATTCTGAACATTACAGTAGCTTGCCAGAGAACCTTAACTCTAAGATAAGAACTGCTTTGAGCTACTGCGCATGTCTACATTCTTTCTTTCTAACTTCCTGACTTACTTTCTCTTTTGTCCGTCTCTGAGATATCACTGCCGGTAACGATGTAGTTAACTAGGTTTTTAACTTTATAAATTAAAATGTTTTTTAGAATTTATAGTTCAGGTTTTCTTTCTTTGAGAGTATACACCATGGAAAACAAGATCCAGTCACCTCTAATTAATTAGTTTTCCCCAGGGGGGGGAACAAGGCCGATTCACGCTTCGACATGTCACTTTTCCTCAACAAAGGCCTCTTTGCAAAGAGTCATGTCTTCCATATGTCTTCAAAATACCAACAGCATAGGTGCCATTTGAACATTTTATGGACAAGGCCTAAATATTGCCATCATCAAATTTTATTTCATACTGCTCTTCATACTGCAAAATATTCCCCAGAACACATTTTTGCATGGTAAAAAGTGATCAGGTCTGATTTATATCTGTCATTATAAGCTCAGGTGCATATTCAATTATACCCCACCTTTATTATTTTTACAAACGACTCAAGGCAGTATCCAACATATCTCCCTCTCCCTATTTTTCCCATAACAAAAAATCCTGAAAGTGGGTTGGGCTGAGAAAGTGACCGGCCCAAAATCACCCTGTTTGCTTTCATGGCTAAGAGACGATTTGGACTCACTGTTTCCTGGTTTCTAGCTGGGTGTCTTAACCACTAGACCAAACTATTTGAAACAAAACAAAATTAAAACATTTAAAATAAAATTAAATTAAAATGTTTGAATTTAAACATTTAAAACAAAAATCTGTAAGATGTAGTGTGTCAATGAAGCAAAACTATATTTATACCAGAAAAGCCATTTTAGGTAAAGTACCTACTCAGTCAAATGTAAATTTCATTTCTTGAATAAATCACAACTGCATGTTGTGTGAACTCAGTCCTGTCATGTGTAATCCACAGTACGGATGAAACCAGTCAATCATGTCTTATTCCATAAAAAGCTAGCCACAGTTCAGCATAGTGTAAGGTCCCAAAATATACTTGAGTCACCAGAATGTCAAAGAGAGAGACTCAAGACAAGGCTTGCAAAAAGAAGCAGATTTTATTTATGGCCAAAATACTGGGTGGGACTATATCCAAAACATACAGATACAATACATGTGAAGAGATAGCCACACCTTCAGGAAGATATGGCTTCTTTTTTATGTAGCAGAGACATTAGCTTAGTACCCAATTCTGGTCTCCTAGTTTAGGTTTGTATATTTTTTTATTGCCCTGCAACGGAATAGAAGCCTCCCAATTAGAGTTCACTTAAGTATGTTAATTCATTTATTAACAGCAGTGATTCACTTGACTGTGGCAAGAAAGAACAAAAAACAAGGCAAAACTCAAGTCTTCCCTCAGCAACAGAAATTGTGATCGTGAATCGAGGATTATTTTATAGAAAGTGAAGACAAATAAGAGAAGAACAGCATCCGAGAAGAAAAACGGATCACTTTTCTTACGCAAGAGTAAAGCAAGCCCAGGCATTTCGTTGCGTTTGTACATGCGTTCCCGATTTCAATTCTAGGAAAGAAAAACCAGGGCCTTGGGAAATATCGTCCTTCACTTACTAATTATTTTCCTCCCTCACCCATGCTTTGCTTGCCTTTGCTTCCAAATTATTGGAGAAAACACATTGCAATGCCGGCTGTTAAGACCAAGCCTATTCGCTCTTACACTCGCTTCTTTTAATGGGACGTCTCTTCCTGCATCACGTGGCTTCATGTTCTCCCACCAATCTCCGAGCTGAATCCGGACGAGCTGCAGAAGCGCTGAAGTTCGTGACACGCATTCCCCTCCTTTAGGCGGAAAGGGAAGGATTGTCTTTACTCCTTTCCACCTGACGGTCGTGCATGTCAATGGCTGAGATTCTGGAGTTCCGCGTCCCCCCGGGGAATGGCCGGACTCTTCTAGTCTTAGGGCTGGAGTCGGAGGAGTCGGAGGCAAGTATCGAAAAAGCAAAGCTGGGTTTTGCTCCAACCATTTCTCACCCCAGGTGTCGACATCTTTTTAAAGTTGCCGGGACGCTTTTTCGATGCATTTGTGTAAGCCAGCAAAAGCAGCTGTTGCTACCTCTCCGTCCGCTGCTTCTTCGTTAGAATATTTATTGGCAAGGAAGTTCTTCGAGCTTGTGGGAACCGTGTTTGAAAAACGGCTTCTTCCCGCCTTAAGCGTTGGGGCTGTTACAGCAACCCCGCCTTATCAATGTGGGAATCGCTGGGTCTAGCGGCATTTTGGTGCTTTGCCCCTTCTCGGACGGCGGGAGTGAAGGCGAGTGCATATATTCGATCTCAGTAAAACTACACAGTTCGCTTTGCGCAAGCGATTCGTCCTTTTTTCCAGGCTTCAATTCATTGAACGTACGATACTCTTATAGCATATTTAAGGTATCTAAAATTTGCCAAACCTTTTCAAAGTTTTCAAATTGCTCATCGGTCGAGTGAGCTTCCATCTAAAACTTCCTTTCTAGAAACCGGTCTATATAGGCCTTGCTGTTCACGGCTGACCCATATTTTGTGCCTTAACTTTCCAAATTATTTTCTATTGAAAGATGAAAAATAAATTCATAAAGTAAAATGCAACAGAAGTTAACTGTTGTCTAAAAACATGGACTTTCATTCTTCTACGAGGCTTGATTTTTGCCTCAGACTAACTAATTTTACCTTATTTTTAAACAAAGTTTGTAATGAAGTATATTCTTGTTAAAAACAAGGACACTCTTGAGAAAATGTCCTTAAGGAAGTAGACAGGGCTTGGAAAAAACGCTCCATGTCTGATTTATGGCAGGGATTTGCACATACAGGTAGTTCTCAATATACGACCACGATTGAGCCCAAAATTTCTATTAAGTGAGACATTTGTTAAATGAGTTTTGCCCCATTTTACAATCTTTCTGCCATAGTTGTTAAGTCACTGCAGTTGATAAATTAATAATCCAGATGTTAAGTGAATCTGGCTTTCACATTGATTTTGCTTGTAAGAAGGCCACAAAATGTGATTTATTTATTTATTTAAATTTGTATACCTCCCTTCTCCTGAGGGACCCAGGGCAGTGTATGGCCAATAGTAAAACAACATAAACACAAAAGTTAAAAATAATTTAAAACATATTCAATGGTTTGGCCATGTATTTTAAAAACCCAACTAAAATTCATCATTCCATCAGACCAGCTTGTTGGAATAGGAAAGTCTTAAGGGCACGGAGATTCTGAGTATCTCCGGGGGCAATTTGTTCCATAGGGCAGGAGCCCGCACAGAGAAGACCCTCCCCCTGGGGGTCACCAGTCAACATAATTTGACTGACGGCATCCTGAGGAGGCCCTCTTTGTGGGAGCGTATTGACCGGTGGGAGACTATCGGTGGCAAAAGGCAATCTTGTAAATATCTGGATCCTAAGCCATTAACATGACTTTGGGATACAGCAAAGGTTATAAATATGAGCCAGTTGCCAAACATCTGCATTTTGATCATGTGATCATGGGGATGCTGCAAAGGTTATAAAACCTTTTTATATTTCATATTTTTATATATAAAAATATGAAAATGTCATATTTTTCAGTTCCATCATAACTTCGAACAGTAACTAAATGAACTATAAGTCAAGGACTACCTGTATAGTACGCTAAGCACTCCTAGTTCCACCTTCTTTGAGCATTTGGTGGTGCAGTATATAGCTAAGTAAGGTCAATGACAGTTTTATCTGTTTTTATAAATGATATGGTTAAAAAAAAATACATTTTCCCATGGCAGCTTACAACACAACTTTAAAACATTTAAAAGTTAAAATTAAAAGTGACAACCAACCAACAAACAATGTCTAATTACCCCCTCCACATCAAAAAAAGAAGCAAGACCAAAACTAATTAAGATGTCCCACTAGCACAACTGAGTTGTTAAAATATTAAAAAGTGGAACATATTTTTTTAAAATTGTATAGGCCCGTGATGGCGAACCTATCACATACAGCACCCTCTCTGGCCATGCAAGCCATTTCCCCAGTTCAGTTCCACCGTGGATGCGTGCATGCCTCCCTCCAACCAGGTGGTTGTCAGGTCTCTGGTGCACGTGCATTGCATTTTGGGGGTTTGGGCGCATTGCATTTTGGGGGTTTGGGACTGAGTGCCCAAAGCGAGTGCATGCTTTGGGCACTCAGTCCGGAAAAGGTTACCCATCATAGGTATAGACACTATTGGGGAGGAATCCCTAAGCTAGGAAATTGAGAATTCACCATTGAAAAGATTGTCTTAAATTCATAGATAAGCAACTTCCATCCGATTTTTTGGATTTAGGATTATTTTATCAATGCTATTGGTAGCTTCTTTACTACTTCTCTTGGCACCCATCAAAATCTTTCTTTTTGAAAAAGTAGATAAGCTCGCAAATAAAAACACTGAACTTTACTGACCTACATACCTCTAAAGGTTGACTCAGCCTTCCATCCTTCCAAGGTAAGTAAAATGAGGACCCGGATTGTGGGGGCAATAAGCTGACTTTGTATAAAAAAGAATACCGCTTGGGGGGGCCAAAAGCCCTACTACGCAGGTATATACAAAAGTATGAAGGCTATTGCTTAACACATTGTAAGCCTCCCTGAGTCTCTGGAGAAGGGTGGCATTAAATCAAATAACTAAAGATAGATAGATAGATAGATAGATAGATAGATAGATAGATAGATAGATGATAGATAGATAGATAGATAGATAGATAGATAGATAGATAGATAGATAGATAGATAGATAGATAGATACAGATAGTTCTCGTCTTACAATAGTTTATTTAGTGACCATTTAAAGTTACAACAGCACTGAAAAAGGTGATTTACGACTTTTTCACTCTTACAAATGTTGCAGGATCCCTGTGGTGACGTGATCAAAATGCAGTGCTTGGCAACTGGCATCTGTTTGTGACAGAGTCATATAATCCCTTTCTGTGACTTTTTGCAAGCAGAGTCAATGGAAGAGTCAGATTCATTTAACAACCACGTTACTAACTTAATAATTATAGTGAATCGCTTAACAATTGTGGTAAGAAAGGTTGTAAAATGGGGCAAAACTCACTTAACATCTGTCTCACTTAGCAATAAAAATTTTGGGATCAATTGTGGTTGTAAATTGAGGGCTACCTGTACTGTATAGATTACAGGTATGCATACTAGGAGTCATCAGCCAGCATGAAACTGAACCACTATTCAAGGTTTGCCCAACAAAGCAAGAATGAGCAGTCTTCAATTTGCCTTCTGTCAACTTTCCGGAAAATTGTGACTCTTAGTTGCTCACAACTCACGATCTGAGACCCTTTAGCTTTTTCACAAATACTGTCTTTTCTAATAGATTCCTTTGTGTGTTTGCCTTTTTCCCCTCTCCAGCATGCTCTCCATCTTATATTCTCTACCTTTGGAGTGCTCTATTCTGTAAGACTCTGCAGAAATGCTTCAGTAGCTGGGCCTGGCTATCATGCCTTTATTAGGTTCTACTCTGCCCGAGATGCCAGCAAGGCACAACAGGCTTGCAACGGGAGGTCACTGTTTCAGAAAACTGCTCTGAAGGTATGTTGCTGCATAATCTAAGATCATGGAGTCCACAGCTCATATTAGACTGTGATTTGCTTAATGGTGTTTTACGCAATGAAATATACCTGAACTTTACAGACCTCTGTGGTTATGTTCATTGTTGTTGTTAGTTGCGAAGTTGTGTCCAACCCATCATGACCCCATGGACCAGTGGTCACAACCGGTGGTCCGCGAGAAAATTCTGGTGGTCCACGGCACACCCGGGTGGAGGAGCTGCTCCAGGATGGGCAATGGCCAGTCCTGTGACTAGAGCTCTGGAATATGGACTCTGGACTGGCCAGACAGCTCATGGTGGGCTGTAAATCTCCGCCGTAAAGGGAGGTTCATGCAACTTGCAATTTTGCAGCGCAGCCCTCACCGGCCGGAATAAGGTAATGGTGCAAGGGGAGGAGGTGCAGGCGAGCGGAAGCAACAGGTGGCAGCAATCCCGGGCTGTTTCTTTCCCCTGCTGTAGCTTCCTATTGGCTAAACCTACCAGTGGCTGTCCCCACCTCTCACCCTCCCTTCCCAGTCACTCCTCGCCTGGCCTGAGAAGGGAAGGGCGGGACATAGAGATTTGCTCCATATTGTAGAGCGGGAGCGAAGCTTTGTCTCTTGCTGGATCTCACGGGTATTTCTTCCCACCCTTGTTGGTGCTCCACGCACTCTCGGGGAGATGCTTGACTTCCTCTCAGCCCCAAGACACTGGCTGGCCCATGAGATGGGAGAGAGAAAGAGAATGAGAGAGAGAGAGAATGAAAGAGAGAGAATGAGAGACAGAGAGAGAATGAGAAAGTGGGAGAGAGGGGAGAGAGAGAAAAAATGAAAGAATGAGAAAAAGTGGAAATCAGAATCAGAGAGAATGAGAGAGAATTAGAATGGACATAGAGAGAGAGAGAAAGAGACAGAATGAAAGAGAAAGAGAGAAAGAATGAGAGAATCAGAATGAGATAGAGAAAGAGCCAGAATGAGAGAGAGAGAGAGAAAGAGACAGAATCAGAGAATCAGAATGAGAATGAAAGAATGAGAGAGAATCAGAATCAGAGAGAGAAAGAGGGGTAGAAACAGAGAGAGAGAGGAGGGAGAGTTCCTGAACAGATTAACAGAATTGGAAGGGACCTTGTAGGTCATCTAGTCCAACCCCCCGCTCAAGCAGGAGACCCTACACAATTTCTGACAAATGGCAGTCCAATCTTTTCTTGAAAGTCTCAAGTGATAAAGCTCCCACAGCTTCCGAAGGCAACTTCTGTTCCATTGGTTGATTGTTCTCACTGTCAGAAAGTTCCTCATTTCTAGGTTGAATCTCTCCCTGGTCAGTTTCCATTATTCCTCATCTGGCCTTTAGATGCCCCGGAAAATAACTTGCCCCCCTCCTCTCTGTAGCAGCCCCTCAAATATAGGAAGACTGCTATCATGTCTCCCCAGGTCCTTCTCTTCACTAGACTAGCCATTCCCAGTTCCTGCAACCATTCTTCATATGTTTTAGTCTCCACTTCCCTAATCATCCTGGTTGGTCTTCTCTGCACTTTTTCTAGAGTCTCAACATCTTTTTTATAGTGTGGTGACCAGAACTGGATGCAGTACTTTAGGTGTGGTCTTACTAAGGCTTTACAGAGTTTTATTAGTATCTCACTTTACCTTGATTGTATCCCTCTGTTAATGCAGTTCAGGATTGCATTGGCTTTTTTGGCTGCAGCTGCACGCTGCTGGCTCATTTAGCTGGTTGTCCACTAAGACTCCAAGACTCACAGTCACTGCTATTAAGCCTGGTTTCACTCAGTTTATACGTGTAGTTTTAGTAGAGCTTAGCATGAGATGTAAAATTCCCTCTTTTTTAGAACTCTGTTTTAACTTCCTGGAAGAAACTAAGAAAGTCAGCCATAGTTTGACTCTACTTTCTTTGCAGCTTAATACTCTTCTAACCCTTAACAGTAGCTGCTGAAGTAATAGATCATTGTTGGTCTCCCTGCTAAGGATGGGACAGGAAGGATGGAGTTAGTACTAGAGGGCTAGGCTATGATAGCAGCCTAAGAAGAGTGAGAGAATACAGCAGAGGCTCAGAAGAAAACTGAACTAGACTATTATAAGTAGTCCTTGACTTACGACCACAACTTTCAGGACCCCATTCTGTCACTGGGGAGTCCAGGCACTTCAGCAAGAGCACACTGGATTCGTATTAGTTGTCCGCGGGATTTAAAATTATGAACTTGGTGGTCCCTGTGGTCCAAATGTTTGGGGACCCCTGCCATGGACAACGTTCCTCCAGGCCTTCCTGGAGTGTATGTGTGTGTGTATGTATGTGGGAAGACATTGGAAGATGTTAAAGAAGTTGTTGAACACCAAAATCAAAGATGAAATGGTGAAATTTCATCTTTGGTGAAATGGAGCATATAAGATGTTGAAGTACTTAACAGATTTTTGTTGTTAGTTTTGAAGTCATGTCCAACCTATTGCAATCCCATGGGCAATGTTCCTCCAGGCTTTCCATCCTCCAGACTCCATTCAAGCTCACGCCGACTACTTCAATGACTTCATCCAGACACCTCATTCTCTGCCGTCCCCTTCTTCTTTTGCCCTCTGATCTTTGCCAACATCAGGCTCTTCTTCAGTGAGTCCTTCCTTCTCATTAGGTGGCCAAAGTATTTCAGTTTCATCTTCAGGATCTGGCCTTCTAAAGAGCAGTCAGGGTTGATCTCCTCTAGGACTGACTGGTTTGATCACCTTGCAGTCCAGGTTATGTTCATACAACACTGTAAATTAAAACCTAACAAACTGCCCTAGTACAATATGTGAACCAGATGCTACAGCTAAAGGTCTTTTAAAGTAATGAATTACTGCCATAGGATAGCTTTCAGTGATTTGAAGCCTGATTTTATCAAGATCCTGAATAGTTTTTAGCAGATAATCTGGAATGGGGTGCTGACATTCCCTTGGTTGGCAAGTTGCTTTACCCTGCCAAGGGATGCAGTGAACTTTCCTTAGAGAAAGTGACTATCAAGTTCACTAAAGATCCAAAGTTCACTAAAGATCCAAAGTGAAAAAGGATATTCCCTCTGGTATTTCATATGCAAAGCAGCCTCATTAATAGTTGGGGCTTATTTCAATATTTTTAGCACTGTAGCATCTCTAGCCTTACATGATTATCTGTGAAATCTTTGATCTTGTCTGAACAAATGGATAGGATCTTTGAAGTGTAAACATTCCACCTGTATCTTACATCCATGCTTCTCATGGTTGATTAAGGCTTTCCAAAAGATGGTATGTGACTAAGTCCAGGCAGAGCTAAACCACTCCCTTGAGAATAAAGTGGTTCTGCTTGCACTTAATGAGGCAGGGTCCCGCCCCTTCCTCAAGAATTGACCGTACTGGATAATTTTCAGCCTATCTCTAACCTTCCCATTTTAGATAAAGTTGTTGAGAAGCTGTTGTGTTGCAGCTCCAGAGAGTCCACATTTTAGCAAATTATCTGAATCTTTTTCAGTCAAGGTTCAGATTGAATGCCGTCATGATGCAGGCGTTGGTTGCACTTCTTAATTACCTTTGGTAGGCCCAGTATGCAGGTGATATAATATCTCCATGCTGACTCTCCTTGCTCTCTTAGAGGGTCAGTCTCCTCAAAGTTTCTGAAGTATCCCAGGATGCTGAATTGTAGACTGTTGACTGTATACAAGCGGCCCATTTGCAAACTTTGGGAACAGATACAGCTTTGGGATTGAAATTGTGAGCTGTTGTAGAATATGAAATGCTACAGTATCAAAATGTGTTGCTTCCAGTTGATATTGAAAAAAGGGGTGTCCTGTGAGGTTGAGGAAAGTCACAGCTCTCCTGTCTCACCTGGGATTCTTTTTCCCTCTCAGCCACAGCAAGGAGAAGAGGCAGTCTAAAGGTGGCTGCCACAAAGCTGGGATAACTGAAGAACAACTGAGACTGGTGGTGCAGCAAAGTAGGTAAATTGTGACTGGAACTGGGGGAGAGGATTCCTTTTTGCCTAAACTTAACCCCAAGGAATAATTTAGAACTATTGGCTCAGGATTATTTGTTAAAGCAGCATTCTGAGAAAATACCAGACTGGAAGGGGAAAGCACAAGAGAGAAAAATAATAAATTTTGAAATATACAGAAAATTGGACTCTTAAACTGGGAAGACATGGTACTGGGAAGGCATTTTAAAATGCTGAATCATTTACTTATAAACTTATTCTGCTTTTATAATTGATTTACAACTAAAATGACGATTGACTAGTGACAATACTGAAATCTAAGTTGAGAGCACCACCTGCTGACAAAAGAAAAAAATACAAGTCTGGAAATATTTATATGAAGGAGTGTGGAAATATTTACTGGATTATTCCCAACTACCCCATGACTACTAGAGACTCAAATACGAAAATAAGGAAGTTATTTAATTAAAGGACCTATTGTAGCCCATCAGCGGCCTGTGCAGCTGGTAGCTGATTCCAACAGCAAGGAGGCTGGTGTGCTTCGCCAGCAGCCTGTGTAGCTGACACTCGAGTCAGACAATGAGGAGGCTGGAGAAGATGTGCCAGAGGCGGGGATTCAGCCAGGGCCTTCAGAAGCTCCCATAAGTGAAGAGGAAGAAGAAGAGAAGCCTCTTCTTGATGCACGGGTGCGCAGAGCTGCCAAAAAGCAGGAGTGGTTCCTCAGGAGGAGGTCTCCTCGAGAGAAATTACTTTTTCAAAACACAAAGGACATCATGGAGAAAGGATTTAAGGAGGTTACGGAAAAAATGGAAAATACTGTACGAGAGATGATGAGTAAAGACCAAGATGCCCAGGAAAGGGAGGAGCCAACAGAAGAAATGGAGGAAAAGATTGAGCCAAAGAATCATAGAATAAAAGAAGAAGACAAGGAGGAGATAACAATGAAAGTAATAGTGACTGATGAATTAAATCGAGGGGAATTATATTAAGAGAGTTGAAAAGAGAATTGGAGATACAGGAAGATATTTTTGAAAGGGAGATAGGGGCCTGGGCAGAAATTTTGGAAACTAGGCAGTGGAAGAGGGTACAGATGGGAGAAACATTTGTGTTGAGGCTCGCCAGCAGCCTGCGCGGATTGTAGCTGATCCTGACAATGAGGAGGTTGGTGTGGTGTTGCGTCAGCAGCCTGTGCAGCCAGGGCTCAAGTCGGACAGTGAGGAGGCTGAAGAAGATGTGGTGCCAGAGGCAGAGATTCAGCCAGACCTTCAGATCCTCCAGAGGCTCCTTCAGGTGAAGAGAGTGAAGTGGAGGAATTTCTTCTCAATGCATGAGCACGCAGAGCTGCCAAAAGGCAGGAGTGGTTACTCAGGAAGAGGGCTCCTCGAGAGTAAGGCTGGGGGCTAATTGGCCACTCCCTTAGCCTATTTAAATTTGCACACAGCTGGCAAATGTTGCAGGAAACAACGTGTGTTCGTGTGGTCATTCGTTGAGCATTTGAGAGTAAATTTTTTTTGCAAACCTAGTTTCTGGGCTAATTGCCAACTATTGTAAGCCTTTATCTAATCCTTGGAATTTCTGGCAGACTGTTAAGGACATTTTTAGTAATAGCCTGCATTTGAAAAAGACAGTGTTTTAGTAAATGGAGTTGTTCAGAGTTTTGTGTGTGCTACATTTCTTGGGTTCCATAGCTGGGGCAGAACAATTTGCTTTTAATAGCCAAGAAATAGATACAAACCGAGATAAAGATCCAAGAAAGAAATATAGGAGGCAAGTGAAAAAAAGCATAGCGATTAAAGTATTGAAACAGGCAAGAGACTGGATAGATTATTTCTCTTTTTTGTTGTTGTTCTGATTTGCTTTTCTTTTTCTTTTTGGTGATATGACTAGAAGTTAGGTAGGACAGAAAGAAAAAGGTTTTTAAATAAAGGGTGATATGGTTAAAAGTTAGAATAAGAGATAGAAATAAGAGAGTGGAGTATTAGTGTATACATTTTTATATAATAAAATAAAAGCAATGAGAAAATATGGAATAATTGAATAAAGCTAGACTATAATATAAATGTGTATTATTAGAAATATATAAGTTAATTGTAATAATTATGATGTATTAGAATGCATAAGTGCCACACTGTTCGTGCATTGATATGTTTGTAAAAAAAATAAAAAACTTGGAAAAAAAGATGTGTTGGCTAAAAATTATATGGGTTAAAATTCAGCATATCTGAAGGCAACCATTTCAAGTTAGTCATGGTATGGAGTTTTTTATCAGTTCTTATATTGGTAACAAACAGTTTTCTTTGCAATTTCTACATGTTTTATTGAAAAATATTAAATATTTATGAAGAGCAAAGAAAATGGTATTAAAATATGTCCATCTTTTTTATCTATTTGTAAAAGACAGGAAAATATGTGGATGGATTATTGGTAGTATCTTTCCTGTTAGGTTCCTAGCAAGAATGAAATTCAGTTTTTGATGGCTTCATTTCCTTTGGGAGAAAATGGGTGGGTGGGTATCTGTACTCCCCTCTAATGAGACATTGAATTCTTGTTTTTCAGGTTTGCATTTGTACCAGACAGAGGGCCCTTGCAAAGCAATCATTTCCTTTGAACAGTTACAAAAGCCAAGAATTAGCCAATTACTACCTTGGTTTCAATGGTTGGTCCAGTCGAATCATCACTGTAAGAATTACTTCATTTTGTTTCTTATTTTTCTATTTTCATAAGGGTGCTAAGACTAAATATAGCAATAGCAATACAACTAGCTCATATGCCACTTGATAGTGCTTTACAGCACTCTCTGAGCAGTTTACAATGTCAGCATATTGCTCCCAACAATCTGAGTCCTCATTTTATTGACCTCAGAAGAATGGAGGTCTGAGTGAACCTTGAGCCTCTTAGTGTCAAACTCTTGGCAGTGGGCAGAGTTTGCCTGCAATACTGCATTATACCCGTTGCACCACCAGGACAAGAGAAAACATTGTTTAGTAGTTGACCACATGTGATCAAAGTGACATTGTCACTTGCCACTTGTTGACACATGTGTAAATTAAATTACCACAGTCCAATAATCTCCAGATGCAATTCCCATTTTCCCTAACCATGCTAGCATAGAGGGGGAAAATATTCTACTCCAAAGTGTCTAGAAAACAGGTAAAGTGTCAGGTTCCGGTGTATAAAGAAAACTACACACACATAAATAATGGTTTGAATCCTTTACCGATACAAGCTAACATCCATAAATCAATACAGGAAGATTTTGTTTGAGCTAATGCTTTGTGCTCCCCACCACTTTATAAAGCTTTATCACCCAGGTGACCTTTAACCCGGCTCCTCCTCACTCATTTAATCATTGTTCTTAGATACTGCATTGTTCTTAGATACTGCAATTAAGCATTACTCCTGCACGCTCCCAGCTTGTTGGCTACTCCTCCAGATTAGCCATCATTACAGCCGTTTCCAAACCTCTCCGTGACTCTCAGTGTCTCAGCCTCTCAGCCTCTTCCCTGTTACATACAGATGTAGCCCCCCAACCTTCTCTCAAAACACCCAGGACCGAGCGGGCTGGATAAAGCCTCGTTTCAAATTTTTCTTGATGAAAGCCCTCGTCTCCTACAGCTCAGCTGGAGCCATCGAATATATCTTGGGCTTTGGTAAAACAACCCCTGGAAGGATCTCTATTCCTCAGTCAGTGGGCCGGTGAGGAGGCAAGGCCTCGCATTCTCATTCGCTGAACACCTGTTGCAGGTCAGCGTACAAGGTAGCCTAACTGGCCAGACCCCTGAGGATGCGGGACAGCTCCTGCTAGTCCACCCTGGTCTACTGTATGGGCTTGAGGCCATTCCTCATGTTGCAGTGGAGTTGGACCCGGGCCCAATCACAGGTGTCGACAGCCACCACCCCACCAGATGGTTGGGCCCCATTTGTCCAACCAAGATACACCTAGGACTATGTCTTCTGTTATTTTAGGCACAGCCACAAACCATAAGGTTTCCCTGTGAGCACCTATTTCCAAAACCACCTCCTCTGTGACATAGGTGACAGGCCATCCACCCAGCAAGCACCCATCCATCTGCTTGAATCTTATGGGTTGGGATAGTTTTCTCAATCCCATCCCCAACCCTGTGACCACCCCCTGCTCATTAAGCACCTGGTGTAGCTGGTGTCAACCAAGGCTGTACAATCCCTTTTTACCCGTGCTTCTAATGCTAATGGAATAATAAAGGGTTTAACGGCCAAGCTTATCATTGGGTCCGGCTCAGCCTCCTCCTCACTGCTGCTGGTGGTTGGCTCCTCACCAGGACTGACCATCACCACACCCGGGGTCATAGGCGTTGTCTGTTGTGGCCCCCTTTACTTCTCCAGGGTGCCCTTTGTGCTCTTTCTCGCCGTCATTGTTCGTGTACTGGGGGTACCAATGGACTTCCTCTGGTTCCCATCTGTGCACTTGGCTGCTCTATGCCCCAGCTTCCCGCAACGGAAGCATGTCAAAGGGGGTTTGCTGGGTATTGGTGTGTTGGGCTCCACCACCCTTTAATGGTGGCACCATCATCTGCTGACTTCAAATGTTGAGGTAGGGGGGACGAAACAGCTTTCTGAACCCAACAGACCCTTTCACCCTTTCCTCACGAAATTCAGGACCCAGTTCTCACCGTCAGGCAGTGAGGCAAACCCTTACCAGGCCGTCAGGCAGTGAGGCAAACCCTTACACAGACAAGCCTGTCGTAGAGTGTGGTCGAGACCTTCTTGAAAACAATGGACTAATAGGCATTCTGGCTAATCTTGGACTTTACCCACCAGACTATTGAAGTCCCAAATGTACTCCTTAGCAGGCCCTCCTCTTTGTCTGACACTGTACAAGTCCGCCTCCGCCTGCTGGGGCCTGGTGGTATCCTCGAAGTGATCCCAGAGACAGCCAGGAAAAGGCCAAGGTCACCTAATTCCTCAGCGTGCTCTCCATTCAGGTCAGCCACCCAATCAGCAGCTTCCCCCTCCATCACCACCATAACGGCTATTACTCTGTCCCACTGGGAATTATAGAGGTGGCCGTACTTATCCATGTGGTTTAGTACTTGCCCTATAAAAAGTGCCACCTTTTCCTCACTCCTGTCGAATGCTAATCTAATGGCTGATGGATCCCAATGCCTCACTGCAGGCTGGCCTTTGGGTGTACGTGCCACTTGGCCTGCAGCTGTACGTGTCATTGAGCCTGGGCCTCCATAGCCCCAAGAGTCCTCCGTGTCCTCTTGCAAGGCATATGACACTTGGCTTGCCTGTCCCACATCTGTTTGGGGCCTGTGGTCCTGCACTCCTATGGAGTTTTGCCTCGCATATACTTGCCCTTCCCTAGCCATCCCGGAGACGGCTAGGCACAGCACCTAGAGGAGGGTGTTGTTCCTGTGGGGGATAAGCCTCTGCCATGGATGTCTGCCAGCCCCTGGTCTGGCCTGCACCCCTAAACCCCACAGCCCCAAACATCTCTTGTAAAAGGTCCAACGTCTGGCTGCCCACCGCCGTGGAGTAACTCCAGTCATCCAAGATCCTCCTCTCCCTCCATTGAGAGAAAGGGACCCTGGAAGGGGTGAGCTGCTGACCAGCAGACTGTTGAGCCTGGTAATCCCCTGGCCCCCAAGCCGTCAGCCATCAATCATATGTTCAATGCTGCCCAGACTCCAAACCATTTTGGTCTTTCAATGTTCCTTGCCCCAAGGCCGGGCATTCCTTTGGTCTTACTACTGAGGGAACTCCCTCGGCTAGCTCCACAGCCTCCAGCACAGTAACCTCTGTCGCTGCCACGGATTCTTCCAAGTCTGCAATCTCCAACCCTGACACCGTACCTTCAGCAATGGCAGTTGTTGTGAGCTCCAACAAACTATCAGGTTCCAGAATATAAAGAAAATCACATACACAAATAATGGTTTGAATACTTTACCGGCACGAGCTAACATCCATAAATCAATACAGGAAGATTTTGTTGGAACTAATGCTTTGTGCTCCCCACCACCTTATAAAGCTTTATCACCCAGGTGACCCTTAACCCGACTCCTCCCAACTCATTAATCATTGTTCCCTTAGATGCTGCAATTAGGCATTACTCCCGCACGCTTCCAGTTTGCTGGCTACTCCTCCAGATTAGTCATCATTACAGCCAACCTCTCCATAACTCTCGGTGTCTCAGCCTCCCCCAACAGCTGCACAATCAGCAGCTTCCAGCTGCACTCACTGTCCAGCCCATTCAGAAAGATTGCTGCCAGGCTGGGGAGATGACAAAGAAGCAGGCAAGGAGGGATCTTCAAATTGCTTGGTGGTCAGGAGCTAAAATGAGGAGCCAGGGTTTCATGGGAGCTGCCGCTCTGCCAGAACCCCCACACCTAGTGGAATGGAAGCCCCAATAAGCAGCTACACGTTGGGCTGACATAAGGAAGATGTAATTAAATTATAGGTGATACTATGCTAACATGGAGAGATGTTTTAAACTGATTCTTTTTGATACATAATTTAAATGTTCATTTTCTACTTACAGGACTGATTTCTAAGAAGTGTTTGGAGAAAAATATTAATTCAGGCAAATCTATATTGGTAGTTGTACTTCTTCATCTCTGGATATTTATTTGTTTTTTATTATGGCCTGTTTTTTACTTGTCCATATAGATATTTATTTAGATTTGTTTGCTGCCCATCTTATCATAGGGTAACTCTGGGCAGCTTACAATGTTAAGAAGGATAAATATGCCTATAATATGAATAAAATACTATAAAGGTACAAATTATCAACTAACTAAGAGATGTGGAGGGAGCAGGATGAGCAGGGAGGCTGGTGGAAATTGTTATTAAGCACACCAGTGTGACACCCCTCTATTGAAGCCCCAGGATAACCAACAGCCAGGTTCCGGGTTCTTACAGAAGGTCAGGAGGGTGGGAGTTGACTTCACTGTCCGGGGCAAGATGTTCCAAAGGGCAGGAGCAACAGCAGAGAAGGCTCTTCTGGACCCCAGCGGCCAGGCCGATGGGGCCCACAGCATGCCTCCTCTGCTAGCATGGGTAGGGCAAACCAGTCCCATTGTGATAGACAATTCATCAAGTAATCTGAACTTATATCATGAAGGTCTTTAAAGGTGATTATTGACATCTTGAATTGCATCCAGAAATAAACTGGCAGCCAGTACAGTTCATAGAGCAATGGTGTAACAAGGACCACTCTGTGGGTCCCAAAAGTTTTATCCTCCCTTATAAGCTTTGATGGAGTTTTGCCCATCCATCCATTTTTTTTTCTCCCACTTTGGTCATTGCTTCTATATGGTGTGGCCCTGAAGTCCTTTTCTCTCCTGAGGAAAGGGATAAGATCTTCTAAGCTAGTCCAAGATGTTTTTTTAAAAATACCTTCAAGGCCTAGTGAAAGAGATGAATGAATCCTTCCTTCCTTCCTTTCTTCCCTTGAATTCCAGAAGACAGGGGAGCAGTCTTCTATTTGTTCTCACTCCTTCTGACTTTGTTCTAGACTCTGTTTCTATGTGAGAGGCCAGGTGCTTCTTGTTCCATGAGTATAGGGAGCTGCCAAGGATGCAAGCAAAATATGAACTTTATTCACGGTGCAGAACACTGCATAATGCAAATGTTGAAGGGGAATGAAAAAGAATCCAATGTAGGATGGATAAAGGTATGGACTCTTGTTTTCCCTTCTATATATTACTCGCATAATGGAACAGCTGCAGAATGTACCTGGCTCTGAAGATGATGAGAAAGAAGAAGGAGGAACTTTGCCCAGGCACCATCATTCAAAATATCTTTGTGTGCAAGAATTAAGTATCCCAAATTATGGGATTTATACCAGAGGGATGGGTGTGGCTGAACTTCGTGTGAACCCCAGTCAAGGTAACATGGGAATAGAGAGGGTAAAGAAGGCTAGAGTGAAGTACCCAAAGCGGTATTAAAGTAATACAATTGCAGTCAGAAATAGGGTTTTTCCTTTCTTGGATGGGATTTTGCCCATTGAAAGAATCACATTTGGAGATGATTCTTAATGAAGGGCTGTTATGGATTTCAGTGACATTTCCATTCCAATAAAAAGCACAGCAGCCTTTGATTTATGTTAAGTTATGGTTTAGCATTAAATGTAGATTGAGATTAGGTTGGAAAGGTGGCTCCTAATTTTTGGAATCTGCAGCAAGTTTAAAAAATGGCTAAATAGTCTGACTGGGTTTAGTTTTCTAGAGTAGTCTCCCTCGGCCAGGTATCCTACAGCTATGCTGGAGAACAATTACCTGAAGTCCCATCTAGTTTGGGTAGTCTAAGAGTTTGTAGGACATTGGAATCCCAGGAAGGTGAGATTAGTGCTAACCTGATTGAAAAAAGCTTGATTAGAGATAGATTGAAATGTATTTGAATATAAGATGGAAATGTGCTCCATTATATTCATGCTGCATGAATATACTTTGAGGAGCCCCACAATTAAAAAACTAGGAGATTGCAAGTTCTAGTCTTCCCTTAAGCATAAAAGTTGGTTCAGTGACTTTGGACTAGTCACTCTCAACCCAACTCACCTCACAGAACTGTTATATGGAAACATTATTTATACCACCTTGATGGGACATAATCACCGTCTTCATTATCCTTGAAAGTAGATTAAACAGAGATGATAACTGAAGTAAGGACTCTATTAAAGTCACAAGAGTGCACTATTCATCAAACTGATAATAAGGCTTAGTTTAATGTGCAGACTCACTGAGTTTCATAGCCAGATAGTGGTCAAATTCACTATGCTCCAGGCTTAAATCTACTACACTGGTAAAAGACTGTTAAACCAGTGTTTGCCACATAAAAAGACTAGTGTAAATAAAATATAAGTAGAGCAATTTGTATTAACTTTATTTTCTTATGTCAATGTTTTTTATATACTGAATCTGAATTAAATTTGAACTGGCTATTGCTGGGCAGTTGATTAAAAAATGTTCAGCAATGCTTGAGCTACCAAGAAAATTTGAATCAATCTTATTTTTGATTTATGTCTTTCAGAGTTTCTCACAGCCTCCCGCAATGCTCAGAGGTTTGCAGTGCAGCAGGCACTTTCGGATGCATTTCAGAAAATACTCTTCATAGTCTTAGGCAAGGCCATCCAACTTCCTTATCCTTCTGTACTTCCCTCCATCTCCCATCTAAGGAAATGTTTGAATATTTTTATAATTAAACATACGTTCCAAGGATATCAAGCTATTTGCTTGCTCTAAGTCACACCTTCAATTTCTTTTTTTCAGAATGGCTTGTTTCAAATCTTAACCAGATTTCCTGAATTTATACTTTGCTCTAAACCTGTCTGTGGTTTGTTTGCAGCTTAACATACTACAGAAACTTAATTTGGCTTGTTCAATAGACAGTGGTGATATGGATCCCATCTTAGTTTGATGTATGAACATCAAAAAATTGCAAATAAATATGGAAGTGTTTTCCCATGAAGTGTTCTTGAAAGCCTAGCTTAATAAGAAAGAGAAGCAAAGAATGTGCAAAGCCAAGGCTCATTGTAATTTTATTCATCATGCTAAATTGTGGTGAAGCAATTTTTTATTTATTCTGTACACACTTTCTTTAAAACTTCTTCAATTTGGCTCAAATTGTTCATGTCATCTAATGTAGCAATTTCAACCTTCAGATGAGCTGGATAAGAGCTTCCATTATTCCAATGAGCTGTTGACGAGTACAAGTTGAATGGCCTCTTAACATACTCTTCTCGTTGTGAATACATTTATCTGCTCTGTACTTTGGCTTTTTGTTCTCAATGTATTCAGCTTCATGTGTCCATGTATCCCTTCTCTGTGCCTTGTCGTTTTTCTATTTGCCTTCAAAGAAACGTCAATAATCATAAAATAACTTCATCCTCTGACTCTTCAGTTCTCATGTTTCTTGCATAATGGGAACTCCTGATTCATTTTGTTGGTATATTTACATTGCTGATATTCATACTCAAACCAATATTTTCCAGTTGATCTTTCCTTTCACTGTCATATTTCAGGGGCACATTACTGTTGATTGCTATTGAGAAACAACTTTAGCCATTGCTCAGGAGATTCTGTCCACAAATCTCTCCTATCGCATATAAATTAATCTTTAAGTCTACTTTCAAACAGATTATAAACAGATTATAGTCATTGATTATAAACACTTTAGAAATAATAAGAAAGTATTATTAATTTTAGTTCAAAAATCCTAAATTGGGAATCTATAAAATCTTAAACTTCGGAAATGTTTCAAAATTTGTGCTTTTTTGTTTATGGTTGATTTGTTCAAGTTGGCCTTATTTTTGGTTGATTGTTTCAGAAAATGGGAAATTGGCAGTGGAGTACAACTGTCCTGAGAACGACCCCATTGACTGTTTATCAGAAGAGGAACTCAGGGGTCACATTCAGGTAAACAAGCCCTTTTTTAATGCATTGTATACCCTCAAGTTGCTTTCTTTTTTTCCCCTTTTTTTCTTTTATCAACAAGAATGAAATACTACGCAGAAGTGGCAGCCACGTGTACGCACACATCCCCACCTGCACAAGCAGCAGGCGAGTGTTTGTCATTTGCACGAGGTGCAAGCACGCGTGCCCACCACTCACACAAATAGAGCTGCACGTGTGTGCTTGCCCACCATTTGCACGGAACTTATACCTTTCTCCCCACACCTTCCCCGGAAAGCCAGAAAGGTTGGGGAATTATGAAATAGGGCATAGGAAGAAAGGCAGCAATAGTGAATGCATACATGTATACACAAAAATATATTAAGTGTCCTAGTTGCTATGCTAGCATGTAAGCATGACTAAAAATGACCAATACAGAACAGGACAAAGCATATCATAAAATGTACCCAGGAGATCAGCTTACGCTGCACTCCTACTTCCCAAAGAGGAAAAACATAAAGATAGTTTCATCATGTACATATTTCCAAATACTGTGGGATTTTTTTGGAGCTAAATCTGCAGAGCTAGAGTAGAACATTAAAACAAGCAGTCGGTCTTTTAGAATGTGTTTGCATAGTTAAACCATGTTTTTTAAATAGTATTTGCAGAGTGCAATAAGTCATGGTTTATTTAGTTGTAGTTATTGAGTTATTAGCTATAGTTGGTTGGGTTCAGTAATCGCATCTGCTATGGTTTTTAAACTAGGGTGGCTTGATTCACATACTAAAACAACTATAGAAAGCTTTGTATGATATCTTAACAAGACTTTATCAGAAAGATGGAGAACTTTGGATGGAGAACTTTGGATAAAGTTCTCCTATGGTTACTTACCATAGGACGTAAGTAACATCCTATGTCAATCCAAGAGTTCCTTGTGAAAAGAGGGAAAGACAGAAAAAGAATGAAATTGTATGTAGAAGGAGCCCATTCTTGCTGTTTGGGGCTTCTATTAAACTATACAGAAAGCATCCAAGAGATTGGGATTTTTCAAGATGTACTGTATTAAAAAAAAACTGTGACAATTGAAGAATTTGCAAATTATCCTGTAAATTAACAAAGCTTTTCTTCCCTCTCTTCTCAGGTTACTGAATTGTCATTTTCACAGCTAAACAGTCTAGGAGAAGAGGAGAGTTTGTGCAATTTTAACATGGATGGAGAATAGCAGATTATTGACACAGATTCTGTCGTCTTCTTGCTGATTTGGAAGGGCATCCTGTTCTCTCCCAAGCACATTTTGCATTACCCTGGAACTGGGTTCTCCTTGTTTTTGGAGCATTTGGGTGATGAAGCTACCAAATGCAAGCTACCATTCAGAAGGCAGTGCTCTGACTAATTGCCTGTTTATAATTAGTAATGATTGGAAAGGCAGTAGTATTTTTTCTGGTTTTTATATTTTTCTAATAAGTGGCTTACTGATAGAAAATATGATTTGACTCTATATCTTTTTTTTATAGGCAGCAAAAAATGGATACTAGCTTTCTATCATAAATGTCCAATAGGGTGATTATTCTCCCCCACCCCAAATCATTGGGAACTGAGGGAGTGGGCCAATAAAAATAGAACAGACAATTGAAAAAGGAAGAAGCAAGAGACATATTTTCTCTCTTTACAGTTACTTTTTACTTTCCACCAGATTTTACCTCAACTTTCTCTCTAGTATAGGTCCCACTCATTCTCCCACCATCTCAGAAATAAAATGTCTGGGGAATGCTATGGTCATTATGCTTTTGTTTGTGTGCGTGAGAGAGGTTCCTGTATATAACAATAGTCAATGGATAGAGAGTGAAATCATACAATAATGGGAGCATACTATTGTACAAGCAAGTAATTTAAATGGATTATTAAATGAAATAATTATTTTTGTGCTGCCTCATCCATTTCTTCAGAATTGGGTTTTGGGAGGGATGTGTGTAACAACAACAGCCATAGCAAATCACAGTTGCAAGATGATGTGTTAATTTAATCACTATAAATGCTCCAGCAATCATTTACTGATTTTCAGTTTAATGTTCTTCGGAAAAATTTTCCTATGGAAATCAGGCTGATGTCCCTGGTTAAGATCAAGTTGTTCTGAAAAGTATTTTAATTTATTTGGGATGGATTTTTGTTATTGCTATTTTTACCATAGTTTACCATATCATACCAAGGTTGATTTTATATTTTTAGATTTATCATAGATATTGTAAATTGTCCCACTGATAGTACTCAAGTAAGCCTCCAAGAATTGGGCTGCTTGTAACATGATACAAATGCAATAAATTAATTAGGTCCAAAGGAAGAAAGCTGGCTGTGGTGCGTGAAGTTTCTTTTTCTAATTTATCTGCTGTTTCTTCTCAGGATGATTCTGTAGTATTGCAGGCTAACTCTGCCCTTAGTCTGGAGTTCAATCCTGACGGGCTCAAGGTTGACTCAGCCTTCCATACTTTCGAGGCTGGTAAAATGAGGACCCAGATTGTTAGGGGTAATATGCTGACATTATAAAATCAAAGAATGCTATGTAGCGCTGTGAGGGGGTATACAAGTCTTAAGTGCTACTACCCTCCTTCCTCTACTATTTATCCCTTTTTTCGAGCCTTGGGTAATTTACACTGATGTCTTTTAGTAGCTGGAGAATGATAGCCAGGCCTTACACTCTGATTTTCCAGTTGAAATATACAGTATTCCCCACTATGGCTTTGACCCAAAAAAATAATCACAAATATATGTGATCTCATGAAATGAGCTCATTAGCTATAAAAGAGACCACTGCCTATATTGTTGCCATGGTTCTGGCAATTCTATGATGTCAGGAATCATGGTAAAATGATGTCACAACCAAAAGGAACCCTTGGAATACCTTCTCCATTGCCAGCCTCACTAGTGCAGCCTCCATATGGAATGATGTGGATGTGGTTGCTTGGTAACCACATAGAGTCACCTCCAGGCTGGATGCCATTTTCCAAGGCACCCTTCACTGGGGCATATGGAAAAGATGGGACGGGTTGTAGCTTCCGCTACCCTTCTTTTCTTCCTTGGAATTTTACTGGAGCCTCTTGTATCGTTGGATGCAGCGATACAGCCGTGCCCAAACTCATGCCATTGTACATTGAAAATCCTCAACTGCAGCAGGATTACCAATTTTCCTGGTCTCAACCATGTGCCTGTTCCAGAGCCATTTGGTCATCCCTATATTTTTGTCATGCTGTGAGTATTTAAATCTTGGAGACAACTACCACACCTATAATTGAGGGGAAGTCCACTTTAAGAGAAGAAAAATTTTAGTGAGAGGAAGATGAGGCATAATATTCTCAGGTACAATAAGCATAAAGGTGAAAAATTGTATATCCTGGAATGTACACCATGTTTTACTGAAAATAAAACAGGGTCTTATTTTCTTTTGGGCTTCAAAATAAGCATTTGGGCTTATTTTCGGGGAGATCTTACTTTTGTTAAAGTGCTACTGCTGTCCCTGCTCTCTCTATCATGCTATCTGCTCCTCAGAAGCAGCAATGGAAGGGAAAGAGATTTGGGGGAGTGGGGAGAAGCAATCTCTGCTGCCTTGCAGGAGGCTTGCATGGTCACACCAACAACAGATGGAGGCAGAGGAATGGGGGAGGAAGGTAATCTTTGGTGCGGCTGCAGGCACGCTGAGAGAAAGGGATGGAGTGGGCAGCGGGTTGGGATTGCTTCTGCCTCCACCTGCTCCCAGTGCCTCCTATGAGCGCCCCCAGGGCTGTGGAGTTGGAGCCGGAGTCGGAGGAAATTTTGGGTACCTGGAGTCGGAGTCGGCAAACAATGCACCGACTCCGACTGCTACTAAATTTAGATTGGAATTTTAAAAAAGCAAGTTTAAATGTCCCAATTCTCCCGAATCCACAGCCCTGAGCGCCCCATGGGAAAAAAGCAAAGTGGCTGGCCACGGAGCTACCAGTTTCGGGAAGCGGCCCAGACGGGCAAAAGTCTGCTCCATCACCCGTGAGCCCGGCTAGGAAGATGGAGAGCAGGCATCAAGATCTTGGCTGCCCCAAAACATGTTTTCAAAAAGCAACTGGACTTTCTTTGTGGGATGTTTGGGCGGGGGGGAAGTACATATTTTTTCTTTGTTTTTTCTTGTTAAATAATTGTTTTGCTATGCTCTTCCCTTATCATCTAGCCAAAGGTGATAGAGAGAGGCTAGGATCCCCTCTCCCTCAGTTATTTATATATCTTAACAGTTGCCCTACTCTAAATGGTAGTATGACTTTGGGCCAGTCACACTCTTTCAGCCCTAGGAAGAATGTTATGGCAAATCACTTTCTAAATCCTGCCAAGAAAAATTGCAAGTATTAGTACAGGCAGTTACCTGGAGTCATTAATGACTGAAAGACACACAAAAACAGAAGAGATAGCAACCAGCAAAAAAAAAAAATTGGTTACCAAGGGCAATAGCAATATTACAATTTGCTGTTGCATTACACTCCCAATCATCCCCATTTAACATGGGTGTGCTAAGTGCAGGTTTGGAAAATGTGATCCAATAGCTCTGGAGGCCTAATATCTATTGTAGTTCTAAACATATGATCTAATTAAAAAATTAATCTGAAACTAGATATTTATTCTGAACACTGTAGGCAGATAGGCATAAAATACATCTTTGGATGCATTATTAACATACTCAAAAGGTTATATTTCAGATTAGGCAAAGAAGTTTGTTAGAAAAGCCAAAAGTGCTTTTTTAAAAAAAAATTACCATATTTTTCAGAGTATTAGATGCTCCGGAATATAAGACACACCTAAGTTTTTTGAGAGGAAAATACGGGAAAAAATTCTGTCTCTGCCTACCAGGTATTCATCTGGCTAGCATCCTTAGCCTGGCCAGCTTCAGCACATTAGTTTGCTGGTTATGAGCGCGTCCATGAAATCACCAAAGCACATTGCTGCCCGAAAATGCGATGCACAGAGGCCTAAAATGCAATGCCCAGAGGCAGCGATCAGCAACAATGTGCTTTGGCAACCCCCACAGTCTTGAATGGCACTCAGAGCATTTGGAGGCTGAAAAAGAGAGGTGCAGAGCCCCAAAAACGCAAACCATTGTCTGTGGTAATATATAACCAGGAAGAGGACACACCGAGGCTGAAGGGTGGGGGCCAGCAAGTGGACAGGGTTACATTTGGAGTATAAGACGAACCCAAATTTTCAGTTTCTTTTAGGGGGGGAAAGTGTGTCTTATACTCCAAAAAATATGGTACAGCTTATCAAATAACAAAAAATAATAATCAGATTTCAAGAAATCTGTTTATATTACTTAGAAACATCTATAGTTATATAAAAAGTGTGTGTGTGTGTGTGTGTGTGTGTGTGTGTGTGTGTGTGTGTGTGTGTGTCTGGTTATTCGGGTCTTCCGCATAAAATTGGAAGTGTCTTGGCAAAACACTTCCAATTTTACAAAGCCAAGACACTTCCAATTTTACGTGGGAGAAGACCCGAATAACCAAAGACCTACATACAAACACCTGCGAAAACCTCAGAAAACATATATATATATAAAAGTAAGAAAATAGACATTGTACCTTGTACCATTGTACCAAAATTTGCTTGCTGCCAGAATGAAAAGATGGAGAAAAAAACCCAGAAAGTAGTGAATGTGATTTCACTCAATTGTGGTTCCAGAAAAATCTTGGTTACGTAGGAAAAACCTGGCTTAAAGGAAAAACACACATTAAATCTACGAAAAGTAAGAAAATAGACATTGTACCTTTACAGGGAGGAACATGAGATGTGGGTGTGGCTTACTGAGGACGGCTAATGAGCCAAAAATAGCTATATAAGTCTCTCACAATGCAGCACAAAATTTGCACAAAATTTGCAGTATTAGAGATGAAATTGCTTTTAAACTTGATAACAGCAGCCAGACTGCTGGTTGCACAATATTGGAAGAAAGACTCTTTGCCTACTGTAGAAGAATGGATTTTAAAAGTAGTAAATTTAGTTGAAATGGCAAAATTTGCTTGCTGCCAGAATGAAAAGATGGAGAAAAAAACCCAGAAAGTAGTGAATGTGATTTCACTCAATTGTGGTTCCAGAAAAATCTTGGTTACGTAGGAAAAACCTGGCTTAAAGGAAAACACACACACACACACACACACACACACACACACACATACACACACACACACACACATATTCCAAATAGACTCAGTAGGGAATATCAATACATATTAGAAGAAGGTGACAAAATAAAACAATTTCATCTATTTTTATTATATAAAATAGCCAGTTTAATATAATTGTTATAGATTTGGACTTGAAATCATTAAACTCTGAGTTCTAGGTCTCCCTTAGGCACAAAAAACAACTGTCTTCCAATTCTATTGATATATTTAGAAATTGTGAAATTCATGTGATGCTAAAGAAGGTGAAGCCTTAGTCCCAACATATTTTGATTAAGCCTGCTGTATTTTTATAAGAATACAGACAAATCAACAAGCATAATTATAATAGGATCTCAGAAGAGTTGTTATGTTCTCATTTTCTGTTTAGTTTAATGTTTGGTTTGTTTTTTTATCAGAAATGTCAAGGCAGCTGTTTGCCCCAGTATAGAGCCAACTCAAAAATATTGTAAGATCAGTTTCTTCCCAATATTTCATTTTAAGATCTAGTTATAGGCAACTTGTGACTTTCCAGAGGTGACTGAAGTGCAACTGTCAGCGTCCCTCACTGTTGTTGGTGAAGGTTAGAGTTGCCAGACCACAGGTTCACCAGTCTGTAAATAACAAAAATGAGAATGTGTGTAAGGGGAAACACATCTGAAGCTCCTTCCCTGCTTTAAACACCTGTGGCTGATCTTGAGAAGTTTCTGTGGTGTCGAGTTATATCATTTTTTTCCAGATGTATCTCCATTTAGTGTATAAGATTAATGTGATGTACAAATCAGAGATAGAGCATAATGCTCATTTCAAGACATTCTGTACATTTGAATTGTATGTATTCTCTTATATTCATTTTTCCCCTCCAGGGATTTTACTGGAAACACAGTTTCTTCCATTAACAAACGTGTGTGGTGGGCCTATCCTTGGACTGAATACTTGTGAGTATACTCTCATGTTCATCCTACATAACCAACTTGGAAGGAATATCCATTTCCATTGTTGGTGCTTGGTTATGCATCACAAGTGTCTCACCACTGCACATAGACTAGTGAAATGGACAGTATGGTGTCCATCTTCCACCATAGCGAAAGGCTTTGATTTTGTGATTTTTTATGTTCTAAATTTTCTTCCATCTCTTTAGGATCTTCAAGAACAATCACTTGAGTAGACTGGATAATACGTCTCTAGATGGCTTGCTTTCACTCATACACCTGTAAGTTTCTATCCCTAGCCATATCTTACTTGCTATTTCCCAAAGGACTGTCCCACTTTTAAACTGAGTGAAACTCCTAATGATCAAGTTTCTAACAAGTAGAGCATGCAATTATAAAGCTTACACTTATTCTTATGATTTCTCTGGGCTTGGGTCTTCCCTTTTGAAGGAATGATTTGCTTCCTTGCATTTGAAGCTATATTCCCAGCTTTCCTTTGAAATGATTGCCTCATCTGGTTTTCTGACACTGAAATTGCTCAGTAGTAGGCTAGCATTCCTAGATAAAGAAGCCAAAAGGCCGAAGTTTTGGGACGTCCTCCCCAATGAGTGCAGAAACATGGAGGGAAATTAGACTTAAAATTATTGTTTTTGGGCAGAGGGTGAATAAGTGTGAATTTAGGGATTGATCAAAGAAGGCAGGATGAGAAAAAACACCGAGTTGACAGTGAGTGGATGCTGTTTGGCTAAGAAGTCTATGTTCAGTTCAACCACTAATCAAACCAGGCCAACACTGATTAGCTCTTATTTACAATTTGTATAATTTTATATGTTTATAATTATGATGTCCTGGTGTTGAAAATAGTCAAAACAGTGCAAATCGGCCTTAGACTAACAAAATCAGAAAAGCTGAGAGTTAAAAAGATTTGGTTATTGTAGAATTATCCTCTGCCTTCTAGCAAAGTTATTTTGAACTGGGTCAGCATCTGCCAGCACCGGACATCCTTTGAAGTGCTGATTATTCAGTCAAGCTCTCTTCTAGAAAATTTAACGTTGAGAGTGCTTTGCAATAGCTTCACTCCTTGCTGCAAAGACCACATATGAATTTGTGGGAAATAACACTCCATTAGCATTAGCTCTCTTGGGGTTTGCTCCTCTCAAAAAAACATTTTTTTTCAAGAAGGTGGGGGCTTGTGGACTATACTGTGGTAGAGAGATTAAAAGGATAGTAGCCATCTTGCTTTGTTTGTGACACAGTGCCCAGAAGGGGAAGGCAGCCATTTCATGTACCTCATATCATGAAGGGATCTGAGGATACCAAGAGCAGCCAAAATAGACATGTGTCCAAAGATCTCATGGTCTTCTTAAGATTCTGATACTCTGCTCCCTGAAGTTTCATCAAAGGCTAAAAGAACTTCTAGTTAGAAAGTCTTGGCTATAGTTGAGTTGCTTGAATTTAACAGTGGTTTAAGGATAACAGAAGCTTTTACTACCTAATCCATTGCATGTTGGGAATTGGAGGGGGTAGCAGTTTGACCTAGTTTTTGATGGATGGTGGTTGCTTTACCTTCAATTCCTCAATAAGAGTGGGACACCTGCGAGTGCAGTGGATGATTAGAGGTTGGATAGAAAGGCGGTGTGATTTGTGTCTGTCAAAAGCATCCTAGTAGCAATAGCACATAGACTTATATACCATTTGACAGTGCTTTTACAGCCCTGTCTAAGAGGTTTACAGAGTCAGCTTATTGACCCCAACAATCTGGCTCCTCAATTTACTCACCTCGGAAGGATGGAAGGTTGAGTCAACCTTGAGTCTGGTGAGATTCGATCTGCCAAATTGTAAGCCAACAGGCAGTCGGCAGAAGTAGCCTGCAGTACTGCATTCTAACCACTGCTCCACCACAACTCATAATACCGATTAGAAGGGGCAAGGGCCAGGGATGGGCGGATCTTGGGGGCAAGAAGAAATATGGTGGTGGTAATGGGCAGCAAAAGATAAGAGTTGGAGGTGGAGAGTGGGCTGATCACAGAATACACAGTCTCAATGTACTGTTTTCTTTCTGGGTCCTGATTCCCTGTACTGATCCTCAGTTTCCTTAGGCTTTGGACTCTGGCTGGTGCTTTTGGTTTTTAACAAAGTTCTAACCCTAATTTTAGGCTTAATCCTTGGGCAGCCATCTTGCTGTGCATTACTGAGACCTGGCTGAGCATGAAGAAGGAGTATGGCACCAAAGCTATGTTAGCAGAATTGCTATGTTTGGGTGGGAATTGAGAATAGGTGCTGCCCTTAGATAGCTGGATATGAGGCCTTACTTGTGAGATTAGGGATTAGATGAGATTGCCCCAATCTTATAGTTCTGGGGGATTTCATCATGCTTATTTGCTTAGGCAACTAAGTTGTATGCCACCACAATTACAAGATTCTTGGTGACCAACAAGATACCCTAAAGAGTTTTTAAAAAAGTAGATAAATTGAAAACAAATATATGCCATAAATCCTCAAAAGCCCTCCAGAAATGTGCTTATCTTAACTTTTACTAAAAGCAGCAGTGTGGGAGACAGACAAATCTGCAAAGTTTTAGGACAGCCTTCTCCAAGCTGATGCCTTTCAGATAAGTTGTTTATACTCCTCCTTTATTAAAAACTCGAGACAGTAAATACACAATATACTCCTTCCTCCTCCTATTTTCGCTAAAACAACAAGTCTGTGAGGTGGGTTTGGCTGAGAGAGAGAGAGAGAGAGAGAGAGAGAGAGAGAGAGAGAGAGAGAGAGAGAGAGAGAGAGAGAGAGAGAGACTGGTCCAAAGTCATGCCTAAGGTGGAACTGGAACTCACAGTCTCCTGCCTTCTGGCATCATGCCTTAGCTTCCTACACCAAACTGGCTGTACACGGGGCTATAATTCCCCGTTCTTCTTGCTACCATGCCCAATAATGCTGCAAACAATAATTAAACTATAAGGGGGTGGATGGAAAAACAATGGCGCAAGGAGGTTTGTTGTGTATAAAGTGCTGTGCTGATCTCATCCACACATCACATATTGGCTTGCTATATTTTATTAAAGCTACATATTACAGGTTAGCAAATAAATAAAAAACACATAAAGCAACTGTGAGAGGTGAAGATGGAGCTGGCATTTTGTTCCAGGTGTAATATAATATGTGTGCTCTTTTAAACAGGGATATCTCGTATAATCGAATACAGACCATTGAGAAAAATGCATTTGAACCTGTTCCACTTCTGCAATCTATGTAAGTTTTTAAGCAAAAAAAAAACATGTTTAAACCATGGTGGAAATTGGGGAAGGAGGCAAGCTGAAATCAAATGGGAATTAATCTTCCAGCTGTAAGTGTATCAATAACTTATTACGGAATGGTTGACCTGCCGTCAACTATTTTTAAAATGAGGAGGGGGAGCATGGACTCAAGGATAAGGAGGCAGATCTCTCTCTAGAGGGCTTGACCCAAGGAAGACAGTACGAATTTTGCATTTTCTAAGAAGTACCGTATGAGTTCAGACTGAACTCTGAGTGGATTCAACTTTAGCTTTGATTGTCAGGGCCATGCCTAAGTCTTCATAAGTGGGAAGAGCCTAAAGTGGTTTTATGGAGTTGCAGGGCTTACTATGAACTTGGAATCTCTAGAGGCAAAATTATATGGCTTGCAGGGGATTTAATTAGCTCTTTGAATCATGACCTCTGCCGCCCTATTAAAAAATGACACCTTAACCCTAAACATTGAAGCTTCTAAGTGAAGAACTAGCATGGTAATTGGAGGAAACGTGGAGTGATTGTTCAGAAGGTCAGAATGGGAATATACAGCTAGTTCATTGGAAAAGGAAGAAATCACCCTCACCCTGCATGTAATTCTCACATCCCCAGTCAACAAAGAAGAAGAAGAAAGTTCTTTTGGGTCTGCTTTATTTTATCTGTTGTTTATTTAATACAGTGGAAGACATTCTACATAGCTCTCTTGCTTTCCTTTCCTTTCCTTTCCAGCAATCTCAGTGGCAACCGAATTGTGCGGATAACACAGGGGGCTTTTCATGCCTGGCATGGAATGCAGTTGCTATACAAATTGTAAGTGAAAATGAAACTCTTTCAGATAGTGGGTGGGATAGATGGCCTCTAACAATGGGCCACAAACTCTTCCCTAATGCTTGCAGAAGATCAACAGGCTTGTATGATGGCTTTCAATCCCAAACACTCCTCTTTTGAAGGAAAAGGAGAAAATATAGCCTCTGAGTAGGGATAGCCTCTAAGTTGGTCTCCAAGATAGATGTCTTGATCTCCCACCAGGATATATCTGGGATATTTTCTTATATTGTTATGACTTTACATCCCATTGTTCCAATAACATTGGTTATTCCACACTGCTTCCTTGGAGTAACAATAACTAGCATTTTTGTGATGAATTCTTATGGAGCTATATAAATACATAATAAATAAGTGAGATTCGAGGCGCTATTAGTATAGCCATGGTCTTTAAATTCATTGTTGCTGCAATATATTTAAGGCAAGTCACCCAAAATACAATGGCAGAGCTTTAACTCTTTGAGATACTAAGCATTTTCTCACAAACCCTCTTTTTTCATGTTCAAACAACTTAGGGAAGGAAAAATATCATATATTTTTAACTTTAAGTTTTTAACAAAAAGGTAAGCCCCGTAGTGGAAATATTTGCAAATGTAAACAGGAGCGCTGGTAAACGACACAATCCAAACCTCATTCTCAAAACTCTTGTGAGTAAAGAATCACTAAATTGGAAAGTATTCCATGAGAACATTAATCTCGCGAACTTAGGTAGCATTAATGTTATTGTTTAGCTTGTTAAATGTGAGAAAAAGCCTTTGATGGAATAGGATCATTTTGGGAGAAATGATCCCAAAGAATAAAAATTTAGGTATGCCTTTAATCCAGCAGAAGATCCAGCAGAGAATAAGTAGAGAACCAAGGCTTTGCTACATTGAACATACATGCAATCACACTGACCTTAAAGGAGATGTTCAGGCATGAGGGATTAAATTAAATTATTTAATTTGATTTGATTAAAAAAGAGGCAAAGTTCCTAATAGGAGCTTTTGAATGAATTTGGTGGTAAGAGGAACCTATACTTTAATTGAACGGAAAAAATGAAAGGGAAGAATAGGACAATCAGAAATAGGTTTAGTGCACTTGAAATAGAACATTTCATATGGTAAGACAGATAAAATAAGGATAAATTATTTACCATAAGATGTAGCAAATATTACCTTGGTTAGTTCTAAAGGGAAAAGGAGAAAAGATCCATCAAAGGCTACTAGTCTTGAATACTCGGGGAATGCTGCTAAGAATAAGAGCACGCTCCTGCCACTTTTTTGACTGGAAGTGAGAACTAAGTATGCCAGATAAATATAACAAAGTTGAATGCAGTGGAAATGAGTTATTTAAAAAGTATATTACTTCTTAAAAAGAAATCATAGGGTCCATAAGAATATTGATGATGATCAAATGTGGATTAAACACAAAAGTAATTAGCCAGTATGGAAGAGATGCAGTTTGTTGAGATGATTTAAATTGAGTGGGAAATGCAAAACAATACATGAAGAAAGAGGACTGAGAGAAAAGGAAAATGTGACTGGATGGAATTGATGAGGATCTCAAAAGACAGAAGGGAAAAATGTAAAGACAAAATATGGGATAGGCATAGAAACAAGGATACTTGCTTGTCACTAGGAAAATGCAGAGAGGTAAAGTAAAAATGCTGATATAAACTCGATTTATATTTCTTTTTTCAGATCTTCTGCCTTTAATTTTTTTTACTTATTATTTCTTATTAATAGGATTAGTAGTTAATAATAAAGTTATTTAAAGTTAAAGACCAAAACAAAATTTGAATAACGTGTTGCTTATACACTACCTGAATTCTTCCTGTTTTATTCTGCTATCCTTAATTGTGCCAAATTGATAACCAGCTCTTTTGTCCTTCAGGATTCTCAACCATAACCCACTGAGAAAGATTGAGGATTCCTATTTCTACAAATTGCCCTCACTGAAATACCTGTATGTGTGAAGTTGCTCTTGGCTTTATTAAGGGTTTGTTTACTCTGGAATGCATTCAGCTTTTTCCCCCCCTGATTAATTTGGCTTGGGCTACTATATCTGAAGATCATAATGGTCCTTGGTTAGGGTCAAAATTACCTGGGTCCAGATTTTCTTATAGCAATAGAATAGCATAACCATGGACTAGTTGTTAGCTGTCAGTGCTTTAACATTGTCTAGATCATGAAAAAAGATCTCACTAGAAGACTAGAACTAGGCTTCATTGAGATGGTTAGGTAGTTGGCCTTGAGGTCTGAAGGAAAAGTTGGTAACTACTGAACTAAGTCAAAGGATAGCCAATGAGACAAAGTCTCCCACTCAACATCATGAATTTATTTTCACTGGCTGTGTTCTGCAAATTGTCTATCTATCCCTATCTCTGGAAAAGTCAGCATGTCCTTTTTTTTGCAGGGACCTTGGCTCTACAGAAATAAGCATAGACATACTAGAGAATTTGCTCAAAATATCCTTCAAGTTGAAAACTCTGTAAGTACCTCTGATTTTATTCTGTAACTT
The DNA here is from genome assembly GCA_038048745.1 of Coluber constrictor foxii. Lineage (NCBI taxonomy): Eukaryota > Metazoa > Chordata > Lepidosauria > Squamata > Colubridae > Coluber > Coluber constrictor. The sequence continues at coordinate 76,469,385 of CM075961.1, forward strand.
CCAAGACAAAATGGGAAGGGGGCCATATTATCCCTTTCTCCCCTTCTTTTCTTTTTTCCCTCCTCTCATATTTTTGAAAATATCAGTGCAGATGTTGTCATTTCCTTATGGGGACCATATTATTAATATTAAAAGTAATATAGCTCAAGCTACTATTAATACACATTTCCCAACGAGAATGCTCAGTTATCATGGATGTTGCCTGTGGATATGGTGGTTGTCCCAGAATATTTTCTTTCCACAGTACATCTCAAAACAAGCCAGAGTTTCTTAGAACCTATCAACTAAAATTTATTAATGTAAATATCAAAACTGGCAGGTGAAAATCCCTTAGAGATAGTTTGTACATTGTTATCAGTCTTGCTTTTTCACATACATACAATACAATGGTGAAATCCAAATTTTTTTACTACCGGTTCTGTGGACGTAGCCTGGGGGACATGGTATGACTTGGTGGGCACAACTTGGTGGGCGAGCCAAGGGAAGGATACTGCAAAATCTCCATTCCCACCCACTCCAGGGGAAGGACACTGCAAATCCCCATTCCTACCCCACTCCTGGGAGAAGGATATTGCAAAATCTCCATTCCCACCCCACTCGGGGGCCAGCCAGAGGTCGTATTTGCCAGTTCTCCAAACTACTCAAAATTTCCGCTACCGGTTCTCTGAACTGCTCAAAATTTCCACTACTGGTTCTCCAGAACCTTGTCAGAATCTTCTGGATTTCACCCCTGATACAATATGAACTGCAAGTAAGAGGGAGAGCAGGGACATCCAAGGAATGTTCCATTAACGTGCAGCAGTGAACACTGATAGGGAGTTTAGGATTAAAGGTGCTAAAATACTTTTAGTACATGTAAATTTTGTGGAAGTCAGATGTGTCTGAAGGTCTGGAAAAGGCTAGTTAATATAGGAAGTAATCCCTGAGATCAAACCATAGTATAAGTCATAAATTTATAAAAATATAGGAAGCATAACAATCTATCTTACCCAAATAGCCTACAATAATATTGTCTATGCTAGCTTTACCTAACTGGGAGCCTCCCAGGTATTTGAATTTCATATCTCACTAGTTTATCAATCAATTTTGAAGCTCACCAGGAGGGAGAAAGCTGGTTTACTTTGGTTGTGCATGTATGACATTGAATTACAAACAAGCCAATCATACTTTAGCCTGGTATGTTACACTTCAGAACTGACTATGGAGATTTTGAAGTGATAAATAGCTTGTGCATTTTAGGATTAATTATCAACAGTAAAGAAATCAGCCATCAAGAAATATACCATAGACCAGGAGTCTCCAACCTTGGCAACTTTAAGCCTGGAGGACTTCAACTCCCAGAATTCCCCAGCCAGCCAAGCCAGCCAAGGAGCTGAAGTCCACCAAGCTTAAAGTTGCCAAAGTTGGAGATCCCTGCCATAGGCTAGCACCTGCTAAGGAAGCAATGAAGAACTTAGAAAAGATATTCAGATTCTGTGATCTGTCCACATCTACAAAGATCAAGTGAAAGCTGGACTTTATAGAAATAATGTAGATATTTTTGAACTTTGATGTTGGAGAACACCCCTGAGAATATCACAGATAACCAAGAAAAGAAACAGATCATAAAACAAATCAATCCAGAATTTTCACTCAAGGCATGTCCAAGTCCATATTATTGTATTTTGGACTTATTATGTGAGGACCCAGCTCTCCTGAATGCTAGAAATATGGAACAAAAGAGAAAGGGATGTTTAGCAGAAACATGGATAGACTAGATTACAGCAATGATTGATAGATTACTGGAAGACCTGAGAAGCCATATGGGAACAGATCATCCTGGAGAAAGTCTGTCTATGTGGTTGATAAGATTTGACACCAACGACAGCATATAATTAATATTGTGCAAACCCAATCTCTGTAATTTTTTATGAGTCACAGTATCATGTGAGCCCATAAATTTGATTTACCTAAATTAACTCTGATTGAGTTTATTATGAAGAATATGCTGTGAGTATAGCTGTTGATTGATAGTAGCTTTAAAGTTTTAATGTTTTCCCAATCCCATCTGAAATTATCAGGGATTGAATTGATGTATACATACATCAATTTCTTTTTACATACATCGTAATTTCATCCTTTTCTCCTTACCAATTCTGAACATTACAAAAAGTTTTGTTTCTCTGTGGAATTTCTATTTTCTGGCATGAAAACTTCAGCATACAAAGCATATACTTTAGCTGGTTGCAAAGGTTCTTTCTAATTAAAAAGATCTTGAGAAGTAGAGCTAAGACCAGTGGTGGGATTCAGCCAGTTTGTACCACTTCAGGAGAGCCAGTTGTTAACTTTCTGAGCAGTTTGGCAAACTGGTTGTTGGAAGAAATCATTAGGACAGAGAACCGGTTGTTAAATTACTTGAATCCCACCACTGGCTAAGACCTATTACAGTCAGATAGAACTGATGTGTTAAATGTACCAAGAGTGAATATAAAGGTTTCCCTGTCTGGTTGAATCTGACTGCAAGAGAGATGCTCATCTCTATTTCTTATGGAGAGAGATTTCCAGCTAACAATCTCGGCATATTAACTTAATACCACTTAAATGTACAAGGATCTAATAAAGCCAGATTCCAGCAAGATTCTACTATTGTACCTAAATACTGAATTCAAGAAGAGTCTCTAAGTTGTACTACTAGCCTGTATAAATATCTGGAGAATTCTAGATACACAAGGCCTAAGAAACTTCCCCTTCAAAACTTGTTTTCCTGCCTGCACCACTTAAATCTAGTCATGAGGCCCTTTTCCTGATGGTTGTCTGCTTCATCCTCTTGACTGTCTAATGCTGCATAGAAATACAGTATAATATCCAGGAGAAGGGTGGTATATAAATTTAATTAATAATAATAATAATAATAATAATAATAATAATAATAATAATAATAATAATAATAATAATAATAATAATAATAATAATAATAATATCTGACTAGTAGTCAGGTAGATATTCTTAGACTCCCATGCTGGGGAGCAATTATCACCATTGTTTACTATCTGTATCTTAACTCCTTATTACCTCAACCCAGTTCTGAGCCACATGGACAGAGAAAGCTTTCCTTGTGATTGTTCTAAACTGGCACCGGACTGAAAGGGCTAGATGGAACTGTAGCTTGTAGAAGTAATAATAAAAGTTTATGAAGCCTTTGTCCTTTTTCATCCACAGTATTTTGCCTAGGAAAATGTCCTGCTGCCTTTGCCAAAATCAGGATGCCATTGAGACTTTCTCTAATACCATCAAGTTGGATTGCGCCAAACAATGTGTCTCAAACGTCTTTGACTATGGTAGGAAAAAAGCACTTTTTCAAAATACTTTGTAGTCGTTCCAATCCTTTCACAGTTGTAAGTAAATTAGATTTTGGGGAGAAAAAAACCCCAGGGACAGAACAATACATGGGTGTGGCAGATGTGAATGATTTATTTACATCTTAAATAATTACTGATTGCATATTAAATGAATGTATAGCGAAGCATTGGCATGCACCATAATTTTTTTACATTTTTTTAATAAAAATGTCAGATCAATGCATAAGCAGTGTGGCACCTGGGTGCCATATATTCCAATACAAACAAAACTGATCAGATTAAACATCATTATTACATTCAATCAACTTAATTCCCATAACAATACACATTTATATTAGATTACAGTCTATCATTATTCAATTATTCTTCCTATTTCTCATTATTACTTTCATTTTATCAAATAAAAATATAATACATTAAAATTCCCTTTATTTCTATCACTTATTCTAGCTTTTAATCATAACATCCTATATTTTAAAAAAACTTCTTCTTTCATTCCTGTCTAACTTCTAATCATGTCACCTGCCTAGAAAAGGAGAAAAAAAAAGAATAGAGAGGGAGGAAAAGAAAGAGAATTCAAAACAACAACCTAGCAAAGGAATTATCCATTCATAATCTCTTGCCTACTTTGTACTTTAATTGCTATGCTTTAAAAGAAAGAGGGGAAGAGGAAAAGCAAGTCAAAGACGACAATCTATCCATCATCTCTTGCCCGCTTTGATACTTCAACTGCTATGCTTTTTTCTCTTTAGAACTGTCTTTCCCTTTCCTCTTTTAAGTCTCCATCTATATCTATTTCTTGGATATCCAATCTGAGCGTTCCTCCCACCTCTACCTTCTTCCACTGCCTATTTTTGCCTAGGCCCCTGCCTCCATTTCAAACAAAAGACTTGCCTTCTTAGAACTATTGGTCACCCAGTCCATCATTCTTAATTGCTCACTCTAAGCAAAGTAGATGAGGGGCTGTCATTAACTATGAGGGAGCTAAAGGTCTGGAATTCAAGGTTGTTCTTCCTTCTCCATTTTGTGACTTGTGATAATGAGATATTATCTCTCGTTCTCAGATTATCATAAATCTTAATCATAAATTATGATTAAATCATGAATGTTTCTACTATTTTCTGCTAACTCAAGGAAAAATAATCTGAGAACGAATTTTTCATTGAGTTAGCAGAAAATAGTAGAAACATTTATGATTTAAAGGACTTAATTTTTTTTATTTTAATTCAAAAATTATGTTAAATGGCCCAATCTGATATCTACTAGATAGCCTTTAGCTAGGATTTCTATAGCTATATATTTCTAGTTTTCAAACAGATTATCACCACAAACTCTTGTGCAAGGCTAAACAAGCCAGTTTTTTAGCATCTTCCTTTGGAGTATAATATCACCTAATCATCCAAGCGTTAAGATGTTCTCCTGCACTGATTATTTAACATTAATTGTATAATGTGAAACATGTCTTCTTAAGAGTAATTGGAACTAATCCTGGGTTAAATGGGTACCAGATTGAACACATCTAATGCTAATTGAATAAACTGATTTATATCTAAACTGATTTATGTCTAAACTGATATTTATATAAACTAATTTATATCTAACAAACTCAGTTATCTGTTCCATCCATAGCATTTGCTACCAATGAAAAAAAATCCTGATTCCGTTTTTTCCTCTTCCTTTTTCTTCTTTCTGAGCAGAGAAAGAGGAACTTTGGGAAACTATGCAAGATGATGTAAAGAAAGTACTGGAAACCAGAAAATTAAATGCCACCAATATACTAAATATTATCCCTGAAAAACCTGAACATCATAATGTCACTCTATCAGTTTTGGTGACCCACGGACATACTCATTTAGGTATCCATTTTCATAAACACACACCAGAAATTTTTAAATCAGTCAGTGGATTAAGTAAACTCGCTCCTGATGAATATGTGGATGTGAAGTGGTCTGATAAAAACGAGCTGAATAAGCTGTACAAGTTAACACATTTGCTACAGGTGGCTCTCAAAGCAAAATTAGCAGAAAACAGAGAGGAGACTCAAGATTTGGAGATCCAAAAGGAATTGCCTGTCGAAATTTCGGATTATGGCAATATCATCCTGAGCAATAAAGGCCATCGGAAAAGATTAAAAAACCATCTGAAAAGGGTAAAGAGAGATCACTGGCTTGGAAAAAATCCAAGGGAAAAAGAGTTATTTTTTAGGTTGTTCAGAAAAAACGTAGAATTTGCAAAAGCCACTGGAAAACCCGCAGGAGAACAAGGAAAACTTGTTTTGTATACCTTGGCAGAAAAATGGGAGAAGCTAGCAAGGGAACTAGAACTTCAAAAGGCTGCTTCCCTTAACAGGGTTCTTCGAGCAGCACTTCATTCCTTACAGAATCACTCCATTTCGAATCTTCCAACTAAGATGCCTCTCTTGACTGCTTCTATTGTAGTTAAGGATGGTGCTGAAGACTCAGAAACTTTGAACAAACACTTGCCTGATATAACGTTGTCTCATGAGACACATTGGGAGCATCATGAACAAACCATCTCTGCGCTCCCTTTGCTTCATCTTTTGAGAGACATTGTTGACAAGTTGCTTCAGGAGGAATTCTATGAAGTTGAGTTAAACACAGAGTTGGCATCTATCTTCCCAAGTGAGTCTGAAGCTCTTTTCAGGAAACTCTTTTCCCTTCTGGTCCATATTGTGAACATGAACTGCAGAGAGCTCAATATCCAGATGGCTTGTGCTAAATTAATCTCTACAATAGATCTTCTCTTGAGGGACTTCAATGTGAAAACCAGCCAGGAGACACCTGTTTTATGGAACTCCTACTTTTGGCCCACTAAAAATGTAAATGATATAATTACGGGAAGCTCCAAAAAAATGGAGAAACCTTCTAATGAGGTAAAGGATAGATAAGTAAACCTAGATAAGTAGTCCTAACAAGTACACTATTAGGAGTTTTAACAATCTCTGATTGCCTAGATGGTCTAGCTCTTTTTGGTTAAAAGCCTTGTTAAATTATTTAAAATAATGTGTATGGGTGAAGACCACTTCTCTGCCTGATTCCTATGGGACTCAAGGGAAAGCAACATGTGTATATAAGTAAAGTTCTTACAAATGGTGATCAGCATCTTGAGAGAGTGGCGTATAGCACAAAGCTAAAGTGAAAATAAAGAAAAGCAAAATGAGGTTCATCAGAATTAAATCAAGAGATTTCAGATATGATGATACGGTTTTAAGAAAACTAGATTTGTAAGAACTGTCATTGCTTTTAAAAGGGAGATGGATCCAAATGTACTCCTTTTTTAGGGAAGGGATCTTTTATATGGAAGAACTGCAAATGTTTGCGATATTTCTTTCATAAAGATGAGAACTGGCCCTTAAATGAATGCACTGAACAATGGCATAATTAAATGTTCCCAGTGCTAAGAAAACAGTGACGATAATGATAAATGATAATGATATATCTCAGTGTCTCTGTCCTGATTTATCAACTGCTTTTGAAATTTGACATGCTATTTCAAAGGAACAGAATGAATATTGTCAAAAATATCTAAATATATTTAATGCTAAATTTTGCAAAAAGTTTTTTAAATAGTAAACATGGACAATAATAAGCATAATATCTATATTAAATAAGATTTACTTTAATCATGATTTTCCCAAGAACCATACACAGTGCTACCGTAAAGAAAGTAATCATCACTTGTTTTATCTATTTCCTGGCTACTTTTAAGAAATATTTTTACCTTTACAAATATGGTATCTTCCATGTCCTAGCAGCAAAAATACTGTTCCCATCTATATTTATAGGACTACATTTTGTCAGTGATTTATGAAGAGTTTGTTTAACATTTTGTAAACTTATCTTTTATAAAATGTATGTCTTGCATGTTCATTGTAATTTAATAATTCCAAAGTGGATTTATTACGAGCATGCATTTATAAAACTCTGCCTATGGGGGTTTCCCCCCTGAATATAATTACATATTTTAAATGAAATTGGTGTTTTGTGGGGCTAATAGATGATTTGGCATACAGACTCCAGATTCTTCCATCTGTCCGGTATTTAAGATGTCAAAAAAATTGCCAGAGAAAATTACACTTTTGAGGGGGAGCAAGTGGAGGGGGAGCAATAGTTCTGAAACATGCCTTTGTCTTGCCTTGAATTTACCATGAATTGATAAGAGACTTGGATATGGCAAAGTATAAACCACTAATTAACCAAAATTCTATGTTCAAGATAATAATGATTAAAACGTGTTATGGATTAGTAAATTAACATTATGTGTCAGAATATTCATGACTGGGAAGACATGGTAACAAGGTCAGCTAATGAATAGGCATAGCAACTAAGTCAGCCAATTGGGAGCTGAGACAGACTGGAGCCAGGATGTGTCTTAGTCTGGAGCTTCTGAGTGTTGTGCTGAGAAAGAAACTGAAACCAGTGTCTGTGTATGCTGTCTGCTCTGCTAAAAATGAAACTACAGTAACTGTTCTCTCCTGCCTTGTGTTGTAACTGCTACCATATTGAACAAGGACTCTAATATTGGTATTGTAAATACATCATCTATTATTATGTATATAAAGAAGTTAATGAATCCTGCTGAATCAGTTTATCTGTGTATGCTTCTGGATTTGATTTTTGCAAGAAACTCTGACATATGTTTAGATTATAATTGTTGCTAAAATTGTACAGGTGGGATGATATGGGCTAAAATATTCAAATTAAGCCAATACTAGCTTAGCATTATGTGAGAACCAAAATGTTATAGGGCAGCCGGATACATATCAATGAGTACATATTGCTCTCTATATCATTAGTCAGGATGGAGAAGATGTTGAAATATATGAAGACCCATCTTCCATTTTCTTTCTCTTTATTTAACCTTGCAGATAGCAAGGCAGCGAATTCCACAGTCTGGATATTACCAAAAGTTGCTGTTGGGTATTTCGGTGGCAATGGTGATGATGGTTATGGTTGCAATAATTATTTTGATTACGGTAAGCTATAATACTTTTTTAGAGATCTTTATACTAATTTATTAACCTACTATTTCAAAGTCCAGTAATGAAAAGATAAACTTCTCCAAACTTTCAATATATTGCTTTAGTGAAGAGCTAATATTTCCTTGAACACTGTAACTCAAGACTGCCACATTGCTTCAGCCAGGATGTAATATAATATCCTGTTTCCCTGAAAATAGAACATGTCCTGAAAATAAGGCGAAGCCTGATTTTTGGGGTAGGCGTAAATATATGCCCTCTCCCGAAAATAAGCCCTAGTGATGGGGTGGGTGTGGCCAGTATAGGAGGCAGCCCTTCCCTTCCCCAGTCACCTCAGGGCTTCTTGGCCTCTTAATTGGATCAGTTGAGTTGCTCAGGCCGCCATTCACAGTTGATTTGTGAGTACCACTCAGGCTGCCGCCTCCAGAAAGCATGGCTGCTTTTGCAGCCAGTTGCGGCTGCAAAAGAAGCTGGAGGCCAAGCAACACACCCCACATGCCTCACACCCTCCTTACCTAATGATGACAGTCACAGCTGGCAATTCCATCCACAGAACAGCTGCTTCATGGGTACTGCTCTGGCCGGTGCCTCCAGCAAGCACAGTCGTTTTTGCCATGGATTGCAGCCACTTCTGCAGCAGGAGGCCAAGTGATGCACCCTATGTGCCTTGTGCCGGCCTTCTAAAGGATATTGTAGCAGTAGCTATCCACAATTTTTTTACTCTTATTTCATCCTGACTGTACTGGACCATGTGTGTTGGGATGAAATAAGGATTAAAAAATTGTGGATAGCTGCTGTTAAAGTACCCTTCGGAAGGCCAGTGCAAGGCACGAGTCTCCTGCTGCAGAAGTGGCTGTAACTGAGGAGCGCTTTTGGGAGAGAAGCAAAGGAGAAGTGGATAGCTTGCAAACTCCCGCCCTGCTCCCACCTCTCCACCAGGCAACTCCCGGCAGCCCCAGATGCCCAAAGTATGCACCCGCCCAGCTCCCTTTTCCACAGTGCCCGGCTCTTTATTGAGGGCGGTGGCAGATGGGGTGGGAGAAAAGCAAGGCTCATCTTGCTGTCTCTTCTCCCCCTCTTGCCAGGCATGTCAGGGCTTCCTGCCCCTGCCCAAATTGGATGCAATTTGGGGATAGCAAGTGGGGAGGGGTGGGCTGGGGAGACATGAGATATGTTTTACCTGTCTTGTAGCTCCGTCGCATGTCTCGCCGTAGTCTGCAGGCAAACATGTTGTAGGGCAAAAAAAATCTCAGGAGTTCAATCAAATTTCTTGAACGCGCAAGAAGTTTGGTTTTACTCTACAGTGTGTTTGCCTGCAGACAATGGTGAGACACGCGACGGAGCTACGCGTCTTGTGTCTCCCTAGCCCCTGGCGAGGAGGGGAGAAGAGACAGCAAGAGGAGCAAGCCCCATCTTGCTCCATGTGTCTTGCTTCTCCCCCGCCTCATATGCCACCCCCCATTGATAAAGAGCTGGGTGCTGTGGAAAAGGAAGCCGGGTGGGCGCAGGCTTTGGGCATCTAGGGCTGCCAGAGGTTGCCCAGCGGAGAGGCAGCAGGGGGGCAGGAGTTTGCAGGTGAAGGGGTTGGATGGATGGTTAGGGCAAGTGCCAGAGCAGCACAACACAGCAGCAGCCATGAGGTGGCCACGCTCGCCACCTCCTACAGTCCCATAATAATAACAACCCCCCAATAATAAGGCCAAGTCCTTATTTTGGGGTTCAAAAAAATATAAGACAGGGTCTTATTTTTAGGGAAACACGGTATGTTCAACCTCAAAGAGCCACAACAGATATAGTAACATCATAAGAAAGAATAGAATGTATGTATGTACAATTATTGGTGAGGGGGGCAAATAGAGTTAACTAAATTGAGCTTGGATTCATTCCACCTCCAATTCTGTTAGGGGACCTGGTGGGCTTGATTTGGTCAATGACCTTCTTTTTAGGCTTATCAAGACGATGTTGGAAGCCATTTTACAAACAGAAGACAGAGAAAAGGGAGAGTTTCTTATTGAGAAACAGAGAAAAAGACATTGTTTCCTGTGCCAGTCATTGATTCTTTTTTCTCACTGTGAAAAACCTTTACATTTATCTCTCACAATCACACCTTTCTTTTTGGATTAAAACTTCAGGTCTGGGGAGGCAGAAAGTCAGTCAGAGGATGCAGGAGTGGGATTGAAAAATTTTAGCAACTGGTTCTCTGTCTGGTTGCTAGGTGGGCATGGCCTACTCAGCCTCCTGCAACATGGTGGGGGGGGCGTTTTTGTCCTCCCCAGGATTTAGAGGCTTTTCTAGAGCCTCCAGGAGGGCGAAAACGGCCTCCCCATGCTCCGAGGGCCCTCCAGAGGCCAGAAACAGACGTTTCAGGACTTCTGGTACTTCCAGGAGGCGTGTTTTTCGCACTCCAAGAGCCTCCATGCACGCCCTGTACTTAACTCCCATCCAAAATAGGCCACGTGAAGACTCCTGGGAGGAGAGGGGAGAGGAGGGCCAGCCAGTCCTTCCAAGTACCAGTTTGGCGGACCAGATGTAAAATTAGCATCTGGTCTGAACCAGTTGAATCCCACCCGAGAGGATGCCTCCAAGTTCTAGCACTTTGCTAACTACAAGGAAAAAATCAGCATTCTTTTCAGACTGCCCTCCCCCAAACCCAAATGACAGTTTCTAGCTGAGTGCAGGAAACTACACAAAATAATTTGCTGCCTAAATTCGAGCACCAGAGAATTAATTTATTTTGGCACCTATGAAAGAAGATTATTTGAAAGCCTTTCATTCTCTCTAGCTGGAATTTAATTGAGTTAATGATGCTATAAAGTTTATTTGTGTCCTGGCATAATAGGAATGGAGAAGTGCCTTGCACAATGCTTTTGATGCTCGTGTCTTCTGCCACAAATTCATTTATCCAGAAAGTGTATTCCAATTGATTGGGACTTGGATAAGAAGGCCCAGATATGAAGTTGACTTTTCTCCAACCCTAATAGAAGAAACCACAATATGAGATGAAAGAGCACCTTCTTGCTTATTTACATTCATAAAATCCTCATAACTGCAGTTGGCAGACAAAGAAAACAAAACAAAAGACTAAAATTATATATCCAATGCATGTAGAAGCCATACAAGAAGCAATCTTACATCAAGCATCAACTAGTGCAGAGTTGCTACGGCAGTTCTTGGAGGGCCCTAGAGTGTGTCATGTTACACTACTGCTCTGCAAGATGCACTATTGCTGGTTTATTTCTGGGTGCAATTCAAAGTGTTGGTTATTATTCTTAAAGGCCTGCATGGCATAGTCTAAGATACCCAAGGAACCATCCCACCCCTATGGGACTGGTCCACCCCATTCACATCAGCAGAGGAGATATGCTGCAGGCCCTATCACTCAAGGAATTTTGGCTTTTAATGCAATAAACCACCTAGGATCACCTTGAAACAAGATGGATGGCAATTAAATCTAATAAATCAACAAATGACTAGGTCAAGCTGGGCAAGTAATGATAAAATATTCAAACTGCTGCCAGAGCAATACTTAATTTTAATATTTTACCAGTACCTCAGGAACAGAAGAAGAGGAACCAAAGGCACTTCAAAGAAAGTGTAAGTAGCCTCACTGTGCATGTCAGGATTATTTCTCTTTAAGAATTTTTGAAGTGGTTCAGAATCAGTGGTGGGTTGCCTCCGGTTCAGACTGGTTCACAAGAGCCGGTAGTAAAACTGGCAGGAGGCCCCGCCCACCACCCCAGATGTCATCATCGGTGATCTGCGCATGCGCAGAAACAATCCAGTTGTGAACTGGTAGTAAAGGTAAGTAGAACCCACCCCTGTTCAGAATGCATCTGCAGTTCCACATTTACAAGATACCTAATGTGTAAAAAATCTCATAACTTGCTTATTTCATTGTTCAACAGTAGGAAGACGTTCTTGTAGGAAACAGGAAAATTTCCTTTCTAGAAAAACTAGAAAACTCTCACATTCAGAAAGAGCAGTGAACATTGTTGACAACATCAAATGGATTTTTAAAAAAAATCATGCCAGAGACTAAGGGACTAAAACAATATTTCTGTTTTCTTAAAGTTACACTTTGTGTAACTTTACACTTTTAAGAAAAAGTGTAAGAAAAAGTTACACTTTTCTTAAAGTTACACTTTGGCTTTGGATCAGAATGATGGGAACTGTAATCCAGTGCATTTAGGCATTGTGGATTGGAGAAAGTTCCATACAACCTTCATAATATCTGTATTCATCCTAGTTAAAGGTGATTCTTTTTATGCTTCACGGCAGCAGTTTTTTCCAAAAGATTTTCAGATTTTCTTCTATTTATACTTTATACAAAGCAAAGATACAGTTCAAGCTTCAATTATTTTAGGTGATATTCTTATGTTTGTCAGATCTAGATCTTAGAGAAAATATAAGTCCTTTCTGAAAAAATCTAGCCTAGCAATATTGCAGTTCAGAGAGGGAATATAAGAATTTGCATATGTACACCTGACTTTCTAGGTTTTCTTAATATATTCAGTTGGGGGGGTCATATTTTCCAATGTATGTTAAAATATATAATGATTTTTTTTCATGTTAGCTTGGTTTAATACTATCTGGAAATGCAGATTTAGAAGTCACTCTTTGCTTTCTGGCAAAAAAAAAGGTGGTATCTAGCAACAGAATTAGCTATACTACTCAAGACAGAAAGCACCACAAGGTGCGGGATGAGGCTGAGTTGGTAAACTGGAGAAAAAAATGCCAGGCTGTTGAAAAAGAGTAGAAAGTGGAAAACAAATAGAAACTCAAAGGACTAGTTAAAATATCTTAGTAGGCAAGATAGTATTTTATTCTGCCTGTTACAATTCTGGGGTTTTGATACAAAAATATGCACCCTGAGTCTATATAACCAATTCACAGATATACCTCAGAGATTATATTGTGTTTTACTCCTCAGTAAACTTACCTTTGGATGCCACAGTAAAAATCCTTCCAAACACTGGTTTACTAGGAATAAATAGAACTCTTGTTTTTAGTTGAATCCATTTTATTCCTCCTACCTGTAGAAATAATTTTATTTAGCACATAAAATGTGTTTGTTTGCTGGGGCAGAGAAACAGTCATGCATTTCATTTTTTAATTTATTAAACACAAGTGACTCCAGGCGGCTTACAACATTTATTAATATTGTAGGTGATTACTTTCATTCAAGCAGGTCAAGAAAGAGAATCTTGAACACAGAAAGAAACTTTTCCTCAGTCCCGTTGGAAGGCCAAAATGAAGCCTCTGTTTTACTGCTTCCCTTAGAGCTTCACTTCTCTCTTTCCCACTCTCTACCACAGGTAGAAAGTGATGCTGTCTTGAGGAGATTCCTTGGGTGGATACCGAGTTCTCTTCTCTTAGAGTGGCTGGCTACCAAAGTGTCATTGACATTGCTTCTCATCCTGTGTTCTGTATTAGCAACTTCTAGAACAGTTAACATTCTCAAGACCTGAATTGTCCTCTTAGCAACCATATTAGATTAGGTTCACATGAGATGCTAGGCCAAAATGTAGTTGGCTATTTTATGGTTTCATGTGTTGTGCTAACGCAGGAAACTGGGCTAATTCAGTAAATGAGTTCATGTCCCACAAGGCAGTTTGTGGTACCAACAAAGCTCTTAGCAAAATAAGGCATCAGTAGGAAAAGTTGATAGGAAAGTAAATAGTGGCAACGTTGTTGATGTTCTGGTTCTTAGCAGAAACATGTCCATTCTACTTTCTGTTGGAAATATGGGCGAAAGCACCACTTAGCATCAGTCTTGCCATCTTGCCTAGTTATTCATAATCCCTCAATATTTTTTTCAAGCTCTTTTTGGCAGTGTGATTGGCTGCTACATGAAATTAAAAAAAAAAATAGATGGTATTTTTTTATTGAGGGTGTGATGGCTCAGTTGTTAAAGATACTGAGCTTGTCAGCTGGAAACCTGAAAGCCTGGGTTCAAGACCCGAGCGCCGTCTAATATGATGAGCTTCCGTAGCTTGCCCCAGTTCCTGCCCAAAAAGGAGTTCGAAAGCATGTGAACACAAGTACCGTGTTTTTCAGGATATAAGACACACTGGAGTATAAGATACACCTTAGTTTTTGGGGAGGAAAATAAGAAAAAAGCTGATTGGCAGGTGGATCGGCCTCCCAGAATACCCCCAATCAGCTGTTCCCTTCTCATTGGAGGTGAACTTTAGCAAGAGGTTCCTTGGTTGTGAGCTCTGTGCCTTGTTTTTTTATGCTTTTTTTTCTGCCTCTGAAACTTCTGAAACTCCATTTCAGAAAAAAAACCTTTCTTTTCTGCCTCTGAAAGCCTCCGAAACAGAGCTTCAGAAAAAAAAATTCTGAAGCTCTGTTTGGGTTTTTTTTTTCAGAAGCTCTGTTTGGAAGCTTTTTTCCTGAAGCTCTCTTTGGACGCTTCTTTTCTGAAGCTTCATTTCTGATACATTTTTCAGCCTCTGAAACCTCCGTCTGAGAAGCTGGGCAGGGCTATATTCAGAGTATAAGACGTACCCAGATTTTCACCCTCTTTTTTGGAGGAAAAAGGTACGTCTTATACTCTGAAAAATATGGTAGATAAATAGGTACTACTCCAATGGATAGGTAACAGTATTCCGGGTGCCTTTGGTGTATAGTCATGGCAGCCATATGACCCCAGAAGTGCCTTTGGACAGCACTGACTCCCTTGATTAAGAAACGGAGATGAGCGGACAAAGGAGCCAAATATGACTGGACAGGGAAAACCTTTATCTTTTTGATTTTCTATTATCTTCCTACCTTTAGCTGCAGTTAGAAAAGCCAAGCAGGAGTAATCAAGAAGCAGAATGAATTGTGACAGACCTGTCTTAGGACTCCTTTGATCTTCGCTATGAGCAGTTGCTCTCTTCTGCGTGGTAGCTATTCCGCATGGCAGAAATTCAATAGCTATGAAATACCAAAATTCTTTCTCTTCTCAGAAAAATAATAGCACCATATATAAATATATTATATATAGATATACAGTATTATATATATAATGATTTTAGAAGCATCTGAGAATAAAGATATTGAATTACTACAGTGATAATACTTGACAAAAGTTGAATAGACTGATTGGAAGAGTTTAATAAGCACATTGTAATGTCATTTTTTATTCTTTTTATATCTACAGAAGTTCAGGAGAAGAAGAGGGAGGTGCAGAAAACCTATCATACTATGATCATATATAGCTGGAATAGAGCTGTATATCACCAGAACCACTGTAAAATTTATTTTTGTGGTTTATATTGAATATTATTAAATATATTATCTGACATGTACCATTTTTATTACTATCTTTATCCTAATGCTTAAAAACATTTCAGAATAGCCATTATCCCATTGGGAACAAGTGCATTTCTATGAGGATAAGGTTCTTACTACTCATGGAAATAGTGATTATCATTGATAAAATCTATAGGTTTCCTGGTGCCAGTTTGTATGGAGCCAAGCTTACCTTCACATATATGTATTCATTTAGTGATTACATCTTCATAAAATGTTCAATAATACTTTCAGGTTCCCAAGTAACACAATATAGTATCTGTGTGTATCTGTAACTATACGTATGACTATAAATTGTAACATAAAAAATAGCCGGGAGTGAAATAAAACTCATAGTGAGAGTAAGAATTCACAACATTTACAGCACAAAATGAAAATGTAGTGGATATTAAAAAGGCTGGGGAATAAAACTTGCTATCAAAATAACAGAATTAGCATTATAAGACTATTCTCCTTTTTTATTGAAAACATTCTGCTGTATTTTCCTCACTTCATTTGTCAGGAGCACTTGAAAACGACCTCTGAGAAGACTTTCAGGGTGCAAATTGAGATGGGAGTTTTCTAAAATGTTGGCCTTCATACTTTTTTTGGTATATACCTGCTTAGTAGGGCTTTTGGCCCCTCATAAGCGGTGTTATTTTTATACGAAGTGAGCTTATTGCCCCCACAATCCGGGTCCTCATTTTACCTACCTCGGAAGGATGGAAGGCTGAGTCAACCTTGAGCCTGGTGAGATTTGAACTCACAGTAATTGCAGGCAGCTGACAGTTAAGTGCTAATTAACAGCACCTTAGTCCACTGCACCACCAAGGTTCTTCAGAGAGCCCAGAAACATTCTGTGCAGCTAATAAAGCACAAGAGTGGCATGGCAAATTGGTCAGTCTCTTAAAAAAATCTTGTAGCATTATTTTGGCCAACCAAAATTTCAAGAGCCTTAAAAACAATACACTGTGGAAGATAATCACAGCAGGATGAATATTAGGCCAGTTGTCACTTGTGGCAAAAATCAGAACTAGCTTATCAGACGAAACTGGTAATGTTTATTTCTTGTCACAGAGGCTGCTCAGGTTATTAGGGGCAACATTGGATCAGGAAATTCTGTGCTAACCCCATTCAGAACTGAATGAACACTTTAAATCAGCAGTCCCCAACCTTTCTGGCTCTGTAGATTGGGGTGGGGGAAAGGGTGGTTTTGTGCATGTGTATGCCATTTGTGCAAATGTAGCTTTGTGCCCTAGCGCTTTTGTCTACCGCTTGTGCAGCCCATTTCCCAAAAGGTATAGGGATCTCTGCTTTAAACATAGATACACACACACACCATATTAGAAATTTTGAGAATATTCGTAGCTTGGGTTTTGGTTTTGGCAGTGGTCTGTTCTCAAATCTTGCTGTTTTATCTCCCAGAATAGGTAACATCTTCAGTGGGGTTTTGGATAAAATGTCTCGTTCAGTTTCTTCTCTGCTTATATAGGTGTTGTTTGGTTTTGTGGTCAGTTGGTCATGTGGCTGGTTGTGTATGGGGCACATGGAGCCATATCTGCAGGCATACAAGCTGTTGCCCTAGATCAGTTCCACTGTGCATGCATGTGTGCCACTGGCCGGCCGGCCAGCTGATTTCTGGTCTCTGTGCGCATGCAGGATGGGCATGCACTCCCATCTCAGGAGTTTCCATGCGGCCCATTTTGGATACCAGGTAAGTATAGGGCTTGCGTGGAGGCTGTGGGAGGCTGTGAAAACAGGCCTACTGAAAGTCCGGAAATGGGACGTTTCTGGCCTCCAGAAGGCCAGGGGAGGCTGTTTTTGCCCTGCTGGAGGCTCCAGGAAAGCCTCCGGAGCCTGTGGAGGGTGAAAAATGGGCCTACCGGAAGTCCAGAAACTGCCAGTTTCCAGCCTCCGGAGGGCTGGGGGAGGCTCCAAGAAAGCCTCAGGATCTTCCGGAACCTGTGTAGGGTGAAAAACGAGACTACCGGAAGTCCAGAAATAGGCCGTTTCCGGCCTCTGGAGGCTTCAGGGAGGCCTGGTAGGCCCAAAATGGGATGTGAAGGCCCCTGTGTGTGTGCACAGGAGGTGGGGCACACGGGAGGTTGCACACACCTGCGCATGGGGCAAGGTTTAGTGGGGGGAATTGCGTATGCATGCACAGGGGGTGAGGTGTGTGCGGGATGGGCATTATGGGTGTGGGCATGCGCATGCTATCATGCGCACACACAAAATTTTTGGCATCGGAGGAAAAATAGGTTAGCCATCACTGATCTAGGACTTTGGGTCATGCTGCTTGTGAATTCTGGTTTTTAATTGTCATCCTGTTTCTCCAACCTAGAACTGGTTACAATTTTTCTGTTCACTTTGTATATTACGTTGTGCTGTCTTCCTTCCATGTTCTGCCTCTTATTCCTGTTATTCCTAGGGGCTGCAGTAGTCTGGCAGCAATTCCAGCCTCTCACTGTGTGGTTTTCTGGGGTTCGGGTGCCATGTATCACAATGTAAAGTTCTTGGGATAGCCATTGGGAAGGAAAATGTTGAAAAGATGTTTCTCCTCTGCTTTTCTTAGGGATTTGATGCTGTGTGTTTTGGGTCTCTTAAAGTGGGTCTGGACGCAGCTGCTTTTATGAGGTATGCGTGATTGCTTATGAAGTTCAGAATTTGGTTAGTGTGCTTGACTTTCTGGTCAGTTGTCAGTTTAGTGTTTTTCTGTCTCCTATCCATATTGAGGGAGACATAAAATCCATAAAACAAGCATACATATATATATTAGGCTCCCTTGATCCTATCTCTAATGCTTGAGGAAAAGTTTCAACAGCCTTCTGTAATATATAGCTCAATGTTCTATGCAAACCTTTACAGTATCTAAATCATAGAGTTGGCTGGATTACAGAAAAGCTTTCCCGTTTTGGCCGTGATTCAGTCCTGCAGATAAAGATCCAACTATAGGGAGAGGGCCATTTTAAACCTTGAGGAATCTAAATTGATTTTTACAATCTTGTTAAGATTAACCAGCTGGAATCAGGTGCAAAAATGTTTCTAAAAATGTTATTTGAACTGAACTTTGTAAGGCATGCCCTAGACTCAACATTACTATAGCTCAATAATGCCAACTACTTAAACATAGCTATTGTTAAAATAATTGGAATTAAATCTTGCGAGAAGCTAGCCCTAGGATTTTTAATATCAAATATCCATATTCGCACAGAAGTTAACCATGCAACCATAGCAGAAATTTTGCAAATAAATATGACAGGCTTTCAACAGGCTAAAACTCTTTGGCAACCCCAATCCATCAGGATTTCCTAAGCCATCCATCCCTGACCAACAACTGCCAACTTGTGCCTTGAGATGGGTTACTTACTTTGACATTATGGATACATGCATATAGCAACCTTAGTGGTAATAATTGCGCAGCATGCTAATCTTACTGTTTATTTTGTTTTTTATGGGTCAGCTGGTACACAGCTTGTTTAGGTAGTAGCAGTGTTTTTCAAACTTGACAGTTTTTTAATATTTGTAGTCTTCAGCTCCTAGAATTCTCCCAGCCAGCATTTTGGGAGTTTCAATCCACACATCTTAAATTGCCAAAGTTTGAAACTTCACAGCTTAGTGCATTACAGAAAGCCAGAACACAGAGAAGTTAAGTAGCTGAGCATGTTGAGGCAAGGCAGGAAGGAGAAACAAGAGACTGGCTTCCTGACATGCCATTCTTTTGTTCAAATCTCCATCTGAAAATTCTGCATAGACAAATTGATCAGGCCTGTTGTACCTTAGGACCACCCTATGCCTAAAACAACCAAAACCTTGAGCCCTGTGTTTTCTTCACTTCGGCGCCATCATCATTAACATCCTCAGGAGGGTGCAGGGAACGGGAACATTCGACCGGCCTGATGGAGTTTTCCACTAAGCAGCGGACCTGCTAATTACTGTACCTGAGACAGGATGGCGACCGGGGCTTCTGAATGCTGGCAAGCTGTGACATCCTTTCTCTGAGGAGATTGCTCCTCTGAAACATTGGGAAAAGGGCCAGGCAGGTGTGACAAGGAACAGGGCCTCGTTTTTTAGATTATTGTGAGGCAGGTAAGCAATATCTGTCTGAATGGAATCAGCAAACGCAACTGGAATTAAGGCTGGAGTATTGACGCTTTTATTGATGATTCCTATGGTGGTTTGAGGTAGTCCTCGACTTATGACCACAATTGAGCCCAAAATTCCTGTGGTTAAGTGAAACATTTGTTAAGTGAATTTTGCCCCATTTTATGACTTACCTTGGCTCAGTTGTTAAATGAATCACTGCAGTTGATAAATTAGTAATCCGGTTAAGTGAATTTGGCTTCTCCATTGACTTTGCTTGTCCGAAGGTTGCAGAAGGGAATCACATGATCTTGGGATACAGTAACGGTAATAATTATGAACCAGTTGTCAAGCATATGAATTTTGATCACATGGCCAAGGGGAAGCTGGAAAAGTCGTAACTGTGAAAAATGGTCGTAAGTCACTTTTTTCAGTTCCATTGTAACTCTGAACAGTCACTAAATGAACTCTTGTAAATCGAGGATTATCTGTACTTCCTTTTAAAATCAAGCTTAAGAGAAAAACATTATGCATGTGCCAGCCCTTCAAGGTAGGTGAGATCAAGAAGCAGACACAATAGGGATTCCAGAAATATTCTTTCTGGGATCCCTCACATAGAGAGTAATCAAAGGGAGGACCGTTAATCATATTATGGAGTCACAATTCCAAGTCAGTTAAATCCAGAGAGATTGGAGCTAAGGATCTTGATTAAAGATTCAGCAATGAATCTTTACAGCCCTCTGTTGGCTAGATCAAGCAATTGCATCTACTCAGTCTCCTTTCTCTTATCTATTCTGCTGGTGGAGAGCGAATGCAATTTATCGTCCAACCAACCACCCCTGATGTGGCATTTTCTAGACAGGTTGGACTAAAATAATAGAATCACCTTGATAAGAATCAAAAAAATTATATGGAAGAAGTCACATATTTTATTTCTACATTAGGAATAACATTGAACAATGTTTTATAAGTGCTCAATGGGCGATGTTAAATTAAATGAGCTATATGGCACAGTGGTTAGAATGAACTATTGCAGATTAACTCTGCCCATAGTCTGTAGGTCAATCCTGACAGTCTCAAGATTCTTCCATCCTGCCGAAGTCTGTAAAATGTGGGCCCAGATTTTTGGGGACAATATGCTATCATTCTAAACTGTCCTGTAAAGTACTATAGGATGGCATTCAAGGCTAAATGCCATTGCTATTAAATCAGTTAAGCCATATAAATTGGTGAAGCAAATGATCTAGCTCAGTTTTCTCAACAGATGAAATTCATGAATGTGTGTATGCAGACAAAAACACAGAAGACTGGTCAGGGAAAGAGCATCATCATTTAATTTTGCCAAGTTACAGGAGGAGAACTGTAAATGTGGAAGAGTGCAAACTGGCCCTCGGAGAAGGAGTGCAAATGGCATTTTGTGAAGCACACGTATACAAGCATGCAAGGAGTACAGAACTAGACAGGTCCAGGAGGGATGAGGTTGGCTTTTTAATCTAACATTCATAAATGGAAAAATGCAGGCATTCTTTTCAAGAGAAAAAGGAAAAGCACAACACATGTGGAAGCCATTCCAAATTTGCCTTAACTCTGAAAAGAATGAGAATAGTCATTCAGAGGAATTGGGAGGAACAAGATCTATTCGTAGTGAAAGGTTTTAAGAGGGAAAATCTTTGCAGGCTTCATCAAGATGAAGTCCCAGACACCATGTCACCATTATCAAAGGTCAAGGATACCAGCATTGGTAGTAAGAGAGGATGAAGGAATGTCTCAATCAACTCCTCACAATTAAATAAAACTTCCCACCAAAATTTCTATTTAGCCTGCCATCCTTGTAGAAACAGAGAAATAGAAAGAGGGCAGAGACAGGTGAAAACAAACCGAAATATGAAAACAATGAGCTAAGACGATGTAGAAAAGCTACTGCTAAACTTTGCTTCTCGTCCCGGACAACGATCTACTCCAGCAGCTGCTTCCAATGCTCAGTCTGTCCATTGCCATTTCCAGCTAGGAAGTTCAAGAGTTTTCCCCCTCCTTTTGCCCCCAGCCTCCTTGCCCAGAAGGCTCCGTGACTTGTGCAATTCTGGTAGAATAAGATTGACAACAAAAGGCAGAAGAAATGGGCTTGGGATCGAGGATACGAGTAGATACCGATCTGAAAACCATAATTTGACAGAAATGTTCCATCAGCAGTGGGGAGGCGAGGAGGAGGGAAAATTGACGAATGAAGATGCAATGTACCCCTGTAATAAACATGCCAACAACAGTGATTCACAAGTAGTGAAGAAAACAGTGCTCTAAGTAGAACTTAAGTGCTCCTCAACCCCCAGTGTTCTAGCTGTACAACCGAGTTTTGTCCAGCTTTCCTAAAGCAGGCAGGAGGACACACAAACACCCCCTTCATTTTTATTGAGGCTCCACTGGATCTTGCTGGTTTCTAAATCCAGAGCTACATTTCTTTCCCTGGTGAAGTTCTTGCTGATTTAAGGTTAGGTATATTGCTTCCCCTCTAGCCAACACCTTATCGAGGCCCAGTTGCTGCAGTTTCTCTACTAGGTTCAAGCTGAAGATGCTATTCGAACTCTTCTCAGGCTTTTTATGTTGCAATGGTTGCAGTCCTGAAGTCCAATCAGCATAGCTATCCGAGTGGTAGTGACATAGTGAAACCAAGGAAGAAGAAAAACAAGAGGAGGAGATTGGATGCCTAATAACCCAGGGCAGGGACACGAGTGTCAGTCCTTGGCTCTGTGCAGAAATGCCCTGTTTTGCCAGTAGAGTCACCAGTCCAAGCTCCTTCTCTTTCTTCTCCTGCCTGTGTTGTTCGTTAAGGTGGGACTGAGGAGGAGAAGACAGGCTCAGCCCCGTGCAGGGCCCACAAGACGGCACAACTGTATTATAAAGACTAAGGAAGAGGAGGAAGAAAAAAAACACAAAGGCTTTAATATATTTGGGTTAGGTGCTTAATTGCAAACATACATCCCAACCCACCTTGATTTGTTCTGCAATAGCCTCTCAATCTGTGCGGGCTGAGAATTCTGGCAACTGGGAAGTTTCTTTCACAGAAACTCTTTAGAACAATATCTAAATTACATGGTATTTTCTCCACTAGGTGCAGATGCCCATGATTACCTGAAAATACTCATTTTCTATATAAAATAAGTAAGGAGCACATAATGGAACTCCACCTTCTTCCATTTAGTCTGCAAAGGAAAGGAAAGCTTTGCAGGATGTGGGCTTGTGATCCATTTCCACAAATTGCTCCTGCTTGTGAATAAGAAAAGAGAGTTGCCCTAATATTTTGGGGCTTGATTGAGGACCCTCTTTCCGAATTATAACATCATTTTATAAAAGGTACTTTTTTGTTCCCTTTGAGGTAATTGAGTGAAGCTCCTGGCAATACATATGGGCCTCCGAGTGTGCCCAAGGCTGGCTGAGAGCTACAGACTCTGACCCTTTAAGGCCCAATTCACCACAATTTTCTTTTTAATTGGGCCTTCTGCAAAAGATAGGAACTAGCACAGCATGTGAATTCTGTGTCAGCCGTAACACACTCTTTTTAGCACTCTCCTGAGTTACAGGAGGGCCGCCTTCTCTAACTGGCTCCCTTCAAGTGTGGGGGGACTACATATCCCAAAATTCCTCAACCATGAGTGCAGCAGCATCTGCTTTCTAAAATCAAGTACCTGATCTTGGTGTCCAGGAGGAAGATATTTCCATCTTGGTACCGGATAGAAAAAGATGGTGGAGACAGAAAAGCTCTGACCCATTTATTAATCCTATAGTGCAGTGATGGCTTTTTGCCATCGTGTGCCAGGAGGGGGGGGTGTCGTGCACACACGTGCCCATGTCCATAATTCTATGCACCCCGCCCCTGCACATGCGCGTGCGACACCCCCTGCTTCCCCAGCTCCTGGCATGCGATGGCCTGGTAGGCTCGTTTTTCTCTCTCGCCTGGCTCCAGAGCCTCTCTAGGAGTCGGGGAGGACAAAAAAGGTCTTCGCACCCCTCCCCCCGGAGGCCTTCCAGAGGCCAGAAACAGCCCGTTTGCTGTCTTGAGTTATTTGTCAAAACAATAAAGGCAGGATTACAAGAAAATAAATAAATAATCTATAGGTTCCAATTGTTTGATTTTTTTCTTTTTGTTTTGCATAACAATAACATAGGACTTAGACTTTATAACAAAAGACTTATATACTGCTTCACAGTGCTTTATAGCCCTCTCTAAGCAGTTTACAGTGTCAGCTTATAGCCCCCAACAATCTGGGTCCTCATTTTACCAGCCTCGGAAGGACAGAAAGTTCTGAATTATGCTTTGTGTAAAGAAATACTTGAATCTTAAAGATGTTCCAGGCTCAGATATGACATCTCCACTGACATCATTTTCCACAGTGGAAAACAGTTCCTTGCCACCCTTCTCCAAATATTAATGATTGTCCATTTTTGATTTAGGAAGCTGTCTCAACAGCATTAGTTTTGTTAGTTTTCCATTTTCATCTTTCAGAGGACAGGATCAGTTGAGGCCTAAGCATTGAAAGTCAGCATCACAAATTTCATTTCAATTAGTTTGCAGAAAAGCAAGAGAGGTTGGCATTGAAGTCTGCAAAAAATTAGTGGGTTAAAATCTTACTTTCCCAGAGAGGCTGAATCTAGCTGCTCATATCAACTGCTAAGGATGGCTGCTGGGTTTGCAAACTGCGATAGGTTAGGCTACAGTGAGTTTGAGTAGCATATGGCTCAACAAACAGTGGAAGCCCTATTGTTTATTAATTACATTATAATATGGTGATCTGGACACAGCAGTTCAATTTTGTTGACCTGGGTTAAAAGTTTAAGCTTGTCATATACAATCCGTCACAATGTTGTGTATAAATTCATAAGTCTCCATGTAACCCAGGATCATAAGAGCTGTAGCCCAATGTTTTCTGGTGAATGACAGAAAAGCTGACTTAAATAAGCCCCTTCCTTCCTTCATTACTTTGTTCTTTTCTTACAATGAACTGTTTAGGAGAAAGGAGATCCATATGCTTTGCTTATCACCCAAATCCTCATCAATCCATTAACCTTCAGCAAAACCTTCTGAACATTAACCAAGCAAAGACAAAGGTCTCCAGAACAGGGGGAAGCCGCTCATTCAATGCCTCTGAATTAAGAATCTTTGACTCCTTTAAATTGGCAACTGAACGGGAAGATAAAGGGAGAGAAGAGGCTCAGAGCAACTAAAAGCCTCTGAAGAAGTATTTGAGCAATTGCATCCAACATTAATGTTGACTAAGGGCAGGTGTTTTGTTACCCACAATGACTTTTTATGGGCTGCCCAGCAGGTGAGTTCTTAGCCAGGGCTTCATCTGGATCGAGTCTCAACTTTGACCATCTGACAGTTAAGTAAGATATTCCCAAGCATATGCAGTTTATCATGCCAGTTTTCTGGACAGGCTTGATCACCAGAAATCATTTTAAATCAGCCCCAGCCCTAAGGAGTTATAACTTCCTCCTCACAGTTCTATGAACTTCCATTCTCTATTTCCTGCAAAGCCTTGCTCCTCCATGTAGCCATCATCCAAAGGGCTTGGGTCCCCTTTTCTCCAACCAGAGTCACTCAGGAGGAGATGAATCAAGGAGGGAAGTTCTGCTCCTGGATGGAAATGAAGGAAGCAGCAAGCAAGGATGTCTTACTTCAGGACTCTCATCCATATGCCCAGAAATCGTGCATATTAGGAGACATGCCTGAAGTAGTATTTCACAATGAGGAAGGAGGAAAATGCAAGACAAGAGGTAGAAAAGAAAAATCCCAGATGTGCCCAAACACATCCTTTATGTAGGAAATGGCCTTCCCATGTAGAAGAAGGACAGGTGGCTGGAAAGCTTAAGGGAAGGGCAATAGGATGCTTACCTGGGTGTCACCATGGTAACCTCTTTGCTAGAGTGCATGATGCAACAGGTGGTGATGGTGAAAGTAGGCGGGGTCTGGGGCAGATTGTTAACGGAGTGAAAAACTAAATGGGATAGGAAAACAAAGGGTTAATGAGTGAGTAGAATAGGGAGCGGTCATGGAGGTGGACAAACATCAAGGGAAAAAGGGAAGGGAAAGCTATGAACAATAGGGCATTAAATTTCATCCAAAATGGTAGCAATGATTCATAGCCTCCAGCTGGAAAAGGAGTGGAGAACCTGTGGCTCCCAAGATTTTACTGAACTACAACTCCCACCATCTCTCACTGTGGCTAAGATTGGCTTCGTTAGACAAGTAATAACTATCTGAAAAAGTAGACCAGTATTTCCATACCCCAGCACTTTTAAAATGCATGAAGTTCAATTCCAGAATTGCACAACAAACATTGTTGACTGGAGAATTCTGAGAATTAAAATTCATGTATCATATATTTGTTGAGGTTGAGAAACACTGAACTAGAAGAAAACAGGTTCTCCAGTAGAAAGTTACTATTGGAAACCTTCTCTCAGACACATTGTCATGACCCCACCTGATTCACTGCCACAGGAACACTGCCAAACACCCAAAGCATATATACTAGTTATGCTGAGTTTGGACCTCACCAATAGGCGCATATACTAACTATCACAGCTTCCGATAAATTATGACTGCTTTCCTGCAAGAAAAATGAGGTGATGTTCACTAACTTTCAAATCAGGATTTCCTCAAATCTTACCAAGACAAGCTAATGTATACCATTAGGAGTGTCCCTGCTTAGCCCACTCACCAGTTGGCCTTTCTTTGGCTTTAATTGATGTTGAGGTAGCAAGGGAAGACAAGACGCTGGCATCCATGTCATCTTCTTCTAAGTCATTTAGATTGTGGACCTCTTCAAGATCAGTGTCAAGTTGGCGGAAATCTTTGGTAAGGACACCTGGTCGAGGGTCCAGGATTCCTGCCAAGTGAGGCCGGGCCAGCTGCTGCCAGTGGTGCAGAGTCATAGAACCTAAGAAGAGGCACAGAGGTCTACTTGAGTTTGCTGGACCCAGTGGCAAATCCCAGCAAAGATAATTTGTAGCATGCCTAAACTGAAGTATGGGGAATTGCAAACCAACACTATAACGAGAAATAGAAATTTCCAAACTACACAGACAACACATGAAAGGCAGGAGGGAATCTTGAAAGATTTAAGACCCAATTGGAGAACACCAGTCACTTACAGATAATCCTACAATGTCATCTGGGGTATCTATTTATTTCAACTCATCAGGAATCCGATAGGAATGTTGTCTAATTGGTTGGGTTCACCCATTTCTATTCTGTGCTCTACTAAAGCAGTTAAACCTGGTTGTATGGAAAACATACTGTATGTTTACAGTCCCATAACAATTTTTCTAAATCTTTTGATTGTGCCTTGGTTCAGACCCATTGTGGCATTTCCTCAGGAGGTTGGCATGGTAGATTTTCTTTTTTCTATCTTCAATTTCATGATTCATTGACTCAATTCTTCCCTTTACTATGTAGGGACCTTGCCTCTTAGCCTGTAATCTGCTTTCTTTACTAGGCAATAACAACAAATACTTTCTTTCCTATAATAAATTGCTTTGCCTTTAAACCTTTATCACAGACCTTTTGTCCTTATCTTTTGTCCTTTTCTGCTTTTCTCTAAATGCTGCTGAGCAATGTGTCCTAGGGCTTTTAACTTATTCCTCTGAGTTATAATATATACTGTATATTAAGTTTCTTAAGGTCTTCTATATTTTCACACCGGCATTTCTTATACTGTCTAAAACCCTCAACCCTTTTCTTTCATTAAAAGGAGGAGGGGGTTAAAATTCCATGGATCTCTGGGGAATTTTCTTAAATGTAAACAATAGAATAGACAACTATGTGATCCAAAATATTGGGTCTTGGCCGGTATATTTCTTAAATATAATTTTCAGGGTCTGGTTCATTCTTTCAGTAAAATAATCTGCCTGAGAATGATAATGACTTTTTATTCTTAAATCTCCACAACGCTACATGCGAGGATCTCAATTGGTGTGCTTATCGTACTAAAAATTTTGACCAGTTCCTTAGCTATTCGTTTAGCTCACACATTTCTCAGTGGAACTGCTTCTGGTTACCAAGTTTCTTAATCACAGACAACTAGGATATATTCACTGAATTTACTAGATCATGGCAGAAAGACTACAACGTCCAGGGCTATTTTAGAAAAAGGAATGGGAATTAAATGTATTATCTCTATTGGAACTTTATTGTATTCCACTTTTGATTTCACTAATTGACAGGACAGGATCCACAGTAATGGGCCACATCTTTATAAATCTCTGGCCAATAAAATCCAAACTTCTCTATGTGGTCCCATTTCTATGCGTATGTCCAGGCTGTGGATTTTCATGGCTAGTTCCAATATAGCCTTGTGATATTCCTGAGGAAGTACTATTTGTTCAATTGTTTCCTCATATATGGATGAAAACTAATTTGAAACAGCACCTCAGATTTTTTTTGGAATCTGGGTATGGTCTGTTTCTCTCCTTTTCTGCTGCTAACCAACAATGTTTTAATATTGGGTCTTTCTTTGCAAGGGTCCTTGGTGAATTTCACATTTCGGAGTCTCTATCGCTATGACTCTCTATCGCTAGCTTTGTTGGCCTTTCTTAAAGCTTTCTCCTTTCTAGAACATCTCACTTCTCCTTTTAAATCAGGATGGCTAGGAACAATCCTAGATGTCTTTCCTTATTTCTGCTCCATCCTTGTCCTTGCCTTAGACTGGGCTCCTCTGGTTACTCTCGGTATCTGAGCCCCCTCCTTGAATCCTTTCTTGAGTTCAATCCTCAGTAAATGGAAAATTTGTTCCAATCATTAGGTTACATGGTAAACCGGGGATTATTCCTACCACTGTTACATGAAGTACATATAAGTCTTACCAGGAATTTAACATAGTTTAAAATAAACAAGAAACAACCACTTCCCCAAAGGCTGTACTTTTCTCCCATTAAAATGGGAGGAGCTGTCCTATAACGTTTTCATACACACCCTCCCATCATCTAGATATTGGAACTGCGAGGAATTCACCCTTCCAGTTCAGATTTGCCTGTAGAAATTTCCTTCTCTTTTGGAATTTCATAAGATTTCTTTTGGAAGTGTAGCATAGATACTCTTTGACTTACAACCACAACCGAGCCCAACATTTGTTAAGTGAATTTTGCCCTACTTTATGACTTTTCTTGCCATAGTTGTTAAGTGAATCACAGCAGTCATTAAGTTAGTAACATGGTTCTTAAGTGAGTCTGGCTTCCCCATTGACTTTGCTTGTCAGAAGCTCGCAAAAGAGGATCACAGGACCCCAGGACAGTGCAAACGTCATTAATATGAGTTTATGAGCCAAGTATCCAAATTTTGATTATGTGACCATGGGGATGTTGCAACAGTCGTAAAGGGTGAAAATGGTCATAAGTCATTTTTTTCAGTGCAGTTGTAACTTCAAACAGTCCCTAAATGAACGGTTGTAAGTCAAGGACTACCTGTACTATTCAGAAATGGCACTCTGAAAATAATGAGCTTGGAAAGCCAAAGGACACGCATTAAATGAATAACTCAAAGTAAGCTGAAGAAGTCTGGGCTCCCCCTTGGCACTAACCTTCCATAGGCTTAACAATTTGAAGTTTATCAGGGAAGCAACAGTAGGAGCTCAAGGAAGTGCCAGAACTGCCTGAATAGTTGGTGCCTATGGATGCGATGCTTCCATTGGGGGTCAGACACCCACTGAAATCCTCCGCCTCCTGAGCCAGGCGCTTCAGTTTGCATTCACGTTCCATCTCAAAAAATGAATACTCAGTGCTGTGGTTCTTCTGGCGAGCAGACAAATTCTGGATAGCAGCTTCCAAGACATGGCGGCCAGGTGTACCTGATGTAGCATCCACACCGCGGCTAAAATAAAGAGAGTTGTGAAGGGGATCTGATTCTGAAAGCACCACCATTAGCCTGTTGCCAGAGGGGGAAATCCTGGTTCTCCAGATGTTGCTGAATGATAGCTCCTCTCAGCTCCAGTGTGCCTAGTGACAATGGGGGAGTCTAGAAACTGTCATGCAACATCTTTTGGAGAAGCACAGACTTCACCAACCTTCACCATCAACAAGTCAACAAAAAGATAAACATCTGTCCCAGAAACAGATCCATGACACAAAAAAATGTAATACTGAAACTGGACGGGAGACACAAATATGGTGATAAGAGATTAGAAAAAAACCAAGCAAGACATCTTGTCTTGATTTCAGTAAGAGCAAGGACCAGACTTTTGGCAACTGCACTTTTATAAGATTTGAACCAAGACATTTTTCACTAGAGGCAGAAGGTACCATGAATAGATAGTAAATTCCCTGGGATTGAGAGGAGATATTTTTGGGTACATCAGCAATTTGATGGGTTGTGCCCAACAATGCAAGGTGTCAAGAGGACACCTTTTTGGTTTGCAAATCAAAGTGCAAAAAAGCAGTGCCAAAGGAGTCTAGCTGAAAGCTTTTGCCAGGGTAGGCATAACAATTAGAGAAATAGGGTAGTAAGAGATGCTCTCGTTTTGTTAGAGAAATCCAAGGTGATGTGACGAAGGGATGAGATTTGTCTTTCTTTAGCTACCCATTTGTTATGGCTTTTTCATCTCAAAGCCCATGCCCTGAATTGCTTCCTAGAGATAGAAACAGTTATTTGACAGCTTTTTCTTCATCAAACGTCCAGTAGGGCAAAATACTGATAAATCTTTTGATGTCCCTTAAGGCAGTCCCCAAATCTTTTTCATTTTTTTCTTTCAATGGGACTACCTCCAACTATGGATGGTCTGTAAAGTTTGGGATCCATCAAGGTAAACAGTCTTCCCTGAAATACTTGGTCCCCATAAACTGTTTGAATAGGTTCATGTCCCCCAAAAACTACGGGCAAGGAATGAAGATGGAATACATTGTTAAACTCCTGGGAAATAGCCATAATCCAAGGCTGCAGAGCCAGAAATTATGTAATTTGGCCTTTAAGATCTAATCCAAGTTTCCTAAGAACATGGTCTGAATATTTGAGGATGACAATTTCCAGAACTCTAGTCCTAACACATCGGAAGATTGCCAGATGGGAAACTGGGTTAACTCAACCATGAGATATCTCCTACAGGATTTGCAAGACTGTATTCCCACAGAGGAGTCCAGATCCTAGTAATACTCACTGAGTATCATTGAGGACTTCAGGAGCGAGGTGACCCTTTTCTTCTGGCATAATGGGGCTATCTGAACCATAGCGGTTATTACGTGGAGTGCTAAAGTGACTGCAGGCCACTGAAGCTGCTTTGGGGGTACGTGGAGGAAAACTCAAAGGGGTTGCCCTTCCCGATTTAGCTTTTGTTGCTCGTTTCACAGCCTTCACTGTCTCAAACACACGCCGGAAGCTTCTGAAAATAAGCAGACAGATAGAAATATTGTGATCAGTGATAGAAATCAAAGGGAAGGTTGGTCACTCTCTTTGTCAAAAGACTCAAAAGTCACATCCTTGAAATACTTGTAGGTGCCAATTTTTTCCCAGTGTTGTTTTTAATAAAATCATAGCCTTTACAGTCCATAATGCCAAGAAGCATTCTAAGCTCCACTTATCTAAAGTCTAAGTCAGTTCAACTCCAGAAGTTTGGTGCCTCCTCCAGCACCTCCTTCACAATAACACCTCCTGGTAGTGAGTATCCCTTACTTCTTCCTTCGTCACTATGGTATCCCTAGAACTATAAACTGGTTTTGTTTTTTTAAATTCAGGCGTCTTGCCAATCTGTGAATGCTACTGTACTCTCCACTCACTTGTACTCAGATGACCCAGAGCTGTCCATCCCTTTTCTCATTGTGCTCTTGATCTCTGCAGCCAGGGAATCCTGTAACAAAAAGTAACCATGGGCAGACTATTCTTCTGGCAGCAAAAAGTAATAGTACTTAGGAAGTTCCTAAAGATATTTCTCCTTTTCTGTTCCTATTGGAGTAGAACTTCCCAAGCAAGAACACAAGAGCTGAACAGTGTTCTCCTAAATGCTAATTAGAAAGACACATTAGCACCAGCTATAATATCTATGTTTGTTTAAATTTAACATGTGTTAATACAGTGCTGCAAACTGAGGTTTATGGCATAGTATTCTGTATCCAGTCAAGAAATATGTATTCATTAAACAATTATTGAAGAAATCATGACTCAGTGTGATATGGAAACTGAGTCACTGACTGTTCTATTAGCCATTACTGAGATATGCTATTTCTCTAACACCTGCGTCCAAAGTCCATTGCAATTGACATTGCAGTTCTGGCAATTGAGTCTTGAACAAATTAAAACAATCACACTCTTGGATGTGCTTTCTCTCTCCCCCCATGTTCTCCGCTCTGTAAAGTCTACAGGTTATTCTTCCCTAAAAATAGAGCAGAGCAGAAGAGAACAGAAGAGAACAGTTGGAAGGTACCTTGGAGGTCATCTAGTCCAACCCTCTGTTCAAGCAGGGACTCTATACCATTTCAGACAAATGACTGTCCAAAGTCTTCAGTGTTGGGGCACCCACAACTTCTGAAGGCAAGCCATTCCACAGGTTATTGTTCTTATCATTAGAAAATTACTCCTTAATTCTAGGTTGCTTCTCTCCTTTTATTAGTTTCCATCCATTGTTTCTTGTCTTGCCTTCAGGTGCTTTGGAAAATGGCAGGTCATCAAATATTGGAACACTGCTATCATGTCTCCCCCAATCCTTTTCTTTTTCATTAGACCAGACATACCCAATTCCTGTAACTGTTCTTCATATGTTTTAGCCTCCAGCCCCCTAATCATCTTTGTTGCTCTTCTCTGCTCTTCTCAACTTTTTTTACATATTGTGTGACTAAAACTGGATACAGTATTCCAAGTGTGGTTGTATTAAGGCTTTGTAAAATGGTGCTAATACGTCACATGATCTTGATTTTATTAATCTATTAATGCAGGCTAGGATTGCATTTGCTTTTTTGGCTGCTGCTGCACACTGTTGGCTTATATTTAAGTGATTATCCACTTAGACTCCCAAGATCCCTCTCACAATTATTGGCATTAAGTCAAATTTCACCTAATTTGTATCTGTGCAGTTGTTTTTTCCAGGGATGAAAAAACTTGGTGGCTTGGTGGGGAGGGAATGTGACTGGGTAGGCATGGCCAACTTTTTTTTTTTTTTTACTTTTCAAAGCATTTTTTCTAATGCTTTGAAAAGCCTCGGTCGATCAGACAACTCAGCTGGGATCATCAGAGACTTTTCAAAGCATTTTTTTTTACCACCTCTTCGGCCAAGAGGTTGCAGAAAAAAATTCTTCGAAAAGCCTCTGATGATCCCAGCTGAGCTATGTAATCATCAGAGCCTTTTTTAAAAAAACTTTTAAAGCATTTTTTTGTCAGAAGAGGTTGTAGAAAAAATGCTTTTAAAAGTAAAAAAAAAAGGCCTCTGATGATCGTACGGCTCAGCTGGGCATGGGGGTGGGGCAGGGATTTTTGCTACCGGTTCTCCGAACCACCCACCACCATCGCTACTAGATTGGGCGATCCGGTCTGAACCAGGAGCATTTCACCCCTGGTTTTTTCTTGCCTAAGTGTAAAACCTTACTTTTATCTATTTCAAGTCTCTTGAGATTCTTTTGGATCTTGAGCCTATCTTCTGGGGAGTTGGCTATTTCTGCCAGTTTAGTGTCATCCGCATATTTGATGAATTCCCCTTCTATTCTCTCATCTAGATCGTTTATGAAGATATCAAAGAATATCTGGCCTAAAATAGAACATTCGGATACCCCACTACTTACTTCCCTCCAAGCAGATGTAATTCCATTGAGGCTACATGTTGAATACAGTTTGTCAGACAGTTACAAATCTGGTGGTGATGCTATCTATCCCACAATTTTCTAGTTTACCAAGAAGTAAGTTGCAGTCTATTTTGTCAAATGCCTTATTGAAATCTAAGTGTACTGTGTCCACAGCATTTTGCTGATCCACTAAGATAGTCACTTTGTCAAAGAATGAAATAAGATTTCTTTTTGGCATGATCTGTTTTTAATGAACCCATGTTGGCTATTGGTTAATACTTCTAGATGTTTGCAAATTTGTTGCTTGGTTATCTTTTCCAAGATCTTCTCAGGTATTGGTGTCAAGCTGATTGGTCTGTAATTTCCTGGATCTGTTTTTTTCCCTTTCTTGAAGTTGAGAACCACATCATCTCTTTTCCAGTCCTCGGATAGTTCCGCAAGAACTTTGAAAGATGTGGTTCAGTGGTTCAGAGATCACATCTGCCATTTCCTTCAGAACTCTGGGATGTAATCTGTCAGGACCTGGTGAATTGAATCCATCTAGAGCTGATGGATGGTGTTATCTTACCTTATGTTTAACCTATATTTGCTTATTTTCTTATTCTAATTTGCATTCCTAGCCTGTCTTTTGCAGTTTTGCTTTTGGTAAATCGGGCTGTATTTTCTGAAGACAGATGCAAAGAATGAATTAAGCAGTTCTGTTTTCTCTCTACTGCCTATTACTTCCTTGCCATCTTCTCCCATTGATGAACTGATTGCTTCTGTGATTTGTTCCTTGTTTTGTATGTGTTGAAAGAAACCCTTTTTATTATTTTTGTTGCAAGTCTTACCTCATTCTGAGCCTTAGCTTTCCTATCTTCATTTTTGCAGGTCCAGGCTATTTGTTGATACTCTGTCTTAGTTATGTGACCCTCTTTCCATTTTTTTTACTTATCCTTTTCTTCTTCTTTCAGTTAATTAGAAAGTTCTTTATGCAACCACAATGATTTTTCTTGGATTTCTTGTTTTTCTTATCCAATGGTATTGAGCTGGACTGGGCTTTTATGATCATGTTTTTCAAAGTTTCTTAAGCTTCTTGAGTTGATTTCCCCTTTAACATTTTCATCCATGTAATCCTTCCCAAGCTCTGAGTTTGTTTCAGCTTCTTTAAAGTCTAACACTCTGATTTGATTATGTTCTGTTGCTTGTGTCTGTTTCATTTTGAACTCTACGGCATGGTCACTCTCTCCCAAATTTCCTTCAACTTCTATTCCCTCAATCACTTCTTCTCTGATAGTAAAAATAAGGTCCTGTGTGACTGACCCTCTAGTTGCCTCCTCTACTTTTGAATAACAAAGTTAGATTGGTTGGCCAGGAACCTGTTCAATTTACATTTATTGCTGAGTTTGTTTCCCAGTTAATGTCTGTCTAATTAAAATCCCCCATTACTCCTTTGATGTATTTCCTACATACATTTGTTAACTGTTTAGCAAAAAGTTCATTTATTTTTTCTGCTTGGTTGGGTGGCCTACAATATATGCTTATGATAATATCATTCTTTTTTCTTTTTATGTTGACCCATAAGCATTCTAGCAGGTTTTCATCCTTGGTTTTGTGCATCTCTGTGGAGAGGAAGTGATCTATAACATACAATGCAATTCCACCTCCTTTTTTATTAGGTTTGTTTCTTTTAAATAGTTTATGTCCTTCTATCAGTACATTCCTGTCATGAGTTTCATCCTATCAAGTTTATATATTGATATTTATCTGATAAATATAAGTATTGATATATATTGATATATATACTGAACATTTTTATTTTGTTTTGTTGGTTTGACTTCTGGCAGCTGCCAGGACAAGTCCCTGCATTTTTCTTGGCAAAATTTCAGTAGTGGCTCACCATTGTCTCCATCTTAGAGTTGAGAGAGAGTGGGGAACTGGCTCAAGCCAGTTTCATGCCTAAGGCAGAATTAGAAATCACAGTATCTCAGTTTCTAGCCTGCTGCCTGACACTGTACACCAATCTGGCTCTAAATTACATATGTATCTTATAAATGTGTGTACATGCATGTATTCTCATATCCTCCTACTATATATGTATTATATATGCTACATTTATACACACATAGGTATACATATATGCTCTTATCCTCTATATATGCATTATCTATCCTTACCAAGGGTAAGAAGGTGGGGGAACTGTGATGGATGGTGCTGTTGGGCAAACTGCGGTTGCGAAGGTTTTTAATGTCTTCCTGAGCCTCATGCAACATTGCTTCACATTCCGTGTATTTCTCCTGTGTGTCCTGGAGCTGAAATGATACCACAAAATAGAACAAAAAGTCAGGAATGTTAGGATATGGTGTGAGCCTAACAGGTTGTCCAGGCAATATATGTGTTCTGTGACTTTAAGTTTTACTGCTGAATCATTGTAACATTGAGTCATGCTGTAATTAGTTGTAAACATATTTAAGAAAGATACTGTAATGTATTCAGTTGATGATATGCTACCATTGTGTGAGGAGTTGCTATCATTTTGCGCTATCATTGTTGGGTGGATCTGCTACCATCGTGGTTTCTGAACCAGAGTGAGCTTGTTATTCTAACCAACTACTGTTTGTGTGGTAAGAAACTTTTTGTATCACTGGACTGATTTAACTGGCAAAGACTTGTATTGATTAAATGACTACAAGACTGTTTTTTCACTATAAAGTAAACTTTTGATAAACCAGTTTGCACGTATCTCTTATTTCATTGCTCTCAGCAAAGTTTCCCTGTGCACTATACTCTGCTGGTTGCTAACACAACAATATCCTTAACAAGGAACATCATATTTAATGGAGCCAAGCCAAGTGAGCAAAGGGAGACACTAACTAAAAACAAGGGGTTCCCACACAGAGCTATTTTAAACTATTTTGTGAGCCAAAATCATGTTGCAGTGAAGCACTGCTTGCCTGCTGAGATTGATGTAATACAGGTAATTGAAGCTGAGTCATCATTTCCAGATGTTACCTGATTAATTAATAATTTCTTGGCGTTTTTGCTATGGGAGGGGGTCTGAACTGGAGTCA
Organism: Coluber constrictor foxii; assembly: GCA_038048745.1. Taxonomy (NCBI): domain Eukaryota; kingdom Metazoa; phylum Chordata; class Lepidosauria; order Squamata; family Colubridae; genus Coluber; species Coluber constrictor. Next base: position 76,505,876 of record CM075961.1, read on the forward strand.
GCATCAATGATGTTTTTTCCTCTTTATGTTCCGCAATGGTTGAAACTACAGAAATGAGATATCTAACCAAGGCATCTTAGCATATCGTATAAATGATTACTACAAAAATAATTTCTTTTGTGCCTGTATACTTCTATGCATTTGTATGTGTGTTTCTTCTATCAGAAGTTTCTGCCAATTTGAGCAAGATAGAGTTAACTTCTAGGATGGGCAGAAGTGGGAAAAATCCCACTTCTGCCCCTTTTAAATCATACTCTGTTCTGCCCCAAATACCTGCTTTGTCCCAGCATTGCTTATTTTTTTAAAAAATGTGGCCCCCGAAATCACCCAATGCTCAACTCTACTGTGACTCTCCCCCACCCCCCCTCTCACACACACACATCCATCAAAGGCTTTGCACAGAAAACTATAACATGTTGCAATAAAACCATTTGGGTTCATTTGTGAAAAGCTCAGAGCTCCTTGCCATCCTTTCCATGCAACCACCTCTCTCCCATTTTGCTGCTCAAGGGACCCACCTCTCTGCGAAGCTGTGATTGGATTTCTTTGCCTGCAGCGAGTTGCTGTTGCAATTGCTCCACTTCAGAAGAATACTGGAGGAGAAAGGGAAGAGAGAAAAATATCGGTCACCAGGTTTATGCTGCTAAGGGTATGTATTTTTTTTCAGGTGAGTAACTTGGGTGCTATAATAAATTATTTAAGACAACCCCCCTGCAAAAAACATCCCACCAGTACACATGTACACAACAGAGTTTACAATATAAACACTTCAAAATGCATGATTATTCCCATAAACTGACCTAAGCTGTTTCAATCCTTTGCCTCAGGACAGCCACAGTACATTTGCTTGCCAAAATAACCAGACACAGAGACAGTTTCCTCCTTCATGCCATCTCTCTGCTCCCACACCTAATCTTCACAGATTCACGCAGTCTTGTGTCTAAGTATATTTATCTTTAAAGTATGACTGATTTATTATTGTCTTTCTCATCTTTTCTACTATCTTCTCCTATTGGTATTTTAGGATTATATTACTTTGTTGTCTGTATGTACACGGAGGCCTTATGCAGTGGTGAAAAGTTCCTTGTGTGTCCAATCACTCTTATCCAATAAAGTATCCTATTCCTGTCCCTAATTCTATTCCATTTCATTTGTCTATGGACATTCTCAGTCATCCAGGACATGGCTGTCCCAAAATTGCTTTTTCAAGAGGCAACTGGGCTTTCTGGTTTTTCTTTGAAGACATTTTGCTTCTCATCCAAGAAGCTTCTAGAGCTGAAGATGCTTCTTAGATGAGAAACAAAATATCTTCAAAGAAAAACCAGAAAGCCCAGTTGCCTCTTGAAAAAAGCACTTTCAAATTCCATTGTATTCTAATCACAAGAGGGCCAAGCAGAATACATGCTTCCCTAAGAACAATGGGTCTCCAGTTTTATAAACAATCCAGATGTTGTTTGACTACATGTTCCACAGGCTTTTGCCATTAGCCAAATGGTTGGGCTGATGGCAACTGAAGCCCAACATCTGGTATCAGCTGGCCTACCAATGCTACAGAAATTCATCAGGGTAAATTCATTGGAGTAATCAAAATAACATTATTTTACTAGCTCAATTACTATCTTAATGTGTTGAACAGCTTTATTGTGGAAGAAGAAACACTTGCGGTAGGACTGCAGAAGGAAATGTGTGAATCTGAAGCTTACCTTGTGCAGACACACACAGAGAGAGGCCTTTGCCTTCTTGCTATAGATTTTTGAAGTGGAAAAAAAGGGAAAAAGAGCACTCCTCTTTCCTTCTAAGGAATTTACAGACTTCTCAGGGCAAACTTGCTTCCTTGTCTATCTGGAGCCTCGATGTTTTCTCTGTGCTGATGCTACTAGATCATTATCATGAATGTAGGTTTAAGGACTGTACAGAGTAACATATGCTATTAAATGTTCTACTACTACTATGCATAAAATCTGATCAGTCTCTTCCTGAATTATTATTATGAATTAAATGTATACCCCTCTCTGACTGAACTGTTACTGACACTCTGGCATATACCCTGGGTCTGCTAGAGTATGGCAGGACTTAGATGGAAAGCCTTTTCTGAATGGCACCTGACTTTTGAAATGTCATCTCCCGAAGACTGGATTGGCGCCATTCGTATTGGCTGTCATAAGACCTTTAAGACATGGCTATGTCACTGGGCTTAGGATCTGGGTGTGCAGCAGAGCCTGTGCAATGAATATGTTGAACATTGCTGACTGTTTTTATACCTCCACTGCTGTTATACAGGTAGTCCTCAGTTTACAACCACAAACTGAGCCCGGAATTTATGTTGCTGAGAAATTTGTTGAGGTTTTGCCCCATTTTACAACTTTTCTTGCCACATTGGTTAAGTGAATCACTGAAGTTATTAAATCAGTAACTTTAGCTATTGGTTTTAATTAGGCTTAATAAACTAACTAATTAAATTAGTTTAATAACTAATTTAATTAGTTATTAAATTAGTAACACAGTGGTTAAGTGAGTAAGGTTTCCCCATTGACTTTGCTTGTCAAAAAGTTACAATGACCCTGGGACATTGCAACCATCATAAATATGAGACAGTTGCTAAGTGCCTGAATTCCTATCACATGACTATGGGAATGCTGCAACAGCCATAAGTGAGAAAAATGGGCATTAGCCATTGTAATTTCGAATGGTTATTGCTGTGTACTGAGCATGTGCAGGGGAACGTGCCCTCACTGAGCATGTGCAGGGGAACGTGCCCTCTATGGTAATTGGTTGTAACATTCTGATTCATGATTGGTTGCCGCCTTTGACAGCCGGGTATAAAAGGCTGTCAAAAGCAGAGTTGGTGTTCGTTGTTACTTTGAAGTTGAATAAATTACTTGTTGTAACTGCTGCCTCCGTTGCCTCAGAGCGATGAAAACAATTAATGACTAAATTTAACAGTTATTAAGTGAACTGCTGTAAATCGAGAACCACTTATATAGGGCTAATATGGTTTTATATGTTTTTAAAACTGCATTATCTTTTTAGCTTTATTTATAACAGCAATAGCATTTAGACTTATATACTGCTACATAGTGCTTTTACAGTCCTCTCTAAGTGGTTTACAGAGTCAGTATATTGCCCCCAACAATATGGGTCCTCATTTTACTGACCTCAGAAGGATGGAAGACTGAGTCAACCTTGAGCCTGGTACAATTCAAACTGCTGGCAGTTGGCAGAAGTAGCCTGCAGAACTGCACTCTAACCACCATGGCTCTTAATAATTATTATAAACTCTTCGGAGTCTTGTACGTGAGATAGAAGGTTATAAAATCAAATCAATCAAGAAAATAAAGAAATAAAGAAGGAAAGCTGGTCAAATTTGCTTAGTTCCTCTGCTTACCACACGGCACTTCTGCTGCTGCTCTACAATCTGTGCTAGAAGCTGGCTAATCTCCTCCTGTTGCCGGATTGAATCCTCTGTTTTGAGAGCCAGCTCCTCGGAAATCAGGATAACTTGCTGGCTGCTATCAGCTAAAGGAGAGGAGATAAGACTATTATTATATGGAATATAGAGCAGCTTCTGTAATACTGAACAAAAATCTGCATTGCATACCAATGGGTGACATTTATTTTCTTCTGCCCTACTTTTTATGCCTTATCTCCATCACCTTTCAAGCATCCAGACTACTGTGAGAGTACACAGATTGAGTTCATTTTCACTTGTTAATTCTATGCTGTAGGTGCATATGATTATAATGTATTATTACACTGGGAAGAACACTTCAAGTACACAGGAGGCAATTGGCATTCATGCTGAAATTGAAACCCTTTTACTAAGCATGTAAAGTTGGCTCCAATACAGCTGCAGTTAAATTTAAACAATGGGATTATTTTAACAATTATATAGCATAAGTTTGCTTAGTTTCTAAGTCCAGCAGGATCAGCTAGGTACAATCATCTGCTGAGGCATATATGTATTTGTGCTGGAACACACATCTCACTAAGGAGATATAGTTGTAGATAATTTTACTTTTACTGACATAAGACATAGCCAAAAACTGTTCATAGATTGGCTTGTGTCAACTTTCTCCAACCTAACTCCTACCAAACATATTGAATTAATACTACAAATATCTCTTGGCAGAGCAGCCACCTGAAAACAAGATGGGAATGTGTAGGAGAATTAATCAATTGGGAGCCTTTGAAAGACAAATGAAATAATTCTTTCACTTCAAAGCACTTCGGAGCCTCAGAAGATCGGTAGATTATAAAGTCAATTATAATTCATTTCTTTTTCATTGTATCTTTTATATCAGAAAATGAAGAACTTTAAAGATATTGAGAGATTGTTCCTATTTCACACACACATCCCACATCAACATTTCTCTCTCCAGAAAAAAAAAAAACTTACAAAATTGTTCCACACAATCAAGCATGAGCTTCTGTTCCTGCTCCTCATAATCATATGTTTCTGTGGCAATGTTTGCAGCCTGAGATGGAAAAAAAGAGGTTTACCATTTGAGACTATTGGTACAATATTTGGAGAAAATAAAATCCAACCCAATTCCTTTATTACAGCCATAAAGCCAGAAAACAGTAATGTAAAATCTAAGAAATAATATAATTATGCATATATGTCAATTAACATGTAGTAAATATAAGATCTGTAATAAGGAATAAGAATGGAATATAAAAATAGAGCGATAAAAATACAGTAGTGAATAAAACAACATAAAATACATGTAAAAAAATGAGAATGAGAATCTTTTACTACAATAAATAGCACATATAGAGGTGAACACAAGACAATCTGGGATGAAATACATGGGTTTTTAATCAGATAAGAGGAGCAACAAATAGAAAATCTGTTCTTTGCCTAGAAATGTCTTCAGGATGAGATAAATGAGACTCACCCTAGAGTCCCCTTAAAGGGGATTAAGGGACCATATGGCTCAAAGACTCTATTGACCCAACCCCATATGGCCACAAGGCTGGTTTACTAGAATATTCTTATAGTTCCAATAGAAAAGAACTGATGGAGTTACTAGTTGACTGAGAAAACATCTTCCAGCAAACAAAAGCTCAGAAAGCATCACATATTCTTAGAGTGTTTGAAGAGTCTTGTTGGCATCTAGCCAAAGATAAAAACCTTGCAAAATTGGATATTGTAATAAACAGGAGGCTGGGGTGAATTATTTTTGAAGAATCCCCCAAATTATAGAGCAAGACACTTAGCTTAGATTTGACTGAAGTTCTGCTTGCCGGATTTGGGGAAAATGTGAAGACTTGTGGCACTGTACATGTAATTAGAATGTGCAAGATTGAATTTTCCAGAAATCTGCATCTAGTGAGAGAATTCTAGTAATGTGGAAATTTGCATCCTTTGGTTGGTTTTAATAAAAGCATTTGTGGATTCCAAACCATCAAAAACTTTGCAATTCAGTTTTGTGCTGCTGCTGGGATCCAGCCATTTGAAACCAAATCTAATTTATTATAAAGTCCATACAAGTCATCTTTTTTAATGAATGAGAATAGCTATTTAAAAACATACAATAGAAATAAAACAGTTCATGTTACAGTACACTGCTAGGCATGATGACCTTACACACATACACAATAGGCAGTGAGCCTTACTTCAGCACGCAGTTTCTGGTTCTCCTCTTCCAACTCTTTAAGTTTCTGCTGAAGAAGATCATATTGCAATCCCTGCTCCAAAGAGAGGGAAGAATCATTCCTTCGCAACCTATTGGAGAAAAAGTGGGACAATGAGCAGAGGAGAAAGGAGATGGAGCCATTAGCACAATTACAGAACTTTGCACAGAGAAAGTTTAAGGTTTAGTCACTTCACAGGACTAGAGAACCACCTGCCCAAAAGGTTAGAGAGCCATTGCCAGTCAGGGACTGGTTCATACAGGGTTTGTATTAAAGATGATTATTAAATAAACCAGTGTAGCTTGATTCACATATGAATCTTGGATTTATAGCATTTTTTGGTCCATAATCATGACAAGTCAGTGATCATTACCAAGAGCCAAGTTGGCACAGTGGTTAGAATGCAGTACTGCAGGCTACTTCTGCTGACTGCCGGCTATCAGCAGTTCAAATCTCACCAGCTCAAGGTTGACTCAGCCTTCCATCTTTCTGAGGTCGGTAAAATGAGGACCCAGATTGTTGGGGCAATATACTGACTATGTAAACCACTTAGAGAGGGCTGTAAAGCTGTATATAAGTCTAAGTGTTATTGCTATAACAATTTTTATTGCTAAATGATGCGGTTATGAAACATAACATGAGTGGAATCCAATTTTACAGTCATTTTTACTGTAGTCATTAACCCATTGATTTTGCTTGTCGGAAACCGACTGTGAACTTCACAAATTGTGAAGATGTGACTACAAGTCCCTGCAACTGTCAAAGTAAAAACTGACTGCCAAGCACCCAAATTGCAAGATGGCCCAACAGTCCTAATTTTGACAGGTTATAATTTTTTTTTTCTAAGGCCATTGTAATTTCAAACCATCATTAAATGGACATAAGTGAGGGATTACCTATAATCACATTACAGCTGAGTGAGAAATTGACATTGTTGACAATTTTTGTCTCAGATACCAGCTGCTTAATCCATTGCAGCAGCCTGCTTAATCCCCAGACAGGACGAGAGAAAAAGGGGGGAGGGGGGAGGGGGGAAAAGATGCTTGGACAATTCTTTTCCACCTTCTTTCCTCCAGCTGAAATCGCTGTGCAAAATGCATATTTACATTCTGACGCTAATATTGCCATTGTGCAATATATAATTTCAGTTGATCCATATAACTCAATTGTGTGTGTGTGTGTGTGCGCGTGTGCATATGTAGAGGTGAGGATGAGAAGTATTTGATAGAACAACTACCTTCATTTGCAGCCAGCTAGAGGAAAATGATTGTTGAAGTCAACATACACATGAAGGGAACACGTGGATGAAAGCTGCCTTGTGCATTGTGAAACACACAAAGCATTCCAGTAATACAGGTTTCCATTCAAAGCATTCCAATACTACAGCAGTCATGTCCGAAACTGTGAGTAATTAAGTTGCTACTTTCACTCTGCTGTTATTTACATTTACAAATATTTAATTCCTAATTGTAGTTTTGCTTTTATATTGCTGTAACTCTTTTACTTACTTTACACTTTTACAGTTTGCTTACTCTGTTGTGTAGTACATTATATATTATGAACTATGGTTAAAACAATAAATTTAATATTAAGACAATTTTTTTTTATTCCTTTGTTCTTGATGCGGCATCTCTCTCCACCCTCTTGTTGGCTACATACGGGGGGGGGGGGGGGAATCATTCACTTCATTTCAAATATCGCATTTAATCCAAATCTGATTATTTTATACAAATTGTGGTATCCTAAATGAACTGGAGAATTACTTTATGTCCCACCCCCTTCCTGCCACCATTTCCCACTGATGTTTCTTTGCAAGGCGTATATCAGAGAGAGGGGACACCCTACACTGTTGCCTAAATACTCACGGGGTAGAAATGATGGAAGTTGGTTCACTCTCTTCAGTGCTGTTGGTAAACATGCGGAGAAGATCATCCCGCATAGATATCTCATGTCTCAGCTGAGCTATCTGAGTTTTAAAAAATACAAAAAGTTAAGATAAATATTTTTTATTTGCTCAGCTGCAGGAAAGCATACATAAAAAGTCCTTGACCAAAATTGGGACCAGAATTTCTATTGAATGGTTGTTAAGTGAATTGTCCCCAGTTTTACCAAGGTTAAGGAAATCCTTTTTACCAAGGTTAAGGAAATCAGTGCAATTAAATGAATTCATATGCAGCTGTTAAACGAATGCAGCTTTGCTTGTGGACTTTGCTTGTTGTGAAGATTGCAAAGAATGATCCATGACCACAGGATGCTGCAGGCCGGTTGCCAAGCACCCAAATTTTGATTGTGTGACTGTGGGGATGCTACAATGGTTTTAAGTGCCAGGACTGTTCATGAGTTACTTTTTTTCAGGTTGAAACTTTTAATGGTCAGTAAATGAATGGTTGTAAATCAAGGATTACTTGTACTCTGGCACACTCAGGAATGCATACTCTTAAACATGGCATACATTTACTTGTTAAATCTATATACCACCTTTTGTTCAGGAACACAAACTGATACAGCTCTGCTATCCTCTTTCCATTTTCCCCACAATGCCATCTCTGCAAATCAAGCTGGACCGTGAGAAGCTTCCATGGATGAGGATGGATTGGGTCTCCCCAGTGCCAGTCTAACACCTATAATCCTGCCTTCCTCTAAGTGGAGCACCTCAAATGTGCTGGAACTCCCAATTTTAAGAATTTCTAGCCAGTATACTGGGTGAGCAGCAGCTTGGAAATTGTTAGTTTTGAAGACTGGACTAGGGGCTTGGAAGACCCAAACTCAAATCCTCTCCTTAAGGCTTTCTCACCTTAAACCATATACAAGCTATTGTAAAGATTATTGGAGATAGGGGAAAATAAAGTGAGAAGTCAACAGGCTGCCCAAATTCTAGGAGAAACAGTGGAATGAGATATAAACGAGAAGGCTGGGAGCTACAAAACCTTAAACCATCATTCAGCTACTATGGATATCTCAGAATCTGAGTCAGCCTCAAATAATTCCCGACTTGACTCTCCAAATGTCTTTTTAAAAAACAAACTCAAGATCTACCATTCCCCAATATTTATTTTTTTGTTCTCTTTTTAACATGCAGAATAGACTTCTTCCTTACCTCTTCTTTTGCTAATTCTAGCTGCTCCTCCAAGAACTCATTGCGTTCAGACAAATTCCGATTTTGTTTGAGCAATGTTTGTCCAATGCGGGCTGCTAACTCCAAATCATGTTCCTTCTGTAAGAACAGGGAAGACAGGAGAGCAGAGTTTCACTTGATAGGCTTCCATCTTATCACACATGCTACCTGGTTTCTACCATCATCACTTTCTCAACAATTTTAGGTCTTTCAATGCTCGCCACTCCTACATCTATTTCTTCTCATCTTTGTGTCTTCCACATCCACCCCAAAACAAGACCTTTGTTGTGGAATTTTTCCTGCCCATGCCATAATTAACAGCCATAAGGATCAGGTATTAGGAAAGACTAAAACCACTTTGAACTCGTACCACTCTACCAGGCTGCACCATGTTTTGACTTAAGATTCTGAAAGAACAATTGGTGAAGGGTACCTCTTCCAGCAAGGTGGTGACCGCATCTATATCATGATATGTCTTGGTAATCTTCTCAACTCGCTCGGAACATATTACTATGGAAAAAACAAAGAGCAAGAGAATTGAATCTAGTACATGCGAGAGGCACAAGCACTTTGGAATATAGATTGAGAGCCAGCTATGTGTGTTTCACATCATGGCTTGAGCATTAAGAAATGGATGCCATGGGGAGCATGGGGAGCCAGAGAAGCCCCATTTATTGAGAAAGAAACCAGTGAGCTTGCTCTGTAGACCTCTCTTGACTGCCCATGATGCTTCTGAAGTTATTTTTGCTTGGTAAAGGAGGTTGATGGGAAGTGGCAACTTCTGAACAAACCACTGGATTACAACCACATATCATTTTTATTTCCTAAGTAAATTTAAATTAGATTTTAAAACGTGTTGGACAGAAGTACTCAGTGTCACAATATGCAAGCTTTCTATTTTATTTTTAAAGTTTTAAAAAAATCAGTTGGGGCAAGGAGCCTGGCAGAGATCCAAGGAGATGCCCACAGAACCCAATGTGCAAAATTCAATAATTTTTGAAAAAGATAATAAAGATTCCATTGATGGGAAGATGTAGTGGAATGTAGTCTGGATTTTCAAGAAGGAGGGGCTGCATTCCAGAGAACCAAGAGACAGCAAAGTTTAGATAGTTTGATTGGAAGAAAGAGGATCAAGGAAGTTCCTTCCTAGAACTTATATCTTTAAAGAGTATATCTTTAATGATAACAAGTAGTTGCTTTAGTTTGGGAAGATTTCTGTCTGTAAGTAAGGAGCAATAAAGGAAATTGCTTGAAAATAACTCTGCATGTATTACTTGGTTTTTGGAGCCTGACAGAAGCAAATTGCAAATCATACATATAATAAGAACATTTGAATCCATCTGCATTCTATATAGTAAATTAATCAATTGGAATGTCAATAGGTACATGTATATCATAATAGGTAAATATTTGTTTAAAAAACTAAAGAAAACAACAACAACAAAAGAACTTTAGAATGCTAAATTTAATTCTCACTGCAGTTCAATATTTTTTCCCTTAAACTGTGGTCCACAAAGCACAGGATTCCACAAGAAACTAAGGAGAAAAAAGAATCCATGGCAATTTTCTATCACTAAAGCTTTGCCCCTTGACCATATTAACTAACAGGTTCCAAGGTCTGAAAAAGTATTTTAAAAATTGTTTTAGCTTTGTGATTGCATGGAACAATTGTACTTTCATCAATTCATACATTAAGTCCTAATGGTTCACTATACTACATAAGCCTAGCTACTGTAATTTCTAAACCATAAGCTATGGCTTAGTGTGTTATGTTAACATAGCCAATTATGTTTCATTGGAAAAAATACAATGGATACAATTCTAAACTCAGAATAATCCATACCAAATGTTCTTGAACCAGATTTTACAGATGAGAAATTCTGAAGGCCTTTTACATAACTTGCAATATTTGTGTTTGCATCTCTGCAGTGTCATCTACATAGAACGTTAATTCAGCTCAACCATTAGTACTTGGCATTCAGCACTATATTTATATTCTAAATGCTATATAATTGATATCCAGTATTACAATTATATTTCCAGTTAAAATACAGTATTTTAACAGCTTAAGAAAATGTTCCAAGGTATTTCTGGTTCCAGCTTTTAAAAATGTTTACTGTGGGAATAACTGATGTATTAAATAAATTTCTGGCAAAGATAAATTTTGCTTTATCCTGCTGAACAAGCATATCTACCTAGGCCAAAGGCACCTTGCCTGAAGCTGCAAAAGGAATGGAAAACCTCATCTGGGGGAAGGTACAGACAGCTAGGCCATGCCACTTTTGTCCCATTTATCCTCCAAGGACAATTGTCAGACTCAATTAAATGTTCATAAATTATCTCCCTCTCCCCCAAGCAGAGCGATCAAAGCTCCTTAACTCAGGAGCAGATCTGATTCTTTGTAGGAGAAAACAAGATAATTTAATCAGGTGTAGGCACAATTCAACTAATATTTCGGCATTATCAAAGGCAATAGATACCCCGTGGTTTCTAAAATGCTGAAGGAGCCTTTTATTACAAATTTTCAAAATCACACCAATATTTAATATTTAGTTGATGGTTGAAATCTCAACACAAATTCTCAAAAAATAGACCCTTTGAAAGATCTTATACATGGAAATGTATAGATACACGCGCACACAGGCACATTTTAGTTGCTTTTATTATATAAACTTTATTTAGAAGTTAGAAATATTAGGAAGTTTATATATTTACACTAAGCTATAGTGACAATTTGATGTATGAACCCATCCCAAGAAAGTAATTTTTGGAGCTACAATCTATAATTTGAAAACATGATTTGCAAATCCTGACTCCCTGTAAAACTGTTTATTTCTATAGTCCTGAGTCAAAATACAGATAGACTTTTGTATTCTCCATATTTCTTACAAATATTGGCAGAAGAAAGAGAAAACAAACTAAGGATTGTCAGAAGACGCCATCAGTATTTTGCTCATCTGTCTCTGACCTGTGGTAAGCACAATTTTAAAAACAGACTTTGGGGTCCATCTCATTCACTATTAATGACATAGGTTGGCATCATTTCTCCAAACAGAAATATTTCCCAGTAATAACTGAACATAAACAATAATCTAATAATCTCTACTTTTCAATTTATTTTAGCCTTTTAAAAAAATAATCAACAACCATGCCACTAGGTCGAGCTTAAAGAAAATTGTCTAATTCTTCAACATGTTGAAGCAGAATTTTCTGAGACTATCATATGGCCCTTTCAAATACTCAATTCTGATACTGAGATTCGGGTGGGGGGTGGGAGAGAATGACCTGAAACTTCAGTTTTCACATCGAACACTCTACAAATCATGAAATATCAGAGCCAAGGCTCATGGGATTTACTTATTTAGCTATAACCTAAATAAGATCTCTCCTCCCCATGACCAAACCCAGGGCTGGTTAATAGATTAGAAAGGATAGCTTATTACCTGTAGGCATAAATCTCCTTCTTAAAGGTAAATAAGCCCATTAGGGTACAGCACTGGATTACATAAAACATGACCTACCATAACTTAAATTCCCTCTATTCCCCATGAGAACTGCATTGAGGGTGGGCCGAGCATCAATCCTTACTCACTGTAGTTCCTGTACTCTGACCCACTCCCTCCAATTTCCTCCTTTCATTCTGCAAGGCCGTTAAAACTATAGTATTCCAATGTTCATTCAACTCAATTGTAGCCATTCATCCTGGCAGGTATTGTGCTGATGTTCTTATTATTTCTTCCATTTTGCTTTGCTGTTCACTACCCAAATGCTTGCAGTAATTGATAGGAACAGTTTATTAATATGATAAAATGAAAATGTTCCTTATTTGATGAGCAGTAAGTGGATTAATAGATCAATGATGACATTCAATCTTATTATGCTGTTCCCGGAGGTGGATGTTATGCAATACAGAGCCAAGTCACAGTAAAGTGGTTATGATTCCCAATCCTAGAGAACATCCTGTCCTATCTGTCTGCTTGCTATTCTAACAAGTCAGCTAATCCTTCTTCCCTTTCTGCTTGCATGCTGATTGGCACAATCTGGCTATACAGAGACACTGTGATACTCCTCCAGCTTGTGTGTGTGTATGGACCTCCCCCTCGCTCCATAGGGGATCTATATGGCATGCTAGCATCCAACTGAACCATAATTGGAAATAATTAGAGCATGAATGTTTTCCATCAAAGCAAGTTTTAAGAGGCTTTCTTTGCCTGGCTATTCCATGCATAGCATCTGTCTAACATTGGAGTTCTCCTATTGTTCTCTTTGTCTCTGCTCCAGAAGTTCACATCGAGGGAGGCTGTTCAATCTTTTCTAATTCAGACAAGGCCAACAAGTCTGAAAATAAAAAATAGGGTGGGGGGGCAGAATTGCTGAATTGCTTAAATTAATGTTTCTGTCTCGATGTCTTGCAAGTTAATAATTACTACGGAATGTCATTTTTTTATAGCATTCAGTAATTGAGACTAAGGATAAATAAATAATATTGGCAGGAACTACACTAAATTCAGTGAAAATTCTGTAGCAAAAGTCTATAGAAACAGGTTATAAATATGCTTTTAATTCCTTACTTTCCTGCTCCATCTTCCTGGAAGGAGATAGTTTGCATGCTGCAAATATATGCTGCTTGTTTTGCATAATTTGAGATAATGCTGTTTCATTAACAAAGCAAGCAGATAATTTACTATAGCCTTCCTTTATCTGGCCCAAATGTATGGGCCAACCTCCCAGAATTCCTCAGCCAGCTTGAATATTGTTCAGAACATTTAGTGACTGTTCAAAATTACAAGAGCACTAGGGGAAAAAAGTGATTTATGACCGTTTTTCACACTTATGACTGTTACAGCATCCCTGTGGTCATGTAGTCAAAATTCAGACACTTGTCAATTGACTCATATTTATGACGGTTGCAGTGTTCCGGAGTCATGTGATCACCTTTTGCAATCTTCTGACAAGCCAGGTTAATGGGGAAGCCAGGTTCACTTTATAACCATATCATTAACTTAATGAGGGCAGTGATTCCATTAATAACCTTGGCAAGAAAGGACATAAAATGGGGCAAAACACACTTAACTACTATCTGGCTTAGCAATAAAAAATTTGGGCTCAATTGTGGTCGTGAGTTGAGGGCTATCTATACTTCACCCAAACCTTGTAACATTCAATAGGATGTAATGGTATGTGGGAATGGCACTGGGAAACAGAAGACTAGACAAAGTTCAGATAAGAGGCAGCTGAGCCAACAAAAGGAATGAGCATGTGGCAAACATTTCAGAGGTTTCTTAGTTTCTTGGACTCTAAAGTTGAGGGGGGAAATGTAATTTCACATTTGCAAGATTTTGTTAATGTAACCTTACAATGAAGAGTGAATTGGTACACTTCTGGATGTGCTTCTTGACTGGACTAGAAGGCCTCAAGATGGCAGGACAAACCAAACCAAAGCATTTTTAGTTCAAATTCACAGTGACCTGCGAGAAAATGACCCTGTATTTGATAGCGGTAAAGCTACTGATTTTTTCTCGAAAGAGTTTATCACAACAGTTCATGAAGATGAACTTTTAAAATTCTTTACTCTTAGATTACATTCACCGCAAATGAGAAAAGGGCATCTGTCAGAAAGTACAATTGCCAATCACTTTTTATAGTCAGTTAATCCAAATCTTAACCTATTAAACCACGTCAGATTTCTCAGACACAAAAGTTTGGATTAAGAGAAGGAAAAAGCTACAGAAGATGTTACTGATGGGATGCTGACTTAAGGTTTGGTGGATGTTTCTAACTAACCTTTCAAATGCATTGTTCTCCAGATATGCTGATCTAAATTTCCCATCACCTTCAACCAGTAAGGCCATATGCCAAGCTACCAAAAATTATCTATGGGCATTATTGGGCCTAATAAATACCTTATTAGGCATCCCAATGAAAAATAAAATATTAAGTCTATAGTATTTTTGCATTCTTCTGTACTACAGAAATAGCTAAAACAGCTCCACAAAAACAAAATCAGTTTTAAAGCCATTCCAGTAACCTATAATTAAACCCAAATAAACAGAAGCATTCAATTATAACCCTGAGATAATAGTTTAACAAAATTAAGATGGTTGTACAGGATTTATGCCTTGATGATAAAAGAATATTACAGTAACCTGCTTAACAAGGAAGAACCTTGAGGGAAGGAAGCAGGTAAGCAGTTATGTTTTCAACAACCCAATTCTCTCTTTTACTCCAGAGGTGATTACAGATAAGTAAATGGAAGAACAAGCTTGCTAGGAGATGGTATCATCTCTGGGTTTATTTGTAAGATAGTCCTACTTTCTCAGTAAACCATAGCCTACCATATTATTCTCAAGCCCCATAGCAGAATCAATGGAGCTCTGTTCCACATATGACCAGTTCAGGGGCTGCACAGTAGTTAGAAAGTCAACCTCCTTGCAGAATATTTTTTAAAATGGAAAGGTTATACTGTACTTTCATAAAGGATCATAGAACATACAGTACATTCTGCAGTAGGATGCTCAGCATTCAAAGATATCACCATGTAATATATTAATGAACCATTTCAATTGGAAGAACACGAGAGCTTTTATTTGTATTGCCTGTTGTCATAAAGAAGCAGAGAAACATTCTAGGAGCAACTAATATTATGGCAAATAACCAAAAGTTTAACATATGGATTCATTCCTATGAATTAAAAGCTTCATACTGCACAGCAAAAGCAAAACATACACACTGAATTAGAAACAACTGCAGCAGCCAATTTATATAATGCACACTTTTAGATTCACTGCAAACATCATTGGGGTCACACATAAATCTCAACCTTTAAAATGGTCCAGATTGGAAGAAAATCCATTCAAATTTAAAGGAAAATGAAAAACGTGCTTCAACCTTGATTGCACTTAAGTTAAAGAGGGAATTCTTGTACAAGATTAGCCTTTGCACATTTTCTGTGTTTTCATCCTCTCTCATTAGATGACCACATATGAAAAAAATGACATTAGAACCCCTCTCCCTTTCTAAAAGCAAGATTTATTTTGCTAAGAGAATTCCTCCTTTATCTTCCTAAGAGAATTCCCCCATGAATTGCCAAGAATTCAAATCTTGTTTAAGATTTTGCATTTACTCATCTCTTTCTCCAAAATCTTTGATCAGAACTTGCGCTATTACTCTGTGTAGTACTTGCTATCAGTAACATAGAATGATGTCCTTCTTACACACATGCCTATTAACCTAATTTTTAACAACTTGAGCTATTTCCAATATCATTGTTTCCCATTTTATTTTGTTAGGTAAAAAACAAACAAAGCCGAAAGACAGGAGGTTCATAGAATTTGAATGCAACAGTCAAGAGATGGGAATCTGAGATTGTTTCTTCTTTGCACCTGTCTAAATAGCACCTAGAAGATTCTGATAAGGTAGCTTCAGAACAGATGGAAGGAAATAATATAAAAACAGCTCTTCTCAAGTTTTTTTTTAAAAAAACTACAATTCCCACTATCTCTCTTATGCAGGTGTGGTTAAAACAACTGAGTTGGGAGTTAGATTTTCCAACTAAAGAGATTGAATTTGTTTAACCATATCCATGACAAACAGAAATAAAATATTACCGCCTTGAAAGTAAACCGATAGGGAAAGTAGCAATCTGTAGATCTATACACATTGGACAATTGTCAAAACTATAAGGGCAAGGCCACAG
Organism: Coluber constrictor foxii; assembly: GCA_038048745.1. NCBI lineage: Eukaryota > Metazoa > Chordata > Lepidosauria > Squamata > Colubridae > Coluber > Coluber constrictor. Next base: position 76,522,324 of record CM075961.1, read on the forward strand.
AGAAACAAGCTGGCAATGTCCTATAAAAGAAGGAAGGAAGGCTCACCTAGGTTTTGTACTGCAACCAAGAACAAATAGGCTTTTATTCTGCAAAACAAACCTACACACCTATCTTTCTTTCTGGACCATTCATAGCATTTCATAGGTCTGGATTGGCACCTCCAGGATTGCAGGTTGGGGATGATGGAAGTTATAATCTGATACACCTGGACAACTTTGCTGAAAATAAACCCTCTGGAACATTTTTTCAGACTGCAGCAATTTTAGGATGTATGGACATCAATTCCCAGAATCCCTCAGACAGCATACTAGCTAGAAAATTGTGGAAGCTGCCATCTACACATCTTAAACTTGCTTGCTGGGAACTGAATTCCACACACCTTAAAGTTACTGAAGTTGAAAAACAGCAGTCTACAGCCTGAACCCAGCTTTCACTTCTGTCAAAAGAAAAAGCAGTTGAGAAAAACAAAAAGATCTAGAAAGACAGCAGATTCCCCCTCCACAGGGAAAGGGCGTGAGAAGGCTGTAGGTCCAGGCCAGCAGAACCCCTCGTTCCGAGGGGCCCTTCCTCCTCCTTACCCTCCTCCAATTCCTGGGGTAGGAGATCCTCGCTACCGTCCAGGTTACTGTTCCCGTTGCCTTCGTCGCAAGCGGCGGGGCTGATCCAGAATTCCATTCCGGGCGAACCCAGAAAAGCCTCTACCTCGGTGGGCAACATTAACTTCGCAGGTACAAGGATCCGGTCCCTTGGATCGTTCACCTTGCGAGAGGTGAAACAGGCGAAGCCAAAGCAGACGCCTGTCAGCTGCGTCAGCCTTGCCCGGCTCAGAAATCCTTACTTTCCTCCAGCGCGCTAATTTGCATTGCAGGCTTTCCTTGCCCTACCAGCATTCTATATACGTTTATAGAATCTGAGATCCACCTGTTTGGGAAGAATCCATTTTCCAGGGTAAGACGGGGGGGACGAGAGTTGCTGAATATCTTGACCCCGCAATGGCCAATTAAAAGAGAGGAAGAGTTGAAGATAGAAAGATCTTATAGAAGGATCGACGGCTAGGATTGGATAATAGAGCTGAAATGGAAATAGCAAAGGTGTTGTGGGTGAGGAAGTAAAGCTTAGCCTCCTCCTATTGTTATGTAGCACAATGGTCCGTCTCAGCTCAGGCATTCTGCAGTATTTTTGAATGGGAGGGTGGGCTGGCATGACTTCAGCCATTTCTTAAACGCGCTCTTCTTTCTTAAGGTTAACCTGACGAATTAGCATTTCTTTTAAAAACAACAACAACAGACTAGCATGGATCATTCGCAGAGTAGTTTGGGAAAAAATTGGGAAGTATGCTGTTAAAAGCCAAATGTTAATTAATTTGCCTTTACAGACCTATGAAAGGTGTGTAAAAATTTCCCTTGAGGGGTAAATGTGGGTTTGTTTGTTTTTTAAATCAAAACCAAGGAAATGCAACAACCTCATCATGTTTCTGCAATCCCATAACTTCTAGCAATTAAGACTTTACAGGCAGTGCGAGAAATGTTTAAAGACAGCTGCAAATAAGTGGACTTTAACAATGGAATTGAGTTTGATGACAAGAGAGCTTTTATTAACAAAAGGCAATGTTTTCCATTTACAAGATATGCCAGAGAGCTTTAAATAATTGGGAGAAGCTGGTAAGATCTTTTGCACCTAGTGGCAAAGTACAATGTAAAGTGGCAGAGACTGAAAAACTTTATCATTGTGGAAGTCTAATGTCTAAAATCCAATCCATCATGAACTTTCAGATCAAAAGTAATCAAACTTACTCATTTTAGGAATTTGCACAGGTAACCTTTTTAAGAACTGAGTCTCCAAAATCATATCTTTTGCTATACATGTCTAACTTCAATTTGGATTTTATGATTTATTGTAGATTGCTGGTATACTAACTTTAATAATACAAATAACCTGAGGTTTGTTTCTCATCCTGCCTTCGATATTCCATCCAAAGCCCACTCTCCAGCTTTGGGTTCTTGTTCCACAACTAAACTGCTTTTGGGTTAGAGACTCTCAGCAAAAAACTGAAAGATACGAGACTGATTACAATTCTGTCATATATTGTTTTTGCTTTAGAAGTAATAGTTCTGTATTGCTGTCAACCCTACAAAATAGACCAGACTAAGAAACAAATGCCATGTAGGTCAGGATTACTTTTGTTATAAATAGCTATAGCAGTAGTGAAATCCAATTTTTTTTACTACTGGTTCTGTGGCCGTGGCTTGGTGGCCGTGGCTTGGGCATGGCACAGGAAGGATACTGCAAAATCTCCATTCCCACCCCAATCCAGGGGAAGGATACTGCAAAATTCCCATTCTCTCCCCACTCCTGGGGAAAGGATGTTGCAAAATCTCCATTCCCACCCCACTCTGGGGCCAGCCAGAGGTGGTATTTGCCTATTCTCCGAACTGCTCAAAATTTCTGCTACCGTTTCTCCAGAACCTGTCAAAACCTGCTCGATTTCACCCCTGAGCTATAGTAACAGAATTGTGCTCTGAACTATAAAGAGGCTTGCCCTAGATATTTTCCCAAATTGGTTTCTTGGCCCAGACTTAAGCCCTGCTTATTTGATTGTTCACTTGGTAGCAGTTCTTCCTCTTGTCCTTGGAAGCCATTGTTTCTGCCCTCTACAACAGCTAAAGAGAGAAGCTGAAGCAAGACAATCATCCTCACCTAAAAGTAAGCCATCCCTCCTGGACTTTGGTGTTATTTTGAGTTGCCAAACTGCAAAAATATCCCAATCAAATTGCGGCTTATCTCAAAACCCGATAGAACCTATAACCAGCAAGGCAGTGGTGAAGATAGACAAATTTCAAACACAAACAGTGTGGGTTTTTTTTGACACTGAAGGAATTTCTTCAGTCCCGTTCAAAGAATGGGAAAACCCATGTCCTTCAATTCAAAATTCCAATTCCTTCCCAATCATGCCCACTAATATTACATTACTTAGTTCTAACCAGTTACTGATTTGAAATATTGCTGACTGGAAGGACAGAGTAATGGATGGGGACCTAGTGGAATTTTTCCCTAATTTTGACTTTGTAGCACTCCAAGAGACACGGTTGATTACAAATAAGGGATAAACATTCAATTGTCATGCTTTAGATCCTGTTCTATTCCTTCAAGGAAATATAAGACTAAAGGGCAAGGAGGACAGACTATACTTGTCAAGGCAGAGCTAGCCTATCAAGAACAGGGATCTTTGGAGATGACTTTCCCCATTATTTAGCTGTAAAATTTTGTATAAATTCTCTGAAATAGTACTACTGAACATATATCTATCACCACACATGTCTTCCCCACTTTCTCCTATTATCACTCAAAGCTACTGCCAAGATTTTGTATACCTGGGTGTTGTCTCTAAAGTTTATCATATAAATGATCATCCTGGCTCTCTAGAGATCCCAAAAGAAATACCTCAGGCTCAGAATTGGTTTCCTTGATTTATAAATGTAATTTTCCAACTGTAGAAGGAGAAGAACCTAGTTTTATGTATCAATTTAAATATTATTAAGGAAACTATGTTGCATGAAACAAGACTGGGCTTGTTCAGATATCCAAGCTCACATGAGGGCGGATAACAATGTTGACCAATCACAGTCCATTTATAAGGCAGATCTTATCCTAATTATGCTTCACAAGAAGCTTCTAGCTAATCTTGAAGTAAGATGGAATAGAAAGCTCAATTGGGCTTGGGTTGATGCTAAAGTTATATCCATCTTGCAATTCGCACCCCTTGCAATCTGCATACTGAGCAAATAGTATGATGCTGTTAATATGGCTTTGCACTACATCCTACAACGTTTTGAATCTCCAAAGATCTACGCAAGGGTCCTCTTTGTAGACTTTAGTTTAGCATTCAATACCATCATTCCAGACACTCTTCTAACTAAGCTAAACCAGCTAGAGGTACCTGAACAGACTTGTAAGTGGATCATAAGCTTCCTAACATACAGGAAGCAGCAGGTGTAACTAAGTAGAATCACATCAGAATCACTGTACAATTGGCACAGGGCCCCCCAAGGCTGTGTGCTCTCCCCACTTCTCTTCTCTTTGTATACCAATGACTGCATCTCTAACGATCCATCTGTTACTGCTGAAATTCACAGATGACACAACAGAGACTGATCATGTCTCGGATGATCAGTCTCATCCGGGACAATGATCAATCCACATACAGACTGGAGGTTGAACAACTAGCCTCATGATGCGACCAGAATAATCTGGAACTGAACATTCAAAACCGTAGAAATGGTGGTAGACTTTAGGAGAAATCCTTCCATACTTCCACCTTACAATACTAGACAACACAGATCAACAGTAGAGATCTTCAAATTTTTAGGTTCTATTATATTGCAAGATCTAAAATGGACACCTAACATCAAAAACATCATCAAAGAAGCACAATAAAGAATGTTCTTTCTGTGCCAACTCAGAAAGCTCAAACTGCCCAAGGAGCTGTGATACAGTTCTACAGAGGAATTATTGAGTCTGTCATCTGCACCTCTATAACTGTCTGGTTTGGCTCTGCAACTCAACAAGACAGACACAGACTTCAAAGGATAATTAGAACTGCGGAAAAAACAATTGCTACCAACCTGCCTTCCATTAAAGACCTGTATACTGCACGAGTCAGAAAGAGGGTTGTGAAAATATTTACAGACCCTTCACATCCTGGACATAAACTTTCAACTCCTACCCTCAAAACGACGCTATAGAGCACTGCACATCAGAACAACTAGACATAAGAACATTTTTTTCCCAAATGCCATCACTCTGCTAAACAAAGAATTCCCTCAACACTGTCAAACTATTTACTAAGTCTGCACTACTATTAATTCTGTCATCGTTCCCATCACCCATCTCCTTCAACTTATGACTGTATGACTGTAACTTTGTTGCTTGAATCCTTACGATTTATATTGATTGTTTCCTAATATGATTTGATTGCTTATTTGTTCCCTATAACTACCATTAAGTGCTGTACCTTATGATTCTTGATGAACGTATCTTTTCTTTTATGTACACTGAGAGCAAATGCACCAAGAAAATTCCTTGTGTGTCCAATCACACTTGGCCAATAAAAAATTCTGTTCTATTTTATTCTATATTTTTGAATTCAGAACACGCCCAAACTTGGACAAACTCAATTTCCTCCTCTATCCAAGGTGCAGATAGAAGCCTGAGTTTCCATTACATTAATTTGTATTTTTTACTGAAACTTTTAAATCATAAACTTCAAGCCAGAAATTAACAGCAAGTACATTCAAATTGGTTTGATTCTGTTTACATACCAGAAAGTTCCTGATAGCAGCAATGTGCCAGGTCCAGGGACACCTTATGAACCACGCTAAAATTTTAAAAATAAGGTATGATTACAAGAAACATAGCTTGAAATTGTGGCTAAAATGTATGCAAAATGCCTTTTGAACAAAGAAGAGAAGAGAAGAGAAGAGAAGAGAAGAGAAGAGAAGAGAAGAGAAGAGAAGAGAAGAGAAGAGAAGAGAAGAGAAGAGAAGAGAAGGGGCCTCGGTGGGGCAAGCCTGAGGGAGAAAAGGGTATAGGATAGGATATGTTTCTGTGGGGCAAGGCTGAGGGAGAGAAGGGGAGAGGCCAATTGTAACTACTCATTAACTTTCAAGCTTTAAGTGTTGATTTATCAAGCCCAATCACATTGTTTCATAGCAGAACACGGATATTCAGCTAGTAGAAGTAGGAATAGAATAGAAATGAAATTAGAATAGAATAGAATAGAATAGAATAGAATAGAATAGAATAGAATAGAATAGAATAGAATAGAATAGAATTCTTTATTGGCCAAGTGTGATTGGACACACAAGGAATTTGTCTTTGGTGTATATGCTCTCAGTGTACATAAGGAGAATAAAATACATTCATCAAGAATAAAAAGATACAACATTTAGTGGTAGTCAAGGTTACTAATAGGCTATCAAATCATACTAGGAAACAAATAAAAACAATATAAATTGAAAGATACAAGCAACATGGTTATAGTAATGAGTGGGAAGAGATAGAAAGAGAAGAAGAATAGTAATACAGTCTTAATAAATTATTTGACAGTGTTGTGGGAATTAGTTGTTAAGCAGAGTGATGACATTCGGGGGAAAACTAAGAAATCTCTTAGCAGAGGAACAAGCTAGATTTTCAACAAACAAAATGTAAGTGTATACTTTAAACCAAGGGACACATTAAGACAGAAACTTGTCCACCCCAAGGACAAAGCATCCATGAACAGAACAATGCAAGCCATACAGTGCTGTGCAGCAAGGCATGTGCAGACTTGTACATTAGGGAAACAAAACAACCATTTCACAAATGTATGGCACAACACACGAGAACCAACTCATCAGGGCAGGATTCGGCAATCGATTTACACCTGAAAGTCAAAAGCCACTCCCTTAAAGACAACAAGGCTCACATTCTGGACAAAGAAGATCACTGGTTTGAAAGAAGAGTCAAATAGGTTATCTATGTTAAAATTGAACAGCCCTCTCTCAACAAATAGGGAAGGATATCTCCTATTTACAATGCAGCCGTTTCAGCAATTCCAAGATGGTTCCACACTCATTTGCACTCTGATGCAAGTGACTCTGAGTACACAGATTAGCCCCCAGATGGTTTCAAGACACTCAGACTGTTAATGGCTGGCTGGCTGGCTGAGAAGAGTATAAATCCTATCCACTCCCCACCAGTTAGTTAGAAATGAAGAAGCTTCTTGGATGAGAAATGTCTTCAAGGAAAACCAAGAAAATCCAGCTGCTGTTTGGAGAAAAAGCATCTTTGGAACAACCATGACCTGAATGACTGAGAATCTCCATAGACATTTAAACCAGAGCACTCCACAATAGACTATTTTTTTTATTTTACACAATCTCATAACAAAACAATTAACTAATGGCAAGAAACTTTTTTACCACTTTTATAGATCTTAGTGCACTCTTTAAACAAAACCTTTTTGTGGAAGAAATTAGCCAACTTAAATACGGAATCCAGATTCTTTTGTTGTTGTTGTTGTTGTTAGTTAGATGGGTCGTGTCCAACCCATCGCGACCCCAAGGACAAGGTTCCTCCAGGCCTTCCTATCCTTTACCATCCTCTGAAGTCCATTTAAGCTCATGCCTCCTGCTTCAGTGACTCCATCCAGCCACCTTGTTCTCTGTCTTATGGTTAAGGCCAGGGGTCTGCAACCTTAAACACTCAAAGACCCATTTGGACCCGTTTCCCACAGAAAAGAAATCACCGGGAGCCACAAAGCCTTGGTGGGCATGGCCAATTCAACATCACTCATTCCCAGTCATATGACACACACCCCCAACCACGCGTACCCAGGTTTTGTGGCTCTTGGTGTTTTCTATGGGAAACAGGTATCTCTCTGTGTATATCTTTCTCTTCCTCTCTCTCTCTCTCTTCCCCCCTCTGTCTCTCTCTCTCTCTGTCTTGTGTGTGTGTGTGTGTGTGTGTGTGTGTGTGTGTGTGTATTCCCTCTTGAACCAAAAACAGACAAAGATTGATGCTTTTTTTGTTTTTGTTTTTTTTTTTTTGTTGTTCTTTCTTATTCTTTGGGTGCTTTTTACCATATTTAAATCAAGAATCATTTCAGGTTCCCAGATAAATGAAGTTCTTTCGTCCCCCTTCTGTGGCTCCCTGTCGGCTGAACCCACTACTGATAGGTGCTTCTTCCGGCCTTATTGGTGCTGCGCACACCTTGGTTGCTAGGGGAGACGCATGCCTTGCTCTCCACCCGAGACAATGGCTTGGCCTGGCTGCCCTGACACCATTGCTATTGCCACCTCCGTAGCCTGCCCACTGCTCTCACAGCACCTTGTGCAGCACAGTTAAATTTAGCATGCTTCACAATGGGGGAGATGGTGTCCCGTCCTCCTCCTGGAGCCCATTACAATGCAGAGCATTGGCCGCAGCTGGGCTCAGCCAGTGTCTCAGAGTGGAGAGCAAGTCACACATCACCCCAAGTGAACAAGGTGCACAGCGCACCAACAAGGGCCGGAAGAAGCGCCTGCAAGATATGGCAAGATAGGGGTGCTTCGCTCCCACTCTGGAATATGGAGTGAGTCTCCATCCCCTGCCGTTGTCCTTACCATCTCAGGCCAGGGGAGGAGTGACTGGGAGGGGAGGGTGAGGGGCAGGGCCAACCAGTGGTGGGTTCAGCAGACAAGAAGGCACAGCAGGAGGATGAAAGAGCCACATGTGGCTCCAGAGTCGCAGGTTGCAGACACCCAGTTAAAGCCCTCTACTCAAACACCCATTTGAAAGTCTGTACAAGTGTAAATGGTTCTCCAAGAGCATACAGTAATTACCCATAATGGATTGTATCCTAGCCCCAATGCTTTTGGGGAAAATGAAAACTTTAAAAACACCTAAGAGGGTAAATGGAAGCACAAACAGCTTTTCTCCATGTTTCAAAACCGAGTTTAGAAACAAACGGAATGGAAGAAAACTTAGCTATTCTGTATAGATGAATAGACAAGAGAGCAGTAGTGCTAAGTTTAAGGACAGCAGAGCAGAGGCTAGCTGTATGTAGGGGATTTGGGGGGTGGGACAGTAACCCAGGGTTCAGTTTCCAGATGTATTGCCATTACATGACAGAATGGATAAAGGAAATTTTATACACAAACACACACACAGTATATATCTGTAGACATTATAAAATATAAGGGAGAAAGAAAATATATAGATACATACACAAGCACGTATAGTTTAGTTCAAAATAAATTTAAAACATGGTAAAATTAATGCCCAACGTAATACGTTCATCTCTGGAGAAGCTGGGAAATTTCAAATAATGCAAGTTAGAAACAGCCCCAGCCTCTTCATTCTGCACCAAGATCGGTCTGGATAAAACAACAGCTCAAAGTCTTAATTCACTAGAAAGCATATTCCTAGATTTACTAAGCACTGAGAAGGTAAAATCAAAGCACAACCAGGTAAAAAGTTCACAAAGCAGCAGGACAGAAGTGATGGTTTTCTGACCACATCAAAAATGATTAGTTTTTTGTGGCTTCATGTGCAATTCAAACCTACCGATTATGATTCCATGTAATGCATTTATGCAGGCTCAGCAAATGGGCAATCCAGAATCACGCAAAGGAGGTTAATAAACTCTCATGGAAGTATTTGCCCCATAAAAGTTACAGCATCTTGGAGTAAGGCTAGGAAAAGCTGCCTGAAGTTTAGGAAGCTCATTGTTGTTGAGTCTGTCCAACCTGACTCTGCAGGTTGATATTTGTAAGTATGCTTTGAAGAATAGCATAACGGATACACTGAGTCCTAAGAAAGATTTAGGAACTAAGACAACTTCCTAAAACCTCCTGAACACAGTGGAAATTATTTCCACAGAAATGTATATAATGCAGTGGTATCACCTCCCCTTGTGAAATATCAGGCCTTTCTTTTGTTCGTTTTACAACAATCCTGAGAAACATTTCTTGTTCCTTTATCATAATGACTTCTTTTTCTTAAAGTAGCTTAATTAAATAAAAAAAGGATTGGTAAGGAGCTAGCCCTTCTGAATACTGTAAAAACGCTTAAATGTTCATGAGTAAGAAACATATAACGTTGTGATCCACAGTCAAAAGTCCAGCAGTTGAGTTCTGCAGTGGTATAGAGATATATTACTATGAGTAAGATAACAGGATAGTTGTTTACGAAGTGGAAATTATTTTACTGAAGCCTCATCTCAGTTCTTTCAGAATTTCCTGGGAACAACTGCAATCAGATCACCGCCTCATGGCTGACACCCAGCTTCTCCACCTTTTGCACCACACCAATAACAGTTTACCTCATAAAACTATTGCAATTTTTTCAAAACAGCATATATATCCTGCTCTAAAGAGTCAACAAGAAATTTAAAAACTTAAGAATTATTGTTCTTGGTTTGTTAATCTTTTTATTGATTAATTAGAATTATTGACTCATAGATAATTTAACTTTTCTCCAGAGGTAACTTACAGAAGTATTCCAGGGTCTCTTCAATCTGCTTGAATGTGAGGGCATCAGCAGCGTCAGAAGAGACCTGAGGTGTCTGGATCCAATCTTTGTGGTCATATCCGAATACTGTGTCTGCCCGGAGTTTATACAAGGGTAGTTGTTCCCCCAGAAGGCTGATTATTTCCACTTCCGGCAGATTGCTGCTATTGCAAAAATCTGTTCAGAACATAGAGAGATGGTTTGATTAGCAAAGGGGGAAGTGAGGCAAGGCCTTTATTCTCAAGAAACTGAATCATCTCTAAGATACGCCTGGCTGTATAATATCACAAGTTTTTCTTTACTGCAGTTTACCATATTGTGCCCTTTCGGCCAGTGTGCTATTTATAGTATGATTTGAATGTTGTGGAAACTAAGCCTATTTCCTATTTTGCAATACACCAAAGGCAATAAAACTAGAGACTGACAGTAGATGTCAATCTACTCTAGTTATAAAAAGTACCCCTCCCCACATGAGCTGTATTTTCTACAAAACCTATGAGATTCCCCCATGTGGGACAGTGGTAGGGTTCAATTGTTTTTACTACCGGTTCTGTGGGTGTGGCTCAGTGGGCATGGTGTGGCTTGGTGGGCGTGGCAGGGGAAGGTTACTGCAAAATCCCCATTTCCTCCCAATCAGCTTGGATTTGGGAGGCAGAGAATATATGAGGGCGGAGCCAGTCAGAATTTTTACTATTGGTTCTCTGAACTACTCAAAATTTCCGCTACCGGTTCTCCAGAACTGATCAGAAACTGCTGAAACCCATCTCTGGTGTGGATCAGCGGTGGGTTCCCCTGGTTCGGACCAGTTCGCAAGAACCGGTAGTAAAACTGGCAGGAGACGCCGCCCACCGCCCTGGATATCATCATCAACGATATCCAGGGCGCAGAAGCTTCTGCGCGTGTGCAAAAGCAAGGCATGCGATCCTGTTGTGAACCGGTGGTAAAGGTAAGTAGAACCCATCCATGGTTTGGATGTCTTAAAGAACCCTTATAATTAAACATTTAAAGCATGCTAAATGCACCCTGAATACTGACAGAAGGAAGAATCAGTCAAAAGTCTGTGGCCCAGGAAATCAAATAGTTTATATTCACTGGTCATACCTCAGATATAATATAGCTAGCATACTGACCTATTCTGTCAGAGCGGAATAAATAAGATCACACAGATGAATTTATCAAAAATATTCCAACACCAAGTTGTAATTTACAGTACTCTAAACTTTACTATATACCTCTGCCTTTTTCTTTGAAATGTAGTAGACCAAAGGTATACAGATTGGTTCTACTTTTGATCATGTCTTCCCAGCAAGATGACTATGCCTTGCTTGGAGCCAGTTTATATTATATTGCTTGCAGGCTTAATAAAATTACTGTATATTGTATCTTCAAAGTGATTTGATCACATTAAGTGAACCAGTTAGGCCACAATGTTACACAACTCTAACTTATTTTAAAGTACATTATAAGACATTTTGCCAAACAATATAATGGGATATCAAAAACATGATCTCTTAAAATTAGTGGTTTGCTCTCTTAAGCTTTTGAATAATTTATAACCTTTTAAAAATAATAATAAACGAACAACAAAAAGGGATTTGAACTGCAAGTATTCTTTGACTTGTGGCCACAATTGGGACCTCCATTTCCATAGTTAATCTAGGCAGTTGTTAAGTGAATCTTGTCTGATCTTATGCAACCTTTTTGTCATGGTTGTTAAGCAAATTATTAACTGAATCATGTAATCATTAAGCAAACCTGCCTTGCCCCATTGACTTTGTTTGTTGGGAAGCTGGTTGAAAATAGTTTGTTTGTTGGGAAGCTGGTTGAAAATAGTTTGTTGAAAATAGCTGGTTGAATCACATGGCTCCAGGACACTGCTACTCGTTGCCAAAGTATGCAAATTTAGATTTCTGTAACTATATTATAAGGGACGCGTTGGCTCAATGGTTAAGACGTCGATCGGCAGCGGTTCGAAACCCTAGTAGCTGCGTAACAGGATGAGCTCCTGCTAGTTGTCCCAGCTTCTGCCAACCTAGCAGTTTGAAAGCACATAAAAAATGCAAGTAGAAAAATAAGGACCACCTTTGGTGGAAAGGTAATAGCCTTTGGCATTTAGTCATACCGGCCCCATGACCACAGAGATGTCTTCGGACAGCGCTCGCTCTTCAGCTTTTAAATGGAGATGAGCACAGTCCCCTAGAATCAGAAACGACTGGCACATATGTGTGAGTCTTACCTTTTAACTATATCATAAATCACTTTATCCAGTGCTGTTGTAACTCTGAATGGTTGCTAAATGAATGATTGTACATCTTGCTGTTGCCATGAAAAAAAAAAGGTATGGATATGAAACTACAATTGGAAGTAAAACTCAGATCAGTGGAAAGTTTATTTAAAACCAGAGAGCTGTCTTATAGCCAAATAACTACACAGCTCTTTTAAAATAAGTTAAGTTTAAGTTTAACTTAACTCTCTTTCTCTCTCTACATGGAAAATGTACTTTTGTTTTTCTGCTTATTGCATAACTATCACCCAACAATCTAGTCCAGTGTTTCTCAACCTTGGAAACACTAAGATGTGTAGACTTCAACTCGCATGCTCACTGGGGAGATCTGGGAGTTGAAGTCCACACATCTTAGTATTACCAAGGTTGAAAAAACTAGTCTAAGCAATGCTCTTGCAAAGAAAGAATTCTACTGCCCTCTTGTGGGTTTTCATGGGCAAATAAACATAGAAAGAACAGGTTTTCTCAATTTTCTCAGTTCCTCTATTGCAAATGCGCTTTTTCAAGAGGCAATTGGACTCCTTTTTTTTCCTGAGGGAAAAACTCGGGGGGAAAACAGTCCAGTTGCCTTTTTAAAAAGCACCTTTGAGATAACTATGACCTGGACGACTAAGAATCTCCACAGATATCCCAACAGTGCTTTTTCAAGAGGCAACTGGACTTTCTGTTTTTCTTTGAAGACATTTCACTTCTCAACCAAGAAGCTTCCTCAGAGCTGAAGAAGCTTCTTGGATGAGAAGTGAAATGACAAAAAAAAAACAAACAAACAAAGAGTTCAATTGCCTCTTGAAAAAGTACCTTTGAGGCAACCATGTCCTGGATGACTGAGAATCTCCATAGACATTTTATCTCCACAAACATCCCTATATTGCATGTACATACATAATTTCCAGTAAACTGGGTTTGGAGAATTTGGTGAAGCCAGAAACAATAGCAGGATAAAAGATACCAAGCATTTTTTAAATGGTTTCTTAAGGGATATTTAGCTCCTAAGAAAGTAAATTGCCTCACATTTTAACTTCAAGGCAGCCTTCCCTGCCTGGCAACTGCCAGTTATGTTAACTAACTTAACTATTGGCAGGTCAGTAAGCTGTGCAAGTCTTACAAAGCATTTAGTTTAGTTAGTGAGCAGTTCTACCTTGTAAGATTTCTGTTCCTGGTGGTGAATATATGAAGCACTTCTTATTCTACAGAGCATTTGACACAAAAAATAAGAGGCTATCATTAAGAGCTCTCTATATTCCTTGAAATCTGAAGAAAGGAAGAAAATGATCAAAGGATATGAAAAACAAATCCTATGGAGGAAAAAATCAGAGGAAATTTAAGTAAGTCTGGAGAAGAGAATGTACCCAGCAGAGGTAAGATCTTCCCTTACCAGAATGCTTCAAGCAGAGCTGAGACAGCTTCTGCATTTCTTGCAGTGTTGCAGGATTGAAGTCAATAACTTCAAAATCCCATTCTATTCTTTGTTACCATTGGGGTTACCTAAATATTATAGCTGCAGGAGATGAGGACAAAAATGAAGAACAAGTAATTGCTAGGCCATTAGCAACTAAGCATGCCTACCCCTTGCTAGAAGCTTAAATGCAAGGTCAGCTCAGTCTCATCCAGCACTAACCACAAGGCAATTAGAAAAATTTTGTAATCGGCTCCAGTCAGGTACAAGTTGTTTCATTTAAACACAAAGTTGGCTATCAAACTGCTTCCTGGGAGTGGCATCATGCAATCTTGTGGAGAACTGCAGGCCTGTACTTGTTGCACTCGAAGATTGCACTCAAAATCTGTGTTCCCAACCTAGGCAGCTTTAAAACATGTGAACTTCAAGTCCCCAGAATGCTGTCAATTCTGAGAGTTGAAGTCCATCCATTTTAAAGTAGTCAGGGTTGAAAACACTCATCTAGAGCAGGACTGTCAAACTCCAGGCCCATGGGCCACACTGGCCACACCCACACCCATTTTAACGAAGGGGGGGAAAAGTCCCGATATGTCTCATGACACTGCCATGATGACATGAGTTTGACACCCTTGATTTAGAATAACTTCTTTGTGAAAGAGAATGGTCCATGTTGACTTGTCACACAAGTCTTATTAGAACTTAATTTTTGAAATACCTTTGGAATAATTCCAGGACTAACTTAACCCCTCTTTTTTCCTTTCTTTTTTCAGAAAACTTATTATTTGCCAATGAGAGGCAGAAATGTGATAGATTACCATGGACAGATAGTAATAGATTGTAGATTACTGAGTTTCTCTATAGAGGGTGTAGAATCAGTGAAATTTATTCTTTGGGGGGAGCTAGTAGGGATGCTAACAAGAACAATTGTTCCCACACAAAAATACAAACCACATTGTAGGAGAATGAAATTATAAAGTTGCTAGGACACTTTGTCCTGGCACCTAAGTAACAATGAAATAAAAAAGAATATTCAAGGCAGAGATGATTTTGCATTTGGCAGCCTTTTTTGGGGTTGCCAGAGCCTAGCCATATTTATTGAAATAATAATAAAGAATTTTATAACACCCTAAATACAACTTCATTGTGGCATAAACTTTTACGGATTACAATCAATAAAAGCCCAGACTACTGTCCAGAAAATTTTATCAATAAATAATTGTTTTTGATATGCCACAAGATTGTGTGGTTTCAATTTATTTTCACCAACAAGTTTACTGGTTAGTAAGCTGTAATTATTCCCTTCCATGCTTTTAGACTTCACGTCAGTTTGTACCCACAAAAAAAAGGAACTCAACCAAGTCATGAAGTGCCATAACTTTTATTTAGAATGCTTTGGTTTTTGGAGATCCCACAAGCATTGCCCAAGCTTGTAAAATGAGTTTCTCTTCCAAATGGACTAAACATTTACTCTACTTACCCAACATGAGCAAAACAAATAGCAAGAATCTCAAAAATTATATATTAACCCCAAGAAAATGTTTGCTCTATATAATTTTCTCCAAACTGTTATTATATATATCTAACTTTTGCAGAACTAGGAGTGAGTTTGATTAATATTGAAATTCCATCCATTATCCTTTCTTAAATTCAATTTAAAAAACCCAATAATATGGATGAACTAAATTTACAGTGCAATCCTGTGCATTACTATTCAAAAAGAAATAAAAATGCATTAGTTGTGTATGCGTATTATCCTGGGGCTTAGCTGTTTTTCAATTAATATTACAAGTCTTTAGATTGGCTGAACTGATGGCTTTTTTGTAACATATAAATAGAAAGAAAGAAAGAAAGAAAGAAAGAAAGAAAGAAAGAAAGAAAGAAAGAGAGAGAGAGAGAAAGAAGGAAGGAAGGAAGGAAGGAAGGAAGGAAGGAAGGAAGGAAGGAAGGAAGGAAGGAAGGAAGGAAGGAAGGAAGGAAGGAAGGAAGGAAAGAAAGAAAGAAAGAAAGAAAGAAAGAAAGAAAGAAAGAAAGAAAGAAAGAAAGAAAGAAAGAAAGAAAGAATAAATAAAAAAATATTTAACTCATTGTTTGGCTATTTTCCATCCCACAGTGGCTTGGCAACTTTTCAACTAATTCCTTCCTCCAAATATATTTTATAAACTGTATATTATAAAGGCTTAGATCGATATGTAGGGAAGGGGGAATAATTCTTTTTGTTGCAACAACCCGTCTTTGTAGGTGAATGATAATTACTTTCAAGTGTATTTATTTATTAAAAGATTTATACTCTAGCTGACGTAACAAGCAATAAACAGGAAAAAAGAATATGGTTACACAACACTTCAAAAGCATCCCAATATATTAAATAAGAACTGGCAACCAAACATGGTAATTAATTTTGATAATTAACCAGAAGGGCACTCCTTTCAAGCCCAACATAAGAATGTCATAGAACAATCCAGCAAAGTTAAATTCTTTATATACTCACACCAAATAGACATCTTGCCAAACTAAGCTATACTATTCTCATCTTAATTCCAACTCTGGGATATTCTAGAAGTGATATCCTAACTTCTGTGACCTCTGTCTCAGATCCAGCTCCGAACTGGATTACCTCTTGCCTTACCTCCCACGTTGAAATTGTTTCCCTCCTTCCTGGGAAACTGCCGATTTACTGAAGTTTATCATACCACCTCCCCATCCTTAGGCACAATCATCACAATTTCTCTCAATATGATTCAAATGCCTCTTATTGGTTTTTCTAAACATAAGCAGAGTTGGGTCCATTGTATATTAGATAGCTCTTTCTAGAGACACTGCCACTGAAAAGGCAATATTAAAATGAAGAGATATGGACATTGCCTTCCCTATGGGACTATCTGGAGGCAGGTGTTCTTAGAAGACAGATTCTGATGCCATCCCATGTAGGATGATAACCAGCACTTTGAATCATACCCAGAAGCTTACTGGAAAACGGTACAGCTTATGGAGTAGAGTTGCCACAATTTGCATATTATCATAACTATCCACATCACTACATTGTAGAACCACTGAAGCTTCTGAATGGTCTTTAAGGGAGGTCGTATGTTGTAACAATCCAATCAGAAAGTAACCAAGTGTGAGTGACTATGAGCAAGGCCTCTGATCCAAGAATGGGTGCAACTGGAGAACAAGATGCAGTAGTGCAAGAGCCACCTTGCCACAAACTCTAGTCCAGGAAGACCCTCAGACTGCACACCAAGTCAGGATGACAGTGTCATTCTATCCAGAACCAATTGAGTTTCCAAATAAAATAGCATAGAATACAGTCATTCAGTGGGTTAACCTGTAACCTGGGCAGCAGGGTATATACATGGAGGATAATTTTATTTTGAGACCACTATGAAAGGTGTACCACTAAGCAGACAAGAAGAGTTTCTAGTGTTTCCTAGTGATCAGCCAGCAGCTCTATACATCATTGCTGCTATGTGCCGGCTGTGAGAATGACTTTGAGGAAGAGAAGGAAGAGCAACAACCAAGACAAGGGTCAGATGAGAGAAATCTGTGTCCAAAGCAGAAATGCAATTGAGAAAATATCCCAGACTTGACTCTCTCTAATTCTTTCTTAGATAAAAGTGGGGAGATGGGATCTTTCAGATTTGCAAGATTACATTACTGTAACAGAATAACAGTAGTTTTAGTATTCATAATATTACTTGGTCTACCTCAAACGGTTGACATCATGCCACTATTGTTGCTGCTGCTCCAAAGCAAATCTATGGAGATACAGCCATAGCACCACAATATAACACTCTACCAAACAGCTTGAGTCCTCATCTGAATGGCGGCTCTCCTTGCACAGAATGGGACAACTCAGCATGGTCAGTTCAGCACAGTCAGCTCACTGCCACCTGCTTGCCATTCCTGAGTCGTCTCGGCTAACTGAACACCAAGTCATCATAGGATAAATCAACATGGCCAGTTCGCAGCAGGGAGCTAGAGGGAAAGCCAAGCGGGCAGGTGACTGACCAGCTGGGCAAAGTGCAGAGCAACAGCAGTGGCCAAAGACTTCCCACCAGAGGGAGAACCAGGCGGGCAAGCAAACAATTGGGTGGACCAAGCGCAGAACAAGAACTTCCCATTTTCACACACCCTGCCAATGTCAACGCACCAAGCTCCAAGCCATTTGGAATTTGGGCTATTCAGCAAGGGCGGCATTGTTCTGGCAGTGGGTGGGGGAAGTAGTAGAGGATGGCCGCATCTAATTGCTGCCACCATTTCCATGCCAAGCTCTGGGAGTGTTCCAGGAGCTCAACGTGGAGGCAGCAGTGGTGACGGTGTGTGTGAGAGAATGGGAAGCTCCTGGCCACCATTGCCACCACAGCTGCTGGCTGCTCATCTGCTTGCTCACCCACCCTCTCACCCGGCTCTCCTTCCAACTGTCCATGGGGACACCTCATGTCTAGAATGAGTTGTCCCCATGAAGAATTAGCCATGTTGAGTTGTCCTACAATGACTTGGCAGTAGCGAGCTTGCAGTGGTGACCCAGCCATGACAAGATGTCGTAGTCTTCCAAAGAAGACTAAACAATTTCCAGACACCCTAAACCAACCTCCACAACACTCTCAAAAACTATTGGAACTCCTGTGTTACAAACCCCTACCCTTTGCACCTTTATACAAATATGATGCATATCAAGTTTGTGCCCAGGAGAAAAAGAATCTAGGCTAAAGATGGCAGAGAGTTAGATTTATGGTTGCATTTACTGTGACATTACTGTGACAGAAAGGTTGTATAGCATGTTCATAAAATAATATACTATTTCATTTCCTTATTAGTAGTTAATGAGAATCCTCAAAGAATGATGTAACTAAAGACTAAATAATCTCTGAACCAGGAAATGCCTGACCAAGATAGCAGTGCTGACACAAATGATAAGCAAAATATTCTTATCTCTGACCCTAATTTGCAGGATAAATAGAGCACGCCTTGCCTATTTTGATAAATGATAATATAAATTATTGAGGTACTAGCAGGAAATATGTATTTTTGAAAAGGATTGTTGCAATTGGTTTGGCATCCAATTGTCCTTCCTTCTTTCAAGCTCCCTCTCTTATTTTTTTTTTACCTTTCAGCCCCTCAGTAGAGGGATCCTTGGCCTATAAATACGCTTCAAAATATAGGCCTTGACCTCTAGCTACCCCAAGGACTTTGGCAACAGGTAGTGTAGGAATAGCATAAATCAGTCAAAGGTATTATTTAGAGTCAAAGATCAGCAGTAGAAATCACCAGATAACATCAATTGAATTGAATGAAGATGATTGGGAAGTTACATTTGATGTTAATCACTGCTTATTTTAGCTGCTAGAAAAATAACTTTGGCCACACTGTATACAATTAGTCCTTGATTTACAACCATAATTGAGCTGAACTTTTCTATGGCTACGGGAGAAGTTAGAAAGTGACTTTTGCTCCATCTTATGACCTTTCTTGTCACAGTTGTTAAGTGAATCACTGCAGTTGTTAAGTTAGTAACACAGTTGTTGAGTGAATCTGGCTTCCCGTTGACTTTGATTATCAGAAGGTTGCAAAGGTGATCACAAGACCCTGGGATGCTGCAACAGTCATAAATACATGCCAGTTGCCAAGTGTCTGAATTTTGATCACATGACCATGGAATGTTGCAATGGTATGAAAAACAATCATAAGTCCTTTTTTCCAGTGCTGTTGTAACTTTGATTGGTCACTAAACGAATGGGTGTAAGTTGAAGACTACCTATAGCAAAAGAAAAGCTTTGAAACTCCGCTTGTATCACTTCTAGGGTGTTTTTCTTCTTCTATGGGCTAACTAGAGCTACATAAAACATTTGATCTAGTGGGGGAGAGCCATGCGCTCCAAAGCCTGATTGGGCTTATTATCAGGGAATGTCTTATTTTGGGGGAAACAGGGCAGTGAAATGTAAAATTTGTTACTACCGGTTCTGTGGGCATGGCTTGGTGGGGGGTGGGTAATATGACTGACTAGGCATGGCCAACCTTTTTTTTTTTAACTTTTAAAACTATTTTTTCTACAACCACTTTGGCTGAAGAGGTTGTAAAAAAATGCTTTTAAAGTCTCTGATGATCCCAGCTGACTTGCCTGATCGGCAGAGGCTTTTTTTCCTTTTAAAAACATATTTTCTATAGCCTTTTTGGCCAAAGAGGTTGTAGAAAAAATGCTTTTAAAAATTAAAAAAAAAAGCCTGGGCAGTGGTGGGGGGAGGGATTTTTGTTACCGGTTCTCCAAACCACCCGCCTCCATTGCTACCAGATCAGACGATCCGGTCCAAACCGGGAGCATTTCACCCCTGAAACAGGGTATTCATTGTAAGATTTCCAGGATCCCCTGTCATGAAAAACTATTTTTAGATATTTAAAAGAGTGTACCTGTTCTGGTCCATTACTTATGTAGGTTCATTTTGCTTTTTGGCAAAAACTATGCAATAGGATTTATGGTAATGTATTTCTAGCCTGTTTTGAATATGATAATATGCAATAAAGGTAGTCCTTTATTTACAACCACAATTGAGCCCAAAATCTCTATTGCTAAGCAAATCAGCTGTTAAGCAAATTGTGTCCCATTTTATGATCTTTCTGCCATGATTTTAAAGCAAATGACTACAGCTGTTAAGTGAGTCATGTGGTCATTAAGCAAATCCGGCTTCCCCCATTGCTTGTCAGAAGCTCTCGAGGAAAGTTGCAAATAACAATCCCAGGACCCCAGGCAACTGCAATGATCATAAATACACCGACTGCCAAGCACCCGAAATTTGATCATGTCACTGTGGAGATGCTGCTACGGACATAAGTGTGAGAACCGGTCATAAATCACTTGCTTCTGTTTGTCTGAACCCTAAAATGTGGCACCCAGAATTAAGCACAATTTGTAGAGTCTGACCAAAGAAGAATAAAGTGGAACAATTGTGTCTCATAATGTCTGCCTTACCAGGTACATTAGCCAGGCAACAGGACCAGATTAGCTATCATCTATTTTATGATAAAGACTACAATAATAATCTCTTGCAAGTCTGAAAGTCCAATTGACCTGCTGTCTCCTTCACAGACTGAGAAACTAGGGAGAATCCCTTCTGAACCTCTTCCTTGACTGTTATGCAGTTGCAGGCTGTGCCGTCTCTTGTTGGCATAGCTCCATGATGGCGAACCTACGGCACTCATACCAGAGGTGGCACGCAGAGTCCTCTCTGTGGGCATGGGGGCCATCGCCAGTTGGGTTTCCGGTTTCCGGTTTCCGGCATGCACATCCTCGCCAGCCAGCTGGTTTTCATGCATGCTGGAGTGCCAGAAATCTGGAGACCATCTGGCATACATGTGTGCTCCAGAAACTGGAAACCGAAAATCCAGCATGCGCATGTGCACCAGCCAACTGGTCTTTGGGTTTCTGGGCTCTGGTGCAAGCATTCCAGTTTTGGCACTTGGTGGCGAAAAGATTTGCCGTCACTGGCATACGTCATTTGACATTCCCTAGGCAGCATCTTTGGGCCCTTTCTCCCATATCATTCCCACATATTTAACATGTATTTAATAAATTATATTTATATTGATACAATCTACTCAACTTTTTGAAGTTGTTTTACAATGCTGGCTAATATTCCAGTTCCAATCAATTAGTATGCTAAGTTGTCTTTCAAATGTACAGTTATCAAGCCACTCCATACTTCTATATTTCATTTCTGTGCCTTAAGTGAATAACTATGCCTCTTGTTGAATTTTATTTGTTCCTACTTCCAGACCATTTCTTTCATCTATCAGGATTTTTGTCCAATTTTGTATCTATTAATTATTCTTTCTGCTTTATACTAAGTATATATTTCATAAACATTCCTTTCAATCTGTATAATTAAAAATATGGAATTATAATAGGTCTAGAATTGAAACTTAAATAATGTTATTTGAAATGTCACTCTAGTTTGAAGAATAATAGGTAATAAATACTCTGGACTAAGATTATCTAGTTTACTATATATCTACTATGTATTGTCACGACATTTAGCCCATAAAATTAGCTTGCAAATCAAAATCTCATGGGATACTTTGTTAAGTGTGTTGCTGAAATTGAGATATATAGCAATTATAACTTTCCCATAAACCGACAAGTTATTAGAAAGCTAAATACTTAATTGAGCAAATTAGTTGATACTTTCATGTTTGATAACCACTGTACTAACTTTAAAGTGCATACAGATTGTTTCCTTTGTTATCAGTTCTAGGATGACCTTAGGTACGGGGTCAAACTGAGTGGTTTGTAGTTTCTTGAGTCCTTCTTTTCACTGTTTTTATTGAACCAATTGCTATTGAGACAGTTCTCTGGGATTTCTCAGAGATGGTACATAAACATTCTACCACACTATCGCCTATTCTTTTCTCAGTATCCTCAAATGATAATCAACTGCTAAGTTAAAACTCCCGTTTTAAGTTCATTCAAATACAGTAGGCATTCCTGGGGATTAATCTATTAGCCTCAATCATGTTTTTTACCATTGCCTGATGGAACATATTTCTTTTGGTTGAAGAAGACCAAAACCAAAAAGACTCAAGTACATCTGCAATTTTTTTGCTACCAAAAAGGCAGTTCCATAAACAAACTAAAAAGCAATAAAATACTTATTTGCTATTCAACCATTATAATCCAAACTATTTTACATGAGATGAGCCATTTCATCCTGGAAGGAATATGATCACTTTTTTGAACCTTTTTGATGGAGATGCAATTTTATCTTGAGAATGCCATCTTCACTGACATTCTACTTCATTGGCATTCTATATTCATTGGCCAACTTACTTCTTGGAAAACCAGAAAAATGTGGGATACACATTACCACCACCCGATGGATTTGTAACTGGCTAACAAACCCTACTCATAGTCCTCAACAGAACTATGGTATATCTACTTGGAGAGAGCTAGGCAGTGGGGTATCACATAATTCCATTTTAGGCCCAGTACTCTTTAATATTTATTTATCTGTTTGTTTGTCAACAAGTAGAAGGAAACAAGTAACAGTATAGACATAGACATGGACACATGAAAAAAAATTGGCACAAATAAAAGGATATAAATAGGCAAAACATAGCTATAAACACATAGAATGATTACATATAAATGGGGACAGTAGGACAGGGACGGCAGGCACACTGGTGTGCTTATGCACACCCCCTTAGGGACCTCTTAAGAAACATGAAAGGTCCACGGTAGACAGTTTAAGGTAAAAGGTATAAGGATTAGCGAAACTAACAACAGGATCAGGTAGAGTGTTCCAGACATTTACTACTCTATTGCAGAAGTCATATTTCCTATAATCAAATTACATTGAGTTTGAACCTATTGATAGCCCTTGTGTTATTACGGCTGAAATTAAAGTACTCATTTACAGGTAGGACTTTTTGGTAAATAATCTTGTGAACTAAGCATAGGTTGGAACATAGACGGCGTAGTTTGAGGCTATCCAGACCTAAAATTTCAAGCCTGGTGGTATAGGGAATTTTATTTTGAGTAGAAGATTTAGTACTCTTCTAGTAAAATATCTCTGGAACCTCTCTAGTGTATTGATGTCTGAAATACAGTGAGGATTCCAGGCAGGTGAACAGTATTCAAGTATAGGTCTGGCATAAGTTTTATATGCCCTAGTTTGAAGTATAAAGTTACCAGAGAGAAAACTTCGTAAAATGAGATTGACAACTCTTAATGCCTTTTTTGCAATGATGTTATAGTGAGCTCTGGGACTTAGATCTTTTGAAGTGAGTACTCCTAGGTCCTTGGTAGAGTGTGGGTCAACTTTTAGATTGTTTCTAGCCAGCAAATATTTGATGTTCTTATTTCTATTGCCAATATGCAGGGCTGAGCATTTGTTAGCAGAGATTTGGAGTTGCCAATTGTTTGATCATTCAGACTTATATCTTCATAAATGCTTTAGATGAGGGAATAAAAGGGGAACTCATCAAATATGCAGATGACACTAAGCTAGCAGTTTGGTAAAATAGCCAACATCCCGGGAGACAAGCTTAAGATCCCAAAAGATTTTGACAGACTTGAACACTGGGCCCTAAATAACAAAATGAAATTCAATGTGGATAAAAGTAAAATTTTAGACTTAGGCAAGAAAAAACATTTGTATAGATACAAACTGGATAAAACTTGGCTCAACACCAGTAACTGTGAGAGGGATCTTGGCGTTCTAGTGGACAATCACTTAAATAAGCGCCAATAGTTTGCAGTAGCAGCCAAAAAAATCAATACAGTCCTAGGCTGCATCCAAGGAGGGATGGAATCAAGACCATGAGAAGTATTAATAAAAAATACAAAGTGTTAGTAAGACCACACTTAGAGTACTACATGAGCCTGAGTAGCGTAGGGGAGTAATGCCTCCTACAAAGGCAGCATTTAAGATCCAGCTGCTGCAATTACTTGCGAGTTCAATCCCAGGCAGGCTCAAGGTCGACTCAGCCTTCCATCCTTTATAAAGTGAGTAAATTGAGGACCCAGTTTGTTGGGGGCAATAAGCTGACTTTGTATAAATATAAATATACAAAAGTATGAAGGCTATTGCTTAACGCACTGTAAGCCACCCTGAGTTTCCGGAGAAGGGCAGCATATAAATCAAATTTTTAAAAAACTACATCAATTTTGGTCATCATAATATAAAAAATATGTTGAGACACTGGAAAGAGTGCATAGAAAAGCAGCAGGGATGATTAGAGGGCTGGAGGCTAAAATTTACGAAGAACAGTTGCAGGAATTGGGTATGTCTAATCCAGGGGTTAATGGACTAGACATACCCAAAGAGCCACTTGGACCCGTTTCCCACAAAAACCCCCCACAAAATCTGGATGGGCATGTCACTCACTCTCACCCAGTCACATGACCCCCTAGCCATGTTTACTCATCCACAAAACTATTCTGTCTCTCTCCCCCCTCTCTCTCCCCCCACCGCGTGTCTCTCCCTCTGTATCTCTCTCTCCCTCTCCCTCTCTTCCCCTATTTCATCCCTCTCTATGTATCAGTCTATGTATCTCTATGTTTCTCTCTCTCTCCCTCCTCTGTGTGTGTGTGTGTGTGTGTGTTTGTGTATCTCCCCCCTCCCTTTGGCTGACCATCCTCCCCCTACTCACTCGTCTCATGATGCCCTGGCTGGCCATGGCTGAGCTAGGAGCGTCCGCACAGATGGGGAGACCCTCCCTAAGCGAGTGCCAAAGTGCAGCAAAGGTATAGGCCGGGTGGACAGCCGCTTGCTTAGCCGCATCTTAACAGGATGCAGTTTCTCTCCTGCACTAATGCGCGGGCCATCACCTTGCCATTTCATCCCCCACCTCCGGCAGCTCTTCAGCTGAAGGCAGCCTTATGTGCAAATGTGGCATGGAGGCAGGTACAGGGAAGTTTCGCTCCTGCACTCTCCTGCTCCTCCCACTCTCGTGACACCCTGGCCAGCTATGGCTGAGCCGGGAGCATGCATACATGTGGGGAGACCCTCCTTAAGCGAGTTGCTGCTCACCCCGCGTGCACCTTTCCTGAGCTTTGGCGCTTGATTGAGGAGGGTCTCCCCACACGTCCGCACGCTCCCGGTTCAGCCACAGCCAGGCCGTCAAGATCCGGCAATGGCGGGATCATTAGTGCAGGAGAGAACCGTGTCCTGTTAAGACCCTTCTAAGCGAGCGGCTGCCCACCCCACTTCTGCCTTTGCTGTGCTTTGGTGCTCGCTTGAGGGGCTCCCTACATGTGTGCACGCTCCTGGCTCAGGGGGAGGAGAGTGCAGGAGTGAAACTGCCCTGTACCTGCCTTCGCACCACATTTGCATGTAAGGTAGCCTTCGCTTACTGCTGCTTTGGGCTGGAGTCAAAAAAAGAAATGAGGGGCGAGGCCAACCAGTGATGGGGCAGGGAGCCACAGCAGAGGGGCCCAAAGAGCCACATGTGGCTCCGGAGTCGCTGGTTGCTGGTCTAGTCTAATGAAAAGAAGGCTGAAGGAAGACATGATAGCAATAGCTTCCAATATTTGAAGAGCTACCACAAAGATGGGGGGATTAATTTATTTTCCAAAGAACCAGAAGGCAAAACAAGAAGTAACGGATGGAAACTAACCAAGGAGAGAAGCAACCTAGAACTAAGGAGAAATTTCTTAACATTGAGAACAATTAACTAGTGGAACGCCTTCAATGCACCCCGCCCTCCTGCGCATGTGCACGTGACCCCCCCCCACATACTTGCCCCTGCTTTTGGCATGCGATGGAACAGTGGGCCCAGTAGGCCCATTTTTCCCCCTCCCCAGGCTCCAGAGGCTTTCTAGGAGCCTGGGGAGGGCAAAAACAGCCTTCCCCATCCTCCCCGGAGGCCTTCCGGAGGCCGGAAAGAGCCAGTTTCCCAACTTCTGGTGGGACCGGAAGGCCTGAAAATCAGTTGGCTGGTGTGCACATATGCACTGGAACTAAGGTAGGGCAACACTCGCATGCCCACCAATATGGCTCCACGTGTCACATGTGGTATCCATGCCATAGGTTCACCATCACAGGTATAGGGTGACCTGTTTGAGCAGAGAGTTGAACTAGAAGACCTCTAAGGTTGTTATTTTGTGTTCTATTTTTTATTTTAATAGTAGTAGTTTTATAAAATTTATTTTACTAGATTACAAATACTCCACACTTTCAACATCTGTAGCTTCTCCATCAGAGGATGGGTTGTGATTTGGGATATGTTTGCGGATTTTTGTTGTTGTTGTTAATTTGCACTTTTTTTTTTGCTTTTTTTATACTTAATAAATATAGTTTTAATTGTATGCATTCTTGTTTCTAATTGTTGATTTGTGGCTTGTCTATGGATATTCTATGTAAAACTCAACAAGTCATAATTGGATGAATATTTGAAAGTTCCCAACAGTATTAACAGAAGCTCCCTGTTGTTAAATAATTACTGTATATTATTTTTCCCAAAATATCTAGTCAATGTCATCATAAGAAAGGCTAATACATTCTCTTACCTACCTCATTATAGAACTATGGTGTCGAATATGAATCCACAAAGAGTCAAATCTGGTTTCACACAATTCAGATGTAAATATGAACCTCTATAAAAGTAGGAAATGGGAGGTCTATTTGTTTGTTTATTTTGTTTTGTTTTTTTTAATATTTCTAATTATCACCAGCAGTCTTCATACTGGTTGGGGCTCCTAAGAACATATGACGGTCTACAGATTCTTCATTTTTAGGGCATTTCAACCCACAGGTGTCAAACTCGCCACATCACATTGCTGTCACATGACGTTTTGCAACGTTTTTCCCATTTGTGGAGCTGGGGTGGGTGTGGCCTGCGCATGACACTGGCTGCCCAGTGCTAGAGCTTCTTCTTGGGAAGAAGAATTTTGGGAATTCTTGGGAGTTTAAGGAAAGTCACATCCCCTTTTGCTGGATTCCCAGCATTTCCTAAGAAGAAGAAATCACTACCAAACTCCATTGTTCTATGGTGCAGACAGATATTCATTATTCAGGAGATATAAGCTGAACTTAGCCTTCAGGTAGCAGAATAATACTCACCAGTAAGTGTGGAGGCATCACACCAATTCTGGAACTGGCTGGAGGTTGAGTCAGATGTAACTGGCTCTTTATTGAGAAGAAGTGGGGGATGGCTGCCGTTAGAGAGGCTCCTGCCTTCTTCAGCCTCTTCTGGCCCTGTTTCATCCAGTTTGGCAGGTGTCACCCAGATAATGCAGCTATTGTGCAGAAAATATAGCACTGCAGCACCTTGAATGGAGCAGGACTCAAACTATCAGAAGGCAGAATAAGAACTAGAGAATTCTGCTTTAAACAAAAAAGATCCAAAACTTAAAAGTGTGGAGCTCTAGTTGGTTCTATGCTACTTGTCCTACTTCATAAGCAAAACCAGCCCTACCATGAGAATTTCACATTGAATGAAGCAGTTGTCTGAGACAGCAGAGCTTAAATGAAAAAGCATGGAGGAATTATTTGACATTAGCATATTTTTCATGCTGGAGATGGAGGGAAAAAAACCTTGTGGGATTGTCTCTACAAACGCCAAGGTTAATCACTGGTTTTATTCAAGGCAGTCAGACGATTTGCAACCACAATTGAGCCCAACATTTCTGTTGTTAATCAAGATAGTTGTTACGTGAATTTTGCCCCATTTTTCAATCTTTCTTGCCACAGTTGTTAGGTTAGTAACCCAGTTGTTAAGTGAATCTGGCTTCCCTTTTGACTTTGCTTGCCAGAAAGTCCCACAAGGTGATAATCACGTGACCTTAAGACACTGCAACCATTGAAAATATGAGCCAGTTGCCAAGAATCTGAAAATCATAATTCATATTTTTAAGAAGTTAAGTTACACATGTATTATAAACTACATTTTGCTTATATCCCAGGTTGGGGAAAAAAATCAGGGGAAGATTTCTTTCAAAGGCAATTAAAGTTCATGACCACAGAATTTAATAGGACAAAATGGCTGCTGCTCTTTGGAATATGTTGCCCCTCCCCTGGGTGAGACCTCCACCCACCCTCCTGATCTTCTATAAGGTCCTAAAGACCTAGTTCTGCCAGTTGGTTTGGGACCCTAATGAGGAAGTGCCATGCTGGAGGTGGTTGATGAACCAGTAGCAAATCCCACCTCTTCCCCTTGCACATCTTGTTCTCTCCCTCCCCATCTTTTTACTATAACTTACAATTTCATTGCTATATATGTGTGTATCATTTTATTGCTTTTAACTCTGTAAGCAGAGTTTCCTTGTGGTGAGATGGACAGCAAATACATTTAATAAATAATAATCAATTTTGATGGGGGCCAGATAGAATTTGCTGTTCTGTGCCAGACAAACAAAATGTCCTGGGCAAATAGTATCAGTCAAACCCTATTTCCGATCCACAGCTGGATCCAGATGTTCTAAACATCAAACCCTTCTCATCATTTATTTGGAGCTCACTCTCTCAACCCTGATGTCATTTATATCATTTGAAACATGAAACTGAAAGTGCTCACTTTAGCATCACATGCAACTGAATATTGATTCAATGTGTAAAACAACACGTACCAGCTTACTTGCACCAGCTGGCCACGCAGAAGAGATGAACTTTGTTCCCTTGGTCACCAGGTTTCAAGGTGTGGTGTCATAATCTGAGTCAAAAGACAGAAAATGTTGTCTTCTTTGAAGAACTGCAGCCTTATCCAGCCTGGTACGCTCCATGAAAATGGCCTCCCTAAATTTCTGACTCCCTCAATTCCATGCAAATCTTTGATTGCACAGCTTACCTTAAGTGGTATGGAATCCATAGAGCAGATTTCTTAGCCAGCTGGGATTTATCTGAATTCAGCTACCACAGGAGAGCTGGTTAGAATTAAGGACCAATAAGTGAGAAAAAGGTTTTTAACCCATTTCTCCCTGCCACAAATGGCCATTTTTCTCTCTCTCTTAAACCTAGCAACTGCTGTTGCAATGCTGATGCCAATGTAAAAGATTCTTTTGTGCCTTTTTAACAGTGAGTTATTGAAAGAGCTGGGACCCTCGTGTAAAACCAAAATGCCTATATCCCATTACAGTATTTGTTTCAGCAACTTCTGATAGAAGCAGTAAACTCCAGCTAGTGAGTAAGCTTAAGCATGATAGGGCTGTGGATATTTTGGAATGATGTGTGTTCCAGCTAGCTGTCTTGACTTTTCGGGAACATTTTTTTCCCATCTATGGTAAACCACTGCCCTTCTTTTTGTCTTTTGAAGCGATATTACGGCTGCCAAAGCCTATGGGCAAACAGTAGAATGGCTATTAAGGAAGTGGAATTCCTCCATTGTGTAGTTCAGAAGTCTTCAAACTTGGTTGTTTTAAGACTTGTGGATTTCTGGCTGGAGAATTCTGGGAGTTGAAGTCCACAAGTCTTAAAGCTGCCAAGTTTGGGGATCCCTGGTGTAGTTTCTAGATTTTAAACAGTTCTTTTATCTTGCTTCTAAATCACTTAATGGAGAGTTCCTTAGTAAAGGAATTTTGCAGAAGAAGCATGGCTACTGCAGAATCACCAATCCTCGGCTTCTCTGATTAAATCAACCTTTGAAACCCCTCGTTTTGTTTTGTCTTGTGATCCTTTTCTAGAAATGCCACCCTCATCCACCACATTCCCCTCTAGCCCTTGAAGTCCAAACTTTGTTTTTGAAAGAAATGTGTTCTCCAAGATGCAAAAATACTGATTATCCATGGGTTAAATAATCAGGCAAAAACAGTGAGGGAAAAGAGAGACGGGTTTTGGAGAACTCCTGCCAGTCAAAGCAAATGATACTTGGTTGAAGGGCAAATGATCCTAACCAGCTCTCTTGTCTTTATCCAAACCAAGTCAGAACTTTTGCTTGCCATTTCTAACGTGTTGCTGCTAATATCTCTTCTTCAACTCAGCCTTAAGGGGGCTAACCTACCCCCAAAACCCAAGGGATTCTTTACATACCGATATACTCAATGTATAACCACAAATGATCCCAACATTTCTGTTATTAAGCAAGAGAGTTGTTAAGTGAATTTTGCACCATTTTTCAACCTTTCCTGCCACAATTGTTAAGTGAATCACTGCAGCTGATCATATGATTGCTAAGTGAATCTGCTTCCCCATTGATTTTGCTTGTCAGAGGGTCTCGAAAGTTGATCACACGACCCTAAGACACTGCAGCTGTCATAAAAGCATCGCTTGCCAAGTTTCTGAATTTTGATTACCTGACCATAGGGATACTGCAATGGCTGTAAGTGTAATAAATGGTCATAAATAGCCTTTTTAAGTGCTGTTATAACTTCAAACTCACTAAATGGACTGTTGTAAGTTGAGAACTACCCCTACAGTTAAAGCAGGAGCATTTATTCCACAACATGGTTAGCAAAAAGTGTTTTCCAATAGTGCTTTAGGTTCCAGGCATTAAGAAAAACCTAAGATGGAATGCAGTACAGAAATCCTGACAAAATACTATATATATATCTGGCAATAGTTTGTCTAAGGCTCCATGGTTGAAATCCTAAAAATCTCAACGCTCTATAAAAGGAGACCATCAGACTTTACGTTTGCTTTGGGATTGTTTTGGGACCGCTTCTTTCATATATGTAATTACTGTTCCCTTTATTCCCAGGCTTACAGAGATCTGGATCTACAGATCCTCTAGCCAACTAATGATTTCTTTTCCACCCTGCAAAGCAAAACCTCTACCGAAATGTGTAATGGGTTCCTTTCTGAACCATGGTGTGCTTCCTTCAATGCACATATAAGTTTATCTCTGAAAAAGTGCAATAAAATATTCCGTTTATATCTCAGAAAGTATAAATGGGCAACTTCCTGGTAGATACTTTCTATTTTGGCTGAAGCACATGATAGAGAAGTGTACACATATGAAACAGGCCACTTGTTTACTTATGACACCCTGTTGCCATATTTGTAATTTATATTACCCTCCATCCTATTTACCTGCTTCCTGCCTTCTGTTCAGAGTCATTAGGTATAGTATATGGTATTATCTAATAACCAAGGAGGCCATTTGAATTTCTGGTAGTTTCCACATACAGATAGTCCTCAACCATAATTGAGCCCAAAATTTCTGTTGTTAAGTGAGACGTTTCTTAAGTGAGTTTTGCTCCATTTTATGACCATTCAGTTGTTAAGTTAGAAACTCAGTTGTTAAGTGAATCTGGGTTCCCCATTGAAGTTCACAAAAGGTAATCGCATGACCTTGGGACACAGCAACGGTCATAAATATGAGCCAGTTGCCAAGCATCTGAATTTTGATCACATGATCATGGGGATGCTGCAAAGGTCATAAATGAAAAACGGTCATAAGTCACATTTTTTCAGTGCCAGTGTAACTTTGAATGGTCATTCAGCAAATGGTTGTAAGTCGAGGACTACCTGTATTTTACCTCTTTTCACTCATTGTTGCAGAATCTGATTTTCTGTTCTGTAAATAACATTTGGATGCTATAAAACCCAGAGTTCCAATGGAACTTCTAGAAGAGTAGCTCTTAAATTCATTTAATAATTGTTCTTCCCTGCAAGTAAAATTGCAATTAAGAAGGCACTGTGCTTTTTCTATACATAAACCTACTTTGCTCCATCCACATTAGCAGATTTAACAGGAAAGATAAAATTTATGTTTACAGCCACATAAAAATGCCAATCAATTATTTTTACTTTATTGTTATTTTTTATTTATCTATACCCTGCCCTTATTATTTTTTATAAATAATTCTTTCCTCCTCCTGTTTTCCTACAACAACAAGCCTGTAAGGTAGGTTGGGCTGAGAGACAGGGTAACTGGCTCAAGGTCACCCAGCAAGCTTTCATATTTAAGGCAAGACTGGGACTCACCAAATTTGAGCCCAATTTCTAGCACAGTGCTAATTAAATTAATTAAAATACATTATACATTTAATTTACATATGGCACTTGTTTAAAAATACATTTCCCTCTGATGCCTATTGTGCAGCTGTTTAATATTTATTTTAGAACTGTATAATTAAAACAAACATAACTTCATTACTAAAACTGTAGGGACTAGGAAAGGTACTGAGCTTTTCCATTTATGTTTCAACCAACTATTATACATTGTTTAATTTACAAGACAATCTAAGGCATACATTTATTCAGAAGTAAGTGTCATTGGTTTCATAAGGGCTTGTTTTACAGGTTATGTGAACGCCTTATAGAAAGGAATCAACAATTGTTGCAATTCCACACCAAATGCCCAGTTTGTGAATACAGTGTGGCTACAACATACAACTATAATTGACCCCTAAGTTGTAAAGCAAACATGGTGGTTGTAAAGTGAGTGCCATAGTCATTAAGTGAACACCACAGCCATTAAATGAATCCATTGTCCACAATGGACAATTTTTGCCAAAAACTGGAAGTAAATGTGGGTTTCAAGCAACAAATATTGTAAATCGCAGTCATGCGCAATGAGATGCAGCAAATGGCCATAAATGCAGGCTGGGTGTGCTGAGCACCCAAAATGTGATCACTTGACTGCAGGGGAGAAGCAGCTATTGGAGCCTTGAATCTGGGTCATAAATAGCCCTGAGGAGGTCCATCATAACTTCAAATGGGCTCTAAGCCCAATGTAAATCAAGGACTGTCTGTGTCCTTTCCTGTACTTCACTAAAGTCAGAAGAACATATTTGATTGTAAGCAAGCATGAAGGCAAATAGGATGCATCAAGGACAGAAAGGAGAAAGGATGAAAGTAATGCATGAGAGTAGGCAGAGAAGTTTTCATATTTTCCATCTCAAAATGGCAGATAACTATGCTGCTATTTTTCAGAAATCATGCGGGAGTTTGATAGCATAGCGATCTGGAATTCTGAAGCCTTCAAAAGGGGATTGCCTGCTTAAAACTCATACTTTCACCCACATCTCTCAATCTTGGCAACTTTATTGTATGTAGGCTAGTCAGAGAATTCTGGAAGTTGAAGTTTACACATCTTAAAATTGCCAAGATTGAGAAGCACAGTTTTAACCAAACAAACCAACCACACACAAATAGAATACTTCACAGGAGGAGGTAAAGCTTATGGACTATACATTCATAACATTTGAGGACTAGAGCAAAGAGACCTAAGTAAAAGGTAAAAGAAAGTGAATTTCCCATGCTGCTAATTATTTTTCAATAACACTTTTTCTTCAAGCCAGACAGGTTTCTAAGATTGGAATCCAAAGTGCTTTCAAGAAACGAAAATTGAGGGAGATGAATTCTGCAAGATCCAATCTGGGTTGGTCACCGGGACCAGAGGTTGAGTCTTCTGAGATTTTGGACTCGTGTTGGAGCCCATCCTTAGGGAAATTCTCTCTAGCAGAAACATTCTGGTGAGAGAGACATTCTGGTGAGAGAGAAATTCCTTGAGGATGGGCTCCAGTACAAGTTCGAAACCTCAGAAGACTCAACCACTGGTCCTGATGACTGACCCAGATTGGATCCTGCAACTTTATCCTGCAACACATATATTTGCCTCCGTTCTTGAGATGAATTCTGGGCAGCAAGAAGATTTTGCTCTTAAAGCTCTTCTCGCTCCCTTTCTAACAATGGGGGCAGGTGCCCAGATAAATCTAATACTCTTGCAATTTTCACATCATGGTTATGATTCAGCTAAGAAGTTGCCCCTCACGCAGAATCATATTGTGGTCATAAAGTGGGACATCATGTAATGGAGATTCTTAATCATCCAAGTTCAGATGAACCGGTATTTCCGACGATTAGCTGTGCCACGCTGATATATTTGCAGGAAATCCTGCTTTCTAGCGAATCTAAGTTGTGTAGCATAGCTGTTCCCCCCCCCCCCCCGCTGTTCTACTTACCTTAGAAAAGGCGTCTTAATCCTCCTTTTTCAGTGCTGCACAGTAGTGCCTGTGATAAACCTGCATGCGAAGCATACATTTGGCACACACCATGCATGGGCTCGCACAGCAAACAGTAATGAAGCGACAGTAAACAGTAATGGTAGCAGACTTCAGAGCATTTCACCCCTGTTCAGTAAGGTAAGGGTCTGCCTTCCCTTCCACTGCCCCAACTGTCTGTTTTCTCCCAACTCTGCCTTTGTTCAGCACCCTATCTTATGGGGCAGCATACTACCCAAAACTATGCAGTCTTGTTGCTGCTTGCCATGCTTCAATCCAGCGGCTTCTTGGCATGCCATGGCTTTGGGGCTGCAAGAAACTCCTGAGCTGCATTGCGGTTAGAAGCCCTTTGCAACATGAAGCCCAACCCCAGCATGGCCCAAAGCCACAGCTCCCCCAGGGAGCCACAGCTATGCTCTTCACACTGTGCACAGTCTCTTTAAGGGTGCTGTACTTTACATCAAACTAGAATTGTTAATAGTATTGAGAGTGAAAGAAAAATGGATACACAAAGGAGAATCATGGAAAGTATGATGTAAAGCAAATTATACAAAGTTCAGAAACTCTTGACCTCACTGAACACACACTCAAAAACCATTAAGAAAAAGTCCTAGCTCTGCACTGGAACTGCATCACCATATTTAGAGGGGGAGAGCATGGAAAACACTTACAGTACCAATTTTCTAGCAGATAACATTGTAACACCATAAAGTTCAAGAATGTTGCACTAAATGCTTCGTTGCAAAGAACAATTATTCATGGTTACGAAAACAAATTTACAATAAAAGGACTCTGCGATGAATGATGGCCACTAGTGATTTTCTGGCACAAAACCTGTGCATGGGTTTTCACAATTGGCTTGCCCGTAGGACTGCCCAAGGGTTAGTGAGGAAAAACTGAAACAAGTGGAAATAATTCTCTTGACCACCCCATGGTTGCGGATGGTATTTGAGAGATTTATTTGCAATAAATCACAATGACCTGTGAAGTAGCAAAACATACCCACACGAGCCCAGAGAGAAAACCTATATAGAGATACAGGCATTCTGCACCTGCTTTAGATGGCGTAATCATTGTCAGGCCTGGGAATGCATGGCTCTCCAACCCCTTTTGTCTCTAATCTGCTGTGGGTGATGGGAGAGGAAACCCAGCAACAAAGGCCCCTGCTTCTGCATCCCAAGATTGCACATGCTCTAAGCTTCTATTTCAGTCCTTGGGAGAATCTAGACCTTACCAGCCATATCCTTCCAAGGCGAGAAGCCTCCAAGAAGAACAGGGGTGCATAAAGCAACAAGCAGATCAGCATTCTTTTGAATTCCCAAACATGGCCACACGGTAAAAACAAAGCTGTTTTTGAAGCCCGTCCCAAATAATCTCTGACTAGAATGCTTGGCAACTAACCTCTCTTTTGATGCAGGATATTTAGGATATTGAGCCGGAAAGGTAATACAAGAAGCCAGCAATCTCCAAATCTTTGCTAGCTGCTGGCAACCCATATCACAATTTTTTGTCAGAATGGCAGTTATGTACTAGTTTGGCTGCTATCTAAAACTGGAGGAGCAGGGGGCCGTCACTCTCCACACTGTGACTGCTTCTATCATTCCTATGCAGCCACCCCAATCCATAGTAATAATTATTTATTACATGTATTTAGTACCGTGCATATCCAAACTCTTTTCCTAATCACAGAAGGAAATATAGCCTATGGCTTTTTCCCAAGGAGCTTCAGTGAGTCAATTCCGAAAGCTCAACGATTGGTGCTATGTAGCTTTGCAGCTTTTCTTGATCTGGCCTCATGGCATAGTAACTGTCTGGGAAAAGGGCCAGCCCTATGATAAGTGCAGGCAAGGCAAGGCAAGGTAGCCAATATTTAGCACGGTTAAGACAAGCAACAGCAGGAAAGACTTACTTCTTTAGCTTACCGCAGAAAGACTTTTCTATACAAATCGTACTGAAGTGGAGTCTTCTACGATTCTTAATTATCAGAATATTGCTGGTGAAAACTTTCCACAGGTTTATAATATAAACTTTATATCCCTGTTATCTAGCAGGTATTGTCAAAAGCCGCACTCCCCCCCCACCCCCAAAGACTTTGGCCAGATTATTTTTCATTGATATTGAGAAGCAAGGAGAATAGCTTCAACCAGAGATATTTCTTATGGATAGTTCAAAAGAATTATCAGTTTCACTTCCATCACCATCTCCCTAAGAAAAAGGAAGGAAGGAAGGAAGGAAGGAAGGAAGGAAGGAAGGAAGGAAGGAAGGAAGGAAGGAAGGAAGGAAGGAAGGAAGGAAGGAAGGAAGGAAGAAAGAAAGAAAGAAAGAAAGAAAGAAAGAAAGAAAGAAATCCTAGCAAAGCTTACTTCAACAGCCATTTACCTTGAACAAATTTGTTAAAATGGATTATTTCAGCCACCTTCTCATTCTGATGCTCTTCAGGTATTTGAAATAGAGCTCTCACCATCTCACTTATCATGACTGTGTTGCTGCATGGCAATTAAATTGTGGAAACTTATACTAGGAGGACTTCTTCATAAACATCGTTCTAATCATAAGATGAAAGAGTTTGACCAAGACTTGCCTATTTGACGACTAGATTAGGGTTTTGTGAACAAGACTAGGCAACAGCTAATTTAAAGTTAACATTGGACAGTTTCAAGGGTTTGCTGTTGAAAGGATTTTGCCTGTAGACCAGCACTGGACTAACTATTGTAAAGTTCCTAAGCAAGAAGCTGAGAGAAAGTAGGCCAGCGAATGAGCCAGAAGTCAAACTGGGCTAATGGTTTTGTCGGGGGGAAATCAAAGAAGCAGAAATTATTAATTACAAAGAGGGCAAGAGAAAAAATGTGCTAAGTTAATTGAATGCAAATTTAGAAACAATTAATTTGAAAACAAATATTTTATGTATTTAAAAAACAAAGGCCACACTTTTGTTGGCAGCAAAGTCCACATTTTGGACAGAGAAAACCGCTGATTTGAAAGAGGGGTCAAAGAGGCCAACTATGTCAAAATTGAACAGCCCTCTCTCAACAGAGGGGGAAGGATACAACATCATCTATCTCCAGTCTACAACACCGTCCTTTCAACAGTTCCAAGAAGGCTCCTCCCCCATTTGCACCACTCAGATGATCCTGATGACATGGATAAACCTCCAAATGGCCTTAACGACTTGCTGAAAGAATGCAAAAAGCCAGTTGTCCACAAGGAGTATAAATCCTTCCATTTCCACCATCCAGACAGAGTTGAAGAAGCTTCTTGGATGACAAGCAAAAGGTCTTCAAAGAAAAAAATCAGGAAGTCCAGTTGCCTCTTTAAAAAAACACCTTTGGGATACACTGCTCCTTGATTTCACTTGACACTGCTGTCTATCACTGCTACTGTCTTGATCTTTGTCTCACTGATTAGTCATTAACTGCCTGTTCCTCTAGGCCAGTGTTTCCCAAACTTGACCCTTTGAAGATGTATGGACTTCAACTCCCAGCATTCCTCAACCAGCCATACTGTCTGGGGAATTCTGGGAGTTGAAGTCCATGCACCTTAAAATAGCCAAGTTTGGGAAACACTACTCTAGGCCTGGTAGTCCCAATGGATCCAGCCCTGTTATTCCTCCTCATGACCTTCCGTAAAATCTTTCATCTGGTCTTGGGAAGCTCTCGTTCATGCACTGTGCAGATATTCCAGTACACATTGCCATTCAGTACATGCTATTCCTGCCTGCATCCTACACCTTGCCACTATGTTGGCCTCTCTGCAAAATCTGCACCTCAGGTCCTGTCTAATGTGGTAAACTTCTGCTTCCGTGGATCTGGTGCTTAGTGCCCATTCTTGTGCTGTTATGTTCAGTGCCTCAGTGATGTTTTAATCCAGCTCTGCCAGCCACTGATAGGATTTCCCAATGTCAGCCACCCCCAGTATCTGTTGATGGTTCATCCCATTCAGGGTCTTTCCTGCATTTACTCCATTTGATTCTCCTCCCATGTCTGCTGCCGCCTCTCAGCAGCTTGTTTTTGAATGTCATCTTACTGATGCACTCCAGGAAACTATGAGCTTTGTCACTCGTCATATCCACCTTTTGCAAAAGGCAAGTAGACTTTCTTGCTTTTTCTTTGAAAGCATTTTGCTTCTCATCCAAGAAGCTTCTTCAATTCTTCAGAGAGCTGAAGAAAGAAAAGTCCAGTTGCTTTTTGGAAAATCATCTTTGGGACAACCAGGACCTCTATGATTCCACAGAATCTCCATAGACATCTATCTACCCACCCATCCTCTTTCCATCTGCTATACAGTCTCTGAGTGTTGGACTTGGGATAGAAACCTCCATCCATTTTGAGGAGCTTCTAAGTCTTCACATCAGCACCCTCCAAATAATAGTATGTATTATAGACTTTATGCTATGTAACATGTTACATGTCACATAACATGTAATATACATATTAGAAGCCTTGGGGATCCAATGAAAATAGGAAGCCCGTCAAAATGGCTGTATTTGGTTTTAGTTTACATTTATATTTTTAATTTCAGCAAGTACTGTGGGCCCAATTGGCAAAAGAAAGCTCAGGACTGAATTGGTTCGAAACATGTAGAAGAGGTCTTCATCCTGCAATGGATAGACAATGGCTAAAATGATGAAGGATGATTATATTTTTAACTATTTAATAGATCTTTTTTTTTCAATTCACCTGGTCATCTTAAACATAAAAGGTTACCAGAATTGTGAAGGAATTTTTAATCAATCAGTACTCCATACTCTGAGGGATGTGCTAATATAAGATTTCAGAACGTAATTCTATTGAAGCAACTGAACAGTTGTTATGGCTTTTCAACTCTTGCAGACTTACAGGCATATATTTCTGATTTCCCACAATCCATTTCCATTAGCCCTGAAGGCCTGGGGGTTGAAAGGAATTGAGGGTTCAACAATCATGGAGGAATCCAGATTTATGACTTTTCTTCTGCAATGAAAATTTAACTTTTGCTGAAGAAGATACTAAGCCTAAGGATGTCTCAGTAAGTGCCTGGCTTGTTAATCAAATTTACTGTGTCTCAGTGCCATCGTCCGTAATCTATTGCTCATCAGCAAGTTGACCACACCCAGAACAAAATTCAGGATAAAAAAAATGGGGTAAGAGATGAGTGAGAAAATAAGTTTATCCAGTTACTAACAAAGATGAAAAATAGGACAATGGGTTGTATAGTGCATTGAAAGCCCATCATGTCTGTTGAAAATCTATGATTCTGAGTTTGTACAAACAAACTCTATCTATCTGATAAAATGGACCTTCATCTGCAAAATGTATCCCATAATAGTTTTGTTAAGCCTGAAAACACAACACAAATTTCTGTTGGTTTTCCTATAGGAAACTTCAGTAATGCA
The DNA here is from genome assembly GCA_038048745.1 of Coluber constrictor foxii. Lineage (NCBI taxonomy): Eukaryota > Metazoa > Chordata > Lepidosauria > Squamata > Colubridae > Coluber > Coluber constrictor. Next base: position 76,561,776 of record CM075961.1, read on the forward strand.
ATTCTTTGCCATCCCCAGTGGCTAGAAATAAAGCAGAAAGTCTCAGGACTCCAAATATGTTTCAGCAACATCACACAAGTCCGGCAGATTCCAGACTATTCTGGATGAACCGCATGTGCTAAATATATAAGATATTTATATAACTGGCCATCTTAAACAACTCTGGGCAGCTGACAATAATGATTTGGGATTTACTATAGGTAGGTCACAATTGGTCCAACTTTGAATAATACAATATTTGATTTAATGCACACTGAAAATTGATTCCCGGTTGTGATGAATGCAATCTAAAATCCAACTAATGCAGCTAGGTAGCACATGTGCAGCTGAGACTAATGGCTGCAAAGGCACAGCTTGCATTTAAAATGCTGCTAATCTTTGTGCTTGCAAAGTGGAGAAAAGGAAGATTTAATCAGAGGAAAACAGTACAGACTTTAAATCATCAGAGAAAATTGATGCAATAGAATTACATGAACCTGGTCCCAGCCATGCTAAAACAGAATGGGAAATTGGAATATTTTAATCTATTCATTTTTTTTATTTTTTACATTTTGGTTTTTATAACGGCTGTGATTTTCATTAACCATACGTTTACATTATGAGGGCTTTTTTTATACTTTAGTGTAAAAATCTATTAAGATACATATAAAAATGTAGGTTTAAAATTTTTCATTCCTTATTTGTTGAATTGGAAACAATTTTCCTTAGGTAAATCACTTTGAATACAGCTTGGCAAATTCAAATGATATGACCATTTTGTGGGATTCATTAAATGCTACTCTATCCATGCTTTTCCAGTTTGACTCAACTAGCACAGATTCAGGTGGTAGGAAACAGCTGTTGCTTGCTAAGGCAGAGAGAGACCACCAAAATTCTCCAAATGTTGACTTACCCCTCCTGTATCACATTGGAGAAACATCCCATGGCATAAAAGCCTGCCTATATTTCTCAGAGGATTTGATTATGAATGTCGCTAATGAACCATGAAAAGCTATTAACTATGCCCTGGCTAATTTAACTTTTAGCTAAACAGTGAACACAAAGCAGGGCTAGCACTTTCTTGAACTTCTTGCAAAAGTAGAATCAGACAGATGAAAACCAAAGCAGTATTTTAGTTTGCAGGGAAGGGGGGAACTCATCCATTCTTGTTTTTATTGGCGCCCATTTCTCCGCGGGACAAGAGGCTAATCCGAGACGCTGGGAGACGGGAAAGAGAAGGATGAATCTCATCTTTAGGCTTGGTAGCCAAACCTCTGCTGAACCTTTCAAGTTTATATATTCCGTCTCCCACCCAGCCTGCTCCCACTCAGCCTTCTCAGCTTTTGCAAAGAAAAATTGATGAAGTTGAAGGAATATCCATTACCGAGTCCTAAAGCCATACCAAATAAAAAAAAGAAGCCGCCACATTTCCCCCCTCCCCTCCCGAAAATAATTTCCCCCGTCTTTGGCAGCCCTAAAAGCAGAAATCTTATGGTTTGAGACGGAGTTGCAGTTAAAAAAAGCTTTCACCATTTCTGTCCCCCTTGAAAACTACCTAAGGGAGAGAGTCTTACTTAAAATGCAAAAGGCGATATGAAAGGGACTCCAGATCGCACGAATTCCACAAAATGTGAATGTGCAATGGACCCTCTTCCCCGCTTTTAAAAAGCATCCCGCCCCGATCCCCCCTCCCAGCAGAATTCTCAAGTTACTTGTTTTGCCATTTATACAGCTGCAGCCAAAGCTGTTTACCTGAACTTTTCTTGTTCTCTGGTTTTTTGTTGTTGTTTTTTTTTCTCGTCCTTCTAAGACCGGTCGGCACATGCAGCCCAGAAGGAACACTGAGAAACTTTTCCTCCTCTTTTCTTCCTTATGTTTCCCTACACAAAGCCTCTCCTCCAGCAGGTGCAAAGGCGGAGCCTGGCCGCACTGCCAGCTGGGAACTGTAGTCCAATTTCCCTCCAGCTTTTTCGCCGGTATTTTCTCACTGCTTTTCGTCTTTACATCTCTTCTATGACTTGTCTGAATCAGGATAGATACATTTATCATACAAAGTTCCCAAAGTTTGTAGCTCTTATTTTGTTGTATTATTTTAAAATATTTTCTGCTGTGCCTCTTTTTCAGTTTCCACACATTTTAAATTTAAGGAATATTCTGTGATATCTTGAGATCATTGTAAGTCACTATATGTTTTGAGTGCATATGGATTGGATAGTCTCTTTATTATTGTTATTACTATTGCTACACTCGAGCTTGAAATTTGCTTTCAATATCTTGAATATTATCCAATCTATATATGGTATAGAGTACTGCACTCTAACAGTGGTTAGAGTGCAGTACTGCATTCTATTTCTGCTGACTGCTTGCTGCCTGCAATTTGGCAGTTCAATTCTCACCAGGCCCAATTCTCACTCAGCCTTCCATCCTTCTGGGATCAGTAAAATGAGGATCCAAATTGTTGGAGGCAAGATGCTGACTTTGTAAATCATTTAGGGAGGGCTGTAAATCACTGTAAAGCGGTATATAAGTCTAAGTGCTATTGCTATTGCTATATATGTATTGATAACGCATGCATGCAGCTTTATAAATTACAACGGGAGTTCATCAGAAATTAGGAGAAGGCAGATTAGACTGTGCCAGATATTCTGGACCCAGTCCCACAAACTGAAAAGCTTAAATATCAAGTGGTCTATCCTTAACTTTACATGGGATTATTCTGAAATATTCTTCCAATCTCTTTATTTAGACATGATTTCTACCATTCTATGTCTTAACTAAAGGGAATCTTCCCATTTAAGAGTACACACATTGGTATGCAAGATTTATTGAAGATTAGTGAACTCTTAAAGCATCTTCCAAGTGTTTGTCGTAACAGCCAATGGCTGCAGATCAGTGGTGGGTTTCAAATTTTTTTACTACTGGTTCTGTGGGTGTGGCTTTGTGGGCCTGACATAGTTTGGTGGGCATGGCAGGGGAAGGATATTGTAAAATCTCCATTCCCTCCCCACTCCAGGGAAAAGTTACTGCAAAATCCCCATTTCTTCCTGATCAGCTGAGACTCGGGAGAATAAATGAGGTGGGGCCAGTCAGAATTTTTACTACTGGTTCTCCAAACTACTCAAAATTTCTGCTACCGGTTCTCCATAACTGGTCAGAACCTGCTGAAACCCACCTCTGTTGCAGATGGATTGAGATATACACTTCTGGAAATCTTTGACTCTTAAAGAGCATTCAGAAGCTACAGCTGGTGCAGAGTGCAGTGGAGTGGGCAGTTTTGGGGCCCCCAAGTATGGCCCAGGTAACCCCACTGTTCCACGAACTGCCCTGGCTATCAGTTTACTTCTGGGTGCAATTCAAGGTGCTCACCTTTAAAGCCCTTCATGGCATGGGTCAAGCTATTTGAGAGACCATCTCATCCCACTGGAATTGGCCTGCCCCAGCTATGCCAGCAGAGGAGGCATGCCATGGGCTCCAGTTGACAGGATATTCAAGCTAGTGAGGTCCAGAAGCCCCTTCTCTGCAGTTGAAGCTGTTCTTTGGAACACCCTACCCAAGCGAAGATGGCTCCAACCAGTGGTGGGTTGCCCCCGGTTCACACTGGTTTATAGAACCGGTAGTAAAACCGGCGGGAGGCTCTGCCCAACGACAACGCAGCCATCAAAATGCTTCTGCGCATGCACAGAAGCTTATGCTTCTTGTGCATGTGTGGCCCCGCTGCGAACTGGTAATAAAGGTAAGTAGAATCCACCCCTGGCTCTAGCCCCCCTTATCTTACCTTCCATTAAAGATCTGGTTCAGCCAGTTGACTTGGAGCTCCAATGGGGCTGGGTGGTTGATAGATTAACAACAGATTGCATCACCTCCCCTTTTCATCGTGTTTCCTCCCTCTCCATCATTTTAGCTAGGTTGATTTTTATAGTATTGCATTTATATCATAAAATCCTGTACAGTTTTATCTTTTAATATTGTAAAAATATTTATCATAGTGTTATCATGTGGTGTTATCATGTGGTAAGATGGGCAGCTAATAAATTTTACAAATAGATAAAGTAAAATTGTACTGCAAATGTCCAGGTGAATAGAGATGGTCTAGCTTTCCAAGTCAACTAAGCTTTACATGTTTGAAAACTGCATTAATTTATATATGGAGGCGTATGACTTTGATATTATTTGTAACTGGTCAATATAGTTTGTCCAGCACACGATGATTACATACAAACTATGGTATAATGTTTAAAGAAACCCCTTTAGTCATTTATAAAATTTATTAATCTTACAAACTAATCCTGAAGGACTTTGGACAAAATGCAGACACAGTAATGAAGTGTGATATAAACAATATCAGAGAACTGGATCATTCCACTGTTAGTTGTTGCATACAGTAACCTCCAGAAAAACCTTTTAAGAGAGCCAGATTTCACTATCCTTTGGGATACGGCTATCTTTGTTTCTAGATGGGAAACTGTTTCAAAGCAGGGGAACGTCCCACAGACATTCTCTGGTCACTCTACTCAGGCAGATAATGTACCAAGCATCAAGTTATATAGGGCTTGACAAGCATCAAGTATTCCATCAGAAAAGCACCAGCAGCCAGCACACTTCTTATAGCAATGATTTAATATTTATTTATTATTTCTTTTAAAATAACAAAAAAGAAAAAGTTATAATTATAATGGAGATACATTATGGAAAAACCTGCATAAAAAGCACTTTTTTAGAAGTGAAAAAGAAAAATACCAACAGAAAAACAAAGTATATCATTGCAGTATGTTACAATTCTATAGACACTTATAACGTAAATACTCAAGTGCACATATATTGATTTCCAATACATTTATATAGCTATCATTCATCTTTAACCTACTCCAGTTTGTAAAACTGAGTTCCATCTTTCATTACACTTGGCTATGCAAAATTCTACATCTACAGACAAACTATTCATAGATTGCAAATGTAACCAGGTCTTCAATCCATTGAATACAAGGAATCATTACATTTATCTTTCCAATATTGCAATATCAGTGTTTTGGTCACAGGAAGGGCACAAATAAATACATTTATATTCTAATGTCCATATTGTAGGCATGTAATTAAAAGAATAATCTCTGAAAATTCAAGAAGGGTAATATAACATGACAGTGGTGAGACAGTCCATCAAACACATAAGCTGTTGCCAATGAAGTTTTAATGCTATTAAGTACAGCTGAAATTTGCAAGAATTACAACAATCCTATTGCAAGATGACAAAGGAGAATAATGTGAGCACACAACAAGTCAGTGACAATGCTGAATCAACACAACTATTTGCGGACAAACAGCCTTAAGTTGACTTCCAGCGCATTTCAATTTGAATCTGTATTTATTTTTGTAATAAATATCTTAGTCCTGGACATCGTAAAGGGTGATCTGAAATTAGATTCCACCTGTTACAAAGTTTAGAATTTAGCGGGTACTCAGATCTACTTGTTTTTCTTTCCTCTCTATTTTGGCTTAAATCAGTAAGAAATTTTGTTTTATTTTGTTTTTAATTTGGTGTTTAAATTTGCTAACTGGTTCATGGAAAACTATAATGGCTTCTGTGAAAATGTATACTGCCCTCTTTTCTTTCTTTTTTTTTTTTTTTTTTTGCAAAATATTGACACTGAATAGTTTACTGTAAGAGTTTCGTGGGGATCCTAGTGAACACTGAAGAAAAATGAGGGAGGTCCTTTTATTAAAAAAAAAAAAGCAAAGACAATGGATTTATCTTTTAGAAATATAGTCCATTTAAATTGCAATCCTTATTTCCTCTGAACAAACTGAACCTTACCTCAAAAGGTAGAGACTTAAGTAGTCAATCTTTCTCCCCTAACTTTAGAAAGAGGAACAGTGAAGATAGATTAGCCATCACCATCAAAGTAGCTGGTATCCCTGGTTCCCAAAGTCAACCATTTTTTACCAGCTGCCCCAAGAGAAGGATCCTAGATACCTGTTATTTTAAGTAATGTTTGTTGTGCTTTTACTTACAATTGCTCATATAACTGTAAGTGACTGTGTAGGCTGTTAACTTTGAAAGGTGGTACACAGCCTGCAATTAGTTAAAATGAAAAAGATGGACAACCTTTAAGCGGCTGGCCATACATTTGGTTTTCTGTTTGGTGGTTTGAATGTAGCAGTGGGTAAGGTTCATACAAGTGGGGGTCTGGAAAAAAAATAGCACAACTCATCCCAAACTGAGGGAGGGACCCCAAAATAAATATTAAATCAAGAACTAGAACATTTAAAGAATGGCTTGGCTCTATCATCCTGCCAAATTTTTGCAGTAAGTTCTGGAGAGCCAGTGTGGTTTCTTGGCACTTTTAGAAAAGAGATAAAAACATTAAACCAAAATCAAACTGGCCAGTGGCATAATTGAAGCCCTTTTTGCATGATTTCTGTGTTAGGAATTATTTATATCACACATTTTTTTAACAAATAACTCAAGACTGGGGGCAATAAGCTGACTTTGTATAAATATACAAAAGTATGAAGGCTATTGTTTAACACATTGTAAGCCGCCCTGCGTCTCCGGAGAAGGGCGGCATATAAATCAAATTTAAAAAAAAAAAAGATGAACAAAAAGTGATCAGAAATGTCTGCAGGCTGTAGTCAAAAATTTCAAGGTGGCAACAGTCATGCTGCAAACAGATCTCTCTTTTTATGTGAATCACATTTATAAAATTGACAGACCTTCAATTTCACCATTCCAGTTGCCATCTTAACTTTTTTGAATTATAACCTAACACAAATTCTACCCATCTCCATTCTCTGACCTCAAGATATACCATATATACCAGGGGTGTGTGTGTGTGTGTGTGTATGTATGTGTGTATGTATATATATATATATATATATATATATATATATATATATATATATATATATATATATATATATATATATATATATATATATATATATATATATATATATATATATATATATATATATATATACATACATACATACATACATACATACATACATACATACATACATACATACATACATACATACCAAGGGTGTCAAACTTATATCATTACAGCATCATCATGTGACTTATCGGGACTTTTTTTCCTTTTGCTAAACCAGCCGTGGGCATGGTCAGCGCATGACGCATCAAGCCCATGGGCCAGGAGTTTTACAGCACTGATATATACTATCTTCTAAATAGGAACCATCCATTAAACTGCCAGGTCACTTGACCCATTTACCTGTAGTGCAGCCACTTACACATGACTGAGAAAAAGGAAAAAAGAAAGTGCACATTTGCAGGGGATTTCAAATTTCCATATGCAAATTTAAAATAATGATGGTTGTTGTCGTTAGAAAATGATGTTCTGCATTGAAAGGCAGATCCCTCTGCTTTCTCTCTTCATTTTCTCATCTTTTGAATTAGCTAGGCAGCTTTTAAGTAGACAGTTATTAAGAAGGGCTCATGCATCCTACCCTCCTATTCAATTATTTTTAAATTGGAAGAAAGTTTCATTGATAAAAGAATTGTCGATTTCTAAATTGATGCCATTTCAATTTGCCTTTGATATTTGAATTAGATGCATATTTTTGTGAAGGGTAATCAGAAATGAAGAGTATTCTAAATGTAGCGGCACTAATTATAATTATTCATTTTTCAGAAGACCAAAAAACAATAAACAAGGGCTCCCCCATTTTTTGTTTACAAAAATACAGTGACTATTCTTATAATATTCAGTGCCAAAATAATTCAAAACTTAGAAAATTCCATAGGAGCTAATATTTTTTACAGAGAACTAGATATAGAATGTAGAATAATAGGGTTGGAAGAGACCTTAAGAGGTCTTTTAGCCCAACCCCTTACTCAATAGGAGATCCTATGTCATTCCAGACAAATTGCTGTCCAGCCTCTTTTTGAAAACGTCCAGTAATGGAGCACCCATAACATTTGGAGCTAAGCCATTATACTGATTAATTGTCCTCACTATCAGGAAATTTATCCTTAGTTCTAGACTGGATCTCCGTTTAATGATCTTCCATCTGCTTCTTCTTGTCCTGCAGCAAGATACTTTGGAAAACAGATTTGAGCCCTTCTTCTCAGCCCCACAAATACTGAATACTGGTTTTGTTTCACCCTAGTCCTTCTCTTTATTAGACTACATATACTTAGTTCCCTCAATCGTTCATCAGAGAATGAGCTCTAGATCATTTTTCTGCTCTTCTCTCACTCTTTCTAGATTCTTAACATCTTTTCATATCTTGGTGACCCAAATTGGATGAAGTATTTAAAGTGTGTCTTACAAGTGCATTATAAATTGGTGCTATCACTTCATATGATCCTGAAACTGTTCCTCTATGCAACCTGGACTGCATTAGCTTTTTTGGCAGCTACAACTAGCTCAAATTTAAGATACGTTTCTGTCTAAGCTAGTATCCAAGCTAAAACAAAATGTGTTGCTGAATCAGAACCAAAATAGAAAATTAATGAAGAAAGATGAACATTGCTGAGTATTCAGCTGAATCCCACACTTTCTCACTATTCCATTCTGATTGGAATCAAATTTCAGATTTCTTGCTTACTGCTAGTGCATTAATTACAAAAAACAACATAGGCCAAAATTAAAATGGGTTGGAGGCCACTTTAGGGCCTTCTATTCATACATTTCTGCTAATCCAGCATTGTTACTGAACTGCTGCACTCCCACATTGTTCCCCCTTGGTATTTAAGGAGGGTTCTTTTGGTTCATTAATAGCACAGCTTTTGGCATTGACAAGCCATACTTTTAAATCTGTGATGCTGCTGGGTTCTGCTGAGTGATATGCACTGTTTTCTCATTTTGGGGTGCTCCTGCTTCTTCCATGGAGTTCTTCAGTAGGTTTTATAAATGTCTTAGCAACAAATTCAGTCATATTCTTGTAGCAAGTTTCACAATTTGGTAAGAAATTGGCTTGATTTTCCTTGTTTATACAAGCAGTCTATGCAAAATTTTGCTTCATCCCAACTCCCGGCCTTTGGTCTTAAGCGAGTCATTTCTCTCTGAATCTTTCCAAGCACAGATAATGGTGGTATGCTGAAGCGGCTGAAAAAGTTTCCAGTTGCAACACTGCAGTGTCTTGCCATCATCACAGCTTTCAATGAGAATTCATTGGCAAGAAATGTGAAGTCCTGATGACCAGAGTTCATAGTGAAGTGAATTCACATTTACCAGAAGCAAGAGGCAGTTATTTTTATTTCTTTCCAGGTGGCGACATGGGCAAGGAGGATGTTTTTCCAGAAGCTGCTAAGACATAAGCAGAAGGCAGTAACTGAATGCCAATTTCTGCCTTCTCTTATTGGACAGTTGAATGAGTTTATGGTACTCTCTGCTTCTTCTCATCTTCCATAGGTCACCAGGAAAGACAACAATTGATTGATCATCATCATTTCTGGCTTGAAAATCCTTTGGAGAGATTGGTTATGGAAAGAGTTTTGTGTAGGACTCTTACTCATTAATTAATTACATTCTTTGTGATTTAAGTCACTTAGATCCCAAATGGGTCCGAATAAGCTGTGCTCCTATACACTTTCCTCCAATTTATCTTACAATGGCTAAATGGGCTGGAACTCAGTTGCTCACCCGATGCAATGCTGCTTAGATCCTTTTCAAAATCTTCCAAACTCAGACTCCAGAATTTGATATATTTTAACTGTTATGTTTCAAAACAGCCACTATGTGGCAACAGCATGCTATGCATGAACCAATATTTCAGAGAAAATGTGTCCTTTTTTGCCTTTCTCAAGGAATTTGTTAAAAAATATTCATTACAAGATTATATCTCAAAAACCAATTTACAGATAGTCCTCAACTTACAACCATAATTAGCACTGGAAACTCTGTTGCTAAGCCTTGTTAAGTGAGTCACACCCAATTTTACAACTTTTTTGCTGTGATTATTATGCAAATCCGACCATTGACTTTGCTTTTCAGAAGTCTTCCTGGAAAGTCACAAATGGTGACCACATGATCCTGGGACACTGCATCTGTCATAAGTCCATGTGGGTTGCTAAGTAACCAAATTTTGATCACATGACCATAGGTATGCTGCAACAGCCATATGCAAGGACAATTGTAGGTCATTTTTTTCAACATCATTGTAACTTCAAGTTACAATGGTTGTTAAATGAATGGTCATAACTTGAGGACTGTCTGTACCTCTAACTATCAGTGTCAACTAGTGGTGAATCCAGTACTAAGACTTCTCAAGTAAAAAAAACCTCAAAACAATAATTTCATGTGTCAGGGCTTACAGAAGCCTTCCCATCTTGGTACTCACCAGAGGGGTTGGACTGCAATTCCCATCATTCCCAAACACCAAGGATGGGGCCTGTGTTAATGATTATGAGATTTGACATCCCATATATACCAAGGGCACCAGGTTGAGAAAGGCTCACCTACCAGATAGTAAAAATATCACACTTATTGGAACATATCTCAGATCAAATGCGTACATTGAATCAAATATCTATTATGTTAGTAAAGCAAACATAATTGGAACATTATAGAACTTCATTGAAACAGTAAGTTGCAGTGTAAGTAAGAAGTTATCTGTACATCTATTACAATTCATACCACAATCAGATAAAATTCTGAAATAATGGAGCAGTTTCAACTGTTTCCTAATCCAGAGATGGAAACTCAGGTTCCCCCATGAGGTGACTATATTACCTCAACAAGTTTAAACAATGCTTTGAAAAGTGATGGATAGTTATGCTTCACATGCCAAATTTTACATAATAGCTGAATCAGGCTTAAATATACAGTGACCAATCCTGTTTTATAGACCAGTGACAGTTAATTAAAAAGGGGTAAAAAACTAAAACAAAAGATATACTTATAAAAAGGTAAAATGGAAGTTATATTTCAGTTTCACCTAAGGAGGAAAAATAATGCAAATAGTTAGGTTATGGATTGGAATTTGCAAACAGAGATTCGTAAATTATAGGAACAACACATGTGAATACGTGGAAAATGATTACATAGCTCAAAGGGTTCTTCCATTTAATTTCCAGTCTGTCCATAGGAGCAGAAATAAAAACAGCAAGATGGCTGAGCCTGATCCAGGAATGTTACAACTGCCCTTTTCAACATATTTTGCACAGAAAATAGAAGCATCTTGATTCAGCCAAGATAACATATTGCTGATGGCGTCAGAAATAATTTTTTCTTGCTGTCACCTGATTAAATGAAACTGACAAGACCTGTTGCTCAGGCAAGAACATGAAGGTAATAACTGGCAAGTCAAGTTAGAACAAGAGGCAGAGAAACATACTGATACAGGCACAGAACAGTTCTGGATAAAGCTATAAATTATTGCTGTCAGGACAGCAGTGGGAAAGTCAACAAATAGGTCTGTGCATTCTTGCTGATCTGTCATGTTTATGGAATACATTATGTCAGAGGAATATTACAATTTGTAAAAAAATATGTTATGTCCCAATTGTTTCATGCAACTGCTGATGAAACCAGGACGAATCTGAGGCTTATGGGGGAACTTGGCATAATGCCCTCTTGCTCCTCAACAGGACTCCTTGGTTTTGCAATGCAGACGTCTCAATAATCAAGTTATAGGCAGCCAATTACAGCAAAGCTATGCCACAATGCGGACTTCAGACAATGGTGAAGAATTAATAGATGAGGCTACATCTCCACAATGGGGAGCAGGATGCACAGGGTAGATTATCAACTCCAATGGACATCAATGGCAATATTTCTCAACCTTAACTTCTCTATGATGAGTGGACTTCAATTCCCAGATTTCAACAGTCGGAACACTGGTTGAGGATTTCTGGGAGTTGAAATCCAAATATTTTAAATTGACCAAGGCTGAGAAATTATTTGGACTATTGCGAAGAACTGATGGAGATACCCTCTCTCGATGAGACAAAGCTTTTAGCAAAATTGCTGTAGCATGTTCTTTTACAAATTATAGTGCTAGCACACAGTTCATTTGCATTTGCACCTTCTTCAGATGATGGCAATGATGCATGAACATGAATTTCACTAATAGATACTTCATCAAGAGATGATCACAACAAACAAAACCCTAACCCTAACTTTCCAATAATTATAGACACAATGCTGTTCAGTAGTCAGTTCATATATTCAACCTGGGTTATTGATCAACATCATGTATGTAGGAACTTTTTTGCCTACAACTTGTAAAACAAAACTGGATTGTCAAATAAGTCTGTACAGGCTTTCCTTTAAAGTGTAAAAAAATCTCTTGATTTAATGAATAAAAGTTTTCAATAGCTTTAGTATCTTTAGTAACCAGTTCACCCAAAGGCTTTGAAAGGACAATTTACCCCAGCTAGCCATATATAAAATAAACTCACTATTACAGAATTATAGGATATGTCATCTAACACATCTGAAAAAAATTAAATAAAATAAGAGGCATTGAACTATGAAAAAGTTCCATTACATAAAAACTTTAGTGTTGAATTACCCACTATACATTGAAGATGGAATACTATGATATTCAAATCAACACAATTAAAATTATATTTCCAAACCATTTTTACCATTGCAAGAATCTTAATTCATATATCCCATCTTTCCTGTTCATATTAAATGTAACATAATTCTAAAACTAACATTTGCAATTTCCCAGTTTTACAGATTTGTGGGTTATTTCCATAAGTAGAATGTTCTAGATTGTTCACATTTTTCATATTGGTTTCTATTATTGGTGGTACGGAAGAGGGAGATTTAATTATTTTTTTGTTTTTGTATGCAGATATTGGGATACAAAATGTTGCCTATCAGTAACAGAAGCATACCCTAATATAAGATGAAATCTACACTAAAGATAAATTCAGATGAATACAGACATCTTCAGGTCTTATCATTTGAATAAGAGTTTACCTTGGGCAGAGAAAGCCACTGATTCTAAAAAACAAACAAAACTCTGTAATCCTGCTACATTGAGGGACCACCAAATTGCTGACATCGTCACAACTTTGAGATATGTCATTTTTGACTGCGGGTTAGTTATAACCAAGCAATTGTAAATAAATGAAGTCTTCCATTTGCTATCAAATATCTCAATGGTGGGTTTTCGGTAGTTAAGTTAGTCACAAATCAGTTAACTTCAATAATACTGTCATGTAATTGAGATTTAGAGTTATTATTTTGTAGCTGTTTCTGTGTACAATCACTGGATGGATTTTATATATTCAAAGAGAAGCCAAGAATAACACAAAAGTATTCCCTTCTCCAAAATCTTATCTAGCAATTTGACAATTATAATTTGCTCATTTATCTTTCCAGGCAGTCATAAAAGTAGAAAAGAAGCTAACTGTTACATCAAAACTAAAATTGATTTTAATAATTCTTCAGCCAGAATGTCAGCATTATTCTTTGGTAGACGAAATAACTTGAGGAAAATATTGCTTTCAGATCTACTATGTTGCTTCTTCTTGTTTTCTTTAAAGTTGCATGATGGACAGAAATTAAGAAAAGGCTCCCGTCAGCATTATGATCTCTTTTAAGTAGTTTTTCTGTAGCTAGAAAGGAAAATGCTGAAGTTCTTCTATTCTTCCCTTTACTCTGTTATCCATCTTGCCATTCTCCTTCTACTCTTTGATTATACCATATCTAATTCTGGAAAATCAAATTTAATTCACACCAGTAAGCTGGCAGGAGAGAGTAAGTGGCTTGACATTGGATGGCAATGATTATACAGAAGCAACTTTGCTTCCTAGATCCCTTTGATCCTGATTCCTTTCATTTGTCATTCTAGAAAGATTAGTGGCTCGCAGGATGGTATTAAAAATACAATTTGCTCCAGTAAACCCAAAGAATGAATCTCAGAGGAATAAAAACCTGGGGGAAAGTATATAGGACTACTTCCCTACACTTTATTCCAAGAGAAGCAGGTTATTTAGAAGCACAGTATCAACACTGAAATTCTGCTTATGTTGATGTTTGATACTTTCTTTTTCCTAGAAAACAATTACAGAACCTTTTGGCCTATGTGAGTTGAGCTAAATGTAGAGAAAGGCAAAGAATCTGCAAGGGGAAAAAAAGAGGTTGCTTTCTCATCACATCAGAGAAAGTTTTAAGTATCATTAGGTGAAATTCATAGAAAATCATAGAAATTCCATAATTTACATAGTCCATATAGGAGGGAGAGATAGAAAAAAAATCAGAATTTTCAGCCACCATGTTTGGATGTTATGAATTTCAGTTCCAAGTATCTGGAAATGTTGGAAAAGTTTGCTTTAAATAATCACATGTGCTGTAGGAAACTGATATTGCAGTGCTTCTGCAACAAACACAATTAACCCAGGAGAAGATTGTTTTTATATACTATGACTCCTATCCAATGCACATTCACTGGGATTTTTAACCTACAAATCTAGCACTTGTCACAAACTTGCTAATATTTTCTCTACTCTCAATGTTTTCATTGTCATTGGGAGAAAGATGTCTGCTCAAAAAGGAATGTTAAGAATAACTTGCTTAGTGTCAGGAACCAAAGTAGAAGTTATGAAACAGATTTTAGAAGCATAGGACAGGACAGGTTGTTTCTGGAGAAGAGATAAATTGCAAAGGAAGTTACACAAAAGAACTTTTATCAATTTTCATTTTCATCTCTGATATATATTTTGTAGCATTTACATGTTAAGTGACACACCTGAATCAATGCAGGATTCTGGTGTATAGATGTGTACAGATTATAGTCACATGCTCCTGCAGCACAAAACAGGCAGAAATCATTTGATAACAAGGGTGTCTCTTAAAAGGGGGTGGGGATAAAAATTACGGAATGGCTAAGTCCTATGACATGACATTAGACTGGGCTTTCGGAGAAGTTTTATCTGTAATATATCTCTACTGCAGTTTTTGTTTCCCACTTAAATAACAGGAAATTATGCTGTTGTTTTTAGCATTTATGATCAGGAGGGCTGCAAAAAGAATACATGTGGGCCTGGAGGTATAGCTACCCTCCCACTACTTTAGGGATTAAAACAGTGGAAAATGTTCGGCACATCCCATAGGAGTGCTCTTCAGTTAGACTACACAAGTAGTCCTCGATTTATGACTGCAATTTAATGGACCAGATTTACAGTTATAAATCATTAGTCATAAATCAAGGTACCTATGTGATCAAACCTGATTTTATATTTTTGCAGTGGCTGTTAAGTGAATCACTGTGGTTGTTGAATCTGCGGCCATGAAGCAAACAGTGCAGTTTTAAGTGCAAACCCATTTTTCCAAATGGGTATTTTTTGCCCATTGTAAAGGCGAGTCTGTTGCCAAGCAACTGAAACACAGTCACATGACCCTGAGAGATTGGGGGGGGGAGACGTTTTATGATGGCCAGAAGTGCTTTACAAGCCATAAAATACCTGTTGTGAACTTGTCATAATTTCAAATCGTTAAGCAACCTGCCCTAAATCAAAGACTGTCTTTTCCCATTGGTCATCCTCATGGTACTTTTTGATGGGAATCGAAGTTGAAAGGATTATGATAGTGTAAAGCTAGCTCTCTCCTGCTGTAGGATTAGCTAATCCCAAAGCAGCTTCCATACCTGACTTCAAGGGTAAATTGTGATTTCACATGTTGGCAACATATCAGCATACCAGTTAACGTTCAACAAATATTAACTGTTGCAACATATAACCAGGTATAGGCTTTCCACTATGCGGATGTATATCCGCATGACGGAAGGATGTCCAAGCTCTTGAACTTTGTCTTCAGTACAAAAGGTTCAGTCAAATACGTGCTGGATGCCTTCAATGCATTGTTGAAAGCTGCTTAGTATCACAATTTCAATAAAAGCTGTTTTTAAAAGATCAAAGTACAGAATTCAAAGAAATCTGAACAGTGTGACATAGGAATGTATAGTTTCTTTTTTATTCTCTTCTTCCTTCTCCCATCTGCAGTCCAGATCAGCCTTAAGAAATTGTGTATTCTCACTTTTCAGCCTCTCTAATTAAAATTGAACACACCAATTCAAACATTTAATCATTTGGTCTTAGACCTCACCAAACCACACAATGTTCTTTCTCAAAGCCCACCACTTCCAATAAAACTGGGTCAAGAAAAAATATTCACCTTTCCCTTAGTTTAAATGTGTATAACCTAATTTGAACATACATTTCCCTCTACGCCTTTCCCTCTACGCATTTTCCTTTTTCCCTCCCATTCAACAGAATTTTACTAAGTAAACGCAAAAAAGTAGTTCATTTGCATTGCAAGTTTAGGTTTAAAATTTTATTTGTTTTTGTTGGTTTTTTTTAGCTTTGGTCTATACAAAAAAAAATCCCTTAGAGAAATAATAATAAAATGTTCTAAAGTACAATTGCAGCTACATCGATCCCTTTTCCAGTGGAAGCCTCAAGCCATCACATTGAGAGCTGCTTTTAAAAAATGCATTAGAAGGAGCAAGGGAATAGGAGGAAGAAGAGAGCACGCCAATCACCAGGAAGATTGCGAGAAAGGGAGGGAACAAAAAGGGGAACTGGATTAAAAATATGAAAAAGATGGTTTGGTGAGCAAGAAGAGAGTTTACCTAATTTTTTTTTAGTTATTCCGGTTTATATGGCAAATCAAAAACCTGCTTGGATTATGGTCTCAAATCCACAAATGTACCTGTTGGGTTAAAAAAAAAAAGGAAGAAACTGGACAAATGCAAAGCTGTTTATTTCTTGGTGAGTTTACACTCAATGGCTGATTCTGTTTTATTTTTAAAAAGTTAAAATATGTAAAAAAATGAGAGGGGTAGAATAGAAATATTCTCATTCTCTCTTCCTTTGATTTAGTTCTGATTTGTGTTAAAAATACAAAGAAGCAAATACAATCCTATCAAATGAAAAACTCTACACCAAACACACAATCTATGTATGCATTTCTCTCTCTCTTACATTGTACTATCAGTGTTTGTGTTAGTTTTAGTGTATAAGTTTAAAAGTACTTATCAGGATCCCATGGCAGTTTAAGGATAGTGCTCCAATTTGCAAGAAAAAAATTATAGTGAATGTTAACAAAGAATATTGTGGGAAAAAGCAGAAAAAAATAGCTGACTGCTAATATTACAATGTTGTTAGCTGCAGCACAGATTATGGACTGGGAATCACTCCCATAAGCCCACAGGAGGGAAACATGAAAATAAAAACCGCCTCAAAGGGAAAGGAAGAAATTTGTCATCATCTTTCTCAGGCACTTCTGTCTCCTGAACGCCCAGAACTTGAGCACTGGGGCTGCCCTCTTCTGTGTTAAGGAAACATCTGCTGATTAAGAAAAACAAAGGAAGGGAAAATTAGATTTACACCATATACAGGAAAGCAAGATTTCCCTTTAGGATGGAGGAAGCTGCTTTGAATGGTCAGACCACTGTCCATCTAACAAGCCCTGCATACTTTTATGGTCCCAATCTGGGGGACTGCCTAGTCCCTGCAAAAAAACAGCACTTCTGACTTCTCGAATCTCAGGCCACCAAAATCTAACGGGCTATATTTGTTATGTTGGCAGAGAATGTTGAGAATTGTAATCATATGTAAAAGACAGGACTGGCAATGCTCCAATCTCCACCTCTTCCTATGAATAGAAATTATGTATTTATTTTAGCATGAGCCAGTCTGTATGCTCGGTAAGAAAGAGTACCCTCTACCCTGGTTTTTACAGCATTGGCTAGTTTCAATTCTTCATGCATTGGTGTATACGTTTTCTTTTTTCACTCTACCCAGAAGTGAAAACCAGCCGCAAGGATTCACAGCTACTAGAAGCAACTCATTAATAACAAAAAAGAGAAGTAATATTTAGTAGAACGCACAAAGGGCATTTATAAGCGTTGAAAATTGAGGTTCCATTTCAAAATGTCGTATTTTTCCCATCAATGTTACCAGGTTGTTTCAGAAAATCATGAGCAATATGGTTGGAAACTGTCAGATGCAGGAAGCTGGAAAGGAGCCATATTTGGTTTAACCAAACACAAAAATTGAGTTCTGTTGTTAATAAACCTGCATGACTTATTTTGCTTACCAGTTGTCATTCATTTACTGAGTAACCACTATCGAGATTTAATTTTTTACTAAAGAAAGGCAAGACAGAAATCTATTTTTCCCAGGAATGGGAAGCAGTGATATGTTCTGCCAGTCAATGAAAGTGTGAAGGATGTTTAGTTATAAAGAACAAAAGCATCCGTTTTATCTTCTTTTAGGTTTCATTTCCATTAACTGGCCAATTCCCAAATGCACTAAACTAGATGCTTTTACCTTGAGTCCTGCCCAACATGTCCAAGAGACATATTAGGCGAGCATGTGGTCTGGGTAAGGTGCTCGCACACCATCGCTGTATGTATCCATGGGGTAGTCTCCATCCATGTCCATGTGCATG
This sequence comes from Coluber constrictor foxii, assembly GCA_038048745.1. Taxonomy (NCBI): domain Eukaryota; kingdom Metazoa; phylum Chordata; class Lepidosauria; order Squamata; family Colubridae; genus Coluber; species Coluber constrictor. The sequence continues at coordinate 76,580,132 of CM075961.1, forward strand.
TCCATGGGGTCCATAGGGATTTCCCCAGAATACATGCCACGGTATCCTCCATCCAATTCTATTGAAGCGTAAAAAGAAAAAAGGGATATATCGCTCATATTTGGCAAGACAAGCAGTAAGATGAAAATAAAATGGTTTTCTAAAACAGAATCACTCTAGAATTTCCTAAAATGAGCCCTTTCAGATTTGTTCAGGCGGCATCATTATATCATTCAGAATGCCTGTCATACTGACAATTGGACCTCCAATTTATAAGAATTACAAATTGGTGAAGCCTGCTCCAGAGCATGACATTCCATTGCATGCTGTCTGTCCCCAAGTAATTAAAACAGTCTGGAATGTTCAGAATATAACTTCAAATGATTTAAGCCTACTTGGTCTGAGAAAGAGGAATTTGAAAAATCCTTGTAACATAATTGGAATATGCGGGAACCAAGGCTTCAGACTTTTAATTTAACTACCATACATGTTTCCACGAGCAATTTCAACAGCTGAGCTTAAGAATGGGAATTTTAGCCAAGCAATCTGGTTATATATCATTATTCTCCCTCGCACCTGAAATTACAAGCCCTCTATACTCACCATCTGCATATGGTTCATGAATGGGTATCATACTCTGGGCCTGTGGAAAGAAACCCAACTGTTCTCAGAACAAAGACAGAAACTTACAACGGCTACAAGTTAAACCAAACCTGCCATAAGAGGTGACTACTGAAGGATGCTGCCTATGAAACTGAGCTCTGATTTCCCATGGCAACTTAATTATCTAATTAACTCTGCCTGCCTGTAAACAGGATAGCAAAAATTTCTGAACTCAGCCAAGCAATCCCAAATGTTGACCAAGAGAGCCTAGAGACATCCAGTCTGCTAATTTCTGGAATGATGCTTCCATGGGGAATGGTTAAACCTATCCTCAGAGCCAATGGTTTAGGTACCAAGCTTACTTAGGGCAAGGATACACAACAAAAGGCTTAAGTCTTCTTTTATGCATAATTAACTCATCCCAATAAACTACTCCTTTGATATCTTTCCCAGGAATGATACTGCCACAGGAACGAATAAATGAGGGCAGGGCATTCTTTAAAAATCAAGTTCTCCCTTAGTTATCATCCAGTCAAAATTTGTATTTTGTATAGGTGTTAGAACATTAGCAGTAGTACTGCATTTAATAAAAAACAGATGTCGGATTGTAATCTCTGTGTGATATGTATTTGCTCCAAGCATGAGATAAAGACTTAAAATGGTTTCCATCAACACTTTGTTAAAGAGTCACAACTTTAAAGAAAGTTGACCTATCAGTCCGCAGTGATTCAGATAGGCTTTAAGATAAATTTGAAATCATGTCCACAAATTTTGTTTTATATTGGCAAATTTCCACATGATTTCAAATATGCAAGACTGCAATTTTCTCTCAGGGGATTATATCAGATAGAATTCCAGATATCTGCAGTTCTCCTAAGAACACACGTCCCCCTTCTAATTATGGTCAGTTCCCTTATAATCAAGGAATAAACTGCTTTGACAGAGAACTGAGAAACTGGAGAGAAAGATTTTAAGAATTACGATCCTTCTTTCTACCTTTTTAGTAGGTATAGACATGAGGCTGGTAACAGACAAAATTGGAAAGTTATTACTTTCAGAACTGAAAAGAACTCTCCTCGGCATGTTTGAAGTTATCTGGAAATGTCTGACTTCCTAAATATTTCCAAAGTTCTGTCTTTGAAGTGAAATGGATGGTGACAGTGGCAAGGGGTAGATTTCCAGGAGGGAGGGCTGCATTCCAGAGGGGTAAGAGGCCAACTCAGCTTCTTACTGCTCTATCATGTGTGAGAGAAAGAGGATGAAGACAATCCCACCCTAGAAGTTCACAGAATATACCGCAGATGCAGATAGTCCTCAGTCTGGCAGTCTATAGATGTGGAAAAAATAAAGAGCTCAGGTTGGAAGAATTGCCATGTGTCATTCTTGGTTTTGAGACTTATATGGATTCAGATTAAGTTCAAAGGCTTAGAACATCTACACTAATCCCTTGACATCTAAATAATAGAAAAACTCACAGCTTCCCAAGCAGCAGGGTCATGTTTAAAGAGTGAGTTGGTGAGTTCCACAGAGACACGTTTTCGATAGTCTGGGTTCTTGTCTTCTGAGATGCGGAACAGCACAGCAGCTGCATATGTAGCTGGAGAAGTAAGAAAGAGACCTTTAGCCCACCAGCTAAAAAAAGCTTGCCCTTAATCAGCTGTTGCATTGACTACCTTGAGAAGTATGTGAATGGCATTGATTTTTCATTTTTCTTTTCCACACTATAACAAAATCTACCGATTTCTGATAATAAATTGCAATAAATTTTTGCAAGCATTTTAGAGGCCAGTTTTACAGTACAATTACTTTTGGCCTATATCACATTCTAGGTTTTTAAGATAAGAGTTGTATGTTAGAATACTCTTGTATTGGAGGACGCGCATCAGTGAATCTCTGGTAATGGAAACTATCCAGAGCTTTAATATTACTATTCATTACTATGAACATGAGATTTTGGAGTCAATTCTTATATAATTAACTCCTTTGCTGTAATAAGAATAACTGTCTCTGGGCTCCAACATTAACAACATTAACAAAAGAATATATAAAGGGCAACATTTGATTTCTAAATTATTTAGAACTAAATTACAATTTTACTCCTAGATGGTGATATTCCGTTACTAACAAATGATTCAACTACAATATAGGCAATCTGTTTCCTTTAAAACAGATTAAATAGGCAGATGCTATATTATACCCCCACCTCATCTTCACCTAATTTTACTCTTTTAACATTTGTTCTAAGACTTTTCTCAATCCTGGAAACATATGAAAATATATGAATTTTCACTGGGGTACTGTGGAAAGGTACATACTGTAAACCCGATTGTTAAATTAAGCTGTGGTGATGATAATGTGATCATAAAAGAATTATACATGGACATGTGTCTACAATCCTTACCTGTTCCCTCATTTCTGGAATGCAGAAGCTCCATCAATGGTGCTGAGGCACCTTCTGCATCAATGGCATCAGCCGCCTCTTTATCCTGAGCCAACTCACACAGTACGCCGGCTGCCACACGCTGGATGTTTTCCACTGGAGAATATAGGAGCTGTTCCCCCAAATGAACAGGAAGGATAAAAATAAGCAAAGGTACAGTCCCCTCTTGATAAATTACCTACAATCTTCTATTGGCAGTGCTTGTCTTCTTCAGAAGGTCACTATTAATCATGATATACCAAAATTATGAAGAAAGAAAGCAAACTGAGAGAAGGGTAAACAATACCTTGATCATTTTAACTAGGCTATTTTAAAAAATATACTTGCCAGTCATGGTTACACTTATTACAAAGGTATTGCAACTTTTCTATATTTTATCATCCGATGTGACAAATGTTAAGCCACAATGCAAGGAATATTCACCCACTGCATTGTCATGGGTTGGAAAAGCAAAAAAATGAAATATACTCTTTGGGAATTATCCACCTACTTAGTAGTGGTGGGTTGCTACCGGTTCACCCCAGTTTGAATGAATCGATAACAGCAGCGGAAGGAGGCTCTGCCTACCTGCCCGGCATCAAATATACTCTGTGCATGTGCAGAAATGGCGCACATACAAGCGAAGTGAGTCTGCACGCGAACGAACCAGTAGCCTTCTCTGTGGGGGCACCCGCTCTGTGGAACGAGCTACCTCCTGAAATTCGATTGATCCTGGACCTCCGCGCTTAAGCCCTTAAGACTTATTTATTTCAACAAGCCGGCCTTGCTTGATTGGTTTTAATGGGGTTTTTAAATTTTGGTATTATCAATTCTTGGGTTTTAAATTGGGTATTTTTAACTTGCTTTGAGACTTTTATTGGAACGCCGACGATTTAATTTAATTTTAAATTTTTTAATATTTGTATTATATGTGTTTTAATTTGGCTGTTCACCACCCTGAGATCCCCCCCCCCCCGGGGAGAAGGGCAGTATATACATTGAAATAATAAATAAATAACTAAATAAAGGTAAGTGAAACCCACCACTGCTACTTAGGTATTACATTATTAATAATAATACATTATTAGGTATTCTGAGAATCACATGGAACCCATGGGCTTCCCACCTCGTTCACAAGCCTTAGTTTACCAAAAAAAAAAAAAAAAAGGTTGAATTCTCATGTTCTATTAACAATCATTATATTTATTCACTATTTTATTTCTGCAGAAATCAAACTCTGTTTCTACCCACAATTAACCGTGAATACGCCTCCCTTACAACTTCCATCCATTTAGAAATTCTGACCTGCACAAAGAGAGGAATGGTGTTTAGGCGGAAGATTTCCATTCTGTTCATGGGGTCTCGAGCTAAAATGTGTAGTGCACCTGTGCAGCCTTCCACAATTTCTTCCATCTTTACCCCATCCTGAAGAAATAAGGCATTAAAGTATGAAAAAAAAGTACTGCTCATTCCTAGGCTAGCATCCAACACCCAAGAAAACATCAAGTTCCTTTTTATAATGATTTTAATAAAAAAATTAAATATTAAAATAGATGATAAAAATATCAATCGGGGGAAAAAATAAAACATAAGAAAAAAATAAAAAATGCAAAGAAAAAAATAGAAAATAAAAAATATAATGAAAAAAAGAGAAAAGATACATAAAAATAGCTTCCCCCTTCATCAAGATACACACACACACACACACACACACACACACACACACACACACACGTTTTCTGAGGTTTTTGCGGGTGTTTGTATGTAGGTCTTTGGTTATTCGGGTCTTCTCCCACGTAAAATTGGAAGTGTCTTGGCGACGTTTCGACGAAGTCTCATTTGTCATCTTCAGGCTGGTGTTTTCGGCTTCGTGCTTCCAGGAGCAATGTTCCTGAAGACCCGAATAACCAAAGACCTACACACACACACACACACACACACACACACACACACACACACACACTTATCACTTTTTCTAACATTTCAACCAAAGATCTCCTCTTCAGACAGAGGAGGCATCTCAGAAGGCATCAAGTTCAAATTACAGTTGAGTAACTAACCCTTCAGGAATCCTAAATAAATAACTTCTAAAACCAATTAAGATCATAAACAGAAGTTGCTTATCTCCTCTTACTGTGTATGGTTGCTGTGTGCCTGCAGCTGCATGACGTTGAGCATCTTGGTGAGCCTTTACCAGTAGCTGAACAAGGCGAGGGATGACAGCAGCTTCTTGTAGGGGGGCATGATTGGCTGGACATAAAGCCAGATTACGGATGAGGCCAATTGTAGCCTGTGAGCAGGAAGGAGAGGGCATATCGTCAAAACACTGGTAGATGCAAAACTAGACAAGCTTTCAAATAGTTTAATCAGTTTTGGTGTGTGATTTTTGAAATTTGGGTCCAACAAGGAAAGAGAGGGATCAATTCAATCCAGGATATTTTACACTAAATTTAATCTAAAATACAAGAGCATCACTGCAAAATTCCATCTCTGACTAGCAAACAGAATTATCCTCCCCACACCTTCCATCCTGGTTCATTCACACACTGGCGTTGTCTTTTCTTCCACAAAAGAAGCTTGATTCTCAAACTTCTATCATCATTTTGGCACTCTATGCCTCTCAGATTACTATTCTCATTAATAATATCTCTTAAACATTTATGGGGAGGAAATGTAATTATAAGCTTAGAATACTTTACGTAAATTGTGTAAGCAATTTTTATTACAAGCATGCAATCGTAGCTGGTATTATCATAAAACCCTATTAAAGATAAGTGCTGGGTGAAAGCAAAAGGTTAACCTACCTAATCTATACTCTGAACTGTGATTTGAAAGTAATGCTATCTTGGCTTGCAGTTTAGGTACTTAAGTCACTATATCTCACAATTATTCAATGTGGTAAGAAGTCTTCTATAATCAATGCTAGTAAGACTCTTTTCTCACAGAGAGGTCTATGTGGAAAAAATTAACCATAACCATGATCTCGAGTTTTATCAGAGAAGTTTCACTATGATCCTCACTCCTCCAATAAGCATTCTGATGGATATAGATTCCAAAATTATGATATACTCCCCTGAACATAGTGATCATCCCTGAAATGTGCCCAAGGCAGAAATATGAATCTGTTTCAGTTAAAAAAATGAAAAAAAGAATAGACATGCCCATAAATACTTAGCTATTGTCTCTCTGTGACTGTACCTTGATCAGTGGCCATTGATTGGGCTGATTAAGCAGCTTAACAATGGCAGGAATTCCATAGTTAAGCCGCACGGAGTTCTGTGCCATTTCAGCCTCTGGATGCCGACTGGTGAGATGCCTCAGAGCACACACAGCTGGCTCAGTGATGTCTTCTTTGTCTCCAGCTCGGAGAATAGTGTGTATCAGGGCTTCAACTCCATTTGACTGAGTCACCAAGGTTTTGTTCTTGCTGTTGTTGCAAGTCAAATTGGAGAGGGTACCAGTGGCACAGGTCAGCACATTGATATCATCTGAACTTAATTGGTTGACCAGAATCTTCAGGACACCATCAAGACCCTCCTTTAAAGACAATAAATAGCACAGAGAATTATTGCCTCAATCAGAAGCTAGGTCAGTATAAGGAAGTCACCAGACAGGCCCACTAGGATAGTACCACTACCGAGTTATTGGAGCAACTAGTCCTTAATTTTGGTTCAGTAGCACAATCAGGGAAGACTGAATAGCAAGACATTCCAGAACATCCTTTTACAACCTTTCATAAAGTAGTTATCCAAAGAAACAGTTATTGAGTAGAAATCTCAAGTAACTAGATAAAAAAGGGCTGGATGGGGCTTAAGTTTAAATAAAAGAGACTTTGGGGAAAAAGCATTGTTCACCTGCTTTGTGGCCACATCTGAGAGGTTTCTTAGAGTCCACAGACAGTTCTGCACAAGTCTTGGACTGGAGCTAGTCAGGTGCTTTCCCAGAGCTTGCATACCACCTTTTGGGGGAAAAAAGTGTACAAAAAATTAACCATGGTTGAACAAAAACAAAAGAAAGAAAATGGGAAAGGTAGAATTTAAATGGTTTGAAAAATTTCTTCAGAATATTTTAACCCCATTATAATAACACATTATGTATTTTCTGTTTTTAGGGCAAGACAAAGTATAACTAGGGACCTGTTCTGTAATTAGCAAGACTTATATGGCTACTCATTGGTCTGCTTCTACAATAGCACAGCTAAAGAAGTAGTAAAACATGTATTTTTAAAGAAACAACATAATGTAATGAATTATCTTTTGATTGTAATGAAAGTTAATTCTCTTTTAAAATATATATTGAATCCAATTTATGCATACTGTTTTCTATTTATTTATTCAATGCTGTTTTATTATGAGGCAGATTAATTTATTTAAATAAATACACAAGTAACAGTAATGTTAGGAAAAATATGTTTTACATATGTCACTGAAAGAATATTTAGCACCTAATATTGATAAATTATTGTACATGATTCTTTAAAGCAACAGAATCTTAATTTTCCCCTACCTAGTTATTTGCTTATCCTGCACTCCCAGAATTGTCATCAAGAGCTCTATTGTTTAGGGAATTCTGGGAATTGGCCTACATAAGATTACATAATAATCTAATCATACATGTCCTCATCAGTTTGCAGTTCTGTCTCAATTGTCACCACTCACCAGCTTCCACAATGGCTGGCTTGTTGCTGGGGCAGACAGACAGGACTTTGAGGACACGGCTAGTAGTCCACAGAAGTTTCTCATAGGTGTAACTTCGCATAATTTGAACAAGAGCTTGGGGACCTCCATTGGCCAAAATTATGAGCTGCAGATACAAACATAGAGAATAGCATTCTTTCATTTCTCTGGGCAAAAGCAAGATAATTGCAATTCATTGTCTTAATCATGTTACTTTTCCTTACTCCTGTCTTCAGCTGATGACCCTGAAAATAAAGCTCTTCCTCACCAGAATAAGAAAACCTGGTCCTCAGAAATATGTACACAGGTGTGCCTAAACTAACACATAAGCTATCATCTATCTCACAGGGATGATTACCTATACTAGGATGATTGCCTTATTCTATGAACAAAGGAAAATTTAAATTACTGAACCAGAGTCCATCCCCACCCACCCCCAAAGTATTTCAAGGTTAGAATACAAGTCCGTACTTTGCTTTCTTGGTTCCCATAGGCAAGCAGCTGCAAACAATCAGTGGTGATAGCCAAGAATTTAGGATTATTCTTTGTCAGCAAGGGGACCATCTTCTGAAGACCATCAGCAAGGCGAACAGCCATCTTGGCACCTTCCTGGTACAGCAGTAGGTTGTGAAGAGTAGTGATGGCATAAAACAAGACTGACTCCACTGGAGAGCTATGGGTTGAGAAGTGGGAAGACAACAAAGAAGAATTTTGTTACTTAAGACACATAACAAATTGTATGGATATATGTGTTGCAGCCAAAATTACAACTGAAGATAGCTGACACGAATTTTATTTTAAAAAAAATAGTTCAAAAAATTTAGTTCAAAAAAATATAAGACAGGGTCTTATTTTTGAGGAAACACGATAGTTGCTTACAATCCACCCTCAAAATTCTGGCTGCTGTCCTATCTCTGATACGATCACCCTTTGCAGGCATAGCAATTGGCTTTTGCATTTACAATTTATTGTAGTCTTCTAGGGTCAAATGATTGTGTTTTACAACCTCTTTTTGCCATCTTCTGGCAAATAAACCACCCACTGAATAAATTGAATTTGCGTTTATGACATTATTTGCTTAACAACCATGTAATTTATTCACAACTGCAGTGACTCACTGTAAAAATGTAATAAAATTGAGTCTGGTCACATGGTGATTCAACTTACGACTGCAATGACTTATGACCAAAATTCCAGGCTCAGTTATGTTTGTAAATTGAAGACTGCCTATACTTCTTTTAATCTAATATTGTCTTTTCTCAGAAAGTAACATGGTACTCCCACAAAAAAAGCCCAGCCAACATCTTTAAGGATCATGGAAATTATTCTCTAAAATTAACTACTCTAATTTATACTGAGAGTAGGAGCCTGGTAATGCTTTTTTTTTCTTGCCATTGATCAGACCTGGGACTTAGTGTGTATAAAACTGTTGTTTCTCTAAAATTGAGAAAAGATATCTCCAAGTTAAGCATTTATACTCATGATGGTGAACCTATGGCACACATGCCACAGATGGCAAGTGGAGCCATATCTGTGGGCACGTGAGCTTTGCCCTAGTTTAGCTCTAGCATGCATGCATGCGCCGGCCACCTGATTTTCAGCCCTCCCCAGCCCACCAAAGTCAGGAAACGGACTGTTTCTGGCCTCCAGAGGGCAGTTTTCACCCTCCCCAGGCGCCTAGAAAACCTCTGGAGCCTGGGGAGGGCAAAAAAACAAGTCTTCCGGGCCCACTATGCCATCGCATGCCAAAAGCGGGGGGAGTACAGGGCGTTACACGCGCATATGCTGGGCGCACTGAATTCTGGGTGTGGGCCTGCACATGTGCAAACCCCCCACACTCCCCCCACTTTTGGCACACGACGGTAAAAAGGTTAACCATCACTGATTTATACTATAAAAGAATATGCAGTATTGAGCTAACTGTTCTTGCATTCCTTCATCAAGTTAAGAGGAAAAAAAAATGAAAATTTAGTAATGGAAAAGGTAAAGGCATGAGAAAAGACCCAAAGTAACTGCACTTTGAATCTGTTTGATATAAGAAGGGACAGAAAGACACTCAAGTAGACTTTGAATATTTTGTTATTATCTTCTAAATCGGTCAAGTTCTGAAAATGTTGCTGTTTCTCTTCCATAAGAATATTTCTCCTAAATTTCCCACAAAAATTTTTCTTGGCCCTGAAGCAGCATACGAAGCCACTAAGCAAGAGATGCGTTTTTTGCAATCATAACATTTCTGCATATTTAATTTTGCCTTCCCTCACATCTAATATATTTTTCTTTCTATTTGTCAAGGTAAACTGAGGCTGAAATCAGTGATAGTGAACTGTGAAAGTATTGATCCAATTATGAGTTTTGTTTTGTTTTGTTTTGTTTGTTTTCTGGGGGTTCCAATATGGTGGTGCCAGAGGTAGTACTCTGGAATTTGTAAGACTTTTTCTACTGCAAGGAAAAAGCAAGAGTAAGCATGACTCAGCCATAGCTTGCTGAGACTTGTGTTTCCACAACAAAGCCAACTCCTCCTTGTCAAAGCAGCTGCTCATCAGCTCCATTTTGTGCCAACTGGGTGTGGACTTGCAGCAAGATCTGCCTGGCAAAGGAACAGGAGAGACAGAAGAGTTGTGGGAACAGCTGGAAGAAGTATTGCACAGATTAAGTTCCCGTTGGGCGTGCAATGAATAGCTAGTGTCAGCATATCTTAAACGAATGTCCTTGGGCGTATTAAATATTAAATTTAGTCAATACTCCTAAAGTAAGAGGTGCTCTTCACATATAATAGCAGCATAACAGGTTCTGAACTGGTTATCACTAGGTACACTTCACAGTGTTGCTTTTGACCTAGAGAGCCCTATTTAGCTTACCACTTGCAATATTCTCTACATTAGGTACAACATAACCATCCAGCCTGTAAAGAATGCTAAATATCCCCTACTCCTGCATAATGACTACGAGATATAAAGGAGAGTTAGAAACGTTGTTTTTCAGTTTTGGCACCAACTCTCCGGAAACCTGTATGGGGCCCATCTTCTGACATTCGGGTGACCATGTTAAGATCATGGTCAGTTGGATACCATATTATAAGCATAACAGCGAGAATAGTAAAGATTTTAATTATTTGAATAGTTCTACAATCATCTTTTATTTATTATATTGCTTACTGAATGCATTTGTTGTGCTATTTTAAGCTGCAAACTGCTATGGGTTCTCCAGAAGTATGGCACTACAGAAATGTAGTAAATAAATAAATGCTAAAGTGCCATGATTAGCTGTTAAGTATGTTAACTATTGAAATTATGTTAACTAGTTTCCTCTTTTTTTGGTTCTCAAATCCCAAGATAAAAAGGCTTTGAGAAGCCCTACATCAAAGACAAAATGAACGTATCAGATGATAGTTCTCAATGAAACCAACAGAACTAGTAGAAATGAGTTAAATAAATTAGTAATAGACAGACAGAAACTCTTTGTAGCACCCGGAGACTGACTGTGGAGAATGGCTGTAGAGGACTGAAAGTGATGCATTTTCAAGATAGGGATATTTCCTTTGTTATTTCTTCCAAAGCAGTAGTCATATGCAAAGACAGCATGGGACAATGCAAAAAAAACACCATTTTCAGGAAAGCTTAGGAGTTTGGCATTTATTTAATCCAAAGCACTAGGCAGGAGGGATGGAGCTTGCAAAAATGACAAAACTGACCAGTTTGATCAGAGAGAAAAAAAATGCTAAACACTTTTTTTAAAAAGACTGGAAGACTTATATGAGTTTGTATTGAAAGAAGACAAGACTGAATTGATGATTTAGTGATTTAGGTATTAAAAAGGATCAAAGAGGAAGAGAAAAAAAATAAGATGGCAATTACCGTATTTTTTTTGGAGTATAAGATGCACCTTTTCCGCCCAAAAAAGAGTGAAAATCTGGGTACATCTTATACTCTGAATGCAGCCCTGCCCAGCTTCTCAAACAGAGGTTACAGAGGCTGAAAAAAGCATCAGAAACGAAGCTTCAGAAAAGAAGTTCTCAAACAGAACTTCAGAGGCTTTTTCTCTGAAGCTCTGTTTCAGAAGTTTCAGAGGCAGTAAAAAAAGCAAAAAAAAAAAAAAGCATGGCACGGGGCTCACAACCAAGGAACCTGTTGCTAAAATTCACCTCTGGGAACAGTTGATTGGTGGTATTTGAACCGCCCACCAATCAGCTTTTTTCTTATTTTCCTCCCCAAAAACTAAGGTGCGTCTTATACTCCGGTGCGTCTTATACTCTGAAAAAATATTGTTCTCAACAGAAAGAAGTGCATATGTAATTCTACATTTTCTTTTCTTCTTTTCTGTATTTTTCCCTTAATCTTTCTTTAATTATATATGATTTTACTGTATTGAAAAATTCTAATAAACAAGGCCCAAAAAGATAAACCTAAAAGAGAAGGGCAAATTACACCAAGCCCCATGTGGACTATAATATTGAATAAAATAGGAAGAATACATAGATAAAGCTACTGCAATATTTCCAGTGACAAAGAAAACTGTTCTTAAAACCATGTATCTTCTCTTCGTAACATAACTCCTGGGACATTACCTAAGCATACGCACGAGGGCTGGGATACCTCCAGACTTAAAGATGGACAGCAGCCCTTCACGATGGTGAGACAGGTTGTGGAGAATGCTGGTAGTGCAGCGGGCTGTATCCAGGTCACTGGTGTTTTGCATGGTACGCACCACAGCAGCAACAATTTGAGCAGACTGCATAAGAGCCCGGCGTGAGGCTTCTTTCTTAGATAGCTGGTTCACAATCATGGCTGCTTTGCTGACTACCACCTGGAGGGAGAAGAAAAAGAATGGAAGTTATAGAATGGAACAATTATTACAGCACTCTTCAGAGTATCAAGTTCTACAAAACTCCAGATTTCATGTTTCAGTGTTATTAATAATATTAACTACTTCAGAGCCAAGAAATACTATCTCATATAAAAGGTGGTTAATATTATTATCATCATATAACAGTAACAGATATTTTGGTACCAATGATTCCATACACTTTTTGAAACTTTCACAAAGAGCTTAGATTTTATGAGCCTTTGGAAAGTCATGAGAGTCACCTTTATCTTGGGGATGGGTGGGGGGGGGGAGATGTTCCAGAAAAGGGGAAGCCCATATAGGGATGGCAGCTGTGAAGCTCTCTCCTATCACATCTAACTTCGGAAAGCACTCCCTTTTGCAACAGGTTGTAACATGAAGAATTTCTCCAGAAAACGTGTCATGTTAGATATCCATGGCAGGAATCATGTAGGATTTAATAGGGAAAGATCAGCATTTTGAATTTGCTAATTCAAGTGCAGCCTAATAAACTAATGAAAATGCACTTTTGTGAGCATTCTGCATTAAAAAGTCCATGTTATTGTGTGCAACCAAGTTCTGGATCCTGAATGAATAGATAATTAATGTTAATGTATCAAGGCTCCCTGAATAGTTGAACATTTTTTGTGGACTGGATAACATTTTTTGTGTCCAATGGAAGAAATTATAAGGTTTGAAAAATATTCAAAATTCCACCTCTGATGACAATGTTACTCATTAAAAGCAAAAATTGTTTAAGCCCCTCCAAACCATACCTCTATAAGATAAAGGCCAGAGCATTCCTTTGAGTGGCATGATAAATATAAAAAAAACAACAACATTCTTTTGGGCTGATAACAACCCATTCAGCAGCTTCTTTGCTTTTCCATGGAAAGTACCACTTTATGCATAGTATAGGATTACCGAAGCATTAGTAATACTTCAAATCATAAGCAATCAAGCAATTAGCTCTATTAAATCCCCCAGAAACCTTTTGAGACACCAAGGGTCTAAATGCATTTCCATACCGGATCTTCATCATTCAGCAGTTTGGTGAGTTCAGGGATAGCACGAGTGGCTAGTTCAGCATCATCTTGGTAGTTGATGAGGTGCACAATGGCTGACTTGAGCATTTGAGAGGGCTCAGCCAATCGTTGTACATTTGTCTGCTGCCCCTCAACTTGGGTAGTCAGTAGAAGTGTGTGGTCTTCAGCTGTCTCTGGATACATGGCCGCCCGGATGCGCTGGGCACGGGTCATTGCAAGCTGGGACTCCAATTCCGCTGCAAGGATGATTGACAAGATAGGATTAACAAAGACAAACTCTAATCAGAATTTTTAACAGTCATATTAGGAAGTTCCTGGGACTGCTTCAGCTCTATGAAGTGTAGGAGACTTCACATCTGAACAAAGAGATAAGGCTGGAGTTAATTAACTAGCATGATTAAGCAGCTGTAATACAAAGCTGTTTAATTAAAAACATGAAAATGAGATGGGAAATGGTAACTAGCATGCATAAGGAACTGAAAATTTTTATGTGTGCGCGCATGCACACAGACATACGGGCACACACAGACACAAAGGGAAGGAGGGAGGGATTGGGGTGAAGAATCTTAGGTTTTGCAGCAACCTAGATTTCTTTGCAGTTCTGAGGCATTATGAAAAAGCTGGTGCCTGATTTATTATTTTTTTTTACTATTTCTCATTAAATGGTTTCTCTGCCCCATTCCCTGCTCTTTCAATATGTAATATGAAATATAAATATATAATATGAAATGTTTGTAAATGTTTACTCATTTCTGTGCTATCCGGGGTCCTTGGCAATAGGGATTCCTTACAGTGAATCAGGGATGAAATTCAATTTTTTTCACTACCGGTTCTGTGGGCATGTTGGGGGAAGAATACTGCAAAATCTCCATTCTCACCCCACTCCAGGGGAAGGATACTGCAAAATCCACATTCCCTCCCCACTCCTGGGTGAAGGATATTGCAAAATCTCCATTCCCACCCCATTCTGGGGCCAGTCAGTGGTGGTATTTGTCAGGTCTCTGAAGTACTCAAAATTTCCACTACTGGTTCTCCAAACTGCTCAAAATTTCCATTACCGGTTCTCCAGAACCTGTCAGAACCTGCTGGATTTCACACACCCTCCCCTAGTGAATCACATCATTTTACTCAATCACAAAAATATAATCCTTTTGTTCTTTCAGCAGCCAAGATATTCTGCTTACCCCCGAATGTATTGATTCACACGAAAGTAAGAAGCAGTAGTTTAAAAAAAAATCCCTGAACTTTTCTGATTATTTTTGTACTGTTGAGAAGACCTTTATGTTTTGTTACTTTATTTTGAAATAACCTGTTTGTGTGGGCTTTTTTCACTTTACAGAGAGTAAACTAAGTCTTAGGAAAAGTGTCATGACCACATCTGACCACATGACCCAATTCATAAAATACAGGTTCATTTCTAAAAGTTGACTGATATTGACAAATGAGAAAAAGGGGAAGATTATTATTCCTTTTTTAGCTAATAGCTGTATGGTAACCACCCACATCAATGGCTTCTAGCATATATGATGTGGTTCTAAATCTTTTACTAAAAATTAAAAACTGACCAAGGCAAATTGTTATCTTCTAAGCGTGTGTTGGTAATTTCAAAGACACTGATTTAACAAGGTCTACACAATCAGGATTCAGGAATTATTAGGACAATTATCTTTACCCATCTAACTAAAAATCATTATTAAGTTATAGACCAACAACTCAACATTATAGTCAGAATCTATGTTTTAAAAAAAACACTACTAGTGGATATAAGCCTGTAAAGCAAAAATAAGCAAAAGATAGGCCTGCGAACCAGATAGCTTTCAGTCTATAATGTCTGTGCCCGTTTTAATGCAGATTAAATACTGTTTCTTACATTCACATTGATAACCATTTTAGAGTATCCAATTGAATATAATGTAAAATTGTTATCTCAACTCAATTTAAGTTCATAGTGAACTAAACTAAATGACACAGAATTTGCAGGGTAGCAATTTTACTGCAGCAATCTCGGCATACTGAGATTTGATTAAAGACTACATTACTTTAAGATGGATATTTTCCCAAACTAATACTCTTATGATAGAGGAGTGCATGATCTAGGGAGCTGTGAATTCTGGACTTTATATTTCCAGCACATTAGAAAATACAAAGTTGAGGATAGACATTGCTTTCAATTTCTTTATGGAATAAAAGCAAATTGTGCATTTAAATAAAAAAAAGCAAATATTACCTTGAGTCTGGGCCTGCCCTGATCCAGGTTGGCTGTAAGTAGTAGTTTTCTTAATGGTGTACTGCTTGCCATAGAGGTCATCTTCATCCATCAAGCCCTTGCTGCTCACTGACGGCACCTGGGTGTTCATTCCAGAATGGATACCTGAATCGTAGGTGTATGTTTGCTGCCATTCTGTCACCTTGATGGGTTGATCTATTATGTTCATCATATCCATGGCTATTCTGTAAAAACACCCATCTGGATTAGACCCTCAAATATAATGCATACTGTTAATAGTCAATCTTCCCAATGTCCAATTCTTAATAAATCTGCATTTGCTCTAGCCAAATTTTCAGAGTTTTTGCACTATTTGCACTACTATTAATCTTCTCATTGTTCCCACCACCCATCTCCTTCCACTTATGACTGTATGACTGTAACTTTGTTACTTGTATCCTTATGATTTATATTGATATTGTTTCTAGATTGCTTATTTGTACCCCATGACTATCATTAAATGTTGTACCTTATGATTCTTGACGAAGGTATCTTTTCTTTTATGTACCAAGACAAATTCCTTGTTTGTCTAATCACACTTGGCCAATAAAATTCTATTCTATTCTATTCTATTCTATTCTATTCTATTCTATTCTATTCTATTCTATTCTATTCTATTCTATTCTATTCTATTCTATTCTATTCTATTCTATTCTACTCTACTCTACTCTACTCTACTCTACTCTACTCTACTCTACTCTCTACTCTACTCTACTCTACTCTACTCTACTTTATATGTTAACTAGTCTTCATAAAGTACAAAGGCTGTTGTTGCTCTACAGTTAAAACTCTTTCTTGATTTAGTCCAATGAAAAGATTATGGTACTTTAACACAACTACCAGTTTCAGCTCCCAAAAGGTCAAAAAAAATGTATGATCCTTGCATTGTTACCATCCTCATAAAACACAGTGCCCCCAGTGAACAGTGCTCCCTTCAGCTGACTGAATTCAAAGGTTGATTGATTCAACATTCGATGACTGAATGTTACATTCAGTGTCCAATTTGCATCCAGCAAAAGGGGAAAAAACTTGGCCGCTTACTTAAAAAGCATAATGGAATCAAAGCAAGACATTGTAACACTTTGCATTCAGCAATGGTGATGAATTTCCTTCTAAACTGCAGCTAAACTGGATGTTAAGCTAAACCACACCAGAACTGCAACATTGTGAGAACATAGCAATGAAACAATAGATTTTCTTCCCTTTTACTTTTCTCTTTCCTTTGTTACTTTTCTACTTACACCTGCACTTTATGAGAGAACAGTCAGTGGACCCAGTAGCAGGTGGTCACCACTGCACCTAGTCCAAGCATGTATCTTTCTAAGGTTTGTGATTAGCTATGGGTGCTCTTCTGGAGATGGCAGCAGGATTCTCTCACAGGTGCAGAGGTAGCAGAAGAGACAGCAAAGGTGAGAGGAATAGGAATGGGAAAGGAATTGTGCTTCGTTGGAGGTGAGATCTGGAGAAGACAGGCAGGTAGGAGAGGAATGACAGAACGATTGGTCACTGATTTGGCTCAAGTTCTTCCTCCATGCATATTTACATAAAGGCTTTTACCTTTGGAACAAATTATTTTTCTGTCAAACTGCTTCAGCAGCATGCTGGCCTTATATAAAGGCTCCAATATGAAGATACATCCTCAGCGATAGTTAGCAAAATTCCTTATTACACAGCGGTTCATAGATGACCTGAGTTCAGAGCCTTGGTCCCGATTCTATTTTAAACCCCATGATAATGATATACTATATATACAAACATATTTATCTCTTGTCAAATTTATTTCGAATGTATATGGAAACCAGCTTTTTTTTTTACTTTTCTTTGCCAGGGCAACAAGATAAATATCTCTGCTTGTTAGGAATAGCTGTTTTACAGAACAGGAAGAGAACAGCTACCATGAATTGGGAAATAATCTTTTAATATTATTTCTCATTAAGGTAGAAAACGGTGGCAGCTAAGGAAGGAACTGCCAGTATTAGAAAGGCAGACAACAAATGACTTTTTTAAACGGCTTAATTTTTCTAGGGCATTCTCAGGAAACCTAAAAGAAATGCTGCCAGTTGTATTCTATGTGGATCATGAAATGTCCTTTTAGTATTTTATTTGCTTTGGAAAGTGAGAGGAGAGAAGAGGTAGAAGAAAGAAACGGTGCCTACCAAAATGGCATTAGTCCTTCCTAAATAAAGGGTAGAAATGGAAATCTAGTATAAGAATTGCTTGATAAGCAACCTCCTGTCCCAGATAAATTTGCTAGCTTGTTTTCTGGTGGGTAGAGACTAATAACAAGCACAATTAAGGGCTGTTCCTTCCCTAAAAACATGTTGCCCTTCTCCTCTGAGCAATCCATTGCCTCCTATTAAATCTGCAGAGTATAACTTGGGAAGGAGAAGGTAGGCCTGATGCCATCAAAATAATCAACTTACAGGGTGTGTATGTGCAAGAAGGGTAGGGAAAGCTTAATGGCAGCAATTTCAACAGCTGCCATTAACAATATGTTTTTGAAAGAACTTTTCCCCCCAAGTAGATTATGTTGTTCAAAACGCCACTGTAGTCAAACTGCAGATTTATTCCCTCACCTCATCCCATCTGGGGACATCACAGAAACCTTACTCATAAAAGCTTGACCAGCTAAAAAACATGTAGCTCTAAATAGCAGCTGACTAAACTAACATGTTGAAAAGCTATGCTTCAGTCTATATGCTCTTTGATGATCATTTTTGCAACTATTTCTACAGAACAACTGCCCCCCAAACCTCTAGACATTTTGTGGGTATTACTCCCAGATTTCCCAAAATTTACTAGTTTATATGGTACAAATATATTTTTTTATTTTTTTAAAAACATTAATAGTATGATAGGAATATAGTTACTGGCATGTCAGAGTTCATTTTATTTTGGAATACTATAACATGGCGGAAGAGAACTTAATTTACCATATGTCCCCTCATAGGATATAAGTTACCATATATCACCAATCCCAGTTTTTCCTGTCTATAGTATTTTTTTTCTGTCATTGAAACCAATTCAGTTTTCATTTGTGCGGCTGTCTTCCTTCAAGGCATTTAGTGCAATGTATACAGGCTTATCCTAGTTTATAGTCACCACAACCTTGTGATTTTGACAAGGTAGTTTAAGTCATGGCTCAGGTATGCTTTAATTTAAAATAGAGCTGTCTGCTTAGAGTCATACAATACTTTCAAAACAGCACTTTAACACTGCTAAGGGCCAGCTTATATAATTAGCAAAACATAATGGAAAAGTTTTGATGGAAGTACATCTGGTTCATGCATTTTAGTTCTTACATGAAGCTAAAAAGCTAGTTTGCTTAAATATGATTTGTTGATTTGTTACCAATAAGTCACAAAAATGGTTTCATGCCAAGTCATAGAGGTGGAAACAGATTTTGAAAAAATAATCCTATTCAAATGATGAAGAAAATTCAGTTATGACTAGTTCTCATTCAACATCATTAAGTTTGGAGAAGAATTCTAGGCAAACTGAATATTATACATATTTAAATATTCTTCTACAAAAACTACTTTAACTTTTGAAAATTAGCATGCTTACCCATATATCTTTTATGTTCAATGGTTTTATATACCATCTGCTTTCTATACAGTGTAATGGCTGAAAAATGTATAATTTAAAGAGAAACCTTGAGTATATAAAGTGATCTAGATAAAAGCATATTATTAATTGATGGTATTGGAAATTCTTGAGCCAAATGTATCATTACACTGAAAAATCCTTATCACCTTCTGCTTTACCTCCAAACACATTGGAAATTCCTAGTTTTGCAATGATGTTGTGAGTGTAACAATCATAGTAGTTAGTCATTAAACTACAACTTCCTTCGTCTCATCTAGCCAGATGCCATTTTTTCCACTAGGTTGAGAGCATAACCCTTTGATTGAGAACCCATAATTTCTATAAATTGAATGGTATCACATCAGAAAGGTTGTACTTAATTTCATGATGTTGGCGTGTCCAGACAGTACTGACTGACAGACAAATCCAGTCAAATACTAAACAGATTACACCACTAACACTGTGTTAAAGCAAAGTGGTTCTCTAATGTCAGGAGAAGGGGAACTGGGCCAAGCACTAACAAAGGATACATCAGTTATGTTGATGATTAGGAAGAGAGTCCCTTGAGCAAACAGAGAACAACTGCCACACCCAAGCTAGGAAGGGCAGTTAAGTTGCTTCTCATTTCTGTTCCCCAAGGAAGAGAGTTAGAAAGGTTCCTTCTGCCAGATGGAAATAAATTGAAACTTGTGAAGGAAGATGTATTCCTCCAGAAAATGGATTCCTAGCTTGGCATTCCAATTACTAGTATATCATGCAAACTGATCCAAAGTAATTATTGATGTGTTTGATTTAGATAAATAACTGCCCAGTGCAGATTTAAATATTTGCTTGAACCAGGTGGTCTTTTGCCATATACTTCTGGAATGCTTCCAGAAGTGGTATCACGGAGCTTTTTAAATGAATGTGTAGTTATCACACTTTCCTCCCAATTCCGCATATAAAGAATCTCAGAAGTTGTACTTTGAAATATCTCATCAAATGTGGATGGAAGAGGTAAGATTTCTGAATACACTTAGAAGATGGGAGATTAATTATCTGGTAAATTGAGTAAATTGAGAACATGCAAAAGAAAAGAGAAAGGTAGCCTAAAGAAGTGCTGCTTTCCAAATTCCTGAATCTTTAGAACGTTTCAATCAGTCCTGAAAGCAGACTCTGATCTCCAGATGACAATGGCCACTGTGCTCAAAGCAGATACTTATTACTCCCACAAAATCTACAATGGCAAAATCTATAATGGCTATATTGTTAATTTGTTGACATTGTCGATTAGTTGGATATCAGCACTAGGTTAAACTTAGATGATCTCAAAAAGTTAAGCAAGGCCATGTTTTAATACTGGAATGTGAAACCATCAAATCAGTAGGTTTGACTCAGAAAATGAAAATTATCCTAGAGAAAGGCAGTGATAAACTCAGTTCTGTACTACTACCCACATATGGTAAGAAGATGGGCATGAATGCGTCTATAAACTCCCAAGGAACTGAATTGAGTTCAAAGGCATTTGTTTTAATTTTATGTTAGAAACTAGTTTGACTGTCCAGTGGCCCAATGTTTCCGTCCCCAATCAAAAATGGGAAGAACAAACCCTGTATTTTTCTAAGAGATGACACGACACTCATTAAAATAGCTGGGGGGCGGGGAAGGAGAAAAGACCATTTTTAAAATTCAGTTTCTTTTCAGGCTCCAAAGGACCATTACTTCTGTGGCAAAGCTGTTGCTTCCAGAATGAATGTCCCAAAATATATGGTGAGTTGGGAACATACATAAATTGCTGCACAATGGCAGGGCAGGAAATTCATTTAATTCCTTTTCAAGCAATTGTGCTGACACATTTAAAATCACGGCATAAAGAAGATCCTTCCTGCATTGTTAAACATGATGGCTGCAGTAGTTAACGTAACACAAAAGTAACAAGAAAATTGAGCCAAATGCTGTTAATTAAATCAGCCAAGCTTTCCGATTTACAGTTTAATAAAACTAGAACTGCATAAAGAATTATAGTCTCTTACTGCAGGTAATTCTTTTCTTGCTGTGCACTGAAACCATATGGCTCCTAGTTAACCCACTGGATTTCCTGCATAATGAATGAACCCCAGCAATGAAATATATAAAAATCATTAATTTGTTCTTCAAAATATACACTGAGCATAAAGTAAGAATGTTTTTGGGTACCATTTCAAGTTTCCATAAAATTTATTTTTAAAATCTATATAGTTCACAAAAGAAAATAAAGTAAAATCAATTATGGATAAAGTCTTAAAAAATCAATTGATCATATGAATTTTACACCAACTTGTTTCAAGCAGCAGCGAAAGTGTAATGTTTTTTTCTTTTAAAATGTTTAGGGAATATTGCATGGAATTTGTATTTTTCTTCTAGCCTTGGCTTTCAAACAATGTTTCAGATGTCACAGTCTGAATTTACTGTCTTATATTGACTGTTTCTGATATTTCTACTCCTTTTTAACATTACATGTAGTTATTTCCAATATTTCAATAACTAATTTTAACCAGCATAAAAACATAAATAAGAACATGAGAATCAAAAACACAATATAAGCAATGTTGAAATACAGTATAAAGTATTTTGAGAAGAGAAAAGCATTCAAGAATTCCCATTTGGTTCTTTCCAGGGATTATTTTTCAAGCACTGACAATTTCAAATATTTTTATGGATGCAAATATTATTTTAAATGTAAGTTTTTTACTAATTGTATTTTAAATTTTAAATACTATAAGTACTCTTATGAGATTCTTGAAAAAGTATATTAAATAATGTTTTAATAAATTTGCAAAAGTTACTTAAAGGCCTTGTCTTCCATCTATAGCTTCTCTGACTATTTGTGGGACATTATAAAACCATTCTCTTCTCTATCTGATAGTTCAGAATCAATTCTGATTGGTCATTGGACTATTAATTATTGTGACTTTTCCTGAGGATGCAATAGTTTAAATAAGAGCTAATTATTTACTGTGGGAAGCAAGGATGACCTGTCATAATGATGTTAGTAATTTTTTTTAAAAAAACAAGGCAGCAAATCCCAAATAGATTTTATTTTAAAAGTTAATTAAATCAAGAAAATCAAAGCAGAATGTTAGAATGGGTTAATTTTGCTCAGATTCAAAATAATACAGTAGTCCTAACAGTTACCTATTGGGAATGGCCACACAATGGTACAGGATTGCCTGATCTAGTGATTGCCTGATCTAGTGATCTGCAATAGATCAGCAGGGTTATCAATTTTTAATTGCCGTATTTGCACAGGCTAATTTATATGAAAAGGAAGAAAGTATCTAAAAAAATTCTGAATTCAGATTTGTTTGTCTAATCAAAAAAAGAAAGGGGTGGAGATTCTAGAGGTTCAACTCTTTAAATGTACAACTGGATTCACACATTTATGCGGAAATTATATATGTAAACCAAGCCATCGTTAATAGCAATGCCACCATTATTTGTGTACCTAAATTGACCTGGTGTGAATTGGATATTATATAAAACAAAAAGTAGATCTGCCCATCCCTGGCCTAGATCAGCTCAAGCAGAGCAAGAGTGTGCTTTGAATTACAGTACATTTGACTTCATCCTGCACTTTATTGCTGCATAAATACAAGTTTGTCTAAGTTTGCTGATTCTGCAATCTTCTTCAAGCAACTATAGCTGAGGAAAAAGCCTTGTTTCTAATCCAAGTCAGAGCTGTAAAATAATGAGATTCCTTTTGGTGGTTAGGGTGGGTAGTACAAGGAGAACAAGTTTCAGAACCCCACCCCCCCAGGAATCTGTATTCTGTCTCTCTGAATTCCACTGGGGGTCCTGATTAACCAGTTCAATGATGGGAGCTGGCATTTGTGAGAGGTGAGAGAAGGAAACTCCCACAACCGAATAAAGCCAGAGAGTTTCCTTTTATGGACACACTGAGACAACTGAACACATAATTTGCTCCTACTTAATAGAAAGAAGCACATTCCAGATGCCTTCCTTCTTCCTCCTCCCACTCATTTCTAACAAAGGAGACTAAATCAGAAACCCAGACCTTGCAGAGAGAAAATACTAAGAGGTGACAATATTTAGTTCCAGATAGATATGGATATCTTTAAATCCTTACTCCCACACAGATTATTAAACTAGCTAGCAGAATTTCTGCAATAGCTAGGTTATGGATTCAAG
Organism: Coluber constrictor foxii; assembly: GCA_038048745.1. Lineage (NCBI taxonomy): Eukaryota > Metazoa > Chordata > Lepidosauria > Squamata > Colubridae > Coluber > Coluber constrictor. The sequence continues at coordinate 76,603,697 of CM075961.1, forward strand.
GTTCAGTCCCAACATGGTCCAATTTAAAGGACTACCAATGATTCTTTATCCCATTTCCTTAGTAGACAGGAATTTACAAATCGAAATCTACTGCCATCCCTGGCTCAATAATTACTTTCTTCACCTCATAACTATGCTGCAAAAGTTTGTTGGAAGTTAAAACCCAACCCTCTCCTAGAAAAATGAAATATTTTAGGATATACTAAAAAGGCAGAATATTTCCCCTAAAGGAGAAGTAGAAACTCAGAGAAGCAAAAACTCATTCCCCCACCTTTGTCAATGGGCCATTAAAGCCTCAGCATCTCATCTGCAATACAAAGGACCCATATAGCAACAGAAACTCACCACATGGCACCTGGGAAGATTACATCAGCCAGCAAGGCTAAGACCCCCTCACCCCCTGGGAGTCTGACAACCAATCAGGATACTCTTCCTGAGCCCCAGGAAGTTCAAAGCCTAGAGAGGACATAAAACCCAGGAACTCTCAGCATCTCGGCCCCTTTTCTGCTCAGGAACTCAAACTATGTGATCCTGTCCACCATTAAACCATCTTTCCAAGCAGTCTCTATGTTTCCAGTGTCTTTTTCCCCACTTCCAAGTTAAGTTCACTTGGAACTTAACCCAGAAGGACATTTCTTCCAACAAGTTAACATGGCAACTCTTTTCCACAATATAATTGATTGTAATGTAATTAATTTACAGTCCTCTGTACAACAGTTGTAATCTTATCTTTATTTTCATTTTTTTTTAGTAGAAGACTGGTATTTTTCACCATAATTATACTTTGCTCATGTTCTGTTGCATGTTATGTATGTGATGGAGCACTACAAACTACAGTATTGGAAGCAGAGTTGTACTAAGGAAAATGTTGACTTTTATTTAAAATGAGAGCAGATGTCAACCCTCATGATATAATATTATGCAAAAATGTACCACATAACAGACCAAAAATTAGCAACATCAAGTACTTTTCAAAAGAGCTTCAGTGCTGAATGAGTTATTTTTGGCACTCTTTGTGAACATAAAACTAAAGTATGTCATATAAAATAGTGGAATTATTAATGAAAGAGTATAACAACTAACAAATAAAAAGCCCACTAAGCAATATGCAGATTTTATATAAAATTAGTGTGCTCCATTTAGCTTGGTTTTCAACTCAGATCAGTTTCAACCAGGGTGAACCATGGCAAAGGAATGTAATGGTAGTAGTGATGGAGAATGGTCAAAGGTGGACACAGAATTACCTACTTCTAATTTACAACATTATTAATATCAATTCTTTTTCTACTTCAAAGTCATTACTTGTATGCAATTCTGCATATAAACTCATCTAATAACTACCCCATTTTTTCTCCGTTTGCATTTGAATTCTTTCTGCTATATTATTACTGCCTAAAATAGTTCAACTGTATTCCAAGCATTTCAAGACCTGCTATTACCCATTCTGTAATATTTGCTTCCTCTCAATCCATTGGTTCTATTGAGGCCTGGAACTGCCATTGATAATTCTGAAATGTGTGCAGGGAGGTTTTTAAAAAGGCAGTAAATGGGGACATTTTTTTTTTTTAATTGGTACATGGGGGAAATAAATTCTGGACACCTGATCAACCAACCATAAGGTTAAATATCTACATTAAAAATATATAGAACTTTCCCTTCCTTATTCACGCAGAGAGATAACAAATAAAATACTAACATTAATATTTACAGAAAGATGAAGAGTCCATATTTACCAGATGGCAAATTGTCAAAAGAAGGCATCATCTGTAAGTATGTCAGTAAATATTTTTAAAAGGTTCAAGTTTTTTGACACCCAATGCCTGCACAAATGCTGGCTACACATACAAGAGGAAGCATCTGCTGACAGGAGATACTACCAAAGAAAATGAGTTCCTTGCTCAGAGGGATTTATTTACATCTGAATGGAATTACAGTATTTATTCATTGGTTAAAACAAATCAGTTTAAAGAAAACAAAAGGATTGTGGAAGAGAAGATCTGGGGAACAACTCCATTCCCCCATTCATGAAATTAAAAATGGATCAATAATTTTAGAGTTCTAAAATTAAAAATAAAGGTAATCTTCCCTTCCAATCGGTGATGACTCCAGATGACATATTGCTTTTGAAATAATAAATAATTTTCCAATGCTTTCATCCAAGATACTTTTACTTCTTAGTTTAACCTAGGAATCCCTGCCAAAATATTAACCAATTCCAACAAGGCACAGGTTTTAAAATCAGCCAAGATATATAATGTAATATTTACGAATATTAGACAATATTAGTCTACAGAATGTCTACAAATGGCTTGTCTAGACATATCATCACAAAGCATTTGTAGCTAAAAAGTTCAATTATGCATTATGAAGGAAGAAAGAATAAAAATGAAAGTCTCTTTTGGGATGAGTTTGATACATCCATGCAGTTTTCTTGGCCAAATCAAAGTCTAGTCTAGCAAGTGTTTAGTTTTCATATTCTTCTTCTGAAAGATATATTGCAAGTTGAAAGGACAATGATTTATTGGGCTGGAAAAGGATTGCATAGATCAAAACACTAATCTATTTTTATATTATCTGTTTTTCAATTTAAGCATGTTTCATCTACTGAGAAGTTACTCAATGAGACAACTACCTTACAATGCGCAACAAAGCACCTGCATTTTTCCCATTTGTTAGAAAAGGTAGGGGCTGGAAATTGAAGGGGGCGAGGTAAAATACATAGTTTCGTACAAACAATAAAGTCATTGTAATAGCTAAAAAGATTTAAAAGCCTGCAGGGCTTCTTTATTCCTGCATTTCAGGTACCATACTGAGATAGGCAACATATTAATATGTTGACTGAGACTACAAGTAAGCTATTGTTTTTCATACACTGTACACATGCACACATATATATTCACAATATATATTTCAAGCTGGCAAAACCAAAGTAGCACAAAATGCAGCTTTGTGGAAAGATATTAGCATTTCCATCATCTCCTTGACGGAAGCATAAATTGAGGGGATGTATATGCATAATTGTACCACAAAACTTGGAATAACAGGGAAATAACAGATTCAGCAAGCTGCATTTCATATACAAATGGAGAGGTACTTAGTCCTCATATATTGTAGCAAATTACTTTTACTGGTCAACAGCGAGTCAGGCTACATATTGATGGTATTGCTTTGGAAGATGTCCCCACCCACTGTATTTTTTAAAGTTTGTTGGGCTTTCTTATTTTTATCTTTTCTTTCTCCAGCTCCTTCCTTGTTCTAGTTCACTATCTTATTCTTACCAACAAACATCTGATTGGCACCTATTCCTTTCCTAACTGCAGGCCTAGATTTCCCTGATGCATACTATTTCCTAAACTGATTTGAGTTTCTTTTCAATTGCTCTGCCTTGAAAGGACTACCATATGATTCATTTGAATGATATAGATATAAATCTAATCTGTAGTTTTAACTATAAAGGAACAAAGTGTTCTATGAAGCACTTCTATGAAGGTATTTTTAACAAAAATAGTCTCCTTTATTTGTTTGGGTGTTTGTTTGCTAAATGTATATGCTACCCTGCTCACTATCTGAAGTAACTCTTTGTGGTTTTTGACTCAAATCCTGCAATTCAGACTTAAGGGATCCTCGATGCTCTCTAAGCATCTTTGTTTTCTTGCATTACCCCAATTAAGTAACATCATCAATGCTAGTAAGGAGTGCAGTTTATGTTCTGATGACAACACTATCAGTGTTGGTAGAGGTGATCTTAGAGATTCTTTGGTTGGGCTGTTTGCTGTTGGCTTCATTGGCAATTTCTTGATTGGGGTATTGCTTATTTGATTGTTGGTTTGAGGTTGACTTTGGAGTTAATCTATGCTGATCCGGGTGATGATTGCTGGTGGAGAGGTGCTAGAGTTTTTTTGTTTCTTTTTGGGCTGGATGATAATTCCTTTTGCATAGTCCCATGATGGCGAACCTATGGCATGCATGCCGGAAGTGGCACGCAGGGCCATCTCTCCAGGCACGCCAGCTTTCGCCTGTTGCTCTTCTGGGTTTGTGCCGGCAAGCTGGTTTCACACACGTGGGAGCGGCGGAAATTGGAAGAGAAGCTCCCTGGCGTGCATACTGAGCTTTTGCTTTCTGGTACGCTGGCCATCACACGCGCATGCGTGCCAGAAACCGTAAGACCAGGTGATCTCTTCTGGTTTCCGGCTCTCCCACGCGTGCGCACCGGGGATCTGCTCTTCCGATTTCCGGCATTCCCCCATCCATACGCGTGCACTCCTATTTTGGCACACGGTGCCAAAAAGGTTCACTAAACTGGCATAGTCTATAGAGGTTGTTAATGCTTATGTGTCTATTGATGGCTGGTTTGTCAAAGTGCCAGGCTTCTAGAAATTCCTTGGTGTTTTTGGACCTGGCTTGGTGTAGGATGATCACATTTTCTCAATTGAAACTAAGGTTATAATAATAATAATAAATTTTATTTGCGGTCACAGATCAAAATACAAATATAATTGCATGATTGCCATGTATATGTTGGGAAATTAAAGAATTTTCCTCATGTCTTTGCCTGCTAGTTGGATGTTTTGGATGCATTCTGCCAGTCTTCTGCTTGTCAGTCCTACATAATGCAGTCCTTACATTTAATGTTGTAGATGACTCTTGTTTTTTCTTCTGGGGTTACTGGGTATTTTGATCTACTTAGGATGTTTTAAAGGGCTTGTATGCTATGCTGTTACCTAATTAAGGAATGAAATGTCATAGGATCCCTCATGTCAAACCTGAGTTACAAATATTTTACTTCATTAATTCAGACTTAGTTACAAACATCTATTTCTTTGTTTTTAATTAAAATGCAAATAGGTTAGTAGCTTACGTATTGTATTAATGTATCAGTTCAGATCAAAGATATGTAATTTGAATGTTCCTGATAAATAAATTCAAGAAATAGTGGCTCTGTACATACCCTGTCTTTAATGTACATTCTATTTCTTCTGTAGAAAACAGTTCTTTTGACTGAATCATAGAAACACAAAGCTGGAAGATACCTTGGAGATCTTCTAATTCCTGTGCCCAAGGTAGGAATCCTTCTACCATCCCAGAAAAATGGTTGTCCAATGTTTTCTTGGAAATTTCCAGTGATGAAGTACCCACAATTCCAGGGAGCAAACCATTCCTCTGATTAATCATTCTCACTTTCAGGAAATTCTGCTTATTTCCAGGTTGGATCTCCCTCTGATGAGCTTCTACCCATTGTTTCTTTTCCTTCCTCCAGGTGCTACAGAGAATAAATGAACGAACACCTTTTTCCCTGTAACAGCCTTTCAAGTATTGGAAGACTGATATAATAATGCACCTTTCCTCATTTGAGGAGTTCTGTGAAATTTAGAGTTAATGATCTGAAAAAGATATAGCTCCTAACACAAAATCTACAGGTCAGAAAGGATCATTTACAATTCTCAAGACAAAAAATGGGGACATTCAAAAAGATCTTTTCAAGACACCAAGCTATGAATTATAATATAAGCCAGTTACTATATACCACCTTATGTCATTTTATAGAAAGAACAGTTAAAAAAAAAGATTCAGATTCTCAGAAAGGCAGTCTGAAGTTCACAAATGAACTATGCATAAAGATCCATGTTTTTTCTATATTGGGAAAAAAAGCTGGTAGACTTCAAAAATTTCAATACAGAAATTATGCTATTCATATAGAAATGAATTCCAAAATGAATGTTTATAACTTCATATGTTTGATTATTCAAACCCATTCTTACCAGTTTTATTTGTTCCATACAATTTTTATATATAATCATTTTAAGAAGACATTCACAATTTTTGGGTGTATAAAAATATCATATTACATCAGGTTAGTTGGTTGAGCTTCTTTACACCGCCAGGGTTATTGCCACTGTGTTGAAATCCCTCATTCAGTCTATCCCTTTTCCATTAGATTAAACGTGTATGCATGTTGACATGCTATCTTAAAATATTTTCCTTTTTTGTATAATGATCATGCTATTCTCAGGATTCCCTCCTCAAAACTAGAGGTTTTCAAACTGCCTTGGGATGTAGAACCTATTAGTTTAAAAAAAATAATTTCCAGAATCCCTGATCAGGAGGCAAAACTCCAGTGACAGAAAACTGAATACAATTCCTCTCCTCTCCTCACAATTTCTCGGAGTTTGAAAAATCCTGTTCTAAGAAATCATCTTAGTATAACATAAATGGTACATAAATCTAGAGCCTTTTCCTATAATAATTTACTTAATATGGTTGATATGAGCAGTTTATTGAAAAGAGGCATGTGTCCATTGCAAAAATTGGATCTGAAAATATCTGTCTAGTGCCATGGATATTATATTAACATTTCACATAATTGTGAAATTAAATAGCAGTGTTTCCCAACCTCAGCAACTTTAGAATGTATGGACTTCATCTCCCAGAGGACTCCACCCAGCATGTTGGGGAATTCTAGGAGTTAAATTCATAGAATTTAAATTTGCTAAGATTAAAAAATTGATTTTCAAGATTTTTTTAAAAAAATTTAAACATTCAAAGACACACAAAATTCAAATACTCATGATGAGAATTTCTACTAAAGGAGATATGTAAAATAAGAATCAAGATGTTTCAAGTTTGGATAAGTGAATAGATAAAAAGGCTGCAAATTGAAAAGATAATTAAAAGGATTTTTGAACACTCCTTCCCTCAATGTTTAAATAAACTATGCATCACTAGATTTTTTAGAAAAGTGGATAATAGCATAATGGAGTTTTAATCCATATCCTATTTTGGCCTTGAAATCCATCCAAACAAAAAGCAAGTAAAGTCTTTTGCTTGTTTGCCTGATGTTTGATGTTACATTACTGAAATACTGTAATTCTTGCAAAGAGGCTCTTAAATATTATTCAGTAGACTGAAGTGATTTTCAGATTTAGATGTACATATCAAATGAGTAGGGATAATGAATACAAAATGGATAGCTACAACTAAATCCATTTATTTGTATTTTTTGTCTTAAACAGGCAGGGCTTAACTATATTTATTAATAGTAATAATAATCAAACTTATTTCTATATTACATTCCAAGCTGTAGTTCAGGTCTATCTCCAGATATGAAAACCTATGATTCAGAGAAAATTACTATGACCTTCACAAAAACTTTTTTTCTTACCAATGTCTACATATTTCACCATGGTGTGGTTTTAGTAGACCAGACTGGAGGCAAGGCAAAAAACAAAAAAAACCCAAGGAATTTCTTTTGCAGTAAGAAAAGAAAATAAGTAACATGCAATAATGAAACTCACAATGCAATTTATGATTTCCAAATATTACATAAATATTTTAATTAATATTTATATCCACCCCTTCTATCCCCTATATGCCACTCTGCAAATCAATGGCAAAAATGGTTTAGTCATTGTCATGTAACTAATGCACAGTACCTATGAGCGACTTGTAATGAAGGACTTGGGATGAGAGAAGTTAACCTAATGTCATGTATGGGTGAAGTTCAGCCTTTTAATGATTTTGTTAATCTGTGACTTAAAATGAGTAATGGACTTATGTGGACCATCTAGATCTAAAGCCATCCTGAAAGGAATGAGATTCCACCATCTTTTACACCACTTGTTCCATTGTTAAATTACTATTACTGTGTTTAGCTGTGTTTCTTCTTTAATCAAAATACATCCTCCTATGCAAGCAAAATGTTAAGCTCATTACATCTTGTTCCATTTTCTGAGATCAGAAGAAGAGCTTCCTAATAACGTTTGTCCTAAAATAAGCCTTGACAAACCCTCAAAATTTGTGTAATGGTGCCCAAATACTGCATGGTGCCCAAATACTGTAAAATAATTATTATACAGTAAAGTAGTTAGTTTAGTTATAAGTTCCTTTTTAGAAAGCAAGGAATTAAACTTGTTAACCTGGTTCATTAAATATCAAGACCTTTCTGTCTTGATAGAATTCACACTAAATATATCCATAAACCTTGCTGATATCAAGACTGAAATCAGATCCAAAGACTAGCTTTCCCAATCTTTCCCTGTTCCCTTTCCACCCTTCTAGAAGGCAAAAGACTTCTGACAGGAATCTTTTGCTCAATTTGCAGCTCTCTCAAGAGCTTATCAACGAAATTCTGAACACAAACAGTCTCTGCATAACTTCATTAAGTATTTTCTCTGTTCAGAACTGGACCATTCTGGTTTACAGAATAATTTATTTTGTTCTTTTCACTGCCATTCTCCTTTTTACCACAGAAATGCCAAACTGCATTCTTGAAGCTTTATCCTAAGAGTTATTATGTGGAAAACTCGGGGATAGGGGAAGAGAGTAGAATTCAAAGTAAGTGAAAAAGAAGCGTGAAATTACAGTTTGCATAGGATTTCGGCCAAATCAAGTCAGAATCAGAAAAGTCTCAACCTTCTTCCCACTCAGAAGACAAGGAAGTCCAGTTAAGTCAGCATGTCTTGACAGTAGAAAGAAACATTAATTTTTCTCCTAGCAGAAAAACTCAAAAGTACTCTGTTAATTTCACAATTAACAGTCATATTCTTTTAAAAAGTCAAATAAAGCAAGACAAAATTTTATAGAGGTTCTTTATGTGCCAAGTGCTCACCATTTTCAAGTTCAGTCTGTTTGATGCTTGAGCCACCAGAACAGATACAGTGGTATTGGTATGCCAAGTCATCATTCCTCACACTAACCACTTAGAAAAACAAACCCTTAAAATATTTGGAACTAAATGCCAAAATGTTATTAAAAGATGATAAAATCAATTTATTAAAACAATTTATTTCTGTAAGGAAATAACACTATTGAGTGATTATTGCTCATTTTTAAAAGGCAACTGGCTAGTTCTGTGGACATAAATGGCATTATACTTTTCATCATTTTTGGATCGGTAACAGTGGGTAGATATGCAATGGAATTCCCTCCGTTACATTGAATTCTATTGCACTGAGTGTTTGTGGCTTTACAGCTTCCTATCTTCTGCAAGTGTTTTCAATTCTTCTGTGCAACTCAGAATTGCCCCTCCCCCTTGCTTCTAGAGTCTACACCAAGGGTGAAATGCTCCCGGTTCAGACCGGATCACCCGATCCAGTAGCGATGGAGGCGGGTGGTTCGGAGAAACCGGTAGCAAAAATCCCTGCCCCCCCCATTGCCCAGCTGAGCCGCGCAATCATCAGAGGCTTTTTTTTAATTTTTAAAATCATTTTTTCTATAACCTCTTTGGCCGAAAAAATGCTTTTAAAACTTTAAAAAAAAGCCTCTGCTGATCGCGCGACTCAGCTGGGATCATCAGCGGCTTTTAAAAGCATTTTTTCTACAACCTCTTCAGCCGAAGAGGGTTATAGAAAAAATGTTTTTGAAGGGGAAAAAAGCCTCTGCCATTCAGGCAAGTCAGCTGGGATTGTAAGTGCTTTAAAAACATTTTTGTACAACCTCTTCAGCCAAAGAGGTTGTAGAAAAAATGTTTTTAAAAGTTTTTTAAAAAGTTGGCCACACCCACTCAGTCATATTACCACCACCACCACCAAGCCACACCCATAGAACCGGTAGTAACAAATTTTACATTTCACCACTGGTCTACACATCTCATTTTGGAATAAATAGATTTTCAAACAATACAATGCACTAGCGAGAATTGGAAAAGCTCTTATTTCCCACTTCTTTGTAGTCAGCAATGTCTAAAGAAAGATAGTAAAATTAAAAAGTAAAATGTTTATGGCATAATAACACACTGTTCAGGTATGAAAGATGTGATACCATCTATAACACTCCATCATTGTAAACTGTTAAAAATACATTTTTATTCTGGCTTCCGGTGGCGTCTCCGTCGTTGCCGGACGGTCTTTTCATGACCGCCGGTCTCGCCGCGCATTAGAGCCACCTCACAGCTGGCAGGCGGCTCGGAAAACCCGCTCTTTAAACGGAAGAGCGGGGAGAGCAAGTGGGTTCGGTAGAGCCCCCTGAGTTGCCCCCAGGACTCCTTTTTTGTCCTAGGGAGGGCTCAGGGTGATGGCTCCCTATTCACCCCACAAAAGCTCCGCGCAGCAAGGGACCTCTGCTCGCAGCAGCAGAGCTAGACAACGAGAGAACGCCACTAGAATGATTGAAATTTACAGCAAGCAAGCAATCTGGTGAAACTTGGACTTACTAAAAAGGAAAAAAAGTGAGTATTGTTTTTTTTTAATTCTTAAGGAAAAAAGAGATTTAAGAAAATGTCTTGGAAAATGGCGACTGGCTTTGCTTGGAAATTGCCTGTGAAAATGGAGAGTGGAAAGTGAAAGTGAGAGCTAAGCCTGCGCTAAAGTACTTAAAAGAAACATTCTAGCAGGATTCTAAAAAGAAACAAAATTGATTTAAACAGAACTTCTTGGGTTTTTTTGGGAAAAGTTAAGATTTTGTGAAGTATGACTCCTAAACAAAAATCAAGGTGGGGCTCCCTTACTTGTCAGACAAAGGAAAAAGCAGAAAAGATTCAAATGCAGTTGCAGGGAACTGGAAATGAGGATTTAAAAGATTTTATAACCAGGTCTTTGGGAAATTTTGTTGAGAAGATAGAAAGCTCACAGAAGCATCTTGAGGAACTGGTACAGGGAAAATATGATAAATTGAATCAAATTATTACTAAAGTAGTTTCTGATCTTTCAAATGCGGTGTTGGAAATGGGAAGAAAGTGGCTGAAATCAGTATAAAGCTTGATTCCAAGATGAAAGACACAGAAGAAAAATTCTCTGAAGCTGATGCTAAAAATCAAAAAATTGAAAATGATGTGATGATGCTTCAATTTAAAGCTATGGAATCTGCCTTAAAATTAAGAGGTATAAGAGAGAACAATAGAGAAAATTTAAGAATACTTTGTGCTAAGGCATTAGCGGCATTATTAAACTAGGAAGATGATCAAATTCTTGGTTGTATTGAAAAAGTCTATAGGGTGAACTCACGTGTAGCTAGACAAAGGAATCTGCCCAGAGATGATGTTGTCTATTTTACTGATAGAAGATTGAACAATGATATTTTGCAAAAGTCTTATTCTGCTATTCTGAAGGTAGAAGGTATACAAATTAGTGTTTATAAAGAGTTACCATCTAAGATACAGAAAAGATTTTGGATTTCTGGTGAAGGAATTGAAGAGAAGTAAGATTCCATTCAGATGGGATGTACCAGTTGGTGTAATTTTGAGATATCAAGATGTGAGATATTGTTTAAATACTATTGAAAAAGCAGAACATATTTATAACAATATTCTTAAGGGAGCCCCCATATCTTCATCCTCATCCATGTTGTCAGTTATGGAAGAAGACATTAAGGCAAAGAGTCTGAAAGAGAGACTGAGGAACAATGTATGCAGATGGAATTAGAAAATCAAAATAACCATAGTGTGTCAGAAGAAAAAGGAGCATTAGGTGGTTTTTCAGATGATTTTATTATGGACTTTCCAGACCTGAAAATAAAGCATCCCAGAGATTCAAGAGATGTGTGCTGGACCTTGAACTGTTGAAGCAAGAATTGAAAGATAAAGATATAATTTGAAATGAGAAACAAATATTATTAAAGCAGAAACAGCAGAGGCCCAGTACTCCACAAGTGGAAAAGGGGGATGATGGCAAGCAACAGAAAGCAGAAGTTAAGGGAGGAAATAACCTGAAAACCACTGAAACTGCTGTGCAACGGAAACTTTGTCAATTGCTTGAGTCGCTTCGTGAAACTTAAAGGATATTTATGAATAGATTGAATTCTCTACAGAAAGGATGGCAAATATTTTACTAACTGAAATAATTTAAAAGATAATTATGGCCATATCTGATTTATATGAAAATGGATTATAACATTTTTGTAAAACTCATCCTGAGTTGGATCTAACATTTTGAGAAAGGTAAACAGATCACTGCAATACATGCAGAGGATCTGTGGTTACCCTATTATAACTCATTGGAATTAATCATCTAGATGAAGAAAATAAAGATGAAAATATCTTGGAAACCCGAAGGATGGAAGCGGAAAGGTTGGCAGGATTTGAAAGAGCTTTAAAAGAACATCTGGGAATGCAGCTTGTAGTTTTTTATACAAGATTTGGAAAACTGGGACTTCCGGTGGCGCCTTCCTCATTGGCGGCAGGCTTTTCATGCCTGCCGGCTTCTCGGCGCGTTAGAGCCGCCGTGCAACAGGCAGGCGGCTCGAAAGACCTGCTCCTTAATGGGAGGAGCAGGGAGAGCTTCTGGGGGTGAGGTTGAGCCTCCTGAGTCGCCCCAGGAATTTTTCCTTTGTCCTGGGGAAGGCTCAGAGGGATGGCTCCCTCCATACCCCCGGGGTATGCTCCGCGCCGAGAGGGTCCTCCGCTAATTAGCGGAGCCAGATGCTGGGACCAACACCACAATTGAAGTGATAATTGGAGCAAGCCGGAAAAGAAAGAAGATAAGTTAAAGCAAGTATGGAATTTTTCCTACTGATTTTCTGGAGGAGGGAGGGGAAGGGGGAAGGAGAGGAAGAGAAGTGAAAGTCCTTTAAGATGGCGACTGGCTCTGTTTGAAGAAAAGTGAGAGCGGGAATGGAAGCGGAGTCCAGTCCTGAAAGACTTTGAAAGAAATATTCTGTTACAGAAAAAGAATTTAAAGGAACAAGGTTGAGTCAAATAGATTTCTTCTGGGTTTTTTTTCCTTTTTTTTTTCTCTCTATTGAAGTAAGAAGGAATTTTTTTGGTCCTTTTTAAAAGCAAAGATGCCTAAACTTAAAGGAAGGGGGGGCTCCCCCTTGAGTCAGATGAATAAAGTTGAAATGACTCATTTGCAGAGACTTACAGAACTGGATTTAAAAGAGTTAATTACAAGGTCCTTAGAGAGTGTGGTAGATAAGATAAAAGGATCACAAAAGGATTTTGAGGAATTGGTTTCTGGAAAATATGACCAACTAAGTCAAATTATTGCTCAAGTAGCTTCAGATCTTTCAACTGTGGTGGCTGCAATGGGGAAGAAAGTGACTGAGATTAGTAGTAAATTTGAAGCTCAGATACAAGAATTACAAACGAAACTTCTGGAAGCAGAGGCCAAAAACTACAACATTCAGAATGATGTTATCATGCTTCAAATTAAGGCTATGGAACCTGCAATTAGGCTAAGAGGTATAAAAGAAGACAACAGAGAAAATTTAAGAATAACCTGTGCAAAGGCCTTTGCAGAATTATTAAAGATACAAGATGAACTAATTTTGGGTTCTATAGAGAAAGTTTACAGAGTTAATTCGCGTTTGGCTAAACAAAGGAATCTGCCTAGAGATGTCGTTGTTTATTTCACTGATAAAAGACTGAGAGATGATATTTTACAAAAGTCTTATTCTGAGAGAGTGCTGGTAGCAGGTACACAAATCAGGATCTTTAAAGAGCTACCATCAAAGGTTTTAAAGGACAGGAAAGATTTTGATTTCTTGGTCAAGGAACTGAAGAGAAGTAATATCCCATTCAGATGGGATTTTCCAGTTGGTATAATTTTTAGATATCATGGTGTGAGACATTGTCTGAATACTATAGAGAAACCAGAACATTTTTACCAAAATATTTTCAAGGGAGCACCGGAATATCTCAAGAATAAAACATCCAAAACAGAGTCTACAAAATGTGAACAGAAAGAAGAAAATCAAAGTGTGTTAAAACTAAAAGGAGAATTTGGTGGTTGTCCAGAGGATTCTACTATGGATTTTTCTGATGAGAAAATTGAACACCTCAGTGACCTTGGAGGGGGATCACAGGACCTTGAACTGCTGGAGGAAGATTCAAAAAATAAAGTTTTACTTCGAAATGACCAGCAGCAGAGGTCCAGTACTTTTCAAGAAAAGGGGGGTGATGCTAATCGTCAGGAATTAGAAGTTAATGAGGAAATCCGACTGGAAACCACAGATCGTTTGATACTGAATTAGAAAGCATTGAAAGATTTGGAAAAAATGGATTATAAAAAATTTTCTAAGAACACTAAACTTATATATTAAAATGGATTACAAAAATTTTACTATGTAGTTTATCCTGGATTGGACATGATATCTTGAGTGTTGATAGATTGCTGCAAAATTAGCAGCGATCAGTGGTTACCCAATTATATATTTTTTGTGGAACTCATCTAGGAGAAGACTATGTAATTGAAAATACTTTATAACCCGAAGGACTGAATGGCAAAGGGTGGCAGGATTTGAAAGAATTTTAAAGGAACATCTGGGAATGCAGCTTCTAGTTGGTTTTTTCTTCTTCTTTTTTCTTCAAGGTTTGGTTAAGGCTGCGAAAGCCTATTTTTAGGTATAGCATAAGTTAGTTTGAATGAATCTTCCTAGAGGTGTGAATACCTTCGTGGTTGGATATTATTTATATAAAGTCACTCGGGGGGTTGTGTGGAGAAATGTTTTACTTTGCTGATGGGGGCAGCGGCAAGATGAAGATTATTGAAGCAGGATCTATGTGAGGAAATATGTTTGACTTCAATCAAGTTGAAGAGAAGATTGAAAGTTGGATTATAGAGACTGAGAAATGAATTAAACAAAAGATAATTTTCTTAATGACATAATTGTATGATTATAATTATATATGCATATATATTTCTTATGTTTTATGTTTGTGGGGTTTTTCTTTAGTTAAGGGGTGTAGTCAGGATAGAATTATAATGGTTATTAATGGTTTTTTTAATTTACTGTAATATTGTTTATTTTAGAAATATATTAATGTCTGTTTTCTTTTACCTTTCTTTTTCTTCCTTTCCTTCCTTCTCTTTCTCTTCCTCTTTTGAAATTTGTTTAATTTAGAATTTGAATATTTAATAATCTTTTTCTTTTTCCCTTGTTCTAAATTTTGTTTTTTTCTTAAACTTGTAGCGGAAGTCAGGGGGGGGGTGGGGAGGGAAGGGGTTGGAGTTGAGGGAGGATGGGAAGGGTTGGGGAGGGGGGATAGGGGAGGGGGGGTGAAAATGAAAAAAATTCTTGTATTGTAAAACTTTTTCAATAAAAAAAAAGATTTGGAAAATTGGGATGAGCTGCATTTGTTTTTCTTTTTAACTGGTTTAGTAGGAGCTAGGTTGAATGATCTACCTAGAGAAATACAAAATACCTTTGTGGTTGGATTTTACAAATATAAAGTCACTCGGGGGGATTTATATATGGAGAGATGTTTGTTGCTGATGGGGGCAGCTGGAATAAGAAGTTTATAAAAACTATGTTGGAAGATAGTTATTTAACGTCAATCAAGATGAAGAGAAGATAAAAATTTGGACTACTGAGATAGAAAATTACTTGATATAATTGTTATATATTCTGAAAGAATATGAAGTTTACAAAACTATGTTGGTTATTATGTTTATGAAGACAAGATTAAAATTTGGATTACTAAAATAGAAAATTATTAGATATAATTGTTATATATGATATATTATATTTTATTAGTATACAAGAAGGGGGATTGATTTAGGTAAATAATTATTAATATTAGATTAGAGAAATGTTTGATTTTTTTTTTGTTGATGGAGGTACTTGGAATATACTTAATTTTAATTAAAATGAAGAAAAATATTAAAGATTGGTTGTTTGATACAGAAAATTATTTGATATATATTTAGGGGGACCGATTTAGGTAATTAATATTAGAGAAATGTTGACATTTTGTAGCGGGGGTTTAAATATTGTAAGAGTAGTATTGATGGACAAATGAGTATTAATGGTTGATAAATGAGGTAAATATTACTACTATTAGTTTTTTTATTATACTATTAATAGTTTCATTGTATTTTTTTTAAGTTCAATATAAGTAAGGTAAAGATTTTTTTTTTAATTTGTAGTGGAAGCCAAGCGGGGGAAGGGGAGGGATATGGGATTGGGGGGTGGAGGGGTAGGGGGCAAGTGGGGGGGAGAAATGATAAAATTTGTAATGTAAAACTTTTTCAATAAAAAAATAATAATAAAAAAATACATTTTTATTCTGATATTGATGTTTTCTAGAGCTAGTTATGGAGCCAGAGGAGGAAAAAGAAATGTTTATAAATACAAGAGGACAATATAAACATTTTTGTTTCCTCCTCCAATTTTACACATGAATGCAGATAACATCAGATAGAGTAAAAATACAAAAATTACAAGAATAGAAGAAAACTATCAGAAATGTGTCCTGTTTCTTCCAACAGGAAAGGTACAAGTAAATACACTGCAGACTAGGACTTTTAGAGCAGCCATAAAATCCAACTTTCATTTCCACAAACTATCTCAGATAATATATTGTCTGCACTATTCTGATGCATCAATAGAAGTAGAAGTTGGATGCTGAAGAAGATTATTGACATTTTTTAATTTTGGCCAGAATACAGATATACTGCAATGGAGAATAACTTTCTATGTAACTGCTAAGAATTGATACCAACAATACATAATCAATCAATCAATCAATCAATCAAATCATTGGAGTTTTTTTTATTTATTTCTGTATTATGCCACAAAAATTCCCAATGCCACCTAAAGATCTCCATTATGCATTTATAAACATCTCTATCCAGAAGTAGCAAAATATGAGAAAAACGTCACCAAGAGAGTCTGCTGTTGCATAAAATAATGTTTGTTAAGTAAAATGTTTTCAAATATGTACAGGTAATATATGAGAGTAAGCAATAGCCTCTAATCTTTAAAACAGTGTTATTTTGGTAAACATTTTCTGGCAGAGGACGCAACCTAAGGGATTGGATATTTATTAAATTAAATTCAGATATAAAATTATGGGTGTAAATATGCCCAGAGTATCTGCTTAGCTTCTGATCTGGTTTCCTTTATTATAGAATTTATGAGGAAAAGAATGGTTTGGTTTTACATAAGTGTCTGTTGCACTTACATAAGTATAGCAGCCACTTATGTAGCTATAACTTGGCAGTCACCTCTTACATATCCCTGTCCAGTTTGCTGAAAAGAATGTCTGCAGTTATGCAGAAATGTTTATAGATGTATAATGGAGATCTTTAGGTGGCATTGGGAATTTTAATGATTTTTTCTCTCTTAAAGAAAAAACAATAAGCTAGGAAACAATGAGCTAGCAAAATGCATTAGTAAACTATTACGCATTTATCAAAACATAATATGGAAAAATTGGATTATACTTCAGGCAAAATGTTTATTACTATTATTCCATGAACACTTCATTAGAGAATTAATAAGGATTTCTTGTGATATTGTTTACATAATAACAGAATTGGGTTTTAGATTTTTGACTTGCTAGATATACTCCTGATATAAGATTTACTTGTACTTTAAGCCAAGACCAGAAAATGAATTTTGTTTGCAAAAACAGATTAGCTCTGACAGGATGTACCATACTAAGAGAGCTAGCTGGGTGGGGAAAAAATAAAACAAACCGACAAATCACATGCATGCATCATTTCCACAGTTTCCTATCAGTATCCTGCTATTCATAATTGTCTCAAAACTGTAAAAAGTAAAAAGATTACATTTTGAGCTCCAAAGTTGGAGCAAATATTTCAGTACCTTTTGCAGACTATGTACACTCGATCTTCTTCACCTGATGTTCTTCTGATGTGCTGATTATATACACCTATGGTAGCACTTAACCCAGCCATTGGCCACTTATCTCACAAGTCCCAGTTTGTCATATGGTCATCTTTTCCAATATTGAACTCACCTTTATTCACTTCTGGAACTGAGCAAACTATGTAGATTAAACAGTTTAGTTCAAATTAAATTCAAGCTTAAATTTCAGTTCACATGTTGGGAACTCCTTGACAAAAGAATGGGCTCATTCTAGCATAGCATATTAGCATAGCATATCAACCATACAACTTTATGTCAAATTGTAGGGAAATATTAGAAATATTTTAAAATGTGTACATTCAAGGCACAAAACACATATTTTTTACTGGACTAACTTTGCAAATGAAGGGAGTTTTTATTTTATCACCCTGTAAGAAAAGCCAGATAAACGTAACACAGAACTTATCAACTCTATTCTTTTTGTACTAAGGCATGAGTGTCTAACCTTTGGCCTTGCCAGTGCTCCATTGAGTGAAGAGGAATTGTCTTAGGCTGCATATAAAATATATAATATAGTTAATTCATGTAAATAACATACAGTAATGTTAAAAGTTTAGTGTCTTGTAAGAACTTATTACTAGTTTTCAGGGCCTAATGCAGGCCAGGACTGTGGGTTGGACACCCCAGTATTAGGGTGTCACCAACAATTGAACCACTACCTGTGAACAAGCTAGGAAAAGTGTTTAAGATGGTTGCTTTTAATTAATTGTTTTAATTATTGGCATGCCTTTCAAAAGCAGATGACGCTCTTCTTTTGGCAAAGAATATCAGATCTTTTCAAAGAAAAAGAGTTCTTTTGGAGCAAGATAGCATCACTTCCATAATAGTGCAGGACTTGCCATTTCCCTGCACCATTCTGTGCTTCTTGTAGAAATTAGCAAAACTGTTTTTAACTCCTGCATGACCATTTTAATTTAAAATATACAAGCTATAGCATTTGACTCAATCTTGAAATGTAGGCCAAGAAATAGATACAGCCATGTGAAAAAGAAAATGCATCCTCTTTGTGTTCTATGGTTTTATGTATTAGAACATGGTAAAAATCACCTGGTCCTTAGCAATTCTTAAAAGTAGTTTAAGAAAAGAAAGTTACCTTTCTTTTTGCAATTAAATGATGGCTGGTGTAATATGTCAGGTGTTGTTGTTCATCTGAGATTGTATTTTTAAGAACCAGATGACTTTTTTCTATGTCCTGATATATAAAACAATAGAACTCAAAAAGGATATACTTTCTTTGTCACATGACTGTATATGAGCAAAAAAAAATAAAGTATTAGCATGCATGCATCTAGGCTGAGAAATGAGAAAAATATAACCCATTAAAATTTAAGAAGTAGGTTGCCCTATCCTACACCTCCTATACCTTGTAGGTATATCCTATATGTTAAACCTTATGTAAATGTCAGCCATACTACTGTTTTTCGCTAATGTCAGATGTCTGCTTTAGCATATAAACTTAAAGTGAAATTTCTTTAGCCTGTACTTTTCAGCAATTGAGTAGTTGCTTTACAATGTTCCTGTTCTATATAATATTATTTGCCCAATTCCTAAAAGCTCACACCAAATTTATTTTTAGATTTCTCAAAGAACTCTAGGCTCTTCATAAAATATTATTTGGTGATGTCTTAAAAGATACCATAGAGTTAGACTCTGTTGATGGATTCTGGCCACTTAAAAATCCTACTCTAGAGATTTATGTTTAAATACACAAGATCAGTCTCCAAAATTAGTGGCTTTTGCTTCAATTACAAAGACTTCAGATCAATCACTAGCTGGAATACCATTTTTTGCCAGAAAGCCAATTGTTCCTTTACCCTTTTTTTCATCAGGAAATAATGGATATAAATATTGAGGGAAGGTAGTTCCTTACCATGCAGACTTATGGTAAGATGAAATAACAAGAAAGAGAGAAAATGTCAAGCACTCATTAAAATGTTCCAGGGAAAGAAAAGTGGGAGTGGAGATGGATGGAAGAGAATGAAATTGAAATGAATCCAGGTATATTATTCAACTCAAAACAATATTCTAAAGGGGAGGGTTCTGCTATCATTTGTAAAAAATAAAAATAAAACAGCTATTTATAGCCCCTATAAGTGATGGGGAAAAGCAATAGAATGTCAATTAATTATTTGGAGAAACAAGCTATGCACATGTAACTACAATCAAAAGACATGTCAAAGTTCCTATTGATAGTACTGATCAATTTATTTCAGTCAATCAAAAATTAGATTATGCAAACATTATTAACAACCAAAAGTAATTCAGGCTTGTTAGTCACTTTTGTTCAAGTAATCAGAAAGTTCAAATGACCTGAGAGAATTTTTTTCTTACCAGAACAATTTTTCAAAAATCCAATTTTTATATGGTTAGGGATATAAAATTGTATACTAGGCTCACATACAGTTGTCCTTTTATAAAATGGTAAATAGAAAGGAGTTATTTTCATTAGAGAAGACTTAATTAGTTTTATCCCCGCCAGCTACATTCTCACTGCAATTCCTGTCTGAATTTTAAAAAACATATTCACTTTCTCTCATATATTTATTAGAACAAATAGGAAAAAACAATCACATTATGTTAAGAATTAAGAGTTGGCGGGGTTTGGTCTATGTATGCGCACACACTCAAGTAAGTGTTGGTTCCTGACAAGTCTCTGTAATTTTCTTATTAGATTTTCAGAAGTGATTTGCCATAGTCTTCTTCTCATGGTTGAATGTGTGTGACTGGCCAAAGATTACCCAAATGGCTTTGTAACTAAAACTTACAGTGGAACTAGAACTCACAATCTTCTCTTTTATAGCCTGATGCTTTAACCACTACATCAAGTAAGAATTAAACATTAAATATTTTTGCTTTGAAAATTTGTTTTCCAAAATATAGCATCAAAATAATAGTCAATTACATGTTAATTGTAGGTGATATAAATTCTGCTTAAGACGACTTTAGTACCACATCACAGTCAAGGTGATTCTATTTCAATACGATGCACAATTTAATGGCAAACCATGAAATTCATTTCCTGCCCCTAAAAGGGCTGGCAGGCCCTGGGGATAGATTTGAGTAAAGCTGCTTCAGATACGTTCCTCACAATTGCCATACAGGGTGGGCTTGGGATGATATAAATAAGAAACACATGTGCAGCCTTCATCAACACAGGGAGTGAACATCCCACTCCCATGAAAAATGTCTTGAGAGTGTTAGTGCTTGAAAACAGCATTGCATCTCTTGAAGCAACTGCAATTTCAGGAATGCATGAGTGAATTCTGCATTTCAATATTAAACAGCAAAGCATTCTTTTTTACAAACTAGTAAAAGAAAAGTCCTTTTGTCCTTTTACACAACCTCATAGTAATCAGCAAGACATGTGGGGTAGACTTTAATGATAAATTATTAACTTGTTGTGACAGGCCAGCCACTGATGTGTGTTGCTTTTAATTCCTTGCGAAGGACTTGAACTTTCCAGATGTAATTTGACTGGAAGTAGAAATTAAGTTAGGACACAAAGCCATGCAAATGAATCATCTTGCATTCATTTCTCTTGCTTTCATTAGGAGCCCTGTATTGAAAATGTTTAAGTCCAACACACAAATTTTCAAAATTCAAATAAATGTATAAAGAATAAATTTACTAAATAAATGATATTCTACCTTCAACTTTGTACAAGGAAATACTGTAAGAGAAACAAAGGGAAGGTAAAGGGAGGCAAGATGTAAAAGTTCTCTATTATACTGCAATATTAAAATGTACTGCAAGTATGCATTTTTTCACTTTCAAGCACACAAAAGTATTTTGCACACACTGATAACCACTCTTGCATGCTGCACAGATCGATATTATTGTCGTTTTGCAGGCAAGAAGGGAATTGAAAGATTTTGCTTTGCTCAGTATCACCCCATGGGAACATTATTCAAATCTCACCTCTCCTGTGAACCTTAGTTATTACTATGGCAGCTGTTACACATCTTAAGGTTTTTTAGCATCACACAAACTTATCACCTCAGTAAGCCTATAAAATATGGATGTAGCTGCCGTTAGTGCTGTTCTCCACATCATTAAAAATTATTGGAAGGAGAAAGAATATTATGGCCACCCTGGAATCCTTGATCAAAGATGGAAACAGATCTATAGTACCCCGGGTTTCAGGGAACCTTCCAGAAACAGAGATCCTGTTGATTCAGAGTTGTAAAAAGTAGACATTGGCTGCAAGAAAAGGCTCTTTTTAAAAAACTGGAAGATATGGAAGAAAAATGTCTAAATCAACTGCATCCTGGTTGTCCATTTCCTGTTACATGACTGAACTTTGGGCTTCCTGGATTATATTTCTTGCTCTTACCCCAATGTTGCTGTTTACATTTTTGGCCTTTGTTGTTGAACTTTTGACTACCTTTGTTCTTTATCCTTTAGACTGATTTGCTATTGTTCCTGTGAACTGACTTTAGTCTTCTGATGCATGACTCTGCTTTTGTGTTTTCTGACCTCAAGCATTGCAGAACAGTAAGGAAGACAAGATTATCAACTTTATAGTCTTGCGAGGAGAGTACATTGTGGTGCAGCATACAATTTTTGTGCTTTGAAAAGATTGTTTATTTAACAAAACTATTCAGCTTAAATCCAGATAAGAGTTTTGTGATTGACTGCAGTACTCTTAGCCTAACATTAAGTCTATTTACAAATGAAAAAGGAGAATTCTGTAATACCATCATACAATATGATTTGAAAGGAACAATGGCCATGAGCAGAGGAGCGTCTAGGACATTTGCCCACTTCTATTGGTGCCATATATTGTATGGGCTACAATAGAACAATTAAGTCATTATCATCAGAATCCTTATTATTCAGGCAATTTGGCAACTGACAGAAAAACTAAATATATGAAAATTGCAGATGAATTGGACATCTCTTCTAATCATCTGCAAGTATCATGTAGACAAAAGGAGCCATATCATAAATGAATTAAGAATTTGGGTGGTTGTATATCACACTTGTACTTTGTTTAGAGATGGTGAATCTACTGATTCAATTTAGCATCCACAAAAATCCTAGTTGTTATATTCAAAAGGCATGCTTTCTCATTAAGAAAGCTTGGTGACTACCTCCTCAGCAGCAATTTTTGGGAATCTAAAAAAATGGAGTTTCACAAAGATATATAGACTGGGCCAATGTTACTTAATTTATAATTGAGCCAAAAACATGTATTACATCTAATGATTTTCAGTCCAATACTCTACATTCAATGGACTAGGACGCATAGATGCGATTTTGGAGGGTTAAGGCTTCATATGGCCTTTCAGTGCTATACTAAGAACCCAAGTAAGAGATGGACCAAGTTATTTCAAACATATGTTCAATTAAAGGGGGCATGAGTTTTCTAGTTACAATCAATGGTGTGGTTGCTACCAGTTCACCACAGATCGGGCAAACAAGTAGCAGTGGGAGGCTCTGCCCACCCGCACAGACGCTTCTGCATATGCACGTACATGAGTGCGCATGGCCACGAGCGAACTGGTACTGGCCACCAAAAATCTATGATTACTTAAAGCTGGATCCTAGTTGCTAAGCTTTAATATTAGAAGACAAAATAAAAATGCAAAAAGTAATTGCTTAATTTTATCTTGCGTTCATAAGTGTGCTAGACACTCTTTCAGGTAATTCAAACTATTTAATTTGGGGAGAGGGGAAGTAATGGTGAAGTCTATGAAGTCTACCTAGGTTTCTAACATGTGTACAAACAAAAAAAAAATCCTGCAGTCTTAATTTAATAGAATTCTCAACCCAGGTTATTAGGATCTAGCAAATCTATGGATGAGCGAAGATTTGTATTTGTGTATTTATCCTATTTCAGAAGAGTACAGTGTAATGGATGAAAGATGTTTTATGTTTTGTTTGTTTAAAAATTTTTAAAAATTGGGGGGGGGGGAAAGAGTACAGTGTATGGCCCACTCTTCATTTGAGTCTTCTAAGAGATATCAGAAGCTTACCCTCTGCAAACCAGCTGAATTTGTCAACTGGTTTGGAGATTTCAACTATTTCTCACTGCAAATATTTCAGATGCTAAAATTATACCAAAAGATGTATTAAAACATGTATGAATATGTCAGGGAATATTTATGTTGTGGGGGGGGGGAGAGAATCATCAGATAAAGAGAAAGAGCAGTTTATTTATAAAATGCTTTCACAAGAAGCAAATCAACATGTTTTGAAGTTATACTGAATGTCTACACTTCACAAAATCTAATTCACAACTGGGGAGGGGGAGGAATTGCTAGAACAACACACCCAAGTTAATTACTAATATTACAAATGGTTGAACAAGTTATTCTTGAAATATTAGCTTAGTAACAGCTAAACAAAATACAAGTCCAAATTAAAGGACTAGTTAGATAGTAGGAGACAGTGGCTCTCCAATTCTAAGTGTTGACACTAAATAAAAAACACTGCAGTTTACTTTCAAAAATTATACTGTCTGAGTCTGAGTCAAGACCCATTAAGAATTTTAGAAGACCTCTTAGAGAGAAGGACAAATAGTACTTCAATGTGCATAGCAAAAGGTAGTATCTTTGTGTTCCTGCAGGAATTACTACACTGATAGCTGTCCTACTTCTCTTGAGAGAAGCATCATGTTCTCTTTTTATATTTGTAAGAGAAAAAAAAGTCACTAACAACAAAAGAAATTTTTTTCCTGATAATGTTCCTGTGAACAAAGAGCTATATTCAAAGCCCACGTTTAAAAATGAATTTATTTCTTCCAACTCTGTGATTCCATAATCACGGCCAAGGTTAATTCCTCAACTTAATTTGGACTTTTGCAAATGAAACCTGCCATGTGGTAACTGAAGGGAGGTCAAAGAGGTGATCTAGCTGTTCAAGTAAACACAGTCAAGTCTCAAACATTTCTGCATTCTGCATGCTTTAAATGTTTCAACAAAGAGACAGCATGACAATTCACAAAATGCTACTTACTGCATAAAACCACTGAAGCAGCAGCGAGGACTGTTTAGAGGACTGATACGTATCACTTCAACCATGAATGTGAACTGAAGGGCTACAAAAGTATGTGTTCCCTACTATAAGTTACAAACATCCTGTGGCACAATGCAGCACACACAGCAAGAAGCCCAGGCATGGCCTTTCAAACAATTTACCGAACCTCCAGATCCGATATTGCCTTCTGAAACTGTTCATTTTAAACAACAAAAACAAAAATCTAGATTTCAAACCCAAGAGTGATTGTGTGTTTAAATACAAAGCATTAGGCAATTGTCTAAAATGAAACTTATTATAATATACTTTATTCATTAAACATGAAATTTAGTCAACTGAACATTCAAAAAAGCATCACAAATACCATTGACTGATGCTAATGGTTGATACCAGGGGTGAAATTCACTTACCTTCCCTACCGGTTCCCAAAGCTGCGGCACCGCAAAGCCTTCTGCACATGTGCAGAGGATTAAAATCATCGCAAAAAATGACATCATAACGTCCGTGCGGGTGGGCAAAGCCTCCTCCAGCCGCTGCTACCAGTTCACCCGAGCCAGATAGAACCGGCTGAATTTCACCCCTGGTTGATACGGGTTGCCACCAGCATCCTAGATATCAACCAGGTACTTTCTTAAGATGTACCATATTCCAAGTAGCACAGTATTTTGCAGTTCCACTGGTGTTATTCTAGGAAGCTGCAATTTCTTGATATATTTTATAAAAGTCTTGGACATGGTACCAAGTGTCCCAATGACAATAGGTATCACTGATACATGTTTCATCCATGTAACAGTGGCCAACATGGCCAAGTCACAATATTTTATGATTTTTTTCTAGTTTGTATTATTGTTGTTGTTGTTGTTGTTGTTGTTATTAATCATCACCCAGTCAGCCAAATGTTCAGACTGGGTTTGGCATTTTTGTCTACTTATCGAATCCTTACCAAGGGCCTGGAATCCTTACCAAGGCAAATCTGGATATTTGACTGTGTTGTTGTTATTATATTAGATTTTTATAGGATGGTAAATAGTTTAAGAAAGTGATGGAAGAAAACCAAAATACCATTATAACTTGTCTCAAAACAAGCTTATCTGAACAACAAGTACAAAGCCACTATAAACCTTCATATACACCAAATATGCCATAGGCAAAATGCACTTAATTTTCAAACAACTATTTCACACACACTGCTAAACCATAATTTGAATTGTTTTGGCTTAACACAGAAGTAACCTGTGGATCCTCAACTCCAGTTATATGGTCCTCACACCATTCTCAAATTATACCAGTGAAATGTTTTGTCATTTAGAACTCTTACATATAAATCTCCCCACAATTTACAATGAGGGAAAAACCAGTAAAAAAATGATTGCCTCACCACATCATCACACAAACCACCTGTAACTCTTAGAGACTAAAATAATTTTAAAATATATATTGCTTCCTTGAAGCCAAAAAAAGCTTGCTTACCATGTTGCCTACTGTGGTTAAAAATTCAATTTGGTGCTATGTGTGAACACAGGCAAATCAAATAACACAAGAAGGATGTCAACTAGTCTAGCCTTAGGGTAAATCTAAATATGTCACCCACTCTCCAGTTAATGGCATATTGAAGAAATGCAGTAACATAAAGTGGTACGAGGAGACAGTGTACAAGCAAGGGCGTGATATGAAAAGAGTTTGCTCCATAAATTAATCCTTAGCTGCTTCTAGTTACATAGTCAGTAAAAAAGGAATAGCAAACCTTCCAGTAAACTACAACATTAAGCATCCATGGCCAGCCTCATTAGTTGAAAAAGATGTTGAGAGTCTGAATTCATTGGCATCTGAAACAGATTCCCCATCCCTCCTGCTTTAAACAACTATTGAGTGGGGTTTTTTTAGAATTATAAGGCCATGCTTTTTAGAATTAATTAAATACAGAAGAAAAAGCAAAACAAAGTACTACATTCTGTTTTTAATTATATGTTTTTCTCCTCCATATGTAATACAATACAAACTAGCTTGATGGAACCACTGATGTTTCCAAAACTAGTTATATAACAGGAAATCAATCCTACATTTAAAGAACTATAGCACATATGTAAATAAAACCACTAGCACATGTATTTCTGGAGATACCCCTGAGACTTCTGCTAGAGTGCTTATTTGGCTTTTCAAAACCTTGCAGCTGATAATAGCATTGTACTAATGCTTGTACTAAGCATTATGAATGGCTAAAGATGGGAAGCCTTGTAAGAAAAATAGAAAAAAGGAATCAAGAAAAAATATGTTTGTTCTGTCCTATCCTCTGGAAAACAACTGGGAAAGAGTAAAATAATTCCTATAATCAGGTATTTTTTTTAGCAAATAGAACCTAAACTCATAAAGTGTGGTGTAAGAACATTGCATAGATTTCAGACCCAAATTCTTTTTTCCTCAAGGAAAAATACAGAAAAACTTCCAATTCAAGTCCCTTTATGGTTTCAAAACTTCCAAAAATATTAAATCTAATTTTATAGCTAGTTGTTGAGGGAACTAGTTTCTACATTTAAAGTTGGAAGTATCACCTGTTCTTTTACTTTTTTTTTAATTAGCCAAACAAGATCTATCTCTGGAATCTGATCTTAGCAAGTCTGATTTTTCTATTCAATTAAAACAAGAACTGTCCAAATATTATAGTCAACTTTTAAAGGTAGGCGAAAAGAGGCTTTATCTGGAAGAAATCTCCCAAAATTCAAATGACCTAGCTCCAAGATCATGACAAACATTTTAGTTCACCTGTTGTAAACTAAAAGATATTTATAAAGATATCATTGTTTCAATTAAATGAGAAAGCACAGAAACATTTTTTTTAAATGGTCCAAAAATGTTAAAAATTAAAAGACCCTCCCATATTTGACATATTACACAGTCCTGTCACAATACAGGCAGTCATTGATTTATGGCCATTCATTTTAGCAATCATTCAAATTATGATGGCACTGAAAAAAGTGACTTACAACCAGTTATTACACTTAACAACCATTGCAGTATTCCCATGGCCTCATGATCATGATTTAGGTGCTTGGCAACTAACACTTATTTACGAGGATTGCAGCAACATTTCTGACCTTCTTGATTGGCTTCTGACAAGCAAAGTCAATGAGGGAAGCCAGTTTTCCTTAATAGCTGTGTGTTTCATTTAAAAACCATAGGAAAAAAAAGTCATAAAATCAGATGTTGTGATGTGATACTCACTTAATGGCCACATCTTTCTATCCAAATTGTGGGACTATCTATGGAATATCACTTGGACTGATAAGTAAAAAAAACCTGTAGAATGCTACTGGGACTACTCAGGTAAAAAAAAAAACCTGTCCACTATTTATAATGTCTATCATAGTTTACCAAAATCTAGTGTGTTTTCCAGCTGTAAAATATACTCAATATAATTGGAAGGAATCATCCGAAGGTTAATGTAATATATGGTTGTTTGGTTAAACTTATTGTAACGGTATGTCAAATTAGATGATTAATTAAACTCAAAGTAAGATTATTTTGAAAATATGAATCTTGAAAAGCCAGAAATTCCAACTCCAAAATTTTAGAATTTCAACGAATTAATTTCAATCTTCAGATTGTATTTTAAGATAATGTACTATATATCATTACTATTTTTAACGAACGATTTTAGCTGTGGCTTATAACTATAGACACAGAAGGATGAACTATAAGGATGAACTTCATGGAAGGATGAACTATAAAAATTATTTAGAAATATGTATTGTGCAACATTGGTACAAAGCTTTAGGGCTTCCAAATATTATATTTGTAATAATAGATAAAACTTTACCAGCCATATGCTTAACAAACCTACACGTTTCCTACTTGAGAAATGAAAAATCTCAAGCAAGCAAACAACAACAAACGAATTGTGGAATTCTTTATTCAATTAGAATAAAGAATTCCACAATATAAATGTTGTTACGAATGTTCTCTTCTAAGGTTAACTTTTACTATAATGTCCCAATATTTTTAAACTCCTTGCTTGATAGGAAACCTGCCAGTCTTACACCCAACAAGGCAATCCTTAGATTAAAAAGTGTTACTACATTCTCTAGAAAAGCATCCAAGTTTATTTAAGCCAAATTTGTAGAGAAATTGATTTTTCATGACATTGTCTGGAAGCTTTCCAAACTGAGGTATTTACAGGGTCCAGGGACAGCCTAATTGAGTCATTAGAGTTTTTATGACTGATAAATGTCACTAAAGAATATGACTGGCTGAAAGCTTTCATTTCATTCATTGTTAAATCTATCTATTTATACACAAACCATATTCATTAAAGCATCTGAGATTCTCTTCATTTTGCTTTCCTGAACAGAATGTTGAGCATCAAGGCTATAGCCCTAGATATACTATGTATATCAGTTCAGCCAATGTGTTCAGGTTTGCTAAAGGAAATGACTTCTGTGGTTATTGAGGGAAAGGGTTTAATTTTATTCTCTGTCCTCTGTATAGATACCAGTAATAATTAAATACATTAGAAAAGTTAAATACTTGAGATTAAGAAAAGGTTTAATTTTTATAACTGAATATCAAAGGGATGTTTTTCTCTTTCTTTATCTCTGAATATTGCTCAGGCAGCTTTTGATGCCAAATGTCATTAAGAACAACACCTGTAAGGGTTAGGCCTAGTTCCTGTCATACAGCTTTTGCATATTTGGCTCACGGCTGCTTTTTAACCTACCTACTGAAATCCAGTGAAACAGGAAAACTTGGGACCTTTTGTCTAAGACAAGTACATATTTGAATCTTCTTGAGGGAACTTGCTTCTCAGGGACATAAAAAAAGAACACACAAAAGACATAGGCAGGGACACATCTTTTAATACTGAATAATAGAAGAATTGGAAATTACCACAGTACTAGCTCTTCAGAAAGTTACATGCAAACATATGGTATTAATTTAGAAACTTATATCAAGTTTGGCCTTATAAAATTGAACCAATTTATTGTTTTGCTATATCTTTCAAGAATTTGCTGACAAATCTGTATATTCATACTGAAAATTTATGTCCATTCAGATAGATTACAAGATGTTTGTGATTGCTGATCATCTTCTTGATTAAACCAATAATATATCCCTGAGGCTTGAGAACTGAATACTAATATATGTCACTAAAATGTTAGGAAACAAATTTTAATGATGTGATTTCAGCACAGATAGCATAAATGGGGAAATCAGCTAACACCAGACCTTTTAACAGTATCAATGTTCATCCCAGGCAATGAAAGTTGTGGTATTATTTCAGACTGTTACCAACTTTATTTCTCTGTTACCAACATCTTTCTTGCCACAATAAATCTATCCCACCATATGGTATAGCTGTACTATATTTCACTCCCAAATGTAACTAACATGAACAAGATAAATGCATTCTAATACATTCAGCTAGATTGTCCAGAAATACTTCAGATACATAACTTACCATTTATCAATCAGTTTTCTCCAAGTAAGGTCCCATATGATTCATAATAATCAATGCCTATGCTACCTAGAGAATTCTGAGAATCAAACTCCCAATGTCAGAATGCCACTCACACTGGGGAAGGCCATTATAGACTATTCCTTCAGAATCAATTCAATATATTTCCACAATTTAAAATAAGAATTGCTTCCATCATTATTACTTCAAGAGAAATATAGAGGTAATATGCATTATGAAATCTACATCTTGGGAAACAAAGCTTTTATAGTTATACCTACAGAACTTCACCTTCTCTATTTCATTCCAAACAATTTCAATAATCAAATTTATTTTAAGGACTAATCTAGTTCTATTTCAAAGACTTCCCAAGAAAACTAAAAATAAGCCCATCAAGCAGTAAGTATAACTTATTTTAAGTGTATCTTCCTATATACACTTATATGTGAATGATCTGGGAATTTCTGGTATGAATGGAATCAGTAGGAATGAAGAGAAATTAAAGCTTTCTTATATACATACAAATAATTTAGCCAAGGTTATCATACCACCTCTAACTTCTGGTAGTTTTTCGTTATAGCAAAAAACTGAGTTTAAGAATAATTGAATTATTCCTAAATCGAGGAAATGTGTATTTAAGCAAATCGTGTCAGAATGATGTAATCTATGTAATCTTTCTCTGCAAAAAAATATATTGAAACAGAGACTATTATAAATGAGAATTCTAGAATTTAATTTATAAAAAATTCACAAGATACAAAAACTCTCTGTGACCAACACCAAAGGTTGGGTTCTTTGATCTGTCTTAGAAACATAGCAAATATGTATATCCAGCCTTGATACTAAGCATTTTACCACCATTTTTTTCCAACTTCATCTTAAAACACTGAAGAGCTGAAGGACAGCCTTCAAATAAATATTAAAAGGTGATGCATATGGACAACAAAAAAAGGAGAAAGATCTTAGCAGGACTCATGCACACAATCTAATTAGTGATACTAAATGGAACATTCAAGGAAGAAGGAAAGGAACAGTATGAAGACCAATTCAAATTTCTTTGAGTTCTGAACTAAATATAATATTAGCACTTTAGGCAGAACTTAAATATAAGCAGATATTTTTTACGTACTGGCTGGGCCTGATCTTGGAGTCACATTTAAAATATACAGTACTTAGTTTATAGAAGAAGATACAATGTAATGCTTGCATATACATGTCCACACACATTTTATTGTACTGAATTTCCATCAGGACTGGATCTCTCACTTGTTCTTTTTTTTTTTCCAGCAACTTATTAGAAGCAAGCAACTTCTTTCCCAAGCCAACTCCCCACACTTATCCTTTCATCTATGCTGCAAGGCTGATTAATTAAGCAAATCATTTGGCTAATGTAACTGGAACACCCCTTGCCTCACCCTCTGCTAAGATTAAAAGGCAACTGAAAAAGAAAAGAATCTTCAACTCAAATTCACCAGCTTCTGCCAAGCAATGAATGACTAAAAATGCATATCAAATATAAACATAATCTTTCAAGAAAATGTTTAGGAGAAGCCACTATTTTCTTAAGAAATAAGTTTTTATTTCAAAAAACAATGAGCAAACTAAAAAAAACAAGCTTCAAGTTGACTTATACATCTATGCATTCACACAGAAATCAGAATCTTTACAGATTTCTCCACTCAAGCTTCCTGAGACAGGAATTCAGACAGTGCAGTTTACCAACTCTCTTTTTTCAGCCTCCAGAATGAAGAAAACTTGCAGTCCCTTAAAAAATGTAGCTTTTCAGTTGCATGTAATAAAAACCTTCCTGCATAAAATCAGGACATCAGACAAATAAAAATTAGATTTTAACTTTTGAATATTTGGTTCATATATAATTTGATGTCATTAACAGAACACTTCTAAGATACTACATAAGGGCAAATAGCAACAACAAAGTAAAACAGAAAAAAAGATACTATTTGTTGACCACAGTTACTGGTTAAAAGTGAGGCTAGTTTCCGTATTTTTCAGTCCAACATTCTTAGTTTCAGATTTCCAAACTTGATTTTGGCAAGGATTGGCAACTGGCAATAAAAATTCAAACACAGAACCAGAAAGTTCTGTATTGGCATATTTTTTTAAAAAATAATTCATTTTTGCACCTGTAAAATATAATTTCTCTTTAATGTTTAGCTGTTATTGAACCTTTATAAGCTAAAGGTAACCATCCTAGCTCAATAGACTGGCTTCTTCCAACGTTATTCATAAGTTCTACTGCAGAACCAGCAAGAGAAAATATTACCTTCAAGTGCTCCATTTACTTTTTTTTCTAAATATAAAGTTGTGCTTCCTATTTCCACAGAAATATTACTCTTCATTTAAAAACAGAAAAGTTCTATTACACTGGAAATAGCTGGGAAGCAGGGAGATGGAAGAGACATGACAAAATGCATACATGAGAATCGGTTTTCCTTCCTACCACCCCCTCTTGTGAAACTCACCAAGATTCCCATATGACTCACTCAGTACACAGACAAAGCAGTAAAATGTCTGGCATTCTGGATCTTTTATGAAGCAATAATAGAGTTCTTCAGAAGCCAAACATATTCTGAGTTTAAGTATGAGCAATGAACACAAAGTTGAATGTCCAAAGAACCACAATTTCATCAACTATAAAATCCTTTTTAGACTATCTATAAATGGGCTATTTATATGGGAAGAAATGGGTTCATATTCTTATATCTGTATCTCTTCCTATAACACCACATGGTTATTGAACAGCTAAGAATAAAAGTAACAGAAACAAACTCAGCCTCAGGAAACAGAGAACATTTCAAGAACTAATTATACTTCTTTTGTGGTGATTCAGTGTAAATCAAGTTGCAATCACTAATTCAGTATGACTATTCTTTTGTAACTTCTCTTGCGTTTTAATTAGCAATACAGATTTTCAAAGCAATAAGAACTCTTTGACCTCCACTCCTCAGCCCATAAAGGACATCTTCAGGCTTGTTCCAAGTGATAGAACCCAGTTAACTTATAGGGAGAGTCTATATATTGGCTGCTGCATTGTCACAAATATGCATATTGAGTGCAAAAAAAAGTACTCTGCAATTACTTATTCTAACAAGCGTATATTATGATAATCAACAATGCACTTGTAAGCAATCCTGTAAATCAATTAAAAGCTTTTACAGAGAGGCCAGCAAAGCCTTTAGTTTTTAATCACATTTATTTTATTTTTGATGAACTGGTTAGATTCTTTAAAAGGCAACTTTTAAAGGAACAGAGACTTCTTACAAGTCTATACACATTAGCCAAAATTAAGAATTATATCAGTTTTATATCTATTTTGTTTATATAGTATTAAATTAGCAACAACCATCATCAAAATAGCTAAACATTTAACAACGTATCTGTGGATTAAAAAGAAATTCTGTCCATACAAATATGCTTGAAATCCCATTTGCCATTATCTCCATTCTACTTATTATAGTATTTATACTTCAGGACATTACAATCTTTTTTAATACAGTAAAATGGCTGAAGGGTAATGAACAATTCGTTTTGGGACAACATAAAGGGTGTGTCTGGGAGAGACAAACTGGATTATGAGACTTCTAAATGCAGTAGCTCAAGTTGAGCAAACAAGAGCCAAATTTAATTAGCACACTTCGGAAATCAAAGTATGAAAGAGTCAAGGAGTATGCACCCTTTGTTCACAAATCAGTCACATAAATGAGCACACAGCATACTTTTCTCTGAACCAGCATTCATGCACAATGCTTTTTTCCTATCGCTGCTCCAGAGGGGGGAGTGCTATTCATCCATAATTAACACACATTAATTATTAACGGTTAATTATTTTATCTATTTTCTAATATATGTACACAAAGATTCACTTTTTAATGAATTGCAAATTCATTCTTAGACATTCAAAACTAAACAAAAGAGCAGTCATATTCAACCTCTCAGCAATAGACTTATACTTATCATGGTTAGGTTGGTAAACTGAATCCATAAACTAGTAAACCAACTTAATGGGATTTAAATTCCTAGACCCAATAACTGAGATTATTCTTGGGCCAAAAGTAAGGTATATTTTAAAAACACTGACCTTGAAACAGAAGCAGAGCAGCTGACAACCAGAAATTTTTCCAGCTCAATGCCAAATTCCCCCCAAGTATTCTTCCACCTCCATTAATCAGAATGGCCTCTTTTACTGTCTTCAACTCTCTATTCCCTTAACCTCACTCTGTAATGTCTTGCCCTGCCCAACTTTTTTTCAACAATTCCTGGAATGTGTATCACCATCACAAAGATCACTGGGGGGGGGGGGGGGGACACCTCATTCTCCAATCTTTTCTCTGCAGAGCAAGAATCAATGCCCCAACTCAAGCTTATCTCACACCTACCACTCCAAAATGGTCTTTGTGCTCCTATTCCCATGACGGGATTACAGCTCATTTCCAGCACCTTCCCCCTAATTCCCTTGGGCCAAAAGTCT
This sequence comes from Coluber constrictor foxii, assembly GCA_038048745.1. NCBI lineage: Eukaryota > Metazoa > Chordata > Lepidosauria > Squamata > Colubridae > Coluber > Coluber constrictor. The sequence goes on from CM075961.1 coordinate 76,638,160, forward strand.
TGTTTCTTTTCAGCTTCGATGAGCGCATCCGAAAACTACCTCAACTGGCATGAGCTTCCCAGTCCATTCCACCCCACCCCGCCACCATTGCAAAACCATCTTGGACCCAAGAACAGGCTCCCCATATCTTGGAGGCACAAACCACCAACCGGCGAGATCTTCCGAACGATTCGCAGTCCTTTCCCTATTTAGTTGCCCTCGGTTTAGTCACTGGCCTCTTTATCACGTCCCTTCTTCACAAGTTCCCGCATTTCCCCTTCAGACTCCAGAGGGGGAAAAAACCCACCGGCTTTCATTCAGGCACTGGCGTATTTTTTTTTTACCCACGCCCCCCGCGTTCGCTTCCTTTCTAACCCACCTCTCCGTTTCTTCCAACCCACCCCATGGAGCTCCACTTCCCCCCCTCCACCTCCAAGACCCTCCACTCCCACCCCAAGAGAGCAAGGAAACACCAACCCCTCGACATATGGCAGAAAGCGTGGAGGTAAGTTTAGGGTGTGGAGCCCAAACTCGCCCCTTATTCCCTTTTCCCCCGCACGAATCCCCTCCTGCATGTCACTTGATTGCCGGGGGGCAGCGCCCAAAGGCTTCCTTCGGCGGGAGGGGTCTCCCCTCCCCATTCCCCATAGTTCTTTACACGGGACTGTCTTCCCAGCCAGCTTCCCCGGAGAAAACCCATCCCTTGTTGCCCCCCACCCCCATACGCCCCCCATTCCGAAGCGACCTCTCGCCTGGGGGGGGTCCCTTCCCTGACCGTTCTTCCCCTACCCCCCCCCCCCCACGACCCACCTGCTGGCCCCGTCGCCACCGCCTTGACTGCCTCTCTCCACTCCGCCCCGCTCCAAGTGACTCGATCCAGCGAACAATGGGGGTGAACAGCGAGCTTGGCAGAGCCCATCCCTGGTCCCCATGGACACAGGCCACGCCCCCAGATCTCTGAATGGCCTATTCCGTCTGAAGGAGGCGTAGTCACCTTTCCACTGCCACGCCCAGTTTCGCCCTGCCCTGGAATGGTGTTTACCGGCCAAGTCTCCTAATTAGACGCGAAGAGCAGGTGGCGATAGGAGGCCGGAAGGAACTTTCGCGCAAACTAGAAGGGCGAGTTGAGGACTGAGGGAACGGCAGGTGTGGGAGGGGCCGGATGCAAAGTGGGCGGGGCTAGCGGCAGTGCGCTGGAGTGGAGGGGGAGGGAGGGCTAGTTTTGAAGAGAGGCAAAACATGTGCTTGGCGGACGGAAAGTCCCCAATTCAGTCTTAGGTAGCAAGCAGTGTAGAAAAACCTCTGCTTGAAGTCCTGGGGCACACCGTAAATGACATTAGGATCTCATTAGTGATAGTTGACCGAGTGGGAAAAAAAGATAACTTGACATTTTCAAATAAAAATGATAAAACTTGTCAATAGCAAAAATGATAAATTTATCACCCTTGCCTCTTCACAAATTTGTGGGGTCCTTTCTTTACGAATTACCTTTTTAATAAAAAATGCTTTCAGTAATTAGTCCCCTAGAATTCTATTGGGTCCTCAATCCAACACCATAAATATTGCCCTTCACTATTTCTTCTGGAAACCCGCTGGATCAGACAAAAGCAAATCCAATTCAGAATGTTGTTCCTACAGTGGTCAACCAAGGGTTTCTGGAAACACCCAGGCTGGAATGAAAGCTATGGCACCTCCTCTTTCTGTTTCTCAACTATTGGCATTCAGAATCTGTAGCCTTTGTGATTTACCCTTCATTTTTATGCTCTGTCTTTCTTTGAATAACTCCTGCTGACTGCAGCTCTTTTCGTTGGTTTTCATCTTAATTCCCTTTTTTCTCATACATAAACCTTCCCCCCCCCCCCATTGTTTCCCATTTTTCATCTGAATTCAGCTCTAAAACTATTGTCTTTATCCTTCAGTTTGTTGACTCCTGGTAACTGCCTGAACAAGTCCCTGCAATTTTCTTGGCAAGATTTTGGAAATGGTTTACCAACAGCTTTCTGACTCAGGGTGATCTGCCCAAGCTCACCCATTTGGTATGTAAGGCAGGACTCGAATCTATGATTGCCCAGTTTCTAGTCTAATGCCTTAACCACTCCATCAAATTGGCTCTTAATTGTTCAGTAACTTTCACAGCATGTCATCCACCACCACCTAGCCTTTTCTCATTTAAATATCTATACCCTGATTTATTCCCCCCCAAAGAACTTAAAAGAACAAACAGATTGTTTAATATATAAGAATACAGACAGATGTAAGTCATAAAAGTATCATTTTAATGTAATAAAAAGGAGCACTCCTAAATTTTCCCTTCCCCTTTAAATTATCTCTACTATTTGTTTCCCAAACCTCTAATGACATTATATATCTCACTAGGTTTTTCCTTGTAAAATTCCTCATCTCTTTCTATATTTTATTTTGTTCTATCTCCTTCTCCCCATAAAAGCTCTCCTTGATGCTCCCCTCTTTAAAGTAGGTGATTATTCTTTCCCTTAAAGAAAACCAAATATGTTTTCCACTAGAAAGAGAATAGAATCCTTGCAACTATAAACACATACACACCAGTTCATTGCTTAACTTTACCAATTTGTTGCATAAGGACTGGAACTGCCTTGGTTAATAACCAGCATTTAAATTGGAGAGGAAAAATGAAACTTAAAGGATTTCATGGTACACACAGTGGCAGCTGAAGTTTATTTACCATAACACCTGGACGACTTTGAGGGATTGAAGCTGGATGACAAGAAACCATATTGTATTATTCAGATCTAGCGTGGAAGGTAAGTTAAGGTTAAAATGGAAGGTTAGTGTTTGATTAATATCTTTCCTGTTGCCCATAATATTTACAACTTCACGTAAATACTGCTACTCTACTTCATTAGCAATCTCATATTTCTCAGATCTGGGATCTGCCTAGAGCCCAAATATACTTTTAGAGAGTGATTTAAAAAACAACTTCATAGCATATACATGTCTTCTGGAACAAGATGCTGATTAAGTGAACGGTATCTCCTGAAAGCCTTCACTTTAGTAATATGTGTTAATCTGAAAATATGCTACCAGAGTTCTTCTGAAATTTAGCTTCTTTGGAAAAATCAGATAGACAGTTTAGGAGTCCCCCTTTACCCTGAACATGACAATGACAACAGTAGGTTAGACTGCTGTTATGTTACTGTGAGAGGGGCTTTAAGCGTAGCCTGTCCTGCAAATGATGGACTTGGCCACGTTTTACAAATTAGTGTACTGTAACAACAGGGCTGTCTTTAAAAATCTTTGGAAACTGCATCTGGTACAAAATGCTGCTGCCAAAATACCATCAGAAGTCAATAATTCAAAACATATTACTGCTTTCCTTATACTGTTGCTATTGTGAAATTAACAGCTTGATCTAGAACACCAAAGTGATAATTTTTTTTTAATATGATGCCTCCTGTTGAAAACCTTGTTCTCAATAAGATTCTTCCAATTTTTCCTACAACAACCTAGGTTGGGCTAAGACAAAGTTAATGACATAAAATCTGAATTTGCACATTTCGCTCTGCCACATCATTTGTTTGACTTGGCAGATGTGTTGTGTGAATCTAATTATTTTTTCTACAAATCATGGTTTAAACCAACCACAGTTTAGCATAATGTGCAAATCTAGCTGCAGAATTCCTCTGAAAAAGTAAACCAGAAGATTTATGTTCCAGCTGGTCAATGCTTCACAGTAACTATCTGGGGAGGTTGTGAGCACTTATTAACCCTTGTAGAGTTAATTCATGCCTGAGGTATTATACCTGCCCCTTTGTTCATAATCATAATAGTCAATCAAACACAACAATAGTTAGAACTAGCCAAAACTATTATTTTATTTGATCACAAGTATGCTTAAAAATAACTATAGGATAACATATCCTAAGCCTTTTGCTGACTTTCGCTTACTATTACAGAACATGATTTGAAAGAAACAAAGCGTGCAATGATGAGTGACAAAAGCAAAATTGAAAATAAGATTGGCTTTTTTCACTTCAGATTCAAAAGCAAACAGCAGAGAAATGGACAAAGGCAGTTCTTCCAAACCAGGCATAAAAAGATTTCCCATTAAATGACAATGAGATAAAATGAAACCTGATCTGGAGGTAGAGAGGATTGCAAGCTTGTATGAACATCTTGAAGTGCTAGAACCTACAGCAGCTTCTTGGAGAAATTGATTATATAATCCAGATTGCTATATTGAAGCCTTTATTGAGGATAAATATTATCTCTTTCCATCTGAGGTCTTTTCCTTGGGTACAGTTTATCTGGATGTCTTCCCTTAAGATGCTGTAAATTTCAGATGTCCAGATATTGGCGGATATACTTGCTTTACAAAGTCAGCTTCAAAATAAAACAATAGGTTTTCTGCATCGGTGAAATGCTCCTGGTTAGGACCGGATCGCCTGATCCATTAGCGATGGCAGTGGGTAGTTCAGAGAACCAGTAGCAAAAATCCCTGCCCCATGCATGCCCAGCTGAGCTTTGTGATCATCAGAGGATTTTTTATTTTTTTTATTTTTAAGAGTATTTTTTTCTACAATCTCTTTGGCCAAAAAAATGCTTTTAAAAGTAAAAAAAAAAGCCTCTGATGATCGCGCGGCTCAGCTGGGATTGTCAGAGGCTTCTAAAAGCATTTTTTTCTGCAACCTCTTAAGGTTGTAGAAAAAATGCTTTTAAAAGTAAAAAAAAAAGTTGCCCATGCCCACCCAATCACATTATCCCCCCTCCCCACCAAGCCACACCCACAGAACCAGTAGTAACAAATTTTACATTTCATCACTGGTTTCCTGACTCATGAAAAAAAACATCCTTGGGATTAGTCACAGAAGAAGGAGAGAATTCAGGTACAGTGGGCAGCATAACATAGTAAGAAATATATAGTTTGCTAATACGCTGCAATTAGAATTTCCCTTGTTAACATCCTTATTGTTACAAAAATGGTCCTTTCTCGTAAGTAGATTAATTCAATATTTAATTCTAACTGCATCTATATTGTAGAATTATCATGTTCCTTTTTGTTCTAAGGTTGTAATAGAACATGCAGAGTTTATAGTGAGAATCCAGTCCAATAATAAAAATAATTGGAGCAACATAATCTGGTATACTACATTTCCATCAGGTTCGAAGAAAAAAAAACCTTGTGAGAGATTTATCTGTTCTCCAGCAAATCATTACTGAGGTTTGGATAGTTATTTAAAGAATGGAGTTCAAGCAAGGCTTTACTGTTCTTCATGAGGATATCCTTTGTATTTATAGAACATCTGTTTAAATAAGTATACAGTTTTAATACCCAGCAATTTTTCTTGATGGTTCATCAACCACAGTATTTTCTGGAAAGGTGTTCAAGCTACAGAGGCATCTTTGCTTCCAAATAAATACAAAGGTTACTACTTTACATTAAATAGCTTTGGCTCCAATTCTTACAGGTCTTTCTTCCCTCAATAGCTTAACAGAGAAACAAGGTCTACATTTATGAAAGGGAAACATTACAATATAGCAATGTTGGTATTTGTTCTGGACACCTGGGATCTATTTCCCTGTCAGCTATGGAAGCTTAATGGAAAATCTCAACCTACCTTACCTCCCAGGTTCGTTGTGGGGAAAAATAAGAGGAAGAAGTAAGTATCTTGAGCTCTTGAATGAAAGGCGATATATAAATCAAATAAGCAAGTACTGTGTTTCCCCAAAAATAAGTCCCTGTCTTATATTTTTTTGAATGCTGAAATAAGTGCTTGGCCTTATTGCCATGCACTCAAAAGCCCGATTGGGCTTATTATCAGAGGATGTCTTATTTTGGGGGAGACAGGGTAGAAGAGAGTGCCTTCTTTTTCCTGGGATTTTGACTTTGCATGCTAATTTTGTTTTCCTTTTAATATAGCACCAAATCAAAATTATCCTTTTTTTTAAAAAGGCAATATGTATTGCTAAAATATGATGTACTTGAACTGCTTATTTTTTGGTTGAATTGCTGTGCCTCTTATTTTGAAATGTTGAGACTATCATTGATGTCCCATTGCTTAACAGGCATTGCCCTGTGATCCCTTGGAGCTGAAGAATAGTTTATATATTTGAGAAACAAAACTATAAGAAATAAAAATAAATAAATTCAGCGTAGAGTGGTGGCTGCTTAGGCAGGAATCATGGATATACAATTATGGTGTTAAATAACTTGCATTGTTCCTATTAGTTAAAAAATTGGTTTTTAGTTTTTTAGCTTTTAGTCGTATTCTCTTGCAGAAATACTCCTGTATACTCATTGGTTGCTGGTCAGTAGCAATGCTATTTTTAAAGAGCACAGCACTTGAAACATTCCTGTTTATCCATATCTCTTTCCATCCCCGCCTTCTGCAAACAAGGCTAATCTGACATTCTTCTTTGTCCAGTAGAAATATTAACTCATTGCAATGGACCTTTATTTTAAGTAAAAGGAGAGTTTTTTATTTATTTCATCTTGAAGGAATGTTGGAAAGAAATTATATAAGAGGATTCCAGGCTCTATCTGTGTCTCTACCAGCAGAACAATTGTCCAAAAACAGATCACTTGGCCAAAGAAAGATCATGTTTGAATGTCACTTGATCTAGCTTCAGGGTGCAGAGAAATCACTTTCCCCAAATACTACTTTTGGGGGAAGGCTGATGAACGGTGACTTAGAATATTGCTATTGACACCATTTCTAATGCACAGCAATTCAACCCAAAAATAAGCAGTTCAAGTATATCATATTTTATTAATTGACCCCCCCTCTCTTTCCTTTTGTCCTTTGGCCATGTGACCCATACATAGCTTGACTTGTGCTTCCTAGTGTATGCAAATACATGCAAAGCATGTATGTGTGTGGAAAATAAGGAAGATTGCCTTGACAGAAATGAACAATAGCAATAGCTTTTACCTATCTTCAATCAAGGTTATCTTTTTTACTGTCTACAACAGAGTTGAATAGAAAGAAGTAAAAACGTTTTTCTATGATCATTGTTAGTAAAAGAACTGGAAATTATTCCACAAGCCATATTCTTCATCCTTTCCTCATTCCTTGAAAATTTGTATAAAAGAAAACTAGCAATGGAATTATATGCCAGCAGCAATATCCATAGTCCAGCAGTATTAGCACCACTATAACTGAACTGCAAAAATGTTGATGATGCTAACTAGATGCTGTATACAGCTTTGTTTCCATCTGGAAACAAATTTTACTGCCCAGAATTTTGCAACCCATTTATGGCAGCCATAGACAATATGGCCAGATTGTATTTGTCTATGATCCTTCCCCGCCTGGTTGTCAATTTAACTGGATTTACTGCACTCCCTTATTTGTTCATCAATTTCAGTTTGCCCTAACTATTTTGTCAAGGGACCAGAGGATCCTGAATGGGTGGGCTGATTGATAAGAACTGTGAAACAACTTTTACTAGAAGGATTTTTTTCACTGCATATGAAAAACTATGTCTTATTAGCTTTTTCAGAATGATTGTTACCTCTGATTGTGTTTACTATGAATACAAATGCTGAAACATATTTAATTATTGAAGGGAAAATAATACCAATCACAGCTTTTTTAAAACGTAAAACTTTAATTCAGAAGAATCTGTAAGAAAATCTGGCCTCCTGGGGAAAGTATGGCGAACTGATGACAATGGCAAAGACTAAGGAATCCTTGAATAGACTGATAATCCTTGGAACCCCTTGGAATAAGGAGAAGACAGGAGATTGTCTACATGGACTTCAGATGGCTGTTCCTCATAAAAGGATTACAAGACAGTGGTTTTTAATGGATCTGAGCACTGGGAGACAATGGGGTTGGCCTTCCTGCTCATGTGACAGCAGAAATTTCGAAAGAACATTAAGTTTGCAAATTGTACTTTCTAATCACTTTCAAAAATTGACTATCAACTATTCTAAAGCTAAGAACTATGGAATGATAAGTATAAAGAGTTTTCAATATGCGAGTTTATGTTCAACTCTGAACAAAACAAAACATAATTACAAGCTTAAGAACTTAAAGAATTTGAAATAAACAGCAAAAAGTTAAATTAGATGTTGATCTAAGAAAGTTATAAATGGATTAAGAGTCAATAAATTTGAAATATTATTATTATAAGATTTTGGAATTAACTATAAAAAATAAACAACTTTTTATGGGAAACAGACACTTTGGTAGTTCTGGCTAGTCCTAACAAAAAATAAGTGATGATTTTAGAAACAACATAAAGGGGACTCAATTTTTTAAAATAGAGGAAGAGAAAAATACAACACATGTCAATTAACAATGGGAGTTACATAATATTAGACAATGTTACATTGGAGCTCTTTAAAAAATTGAGACATAAGTTAGTAAATTACAATATCAATACTGTAAATAATGATGTCTGCTTATATGAATAGAAAATATCTAAAAGATGGAAGTGACGGATGTGGAGCAAATTTTATCCAATAAGATAGAATATAGAGTGTAGAACTACAAATTGCAGGCCAAGAGAATTATTTTAAAAAATCATTTTTTGGGGGATGTAATATGGAGTCCCATAAGTGCATGAAGTTTAAATAATTTGCCTATGAAGAAGAGAATTCTCAGATTATATGTTTAATGTTTAATGATGTAAGTAGTCTGCTTTAGTTTGGCAAGATTTCTGGCCATAGGCAAAGGATAATAAAGGAAACAGTTTAAAAGAACCTCAGTGCGTCTTTCTTGCAGCCTGATAGAAAAAGATGTGTTACTTCTTTTCTTTACAAAATAAATTGGTTGAATTTTAAAAAATTAAAAAAGGATATCCAAATGATAAACCAAAGGAATGTCTTGGAAAATTTGATCTAGAAAATAAGCTTCTTAAAGTCTTGAAGAAATTTAAATAATGGGATAAAGAAGAACTGAAGAGAAATCAAACCCTTTGATTGAATTAAAGTTTAAGATTGAATATAAAGGAATATAAAGTAGGCTTACTTGACCAAACATAAAATAAAGCTTGTTTGCTTCCTTCCTTCCTTCCTTCCTTCCTTCCTTCCTTCCTTCCTTCCTTCCTTCTTTCTTTTCTTTTCTTTTCTTTTCTTTTCTTTTTTTTGCAATGTTTTGGCAATTTTTAATGGACTTTTTGCTGATAGCCAGGATTGAAAAAGTAGATGTTATAAGGATTTGCTTGTAGATAAGAAATGAGATATGGGATGAAGAGATACCTGTTTAACCTTATGGGAGTGAAGAGTTATTAACTCTGTTTATACTTTGTTGTACAAAGGTTGGAAGTTACTTCTTTATATATATATTTCTTGTTCTTTCTTCCTACTGCAATTAAAATTTGTAGTAAAAATATATTTTTAAAAAGAATCAATAATAGGGAAATAAACATAATACAAAGTGTAATAATAATAAATGAATTGGATCCAGAACTCACAGTCCTGAAACTCAATTGAAATCCTATTAATAAAAACCAAGCTAGAGACCACTCAAAGTAACTTACACAGTAAGATATGTACAATTGAAACAAAATATTTGTTTATTATTCAGAGTTTTCCCTACTTAAAGATTTCTTTATAATACATAAAAAGTATAACAGTATTCGTAATTAGGAATGCTAAAAGTGTTTTTCCTATTATATAAAATAGGAATATTATGTCAAAAAAGAATTTGGCTGGGTTCAGTATTTTATGGCTCTAAGCTACAAAGTACTAGTCAATTCTTGAGTTATGTATTCAAATGTTAATTTCTAAAATGGCATATATGCAAAAATAGCTTCATGTTTTACTAATATTAGATGCAATTTAGATACAGTTGCTAATTAAGGAAATGTGCTATATGCCTTGCTTAACTAATTATTGTACCATAACTCAACAGCAGAAATAATATTATTTCCTTTTTGTTGGCTTAAAATTAATTTTGCCTATGGGTTTCAATTTCTTTATACTTATAAGATATTGTAAGTTGGTCTGCTTGTGCTAAAATTAACATGGCATAATTACAATTTCTTGAAAAATTACAATAGATGGCTTCTGACATTTCTGGAGACACACATTTTTTTTCTTTGAAATATCCCCATGATATCTTGAAGCCTTCATCTTTAAGTATATGCATGCATCCGTATTAAACAAGCTAGATATGTCATGCTCATATGTTTTCAGTTTAAATATGCGGAATCTATAAAAATCTCTTTTATTCTCTGGAAAAAATTTAAAGACCTTAACGATGACATTCTGAAAATTCTTGAAAATCTGGTTGCTTTTTCAGGTCTTGTGGCAGGATGATTGTTGAGACCTTGTAAATTTTGTTTTGGTATCGTTTATGGTTATTATTTCTGGAGGTGCATTTCTCAATTTTGGGTGTTTCTTATTTTTTAACTGTAAGCTGCTTAGAGACATTTGGAGTTTGGTGGCTTCTAAATTTCACAAAAGTGTAAGCTTTTGTTCCCTTGGGCATAATTCTTGAATTATTGTTCAGTGTCAGGACAGCGCAGAGATATGTAGCAAAATTTAAGAAAAGCATTCTTGTTTAGAAGTATAATATGAAACATCGTCAAACACTACCCATATGCAGTGCAACAAAACAGAAGTTAGGATTCTCAAGGAGGTACAACTTTTCAAATTTCTTATTTTGCAATTTAAAAAGACACACCTCATTTGAGTCAGGGCTCAATTGCCAATGATTTCTGGGCATAATGATGCAGCTTTGTTGCCAGCATCTAAGAAGGGTTTTGCCATTGCTTTTTTCCATGATCTGCTTTTGACATCTGGAGCTCTGCCATTTCGTGATGGTCACCTATGCATCTATTGGTCAGGCTCAGACTTGTTTTACTTTCCAAAGTCAGTGCAAGTAAGGTCAGGTTATATGGTGTCAGTGGTCTTGTTTAAATATTAAATATTGTTGCTTCCTTGAAAACCTGATTTTTCCATAGTCTTAAGTCTTGCATTTAGTACAATTTTGTTAAAAGAGACTAAATCATCTGGAAGCATAATAGTTAGGCATGATAGACTGCATAATTGACATTTATTGAATCATCTATATGTTCATTGTTATTGTTTTTCTAACGTTCACTTATTTTAATGAGGAATGAAAGAGATAGCAGCTGATAACTGATGTTTTAACATTTCCCTTTGTCTGGCTTCTAGTGTAAAGTAACATGGCCTGCTGAGGGATGGTGAAATAGGCAATAATTATCTTCTTCAAACACCTTCTATATTAAGGCATTGGCCAAATAATGACAATATCTGCTAGTGCACTTAGCTGCTGGTGTCTAGACAGCTTTTGGGACTAAGCTCTAATTATAACTGCATTTCCTAGCAGGCTTTGGTTCATATCCCTATTAAAAAAATATCAATGCCCAGAAGCATTTGCACGATGGAAGGTCTGTCTGCCCCTGTGGAATTCAATGGAAATGGCTAAGCCACATTGGAGAACAAACTCTAGCTGTCCTATATCTGAGCCTTTGAAGATGCCGCTTCAAGCAACATGCATTTTACCAGCTATCAAGGGCTTAGATAGGGTCAGGTCATCCCTGTGGAATGTCTTATGAATTAGAAGGTTTTATCAAATGGCTTTTGATGTCACTGAATGGGTCCATTTTGCTATCACTAACTGGGTATAAATGATAGCCAAATGTATGGTCAAGAAGCAGTGCTTTCTCCTACCGCAGAGCAGCTTAAAATTCCAAATGGTGGCACATTTCTACTGCATTCTTCTTTTGAAGCCCCAGGAGCTTGGTTCCAGACTGTGTTCCAGCAGATTTTCATTATATTGGCACACAGAGTAGATAATGTTTATGGGCCTTGATACTTTGAATATATCTTGTTTTAAATGCATGTATGAAGTATTTGAAGCTGATTCATATTATGCCTCTATCCCTGCAGTTTAAAGTAAGGAAGTTTCCTTTCAACAAAGATAACTCAAGAACAAAAATGTCTTGCAATAGGGGCATAATGAGGAATATCAAACTTCCTGTAAATTAGAATTTGAAGCAATATCTCCTGAAGAGCCAGGGATATATCTCAGTTGGGAGTCATATCTAAAGAGCTGCGTTTTTCCTCTCTGATCTGCTAGGAAGCATATAGAAACACAAAAGCCATCATGAATTCTTATTTGCAGAGAACCTATTAAAAGATTTTCTTCATTTGTTGATGATTAGCATGTTGTTATATTTCATTTAATATAATGCTCCATTTTTATATTTGTTCATATTTTACTGATTTGTTTAACAGATTTGTCTACAGTAATTTCCCCCAACCTGACTGCCTCCAGAGATAACTGGCAACATAACTCTGGCTTGCATCATAAAGTAGGCTAGAGCCAGACTTCCCAATCTACCTTTCTTTGAATTCCCATGCTGGTGGAGATTTATATGAGGGGTAGAGTCCGGATGTGCCATGAAATAAGTAATGTGTTTCTAATCCCACCTCTTAAGAAAGGATTCATTCCTAAAGAACAAATCCATTATTCTTATTTGCTTATTTGATTTTTCTTCTAGTGTGTAACGGTACCAGAAAACCTAGAATTATAGAATGTAAAGGCACAATCCCATCATAATTTGACTGACTGTATTTATTCATTTGGTGACTTTAATAACTGATTTTAATTATGTGAAAACTGATTACACAGTGTTGTTTTTTCTTTTCCTTATTGTATGAATGTATTGCTCAATAGTAACATTTCCATTTGCTTATTTCTGTAGCATCTCTGGATGATTCTTTCATTTTTTCCCCAAAACGTCTGCTTTGTATCTTCCAGTTGAGGGATCACTGACACACTGACAAAAATAGTACACCCAAAGACCCTTTGATAGGTGTGTATGCATTCATGCATTTATAAACACATACAGAGAAATGTAAACATAATCACTATGATAAGAAAGCATCTCTTCATGAAAGAGGAAAACACTGAATTAATTTTTAATGGTAACCTTCATAGTTTCTTTCATTTTTAGGATCTTGATCTTAAAACTGGCTTCTGAACGAAAGGAGTTTTAAAGCATAGGACTGTCACCTTTATGTGTGAACATCTGTCACCCACCTAAGCTCAAGTAGGAATCAATTGTTCAAGAACAAGAGACAGATTAATCTTCTTTAAAGATCCAATCACATCAACATCATACTCATACATAATGAAGCTATATCTCAAATGGACAGGTGAACATGATGGAGCAGGCAAGTTGAGCTCAGTCGGCTCCATAATAAGGTGGCAAAAGTCAGAGAAGCCAAAGGAGATGGTCCATTAATCAAAATTAAATATAGAACCAATGATAACTCTATGAGGAATAATTCTGTCAGGAAGGATCCATTCAAAAAGCATTAAGATGTCCTCTAGCCATAGTCAAGAACAGGGGTGTCAAACTCACGATAACATGTTGTCACATGATGTATTGCAACTTTTTTCCCCTTCGCTAAACTGGGAGTGGGGGTGGCCACTGCATGACGCATCTGGCCCACGAGTTTGATACCCCTGGTCAAGAAGGTGGGATCTCTGCTTAAGATACAAGATATTAGAATCTAGAAAGGGATATTAGAAAAAGTTACTAGGAAAGGCAGTTCCTCTAGTAAAGGATAATTCTAATCACATGGTAAAGAAAACCCAGGGATCAGCCTGGGAGGAGTTGAAGTAATAAATCAGTTGGGCTAGAAGACTTTCAAGGTCCCTCCCAGTCCTGCCCTGTCCTGTCCTGCCCTATTCATCCCATTCCCCCAAAAGGTGCTGCTCACCCCTCATTTTCTTGCTGCTCTGCTGTGATACTTATAACCAGAATCCCTTTAATTCTCTCTCTCTCATCCCAGCCATCATCCCTGACATGATTCTGAAAGACCCAGTGAAGCTCTGCATCAGGGCTGTCAAACGGCCCACAGGCAGGATGCATTATGCGCTGGCCACGTCCATGCCCGATCTAGCGAAGGGGGGGGGATCCTGATATGTCACATGACGCCACGTGTCATGATACGTGTTTGACATCCCTGCTCTGGATCATCAGTTTTCCATGCAGTTTCAGGACACATTTATTTTGTATCCCCATCTCCTGCCCCATCTCCCCATTTCCCCCCTATTAGAGATTTTTTTCCCATTAAAAATGAAGTCGTATATTTTACATGTCTTCTCAACCATACACATCCAAATATTATGCTCAAACTGCTTTCATACATTAATGCTATTGCCAAAACTTTCTTGGGGGGAGGGAATTATTTGTCTAATTTAATTCTAATTGAATACACTTGTTGAATAAAGTAAAACATCTCCTTAGCACATTTTCCTCCTCTTTTTTCTTGCTTGCATGAATGTGCATCCAGCCTACATCAAAGGGATCCCCCATTACATGTGATAACATGCCATAGTTATACTCAACTCAATATTGATGAAATATGCCTCTTCTTGTTCTGCAGAACTTTTTCCCATAGCCATTGCTTAGTTTTGTAATGTGCAGGGGGGTGAGTGATATTCCTGCATCCTGTTTTGTCTGCCTGACAAAAAGGCTGCCCTTTTCCATTATTAACATTGCTTTTTCTTGCTATTGCAATACAATGGACAATGCAGGCAGCATGATCATGAGACTGCCAGCACAGCAACCTGCAGGGAAGAAAAGTGTCAATGGCCAACCCCCTCCACTCTCCACTAAAAGCTTCGATTGTTTGGTTGCATTAGCAAGAAGAGGCAAACCACAAAGCCCATTAGCATCAAGCCCTCAATCATTAATGGAAAGAAATACTCGGAGATGTCAAATCCCAATGGCAGCCTTAAGTCATTGGGCGTGTTATTCTGTGGAGGTATTCCATGGATACCACCCTTTGCTTCCTAAAGCCCAATATTTTCTCACCAACCTTGTTTTCCTACGTGTAATGTTATGTGGTAAAGACCTTGGGAGATGGGTCAGTTTTATATCAGCCTTACCAGATAGACCAGACAGGAAACATGACCAGAGAACCAACTTTATTGTAAAGCTACATTAACAGAATCTTGCAAGTCCAAAAGTGAAATTCTCTCACTGTCTCCTTTATAGCCCAAGAAAGTAGGAAGAATCTTTCTGAGCCTCTTATCCCATCCAATAAGTAGCTGTGGGCTATGCTGTCTCTTACCTGACATTCCCTAGGCAGTATCTCTTCACTCTATCTCCCAATGTCTTTACCACATACCTCTAATCTCACCTAACTGAATCAAAAGACAAATGTGACAATAGAATTTCATGCATTTTTATCTAGTTGAAATATGTTCCTAGGTGTCATTCTGTATCATAGTGCACTGTTCCACTTACTTGCATGCACGCAAACAGTTGTTTTGTAGGTTTATTAATATTTCCTAGCAATTTCCTTCACCAAAAATCCAGAACTGTCCCAATGAAGTCCAGCCAAAAGTAGACTAATGCCAGTCAACAGAGCAATGGTCAATGAGTCCACAGGGCACTTGAAAGTTTCCCAAACAAGTGAAATCCACCAGGAAAAATTAAATCCACAACATAAAAGGATTCATGAGGCAACAAAAGTCAAAGTTTACAAGGCACGCAAAGTCAAGCATTAGTATCCATCCAAAGCAAGACAGGAATCACAACAACCAGGAAACACACACAGCTAGGAAATGAACATGTTCCCAACATTGGCTCCATCTGTCTATCATGCTAAATAGCCAACTTCTGGTGCAGCCCATCAAGAGGGACGAGCTTGCCTCCTCATAAGTAATCAGGCTGATCTTTGCTACTTTTTTCTCTGCCCTACATGTTCTTTGATCGGGTACAGAAGGCAGTTCCTCCTCCTCATCACTAACTGGCTGCAGCTGTGTGCTTTCCCCACCTGAAGCCTAATGGCTGCCCTGCTGCAGTTGTGCTTCAGCCCAATCACACTCGAATGGCTGCTCGGAGCCATTGACCAACTCCCATCCTGACGTTCATCCTGGTTCATCCTCCTCTGAGCTGACATCTGGGTATCAGGGTACGTGTCTGAAGGAGTCATCATAAATGGATGTTAGAGATTCTGGTACAGAACTTCCAACTGTGGCATCACGCTTGAGGGAACTCTGAATAAGATGTTTCTTGAGACATCTTTTCTTGGCCACTCTTTCAGCCCACCTCCAAACCTCTAATGTTTTGACTTACTAATTTCAGTATCACTACTCTATCTGGCTACTGCTATTCAGAGTTTGGAAACTTTATTATTTAAATTGAATCACAACCCAGATATCTTTCCAGGTCTGGCTGCATGATACTTACAACATATTACTTGATTCTAAGGTTGGTTTCATTTGTATCTAAGCCCTACGTCTAGCTGTAATAATGCATTTGTGCAATGAAGTTCACCATACATGGGGAAAAACCTTTCTGCTCCTGGAGACATATTTTCCTTCATATTTTCCCACTATTGGTTGCAGTCTAGCAGTGATGTGTCCTGATACTCAGAACCAGATTTTCTTTCCCCTGGCTGCATTCCAGATATAACTGGTTTCATGTTCAATTGAATAAGTTAGCCATATCCTTTTGCTATTTCATGTCTACAGAATAGAGAACAGTAACAGTAACTGTAACAGGGTTGGAAGGGAACTTGGAGGTCATCTAGTCCAACCCCCTGCTCACGCAGGAGATCTATACTAGGGATTTGAACCTCCAAGCTGCTGACCTTTCTGATCAACAAGCTCAGTGTCTTAGCCACCGAGCCACCGAGCCAGGTAAACCTAGCCAGGTAAAAGTAGAACAAAGTAGCTGGCTTGGTATGAAATGAACTCATTTCTAGAGGGTTTAAGAGTGTAGGAAGAAATATCCTTCTGGGTTCAGCTCCAAGTGGGGAAAAAGACACTGGAAACATGGAGACTGCTTGGAAAGATGATTTAATGGTGGACAGGATCACATGGTTTGAGTTCCTGAACAGAAAAGGGCACAAGAAACAGCGAGTCCCTAGATTTTATGCTCTCTCGGCTTTGAACTTCCTGGGGCTCCGAAAGAGTACCCTGATTGGTTGTCAGACTCCCAGGGGGTGAGGGTCTTAGCTAGCCTTGCTGGCTGATGTAATCTTCCCAGGTGCCATGAGGTGAGTTTCTGTCCTAGATGGGTCCCATTGTGTTGGTTTCTGTTGCCATTGTGTTGCAGATGGCTCCTATTGTCAAAGATTGAGTTTCTGCCTCTGGCCCATTAACAAAGGGTGGGGGGCAGGAAGGTGGGAGTGGCTTTGTCTTTAAAACATGCTTCTCCATTTCTCATCTAGGGACATACAATATTCTGCCTTTTTAATATTTCCCAAAATATTTCATTCTTCTACGAAAGGGGTGGGTGCTAACTTCCTACAGGAACTATGAGAAAAGCATAGAGGAAAACTGCAGTGACACTGGGGTTGGTTCACCAGGATTTAGGCCTAAAAAGAAAAGTAGTATGATAAAGCTTACAGTACATTTTCCCATGGCTATGCTGGCGTGAGCAAAACAGCTTTCTCTGGGGGAACATCCTCTCTAATGCATAGAGCGCTTTCAGACATCCCCTAGGAATAGATTGCTTTTTAAATGGCCACTACCAGAGACTCCATCCAGAAAGTCGGATGTCATCTTTAACACCTCTAATGCTGATTGATGTTAATTCAGAATATTTTAGTTGCATCTATCATTTCTGCAAGACAGGGTGCATACAGCAAGTTTGTCAAGTGGTTTCCCATCCTGAGTTCCTGTCTGAAGTCAGGTTTATTTCTTTTCAGCAAAAATAGCTGCTCTGTTTCTATTGTTGAATTGTAAAATTGTTCAGAGCACTAAGAATTCTGGAATTCTACACTATATTGACATCTTATTAATTGAATTATATTTTTCTTTTAGTTTGGATAGCTCTAGTACAACTTCTACAATCTAATTATTTTCCAGGTGTGTGGACCAAATATCAAAATTTCCCAACCAGTATGGCCATTACTGAGAAATATATGAGCTGAGGTACACTTCTCTTGGGGGAGATTCAGGTTTGAAAACGCTTTTTTTACTGTCATCATAGAGTTCAGAAACTGGGAACAAGGAAGACTCCACAAATCTGTATTTCATAACCTTATTTTGATATTGCGTTATAATCACTGGCTGTCTGAATTTTGTACATGTGGGTTAGGATTCAGACAGAATAGAAAATACATCCAGAAGAAATTTAGAAAAAAGAATATGAAAGCAATTTGTTTAGAAAAATGGAGTATTTTTTGCAGTACTAAATCATCTCTGAGGATTGAAAAAAGTAGGTTGAATATCCCCCACTGGTCTACAAATGATACCTTCAGTATCTAATCGTCTCCATATCCTTCCTTTCTATCTTGAACACCAGGGGACCAGTAGATTCTGATCTGATTGGCTGATGATGTGCCATCAAATTGGTGTTGACTATTAGCAATTACATAGATTGATTTTTCTCCATGAAAATTCTGATTAAACTATAATTTAAAAATCCCACTCACTCCCCTTGCAAAAGATGAAAATGTAGAAAAACCTATTAAATTGACAATTGCAACTGCAGAATTTGATATTTACGGTAATTTTTTAAAAAAATCACATCTTCCTGCAGTAGGAAGGAATGTGTCCAGAGCATCCGTTTGCTCAGTCTGCTGCCCAGATGCTAAAAGTGTTCAGATATGCATGCACATATCTTAATTTTTAAAATCTATTTGATCTCACATTGAAAGATGCCTTCAAATAGAGAAATGCCACTTGGCAACTACTCAGGCAGGTTGATGCCCTCTGAAAATTAGGAAACCACCCTTATGTATACTTTTTTAAAGATCAGCTTCTAATTTTAGATACAATTTCTGAATGCAAGGGATAGTGTAATTTCCATTTAATTGAATTTTTTGGGCCACCAAATAGCTGAAATCTACTTTCTGAACTGATGAAGCTACTTGTGAGCAGAAGAGCTAATAGTGGATAAACTTTTGTTATTGTTTATATCCTATATGTAGAGCAGTGTTTTCAAACTTGCTGGATGGGGAATTCTTGGAGCTGAAGTCCACACATTTTAAAGTGGCCTAGGTTGATAAACATTGCTTTAGGCCATTCAAGATTTTACGTTTTATTACATTTTCATACCTCAAAGCAGCTTTCTGCTTTGCGATTCTCTCCCGGCTTCCTTGACAACATTGCCTCCCACATTTTATTCTTACTGCAACCTCCTGAGACAGGTTAGGCTGCAAGACAATTTTTCATTCAGAATCATACATTGAAGATTATGGTTGAGTGGGGATTTGAATACTGAGTCTTTCCAGTCCTATCTTCCCTAAAACAATATCTATAGACTCCTCCTTTGATGTTTGCAAATTCCTGATGTTATTTATTAAAATTTAACTTTGAAAAGATCAATAGGAAACCATCACGTTTGAAAACAAAATATAAGCCTCTTTCTTTTATGCTTTTATTGCATTTAGTTAATTAAGCAAAAATAAGAAAAATATTCGCATGAAAAGGTTATATGCTATCAACATTTACCATCCCTTTCTCAAAGGTAGAATTTGAAATTTATGTCATGAACAAAATAACCAAATTTCTTTATACAGATGGCTTGAAAGTCTTCCTCGTTGCTCCTGTTTTTTTTTAAAAAAACAAAAAATCAACTATGTGGCTAATTTAAAAATTAATCTATTATTGCAAACCAAGTGTATAATTTGTCCTTCCAATATTTTTTGAGCATCCTCAATGCATACAAAATCCACAATCCTTGATGTCTTGTTATACTTAAAATGCTTGGAATATAACCAAATGCTTGAAATATAACCAATTATATCCTTAACCAGTTAATGACCAGTCTAAAGCCATGTCAGCAATCCTGTGGATTTCAGCCTAAGATGTGACAACAATAGCACAAATGTACACTATGTGAGTTAATGATCCAAATTCTAAATGTTATCGCCCGTAGCGAGATAACTATACATGGAATTTTCTGTTCTTTTATTATCTCATTTTAAGAGAAAAAGGTTAATTTCACATTAAACTTATCTTAAAGAGTTTCCACTAGTTCCAAACACACTTGCCCACTTCTTTATCAAATTTAGGTACTGCTCTTCTCACTCCTCAGTCTTATTATTCCAAAATTCACCATTTATTTATAAAATATATGGCCACCTATCTTAAGCAAATAACCCTAGGTGGTCCATAGCACAAAACAATAAAACAGCATAAATACAAACATAAGAAATAAAAAATAAAAAATCCCAAAGTGAAGGCACCTCAGGGGGAATCCTCATTCACAAATTCATTAATATCGGGCTCTGCTAACTACCTACTCTAAGGATTATGGGAAAAGCCAGCTTTCCACAAGGCAAGCACAGTAAATATCAATGTCATAAACTTTCTTCAATATCTTGTGAAAAGAAATTGGTAGCGTAGTGTCAATCCCCAAATCCCAGGCATGATGAAAGAAGCAAGATTTGTGAAGACTTTGATAAGGATATGGAATGTAACAATTAAGATAAAGTACAAAAATCTTGGAAATGTGATAGGAATGTCTAATCTTTATTTATTTATTCGAATTATTTAGATCTCTTCTTTTGAGGCTTTTTGTAAGAGAGAGCTATAGAAGAGATTAGCTTCTAACAATCTTCTCTCCCATCTGTTGGCTGTTTATATTTAACATTCCTCCCATCACTTCCCATTTATCAGAAGAACTCTCTAACTATTTGAAACTTCAAAGTTATCAATAGGATCAGCACGAAACAGCCCAAATTATTAGTGCTTAAATGGAAGAAACTGCCAGGCAACAATCTGATGTTTAACTGGTCCAAAGAAATATTATGAAAGACCCAATTTATCCCATAAACAGATTTGCCAGCTACTTTAAAACCTATTTATGTCACAGTGTATGTTTTTCATAGATAAAAGGATTAAAGTTATATCTGCAACCCAATATAATTTATTATACGCACAGGTATATGCATATACTAGATACAATTCAAGTCAGTACATTTTATTATGGGCATAGATCAGTTCAAAATAAATTCAAAAGTAAAACATATACAATAATGACAATGAAAATGAACAATAGCATATAAAATTTTGAAATCCATATATAGTCAGTTAATAAAACATAATAAAATTGAAAATGAGTTATTAATTTGTTTGAACAAAAAGACACATAAAAGCTGCTAAATGATATGCTATCATGGATACTCCAGACCATAAAATAGTATTTAACTGTGTTCACTGAGACAGAGTCAGACTGATTGTAAATAAACATAAAAGGAATCTGAGCAAGCAGGATATCTGTCTGAGAATGCAGATAACAGATCCTGGAATGAAACTGTGAAATAGGAATAGTACAATACACTATGGCCTCAAATCTCAGTGTTTTTGATTAAATAGAATGTCTTGATATTACGGTAGTGGCAGTTGTTAGTGACAGTTGTTCAATCTAGTCAAATTTAATTAAAGAGAAAGTCCTCTGAAATGTAGGGACTGTTATTTAATTATTTAATTAATTAATCATATGGGTTAAAATGGCTGAAAGATATTCTCAAAACACAAGTCACAGTTACACACAGAGATATTGAATGTAAGTTTAAAATTCTGCCATAATTTCAATACGTTACAGAAAAGTGTTCAAGCTGAGTCCCAAAAGAAGTAAATTCTGAAGCTCCTTATTACAACAAATAATCAAGATAATATTCACTGTATCAGGTTGCCCTATTATGAGCATAGGCCACCAACCATTTTTGAAAGGCAGGTGTTACCTTCTGCTTATTTCCAGACAGCTGCAAATGCAGTCTCCACATGTATTCCTATCAATACTATTTTTCAGCTTGTGTTGACTGAAGTGCTGCTATTTGCATTTTGATCAGGTACTTGTAAAGGAATGCAGCGATGACCTTGTGAAGGAATGGATGAACCATGAACAGAGGAGAAACAGCAACATAGTCCCAGGAAAGTAGGATGTGTGTGTGTGAGAAAGCCTCAAAATAACCACATCTTGGTTTTGTTGGTATTAAATGGGGAAGACAGAAACTGACAAGTTTTTAAGATTCTGCTACTATATCCTGCAATAATAAAGTAACATTCCTGGAGCCCTTGCAATGTGTGTTTCCTAACCTGACATACTTTGAAGGGCTGATACTATTGGGCAAAGTCAAAGTCCTTCAAAATGTCACTTTTTGTTCTCAGAACTGTATTGCAATTACTATGGTGACTCCAGAGTCTCAAAGCATAGTGGTTATAACAGTTGCCTGCTATGTAGAATATTTCTGACTCACAATTTTGTACGAACTTTCTTGATATTTTTTTTCTTTCCCTGACATTTTTTAAATTTTATTTTTTGTTCCCTAAACTTTTTATTGGCCTTTTTTACTCTTTATTTTTTTAGTAAGGCCACAGATGCACTATTTCATCATTTTTCCAGCATATTGAATCTCTTGCAAATATATCTGCCAAAGTATCACAGCCTCGACCATTTTTTTTTAGAATTTAGTTGGTATTAGCATAGGACAAGAGTAGCTTCAGGGTGCAGTGATGATTTGTTCCGTATCAAAACAAAGTCCAATGATAATTTTTTGAAAATTAAATCTTCCTTCATCAAAAAATAATTGTAATTTACATAATGAAGCCCTGAGGAATGCTCCATCATAGAAATTTGTTTTCAGTCCTATAAATTCACTCAAAATCATATGGAGAACAAAACAGGAAAAACTCTTACCTCTGAGTTATGTTCTCCTTAACCACATTTATCCTGCCTTGTATTTGCAAAAAATAGTAGATCATTCATTTATATCTTCTTTCATTTGCATTAATAATAAAAAGTTCAATTTTACCAATGAAGAAAGCTTTCTAGGAACCTCATATCAAATTAAACAAAGGAGTAATCCCTCCCCCAAATAATTCATCTTGAAACATTACTGATATGCAGTGACATCTACTCTGATTTATTCCAATTTATGGACTACCAGAAAGGATACCGCACTCATACATTAGCAAAATGAGATTAGGAAAGCATTTAGGGCTGAGATTCTATTCTACTTTCAGATTTAATTATAGGTATAGGTGTCTTGAAGAGAAAGATAAAATAAGCTTAATAACTCCTTCTGTAATAACTATGGTAATGTCATGTTCTGATAATAAAAAAATCTCTCATCTGTTGTACTAGAAGTATATAATTTCCTATATGTATCACAGATAAAAGAAATATTCTTTTCCATGAGTGCTTCAAGGACCCACGTGTATCACAGAAATGTTCGTAGAGAATGAAACAAAAAGAAGCTGAAACTTTTCTGCTAAAGCAAAGGTTCTCAAACATTTTGGTCTCAGGATCTGTTTACATTCTTAAAAATGATAAGGACCCACAAACCTTTAGTTGGGGTGGGGTATAACTATCAATATGTTTTAAAATTGTTTTAAAAATAAAATCTGAGAAATTTAAAAATATTTTATCTATTTCACTTTGTAGACCTCCAGAAAAGGGTCTCAGGAACCACACTTTGAAAACTGCAATACTAGTAATGTCACCATTTTGCTTTTTAGTAAATCAATATTTCATATTGGGACAAACCTATTGGGCAACTACTTTCTGGAATTAATCATAATTTGCCAAAATTCCAGATATGCTTACTGGTTAAAAAAGCTCCAGCCAAATAAAATATATAATGTGTTTTAGTGAAAAGTCTTCATGCTTATCCTTGCTTTTTCCCTTGCCAAATATATTTTAATATTTTTATTTAATTCTTCAAAATATTTTTTTCCAGTTTTATTGGTATCGTTTGAAATAAATATAGTAATCTTGGCAAGATATTCATTTTTATTTATAGTGGCTACTCTTCCCATCAATAATAATTGTAGATTTTTCCAAACCACCTACTCTAAAATGGGCTTGGAGTCACCAAACTGCCTGAATTGTATAGCAGAAATATACCTTTGCTCTGGAATAAATAAAATATATTCATGAATTCTGATGAGGCAGAATGAATCAACCGGGCAAAAAAGAGTTAGATTGAACCACACAGAATCATATTAACTATCCACGCTAACTGTCCATTAACCTTCCAGATTACAGTGGTATTGTAGATAGTCATGAATAGGCATAAAAAGCCTCATGAAACTTTCAGCTGCCAGTCCTCAAGCTCAGTGGTAGTCTTATGCTACAAATTAAAGACCGCAAGGGCAATCATGTCACCCTGGCAAACTCAAAACCTACAGGCGAAAGGCTGACCTCATCATAAGCAGGAAAAGAGATTAATCCAAAGCATGCAGTCAGCGTCAGTATTTCAATCAACCCATTAAGTGCAGTCAATTTCAGTTGAGGCTGTTCTACTCTAATGCATAATTCAGTAGTGCAGCCCTAGCAGGGGGTTATCTTCTCTGCAACCTTATGGCCTTTTAATAGAAGCACTTCATGCAGTGGGATGGGTGGCATGAAGAGTCAATGTATAAAACTCTAACTTACATTAAGCGGCACATATCATGAGTAAACCACATGGCATTGGGGAGATTACATGCTGCTTCTTTGCCCACAAAAGCCATTCCAACCTCTGAGCAAAAGCTTGCCTAGCTTAGTAAAAAGCACAACTGTTTGATGACTAGCTGTGCACAAAGGAAATTGCTGCCTTTCTTTCATCAGACAGAAATGGTTCTTCCTCCAGGGAGATTTGGTTTGATGGTTAAGGGTGGGAGATTTCTAGAAGGGCAGAAAATGTCTCTTTGTATGTGCAAATGATAGTAATGATGGCACAGATGAGGCAGTGTTAGTAAATGAGGTGGAACAGTGTGTTCATTAAAAGAAACAAACGAGGAATGGCAAGAAGAAATCTGAATTCTGAGAAATAAAATAATTGAGTCAAATCACTTAACTGATTTGCCACTTAACATTTATTTTAACTAATAGATAAGGGTTAGAGATTCTGCCAGTTGGGAATTTTCACAAATCCATCAGTTTGCAATGTTAGCCAGCATCTTTCTCAGAATTTCAAATTTTATAAAGATATAAACATAGGCTTTTCTTTTCTTTTGCATCTTTCCTGAATTGTAACCCTTTTTCTTCTTATTGTGTTTCCTCCCCTCAGCACCTCATTGCTGCTAACCAAGTGTAGGATGACAAAAGTGTTAAAATACTTATGAACATTCTTGTACTGATCAAAGAGACTGAAGCCAGATCTTTTATTGGTTGCTGTACACATGTAAAACTTGATTTAAAGGATTACCACAGTAACAATACAACATCAGAAGCATGCATAATTCATTGATTATAAACAAGAATTCAATCCACTATACTGCTCCCTACAAGACATAGATGATGTTTTATTTATAGTCTAGATGTTGAACTACTGGCAACCATGCAGCAAATAGTATTGGTTGGGCAATGGTGATAGCTCAAGAATTGCAACACAACTTCCAACTGTACAGGAGTAACTTCCCCTTTCTATATCTCTTTATTCTTTAGCTGATCAATGTGCCATGAATGGGAATGAGAAGATTGCTCATCCTGTTTCAGCTATTTGTCCTGAATGCTGGTTCTCAAATTAGGGATGAAAGATCAACGTGAATGTAAGATACAATCTTAAGAAAATATCACTGTTTAGGTTGCTGTTGCATGTACTATGTTGTGATGTGATTTGCAAGTGTTTGATTATGTACGGCATTTCCTACAAATATTAATCCTAAAACATTCTTCAGTCTTTGAATACTGTCCATTTGTAGCTGGGTGCTGATGTAACAGATAGTCCTCAACTTACAACTATAATTGAGCCCAAAGTTTCTATTGCTACGTCATACAGTTGTTAAGTGAGTTTTGCCTTTATAATCTTTCTTGCCACAATTATTAAGTGAATCACTGCAGTTGTTAAGTTAGTAACATGGTTGTTAAATGAATCTGGCTTCTCCATTGACTTTGCTTGTCAGAAGGTTGCAAAAGGTAATCACATGACCCCAGGATACAGCAATCATCATAAAGATAAGTCAGTTGCCAAGCACCTGAATTTTGATTATATGGCCATAAGGATCCTGCAATGGTCATAAATGTGAAAAGGAGTCATGTCATTTTTAGCAGTGACATTGTAACTTTGAGTGGTTATTAAATTAACTGAAGAAAGTCGAAGACTACTTGTACTTTATATGCCCGATTCTGTTTTTTAGGATTCTATGAAAAGATTCAGCTACAAATAATGATTATATTTCACTAACTGTTCTGGAACATCTGGTTCTTGCAAAAGGTCATCTCTACATCTACAGTGTGAGTCACTAATAAAATAATTGCAAACACTCCTGGATACTCCGAATGTGCATTTATTAAATGTAAAAAGGCTGTGGCTGTAAATGATCTTACAAAGTCTTTATGAATTTTTGCCATCAAGACAAATTCTATCTATGTGTGAGTGGGACTGGCATTGTAGATATGTTAGCAATCCGAGAAACTCCTTGCAAGATATTAAATGTTTTAATCCACTCTCAGTTACAAAACAAAACTACAAGTTAGTGCCTTCATCTTTACTCCAACAAGTAGTTGCTGCAATAGTTGGGCTCTCAGCTTATTATAATGACTTTCAGTTGCCAGATAATACAAATACAAAACTGTGTAAACTGAGATTGTTACTCTACATTCGCCCAGCTGTTCTGGGTTGCTCGGTAAACTTGAGACACTGCTGATGTTCCAAGTTTCTCTCTGGATCATCTTCCCAGCTGTGATGGGAAGAATATTGATCTCTGTGAGATAAAACATGTCAAAATTATTTTTCAGATTATTATCTTGTGAAGATTTGTGTGACTTGTGCCCTTCGGAATTTGATTTTGTATTTGTGCTACCCATGGAATAAAGCCCAAGTCTACCACTGAGCAGCTGCTGTAAACACATCTCTTTTTGTGGGCAGTAGTGAGAATTGACAGTAATGTCACTCTCATTGGTGAGAGTAAACACCAATCTGTGCAAGTATTGGTTGAAATATTTCACAGCTCAAAAGAAGCTCGGTACTCCTGTCTGTTTTTTTAATAATGTTCTCTGATCCAAAAGCTACCAGGCGTTCACTGCCATCTTTCATGAAGTGTGACATAACTACACCAAGGCATATTGGGGCTTCACAAGCCAGCTTCACTGGTAAGTGTGTTCAGAGCACATGTCAGATGTCACCATTTTCTTCTATGAAAACTTAATCATATGGTTTGTCTACTGCTAGATGTTTCCCATTAGTAAAGTGTTAAGAGTATTGCTAAATTTATGGGATAGTTACAGTTTTTACTATGAGTTTCTCATAATACTCAGCAAAATGGTTTTTTTTTGGCCTCAAAAACTTACTCACTTTTTTATATATAATGTGGCATTATCAAACACTTTAATTATTGCAGTAATTTCCCCCTTTGTCTTCACTCACTGTTTACACTACCAATGTACAAGTAGATCTATTTTTCTTGTTTATTTTGTTTTACTAGCCTTTCTCTCCTTCTGAAGATAAAGCAAATCTTGAAAGGCTTTTTAAAATTATTAACCCATTTTGTGGTCACAGTTGTGACTTTTTTTAAAAAAAATCACTAGAATCAAAAAGTTGGGGTCTTTTGCTGCTTGACAAGCCAAGATAAATCAGTAAGAGTGTAAGATTATCCACATGCTTTATCAACCAGTAGCAACAACACTGTAATACAATACAGTAATTTCTATGGAAAATAGAAGATGGTAAGGAAAGTGCTAATAGCATGGTTTGGGAAATTCTTTCCAACCCTTTACTAGCAGTGGATATAGGAGGTATTTATGTTTTCTTCTGTGTAATAAAGCAATGTATTATATCTATGTGTGAAGCTCTCATCAGCGTTGCTTCGTAAATATTGCATTTCCTTAAGGTATTGGTCTCCCTTCACCTTGTGAGTGTGTGCACGTGTGCATGTGTACACTGGGAAATAAAAGGCAGGTGGCATATGTTCTTGGTCACATGACTGCAAGAAAATTAAAACAGAGCAATTGCTAATATCCATAATCTCTGCCCAAATGTTTTTTTGCTCTGCACTGGGGAAATTTTCAGGATTATTTTTTTCAATCATTAGTCCATTTGCAAACATCATCTTTCTTTCTTTGCTCAGCTTCTCCCTAGGCCCCAGACTTGGTCCCATTCTGTTCAGAGTCCAGAGAGAGATCCTATTGAGACAGAGAGGTTGAGTCTTTAGCCTCTTCCCTTCCAACTTTCTGTTAGTTGGAGAGAGCAGCAAGAGAGCGAAAGCCGATAGAGAATGATTTCTGACATTCTTTCAAGGCCTTTAGCACTAATGGCCAATGGAGACATCTGTACTTCTTCTGTGTAACACAGTGGTGCCAAACTCAAGGCCCGTGGGCCAGATCTGGGCCATGGGGTACTTAGATCTGGCCCGTGGGGCCACCCTGGAAACAGCGAAGGTCCAGCCCATGGTGCCTCCGCTTGTGAAAATGGAGCTCGGGGTGTGTGTGTGTGTGCTATGTGCATGCGCACCCCCTCCCAAATTCTGTTTTCGCTGGTAGAATGCTGCAGGAGACCATTACAGCCGAAAACGGGGCCCAGGAGACCATTTTCGCTGGCAAAATGCTTGAGCTAACACAGGCTCTCCCGATACGAGTAATGTCATGCTGGCCACGTTCACTCTGGCCACCCCCCACTCCCTGATGTGGCCTTCAATGAAATCCAGTTTGACACCCCTGATGTAACAGAAGAACCTGCTGCGTATACAGGTAATCCTCGAGTTATGACCACAATTGAACCCAAAATTTTTGTTGTTAAGCGAGATAGTTTTTGAGTCTTATCCCATTTTATGACTTTTCTTGCCACAGTTGTTAAGTGAATAATTGCTGTTGTTAAGTTAGTGGTTAGTGGTTAACGTAATCTGATTTCCCCATTGACTTTGTCAAAAGGTGGCAAAAGGTGATCACATGACTCCGGAACACGGCAGCTATCATAAATATGAACCAATTGCCAAGTCTCTGACCATGGAGTTCTGCAACGGTCATGTGAAAAAAGATCATGTGTCACTTTTTTTCAGTGCCGTTGTAACTTTGAACAGTCACTGAATGAATGGTTATAAGTTGAGGATTACCTGTATATGTCTCTCTATGTGCACCTATTTGGAAGTGTATCAGGGGTGAAATCCAGCAGGTTCTGACAGATTCTGGATAACCAGTAGCGGAAATTTTGAGTAGTTCAGAGCAAATAACACCTCTGGCTGGCCCCAGAGTGGGGTGGGAATGGAGATTTTGCAGTATCCTTCCCCTGCCATGCCCACCAAATCACGTCCACCAAGCCACGCCCATAGAACTGGTAGTAAAAAAAATTGGATTTCACCACTGAAGTGTATATACATGGGCAAGTCCTTTTAACACAGGTACTAATTAAGCTTTGTACGTCTTGGATACCCGTAGGTATCTTTATCTGTGCCCATAAGAGATTGGCAAGGGCAAGTATGTATACCTTGCATCTATCTGTATGTCAGAAGCATCTTGCCAATTCTTCAAGGTAAATTGGATAAGAAAACTGACTCCACAAGATCAGAACCCTAATTTTAAAAAGATGGGCTATAATAACAGAATCTTTCAAGATCTGTCTGTATCTTCTCTTCCCTTCTTCTTATGCACTTCTAGGTGTCTCCCCCCCCCCCCAAGATCTCACTCAGTAAAGATGTCCACTAGGTTTAAAACTTAAACATGCCACTTTCTTTTCAGTTGATTATTTATTAAAATAAACTAGGGCTGGCTCTATCATTAATCCAGATGAGGCCATTGTCTTCTATGGCAGATGCTGAGAAGCAATAGTGCCAAGCCTTCTGGCCATTTCTCTCCATATATATTTATTTAATTAATCATCTAATTTATACAGCCACCCATCTCAAATATATCTGATTGCAGGAAGCTTATTGGCTGAATGCAATCTGTCATATTATAATATCCTACATCTATGACTTGCAGTTTGTCTGACTCTTCAAATGGAAGCAATATTTCTATCAAATTTCTATTTTATTTCTCCGAACGGCACCAAGGAGAAGGGTGCCTCATCTTTTCTTTTGCCTCAGATGGCAAAAACATTTTTGTGTCAATTTTTTCACTACTTATGACGCTTTTTCTTCCTTGGAAATCTCCTCATTCAGACATTATTTACAATGTATAACTTTTATCTGAAAATATTGAAAGGAGTTAGAAATTGTGAGGGAAATATAATGGGTGGACTATTTAACGTTTTCCTTCCTGGCTCTTTCTCTGTTGTGAACTCTCATCTCTTATATTGCTTTTCAACATGAACTGAAAATATATAAAATTGTCTGTATCATTTTTCCTATAGGACAAAAATCAATGTCTATGATGGTATGTTTTTGAATATATCTTAATCCTGATGAATTGGTCACAGATTGGATTATATGGGTTTGTTTGTTTGTTTATTTATTTATTAAATTTCTATGTCACCCATCTCTCTAATATAATGATTCTGGGCACCTTAAAATATAATAAAAAATAATAAAGTAAGTAAAATTACAGCCTCAGTAGGCCAATTGCTACATTTTATTCTCTTGATTTGGATTTGAAGAAAATTATCCCATTTCCAATTGGCTTAATCAAGCCAAGGATAAACATGCTATATACATTCTACATTATGAAAAGCAGAAAATAAAGTTCTGCATGAAGGAAAGCTGATTTTATATATTATGCAAATTGAGTTTATTTTGCATTTAATCTGTTCTACTGTGGCTAATCATCAAGACAACAAAGGATTCAAAGTTACTGAAGCTGTATGTTCTCAAGGCGATCAAAATATCTGTTCATGTTTTAACAGAGGCACAGAACTGGCTCTGAGATTTTTGTTATCTTTTCCCTTCCGTCTTGACATCCAGAAAAGCTGAGGTGAGAAATTCTTTGAAAGAAAGATGTTGCTGAGTTTTTCAGAATGCTGAATTCATCACCCAACAACAGGATTTGATTTATGCCACAATTATAAGATCCCCACTTCTCTGATCCGATACATTTGAAGGGAAAAGTTAAAATTCCAATAAAATTGCTGAGCCAATCACAACTAAACTGGTTTAACGGGTCCAAATGGCAAGATGAAATTCATGATCCGGATGGACCTGACCCAACTCAAATGGAGATGTTTTGCAAAACACTTGGACTCTTGATCACTTTTAGTGGACAGGCCAAATTTCCACACACGTTATATTCCCAAACACTTTTAATCCTGCTACTAAACTAATCCATTTTCTTTAATTGTATAATATATTAAACTATACACTCATCAAATGGGCAAGATCTTTCCATGATTAAATTAAACTCATTATGTGAATATATTAATTTAGATCACCCAGGAAAAGACAATGTGCAACTACTCTTCAAACAGAACCAATAACCTTCAAATCACATCTTGGTTCCATCTAGAGCACGGGTATCAAACTCATGGTGTCATGTTACCATCACACAATGTTTCGTGACTTTTTCCCTTCACAGAGCTGGGGTAGGTGTAGCCTGCGTGTGACACCCCGGCCTGTAGGCCGCCAGTTTGACACCCCTGATCTAGAGTAATGCCACTCCATTCATAATTAATAATAGAAATCACCAGATCCAGGAGGCCCTTAAATCCAAAGTCACTCTGTTTTGCTAGAGCTGACCTGAAACCTGTTTATCCTTGTCAAGACCACTATAGTCTCCAGGCACTGAAATATAACCTCCACGGCATCACTTGGCCAGCCAAGGGCAGGAGTACTGAGTATCATCAGCCTATGGATGATGTCTCACTCCATGCCATTGAATGATTTTTCTCAGTGACTTTATGTAGAAGTGAGGGAGTGGGAGGGAGTCAAGTCCTGAGGTACCCCACCAAAGAGAGGTTATTGGGTAGATTTTTCCCCTCCCTTCAACACTGACTGGATCCAACCCTGGAGAAAGGAGATCAACTACTGGTAACATAATACTGTGCTTCCAACTTCCAGACTGGTCCATGGTTGGTTGATGGTATTAAAAGTCACTGACAAATCAACCAAAGCAAGTACTTCCCCTACCGTGTTTCTTTCAAAAGTCATCCAAAAGTATAACCAATACTGTCTATAAACCATACCATGGTTTAAAACCCAACTGGAAATGGTCCAGAAAATCCACTTCAACTAAGGTTCTCTAAAGCTGCAAGGCAATTATTTTTTCAATTACCTTCCCTAAAAAGAAGAGCTTGGAAACCGGGGGAAAGGATGACTTCCTAAGAAGGGGACACAGCACTGCCTTCATAAGGGATGGTATAAGTTGGGTTTCAGCAGGTTCTGACCAGTTCTGGAGAACTGGTAGCAGAAATTCTGAGTAGTTTGGGGAACCAGTAGTAAAAATTCTGACTGGACCCACTCCCATCTATTCTCTGCCTCCAGAGTCCCAGCTGATTGGGAGGGAATGGAGATTTTACAGTATCCTTCCCTTGCCATGCCCACCAAGCCACGCCCACCAAGCCATGCCACACCCATCAAGCCACACCCCCAGAACCAGTAGTAAAAAAATTTGAAACCCACCACTGGGATGGTACAACTGCTTCATCTCTCAAGGTTGTAATCTTCATCGCTCTGACTCTAGTCAGAGAAGGCAAATTAAATTCCTTTAAGACAGGGGCGTGAAACTCAAAGCCTGTGGGCCAAATCTAGCCACGGGGTGCTTAGAACTGACCCGCAGGGCCGCCCTGAAAACAGCGAAGGACTGACCTGTGGTGCTTCTGCCAGTGAAAACAGAATTTGGGAGGGCTGTGCGTGGCCCTCATGACCTCCATTTTCAACTGCAACGGCTTCTGGCATCCTTCTGCCAGCGAAAACGTGCAGCCTTCCCAAGTTCCCTTTTCACTGGCAGAGCACTTGGGCCACCATAGATACCCGCGACACTAGTGACGTCAAACTGCAATGCCCACCCTGGCCACAGTGATCTAGCCTCCCAAGGTCAAAGATAACCCTGATGTGGCCCTCAATGAAAACGAGTTTGACACCCCTGCTCTAAGACCATAAAATCCTCTGCTAACCTGCCACAGAAAAGCTCAGACTGGAAGTTCACTACACAGCAGGGAGGCTGGTTCAGAAGCAAAAATCCCATCTGGTCCCCAAAGATCAACATTGCACACAGGTCATTACATCCAGTCATCTGTGTGGCACCACCTGTGAACATCACCAGAGTCCTGGATGACATGAGCGACTCCGCTCTGCCTTGCCCTGGGATTAGAGCTGATGTCACATCCAAAATCCAGATAGTCCCATCGCAGGGAGCAAGCTCTCCCTCAGCCCCCATCCAGGTCTGGGTAACTCATGCCAGGCTTGTCCTCGTGGAAAAGAGATGTTATTAGAGGCAGGCCCGACATTTAGCAGCAGTAGAAAAAAACATGGGCCTCCAAATAATGAGGTCCTGACCGAATAAATTTATACATCGCGACTCTACAAATAGTGTTATATTTTAGTGTTACAGTATCTATTATGTGAAGATTGATTCTCATGTTTCATCGATATCATTTTATCCAAATTTTCTTCTGCAAAATAGTTTTCCTGCTGAGGGCCCACCTCTTGCAGTTCTACCACAATAGCTTAATGCGCTGCAGAGAATGCTCAGGATGGAACGTATCTCCAGGGCATGGGCTCCTTATATGAATGAATAGGTCAATGTTGCTGATAGGGATGCATTGCCATCCCATCCCCCTTTCCTCCCCCTCTCCCCATCCGGTACTAAAAGTACATTTGCGGCTGGCATCCAGAATCAGTATTACTGAGCACTGCCCCACACTCCACTCCTACTCCCTGAGGCTTTCTGCTTGATTGTTTCCTCTTGCTGTTGTTATCTGTCTTCTCCAAGGAGGAAAATAGTGAGAAGAGCCAGGAGAAGTAGCTGCCTTCCTCCTCCTGTTCAGTGTCGCAGTGATTACACTCAGAGATTCAGTCAAGTGAACAGGCAGCAGCAACAAAATATGGAAGTGATGGAGGTCTTAGCTGAGGAGTGGTCCTACTGAAAGCATCTTCTCATGGCATTGGAAAGAGCACTAAGCAAAGTCTAGATATCCCTGCATGGGAAGAAGACTGGTAGTTTGGAGCAAGATGTCTACAAGGTTGCCAAAGATTGTCACGTGAAAAATATGGCAGATGGGCAGAATCTGTTGCTCGCTCCGTCTGTCTCCATTTTGGGAATGCAGGTTGTAAAAATAATATGTCGTTCGTGCACCTCGCTTAAGAGCAGAGAGGCTGGAGTTGAATGATTAACTTGGAAATCTCGATTTCCCAATTCTCTAGCAATATTAAACCGGGGCAAAGTACAAGGAAAAATCTGAGAGTACTAACAACAGGAGCTAAATGATACATTTTAAAACCATATTTTACAGTAGGATGGGAGCGGCAACGATTTTAGCCCACCCTCTCAGCTTAGCTCTGAATAATCAAAGTGTCGGGGGTTGGAGGGTGGGGGGGAAGACACGCTTTTGCAGAGCTTGAATTCTTTTGATCAGAACCGGGAGCCGTGGCAGAAGAGTCGCCCAACCCAATTATTACAATGCTTTCTCCCCAGCTAGCAGCGAGCGCCTTGAAGTTTCAAAGCGCTTTGAAGCTGTGCGAGACCCACCGTGCTCCCCGGAAGAAAGGGGGACGGCTCTCTGAAGATCCCACGCCGGACTGCTTTTATCTTCTAGACTCGCACACTGCCCAGCTGTCGCATCGCGGCTCCTGCTTGGTGCCATAATGAGCCGCGCTGCCATTATTTATGTATTTATTCCGCGCCCTTCTGCCGTCGTCGGGAGAAGCGCGTTAGAAGAGTTCAAAGCCACGTGGGCCGGGCCGGGCCGAGAAACCCGCCAGGCGCACAGCAATACATAGAGCAGGATGGGGGAGGCTGTTGGATGAGGCGTTGGTGAAATATATTTGGAAAAGCCTCCAGATATATTTGGATCGCGGAGGGAAAGCTTAAACATCATTTTGTGATCCTATCCAGGATGGACCAGTCACAACCAAGTGCTTTGGCATCAGAGATGTGGCTGTGAAAACCAGGAATCCTTTGAGTCAATAGAAGCCAAGTGCTGGGATGGCAAAATGATTTCAGGCTTGCAATGATAGTCCTGTTTCGACATGCTCAAGAAACTGAATTGAGACACTTCCTCTTTCTCTTTTTCTCACGGCTCTGTCCCTTCTCTCCCTCCCTCTCTAACAACAGGTCTTTAAAGATTTTTGAAAGTAATGGCAAAAAAAGGAGCATATTTTTGGGATGTATGATTCACCATCCTAGTTTAGGTAGAAAAGCCTGGCAGGTTTTAAGTTTGTTTTAGGAACCTGAAAGACCTGTAACAAAGCCTTGTGGCCAGATGGGTGGTAACAAAGCCTTATGTCCAGAATTAATAATAATAATAATGACAACTGTGGCAAAAGCAAGCAAAAGTAATAGTAATAGGCGCCAGGTGCAATCCCAAAACAACTAGAGCACCATTTGAACACCATAAGTGTTGACAAATGTACTATCAGTCAATTGCAAAAGGTGGCTATTTGGAACAGCTCTCATCCTGCAACGATACCGGTAGCACCACCAAACATCCAGATTTGCCTATTCCAGGTCCTTGGAAGGACTCATTAGGAAGACAATCCAGTTTGAATATCGGACCGACGATGCAATGAACCTATTATTATTATTATTATTATTATTATTATTATTATTATTATTATTATTATTATTCACAAAAAGGTGGCCCTTATTTCTTTTTTGCCTGCCAAAGGATTTTGCCCTCCAGGGAATGTTGCACACCAATCTCCTACGACTCCCTTTTTTTCCTTACCCAATAGTTTATGATTACGATTATTAACCCATGGTCAGTAATTATCTCTGCAAATTAATGTACCCATACTATATATATCAGGTAATGCTTCAATGGATTAGAGCCCTGACAGGCAAAACCTTCTTGGAGATTAGATTGTAACAGCAATGGCAGCAAGAAAAGAGCTGAAAAATGTAAAAAATGATAGAAGATACTATAGTTCTTTAATGGCACAACTCTGCAATTTTTGCAGTTTGAAGGTGATATTTAATTGATGGGCAAGGCCATGTTATAAAAATAGGTAGGGCCATGATGAGAAAGATAGGTGTGGAAAGGGGAAAAAAAAACGTAAGTATGGTACAAAGGGCATTGTGCCAATTGTTTGCAGTACATAGACTGTATATTCCCATCACAAACCTCCTGATCAGCTCTGCTGAAGGAACTGGATAGGTTCACAATGTGTTTCCAAGTAAAAACATTACATGGACTAGAAGCTTAAAGATGAAAGACCGATAAAGAAAGCGGCAGAAAGAATGATACTGTCATACAGTATGAAATAAGGATTGTCTGAATATTAAGGCTAAAATCAGCTTGGGAAATTGACAGGGAGCTCAACCACCTGCATTACGCACATCAGTTTTAGCCTTGAGCATCTCTGCAGCAGATTATGCTGCTCCAGTGTGGGCGTATCTGCATATGCAAAACAAGTTGATATCACCATCAATGAAGCAGTACAGTGACAGGTGGTCTCAAAGCTATAATGATTGGAGGGGGGGAAAGTCCTCTTGCTAGTGTTGGAAGAAACATCCTTCTGGGTTCTGCTCCAGGTGGGGAAAAAGACACTGGAAACATGGAGACTGCTTGGAAAGATGGTTTAATAGTGGACAGGATCACATGGCTTGAGCTCCTGAACAGAAAAGGAAGGGGAGATACAGGGAGTTTTCGGGTTTTATGCTTTCTCTGGCTTTTAACTTCCTGGGGCCCAGAAAGAGTGTCCTGATTGGTTGTCAGACGTCCAGGGGGTGGGGTTTTTAGCTAGCCTTGCTGGCTGATGTAATCTTCCCAGGTCACATGCTTCCCAGGTCACATGTGGTGTGTTCCTGCTGCTATTGTCTAGAGGGCTAATCCTATCTTTGTTGGATCTTTGGCAATTCCTACTATGGCTCTGCCTGAAGGAGGTAGATCTTTGTTATGTAGAATAGACTGGCCGAGGCCTTAATAGCCCATTGACAAAGGGTCGGGGCAGGAAGATGGGAACTGCTTCAAAACATGCTTATCCATTTCTCATCCAGGGAAATATAATATTCTGGTCTTTTCTAATATTTCACAAAAATATTCCATTTTTCCAGGACAGGGGTAGGTGCTAATCTCCTACACTAGCATTGCCCCACCTAGGATTAGGAGAAATAGCAGTGCATGCTGAGAGAACTAAGCAAGAGAATTATCCTCGTCATCCTCTCAATGGACATGTGCCCCAAGCCTGCCAATTAAGATCGAGATCTAAGATCTAGGAAGAGTTTTGTGGTGAGAACAAACATTCTTGAGGGTACACAAGAATAAAATTGAATGAAAAGATGGAGGAAGGAGACCATTGAGCAAGGAATAACATTAAAGGAAGACATAGTTGAAGGATCTGATCTCTCTTATACTACTTGGAGGATCCTGAATAGGTTAAGAGTTGGAGTGCCGAAATGTAAAACCAAAATGCTCAGGTGGAAGCTCTTAGCAGATAGCAAAACAGTATGTGAAGGTGGAGAGACATAGAGCCCAGACAAATCTGCTGGTATGTCAGCTACTTTACCAGAAACTTATAATGATTTATTTCTGGCAATTGACAAAACCAAGAAGGTGGTTTCATTCTGGCAGTTTAAAATTTGACGTAGATGTGGAGTTGTTGTTAAGGGAAACCATTTTGAATATGGTAAGCTGGTGAAGAAATGCACAAAACAGTAACTACTGAAGTTAGTTTTATCTTCACATTTTGGCTTTTGAGAAGAGTACTGTCTGAAAACTTACATCCTTCTGATCAAAAAGCTATATGTTGAAACATCCAAATCAATAGCCACTAT
This sequence comes from Coluber constrictor foxii, assembly GCA_038048745.1. NCBI lineage: Eukaryota > Metazoa > Chordata > Lepidosauria > Squamata > Colubridae > Coluber > Coluber constrictor. The sequence goes on from CM075961.1 coordinate 76,675,798, forward strand.
CACAGTGATGGCTAACCTTTTCTGGACCGAGTGGCCAAAGCACGCACGGCCCCACGCATCTGCCCTGCCCCTGCATGCGCCCCCCCCCACAAGCACGTGCGGGTGATGCTGCATCCCCCCCCCCACGCATGTGTGGCAGAGACCTGAAATCCAGCTGGCTAGTGGGAGGCATGTGCTAAACTGGGGCAACAGCTCATGTGCCATCAGAGAGGGTGCTGTGTGCTACCTCTGTCATGCGTACGATAGGTTCGCCATCACGGCACTATCAATTTATCCTTGACAGATATTATTTCCTGTATGATTAACCCTTATGTTTTGGGGTTGACACTGAAAACTTGAAAACTAGGAGCTCTGACGAGCAATCATATGGAGTTTTTTCATGTCTGTCTTGAGTTAACATTGATGAACTAGGGAAGAGAGCTGTGAGATGCCATGCTCTCTTCCCACTGTAGTAGGGCCATGCCCCTCCCTGTTCCCATTCCTTAGTTTCAGTGCTTGCAGCCAGAATATAAAAAATGCCATGTTCAGCAAAAGAAAAGTAAGGCTGGGCACGGGCGTTGGCATCGGCAAGCTTGGGAGATATCTGGCTTAGTTCTATACAGTATTAGGCCTCAACTCAGGGGAAGCCCAAACAAGCTGGCACCGCCTTGCCCTGGAGCACCTGGCATCTTCAGCAGCAGAGCAGTTAGGTATCTTAAGCTTCCACGTCCAATTCCTTGATGTTCTGCTTGCCTGGTCCCCACCCAATTCCTTATTCAGCTGGCTCTTGTGGCCATCTCACAAAATGCATTGCAGGAGTTCCCTTTCGTTTTGCTTGTATCAGAAAAGTGAAGGTCTACTAATAGACCTTCCTGCCTAACAGAGCCTGTTTTGACATTTCAATCCCCTTTTAAAATATCTGATTAAAACACACATGCTGGGGCTGTTTCACACATGGCAGGGTACAGGAATTCTGCTTTTCAATGATTTGAGAGCTCTTCTTTTTTTACAAGCTGCCTATCTATTTCCTGCCATGAACTGGCAGGAAACCCTGTGGGGTTGGGTTTTTTTTTTTTTGGTGCCAATTGCTATTGAGTGGAGGTTCGAAAAAAATAAATACTTCTGCTTCATGAACTTGGTCAGGGCTCTAAATGCCAATATCTTATTTAATCAGAAAGACAAGACAACACTTTGCAGCAGAGATTGTATCCGACTTTTGGCATGCTTTCTGTGTTTAACTGACGATGAGCACCCATATTACAGTGTATTACTTACTCAACCTATTTTGGACTTCTGAGCAGAAAACAACGAGCGATGGAGCTGGGTGGCTTGGAGAACCGGTAGCAAAAATCCCTGCCCCCACCCCCATACCCAGCTGAGCTGCACAATCATCAGAGGCTTTTTCTTTTTTTTACTTTTAAAAGCATTTTTTCTACAATCTCTTTGGCTGAAAAAATGCTTTTAAAAATAATAAAACGATCTGATGATCCAAGCTGAGCCATACGGTCATCAGAGGCATTTAAAAGAAAAAAAGCCTCTGCCGATCAGGCAACTCAGCTGGGATCATCAGAGCCTTTTGAAAACATATTTTTATGTTTTCGCCGAAGAGGTTGTAGAAAAAAAGGTTTTAAAAGTTTTTAAAAAATGGCCACGGCCACCCAGTCACACCAAGCCCCACCAAGCCACGCCCACAAAACCAGTAGTAACAAATTTTAGATTTCACCACTGATTGGAAGGCATATTGGTGGTTTATATATGCACTAGAAAGGTTTAGGAGGAAGCAGGCCAAGTAGTGGGTTGTCAGGTTATTGGCTTCCAGTTGATTGTTCGGCTGGAATTCCACACAATTGATTTTTTTAAAAAATGTATTTTACTCTTTGGGGTCATTACTTTTCAGACTAGAACCAGATCATTATATTATTTTGTCATTATTATTGGTTAACTGCTTCTCCCTGTTGTGGGAGGTTAGCCCATCAGATTGAGGTATGGTGTGCATGCAGGTAGGAAGCTATACTGATACCAGTTATGGGCTGAAGGCAGGGATGAAATCCTGCAGGTTCTGACAGGTTTCGGAGAACCGGTAGCGGAAATTTTGAACAATTTGGAGAACCGGCAAAAACCACCTCTGGTTGGCCCCAGAGTTGGGTGGGAATGGAGATTTTGCAGTATCCTTCCCCTGCCACGCCCACAGATCTGGTAGTAAAAAAAATTGGATTTCACCACTGGTTGAAGGAGATATGGCTACTTCAGGGGATGAAGGATTCATAATTTGTTATATTGGCTCCTGTGGTTCAATTCCTGGTAACCTCGGCCTCAAGCTTTTGATAGGAAATGCCACTTCTATTTGTAACAAGACTCTACTCATCCATGATTTAGTGGCTGATGAGCAGATAGACCTGACATGTATTATCAAAACCTGCTTGAATGGAGGCAATGATGTAATCCTGTTAAGACATTTGTTTACCCTGATTCTAAAGTCCTTTACCAGCCTCATTGCGAAGGCTAGAGTGCAGGGATAGTGTTGATCTATAATGACATTTTGCTTGTGATTTGAGATTCTTCTGTTGAGGTAATATGGTACAAAGATTTGTATATTAAGTTGGGCCATAGAGACAAGATTGGAGATTCTGTCGGTATAACTAACCTACTGCTCAGTACAATCCCTAAAATGCTGGACTTGGTCTTGGGACTGGTTTGGCGTCTCTAGGCCATTTATTTTTGGGCAACTATAGGTTCCATCCCCTTGATCTAGGAGAGTTTAGGCTTTTATGGCATCCTTGGAAAACACAAGCTTGTCCCAGGTAAGTTCAGACCTAAATTATGCAGCCGGCTACATATTGGACCTCATTTTTAGCTCACAGGAGTTGTGTAGTGATTTGGATATGGATGGTATAAAATTTGGTCCTTTGCCATTGTCAGATCACTGTTTTAGATTACCATCTGAATGACTGACACCTGAGACCTCTGTAGGGAGAACCGTCTATTTGTATTATTTGCCCTAGGTATCTTATGGATATGGATGGATGAACTGAGAATAGAAGACAACTCATGTTCTTGAGCTGCTTGGCCTTGAGCAGCTTCTATCCCTACTTCAATCTTGGTTAACTTCTTGGTTTATGGAGCATCTTTGAGATTTAAAGGCAGGAACAATGCCTGAAACAATGATTGAGAAAACAAAAAATGAACCTGACCAGATGGGTACAAATCTTGGTTTGACTTCTATCATGACAGGAAGGGGAAGATGAAATGGCCTTGTTTAAAATTACAAGTTCCTTTTTAGGAAAGGTTATTGCAGGCAGCTGCAATTTCTTGATGTGTTTTGTAAAATTCTTGGACATGGTATCAAGTGCCCCAATGACAATGGGTATCACTGTTACATGTTTTACCCATAGCCGTGTAGTTTTGATGGCCAGGCTGTGATATTTTGTGATTTTTTTCCAGTCCTTTTTCTTCAGCTCTGGCATCTCTTGGTACAGTGATATCAATAAATTGTATGCTTTAGCCCTCAACAACCGTGATATGTTCCAAATGATGATCCAGCTGTATTTGAAAGTCCCACAAGATCTTCACTGTCTCATTTGTGATAACTTTTTCCACTTTGTGTTCCCATGACTTTCCAGATACAGGTATGTCGTATTTTTTATATAATGACCAGTGGACTAAATTAAGAACTTGATCATGTCTAGCTTTGTAATTAGTTTGCACAATTTTGCTGCACTCACATATTAAGTGTGAAACAGTTCCAACTTTGTTGTTGCAACGTCGGCAGTTTGGATTGTTAGTGGATTTTTTTATCATTGCTTTCATGGCATTAGTTTGTAGTGCTTTTATTGAGCAGCAAGTATTAAATCTTCTGTTTTTTTCTTGATGGTTCCCCTCTTAAGCCATGTCAAGTTGTTATCACATTTTCCTTCAATGTTGTTCAAGTGCTGTCCATGCAAAGCTTTGGTTTTCCATCCATTTAATCTGACATCCAGCTGTTTTTTGTTATATTCTGCCTTTGTTGTTTTTATAATGTTTTCTGTTTTCACAGCCTGCAGCAATTTTTCTGTACTTTGGTTCACATAATTATTAAAACTTCATCTTTCTTCTACAGTTTGATGGATTTGCAATAGCCCTCTGCCCCCTATTCTTCTTGGCAGGTATAACCTGTTGATGTCACTTCGTGGATATAAAGCGTGGTACATATTCAAAAGTTTATGCGTTTTTTGGTCCAGGTTTTCCAGTCCAGCCACAGTCTAGTTGATGGTTCCAGCTGGGTAGCGTATAACTGGAACTACCCATGTATTAATGGCTTTAATTATGTTTCCAGCATTCAGTTTTGATTTTAATATTTTGTGGATGTATTCCTTTTGTGTTGATTCTTTGACTTTTCCATTCAAGATGCTATCTGCTTCCAATGTGCCTAGATAATTGTCATCCTTTGCTAATGCTTTCACGATGCTTTCATATCCCAGTTCTATTCCTTCTATTTTTTCCATTTTTTCTCGCTGCATGGATAGTATAGCACATTTTTCAAATCCAAAGTTTATTCTGATGTCGCTGCTGAACAGTTGAAGTGTTGAGTATTGATTCAACTTATTGATTCAACTATGGGGCTTTTCCCATACAGCTTTAAGCCATCCATGCATAGTAGATGGTTTACCTTGCCATGTTGCTTGAGAGTTGGTAGCCCAGTTTTCTTTTTCGCAGGATTGTCAGTGGAATAAATGCAATATTGAACAGTAGTGGCAAAAGTGAGTCTCCTTGGAAGATTCCATGTATCTATTATTGTTTATTTATTTGTTTATTTATTATTTATTAATTATATTTCTATACTGCCCTTCTCCTGTAGGACTCAGGGCGGTGTACAGCCAAGGTAAAAACACAAATACACAAATATCATAAAAAACCATTTAAAATTATTAAGCAGTTTGGCCCAATTGAATAAAAAACCCAAAATTAAAATAACAAAATTAAACAAATTAAAAATCGTTTAAATGGTCATTGTTGTTATTGTTATTGCTATTATTATTTTGCAGTATTTATATCGTTGTATTTTTTTTATTTTGCTTTGTATTTGTTTGTGTTATTTGTTGTTACTACATTACATATTTTTTTATTTTAATGATGTTTACCATGTATGCTTTACTTGCTTGTAGATTTTTACTGGATTCCTATAAATCACTACAAACCTTTATTGATTTGATGGTATACAGATAGATCAAATAAATAAGGAAAGAGGAAGTGGGAGAGACAGTAAACTTCTAAAGATTTATCAAGGAGTCCTCACTGTTGAAGAAAAGAAGATACAGTAAAGAGCAGGGTCTACTGGGACTTTTAAAAGTCTATAAAATTCATCTTTTACTGCCTTCTATTTTAGATGGTTATAATCAGTGGTGAAATGTAAAATTTGTTACTACTGATTCTGTGGGCGTAGCTTGGTGGTGGTGAGGTAATATGACTGAGTTGGTGTGGCCAACTTTTTTTTTTAACTTTTAAAACCATTTTTTCTACAACCTCTTCGGCTGAAGAGGTTGTTAAAAAAATGTTTTTAAAGCCTCTGACGATCCTAGCTGATTTGCCTCATCAGCAGAGGCTTTCTTTCTTTTTTTAAAAAAGCCTCTGACGATCCCAGCTGACTTGCCTGATTAGCAGAGGCTTTTTTTCCTTTTAAAAACATTTTTTCTATAATCTCTTTGGCTGAAGAGGTTGTAGAAAAAATGCTTTTAAAAGCCTCTGATGATCCCAGCTGAGCCATGAGATCATCAGAGGCTCTTTTTAAAAAAAAACTTTTAAAAGCATTTTTTTGGCCAAAGAGGTTGTAGAAAAAATGCTTTTAAAAATAATAATAAAAAAGCCTCTGATGATTGCGTGGCTCAGCTGGGGAATGGGAGAGGGGCAGGGATTTTTGCTACCAGTTCTCTGAACCACCCACCTCCATCGCTACCGGATCAGGCAATCCGGTCCGAACTGGGAGCATTTCACCCCGGTTATAATGCTGGGAAAAGTGGGAGGAAAAGTGATCAGAAGAATAGTGTGATCAGCAGCTGGCCTCATTACAGTGGTGTTGAGTGCAGCGTTGGAAAATCTGAAATGCTAAATTAAGAACAAATTATCATCAAGAAGAAAATTTGCTTATTGTCCGTGGTTGCTAGAGGTCAAAAACTGTGCGACACATAATTGTGGTATATGTGTTTTAATGGTAATCAGTGCTGCAGTAAATAATCAGTCTATAAATAGGACAAAATTCATGGATGACATTATTTTCCTTCAATAATAATTAACCTAGGGCGGTACATGCCCACAGAACTGTAGCGAAATCCCTAAAAACAAGAGGAAAGTATGAGCATGTTCAGAAGATTCTTAAGTTTACAAAAGTAAAATATTATCTCAAAATACAATCCAAGGAGTATGGAACATATTTAATTGGCACATAAGGTTAATGAGATGTCCTGGTTGAGTTGCCTACATCTTGGGTGGGTCTACCAAATGTTGCTGAACTATGGCTGACAGAATTTCTCTCTATCAGCTAAGCTAATGGGGATTGCTGGAATTGGAATTCTCCATCCTGCTATGCAGATTCTAAGTATTGCAGGCAGACATAGAATTACCTGGAAGCTTCAATACATTTCCTGATGGAAGCTAAGGCTCACACTGCCACATTTTGATGTAGTTTTCCCTGGATCTATCAATAGTGTTTAGCCTTAATAATTACATGAAAGCAGAAGTACTGGCCGCAGAGGACAACAGATATTCTTAGCAGCATTCCTTCATCGAAAGCACTTGCTATTACAAACACCCAACATGCTTATTACAAAACATGTCTAAAGCTAAACTTTAGAAAAAAAGGCAACAACAATTTAAAATTCCTCAGAAGATTTATTGGTTTCTTTGTAGCAATTCCTGGGAAAATTGTGTTATTTTTTAATTAACCGCAAATGAAGTGCAGCAACAGAGACCAACTTTTCTCCTTTTACTTTCTTAAAGAATTTTTAATTCAGAGACCCTCCAAGGATTTTTTTTAATGCAGGAGTCACTTGATATAGGGAATAAATGCTCCTTCAACAGCTTGGGTTTTAGGGCAATTAGAGGTTTGAAAAGTGGAGTGCACCTATAAGAGGATATCCAGCCTTGTCAATAAAGTGCTTTTAAAATAGATATAGGAGCATGAAGTAAATATAGGAGCCTAGAAATAAACCAATTAAAAGCTTAGCTGCCATCTCTTGCAAAAATTAAACTTTCAAGTCATCTTCAAAGGCAATTTTGCATTATAGCACATGCCAATAATCTACCTGGAAAAATTTTGCCAAACACAAATAGCAATCTTCCCATTAAAGCACACAGGAGCCTTATCCATGTATTGAAGTTCCCATTGCATTTACTTCTCCAAAGTAGCATTTTTCAAGTACGTTGAGGTTGGAGAAGACAGCTGAGTAAATATCCCTTTATAGACGTACTAAAACCATTAGAGTTGGCTCTTGTTCTTTGGACTGCATCAAAGCTATTACATGTGGGTGCCAATCTTCCAAACCTTCCCTCCCCCACTCCCATTTCCACTTTGCCCAGTCAGTTCTGGTTTTCAATAGTACGGAGGTGTGGCAGTAAAAAATCCTAAATGATTCCATGATGTGAACTAATTGAGATGACTACCCTTTGGGAGGATTTGCAGAAGCAATAAGAGCCATAAAGGTGTATTTCAGCACACCTGCCTAACCTCTGGAATGTTCATAAAATGGTTGCCAAGGTGTGGTACACAGTTGCTAGGTGGTGCTGAGTACAGGTGGAGCCCAGTGAGTCATGTGACAGACAATGAATAAGCTCAAGTGCTGTGGTGCCAAAGGGTTTCAGGGAAAGGTAGGTGAGGCCTGTGGGTGAAACTGGAAGAGTGGGAGAGAAAGCACCAGGCAGCAGCAACTTGTGTGAGAAGGTGGGGAAGAAAGTGTCTTTCAGTGATTTTCCAGGAAGAGACCAGCTTAGAAAATAAGACTATTTATCTATGCTGAGTATGAACTCAGTGGCCAATACTGGTTTACTTGTTATCTTGTTATTCCCAAACCTGATTGTACATGCATGCTTATCTACACCTAATGGCCACTCAATTTTCTTACATTTCATTTCGTATTTCTACTGAAAAGAATTAATGCATTTGTATGCATTAATTGTAATGACCAGTAAATCTTTTCTGACCTGGCACTTCCCTTATGCCAATAATCTTTTGATGTTAGTGTCATTGGGAAATGATTAATCTCTAAGCAGAGTTTCTCAACCTTGACCAATTTAAGATAAGTGGCATAAAGTGAGCCTCAATGGGGTGTGCCATTCTAAAAGTGGTTAATGGACCAAGGGAAGCTTCTACCTCCTCTCTTCCTTTCCATCTTTGTCAATTTTAATGTTAATATTCATTAACATAATATTTTAATGTTTCGGTCTGGGGCTTTTACTTGTAAGCCCTCTAGAGTTGCCTCTAGGTGAGTTGGGCAGCATATAAATTTAATAACAAAATAAATAGAATTTATTTTAAATAAATTAGAATAGATTGTAATAGATTGTACTAGATTCTAATAAATTCTAATAAAATAGAATTTATTTTATCCAGAATTACAGGAGTTTAAAAGTTCACCCATTTTAAAATGGCTAAGGTTGAGAAACGTGAAGTATAAACCTGCCTATTTGCCAACAACATCCATATATACTACTATTATTCCTTTGAGCAAACTGATCTTTATTCAATTATGCAGGTGTTCCTTGCTTAGCATCAATTGTTCAGTGATGTTAAAAGTTATGATGATGCTAATCTGAACTGGTCTTTCTATTTATGTTGGTCATAGCATCCCTCATGATTGCAATTTTGGGATCTTTACCAGCTTCCTTCAAGTAGTCAATGAGGAAGCTGACCAGAGGTCACAAAATAGTTACCACATGATGTCGTTGTTAAATACCCCTCAGCCATTCACTTAACAACAGCAAGTGGAAGTTGTGGAATTTCCAGCAGTAAGCAAGATGGCATACTTTCTGCTGTTAGCTAACCCCCTGTATTCAACTTGGGATAATATGCATTATGACTTCTCATGTCCTATTCCATTTAGTTCAGGAAAGTTGGTAAGTTCTGAGAGCAAAAGGGAGTGGCAGTGATTCATATGTGGCATGACTGTTACGGGATTGCTGTTGGAAAGAGAAAACACAAAAAACTTTATGTGAATTTCAGTTAGCTTATCAACTGGCATGGTTTGATAATTTGTAATCTCTACTATTCTGAGTCTTTCTCTTTAGATGGAAATGCCAATGAATTCCAATGAGACAACTTTGCTGTGTTTGGGGCATGCCCTTCTCCTCCTGCTACAGAGAACCATCCAGAATGGATATCTTTGAACAAATACCTTCTCCTTTCTAACAGAGACCAGTGATTTTCATAATGCAAATCTGATGCAGATTACTGACAGGCATCTTTTAGAAAAAGAACCTTCCCACCAATCTGAACAGCAGTATCTGGAACAATAATGAGGCCCTGAAACTTTTCGTTCCCATCATGCCAGAAATTTAGTCTAGAAATATTTAGCTCGTCAGTTACACACAACAGTAGCAGTAGTAATAAGGATTGAAATATACAATAGCTTTCATAACAGGCTTGTGTAAAGCCCAAACCTGCCACCTACTGGAGAATCCAAAGAGTGCGTTGCATTAAAAAACCCCAGAAAGGCCAGAGTTAGAAAATCAGTGACAACGGCGAAAAAGCAATGGGGTCATGGCAAGGGTGAAATGCTCCCAGTTCGGACTGGATCAGCTGATCGGTAGCGATGGCGGCAGGTGGTTCGGAGAACTGGTAGCAAAAATCCCTGCCACCCCGCTCATGTCCACCCAATCGCCCGGTCGCCTGCTTGCAGCTTCTTTTAAAAGTATAAAAAAGAGGCTCTGACAATCACAGCAGGATTGTCAGAGCCTTTTAAAAAACTTTTTAAAGCATTTTTTTACAACCTATTCAGCCGAATAGGTTGTAAAAAAATGCTTTTAAAAGTTAAAAAAAAGATTGCGCGTCACAACTGATCAACCCCACGCACTGTTCTACTTACCCCATGCCCCCCTTTGGTGTGCACTGTGCGCGTGCACACCTCACATTTGGTGCATGGTGCACACTGCGGGTGCGCGAGCACAGCACACATGCACAGCCAGCGAACCGGTAGTAAACCTGTTCAGATTTCACTACTGGGTCATGGCTAGTGTTGTGTGTCCTGAACATGCAAAATTGTTGCCTTCTTTCTCTTATTTCTGAATCAACCATAACAATTTACTTCTGAAAGTTAAATCCCGCTATTGCAACGAGTGGCCTTACTCAAGCTAAAGCTTAGAATGTATGTAGCAGGGATGGGTTCTAAATTTTTTTTACTACCGGTACTGTGGGCGTGGCTTATTTTGTGGGCATGGCTTGATGGTCATGTGACAATTCTTTAGGATTTAGCAGAGGTACTGGTCTACCAGGCTTTTAACTGCTTGCAGGGCTGTACCTGTCTACTCATTTGTTTTTGGAGGCATCGGTCTACCCATTTGTTTTTCGAGGCACTGGTCTACTACCACACTGCCTTTTAACACTGATCAGCTGTAGGGCGGCCCTTTGAAATCCTGTAGCAAGAGTTTAAACAGCTTTTTTCCTTCTAGCTGATCAGCTGGGACTCAGGAGGCAGCAAATAGATTGGGGGTGGGCCAAATAAAAGGTAAGAATAACGCGGGGGTGAGTGGGTGGGAGGGCCCAGCTTCCGAACAAAGAGAACTGGTTCAGTGATGTCATATTGTCACCACTATCGGCTTGGCGAACCGGGAGGAACCCACCACTGGTATGTAGGTCACATACTACTAACTAAAGCATCCTTTAACACTCTGGAAGCCCTCAGAAGTACTGCAGTACAATTCCTTGCCTGCTTACCAGGAATCCAAGAACATCTGGAGGATAGTAGGATGGGAAGACTGATCCAATGAAATACATTATGGCCTTAGGTACATATGCTTATATCTATGCTGTCCAAATAGGAAAGAGAACACGGAGCTCTTGATGTAAATGGCATCTGTCTGGTCTCAGAGCTCATAAATTCCAAACAGCAATGTATATTAACTAATGTGAATTTCTGTAATTCTTAAGCTGGTTCACAAATACATGCATCTTAATTACTCCTTTTAGCATATGGCATTTTTCAGATAGCTGTATAGCTGGGTCTGCAAGCAGATGTTTAAAAATCCACGAAACACCCCAAAGCAATTTATAGCCTGATAAGAAGCTAAACTGATGACTCCAAGCTGCCTCCTTCTGCAACAGGATAAGCTTACTGTGACTCAGTAAGATTGCAGGGGAACACCAGTGAGTTTATCTGATGTGCAACCATCACTGCCGCTTTCTATATCTATTACTCAGTGACTCAAGGCTGAATATAGAGATTTTCTCCATTGTTGAGAAATATTATGATGTAAATAGAAAAACTGTGGCTGATCCAGACTTGGTCACAGAAAAAAATCTCAGTAAAACTAGACAAGTTATTTCTTAATGCCAGGTTTCATTGATTTCATTGTCAATTCAAACTGCATCCAATCAGCCAACTATGGCATTGGATATATAATTTAACTACTTATATAGATCAGTTTCTCATGCTGATCTTATTTAAAGAACAATGGTGCTTTTCCCAAAAACTAACTGGATTTCATGTGTTTTTTTCTTGTTCTTTGAAAACGTTTCGCTTCAAACATAACTAAAGGTGTAAGACAAGGATGTCCCCTATTGCCTTTGTTATTTATCTTAACTTTAGAAGTGTTACTTGGAAAGATTAGACAAGACCAAAAAGTAAAAGGCTTGAAAATAAAAAAGGAACAACATAAAGTGCAAGCATTTGCGGACAATTTGTATTTATCCTAGAGGAACCATTAGAAACAGGACCCAAACTGGTTCAGAAAATAGAAGAATTTTGTCCAGTGATGGGACTTAAATAAGGCTAAGACTAATAAACAGAAAAATGAATTGGAAGGAAAAATGGGTATACAGATGACAAAAAAAAAAAATCAAAATATTTGGGAATCTGGCTAACAGCAAGAAGCTCATCGATTAAAAAAGGTAATACAGCAAATAAAAATAGATTTGGACAACTGAAAAAAGCTACAAGTCTCATTAACTGGAAGAATAGCCACAATTAAAATGATCGTACTACCAAAAATTTTATTTCTATTTCAAGTAATACCAATAAAACTAGGAAATAATTTTTTTGTAGATTTAAACAAACTAATAACAAAATTTATTTGGCTGGGAAAAAAACCACAAATTAAATTAAAATTGTTACAAGACAGTAGAAATAAAGGAGGCTTTGGGCTACCAGAGCGGGAGCTATATTACCAAACCGCAGCTCTCAGGTGGATAAAATATTGGATAAATTTAAAGATCTTGACAATAGAGGGACACAATCTACAATTGGGCTGGCACTCATTTATATGGGATGGGAAAAGCAAAACAAACAGTTATTTCCAAAGACACCAAATTAGAAACGCTCTGATACTAATATGGGAAAAAATAAAACAGAACCACTGCAATAAAATACCCGTCTGGTTATCAACGATGGAAGCATTAATATATCCGAATGTGCTGGATCTAGATAAAATATCAAGGTATAAAAGTATATTAAACGAACAAGGGAAGCTAAAAACAAAACAAGAATTGAAGAGCCAGGGAATTGATTTAGAATGGTGGACTTACATGCAAATCCAGATGAGGTACAAGAAAGATGCAGAAAACTATGGATTCTACAAGGAATCACAAGAACTAGATAAGATACTACAGGGAACGAAGGAAAAAATGATAAAAAAACTATACAACTACTTATTGAGATTCGAAATGGAAGAAGAAATAGTAAAGGAAATGATCATAACCCGGGCAAAATTTTTTGGCTATAATTATAGAACTTGAAAACTGGGAAAAATTGTGGGGGGAAAATGATAAATTGACAATGTCAGCAGCATACAGAGAAAACCTATACAAAATGTTCTAGAGATTTATTTATTTATTTATTAGTTCAATTTATATGCCACCCTTCTCCGAAGACTCAGGGCGGCTTACAATGCATTAAGCAATAGCCTTCATACTTTTGTATATACCTGCTTAGTAGGGCTTTCGGGCTCCCCCTAAGCGGTGTTCTTTTTTTATACAAAGTCAGTTCACTGTCCCCACAATCCGGGTTCTCATTTTACCTACCTCGAAAGGATGGAAGGCTGAGTCACCCTTGAACCTAGTATGATTCAAACTTGCAGTAATTGCAAGTAGCTGGTGCTAGTTAACAGCACTTTAGTCTGCTGCGCCACCAAGGAGATAGCATCTACTTCCAGCCAGATTAGCAAAAATGTTCCCAAACAGGTCACCGGAATGTTGGAAATGTAAACAGAGGCAGGGAACATACTATCACATATGGTGGACTTGTCCAATAGCAAAAAAATACTGGATAAGGATAAGAAAATGGCTAGAGGAAATAAAACAACAAATAGAGCTACAACCAGAGATATTCTTACTAGGCATATTAACAGGGAACTATAATTTTAGAAAACCCAATATTTAATATTACACGTAATAACAGCGGCTAGAATTGTTTACGCGCAAAATTGGAAAAATGGAAATATAGCAGCTGAAGAAACAGTGATAAAAAAAATACTAGATTGCACGAAGATGGATACGCTGACAATGGAAATAAAAGATAAAAGAGAAACATTATTATTTGATTTGGAATATTATTTGATTTGGAATGTATGGTAAAACTGTTTAAATAGTAGATGCAAAGATTAGGAAATTAAGAAGAAAAGATGTTTTTTCTTTGCCGTTATTAAAAATTACATATTTCTAAATATGCAGAATAAAAACTGTTTTTTAAATAGAAAAAAAAGAAAAGATGATTAACGAACTAGAAAATAGTAATAGGTATAAAGATAAAGATAGACGAAGAATGCATAGTATCATAGTAGGATATTAGAATGTAAAAAATATTCAGAATAACTACATATTGTATTCATAATAGCATATATAATATGAATGTAAAGGAGTGTTTTAAAGATGGAAATTGTGATATAAAGTGAAAAAGTAAAACTGCCTCAACCTCATCAGAACCCAACCTGCAAAGCCCCCATTTTAAGCAACTTTGAATTCGTAAGAAGAGAGAGAAAGGCAGCAAAATATCTTAATATTGTTTCTTAAGATTCTCCAAATTAAAAAAAAAAATTAAGTAGGCTAAATAGCAGTAGTAGGCCGAGATCAAACTAAATTTGATGTTAATGGTTTGAAAGGGAAAAGTTGTTCTATTTTTATTTGTAGGTCTTCGTATATTGCTATCTATTCCAAATCCTTCCCTTCTATTCTGCTGTTTCTGGATACTAAGTTTATTTGCCACCTTTCTCATCATGAATAACCATCCATCTGCAGACTGACATCCTCCAAACGTTACTAGACCAGCACCCAGAGTTTCCCAGGCAACAGCACCTCTACTTTTCCAGAAAACTGTTCCTTTTTCAGGAATTACAAAGGCAAGCTTTCTCAATATCTCAAGGAAGAAATTTGGATAACAGCAGCAAAAACTTACCCAGCAGACAGACAGACTAGGAAAGATTTTTATTAAAATATAGGTACAACTAATGAAAAAAAATATGTACAAAGTAAAATGTTTAAATTAACTGAAAAACAAAGGCAGCTCTTTGAATGAAAAAAAAAATGATGAAACTGTTTGCTTTTAGCAAAGTTAAAGACTAGCCCATTAACTGCAGGTTTTCAGTAGACACTTGGGGAAGAGGAGATGTCAGAACATGAGACTGATTCTTTAAAAGCTTCAAGGCAAGGTTAAACACAAGGAAGACTGGGATCTGTTAGAAGATTTGCAGCTGACCTGCATGTACAGTATTTTCATCCTCATAAAAAAATCGTAATAGTAGAAAGAACTACTGCTCAGTTCTGTGAGATGAGTGACGTACATAAAGTTTTATGGGTAAGTGAAGGGCAGGAGTAAAAACTTGCATAAAAGTGACATTAAAGCAACTTGTCTTGAAAGCTAATTATTGAACTGAAAATGCCCCCAGTTCTAAAAGTACAGAGCTCTCCTCATCAAGCCATATTTCTGCATGTTCACTTTTCATGTTTCTAGTATAAAATCTGCTGACTCCTAGTTTCGGAGAAAAAATCTGATTCTTTGAACTTTATTTAGTTAAAAGGAAGTTAATCTTTAATTTAGGACGATTTGCTCCCTGGCCACAAAAGGGAAAGCGCACACGCACACACAAACACGCATGCACACACATGCACACGCGCGCGCGCACACACACACACACACACACACACACACACACACACACACACACACACACACACAATCTTTGCAAAGGTTCTCTTCCTCATCCGGCCAGTCTCCATCTATACACCTGCATGTGAAAGCATGCAACTGTGCTTGTGGGTATACACACAGATCAAAAGTTACTCTGACTACAAAATAAATTATCAGTTAAATTGCTAAGTACTTCAGTAAAGTAAAATAATATATTATAACATTAATTTCCTATATGCATATGATGACCATTCTACTTTTTTCACACAAAGCACTCTCATATTCAGAACCACATAAATACATTCACAAACATTTACGCCTTCCTTTTTCCAGTAACAGGAAAAACAGAAAGGGACGACGAGAAGGGAAAAGAAAAGAAAAAGAGAAGATAAAAACTGCAGAGGAAGGAAGAACCTGTCTTCCCAAAATGAGCACTTCCAATAAGGCAGAAGAAGGGAACCTATGATAACACTGCCATTGTTTTTGTCTGAGAGCAAGAAGTCAATATATATATGAAGGGAGAAGTTTCATTCATCCATAAACCTCACGTACAAATAAGACAAAAAGCTGCTTTCAACCTGTCTCTTTAAGCCTCTCATCAGCCAGTACAGAAACACTGGCTATAAAAATTGTCCTGAGAGGCATTGAGTGCAGGTGATGGTATGTGGGAAAGCAAAGAAGGAAGTAGGCATGTGGTGATTTGTGAAAGTGAAGCAGCTAGAAAGACAGTTCTCTCTAGCAATACTTACAAGGAGTCGGAGTTGGAATAGCAGTAGTAGGAGTAGCAGTGGTGAAGAATGGACTAATGGTGAGTAGTAATAGTGTGAATGTTTGTGTGTGTTGTCTAGAGATCTATATTGTTGTTGATCCTTTTGTGTTTGTAGCCCACTGAATTGAGTTTAGTTAAAAGAATCCATGACACCGCACATAGATTATAACTTCTGTGCTATACACACACTTAAAAGTTAATTATTGGGAAGGGGAGTTGTCCTGAATTGGGCAAACAAGGCATTTAATAAATCTGAATATGGAAGATCCAGTTACGCATATACTACCTTTCATAGACGGGCAAGAACTTTGGTTCCTAACATATATGAGATCACAAAGCAGAATATATAAAACCAGAAATAAATGCAGCATTGGCTTCTTTTTTGTCCTTTGTGTTGAGATATTTTTATTCCAAACCCATTCACAGTACTTTTTAGAAATGAGGTTCTGCTGGGAAGTGGTTTAACTCAGAGCTGTTCTTGTTTTACCAATCCATTTACAGGAGAGGAAGCGGATCTAAATATTCTGCATAGAGGTTCTGCTGGTAGAACTTTCCCAGTCTTTGGAGATATTAATGTGAGGTTCAAAAGGCACAGAACATGTTGGAATGCTGTCAAAATTCATCTTGTCAGTTCCAAGTCTATTTTGGTAGGCCCAAGAAAACCACAATGCCTCCCCTTCACCTGCAGATGTTATGGGAATCATATTGCTCAATCAAGTCTCTCTGTGAACAAAGAACAAAGGAGATTAAAATACATAATTACAGCCTTTCTACAGGGACCGTTTGTGGATATTTCTGCCACCACTAGGAAAATCAATGGGGAAAAAAATCCATTTGCTCACTGCTGCCTCCTGCAGGATCCATGCAACATTCACAATAATCAATTGCAAACTACAAAACATTGTAATGAAAGAGGAAGAAGACAAGAGGAGAATCATACAGTAGCTGTGCACAGTTTAAAAAGTTGAACAGACCTCCCGCAGCCAAAAGGTCAAACAGATATACTTCAGTATAAGCAAACTAAATGCAGGAGACATGCAGGAGACATGAAACAGCAAATAGTGATGAAAACCCAACGTAAGAGATACAAGCAAGAACAAACAATGGAAGGTGAACGATCAGTCCTACAGTTTTGTTGTCAATTACCTTCGTCACCTTTGTCTCCTTTTGATCTGGGCTCTTGCCACCAATCAGACAAAAATCCCTCTTCATAGTCACCAATGTCTTCAAATTCAGCATCAGATGGCAATGCAGGTTTTTTTACCCCGTCAACACCTTCGTCCACCTCTCCCTGAAGCAGGATAGAAGAACTAGTCAGAAGCAAAGGAATCAAGAACCTAGAGTGTTCCATCTTCTGCAGATGGACCATTTCAGATGGACTATTTGGTACAGGATCCAACATTAAAAAAATAACAATTTTCTAGGCTTTATTCCTGAAAACAAGAGGAAAGAGTGCAGAGAAGAGCAACTAAGATGATTAGGGGACTGGAGATTAAAACATATAAAGAACAGTTGCAGGAACTGATGAAAAGAAGGACTAGGGATGAGCAGTGTTCCAATATCTCAAGGGTTGCCCCAAAGAAGAGGGAGTCAAGCTATTCTCCAAAGCACCTGAGCATAGGACAAGAAGCAATGGGTGGAAACTAATCAAGGAGAGAAGCAACTTAGAACTAAGAAGAAATTTCCTGACAGTTAGAACAATTAATCAGTGGAAGAACTTGCCTCCAGAAGTTGTAAATGCTCCAACACGGGAAGTTTTAAAGAAGAGATTGGATAACCATTTGTCTGAAATGGTATATGATTTCCTATCTAAGCAGGAGTTTGGACTAGAAGACCTCTAAGGTCCCTTCCAACTCTGTTTTTTTTTTTATAAAATAATTTTCATTCAGCATTTACATCTTTAACATCTTTGTTACATTTTAACAGCTTTCTGCTACTGGCATCTTTAATAATATCTACTTTGTCTTTTGACCAACTATATACACATACATTTTATATAATACTAATTCCTATATTCACTTCAATATATACATATCTATTACACATTTCGTTCTCCTTTACTATCTTCTCTTACATTTACCAACTCTGTTATTCTATTCTAACGGTGGTATGTGTAATGCCTGGTAAAAGCTTAAAATCCTGATGGTTTAGCTAAATCTTTTCTTTCCAGCTGAAAAAAAATCTGAAAATGAAACATTTTCCTTTTGTCTTTCAGATTAATCTAGTACTTGCCATCCTCAAAGTAAATTAATGGGGCAAAACTGGACTAAAGGAAACAAAAGCTAGCTCTTAATTTATCACATTTCTACCCGTTTCCCAAATTCTCACCTCATCATTTGGCTGGAGATATTGCCTGGCAAACTCCAAGAGTTTCTTCTGTGTGGATGTCCAGTTATGATAACGCAAGGCCTCCTAAGAATATCAGAGAGAAAACAATCAGCCGGAACAGGTAAGAGAACAATAAACAATATTTGTATTTTGTACAATTGGAGTCCATGTTGGTGTCAGCTGAAGAAAGTTACAATCTACCAACTAGACCCAAGCATGCAAACATTTGCTTGGCCTCCAAGTTATAATAGCTCTGGATATTACTGCAGCTTCAAATCATGTAGTTTGAGGGCTCGGGCACTTCCAGTTGTAAATCTGCAAGGAGCAATGAAGTCATTGCATGGAAAGGAAAAAGTAATTGAATGCATCTAACGTGCACTCCTCTGACAAAGTTTCCATTTGGGTACTATAGCGATATCAATATGGAATAAAAAATGAGAGGCCTTGGCAGATCAAGCTTGCTGTCAGTTACTGTTATTCCAGTATATTTTTTTCTGTTTATCTCAAATTTCAAGATCAAACTGTTGACCTTCTTCCCTGTTAAGAGATAATCAAATAATCAAACTGTTTTCGCTCACTTCCATCCTTTGGTATCTTTGCTTCTCTTGGGGCTTGTTTAATACAATCAGAACAATTACAACACTATACAAAAATTATTCAAAATGGTGACTCTAAAGCAGCGGTCACCAACTGGTAGTCCCATGGACCATGGGTGGTTCGTGAGAAAATTTTGGTGGTCCACAGAAAATTTATTTGAATTTTTTATATTTTTTATTGCACTAAATCAAGGGTCCTCAAACTACGGCCCCTGCCGGATATGTGCAATGAACGCTTCTGTTGCTGTAGAAAGTCTCCCTCTTTGGGGTCTTTTTGTGTGGGTCGGAGGGGGCAGAAATTCCAACGGGGTCTGTTTCAGCCTCCTGGTGTGGGGCTTTGGGTGAAGGCTGGAGGGAAGCAGCGCTGGTGGCAAAGAGCCGGAGGGCCTCATTCCAGTGGGATTGCATCATGGCCTGGAACTGGCTGACCATCTCAGCCCGCTGAGCCTCCAGGTGCTGGTACCTGGCCTTAGGTCTTCCCTCTGCTTGGAAAGCCTATGCTCGTAATCCTCAGTGAAGTGCTTCTCCTCAGCCTCTTTCTCAGTCAGATCCAATTTGAACTGAGCTGTTTTGCCAACTCTCTCATGGTGACTGCCTAGCTCCAACAACTGCTTCCTGTTGGGGCCCTAAGGAGCTGGACGAGCAGGTGAGACTAGGAGGGGAGGGGTGAGTAGAAGCTGGCGAGGAGCCCCTCAATGTGAGTGACATCAAGTTGGTCACGCCCACCCAGTCACATGACCACTTAGCCACGTCCACCCAGCCAGTCATTAGGCAGATCATATTAGTGGTCCACAGGATTTAAAATTATGAATTTAGTGGTCCCTGAGGTCAAAAAGGTTCGGGACCCCTGCTCTAAAGCATAGTGGACAATCTACTTTGCTTCATACCACTGAGAAACAAAGACATCAAGCCCCCACCATATCAGAAACTAGCAAATGTGACCTGTGAATGCTAATTGTTACAAGTTCAGGACGGAGGGGACATTGATACTAGTTTTTTTCCCTGAGTTTGGAGTTATGTCTTTGACAATGAAGGGGACTCTAGAGAATATTGTCCCTGGGATGCTGTAGAGCAGGGGTCCCCAATCTTTTTGAGGTTCCTCTCTGACCCACTCTCTGACCCAAAGGGAGAGACTTTCTGCAGCAATACAAGCGTTCATTGCACGTATCTGGCCCAGGGGCCATAGTTTGAGGACCCTTGATTTAGTGCAATGTAAAAAATTCAAATTATTTTTCTGTGGACCACCAAAATTTTCTCACGGACCACCAATTGGTGACCACTGCTGTAAAGAGTCCCAGAACACTGCATCCAAAATACATCAGTTCTCCAAAACAAAATAGTAATTCTTATCCCAACCACCGTTCCTGTTCGTACTGGTCGTGGATTGAAGTCCTCCTCTTCCAGATGCCAACGTTCACGATAGAAACGATAGTAAACCAGGTTTTGCTGCATGACTTCATCTCCAGGATCAAAGAGCATGTAGCTAGCTACACTCTGTACTGCATTCTTAATGTCATTCACTATGCAGAGAATAATATACCAAATTAGCAGGAGAGACACATTTTAAGCACATGAAAAATAGGGAGGGAAGAAAAAAATCAGGAAAAATAGTCTCTCACCAAAACATTATGTCCTTATAAATATGGCCTGAAAATAATATTAACCTCTACTGGCCTTATCAAATTTTAATCAGAAAAGTTGCTGCACTTTCTTGAAAGAGAAGAAAAGCGATTTGTCTCTGTATTTCCAGGTTAGGGCTATTTGGCCATCCAGAGCTTCGAACTTAGAAAGGAGACTCAGTTCACTCAGAGAACCATTTTTTTGCAAGCTGAAGAAAAACAGGTCTTACTCTTTCTTACAGCTAAAAAACTCATGTTTTAAACTTTGAAGCGTCATTGTCAAATAGCATAGATGAGGCCAGATGGAAAAGCAATCTGACTTTTCCAAACACCAGACTTTCTGTTCTTGCTACAGGCAACATTATGTTGTTCAATTTGTAAAAAATAAAAATAAAAATTGGAAATTCTTCTAGTGGGGGATAGGAGGTAAAGGAGGAAAATGGAAAAATGTCTACTCTCCCATCCTATCTCAAACTAATGGATTTTTTTAAAAAATTAGATTTATATGCCGCCCTTCTCCGAAGACTCAGAGTGGCTTACAATGTGTTAAGCAATAGCCTTCATACTTTTATATATTTTTTATACAAAGTCAGCTTATTGCCCCCATAAACTGGATGTTAATAACAGGCTTTAGTCTGCTTTTAGCCTGTTGAGCTATCCAGGCTCTTTTCTGACCCAATGCCTCCACAAGATGGCACTACTACCATCTCCTTGAATCAAGGCTCCCAAATCAAAACAAGAACTCACATTTGTAATATGCAAACTGAAGATAGTGATACATCGTGGCCACAAATTTCTCCACAAAATAGCCACCAACATTCGGGGTCAGGTCAACTTCACAGTCTACTTTACATTTCAGGACAAAAACAAAACGATCTGGGAAGATAGACAGAAAGAAATAAAGAAAAGAATTTTTTAAAAGATAAGTCACTAATCCATCATCACTTAGACAAACAGCTTTTGCAACCTAAATCCACTCATATTTACGTGGATTCAGTGATCAGTGTACTCAATAAGGCTTCCATATACAAGCAGCTGTAATTTCTTATTAGCTTTGCCAACAGCTTTGGCGGTGTCTCTTTACACTTACTTCCAGTATTTCCAAATTTTTAATATATTTTTGAATTTGGCTTTACTTTACCTTTCCTAACGTTTTCATTTCACCTAGATGGTCTAAGCAACCACTTTCTTTCTTTTTATATTATTTATACCTATTAACACACTGACTTTATTTTACAAGGCAAGATTGCATTTGCACACAATTTATTGGCATTATGAAGTTATTCTATTTTAAATCAGTCAATGCAACTGGCTGTTGTTGTTTTTTTACACAGTTGATGTAAAACTCTTGTTTTGGAAGGGAACGCAGGGCTGAATTTATTTATAGAAAGAGGTGCTAGGGTTAGGTAAAGGAGAGTTATTATTTCAGAAGTACCTCTTTGAAAAACCAACAGGTGAGGTGGGATAAGATGGTATTGGAGATTTTGCAGATATAATGATCAAAACAAACAATGCAGAATTTTAAAACGCATGTCACTGTATCAGAACAGTTCTGTATCCAAATGAATTTATAGTGCTATACTACTTGAAGTAATTCTAGAGTATCTCTTTTACTCTGTGAAATAACACCCTGCTAAATCCTGCGCTTGTGACAATTCTTGCTCCACCCAAAACCAATTAAAAATGAGGAGAAATAATTTTATACATGTTGCATAATTGACATTTTGAACTTTACACCAGCAAGAAAATGGACAGTGGATTAGCACACTGTATATATGATGGCTGATATCTCCCTGGTGCCCTTACCTGCTATGGCTGGATAGAAATCCTTAAATTCAGAGACCTCATAGCTACCCTCGCAGCCAGCTAGGCAATTTTCATAGGCCTCATAGTATTTGGACAGTGCATGCTCCATGTCAGCAATGCTACTCCTAAAATCTCCACTATTGTAAAGCTTCACTGCTCTGACAAAAACCGTCTGCAAAGAATAAATAGAAATTAACAGGGTGAGTGTAATCTGTTTTTATTTAGGTCTTTAATCTTCTTAAATTTAAATTGACAATTTCCCCTTTCTAGTTCCTGCATTTCTTAAATTGACGTAAGAAAATCAATTTATTAATTTTAAAAAAATGCTGGCAGGCTAGTCGCTTCATGGGCCATATGGACAATCAGGAGAACTCAGAAAATTCTGCAGGAAAACCAGTAATGGACTGGTTACTCCCTCCCACTGATCATTAGCACTGTGACATGTAGTTAATTCATCCTTGAATATTTAGAGCAACGTTCCTCAACTTGGTACTTTGTGCTTATTGTAACTGCAACTTCCACAACAGGAGTTGCAAATGCAGCTCTTCTGGAGGACATCAAATTGAGGAAGTCTGATATAGAGTGGAAGATATCAATTTAGCAAACAAAGATTTCTAAAATGACTTTTTTCATACATGTAGCAGAGGGAAAAAAACATACAAGAAAGCATTAAAGTGTAATCTTCCAACATCAAAACTCACCGGGTTTCTCTTTACCAGATTTTTACTTATTTTGTTTGGTGATTGATACAACCTTCATTTTGGATTCCAAAAATCTTCAGAGAACTGTATATACTGAAGAAGCAGATTCTCCAGCCCCTATACAATTGGGGTTCAGAACTGGGCATAAGAAAGAAACTGTATTTATGATGTTGGTTGATGGCCTTATTGGGAAGTGGGCTCGTATTAGATTTCTTGGCTATCTTTGACACTATCAACCATGAAATCCTTCTTAACTATCTGTGAGGATTGGAGGCATTATTTTATTTATTTATTTTTCAAGAACGTATTGGGTAATAAGTATACATAAAATAGATACAAATAGAGGAAACATTAGGACAGGGACAGTAGGCACGCTGGTGCTTTTATGCACGCTGCTTACAGACCTCTTAGGAACGGGGTGAGGTCAACAATACTTAGGTTAAAATTTTGGGGGGTTTGGGATGAAACCACAGAGTCAGGTAGTGCATTCCAGGCATTGACCACTCTGTTGCTGAAGTCATATTTTCTGCAATTGAGTTTGGTGCGGTTTGTATCTATTGTGTGCTTGTGTATTGTTGTGGTTGAAGCTGAAGTAGTCATGGACAGGTAGGACATTGTAGCAGATAATTTTATGATCTATACTTAGGCCATACCGAAGGTGGTGTATTATTTATTAAATTATGTTTGAATTGTTTCAGTCCTTCCTTTGTAGCCAATTCTAGTTGATGGTTGCAGAAGAGAAGTTGGCCTCATCTGGCTTACATGTGGAGTCCATGTAAAGCTTGATCCTCTCCCCACTACTTTTTAATGTGTATATGAAATAGATGAGATTGGTTAGTTTAGGTGAGGTATCATCACTCTGGTCCACTCTGATAATACAGCTGGAATCTTATTCCAGTATCAGAAGATATGGATAGATAGGAATGAGCTGATATTAAATCTAAGCAAGTGCAATTACTATTTCTTCACTGATGTTCTCTGCTAGCTCTCATGATATTGCATGAAGGGATGGTATTATTCCTGGAGCATGTCCAGGATTTGAGGGTCCTTCCCACAACTAAATAGATAGGTGTAAGCCATAGCTGGAAGGCATTTTACTGACTTACCTGAAATGGCTAGACATCACAATTTTAACCTCTCGTTACCTGGTTGGACTACTGAAGTATGCGCTACAAAGATCTTTGTCTTTGAAGACCACGCATAAACTATACCAAAATATAGTGATCCACATGCTAATTTAGAGCTAGGCTCTATAAGCATATTACAACTGGGCTGTGGGTCTGTGTTGGCTGCCAGAAGCTTTCTTCCCACAGTCTAAAGTGTTGTTCTTAGATTATCAAAGCCTATAAGGTTTGGAATCAAAGTATTTTTAAGGCCATCTCCTTCAACCAAAACAAATCATTCAATACAACAACTCAGGAATTTTCTTTAGTAGTTCTCCACTATTGTGAATTTAGGTGGGCTGAAGCTAGGTGATACTTCTGTGTTTCCATTTTGTAGAACAATCTTCCAATGGATATTACACTTACCTGCTGATTTTCTGGTAGCAGATTAAAAGCAAGCTCTTCCAGATACCATTATGTTATTATATTATGGATATTTAATAATTTGTTAGTTACTTGACTATGACAGTCTAAAACAAGACAGACAGACAGACATTTACTACAAAAAGACCTGCAGACTTTAGCTATAGAGCAAATTGTACTAGCAACTCTTTAAAGCTTTAAATTGTAGCCCCATCTTGAGGATAAATTTTCCTCTCCATAATATTCCAAATACGTACCTCATATGGTTGTGCTTCCAAGTCTACAAGATACTCATCTACATCTACCATAGTTTTGTAATAATTGAGGTACTTTTGGGTCATCTCATGCTTGGGATTCTTCTGTAGGAATGTGTGGGCAGCTGATACAGCTTTTTCAACCTTATTTGCCTGGAAAAAATATAACAAAAAAATAGAAAGCAGGATATGAGGCAGACTGTAGGCTTCTGGAATTAACTTTATTCTTTTGTTTCCACCAGAACTGCATGTGTTTAGAGTTAAAGAGCTTTAACTGCAAGTGTTTGTTCTGAGTTCCAGAAACCTAATTGTTCAGCACAAAAATCCACTACTGGTTACCACAAGTATTTCAGCAGCGAGCCATGTGAACTCACAAATCAATCAAATGATTTAGGCTTAGTCCAGTATATACTTTGTCTGAATATCCCAATGAGACTGGAGGAGTTTGTTTAAATAAAATGTATTTAAAACAGAGATACTAAGTTGTTTTTAATAACTACAACTATGAAGGTACACTTGCCAGAAAGTTAGACTCAGACTAATATCAAAGATACTCAAATATTTTCCATCTTCAGACATGAAAATTTACTTTGGGCCAGTTAACAGGATTATTGTGGGGGAAAATGGGAGGAGAGAGCACTACTATGCTGCCTTGAGTTGCTGGATTAAAAAAAAATGTGTGGATAATATTTTGTTTTATACCTCACAGTTCAATCACTGCCAACTGCACATTTAAAGATTGAAAAGTTGACCAAACTTGCATAAGGTGTGGTCCATTAAACTGAGCTCAGCCTATTAGCCATATCTGGCTTGGATAAATAGGTCTTTTTTGACTGCTGCCTGTAATTGCCTAACATTTATTTAGAGATAAGTTATTTAATTAATGAATCTCACACACTGTGCAATCTTGGAGAAGGCCTTTTATATTCATCAAGCCGACCTTCATCCCTCCTTCACCCTCCTTTGCCTCTTCTCTGAAACTGAAATCAGAAAATAAAAATGGAGATATGTATGCATACTTATCAATCACCTTGACTTTTTTGATTGTAGTGAGATAGACATGTATCACCAATAGCTTATAAGTCTATAGTGGGATCAACAGCTGCTAGATGCTATGTGGTTCTGAATAAAATACTCCAAAAAAGAAATATAAAAGGACAATTAAGAATGAACAGAGGACTGGAATATTAATATTGACAGAGGAGCTTAAGTTTAATTCTTTCACCTTTAATAAAAGGCTAGTGAATGGGACAAAATGGAGCTATGCTATAAACCCAAATCTGGTCTTGCTCTGACTTTGATCATATCAACATCTATTGAAATTTCAACAGCAAGACAAGTGGATTTTGAAAGGGAAGAATTCTTTGTTCTAATTTTGGGGATTTTCCTAGGTAGTAGTCAAATATTATTTCTTTTTCAGATGAGCGCTGACATTATGTTGTTTCTTTAAAGTGAAAGACTGCCAATTTTTGCAGGCACAAGAACTTTTTAAAGGATATTGCAGGAATCTCTCAAAAAAGATTATTATGGAAAAAAGGCAAGTAGGAACATTTCAAAAAGAACAGTAAAGCCATCTACTGTTTCTATTTTTTAATAACATTTAGAGGTTTGTTTCTTTGTTTAGTTATATATCATATTTACAAAAAAAAATTAAAAAATCAGATGGTGCAGAAACTTTGAAGAAAGTGCTCATGGAAACCTAATATAAATAGCTTATAAATAATTACACTGTGTTATAGTCCATAATCAAAGTTGAGCATACTTTTAACATAATTAGAATAAAATGAATTAAAACATTGAAAAAATAAGAAATAACATTATTTACAATAAATAAATGGATAAGAATACTGTATTGCAAATTATTGAAAACAAACTTAATAAAATATTTATATTTAATTTCATCCAATAACCAATGCTAAACACAATTCTAAAATAATTAGAATTAAATTAGACATCTGAAAAGATTGAAGCATGAAATTAACAGACTAACACAACAAATCTAATTGTACAACAGAAGATGAAACTGAACAATACATAAACTGAAACTGAACAAAGCTTTGGAACCTGATGGCATCTCTACAATCTTACCACAAGAATTGTCAATACATTTTGATTAAACCAGTAACCCAGGCAATATATTAGATACAGCAATAAGATAAAGGAAAAAAACATTTCATTCCTCTCATCTGCAAAGAGGGGAACAACTTAATTCATCATAAAGACCTATTTTCCTATTAAATGTAGAATTTTTTACAGCAATGCTTGCAAAAAGAAGAAATAATATTTTAACTGAATTGATACATCCTGGTCAGACTGGAATTGTTCCAAAGAGATGTATGACATACTCCATTAGAAATATTTTGAATGTTAGTAACAAACAAGAAGGTAACAATAATTTTACATAATGTGAAGAAAACTTTTGATAATTTGGAATGGATACTTCATTCTTACGATTCTGAAGAAAATGAATTATATTTCAATTTTTTTTCACATGGATACAGAGTATTTATGAAGCACAAAAAGCCACGATGATTGTAAAAATGTGTGTGTGGGGGGAGTTATTACAAAAATACATCATAATGAAGAGGATAAGGTTGTCCTCCTTCTCTTTTTTTATTCTTATCAGTAGTCATTGTCAAAGAAGATTTGTAAAGAAAACAACAAGTCAAAAAATTTCAGGAACTAAATTAGCAAATTAAGAACATAAAATAAAACTACCATATTTTTCGGTCTATAAAATGCACTTTCCCCCACCGCCAAAAGTGGGTGAAAATGTCTTATAGAGCGAATGTTGCTGAAGCCCCACCTACCTGCCAGCCCGCACCTTCAGCCGTTTCTAGTCACTGCGTGCCCCGTATCCAGCCCCCGCATGACCATTTCCAGCCTCTGCATGCTCCATTTTCAGCCTCTGCATGTCCCGTTTTCGGCCCGTTTCAGGTGGAGATTGCCACTGCTACTGCCGATTGCTGCCACCATTCGACTCCGGCGATAGGTGGAGTTTGGTGGCAGCAGCGTTCGGCAATAGCAATCCCCGCTGCTTGGAATGGGCTGAAAATGAGATGTGCAGAGGCCAAAAACAGGGTGTGTGGAGGCCGAAAACAGGGTGTGTGGAGGAAAAAAATGGGACGCACAGAGGCGGTGATAGGCAGCAGTGATCCCCACACCCTGGAATAGCTGATTGGCGATATTTCAGGAGGTGCATCCAACCGCCAATCAGCTACTTGTGCTAAATCAGACAATAACATGCTGAAGCTGACCTAGCCAGCTAAATACCGATGGATACTGGGAGGCTGAGGCAGATTTTTTTTTCTTGTTTTCCTCCCCAAAAGCTAGGTGCAATTTATGGCCCAGAGCATCTTATAGTGCAAAAAATATGGTATATGCAATTCTCATTGCACTTATTGTAACTCCACCAAAAATCTGAATAATAATAATAAAGACTTCTTTAAAGATTTTCTCTTTCAAATGATTCCAATCAAAATATAAAATATGTGATTGACAGAAACAAGTAACAGACAGTAAAAGAACAAAATGACCTGATAGTTCTGAATTTCAAATTATATTATTTAATCAAAATTACAAATTGGATTATATCACTTTATTGTTAATTTATTTTTACTGAAAAAGCAGATCTCCCAAATAATTTGCACAAATAATTGAGAATTGATACAGACAAAGCAGATAGTTCATATGAGATTATACCATAAGCAGCTCCTTGATTATTTGGAATAAATACAGGGGGGAAAAATAGATACTGAAAACATTTAATCTCAGGATTAAGTATTTATTTTCATAAAGAGGAAAGAAATTCACTCAGTGAAAAGACGACAAACTTTGAAATATTTAATTACTGAAAATGAAGATATTATTTTCTCTTCAGGCAAGTCATAACTATTTGGTTCCAACACTTTCCAAAGAATTAATAAAAAAACAGGACCACTTAAGAGATTTGACTGAATCTGAAAATCGTATAACACAAAATTTGGAACATTTACTGAAATTTATAAGCTGTTGGTGAACTACCCAATAACAGAAAACAGTAAAGAACTATTTATTGTACTTTTATTTATAGAACTTAATACAATAGAATTTATAATTTAATGAATAAAGGAGCCTGGATAGCTCAGCAGACTAATGCATTGTGCACTGTGATTAACTCTAGCTGTCTGCAATTACTGTAAGTTTGATTCTCACCAGGCTCAAAGTTGACTCAGCCTTCCATCCTTTCTAAGGTAGGTAAATTGAGGACCCAGTTTGTGGGGGCAATAAGCTGACTTTGTATAAAATATACAAAAGTATGAAGGCTATTGCTTAACGCATTGTAAGCTGCCCTGAGTCTCCGGAGAAGGGCGACATATAAATCAAATTTAAAAAAAGAATTTAAACACAATAATTGATATGCAACAGTGTGACTTTCAAAGGAAGAAAACATTGAATTTATACTAAATATTATACTTACAGAAAAGTATTATATTTTTCAGCTGATATATTGATCACTAAAATTAAAACTGAAAATGGAACTATCAGCTTCCATTGTTTTTTCATATACTGTGACAAATTTGAAACGCCCAACAATTTGGGAAAATGATGTATAAACAAATAAATTCTAAGAGCTGAATTTCCTTTCCATCTTATTTCTTAATTAAATATTGCTAAAGAAAGTATAACAAATGTGCCAAATGCATTTTATGTGTGGTTACTGCCACAAGTACATTTTATGCTTCTTCCTGGAAAGTATGCATAATTCCTTTGCAGATGAATGGCTAATTAAGGTTATGGGAGTATGCCTTAATCCAGGGGTTTCCAATGTTTCTGGGTTTGTGGGCTGATGGGGGGATAGAGGGGATGGTTCCAATTAAGCGGCAGGCGAGCACACATCTCCATTTGCGCAAGCAGTGGGCCCGCATGCTTGCCTCTTGTACAAATGAAGCTGCACACATGTGCACACGCTAGCTACTCGCACAAGTAGAGCTGCATGCACAGGCTCACCTACCACTTCTGCGGCGCACTTCCAAATGTGCAAAAGCCTGAGGATTGGGAATCCCAGCCTTAGTCCAAAATAACTTCATATTCAATCTGGCACAGACTTTAATTCAATCTGAAAACCATGTTTGGATTATATTTCTAGATAAGGGCTTGTACCACACTCAAAATCTATGTTTCTATTAATATAAAGTCTTAATTATGCTATTATTTCTATGATCTGTTAAATAACAATGGATCTTCCAGAGTTTGAACAGAAGATACTATAATTCCTTATTGTACTTATATGATTTATACAAGTGAAAATTGCATTACTAGGAGTCTGGATAGCTCAGCAGACTAATGCATTGTAATTAACTCCAGCTGTCTGCAATTACTGTAAGTTTGAATCTCACCAGACTCAAGGTTGACGCAGCCTTCTATCCTTTCTAAGGTAGGTAAATTGAGGACCCAGTTTGTGGGGGCAATAAGCTGACTTTGTATAAAATATATACAAAAATATGAAGGCTATTGCTTAACGCATTGTAAGCCACCTTGAGTCTCCGGAGAAGGGCGGCATATAAATTAAATTAAAATTATTTTTTTTAAAAAAAATAACTACTCGTATTTGCTGTTTTTTAAAGTTATACGTAGAGTATATTCAAGTTATAAGGAATATTGGCTGGCAGGGACTAGGAGAAGTGGCTTCTCTCCCTGACCTGTGGACATTCCCTATTCAGAACTGAAAATGGCCCTGATCCTGTTGGCCTTTTGCAAGCTCTTAAATATCTGGTTTTATGCCTGGGTCTTGGGTCCCAAGTGCACGAAGAACCTGTTTCCTGGCTATATTGATATCTAGACAATTTTATTTTTATATTTATTTTTGTACCATATATTTATTTTTGTACGTATCACAATTGTTTCTAATTGTTTTATGGCTGTTCACTGCCCAGGGTCACTTGTTTGAGTTGGGTAGCTATAGAATTTGGGGGGAAAAAAGATATTAATTATTGAAATATTGAAAAGTCTTATGTAACAAATCTAATGCTGTATAATTTTATGATGTTCCCACATAATCTTTTTATTCACTTTGCATAAACTAAATTGTGATGAAGTTTCTAAGAGTTCTAAACGATGGCTGCTGGATGATAAACAGAACTTAGCACAATATTTCTATGCAATCGTCATTTTACAATTTTGTCTGCAGGAGCCATAAGAGTTCTGTAGAATAGCATATATACCACAGTAAATGGATGGATAAATAAATTAAAAAAGGGGGAAACTAGGCTACAGATACTCCTCAACTTACAACCACAATTGAACTCAAACTTCTGTTGTTAAGCGAGCAAGTTGCTAAGTGAATCTTGTCCCATTTTACAAATCTTTCTTGCCACACTTGTTAAGTGAATCACTGCAGTTAAGTTAGTCACAGAGTTGTTAAATGTTTTCCCCATTGGTTTTGCTTGTCAGAAAGTCACAAAAGGGATCAATGTAACTCCGGGATACTGCAACAATCATACATATGAGTCAGTTGCTAAGTGCCTGAATTTTGATCACGTGACCATGAGGGATGCTGCAACAGTCGTAAGTGTGAAAAACGGTCGTAAGTCGCTTTTTTCAGTCCCGTTGTAATTTCAAATGCTGACTAAATGAACTATTGTAAGTTGAGGACCTGTTTGATCAAGCAGGCTTTGGCAACTTTCCTGGAGGTCATTCTTAAAAGATTTGCTAAGACCAGAAGAATAAGATTGGCATCTGTCATGCACTCCCTGGTAATTAAATGGGGTGTAATTAAACCTTTGAACTAGCTTCAATAAACAAGGTAGTGAAGAAGGATGTGGAGTATTGATTTAATTTTTTTTTCAAGGGACACTGGAATAACGTGATCATAAGAAACATACTGCCTCCTTCCTTTGAAAATTAAATGGGGGCAAACAGAGATTCTCAGAATGTAAAATTCAATATGTAATTGTACTGAAGTGCAGTATATTCCAGGAACCATCCTGATACTCTGGCCTTTTCACCAGCTGACTTGTTTCCCCATTAACCTCTGAGGCAGTATCATGAGTCAAACTATCTATGACTGAAGACATCTGCCTGCTACCAAAGTTTGCTTTGCAGTCTATCATAAACATGTTGGAGAAATATTTGCCTCTAATGAATTACCTCCAGCTCCCACCAATGTCTGTTTCAGTCATCACCACTTAGAATGTGCTCCTTGCGGAAAAGGAGGCTTGTGCCTGGAAGCATCTCATCTGCTCCAGGCAAAGAAAGAAACTACTGTCCTCAGGATGTCAGGGCACAGAGGCAGCCTTCTCTCTGCTGACCTCTTTTCCTTCAATGATTCAGGGAAGCTGGGACGGGTTTTGTAAATAGTGTATGTGCACATTAGATCTTCCTTGGCTACCTATTCCTTTCCACTAAAGTCCTAATTATTCCAATATATATGGGATTTCTCAATAATAATAGGGTCATATGTCAAAAGTGATGGAACCAGAAGTATATGAGATCTCCCTTAAGACCATTCTTCTGTAAGCGTGGCTTCAATTTCTCCTCTGAAGGTGGCTTCCTAAAACACTGTAGCACAGTCATGCAGTAATCAATCACGAGCCAAAGTTTGAGTAAATGATACTAACTTCAGGGTATGGCGCAAAAATGTTCCTCTGTATTGTTTCAGGTGCTTTGAAATGCCTTCAATACATTTTAAACACCTTCCTTTATCTTCTGTTCGTCTGCCTATTCCCCCCCTCCCCAAATTCATCATTATGTGCATTCAATAGATTACAAACATGCCAAGAAAGCCAAATAACTTTACCTTTTATCACAATGCCTCACTATTAAAGCACAGCTTTGGAGAAATAAGGGAGACAATTCCCCCTTTGCGTATTGCAAAATGTGCTCATATATTTATATGAGTGTATGGATATTTTATCAAAAATACTAAAGGAGGATTTTCTCTATGTTCATAAACTAAGCCAGCATTGTTTAACATAGTGCTTCCAGATGTTTGAGGCTTCAATTCACACTATTTTAATAGACATGTTGGCTGACATTCATGAAGTCCATAGAAATCTACTTTAAATTTTGAATTGTAAGAGCATGGTGCTTATATCTCTGGCTTTTTAGAACATGTACTGGCTTGCTAGACAGCTTCTAAATTAGAGATCCTGGCTTGCACAGAATAGCATGAGCATGCACGTTCAAAATGCAATGGCCCATGTATATTCTGGCTCCTAGTGTTGAGAGTATATAACTGATTTTGAAGAACTTGTGTTGATGACCATTGAATTTCTAGATACAAAAGAAAGTGCTAGTTTTGATTGATATCATTCTTTATGATTTGCAGATACCTGCCCGAGAGCGGTGAAATGCTACCGGTTCTCACTGGTTCGGGTGAACCAGTAGTGATAAAAGCTACCAGTTCAGAAAAAAAAAGCTACTGGTTCATCCAGTATTTTCGATGATCAGCTGTGCTGTGCGATTTAAAATTGCTAGAAAGCAGTAAATCCTGTTTTCTAGCAAATCTAAATCACGCAGCACAGCTGTTCCCCCCCCCACTGTTCTACTTACCTTCCCAAGCCTCCTTTTCCCACATGCAGCATGTATTTAGCGCGTACTGTGTATGTGCGTGTGCGTTTGGTGTGCACTGTGTGTGCGCACATGCAGCGTGCATTTGGCACGCACTGCGCATGGGTAGGCAGCAAACCGGTGGCAAAACGGGGAGGATTTCACGACTGCTGCATGACCATCTATTCCAGTTAACACTGGTGTGGCTTTCACGTCAACAAGAGAAAATGGTAGCACTAATGCCACAGAACAGAAAGCTCTCGTAGATTAAGATAGCTCTCCCTATGCTGGTGTTGCGAAAATGACCGAAGACAGTTTTTAGAGTCTTTCCCTGATTTTAAAATGTCATCTTTAATTTTCATTTTCACTTTTATATTTTTCTTTGATGCTGTTCTTATTTTTATTCATGAAGTTCTTAACATTATTTAAATCCTTCTACTGTTTTATGAGATTTTCAACAAGATGGCTATTATGGACATGAGCATTATCTGATAATTTTAAACATTATACCATAAACATTGAGAAGGAGCTTTTTTTTAAATTGACCTAATCAGCATTAATATTAGTTGTGGTTTGACTGTGACAAGCTAAATTATTGCAGAAGTGCAGTATGCTGATAACAAAGAATGTAAATTAAGCACGGAACTCTCACTTTTATTTTAGCTTTCCCAACCATAATATAGATAACCAGTTAGTAAAACTGAGAGCATTTATTGCAAAAGGATGGAAGAATGATTGAAAATATAATGTGAAAGAAGGCTGTTATTAGTATTTAAATACTCAAAATAGTCTCATATGAGGTGGCTATTGTTGACTAGGATTAGGGCCAGAATCTGGAGTAGCAGAAGAGATGGGAAGCCAATGTCAAAATCACATATATTTTTTTCCTCTTACAGGATCCTTATCTGAAAGCCTCACCTCACTGAGATCCTCATTTAACTGAGACCCAGTTTGGCCTAGAGATTAAAGCATTAGGCTAAGCATCAGGAGGTCATGGGTTCAAACCATGATAGCCAGGTGGGTGACTTTGGGCCAGTCACTCTCTCAGCCCAATTCACATCCCAGGGTGGTTGTTGTAGAGAAAATAAGAGGAGGAATGTGTGGAGGAACTCTCTTTTAGACAATGGCTAAGTTGTCCCAAATGAAGAATTTATAGTGCTGTCATCCATAGCTGCTCATTAAGATCCCACTATATTTTACAACAGAGGCAACTGAAACTGAATTAACCTAGTCCAGGGGTCTGCAACCTTAAATACTCAAAGAACCATTTGGACCCATTTCCCATAGAAAAGAAACCACCGGGAGCTACAAAACCTGGGTGGGCGTGGCCAACTCATCATTCTCATCTAGTCACATGACAACCCCCCCCCCCCCCAGCCATGCCTACCCATATAAAGTGCTGCGAGAGCAGCAAGCAGACTACGGAGGTGGCGAGAGCAAGTTGCAAGTCTAAAGCAGTGGCTCGGCCCAGCCCAGCCCGGCTGTGGCTGACAATGCTGTTCTCGGCACCTCTATGGCCTGCGTGCTGCTCTTGCAATGCCTTATGCAGCACACTTAAATTTTGCATCCCCTCCTCCTCCTGGAGCCCATTTCAATGTGGAGCATTGGCCACAGCCAGGCCGGGCCAGTCTTGGGGCAGAGAGAAAGTCATGCATCTCCCTGAGAGACCGAGGTGTGCATAGCACCAAGTGCCAGAAGAAGCACCTGTGAAATGAGAGGCAAGTACAGGGGCATTTCACTCCCACTCTGGAATATGGAGTGAGTTTCCATCCCCATTGCCTTTACCTTCTTAGGCCATGTGAGGAGTGTCTGGGAGGGGAGGGTGAGGGGTGGGCCAGCCAGCCAGCAGGGAGCCACAGCAGGGGTACGAAAGAGCCACATGCAGCCTCGGAGATTCATGTTGCCGATACCCAACCTAGCCAAAGAACTTGTCTGCATGGATCAATAATGGTATATATTGACAATATATCATACTTTCCATAGAGAGGTGCTGTATTTTGCTGAGAGGTGATGAGGCTTCGGATATAAATGGATAAGGATATACGTCTAGGCTTAATCTTTGAAAATTTTGATTAATCATTTACTCTGTTTCATTGCCTTCTATGTAAATCATCAGTTTTATTTATTGTTGCAGGATAGAAATATGTTTAATAAATAAAAGATAAATAAATATGGAAGATTGACATGTCGAATGAAGTAAATGATAAAAAGTCTGAATTAATGAAAAAAGGAAATAAGTTCAAAGAGCAAAAAGCAAAAAGCAACATTTGAAGTGGTAGATAGAAATAAGGCTGGTTTGGGAAGTTAAGAAAACTTGGAAAGATATAATGAATGTGTTAGTGTAAACTAAATTTAGCTATATTTCCTTTTCTTATCTCATGCCTTTAATTTATTTTGCTTAGTAATTCTTACTATCTTGCTGCAATTTGAATGTTTATCCCAAAAGGGAATAGTGGTGTGTTTATCTCTCTCTGTGCGTGTTTTACATTGTGAAAGACAGCATAGGCTATCAGAGATTTCAGAATTTTTTAAATGCAAAGTTTATAGTAATATACTATACATACATAAATTCTTTGTATATTCAACATGACTGGAAGGCATAGCAATTCAAGACAAAATGATGAAGGGGAGAGAATGCTTCATTTTCTTTTAAAAGGAGAATTCTCCGTGGTTTAGAGAAGAATCTTCCTCGCCTGAGAATTTGACATTGAAACTCATTTGAAACATGAGTTATTTGTCAAACATGTACAAGATAACAAGTATAGGTATGAACATAAACATAAACAAAGGAAGTAAATACAAATAAATGGGGACAGTAAGACAGGGATGGTAGGCATTCTGGTGCACTTATGCTCTTAATTTTGATTATTTAAAGAGTGTTAGCTATGAACAAATCACTGCATTGGCCAAAATGATAAATTAGTTTCTTGTTTCATTTTCGTCCCCAAAGCCATACTGACCAGCCTCTTCAACGTTTGCAAATTTGGCATTACAGTGTCTAATCATAAATAGCACATGCATATGCTTTCAATTTCAAATTTAACTTTATCATAAAATTCCTGTTCTTTTGCATCAGTAGTAGGAGTATAAACAATGATAATAGTCATGTTAAAGGGTTGTTCACAAAGTCTGATTAATATTATTTGATCACTGATTGCACTGTAACCAACTATTACTCTTCCTACACTCCTTCCAGCTATACAAGGAGTTTTCTTTGTTTTTGATGTCCTGAGTAACAATGTAATCCTATGACTGATAGTGGTCAGTCCCAATCCATCTCGATGTGTAGTTGTTTATTTCAACTTCACTATGTTGAGCTTTTTTGTGTTCATGATTCTTACATTTCATGTCCCCACTACAGTTCTTCCTTTATAGCTTCAGAATTTCTTTTCCTGTGTGGCAATGTCAGCAACTAGATGTCCCAAAGGCATTATTATAGCCACAGCACAAACACCATTAGTATTCCAAAAGGTCCTCAACTCCTCATCAATTGATACTGAGTGCCACCTGACTTGAGAGGTCCATCACCCAGCATTATCTCATCAATCATTTTACATTTCTATTTAGAAGACTGAGATAATGGCTTTATAGGACAGGAGGAAAAGCCACTGCTAAGATAAGAGCTCTGAGTCTGGGGCAATAATGTAACATGGGTAAAAGTTGAGACAACTTCCTTTGAGACAAGATAAAGAGAGGGAAGGGGTAGCAAATTCAATTTGGCAATATTCTGTTAATATGGCTTTACAAAAAGTAATAATAATACACCATCAAACATCCATATCTGCCTATCCCAGGTTCTTGGGAAGCATTCGATGTGGATAAAAATGTCAAATACAGTCTGAAAAATGTCAAATTACAGCCGTAATTTATTAAACCTATATGCTCTTGAGTCTCAACAACTCTGGCATTGTTTCCCTTAAAGGGTTGATATTTCACCAGTGCAGGTTTTTTGGTCAAAATACAAGAATGATTCACCATTTCCTTTTTCTGCACAGAATGAGTTGAAACCTTTGCCATGGCACTTAAGTGAATCATCCAGCATCTTGCTATATCATTGCTGCCCCACATAAGGTATGATTAGTTAGAAAGTTGGGATGACCTTCATATCTTGAGTGACTCTGTTGGGATATACAGTATATCCATGGCATGTATTCTATCTCCCACGGAGAAACAAAAAATGTTGTTTATTGTTGTTTGCCTATAGATTGGAATTTTGCCAGATTAATGCATACTCTGAACAACTATCAGATAAAAGCTGGAAGAATTAGAGAGGATCCTTTCTGATTCTCTTCCTGCATACTAAAGACTCTGATTTGTCTCTTTGCTCCTCCCTTTTGTGACTCAGTGCCAGATTCCACCACACATTGCCAGCATTCTTCATTCTTCCCTCCCAGGAACAGTACCACCACAATCACCATAAGGCAGCACAGCACAAGTTGGGAAGCTATATACATGCCTATGTCTACATTAATTTGCTATTAATATGTCTCCCTGACTCAGTCCTCCAAGATCCATTGGAGACAGGAGCATCTCTGAGCATGTCTGGGATTTGGGATACTGTGTGCACTTCAATGTGCATTAAGCAGCTCTAAATTAAAATCTGATTACCAAGATTGTATAAAAATAAGCATTGCTTTTCTAAATTAGTGATTACTATGCTCATTTATAATTTCTGTAATACATATCAGAACAAAAAAAATAAAATAGGGTCCATATTACAAAAAACACAGATCTTCTCTGGAGTGATCAAGTAAACTACTATCCTTTTATTGCTGGTTGTAGTTTGAAACCAAGCTGCTTTTTGCTGATTGCTCGGAGGCTTTCTTCTGTGCAGCTATTGATCTGGATAATCCACTGATACTTCGAACCACTACATATCAATGGTCAACTAGGAAACTTAACAGCAAACCAATTATGACAGCACATTTGAGGTAAAGAACAGTTGTATTCTGATGGAGTTAATGAACTGAAAATGCAAAATTACAGACTTTGGATTCAGGATTATTTTCTTTTTTTTGCTATTAACAGCATTATCCGAAGCTTTGGCAGCTTGCTCCACGTTTCAGTTATTCAGTGACATACTCTTTTTTAGAACAAAGGAATATCTAGTGCAAAGAATAGGATGATTTTTGGAGCACTCTCTAATGAAGATGGGGTCTGCCTTTTTCAAAGTGACATAGTGCTATTCAATTAAATCTCGGGCTCCTGGCTAGCCGCCAAGTGCTGGCAAAATTGGATCCAGATTTCCTTGCGATTCCGGACTAGTTTGTCCCCAAAGGCTTGGACAACTGTGTCGACCATCATCATGACTTCTAGCTCAAAAGTACTGAGGGCAGGCATTTAGATCTTTTGTGCATTAAATACTATACATGAAGCTCTGAGCAACTAAGCCTTACCTTCAACTCACCCTTGTCAAACTGTTTGTGGAAGTCTTGTGGCACATATTAGCTGGGTGGCAGGAATGCAAATAACAACATGTGTCAAAACATCAGCATATAAATTATGCAATTTACAGTATGCATACACATCAAGCATGACACAGACATATTAACATTCTGGTCTACTTATATTCCATAGGCTGCTATGAAACAATTATTAAAAATACCAGGGTGATGGGTTGTTGTTATTGTTGTTGTTTTTTGTCTCAGAAATTTGTGGGTAGAGAAACGGTGCCCGAATAATTGCTTGCTCAAATACCAAATAAAAGATACTAACTGCCTGGCTGCTGAATTCATGTGTCTGCTAAATGAGCTAAACCTGCCATTTAAATGGCCTCTTTAGAATATTCAGGCAGCTCATCAATATGGCTAAGATGAAACAAAATGGATAATAGCAATAATAATACCAGCGAAACTTATATACCACTTCATAGACTTATACCCCTCTCTAACCGGTTTTACAGTTGCCCCCAACAACCTGGGTTCTCATTTTACCGACCTCGGAAGGATGGAAAGCTGAGTCAACTTTGAGCCAGTGGGGACTGAACTCCTGGAAGACAGCAGAATTAGCCTGCAATACTGCATTCTAACCACCATGCCACCACATCTAATTCCATAATTTCATCTGGAAGCAACAAAACATAATGGTTTAGCAATACTAAGAAAACTGCTATGTTTCTAAAAGTCTTCAGAAAGATAGAATAAAATGAGGAAAACCATAAAAAGCGCAACTAATTTGGGAAAAGAAAGAAAACTTCTGCCAAAAAATGCTAAAGTATTTAGAGCTGGAAGATTGGGGCATGGGGGAGAGGTTGGGAAGAGACAGTAAGAGATATTCATGCAGATCATTTATAAAATCACAAAGTTCATGAAAAAAATGGATGGGAAAAATAATGTTCTCCCTCTAATAATATCAGAATTTAAATTTATAACAAAGATGGCGGGTTATGGACTAAGGAAAGATAAACTCAACTGTACATAAAGAAATTTCATTGTGTAGCAGTTATACCTCGTACAAGAGAAAGTAGACTTAGCTTCAATTATTGCTGTGCTGGAGGCATCAGGATTACTGGTTACATCAGCCTTTGAAGATCATTTAACTGGTTCAAAATAGAAATGTGAAAATAGGAGGATATTGACTGATTATTTATATTGCATTAATTGCACTAGTTAAATGTATTACTATTTGGTTTTTTTCCTACACCCTGCAGCAATAATAACCAGCAAAAACAGTGTTGTCATGTGTACTAGAAAATAATTTGGAAAGGTTGGTATTGCTTATTCCATCAAAAGAAACTAGTACCTTTTAAAATTCCATTTTTTTTAATATAGAGGATGTATAGATCATCTATTAAAGGTACGTCAGGACTAGAATCTGTATTGTCTCCCTAGATAAGGCAATCCAGAAGGCACCAGCCTTATTATAAAGTACGCTCAAGCCCATAGTCCCTAAAGTTCCACATCTGAGTGATTTCTAAGAATGAAATCTATTACACTGGAATCTAAAATTTTAATCACATATTAAATCATTATAATATTATTGCTGAATTTTGAACTTTGTCATTATATTTCTCTGGACAGAAAAACTGTAATAAACTAAATTAAATTCTCTATTTGTTCATAATGTCTCTATGTCCTAATTCCTTACTTGCAAGCCCGGATAAAATGCCTAACTAAAATTATAATAAAGATATTAGTGATGTCATAAAACAGCTTCTGTGTGACAAAGTAGGGGGGCAATGAACCAGGGCCTCTGAGTGTCAGCAGCTGATAAGGCAACACATCATAAATTGAGATAGCACAGGTAAGTGTAGGTTCTCAACACTAAGAACAAGAGTTTTGAAACAGAAAACATGCAGTGACTAAAAGCTGCTTAGAATACTATGTCTATTTGGAAGCTGAACCTTCTAACCCCACCTTGGGGGGAGCTGACTGTGGTAATTCAGGTATGAACAAAAGGTATTTTGTATATTCATGCAGCACACCTGTGCTTGATTAAAGTTTATTTTTTTCATTTAATATTAATCATTGATTAATAATCATTGATGATTTAAACTCATGTCTGGACAATAAAAAGAGATTTAAATGTTTAGTCTGATGATCCTTGGCCCAAAACAGAGATGTTCAGACAATAGCAGGCAGAAGCTACTGAAATGAAAATTTCTTCCAAAATTTCAGGTTGCTAAAATCACATACATCAAGTTAATACTACAAAAGAGCTTTTAATTTTTGACCTTAGCACATATATATAAATATATCTCAACTATTAAAAATTTCTCACATGGAATACCTATATACAAATTTTTGCTCAATCATAAAATGTATCAAGTAAATTAGTACATTATGTCTAATTAAAAAGACATACTATAGACAACATCCACCTTTAGGGAATTGTAGCTATTTGGAGAAAGAGGCAGTGATTCCTAAACATGAAGCTAAGAATGTGTCAGGCCTGGAAGCCATCTTTTGCACTGGGCCTTCAGGCCTGCCACATTTACTACTGTGGTAAATTGGGAAGGGGGTTTGTATGGAACATGAGTGATAGATAGTCATAATAATATTCCTTTCTCAGAGTCAAGGACATCTTGCCCTGCACCTGGAGGGCTGGAACTGGGAGGTATTTCCAGTAGGGATGGAGTTTTGATTGGACCATGTGATGGATATGTGGGTGCTGGGCAGGGACTTCGACTTTCCTTTGGGTGGGGAAAACCTGGAAGCTTTCAGATTCGGGTTTTCTCAGATGTGCCAAAATGACATCTCTAATAAAATGGAACTTTGAGGAACTTCAGGCCTCGGAGTCTTCTTTTGTTGGGGGTGTTACTTGGAACCCTGACAGAATGATTTCAGAAAAAACTCAGTACAAAACACAGCTAGAGAATCACATTAAATTGTAACACACCAGTCCTTGGGTTAGCAGAAAACTAGGCTGGCATTAATTTTATTATCCCGATGCCCAAGTTCTCTTATGCCTCAGCAATGAGGCAGAAAAATGTGATGTCCTTACAACTTAATGTGAACAAGTTAAGGAAAGTGATTGATAGATTCCTCTGACTTCTTAGGGGGGCACTGCTAGACAAATCTCATTATCCAAGGTCTCCTTTTCTTATACTCTAAAAGTGACATCGGGCTACTGTGGTAATTGAAAAGCCACTTACTCACTTAAGAGATTTATAAACAACTCTTAATGGGAGAATGTGGAAACCAGATCTCCTGAGAATCTCACAGAAGTGAACTCAATCCTGCTGAAAAGAAAGAAGGTATGAAGCTGAGGGCCTTAGTATACTAAACATGACTAAGAAGGACCTATTTTATTTCATGTATTTTTCAAATGAAATGGCTACTTGACAATGGACAGTTACCTGAGTGCCAAGTAACTTATTTGATAGAAGGTGTCTCTTATGTTACAATCTCCTTTAACAAGAAAATCTGGACACTATCCTTCATATATATACGTCAATAATACTAGTACAATAAGAAACCAGCTTCAGACTGATCTGGGAATATCATGAAATGACCACAGGAGAAGGGAAAGTATCTTTTGCTCCCTAGAGCAGCAAATCTAAAGCATCCTGGGATGTTCCTGCAGTGCAGATCCAAATTTACTGTTCTGAATGGCTCTGTTTATTTTTTTACCCTGAGGGAAAATACAAATGCATGAAATAAACAATTCCAACTCTACTGCATAAACAATAAGCATCCCTACAAAGAATTGTTGCTTTTTTAACTTATTAAGTGAAGAATTCTCAATAGTATTATGAAAAGGAAGTTTTTTCATGGCAAATTTAAGTTTTCTGCATTAAAAACATTATGATTATAATTAATAGGTAAAAATGATACTTTCAAATTATAATTTATGTACCTCAATATTTTTGTCATTGATGAAAAAGTTTTAAAATTCAAATGGAAAATGTTCCAAGGATTTCAAGATATGCAATATATTCCAATTTGAACTCAAAACAAATTTAGAAAAGTGATTTTCATTCACTTCAAAGTGTTTTACATATAACTTAAATTTTTATTGCCTTAAATTAATATCAGGTTTTGCAAGTAAATATTCATATCTGGATTCCAGATTAGCCACATTTCTGAATGGCATTTTTTCCCTTACAGCTCTAAGAGCTTCTTCTATAGAAGAATGGAGACACTCGAATGCTTATTACGGCAAGGGGAATATGAGATGTTTCAGTGTTCCCCCATGTTTGAAAGTGATTTCTTCCAAGTAAGTACTTTCTCTCTCATAGAGAGCTTGGGGAAAGGAGGTGAAATGAGTCAAAGTAACAGCTTATATAATTAGGGAAATAATTTAATTTCTAACAAGGCTCTTAAAGTATAACTGCTTGAAAGTTATACTTTATCTTTTATCCCAGATAGAAAGAAATTAATTGCTTGTGATTATTACAAAGCAATTCAATTTGGAAACCATCAAACAAATGATCCACTGGTCATTTAGTTCCATATACTGTAGGTTCTTCCAGTCACTTGTAAATATTTCCATTTTTCACTTCCAATGAGCTCATCTTGGGAGTTAAAATCAGAACGTTGAATGCATTATTTGCCATCTAAGAACAAAGTTATTGCAATCAATGAAATGTATTCATAATCTAAGCATAATTAAGTCTAGTTTCAGTCCAGAGTCAGATGAGGTTTTCATATATAACGTATTTTTCACCACCATTACCATTTTTTCATGTGATTGGATCCGACAAAATGAAATGTACCTTGATTCTATTGAAGCTGTGTTTGAAAAATGAATATTGGTATGAATTATGAAATATATAGTTTAAATAAACAAGGATAGGCAGATTTTTGACGCATGGACAGAAGGAAGTTGGCCGTCATTAAGTACAAAGTGAGCCTCTTCCTACTTAGTTCTGTTTATTGTTGTTGTGGTGATTGTTGTTAATTATCAATTCAATTCACAGTCTGGAACCAGTAAAAACTTAACAGCTCCTAACAAGTCCTAACCAAGGACCTAAGAGCTGCTAAATTAATATCTGAGTATTAGTTCCAAGTAGGGTGGTTATTATTATTGTTATTATTGATCATTGCACAGTCAGCCAGATGTTCAGAATAGATTTGGCATTTTTTTTAACCTCTTACCAAGGAGCTGGGATAGGCAGATTTGGATGTTTGATGGTGTTATAGATATCATCACAGGATGGAAGCTGTTACCAGTAAAGCCACCTTTTGCAATTGACTGATGGTGAATTTGCCAATGCCAACAGAGTTCAAGTGGTCTTCCAGTTGTTTTGGAATTGCAGCCAAAGCACCTATTACTACTACCATTCTTGTTTGCCTTTGCCACAGTCGTTCTATTTCTATTTGTAGGTCTTTGTATTTTGTTATCTTCTCCAATTCTTTATCTCCTACAGTATTCTGCTGCCTCCAGGCACTGCCACATCCACTATCCAGACTTTTTTTTATCTTTCTTATCAACAATTGTTAAATCTAGGGTGTTATGTGGCAGGTCCCTGTCTGTTTAAATTCTAAAGTCCCAGAGC
This sequence comes from Coluber constrictor foxii, assembly GCA_038048745.1. Lineage (NCBI taxonomy): Eukaryota > Metazoa > Chordata > Lepidosauria > Squamata > Colubridae > Coluber > Coluber constrictor. The sequence continues at coordinate 76,720,143 of CM075961.1, forward strand.
AATTTAACTTCCTCATTTTCTATGACTTTTTCTTTTTTATGGTCCCACCAATTTCTGCTTGCAGGCAGATGGTATTTCTTGCAGCTCTTCCAATGTACCATGGTTGCTACTTTGTCATGCCATTGCTTGTGGTCAGTCTGTATGATCTTCTTGGAGTAGCTTAGCAGGTGGTTCAGTGTTTCTGCAGCTTCTTTGCATAGACGGCACTTACTGTCTGTTGCTGTCTTCTCAGTTCTGGTTTTGTATGAACTTGTCCTTAAGGCTTGGTCTTGTGCAACTAGAATTAGTTCCTCGATCTCTTTCTTCAACTTTCCTGCTCTTTTTCATTGCCAAGTCTTGTCTGATATCTGCTTTTCCTGATGTTTTTCTTTTTAACGTACTGGCCATGTAGTACTTTGTCTTCCCATGTCTCCATTCTGTTCTTCATTTTGTCTTTCTTGTAGGTCAGTTTGATCTCTCCAGTAATCAATAAGCCTTCCTGGCTTATTGCCAGGAAGTGCATCTTCTTCAGATATTCAGAGATTCCTTCAGATATTTTTTCAAAGCCACTTTTTCTTCTTCAACCATCTGATGTACTTGCAACACTCCACACCCACCTATTTACCTTGGTAGGTGAGTCTGTCAATGTCAGTGCGAGGATGAAGGGCATGATTCATAGTCATTACTTTTCTGGTCTTCCTGTCCATTGCTTTTAATTCTGCTTGAGTCCAGTCCACTATTCCAACTGTGTATCTAATGACTGGAATTGCCCAGGTGTTGATGGTATTTCCTCTACAGAGATTGGAGTTTAAGTTATTTTTCATTGTTTTGATGTATTCAGCTCTAATCTTTTTCTTGAACTTCAGTGTGCTTGATGTTGTTAGCTTGAAGGATACCCAGATATCATCTTCATCCAGGCTCTTATTTTTGTGGGGCATCTTGATTCCTTCAGTTTTCACTATTTTTCCTTGTTTGGTAATAAGTGTGGCACATTTGTCTAATCCAAACTCGATTGCAATATCCTGTTATATTTCTTTGGGTTATCCCATATTTGCACCCAGAACTGGACTATTTCTTCTTGTGGTGGAAACATTTCTGAATGGATTAAAATTGGAGGTTCTGCATATAATTTGCAATTTGAGTTTTGTTATCTGCTGATCTTTTTGGGTATAGCTGTTATTTGCTGCTTTATTATTTCCAATGCTTCCCTGATCTTCTGTATTTCTAAGTGGTATTTCTTGTTTAGTTTATTCTTTGGTCTTCTTGTTCTTCAGCTTCTTTTCTTTCATCTGTTCTTGCATCTGATCTCAACTTGCTGATCTTATTTTCCAATCTACTTTTCCAGTTTTGTGGTGCGATGTTTGATTTTTTTTCTTCTTTGTTGATTTTGCATTGTAGGTACTCAGTTATAACTGCAGCTGTGCTGTACATTACTTGGTTTGTTTCTTGCAGTGAATTGGCACTTATACTTGATATTGCAGTATTTGCATCTTTTAATTCTTGTGCTAACTGTTTCTTTGGAACAATGCAGGCAGCTTTATTCTGATGTTTTGTTCTGTTCTAGATGCTCAATTATTCTATGGCAAGCCTGTAAAACTGGCAGCCACACCCACCCAAATCGCAAAGGCACATTGCAGTACGTCACGATAAGGCCCACAATGCGAGCGGATTTGACAACCCTGTTCTATAGTTTCAATTCTTTTACTTCTTTAGTTACAGGGCTCTGTTCTTCCTGTGGCAGAGGAGAGTGTGCTTGCTTTCCAAATGAAAACAACTGTAAATCTCTACTGATTCCTCTGCTGCCAACTTCCCCTGATTTGCCTTTACATTCTGAGTTACTTCTGGCAAGGCTTTGATTTCTTTGCCCTGGGTAAACTTTCACAGTTCTTTCAATCCTGCTTCTGTGAATATTTTATTTCATAGTATAAATTGACATTGATCTGCCAGCCTCTGTTCTGTTATTTCTGATTCTGGACATTGTTCTTCTCAAAACTGTTGCATTCATTTCAAATATCTTTGTCAGATGATCGGTAATAACATATCATTATTTCTTGTCAATCACTGTACATTTGTGATGAATACACACCTTTTCTTCCAGTAATTCTGCAGCTGATGACCCTGGTTGTTCAGCCAATTGAAGATTGAATCTTAAATAATAATAATAATAATAATAATAATAATAATAATAATAATAATAATAATAATAATAATAATAATAATAATAATATCAAACAGTCCCCCGCCAGTTATGTTTTTCTATAATAACAACAACAACAATGATGGTGCATTGCAAGAAATATCATTTGCCTGCAAGCAGAAACTGGTGGGACCATAAAAAAGAAAAAGTCATAGAAAATGAAGAAGTTAAATTGCTCTGGGACTTTAGAATTCAAACAGGCAGGGATATGCCACATAACACCAGTTTTAACAATTGTCAATAAGAAAGACAAAAATGTCTGGATAGTGGATATGGCAATGCCTGGAGACAGCAGAATAGAAGAGAAAGAACTGGAGAAGATAACAAAATACGAAGACCTACAAATAGAAATAGAACAATTGTGGCAAAGGCAAGCAAGGATAGTGCCAATAGTAATAGGCATCTTGGGTGCAATCCCAAAACAACTGGAGCACCACTTGAATACAATTAGTATTGACAAACTCTCCATCAGTCAATTGCAAAAGGTGGCTTTTTTGCATCCTGTGATGATATCTGTGATACCATCAAACATCCAGATCTACCCATCCCAGCTCCTTGGTAAGGGTTTGATAGGTAGACAAAAATGCCAAATCCAGTCTGAATATCTGGTTAACTGTGCGATGATTAATAACAATAACAACAATAATAACAACAATAATTTAAATGCAGCAAAAATTATTTGGAGCCAAATTGACAACGTTCTTGAAAATGAACAGGTCAAGATCCTGTAGGACTTTCGGATCCAAACAGACAGACTTCTGGCCCACAACATGCCTGACATCACGATTGTGGAAAAGAAAAAAGTTTGGTTCATTGATATTTCAATACCAGGTAATGCATGAATTGAAGAGAAACATCTAGAAAAAATAACAAAATATTGCAGTCTGCAAACTGAAGTTTAGCAATTGTGAAGGAGGAAATCAATGGTTGTACTAATAGTAATAAGAGCCCTTGAAGCAATACCCAAGGGGTTGTCTAGATATATGGAAATTTTGAACTTATCACACCTGAATATTCTTACTTTGCAAAAAAACACCTTGGAACTGCCTATATAATCAGATGTTACCTTAACAGCACTTAGGTGCTTGGTTAGAACCATTAAGTTTTTACCAGTCCCAGACTGTGAATCGACTTGAAGGTTAAATCAATAACAACAACAATAATAATAATTTTAAAAAACCAGCTCTTAGGTCAATGATGGCTAACCTTTTTGCCAATGTATGCCAGGAAAGGGGGGGGCGCGAGGAACGTTTGCGCGTGTGCATGCCCACACCCATAATTCTATGCTCCCCGCCCTGTGTATGCATGCACAACTCCTCCTCCCTCCCTGCTCCTGGTACGTGATGTCCCGGTAGGCCCGTTTTTCTTTCTCACCTGGCTCCAGATCCTCTCTATGCATCTGGGGAGGGTGAAAACAGCCTTCCCCACCCCCTCAGAGGCCCTCCGGAGGCCTGAAATGGCCGATTTCCTAGAGAGGCTCTGGAGGCTGGGGACAGCAAAAAACATCACTTCCTGTCCAACCAGGAGTTGGGAAATAAGCTGTTTCAGGCCTCCGGAGGGCCTCCAAGAGGGTGGGGAAGGCTGTTTTCGCCCTCTCCAAATGCATAGAGAGGATCTGGAGCCAGGTGACAAAGAAAAATGGGCCTTCCCCACCCTCACGTCCTCCGGAGGCAGAAAACAGCCTGTTTCTCTACTTCTGGTGGGCCCAGAAGACCCGAAAATCAGCTGGCCAGCACACACATGCACACCAGAGCTGAGCTGGTGTGCCCACTGATATAGCTGTGCATGCCACCTGTGGCACACGTGCCATAGGTTCACCATCACGGTCTTGATTGGTACTTGCACTATTAAGTTATTACCAGTCCTAGATTGTGAATCGAAATGAAGATTAAATTTAATAATAAAAGTATCAAACAGTTCCCCCCAGATAAGGTATATTTCTCTATTTATTGGCTGAGAAATTAAGTAATATCTGGACAGGAATAAAGCTATTTAAAACGCAATAAAGAGAAGGAATAACAAGTTTTAAAAATCAGGATCATGTTAAAGTAAAATATAAATGTACTTATAATCACTGTTAAAAAAATTATTATTATAAAAATATTATTCTTTTTTCACTTTTTCTATTTCTTTTTTATTTCCTGTTCACTTTTCATTACTTTTCCCATTTGTTTTATCTTTAATTTAAAATGTTGTATTGCTCTTATTCTGTGTAAAAAAACTGCTTTAATAAAAATTCTATATATCATCAAAATTGGCATTGTTTGAGAACCAGTCTTCTCCCCACTGTGTATACTTTACAAGCCATCATCTTCTATTTTATTTTACTTCTATTATCTGGTTATAACCCACCTTAATGTGCACAATCTCCCTTGTGCTATAAAAACATGCATGATAGCACACGCATGTTTTTCTTTTCACATCTTAAGCTTTTTCTAGTAGCATGGATAATTTGATAATAGTTGGAGGGTTTCAAAGAGAGTCTATAAACTGCCTAGAGTCTATCTGGAATTAGGAGTTAGATAAACTGCATAAATAAATATAAACCCTTAAGGTTTAAATCTTTTAAATGTAATGACTATAATAATTTATTTTAATGTATCTCAGGGGTGAAATTTGTTACTACCGGTTCTGTGGGCATGGCTTGGTGGTGGTGGGGGGTAATGTGACTGGGTGGGCATGGCCAACTTTTTAAATTTTTTTTTAACTTTTCAAAGCATTTTTTCTAATGCTTTGAAAAGCCTCTGCCAATCAGGAAACTCATCTGGGATTGTCAGAGAGGTGTTTTAAAAAATACCTCTCTGCCGATCAGGCAACTCAGCTGGGATCATCAGAGACTTTTCAAAGCATTTTTTAAACCACCTCTTCGGCTAAGAGGTTGCAGAAAAAAATGCTTTGAAAAGCCTCTGACGATCCCAGCTGAGCCGCATGATCATCAGAGGCTTTTTTAAAAAAACTTTTAAACGCATTTTTTCATTGGAAGAGGTGGTAGAAAAAATGCTTTTAAAAATAAAATAAAATAAAAAAAGCCTCTGATGATCCTGCAGCTCAGCTGGGCATGATGGGTGGGGGGCAGGGATTTTTGCTACCGGTTCTCCGAACCACCTGCCACCATCACTACCGGATCAGGTGATCCGGTCCAAACCCGGAGCATTTCACCCCTGTTGTATCTATAATATATTTAAATATAATTTAATATTAATATCATAAAACTTTATCATGTGATTTAGATCGATAAGGAAGGTAACCCAATTAATGTCCACAATAAGAAGAAAGTCATTACACTTGGAGTGACTTCCACCATTCCCACGCTACCAATCCCTAACACCCTGCTTCTGGCAAGCTCTGTTGTCTCATCTGAAGAAAATATTTCAAAATCCACATCCATGTTCCATCAGCACCTCCCAGGGAAATTGGAACTGAACAGGTGAGTCATTCTCATGTCCAGATTATAATCTTCCATATTTAAGTTGTTCTAAGATAGTAACTTCTGAACTGTCCAACAAGATCTTATCATCTGACCTGCTGAGATCCTCCTTGCCCCTGATGTTCTTCCCCAAACTTTATCTTTCATGACTAGATTGCTCAGTGCATGCAGAAAGGAGAACTTCTTTCTTTTTACACAACAACTAAAGTGATTTTGTTTTAGTCATGAGCCAATACAAAATACACATTTTTAATATACAACATGACTGGAAGGAATACACCAGTACTTGATCCGAATCAATAATCCCTTAATCTATATTCAGCACTGGGTTGGATATCTACCATTGGATTGGTCTAATATTGTTATACGGTTATAATGTGTTAACACAATACAAATTTGAATTTGATGGAATGATAATAGAGCAATTTCTCTTTATAGAAATTCAAGACCAATTTGCTTTATGAATTGTAAATCTTGAAAAAGGTTAAAGATCCTTTGTTCCATGGAACTATTAGTTCCATGACTTAGATTGCTCTAGCTGAAGAAAATAAACTTTTCTTTATTCTTCTGTAATTTACAGTATTTTTACCCTTCTGGCCAAATAATAGAAAGTGTAGAATTAATTCTGAACTCTAATCCAAACTCCTTTTAGCAACTGCAGATTTTTAGAACAAGCGAGATCCAAAGCAAAAAAATTATTAGGAACCCAGATGCCATTTTCCCTAAAATTTGCACATATCTTTTTCAAAATAGTGTATGCCTTGTTAAAACTATACACTGAGTGGAGTAAGAAGACAACCTTGTTGTAGATAAATAGGACCTGCATCTTAGGCAAAAGGGGCAGAATAATTTTTAATATCTACAGCAAGATAACATTTGGAAGCTATTTATCCCTAATATACATGGGACCGAACGGGTTTTTAAGGGGAATTAAAATAAATAAATAAAATACTGTACTATAAGGACGAGGAAGAGATACAGAAACAATGAGAGTTGCAAGATTGATGTTAGCTTCTATAACAAATGTTTTTCCAAATCAGCTAATTAACCAGTAGGCTAAAACATATTTATTGAGACTGAATATAATAATCTTGAAAGTCTAATTGTTTTGTATCCATGGAGTACTTGTACTTGTATTTTGTGAGCTTGATGGCTTTTTTGCAGTCCTTTCGTTACCATTCTTGGTAATATCATCAGTGCTTAACTCTGAAATACTAAAATATTCTCTTATACTGGTGTTCTGTATCTTCTTGTCCTTCTTATGTTTCAATGAATAAGCTAGGCACCTGCCTGAACTATTTCTGAATATTATCTTGTTGAGGATTTTAAAAAATTTTCAGCAAATTTTGTCTAAACAACCGATTCTGTCTCTCCATCAAGGTCATCTAGTTTACTCCTAAAATATTGAAACTTAAAAGGAGCAGCACAAGATACTGATCCATAAGAAGATCCACCTATTAAAATATAAAGAACCAGTTGGCTTAATTAATAAGGAAACATGAAGTGCTTTCCTACATGTGAACCTTTCAGATACTATCTTGAGGTACATTGCATCTAAAAGCCTTCAGTGTTTCAAAACCATTTTGTATCACATAGGTTATTCCCTTTGTGCTTGGTCAATATCTCAATCCACAACTTGGAAAAGAAGCAGCTGCGACTTAAACTAGTGACTGGCCGCACCTACTACCTTCAGCTGTACCCTACATCACATCAGCAGCAAGACCTTTTTGTTTGCTGGATCAAGCTTGTGCAAATACTACGGCCATCTTCAAAAATAAATTTCAACCAGCAGAAGCTTGAAAACAAAAAATTGGAGAAGCATGGTGCACCTCTAGTTCCACCTCCGAAACCTAAAGTAAGATCCCCTTCAGTTGTATTAATTCTGAAGTCCTGAGAATTATCAAGGAGCACAACAAATAGAAAATAATCTTTCATTTCCCTTACTGGAAATGAATGGACTCCTTACTTACAGATATATATTTAATTTCCAGAAAATGCATCTCTGTTTCGAAGCACATAACTTTCTTGCACTATTGGAATCAGTTAATTACTCCAGGAATGTATCTGATTGGAGCAAAGATCTCAAGGCCAGCCAAATTTGCATATCCATACAAGTCAACTGCTCTTTATCCTTTTCTCTCCCATCAAGAACTGTAACAAAATTTCAGGCAAGGCACTCACCTTAATATGCAGTGTTACTTCCCATACTATAAAATAATCTCTGCTTGCAAAAGAATTAAGTAGCAGAATAAATATACTCTAAAGACCAATTGCAAAAGAACAATAGTAGAAGAATCCTATCTCTTTTTTGTAATGCTTATGAATTTTCTGAATGCATCATGTCATTATTTTCCACACAATGCTGGACTAGATAGATCTTTGACTTGTTCCAGCAGGATGCTTCCTGTGCTCTTAAGTGACAGTAGTGAAGGCGGAAGATATACTGCTCTTATATATTGCTAGGAACAAAGGGGTGGGCTGAGCTAAGTTCTCTGCCTAAGGCAGTGGTGTCAAACTCGCATTGTCAAGGCGTCGTCATGTGGTGTATCAGGCCTTTTCCCCCCTTCACTAAACCGGGTGTGGGCGTGGCCAGTGTGTGACGCATTCGGCCTGCGGTTTGACAGGCCGAATGCGTCATGAGTTTGACAGCCCTGGTCTAAGGCAAAAAACAATACAGGTAGTTCCTGGTTAGTGATTGACTCCTGTAACACTCATTCATAGTTACAACAGTGATGAAAAAGTAACTTTATGACTAATCCTCATATATATGACCTTTGCAGATCTGTAAAGGAAAGCAAAGTTGAAGACCATAAGCACAGTTACAGTTTCACTCACTGACCACTTCACGTAATAACTGAGTTGTTAGTCCCGATTGTGGTCACTAAATGAAGACTGTCCGTAACCTTTTTGTGGCAATAAGCTGCTTTTGTTTCTTTCAGGAATCACATATTGAATAATCAGTGATAATATAGTGTCATTTGAGTCAAATTTTATAATCTTAATTTAAAGGGATGCAGTATTATGGCATTTATTTTTTTCCCTAAACCCACTCAACTTAGAAATAAACAACTCAAAATGGGGAGTAAAAATTTTAGAAGTTAAATGGATGCCTTCAATTCCTGCAAGGCTCAATACATTAATTGCACATTTTATCCTTCCTCAACTTCCCAAAAACTTTCAGAAAGGGTGTTGTTGACCTTCTTTGAAAAATAGTGTAAGACTTTTGCGAGCTGCAAAGACATAAAGTGACACAATACTATCTCATTCAGCACCTGAGGTAGAGCCAAAGGATATTTTAAATCTATTCTTTCTGTGCTTGTATATACAGGAGTTGGCAACTGAAATACTGAAGAGTCTTAACAGAAACTGCAATTCTTCCTGCGGAAGAGTGAATCTCAGGTTAAAGTCATAGGCTGTGCTGAGATGTTAGTTGAATTTGGATATAACATAGAACATAGAATAACAGAGTTGGAAAGGATCTTGGAGGTCTTCTAGTTCAACTCCGTACTCAAGTAGGAGATCCTATATTATTTCAGACAAATGGTTGTCCGGTCTCTTTTTGAAAGCCTTCTGTGATGAAGTACCCATAACTTCTGAGTGCAGGCTATTGCATTGGTTAATTACTCTCACTGTTAGGAAATTTCTCCTTACTTATAGGTTGCTTCTTAACTTGCTTAATTTTCAAACATTGTTTTTTGTCTTGCCTTTTAGTGCTACGGAAAATAGTTTGACTCCTTTGTCTTTATAAGAGTCCCTCAAATATTGGAATAATGCTATCATGTCCCCCCACCCCAGTCCTTCTTTTCATTAAACTAGACATACCCAGTTCCAGCAACCATTCTTTATATGTTTTAGCCTCTAGTCCCCTAATAATTTTTGTTGCTCTTCATTGCATTCGTTCTAGAGTCTCAACACTTATTAGTATTGTGGTGACTAGAACTGGGTGCAGTATTCCAAGTGAAGTCTTACTAAAGCTTTGTAAAGCGATATTAGAACTTCATGTGATTTTGATTCTATCCCTCTACTAAGGCAGTGTAGGCTTGCACTGTTTATATTGGTTACTGCCACATACTTATTTTTATTTTTTTGTTATTTATTTATTTGTGAAGCATGTATAAGGTAACAGATATAAGTATAAACATGATTATGAATACAGGAAATGAATACGAATAAATGAGGACATATATTCAAGTATAAATAAATGTAAATATAAACTATAAATATAAAAAACATAAACTATAAATAAAAATAAGATAAATTGGGATACTGTTGGCTCATATTTAAGTGATTGTCCAGTAGGACTCCAATATCCCTCTCATAGTGGGATTAAATCAAGATTCACCTAGTCTATACCTATACAGTTCGTTTTGTTTGATAGGGCCCAGTGCTGAAGTCTGTCAAAAAATTTTGAGTCTTCTAAGGTGTTGGCTATTCCTGCCAGTTTAGTGTCATCTGCAAATTAGATGAAATTTCCCTTCAGTTCTCTCATCTAAATCATTTATGAAGATATTGAAGAGTACTGGGCCTAAAATTGAACCTTGGGGTACCCCACTGCTTATTTCCCTCCATGTGGATGCAATTCAGTTGAGGATTGCACACTGAGCACGATACATTAATTGCATACTTTAATCTTTATTTTATTTTAGTTTAGTTTAGTTTAGTTTCATTTAGTTTAGCGCAGTTCAGTTCAGTTTAATTTATATATTAATTGCACACTTTAACCTTCCTCAACTCCCCAGCAGAAAAAGCGTGGACCTTACTTGAAAAATATTGTGAGACTTCTGGGAGCTGCAAAGACATAAAGTGAAACAATACTATCTCATTCAACACCTGAGTCAGAGGCAAAGGACATTTTAAATCCATTCCCTCTATGCTTGTATATACTATACGGGAGTTGGCAGCTGAAATACATAAAAAGCCTTAACTCTGCAGTTCTCCCCACAGGAGAGTAAATTAAACCCTTTGCCTAAATCTCAGGTTAAAGTGATAGGTTATACTGTTAAGTCTCAAACTTACAAATTGTCAACTCCAGTTTACAGAATTATAGCAAAGGGAAATTAAAATTCAATCTCCAAATATTCCTCTCCTCAGAGCCTACCTCCTCAGAGAGAATCTCAATGCGCACCTGAAAAAAAGACAAAGAATAAGAAGAGTATTTGTCCTGTCATTCAAAACCCCACTACTCAGACAAAGGAAACCAAAAAAGAAAATGATCCAACTACTGTATGTTCTAAGAGCTCCCTCATTCCTGAAATCAAACCACCACCTCTCAAAATAGAGCATGTTCATGAGGCCTACTGTCAAACAACCCCAGAGGACAAGAACATTGCAAAAAAATTAGAGAGGGAGAAAACAGAGAATCCTGGTGCTGGTGGTGAAATAGAAAACTTGGATATTAACAGGTACAGGTATGTGAAAGTTAAACAGAGGTAATGGGTTATTTTATTATATTATTCAATCTCCCTCCTCAGAGCCTTTCAGCTCTGCCCCACTCTATGGAGCTATGAGGCCACAATAGAATTAAAACATAACATTGCAGTCTCCTCTTCGAGATATAGCTGTGGTCTTCCAAAACAGATAGTGAGACATAGTGGGGAACAGTGCCCTCTGAACGCTTATCAGAGATCTCCCCATAATATTTACACAGACTTATTCATATGATGTTCTCAGATTGCTCACCAAAACTCCTTTTATTGGCTGCTGGTAAGAGGATGCTAAGTTCCATTTGTGCATAGTTTCTGACTCTAACAAATATTCTTCTAAGGGGGTAGGTGAGATTTTGCTATGGCTTCAATACTGATAGTTCCGCAGGCAATGATAATATTCCCAGCCTACTGAAGGAGAATGCAATGTCTTTTTTAATGTATAATTTTTATTAAAAACTTTTAAACAAGAAGATAAAAGCTAACAGAAAATAGAGAATAAGAAAAAGAAATCAAAGTAAAAAATGGTGCAAGAAAAAGAAAAAAAGTTAAAGAAAAATAGAAAAGAAACAAAAAAGTTAAACGGCTTCCTGTATCCTTCACAGCTGTAATATGTACAAATATATTTTAACTTCTCTTTCCAAAGTTACACCACATTACTTTTTTCAATAATCGATCCTGTCTAACCATTCACAGGTCCATTTTTTTTCATTTTCACACAAAAGGTTCATAAGAGACTTCCGGTCAGCAATTAATGTCTTCTCTCTAATTAAAAAGCTAATGTATTTATTTTAGAAAATCTGTCTACTTCACAACTATTCCTCCATAGAGGCAGATCTTTCCATCTCCATGCATACAAGTAATCTTGCTACTGTGATCAGATATTGAAATAATTTTCCATGGTGTTTATTCATTAATCAATCCTAAAAAGAAAAAAAAGTCTTCAATTGAATATTAATCTTTGAATCTTCTGTGTCAAAGTATGTATTTGGATCCAACCTTTTCTTTTAGCTTTTTTTATATGTCCATCAAGCATGATAAATGTCCTGTCATATTTTCACATTTCCAACATACATCTAAAGTGCCTTCTAGATAATTTCTATAGCATAATGTATCAATCATACACTGATCTTTTCCATAAATGGGGAAATCTCTCTTCTTCAAAATGTAGCTGTGGTGCTCCAAAACAGACAACAATTGTTAAGTTGGTAAATTGATAACATGGTTGTTAAGTGAATTTGGCTTCCGCATTGACTTTGCTTGTCTAAAGGTTGCAAAAGGTAATCACGCGACCCCGGGACCCTGCAACCATTATAAATACATGCCAGTTGCCAAGCATCCAAATTTTGATCATGTGACCATAGGGAGGCTGCAATGGTCATAAGTGTGAAAAACATTCACAAATCACTTTTTTCAGTGCGGTTGTAACTTCGAACGGCCACTAAATAAGCTGACAATAACTACATGTAACTGCAATACAAACAGAAACGCTTAAGATGTTCGTTTACCTTACTTCCCTTCATTTTATACTTGACATTCACATATGAAAGAACTAATAAGAGAAGCTTAACAAGGCCAGTGATTTTTTTATTTATTTAGTGCACTATATTTTACTTTTTATTGCAATGGTTGTCTATTTTATTTTTTATTTTCTCTTTATATAGTTTGTGATTTAATCTTACCATGAATCATAAAACCAGAAAGAGGGGGAGGGGCATTCTGTTTGTTTACTTATTAATCAAAAAAAAGAGGAAAACCTCTTATGGTATTTAGCACTAAATTTCTAATATTGCACAATTATTCTTATTTCAGAAAACCAGTTAGGAAGAATCTCTCCAGTCAAAGCAGGTCTGGACACAGAGGTAAGAAATGATTAATGTGTTATTTTTTGCACAAGGAAAATAAACCGTTATTTACTTTTAATCATTCCTCATTCTACATAGAGACATTGCCTGGGCAACAGTCATATACAAGTAACCAGAGCTAAATTATATTTCTTCTGGCAAAACCTTGTGTTAAATTCTGTTTTTATGACTATATTACATAGGTGTTTTATCACTTCATTGAATCACTGTTCAATTTTAATCTATAAATATTTTAATCTCTTTGTGTGTTGTGGTCATGTGATTATATGCATATCCCATTTGTTTCTGGAAATTTTTATTTTATCACATATCATGCTTTTATTTATATCAGACTAAACACCCTCTAAAGATTTGAACTTTAAAACGTAGGCTAAATTTTTCTCATAAGAACAATATTAAAAATGTTTTTTTTTTAAAATACTCCCATTAAATTCAGAGTTTGAAAACTTGCTTGAAAATTTCCTTGTTCTGACATTATATCCAGCTGTTGTGGAAGATGTAGCTATGGCTGGTCAAATTATATCAAAAACTGTTCCAGTATAACTCTGATTTAAAGAGACTGTGTTTGTGTAGGAAGAAAATGATGTATTGCATCCTCTGTTTCTACTTTTCACTGGATCCTTACAACCTTCAAACTGGACATTTCACTAAAACAAGAAACAATACTGAAGCTTCCCTCTTGAAACAACAAGATTAAAGCTGAACTCTGAATCTAAAGCAGCTTCACTCTGTGCACCATTGTATAGCAAATGGTGCTGTAGAATGGGAGCAAAGAATGACTAACTACTATCTTCATTCATAGACATTAACCAAACAGGTCACACGATATCCACTGATGGTCCTTTCACTCGCTGATACTAAAGCACAGGGAAACCCCAGCTGACAAAATATCACTGCCTCAGCCAATGCTTCCCTGAGCATAAGGGAATCCTAACTGATTGTTACTTCTTAAGAATTGCAGTGAAATTAGATGAACTAAGATATTATGAAACATAGCAAGTAGACTGTCTCTCACTGCCTCACTGATATATTAAAGAAATTGTCTGTCTTAATAATTCCTAATGAATATATATAGCCATGCAGTCAATAGCCAGTCAGTCACTTAGATACATTGGGGTATCCAGTATACTATGCTAAAAACATGTATGTCCACCTCCCTTTTGGGTAGATGTACTGGGTTTACACGAAGGCAAGTTTGGTGGTGTAGTTAAGATTAGAAATCAGGAGACTGTGAGTACTAGTCCTGCCTTGGACACAAAAACAGCTGGGTGACCTTGAGCCATTCATTGTTCCTCAGCCCTAAGGGAAAAAAAGGCAATGGCAAATCAGTTCTGAAATCTTGCCAAGAAAACTCTAGGGACTTGTGCAGTCAGTCACCAAAAATCAAGACTGATTCAAAGGCACAACCCCCCCCCCCCTACAATAAGTGCAGTTTGCTCCTAGTTCAGGATATATATTTGTTCCATTAAAGCCACGATGGAGAATGAAGTTTTCAAAGTAGGATGTCTTAGAAGGGATATAGACCTCATGTTTATATAATATGTAATGTATAATATACATTATGTTGCACGGGTTCCAATCCTTCCTATTTGGACAATTTCAGTCAGACCTTGTATGAGACTAGAGATCATTCAGGTACTCCAATACTCTACTCACTCCCTTATTTCATTTAACATCTACATGAACTGTTGGGAGGCATCAGCCATGTAGGAGCCATGGAAATTATCTTGGAGAAAATATCCAGAAGTCTTTAGGACAGTGATGGCTAACCTTTTTGCCATCGTGTGCCAAAAGTGGGGGGAGCATGGTGGGGTCACACGCATGCGTGCCCATATCCATAATTCTATGCGCCCTGCCCCCCTGTGCTCACCCCACTTTTGGCACCCGTTTTTTTGTTCTCCCCAGGCTCCAGAGCTTTTCTAGGAGGCCCTCCAGAGGCTGGAAATAGTGTTTCCTGACTTCTGGTGGGGCCAGAAGGCCCAAAAATCAGCTGTCTGGCGCACGCATGTGTGCCGGAGCTGAGCTCGCCACCGACATAGCTTCACGTGCCACCTGTGGCACCCGTGCCATAGGTTCGCCATCATGGCTTTAGGATAACAGCAGGTGCTGAAGCTTGCTTAAAACCCAGGGATGTAGGAAAGTATTAGAAAAATACTCAGACCGATTCTCCCTCCTTCCAAGTGTGAGGAAAGGAAAAACATAGGAAATCATGCATGATTTTGCTACTGTAGCCTATCTTAGTAAAGTATAGTTTAGACTTCCTTTGGAGTTAGTTTCCTGATTTGGATGATGATACCCAATTTTATATCTTAATCATGGACCAATCATCACTTGAGAGTCTAGATGGGGAAGAACATGTTGAGCTCAACAGAAACAATACTGAGTAGCTGTTGACTGAGAAACTGATATTTCAGGATGATAACCAATGTAAGTTTTAGGCTTTGCTTCTTTATTAATAATTTATTAAAAAAGGAAACACAAGCAATAAAAAAGAATTGCTGACCAGTTCTGGTCACTGCATTTGAGAAAGAGCATTGTATAACTAGAAAAGAAAAAGGTTGAAATAAGAAAAAGCAGCTACAATGATTAGTGTATTGAAACAGCTCAGCTATGAGGAAAGGCTGGGTCTAAACTAATTGATCCTTTTTAACTTGAAATGAAGAAGAATAAGAAGGCACACGATATAAAATCATCATGAAATAACAGCAGCCATTTTTGATGGCTTTAAAAGGACATTTCATGAAAGACCCTATATTCAATAGCTATTAATAGCAGTTTATTACCTCCCAAATCATAAACAGAATGCCATGTACTAGTTGCGGGGGTGGGGGGGATAACAATGGAATATACTGTATCATCCTCCTGTTTAGGCTTCTAGATTCTCAGATACACGCAGCAGCCCACTACACGACACAGACTGCTAAACAGGGTAGACTTGATCTAATATCCTTATATTTTCTTATTTTTTAAGAGATAATCACGGCTTCCAGTTGTTGCTTAATGCAACAGGGCACATTCAGTGCACACATTGCATGGAAAGTGATGGGTTAGATATTCTCCCTTGAGAAGACCTTTAAATTTCTCCCCACAGTTACATTCATGCCAGCAGAACAAAATAAACAATAAAATAACGAAGACTCAAATTGTTTTCAAAGCAAAATTGAAAGTCCAATTTGTCTTTAATTTCTACTAAATGATAGATTGCTATATTTCCTGGATGTCCAGTCCTGGATTCCAAGGTATTATGGCCTTCTTGTCCTAGTTCTAAAGTAGTCAGGATCTCATGTCCCACTCCTCCTGTGACAAAAATGGCATAAAAAACCCCAAAATAAAACAGTTCCTTTTAAAAAAAAAAAGCTCACCTGAGAAAGGATATCTTCCTATTCCTTCCTAGGCAGGAGTAGGAAGATATCATATTTAACATTTTATTTTCTCACTTTAAACAGTATTTGCCCATTATCTAGATGGACAGATTAGATTTGATTAACAGATCAGGTTTAAGTTTTCTTTTACCTCTTTCACGTCTGACCTCCGTGCAGAAAAGATTTCTTCTCATTCACTACACTCAAATGCATCTCCAGGCAATCTGTGTTGAGAGCAGCTGGCAGAAATGAAATATTCAAGGCACATAAGTATCTGAAATGCCGGACTAGAAATACTTTGGTCTCATCCTTGTGTTCTTAATGGAAGATCAGATCAAAATAAATATTATTGCAGTGCCAGCTTTGTTTTGTTTTTAAAGTCTTGTGAAGACTTTTTGTAAAACACTTGAAGAAAAATATTAGACTCATCCTAAAGCTTATTTGTCTATCATATATGCTACGCTCTGTACCACAACACTGTGTCCCATATGTCTGAAATTAATAGTTGAAAGACTTTGAAAACTTCACAGCTCTATGAAAACTGAATTCCCCTTCCTCCCTCTCATGAATTTTCCATTCTGGTTCTGAAAGTCTCAACTCCTACATTATTATTTTTATACAGCATAGCAGTTACGTATGTTCCATTTTAGTCTAAGACCAAGAATTACAATAGTACCATTTATAATTGAAAATAATTTTATTTTATTTTATTTTCATTTCATTTTCTTTATACTGCTTCCTTGTTTTTTTTTAATCTTCCATACATTCCCTTCATTTCTTTCCTTCTCTTTCTGTGCCAAGATCAGGCCTTATATCGCTCCTTTCCTTTGTGATCAGGCTCAACTGGAGTTCTGTCTAGATCTACTATTACCTAGGCCACACAGGCTGGGACAGACATTAGATGGCACCAGGGGGGTTGATATATTTTTAATCTCTTTGCTGCCATTAAATGATAATCTGCATTTTAAAAGTGAAGATATGGTAGTGTCTTAGTTGCCAATACTAAATTACCTGAGTATTTTAAGATTTACCTTCTCCATGCAGATCTAAAAATGAGATATTTTTATTCTCAATTTTTCTGGGAAAAGATCTCTTAAAGAAACTGGAAAGAGCCTTTTCAACAGTAGATTTTACTTTCCATTTACAAAAAAAATGGAGAGGAACTAATTCTGAGCTAAACAGAGCAGTTATTTTATATCCTCAGATTCTACTCATATACAATGGAATAAAAACTATCCAAATGCATTGTACAAATATCCCTTATAGTAATTATGGGTCAGCATGCTGCGCAAGCACAAAAAATTAACAAGCTATGGTTTAACCTAATCATTATTATATGAAAATAGCCAGCAGGATTACTCCCAGCACTGTTTTCCCTTCGTTTACATATAACCCTTCCACCCATATATCTCTGTATGTCCCACAAGATGAAGACTCTAGAAATGTTTGCATCAAGTATTATTAGAAAATCTAAAGAAGTGTCATCTTTATGCTAAGGCTCCTGCCACAGCCCTATTCAATTATCCCTCATCCTCAACCTCAAAGGGCTGAACTTAATGTTGGTTTTAATTTTCTTTAGGTGCTGCCCGAAAGCCAAGCAAGATTGCATCTCTCTTTATAGGCTGCTTCAGGGGCCAAAGAAAGAACAAACGAAGCAACAAAACTCAGAACAAAGGAAAAAGATACCGGGCAGAGTAAAACAAGGAGTCTGAACACATTAAAAGAGTAGGAGCTCCCTTATAATTATATATAATTATACTAATTATACCAATTATATACCAATTAAAATATACCAATTATAAACTTCATCTTCTGAATGCAAGAATCTTTGTCATATAGCAAGCAGAAAACTAGAATTGACACATTCAAGCTGAGCTTAGTGACCATCCACCGCTCAGAATATCCTTCGTCTTTCATAAAGGCAAGAAATATTCTGTTATTCCATTAAATTTCATAAATGCAGTTTTTCAATATTAAAAAAAATATTCTCATACTAGTGAAAACTACATGCAAGGGCCAGATAGTCTTACATTGTTATTAAAAAAAATCAGTGTTTTTATATATAACAATAAATGTGCTTGACTCAAAATATTCCAGGGTATGGGATAGATGGTACGACTGGATCAAACAAAGACAAAATGGATAAGGATACTTTTAATTGAATATAAAAGCTAATCTGGATGAGCAATATATGTTACTTTGTTCTTAGTGAATTTCAAATTAAGAATGGAGAATCGAAAAGGTATTTGTATGTTTACCTTATATAAGTACCCATGATGACTTCACCGACAAAAGGCATGAGGATGAAAACGGGACAAGTAATGAATGATATAATGTATGTATATATATGTGTATATGTACAGTAATCACATATAGATACTTTAGAGAGTAGAAACGAATTTCATCGTAGAATATGATTTATGGACATGGATATTTTAACATGGTTTTAACTGTTTTTGTATACATTTGAAAGTTAAATAAAGTTTGTTTTGAAAATAAAAAAAAATGTTCTTGACATGAAACAAGGGGGTGGATGGGAATGATTTCTTTTAATTTACCAGATATGAAAGGTGTGTGTGTGTTGAGGATTGATTATCCTTTGTGCTAATCTCCAAGACCTGGGAATCTCTCTCTCTCTCTCTCTCTCTCTCTCTCTCTCTCTCTCTCTCTCTGTGATTAAATAATATTTACTTATTTCAGTGTTTCAGAAAAGAGGCTTGTTTCCTAACTTTGAGGAGTTGGGGAATAGGAGAGTAGGGGGCTCCACTTATGAATGAGAAATGTTTTTCAATTCAACTTAGCAATAGACATTATTTTCTTTACTGGATTTATTTATTTATTTGATATTTATTGTGCCTTTATTACTTTATACGTTACTCAAGGCAGTGAACATCCATAATATTCCTTCCTCCTCCTATTTCTCCATCATAAGAACCCTGTGAGGTGGGCTGAACTGAGAGAGAATAACTGGCCTAAGGTCACCTAGGCAGCTTTCAGAATTAGTCCTTATACTCTCCTGGTTTCTAGGCCAGTCATATTAACCACTACGCCAAACTGCTGTAATTTTTTTCTCAGTCCTCTGACCAGGAGTGGGCAACACCCACCACACCCCAATATCATTTTTGTAGTTCCCAGATCAGTTCCCAAAATATCTGGCTCAGGAACAGTGATCATACAGTAGAAAATTGCAATGGTACAAAATAATAGACTGGAAAAGGATGGCCTGGTCTTCTTGTAATTGTGTCTTTATGTCATATTCAAGAACATAAATTACATTATTTGCCTAACAATATACATTTTATCTTCATCTCTCCTGAGGATGCCCATGTTAACAGGAAAAATAGCATTTTTGAGCTAATTGAGTTTCTTTCGTTATTTACATATATTTTTCAATCTGGTCACAAAGCAAACATTGTTCTCTGGGTGGCAACACTGTTTCCAATTAATATAGCTCTTGTTATTTAGGCAAATTTCTGGATTTTGAATGTAAGGAAGATCGGTTCCATACCAGCAAACGTTAATTCAATCCACTTTGCTACCATTCTTTATTATACAGTTAGAGCGCACACATTATTTTCAACGTATTTTGATTTCATAATGACCTTAACATTTCCCATAAGTAGTAATTGTAATAACAGAAAGCCTGTAAACATGTTCTTAAGAAAAAGAAGGCTTTTTTCAAATTACCCAAATTCTATTGATTTTAATAGTTGTTTGATTAAATCTGGATCAAGTCTACTGCAAAAAGCCAGAAGGTATGAAAAGTTATCATGAGAAATGAACTTTTGTCAATGCTGAATCGGACATCCATTTATCTGGGATGGTAGAAGGACTTCTGCCTTGGGCAGGGGGTTGGACTAGAAGACCTCTAAGATCCCTTCCAGTCTTGTGATTCTCATGTGTATTAGGGCAGCATCAAGCAATAAAGGAGGTGCTTTGCAAAAAAAAACATTAACGCAGCATTAAAAACCTCTCTTTAAAGGATTGAGTTGCACTGCATTACTGCTTCAAAACCTTTCCCTGTGGTACAAAATATGCATACACAATATTTCATCTGGAACCAGCAGTGGAAAAAAAAGCAGACACAATTGGCATCAGTTTTTAAAGCAGCTGCACAAGCCTTGCGAAGAATGGAAATGATTTCATGCTTCAATGAGGTGTGCTCTGTTCTTTCTAACAGGTTTGTGAACCACGTCTTTCAAATATTTTGCACAGCCCTAATCTCCAAATTCTTTCATTCCTGGCATATTTCTTCTCTAAACTCTTCAAATATTTTCTGGTCTTTTTCTACCATCTAGTGGACAAATGCTGTAAAACAAATTAATCCCTTTTTAATAGGGCAGATTTGAGTTAATGCAATTTACTTCCAGCAAACATGACTTTGGAGTAAACTGGCCCATTTTAAGAAATGGCTAAAAGTGGGTATTTTAAATTAATTCTGCACAAATATAAGACCTGAACATGAACAAGTGGATGCTTCTAAATAATCTTATGTTAAATAGAAAGAATTGGAAAAAGGCAATTACTATTAAAAATATGGCTGATGAATTCACCTAAGATTTTAAAATTCTAGAGGAGATTTTCCCTCCAGCTATTATTTCCTTTTGTGTAAACCAATTTACCACCGATCTTGGAACATTAGCTAGTCTGCTCAAAATAAGGATTGGCCAGCTAAAATAATAATGTAAAAAAACCTGACCATGAATCAATAGACAAATTCCATTGAGTCCAATACACAGCACACAACATCTGGGTTTTTTTTAAAAAAAATAAATAAAATAGGGCCAAATTATGTAATACATTTTAAATTGTTTTTAAAGTTTTATGGTATATGTTGTTTTATCATGGCTGTACACCGCCCTGAGTCCCTCGGGAGAAAAGCAGTATAAAAATTTAATAAACTAAACTAAACTAAATATTTACCAGAGTTGGATGGTTTATTAAATAGTTGGTTTAGCTAGCATATTAGAGCCCATTGCCTTCTATTCCCACTTACAATTCGATATTTTTACATTTGTTTCATCACTGTGTGTTATTTTATCTCATTGATGTAGTCCTAAAAAAGCCCCATATTTCTTCCACCTACCAAAAACATAACCATAAAAGACTGACTAGGAATACAAATTAAAATAGGCAAGAAAATGGTAAGAGAATACTTGTCCACTCTAGATGAATTCAAATCACTAGGACCTGATGGATTCCACAGTTCTCCAGGAACTGGCAGAGGTGAACTTGGAACCATTGCAATATATCTTTCAAAGATCCTGGAGAATCAGAGATCAGAAGACTGAAAAAAAGCTGATGTGGTTCCCAATAGAGTAACAGAGTTGGAATGGACCCTTGAAGGTCTTCTAGTCCAATCCCTTGTTCAGTCAGGAAACCCTTTATTATTTCAGACAAATGGTTGTCCAATCTCTTCTCCAGTGTTGGAGCACCCACAACTTCTGGAGACAAGTTGTTCACTGATTAATTGTTCTGACTGTCAGGAAATTTCTCCCTAGCTCTAAGTCTGTTCTCTCCTTGTTTAGTTTTCATCCATAGTTTCTTGTTCTGCCTTTATGTGCTCTGAGGAATAGGTTGGCCACCTCTTTTGTGGCAGCCCCTTAGATATTGGAACACTGCTATCATGTCACCCCCTAGTCCTTCTTTTCATTAAACCAGACATACCCAATTCCAGCAACCATTCTTTGTATGTTTTAGCCTCCGGTCCCCTAATCATCCTTGTTCTTCTTCTCTGTACTCTTTCTAGAGTCTCAATATCTATTTTTACATTGTGGTAATCAAAACTGGATGCAGTATTCGAAGTGTGGTCTTAACAAAGCATTATTAAATGATATTAACACTTCATGTGATCTTGATTCTATATCTCTGTTAATATAGCCTAGGACTGTGTTGGTTGCCTGTTATAGTACATTGCTGGCTTATATTTAAGTGATGGTCCACTAGGACTCCAAGATCTCCCTCACAGTACTATTATTGAGCCAGGTTCCCTATTCTGTACCTGTGCTTTTGTTTTTTCTTGCCTAAATATAGAACCTCACTTTTTTCTCCACTGAATGTCATTTTCTTGTGTAGGGAGCAGTGTTCAAGTCTGTCAAGATCCCATCTGGATTTTCAGCCTAACCCTATCTTCTGGAGTATTGGCTATTCCTGCCAGGTTGACGTTGACTGCAAATTTGATGAGTTCTCCATGCATCCCATATCTAAATCATTGATGAAGATATTGAGAGTACTGTAAATATAGAAAAACACCAAAAGAGATACAACTCCATAACTGTTCAATGTAAAGATTAATAAGTTAAATAAAGTGCTTAAGGAAAATGGAGATCAGATCCAGTCTCATTTGCCTCAGTTAAATCAAACAGCTTGAACTTCATAGATCACTCACCAGGGGATTTATTTTGCAGACCCTAAGGACACGTGTATGGATTCTTCCTCGATTTATGACCACAATTGAGCCCCAAAAAATATGTGGTTGAGACATATATTGTTGCCCTATATTACGACCTTTCTTGCCACAGTTGTTAAGTGAATCACTGACGTTGTTAACTTAGTAACCTAGTAGTTAAGTGCATATGGCTTCCCCATTGGCTTTGCTTGTGAGAAGGTTGCAAAAAGTGATCACATGACCCCAGGACACCGCAGCCATTATAAATATGAACTAGGTGCCAAGCTTCTGAATTTTGATCACGTGACCATGGGGATGCTGCAAAACCTGTGAAAAATGATCGTAAATTATTTTATTCAGTGCCATTGTAACTCTGAACGGTCACTAAATGAACCATTGAGGATTACCTGCAGTCAATGACCAAGTGCAAAATCCAGGAAGATTTTAAAAAATCCGAACAAGGATATTATTTGTAGAACCTATATAGTTAGTACCAAAGTATTGAATAGGACTGGGAAGACATGGGCTCCAGCCCATCATCGACCATGACAATTCATTAAGTAACTGCATCAGTCATTCTATTGTGTCAGCGGCAGGCTCGTGTGCAAATGCAGCTACACATGCATGTTTGCCCGTCGCTTGCACGTAACTATTCCCTATCCCCCGCCCCCCCCCCCCCCCCAGTCTGCCAAGTCAGAAAGATTGGGGATTGCTGGTATAAGGTCTCTTGTTTGGGCTGAGGATTGGACTAGAAGATCTCTAAGTTCCCTTCCAATGCTGTTATTTTGTTTTTCTGTTCTGTGTCTTAGGTATTGAAATCAGATATTACATACTAGTAAACGTAGTCCTTATCAGATATATGAGTTTTCAAATGCCAACATTGTATGTTAGCTGGGACTGGTGGGAGATATAATTCAAAACCTCTGGAGATGCTCTTATCATCTTTTTATTCTTGGAGAAAATGTTCAATATGAGGCTTGAGAATAAACATTTTAAAGTAATAGTCACAAAGGGCTCCTTTATGGATATTAAAGTGATCATTTAAAGTGGAGTTTAAACCATTTTGCCCTTTGAATGGCGTGGGAGTAGGAATGGATTTCCAGAGGAAGAAAAAACAATTGCAGACTACAAGCACCAGGAGCACTACCCAGGTGACCCCAAAGACACAGATAAACCTTCAAGTGTTTCAATGAATCTCTAAAACAGGGATGTCAAACTCACAACCTGCAGGCCAGATGTGTAATGCACTGGCCACGCTCACCCCCAGTTTAGTGAAGGGGAAAATGTTGCGATACGTCATGTGATGACTTGACGGCGTGAGTTTGACACCAGTGCTCTAAAAGAATGACCAGCTGTCTGCAAGGAATATAAATCCTTCCATTTCTCACTATCATGTCAGAGCTGAAGAAGCTTCTTGGATGAGAAGCAAAATGTCTTCAAAGAAAAAACAAGAAAGTCCATTGCTTCCTGAAAAAGCACCTTTGGGACAACCATGACCTGGATGACTGAGAATCTCTACAGACTTTTAACATTTTTAGAACTAGAAGATATTTGTATTGTTGTGGCTAGGCCCTACCAAAAGTGGCCTACTAAGTCTCACGTTCCAATGCCAGCAAGCCGGGTTTTTTACTCATTTAAAGTCTGAGAACAGGCTGACACAGTTTCAGTCCCAAGACCTCTAATCTAGCTTGACCAAATAAAACTGCAGTAGCCTTGTGTTCCCAGGTGCCAGCTATTCTGAGGGAAACTTTGGAGGGAACCAGCTACTAGATGTTTGACTAGTAGTCTGTCATCCGTATACCTACATCTGATAATTGATTTGCATGTCAGGCCTGCTTAGACCTCCACCCAGAGTTTCCTCTAGCTCCATCCTGCCCATGCATAGTTCACCATCTTTAGAGTCCTCCACAGACACTCATGCTCCATTTCCCAGACAGGACGGGTGAGATATTCCCTCTGCATTAGACCAAACTAGAGCCACTTTGATCTAGGGGCATGGCGGGATGAGACAGGGAGAGGGCTTAGGAAAGGTGCCGGGGGATGAGGGGAAGGGCCATTCCATCTGTAGAGTGGGTGGGAGAGGCAGATATGATGGTGTAGGGGGCCGTATCATGTTCGGGAAGCATGCACCCGCTATTTGCGAGCGGTGGCATGCTCCGGCCCCCGGGGCACCTCCTGTAATCCTGGTTGTTCAGAGCCTCAGGGCCCAAGCCTTCAGCTGATGCTATGCAACGTCAGGTCCGTTGTAACTAAAGCCCCCCTCATCCACGAACTAATTCAAGAGGGGGGTGCGGACCTTGTGGGGATTACGGAAACCTAGTTGGGCCAGGAGGGGGGGTTCCCCTCGTCGAGATGTGCCACCAGGTTTCCATGCATTTCATCAGCCGAGGGCCCAGGGGAGGGGCGGAAGGGTAGCAGTGATTATTAAAGAGAGTTTAGATCCAAGGGAGGCCACTGTTCCTCAGGTAGTTGGCTGTGAGTCCCTCTTTGTGAAGTGGGGCCATAGGGTGCAGATGGGTTTGCTGATCACGTACCTGGCTCCCTGCCACGTGGCAGCAGCCCTGCCTGAGCTGCTTGACGTAATAGCTGGGGTGGCAGTTGAGACCCCCAGACTTATGGTTATGGGGGATTTCAACCTGCCATCTATCGGTGAAACGCCGGGGGCAGCCCAGGAGTTCATGGCTTCCATGATGGCTATAGATCTGACCCAGTTAGTTCATGACCCCGCTCACATCGGGGGACACATGCTGGACTTGGTTTTTACCTCTGGTCAGTGGCTGAATAATCTTGATTTAGGGGAGTTAGTCATCAATCCCTTGTCATGGACAGATCATTCGCTCCTTCGGCTGGACTTTCACACCTCTTCCCTTCGTCGCAGGGAGACGGAACCGACTAGGTGGTTCCGTCCCAGGCGCCTGATGGACCCGGAAAGGTTCCTGATGGAGCTTGGGCCATTCCCAGAGGCTCTGGCTCACGACTTGGCTGAAGACCTGGTAGCCGCCTGGGATAGGGCGGCTGCTGGAGCTTTGGACCGCGTCGTGCCTTTGCGGCCTCTGACCCGGTGTTGATCTCAATTAGCTCCTTGGTTCTCTGAGGAGCTGAGGGAGATGAAGTGCCGGAAAAGACACCTAGAGAGTGATTGGAGAGCCAGGCGCACTGAATCTGACCAGACACTGAAGATCTCATATTAAGACTTACCTAGTGGCAATAAGAGTGGCAAAACGTAATTATTTCTCCTCTCTTATTGCATCTGCAGAGAACTGCCCAGCCGCCCTGTTTAGGGTGACCCGCTCCCTACTGCAGATGGGAGCACGGGATGACCTCTTGCAAGGTAGAGCTGAGGAATTTGTGCAGTATCTGCATGATAAAATCGCTCAGATCCAGGGCGGCCTGGACTCCAATTGGGTAGCCTCAGATGGGATGACGGGGGTGGATCTTGAGAATGTTATCTGGGAGGAGTTTGACCCTGTGGCTCCCGAGGACGTGGACAGGATTTTGGGGAGACTAAATGCCATCACATGTTTATTGGACCCATGTCCCTCCTGGTTGGTACTGGCCTCCCGGGAGGTTACACGAGGCTGGCTCCAGGGTATTATTAATGCTTCTTTGAGCGAGGGTGTCTTCCCGGCCACCTTGAAAGAGGCGATGGTGAGGCCCCTCCTCAAGAAACCTTCCCTGGACCCAGCTATATTAGCTAATTACCGTCCAGTCTCCAACCTTCGCTTTACGGGGAAGGTTGTTGAGAGTGTGGTGGCACTACAACTCCCTCGATACCTGGATAAAGCTGTCTATCTGGATCCGTGCCAGTCGGGTTTCAGGGTGGGTTACAGCATGGAAACAGCATTGATCGCGTTGGTTGATGATCTCTGGAGGGCTCAGAACAGGGGCTACTCCTCAGTCCTGGTCCTCCTTGATCTCTCAGCGGCTTTTGATACCATCGATCTTGGTATCATGCTGCGTCGGTTAGGGTGTTTAGGAGTGGGAGGCACCGTGATGCGGTAGTTATCCTCCTTTCTCACTGACCGTACACAGTCCGTGTTGAGGGGGGGGCAGAGGTCGACCTCAAGGCACCTCACTTGTGGGGTGCCGCAAGGGTCGGTTCTCTCGCCCCTCTTGTTCAACATTTATGTGAAGCCACTGGGCAAGATCATCCGTGGTTTTGGGATGAAATGTCAACTGTATGCCAATGACACGCAGTTGTACATTTCTACCCCGAACCATCCCAATGATGCCCTTGCCGTGATGTCCCGTTGCCTGGAAGCTGTTCGGATCTGGATGGGAAGAAACAGGCTCAGACTCAACCCTTCCAAGACAGAGTGGCTGTGGCTTCTGGGGCTATATAGCCAATTGGTGCCATCTTTGGCTATTGGGGATGAGATCTTACCCCCCTCAGAGAGGGCTCGCAACTTTAGTCGATCATATGAGAGCCGTGGCCAGGGGGACCTTTTATCAGGTCCGCCTGATTTCCCAGTTGCGTCCCTTTCTGGATCGGGATGCCTTACACACAGTCACTCACACCCTTGTCACTTCCCATCTGGACTACTGTAATGCTCTCTACATGGGGCTCCCCTTGAGGAGCACCCAGAGGCTCCAACTGGTCCAGAATGTGGCCGCACGAGTGGTTATGGGAGCGACTCGTCGCTCCCGGGAAACTCCCCTCTTGCGCGAGCTTCACTGGCTTCCGGTGGTCTTCCGGGTGCATTTCAAGGTGTTGGTCACCATCTTCAAAGCGCTCCATGGCTTAGGGCAGGGTTATCTACAGGACTGCCTTCTGCCACTGAATATCTCCCACCGCCCGATACGCTCTCACAGAAAGGGCCTCCTCAGGGTGCCGTCAGCCAGACAATGTCAGCGGGCGACCCCCAGGGGAAGAGCCTTCTCTGTGGGAGCTCCTGCCTTATGGAATGAACTGCCCCCAGATATAAGAAAGATTCCTGACCTCCGCACCTTCCGTCGGGCTCTGAAGACTCTGTTGTTTCACCAAGCCGTCCTGACTGAATAGATTAATTTTAGTGGGTTTTAAATTGGTTTTAACGGGGTTTTAATAAGGGGTTTTAAATAACGGCCAAATAGCTTTAACTTATTTTAGTAATTTTAATTTTTGTGTGGATTGTTTTAATATGGCTGTGAACTGCCCTGAGTCCCTCGGGAGAAGGGCAGTATAGAAATGCAATAAACTCTAACTCTAACTCTAGTAGTTAAGGCCTGAGGCTAGAAAGCAAAGACTGTGAGTTCACATAGCATCTTAGCCATTAAAAACAGCTGGATGACTTTCGGCCAGTCACTTTCTTTGTTTCAGTGGTGAAATCCAAAATTTTTTACTACCTGTTCTGTGGGCATAGCTTGGTGGGCATGGCAGGGGAAGGATCCTGCAGAATCCCCATTCCCTCCACACTCCTGGGGGAAGGAAATTGCAAAATCTTCATTCCCAGCCCACTCTGGGGCCAGCCAGAGATGGTATTTGCCAGTTCTCCGAACTACTCAAAATTTCTGCTACCGGTTCTCCGAACTGCTCAAAATTTCTGCTACCGATTCTCCAGAACCTGTCAGAACCTGCTGGATTTCACCCTTGAGTCCAACCCACCTCACAGTTTCTCCCTTGTTGGGGAGAAAACAAGAGGAAGGTGTGTTGGATATGTTTGCCGCCTCAGTTATTTGTAAAAATAATAATAATAAAGGTGATATGCAAATAATATTGGCACAAATTTGTAAACACAAACACAAATGATGATGAAATAGCCACACCTAGGTGCCTCTAGGTGCACTTAAACAAAATTTACAGATCAGAGAATCTGATTCATATGTATACAGAAATTACTATCCATGATAGAAAAGAGCAATAACCATTATAAAAGTAAGATGGAATTTCCCATAACCCCACATGTTAGTATGAATGAGAATAAAGAACTTAAATGGGAAAGACTAAGAAACAAGCAATCCAATACGCACAAAGAGACCGGTGCTTATTGCTTTGCATACAAAAGCTATTTTGATTTGATAGTTTCTTCCCTGGAGAAACCTCATGTGCATTTAACACTGAAGTACTCTGTAGCCATTGTGGTACCTATCATATAACTTTCTGGTAAGAAAAAGAGTAAATGGCTTCTGAATTCAACAAAAATCAATTAACTTAACAAAGAGGGAGGGAGGGAGGGAGACGTCAAATGAGTACAGGAACTCATTTGTTCATACTCTCTATGTCCACTTGAGAAAATCCGGGATCTGTACACCAGAGAGACGTGGCATTAAATTCTTTTGGTACAGAAGAACTCCCGCATCGGGAAAAGAAGCAGGGAGGGAGGGAGAGAAAGAAAAAGAGAAAGAGAGAGAGAAAAGAGGAGGAAGAGAAAGGAGGTGGTAGAGGAATCTGAAAAGACCAGTAGCTTCCCGATTTAAAGGGCCAGAGCTCTTCAAAATCACTTGATCTCAGAAAGAACCACAATGGAAAAGAGCAAGGGGGGAAAAAAGAATGCACCTTTTTCAACTGGCAAATGTAGCTGCACAAGAAGCTGGAAAAAGGCAAGAAGAAAATGTCTCCACTCTGCTTCACAGTGGAGTGGAGAGCAGAGTGAAGCTCTGCTTCAAACCCAAAAAAAGCCTGGGATGACATAAGTTATGACTCCTCTGCTCCCCACCCCCATATCGACCCTGAATTCCAGTGAAGTTTTTAGTTTCATTTGGAAAGTATGCTATCAAAGAGAAGGCTGTTTTATATGGAGGATTTACATGCTTCATGATCATCCCTCCGTAAAAACATGTATTTTAGAAGGGTCACAAGTGAGGAAAAATGTACTATATATGCTAAGAGCAAACTGAGACTCTGGCTACTGTAATGGCTAAAAGGGAGCTGCCAAATGGTTTGATTAATATGGAATAATTACTATATTCGTATGCAGACTTTTGGGCATTGACAACAGAGCATTGTTAAGTCAAAATAACCCTGAGCTCCCTGTAGTTCTTTTTTTTTTCATTTTTCATAAAAAATTAAATACAAAACAGTAAAACAAACAAACAACATGAAACAAAACAAAAAGATACAACAACAAAAGGAAAAAATACTGTGAAAAAGAAGAAGAAAAAGTGATCACTGCCTTTTCTTTTCTTTCAGCACCCAGGCAGTATGGATCCTACATGTTATATGGATTTTCTGATCACTTTGCCCAAATCAGAACTATTGCATCATTTTGAATTATTGCATTGGGTTTTTTGTTTTGTTTTTAGATAAGAACCGGTTTAATACATCAGCTTTATTCCCACCAGCCCGAATTCCATTTCTGATCTGTCTGCTGTGATGAATCTTTGCAATGAATCCTGCAGGTTTCTAAATCTGAGAGCCACAATACACGCCATCTGTCCGTTCTATGATTGAACATATCTACTTCAGGCAAACAATAATGTTTCAGAACTTTAAAGTTAAATACCAAATTTTGAGAGCGCATGATCATGATTTCAATGCAACATTTGGGCAGATGGGAAAAGGGAGAATTTTGCCTTTATTCCTACTGGTGCATCAATTTGCATTAAGGAATTTAACTTCCCAAGGCCACATTGTTGGCCAGTGTGAGAACAAAATGTGGTCTTGGCCTGATTGAATGAACACTTAAATTATCCCACTGGCATTGATGCCTCCTGTTAGAATATGGAGATGGAATAAATCAAGATCAATTACCTAAATTAGGCCTGACTAACCTGTCAACTTTCTGATATTGTTACGGCATAACTGGTAACCTCCAAGGAGATTTGCCTTAAATAAAGTCATTCAAAAGAACAGCAAATGGAAATGAGTGCTGCCCAAGGGATACAAGCCCCATAGTGGCTGTGCTTCATTTCCAAAGGATGCTTACATACAAATATTAATGGCAATATTATTTCTTTGCAATACACATCCATTTTAATACTTGATAAATGGAAACAGTTTACACACATAAATACACCTCCCCTAACCTACAACAGGTAGATCTTTGACTTACAACATGGTTTAATAACCATTCAGGTTCAATGGTACTGAAAAATGTGACTTACCACAGTTTTTCAGTTACATAATTTGCAGCATCCCCATGATCATGTGATCAAAATTCAGATGCTTGGAAATTGGTTCGTAGCTATGACCGTTTCAGTGTCCCAGTGTCATGTGATTCCCTTTTGAGGCCTTCTGACAAAGTCAACGGGGGAGCCAGATTCATTTAACAACCGGCTTACTAACTTACCAACTGCAGTGGTTCACTTAACAGCTGTGGCAACAAAAGGTCATAAAATGAGCCAAAACTCATTTCACAACTGTCTCGCTTAACAACAGAAATTTTGGGCTCAACTGTGGTCGTTAAATTTGAGGACTACCTGTAATCATTCAGTATGATAGAAAATGAAAATTTCTGCCCCAGAAGTACTTCTGTCTATTCTTAAATGACTCCAGTACAGCAATCCACACTTAACAACGGTCTCTTTTAGAAATTATTTGAAGTAAGATGATGTTGAAAAAGTAATGTTACGACTGGCCTTCATATTTATGACTTTCTCAGCATTCCCACGGTTACATGATGGGAGACTTGGGCGCTTCGCAACCAGCAAGCATTTTCAGTCATGGCAGCTCTCCTCAGTACCATGACTGCCACTTACAGCCATCTTCTGACAGTTGGTCAATGGAGAAGCAGCAGTAAAATTGCAAGTTGCTGTCATGAGAATGTCCTGCTTAACCAGAACAAGGTGGTAAGGCCATGGCGGTCACGTGACGTCTTAACGATTATGTTGCTCAGTTATGAAGTTGCCTGTTCCAATTATGGTGGTTAAACGAAACTAAATGCCGAGGCATCGCTTAAGCTCCGCCTAAGGTATATCATCAAGAACTAAGTAAATGTCTCATTGGAACCGTCCACACACTTTTTTTAAAAAAAAATTGATTTATATGCCGCCCTTCTCCAGAGAGGGCGGCTTACAACGTGTTAAGCAATAGCCTTCATACTTTTGTATATTTTTTTTATACAAAGTCATCTTATTGCCCCCACAAACTGGGTCCTCAATTTACCTACCTTAGAAAGGATGGAAGGCTGAGTCAACCTTGAGCCTGATGAGATTCGAACTTACAGTAATTGCAGAAAGCTGGTGTTAATTACAATGCTTTTAGTCTGCTGAGCTATCCAAGATCTTCTTAATGGTACAAAGCGTTTGGCTCCCCACCTAATCCCACACTCACCTTGAAAAGCGCATAGTGAAGATACTGGTAAGGAATGCGCCGCTGAAAGTCTCGCAAAGTCTCGGTCGGCGGGTAGGTGAGCTGAAAGACGGGAAGGTTGCCCTTACATCTCCGCAGGCAGGAGGCGCGCTGGAGGACGAGCCCGAAGTATTCCATCTCCTGGTCCTGGAGACCATCCCCGGGCGTGATCCCTGAAGCATTTACGCCGCATCCCGCGCTGCCTTCAAGCCCTGGGAGCGAACCGCCTTTCAGAAGCAGCTCCGAAGGAGATGGGCTGTTCCACGCGCCCTTGGAAAGCTCTGTAAAAAGTGGGCCGGTGTCTAACTTTTCGCTCCCCGCGCATTCCTTATGGCAGTGCGCCTCGCTGTCTTGGAGCAGGCGGTGAAGGCGCAAACTCGCCTCCAAATAGCGGATGCTCTCCCTCCAGTTCTCGCCCTCGTACTGCTCTAACGCATAGGCGTATGCGCTCTGCAGAGGCATCAGCTCAGCTTCTGGAAAGCCGCGGAAGCTGTATTTTTCGTATTGCGCGCCCACTGTAGGCGCCAACGCTATTAAGAGTAGGAGAGCCAGCAGGAACCCCCATCGTCTCCGCTCCATGCCGTCCCTGCGGCGGGCGACTCTGTTCCTCTGACCAGACCAGCTACTTGGAGGCCCATCAGGAGTCTCTGGGAAGCAGGGGGAAGGCAGACGGGACAGATCAATTTGGATTCCGCAGGGTCTTAAGTGCGCCCTGGTATACTTCCTACGCTTAAAAAAAGCCCCCCCCCCCCCCCCCCCCGCTTCAATCAATTCTTTCCTTTTAAAGGTGAAAAAAGCCTGGTTTGTTAAATTCTATGGGTAAAACGAGGCAGAGAAAATGTGATAATTGTTTGGCATCATTATGAGCAAAGTGCAAAAAAACTCGCAACTTTCTTCAGGCTTCAGGGAAAACACACAAAACGTTTTAAGAAGTATCTATCACTTTTTCCCAAAAATCAAAATAAGACAAAACAGTAAAAATATAAAACTGAAGCAAGTCACCTGTAAGATGGAAACAATGACTGAAAACAATAGGAAAGCCAATGTTCCCAGAAGTCTGAAGATATACACTTTTTTATTTTATTTTATTTTTATTTTTCAAAATCTATATGCTGCCCTTCTGCAGTAGGACTTGGGGAGGCTCACAAGATAAAAACAACACAATAATCCAAATGTTAAAATTACACAATTAAAAATCCACAGACAATTAAAAAACCTCATGACAGATCAGGGAATTTGCTGAAAAAGCCATGTCTTCAGCTCGGTGCGGAAAGTGCGGAGGTCAGGGGCTGTCTGGAGCTCGGTGGGTAACCCATTCCAGAGGGTCGGTGCGGCCACAGAGAACACCCTCATCCTGAGGGCCGCCTGCCGACATTGTCTGGCCCACGGCACCCGGAGAAGGGCGGAGAAGGGTGAGCGCACTGGGCGGTGAGAGGCCGGTAGGAGGTGGTCCTGCAAGTATCCCGGGCCCATGCCATGAAGGGCTTTATAGGTGAGTATCACTTGAACCACACTTCAAGTGTGTTAGATTATAATAGGTCAATTGGCAATGCTGATTGTGAATGATGGGAGATGTTAGGTTGATACACGATTAATCAGACAAGTCACTCTTTTTCAGCTTCTTTTTTTTCCCCTGAATGGGCATCCAGACATAGATGGTATGTCTTGGCTTCAGTTATGCTTTTGAGAATTCAAGATGAGTTTGCCAAAAGCAAAATAAATATTTTAATACAACACAAATTGAAGAGCCACAGAAGAGCAGGAAAATAAGAAAGAGGACAATTTTAAATCATTCTTGGATGCTTCATAAACTTCAAAATGTAACTTTTGTAATAAATTGCCACATAAACCTATTTTTGCAAATACCTTAAATTACAAATTGTAAATCAGCATGCATAATATTTTCAAGTTGTATTCTCTCATTGTGGAGCTAATTTAGCACAACTACCCTGCCATAAAATAAAAAAATTCCAGATGTAAAAACCAAAGGTTGAGTAGTTATATACATAAACAACTTCTATTATTTAGAGCCTTTCAAGTTTTATTGTTTCACTTTGACTTAAAAGTAATAAAAATAGTTTCTGGTAAAACAACACAAGTAAAATAAAAATATGTGTGGGAGAGTGGATATAGTGGATATGGAGTTGCATGTCTTCTATAAGCTGTTAAAATTGGTCTAACAAATCCATCTTAACCATATAATTGTTCACCCAAAGTAAAACAGGTGCATACCATTCAAACAAACCTTGAAAACTGAGGCAGAGCATTTGGTCTAGTTGCAAATGATAATGGTCAAAATCCTGGTTTGAATTAATGCTTTTCTCAGCAGCCCCTTATTTTAAATCTGCTCCACTGTTTGCTTTGTAATACTCCTTTAAAATAAAAATAAGATATGTTATAAATTTGTGAATATTTCAGGAGTCCTCAAGTGCATGATCCAACAATCATAAGCTTTCTTGCAGCTGCTGTTTTTATGAAAGGCAAAGCAGAAATCCTGTTTTAGAAAACTTTTATTATAGAATTTTGCAATCAGGAAATTCCGTCTTAGTTTAAGTTTGGATTCCTTACTGTAAAGCTTCCAGCCATTGGTTTTTATCTAACCGTTGAGTGCTCTGGAGCAGTGGTCCCCAATGTTTCTGGCTTTGCAGACTGGTGGTGGAAGTGGCAAAGGGGAGGGAAAGAGGATGGTTTTGTACAAGTGATGGGTAGGTGCACCCACCACTTACACAAATGGAGCATTGCACATTTGCTCACTCACCTGTTGTTTGTGCAACCTGGTTCTCAACGGGCTGCAGCCGATATCAGGCCGCAGCCTAGGGGGGTTGGGGACCCCTGCTATGAGAATAAATGCACGTCCTGCCACCCTCTACTCTGTCACCCTTTTATGTGGGTAATCATGTTTTCTCTTAGTCTTCTCTTCTTTAAACTAAGCATATCAAGTTCCTTTCACTGTTTGGAGGATTTAGCTTCCAAACCGTATCATTTTTGTTGCTCAATAATCCAGGCGTGGTCTGACTAGTGCAACATAGAGCGGTACTATCACTTCCTGTGATCTTTTTATTTTTTTTTTATTTTAATTTGATTTATATGCCGCCCTTCTCCGGAGACTCAGGGCGGCTTACAATGCGTTAAGCAATAGCCTTCATACTTTTGTATATTTATACAAAGTCAGCTTATTGCCCCCATAAACTGGATCTTGACCCTATACCTCTGTTGATGCAGGCCAAAATGACATTGGTTCTTTGAACAACTGCAGAACATTGCTGGTTTATGCTTAATCTGTGACCTACTAGGATATCCAGATCCTTCTTGCAAATGCATCTAAGGCAGGCAACTAACTACATGTATTTTCACATCTGCTTTTTCCTCTCGTAAGTGCAGGAATTTTCACTTTTCATCGTTGAGTAAAATTTGTTGGATAGGGTCCAATATTCAAATCTATCAATATCCTCCTGAATCTTGAGCCTGTCTTCTAGGATGTTAGTAATCCTTCCCCTGCTCAGCTTTATGTCATCTTTAAATTGTAGGATTCTTTCTATTCCCTCATCTAAGCCATTTATGAATAGGACTGGGCCTGGGACAGAACCAGAGGTATCCTATTGTGTAACATAAACCCATTAAGGACTACATGTTGGCCTCAGTTATTCAGCAACAGAATCCATCCCACTTTGCTCCCGTTTATTATCAAGTCAAATGCTTAATAACCTCTAAATACATAACATCCGCAGCATTCCCTTGCCCCAATATCTAATCACATTGTCAAAGAAAGCATTAAGATTTGTCTGGCATGGCCTCTTTGTGACACATACTTGTCACAAAATGCTAATTTTGTGAAGGTGAATGCTAATCACCCTGTTTGTATCTTGCGTACAAACAAATCCTTTTCTAGGATAACAGAGAAAATCCTGTTATCCTGATATTAATTGTTATTAAAATAATTAATAACAATTAATATCAAGTTGATATTTCTGTAGTTTTCTGGGTCTACTCCCTTCCCTGGTTTAAGATAATGAAACAATATTGGTTTTTCTCAATTCTTCTGGAAATTTTTCTATGCTCCAGGCTTTGTCAAAACTTTCAATCAGTGGATCTGAAGTGACATCTGCCAGTTTCTGTGGAATCGTGGGGATGTAATCCATTTAGACAGGAATTCATTTAGTGCACCTGAAAATTTGAGCTTCGCCATTGTGCATTTGGAGTCAAATTAAGGGAAAATAGTAGAGCTTTTCTTGCAGATATTTCATTATCCAAACTAGGTAACATCATCTTTTGGTAATTTTATTTCTGCAACAATCTTTAAACTGGAGGTACTTGGGATAGAAAAGAAGATTCTCTGTTCAGCTTTTCACTTTTAATGACTAGGTCTTTTATAATTGAGATATTTTAAATCTATAAACACTGGAGTGGAGTAGAGAAGAAAGTTCCATCTGTTAGATTCCCTCTCTTTATTCCAAATTCTGCATATTTAAAAAAATGACTGATATTAATTGCCAAGTTTCCAGGCAGAACCCTAAACTCTTCCTACCCACATGGATGTGCACAAACTTTGTATACACAAAGTTTGTGTATAATTGTATACACAAATAAAGTATAAACACTATACTTTATTTGTGTATAGTGCAAGCGAATTTTTAATCCACAGTAAGAAGAGGCCTGGCATAATTCACATATAATATCAAGGTAGCATGTAATTTATGTTGGATTTAGTGTGCTCTGTGATTAAGGCTACTATTCTTTTCACATCTTCAGATGACTGAGCTTAAAAATCCAATAACTCTCCCGTATTTCTCCATCTATAAATCACACCAATGCAGTTATCAGTAGCAGTAATATCATTTTTATTGGCACAAATAGACATGAAAATCTTATCTGAAAATGGACAAAATGATTATCAAATAACTATTTAGCATTTGTGCTTTTGCCTCTGTCTGTCAGACATTTGCCTGGGGCTTAAGCTACCCCTGATCCAGGATAATTTAGGCATGTCCCTCCTGATCTTCAGAGCTTCGTCGTCCAAAATCCATCCAATTTGGAAAATGCGTATCATCCTCATTCAGATTACTTCCCATAGCAGCAAGTTCAGCTGTTGGAAAATAGACATGTGTTAATGGAAGGCAGGTGAAGGCAGAAACTATGTGGCTCCGTGGCTAAGACACTGAGCTTGTCAATCAGAAAGTTCAGTGGTTCGAATCCCTAGTACAGGTTTCCTGTGTGAGCAGAGGGTTGGACTAGATGACCTCCAAGGTCCTTCGAACTTTGTTACTGTTACTAAATAATCCTAATTGCCCTGAATCTTTGGAATGGGTCATTTGACTCTCCATATCCCAGAAGATAATACTGTGGAGTCTTTGTGCTCTCTAGGTTTGTCTGTTTTATTTTATTTTATTTTATTTATTTATTTATTTATTTTTATTAGATTTATATGCCGCCCTTTTCCAGAGACTCAGGGTGGCTTACAATGCGTTAAGCAATAGCCTTCATACTTTTGTATATTTTTTATACAAAGTCAGCTTATTGCCCCCACAAACTCGGTCCTCAATTTACCTACCTTAGAAAGGATAGAAGGCTGAGTCAACCTTGAGCCTCGATCTTCCAATAATTGCAGACAGCTGAATGTTAATAACAGGCTATTTAGCCTGCTGAGCTAACTGAGGCTCTGTTTGTGTGGTAAAATTGTTAGGACACTGATGGTATTGCCTAGTTAAGTAATGAAATGTTTGCAAGCAAACAGCCAAGATCAGAGAGCACTAAGGATTCCATATTTTAGTCCTGAGTTACATATATTTTATTCTGTTGGAGTAATGCTATATTAAGAACTTTAGTTTCTGAAGTAAATTTTTGGAATAGAAGTGGAACTTTCACAAAAAAAGACTAAATTTTTTTTACCACATGCCATGGTATCATTTGCTATTACAGTTTAGTTTCTGCAATTTAGTTTCTGCAATATACTCTGAATTTTATCCTCAATCTGCTGTTCACATGGCTACTTGATTGAAGAGACAAAAGTAATGTTGGGATTTTGAAAATTAAAACTAATAAGAGATGTTGTTACCTGCCAGGGTAATAGTGGAACAAAAACTCCTTCCCTCAAAAATTACACAGGCAAGTTAATTAATATGCTAAGAAAGCTGCATTACAAAATAGATTGATCTGTCCATTAAAAATATACTTTTGGAGGAATGTCTATTGCAATGGAAAACACCAAGAAGTGTTAGTAGCAGAAGCTGGTTATTTGTCAGACTATTTGAGATCAACTGTAATCCTCCCGTGCAGGATATTTACACCTTTCCCCTCCCTTTTAAAACAAGAGCCCAATAAATTACTAAATGCATGAAAATACAATATAAATAAAGAATAAGCATGATAGGAGGGAAATGACTGAAAGATGAGTAAGAATTTGATTTATTGCTATCCTCCAGCCATCATTTCATCTGTAAAATCGGATTTTATTCCACTGCCTGAAAGACTCACATTCACAAATCAGGTGTTGGTAATACAACAGCTATTTTCATTCTTTTGAAGCTCCCTCCTTAAGAATGGCCCAACTCATTATTAAGAACTTCCAAGAGAGTAAAAAAGGGTATGTGCAATTTATCTTACAGGCATACAGGTGAGGCAAGAACTGGGAGATCAAATGTTTCTGGTCCTGTGTCAGCTGCATTGGCCAGTCCCGCCGGACAAGTCCCACACCTCTTTGCATCCTGTCCGGTCTTGGAACAACCTTTGCTTGAGATTCAGATCTTAAAAAGCTGATGCTGAGAAGAATAGTCAGCAACAGGCCAGCAAACATCTTGGCATGCATATCTAGGAAAAAAGTAAGAATGCTGTTTGTTGATTAGCCCATCCCCTTTGGTCTTTTTCCTCTAACCCCAAAATGACTCTTTGGTCAACTCTCCAGAATGATAATTTGCCTAGATTTTCTAAACTGTACCGTGGAAAAATGCAATTTTTGTTTTCGTTCTAGTTACTCTTTCATATAAAGAATTTTTTAAAAAGTTATGGCCCTCCTTAAAAGTTATGGAGCCCCTCCTATCATATCACCAAGCTTGAATTTCAAAAGTGGCTGCAAATCCTCCTTCCACTGCATGAAAAGTCTGGCTGAATATTTGCTAGTTACTCGTTCTGCTAATGCAAAAATAAAAATGAGGGAAGAAGAATATAAGGAGGTATAACTAAGAGCGGACTAATGATTCTGGACCTATTCCAGAAGGAAGGTATTTTATTTTAATAGCATGGCAGCAATTATTTGAGCTTGGCTGACTTGGGGGAGATGGAATTCAAAAGATTCAGAAGAAAGTGATAGCAAACCATATTATTTCCCATAAACATGTAAAATACACGGATTGCTGTGTGTGCGAAATAGCTACGTTAAGGTGGCCTTCCTTGAAAGCCTAATTTGTTTTGATTTGTATATAGATCAAACAGATTGTCTTTTTCCAGCAACAGTTGGAAATGTAATTGTTCTGATCAGGTTTAGGGAGATAAAAAAATAGTAAAAAAATAAAAAAAGCCAAAGCTGAAGGGGCTTTGGCTGATCCTGGGCATAGAAATCAGTAGTAATTCTGAATCAAGGGGATTAGAGGGAGGGAACTGGGGAGATTGGGGGCAGATGAGTTGATGGAATATGCTATGCTGAAACATCAGTAGTGGTGTCTGAAGAAAAGGCGAAAAGCTAAATTGGATTTAATCTGTTACAGAAAAATTGCAGGTTGAATCCCACCACCTTAAAGATCATGGTTCAGTCCAGCTTTTCCTAGTTAATGGGTCCCATTGGAACCAGTGGTATTTGTTCTGATTAATTTAAGTCTAATAGTTTTGAATATTGATGGTAGGACTGTATTCAAAGGTAAAGCACCAGCCTTACAGGCCTAACATTGTTGCTTCATTCCATACAGTCAAATAGGAAATATGTCCAATTAAAATCCGCAGAACTGCTACAACTCAGCATATGGATAATATTGGACTAAAAAGATGAATGTTGGCTTCCCATATTACCAATCAACATAACTGTAGGCCATTTAATTTTTCTCTTTTGGATGGATTTTTGGATAAGAAAGAAGATGGAAAGAAAACTGTCGAGAAGGCATAGGAGAATTACAAATACAAGACAACATCTTAAGTCCTCATCAATTTTCTGTAAGTGAGACAGTAGATTAATAATTAACCATTATTGAATTAGAGCCACCATATTATTCCTAGAATATTTCTGATTTACCTTAATATTCTAAAGGAAGGAAAAACCCAAAGAAAACATTATAATTTATGCAGATATATGGAATATAATTTATGCAAATCTCTCTGTCTGTCTGTCTATACATCAATAATATTCTTCATCCTTTTTTTCCTGTTATTTGTGAATATTTTCTTCTTCCAGAGCTTTAGTTCTTTAAATCATGTTTGCCCTATCTGATATGCTCTGGGTAAGTATGAGACAATTCCCATTTTTCTTACTTGGAATTTTATGATGTGGGATTAGCAGGCTGGAGTAAAGTTGCATTTAAACATCACTCTAATTGTCCTGGGAATATAGTATGATAAATATTTAAAACTGATTCATATTTTCCATCTTATTTTGCTTTTAAAAAATCAATTATTCCTTCACAGTGTTCTATCAGGAGAGCATAGTAATTTGTATGCTGGTTCAGTTTAATGAACCAGTCTAATCTTTAAAATAGAAAAGAACCTCATGAACATAGTTAATATGCCAAAAGAATGAATCCTCTAAATTAAATTAGCATTTCTGTGGAGAAATAAAATAGAAACCCTGAAACAACAAGAGAAAATATGATATGATTTATGATTTTAGTCTGGCAATTTGCCTAACCCAGAAATTCCATTATCTTACCTATGGGAAGATTTGGTCCAAGCTGCGCTTCACTTGCAACACGAATTCTGCTTCTTCCAACATTGCAAACTGCTCTTTTAAAGAGCAGGGATTTGAGATGGCCTGCCCACTCAAGAAGAACCTCCCATGATTCTCCAGCGACACCCTCTAATGTCAACATTGTCCCACCCACTCCTTCTCAATGTTTTAATGGTTATAGATTTCTGGATAGCACGATTATTTTAATTAAAATTACTTTTCTTGAAGCCAGCAGATCCGCAATTCCCTTTTTGGGGGGGACGGGGGTACAAAAATATTTTGCTGATAGACTAAGAAGACAGATGGAGGCCAAGATAACTTCTTCTTGACCAGGTTTCCATTTGGAATGGAATGGAATGGAATGGAATGGAATGGAATGGAATAGCATGCCGGGCTGTTCGTTAAAGAGTAGCTGATAGGGACAGGATAAATACGATCTAATTTAAAGTTAAATCATATTAATAATATAATTATTTTCCAATCATTCCATTTCTCTTACATTAAACATTATAATTTAGTGGTAATGTTTGGACACATTAGGGGTTTTTATGTGCATCTAAGTTTTGGGGAGCCATAGAAGCCGTTACACAATATACTATGCCATAAACTTTGGATTAAAGATACACCATTGTAAGTGCATTATGCAAGTCAAAATTAATCAACCTCTAGGGAGACTGTTCTGCTGCATGTGTTCAAGCAAAAGCTGGATGGACATTAGTTGGAAGTGCTGTGGTTTTCTCCAATAGATTGGACTTTGCCTAAATGGCTCAATGATTTTATGGCAGCTTAAAACTGGATTCATAAATCGTGCTAAATCATGTTTTGTTTTGTTTTTTAAAATCCCCAACAACGGATTCACAATGATGAACAGTAGTTTAGGCTGTAAGGCAAAATAAATGAATCCAGGGGTGGGTTCTACTTACCTTTACTACTGCGCAGAAGTATTTTGATGACGTCGGGGTCGATGGATGGGGCCTCCCGCCGGTTTTACTACCAGTTTTATAGAACCAGTGCGAACCGGGGGCAACCCACCACTGAATGAATCCCACTGTTACATCATGTGGTATGAGAATTTACTGGCAGGCTGAGGCAATCTATGTCCATCGGTTCTTCTCCGTTCCTCAATGCTTTCCTTGCTTTTCATGCATCTTCCATATTGTCTGCCATAACAGACTTGTCTCAAAAATTCAAAAACATCAAACATCAACATTTAGATGCAATGATAACAACACGTATGACTAGAGAAAATCACAATCAAACAAAAATCCCTTTGAACACAAAAGTAGTATGAAAGGACTTCAGCCGCAAATATTTTCTATTTTAAGACTATATTCAATACTCAAATATAATCTTTTGATTATCTTGGCTTCACTGTCATCATTATAATTTTCCAGATTCTTCTGTGGACAGAGCATTTCACTGATATCTAGATAGATCATTTATAATTTTATTTTTAAAATTATTGTTATGTTCTAAAAAGATCCTAGATTTTCATCAAACTGCTGCCATGGAACTATTAGAGCTATAAGGCACTATATTTCACCCTGTCTGTTGAATGCTGAGATCCAAAGGATTCCAAAGAAGAATGTAGCAATGTATTAACACAAGTTCCTTTTATACATGCATTGTGTTATTGTACATGTATATAAAAGAGTTGGAGTTTGTGTTGTGATGGTGAAATTTTGCCTTCACTTTGTTAATGAAAGTGTTGGATGCCATGGATGTATCTGATGCAGACACAAGATTTGTTTTGTAGACAACCACTCTGAGTTAAAAGAGACAGTATAGGACAGTGATGGTTAACCTTTTTGCCATTGTGTGCCAAAAGCGGAGGGGAGCATAGTGGGGTCACGTGTGTTCGTGCCCACACCCATAATTCAATGTTCGCGTTGTACCCCCCCAATCCCCCTGCTTTTGCCATGCAACGGCACGGTGGGCCTGGTAGGCCTGTTTTTCACCCTTACGGGGCTCCAGAGGCTTTCTTGGAGCCTGGGGAGGGCAAAAATAACCTTTCCCATACCCCCAGAGGCCCTTTGGAAGTCGGAAACAGCCCATTTCTTGACTTCTGGTGGGACCGGAAGGCTTGAAAATCAGCTGGTCAGCACGCACATGCATGCTGGAGCTGAGCTAGGGCAATGCTCGCGTGCTCACAGATATGGCTCCATGTGCCACCTGTGGCACCGGTGCCATAGATTCGCCATCATGGGTATAGGACCATCATCCCAGGTTGAATTTCCTGTTTCATTCAACTGAAGTGCCACACAGGGGCTTGGTTTTAGAAAATAGGCATTCTCACAATGGCAGTAAGCTTCTTCAGAAGAGACTTTTATGCAATTTTCTCTTTATCCTGATGATCTATAATGGCTTCAACCTTCTACATTTTTGCTGCCTTTGCATGGCATATCAGATTTCAGTCCAGATTTTTCTAGTCCTTTGTTCCTGAAGAATTCAGTGTGGCTGGAGCATTAAACTAAAAAGTTATTTGCAACAAAAAATAGTACACAACATTCTAGTTTTTTTATTAGCACGAAAGCTATAGTCTCTCCGTTTTGTCACCTTTGGGAATTTTGTTTGTGTAACGGATTTGAGGAAAACTTCTATTTTTCATTGTCTATTGGGAACATGAAGGCATTCATTTGTCCTGGTCCATTTGGTATACCGTTTTCCCAAAAATAAAGCTTCCCCTGAAAATAAGCCCTCTCCTGAAAATAAGCCCTCCCCAAAAATATTTAAACACATGTATAGCCGGTCCCCATCATTTTCTCTGGTTAGGGTTAGGGAGACAAGGCTAGAAATCAGGTAAGATGTCAAGAGGATCCCCGTCTTGCTCCATGTGCTCCAAAATAATAAGACCTCCCTGAAAATAAGGCCACGCTCTTATTTCGGGGTTCAAAAAAATATAAGACAGGGTCTTATTTTCAGGGAAACACGGTAGGGAAGTCATAAGTGAATCCACCATCTTGGATCATCTGAGCTTAAGGAACTAAACTCAGCAGCAGCTGTTTCCTGTTCCCCAAGGATATTCTTCCCTGATTGACACACTGCTCAGGAATGGGC
Organism: Coluber constrictor foxii; assembly: GCA_038048745.1. Lineage (NCBI taxonomy): Eukaryota > Metazoa > Chordata > Lepidosauria > Squamata > Colubridae > Coluber > Coluber constrictor. Next base: position 76,763,912 of record CM075961.1, read on the forward strand.
CTAGTTACATTTATTTGTGTGGGTGGCTTACAACATTCAGACAAAGGAATTACAGTAAAAATAATAAAACACTCAAAAATAAAAGATGGCAAGCATGATGAAGTGAATGATCTTATTTTCCCTTGCCAAAGGCTTGGGTAAGGAGCTAGATCTTCATGAGACTTCTAAATCACAGCACAATGGTGGTGTGATGAATGGTGTTCCTCAGCTTTGGCAAATTTAAGATGTGCGGACTTGAATTCCTAGAATTTTGCAACCATCAGATTTTTCCCTAAATGCTGAATTATATCATTAAATATAGTAAAAGCATCAAATTTTCTGTAAGGATCATTATTACAATGTTTTCAAAGAGAAAAAAATGTGAACACTTTTCTTCCTATTGTTTCTGTACCCAAAGAATATGTGACTTTGCAAACAAAATACAGCATTGTGATGCCAGTAATTTATTTTTTTTCTGTAGATTTTATTTTATATCTACCTTCTCTCCTGGTAGATAGAATTACTTATCTAAAAAAAAAAATAGATCTGGACTTTTCCTTTTATGGCCCATCTGAAGTGACTGTGCTGGGTTCAGAATCATATACAATTGTATGAAAACAATGGGGGAACTTCAACTACCATACTGTCCTTTAATCATACTGTCCACAGATTCTGAGAATGATTTATACCTGATTTTAGAGTATTCCCCCCTCCCTTGCATCGCTTTCAAGAAACTTTTGAAAAGTTTTGTCTATTTCCTTAGATCTTTTTCATTCAGCTTGGTTTCTCTACTCTATTTTTATTGTGTTATTATTAAAAATGTATAAGTTTCCTCAATGCTAACAAATTCTAGGTAGCAAACAAAAGGTTTTAAAAAATAAAATTACAAAAACAAAACATGAAAAGATATTTCTCTGAGAATATAGATTGGATTCAGTAAAGGATTTTCTCTCTGCAGAATCAGCTACAATGAAATGGCCCAAAATCGTTAATGGAAGCTCCCCTCCTTTATAATATGTGTTGCACTCAATTAAAAGACGTGAGATTCCTATTGTCCACTTGTGCCTGTCATTTTGATGCCTTGACTCCCCTCCGTGGACTTCCCTGCCTTAGACCACAGTATGAGTAATGGACATTTAACAAGTCATATTATGTCTATATTGTTACATTCTGGACTAGCTATGGAAACCAAGGCTTTAGCTCAACTGTCCACCATATCCATAGACTTGTTTCAGTTGTTGGATTCCCAATCTTGTTCCTTTCATCATTTTTGATCTCTTTTTTCATTGGTTCCTCTGAGAATAGCAACCACCAGGTATGTTTAAAGATAATAATTGCAATGGTACAACTGCAATTCTATCCTACAACACATGCAAACATAGCTGGAATTTTGGTTGCATCACAATTACCATCTTGATTTAACCTCACTGATTATTAAAGATTTAACAACCAACCTGACAGCAATGAAAAAAACCTCAAGAAGCCTAAATTTGTCCCCTCCACAGAAATAGCTTCACAGAAACAGATTTCTCTTCTCTTTTTTCTCTCTCTCTCTCTTTTTTCCTCTCTCTTTTTAAAAAATGCCTAGATCAGTCTAAACAGAACATTTTTAAAATCATTGCTAGAAATGGTTCTGATTTAAGGAGGCATTAGATTTTTTTAGAGTGCCAATGAGAATCTAGTGAATGGTACAGTCACTTAATGACCACTAAAATTTACAATCCCACCCAAAAAGTACTTACAACCCACTTCCAGAATTCTGATGGTGGCAATCACTTGCAGTCATATGACTGCATTTCAGGACTTGGGAACTGTCTTGTTTTACGGCCAGTTGTGGTGATTCATTGTTGAGTGATGTGAATTATCACTCTTTTTTTTTTTTTTGGCCAGAAACCAGTCTTTTAAGCCAATTTCTAGCTAAAATGTCCATAGGACTTGACTTGCTTAACCCACCATGATATTTACTTATAGACCTCCATAACCAATTTTGTTGTATACATGATATACAATGACAATAAAAGGCTATACTATAAAAAAGGTCATAAAATTGAGTTGGTCTCACGGGTGCCTCAATTTATGACCGTAATGACTAATGATGAATGTAAGTTGAGGATTACTTGTAGCAAAATGACTTTTTTCTCCATTCCTCTTCAGACATTGCTCTGTAAACATGTACAACCATAGATTAGTATTTTTCATTTTTCCCACTATAAGTAAGATTAGTACTTCTTCCTTCTACCATCTTACATAGCACACGTCAGCACACATGCTGTCCTTTCATACTTGGGAATAATTAGAATTTAATACTAACGGAAAAGGGCAAGTAAATGGAAAAATGGCCATCTCACACTTATCAGAGATTGTTCAGTTCTCGCAAAATGAAGACAAATAATTTATTCTGCCATTACCAAATGACCAGGATGTGCAGAATTTCTAACTAAAAACATGCATCTATTTGCATTCAATTTATCATTTTCCACCTGAATGCCCTTTGTGGTTTTAATAGTTTCTGGAGTAGAGATAAAACTGCCACCTTTTCTCTCTGACTGAAAGCACAACAAGCAAGTAATCAACTCCTACACCATTTCATTAATGCGTTCTATCCTAACAGAACATTAGAAATATTTTTCCCACAGAATAAAATAAAGCATCAATTTGTAGGAGATAATGATGGGGAAAGCAACCTTTAAAATGTGTCAGTTTAATTTCTGGTAATTTCTATGTGTCATGCAAAATGCTGTTAAAGCCAGAAACCAACCAGGAAAAAAAAAGGTCAAAAGCTGTGAAGCATAGTTCACTAGAATGAGCTATTTCTTTTTCAAAATGATGACAAGAGCGTTCTCTGAATTTGGAAGGTATGCACAATGAACGAACCACAATGGAACATTCTCACACCATTATAAAAAGTGTAGTGAATTTTCTAGAGCTTTGGTTGTTGCTAAACCTTGCTTGTTTTTAATTTGATGGAATTAAATTAAATTTCAGGTCTAATTATCTTATAGCCCACTTCTTCTCATTTGGATTTACAGTACCCTGTTTCACCGAAAATAAGAACCAACTGGAAAATAAGTCCTAGCATGGTTTTTCAAGATGCTCATAATATAAGCCCAACCCCCCCCCAAATAAGTTCAGTTAAGATTGTCAACCAGATGGGTGCATTTCCCCCAAAATAAGACCTAATCAGAAAATAAACTCTAATGCGCTTTTTGGAGCAAAAATTAATATAAGACCCAGTCTTATTTTCGGGGAAACACAGTATTCCTTTTTTTTTCTTTGTTGTTTCTTCTAGTGGTACATTTCTGCAACTCACTGCAGTTTATAAAATCTTGCTGTATAGCTTTTTAAAAAATATGGTATTGGAAAAGATGCTACCAAAATCTTGATTTTGTGTGACTATTAACTTGCACAGTTCTTTTCTTTTACAATGTCTATAACACGAAGGGCCAAGTTCAGCTCGATGGGATATGATGTAGAGCAACTCATGAAAGCTTATGCCTTTTATTAAAATATGTTAGTTGTGAAGGTGCTACCAGATTCCTTTTGAGTTTTTAGAGGAATTTTTTCCTACATTAAAGTAACTTTGAGTTCAGGAATCACACTCATTCTAAAATTATAAAGTAATCTTTCATAAACTTCAACTCCCAGAATTCCTCAAGCAATTGCCAAGTTTAAGAAACTTTGCTGTAAAGTGTCTCAAAGGTGCTTTTCAAAAGGCAACTAGACGTCCTTGGTTTTTTCCTTGAAAAGGTTTCACTACTCATCCAAGAACGGAAGGAGTTTCTTGGATGAGAAACGAAATGTTTTCAAGGAAAAACACAAGGAAATTCAGGTGTCTTTTAGAAAAGCACTTTTGGGATAACAATGACCTGGATGATTGAGAATCTCCACAGAGCTTGCTATATACAGTGTCCCAGATTTCCTATAGTATACAGAAAGGTGAAAAGAAAGCGCTTATAAAACAAGCCCTGGGCACTAGGCACCCTCTTGTGTTCAAATAATGGCATTACAATGATGTCATCTTCACTACATACTGTGTAGGTGCTTCAATACAATTTTAAAACAAAATGAGTGCAAGCCCATGAAAGCTTTTAAATAGGTGCTACCAGACTATTCCTGACTTTTTGCTCACATAGCTAATATATGCCCCAGTGCTGCTCTTACGTTGCCTGTTCCTATAGTGATCTTGTTAAATGTTTTAATTATTCAAGATCAACAGCAAATGAGAGATGTGATATTATATCCCTCAACCCCTAAGAACAGGGGAGGGAGCAGAAATGCTAATATAAGTCCAAACCTCAAAAGTACAATCCTTTTATTAAGTTTAGCATTTGAGGATGGAACAGTGTCAGCTAGATTTAAAATTATTTTCATGTACAGCACCCAAAAATTGGGAAAAATTATGTTGTATTTGTTCAAAATAAAACGATATTTTAATACTTTCTGGAGGACAAAACAGCCTAAAAGCTTAAACTATGATTTTTTGTTTTTGCTTTGTGAAACAGTCACATGTGCCTCCATTTGAAGATCTAGGTTCTGGATGCAGGGAATTTCCCTGAGTGTAATTCCATAATGGAAGGATGGAATGAAGTAGCCGTAATTTTATAGTTGCTATCTGAAAAAACTCATCCTTTCACTCTTGCAAGAATAGTAACCCAAAAAATTCAGGGAAAACAACAACCACCCAATTGAGAATGATATGCAATTGGAAACGATAATTACAATAGTTGGTTTAGTGACTATTCAAAGTTAAAATGGCAGTGAAAACAGTGACTTATTGCCTTTTTTGCACTACCGTTTCAATCCCCATGGTCATTTGATCAAAATTCAGAATCTTGACAATGGAATCACACGTATGATGGTTCCAGTGTCCCGGATTCAAGTGATCACCTTTTCTGATCTTCCGACAAGCAAAGTCAATGGGGAAGCCAGATTCATTTAACAGTCGTGTTACTGTAATTTAACAATTATATTGATTCACTTAACAACTGTGGCAACGAAGGTCATAAAATGGGGCAAAACTCACTTAACAAATGTATCACTTAGCCAACAGAAATGTTGGGCTCAGTTGTGGTCATAAGTCGAGGACTACCTGTAGCAGTGGTGGGATTTAGCCAGTTTGCACCACTTCGGGAGAAACTGGTTGTTAATTTTCTGAGCAGTTTGGCAAACTGGTTATTGGAAGAAATCATTAGGGCAGAGAATTGGGTGTTAAATTACTTGAATCCCACCGCTGACCTGTAGTAGAAACTGATTGAGACGATTTTAAGATAAAGTCTTTCTTTTTTGGTTTTATGATTTAAAGAGAAAAATTATAAATACAAAATTACCTCTGCATGGAACGTCTCCCTTTTTGGGATGAATTATCCTTATCTCTCAAGTCATAACACTCTGGCAATTTATAATTTAACCTTGTTGACTTTGTATAAAATGGCCCCGATATAGATACATCACAACTACATCATCACAGTGATTAAGGCACACAACTGTTGAAAAATTGTAGTATTAGTTAATAAAATTGTAATTAAAAAATCCCATCCATCCATTAGACAGACAGATTGATTTATAATGGAAAGCATAGTTGGTTGCTAACATATAAAAATCCCATTGGTTTCCTAACAGAAACAAAAGATGATACCAATGCAAATATCAATTGATGAGAAAAGTCTGAATGAGCCAATGGCTTATATTTCTTCTTTAGAAAAAGTATTAACAAGCAATCAGTTATTGAAAGTCTGTTGACAAGCCAGAAGTAGATGTAATAAATATGGTACTTGGCAGCCAAATCAATTTTCAGCCCTTTTATAGATGCATTACCAACCTTTCCAGATTACACCGTCAAACATTTCCTTATGGTAATTCACTATCACCTCTGTCCAAAATCTGTAGTGTGCAAAAGCATTGCCTATCTGATTTGAATAACCTGAAAAACATACATTGGAAAGTACATCTCACTGATGCATGTGGCAATTGTGCTGTTTGGAGGGCCATCCACTCCCAAAGAATTCTAGGTTACTTGTAGGTTAGGCCCCCAAACACACATTTGGTCTCATTATTGATCTTGTCAGCTCATGTCTATGTTCATCTTTATTAGAGATTATTCAGAAATATGTCTTTATTTTCTGCTGTCAAATGCTTTGCTGGTTTCATGCTTTTAAACATTTTTTTTTCTTTCCATAACAGGGATTACAATGAAAAATGATCAGAAGTGAATGTCTTAGTCTCTTTGGGCAATTCAACAAAAATTATCTAAGTTTTCTTAAAATGTTTAGAAATTAATATCCAATAATTGCAACTAGACAATCTTGATTCCTTGGGTCATTGTTTCTCAATGTCTTCCAACAGTGGCAGTGTTTCTATTGTACTCGGAGATCTATCTGTTCTGAAAGTAGCTCATGGTGAGTTGGGCAACACACTCAAAACACCAGTTCACCACAGAAAATGTTTTGCATTTTACATTAGGGAATAAAAGGGCTGGTTTATATCAAATTTTATAAAATTTGCCAACTTTCAGTTTCAGAGTCGAGTCCTGGATTTTGGATGCATTCTTGTTAGCCCATTAAAGGGAGCTTGCTTCAAACATTTTCCTTATGATGCAGTTTCAGTTAAGGGTTACAGGACAATCAGAAATTTAATAGTATGTACAAATCCTGATTTTTAAAAAATAAAATGAATGGAATTTCTCAAAAACAATTTGCTTGATTTATTTGGGGGGGAGGGGTGATTATGTTTTGAATAAAGTGCTTGTCTTATTAACTTATTGAGCAAATGTACTTTCAACTACTGAACTTGAAATGTATCGAGTATTTTAATATTAGCATTTTTAATGTACATTCCTAAAGTTGGGGAATTGTGTTGTATAAAGTTGTAAACATTGCTTAATGCATTGTAAGCTGCCCTGAGTCTTCGGAGAAGGGCGGCATATAAATCTAATAAATAAATAAGTAAACAAACACAACTAGTGCACTTGGATTAATGATGCAGTATTTTTTGAGATTATTGGAGGACCAGAAAGACCAAGCTGGTGATAGATCATGAAAATTCTGTGTGCGATTGCTAGAAGTCAAAGGTACATGACCAAGGTTTTTGTTATTTTCAGTATTATGATGCATAATCACACTGAGAAGTAGAGCACTATTTTGTGCATTCAGACTAGCTGAATTGATGTATAACATCAACCAGATTATTTTTTTTAGAAGCACTTTCCATTGTGCATTAAAATACAAGGCAAATATTTCTGAAAATCATTTTTATTTAAATAAAAGTTTAAATACATTACACAGAACATCAGGATTCCAACCGAGATATCTGTTGCTTCACACAGCTGTTAGTTGCTAAAGCAGCACTTTGCAATGACATTCTTTAAAAACTGCACCTTTAAGTTTAAGCGAGATTGAGCTAACACCTTTCCTGAATTCAGTCACCTTAATGTCTATTTCGAAGAGACTTTGATTTATATAGCCCCAATACCTTTGTACAAAGATGCCTTCAGGTATACAAAGGTAGGTGAGACCTAATCTTTCACAGTTTGTAGTTATTTAGCCTCAATTTCTGACAAAGGTGGCTTAAAATGTTAGATGTCTCTAAAACAGCCAGAATATTAACATTCTAATCAGCAATGTCTATAAAATAAACTTCTGGCATGACACCAACACTACCGGACCTGGTTTAAATGAGGGACAGCAACACAACACAACACGAGCTCTTGTCAGTTTATTACATTGCCGAGTTACACTAGTCCAGACTAAAAGGAACCTGATGTGATTACATTATGCAAGCTGGCTTGGTTAAAACTAATGAGGCAGGACACAAAGAATCTTTCATAGCAGGGAAGTCATCGCCCTTGAAACTTTGGTGACCTACAAATCTTAAAACCCATGGACTTTCAGCTGGTCGTCTTTAGCCAGTCCAATCTGAAAAAAAGAAAAGTTTGATTTAGATTACATACTAAGAATGTGACCTACTCCAATAAAATTATCAGCTGCATTTATTTTACTGACAGCAAGGTAAAACCAGCTACTTCTGAACAAAATCTTTTGGCTTTAATTTAGTAGCAGAAATCAAATATATAAAATATTATGTGCATAAATCCAACAATAAATTGAGCAATAAACCCCATAAATTTTAAATGGCTGTGTTCACCTCAATGAGGAATTGGCATATATTCTTCCGTTGGTCCCCTTGAAGCTGAATCACTTCTCCATACTCTGGATGCTCAATCACAGTACCATTGCAGGCAAATTTCTACAGAAATGAACAAACAAATAAAAAAATTAGCAGATATTAACTATTTAGTTCTAAGCACTTACTAGGAATTAAGAATTTCACAAATACCTTCTTGAAGGCCTTCACCAGTTTCTTTTTATCATAATCATCGGCAATGCCTTGGACTGTGGTGAGGGTTTTTCTGCCGTTCCTCTGCTGGATCCTTATATGGATGTAGTCCTCAGTCCCAGCAGGAAGTAAGTCATCACCCTTACTTGCATCAGCAAAGGGGTCTGAAAAAAGTCGGAATTTTATACATATTAACAAGAAAAAGGTGCAATTTCAATGTTTAAGGAATTATCAATGATGTGTGAACCCAAATGACTTTCCTAAACTGAGCAAGCCCTTACTTCATTATTGAAGAGGGGAAAGAGTGATTGACGTATTTTAAGGGCATCTTCAGCTTCCTATTTCAAATTCAACCACTCTGGACCTCGAAAGGACGTTCGCAGATCTCCTGAAAGTCCCCGTCATCCGTTTTCTTTTCTTTTTTTTTTGGAATCGGTTAAAACCTCAAAACTTCTTTGCTCACCCTCCTCATTAAAGCAGGAAAAATAGTTCTTCCCCGCTTCCTGCCCAGATGTGGAAACGAGGCTGCTTCCAGCGGATCACCAAAAGGGAGACATTCTTCACGTTACCACGTGACTAGAGAGAGAGCCCTCCCACTTTGCAGGGTGACGCAACCGTCAGGAATTCGCAAGTGCGTCAACAAGGGGGGGGGGTGGTTTTTGAAGAGAAGGAGCAAAACAAGATGGCGGACCTTCTTAACAATGCCGTCTTCTTTACGTTCATCCTTTTAATAGGTTATCGGTATCCATCTTGTTTCCTATCCCTCCTACGGGGCGCATTTTGGGTCAAGTTAGGCCAGGGCGGCCTGCTCCACCACCCTTCCCCCCCACCCAACCGAGTTCTTGGAATTGCTGGCTTCCTTCCTATCTTGGGTTCGACCAATGAAATCGCTTCTCCCCCCCCCCGCACCTCAGCCGAACTCTTTCCCCCACTCCCCCCCCCCACTGTTGAAGTGACTCCTCCTGGCAGGCCTTCTCCCCTCCCCCCCCGTCCAAACTCCGCCTCCCGCCGCAGCCCTCCGTCTTGTCACCCCCCCCCCCGTCCGAGCTCTAAGGACAATATTTTCCCTTCCCCCATTCGGGCTTCTCCTATGACCTTCCCCCCCTCCTTCCCCCAGGCATCGGGGCCCAAGCGAACTCCACCTCTGGCCTGGCCCGGCCTCCCCCACCGTCCATTTCCTCCGCAGCCGTTCCCCCCCCCCCCGCCATTCCCGTAGCCCCCCTCACCGAAGGAGTGGAGGTTCTGGATAGCGGACATACGACGCGCTTCGCTTCCCCTTTTCCCCGGGTCGGAAGCAACAACAGCAACGGCGACAGCAAAAGGCGGGGCGCGGCAACAACAACAGCAGCGACGGTAGCTCCTCAGCTCTCCGAGACGCCTAAAAAAGGAAAAGGCAGCAGGAAGGGCGGGTTTAAAATGTCCGACGGGTTATATAGTAGTGCGGGGTTTATGACGTCAGCGCGGCTCGGGAGGCGGGCGCATGGATTGGCTAGAAAGAGGAAAACTGGGGGGGGGGATGGGAGTGGTTGGGTTGTGGGCGTGGCTCCGTCAAACTCAGCTCCTCCCTTCTCCAGCTTCCGCATTTTGTGATGCAGGAGGTAGCGCAAACTGGACATAACTGGCTCTCCTTGTGACGCCACGGATGTTGGCGGGGATTGGCTGAAAAGCGCGGAAGGAGGGGAAACGGTCGTACGTTGCAGCGGACGCGGGGTGTCTGCACCATTTTCAAGAGACGGGAGGGGCAGTTCAAATATGTCCACAAAGGAACATAACGGCGCATGCGCGTTAGGTCGATTAAAAAAAAAAAGTGCCGCCCTTCCAGGGTTATTTTCGATAGGGATTAATTATATTAATAACGTTTTATTTCTAAAATAAAAAATTACTGGAATCTTGACATTCCCCCCTCTCCAAAGTTAAATACATTTTCTTTGATAAATTATTGCGTGTTTAGTAGGCACACAGATAACAAGATTTCTTGTCCATTTTTGGGGAGGAGGGAGGGAAATACTTGAACAAAATCTATGAACTAAAATCCATTTTTGTTAAACCAGCGATGTATTTCGGTGTCTGAGTCAAGCCTGCTTTGAAACCCAGAAGTGAAAATGGTAGCAACAATTCGCAGCCTATAAATGAAAATGTGAAAAATAGCAGTAAATTATCTCTTAATTGTTATAATTGAACTGTTATTTTATAAATGTATTTTATTTATTTGTTTGTTTGTTTGTTTGTTTGTTTGTTCCATTTATTTGCCGCCCTTCTCCAGAGACTCAGGGCATCTTACAATGTATTAAGCAATAGCCTTCATACTTTTGTATATACCTGCTTAATAGGGCTTCTGTAGGTCCTCATTTTACCTACCTTGAAAGGATGGAAGGCTGAGTCAACCTTTAGCCTGGTGAGATTTGAACTTGCAGTAATTGCAGGCAGCTAGCAACTAAGTGCTACTTTAACAGCACTTAGTCCACTGCGCCACCAGGCAAATATTTAAAGTGTTCCTGTGCTACCTCTTGCAGACAAAACTAAAGAGTAGTTTAAAATTCCCCTTTCTGCTATTGTCTATGGAAGCCTTTAACTTTGGTGGATTACCAGTATATTGATTGCATTTATAATATTGGCAGCTTCCGAGAAACCTGAACAGAAACAACATCTGCTGCATTGGGTTAATCTCTTGTCAATTGTGGGGTAGGGATATTGAGCATCCTTCCTTGCTCTCTGACCTCTCACGGTAGTTTTTGATACCATTGATTGTGGTATCTTTTTGGGTTACAGAGTTTGGGGCTGAATGGCACAATCTTGTGCTGGTTGCCTCCTTTCTTCAAGGCTGGTCCCTACTGGTGTAGATACAGAGTCAAAGATCCAGTCCACAGCTGCCTCCATGGTGTGCTGCAGAGCTCAGTTCTCTCTCCATTCCTTTTACAGTTTACATGAAACTGCTGGGTGGGTTCATTTGCTACCATGGGATGAGGTAGCATCCTTTTTAGCTAGTTGGTTAGTTTATTGTCATTGCACCTTATATAACGAAATTAAATGTCATCTTCAGTGTACATTATACATAAAACAAAACAAAACAAAACACACGTCCTTCACATACTATACAATCGTATTGAAAACCTCTGATACTGCATTAATATAGCACTTTACGGTAGAATTCAGTGTAGTTGCTGCTCCAGGATAGAAGCTGTTTTTCAGCCTCTTTGTCCTTGTTTGTATTGTCCTGTACCATCTGCCAGATGGTAATAGCTAAAAAAAGGGTGCCCAGGATGAGATGGATCTTTAAGAATGTTTTGAACTTTCTTAAGGCAACGGGAACTATAAAGCTCTTCCCAAAGAGGGGAGAGGGCAACCAATGACCCTCTGGCCAATGACGTTAACCCTCTGAGTGCTGTCTTATCTGCCACTGTGTAATTGGTAAACCAGACACAGGTGCAGTAAGTTAAAGTATGGTGCAGTGGTAGAAGGTCACCAGCAGTTTTTTATTCAGCTGTTATTTCCTGATAAGTCTCAGGTAATATAATCTCTGCTGGGCCCTTTTGACCAGTGCTGAAATGTGTATTCTGGGTTTTGCTGCATAATTTTGCCGAGTTTGAGATCCTGTCTTGCTCCCAGAGTGGTGCGGTTCCCTTAGACTTCCATTGTCAGGATGTTTATTTATTTATTTATTTAATTTTATACCACCCTTCTCCCGAAGGACTCAGGGCGATGAACAGTTAAAATAACATACATATAAATGTGAATATAAGATGATTAAGCCAATTTGGCTCATCAGTTAAGAATCTTCAGCATAAAGATTTAGAACAATTAGAAGAGATTTAGAAGAGATTTATTTATGCAGCCCGGCTTGGCATAACAGAAAGGTCTTAAGTGCATGATGGAAAATCCGAAGATCTGGGATCATTTGTATCCCTGGAGGTAACCTGTTCCAAAGGGTAGGTGCCCCCACAGAAAAGGCTCTTTCTCTGGGAACCACTAGTCAACATTGCTTTAGTGATGGCACCCTGAGGAGGCCCACCCTGTGGAAGTGTGCTGGTTAGTGGGAGGTTATCGGTTGCAGAACGTGGTCTCATAGGTACCCAGGCCCTAAGCCATGGAGCACTTTAAAGGTAAGAACCAACACCTTGACGCACACTCGGAAGACCACTGGGAGCCAGTGCAGCTCGCGTAGGAGAGGTGTTACATATGAGCGCCATGATGCTCCCAATATCACCCGTGCAGCTGCATTCTGGACCAGTTGGAGCCTTCGCGTGCACCTCAAAGGGAGCCCCATGTAGAGAGCATTACAGTAGTCCAGACAGGAAGTGATGAGGGCATGAGTGACTGTGCATAAGGAGTTCCGATCTAGAAAGGGTCGCAACTGGTGAATCAGGCGAACCTGATAGAAAGCTCCCCTGGCCATGGCTGTCATATCTTCTAAAGACAGCCACATGTCCAGGAGGACACCCAAGTTGTGAGCCCTCTCCATGGGGGCCAATGACTCGCTCCCAATAGTCAGCGATGGTATTAGCTGGCTATATCAGGATGCCAGCAGCCACAGCCATTAGGTCTTGGAAGGGTTGAGTCGGAGCCTGTTTCTCCCCATTCAGATCCGCACGACTTTGAGGCACCGGGACATCACTGCAAGGGCATCATTGGGGTGGTCTGGGGTGGAGGTGTACAGCTGAGTATCATCAGTGTAAAGATGGCACTGTACCCCAAAATCACGGATGAGTTCACCCAGCTGCTTTACATAAATGTTGAACAGATGAGAGGACCGACCCCTGCGACACCTCACAAATAAAGTGCCTTGAAGTTGACCTCTGCCCTCCTGCCAACACAGACTGTGACTGATCAGAGAGATAGGAAGAGAACCACCATAGAAAAGTGCCTCCCACTCCTAGCACCTCCAGGCGGCGCAGCAAGATACCATGGTCAATGGTGTTAAAAGCTGCTGAGATATCTAATAGAACCAGGATAGAGGAGCAATCCCTATCTCAAGCTCTCCAGAGATCATCAACCAATGCGACCGATGCCGTTTCAGTGCTATAACCAGGCCTGAAGCCGGACTGGAATGGATCTAAGTAGACCATTTCATCCAGGTACTGCGGGAGCTGCTGTGCCACCACACTCTCAACAACCTTTGCCACAAACCAAAGGTTGGAGACAGGACGGTAGTTTGTTAGAACAGCTGGGTCCAGAGAGGACTTCTTGAGGAGGGGCCTCACCATTGCCTCTTTCAAGGCGGAAGGCAAGAAACCCTCACACAGAGAAGATTTATAATCCTCTGCAGCCAGTCTCATGTAGTCTCTCAGAAAGCCAGTACCAACCAGGAGGAACACAGGTCCAATAAACGTGGTTGCGTTCAACTTCCCCAATAACCTGTCCATGTCTTCAGGAGACACAGGGTCATACTCATCCCAAATAACATCATCAAGACTCGCCTCCATCACTTCGTCTGAACTTACCCAGTCAGAGTCCAAGTGATTTTATCTCGAATTTGAGTGATTTTATCATGTAGATATTGTGCAAAATCCTCAGCTCGACCTTGCAAGACGTCTTCCCATGCTCCCAGATGGAGGAGGGAGTGGGTCACCCAAAACAGTGTGGCTGGGCGATTATCTGCCAATTCAATAATAGCGGAAAAATAGTTATATTTTGCCGCTGCTATCGCCACTAAGTAGATCATAATATATGACCTCACTAGTGTTCGGTCAGATTCGGAATGACTGGCTCTCTAATTAGTCTCTAGGCATCTTTTCCGGCATTTCATTCCCCTCAACTTCTTGGAAATCCAAGGAGCCGGGCAATTTCGACACTGGATCACAGGCTGCAAAGGCACAACCCGATCCAAGGCACCAGCGGCCATCCTATCCCAGGTTTCCGCCAGGTATTGAATCGAGTTGTGAGCTACAGTCTCAGGAAATGGCCTAAGCTCCATCTGTAATCTATCAGGATCCATCAGACGCCTGGGGCAGAACCATTTAATCGGTTCCGCTTCCCTGCGGTGGGGTGTACCAAACAGAAAGTCAAGTCTAAGGAGAGAATGGTCTAACCATGACAAGGGTTCGATGACTATATCCCCTATATCTAGGCCATTCAACCACTGGTCAGATACAAAAATCAAGCCCAGAGGGTGTCCTCCCGTGTCCACTGGGTCAGGTCATGGCCATCATGGAATGCATGAACCCCCGAGCTACCTCAGATGTTTCACCGATGGACGGCAAATTGAAATCTTCCATGACAAGAAGCCATGTTACACTGAGTGTGTATGTGTGTGTTCCAGCCTTGCTCTTGGACTGTAGATGTAAACAGTGTGAAGAGACTAGGGGAATGGACTGGGAATTCCTGGTTTGTGGGAATTTGGGAAAATATATAAACTCATATTTAGATGTCAATTAGCCTAACTAGCCAAGAAATTTCACTGAATGTCACTCGTCTTGGTTTCTTGCCATTAAAGACTTCTTTCCGGCAGCTCTGCTTCACAATTTCATTTGTTCTTCAAAATGCCATTCATTGTTTCCAGGCTGGAAGAATTCTCATCAGGAGTCATTTCCCACCCACAACAATTTTGGTGACCAGGAAGGAACTCCCAGCTCACCCAGCCACCAGACGGGGCCCAAAGAGTCGCTACCCTGCAGTGACAGATGCTTTTGTCTATGGGAAAGATTGCACAGATCCTGCCCGGTAGGCACCAGGCATTAAAGGGAGTTTCGGAGTCTTGCGCTCAATAGCTGACTGGAAAGAGGTTAAGTACCATCTAAATTGCCTTCTTTAGAGATAGGAAAGTGGAATTTGCTGTGTGCATGTGAGTGTGTGTATGCATGGGATATCCTCTACTGACAACAGCTGGATCCCACTCTCTTCGTGTTCTCTATAGCTGCCCACAGGCCTGCCTCTTGTAAAAGCAGTGACCAGCAGGACCCGGGAAAGCAAGGGGGGAGAACTGAAGTATGGGACCTTTTGTGAGAGGAAAACAGCAAGAGGTTACTGATTCCTTATGGGGTGAAGCTGCAAGAACCATCTCACCCCAGGCAATTGGGGTGACACTGCAGGAACTATGGATGGGAGCAAGCAGAGTGGAACAAGCCCAGGTCTTCGAGTGGAAAACGATGAAACCTGCTGAGCCCAGTGAGTCCCTGGAGTGGGTGTTGTGGCCCCGTCCTCTGAGCCTATCCCTTTGGAGGAAGGCAGCTCTGAGCAGGAGGAAGAGGAGCCAGCCAGATCTCCCAGCCCTCCCCCTCTGGCACCGGCTCAGGTGCCAGCTGAAAGAGAGCCAAGTAGTGGGGAAACAGGTGTCTCAGATGAGAGTGAGGGAGAGACGTCATTCCTGGACGCACGCCAAAGAAGGCGAGAGAAAAGGGTACTGCAGCTGCGGCGTATGAGAAAATCCTGAGTCATTGGATTGGAGTCACCGGATCAATGACTCACTGGACCACACCCAGAAGCATATGTATATAAGACAGTACGGTGGGTCACGAAGTTCGTGACGAACAAAGCTAAACAAACGGAGCAACCTCGTAGTCTTGGAAGCTAGATGAACGGCAAAGCTACGTAGGAGATTTTCTTGTTTGTGTAAACCAATAAAGTCCTTAGCAGACGGTGTGCATATCGCTGCCAAGGTTGAGATAAGAACTGCGGAGTGTGCCAAGTGATTATTAACCCTCGGCTGGCTGTGTTTTTGTGGGTCTCTGAAGGGGGGGGACAGATCAGTGGGTTCTCCCGCTGCTGTCATGGAGCCAGCCTCTAGTGGGCCTCTTGGAATGGTTTGACCAATTCAGCATGGGCAGTATCGCATAGGCACCCTCCACTAGCCAGCCCCGCTGGGTCCTAGCTCAGCCCATGTTCACCTTCCCAGACCCAGGAGCTGCGACCATCCTGAGTGGAGCATAAGTTTCATTCCACTCAGTGGAAAGTGGATCACACCTTAGCCTCTCCTGTCAGGCCCAGTCTATTGGGATGACAGCGCCTGTGGGAATCGGTGCAGCACCTCAGCAAGGCCCACTAGGGTATTCCAGCCCAGGACTGCTAGGAAAGACATTGGGGCTGCCGAGACCAATACCCCCCTCTCCAGCTGGTCATGAGATTGCCCCTTGCTGACCAGATCCCCCCTGGCTGGGCCATCCCACCCAGGGTTGGGTACAGTACTAGTGGATGCCAGCTCCCATCCCACCACCAGCACTGGGTGGACGCAACCAGCACAACCACCCAGCCAGCTGCTCCTCCTCCACAGTTCAGAGTGACATTTGATGGATCCCTGGGAAACTGGCTTATTTCTTCAATCGGATTTGGTCCCACATTGACCATTATGGGCACTAATATCAGACTGATGAAGACATAGTATCGACTGTTCCTGATGGCAAGAATGAGGGGGACATGGCCAATTAGCTAGCCCAGCAACATGATGAAGTAGCCCAGGAGCTCAAAGATGCACAAGTTCGTGCAACTGCTCAGAGTCTGATTTGAACACATGGCTCATAGACAAGAGTAAGAAGCCCAGATCAAAGCCCTGAAGCAAGCAGGCTGACCCTCAAAAGACTTTGGGATTTCTGGAGATTGGCTGGGAAACTGAGAGGCTGGCTTGAATGCCTTCTCATCCACCACTTCAAAGAGGCCCTAGAACAGGACATCAGGCAAGCTTGGGGCGTCAGGGGATTCTGGACCATGTACAGGACTGGTACAGTATAGCGGTAGCAAATGACTTGGAGATCCACTGCACTGGAAGCTTATCCAGGAGAAACCGGCCAGGATGATCCTGAGTCATTGAGCCCCTGCAAGCTGGCTGAAGCACGACAACCGGTGCTGCCAGATGCAGCCAACATGGGCACTGGGCATCCAAGGTCCTGGCTCCCACTCCAGTCCCTCAAATCCAGACCCCATCAGCCTCCTGCAGAAGGAGGACCCCAAGGAAGCCTCCAGACAAGGGGAGGATCACCTGACAAGTCATTGAGGTCCCTCTCCCCCAGCCGAGAGTGAGGAAAGCCCAGCTTTGGAAACCCCTCTGGGCTCTGCCAGTGAGGGCAGCAGCAAAGAGGACCCAATGGTAAGTGAAGCCATCCACCCATTCGCTGTGAAGACCCAGACAGTGCCAGAAACTGGGGTCCAGGGGGATGTAGTGGCCATTATACACACTGGCTGCACCAGGTGCCTAATCAGACTCCCCATTGTCCAGCAGTTAGGGATAGGCAAAAAGCCACTCCTATACCCCACACGCTTTGAGCAAGTTGATGGGTTGCTAATAGGCGGAGCCCAGCCACTTTAGTTATGAAGCTCCTTAGGTTGGAGTTCGGGTGCCACTGGGAGCTTATCCAGTTTGTAATAGCCCCCAAGATGACTAAGTCAATTATATTAGGGCTTGCTTGGCTAGACAAGCGGGGCCTGATCATCATGTGGGTGTCAGCCCCTCAAATTGCATTTTGTTCAGGGCTAACAGAAGAAGAAGGGGGAGCATCTGGCAAGAGACTGTTTGACATTTCACCTAGTGATCCCCTAGGAGATGAGAGGGGAGGGGGGAATTCCTGTGAGCTTAGATAGCAGAGAGCAATAGAATGATTTAGAAGATGGCCAATCAGAATAGGAGAGCAAGCCAGGAAGGGAGGGAGTTTGGGGGCAAAAGTCTATCCCTGGCTACAATGAGTCTAGGACAGAATGCTGTTCTAATAAATCGATGATTTTTTTCATCAAAGATGTGGCTGAGATGCGATTTATTTTAGACAGTTTCGAACCTTGACAGTGGGAAGATGGGTGCCGAAAGCTACGAATAGTCATTGGACCACTGCTGCCAATTCCTCCAGACAATTGCCAACAAATAAAAGCCCATGGTGACCCCAGTCAGCAGGAAATCATTGCTGCCACCTTTGATGGGCTCCCCGGTTTCCCCCAAGTGCCCAAGGAATATCTGGGTTTGGCGGACATCTTTAGCAAACAGGACTGCAACTCCCCCCCTTCCCTCACGACAGACTGCCCAATTGAATTCATGCTGGAAGCCAAGTTGCAAAAGCCTAAAATGTACTCCATGAGCCCAAAAGAAATGGCCAAATTGGGAAAATATATTGATGACAATTTGGCCAGAGGTTTCATTCAGTCCACAAAATCGAAAGTGGCTGCCCCCATGTTGTTCAAAGAGAAAAAAGATGGGGGGAATGAGGCTTTGCATTGATTTCCATGGAATTAATGCTGTTTGCATGGAAAACTCCTATCCCCTCCCCCTATTGAAGGACATGGATGCTGGACTGTCAAAAGCATTCGAGAAACTGAAGTGGCTCTTTGCCGAGGAGCCAATTCTCCAACACCCAGACCCGTAGAGATAGTTCATTGTCCAAGCTGATGCCAGTGATGTGGCAGTGGCAGTGGTGCTCCTCCAGAAGGACCCACAGGACTGGCTTTTGCCTTGCGCATATGTGTCCAAAAAGTTCATCAATACTGAGAGGCAGTGGGCAGTTGGGGAGAAGGAGGCCCATGCAATCCGCTGGGCTCTCCTCTCCCGGAAATACTTTTGTAAGGGAGTAAGGTATCTTTCAACATCTGGACTGATCACAAAAACCTCAAAGCCCTACAGGTACCCTGGAAGCTCTCCCCAAAGCGAGTCCGATAGGTGCAATATTTCTGGTGATTTATCTTTGAACTAAAGTACATTCAGGGAAGGGGGAATCTGTTAGCGGACACATTATAAAGAAAACCACCATTCGATAGCTGGAGGGAAGAAGTTGTCCATGCCATCATCCCCCCTTGCATCAAGCAGTGCAAGTCACCATCGGGGCCAAGCAAAACTGATCCTGTATGGAGAAACTGACAGCTGCACTAAAGGCGGCACTCCCAGCCGACCAATGGTTTAATGATAACAAGACCTTTTAACCCTGAGAGAGGGGCTAACTTGGAAGGGGTCCAAACTGTATGTCCCCACCAGTTTGAGGCTGTAAGTTTTACAGCACAGCCATGATTCACAGTTGAATGGCCACTTCGGCTTCCTAAAATCTCTTTACCTGGTCTGATGACTATTCTGGTGGCTGAAGATGAAAGCCAATGTGGAGGATAATGTAAGGAGTTATGCCACTTGCACCGTCATGTAGATGAGACCAGGGAAATCTCCTGTACTCCTCCAACAAAGTGGCTAAGATCCGCAGACCATGGGAGGAGATTGCCATGGACTTTATAGTTGAACTCCAGAGAGTGGGGGGAATACAGTCATTTGGGTGGTAATTGACTTATTCTCTAAGCAAACTCACTTCACTGCTTGTTTGGGATTACTCTTAGCCAAAAAGCTGGCTAAAATGTTCAACAAGCAGATTTATTGGCTGCATGGAGGGCCCTCTGGGTGATATCAGATCGGGGCATCCAGTTCATTGCCACATTCTGGAGGGAGTTCCTGAAATCTGTTAGATCGACTCAGGGGCTTAGCTCGGCTTTTCATCCAAGCATGAAAGGAGCCACAGGATGAATGAAGGCAATGGTGGAACAATACATAAGATGTTACGTGGATTACCAGCAAGAGAACTGGGTGGAACTGCTGCCTTTCACAGAAGTGGCTTACAATAACGCTGTGCATGGCAGCACTTCCTTTCAGGTCACCAGTGGCATAGACTTTAGTTTGTTCCTATGCCTGAGCTGCTGAGAGAGCCACCCTCCTCCATGACTCTTGCCAAATGGATGGAGTCATTAAAAAAGGCCTGGGAATATTATGAGGTACACAATGAAAAGCAAATGGTGTTAATATTTGTCAACATGCAAAAAGCATTTGACAGTGTTAAATGGGATTTTATGTTGAACCAGCTAAGGCACATGGAATTTGGTGAGAACTTTATAAACAAAGCAATTTATTTTAAACAAGAAGCCAAAGTAGTAATACAGGCATTCGCGGATGATCTTGTCTTCATTTTAGAAGACCCTCTGAGGTCAGGCACAGAGTTGATAGAGATGATAGAAGAATATGGTAGAGAGGCTGGGTTAAAAATGAAAAAAAATAAAACCAAGATATTGGTCAAAAATATTCCAAAGATGCAGAAGGATATACTAGAATCTAGATTGGATGTTCAAATTGTAAATAAAATCAAACATCTAGGAATTTGGCTAACAGCCCGATGCTCTACAATTAAGGAAGATAATTTTGTTAAACTATAGGATCAGACTGTAAGAGACCTGGAGAAGCAGAAAAATTTACAGTTGTCTTTGATGGGACACATAGCAGCAATTAAGACACATGTTTTGCCCAAATGGCTATTTTTATTTCAATCAGCTCCAGCAAAGCTAGATAAAAGGTTTTTTAAAGGTCTGGATTGAGTCATGCTGAAATTTATTTGGCAGGGGAAGAGGCCTAGGGTAAAGCTCAAAATGTTACAAGAGCATAGGGGGGGGGGGCTTCGGTCTCCCCTGATGGGAACTATATTATTGAGCTTCACTGCTAGCCTGGATAAAGGATTGGGTGTTATTGAAGAGGAGGTCTTTATTAGATTTAGTAGAACACAACCTACAACATGGCTGGCATGCACTGCTATGGAGAGAGAAAGCTCAACAGTATAAGTATTTCAAGAGACATTATCTAAGGTGAATATTGCTGGAAACCTGGGACATATTTAGGGGAAAATTTTATACCAAGATCCCAACTTGGTTCTCAGCAATAGAAGCGATGACATACCCAACAACTCTTAAACAGGATAATATTTTTAGATATAAAGATCTTGTGGATGCCCAAGGGATATTAAGGTCTAGGGGAGATTTGGTTGATAAAGGAATTAGGCTAGATTGGTGGACCTATGCTACAGTTCAATCTCGTTATAGGAGAGATAGAGATAGTTATGGGATATATGTGATAGAACAGAGTTTTGATAAAATATTATTGGGAGAGGACCATAAATACATAACCAAAATTGCCTGAGCGAATGATAGGAGAGAAGGTTGTAAAAGACACTATGATCACCTGGGGGAGGAATTTTGGGTACTCTATCCCGCTAGAAAAATGGCAACAAATGTGGGGGGAAATATTAAAATGACTATGGCAACGTCGTTCAAGGAAAATGCATATAAAATGTAGTATAGGTGGCATCTCCCACCAGCAAGAATTGCTAAAATGTTTCCAGGTGCATCAGAGTTATGTTGGAAATGTAGAAAAACCAGAGGTATGTATTTCCACCAATGGTGGACTTGTATAATGGCAGAGAAGTATTGGAGAAGGATTAAGAATTGAATTAAGGAAATTACTGATGTGGACCTTCAATGAAAACCTGAGATATATTTATATATTTGTCCAGAGGGGCTGAGCAAGAAAAAATGGTATCTCACTCTATATATTTTAATCACAGATAGAATAGTGTTCACCCAAAGGTGGAAAGGAAAAGAGGTACCAACTAGTGCCCAAATTATAAACAAAGTATTAGAGGCGGATAGAATGACATATATGTTGAAAGAAAAAGAGGATTCTGAATTTTTTCAAAGCTGGGATAGTTGGTATTGGTGGTTGAATAAAAGAATTGAGATGAAGTGAGGGCCTATGTTAATATGAAGAGAGATACACTTATTTAGATTGAAAGATAATTGTATGAAAATCACATTTGGGGATTACTTACCTTATTCTGTGTTGTGGGCATAATTATTTACCAATGAGGGCGGGAGTAATATCTGCTGGGATAGACGTGTTTGTATGGGTTTTTTTCTTTTTTTTTATGTTTAGTGTTAGGAATGGGGGAGGGAAGGAGGGGGATGTATGGTTTTTGTTTGTATGTATAAATAATGTTTTTGTCTTGTGTTGATTATAATTTGAAAAAATTAATATTTTTTTTTTTAAAAGAAGTTTTGACTAGAATAATTCAGGAAGATGAACAAATTAAGGGTTTAGAAATTAAGAAAGAAATCTTTAAAGTATAGGCTTTTGCAGACAACCTGGTTTTTATCATAAAAGAGACCTTACAGTCTGGTGTAAGGCTAAGGGAAGTACTGGGAGAATATGGTGAAGTAACAGGCCTGAGGATAAATAAGGAGAAAAGTAAAATGTTAGTTAAAAATATGACTAAATTGCAAGAAAATGAATTGGCTGGGAGAATAAACATTTAGACAACAAAAATAGTGAGATATCTAGGAATTAAAATGATGCAAGATGTGTTACACTCAAAGGGGACAACTATGATAAATTAATTGATCAAATCAAAGTGGACCTAGATTGGTGGAAAAATCTGCAATTCTCCTTTATGGGAAGAATTGCAACAATAAAGATGAATGAGTTCCCAAAATACTTTTTTTATTTCAATGTATACCGATCAAATTAGAAAAGGAATTTTTTTGAAAATTTAAACAAAATTATATTGAAATTTATCTGGCAAGGTAGAAAACTGAGAATTAAACTAAAAATTTACTGGACTCTAAGGAAAGAGAGGGATTTGTCCTTCCAGACTGAGAAAAATACTATCAAGCAGCAACACTTGCATGTGTGAGAGATTGGATATATCTAAAAAAACAGGAGGCTGTTAACACTGGAAGGCCACGACGTGTAGATAGGGTGGTATGCTATCCTCTGGGAAGAGAAACATAAGGAACACCAGTATTTCCAGAAGCATTTTATCAGACTGGCACTACTAAATGTTTGGGTTAAAACTAAGCAATCTAATTATATGGAAATTCCGAATTGGCTATCGACATTGGGGATGTTCACACACCCAAATTGTATTAAATTAGGAAGAGTAATTACATACAAAATATATTAAATGAAAGAGGAGAATTGAACTCTAGGTAAAACTTGTACAAGGAAGAAATATAACTTGAATTGTGGACATATCACCAAATCAAATCAAAATACACGAAGGACAAAAAAGAATGGGGCATAAAAACAGAAGGTGATTAGAAAAATATACCAATATTTACTGGAACGGGCTATGTTTGAAGAACAAGTGAAAGAAACCATGTTAACTTGGAATAAAAACTTTGGTTACAGCATTGATTTAGACAATTGGCAGGAATTATGGGAAAGAAATATAAAACTTACTTCAGCTACTACGTATAAAGAATATCTATACAAAATCTGCTTATCTATACAAGATAGGTAGCATCTCCCACCCACAAGACTAGCCAAAATGAACAAAAACCATTCACCGATGTATTGGAAATGCGAGGCAATGCTAGGGACTTTTTATCATATGTGGTGGGAATTCCCGAAAGCCAGAGACTTTTGGCATCAAATAAAATAATGGCTGTTATTTTAAGGAACGTTAACGCAAAATAGAGAGTTAAAGCCAGAACTTTTCTTACTGGGTATTACAAAAGATAAATATAATGAGGGAACCATATATCTAATGTTACATAATCTAATATCAGCAAGATTGGTCTTTGCGCAAAACTGGAAAAATGGAGAGACCGCCTCAGAAGAAGTAGTATTAGCTAAGATATTGACTTGCCACTGAAATGAACATGTTGACTTTGGAACTCAAAGATAAGAGCGAAACAGAATATTAAGAAATCTGGAATAAATTGTATTATTGGTTGGAGAGGAGGAGGAATGCTGGGGTAAAAGATCATTGATGAGTTGAAAGTTTAGAGATCTTTATGTTAGTTTTCTGTGATAGGAATGAAATTGGTATTGATGTAACTTTCACAAATGAAACAATTTATGTGTTTGAATTGTGATAGATGGCATACACTTGTATAGCAAAAAGGAACTGCGTTTGTTGTAAGGTAAAACTTGACAGAAATGTCTAAACTGGAAAAGTCACACCATATCCAATGTTTTTAATTGCATTATTAATAAAAAAACTTTTTTAAAAAAGGCCTTGGAGGACACTAAGAAAGCCCTGGTGGAAGCCACGGAACATACAAGAAACAAGCTGACAAACACCAATCTCTCCAGCCCCCTTTCCATGTGGGAGATCGTGTTTACCTGTCAACCAAATAAATTAAATTGAAATTACCCAGCAAGAAGCTGGGACCTTAATTCTTAGGGTCTTTTCCAATAGTGAAAGTAATTAACTGAATGACAGTTCAGCTTAACCTCCCACGCGTACCAGGGGAAGTGTATTCAGTCTTTCACTGCAGCCTGCTGAAGCCAGCAGTCAGTTCAAGATTGAGACCACAGGCCCAACCAGCACCCAAGCCCATAATGGTGGAAGGAGAGACCCATTACGAGGTTAAGAGAATTTTAGATTCTAGATTAAACAATTGCAATATTTGGTTCATTGGAAAGGATATCCTTTGTCTGGCTATTGTTATGGTCTGCCAGAAGCCTGCAGAGCTGGCAGCAGAGTTGGACAGCGATGAGGCAGAGGAAGAACATGGACCACTCCTGGAGGCTG
This sequence comes from Coluber constrictor foxii, assembly GCA_038048745.1. Classification (NCBI taxonomy): domain Eukaryota; kingdom Metazoa; phylum Chordata; class Lepidosauria; order Squamata; family Colubridae; genus Coluber; species Coluber constrictor. The sequence continues at coordinate 76,788,460 of CM075961.1, forward strand.
GGGAAGGCCCAGATGATGGCTCTGGATCGAAGGCAGAGATGGGGCCAGGGCCATCGGAGAGTGATGTGCGGACTCTGGAGCCTCCAGAGGCTGACAGTAGAGTGGCACAGGAACAGGATGACCCTGTTCCTAGTGCACATATGAGAATAGCTGCCAGAAGGCATGAGCAGCTAAAGCAAAGAGGATGTCTCGGGAGTAGGGCCAAGAGATGATTGACCATAAGGCTTAAAAGACCAGCAATGGCTCTTGGGCTCTTTGTCAACGTTGATAGAAAACAACGTTGATAGATTTGTTTTTATTTTGCTGCACTTATCTCTTGTCGGCGTCTTCTGCTTCTGAACTTTTGCCAAGAGAAGCCTTTGGCAGTTTGCCTAATTATACCAAGGTTGGTGATAGAAAAAGGTACAGAAGCTATGTAAAAAGTTGGCTTTGCTTACAAATGAATATGGGAGACATTTCTGGCCAGAAGGCAGTACATTTGAATACTCAATCCTGAAAGCACTTAGGTATAGACTGAAGCCAGCTCAGCTACCCTACTAGTATTGCTGGGCTGAACTTTCCAGGTTCAAGAAACTAGACCTGATTAAAACACAGGAAACCCCAAAATCCTATCAGCACCAGACAGTTCAGAACCAACATTTATGCCCCTTTGCTGAGCAGGCCTATAGCCAGGCGACAAAGAGGCCAGCTTGATTATATATTAATCACACTCTTTTTTCTCCTTCCAATTTAGTCATATGGAAAAAAGGATGCCCCGTCCTTCTGATTAGTCCCATAAGCAGTCATTATGATTATAAAATCTATTGTTGAGAGCTATAATCCTTCATGGGGGGATATGACTCAGTTATTACACATTTTCTTAACCAAGGATGAGTTAATGAAGCTCTTTGAGAAAACTGAGGAGCTAGCCAGGCAACTTATGATAATAACACCAGGGCAAGTAGTCACTGTTAGGGTTTGACTGGCCCCTAAATCTCCCAGACTAGGACTATAATAATAATATCCACTGGGACGAATATACTAGAACCAAAGACAATTTACTAGAAGCCCTGCAAGAAATAGGGAGAAAGCCCTTGAATTAGTCCAAATTTTAAGAGGGAAAAAGAAATACCCCTTTTTGGGTCCGACTCCTAGAGGCTGGGGTAGCATATGCCCATCTAGACTTAAATTGTCAAAAAGACCAGAGAACCCTAGCTGCTGCTTTTCTGGATCAATCAGCAGAAGACATAAGTGGACATTGTCATCAAATTGTCTCCAACTGGTCAACATTAGAGATCTTGGGGTTGTGCAGGATTACAAACTTGGTTTTTGACCAGAGTGAAAGGATAAAAGAGGTGGAAAAGAAGAGGAAGGAAGCAGAAAAGGAGAGAGAGAAAGAGAGAAGAAGAAGAGCAGAGAGAAGGGAGGATTGCAGGCACTTGCAGTTTTAAATGAAGAAAATGGACAAAGGCAAAGCCGTTCATCTAATAGATGGAGCGAATACCGGCCGTGTGAATTAAAGGGAGAATCAGGAGCTGGCTGCAAGCACTGCCTTCGATGTGTGGGAGAGAAGGACATTTCAGACGAGATTATACAAGGATTTACAGGGATACCAGGGGCTGGCTCCTCTTTTCCTAGAGAATTCTCTTCCCCACAAATGGGGAGAGACAGCCAGACAACTAGACCCCATTGGGAGCAACAAGAACTTGAAATGTCTTGACTAGAGGAAGATCATGAAGAATTTAAAGCCACATTCCATGGGCTAGCTATTTCCTTAAGCAATGATCCCGATGGAGAGCCCCTTCTTACAGTAACAATAAGGGAAAGGCATATGAATGCCTGATTTACACTGGTGCTACTTCGTCACTTATTACCAAGCCTCTTTTCAAGGGATCCATAATGCAGAGAGCCCAGGATAACATAATATCCTGTGGGTGGGAAGAAAAGTCATCTCTGTCAAATTCACTAGTGACATGACGGTAGAGTTAACCACTTTTCTTTAGAATATGTGTTCATTGTCTGCCCTCAGTCTCAAAGACCTGCTTTGCAAGCTAGGGGCAACCATCAAATGTAATGAAAAAGGGCTTGTCCCAGGCAAACATACACACATTACAATAACGTACCAACTTGAAAAGAAATCCCAAGTGCCCATAGACCACAGAAGCCTACACACTCCCTATGGGGATGGGATTCCATAGAAATAGGGTTATTAAAGGGAGCCACCCCAGTAAGAATTCATGTCAAATCAGGACCACCCCCATGCATTCCCCAATACAAAATACAAACACAAGCGGTAGAGCAAATTAGGAAATTGATAAAAGCATACTTAGAACAGGGAGTCCTCAGCAAGTGCACCTCCCCTTCTAATATCCCCATCTTCCCAGTTCATAAACCCAAACTTGATGAGGAGGGAAAACCCATTTTTGTTTCAATACATCAATAAATATTTCATATCAAGAGCATGTGTAGTACCTTGAAGAGCACTTGAAGGCTCCAACTGGTCCAGAATGCGGCCGTGTGGGTGATTATGGAAGCGACATGGCGCACCCATGTGACACCTCTCCTGTGTGAGCTGCACTGGCTTCCGGTGGTCTTCTGGGTGCATTTCAAGGTGCTGGTTACCATCCTTAAAGTGCTCCATGGCTTAGGATCCAGATACTTACAGGATCGCCTTCTGCCACCGATGGCCTCCCACTGACCAACACGGTCCCACAGAGAGGGACTTCTCAGGGTGCCATCGGCCAAACAGTGTTGACTGGCAACCCCCAGGGGGAGACCCTTTTCTGTGGGGGCACCTGTCCTCTGGAATGAACTGCCCCCAGGGATACGTATGATCCTCGACCTGCGTACCTTTTGCTGTGCCCTTAAGACTCTACTTTTCCAATAGGCTGGGCTGGCTTGATAAGAAATTGAATTGGGTGTTTTAATTTTTGGGTTTTTAATTCTGGGGCCAAAATATTTAATTGTTTTTAAACTGTTTTTAAATTTTGTATTTTATGGTGTTTTACTGTGGCTGTACACCGCTCTGAGTCCTTCGGGAGAAGGGCGGTATAAACTAAACAATAATAATAACAACAACAACAATAACAACAACAATAATATTAATAAAAAATACCTAACCCAGCTACAATAATAACAGAAGTGCCAGTGTCAGTCACCCACTTCAAAGTAGTGGACCAGTAGTCAGTAGTCAGTGGACCAGTAGACAGTAGTGGACCTTTGCGCAGCTTTCTTTAGTATACCTGTAGACCATGCATCACAATACCTCTTTGCATTCACATGGGAAAAACAGCAATTTACCTGGACTCAGCTGCCCCAAGGCTATACCGAGTCACCTACCCTGTTTCCTCAAATCTGAAAGGCAGACTTCCCTTCTATCTCGTTGCCTCACAATTCTACCTTAATTCAATATGTGGGCGATTTATTATTAGCTTCAGAGTCAGAGGAAAGCTGCAGGGCTGATACCTATCATTTGCTTGAATGCCTGAGAGGGGTCATAAAGCCTCACCCTTAAAGCTACAGTACCTAAAAAAAAAAGAGGTTACATACTTGGGATACATTATTGCCCCTGGAACAAGGAAATTAGCACCAGAAAGGGTTAAAACCATATTAGTAATGAAGCATCCCTAAACAAAACACCAAGTTTGAGCTTTATTGGTGTCCTGGGGCTTTGCCACCCCTGGATTCCCTCCTTTGGGGAAATGGCAAAACCACTGATTCAATTAACTGCCAAAGATCAGCTTGATTCTGTTGAATGGACTAAGTCTTTAATAGATATTTTTCAGAAGATAAAGCAGACTATAACCTCTGCCCCAGCTCTAGATCTCCCTGATTACCAGAAACCTTTTTTTCCTCTTCGTTCATGAAAATAAATGTGTAAGCTCAGGGGTACTAGCACAAAAATTTGGCCCTACAATGTATTACATGATTGCTTGCATTTAGTCCAAGATGCTGAACTGCCACATCCCGACCTAAAAGACGCTTCCTTAGACCTAGAATTATTTACTGATGGCTCTTCCTATCTGCTTGATGGAGCCCATGTAACAGGAACTGCAGTCATTTCCCTACATGAAACAGCTTGGGTTTCCCTTTTGCCACTGTGCTATAGCGCTCAAGTGACTGAACTTATTGCCTTAAGAAAAGCATGCGAATTAGCGAAGGACCAGTCTACCAACGTATATACTGATTCCAGATACACTTTTGGAGTCTGTCATGCAACGGTGCCTGATGGAAACAAAGGGGCTTCTTAACATCTAATGGCCAATCAATTGCCCACACTGACTTCATATCTGACCTATTGAAAACTATCCAATTGCCTTCATCCACAGCAGTCATCCATTGTAGAGCACACCAAAAGGATGACTCAAAGTCACAAAAAGAAACCAATTCACTGATGCCACAGCCAAATGGCCTGCCACACAACCTCTGCAGACATCTACATGTTCCCACTCTTCCAGTTAGGACCGACAGTGCAATACCAGGATCTGTTAGAACCAGGGGAAGCAAAGGCATGGGAGGAGATGTGTGAAGCAACTTATCAGGATGGCTTCTGGTGGGTCCTGGATGGAAGACCCATGCCTCCTAGACACCTGCTGAGATTAATCTGTCAGCAGTTATACTCAAAGGATCACTGTGGAACCCAAGCAATGGTAGATGTCATAAGGAGGGTGCGGTATGCCCCAGGTGTATACAGTGAAGCCATACCTATCACCAAAACCTGCCAAATTTCCCAAGCCCATAATCCCTCCTCAAGAAAAGCTATCCACTCAGGGGGAAAGCCATGGGCCCCTTTGAAAAAATCCAACTAGACTACACCCAACTCCCCAAGGCTAGTGGTTACCAGTGTGTACTGGTGTGCAGGGACCAGATCACCCACTGGGTGGAAGCCTTCCCATGCCACTGTGCCACCACTCTAGAGACAGCATGGCATTTATTAAAAGACCTTGTGCCCAGATCTGGAGTCCCAAATGATTTGGACATGGACATGGACATGGACACACACTTTGTGTCACAAGTTATCATGCATGTACTTCAGGCATTGGACGTTAAGCAGGACCTACACACTCCAGGACACCCCAGTTCTTTGGTGGGAAAATAGAGAGAAATAATAGGGAGTTAAAGACCTTCCTAGGTAAGCTTTGCCAAGAGACCCACCTACCCTGGCCCCAATTATTACCTGTACCCTTGTTCCACCTTAGAACCCGGCCAAGGAGAGACGTAGGCATCTCTACCTTTGAGTTAGCATTTGGATGCCCACTTGACACTTTCAAAGGCCTGGACCCTCAATTCCTTTGCCTAGAAAGAGGGGAGGTGGTCTTATCATCCTATCTTATAACTCTCCAGCAGCAGCTCAAGGAACTATGGAAGCAGAGTGCGCTGATACAGAGCCTACCACTGGAAGAAAATCTACATCCCTTGAACCAGGAGATTGGATCTTGACAAAATCTTACACATGCAAATCACCACTATAACCAAAGTGGACTGGACCCTACTCACACAATTAGGATTGCAGAAAAGAATGCCTGTATACATTGGACTGGAAGAATTCTCATTGGGAAGCTTTTCCCTCCCCCCACCAACAGTTTCTTATTTATTGTTTTAATGTTGACGGTGCATTTTATTCAATGTCTGTAAACTACCCAGAATCACCTTTGGCGAAATGGGCAGCATGAAAGTTTGAAAAGTAAATATCAATATATGCAACCCAATAATGATCCACCCAGAAGGCAAATACCTGAAATATGGACTCATTGAATTATTCTTTTAGCGTAATTACAGGGGCATTTTCTAAGCAGTTGAAAATAACAGATGCATACTTTGTTCTCAAATAAATACCATCTTGGTCAGCAATAAATTAGTAGATGGAATGATGCAATGCAAGGTCAGAAATAACAGAGAAGTATAGTACCACAAAATAGTTTCTGGTATTTTTATGACTAAATGTTACTCACTTCAGATTAAATTCCAAAGAGTCTGTAATGTATTCTCAAACCAAAACAATTTGCTGCATTTACCTCTTTGGATTCCTGAACTGACTTACATGCAATTGTTCTAAAGAGGTGCTCTGCCTCTGATTCAGACACCACAACATCTGCAGATCTTTACACACTGCTCTTTATCCCTGGGATGAGATTTTAATTTTTTTTAAAAAGTGTTGTTTGGAATTGAACATTTGCTCAAAATTATTAAGTAGGCTTTTCATTGTGGTCATCTGGGAGTGCCTTACCTGGCACAATCCACATTAGCCATGCTGATGTTTTATGCATAAGGTATTGTAGTTTAGAATGGCTGCTGCTTAAACTTCCCAACTTGATTCCTATAGACAGTTGCTGTCTTCTGTGTGTGAAATAAAGAGAAATGGGCACATCCCTGTTATGAAATAATCACACAAATACTGTGACCTAGGTAATTGCATTAGACATCATAACACAAGTATATGGTTGGGGCGTTCATTTAATGAAGTCATTGTGCATGCATTATTTTAAATTCATCATGATTTTCTCAGTGGTGGGTTTCTACTGGTTTGCCCCATTTTGAGCAAACTGGTAGCGGTGATGGTGGGAGGCTCCACCTACCTGCCCAGACTTCACCACTGATGTCTGGACGGTGTGCACATGCACTCACAGTTCTGAACCAGTAGCAAAGGTAAGTGAAACCCACTATTGGATTTGCTCCAAGTGCCACTGTAATTTTTCTTGTATTGGGTTCGATTCTGGGATTGCTTGGCTCTCTATAATAAAGCAAGAAACAGAGACATCTGGGGTATTATTTTTCAAAATACCATCAACAACGAATACAGACTTGCTAAAACCTGATTCTTATTTTGTACAGCATGCAGGGGTGCGTAAAACAAGCCATTATTGGCTGCCCTTGTATTTAGTTTTCTTCAGAAGAATGTAGCCCAGTCAGTCTTTATAGGTTAAAGTGTAAGAATGAATTAACTCTTTCAGTTTAGAATAGATTTAGATAGGTGATGTTAGTTTTTGCTGCTTGAAATATGATTTCCAAGGTCCTGTGGTCATGTAACCACAATTTGTTATGGTTGTGGCATGAGTTGCAATACTCATTTGGAAGAATGCATTCAAATTTAAGATTGCATAATTTGCTTTATGAATTGCAGAAAAAACAGTTGTAACATTGGATCCAATCAGCTGAGTGACTTGACAATTGTCATGACTATAACTAAAATTCTGATGCCAATTGGGGTTGTAAGTCAAAGAATACCTATATGTCAGCATGTGAATGAAATGTGCCTGACATTCTCTGCTTTCTCATTGCAAGCATTGGATGAATTAAAATTTTTGTGAGCAATATATATGATATTTGTTTTATATGTTAGTGTATATGGCAGTTATAGTGCCAGGATAGTCGCACTGTGTCTGTTGTGGCTCCGTTGCCTGAGCCTGCGTCATCAGCAGGGGAGGACTCTGAGAGTGAGGGAGAGGAGTTGGCAAGGCCTCCTTCTCCAGGACTCTCCTCTCTTGCAATGCATCCGGAGGACACCGAAGGGCAGGAGATAGGCCCAGAGCCAAGCTTGTCCCCGCAGCCACAGGAGGACATTGACGAGGGGAGTGAGTTTTGGTTGGACCCTCGCCAGCGTCGGAGAGACAGGAGAGCCCAGCAGAGGAAAAGGCGTGGTCGTGATTAGCTGGTGGACCATGCCTCCTACCAGACTATATAAGTGAGGGATTGTCACCATATATTTGTGACGAACAAAACAAATATACGTGGATCCCGGTTTTGAATCGGCCCGGCGTCTTAGCTGTGGTGTGTATGTGAGGGACCTTTTAATAAAGACGTTGGCAAGCAGCTGCGGATTGCTGCCGACCTTTGTTATCATCTCACTTGGTTGCCTGCCAGTTCCTTAGCCTCTGGTTGTCTGAAGGGGGGAGTTATTTCTGGGCATGGGGCCAGAACATCTTGTTCGTCACCCAAAAAAGTTAACCCATCATGACCACGATGGATCCACAGCTGCAGCAAATTATCCAACAGTTGCAAGCTGACAACCAGCTCCTGCAGCAGCAGGTGGGCCAGTTGACTGCAAAGCAGGCTGGGGGAAATGTGCCAGCAGCTGTTCCTCCTCCCCCTCCTCCTTGTCGGAAAAGCCCTATCAGTGTGCCTGATAAATTCTCTGGGCAGCAGGAGATGTTCCCGGCTTTCATGGGACAATGCCAGCTGTTTATGGCAATGAGGCCGGAGGATTTTCCAGATGACCAGGCTCGGGTGGCGTTTGTTATCAACCTCCTCTCCAGCAATGCAGCCCGATGGCCCACGCCTCTGTTGCTGCAGAATAGCCCCTTGTTGGCAGACTATCAGGGCTTTTGGCAACATCTGAGGGTGATGTATGAGGACCCCCTGAAGACCCAGACGGCAGCCAGGCGCGTCAAAGATCTCCGTCAAGGGAAGCACCCCCTGCAGGAATATGTGGCTGAATTTCGGCTTCTGGGCCAGGACTCAGATTGGAATGATGCAGCGCTCAGGGACGCTTTCCAGGATGGCCTCTCTGATGACCTGCAGGATGAGCTGGTTCATGTGGAGGCACCTCAGACACTCGAGGCCCTTGTCATTCAGTGCTTGCGCATTAATGCCCGTTTCCAATGGCGCAAGACCCGTCAGCCCATCCAAGAACCCCCGCGTCCTGCACCGACAGCGTCCCGGGTCACCCCGCGCTTTGTGGCGCCCGTGGAGGAGCCCATGGAGCTGGGCGCGGCCTGACCTCGCCTGACAGCCCCGGAGTGGATGCGGAGACGCCAAGGGAGATTATGCCTCTATTGCAGGGAGGCTGGACACTTTGCCGCTTCATGCCCCAAGAAGCATAATGGGACGTTCACGCCTGTTCCTGAATCTCGGCAGGACCAGCCGGGAAACGGGGCAGGCCCGGCCTGGGGGAAACCTTAGGCTGGGTACGTATCACTGCCCCACCTGATTCAGCGGAGGTGGACTCTGGGCCCCCTCAACACCTAATCCTGGACATCCGGGTGTTGTTGGCCGACCGGTCGGAGGGGTTTCCGGCACATGCGCTGGTGGACTCGGGGGCCACCACGAACTTTATGGACCAGGCCTTTGTGGCCCATTTTGCGGTCCCCTTGCTTCAGTGGACCCTCCGTTGAGAGTCGAGACGATCGATGGGCAGGAACTTGTTGCGGGGCCCATTAAGTTCGCGACTCAACCCTTGCGCCTCGCCATTGGGGCCCACGAGGAGGCAATCCATTTTTACGTGACGGCGGACCTGCATTTCCCGCTGGTTCTGGGGATGGCCTGGCTTCGGGCGCACGATCCGCAGGTGGCTTGCTTGAGGAACGCCATCTCCTTCCCGAGCCTGCAGTGCATCGACCACATCCGCCACACCTGTGCCGGCCAGGACGTCTCCACCCCTGCCGTCTCTTTGCCTCCTTCGCTGACGTCCTTCGCTGACGTGTTCAGTGAAAAGGAGGCAGACCGCTTACCCCCGCATCGACCCTATGACTGCCCAGTGGATCTGGTGCCCAATGCACCCCTGTCCACGGGACATCTGTACTCGATGTTGGAGCCCGAATTGGCTGCCCTACGGGACTTCCTGGACAAAAACTTGGCCCGAGGGTTCATCCGACCTTCATCCTCCCCTCTCTCGGCCCCAGTCCTCTTTGTGAAGAAGAAGACGGGGGACTACGCCTTTGTTGCGACTACCAGCGGTTAAACGCCATCACCGTACGGAATCGCTACCCCCTGCCGCTCATCCCGGAGCTGATGGAGAGGTTGCGGGAGGCCTCGATTTTCACCAAGCTCGACCTCCGGGGAGCCTACAACCTGGTGCGGATGCAAGAGGGGGATGAGTGGAAGATGGCATTTGGCACCCGATACGGACACTTTGAGTATACTGTCATGCCGTTCGGGTTGACCAACGCCCCTGCGGTCTTCCAGCATCTGATGAATGACGTGTTCCGGGACATGTTGGATCGGTTCGTGGTCATTTATCTCGATGACATCTTGATCTACTCCCGGTCCCCGGAGAACCACGTCCAGCACATCCGCCAGGTTCTGCAGCACCTGCGGGAGCACCAACTCTATGCGAAGTTGGAGAAATGTCTCTTCTTCCAGACTTCCATAGAGTTCCTTGGGCACATCGTCTCCCCGGAAGGCATCGCGATGGACCCGCGTAAGGTGGAGGCCTTACTTAGTTGGGAACCCCCTCGTCGGGTGAAGGACATCCAGCATCTGTTGGGGTTCGCTGACTACTATCGAACCTTCATCCCGGGCTTCACCATCCTGACCTTGCCGATGACCCAGCTCCTTCGGAAGAAGGTTCCATTTCAATGGGGTCCCCCGCAGCAGCAGGCCTTCGAGGTTCTGAAGCAGGCCTTCGTTACGGAACCTGTCCTGAGGCACCCCAATCCACATCGTCTGTTTGTGGTCAAAACGGATGCGTCCAATGTGGCGATTGGGGCGGTTCTGTTACAGGCCCCGGCGGATGGTGGCACTCTTTTTCCCTGTGCTTATTACTCCTGGAAACTCAATCCTTCCAAGCGCAACTACACTATCTGGGAGAAAGAGTTGCTGGCTATCAAGGCCATGTTCGAGGCTTGGCGGCATCATCTTGAGGGGGCCCGACACCAGGTGGAGGTGCGGACAGACCATCGGAACCTGGAGCGCCTCACAATGGCCAGGAAGTTCAACCAGCGGCAGATCCAGTGGTTGTTGTTTTTCGCCCGGTTCAACTTCCACATGACCTACATCCCGAGTAGCCACAACCTGCGGGCAGACGCCTTGTCCCGCAAGCTGGAGTACTTCTCTCCGAAGGAGTCCCTGCCTCCGCGGACGGTGCTGCCAGCGGAATCCTTGGCCGCAGCCCAGGAACCCATGGACTTGCGGGCTCAGGTGCGGGAAGCGCAGCGCCAGGACGCCTGGTCGCAACAGTGGCAGGCGGAAGTCGGCCCTGCCTCCCTTGGACTTTGGAGGAGGGCTTGTTAAAACACCGAGGCCGGCTATACGTGCCCACGAGTCCGCTCCGAGCCATCGTTATGAATCAGTGCCATGACAACCCCGCGGCAGGACATTTTGGGTTCTTTAAGACTGAACTTGGTGACGCGGACTTTTTGGTGGCCTCGGGTACGGCATGACGTGCACGCGTACGTGACGTCCTGCGTGCCGTGCCGACAGGCCAAAGCCGCGTCAGGCCCACTGCCTGGACTTCTCCAGCCGCTGCCGACACCGGAGAGACCCTGGGGAGCCATCTCTATGGACTTCCTGACGGACCTGCCACCGTCTGCCATGTTCACTACCGTTCTCGTGGTGGTGGACATGCTCATAAAGATGGCACATTTTATTCTGTGCCGTGGACTGCCATCGGCCCGCACCATAGCCCGATTGTTCCTGCAGCACGTTTTCTGCCTCCACGGCCTGCCGGACAGAGTGGTTTCCGACTGCGGGGCCCAGTTCACGGCCTGCTTCTGGAAAAGCCTAATGGCCGCGTTGGAGGTGCAGGTGTGTCTGTCGTCGGCACACCATCCGGAGACTGACGGGGGGACGGAGAAGGTCATCGGCATTCTGGAGCAGTACCTCTGCTGCTACGTCAATCAGCAGCAGGACAACTGGGCCGAGTACCTTCCCCTGGCGGAGTTCGCCTTCAACAACTCCCAACACACCTCCACTGAGATGACCCCGTTCCATGCCAATGTGGGATACCATCCACGGCTATTCCCTCTTGGATTCCCCTGTTCCCGAGACCCAGGACTTCCTCTCGGAGCTGCAAGCGGTGCAGCAGCTGGTGCGTCGGCAGCTGATCCGGGCGAAGGAGGACTATAAATGGGCCGCCGACTGCTCTCGACGGGCCACGCCACCGCTGGAAGTTGGGGATCGGGTGTAGCTCCCCACGGACCGGCCAGCGAAGAAGCTCGACCACCATTTCATCAGACCCTTCCCCATCGAGGCGGTCATCAGCCCGGTGGCCTACCGGTTGACCCTGCCCCGGTTGATGCGGCTCCACCCTGTGTTCCATCGGTCCCTTCTGGTCCCTGAGGCTCCGCTGTGCCGCCGACGCCCGACGGCACCTGCTCCCTTGACCACGGTTGCCGACGACGGCTCCACGACGTACGAGGTGGACAGCATCCGGGACTCCCGTTGGCTGAAGGGCCGTTTCCAGTACCTGATTGCCTGGAAGGGGTACGGGCCTACGGATTTCTCCTGGGTGGACGCTTCCTCCGTACAGGCTCCTGACTTGGTACGGGCTTTCCATGCGCAGTTCCCGTCCCAACCGCATCTGGACCGTCAGCGGCGGGGGAAGGGCCCAGCGGGGGGGATAGTGTTGTGGCTCCATTGCCTGAGCCTGCGTCATCAGCAGGGGAGGACTCTGAGAGTGAGGGAGAGGAGTTGGCAAGGCCTCCTTCTCCAGGACTCTCCTCTCTTGCAATGCCTCCGGAGGACACCGAAGGGCAGGAGATAGGCCCAGAGCCAAGCTCGTCCCCGCAGCCACAGGAGGACATTGACGAGGGGAGTGAGTTTTGGTTGGACCCTCGCCAGCGTCGGAGAGACAGCAGAGGAAAAGGCGTGGTCGTGATTAGCTGGTGGACCACGCCTCCTACCAGACTATATAAGTGAGGGATTGTCACCATATATTTGTGACGAACAAAACAAAGATACGTGGATCCCGATATTTTAACATGAAATGAATAAAAAATTATTTTAAAAAAAGAGGCTCTGGATCAGTATCTTAGGCAAGCATGTACCTTCTGGGGAGTACCAAACCAGATCCAAGACTGGTATCGGATGGCGGTGACTATAGACTTAGCGATTCACCCCCACCAAAGATCCATGCTAGAAAAGCCCCCCCCCCCCAATGACCATTGGGACATCAAGTTGTCACTAAGCAGGCAGTGGAGATTAGACTGACACCATTATAAAGTGCTTCAGGTGTGGCCAACTGGGCCACCAAGCCTCCAAATGCCTCGCACTGGCTCCAGTCCCTCAGGCGCGAATGCCAGCAGCTGCAAAATCAAGGAGAACTGCCAGAGAGCCACAAGACAAAGACAAGTTTGTTCGGCAAGCCGTGGAGGTCCACCCTCCACTGTACCAGGAGGGGCGAACTCCAGCTCCAGAGACCGCCAATACCAGCGGAAGTGGTGAGGAGGACCTGATGGTAAGTGAAGCCATCCATCGCTTTGCTTAAAGTCTCACATAGTAGTACAGCTGTATTTATCCAGCAGATCAGCAAAGTGTTACACAATCACTTATATGAAGGGATGCTCGTGTATCTCGATGACATCCTCATTTACATCCAGACTATGGAGGAGCACATCCAGCTAGTTTGACAGGTCTGAAAAAGTTACTGCCTGCCAACCTCTATGTGAAGTTGATGAAGTGTGACTTCCATCAAACACGATTGGATTACCTGGGGTATTCTGTGTCTGGAACCGGGGTGGAGATGGACCTGACTAAAGTCCAGGCAAGTACCGAAGACATGCAAACAATTCCTGGGATTTGCCAGTTTTTACCAGCAGTTCATCCCTTCATTTGCTATGGTGGCACTGCTATTAGCATACAAAGCACACAAAGCCCCAACTGGGTCAACTGCTCCCCTGGATGGCGGACTGCTAGTGGGAATTCGAAGCCCTCAAAGCCTTGTTCACCAAGGTGCTGGTGCTGAAACATCTGGACCTTGAACAGGCCTTTGTAGTTCAAGCTGATGCCAGTGATGTTGCTGTAGCCACTGTTCTTCTCCAGGTGGGCGAGCAGGGAGCATCACAGCCATGTACGTACACTTTTTACAAACTGACCAAAGCCAAACAATAGTTTCCCAGGGCTACCTGGGAAAAAAGAGCTCTTGCCATTTGGTGGGCCCTCATGACATGGCACTTTCTCCTGGAGGGTAGTAATGTACAATTTGAGGTACGAACAGATCATAAAAACCTCAAGTCTCTAAAGGCCCCATAGTGATTGTCACCTAAACAGGTGCAGTGGGCGCAGTACTTCCAATGTTTTTGGTTTACATTGAAATACATCCCTGGGAGACTTCCGGTTTCGATCCCCTCGGCGCTGGGCGGCTCGTTTGATCGTCCGCCGCCCCCGCCGCCTGTAGAGCCGCTTTTTTCTCTCAAAAGCGGCTTGGAACGCTCCCCTTTTGCAATAAGGGGGAGCGAGAGTGGGCAGCAAAGGTTGAGCCCCAGAAGTGCTGCCAGGGTGGTCTCTAAGCCCTGGTAAGCGCTTTGGTTGGGGCTCCCTATTTAAGCTGCTGAAGCTCCGAGCGGCGTGGGACTTCTGCAAAGTCAGAACAAGCTGGGGAGGAACCGAAACGAACGAAGCTAATTCCCAACTGAAAAACAACAAGTTTGGTGAGATCTGGAAATCTTTGCTGATGAATATAAAGTTTTTTAATGAGTTTTTTTTAAAATTTGGAAAGCAAGCTGTTTGAATTTAAAGTGTGTGAAAATGGCGGCTGATTAAAGCAGAGTCAGTGAAAGCGGAAGGAGAAAGTGCAACAAGAAAGCGAAAGTGTGCTTGGCTGTAATTGGACTTTGTTTATTCACAAGTTCTACAAGTTTCTTACAATAATAATTCTTTAAAGTATCTTTTCTTCATAAAAGTTAATGGAACTTGTTCCTCTTTTGTAACCCTGGGGAGATCAGGAAAAGGAGGAAGATTTTTTTCTTTTCTGCCTGGATTTAAGCTCTGTACAGGCATGACTTCAAAGAGAGCGGGGGGGGGATTCCCCCACACACCAGACAAAGGAAAAGCCTGTGTCAGCTTCAAAGCAGTTAAAACAGACACAGGATAGTGATACAGAAGATTTGAAAGCATTTATACAGAAATATATGGGAGAACTCTCTGGCCAAATGAGCAAATTGGATGAAAGGTTGACTAAAAATCAAAAAGAAATGAAAACAGTGGTGGGGGAAGTCAAGGAGTTGGTGGAAGAAAAAACTGAAGGATTACAGCAGAGTGTAACTAAAGTAGCCACGGTTCTTACTGATGCTTTACTGGTGATTGAGAAAAAAGTGGAGGATTTAAATCTTGAAGTTGAGACAAACAAAAAGGAAGTAAAAGAGCAGATGTTCAAGATGGGGGTGCAGAGCCAGAGGTTTGAAGAGGAGATTACCATGCTACAATTTCGAAATATGGAATTTGCTTTAAGATTAAGAGGCCTAAGGGAAAATAACCGTGAAAACCTGAGGGCAACCTGTGTGGAGGTGTTGGCGAAGATTTTGAAAGTTGAACCAGAGGTGGTGGATAATAGAATAGACAAGCTGTACAGAGCTAACTCACGTATCGCAAAACAGAGAAATTTGCCAAGAGATGTGGTAATTTACTTTACTGAGAGGAAATTGAGAAATGATATTTTGCAATACTCTTTTCAGTCTACGCTTCTACATGGTGGCAATCAAATTGGGGTTTTTAAAGAGTTACCACCAAAGATGTTAAGAGACCGGAAAGACTTTGGTTTCCTTGTGAATGAGCTGAAGAGGCGTCAGATCCCATTTAGGTGGGATGTCCCTGTTGGAATTGTTTTAAGATTTGAAGATGTGAGATATCGTATCAATTTGGTGGAGAAGGCGGAACAGTTCTATAACAATGTGTTGAAAAAAGTTCCTTCACCCCGCTCTTCTACACTCATACCTATTGAAGATATCTCAGTTGAGCAGGTTTCTCAAGAGGGACTGTTAAAGGAAGGTCAAGAAGCCCCAAGGGAGGAAATTTTAGGTGCAGCAGGAGGTGTTTTAGAAGACTCATTAATAGATTTTCCTGAGGTGAAACCAAAGCAATCTAGAGCTACAAGAGAGGTGGAACCGGATTTGGATTTACTGATGCAAGAACCCAAGAACCAACATATAACCAGAGCGGCAGGGAAGCAACGATTGGAAACAGACCAGGGAAGACACCACAGGAGGAGAAGGAAGCGAATGGGAAAAAGTTATACTCAGAAGCTGTGGGAGGAGCAAGACCGAAGACGTCGGCGGTTGCTGGGACTCTTCATGAATTGCTTCGAGGGCTTCAGCCATCGTCAAAATGATACTTAAAATTTTATCTTGGAATGTGAACGGCTTGAATTCACCGCAGAAAAGAAGAAAAATATTTCATTATCTAAAACAATATAATAATGATGTTGTTTGCTTGCAGGAAACTCATATAAGAACCCAGGACCAGAAACTTTTAATTTCAAAAATTGGATTACAATTTATATCTTCTAGTAGGGCTAAAAGAAATGGACTTGTCTTTTATATTGCTAAAAGAATACCAGCTAAACTTATAGAAGCGGATGATGAGGGGAGATACATTGCTGTTGTAATAACTGTACAGAATGTTGAAGTGCTTCTAATTGGCATTTACGCCCCGAACCAGCAACAGGAAAGTTTTTATAAAATGTTGAATGGGAAAATCTTGCAGTGGAATTACAAATCTTTTTTGATTATGGGAGACTGGAACGGGGTGATTGATGTAACACTGGATAAAAAGACATTTGCCAAGAAAGGGAATAAGCTACCACAGACTTTTTTTGCTATGAAAGAGGAACTAGAGTTGAAGGATGTTTGGAGAATTCATCATCCAAATGAATTGGATTTTACTTTCTTCTCAGATAGACACAAATCTTTTTCGAGAATTGATTTTATGCTGGCTACTACTGACTTACTGAATGTAGTGACAAAAACAAAAATTCTTCCTAGAACTTTAACAGATCATAGTCCAGTCTGGATTGAGATGAACCCAGGCAAGAGAGAAAGGAGATCTTGGCGTATGAATGAAAATATTTTCAGATATGAAAAGTATATTAAGGAGCTTAAGGAACAAGCTAAAGAATTTTTTTATATTAATTTGAATAAAGGTACACCCATCGAGATAGTATGGGATGCATGCAAGGCCTATATGAGGGGTGTACTGATACATATGAATTCTAGACATAAATTAATTCGACAGAAGTCGAGATTGGACTTGGAGACAGAGATAAAGGATAAAGAACAATTGCTTATTAAGAATCCGTCTGATGAAAAGGTATTGTTAACTATAAAACTCTTGAAAGATCAATTTCAAATGCTGATGGCTGAACAAACAGCAACTAATCTGCAGTATGCTAAACATAATACTTTTTGTAATGCTAATAAACCTGGCAGATGGTTGGCCTATACTCTGAGGAAACAGCAAAATTCTCGTATGATAAATGTTATTGAGTATAAAGGGAAACGAATACATCAGCAAAACTTAATACAACAAGCCTTTTTAACTTATTACTCGAAATTGTATCAAGCTGATAAAGTTAAAGAAGATCTTATCGATGAATATTTGCAGAAGAAGAGAGTTACAAAAATTTCTAGTATACAAAGTGACAGACTGGAGCGACCCATAACATCGGAAGAGATTTTATATGCAATAAAACAATTGAAATTATCTAAAGCTCCTGGGACAGATGGTTTGACAGCAGTTTTTTACAAGACCTTGCAAGAAGAACTGATAGAGCCTCTTAAAGACTTGTTTTGTAATATTCAACAGGGGGGTAAAATACCTCCCTCGTGGAAGACGGCTTTTATATCATTGATACCTAAAGAAGAAGACTCTGCTAAACCTGAAAATTTTAGACCAATATCTCTCCTGAATACGGACTACAAAATTTTTGCTAAAGTATTAGCCAACAGATTGATGCCAGTTATTCAAGATGTGATTCATGAAGATCAAGCAGGTTTTATAGAAGGCAGATACATGAAGGACAATGTCAGGCAACTCATAGATTTGTTGGAATATCTTGAGGAAAAGAAACAGATCTCTGCGGTGCTGGTGTTTTTGGATGCGGAGAAAGCCTTTGATCGAGTCAACTGGGATTTTCTAAAAAAGATTCTGCATAAGATGAATTTTGGAGAACAGTTTATACAAGCTATCTCGGCAATCTATCAAGAACAGACAGCACAGATTATTATCAATGGCAGTTTGACTACTAATTTTAATATACAGAAAGGGACAAGACAAGGCTGTCCATTATCTCCACTATTGTTTATTTTGACGCTAGAAGTGCTGCTGAATGCTCTACGGGACTCGGACAAAATGAGTGGAATAGTTGTAAGGCAAATAGATTACAGAACAAAGGCATTTGCAGATGATCTGATTGTTACCCTAACACGACCTTTGGAATCTATCATACAGATGAAAAATATCATAGAGGAATACGGTCTGGTTTCAGGTTTTAGCCTGAACCAGAAAAAGACTAAGATGATAGTTAAAAACATGATGGAACCACAAAGGAAAGAGCTTGAAAGGGTGGCAGGCTTTGAAATAGCTACAAAGGTGAAATATTTAGGGGTTCAAGTTGCAGCATCTAATAAAAAACTTTTTCAAAATAATTATGAAGAACTCTGGCATAAGATCCAAAAAGATCTTGACATATGGAAAAAACTGCAACTCTCTCTGCTTGGTAGAATAGCAGCTGTTAAGATGAACGTTCTACCTAGATTTTTGTTTCTGTTTCAAATGATTCCGGTGCTTAAAAATGATAAATATCTGATGGACTGGCAAGCAGGTTTAAATAAATTTATTTGGAGTGGGAAAAAGCCAAGAGTTAAATTTAAGATCATGCAAGATGCACGTGAACGTGGCGGCCTTAAAGTTCCAAATCTACGTTTATATTATGAAGCAGCAGCATTGACACAAGTTGGAGACTGGATTGGAACAACTAAAAGAGAGATTTTGAATATAGAAGGCCATGATTTGCAATTTGGGTGGCACGCATATTTACTGTATGAAGACAAGAGAGACAGTGTGTTTAACAGGCATATTTTAAGAAATGCTTTGCTGAGAGTGTGGAAGAGGCACCAGTTCCAATTGGATTACAAAATACCTTTGTGGTTGGATCTTGGGCATATTATGCCAAAAATAAAGTCATTCGGGGGGTTGTTGTACAAAGAGATACTTTTTATCGATGGGGGCAGTTGGAGTTTGAAGTCTTGGAATACTCTGTTGGAAGAGGGAGTCAATTTAACTTGGTTGCAGTACTTTCAACTTCAAGTAAGATGGAGAGAAGATCAGAAAATTGGATTAATGCTACATGAAGAGGATTTGGTGACTCAGATAAAATGTAAAGGACCGATGCATATTAAACGAGTGTACAATTTATTGTTGGAGAGAGATTCAGAGGGGGAATTAGTTAAAGACTGTATGATTAAATGGGCACAGAATTTTGATCAACCAGTAATGTTAGAAACATGGGAAAAGATCTGGGTCCAGAATGTTAAATTTACGCAAGCACAGAACCTAAGGGAGAATTTTTATAAAATGTTTTATAGATGGCATTTAGATCCAAAAAAGCTATCACGTATGTATCCAAATGTTCAACCTAAATGTTGGAGGTGTGATTGTTTGGATGCAACATATTTTCATATTTGGTGGACATGCAGGAAGTTGAAACCATTTTGGATTAAACTTTGGTGGGTAATGCAGAATATTTTAAAGAAGAAGTTGGAGTTTTCCCCTCAGTTTTTTTTGTTGGGAATAGTCAAGGGCTTTTCAGTAATTGATACTAGGTTAATATTGTACATGATTTCTGCAGCCAGATTACTGATAGGTCAATATTGGAAGAAAGACAAAGTGCCTACTATAGAGGAATGGATACTGAAGATGTCTAATTTGGCAGAGATGGCAAAAATTTCTGCATACCTAAAGGAAAGGACCCATGAAGTTTTTGTTAAGGAATGGAGGAAATGGGTTGATTATATGAAGAATAAATACCAAAGCAAGAAGTTTCAATTAGTGCTCAGTTGAATTAGAATTAGAATGTATTTAAGTAATTGTATGGATAGTTATATGGTTTATTATTATTATTAAACTGAAGAGTATATAATTGAAGTATAGATTAAAATTTAAGGTTACCAAATGTTAGTATAACTAAATAATTGTATGAAAGGTATAGTTATATGGTTAATTATCATTATTAAAATGAAGAGTATATAATTGATGTATAGATTAAACTTTAAAGAGAATGTATTAAGTCTAATTAGTTAAATTGTCTTAATCTAATTAATCTATATTTTTAGATTTTTAAACATGTGTAATGCTAGTGAATTGTTAGTAGTTAATTTCTTATTTAAAGGGATCTCGCCTTTAAAGAATGTTGAATAGGTTAAGATTAATGTTTGTCAAATAGCGGAAGTCAAGGGAGGGGGGAGGGATAAAAGGGATAGGGTGGGGGGCGGGAGAGGGAGGGGGAAGGGGGTGGGGTTTATATATTATAAAATGTAATGTAAAACTTTTTCAATAAAAAAAAAAAAAAAGAAATACATCCCTGGGAGAAAGAACTTCCTGGTGGATGCGTTGTCCTGGATGCCGCAATACAATAGTCTCAGTGAGAAAGTACTACGCACCATCATTCCCCCATCACAGCAACAAGTACACAGCTTTCCACCCAGCAACCAGTCATAAGTGCTGATAACCTGACCTGTCGTTTGCAAACTGAACTGACAACAGACCCTTGGTTCTTAGGGTACCAAACCCTGCTTACCCACAGGGATGGGATCACATGGAAAGATAGTAAGCTCTATGTACACCAATCCCTGAGACCACAAGTAGCACAGAGGTGTTACAATGTATCAAATTATTCAAAATTATCTTTAATCTTCCTGCTATTATACTCATATATATTTTATAATCCGTATTAAGGAGGAAAATAGGTCTGTAATTTTTTATCAATTTTGGGTCCGCACCTTCTTTCTGGAGGAGTGTGATATAAGCCTCCCTCCACGATTCCAGTATTTTGGATTTTATCAAGGCCTCATTGTAAATTTCCAGCAATTTTGGTAGGAGAATTTCCTCTAAGTCTGGATTTTTATATAGTTCTCCTGGGAATCCATCTGAGCCTGGTGATTTGTTCTTCTTAAGTTTAGATATTGCCGTCCTTAACTCTGTCATTGTGATTTCTTTATTGAGAATTTCTTTCTTGTCCTCCCCAATCAATGGAAGTTTTTCTAATGACAGGTATTGATCCACTTTTTCTTTGTGGATTTCTTTATCTTTATATAGGATAGCGCAGTGGTGGGATTCAGCCAGTTCGCACCACTTTGGGAGAACCGGTTGTTAACTTTGTGAGCAGTTTGGCAAACTGGTTGTTGGAAGAAATCATTAGGGCAGAGAACCGGTTGTTAAATTACTTGAATCCCCCCACTGGGGTAGCGTAGTATTCTCGGATGGTCTCTAGTTTATCTTCTTCTTGATTCAGCTGAGTCTTTCAGCTGATAAATAGTCCCTTTCTCTTTTTCTTTTTTTAGCCTGTAGGACAACCATCTGCCTGGTTTATTGGCATTTTTGAAATAGTGTTGTTTAGTTCGTTTTATCTTATATGCCAATTCTTCCTGATTTAGGATATTTAGTCTATGACGTATGATCATCCAATTTTCTTTGGCTGCCTCATTGCCTGGATTTTGCTGCACTTACTTCTCTGCTTTCTCTAGTTTGTCCAACAGTTCCTTCTGTATCTTTCTTTTTTCTTTGTTCTTATATGAACCATATGATACAGTCAGACCTCTCAGATACGCCTTCATTGCATCCCATATTATTCCTCGGGCTGTTGGTTCTTTCTCATTTTCTTCGAAGAATAATTTTAATTCTCCCTTTTACTTTCCCAATATTTTGCTTGTCCCTCAAAAATTGTGTATTTAGCCTCCATTTCATGTTTCTTCTCTTGTATAGATTTTTCCATCTGATTTCTAACGGGTTGTGGTCTGCCCATTCATTAGGTGTAATTTCTGCTGACATGATTTCCATCCCCATATTCCTGCTACATCATGTCAATTCTTGACCATGATTTTTTAGGTTTGGAATAATACGTGTATTGTCTCTTATATGGGTGCAGAGTTCGCCAGATGTCTACTAAGTTGAATTCATCTACTAAATCAAAAAATGTTTTTGGTAGGTTTTTTCTTTTTTTTTTTCTTTTGGCCTTTGACGCTTTTATAATCTTTATCAGAATTCACTATCCCGTTAAAGTCTCCAATTATACAGATGTTACTATTATCCATTTTCCTTATTTTTTCACCTAACTTTTTGTAAAATTCTCCCAAGTTTTTATTCGGGGCGTAAATAGCTATTAGTAATATTGGAGAATTGCTTCTCTTTGTTTCCACTACTAATATCCTGCCCTTAGAATTGGAATACTTTAATTCTGCTTTTATTTCCTTCTTAATATACAATGCCACACCCCTCTTTTTTTTCCCAGCTAAGGAGGTTCCAAATTTCTTATACTCTAAGTATTTTTTATTTTCTTTTTTTATATGGACCTTTTGGAGGCATATTATATCCGCATTTTGTTTAGCTAATTTTATAAATAATTTTTTCCTCTTTTTATTATCATTCAAACCATTAACATTAATCGATATTAACTTCCATATCTTATGTCCTTTGTGTTGTCTTAGTTCTTGTTTGTGTGTGTAGTCCTTTGCAGTCTTTGCTTCTTCTTTGCCTCCTTGCTTTCCTTTTCCTCCATCTCCTTCTCCTCCGAGGTCCCTTCTTTAAATCTCCTCTGCTGGACAATTTCCTCTTCTTGTGATGTTGCTTCCAGTTCCTCTTTACTACTTTGATCTTCCTTTGTCCCTCTCAGCTGATCTAAGAAATCTTGAGCTATTACCAGGCTATCTATTTTGATTTTCTTTCCCTGCCATGTAATCAACATGCCTTCCGGCAGTATCCATCGAAAGAGGATGTTCCTCTTATTCAATTGAATGGCCAGGAATCTATAGTCTCTTCTTGATTCCCTCACCCTCCTTGGAACTTGTTTTAGTACTATCACCTCCTTTCCCTTAAACATCACCGGTTCTTCTCTCACCATGCTATAGAAGATGTCTTTAACTTTTTTCCGTGCAAATCTAATGTGTACTTCTCTGGGCAGTTTGTAGTTATCGGTCCAACAGAGGGTGCTTGCTGCTCAACGCTCTGCCTGCCAAAGTCCCACTACTATCCGTGAAGCTCTCCAAGCTTCCATGCCTCGAAGGGTCCCCAAAACAGGGTGTAAAAGTGGTGTTGTAGGGCAGCAATCACTCTCACAACACCATGCCACCACGGGTCACCAACCGGAACAGAAAATTTAAAGAAATCCTTATTGGACATAATCAACACAGCTGAACCGCTTATTGATCTGGCTTTCCCTATAATTGAGCCTCTTACTTCTCCCCCAGGGGCCAAGGATTTGCATGAAAATGAGATCATGGAAAACAGAAGCCAAGACACACAGGGGCCGTTAGAGGCCCCAGTAGAGAAGGAGATGTTAGCATCCTTATGTGATGATCCAGTTAGATGGTTATTGGGTTAACTCTATTCCAATAGGGGGAGGGGAGAGCTAAAGAGGATATTGTGACATTAGTGAATACATCCTTGCAATTTAAATGTGTATCACTGCCATCTTTGCAGCCATGGGTTGTGACTACCTTACTCTTATTTAAACAGGTGGAGATTTTGCTTTTCAATATCTATATTCCCCCATTCAGTAAGAATAATTTGATCAACAAGATTTGGATGACATAGAAGATTTTATCCTGGGCTGCTTAGATAAATACCCTACAGCAGCAATAATTATTGGTGGGGGGGGGGAGACTTAAATGCTAGTTTGGGCTCAAACGATCAAGCATTATTTAATCAATTTAAGATCCATTATGATCCATTATGATGAGAATGTACCAAGAGAACCCCTGAATCCCAGACAATTTAAAACACTAAGGCAAATAGGGCAGGACTGTGTGTAAAACAGATGACTGTATGCTTGGATCTTTGTATCCTGAACGATTCCACTTGGGGTGACTACCCAGCAGGCTATACTTATCGAGGAGCAGGAAGAAAATCCACAGTTGATTACTGGATAATATCATACAAACAGTGGTGGGATTCAAATTTTTTAACAACCAGTTCTGTGAGCGTGACTTGGTGGGTGTGGCTTGGTGGGCATGGCCGGGTGGTCTTGTGATTGAGTGGGTGTGGCCAACTCGACATCACTCATATCAAGGGACGCTTTGCCCAGCCCCTTCCCTCTCAGCCACTCCTTGTCACCCTCGGCCTCAGCGTATCTATAGTTCTGTAAAATGTTGCTCACTTTTTTTGACTTTATTATCTGCATCTACATACTATAGATGCACTTTTATGGACCACTGAAAGGAGGAAATGGCTCACATGCTTTGCCCAAGAGTGTGATAGGCAACAGGCTTTTAAGGGGCTGCCAGAAAGAAAGAAGTGGGGGTAATGTATTTTCCAAAGCCACAGAAGGCAAAATAAGAAGCAATGGATGGAAACTGAACAAAGAGAGAAGCAACCTAAAACAGAAGTTTTGGTGGAGGCTTCCACACAATTAGTTGCAGAGTATCAAAAAGACTCATTACTGCAGACTGCAAAATACTATGAAAATTTTTGTTTTTATGGACAGAGTCGATTCTTAGAGAATGAAGGGACTGATTTTACAAGCAGGAAAAGTAGAGATGGGGGTTTTAAAGCGATGGAAACAACTTTGAAAGGTGAATGGACTCTCAAGAGATACCAGTTGCAATTTCAACCTCAAAATTTCTTGAAAATAAAAGCAGGGGGACAAGTAATGCTTCAAAAATTTTCAAAAATAAAAGCAGGGGGACGAGCCATGCTTAAGAAGAAAGTGTCATCTAAAAAGAAGGACTGGAAGAAATACAGAAAGAAAGGAAGAATGTGTGATGAACTCTGTTTAGTGTTTAATTAAAAAGGGATAGATTCTTAAGAGTTATTGAGTTATTAAAATGATCAACTAAAAACTCAGTGATATTTTATTGAAAGCTTTGGAATTTATATAGATTTTCTAGGATTATATTTGATAGATATTTTATTGAAGTTAAAGGTTTATTAAGAAATTTTAAATGTTTAAGGTGACACAACAGAATTTCTGAAAGGTTTATATGTATTGAGGGATAAGGTTTAATTAAAACTGGATAGCTTTTTAAAACTTATTGCAGTTCTAAAGTGGCTAGCTTGAAAATAAATGGATGGATTTTTAATATTAAGAAACTTTACATGCTTAAAGTGAGATATTAGAAGTTTTAAAGGCTATATATGATGAAATGTTTATGTTTGAGGTTATTCAATGGTTAATAATACTGTCTCAAAGACACATTTTGAAGAATTTCTTTTAAGTTAATGCTATGAGAGAACTTATAAATGAAATGTTGAAGAATGTTAATTAGGGGAGTTAAAGAATCTGTGGGATTATTCTGGAATTTATAGTAAGGTAGTATATGTTAGCTTACGTTTGTTAGATGTTATATCCTGTTTTTGCTCTGGGAAGTCGGGGGGGGGGGGGGTTGGGAGGGAGGGTTGTGGGGGGGAATTTGTTTTATGATTTTTAATAAAATAAAAGACAGGTAGATGTATTAATAGAGAAATAATGAATTTGGGGGAAATGTTATAATAAATGAAATGATTTTAAGACATGATAAACAACTGAGGGTAAGAAGAGGATATAAAAGATGTACTAAATGCTATATTTTGTTGATTGACTATGTAATGTTTATACGTTTACTTGTTTGTATGTTTGATCATAAAAATAAAAAACTTTTAAAAAGGCACAAATTTATGGACATGGTTTTGTGGATCATCTTGTATTATAAATCTGTGCACACAATGTTTGTCAATCAGACAGCTATTTAAAAACCAATCGCCTTTATCAGGAAAAAGATAGTACATGATACTATGAACCAAGCAGGAAGGAACAATGCAAAATTGCAAGAAATCAAGAGAAGTAGAACAAGGAAGGTGTAACGCCATCAAATTATGATGTTAGTTTGAATTGTTGTCATCATAAAGGGATTACAAATTCTACTCAATAGAAACATCCATTCTATTATTTGAAATGGATTCTCTCAGCACATAAAAAAAGAATTAAAATTCCAATATTAAAGCTGGCAATACTATGAAATTGTAAATTAGTTTTCAGAAGTTGTTCATCATGGATACTTTTGCTTTCTATATGGGCTGGGAGGGAGGGGGAAGAGAATATATATATTTTCTCTAAGCCAGCAAAGCCATAATTGTCTATGTAGCTGTCTGATTTAAAGGGTCGTAGCAGACCAGGAATGAATGAGGATCCTGTATAAAAATATTCAAGGCCCAGGAAGCTAAGTTTTTTTCTGGTGCCAATGTATGGCTCACTTTCTTAGTTACAGCAAGCTTATCTGTGCCCAAAATCTTTGAAGGGTCCTTTGTTCCATGGCTCTTACACTTTAAGATACTATTGCTATTCCTTATCCTATTTCCACTTCACATGTACAGCCTATTTTTTTCCCCATGAGGTTCATCCATAACCTAGCAGCCTTTCTGACACATGGCACATCACAATGTAGGACAGCCATTTTCCTTCTCACACATTTATCTTAAAGCATGCCAGAAATAATGTGGAAAGCAGCAGTATGTGTGACACAGTATAATAGATTTTGAGTCACCAAATCTCACTGCGATTTACTATCTTGCTTTTGGTCTGTAAGCCTCAGATGGTGATTGTTGTATTGACCAATGTCTTACACTTCATTGTAAGCTTAATGTATTTTCAGAGATTTACTTTGGAATCTCTTTTTGAAACTATTAATGTATTACCAGGGATTTTCCATCTCAATTCTTTTGCTTGTAAAATACAATTTGTAGGGGCAAAAGCCATGGAAAATTCCAGGCATTTGAAGATTTCACATACTTGCTTTTGTTTCTAGAAGTTTTCCCTGTTGCATTGATCCACTATGATTTACTTACTGGAATATCCACATACTTCATGTGAAGTCACCTTTTTATAATTTTTCCTTCTAATTTTTAAACCAAGCATATCCAAAGAAAATTTTCACAAAATCCTGAATTTAAATCAAAAGGTAACAGCAATAGCTCTGTAATTTGAAACATGTTGTAAGATATTCCTTCTATATACATTCCAACATTGAGTCATCTAAAGTTTGATGATGAATGTATTACTAAATTCTAAATATTACTGAAATTCATAGCCAGTTCTCTATGGACTTTGCTCCATCCAAATGATTATTATATGCCTCATACAGTACATTGAACTGATAATAAATCTGATTGTTATATAGGCATAGCTGAATGGGAATTGTAATCCATAGAATTCGTTAAAAAAATGTCTCAAGGTGGAAGTTTAGTATAGGGGTCTTAAGGAGTCAAGTGCTTGCATCTAATCAGTAGTGGGATGCAAATCCCAGCGCTACCGGTTTGCTATCGGTAGTGCGCAAGTGTTCGTTTTGTGAGTGTGTGGCACTTCTGTGCATGCACAGAGCTGCACATGCGCAGAGCATTTTTTATGACATCTGGGTGGGTGGGCGGAGCCTCCCGCCACTGTCACTACCCGAACGAGGGCAAACCGGAAGCAACCCACGACTGCATCTAATGCTTTGAACAATAGAAACTTAATCCTTATCAGAAAATTGGGAGAATAATGTTAAATCAAGCAATATTGCAAGAAAAAGAATCTATACAAAAGATGGAAAAAGAATTGGATTTTTTAAAAAAGAGAACAGGAAGGAAGAGACTTCTACAAACTGTGTGGGACACTGTTAATGCATACATTCAGGGACTAGCAATAACGTACATGGGAAAGAAAAATAATAAGAAACAAAATAAGACAATGTTAGAAGAAGAACATAAAAGATTGGAATTAGAATTACAGAGCAAACTACAAAAACAACAACAACAAAAAAAGAAATTGAAAAATCAATTAGAAATAATAAAACACAAAATGAACTATTAAAAAAGAAGAACTGGCATATAAAATTAAAAGTGCAGAACAAAACTTTTTTGAAAATGCAAATAAGTCTGGAAGATAGTTGGCATACAAATTGAAAAAAGAGAGAAAAAGTTGATACATCGATTAATTGATGAGAATGGGACTTTTTACTATCAGAATGAGGAGAAAAAAACTATTATAAAAGAGTATTATAAGAAACTGTATGATAAGGAGGAAGTCTTGGAAAATAAAGTACAGCAATACTTGGAACAATCTGATCTTCCCAAGGTACTAGATACAGTTAAAGATTTGTTGAATGAATGGATGTCTATGATGGAAGTGACAGAAGCGATTAAGAGACAAAAAATAATAAAATACCAGGGCCTGATGGGCTACTGGCAGAATTCTATAAAAAACTAGAAGTCCAGTGATGGTGGAAGTCTATAATGAAATATTATTAGAAGCAAAAAGGCCAAATTCATGGAAGGAAGCAAATATTACCCTTATACTGAAAGATACTCAGATTTAATATAGATAAAAAACTACAGGCCAATATTATTATTGAATGCGGACTAATAAATACTGTCTTCAAATCAATAACACTCGTGAACTGGGTTCTCCTTGCTGAGGTAACTTCTTTTAATGAACTAACAACGAAACTGTGGTAATGCATGTATGGAACAGAACAGAGAACTGGCTCTGACATTTCTTATATAGTACTGTCAAAACATAAGTAACCAATCATGTAACTGCTCACATGTTCAACCAATCACGGGCTAGTACATTTAATACCATTCCAATAGGGGGTGCTTCCCTGGATCATGCTCAGTATACAACACGGACTATAAAATTTTTGCCATTCAAATCAGAATGTTTGGGGCTGTGTGGTTTCGCGGTCCAGGGCAGAGCAGGGGACGGCAGGGTTCAAAGATGGGGGTTCATCATCCATCAGAACAGCAACCTCTAGGGGTTGGGACGGGCTGTCTACGGACCCCCAGTGAGGTTTGCAAGAGTGGTGTTCAAGGTGCCCGGAAGCAAAGGGACAGAGGCCTTAATCAGAGACGATTCCGGTTTGTGTACCATACGGCATAAGGGAGAACATGGAGGAATCTTGGGGTACCAAGGTACCATGCCACATGTCATGGCGACCAAGGTACTATGCCACATGTCAAAACGGGAGTTGGCCAAGGCCTACTAGCAGTTGGACACTGGGACCTTCCTATAGTGAGAGTGAAGTTAGTGGGAGAGGGGAGAAGATGGCTCTCTTCATTGGCCAGTTTTTTTCCCTCTAGCCATCAGCTGGGACTCAGGAGGCAGCAATAGATTAGGAGTGGGCAGGGTAAGCAAATGGTGACCAGCCGGGAACCGGTTCGGGGGCGTGGCCAGCCAATCTTATTACTGGTTCTCTGAACTATTTAATTTTTTTTACTACTGGTTCTTGCAATCCGATGCGAACCGGGAGAACCCACCACTGAGCTGCATGTCAGCTCCAGCACAACTGCTGCTTCAGGGCCATCATTCCAGTGGACAGAACAGCCACTCACTGGACACCTGTTTCATTTTCCCAGTCCAGCTACTACTTCTTGATGCTGCCCAGGTCCGCTCTGACCCAGAGCGCTCCAGACGCCGGATGTGGCCGGCTATCTGGTGGGTGGATTAGGAGTGCATGGGAGGGGTGGAGGTAATTAAGGTAATTGTTCACATGGCTTACATAAGGTGGTGGGGAGCACGGAGTGACAGCTCCAACAATATTTCCTTTTTCTTGTTAATGGATGTCAGTCTGTACCAAGATAAAGAACTTTCCAATGATCACCATCATTTGGAGTCTGATATTTTGGAACCTAACAAATGGATTTCTACCAAAAAGACAGATTAAAAACAATATGAGAATTATTTTAAATACATTGGAGTATTATGAGATGCACCCTGGAAAACAAATGACATTGATATTCTTCAATATACAGAAAGCATTTGACAATGTTAATTGGCAATTGATGATAGCACACTTAAAATACATGGACTTTGGGAAGAGATTTACCAACATGATCAAAGCAATATATTGTAAACGATCAGCTAAGGTGATAATAAATGGAGACATGACAGAGAATTTTGATATCAAAAAAGGCACTAGACAGGGATGTCCACTGTCTCCATTGCTATTCATATTGACTCTGGAAGTATTAATCAGGAAAATTCGACAAGATGAAGAAATAAAAGGAATGGAAATAAAAAAAGAAAAATGTAAACTACAGGCATTCGCAGATGACTTAGTCTTCATACTAGAAGACCCCATAGAAACTGGACTGAAACTAATAAAAAAAAAAGAATATGAGGGAAGTCACAGGATTGAAAATAAATAAGGATAAGATGAAGATTCTAATCAAGAACCTCACAGATACACAAAAAAGAATGTTAATGGAAAGAAATAACATACAGATAGTTAAAAAAGTGAAATACTTAGGAATAAAATTAACAGCAAAATGTGCAACAATTAGACAGCATAACTACATGAAACTGATGAGGCAAATTAAGCTAGACTTGGAGAAATGAAAAGATTTACAATTGTCACTATCAGGAAGAATTGCTGCTACTATAAAAACGAACATTTTGCCAAGACTACTATATCTATTTCAAACAATACCAATAAAACTGGAGAAAAAATATTTTGAAGAATAAAATAAAATAAAATAACATCAAGATATATATATGGTTAGGAAAGAAAGCATGAATAGGTTTGAAAATGTTGCAGGAATTGAAGAAAAGAGAGAGTTTTGGACTACCGGATTGGGAATTATATTACCAGTCCTCGTTATTCACATGGGTGAAAGAATGGATTAGTTTGAGACACTTAAGACTATTAACATTAGAAGGGCATGACCTCCAACTAGGCTGGCACGCTTTCCTGTGGTATGATATACATAGCTACTTTCAGAGACATTATGTAAGGAATGCATTGGTATTAATCTGGATCAAAATAAAAGAACAACATTATTTGAAAATACCAATCTGGTTTTCTAGTATGGAGGCATTGATACATGCTAATGTTATTAACATGGAAAAAATGTTAGATTGTAAGATATAAGGATATATTGAACGACAAAAGGGAATTAAAAACAAAACAGGAACTAAGTAGCCATGGGATAGTTATTGCAGATACAATCTTGTTATAAGGAAGATGCTAAAATGTATAGTTTTAACAAAGAGTTAACAGAACTAGATCAGATATTAATTGGAACAGATGATAAAGAAACTATATTGTTACTTATTAAGTATTAAACTTGAAAGTGAGCAGGTAAAGGAGATAATGATCGCCTAAAAATTTTGAATATGCAATAGAATTAGCCAAATGGCAAAAACTGTGAGATAGAAATATTAAATTGATGATGTCAGCTGCATATATGAAACATTTGTATAAAATGTTTTATAGATGGCATTTTGCACTGGCAAGTTTGGCAAAAATGAATAAAGACAGATCTACTAAATGTTGGAAGTATAATCAATCATCTGGTTCATATTACCTTACGTGGTGGACATGCCCAAAAGCAAGAAAATACTAGGTGAAAATATACACATGGCTGGAAAAAATGATAAAACAACATATAGATCTGAAACAGAGATATTTTTATTGGACATTCTACCAGAAAAATATGATAAAAAGACTACATACTTGATCCTGCATATACTAACTGAACTAGAATTGTGTTTGCACAACAATAGAAAAATGATGAGATCCCATCTGAGGGAACAGGAATGGGGTATTAACAAAAATGTTCACCAGAACTGTAAATTATTTTTTCATAGAATTTAAAAATGATGTTTGCATAGCACCATTTAAGGACCAATCCCATAAGTAGTATTTCAGTCAGTAGTGAAATGTAAAATTAGTTGCTGTACAGATTCTGTAGGCGTGGCTTGGTGGAAGGTGTAATGTGATTGGATGGCATGGCCAACTTTTTTTTAAAAAAAAACTTTTAAAAGCATTTTTTCTTCGGCCGAAGAGGTTGCAGAAAAAAATGCTTTTAAAAACTTCTGATGATCAGGCAACATAGCTGGGATCATCAGAGGCTTTTAAAAGCATCTTTTCCTACAACCACTTTGGCCAAAGAGGCTGTAGAAAAAATGCTTTTAAAAGCCGCTGACGATCCCAGCTGAGCCTTATGATCATCAGAGGTTTTTTTTTTAACTTTAAAAAGCATTTTTCGGCCAAGGAGGTTGTAGAAAAAATGCAAAAAAAAAAAAAAGCCTCTGATGATCGCGCAGCTCATCTGGGCATGGGGGGAGGGGATTTTTGCTGTCTGTTCTCCGGACCAACCACCGCCATCACTACCGGACCGGGTGATCCAGTGCGAACCAGGAGCATTTCACCCCTGATTTCAGTGCATTAAAATAAATTGCCAGGCTATTTTTCAATATATTTCACATATATGGGGATGGGGGAAGAGAGAAAATAGGACTATAGGACTAAATGTATATAATTATCAATCATCTAGGTCATGGTTGTCCCAAAGATGTTTTTTTCAAGAGACAACTGGACAAGAAAGTATAAAGATCTATTGGGGCCTTTTTTCACAAAAAAGAAGAGATTAAAATGCTGGCACAATAATTTAAGAATTTAAATTTGCCTACATTAGGGACATTGGAAAAGCAACCTTAAGGCCAAGTATACTTGTAAAGAGTATTAGTCCTGCAAATGGGAGGAATTTTCTCTAGTAAGGAAACTGTAGAAGCAGCAATGAGAAAATGTGGGTGTACTGCAGAGGCATGCCAGTATCATGTGGTTCCTCCATAAAATGTGAGTGACTGAATCATAGTAATTCCATAACAAGAGCTCTCATGCAATCCCTCCTCCCTGTATGTCTGACTAAACTTTCATTTTTATGGAATCATTCCCCACCTATTTGAACCATTTCTTTTCCTTCCATTGTTATTATTATTATTTTTTAATCATTGTGCCCTTATTTGGCTTGGGAACTATAGGGCCGGTCAGTGTAAACATTCAGTTTAGTGTTATTTTGATGAGGTGGATTGAGATCTTGCAATAGCCTTGCAAACTAGCCTCAAGGATGAGGGGGAGGGGGGAACAACCTTGGGCTTGGTTTCCAAAATAATAGCCTTTTCTTCATGTTATCATGAGGTACAACCAGACAGTCCAGTAAGGGGAAGGCTAAATATTAGTTTTGCCCTTAACTTGCCTATATAAGGAGACTCTGAAAGATTTACTTTGCTTTCACTCTTCTGTTTTGCACAGCTTCTGCAGGTGAAACCATGCCTACTACTTTTTCCACCCACAGCATGTCCTCTGGAAGCATTCAAGGACCCAGGGGAAGACGCCTGCTTGCCTTAGGCAGGTCTCAGGCAGTGCCAAATAACCACAGGGTTACTGGGGGCATGGCTGGGCTGTCATATGGTGATGGGCAGGCATTTATGGACACAAATATTCTGGACAGGAATGAAAAGGGCACCATGAAAAATCTGAATGACCGCCTGGCTGCCTACCTAGACAAAGTGAGTAATCAGATAATATTTTCCTAATGGCAATGTCTGAGAAAAAGTAATACTATAAAGGTAGGCCTACCTCTGTCTTTGGGGCATTTTTGAGAAATATGGGAGAATATAAGATTGCTACTTGACAAGAAATATGTTTTTCTAAGTGACAAACATTCTAGCATTTTTTTTTCTGGAAGAAAAATACATGTGGGATCTTTCCAATTATTCAGTGTTAAAGGAAAGATGTTGATAAATGTTTAGATGAATTATTAGCTCATACCCCTTCCTCTACCCAAGGAAGACAATGTTTGATAGAAAATTACAGAAGAGTATGATTTGAGAGGATAAGAGGAAGAAAAAAATGGAGTCAAAAGCCAAGAATTTTTCTTTGTTTCTGTCATCGGTATTCTATATATTCGTGGCTTTGAAGCACACCGGTGAATACCCAGGGATTAATCCTGCAAAGCTGAGAGAGGGTCAAGATTTTATGAGTGCAGCTTAATTAGTAATATACTTCAAAACAAAATAGAAAGTACATTCGGACCCTGGCAGGGCACAGGAGTTCTTTTTTTCTTGAAGCATTCTGATCTGCTTTATTTAATGGTTTTATTTATTAAGGAGACTTAATTTTTTATATGTGATTGCAGGGGTGGGGTGGGGGCATAAAACCCTGGGAATCTCTCAACATAAAAATTAAACAGAAAAAGAAGATAGGAGTATCTTCTTTTTAACAGTAAAATCATATTTCATGGTACTCTAAGGCAACCCACCCCCAATACTTCTGCTGTCAACCTCAAACCTTCTACCTTCCATTAGAAAACCTCATCTTGTGTGAAATAATTTTCACAGTGCATCAGAGGTACTCCAGAACACAGCATTGTGATAATTATTTGAGCTTATGGACTAATGATAAATACATGCATTTCTGTAAGAGATTATGGTCTGTGTTTTACTGATTTTCGTGGTAAAATGCTTTAGTTATGTAAGATTTATTTTCTTTGCTTTATATTGCAGAAAGTTATAAATGACACACTAAATTTGAATGATTTGGAAGTTAGCAAGGAAATGATTAATTGTAGGTTATTTGCAATAATTGTAGGTTATTTGCAATAATTGTAGCTTATTGCAATGATCAGTGGTTGCTGTTTTAAATGGCCTGATGCACCATCTTTTTTGGGGATGGAAGTGGGGTAGGCAAGGTATAATTTCCCCTGAACTCCATATAGTTGGTATCACAGAAACATTGTTTGATTGAACTTTGATGCAATGTGTCATTAGCATGTCAACATTCAAGATGGAATTATCCTCTCACCATGGAGATGGTATTCCCTGTCTACACAAATTAGAATCTCTTGTTTTATTTTTCTACAACTTCTGTCTTTATCTCTTGACACTTCTCTCAATTTATGAGCCTCTTTAAAAGCTATAATTCTAAACATGGGTTTAGAAGAGACAATAATTAACCCAGAATGTTTAACAGAGAAAATAGAGGATTTTGAAGTATAGCTAATCCTCCAGCACAGAAACAACTGATTAGATTGTAATCCGCTGTCTCAGTATGAGAACATGGAATCATATTTGTAAGGATAAATTAAAATGACTTTTCTTTTCAGACTTGAGGATATAGCAGAGCAAAACAGAAATAGTTCCAAATCCTTCCATGGCAGTGACCATGTGTTTAGCCAAGAGTGATATTACACCATTTTCATTAATTTAAATACAATATATATGCAACTATGTAAATAAGTTTCCAATAACTTTCCCCATCTAGTACTTTCTAAAGATTTTCAGATTGTATCTTTCTAGGTTCCAAATCATTTAGGAAATGTCCTAGTGCTATGGTGGTGAACCTATGGCATGTGTGCCAGAGGTAGCACACAGTGTCCTCTCTGATGGTACGTGAGCAGTCGCCCCAGTTCAGCTCCACTTCACATGCGTGCATGCCTCCTGCCAGCCAGCTGATCTTTGGGTCTCTGACACACATAGTGAGGCGTGTGTGGGGCCCTGCATGCGCATGCATGGGGCAGGGCACATGCAGGGGGCTGTGTGGCAGGAGCAAGGGGGATAGGGCGTAAGTGTGAGGCCGCGTGTGCATGGGTTACCCTCGAAAAGGTTAGCCATCATTGTCCTAGTGGATTCTGCTAATATAACTTTTGAAGACATCTAGTTTTCATGCTCCACTATTCTATTTTCTCTGGTGATTTCAAAAAGACAGAAGTATTCCCGTTATCATTCTTTCTACATCCAAATTTCAGACTGGAACCAACCTAGGATTGGTCAATAGATAAGTGTAGGATTACGGTCTATTTCTCTTACTTTTTCCCTCCCTCTCTCTACTCTGTATTCCTATCAACCTGAGTAAAGCCATTTCCCAGCTGAGGACTTCCAATGGCATCACTCAGCCATTGCTGGGAGAAAATAAAGCCTGTTCTCCTTACAACTACAGCAACACAACAATAGTTCAATGACTTGAGAAGATGTTATGTAGTGAGGAACTGGCCAAGTACCTACAGCAGTTCTAAGAATGTATAGTCTGTTAAAGGTGTGATCAAGGAAGGACGGAATTGAGGGAGGAAGGAGGGACTGTTTTTCTTCTGCCCTTCGTTCAATCTTTCAAATCTAATTATTGACATTAGCCATATGAATGAGGGATTCTGGAAGTCTGAGGGCACCAGTTAGTGAAGTCAATTACTCATTCAAGTCAGTCTGTAGGTCTGTCAAATCTATCTATCTATCTATCTATCTATCTATCTATCTATCTATCTATCTATCTATCTATCTATCTATCTATCTATCTATCTATCTATCTATCTATCTATCTATCTATGTCCAAAGCTGACAGTAGTCCCTTCTGATGATGATATTTAAAATCAAATAGCCAAAGCACATCTAGAGATATTAGGATTCTGCAAGCTATTCTTTATTCTGATATTCTAATTCAGTTTCATTTTCTTTCCTTAAAATAAGGTGCTGTCCCTTGAGAAGTCTAACATACAACTGGAGCAGAACATCCAAGAGTTCTACACAAAACGAGCATCAGCTGGTATCCATGATATGAGTGCCTATTTCAATGCCATGACCCAGCTAAAGTCTGAGGTATTATGTTGAAATGTTTTTCTCTTTTTTCCTGTTAGGCATCTATACTTCGACATAGGATGTATTAGTGACCTGAAAAAGGACTGTCTCAAAATATTTTGTTTTTGAGGAAGAGATCAAGATGATATCTCCCCATTCTATATATAGAAGTTGAACACATATTTTATTTTACATCAGTCACGCTATTTTGTCTTGCACTGCAACTTCAGGGCAAAGAACTGGCCATGTGACATGTGAGATTATTTCAATTTCTGTCCGTCAACATTTGCTTCAGTGGTAGGTTGCTCCTGGTTCGCACCGGTTCTATAGAACCGGTAGTAAAACTGGTGGGAGGCTCCGCCCACTGACCCTGATGTCACCAAAATACTTCTGCGCCTACGCAGAAGAGAGACTGCGCGCGGCCCAGCTACAAACCAGTAGTAAAGGTAAGTAGAACCCACCTCTGAATTGCTTCCTGAGTTGGTGGCTTTGTCTCTCTCACAAAATTACTTACAGTGTCATAAAGCCGTGCTCAGAGGAAAGTACCAAAAGATGATGATGTAAACTTCCTGTGGTTTCTAGAAATATTGAAATCTAACTTTATTTTCTAGAAATCTAAAAAAATAAAATAAAAAATGAATGTGCATTTCTACATTTTGTTTATCTTAATGACACAATAATAATTGGAACACTCAAATCTACACCATTCTTCCTAACGTTGCCCTTCTTGATTTCAGGTGACAACAACAGACAGTTTGAGAATGGAATAAGATACTGGCCATTGACTTCTAGAGATCTTCCAATCATAAAATATTAGATTCTACCTCTCACCTAGGCACAAAGTCTAGGAAACTAATTCAGGATAACATATCAGAGTCATGATCTAGATGAAGAATTGTGATCAAAATGGGCAACCTTTAGTAACGACAACCAAATAGGTGAAGTAGATCAAACCACTCCCAAGAATACAGTTGCCCTGAAAAATATGGTGGCACCAGAACAGAATCAGGACAGGACATACCAGAACTAAGATGAAAGGTCTTTAAATGGGGAATTGTTAAGAGTCTGTAGTGTGACTGTAGTGCACCAGAACAAATGATAATGCATATACTTTGAGAATGTGTCCTCAGGAAATTTCAAGGCACCTGGGAAGATCTCATCACAACCAAATCAGAGACAGTTAGATGGTTAGCTTCCTTAGATACTGAGCTGTAATATCTATGCTATTACAACTATGTGGCATCATATTATGGTAATTTTACCATGGTTTTACCCTAATTTAATATTTTATCTATTGTATTGTCCACACACTTTACATACATGGGTATACTTGTATATCTGTATGTACATCTCTCTCTCCCTCCATCTTTCTTTCTCTCTCTCTCTCTCTATCACCTGATAGCTCAGACATTAAAGAAATGGAACTTGTCAGGGCAGATTCAAGATGTAAGTGCTATATAACAAGTCGAACATCTGTTACTTGCCCTGGCTCCTGTCAACCTAGCAGTTCGAAAGCATGCAAGTGCGAGTAGATAAATAGGTATCACTTGGGTGGGAAAGTAACAGCATGCGCCTCAGTGTATAATCATACTGGTCACATGAGCATAGAAGTGTCTTTGGACAATGCTGGCTCCCTTAGCTAAGAAATGGAGCACTGCCACCTAGAGTCGGACACAACCATACAGAGGAAATCTTCACCTTCACCTCTATGCTAGTACTTTACTTAAACTTATATTTGTATTTGTAGGTATAATGTGTTTTATTAGTGTTGTACATCAGTAATTGCATGACCTCTATTGATACCATGCCCTAAATTAATTAAACAAACAGGACTCAAATATTGCACCCATCTCTTATCTTGGAGTCCTACACTGACATTATTCAGAATTGAATAATTAGTATATTTAACAGTTTCCTTGCTAAATGGTATTCTCTATGATGATGTTTTGAAATCTACTCCTCCTTTTTCCCACCCATAGATTCAGACGGAGACTTCAAAAAATGCTGGACTGCTCTTACAGATTGATAATGCCAAACTTGCTTCTGATGATTTCAGGGTGAAGTAAGTTTAGTTAATCAGTGTTGTCCTTTACTTTTTCATCACACACATACTATATTTGTTTGACAGTAGGTTTCCCAACTTTAAAAAAAAAATTAGCCATATACCTGTGTTTTTATTTGTTGGTATCCTGACGTTACGCAAATATTAAATGATTTTCTTAAATCAATTTACATAACAGGTACAAGGTAAAAACATGATTAATTTTTTCTCCTCTGTGTGAGCAGCTATTACAGCTGATAACAAGCAAAAGCCTGGGCTGCTGGTTAAAGAAAAGGAATTTGTGAAATGATAACTAGATAGGATTTTTTTTCCTTATTCAATTATCGTTTATCATTGATGGTGACATACTTTTCTACCAACTCACAGACAGAGGTCAACACATTAATGTGATAGACTAGCTGTGCCCTTAAAGAAAAATTTAATATTGAAAAGCTACCACCAACAGGAAAGAATTAAAACTAAGATAACTCACTCAAATTACTGATTGCAATTCTCTGCAGGTATGCTCGTATTTTAATCTGGTCTACATTTGAAAACAAATCAGTCAGTTTCACACCTCTTTTATATATTGATCACAATATAGTTATCTTTGGGATTCAGCACTATATATACTTTTCAGGGGGAAAAATGCTAAGAGAAGATGTACAAGTATGGATTTGAGATTATAAAGCATAAATCAGATAAGGCCTAATGGAAGGTATAGAGTGTGCATAAGCATACAGATGATCCAAAGTGCCATGTTTGGGACCTCATATCCATTTAATTATAGTCTGTTCATAAAGGGTGGACTGGAGTCTCTCATGGCTGGCTTGCAAGATCTATATACCAAAGTCTCTTGTCTGTAACTGGGTGAAACAGTGCATCACAGGGCAAAACCTTTTCAACCAAGTTAACTCAAAAGGACTAATTTACAGAATGCATCCAGAATCAGGGACCCATGACTCTCATGGAATTGAAGCTTGTCAAATTTACAAATATACATCTCTGTATATCTCCTGTATTTTAAAGAAGTTTTCAAGTATATTAAAATTATAGGTATTGAAAAAACTGGTAATGAAATTATCTCTGAAATGATGACCCAGTGATATACAGTCTAGTATTAAATGTAACCCACTCCAAAACCTTTGGTTTGTAAATCTATTTAAAGAATTTTTTATTCCAATCCAATTCTTCAATATTTTTGAAGACTAAGAAAAATAATTGCTAATACATTTCAGTTAATGTTTTCCTTTTCCTTTCTCTCTTTTTCTCTGTGTTGGCTTTTGAGATCTGCTAATATTGATATCCAAGCCAGAACTAAATATGGCATTATATTTATAATTGTTAGGAAATCTTGATTTCTGCATGTTCTATGGACATCTAACTAGACATGATTTCCATGACTTACAAATTGGACTTAAGAAGATTTTATATATTTTATAGCTTTCTTCCTATAGATATGACCCTCTATATTGAACGGTGTGAAGAAACAGTTACAAAAATTGAAGTATGCTTTAAAATTAGGAAACAGAGAAAGCATGAGACAGAAGCTGAGACTGGCAATGAGATGTAGCCTTCCTTGTCTTTTTAATTGTCCCTAGATCTAATATCTTCTGAACTCAAGCCAAGAGAGATTAACTAGAGGAGATCTGGGTAGCACCATTGTTTGTTGCTCAAAGACCTAGATCCATGACCCCAACAGTGTTAATTTACTCTATTATCCTTGCACCTCGTACAATGAAGTTAAATGCCATCTTCAGTGTACATCATACATAAGAAAACTATAAAACAAAAATGCACACCCTTCACATTCTATACAATTGAATTGAAAAAAGCATTTGATGTTCTCAGTTATGTAGCCATCAAGAACCATAGCTAGAAATGTGCTATGTGAACCATTTTTTCCTTTTGTAGGCTGGAATCTGAAGTAGCCATACGCCTGTCTTTGGAAGGAGACCTTGGGGGACTACGTAAGGCCTTAGAAGAATTGAATGCAAGTCGAGCTAGCTTGCAGGTGCAAGCTGAAAATCTCCAAGACGAGTTGGCCTGTCTCAAAAGAAACCACAAGGAGGTAAATATGGATATAGCTGTGTGAAATTTGTCCATGATATTAAGTTAAGTTAAGTTACACTTCCTGGATCAATGTTGTCACACAGTGTTTCAACAGAAGTTCTTTTAATTACATGGCTGCTGGAATACAAATATTTATCATGTTGTTTCCTTTTGTTAGGCTATCTAAGTTTGGAATTTAAATAATAAGGAACACAGGTTAAAATAATCTTCCCCCCCCCCCCCTAATGAGCCTACACAAAATTCCAATTTGAAGGAAAAAAGATGCTTCAGAATACATGTAAGAATGGCATCTATTGGCAATTCTTTAAAACAAGTGCAATATTTTCCAGGATTGGTCTGCTACTATAGAAAGCAACCACAGGAAAAGAAGCAGTTGCTTTAAGGAGTCATTGAGAGGTGCGACTTGATGCCTCTGTGTGCATCTTCTATCTTTTAAACCCAAAGTGTTGCACAGCCCTACTTTCTAAATAGTAAGGAATGGCACTTTTAAAATCCTTCCATAAGGTTTGTTGAAGGGCCATATGAAAATAGTTTGAACATTCTATATGAATGCTCCCTACTGAACATTCTATATGCTCCCTACTGAAAATTTTTACCTCTATTCTATAATATTTAGACAGGGCTAAAGTAATACAATAAGACATGCCCAACAGCCAAAAAATAGAGACTTTTTTTCAGAGGTAGGATTAGAAGAATGGGTGAGAGGGAAAATGGAATTAAAAAGCAATAAAAGTAAACTATTGTCAGATCCATGAATCTGCCTCAAGGGGGAAGAGGGGGACCCTTGCATTTATTATTGCATTTATACTTTATTGCTTTCTCCCCAATGTATCCTGCAATCTACTGATTTATACCTTCTAGGCAAGCGCCTAAGCAGCCTGGCATTTTCTCACTTTTTGGGGAATGTAAGGGAAGGGAGGGCCATGTGGATTTCATCACTCAAGAGCAGGCAGAAGGATGAACCTGAGAAAGTTTCTCAGAGCGGCTGGTACAATAACATCTTTGTAACTGTGGATTGGCTCAATCCACATCAGACTGTTCCTTTATTCTAACTGTATGGTCTGAGGCCGTCAGAGCCTGCTTTCTTTTCACCCTGCTATCATCTCTATTCAATAAAAGATCCCTTTTGAAATGCTAAGTTTCAAGGGTCTTTACTTTCTTGAATAAGGGGGAGAGGCTGGGCCTTAAATAAAGCAAACTCTGCAAATGTGATCAACCCAGAGAGGAGATTTTTTTTTTAACTCTACTGAGGAGATCCTGCAAACCATGTCTGAACAGAGCAGTGAGCAAGGGGAGCCAAATGCTGGGGGGGGGGAGGTCTCTACGATCACCCAGCTGGATGCCGGTCCCATATGCCCCACTGAAGACATAGAAGTATACTGGAAGGTTCCCCAAAACTCCACTGGTCAATCGGGGTGGGGAAGAAGGACAGCTGGGATGGGAAAACCAAGGGGGTCATCTTTACTCATGGCAGCTGAAAACCGGGGTGGAAGATGTAGTTGGAGGCCCTATCTGACCAGGAAGAGCTGAGCAAGGAACTGCTGCGGGATGACCAACTCAAACAGCACATCACCCAGCTCGTGATGGAGGCTTTTGGGCATCTAAACATCTGAAGGGAGCCAGATCGCCAGCAGAGGAGGGCAGAAGCTGCACCAGCCACTGAGGGAGCCAGAGCCATCACCCTGGACACTGCAGCAGTTGACCAAGCCGACGTCGATGCTGCTGGAGCAGCACCGATGCAGGGAAACCCCTCCTCTCTCAGTCCCAGCCCAGGAAAATGTCCCTGGTCAACTCAGGGGCCTGCAGTTGGAGAGGAAGACCTCCCTTGGGTGTGAAGTTAGATGGAGCCCCCAGAAGCTGGGCTTTTTCTTAGTCAAAGTCCTCACATACATGCAAGAATATGACCAAAACTTCCCAACCCAGGGGGTGAGAGTTCGAGTTATCACACTGACTTTAGAGGGGGCAGCTGCTTAATGGATGGTGATCCTTCATAATGCTGATGCCATGGAGCTGTGAAACTTCGACCACTTCATGAGAGCCCTGCGACGATGACTTGAGAACCCATTAGCTGACCACAAAGCCCATGATTGTATCGGAGCCAGTAGCCAAATACAAAGAAGAATTCTGCAACCTAGCCTCTGTGTATACTGGCAGAAGACATCCTGGCGAGCTGCTTTAAGGACAGGCTGAACGATGACCTGTATATCGCTTGCTTAGCCCAGGGTGCCCCTAACCGCTTGCATGATAGGACCTAATGGTGGAGGAAGCGGTGATCGACCAATACTGGGCAGATAGAGTTTGGAGAAGATTCCCACCCCAGGGGAAGAGAGAGCCATTCAAGCGGCACTGAGACCATTGGCCTGTTTCAAGTGCAGAAAGGAGGGCATCGTGCAGCAGAGTGCTGTTTGAAAATTCCCACCAGAAAGCCTGAGCACCTTTCCAGAGGGAACCCTGTGAAGTTAACCCCCAGAGGGAAAGAGACCGCTTTAAGACTGCTTTAAGAAGCAGAGAGGCCATGGAGTTTCCTCCTCTCCCCAGGGGAGGAAACTCAGGCAACCCAACGTGAAGACCCAGGCCCATCTGAGAGTGATCTGCAGGATGACCCACTGGTAAGCAATCCAATTGAACAGCTCACCCTACCTTAAGACTTTTCATCCCTAGCCAAGGGATGAGCATCTCAGCATTACTAGACTCGGGCTGCACATGATACCTAATTAGCCCTGCCCTACTAGGGAGCCTGGGGATCCATTTAAGAAAGTTAAAAAATCCCATTGCTTTCTACCAGCTGGACAGGACAGTAACTGGGGGGAACCTGCCATTTTTGCCACAGCACCTGTGCAAATAAACCTGTGAGACCACATCGAAACCCTTATGTTTATAGTAGCTCATAAAATGGAATGGCCGCTAGTTCTGGGTTTCACGTGGCTGAGAAAATGGAACCCTAGAGTAAACTGGAAACAAGGGACCATAAAATTCGAAATGCAAGTGGTGTGTGCAGATGAAAAAGAGGATAAAGCCAAAAGTGGGGAGAACAAAGTAGCAGCAATGCCCAGATGCCAACCCAAGGAATCCCAAAGGAATACAGAGACCTAGCTGAGGTGTTCAACAAGGAAGATTCCAACAAACTCCCAACCCAACGTGCCACAGAGTGTGCTATCAAAATTTTACCAGGGGCTAAACTTCCAAAGCCAAAAATGTACAGCATGTCCCCTCGAGAACTAGATACACTGAGGTCATTCATTGACAAAAATCAAGCAAGGGGATTTATCAAACCTATGTGACCAAAAATCATGGCCCCAGGACTGTTCCACAAAAAAAAAAAGGATGACACTTTACACCTTTGCATAGGCTATAGAAATTTAAACATGGTGAGCATAGAGAACATTTACCCCGTTCCCCTTATGAAGGACATACTGGCACACTTCTCAAAAGGGAACATCTTCTCTAAACTGGATTTACGGGAAATGTATTACCACATCAGAATAAGGGAAGAGGGCGAATGGAAGACCACATTCAATACCCCATTGGACTATTACCAATTTAAAGTACTCCCATTTGGATTACAAGGGACCTGGCCATTTTTATGCAAATAATTAACAAAGTGCTTCATGAACATTTATATAAGAGGGTTTTGGTTTACCTTGATGACATTTTAATATACACTGAAATCAAAGCGGAGCACATAAAATTGGTCCAAGCAGTCCTAAATAAACACTGCTCTGCAAAGCTCTTTGAAAAACTATCCAAGTGTGAATTCCACCAGGAAAAAAAATAGACTATTTAGGGTACCAAATATCCCATGAAGGGATAGAGATGGACCCACAAAAAGTGCAAGCCATGGTTGACTGGGAGCCACCCCGCACATGTAAACAGCTACAAAGCTTCTTGCGATTTGCAAACTTTTACCGCCAATTTATTCCAGCATTTACAAAAATTGGCCTCCCCATTACTAATCTGCTTAAAACAAAAGGGGAGAACAAACCAAAATCCAGGCAACTACTACACTGGACGATGGAATGCCAAGCAGTATTAAAAAAACTTAAGCAACTTCTCTCAGCTGAGCTGGTGTTAAAACACCCAGAACCAGATAAACCATTTGTCATCCAATCTGACACCAGTGATGTAGCCGTAGGGGCTGTCCTGCTTCAAAAGAATGAGTGGGACCAGCTACAACCATGTCATATATATCCAAAAAATTAACTGAAATGGAACAGAGGTGAGCAATCTGGGAAAAGGAAGCTTATGCTGTACAGCAGGCTCTCCTTACGTGAAGACACTTCTTGGAAAGGAATAAAATTCCCTTTGGAGTCTGGACTGATCACAAGAAAGCCTTCTCCCAAACAAGTCTGCTGGGCACAATACTTTAAGTGGCTTGACTTCACCCTCAAATATTTCCCAGGGTGGAAAAACTTCCTGGCAGACACCCTCTCCAGGAAACCCCAATACAATAGCACAAAAACCAAGGTAATAAAACCCCTGCTCCAAGCCCCTCATCTGGCAGCTACAGTGATTACGAGAGCACAAGCCAAACAAGACCAGCCCACTGACAACCCAAGCTTTCAAGAAAGCCTTTTGTGATGATGAATGGTTCAAATCTCGTAAAAACAA
Organism: Coluber constrictor foxii; assembly: GCA_038048745.1. Taxonomy (NCBI): domain Eukaryota; kingdom Metazoa; phylum Chordata; class Lepidosauria; order Squamata; family Colubridae; genus Coluber; species Coluber constrictor. Next base: position 76,833,381 of record CM075961.1, read on the forward strand.
CTGCTTGATTAAAGATGATTTAGCTTGGATGGCAGGGAAAGTGTATGTACCAGCAAACCTTTAAGAAAGGACTTTATGAAAAGGTGCCATGATTCCAGATTAGCAGGACATTTTGGTTTTGTAAAAACTCTGCACCTCATCAAAAGACAGTTTTGGTGGCAAAATTGGCCCTGGCTTGGGTCTGTGACCCAAGGAACTTAAAGTACCTGTGTCTTTCTGCCAGCTGGACAGTCAGTAGCAGGGAGGATATGCAGAATCCTAATTTTCTTTCTATTTTGTTTTGCTTGCTTGTTTCAGTTCCTTGCTTATCTTCCCATTTTAAATATAATTAAGCATAAAACAAGACATGTTGACTGAATGCTGCTCAGGATTGTTTTGTAGAATCACAGAATTCTAGAATCCTAGGGTTGAAGGAATCTTGGAAGTTTTCCAATCCAACCCTCTCTTCATGGCAGAAAGCCTTAAACCATCCCAGACAAATGACTATCTGATGGAATGTGATCTGGATTCTCAGGAGGGAGAGAATGCATATTCCTTCACACTATCCAGTCTTTGAAACCCTTCAGTGATGAAGCAGGAGGTGACTCCAGGAGTCAGGCTGTTGCACTGTTTAATTTCCCAGTGCAACATTTCCCTCCCTCTGGCCCACCTATGACAATTTAATTTAATTTCATGTAATTAATATTTTGTTGTGACATTGCTGGTTGCTTTCCATTGCTATCCTGCTCTTTCCTGGATGATATTTGGTTGGTTTCCTATACATTGAACTAATAAATTCTGAGCTCTTTTTTCACTCCATAGGAGGTGGCTCCTCTCCAGGGGCAACTGGGGGGTACTGTCAATGTGGAAGTTGACTCCATGCCTGGCACTGATTTACAAAAAATCCTGAATGAGATCCGTGACCAGTATGAGGGTGTCATGGAGAAGAACCGCCAGGAAGCTGAAACTTTGCACCAATCCCAGGTGAGGAAAGATTTGGCAAAGCAAAATACTAAAATGTCTCTTTCCTTTCAGAAGAGGGAGGATGCAAACATTACGTGGGCTTATATACGCCTAACCTCCCTTTTAAATTGCTTTTAAATTTGTTTTATAAATTGGGGTGTTTTAAAATTGTTTTTGGGCCAAACTATTTAATGTATTTTTAACTGATTTTTTAACGTTTATACTATGTGTATTTTATCTTTTGGCTATTCACCAGCCTGAGTCCTTCGGGAGTAGGGCGGTATATAAATTTAATAAAATAAGTAAAATAAATAAAATAAGACAGGGTCTTATTTTTGGGGAAACACAGTATATATAAATATAAAAAACTGTAGTTATACACCAGTACAGAGCTCTTGCAAAGCGGAAATTGTAAGGTAAAATGAAGAAAATTGTATGTATGTATGTATGTATGTATGTATGTATGTATGTATGTATGTATATAAATATAAATTTGTTTTGGCTGAATTCTCAGGTCATAGCAACAAGTATTTGCCTTCTTTGATACAGTAAAGGCTTTTTATTTATAGGCCTTTGTAGGCCTTCACCCTAAATACTTTCATTTCCCCCTTTTTGTATGCTGCTATTTTTACATACTATCACCACCATGAAATTTGTCCTCAGAAAGATAGAAATAAGGGAAGATACAAGTTTCTGTTTTTCATCTTAAGCATATATGTTTATGCTTAAAATGCTTGCACAATTTTCTCTGATGCTAGATGTGAGGAGGTACCAATGAGATTTTGGTTGATACTGCTGTGTGCCATTAATAGTCCGGCCGATATAAAAAACAAACCAAGTATAAACCGTGAAATGACTTCTAAAAAGTTTATTGCTGCTCACTTCCAGATAAATGTACAGATAGAAATTTGTCAGACTAAAGCAATTATCTGCATAACTGTAGATATTGGACTTCCAGTTGGTGAGCTACAGCGGCATGGCGTGGAGCGGGTGACTGCGCCCCTTAACGCTATCAATCATCGCGTTTTGGGGATCCCTGCGGGGGCGTGAGGATTCGGAGGATCCCACGGACGAAAGAGCAAACAGGTCTAGTGGGAAAGCGACGAGCAAACGCTCCCACTAGACTGGAAGGCTCTGTCAATCCAACGCAGTGAGCCTGACAGTTAATGTCAGACTTGAAGCCGTAGCCACCGACAATCTAAGAAGGAAGCAATTGGAGATCGGAGGCTGTGGTGTTGGGACTCTGTTGTACCACCCCTATTTTGCTGTTTCGGACACCAACAAAGGAGCCGGTGGATGCAGGTCACGAGAAACTTGAAGAGGCATTAAGCGGCGACTGCAACTCTAGAGTGATTTGCATATGGCGAGACCTGACAGCCGGCATGGAGTAGGAGAGGGAGAGGAGTGATTGTGACTCGCGATTTGTGGAAATGGCGGGGAAGATCCTGAGTAAGAGAAATTGAACTGAACTGAGATTTGTGCAAGGAAACCGCGTTTTTATTGCTGCTGGGAGGAGAGCGGAGGGAGAGTCAAGTCAGAGGCTTAATTGGAAAAATCCATCCCGAGAAGCAGGAAGCGAGGCCATTACGGAGAGCTGGAATCTGCCAGTCATTAGAAGACTAACAGAGTGACTTCCGTGCTTGAGTGACTTGGGTTAGCGTTAATTTTTGCCTGCCGGATTTGGAAGGGATCGATGGCTCAGAATTGATTGTGTGAGATATTTCTACCAAAATCGTAGTATTGAACCCTAGACTGTATCCTAGATGGTATTACACTTTAGTTCTTAGCTTATTCCCGGGATTAGCTGGGGCCTCTCTGCCCAGTGAAAGAGAGTTTTGTATATTGAGTTATTTCACGAAACTGTCCTCCCTGGACCTAACTGGAAGATCTTTGTGGCTACTTACGCTAGTCTAACTTCTGTATTACTATTAATTATTACATTGCCGATGAATTTCTATTATTAATTATTAATTATTAATTACTATTTAACTTATTTTTAGATAGCACTCTTGTAAGGTATTCTTATTTATACATTTAGATATATCAATACTTTTCTATATTTAATGTTACTGTTAGCTTTGGCTGTATTAGCCTAGCTGAATAAGTTCTGTTGTATTTACCTTTATCATAATTAATTAATTGTTTTTTTTCTTTGATAATTATTACCTTAATAAGTTATTGGATTTAGTGGACCATTTATAGTATTTTTAGTATCCTGCTAAGTAATTAAGAAATTACAAGCTTTAGCGTGCCTGAGTAGGACCTTTTCTATTGATATTTAATTAATTAATATAAATATAGCTTAAGTAATTTTTTTAAATATTTATTAGTGGAATCAATCTTCCCTAATCCATTTTATTTACCTAACTGACATAGACTGGAATTAATTAACTTGATAGATTGATTTATTTAAAGAAGGTTTAAGACAAGGAATTAACAGAAATCAAGAGGAAAACTCTTAAACCAATAGATTCTCCATTATATTGATATATCCCCGATATTTAATATTTAAAGTTCAGACTTTCCACAGCTAAAAAGGGGAAAACAGGTACCTTAATTTGACTCTTTAGGAGTAACAGGAGATTTTGCGACAGCCCCATTGAATGCTCATTTGGGAAAACATAGAATTCATAATAAGAGAACAAAAGGCTATTCTGAAAGAAATGGCAAATATGACTACAACAATTCAAAAAACTGGTAAAAAAGTTCCATCAAATCCCACTTTAGCGTTGTCATCTCCAGCTGTTCAGAAGCCCTCTGATGGCTTACAGAAACCAGACAAACTACCAACGACGCCACCACTGCAAACAGTCCAGTCCTCTTTGTTACTAATACAGGAAACGATGCTAGCTATGCAGGGAAAACTTACTAATAACCACACTGAATTAAAGCTAGATATGCATGTGTTAGATACAAAGATGAGTGAGATTCAGGCGTCAATTGCTAATAATGAAAAAGAATCCAAAAAGTCGAGGAAAGAATGGATCTGAATGAAAAGAAGTTAGATAGAGTAGATAAATCCCTCACGGCCCAGGGTAAGGTAACGGAAGATACATTGGTCCATCTTGAAATGGATAAGGCCTCATTTTACCTTCGATTTCAAAATATTGCAGAAGAAAAAGATGAAGATTTAGGAGATAAAATGGCGGAGTTAATAGCGGATATACTTCAGCAAGACAAACTGGAAATTATTAGGGAGCTCGATGAGATATATAGGGTTCAAACGAACTACGTCAGAAGAAATAAGCTCCCTAGAGAGGTCCATGTAAGGTTTGCTAGGAGGAAAGTGGGAGATATCCTTTATAAAATTGCGAGAGATGAACCAATAGTGTATAGAGGGAAGGAAGTGATTATACTAAAACAAGTACCAAAAAGGGTGAGAGAGAGAAGAAAGAACTATAGATTCTTGACAAATCAGTTAAATAGAAGGAATATAGTGTTCAAATGGCTACTGCCAGAGGGCTTGTTAATTTCCTGGCAGGGAAGGAAGATAAGAATTGACAATCCAAGTGTAGCACAAGAGTTTCTGGACCAACTGAGAGGAGAAGAAGAGGAATATAACAGTAAAGAGGAGGTTGAAACAGTAAACACAGAGGAAGAGTCATCCCAAGAACAGAGTACTAGGGAGGATATAGAAGAAGGAAAAAAAAGAGGAGAAGTAGAAGGGGAAGAAACAGGAAAGAAAACCCGACCGGTGAGAGCAGTAACACTAAAAAACAAGAACTAGGAAGTAACCACAGACACTAGGAATGAATGGCTTAAAAATCTTGTCACAGAATGTAAACGGTGTTAATGACTATAGGAAGAGAAAGCTAATACTGTCAAAACTGGTAAAATTCAATCTGGATATAATTTGTATACAGGAAACCCATATAAAAAAAGATGAGGCTAAACAATTAGAATTCCCCAAATTCGGTAAAGTATTTGTGTCTTTAGCGGAAAAAAAAGAGAAGGGGATCGCAATTTATGTTAAGAAAGAAATAGAGGCGGAATTAAAATACCAAGATTCTAAAGGCAGAATCCTAATAATTGAGATAACGAGGGGCAATTCCAAATTGATATTGGTGGGGATATATGCCCCTAATAAAAAACAGGGACTTTTCTATCGGAAATTGCACGAGCAACTAGGAAAATGGGCTGATAGTGAAGTATGTATGCTAGGGGATTTTAATGGGATTACAGACCCTTCCATAGATTATAAAAGCGGGAAAAATAAAAAGAACAAAAGACTATCCCTCCCAAAGAGCTTTTTTGATTTGGTAGATGAATTAAACTTAATAGATATATGGCGAACGCTCCACCCATTAGATAATCAATACACTTTTTATTCACCGCCTCATAACTCGTGGTCCAGAATTGATATGGTTTGGGTTACCAGGAAACTAGGCTTGCAAATACAGAAGGTTGAAATAAATACCAGTTCATGGTCAGATCATAGGTTTCTGGAAATAAATTGGTTTCAAGCGAGACAGAGAACACAAAAGAGGTGGCGATTAAACACGTCTGTATTGAATGAAAAAGAGTTTGTAATTAAATTAAATGAAGAAATTAAGTGTTTTTTTGCTGAAAATGGAAATAAAGGAACAGCTAGTTTTTCCTAGAAATAGTGTGGGACACTATGAAAGCATATGTGAGAGGGGTGACTATCTCTTATATGGCGTATAAGAACAAGGCAAAAAGGAAGGAGAGAGAGGCCCTCATTAAGAAATTAGAAGAGGCGGAAAATAATCTACTGCGGAGGCTGGGAGATGAAATATTTAAAGAGAGTTGGAGGCTAACGAGACATAGGCTGAATATTTTGGATCAGGAGGAGATAGTGGGCAAAATAAAGAGAGCTAAACATTATCTTTTTGAAAATGCTAACAAGTCTGGTAGGTGGCTCGCATATAGACTCAAAAAACAGAATGAAAAAAGTCAAATTTTGGTATTGGAGGACTCCAAAGGCAACCTCTTGACAAAGGAAGAGGATAAATTAGGCCTAGCTAGAGACTTTTATGAAGCATTGTACAAACAAGAAGAGGTCAAGGCCGAAGCAGTAGAACAATATTTAATGGAGGCTAACCTACCACAAATAACTGAGGAAGAGAAGGATATATTAAACAGACTGATCACAATAGAGGAATTGGAAACCGCCCTTACTAAAATAAAAATAAATAAATCCCCAGGCCCTGATGGACATCCAGGGGAAATATATGCTAAATTTGAGGAACCACTAAAATTAGAATTACTAGGGATTTTCAATGAGGTTTTGACAGGTGTAAGTATTCCCGAGACATGGAGGGAAGCGTACCTCTCACTGATTTTGAAGGAAAGTACCGATCCTAAGCATATAGCAAATTACAGGCCAATCTCTTTATTAAATTCCGATTATAAACTCTTTATGTCCATCATTGCGGAAAGAATGAAGAAAATCTTAAATATTTGGATCCATAAAGACCAAAATGGGTTTCTCCCTGAGAGGCAAATCAGGAATAATTTGAGAACAGTATTAAATGTCATAGAATATTATGAACACCATTCTGATAAACAGCTGGCGCTAGTATTCGTAGACGCTCAAAAGGCCTTTGACAATTTGAACTGGAGTTTTATGATTAACCAAATTAATTTAATGGGCTTTGGGACCAATTTCAGGAAAATGATTGAAAACATATACCATAATCAGAAGGCAAATATTGTAATAAATGGGGATAGGACAAAAGTATTTCCAATCCAAAAAGGTGTAAGGCAAGGATGCCCCTTATCCCCCTTACTTTTCATTTTGGCGCTAGAAGTGCTCCTCAGAAAGATCAGGGCTAACAAAGATATTAAAGGTCTCAAGATAAGGAACAAAATTTTTAAGGCACAGGCCTTTGCAGACGATGTGGCCTTAATTGTGGAAGATCCACTCGTATCAGGCCCAAAAGTCCTACAGGAGATAGAAAATTATGGTAAAGTGGCCGGCTTTAAACTCAATAAAACCAAAACAAAAATAATAGTGAAAAATGTAACAGAAACACAAAAAATAGAGCTAGAAGAGTTGCTAGGCATCCAGATAGTGAAAAAAACTAAGTATCTAGGTATTTGGCTAACCTCCTGGCACTCATCATTAAAAGAAAATAATTACATCCCGTTATTGCAAAAAATACAGCTAGATCTGGAAAGATGGAAAAAGATAAAATTGTCCCTTATAGGAAAAATTGCAGCAATCAAAATGAACATCCTCCCCAAAATAATATTTCTATTCCAAAATATCCCGGTGAAATTAGGCAAATTTTTTTTTTCAGAATTGAATAAAGGTATTAGGCTCTTTCTATGGGAAGGATTCTACAAGGCAAAAGAAATTTGGGAGGCTTCGGTCTCCCGGATTGGGAAACATATCAAAAGGCAGCCAAATTGGTGTGGATTAGGGACTGGATCACACTACATAATAAAAGAATCTTGACTTTGGAAGGGCACGACCTGCAAGAAGGTTGGCATGCCCAATTGTGGAACCCGAGAGAAAAAAAGCCTTCTTTTTTGTAGACATAAAGTAAGGGAGACCCTTATTCAAATATGGGTAGAAATCAGGCAGAGGTTTTACACTAAAGTCCCAAATTGGCTCTCCATTCTGGAGGCCCTAATTGATCCAAACAGGCGAGACATTCAAAATTTCCCCACATATAAGGAGATATTAGACGATAAAGGGAGTTTAAAATCTTTAGATTTATTAAGAGACCAAGCCTCAATATAGATTGGTGGACTTATTTCCAGATCAATTCTAGGTACCAAAAGGATAGGGACCGATTTGGCATAGAATCCAAATATAGAAATCTAGATAAAATTTTACTGGGACAAGAAAAGAAAATGCTGGCTAGACTGTACAACGTGTTACTAGATGAGGATAGGGCAGAGATCATAGCTAGGAACCAACTGGGTGTCTGGGAAAAAAATATAGGATACAATATTAACTTTAATGAGTGGGAAGAAGCCTGGAACAGGAATTACTATATAACAAAAGCGGTATCCTATAGGGAAAATCAGTACAAGATGTTCCACAGATGGCACCTAGCACCAGCTAGAATAGCTAAAATGATTCCCAATGCCTCACCAACCTGTTGGAAATGTGGTAAGGAGGTTGGTACTTTTTTTCCACATGTGGTGGTCCTGTCAGATAACCAAAAAGTTTTGGCTTAAAATTCGGGCCTGGCTGAAGGAAATAATAGGAGAGGATTTGGAATTAGCCCCCGAGATCTTCTTACTAGTATAACTAGGGAGAGATTGGCAAAAGAAAAGACTCAACTCTTGATCCATATAATCACAGCAGCCAGATTAGTTTTTGCAAAGACATGGAAGGATAATGCGTCTCCTTCTGAAGAAAGTGTAATCAATAAGATTCTAGAATGTGCGGAAATGTCCAATCTAACAAATGAGCTGAATAATGGTGAAAAATCTAAATATTATGATGTATGGGGTAGATGGTACAATTGGATGCGTAACAGGAAAAATATTTGAGAGTCGGAAAAGTGATTTTATTTACTCTTAACTAGAATATTATTGTGATAAACTCTGTAAATTACGGTTAACACTGCACTTCCGATGTGGCATGAAACATCTTGTATTTTGTTTTATTTTCAAAAATCAATAAAGTATATATTTTTTTTAAAAAAAACTGTAGATATTTTCTGTGAATTGCTAAGGAGAGACCATGCTTGCCCTCTTCGTGCCTGCAAGTTCTGCTGTCTTTGCTATCTGGGAAAGAGCCAGTGGTGGGTTGCCCTCGGTTTGCACCGGTTCTATAGAACTGGTAGTAAACCAGAAGGAGGCTCTGCCCACTGACACTGACTTCATCAGAGCATATGCACAGAAGAGTGCACATGGCCCCGTTGCAAACAGGTAGTAAAAGTAAGTAGAACCCACCTCTAGAAAGAGCCTGTCCCTCCTGGAACTCCAGAATACATTCCATCTCACACCCTATTCAGCCTGTTTCCTTTAGGTATAATTAAGAAGATGGTCTCATTGCCTAAACACTGTGTTTAGGTATTTGGAATGGAAGGGGAAGCTTTGCTGTCTTGCTGCAGGCAGGATTAGGTCATGATAATGGCCCTGACACCAAGGAGAGTCCTCACACACTTTCTGAGGGACCAGCCACAAACTGAGGGTTGGGTCTGTCATATCCACCTTCCTGAAGTTGAGCACTGGCTCCCACAGGACTGTGTGCTCTGTCACTACCTGTATTCACTATACGCACATGATTGTGTATCATCAGGCCTATCCATTGTGATCACCAAGTTCGCAGATGACACCACTATAGTGGGTCTTATTACAGGTGGAGAAGAAACAGCGTACGGGGGGCACTCTATATTCAGGGGGTCTGTGTAGAGAGAGTTTCCTCCTTTAAATTCCTGGGAGACCATCTCAGCGAAGACCTTGATTTAAACAAGGTTCCAATTGCCACCATTAAAAATAAAATTTCCCCCCTGTGGGATGTGGGCCCTACATTGGGAACCACTGGGTTAGACAGAGTGAAACCACTGAACAAAAGAGCAATGTGCAGCATAGCCACACTTGTTAATACATAAATGATAATAGCAATTTCCATAAGATTCCCACTCTCTGTATGGGAGGTAATATGGTCTAATGTGTAACTTCTCCTTTCTTTTACAGTGTGATGCACTCAATCAGGAGGTTTCTGTCAGCACTGAAGCTCTACAGAGTGCTCAGATGAAGATGGTGGAGTTGAAACGGCTGGCCCAGGCTTTGGAGATTGAGCTGCAATCTCTTTGGAGCATGGTCAGTTCCAGTCATTTTGCGGATTAGATGCTAAATGCCTCAAATGCAGAAGGAGTTTTACTAACCTAAAGTTTAGTATGAACTTAATTCTCTCATGGCCAAAAGAAGGGATGCCTCAATATTGGAGACTGATGGACATATTTGTAAATTTTAGAGCAGGTTATTAACATTTTCATAAACTTTTCTGCTTAGAAGGCTGATATACAGCCCTTCTCTCCTAAAATGCTGTCTGTCATTTCTCCGAGCATGACACTGGCAGGCTTCCTGTTTTTATATTTCAAGAATGCCTTGAAAGGTTCCTTTAAATAAAGATTATGTACAAGATACTTTCCTTGTAATAGGCAAGCTTCCAAATTATTTTATTAAAAACAATCTAAGATAGGTTACTCTGGACACAATTAGCCAGTATCCTCAACAGTGATGAGTTGCCCCCATTTCGCACCGGTTCTATAGAACCGGTAGTAAAACCGGCAGGAGGCCCCCGACCCAGACTTCATCAGAATGCCCAGAAGAGTGCACGCAGCCCTGTTGCGAACCAGTAGTAAAGGTAAGTAGAACCCACCCCTGATCCTCAACAAAACATTTGTGTAGCCTCCTATAATATTCCCTTGAAGGCAAGTCATGTTTGCAATCTGGACTCAAGTTTCTATTCTCTCCATTTACCTTCTGCTTTTCCTGGGCCCTGCAAAGCATCTTTAGATTTAGCATCTTCAGAAAAACAAAAACCTTTCTTTGTTCCTAGAAAGGAGCCCTTGAGGGGACCCTGGCTGAGGTGGAATCCCATTATGGGTTGGAGTTGTCACAGTTACGTAACCTTGTGGCTGCCCGGGAGGCAGATCTGCTGCAACTGAAGTTGGATGCCCAGAACCAAGCTGAGGATTACAAGCGACTGATGGATATTAAAAACAGACTGGAACAGGAGATAGCAACCTACCACTGCCTTCTTGAAGGGTAAGGAGTGGGGAAGATGAGTGCCATCTGTTCAGCTTGTTAATCCATTTATTTCTATTCCTACAGTTTGGGGGAGGGGGCTGATATTTATATAACTCAAACAGCAATATTTGCACTCAACTGGGAAGTATCAGGAGATTTGGAAAGGATTGAATGAATACAAAGAATTGATTTTTAAATAAATGACTGACAGCCATGGATTGCTGGTTGATAGCTGAAGAATGAGTAAGGAAACCTGGTGGTATGTGAGAGGGATGAAATAGAATTTCTTGGAGGAAGACTAGTTGGCTGAATGTGGCATGGAACAGAAAAATATATTTGCTCAACTCCAGCCAGTAGCTGCCACATGGTATTAAAATATTTAGTGTATGTGTAGTATAAATTTATTACATGAACCCATATGGAATGCAGCTTGGAAAGAGACTGTAAACTAGAAATGATGGCACATATTTTTGTTCAAGTTTTTTCTAAATAGTATATTTAATTGTTGCATTATTCTTTTATTTTCTAAATCATCCTTAGATTCTAGATAGTTGACTACTTATCAAATGTTTTAATACATAATTAAATGATAAATATGTAAATAAGGTTTCCAAAGTAATTATAGGCTGGATCAAGTCCCCTGGATCAAGTCCCCTAGATTTTTTTAAAAGACCAAGCAATGGGGAGGCAACAGAGCTTGATAATAATTATGAATGACTTAAAAGGGAAATTACATAAATTCCTGGAAAAAGAAGGCATTGATGGCTACTAGTCATGATAATTACAGATTGTCTCAAGTATAGTCCTCAATATATCTGGCTGGAGAAATTAAATTGGAAAATATGATACTCATGTTTTTCTGAGCTCTCTCGTGAAATGTGTTTGGCTAATGTAAGATTAGAAGGCCAGACAATGTGATTAAATTGCTAAACTAGGATTGGGAAAACCCAACTTCAAGATCAGCTCTCAGCCATAGAAACCCAGTAGGTAATTTTTAACCATCATATTGTTCAGTTCAGCTGCCACTGAGAGAATTATTTTTGAGGGAAAAACTGGGAGAGGAAATGTTATCTACAATACAAGCCTTGAACTCTTCGAAAAAGGCAAGATATCAATCTAATAAAGTAAAATAAAATGCCAGACAACATGCACACGTAGGGACTGTTCTAAAATGACTTTTTACTATTTTATTCTTTGCACCTTTTATCTGGCCTCAAACATTTTCTTCCAATCTTACTCGCATTTCACAAATCCTTCAAGTTTGTTATATGCATAGCTCCTAAACTTCTGCCTACAAGGAATTATATTGCACCTCCATAGGATTACCTCTTTAATATAATAATAATCAATTACTTCCGTAGCCGAAAGATCATTATAGGCTGTTAGAACTTTTCCTGTTAAACATCTGGCCACCTGTTCACTCTCAGGTCAATCTGAGTTTCATGCTCATTTACAAGAGATAGTAACTTTTAAATATAGCAAAATATAGTAAAACAGGCTTCTTATATCTTCTTCCTCTGTTAAGTTAGAGATTTTTATATCTTTGGGATCATAAATTATTTTCTTGCCTCTCACTGTTCCCGTTTTTGCCTACTTTTCCTCTTTCTCATTCCAAAGCTGCTCTTCTTTCTCTTTTTTAATTAACAAACTTTTCCTCTTTCTGTTGCTTCAAATATCTGAACCTAGCCCCTTTTCTGGCTGGTCAATCTTCTTCTTTGCTTAATTGCATGAAGTAGATACCTTTCCCTACCAAAGCAGTAGCCTCTTCTATGTCTAAGGGAGAATCTATGCTGGTTTATTTTTTTCCATCCCCGTATGGTGTAAACTTTAGTGAGGAGTCTGGTTTCTGAAGTGAGGATGTTAGTTATTATCTGCAAAGCCCAAGGTCTGCAAACTCTCTTCCTTTTGTAGTTAAGGTTTGTTTTCTTTTATACAGAGTACTTAAGGAACTGCTTGAGTTTGAGCCAATTCCACCCGTATGGACATCGTCTTATGTTGGATATCTCATCTTGTTTTGGACATCCAACTTTTATCATCTCTGTGACAAATTCTTTTAATCTTTACCTAATTTGTTGGCTCAAACATCAAAAGAATAGGCAACAACACAGGTCCTTAGACAACACATACATGCTCTCACATACTATTATTCGCTGCTCGCTATCTCCATGTTTCCTCCCACTGCTACTCTTCCTTCTATTACTCTTTGTGTATGCTGCTAGAGAAGAGCATTCCTTTCTGACTGCATTAGGACGCTTCTGCGCACACAAATGCTCCTCCTTCTCTCCCCCACATGTATCTTCAGCTGTTTCACAGCACAGCTTTTATAGATAATTTTCTGCGCCGCAAGTGGTGAGACGGCTTAAAGGGAAAAGAAAAAAGCAGCAGAAATGCCTTTTATTTTTCTTGGCAGCCTGCTCTCTCACAGGCCTGCTTGAACATGGCTAACACTCTTATGAGATGCTGCATGGAATGTCCTTGTAAAACTGATGTAAGACTGTAGAACTGTTACTTGATTTAGATACATACATTGCTGCCCTACTTTTACATCCAGTATACTTTTCTGCTAATAAAGAAAATACTATGCAAATCATTAGTATCTTATATAATACCAGACCATGAAAATAAGTGATGATTGCTCTGTAAGTACATTGGTGCATATTGAGTTTATTAGCAAAATAAATAAATAAATAAAAAATAAATAAATAAAAATCTTGCAATGAAAGAAATGTGTGTTTTCTAGATATACTAAAAAAAAAGGTTTACTAGAGGGATCCTGTGAAAAGACTGTTACTGATTGTAAGGTGAATGTAAGCCAACTTTTTCTAGCTTAGTAACAGAGTTGGAAGGGACCTTTGAGGTCATCTAGTCCAACCCCCTGCTCACGCAGGAGACTTGTATTAGGGATTCGAACCGCTGAACTGCCAACCTTTCTGATCAATAAGCTCAGTGGCTTTAACCACTGAGCCACCTAGTCAGGTTTGGAACCTTTTACTTGTATTGAAACTTCAATTCCCAAAATACTAAGCCAGCATGAGCTATTTCTTTGGAAAATGGAAGGGGATTCAGGTAGGAACTGAATATTACACATTAACTCTTTATTAGGCAATTTGGAAAACCAGAATCTTGCTTACAGACCTGGTGTTCTTCTGTTTTGTTTTTTTTTAGGTCTGAACCACCGACTTCTCCAGGTATGCTAAATAATTTGATATTCAGGCTGCTCTTTAGAGAATCTACATTCATACATGCAAAATGAAAATCAGTTCATAATTGTGCAGCAATTTTAGAAAGAGACTCTTATGTAGGCCTATAACAGGAAAACTTCATTTATTCACTGAATCTTTTCCAGAGTTGAATGAGGCTTGGATTGGATTGGATATCCCAGTTTACCTCGCCTTAACCAGTGGCAGGAAACCTATGGTCTCCCAAAGTTGTACTCAAGTTCCCATCAAATCCAGTTAGCATGATCAATGGTGAAAGTTCTACTTTCAGTTTACACATCTGTGTTTCTCAGACTTTATCACAGCATTCCTTAACTTGGTGTCCTCCAGATGTATTGGATTTCAACTTTTAGCCCTTTTATTCAGTATTACTTTTACATCATACACTGTAAAAATTAACAATGATTTTTTACTGGATGTTGTTATGCTCAACTCACCTTTAGCAGATCCTGTAGATTAGTGGGTATACTTCAGGGGTGAAATTCAGCCAGTTCTATCTGGGTCGCGCAATCTGGTAGGGCCGACTTTGTGAAGCCCCACCTACCTGTGCGGACGACATGACATCCTTTTTTGCGATGATTTTCAGCCTCTGTGCATCTGCAGAAGGCTTTGCGCATGCGCGAACGATGGCGTCCACCCATTTGAACTGGTGGGGAAGGTAAGTGGATTTCACCTCTGGTATAGTTAAATTCTAAATTTAAATTAGTTTCAGTCTGTCTTGATTATCATGTCTCCTAAAGAAAGAATCCTCTAAAGATCTCAGCATTGACACAAAATTCCACTTGATTATTATTATTATTTTTAATTTGATTTATATGGTGCCCTCTGAAGACTCAGGGCGGCTTACAATGCGTTAAGCAATAGCCTTCATACTTTTGTATATTTTATACAAAGTCAGCTTATTGCCCCCACAAACTGGGTCCTCAATTTACCTACCTTAGAAAGATGGAAGGCTGACTCAACCTTGAGCCTGGTGAGATTCGAACCTATAGTAATTGCAGACAGCTGGTGTTAATCACAATGCTTTAGTCTGCTGAGCCACCAGGCTAGTGATGATGATTATTAGCTGTAGTGGTGCAGTGGTTAGAATGCAGTATTTGCAAGCTAATTCTGTTAACTGCCAGCAGTTTGAGTCTTACAAGCTCAAGATTGACTCAGGCTTCCACCCTTCTTAGGTCAGTAATATGAGGACCCAGATTGTTGAGGGCCATATGCTGACTCTGTAAACACCTTAGAGAGGGCTGTGAAGCAGTATATAAATCTAAGTGCTATTGCTATAGTAGCAAATTATTTGATAGATACAGTATTTGTTTGATGAACTGCAATCTGAACATATGTCGTATGGATCATGATGTGCAGGACAGGCACCATCTTTGAAAGGAGGCTAAATTGGAATATACTAAATGAGTGATAAAAATTAGTATGTATGATATATGTGGAGCAATGAAACACATTATTCAAACCACTGGGGAAAACATCAGTAGGGGACATAAATAAAGTATCCCAGGCTGTGTCAGTCTTCAAAGACATTATAATGGGATTCTTTTAACTATGGGAGATAGTCTTCAGAGATTACCTAGTGATAAAATTTTTCTGTCATGATCATATTGTCTTTGATTCTCATAGAGCCATTATAATTTGGGAATTATAATTGCCAAAAAGTAGGGTCATTTGTTTTTATTAGATCCTCATAAAAATAACAGATAACAATTTGTAGGATTTTTTTTTCAAAATTAGGAGAACCGGGTGCAAAAGACATGAGTATATAATTAAAGAATTTTGATGACAAAATTTATTGGAGTACTACAACCACTGTCTACAATTTTTTTACTTGAAGTCTGTCAATTATTAACCCTGCACTAAAATTCCTTTTTCCCTAATTTAAATGAGAAGATATTATTATTATTTACTTTATTCATTAAACTTGAAATAAATAAAGTAAATAATAATAATATATCATCATCATCATCGTCATCATCATCATCATCATCATAGATAGATAGATAGAAGATGATATGTTTAAATAAAAAATAGTCAGACATCATTGCAAATTCCCTTAGGGATATATCAAAAGATTTGTATCTTTTGATACAGATTCTATGTTGAGGAAGCAGTTCATTCAATTAAACAACAAGGGATTCTTTGCAATTTGAACTAGAGAAAATTTCTTCTAAAGACAATCTGAACGTGAATAAGTCACAGTGGATTGGATTCTCAAAAGAACTTCAGTAGATGTCTATGATAGAGATCTGCATACTGTATGTGACTCTAGTCTAATGTCCAGAAAAACAATAGCTGGTAATGCCTATCATCTCTTACCTGTATAATGTAGTTTTTGCATCCTGCTATTATAAATGTGGATTGACAGGAAAAAATTGGGACTCAGTAGCCTGTACAGATATACAGATTCTTTGGGAAAGAGGCTGGCATCTCATTTCAACTGGGTTGAGAATACAGAATTACTAATGGGGAAATTCAATAGGATAATTATGGCGGTTCTAGATAAGGGGTGTCAAACTCGCATCATCACGGCCTTGTCACATGATGTATCTCAACTTCCCTCTCTTTGCTAAATCGAGAGTAGGCGTGGCCAGCGCGTGATGCATCTGGTCCGTGGGCTGTGAGTTTGACAGCCCTGCTTTAGATGGTGAATAGTTGAAATAGATTTGGTTCTAGTAAAGGTTAAGCCTCTCTGGTAGAATAAAGATATGATAAACTATATTTAAATTAAACAAGATTGAAACGGTATAAAGCAGACCTTGTACGAAGTAACGTATCTTAATACGTATCATTCATTTCAAAATTCCTGTGGTTCTAGTTTGAAGACGTAAAAGGTATAAAAATGCTACCTCTCTGAGGAGAATGGGTAGTTCAAAAATGTGAAATATAAATAAATAAAACAATTGTTTAGCTGAAATGTCAGTTAATGGCTCTGGTTCGTATTTGTATAAATACTGTATTTTCCTGCGTATAAGACTACTTTCTAACACACAAAAATCTTCTCAAAAGTCGGGGATCATCTTATACGCCGGGTCTCATTCTCCTGTAACCAGGCAGACCAGCCCATAAGGCTCTGACGAGCCTTAAATGGCTCTGAGGAGGGTCGTTTTATACACCCAGTCGTCTTATACGCCGGAAAATACGGTAGTAGCAATCCTAAAGGGGGCCCTTTTGTGATTTATCCATTCCCTAACATCTTAGATACTCCATGCTGTCTCTCTCCCTTTCCATCCCTGATACAGTGCCTTGTCTCACTCCTTGCAGAACCTTCAGTAAGCCGACGGGTAAAGACTGTCATTGAAGAATTGGTGGATGGCAAGGTGGTGTCATCCCGTGTGGAGGAGGTGGAACACCAGCTTTGAAAGATGCTGCCTTCCCTAAAGCAGTGTTGGTAGCACAAGGATGATGGTGATGATGAAGAGGGGAAAGGAATAGAAGCTCTGAATGATTTTTTTTGGGGGGGGGGTTGAGCCTTTCATTTTTTGCGTAGGTATCTGTTGATTGTGACTTTTGGAATTATTTGAAGTCTTTAAATTCTAATTTCCACACCCTCCCTTGGATTCTGTTGCATAACGCGCTAATCATGTCTTGGATCACACTAAAAACCATAATGCACCATAAAGTGGCTTCTTTGGTTTTGTATTAGTACAAGTAGTCCTCAACATTTAACCATTCATTTAATGACCATTTGAAGTGACAATGGCACTAAAAAAAAGTGACTGACAATTGTTTTTCACACTTATGACCCTTACAGCATTACCATCCTCACTTGATCAGAAGTCAGAACCTTGGAAACTGACTTATGGTTAAGATGTTTGCAGAGTCCTGGAGTCCTGTGATAATGTTTTGTGACCTTCTGAGGTCAGGGGAAAGCCAGATTCACTTAACAACTGTGTTACTAATATATCACTTGCAGTGATTCACTTAACAACTGTGGCAAAAAATTCACTGAACAACTGTCTTGCTTAGCAACAGAAATTTTGGACTCAATTGTGGTCATAAATGGAGGACTACCTGCATAATCTGAATCATGAAACATTGGAATATCTATTTTTGGAGAATCAATGGATCCAGCTATTAAGAAATATAAAATATGATTTAAAAATGAAATGAAATAATCAGAAAATATTATTTCCTGTTTATTAGGCACACTAAAAATTGTTAAAAAGAGATGGATATTAAATTTTTATGTTGGTGTTATAAGAAATTTTTAAATCAATGATTTGGTCTTCTTTGATATCTTTGATTTGCCTTCAAATTACTCTATATGTTATTATAATTATGGGAAAAGTTATTATAGTTAAGAACCTCATTATATTCTGAACTATATTCCTAAAACAGATTTTATTATTTCATGAAAAGCTTTGGTTTACCAAGTCTGAGCTATGGCAAAGTGGATAATTTCACATGTTTGGAAAGTACTTTGCTCTCCTGATTTTAAGAAGTGGCTCCAGAATATGAACTTGGTTTTGAAAAGTCTCTGCATTCTAAAAATGAGAAGATGACACAGGAATTGCTCCATTGTCTAGATTTAATGATAAATTTAAGGATTAATTTTATATTATTATTTACAGCAATTAGATGGATCTTTTTTCAGTTATTTGTCATCCCCCCCTCCCCATTTTGTCATATTTAGTTAATTTTAGTCACTACAGCATGGTTTAGGTTTTCTTTCTTCATTAACTTTTTTCTTCTATTGGTGATGTACAGTATGATTATTATTTATCTCTCTCTTTAAAAATAAATTGTTTAAAACAATTGTCTTCAAAAATCAATTGTCTTCTCTTGTCTGAAAAAAAAAAGCTGCTAGTATTTTTTTAAAACTGAGAAAAATGTTCCAAATGAGGGTTTGCCGATTTTCTATTGCTTCTGCCAACAAGGAGCTTTGCATGGTTCTGCTTTCTGCTGTTTTTCACCACCTATACCTGTGACGGCAAACCTATGGCATGTATGCCCGAAGTGGCACATAGAGCCATGTTGCCTGGCACGTGTGGTGTTGCCCATTCCTCTTCTGGGTTTCTGTGGCGCATGCATGCGCAATGAAAAGCTTGCCTTTTTGCATGTGGCAGTGCTGGAAATTAGAAGAGCTGGTCTTCCATTTTCTTGCGCGAACATGCGCGCTGGCCAGCTGATTGTTGGGTGTGCATGCATGCCAGAAACCCCGGAAGAGTAGCTGGCTGAAACTGGAAGTTCATTAGCTGAAACTGGAAGTTCATTTTTGGGCATGCGATGTGCTTTGAGCAGCTTCTTTTCTGGGTTGCGGCCCAGATGTGCACTCACAAAATGCGCTCGCTCATTCGCTCGCTCTTTCGGCACCACAAGGTTCACCATCACTGCCCTATACCTTCAAAGCACAAAATTATGAAAACAATTTTATGGTTGTGCAATGAATACTTCCAGGAGGGCATTGAACGTTGGATGTGTTTTACTGTCAAATTAGGTGTGAGGTAGAGTCAGATGTAGTTCTCTTTCAGCCTGAGCAAATCAACTGATATAAACTTCCCTACATCTAACCACAAGATGGCAGTAGAGGCTGTATAATCAGATCACCATTTGTACTTAAATGCTGACACTTTAAATATCAGAACAAAATTAACCCTTGCACCTTTACAATCTTCTATTAATTTATTTGTACCTTTAAAATCTAAGCAATTATTCTTGAAGACCATAATCATATACAAGGGTATTCAGGGATTTTTATTTCTTCTAAAAAATGTGAAATAGACTCTGATCTCAGAAGAGAAAATTAGAAATAGTTCACATCAATAATTAACATCAATTGCCAATGTGAGAACAAGAAACAGAACTACCGTAGCCATTTTAGTGCAATTTCATATAGCCTGTTCCTACAGAAAAAATATGTGTTGTCTGGCTGGAAATTGTTCCATGCACCATCACCAGGTGGCAGTGCAGCCTATATGTTGGGAAATGAGCTAAATTACATTTTGCATTGTTCTCCAGTTAGGGGAGCAACAGCGTTAAGAATATATTTAACAAACACATGAAAGTGAATTAATTTAGGGCCAGATTAGACCAAAGTCTGCTCTGATTCAGAAACAATAATTACCCTGTTTCTTCAATCACTATCATTATTATTATTACTTTCTATTATTTATTTGCAATTCAATCTGGGAGCCTGTACAGTAAAATAAATTAAATGAAGTGAAGTCTCTCCATAATTTTGTATCTCCTTACTGGGGATAATGAGAAAGAGGTTTTACACATTTAAGAATTTCTAGGCTGCTGTAGGGCTCTCTAACTATTGCAGAATTAGGATTTTTTATGAACCTGCCTGGCAATTTCTCAGAAATGTTTTTCATACGCTTAAAAGGCATGTGGTTTTCTATTTTATTCTCAGTGCTTGAGAATTTCTTTGGAATTATCCTTGGTGGTGTTTTTAAGTTTGTTTTATTGCTGGACAAGGCAACAGGAATCTTGCAGTTGTGATGGTTATAGTTGTATTAATGTTGGAGTCTCTTTGTCTACCCATGTTTGTAATTTGAAAAGCTAAATTGTAGACATTCCTTCATAGTATTTTTCCTTGTGAATCAAAGGGACAATGAGAAGGCAGAGAAGCTGCAGACTATGGAGAGATTATTACAATTAATAAGACATTTGAACAGACAGCTTGCCCATCTTGTAATTAAATATGAACATCCCATTCCATTCATAAACATTCCATGAATTTTTTCGTCTTTTGAGAAGCCAATTCATATTTATCACATTGATGCTGGTAGAAAATATTAGTTACTACATTGTTTTCTTACCTTTATAACTTGTTCTATACTATAACAAGTTCTATAACTGTTTCCCACAACAACATCCTGTGAAATGGGTTGCACTGAGAGAAAGTGACTAGCCCAAAATCAGTCAGCCAGCTTTCCTGTCTAAGATAGGACTAGAATTCACAGGCTCCTGGTTTCTAGGCCAGCACCTTAATCACTACATCAGCTCACTGTGTGTACTCAGCTCAGCTGCTTATCATGGCATCAGAAAGCACAAAACCAATTGTCCTTCATGAGTGCATCTTCCATAATATCTTGACAGAATGGCCACCAGTTTCAAATATCTATCATTTTGGCTCTAAGAAATTAGGAAGAAGAAGTTAAAAAGTACGAAGATGATACAAGGCAAACTGAGAATGTCCATCATATATGAAAGCCATAATTTTGGTGACACTTTGGTGAAGACCCTCTTATGACTTTCAATCCATCAAGTATTTGAGGATAAACAAATTTCCTGATGATAAACACACCATATTTTTCGGACTATAAGATGCTCTGAAGTATAAGACGCACCTAGCTTTTGGGGAGGAAAACAAGAAAAAAAATCTGCCTCTGCCTCCCAGCAATTTGCCTCCTTGCAGCAAACAGCAAACAGTGTGGTCAGCTTCAGCATGGCCTTATTTAGCATGAGCTGTTCCATACTGTGGGGATCATTGCAGCCCATTGCTGCCGTTGCTGCCCATCCCTGCTGCCTCTCCCTGCCATCTGGAATGGGCCAAAAACGGGACATGCAGAGACTGAAAATGGGGTGCACAGAGGCTGAAAATGGGATGCATGGAGGCCAAAAATGGGATGTGTGGAGGCAGTGATAGGGGCAGCAGCAATGGGCAATGGCATTGATGGGCAGCAGTGATCCCAACAGCCTGGAACCATTGATAGGAGGTATTCTGGGAGGCAGATCCAACCACCAATTAGCAGCTCATGCTAAATCAGGCTGTGCTAAAGCTGACCAGGATGTTTACTGCAAGGAGGCAAATTGCTGGGAGGCAGAGGCCAAAGTGTGGGGGCCAGTGGGTGGGCAGGGCTCCAGCAACATTTGCTGTATAAGATGCACAGACATTTCCACCCACTTTTTTGAAGAGGGAAAGTGCATCTTTTACTCCGAAAAATATGGAACCTTCATAAATATATGGAGGGCCAGTTTAACATAATGGTTTAAGGCATGAGGTGAGAAACGAGGAGACTGTGAGTCCCATCATAGGGACCAATCCAGCTGGGTAATCTTGAGCCAGTCACTCTCTCTCAGGCCTAGGAAGCCAGCAATGGCAAACCACTTCTGAAAATTTTGCAAAGAAAATTGCAGGGACTTGTCCAGGCAGTCCCAGGTGTTAAACATTGACTTGAATTTATAAAATTATAACCAGACAGGAAAAAATATGAAAAGATTATTTGTTTCATCCCATATCATTTAAAACTGATGCCCAACATCTGGAAAATCGCCTTCTTCTGCACCGGTGAAATCAAATAAGCACAACTATTCCCAGCAATTGAGGCACCTGGGAATATAGTCTGTTTGGAAAAAAAAACCCCTCCATGTCGGCACTCAAACTATATTTCTGAATACATGGGACTTTAGACTCAACCTTGAAAAATGCCGCACCCTCTCTGCTGATGAATGTACTAGTTCGCATTTCTTCCATAAAGAGAGAGAAACACTAATGAAATTCTGAACCAAGACAATATGCAGTTCTGTGTCCCACTACCTCAGACAAAGGATTGCTATTTTCCATAGCAACTGTAGTTTCTGTACACAGAGTGCATCTTGCTAGGTGATTTCTACTTCGGTCCTGTACTGTAGTTCACTTTATAATTTTAATCCACTGAAGTGGGAGGAAAAAAAGTGTCTCTATTTTTCTCAATCTTTGTGAGACCTTAGTAAAGAGTTGCTGTTGGAACCAGAGGGCCTTATGCTGGTTTTGTGATATTTGCAAATATAGGTTTGCTAATTGACTTACAATTAGTTTCCTAAACGATCTCATTTGCTTAATGACTGCTGCAAAAGAGGTTGTAAAATTGGGTCAGTCTTGGTTTATGACATATGACTATAATGGGCAGGTTCTTTTATGGTTGTATGTTGAGGACTACTTGTGGTTACTTTTGCTGTAACCCCTGGATTACAGCAATGGATGGGGCTGCAGAAAATCTTTAACCCTAAAATACGTTTGTGTGTGGAGGGATGGAGGGGGTCCCATTAAAAAAACAGTGATATTTTCTACACAGGTCTTCATTGGCTAAGAATGAAAGGGCAGTTCGCATGACTGCCCTTGCTAAATACATAAGGAAAACATAATGCCTGTATATCAGATCAACCACAGTGAAGGCTTTTCATTTCCAGTGCAAGGTATAATTGACAGTTTGTGCTTCTGAGACAAAACTCTGGCATCAGAAACCCAACCCAGAAAAAAAGGGGAATCGCTGAGAGCATTTCCAAAGACAGGCTTGTCCCTGCTTGCCAGGATTTCCTTTTGCAACTGCACATGGAGAGGGAACCTGAGTAATGGGTGTGGGACCCAAGCTACAACTCCTAAGCAGAAAGGAACAACCTTGCAAATTCGTATTTGCATTGGCAGTTTGCTTTATTGTCAGCATATTGCAGAATTTATTTCCAAATACATATTAAATACATGTTAAGGTTGCAGATCTATATATTGAGATAAAATGTTTTAGAACACACAGGGTGCAGTACTGTTTCCCACTGGATGTTTGCATGTTTGAATATTCTTGTTGGGCGTGTGCATAGTTGAATGTTTCCCCATAAAATTATGCATGCTCACTGAAACTTAGCATAACAACACGAAGGCAGAGCAAGGATTTCTATCTTAGTTTTGTTCTAGTGCGGAATCTATTTAGAGGACAATGCAGAACTTGCATATCATTTATTTCTCCCAAACTTTGCTATATTACTGTTTATTGATGGTTTCAAGATGGCTTGAAAACATTTAATTTCAAACAAACCAACAATGAATATATGCCAGACCAAAATACATACAGCTGAATAAAAAGGTTATGCAACGATGCAGTTTAGTACTGTAATGTATTTAAATTGACATTTCCTTAGTTTTTGCTGTGGTCATTGTCTTCTACTTTCTTTTCCCGATTATAATTGTTGGTCCTCCATATTATCCACTGAGACCAGATAAAAAAAGACTCAGAAAAATTTGGCAACATTCACAGAAATCTAATTTATCTCAAGTAGATTCTTGTGATATTCAACCCATCTATCTGTCTTCCACCTAACAACTTACCCACCTCACGGGTTGGTAATGAGATTCCCAATGTGGCAGAATGTAAAGTGAATGGCAGTCTGAATGCAATAGGTATGAATGTACACTGACCTGAAACCCTGTACTGTATTGTTTTTTTAACTCCCATAAACTGAATATTTTATTTGGGTGATGATTCTATACATTTGGAGGAGACCAAGTTGGGAAAAGCTAAAATGTAGGTTGGCTTTGCACAACCTTCTAAAAGGCTTCCTCAATGTTCTGTCTTAGGCTTAATACTCTTCAACACCTTAATAAATGATTTAGATCAGAGTTAGAAGAGGAACTCATCAAATTTGAAGACTACATTAGGGTGAATAACCAACACTTTAGAGATAGGCTCAAGATCCATAAGGATCTTGAGAGACTTCAACACTGGGGCCTTTTGAACAAAATATAATTTAGTCATGAAAAAAGTAAGGTCTTATAGTTAGGCAATAAAAAATCAAGCACACAGATGTAGAATATATGGTACCTGACTCAACAGTAGTGATTATGAGAAGGATCTAGGTGTCCCAGTGGATAACCAGTGAACCTAGCAGTGTGCTGCAGTTGCCAAAATAGCCAATGTAGTCCTAGGCTACATGAACAGAGGGATTGTATCAAGATCAAGGCAAGTGATGGTACCACTTTATATTGTACTAGTGAGGCCACACATGGAATACACTGCCCTGCTGTGGTCACCACCATAGAAAAAAGATGCTGAGATTCTAGAAAAAATGAAGAGAGGAATAACAAAGATGATAAGGGGTCTGGAGGCTAAACCAATTAGTGGTTGTGGGAATTAGGTATCTCTAGTCTAACGAAGAGGAGGACTAGGGATGATATGACAGCAATACTTGAGAGGAAGTGTATTCTCCAAAGCACCTGAGGGCAGAACAAGAAGTAATTGGTGGAAGATTGTTAAAGAGAAATTCCACCTAGAATTAAGGAGAAATTTCCTGAGTAAATAATCAGTGGAATGGCTTGCTCCTTCACTGGAGGTTTTCCAGAAGAAATTGAACATTCATTTGCCTGGAATGGTAAGGGTTTCTGACTCAAGCAGATGATTGGACTAGAAAACCTCCAAGATCTCTTCCAACTCTGTTATTCTATGTTTTGGCAACAGCATATGTGCTGGCATTAGTTCTTGCCATTAGTTCAAAAATACTTTGTCATTGCCTTCTTCTGGGATGTTTTTGGGGTTCTAATGTAGCCCAAAGCCCTGGCATTTCTTGGCATGTCCCATCCAAGTACTAACCACAAATAACCCTGCTAATGTCCTGAGTCCAGACAAAATCACCCATATTTTAATGTCCCACTAACATGTAACATTCTAGATGAAGCTAAAATGCAGTTGGTAATTTGTGGGTCATTGACTTGTAGAAACCCAACCAATGTTCAGCAAGTGGTATGAGTCAAGCAATCAAATAGTTCATTTGCACATACAGTAAGTGAGTACAGCAATTGGGCTCCATGAACCTGGATTTGTTTAGGATATTGTTCAATCTAGGTCAATGAGGAAACATGAAAATGGTGAGAAATGTACTATTTTATTCTGGTGTACTTCATATACCTTGGTATTTTGATCTGCTGAGCAGCAGTACTGTTAGAGTAGCCAACTTTAGGACAGAAACCCATGGCTATCCGAGCAGAATGAGTAGTGGATTCTGCTATCCACATTAAAAAAAAAAAAAAACAGGGAAGATGCCTTTCAGAAGATTCTTTGGAGATCTTTACCACAATTTACTCTACAATACAAACACATCTCCTGTAAACAAATTTAATATGATCCAAAGTCTATACTGCTATATAATTAATGAATAATGCTATTAATATTGCTAAGTATATGGATATGTTGTTCTAATGACTGAACAAAGCTATCCTCAAAGTAACCAAACTTTAAATGATAGAAAACATAGTCCTCTGATTCTGCTTGACCATCATTATAACTCTACAGCTCTATGGAGCTGTTGTTTTGCAAAATTCAAGTGCTGTATACAGGAAACGCAGGAGAGAAACAGGTAATGGAGCCTTCTTGACAAGTTTCCAATGAATTAAACCCTTTGAAAGGGCCTTTAAGAAAAGGGTGGGGTGTGGCAATGTTCCTCTAGGCATTGGGCAGGGTTGCTGTTTGCACACAACTCAGCCAAAGTGTATGTTTGAAAATCTGCTGCTGTTTAGCCCCGAGGGTGCCTAAGCACTGTGGGTGGGAGAAGAGTCAGTTTCTCGCTCTCCCTGTTTTCCACCCTCTTTGCCAAGCCCTGCAGGAACCGGTGAGGGTTGGAACCAAAGCTGCAGACTGAGACACACCCTGGATTCTGCTTTGTCAGTGAAATATCTCACCGGAGACAAAGAACAAAGAGACAAAGCCTTTGGAGGAACAGGCTCCTTCTTGTTTATAAGGTCAAGAGGTAGCCCCACTACTTCTACCTCCCCTGGCTCCCTTGTCTACAATGGTCATAAGTTGTAAAAAGGAAGGAGGCCAAGGAAAAAACATTGGCTTTCCTTTAGGCCTGGGCCAGTTCTACCATTAGGTATAATGAGATAGCTGCCAGGAGGGCAGATAGTGGAAGACAGAGGCAATGTTTTAGAAGAGAGTTTGGTGTGTGCCCTAAATTATCTTGTTTTGGCGAAGCATTTGGATAATGCTACTTTGTCACCAACTATCAGCCCATCAAATTGATGGGAATAGGAGTCAGGGGTGGTATTCACTTACCTTTGCTATCTCTTCACAAATATGAGCATGCTTGCACAGAGCATCAAAAACAGGACTTGATGATGTCCGGACAGGTGGGCAGAGCCTTCAGCCACTGCCACTACCGGTTTGCTTGAACCAGATAGAACCGGCTGAATACCACCACTGGTAGGACTCCAATGTCATATAGGTCAACACTACTTTTAGTGTAAAGCTACTGTAAGAGAGTCTTGCAGGTCTTAATGTATTTCTCCCCTCCCCCCTTTACTTTGATGAGAACTAGGTTGGGTCTTGTCTGAGCTCTTTACTCAGGTTACATTCCTGCCCCAGACTCAGGGTTTTTTTTGTGTCTGACCATTGTCTAGACTCTGGTTCTTCCTTCTGTCTCCCAATCCACTACAAATAAGGATAGGTTGCAGATTGATTGGCTTTTGTACATGAATAGGAAGGCAGGATATCACCTTGTTCTTCAGCCTTTGGTAGTAAAATGGTTCTGGCTAAAATGTAAGCTCTTGTTCTAAGCAATTTGGTTTTGTTTTTAGCGTTGTTCTTCTTCCCAGTAGAGGACTGTTCAAAAGAGTGTGTTGCTCAGAATGATAAATACTCCCTTTTAGCACCATGACAAGAGGCATGGTATCCCAAGTTATTTTGGCTGTTGGAAGAAATATCCTTCTGGGTTCAGCTCCAAGTAGGAAAAAAGGCACTGAAAACATGGAGACTGCTTGGAAAGATGGTTTAATGGTGGACAGGATCACATGGTTTGAGTTCCTGAACAGAAAAAGGCCGAGATGCTGAGCATGCCTTGGTTTTATGCCCACTCTGAACTTCCTGGGGCACAGGAGGAGTACCCTGATTGGTTGTCAGACTCCCAGGGGCTGGGGGTCTTAGCTAGCCTTGCTGGCTGATGTAATCTTCCCAGGTGCCATGTGGGGAGTTTCTGTTGCTAGATGGATCCTATTGTGTTGCAGATGATGGTGCACTGACAAAGGTGGGGGGAATGAGTGAGCTTGGCTGAGACCTTAGTGGACCATTGACAAAAGTGGGGGGGGGAGGAGGCAGGAAGCTGCTTTGTCTTTAAAACATGTTTCTCCATTTCTCATCCAGAGAAATATAATATTCTGCCTTCTTAATATTTCCTAAAATATTTCATTCTTCGAGGAGAGGGGTGAGTGCTAACTTCCTACAGCACAATAGATAGGGAAAATCCTCTAAAACGTTGACAATGGACCACTTGCTGACATTTCAGATTTCATGGTGCCAAAATCAGCTGCCTAAAGCATCCGCCTTATTTGAACATGTTACATGGAGCATAGATAGCTCCAAAAGTAATTTACCTGGCACCCCACCAGAGTTTTATATATTCAAGGTGGTCCATTAAAGTAAGTCAAATAACAGGGCAAAAAAACTTGCAGATCACCAGGACTAATAGGCTCATGCATCTGATCTTGTGTACTGCAGCAAAGCTCATCTATTTTCTCAGTGAACCTGGTGGCCTATATTCTTGACAAGAATAATAGTTTGTGATGATCTTTCAACAGTCACTGGTCACATCTAAGAAAGAACCAGTTATATTGCATGGAGCTCAGAGATTGTTCTTGGTGGTTCCTAATCAAATCCAATTCCTAAATGGTCCTACACTTTCCTGCAAAACCATCTGATAAGTGTATAACTTAGCACATAATTCACACAAATACTTGCTTGGGTTCAGTCATTTATGTTTTTAAAAGACAGAGCCTTGGATCTCTCTCCTTCCTCTGTGAATCTTATATTTTTCCCTTTATTGCCCAATCGTGTATCTCCAGATATAAGCGGTTACAACTCTTATAAACCATAGCCAGCATAGCTAAAAAATATTAGTATGATAGTTTGAACATCAGCTTGTTCTATCTTCCTCTCACTTTAACCAAATCTTCTTTTCTTTTCTTTTCTTTTCTTTTCTTTTCTTTTCTTTTCTTTTCTTTTCTTTTCTTTTCTTTTCTTCTCTGTCTCTCTCCCCCACCCCTCTCTCTGTTATCTACTGACTTCCATGCAATCATTCCGTCATGGCTGTGATCAGCACCTCAGGAAAAAAGGAAAGAGGTAATATTTTTTCATAAAGTTGATGAAGAATATTGGAATATTATACAAAGGATAGAAATATTCCAGTCCAGTCTGAAATGTCCTTGTCCCTCAGCTGTTCAGGATTCTGGGCATTTGCTGTGCCACTTATCTATTTCCATTGCAATGGAAAAAAGATATCTGCTTTTTCAACAAACCAATAGACCACTATGAGCTTGAATTGAAGAGCATGCATCATGAGGCTAAGGAAAAAGAAAATCCCATTTCTTTTATCTGGTTGTCTGGAATCTTCTCCTAAGAAGAGAAATACAATGTCATTCTAATATAGTGTAAGCATATTGTTAAGACTTTCGACTAGGACCTTGGAAATTGGACTGAAGGCGCTTCTACTCAATCACAGAACCTGGAGGGCAACTTTGGGTCAGCCACTCCATCCTTTCCTAAACACAGTGTTCTATAGAACCGGTAGTAAAATCAGCGGGAGGCTCTGCCCAGGGTCCACCCACTGACCCTGATGTCATCAAAATGACATCAGGGTCATCAGTTGTGCAGAAGAGCGTGCACGCGAGCGAAGCAAGCACACCAGTGGTGGGTTGCCCCAGTTTCTCACCGGTTCTATAGAACCGGTAGTAAAACCAGCGGGAGGCCCTGACCACTGATCCTGACGTCACGAAAATCCTGCGCATGCGAGCAAGCAAAGCGAGTGCGCGCGGCCCCATTGCAAACTGGTAGTAAAGGTAAGTAGAACCCACCCCTGGGCCAGGTATAAATTTAGCGATAAAGAAATAAATATTTTCCCTTCTTCAAATGTGAAGAACAAAACCGCAAATTCTGTTAAGGGATATTAGATGACGGTTCTATCTTAAGTTGCGGTTTAAATATCTCCAACTCAGGTTTGTGGAGAACAGAAATGAAACATAGTGTCAAGGCAGTATTTGCGTAGTCAACTTGGATGTATCTTTGGTTTTAACTTTCTATAAGATTTTAAGTCTTTAAAACCAATAGTTCATTCCTACTTCCTTGGCAGTTTGCAATTTCTATTAGGTTTGCAAGAAACATTGTATTCATTGTTGTATATAGTTTTTCATGTATATAGAGGAACCAGTACCTTTCCTGGCCTTTTTATGTAATTATCCTTAATATGTACTTTTTTGTACTTTCCCCCCTCAGACAACATTGCTGAAAATTCCATTCCGGTTCATTTTTTAGTTGAGAAAATACAAATGAAGTCAATCTTATTAATCTTCCATCAAAAATATTTCATCACCATCTCTAATGCAGAGCAACTTGGAGCACACTGTAATGTAATGAGGTTGACCTCTGCTGAGACATGACCATTCTTTAAACTACTTGCTACTCCCATTATCTAAACCCAATAGATTATTAGGAATGGGCCTGGTTTTATAGAGTTGCTCATTGCACTGCAGAATCGTAGAAGACCTCCACTTGTGGCAAAGGATTCTGCATGCAACATTTACAAGATAGTTAACATCCAGAGGGAGTGGAATGATCATTTTTTTTTAATTATTTCAGTTTGGAGGATATAGAAACAGAAATAACTTTCTGGGGAATTTGAGCATATTTTTTCCTTAAAGTACAGAAATAGTTCGATATGCAGATTTTACAGGCAAATTACAAAGGTAAAATATCAAGAGCCTGTTGAGAATTAACAACAATACAAAAGGAAGGGTGGGAAGAAAAGAAGGAAGGAAAAGAAAAAAAGAGAAAAACTTTGCTGTATTATTCTGAGAGTACTGAATGGTTGTCTACTACTTTCTAAGAAAAGAAGTATGTGGGTCTGAAAGATGCTGATGCTTTAGGAAATTCAGGATAGGCCCCTAGTTTTCACTGTAGCAATAAACTTATATTTCTACTGCATCATTTCAGAATTCAGGAAAAGCTCACCTGATTGCAATTTCATATTTTTTAAAAATAGAAATGTATGTACCAGAAATCATCCTTCCACGAGAGAAAGGCATAATTTAACTTTCTTTCCAACATACTTGTTTTCTATAAGTAGGGACAACATGTTCCAGTATTAGGGAAGAATTGCCAGTCAAACCATCCCTGATCCCCATGGTTCCTCATTTATTGATTTCCAAAGTAAAAGGTCATGTTCCCAAAGAAGGACAGTGAATTTTAATGATGGCACATTTCTGTTAAACAGGCAATCTCTAGGTCTAGCTGACATTTCTGTTTTTGTAATACATGCCCCAGCTTAGTTACTGATTAATGGGAAGAGTTGGGTGCTTTCTCTGGGAGAGGATTCCAGAGCCCTGCCCAGGGTGTTCCTTCTCTTTCAGGTCTTGCCAAGGTGATTAGACAGATGGAAGGCGATATTTGTATAAACCTGAGCGATATGCCGCACCCTTTAGAGAATGAACCATGATTTTAACCATATAAGGAAGCAACTTGCAGTGTAGGCATTTTTGTAAGAAGAGCCTGAGCTGTGGGTGACTATCTAGGTCAACAGATAGTCTAACTGTGGCCTAACTTTGTTAAAATGTGAGAAATATTTTATCTGGAACCAGCTAAACGTATGACTGATCTTGCGGTCCAGATCCTGCTAGGTTTGGGCCTCTCGTAAAAGCTGCTTGATCAGGAATCTTCCTGCCACTGAAATTTCCCATAATGCTTTAAAGCAATGCTACATAAGGTTGGCAGTTGTGAATAATAGGCAGCTCCCCAGATGTAGTTGCCATCATAGCCAAGGTAATTGTGCAGATAGCACAAAGTGCACCTAGGATGCACGCTATCTATCAAGGATGGCAAATATTGATTTAGCCTGATGTCAGTCCTAATAGAGCTTAGAGCAGAAAAGTAGCAAGAACATGAAGAACTTGGATCTCTGCAACATTATGGATTGCAAAAAAATATTGATTGCATTGTTTCTACAACTCTCTAGCCAAACTGCCCTGTTTAATTTCTCATCAGGTTTTGTCCTGATTATGTATTCCAGGAATGACCTACAGGAAGTTGTAGTTCCAGCACACTTGCAGAATATAAAGTAGGTCAAAGAAGTTCTTGACAATCAATGTAAAGGGCCTTCACCTTTCTAAAACCTCTTGTCTTTTTTCTTGGCACAAGTCACCATTGCATCCTCTCCTCCTGGAAATAGCTAGGTACTGAACCAAATAATCTATAGTTTAAATACCCACATCTAGTAATGGATTTATGTACAAGGCAAAGAAACTGTAGGGTCTGTATGTATATGAATTGTACAGATCAAAATGCAGCTACTTGAGAAGAGGCATATAGTAAGTGTCAGACGATGCTAGGAAGATCTTCTATATGCCTGTGCATGGTATACAGCTCCATTATCTTAAAGACAAAGAAGAAATGAACACATTTCTCAGGGTTGCTGCCAAGTTTTTAGAGTCATGCAGAGGCTAACACTTGGCCAGAGGTCCAAGCATGACATCAATAGTCCTATGCCAAAGAGCTCTTGTTAAGTATATACAACAGTGACCTGAACTCCATTCAATCTTTTTCATAAGGTTCATTTCCCTTTCAAATCTCCCTTTTTCAAAACATGTCTATTTTGGGGCAAAATAATGGATAGTTGACCAATACCGGTCTATGCTTAGTTCTATTTTCTCAGCAATTTCTTTGCATGCATCTTTTCTTTATTTAAATGTATGGGGTACATCCCAGCTATATTGCACCAGGGTTGAACTTTGAGAGCATTTGATTTTTTCTGCAGTGAATTGATAAGTCAACTCAGTACAGAGCTGAGAAATTTTGTGGCCTATCAGATATTGCTAAACTATATCTCTCAGCAGGTAACAGAATTGTTGAGATGAAGTAATATGGACTGCAACCTATTTTTCAGCTTTGTCTTAGGTTTACTATAAAGAAGAAAGAGTGACAAATTATACATAACTATTTCCCAGCTGATAGATTGACTTCTGTTTAGCTTGTATCTCTGTGTCCAATAGTGCTTTGGGCACATTGTAATCCAAGCCTTATTCCTCTACAAAAGAGGAGTCACTCTTGGCAAGACAATTTGGGTGCTTAGAGCATTATGTCAATATATCCATAGTTATGGGTTGTTATCACCAAGTGGGTATATTTGAAAGGTTGATTATAGGGATATGGAGCTATTTTGGCCCACAATTGAAAAGGTACTTTGGATGTGGCTTTTATACTTGCTCAGATGTCATCTTTTCTTTAACTCATATAAATATTGTGGTGGGACTGAACAGCTGCCATGTAAGTCCTGGAAAAATTGTGTCTTCTTGTTCTAGGAAGGACTGCTTTAATCATTTATTATTCTCCTTTGCTGTCAGGAGAAAAACAGGGTTATTTAAAGAAAGAATGACTGAAATGAGCTCAGTCGAAATTTTGAAATTCAAGGTATATAAGGCCAAGCCTTTATACAGTACTTTCAAAGAACTTCAAAAGATCAGTGATCTCTTTTGCAGAAACTGCTGATTCTCTCTTGGCAACCTTTGTTCTTCTAGTCCTCACAAATCTTCAGAGAATAAATATCAAGCTCGTTGTCCTATAATTTTCTCCCTTATCCTCCCTTTTAATTCTGAGAGTTTCTGCATGAGAACATGCAATGGTTGATGAGTATCTTGAACTGAATGCAACTGGCTATATGTCAGTCATTCAGAGCAAAGTGGCTCAGAGCAAGGAAAGCCTCTTTGATCCATTCTGGAGATCTGAATTTTTCTCAGTCTTTCTGGGAATTATATCTGGGATGGAACATGAGGGGGCCATTCAGAGATTATGGAATGTTTACTCCAGGGGTGGGTTCTACTTACCTTTACTACTGGTTCACAATGGGACCACATTCTGATGACATCAGGGTCAGTGGGCGGAGCCTCCCACCGGTTTTACTCCCAGTTCTATAGAACCGGTGCGAACTGGGGGCAACCCACCACTAGTTTACTCCCAGAAATCCTAACAGGATAGCCAACTGTGAGGAATACCAAGTGTTAGAGTTCAGCATTTTCTGGAGGGCCCTAGTTGCCCATCTCTGAACTTTTAGTTACTTTTTGATTTTGTTATCATGTAACTTACTCTTTGAAGCTGACCATTGCTGGTTTTTACCTTGAGAGCAGCATTGCTACAGACTAAAATTTGTTCCTTCTTAGACTCTTTTTCTTCAAAGTATTGTTGTTTCCCACAAGGAGTAACTGTTGAGTAAGGAGAGACTCCCGATACATTTACTTGCTCATAAGGGCTACCTGGAAACTATTGTGGAGAGCCCAGATCCAAGGCACAGACTGCTCTTCCATGTGGCATGGAGGACCATGAGGCAATAGAGTTGGTGTATTTTCATCCACAAAGATATGTTCCCTCAAAGGAGTGGAAAGCTACCACACAACCTGTTGAGTAATTACCAAATTTTTGAGAGAACAACTTGACATGGGTGCGGCTCAGTGGGAAGGAATGCAGAAGCCTTGGCATCCACGCCTGCCCTGTAATTAATTTTTTTTTTGCAAGTTTCAACAAGCTTGATCTGGGGCTCGATGAATGCTAGAGCAAGAAGGCTGACACAAACAAAATGAGTGAGAAAAATTACATGTTCCTTTCTGACATAGGGATGAGCTATGATTCAGAGGGATGAGATCTAATCCTTTGTATGGCAGGTGGTAAACCCTTTCAGAATATTGGTTTTAGGCATACATCCAAATGTAAATACACTTATCCCTCATTTATTATAAAGAATAGTTCCCATAAGAAAGAACACTTTCAAGAGAGGGGATTTTTGATAGGAAAATTTATTTATTTCAACTATTTCAATAGCTCAAGCTGAGTAATAACACTACCCAGTCCACTACCTAGTTCAATTATGTTACTAAGAGATGATGTGGTTGGCTTACTGAGGCTTAATTTATTATGAGAACCCAGCCAAGCATTGTGATCAGTAGACCATAGGTGATACAGCACAATGTTTAAATACAACTAATAACAGCTTGATAGCAAATTATAATTATTCCACCTTGGGTTGAACTCAGATGCTGAGAAATCCAGCACTTTAATGAAACCATACTTCTTTTTCTCAGAAAGATAACAGATTTTGTCATGCAGTGTAGTTTTCTTCCTTCTTTATTCCAGATAAAATACAGGCATGAGACTGTAGTGCAATCTCACTCATGTATGAACTGAGCCATTCTTTATTATAACTATGAATGTGATTTTTCAGTTAGCTAGGAGAATGTGACTTATGTTATTATGAATGCTAAATCAGAGCCAAAAAGCCCCAATTCACATTACAGTTTAATAGGTAGGAACCTAGATGATATCTGATAGCTAGACTGGAAAGTTGTTGCATATCTTAGTAGACTGTGCTAAGTAGGTTTAGATCAGTTTTTTTCAAACTTCTCCTTAAATATGTTCTAATTTCTGGCTGGAATTTCTAGGAATTTTTGTTAAGATTTGGAGACAGCCAAATGGAGCAAGTAAAAGTCAGTTGTCGTAGTGATCTGATTCCATATAAGGCAACTTTATGTATATAGTATGGCTTCATATATTCAATAAATACATAGGTATTTATTGTCCTTTGAGAATGAACATCAATATGCTTGCAAAACGTGAACCTTCTGTCTGCAAAATAAGGCCTCGCAAAAGAAACAGAACCGATTTCCTTCTCACTTTTATCATGGTTTGTCTTGAGATTAATTCATTTCTGTTCCTAATTGGCTTCATTTTTGAAGGCCAGGTATTATTGTTTTAAGAACAAGAACACTGTCTAAGTGGCTGCCACAAAGAAGAGAGAACAAACCTAGAAATAAAGGAAAATTTCCTAGTAAAACAATTAATCAGGAGCCTGTGTAGCGTAAGGGGCTAATGCCTCCTACTAAAGGCAGCAATTAACATCCAGCTGCCTGCAATTCTGTGAGTTCAATCCTAGCTAGGCTCAAGGTCGACTCAGCCTTCCATCCTTTCTAAGGTAGGTAAATTGAGGACCCAGTTTGTGGGGGCAATAAGATGACTTTGTATAAATATATACAAAAGTATGAAGGCTATTGCTTAACGCATTGTAAGCCACCCCGAGTCTCCGGAGAAGGGTGGCATATAAATCAAATTAAAAAAAAAATCAGTGGAATGACTTGCCTCCAGAAATTGTGGGTGCTCCAACACTGGAGGTTTTTAAGAAGAGATTGGACAATGACTTGTCTAAAATGGTATAGGATTTCCTGTTTAAGAAGGGGGTTGAACTAGAAGACTCCAAAGTCCATTCCACCTCTGCCATTCTATTTTCATGTGCCACCTGAGTTTATCAGATCATTAAATATTGGTGAAGAAAAGAGTCATGGAAGCAGTCCATTGCAAAAGTATCTTTTGAGCTGGGTATAGTAGATCTGGCCACCTTTGAAACCTCCATGTCAGTACTGAAAATGGAATGGGAGAAAAATCGAAGCGTAACTAATGGTCACTCAAAGGGAATGTATATGCTAAGGTTCGGAACCTTGTGACCTGGTATATTTTAGAAACTGACCACAAGCAGAGTATGAAATATAACGTGAAGACAAATAAAAACAAACCACATGCTTTGAAAATGTGTAAATACAGTTGCAAACAGGTCCATATTAAGAATGGCTATGTGGATGTGATATAAAGAGGTATAGATGTTTTGTGCCTGGTATTTAATATATAAAGACGAACCTTTCCCACTAGCAAGTTACTGCTTGATGATGTACTCATCAAAAGGGATGGAGGCATTATTCAACAAGCCACAAACTTCTCTCTATTCCTATTTGCTCAGAAGAGAAAAATCGAGGTCCATGCCCATGAACCTTGAATAGAGTCTTTAACATGTTCAGTTATTCTATTGAAAAGATTGCTTCAGCTAAGAAAAGGAGAGAGGACAGACAAAGCAAGAGAGGACACCTGAAAATTACTGTCCAGATTTTTCTTCTTCTCTGCAGGGATTGCACATGACATGACACTTGACTTGTTTAATAAACCATTGGCTTTTCACAAGCTGCTATCCCATGCCATAGGTTAGAATTCAACTTCGAGTTGCAATTAAAAATAAAACGTTCTATAGGTGTGCTGATACTATGTGTTGATACTATGATGCTGATACTATGCTGGCACTGCAGATGTGCCATAAACCATGTT
This sequence comes from Coluber constrictor foxii, assembly GCA_038048745.1. Taxonomy (NCBI): domain Eukaryota; kingdom Metazoa; phylum Chordata; class Lepidosauria; order Squamata; family Colubridae; genus Coluber; species Coluber constrictor. The sequence goes on from CM075961.1 coordinate 76,870,084, forward strand.
CTTTAAGTACTTGGGTTAATATATTGTGCTAAACCAAAACTAAACCATATTGTTAATTACAGCTGGGGTTTCCAATAGTTGGGTTTAGTCATCTCTTTCTCTTCATTATTGCAAGAAACTGTGAATAAATAATTGTCAGCCCAAGAATCATATCACAGAAGTTCTAGATCAGGACAATGTGCTATTTATTTTAAACTCCTTGCATTGGGACTTTGTAGAAAAGCCATTCCTTTCTGACCTCATAAATTGTCATGCACAGTTTGTACTGAAATATTTCCATTTTGTAGCCTACCTTTGCCATCATCCTTAACTAATCGTTCACATTTGATATTTAATTTGTGCTTTATCTAAACCAAATGCCACAATCTTACAATGTTCCAATGGCAGTATTACCTCTATGCTTCATTCAGCAAAATATTATACTTTACAGACCTAAAGAGATGGTAAAGAGACGGAACCAAGTGTTTTCATTTTACTATTAGAGAGGGCCAATTAGAGGCCCTCTCTAATAGTTAGAGGGCCTCTCTAATAGTTAGAGGGCCAATTCCTATACTTCACAAAACACCATATTAGGTGCTTCTAATATACATATGCATAATATACAAGTTGCTTCTAAATATACATATTTTCTCTAGATTTATCTTGAATAACTAACCTGTTATCTCCTTTATTTTCTTGTTTGACACCTGTTTTAAAGAAATTTGCATGTATGCATGAACTTGTATTATATAATTAATCTCCTAATTTAATTTTTCTTGGTGTATAAATTTTGTCCTGCTTATTGAACTTTTGATTGATCTGTTTCAGTGATACGTTGGAATGGTGCAGAAGGCCCCATATGACTGCTTCACTGAAAAACAAGTGTGTCTGTGTGTGTCTTTCATAACTTACATCAAACATAAATGTGTGGTGAGGGATATAAGTGAATCTGTATAATAATCAACATATTGTTTTGATGTGAGCACCATTAGAACAGTCCTTTCAATCATTAAAAGACGCTGGTTTAGACATTCTGGTTTTTACTTTTTCCACACTTAATTCTTCCAATGTGAAGCTTTTCTACAAAATTCACCTCAATCTGGTAAAAAGCTAGAGTCACAATTACTTGACAAGGGGAAGGCCATAATATTGGCAGAAACAGACAAGTTTCTCAAAATGGGTAGCAAATTATATTGGCCTTTATATGCCCCTCCATGACTGTAATAAATATATAATCTGATTTATTGGCCTGATCCCAATCAGCACTGACTGGGTTACTGATATAAAACTTCACACCTGATTCTTGAAGCAGATATTGTGGTCTATGCACACTCCTGTTAGAAATCTTTCTATTTTCTATATGTCATTTTAATAAGGTGACTAGCCTTTTTACAATGAGAAGAAGGATACGTGTGTGTCTGCTGTGTCGTGTTTTGGTAAGAAGTAAACAAGGCCACTTGAGCACGGTGCACTCTTGCGCGTGGCACACTCTCTCAAAACAATTCTCCTGTACCGAGTGCATGCGTTTCATAATCACATCTCGCTGTACTGTACCGAGCCTTGACGAATTGTCATGTCAACTACAAATACGTCACATCACACACAATGGATCGGATCGGTATCGATCGAATATGGAGATTTACAGATTAGTCTTCAAATATCGAAAAGGAGGGCATGTAGGAGGACACTTTTCGAGAGAGGACAGAACTTACAAAAGAAGAACTGACCTCCCTAAAGGAGGACGATTGGTCACCTAAATGTTAAGAATATGCATTGAATAATGTGTTTCCTCATTTTGCCAGGTATGTGGGCCAGCCTCTTCTTCTTTTGAAGCAGAAGTCTGGCGCCATCTCTGGGTAAAAATTGGAATTGTACTTATGATGTGGTTTATATGGAGTACAAAAACCTTTTGCAGTAATTATAAAGCAAACATCCAAAAGATGGAAAGAGAGCTTAGAATTAGCTTTGTCAGAGTTATGAACAAACTAAGTTTTCTATTTCCAGAGACTGAGAGTCATTGTGGTGTAGTGGTTAAAGTTGTGGATTAGAAGACCAAGGTAATTTTAGCCCTTCAGAGTAGACTAGATTAGAAAACCAAATGAACGCTAATGATACTTTTATTATAAGTTTATGGTAATAGAATCTTGCAAATTTGAAAGTGCCTCCCCTCTCCCTGACTATATATACAAGAGAAGCAAGAGAAGATCTTGCTAAGATGCTTCCTCTAGTTACAGTTCTGCCCTGGATTCAGATTTCTTTTATCTGACTTTTGTGATTCTTCCTCCTGTTTCTCAAAGTTATCCCTTCTGCCCATTACAGCCCCTCCTTTTTTTAAAAAAATATTTTTTATCTAAACTTTAAAAACCCCAAAATAAAAGCTAACATAAACTCCAAAAATAAAAACTAACATACAAGCTAAAATAAGGAAAGTAAGTAAGAAAAAAAAAAGAAATCAGAGAAAAAGTAAAAGATGCTAGAAAGGGGGCTGAAAGTTAAATAAAAGCAGAAAAGAAAGAAAAAGTACAAAGAAGCACCTTCTGATATTTTTCAAGAACAAACGTATTATAATCTTTCTCTAGAGTTACATCAGAATTTTTTTTTATAACCTACCCTAATCATCAAAACTATAAGTCATAAATTCATTGCCCAATAAAGGTTCTAATTCTCCTTTAGGCATGGAACCCACCTGGGTAACATTTGACCAGTCATTCTCTCTCATTCTTAATCACTGTCAGCTCTGCAACAAGATGGTTAATAAGTAAAACTCCTTTTTGCATCAGACATTGAAAGCTTCACTCGAAGAGAGCAAAATTATTAATAATAATGACAACAATAACATGAATTCTGCAACTACATGGGAAACATGTTTAAAGAAATCATATTTCCAGTGATTGGTCTTTGCACAATGCAAGTTAACAGAACAGAATAACAGAGTTGGATGGGACCTTGGAGGTCTTCTAGTCCAACCCCCTGCTCAGGCAGGAAATACTATACCATTTCAGACAAATGGTTGTCCCAATCTCTTCTTAAAAACTTCCAGTCTTGAAGCATTCACAACTTCTGGAGGCAAATTGCTCCACTAATCAATTGTTCTGTCAGGAAATTTCTCCTTAGTTCTAGGGATATCATATTCCTTTATAGATATGGAACAGTAAAATGCAACAGTAAAAAGAGTGCCTTGCGTTAACATTATTTTTCAGTGAAATATGGATTATTATATACCAAAGTTAGATAATTTGAGATCAAGCTGAGGGTAATGTGCCTTCCAGAAAAAATTAACTCTTGATTCTGTAGTTTCAGGCAAACAACATAGACAAGAGTGTTTTCTCAAGTACCTATTATACTATGCTTAGCTTGTTAGTCTGCAAATTGGTTTTCATATGAGGGGGTAGCCCAAGGTATTTTGCCACCTGAAGCAAATAATTAAAGGGTGTGCCCTCCCTCTCTCTCTCTCTCTCTCTCTCTCTCTCTCTACCAACTGGACTTGCAAGTGAAAAACAGTGTCTTCTGCCACTTGAATATGGCAAATTACCAGAAGTAACCAAATGGCATATGGCTGCCTCTTGAATACAGTCCTAATCTCCCAGTCTCTGCTTTCTGAGAAACTGACCATAGCTTTGGTTCAGTTACTGTAATGATTCTAGATTCCTCTTGGGACCCCCCAAAGTAATGTCAGATAGCTCTTCTCTAAATTTTTCTTCCTTCACACAAGAGAGGCAGCAGGGCTGCTATGGAATATGGAATGTGTATTTTAGATGTGTGTTTGTCTGTCTGTATTCATCTGAAATTGAGGGAACACTAGAGCCTTGTTGGCTTCAGAAAAATAGCTGGTCATGTGGCCTGGGACACACCATCTTTCTTCACATCCTAACTGCGCCAAGCACAATAGAGAAGAAACAGATTGGTGATAACATTTCTGTTCCACTGTGGAAAGGATGTTTTGTTTCATACATTTTCCAGTCGGTAAAACTCAAACACAGAAAGCAGCCTTAAACTTAATTAAGTCCTTAGGCCATCTGATTTAATGTTACTCATGTAGGCTGGCAGCAACTTTGTGGGTCTAAAAATAGTAGTTTCCTTCACTGAAGATGGTAAGTAAATCAAAATCTTCTTCAAGCAATTCATGATCTTTGCTATGGCTTTTATATATAATTTTTAAAATATGTTTTTGTTTTTAGGATGACTTCTTGTATTGAAGTAATTTTATAAAATCACAGAGCAAAGACAATGATGGGTGGTATATATCACATTTTTTTTTAAAAAAGAAAAGTACCAGTTATTTATACTTCTTGTCTGCAATTGCAATCTGGTACGGTGTAATCATTTAATCCTGACTGATTTTAAAAATACAGGCTTGAACCATCTGTTCTTGTTCAGAGCAGACATTCAAGGTTATGAAATCCTTCCATTATTTGACACCAGATGAGGGAGCCCTTGATACATGTTTGAGGTTGCTGCTGATCCTTCTCACCTGAGATCAGATAACCTGTTGGCATTATTTTAGCTTTCTGGCTGTGTTTGTGTGATAGGAAAATCATTTTCTAACTAGAATTTGTGCTTCTCAAGACCCTAGAGCAGAAGTATTCAAACTTGGCAGCTTTAAGGCTTGTGGACTTGAATAGCACAGCTGGCTAGAGAATTCTGGGAGTTGAAGTCCACAAGTCTTACAGCTGCCAAGTTTGAAGACCTCTGCCCTAGAGTCCCAAACAGAACTCTGTCTGTCAGATGAAGCAGCATTTCTTAGCCAAGTAGCTTCCAGATACCTTAAATTAAAACTCCCATTGTCTTTAGCCTGCAGTAAAGCTACAAGGTAGGAAGGCTGCTTTACAATGCTTGCAGGGATGAGGAAAAAATGGACAAGAAAAATACAGAGTAGCAGAAAATAAAGTCAACCATGATTCTGAAGTATGAATATGTTACCATTTTAAAAAGCAGGAAAAAGTACAAGATTTGGTCCCATGCTAAAAAAAAAAGCCTCTGCATGAAAGATGAAACAGTGTCCTTGTTTTCAGTCCCATCCTCAAGACTGATACACAGCATAATCCTTTGGAAAGGTTTGGATTATATGTTTTGTATTTAACTCTGCTTAATTGATATTTTTTATTTTCTTCTTATTAATATATACAATGAATATACAGACCAGAAAAATATACACCCAAGCCAGTAATAAAATCTGGAAACTGTTTGTAAGTGAATCATAGTGGCATTTTCTTCCAATGCAAGGGAAGAAGGTGTCTAATTTGGTGGGGCTCTAGATTTACTATGCAGGCACGTAACTACTAAGAATCTAGTTGTGTAATAGGATCCCATGGTATTGTTAGGGAATATGGAGAGAACCTCAAAGAAGGTGTTGGAAGAAATATCCTTCTGGGTTCAGCTCCAAGTGGGGAAAAAGACACTGGAAACATGGAGACTGCTTGGAAAGATGGTTTAATGGTGGACAGGATCACATGGCTTGAGTTCCTGAACAGAAAAAGGAGCGAGATACAGCAAGTCCCCAGGTTTTATGCTCTCTCTGGCTTTGAACTTCCTGGGGCCCAGAAAGAGTATCCTGATTGCTTGTCAGACTTCCAGGGTGTGGGGGGTCTTAGCTAGCCTTGCTGGTTGATGTAATTTTCCCAGGTGCCATGTGGTGAGTTTCATCCTAGATGGGTCCCATTGTATTGCAGATGTCCTTTGACAAAGGATTGGATTTCTGCCTCTGGCCCATTAACAAAGGGTGGGGGGCAGGAAAGTGGGAACTGCTTTGTCTTTAAAACATGCTTCTCCATTTCTCATGCAGGGAAACATAATATTCTTTCTTTTTAATATTTCCCAAAATATTTCATTCTTCTAGGAAAGGGGTGAATGCTAACTTCCTACAAAGGAATGCAAGGATAAATATATAAATATGAGCTTAGCCTGAATGAGAGGAAAGGCAGAGTAAGAAACTCAGTTGCTTCCCTTTATCTAATATAAAGCAAGGTTGAAAGGCTATGGAGAAACCCTGTCAGATTTGAACATTTCTACTAATATACTCTTTAACAATAAAATAGAATTCCACTCATCCTTGTGGACTATTAACTTTCAAAACAAGAAGGAAATTGGGAATGTAATTTAAGCAAGGCCGAAATTTCAGGCAGTTCATGGAACTTTCTTTATACAACAAACTTGCCTGTGGCCCACAGACATTTTTGTAGGACAAATAAATAAATAAATAAACTTTATTGTCATTGTACATGTATACACAGTATACACATAAAACGAAATTTACTTGACACCCAAAGACCAGATCCCACACACATAATCCCCAAACACACTCCCACCCACCACAATTCCCCACCCCTAAACCACCCAAACATCCATACAACAGACCAAGTAATACTGTCCAACAGTTTACTGATCATGGCCCTTTAGTTCATTGTTGAATGCAGCTATAGCTCTGGGATAAAAACTATTCAGAAAATGTGTGGTCCGAGTTTTAATTGTTCTGAATCTTCTGCCAGAAGGCAACAGTCCAAAAAGATTGTAAGCAGGATGGGAAGAGTCTCTGAGAATGTTATGCAACTTTCTCAAACAGCGAGATTCGAAGATGTTGTCCAGGGTTGGTCTTGGTTCTGTGTTAAAACATTATACGCTTTGGTGCAGAAAGACATATGCAAAACTATATATTGCCAAATTAAGATCAGTGAGTTCATGATACTAGACAAAACTGAAAAGCTGGCTAGGAGCTTTTGATGTACAAATCCAGGAGAATGAATAATGCACAGTGAAGCACAACTCAGTCCAAGGAACCAATTGCTGTGAATTGATTGTAGGCACTTTGAATCGTGAATCTCCTTTCAGAGGTTAAGAGTTGTTATGCCTATGGAGCTTGGATCCCTAACTTGGTTTAACTATATAATCTGATGCTTGTGAGTTCTTTTTTTATTCCCAAGTAGGCCTTCATTCATAACTGATTTAATTTTCCAGATTCTTTTATTTTTAAACAAAGTTAGTGTGCTACAAAGTGAAGGGCCATTTTTTGTATTAGATTTATATCGAGACTAGATATTTGCTTTTCATAAGTCCTATAGATATTTTTAAACATTTACTACTATATATTTACTACTTCTGAACATGAATTTAGGGCTACTCCAGATTAGCACTAACTTTCTATCCAAAATAAGCCCAAACAACAATTGAAAGACATGGGAAGAGCTGATCCATGAAATGGAGATGGAGAAAGCTCTTCTGTTTCACCATGCAAACTCTTACAACAAGAAGGATGTTTGTAATATATGGTCCAAAAAGCCAAAATGTTAGCTGTGCCAGTGTGATTGCAACTCTGCCTGTTTTTATGTATGTACATAAATAAACATAGAAGAATAAGCACATAAAAGTAGAAATTGAAGTAGAAGAGAAGAAGAGAGCAGAACTGAATATAAAGCTTTATTTGACCAAGTGTGTTTAGACACACAAGGAATTTGTCCCCTGTGCAGAAGCTCTCAGTACACATGCAAAACCACAGAATAATAAATCACAACAATGATAACAATAAGAGGGGGTAGTAGAGGCGACGAGGAGGGTAATTATAATATTATAGCCATACAACATGGGTAAATATATTTAAACATAAGACTATTGTGAGAATTAAATGTTCAGCAGTGATGGCATGTGGGGGGTGGGGGTGGGAAGAAATGCCCCTGTGCCTGTTTGTTTTGGCATGCGATGCTCTGTAGTGGTGTTGCATGTGATACACTTTTTTTTAAAGGATCTTTGAATACATTATCATATCATTAAATATTGGCAAATGCATTATTGAATGTGCAAGTCCAGGAGCAACATGAGTGCTTCAGGCTCTATTGGGGCAGGAACAGATGGAAAATTCCGGGAGACTAGCATTACTCACACCCCTTCCTTCTATGCTAGAATGTGTATTGAGAGGAAGGAATGTGTAACTTTGGTACTGTACATATCTTGCAATGATGGGAGTGTAGTTCGTTTTGTGAAGTTCCGATCAGAACTTTCACATTACCACACTAAAATTAGAATTGTAATCCTATTACCTCTTTGCATGCTACAATGCTTCTCTCTTTCCCCTTTTTTTGATTTTTTATTCTCAGAGCCTCTGACTCTTCCTGGATGCAGTTACCATTCTGTAGCTGAATTATACCTGAGGGAAACATAAAACCATCTTTAAAGGGCAAGGTATATCTTCTGAAAAGAAACCCCTGTACGAATAAGCCAGAATAGATCAGGAAAAAAGAAGACATTTGGAGAAGTTGACCTTGATATTTAGGATAATGAAAGCAACTGGGAATGCAAGTGAGAAAAAAGGCCATTGCCATAATAGCCCCATGTTGAGGTTAAAGCAGCATGGAACTAGAGAGTTCTTCTGGCTTTCTTGGTCTTTTTTGATCATAGCAGACTATTTTGTTTTGGCTTCATTGCTGGGCAAGATGTCCCTCACCATTAGCTAATATCTCTCATCCTCCTTGACAACCAAGAGACCTAGGTGTTGACTTGGACAAAGTAGAAGCTCTGAAAGAAGCCAGTACCAACCTGGAGTTCAAGGTCAACGTTGGTACAACAAACAGGACCAGACCGTAGTTAAAGCCCCTATTTTAGAACCACTGGAGATCTCAGGAACAAGGCACACCTGGAAGTTTGCATTTAATTTTAGATGGCTGGCAAAAATGGTTTTCCATTCTAGGAGCATTTCCTTCCAAATCCATACATTTGTTCCCTCTTTGACTAACATATGCTTTTCTTTAAGCATTTTCTCCTACTATAATATCATGCCATTTTTTCCCTCCAAAACATATTTGCAGGTCTTTGTGTGTGTGTGAATTACATCCTGAAACTGGGAAATGCTCATATTTTTGTCATTTTGATTTTTTATATATATATTGTGAAAATATTCATACAATGCTGCTCATCAAACCATTTTATATTCATAATGGATTGATAATGAGCCATCAACAGAGGAACAATATTTCAGAATAAAAGAAAGGATGTTACACATTTCACAAAAGGTTTCCTTTAGAGAGAGTGTCAGCTATTTGACGTTATCAAGTGCAAGTATGGCATAGAGGAGCCTGGTGGAGCAGTGGACTAAAGCGCTGTTAAATAGCACTTAGCTGCCAGCTGCCTGCAATTACTGCAAGTTCGAATCTCACCAGGCTCAAGGTTGACTCAGCCTTCCATCCTTCCAAGGTAGGTAAAATGAGGACCTGGATTGTGGGGGCAATAAGCTGACTTTGTATAAAAAAGAACACTGCTTGGGGGGGGGCAAAAGCCCTACTAAGCAGGTATATACAAAAGTATGAAGGCTATTGCTTAACGCATTGTAAGCTGCCCTGAGTCTTCGGAGAAAGGCGGCATATAAATCGAACCAATCAATCACTCAATCAATCAATCGAGCATGGCTGTCAAACTCGATTGCGTCACATGATGTATCGTGACTTTTTTTGCCTTTGTGGAGCTGGGATGGGCATGGCCTGCATATAATGCATCCAGCCTGTGGGTCGCCAGTTTAACAGGCCTGGCATAGATCATCACCCTACCTGAAAGGCTGCAGGTATTTGAAATCCTGGTGATTTCATGGACATTTCACAGTTCAGTGATTTCATAGCTATTATCTTTTTTGGGGAATTTCTAGTTCCCAGTCCAATTGACAGCCATATATCCGGATATTCTTCCATCAAAACACTAAAAAGACCCAAACATGCTTAATTTTCTGAGATCAACCAAGGTCAGATGGATGCCAGCATCTAGGTGGGGCAGCTACTTAGAAGGTTGATATAACTGAATATGGTGTTAAAAGTAACCTGAACCTGACTTCATTATTTCTTCATGCCATCCCCTTGAACCTACTTGTAGCAGACTGAAAACCAGTACAGATTATTTAACATAGGTATAATGTGTTTAATGAGGCACTCCAGTCAAGGATTGAACCGTTATCTTTTGGACTGTTAACAAATTTTGGTCTTTTTTAAAGAGGTGCACATTGGCCAGATGGTTTACAATAAAGTAAGTTCCAAATGGTGACAACAATTAGGTAATTACAGGTGAACTTATGCAGAACAGGTAGACCCTTTTCTTAAAAGCTTTCAGTCGGAAGCACACCTGTGGAAAATATGAGGAAGTAAAGGATGTCTGACACCAACTACAATTCCCGGCACAACAACCAAGGTTAGACATGGATGAGAGGGAGCCACGTTTAAATATCTTCATTTTTCAAGTCTGATTCACTTACTTTACAGGCGGTTGCTAGTTGAAATGAGTGTAGTGAGATGGGAAAAACTTTGCATACCAAGTAAGATTACAGAAAGGCAATGGACTAATATGAGTGCAGTATTTGGTACAGGCTCATGTAGTTTTTCCTACCCAGCTGTCATTGTTATGGACATGAGGTCATACACAATCCTTTTTTTTCCTAGGCAGGATGGTTTCCTGGTCATATAGGGTAAACTAAAGTAAGATCTTCATTTTTCAAGTCTGATTCACTTACTTTACAGGCGGTAAGTAAAGTACCGCCTGTAAAGTATGCAGTCAGTCCCATGCCTCTTAATGAAGGGGGTATCTCTCATTAAGAGGCATGGGATTGATTGCATCGATGAACTGTGTAATAGAACCCAAACTAAAACCTTTTGTATTGTTAAGTGATAGGGCTCCCCCGCCTGCCGAGATAGAAATCTAATGTTTTGTGTGCTAAGTACCCAGAAATAAAGCTTAAGCATCGTTCTTCCCTTTCTTTTAACAACAGTTTAATCTGCAGAAATCAGCAGGGGATGATTTTGTTGGAATGCTGATAAACATGAAAGACTGCTGACATCTGCAGATCAAATCAATGTTAAAAGCAGAAGAGAATGTTTTATTTAAAAAGTGAAGGGTAAAGGAGTCCCTGCGGATTTTACTTTGCTTGCTGTTGGGGACAGTTCTCATCTCCGTTTCAAGGCCACTGAACCAGTGCTGTCCAAAGACATTTCTGCGGTCATATGGCCGGCATGACATCACAAAAATGCTGTTTTTGTGAGTATACAAATAGGTTCTCCGAAGTGGTACCTATTTATCTACTTGTATTTGAATGCTTTTGAACTGCTAGTTTGGCGAGAGCTGAGGCATGGAATGGGAGCTTACTCCGTCTCATGGTGCTTGGGTCTCGAACCTGGGTTGCTGGCTTTCCAGCTAACAAACCCAGCATCTTAACCAGGGGTAAAATGCTCCTGGTTTGAACCGGATCACCTGATCCGGTAGCGATGGCAGTGGGTGGTTTAGAGAACCGGTAGCAAAAATCCCTGCCCCCCCCGATGCCCAGCTGAGCAGCGCAATCATCAGAGGCTTTTAAAAAAAAGTTTTAAAGATTTTTCCTAAAACCTCTTCAGCCAAAGAGGTTGTAGAAAAAAGGCTCTGACGATCCCAGCTGAGTTGCTTGATCATCAGAGGCTTTTGTTTTCTTTTAAAAGCATTTTTTTAAAGTAAAAAAAAAAGTTGGCCATGCCCACCCAATCACATTCCCCCCCCCCCCCACCAAGCCACGCTCACAGAACCGGTAGTAACACATTTTACATTTCGCCACTGGTCTTAACCACTGAGCTACCACGCTGCTCCTATTAAAAAAAGTGATTCTCAATAAAAGAATGAAAACTCAGCTATATGATTTTTTTCCCTAACACATTTTATTATCTAATATTCCTTTACTGTTGATTCTTTGTAAAGCCATATATTGTGGCTTTATCATTTGTTCTCACTCCCTCAGTGATTACATTTTACATAGGAGATAGATAGGTAGGTAGGTAGGTAGGTAGGTAGGTAGATAGTTATTATTTTATTTTCGTAAGTCTTTATGTGTATTATTCTTTATGCCAGGATTTTCCTACATAAATCAAGATGTTTCATAGCCAAATTTCAGTGAAATCTCATTCACTAGTTTTTAGGCTTTCTCAAACATTAAAGCAGCCATTTTGCTATCTGTTTGAATATCTGGGAGAGATAGATAGATAGATAGATAGATAGATAGATAGATAGATAGATAGATAGATAGATAGATAGATAGATAGAGATAGATAGATAGATAGATAGATAGATAGATACTTTACATATTTCAATCAGTGGCTGGATTCTATTTTACAGATGATGAAACTGCAACGGAAAGACAGTGGTAGAGCTAAAGGCCATCATCTCATATGCAATATAACCCAAAGAGCAATCCATAGTCTATCCAAATCTACAAACTGAACTATGCATCCTAGAGGGGAATGCTCGGGAAAGGTCAGGGCCAGCCTTAACCTCAGGCCACTGTTTTGGATGTCTGTTTTTAAGTGAGTGCAAAAGACTCACTACATTGTAAACTAAGTGGGATCTTCAATTGAAGATGTTCTCCTGTGACCTAAGCGAAGAACCAAGTTCTGGTAAAAGATCAAGCAATAGCCTAAAAAGTCAAAATGTGGGATTAGCATCAGCAAACAGATTATATATTGGAACTAAAAAGGGTTAGGTCTTTGTTTATGTCATGTCAGAATAGGTAAGGAGAGAAAGGGAGTTAGTTTGCTTTTAATCACAGTCAGACAGGTATTGTAGCATAATGGAAGTTTCTCCCTTACTGAAGAAGCTTCTTGGATGAGAAGCGAAATGTCTTGAAAGAAAAACCAGAAAGTCCAGTTGCCTCTTGAAAAAGCACCTTTGGGACAACCATGACCTGGATGACTGAGAATCTCCACAGACATTGTCTCTTACAGTTTTCTTCAATCTAGCATCAAAAGGGATTAAGTTGAAACCATCTCCCATATAATTTATGTACTGATACTGAACTACCTGGACATTTTTGTTTGAAAAAAAAAAATCTGAACTCTCTCCCAACTGAAACTAGATCTCTTTCAAACACACTTTGTGATAGACATAGAGATTCACACTCAATCCACATTTAATTCTCTGTACTTACCCACAGAGAGAGGTAAATAATCTCCATTTGCTCAAAAGAGATCCTACAAAACTCAACCCTAACTATTAGGTGAAAATTTGATGGTGAGGAATTAATACGTAAAAAGTTCAAACCACTGTCTTCTGTCTTCCTCTCAAATTCTTTCAGCCAGCATTGATAATGCAAATCTAACCCTGAATACTAGGCTGATCTCTGAAAATTTCAGGAGCTAGTAAGTCTCAATTTTCTTCCCCCCTCCATAATTTTATTAAGAATTATAAATGAGGGGAATAAGACTAATATAAATTACAAAAAAATACAATAGAAGAGTACAATAACGAAGTGTGTGTGAAACAGGAAAAAAAAAGGAAAAACAAAAGGAGAAAATAATATCTTCCTTCTTCATTCCAGCAGGTAAAAACAATTTTAAAAGCTTATCACTGTCTCAAAATAAAGCATAATTTTCCTTCTTCTCATAGCTCATCTCTTAGATAAGGAAAACAAGGCCCACATGCTATGCCAATCCATCTTTGCCAGTAAATATAAATCTAAGTGTTATTGCTAAATGTCTAGTAAGGGCAACCAGGTATAACTATTTTCTTCTTTTAAATCTGTCAAACAAGCCAATTTAATAAATCTTCACTGATTTTTTTAAAAAAATTCTTTAATCCCTTCAAAAATGTCTCAGATATTTTTGCTGTTTCACTTGCAAAATTTTGCTTTGCAAAAAATGCGAAGCAAAAATCGTTCAAAAACAACTTGAACTTCTAACTGGGGAACAACTTCAATTAAAGATCTACAAGAAGATAAGGAGGCCAGTGTCCCTGAAGAAACATATTGCTAAAATGGGGTAAGAAGCAGAAGCACGTGGAGTGAGGGTGTAAAAAATAAATAATCAAGATACTGTAGTACAGTAGTTGTGCAGCTTTGATCATAACCTTGAATTTTCTGACCTCTCACTGCCAATGCCTCTGATCAGAATTATTGTGCTGAAGTGGCCAGAATCTTACATGTTTTCCCATCCCTGTATATGTGGGGAAAGATATTTATTTTTGATTGTCCTGCTTTTCTTAGTATTCTGTCCCCTGGATGTCCTTAGATTCCACATTTTTAACATCATAATGGATTTATCAAAATCATTCTGAGCAAATCAGTTTAAAGCAACATTCTTAACTTGATGTTTGTTTGTGAATTCTAAGACTTGTCTTTCAAGAATATGTGAGGGCACCAGTTTTGGGAAAACGAAACATTGCAGCTTTGAAAAATATTATCAGCTGGCATTGCCACTGATAACTTTTCTATTACTGGAAATGAGAGGTCTCTAAAATTAAATGCAATTAAACGCATTATAGAGATAAAGAGGCCAGTCCTAGCACGACTTCACCAAGGCCTGACAGAAAAGCATGAAAAATATGAGAGCTGATAGAGAAGAACTGGAAACATATTGATCATCAATTCATCAACAAGTTTTTTTTGGAACTCAGTTCTCCAGAGAAGAATGCTGAAATATTTTGGTGCTTGCATTATAGTTGCTCAGTTTCCCATTTATTTTGTTGCAAACTGAGGAGGTGAATCAGCAAGTTACCAGGAACAGAGATGAGTTGTAGTGTGACAATCTGGAACTCATAGGCCTGAGGCCTAGCCTATAAAGCTTGCAGATAGAGCTGTAGACTTAGATCAGTATGGTGTGGAAATCTGTCACTCTTTCTATTGTCCTTTCCAGCTCTGAAATAAGAACAAATCTATACAATAAAAAACCACATCTATTACTGGACACTATTTGCTGAAACTCTTCTATCCTGAGATTCACTGAAGTTCTAGCCACTTTAGAACAGTAATAATTCAGTTTTGATAATGTGGAGCTCTTGCCTCACAATCAGGAGTTTGTGTTTGATCCTAGGTAGAGGCAGTTGTAGGGTCCCCTTGGGCAGGGGATTGGATTCGATGACCTGCAAAGGTCCTTTCCAAATCTGTCAATCTGTTAATCTATGAAATTGAAAGTATTTGGTAGATCATTGGTTTCCAAATTATCATTCTGAAGAACTACTAAGTTGGAATCAGGCAGTATGGGTGGATCAATTATGAAAAAGTCTCCAAAGTTGCCTGCCGTTCCTAATTCCCTCTGGAATTCCTTCTGAAATTGTGCTCTAGCAAGGAAGAAACTCCATCCACATAAAAAAAAAACAACCCCACATAATAAATTAGGAGGTTGATGTGAAATTTTCTCCTGAATATCTAGAAGATAACTTTTCTAGAAAGTGTGCTTTTGTCTTCTGCAGCATTGGAAATAAAATTAAAGAATATTTGGGATGCTGAAGGAGCATTAAGGAGCAATGAAACTGCCACATATTTTTAGAATGATTGCAAATGCCGTTATTATTCCAGATTTGATGTGCAATCCCTTTTTTGTTGATTAGCATTTTGTACAGAATTATTTGAGTTGGAACTACGTCATGGAGAACAGAGCATGATCAGACTTTGTTCTTGTCCAGACCAAGATCTTCTGCTTGTCACTGTCAGTGGGCTGCTTTCTGTTGTTGATACTTCTAGCATCACCTCAGAGTCTGATACAAAACTTTACAATACAAAAAATGAAATACAAAATATGATACCAAAAAAAATGTTGAGACTCTAGTAAGAGTGCAGAGAAGAGCAACAAAGATGTTGAGATGTCTCTTAATCCATCAATCTCCAGCATGATGATTTCCTCTTGGGGCTCCAAGCCAACTGGCAGAGCCAGTCTTACAGAGCCAGGCTCTTACAGAAGGTAGAAGAACAAGAACAGATTTCCCCTCAGGAGATACGATTTTCCAAAGATCAAGAGCCATGGCAGAAAAGATTCTTCTTTTGGGCTCCACCAGCTGGAATTCCTTGGCCTATGGAGCTTGTTTCATGCTCCTTCTCCGAGCCCAGGTGATGTGGGCTTTTGGTAATATACAAAGTGATTCTTCTTTTCATTTAAATAATTTTAGTCAAAATACTAAAATTCCCCCCAAAATCTAAGAAAACTGATCTTTGTCCTGCCCACAAGATTGTTTTGTCCAGTGTCTTCCGTGGCCTCTCTCCAAAGAATATAATAGAAACTCAGCTTCCCACCCAAAGACTGCCAATTCTTGAAGAACTGAAGGGCTCCCAATCTTTTACCATGAGCAGCAACACTATTGTAGTTTGTGCGATTTGAGTGTTCTAGATATGTTAAAACTATTTTAGGAATAACACAACAGTTTTTATGTTTCCAGTCTTAAAAGCAAGAGGAAACTATATCACTGGGTCACATATACATGCAAAATCCTCCCCCACCTCAAACCACATTAAGACAAGAAGGGCATTTGCCATATATGTGGATTTCGGTTCCCTGAATTCTCAAAAATGGACATATTGGATGGGGGGAATTCTGGAAATTGAAATCCCACATCTGATTAGTGGAGTGTGACTTAAGCGGGGGGGGGGGGACTGCAGGTGCCTCATCTGTAATTTACTGCTTTGTACAGTGCACCCAGCCACTGTGATTTAAAAAATATGGCTAAGCACTTCATAGAGTTGCACATTGTGCAAATCTAGCCATTGTTTAACATCTTTTTGCTGTCAGGAGTGGTATTTGGGGGGTTTTAATTGTCTTTGGCTTCTGAGATGAGAAGTGGAAGGTGAATTTTCTAGCACATTAAAGAGTTAGGGGATTTCAGGGGCAAAAGGAGTATGTTAAATTCTCCAGAGACCTAGTGCTCCTATTTAGGTCTCTTCTTTGCAAACCGAATGAGGAAGATAGTTCATCTGGAAATGTATGGTTTCAGTTTGAACTGAGACTGCTTTGGGGACTACATGCATGAGAAATGATAGGTTACAGATTTCTCACACCTGCCGTAGACCAAAATAGCTGCAGGTGTTCTGGCTGACAAAACTTTACAAAGTTACTAATATCAGCAAGCAGAGGAACTCACAATTGAAATCAATTTCAGGGCAAGTTTCAGATGAGTAAAGTTTCTTTCTGGCATCTGAACCTAAATGGACTGAGCTGAAAGTATTGACTGGTTCATAAGTTGTACAGTATGTGAGTTTGCCAGATACAGCTTTGTAGTCAAGCCTAGTGGCAGCGTTAAACCTGCTTGAGTACCTGGCACTCTAGGTGAAAACATGCAATCACTGCTGTCCCCTGGTATGTAGTTTTATTCATTTTTTTCCTTTTGGGCTTTGGCAGCCTATTTAACTTGGTGCCCTAGGCAATTGCTATGTTCACTTATATGGGCTGGCATTCTTTGGTCAAGACATGAAAGTACTAAATGTGGCTAAGCTGCTGCCAATGTTCTGCCACCTGTCTGTTCTCAGATAGATTTTTGTATGCTCTAAGTCAGTGTTTCCCAAAGTGTGGTACGTGTACCCCCAGGGGTATGGGAAGAGTTTGGTGGGGGTACACGTTGCACCGGAGTTTAGTGGGGATCACGTGGGAATATCCACTGCACCATGCTTAGCTGTGGCCACAGAGCAAAGAAAAATAGGCGCGTATCGCAGTTTTTACACAGGAACTGGGGCCATCATACATTGTATTGCAACTCATTAGGCGGGAACTTCTGCGCATCCTTCGCGTAGCTCTGGTTCGGCCATTTTAAAACTGCGGGAACATTAACAGTTAACGTTGAGCCTCGGAGCTGTTTAAAAACCGGAGAATTGCAGTGTTATCTAACGGTTAGACAGTCTTGTGAGGCGTGACATGGTGTGAATATACTGCACTTCGTTATAGAGACAACTTACTTCTTTAATAGTTAATTCCGGGCGCCTGTTATCGTGCTTTAGTAAGTTCCACTGATTTTGATTATATCTATATATAATCAATATATTTTGATTTTTATTAAAGCATATGTTTTTTATGATGGGTACTCAGCGTTACAAAATTATAGAAGGGGTACACATATGTCAAAAGTTTGGGAAACAAACTAAGTTCTTAATTTAGCTAGCATTGATCAGCTCTGATTGCAGAAGTCAGATGATTTAGAAGCTAGAATCTTCAGAGTAAATGGTCCTACTCTATCCAGAGTGTCTAATCAGGCACTCTGCCTTTATACATTTGACATGATACTAGCAATGCTTTCAATCAAGACTCTAGATGAGGGCCAGAGGCATCAGGAGCAATGGATATGATTCTTTGGTATTAGGTCCTATATTTCAGAATCAATTATGCCTGGTTTTCTAGATCTATTTCTCGTTCCATTTTTTTGGGATGAGGATTCATATGTCAGGATATGATAACAGAGCAGTGTTTATGGAAATGCCTCATATTGAAACAAACTTTAAACCACAAAGCAAGGAATTAATAGAATCCATTGTGTCCCTCCTTTCAGTCTTCATATGATTGGCATCACTAGGTACACATTGAAAATCAGTGGTTGATGCAGTAACACAGAGGAGCTTCTTCATCAATGTGAGGAGTTGAATCCAAAGATCCCTAGCCTTGGTCTAATACTTGAAGGCAGCCAATTAAAGCTGTGGACTTCAGTTGCACATTGATGGGAGGAGATGGGAATTTTAATTCAACGTGCCTGGAATGAGCGAGGTTGAAGAAAACTCTTCAATATAAATTGTCTCTACATTTCCTGGGCCAGAAGGAGAAGTTCAAAAAACATACAGATCTTTGAGAAAAGTGTTGGGAATGAGCATACACAGTGATTTACAAGTCAGTAAAAATCCCATAGATTTCAGTTAGCGGGACAAAATTCTGACATGTCTTTGATGATGACAAGAACAATCTGTAAAAAGTTCCTTTTTTTGCAACTTTCCTAATAAGGTAAAGCTTTTCTACAAAGCTTTCCACAACTTACCATACATAATTTGTAATATAATTTTCCCCTCCCTTATATTAGCATAATTTTCCTTGAGGTTATTATTGCTGCAGATTTCCTGTTGTGAGCTATTTCAATGTAAATTGTACTACCAGACTATCAGGCAGATCAGATAGGAAACATGGCCAGATGAGCTAATTCTGTTATATGATAAGGCTACATTAGCAGAATCTTGCAAGTCCAGGTACAACTATCCCCCTGCCTCCTCCACTTCCTGAGAAATTAGGAAGGGTCTCCTCTGAGCATATGCCCTGCCCAGTATCCGGCTGTGAACTATGCTGTCTCTTATCAAACAGTTCCCTAGGCAGTGTCTCTGAGCCCAGTCTCCTAAGATTATTTTCACAGTTACAGTATCAGCGATTTATTTTGAAAGCATACTTTTCTATTATTGTGTACAATTTTTTGAGATCCTTTGCAAGTATCTTTCAGAAACAAAGAATGTTTGGAGGGAGGTTTTTTTGAGAAAGATGATCAGGGGTGGATTTGCTCAGCACTGAATTTCATGTTGAAGCAGATTCTGCTTTATTTATTTATACAAATAAAGGGAACATTAGGACAGGGAGAGTAGGCACACTGGTGCTCTTATGCACAATTTGATGGATTGTTGCCCTTCTTGATAAAAGAAACCTGTTACGTTTTGTTCAGAATTCATCTCTTTCCTAGTCAGTCCCCAGACATTCTTGGGTGCAATTAAGAAAGCAAGATTTAGAATTAGGGATGCCATATTCTCCAGTAAAAGCTGAGTTGCACATTGAGTTGCACCACAAGTCTAGATGCTGCTAATATTAAGGAAAGAATTCAGAAAAGTTTAAATAAATCCATTATGGCTCATCTTTTAAATATGATTCACCTAGATGAGATAGAAGCTTCATGTGGTAATGATGGATATTCCTTATCATAGCTGTCATGAGTTTCGGCAATCAATTCTGTTTTGCATTTTCCACCCCTCCACTTCATATTTGTACATATCAGCCACAGATTTCACAGATATCAGTACTTCCCCATCAACACCTTTATTTCAGGAAATAATTTGAATATAAAGATTCAACTTTCCACCAGCGAACAATAATGTAAGAACCATTTACCTTGTCTAGTTGTGCTCTTTTCTGAATTAAGAATCAGTCCGTCAGGGAATGATAGTCTCTTCATGATCATTGTTGTAAAGTGTTATGCAAAGTTGTAAGTGTTTGCATCCCCCCTTTTAAAAAAAAGTACATTAACAAACATTAACGGATTTCACACACTACTATTATGGGAACCCGAGATAAACACATGAATATCAAAGATGAATCAAAGTCTGCAAAGGTTGCATTTCCACTCAGTAGTCTACTCTCTCTCTCTCTCTATATATATATATATAGGTAAAGGTAAAGGTTCCCCTTGCACATATTTGCTAGATGTTCCCAACTCAAGGGGGCGGTGCTCATCTCCGTTTTAAAGCTGAAGATCCAGCCCTGTCCAAAGATGTCTCTGTGGTCATGTGGCCGGCATGACTAAATACTAAAGGCACACAGAACGCTGTTGCCTTCCCACCAAAAGTGGTCCCTATTTTTCTATTTGCATTTTTTACATGCTTTTGAACTGCTAGGTTGGCAGAAGCTGGGACAAGTAACGGGAGCTCACCCTATTATGGGATACTAGGGATTCGAACCGCTGAACTGCCAACCTTTCGATCGATAAACTCAGTGTCTTAGCCACTGAGCCACCATGTCCCTTCTCTTTCTCTACATATAAACTATTCTATAGAGTCATGTTTCATAACTTCAGCAACTTAATGTGTGAACTTCAACTTTTAGAATTCCCAACCAGCAGGATGGATAATGAATTCTGGAATTTGAAATCCACATATCTGAAGTTGCCAATTTTGAAAAAAGCTGTTTTAAATCAGGGATGGAGAGCTTAGGCTCTCCATATATGTAGAATTGCACTCCCACCAATTCTATCCATCACAGCCATCAGCAATACTCCTCACATCTGTAGGATTGTATAGGCTCTTATTAAATAATAGTATTCAAATTTGAAACTGTATGCATAGAAAGGGATTTTAAATATCCGATTATTTTCATTTTTTCCCCATCACTTCTTTACACTCTCCTTATTGTTAAAAGTAAATTTGGGAACAGTTACTTCTTAGACTGTAAGCTTTAGAACAGAGTTCCCCAACCTTTGCAGCTTTGTGGACTGGTGTGTGTGTGTGTGGAGGGGGGAGGCGATGGTTCTACGGGAATGGCAGGCACATGTACCTGCTGCTTGTGCAAATGGAGAGCACACACATGCACACTTGCTCACACACTGCTCGCATGAATGGGGATGCATGCACGCACGCATGTGTTTGTTCACCACTTCCACAGCCTGGTTCTGAACAACTCAAGGCTTAGTAGTGGCCTGTGGCCTGGGGATTGGAGACCTTTCTCCAATTAGAAGACCTTTTACAAATCATCTAGCCCACTGTTTCTCAGCCTTGACAATATTGAGATGTGCAAACTTCAACTCCCAGAATTCTTGTCAGCATGCTGGCTGTAGAATTGAAGTCCTACAATTCTAGGACTTCAATTCTACAGCCAGGGAGTTGAAGTCCACCTAATTTAAAACGGCCAAGACTGAGAAACATAGATCTAGTCAAACTCTGAGTACAATAATAAATCCCTATGCAGCTTTCACAAATAGGCAAGAATGTAATATTTATATACATCCCGAAAGGTTTAGGCCAATCAGGAAATAATTTACCTTCACTTCAACAAACTAGAGATCAGATTCTGGAATGTGTTCTGTTTATCAGAATATCCAAACATAGCCTGTGGTTGCCCATTGGTAAAAAGTATGCAAACTGTTCAGACACACTCAAATCCTATTATTTTCCTACATTTAAGAATTAGCATTGAAAAACAACGAACCATTTATGTAGAACCACTTTTTTCCTTTCCACTTATAGGCTGTGATCCTTAGAACAGCAGTTTCCAACCTCTCCAGCTTGGCCCGGCTGGAGGGGGGGGGAGTGCGGGAGTGGGGATGGTTCTGTGCGAGCAATAGATGTGTGGGCATATGTACGTGCAGCTCCATTTGTTTGAGTGGGAGATGCGGGCGCCGCTCACACAAATGGAGCTTCGTGTCTGAACGTGAGCGTCCACTTCTTGTGCATGTGGAGCTGTACTCGTGCGGCCTGGTTCTGAACTGGCTGCGGATAGTGGGCCCAGTGGTGGGATTGAACTGGTGTAAAACCGGTTTGCTGAGATTGCACATGGTGCATTTGAAAACTTACTTTCTACTGCAGCCCCGGTGAGTAAAATAGCAGAGCCATGACAATCCACTCTGCCACGCCGATCAGCTGGGCTTCAAACAAAGGCAATAAAGGTCAGTGGTGGGTGGGCCCTCCAAATTGTCTGAGCGAACTGGTTTGCTCTCAGCTGATCGTTGGAGCTACCAATTCACCCGAACTGGTCCGAATAGGCTGAATCCCACCCCTGAGTGGGCCCAGTTGCAGGGGGTGGGTGGGTGGGTTTGGGGACCCCTGCTTTGGGAGCTCTTTGCCTCAATTCCCATGGTTACTTGCCTTGAAAAGAAAACTATCAACTGGTAATTGCACAACTTATGTGTATGACTTCGTCATTTAATGTACAAGGACAGAAGCAATCTGTAAAATCTGCAATCTATAAGGAATTGTCAGCCTTCCAGAATCTGTACAATAACTGCAAAAAGCCTTAGGCTTTCTATAGACCCTCATTTCTGATGTGATAGTTCCCTCTGCACAAGACTGCATTTTCATTGTCTTTCCCTGGGTGCATTTCGCACATAAATATTCCATCATGTTCAACTACACCCTTGAGCAATGCTAGTCCTGTTTCTGAGGCATACTTGAATGTTCACTTGGGGACCAAGGGGGAAAACACAAAACTACCTTTTATAGGCAAGGTGTATCTTCAGGAAAGACAAATGCATGAATAGGCCACCGAGGGGAAAAAAAAGTGATGATTGTAGAACTTGGCTTTGACGTCTGAGATGATGAAAGCTCTGGGGAATGCAAGGGAAAGAAAAGGCCTTTGACAAAACGCCCCCACAGTGGGAATAAAAGCAGCGTGGAATGAGAGAGAACTCTTAGCTTTTCAGTCCTTTCAGAGTTGAACACAGCAGTGCTTTAGGTGGCTCCATTCCCTGGCAAGATGTCCACCATCATCAGGCACTACACTAGCACTTCCTCCTCCTCTATGAAAGGTTTTAGCGGGGAAAACCTGGTCCATTTTGGTAGAGGTTGCCATGCCCCTAGCAGTCATGGTGGAGCTGGTGGTATTTCAGTTTCTACTGCTCGCTGCGTCTCTGGGATTGGAAACACCCCAGGTAGTAATTATGGGGGCAGCAGTTACTGCAGCACCTTTGCTGGAGGCCTTGGTGGGGGCCTTAGTGGTAGTCTTGGAGGAGGATTAACTGGTGGTTTTGTGGGTGGAACAGGAAGTGATATCTTTCTGGCTGGAAAAGAGAAGGAAACCATGCAGAATCTCAATGATCGCCTGGCCGCTTACCTGGAAAAAGTGCGGGCATTGGAGGAAGCCAATGCCAGCCTGGAGGTCAAGATTAAGGAGTGGTACCAGAAGCAAGCACCTGGTCCTGACCGTGACTACAACCAATATTTCAGGATTATTGAGGACCTGAAGAGCAAGGTATGGCAAGGACATTTCATGGGGATCTATAAACATGCCAACCCTCTGGCTGTAAGTAACAAGTGCCCACAAGCACTTGTTAGCAATAGCATTGGGCAGAGTACATTTTTTAAGAAAAAGATATTGTAGCAGGTGAAAAGCAATTAGCAACAAGCAATTGATTCCTTTGATGGGTTCCTCTTTTTCAAATTGGTCTTAAGGGACCAGAATTTAATTGCTCTGTGAGTGGAGAGGGCTAATGCTTTTGTTGTTAATGGAATGGAATGGAATATAGAATAGAATAGAATAGAATAGAATAGAATAGAATAGAATAGAATAGAATAGAATAGAATAGAATAGAATAGAATAGAATAGAATAGAATAGAAAACAGAATTGGAAGGGATCTTAAAAGTCTTCTACTCCAATCCTTTGCTCAGGCAAGAAACCCCATACCATTTCAGATAAATGTTTGTCCAATATCTTCTTAAAAGCTCCCAGTGTTGGAGCATTCACAACTTCTGGAGGCAAGTTGTTCCACTGATTAATTGTTCTAACTATCAGGAAATTTTTCTTTAGTTCTAGGTTGTTTCTTTTATTGATTAGTTTCCACCCATTGCTTCTTCTCCTGCCCTCTGGTACTTTGGATAATAGTTTGATTCCCTCTTCTTTGTGGCAACCCCTGAAATATTGGAACACTGCTATCATATCTGCTATCACCTCTAATCTTTATTTTTATTTTTATTCCTTGAATCAGGACAAAGTATTCCTTTCCATTGTAGATGTTAAATGTTTAGTCTTTTAAGTGTATATGAACATCAAATAGGTGTTATGAATGAGTCAATATTTTTGAACAAAGGTTGACTTTGTGCAGAAATGACACGGCCTGTTCATCCCACTGTGTTATGGCCTCCGTAACTCTGTGAAATCTAAAATTGTCTTTATTTAATTGTATCATAATTATTGATTCAGTATGTTTCCAATCTACACCGAGATCATTTATTTGAAATATGAAAAATTATCTATATATGTTTTTGCATATATTTTCTTCTTTATAACATGTTTCTAACACATTTTCTTCAGTGTGAGGCAATATTGTTCACATCAATATTTTCAATAAACATTTTTGTGCCTACTTGTTTGTGAACACTTTGGGACTTGCAAACTACCCTGTAAAGTCCAAAAATGTGCATATTTTCACAAAGCACTGCATTTTGGATTACATGGATATTTGTTTTGTATGTGTATCATAAATTGTGTGGGACATAAATTGAAAAGTTTTCTACTTCACTCCTATTGAATATGCTAACAGTAGATTTTTAAAAATTATTTCAACATTTTAAAATGCACTCTGGAAAGCTTAGAAAAGCATAATAAATAAGCCTTTTTCATTATAGGGGAAGTAAAAAAATATTTCTATCTAAAGTCCAGTTAAAT
The DNA here is from genome assembly GCA_038048745.1 of Coluber constrictor foxii. NCBI lineage: Eukaryota > Metazoa > Chordata > Lepidosauria > Squamata > Colubridae > Coluber > Coluber constrictor. Next base: position 76,894,843 of record CM075961.1, read on the forward strand.
GTGGGAGAGATAGAGTAAATATAGATAGTCCAAAGTGAAAAAATCTTACCTTGTGAGCATAGGTCTTGATTATCTAGTATAGACTGTAGTACAGGCAATTCAATGAGAATTACTTATGTCCTGCAACAATCTGCTAAAATGGGAAGCTAATTTTGATAGCTTTGCATTGTCCATTAAATTTTAAACTTGAAATCTTTTAAGATGTTTTGTTACTCAGTTCAAAAACTCTATGTGACACCTTCACAGTGAATATAGGAACAATGCTGTAGGAACATTTATTTGAAATACCTTAGCAATGTTACAATGGCAGAGGAAAATGCTATTTTGCGAGGTGAATCAATGGACCAGTGCTTCTTCTCTCTCTCTATTATATATCTTCTCCTGGATATTCAGCTTTATGCTACAGAAAAAGCTAAAAGCATCTTGCATTTGGATAGGGCATTTTATCCATTTCTGTAGATCATTTATAGGGCTCCTTTAAAAAAAATCATAATGGACAAGTGATAAAGATTTGTCTACATTCAGCTCTGTTAATTCAACTCCAAGGCAACACAGTGTCTTATCTTTGTTTTGCTGACTGGGGAATTCTGGAAGTTGAAGTCCTTCAGGCTTCAAGTTGCCAAGGTTGGAGGCCCCTGTACTAAAGGGAAAGTCAATTCTGATGCGGGAGGTATAATAAACGTTTTCATGAATGAGGTGGCATTAGTCTTTCAGCTCCAGGAGAAATGTTGTGAAATGATTGCTTTCACTGAACTTCCTCTGAAGTAACACGTTAACTCAATAGCTTAGGGTGCTGATAAGACTTTTACTAAGTCTTGTAAAGATTTTGGAGCATTACAGTCACAGTACAAATGCTACTCTATTCAACATCCTAAAAAGCTGAGGATTAGAGCTATCTATGATGAGGGATAGACATCGCACCCACAGATGTTTCAAATGTGAAGGTATTCCTATAGAAATGCTTGATCTCAACCAGTCATTTCTATGCTGTTTTCAGATTCTTTCTGCCACAATTGAGAATGCTGATGTCCTCTTGCAGATTGATAATGCAAAACTGACTGCTGATGATTTCAAAAACAAGTAAGTCTTTGGTGGGTTGCCATCAAGGCCGTCATCATGATGAGGACAAATATTGTCTGTTCTACATTTTTCATCATCACTCACTCATCCCTTCTGATTTTAGGCTTGAGGCAGAACAAGCATTGCGCATGAATGTTGAATCTGACATCAATGGCTTGCGCAATGTTCTAGATGATCTAACCTCAACCAGGATTCACCTAGAAAAGGATATGGAACTTCTCACTGAGGAGTTGCTTCACTTGAAGAAGAATCACGAAGAGGTAAGATATCCCACTGCCACCATCACATAGCATGCATATTGTTAAAATGGGGAGTGTGAACTTGCAGTTAGTTTATGTGACACCTTGACAGTGAACATATACTTTATGATAATCCAATAACATATTTGCACTCATAGCAGATAGTGCCCCATTGAGAAGTTTGCATCACAGCTATTGAACAGTTGAGTGCACACAAGTCTTTGGATTTGTGATTTTATTTGGAAAAATAAAACTTTGGCCTAACTCACACATAAACATGCTACATTTGATTTGCCTGCTCTTGACTCTTCTTTACTTGATTGGGCAACTCAAGTGTGTATAGGTAGTTCTCGACTTACAACAGTTCATTTAGTGACTGTTCAAAATTACAGCGGCACTGAAAAGAGTGACTTAGGATCATTTTTTCACACTGATGACCTTTGCAGCATCTCCATAGTCATGTGATCAAAATCCAGACCCGTAGCAACAGACTCATGATTATTGCTGTATCCCAAGGTCATGTGATCACTTTTTGTGACCTTCTGACAGGCAAAGTCAATGGGGAAGACAGATTCACTTAACAACCGTGTGACTAACTTAACAACTGCACTTAACAACTGTGGCAAGAAAGGTCGTTAAATGAGGCAAAACTCACTTAACAAATGCCTCACTGTATAATAGAAATTTTGGGCTCAATTGTGGTTGTAGGTCGAGGACTGCCTGCATTCTGATGCTATTGAACGCATTGTGCTTCTTTCTATTTTATCTATATCACCTTGTTCACCAGCAACTAATCAAATATTGAATTTACATGTGTGAATTGCATATAGATCTTTAATTTAAATATGCAGAGACATTTTATCATACAATGTTTAACTAGTTCAGAATCCATTTTATATTTTAGTAGCAATTTATATGTATGGCTTTCATCTGGAAAGTTTGATCTAGTGCTTAAGATACCAGGCTAAAAACCAGGAGACTGTGAATTTAAGTTCTCCCTTAGGCATGAAGGCTGACTGGTTGACTTTTGGCCAGTCATTTTCTTTTAGCCCATAATATCAGCCTATGATGAACCAGTTTTATTTTCTTAAAGATGGCCTCAATTCTGTCAGATTCAATTCTCTTATCTTTCTTAAAGTCCATTTTTCTTTCTCCCTGAAAGAACTTTTTATTCTTCTGCGATTCGAAGGTACATCGGAAGGTAAAATCCATCTTTAAATGAATAGTTCTTACTATGTGTTTTTCTGGAGCCAGAATGCACCATATGTGTATATATAATTATAGGTGTCTTGCTATAGTCATCCCCAGAATAAAAAGCACTTAAGTGGAGAAGCTAGTGGTGAAAATGTTTTTTTAAAAAAAGAGTTCCAACTTTTTATCAACTTTTGCTTTGAAATATGCCCTTTTAGATTTTTGTCTTTTTTTCTTTCCTTTCCTTATATCATAAATACCCATGAATCCCTATGAATAACTAAATCCTGTTAGCTAGGCGGGTTCCTTTTAATATTGACATCCTGCTTTTTGGGATTTTATCCATTCTGTTATTCATGACAGCTTGCATGCTGATAAGATTTGAAATTTGGAAAAGCAAAGCCAACTTTGCCTTTTGAATCCTGTAAATTTATGAATTTTATTCTGTTTTTTCCACCACTGCATATACATCTACTAATTTTTCTTTGCAGGTTTAAAATGTATGTCACTTGAAATAAAACAATATCTTGGGTAATACGGTAATTTTGAGAGTCATAATTCTTCCTAGGCAGGAGATTTTTAATTTTTTTTCTACTTTTCTATATATATATATATATATGTCTCCCCATAATTTATTATAATTATTTTGAAATATATCTTTATTGCAATTTGTGAGACACAATCCCAGATATTTCACTTTTTGTTATCTGGCATCTGGATTCTTTCTGTGCAAAATCTTCTATTAATTTTGAATCCAGAAAATTCACCAAAACTTTTAGTGTTTTCATCAGGAGTCACAATGCTCACAATAACAAGAGCATTGGTATTGACAAAAATCACTGTCAGTCAATTGCAAACTGGGCAGCTTTACTGGGAACACTTTACATCCCGCAATGATACCTTTAACACCATCAAACATCCACACCTGCCTATCCCAGATTCTTGTGAAGGACTTGCTAAGTGCCAAATGCAGTTTGAACATTTGGCTGACTGTGTGGCAAACCATAATAATTTATTAAATTTATATGCTACTTGACTCACAGTAATGTGGGCAGTTTAGAATGGTTAAAATCTCTTAAAAACAAAGAAAAATACAAAACACACACACACAAAACATAGTCCAAACAGCAATTATGGCAAAGAAAACCAACTCAGAGGGGAACAAGCGAAGGGAAAAAAGGAGTGGCAGCTCACCTGGCCGAAGAGCCTATGAAAGCATTAAACACTTGCCCCTTGGAATTTCAGCAAGATGGAGGCTCTTGTTTGTTCCAAATAGCAGGCAACGCTACAGAAAAAGTGCACTTCCAGGATCCTGATAGATGGCATTATTTAATTAATGAAACCCAGAATCTGCCAACCTAGCCAGATCAAACCGGCTGGATAGACACTATGGGAGACAAGAGGTCCCTCAAATAACCAGGCATTGCTTTCCCCACACCTAAAAAGATTACTGATGCTTTATTGTTCTTGTTATGAATATATTCTAAAGCATTTATCCATTATAATCTTTCTTTTTGGGAATATAACCTGTTTGATCTATATGTACTATTTTTGGAACCTCTTTGGATGTTCAACAAATATTAAGGTAAACATTTCTTTGTTTTCATCCTGGTTGCCACCCAAAGTTTCTTGGCTAGATGGGTGGCCAAGTAGATTGAATCAATACATAAATCAGTTAAGCAAAAATTAGATATCATGATGGATTGAAATCTTCATGCTAAACCAATATTACTTATTTTAGAAATAGTGTAGGTACCGATAATACTCAGGATAATAGGAGAACTTTTCATTGGTGTTCCTCAAACAGGAAATGAGACTTCTTCAAAGCCAAATGGGTGGAGAAATCACAGTGGAAATGGATGCTGCTCCTGGTGTAGACCTGACGAAGGTCCTGGCAGAGATGCGAGAACAGTATGAGAGCTTGGCAGAGAACAACCGTAGAGATGCTGAGCAGTGGTTCTTCAGCAAGGTAGGAAGTTCCTTGAGATAAACTTATTCCCTTGAAAGAATATTGACTATTTTTATATGTGCACAATGACATTTCAGTGGTCATTTCTTAACAGACTGAAGAGCTGAATCGAGAAGTTGCCATCAATACGGAACAACTGCAGAGTGGCCAATCAGAAGTCTTAGAACTGCGACGCAGCCTTCAAGGACTAGAAATAGACTTGCAGGCCCAGCTTAGCACGGTACAAGAACCAGACTGCTTTTGTTTTACCCTCTCTATATTCTAAATAACAAGACTACAGTATGGTGCAAAATATGCATCTGTTTCACTGAGAGGACAGACATGATCTTGTTTCTTCCCTGAGTTGCTTTATATTCCTCTGTTGAGAGCTACTTTTCCCCTTGTGAATGAAATTGCTTTTTTCTACTGCATTCTCAGCCTGTTGAGCATTCAGATGATTTTACCGTTGAAGGTGATACAGAGTGGTACACTTATCTTGCTGCTCTCTGTTAGATATTCTTCTGTTACACCCAAGCCTTTTTGGCTTCCTGATTTAAACAATCCTTTATAACATCCTCACTAAGAATGTAGTCCTGGAAATCCAGGGATGCTGCTGTCAGCCCTGTAAACTAGACCAGTCCATGAAAACTTTGGCCAGGTAGATGAGGATCCATTTTATTGTAAGAGCTAAATGTCTAGGGAGGTTCTCAGTCATCCAGGTCATGGTTGTCCCAAAGATGCTTTTTCAAGAGTTGCCTCTCAACAAAACACCTTTGGGACATATTGTGACAGCTATGGAAAATGAATCTTGCAAGTTTGAATTTGCTTCCTCCTCCCTCATCCAATCTTTATGTGAACCAGAGAAGGGCCTGTCTGTTTTCTCATATTAGTTTCCTGAAATTGGCTTAATCCACACTTATCTGACTATTGCTTTGATAGTGGCTTTTCTATCCTTCAAGGCCATTCCCTATTCTCCCTCTAGCTCAAGACTTCTGGAAATTAACTGGGGCATGAAAGCTGGGGAATTCCTACATGCTCTTTGGTTAAAAATTGTAGTTAAAAATTTACCCACAATGTCAAGCTCCTCTCTAAAGAACTTTATCCATATTCTCTGTTCTTTCAAACAAAATTTCAAAAGCCAATTCTTTCTTTATCAAACAGATAAAGAAAACAGGTGAGGAAGAATGAGGCAGGTTTTCTTGCTGAAAACTTATTTGTAGTTACTGTATATATAAGAATGATACATTTTTGACAATAGCATCAATCAAGAGGCTCTCAGTTTCTATAGGTAAATCATTTTCAAAGAGTGTTCTGAGTAAGCTATGAAGTAAGCTATCAAGGCAGAAAGATTTCTTGGGAGGGGGATACATTTCCTCCCAGTATTCATGTTCTCTTAAGTAACACACCAGGAAACCTTAGTAGAATCTTATATTGGATTGACATATTGTGCTAAATTAGCTGGCCAATTGTGTTAGGCTGACGGTGTATTTGATCTTTGAATAATATTTTGGAAGTCAAACTACCAAAGGGGACAAGGCTATGACAAAGAAGTGGGCAAGGTTAGAAGACAAAAGTTACTTTAAAAAAGTAACTTAAAAAAGTTAAATTTAAAATGTCAAATGTACTGTACTGTACTATACAATAAAGTGAAGAATGTTCTTATTCTCTTATAATACAGAGGAAAAGTTAGCAGCTCTGACAGCCATTAACCAATTGTTGGGGTGGGGGTGCATGCACTTTTGAACTCTATGCCACTATTATGTTAATCTACTGTGAGGTTGATTTGCATTTGACTTCCAATAATATGTGTACGCAGCCATTTGGCTCACATAGTTTGTAACCTAGTGTTGGTTTTGCCCAGGCTTCAATGACTTGTTTATCAAAACATGACATTTGTATTCCTTTTTAACACTGATTCTGATACCTCCCTCCTCCCAGAAAGCAGCACTGGAAGCAACTTTGGCAGACATAGAATCTCGCTATAGTGTTCAGCTCGCACAGATCCAGGGTCTGATCATCAATGTGGAAGAGGAACTGGCTACCTTGAGATGTGATATGGAGCGCCAGAACCATGAATATAGGATTCTCCTTGATGTCAAGACACGCCTGGAAAAGGAGATTGCCACCTACCGTCGTCTGCTGGAGGGAGAGGAAGATTAGTATGTCAAAAGGGTCCCATCATTTGTATTCAAAATGGTTAATTGGGAAAATGATGAAGGTTAGAGGTCCATCAGAGTAACCACTGAAGGATTCACTAAACTGTAGGGTTTCTGAAATATATTCTAATGGCTGAGTAGGACTAACAATAATTATTTAAGATGATTTTTGTAGCTTTTGCACAAGTATTTCAAACTTTTGTTAGTGATACACAAAGTTGGGCTATTGTGATTGCAATGGTTGTAAATCAAATATGATTAATGACAAAAGTGGTACTTGAACAAGATCTTATTCTTTATCCTTTGCCTTTATTAGTCTATCAACAGAATACTGGGCCACAGATGAAAATGTAATGACTACCATTAAAGTGGTTCAGCACTCTAAAATAGCTCCTCTAATTTTATTGTAAAGAAATTATCATGAATTAAATCAGATTTAGATCAAGTGTCATTCTTTCCGTCTTATTAAAAACTAGCAAAGTTGATAATCACTTCTGTATTTGTTTTTGGGGTTTTTTTTTTGCATTGCTTTTTATGTTTCTCTAATTGGTCTTTTTTTGTTTTTCTTCTTTTCATGTAGTACTCCCCAGTACTCATCAGCCATAGAGGGTAAGAATCTATTGGAGATTTGATGTTTAATTAGTCTGTTGCCTGAATCTATTCTAATTTTAAAAGTTTCCTTCTTCGAGTATCTAAATCTGCAAAATAAATAGACAAGATGATGATTTAATTGTTCTGACCAAGCCAACGTCTCACCCGTATCTCCTCACCCATACCTCCCTGCTTCAGCTCCAGACTGAGTTCTTTGCCATTGGTAAAAGATGTGTCCTCACAACATTTTCTATATCTCAGGGCCAGCCTACTATTAGGACTGGCTGAGTCTGGAAAAAGGCAATCTACAAAGAATCTAGCATTTCCCAATTGTTAGGTAAATATTCTATATTACATAGAGAGCAACTAAGTGCCTACTTCCATCAGCCATAGGGCGATATTAAACTATGACCATTTCTGCTTTGACATTATCATCATCCCACTTGGCAGTCAATTTTTTTTTTGTTGCTGTGGTATAAATGGATGGATAAGACTTGTAGAGTGAAGGTATGGTTGTAAAGTATTCCAGTTGCAGACGGACACGGGAACAGAGTTGATGTCTGATAATTTCCAAAGATGGTTAAGGAATTTAGGCATAAGGCATAAATGCATGAATCCATATTCGCTAGCTGAAAACGGAGTGGTTGCAAGATGGAATGGCGTATTGCAAACCATGAAACACTCACTGCTAGCAGATGCGGGAATGAGTAGAATATACTGGGGGGGGGGGAGCCATGAACACAGCAAATTATATAATAAACGGTATGGAGTGTTGCTATAAATGAAAGTCCATATTTCCTATTATATGGAAGAAAACCTTCATTGGGTCACCTAAGAACATTTGACAGTTATACGTGTTTACCGTATTTGCTCCTGGGTTGTCTTACATAGTCACACTGTGTGCACTCTGACATTTCTATTGGCAACATTCTAAAGTTTCACAGCATGGGGACCTTGGACTTTGTGATTTGCACCAATGAGCTGCAGCAGAAGGTCTGCCCATCAGCAGAAGGTCTGCCCATCAGCGCTACAACTGCGCTGCTATTATTGCTCCTTGCTTTCATGCTTCACACTTTCTAGCTAACATAAGAGGGCTTTTAATGAGGGATTCATGCTTGCAGGCAGACAAATTTTCGCTAATCTTATTTTCAAGGCACAGCATGTCAAGTTTTCTCAACTGGCAAATTGGTTACTTAATTTGAGGATAGAAGGAAAGGGTATTGAGGGAATGGGAATATCCCCAGGTTGATTACAACATTGTCTTTCCAGTGGCTTTAAATTTTATGAATTTGAAAAGAGATTGCAACATAAATTTGCTCACAACTTTGCCAATTACTATTGTTTATTCTTTTAGTTACGATTGTAAAGGCACAATTTTATGGCTTCTAAAAGTATGCACCAGATTGGGTCATCTGCCCTTTGGGCAGATCTATCTTTGAATCCTCTCTTTCAGACTAGATTTATATTACCTTTCCCATATCAGAGCTTTGACTCTGGTAGAAGAAAAAGAAGGGGACCAGACTGGATGCATAATGTCATTGCTTGATCAACAGGATCAAATCCTTCCTGATCCTCTTAAGACAAAGAACATTTGAGCTGATGCTGGAGATGTTTTGAGAAACTGAGAAGCCCCACTGTTGGAGTACTCTTCAAGAATGTGACGATTACTTTGTCTAAGAAAAATAGAGAGGGTTGAGTGAAAAATAGGAGAAAGTGGGGGGGGGGGAGGGGAGGACACATTAGGAAAAAATTAAATAATCCTTGTTGCATTTATAAATATGCATTGCTGGGAAAGATGTTTTGTTCTCACTGGATCCAACAGGCTAACTCTAACCAGCCTAAGCTACTCTGCCTCTACCCTGATTATTATTATTTTATTAATTGTTTAATTAAACAGCCTGGTATAAATGCTGCCAGACTAGAAGCGTGCTGCTTAAAGCAAATAGGTAGATGAAGCCTCTCTTCTTCCTCCTGCAAACAAACAGTTTATCCTGAACTACTCAGCCTCAGTCTAGAAATAAAAAAGTATCCAAAAGTTATTTAATTATCAAATAACAGTGTAAAAGCCTTAGAAAACAGCTCCGTTTTCTGTAAGCAAAGCACTATTCTTGAAATCAACATCCAATGACCTCTGAATCAATGCAGACCATTGTTTTTTTTCTTTTCAAATGATAATACATTCAATATAAGCACTCTGAAAAATAAACCACTTGGATGAAACATTAGCCTTGCTACCTTTACCCCCTCCCCTCTGAAAATCCTGTTTAGTTGAGTGCTGAAGAAAAGAATGGTGGATGGTGGAATTCTTTGTCACTTTTCTATTTTCCTTTTTGCAATTAAGTTTTGATTCCTCCTCTGTCTCCCTGCAGGATCCAAAACTACCCGTCAGATTCGCACAATTATTGAGGAGATAAAAGATGGAAAAGTGATCTCGTCCCATGAACAAGTTCATGTCTCTGGGAATTAAACCCACACAGTGAACTTATCAGCTTTTCCTTCTTTGTGAAGCTCCTCTTACTGCTAGATTCTTGCTCAGTTCTTTTTCGTCTACAATTTGAACTGCCTTTGGTTTATTGCACAAACTCTAATAAAGTTTTAAATTTCATTTAAAGAAAATGACTTATTTAACAAATTCCTTAAGTTTTTAAAGATTTCATTTTAAGATAACTGACAGAATAAAGAACAAAAACAGAATCTCTAAAATGGATTTTACAATGGAGAAAAGTTAATAGGGTGTTGTTGCCTGTCTCATATTATCTTCATTCTTTGAAACCAAAAGGTACAAGAAATTATATCTATTTATAGCATCTATAGCTGCTTTTACTGGCTTTCTCTCTCCAAAATTAAGTTGGGTTCACTGCATATCCTGACACTGACATAAAGTTCTTGATGACTCTGGAAAATAACTAGCAGGGAAATATTTATGAGTGCAGGACAATGAAACAGACAGCTATATGTTCTTAATTACAACACACACCAGAATCATAATCATGGTAATATTTTTCCTAAAATGTCCCAGGTAAAACCATTGTCATGCATTTCATCAATTTAAAGTTTTAGCTTAATCTCACCTAATCAGTGCTCTCCAGATGTGCCTGAATATCTATCCCATAAGTGCTGGGAATTGTGACAACTGTAGGCACACACATATGGAAGGACACCAGTTAGGAAAGACTGCTTTAACTAGTGTAATCTTCAAATTGACTCTTTGCTTGCAAACTGAACACTTACAGTATCACTCTTGAGTAAGTCCTTCTGCAATAGAAAAGCTTGTTTAGTTTATTATAAATTTAGATCGGAGCAACTTAAAAACGGTGTAAACATAATAAAAATGAAACTTTCACCTTGAAATGTAATACCACTACAGTAATATTTTACCTAGCTTACCTAGCATACTTATTGAAGCAATGGTACATTCCCCATATTTATTATACACATTCTTGCCATACTATCTGAGTTGGCTTAATACTGATACCAGCTCTTTGTTGGTAGCTGAATTCCTGGAGAGACACTATTCATCAGAATGGACATTTCTGGCCTCAATATCCCCACAAAAAGAGAGAAATCCAGAAAGGGGTTTAATTTAAGTCATGGTCATAACAGCATTTGGTTTTGAAAGACTTCAGCATTTAAAGTAGGAATTTTAAAACTTGCCTGAAAAAATGGAATGGATACCAAGGGACCACAGAGTTAGATCTTTGGCGTACTAATAGCAATATGCATTATCAAATAATGATGAATAAGTGTATGCAAGCAGTGGCAAGGCTAATATTTTCTGAAATATAATGTGTAGATTGAAGAGATCTTATGTTGGATTTTTTTGAAGTAAACTTTGCTTGTCAACACGTCAACGCAGATCTTTTTTTAAAAATGTGCCTTGGGAGAAAACAGAAAGAATGATTCATTCCTATGGTCCAAAATAATTTGCACTTTGCAGTCTGGTTGAAATGTATTTATTGGCTAGGATTCAAGATAAATAGAGATGAGTTCCAATGGCCTTTGAAAAGTAATTTTGTGGGTGGAGATCTTGGCTAAGATCATTTGTGGCAAACATTTCTCCAGGAGAAGGAGAACTTTTCCAGCAGTTTCTTCAGCTTGTCTGGTGGAATTGGTACAGTGACAGTAATATTGCTATTGAAAAAGCTCAATGAGAATCATCATTTCAAAATATTTTTTGCTTAGGATTTAACTAAAACGAGTAGACTGCAGAATGCTGAAGAGAGAAGAGTAATCACCTGATCGCCAAAGAAGGATAAAACTACTAAATCCTTTTGCAAATTGCATTAGAAATTTCTTTTCTCTTAAAAAAAATGCTACAAGTCAAAAAGCAAACTATCTTTTCTCAAATGGATTGACAATCATCCTACTAGAGAATTCTGGGAGTTGAAGTCCATACAACTTAAATTTGCCAGGGTTTGAAATATTATTCCTCAAGTCTGTATCTTCCAATTAAACAGAGACTATCATCCAACCCAATGGAGGCAAGGGCCAAAAATGCCCTCTTTGTAAATGGTGCAAGGAGAAATGTACATGAGAAAAGTTCCCACTGTTGCTGTCATAGGCCTGTGTTCCTTCATCAATGTTTTTTGTGTCCATGAGTTATTTTGCTTATGTATCTATAAAATTTAATTGCTTTATAAATTTATTTTATAAAATGTATTTGCTTTTCCCATTGATTCCATGAAGTCTTTGTTAAATAGCTGCAGGACCAAATATGCTACCAAATGTTATCACAGGATAACATTTGTATCCCTCTACAAAACTACACTGTGACTATTTTAGCAGAAAGTTAACACCTAGAGCGTTTGTTTTGTTTTGTTTTTTAAGTACGGTTTCTGCAAACTACTATTGAAGTCTTCCTTTTGGACAGAATTGTTAATATGAATACAGTGATTCAGCAGTCCTTCAAGAAAGACAACCTCAGTAAATAAAATTATTAAGAGTCTTAAATGTACTCTGCCATTTAGGTTTTGTAATAGAACCTCAAGAGCTGTCAAAACTCCACTTTACTTCAATACAATACAATACATACTTAACAAAATCAGGGTGGATAGCTGAGTTTCTTGCTAATATTTTCTACTTTCTCAGAACTCAGATATATTTTCTGTTACAGCTTAACATTCTTGACATTCTTCACAGCTAAGGAAAACTTAAGGCTGCTCAGTTACAGACATTTGTCAATAAGTTAACTGAACATAATGAGTTTTATTTCTGTTAATAACTGAAACTCCAGTGTAAATAAGTAAGTACAGAGTAAGAGTAGCTTGCAGATAATTTCAGATTGTCTCTCAGCCAAACCACATTCATAACCAAGCTGTTAAGATTCATTTGTAGAATTGCATAACTTAATTGTATTACTTTAATTGCTTTATAGGAGCGGCAACAAATTTTTCATGGTCAGGGGCTATACTTTCAAAGTATTACCTCTTTCTTTTTTTTTCTTTCCTTTAGCCCTTTGGAGTAGTTTCATCTTAGGCAGGGTAATAAGACTGCATAGTCCAAGTAGCTGGAGCCATAATGTTTTTCAAAAATTGTTTCTGAATTTTCTGTGAGGTTTTTTTTTTTGGTAGTAGCTAAAGTTTTTTTTTAATTTAAAACTTTTTGTAAGGTGCCAAAATTTTAAAATAATAGAATCATGAGAAATCATAGCCCTGATTATCAATGATTTGTCAGATTTTGCTGGTGCTGAACTGAAGCAGTTCAAAGTATAATAGAAGTGGGCCTAGGACCCCATGCTGCTAATTCTTGTCTTACAACAATAGCTCTTAAGTTGATGTTGGGTAAATATATAAATAAATCAATGCAAAAGCATAATAACACAGATTAAAACAACCGCACAAAGAAGCACAGACTACAGATAACAGAAAAAGCAAATGAACTGGGATGATATAACTTTAGACGTCATTCCAAATTAGGGTCTCTTCATTTTTTATTTGATGTTTCCAAAGATGCTACATACAGTAGCGGCCCTCTCTCTACTTTCTTCCAAAGTGATTATAGATTTGTAAGTATTTGTAAGCATCAAAGGAAATTTGAGACTTTCAAGCCGGAATACAGATCCAATGAAAAGAATTGCTGGATATGAATGTGATTTGTAGTTAGAACATGTTTCAACTGTTCTCAAAAGCACAGCAATTAATAATTCAAAAGTGAGCTGGTAATTCTAATAGAAAAAGAATCTGTTCGGCTTAATTATAATTCGGTACATGCTGTTGTTACAATTGTTGGTTAAAGAGGAGCCAACAAGATTGTAAAGACTTGTTTCAATCCATTTATCTTGATGTGTAATTTTAAGAAAAGAGTCTTACATCCCTGGTCCCTTTGCTTCGCTACTAGGATGTCTTTTCTAGCTACAGCTTTTCTTTTGCTCAGAGAAGTACTGCTGTTTGAAGGGACCAGCACATATTATTGGTAGCTGCTGGGTGGAATTGTTTGGACCTGCTCATCACCTGGTCTTGCATGGGTGTATGTAATGAAGAATGGACTTGGACCTCTAAAAAAGTCTAAAGAGAAGACCTCTAAAGAAAAGCCTGGCAGATGCTATGGAATGTCACACTTAACATGTGAATAATAAACATGGTCTATATATTGACTATTTGTAATCAGTGGCCCCACATGTCTGTGCATTACGTCAGCTACCAAAATAAATTGGGAAATAAGACTTTCTTTCTCAAAAATCAAAGAGTTTCTAGTTATAATGGATGTAGAAACAAACAAGGAAAAAAGTAGAGCTTCCTGCTTCTTTGGCTAGGTTTTCAATCATTGGCATTTCCTCAAGCCCGCTCCCTTTATGACATGGTTTGTGATACAGCTACTTTTTCAGATGGTCTTAGTAAAAGCTTTTGGCTTCCCTCAATAAAATGTATTCAAGGATTAGAACAAAGTGGATTTAAATTCATTGTTGACAAACCATGGGGCACTTTCCTCTTTTTTTAACCAGGTTCCTTCAGCTCTATTCCCAGAAACAATTTATATACAACGCAGAATGTGAGAATCCTGGGTGTTATATCCCCTTTGCAATGTGGCATGGAAGCATAACATTTGGCAGCATTTCCCAACAATGTCAAATAAAGTTATGGTAAGTGTACTCTCCAGCCCTGTGCTGGTTATCAAATATAAGTTTAAACTCAAACATGAACTGACAGACATGAAAAACAACAAACTTGGATTAGACATTAATGGAAATGTAATTTAGTTTGTTCTCTGATATTATTTCACTTTTTACACATTTCTTGATAAAGATGGTACAAATGATTTCAGATAGAAGACATCTGAGAATGTGGGAGAAACTGAATCTGATGAAATGTGTTAATCCATCATAGGATTTGGATTACTCAACTCTTAAAAATGTGACTTTGAATCTCTGTGTATTCAGCCAGTTTCACGATGTGGAACAAAGATTGATAGATCTTTTTTCTGCACTTTACTGTCAGAAAGAGAATTTTGTTCCCAATCTTCTAGAAATAGCTTTATTTATTGGATTTAGAATTGATGAAGATGGTTGAAACCTGTATTTGGACTTTTTGAAAATAAGAGTTTATCAGAATGTGGACACTTGTATATAAGCAGGAGATGAGGAATTTAAGAGCCAAAACATGTATGTTTTAGAAAGCAAAATTCATCCCTATGGATACATCATCTTGATTACTTCTTAAAGTTCATCTTCTCTCACCTGAATTTGGGTTGAAAACTAGCCACTTATAATTTTTGAGTTTGATAATCATATGCTCTCAAAAGAGCTGTCTGAAAACTGAAACTCTTGAGCAGGAAAAGCCAGGTTTCTCATTAGCCCATGTTTTTAGGCATAGGGTGAGGCTATTCAGAGTTGCGACAAAAATTCTCAGCCATGTTCAACTTTCTTTATCACTAATAAAATGAACAGATCCTTGATAATTAACAATAGGGGCACTTCAGGATAATAAGACCTTCATCAGTGCCTACTTCTAACCAAGTTCTACAAAAAGGAGTTGTGTCAGAAACAGTTTTAGTCTTACACCTATTATTGTAGGTTTGTAGAGTTAAGAGGAAAGCGAGGTCTATCAAGCCATATCTATTTAGAACAGCTTGTTATGCATTCTTCTAGGGTCAAGAGGCAACTGGGTATTATTTTATTGGCAGAGTTCTCATCTTACATTCCAAAGAAATCTGAAGAAGGTGAGAAGTCCTAGAAGGAAGCCTAAAATGTTACACACAGAGAGATATCTGACTTTTGATACAAATATAAGGGAAGAACATTCAAGAGTCTTTCTTACATCCTTCACATTTTTAAAAAGGTTCTCCTGGGTGAGGTACCTCTTTCTCTGAATAATAGATGATGATGCATCTAGGAGGAAAAACGGAGCAGTAAAATCAAAAGAAAACCCCACCCTCTCCCCAGGCATAATCTTTATGCCAGAACATGACATCAGCATGAATAAATGTGTAAAGGGAAAAGGATAGTCCTGGAAACTGACTTTGATTCTGGAGGGGAGGGGGGGGGGGGTGATGAAATCTTGAGGGAATGCCAAATATTTGTGTGTTTAGCAACACCTCCATCCTAGATATAAGGCAGGAATTCAGAGAAAGAGCCACTATCCCTCTCAAGCTTTTAGAACTTAGCAGGGAAGTCTGTATTGTGTGGCTCCATTTTTTGCCAAAATGACTACTTCCATCAAGCAATATTCTTCCTCCTCTTCTTATAAGAAAGGGGCTTCATGCGGTTTTGGTGGAGGCTCTTCCCGTCTCTCCTCTGTCCCGTTGAGTGGAGGATGCAGAACTTCAAGTATCTATGGAGGAGCTGGTGGCATCTCTGTCTCTTCCTCTCGCTATGCCTCTGGGGTTGGCAATGCCCTTGGTGGTGGCTATGGGGGCAGCAACTACTGTAGCAGCTATGGTGGTGGTTTTGGCACTGGCTTTGGTGGAAATCTTGGTATGGGCTTTGGTGGAGGCTCTGTGGGCTTTGGTGGAGGCTCTGGGATCAGTGGTGATGGACTTTTGAGTGGAGGTGAGAAGCAAACTATGCAGAACCTCAATGATCGTTTGGCTAATTACCTGGATAAGGTGCGGGCATTAGAAGAAGCCAATACCAATTTGGAAATTAAGATCAATGAGTGGTATCAGAAGCGGGCACCTACTCCAGCCCGTGACTACAGCCACTATTTCAGAACAATTGAAGATCTGAGGAGCAAGGTATGACTCAATGCCTATTGGGTATGGGAATGAATTCTTAAGGCCAGAAAAAAGAATTTGGGATTCAAAGATTCAAAACCATACTTGTTATCAATCTAGAAAAAACAAATATAATGTTCAAAGTCTTTTGTAATAATGCAATGCAAATAAAAATGCTTGCATTATTACAGTTCTCTGTGTACTTGTTGTGTAACTCAAACCTATGTGACCTTGTCACATTGTTTCCCTGCCTCTTGCAATCCTTGTAGAAATCTAAAATTGCCAGTATGTGTTTATATTCCATAGAGAATTATAGATTGTTTTTGCATTATTATGGTGTTAATGTGCGTTTAAAATAATAATGACAAAAAGTTCTTAGATGCATGAATCTCTAATTGGTAAAACACTTTTTGAAATATATTTTGTGCCAGGTTAATCCATATTCTGTATCCATTGAGGATAAACTCTGCAGTCGTATGCATTATCTAAATAAAGGTTATAAATATTGTAAATCAACATTGTAAATTTTATTTCCATTTATACTGTTTTGCAAAATTAACTTCAGTTCTGCTTATCATGGGGTGAGGGATGCAGTGATTTGGCCTACTACTCTGTTTTCTCCAAAATAAGACATCCCTTGATAATAAGCCCAATCGGGCTTTTGAGCGCATTGCAATAAGGCCAAACGCTTATTTCAGGGTTCAAAAAAATATAAGACAGAGTCTTATTTTCAAGGAAACATGGTATTGCAAGGTAAAATTCAGAACAGTCCATCTGATTTCTGGTACACCAAACATGTTATTGAAGTGTTCCTAGAACTTGCAATGGGAAACCTGAATGAATGGATACATCTGAATTAAATTTAGGTGGGAATTCTTATATATTCTTAACAATATGAGATGTTTCTATGGTGGATTTTACTTGTACATCATTATCTAAAAAGGACAAGGGGAGACTTAATAGATAGAAAATACGTATGTACTACAAAATGTAGTTCCTGCCATAGAAATATGATCCATCTTGCTATTGTGGGCCATGGTATGAGCAAATGACCTCTGTGCCTCCAGGATTTCTTGCCCAGGTGGTCACTATGAATAGGTAAATTGAAGATCATTAACGGGCCAAGTTTTAAATTGGGTGGATCTCAGAAAGGAAGGACGTACTTAGCTATCAATCAAATAGGCAGCGGTCCCCTGCAAGGTAGAAGATATGGATAAATGATTATCCTTGTCTGTCATGACATTTAGAATAAAGGTGATTGGTAAGGGAGAAGAAATGGTTTGTTAATTAGATGGTTCCTAAGGAAATGGCAAATGGCATCCCAAGAAAATAGCATTGAAGAGCAGATTGCTCTAGGATATGAATTATTTAATTCCATTTGTCTACTGATGGAAGCCTCCAGAAATCATTAAAAAGTTGCAAATGAAGTCTGTACCATTCTGAATATGAGCCTGATGATGCATACCGGATGTTGCTCATATGCCAAACTTGAATCTCTGAGAGCTTTTCAGGGCAGGGCAGGGCAGGGCAGGGCTCTGATACAGCTCACTTTTTGTATAGTCTTGTCTGAGGGATTCAGACTCAAGTACTGAGTAATAATAACAATGATTTTGTACCAGGCTCAAATGAAGGATTAGCAGAACTCTTTGAACACTACATTTGCTAAACAAATAAAGATCAATATGACAAATGTATTAAATTTGCCTAGTGAATAGATACTTATCCTAATAAGTGTCTGCTCATATCTCTGCTTTTTTCTATTTACTGCTTTTATTTCATGATCGCTTTTGTTCTATATATAGTTAGGATGGTGTCATAAATGGTAACAGCAACGATGGAGAATCCGTAGTCTTTCTTACGTCATTGAACTATAATTCTCAACATCCCTCACTATGATATAGCCATGGTAGCTATATTACTGGGATTTGGTGAATAGGATGGTGATAGGAAAGCCTCTTAAGATTGCTTCTGAGTTTACCTTGTTTTTCCTCCCCTAGATTTTAGCAGCTTCCATTGACAATGCTAGTGTTCTCCTTCAGATTGACAATGCACGCTTGGCTGCTGATGACTTTAGAACCAAGTAAGATTTTGGTTTTTTAAAAATTCATGAACAAATGGAAAACAATAACACCAGGCTCTTTTATATAGTTTGCTGGGCGGATGGAATTTTGTACACATTAAGAAACTAGATTTTGACTTCCAGATTTAAGAGATAAAAATTAGATAAAAGAATGAAAAAAAAATGGATCAAAGTGGGTAGTGATACTTGAAGATTTGGTCTGGTCTCCATTGAGAATACCAGACCTCAGCTTCATTTCTTAATCCAAAATTAGGAACACAGCTCTCACAGGTCCCAAGTCACACTTAAAAATTCTGGATGGTCCAGGAATCTCCCAAATTAATTAATATTTAAAATGCTTAATTAAAAAAAAAGTATGGCTGCAATCCTATGAGATGCAATGCTGTTTAA
Source organism: Coluber constrictor foxii (assembly GCA_038048745.1). Taxonomy (NCBI): domain Eukaryota; kingdom Metazoa; phylum Chordata; class Lepidosauria; order Squamata; family Colubridae; genus Coluber; species Coluber constrictor. The sequence continues at coordinate 76,913,665 of CM075961.1, forward strand.
CTAGATCTTGAGAGACTTTGCCCTTGAACCCAAAAGTCTTGCAAGATTGCATGAATATTTACGAGATTTTTGCATTACTACATTAAGTTGTGCAAAATCTCAGGATAAAATTGTTGGAATCTTGTAACACTTGGAGCAATACTTTTTGTTGTTGATACTGGGTACTCAGGAATCTCATGGAATCATATACTAATGCTCAGAATCTGTCAATTCCATTATATATTTCTGAGCTGAACAAGCTATCCCTTGGAATTGTTCTGTTTTGCTCAAAATATATACCAAAATGCACATTTTTAGAAATGTAGATGTGTGTATTTTGTGAGACAATATATTCAAAGTCATAAATTTTAATCAACTTTCATGCTTTGAAGATGATTATGGATTAAGCAGAACCCTTCCCCTCCCCTCCCCAAAATAAAGGGAAAAACAAGGCAATAGAAAAAAGAAAGAAAACAATAAAAGACAACAATTATACATAAAGGCTGATCATACATGTTTATATGTATATAAAGTTTCATGTAACAGTTTCCACAAAAGATGATCATATTGCATTCCAATTGTTCATTTAATCATGTCTGCAAGCAATATGTTCATTAACTGCAAGTAACATCAGGACTTCAAAATGGATATGTGGTTTAACTCCTTGCTGAATTCTTGTATTTCTAGGTTTGAAACAGAGCAAGCTCTGCGTATGAATGTTGAAAGTGACATCAATGGGCTGCGCAGAGTCTTGGATGAACTGACCTTGTCTAGGTCAGACCTGGAAATGCAGATTGAGAATTTGAAAGAGGAACTGGCATATCTCAAGAAGAACCATGAAGAGGTAAAACATCAATAAATCTATCCATCACTAATGAAAGTATAGGGAAGTTGTTTGAATTTTTTTTTCACATTTTGGTTCAGGCCATTTAACCAACTAAAAAAGGATATTTCCTGTTGCCAGATTCAGGATTTGACATCTGAATTCCAAATCATATTACTGCATGTTTAAATCAGCTTGTGATGATAGGCAAATATTTAAGCTATAGGCTTTAGATGGTAGTGCAGGAAGAGGCTATGGTTGTAAGCAGCTCTGGGTTTCAAAAACTTTTAGTACTTACTCTGGGGGAGTGGCTTGGTGGGCGTGGCTTGGTGGGCATGGCAGGGGAAGGATACTGTAAAATCTCCATTCCCCCCCCCCCCTCAGGGAAGGATACTGTAAAATCTCCATTCTCTCCCCATTCCAGGGGAAGGTTACTGCAAAATCCTCATTTCCTCCTGATCAGCTAGGACCCGAGAGGCAGAGAATAGATGGGGGTGGGGCCAGTCAGAGATGACATTAAGCGGTTCTCCGAACTACTCAAAATTTCCACTATCGGTTCTCCAGAATTGATCAGAACCTGCTGAAACTCACCTCTGGTTGTAAGAAAGAAACATGACTATGCTAAAGCTCATGTTCATATGTAAAAAGTCCCAAATTCAATTCCTGGAATCTCCCAAAAAAGCAGGTGAGGAAGAAAGATTTCTGCCAAAGATTGTATGTATCAGTGGTCTTATTCTTTAATTCCTTGTAACTGCAGCATAGCACAAAGGTGGCTGGTGGATTATTTGTAAATGACATGTCCTCAGGACTTTTGTCTCATTCCCAGAAAACAGCTCAGAAACTGAAAGTCACCCTTTGCTGTTCCAGTGTTAAAGGAATGTTTTCCCTCATCTGACACAATGTGTTGTGTGGGAACATGATCTCTGATGCTTCCTTAACAATATGGTGGCTAATATAATCACGGGCTGGAATTGTTCGTTTGAATCAGCTATAGCTTTTGAATACTGTTTCTATATGATTCCATTAGTCCAGAGTTACTGGGAGTCAAGCAGCATATTAATGAAATAAATCATCATCATTTTTGATATTTGAAGTGTCTGGTAATTTGAAACAGCCTTTCCTACATGTCATATATAAGCTCCAGGAGCAATCAGGCAACTGGTAAATGGTCTCCTCCCTCTCTTCTCTTGCCATATGTCTCAGTTGTGATAGCTTGGAATGGGAGAAGAAATAGAGAGTAGAGGGAGATAGGATTCTTCATCCATCAGGTAGCCAATGACAGATATCTGATCTTTTCTTACTTCACTGGGTCCCATCCTTTTCCTGCCAATTAATCCTGTTGGAGAGACTTAATTTTATCAAAGGTGAGGAAAATAAATTCAGCAAATCCATCCTTTCTAAGGTGGGTAAATTGAGGACCCAGTTTGTGGGGGCAATAAGCTGACTTTGTATAAATATACAAAAGTGTGAAGGCTATTGCTTAATGCACTGTAAGCTGCCCTGAGTCTCTGGAGAAGGGCGGCATATAAATAAAAAATAATAATAAAAAAATAATAAATTACATTAGAAACTGGGAGGCTGAGGGTACTAATTCCACAAGGGGGGGACTTAGGCACAAAGTCAACTGCAAGTGAAGACATACCTCTGGCCTCATATTGGGGGGTCTCATGTTCTGTGCTTAAACAGCAAGAGTTTCTCAATGAACTATGTCATTAAAAGAATACTGTACACTGCTTTGCTCTTTGTTTTTCGGTGGGTTTTCTTTTTTTGAATTTGATTTTGCTGAACCAAATAAAAATTCTTAAGAGTCAAGAAATTAAACAGAGACTAAAAAAGTCCTCAAAGTATCTACTTCGGGGGAAGGCAATACATGTTATACAAGTAGGCTGAATAATACAGCTTCCTATGATTTTTTGTATAGAAATACATATGAATGGTAAATATTTTCCTTCCACAGGAAATGAATGCTTTCGGAAACCAAGTCAGCGGAGAAATCTCTGTGGAAATGGATGCTGCTCCTGGTGTGGACCTGACAAAGATTCTGGGAGAGATGCGTGAACAGTATGAGGTTTTGGCGGAGAAGAACCGTAAAGATGCTGAACAGTGGTTCTTCAGCAAGGTGCGCTATATATATGTGTGTTTTCTGAGGTTTTCGCGGGTGTTTGTATGTAGGTCTTTGATTATTCAGGTCTTCTCTGGCGTAAAATTGGAAGTGTCTTGGCGACGTTTCGACGAAGTCTCATTCGTCATCTTCAGGCTGGTGTTCTCAGCTTCGTTCTTCCAGGAGCAATGCTCCTGGAAGAACGAAGCTGAGAACACCAGCCTGAAGATGACGAATGAGACTGTCGAAATGTCGCCAAGACACTTCCAATTTTACGCCGGAGAAGACCCGAATAACCAAAGACCTACATATATATATATATATATATATATATATATATATATATATATATATATATATATATGTGTGTGTGTGTGTGTGTGTGTGTGTGTGTGTGTGTGTGTGTGTGTGTGTGTGTGTGTGTGTGTGTGTGTGTGTATGTACGTATGTATATACACACACACACATCTCAGAGGGCCTTTATAGAATACAAGCCATATATTCCCCAAAAGGTGTTTAGTGCTCTCACAATAAGTCTTCTCTCTTTTTCCCCCCCTTGTAGACTGAAGAGCTAAATCGGGAAGTTGCCACCAATACGGTACAGTTGCAGACGAGCAAGACGGAGATCGTGGAACTGAGACGTACTATTCAAAATTTAGAAATAGATCTTCAGGCTCAACTCAGCATGGTATGGGAACACTTGAAGTTTAGTGACATCCTTATACAATGTGTGATGTAATTTTGGTTATTTCAATGATGGTGGTGGGTGAGGAAGAATGATAGCTTAAAATATCCAGACTATCTTCTCTTGCTAACATGTTCTCCTCAATAACCAAACCAAACCAAACCAAACCAAACCAAACCAAACCAAACCAAACCAAACCAAACCAAACCAAACCAAACCAAACCAAACCAAACCAAACCAAACCAAACCAAACCAAACCAAACCAAACCAAACCAAACCAAACACCTGTTATTGACAGGAAGGAAATATACAGAATCTAATCCAGGAGAGTTCAGTTGCCCTCATTAAGTTTAGTCCTATTAAGAGTAGAAGCACAGTTTTTCTTCTGCCTTCAAGATCAGTTGAAGGAACTTCTTTTTTCTGATGAAGCTACCTGGGCCTATTTGAACTAAGATTCTTTATTTTCTATTTATCTTCTGGAGAATGTGGAACTTACTCAAATCATGCTTGGTTTTTTTTTTTAATGTACGGGACCCTTGAATTTCCTTAGTATCTGAAATAGTTGATGTTAGTTGTGATAGCATTAAATATGTTTGGAACCACAACTCAGATTCCTCCTGCTCTTCTCTTTCCCCAGAAATCAGCACTGGAAGGCACATTGGTGGACACAGAAACTCGTTACGGTAATCAGCTTTGCCAGATCCAGGCTCTGATCACCAATGTGGAGCAGGAGTTGGGCAGCCTGAGATGTGATATGGAGCGCCAAAACCATGAGTACAACGTTCTCCTTGATGTCAAGACACGCCTGGAACAGGAGATTGCCACCTACCGTCGTCTGCTGGAGGGAGAGGAAGCCAAGTATGTAAAAGAGAATGGGTTGAGATGGAATAGAGTGGGGTTTGACAGAGATGGCTGGATTGGGTGGGGAAACCAAGAGAAGTGATCTAAAATGACATATATGGAATGAAGGGTTTTTATATGGAAACTTGAAATAAATGTTTATTGTTTATTAATAAGACATATGTTATTGCCTCATTAATTGTATTGTGCGCTAGAAAAACTATCAGAGTTTCTAATTGGACTATACAATTCTGTATTTCTTACAGCATCACCTCGCAATACAATGCATCTAAACCTGGCAGAGAAGGTAAGAATGGAACTCAAAGAAACGTCATTTAATTGTATCCTAATTCTCATTAATTCATTGCTCTCCAGATTGTATTAGAGTGTAATTCCCTTAATCAACAGGTCATATTAATTAGGGTTCATGGGAATTGTAGTCTAATACATCTGGAGAATTTCAAATTGTGAAAACTTTCTGGGCATTCTTACCGAGGAGTGAAGCCATTGTATAGAGAAATGTAATGTCAAAAAAATAGTTGGGGAATCAGTGATAAACCCAACTCTTGATATTTATTTTTAAAATCAAAATATTGCCCCAAATCTTCTAAAACAGCAAGTAAGTAGGACATTGATTCTTTTATATAAACCTTCTGTCTGTAATTCAGAACATACATACTGATCATGTATAAATTAATGCATGCTAGCTAGCTAAATAACCCAGAAGATATTTCAAGAAAACTAAGTATGCCAAATATTCATCAATTTGAGTGACATATTACTAATTATATTCCATGATCTTAAGTGTATTTCAAGCTGTTCAACCTTAAGATTCAATCTCACATGTCTCTCTTAAGGAATAAACATATTTTTGAATGAACATGTGTGGTACTGTAGTAGTTTTAGCCTGTTCCCAACCTCTTCTATTACTAAGAACTCCATTGTAATATTACAAATTAGTGTCTTTCTGACACAATGCCACTGCAACTCCCAAACTTTCCTACTAGCATGATGAGAGTACTGTTAATTTTCTGGGATGCAAAGTCCTAATAGAAAAGCACCCAGTTAGGGAGTTGCATCACAGTAGTCTACTTTTTTTCCTTCAAGTTATATACTGTAACAGAACCATTGTTAGTTCAGAAAAATTGTGCTATTTGGAAGCAGTTCTGGTTCTCTACATATGAGAAGCATAGAAAGCAGGGAAAATCTTTTAGAACAACCTCCTAATTAATTGAAGGTGCAACAGAAGCTTCTTGACAGTGCCAGTAATTTCATGTCCTGATCATTGTAAGCTGATGTCAGCGAGTGTCCCTTTGGGTTTACCCGAAGAAAACATGACCTGTATGCCTCTTTCTCTTGCAGTACCAAAAACAACCCGCCAAGTCCGCATGGTTGTTGAGGAGATTGAAGATGGGAAAGTAGTTTCTTCACGTGAGCAAATCCAAAAAAATGCATACTGAAAAGGATTCTACATACTCCAAGGCATATCTGAAAAAGTAGTTGTAGTGCATATTTTTATGTAGTCTGTAGTTTGTATGTTTGTATCAAAAAGGGAACAAAGTGATACAATTATCTGGATTTTTCAACAATAAACTTGTATGTCAGCAATTTATTTATTTATCGATTTTATTTGCATCCATCTCAGGGTTCAATAATGCCATCCATCTCATGGCTCATAATAAAAACATTGTTTTCCTACTCATGCAAAACATAGGTTCTTACCATGGAACACAGTTATCTAGAGAATGTAAGCCATGTTAAAGTTTGGGCTAAATGACTTCAGGGAGGTCTTTCCTAAATTAGTTTACTTTCTCTTCTGGGTCCATTGTCCAGCCAGTTGCCATCTTCCTCTGATCGAATTTGTGTTTTACCTTCTCATCATTATCTCTGCTTCAAGAGAACAGATAAATGTTGATGTACGTTAAAAACTTTTGGATTTTCACTCGCATCATCAGGTCTGCCTTCTTGACAAGCCTAAATTTTAGTAAGAGGAAATAAGAGTAAAAGCAGGATTCAGGCAGTGACACTGTCAGCAGGTCCCAATTATGCCCATTTCTGAACTGGCCTGGAGCCTCATCAGCGGTAAAATTCTGATTTATAATCAGCAGAACATTTTGATTTCCAGTAATCTCAGCGAGTTGTGTCTTTGTAGAGATGAGTCACATTCTCTTTTTCCATCTCCAAAAATAAACATACTTCATTCCTTGAAAAAAAGATTAAGCAAGTGTGAAAATATTGCTCTCTGTCTTTCCTTCTAGACCCTTTCCTTCAGATTAGCGAGATAGTTCAGCCATGAAGCACACTCAGAAGAATTAGCTCTATCTTTATTTTAAGGATTTTGCAAGTCTGAAAATACATGTCCCTACTTGCCTAGAAAATCTAAGAAGATCTCTTCTGAAATGTTTGACATATCCCCAGTCTTTCTGCAGACTCAGCTGGCTCTTATTTGTTTCCTACTCAGTGGATCTTCCTCCTGTCTCCCAATGTCACCCACACATACATGATATTGTACATCCCCACATTACTGTATTTACTGAAAAGTAAAAGGCACATCCATTCTGCATAGAGGTGCTTTGCCACTCCAAATTTTGGCATACTTTCCTGGATTGTAAACAGAAAGCAGGAGGCTTTTTTTTGGGGGGTGTGTGTGTGTGTTTGGGGTGGGTGGGAGAATTAAGCATTTTCTTTTTAAACAGATAAACATAAAACAAAAATGAACAATTTTGCCATAAGCAAAAACAAAAGAAAAATATCCCAGAAATAATCACATTTAAATAAAAGAAGTCATTCAAAGCATTAATATCCTTGTGAGCTTGAAGGCACTTTCAGTATTGACTGATTTCAGAATCTGTTGCCACACAAATGTTTGTATGCTGAGCAGACGTGCAAAGTGGGAGCAGGCAGCACATACACATTAAAGAAATACATAATATGCACTTCAAATTTCTTGAGTAGAAGAAAGATTCACAGCAAATTTTAGTGACTTTGATATGTTCATGTTCGTGCATGTTAAGAGAAGACTTATTACTACATACCTAATAGCTTAGTTTTGAGTAGAAATAATTAAACGCTAATATGACATAATTTTTCTTACATATAAAGGAAGATCATTTATTCTGTGTTCTCCAGAGTTAGTACAATGTTTTCAAACTTGATAATGGTAAGATGTGTGGACTTCAACTTCCAGAATTCCCTAGCCACCATATATTAATAAGCATCTTCTGATGGTATTATATGAAGGAGCTTGCTTCAAAATAGAATAAATTGCCTTTATTTTTAGTTTGGTTACTGTAGCAATACATTTTCTATGTTATGTGGTTGAGATAGATTAGAGATGTCAAAGAAAGTTACCATGGTGCTTGCAAAATTTTTACCACCAAATGAAATATTAATTTCTTGTGAAATATCTGCCCCAAACCCCCTATTTTGTAGATATATTTTAAAAGGGAGTTTATGTAGTTAAACTCATAACAGGGCAATCTGCAACAAAAAGTAACATCAGAGTCATTGCCATTAAAAAGTATATAATGCATTTATATTCAATGCATTAAGAGAAAGTTAGATACAAAGGCTCTATATTTATTTTTGTTTTATTTAAAACATTTATATAGCTGCCCATCTTATGTCAAACTATGGGTTGCTCTTAATCAAAATAAAACAAAACAGAACAAAACAGAGTACTTGATTTGGCCAAGTTTAATTAGACACACAGTGCATAAGTTCTCAGTGTACATGCAAAACAATAGAGTAATAATAATAATCATAATTACTATATTACTACTATAGTAAGAGGTAGTAGAATAGGAGGACTCCTCCTAAAATCCACTTTCATCTTTATAGTTTTAATCCTGTTCAGCTCCATATTATTCCAGCTGCATCACAGGGCCAATTGTTCAACCTCCCATCTGTATGCAGATTCAGCATCATCTCAAATGAGATCAGTGACCGTAGTATCAACTGCAAACTTCAGTACTTTAACAGAAGGATCCTTAGAGATGCAGCCATTAGTATAAAGAGAAAAGAGCAATCAAAAAAGCACACAGCACTGGGGTGAGAGTGCATGTGTTAGTTGTTTGGATATTCAATGTGATTGCCCTCCCCCAAACTTCATATGTTGCTTTCTATCTGTCAGAAATAACATCAGTTAAAAGCAGTATAACATCAGTAAAACAGCACAAATCTATTAAAACCATAAATATTAAAAATGGCACTAACGTTACATTTCTAACATCTTCATTGAATCCTTTCGTCCACCTCAACTTATCCCAGTGCTTGGAGGAAAGATCAGATCTTAAATGCTTTTTGGAAGACTAGAAGAGCAACGGTGTGTCAAATTTTAAGGGGGTTACAGTATACAGGGTTACAGTATACATGAAAATGCAGATTAAAAAAAAGTCATAAAAATATTATAATAATCAGCCCGTACTCAGTAAATAAGAAATAGTTACAAAATTCTGCTTCAAATTAAGGTTGACCCTAATTACTTTTTTAATATTTAAAGAATATAGGGTCTTGGTTTTTTTGGGGGGGAAGGGGTAACAATATAGAATAATATAGATTTGGAATTTGTTGTTTTGTTTTTGATTCCTAAACTAATTTAGGCAGCTTAGTCATAAGATTTCCTGGTGGCATTTTACCCACATACTAATCAGCCTAATTTTGCTTATCTTCTACGATTCACTAACCTACTAATGAAGAAAAAAAAAAAGTAAAAACATCCAATATCTTGATTCTTTGTTATGTAGATCAGAACAGGAAATTATGTGCCACCCCGAGATTTTAATTACAACTTCTACAATCTCCAACCAGATCTGATGGGAATTCAAGTTCAGACACATTGCTTATACCTGGCTGAGATGATTTTTCAAATTCTTCGTACCAAATATGTGATTCAGCAATCACAATAAAGTCTAGCAGAAATGGACAACCTGGCCCTCATATGTATCAAAATATGGATTGCTATTGAGCATGTTCCCAGGCCCACCTGACAATAAATAATATAAAAATGAAATTAAAACAATACCTTTATTTGTAGAGATGCCTTTGGGTCTTATAAAGGTTATCAAGAATATCCTTGGTTAGTAGAGCATATCTCCGGTGAATCCATAAGCTTTAGAGTAAATGGGATTTATGGTGACTCAAAAAAGTTGGTTTGCCTGTATTCCTTCATGATTGCTTTTAACACATGCCAGCTTAATATGAAACTTTCATTTGTAGCAGTAGTCCTTGTTTAGTGACTGTTTAATGGGTATTCACACTTTTTTTTGATAGTGATAAAAAGGTAACATTATGACCAGTGGTGGGATTCAAGTAATTTAACAACCGGTTCTCTGCCCTAATGATTTCTTCCAACAATCAGTTTGCCAACTGTTCAGAAAGTTAACAACCGGTTCTCCCGAAGTGGTGTAAAATAGCTGAATTCCACCACTGATTATTTATTTATTTATTTATTTATTTATTTATTTATTTATTTATTTATTTATTTATTTATTTATTTATTATTTATTTATTTATTTATATACCGCCTTTCTCCCGCAGGACTCAAAGCAGTGTACAGTCAAGAAAAAATAAAAGATACATAAACATCATAAAATTGATAATTAAAATTATAGTATAGTTTAGCCCAAATAAATAAAACCCAGAATTATATAATATTTTAATCATTCCCAGTTAACGTGCTTAGCCCTGCCTGATTGAACATCAGGGTCTTGAGGGCACAGTGGAAAGCACGGAGATTAGGGATGTTTCGTATATCAGGGGGCAGTTCATTCCAAAGGGTTGGAGCCTTACAGAGAAGGCCCTCCCCCAGTCGGCACAATTTGTCTGACGGTACCCTGAGTAGTCCCTCCCTGTGAGAACGAACTGGTCAGTGGGAGGCTATTGGTGGCAAAAGACGGTCTCGTAAGTACCCAGGCCCTAAGCCATCGAGCGCTTTAAAGGTGAAAACTAACACCTTATTATGACCAAGTCTTACATTTATGTCCTTTGCAGAACTATAAAGCAAAGGAAATCTGAATTAAGATCACGAGCACAGTTGCTTTACTTAATGAGTGAGTTGCTGGTTCCAGCTGTGATTGCTAAGTGAGGAAATACCTGTTTCCTTTTAGTGATGCCTTTTAGGCCAATATGTTAGAACAGAGAAAATCTGTTCAAGTGGAATAGAAAAGCAGATTTCCCACATTTAGAGTCTGTAGGTTTGTGTGTGTGTCCCAAAATAAGTCGATTGTATGTAACGTGCACAACATATATAAAAAAGAAGGAAGATTTTGATCATATAGTCACAGCTGCCATCTTGATATTTTCACCCCAGTTGTAGACCATCTAGCAGAGACAATAGAGTTCACTCTTCTATCTGTTATTTCTTAATTTAGCATCCCTGCAGCCACTATACAGAATACTCTTTCAAGTCAAGGAATCACGAAACCCCAAGAATATGTTTGCTCAATTAAACATATCAACCATGCCACAACTCTATGGACTCTGATGCTTTCATATGGCATGATTTCAGACCTTTGGATGAAAGCCTTTGCTTGCTTGCAAATGCAAAATGGTGGTCAGAAAAAAGTGCCAGTCTATCAAAATGAGTATATTAAAGACACCAGTGAACCAGCCTTTGCACTGAGCAAAGCTTTGAAGAGCAGGAATAAAAATATTTGAGATAAACTAAATTTTCATTTGTAACTGTGATTAGGATGATAATTACACTGCTGCAGGTGAAGCTGTGTGCTTAATATGCAAACTAAACCAAACACACAGACAGGTTTACCTAAACATCAAAAGAAAAAGAAAAAGAAGTCACTGCCTGACTTCCCTTCCCTTTACTGATTCCTGAGAACTGGAAAAAATGCTGGCGATGATGATCTTGAGATGATGGAAATGGAATCCACGTGGACACCTTATACAAGCTGCAATGAGATAGGAATAATGAAATATGTGCCATAATATCACAATATGATGTTTGGCCTTTTATACCTGCAGGTCATGTGGTATGCATCACAACACACATTTCCATTTCTGCCCCTTCCACCTTCACCATGGATATCTGTGATCTATGATCCATCATGGTCAAAGATGAGAAGGGGCATATGGAGAGACCTCTTGCTACTTTCCAGTTTCATTGATTTGGTTTACAGTATGAATCTGTTTACTGAAAGTGTTATGTAGCCCTGCTGTTTCTTTTTTGCTGTGAAGCATAGGACTAACTCAAACTGAAGAAGCTTCTTGGGTGAGAAGTGAAATGTTTTCAAAGGAAAAAAAAAACCCGACAGTTTAGTTGCCTTTTGGAAAACCACCTTTGGGATAACCATGACCTGGATGATTGAGAATCTCTATAGACATTTAACTTGACTCAGTTTTCAGCAGTGATGTGAAGAATCCCCCTAAAAATGACAACTCAACTTCAAAGGTTTGTCCTCCTGATGCTCACATGTATTAGCAGCATTTCCTTCCCTTTAACCTTAGCTTTATTTGCCTACCCAGTAGACAAATACACACCCAGTAGACCCACTGGCTAGACTTGACGCTATGCAGTCTATGGGTTCTGGAGGCAAGTATTATAACATCCTCCTTCAACCCAGGTTCAATCCTTGTTTAGAGAGATTAGCTGTGTTGGTTCTGCAAGCTTTTATTATGTTGTCCTGATGCTCTGCCCCTGCTAACTAAACATTAGAAAAGGTGGATGAGGAAAATACTATCTTTTTACTGGTCTCTTCTGCTAGTTTATAACCAGGAAAGTACCTAAATTCTGTCCATTGGCAATGGCTAAAAGGAGGACTTCAATTTCACGCTGGAACTGTTAACTTCCAATTTCTATTGTTATCTCTTTAAGTATTGCTGCAAACTCTTGATTATTGTTTTTTTATCCCCAATATTCTCTATATATTTTTACTATGCAAAATATTTGGGTCTCCGACTGAAAATAAATAATATCCATCAGCTTCTGCAAATTACCCTAATTTTATTCAGATTGAGATAGGAGATTTGAAGAGAGCATAATTCCCTTTGGGTTCATGGTTGGAACCTATTTGATTCCTGATGCTTCAAAATTTGATTTGAAAAGTGTCCACATTTTAGAGTGCAGAAGCATCCAAAAGCTAGAAGGGATGGCCTTGTTTATGATAACAGACCACTTTAGCAAATACAAATGTGTTCTCAATTTTAGAATCTTGTAAAATTTCACTGCAATAAATGCCTCGTTCAAGCAATAGCACGGTTGACAAAAGGATATTGTGACAGCATCCAAACAGGAAAAATCTGAAGTTTCTCTGAGCAATGGAATGCACTACTTGACTCTGTGGTTTCTTCCCCAAATCCCCAAAACTTTAACCTTAGACTGTCTACTGTAGACCTTACCTCATTCCTAAGAAGTCTGTAAGGGGCGTGCATTAGGATGCCTACCGTCCCTGTCCTAATGTTTTCTTTTATTTGTATCCTTTTCATGTATTTATAATTATGTTTACACTTGTATCTGTCATAAAATTCATGCTTGACAAAATAAATAAATAAAATAAAAATGTCTAATTTACATATAGATAATCCTCAAATTATGACCATTTGTTTAGTAAAAATTCAAAGTTACAGTACAATGTGGCTGAAAAAAAGTGACTTTTGAATGGTCCCCACACTTATATGCACTGTAGTGTTCTCATGGTCACATGATCAAAATTTGGACACTTGGCAACTAACACATATTTATAATGGTTGCAGTATCCTGGGTTCAGGAGATCATCATATGTGACTTTTCCATGGCTTTTGAATGTGTGTATATGTTTACGTCTTTTTGTCATGTTCTCATTATATGCTAAATAAACAATGGCTTTTGATACGCAAATTGGGGAGGCCAATTCACGTAACAACGATGTGGTTTGTTTAATGAATGCAACAAAAAAATTGAATGTGACTCACTTAACAACCGATGGAAGTTCTTGTCCCAGTTTTGGTAACAAGTCAAGGAGTATAATACTACAGAGAAAGAGTTGCAGAAAAAAGTGGCATTTGTAGTCTTGTCATCTCAGTCTTAAAAACAGAACATTATCAGTACTGTAAGCCTGACCATTTATTCATTGCTATAAATCTTTACCTTGTTCCAAATACACATTTAAAAGTACAGTAAAGTTTGATCCAAAGTGATGCATAGGAGGGGTGAAAAGAATTCACATGACCATAGCAGACACATAACTGGAGCCTTGCTCCTTTTTATATTTCATTACATATATTGCTGTGCTGGCAGCATTAACACTGAAGTGTAACATTCCATTAGCATAAGAGATTAGAAAAGAGGCCCTTGTGGCTGGCCACATAAAGCAAGTTGAGATCTGAGAAATTGAAAAAAAGCTGGAAGGAACATTATCCTTGCCACCCCAAGAGAGCTTTGATATGCCCAAAATGAAGTGATGGCTCATTAGCTAGCTATTGTTTATTTTACCTTACAAGCAAAAACCAGGCCAAAAAAGAAAAAGGCCTGAGTTTATACAAAATCATTAAAGAATCAACCTGACCTCAGAACTGAGAAGCATTTCATTAACATGGGAAAAAAAGAAAAGGATGGGAAATTATGTTTACCATTCTATTCTAAACAATACAACTCCTTATTCAAAGATCTTATTCCACCTTTTATCAAACTAGTATTACCAAGGAAGACCATTATAACATGCGACATTTTTCTCTCAATTGTTTTGCATATTGTAAGGTAGGTGGGAATGACCTTGAGAGATCAAGTCATCCCCACATACAGTAAGGTGACCAGATTTTAACATTGGTAAAGAGGGACACCATTGACTGTGGGTGGGTGGGTCGGGGGTATTGGTTTCCTAATTTTTTTTACTACCGGTTCTGTGGGCGTGGCTTATTTTTGGGCGTGGCTTGGAGGTCATGTGACTGGGTGGGTGTGGCTAGCTGGTCATGTGACCGGGTGGCCATGGCTATGTGTATAGGGACTACCCAGAGGGCTGAAAAAAGTCATTTCCGACTGGTCCTCGCACTTCTGACTGGTCCTCCCACTTATGTCCAGTCATCATTTATGCCTGTTGCAGCATTCTTAACAACCGTGTCACTCATTTCACAACTGCTTCTCTACACCATGGTGATAAGATAGGGCAAAAAACGTAAAATGTGAGGACTGTCGTAAGTGCGAGGACTGGTCAAAAGTGCGAGGACCAATCAAAAATAATTTTTTCAGCCCTCTGAGTAGTCCATATGCACATAGGGACTGCTCAGAGGGCTGAAAACATTGTTTTTGATCGGTCCTCGCCCTTCTGACCAGTCTTTGCACTTACGATGGTCCTCACATTTTACGTTTCGCGCCCCATTTTTGTCACCATTGACTGGAGGGGTGTGTGCTCTTGATTAAAAATTTTCACAAATAACTCAAGGCAGTGAACATATTCGGTATGTTCCTCCTCCTATTTTCCCCACAACAACCCTGTGAGGTGGGTTTGGGGCAGCGGGCAATTCACTCCACCTTCAGCATCCCACTATGACCCCCAAAGATAGCCATGACTGGCGCAAGGGAGCACCCATTAGGGTGGGGAGAGGGGCGGGCAGGTGGGGGGGGGGGATGATTTGCGGAATCTTCCAGCGGACACATTCCTGGGCAGTTCGGGGGCGGGGATGGCCCGGAGATGCGGCCCCCTCCTCTCTTGCTCCAGTGCCGGCCAGAATCACGCGGGGCGATGATCCACATGAAGCCGAAGGCAAAGGCTGGCAATAAATTTGCTGGGCGCTGAGGTGGTCTCCCCCCCCCGCCAGCTGGCCGTGGGCCGAGGAAGCCGCACTCTCCAGCCTCGCATTCTGGCCACCGCTCCTCCCAGCGCCTGACTGCCTTCCCTGTCCGAGTCTGGATCTGGAACCTTGGCGGAGTTGGCTGGCGCTTTGCTCGGCCATTGCCCGTTGCTCTTCTTGCTCCTCGTCGCCACTGCTCCCTCACTGCCGAAGGAGCCTGAGCTGGCCAGAGGCGCCGAGGGTGAGCCGCGCATGCCCCGCTGCTTCTCTACCAGGCACCAGATCAGGGACGCGGAAGCCGCGCCCGCTACCTTGACTCGATCGGGCACTGCCCTCCGCCCGCTCTCAGAGGCGCGCCCTGTGCAGCTTCTCCTAGTCACCCCAGGCGCCTCTCCTCTGGCAAGCGCTGCGAGCCGAAGATGGAAGGCTGTCGCTGGAAGGAGTCTGTGCTGCTTTCCCTGGCAGGAAGCCCACCGGCCCCTTAGAGATGGGCTTAGGACTAGGAGGCTCCTTCCCGTTCTCCCAAAAATCCGGACTTTTTTAAAACGCCGCGGGACACGGGACAAATTGTTCAAAAGCGGTACTGTCCCACCAAAAGCGGGACGTCTGGTCACCTTAACATACAGGCAAAATGTCATTCCCACAGACTAGAGAATGGCCAGACATGAGGCAGTTAAATCTGCAGAGGGAATGGGGATATGGCAAACATTTCAGAAGGAACCCTTCCTATTTTTAAAGAGTGTAAATGCAAGGGGGGAGATATGTTTTAAAAGACGCCGAGAAATACTATTTCTAATTTAATTGTCCTATTACATTTACAGAATCTTGCAAGTCTGAAAGTACAGGTGTGTGTATGTATGTGTGTGTGTGTGTGTGTATGAGTGAGTAAGTGAAAGTGCCCTGTAGGTTGGTAAGGGTACATGGCAGGGGTGAAATCTACTGGTTAGCTCTGGTTTGAGTGAATTGTTAGTGACAAAAAGCTAACGGTTCGTTCAAACTGGTATTTTCGACGATCAGCTGTGACGTGCAGTTTATATTCTCTAGAAAGCAGGAATTCCTGCTTTCAAGCAAAGCTAAATTGTGCGACACAGTTGTTTTTCCCCCCTCGCTGTTCTCCTTACCTAGTGAACTCTTATTTTTCCACATGAAACATGCATTTGGCATGTGCGTGCAGCATGCTTTTGGCACATGCATGGGCAGTGAACCAGTGGTGATCTACGGAGGATTTCACCACTGGTGCATGGGTGTATACAAGAGATGCAACTTGGTTCTGAAAAAGTGTTTGGATGGGTAACATGGATTTAGAAGGGTGCATGAGGATGCATGAGAGGTACCACACAGGTTGGAGAGTGGGCATGGGGTGTGGCAAAGTTGGGAAGGGTATGTAGTTCTACAAAAGTACATGAGGGGTGGCACAGGTCAGAGAGGGTGAATGGAGGTATGTTAGATATGTTGCACAGGTCAGGGAAGGCTTGTGGGGGATGATGTGAGTCTTGTATATACACCCCTGTACTCTTACCAATCTACATGGCACTTTTCACATACAGCCCTGAAGGGATATCAAGATTTACCACAGAGATCTGGGAAGGTGCACGGGAGTGGTGGTAGTGCAGATCATGGAGGACATGGGGGAGACAGCAGGAAGGGTATGCAAAGTTTCCTTCCCCTCTGTGCTTACATTTACATTGTCTAAATAGAGAAACAGAATGATTCCAGGCAGGCAAAAATACAGAGAGAATGCATTCTAACTTTCTGTTGGTTTTGCCATTGAATTTCCTTGTGGAAAACTGGCAGTGAGCATTAGAATCCTCCCTCCTTCCCTCCCCTCCCCTCCCTCCTATCTCCCTCTCCCCTCCCCTTGCCAGTAGACTGGTGATTACTGCTGGGTGGGGGAGGAAATGAAGGAATGTGCAAGTGGCTGGGAAACTGTCATGGAATGTTGAAAAATGTGCATCACATGACTGCAGTAGCAGAGCTGAAACAACACTGAAACACTGAGCCTGGCTTTCTGTAAATTACACCAGTTGAGTACCCCACTGGATAAAATATTGTCCTATGATGCACAATTTTGCCTAGATAAAGATTACAGATACAAGAGTTTTCATAGTATAGTATATTGACAATTCATTTCTCCACATATTCTGCCTTCTCAACTAATTAATACTTCATTTTATCCATTTTTCAAGTCCATAAAAGGTTTCCAGTGTTTCATAAAAATAAAAATAGTAATTATTCCCTCTATAACCAAATAAATCAGTTTAGCCATTTCTGGCCAATTTTAATCAACTTTGCATCCATTCCCTTTTTGTAAATATTTCTATATACAGTACTTTCATCTTTGTGCATACAGTTAGTCCTCAATTTATTTATTTATTTATTTATTTATTTATTTATTTATTTATTTATTTATTTATTTATTTATTTATTTATTTATTTATTTATTTATTTATTTAATTTATATACCGCCCTTCTCCCAGTGGACTCAGGGCGGTACACAGCCAAGAATAAAAAGCACTCCAATACAAAATTTAAAAATATTTGTAAAAGAATTAAACAATTGTTGGCCCAAAAAATTTAAAAACCAATAGGCAATTAAAATTTAAAACTCATAAACAATTTAAACTAAAAGAGGGGGGAGGGGTTACGCCAGCCCAGCTTGACAAAATAAGAAAGTTTTTAGGGCATGGCGAAAAGCCCGGAGATCAGGTATCATACGGATCTCAGGGGGCAAATCGTTCCAGAGGGCTGGTGCTGCCACAGAGAAAGCTCTCTCCCTGGGTGTCGCCAGCCGACATTGCTTGGCTGACGGCACCCTGAGGAGTCCCTCTCTGTGGAAGCGTACTGGCCAGTGGGAGGCTATCAGTGGCAGAAGGCGGTCCCGCAAGTACCCAGGCCCTATGTCATGGAGCGCTTTAAAGGTGGTCACCAACACCTTGAAGTGCACCCGGAAGACCACCGGAAGCCAATGCAGCTCACGCAGGAGAGGTGTCACATGGGAATGCCCCCTTGCTCCCATAATCCCCCGCGTGGTCGCATTCTGCACCAGTTGGAGCCTCCGGGTGCACCTCAAGGGGAGCCCCATGTAGAGAGCAATTTACAACCATTCATTTAGTGATTTCTGGTTGACGGTGTGGGAATGGCTGGAAAATAGCGGAGCTCCGCTGGGCTCCATGAAATGCAGCTGGCAACTGCTTGCTGGGAGATCCTATGGGGTCAAGCTGCCATGGAGAAGTGGTGAAGAAAGGAGAGGCACTTCACTGATCATGAGGAAACCTCAATTTCCTCATGATCAGTGAAAGCTCTCCCAAACAGCAGCAGGGATGATGACCATTTTGGTCTGTCACAAGCTGGGACAACCAGAACACTAAGATCTTGTGCTGGAGTGGTGCATGGACAGAGCAGTGAAACTGGGTGAGATAACTTCCAACTTTTATCCCAAAGATTAAACTCAAGTTAAAAATGATAAAAAAACAAAAAACAAAAAAACAATCTCCAAATAGTAAAAAAACGGCAATTGGATTTATGGAAAAGGATTAAAGACAAAAAATCAAAGAGAAAGACTAAAGAGTAAAGACTCACATGCAAAAGAAATATTTAAAGGATATTTTAAACACGGAAAGCCTGGAAAAAGTCAAACGCCATTGTGAAAAGTGATTATTGGGAGAAATTGCTTTTCTAAACTCTATCTTTAATCCCCCTGAATGGTTAACAATCAGCTGTTTTTGACTTTTACACTCTATTGAATGCTGGAATTGGGAACAGGGGAGCCTTCTACTAGCAGAAGAAGATTACTGCAAGATGGGAAACTTGAATGAAAGTGATGAAAAAAGTAAGCAAACAACACCTGGAAGGCTATTTGACCTTAACTTTATCCAAGTAGGTGATTTGGAGGCTTTGAAATATTTACTGAGCTGTTTGAAGATTTTAAAAAGCAAACTAAACTATAAATACTAAAACCTTATTGAACTGTTCATTGAAAGGTGGATTTGAAAGATTTGAGGAAACCTGGTGGGCCAAACTGGATTTGATTCACTAACATCATCCTACAAGGCAAAAGAAGAAAAGCAATAGAAAAAAAAGGGGGGGTAATAAAAAAGAAGAAAAGACAAATAAGACTTTAAAATTTGGACAATTGGGAAGGTGTAACTGGAAACTATAAAGACTGCAAAGTATAAATTTAGAGCTTTTAAGGACTAGAAAGCTAGGGATTTGGAGGAATAATTCTGGGGTTGATACATTTTATTAATAATTGACTTTTTTGGACTTTTTAGTTATTGGGATACTGGAATATTAGAGACACATCAAGTAATTTTTAATATATTAATTTGGTACAAAATGACTCAGCAGGAGACAATAAAATTTTATGAAGAAATGATAATGATGCTAAAAGTTTTTATGGAAGTGTGACAAAGAATCATAAGGAGATGATGGGACAAATACAAAGAAGTGAGTATAGAAGACCCTCAACAAATGGTGGGAAAAGATGAACAAAATATTCAGAAGACAGATGAGAAATCAGAAGGAGTGGTGGAGGAGACAAATCAAAATAAGCTACAAGAAAACGAAAACAGTGAAAAGACAATAATAATAAATACTAAGACTTCCTTAGGAGCTTACAATGGTACAGAAAAAAGGAAAGATTTTCCAAAAATAATGGAAGGGTGATGGACGGGCATCCAAATGATGCAACAGAAGGAGATAAGGAGTATGTCAGAGGGAACATTCAGTCTATATAAAAATGTTAGAAAGAAATATAGGATCCCAAGAGAGAAATATAAAAGACTCACCAAAAAGTCAAGAAATGATGAAATTCTAAAAAGGCTGAGAGATGATGAATAGAGACATAATATCTTGTAATACTGTGATTATATTAAAAACTAATAGAAACAAAAAGAAAGTATAAATTGGGAAAATAGTAACACATATATAGATATGTAATATAATTTATTATAATCACAAATATACTAAGGTTAGGAGGTGGAAGATTGTGATTAGGCATTTTTAAATGTATTATTATGATTAACAGTGTGCAAAAATATATTGGAATCTAGCTTTTAAGGATTATAAATTCAGGGGATTTAGACATATAATCCCAGAATTGATTGCATTTTATTAATAATTGGTTTTATTGGTGTTTATAGAAAACTGAGATATTGGAAATATGGTGAAACTTGAGTAATACTTAAAAAATTGGTGATTGAACAGGGGTCAACAAACACATTGTATGAAGAAATGTAATTGATGTTTAAATATATTTTTGGAGAAAGTGATAAAGTATCATAAAGAGAGAACAGTACTATTTAAAGATAAAGAGATGAATATGGGAGAACCCCAACAAGTGGGGAAAAAATTGGGAAAATAGTATTATACATATGGATACATAAAAGAATATATTATAATTATTATGAGCATATTTAGGTTAGAAGTTGGAAGATAAAAACTATATATATGTAATCGTATTATTATTGTTAACACTGTGTAAAATTGTATTGACCCAGTCATTACACTGTCCACAAAATATGTTGGTTGTTAGAGGAAAAACTGCAAATAAAACATATTCAAACCTCCACCCCCTTCATTTAGTGACTGTTGAAAGTTACAATGACACTGAAAAAGGTGACTTATGACTGGATTTCACACTTGCAGCATCCCCACAATCACTTGATCAAAATTCAGGTGCTTGGCAACTGACATGTTTTTTTTAAAATGATAGTTGCACTGTCCCAGATCATTTGATTACTATTTGCAACTTTCCTAGCCAGCTTCCTACAAGCAAAGTCAACAGAGTAAAACAGATTTGCTTAACAACATGATTTGCTTGACAAGTGCAACGATTTGCTTAACAATTGTGGCAAAAAAGCTTGTAAAATGGAGCATAGCTCACTTAACATCTGCCTTGCTAAACAATGGAAATTTTGGGTTAAGTTGTGCTCGTAAGTCAGGGACTACTTGTGTAGTAACTTTGCTCCCATTGCCGTATATAAAATCAATCATTCATAAGACTTTTCCATTTCTAAGTTCTAATACAAAAAGTTCCAGTGTCATCTGAATAATAAATACAATAATATAATTTTTTAAATTCTTTGCTCTATCATACATTTTGTTGTGCAATTTTTGTTGCTTTCTCACAGGTTCACCTTAAATGGTGAAAATGTCATCATCCTTTTCATATTTCCAACAACAATCACAGAAAAATCACAAACATATCCTACTATAGAATATTTAAGTAAAGTTAATACTAACTAAACTTAGCACATTAACTCACCTGACTATATATGATGTAAAAATACAGCAAAGATGAATATGTTTATTGCTACAAGAATTAGAAGCTAATTTCACCTTCTTATGAAAACAATAGACATAGATCAAGGTGAATTCTGTTAGTGCTGCTGGTGAACTCTTGAAGAGAAGACAGGGAGGTAACATCATATACAGAGCCGTAAAGACTATAATCCCAGTCTAAATAAAAAACCTTTATTAAAATCATTTTTTTTTTTTTATTGAAAAAGTTTTACATTACATTTTATAATATAAAACCCCCCCCCTTCCCCCTCCCTATCCCCCCCCACCCTATCCCTTCTATCCCTCCCCCCTCCCTTGACTTCCGCTATTTGACAAACATTAATCTTAGCATATTCAACATTCTTTAAAGGCGAGATCCCTTTAAATAAGAAGTTCAACATTAACACTTCACTAACATTACACATATTTAAAAAATATAGATTAATTAGATTAAAACAATTTAGTTAATTAAACTTCTTCAAAAATAGATACTTAATATCAAAAAGCAAAGATAGACAATTTTTAATACATTCGTAAACATCTTAGATTAAGCTTAATACATTCTCTTTAAAATTTAATCTATACCTCAATTATATACTCTTCATTTTAATAATGATAATTAACCATATGACTAACCTTAAATCTTAAACTATACATCAATTATAGATTCTTCAGTTTAATAATAATAATAAACCATATAACTATTCATACATTTACTTAAGTACATTCTAATTCTAATTCAACTGAGCACTAATTGAAATTTCTTGCTTTGGTATTTCCCTTTCATATAATCAACCCATTTCCTCCATTCCTTAACAAAAGCTTCATGGGTCCTTTCTTTTAGGTATGCAGAAATTTTTGCCATCTCTGCCAGATTAGACATCTTCAGTATCCATTCCTCTATGGTAGGCACTTGGTCTTTCTTCCAGTATTGGCCTATCAGTAATCTAGCTGCAGATATCATATACAATATTAATCTAGTATCGCTTACTGAAAAACCCTTGATTATTCCCAACAGAAAAAACTGAGGAGAGAACTCTAACTTCTTCTTCAAAATATTCTGCATCACCCACCAAAGTTTAATCCAAAATGGTTTCAACTTCCTGCATGTCCACCAAATATGAAAATATGTTGCATCCAAACAATCACACCTCCAACATTTAGGCTGAACATTTGGATACATACGTGATAATTTTTTGGGATCTAGATGCCATCTATAAAACATTTTATAAAAATTTTCCCTTAGGTTCTGTGCTTGCGTAAATTTAACATTCTGGACCCAAATCTTTTCCCATGTTTCTAACATTACTGGTTGATCAAAATTCTGTGCCCATTTAATCATACAGTCTTTAACTAATTCCCCTTCTGAATCTCTCTCCAACAATAAATTGTACAATCGCTTAATATGCATCGGTCCTTTACGTTTTATCTGAGTCACCAAATCCTCTTCATGTAGCATTAGTCCGGTTTTCTGATCTTCTCTCCATCTCGCTTGAAGTTGAAAATACTGCAACCAAGTTAGATTAACTCCATCTTCCAACAGAGTATTCCAAGACTTCAAACTCCAACTGCCCCCATCAATAAAAAGTATCTCTTTGTACAACAACCCCCCGAGTGACTTTATTTTTGGCAAAATATGCCCAAGATCCAACCACAAAGGTATTTTGTAATCCAATTGGAACTGGTGCTTCTTCCAAACTCTCAGCAAGGCGTATCTTAAAATATGCCTGTTAAATACACTGTCTCTCTTGTCTTCATAAAATAAATATGCATGCCATCCAAATTGCAAATCATGGCCTTCTATATTCAAAATCTCTCTTTTGGTTGTTCCGATCCAATCTCCAACTTGTATCAATACTGCTGCTTCATAATATAAACGCAAATTTGGAACTTTAAGGCCGCCACGTTCACGTACATCTTGCATGATCTTAAATTATTAAAATCATTTTTGTTGAGGAGAACAAAGCCCTAGTCTGAACAGGTGGAATCCTTCTAGCCTTCAGGAGTGAATGACAACTTTAATAACATTTGGCTAGTATAGTCAGTATTCAGGAATGAGGAGAGCTCTGTAACAATATTTGAAGCCACAAATTTCAGAGTCTTGATTTAGAGTGCTATTTTAACTTGCAACTCTAGGTAGCTGTGCATAGAACCATGGTGGCCTAGTTAGAGCCCTACCTATAGCATCATAATCAGGAGAGATAAATTATAAAACAAATAATAATAGCGTTTAAGCATTTTATCCAAACATTGGACACATCTCTCTTTATGAAGTTTATATAGGTTGGTTGCATATCAGCTCTCACAATGACTACATATAAGTTGGTTATATACCAGCTCTCACAATGGCTACTTCTGAACTCCCTGTGACACTCTTTGGAAGTGAAATTTGGACTTCGAAGAAGCATCACATGAAGATGCTTTTGAATTTGATGAAATAGATAGATAGATAGATAGATAGATAGATAGATAGATAGATAGATAGATAGATAGATAGATAAATAGATAGATAGATAAATAAATAAATAAAGTAAGGGATCATTGATTAAATCAACCCAAAGCACAAATGATCAGGCTCAACTCATCCTATCTTGGACACATTATACAAAGACTTAAATATCTGGGAAAGGATTAAATACTCAGGAAGGGAAGAAATATGAAAACAATAATCAGCATTAAAATGGATTAGTTCAGCTAAGTGGTAATGAATTAAGGGCAGATCATCATGGAGAATTTAATGAAAAGAAGGACTAGGGATGACAGGATAGCAGTGTTCCAAAATTTGAGAGGCTACCACAAAAAAGAGAGGTCAACCTATTCTCCAAAGCATCTGATGGCAGGACAAGAAGCAGTGGATAGAAACTAATCAAGGAGAGAACCAACTTAGAACTAAGGAGAAATTTCCTGACAGCTAGAACAAATAAAGAGTGGAATGGGTTGCCTCCAGAAGTTGTGGATGCTCCAACTCTGGAGATTTTTAAGAATAGACTGGACAACCATTTGACTGAAATGGTATAGAGCTTCCTTTTTGAGCAAGAGGTTGGATTAGAAGATCTCCAAGGTACCTTTCAACTCTATTATCATGAGAAAATCTATCTAAATGATTACTAACAATCAATAATGACTCAATGATCCATAATCAATCAATCAATCAATGATGAATCATGGTTGGTTAAATTATAAAGACATGGCCTTTTTCTTGTTTACAAAGAGGTATGGTTGAAATCTAGCAATAAAAACAGATGACCTATCTAGGAACAGAAAGATCACCTTCAAATCTGATCCAAGTTGAATGTAATCTTCTTCAGCTAGATGACATCCAACTATGTTGCTCTGTAACAGTGGTTCTCAACCTTCCTAATGCCGTGACCCTTTAATACAGTTTCTCCAACCATAAAATCATAAAATATGTGTTTTCGAATGGTCTTAGGCGATCCCTGTGAAAGGGTCATTTGACCCCCAAAGGGGTCGTGACCCATAGGTTGAGAACCACTGCTCTATAATGTCCTGTGGTTAATATCACACTGATTAGATTTATAGAAACTGTTCTCCAGTCCCCAAACCAAGAAAACCATGGATGGTAAAGCAGAGTTCTTTATTGTTCCAGTAGACAAAATCTTGCCAATTTAAACACACTGCTGTCTATATTCAAGCATATATTCTGAGAACTCTTAGGGAGGGAATATCTTTACCTTCTTTCTCTTGCACAAAATATCTAAATTGAGCTGCCTCTTATTCATCTGGAAGACACCCCTTCCCTTCAGGGAATCCAGTCTATTACTTTCCATCACAGCTGTAGCCCAAATTATCTGAAGGATGTTAATCTGGGGAAAATGGATTAAGCAGATCTGCAAACGGGTCTTGCTTTTCCACAACTGTTGTGCTTATATAAAGAATTGCAGATACTTGTATATCACCAACGCAGGAGAATAGGGTTGAAATGCTACTCTCTGATCTTGATTGTTTTCTTGCAGACATTTCATTAACCAAACTAGTTAGCATAATCAGTGCTAATAAGCAGCACTTCTCTTCCTCCCACATTTTCTGTAATGGTTATATTTTGTTTAGAAAGTCCCAAACTGCAAAAACATACTGCAAAGAATGTATTTCTTTGGTGGTTGATGTGTCAGCTATCTATGGCACAAAGAAAATGGTGGTTAAAAAAAATACTATTAAAGAGATGAAAGCAACACCAGAAAGGTAAAGGTAGAAAAATGTAAATGTCAGCTTTTCTCATAATGATCTGGATAGGGCAGTTGCAGATAGAAATTGCTGTTAGTCAATTTTAGATTTTGCAGTTATTATTATTGCATATATTCCTGAAATAAAAATTTATTGAAAAATATCATGGTTGAAAAATGAGTCTTTCTGATGTTGAAACAAATGATTTCATGAAGATGTAGCCCTAAGGACATTTTTGTTTGCATTTTTTTTTTGCTGTAACTTTTGTTCTGGATGCTAAGAAATTTGTTAGTTCCAGTATCCATATCCTCCTTTGCCCATTCAGATATTTGGCAACCTTATAAAGGAAGCCATTTTTCTTCAAATTTTCCATGTTGAGTGGTTAAAATCATCATTATCATCATCATCATCATCATCATCAACAACAAAACGGTAAAAAGGAGCATTTCTTTATTCTTTAAATTGCTACTTTTTCAACTCTCTCTCTCTCTCTTTAATATCCTGGAATCATAGGGCTGAAAGGAAATTGAGGTCTTTTAGTCCAACTGCCTGCTCAAGACAGGAATCCTTATTCCTTCCTGGACAAATGGTTGTCCAATATTTTCTTGAAAATCTCCAGTGATGGAGCACCACAACTCCACAAGGCAAGCTGTTCCATTGACTAATAGTTCTTACTGTCAGGAAATTTTTCCTTGTTCCAGATTGGATCTCCCTCTGATGAGTTTCCACCCATTGATTCTTGTCTTGCCCCCAGGTGCTTTGGAGAACAAAACAACCTCCTCTTCCTTCTCACAGTCCTTCAAGTATTAGAACTTTTTTTTAAGGCTAAACATACCTACACACATACAGGTAGTCCTTGAGTTACTACCACAATTGTCCTCAAAATTTATGTTGTTAAGTGAAACATTTGTTAAGTGACTTTCCCCCATTTTCCTCCTTGCCAATGTTGTTAAGTGAACCGCTGCAGTTGTTAGGTTAGTAACACAATTGTTAAGTGAATCTGGCTTCCCCACTGACTGCTCAACAGAAGTTCACAAAAGCTAATCAAACAACCCCAGAACACTGCAACCGTCATAAATATGAACCAGTTGCTAGGTATCTGAATTTTGGTTACGTCACCATGAGGATGATACAATGGTGTTAAGTGTGAAAAAGTGTGAAAAATGGTCATAAGTTACTTTTTCAGTGCCTTTGTAACTTTGAATGGTCATTAAATGAACTATTGTAAGTCAAGGACTACCTGTACTAGTGTGAGAGAAGTTCCCTTAGGATGAAAGCTTGGAGGACTAAACTCTGGTCCCAGTGACCAACTCAGATTGGATCCTGCAACATTATCCTGGGACATGTATATTTGCCTTCATTTGTAAACATACATAGTTATTTATCACATTGATTAGCCCCACAGTCCCTTATCATTTTTGTTGCTCTTCTTTACACTTTTTCTAGGGCCAAGTAAGCTATAATATCTGATAATGTATCATCCATTTGAGATAGGCTGAAGCAGGGAATAAGTCAATATGGGATTATATTGAGTTTCTTGCTCACACTTCCCTCCTCTGTGACTTTTTTTTTGCACATTCACAATTTCTTGATCCCCAGGATCATCTCTAAATTCATTTACACCAGGTTTCTTTAACAACCATCTCAAAATGTCTCAACGAAAAACAACATCTGTGATTTTTATTTTTGTTCATACTCGAGAGGAGTGTAGGTTTAATTCATACAAGTCCTTCCTTAATCTCTTCCTCCTGGGTTGATAAACAATGAAAGTAATGAAATGAAAGTAATTTATCTGTTGTTAGATAATAGAATCCAGGGAAAGCTGTATTATCATTCTACAGAATTATTGTTTTCCAAAAGTTGCGCAACCATGGCACTCAGATGCACTGCAGAGATTTGTTTTTACCCAAACATAAACGGTTTAATAGACAAAGGAAGGAATTTGACATAGATTTTAAATTATCCCACTACAAGTAACAAGGATGTCCATGGGGCAGGTAAAGGAAAATTAGGAGCTGGCACATTGACTTTTTGTTCTTCCTTCCCCCACACTGACATCCTTGAAAGATGTTTTGTTTCTTTTTCACATATTTTATTTAGTGAAACTTGTAATGGAATACTTCTGTTTTCTTGCCATGGAATGAGTTCATTGTTTTTCTATGCCATTCCTAGAGTGGCTTTAGAAGTTGTTTTATGCTCTTAAGAACACAAAGTTTCTATCTAGAAAGTAAAAACAATGCCTTTGAATGTAATATCCACCCCTCCCTCCCTCCCTCCCTCCCTTTCTTCCTTCCCTCCAGCTTATGTGTGTTTATCATCTTCTAGATTCCTTGGTTACCTATGCTTTCTAATTTGTACAATCCCACAGGAGAGATACTTTCATGAAAGCAGGAAGCCATTGTAAAGAGTGAACGGTGGAACACTGTATGCTTGTGGGCGTCCACCTCAATCACTTTGCAGCTTAAGAAAACAAAAGAAGCCTATCACCAATCCATGAAAACTTCACTGAAAATTTTACCCTCTTTTGAAAAAAATATAATTTCAAATTGAATCTGAAAATGAATTATGCACAAATAATGAACGTGTGATTGCAAATATGTACAAACTTTGATTGAAATTTGAAACAGAAAAGAAAAAAGTTAAGGATTGCATAATAAAATGGGCTAAGAACTTTGGTTATAACACAGAGATAGATCATTGGGAGAAAATATTGATAAATGGGATGTGTTATAATTTAAGAGAGAATTTCTACAAAATTGTACTGATGTACTGTTGATATATGACTCCAGTAATTATAGAAGAACTTAGATAAGTACAAAAGTACTTCTAGTCACTGCTGGAAATTACATTTTATCATGTATGGTGGATTTGTGAAAAAGCAAAATAACTGGATATATGCATTTGCTCCTAGAAGCACGAAGCCGAAAACACCAGCCTGAAGATGACGAATGAGACTTCCTCGAAACGTCGCCAAGACACTTCCAATTTTACATGGGAGAAGACCCGAATAACCAAAGACCTACATACAAACACCCACAAAGACCTCAGAAAAAGAGAACACACACACACACACACACACACACACACAAAGGATTTTAAAAATTAATATTGAGAAGAAACCAAATCTCTTTTTATTATAACTTATGGAGAGCCAATTAAAAAAGATTCACGAAAGATGATTTTATATTCACTAACTGCAGAAAGACGATGTACACACAACAGTGGTGGAATACTGAAATATACATAATGGAAGAAAGGATTATGAAAATGGCAGAAATGCAAAACTAACCTGTTTGGTCAGGCTCAAAAAATAAATCCTTTTATAAAAAACTGGAAATGCTTTATGGACTTTTTGCTGAAAATGGAAAAATTGAAAATGATGATTTCTGGATTTGAGGCTCAAAAAAAAATTGGGTCTGAAGATGTTTTTATAATACTTAAAGAGAGAACAAGGAAAACTAAGTTTTTAATGGTTAAAAAGAAGCTTACTTATTCTTCTTTTATCTTTCTTTTATTGCATTGCTTTTTATACTTTTTCTCTTTAATTTTGTTTATTTTTATATTTGCCCTTAAAAGAAAAACTAAATAAAGATTGTCTGTCTGTCTGTCTGTCTGTCTATTTATCTCTATCATCTATCTCTGTCTGTCTATCAAAATCAAAGCACTTTCAAATTAAGAGATAAATTCCCAGCACCGCATTTGTTGTCATTACTGGATAATATGCTGCAGGTCCTCTACTGGATCTATTCCCTAATTTAGGGCAGTTTCAGTATGTCTGGAAGATGCTGAGATGGGAAAACTGGAGGTAGAAAATTATCATGATTCCTAAACCTTAATCAGGCTTAAATTTAGTTTATTTTTTAAAATTCCCCATTATTTTTACAAATAAGTCAAGGTGGAAAACGTGTCTAATACTCTGTCTGTGTCCTCTTTTCCCCACAACAACAATCCTGTGAAGCAAGTTGGGCTGAGAGAGAGTGACTGACTGGCTTTCATATTTAAGGCAGAACTGGAATATGATTCAGTAAAAAAAAAATGTTTTGTTCAGGGGTGGGTTCTAAATTTTTTTACTACCAGTTCTGTGGGCATTGCTTATTTTGTGGGTGTGGCTTGGAGGTCATGTGACTGAGTGAGCATGGCTAGCTGGTCATGTGACTGGGTGGCCATGGCTATGTGTATAGGGACTACTCAGAGGGCTGAAAAAAGTCATTTCTGATGGGTCCTCACACTTATGACTGGTCCTCACACTTATGACCATCCTCACATTTATGCCCATGCAGCATTCTTTACAACCATATCACTCATTTCACAACTGCTTCTCTTCACCATGGTGATAAGATAGGGCAAAAAACGTAAAATGTGAGGACAGTTGTAAGTTTGAGGACTGGTCAAAAGTGCGAGGACCAGTCAAAAATAACATTTTCAGCCCTCTGAGTAGTACATATGTACAAAATGACTACCCAGAGGGCTGAAAAAAGTGATTTCTGACAGGTCCTCGCACTTTTGATCAGTCTTTGCACTTATGACTGATCATCATTTATGCCCATTGCAGCATTTTTAACAATGGTGTCACTCATTTCACAACTGCTTCTCTTCACCATGGTGACAAGATAGGGCAAAAACGTAAAATGTGAGGGCAGTCATAAGTTAGAGGACTGGTTAAAAGTGCGAGGACCAGTCAAAAATAACTTTTTCAGCCCTCTGAGTAGTCCATATGCATAAAAGGATACAGCAATAGAGAGGGATGAAGGAAGGGAAGGGAAATTAGAGTAGAAGTGAGAGTAAGAGAGGGAGGAAGAGAGGAAGAGAAGGAGAAAGGAAGAGGAAGTAGGGAGAAGAAGAGGGGGGAAGAGAAAGTAAGAAGGAAAGAAAAGAGAGAGGTGATAGGTTTGAGGAGAAAGATTGGTGTACAATAAAAAAGATGAAAGGGAAGAAAGCCAACCCCGAACAAATATAAAGATATTAAGATAAAGAATGAATTGTTAAATTTTAAAGAATAAAAGAGAATATGAATATATAGCAATAATTAGAAAAACACATACAAATATACAATGTATTTTCTTTGAACAGAGTATTTGGCCGGTTCACAAATTTAAACAGTGTTTAATCATTTCAATTAATTTTACAATTTCTATATTTCCTTTTTGCCATATTTATTCCTCATCTATTTTTTTAAAAAACCAATATTACCCTTCATCCTCATCTCTAATCTTAATCAAATTCAATTTTTCCCTTCTATTCTATATTATACCCCTTCCCATTGTCATCTATTTTTATATCCATCCTCACATTGGTTAATTATGTAATATTACAGTTGTTTAATACAAATTCAACATTTTAATATAAATCAATTAGTTATATAACTATCTTTTTTGTATATTAATCAATATGAACATGAATATTCCAATTATTTCCATGCAATCCAATTTCTTACAAATCAATTAATTATATTTACCAATAATAATAAACCAAATAATTCCCCCATATATTCCTCCAAACCACAATTTAACCATTTCTGCTTTCAACACAATATACAATTAATAGTATCTCAATTATTACAATTCTCTAGTTAAATAGAGCTTTTTTTCTTTTGTGTTTTAAAATCTTGAACTCTCCTCTTTTCCCCTAAATTTCCCATTGTTTGCAGTTTTGCACCTACCTCTTTTGGTGAGGAAAAAGAAAAAACAATCTCTCTCTGCCTCATTTTGTCAGGTTGCAGCAAAGATCCTGCTTTACTTTCAGTTTCGCTTTTTCAGCATAGCTAGGGGAAAAAAAAAACTGCTCCAGCTCTGTTTGCAGCTACAGAGCCCTGAGCAAAACAGCTGAGAGCAAATCAGCTGAGAGTCTGGACCCCAAGCTAATCAACTTGTGGTAATTAACCTATGCTGAAGCTGAAAGGGGCTGTTTTTTCTATTTTTGTAGGCACTGGTCTACTCATTTGTTTTCTTTTAAAACTGATCAGCTGTAGGGCGGCCCTTTGAAGCCCCCCGGCAAGAGTTTAAGCAGTTTTTTTCCCTCTAGCTCAGGAGGCAGCAATAGATTGGGAGTGGATGGGGTAAGCGACCAGCAACCAGTCCGGGAACCAGTTCGGGGGCATGGCCAGCCAATCTTATTACCGGTTCTCCGAACTATTAAATTTTTTTACTACCGGTTCTTGCGATCCGGTGCGAACTGGGAGCAACCCACCTCTGGTTTTGTTCCTATTGACAAGTTTCTCTGAACTTAATCTTTGTTATCTTTATTTTTCAGAAGAAGCTTTTTTAAAACACAGATACCATTCGAAGTAAACTTTTAATAAAATTTAAGGTCACAATCTCTTATATAAAATGTTCCAGAACATAAATGATTATAAACGATGCAACTTTTAAATGACTACAAATGATGCAACTTTCAAATTCTTAGGTTTTCTGGAGTGAATTTTTAACTATGCAAAAGTTTAACCCAGGGCAGCTGTGAAAGCCATCCATTTTGATGGCTCCTGTAAAATTCTGCTTGTAGAAATCTACAGGGAGGTATCTTTACATTTTTAGGTCCACCTAACCTGGTTTTGATGTTTTTATTTTTTTTCAGCTGGGATCAAAATGGAAATTATATGTTTTGGACATTCTGAGAAAAACAAATCCTCACTGATATCCAGAGGGAAAATTACCTGTCTGACTGTGCTGAGGCTAACCCTATAGTATGGGGAGTTAATTAGCTTCTGCTTTGCTCAAAAAAATGGTCAAGAGCCTGGGGTTTATTTCCAAATCACAACAATCTTCCATCCCAAATCCTTTTAATATATTCTTACTGAGCTGGTATTTCTTTCCACTCTCTTCCCCCAAGTGCAAAGAAATATTAAATTAAACACCAGCTTCAAAAGCACAGGGTGTTGTGCCTTCATACTTGTTCAGAGAGAATCCCTGGGGCTGCATTCTCAGCTGAACTTGAAACTCTGAACTTCCATCACTATTCCGGATTTCTAACTTCTTTTAGTTTAAAGGCCTTCTTCACTGCTGAACTGAAACACTAGAGTGACACCCATCCTGGAGCGAGCCGAAGACCATGCTGGCTTGAAATACGCTGTTCATCTTTGCTGATTCTTATCCTGTCTGCGTTGCTTTTTTATTCTCAAAGGTGGATATTCCCCAAAGCATAGTGGGCTTTAAAATACAAATGATAATGCTACATTAATATAATCAGCTCCCTTTACCATGCTTTGGCAACAGCCACTCTGTCAAGTTGTAGTACAAGGAGCAATGCCAATAGGTTCTCCTTTTTCAACTATTTCCAATCCATCTAGAAACAGTAATTTCTTTAAAAGGACTAATTATACTCCAAGCCTATCCCTTAAAGTAAGCATGCCAAATATAATTGAATTTTCATGTCATTTTCCCAGATTGCATCAACCAATTGCCATAGAAAACCAGTTTGACCTATTTTGGGCTCTGTAATTCAAACACATTGTATGCTTAGATAAAGAACTCATGTTTATGTGCATTTTACCTACTATCATCAATTTTCTATCAAGAATTTAATGTTTCTTTAGATTTGTTTTGCTCACAAGATGTAATGCAGTTGCTTGAAAAGTTTTCAGATTTTAATACTAGCACATTATTTTGCAAAAAAACTAATCAATTCCACTGGAGTAAAAGAAAGTCTGTTCTATTTTAAAGATCCCATTATGACTTATGGAGGATCTGATCCATTATATAATTTTCTCCAGTTAGGACTTTTTCATGGAGAAAATCTATCTATGTGGTCAGTAACTAAGAGTCAACAACAATCTCATGGCACAAAATAAACAATCCAATTAGGACTAGAAGAGAAGAACTCATTTTTCCCATTTGAGATATTTGCAAGCAATATTTGATTATTAACAGAATGATCTGTTTTTCATTTTCCTGGAAGTATGAGGAATGGCTTTCTCCCTATGAGATTTACTTTAGTCAGAAATATGAAAGCAGTGTTAAACCAACACAATGCAAGTTTTGAGCCTTTTAGAGAAGATCAGAGCTGATCATTTTGCTTCTGTGGCTATCTTCCCTCCATGGATGTCTATCTACATTGCTCTGGAAAACTCAGTTGACTGCCTTTTTGGCAATCATAAAACAAAATTCAGCCCCACTGCACCCCTATACTTTGTGACAATGACTTTCCGAAATCAATTTACAAAGAGTGTAGATTCCTTATCATGGTTTAAATGGACAAATATCTATCTTTTCAACTTTCATGGCATAATAGGGAAGTGTTGCCCTTTCATTTTGTCCAAACTTTCATCAATTTTATGAACATCTGAGAAATTATATAGACAACAATATTGTTGGGATATAATGTTCATCAAGAAAATAAGATTAATATCAAGGTAATGACTTTGCCCAAATCAAATATGTCAACAACTAAGAAACACATTTGAAAGTCAAATTATATTAGCCAAGCTATATACATCTTAAGGAAAACCACAAAATGTTGATGCTTGAATTATTTTAGTGAACAAGAAGAGATTAATAGAGATTCAAAGTAAAGATGAGAATAAATTGAGAAATGAGATAAGAAGCAAAATGAAAGGCATCCAAAGTGAGTAGGTTCTAACTTTAGATGGGCAGCCGGTGTAGTCATAACACTGCACCATCACTCCCATCAAGGATAATTTACAGAACTATGGAAAAGACCTGTAATCAGTTTGCTGCTTGAAATTCTTATGAAATTCTCTGCTTCATGTTTTGATAAGTACTGTATTTTCACATGAATAATGCCATATTATTTACACTGTCATGAAACAAATGCTTGATATTTGGCACTCTGCTATTTTTCAGTTTCTTTTATAGCTCACTTTATTATTTGGGGTCAGTTCTGTATTTGCATACCTGACTAGTGATAACCTGCTCTTACTCTGGCAAAGTAAGATTTCTGGGTTTGATTCTGATGCAGGTCCCTGCTTCATCATTAAACAGGAAAATACATTACAAGGTAAGAAGGATTAAAGTATGAGAAGCAGGAACTATATAACTGGGTATACGTATATCATCTAGATTTACTGACATTGAAATATCATTCAGGTGTAAATGAAGAATGCAGAATACAGATGCTAATATGAAACAGTTAGGTGATCTTTGCCTCATTTAGAGATCATGACAATGATGCATAATCCATGTCCTGATCTGATGATTTCATAGCAGGGAAATGAAATGAAATCACTTTCAATTGAGAGCAAGTCATTAAAACATCTATCTTCTGCCTCTTCTATTAGAGCATCAGGAGTAATGTGAAGCTGCCTCTTAATTTTAGAAAGCGACTGGCCCAAAGTCAGCTAATTTCAATAGCTAAATTTAAATTGGATTATTTCTGGCCCAAATCCAGCATTTTAACCACGACATTATATTTGCCCTCTTATGAAATGTCAAAAATGTGAAGAAAAAAAAAGGTGTGTGTGGGGGGGGGGACTTTGAAAGCATGCAATACTTTTAAATGAGAAGTTCATGAGGGCTTTTGGCTTAACTCAGGTTAAATTTTACCTCAGGCTTAAATGGCATGAGTCTACATTTTAGTTTCAGGAAAATAATGAGGTTGGATCCGTAAAGATTTGTTTCCTCTTGCAGGCAAAAGAGGCTATTATTCATTGCAGCATTTCTGTATGTTGCCAACTATACTTCAGAAAAAAACACACACTTCTTCCTATTTTTTTTCCCAGGGAGCTGCTGACATATGCAGCGTCTTCTTTGAATCCCATTGCATCTGCCAGCACCTTGCCGTTGGGAATTTAGCTTTGGTCTGAATAATTACAGCATCCTGTATTATGAGTTTAAAAGGGGGTGTGGGGAGAACCCCAGAAAAGAGCTCTGGCAGAACAGGTGACTCCCTTTGAAAAAAGTATAAATAGAGATAAGTGGGTAGTGGATTCAGCAGTCTTACTTTGTGTCAAGTGGTGCTTCTTGCTTTCAGCTTAGCATTAAAGAACTTCTCTGCCACTATGAGCTGTGGTCCAAGACACACGGTCCTAACAGCTGGGAGAAACAGCAGTGGGAGCTGCAATCTTGGAATGGGGGTTTCTTCTGTTGGCTCTGGCCGATATACTTCTTGTGGGATAGGCAATGAAAGAGCTAGCTTCTCCGGACGGAGTCATCTTGGGGGGAGAAGCCATTTCTCAACTGGCAGCTGCAGTGGGGCATTTGTTGGTGGTGGACATGCTGGGACAAATAGTGGCTTTGTGGCCACCTCTCACATGGGGAATTCTGCTGCTAGAAATGGTATGGTAGGTGGTGCTGGTGGTGGCCATGTAGGTATGGTAGGTGGTATTCCTGGTGGTGTAGTAGGTGGTGGCCATGGTGGCATGCCAACTGCTGTGGTTAATGGCATGGGTGGTGTAGTTGGTGGGCCTCATGCTACTATGGTTGGTGGTCCTTGTGGAGTGGTTGGAGGTGTCCCTGCTGGCATGGTAGGTGGCATGGCTCATCCTGGTGTTGTTGGTGGCATGGGTGGTGTGGTAACTAATCCTGGAGCAGTTGCTGGATTGATTGGAGAACCTGTTTGTGGAGGTATTTTCTCTAATCTGGATGGGAAGATGACCATGCAGAACCTCAATGATCGCCTGGCCAGCTATCTAGACAAAGTTAGATGCCTGGAAGAAGAAAATGCTGAGCTTGAGTGCCGAATCAGAGAATTTTATGCCAAGCAAGGCCCTCTGAGTGAACCAAAGGATTATAGTCATTACCATCAGCAAATTGAAGATCTTAAAAACCAGGTAGATGCCAATGCTCAATCAATTTTTTTCATTATTTTCACATGTATTTGTTTGGGACAATTGCAGGTAATAAGCATTCCTGCTTCATTAAAGTTCACAATGCCATAAACTTATTTTGTTGATTTCTAATGGTCAGTTTATTCGTCTGATCATCATATACGAAAACAATTAAATTTTGTTAAACATGTTCTTGCATTCTAAACTGTGTAGATAGTCTGCTTTCCCAAAATAATGGTGGCAAGGGTTTGGTGATATTTCCACATTATTCTGTAATTTGGATTCTACAAATGAATGCAGAAATAAGAAAACTTTATTTCAAAGGACTAATTATTTATATTAGGTAGCACTCTGAGTTTATCTTAAGTTTATCTACAGATGCCGCTCCTACTGTATTATGTTGACATGCTGAGCTAGTGAACCTTTTAGTAATTCAAGATTGTCTTGCTAGCATGATACAAAGTCATCATGAAATGCAATATCTAATCAATTTTCTGCATGGAAGCAGTCACCAAGGGGAAAAATTAAAGGCACCCCCAAGTTATACAAGTTGATCTTTGGAAGAGGAGAAAATTAGCTATGAATTAACTCCATTTTGGTCACCACTTCCAATAATTTACAAACTGTAGAGGATTCCCACTGACGGGCTTGCTTGATTATTCTTTTGTGCTTTCAAATGACAATTCAGATGTAAATGAGCATGTATCCATAAGCTTATGTTACTTCAGTGAACATCTGATATAGGTGGCTAAATCTTAATGCTATATTTGCTTTATATGAAAGGCAAAATCAATGTAGATTCATCAATGGACTTGTACTTTCCCCCCCATTTATCCAGCTTATCTGTGCAAGTGTGGAGAATAACAAACTTCTTCTGTGCATTGATAACAGCAAACTGACTGCTGATGATTTCAGATCCAAGTGAGTACTTTTCAGTAAATTAAGTACAGATGAACTAGAAAACATTTGTTTTACTGAAAGTGCAGGGCTAATTATGGAATTGCCTTGATGGGCACTGTGGGTCAAGGCTTTTAGAGGAGAATGTCTTTTATTTCAGGCAATAAGGGGATGGGGGAGAAGAATCTTGCCATTCTCTATTTTGGGGTGTTAACTTCTGCGGTACCACATTTTCTCCAGTTTAGAAATGCTTCAGATTTATGGGGCTCAATCTCCAGAATTCCGTAGGCAATATGATTATTGTTGAGAATTCTGTGAGCTGAAATTCACATACTTGGGATGCATCAGAATTAGTAAAGGCTGCTGTAGGACTCTTCTCTTTCCTTAAGAGAAAATATAGTTCAATATGCCTGGATTAAGGACAAAGTCAATTCTAGCAATGAAATATTATTGATTATTTGGTATCTTTCTTTATTTCTATTTAAAGGTTGCCTAATATGAGATATGTTTTCCCATTATATGGGGAGGGTGATATTTAAAATCCAAGAAATTCTATAGTACTGAACTGATTGAATAAATTCTGCAAATTTCCCTTGGCCTATAACCAACCAGCAAAAATGTCATTCCTTTTCTTTTTTCCTTATGGCTCAGGTATGAGACGGAATGCTGCCTCCGCCAGAATGTGGAGGCTGATATCAATGGACTGCATCAAATCCTGGATCAGCTGACTGCCTGCCGATCTGATCTGGATATACAATGTGAGAACCTGCAAGATGAACTATGCTGCCTAAAGAAAAACCATGAGGAGGTGAGGGTGATCATTTCCTCATTCAATAAAATCTAAATGCATCATGGAAAATAATAATTAGTTTATTAGAAAAGTCAATAGACTTCTTCCTGATCAGTGTGGGAAGCTATAGACCTCTAAATCAATGTTTCTCAGCCTTGGACTTTTAACAAAATGACTGGCTGGGGAATTCTGGGAGTTTATGTCCGTACATCTTCAAGTGTCCAAGGTTGAAAAACACAAAGCAGTGTCACTGAACTAAATTAATTCCTCACAAATAACCATCTGATTGCAACTGCTGCAATTAAGCATTGAATGGAGGTTCACAATTTCATCACCTCTATGCTAGGAGGATAGACAATTTTACCGAGTTCTATCCAGCAAAAATGTCCATATTGCAAAGAATAATCATTAAATGAAGTTTATAAAGATGAACATTAACTTAAACCTCTGAAATTAATATTTGATCAATTTTGGTAATGGGGACATGACAACTAAGGAACTTGCCATTTCACTAACATGGTATACTTGTACACATCATGCACTGTTATTTAATATT
This sequence comes from Coluber constrictor foxii, assembly GCA_038048745.1. NCBI lineage: Eukaryota > Metazoa > Chordata > Lepidosauria > Squamata > Colubridae > Coluber > Coluber constrictor. The sequence goes on from CM075961.1 coordinate 76,952,236, forward strand.
ATGATCAGTGTAGTTCAAGAATTAGCAACAATATACCTGGTGGTGTGTGTGTGTGTGTGTGTGTGTGTGTGTGTGTGTGTGTGTATGAAATGCTGGGAAAGTAATAAATTAGCACTATTAAAATGAAGTTATCGTTTCACAAATTTTTGTCCGTTAAAAATTCATAGCATTTTAGGTACCTTTTCCAAAAATGCAAGCAATTTTTTAGTATTTTAAAAATGCACAATTTGAGTTCTACTTAAAAAAACACTAATAAAAAACACTGATGCTTTTTACCTAGTTAGCCTAGTGATGTTACCTAGTCTGGGTAATGAAACATCGGCGAGAAAACAACCAAGCTCAGAGAGTACCAAGGACCCTCAAACACTAATATTTACCATTGCTTGCATGGCAATAAAAAACCTCTAGCAAACAATTTGAACAGATACACTAGTTGGGGAAGGAGAGCATATTTTGTATTTGTATATGTCTGTGTATATGTGTATTCTAGGACAAAAATTAAAAGATTTGCAGATGTTGTTGGACTAATACCTATCAAATTCTGCCGTTCAGTAGAAACAATAATGGAAATATCTATGAGATTTTCAGTCATCCAGGTCATGGCTGCCCCAAAGGTGCTTTTTCAAGAGGCAGCTGGATTTTCTGGTTTTTCTTTGAAGATGTTTAGCTTCTCATGCCAAGAAGCTTCATTGCTGAAGAAACTTATTGGATGAGAAGTGAAACTTCTTTAAAGAAAAAATAGAAAGCCCAGCTGCTTCTTCTTTTTTTAATTGAAAAAGTTTTACAAAAGGTTTACATGTATATCCCCCCTTCCCTACCACCCCTATCCCCCCTCCTCCTCCCTCCCCTCCCCTATCCCTATCATCCCTCTCCCCACCCCTTCCCCTTCCCAACCACCCACCTCCCCCTACCCTGCTTCCCAGAACAAATTACAGATGTAATATTCAACAATCATAGTCCATCCTAATCTAGTTAATTATAACATTTAACATCTCTTATTACTTCAATTCCCCAATCACCCTGCTAAACTTAATTACCTAAGAGCATCTTCATATTTATCAATAATCTATCTGCAACTTCTTATTCCGGTATTTACTTTGGATATAATCTATCCATCTTCTCCAGTCCCTGCTTCTTGAAAAAGCACCTTTGGGACAACAATGGAAATTGTATTCCAGCAACAATCAGAGGGCTACAGGGTCACAATTCTCCCTTAGTTCAAAACTGGGCCAGCTAGATGCCCTTTCAATCACTGAAGCAAATCTTTCAACTGAACAGCAATATATCCTTGGAGAAATTATCTGCAGATTCTTCCTTTCATTTGCATCATCAATGCCATCAACATGTTTTAAACAGGGGACTGCTAAAGAAACAATACAGCTTGCCTCTTTAAAATCGATTTGTCTTTTATAGTCTCCATCAACTTCAGTTAACCAGGTTGTTAGAAAGTTCACTTTGGTTAAGGTGAGTTGAGCAGAAAAAGAAATGTCCAAATGCCAAGCGCTTTCTTTTCTTTGAGTAGGAAATTACCTGCCTGAAGAACCAGACCTCTGGTGATGTCAGTGTGGAAGTGAATGCCTGTCCTGGGCCAGATCTTAAGAAAATTCTGGAGGAGATGAGATGCAAATATGAATCAATGATTGAAGGAAACCGCAAGGAAGTAGAGGCATGGTATGAATCCAAGGTAAGTGAAATATCAGTTTTTCTTAACCTGGAATATATCAGGTATGCTTGACCAACTCTCATATTCACCAAATAGCATGGGAATTGAATCCCAATATATCTGAGGTCATATTCATATAAGATAACATTGTTTTGTAGATTTTTTTTGGTAATATTAATAAAAGTTTTTGATTACTCTGCTGATTCTTAATTGGAGAAAGATAGTTCTGTAAATGAATCCATGAAAGGCTTCATTGGTCATAACCAGCACTTTGAATTGCATCCGGAAGCCAATAATAAATAATGTAACTAGAAAAGCAAAGGTGTCAACAAGTCTTACCAAGATAAGCCATAGCTTGATAAGCTGCAGTGCCTGAGTGGTCTTTAAAGGCAGAAAACACATTGCAGAAGTCCAAATAGGAGGTGATGATGACTCTCAGATTGTAAACCAAATCTATTTTGGAAGTACGACCCCTTCAAAACAGAAAATCTCTGGAAATGGTTGATTCCTGAACCCCAAACCACTATGGTTGAAACTGAACTTTTTCTTCCCTATCTAAACTTTTACACCTTACAGATGATCATGATAGATAGATAATAGGTCAGACAGCCAGTCAGTCAATCAGCTAGTCAGTCGAAATCCTCCTTGGAATTTTTTGTGTGAAACCTTCTTTGGTAGGATTAACTCGAGAGTTTAACTGTATATATTGCTCAGCTATGTATCTCTCTAAATTTTATGTCCTCCAGATTGAGGAGGTGAATCGTGATGTCTGTACCAGCAGTCAGGAGATTGAAGAAAGCAATAACAAGGTCACTGAATTAAGACGCCAACTACAAGCCCTGGAGATTGAGTATGATGCCCAGTGCAGCCTGGTAAGAGACCCAAAGAGTTGCAGGCACTTGGATGGCATAAACTGCAGCAGACAGAGCATTGCTGCATCATGTATATGCAAAGCCCACTTTATGTTAGTCATTCTCTCTCATCCCCAGGATGTGGGACCTAATCCCCAGGCTCTGTCCTAAAACTAGATCCTCAAATATGCAGCTTTGACCTGCCAGAGAAAAAATGAGACATAAATGCAATAATCCCTAAATTATTAACCATAGCTCCATTTCATTTCTGCTAAAATGAAGAAAGTAAGTGGGTGGGTGGGTGGGTGGGTGGTTGGTGGAAGCAGAAACTGGAGATTGCAGATATGATTACAATCAAAGCATTTGCTAGGTTGCATAAATTACATTATTAAAAAAAGTTCTTTGCTCTCTCTGTGATCCTTTAAGAAACAGGTTAAACCTTTCATTCAGCTTCATGTTGTACTTTTGCAAATTCTCAGCATCCCATTAAACCCTAACACACACCCCTCTTTTAACAATGATTGTGTTCTCTTCCATTTGTCAGAGGGACACCCTGGAAGCTTCCCTGGGTGAAACTGAGCTTCGTTATAACAGTCACTTAGGTGAGCTCCAGGAGCGCATCTCCTGTCTGGAGCAGCAGTTGGCAGAACTGCGGTCAGAAATGGAATGCCAGAACCATGACTACACAGAGCTCTTGGACGTCAAAAGCCGCTTGGAAAAAGAGATTGCTACCTACCGTGGCTTGCTGGAAGGAGGACAACATGACATTGTGTAAGTAGCATCTAGAAATGATTGTGTTCCCAATCAACCCTTGAATGGAAGTTTTAGTTAAAATAAAAAGTAGACTAACCCAGTGAATTGTGGAGACTTGGTACTGCAGGATCCAATCTAGGTCAATCACCAGGAACAGAGATTTGGTCATCTGAACTTTTATATTCATGCTGGAGCCCATCTTCAGGCTCCAGCATCTTCAGGGAACTTGTCTCTAGCAGAGAAGTTCCCTGAAGATGGCCTCTAGCATGAATCTGAAAGCTCGGATGACTAAAACTCTGGTTCCGGTGACTGACCCAGGTTGGATATGTATATTCACACTTGGTGTTCTTTATGCAGAAGTGCTAGTACAGGTGACCTATGAACGGGGAAATTTCAGTTGTACCATAATGTTGTTTTAGAAAAAAATTGTCATTCTTCTATTTATAGCAAGATTACACAAGGGGAGGCCCAGGGCACCTATGGCCACCAAAACGAGGGAGTGTGGTCTCCAAAAATCGCCGCTAAATTATTGATGTTGCAAGATAAATGCTTTAACTTTGAAGGATTTAGATATAGTTTTAAATATCTTAAGGATCACATTTAAATAACTTGTTTAAATGTGGTCCTTATTCCTTCTTTGTCATGGCTCCAGATACTTTTGGAAGATGGTCTCCTCATCTTTACTCTTTACAGGGGTCAATGTAGTTCCTACTCCGCAATCTAGAATAGGGAAATTACCATGCTTCTAAAGTTTGGAAATGTTTTCTGAGAGAATGAATGATTGGTGCCTGACAATATTCTTATGTTGTTAGGCTGGCAGGCAGGTTAGATATGGAAAAATGTATAGATTCCAACCAGCAGGATTAACAAGGAGACTCCTAAAATCAAGATGATGGTCACATAATCACATCCAGTTTTTTTAACCAATCCACAGCTGTTGCCTCTGATTTCTACTCTTATTTATATATGTATCTTGGACAGTCCATTTCTTCTTAAGCCAACTAGCCCTTGATTTTTGTGATATTGAAAGCATTGCTCAGTCTTTGTGAAAAAGCAGAAAATTCTACTAGCAACTTAGAATTTTCTGTTATCACTGATAATCCTTATCTTGCCATGATGGTCTTTATTCCCATTAACCAAGGCCACCTATCTTCCTTCACGGTAATGGGTAACAAAGCTGAGCAGACTCTATACACTTTAAAACTACCCTTAGATAGTGTTTAAATTAGAGGAAAATAGTGCTTTAACTTGGGTACACCTAAGAACCTAATGGATAGGTTTGAGAAAAGAAGAAGGCAGCATCAAGGGAACACAGCAGATATATGATGTTTCCAGGCATGTTTGCAAGTGATTCAGTGGTGGGATTCAAGTTTTTTTACTATGGTTCTGTGGGTGTGGCTTGGTGGGCGTGTCAGGGGAAGGATACTGGAAAACCTCCATTCCCTCCCCACTCCAGGGGAAGGTTACTGCAAAATCCCCATTTCCTCCCAATCAGCTGGGACTTGGGAGGCAGAGAATAGATGTGGGTGGGGCCAGTCAGAGGTGGTATTTACCAGTTTTCCAAACTATTCAAAATGTCTACTACCGGTTCTCCAGAACTGGTCAGAACCTGCTGAAACCCATCTCTGAAGTGATTAGAGGCAAGTGGGAAAGGCCTCAAGAAACTACTCGGAGACTGGATGGTCTCTGACAAGATCCATTTGACAAGGAAGCTGCAATAATCCAAACCCTTGGGAAAGGGTTTGGATTAATCAGTCTCCAAGATATCTACCAGCCCTTACCATCTATAATTCTGTGATTCTATTTTGGGTTTCTGGCATAATGGATCCAACAAGAGATGAATGATAAATCTACAGGCATTGCTTTGAAACATGATACTGTATATTTTGCTTCTATTCTTTGGACAAGTGTCCTGACAAAATTCCTCAATGAAAACAAAGTTTTCAGTAGGCTGCAAGGCAAATTTTGTAAACTGGAATTGTTAGTTCACTTAAGTTTCTGTAGCAAGAAAAGAAGAATGTCCTTTGAAATCATCCTCTTTTAGCGGATGCCAAGAAGTTCAGGAAATTCTCGCTTTCACCTAATGATCTCTCTAATTAGATGTGAAAACAGCTGCTAGCTGTTGGTTGGGTGTCTGTTGCTGAATATTGGTTTCTAGGGAATGATTTGTTTTTAAGTCAATATCATTTTCTCTCTCTCCCCTCTACAGTGGTAGTGGAGGAGTCAATAGAAGCAGCAGTACATCCGGTGCAAGATCCAGTGAAGCTCGGACATCCCACTCTTATGTGACCCATTCATGCCATGCAGGCCATTTGCATCACTAGATCACATGAATATGAGGTCAGAAGCATTTTTTTTTCTTGTTTGAAAAAAGGGTGAAAATATAGTGGGGTTTTGTCATCTATGTCATGTGCTGGGACAAATTTCTAGCAGCTCCTAGGTCAAGGCCTGAGTAAAATGTCAGAGAAGAAAATTTGAGTTGTAGGTTGTATAAGAATATGGCTGAAAGACCACAACTGGGTGCAATAATTCATAACTATAATCTCTGATGCAACTTGTTGAATTAAATGCAGCAGGGTATAGGTATTCCTCAACTTACAACCATTCATTTAACAACCATTTGAAGTTACAATGGCACTGAAAAAAGTTACTTATGAGCAATCCTGGTACTTATAACTATCAGAGAATCTCCATGGTGATATGAATTTTTTTTGGGATGCTTTGCAACTGGCATGAATTTACAATGGTTGCAATATTCCAGGGTCATATGACTACCATTTACATCAATGGCTCCTGATGAACAAAGCCAATAAAGGAAGCTGGATTTGTTTAAAAACCCCATGATTCACTAAACAATGCAGTGATTTGCTTAAGAATCATGGGGAAAAATATCATAGTATTGGGTGCAATCACTGAACACCTACTTTGCTTGGCAATGGAAATTCTAGTTCCAGTTGTAAGTCACCCTGTAAAGACAAATATTCCCATCTGAAGGCTTTCAGTCAGTTCCAAACTAAAACCTGCTTTTCATTTATTTCATGGAAAATAAATTTGAAGACCAGCAAGGAGTTAACCATTTAATTTAATTAATTTCTTCATTCACATTTATGAAGCAGGAAAATTTCATACAGCAAGTTGTATACCATACAGCTAGAGCACCTACACTCATACTTACTAATTCAGTTTAGATTTGATAGATCCAACAAGACACTTCCTTTTTCAAGTCTAAAGAGTGAAATACAGTGAAAAGGGGAAACCTTAAAATCTTAAAACATATGCCAACAGCGAACAAGTCTGAAAAATTATACGAAAAATATAAATACATGTTTTTTTAAAAAACAGCGAGATGGTCTCATAAGAATGATTAAAAATATTGTTGTTAAACACAAGTATTTTTTTTAACTCCAGCTATGACAATAGCAGCATTATTGAAAAAGCCCTATGGAAATAGTTCCATAAATAGATGTGAAGCAGGAAACCTATAGGACATAAGAGAAAGGGCTGTATGGCGAACGAGGTGGCATTCACATACATTCCCTTTCTCCTTTCTGAGTGTGGGTTTGAATATCTTAAAACTCCCATCTGTTTGTAACATTATCTTTCACTGAACTGAATGACAACTGATGGAAAATATACTGGCCATGAAAATACTCTCTTCAGTAAATTTCCTGAAACATATCAAGAGCAAGGAAGGCAGTATTTGAAAACAGTTTTCTTTCAGTCCCCTAACTTCAAACCAGCCACACCCAGTTGAGTCTTCTTGTATGAATGTTGGGAGCTTCCAAAATATATTGCATGTTACTTAAACTGTCTGAAATTTTCTATTGGTTTGAACACTTATGTACAGTAGCACTTGAATCTCTTTCTTTCTAGTAATTTCATCTTGTTTCTCTTTATCTTCAGACAACTGCAGGAGAAGGGACAGAGGGTCCCTTGCCCCCAATGAAGCATTCCTGATAGTTCTTCCAACCTTCTGTCGCTTTACTATCCCATGGTATTTTCAAAGAGGATTTGAGGGCGTCCACTCCACTATCTCCTGCTGAGTCTTTCCCATTTTTCTGCAACCTAGCATTGTTTTTTACCTAATAAGTATCAGTGCCGTGGTAGCCTATCCTCTGACCACTGAAAACAACAGAAATATCCAAAATAAATCTGCTTTGCTCTTGTTGACATCAAAGGCCTGTGTGTATTAGATGTGTCTTTTCTTATCAAAAGTAAAACATATTAATAAGACCAACCACCAAGTCATCTTAAGAAAAAGAAGTGGTTTAAGACTTTCATAGCATATCAGTTCCTTGACTAAGAGTAACAAAAAGATATAAATTGTGATATATTTGCACCTATACAAAATATATGGATATTTATCTTGTAAATTAGCAAGATATTCTGTCTAGCAACATAGGACAGAATATAGGCCATAATACAATTAATTGGTTTCCATACATATAGTCACTGTGTTTCCAGAACTGGGAAATAGGACTTATCTTTCATACTAGACTGATGCTCAAAGTAAGTCTTTCAGGCAGAGATTCAAGGACATGGCCCTTGATAAACTAGTTTTACTACAGATATGAGAAAAGCTGTTAGTGAAGAAATCTAGCAAGTGCAAAGTCTAATGTACAAACCATGTATGTAGTAGAAGAAAGGTTCAAGACTCATGTCTTTCACTACCACTCATATAGCAGATGGGATTGAGAGCTGCTTGTTTTTTGATGGGACAAGAAGTTGAAACCCATTTATAGTTACTATAATGGTTCATTCTGGTTTCAGGATCTCCTATCTCTCTTTCATACTATTCTGGCTGAAATATTGATCCTTGGACCTTGGGATTGCAGTTCACAAATGCCTGGTGAAAACAGAGCAGCCTGCTAGCTTCTGGTTTTTGCAAAGTTAACACTTCCTGATTTTTCATCCTTTTTTTAAAAAAAATTGGCTAAAACCAAGTGTACAATAGCCAGATTAGAGTCAACACAACAGCAGATGCAAGAAACTGTACTTACCACTCCTTCCCCTTTTCCCCTTGTTTCACACCACAACCTCCTAAAATGTGCAGAATAACAGATTTTTATATTTTGTTTAAAAGGACACTAAGATTTTGTGCTAGCAGCAGGAAAAGACAGTTAACATTTAGTTAACCATCTGGTCTATGTTCCCTTGGAGATATTGGACCTAAAATTAACCCACCTACCTGCTATGTATCTGCTGACTGGGTTTCATTGTTCAAAAAGGTTTGTTAGCTCCACCCAGTTAAGCCGGTGGTGCAAACAGGTCCTAATAATTGACTATAATCTTGAATAACTTGAGCCCATTTATTTCACTGATTAAGTTTGGATCCAATCCATTGACATATTCAGCTTTTACCTAGAAGAAATTGTAGGTGCATTTTCCCAAACGAGCAGAATGAAGAGAAAGATCTTAGAATTTTTGGAATACGCCTTTGATTGCTTGCTTCCTGATGTCTAGAAATAAGATAAAGCCAGCAACATGAAGATGGGAACTAAAACTGGGGTTGCCACAATGTTTCCATGACTCCATAAATAACAAAAGTAAATTCAAAAACTGATTATTAGGGGAAATGTATTTACTTACTTACTTACTTACTTACTTACTTACTTACTTACTTACTTACTTACTTACTTACTTATTTTTCTATACCTCCCTTCTCCCACAGGACTGGGCGGTGCACCAGTCAGGTAAAAACACAGAAACACACGAAACATCATAAATTTAAAATTTAAAATTATTAAAAATTTGGCCCAATTTGATTAAAAACCCAGAATTAAAACTCCTAATTAAGATTCATTTAAATAGTCAACCCTGCCTGTCGGAATAGCAGGGTCTTGAGGGCATAGCGAAAGGTACAGAGTCGGGGATCTTACGTATCTCTGGGGGCAATTCATTCCAAAGGGCAGGAGCTCTCACAAAGAAGGTCGTCCCCCTGGGGATTGCCAGTCAATATAATTTGACCGATGGCACCCTGAAGAGTCTCTCTCTGTGAGAGCAAACTGGCTGGTGGGAGGCTATCGGTGGCAGAAGGCAGTCTCATAGGTACCCAGGTCCTAAGCCATGGAGCGTTTTAAAGGTGGTGACCAACACCTTGAATCGCACCCGGAAGACCATTGGGAGCCAGTGCAGCTCGCGCAGGAGAGGTGTTACATGGGCGCCCATAATCACCCGCGCGGCCGCATTCTAGACCAGTTGGAGCCTCCGAGTGCTCTTCAAGGGGAGCCCCATGTAGAGAGCATTACAGTAGTCCAGATGGGAGGTGACAAGGGCATGTAAGTCCAGATGAGAGGTGACAAGGGTGACAAGTCCAGATGAGAGGTGACAACGGTGACAAGTCTTAGGGGATCAACATTCTTAGTCCCCATTTTTGGGGAGCAACATTGAAAATATTTTATTGCATGCATTCCTCATTTGTGTTTTGATTCACAAATAGTAATTTACATTTCTTGAGAGTGCAAACAAAATTGGGCTACAAAAATTGGATTACTGGTAGGTGGCAACAAAGAATTAGAACTTTATGTGTCTGATGCCATTTAGTGGTCATCTGCATTTTTGCAATCTAACTATAATAGCTTTAAGGGAAATGTCTACATGAATTTTCATGTAGTCTCCTAGATAGAATTCAGAAACTGATGGCGAAAAAGAATGACTTTAACTCAAGAAGGAAGAATGAGAAGTTGAGCAAAATCCAAAATCACAGAGTCATCTTACTCTAGCTTCTTAAACTGCTCATAAAGCCAAGTGACCAAATACACCAGATGTTTGTTTCTTTAACAGTGACCTTATGACATTTTTTGATTGATGAATGGATGGATGAAAACTATTTTGTACATTAATAGACATAGATATAGGGAGTTTGAAGGACTGAAAAAAGGATCACAAAACATATAACTGTGTACAGCCAAAGCAGGCAGTAGAATGTTTTATAGAAACAACTTCAAAATTGGAGAATAAAATGGCAAATGTAGTTCAAGATAAATATGAAATAATGTAATTTGAAGCAAAGCATATTCCTGTTTTTACATATTTTTATTTTCATGCATTTGCTGAGATGATGGAATCTTGTGGCATAAGTGGCTTATTCAGTACAAATGTTGACCAAGATATCATTTCAGTGAAAAGGCAAAGTCAGTGCTGAGACTCCATGATGTTCCCAGGGCAAAAGTCAAAATCTAGATGATGAGAGGTGTGGTCACAGCCTCAGCTCTGCCCCTTTTGTGTATGTGTGTGATGCTGATTAAGTATAGTGGCCAGCATTTTGCAAATTATGATTTCCCCAAAGGATATTGTTGCAGGGAATCATAAAAGGAAGATTAAAAAATAAAAAATAAAACTGACCATTATTCTATCCTGTTCTGTTTGTAGAACTTGCTGCAGACATTTCAACAATCTTGGTGGGGATAGAGAGTTGAATAGATCAACCTTTTACCCTGAAACAAAAGCTTTTCAAAGTTGAGGAGAAGGGACAATCAGGGCCGGATTTTCCTATAGGCTAACTAGGCTTCAGCCTAGGGCCTCAAGATCAAGAGGGGCCTACATTCAAATTGTTAGCAAAATTAAAATTACACTATTCTAAAAACAGTGGACATTAAAACACTGAACCGAAAAAAATGGGAGGTGAAAGGGCCTCATAGGTGGAATAGCCTAGGGCCTCTTTTCATCTAAATCCGGCCCTGGGGACAATGGATAATGAAAGTGAGTGTTCCCAGTTGAAGCCTTCATATGTAGATGGGGAGGATTTGTGGGTTGAGTGTCAGTGGTGGGTTTCACTTACGGTTGCTACCGGTTCGCTCATGTGCGCACCACTATTGCGCATGCACAAAAGCTTCTGTGCATGCGCAGAGCATATTTGATGACATCCAGGCAGGTGGATGGAGTCTCCTGCCGCCGTTGGTATTGGTTTACTTGAATCGGGGCAACTGGTGGCAACCCACCATTGTTAGGTGCAGCTTATAGGCATGGAATTCTTAGCTTCAAAAAAATATAAGTGCAATCTGAAATTTTTTTAAAAAATAAGTTTTTTTATGGTTATAGTGCTTCAGAGGTCTGATGCCTCCTTTTTAGACAAACTGGCTCACAACTATAACATTAATCATTAAAACTCATCTTGAAACTACCCTGAAATAAATTTTCCTGCAATTAACACGCTTCACTTATGGCTATTTATCAGAACCTTTCCATTTAAAGTATGAAAAAATAAGCAAACAAAAAAAATAGGCAGTTAAATTGTACAGCATTAAAATGCTAAATTTTAGCATAGCACATGAAGGAAGCAGATTAGTTTACAGGTTATGCAAATCCTAACTATTGAATAGTTAAATTATTTTGTTTCTAATAAAGGCTTTGCTGACCAAACCTGAAAGGTAATTTAATCAAATCTGGGGAATACTGAAGTGTCAGCTGTCTGACAAAGCACATTTAATAAGCATTGCAAAATGACATTCTTCATTCACCCTAAATTTAGGTCATCAACTTGTCTGCAAGGCAGTCTCATGAAACTGATTCAGCAAGATAAATATCAGCACGTCATCATCATCGTCATCATTGTTTTCATCATCGCCATTGTCATCATCATCACCACCCCATTTGTTATGGGCCATAGATGCATATAAATTAATATGTACCCCTTATTCTAATCTCTCCTCAGGTATCCAGAGAATAGGAAAGTAATCAGCATCATACTTGAAAGCAGAGTTTCCAATGGATGAAGTTTATAATGACACAAGAAAATGTAACAATCTTAGCTTTGGAGCTCATATATCACACATTTTGCTCTATGCCAATGAAAAAGAAGTCAAGTGTTGGGAAAAGCAAGATATTCTTAAGGCTTTGGAGAATGTCTGAGAAAAATCAAGGCTTGTTCCACTAAGATGGCTTAGCAGAAAATGCTTCCTATCACCAGAATGCAAAGTAGCATGAGATTTGCATATTTTGGCTTTATACTACCGCTTAAAATAGAAGACATCTTCCCAAATTTCAAAAGTCTGAGGTGTGCAAAATGTTTGGAGCTACTTGAATCCTTGGGGGTTGCCCACCCTTGTTGAAATGGATCTATAGTGAAGATTGCAGGAATTACAGGGTCAAAAGTAGCTCTAGCACAGAAACTGATGGCTTCTGAATGAAGACCAACAGAATATAAAGTTATGGAGCTGGACAGAAAGTAAAATTCTAGGTGCTGTAATATACTACTGTTTAAGGCATAGTTTTATTGGTCAGAATAACATACCACAAACTTATCAAACACTTCCTTGTCTTCTACTTCCTATACACCCAGAGATAGTTAAAAACCAAGTGAAAAGGCACAAAGAATTGATTTACTTTGATCTGAAACATTTTGTTTCCCAAGGCAAATGTCAGGAGGATCTTTCCCCAGAGCATGTAAAAAAGCTAACTGGACCCAGCAGTTTTTTCAACAGGGGGATCAGAAGACATCCATCCCTGTATCAGATAACTGGTGGTAGTTTAGGAGGCTCCAGGTCAATGGAATGGGGCCCATCTTCTCTTACTTTACCTCTCAAAATTTGTCAGCTGAAGCAACTGACTCACTTGATTAAAAGGCAGGGATAACACTGTATGCTTTAATTCAGAATGATGATTAACCAAACTCTTTCAAGTTATAGGCTCAGAAGTATTAGTAAATACAATGGCTAAGATTCTTATCTTTAACAATATACAAAATTTACACACATCATGAATAGACATACACCTAAAGCAAAACAAAATACCACACTCTATAATTAAATCTTAACATTTATAATTTTGCTCCCTTTCACATTAGTTTCATTTCTAACAGAGATGGGTCATCCATGAGTCATCCATGACCATAGCTGTCTACTGGCCCCTAAGGTAATTTCTGGTGTCTCTAGAGTCTCCAAGTTCATACAATAAGTATGAAGTAAAAATTGACTGATTTTTTTTTCAATGCACCTTTCATTTTTTTTTAAAATAGGCACTAGACTGCTCAAATGATCAAAAAGGAATATCTTTCAACAAAGCAGATGAAAAACAAAGGGGGAGAAGAAGGACAGACAATTCTGTTCTGCTTTCAGTTGCCATCTGTATCAGCTATGACTGTTGAAGGAAAAACATACTCTAGAAAATCATTTAAATGGTCTTGAAAATGAATGCATCCCTAAACAGTGTTGCAGACTCCTGTGAGAAAAACAACAAGATGAGAAGCTTCTGCAGTCCTAATAAAATAATAGTAATAATTTATTACATTTATTCACTGCCTGATTCCTGGTGACTATGGCAGTGGTGGGTTTCAATTTTTTTTTACTACTGCTTCTATGGGTGTGGCTTTGTGGCCATGGCATGGCTTTGTGGGTGTGGCAGGGGAAGGATACTGTAAAATCTCCATTTCCTCCCAATCCAGGGGAAGGATACTACAAAATCTCCATTTCCTCCAGATCAGCTGGGACTCGGGAGGCAAAGAATAGATCAGGGCAGGGCCAGTCAAAGGTGGTATTTATTGGTTTTCCGAACTACTCAAAATTTCTGCTACCGATTCTCCAGAACTGATCAGAACCTGCTGAAACCCACCTCTGAACTATGGGCAGAGAGAAATGTTTTGAAGCACTTCCTTTTGGATGCATGAAAATGTTTGGCAATTTCGTTTTGTTCATTTGGAAGATGTCCATTTGCATATCTAGCCAGAATATGAAAACATTCTGAGAATGAGAGAAAAACCGTGTGAAGTATGAATTAGAACATGTTGGTTAATAATATTTGACAATTAAAAGTTTATTAAAGAAACACTGAACAACCACATTATTAAACATTTCAAAAATTGCAGCCCTAAGTATTTCCATATTTTGGCTATGCAGTCTGGACTATAATGAATACCTGAATTAACTGAACCTACAATATAGAATTAATTTAATGGATCTGTCTGTATACTCTACATACCAAACAAATTAAAAAACCACCTTATTTTTTCCGCTGTGTTAATTTCTAGCTTGCATTATTTTCCTGCACACATTAGAGTCATGGAAAAAGTCTTCATTAGAGGATGCCTGCTAGGCAATATGCAAATCTTGCAAGTTAAGATGACAAACAACAAGATAAAAGCGATGTTGAACAAGCTTTGCCCAAGCTTTGCTAGGGATATCACTATTATGAAATCCAAGAACTGCTCATCGAACAGGTCTTTCTGAAGGGATGGATGTATTTCTCAAGCATATCCTGCAAGTAGAAGATGTTGCAAAGTATTGCAGTACAGATATTCATCTTCATGGTTTCAACCAAGTTTTTTCTCTGGTCTTCCAGACCCTATGCCATTTATGTGAATTTGGCCAGTCATATGCTCTCTCTTAGTCTGAAAAGGTGGCAATGGCGACCACTTCTGAAAAAACATTCCTAAGAAAACTTCATGGACTTGTCCAGAAATCTGAAAGTAATATTAACCAAGAAAAACTATCTTATTTAAAATGGGAAATATTGAGTAAATTCCTTTTGTTTAAAAAAAAAAGAGAAGAAAAAAAGAGAAGAACTAGGGATCACAATTGGGGCTAAATTGAGAGGGTAGGAGATGAAGGTTGCAGAATTTGTCAAGAGATCTCTATCTTCCCATCTCTACCATCTCCTTAAAATTGATGTGCAAGAGCCAAATAAGGACTTAAGTATTTTCTGATGACATCGACAGCCAAATCAAGTCAACCCAGTTTTTATTGTTCAGCTAATAATAAACAATAAAAACTCTCCCAGAATTTTTAGTTAGTTTAATACAATAACTGGTTAGAGTAATCAGAAATATTGCTATCACACATGATGTTGCCTCAAAAATGGCACTCTCTTGATAGCCTGAGAAGGGGATGAGGAAAACTTGGCTCACCCAAATGAACATATTAACAAGTTCTCTCTTAAGAGGAGAGAAGGAGCTTGCACAGAAATCCAGGAATCTGGTAATTCCTGTTGGGGTTTTCTGTTAGGTGGGGTTTTTTTGTTTTGTTTTTGGCAATAGTAAAGAAACATCAAAGATAACCTTATGCACAGAAATGGAAGAAGAAAATACTAGTAGGATACAGTAAGATAGAGAATGAGGTAAGGTGGGAGGGAAAAAAAGAGGAAGAACATTTTATTCTGATCTCTGCTGGCAACAAAGTGCTATAGTAGTTGGATCTTACTTGATTCTTTTCTTTTCTTTTTTTCTGCCAGATAATTATTATACTTTTAAGGGCAGAAGGTGAAGGAGTACAAGAAAAGCAAAAAGTTGTTAGGAGAACTATTTAAATAGGTAGGCAGGTACAAATGTTACGTGGATTAATGGATGGATGAATGAATGAATAGATGAATAGATAAATAGAGAAGTGTAGGAAAAGGAAGATGCCATAAAAAGGAAACATGGGTAAAATGGTATTTATAAAAAGGAAGAAATTTTGGAGATGTAAAACAGCTCAAGACCTGATAATGGATATAATATTATAATTTGCTAGATAATGTGGCCTTTAAGTGACAATGTACCATATTTTCCGGCGTATAAGACGACTGGGCGTGTAAGACGACCCTCCTCAGAGCCATTTAAGGCTCATCAGAGCCTTATGGGCTGGTCTGCCTGGTTACAGGAGAATGAGACCTGGCGTATAAGACGACCCCTGACTTTTAAGAAGATTTTTGTGTGTTAGAAAGTAGTCTTATACGCAGGAAAATACAGTATATATTTCCAAGAACGACAATCCTAGAGAATAGGAACCTGGAATGTCATGAAGGCCAAGTGACTTCCTGTAAACAGTTAGGCAATTCCACTAGTGTTGTGGCTTTCTGCAAAGAAAGACATTATGTGGGTGCCTGTCCTTCCATACAGCCACTCCTCTACACCAATTATAATTCCCAGACTCTCCCTTCCTTGCCCAGAGGATCTTTTCATCCATAATTTCATTTTAGTGCTGGTTGAACTTTGCTGAGTTTGTATTTGTGGGATGATTTGAGTATTTTCCTAAGGGAGAGGCAAAGCTTAGGAATTGTCTGTACAGCAGAGTTTCTGCTCCTGCATTGATTTCCTTGTAGGATCTTATTTAAACTACCAGGCTCTTTTAGTGCTTCAGACAATCAAGTAGATGAATAACACTTGAAGTATCTTGGTACTTCACAAGAGATCTTTTATTAGCAAACTATTAACATCAGGCAAGCGGTGCACAATTTGGAGCACTTGTCAATGACAGTTAATTTTTTTTAAAAAAGGAAAGGAAAATAAGAAAGTGCAAAGTTTTTGATGGTAAGGGTTTCCTCCCCGTTCAAGGTATAAAAAGAGCAAGTTTTTCTAAAAGCCATGTACATATCAATCCTTATATTTCAAACGTTAATATGAAAAGAGAATAAAAAAAGATTGACTCTTGGTGGCAAGGCCCAGCCTTAAAAGAATACAGACAATAATCTGAGCACCATTGCTGTAGTAGCTATATTAACTTGAATCTCAACCAACAGGGTGTCAGGGTATACAAATTGGGAAATATGACCCCAATGCCTAAGAGCAACTCTTTGCCTGTTGAGGGTTTTTAGACATAGTTCATTCGTACGTGATGGAAAATCATTTTTCCTATATATAGCATTCTAAAAGCATGGGATGGGCTGTGTTACTGGAGAGTTGGATCATTGCAATTGTTTCTAAAATAGCCCTTAAAAAAGCAAACTGAGAAGCATTCCAGATTTCAGCATCTGCTACACGTGTTTTGCTCTGATGACATCTATTACGCTTTTGGTTAGATACAGTATGTGTATGCATGAACTCATGCTCTTATAAATGTCTGCCAGTGTAATTTTATTTTGCAAATTATTGTTTATGTCCTTGGTTTTTGGTGATGCATTTCCTTCATTGGTTAGGCAGTAGAAGTAGCCACTTTTATCAATTCAAGGGTGGCTGAAATATTTCAAGGGGGAGTGGGAAACACGTAAAACCATGCACAAAAGACACTGCTGAAAGCATCAGTCTTTGGCTTATCACATTACTTAGGAAAGGGTCACCTGCCTTTCAAGGGTGATGAATTGCAACTAAACAGGCTAGTAATGTATTAGTTAGATCTGTTAAAAACTGTAGGACTATCGTATTCCATCTATAAAAAGCTTTCTGTCCTGAGAGCTATAAAAAGTGCTTATGAGCACAGCCTAGATTTGCATGTATTCCATATTCCAAACAGCATCAAAAATAATGGTTTTTGAAATATACATTAACCTTGCCTTTGTTATACAAGTATCCATGCCACCCAAATCGCAGGCCATGTGTTAACTCTAAAAATATTTTATATCTCGGAAATACCTATTATTTCATCCAAACCAAATAACAAGCGGCAACATACAATTTCAGATCAAATAAACCCTTTCTTCCTTTTTCCTTTGCATCTTTTTTTTTTAAAAAAATTTGATTTATATGCCGCCCTTCTCCGGAGACTCCTAATACTCTCCCAAACTCAGGAAAACAAAAGCAACGATCTTCCGTTCAGCTCAGGGGTGAAATGCTACCGGTTCAGGAGAATTGGTAGTAAAAAAAAATGTGGGTGAATTCCAACGATTAGCTGTGCCAGTTTTCTATCATAGAAAAACACCCAAGGAAACTCATGAGTTATAAATGTGTTATCTTCCTTGATATGAAAAGCATAATCCAAGCATTAGGAATGCCTGGATAAGATATGGGTGTTTTTTTGCCAATTGAAACTATTTTTTTTCAATTCTTTATTTTTGCAACCACAGAGTAATTGCCTTCACCTGTTTTGTTTCACTCACACTGTGAATTACCTTTCTTTATTGCCATATGGAAACATTAGCCGATAATGACACATTTAGCATAGAATCCCCTAAAGGAGCATTAGATCCAATTTAGAAACTAATTACTACTAACAAAGTATGGACACTTTGGAAGAGAAAATGCTCTGGGCTTCAAGGTATATTTTTAAGTAAAAAAACATGTCTTGAAGGTACATTGGGTGTACCTTAATTTGTTAATTTTGTTACCGTACAATTTTGTGGTACTGATTTCTAAGCTGCTAAGGATACGGCTTGGAGGGTGGGATGGGGTAGTCTATACCTTTCAATTAGTATATGAGGTGTGTCACATATTGAGGATTCAAATTTCATGATATTTCAAGGAGGATTAATATAGTCAATTGCTTTCACTGGGGCTCTTTTAAGTCTGATTCACTAAATCAAGATTCAACCAATTTCATTTTTTCCTGATATGTATCTATGAAAATAAATTGGTATCATAATCCAAAGCAGTATGAGCTGGGACCAATTGTGCAAATGCAGTTTCTATCCTTGAGTTTTATCGTGTAAACAGCAGTATAAGTATTTGATAGAGCAATGGGATGATGAGGATACATTTGGTAGATGGTATGTATCTCATTCCTCCAAACACTTTGAAGGATCTTAAAACTAGGCTCTGCTAGTTGGCTGGGAACACACTATTTTGGAAGTAGTTGGTTGAATGAAAGATATAACCCACCCCCTTATCTTTTTGTTCTCTTGGTTTTTACTTTTCATTTAATTAAAATTTTATGACACTGTAAGTCCCCCAGAATAATTTTGGCTAGTGAGGTAGGTAGCATATATATTTAACAAACACACATAAACATTGAAGGAAGAAAGATGTATTAATCTATGCTGGCAAAATAATGAGAATTCTAAAGTATCTTTTCAAACTAATGTTATTAAAGGTCATAAGCTTTCATCAGATGCATCTCATGAACATTTATGTTTTTTTTAATAAAGTAGTCAGAAACAATTTCTAATTCTATTCTCCATTTGCAATGAAGATAGGAGTACCAGAGTAATGTTAGCTTTTAAAAGTTCCCCATGGCTGTCATTTACATTGCAGAAAATTAAAATAACATTCATGTTATTATTGATGCTTTCTCGCCACTCTTAATGAATCTGAGATTCATTTTTGGAAAAATGTTCATCATGCAGATATGTTGGAAAACTGATCAGCTGCCAGAAATTTTGCCTTGTGACTTCGATGGTCTGCCAATAGGCTCCTGAAAAGAATGGGATTTTTAGCCCACTAAAACTGAAAACAATAAATGGAAAAGATTTCTATCATTGTCATCATTATCATTGCCATTGAACTGCCAATTTCAAAATAAATAGAATAATTTTGTTTTGGATCAAAGATAATGAGATGGGGAGAAAGTAAGTGAATTTAAATGCAATGTTACATTGGGTGCTTAAAATTTGGAATTTTAAAGGGATGGTGCGTTACATCCCATACTGGAAAATCACACAACAGAATTATTATTCATATTGAAATTCATATTAGCACAGAACTAAAATACCTCTAGCTCAAACAGAAAAAAAGGTTGAACTATGAGGTCCTTATCTGAAAATCTGGAGAACTGTAAATATAAATAAGAATGTTTTCCAATGACAGAGCATTTCTACACAGTATTTGTGTTTTTGCAGCACAAATTATGTGAATTTATATTGATATACTTTAAGGCATCTTTTAAAAATTCTACCTTACAGTGAGATTCTGCAATCATTAACTTGCATCGATATTTCAATTTTAGTAGATTGTTTTGATTTTATTTTTAAACTACTTTGATTTTTTTCTTTTAAATTTTTCTTTATGTATTGAAACTGAAATAATGAATTGTTCATTATAGAATGCCTCCGAGAAGAGTGAAATACCACAAATATTACAAGATTTATTTATTTATTTATTTATTTATTTATTTATTTATTTATTTATTTATTTATTTATTTATTTATTTATTTATTTATTTATTTATTTATTTATTTATTTATAAAAGTGGAGGGCATATAGAAACAAGGATGGAAGGATTTTTACTCATTGGACTCATATAAGATTGTATATCCTCTATTAGAGGAAGAATGGTCTCCCCAGCTATTTTGAAGTTAAAATAGGAGAGAGAAAGAAGAAAGGTGATTTAGAAGAAAAAAGGTAGTAAGAGGCAATTTCAGTTGTGTTATGTTGTCAAGCGAATTTTGGGAATAAATCAGAATACAGCCTCTCAATATCTTTATAACAGCCATTAAAATTAACTTATTTAAAATATTGATCCCATGGCTCACACCCAGGGATTCCAATAAAACATGTTTCCTAGTTTTCAAACTAGAATTATTTCACAATGTTAATTTCTCACCTGATACAGGTTCAAAACATAACAACCTATTTAATAACCAAATGTGCTTGGCAGCTTTCAAGATTAGAGACAAAGATCCCTGTTTAATATACCTGGATTTTATTTCAGAGTTGTTATATGTTTAGCCTCCCAAATGAGCCCAAAGAGAGGAAAATTCATAAAAGACTATCTTTCCTACTGTAGCAAAATAAAATCAAGATGAAATCAACATAAATGATTCCTAATAATAGTGGGAGATATTTTTGTTACAGTAGGCTGTAATTATTTTTTTCCTTTGAATATTTTATAGTAATACTATTTTATGGCACTTTTCAGTGTGGAGCAAAGAGAATGATTCATTTGATATTGTGGCTGATGTATTTGGGAAAGAAATGTGCTGACACCTTGCAAGAGCCGAGTGTAGCTGAGATTTCTGAAGGCAAATTTGCCTTCAGAATAATTTTCCTTGGTTAGGGAAAGCCAGATGAGCCAGCCTTATGGAAGACAAAGTAACACCCTTATGGCAACACCCACACTACAGAAAGTATAAATAGATACCTGTGTATGTGTGTTAGCATCTGCAGTCTGCCTTTGCATCAAGCTGTGCATCTTTGGCTTTATTAATTTTTTTCTGGCTCCTTGATCTTGCTTCTAAAATTTATTTGATATGAGTTGCAGATCCAAACAGAGTATGATGTACACCAAGGGGAGAAACTCCAGTAGTAGCTGTGGTGGAATAAGGGTAGTTTCAGGAATCTCCGGGAGAGGTGCCTCCTCTGTTGTAAGTAGTATTGGAGGTGGTGTATCTGGGAGGACCTTTTCCAGTGGAGCTTCCTATGGAGGGGCAAGTTGCATTGATGGTGGCTTTGGAGGAAATATGTTAGGGAGCTACGGGTATGGTTCTGGGAGCAGTTTCCGCTTTGGGCAAATTGGTGGTGGCTTTGGCATTTGCAATGAAACCCCCTTGATTTCCTGTGATGAGAAGATGACCATGCAGAATCTCAATGACCGCCTGGCCTCTTACTTGGAGAAAGTGCGACACCTTGAGGAAGAGAATGCTGAGATTGAGAGCAGAATTAGACAGTGGTATGACCGACAAGGCCCACCATCTGAGCTAAAGGATTATAGCTCTTATTATCAACAAATTGAAGAGTTAAAGAATCAGGTATGAAAATTGTTCCTTCATAATGTACATCTATATTAATAATCATTCTAGCCATGCCATAGGTTAGGCATTGATGCTTTGGAATTTAATAGAGAAATATATGTTATGTTAACTAGGAACAGAATAGCTGTTTGAGGAAGGGGATGGTTAGTTAGCATTAAGGTTGGGAAGTACTATTTGGGAAATGGTTCTTGCCCAAAGTTAGAGAGTGAGAGCCATTAAGGATTTTATGGTGAAGAAAATCATGGCTGAGAGAGGAATGCATGAAATAAGTTCAGTGTATCCCTTCTGGGTGGGAAACACACGGAGACTGGAAAGTAAAACTAAAGGCTAAATTTCAAGTACAATCTTGTGACAACTAAGAAGTAGTAGGTGGTAAAGTTCAAATAACATTATTCTTTCCCTAATGCAGATTGTTTGTGCCTCTGTGGATAATAGTAAGCTTATCCTGGATATTGATAATAACCGCATGACTGCTGATGACTTCAGGTTGAAGTAAGTCCCACTTGAATCACATAATAATAACCATTTCAAAAATTACAAAAGGCCACATAGCTTGGAACCGCACACATACTATGCCAATACATACAGTAATGACATTCTAGGTCAGGGGTGTCAAATCTGATTTCATTCAGGGCTGCATCAGGGTTATGTTTGATCTCCAGCAGCTGGGGTGGGCATAGCCAGGGTGGGCATGGCCAGCTCGATGTCACTTGTGTTGGGGGTGCCTCATGGGCTTGTGAGCTTTGTTTTCAGTTGTGATGGCCTCCTGCAAACCTCTGCCAGCAAAAATTTGATATGTATAAAGATCAGCTAAATACCAGCTGTGATTTCATGTTCTATTGTATATAATAATAATTTATTAAATTTGTATGACACATGACTCTGCAATTTTGGGCAGCTCACAACAATCCAACAAAGAAAGTACCAATAAATATAAAAATTACAAATAAAATATAAAAAACCAAGCTAAAGCATCAAATACATGCCTTTTAAAATTTCCTTTTCCATAGTAGGATAACTATCAAATAATCCACAAATGAGCAGTCCACTCCAGAACAGTGCAATGAGACAAAATAGGGAACTCTTTGCATACAAATCTATTCCAGAAATATTGATTTCAGCAGCAATCCCTATAGGTCTAACAGTGCTCCCCCCTCCCCTTTCGTAACTATGATGCAGGTATGAAACTGAATTGGCTCTTTGCCAAAATGTGGAAGCTGATATCAATGGATTGCGCCAGGTCCTGGATCAACTGACTCTTTGTAGATCTGATTTGGAGGCACAACTTGAATCCCTCCGGGAAGAACTGTGCTGTATCAAGAAGAACCATGAGGAGGTGAGTTCCCCTTCTCCACATTGCTATTATTCTTGGTAGGAGTGAGACTGAAAAAAATTCCTTCTGACTTGAGGATCGCATCTTTTTGAACTTCATTTGCAGGAAATTAAGAGTCTGAAGAGTCAAACTTGTGGTGATATTAGTGTGGAAGTTAACTCTTCCCCAGGTCCAGATCTGAAGAAGGTTCTGGAAGAAATGAGATATCAGTATGAAACCATGATTGAGAACAACCGCAAAGAAGTTGAGCAGTGGTATGAACGCAAGGTATGTTGTTCCTGATTACAGTAAAATAGATTTACACAGTCACGTTTACA
Organism: Coluber constrictor foxii; assembly: GCA_038048745.1. NCBI lineage: Eukaryota > Metazoa > Chordata > Lepidosauria > Squamata > Colubridae > Coluber > Coluber constrictor. The sequence continues at coordinate 76,975,399 of CM075961.1, forward strand.
CTGTAACAACTGACAATCTGAGTAGTTGCTTATGCAGTTCTGGGGAGAAACCACCACTTAAGGAGGAAGATTGATTTTCATAATATTTACCCATTCTATTTTCAGTGCAATAAATGCACATTTAAGTAATGCCACATATTCATTAGGGAAAAAAACCTGGACCCAATAAATTATGTTCAGGACTTTGGGACTTTGCCCGCTTCTAGTTTTGAATCAAACACCTCTTCATACAACATATTATGAAAGTAGGATATATGCTTCCCTTCCCTTAAGGGGCAGTGTTGACCTGAAATCTGGCCCTTTAGGAATAACAATTTCTCAGCTCTTCCTCCTATTTATATTGTGAAATCGTTTATAGAGGAAATAAGAGAGAATAAGCAAGATAATCCTACTTCACTGAGATACTGCACTATTTTGATCTGTCATCACTCTCCCATTTAGAAATCCACAATTGTTTTGGTTAACGACTGAACTTCATTATACTATTAAAAATATTTTTGACTTCCAAAGACTGTAGAGGGCATGGCAATCCCATGAGAAGGAACAGAGTCAAAATTTTGAGTGTGTTTTAGAAGTAGTGTTTCAGAAAACTCCAGTTATGTGTTAGACCAGTGTTTCTCAACCTTGGAAGCTTGAAGATGGGTGGACTTCAACTCCGAGAATCCCCCAGCCAGTGCTGCTGGCTGGGGGATTCTGGGAGTTGAAGTCCACCCATCTTCAAGCTACCAAGGTTGAGAAACACTGTGTTAGACCTACCAGAAACTAAATGAACCTATCCTCATGTCTAGAATAGAAAAAGCCAGACCAGGATACCATGCTTACCTTTGATGGTGCCTTTTATGTAATGGAGGGCTGGCTGTGTAAAGAAAAATCTTCTGCTATGGGCAGATTGATGCTTCAGAGTATTCCTTATGTAATTAGTAGTGAGATCATGAATATAAATAAATGCATTTATTCATGTGAGCTGCTAACTCTAATGACCTAAAATAAATATGAAAATCCTCCATTTAATTTTCTACTTGCCAGTTTGGCACAGTGATTAAGGTGCTGGACTCAAAACTGAAAGTCCATACATTGTAGTCATCCTTAAGCATGAAAGTTTTTTGGGTGATTTGAGCCAGTTATTCTTTCTCAGCTCAATTCATGTCGTATGATTGTGGTTGGGGAAATAGCTAATGGGAGCATACATAATTTATGCTGCCATGAGTTGAACAAAATAAATATGGGGTATCATCACCATTACTATCACCCTCATATCATCCTGTTGTCCTTGCTATGAATATAAGCCTATTTTAATAATTAAAACCTATTGTTCCTCAGCATACTATAACAAGTAAGACAACACTTAGAGCATGGCCTTATTCTATTCCTTAAAAATATTTCCCTTTACCAATATATTAGTTTTTCAAAGGTTTAAAGACATCTTGATATCAGTAGTTTCCTCAGTGAAGAAACTGCTTCTCATTTTCCCCATTTTATTTTCCCCCATCATATTTCCGTCTTTTCAGATGGAAGAAGTGAATCAGGAGGTCTGCATCAGTAGCAAAGAAGTTGAGAATTGCAACAATCAAGTTGTTGACCTAAAACGTCAGCTGCAAACCTTGGAAATTGATTTGCAGGCTCAGCTTTGCTTGGTAAGCATCTCTCTCTCTCATTTATACAATAGACTTTAGTTTCTGATTTGTCTCTTGCATAAACTACTTATTAGACATAGCAAGTATAAGGTTCATACTGATAGGAAAGAGATTTTTAATACTTTCTCTACAGTATCAAAAATTGCAACTTTAGAAAATTACAATTTTAGGTAAACGTGAAGATCTGTAGGCCAGTGAACTCATGAGACAATTTTCCAAGATGATAACTATTCCTGGGCCAGCACTAACCAAGGGGACAATTGAAGGCAATAAGTACAGGGTAGATAGAAGCAAAAAAAGAGGTAGGCTAAGAATTGGGGAACCTGAAACAAAAGGAATATCAAAAGTAACTGATGAGATAAGGAAGGAAAATATTTCTTGCTACACTGTAAGTTATTCTCTATACCATTTGTATAGATGAAATTGCCCATGACTTCTGAAAAAGGGCATTTCATCTCTTCAAATATACAAAAATCAAAGCATTGTTTGTGAAGTACCAGAGATAATCCTTTTCTTTGGAAGAAATGTAGCTTGTAAGATACATTCTTGATTTTTTTAAACCTCATTTTTCTATTGATAACCTTCACTTTTTAACTTCTTAAGAGGGAATCACTGCAAGACTCTTTGGGTGAGACTGAAAGTCGCTACAATACTCACCTGGCTGAAATACAGAACCAGATCTCTTGTGTGGAACAGCAACTGGCAGAGTTGAGGGCAGAGATGGAGTGCCAGAATCGAGAATACAGAGAACTTCTAGATGTCAAATGTCGCTTGGAACAGGAGATCCAGACCTACCGCTCCCTGTTAGAAGAAGGGCAGCAAGACATTAGGTAGGTAGATCATGGCAATTATAAGCATTTTTAGATTTTTTCTAATATTTCTTCTTTCCTACTAGCTCCATAACTCTTCTGAGGCAGGATCAGGAGCAGTGATACACTAAGGGAAGCACCTGCTTCAACAGTGAGCATAGGGTGCAACAGTAATTTATTTTAATTTATTTTTGTTTTACTTCCAGAGAGGTGTATGAGAGATTTTATTCCTTATGAATTGGACCAATTTCCTGCCTTTATTTATTATGGACTTTCTGTGGACAGGGGAGCCGTTTGTTGCTTTGCAAGGCTAGATCTGATGAAGATTAACAACTACTGTAACTTAAACTGTGAAACGTACATCTATTCATTGTCAAATTTTTAAAGGGTTATTAAATGGGTGCCTGAAACAAGATGGTTTTTTTTTTAATTTTAGGAAGTACAAAATCTCATAACTGTCAGTTTTAAAAATCAGTACTATAGGTTAATTATCAAATACAAAAGAACTCAATTTTCTGGCATACTTTATCAGTTTCTCTAAAGGATAATGAGTCGGGTTTAATTAATTTGCCTTCCTAGTCTCTGGTCTTCAGAATCTGCCCCTACATATGCCCAACCCACAAAAACCAACTAAAAAAAAGCATAGGGCACATTGCAATGTCATTATGTAATAACTAAAAATGAATTAAAATGGAACTGTCCTGATGTACACATTAGCTACTTCAGAATTCTGCATGCTTTGGGAATTTGTAGAAGCATATGGCTGTCATATGTGTAGCCTGGGAGAAAAGATGCTGGACTAGATAAACTTTTGGGCTAATTTAGTAGATCTCTCCTTCTGTTTGTATAAATTCAGTCAAGGAATCCTCTGTTCCAGTGGTGGGTTGCTCCCGGTTCGCACCAGTTCACAAGAACCGATAGTAAAAATTTGTAGTAGTTTGGAGAACTGGTAATAACATTGGCTGGCCATGCCCCTGAACTGGTCCCCAGCCTGGTAGGTGCTCGCTTACCTCCCCACCTCATCAGAGGCTTTTTTTTTTACTTTTAAAAGCATTTTTTGACAACTCTTTGGCCAAAAAAAATGCTTTTAAAAGTAAAAAAAAAAGCCTCTGATGATCACGCGGCTCAGCTGGGATCATCAGTGGCTTTTAAAAGCATTTTTTCTGCAATCTCTTCGGCTGAAGACGTTGTAGGAAAAAAATGCCTTTAAAAGCCGCTGACAATCCCAGCTGAGTTGCCTGATCGTCAGAGGCTTTTAAAAGCATTTTTTTCTGCAACCTCTTAAGGTTGTAGAAAAAATGCTTTTAAAAGTTAAAAAAAAAAGTTGGCCACGCCCACCCAGTCACATTACTCCCACCACCAAGCCACGCCCTCAAAATAAGCCACACCCACAGAATCAGTAGTAAAAAATTTAGAACCCACCCCTGCTCTGTTCTCATTCTTCTCCTGCCCTGCAATCAGATACAATCTGCAATAGAGTAGTAAATGTCTGGAACACTCTACCTGATCCTGTTGTTAGTCTCTCTAATCCCCATACCTTTTACTTTAAACTATACTGTGAACCTTTCATGTTTCTTAAGAGGTCCCTAAGGGGACATGCATAAGCACACCAGCGTGTCTACCATCCCTGTCCTACTGTCCTCATTTATATGTACTCATTTTATGTGTTTATAGCTATGTTTTGCCTTTTATTTGTGCCAAATTTTTTTCATGTGTCCATGTCTATGTCTATACTGTTACTTGTTTCCTTGTCCTTGTTGACAAATAAAATAAAATAATAAATAAATATACCATAAAAACAGCACAAATAATTTTATTTAACACTATTAATACTGTATATATTTAATAATTCTTTTGATCTCATTCGAGAATAAATCCTTTTTTTTTCCAACAGTAATCCCAGCAGCAGCCCTTCTGGAGGGGCACATTCCAAATCCCCAGGAGGAGTGAGACTCCACTCTCATTCTTACAGTACCTCTAGTTCAAGCCAGGTCTCCCCATCAGACCTGAAAGGTAAGGGGGCAATCACAGTGTCCCTATATTAAAGATGGAAACTAATCCTTAAAACAATCATTTTGCTACAAATGAAAAATGAGCCTTCAATACAAGGCATTTTAGGCAAGTTTTGGCCTATCCAATCCTTCTATTGTCCCTACAGATTCTGCAATCATCCTTATTTCATTATTGCTTATTTCATTATTGCATCCAGACTGTTCCTTTGAGCTCTTGGTTCATGCAATCATAGATTAATCCTTGTGGCTCTATCCCTCATTTATTGAGATTTATTAAGATTGTTCTGTTCCAAATGTATCTGAACTTATTCTGAGTGAACGTGAGTTAGCAATGTGTATATACTTATTCAGTTCCTTGTTTTACAGTGCAGTACAGTTATTCTTCCAAACTGAACAGATCAATTTGATTAATAAATCTGATCAGATTAATAAACCAGATTAATAAATCAATCATCTAGTTTGTATCCTCCCATCTTTTGTTTCATAGTTCAGGAAGGATCTCTTAATTTTCTCAACATCTTCCATGTTAGGAGGGCAGGCCGTATTTATTAATTTGTTTGCATTTCTACTCACAAAGTTTTCTAATTTTTTTCCCTTTCCTTTTTCTAGGATACAGCAGATGAATGAATGAAGATCTTCAACTAATATAGGCTTCGCAACTCTATTCTATTCAGTTAGCAAAAGAGGAATCTTCCCTCTAGTTATTGAACACTCTTCATAGCAAATATCTATCAGTGGGTTGTCTTTTAACTAGCAGATTTATCTTCTTCTCAAGTTTAGATATGACCATTAACTTGTGTACTTCTTAATTTCTGTGGTGTTGCTCTTGGGCATTCTGTTGAAAATGGGTTTTCAATAAAGCTGTGCTTCTAGCAGATGCAAATCAAACCTATATCTCTGTGTCATGCACTTATAGATAAGAAGTTCTGTGTTTATCCTTTCTGTAACAGATTCCCATGTAATTAATTATTAAAATGGCAAAACATGATCAATGAAGGTTACCTAAACATTAGAATATATGCCAATATTTGCTATTTATTCCTTCTAGAAGAAAGATAAAAAGAAAACATTAATACTGGATAGCTAGCCATTGGGGCCAGGTATCTATGGACAGCTTTTGGGAACCAAATATATATTCCAGGAGGGCTCAGTGGTAATATTTATTTTATGTATTCATTACACAAATTTATACAGCTACCCAACTCACACATAGGTGACTCTGGGCAGCTTACAACTTTGAAAAATCCATCATGTAATAAAAAGCTTTAAAATCCCCACACACCACTCAACATGGCAACAACAACATAATCAATTCAATCACTTGATCAGTTCCATCTTCATTTGTGATCCATAGGCCTACTGACAAGGCCACGTTTTAAAGACTTTTTGGGAAGGCAAAGAGGAGGTGGTAAACCATATCTTACAGGGAATGAAAAGGCCCTTTTCTTGTGGATCTTCCCTAATGGATGGGACCCATAACATGCACTACCTTCCTGTACTGGTTGGCTAAGTGGATATAATAGGGGAGAGGTGGTCCTTCAAATAGCCTGACCTTGGAGCTTCCGGTTGGCACTGCAGGACGTTGCAGATGGTCTTTGCAGACCGCCAGCCCCGTGTTTTCGTGAAGCCGTTGACAGCGCAAAATGGCTGTCTGATGACTTCAAAATCTCTCCTTTGGGAGAAGAAGAAAAGGAGAGCAGTTGGGGAGGGGTAGAGCTGTCCAAAAAGCCCCTTGGAGCGATTCCAGGGGCTTGAAATGTAAGTTCCCCGTTCAACCCAACGAAGCTCCGAAGCCAGGACGACTCTGCTTATGCAGAGCCAGACATCACAACCATCTCTGCAGTCAATAAGAAGTTTAAAAGAATCCAAGAGCAGACGGAGCAGAAGCAGGAGTGCAAGCAAGAAAGTATCTACGCTTAACTCCAAGCTACATTGTTTTTAACTGAAGTCAATTGAGAGGAAGTTAGTGATTAATGGCATCTTTGCTGTAATTGCAAAAGTGAAAGCTTGTAACGAAAGTGTTTGCTGAGACTTTTTGTGTATTGAACTGACTTGAAGCTGCTGGAAATAGAGAACTAGGTGGAGGAAAGATCATTTTGCTTTAAAAATCAACCAATCTAAACCCCTGAAAGCTGCTTTTGTGACTTTGTACCTGTAAAAAAAGGGGGGGGGGGGAGAGAAGAGGAAAAAATATTTTCTTTAAGAAAGAAGGAATTAAGATGGCTTCCAAGCAAACTAAACCAGTAATCCCAAAAGTAAGAGGGGGTTCTCCAGTAGTTTCATTTGTGACACAGAAGGCTCAACTTCCGGCTGACTCAAGAAATCAGGAGACTCCCATTAAAGATCTCAAAGAATTCATAAAAGAAGCTATGAATAATCAAACAACAATTATAGAAGTGAAACTGGAGAAATTTGAGGAAGATATAAAGGAAGTTAAGGATGTTGTTGCAAAAAAGCATGATGAGATAAGAGATGATATTATACTGGCAGTTTCAGGATTATTGAAACATCTTATTCAGTTGGATGAGAGAGTGGAAGAAATTAATGAAGCTAATTTAAATTCAGAAGCCAAAATGGGAGATATTGTGACTAAAACAGAGAGGCTGGAAAATGAGGTGACCATGATGCAATATAGATCCATGGAGTTTGCTTTGAGACTGAGAGGATTGAAAGAGAATGGTCATCTATCATCTAAGAGATAGATGTGCAGAAGCTATAGCAGCACTAGTTGAAGAAAAGAGGATATAGCAAATCAAATTGACAAAGCTTACAGAGTTAACTCATGGGTGGCAAAACAAAAGCAATTGCCAAGAGATCTGGTGATTTATTTCATTGACAGAAGAATTAAAAATGATATCCTACAAGCCTCCGGTAAAAATAAGGTCCAGGTGTTTGGATCCCAAAAGATGAGCGGAATTGCGTTAAGCCAGAAAATTTCAGACCAATCTCACTTTTGAATACTGATTATAAAATTTTTGCTGAGGTATTGGCAAATAGATTAATGCCAGTAATGCAACAGATAATTCATAATGATTAATCAGGATTTATAAAAGGGAGACAAATGAAATATGTGAGACAGGTTATAGACTTACTGGAATATTTGGAAAGAAATAACCAAGTCTCTGTAGCGCTTTTTTTTTTGGATGCAGAGAAGGCATTTGATCGATTGAATTGGCAATTTTTGTTCAAAATAATAGAGAAAATGCAATTTGGAGAGCAGTTTGTACAATCAATTAGAGCAATATATCAAGAACAATCACCATTGTCTTCTATCGCCATTGTTATTTATTTTATCTTTAGAAGTCTTGTTGAATAAGATACGTGAATCTAATAAATTGAAAGGAATAGTAATTAGACAACAGGACTATAGATAGAGAGCGTTTGCAGATGACATGGTTGTTACTTTAACTCAACCTATAAAAACAGTTCCATATATGTTGGATATACTAGAACAATATGGTAAGGTTTCTGGATTTAAAGTAAATCAATATAAAACTAAGATAATAATTAAAAATATGTCTGTACTCCAAAGAGAAAAGTTAGGAAGAATAACGGGGTTTGAAATAGTTAAAAAGGTTAAATATTTAGGAATAAATGTTGCAGCTTCAAATACAAAGTTATTTAAAAATAATTATGAAGTTATTTGGCAAAAAGTGCAGAGAGATATGGAAAACTGGCAAAAATTGCAACTATCTCTATTGGGAAGAGTAGCAGCAATAAAAATGAATGTATTACCCAAGTTTTTATTTTTGTTTCAAATGATATCAGTGCTTAAGAAAGATGGAAATTTGAGGGAATGGCAGAAAGGAGTTAATATTTTTATTTGGTCTGGGAAAAAACCTAGAATAAAATTAAAAATTATGTGGGATGTTCGTGTGAGAGAGGGTTTGAAAATGCCTAATCTAAGACTGTATTATGAAGCATCTGTGTTAGTGCAAATTAGTGATTGGTTTAATTTAACTGAAGAAAGCATATTAAATATAGAAGGATATGATTTGTTATATGGATGACATGCATATCTATTATATGAAAAGAAAGTGGATAAGATTTTTAAAAGTCATATATTTAGGAATGCTTTGTTATCCTAGACATGCAATAGAAACTATAAGTATAGAACAAAAAATGGAGGTGATTACTTATAAGGAGCTTCTTTTTAAAGAAAGGGGGAATTGCAATTGAAATCTTTAGAGGTACTGACAGAAGAAGGGATAATTTATACTTGGTTTCAATATGGTCAACTCCAAGCTAGATGGAGGGAGGACCAAAAAATTGGTCTCATGCAATGCAAGAAAAATTTGGTAAAACAGATTAGGGACCAGAGTCCAATGCATAATAAGAGGTTGTATAATGCATTATTGGAAATAGATTCAGAAACGGAATTGGTCAAGGACTGTATGATAAAATGGGCACAAAACTTTCAGGAACCAATAATGATGGAAACATGGGAAAAGATTTGGGTTAGAAATGTTAAATTTACGCAAGCACAGAATTTAAGGAAATTTTTTTATAAAATGTTCTATGGATGGCATTTAGATTTCAAGAAATTGTCATGTATATACCCAAATATGTATATTGTATATGTATATATATTGTAGGGGGGAGAAAATGTTGTTTTCTTTGTTTGTAAAACTTTTCAATAAAAACAAAAACAAATAGCCTGACCTTCTTATAAAATATAACACTACTTGGGCAGATGGTTAGGGCTACATTTCAAATTTCTTACACTGAGGCTATATTGAATACATTAGGGAAAATTTAACTAGCTATTCACATGGAGACTCTGTGTAAAATCCCCAAGACTAGAGAGGTAAACAATTTAAGATTACTGTACCTTATGCAGCTCTTAGTTTACTTAGTTTACTTTAAAGATCTCTCTGCAAGGAATCAGAGCAGAGGTGGGGTTCAGCAGGTTCGGACCAGTTCTAGAGAACCGGTAGCGAAAATTTTGACTAGTTTGGAGAACCAGTAGTAAAAATTCTGACTGGTCCCGCTCCCACCTATTCTCTGCCTCTAGAGTCCCAATTGATCAGGAGGAATTGGGGACTTTGCAGTATCCTTCCCCTGGATTGGTGAGATTTTACAGTATCCTTCCCCTGCCACGCCCACCAAGCCATGCCCACAGAACAGGTAGTAAAAAAATGTGAAGCCCACCACTGAATCAGAGCTCTGGTGAAGCTCTATTTTTTGACCCTATTTTTTCTGAAGTCTGCTGCTTTGAGGAGGAAACAAGTTTCAATAAGCTTTTTTTAAAAAGTAAAAAAAAAAAGTGATGCCAGAGAATCAAGAAGTATACCAGCCCTGTGGTATAACAAAGGAAAAGCATCCAGCCTTTTTGTCTGCGGTTTCTGCCATCATGTAATCAGAATCTCTCATACAGTGACTTCTGGATTTGGTCCCACACTTAGCTTGTAAACAATGAATTCTTTTTCCATTGATGTTTTCATGAGCGGTTTCCTCCTTTCTGTTATAAAGCCCAGGTGACTTTAGCTTCTGTATCGGTCATTTTGAGGGAATGTCATTCTATATTTTGGTAACATTTCCTTATTCTAATAATTAGAACAGGAAGGTGCCTTGGCTGCTTTGATAAAAATACAGACACTGCTTTGTTTTATAGCTCAATTTCCTATTTTAAACATTATTCTGGCTATGTAAACAGCATGCCGTCAGAAAGTCATGCAAGAAATCCGAGACCTGTTTGTTCTTGTTACAGAATAGAAGACATGGAGTAACAGATATAAGTTACAGGAACTTAGATTATTTTTAAATGTTAAATGTCTTCCTAACAATAATTTTAACAGTGGAATCAGTTAGTCAGAGAGGGAGGCAATGACTCCTTTATTGGATATGTTTATGTGAAGGTTAACTGAGTCCACTAGGAGAAGGGCAGTATATAAATTTAAATAAATAATAGTAAATAAGGTTAGATGGCTATTTGTATGGGTTGCTTTAATTGGGATTTCTGTACTGTACTCAGTCATGGTGTAAATGTCTTTGTCCAACTTGATGATTCTATCATCTAGTGAGGAGACTTTAATTGCTGTTTTCATTATTAAATAATTATTGACTGATGGGGATTTAGTCAATGCCAATGATGATCAAGTGGTGCTCCAGTTGTTTATTGCACCAATTACTATTGGTATGTATGTGCCTTTCCTTCCTTTTGTGACAGTCATATTTCAATTTGTGGGTGTTTGTATTTTATTATTGTATCTATTTCTTTCTCTTCTATTCTGTTGTCTCCAGATATTCACTGTTATTATTACAATGATTTAATTATTATTCATTAAATGTAGACACTGCCTGATCGCAACAATCTGAACATTTAGAGATGTTCAGATTGCGAACAAACAAAAATACAATGGTAGACAAAAATATAGAGGGGAGAGGAGAAGGGTGACAAAAGTCAAAAGAGAGAAAACCAGATTGGAATGAAAAGAAACAAATCCACTTAGCTTGAATGCGGAGCATCATTCACCCTTACCAAAGCGAGCCAGGTCTTCAAGATTCTTCAAAATACCAGTAGGATGAGAGCATCTTGATTTTGGGGGTGGGTGGGTGGGATGCTTGTTCCAGAAGGAGATGCTGCTACAGAGAAGGTGTGCTACAGGGATTCTGATATATGACCTTAATCAAAGGACATTGGAGTCTGTCGACCTTGCCAATATAGTTGGCAATATAGTTGTCCAGTAAACTTAAATCAGGCTTTATATTTACAAGTAGTCCTCAACTTACAACCATTCATTTAGTGACTGTTTGAAGTCACAACGGCACTGAAAAAAGTGACTAATGACTTTTTTTCACAGGACTGTTGCAGCAGCCTCACAGTCACATGATCGAAATTTGGATGCTTAGCAACTGGTTCATGTTTATGACGGTTGCAGTGTCCCAGAGTCATGTAATCATATTTTGCTACCTTCTGACAAGCAAAGACAATAGGGGGCCCAGAGTCACTTAACAATCAAGTTACTAACTTAATAACTGCAGTGATTCACTTATTAACTATGGCAAAAAAAAAATTGCAAAATGGGGCAAACCTAACTTAACAACTGTCTTGGTTAGCAACAAAAATTATTGGAAAGTAGACCTTAGCACAGTTAAGTTTTGAGGAATAGTACTTTTTTCTTGTTGTTGTTGAGAAGTGTAGGGTTTGGCTGTTTGCTGTGTTTGGAAATGTGCTGACCTTCTACTTGAGCACTCCTGAAGGAGTCTGAAGGAGCCAATGGACTTCTTCATTTAAAAATTTCTGAAATGGGTTGGAGCCATAATTATAAGCCAAGCTCATTAAATGGGTTGTTAATGAGCTTGGCTTATAATTATGGAATTAAATAATCTTTGGCTGCTTATCAGCAACATATTTAAATGCAAATAAGATTGCTTTGGGTGTAGTAATGGCTACTGAACTACAATGTCCATAGCCATATAAGAGAGCATTCATCTGCTTATTTGGATACCAAAGTGGTATCCAAAGCCCCTTAACAAAATTAAATAAGGTCTTCGGATAAATGCTTAATGTTGCGTCCGCAAACCACTTCGTTGCCTAGTAACCTGAAAGCATCTCCCATTGGCTAATATGTGACAGCCCAGCTGGCAGGAAAATAAACATGCGCCATTGGTTAACCCGTTTGACAGCTGCTATATAAATAGCGGCTTGACAGAAAATTGTTGTTGCTGTTTGCCGCATTCTTGTTGCATGTTAGCTGTTACCCTAATAAAGGGATTTATCTTGGAAATTGTCTTGTATCAGTTTCTAGCCACCTTCATTCTTCTGAACAGAACACAGGTGATGAAGGTGGGATGTTGACTAAGGACCATTGCCACCCACAGGGGAGCATTTAAATGCCGCCACCTTCAGTTTGGGGTTAGTGTGGCTCCTGGCTTATTCCAAAGCCTTATGGAATGCCTACTGCAGGTGTCATCCCTTATTTTGATGACATTTTGATCTCTGCCACTAGTCAAGCAAACCTCATCAAGCAGCTGCAACAAATTCTTACATCTTCTCAACAAACTGGCCTTAAACTAAAAAGGTCTAAATGTAATTTGGAGTCCCTAAAGTGGAATTTTGGGAGTTACCAATGGCCTTCACCCTATGACATCTAAGATGCAATCCATTAAGAAGGTACTGCCCCCACTTGCAAAAGTGAATTGCAGGCTTTTCTGGGACTACTTAATTTTCATAATATCTTCCTGCCTCATAAAGCCACTCCACAGACTGTTAGACAGTAAGTCACCCTGGTCATGGGGAAAGACATAATCGCTTTTACTGCAGTTAAGAATCTTTTTATTTTTGATGCTGTGCTGGTCCAATACAGCATCCCATTCACCTTGACTTGTGATGCCTCTCCCTGTGGCATTGGGGCTGTCCTGAGCCACAAACTGTCAAATCAGGCTGAGGCCCAAATTGCTTATTTTTCTAGGAACTTTAGCCAATTAGATAAAGAGGCTCTGGCAACTGTCACTGTTGTTAAACGGTTCCATGATTATGTCTATGGTCGTTTCTTTCAGTTAATAACCAACCACAAACCACTCTTGGGTCTGTTAGCAGGTGAGAGGCAAACCTCTCAAATTATTTCTCCTCACATGTCTAGATGGTCTGTATTCCTGGCTGCCTATAATTATCAATTAGTTTATCGCCCTGGGAAATAACTAATTAATGCCGATGGCCTCAGCTATTGCCCGCTCCCAGTCGCAGTTCAGCCCTAGCTACGTCAAAATTAAAGCCCTAATAACGGCAGCAGATGTCTGCAAGGCACACCATTGTCTAGCAACCCGAAAGCATCTCCCATTGGCTAGGACGTGACAGCTCAGAGGGCGGGAAAATAAACACGCACCATTGGTTAACTCGTTTGACAGGTGCTATATAAATAGCGACTTGACAGAAAGTTGTTGCTGCCAGTTTCCATGTTCTTGTTGCATGTTAGCTGTTACCCTAATAAAGGGATTTATCTTAGAAACTGTCTCGTCTCAGTTTCTAGCCACCCTTGTTCTTCTGCTTTTTCTGTTTCCATCTACTAAACATTGCTGTGCCTTCAGACACCTTAAATATTTGGAGTTGCTGCATGGATTATAATCTGCAGAGGGCGCTCTTAACTGAGTCTTAAACTCACAACCAAATATACAACCAGTTCTGCTTAGAAAATTTGAAAAAGATACAGAAAGATTTCTAAGGAAACATTTGAGGATATATCCTAAGACCGTGATGGCGAACCTATGGCGGAGCTAGATCTGTGGGCATGCAAGCATGGCCCTAGCTCAGCTCCAGTGCACATGCGCGCACTGGCCAGCTGATTTTTGGGCCTTCCAGGCCCACCGGACATTGGGAAACAAGTCATATCCGGCCTCTAGAGGGCCTCTGGGACGGTGGGGAAGGCCGTTTTCGCCCTTCCCAGGCTCCTAGAAAGCCTCTGGAGCCTGGGGAGGGCAAAAAATGGGCCTAGTAGGTATCCTTTTTGCCATCCTGTGCCAAAAGCAGGGGGAGCATGGGGAGGTCATGTGCACATGCATGGGAGGCATTGAATTATGGGTGTGGGCACGCACGCATGCTCCCCCCGCTTTTGGCACTCAACGGCAAAAAGGTTAACCATCACTGTCCTAAAACATTATGACCTTTCTGATAAAACATCGGTCTTTCTTCTCTTTGTTTTTTGTATGTCATTACTTTATATTTTAATGTAGAAAGATAATATGTGTGTGTGTGTGTGTGTAATCTCTATATCTTCATAGTATTTTAGGAAGAACTAGATACAAATTCCTACAAAGGTGCAGTTGAAAAGAAGTCAAATTAGTCAGCTGTCTACAGACATCTCTCTAACTTAGTGATTCCCAAGGAATGCAATCTAGAGAGCAATAATTAAACTGAAAAGGGAAATATACAAAAAGGATAAACAAGAAATAGTAATAAATTTTATTATACACTATATATAATTATACTAAATACTTCATCTATTAGTTTACATATGAGTCATTAATTAGCTTTTTGCCAGCAAAGCTAAATATCAAATCTCTATCAGCTATAGATTAAAAGGAAGCCACCTACTGTAAACCTGCCTATGCATGCATTTTAAGAACTATTTTGACTTCCATTATTAGCTATCTCAATGCTTTTCCTTTGATTGGTTGCCAAACCTGATATGATAAATATTTACAATCAGGCAAAGAGCCAACAGATTCTTGGCAGCTGTAAAATGCCTTTATGCTACAGATATTACATTGCCTATTGTAATGTAGGGGATAAAAAATGCCAAGTAAAACAAAATGAAATCTAATTAGTCCATGTATTCTTCTTAGTATGACACAGAAGAACTAGTTTGCTACTACAAAACCTGCAATTAGTGCAAAATGCACTAACAAACTAGTCGCTGCAACTGTTCATCTAGAATATAGCTTGGATATAATCTATACAAATATCAACTATATAGCCATTATATTACTGTATAATACAGTGGTGGGTTGCCCCCAGTTCACACCAGTTCTATAGAACCGGTAGTAAAACTGGCAGGAGGCTCTGCCCACTGACATGCGCACGGCCCCACTGCCAACTGGTAATAAAGGTAAGAAGATCCTACCACTGGTATAATATAATTGTCGAATAAGGAAATATATTGCCACTCCTATCCCTAAGTGATGCTAAAAATGGTTACAGCTGAAATCTTTAACTTTATTTTTTAAAAAGAATAAAAGATAAGTCGTGCCAGTCTTATCATTTATAAAAACAGAATTTGATAACATCTTTCAATCATCTCAAAAGGAAAAAAAACCACCCCTTTCCTTTAAATTGTATGTTGACTTTTGAAATCTTCGTATTTTACTCTACATATTTTAAAATCTTATCAGAATATTGACATATTTTGAGTCTAACTTAGGGGGCTGGAATTTACCTTTTGACTCCTCTGTATCTGGTATTTATAGAATTTCCTTCTTATCCCTTACATTTTATTTACATTTTATTTTTTAGAGTTATTTCTCAGTTTGAAGAACTGAGAACTCACTTTTCTGTCCATTGTACAGACCCAGACTGGACAAATTTATTGTCCTACTTGAAAGGGTTGACACTATAGAAGCATGATTAGCATCCCTCGAAAAAAAAGATATAACACAGAAAAGCAAAAGTCTAACATCTCCTATCCCAACCCCACAACCACAACCACAGATAACCACCAACCCTGAAAGTAATATATCCATCCTTGCCAAAGACGCCATCGAACATGAACAGAAGCATCCCAACACTGTATTATTTGGTCTTGATGACACCAATGAATCTGATGACATCACAATGGTTTGCAACAGCATCAGCAACTTTCAGGCATCAACTATCTCTCCCGATGAAATCATCGACATTTCCCATGATGGCCCTGAGTTCAAGAACAATGACGGCATGGTGGACCCATGCTTCTGCAGAGTCATTTGCAAGAGTGAATCCACAAAAGCAAATTCATCTACACAAAAAATTCACCAAAAGCTGCATTAACCATTTGTGTTTGGCCAGAGAAGTGGCTGAGTGGATAGTGAACCTTCATAATGAGCATTCTGTTGAACTAGCAGATACTACAAGGCAGGCCTGGACCAGAACCTACACCAGGCATGTGCCTATCAGGGCCTACCGCATCAGCTGGCTGAGTGGTACCAGATGGTGGTGGAACTGGACACTGAATTGTGGCAGTGCCATTTCAGGGGAGAGTTCAGCATTGGGCCATGGCCCACAGGGGAGGCTGTTACAGGATCACAGAAGATCAGGGAGCAACTGTGCATCACCAGAAGAACAGCTCCCTGGCCAGTGGCTGAGACCTGGGAGGGACTCATCCGGCCTCCCATGAATTGTTTCCAATGCAGCCAGCCAGGCCATCATGCGGCCGAATGTTTGGCTTCTACCCCTTCCCCCCAGACCAAAGCAGTCCCTCTCCAGATGAGCCAGGTGAAGAAGATCCCCATAAAGACCTCCAAGAAGTCCAGAGCAGTAACCCAGACAGTGGCAGTACTACCATCCCCAGCCCGAGCTGAAGTTGATATACCAGCGGATGAGTACCAAAACACAAATGACAGCAATGATAATGGGGACAAGGACCCAATGGTGAGTGCACTTTTGCAGCCCTTTATCATCCCTGTGACCATCATGGGGTCCCAATCAGCAAAAGGAGTTAGGTGTCAGCTCTGGCATGCTCAGTTCGGAGCTGCCATTTGGGGAGGAGGAGAAAAGACCATCAGGGGCTGATCCCCAGGGAGGCAGCCTTGCTGCAAACAGCTGGACATTGTCAAGCTCCTTACAAGGCCTCCAAAACTAACTTAGAATGCAGGCAAGCATTCCAGCAGCAGGCGAGCTTCAGAAGCACAATTTACAACTGCGGGACAACTCAGAGTGATTCAGCACTTCCGGGAGCACTGGGTGACGGGCAGGCACATGGGGGAGAGGGTGTAGTGGCAGGAACTGTTAAAAGTTGTGGGGAGCACCGGATGTTACCTCTGTCAATCCTTTCTTTGCATTGTTTATTGCTTTACCATGGCTGAAGGTGCAATGTCAGGGTTAGAGGCAGCTGATTTGGAGGATTCTGCAGTGGCAACTGAAGTCACTGTATTGGAAGCCATACCAGACCTGGCAGGGGAGGCATCCCTGGATGTTAGACCCAAAGACCACTCCAGTGCAAGGGATCTTTCTGTGGAGCATTTGTCCAGAGGCTGGACAAAGGCCATCAGGGCCCAATGGGGAGTAGGGTCTGGGCTACAGGGCCACTCTGCCATCTGTTCCTCTGTTCACCCCATCCAATACCCATTTTGCCCAGTGGTGGGAAAGGAGCAGGATATCAGATGACGATTGTAGCTACTCCACTGCAGTCGGCAGCCAGACCATAGATGTGCTGCAGGAAATGTTCGGGGCAGTGGGGTCTCGTGAGCCAGGATGTGAAAGTGGATGGTGGGACCTGGCTGCAACAGGCCACCCACCACATGGACCCCAACAGCCAAAAGAGGTGGCCAGTGGGTTTCTGGTTCCCAGCAGAGACCCCCAGGAGAAGCCCACAGGGACAAATTGATGGCCATTCAGGCCGGGTAGTCGCCAGACACCACAGTTCATAAGTTGCATTTTTATTGTTATTAGAAATATATTTTTATGTTTTTATTGCTTTTAATACTGTAGGCGGCCCAGAGTCAGCTGGTGGTAAGATAAGTGGCAAACAAATTTAATTAAAATTTTTCTTTTTAAAAAATCCTTGCATTCTTTTTAATATTCTGGATTAATTTGAATTCTAATAGACCTTTGAGCAGCATTCTTTCTTGTGGGACCATTGCCAGAGTGAACTGTTTAAGAAGATTAATCTGGAAGTAGCAAGCAAAGCAATAGATATCGTAATTTTAATTATCAGGTAAATTCCCAAAATGCCCTTGAACACATAATTTCCTACAGTGTCCTTCAGTCCAAATCCTAACTACTTCGATGGGAACCTTTTTGAAGCCGGGGATAGATGAGATCTTGGGAACTGCAACATTGCAAAATTATGGCAACTGTTCCTTCTGACATCATCCAATATTTTGAAGATGTGTCACTTTAATTTGCAAAGTGTTCCTTATTTAAAAGCAATATGCAAGAATGGCAATAAGATTAAAATGGTAGGTATCAAATTTGGTTTTCATCTTTGCCATATTTTTTTTAAAAAATTAATAACTCTTTTTGGCAAACCAGCAAACCCAAATAGGATGAATCCTGAGATGATGACATAAAGATCGCTTTTGAAAAGAAAAAAAGTGAATGGGATCCTCTAATTTCTGCCTCCAACATTCAGTTTTTCAGCAGCACTCCCACTTAGTTGGTATCATGAGCCACAGCTTCAAGCAGAGTACATTAAACCTTACCAATGGTAGGGCAAGTAGGATAGTGGGGGTGGTAGAATGTAAGGTGGCTGACAAAATAGCAGCGACTGTAGAAGTAGAGGGACTCACTCAGCTGCCTCCCAACTATACACCTCCTTAACAGAAAAACTCTCAAGGGCTTTCTGCTGGACCCTATTTTGAAGATCAAAGCAAAACCATGGTGGCTTTTGCAGCGGTTGTCTTGGTAGCAATCACAAAAATGTAATGGGTAGCCTTTGGACAGGCTAACTTTAATGATGATGCTGGATAACCCTTGAATAAATGAGAAAAACAACATGCAAGATCTGAACAACTGTTTGATTTCTTACTTGGACGACAAATAAGAGACCACAAGATATTCTAGAATTTACTTTGTTGAGGAGGTTATATGAGAGATTCTTGATGTTACTCCTCAGTTCATGTTTTGCTATTTGTTTCATTCCTTCTCCAAACTCATCTCTGTATTTCTCTATAATCTTCAAGTTTACTTAGTTTTTTTAGATCAGCCATGAGATGTTAGGAAAGCCACTTTCTTAGGATTAGGAATTAAACCAAAATTTTAGAAAGTTTATGTTTGAGAACAAAGATTTGTTTGCACTTCTGTATGTTATAGAAAACTGATTTTCTGCTAACTGCTAATTTTTATATGTCCAATGGATTGCAGGTTGAATGCTTAATTGAGGAATATTCTTATTTGAGGGACAGCACTGTCAGCCATTCAATTTAAGAGATGCAATTCATCTCAAACTCATGGTGTAGTTGATAGCAAAACAGGGAGCAGTAGCCACCTTCCCAATTATTTTGTTGATGTCAGATTAGTTACTCCAGTTTGTGAAATGATAAAGTAGTGAATCATATTAGCTGACATCAAACATTTTACACTTGTGCAAGAATCTGCCTTCTCCTTCCATGTCAGAGGTGAGTTTACTCATATTTATAAGCCACGACAGCTATTGTGTTACTGCCTTTTCTTAAATGAACACTGCCCGATATCAAACATGAAACTGAACTCCTGTGCAGCAGTGATAAAATCATTGAGTACCATAGAGTATTTGTGAAAATAATCCAATTCATGATGACCCTACTTTGGAAATGAGCCACTGTTTCACTTACCAGATATATGCAGAATATTACTGGTGATCAGGAAGTTCACATGGGAGATAAAATACACACCTGCTTTGTAGAGTCTTAATAAGTGATTATAGGTTGAGCCAAGTTTATGAATAAAAATTGATTATTTAAGTGGTACAATTAGAGATGTCAATAGAATATATTCTCCTTGGTCATAACCTTCTGCTATTATTATGCTTGGACCATTCTTTAATGCTGCTACCTCCAACCTTTTGGGTGCCGGTGACTGATTCCTTGAAGGGTGGATTTTCAGAGGACCAGGGAAGCATGGTTTGAACACTGCCTGGACCCTGAACTTGTGTGTATGATGCTTCACCTGCATAGTTCCTAGTGGGCCATGCCCCAGTGCCAGTTTGTGGCCTGGGGTCAGGAACCCCTGCTTTAATGATACTGTATAGATAGCTAATGTCTAGACATCTTCTCTTCTATGTGCTAATCATGATAATCTTGCTAAGTGCACTATAGGCATATTTATGCACACAAACACATACGTGGATCTTCAGTGAGGATATTGGGATGTCATTCAGACCAGAGATGTGTAGCTGAATTATAGTCAAGAGAAGGAAAGTAGTTAAGACTGATGGGGTGGAACTACTGAGGGTCACATAGCAAGCAAGCATAAGACCAGTTACAAGTACCTTGGTATTCAACAGTCACATGAGAATCACAAAGAAGAGCCAAGGAAGATAGCAACATCAAAGTATCATGAAAGTTCCTGACAGATCCTGAAGAGCCAGTTCAGTAGAAAGAACAAGATCCATGCCATCAGTATATATGCTCTGCCAGTCATCATATACGGTGCCAGTACAGATTGCTGGCCTAAGCAGGACATGAAAGCTGTTGATATGAAGACCTGGAAGCTCCTCTCAATATGGGTTCCAACCCATGTCCAACACCCAAGGGGCTGTACACCAGATGGTAGGAGGGTGGTTGGGATATAGCGAGTGACAAAGCCATTGTTATGGATGAAACCCAGAACATCTGGAGTATACCAGCTCAGAGCCAAGCTCTGAGCCGCCCTGCAAGAACCCTAAACTCCTTGATGTAGTCTTTCACTGGCTGCCCCCTTTGTCTCAGAGCAACCAGCTCCCCCTCTGCCACCTGGGTATGGGTGTTGTCCTCAAACCGACCCCTGAGTGCCTCTAGGAACAACCCCACATCCATTAGTTCCCGGGCATGGTCGCTGTGTAAATCCGTAACCCATCAGCCACCTCCCCCATCAATACATTGGTTACTGCAACTACTATGAACCATTGGGAGGGGTAGAAATGCCCATAAAGGTCCAGGTAGCTGAGCATCTGGCTTAAAAACACAGAAACACATTCAGGACTCCCATCGAAAGTCGTTGGAATGAGCGGGGGCCCCCAAACTGGCTGCTGGGCTATCGTCCCCTGAATCCATACAGGGTTGGGCCCTACTGGTGCATTGGCCTCCTGCCCATCCCTAACCACCCTCTGTGGGGCCTCTGACTGTCTAGCCCCCCTGTCACTGGTTGGGCCTGCCCCTTGTTGGCTCAGCCCCTCCTGAGTTGGGCCCCTGCACGTCTCTCCCATGGCTGCCAGGTCGGGTGTGGGTGCCGGGGGATCCAAAGATCAGCCACACGTCTTCACCACTTGCAATTTCGGGCTGGCCAGGTGGAAGTGGGAATCCGTGGCTCTGGACGTTCCTCTGCCATGCCAGGTGGCTGGCGCTTTACTCGTTGTCACCCAGGGCTGCCTGGAGGGAGCATCACGGAAGCTCGTCTCCCCGAACTTTTCCCACAAAATGTCCAGGGTAAATTGTTTCAAAACAACTTTGTGCCTCTTTGAAATGCTATTAAAAGACTAATTAAGCTGGGACAAATTACAACTATCATTATTGGGTAGAATCTCAGAAATTAAGGTAAAAAGATGTTTTTCTGTTTCAGACTTTACTACTACTTATAACTAATACCCCCTTTCAACAATGGCAGGTGATATCTCTTAGTTTAAATGGCAAAGGAAAAACCCAAAAATTAAATATAAATTATTGCAATACGGTAAGGAAAGAGGAGACTTGGGCTTATCAGATTTGAAATTGTATTTTGATGCCTGTTGTTTTGTCTGGCTAAAAGAGTGGGTGACTCTCCAAAATAAGTGGCTACACAAGCTAGAGGGCCATGAATTAAGATTTGGATGGCATGGTTATTTATGGTATTGATAAAGTTAAAGTAAGTGTTGATTTTAATAATCACTTTGTTAGATGTGCCATAAGAGTTTAAAATAAATATAAAATAAGATACCTCTTTAGGTGTCTCCCTAGGAAGCTGATTTTAGAAAAGAAAGTGTAGTGAGGACTAGTGGACTTATAGCCAAATAATATATTTCAAATATAGTGACCGTATCCTCAAATCTAAAGGAGCTGGAATCAGGATCTGTTTGCCATTTGTTTACATCAATGGTGAAATGTAAAATTTGTTACTATTGATTCTGTGAGCCTAACCCTAACCCTTCAAAAAATCTATGACCGGAGGCAGCAGAGAAAGCTTACCAATGTCATGCGATTGAGCCTGTTGGAGGAATGGGATAAGGACTATCAATAACATCAAAGATTCTGGGAGAAATTGATAGTTTTACAATGCTCCCAAACAGATGTTCTCCCCAGGGTGCATTAACATATTGGAGAAGGATAATGTTGTGGCCTGCAGGTGGTCTGCATGGATCGTGGCTGATCCCAACAATGAGGAGGCTGGTGTGGTGTCGCACTAGTAGCTGGCACAGCCGGCACTCGTGTCAGACAGCGAGGAAGCCAAAGAGGATATGATGCCAGAGGCAGAGACTTAGCCAGGGCTGTCAGGTATGCTTCCTTCAGTATCCAGGAAAGGAAGACCCAGACTTCATCATAGGTTAAAGACTGGTACTTTTACTAGATATGAAATGAACACAACCGTGGAAAGCAGGATTCTGAAGCAAAATGCACGAAAGTTACAATTAGAAAGCATCCCCTCCCCTCTGCACCATAAATCATCCAATCCACAGGTCTCCCAGAGGTCAGGTGGGAGCAAACGTCTGGTCATGTCAGCATCCAGGAATGCAGTGTCCGTTGGTCTGATAACAGCTTAGGAAAAGGTTTCGTTTCTCAGATTTTACAAAGCCCGCGTGAGCCTAAAACCCCCTCCCTCCGTTTCTATGACAGCCGAAGCAGCAAGGCAAAGCTAGCGAGAGCCAGAGGCTCCTTCCATTGGAAAGAGCAATGCTTGGGCACGCAAGGCTGCCAAAGGGCATGAGTGGCTACTCAGGAGAAGGAGGTCTACTCAAGAGTAGGGCTTGAGGATAATTGGCCACTCCCTTAGCCTATTTAAGTCACATGCAGCTAGTGCTTTCTTGCTAAAAACAACGTCTCATTACTACAGAGTATCTTGGAGAGTGAGCGACTTCTCATATCTGGTTTTCTGGGCTGATGCCAACTTTTCTTGGACTTTGTTCTTAATAACTTTGATAAGGACCCTTTGCACGGGAAGCCTGCATTCTTGAAAGGGGTTTGTTTGGAATTAAACAGCGTTTGCGAAGGTTGGTATGTTCACATTCTCTGGGAATCCGAAACTGGGGCAGAATAGATAAGGAGAATATGTACTTACAATGGAAAGATTGTGAACGCCACCTCATCCTCATCCAGGAGAAGTTAGAAGACCAGGAGCTCCAGGAGGATATATAACACATCCAACTACTGAACAGCGAGTGAGAGAAGTTCTTTCTAAGCAAAAAATATTTTGCCCAAATTGATCTTCAGCCTCAGGCAGATCTTCAGGCAGAGATCACAACAAGCAAAAAGGACAAATCTGAGTATCCTGTCATTCGCTTGTGCCATCACAGGTACCCCAGGAGGCCACCATTCATTCTTCTAGGAAAGCCTCCTCACCCCAACACTCACATGCATCTGCTACTCATTCTTCCAAGAAAGCTGTGAATGAGAATGCCAAGTCCAAAGCAACCCATTGGTCGCATAAGCCATCCCATTCTCGGAGAATTAGCAGTGTTTCACAGCAAGCTTCCATCCTACCATTCTTCCAAGGCAACTTCTTGTCATAGCCAGAGGTCCGCTGAAGCTGCAAAGTCATGAGCCGAAGCTGTGACAGCCAAGGTGGCAAAGAGCAATTGCAGAAAGAAGAAATGGCCAAAGCTCAGGCCAGACAACAGGAAGAAATGGCTAGAGTTCAGGCCAAACAAAAGGAGGAAATGGTCAAAGTTCAGGCCAGACTTGACTATTTGAAGTACAAAAGGGAGACATAGGGAAAAGTAGCATTGGTTGAAGCTTTACAAGCAGAAGCTAACCATGCTTCACTCAACTTCAATCCTGGACAGTTAGAGAAGGAGAACTTGTATGAGCGTGTCAAGGTCTATGTGGAGGACCAGAACTCCCCGCAGCAGGGACAAGGAGGAGAACCTCAACCACTGGCTCTACGCACTACTCAGATGGCTGATATCATAAGATCCAGACCATGGACTCTTTTGAAAGTGGACAACCTACCCTGACAAACCAAGACATATGGGGCAACCAGAGGACTCCATCAGCAGCAGTGAAGGCTCCTCAGCAGGCAGGTACACAAGCAGCCATGATACACAACCTCAACATTGCAGCTAAGGACTTCCTGCCAAACCTTCCAGGCATTTCGAGTGCAGACATCCGGCCTAATGGAGGTATTCAACTTGCCTGCCAACAAAAACAGCTTTCATCACCTGTGTCATGGCAAGATGAAATTGTCCATAAATACTCTGTAGGGAACTACCAGCTGTCATTGGCACATGACTCTGCCCTAGTCAACTCTGTGGGGCTCACCTTGCCACCACCCCATCATATAACTGTCCTGAAGTCCAAAAGAATATTACAACATCCTAAGCCAGCTGGCGAAATCACAGTGGGGCAGTGGAAGGAGAACAGTCTCTGTTCTCTAACCTCGATTTTTTAACATTTTATTTATTTTATTTATTTATTTTTTATTTTTCAAATGTATATACTGCCCTTCTCCCCAAGGGACTCATTTTGGGGACCCTTTGGAGTGCAAAAAGCCTGGAGGGCATTGCGGACTAAAGGGAGAGTCCAGAGGGTGGCAAAGTGAAGGGCGATTACTCCTTGCGTGAATAGACACCCCTGTCAAGCCAGTGCGAATGTGTCTGACAGCTTGTTATGGCAGACCTGAGGCTGTGATGAGCCCGTGAGTATAGGGAAGAGAAGATTTTTATAGCATATAGTGTCATTTTAAGTGACTACTTTGAATACAACAAGATTAAAGATCTTTTAGAAGAACTGAGTCTAGTCTTAGCTAGTCTTAGATTTTCCAGGGAGAGAGCGAGTGGCGATTCGGCGGAAGGAGAAATGAGTCAGCATATTACATCTAACTGTTAAGATGGTGGCAAGGAGAAAAGTGTGAAGACTGTGAAGGTGCGGCAAGATTGTTGATAACTGGTGAGAAAAGGAAAGAGAAGACGAAGAAGGAGAGAGAGTTGGTATAGTAGAGCGACAGAAAAGGACAGGATCGGAATCGAAAGGAGAAGAAGTGAGAGCTGACATTGCCGTGTTTCAACAGTAAGAGGAGCCGATTGGACGAGTGCTTGAATTGTAAAAGAAAGAATTTCTTTTTTTTCCAATTGAACTTTCGAATAGAGGATCCAAAGGATATTGAGGCAAAATTAAAGTGGAGGGGGAAGAAAAGTGATCCAAGGAACTATATAAAACCTATAAAATTATATACTAAGTATACTGCCGAGGCACAAGGGACTTGGGAGGAGTCAAGAGTGGTATTTGAAAGAAGGCACCGGAGAAGACATAAGATTTATACCCTTAAGAAATTGGTTGTCTGAATCTTAAGGTATATTTAATACATTTTATACTTTTCTTAGTGATCAAGTGAATAATTGTGAATTAATCAAAATTTAATTAAATTTATATCTGATTATAATAATTATCCTAACTGCAAATATTAGAAAGTAGTAATATTGATAGAATTTATAACTTGTAAAGGGTGTAAACAATTTATGGATATTAGATATAGATAATATAGAATTTGTGAATATATGAAATATTGATAATTGATATTAATTTGTTTAACTTCGTATAAATTGAGATTTATATTTTTGAATTAACTTGAGATATATATCTACTTGACTGCTAATAGATGCCCTAATCCTGATTGCTAGTTTTGATTCTAAAATTGATATACATATAGATTTGTTCAGTGACTTAAGATAGTTTGATTAATATAGAGCATTGATATTGTTATTTATCTTACCTGCATTTTTGTATATTTATAGCTATATTAATAATAATAACAACAAAAAATAATAACAATAAAAACAAAAAGTAGATAGGATTTGGTTGATGACAGTGTGGAAAAATATTTATAAGATTTTGGGAGAGCAAAGCAGAGTATTGAAAGAGATGACCAGACTTCCGGTTGGTGAATCTCAGCGGCATGGTGCTGTGACAGCGATCGCTGCCTTCAGCGCCACTTTCCGCCATGTTTTGGGGCCCCTTCGAGGTGTTGGAGCTTGGAGAGCTCCGCGGACATTAGTGGGGTGTCGGTAGACAGAGCAGTGAGGAGCAAGCACTCTCTGTTGAACTGACAGCCACTGTCAAACCAACGCGGTGTGTCTGCCATTAATGGCAGGCTCAAAGCTGCGATAGCCAACAAGACAGGAAGCGAGAAGATTTCGGTGAAGTCGGTGCCTGTTACCATTCATATCCACCCCCTTTGAGCACACCTAGTGTGTGGTCGATCGGATTGTGCTGGCTGCGTTGGGAAAGAAGGACTCTGGAAGAAATTGGCGGCGATTGTGAGGCAGGAGGAGATCGAATGTAAATAGGATTACAGACGAGCTGGTGAGACTGAGGATATCTTTAGAATGGGAAACGGCACTTCCAGGAGATAGAACTGATACTTTGTACTGAGTGAATTAACTGTGAAAGCTGACAGTGTGGATTGGAATGATTGAATAAAGGAGACTGTATCCAGAAAGCGCGGCTGTTGACAGGACAAAGGAGAAAGTTAGACTGGAGCTGAGAGAAGGAGAGAGCCTCAGGGGAAGATAAGGTGGCCGATGTAACCTGAATGACTATGCAAAATTGACAGTGACTGAATCTGAGAGTCACTGAGAGAGAAACGGACTATCCAACTAAGTGTGCCTGTTGCACCGCTGGAAAGGATAATTTTTATACTTTTGGTCTTTATTTCCCTTTTACTTTTTTGATTGTGAGAAATTATTGAACAATTGATTAATGACCAGATAAATAACAATTTATAAATAACAAAAATAACAACAACAAAAAAGAGATACTAATACCAGGAAATTTCATATTTATAGCTATTTTTCTATATTTATATATTTATAGTTACTTCTCTGTTCTTCTAAAGTTATATCATTTATATTAGGTTTTCTAATTTATATAATTAAATTTAACTGTCTATATAATATATAACATTCATTAAGGAACTTTTAGATCTTTAGATACCCATATTAAGGGATTTATATACTCTATATTTGCTCTTTCTCTTTCTTTCTTCTTTTCTTTTTTTCTTCTTTCTTTTTTTTTCCTTCTTTTTTCCCTCTTCTCTTCTCTCCCTTCTAAAATTATTGCTTCTTAATTTTGACAGTCTTTATTTAATCTGGATTAACTTCTATAAGTCTGTATAATTAATTAATTACTCAATTGTGTGTTTATACTATTTCATATATATTTGAATATTAGGATTAAGGGTAAAATAGGGATATATAAATTTCATAAATTCAAATACTGATTGAAGGTGGGAATATTCTCTAGTTTAAACCAATGAATTTTGATAATTGACAAATTAGAGATCTGTTAAGGGACAGACGATAACAGTCAACAACTTGAACTAGTGTTTCTCTAAAACAATACTGTGTAGTGAAATAGGGGGGAAAGTTTAGAAATAAATATATTTGATATTTCTTCATAGTGGAGAAAAGAGAATAATATTTGGTAGAGGCAACCAAATATTGGTGAATGACAATTTGGAAAAACATTGAAAGGATCATAAGAGAACAGAAAAAGGTGTTAAAAGAGATGACAAGCCTCTCATCTACTGTGAAAAAAACAGGAAAGAAAACACCCTCAAACCCCACAATTACAATGTCATCACCAGCTTTGCAGAAATCAACTGAAGGCTTATCCAAAACTGAAAAATCAGCAATGATACCTACAATGCAAGCAATGCAATCAACATTGACAGCTATACAATGATTATGATGCAGGAGAAAATGTCAAAGAATCATATAGAGTTGAAGAAAGACATTGGAGTTGAAGAAAGACATTGGAGCAATAGATCAAAAAATGAATGATATACAGGAGTCAATACAAAGCAATACACAGAAGATAAAAAAGATGGAAGATAAAATGGAGCAACAGGAAAAAAACTTGGATATGGTTGATCAAAGGTTGATGGCACAGAATAGGGAATTGGAAGACTCAATTACCCAACTGGAAATGGATCGAGCCTCCTTTTACTTGCGTGTCCAAAATATCATCGAAGAGAAAGAAGAGGACCTAGGCCAAGTGATGGCAGAAATAATTGCTGAAGTGCTGCAGCAAGATAAACTTGAAATTATTAAAGAATTAGATGAGGTGTACAGGGTCCAGACTAATTACGCAAGGAGAAATAAACTGCCAAGGGAGGTGCATATTCGATTTGCCAGAAAGAAGGTGAGGGATATCTTCTATAGTATGACAAGAGAGGAACAGGTGACGTATAAGGGGAAAGAGATAATAGTATTAAAACAGATCCCAAGGAGGGTAAGAGAAGTTAGGAGAGAGTATAGATTTTTGGCTACCCAACTGAACAAGAGGAACATTCTTTTTAGGTGGATCTTGCCGGAAGGCATGATCATTACGTGGCAAGGAAATAAAATTAGGATAGATAGTTTGGTAGCTGCTCAAGAGTTCCTAGATCAACTAAGAGCAAGTGAGGAAAATCAAAGCAGTAAGGAGGAATTGGAAGCGATAACACCAGAAGAAGAAGTTACTCAGAAGAAAAAAGAGAAAGAAAGAACACCGGAGAAGAAGAGGGGGGAAGATAAGAATAGTAAAGAAACAACAAAAAACCAACGAGCCAAGAGCTACACGAGCCAATAAGTAAAAGAATAACATAAAAGATAAAGAAATGGAAGATTGGAGATTGATTTCGATTAATGTAAATGGCTTGAATGATAATAAAAAGAAGAATTTTTTTTTACAAAATTAGTTAAATTAAATGCAGACATAGTGTGCCTCCAAGAGGTACACATTAAAAAGGAAAACCAAAAATATTTAGAAAATAAGAAATTAGGAAATCTTTTCACTTCTTTAGCTGAAAAAAAGAAACGAGGGGTAGCATTGTACATAAAGAAAGATATAAAAGCAGAATTAAAATATGTAGATTCAAAGGGTAGGATCCTAATGGTAGAAGTAATGAGAGGTAACTGTCCTATTCTATTAACAGTAATCTATGCACCGAATGAAAAATTGGGAGATTTTTATAAAAAATTAGGGGAAAGATTAAGTTCAATGAATAACAATAATATCTGTATAATTGGGGATTTTAACGGGGTAATAAACCCAGATAAAGATTACAAAGGGCCCAAGGGTAAAAAGAAAAAAAGGAAAACTATACCTAGATCATTTTTTGATTTGACAGAAGAGCTTAATTTAGTAGATATTTGGCGCACTCTGCACCCACATAAGAAGCAATATACATATTTTTCGAACCCCAAAAAGGCATGGTCCAGAATTGATATGATGTGGGCAAGCAGAAATATAGGACTGGACATTATGTCAATAGAAAATACACCAAATGTATGGGCTGATCATAGCCCACTAGAAGTGAAATGGAAAAGCACCTACAAGAAGGAAAATACAAGATGGAGATTGAATAGCCAATTCTTAAAGGACAAGCAAAATATAGAGAAAGTTAAACAAGAACTAAAATTCTTTTTTGAAGAAAATGAAAAAGAACCAACCTCCCGAGCAATTATTTGGGACACAATGAAAGCTTATCTGAGAGGCCTGGTGATGGCGCATATAGGAATAAAGAAAGAAGAGAGAGGCAGAAGGCTTTGATAGATGAATTAGGGAATGCTGAGAAGGAACTGCAACAAAATCCAGACAATAAGCAAGCCAAAGAAAATTGGATGGTGGTACAACATAAATTAAATATTATTGATCAGGAGGAGCTGGCGTACAAAATGAAAAGAACTAAACAATATTACTTTGAAAACGCAAATAAGCCGGGCAGATGGCTATCTTATAGATTAAAAAAAGAAAATGAGAAAGGGATAATATATCAACTGGAAGATCTGGATGGTTGGATTATTAACAAGGAAAAAGACAAATTAAAGCTTGCTCAGGAATATTATGCTTCTCTGTATACAGAAGAACAAGTCCCTACAGAGAAGGTGATCCAATACTTGGCAAAAGAAAACCTTCCAAAGATAGGGGAAGAGGAGAAAGAAATGCTAAATAAGGAAATAACTATGACAGAGCTGAGAATTGCAATATCTAAGATCAAAAAGAATAAGTCCCCAGGACCGGATGGATTCCCAGGAGAATTGTACAAAAATGTAGATTTGGAAGAAATTCTATTACCAAAACTATTGGAAATTTATAATGAGGCCTTAATAGAATCTAAAATACCAGAATCATGGAGAGAGGCGTATATTACGCTCCTCCAAAAAGAAGAAGACCCAAATCTAATAAAAAATTATAGACCGATCTCTTTGCTCAATACGGACTATAAAATTTACATGAGTATCATAGCAGAAAGACTAAAGATAATTTTGAACAATCTAATACATAGCGATCAAAATGGATTCCTCCCTAGGAGGCATATCAGAAATAATACAAGGACGATAATAGATGTATTAGAGTATTATGACGAACACCCGAATAAAGAAATGGCACTGGTCTTTGTTGACGCCCAACTTGAATTGGCAGTTTATGAAACAACAAATTACTCAAATGGAATTCGGACTAAATTTTACCAACACTATATCTACAATATACAAGAAACAATGTGCCAACATCTTAATGAATGGAGGATTATCAGAAACATTTCAAATTAGAAAAGGGGTTAGACAAGGGTGCCCTCTGTCCCCCCTTCTATTTATCCTAGCCTTAGAAGTTCTTTTGAGGAAGATTAGGAATAATAATGAAATTAAGGGACTGAGTGTTAAAAAAGAGTCGTATAAAGCCCAGGCATTTGCTGATGATGTGGCGTTAATCATGGAAGAACCATTAGAATCAGGCATTAAACTTTTGGAGGAATTAGGCAATTATGGAGAGGTAGCAGGTTTTAAATTAAATCCAAAACCAAATTAGTAACCAAAAATATGACAGAGGCATGAAAGAAAATATTGGAAGAGTTAATGGAGATTCAAATTGTTAAGAAGGTAAAATACCTAGGGGTTTGGATTTCAGCGAAGTGCTCAGCCCTCAAGGAGGATAACTATGTACCGTTAATCAGGAATATAAAACAGGATCTGGAAAAATGGGGAAGACTGCAAATATCATTTTTAGGCAGAATTGCAGCAACAAAAATGAGTATACTACCCAAACTATTATATTTATTCCAAACAGTCCCTGTCAAACTGGACAAAAAATTCTTTTTAGAACTTAATGCAATAATTAGGAAATTCATTTGGGAGGGAAAGAAACCAAGGATAGCAATTAGAAATTTACAGGATAAGAAGGAGAGAGGGGGATTTGGATTACCCAAATGGGAGACATATCAAAAAGCTGCAAACTTAGTATGGCTGAAAGATTGGGCTACTCTGCAAAATAAAAGACTCCTAACTCTGGAAGGACATGACCTCCAGAAGGGCTGGCATGCATACCTCTGGGAACCTGGAAAAAAAACCAAAACATACTTCCATAGACATAAAATAAGGGAGACCCTGATACAAACATGGGGAGAGATAAGACAGAGGCAATACATAAAAATTCCGAGATGGCTCTCCACCATGGAGGCATTAATATACCCAAATGTACTGGAAATAGGAAAGATGTTCAGATATAAAGAGATATTGGATGGGGGAGGGAACCTTAAAATTAGGGAAGAATTGAGGGAGCAAGGCATTATTATAGACTGGTGGCCATATACTCAAATTACATCACGATATAAAAAGGACAAGGAGGAATTCAGTATAGAGACAGGTATAAATGGATTCGATAAGATTTGGATGGGTTCAGATGAGAAAATTTTAGCTAAATTATACAATTATTTATTGGAATATGACACTGTAGAGGAGGTGGTTAAGGAGCCGATGTTGGCCTGGGCTAAAAATATTGGTCAAAATATAAATCTGGACGAATGGGATACAATTTGGAATAAAAACCTTAAAATGACCAGGGCAGTGACTTACAAGGAGAACCACTATAAGATGTTTTATAGGTGGTACATGGCCCCTGCAAGGACAGCAAAGATATACCCCAACTTGACAGCAAACTGTTGGAAATGCGACCATCAACAGGGCACCTTCTATCACTGTTGGTGGACCTGTAACCAGGCACAAAAATATTGGAAGACGATATCAAAGTGGATTACGGAAATTATAGGAGAGGATTTTGATTTCGACCCCAAAGCACTTCTCCTGGGAATCTTAAAAACAGAGTATATTAAAGAGAAAAAGTATCTAATTATACACATAGTGACAGCCGCAAGGATTTCTTTTGCTCAGTACTGGAAGGAAAAACAGCTACCTTCAGAAGAATTTGTTATAAAGAAAATATTGGAGTGTGCAGAAATGAATAAATTGTCCCTAGAAATCAATGACAGAACAGATTCGGAGTATTATGGCGTGTGGGGCATGTGGTATGAGTGGCTGGAGAGAAAAAAAAAAACGAGATAGTATATAGAGGATAATTACTAGCCAATTAATGAAGATATATATTACTGTGTATTATTATGTGAAATAATTATTAAGATAAAATTTATCACTATTATGTTCACTTATAAGAAGTAATAGTATATGTATATGTATGACAAGATAAAAGTTTATGTATCTGTTTATGCACCACGGAACCAAAAATGTTTCTTATTGTACTGTTGATTCGTATAAATAAAAATTAAAAAAAAATGAAAGAGATGACCAGTCTTCGACTGAGGGGCCTTCAAAGGTGGAAAAATCTACTATGGCTCCAAATATGCAAACAATGCAAGCCACCCTGATGTTGATTCAAGAGACAATGGTAAATTGGGAGGGAGGTGGGGCTCAAAACTTGGTTAAAATGTTTGTAAAAACTTCTCAATTAAAAAAAAAAGAGAGAGAATGGTAAAGATGCAAGAAATGATGTTCAGCAACCATGGCGAAATGAAAGCCGATATTCAAAAATTAGATAGTAAAATGAACTCAATGCAGGAAGCAATTCAGAAGAATGAACAAAAAATAAAAATTGTAGAAACTAAAGCTGAGCAAACTGAAAAAAAAATGGATTAGGTAGGTCAGAAGAAGAAAGCTCTAAATAAAGACCTTGAGGACTCTGTGATTCAGCTGGAAATGGACCGGGCATCATTCTATTTGAGATTCCAAAATGGGACTGAGGCAAAAGATGAAGATCTTGGACAGATAATGGCAGAGATTATAGCAGAATCTTTATAGAGGGATAAATAATAAATCGTGGTGGAAATAGACAAAGTATATTGAATTCAAATGAATTACGCCAGACGCCATAAACTGTCCAGAGAGGTCCATATCAGATTTGTTAAAAAGAGGGTCCGTGACATAATATACAATATAACTCGAGAAGAACCTATGATTTACAGGGGAAAGGAAATCACCACCTTGAAACAAGTTCCTAGAAGAGTTCGAGATCAGTGTAAAGACTATCGCTTCCTAGTTATACAGCTGAACAAACAAAATATTATGTTTCCAGAAGTGATGCTTGTCACGTGGCAAGGCAAGAAGATTAAAATAGACAGTTTAGTGATGGCACAAGATTTCCTGGATCAACTGACAGGAAACAAAGAGGAGTAGAGCAGCAAAGAGGAGGCCATAAGCCAGGAAGACCTGTCACACCAACGAGATGCCAAAGAAGGAGCCCTGGAAACGAAGAATAAGGAAGAAAAAGAAAATCAAGAATAAAAGGTAGTAAAACAAGAATTCAAAGGGTTACAAGGGCAAATAGATACTAACACTAGGTAGATAGACTAAAAAATGGAAGACTGGAAGACTCATATCAATAAACGTAAATGGATTAAATGCAACAGGAAAAAGAAGACAAATATTCAGAAAGTTAATTAAGCAAAAATTAATTAAGCAGATATAATATGCCTCCAGGAGGTACATATTCGGAAGCAGGATGAAAAATATTTGGAATATTGCAAACTAGGGAAATTATATACAGCTTTATCAGAGAAGAATATATATTAAGATATATATTAAGGGAGGAATAATAGCCAAACAAATCTATGTGGACTCAAAGGGAAGAACTTTAATGGTGGAAATAAAGAGAGTATACTTCAATTCTGTTAGTAGTTATTTATGCGCCTAATAAAAATCAGGGGGACTATTATAAGAAATTACATGAAAAGAATTATGACAGTGTATAGGAATATATGTATTGTGGGCAACTATAATGGGATAGTAGATACCAAAAAAGACTATGCCAATGGTAAAGATAAGAAGAAAAGAAATACATTACCCAAAATGTTTTTTAATATGGTAGATGAACTAAATTTAATAGACATGTGGAGAATTCTTCACTCAAAAGAAAATAAATATACTTTTTACTCTAACCCTCATGCATCTTGTTCTAGAATTGATATGTTGTGGATGAATAGGGAACTAAGATTAGGAATAGAAAAAATTGAGATTTTCCTAAATATGTGGGCAGATCACAACCCCCTCAAAGTAACATGGAAAGGCTCCCAAAAAGAATCAGAAGATGGATGTTAAACCCTCAAATATTAAATGAAAAGGATTATATAGAAAGGATAATGAAGGAACTGAGATTATTTTTTAAGAAAATAAAAAACAACACACCCCTCTAACAAATTTAAGGGATACTATGAAAGCCTACATAAGGTGGATAACAATAGCCTGTAATGCAAAGAAAAATAAAGAAAAATGGAAGATGGACAATTCCTTATTGGAAGTTACAAATATCGCTTTTAGGTAGGATAGCATCTATTAAGATGAATATCCTATCAAAACTACTATATATATTTCAAACAATACCCATCCCATTAGATAAAAAATTCTTTGTAGAACTCAACAAATTCGTGTGGTCTGGGAAAAAGGCAAGGATAAAATTACTTCAAGATCGCTTTAAGATAGTAAATGTAGGGGTGGTTTTGGTTTTTCGATATGGGAAATATATAATAAAACAGCTATGTTAGTTTGGATAAGAGATTGGGTCAATTTAAGGAATAGAAGAATTTTAACTTTGGAGGGACCCGACCTACAAAAGGGGTGGCATGCTTTTATGTGGGACAAAAGGAACAGGATACATTCATACTTCAGACATAAAATTAGTCTGATGCATTGATACAAATTTGGGAAGAAGTAAGGAGGAAGCATTATATGAAAATTCCGGACTGGCTGTCTACCATGGAAGCTATGATCCACGCCAACACAGTAGCTATAGGTAAAATGCTTGGATACAAAGAAATTTTAGACAAAGAAGAAAAACTTAAAAGTAACTAGGTATTAAAAGAACAGGGAATGCTCACTGCTTGGTGGCCATACTTACAAATACAATCCAGATATAAGAAAGATATGGAAGAATTTGGTATTGACATAGAACCAAATCAATTAGCTAAATTGCTGATGAGCCTCGGAAGAAAATTAATATCCAGATTATATAATTACTTATTAGAATTTGATAGAGCGGAGGAGGTGATCACATGGGCCAAGAATATAGGGCACAATATAAACTTTGATGAATGACAAACTATTTGGGTACAATATAAACTTAGATGAATGGGAAACTATTTGGAATAAAAATTATATGTTAACAAAATCAATAAGGAAAATCAATATAAAATTCTATATCATTGGCACCTACCACCAGCAAGACTGGGTAAAATATACCTGAAGCTACAGTTGGAACTGTAATCACCACCAGGGTACCTTCTTTCATGTGTGGTAGCTATGCCCGAAGCGAAGAAGTATTGGAGTGAAATACAACACTGGTTACAAGATTTAACAAACTGAGTTAATTCTGGAACATTTCTCCTGGGTGTACTAAAAATCAAATATGACCAAAAAAAAAATAAGGTATTTGATTCTAATATACTTACAGCAGCAAGAATTGCGTTCGTGCAATATTGGAAAAAACATAACTTACCACCAGAGGGATTGATTATTTAAAAAATATTTGAATGTGCCAAAATGAATAAATTAACTTTAGAATTAAAAGAAAAAGATGATTCAGAATATTATGCAGTGTGAGAAAAATGGTATGGGTGGATAGATAACAGAAATAAAAATAGGTACTGTTTATAAGGAAGTTGATGTTGTATATGGATAGATAGATAGACAGACAGACAGACAGACAGACAGACAGAGATCCCAACAGGCAACCAATGGTGTTGTAATACCAGAGTCCTTCCCCCTTTGCAGATGATAGCTAGCAACAGAGAGAGAGAGAGAATCGAGCCAGAAGATAGGCTGAGATCTCAACAAGCAGTCAGCAGTGTTGTAATGCCTACCAGAATCCTTCCTTCTTTGCAGTTGACAGTTAGTAATAGGGAACCAGAGAAAGCTGGGCCTTTAACATGCAGTCAGGCTACAGCTAGGATAATGAAGGAGGAGAAAAAACTGCTGCCCTCCAATCAGGACACAGAGTTGTAGGCTAACCAGCATACGTCAGCAGCAGCAAACATAGAAAAGCAACAACTCCGATCTCACAGCATACCCACAGCTTCTAAACTGAAAGTAGGGGCCTGATGATGACAAGTTAGAGAGCTTGTCGAAACGTTGCCAAAAAGAAAACTTTTAAAGTGTTGGTTAGGATTTTAGCCAGAGTTTAAAAAGATCTTACAAAGTGTTTTTATTTTTATTTTACTAAGCTTTCGTCAGCCATCTGCTGACATCGTCAGAGTATTAAACTACCATTACAGAGATCTCTGCCTTTATATGCCATTAATCAATTACCTTGAACATGTAATAGGCCCTTCCAGTCATCTCCCACTTGGAAGTATTATCCAAGGGGGAGACATCTTCAATAGTTTACCTCAATTCTTTTAAAATTTTAAAATCTTAAGTTCCAGAGTTTGCAGTATGTCTGCTTCTTTTTTTTCTAATATATCTGGAACTCATATTTTTAGAATAGTTTGTAATGAATATTGGCATGAAACATTACAACGAGCACACAATTGGGAGATTAATGCCAGACAAAAGGCAACTAACCATGAGAACCTGGCCTTTCCTCACAGCTGCATTCAAAATGGCCTTCCACCAAAATTGCTGCAGAGGAGACTTGTAGTTGACAGAACAGAGGGCAACACAGCGGTTTGCCAGTTCCAGTCTAGAATACTATATGCAATGATCAATGACTGCCATAGACAAATTAATGCGCAAATGGTAAGAATTAGGCAATGCTGAGCACAGTGTCGGGCAAGGTTGACAGGTGCTCACTTTGATACCCTTAACTATAGAATATCCCAAGTGGCACAGGAGGCATGCCTATGAAAAATTAGCATGCTTAGACAAAAAACAGAAGCACTGTAGTCCCAGAGAACCCACCAGATGAAAAAAAAAACATCGGTGCAAAATCTATCCTTGAAAGTACTTACTGACGTACAGGTCTGGATTCTACAATGGGATGCTGGTTTCAATTTGGCTGATGCTAAACCGATTGATTTTGCGGCGGCCCTTGAGACAATGATCCTTCAACTAGAAGCCACCGAAGAGGTAAAAAATTCCATTAGACAGTGGTTGATAGGGTCTCTTACTGCCATAGGCAGATAGTTATTTTATCAAAATCGGAAAGGTCTGCCCTCCAGGAATTGAGAAAGGATAATTCCATCGTTATACTACCAGCACACAAAGATAGAGCGACAGTAGTCATGGACAGGACGGACTATAACAAGAAGGTTTATGACCTCCTCAGTGACAGGACAAAGATCCTATGACATCACTTAAGAAATTAATAAGGCAGCCAATAAACTTAAAAGGCAAGGGAAAGTTGTTGATGATGATCTAAAAATGATTTGACCAATAGACACAGCCATGGCATGATTTTATGGGTTACCAAAGATCCACAAGGCAGGGGTACCCCTGCACCCCATTGTCTCCCTTTATGGCACTCCTACATTCGGCTTAGCCAAATGGCTATATGAACAACTACGACATCTGGTTGAAGATGCCACTACTAGCGTGAGGTCCTCCACTGACTTTTTACAAAGGTTGGAGGGAGTGGAGGATGGGGAAGATGAGACCAAGGTGTCATTTGATGTCATGTCTCTGTTTACGTGCATCCCCCAGGAGCTGGCGGCCTAACTATAAAGGAATTATTAGTGGAGAGGGAGTCACACAAACCCAAATCACCTAGCATAGATGACCTCCTCCACCTGCTGAATTTCTGCCTTCAGACTTATTTCACATTTGGCAGCCATTGGTACGAACAGATAAAGCTGACACCCATGGGATCTCCGATCTCGGGAGTGGTAGCAGAGGTGGTCTTCTAGAAATTGGAAAAAGAGGCTACGAAAAGTTACAAACCCAGGTTTTGGGCACGTTATGTCAATGACATATTTGTCATCATTAAATGGCGAGATAAGATCAGCTTTATAAGAACCCTCAATTCCATATCTGGACATTCAATTTGGATGGAGGAAGAGACCAACAACACACTGGCCTTTCTGGATGTGCTGGTCAACCGCAACCCAGACTGGAGTCTTGACACACATGTGCATTGGAAAACCACGAACACGGACCGTATTTTACATAAGGAGGGCAATCACCCCATGACACATAAAATCAGTTGTATTCAGGCACTGTTCAGTAGGATAGACACTCATTGTAGTACACCAGCAGCTAAAGCCAAGGAGTGGGCATATCTTTATCAGGTCTGTGCAAGCTCAACGGATACTGAATGGACTTTATCCGAAGGTATGCTACACCTAGGGTTCGGCAGCCTACTGTGGGTACCAGTGGAGCTGCTGGGTGGAGGGTACTCCCATATGTACAGGAGGTATGCGAAAGTGCTGCACGCATCCTCTCAGCACATGGAGTCAAAGTGGCACATAAGTGTTGTGGCCCCGTCCTCTGAGCCTATCCCTTTGGAGGAAGGCAGCTCTGAGCAGGAGGAAGAGGAGCCAGCCAGATCTCCCAGCCCTCCCCCTCTGGCACCGGCTCAGGTGCCAGCTGAAAGAGAGCCAAGTAGTGGGGAAACAGGTGTCTCAGATGAGAGTGAGGGAGAGACGTCATTCCTGGACGCACGCCAAAGAAGGCGAGAGAAAAGGGTACTGCAGCTGCGACGTATGAGAAAATCCTGAGTCATTGGATTGGAGTCACGGGATCAATGACTCACTGGACCACACCCAGAAGCATATGTATATAAGACAGTACGGTGGGTCACGAAGTTCGTGACGAACAAAGCTAAACAAACGGAGCAACCTCGTAGTCTTGGAAGCTAGATGAACGGCAAAGCTACGTAGGAGATTTTCTTGTTTGTGTAAACCAATAAAGTCCTTGGCAGACGGTGTGCATATCGCTGCCAAGGTTGAGATAAGAACTGCGGAGTGTGCCAAGTGATTATTAACCCTCGGCTGGCTGTGTTTTTGTGGGTCTCTGAAGGGGGGGGACAGATCATCTTGTTCGTCACCTAAAACTCCATCGTTAACCCACGATGGACCAACAGCTGCAGCAGCAGGTACAGCAGATGCTGGAGGCCAATCAACTTCTGCAACAGCAAGTAGCACAGCTAACTGCACAACTTGCTTTGGGAAATGCTCCTGTAGCAGCTCCACCTGCTCCCCTTCCCCGTCCAAGATGCCCAGTGAACATGCCAGATAAGTTTTCTGGACAGCAGGAAATGTTCCCGGCCTTCTTGGGACAGTGCCAGCTGTACATGGCAATGCGGCCGGAGGATTTTCCGGATGACCGGGTTCGGGTGGCTTTTATTATCAGCTCCCTCTCTGGCACTGCCGCCCGATGGGCCACGCCCCTGTTGCTGCAAGACAGCCCCTTGCTTCTGGACTATCAGGGCTTTTTGCAACACCTGCGCACCATGTTTGAGGACCCCCTCCGGGTGCAGACGGCAGCGAGGCGCATCAAAGACCTCCGCCAAGGCAAGCGCCCCCTGCAGGACTATATTGCGGAGTTCCGATTGCTAGGCCAGGATTCGGCCTGGAATGAGGCGGCGCTGATGGATGCCTTCCAGGACGGCCTCTGCGATGAGATGCAGGACGAGCTGGTTCGGGTGGAGGCGCCACAGACCCTGGACGCGCTGGTGACCCAATGCCTGCGCATCGATGCCCGCCTACAACGGCGACGGCCCCGTAGGGCTCTTCCGGAACCACCAACAGTGCCGGCACCCCCGCGTTTCGTACCAACAGCGCCCCGGACCGTACCGCGTTTGGTGGCGACGGCTGAGGAGCCCATGGAGCTCGGAGCAGCCAGACCTCAACTGACGGCCCAGGAGCGGATGCGGAGACGCCAAGGGGGGTTGTGCCTCTATTGCGGCGAGGCTGGACATTTCGCCGCCTCGTGTCCCCGGAAGCGGAGTGGATCGCTCAAGTCTGTTCCGGAGCCTCGGCGTGACCAGCCGGGAAACGGGTCAGGCCTGGCTTAGGGGAAACTCTGGGTCAGGCAGGTGACCATGCCCCGCCGGAGGCGGCGGCTGTGGACTGTGAGCCCCCTCGGCACCTGATTTTGAACACCCGGGTGTTGTTGGCTAACCGGTCGGAGGGGCTCCAGGCGCACGCGCTGGTGGACTCGGGGGCCACCACGAACTTTATGGACCAGGCCTTTGTGGCCCATTACAAGGTTCCCTTGGTTCCAGTGGACCCTCCGTTGAGGGTCGAAACTATTGATGGGCGGGAACTTGTGGCGGGGCCCATCAACTTTGCTACTCAGCCCTTGCGCCTTGCCATTGGGAACCATGAGGAGGCGATCCAGTTTTATGTGACGGCGGACCTGCACTTCCCCTTGGTCCTGGGGATGGCCTGGCTTCGGGCGCACGACCCTCAGGTGGCGTGGTCGAGAAATGCCATCTCGTTCCCCAGCCTGCAGTGTGTCGACCACCTTCGCCACACCTGTGCCGGCCAGGACGTCGCTGCCCCGAACGTCTCCTTGCCTCCGGAGCTGACATCCTTCGCCGACGTGTTCAGCGAGAAGGAGGCGGATCGCTTGCCCCCGTACCGACCCTACGACTGCGCGGTGGACTTGATGCCCAATGCGCCCCTGCCCTCGGGACGCCTGTACTCCATGTCGGAGCCCGAGCTGGCCGCCTTACGGGACTTTCTGGACAAGAACCTGGCCCGTGGGTTCATCCGGCCTTTGACCTCCCCGCTCTCGGCCCCAGTCCTCTTCGTGAAAAAGAAGACGGGGGACTTGCGCCTGTGTTGCGACTACCGGCGCTTGAATGCCATCACGGTACGGAATCGCTATCCCCTGCCGCTGATTCCGGAGCTGATGGAGAGGTTGCGGGAGGCTTCGATTTTCACCAAGCTCGACCTCCGGGGAGCCTACAACCTGGTGCGGATGCGAGAGGGGGACGAGTGGAAGACGGCATTTGGCACCCGATACGGACACTTTGAATATACCGTCATGCCGTTCGGGTTGACCAACGCCCCCGCGGTCTTCCAGCACTTGATGAACGACGTGTTCCGGGACATGCTGGATCGGTTCGTGGTGATCTACCTGGATGATATTTTGATCTATTCCCGGACCCCGGAGAGTCACCTCCAGCATGTCTGCCAGGTCCTGCAGCGCCTGCGGGAGCACCAGCTCTATGCGAAGTTGGAGAAATGTTACTTCTTCCAGACTTCCATAGAGTTCCTCGGGCACATCATCACCCCCGAGGGCATCGCGATGGACCCACACAAGGTGGCGGCCTTGCGCAGTTGGGAACCCCCGCGTCGGGTGAAGGACGTCCAGCGTCTGTTGGGATTCGCCAACTACTACCGGACCTTCATCCCGGGCTTTGCCACCCTGACCGTGCCGTTGACCCAGCTCCTTCGGAAGAAGGTTCCATTCCAGTGGGGGCCCCCGCAGCAGCAGGCCTTCGAGGTTCTCAAGCAGGCCTTTGTCACGGAGCTGGTCCTGAAGCACCCCGATCCACACCGTCCGTTCGTGGTTGAGACAGACGCGTCCAACGTGGCGATTGGAGCGGTGCTGCTACAGGCTCCGGTGGATGGCGGCACTCTTTTTCCCTGCGCTTACTACTCCCGGAAACTCACTCCTTCCGAGCGCAACTACACCATCTGGGAAAAGGAGTTGCTGGCTATCAAGGCCGCGTTCGAGGCTTGGCGACATCACCTCGAGGGAGCCCGACACCAGGTGGAGGTGCGGACGAACCATCGGAACCTGGAGCACCTCACCACGGCCAGGAATTTGAACCAGCGGCAGATCCGGTGGTCGTTGTTTTTCGCCCGGTTCAACTTCCACGTCACATACATTCCGAGCCACCTCAACCAGAGGGCGGACGCGCTATCCCGTAAGCCGGAATACTTTTGCCCCAAGGACTCCCTTTCCCCCCGGACGGTGCTGCCAGAGGACTCCTTGGCCGCGGTCCAGGAACCAGTGGACCTGCGGACTCAGGTGCTGGAAGCGCAGCGACGGGACGACTGGTCGCAGCAGCGGAGAGCGGACGTCGGCCCCGCGTCCCCATGGACCGTGGAGGAGGGCTTGCTCAGGCACCGGGGTCGGCTGTACGTGCCCACAAGTCCGCTCCGAGCCCTCGTCATGAACCAGTGCCATGACAACCCCGCGGCGGGGCACTTCGGCTTCTTTAAGACCTTGAACCTAGTGACACGGACTTTTTGGTGGCCTCGGGTACGGCACGATGTGCACGCCTACGTGATGTCCTGTGTGCCATGCCAACAGGCCAAAGCCGCGTCCGGCTCCCCTCCTGGACTCCTCCAGCCGCTGCCAACACCGGAGAGACCGTGGGGAGCCATCTCCATGGACTTCCTGACTGACCTGCCCCTGTCCGCTACATTCACGACCGTCCTCGTGGTGGTGGATGCGCTCACGAAGATGGCACATTTCATCCCGTGCCGCGGCCTGCCCTCGGCTCGTACCACGGCTCGCCTGTTCCTGCAACACATCTTCCGCCTCCACGGCCTGCCGGACCAGGTGGTTTCGGATCGCGGGGCCCAGTTCACGGCCCGCTTCTGGAAAAGCCTGATGGCTGCGCTGGAGGTGCAGGTGTGCCTGTCGTCGTCACACCATCCGGAGACTGACGGGGGCACGGAGAAGGTCATTGGCATACTGGAGCAGTACCTCCGCTGTTTTGTCAACCAACAGCAGGACAACTGGGCCGAGTACCTTCCCCTGGCGGAGTTCGCTTTTAACAACTCCCAACATACCTCCATCCAGATGACACCGTTCCATGCCAACGTCGGGTACCATCCACGGTTTTTTCCGTTGACCATCATGGACTCCCCTGTTCCTGAGACCCGGGACTTCCTCTCGGAGCTGCAGGCGGTGCAGCAACTGGTGCGGCGGCAGCTGATCCGGGCGAAAGAGGACTATAAACGGTTCGCCGATCGCGGCCGCCGGGCGACGCCACCGCTGGAAGTGGGAGATCGGGTTTGGCTGTCCACGAAACACCTCCCCACGGACCAGCCGGTGAGGAAACTGGCCCACCGCTTTATCGGTCCCTTCCCCATCGAGGCGGTCATCAACCCGGTGGCCTATCGGTTGACTCTACCCCGCTCCATGCGGCTCCACCCCGTTTTTCATCGGTCCCTCCTGGTCCCTGAGACTCCCACTAGCCGTCTCCGCCGCCCGCCGCTGCCTGCCCCCCCAGCCGCAGCCGACGAGGACGATGCCTCGACGTATGAGGTGGACAGTATTCGGGACTCCCGTTGGCTGAAGGGGCGCTTCCAATACCTCATCGCTTGGAAAGGGTACGGGGCCGAGGATTTCACCTGGGTGGACGCATCTGCCGTTCAGGCCCCTGACCTGGTGCGGGCTTTCCACGAACAGTTCCCGTCCCGACCCCATCCCGACCGTCAGACCCGGGGGAAGGGCCCTGCGGTGGGGGATAGTGTTGTGGCCCCGTCCTCTGAGCCTATCCCTTTGGAGGAAGGCAGCTCTGAGCAGGAGGAAGAGGAGCCAGCCAGATCTCCCAGCCCTCCCCCTCTGGCACCGGCTCAGGTGCCAGCTGAAAGAGAGCCAAGTAGTGGGGAAACAGGTGTCTCAGATGAGAGTGAGGGAGAGACGTCATTCCTGGACGCACGCCAAAGAAGGCGAGAGAAAAGGGTACTGCAGCTGCGACGTATGAGAAAATCCTGAGTCATTGGATTGGAGTCACGGGATCAATGACTCACTGGACCACACCCAGAAGCATATGTATATAAGACAGTACGGTGGGTCACGAAGTTTGTGACGAACAAAGCTAAACAAACGGAGCAACCTCGTAGTCTTGGAAGCTAGATGAACGGCAAAGCTACGTAGGAGATTTTCTTGTTTGTGTAAACCAATAAAGTCCTTGGCAGATGGTGTGCATATCGCTGCCAAGGTTGAGATAAGAACTGCGGAGTGTGCCAAGTGATTATTAACCCTCGGCTGGCTGTGTTTTTGTGGGTCTCTGAAGGGGGGGGACAGATCAATAAGCCGGACCAAACACTGAGAATGAGAGTGCTGTTGAAAAAGGAAGCATTATCCAAGGAGGAAACATCTTCAATAGTTTATCGCATCAACTGTAGTAATTGTGCAAGCAATTATGTAGGGAAATGGCCAAGCAGTTACAGATCAGAGTACATGAGCACGAACCGGCTGACCGACGCAAGGAACAGCGCTCCCAGATCTGGACGCATATGAAGGAGCACAACCAGACATTTGATTTTCAAGAAGCTGAGGTTACTGCCCATGATAAGACTAAAGGAGGATGCATACTAAAAGAAGCCTGGTTCTCCAATAACAATTCCATCAACAGGCATATCGAACTGCCACAGGCCTACCAGGCTTTGAGATACCAGGAAAGACCCTGCAGGAGGAGCAGAGACTTCCATCAATGAGCAGAGACCAAAGGCACCCCCACCCCCCCCCA
The DNA here is from genome assembly GCA_038048745.1 of Coluber constrictor foxii. NCBI lineage: Eukaryota > Metazoa > Chordata > Lepidosauria > Squamata > Colubridae > Coluber > Coluber constrictor. Next base: position 77,019,988 of record CM075961.1, read on the forward strand.
CCTCTGGGCATGCAGACTTAGCCTGTGAAGGCACAGTTAGTCCTGACCAAACACAGAGCAACCCAGAAGGGCTGTCTCAAACTGCAACAGATAGGATTAATGAGAAACAAACCTGGCTGACCACGAGGTCACAGACAAGGCAGCAATTGCAATAGCTGACAGGCTAACATCACCCCCCACTGATAAGCAAGCTAGGAGGGAGGAAACCATAGGAATCAAGCCCCCATCATCCAGCATGATGACAGCAAAAACAGAGCTGATTACAAGTGGGAGATGACTGGAAGGGCCTATTACATAGGCAACAGCTAAATTGATTAATGGCATATAAAGGCAGAGTGTCAGGTATGCTTCCTTCAATATCCAGGAAAGAAAAACCCAGACTTCATTATAAAATAAAGCATGGTACTTTTACTAGATATAAAGTGAACGCAATCATGGAAAGTAGGATTCTGAGGCAAAAAGGTTGGGCCACGAGGGGGGGGTTCCCCTTGTGGAGATGTGCCCACCAGGTTTCCTTGCATTCCATCAGCCGAGAGCTCAGGGTAGGGGTGGGGGGTAGCGGTCATTATTAAGGAAGGTCTGGATCCGAGGGAGACCACTGTACCTCAGATAGCCGGGTGTGAGTCCATCTTTGTGAGGTGGGGTCGTGGTGGGCAGATGGGTCTGTTAGTCATGTACCTGGCTCCCTGCCACGTGGCAACGACCCTGCCCGAGCTTCTCAATGTTGTAGCCGAGGTGGCGGTTGATACCCCCAGGCTTATGGTCATGGGGGATTTCAACCTGCCATCTATCGGTGAAACATCTGAGATAGCCCGGGAGTTCATGGCTTCCATGATGGCCATGGACCTGACCCAGGTAATTCAGGGCCCGACTCATATTGGTGGACACACCCTGGATCTAGTTTTTGTCTCTGGTCAGTGGTTGAGTGGTCTTGACATTGGGGATATAGGTATGGAACCCTTGTCATGGACTGACCACTCGCTCCTTCAACTCGACTTTCTGACCGCTGCACCTCACCACAGGGAGGCGGAGCCGACCAGATGGTTCCGCCCCAGACGCCTGATGGATCCTGATAGGTTCCAGACGGAGCTTGGGCCATTTCCTGAGACACTGACACGCGATTCGGCTGAGGACCTGGTGGCGGCCTGGGATAGGGTGGCTAGTGGGGCCTTGGACCGCATCGTGCCTTTGCGGCCTCTGACCCGGCGTCGAACTCACTTATCTCCTTGGTTTACCGAGGAGCTGAGGGAGATGAAACGCCGGAGAAGACGACTAGAGAGCGGTTGGAGGGCCAGTCGCTCTGAATCTGACTTGACACTAGTAAGAGCTCATATTAAGACTTACTTAGTGGCGATAAAAGCAGTGAAGTCTAACTATTTTGCCACTCTTATCGCATCATCAGATAATCGCCCAGCCGCCCTGTTTAGGGTGACCCGCTCCCTCCTTCATCTGGGAGCGTGGGAGGATCCCTTGCAGGGTCGTGCTGAGGACTTTGTTCAATATCTGGATGATAAAATAACTCAGATTCGGGATGATTTGGCCGCTGACTGGGTTAGTTCAAGCGGGGTGACTGAGGCAGGTCTTGAGAGTGTTATCTGGGCTGAGTTCGATCCTGTGACTCCCGAGGACATGGACAGGATTCTGGGAAGACTGAACGCAACCACATGTTTATTGGACCCGTGTCCCTCCTGGTTGGTGCTGGCCTCCCGGGAGGTTACACGAGGCTGGCTCCAGGAGATTATAAATGCTTCTTTGAGTGAGGGTGCCCTACCGCCTGCCTTGAAGGAGGCCGTGGTGAGGCCCCTCCTCAAGAAGCCCTCCTTGGACCCAGCTATTTTGGCTAATTACCGTCCAGTCTCCAACCTTCCCTTTTTGACGAAGGTTGTTGAGAGTGTGGTTGCGTGGCAGCTCCCTCGGTACCTGGATGAAGCTGCCTATTTTGACCCGCTCCAGTCCGGCTTCAGGTCTGGATACAGCACCGAAACGGCATTGGTCGCGTTGGTGGATGATCTCTGGAGGGCCCGGGGTAGGGTACTCCTCTATCCTGGTGCTGTTAGACTTCTCAGTGGCTTTTGATACCATCGACCATGGTATCATGTTGCGTCGGTTGGAGGGACTGGGGGTGGGGGGCACCGTTTTACGGTGGTTCTCCTCCTACCTCTCCGACCGGTCGCAATCTGTGTTGACAGGGGGGCAGCGGTTGACCCCGAGGCGCCTAGTGTGTGGGGTGCCGCAAGGGTCGGTCCTCTCGCCCCTCCTGTTCAACATTTATGTAAAGCCGCTGGGTGAGATCATCCGTGGCTTTGGGGTGGAGTTCCACCAGTACACTGACGATACTCAGCTGTACATCTCCACCCCAGACCACCCCAACGATGCCGTGGAAGTGATGTCCCAGTGCCTTGAAGCCGTGCGGGTCTGGATGGGGAGAAACAGGCTTCGACTCAACCCTCCAAGATCGAGTGGCTGTGGCTGCCGGCGTCCCGATATAGCCAGCTGACACCATCGCTGGTCATTGGGGGCGAATCACTGGCCCCCACGGAAAGGGTGCGCAACTTGGGCGTCCTCCTGGACCCACGGCTGTCCTTAGAGGATCACACGACAGCTGTGGCCAGGGGGGCTTTCTATCAGGTTCGCCTGATACGCCAGTTGCGGCACTTTCTAGAACGGGACTCCCTACGCAAGTCACTCAGGCACTCGTCACCTCTCGCCTGGACTACTGCAATGCTCTCTACATGGGGCTCCCCTTGGGGTGCACCCGGAGGCTCCAACTGGTACAGAATGCGGCTGCGCGGAGGATTATGGGAGCGTCGGGGCGCTCCCACATTACACCTCTCCTGCGCGAGCTGCATTGGTTGCCGGTGGAGTTCCGGGTGCTGGTTCCGGGTATCAAGGTGTTGGTAATGACCTTTAAAGCGCTCCATGGCTTAGGACTAGGGTACTTACGGGACCGCCTTCTGCCGCCAATTGCCTCCCACCGGCCGGTTCGCTCCCACAGAGAGGGCCTCCTCAGGGTGCCGTCAGCCAGACAATGTCAGCTGGCGACCCCCAGGGGGAGAGCCTTCTCTGTGGCAGCCCCTACCCTCTGGAATGATCTTCCTCCAGAATTGAGAATTATCTCCGACCTCCGGACGTTTCGTCGGGCCCTGAAAACGCATCTTTTTCAACTTGCCGGCTTAGCCTGATCCCTGCTGAATTTTTAGAATTTTTTAAAATTTTTAATGTTTGTAGAGCTGCTGCATTTTAATATTTATTTGGTTTTTAATTCTCAGCCTAACGTATATGTGTTTTAATTTTTAACTTTTATGTATTGAATTTTTATTTCGGTTGTTCACTGCCCTGAGTCCTTAAGGAGAAGGGCGGTATATAAATCTAATTAATAAAATAAATAATAAATAAATAAAAAGTGTGAAAGTTACAGATAGAAAGCATCCCCTCCCATTGTCCACCGTAAATCATCCAATCCAAAGGTCTCCCAGAGGACAGGTGGGAGCACACGTCTGGCCGTGTCATCAATCAGGAATGCGGTGGCCATTGGCCTGATAACAGCTTAAGAATCGGTTTCGTTTCCTGGGCTCATCCATAGTCCAGCTACCTACCCCCCACTCCATTACTATGATAGCGAAAGCAGAGAAAAGCGGAGGCGGATCTCTGTAATGGTAGTTTAATACTCTGATGATGTCAGCAGATGGCTGATGAAAGCTTAGTAAAATAAAATTTTAATTCTTTTAAAATTTTAAAATCTTAAGTTCCAGAGTTTGCAGTATGTCTGCTTCTTTTTTTACTAATATACCTGGAACTCGTATTTTTAGAATAATTTGTAATATATATTACTGTTTGATTATGTATTAGAGTTTTGGAAAAGAAAAAAATCACTATATTACATAGTGATTTTATATATATATATATGCACACACATATACATACATACATACATACATACATACATACATACATATATAATATAAAAGAGTATACTACAACATCCTGGAGAAGGATGGACTTGGCATCTAGGGGAGTACACAAGTTCTCCAACGAGTCAGGCACAGATTATATGCTATGGAAGTTTTTTTCAAATGCCATTAAGGGTGAATGGTTGGAGCCAGCTGAGGAACTCAGCCATATGATAGCATGGTTAGGCCCATGATCAATACAAGCAGTTGTCAAGTGCCCTCGACAACTTACTGAATAGGAGGGGCATTCCATGTGGAATACCAGCCGGCCAAACATATTAATGCCAAAATAATAAACATGGGTGTTGGTGATGGTGGCGAGAGTGGGGCAATAGCAATAGCAATGTTGGTGGTGGGATTAGTGGGGTTTGGTACAGCTGTTTGTGGCATATTGGGAGGTAGGAATCCTGTGCTGGATAGTTGGAACAGCCCGACCTGAAGCTGTAAACACAGACCAATGATGTCATATGCCAGCAACCAGAGGAAGGCTCCAGCAACTTCAAAGCAGGGAGGAAAGCATGCAGCTTATCAGCTGACGCTGATTGTGGACTATTACAAAACAGCTGGTAGCTTCAAAGCAGGGAGAAAAGCATGCATCTTATCAACTGATGCTGATTGGCAGCAATTACAAAGCAGCTGGCAGGATAGCCTATAAAAAGGAGCTGAGTAGCGGCCGCTCTCAGCTCCAGATTTATTCTTGTATAGAGAGCCAGCGTTTGCTTATCATCTGTCGAGTAGCCATCATTAAATGAGTTAAATCATAGTTTGAGTCATGTATTTAACTGGGCCAGCATAGGAAGGAAAGAAAAGCTGAGAGCAGTAAAGGAGGTCTATGCATCACAACTATAAAAGTCAGTCAAAGCCCTCAGGCTGTTATGGGAAACGCTCTATCAGTGGTAGTGTGTCTATGTGACGGAGTCCTCGTTCCTAGAGCATGTCGATCACTTCCCTGCCATAGACCTCAGTGACCCTGAGGAACTATGGAACTTCTCTTCCCTCCTTTCACAGCTCTGGTCAGCACAAAAGGATCCCACTTTGCCAGGACTTAGCTGCCTCAACCTGTGTAAGACACAAAGTTCTATCATTTAAAAACTATCACCACAACTGATTGAAGCATGGATCAACCTAGCTGATAATTACAGGGCAAAGAACGCTGGCATAGACCCATCCTTCACCGCCCTTCAAAAATTTGTCACCCATGTAGCAAAGGTGTACAATGAGCCACGAAATATAGACCTTAGAATACAAGGGACCTCTGCCAGCAGAAGAACCAACCGTAGCCTCGATTCAAACAAGACCCCAGCACAGGCCTCAAGGGGAAAAAACCTCTGTGTCAGTGCATAACACATAATCACCTTGCCAATGAGGAACTCTGATGTAAAGCCCTCCAAGAAAGCTCTACATCGACCTCAGAAAGCAAAGGAAGATCCTATTTGTCCACTCCACAAGTCTTCGCATGTCTTGAACAAGTGCAGACAATTCTGAAAGAAGTCCCTGGATGAAAGAAAGACATTAATTAGGGAATACAAAGTCTGCTTCAAATGCTGTGAGTCTACAGACCACATGGCCAAAGCTTGCACAGTTAAGGTGCGATGTTATCTATGCAAAAATGACCACACCCAACCTGCACCCAGATTGTGAGTCGACACCACGACTAACTCCTGCTCCACGGTCAGTTCTTACTCCATGGCAGACTCCTAACCCCCCGCCGGCTAAGGAGCCTCAGCGTGGCAATAAAGCACACCCAGATACGGCAAAGAATGTCTACTATACAGAATATAGTATGTGGAGACTCATTGTTCCCTCACTCATGCCACCAGATATGCCTAGCTAAAGTCTACCCAATTGGGGGCCCGAAAGAAGCCATGAAGATGTATGTGATAATGGACACACAGAGCAACCAATTGTTAGCCAGGTCAGCTTTCTTCAATCACTTTGACATCCAAACCGAGGACATGCACTTCATGATTTCAAGGTGCACTGGATTACAGTGCACAGTGGGGAGGAAGGTCATGGGATTCTGCATAGAATTGTTAGACAGAAGTGCAACATTCACATTGCCACCATTGCTAGAATGGGACTCTTTATCAGACAATCGCAGTCAGATCACGACACCGGAGGTAGCAAGCAATATATCTCACCTGAGCAAGCAATATACTTCACCAGAGGTGACAACCTCTGTGTTATGCACTGGCTACTCTCTTTCCTGCCCTAGATTCTGAAGCCAAAATCCTGCTCTTGTTGGGAGTGGGCACCCCTGAAACTTTCCCTCACCAAGCAGTGGTCAAAGGCCCAACAGCAGTTGGGTGGGCCATTTTAGGAACAGTCTGAGTTGACCGTCTGCAGGCCTCAAACCAAGCGAATATCTTCACGACCTCCATTCTGAGCAATGGGAGAGCATCCCACTTGAAGCCATGTCGAGAACATTTCCCAATTTTAACAAACAACCCTGACTTAGGTGTGACAGTGTTCCAGACCAGCAAAGAGGACAATGACTTAGCCTTGTCAATAGAGGACAAAGAATTTCTGCAACTCATGGAAAAGCAATTTCAGAAAAATGGTAGCAGAAGCTGGGTAACCCCACTGCCCTTTCATATACCCAGACAGTGCCTGCTGAACAATCATGAGCAGACTCTCTCTGGCTTTTTCATCTTGAGATGACTCATGAACAGGAAGTCAGCTTTGAAAGCTAATCTGGTGGAATTCATGGACAAGATGGTCCAGAACAGGCATTCTAAGCTTGCTCCTACCCTGGAGAAAGATGAGGAATGCTGGTACCTGCCATTCTTTGGAGTATACCACCCACAAAAACCAGGTCAGATAAGAGTGGTTTTTGATGCCAGCATGCAGTTTCACAACTTCTCCCTGAACGAAGTTCTTCTCACAGGATCTGACCTTGCCAATAGCCTGTTAGGCATGCTCATCCTTTTCAGAAAGGAAGCCATAACCATCATGGCTGACATCAAGCAGTTGTTTACTCATTCCTTGTCAGGGAAGATCATCACAACTGCGCTTCCTGAAGATCATCACCACTGCACTTCCTGTGGTTCAGTGACGAACAGCACAACCAACAGATCACAGAATTCAGAATGTGAGTGCACATATTTGGGAATGGTTCTTCCCCTACAATCACCAACTATGGCCTGCAACACACTGCTCGCGTAGGTGAAACCAGGTATGGTTCAGATGCCAGGTGTTTCGTGAAACAAGACTTCTACATTGATGATGACCTGCCCCTTCAGAAGCCATAGATTTATTAAACAGAACATGTCAGATGCTGGACGCACACAAGCTCAAGATTCACAAGATCGCATCCAACAGTGAAGAAGTGCTAGCAGCCTTCGATCCTGAAAACCATGCCAAGGGTCTACAGGACCTCAATTTTAGCACCGACACTCCCCTTATCCAATGGAGGCTTGGTTTGTGTTGGGACTTGAGGAAAGACATCTTCACCTTTAGAACCCCAGCCCAGAAAATTGCCTTCACAAGCACAGGAGTTCTGTCAACAGTAAATAGTCCATTTGACCCTCTAGGATTTGCTGCACCATTAATGATTCAAGGGAGGCTCCTTCTGTGTATGCTGTCCGAAAGCACCAATGATTGGGACAAACTGCTTCCACCAGCACAGAAGCAAAATTGGGAGACATGGCATACCTCCCTGAGCTGTCTCCAGAATGTTTATGTACAGCGCATACATGTTCCTATCTCACCAACTGCTGCACCGAAGAAAGAACTGCATATCTTCTCAGATGCCTCAATGATGACAATAGCAGCCATAGGATACATCAGGGTCTATGGCAGGGAGAGCAACATTCACGTTGGCTTTGTCATGGGAAAAGTTAAACTAGCACTACTACAAGGGCACACTGTACCAAGACTGGAATTCTGCTGTGCCGTATTAGCTGTGGAGCTCGTAGACTTAAGAAGACAATGGACCTTGAATTCCAATCCACCACCTTCTACACTGACAGCAAAGTGATGTTGAGCTACATTCACAACCAAAGCAGACGCTTTTATGTCTATGTCAGCAATAGAATAGACAGGATCAGAAAATCTTCAAGACTGAAGCAGTGGTGTTATGTGCCAACAAACCTGAACTCAGCTGATCATCTGACATGGTCCTTCCATGCATCCCAGTTGGCAGATTCGATCTCACTAAAAGGTCCTGAGTTCCTAGTCCATTCAGACAGCCCGATGTCACAAGAACCAGAACATCATGAGCTCCTAGATCCAGATCAAGATACAGACGTTTGACCTCAGGAGCTCAGCAAACCTCCAAAGCAAGGAAACAACCATACAGGCAACCTGCTTGTCAATAATGGTCAAGGAGAACAAAGAATGGCCCCGTAGACATCCCCTAGAAACAGCTCATTTCAAATGCTTCTCCACATGGAAGTCTCTGGTATGAGGAGCAACAGTGTTCATACATATACTGTATCACAATATAAATTTCTCAGACTGCCAGCTCATAGCAGAGAGTGTAATTCTACGAAATGTGCAGTAAGAAGCATACCCAGTAATATTGGAGTGTCTAAAAGCTGAAATCCAGCTGAAGCTGAACCCATTCCTTGATAGCAGCAACATACTTCGAGTAGGAGGGCATCTAGACAAGATGGAACTAGTCTCAAATGTCAAACACCCGATCATCCTTCCAGCTCATCAACATGAGACAAACCTGATAGTCCAACACTACCACAAAACTGCCACCACTTTATAGAAGGACCTGTCAGAGCTGCTGGATTTTGGACCATCGCGGCTGTCTTGCACAGGTGTCTGTATTGTTGCAAGCAACGAGCTGTGACACAATACCAGAGGATGGCGAACCTGCCTCCTGAATGTTTCAGTACAGGACTGCCATTCACCAATGTATGTGTGGATATCTTTGGCCCTTGGTCAGTGTCTTTACTGCTGGTAAATGACCATGGTGTCCTTTTAGGCTAGCTTTGGGTTTTGGGGCTGGGCAGCATGGCCTTGCAATGACCTTTGCCTCAATTCTCCAAGGCTGATTCCAATCAGTACCTATAGAGAAAAATCCAGCCCATGGCCATTCTTTCAGTGGGATTTCTTTTGTTGGGTAAAGTGATAGAAGCCAAGTAGAAAAGACTGGGGGGATTCTTCCAGTTGAGGCATGGGTCGAGGTGACACAAGGAAGGAGCGCTCTGTATCCCATGTCGAATTTTTAGTGTTTCGGTGCCCGCTACGGGAAATATTGGTCTTGGTGTGGACTGGTAAAGAGAGGGAGACTTCAGAGGAGCTGATGTGGAGAGGTGCGGTCTCCCACTGCTCCAAGAAGAATCCTCATTTTGAACATGGAAGAAGACAGCTGACATGGCCAACCCAGAGATCTAACGCCCCAAGTGCAAAATCAGGAAGCGAAAGAGTGAGTACGAGGTGAAGATTGGTGGTGTGAGCAGATTAAAATGTTAAAAACAGTTCTATAGATGATAACTGCAAGGAGGTGATAAATCCTACAGTCCAGAGGAGCAGCAGAAAGAAAGGGAGACTTGGAAAGGTGCAGGTGGCAAGCAGCGAGGGGAGTGAAGTGACGCAGCGAAACCTGTCTTGTTGATATATATACAGAGGAATAGAAAAGGGACGTTTGAAAGAGCGCTTTGAAATTCAGAGAAGGGAAGTGATTTGAAAAAGGACATTGGTTTTCCTTATAATAAAGCTGCACCGATGGAGAAGGACTATATAGACAATAATAAAGAGGGACAAAAGGGAAAGCTGCAGAGCTGAGATCGCCATTTTGGACGGTGAGAGTGAAAGACTCTGTTCTCCGTTTTCTGTCTTATAAAGAAGATTCTATTCCATTCGGACTAAAAACTGTTGGTGTTGGAAAGCTGGCAGAGTGGGACTGGTGACAACTACAGTGGAATCTCACACTGATTAATCCCTAAAAGGGAAACTTTTTATATATATCTTACAAATAACAACTATTTATTTACTTATTAGTCATTACCATTTAATTATTATCATTTATTACTAATCAATTACTAGACAATCAATTTAAACTATAATTAATTAATATATATAATATTTTTGTACTGTCTATATACTATAATATTTTGTTTGTTGCTTCCTTATACATATTTTGATTAAGATTTTATTAATACTAAGTTGTTTAGATAATTAATTAATTAACCTGTCTAGAGATATAACATTATAATATTTTAGTATAAGTTAGTATAATTTTATAGTATATATAGCATTTATAGTATTTTATGGTACTTATAGTTTTTGGAACAGGGGAACTGGAATATGGATTTTCATTAAGATTAAGATTCATTAAGATTAAGATTAAGATACAGTCAATTTGAGAATTAACTACTGTGAAATATAGTAAATTAGTAAAATTATAATTTGTAAGTTATAGATCAAGATTTTATATTTGAATATAATAAGAACAGAATATACTTAAGCTTACCTAAGAACTCTTAGTACTTAGTAGTATATAAAATTGAGTTAGAAGTGGATGCTGATTTGGGAAAGAATAGATAGAATCTTAGAAAAACAATATAAAATTTTGAAGGAAATGACATCCACCACAGTAACCACAGTAAAATCAGAAAGAAGGTCATTTCAACACCAATCGGATTAATGGCTTCCCCAGCAACACAAAAGACAATAGAAGGGATGTTTTCGACTGAAAAGCAAACCTCCACCATGAGTATGCAGAAGGTCCAGACCACGTTAGCGACAATACAAGAGACTATGTCAAAAATGCAAGAGTGTTTGTCTAGAAATCATGAGGAAACCAGGAGAGACCTGGACAAAGTCAAAAAATCAGTCAAAGAAGATATACAAAAGTTAGATGAAAAAATGGACTCTATTCAAGAGATAATATAAAAAAATTATCAAATGATCATGGCCATAGGAAAAAAAACAGAACAAACGGAAAAGAAATTAGAGTTATTAGATGAGAAAATGACAGGCCTCAATAAAGATCTTGAAAACATGGTAGCACAATTAGAGATGGAGAGAGCGCCATTCTACTTAAGGTTTCAAAATGTGAGAGAAGAAAGAGATGAGGACCTAACCCTAGTAATGGCTGAAATGATCGTGGAAGCTCTGCAATGAGATAAAGATGAGATTATTAACAAAATAGATGAAGTATTTAGAGTGCATGCCAACTATGCGAGACAACACAAATTGCCAAGAGAGGTCCACGTATGATTCATGTGAAGGAAAGTCAGAGACATCATCTTCAAAATAACAAAAGAGGAACCAATGTATTACAAACAAAAAGAAATAACACTAAAACAAATACCAAAAAGAATTAGAAAATGGAGAAAAGATTATGGATTCCTCACTGCATTAGTAAACAGAAAACAAATATTTTGATGGATAATACCGGAGGGTACCCCTGTCACATGGCAGGGGAAAAGATAAAAGTCGATTCTTTAGAGAAGGCACAAACCCTACATGATCAGGTGACAGAACCAGAAAGAACAAATGGCAGAAGAGAAGAGTTGGGAAGGAGAGTTAAATCAACACAAAGACAAGAAGATCAAGAAATTCCATGTGAAGAGAGTACTAAAGAGAAAGAAAAAGAAGAAGAGGGGGAAATACAAGAAGAAGGAGTAACGACAAGAGCGCAAAATGAAGCTAAGAAAAAGGACAGAAAGTAAAGGAACAACAACAACAAAAAAAGAATAAGCCAAATTCCAGAAAATGGACTGGAATCTCAAAATTATATCATTAAACATAAATGGACTTAATTCGCCAGTTAAAAGATATCAAATATTTAGGAAATTAATCAAACAAAAATAGATATTGTATGTCTTCAAGAAACCCATATAAGAAAACAAGATGAAAAGTATTTACAGTGTAAAAAATTAGGAAAATTATTTATATCATTAACAGACGAAAAGAAAAGAGGAAAGTAACTTGAAATATGCAGACAAGATAGGAAGAACCCTGATGATTGAAGTAAATCTTAAGTGTAAAAGTGTGTTGTTAGTTGTTGTATATGCGCCAAATAGCGAACAAAAAGAATTTTACCAAAAATTGCATAAAAAGATAATAGAACAAAATATAGAAAATGTACGCTTGTTAGGGGATCTTAATGCAATTGTGGACCCAAAAAAAGACTACAGGAGTGATCAGAATAATTTAAAAAAAGAAAAATTTGTTGCCGAAAACATTTTTAAATTTAACAGAAGAATTAAATTTAGTAGGCATTTGGAGACTATATAACCCAGAAGAGGAAAAGTACACATATTATTCCAACCCTCATAAATCCTGGTCGAGGATAGACATGGTATGGGCTACTAAGATCTTAATACAGGAGATGGAATCAGTAGAGATAGGGACAAACAACTGGGTGGACCATAACCCAATAATAATAGAATGGAGAGGGCAAAAAAAGAAAAGGAGCAGATGGATGATGAATGTACAGATAATGAAAGAAAAGGAGTATACTGAAAGGATAGAAAAAAAACTGAAGTGGTTTTTTTAAGGATAACAATAAGACATCCCTTCAAAACTTGTGGGATGCAACAAAAGCCTATACTAGAGGCTTAACATTAGCCTATAAGAGTAAAAGGAAAAAGGAGAAGGAAAATGAATATAATAAAATTCGTGAAGAGATCAAAAATTGGGAAGGAAAACTACAGGAGAAGCCAGGGGACGAACAAGTAAGAGCTAATTGGATGGCAGCTAAGCACAAATTAAATCTATTTGAGCAAGAAAAATATGTCAATACACTGAAATTTATAAAACAAAACCAATTTGAACAGGCGAACAAACCAGGGAGGTGAATGGCCTATAAATTAAGGAAAGACAGAAACGAACAATCCATAAATTACAGGATAAGGAAGGCAAGTTACAACAGAAACTAGAAAAGAAGAAAAATAGTTATCCAATTCTTTCAAGATTTATGTAAAGTGCCAACAGAGGAAATAGATCAATATCTAAAAGAGTAGGGAATGCCAGTAGTAACTGAAGAAGAAGAAGAGATATTGAATAGAGAGATTACTATAGAAGAGCTATAGGAAACAATTAAGAAACAAAAAAACAATAAAACTCCAGGAACAGATGGGTTACCAATAGAATCCTTATACAAAGGATTAGGGGAATCATTAAATTGGATACTATTGGAGGTTTACAATGAGGCATTGAAAGAAGCAAAGCTACCAAACTCTTGGAGGGAAGCATATATCTTGCTAATCCCGAAAGAAGGGGCAGACACAACACAGATAAAAAATATAGGCCAATCTCCTTACTAAACTCCAACTATAAGATTTTTATGAATTTAATGGCAAACAGGTTAAAGGCAATATTAAACTATAGAACAGATTCGGATCAGAACAGATTTCTGCCGGCAAGACAAATTAAAAACAACATAAGGCCTGTGATTAATGTAATAGAATATTATGAGGTGCATCCAGAGAAACAGGTAGCCCTGATTTTCCTGGATGTACAAAAAGCATTTGATCGGGTTAATTGAAGATTTATGATACAATAGATAAAAAATATGAAATTCGGGGAGAAATTTGAAAAGATGATAGCTTAAATATACCCAAAACAGAGAGCAAGAATATAGTCAACGGGGAACTAACAATTTTCTTTGAAATAACGGGGAACTAATAATTTTCTTTGAAATAAGTAGAGGAGTATGGCAAGAGTGCCCACTTTCATCATTACTTTTTATTCTAACCTTGGAAAATTTACTTAGAAGAATTAGGCTAAATAAAAACATAAAAGGACTCAAGGTAAAGGAAGAAGAATTCAAGATCCAAGCATTTGCTGACGACCTTGTATTCTTCATAGAGGATCCACTAGAAACAGAATTAAAATTAACAGGTGAGCTAGAGAAATTCGGCAAAGTGACAGGTTTAAAAATTAATAAGGACCAAAATACTAACAAAAAATTTGATAGCAAAACAAATAGAAGAGTTGGAAAAACAATCAGGATTACAAGCAGTTAAGAAGATACAATATTTAGGTATCAATTTGACAACTATGAATGTAGCCATAAAAGATAATAATTACGGAGAGTTGGTACAACAAATTAAGGAAGATTTAGAAAGATGGTCGAAACTAAAGCTATCATTGCTAGGAAGAATTGCGGTGATAAAGACGAATATACTGCCGAGACTCCTCTACTGATTTCAAACTGTTTGGGTTAAATGAGAGAAAAACTTCTTTATAAATCTGAATAAAATAACATCAAAATTTGTATGGAAGGGGAAAAAGTCAAGGATAAATTTAAACATATTAGAGGGGGTTTTGGCCTACGAGCATGGGGAAAATATTATAAAGCGGCGAGTCTGATATGGATTAAAGACTGGGTCAATTTGGAAAATCAAAGAATATTAAAATTGGAAGGCCACTATTTATTGAAGGGGTGGCATGCCTTCTTGTCGAACGCTGGGAACAAAACATATAAACACTTTAAAAATCATATAATAAGGAATTCATTAAATGGCATTTGGTTTGAAATTAAAAATAAACATTATATGAAGGTTCCCGGCTGGATATCCACATTGGAGGCGGCAATGCACCCCAATACACAAGCTACCCACAAATTAATAAGATACAAAGAATTACTGGATTCACATGGAAGATTAAAAACACGGCAGGAACTTAGAGACCAAGGTATAGAAATGGATTGGTGGCCCTATCTACAAATACAAACTAGATACAATAGAGATAGTGAGGAAGGAGGAATTGAAACAAACCCCAACCAGCTAGACAAATTATTAGAAGCTAAAGATGGAAAATTGATTTCAAAGATTTATAAATATTTATTAGAATTTGACCTGGCAGAAAATATAGTTAAAGGACAAATGATAGCCTGGACAAGGAATATTGGTAAAAATATACAATTGGAAGAATGGGAAAGGGTATGGGAAACCAACTATAAAATAACAAAATCAGTAGCATACAAGGAGAATCATTACAAAATGTGGTACAGATGGTATCTAGCCCCTGCAAGATTGGTGAGGATGTATGCAAATCTTAATCCAACATGCTGGAAATGCAAGCAAGCACAGGGAACCTTCTTTCATGTCAGGTGGTTTTGCCCAAAAATTAAGAAATATTGGATAAAAATTAAAATTTGGATAACAGAAATAACTGCGGAAGATATTGAGCTAAAACCAGAAATCTTTTTGTTAGGAATGATTAAACAAAATATTAGAAAAGAAATAAAATATATAACATTACATATAATCACGGTGGCTAGGATAGCCCTAGCACAAGTCTGGAAAACAGATCAATTGCCAATGGAGCAGCAAATAATTCAATATATATATATATATATGCAGAAATGGATGGACTAACTTTGAAATTATTTTAAGATATGGGATCGTTGGTACAAGTGGGTAAATCAATGGAAAAGAAGGTAAAGCCAAAATTTACTAAGAAAGTAAAAGTAATAATCATACACCATCATTAAGATAAAAGAGGAAATAAGTCACTGTGTATATTTGTACTTATATATATATTACATATATTGACTTTGTTTGTTGTGATTAGCATTGCTGATTGTAGTTTTAGGGTTGTGAATGTTTTGTATAATTTTATCTTTTTAAACTTAATAAAGTTTGTTTTGAAATTAAAAAAAGAAAAGACTGGGGGGGAGGCTGCTGGGCTGGGCCTTGTCTGAATTGAAATGAACTCTCTCACCACTGCCACCACTCTCTTGCCTTCTGAATCCTGAGACAGAAGGAGGCCTTGGTCAGTACAGGAAAAACTGCCATAGCCTGGACAGTGACCAGAGATGGCTAGAGCCCTAAACTATATGAAGCATTTACTCTCCCACTGTCGTTGGCAATAATACTTTATGCACAAAAATTGATTCCTGCATTGGACAAATGGCTGGAAAAGTTGATGCATTAGCAGAGTAGGCTAAATTTACTGCTTTGATTAAAGAAAAGGACACAATTGTGTTTCTACTTGGAAGCCGTTTTTTGGACTTTATGCTTGAGGTGGGAAAAAAAATGAATCTTCGGTGGGAACCTAACAGCTCTCTATGCACTTTAGCATATAATCATGCTGGCCAAATGACCATGGAAGAGTCTTTAGGCAACACTCCCTCCCTCAGCAGATCCATGTGAGATGTCTGAGAAAAGGTTTTGCTCCCCTATCTGGGAACAGTTTGATCCTTTATTAAATCAGAGGAAGTAAAGTCCTTGATACTGTCAGTGTGCAATCACATGTCAATTAAATCCATTTCACGCCTGGATGTTGAAAGCCAACAAAATAGTGACTCGGAGGTGGGTCACTATCCTCACCACATGACTGGACATTCCAGGTGCCATTTAAAGAAGCCGTTATTCATCCTTCCCCCCAAAAAATCACTTAATCCCACCTGTATGGGCAATTCTCATACAGATTGTGCCTTGCAAGAGAGTCTTTCTCCAAGAGAGAAGCTTGCATTCCCCATAAAAGAAGAACCTACTTTCCCACTAGTGGACAGAAGTCAGACTTACAAAAACAAACCTGAAAAATGTCCAATGAGCACTGGATATAGTGACTATTAATAGAACTATGGCTCCCCCACAATAATTCTCTCCTAATTCAGTAGACTTCAATAGGAGCCTATTAGGAGAAAAGGCTGTCGCAGCAGGACAGAATTCTCCACTGCCACTGAAAATAGCATTTGTCCTAGATAACCTTCTTCAAACAATTGGACAGCCTCAGTCTGCCTGCTTTTCTACTGCACCACTTCTTATTGATTATTCCATGCGGATAAGACCAACCTGCATTTATCAGATGTCATCACCGAAAAGCAATAAAATAGATTGAATTTATACTCGGAGGTGTCAACATCCGAGACAGCAACAACACAGCTGTGCCCATGCTCACTGTTATGGAGCTACCACAGCAAGTAGGAGGAAGGGGGTTACATGGAGTACACTACTGGGTGTTGAGTTCTGGCTGTTAGGATGGGCACATGCAGGGGCTAAACAGAGGACCCCAGAAGGGTGAAATAGCAGTGTCCAGAGAGTCTTTGCTGGAGCATGCTTACAGTGAGCCATTGGGGCCAAGGCTTGTTGAGCCCTCATAATCAGCTGACAGGTGGAAGCCGGTAAAGCTGGTTAGATTCCCATTTCACTATGTGCTGTGTAGAGAGACTGGGTCCCATGGAAAGCCCCATGGAGTTGACAGTGGGCATCATCCAGCCAGGGGTGTGTCCCAAGGAGTGGGAGGCCTGCCAGCCCGGCCTACAGGTTTGTGAGGAGACAGGAAGGTTTGGCATCTGAGGCTGCCGGAAAATGGGGGGAAAATTCAACTGCGACTGCTGGGACTGAAGTTCTGCCACCAACTTCAAGCTTCCTGGCCTCACATCTAATGGAATGGTGAAAGACAAGGGTGACAGATGGTGATGAGGAAGTGGAATGGAGTTACTCAACTATGCCAGGGAGCCAGACTATCGAGATGTTGGGGGAGTATCTGGGTGAGGCCAGCTTCGAAGACGCTGCTTCCTGGCCTCGATGGAGCCGTGTGGGGAGGTGGCTGTTTGGTCAACAAAGCCATCGTCTTACCAGAGGCCGGTTATCCCACCTATGCAGTTTCACCTAGCCAGCTCAAGGCTCCGCCTGGCTGCTGGCTACTGGAGGTCTCAGGAACCCCAGCCGGTGAGGGTTTTTTCTAGAAATGCTGTATTTACTGAAAAACAACGCCAAGGGCAAGCTCCCTTATGAAACAGCACTTTTGTACCTCATTTTCTATTTAGCTATTGGCACCCCTCTCTCTCTCAGGGAAACCTCTTTACTTTTGTAAATAAATAAATCTCCTTCTCTCACAGCTTTTGGATTTCATTTTGATTTGGAACGTTATTCTTCTCACAGTGATAAAAAAGGTAGTTGCTTCACAGTTTTGAAGGAACCTGGAGGAAACTGATCAACTGTCCTCATTCAGTCAGAATTCAGGCCCAGGGATGGGTCAGAAGAAAGCTGGAAGCAATTGTGGATAATCTCTAGCAAGAGTGGGATGTTGGTTGTAGACCATCTTGGCTCTCCTTGACCTTTCAGGAGCCTTCAAAAGCATCAACCATGTTGCCCATTTAGACCAGCTACAGGTTCTGGGTTTGGGCAGGACATACCACATGGATGGAAAGAAGAACCTGCTTTGCTAATTTGGCCTTAGAACATTTCTTTGTTTGAAGAATGTTCAGAACCTGCAATTAGTGAAAAATTCACCAATATACTAGTAACTGGAACTGTATATAAGCTATACAAATATGAAATTTTCTGAATCAATATAGTTTCAGATAAACTCCATGTATTTTAAAATCTTATCTGAATATTGACTCTCCTTGACCCCTCAACAGTCTACAATAGCATTGACCATGGTATCCTTTTAGGCCATTCTTGCAATGGTTTGCCTTGTTTCTCCAAGGCTCATCCCAATTAGTACCTATAGAGAGGAGTCCAGCCAATGGCCATTCTTTCAGTGGGATTTCTTTTGTCGGGTAGTGATATAAGCCAAGTGGGAAAGACTGGGAGGAGGCTGCTGGGTTGGGCCACTGGCTGAATCCTGAAACAGGATGAGGCCTTGGCCAATTGGCCAGCCCATGGCTATCTTTTCTGATACACCACTGGACTCAAGTGCTCTCTCCATGTTTTCTTAACATCTGGGTCAAGGTTCTGTGTGAGAACATGTGCCACCATGTGATGAGGTACATTGTATTCTAATGATACTCAGTTTTACAACTTCATCTGGGGCTTGGAGGCTGTGGGGGGGCATGGGTTGGGGACAATAGGCTTCAATTGAACCCTGGCAAGACTAAAAGTGACATGGCCCCATTGGAACCTGGATCTTGTGCCACACACTGACTTCCTGTATGGGCCAGAAGACGTAATTCTGCCACTTGGCTTGGAGCACCAATGGGGGAATTTCAAGCTGGATGTGGTAGATGGGCCAATAGTGGATCCCCATGTAAATTCTGCTCCCTCACTCCCTCCCCATTTTTTTAAGTATTAAGCGCTGCTGGGTGACGTGACACAAGCCAAATGGGAAAGACTGGGGAGAGGCTGGTGGGTTGGGCCACACTCTGAGGAGGGTAATGAACTGAACAGACCTATTACTGCTGCCACTCTCTCCCCATCTCAATCCCCAGACAGGAGTCTGGGGCTAACTGAAACTATGATCAAGTTTTTAAACTTGATGTCACTAAAACTCCCAAGTCTTTACTTCTGAGCATCAATAAATCTCCTTCCAAATAATTATGTTTCTAATTATTGGTATGCTATAATATGTGTATTTACTATTGATAGATCCTGCATCACCTATATGTGCAAACAAGACATTAAGCGACCTCAGATCATGTAACTTTTCAGGAAAAACTTGTGGAAAACTGGGCATGACAGATTGTGAGGATTGTAGCTTCTTAGGATAATCAGTTCCACCAGCTATTTAGCCAGCATGCAGCCCTGGCCCTTTTGATTGATTTCGGGGAAAAAACATTGTAAGATTTCTTATCCCGTCAAACCACATTGACATATTGCTACAAAATCCTGAAGTAAGTAAGACTAAATACTTAGCTTATCAATTTATCTTTGCTTGGGAGAGTTGTGAAAGGAGCAGGGGAGAAATAGAAGTCTTCCCCCGACCCACTTGCTCATGTTGCTCTGATTCTTTACGGCTTGGGCTCAATAAGAAACTGAAGTTGTGGCTTCCGGTGGCGCCTTCCTCGTCGTCGTCGGGCTCCTCCATGCCCGCCAGCGTCTCGCCGCGTTAGAGCCGCCTCACAGCTGGCAGGCGGCTCGAACAACCTGCTCCTCAGCAGGAGGAGCAGGCAGAGCTTCTGGGGGTGAGGCAGGGCCCCCTGAGTCGCCCCAGGATCGTTTTGTTTGTCCTGGGGAGGGCTCAGAAGGATGGCCCCCTCTATACCTCCAGAGGAGCTCCGCGACGAGACTGTCCTCCGCTAAGTAATTAGCGGAGCCAGACGCTGGAAGCAACACCACAGCGTCTATGGAGCAAGCTGAAAAAGAAAGAAGCAAAGACGAAGCAAGTATGGATTTTTTTTACAGATTTTTTATTGATTTTTTGGAAGAGGAATGAGAGGAGGGGGGAAGGAGAGGAAGAGAAGTGAAAGTTTCTAAGAAAGTTTTTTTAAGATGGCGACTGGTCTTAATTGAAAAAATGCCAGAGCGATTGAAAACGGAGGCTTTGAAATGAATACCTTGCTATGGGAGAGTCACTTAAAGTAAGAAGAATTTTTTTTTTCCTTTTTTTGGATATTTTTCTTTAAAACAAGGATTAAAGTAAAGTATGGCAAAGTGAAGTAAAGTATAGTAAAGCCATTTAAAGTAAAATAAAGATGACTAAAGGAAGGGGGGGCTCCCCCTTGAGCCAGCTGAAGAATAAAGCTGAGATGATGCAATTGTCTGGATTGGCAGAAGGGGACTTAAAAGAACTTATAACAACTCCTTTATTGAGTGTAGTTGACAAAATTAAAAACTCACAGAAGAATCTTGTGGATTTGATTGCTGGAAAGCATGACCAATTAAGTCAAACTATTGTTAAAGTAATTTCAGACCTTTCAAATGTGGTGATTGAAATGGAGGAGAAAGTAACTGAAATTAGCAGTAAAGTTGGCTCCCAGATTCAAGAAATACAAGAAAGGTTTGTGAAAGCTGAGATTTGTAATCAGACTATACAGAATGATATTATCATGCTTCAAATTAAAACTATGGCCTCAGCAATCAGAGTAAGAGGTATTAAAGAAAACCAGAGAGATTTAAAAGCAACTACTGCAAAGGTTTTTGCTGAACTACTAGAGCTTGAGGATGAGATAATTCTTGGTTGTATAGAGAAAGTTTACAGAGTCAACTCACGAGTAGCCAAACAAAGGAATTTACCCAGAGATGTTGTTGTTTACTTTACTGATAAAAGGTTGAGAGATGACATCTTACAAAGGTCCTATTCTGCCAGAGCGCAAGTAGAAGGTGAACAAATTAATATCTTTAAAGAGTTACCACCGAAGGTTCTAAAGAAAAGGAAAGAATTTGCTTTCTTAACTAAAGAATTGAAGAAAAGTAATATCCCATTTAGATGGGACTTACCAGTTGGCATAATTTTTAGATATCATGGCGTGAGATATTGTTTGAATACTATTGAAAAAGCGGAACATTTTTATAAAAATACTTTTAAGGGAGCTTCGGAAGATCTCAAGAATAAGAAACAAGAAAGAGAGTTTGTAAAAGGTAAACAGAAGGATGAGACTCAAAGAATGAATCAAAGAATGTTAAAAGTACAAGGAGTGCAATCTGGTTTCTCCAAGGATCTTACTATGGACCTTTCAGATGGGAAAATAGACCATACCAGTGAACCTAGACTAGGAGCACCGGACCTTGAACTGCTGGAGCAAGATTTAAAAAATATTATAACTCAAGATGATCAGCAGCAGAGGTCCAACGCTCCGCAAGAAAAGGATGGTGATATCGAGCAGCAGGAACCAGATTTTAACGAGGAAATTCGAGAGGTAACTAATGAGTGTCGTAAAGTCCTTCATCAGATGCAGCTGTTATCAGAAAGCTTGGACAATCTTGGAAACTGGTTATAAAATTCCTAAAGTTTATATGGATTTGGATTTATGGATTATAAAGTCTTCATCCTGACTTGGAGTTTCTTTTTTATTTTGAATTGGATTTAACATTTTGAGCAAGTTTAACAGAGGGCTGCAATGGTAGCAGCGTTCTGTGATTATCCTATCATAGGTTTTTTTTTTGGAACTTATCATCCAAGAGGAAATGAGAATATCTAACAACCAGAAGGAGTGAAAGGGTGGCAGGATTTGAAATAGATTTATAAGAACATTTGTGAATGCAGTTGCTAGGATTTTTTTCTTTTTTTTGATTTTTTTTTTTGTCATAAAGGTTTGGCGGAGCTGCATTGGGTTTCTTCTTGTTGTAATAGAATACGTTAGTTTGAATGTTTCTACCTAGAGGAGTGAATATCTTCGTGGTTGGATGTTACCTATATAGTAGCAGCGTTTTGTGATTACCCTATCATAGGTTTTTTTTTGGAATTTATCATCCAAGAGGAAAGAATGGAAATGAAAATGTCTTACAACCAAGAGTGAATGACAAAGGGTGGCAGGATTTGAAACAGTTTTTACAATAACATCTGGGAATGCAGTCTCTAGGATTTTTTTTTCTTTTTTCTTGATTTTTTCTTGCTCCTAAGGTTTGGTGGAGCTGCATTGGGTTTTTTCTTGTTGAAATAGAATACGTTTGTTTGAATGATTCTACCTAGAGGAGTGAATATTTCCTTGGTTGGATGTTATCTATATAAAGTCACACGGGGGGTTTATGCGGAATGTTTTGTTTTACTGATGGGGGCAGATAGAAGATGAAGAGTATTGGAATTGGATACAGGTGAAGAAAGAAGATCTAACTTCAATCAGGAAGAAGAGAAGATTGTAATTCGAGTTATGGAAAATTATAATAATATATGTATAATTATATTATATTGTATACTTTATCTTTTTTTTCTCTGAAGGGGGGACTTTTGGGTTTAATTAGGGGGAGCAGTTCGGATTAAAATATGTGGCATTATTTAATATGAATAAGTAAGTTATATAATTTTGGAGTGATCGAGTATGGTGTATGATTAGTAATGTTAGTAATGTTTCTTTTATTTTTCTTTTTTTCTGTCTTTAAACTGGGTTAAATATTATAACGGCTTTTTTTCTGGTGTTTTTCTTAATATAATACTGTTAAGCTTAGACAAATATCTATGCTTATGGGTTTTTCTTTGTATTATTTTATTTTATTTTATTTTATTATTCTTTTCTTTCTTTCTTTCCTCTTCCTCTTAACTTAGAACTGAATATATAATAGTATTTGTTTTTCTTGTTGTTATAAATTCTTGTTGTTTTTCTTTCTTAAGAAATGTGTAGCGGAAGTCAGGGGTGGGTGGGAGAGGGAGGGGGTGGGGTCGGGGGGAGGTTGGGGGGCATGAGAGGGTGGGGGAGGGGGTAGGGGTGAAAAAAAAAATTAACAAGAAAAAGAAACTGAAGTTGTCACTGGACCTCTGCCCATGATCCCATGCCTATTGATATGCAGATTTCGAATGAGCACCATTTTGTGAGCAATAGAAAAATCTGCTTGCTAGGAGAGGGAGGTGCATGATTGGCTCTGCTTCAGGGCCAAAGCTCTGCTCTCTTTTACACAAGGCTTGTGGGTTGAAGAGAATACCGTTTGCCTTTGTCTGAAGAACTTTGGCTTGCTCTGAAGAGTTGCTTCTTCCTTGTTTGAGGACTGTTTTTGCCTTTGCTTTGTTTGTACCAACTAAAAGGTTGACAACATGAATGCTATAAAATGTGCCTTGTGCAAATTATTTGCACACTATTAGTATTTGGGGCTAACAAAAGCTGTGGCACAGTTTTTAAATTTGATGCCACTAAA
The DNA here is from genome assembly GCA_038048745.1 of Coluber constrictor foxii. Taxonomy (NCBI): domain Eukaryota; kingdom Metazoa; phylum Chordata; class Lepidosauria; order Squamata; family Colubridae; genus Coluber; species Coluber constrictor. The sequence continues at coordinate 77,043,305 of CM075961.1, forward strand.
TAATTGTCCAATTGTCTTAGAGAGGGAGGTGCGTGATTGGCTCTACTTTGGGGCCAAAGCACTACTCCTCTTTTGCACAGGGCCCAAGCACTGTTGGGTGATGTGATACAAGTTTTTAAACTTGATGTCATAACTCCCAAGTCTTTGCTTTTGAGCATAAATAAACTTTTCTTATAGGTTGATGGATAAAAAACTTTGGATTAAGAAAATTGGAACTTTGATGTTATATATGTTGTCGTTGGCAATAATACTTTATGCACAAAAATTGATTCCTGCATTGGACAAATGGCTGGAAAAGTTGATGCATTAGCAGAGTAGGCTAAATTTACTGCTTTGATTAAAGAAAAGGACACAATTGTGTTTCTACTTGGAAGCCGTTTTTTGGACTTTATGCTTGAGGTGGGAAAAAAAATGAATCTTCGGTGGGAACCTAACAGCTCTCTATGCACTTTAGCATATAATCATGCTGGCCAAATGACCATGGAAGAGTCTTTAGGCAACACTCCCTCCCTCGGCAGATCCATGTGAGATGTCTGAGAAAAGGTTTTGCTCCCCTATCTGGGAACAGTTTGATCCTTTATTAAATCAGAGGAAGTAAAGTCCTTGATACTGTCAGTGTGCAATCACATGTCAATTAAATCCATTTCACGCCTGGATGTTGAAAGCCAACAAAATAGTGACTCGGAGGTGGGTCACTATCCTCACCACATGACTGGACATTCCAGGTGCCATTTAAAGAAGCCGTTATTCATCCTTCCCCCCAAAAAATCACTTAATCCCACCTGTATGGGCAATTCTCATACAGATTGTGCCTTGCAAGAGAGTCTTTCTCCAAGAGAGAAGCTTGCATTCCCCATGAAAGAAGAACCTACTTTCCCACTAGTGGACAGAAGTCAGACTTACAAAAACAAACCTGAAAAATGTCCAATGAGCACTGGATATAGTGACTATTAATAGAACGATGGCTCCCCCACAATAATTCTCTCCTAATTCAGTAGACTTCAATAGGAGCCTATTAGGAGAAAAGGCTGTCGCAGCAGGACAGAATTCTCCACTGCCACTGAAAATAGCATTTGTCCTAGATAACCTTCTTCAAACAATTGGACAGCCTCAGTCTGCCTGCTTTTCTACTGCACCACTTCTTATTGATTATTCCATGCGGATAAGACCAACCTGCATTTATCAGATGGTCATCACCGAAAAGCAATAAAATAGATTGAATTTACACTAGGTGTCAACATCCGAGACAGCAACAACACGGCTGTGCCCATGCTCACTGTTATGGAGTTACCACAGCAAGTAGGAGGAAGGGGGTTACATGGGGTACACTACTGGGTGTTGAGTTCTGGCTGTTGGGATGGGCGCATGCAGGGGGTAAACAGAGGACCCCAGAAGGGTGAAATAGCAGTGTCCAGAGAGTCTTTGCTGGAGCATGCTTACAGTGAGCCATCGGGGCCAAGGCTTGTTGAGCCATCATAATCAGCTGACAGGTGGAAGCCGGTAAAGCTGGTTAGATTCCCATTTCACTGTGTGCTGTGTAGAGAGACTGGGTCCCATGGAAAGCCCCATGGAGTTGACAGTGGGCATCATCCAGCCAGGGGTGTGTCCCAAGGAGTGGGAGGCCTGCCAGCCCGGCCTACAGGTTTGTGAGGAGACAGGAAGGTTTGGCATCTGAGGCTGCCGGAAAATGGGGGGAAAATTCAACTGCGACTGCTGGGACTGCAGTTCTGCCACCAACTTCAAGTTTCCTGGCCTCACATCTAATGGAATGGTGAAAGACAAGGGTGACAGATGGTGATGAGGAAGTAGAATGGAGTTACTCAACTATGCCAGGGAGCCAGACTATCGAGATGTTGGGGGAGTATCTGGGTGAGGCCAGCTTCGAAGACGCTGCTTCCTGGCCTCGATGGAGCCGTGTGGGGAGGTGGCTGTTTGGTCAACAAAGCCATCGTCTTACCAGAGGCCGGTTATCCCACCTATGCAGTTTCACCTAGCCAGCTCAAGGCTCCGCCTGGCTGCTGGCTACTGGAGGTCTCAGGAACCCCAGCCGGTGAGGGTTTTTTCTAGAAATGCTGTATTTACTGAAAAACAACGCCAAGGGCAAGCTCCCTTATGAAACAGCACTTTTGTACCTCATTTTCTATTTAGCTATTGGCACCCCTCTCTCTCAGGGAAACCTCTTTACTTTTGTAAATAAATAAATCTCCTTCTCTCACAGCTTTTGGATTTCATTTTGATTTGGAACGTTATTCTTCTCACAGTGATAAAAAAGGTAGTTACTTCACAGTTTTGAAGGAACCTGGAGGAAACTGATAACTGTCCTCATTCAGTCAGAATTCAGGCCCAGGGATGGGTCAGAAGAAAGCTGGAAGCAATTGTGGATAATCTCTAGCAAGAGTGGGATGTTGGTTGTAGACCATCTTGGCTCTCCTTGACCTTTCAGGAGCCTTCAAAAGCATCAGTCATGTTGCCCATTTAGACCAGCTACAGGTTCTGGGTTTGGGCAGGACATACCACATGGATGGAAAGAAAAACCTGCTTTGCTAATTTGGCCTTAGAACATTTCTTTGTTTGAAGAATGTTCAGAACCTGCAATTAGTGAAAAATTCACCAATATACTAGTAACTGGAACTGTTCACCAAATTGTACATAAGCTATACAAATATGAAATTTTCTGAATCAATATAGTTTCAGATAAACTCCATGTATTTTAAAATCTTATCTGAGTATTGGCTCTTCTTGACCCCTCAACAGTCTACAATAGCATTGACCATGGTATCCTTTTAGGCCATTCTTGCAATGGTTTGCCTTGTTTCTCCAAGGCTTATCCCAATTAGTACCTATAGAGAGGAATCCAGCCAATGGCCATTCTTTCATTGGGATTTCTTTTGTCGGGTAGTGATATAAGCCAAGTGGGAAAGACTGGGAGGAGGCTGCTGGGTTGGGCCACTGGCTGAATCCTGAAACAGGATGAGGCCTTGGTCAATTGGCCAGCCCATGGCTATCTTTTCTGGTACAGCACTGGACTCAAGGGCTCTCTCCATGTTTCCTTAACATCTGGGTGAAGCTTCTGGGTGAGATCATGTGCCACCATGGGATGAGGTACATTGTATTCTAATGATACTCAGTTTTACAACTTCATCTGGGGCTTGGAGGCTGTGGGGGGGGGCATGGGTTGGGGACAATAGGCTTCAATTGAACCCTGGCAAGACTAAAAGTGACATGGCCCCATTGGAACCTGGATCTTCTGCCATATACCAACTTTCTGTATGGGCCAGAAGACGTGATTCTGCCACTTGGCTTAGAGCACCAATGGGAGAGTTTCACGCTGGATGTGGTAGATGGGTCAATACTGGATCCCCAATGCATATTCTGTTCCCTCCCTCCCCATTTTTTGTTCATAAGTTGCATTTTTATTGTTATTAGAAATATGTTTTTATCATTTTAAAAATGATAGCTAAAAATATAACAAATAAAAAGATGCCTTAACCAAGGGAATAAGCATTCAGTTAGTGAAGAAAGTGAAATATCTAGGAATTTACTTAACAGCAAGTGATATAAGAATCAAGGAGGAAAGTTATATTAAATTAACAAACCAATAAAAGTAGTTTTTGAAAGATGGAAGAATTTGCAACTCTCCTTTACAGGCAGAAGAGCAGCAATCAGAAATGAATATTCTGCCAAAGATACTTTTCTGATTTCAAACCATACCCCCAAAATTAGAGAAAAAATATTATGGAAAGTTGAATAAAATGATGGAAAAACTGCTGTTGCTGCAGGACAGAGTTGTCTATGCCACCGAAAATCGCATTGGACCAAGATAACCGTCTTCAAACAAACTGACAGCCTCAGCCTGCATGCTTCTCTACTGCACCACTTCTTATTGATCATTCCATGCTGTCAAGACCAACCTGTATTTTGGTTATCAGATGGTTATCACTGAACAGCAATAGAATTGATTGAATTTATATTGGGTGTCAACATCCGAGACAGTAACATTGTGGCTATGCCCCTGCACAGTGTTTTGGAGTTACCACAGCAAGGAGGAGGAAGGGAGTTACATGGGGTACACTACTGGGTGTTGGCTTTGCTGGAGCATGCCTGGAGTGAGCCATCGGGGCCAAGGCTTGCTGAGCCCTGATAATCTATTGACCGATGGAAGCTGGTAATGTTGGTTAGATTCCTATTTCACTGTGTGCTGCATAGAGAGATCGGGTCCCATGGATAGCCCCATGGAGTTGACCCTGGGCGTTGCCCAGCCATGGCTGTGTCTCAAGGAGTGGGAGGTCTTCCAACCCAGCCTATGGATTCGAGAGGAGAGTGGAAAGTCTGGCATCTGAGGCTGCCTGGGAATGGCAGAAAAATTCAACTCTGACTGCTGGAACTGGGGTTCTGCCATCAACTTCAAGCTTCCCCGGCTCAAATCTAATGGAATGGTGGGAGACAAGAGTGACAGATAGTGAAGAAGCGGAATGGAGTTACTCAACCATGCTGGGCAATAGGACTATGGAAATGTTACAATAGTATCTGGGTGAAGCCAGCTTCTGGGATGCTGCTTCCAGGCCTCGGTGGGAGCTGGGGGTGGGGTGGCTATTTGGTCAGCAAGGCCATGCCCTTACCAGAGGCCGGTTATCCCATCTATGCAGTTTTGCCTAGCCAACCCAAGGCTCCTCCTGGCTGCTGGATACAACAGGTCTTAAGATCCCCAGCCGGTGAGGATATTTTCTGGAAATTCTGTATTTATTCAAAAACAACACCAAGGACAAGCTCCCTTATGAAACAGCACCTTTGTACCTTATTTTTTCTGTAGCTACCGGCTCGCCTCCCTCCCAGTGAAACCTCTTTACTTTTGTGAATAAATAAATCTCCTTTGTAGCAAAAATTGTTTTTTGCTACAAAGTAAAGTAAAAACTTTGATAAACTAGTTTGTATGTATTTTATTCATTGCTTTCAGCACTGTTTTTCTGTGCTCTATGCTCTGCTGGTTGGTTAACACAATATCCTTAACACTTCTCAGAGTGATTAAAAATGGTGGTTGCTTCTCAGTTTTGGAGGAACCTGGAAGAAACTGATCAACTGTCCTCCTTCAATCGGAATTCAGGCCCAGTGGTGGGACAGAAGAAAGCTGGAAGCAATTGTGGAAAATCTCTGGGAAGGGTGGGATGTCGGTTGTAGACCATCTTGGCTCTCCTTGACTTTTCAACAGCCTTCAATAGCATCAACCATGTTGCCTTTTTAGGGCAAACCCTCCCCTCCCATATCTGCCTATGCCGCTCTGACTTTCTTTGTTCTCCATGGCTGGGCTTAATCAGCAGTTGAAGTTGTGACCACAGAGCTCTGTCTGTATCCAAAATGACAATTGTTATGCAATTTGGTGTTATGTATGGATTGGCTAGAATCTATATAAGATTTCATGCTCACCACTGATTGGCTGTCCGGACCATGGGAGATTTAACCTGCTGTCATTGGCTGGCTGGTCTGCCTGGAGCTCCTTAAAAGGCGAGCTCCGGCAGCCCAGCTGGCAGAGTGCAGTCATATTTTGCTGAATTCACTAACAACTCTTGCCTGCTGCCTTGCACTGATCTAACACTGGTGACAAAGGAGAAAGGGACCTGAGAACCTCCTCGTAAACCACACAGCTGCCTTGAAACAAGGACCTCCGACCACCTGCATGAATGGCATCGCAAGTATCGCTGGCCCCAGCGATCTTTGACCCACAGACTAAACACTGGCACACATATATAGACCATTTCAGAATGTTCCTGGAGGCCAACGATTACCAGAACAGGCCGGACAACAGGAAGCGAGCATTATTCCTCACCTACTGCAGCACCAAGATCTACAAAATGGCACAGACGCTGATTGCCCCAGCAGATGTGGAGACCGTTGCCTGGGCCACCCTGTAACGTGCCCTGGAAGACCACTATGCACCATCCACCACCCCCATTGTCACCAGCACCAAAAAGAGAGAAATGAGTTTTACCACCAGCACCAACAAGAGGGAGAAACCATCAATGATTTTGTGGCCAGCCTCCAGGAGATCACTACCAGGTGCAAGTTCATAAATCCTGAAGAAATGATGAAGCACTTCGTTCTACAAAAGAGATTGTTGATAAGGAGAGAGATCTCATTCTAGGACGTTGTCGAGGAGGCCAGGGTTGCAGAATCATCAGACAACTTGGCAGCAAACATAAGGAAGACCAGCGGGGTGCACTACACATACTGGGAGCCTGACTAGTCAACCGAAGTCCCTTACTATGATGACAACTGGGACAACACAGACAATACCATCCACCTTGTGTACCCAGAAAAGCGGCAGAACTCCATGCTCACCGCTGATTGGCTGCCAGGACCGTGGGAGATTTAACCTGCTATCATTGGCTGGCTGGTCTGCCTGGAGCTCATTAAAAGGCAAGCCCAGCCAGCAGAGCACAGTCACATTTTGCTGGAAATAAAAAGGTGCTGAATTCACTAAAGACTCTCACTTGCTGCCTTGTGTCGATCTAACAGGTGGGAATGAGTGCCATTTTGTGAGCAACAGAAAATCTGCCTGGCTGGGAGAGGGAGATGCACGTTTGGCTGTCCTTTGGGACCAAATTTATTCTCCCCTTTTTCACAGGACCCAAGTACTGGTGTGTGATTTGAAACAAGCCAAATGGGAAAGACTGGAGAGAGGCTGCTGGGTTGGGCCACAATCTGAGGAGCATAATGAACTGAATCCCCATCTCAATCCCCAAAGAGGAGTCTGGGGCTGACTAAAACCGGGGCCAAGTTTTTAAACATGATGTCACTTACACGCCCATTTATGCTTTTGAGCATAAATAAATCTCTTTCCAAATAATTATGCGTGTAATTATTAGTATACTGTAATATGTGCATTTACTATTGATATATCCTGCATCACCTATATGTGCAAACAAGACATTAAGGGACCTCAGATCACGTAGCTCTTCAGGAACAACTTGTGGAAAACTGGGCTTGACAGATTGTGAGGGTTGTAGTTTCTTAGGATAATCAATTCAGCCAGCATTTAGCCAGTATGCAGCCCCAGCCCTTTTGACTGATTTAGGGGAACAAATGTTGTGAAATGTTGTCTTATCCTGACAAACTACATTGACATATTGCTACAAAATCCTGAAGTAAGTAAGACTGAATTCCAACAAATGGTTGATTCTCAACCTGCCTATGCCTTGAAGAGAGATTTCCTGCAAGAGAGAAGGTTTGCATACCCCATGGATGGAAAGAAGAACCTACTTTCTTGCTAGTGGGCATAACTGAGAGCTAGACAAACAGACCAAAAAATGTCCAATGACTAATGGGTATAGGTTTAAGATGATGCTACTAGGACTCTGGCTCCCCCACAACAATTATCTTCTAATTCCGTAAACTTCAATAGGAATCTATCAGGAGAAACAGCTGTCACTGTAGGAAGGAGTCCTCCAAGCCACCGAAAACTAAATAGAATTGGACCTAGGTAACCATCTTCAAACTAACTGCCTGCCTGACTTTCTATTGCACCTCTTCTCTTTGGTCATTCCACACTGACAAGAGCAATCTGCATTTCAGTTTCTAGATTGTCATCACTGAACAGCAATAGAATTGACTGAATTTATACCGGGACTGCTGTTATATCAGCTAAATGGAAAAGGAACAGATGTGAAAATGATTAAGAAATTATATAATTATCTATTGCAGATCAGACTAGAAGATGAAGAAGTAAAAGAAACAATGATAGCATGGGCAAAGAATTTTGGATACACCATAGAATTGGAGAAATGGCAACAACTTTGGGAAATAAACTATAAATTAACTCTGACCATGGTGTCCTCTTAGGCCAGCCTTGCAATGATTTGCCTCGTTTCTCCAAGGCTCATCCCAATCAGTATCTATAGAGAGAAATCCAGCCCATAGCCATTCTTTCAGTGGAATTTCTTTTGTTGGGTAAAGTGATACAAGCCAAGTGGGAAAGACTGGGGGGAGGCTGCTGCGTTTGGCCACTGGGTGAAATGAACTGAATCCCAAGAGAGGGCGAGGCCTTGGTCAGTACAGGACAACTGCAGCAGTCTGGACATTAACCAAAGAGACTAGAGCCTTGATTTATAAGAAAAACCTATTTTCCCACTGGTGATCACTACAGAGAGGTACAGAAACAGACCTAAAAAATGTCCAATGACTATTGGGTATAGAAGTAAGATGATGTGACTAGGACTCTGGCTTCCCCACAACAATGGTCTTCTAATCCCGTAGACTTCAATAGGAACCTATCAGGAGAAACTTTTGTCACTGCAGGAAAGAGTCCTCCAAGCCGCTGAAAATGTAATAGCGTTGGACCTAGGTAAGCTTTTTGTACGTCCCTTTTTTCATTCTGCAGAGGCTGATCCCTACTACTGTTAATAGGAGAGAGTAATCCAGCCCATGGCTATATTTTCTGGTACACCACTGGACTCAAGTTGTTTCCCTAACATCTGAGTGAAGCTTCTGGGTGGGATCATGTGCCACCATGGGATGAGGTGCATTGTATTCTAATGATACTTAGTTTTACAACTCCATCAGGGGCCTGGAGGCCGTGGGGCATGGGTTGGGGAACAATGGACTTCAACTGAACCCTGGTAAGACTAAATGTGACATGGCCCCATTGGAGCCTGGATCTTCTCCCACACACTGACTTTCAGTATGGGCCAGAAGACCTGCCACTTGGTGTGGAGTACCAATGGGGGAGTTTCACGCTGGAGGTGATAGATGGACCTATAGTGAATCTGGATAGTAGTCTGGATAGGAATGAGAGATTGCTGGAGCCCTAAACTATATTAAAAAATTAATTTCCCACTGATGGACACAAACTGCAAAAGGAATCTACCAGGAGAAACTGGCTTCAACTGAACCCTGGCAAGACTAAATGTGACATGGCCCCATTGGAGCCTGGATCTTCTTCCACACACTGTCTTAGAAAGATGGAAGATTTTGCAACTCTCCTTTATGGGGAAAATAGCAGTGATTAAAAATGAATATTCTGCCAAAGATACTTTTTTTAAATTTCAAAACATAAATTAGAGAAAAGAATATTTTGGAAAGTTGAAAAACTGCAGGACAGAGTTGTCTATGCCACTGAAAATAGCATTGGACCTAGATAACCTTCCTCAAACAAATTGACAGCCTCAGGCTGCCTGCTTCTCTACTGCACCTCTTCTTATTGATCATTCCATGCTGACAAGACCAACCTGAATTTTGGTTATCAGATGGTCATCACTGAGCAGCAGTAGAATTGATTTGATTTATACTGGTTGTCAATACCCAAGACAGTGACATTGCAGCTATGCCCCTGCACACTATTTTGAAGTTACCACAGCGAGGAGGAGGAAGGGGATGCACTACTGGGTGTTGGGTGCTGGATGTTGGGATGTGTAATGTATATAGTTTTGGTGGGAAAGTTCGAATGTTAATTGCTCTCAACCGATTGGCTAACTGCCAGGACTGTAAGGTATATATAAAGGGAGCTGTTTCCCTGTAACAGTTGCTGGATTCACACCATGAAGTAAAGAGCTGTTATTACTCAAGACCTGGCTTCTGTGTCCTCATTCACCCTACTTAACAGAATGGGTGCATGCAGGGGGTGCGACAGAGGGGTGAAAGCACAGCGGCCAGAGAGTCTTTGCTGGAGCATGCCTGGAGTGAGCCACGGGGCCAAGGCTTGCTGATCCCTGATAATCAGCTGACCGGTGGAAGCAAGCAATGCTGGTTAGATTCCCATTTCACTGTGTGTTGAGTAGAAAGACCAATAAAGGGGAATTGCTCTACCAATGGTGTGGCCTTGTTTCTTACTGGCTGAGCTCAAAACCATGACAGATAGCCAGCATTCTTATGTCTCTTCTTGCTGCTTCTCATCAGTTCTCTTGGTTCAGCTGTTAGTCGACACTGGGCAATGTGATGGCTGATGAAATGGCAAAAGTAACTGACATGGGAGCGACAGAGGGGGCTGGGTCCCAGGTGGATAGCCCCATGTAGTTGTCTGTGGGAGTCGCCAAGCCAGGGGTGTTCCCAAGGAGTGGGAGGGCTGCCAACCCGGCTTACGGGTTCATGAGGAGACTGGAAGGTCCGGCATCTGAGGCTACTGGGGAATGGTGGAAAAATTCAACTGTGACTGCTGGGACTGGGGTTCTGCCACCAACTTCAAGCTTCACAGGCTCAAATCTAATGGAATGATGGGAGACAAGGGTGACAAATGATGATGAGGAAATGGAATGGAGTTAATCAAGCATGCCGGGGAGCCGGACTATGGAGATGCTGTGAGAGTATCTAGGTGAGGCCATCTTCTGGGACGCTGCTTCCTGGGTTTGGTGGGAGCCGGGAAGGGTGGCTATTTGGGCAGCAAGGCCATCGCCTTACCTGAGGCCAGTTATCCCACCTAAGCAGTTTTGCCTAGCCAGCCCGAGGATCCACCTGGCTGCTGGCTACAGCAGGTCTCAGGAATCTCAGCCGGTGAGGGTTTTTTCTAGAAATGAATATTTTCTCAAAGGAAACACTGAGGACGAGCTCCGCTATGAAACTGTAGCTGTCATTTTCTCTGTAGCTTCTGGCACCCTTCCCTCCCAGGGAAACCCCTTTATTTTTGTGAATAAATAAATCTTCTTTTCTCAAAGCTATTTGGATTTCATTTTGATTTGGAACCCCACATTATTCTTCTCACAATGATAAAAGAGGTGATTGCTTCACAGTTTTGAAAGGAACCTGGAAGAAACTGATCAACTGTCCTCCTTCAGTCAGAATTCAGGCCCAGTGGTGGACAGAAGAAAGCTGGAAGCAATTGTGGAAAATCTCTGGGAAGGGTGGGATGTTGGTTGTTGACTATCTTGGTTCTCCTGGACCTTTCAGGAGGCCTTCAATAGCATCAACCATGTTGCCCTTTTAGGCCAGGTACGGGCTCTGGTTTGGGGAAGATAATTTTATGCTGCCTTTGTTCTTTTTGCAAAGGCCAGTCCCAGTCCATGTAAAATAGAAGACAGAAATCCATCCCATGGCTAACTTTTCTGGTACACCATTGGACTCAACTGCTCTATTCATGATTCCCTAACATCTGGGGAAAGTTTCTGGGTGGGATCATGTGCCACCATGGGATGAAGTGCATTGTATTCTAATGATACTTAGTTTTACAACTCCATCAGGGGCCTGGAGGCCGTGGGGCATGGGTTGGGGAACAATAGACTTCAACTGAACCCTGGTAAGACTAAATGAGACATGGCCCCATTGGAGCCTGGATCTTCTCCCACACAGTGACTTTCTATATGGGCCAGAAGACTTGATTTTGCCACTTGGCTTGGAGCACCAATGTGGGAGTTTCATGCTGGAGGTGGTAGATGGATTAATAGTGGATCTGGATAGTAGTCTGGATAGTAACGAGAGATTGCTAGAGCCCTAAATTATATGAAAAGATTACTTTCCCACTGGTGGACACAAACTTCAATAAGGAACCTATCACAAGGAACTGTTGTCACTGCCGGAAAAAGTCCTCCAAGTCACCGAAAACTAAATAGAATTGGACCTAGGTAACCATCTTCAAACTAACTGCCCGCCTGACTTTCTATTGCACCTCTTTTCTTTGGTCATTCGATGCTGACAAGACCAATCTGCATTTCAGTTTCTAGATTGTCATCACTGAACAGCAATAGAAGTGACTGAAATTATAACGGGACTGCTGTTATATCAGCTAAATGGAAAAGAAACATATGAGAAAATGATTAACTGTGCTGAAGCTGATAAATTGACTAAGAAATTAAAAGACAGAGATCAAACACAAATAGGTTTATCTTGGGAAAAATTCTATGGGTGGCTAGAGAAGAGGAAAATATAACCTAAAATAGATGAGCAACTATATTTATTGAGAAAGCTGTATCTTACAAGTAAAGTGAGGTTGGATAGACTTAATTGTTGTATAAAGATATGTAAGATGTCCTGTCTTCTCCGGATTATAATATAGATATATAGAACAGAATATTAAGCTATTAAGTTACTGTTTAGAGATACGCTTCCTCTTTTTTCTTTTTGTGTGTGTGTGTTTATTCTGTGGTTTAGTTGTTTGTAGTTTTGTTTCTTATTTATATGATGTATTGTTTTTCCTTTGTTTTTAATGGAAAATGTAAATAAAGATTATTTTTTAAAAAATAAAAAGAAAATTAAGAAATTATATAATTATCTATTGCAGATCAGACTAGAAGATGAAGAAGTAAAAGAAACAATGATAGCATGGACAAAGAATTTTGGATACACCATAGAATTGGAGAAATGGCAACAACTTTGGGAAATAAACTATAAATTAACTCTGACCATGGTGTCCTCTTAGGCCAGCCTTGAATGATTTGCCTCGTTTCTCCAAGGCTCATCCCAATCCGTATCTATAGAGAGAAATCCAGCCCATGGCCATTCTTTCAGTGGGATTTCTTTTGTCGGGTAAAGTGATATAAACCAAGTGGGAAAGACTGGGGGGAGGCTGCTGGGTTTGGCCACTGGGTGAAATGAACTGAATCCCAAGAGAGGACGAGGCCTTGGTCAGTACAGGACAATTGCTGTAGTCTGAATATTAAGTGAAGTGATAGAGCCTTGATTTATAAGAAAAACCTATTTTCCCACTGGTGATCACTACCGAGAGGTACAGAAATAGACCTAAAAAATGTCCAATGACTATTGGGTATAGAAGTAAGATGATGTGACTAGGACTCTGGCTTCCTCACAACAATTGTCTTCTAATTCCATAGACTTCAATAGGAACCTATCAGGAGAAACTTTTGTCACTGCAGGAAAGAGTCCTCCAAGCCACTGGGTCCAATGTAATAGCATTGGACCTAGGTAAGTGATATAAACCAAGTAGGAAAGACTGCCGGGATGCTGCTGGGTCTTCTCTATTATTCCAATTAGATATGTTGTTTAACATATTGTGGTTAGCTACACATTCCCATTCCCAGTTCTTCCTCTCCATGGCACCCATTAGCAAATCTCTACCCTTTTGTGTAACTTGTAGGGAGAGATAATTTGAGGATCCTGTTGTGATGAATACTAGCTGTAAATGACTTATATTTACATTAAATATAGAATACAATACCATCAATGAAAAAGCATTCTTGAAAAGAGGAAAAGACATAACAATTCATTCCATTTGTTTAGATGTATAATGCAAGACCAGAAATTCTTTATATCAAGTACCAATTTCCATAATGATTTGTCAAGTAAGGAATTGTTGTGCAACAGACAATATTGTTTTGCCACATGCTCATTTTAGCAGGCCTCAGATAAGAGAAGACATCTCTGTACAAAGATCTATTGTTATATGTTTTAAAATATGAATATTTTACTCATTAGAAGGAAAAATAAAAATCAGGTGGATTTTTATTTCAATCAGATGCCAGCTTGCACTGGCATTCATGTTGCCATATTGTTCCACTATACAGTCTCCTCTGTTTTAACTCTTTCTGGTAAGTGGTGCAGCAAAAGGCCAAGTATCCTGCCCTAATAAGTTCATTTCTTCCACATATCCTTAGGAAAAGCACAGCAACAGATGATAATGCTTACTGCAGTGGGATTTTTATTGCAGTGCTAAAGTGGTAGGTCCAACTTTATTGGAATCATACATGCTTGTAGATCAGAAATGATAAAAATGAGTCAATGGTACCCAGCTAAAAATTGCTCAGTTGGTCTTTTCAATAAATAAATTCAAACAACGTTGAAAATAGATATAAATGAACTTCATTGCCTGGATTCATTTTTAAAAATGTCATAATGCTTTTTGGCAAACGATTCTTGGTATTAAGAAAATAGACCAAACCCCAAAAGGATGGAGAGATATCCTGTAATGATATGTAGCTTGCTGTTGAAAATTTTAAAAAGTGAACGTGATCCTATAATTTCTGCCACTAACACTTTCAGCAACATTCCCACTTAGCTGGTATCATGAGCCACAGCTTCAAGCAGAGTACAGTAGACTTAAACAATGGTAGGGCAAGTAGGACAGTGGTGGTGTTGGAATTTAAGGTGGCTGAGACAATAGCAGTGACAGCAGAAGTGGAGTGACTCACTTGGCTGTCTCTCAGATATACACCTCCTCAATAAGAAACTTTTAAGGGCTTTCTGCTGAACCACATTTTGAAGATCAAACCAAACCATGATGGCTTTTGCAGCAGTGTGTGAAAACATATTGGAAAGAGGAAGCTCGAGAATTCACAAGGTTGATTTTGATACCATTCTTAGATTAAGCACTTGAGCTGATTGTTTTCTCATTCTAAATTTCATATGTTGTCAAGAAGCCAAACAATTGTTTAGATGCTACATGGTGGGTTTCTCATTGTTTAAGAGTAATCCAGCATCATCATCACTAAAAGGTGCCTCCCCAAAGCCACGTTTTACATTATTGTGGTTGGAACAGTCTAGGGGATGGAGGATGTATAGCCAATCCATGGGCTGGTTTCTGCCATAGCAAGTAAAATGGACTGACTTCTGACTAACATGCCAACTTCTGTTGTCTATCTGGTGAAATGGCAAATAAAGGAATAGGAGTCATAGAACTGGTTAACTCAGACCAGGATAAATTCAACTTATTTTAGTTTCTCATCCTGGTCTTATAAATTGCCCAAGTAGACAGACTGAGATGGATACTTCCTTTATTGGCTTTTCTTTAACTAGAGGACACTATAATTGGATGGGCTCTTCAACTTCTGTCCAAATGGGTTTTCCTTATTCTGAATCACCTTCCCTCTCCCTCTTCACCTCTTGCTGTTTCTATTGAGTTAAAGGCTGAACCAAATTATTATAGTTTTCTCTGAATGTTATATTTTTGGTCTAGACTGAGTAAGAAATAACATGCATAAACTATAGCTGGTCTTGGGAGTGATGAGATATGTTTGACATGAATTTTCATGTAAAAATAATTTGCATTCCCCAAACCTATATGCAGTGAATGAACAAATTAAGGCCTCAGGAACACCTGTGTCCCCTTAAGTCTTGTAGCTCTCAGAATCTCATCAAATTTAAAGTGAAAGCAAAAACAATGGAGAACAGATTTAAATTTCAATCAAATCAAAATTACTTAATATTTTCCCACATTTTGTAGAGAAACATGGTTATGTGCCCCCCAAAACCCAAATGTGGCTGCTTGATTTGAAAAACATGTGTTCTCTTGCTACTTCTGTTGCATATGAAAGAACTCTTGCATTTGTATATGTTCAGTTTTCAGAAACTTGCTAAGATACATATACATTAAAGGAAAAAAGGTTTCTATAAAAAAATTGTTTGCAAAAAAATGTCAGTGAATATAAAAATAATCCAAAACAAGATTACAGTTAGGAAATGAACTGAGAAAAACCTACACTGACA
The DNA here is from genome assembly GCA_038048745.1 of Coluber constrictor foxii. Taxonomy (NCBI): domain Eukaryota; kingdom Metazoa; phylum Chordata; class Lepidosauria; order Squamata; family Colubridae; genus Coluber; species Coluber constrictor. Next base: position 77,058,659 of record CM075961.1, read on the forward strand.
AATTTTTCATCCACTATATAGGTTGCAGAAAAGGAAGATGGTTCTCACAAAATTTAGCAGCATTTTTCCCTTAATATACAGAAAAATAGTACCTTACATATTTAGCTCCCTTTCACAATTCAGTTAACCCAGCAGAATAATTTGGGTCTGTGTATATATGTGTTTCTTTCAATTGAAACTAGTTCTTCATTTGTTCAAACTCTTGATAACTTAGCCTCTGTATTGTAAAAACATATCTTTGCAGAGCAACTTGAATACTATAGAAGTAAGCTACAACATGCACATGTATTTACAACAGTTCATGACTGTGATAGAGACATTAAAAGGAGAGCTAGCTTGTATCAAATGTGAGGTTCAGAGTCAAAACCAAGAGTACCAAGATACTCCTTGCTATCAAAAAACAGCTGAGTCAGGAGGCTTGAAGAAGGGAAGCCTCCTGCATGTGTAGTAATTTTGAAAGCAGTAAAATGCCAGTTAATTATTTTAAGGTATGAAAACTGATATATCCAGGTTAGTAAAGTTTTGCTGTTTTAATAAAATGCCTGTTTTTATGTATCAAAAGGACTAGAATACAGCAAGGAGGAAAGGGTGGAAGGATTCTTTAAAATGAGCATATATAGTTTCTTTAAAATGAGTATATATAGTTTTGTATATATAGTTTAAACTATATCCAATTTGGTGGGCTCAAGACAACAAAACACACAAACACTCACATAATATTTCTCATTATTCACTAGCTCCACTCTTCCAATTGCTACTCCTACTGAGTATTGCTAAAAAAACCCACCCTTTTCTCTTCCTTTTAGGCTGCTTTACTTCCCTCCACACCCCTTTCCCTCTTCTCTTTCCCATAAAGCCTTTGGCTGCTTCACAACGCAGCATTTATAGTCTAGCTTGCTGGCTGATCCAGTGGGAGGGCTTACAAAGCAGAAATCAGCACAGGTGCTGACAACTTTCTAGGCAGCCTGTTCTCTCTCAGTCACGTCAGGAAAGATCATTTGAGACAGAGAGGCCATAAAATCAAATAGCTATGTGCTAAGTAATGGACTAAGTCTAGAATAATAATTGGGACTGTACAAAGGAGCAAGAACTTGAAAAGCTGTTCTATTGCTTTTGATTCCTGGCTTACTTCAGGTTTTTGCTGAACCACAAGTTGCAGCAAATATAATCTATGCAATTCTTTGGTATTTTACTAACAGGCAGCATCCAGCAAATTAGAGGTGATCATGATTCCAGCTAATGTACTAGACTCTGTGAACCAGGATATCATTACATGCAGCCATAATGTAACAAACCATGTTATGTGAACATAGCCACTCTATGAAGCCAAATTAGAGTTTTATTGTGTTCTTTGAAGCCAGCCTATGTTTCACTTTAAAAACTTGATTTTGATAAAATGTAGTTTTAGGTCTAATTACTAATGCAGGGAGAATGATGTTAACTTTTCTTAGCCAATATTATTTAAAACAAAAGTAAAAATAAAGGCCAAAGATGAATTTACTGCTACAAATGCAATAATAAATAGATTATACTCTGGGATTATCCAAAAATTACAAAGTGACAGAAACTAATATGCCCATTAAAATGGATTGTTGCTAAAATGCCAGTCAGGGACACCCATTTGACAAAGTGATCTCATGCTATTCATTACTTCTCAGGTCAATCATAAGGCTGTTATGGGGTTATGGTTATGGAAAAATGCTCCAAAACACAATATAACTTTGAGCACCCAAAGGAATTATGTGTGTAATAAAAATTCAATAGAATTTGAGAATTAGAATCTATTCTGGATTCCAAATACTTCATAATTTAATTTTAAAATTTGACTTTTGAAAGACACTTAAAATCTAACATTTGAATTAATTTTAAGGAATTCTATATAAATACCCTATAAATTCAAAAATTTGAAATTGTCTTTGCTTAGCATTTCTAAAAGACTGAAATGCAGCAAAGTAAGTGTGGTATTTAAAAAGCATTTTTACTCCTGTTCGTTTAAATTCAGTCCTGAGAACCTCATTAAGTTAAATAGAACTTGTTCTTGGCGTAAATGAGTTTAGGACTGCAATAATGAAGGTATGCAGGTAGATTTCTGCCTCTTTGTTAGTAGCTTTTTATGTTCTAAACATCTCATAGAAACTTTGCTAAATCTTTTCATCTAATAAATTTCTGCACAAAGATGTTATCTAGCTGCGTAATGAAACATCTACAAGCTAACCACTAACCTAAGAGACCACCAAGGACTCTATAGTTTATATAGCATCACTCAACTCTTGCTGGGGTTATTATCAGCTTTAGTGCTAAATCACCATAGGATATATAACAATGCATTTTGGGTAGCTTCAATGCTGCATTGCCAATGCAATCAAATACTAAAATTAAAGTGAAGGGGGAAAGCATATTCTTCTAAGTCAGTGGACCAATTGTCCACAGAAACAACTTCACATCTTTGGCCTGTGGCATCTTCACCTGAACTAGATGATGCAGCAGCTTGACAGCTAAACACATTTTCAGTACAACAGTGAAGTCCATTATTTATTTAAGTATTTCCACAAAACCGAGATATTGGGCCACATGGATAAAGGAGAAAAGATGATACCTATTCCAGGGGTGAAATGCTCCCGGTTCATACCAGATCACCCAATCCGGTAGCGATGGAGGCGGGTGGTTCGGAGAACCGGTAGCAAAAATCTCTGCCCTCCCCCCCACCCCCACATGCCGAGCTGAGCTGCGTGATCATGAGAAGCTTTTTTTCTTTTAAATGGCTCTGATGATCCAAACTGAGTTGCCTGATTGGCAGAGACTTTTTTTCTTTTAAATGCCTCTGATGATCAAGCAATTCAGCTTGGATCGTCAGAGGCATTTAAAAGAAAAAAAAGTGTTGTTTTTTTTAAAGCCTCTGATGATCCCAGCTGAGTTGCCTGATCGGCAGAGGGCTTTTTAAAAACCCCTTTTTGAAGAGCTTTTTGAAAGCATTTTTTTACAACTTCTTCCCCCACAGAACCGGTAGTAACAAATTTTAGATTTCACCACTGACCTATTCAATATGTAGTGGGTGATCTGCCATTCAACACTAAACCTCTGATATAACTAGATTTAAACTAGAAGGGGAAAAGTGAGGGCAGAATGACTTCCTTCTTTTTTTTTTCCTTCCTATTCTAAGTTTTACTTTGTCGATTTTCCTTCTTAGTATAAGAAATGGGAGAGAAGTGTACAAACTAAGTGAATCAAAGACTCCTTTATAAAATTCACTAGGAATCCCATCTGGTCGCGGAGTCTTGCCATTGGCTTGTTTCTTGATAGCTACTGCTATTTCCCCAACTGTAATTTCTGCATTTAAAATTTCTTTACAATAATCCAGAACCATCTCCAATTGTAGATTCTGGAGATAACTCTTGAATTTATCTTCCTAATGAATTTCTAGGGAGGTATAAAAGTCTTGGGCCACCTTTGTTTTTTGCTCTGTAGTACCTACCAAATTTCCCATAGGATCCTGTAAAAATTCAATCTTTCTAGATTCTGCCTCTTTTCTTAATCTGTATGACAGCCACCGACCCGGCTTATTAGCATGCTCAAATTGGTTTTGCCGACATTTCCAAATTTTATTCGCCAAGTCATTTTGATCTAGGATAGATAACTCATGCCTAATCAAGTCAATTTTCCCCTTCATCGAATTATTATACGAATTTAAACACAGCTCTCCTTCAGCTTTCTCCAATTCAGCCATTAACTCAGTCCGTTTGGCCTTCTCCTTTCTCCATTTGGTAGCTGTATATTTTATTACCAATCCCCTAACTACTGCTTTGGGACAGTATCCCAAATATTTTGAAGGGAAGTGTCTTCTCTCTTGTTTAGATCAAAAAAATGATCTAATTCTTTTTTAGTCATATTTATAAATCCCTCATCTTTCATGATCTCAGCTCTCATAGACCATCTTGCTCATCTAGTGGACCCCTTCCATTTTATTACCAGGGGATGGTGGTCTGCCCATATATTCGTCCCTATTTCAACCAAATTTATGTCTTCTTTCAAATCTGATGTTGACCAGACCATATCTAACCTAGACCACGATCTATGCCTGGGGGAGAAATATGTAAAGTGCTTTTGAATAGGATAAAGGTCTTGCCAAATATCTCTTAACCCTATTTCTGTTCTTAGGTTATCCCATGTTTTGGGGAGTACCTTTCTATGCCCTTTTATGTATTTAAGTAAGTAAGTCACCCTTAATTTTATGACCTTTTTGCCATGATAGTTGGTAAGCGAATTACTGCAGTTGTTATGTAGATCATGTGCTCTTTAATTCGATTTACCCTATGGAGTTTGTGGATTACATGCTCTGGGATGCTCAACTATGATAAATATATGGCAGTTGCAAAGCGGTTGAATTTTGATCATGTGACCATGAGGATGGCTCTGAGGCTGTGGTGAAATGTAAAATTTGTTACTACCAGTTATGTGGGCGTGGCTTGGTGGGGGGGTAATATGACTGAGGGGGCATGGCCAACTTTTTTTTTTTAACTTTTAAAACCATTTTTTCTACAACTTCTTTGGCTGAAGAGGTTATAAAAAAATGCTTTTAGAGCCTCTGACAATCCCAGCCTCTGACAATCCCAGGTGAGTTGCCTGATTGGCAGAGGCTTTTTTTCCTTTTAAAAACATTTTTTCTATAACCTCTTCAGATGAAGAGGTTGTAGAAAAAATGTTTTTAAAAGCCTCTGATGATCCTAGCTGAGCCACGCAATCATCAGAGGCTTTTTTTTTAACTTTTAAAAGCATTTTTCGGCCAGAGAGGTTGTAGAAAAAATGCTTTTAAAAATTTTAAAAAGCCTCTGATGATTGTGTGGCTCAGCTGGGCAACGGAGGGGGGCAGGGATTTTTGCTACCGGTTCTCCGAATCACTCGCCTCTGGATCAAACGATCCAGTCTGAACTGGGAGCATTTCACCCCTGCTCTGAGGGTCATAAATGTGAGAAGTGGTCATAAGTACTTTTTTCAATGCCATGGTAACTTCAAAAGGTCATAAACCAATGGTTGTACATCGAAGGCTATTTCTGTTAGGAAAGTTTTAAATATAGTGGACCTAAAACCATCACAAGAAACTATCATTCTGTCCTCTCTAAATTTCTCCCAACCTGGCTTTGAGAGGCTGACACGGGATCTTTCCACCTAGAGCAAAAAACTAGTGGTTGGATCTATTTTGAAGCTAAATCTCTTGGTTCATGGTAAAGGCCCAGAGGCCGCTATCTGGGGGAGGGGATAACAACCTTAATTGTCTCCTCATTACAACATTCTTTTTATTGCCAACAGATTTAATTTTCAATGAGTTGGTAAACCTAAATTTGCACTTACCTATCAACTTGCTTGTAAGTATATCTAAATTGTGAATGATTGCAGTTGTCAAGTGTAATCTGGCTTCCCCACCAACTTTTGTCAGAAACTTGCAAAAGGGGATCCCATGACTCTGAGGTGCTGCAACTGTCATAATACATGCCAGTTGCCAAGCATCTGAATTTTAATCACATGACTATGGGAATGCTGCAACAGTTGTTAAGTGTGAAAAATGATTGCAAGTTACCTTTTTTCAGTGTTGTTGTAACTTTAAACAGTCACTAAACAATGCTGGTAAATCAAGGACTACCTGTATAAAACACAAGATAGCAGTCAAGCTCATTTCCCCTGAAATTGATTGATTGATTGATTGATTGATTGTATTTCTATGCCACCCAACTCTCCGAGGACTCTGGACGGCTTACAACAAAGTCAGTATGAACAATATACAATAAGAAACATTAAAAACCCATACACACTGATCATGGCGGATCTCACAAGCCTGCCGGAAAAGCCAGGTTTTCACCATTTTCCGGAAGGCCAGTAGGGTGGGAGCGATCCTGGTCTCAGGAGGTAGCTGATTCCAGAGAGCTGGGGTAGCCACAGAGAAAGCCTTCCCCCATGGACCTGCCAGGTGACATTGTTTAGCTGACAGGAAGCTAATTCTGTGAGATCTTACCGGTCGTTGGGAGTTATGTGGTAGAAAACGGTCTCGAAGATAGCCTGGCCCTAAGCTATATAGAAATGCTAGCTTTATATATACAAAAAACCTTTTGTAGCAAGAGTGTACATTTTCAATTGTTCCAAGGGCCATACTACGAACTGTGAGTCATGTTGAAGTCTGCAGTTCAAAAATAAGAGGGTAAGGGGGCGGAGGATGCAGTGCTTTAATCATCTTCTAATTCTTAAGCCTAGACTTTATAGGAAGAAGCATTACACCAGTTTTCTCTTTAATACCATCGTGCCCTAAGTTAAGTCAATATATATATATATGTCTCATCTGTTGTAGGTGTGAGAGCACAGTGGCATTTCATTTTGCAATTAAGCTTATCTTCCTAATGTTAATGACATGCGCCTCTATCTGCGAAATCTTTCCTTTACTCCTCCCTAATTGACTCCTCCCTTATCTTCATAATCTCAATTGGTCTTTGCTTTCCTGTTCTAGTTCGAGTACATTAATTCTCCCTTTCTCACTGCTGCACTTTTCAAAAAGCATTTGGAAAAGAAACCACAGAATCTTAGTATAAACAGAAAAGGACCTTTTATTGGGGAGGCATTTTTCAAGTTAAAGTCCTCTATTTTTTCCCCTCAGCCATACTTTCCCCTCCTCAACTCAGGGTTAATGATGAAGAAAGGAAAAGCCTTTGCAGACACTAATATGCAAACTTTTCTCAGCAAGCTAGGCTTATGAGAGACAATAAACCACTTATATTTAATCTGCAGCACCAATTCTTCCCTAGTTACCTAACTTTTCTGAAGCAATTTGGTGAACAATCATTGCTATACTTCAGCTTCTATATAGCCTGTAGAAGATCCTGCCCTGAAGTTTTTAAGAATCCTGTAGTGTCCCTCTACAGGGATACAGTGGCTCAGTGGCTAAGACACTGAGCTTGTTAATCGAAAGATTGGCAGTTCAGCGGTTCGAATCCCTAGTGCCACATAATGGGGTGAACTCCTGTTACTTGTCCCAACTTCTGCCAACCTAGGAGTTTGAAAGCACGTAAAAAACGCAAGTAGAAAAATAGGGACCACCGTTGGTGGGAAGATAACAGCTTTTCATGTTCCTTTGGCATTTAATCATGCTGGCCACATGACCATGGAGACGTCTTCAAGCAGCGCTGGCTCTTTGGCTTTGAAACGAGGATGAGTACTGCCCCCTAGAGTCAGGAACGACTAGCACATATGTGTGAGGGGAACCTTTACCTTTACCTTTAGTGTCCCTCTGTTATGAGTCTAAGAACTTATCTTAGAGTGATACAACTAATGTTTCAATTATGTTTTATCATCCATTAAGTAGTTTATAAATGTAATGTTAAATGGAAAAACAATCTGCTTATATGTGTTCAATGTTACATTATGATGTAGAATTATACAACATACAAATACATCGCAGAACAACTAATAATCAGTGGAAATAATTTTTCAGTCATGTGGACAATCAGCAGAAAAAAGACACTTGGTGAGATTGTATATAATATTTTTAATACAAGGATTAGTATACATGTAGAAAGCTATTTTGGATTATTCTGAAAAGGGAAATAAATTTCTGCTTTGATTATGATAGATAGCCCAGGAAGAGATCTGTGTTCCACTGTGAAAAATTTCATATGGAATAACAATATATCTAACTTTTGTGGCTTCTAATGCATTGAAGCTTCTCTTATAATGGCATTAAGGATATGTTTTTCTGTTGGGTTTTTTTTTTTTTGTCATAATGGGTGAGGATATCTACCCCTCTGTGTCCTCTTTGTTCAGCTTTCTCCCAAATCAGAAATTTTGATTCATTGCTCATTCAGGACTTTGGAATATTAAAATAAGGCCAAACTATTCACCCTTGTCTCTTCAAGTTAAGATCCACTCCCACTCTTTCTCTACAAAGATTAGAGAACAAATAACTATTAGGTCAGTCTGCAAGAATAGCCAATTTTATATTTTGTCAAGCTTCAGCCTTAATTCAACAGATTCTGCCTTCCAATGGAAATGGGCAGTGATATTCCATCTTGATTTCATCCTGATTTGATAGGCTTTATCCCAATTCCTGGAATGTTTGAATTCAAGAAGTTGATACTTATTTAAATAGAACTTAGTAATTTCATCAGCCTCTCTGACTGGTTCTCCTGTGTGTCCAAAAAGGAAGCCAAAATGTCAACACTTTGCATAAAGTTATCAGTATGGATCACAACAGCTTGCAGAAGAGTTTATTGGCAGAACCATCAATGGAATATTGAAGGAGGCAGAGAAAATGAAAACAACATTGCATCTCTCCCTGCATGCTGTTGCATTTGGAGTGGGAACAGGTTCTTCTGTATCTTCTCTTAAAATTTGGATTAATTTGTGTGATGCATCCAGTATTGCATAGATTTCTCATGCGTATCACGGAGTTAGGTAATGGCACAAACATGTCAGCCTGAAATCTGAAGATAGATGTGAACAACAACTCTTCTGACAGGCACTTCGCAAAATAGCTTACCCACACTAATGAATGTTGCGCCACTCATTTCTTGTCAAAACTATTACCATGTACCATAGTGAATAAGCTGTTATAAAGCAATCCATTAATAAAAAAATCTGTTAATCTGATTCATAATCAAATATAATTGATGTTAGAAAGACAGGTGTGTCAACAGAACTAAGTTAATCTCTAGATCAGGGAGGGGAAGTCACTGCGTTTGGCTTACTTTTAAAAGGCTTTTACACTAATTAGTTCAAACCCTTAACAGGCTGGCTGGGAAGAATCAGGGGAGGAGGGGAAGATAGGGGAAGGAAGGAAGGAAGGAAGGAAGGAAGGAAGGAAGGAAGGAAGGAAGGAAGGAAGGAAGGAAGGAAGGAATTTCCCTGTGTCTCTCTATAACTATGTAATTGTTCTTTCACATCTGATGAATGGCATCTATCCTTAACCAGATTTATAATATTCCATAGCAGATGAACCCTTGTAATTGCATCACTGTTTTAATAATTTAGTTAATCTGTATGATAAATCAAGTGGTGCTTTTTATGTGAGTAGGGCAGAAGAACAAGTAGAACCAAGTGAAACTCCATCGATGTAAATTCTTAGTTATTTATTGCTCTTGTCAGCCTATGTTGATACCCAATTGTTACAAAAATATTTTGATTTTTTTCCCCCTGGGCATATTTGTAGCATGAATAGGGATATAAAAATGGCTCGAAAATCTATATGTCATATCATGTTTCGGTCTTTCTAAATTCCCCCATTTTTGTGATTTCTAAAAAATAAAAAAGGGAACACCCCCCCTCCCCCCCCACACAAACACATTTCAGAATCCAAATGTGATATGCCAGGATCAGTTACATTGTAATTCCAATGGTTATCTGATTTTATATACTCTTGAATACCATGAAAAACTACATACTGTTTTTGAGGGAAAGAAAATGTAAAGGAGCATCCCTATTTGAAAGCATAGAGCAGAGTCATCTACAGTAGTAAAAAAATAATGAAAAAAATAATCAAGATAGGATGTATGACCCTATGAGCAAAGTCTTTATAAGCATAACACAACACACTTTAAAAAAGATTGTGGTTTTGTACCCCTCTTGCCTATTTCAGCCTGAAAATCTCAGCATTTACTTACCATGACTGATTCCAATAGTAATTCTTTTTTGTTTGATATTTTTGGGTTCTTTTTTTCTTTTAAAAAAAGAACCCAAACCAATATTCAAATGTGTTGAGCAAAGATGCATATTTTTTTTCCAGTCTAACAGATGCATTGGATATTTGATTAGTGAGATGAAAACCAAAACTAAGTTTTACTTGATTACATTAAGATTTAATTTTAATATAAATTCATTTCTCATGACTATTTCTATGCATTGAATAACTGCCCTATTTCGTCACATTAAGTTATAAATCTGTAGTACCTTTTAAACAATGTTGTGAATTATGCACAAGCTTTCGGTAGTACAATCCATAGCATTTGCATCCATGGTGCATAGATATTTTGGCATTAACATTCGAAGAGAGGGATTTCTTTTCAGTTCAAAGCTTCCTTTTCAGTTTTCACACTCTCTTCTCTGAGCATCATGATTTATAACAATTACACTTTCCAGTAAGTGTAAGGGAATTCCTGATAAGAGAATGTATGATCATGAAATGGGTGCTAACATGTTCTTTCATTGTAACCACTTTCAAATGAAAAACTAAGTTATGAACTTTAGATATCTCATAAAATAAAAATGTAAAGGAGTCCCTGCGGATTTTACTCTGCCAGTCATTGCCACGTATAGGGGGCGATGCTCATCTCAATTTCAAGGTCATTGAGCCAGCACTGTCTGAAAATACTCCCATGGTCATGTGGCCAACATGACATCATGGAGCACTGTTACTTTCCCACCGAAGTGATACCTATTTACTCACATCTGCATGCTTTCAAACTGCTAGGTTGGTAGGAGCTAGAGCAAGGATGGGAGCTCAACCCATTGCATAGCACGTGGATCTCAAATCTGAGCTGCTGGCTTTCCAGGCAACAAGCCCAGCATCTTAATTATGGAGCCACTGCATTGCTCCATCTCATGAAGTAGCAGTGCACAATCCTAAATAAACTTTCTGTGTGATAGCAAGTAGACCTTTTGTGTGTAACACACCATAACTGATTGTCTGTTTGACAATGGACAAATATTGACATTGGATATTACACTTTGGACTTAATTATACAATGGAGAATTCTTTCATGTTGATAAGGTGCATTGTGTCAGTGTTACTCTTACAAGATAGACTAGACTAAGAAACCAATGCCACAGTCATGGACTGTTTTTATTTTAACAGTTGAAATAAGAGAATCTTGAAGTCTGAATGTGCTTTCCATATCTTCATGAGAATTAAAGGGAAAATGATAATTTTTTTCGAATTATTTTCTTGGACCGGGCTCAAGCCCCACTCATCTAACCATTCCCTTACTAGTGCCTCTTTCTCTTGTCCTTTAAGGTCATTCCTAAGCCCTCTACAGTCAGTTACTTCAGAAATTAATCAGCCCCAAATATTTAGGAATTTTGCTATTCACTCCATTGAGATAAAGCTTCTGCCAGACCTGCATGAAGGTTCAGAACACATACCAAAAAATAAGGAGTAAGCATTTAATCTTGCTCTTTTAAGGTAAGTTAAAATATAGAGAAACACAGACACTTCAATTCCTACCATGGAAGAATGGTTGCAGAAGTTGATGGAGCTGGCTGAAACTGACTACTTTGGTTAAAGAAAAGAACATAAGTATTTTTGTTTCCACATGGCGACCGCTTCTGAACTTCATGCTTGATGAGGAAAAGAATGAAACTCTGCCTTTGGTTTTTACAGATTAGACTGATAGATCTTTATAGAAATGGTTTGTTTATACTATTATGGAAAAGCAAAGAGTTGTGATTTGATGTGAATGCCTTATTTTTCTGTAACAGAGAGAGACAGAAGTCAGTGCTTCTTTTTCTCCCCCCACCTATCTTTCCTCACTTCTCTCTCCCCTTTCCCCTCCCCCCCGCTCTTTTATTTACTTTTATATTTTATGATACTCTATAACTCGGTAAAAAATGTTTAAAAGAAATCTAGAGAAACACATTAAAATTTAGGGAGGTAAACCCTCCTCTTAGAGGAGGTCTGTCCTAGAAACCCACCACCATTACTCATCCTCTTCAGTCAGCTTAATAACTCGAGGTACACTCTCTTCTTTGAGATAACTCATGATAACTCCACCTGGGTGGGTATTTGCCAAGCCTTCATCAGTCATAGCTTTGAGTAGGCATCCTCTTAGGCAAGAATGCCTTCCAACTGAGATTCAGAATTCTGTTCCTGCTACACCCATTGTCACCTATAACAATCATCATCATCACAAACAAATCAAGATAACCAGTGAAGCATTGTTTTTCCATACAGTTTATAAGAATTCCCCCAGATAAACAACTATGACCAGACAATACAAAAGCACAAAGACCCACCGTAAACAATTGGAAGTTATTTTTTTTTAAAAAAAATATTAAACAGTTTGTCTTTAAAAACAACACAAAAAACAATCACACATAAATAAAACAAAACATGTCAAGATATAATATATTGAACATTACATAACATTAATGGCAATTTTACACCATTTCGTATCAATTTACATATTTTGCTTTTGTAGTTCTCTATTCTATCATTTCTATTTACTACTTAATAGTAGAATAATCGCATTACTCCAATACACACACACACACACTATAATATTCATTGTTCTTATCTACACATGTATATTCATTTATATTTACAGTTCTTTATTTAATGTTGTTCAGTTACTTTAAGTTTCATCAATATTAAGTTAAACATTTCTTGTTATGATTTCTATTTTTGAGCCAACTGTACATTTTATTCCATATTTCATAACATTCCGAATCCTCTTTCTCTTTCAACTCCATAGTCATTTTATCCATCTCTGTGCATTCTAGAATTTTCCTAATTACAATTGGAAGTTAAAAGAACAAAGCAGAGCAATAACCAGCAAACATAAATGACAACATCTATTAACCCCAATTGCTTCTGGAAGAGAATGTGAATTTGAAAGGTTTGAAAATGGGGTCAAAGAGGCCATCTATGTTAAAACTGAAAAGCCTTTCCTCAACAGAGGGAGAGGGATAAAACATCACATATCTCCTGTCTCCAGATAGACTGCAAAGAAATAAGATCCTTCCATTCCCCCCATTCTGTTAGAACTAAACCTTCTACCCCCAGACCCCACAGTCCAGTCAGAACTGATGAAGCTTCTTGGATGAGAAGAGAAAAGTCTTCTTCAAGGAAAAAAACATGACCGGCTGCTTTTTGAAAAAAACACATTTGAGACAACCATGACCTGGATGATTGAGAATCTCCATAGACGTTTATTGGGACACGGTGGCTCAGTGGCCAAGACGCTGAGCTTGTCGATCAAAAGGTTGGCAGTTTAGCGGTTCAAATCCCTTGTATCGCATAACGGGGTGAATTCCTGTTACTTGTCCCAGCTTCTGCCAACTTAGCAGTTCAAAAGCACATAAAAAATGCAAGTAGAAAAATAGGGACCACCTTTGGTGGGAAGGTAACAGCGTTCCATACGCCTTTGGTATTTAATCATGCTGGCCACATGACCACGGAGAAGTCTTCGGACAGCACTGGCTCTTTGGCTTTAAAACGGAGATGAGCACCGCCCACTAGAGTCGGGAATGACTAACACATATGTGCGAGGGGAACCTTTATCTTTATAGACATTTAATTTTTGGAAGGCTATTCCAGAAAAGATTGATCATTTGTCAGATCCCTCTAGCTTTATATAGGAGTAAGGAGGGTGGTGGATGAAGACTACCAATGGCAGGATACCTACAACGTTGTTCTAAATTGTGCTTAAACTTCTTCTGGGTAAATGATTTTTGGGGTATACTATACTTCTATGTCAGGAGATCAGTTTCAGCTGCCTGTTATGGAAATTCCAACATCATTATGAGCTGTGATTACTATTCCCATTCAGTATGTTTTCATTGTTTAAAATGAACATCAAATATTATAATTCCTCAGATTTTGTCAGATACTTCCATTTCTTTTCTGGAGAGCTCACTAATGGACAAGCTGGAACAAGATTTCTAGAATGCCCGCTGGCAAACAAAAAGCCTACCAGATGCCACAATTCATAAGGACGCCTTATTCATTGTACAAGTACCAGCCATGAAAATAATGCAGATTTTATTATTTAATTCCAAAGTGATTAGGTAAGATTTAAATATTTTTAATATTGTTTCAGGGTAGTACTTATTCAGAAAGCACAGAACAGTAAGTTCAGAACTACCAAAAACATAAGCATAAAAGACAGACTAGAAATAAAAATTAAAATAAGTAAGAAAATGGTAGGAAAACATCTGTCTGACCTTGATGAATATAATTCACTGGCACCTGATGGATTACATCCCAGAGTTCTGAAGTTACCTCAGAACCATTGTATCATATCTTTTTTTTAAAAAAAAAATCCTGGAACACCAGGGAATTACCAGAGGATTGGAAAAAAGCTGATGTGGTTCCCATCTTCAAAAAAGGTGGGGGAAAACAGTCCCAAGAAACCACAGATCAATCAGCCTAACATCAATACCTGGGAAGATTCTGGAAAAAATAATAATTAAAAAACAGATACGTGAACATCTAGAAACAAATAAAGTTATAACTAGTAGCCAGCAAGGATGGCTACTGGTTGATTTAGCAGATCATGCTAAACCAACTTATTTCATTCCTTGACAAAGTGACTAAATTAGATTAGCGAAATGCTGTGGACATAGTATACTTAGACTTCAGCAAGGCATTCAACAAAGTAGGCCACCACTTACTTCTTGGCAAACTAAAAAAAAAAAGTGGGATAGACAGCATTGCCATCAGATGGATTTGTAACTGGCTGATAAACCATAGTCAATACTTAATGGTACTGTGTTTACATGGAGGGAAGTTAGCAATGGGGTACCACAAGGTTTTGTCTTAGGGCTGGTACTCTTCAATATCTTCATAAATGACTTAGATGAGAAAACAGAAGGGGAACTCATCAAATTTGCAGATGACATTAAGCTGGCAGAAATAGCCAACACTCCAGAAGACAAGCTCAGGATCCAAAAAGATCTTGACAGACTTGAACAATGAGTCTTATCCAACAACATGAAATTTGGAAGCACATTTATAAATGTGGAGAAAAGCAAGGTTTTATACCTAGACAGGTAAAACCAAAGGCACAAGTACAGTAGGCAAAACCTGGCTCAAAAAACAGTAACTATGAGAGTGCTAGTGGACAATCACTTAAACATGAGCCAGCAGTATGCGGCTGCAGTGAAAAAAGTTGATACAATCCTTGGTTGTAAAAACAGAGGCATAGACTCACAAGTGTTAGTACTGCTCTATAAAGTCTTAGTAAGGCCACACCAGGAATACTGCATCCAGTTTTGTCACCACATTACTAAAAAGATGTTGAGACTTTGGAAAAAGTACAAAGAAGAGCAACTAAGATGATTAAAGGCCTACGGACAAAAACGTAAGAAGAATTGTTGCAGGAATTGGGTATGGCCAACCTAGAGAAAAGAACAACTACTGTAGGGGTGGCACGATAGCAGCATTCCAGGATTTGAGAGGCTGCTACAAAGAAGAAGGGATCAACTTATTTTCCAAAGCACCAGAAGGCAAGGCAAAAAACAATGGATGGAAATCAAGGAGAGAAGCAACCAGGAATTAAGGAGAAACTTCCTAACAGTGAAGACAGTTAACTAGTGGAACCGCTTTCCTTCAGAAGTTGTAGGGGCTTCATAACTGGAGGCTTTTAAGAAAGGACTGAACAGCCACCATTCTGAAATAGTATAGGGCAGTGATGGCTAACCTTTTTGCTGTCACGTGCCAAAAGTGGGGGGAGTGCGGTGTGTGTGTCACACACGCGGTGTGTATCCACACCCATAATTCAATATCCACGACCGCTATGCTCCCCCTGCTTTTAGCACACGATGGCATAGTGGGCCTGTTTTTCACCCTCCCCAGGCTCCAGTGGCTTTCTAGGAGCCCGGGGAGGGCAAAAACGGCCTTCCCCAACCCCCCGGTGGCCCTCCGGAGGCCAGAAATAGCCCATTTCCTGATTTCTGGTGGGCCCGGATGGCCCAAAAATCAGCTGGCTGGCACACGCATGCGTGCTGGAACTGAGCTAGGACAATGCACGTGTGCCCACAGATATGTCTCCACGTGCCACAGACGGCAGGCGTGCCATAGATTCACCATCATGGGTATAGGGTCTTCTGCTTGAGCAGGGGGCTAGACTAGAAGACCTCCAAGGTCCCTCCCAGCTCTATTCATATTGATATCATTTCCTAGAAATACCTGAAATCACAACTGTTTTGGATTTAGAAAATAAGGGAAACAAATAGCAAGAACTATTGTACCGATAGTGATTTCTCAGGTCTCTTTGATATGTATTTCAGCATGTACTATAAGTTCTACAGTCTTACAAGAACCACACCGTATGGGAAATTCAGAGTATTTGATTGTGATGAATTCTCTTATCTGGATTAACTTGATTTCATATTCTGCACTGATATGTAAATGTAATGTGTAAATGTAAACATGCAAATGAATTTTCATATATTCCAGTGCACTCCATATTTAAAACACTCACAGGAATGCATTTGAAGCATTTTGAGGTGTTTGTGTAGGGGAAACTTTAGAAACATAGGTTTTGAGAAAAATACATTTTAAAAAGAAAAAGGCAACTCCATATTCAAGTGCAGATTTTCATGTGGGCTTTAATCCTCCCCACCCCTACCCACATATTAATGGACAAAAAGTTGGAATAGGTGTATTCATGATTACTGACAATGAACAGAATTGGATTAGAGTAGGGTTTAAAAAGTGACTGTTAAATCAGACACATCTGTTCATGTCAAAGAGATGCTGTGCTCATGCTTCATGTCTCTTGACAGATCTCCTCTTTCTAATCATTCTTGAAGCACAAACAACCAAGTTGCACACAATGCAATGGAAAGTTGAAAGGATTTCGTTATTATGAAATGACAAAGCACCAAAAATCACAATAAATCATGGTAAAGTAATGGTCCTTCAAAACACATCTCCATAAATAAGAAAATGCTTGTAAATCCATGTCTTCATTCTTTCAAAGAGGATGGCTTCTGAGACAAACTAAACTGAGCTCAAACGGAAAATGATTTACAGGTTGTGCTCAACTTACAACCACAACATTCTGTTGTAAAGTGAAACATTTGATAAGTGGTTTTGCCCCTTTTACAACTTTTCTTGCCACAGTTGTTAAGAGAATCACTGAAGTTATTAAGTTAGTGACAACAATTGTTAAGTAAATCTGGCTTCCCCATTGACTTCGCTTGTCAGAAGGTAATCATGTGACTCCAGGACACTAACTGTCATAAATATGAGTCAGTTCATATTTATGAATTGTGACTCTGCAATGGTCATAAGTGTGAAAAACAGTCATAAATCATATTTTTCAGTGCTGTTGTAACATCAAACAGTCACTGAATGAACTGTTATAAGTCAAGGACTACCTATATAAGTTGTATAGGTTGGCTAAAACAAACAGAAAAAGAGAAACTGAAAGAAAAAAGACTTAGAAAACAACTCCACCTTTGCTAACATTGTTTAAAGAATGAATAAAGGGGAAAGTAGAGCTGAAGTAAGCACATTGCTGGAATATGTGCAGGTGATATTAGCAAAACCACATCTGCATGGTTTAGACAGTTTAGGGAGGAGTTATTAAATGAGATGTTTGCTTAGTATGAGATGCTTAGTAAGGAAAGGTAATCAATGAGGAAACTCTGGGTGTGATCATTGTGAGTTGCATACAGGATGAAAATACTTCCTTTATCAAGTGTTTAAATCTGAGCCATAGAAGCACAGCACAGGGAACAAAAGAGGCTTGGAACAGCTGCTCTGGGTTTTTTTTTCTTTCCCTCCTCTTCCTAAACTAGTTAACAGGTAGCAGATGCTAAACCTGATTTGGCTGTTATAATTACAGCAAGCTGCATCTTACTGCAATTCTAATTGCAGTTCTAATTGCAACATTTCAGAAAGGAAAAAAAAATCTAATTGGGGGAAAGAACTGATGTTGGCCTTTTGACTTTAGAGCAGGGGTGTCAGCTCAAGGTCCGTGGGTACTTAGATCTGGCCTGCAAGGCTGTCCTGGAAACAGCAAAGGGCCAGGACATGGTGCCTCTGCCAGTGAAAATAGAGCTGCGGGCGGCCCTCCCAAATTCCATTTTTGCTTGCAGAGGGTTACATGAAACTGTTGCAGCCTAAAACAGAACTCAGGAGCTCATTTTCGCTGGCAGAGTGCTCAGATAACCACAGACTCCCCCCGACATGAGTGACGTCAAGCTGGCCACACCCACCCTGGCCATCGCCACCCCAGCCCCGAGGTGAAACACAACCCTGATGGCGGCCCTCAATGAAATCAAGCTTGACACCCCTACTTTAGAGAATAAACTGGACCAAACAACATAAATATGTAATCAATAAGAAGATATTGGGATATGTATCATTCCCGACCTGTGTACTTTTCGCCGTGCCCTTAAGACTCTGCTCTTTCAAAAGGCTGGACTCGCGTAATGAAATTGGAATGGGGTGTTTTAAAATTGGGGGTTTTAATGTAACGGCCGAAATATTTAATCTATTTTTATATTGTTTTAAATTTTGTATTTTTACATTGTTTTATGATGGCTGTACACTGCAGTGCAGAGGTTTTCAAATAGGGTTCCATCTTGTGCTAAGTGGAAGAGAACCACTCAGAGGAACCATGTAAATAAGAAATATTACAAAGGTATCTAAGGAAAGAATTTAATTAGACTGGAAATCTATTTATGTTTAGCTTCTTTGTTTTCAAAGTCTTCTGTTGAAAGGGATTCTTGACAAGAAATTAGAGTTAAATGTTGTTGCCACTACATCACAAATTATAAACATTGGGAAAAAATATCGAGAATCTCAAATCCTGAAAAACAAAAATCAGGCTAAAAATCTTAATTCCACTTTTTTATGACATTAGCATACAATTGCCCCTCCCATGTGTTGATTTGACCATTCTTCCAAATTTTAAAAATAATTCTCTTTAGGAATCAAAAATTACTCTCTCTTATATTCTATTATGAAAATAATCTATGCAATTTATTTCATTGAGTGTATTTTAACTACCACCAAAACAAAACATGTAAAACCACAAAGCTATTTATATTAATTAAAAATGTATTAAAATGCTAAGATCATCCTCCCTAGAATCTTGTTTGTATTAATCTACACTGTCTAACAACTGTGGTTGCTAAGAGTCAATGTGGCAATTAAGAGTTGACATCAACTTCTCTTTTGGTCCTTTTCTTTCTGATGATTAATTTCCATTTTCACTGATAGATTATTATAATTATAATAATCTTGACTGGATACTTGGATTTTAAAAGGAACATTTTTGATATTTGTTTTGTAAATTTGGTTGCAGAAGAATTCTGCAAAAGGAAATATAAAGAATATCTGTTCCATAAAACTACAGTGATAATATTGAGCACTATTAATAAACCACATTTGTTCCTTATTGGCATACCCTAGAATGTAAAATGAAGACCAGAATTAGTTACACAACCTTGCCCCATTGATTTCAATGGATCATCACTAAGCATTATTAATCTGTTCAAGGATGACCAGTAGAAGAAAATTCATCCTTTTCCTTTCATGTAAAGAACTTATAAAGGCCTTTTCCTTCACTGCCAAAGATGATGATGTGCTAGCAGACAAAAGTTGAAACATACAGGAGAAATTAGCAAAATATTAGACTGAATGTGCAAGCTATATCTTTATCATCACTTAAAATTTCTGTGGGAGTGACAAAGCCAGCTACGTATTAGATTGCCTTTGATAACTTTTTAAAAAACCTCTCCCATTGGGAGATAAATCTTGGCATAAACAAAGGGATTGGCAAATACCATGGGAGGGACCAGGAACAGCCTTTGTGGCAACTCCCTCCATTGAAGATATAAATAAGGACAACTGGGATGAAGGATTACAGTTGGAATCCCAGTACCAGGCTTTGCAGCTAAAGTGGGGCTTTTCTAATATTTGGATTCTAAACCTAAATCACTATGAGTTATACTAAGGGTGGCGGAAGCAGTGTTTGTGGTGGCAGGATCGGTGGAGGCAGCATCAAGATTACATCTTCAGGGTCCTCAAGAGGACTTTCTGGAAAAACTTATGGAGGATCCCGGAGTGGATGTGGAGGAGGTGGCTTCAGCAGCGGTAGCTGTGGAAGAATTAGTAGAGGGAGAATAAGCTATGGAGGTAGCTGCTATGGTGGTGGCAGCTATGGTGGTGGAAGTTATGGTGGCATTGGGGGAAGTGGATATGGTGGTGTTTGCTATGGCGGTGGCAGTTACGGTGGTGGCAGTTATGGCAGTGGCAGCTATGGTGGCGCTACCAGCTACCCATTCAGCAGTGGTAGTTTTGGTGGGGGTGATGGAGGTCTCCTCTCCAGCAACGAAAAGGCAACCATGCAGAATCTTAATGATCGCCTGGCTAATTATCTGGACCAAGTGAAAAGACTGGAAGATGAAAACTGTCAGCTTGAGATCTGGATCAAAGAATGGTATCAGAAGCATGGTGATATTGGACCAGACAAGGACTATAGTCACTATTATCAAGAAATTGACCAACTCTACAATGAGGTATGTATACAATCTGCATTCTTAAGGTGGATTGCTGCTTTAATGCCATCCATGTAAAAGATGAAGAGAGAAGATCCATAGAAATGAAAGAGAATTTGGAAGGAGAAATGGCAAGAAGAGAAAAGAGAGATCAGTACTATAGGACATGAGATGGGATAGAAACAATAATTTTGTAAATAATCATAGAGTTTAATCCTACATTAATGCTCCTTGCACATTAATGTTAATTTAATTCTTCATAATCTACAATTTCTCTAAGTTAATGAAAATGAAAACCGACCATATTCCTGCCCCTTTCCCACATTACTATACAGAAAAAAAGCTAATGGGAAAAAAAAGACGACATCAGTGTAAGAATTTGTTCTCTTGTGGTGATGGAGGTGGCAGCAACCGTTTAAATTATTTATTAGGACTGTGCAGTGTTTTACTGAAGTTTGAAATATAAGTTGACAACACCTAAGACCAAATTTGTCTTTTTCCAAAATTGTGCTGCAAATGAGAAAGGTTGCCATAGCAGTCTTGGAAGGAGATATTCCAGAGGTGACATGCATACTTCATATTACATTTGCCGTTAGAATCTGGATTACTTCACAGATAGTTTATCTCCAAAACAAACTTTTGACTAAATGATTAAATTAGGTCATTTGAGACAAATAACTCTACCACATTGTGATATTTTAAGCAGATACTATAGAAAGTGAGGCTCCTGTGCTTCATTCTTGAAAATATGATTAATAATGATAGTGATAACTTAAAAATCAGTTACTAATTTAAAAGTTATTAACTGTAAATATTGGCAAGCAGGAAATCCTGTAGTGATAATTAGCTATGAAGTACTCAAATGTTATTTACTTTAAAATGGGAAATGTTACTTTTACTTTCACTCTCTGTGTTTTAGGATTTCTTGATATCTTTTCTAGCTAGGTATTAAAGAAACCCAGCCTGGAATATTGGTAGGCATCAGTTTGGGAAGTAGATTCAAATCCTTATTTGCCATAATGAAAGGGGGCAGGAAGCACAAGTGATTCCATGTCTAGTGCACAGAACTCGCCATCTAGGCGTTGATTCAAGTACATGTGTTCAGTAGTTCATACTTGGAACACCCAATGGCTATAGATGTAGTTAGTCAATCAGTGATTCTTCCTTTCAAGTAAAATGGTTTTCAATGGGAACTGTCACAAACTCAGAAGCCAGAAAATCTAAATCACGTTGGTGCATAGATGCAGGAGGTCATGCCTTCAAATAAAAGCAAAACACAACAGATATCCATAAAATCAGGTCTGAAAAGCAGAACTAATATCAAACCAAAAAATAGTAGGAGAAGAAAGACAGAAGAAGAAAAAAGTGTTACCTTTTCAGATTTCTTAAAGTGTAATCTTACAGACTACTCAAAACCACATATTTCAACATCAGTTGTACCAAGCAATCAAAACAATCATAGCAATAGTAATAGTTATAGTAATAGTTTATTACTGTGTCATAAACATCTCTATTATTTATTTATTTTTCAGCTGATTGCTGAAACAGATGATTATAACAAGATTCTGCTGAATATAGATAACACTAGGATGACTGCTGAAGATTTTAAGTTGAAGTGAGTATGATTCACTTCTCACTTGCTTCCTTCTAATCTTGCTGCACTCAGTGATTTTACTTGAGAAAAGGATACACCACTTTCTTGATTACAAGCTCCAAGTAGCTAGTAATAGGTGGGAGGTTTCACACAATCACACAGTGTGAAATGTGCTTTTTCTCCAGCTTAAAGTGCTTTTTTCACTCCATTTCATCCCCTTTCTTCCTTGTTTTTCCATGTGTTCTTTTTACTCCTTAAATAAACAGCCAGCCTTCAATAATCTCTGAGCATCTTCACCCTTCACTGTACTTTGGGGGATTGTTGACCTTTTTTCCAAGACGATTTGTTTTTGGAACACTTTGTGCAAATGTGGTAATCATGATACCTCCTGTAAACTCTCCTGTGGAATAGATACAACACTGAAGCTGGTCTCCGTCAGAATGTGGAAGCTGACATTAATGGATTACGCCCACTTTTGGATCAACTCACTCTTGCGAAGTCAGATCTGGAAATGCAATTTGAATCCCTCAAAGAAGAGCTGATATGTCTGAAGAAGAATCATGAGGAGGTAAGAGCTCCAGTGAACACAACTCTAACATTCAGAGCTTCTGACCCTTGCTTTTCGGGTAACAGACCATCTGAACCCTCCCTCCCTCCACCAGTTTGTTTGGGAACAAAATTCAATGAATGAATTGAATGACACCCAAAAATATTTCACTGTTCTTCCTTGATGTATCTTGGGCCAGGCAATACTTCTGTAGTAGAGTCAGTGACACAATTCCCAACCAAACAACACCCAGGAAACAATGTCTTTCAAGTGGCACCTTGCCCTTCATTTTGTGGAGATGCAGCAATCTACCTTCTCACCAAATATTTTCACATTTTATAGGCCTACTTCCTCTTTTATTTTTTTCTATGGGGAAAGATGGATAAACTTAATAAAGATGGGGTATAAATAAATATTACACACACACACACAAAGAGACTTGGAAAAACCCCTGGTCTTTTGGTTCTGTATACAGTAGTAAAGGCAACAGTAGCCAGCTGTTTGACATAAATTACAATGGGATGATTTGGTAAAATATCATGAGACCAACGGAAAAGATAAACAATGAAGTCAACTGGTCTTTTGGTTCAGTAGGCAAATTCAGAATTTGGGGAACAGATTGTGGCTTGAACAGTCACAAAACTGTTGCCACAGTGAGTCTGAGCAACCCAAAAGGCCCATACATGAGAAAATAAAAATATTGGCTACTGCTACCCATGATTATCTTTGCTGGGAATAACCATCCAGCAGTTTGTTTTTTAAGAATATGTTTTACAAAGTATCCAAAGGCCTGTTAAGTCCTTTTGCATTTCATGTCAGAACTCAGAGAGAGGGAAGGGAGAAGTTTGGAGTAATCATGGGACTATAAGAAGTTATATTGTCCATAAATGGATTACAAAACAAATGTTTGCCAGGCATTGAGCTGTCATAAAAACATTTTCTTTCATGAGGAGGAAATGTAAAACATCCTTCTACTCTGGTCTGGGTATTTTTACATTACAAATCAGGTCATTATGCCCATAAAGTGCTTTTTAGTATCACTTTCTTATGATTCATTTCTTCATCCCCATTGCTACAGACATTGAGAGGACTCCGAAGCCAGAGAGGCCATGGTGATGTTAGTGTTGAAGTGAATGCTGCCCCTGGACAAGACTTGAAACAACGTTTAGATCAGCTGCGGTGTGAATATGAAAACATCATTGAACAAAACCGAAAAGAGGTTGAAGCCTGGTATGAAACCAAGGCAAGTGAAATATATTTAAGCAGACTATTAATCTTCCAGTGATCAGAAAATGTAAACTCTTTTCATCACCAGCAACATATAGAAATATTTTGTGGGCTTTGATGGCAAGAGCCTAAGAGAAGCCCAAGTTGCAGGTTGAAAGAAATAGCTAAATATCTATTTGTACATCCCCAAGACATTCTAGAAGCAATCTGAATAAAGTTGGGGAAATGGGAGCTGAAAAGCAGGAAATATGGGAGTCAGAGTCCCACAAAAAATGTCTGAAATTGCAGATGGTGAGAAAGAAGTGATTAGCATAATTCTTAGCATAAGAATTTCTTGTAAGGATCAGATCAACCGCTCATTGATATAATAGCTCAATTTAGGGAAACCCATAAATAAGGAGAAAACAATAACCATAACAACCCCTTTCCCATCCCTCTCCTCAAGCAAAACATGCAATCAATCCCATTGAAGGGTTGTACAGCTTGAGCAGTGCAATGGAGTAGAGGCTATGAAAGAGGAGTTGTGAAAGAGAAGGGCTTTGGAGAAAGAAAGAAATGGACTAGCCTGTTAGGAGGAATCAAGTATTTTCAGAAGAAGACTTCTTAACATGGCCTAATTCCACTGCCACTCCCATGCCACCTACATTACCTTCTTCTTTTTTCTTCTTTTTATTCCTTTGTATGTTTTAGATGGAAGAAGTTCGCCAACAAGTGAGTTCAAGTGATCAGGAGATAACTTCAAGCAACCATCAACTTTCTGAACTGAGACGAGAGTACCAAACCCTTGAGATTGAGCTCCAGTCTCAAATCAGCATGGTATGTGACAGCAGGTGGAAATGGTTACAGTCAGCAATCATCAAATGGTTGTCTAGTAACTAAATATTTCTATTCTCCCTTCCCTTTTGCTAAAAGAACCTTAGCATTTTCTTGAAGATCAGGTCCTATGTGTTGCCTTTCTGTTTTCAGATTCAGTCTCTGCAAACCAATCTGGAGGATACAGAACGTCGTTATAACATGCAGCTACAACAGATTCAGGCTATGATTGAACCAGTAGAAGGAGAATTGGCTAGCATCCGCTGTGAGATTGAAAGTCAGAATCAAGAATATCAGCTGCTCCTTGGCATCAAAACTCGTCTGGAACAGGAAATCTGTCAATACCGCCGTTTGCTTGAGGAAGGGCAGCAAGAAATGTATGTTGACTAGGAAATGTAGAAAATGTGAACTGATTGCTTTCCAAATAGGAGTTAAGCTCTGTGCTCTTGAACAAAGCTTGTAGATAATCATTGATCATTAAATCACAAGCATCTCCTGAAAGGTTCTAGCCCTTTTAGGGTGTCATATTATACTTAACTTGTGAGCATTCTACATAACCTTAATACAAATCTTACTGACATTGCTTCAGTGACATTTTTTATCAGAAGTTACCACTGCCTCTAGAGTAAAGTAATACTGCAAATTCATATGGAAGCCAAGAAGGGTAGAGTCAAGTTGTACTCAAGCTCCAGTCTTGTTGCTTTCCCTGTGAACTGAAGTTCAGTAGTATTAAATGTCACTGGAAAAAACAGACCTAGAAACAGAGGTTATGCAATCTACTTAGAAGATGGAAACTCTAAATGTATAATGCCTAAAGAAGGTCTGCAAATTAAGGAAAGAGGTGATGAATAACTATAGCGAACAAAGCTACAACATTGACTTAGACCACTAGTCCATGTAAACAAATACTGACAATTCTGCTAGAATTCAGGTAGAATTCTTTTTCAGCTTAAATTATAGTTATATTACTGAGTTGATGCTAAAGTCACAATAGTTATTTTATTTGAGGGACGGGAATACTTCTCCTGAATAAGAGTTTCTATTATTGGTTGATGGATGAATAGATTATCCTTATTTTAGAAATATATTATAACAGATGATATTTCTCTTCTTCCAGTGGCTCAGGAGGAATTGGAGGAGGATATGGAGGTAGTAGAAGAGGTGGAGGCAGCGTCAGTGGAGGAGGTGTTTGTGTAGGAGGTGGTGTCAGCGGAGGAAGCATCGGTGGAGGAGGTGTTTGTGTAGGTGGTGGTGTCAGCGGAGGAAGCATCGGTGGAGGAGGGATCTGTGTAGGAGGAGGACATATTGGAGGAGGAATTTCTTCACGTCCTCAGTCCTATCCTATGTCTTCACATTCTCAGGCGTGCAAAACAGGTAAGAATTACCATGACCACCATTGGGTTTTTTTTCTTTTTTCTGCTTGCTGGAAAGAATAATATTAATCAGTAAAGGTGACTTTAAATGTGGCATATTTCTTTTTATAACAATGGAAATCTTTTTAATGGGAAAAGTATGTAGAGCCGGGTTAACTACGGAAAATCAGAAATAGGAATGCCGGAAAATTACCCTGCTGCATCTGACCATTATCTATGCAGCTGTTTGGCATGCTAAGTGTCTACTATCCTAAATAGAGAGCTCAGTTCCAGCCATTTGTTCAACAATGCACCTAAAGAAGGGATGCACCTTTGATCACATGGATCATAACTGTCAGACCAGATACACATGTGAAAGTCCAATTAAACTTTTTTTATTGCTAAACAGCCTATGCACAGAAATTTTCTTAACTAATGCTTAACACCTGCTTGGAATTAGATAGGGTCAATGGAATTCAAGGGCGGTTGGACTTTGTCCACTTGTGGCTACGTAGAGATCCCTCTTCTAACTGCATCCCAGCTTCTGTCACCCCTTCTTCTACATATCTTCATTTTCTGCCCCCTGCGCAGATGCCCTGGCCATCAGTCTAGGCAAAGATAGATTACCTTTGAGATGAAACAAAGAACATGGAATTATATCATCTGAAAGATGATGATAAATTGAAAAAAAAATTGTTTTGTTCATTTAGATTAGTACTAAAAAAAATTTCAGAACTCCCTAAGACAGCTTGCCTATTTATCCAGAAAGTTACAAGAGGCTTTAATTTAAATGAATTTATAACATTTGCTGCTGTTCAGTATCTGAAATGCTTTTCTTTTTCAGTAGTTTTTTTAAATATCCAAAGTAATGTAAAACCCATAATCTCAAAGGGCTTGTTGGGTGTTTATTTCATTCGATTGAGATAAAAAGAGTCTCTGCAGGGAACATTTTGTCCTGGTCTTTAGAAAATATATTTGATCACCAAAAATCCATGAGTTTTGCCTCTTGGTTCTTGTTGTTTGTGTTTGCCAGTTTTCCCATAGATTCATTTTTTCCTCTTTGTCTTTTTCAACAGGACTCGGAAGAAAATCTTGTGACTGATACTTCCAAATTCCTCCAAGAATTTCTATGATCAAAAAAGATCACATCTGCTCAAATTCTCTGCATAAATCCTCACAATAGATAGGGCTCTGCTCTTCTACTTCTAAGTCAATGACCATCACAAAAGATTTCTGTTTCCCCTTAATCCTTGCTTCATCCACTTTTTAAAGCTCATTCTTGGAGGATATGCTTTCTCTTTCTTCAGTTCATTTGTGACTGTCCTTTGG
This sequence comes from Coluber constrictor foxii, assembly GCA_038048745.1. Classification (NCBI taxonomy): domain Eukaryota; kingdom Metazoa; phylum Chordata; class Lepidosauria; order Squamata; family Colubridae; genus Coluber; species Coluber constrictor. The sequence goes on from CM075961.1 coordinate 77,085,726, forward strand.
CTTTTGATACTGATGAAAATTGTCCAATAAAGCTCTGTTGCTGCTTGTTGCAATCAAAAAAAAATTTGTGTCTCTTGTTATTTTTGCCATGCAAGCATTTAATAAGTGTAACTAGTCTATAGATGTGGTAGTCACAGAGGGAATTAATATCCTTTTTAAAACAATCCAACATACCTTTCAACTGACAATATGAAACTCTGCTAGAGGCAGTTTTTAGAATTAAAGCAACCATTACAAAATGCAAGTTTATATTTGAAATGATACATTGGCAAGATGTGCATCAACAAAATATGTGTGGTTGGATGTTAAGTGACTGTGGATGTCTAATTAAGGATTCCATTTTTTTTTTACAATTCCTATTTCTATCTGAAGGAACAGAACTGTATTTTGTTTATTATATTAAGCTTATATACTACTCATCTCATTATCAAGCAACTCTAGGCTTTTATTATTTTTTACAGAGGAAAAAATATTGCTGATTTTCTACCAAGAGTAAAAATTAGTTTACAAAAATCTAGAAATTGTGCCTCCATTTAGGGACAAGATAATTCTCAATAATATATACTTTGTCAGCACAAAATGAACCATAAGTCTTGTCCACTGTGATCCTGAATGCTGAAGTCTAAAGTAGCATCCATATTCCTTACCTCTGTCTCTGTCCCTTATGTAGCCATTTCTTTCAGAAGAAATAGATCAAATTTTACAATCTCATTTCTTGATTGTTGTTGTTGATAGTTTTATTGGTGGTACATTATGTGTGTTTGTGTGTGGGGGGACAACACAACAGTGATAGTATGATCATACTTAATAGTAATTACAATAACCTAAACCTGAAAGATAGAGATAAGATCCAGACACTATTAATATATTAAAAAAGTGAAGTCCTTTAGCAATAGCAATAGCACTTAGACTTATATACCACTTTACAGTGCTTTACATCCCTCTCTAAGCAGGATGTAAAGAGTCAGAGTCAGCATTTTGCCCCCAACAATTTGGGTCCTCATTTTACCCACCTCGGAAGGATGGAAGGCTGAGTCAACCTTGAGCCTAGTGGAATTCGAACTGCCAAATTGTGGGCAATCGGCAGTCAGCAGAAGTAGCCTGCAGTACTGCACTCTAACCACTGCGCCACCAAGGCTCTTTAACTTATTATTAAATCTAGTCACACAGAAGCATATTTTCCCTTCTTCTTGTTTTTAAAATATAAAATGGTTCAAAAATAGATAAAGCTTCATTTTTGTGAACTTCATGGGCAGCCATGCAAGATTTTTGGCAACAGTTTGCTGTTGCTTCGTTCTGGGATTCTACCTGACACTGGTCAGAGATTTCCTGGACATTTCCTCCCATCCAAATACTCATTAGGCCTGAACCCACTTAGCCTACTTTGAGTTATGCCACATGACATGGCATAATTTGTGGGGCTGGGGGAGGGGGGAGAAAAATAGAACAAAATGTAATTGTTGTTGCTCCTGTTGCTGTCATTGTCCTCATTTTAGGGCTTTCATTTCATTCATGATTTGAGCTACTACTGTAGTCTTTCAACAACCTGGGAAACTTCCTAACTATAAGATCCATTGCTAAGAGCTCTAGGTATTCATATATAGGTCACTTAGTGACTGTTCAAAGTTATGACCAATTCTAATCCCAATCGACAATGGTCACAATAAAAAACCATAATGGGCAAGCTCCATTATGGTTGTATGTTGAGAATTACCTATTGACATTTTATGGATCTAAGTATATGTTATCCTGCTGCAGATTGGCAGTTGTGACTGGAAACACCCTCCCTCTTGTTTCCATATCAACATTGTGGGGCTTTGTAGGGTAGGGCTTTGATCATACACATAAACACCATTGTGCCATTTTCTGACTACTCTCCTGGGGCAGCTGCTGCTTTGCATGTACACTTCTCTGGCATGGCTGACTTGAAAATTCCTTTCCATTTCTCAGTTACATTTTCAAGTAAAGAGAACTCCTTTTCTTCTCTTTCTTGAGTGTCCAGAAAATATCTCTTATGTGCAATAGCCACTCTTCAAAAAAATCGGAGAATAATAATCGTCATACTCTTTTTTTTTGAAGGTTTGTTTATTGCTTTTAGCTAAATCAGTTTAGGCCACCTGCAACCATGATCCTTAATAATGTTTGCAAAAATAAAATATTAAATACAGATAATCCTCATCTTACGACTTGTTGTTTAGCAATCATTTGAGGTTATGGTAGGCTACCTTATGATCCAGATTCAAAGTTATAATAGTCGCCACTCCCTCTGAGGTCGTGTCACTGAAACTTTGGGTGCCTGGAAACAGCCACATTGATGACTATCTGCAGTGTCCTGCAGTCACATGAACTTGTTTAATGATGGTTTTGAAAAAAAAAAAGAGGTTGGCATAGCCATTGCATGACTCATTCAGTCCACGAGTTTGGCACGCCTGAGATAGATAATACAGACCTCAGCAATACAATCTAAAGGGGATCAGAATATAGAATAAGAAAAAAAATCCCATGATGGAAATAAATAGACAAGAATCTGAATTTTCAGCTGTTCAGATGCAGCTCAGAATCCTCCCTAATTCACTAAATTATAACAATGGAGGAGGAGCTTTATGACAATCAGTCTTGCAAGTTTTTATTGTTATGTCCCATCTCAATAAAAGTAGCTTTAGTCTTCTTGTGGAGTTGATTTCTTGGTCACATTTACCTAGTGGGATTGTCAAAGAAGAAGCGAATAGCTCAGGAAATTCAGGACTGCCCAGCTAACTCGGAAAAGGGCATCCTCTTATCTGTTCTTTTACTTTGTGCTATGTTAACATTCTAGCCCAAAGCCTCTAGTTGTGAATGAACACCACTGAATTTAGGAGTAATCACCTATAAAACTCAGGCTCCTGACCCAATAGTTCCATTTACGAAATATGATATGATGTGAGATTAAAAGAGAGATTAGTGCTTCTCCATATATGCAAAATGACTTTATTCCAGTACCACTGAGTCACAATCACCTTGTATCCTGCTGAATCAGTGGATCAGTTGGAAGTTTCACACTCTTCATTCTGAAAAACCCTGCTAAACACTGGAAATCATCTTCAGAATGTGAAGGGAATCCTAATGGTGTTTTACTTCAGACCCACACTACACAATACCCTGTTTCCCCCCAAATAAGACATGCCCTGATAATAAGCCCAATTGGGCTTTTGGGTGCATGGCAATAACGCCAAGTGCTTATTTCCGGGTTCAAAAAAATATAAGACTTATTTTCGGGGAAACATGGTACTTTCAGGGCAGAGGTGGGTTTCAGCAGGTTCTGACCAATTGTAGAGAACCGGTAGCAGAAATTTTGAGTAGTTTGGAGAACTGGTAGTAAAAATTCTGACTGGCCCTGCCCCCATCTATTCTCTGCCTCCCGAGTCCCAGTTGATTGGGAGGAAATGGGGATTTTGCAGAAACTTTTCCCTGGATAGGGGTGGGAATGAAGATTTTACAGTATCCTTCCCCTGCCACGCCCACCAAGTTATGCCCACAAGACAGTAGTAAAAAAACTTGAATCTCACCACTGTTCAGGATCAGGAATCTATATAACTAGCAACTTCTTTTTCAAGCTATGTTGAATACATTTTAAGACAGGATTCTTTTTAAAGTTCTAAGTCTTACATGGGATGATTTTTAGAAGAATCAGGGCATAAATAAAATTCAATTGAATCTAAATATAATAAACATAAATTAATAATAAGTTATTAATTGGACTGATGTAATTATTTGTCAGATATTAAATCATATTTTCTACCTGACTCAATAAAGAATGTACACCTTGTTTGATGGTTACAGTCATGTTCTTTTCTCTTCAGTTTGTGATATAAAATAAAACCATGCATATGTATACACACCAGGATTGAAATGCTCCTGGTTCTGATCAGATCGCCCAATCCGGTAGCAATGGTGGCGGGTGGTTTGGCGAACCAGTAGCAAAAATCCCTGCCTCTCCCCCATGCCCAGCCGAGCCGCACAATCATTAGAGGCTTTTTTAAAAAAAACTTTTAAAAGCATTTTTTCTACAACCTCTTCGGCTAAAAAAATGCTTTTAAAAAGTTTTTTTAAAAAAGCCTCTGACAATCGTGCGGCTCAGCTGGGATCGTCAGAGGCTTTTAAAGGCATTTTTTTCTGCAACCTCTTAAGGTTGTAGAAAAAATGCTTTTAAAAGTAAAAAAAAAAAAATTGGCCATGCCCACCCAGTCACAATACCCCACCACCACCAAACCACGGGCACAGAACCGATAGTAACAAATTTTACATTTCACCACTGGTACACAGAGAGAGGGGGGAGAGAGGGGGGGAAACATTTAAATAAAAATCTACTGATTTAGTATAAATGTCTAGCCCCGACCCCACTCATTTAACTACTATCATAGTAACTTTTTGAAGCATTCAAAGGGGATCTACTTATGGTCATTCACCACCAAAGTCTTTAAATCATAGCATATTCAAATGCACTTTTTGAAATATGTACATTCATATGTATACAAAAACTTCCAATTATATCAGTTTATTGGAGTAGGATGTAATAGCTTTGTATAGTATTGTATACTAAGCACACCAAAAAAGTACTAGATGCTCTGATATCTAGTGGTCACCTAGATTTTTGCAGCCTAAATGTATTATTATGGTAATATGTCTGCCAACTTGGACAAAATGGTGAGATGAACTATGAAAAACATCTTGGTCTGAACTACCGTATTTTCCGGCATATAAGACGATTGGGCGTATAAGATGACCCTCCTCAGAACCATTTAAGGCTCGTCAGAGCCTTTTGGGCTGGTCTGCCTGGTTACAGGAGAATGAGACCCGGTGTATAAGACAACCCCTGACTTTTGAGAAGATTTTTATGTGTTAGAAAATAGTCTTATACGCAGGAAAATACAGTAATACATCATAATGAAAGATTGAGTAGAACAGAAGCATCTGTGAACTTGTTGATTTGGACATCAATATTACCTGCATGAAAACAACACTAATGTGAAAAAGTGAAATATAATAAGCTATCAAAACATAGTCAGTGAATTAAATATGGTAAACACTGGTGCACCTCAGACTTCCCACCCCATTCACCAATTCTATTTTCATCATCAGTCAGCTAGGTTATGAAAATGGTTCAGCAATACCAGGTAAATATTTTAAAAATTCAGCTAAATATCAATTTATTGAATGATACAAGAACATTGTGAGTGAAGATTTGGAAAACTGACAGCAGTGCAGAGGTTTTCAAATAGGGTTCTATGTTGTGCTAAGTGGAAGAGAACCAATCAAGGGAACCATGTAAATAAGAAATATTACAAAGGTATCTAAGGAAAGAATTTAATTAGACTGGAAATCTATTTATGTTTAGCTTCTTTGTTTTCAGTCTTCTATTGAAAGGGATTCTTAACAAGAAATTAGAGTTAAATGTTGTTGCCACTACATCACAAATTATAAACATTGGGAAAAAATATCGAGAATCTCAAATCCTGAAAAATAAAAATCAGGCTAAAAATCTTAATTCCACTTTTTATGACATTAGCATACAATTGCCCCTCCCATGTGTTGATTTGACCATTCTTCCAAATTTTAAAAATAATTCTCTTTAGGAATCAAAAATTACTCTCTCTTATATTCTATTATGAAAATAATCTATGCAATTTATTTCATTGAGTGTATTTTAACTACCACCAAAACAAAACATGTAAAACCACAAAGCTATTTATATTAATTAAAAATGTATTAAAATGCTAAGATCATCCTCCCTAGAATCTTGTTTGTATTAATCTACACTGTCTAACAACTGTGGTTGCTAAGAGTCAATGTGGCAATTAAGAGTTGACATCAACTTCTCTTTTGGTCCTTTTCTTTCTGATGATTAATTTCCATTTTCACTGATAGATTATTATAATTATAATAATCTTGACTGGATACTTGGATTTTAAAAGGAACATTTTTTATATTTGTTTTGTAAATTTGGTTGCAGAAGAATTCTGCAAAAGGAAATATAAAGAATATCTGTTCCATAAAACTACAGTGATGATATTGAGCACTATTAATAAACCACATTTGTTCCTTATTGGCATATCCTAGAATGTAAAATGAAGACCAGAATTAGTTACACAACCTTGCCCCATTGATTTCAATGGATCATCACTAAGCATTATTAATCTGTTCAAGGATGACCAGTAGAAGAAAATTCATCCTTTTCCTTTCATGTAAAGAATTTATAAAGGCCTTTTCCTTCACTGCCAAAGATGATGATGTGCTGGCAGACAAAAGTTGAAACCTACAGGAGAAATTAGCAAAATATTAGGCTGAATGTGCAGCTATATCTTTATCATCACTTAAACTTTCTGTGGGAGTGACAAAGCCAGCTACGTATTAGATTGCCTTTGATAACTTTTTAAAAAACCTCTCCCATTGGGAGATAAATCTTGGCATAAACAAAGGGATTACCAAATACCATGGGAGGACCAGGAACAGCCTTTGTGGCAACTCCCTCCATTGAAGATATAAATAAGGACAACTGGGATGAAGGATTACAGTTGGAATCCCAGTACCAGGCTTTGCAGCTAAAGTGGGGCTTTTCTAATATTTGGACTCTAAACCTAAATCACTATGAGTTATACTAAGGGTGGCGGAAGCAGTGTTTGTGGTGGCAGGATCGGTGGAGGCAGCATCAAGATTACATCTTCAGGGTCCTCAAGAGGACTTTCTGGAAAAACTTATGGAGGATCCCGGAGTGGATGTGGAGGAGGTGGCTTCAGCAGCGGTAGCTGTGGAAGAATTAGTAGAGGGAGAATAAGCTATGGAGGTAGCTGCTATGGTGGTGGCAGCTATGGTGGTGGAAGTTATGGTGGCATTGGGGGAAGTGGATATGGTGGTGTTTGCTATGGCGGTGGCAGTTACGGTGGTGGCAGTTATGGCAGTGGCAGCTATGGTGGCGCTACCAGCTACCCATTCAGCAGTGGTAGTTTTGGTGGGGGTGATGGAGGTCTCCTCTCCAGCAACGAAAAGGCAACCATGCAGAATCTTAATGATCGCCTGGCTAATTATCTGGACCAGGTGAAAAGACTGGAAGATGAAAACTGTCAGCTTGAGATCTGGATCAAAGAATGGTATCAGAAGCATGGTGATATTGGGCCAGACAAGGACTATAGTCACTATTACCAAGAAATTGACCAACTCTACAATGAGGTATGTATACAATCTGCATTCTTAAGGTGGATTGCTGCTTTAATGCCATCCATGTAAAAGATGAAGTGAGAAGATCCATAGAAATGAAAGAGAATTTGGAAGGAGAAATGGCAAGAAGAGAAAAGAGAGATCAGTACTGTAGGACATGAGATGGGATAGAAACAATAATTTTGTAAATAATCATAGAGTTTAATCCTACATTAATGCTCCTTGCACATTAATGTTAATTTAATTCTTCATCATCTACAATTTCTCTAAGTTAATGAAAATGAAAACCGATCATATTCCTGCCCCTTTCCCACATTACTATACAGAAAAAAAGCTAATGGGGAAAAAAAGACAACATCAGTGTAAGAATTTGTTCTCTTGTGGTGATAGAGGTGGCAGCAACCTTTTAATTATTCATTAGGACTGTGCAGTGTTTCACTGAAGTTTGAAATATGAGTTGACAACACCTAAGACCAAATTTGTCTTTTTCCAAAATTGTGCTGCAAATGAGAAAGGTTGCCATAGCAGTCTTGGAAGGAGATATTCCCGAGGTGACATGCATACTTCATATTACATTTGCCGTTAGAATCTGGATTACTTCACAGATAGTTTTTTATCTCCAAAACAAACTTTTGACTAAATGATTAAATTAGGTCATTTGAGACAAATAACTCTACCACATTGTGATATTTTAAGCAGATACTATAGAAAGTGAGGCTCCTGTGCTTCATTCTTGAAAATATGATTAATAATGATAGTGATAACTTAAAAATCAGTTACTAATTTAAAAGTTATTAACTGTAAATATTCTTAATTCTCTAAATGCATGATTTGATTATTCAGTCTGTATTTAATTCAGATCAGCCATATAATGTAATTTTATAAACAGGTTAATGTCAGCAGGATTTCCAAGAGGTACATTTTAGCATATAGATTTCTTCATATAGATTTACTGAGAACATCATATATAACAAGACTGAATTATTTAGAACTCTTTGTTTAGAGATGAAACAAAAAAGAAGAAATATATTAAAGATCAACAAAGTGGTATTAGGCAAAAATGGAACCCCTGGCAGGCAGGAAATCCTGTAGTGATAATTAGCTATGAAGTACTCAAATGTTATTTACTTTAAAATGGGAAATGTTACTTTTACTTTCACTCTCTGTGTTTTAGGATTTCTTGATATCTTTTCTAGCTAGGTATTAAAAAAAACCCAGCCTAGAATATTGGTAGGCATCAGTTTGGGAAGTAGATTCAAATCCTTATTTGCCATAATGAAAGGGGGCAGGAAGCACAAGTGATTCCATGTCTAGTGCACAGAACTCGCCATCTAGGCGTTGATTCAAGGACGTGTGTTCAGTAGTTCATACTTGGAACACCAAATGGCTATAGATGTAGTTAGTCAATCAGTGATTCTTCCTTTCAAGTAAAATGGTTTTCAATGGGAACTGTCACAAACTCAGAAGCCAGAAAATCTAAATCACGTTGGTGCATAGATGCAGGAGGTCATGCCTTCAAATATAAGCAAAACACAACAGATATCCATAAAATCAGGTCTGAAAAGTAGAACTAATATCAAACCAAAAAATAGCAGGAGAAGAAAGACAGAAGAAGAAAAGTGTTACCTTTTCAGATTTCTTAAAGTGTAATCTTACAGACTACTCAAAACCACATATTTCAACATCAGTTGTACCAAGCAATCAAAACAATCATAGCAATAGTAATAGTTATAGTAATAGTTTATTACTGTGTCATAAACATCTCTATTATTTATTTATTTTTCAGCTGATTGCTGAAACAGATGATTATAACAAGATTCTGCTGAATATAGATAACACCAGGATGACTGCTGAAGATTTTAAGTTGAAGTGAGTATGATTCACTTCTCACTTGCATCCTTCTAATCTTGCTGCACTCAGTGATTTTACTTGAGAAAAGGATACACCACTTTCTTGATTACAAGCTCCAAGTAGCTAGTAATAGTAGCTACTTGGAGCTTGGAGCTAGTAATAGTACAATTCAAAGGTGGGAGGTTTCACACAATCACACAGTGTGAAGTGTGCTTTTTCTCCAGCTTAAAGTGCTTTTTTCACTCCATTTCATCCCCTTTCTTCCTTGTTTTTCCATGTGTTCTTTTTACTCCTTAAATAAACAGCCAGCCTTCAATAATCTCTGAGCATCTTCACCCTTCATTGTACTTTGGGGGATTGTTGACCTTTTTTCCAAGACGATTTGTTTTTGGAACACTTTGTGCAAATGTGGTAATCATGATACCTCCTGTAAACTCTCCTGTGGAATAGATACAACACTGAAGCTGGTCTCCGTCAGAATGTGGAAGCTGACATTAATGGATTACGCCCACTTTTGGATCAACTCACTCTTGCGAAGTCAGATCTGGAAATGCAATTTGAATCCCTCAAAGAAGAGCTGATATGTCTGAAGAAGAATCATGAGGAGGTAAGAGCTCCAGTGAACACAACTCTAACATTCAGAGCTTCTGACCCTTGCTTTTCGGGTAACAGACCATCTAAACCCCCCCTCCCTCCTCCAGTTTGTTTGGGAACAAATTTCAAAGAATGAATTGAATGACACCCAAAAATATTTCACTGTTGTTCCTTGATGTATCTTGGGCCAGGCAATACTTCTGTAGTAGGGTCAGTGACACAATTCCCAACCAAACAACACCCAGGAAACAATGTCTTTCAAGTGGCACCTTGCCCTTCATTTTGTGGAGATGTAGCAATCTACCTTCTCACCAAATCTCATATTTTCACATTTTATAGGCCTATTTCCTCTTTTATTTTTTTCCATGGGGAAAGATGGATAAACTTAATAAAGATGGGGTATAAATAAATATTATACACACACTCACACAAAGAGACTTGGAAAAACCCCTGGTCTTTTGGTTCTGTATACAGTAGTAAAGGCAACAGTAGCCAGCTGTTTGAAATAAAGTACAATGGGATGATTTGGTAAAATATCATGAGACCAATGGAAAAGATAAACAATGAAGTCAACTGGTCTTTTGGTTCAGTAGGCAAATTCAGAATTTGGGGAACAGATTGTGGCTTGAACATTCACAAAACTGTTGCCACAGTGACTCTGAGCAACCCAAAAGGCCCATACATGAGAAAATAAAAATATTGGCTACTGCTACCCATGATTATCTTTGCTGGGAATAACCATCCAGCAGTTTGTTTTTTAAGAATATGTTTTACATAGTATCCAAAGGCCTGTTAAGTCCTTTTGCATTTCATGTCAGAACTCAGAGAGAGGGAAGGGAGAAGTTTGGAGTAATCATGGGACTATAAGAAGTTATATTGTCCATAAATGGATTACAAAACAAATGTTTGCCAGGCATTGAGCTGTCATAAAAACATTTTCTTTCATGAGGAGGAAATGTAAAACATCCTTCTACTCTGGTCTGGGTATTTTTACATTACAAATCAGGTCATTATGCCCATAAAGTGCTTTTTAGTATCAGTTTCTTATGATTCATTTCTTCATCCCCATTGCTACAGACATTGAGAGGACTCCGAAGCCAGAGAGGCCATGGTGATGTTAGTGTTGAAGTGAATGCTGCCCCTGGACAAGACTTGAAACAACGTTTAGATCAGCTGCGGTGTGAATATGAAAACATCATTGAACAAAACCGAAAAGAGGTTGAAGCCTGGTATGAAACCAAGGCAAGTGAAATATATTTAAGCAGACTATTAATCTTCCAGTGATCAGAAAATGTAATCTCTTTTCATCACCAGCAACATAGAGAAATATTTTGTGGGCTTTGATGGCAAGAGCCTAAGAGAAGCCCAAGTTGCAGGTTGAAAGAAATAGCTAAATATCTATTTGTACATCCCCAAGACATTCTAGAAGCAATCTGAATAAAGTTGGAGAAATGGGAGCTGAAAAAATATGGGAGTCAGAGTCCCACAAAAAATGTCTGAAATTGCAGACGGTGAGAAAGAAGTGATTAGCATAATTCTTAACATAAGAATAGCTTGTAAGGATCAGATCAACCGCTCATTGATATAATAGCTCAGTTTAGGGAAACCCTAAACAATAACCATAACAACTCCTTTCCCATCCCTCTCCTCAAGCAAAACATGCAATCAATCCCATTGAAGGGTTGTACAGCTTGAGCAGTGCAATGGAGTAGAGGCTATGAAAGAGGAGTTGTGAAAGAGAAGGGCTTTGGAGAAAGAAAGAAATGGACTAGCCTGTTAGGATAAATCAAGTATTTTCAGAAGAAGACTTCTTAACATGGCCTAATTCCACTGCCACTCCTCCCAATTTTCCCATGCCACCTACATTACCTTCTTCTTTTTTCTTATTTTTATTCCTTTGTATCTTTTAGATGGAAGAAGTTCGCCAACAAGTGAGTTCAAGTGATCAGGAGATAACTTCAAGCAACCATCAACTTTCTGAACTGAGACGAGAGTACCAAACCCTTGAGATTGAGCTCCAGTCTCAAATCAGCATGGTATGTGACAGCAGGTGGAAATGGTTACAGTCAGCAATCATCAAATGGTTGTCCAGTAACTAAATATTTCTATTCTCCCTTCCCTTTTGCTAAAAGAACCTTAGCATTTTCTTGAAGATCAGGTCCTATGTGTTGCCTTTCTGTTTTCAGATTCAGTCTCTGCAAACCAATCTGGAGGATACAGAACGTCGTTATAACATGCAGCTACAACAGATTCAGGCTATGATTGAACCAGTAGAAGGAGAATTGGCTAGCATCCGTTGTGAGATTGAAAGTCAGAATCAAGAATATCAGCTGCTCCTTGGCATCAAAACTCGTCTGGAACAGGAAATCTGTCAATACCGCCGTTTGCTTGAGGAAGGGCAGCAAGAAATGTATGTTGACTAGGAAATGTAGAAAATGTGAACTGATTGCTTTCCAAACAGGAGTTAAGCTCTGTGCTCTTGAACAAAGCTTGTAGATAATCATTTATCATTAAATCACAAGCATCTCCTGAAAGGTTCTAGCCCTTTTAGGGTGTCATATTGATGGGGAATATGGATGGGGAAGAACAGGCTCCGACTCAACCCTTCCAAGACTGAATGGCTGTGGATGCCGGCCTCCCAATATAGCCAGCTGATACCATCGCTGACTATTGGTGGCGAGTCATTAGCCCCCACAGAGAGGGCTCGCAACTTAGGTGTCCTCCTGGACACACGGTTGTCTTTAGAAGAGCATATGACAGCCGTGGCCAGGGGTGCTTTTTATCGGGTTCGCCTGATTCGCCAGTTGCGGCCCTTTCTAGATCGGGACTCCTTACGCACAGTCACTCATGCCCTCATCACTTCCCGTCTGGACTACTGTAATGCTCTCTACATGGGGTTCCCCTTGAAGTGCACACGGAGGCTCCAACTGGTCCAGAATGCAGCTGCGCGGGTGATATTGGGAGTGACATGGCGCTCACATGTGACACCACTCCTACGCGAGCTGCACTGGCTTCCGGTGGTCTTCCGGGTGCGCTTCAAGGTGTTGGTTCTTACCTTCAAACTCCTCCATGGCTTAGGACCTGGGTATCTACGAGACCACCTTCTGCAACCGATAACCTCCCACCAACCAGTACGCTCCCACAGGGTAGGCCTTCTCAGGGTGCCATCACTAAAGCAATGCCGACTAGTGGTTCCCAGAGAAAGAGCCTTTTCTGTTGGGGCACCTACCCTTTGGAACAGGTTACCCCCAGGGATACGAATGATCCCAGATCTTCGTACTTTCCGTCGTGCAGTTAAGACCTTTCTTTTTCACCAAGCTGGTCTGGCATAAATCTTTTCTAATTTTTTAAATCTTATGCTGAAGTTTCTTTACTGTTGGGCCAAACTGGCTTAATTATTTATATTCATATGTATGTCATTTTAACTGTTCACCGCCCTGAGTCCTTCGGGAGAAGGGCGGTATAGAAATTGAATAAATAAATAAATAAATAAATAAATAAATAAATAAATAAATAAATAAATATTATACTTAACTTGTGAGCATTCTACATAACCTTAATACAAATCTTACTGACATTGCTTCAGTGACATTTTTTATCAGAAGTTACCATTGCCTCTAGAGTAAAGTAATACTGCAAATTCATATGGAAGCCAAGAAGGGTAGAGTCAAGTTGTACTCAAGCTCCAGTCTTGTTGCTTTCCCTGTGAACTGAAGTTCAGTAGTATTAAATGTCACTGGAAAAAACAGACCTAGAAACAGAGGTTATGCAATCTACTTAGAAGTTGGAAACTCTAAATGTATAATGCCGAAAGAAGGTCTGCAAATTAAGGAAAGAGGTGATGAATAACTATAGCGAACAAAGCTACAACATTGACTTAGACCTCTAGTCCATGTAAACAAATACTGACAATTCTCCTAGAATTCAGGTAGAATTCTTTCTCAGCTTAAATTATAGTTATATTACTGAACTTGATGCTAAAGTGACAGTAGTTACTTTATTTGAGGGACGGGAATACTTCTCCTGAGTAAGAGTTTCTATTATTGGGTGATGGATGAATAGATTATCCTTATTTTAGAAATATATTATAACAGATGATATTTCTCTTCTTCCAGTGGCTCAGGAGGAATTGGAGGAGGATATGGAGGTAGTAGAAGAGGTGGAGGCAGCGTCAGTGGAGGAGGTGTTTGTGTAGGAGGTGGTGTCAGCGGAGGAAGCATCGGTGGAGGAGGTGTTTGTGTAGGAGGTGGTGTCAGCGGAGGAAGCATCGGTGGAGGAGGTGTTTGTGTAGGCGGTGGTGTCAGCGGAGGAAGCATCGGTGGAGGAGGGATCTGTGTAGGAGGAGGACATATTGGAGGAGGAATTTCTTCACGTCCTCAGTCCTATCCTATGTCTTCACATTCTCAGGCGTGCAAAACAGGTAAGAATTACCATGACCACCATTGGGTTTTTTTTCTTTTTTCTGCTTGCTGGAAAGAATAATATTAATCAGTAAAGGTGACTTTAAATGTGGCATATTTCTTTTTATAACAATGGAAATCTTTTTAATGGGAAAAGTATGTAGAGCCGGGTTAACTACAGAAAATCAGAAATAGGAATGCCGGAAAATTACCCTGCTGCATCTGACCATTATCTATGCAGTTGTTTGGCATGCTAAGTGTCTACTATCCTAAATAGAGAGCTCAGTTCCAGCCATTTGTTCAACAATGCACCTAAAGAAGGGATGCACCTTTGATCACATGGATCATAACTGTCAGACCAGATACACATGTGAAAGTCCAATTAAACTTTTTTTATTGCTAAACAGCCTATGCACAGAATTTTTCTTAACTAATGCTTAACACCTGCTTGGAATTAGATAGGGTCAATGGAATTCAAGGGAGGTTGGACTTTGTCCACTTGTGGCTACGTAGAGATCCCTCTTCTAACTACATCCCAGCTTCTGTCACCCCTTCTTCTACATATCTTCATTTTCTGCCCCCTGCGCAGATGCCCTGGCCATCAGTCTAGGCAAAGATAGATTACCTTTGAGATGAAACAAAGAACATGGAATTATATCATCTGAAAGATGATGATAAATTGAAAAAAAAAATTGTTTTGTTCATTTAGATCTGTACTAAAAAAAATTTCAGAACTCCCTAAGACAGCTTGCCTATTTTTCCAGAAAGTTACAAGAGGCTTTAATTTAAATGAATTTATAACATTTGCTGCTGTTCAGTATCTGAAATGTTTTTCTTTTTCAGTAGTTTTTTTAAATATCCAAAGTAATGTAAAACCCATAATCTCAAAGGGCTTGTTGGGTGTTTATTTCATTCGATTGAGATAAAAAGAGTCTCTGCAGGGAACATATTTTGTCCTGGTCTTTAGAAAATATATTTGATCACCAAAAATCCATGAGTTTTGTCTCTTGGTTCTTGTTGTTTGTGTTTGCCAGTTTTCCCATAGATTCATTTTTTCCTCTTTGTCTTTTTCAACAGGACTCGGAAGAAAATCTTGTGACTGATACTTCCAAATTCCTCCAAGAATTTCTATGATCAAAAAAGATCACATCTGCTCAAATTCTCTGCATAAATCCTCACAATAGATAGGGCTCTGCTCTTCTACTTCTAAGTCAATGACCATCACAAAAGATTTCTGTTTCCCCTTAATCCTTGCTTCATCCACTTTTTAAAGCTCATTCTTGGAGGATATGCTTTCTCTTTCTTCAGTTCATTTGTGACTGTCCTTTGGCTTTTGATACTGATGAAAATTGTCCAATAAAGCTCTGTTGCTGCTTGTTGCAATCAAAAAAAATTGTGTCTCTTGTTATTTTTGCCATGCAAGCATTTAATAAGTGTAACTAGTCCATAAATGTGGTAGTCACAGAGGGAATTAATATCCTTTTTAAAACAATCCAACATACCTTTCAACTGACAATATGAAACTCTGCTAGAGGCAGTTTTTAGAATTAAAGCAACCATTACAAAATGCAAGTTTATATTTGAAATGATACATTGGCAAGATGTGCATCAACGAAATATGTGTGGTTGGATTTTAAGTGACTGTGTATGTCTAATTAAGGATTCCATTTTTTTTACAATTCCTATTTCTATCTGAAGGAACAGAACTGTATTTTGTTTATTATATTAAGCTTATATACTACTCATCTCATTATCAAGCAACTCTGCGCTTTTATTATTTTTTACAGAGGAAAAAATATTGCTGATTTTCTACCAACAGTAAAAATTAATTTACAAAAATCTAGAAATTGTGCCTCCATTTAGGGACAAGATAATTCTCAATAATATATACTTTGTCAGCACAAAATGGACCATAAGTCTTGTCCACTGTGATCCTGAATGCTGAAGTCTAAAGTAGCATCCATATTCCTTACCTCTGTCTCTGTCCCTTATGTAGCCATTTCTTTCAGAAGAAATAGATCAAATTTTACAATCTCATTTCTTGATTGTTGTTGTTGATAGTTTTATTGGTGGTACATTATGTGTGTGTGGGGGGGGACAACACAACAGTGATAGTATGATCATACTTAATAGTAATTACAATAAACTAAATCTGAAAGATAGAGAGAAGATCCAGACACTATTAATATATTAAAAAAGTGCAGTCCTTTAGCAATAGCAATAGCACTTAGACTTATATACCACTTTACAGTGCTTTACATCCCTCTCTAAGCAGGATGTAAGGAGTCAGAGTCAGCATGTTGCCCCCAACAATTTGGGTCCTCATTTTACCCACCTCGGAAGGATGGAAGGCTGAGTCAACCTTGATCATGGAGTTGCTTAATGGCCATGGTGATTTATTTAGCAACCACCCCAAAAAAGGTCATAAAATTGTGTCATCACATGACTGACCCATTTTATGACCATGATGGTCAGCAACCATTATGATAGTAAACCAAGGACCACCTGTATACCTGCTTTTCTCTAGTGTTTTACCTCAGTGCAGATAGATCAGGGCTGTCAAACTCAAGGCGTCAAGTTATCCTCAAGTGACATATCACAACTTTTTTCCTCTCCCCATTCCAGAGGTGGGCATAGCCATTGCATGACTCATTCAGTCCACGAGTTTGGCACCCCTGAGATAGATAATACAGACCTCAGCAATACAATCTAAAGGGGAGCAGAATACAGAATAAGAAAAAAAAATCCCTTGATGGAAATAAATAGACAAGAATCTGAATTTTCAGCTGTTCAGATGCAGCTCAGAATCCTCCCTAATTCACTAAATTATAACAATGGAGGAGGAGCTATATGACAATCAGTTTTGCAAGTTTTTATTGTTATGTCCCATCTCAATAAAAGTAGCTTTAGTCTTCTTGTGGAGTTGATTTCTTGGTCACGTTTACCTGGTGGGATTGTCAAAGAAGAAGCGAATAGCTCAGGGAATTCAGGACTGCCCAGCTAACTCAGAAAAGGGCATCCTCTTATCTGTTCTTTTACTTTGTGCCATGTTAACATTCTAGCCCAAAGCCTCTAGTTTGAGTAGTTTGGAGAACTGGTAGTAAAAATTCTGACTGGCCCTGCCCCCATCTATTCTCTGCCTCCCGAGTCCCAGTTGATTGGGAAGAAATGGGGATTTTGCAGAAACTTTTCCCTGGATAGGGGAGGGAATGAAGATTTCACAGTATCCTTCCCCTGCCACGCCCACCGAGCCATGCCATGCCCACCAAGTCACGCCCACAGAACAATAGTAAAAAAACTTGAATCCCACCACTGTTCAGGATCAGGAATCTATATAACTAGCAACTTCTTTTTCAAGCTATGTTGAATATATTTTAAGGCAGGATTCTTTTTAAAGATCTAAGTCTTACATGGGATGATTTTTAGAAGAATCAGGGCATAAATAAAATTCAATTGAATCTAAATATAATAAACATAAATTAATAATAAGTTATTAATTGGACTGATGTAATTATTTGTCAGATATTAAATCATATTTTCTTCCTGACTCAATAAAGAATGTACACCTTGTTTGATGGTTTAGAGTTTTAATCAAAACTTTAGAGAGCTTTGGGCCAAAGTTATGTATTTCTGCTTTACAACACTTCCTTGGCTTCATCAGAATGATTAATTCGTCAATAATGCTGCCGTTAAACAATCTGGGATCAGATAATGCAGAAAAACAGGCCAATTTCTCAAAATACACTTGATTTGGAAGTGATAATTCCTTTAATTTTTAAAGGAGAAAAGAGAGTATATTTTGATCAGATTTTAATTAAAGCTTCAGGTATACTAATACGAATTGTCATCTACATCAGAGTAAATCATATTCTTAATGGACTAATGCATTGGCAGTTTCCCTTGGATATCTAGTATGAAAATACAAGAGTGACATCTGCAGGAAATGGAGGATGAGGCCTCTCATAAGCCCTGTGAGATCATACAAGATATTTCCTTCCAGGCATTCATGAGGCAGAAAGCACAAAACGTGTCATTCAACATTCCACGCTGGTTTAGGACAGCACGTAGTCCTGAGCACCACAAGGTGGTGCAGCAAACATAATACTGTAAGTCCACATCTGTTGGCAGCCATTTTTAAATATAAAACTATAAATCACAAATGCAGGCCAGATTCCAAAACAATATTTCACTTTAGGTCAGACAAATAACACACCAGCATAAAGAACAACATTCTGGACTTGGACTTTTCTTGGAGAGAAAAAAAGATCATCAAACTGAATCTATTTGTTTAGTTACATATGTATATAGGAAGATACCCCCATATTCACAAAGAGAGGATGTGGCAGCAGATGGCAGCAGATGCCTGGATGCACAAGCTGAGCAAGATTGGCAAGATCTTAAATGACAGACCAGCAGGTATACCAAAGTGTTAGGTTAAACTAGGAAGTCATATACAATTGAAGCAGGTTTCTTTTCAAGTGACTTTTCCTTTATCATTAGTAAATGAAGTAGAAAATGTGTGATCTGAAAAAGCAATTTCACTGTGAAATGGGAGTGGGGGGGGGGGGGAGGCTAGTTATCTGGAATTACCTATAGAATTTTTTTGCAGTTGTACTGTGTGATGCCTTAATCCCATCTTCCATAAAATAGGTAGAGATTGGAAGCAGAGCCTGTTGTTATTATTCTGCCTATGCCTTATAGATTCTGTTACAATGAAAAGCCTCCACTCCAGCAATCCAATTTATGTTCCAGCCATGTATCTACAATCCCACTGTTTGCTCCATATATGGAAAGTTTGCTCCTAAAATTTGCTTCAAGGATTCACTGGACACATTTGGTCATTCCAAGAAGACACAAAATGATGCCTCTTTCCATTCTATGACTCAAAGGAAAACTGAGATCTTTTTTTCTTTTTTTAAATTTGATTTATATGCCATCCTTCTCCGGAGACTCAGGGCGGCTTACAATGCGTTAAGCAATAGCCTTCATACTTTTGTATATTTATATTTATACAAAGTCAGCTTATTGCCCCCAACAAACTGGGTCCTCAATTTACCTACCTTATAAAGGATGGAAGGCTGAGTTATACATTTCTGGTGTATAACATTGGGCTCAATTGCACTTGAAGATAACAAAATTATTATGAGGCAGAGAAGTGAATAAATGAAGGAAATGTAAGAAGATGGAGTGGCCTAGGCACACATACCTCAATAGTTCAACACATTGGGTATGCACAACATGTTTGAAGCCTGTATTGCCATCTAATTATTATTTCTAATTAATATAATAAATGCACTGTAAATCAAGAATGGTTGATGCTTGAAAGATCCAGAGATCAAAGATATCCCTCCCTTCCTTCATGTGTGTCAGTTAATATGACATCTCTCCCCTTGCATGTGCAAAAGCACAGTACATTGGTACGCAAATCTTTCTTTAACACTGGCAGGATCTTGACATCAGAAAGCAGCAGGTTAGCCATATAGTTGGACAAAGCTAAGTATGGACATTCTTATTTATTTATCATTAAATGTATATGCTGCTCATTATTATCTTATATCTGCTTCTACATCTGAGCTAACTGCCTCACTCTGCCCGGTGATAGAATTGGTCTTGACAAATATGAAACGATGACTTCATTTATTATAATGTGCCAGTCTTGTTGGGGAATAACACATACTGAAATGGGCTTCACCCATCAGGTTTGCAACATCTAAACTTACTTATCATCTGTAGTCTGGCACCTTTTACATGGTGCTAAAAACCACTTGGGACATTGTGCATCTACTTGAAGGTTATTATGCGCTTGCATTGCTTCAGTTTACAATATTGCCCCACAGTTGGTGGGGAGAGATTGTTGCTGAAACTCAAGCTGCTGCAGCTCTGAGTAGATCCAATTATTGTTACTTTACAACAGCTGTTACAAAGGTTGCTCTTAAATTTTAATTTACAATGCAGTGAAGCAGAAAATAATACACAAAAATCAGTACAAAATTGTTATTTTATATTGAATTTGGAACATATTTATTTTTGGCCCTGGCCTTACTCTGATTTGCTGTAGAGTGACCATTGCGCTATGCTATTCCAAAAACAAATTCAGCCTTTGGATAAGAAAATGTTGAGTATCTTATTTTAGGAGAAATCAAAGACTCTTCTCTACTGTGATGACATTGATTTTGTTTCCAAGAGCAACGAATTGTGTTTTGAGCACTGAAATGCATTTATTTTTCTTTTCCAGAAATTTGTTGCATCAGGTTGTGCCAGAGGTATGCAGAGAAGAAGATGAAGCTACTCAAGGGGAAGGAATGCAGATCATTCCTCACCCAAAAGACTCTGAGCTGAAAACAAAACAGTGATTGATTCCTGGGGATACCAGAGGCAGCCCATCCTCAGGTCACTGTGAGTTCAGTCCATGGTAGGTGCCTCCCCTCCTTCTCAGCGTGAAGCTATGTTTGGCCTCTGCCCAAATACTTTAAGAAATTAGAGGGCAGCAGGAGGAAGTTTCCTGATGTGCTCCAAAGGATTTCATTGTGTGCAAAATGTAGTACAGTGTAGCAAAAGTGTAGCCATTTCATAAGGCTTCACATGTCCTTTGATTGATAAAAGACAAAAATGTAATAATTTCATTTATATTTCTAATTAATTAAAATTAAGTTGAGTTCAAGTACTTATTCTTTACTTAGGAGATTTAATAATCTCTCCTTTCTATCACCATACAGCTTAAAATTTGGTGGCAACTTTTGACAATTTCTGGATGGCATGAGCATTTTGAAGGCCACATGTGTTCATGGGACTTCAGTCTGTCCAGCTCTGAATGAGAATAATTAAAGGATAAGAAATCAAAATCTGAACATCAGCAGAAGTCTTCCTTCAAGCATAAATGACATAAAGTCACAAGCATACTCTTCTTAAAGTTCTACAGGAATTTTAGAGGATGCAAAAGTTTGTTAATAGCCATGAAATATATTGGGGCTAAACTAAAACGGAACAAATCACATGGTTGTACATTATTTAAGTCAATAACGAATTCATTCTGGGAGAACAGCATGGGCTTTAATTTCTGACACACACCTTCACAGCTAATCCTGATTCTCCCAACTCTACCCCCACCTATAGTTCCTATTTGCCTTGAATAAGAGACTTCACTAGTAGTAAAGGCTTTTTCCTCCTAGAACTCACACACTCTCGGAAATCTGCAGGAACAAAGGTTTATAGCTTTCTCCACTCTCAAACCATTAGTAATAATCTGCTTTATGCTCCCAAAATAGTTTCATTCATAAATGAAAACTCTCAGGGGAGCATACTTGTAAATTGCTTTGCAGTTTTCAATGGGAAGGAAAAATAGCGTGCAATTTTAGAATTATAAAATGTATATAAATCAATGTCAGTTTGTATCCTCATATTTTGTATAACTGAAAGAATTTTCTAAATGTCTCCTATTTTCTCATCTGGAATGAAGACTAGAAAATTTAAAAAAAATGTTTCAGCCCCTGCCCCCAGGCTCTAGTTCCAGCTTCTCTAAACTGTTGTTTTCCAGATGTGCCAGTAGTCCACAGCTTCCATGATTTCCAGCCAGCATAGATATGTTGGCAAGGAATAGCAGAACTGTACTTCAGCACTTCTGGAAGCAGCAGTTTGGAGAAAGATGGGGTAGTCCACCTATAGATCACTCTTTCTGCTTTCCAGCCTTTCAAACCAATCACTTGATTGTTCATAGTGCTGATGCAGACTCTAATGGACCAGAAAGGCCCTCGAATCTGTTCCAAATGAAGACTTGGATGCTGAAATTGAAAATGTTGTCCATTGTTTTAAAATATAACTAGACAAATCTACAACCCACTGTCATCCCCTAATCATTAAATGTTAGGCTGACCATTTTCTTTTATGTGGTCATTCCCATAATCCTTTAAGAAAAACATATATTATAAAAAAAATAACTCTAGTGCCAAACAAACTTCAATAATAAATCAATATCTGCTTATCCAAACAGATAAACAGAGTGACCACATATAGGTAAAAAAGCAGTGGGAATGGAAATGACTTCCTGTTGGCTTTCTCATTGTTTTTTTCGTTGCTTGGAAGCTGGCAGGGAGCATCAGAAATCATAATCATGTGATCAAAGGAACATTACAACAGCCATAGTTTTGCAAATAAAACTGATTTGAATATCGTGGAAATTTCAATCCACGGGGTCCTGGATTTTTTTAGGCATTCTTTAAATTAGTGGATTTTAGATTCTTTAATTTCAAAATTGTTGCAGTATAATGCAACATTTGGGCTAACGTGAAGTTCTAACAGATAAACAGTAGTGTAATGTTTTAGTATGTATAGATGTACTTCCCTAGCTTAGGATAGCAATCAGGGGCATTAACTGACTCATCCCAAAAAGGCTTTGCAAGGTCAGAGTTTCGGTCTCTCACCACTTCAGGGGTTTCATTGACAATGTGACTCAAAGCAGTGATTGATAGTGACAGCTTGTGTTAGGCTAAGAAAAACACTGTGGGTGTGACTACAACCTGAATGGTTGGCAAGCAAGGAGATTAAAAAGGCAGGGACTACGGGAACAGATGCAATAACGAAAAGACAAAGGTGTTTCTTTTTCCCCCTTTTGTTTGTTTGTTTAAAAAGGTAATGCACTGACAGGGTTGGAAAGCATCTAAGGATGGGGGAAATGGTTTAATTTCTTTCTATTTTTCTATTTCAGAATCTGCAAAATTTCCAATTTGTGCATGTCTATTATATTAATCAGTCATGAGATTTCTTTTAAAATTCGTATTAAACGATAATATATAATTGCAGTTAAACGCATCCTCAAAATTTCAACTAAAATGCCATGAAAATGTGTCACTCTTAGGTAAGAACACCCTTGAATTTTTAATCACAGTGATAGGAGGAGACTAGAAACTGCATAATTTTAGTGCCATGACAGGCTTTTAAAAATATGAACTAAACCATTAATCTGCAGGTATAAATGTGCATGTTTGCACACATGCATTTTTGTTGCAAGTTTTGTGTTACTTTTATTTTTCATAATGCATTTTGTGCATTATTTTATATTTGGATTTTTATGTTTGGATTTTTAACTAGATTGATTGATTGATTGATTATGGGCCATGAAGTAATTGTCAATTCTGAGCAACTACATCAATAGATTTTCTCAATGAAAATTGGTTCCTAAGCTTTCAGGTCTTCCAACTGTGCATTTATCACTTTGCTACTGGCCATGTTCTTCTCTTTCTTCTATCTTTCCCAGCATTACAACTTTCTTCAGAGAGTTAGATCTTCACATAATGTGTCTGAATTAGGATAATATTAGCATAATCATTTGTTCCAGAAAAAATCTGGGTCTGATCCATTTGTTTGTTTGTTTTCTTGGCTGTTTGTGGCATTCTTAGAAGTCTTCTGTATGTTTCCTATTCTGCTTCTTCAATTTAAAAATAGCAAATGCACTGCAGTTTTTTAAAGTAAAAAAATATACTTCAAACAATATGTTACAGATTGTTCATATGTTTGAGATTTGATAAATTGACATTCAAGTTTATATGAACAGAATTCTTTTCTGCCCCAATAGCAATAGCCAGATAAGTGAGTTAAAGGTCCATGGATATCCATTGGTCTGGAAACCCCTCAAATTAGACAGTTCTGTTGCTAGCCTAGGTGGAAGGTAAATTGTGAGCTGAAATTTTAGGCCACACTCATAACTACTCACTGAAAAGAATCAACCAACATAATTGCTTTGTTTCTTAGATTCAAACCCACCCACTGCAAAACCAGCTTGACACATATATTTAGAACAAAGCATGCAATTGGCAATCTGATAATTTCTCAAGTTTCTGTCAATTTCAGGTATTATGGGGCAATATGACTCCCACTACCACTCACATTCAAATGTGAGTACTGATGCTCAGGGAGATGACATGCATGAAAAGGAAGATCTTAATGAATACATCAAGTCTTGAAGATTTGTCATAATACGAAAGTTAAAATCTCAGGTTAAAAAAAGAAAGCTAAATGGGGCAAGAATATTGAGAAAATGTCTAATGATGATTGGAGTGTCTGTAGGGTATTATCAAAAAAGTCAAGGTGTCAGATGGGTTGGTGCAATAAAATCTTTACTTATTTTTAACTGTTTATCTCAAACAGACTTAAACAATTGGCAATTTGATTAAACTAATGTGGCAACCAGCTATCATTTTGACTTTTTTGACTACACCCCATAGATGACCCTGATGATGACGGAGCACAGTTATGGGCCACTGATTGTTCTCTGGTTCTTGGAAGAAAAGAAAATGAGCAAAACTGACATGTTCTACTAGTATAACAATATTACATTATTATTGGCTTGTCATCCAGATGTTTAGATGGGATTTGGCATTTTTATCCACCTATCAAGTACTTCCCAAGTTGTTATTATTCTCAAAAATTTATGTGCCTTTGGATCACTAGAGTATTAAACAGGACAAATTGTAAAATAAGTGCCTAAAAAGAAATCTGAAAAATCTGTCAAGAGCCCACTTAATATGCAAAGTTAAATGAAAACTGAAGTGTTCTGGGATTAGATAAAGTATTTTGCAGAGAGCATTGCCTGGAAGGGAGAAATCTGGCAAATTATTAATAATGATGTGGTTTGGCATGGGTTCCATGAAATCTTCTATCAAATAAGGTAAGTGGGGGCAGAAATTCACAGCTGCAGATTGCCCTTTGGCTAGTCAGCACAAAGAAATTTGTAGTAACACACATTTCTTTGCTGGAAGAAATGACTATGTGTTGGGTGTGGATTTTCATGCTTATTTCAATTCTCTCTTAACAAGTGGCTCTTAGTTAGATAAGAATTTCTCTCTCCAGCTTCCTACTAACCTCTTTTATTTGTACAGCATTGTGCTACTGTTGAAAGTGCTATTTCTAACAGTTGCTAATCAAGAACAGTAAATAAATAAGAGTTTCTTTAAACATGCACAATGCTAACAGCATTCCTGAGAGATATACCATTTTCTGAAGGTGCCATCATTCTCCAATTATAACAAACAATCCAGGTCTACTTTCTTTTCCACTTCTTGGCTTAACAACCACCTATTTTCTAGGTGCTTCTTCTTATTGGCCATAATTTTCTTCCATGTTATAAATGTTTAGCCTAGCTCTTGTCTTTCCAAAAAGTCAAAACAATTTTAATCTTAATGAAACTTTGGGTAGTGAAGTAAGGATGAGTCACAAAGCTTTTTCCCATCGTCTATTCCTAGTGCTATCTACAATCCTTGAGCTGATGGAAATGACATTGCCATAATCTTTACTGCTTCACTTCTGACCCCTATCCTATTTCTATTGATTCTATTCAGGCACTACAATCGACTAACTTCTTGCCAAGAAAGAAAGCTGGATAAATTTCACATATGATTGCTTAAATTACATACCATTTTTGACACATGGTAGAAAATGACCAGGAGAGGTTGCCCTTGAAGTGGATAATATCATGTATTCTTCCCCTCAAAAAATGATCAGCAGGCCTCAAGCAAGCTGGCAGTGTGAATCAGCCCTCAGCTCGGTACATCTAATTTTATGGCTCAAGATAGTAAGATGTTGACTGTACTCTGCAATTATTTCTAAGGCAGGAACCAGCGCTCAGGGGCATAGCAGGGCAGCTGGCTGTAGGGAACATGTAAAAGTGGCTATAAGAAGTTTATGACATAAATTGTCATCAGAAAATGATGCTTTCCTATGCTTTTTCAGTCATGTCAGTCTCCATTCTTATGAAAGTGCCCTTAGAGCTTACATTTCACTTTGGTGAGAGAGGGAGGCATGGCCAGCAAAATGAAATTACCAGTTATCAGAGAACAGAATTGCACTGCAGTCTATTCCTTTATTCATTAATTTGTCTGATTGTCTTTGAAGGTGATGAAACACTCAGTTCAAACATCACATTTTCATAAGCATACCCAGTTAAAAATAAAATTACAAAAGTTAAGAGCAGCAGAGATTAAAGCAAGACATTAAATCATAGCTCCCAGAGAAATTAGATGTTTAAAGCTTTTCCTAGGTTTTCACAAGTTAGGAAAAGACAGTAAGAGTGAATATCTGGATGGAAACACTGAAATGAGCTTCCTTTGATTTGTAGTGGAGTAAAGAAATCAAATATTTGATTTCTCTGAGGTTTTTCAGTGAGGGAGAAATTCTGCATAATTTTTTTCAAAGCAGATGTCTTCTAGTATCACTGCTACTGGAAAAAACAACAACAACAGGAGTAGTTATTTTCTTAAATCAGTTACAGTATAAGGAACTGCCAGGGACAATAAGATAGGTGGCATATAAATTTAATCAATTAATAAAACAAATAAGTCTTCTTTTTGAATCTGATTGAAATGTGGCAAGTCAGGGGAATTGTGGGGAGCTGGAGGAAAGATTACCCAGTAAATGGGAGAGCACTTATATGCTCTCCTTGGCCCAAATTTATAATTTATGTAAATAGCAACTCAAGTCATAGCTCTAAGGGAACGTTGACACAACAATGCTTTAAGATAATTTCTCAGACATGTTCTCTTTTATTAAATTGGATCAGAACTGGTAAACAAGAGATTTTTTTTCTGCTCAACACTAATTTTAATGATTTCTGGAATATGATAAAGAACCTTGACTGATCATTGTAGTAAAACTAAACCAAACCAAACCCAAATCAGCATCTTTTACATTGTTAGACTTCTAACAATGTAAACTTCACGATTGATTTGGACTGGACAATTGAAGAGCAATCTAAGATAGAGGACTAATCTTTCAAAAGAACAAAATGTAGGCAAGCTACCTACTATTAAAATAGAGAATTTTTTTCAGAAGCTTAAGATAAAATATTGAATCTAAAATAAAGTTATTGAAAAACTTCAAGATCCCATGAGATACCTTCATGGAAGTTTGAAATTTGAAGATCTGAATAAACATTGTTATTTGTTTATTTGTTTACTTACTTACTTGTTTTCTAAAGGTATATGCCACCTATATCATTGTTGAGTGACCCTAAGTGATTAGCCTTAACAAGATTTCATACAAACTATGATCAGACAAAAAAAAAATCCTGAAAGAAAGTTTTATACATGGTGATCAGTATTCCCAGAGCCAGTTGGAGTTCTCAAACCTATTTTTGTAACTTCTCCTCAATTCTATTTGAAAGTGATAGTATAATTCCCCACTATACCTAAGGCAGGAAACCATTAACAAGACAATGTAAAATTCTTTTTTAAAAAAAACCCTTCATTCCTCTCCCATAACTGCTAGAATCCCAGAAAATTCTCATTTCATCCATGTATTTGAATGGCATTATTTGCTTTATGTTACAGTTCTAGCCACTTTAATTTTATTCCCTCCACCACCACCACCCGCCCCCATACTAGGCTGTGACAACAGTTTTCTAAATAGGATAGGGCAACAATAACAACAAAAAAAGCTACGAAAGTACAAGCCATAGTAACAAGAACTATTGAAGATTAATCTGAGTAGATTTTATGATGAAATCTGGTATCTTCCATCTCCTCCACTTTTCTTCATAAGAAACTCTGGGTCTGATTTATTTGCTCTGAGATCCCTGGGGAGTGTGCTTCTTTCTTCACAATTTTCAGATTTGCCCTCAGAGTTCACACTCTGATAATATTGTAGAAGTGTTTTACCCCACGGGTGCTTCACTTTGCAAAAGGATAAAGAAAAGAAAGAGGAAAGACATTCAAACCCAGCAATTGCACCATCTGGGGAAAAAAAACCCATAATAGCCAATTGTTCTCATAAAACTTTTAATATATACCTAAAATTGAAGCATAAGCTATTGTTCAGGTCAGTTAGAAAAGGGAGGGAGGGAGGAAGAGAGGGAGGAAGGAAGGGAGGGAGTTGGTTTTTATTTGGCAAGTTTGCAATTGTAAAAATGTCTTAACAAAAGATAATGAGATGATGATGAGAGAAGCCCCTAAAATGATGAGAAACCCTATAGTTTATTTCCAAATGTGCCAGCTGCCTGATTGCTAAATTTGGCTGTGGAAGAACTCATCCATACCTGACACCAGCAATATGCAAACTTATTGTAGGATTCCATATAATAGGAGACAGGTTTGACATTTATTTGGCACCTGGCCTTTCAGCGGAAAGCTTGTCTGAACTTGACATGTGGGACAGAAGAGTTCCTTTGCTTTCATAATTTGGCATCTAATTAAAATCACTAGTCTCAGCAAATCCCTTTGGGGATTTTTTTTCCCTCGTATTGTTCAAGTGTAGGATTCTCTGAGTCATCATGAAAGAAGGATCAGGTATGAAAAGAGAATAAGCTGGGAGCATAGTGAAGGGCCAGAACCATAATATGCAGCAGACTAAGCTCTTTTGCAGTGGGAATTGTGGGAAAATTCTCCCTTGAAGGTATGGAAAATTGAAATAAAAAAAACCCTAGGGAGCAAATATAGTGATTTTTTTTAAAGGCTGCATTTAGAAAATGTATCCTAGGGAAAGTTCTTTCACCAGGTGAGCATAAATCGGTTTGATTGTATAATTGTTCTGCCTCCTCCATGGAATTTTCCAGGAATTGTTGTGTCTTCTTTCTGACTGCTATATGTTTTCTTTTTTCTTACCAGAAATATAAATCTGCTAATGGAAAAAAAAAAAAAACACCGCATAGTTGTAGGATATCTTTTAATCAGTAGTGTTATGAGATATCCATGTAGACACAGCCAAACTGAATGGAAAACAAAGAATGACATTAGCCTTTGTAGTTACCTGGTATGATAAAATCAACCAGAAAATAAATCGGTGCTATAGCACAAACTAAGGCCCCACAGCTTACACACAATAAGATCCTGCATGCAAGACCTCTAATCCAGTAGTGGAATTCAAATTTTTTTTACTACTGGTTCTGTGAGTGTGGCTTGGTGGGCGTGGTGTAGCTTGGTGGGCATGGCTTGGTGGGTGTGGCAGGGGAAGGATACTGCAAAATCTCCATTCCCATCACACTCTAGGGAAAAGATACTGCAAAATTCCCATTCCCTCCTCACTCCTAGGGGAAGGATATTGCAAAATCTCCATTCCCACCACACTTTGGGGCCAGCCAGAGGTGGTATTTGCTGGTTCTCTGAACTACTCAAAATTTCCACTACCAGTTATCCAGAACCTGTCAGAACCTGCTGAATAGCACCTCTGCTTCTAATCCCACACCTGCTTCATTCTATCAAATGCTAGATAGAAGCAGCTTCAGCTGTAGGTGTGACCACTACCATTCATATCAACCAAAGGAGATCCTCATCCTTTGCTGCATTACAAAGCCCAATTCCATATTTTTCCACTGATGCCTAAAAGGAAAATTTACTTTAAGCAATGTAGTTATGACCACATCTTCATTACTTCTTCTCTTCCCTTTGGCAATATCTGATTCCTTTACTGATAAAGACAGATTACAGTTTTCCATAGTTTCCTGGCAACATATCTGGGTGTTATTCTGCATGATATATCACTGCACAAACTTATCTATCCTATGTTTAAGATTCAATTGACCCCAATCCATGGCCTTCAGTAAGTTCTTGAGAATCCCCGTTTTTCCCCTTGGGCCAGAGCACTGGATGAGCGTATCCTCAAATAACTTCCACTGGAATAAATTGTAGTTTGGCATTGATCACCCTGTATTATGGGGTTTCATGAGAGTTTTGGGTGATTGATATCTATTTTTTTATGTTTTTAACTACATGTAAGGCATTCCAAGTGCCTATGAATGAGTTGAGTAGCTATGCAAATCAATTATTTATTTATTTATTTGTTTATTTATTTATTTTATTAAATTTATATACCGCCCTTCTCCTAGTGGACTCAGGGCGGTGTACAGCCAAAAATAAAAAAGCACTCCAATACAAAATTTAAAATATTAATAAAAGAATTAAATAATTTTGGCCCAATAAATTTAAAAAATAGGCAATTAAAATTTAAAACCCATAAAACTTTAAGCTTAAAAAAGAGGGGGGGGGGTTACGCCAGCCCAGCTTGACAAAATAAAAAAGTTTTTAGGGCACGGCGGAAAGCCCGGAGATCAGGTATCGTACGGATGTCCGGGGGCAAATCGTTCCAGAGGGCTGGTGCTGCCACAGAGAAGGCTCTCCCCCTGGGTGTCGCCAGCCGACATTGTCTGGCTGATGGCACCCTGAGGAGTCCCTCTCTGTGGGAGCGAACTGGCCGGTGGGAGGCTATCGGTAGCAGAAGGCGGTCCCGCAATTAAATTAATAAATATTTAAGTCAGAGGTTTGGTGTTGAAGAGGTAAATATACAGAAATAGAAAAGGGTTAGCTATAAGATAAAAGATAGATTATAATATTCTTAGTTCACAGAACAGATAAAAATATCACTTTATAGTGTGTTTTTGCAAAAGATTACTTGAGAAATGTATTTTTTTTCAAAAAGCTAGCTACTTTTATAAGTATTTAAAAATGTATTAAATATATATTTTTCAAAAGAAAATGAAATTAAATTCAGAAATGTAACAGAAGTTATAGTTTGTTGGCCATCTTAGACATGGAAGGCAGCTGGGTGACCTTGATCCAGTCTCTCTCTCTTAGCCCAACCCATTTCACACAGGGTTGTTGTTGTGTGAAAAATTAGAGAGGAAGGAATGTTAAGTATTGAGTTATTTATAAAAATAATAAAGACATGATAAAAATATATAGGAAATAGTTACATTATATTGTACTGCTTACAAGGAAAGAAAAATAGATTAATACAGAACAGTTTTTGGAGTAACTATACTATCCTAAACTCACATTGTTACCAATGACTTTTATAATAACATTCCTACTTGGATATGGGTAAATAAGACTGCCTGGTTCTCATCAGTTTTCTGTGTTCAAAAAACTCCTTCTGCTCCATTTCTTATAGAATGATATATTAATTGAAATTATCCAGCCATGTAAAAAATATTCTTTCTTAAAATATATAATTACCTATCTTTTGGGAAAATGCAATTTAAAGATATATTTTGAACTTTCGTATGAAGGAAGAATACTATAAATATATCATAAAGGTCTGAGTATGTGTTAGTGCTGAAAGGGAAATTGGTTCAATTATATGCTTGATATGCAGAGTTAATTCCTTAGTAGGAATCCCTAATTCTGAGTATGCCATTCTGTGTGTCATCCCAACTCATTTGAAAACATAAGAATCTGCAGGAAATGAAGGGAAAGTTCATGTGCAAGATGATGTTTTCAGATTGGATCCTCTCAACTTGTACCGGGTGTAGAAAACATATGGCTGAAGTGGGTGGAGCTGAAGGATCATTATGGATCAAAACCAAAAAATGCTCCTATTTAAATTTATTGCATCCGCAGCATTTCTGTGGCCATTTCATTTTCTATTTTAAAAAGAGCACCATGGAAATGAGATTTTAAAAATCAACAGTAGGTTCAATATTGCAGGATGTGGTTAAAGGTGTATCCAGAGTCTGAAAAGATTGAGGATTACTGGCCTAATCCTATTAAGATTACTCTACACAGAGAGAGAGATGCACATGCTCAATTTGCTACTCATACTTTTGCACAAGGCAAAACTTCATTTTTCCCAGGCTGTATGCTTTATATGTTAGGACCTGTCTTCTGAGTTATCCTTACATTCCTGTCTTTTTCTTATTGTTGGCATCTCTGCCTGTGTATCCGGTGGAAGCTAACCCCCCAGGGATTTGCAGGTGCCAGATTAATTATAGGATATGCATCTCAGAAACCCCAAGGGAGATTATCTTGCAGAGACATTGCCCAAATCTTGATTTGGATGGCAAGCACTTTGAAGCAGCTTCTTTCCTTGTGCAGTCTAGTCAGATACGATGGATGATATAAACCACAGAACACACAATTTTTCCATTTGATAACCTAGGAAGCCTAATAGGATTGCTTTTCTAAAGATAATATTACAGACAGAAATAGTGATGGTGGTGGAGAAAGAGTGGGAGATGGAAGTGGATCCTTGCAAATCCTTGCAGATCCTTGTTGATCCGGATTAAATAACACTTGTTATGCCAAATTTATACAATTGGAGCTCTCAAGAGTAATGCTGACCAAAAATCCTAGGAGTTGTGGTCCCACTACTTTAGAAGGTATGGAGCTGAAGAAGGCAAAAGTGAGATTAGATAGACTGATGATAGCTAGATGATAGCTAGATAGACAGACAGACAGATAGACAGATAGAGAGAGAGATGATAGACAAATAGACAAACAGACAGGCTGACAGACAGACAGACAGACAGATATGAGATCAAGATTCCCTGAGTGCTACAGCTGGATTCAAAATTTAGCAGCTCTCCTTAAAATCAGCAGCTGAAACAAAAGTTTGTAGAATCCAACAGATGGGTTCTTCCAATTCAACCTAAACACAATATGATGTCAATTTCAATCAAGTAGAATGGTCCATTGCTTCTTAGATCAGCTCTGAACTGTAAACATGGATTCCAGAAATTAATCTTAATTTTAAACCATTCATTGCTTCTTTAGAGTGATTTCTTATTCATTACCCACACACTTATGCCGAAAAAGAGGCAATGCATTATCAAAGACACTTAAAAAAGAGCTAAAGAACCACTTTCTAGATATATAAGGATTCATAATTAGAAATAATCATCATAAATTAAAATAAAAATACACCATTATATAACAGAGAAGCTTGTGACCAACTGACCTTTATGCTTGCTCAGTGTATAAATTAAGGAATCCTCCTCATAGGCTTCAAACTATGGTATAAACAAGCCCCAGTAACTGCTTCTATATGATATGTACATATAATATTGCTTTTGGTTGATCCCCAGACCACAAGTGAGGCATCTTAAAGTTATCTTTAGCTTTTAGCAGTATTAGTGTTGTATTTTTTTCATGTCTCTTGTTTTTGACTGCATTTTTTGACTGTCAATAAAATAAGCACTATTCATTGACTTCATAATCTCCAATGTATTTCAGCAGGATCTGCCCAACTTCTACTGGGCACATTTGACTGAAGTAGATACCCCCCATCCTCATCCTTCAGTTTCCATGGTCATTTTGGCTTATGTGTAGAATAATGGGAAATTATCTATCTATCTGTCTATCTTCTTTTTAATTATTATATTCTTACTTTTTCCTTATTTTCTATTTTATACATTTTCTACTTTCTATTCCTCTTATTTTCTTTATTTGTATTTTTATTGTTGTAAATGTAATTTTTAATAAAATTACATTATAGGGTTAGTGTTGGGTGTTTTTGAAAGAGAGTTTAATCTGTAGTATATAGAAAGTTGATTTTAAACAGGGGAAAAGAGCTGTGTCTATGCATAGAGGGTTGATCTCCTCAGTCCAGGAAGGTTCCCAGAGCACTGTCATCCATTCCATCAAAGCTTAGAGTGTGAGCTCTATGTTAGAGAGAAATGCAGGATGTTGTCATTTTGTTTGGACAAAGTTCGGAGGACTAGCAGCTTCACTTAGCTACCCAGAAGCCATGATCCAGAAGGAACAAGAGTGAATTTATGGGAGTGAATAAACAGGGCTATAGATTTCCAGAGTACTATACCTTCATTCAGAGACAGGTCAAGTCATGCAACTAGCCCAAGACAATCACAGACAAGCAACATGCAGTTAATCTGCACAATAGCACTGTTCCTTTTTTTTTTTTTACATACATTTTTTATTATTATTTCTCATAAACATATTTAAGGGTACAGTCTCTTATCCATCATTAATCATTGATCATTCATCTTATCCTTTAAGATGAATGATCATTTTTATTTGTTCGGGGCTGCTCTTTTACCATTTCCTCTTCTTTATTTTACCACAATCTTTCCTCTTCTTCTTCCCTCCTCTTCCTTCTTCTGTCCCTTTCTACTTTCTTTGTTCCTCCTCTCCTGCCCTTCTACTTCCCCTCCCCTCCCCCCTCCTCTCTTCTTTCTCCTGAGGGGAGGGGGGGAGAGAATAGGGATTTGTGCTACTGGTTCTCCGAACCACCCACTGCCATCGCTACCGGATCGGGTGATCTGGTTCGAACCAAGAGCATTTCACCCCTGGGGAGAGGGATGATTTTGTGTATTAGATCCTGCACATACATAGATGAAGCTTCACTCTCTTGCCCACTGCTTGCATGGCCTGGTTTCTAACATGTCACAGACCAGTACTGGACCCACAGTCCAGGGGTTGGGGATCACTGATGAAAAGGATATGGGACAAAAGTGCAGGAATAGTAAAGAAAGATCTGGATGCAGAGAAGTTGTGTAGACGGCCAATTTGATCAAGTTTGGGAGAACCACTCTTGTTCCAGAGGTTCTGAGAAAATTTTTCTTTTAAGAAAGCTTGTCATTTGTTGATACTGGCCATTTCATTAATGTTTGCTTTTTAGTGCTTTACAGAAATAAAACAGGCTTGCACAAATTGCTTCCAAATAATACTCATTAAATATTCCCTCTGTGAGGAAGATGGGTGGTTTCAAAATCTGATAAACAAACAAACAAACAAACAAACAAACAAAGTTATGTCATGTGATAAGGTATATGAACTAAAATTCATATGCCTTATAGCTTCACATTACATTATTTGTTTGTTTGCATATGCCCATGAAAAAGAAATAGATGTCACATGGTATTTTCTTAAGGCAAAATTTTTAGGGTCAATTTATGGAATCAGTAAATGTTTGTGACAAGTACAGAGTCCTCGACTTACAACCACAATTGAGCCCTGTTTCTAAGTGAGACAGTTGTTAAGTAAATGTTCCCCCATTTTACGACCTTTCTTGACACAGTTGTTACTTCTGAATCACTGCAGCTGTTAAATTACTAACGTGGTTGTTAAATGAATCTGGCTTCACCATTGACTTTGCTTGCCAGAAGGTCACAAAAAAGGGTCACGTGACCTCAGGATACTGCACCTCATCATAAATATGAGTCAGTTGCTAGACATCTGAATTTTGATCATGTGACCATGGGGATGCTGAAATTGTTGTGTGAAACACAGTCATAAGTGACTTTTTGTAGTGTCGTTGTAACTTTGAACAGTCACTAAATGAATCATCTCTCTCCCCCCCTTTCTACCTACAGTATGTACCTCTATCTCTGTCATTATTACCTTTATAATTATAGCTGATAGTTGAAGCTCTTTCTCTTCTGACAATTTTTAGCAGTACTTTTAGCATTGCTGTCCAGAAGAAAAATGGAATGCAGACTTTTCACCTTCTTGAGAAACTTCAAAAGAATGACTTGTTCAGCAGGTTTTCCTTGTCATGGGAAAGGACACTATGTAGAAGTAAGAACAATCTCATTCTCTGTCAAGGGACATCACTGCATATCTTTCGGATGGGTAATTTCATGGGCAAATGCAAAGCCTGGGAGGGATGTTTCACTTCAACTGTGTTCCAAGCAGAGTCCACTTGTAAAGCAATGCAGTCTTCTTCACTTTGAAGGCATGGATCATGGCTGTTGTCTTGTTTTCCTTCATGTCTTTTTGTGGAAGCCCAGTAACAAGAAGACTCTTCTGTGCATGATTATTGTGCTTTTATTGATCTGCATAGAAGTAGGGCCACAGGTGTAGAGCCAGATCAAAAGTCATTTGATGACCTCTCTGCCAATGTAGGAAACCTGATATTACAATCTTCCCGATGACTAGCTATCTAGCCTTTCTTTAAAATGCCAATGAAATGAATCTACCATTTACCAAAATATTCATTCATTCATTCATTCATTCATTCATTCATTCATTCATTCATTCATTCATCATTCATTCATTCGTTCGTTCATTCATTCACAAAATGCATATGGCTATCTATCTTATATAATCTTAAGAAACTTAGAACTTTTTAAAGCCTTTCTTAGTCTTTTTGTAGTTTGTAGTTTTTAAGTGTCAATTGGGTTTTGGTTGGATTGTTTTAAATCGTGGGTCAAAATCGTGTAATTCTTTAAATTTTGTATTGATATGTTTTTATTCTTGGCTTTGCACCGCCCTGAGTCCAATAAGGGCAGTATACAAATTGAATAAATAATAATAATAATAATAATAATAATAATAATAATAATAATAATAATAATAATAATAATAATAATAATAATAATAATAATAATAATAATAATATCAGTAAAACAATAACAAAATGTGATACATCATTGAAAAAGCACACTCCCCATAGCACCCATCAGGTTTATATTCATTGGTTCCTCCCCATCCTAGTTCACTGCTTGGAGGAAGATCTTTATCATCTTCCAGAAATCTAAAAGGGTAGGAGTCTTTTGAATCTCAAGTGGAAGTTTGTTTCTAAGGCGTGGGATAGTTACAGAGAAGGCCTTTTAGGTAGCGGTTATTTATTTATAACTTTGTATATCGCCCATCTTAAAACCAAATTCTGGGTTGCTTATAACCCAATACGTACAGCTTTTTTAAAAAAGCAAGAAAACCAAAACAAGGAAAATAGAAAAACTTGGTGCTGCAGCCACAGATTCATGATATAACTCCTTTCATTCTCATCCTGCTCTAAATTTATCCTTTCCCAGGTCCTAGGGAAGAGCTATGGAGATTGAAAGGGCAAGGTCTTCCCTAACTTCCAGGGCAGGATATTCCACTGGGTAAGACTACAATGGAAAAGGACATTTCTGGCAAATAGGTGGCAACATTTAAGGAAAGAGACTTGCAGTAGGATGGATAGATAACCTCAGGATCAGGATAATCTGTTGCTGGTGCCCTGTAGGGCTTTAAATGTGAAAACAAACACCTTGAATTGCACCCAGAAGAAAGCTGGGAGCCAGTGCAGCTCACATAATGACAGCAATGTGAGGGATTTCACGAAGAACGATGGTTCGTTGAGGGTACTTCCAAGGAAAAGCAGCCCGCAAGGATGCAATCAAATTAAGTCTTTATTTAGAAGTAAAAGTAGAGTAAAATGAGTTCCCTGGCATGGAGGCATCCATGCCTGGATTGAGCTTATGGTTCAGTCCCATAGGAAGTTAGAACAAGAACAGGGTATAGCAGCCCCTGCGCAAGGGTTCTTATAGGGGTCCCTGGCCCCTCCCTTACTGTTGTGGGGGAGGGAGGCCATTAGCTTTTCCCATTGGGGCTGCAGGGGACGGAACCCCCTTGACCCACCAGTGGGATCAGAGGTGCCTCTTTGCTCCCATCTGGTGGTCTTTTAAGAAACTGCCATGACTGGCACAAAAACCCCTAACAAGCAATACTGCAGAGGCAAACCATGGGTTACCCAGAAATGCCACCACATTCTGAATTAGTTTTAACTTCTAGGCAGCTTTAAGAGTTGCTCCTCTCAGTCCAGGTATGAGCACACTTGTTCTTAATTTGGAAGATTTTCAAAATGCTTTTAATATATGAAGTCCGTCTTGAAAAACAGACCATTCATTCTATGATCCAAAAATCATATTGAAGGGAATAAAATCTGAATCAGGTTGTACTTTACAATTTGAGGGAAATCTAGAGAAATTATCTCATGAGACAAGACCCTCCTTAAACCATTCAAATAAAACTATAGTAGAAGTATATCCTCTATTCCAAAATTTACAATATCGATGATAGAAACTTTAAGTGTGTTACATGACTACTTAGTTACATGACTGTAACTATTTCACGTACTTATCTAACTTCCATATTTATGCTTACAAATGTCTAAAAATGCTAATTAGGAAAGGAAAGTAATATGATTTTGTTTGCATCAGAATTATGTAAGAATTCATATTGGTGGCCATAAGTGGAGAGGTTCAGGGAAGTCTTCTATTTGTCGTTTTCGTTTTCAAGAAGACATCCCAGTTGCTCATCAGTCATAGAGTACGTTTACTCTATAGAATATGTTTAGAAATATTAGAGAGATTTAAAGGAAATAAGACAAACAAAAACTTAAGTGGGAGAGAGAGAGAGAAAATGTGGTAAGAAAAAGTATCACAGGGTTTCTTTGGAAAAGAAGAATTATATACTGTTGGCTAAAAGAAAGTGAAGATAATTATAAATAGGAGAAGAAAAAGCACAAATAAGTGATAGGCACAAATACTTATCCCAGTATTTGTGGGATAAGTGATCCCACAAATACTGGGATCCTTAGTGTTCTCTGTCCTTGTTTTCTTACAGATGTTTCATTCCTATCAATGCACTGATGATATTATTCAATTTGATAATAAAAGAAAACAACTAAGTTCAGAGAGCACAAAAGACCCCACAGTCAATTCAACTCAACCAGTTCAACTTTTGAATCTTCTTCTCTATCAGAAAAAGTTTGGGTTGCAGGGTCTTATTTTCAGTCATTTGTTTTCATAATAATTGGAGCAGTCTTTGACTGTTCCCATAATAAATGGAACAAACTCAAATTCCACCTAGAAACATGTTTTCATGATATGAAGAGAGGGGAACAAATAAAAACTAGACATGGATATACTGAATACCTTAGAGTAATTTGCACTGTCAGCAAAATTTTCTGACTTCCGTGTCTTGAACAAGTATTAGAAAAATTCAGCTTCAAGCTAAATCATGCTGCTAAAGTAAAGAAGGTTCAAGAAAAAGTGGCTTTTTAAATTGCATTCTGTCACACAAAACAAATTCCTGGACTCAAATTTGTGTAATTTTAACTATACAGCTTTTGTGTCAGTCTGAGAAGTGCCAAAATAAATATGCAGGCTTGAAGTTCTGCTCATCCTCGAGCACACGATATCACATCTATTTCAGCATTCTATTACTGTACTTTGGAGTAAGTTATTTATACTTTTGGCAAGAAAGTGCATTTTGTTTTAAATGAGATCTTAGGTGCTACGCTGTAATAATTTCCTCACTGTCTAATCTGCCACAATTCTTGTCTTCTAAATCAACTGTTTTGCATTGATTTAGTCATGGATTTATATATGTTAGTTACAGCCGCTCATTTCAGTAGACTCTGGACAACCCCCCCCCCCAAATACAATAAAAACATTTGAAAGTATAAAACACATGACAAATCTGGTCCAAAGCAATCCTAATAATAATAAACCACATGAGGTGTGTGTGTGGGGGGGGTGTGTGTGTCCCATAAACACATTAATCCTAGGCCTGAGACCAAGTCAGGTCTTCAGAGCTTTTCAGAATCCATCCAAATCTTGGGGAGGGGGCAGGGACATGAGAGAAAAGGCACACTTCCTCGGCCCCACAAGATGACTATGTTTATAAAAGGGATGAAATGGAATGAATCTACTCTGTTAGAATGTACCGGGCAGAAACAATTGGAAATAGAAGTCATCCAGGCTCTAAGCCAGAGGTCCTCAAACTTTTAAAAAGTTATTTAGGAATCTAATGGTCCCCTTCAGAAACACAGTTTTGCAGCAATTCTTCTCAGCCCCAATGAGCTTACAATCAACAACTCTCTCTCTCTCTCTCTCTCTCTCTCTCTCCCCCTCTGCCTCTCTCTGTGTCTCGTCATTCTCTTTCACTCCCTCACTCTCTATCCCTCTCTTCCCCCCCCCTCTGTCTCTCTTTCTCTCTCTTTCCCCCCCCCCTCTCTCTCTGTCCCCTGAAGGGGAAAGGAACCCCTGAACTGGTGCTGGGTGATAGGAATCTGACATCCGGAGGCTGATGAGCTGCATGCTGAAGACCAGCTGGCTGGTGGGGAGGCAGGGTAATCCCGTGGTCTCCCCAAAAGTAACACATTTTTTGTTGCTTGAAACCTGAAGACTAGTCTTGCCAGAGGGTGGGCGAGGGCCCCCCTCCTCCAATCCAATTCTGCAGCACTCTGCCAGCTATGGGGAGGCCCCAGGAGACCTTCATGTGGTCCATTTTTGGCCTCCCTCACCTCCAGAAGCACTCTGTCAGCCAAAAACAGGGAGCGTGGAGGCCTCCTGGGGCCTCCACACAGCCTGCTTTTGGCCTCCCTTGCCTCCACTCCCTTGGGGCCAGTGGGTAGGTGGGTCGATGTGGTGGGGCAGCCTCATGATCCCATGCGGGCCAGATTAATGGCTTCAGTGGGCTGTATCTGGCCCTCAGGCTATAGTTTGAGGACTATGCCCTATGCCATATAAAGCTTTGTAAGTATCAAATAGTACCTTAAATTTCACCT
Organism: Coluber constrictor foxii; assembly: GCA_038048745.1. Lineage (NCBI taxonomy): Eukaryota > Metazoa > Chordata > Lepidosauria > Squamata > Colubridae > Coluber > Coluber constrictor. The sequence continues at coordinate 77,125,754 of CM075961.1, forward strand.
AGAAGACAAATGACAACCAATGCAACCTGAATAGCAGCAATAACATATAGATCAATATGTGCCCATTACTAAACAGCATTGGTTGCTACTGCATTTTGTACCAGTTATAACTTCAAGGACACCCAGGAACGAGTGCATATGGCTCACAGAATGAACCTGTGCAGAGGCCCTCCTGGCCATTATTGCTATCTTCTCTTTGAGTCCAGCAGAATCACCTAGTTGTGCACAAGTATTGATTGGGGAAGCGCAGTCCAATCTAGGACTATTGATGGAACTATCTCTTGCCCTGGGAGACTAATCAGCAGAGCCAGTCAATCTTGAATGAAAGTTTGTTCCATCCCATCCCAACCCAAACAGCCTCCAGAACTGGGTTAGTAGATCAACAATTTACCTGTGCAGACCGATTTGAGATATCAAGCTGCATATTGTCAATGTACTCATGATACTGAATTTTAGATCACAGATGACTTCACCCAGTGGTTTCTTGTGTATGTTAAGCAGGAGAAGGGAGAGTGTTGATCCCTGAAACACCCCACAACTTTTTAAAGTTAAGATGAATTTATTTTTCTCAAATCTTCATATTCTTCTGATGTGATATCACTCCCAATGCATTTATATGCTTGCCTACTCAAGAAGTAAGTTCCTAGAACAGAGAGTTCTGAATAATGCACATTTTCTATTATTGTATCACATTTTACATGTCTCTGAAAGAAATGCCAGTATCCCAATGTCTATGAGACAATATGTGAAAGGCACTGGTAGGATTCAGCCAGTTCGCACCATTTCGGGAGAACCGGTTGTTAACTTTCTGAGCAGTTTGGTGAACTGGTTGTTGGAAGAAATCATTAGGGCAGAGAACCGGTTGTTAAATTACTTGAATCCCACCACTGGTGAAAGGCATGTTAAAATTGCTTGCCTCCAAATAGTTAGACCAATTTTGTGTTTTCACTAGCATAATAGTTCAAAACCCCAAAACATAAATTAATGAATTGAAGAAGAGCTGATAACCAGTCATGATTTTGCACACAAAATTCTGTTTTACTTATTTTGGCCATGTCATGCGGAAGAATTCACTGGAAAAAGCAATTATGTTTTGAAGAGGTAGCAGTAAAAAGAAACCAGGTCACCAAAGAACATAGTGGCTGGACACCATCAAAGCTGACACCAGCCAGAGCACAGAACAACTCAAAGAAGCAGTACAAGATCGGAAGATGTGTAAAAACCTGGTCCATAGAATCACTAAAAGTCAGACACAGCTGAATGCATAACATATCATCATCATTGTCATAGAATGTAAGCTGCTTCAAATAAAACCTTTTGCAATTGACTGATGGTTACTTTGTCAATGCCGATGACATTGGGTGGAGTCTCTACTCTACTCAAAGTGTCAATTACTATTGGGACTATCTTTTCTTTCTTTTGCTGCAGTCACTTTACTACTATTTCAGGGGTGGGTTTTAAAACCCATTGCTACTGGTTTGCTCATGATCGTGTGCACGCGCAACACTTCTGCACATACGCAGAAGTGTCCAGGCGGGTGGGTGTAGCCTCCCACCGCCATCACTACTAGTCTACCCAATCAGGGGTGAACAAGTAGCAACCCACCACTGCACTATTTGCAGGTTATTGTATTTTGTAATTGGCTCCAGTTTTTTTTTCTTCCATTCTGCTGTCTCTGGGTACTGAAATTTCCATTGTCCATTGGCATTCTTACCAACAATCGTTAACTGTGGGGTGTTATGTGAAAGCAGCTTGTCTATTTTAATTCTAAAGTCACAGAGCACTTCAGCTTCTTCATTTTCTATTTTCTACATTATCTATTTTGTTATCCTATCAGTTCTTGCTTGCAGGCAAGTGGTATTTCCTGTTAGATCTTCCAATACACCATTGTTGCTACTTGGTCATGCTGTCGTTTGTAGTCAGTCTGTGCATTCTTCTCACAGCAGTTAGCTGTTTTTCTTCAGCTTCTTTGCAGAAGCAGCATTTGCCATCCATTGCTGTGGTCTCAGTTCTGGCTTCATATGCATTTGTTCTTAAGGCTTGGTCTTGTGCAGCCAAATTTCTGCATCTTTCTTCAAGTTTTCTACTTTTAAATTATTGCCAGGTCTTGCTATTATCTGCTTTGCCTGCTAATTATTTGGTGTATTAGTGATACAATGCTTCTTGTTGCCATGCCTCTTCATTATTCTTCCTTTGATCTTTCTTAGTCTGGTCTCTGTGGGATTCCGTAAACCTTCAGAGTGTATTCGCTTCAGTTCAGAGGTGGATTTCAGGAGGTTCTGATCAGTTCTGGAAAACCAGTAGTGGAAATTTTGAGTAGTTCAGAGAACCCGTAAATACCACCTCTGACTGGCCCCGCCCCCATCTATTCTCTGCCTCCTGAGTCCCAGCTGATCAGGAGGAAATGGGGATTTTGCAGTAACCTTCCCCTGGAGTGGGGTGGGAATGGAGATTTTACAGTATCCTTCCCCTGCCATGCCCACTAAACCACACTCACCAAGCCATGCCACGCCCAAGCCACACCCACAGAACCAATAGTAAAATTTTTTGAAACCCACCACTGCTTCAGTTCATCTTCTTCACCGTCCTTCACATATTCTTTCAATGCCCTTTTTCTTCTTAACTGTAATTGCAACATTCCATCCCCAATTATACTTCCTGGTACATAGAGTCTGCCAACATCACTGCATGGATGAAGGGCATGATCAAGTTGACCCTGTGAGAAATAGGACACTGAATAAGTCTTCAGTCTGAATAAGTCTTCAGTTTCACTTAGAAAGTGAAGTTAAATTATGAGAACAGAGCCTATTTATTCTATCCTTTCCTTAGACCCCTGTGCTATAAACCGGTGCTCTACCAATCTGAAGCAATATAATTCCCAGCTGCTTTCTTACTTTAGGGTAGTGAAATATTGGCTTTATCTAGCTGATCTTTTGGAAGACCTTTCTAACAAAACAATCCTGTTATTTGATAAAGAAATAAATTACTAGTAAAATAAACTTGGTGTAACCTGCTGGGCAGGTCTATCCTGGTCAATCTATTAAGATTTGTGCTACACCTTCCCCTAAGGTAATGTGTTGATTCATTCCATGATAAAGCAAGAGATTTATGAGGAAATATGGCTCGGGTCAAATTAAGAACGAGATAATGCTGAGGTCAGCATGGAAATTTCAAAGTTTTCATGGACTACAAGAATGGCCCATCCTTGTTTTAAAATGAACTACTAATTTCTGGATTTGCTGATTTAAAAAGGGTTAAATATGGGAAGAAGGAATCTATACAATGTAATTTTGAAGAGGGAAAAATGGTAGAAGTTAGTTTGTAAATGCTGTAAAAAAGATTAGAAGCTACTTTTCAATTTTGTTTTTCATTTTCTTTTTTTCTTTATTATCTGTACATTTGCAGCATTTCATGTTTTGTCTTTTTCTATTTTCTCTATGTCTTTTATTTATCCTTTAATTATGTCAAATCTTTTAATAAAAATATACTAAAGAGGGAGAGGAAGGAAGAAAGAAGGAAGAAAGAAAGAGAGGAAATGCAAATAGGAGAAAATTGGAGAGGGAGAAGTAGGGAAAAGGCAGAAGGGAAGGGAAGGATTAGGATTAGGATTAGGATTTATTGGATTTATATACCGCCCTACTCCCGAAGGACTCAGGGCGGTGTACAGCCAACAATAAAAATACATACGTACAAAATTTAAAAACCAATAAAAACAGATTAAATGAATTTGGCCCGGACAGAATTAAAACACCCCAATATAATTTAAAATTTTTTAAAAATTTGACACTAAAAACGGGGAGTGGTTAGGCCAGGCCCGCCTGGCGAAATAGAAAAGTCTTAAGAGCGCGGCGGAAGGTGGGCAAATCCGGGATCCTCCGTATCTCTGGGGGGAGCTCATTCCAGATAGTAGGTGCCCCCACAGAGAAAGCTCTCCCCCTGGGGGCTGCCAGCTGACATTGTTTGGCTGACGGCACCCGGAGGAGCCCCTCTCTATGAGAGCGTACTGGCCGGTGGGAGGCTATTGGTGGTAGTAGGCGGTCCTGCAAGTACCCAGGTCCTAAGCCATGGAGCGCTTTAAAGGTAGTAACCAGGACCTTGAAGTGCACCCGGAAGACCACCGGGAGCCAGTGCAGCTCGCGCAGGAGAGGTGTCACATGGGAACACCATGTCACTTCCAAGGACAGCCGTGAATCCAGGAGGACGCCCAAGTTACGAACCCTCTCTGTGGGGGCCAGTGATTCGCCCTCAATAGTCAGTGATGGCGCCAACTGACTATATCGGGACGTCGGAAACCACAGCCACTCGGTCTTGGATGGGTTGAGCCTCAGCCTGTTCCTCCCCATCCAGATCCGCATGGCCTCCAGGCACCGGGACATCACTTCAAGGGCATCATTCGGGTGGTCTGGGGTGGAGATGTACAGCTGAGTGTCATCAGCGTACTGATGGTACTTCACCCTAAAACCACGGATGATCTCACCCGGCGGCTTCACATAAATGTTGAACAGGAGGGGCGAGAGGACCGATCCTTGTGGCAACCCACATATAAGGGGCCTCGGGGTCGACCTCTGCCCCCCTGCCAACACAGACTGCGACCGGTCGGAGAGATAGGAGGAGAACCACCGCAACACAGTGCCTGTGTTGGAAGGGAAGGGAAGGGAAGAGGAGAGGAGAGGAGAGGAGAGGAGAGAAGAGAAGAGAAGAGAAGAGAAGAGAAGAGAAGAGAAGAGAAGAGAAGAGAAGAGAAGAGAAGAGAAGAGAAGAGGAGAAGAGAAGAGAAGAGAAGAGAAGAGAAGAGAAGAGAAGAGAAGAGAAGAGAAGAGAAGAGAAGAGAAGAGAAGAGCATTCTAGGTAGGAAATAAACGGAAATGTATCTTTTGGAGTATTAAAAGTGCAAACATCCAGTCATGTGTATTCTGTACACATGGTTTATATAAACCATATATTGCAAATATGCCATAAACCTTCAGTAGGCTCCATAAGAAACAACTCAAACAGGACTCCAAAAGGCTTGCGCAGAAGTCTTTTGTTCTGCCTCTAAACAGCAATTTAAAAAACAGACAGATGTTGAAGTTTATTCACCCCCTCCCCTGGATCTTGAGTTTGACACTCCTGCATTATAGTGTTCCCCATGGTCATTATGATCAAAATTCGGGCCCTTGGCAAGTGGCATGTATTTTTGATGATTGCATTTCCCATGGCCATGTGACTGCCATTTGCAATCTTCTCACTTGGCTCCCAACAAGAAAAGTTGATGGAGAAAGCTGGATTTGCTTAACAATTGCATGACTAACTTAATAACTGTGATTCACTAAAATAACTATGGCAAAAGAGGTCACAAAATTGGGTATGACTCACTTAACAATTTCTTGCTTAGCGATAGAAATTGTGGTTCCAACTGTGGTGATAAGTCAAGGACTGCCTGCAATCCACAATTGTCATAATATACATTTGAACCTTTCATTACTGTAATACTGGGAATTATTCTGAATTTATTAATGAACATATTTTATATTCCTATTGATTTAAAAACAATGCAATATTTCAGTGCCCTTCACATGCAGGTCTCATCCAGTGGGAGGAGGAAGCTTAGCTTGACAACAAGTCATCTTAGTGGCCTCCTCACCCTTTGGAACTTCTAATTCCTGAGAAAAAGCACACTCCTAAACTCTAAGCTACCAAGAAAGTTTTGAGAACTTTTCTTTTTACATGCAGAATATCTGCTGCTAAAACTGCCTTGGTTAGGTTAGTTGAGTGTTTCTCAACTTGAACATTTTAAGTTGTGTGGATTTTAACTCCCAGAGCTCCCAGCATGATGACTGGGTATTCCTGGAAATAGAAGTCCACCCAGCTTAAAGTTGCCAAGATTGAGAAACAATAGGTAAGATCACTTGATTGGTTTTCTGAATTATTATTAACCTAATTGTAAACCACTTCAAATAAATCACTTTTGATTAGCTTAATGGGAAATGCAGGTTGAACTAGGAAGGAATGGCTGCTGAATCATCACAGGCTTTGGGAGCAGGATATGTATAGTTTCTAGCATAGCACTTGCATGTATATACCTTACTAGAAAATAAAATCAAATTCACTCCATCAGATATTTTAAAGTATTCTGACAGTAGAGTAGAGATTGTACACTTTCTCTTTTGTAGAAGGCAAGGGAAACAATGCCCCCACCGTCTTTTTTTTTCAGGTCATGAAAAATATAGGTTAACATTACATATGCTGGAAAACTTTTATTATAAGACACAACCTTCCCTATAAGGATAATCCTTGTTTAGGGACCACAATAGGGACTGGCAACTTGGTCATTAAGTGAAGTAGTAGCTAAGTTAAACCATGACTAGGCTTATGATCTTACTTCAGCTTTCCTTTGTGTTATAGACAAGCAAAGGTTGTAAATGCAAGGATTGTCCCAAAGTGTTTTTTTTTATCACCATCATAACTGCAACGATCGCTAAACAAGGCTTGAACAAGAAGCCCCTGAGCAGGTTCATCCAAAAGTGTCAGACTGCAAGCCCCATCATTCAGAGCCATTGAAAGCAATTGGAGATCAGGTCCATTCTTTTACAGATGAGTGTTGGGAGACACTGCATTCAAATTATAGGATGATATACGTTTAAAAACACAGCAGGCCAGAAGGTTTGCAGGATCAAAGTATCTTGACCGTCTTGGGGCTTTTGGTGTATGAAGAATCCCATTTTTAAAATGTCAAAGACAAAATGGATGTTGGGTTACTGAACAAGTATTGAAAGATGAAGATGATTTATACTTGGTTTCAGTATGGTCAACTCCAAGCTAGATGTAGGGAAGAACAAAAAATTGGTCTCATGCAATATGATGAAAATTTGGTAAAACAGATTAGGGACCAGAGTCCAATGCATATTAAAAGGTTATATAATGCATTACTGGAAATAGATTCAGAAACGGAATTGGTCAAGGACTGTATGATAAAATGGGCACAAAACTTTCAGGAACCAATAATGATGGAAACATGGGTTAGATTTGGGTTAGATTTGGGTTAGAAATGTCAAATTTACGCAAGCACAAAACTTAAGAGAAAATTTTTATAAAATGTTCTATAGATGGCATTTAGAACCCAAGAAATTGTCATGTATATACCCAAATATGCAGTCTAAATGTTGGAGATGTGACTGTGATGATGCAACTTATTACCATATATGGGGGACTTGTAAGAAGATCAAAGCATTTTGGATAAAAATCTGGTGGGTAATGCAGAATATTTTGAAAAGGAGGTTGAAATTTACTCCACAATTGTTTTTATTGGGTATAACAACGGATTGTACAGTATTAGAGACTAAATTGATTTTAAACTTAATATCAGCAGCTAGGCTGTTGGTAGCACAATACTGGAAGAAAGACTCTTTGCCTACTATAGAAGAATGGACATTGAAAGTAACAAATTTAGCTGAAATGGCGAAAATCTCAGCATACTTGAAAGATCATATGCAAGAAAAATATATTTTGGAATGGAGAAAATGGATAGACTATATTCAAAATAAGTACCAGATGCGAAGATATCAAATTGTGTATGAATGAATGTAAAGATATATTGTTTTATCTATAAGGGAGTTAAGGTTTCGGGGGGGGGGGTTGATTTGTTAGTTTAAGGAGAATTAGGTTAATTTAGTTTATGTGTTTTTTTCAATATCCTGTATTTTGCTCTGGGAAGTTGGGGGGGAGGGAGGAGGGGGAAGGGGGGTAGGGTAGAGAGGGAGAGAAGGGGGGTGGGGGGTCTTTTAGGGGGGGAGAAAATGTTGTTTTCTTTGTTTGTAAAACTTTTCAATAAAAAAAAAGAACTTCCTGTTTTCCATGCAGAAAAGAAGCACTTGTATGCTAGCGTTTCCCTCCCCAGCTAAAATACTCTTGAGATATTAAAAGGTTTACACATTTATACATTTGAGAATTTATACATCCGATTAGAGACAGCTTTTTACCTTCTCCTTTCAAAGAAATCTGTTTTTATAGCAATTGGGAGCAACTGAGATATTCTGGGTATATGTTCACAGCCCTTTAATAAGATGAATCTTGCAGGGTTGGGGGGGGGGAATGAATTCTTGTCTCGGTTTTACTGCAATATCTTACCTGCTTCAGCTGCTGGATTTCTGCTCCAAGTTGTTTCCCTCCCCCCCACCCCTTTCACAAAAGAACCAGTGTGTGTCAGGGCAGGTTTGTGTGCTCAAGGTTTTAGCTGAGGCTTAAATAAATGATCACCTAGCATTTATCAATGTCTTGCTTTTGAGCAGAAAGCCACCTACTGTGAATCACAACTTTTGTTCTTAAAGGAAGGAGGAGGGGGGGATACATTGTTAGACGAGGGGAGGGGAGCAAAATATTTCTAAGCAAATATTTGGAAAAGAAACAGCCCATTTCTTTCTGGCTGACCAATGAGAAGGATTTGTATGCTGGCTAAGGGTTTGGTCCATTCCAGAGGGCTCACATATCAGCAGGTTGGATGGACAACTCCCACAGCAGCACAGAATAAAAGAGACAGGGAGAAGGGGAGAACTTCTCATATTGTCTCCAGAGCACAAAGCTTGTCACTTGGTTGCCAAGAGCTGGTCTGAGATATCCCTTCATCATGAATACCTACAGCTTTAGGCAATCCACTTCTACCATGGGTGGTGGAGGGTTTGGTGGTTCTCCCTCTTTCAGAACCCCAAGCATCCATGGGGGATCTGGTGGCTATGGCATCTCTGTCTCTTCTGCTAGATTAGCCTCTTCTGGGTATGGAGGAGGCCTAGGTAGTGGCTATGGTGGTGGAAGTTTTGGCTTTGGGAGTGGCTGCTTTGGTGGAGCTGGTGGGGCTGGAGGGAACCTAAATGCCAATGATGGCCTCTTTTCGGGAAATGAAAAGACAACTATGCAGAATTTGAATGACCGCCTGGCTAACTACCTGGACAAAGTGCGTGCCCTGGAGGAGGCAAATTCTGAGCTAGAGGTTAAAATCCGAGAGTGGTACCAGAAGCAGGGACCGACTGCGACTCGTGATTACAGCCCATATTACAAGACCATTGAAGACCTCCGGGACAAGGTAGGACTTCGGACTTGGAGAAATTGAATCCTGAGGGATGTATACATATGTTTCAGCCTCTTGCGAAAGTTTTTTCAGTTGTGATATGTGAGCTCTAGCAATAACAGTCTTGGGTAGTATTGCAGATCATGCTATACTATGAAAAGGTTTCTTTGTCACTGGATTAATATATTATACAATTTTTGCTTTATACATCATGGATTATGGCTTTACACATTGTGCAACTCTGCAGTTGTAGGTGATACATAAGGAACCATGACTTAGCACAAAGTGTAAAACTTAGTCAGTTCTGGGTTTGAAAATTTCCTCATATTTCTGAAATTCCCCAAATGGCAAAGGGCTCTGGCCCTGCAGAAAAAAACTAAACTGCAACTTCCAACATACCCTATCATTGACCATGCTGATTGGGAATTAGAGATCAGCAACTAACTGCCACAGATTCCCCTTAAGTTCATCTCCTGCACATTTTTCTGGCTTGCAGTGTGAACATGGTGAGATAGGCAATTGTTTGAACATTTAGCTGCTCTGCATTTGCTTAAAAGCACAAAAGTATTATTTCAAAGGGAAAAGTCTCGTATGGCATGGTGGCATTAGTGTGACAAACCCAAATTCCAGGATCTCTCTGAAAAGAGCTGATCACTTTATTTTAATAAATCCCTAATATTCACTGTTCCCATTTGTGAAGAAAGTGTAACAGCAATTTAGCTTGAATCATTGGACATGGTTGGCAAAAATGTTTTGCTCACTGTTCATTGCAAAGTATCAACATAAGCCAGGAAGCATTCAAGTTCCTCTACTTCATTTTTATTATACAGTTAGTCCTTGATTTACAAGCACAAATGGGATTAGAATTTTAGTCATAAATCAGTGCAAGTCAAATTCACAGTCGACCACACCTAATTTTAAGTCCATTTTTAGAGTGGTTGTAAATCAAATCTAGCTTCCTCAATGGTTGGTTTTTTAAAAAGCTTGCCAATCACAATCACATGAGCACAAGAAGCTGCAATCAGTTGTAAATGTGAGTCGGTTGCCAAGCACCAGAATTGTGGTCATGTGACAATGCTCATAAGTGCAAATATAATACATAAAGCACTTTTTCCAAAGCTGTTGTAACTTTGAACTGTGGTTAAATAAACAATTTGAGATCAAGATTGCCTGTATTTAAAAATTACTGCCCATTTTGCCAAACTGTAGGCAAAGAATGCTGTGTGTGCATAGCATAATTCTGGCATAGTGCACCTTAAAGAAACTGAATAAAGGTAATGGAATGATGTATATTAGATAGGAATCAAAATCAGATTTTTATAGCATAGACAATAGTTTAGCTGCATCTGTGTCAGTCAGATGTCATTCGGAGCAATGTTTGATCAATCAAATAATGCTTAGTAATTAATTAAACAATATGCCTGAGCAGATATATCTCATATAGCTACAAGAGCTTACATTTCCAAATTTAGATCCATATGCTGTTGAGAATTAAGGTATCTCTTGATTCTTGAGTTAGCACCTCTTTTCTGCTAATAGCACCATTTTCATGTTAGCTAAATGCTGGACTGCTGCATTTTCTAAGCTGTTCATATTAGTATATTAATTTATTTTTCTCACTATTGCTGCAGATAAAATCATCATTATATACTATTTAAATACTGTAATGCTTGTAAGCTGAGAAGATGGACTGAAATGCATTCCTGAGCAAATCTGTTGATATTTGCATGTCATCTTGTGTACATTGGGTTGCACCAAGTCAATGGGTTATAAATTAGTCATAATTTACATCATTCCCATTCATTTCATCAACTCTATTTTAAAAGTGGTTCAGTTCAGAGCCTGTGCATCCTAGTTTATTTCTTATATTTGTCTCCAGCCATGGATCATCTCATATTCTTTATATAAAAATTGTGCAGTTCTATCAGTTCAAGGCTACACCAAATTTTAAGCATATGAAATATCTCAATAGCAACTTGTCCAATAGTTTCACCCAAAAAATCCATCCTTCCTCCCCCCCTGCCCCCATACATAGTGCTAACTTACTGTAGTTTGATGTCTCCAGGAAATAGAAATGCCATAAGTTTTGTTTTACAGAGGATATAATTGTATTTGAAGGGGCTAAGAAAGTATCCCATTTGAAAGATTGTCCAAGGACAATGCTTTATTTGAAGGTTATCGCTCATACAGGTCCACTTTAAAGGTTAAAAGAAAATCTGTGAAGAGAAAAAAGACACTAATAGCTGTGATCGTCTATACAATGGAAACAGGGGTATCCAGAGGAGGAGAGTCAAAAAAGTCAAGATGACTCTTTTGATCACATGAGGACCTCTTAATTTTTGTTGACTCTCCTTTAGGATATCCTGGCAGGAAGTGCATCTGATCTCAATCTTCGCCATTTCAGCAAGATGTCTCCTATGTCTATTTAAATTATACAAATTATTATTAAATGGGTGTCTCTATTTGCTCAATGTTTTTGTTTGCAATGCATTATTTTTTTCTGTTCTGCAATGATGCTTAAAGCCTCCATCCTTGAAGACAGAGTGCCAACATTCTTCTTTGGAACCTTTTGAGATAAAGATCTCTGAAGCACCTTCCTTCATTGTCTTAATATTTCTAAACACCACCTATATATCTTGAATTGGAATCTGAGTAGAGATCTTCCATTCAATAATTCAATTAATCCACAAAGCTTTGACTTTGTTTCTGCTATTTGTTAAAGAGGAAAAAGAAGACAAGAAACCAGTAATTAAATAAACATATTTAATCATACAATTTTCTATATATACAATCAAAGTTTATTTTGTGATAGCAGAATCACTAAATCTCCAGTTTGTCTGGACAGGAAACACATACACTCCCTAAAAGTACAGAGAGTAAAAGAAAAACAAATACTTATTATAAAGAAATCAATACAGCCTAGCAGTTAATGATTACCAACTTCCAAGGTGGTTGTTAGTTTTAAAGAATCGGACAGTTTGAAGCTGAACCACAAAGGAAGTTAGCATGAGCTAACTGCAGAGCCAGGCCAAAACTTCTTTGTGATAGGTAAAGTTGGACAGAATTTCAAATGTGAATGTTGGACATTGATTATGGTACAATAGTTAAGGTGCTGGAGTAGGATTACAGACTCTGTTCCAAGGTGACTGTCGGGCAAGAAAAACATGTGTAATTATTTATGAACATCTTCCTTTATTGTTCCCCACTTATAGACAGAAATCTTGCTAAACTAAAGTGACTATTTCCATTACTATAGATATACTCTGAGAATTTCTAGGGAAGATCCTTCTTCATTGTCTTTCTCCTAATCAAACTATCTAAGCTTCTGTCTGTGTCATCTGGAATGCAATTCCTCTTTCCTGGAATCCAGACTACATTCTACCACAGTGACCTTGGGTCAGTCACACAGTCACAGCAAAAACAATAAAATGGAGATCCCCATGTAAACTGCTTTGGACTCATGGGGAAAAAGGGGGATTGGAAAGCCAAGAAATGTATTTTTAAAAAAACAAAAAACCACATATCTGATAGAGCACTACATCTTTGCCTGGATGATTTTCTTAATTCTATACCTGCTGCTACTTGAAGTTAACCATATGAGATGGGGTTTAAGATGTAGCCAGTAATTTCAAGGTAGAAGCTCTTTTTATCCCTTTTATTTACTTTAATGTTTGTTATGCTGAATTTACAGTGTAGCTTTTGTAAAAGTCTCCCTGTTGCAAGGAGAAAGTGATAAACTTTCTCCTTGCAACAGCCTACAATGTTCTGATGAAAGTATACACTTAATTTTTCAGGTGAACCAATTTGTTATCTGCATAGTCCAATCAAACTAGTAAATAGCACCTGTCTGATTTATAGAACTAGTAGAGCTCATATTAGTTTAATGGATAATGTAAATTGTATACCATGACTATATTATGGCAAAAAGAGCCATATTTAGACATGCAATATGTCCTTAGAAATAAAGGAATTTAAAGAATTTTAATTCCATTGATATAGTCAATAGTCAATTGAATCTTTTGGAGGCCAATGTTGTTTCAGGTAAACAACTGAAAATACAACAAGGATGTCTAATGGGTCAATTTAGAGAAGAAGCCAGTTTACTCCAAGAAGTCTCAAGAAACACATACACACTCCATCAACTGCCTGTGTGTGTAGCCTATATTTTTAAAAAAGTATGCTATGACCAAAAGCAACTCACTCCAATTGCATGTTATTTCTTGTCTTGCAGATCCTGGAGGCAACAATTGAAAATAACAAAATGATCCTGCAGATTGACAATGCCAGGTTGGCTGCTGATGACTTTAAAACCAAGTAAGTAAATCTTTCATGGGCCAATAGCAATAGAATTTCATTACAGTCATAGGCCAGAGACCAGGACAAATAAAAACACTCAAAAAGGTACAATTAAAAGTTCTAGAATGAAATAATAGATAACAGATAAAATCTATGATAAAATCCAGTCTGTCGATTATACATATTGTAACTATACTAAAATCACAATCCATAAACTGTGTGGCCTGTAGTCAGTTTATTATTAAAAGGGAAAGGAATAAGCAGTGCAAAGGATTTGCAACATTTGTGGTATAAAATAGCTATGGTGGGTTTGACACACACACATGAATCCCCAGTGCTGCTGCGCAGAATCTACTTTCATGGACCAGAAAGTGGGGGGAAATGTATATTTGCCATTTGCAAATTATAGAAGGGAATAGGAGAAGGAATCTAAAGAGAACTCAATAACAGTAATAGAGTTGGAAGGGACCTTGGAGGTCATCTAGTCCAACCCCCTGCTCAGGCAGGAGACCTATACTAGGGATTTGAACTGCCGAACTGCCGACCTTTCTGATCGACAAGCTCAGTGTCTTAGCCACTGAGCCACCTTTAAGATAGTTTTCTATTCATGAGTGAACTATTCATGAGTGATCTCTTACTTAGCATTGTTACTGATTACAAAAGAAATGGTCACATAAATAGCATAATATCAGTCTTCTGTACCCAGATATCACTATCCCCTCCTTCTCAAACAGCCTACCATTGTAAACATCTCTATGCCTAACAAAAGTGAGGTACTTCTTTCTTTAACTAGGTTTGAGACTGAGCAAACCCTGCGCATGAGTGTGGAAGCTGATATTAATGGTTTACGCCGAGTGTTGGATGAGCTGACCTTGTCTAGAACTGACCTGGAGCTGCAAATTGAAAGCTTGAAAGAAGAACTGGCTTATCTCAAGAAGAACCATGAGGAGGTAAAGAGAGAGCCAAGTGTTCCCTGTGCTGAAAACTCATTTTGTTATGATTAAAATAAAACCAAAGAGCGGGATTGAAGTTATATGTAACTAACTTAAATTCTATGAATATCACTCAGTCTTTTTGAGATAATACTAAAAAGCATTACACAATCTCCATTCTAGACCCAAAAGTTACCTGCAACAAGGGCTGAATCTTCAGCATTGTCAATAAAACAACATGCTACATTAAATCTAAAGTCAGCAGAAAGTCTTAGCTTTTTCTGTCAATGATAATAGCAGTAGCACTTATACTTATATCGTTTCACAGTGCTTTACCGCCCTTTCTAAGCAATTTACAGAGCCAGCTTATTACCCCTCATTTTACCAACCTCAGAAGGATAGAAGGCTGAGTCGGTGAGATTCGGTGAGCTGCTGAAATGATGGCAGTTAGTCTGCAATTCTGCATTCTAACCATTGTGCCACCACAGCTGAATCTTTCTAGCATCTTGTATCTTGTATAACGACTGAGGATTCAATCAACTGTTCAAATAAAATCATTTGGCAGGTTTATATGTACAGAATGGCTTATAGGAGATGATAACTTCAATTTCTCAGCTATTAAAGAGACAGAGAATCACTTCTACAGGATGAATTTGGCTGCACTGCATGTACAATTAAATGTTCATATATTTTTTTGAAATTAGTTCTGAAAGAGCAATCAGATTCATGCTTTCCAACCACTTTGGAAATGTGATGTGAGGAATCTACAGCCCTATAAATGTTGTAGCACTCCAGTTCCAATCACGCACAGCTTTCAAAGCTGATAGGAAATAATTAGAGATGATGGGAATTCTAGTCTAATAGAGTACTTTCTTAATTTAACTGTTAGGATTGCTATTACTAAATGGCTATAGTATTATAAATGGTGAGAGGGGATGTTAAGCTTTCCAGTTTTTTCCTCGTTTTTGGTCATATTTTTTTTAAAAAAAAAACAAAACCAAGGGTGGAGAGAGAGTAAAGCAGCTTTTGAAGACACGAACGGTTCAGTGAGAAAATAATAATAATAATTTTCAGAGGCCCTGAATTCTTTGAATGTTTTTAATTTAAAAAAACCCTCAAATCATATCTCAATTAATCCTAGCTCATCTTTATTTATAAATATGGGGAAAAAGTTAGTGCTGCTATGCAAATAGATCCTCAATTAATGTTTTGACTTTTTTCCCTCTCATTTTAAAGGAAATGAGTGCTTTGTCTGGCCAACTAGGTGGCCAAGTGAGTGTGGAAGTTGATTCTGCCCCAGGCATTGACCTCACCAAGATCCTGGCAGACATGAGAGACCAGTATGAGCTGTTGGCTGAGAAGAACCGAAGGGATGCGGAGGCATGGTTTACGAGCAAGGTGAGCTAGGAAAATGGGGAGAGAATGAAATGGGACAGGGGGAATCCTTCAAGAAAACAATTCAGGAAGAGACAACTGGGCTGGTATGGGTCTTCAAATCATGATCTGACTTATAAATGTCACCTTCCCTTTAAAAATATATAGACTGAAGAACTGACCAAAGAGGTTGCCATCAATACTGAACAGCTGCAGACCAGCAAGACCGAAATTACTGACTTGAGAAGGACTCTCCAAGGTTTAGAGATAGAGCTGCAATCCCAGCTTAGCATGGTACGTGGATCAGTGAATGAAGTGAATGAAGTCCAATGTCTGAATGCTGAAATAAGTAACTTAATTTGATCCTTTGAGCAATGCATGTATATGTATGTATATGTGTATACACACACACATATGGAGCGTGAAGAGATATCAATTAAACATATCCAATAGATCTGAAGAGGCGTTACTGGTCAAATATTTAATTCATCATTCTAAGCTATTATTTAAGCACAGCATAGTGAATAAAACTGTTGGATCTATAACACACCAAACTGTAAAGATGATATTCAAATGACAGGAGCTGATATCAATATGCTACACAATAAATTTTAAAAAACTGCATTAAGGCTGAAAATATGTGTGAATCCAGAGAGTGTTGAGAGTATTGAATAAGAAAAAGTGTACTTTATAAAGCAGTTTCTTCTGATTTTTTTCCCCCTCAGTGTTAGGCAGCCTTCCTATACCAGGGTCCAGGAGATAGTATCAACAACATAGCAAACAAGTGAAAAAACAGCTAGTAATTGTGAGATATAAAATAGCTAGTAAATAATTAAATGTTCAAATCAATCTCACCAATGCTTCTGAAAAATGCTGTGTCCGGTTTCAACCGTCCTCTATTGGACTTCTGCTGCTCAGTGCAAGTTAACCAAATAAAACCGTTACCCCTTTACACTAATGTCTCTTCCTTAAGCTTATCATGTCCCAGTTTTGAAAACAGTGTTTGACATTTCTTTCAAACTGATGCCACAGATTTTTTTTTCAGAAAGCACTGAATTTTTCTTCTCACCAGTGCCTTTTTCTTCCTTTCAGAAATCTGCCCTGGAAGGCACCTTAGGAGACACCGAAGCTCGCTATGGCTCCCAGCTCTGCCAAATCCAAAGCGTGATCAGTAACCTAGAAGCTCAGCTGGTTGAGGTCCGCAGTGACATGGAGAGGCAGAACAACGACTATAAGATGTTGATGGACATCAAAACCCGTCTGGAGCAAGAGATTGAGACTTATCGCCAGCTCTTGGATGGCCAGGACTTCAAGTAAGTTGCTTCTAAATACAAACATGTTACTATTGGTAGCTTTAAGCATCTTCATTTTAGAATTGTTGTATCATGTCTGTCTGTCATATGGTATGCAGACAGATAGATGCTGTTTGGCATCTGTATAGTTAGCTGCCTTGTGCCTTGAGCAAAATGAATTGCTGATCCCTATTTTGCCAAAATAATGAGGTTGGAAAATAGTGCTGTCCTTATTATTTGCAAACAAATTAAGGAAAGGGGCCTGTAGATACCCTGACTTTGTTTCTCTGCCCATTGAACGTCACCAATCATAGGAAAACAATGACCAAGCACTCTCCTTAATTCTATTTGAATTGGGAAGCAGGATAGGGTTAGTTTATAACATTTTCTCAATTTTGGCAAACTTTAAGCTGTATGGACTTCAACTCTCAGAATCCTCCAACAACCCATGAGAATCATTGCTTTGGAAGGATGCATAGAATGGTGGTTTAACTCTAGTCAAGTTGCTCAACCTACATGTTGCAGTCAATGGGGATGAGAGTGGGGCAAGATTAATTGTATGGAAAGAATACTTCTGATTCTCCTAACAGTCCTTTCTTTGTGTTTGCGTCCTGTCACTTAGGCTAATTCTGAACAGGGCTTATTTGTTCATTTGTTCATTTTTTAAAAGATGATGCTTTAAGCTGTTTAAGCTTTTAGTACTTAAATTGATAAAGAGTACAAATTGATCTTCAACTTGGTTTTGAAATCAGCCCCAGTCAGCTGGGTTATTGTTTGTTCATTTGTCTATTGTGATTTTGAATTTAAGTATTCTTTCTTTTTCTTTTTTCTCTCTACAGCTTTTCAGGTAATGCCTCAGGAATGTATGGTAAGGTTTTGTTATTTTGAAGGAGGGAATGTTATGAAAAGCCATTTTTAATATAATTTGACAGATGTGGGCTGTATGGTACATGATGGACAACCATTTTGCTAAAGATAATCAAATTCACTCCTGAGTATCTCACTCCTGAGGATGGGCTTTGTCTTATGAGCATAATACTTAAATTGATCTAATGCTGTCACAAAGTACATGATCATGTGGCTCATAACAGATGGTTATGCTGCCTACAATGCTGCCTCTACTGCTTTGGCAGTACTCTCCCTTTGCTGCTGTAACTTTGTTTTCACTGCTGTGACCAGCTGTTGCAATTTGCCTCACTTTTGTTCAATCAATACCTTTGCCCGTGTTAATGCTAAATCATGCTTTGCCTGTAATGTAAACCCAGTTGGTGGTTGAATTTATGCTCTGCAATAAGCCATGATGTGAAATGTATCAGTTCACACATTTTAAGCCAAAATCAAATGTATTGTGGTTAAGCAGAGCATGACTCAGCCCAATGGGAAAACACATTTGAAGTGCGAACAAAATTAAATTTCCATTCTTTGGAAATGTTGCAGCAATAACAACCAACCATGCTTCCCAATACACAGATTTCAATGGCTACTATCACTAAGAGATGGAAATTTAGGAAAAAGACTGTTAGTTGTGAATTCTCCTTCAGACAATATTGAGCTCCATGATAGAAAAAAATCAGGAGTGATGGATTATGTTACAAAATATACTACTTGTCATCTCTTGCTCTTTAAAATCCCAATACTGTAAATTCTTTGAGACTGAATTTTCACTAGAATGTGACAGATTTATGGGGGGCTTTTCCTGGACTAATTAACTGGTAATTGTTATTTGTCAATATCTCCATCTCCCTTGATTTACTTCTACTCCACATTTACTCCTTACTTGCCATCATCCACTTTTTTTTCATTGTCAACTATATCTGCCTGATATATTTGATAATGCCTAAAATATCATATACATCTTTCAAACAGAGGCTATGGATATGGCCTCACAGTATAAATGAGCAATCTGTTGCCCTCCAAATGTTTTGGATTTCACTTTCTATCAGTTTAAGCCTGATGGTTAATGTCAAGGGACAATGGGAGTTATAGTCTATCAAGATACTTATCATTTCCTATACTGCTACTATCATCTTAACTTTCAATGGAATGACTGCCAAAAGAAATGATCTAGATTCTAGAAAGATATTTTTCAAACTTGCCAACTTTAAAACTTGTAGACTTTAATTCCCAGAATTTTTCAATCCAGTGTCTAGGAAATTTTGGCAATGGGCATACATCTGAAAGATGAAAGTTTGAAAAAAACACGATTCTAGAAACTAGGCATTTACAAGATAAATTAAATCATATTCCCATCTAGGGCCAGTTCCAATGCCATTTCTGTCTTCTATTGGAAAGCAATAATCATAAATGCAATAAAATAATAAAATGCAGTAAAAACACAAATTCCATTAAGAGTCCATGTAAGTTGGCCAGAACCAAAGATAAGTGTCAGATATCTTGCAGTCCCCTCATTACAGTGGCATAAAGGCAGACTCATTTACAGAAAGGCTAGGAAGTATCACAAGATGTTGCATGTT
Source organism: Coluber constrictor foxii (assembly GCA_038048745.1). Classification (NCBI taxonomy): domain Eukaryota; kingdom Metazoa; phylum Chordata; class Lepidosauria; order Squamata; family Colubridae; genus Coluber; species Coluber constrictor. The sequence continues at coordinate 77,145,162 of CM075961.1, forward strand.
CATTGATCATTCCAGGACATGCCTCAGAACAGAAGCAGCTTCTGAGATATGCCTCAATTAACCATGTTCTTTCCTTCAAGTACAATGGCTTTATTAACATATAATTTGAGACTAATAAATCTTCATTTCTTCCTTGTTTTGCTATAGACAAAGCAGTTACTGGCAAGAAGCCTTGAAGACTATCCTCTACATTATGCACAAATACTCAATACACAGATTTCAATGGGTAGCTACTATCCCTAAGAGATGGAAATTTAGTGTTTCACACAGCTGTAGTTCCTTAAGCACTTATACTTGGTGGCTGGAGAGCATGTAACAATCTGACTTAGTTGTTCCTGTTTCTGCTTTTTTTGTGTGGGGTTTCTGTCTAATAAAGTTCTTTTTGGTCTTGCAAATTCTAAATGGAGACTTATTTCTAGCAATAAACCTGGCTTTTAAATACAGCAAGCACTGATTGACACTTTAAAAAGCAACTGAAATTTTCACTACTAGAAACATATGGGTATATCATAGATTTAGTACATCTTTAAAACTCTTCAATTGTATGCAGCCTAAGGAGTGGGTTGAGGAGGGAGATTGTAGCTGGATGGATTCTTCATGCACCATGAAAAACTCAGCTTTCCTAACCCAATCTCATCTAGTTTTTGTATTATGATCCTCATCAATCCTGACCAACATGATCCATATTATTAGAGATGAGCATTTTGAGTAGAAAACACTCTATATTCCCATACAAACCTGTACACATAAATTCATACCAGACAGTTCACTTCTGTGCATATAACTTCTGGGAGGTGGATCAATGTTCGATGTTCATCTATTGAATCAGCTCACCCATTCTGAGTCAGAAAGGGAATTCAATGGCAGAATAGAATAGAATAGAAATTTTTATTGGCCAAGTGTGATTGGACACAAAAGGAATTTGTCTTTGGTGCATATGCTCTCAGTGTACATAAAAACACAAGATACACTCGTCAAGAATCACAAGGAACAACACCCAGTGACAGTCATACGGTACAATAAGCAATCAAATCATACTAGGAAACAAAATAAATATAAATCACAAGGATACAAGCATCAAGGTTACAGTCATGCAGTCACAAATGGGAGGAGATGGGCAACAGGAATGATGAGAAGACCAATAGCAATAGTAATGCAGCCTAATGTGAATAGTTTGACAGCATTGAGAGAGATTCTTTCATCTCTTTCAGAGCTAAGCTTACGTTAATGTAACAGTTGTTGAATATCTTCTTCAAGGCTATCTCTGTATTTCTCCACAACAAATTTTTCTTGTGTGCTCTTCCCCATTTTGTAGCAGCAGTAGTAGAGCTCTTCAAATGGGTCCTTCCTACTGATTTGAATAACAGGACAATTTCATAGTGAGAGAGACTGCTAACCAGGCCCAATGCAATTTGGGACTTTAAAGGTCAACACCAATAATTATTAAACTGTATCCAACAGGCAATCAGCAGCCAGTGCATATGTTTTAGTATAAACATCATATAATATTAATGCATGCATGGTAGACAGCCTGGCTGCTGCATTTTGCATAAATTGCAATTTCCGGATACTTTCCATGGGTAGTCACACATCAGGAGTATTATAGCAGCCATGATGATGATTTGATGGATTGTTTTCATTGAAAACAATTTTCAGATGTCAAAATCTTAATCTTTGAAGGCTTAATATGCTTTCAAGGACAGGTTCAAACTGTATGATACTGTTAAAAAGGTAAAAAGAATATTTAGTAATAGGCAGACCATTAAAAAGTTAGCAAAAGCAACCAGAGTTCTGCAAAAGATGTACACATCAATTTAACATTGCAGCATGTTGAATTCATGAAATCTAGTTACTAAGCAATGATTTCACCTGGTAGCAAGCAATGAGTCATCAAAGGAAGCTTTTGACTACCCTATGAGGCAAGCAGATTAATATGATATGTTACACTAAATTAGATCAGAAATGTGCTGCAATAGCTACATGAAATGAGACTGAAAAGAACGGAAATAAACAGCTTTTGGAAGAGGCACTTATAAGTTTGTGCTAATGTTAGGGATTAAATCAGTATGCCAATTATGAAGGCAAACAGAAATGCCAACTTGAAAAGATCAGGAAGCCTATGTAAGAATTAAACCGCATCTTTGAAAAGAGTATTTTAAGTTACATTATTACCCGCACTGGAGAATCTGCAATCAAAGAATTCTAAAAAGATTCAGCTTTTAACCTTTCAATCAAGTGGGTCATAGCATAAGCTTGTGCTCAGTAAAATGAAAATATCAATATCTTGGTTCAACATCTCAGCAATGTTGAACCAACTCAGCAAACAAAAATTCTTCTTAGTTCTCTGCTGAAACCACTTCTTTGGAAAATATATTTTTCCAGGGCAAACAAATCAAGATTTATATCAAATCATTTTCAAAATCAGTCCAACATGCCTGCATGTACTCTAAGATAACGTATGTTAAAATCCACATGCAAGAATGATCTTGTATGTTCCATCATAAGTGTATATTCCAATTTTATCCTACAACAGAATAATCCAAGCCACGGTTTAAATATTTTTTTAAGATCTGGTGAATCATGATTGTATCATAGGTTGAGCTATTATTGCAACAATTTCTTTGACTGCAGAAAATGAGAATGATGTTCTCATCCTGCCAGAGAAAGGTTATTAGGTCTAACCCATTATCCTATTTATTACTGCAAAAGATGCAGTGAGTATGATTAAACTTAAAAGGATGGATAAAAGTGTGAAAACGATTAGGAAGTGTACTTTAAGAATAGAAGTATAATTGGATGAGCTGTCCAGAGGTGGCTGATGGATACTGGGGGTTGGGAGCAGTGAAATTGTAGCAGATGAGAAATGCAAAATCAGAGAAAAGGCTTTCTCTTGAACAATTTTGGGTTTTTTGGGAGGGGGAAGAGTTGGCCATAGACACACACAAATACACAGAGGGAGGGAGGGAGGGAGGAGGGAGAGAGAGAGAGATCAAACTCAATATGGGGTTTTACCTAATTGATATAAAACCTGCTTCTCAATAATTAAATTGCAAGGTTTCTGGACTGATATGAATTTGAGCTACAGTAAACGCTTGTTTGAACATTTTGACAAAATGGACTTTTATAAATGTTCCCAGAAATATATTTTCCATTAAGTTTTGTTCTAGAAAGATGTCTAGTATGAACTGCTTCTCATAATTGTCTTAACCAAAGCCAAGGAATCTTCTGCAGTGTTAACTGTCTTATTTTGGGGAGGGTTTGTGTGTGAATGTGATCAAACTTCAGATAGCCAGATTTAATTGTTTCCATCCTGAAAATTCATTCATTCATTCAATTCATATGGCTGCCTACATAAAAGTATTGTTACCCCTGCTGTAAAACAATGCAACAATGCACACACCTAAGAAAATATTCTCATTATTGTGCATAGATCAATATTATAAACCAAGACAAAATCCTTCAGAGAGAGAAGAGTCTTACTCTGTGGACTTTCCCTAAAACTTCTCTACAAAAGCTATGAAACTCTGATCTGAATATTAAGTAAACCAAGCTGAAAATCTGTGAATGAAAATGAATATGAAATTTGATTTATCAGAATTGTTATGTGACTATAATAGTTTCAGACTTCTTTAATATTTCCAGAAGAAACCTGGATGCCTGAGTACATCTCTATCAGTGGTGGGTTGCTACCAGTTCGCACCAGTTCAGGCGAACCATTAGTGGTAGCGGCAGGAGGTTTCACCCACCCGCCTGGACACTTCTGCTCATGTGCAGAAGTACTCCGCGTGTGCACGAGCGAACCAGTAGCAATGGGATTTGGAACCCACCCCTGATCTCCAGCCATACTTCCAAAACACTATGTCATGTATTGTATATTGCAAATGTATATACCCAGGCAATATATCAAAAAGGAGACACATATAATAGAACCCAGAGTAGTTCAAAATGCATTTTCTTGTGTAAACATTGCTTTCAAGAAGGGTGCAAATTAAGAAAAGTGCTCACATATTCTTTGTCAATGCACTTTTAGAAAAGAGCAGGACTATGTGGACAAGAGTAATATTAAACTTTGTCCTGTTGAACTCTTAAACAGAATAACCACCAAGATCTGAGATTGATAGATGAGAAATCGGGCAAAATTGACAGAATTGCCCATCCCTACCGTGAGAGCTTTTCCTTGATTAATCATTTCATCATCTGGCACTAAAAAATGATCTGAGGGCTGAGTGCCAGGGCAAGCCAAATCCTGCTTTTTCTCTCCTCTCCAAGCCTTGTAAAACTCCATCAATAAAAAGAAGAATTTAGGCCCAGTTTGGCAAGATTAAAAGTTGATCTATGTCAAAATTATGAATAAAACCAAGAATGTTTACATGGCTCATCAAGGTTAGGAAATGAAATTATTTTAAAACAATGTTAGCAAAACCTGGACAATCACCTAGCAACAGTGAAATCATGCTGTAGCACATCCATTTACCAGAAATATGTCACAATGCAATGTGAAATAAAATCTAGATGGTGTTATAAAAAGATCTGGGGAGAATGGAGACAGGGATTGCATCTACTGTAAATGTAACAAGACAGTGAATGGTAACAAACAACAGAAACCCTGGAAAGAAAACTAAACATCCAGTACAGAAGTCAAGAAGAGTATGGCAACTTATTAGCGCTTACTGGAAATACTTCTTACACATGCAAAAAAGAGAACAGTTCAACGTCATTTAATTAGCTCTAAATATTCTTATCTTTCACCCTAGCTCCTTTCCTTTTCAGTACCTAGCAATGTAAAAAAAATCTGTCACCGATTTATTTTCAAATGAAATAACACATACAGTATTCCTAAAAATAAATCTATCACAGAGCAAATAGTGGTATCTACTCAGCTCCAGATTTTTCTCTCACAAAAATACAGATGTTTGAGGAACGTTCATATTAAAATATGTACATTGGAGAAAACTATATAAAAGTTTCATTTGATTACATGTATATTGCTATTACTACTAATAGAAGAAGAAGAAGAAGAAGAAGAAGAAGAAGAAGAAGAAGAAGAAGAAGAAGAAGAAGAAGAAGAAGAAGAAGAAGAAGAAGAAGAAGAAGAGGAGGAGGAGGAGGAGGAGGAGGAGGAGGAGGAGGAGGAGGAGGAGGAGGAGGAGGAGGAGGAGGAGGAGGAGGAGGAGGAGGAGGAGGAGGAGGAGGAGGAGAAGGAGAAGAAGAGCGAAAATTCAACATGTCAGCAACAACAGCAAATGTTGCTTATGCAATGAGAAAGATGAAACAGTGGATCACCTTATCAGTGGTTGCATAAAATCTCAGAGACTGATTATCTAAACTCAATCAACAAGTTTGGATTTGAATGCAGAAAAAAAATACTGAGAACAGCGAATTGCCAAAGTTCTTGACAATGAGCAAGTCAAGATCCTGTGGAATTTTTGGATCAAAACAGACAGATGTCTGGCCCACAACATACCTGTTATAATAATAATAACTTTAGTCTTTGTACATATACAGTATACACAGTATGCCCACACAATGGCATTCACTTAACACCCAAAGATCATAATCCAAACATCCAAATATCACTATTGTGGAAAAGAAAAAAAGTCTGGTTTATTGATATTAGGTGATGCACAAATTGAAGAGAAACAGCTAAAAAAAATGTCGTGTTCTACAGATTGAAGTTGAGAGACTATGGAGGAAGAAATCAATGGTTGTACCAAAAGTAATAGGAGCCCTTGGAGCAAAACCCAAAGAGCTGCCTAGATACATGAAATCCTGAACTTATTAGACCTGAATATTCTGACTTTGCAAAAAAACAAAACAACAACAACAACAAAAACACCTTACTGTAATATGATACTCAACTGGAATAATTGAATGGACTCAGATAGACCTTGATAACTTGGATCAAAAGACAAGCAAACTAATGACAATGCACTGTGCTCTACACCAAAAACTGATATTGATCAATTGTACTTGCCAAGATCTCAGGATGGCAAAGGACTCTTACAGTTGAAACAAACTATGGAAGAGGAAAAACACAGCTTAAATGACACAGCTTAAATGACAAAGAGAAAAAGAGCCTCTGCTGAAGGAAGGGAACAAGGAAACCTCTTGAAAACAGCAAGATTGAAAGCAGAATATCAAAAGGAAACAATTGAGCATTGAGTTTCTAACGGGAAAAAGAAGCCTATGCACAGTTGATACTTGAAGGACATTGAAGGAAAGGTAGCTACAAAGCTAACATGGAGATAGTTGAGATCAAGGGTACTGAAAAAAGAAACTGAAGGCTTCATTTTGGCTGCCCAAGAACAAGCCCTGCAGACCAATTCCATGAAAGCAAAAATTCAACATGTCAGTAAATGCCACTGATACAATGAGAAAGATGAAACAGTGGTTCCCCTTATCAGTGACTGCAGCAAAATCTCACAAACTAATTATCTACAACATCATGATTGAGTTGTCAAAATCATACATTGGAAGTTTTGTCAGAAGTTTGGGTTCAAATGTAGCAAAAATTACTGGGAACATCAAATAGTCAAAGTTCTTGAAAATGAACATGTCAAAATCCTGTGGGACTTTTGGATCCAAACAGACAAACATCTGGGCCACAACACTCCTGACATCACTATTGTGGAAAAGAAAAAAGTTTGGTTCACTGATATTGCAATACCAAATGATGCACAAATTGAAGAGAAACAACTAGAAAAAATAACGAAATAGTCCATGATCTGCAAGTTGAAATTGAGCGATTGTGGAGGAAGAAATCAATGGTTGTACCAATAATAATAGGAGACGTTGGAGCAATACCCAAAGGGTTGTCTTGATACATGGAAATTTTGAACTTATTAGACTTTGCAAAAAACCACCTTACTTGGAATCGCCTATATACTCAAAGGTTACCTTAACAGCTCTTAGGTTCTTGATTAGGACTTGAACTGTTAAGTTTTTACCAGTTCCCGACTGTGAATCAAATTGAAGATTAAATCTTAAATAATAATAATAAAGCTTTAATCCTTTCTTCCTAAAAGAATCAATAATACACATAGCAATAGCACTGAGACTTATAAACTGCTTTACAGCCCTCTCTAAGCGGTTTACAGAGTCAGCATATTGCCCTCAACAATCCAGGTCCTCATTTTACCCACCTCGGAAGGATGGAAGGCTGAGTCAACCTTGAGCCTGGTGAGATTTGAACTGCCAAATTGCAGGTAGCCAGCAGTCAGCAGAAGTAGCCTGCAGTATTGCACTCTAATCACTGCGCCACCAAAACTAATGTGAGGGAAAATGACCTTTACAAATGATGGATTTTTTATGTGTTTCAAGTAACTCACAGACAGCATTGTCTAAGTACTTGCTAACCTGGACCAAATTCAGAATAATTTTCATAAACTTATTAGTGAGTGACTTTGAAGTCCTGCCTCTCCTCTAGACATAAACATAGATCCAACATGGTAGTTTGCTTAATTCCCTACTCCGTTGAAAGCAATTGCTCTATTAGACCATGGACTCCTTCTCCTATCCTGAATCAGCATCCTATGAGCAACATTATTCTTAGCAACTCCAGTCCAACCAGTGAATAGATAAAGGGGGAAATGAAATACTGAAAGTAAATATCCATGAGTTAAAGTTTACTGGCCATTGTTTTCAAGCCTGGGAGGAAAATTCATCTGCTTTTTCTGATGTAGTTACTTCCAGTTATGATTACAAATGTCATCATTTTGAGTGATTATAATTTTATAACCTAGTTTTCCCTTTTGGAGTACTTTTATTAAGAAAAATCACAGTTCCAGGAATAATAGAATGTATCATTCAACATATTTTGAAACATCAGATTGGGAAGGCTGAACTAGAAATATTGGACATTTTGAGTGGAACAATAAATATTGTTTCCAATTTTAATCTGCATACAGTTTGAATTATTCTGGTGCTCCAAGGATCAAAGGTCTTAGAAACATTGATAGAATGCTGAAAGAAGTTTCTTATAATTAATATTAGTAGTATTCATTCAAGTAGAGGTGGGGATTATTTTACAATAGTCATTTTTCAAACCAGTCAGTCAATCAACAAATCAAATTTTATTTGGTCACCACCCAACAAAAGTTACACAACAGAGTATGAGACGCTGATGTCATAATTAAGAGACTGAGTAATTCTGAACTGATTACATTCAAAGCAAAAGATATTTAGGTATAGATTAAATTTCTGGTGTCACAATCTATTAGCTGTCAGACATAGAGAAGCTAAACATAAAATTAACCAGTGAAATCTAAAAACAATGTATTGGGGCTAAACTCACAATTGAAGTTATGAGTTGTGTCATTCGGACAATATTGTGATACACAAAGACGCAAAGAGATATTAAATTCTGATATCCTGCCCAACCTATACTGTATATTACATTATAGACCAAGAATATTTTTCGTTCAATGGTAATTTTCATCATTTTTTAATGAATGCTTATTCTTCAATTATTCTTCAACAAACTACAGCTTAACTCAGTTCTACTATTAAGTAGAACCAGAAACAGTCCATGCCTTTATGAGCCTGTCAACCATTTCTTTCTGTTGGAAGACAGTTTCCGCTATATCATATTTCCTGTCTTGAATCCCTCAGACTAACTTCATGTAGTGCTGAAATAAGATTAAACTGACTTTGCTATTTCTCCAGTGGAGAAATGTTCCAAACAATAGAGACTGCCACTGAGAAAACATGTTGCTCTATTATGCCCCATGCAGCTTTCAAAAAGGTGGAGATTCAACAACAGGTCATCTCTTGAAGAAATTAAATTGCATTGTAACTTATCCATTTACATCAATGTGATGCAAAGTGGACAGCTACTATATATGTCAAAAAGGCATTGATGGAGTTGCCTGTTTAATCTTCTGCAGCAAAAACAACCATGCGTTTTCTGGTTCCTTCAGGGCTAGGAACATTCATTATTGCTGCTGTTGTTTTTTTAAAAAAAAGAAATCAAAGAGGAAGACAAAAGAGAATCCGATTTTAGTTTGAAATGTACATTTGTTAATGGATATGTTTTAAGGCATTCCCAGGAAGCAATGCATATTTCATATACAAGATACTTTGGTCTGCTGCCCAAATGCTGACATCTGATGGGAATTTCAGTATTTCTGGTTTTCCCATCTACTAAAGGTGCTTGAACTTTGCATCAGGTAAGACTATTCTTTCAATAGAAGGCTGCCTTCTAAATGTAGCACTAATGATCAGTTTGGGATGAAGTTCAATATTGACATGATTGAAATATATATATATATATAGCAAAATGGTAAATTGTCCAGGGCAATATTTTAACTTTACACACATGAACGTGTTTGTAAACTGTCCAGAGTCACTTCATGGTGAGATAGGCAGCATATAAATTTAATAAATAAAATAAATACACACAGACAGATAGACAAATAGACACACAAACAAACGCACACACACAATTTCTGGAATTATTGCACCAAAGGAAATCCTGTCTCCTGAAGGAATGCCCCTTCTTCAAAGGGAGGAAGAACTATCATGGAGAATTCACTTTTTACTGTTCGTTAGATAGAAATATCATAAACTACTCTCTTTAGTCATGCCTGGTAACCGGAAATATTTGGACAAAATATCATCTTGGCTTTGAAAAATGAGAATTGTAGTTCTGCATATCAGCAGAACTGAGTTATGAAAGTTGGACTCCGTCTCAGCTTTTAAGCATAATAATTTCAGAATTTGTGTTTCATTGTCACAGTATAAACAAGTATGGAAAGGGCAGAATTTATTTCCTGGGATTCAAGATTCTTTACTTATCTCCTAGAACTGATTTATGCATTTTCCATAAGCACCTTATGAAAGGCAATTTTTCCATCTCATTGACCCACAGTCTAGTCATATAATACCATATTTAACCTTAACTCATACTTTTTCTCAGTTTCTATGTAATCAGACTAACACATAGACTGGTTCACCTGTCAAGTAGTTTTTTTTAATAGTGTTTGATTTTGTGACTCTTGTTCTTTTTTGCCACAACTAATGTTAAAATCTCATGGGGAAATATTTTGTTGCCTGGTGCAGATATTATCAATTGGGACAGTATCCTTATGATTATGATGTGGATATATACATTTACAGAGGTAATTCTTAACCATCAATTGATTATCCTAATCCATTTGGTGGGGCAGGACAGAAACAAGACACAAAAAAATGTAAAAAGAAAAAAATTAAACATAACATGATACTCTTTAGTTGGCAAAATCTTTTTGGCAGGTAAAAAACCATCAAGATCCAATTTAGTGTATTTTGAAAACACAAAGTGTAGTTTGTAAATGATGGTTTATGGCTCAGGGTGTTGACATATCCAAGCAACTATATTTTTTTTCAGTAAATAAATAACTGTGTGAATCCAGTCATAATATCCCTAGCTAGGTTCAAAATAGGCCAAACAACAGAATTACCATTAATGAAGAACTGGCTAGGAATAAGATGGAGTTTAGGATTAACCATTAATCACATCCAATAAACCTCTTGGAATTTTTTTCATAATTATCCACAACTTGTCTAAACTTGCTTCTTCCAGTTACAAATCTTTAGTGATATATAGATCTGGCAAGATGCTTGCAAATATCAGTCATTCCCCTGGCACATCTGCTAATGTTCCATGGCTGAAAGCCAATCTCCATTTGAAGCATGTTTTTTTCCAACCTGACAATGCAATACTGTAACTTCTTTCTGAGGCTGCAGGGACTACTTTTCCCATCACACAGAGAAGCTATTGGATCCAAACCAGCTCCTAAGAAAGAAAGAAGGTCTGAGCTTAAGTTTCCAGTCTCAGGATCCAGCACTTCCATCTTTTCTTTTGGCTGCCAGGAATACATATGTGCAATTCAATCTTCACTCCTGTTATTAAGAAACATTGCTTGGCCAGCATATACAGCTCTTGATTAAGAGGAAAACTCCCTAAATTTTGTCACTCTCTATCTATGTAAAGTGCAATTGCAAGTGCATCCATAAGCAAGATAATTTATTGTCACAAGAGAAAACATTTAAAAAATCCCTGCCCAATACTAACATTAATAACAGAGTTTAATTGATAAATAATTAAAATGGGGCAATGGGTAAAGGAGGCTTAGATAATTCACAATCACAAAGTTGCAAAGTTCCTGACGAATCTTTTAAAGAGGAAGGAAAATTATTCAGCACATGCCCAAAGTCAAGTTTAAAGAAAATTTCTCAAAGGAAAACATTCAGGCGAGTAATCTGCATATTTAATTCACTATTATTTTTAGGTCAGTCTGCCTAGGATTGAAGCCTTGGACTTTTTGACACATACAAAGAACATTTTATTTCAATCAGTGCAAGAATTGATCTCCCAAAGCTTTCTCAGGATCAGTTTTGCATGGTCCCTTTATTCTTTCTATCAGCAGAATCTACATGAGCCTCTCAATTTGGGTATGGGAATAGCTATAAAGTATGAATCCTGGATTAAGGAGTAATGCTAGTTTATCCATGTGGGAAAATGCAAGAAAGTTCAATGGCATAGGATCTTCAAGAAAGGCCATCCAGACTTCAAAATACAATACAAATAGAAGCATCCCTCTTAACATACTGCAGTGCATGTTCTGTGCATGCCTACAAACATATCAAATCTTCCTCCTTGTTTTGCATCAAAGATATAAAATCTATAGAGAAACTTCACAATGCTTTTTACAGCAGCTCCACATTTTACATTTTTTATATAGTTCATCTAATGATAAAATCTCTTGGAAGGTATAGCAAATTCCCTGTGGTGTTACTCTCTGTGTTTGTGTGTGTATGAGGGTTTCAGGGTGCTTGTTTGTGGGAGCATAAAGGGGATTAGGTTTAGGGTTTAGGAATGACAGATCCTCCTAGTAACACAGCAGGATCATTTGCCATGTAGACCAACAGCAAATCTAGGCAGCTTCCTTGACACCTTGTTCTTATGAGGGACTTATAAATGAAATGAAAGGCAGATAAGAAAAGTGCAGCCATGGGAGAAAAATAGCAAGGAGAAATCTTAAAAGCATTTATGGAGAACATGATACAGAGGTAGAACCTGTGTAGAGAGTCCTGGTAGGGAGGGGCTGTTAGTCACTGTTCAGCTGTGCCAATAGTCCATGTTGGCAAAAATCTTTTTTTTCTAGATTCCACGAGTTCTTTCATTTCAGTCTAGGACAGTGCTGAACAGGCACATGCTTCGCGAGCTTTGCATGCACGTGTGCCATCCGCATTAACATGCAGTTTCTCCCCATGCGCTGGGCGCACAACCAGACCATCTGCACATGTGCACAGCTTTCACGCACTTCCCCACCATGTGCTGCGCATGCAGTCACACCATCTGTGCCTGCACACAGCTTTTGCACACACGCACCACCGTGCTCCATGTGCACAATTGCACAATGCTTGCGCATGGTTTTGCGCATGCAATGCATATGCATGAATGCCATCTGTGCATGCGCATGCTGCACACCAGTACTCTTGCACACATGTGCAAACATGCACGCATGCAGGAGAGCTCCGAAGACCAGCTGAGCCCCCTGAATTGCGCACATGTGCACCAGAGGCCCGAACACTAGCTGGGATGCACACACATGTGCAGCTGCAGGTGAGTTGAGCGATAGCTCATGTGTCTAGAAAAATGGCTCTGTGTGCCACTTCCAGCACGCGTGCCATAGGTTCGCCATCAGGGGTCTAGGATCTGGGCAAGGAACTTCTTTCATTTATCCATGGAGGAAATATTTAATGTATTATTAGCAAGGAGAATGTAGAAGAGAAAATCAAAAGGCATGAGAAACCTAAATGGATCCCACATTCTTGCATTTTATTCTCTACACTCCCTTTAATTTTTAAAATATGACTGCTTTGGACACGCATTCACTATGCTTTTAATGTCAACTCCAATGTATCATTCCCATGTGCCTTAGAGAGAAAAGATAGAGAGGAAGTGAAAGGAACAATAAGGTAGGATGGTCAGCGATGGACTGTCGGCCTGACCATTTTCAGTCTTTGAAGTGGAAGTTCTTTGCTCAGCACATCCCTAGAGAGCTGTGCTTGGCAGCTCTGAGTAAAAAGAGCAATAAATGAACCCTTTGAGAAGGAATGGCAAGGATGGACACATTCAATTAATGACTTTCTAAATATTTTGCTTGGAAAAGAGAGAACTGAGTGAAATATAATCCTCTGATGAAAGAACTTGCTTTTTTATTTTGAACATTGCACTTCAATCATTTACTCATGGCTTTTTAGCTAATGGAGAAAAGAGTTGAGAAGCCTCTATTCCCCCACTCTGTTCAAAGGTTTAAAGAAATGTAACCACCCTGAAAGTGTCCCAGCATCTAGAGAAAAATAAGTCAGGCTCTCCTGGATGAAATCTTTTATTTTGCTGGCTGTAGAAGTACACATACATACAGCCCACCCGAGTTGGAACTGTTACATTTCAAAGCAAGCAGATTATTCCACTAAGCCTCTCCCATCAGGGTGTGTCCTGGCAGACGATGCATTGGGCAATGCATCAGAGCACACCCTCTGAGGACTATAAATGGAGCCAGGCAACACTGCAGATGCTAGCTTCTTCACGCTAGACCAAGCCGAGTAACAGTCTTGCATCTGAACTTTCTTTCACGATGTCACACTATTATCAAAGCTCCTCTTCTTCTTATGGTGGTGGTGGCGGCGGTGGTTCTGGCCGTGTTGCTTCTGTCCGCCATGGGCCATCCAGTATCCATGGGGGAGCTGGTGGCCGTGTATCTGTCTCTTCAGCTAGGTTCGTATCTTCTGGTTCAGGATATGGAGGCGGTTATGGAGGTGGCTTAGGAGGTGGTTGTAGTATTGGATATGGTTCTGGAGGTGGTCTTGGCTATGGAAGTTGCTTTGGTGGTGGAGTTGGTGGAGGCTATGGTGGTGGAGTTGGTGGAGGCTATGGTGGTGGAGTTGGTGGAGGCTATGGTGGTGGACTTGGTGGAGGCTATGGTGGTGGACTTGGTGGAGGCTATGGTGGTGGTCTTGACTTTGTGGTTGGTGGTGGTACTGATGGAGGCCTTCTGTCTGGAAATGAGAAAATCACCATGCAAAATCTCAATGACCGCTTGGCAAATTACTTGGATAAGGTGCGAGCCCTAGAGGAGGCTAACACTGAGTTAGAGGTCAAGATCCGAGACTGGCATCAAAAGCAGGCACCCTCTAGCCCAGCCAAGGACTACAGCCATTATTACAAGATAATTTCGGATCTCCGTGACAAGGTAGGATCCTGAACAAGGAATTACACTGAGGTTAACAGATCATGTTTTGAGAGTTTCCTCCTCTTCCTCCTCCATACTTTTATCCCTTATTCTAAAGTGCATTATTCTCTTATTCTGGATGTTAACTGTAAAAAATTAGATCAAACAAAGATCTTTGTATGTATGTATATGTATGTCTCTTTCTCTCTCTGTACGTCTCTGTGTGTGTGTTCATGTGTACACATACACACATAGAGACACACATATATTGTATTGCTTTTCGGTAATTTCCTCAGGCTGTTAAAATAATATATATTAAGAAAAAACAATGATTAAACTAGAGCACTGTATTTATAACATCTCTATTTGTTGTTTGGTAGCAATTCAGATTTGCACCAGAATGGATTCCATTTCTCCCAAATGTTAATGATAGATGCTACTTTTTGCATCATTCAAGGCAAAGAAATTATGGTTCTTGTCTTCTCTGTTTTGCCTGAGGACAAAATTCTACTAAAAACAATGCAACCCTCCCTGATGTAAAAAGTTAGCACTTTTGTTATTTAGCCCCCCCATACAGGTCTTTGCTGTGTGAAGAAATAGTTAAACCTGTTATTGTTCATCATCAATCACTATTTCTATGACATGTTCTTTCCATTTAAAAAAGAGAGAACTGGGCAATATTGGGTATAATGAATCCACTAGAAACATGAATATCCCTATTTTTTACTGACTTCCTTAGAATCAAAATGCTAAGAATTTGGGAAGAATCTGGGAGTTGACATCTAGATAGCTTAAAGTTTAAGAAGCACTGATCTAAAGGATATAAATCTCTGATCTTTTTCATTTCACTCTGTTTTAGTAGGGTAGATGAAGCATGAAATGTTGATATGTAACTGACAGAATTCATATTTGTCTTTAAAATGTTATTTCATTCTGCTCCCACTATTAAATCCATATTAGCTTTTAATGTAGAAACCATACTTGTTATCTTCTAGATCCAAGAAAAAAAATTCATAGGCCAAGACCATAATAGATGTATAGCATAAATATGTAATAAACTACATGTAAAAAAAAACCAATGTAAAATATATATAAGCGATGACTTTATCAACCAGGAAGGACATGTTTAGATAATATATTTATATTAACTAAGCTACAGTGCCAGGTAATCGTAGTATAATACATGTCAAGGTTACCTAAAGGATTCCATAAGTTCTTACCAAGAGCAGAATCCTATCCAATATGTATATCTGGATGAGTGGAAGTGATGCTGAGGAATATTCCAGCCAGTTCCTCAGCACTACCTAAATTATTCCAGTCATGCTTTTCTATTTTTTTTTTATTTTAATATTTAGGATTGACTTGTTGCTATTGGTACAGTATAAAGAACTCCTCTTAGCTGCATGTCAAGAAAAAGCTGGCAGACAATTGTTATAAAAGACTTCATATAGTAATGATGATGGGGCAAAGGAAAGATAGCTTCCCTGGCTGACTGAATGATTCCTGGGCAATCCCATAATGCATTGCAAAATCAGATTATACCATCCTAAAACTTTCAGTTATCCATGAAGACTAACTAGTATTCCTTGGAAAAATCGTAGATGTCGGCCCTTAGAGATAGTCCAGATCATGAAACTGGCTGCATAAAAAGCCTGAAACTATACTTTATTGACGTAAGTTATAATAACAGAATCTTGCAAGTCTGCTGATGTTTTATCTCCCCTCTGTCTTACAATGGAATAATGCTTTAACATATGCTTCAACACTTTCTGCTGTCTTAACAGCTTCTGAACATCTTCTCCAAAGTCATCTAGAGGCCTCTTACACTAGACAATTAAAGGAGAAAGTGTATACAAATTGCCCTCCACTTGTTTTAATGACTAAGCCAAAGCATCTTCAAGGACTAAAAATTCTTCCTATATTCATTTTCCCCCCGTCTTCTCTCTTCTTTGGTAGATTCATGACACTACAATTGATAATTCTAGGACTATTTTGGAGATTGATAATGCTAGACTGGCTGCTGATGACTTCAGACTGAAGTGAGTTTTTTCATTGTTTGTTTTTCTATTCCCCAGGGACTCTTTTTGAGCTGAAGAAAGGAAGAAAAAGATAGTGAATTTTTTTCTGATAAAAGTGAGCCAGGGCCCCATTAAAACTGTATATACAAGTCCATGTTTCTATTAGTTAGCCCTATACAATGCTGGAGTAGATACTAGCAGGTTGGTGACCTTGAGCAAACAATGTTGGCTAAGCAGAAAAGGAGAGAAAAGGCTTGCTCATTGTCAGTTGTGTGAAAAAAGCACAGCAATAACAGCAAAGAAAAATGGCAAGGTGGGAATGGCCTCAGGGGCCCTTGAAAAGAACATTGGCCCTCAAACCTAAGATATGTAGCAATTAATGATTCTGGATGAGCTTAAAAGATAAACCGAATAAAAGTAAGATAGCTTCTCATCCACTGTCAAAAATAAGGGGGGAAGAGTACAGATAGAAATGCTAATCGGTATATAGCATGTACATGCTGAGTTATACGTATGATGCAAATTTAATAACTTAAATGGTAGTTGAAACGATTTCATCTTAATGGGTCAAATGGGAGGTGATTTGTATGTCTGCTAAGTATGCTATCTAAGTTCCAACTGCTGATCAGCAGTTTCACAACCTTCAAATCAAATCACACCGGGTAGGCCCTCAAACATAATATCATATTTTGTAGAGTAGGTACATGACTCCTTAAAGGAAAAAAAAAATATTCTAATGAAGAAATGGAGGAAAAATGGAAAAATGCTTGAAAAGTTGTATGTTTCAATACATAGAGATAGCAAAACATATGAAAGACTATTTAGTTACAAGGTGTTTTGTTCCTATTTGGAATCCTTTAACCTTTTTCTTGGTGTGTTCTCAGGTATGAGAATGAGCTGCATCTCCGCCAGGGTGTTGAGAGTGACATCAATGGTCTGCGCAGAGTCCTGGATGAACTAACTCTGTTTAAATCTGACATGGAAATGCAAATCGAAGAGAAGAAGGAAGATCTGGCCTATCTCAAGAAGAACCATGAGGAGGTGAGTAATGGGGAAAGGAAAATGGAGAAGACCAAGGCATACACATTGAGAAGACAGTATAAAATTAACCATCACCATTCATAGGTAGACTCTTATTGTTTTATGAGTTCAATATTTAAAAAGTTGATCAGCAGATGGTGGATGGCTGCATTTTAAAAAAGCTGGATGGGGCCAAGAGAAAAATATAGGATAGGATAGGAACTAAAGCAGAAATGAAATCTGATTGGTATTTTCAAATTATTGATTCAATACAGTCAGTAAGATAACAATTTTGGAAGAATTCTGGGATGTCACTCTAGAGGAGGCCATACATTGCATTGAGCTAAAGATTAGTTATCTTTACATAAATAGAGGTTGTGCCTCTTCCAAATGGAGCTAGAATTAGGAAACCAGCTCTTGATGGCTACTAGAGATACCAGCTGGTTTTTAAGCTTAACAAAAATGTATAGAACAACAATCAATGGTGTTGTTACTGTTGCTTATCAGTAGATTACTCTAAGTATTAAAGTCTTCAGGGACACAACTGCTGCTTGCAGATAACAGAAAAGTGGTACCATGTGGAGAGAAAACTAATTGTCTGCCTTTTTTTGCCTCCCAAAGTTAATGAAAGAATACAGTACTCAGCTAACTGGACAGGTCAATGTTGAGATGGATGCTGCACCTGGAGTTGATCTCACCAAAATTTTGGCTGACATGAGAGAACAATATGAACAAATGGCTGAGAAGAACCGCAAAGATGCTGAGGCCTGGTTCTTTACCAAGGTACACTGCCTTTCCAAAAACTGTTTGTCTTTTCACAACATCCTGGGATTTTCATTCAAAAGGTTCTTCATACTACTTATAAAAAAATACAGAACATTCTTCCCTCTCCCTTTTTCCTGTAAAAATATTTTTTTTAAAAAGTAATGGGGAAATTCAGGATATCCTCTTCTATATAGTATTCCAGATATGTCTGGGGTTACAGCTTCAATGTAACATGCAAGGAATGAAAATTATTTCTATATCCCTGTACAAACATGTTTCAGATTGTACTGTAAGTCTGTGAATGTTCCTAATTATGTATATTTGATCTACTAGGAATTAATTAGACATTTATTAGTCAAAGCCTTGCAACATTACTCAGCATATTTGATTTGATTTTAATTCTTCCTGCACCCAGACCGAAGAACTGAATCGTGAAGTTGCTACCCACACTGAACAACTACAGACAAGTAAGACTGAGATTTCAGAACTAAGACGTACAATACAGAATTTGGAGATTGAACTGCAATCACAGCTTAGCATGGTATGTTGCTTTGCTCAAATTTTAAATGAGAATAAATCAGATTAAGAAGTATTTTTGTAGCTTGTAGTTTTTCATTTCCAAACAATGTTAAAAAAAATAATGTTAGGATAAATATGCTAAAAATGCATACACATTTTATTAAGAAATTTAAAAGCAAACATCTCAACTGAGTATAAAATGAGATGATCCTAATGGAAAAACAGGAAATTGAAAGAAATTTAGTAGGTTTAGAAAAATTGAGGGAAATGAAATTGCAAGGTTTATCATCCTTCAATGGGTAAAGATATCTGTCCAATTTTTTAAAAAAACTTAGCATTTTAAGCATTCCATTTTAGATGGAAATAATTGCAACATTGCAAGATATAGTAGTACTGTCCATCTCCATTTCATAACCCTACTAATACCAATAAGTATTATTCAAGTTCTCAGAGCTGGAATCCAGCTGCTTTATGATGGACATCAGATTCTGCAATTCAGTGTTGGTTGTTGTTCAGATTGATAGATTTTTTTATTTTTCTCCCTTATTAGAAAGCTGGCTTGGAAACCAATTTAGCAGAGACAGAAGGACGGTATTGTGCTCAGCTAGCACAAATCCAGAACCTGATCACAGGTGTTGAAGAACAGCTGGCTGAGTTAAGAAATGACATGGAGCGTCAGAATCATGAATACAGGATGCTAATGGATATCAAAACACGGCTGGAACAGGAGATTGCCACTTACCGAAATCTGTTGGAGGGTCAAGACTCAAAGTATGTAATTGAATCACAATGAAAACAACTTAGTAATGTAAAACGATTTCTTGAATTTAGTGAGGTTTTCAATTGTTCAACTTGGTTGACTATGGAAACAATATTCTTGGTCTGCCACTAATAGTACACTTGAGAAAAATGCCTCCTTGAATTCCTTTCCTGGACAATTATTGATCCAAAAAAAATTGAAAATTTAATGTGTAAATCATACATAAAACTATAAAAGATCAAGTGACTATTGAAAGCAGACATTTTTTTCAGAATTTAATACCAGTAAGTTATACCCATTCACATAAAATTTGCATAATTTGGACAATAGAGTTTGCTTGCAAACAGCTGAAAGACTGCCATTGTTGGCATTTTTATATAATATAAATTCATACTTATTTTGTTTAATGGCTAATCTAGGACTGCTTTGTCCTGTCCCATCACAACTCATGTTTCTTCTTTTTTCCTTTACAGAGTCCCAGGTTGGTCTCCAAAAGATGGTAAGAAAAACTTTAGTTAAAGTCAGAAATATTTGGGTGATAGAAAGATTCGAAGGAGTGCTTCACATTGACTATAGTCTGGGTGAAACTTGCCTTGGAAGTTGCATTGGAACCATTTGGCAACTCCTTTGCAGGAGCCTATTCTAATTACTTTGGCTCTTGGATAAAGCGTTCACAACAATGCAAAACTCCTGGTCGAGTAAAATTGTGTTGCCTCCTTGCTGATGTATTGTGAAATACTCAGGGCTCTCATTGAAGTCATGAAAACATGTCAAGATTTAGAGTATACTTTTTGGCAATCTTATATCACATTAATTCCAAGTAGTTTTTTGTACTTAGAAGACAAGTGACATGGTAAAAATGATCCATAGATTACTATGACTTTATTCATACAACATTGTAAACCAAATCAGGCAGAGTTAGCAGTTGCATTTGCACAAAGTGCTAAGCTTGGTTGGTATTCATCTTAGTTAAAGGAATAGGCATAATTCAAGGTACACATACACACACACAAACACTATTGGACTATTAACTGTCAGTAGGAAATTGTTCTTTCTGAACTGAAACACTCTGTTTAGATAATGAGAAACATCCCAAAGACTGAATGGGAACAGCCATGGGCAACTTTCATTACAGTATGCAAGAGACAGAGGCCTTCTACTATTTATTTACATCGGCTTTCTGTCTTTTCAACAGCATCCTATGGGGGAAGCAGCACAATCAACTACAGTAGTGGTGGCAGCGGCAGTGGTGGTGGTGGTGGTGGTGCCATCAGTGGCAGCGGCTACAGCAGTGGTGGCAGTAGCATCACTACCAGCAAAGTGCGTTCTGGAAACTTCTGAATCTCCTGAAAAGTGCACACACCTATTGGATGGGCTTCCTTCCTTAAAGACCAAGCAGTTTCAGCACCGCCACAGAATCTTTCTTCTTGCAGAAGTATGCCTCGGCTTGGCTACTTTCTTTACAGTGATCGCTTTCCAGCTTTGCCTGACTCATCTTAGCCAATTCTCATTCTATATTGCTCATCATAATAAAAATCCTCTTTGGGCTTGATTTTGCAAATAAAAATGGCTTCGCCTCGTTCTTGTTTGCTCCACAGGTGTTTTACCACTCTTCAAAGTTTGACACAGGCATGTTTGTTGGATAGAAAACTGTCCCTGGAAAAAACAGGAAACAAAAAAGCACATGGAAAGAACTTCCCTTTAGGGAAGTTATGATCTTCAAACATTTGCTTCGTTGCTTCAGTTTTCATATTCAAGTTTTAAAATTTTGATTAAAGGCATTGGAAGAAATACCAAATCCAATGGAAAAGGTGAATGTTGTGCTTTCTTTTCCTAGGATATACAAAGAGCTAAGAAAGCTATTGCAGCTTTGTTTAACTCCCTATATCCTTAGTGCATTCTGGAGTGACCATGTGATTATACCACTTTACCTAGCCATCTGCTCATTCAGGAAACTCTAGTGAAATTTAGAAGTGTTCCTGCAAGAAGTCTGCTAGAAAGGCACTATGCTTTTTAAAGGTTAAACAAATTTGGTAAAACATATTTGGTCCATTAAAATAAAAAAGCTAAAGGTTCCCCAGCACATGCATGCTAATCATTTCCGGCTCTAGGGGCAATGCTCATCTCTGCTTCTAAGCCAAAGAGCCAATGCTATCCAAAGATGTTTCCATGGTCATGGCCAGCATGACTAAATGCCGAAGACACATCAAGCGCTGTTACCTTCCCACCAAAAGTGGTCTCTGTTTTTCTACTTGCATTTTTTACGTGCTTTTGAACTGCTAGGTTGGAAGAAGCTGGGACAAGTAATGGGAGCTCAGTCCATTACGCGGTGCTAGGGAACCGCTGAATTGCCAACCTTCTGATTGACAGGCTTAGTGTCTTAGCCACTGAGTCACCGTGTCCCCCATTTGTCCATTACAAGCATTTTAAAAATAATAATACTAATTCCTGCCTCTGTGATTTTGTTACTGTTGAATACTAATCAATACTATTGTTGATTAGTATTCATCCCACCATTGGTTCTTTGGGGTGGGTGTGGGGAGGCAATATTCTGAAACCTGCTTCAAGAGATGTTTGAGGCAAAACTCTTTTTGCTCCTTATGTCCATTCTATTCTATTCCCTTTTTGAGGTCAGAATCTGAATCCAGAGAAATTCAAGGCAATAACTCTGTGAAATATTAAAATATTTTCAACACTTGATCTGGTTTTCTCTTCATTTTCCTCTTATAGCTGGGATATTTTTCGTAGATGGTTCCTTTAAAAAGTGTAAATGGGAAGTAGAGATCCTCGAATAAAGGAATACCAAAAGTCAACAATCATTGTAAAAACATGGGTGGGTGAAAAGTTTTATTTGTTTTGTAGAATGAAATAGAAAGCAGCACACTGCATTAAAACATTATAAGAAAATAAATATTGTTGAAAGGTCAAAAGAAGATTAATGAGCTTTTAAATAGATGGATAAGCAGACAGCAGTTCCCAATTTGCCCTGAATCTTTCATGATTCATTTTTTTCCTTTTTTGATTGAACAGACTTTGTCTGAGACCACTTAGGATCTCCTTTTCTAGCTTACATCCCTTCATATTCAAAGCTACACTATTGCTCTGAGGTATATGGGGGTGCTCACCTAGCACCCATCCACAGCTAGATAATAGATGACATCACAAGAAATGACATCACAAGAAATAATTCATGATATGTTGCCTTTTGTTGTAAAGGCAACATGTCATGAATTATTTCTTGTGATGTCATTTGACTGATACTATATAGTCTCCCTCAATAGGGGCTATTTCTGAGTATATGCCCAGCTTTTCAAGTGAATGTATCAACATTGGGATCTTCATCCTTGTTGAAGGAGCTGAGAATCTTGGTAAGGAAACATTTCTGTAAGGATGAGCTAATGGGGCACAGGTTGTCTCAGAGGCATTAAGTTTAACAATAGCAGAGATCCAAATATATCCTTATTTGCTCAGAATGTCTTCTCCTATACATTGGTCCTTTGCCATCTTGGCGGGGAGGAGAGAGGGCAGCAGGAATCTCGCTTCTAGATCAAGCACTGTGATGTCATCGTCCATCCTCTATTCTGCTCCTGTAGGCCATAGAAGCTTTCATGGAAATATAAGAGATGAAGACTAGCATTCTGTTTTGCAGCTCACCAGGTTTATATTACATTTTTGCTTTCAGGATTTATCTTTGACATTCAAATCAGGTGACAGACACCTTGGTGGATGTCTATAAAACTCTGGCTGCCGATCTCTACCTTAAAGGCAGATAAATTTTAGTATGAATGTAGAATACTATGAAGACCTCTGCTCCGATGAAACTTTGGCAGGGAAAGTTGGGAATATCAATAGCTGAATTTCTTTTTTATATGAAGCCTCTCATTATGCAAATTTTATTGATACAACTGTGATCTCATATAACCTCACAAACAAGGTACTGCCTAAATTGTGAGAAAGTAACTTATTAGGCTATCTTTATAGTTTGGGAACAAAGTGAGAATGTTTCCTACACATTACATCCAAATCTTTACCTCTATAAATTGTTTTGAGTTGTTTGTGTCTGTTGTGGTATGAAAGAGAGAAAAGTTCTATGGATTGAAAGACTCTTCACAGGGAACGTTTATGACTAAATACATAGATTATTATAGATAGTTTCTACACGATTGAAAAATATTGGCTCAGACTCTTAAGCGTCTGATATGAATATTCTGATATCTATTTATCCATCTATTCACCCATCCATCCATCCTAGACTGCATAATAATATCATATTATAAAGATAACCAAAACCCACTCCTATTCATTTTGAAACCTGGCATTCTCTTGATATTTCAATCTATAATTTTTATAATCCCCACTAGAGTATTCAACTTGAAGCTTTCTACAAATAAATGGGAAGGTCAAGAAGCAGGAAATTTACAAATGAAGTCTTGCAGTGATCATAATTTACTGAGGGTGGAATTCTTCCTGTACAGGGATGGGCAAATTTTTTTGGTTGAGAAACATTTTCAATTTTTTTGAGTCGGAAGAAGGCATGTCTGGAATGTGATGACATTTCCAGACTGGCAGGGCCTCAACTTTTCAGCATAACTGAAATATGAAACAACGTTAGGAACATGGTTTTAGTTAAAAGTTGTCTAATCCTGTTTTATGTAGTTCAGTGATGTTCCATTGTAGGCTTCTCCCACCCAAGAAAATTATGAAATTTAAAGAACATGTCAAAATAAAAAAGTCTATATGTTGCAGAGTCATATTCAATATTGTTTGTACAAGAGAAATACATGTCGTAAACCAACCAATATGCACATTATTGCATAACTATATACATTTTTTACTTTTTAAAAATTTTATCCAGTTCCAATTATCTTTTGCTTGAAATCTGTTCTAGAAACTAAAACTCATCTTAGCATTCAGCAAGAGTAACTTCAGGGAAGGATCAGTAACACAGAAGTAAAGCTAGATGAGCTGAAAATAAAATGTAAAATAAGGCCACAAGTCCAGGACTTAGAGCATAGAATATAAAATAACAGAGTTGGAAGGAACCTTGGAGGTCTTCTAGTCTGTCCATTAATCAAGCAAGGGACCTGATGCTATTACAGATAAATGGCTGTCCAATCTTTTTTCGAAAGCCTTCTGTGATGTCAAGAGTCAACTAGAATCAGAAACTGCAACATACCAATCTCTTTTGAAGAAGAAAATCTGAGGAATGAATAATAGAAGATAGCGAAAAGAAATTTTGCAGACTTGCATTCAGAGCATTTAGAATAAGGATGTAAGAAAAGCCAGGGACTACTTAATGATTGTTCAAAGATATGATGGTCCTCCCCAGAACTACTTTCAACCTTCTTTTTGAAGTTACAGTGGCTGCTCTCTACACCATGGTCACGTGATTACATTTTGGGCCCTTGGCAATTGGCACACCTCTATGGCACTTTGTAGCATCCTGGGGTCCTGTGACCATAATTTGCAATGTTTTACGGCAGTTTCTAGTATTTATTTTCAGTTTTTGGCTCCCTGGGGAAACTGGATTCATTTAAGTGGCTGGATTCTGGATTCTGTTAAGTGGCTTTCACTTAACAACTGCAGCAAGAAAGATTGAAAAATTGGGTCTGGTCATGTGATCTCTTGCCATGACTACAATGATTACAAAGGCTTATGACTGTAATTATGGGCTCAATTACTATTATAAATTGAGAACTACCTGTTCTTATAACAATTGCATTCCAATACAGCACTATCTAGGAGTTTTGAAACTATGTTTTTTAAACTACTAATTTTAACCTACGATTTTTAACCTACTACCCTGTTTCCCCGAAAATAAGACATGTCCTGAAAATAAGGCCAATTGGGCTTTTCAGGACACGTGCTAATATAAGCCATCCCCCACCAACTACGCGCCCCACTCCACCCGCCAGGCATGAAAGGGCTCCTGCCCCTTGCTTCTCTTCCCCACCATCTCTTTATTGAGAGGGGTGGCAGGTCCCCTTTAGGGTGAAATTTGGGGGTGGCAGGTGGGGCGGGAGAGAAGCATTTCGCTTCTCCCCCGCCCTACCTGCCACCCCTCTCAATAAAGAGATGGTGGGGAAGGAAAGCAGCCAGACTGCTGTTGCTTTTGGGGTGGGACGCGTTGGGCTGTGAGACGCGTGTCTTACCTTTCCAGCACCATCACGTTCCTCGCCTTTCTGTCCAGGGAGACACATTGTAGAAAAAACTTTATTGAGAGTTCAAGGAGTTTGGCTGAACTCGCGAGGAAGTTTTTTTCTACAACGTATCTCCCTGGACAGAAAGGCGAGGAACGTGATGGTGCTGGAAAGGCAAGACGCACGTCTTGTGGCCCAACGCATCCCGTCCCACCCCAATGGCAACAGCAGCCTGGCTGCTTCCCTTCCGTATATGTACCTTGCTCAATAGTAGTAACTGTGAGAGGGATCTTGGAGTCCTAGTGGCAACCATTTAGATATAAGCCAGCAGTGTGCAGCAGCTGCCAAAAAGCCAACATAGTTCTGGGCTGCATAAACAAAGGGATAGAATCAAGATCACGTGAAGTGTTAATACCACTTTATAGTACCTTGGTAAGGACACACTTGGAATATTGCATTCAGTTTTGGTCGCCACGATGTAAAAAAGATGTTGAGACTTTAGAAAGAGTGCTGAGAAGAGCAACAAAGATGATTAGGGGACTGGAGGCTAAAACACATGAAGAACGGTTGCAGGAACTGGGTATGTCTAGTTTGCTGAAGAGAAGGACTAGGGGAGACATGATAGCAGTGTTCCAATATCTCAGGGGTTGCCACAAAGAAGAGGGAGTCAAACTATTCTTCAAAGCACCTGACGGTAGAACAAGAAGCAATGGGTGGAAACTAATCAAAGAGAGAAGCAACTTAGAACTAAGGAGAAATTTCCTGACAGTTAGAACAATAAATAAGTGGAACAACTTGCCTGCAGAAGTTGTGAATGCTCCAACACTGGAAATTTTTAAGAAGACCTTGGATAACCATTTGGCTGAAGTGGTGTAGGGTTTCCTGCCTGGGCAGGGGGTTGGACTACAAGGCCTCCAAGGTCCCTTCCAACTCTGTTATTCTATTTCTATTTCTAAACACCTGATGCAAATGCATGTCATAGCTTGTGTATGATTATATTATAATTATTATTATTGTGCCATATGCAAATTCTTTTGTGTGTCCAGTCACACTTGGCCAATAAAGAATTCTGTCTGTCTGTCTGTCTGTCTGTCTGTCTGTCTGTCTGTCTGTCTGTCTATCTATCTATCTATCTATCTATCTATCTATCTATCTATCTATCTATCTATCTATCTATCTATCTATCTATCTATCTATCTTTGTCCCCTTGTTTTGTGGCTGCCTCCAGAATCACATTTACTGCATGTGAAGAAAGAAAACTTATACATAACCCCAAGTGTCAGTGATGAATTTAATAGATTCCTCATTCTTGTTCCTCCCTCCACCTGGAAAGGCATCCTAGTTAAACTCTTAGTCCAGGACAGCTGGAAGAAGCCTCAGGCAGAAGACATCTAATCAGGGGTGAAATATTATTGATTCAGATCAGTTCAGTTGAACCGGTAGCGATGGCGGTGGATGGTTCGGAGAAGCATTAGTAATGGCATGAGGCTCCACCCACCTGCCTGGTTGTTACTTCCTGCTTTTAACCAAGAAGTAACCTGTTTTTTACCCTCTGAGCATGCACAGAAGGGTTTGCGCATGCACTTCCAAACTGGTAGGGAAGGTAAGTTGATTTCACCCCTACATCTAATCAACCCCACTTCCTTATAGACTGGGAAAGAGAAATTCTTATCAATCCATGACAAAACTGAACTGAAACCAAGTTAAGAGGTCAGCCCTTCAATTTTCTTTCTGCTTTTTTTTCCTGTAATATCCTTGTTTGTAACTGCTAGAAAGGGCAGTGCCATGCCTCTTGTAGGTTGTGAACATGTTCTAAATCAGGGGTGTTAAACTCAAGGCCCAGCATGGGATGCTTAGATCTGGCCTGCGGGGCTGCCCTGGAAACAGCAAAGGACTGGCCCGCGGTGGCTTTGCCAGCAAAAACAGAGCTTGGGAGGGCCGCGTGCTCCGTTTTCACTGGCAGAGTTGCAGAAGGCCGTCCCTGCTGAAAACAGAGCTTGGAAGCCCATTTTCCCTAGCAGAGCCTTCAGGCCACCAAAGGCGCCCCCGACATGAGTGATGTCAATCTGGCCATGCCCCTGCCCTGCTCCCCCCCGAGGGCAAACACAACTCTGATGTGTCCTCAATGAAATTGAGCTTGACACCCCTGGTCTAAATTATTATATATGCTGAACAAAGATCCATGATAAGACATGTTAGTTACTGTAGAGGAAAGTACAGCCACTTCATGGGAGCACCTTCACAAGCACAATCAATGTGATCTGCTTCCAGAGGCTTCAAGCAGCTTAAATTTGTGAAAATGAAAAACCAAACCAAACCAAACTACAATTCAGCAGATTACTTTGCAAGTAACCAAGCTGTGTTGTTGAAATATTCAAAGCACTGTAATCTCACCTGCATATCTACTGGTAGTTTCTGATCTTTCTCTATCAGCACAAAAGAGCCTGGGGGAAGTTGAGAAATAGTGAAAGGACTATACAATGCCACCACTTCCTGCAAGATGTAATAATAGAGATGTCTAGAGGGTTTCTGTTTTAGAAAAACCAATGTTGACTTAGGTAACCACTGTGATGAGAAGCCATTTTGCATGTTTGTCCAAAGTAGACAGGATTTCCCCTAGAATGATACAGTGAAAAAAAGAGTTTCTTTCTTTTTTTTTCTTTTTCTTTGTCTCTCTCTTCTAATGTGTGGAATTCTAGTAAAGGGCGTAGGAAGAAATACTAGTAGTTCTTGAGTTATGACCACAACTGAGCCCAAAATTTATGTTGCTGGGTAAAACATTTGTTAAGTGAGTTTGCCCCATTTTACAACTTTTCTTGCCATAGCTGTTAAATGAATCATTACGTTTGTTAAATTTGTAACATGGTTGTTAAGACAATCTGGCTTCTCCATTGACTTTGTTTTCTCAGAAGTCTGCAAAAGCGGATCACATGACCCCAGGACAATGAAACCGTCATAACTATGAACCACTTGCCGAGCATCTGAATTTTGATCACGTGACCATGGGGATGCTGCAACAGTTGCAAGTGTGAAAAACAGGCATAAGTCACTTTTTTTCAGTGCTGTGGTAACTTCAGTCACTAAATGAACTGTTGTAAGTCGAAGACTATCTGTATATCTGACCCTGTCTTGCTTTTGCTGTCAAATAAATTCAACTAGTCATCGGGCCCTCAAGTATAGGATGCCAATGGGAATATACAGATAGTCCTCAACTTAAAAACAGTTCATTTAGTGACCGTTCGAAGTTACCACGGCACTGAAAAAAGTGACTTATGACCGTTTTTCACACTTACAATTGTTGCAGCATCCCCATGGTCACATGATTAAAATTCAGATGCTTAGCAAGTGGTTCATAGTTTGGTTGGAACTGGGCATATCTTCACTTGCTACAATCATATGGAAACGTGCAATTGGTTATTGGTTGTCCCTGTGGACCAGACTCCCAGGCTATTACCTAGGCCAATGCCTATGGCGGGACCCTTTTCATAGTCGCTAGGCCCATAATATCCATACAAAACTTTTGAAGATCGGGATTTCCCCCATTGAAGCTTTTATTTTAGCTGGACAACATTGATAGACAACTAAATCTGGCAAATGGATCGGGAACATGCTCACTGTTTTCCCTTGGAATTGTTCCCTTGCCTCACCCTCCACTTTACCTCTCCGCGTTACACTCTATCAAACATAGGCTCGCATTTAATCGTGATCCCCTCAAATGTCCTCGACAGTAGGCTCTCAGGGGGAATAAAATCCACCTATTGTACATGTGACGGCCGATCCCCAGAATCTCTGTTCCACATTACATTTGTATGTCCTCACTACCGAGACATAAAATCAAGACTCATTTCCCCTATTTCCCAGAGATTCCCTGGATCACCTGATCTGTTCAGCCTTTATTTCCTACTCCAGGATGCAGACCCAAAGGTGGCAAAAAATTTTGCTGCAGTTGTGACTGAAAAAAACCGGGGGAAGAGATGGGTAATCTCTATGGCAGAGGATCACTAGTATTGACAGTACAGATTGTATCCGAGGTAGTAGATGGTGTACTGTTGCATGATCTATTTACATTTGTAAAATCTACCCCCAATTTTATGTGTATTTTAATTTGGTCTTTGACCGCAATAAAAGCTATCTATCATAGTTATGATGGTTGCAGTGCCTTGGCTCATGTGATCCGCTTTTGCAGACTTCTGAGAAAACAAAATCAATGTTTTGGCAAGAAAGGTTGCAAAATGGAGCAAAATTTTCTGGATAACTGTCTCGTTTAGTAACAGAAATGTTGGGCTCATTTGTGGTTATAAGTCGAGAACAACCTGTAATTGTTTAGCCTGATGCATGAAACTTTAGATCATGATCAACATCTGATGAAAATCGTATTTGCTATATTCTGAATTCAAAGTTCTTCTCCTAATCTACCAAGTGATGCTTTGGCTGCTTTCCAAGAGGAAATGGAAAAGCAATGCTTCATTTATTATACATGCTGCAATGAAGTTTTACCTGAACCTGTGACCTTTTTAGACGGTTTAGGCCATCTCCCGCAGTGTGGAGGTAATAGATAATTTTACATCTTTCTATCGCTTCAGATATTCTTGCACGCTAGAATGCTGCAACTGATGCATTTCAGGCTTGTTTGTAAATATCCCACTAAATCATTTCATTTAATACCTTTTTCTCTCCACCCTGTGAGAAGAGTGACATGATCTGCATTTTTCATTACAAACTTGCTGAGTTTGCAGCAATTGCTTTTGTCAAGTCACGGATATGATTATTACCTGAAACATCCACAGGGAATCAGTAGTCCATTATTAAGTACAGGGCAATGATGCAGAAAGACTCTATGTGTGTGTGTTGGTATTCAGCAATTTCTATCTGGTTCAGGTGAACCAGTAGCGGTGACTGGGGGGGGCTCCACCCACCCACCCGGACGTCATTAGGTACATCCCATTTTTGATACTGCGCATGCCCAGAAGGTCCTACACATGTGCATAGGTGGCATGTGCACTCCCATTTGCGAACTGGTAATTTGTGAAGGTAAGTGAGTATCACCACTGGTGTGTGTGTGTGTGTATGTGTGTGTGTGTGTGTGTGTGTGTACATACTATGGAGATTCTCAGCCATCCAAGTTATGGTTGTTCAAAAAAGGTGCTTTTTCAAGAGGCAACTGGACTTCTTTATTCTTCCTTGAAGACATTTCACTTCTCATCCAAGAAGCTTCTTCAGTTCTGACTGAATGGTGGAGAATGGAAGGATTAATATTCCTTGCAGTAATCTGGTTGTTAGCCCTCTTTCTGAGAGTTGATGAGGCCATTTGGAGGTTTATCAGTGCCCTACCTATGAATAGTGCAAATGGATGTGGAAGTGCTGAAAGGACTGTGTTGTAAACAGGAGATGGATGGTGCTGTATCTCTCCCCCTCTGTTGAGAGAGGGCTGTTCAGTGTTACTGTAGATGGCCTCTTTGACCCCTCTTTCAAACCAGTGGTCCTCTCTGTCCAGAATGTGGATTTTGCTGTCTATAAAAGCAGATGGACTGCTGAATCTTGTCCTGATGGGTTTGTTCTCCTATGTTGCGTCATGCATTTGTGAAGTGGTTGTTTTGTTTCTCTGGTGTACAGATCTGCATATGTCTCACTGTACTGTGTATATCACATTGTTCAGTTTGTGTCTGGGTGTTTTATCCTTGGGATAGAAAAGCTTTTGCCTCTGTGTATTCTTGGATTTAAAGTGTGCAAATATGTTGTGTTCACTGAAAATCCTCCTGAATTTTTTTCAGATATTCCTGCAAAGTACAGAATGACAATGTTGCTTCATTTATGGCTCTTTTCTTTGTCTATTATGGAGGAGCTCCTGCTTTGTGTGTGTGTGTGTTTTCTTTATTTGATGAAGTCCCAGTTGGGATAGCCACAAGTTCTGAGGGTTTTCATGATCTTTTTCTTTTACATCTTTGCAGATAGACAGGATTTCAACCCAGTGGTGTAGGGTTCTGATCACCCCCATTTTGTACTCCAGGGGGTGGCGAGAATCAAAATATAAATATTGATCTCTGTGTGTGGGTTTTCTGTAAACTTCAATTTTAAGGCTTCTGTCTTCTTTAATGTGTACTGCACAGTCCATGAAGGCCAGACTATTTTCCTTAACATCTTACCATGTGAAGTTGATGTAGCTGTCCACATAGTTTATGTGTGAAGGTTTTCAATCCCTGTGTTTTAATCTTGACCCAAATATCTGACACACAAACCTATACCAGTAAGTCGGTGGAGTTTAGTAGGAC
This sequence comes from Coluber constrictor foxii, assembly GCA_038048745.1. Taxonomy (NCBI): domain Eukaryota; kingdom Metazoa; phylum Chordata; class Lepidosauria; order Squamata; family Colubridae; genus Coluber; species Coluber constrictor. The sequence continues at coordinate 77,176,872 of CM075961.1, forward strand.
TTTGGTTTCTACCTCTTCCATGTAGCGACTGGCCACAATGGGGGCCACAGGTGAACCTATGACACAGCCTTGATTTTGTCTGTAGAAACTTCATTGTATTTAAAATAGGTATTGGTCAGACGGAGGCCCAGCATGTTACATATGTTATCTGGGCTAAAGTTGGTTCTGTCACCTAAGGTGATATCTTATAGCAGTTATTTCTTCACTACCATGACAGCTTCAGTTATTGGAATGCAAGTGAAGAGTGAAATCACATCTTCAGAAATCATAGCCTCATCCACATCCAGTTTTAGTTGCCAAACCTTGTTGACCACGTCCTGTGAATTGTTTATGTGATGGGTGTTGTTGCCAATTAGAAGAGCATTGTTTTGCAATGGTGGTTAGATGTCAGTGGTTAGATGTTTGATTAGGTGTTTTGCAATGATGTGCTGAGTGGCAACACCACCCACTGCATAAACAAGTCCAGTTACCTTGTGTGTGTGTACAGCACGGATGTCAAACTCATGACGCGATGTTTTTTCCCTTCACAGAGCTGGAGTGGGCATGGCCTGCACATAACGCACCTAGGCCCGCGGGCCACCAATTTTGACACCCCTGGTACACTGTTGAAATCTGTCAAATGTCTAGGTTATTGCCTGTGCAGCAACACGATCCTTATTGTTCATTGAGAAAATATCAGATTGGGAATCACCCCACAAAAATGGGAATGGGAATGGGAAAATGGGAAAAGCCAAATCCAACAAGGATTCAGTTCCAGTTTCTTGGAGTTCTTTCTTGGAGTTAAAGAAAGGGAAGGGCATTATCCAATCTAATTGAACCTAGAAGGTAAATATATTAGTAGGTTCACTGATAAGAGGCTTTTTTTTTTTTTGCCTTCAAGTCAGTGTTGACTCCTAATGAGTCCCTAGACATCCCTCTGCAGTTTTCTTGAAGTGATTTGCCGTTGTTTCCTTTCTAGGGCTGAGAGAATGTGAATGGCCCAAGGTCACTCAGCTGGGTTGTGCCTAAGGAGGGACTACAACTCATGGTCCCCTAGTTTTAGTCTCATGCTTTACCCAAACTGGCTCTCGACTGAGGTATTGGGAGGCTGTCAAAGATATAAATTTGCAGCTGCAACTGCCCTGTTGAAATCCTATCCCTTTTCTCTATGCATCACACAAGCAGGGCCACAATTTCACAGTCATGGCTCCATCTTAATTTCCTTCACTACCATTCCTTGCAGAGATGCAGCTACAGTAGCTTCATATCAAATGTAAATTGGAAATCTAGAGAGAGCAGAACATTAAAGAGAAAAGCAGCCCACTCAACAATCTGTCCTCAAATAAATTTCTCCTAAGGTGGCAAGAGCTCTGTAAGAAACCTGGTATAATAAATTAGTGGTTATCACATCAGTAGTCTCCCCAGTAAATGATGCTTGGAAAATCAAGCTGTTCATTTTAAGACACCTGAAGTTCTATTATTAGGGAAAACTGATTTTAAAAATCTAATATTATTTAGAAGACAAAGAGCAGCTTCTGGAAAAAAGGAATGGCTCTAATATACATGTACACCAAAGTATACTTGATGAAATGCTCAACTGGACTCTGAGGTTGCTATTTACTCCAAGTATGCTAGACAGAGAAGACTGCATGAATGCAAACCAATAGATGCTAACTTCAGTTTGTAAACTTGGCTCCTATTGTGAATCAATAGGAATACTTTATAAATTTCTTTACAAATTTCTTTGTAATTTATATGAAAATAAGGAGACATGAACCACAGATCCTTATAGATACTCCCTTGTGTACTGTAGGTTTTCTAGGAAAAACCTTAGTTTAAGAGATGGCATATTAGTGAACAAGAGCAAACATCTAAATTATTAATTGCACTAACACTATTGATACTACTCCTGATTTGCGGCTCTAGATGTTGTTGAATAACAATTGTGACAGACTGATCATTGATATAATGACTATGGTAGCTGAAGTCAGAGTTCAACAATATTTGTCAACCAAAATGGAGAAGACTGTAACAGAAGCTGGCTGCAATGTAAAACTATACTATCTTAGTAAAGCTCTTGAGAACTGAAGTACTTAAAGAAAATCCATATTTAGCATGCAAAAGCTGCAGCATTTGCAACTGTTTGCAAAGGATGCATTTTTAAATCCACATTTTTACTGCATAGCAATGTCTAAAAAAATACAAGGTATTGAAAAAGGCATTTTCCATTAATACATAACTTAAATTAATTTTTTTGAGATTACAATTGCAACTCACGAAGACTCCAACCTGATTGGAAATATCTCCAAATGTCATAAATCAAAGCCAAGGTTTCCCTGTTAAGGTTCCTACTCATTCCCTTGTCCCTTGCAAGCAGGAGCACCAACATACATTGTGACATTAATGTAAGAATAACCACAACACTTCAAAAGATCATAAGCTTCAGTCTTTAGCATTGAAATAGGCAGCCCAGAGGATGCAAGCAAGCCCAACCCTTTTTAAAAATTATTTCTTTGTTTTTCTGGAACACTGAACACTCAGGCTGCCAAAATCCTCAGCAAAGTGCTGATAAATGGAGGTATAATTTCCTACTCAGTTCAGTGATAAATGGTTGTGATAAAAATGTGTAAGATGTATACAGCTTTACTAAAAAAGAGAAACTTTATCTGATTTTGTAATCATTCCATCATCAGCGGTCTATTTTGAAGACAGGCAATCTCTAAAACTTCTTTATTTTATTTTTAAGCAGTGTGTCTCCATCAGCCAAAATAATATTCACCCCTGTAAGGTGTTCTTGCTATTTTTGAACTGTAATCTTATATTCTCAAATATTTTGCCAAGAACATAGCTGCCTCCTATAAAAATGGATGTTTGCTCTTTGGTTTTTTTCCCACGTTGCCAAACAAGCTCTTTGATCTAGAGCAGGCAACTACTGCCCAGTCATTTATCTTCCATCAGTTGGTGGGTAGAATCCAACATGTTGGCTCACTGGATTGCAACCCCTGAATGCCAGGGGCTAATCCTCCCCTCCTTCCAGGCTCCATCCAGTGCTAAGTCTTGGGGTCAATGTATGACCCCTGTAGTCTCCAGCCTATTCTCCCCTTTCTGCAGATCAGTTTGTCCATCTCCCTGCAGTCTCTACCTCTCTGGTCCAGTGGTGAAATGCAACTGGTTCTATTCAGCTCAGGCAAACCAATAGTGCCAGTGGTGGGAGGCTCCACCCAACCGCCTGGGCATCATCACATCCCATTTTTGACCCTCTGTGCATGCGTGGACGCACATTGCAAACCGGTAGTGAAGGTAAATGGATTTCATCCCTGCCCTGGTCCATAGATCATCTCCAAGACTGCCACATATGAAATCTCAAAGCCCAGGAAGAAAAAGGAAAGATATCCAAGAATACATTAGGAACCCAAATTCAAATAAAAGGGAAGAGCAAATCAAAGAAAATGGTCTCCTATTCTGTGCTTAGAAAATTTCTGTAAGAAATCTATTAATGTTCAAGTGTTTTGCCTCCAAACCTTTCTCCAAAGTGCTCCTCAGGATGCAATCAACCTTGGTTCATTCAAGAATTAAAGGACAATCAGAGGACTCTCTGGCTGATTTTTAATAAAAACTTAGCATTCATTTCCAAACACTACATTCTTTATAATCTGAATGGGCCATCTTTTGCAGACCATGTGTCATACTTGCTCTAAGGACCTGCAGTTCCCAGAATGATGGGGCTGACAAAACATTTGATTTGTTGTATTTAATAATACTGCAGTTATCCAACAGTAAAATGAGGTTTCTCCCAAATAATGACCTTGATTTAACACATTTGTCTTTTAAGAGTAGAGCCATACCTTTCTTTTATGATACCTCTTCCATTTAACTAGTTTTCTTGTCCCCATTTTTCTTTCTCTCCACTCCCAGTATAGTTACCTTTTAGTCCAATTCTTTTCTGCTTCCATCATTATTATTCTGCTGAAAAAAGGAACAAAATATATCTCTTTACACACTTCTATGTTTCAATCTGCCTGAAAGAGATAAAGAAATAGTTGGTACATGTAGACTGAGATCAATTAATTTACTAAATAACCTAAATCTATAGACAATTAATTTTAATTAGACATTATTTACTCACTTAACATGAGGGGAGGTATGCTCTTTTTGTAGTGTGAAATAAACCCACAATATATACATGTGAAAATGTATCACAAATATCCATTTAATAGAGGAATGAGTGAACTTCTAAATTCCAGATTCTTAGAATGATAAGATAAGGAAGCTGGATATTGTGTCACTATGTCCTTTTCTTTCTATTCTTTCATTTCATTTAATTTTTTTATTAGCCATTTTCTTCACTTTACACCTCAATTCCCATCTTTACAATACTCCTGTACCGGTATTCATTCATATTATATATACTCGATAAGTATAAGAAAGTGGCTAGAGGAAATAGTAAAACAACAAATAGAACTAAAACTGGAGATATTCTTACTAGGCATATTAACAGGGAACTACAATAAAAATACCCAATATTTAATATTACATGTAATTATAGTGGCTAGAATTGTTTACACACAAAATTGAAAAAAATGGAAATGATGATAAAGAAAATATTAGACTGCGAAGAGATGGATAGGCTGACAATGGAAATAAAAGATATAGGAGAAACGGAATATTATTTGATTTGGAATGAATGGTATAATTGGTTAGATAGTAGATGAAAAGATTAGAAAATTAACAAGAAAAGACAATTAACGAACTAGAAGATAGTAATAAGTATAAAGATAAGAGCAGATGAAGAATTTATCTATTCTTTCTTAAATTGAGAGTCACCTTTACTTGGGGTAAATGCAGCAAATTGATGAGTCTGTTATTTATTTTTTGCTTTCTTCCTTTCTTTAAGCATAATTCAGAAAAAGCTTTAAGAGGCACTTGGAAAGATGCAACAAACTCAATATGCCTACTGGAAAGGAATGTAGGCAAGTCAACCTTTTAAAAGTTCCTTTCAACTTCAAATATGGCATATAAATCTGAAGTTATCTCTACTATATATTTAAACAGGTATGGCTAGACCAGTTCATGAGAAAATGGGAATAGGCTGGATATTTGCAATAGCAGGAGACATTGGCATTTCTAAACCATAGTATTCTCTTCATCTTCCATTAGTTCCTGAAATATCAACTGCTTGTTAAGACCACTTCCCCAAAATTCCCCAAACTACCCATGGTCCTCTACTTTTAAAATTTGAAAATAACTTGCTCAACCATTCCTTGATATCTCTGGGCAGTGCCATCACCTAGAGCAGTGTTTTTCAAACTTGGCAATTTTAAAATGTATTGACTTCAACTTGAATGACAAGTTCTCTAGTGTCTCTGTACTTGTGAACTTGCCAACTAATTGGGGTGATCAATGGTAGGGATGGGATGATGCAATTTAATAATCAATTATTGAATCTTTCTCCTCCTTTCTTCCATATGTATATATCTTCTTATTGGTTGTTTTTTTTCCTTATTATTATTGGTTATTTTGCAATTCAAAATTGCCATGGTACTTATGGAGATCTTAACTGGTAGCAGGGATGGTTAGAACAATTTGCTCCATGTTGGATAGATGAAGATCTTATTGTTCACACTATACTGATGGAAGCCACTGTTAACTAATAATGTGGATGTAATCTACACATTTTAAACCTCTCAGGATGAAGCAGTCTCCCCTTAGGTGTTAGCACCATCTGCTGTTGCAGAAAATGGTTTGGAGGAGCAATGATTTTCCTGAAAATAATAGGCACATGATTTGCTTAACATGGTAGTACCGCCTTCCCGGCTTCATGAACTCTAGATTTATTGGGGATTCCTAGACACCCCTAGATATTACTGATTCAGAATTTTGAGAATGTTAGTCTCAATATATTTTAGTATAGTCACAAGTTTCTAGTTAGAGGGAAACCGAATCAGTGAAAGAAAATGACCCATAGGAACCGTAACTTCTTACTTAATGAAGAGATGGTATGAAGAAAAGATAATGAGATGTTTCTGGCCACCTCATTCAAAGGTTTCTGCAGAATGTGCTCAGGAGACTATGTCTTTGACAACCATCCAATCTGCCACCAATACTAAAATATAACAGCAAACATTGTCAATGTGTTCTAAGAGTTCTATCAGTTTTAGAACTCTTAGAAGCCAATGTAACCAATTGTTCTCCATCACAGCCAAAAGCTATCTAAGTCCTAAATATATCATATGCAACGCATGATATGACCTGGGACACAAAACATTCATAGCTTGAATGGGCCTGGGCAACAAGAGAAAAGAAATAACTAAGAATAATAATCTTAATAAAAATAACTATTAAGAATTAACCTCTTATTACTTGTAAGAGTGGGGATATTCACTGTGCCTGCTTTATATCTACCTCCACTACTCCTTTTTCAGGAAATGTTGGCAAGGAAGACCTTTGGGCTGGTCAGCTACAGTGGAAAAAGTTCACTGATGAATTTACTACTCTTCTCACTAACCCCATATATTCCCCATGCAAGAAATTATTATTATTATTCTATCATATGTAGAAGATGAAGGGGACAAAGTCCAGGAACAATGCTTCACAGTAATAGTCACAGTTCCATGGAGTAGCTTTCCTCCAGAAGCCAGATTAATACCCACTCTTATTTTGGAAGCTGGTTAAAATGGAATTGCCTCAGAGAAGTTTTAAGGAATGGGAACTTCTTGATTGTGAATGTTTTTCAATTTTTTGTTGCAGAATGCTTTTTATGCTTCTTGCCATGTATATCACAATTTTAGATTTTAATGACATTAATCATTGAGAGTCTACTATGTGATCATGGCAGCATACAAAATTGATAAATAAGTAAATAACATTTCTTTTTGCCTGTGAAGAGTGAATGCTCAGTTCCTTCCAAGGATGATAGGTTGGCATTTGGAAGGACAAAAGATGACCATTCTCAAATCCCTTCCCACCCACTACTATCACTCAAAACAACAACAACTATCTGATAAATTTTTGAAATCCATGTTATAATAAGCATCTTCCATAAAAATAAAGTTTAGCATATTGGGGATTATAAACTGGATAAAAAAAAATTGCAAAAACAAAGCCAATGTTCAGAAATTTCATATAACCACAAGAGGGAGATCACGTACTGTTCAGCTTGTGGAAATTCATATTGCAGCTACTCATGTTTAGAATACTGTAGATCAGGCATGTCCAACAAGCCCACAGACCACATGTGGCTCTGGAGAGCTAATGATGCGGCCGCACAAGATCGTAAACTTTTAACATTATTGCGTGGTTTACAGCTATTTTACTATATATCTTAGATGCATCCCCAGACAATAATTCTTCACTCAATGTGGTCCAGGTAAACCAAAATGTTGGACACGGCTGTGGTAGACTGCTCGGGAGTGGATGGAAAAAGATCCAGGGGCTACAGCTAAATGGGAAAATTAATTTTAAATGTTTTTGATCAAAATCTATTATTTGGCTGTCAAGATATTTGGAGCAACTTTGATTTTAAAATTTTGCGGATGCTTTTCCTGCATAACCAAAAGCTTATGGTCTTTAATATTTAATAGTGAATGAGCCACAGAATATCTAAAAAGACGACTGTGCAATGTCTTAGCCAAACCGGACCTTTTATTTGGAGACATGTGCTGTTTCTGCATGACTAGTTTGCTATGACACCCCAGCTGCATCCCTTACATTGCAAATATCTGAGTGTAAACAAGATATTAATTCCCAAATGTTCTCTCTTTCCAAGATAACTTCATATAAAAGCATTCATAGAGTAAATTGTATGCATTGCACTAAGTCATAATTTGTTTAATTACGGTTTATTAATAAACCACTATTGTCTGGGCCCGCTTAATATGCTGTCATAAAAATAGTTTACAAATTACACTGTGACTTACTGCTTTGGGTGAACCCATAATAACAGGAGTTCTTGGGTTAGATCCATATATAGATCTACACGTAATCATAGTTTTAAAAATAACAGTTTTAATGTTTTGGCATTTTAGCTGATTCTATTCAAAAGGGTCTATAGCTATGAGTAACTCTAGGTTCACATTCAGGGGAGAACTGAAACAAAAATAAGAACTAGAGAGTCAAGGGACTGAGATAGATTGGTATACAAGACTGCAAATACAATCAAAATATGAAGCAGATCATAGACAATATGGCTTTAACTTGGGGAAATCAGAACTGGATGAAATATTGACAGGAACAGATGAGAAAATAATTAAGAAATTATATAATTATTTATTGCGTATTAGACTAGAGGATGAAGATGTAAAAGAAACAATGATAGCATGGGCAAAGAATTTTGGATATACCATAGAACTGGGGAAATGGCAACAACTTTGGGAAAGAAACTATAAATTAACAATGGCAACAGCCTATAAAGAAAACTTTTATAAGGTGTTTTATAGATGGCATATGGCACCAGAAAGATTAGCTAAGATGTTTAAAGATAGATCAGCTAAGTGTTGGAAATGTCACCAGTTGCCGGGAATATACTATCATATGTGGTGGTTGTGTAAAGAAGCAAAACAATACTGGGTGAAAATACAAACATGGTTAGAGGGAATGTTGCAGCTACGTATAGAGTTAAAACCAGAGATATTCTTATTGGGAATTTTACCAGAGAACTATACTAAAGAAGATACATATTTGATTATTCACATAATAACAGCAGCTAGAATTATGTTTGCACAAAACTGGAAAGCAGATAAAATCCCGTTGGAAGGAGAAATTATAAAGAAAATTTTAGAATGTGCAGAAATGAATAGATTAACATTGAGAATAAAAGATAAAGAGGAGTTGATGTATTGTACATGTACATGTACATGGGATAAATGTATTGTACATGTACATGGGATAAATTTTATGATTGGTTAGAAAGGAAATATGAATAAGGATAGAGAGATAAAATAGAGAATAGATGGGAGAAAACAATTAGAAAAATAGATACCTAGATAATGTCAAGTAAACAGAGAAAGGGGGGATAAAAGGGGAAAAAGTGAGATATTATAAAAATGTATGCAAATGATGAAATAAAAATAAATAATAATTGAATAAGAAATTGAAATGAGAATAAAGATAATTAGAAAATTGGGGCTGCTCGATTACCACTTTAGATGGTGGTATCACTGAAAAGGGAAACAACAGGAGAGAGGGGAAAGAGTAGAGAAAGAGGAAGGGAGAAGAGAGTGGAGAAAGAAGAAAGGAAAAAGGAGAGGAAGAAAAGGGAGGAGAAAGAGGAGCAGAGGAGAAGGTTAGAAGGGGGAAGAAAACAGAAGTGGGGAAAGAGATGGGGAAGTAGGAAAGAGGAGAGGAATAATGAAGGAAGTAGGAGGAGAAAGAGGAAGAAAGAGAAGGGGAGGAGAAGAAGAAAAGTTGGAGTAAAGGTAAAGGGTAAAAGACAGCCCCCAAAAAATAAAAATGAAAAATGAAAGTTAAAAGAAAAGATGAATGAAAATGATGGAAATGACTGTACGTGTAAATGTGTTTTTGAGAAATAAAAATCAAAAAGTTTTTTGATAGGTTCATATTCAGCATTCTTCATGTGTTGTCAAATTCACATAACTGGCACTGCCCAGGATGGCATGCTTAGAAGACAATATAAACTACTCAGCAATTGCAGGTGTCGTAGATGAATACCATCATGTCTCCATTTAGCAGAAGACATCTTGAGCATTTCCCACCACTTGAAAAACTAATTATTTCCATTATTCTGGAATAAATTTTGACATTATAGAGCTAAATTAAGAAAGAAAGAAAAGCAGCATTATTCTGAGCCAAAACCTCCTAAGAGAAACTATGTACTATGAGAACATCTTAATGGGAATGTGAGGTAATCTTGAACATGATCCAGTTCATTAATAAATAATTGAAATATCCCTGGGAGGTACAGCATATACAAATAAAAGCTTGTTGCATCAATAGCTCCAAGATGTGAGAATTACTTCTAGTTGGGTTTATGGCCAAGATATCTGATTTCATCTATAAAGCAGGCATTCCCAATATGGTTGTCATTGTAATGCATGGACTTCATCTCCCAGAGTTCTCCAACCAGCATAAACATTGCTAAGAATTGTGGGAACTGAAGTTCATACATTTACAAGACACCAAAGTTGGGAACTGCTGTGCTAAAGCATTTTAGGTGATTGAGCAACAGGAATATACCAGCAGGAATAATATGAACAGTGTTTGGAATATGAAATGGAACAAGTCACAGTAGGAAGTAGAGTCAGCATGCACTAGGGAAACAGAATCAAAATCAAAGCCAGTTTATGTATTCCCCATACATAATCTAAATTAATATGTGATACTAGCAGCAGCAATATCCAGATAGCATATCAAGTGGAGGCTGATTATAGAAGTATCTTTTATTTCTTCTTAGTACAAACTATTTTCTGAGCTGCTAATTAGCCAGGCATATGCATAACTACAAGTGTTGTTTTCTACTTTTAAAAAGATAACGTGAACTTTTTCTACAACTAATTTATTTTTGTTTCCAAATTAGCTACTGAAATAATGCATCGTTGAAATAATTTTAGCCTATGGAGGTGGTTTAATCTAAAACCACCTTCCATAGGCTAAAATTATTTAATTGTAGAACTGAACCCAGGAATATTAAACAAAAGTAGAAGTCATATCTTTTTGAACTGTATAGCACTTAACTATAGAAAAGGGGCAGGCAACTTTTTGTGGGAGAAGGGGTCAAACGCTGTATTTGGATTTTGCATGGTGTGTGGGCTACATATTTACATTTAATTAAAATAATATGATGACACTAACAATGTTTCCTACCCATGCATTAATTTTTTAGCCCCGCCTAAGCATTTTGAGGGAACATGCAACCGAGAGCCTCGTCTTGTATAGTTCTGCTTTAGAACAACTTCTGTGGCAGAATTTTACTAAAGGCTTTTAACATCAGATGATTGCCTATCTGATATTTCCCATGCAAGTCTAATTTTTTAACTCAGAATCCCAGCCAGAAGGGATTTAATAAAGAAGTTAAATGTCTTGGATTGCACATTTTATTTGAGAGGCTGGGAGAACCTCTTGGCAATTTCCCCTTCTACATGCTCCAAACTTACTTTCTCTTTTTGTGTCTATGTGCTATCCCATCATTCTTTCTTTTGTTCTCATTACTACCAACCTCCTCCTCAATCAATCAATCATTTTATTCAGGAGTGGGTTCTAAATTTTTTTAATACCGGTTCTGTGGGCATGGCTTATTTTGTGGGTGTGGCTTGATGGTCAAGTGACAATTCTTTAGGAGTTAGCAGAGGTACTGGTCTACCAGGCTTTTAACTGCTTGCAGAGCTGTACCGGTCTACTCATTTGTTTTTGGAGGCACTGGTCTACCAATTTATTTTTGCAGGCATCAGTCTACTCATTTGTTTTTGAAGGCACCGATCTACACTGCCTTTTAACACTGATCAGCTGTAGGGCGGCCCTTTGAAGCCCTGCGGCAAGAATCTAAACAGTTTTTTTTCTTCTAGCCGGTCAGCTGGGACTCAGGAGGCAGCAATAGATTGGGGGCGGGGCCAAATAAAAGTTAAGAATAAGGGGTGCGGGGGTGGGGGTGGGGAAGAACCAGTTTGGTGACATCATATCATCATTGCTACTGGCTTGACGGAACCGGGCTGAACCAGGAGGAACCCACCACTGATTTTATTATTTCAGTCATAGACCAGAGACCACAGCAAGTAAAAACATTCAGTAAATTTACAATTAAAAATTCTAGCATAAAATAATAAATAACAACTAAAATCTATCATAAAATCCAGTCTGTCAATTATACATGGTCTAACTATATTAAAATTACAATCCATAAACTGTGTGGTCCATTGTCAGTTTAATACTAAAGGGAAAGAAATAAGCAGTGCGAAGGGTTTGCCATATTTGTTATATAACATAACTATGATGGAGTAGACACATGTTTGCGGTGAATCTCCAGTGCTGTTGTGAAAAAATTAGTCACCTGCACTGTAGTTATGGACCATTCATCCTTAAGCAGCCACTGGAAATAAGTAGTGTTGGAACAGCCAGGATACCTAGCAGTTACTAGCAGAATATGTTTTTTCATAATCTCTTGTGTAAAAGGAACATCGAAGGAGTATGTGACCCACAGTCTCCACCTCTCCTGAGCCACAGGAACAGAGTCTTTCTGTCAATGGTATTTTTTTATACTTGCCGTACAGGATGGCCAATGGAAATGCATAGCACCGTGCGAGCAAAAATGCTTTCTGCTGGTTTGCTGACTCCAACTGGCTAAGATAACTGGCAGGAGTAACAACATCTCTAATGGTGTCTGGATCCAGAAACAACAGAGCTTTTGCTAAGTCCGTTTGCCTTTTTATGTCCTCAAACCCTTTGTCGCAGGATTTGTTTTGCATGGTCGTAGTCCATCTTGAGTACTGAAGCTGGGGAGAAGCCAAGTTTGGCAAGATTGGACTCAATAGCCTTGATCCATGACGAGGAGAATTTGTCTTGGATTAATGGAGCCAGACTTTGTGGAAAGAAGTTAAATTTTAGCCACCTCCTTCTCTTAAATACTATTTCCTCTTTTTCTCTCCACTTCCTTGATCATTATTTTTATTTTATCCTCTCTGGTCCAGTTCACCTCTACCTCTGCCAAACTATTGTGCTATTTTTCAATGCAATCCTCTTTGCTGTTTATCCACCACATCCCTGCTATTCTCCCTATTGTCAGGATTCTGCCTTTTCCTCTCTTCCCTACTCCATCCAATATTTTTGCCCTCCATTCCAGGACCCATTTCCCTTCTTTTCTTCCATCCTCTACTATCCAGGATCCAAACCTTTGCCTTGTCCCTGGTAAGGGACCCAAACTTCTTATGCTATTGTCCTTGTCACTTATTTAACTGGGTAAACAATAGGAAGGATGCTATTCAGGAACAGCATAATATCAAGTGAGAAAATATATGTTTCTGAATGGTGGTGTATTTGAAGATTACATATTGTACAATATTATCTCTCTATATAGGAATATATTAAGTGCTGGACAGTGATTGGGAAGATGTGAGATTCAGAATTTCTCTCTGACAAAGAATTGAATGATTTCAGGCCAATCTTTTTCTTAGTCCAATCTATCTGAGAAGCCAGAAACAAACATTTTTCCCCACGTTCTTTTTTTTATATATATATAGAAAATTCAGCCATGATAACCCTAGCTAGGAATCTCTACTGAACTATTTCACAGTAGAAAATTCATCTGTTCCCTTGCCAGAATGAATTCCAAGGAGCACAGAAAATGCTTTGTGACAATATAAATTAGTTAACCTGGACAGGTCTACTCAGGTTCAAAAAGCATGCTTGGCTTTTTAGAAAATTAAATGTATATTTATTATGCAATGAGCCACTGGAAGAGGAATACTCATTCATTATCAACAAGTTTTGTGAAATAATGTTTGGCATTGTACCAGAGGGTATGGGCATTTTTAAGACATGTGGACTTCAATTCCCAGAATTCCTCAGCCATTGTTCTGCTTGATCACAATCACCATCACCAATGACCAAAAATCAAGCTACTTTTTGAGCAGAGAAAGCAACCGTCTCTGTTTTTTCCAGCAGAACAGCCTTGCAGAGTTGGTAGAGAGGAGCCGAGATCTATCTCAAAGCTTCAGCATTTATATGATACTGAAGCTATCTTTCCAGTTGGTCCATTTGTTTGGTTTCAACTTTTGCTAAAGATAAAAAAACTGATAAAAAATAATATTGTGTAGTTTGCTATATGGTTTTCATGCAATGGCAGAGAGGTAGTGATAAGGACCTCCCTCAATGATTCTACTACAGATAGTCCTCGACTTACAACAATTCATTTAGTGACCATTCAAAGTTACAACGGCACTGGAAAAAGTGTCCTATGAATGTTTTTCATGCTTACAACCATTGTCCATATTTATGACGGTTGCAAAATCTCTGGGTCATGTGATCTTTTTGCGATCTTTTGACAAGCAAAGTCAATGGGGAATCCAGATTCGCTTAACAAATGTGTCACTAACTTAACAAACACAATGATTCATTTAACAAGTGTGGCAAGGAAAGTAGTGAAATGGGGCAAAACTTACTTAAATGTTTCACTCAGCAGTATAAATTTTGGGCTCAATTATGGTCATAACTCGAGGATTACTTGAATGCTCCTGCATCACACAACATGCAGTTTATATGTACATATTTGGGCTGGATCTGAAAGTATTAAGAGTCAGGCAGAGATAGAGAATAGAGGTTGCTCAATACAGAAGCCACCTGCAAGAGAGAGGGGGGGGAGGGGGAGAGATAGGGGGGAGGGAGGGAGGGGGAGAGAGAGTGCATCAAATCTACTCCCCAGACACATTTCAGCAAAACCAGGCAGGAATGAGTAGCCTTTGTGTGCCCAGTGGTTGCGTTGTTTTTCTCTTCTACAGCATGTTTGTTTTCATTAGATGCACAATTTGTGGTTAGAGCACTTGTCACCAGAGGCCAGTAATAATGGTTTTAAAAGGAATGTTACAGAAAAGCTCTTGAGGGAAATAAAAAAGAGCTTTTTAAAATAGGAGAGGACGGTACCTTTCTTAACTAAACATACAACAAGTAGTAGGCTTTATTGTAATGAATGCTTATTCTATAACTTGGAGGTTTTACCCATGCCATGGCACCATATATGGCAGAATACTTTTGTGTAAAGAAGCCTTGTCTTGCATGACAAGCATTTCCAGCTGCTTTGAATTTCAGATCCAAAACCTCAAATGTGATTTATTCGTAGTCATCAAGCACAAGAACCTTGTAATGCAACTTGGAAGCCACATTCATGTTCTGCAAAAGAAACTGCCTTTCTTTCTAAAGAAACATAACAGCGTATGAGTTATGTATAATGATTTTAAATACATTAACACATTGCAAATATGTGAAAGTCACTTTCCACGACCAGGCTAATTGAGAATTCTGGAAAATGAAATCAAATACAAGTGGAGAGATCTAAGTTGGGACGGTTGCATTGCAGTACACAATAGGCAAGAAAAAACTATAAAAACAGTAAATCAAAATGTACCTTAAAATCTCTGGAGTACTTTTGAAAGAGAAGGAAGAGAAGAGAAAAGAGAGGAGAGGAGAGGGAAAAGATCAGGGAAGGGAAGGGGAGAGGAGAGGAGAGGAGAGGACGGGAGGGGAGGGGAGGGGAGGGGAGGGGAGAGGAGAGGAGAGGAGAGGAGAGGAGAGGAGAGGAGAGGAGAGGAGAGGAGAGGAGAGGAGAGGAGAGGAGAGGAGAGGAGAGGAGAGGAGAGGAGAGGAGAGGAGAGAGAAGATGAGATTCAAAAAACTGGAGAAAATCACAAAATACAAAGACCTGGAAATAGAAGTAGAATGACTGTGACAAAAGAAAACAATTCCAAAACATCTGAAACATGGTTTGGATGTCATTGGCATTAACAAAATTACTACTAAAGATAAAGGTTCCACTTGCACATATGTGCTAGTCATTCCTGACTCTAGGGGGTGGTGCTCATCTCCGTTTCAAAGCCAAAGAGCCAGTGCTGTCCGAAGATGTCTCCATGGTCACGCGGCCGGCATGATTAAACGCCAAAAGCGCACGGAACGCTGTTACCTTCCCACCAAAGGTGGTCCCTATTTTTCTACTTGCATTTTTTATGTGCTTTCAAACTGCTAGGTTGGCAGAAACTGGGACAAGTAACAGCTCACCCCATTACGCGGTACTAGGGATTCAAACCGCTGAACTGCCGACCTTTCGATCAACAAGCTTAGCCACCGTGTCCTAGTAAAACAAAAATTACTTGAACAACAATGCCAAATCCAGTATAAACATCTGGCTGACAGTGCATGCAATCATAATAATATCATCTCCCTCAGCTCCAAAATGACAGCAGACTAAAAATCAGGTGAGTTTCCCAGGAGAAAATTTCCAGAATCGGGCAACACAAGAGTAGAGATTGAAGATAGTCTCTGTTGAAAATTTTAAGTGATCTTTTGGCTTGCTTTTCCCAAACCATCAAGTGATTCAAATATTTTTTTTTCTTTTGAAATATACTTTTCTGCTAAAAGTGCTGAATATTTTTTTTGTATTCTGCCCCATTTCACTTTATTGTATCCCTCTATTTCACAAAATACTTTATTACTTTTATGAACAGAAGCTATGGCTTTCCACTCATAGCTTCAATAACATTTTCAGGATAGAAGAACTTTGATCTTAGGATACAGATGGCCAACGTGTCTTTAGTAATAATATAATTCATTTAATATTGACTGAATACTAGAAGGAGATTGTGGAGGAAGGGAGAGAAAGTAACGTTGTGAAATAGACACCATAGAAGGATTTTTCTGTATGTAGGTCTCAAAAGCGCCCTAATTCATAGGTCTGCATTAATGCAAAGCAAATCCTCAGTATTCAACCTATGAATTATTTAAAAACCAAACCAAACCTAGAATTTCTTCATATTCATTGCCACTGGCAAGCATATTTTTCTTCTTGACACTGAGATTTTATGCTTCATTTACCTGTTAAGAAATTCTGATGATATCATTATTATTTTAGGGTAATTATTGACTTATCTCCAATCATACACTGTGTTGGTTGTTTAGACTTGCTGGGAAGTATTTCAAACCTCCTTTGAGTTTATCTGTGTTTACCTTGTAAGGAGACAACACCTTTGGATTGAACACAAGTATAAATGCCCTTCCCTTTTGAGAGGCATAAGCTGTTCTCTTCAGGGATATTGCTCAAACTTGATTAAATCTTGAAAATTCCAGCTAACAAAACTTTTCAATAAGCATATGCACACTAGCATTTAACATCTACATAGGAGCAGGACAGGTTTCTTGGCAGTGACATCAATCTATGAACTACTACAATGCATTCCACTCACATTATACATGCCTCTTATGTACAACTTCGTAACATTTTGAAGACAATAATTAACAATGCAATCAAACTGGAGCTAAAATTACATTTTGAGCAAGTTCCAAATGTAGTAACATTTCCCCCCTTCACTAAATTATCTGTTCCAGAATGCATTTTATTACTGATGTACTATTAATGAATTGCTGACTACTCATTTTTAATTTTCTTGCTGCATGGTAGTTCTGAAGGGGAGGATATTAGGAAATAACTCTAAACGAGGGAAGATCTCAGGTTTATGTCGGTCCTACAAATGTTGCTTTATAGCTCTAGCGAATCCAGTTTTCATGAGCAAATGAAGGATGCTGGAAATTGAAAGATTCGAAGAGTCAAAAATTTATCATCTTTTTAGGTGGTGATTATGAGCACTATACTGGACCATTTATGCAGGATCGAATAAGAGAAAATACATTCCCAAAACAGGGGACAAAAGAAGATACCTACAAACATACAATAGAAATGTACGGTGAAATAATTATTTTTAAATGAAAGTAAATACACCTCAATATTGCAAAGAAAGCTGTGGCCAAGAGTTTGTGAATCTATTTCATTTGTTGATGAAAAATTTCAAGAAAAGACAGAATTAGATTAAAATGTAAAGGAACTGTAATTTATGAAGTTTTTGTTCTATTCTATTCTATTCTATTCTATTCTATTCTATTCTATTCTATTCTATTCTATTCTATTCTATTCTATTCTATTCTATTCTATTCTATTCAGCTTTTATGACACTTTTACAAATATATCAAATTAAATTAAATATAAACAGATAACATCTAACATGAAATGACAAGTTTCAAATGATCCACAACCTTTGGACTTCTCTCTCTCTCTCTCTCTCTCTCTCTCTCTCTCTCTCATTCATTCTCTCTCTCCCACCTCCCAGATGTGAACCTTGTCCCAATTATACAAGTTATACAAAAAACTTGAAACAAATTCACTGAACTACAAATTCAACTACTGTATACAGTTATAGTTCTGAGCCTTGAAAAACATTTTGCTGTATTCATTTTCATCAAGTTTCAATGGAAACCTTATTTCCCTGATTTCCCCACACCCTTTTTTTTCTTTGATTAAAGGATTTGCCCATTGTTCTCATATCCTTTATAACCTATGACAGTGTCGAAATGGGAGCGTGCACGCATGTGCAGGGGAGCACCGGAAACCAGAAGAGGAGTTCCCCAGCATGCACGTGCCAGAAACTGGAAGAGCTGATCCCTGGTGCGCATGTGCATGTTAGGAAGCTCAGCTTCCAGTTTCTAGCATGTGCATGTGCACCAGTCATCTGGTCTTCCGGCTTCTGGCTTACCTATGCCGGTGAAAATCAGCTGGCCGGCGTGCATATGTGCACCGGAAGCCAGAAGCTCAGATTCCTGGTGCAAGCATGCATGCCAGGCAGCTGCTCTTCCGGTTTCTGGTGTTCCCGCGCATGCAAAGACCAGCTGGCCGGCAC
The DNA here is from genome assembly GCA_038048745.1 of Coluber constrictor foxii. Lineage (NCBI taxonomy): Eukaryota > Metazoa > Chordata > Lepidosauria > Squamata > Colubridae > Coluber > Coluber constrictor. Next base: position 77,195,228 of record CM075961.1, read on the forward strand.
CCATGTGCACACCAGAACCCAGTAGAATAATGGGCGATAGCTGGCGTGCCAGGAGAGATGGCTCTGTATGCCACTTCCAGCACACATGCCATTGGCTCGTCATCACGCACCTACGATCTTTATGAGATCTAACCTGAATGCTCATTAAATATCTTCAATGGAATTGATTTTGATCATTTGCAACAGAGGATTGCAAAATTGGAAAGAAGTAGTTATATTATGGCATAAAATTAAGGGATAAGGAATTTTGTACTTTCTACCTTAAAAACTTAGACTATGATTAGATCAAGTAGCAATTTCATCCAACATTTAAAAACAAGTAATAATCTATGCAACTCTATCACTAGCATTATTTAAAGAGTTTCTGTAGAACAGGGGTATCAAATTTGTTTCATCATGGCATCATCACATGATGTATCTCGACTTTTCCTCTTCACTAAACTGGGCGTGAGTGTGGCCAGCACGTGATGCATCTGGCCCAAGGGGCGTGAGTTTGACACCCCTGCTGTAGAAGGATGTTGCATTCCAATGGCATCCCCTAGGCCAGTGATGGCTAACCTTTTTGCCATCGCATGCCAGGAGGGAGGAGTGGGGAGGTGTCACGTGTGCGCATGCCCACCCCCATAATTTTATGTGCCCCATGCATGCGCATGTGAACTCCCTCCTCTGGGCATGCAATGGCCCTGTAGGCCCATTTTTCTTTCTTACCTAGCTCCAGAGTCTTTCTAGGAGTCTGGAGAGGGCGAAAACAGCCTTCCACATCCCCCGGAGTCCCTCTAGAGGCCAAAAATGGCCCATTTGCCAACTTCCTGTCCCATGGACTGTTTCTGGCCTCCAGGGGGTGGGGAAGGCCATTTTCACGCTCCCCAGACTCCTAGAAAGGCTCTGGAGGCTGGGGACAGCAAAAAACGGGCCTTCCCCTCCGGAGGCAGGAAACAGCCTGTTTCCCTACTTCTGGTGGGCCCAGAATGTTGCGCCGGAGCTGAACTCGTGTGCCCACTGATATGGCTACGCATTCGCCATCATGGCCCTAGGCAATCCAGAAAGTGTACTGGTTAGAAAGAGGCTAGAGAAAAGTGTGAACAAAGAAGATGTAAACCCCTTCCCTCCCCATAAGATGTAGATGTAGTTCAGAGATATATTACACAGAATTCTATTATACTAGATATGAGAAGTTCAAACTTTCTGAATTCAATTACAAACTGGTTTGCATCTCTCTTTTGCTAATCAAACCTTGATTATATATAATATTTTCACTTTCTAAATATTCAAATATAGTCTTATTTGAAGTAATAAGTTGGTGTGTCTAATGTAAATATCATTTTGGAAATACTTATTTTGGGAATGTTTAGGTATTTGGGTGTACATGCATATAATTTGCATTTAGATACCAATATGTATGAATATATTTGGCAGGGATAACCAGTTAAAGCAGAAATAAAACTGAAATTTGGATGAATATATTCAAAAATGACATATTCAAATAAATGACTTTGTTCTTATGTGTCAAAAAAATTTAGATTTGAAGAAGAATGTTATTCTGTAATTTCTTTGAAGAGATATTAGATAGTTGTATGTTGCTATGTCATAAGTACTAAAGTTAATCAGCATCTTCGACTCGCAGTTAATAGCTGAAAAAGCCCTCCTGCAATTAGAAAAATATTCTATGTTATCAAGTGATAATTGCAATTAACCTAACTCCGAAAATACTATCTATTCTAGCCTGTTCTTTCATTGTCAATATACAATCTGCATAAATTTAGTTAATAGATCTGCTTTAATATTCTGTTCCCAGCTGACCCAGTTCTGACTTACAAAATAATTTGTCAATTTGAAATTATATTTTCATTGTATTCTTCTTGCTCTAACAATGCTTTATTCTTCCAACAAGTCTGTTGAGCTAAATTAGGATAAACCATTTATAAATGACCCATGATCAACTAAAATGATTTATCTGTAAAGGAAGATATGAACCTGGATCTCCACAATCTAAGCTTTTATTCTAACTAGCACATCCCGCCTGGTGCTTTCCATCTCTTTGAATTGTAGTCTCCTGATTGGTACAGGAGACCAGATTTAGGACCAGAATTTCCTTTGTTAAGCAAGATTGTAAAGTCACAATTTTATGACCTCTTTTTAAATATAGATGCTAAACGAATCACTGTAGAATCATTCAGTCATTAAACAGATCTGGTTTCCCCACTGACTTTGTTTTTCAGAAGTCGGCTGAGAAAATTGCAAATAGCGACCACATGACTGCAGCTGTTGACAGACTGGATTTTATCATAGATTTTATCTGTTATTTATTATTTTATTTTAGAATTTTTAATTTTATATTTATTGGGTGTTTTTATTTGTTCTGGTCTCTGGTCTATGGATGTAATTAAAATGCTGATATCTGATTGCAATTGTTATAAATATATGCTGGTTGCCAAGTGCCCAGATTTTGATCTGTGACCATACAGAAGTTGCAACTGTGAGGATGGTTACAAGTCACTTTTTTCAGTGCTGTTGCAACTTTGAACAGTCACTAAATGAATGATTGTAAGTGGAGGGCAGCCTACCAATTGGGTGATTTAAAACCCATCCCAGCATAAGAACATCAGGTTGGGAAAAGCCACTCATTGCGTTTTATTAAAGCAACTGGAAATGTATCCTCCTAGCATTCTTTCCTTAGATTTTGTTTTCTCTTTTTAACCTCCTATGGAAATATTGCCACAAATGCCTGAGGGATAGTAAGACTGTAAACAGGAAGGGAGGCTTCTACAAGGCAATTTTCTTATTAAATGCAGACTTAGTAATTACTACAGGAAAGCCCAGGAAGGCCTCTAAAGAACCATTTCTGGTCACTTAATTATCATCTCAGAGCTTTCAGCAACTTACCTCCATTGATAAGAACTGACTGTCCATAACAAGAGATACACTAATAATAATAACTTTATTTTCATTGAATGGGTGTACTCTTTATACATACATGTATATACAACAAAATTCACTTAACACCCAAAGACCAGATCCAACACACATAACAATTCCCAAACATTCACCCACCCACTCCAAATTCCCCACCTCTAAATCACCGAAACATCCAGACAACAGACCAAGTAATGCTATCCAACAGCTCACTGATGATGGTTCTTTAGTTCATTTAGCTCTTTAGTTCATTGTTGAGTGCAATTATAGCTCTGGGATAAAAACTATTCAGAAACTATCCTGCTACTAATTAAAATATGTGGCACCCCATTTTTACAGGAAGAAAAATGTCTAATACATATCAGGGGATGGAATTATTCTCTCATAGACTCCATGGAATTTCCAGTTAGCACCCACAAACTTTTAGTATAGTTTTTATTAGTAATTGGCTGAGAATTCAATAAAACGTAAGCAAAAACTGATTTAAAATTCGAAGAGCCTACATTTTCCATTCCAATCTCTCCAAAATCTTTGTGAATGAACTGTTCCTTTAAAAAAAAATGTTTACCTATTCACTAGTGATTATAAATGTTCAGGATTACTTAGAATTTACAATTCAGTTCATTTTTAATTTGCAATTTAATTCCAAGAAACAAGTCAATTCAAAGGTTTGACTTAATATCAGTTTGACTCTATGAATCAATTTAAAGGCACCGTTTGATTCTAATTGGAAGGAGTAATTTGATTGAGCTGCTTTTTAATTGAATATGGATCAAAGTTTCACACAATCCTATTGATTATTCCCAAGTAATGGATTATTGTGGAAATTTGCTGTTTGCCAAAACAAAAGAAAAAAGAAAAAAGAAAAAGAAAAGACGAAAAAACATAGCTAAACTTTTAATAAAATAAAATAAAGTGATTTTTTTTCTCAACAAGCACCCACCTTTTCTACAGTTCTTGGAAAGAAAAGGTACAGGTAGTCCTTGATTTATGACTATAATTGAGCCCAAAGTTTCCATGGCTAAGCAAGGCAGTTGTTAAGTGCGTTTTGACACATTTTATCACCTTTTTTGCCACAGTTGTTAAGTGAACCACTGAAGTTCGTTAAGTAAATCATGCAGTCATTAAGCACACACACTCCCATTGACTTTGTTTTTTGGAAGTCACCTGGGAAGATTACAAATGATGTTTATAATGCAACTTCCATTAATACACGCCAGTTGCCAAATTTTGATCGTCTAACCATGTGATGCTGCAACAGTTATCAGTGTGAAAAGCAATTATTTTTTCAGTGCTGTTGTAACTTTGAACAGTCACTAAATAAATGGCTGTAAATTGAGGACTACTTCTATACCGAAATTCTGTGTTAGCTTTTTCCAAATCAAATTAATAATTTGAGAACAGTTTCCATTTTGTGTGTTTGCTTGATTACTTTTTTTAACCACATAATCCTCCATGGTTAGATCAGTTTAGTTGATCGATCATAGCCACCAACCGCAGGAACAATCTGGGCTAATGGAAACACATATCCAATTCTTGTGATTTATCAAGGGTAAGGCTACAGCATTCTATACCTGATTTTTTTTTTAAATTAGAAAGTGACCAATTTTACCAGTCCAAGGCTCCCACTGTGCAATGGCCCGGTGACATGAACATACTGTGACGAAAATCAACTTTTCTTGAAGTGATCACAAAGCCTGAGCATGGTTAGCATGGACACGGTGTATCATCAACGGCCTAGCTCCATAAAACATATGAATCAGCCCACTTAACAAATTAGTGTTCTTCTTATAATTTAAGTTACTTTAATAAAAACCAAGAATCTTTTGTCAAAAGAATTGTTGGATCAGGATCATGTGGCTTCATCGATTATAAGATCTACTGATCTGAGTTATTGTAAGGCGTTTATGACAGATGATGATACTCCTGGCATTATTTCATTTAAGAAACATTCCCAGGATGTACATTTCTTTTGCCCACCAAGCAGTTTGAAAGCATGCAAATGCGAGTAGATGAATAGGTACTACTTTGGTAGGAAGGTAACAGTGTACTTTGCACCTTTGGCTTATAGCCATGCTGGCCACGTGACCATGGAAATTGTCTTTGGACAATGTTGGTTCCCTCAGCCAAGAAGCAGAGATGAGCACTATCCTCTAGAGTCAGTTATAACTGACAGGGAAGCCTTTACCTTTTTCTTGCATTTCCCAAGATGCAACTTTTGTTAGACTCATTGGTTGAATTCATGAAATACGCTCAAAACTAATTTAAGTCAATAACAGTAACAATTATTCTTTCTTTTGCATCCTATTTGTAATTCTTTTTTTTCTTTTCTTTTTCTTTTTCTCCCTCCTAAAAGACTGCTTGGCTGAGAAGGAACAGAGAATTCTTATCAGGGATCTAAAATGATGACTTTGAATAGAAGATTTGAATTAGGGTGACAGCTACACAAAGGCTGAATTAGGCTGAGAACTGCATGGAGCCCACAGGAGGTTTCTCACCTCTTGTTTGATACACTAGGAGATACATAATTTAACACTTCCTGCCACATGTTATACCTGTGGAGGAATAAAGATGTGCTTATTAACAGGTTTTACTCCTACTGGTGCAAATTAAACCAAATTAGGGTGGAATCACACATTGCAATAAATACCAGGGCACAGCAAAATGCCAAAGCCCTGGAACATGTTCTCATTCTTTTCTATAATAATATTTATCTGTGCTCCAATGTCAAACACAGGTTTGTTTTTCTGCTTTGCCAGTCAGTGATCTGGAATGTTATAATGTTATGATTCAGGTAAGAATATTACATATAATGATGGGGGCAAATTTGACCTGCTGGTACTTTTTGGCAGTCGCTCCATATTTATCATAATAGGCCAGTCTGCCCCCAAGCTTTTAACTCTATTGGCATGGCTGCTCTGTAATATCTCACTCTAAATCAGTAATTTGTTAAGTAGTCATGAAACACCAAGAAAAACCTGTTCATTTCCTCAAGTTGCTCTCCCCCCAAGCCAAGTGTCAGTCATTCTGACATTTATATATCAATGCTGATGTTGTTGTAGCCAAAATGTCACCATCCAGGCACAACAGAGAAATGGCATCAGTGAAATTTTCAAAATAAAAAATGAAGAGAACAAAGTCTGATAGGAGATAGAAAGAGCCTTGAGAGGACCATATATACCTGTGATGGCAAACCTATGGCACGCTTGCCACAAGTGGCATGTGGAGCCATAGCGGTGGGCATGTGAGTGTTGCCTTAGCTCTTCAGGCCTTCTGGGCCCACCGGAAGTTGGCAAATGGGCCATTTCTGGCCTCTGGAGGGCCTGCGGGATGGGGGAGGGGATGTGAAAGGCTGTTTTTGCCCTCCCCAGGCTCCAAGAAAGGCTCTGGAGCCTGGGGTGAACAAAAAACAGGCCTATCGGACCCACCATGCCATCATGTGCCAAAAGCAGGGGGAGTGCATGGGGGTTCACGCGTGCATGGATGGGGTGCATTGAATTATGGGTGTGGGCACGTGTGCATGTAACCCTTCCCACTCCCCCTGCTTTTGGCATGCAACGGCAAGAAGCCATCACTGATATATATCATATGGCACAGGGATCTTCAAGGGGCAAAATGGAGAGAAAGTGAAAGGAAAAAAAATCAAGCCTAGGTTTCCTTCAACAATTTTAAAACAATATTAAAATTGAATCCATATTTTTCTCTTCTTCCTTTCCATCTCTATTCTGTTCATCAGTTAGAGAGATGTCTACTGCTCCTGCCTGCAGAAATGGTCTTCCTTTATGTTTTGAGCCACAGATTACAGAGACAATCTTCGGTATGCAAAGGTCCTCTATTTAAAAACCTTCTCAACCACATGCAATCTAAATAATTTATATATTAGGTTACACAGTGTGAAGAGAAAGCAGTTGTCAATCCATCTGGTTTAAAACCTGAACTAGAGCAGATATATAATTTATGTACAGGTAATCCTTGATTTATAACCACAATTGGGATCAGAATTTCTGTTGCTAAGCAAGGCGGTTGTTAAGATATCCCATTTTTATGACCTTTTTGCCACAGTTAAGCGAATCCCTACAGTTGTTAAATGAATCACATTGTCATTAAGTAAGCCCAGCTTACTCCATGAACTTTTCTTGTCAGCCATTTGCAAATGATCACATGATTCTGGAATGCTGCAACTTTTGTAACTTCGACTGGCCCAAATATGATTTTGGGGATGCTATGATGGTCGTAAGTAGGATGACTGGTCATAACTTGCTTTTTTCAGTGCTATTGTAACTGCAAACAGTAACTAAACAAATGGTTTTAATTCAAGGAGTACCTATATCCACAAACTTTCCAAGATTAGTGACATGCATTGTATTTTTAAATAAGCCAAAGTCATTGTTTTTAAATTTGAATCTATGCACATTTGTCTTTTCTTTTATAATAAAGCACTTTGGAGGGATGGATAAGTGGCTGCTCTTCTTATCAAGCTATTAATTATAAGCATGAATAAAAAGCTAGCTTGGAAGACTCCAAGTTATAGTTATGTTTCTACAGCTTTAAGACATCAAAGCAATGCTTATAGTTTGGACCTGCCTGCTTTTTCATTCATAGCACTAAGCAATTTCCTTTCAGTTGAGGACTACCATTCTTATAATTGATCTGGTTTCAAAAACCCAAAGCTGTGTTTTCAAAAGCATAAAACTCTATGCTACCCAAAGTGATGAAAAAGGAAGTGAGAGGTGGGATTTGGAAGAGATCTCTCTTCATGTTTCAGTTCTGAAAAAGGCAAGAGTTTGTTTGTTTGTTTGTTTTTACTTTAGAGTAGCAACAGCCAGCACGGCATAAAGTAGATGGTTATTTTTTTAAGCCATCACCAAGAAAATCTCTCCCTGACACCTTGAAACAATTAAGCACATTTTTAAAAAAAAAATCAGCAAAAATAATGCTCTTAAGTCCTGAGAGGAATGTTTAAAAATGAATAGAACTCATCTCCATCTGTGGAAAAGGGACACTATATTCAGAAGCAGAGGGAAGAAAAAAAAAGTTGATGGATAAAAAAAGATTGGTATTACTTTCAAATGCCTACATTTGAGTTTTAAAGCTGGACTCAATCCAGATTTGGTACCCCTTTATCCGTAGGCAAAGTCATTTTTATTTAGAAAATTAAAGAAGACATTTGCTTTTAAGACAGCTTCTTTGCTTAAGTTATCTTTAGCTGACAGGTACCGTTTATTTATTTCTTCATAGAACTGACACCTTTGGAACTGATTTGTTTGCACTATATTTCCCAGAAAAAAAAATAGAGTTTTCCCCCGCCCCGCTAACTGTAGTTTACTTTTAAATTCCCTGAGAATAACCAAATTTTTGAATGCTATCTTACTTTCATATAAATGTAGGAGATTTTAATTAGTATGTACCGTATGTTTCTACTCCTTTTTGAGTATCGGTAGTAGAAACTGGGACAGAAATAAAATACATGGTGAATCCTGAGCCCTCATTTTTTGCCCGTACCACAAAAACCACAACTCCCATTTTCAGACTGCCTCTTAAACATGCCTTGGTAGAAAAACGAGTCCACCAAGTGAGAAATGTTTATGCTTGGATTCCCGGTCCGAGTCTTGTCTGTTTTTCATTCTGACTTGACACAAAATGCTTTAGGCTTGGGAAACAACACAGTAAATCACCTCAGTTTTAAGGAACCATGCTTATTTACTACTTATTTAATTTTTATCCTGCCTTTATTTTGGGATAAATTTTATTACACCTTTACACCGCCTATTTTCTCCACAACCACAACCCCCAGAGATGGGTTGGGCTGAGAAAGAGGGACTATTCCAAAATCACCCAGCTGGCTTTTGTGCTTGAGGAAGAAGTAGAACACAGGGCCTCCCACTTTCCAACACCCTAACCACCACACTAAAGAGAGTCACTGTGTGAGATGGGTAGCTATATAGAGGTGAGAAATGAACAAAAAAAAATAACATAAAAAAATAAAAAAAATAAAAACACAGTCAGCAATGGATTAGCATTACACACTTCTATTCATCAAAATTATCTTCTATTAAGTCCTCTGCCCTGTAACTGCGTAATTCAGCTGCCTCTTTCTGCCTAAGAAAAAGTGCTGCTTTTTTTCCCCTCGTCACTTCCTGTCTGGACTACTGTAATGTTCTCTACATGGGGCTCCCCTTGAAGAGCACTCAGAGGCTCCAACTGGTCCAGAATGCGGCCGCGCAAGTGATTATGGGTACGACACGTTGCACCAATGTAACACCTCTTTTGCGCGAGCTGCACTGGCTTCTGGTGGTCTTCCAGGTACGTTTCAAGGTGTTGGTCACCACTTTTAAAGAGCTCCATGGCTTAGGACTTGGATATTTACAAGGCCTGCCACCGATTGCCTCCCACTGGCCGGTATGCTTCCACAGAGAGGGCCTCCTCAGGGTGCCATCGGTCAAACTATATCGACTGGCAACCCCCAGGGGGAGACCCTTCTCTGTGTGGGCCCCTGCCCTATGGAATGAACTGCCCCCGAAGATACGAAGAATTCTCGACCTCTGCGCCTTCCATTGTGCCCTTAAGACCCTGCTATTTCATCAAGCTGGTCTGATGGAAGGATGACTTTTAATGGGTATTTTACTTTTGGGGTTTTAATAATATGGCCTAATCATTGAATTTGTTTTAAATGTTTTTAACTTTTGTGTCTCTATTGTTTTTACTATGGGCTGTACACCGGCCTGAGTCCTTCGGGGGAAGGGCGGTATAAAAGTGCAATAAAATTAAATAAATAAATAAATGAATTTTAAGATACTATAATAGCTATAAGTAATATGGTATCTTCCTTTACACAATCAGGATGTTTAAATCTTGTAAAATATTGTTTTGATTTGCAAAGCAAAGCACCAGCTTCTAGCATGATGCTTTTCCAAAAATATCTAGGGCCCCTATAGTCCCATAGGCACTGTTACAAAACAAAAATGATGGGCAGCTTCTATTTGAAAGGCCAAACAAAGGCAAATGGGAGGGGACCTCCAGGGGTTTGAGTGGGTGTCAAGGATCAATCTCACCAATCTGCTCTCTGCTAAATGTGTCTTTTGAGACAAGACATTGTCATTAGAACTATGGAGAGAATCTACCACCTGCTGTTAAAACATTATATATGGTATTATCAAGGCCAAGATGAAATACTGGATGCTGGACCATCATGTTAGCCAAAACACTGAATCAGTTTTAAATTGTTTTAACTTTTGTATTGATGTTTTTTATTATTGGCTGTGCACCGCCCTGAGTCCCTCGGGAGAAGGGCAGTATAAAAGTTTGAAAAATAAAATAAATAAAATCATAGCAGAATCTCATCACATCCAGCCATTCAGAACCACAGAGGCAGAAAGAGTTGTCAGGTACTTATTGTGATATGCTAACTGCTTCTCTACATGCAACTTGTCTTTTTTATATATCAAACAGAGATTCCATGTGTTCTGAAAAAACATTTAGTGAAGTTTTTAGGGGCAAATTGTTTCCTCTAGAATAGTTTTCTCCATATATGTCAATTCTTAGAAGTGCAGTTTGGGCATGGTTATTATGTGTGGGGTCCATGATGCTTTCTGACTTGTATAGACTTGTGGCTAGTTTATAGTCTATATATATATAAAGCAGGGGTGCATTCTACTTACTTTTACTACCGGTTTGCAACGGGACCACATGCTTGTGCTTGCTTCGCTTTTGGTGACGTCAGAGTCGGTGCACGGAGCCTTCTGCCAGTTTTACTGCCGATTCTATAGAATCGCTGCGAACCGGGGGCAATCCACCACTGATATAAAAAAACAGGAAATCCTATTCCCTTCTAGGACTGATTATGTTACTTAGTTGGATAATAAAATGTCTGCAAGCTATAAATATTCTCAACTATCAGCATGATTGTTAAGTTCTGAGAGACAACAGGAGGATTGACATCAATTCTGTCAGATATTTGCAAAAAAAATAATAATAGAAAGATTCCATTTTTCTTTAAAAAATGTTATGCTGATCTATTACAGTGAAAGAGCAGGGACTCACTTATTATTAATATTTCTTTTTGCTGGGAACTATGGGAGCTTATGTCCAATGCATCTGGAAGGTACCAGATTGGGAAATGCTAATCTAAGATTGGAAGTATTTTACACAGAGAGATGAAATGATAGCCAAAGATAATCCCAATTCTCAATTCATACTATTTTTGTAATACGATGCTTGGTGCTCACGCAAACACAAGGGTGGCAGCAATAAACAGTTACAGGGATGGTTCTTGGCAAACTACCATCTCAGTACCGCTACCTTATACGGTCATGCTTACTAAGTTTAGCTGCCTATTCAAAAACATACTTTATACAGATGACTAAGGTTTCATGCTTTGGAATTAGAAGCAGTGTAGGTTGTATTAACCAAGCTCTGGCCAATTCATTTGTAGTACTTCCTTGACAACTGTTTATTGAGGAAGGAGTTTTCATTCATGCATGCAAACTGGCTCTAAATTCAGCTTTTAGGTGGGATCCCTCAGACTTACCTTGTAAATAAAAAGAGGCAAAGCACCAGTGGTCCTGATTTGAGTATACCCTTCCATATATTACAAACACTTCCACAAACTTCCCTTCCAGACATTCCTTCTCCCATCCTTGCCTGAAAAGGAAGGAGAGAGGCTCTTTGAAAGCTTGGAAACCATCCTGAGGTGGATATCTCATGAGGGAATTTATATGCTGCCTGTCTTTACAAAAGATGTGGAGAATAGTTTACTTAGCCATTTCAATAAAAATATAAAAAGCAAAACATGGCACTTTCCCTTAAAAGGCCCCCGAGAACAAAAAGGAGATTGCTTGATATGCTTGAGGAGCATGGCTCAATTCTGACAATCTCCTAATACACATCCATCAAAGGTTCTTTAGACAATTCCCCAAAGTGTGCATTAGGGCATTTCCACCCGAGGCTTTGGCACTGCTCCTGTAGCAGTGCCACCCTTCTTTGTTCTTGGGTTGGTGTCATCCTTGAGCAGCTGAATTGATTTTCTCCCAGTTAGATCACTCAAATCTCAATGACAAAATTCTGCTTTGTGATTGGAGAAGTTTCAGTGCTGTATGGCTCAAGGGCAAGGAACTCCCATGAACAGCTTGCCTCCTGACTTCTGGGCTCTCTTCTTTTCCAACAAGTCTCCATAGCACCATACTACTGTTTACCAGAGGTTTCTAAATACAGTTTTCCATTCACCTGTACAGAGAGTAATCAAGCCTTTTAAAAACCACTCCCAAAGCAACCATGGACTGAGGCAAATACACAGGCAAGGAATAAGGTGACATGGGTGGCATCTCTGGGCAGGGAAGGGTGGCCTATCTTGTCATAGCCATATGTGGACGATGGTGGCTCATTCTGTGACTACATCTAAGGAGTATGAGAGAAAAAAACACCAGCAGTGTATATTGTCCAACTTCAGGGCCAGTTAGGACTCCTATAACAGCCTCTTCCAATAAGAACTTTTTATTAACCACAAGACACATGTAAGTGACTTCTTCAGGGAATAGCATAGAAAACATGAAGACAACTTCTGATTATGAAACTACCTACTCCAAAAAGAGAATAATGAGCACAAAAATGCACACAACCCATGCAAAATATAAAGAGCAAACAGGGATTTTGAAATCAGTCTAGGCTGGCATAAGTGATATTTGAAGTCCCCAGATTTTATTGATCAATATAATACTCATGTCCACAGGCTAAGTGATCCTAGAAACTTTTATTAAACCCCTGGTGGGCAAGTGATCTGGAACTGTTGATCCCCTTGTATGTGCCTGGCAAGGGAAACAGATTACATGGGCCAGATGCAAGTGGTAGAACAGGTGGATAAGTGGGGCCAAGAATTCTACTGAGATAGAAAAGATTTAGAGAGACCCTGTGGAAGCTTTTCTTTTTTATTACACAGCAAGACTAGAAGGAGAAAGAAAAGAGGGTAAAGAGGACAAACTGAAAACACAAAAGGTCTACCATCTTAAAAGGATAAGCTTTATGCTACACAGGGGAGGAGGGAGGGAGGAAGTGGGAGAGGGAGAAGGGGAGAGAGAGGGGGGGGGGAGAGAGAATGAATTAAAAGATAACAGATCAATGTCCCCAGCCTCATTTAACTGAAAGGATATTCCAATTTGGCAGAGAGAAAGGATTATTTCAAGAGAAGTTACCAAGCAAAGGACTCTGGACTAGATCACAAATAAAATAATATACTGGGTCTAGGATTTTCTTCTTTTTGCTGTCTGAGCAAGAGTTGACTATGAAAGAGACAACCATGGCAATAGACACCAGAAGAACTCAGTAAGCCACCAACACAATAATTTCTTTATGAGAATCGAGGTCTTCCAATATCAGGAAAATATGTTGTGCTCAAAGAGCTCTAATTCTAGCATACTGGCAACAACACCTAGAAACTTCCTAAGAGAGCCAAATTGTGAATAGTGAATTCTGTAAGATACTTCCCATACTGTCCCATAATAACTGTCAACAACTAACTATATTTAATCTGCCAGACAGGTGTGAAAGGCGAGTTGCCCAATTGTGCTCAAGCCAAAAAAAAAAAAAAAGGATTTTGGCTACATTTCCTCTGTAGAAAATCACTAATTGCCAATTAGATCTTACTACTACTATACTAAACAGATTTGTCAAAGCCATAATTTGTAAATTTGATGGGTCTGCCTACCTAAAAATGGCATGAGAATCAACAATTTTGACAATGTTTCTCAATAACACAGACCAGTTGTAAGCATGGGACAAGACAAGTTAGAATTTGTTTAGACAAGGTGTTGCATAGCCTGCCATTCTCTCTGTTTTATAATTAGAAACCACAGGGGATTTTTCTTCAAATTGTTGTTAGTGACTCTATCACGCTTCCAAAAAGAAAAAAAAAACTGGAAAGTAAAATTACAGGGATCATACTTGAAAGCACAGGAAGAAAACTTCACAGAGCAGATTCTGGAATTAAAGCTTCAATGTTTTGCTATCCCAGAAAAGTATCTGCAGGTGCTACAATTGTCTTGTGTTTTTACCTACCAACCAAATATCAGTGCATTTGCTGTCATTTCCCCCCTACATATGCTTCCTTATGTTTGCTTGCATGTACTGGGTGCAAAATACATTAAGATGAATTTAAAATCAGCTAAGTATTTATAAACTTCCTCAGAAAATATTTTCAGAAGGGGACAGAAACGTTTATTTTAGTGTTCTTTCCAAGCTAAGAAGCTAAATTGGGAGAAATTACCAACTGATATGATAAATGGGGGGGAAAAAAACCTAGAAGAAATTATGAGAATTGTAGTCCAAAACTTTTAAAGGTCATTGGGTTGCAATTCATACCTAGGTGTAAAGAAATTCTAGCTGTACCAATTTTCTGTAAACTGTGGCAAGGAAATGTCCAGAGAAGGGAGGTAAAACTCTCCATACATGATCTATAATAGGTTGTAGGTAATCTTTATCAATAGTAATTGATAACCTAATCATAACCATCTGCTCTGAGCTCCAAGATCTTCAACATTACAGATCATTTGACCCTGAGAATGAAATTAATTAAATGAGTTACAACAATAATCGAGCTCAAAATGTATGTTGCTAAGCAAGGCATTTGTTGTGAATTTTACCCTACGGTACAACCTTTCTTGTCACAGCTGTTAAGTGAATCTGGCTTCCCGATTGACTTTGTTTGTGGGAAGGTCGCAAAAGATGGTCCCATAATTCCTGGACACTGCAATCATCATAAATATGAGTCAGTTGCCACATATTTGAATTTTGAACATGTGACCAGAGATGCTGCAATAGTGAAAAATGGTCATAAAAATGTCATTTTTTTCAGTGCCACTAACTTTGAACAGTCACTAAAAGTTGAGGACTGTGTAGTTAGTTCCATTCCTAGATTCTGGGTTTTGATTATATTAGAGCACTTTTCCCTTAACCTGGGCCTCTCTAGATGGCTATGCAGACTAAGGGTGATGGGAGTTGAAATCCAATATATCTGGAGGGTGCCAAGTTATGGAAAGCAAGCTATGCTTGAGAGGAAGGAAATGTGCAGATGATGTTAGAGTCTTGTCTGTCTGTCTGTCTGTCCGTCCGTCCATCCATCCATCCTTCCATCTACCCACCCATATATCCATCCATCCATCCATCCATCCATCCATCCATCCATCCATCCATCCTTCCATCTACCCACCCATATATCCATCCATCCATCCATCCATCCATCCATCCATCCACCCACCCACCCACCCACCCACCCATCCATCCATCCATCCATCCATCCATCCATCCATCCATCCATCCATCCATCTATCTATCTATCTATCTATCTATCTATCTATCTATCTATCTATCTATCTATCTATCTAATAATTTTATATGCAGCACATTGTACATAGTGATTGATCATTGCCATGTCTGGTTAATTAGTTAGTTAATTTATTAGTCTCAGCCCACATACAGGGAGAAAGCTGCCAGCTATAGCTATTTCACTTTAAAAAATATTTTTAAAACTATTCTTATCTCCAAATGACTTTCAAAGTAACTCAAAATATTTCTGATGTGGCAATCCTCGTACTTAAGACAGAAGTTTAAAAAATTACAGTTGACAAAGAAAAGCAATGGGTGAAAATTGAAGAAAGTGTAATTTCATGGACTCATTCAACATGGGCGACAGGCTAAATTGGGCCTTGTACAGTGGTGGTTTGCTACCGGTTCTCCCGGGTTCTTGTGAACTGGTAGTGGAAATTTTGAATAGTTCAGAGAACCAGTAAATACCACCTCAGACTGCTCTACCTCCAATCTATTTGCTGCCTCCCGAGTCCCAGCTGATTGGCTAGAAGGAAAAAAAACTGTTTAAACTCTTGCTGCGGCACTTCAAAGTGCCGCCCTACAGCTAATCAGCGGTAAAAGGCAGTGTGGTGGTAAACCAATGCGCTCCAAAAACAAATGGGTAGACCAGTGCACTCCAAAAACAAATAGGTAGACCAGAACACTCCAAAAATGGGTAGACCAGTAAAGCTCTGCAAGCAGTTAAAAACCTGGTAGACCAGTACTTCTGCTAAATCCTAAAGAATTGTCACATGACCATCAAACCATGCCCACAAAATAAACCACTCCCACAGAACCAGTAGTAAAAATATTTGGAATTCACCCCTGGCTTTGTAGTATATCCTGATGCGGGATGCCAGCCATTATTTCTATATATTGAATGAACCGTCCTGTCAAGCCATAATAGTTAACTTGTTTAGACAAAATATGCAATGTGGACACAGCAATTGTATCTTGGTAGCATGTTGTGTAAACCTGGCTATAACATTACTATGGAATAAATTAAAATGTCTCCTTTTGCTGTCAGAAAGTACTGGCAGGAAATGTCAACTGAGAGGAAAAGTATCAATGTATATCCATTCACTGATTTATCTGACTTGGAACTGGTCCTATAGTGTTCAGATAAATAAACCAAGAGGATAATTTTGTAGATTTCTGTAGAGAATGTGAATGAAAGATTTATTGTACAGTTGCCTATTCTTGTAAGAGTTTACATCATAATTTGAATAATACATATAGTGCTTTGAGTGGTTGTGAGAAATATAATACTTCTCTTAAACTATGACACCAGGAAATACAATACTTTTCAGGATCATGGATAATTTTTGCTTTTCAAACAGCTTAACTTAATAGAGAGTTCCTGTGATTTCAAGAAACCTGAAGCAGAGGCTGGATTGTTTCGGTTATACACCATACCCCTCCTTTCACTGGCCACACCTCATTGATATAATGCCAAAGAAAGAAGTAAAAGAAAAAAGAGGCAAGAGAGAGAGAGAAAGAAAAAATGAAAGCTTTTACTAGGTCCCTTTTTCAAAGAATGACAACAATTGTATTTGCCGGCTAATCAGGCTTTTCAGAATTGACCAAGAGGAAACAACATAGCTGGTGATGACACAATCCTTGTTGGCATAGCCACTTAACAAGGTAACTCCCACAGGGAAAGGCTTTAAAAGTGCTTCAGGAAGGTTGAGACATTTCTCAGTCAGTGCCGGTGAGTCAAAAGGAGAGAGGAGACAGAAGTGCTGGTAGTACAACCAGGTCTTAATTGACATCAGGATGAATTCTAACCACGGCTTCTACCACTTTTCCTCTGGCTCCCTTGGAGGAGCCACAGGATGCCTTCTCCAGCCTATAGGCGATTGCTACAGAACTTCCAGCTTCCATGGAATAAGCAGCAGCCTTCCCATGCCTGTGTCCTTTGGAAGCCCTATCTGGATAGCTTCTGATGCTGGGACAAGCTGGGGAGCCTTCAGTGGGAATCAGGGAAACCTCTTCATGGGAGGGAACGAAAAGCGGACCATGCAGGACCTGAATGACCGCTTGGCTTCCTACTTAGAAAAAGTACGATCTTTGGAGGAAGCCAACACACAGCTGGAAGGCTGCATCCGGGAATGGCACCAGAAGAGGTCTCATGGTACCCAGCGGGACTTCAAGGATTATGAACAAAACATCTCAGACATGCACGAGCGGGTAAGTCAGAAATGCCAACTGTTCTTCTCCAACTGTTTTCTTCTCCAAATGATTGATTCAACCTAGCTGGATGAATTAGAAACTGCTGGAATATTGCAGCCGTCATTAATTTTTGTTGAAGTCATGTTAATAAAATAAAATATTGCACACACAAAAAAGATGTGGATTCAGAGAAGAGCAAAAGTTGAAGAAGCCTTAATATAATTATTTTAAAGTGTAAGCACAGACTGAAATCTATTTGTCTAATTATTATTTTTCCAGGAAACAGAGAAATGTTTACCTTTCCATGTAATACTCTACAGGTGGATGTTAGGCTCTGGGGCAGCAATCTGAAAAGCACATTCATATTTATCTTTTATCTAGTATTTAATTGCAGCATTTAGTTTTACATACCTTTTCTAAAAATAGAAATGGAAGCAAAGAAAAAAAATTTGCATTGCAAAATATTTACTGAATTTTAAATAGAAGATATTGCCATTTTTTTCTGTAAGTTTTTGATATAGAATGTACCTATTTTAAAACATAATCATGAGGTGACCCGTTCGTATCATGGTTTAGAGCCTAGACTTCCTTAACAAATATTGAGATTGGATTTATGAATGAATTCTAAATCCTTGTTAAAACCAGTTAATGGAACAGTCACTGTCCTTTAGATGTGTTATACTAGAAGGATTCTGTAAACAGATAAAAGGAATAAAGCCATGCAGATTGCCTCTGCTGCTCCCTTATCCCCAAGATACACTGAATGGAGGAAACCTCAGGTGGGTTTATTTTCATTGTTATTCCTTTGTATTTAATCACTTAAATATGAGCCTGCTGTCAAAAAAGCCAATACAGTCTAGGCTACATTAACAGACAGAGAGAATCAAGATCATGTGAAGTATATAACCAGGAACACTGATAAAGTGGAGTTCCACTATGTAGAGAGTTTTGCTTGGATTTAGGTCAGGGCTGGCTAGGCACATGTTTTGGCCCTGAGACTGGTATCACTTAATAGGTCAGAGAGTGTAAATGTAGACATACAAGTATGCAGTCAAACAAATCTTATGATCATAGAACAACATAAGTAAGGAGAGATACAAACAATTTGTAAAGATCCAAAAAAAATATTAAAATAAAAGTTACACAGAAATTAAAAGGCTTATTTTTTAATGAAAACACACACACACATATACGATACATACATATATATATATATATATACATATTACACACACACACACACAC
The DNA here is from genome assembly GCA_038048745.1 of Coluber constrictor foxii. Classification (NCBI taxonomy): domain Eukaryota; kingdom Metazoa; phylum Chordata; class Lepidosauria; order Squamata; family Colubridae; genus Coluber; species Coluber constrictor. Next base: position 77,213,891 of record CM075961.1, read on the forward strand.
ACACACACACAGAGAGAGAGAGAGAGAGAGAGAGAGAATGTTTTAATTAATAATGAAGAGAGAGAGAGAGAGAGAGAGAGAGAGAGAGAGAGAGAGAGAGAGAGAGAGAGAGAGAGAGAGAGAGAGAGAGAGAGAGAGAGAGAGAATGTTTTAATTAATAATGTACATATTTGCCCAGTTCATAAAGATGAACTCCAGGCAACATGCAATCATAAACCAAGCCAAAATATCCAACAATGAGAAAAAAGTCAATTAATAAAAGTAAATCACTGAATAAGGGCATGAAGTTTTGTTTTCTTTGTCATCTATTTGCATTTTTGTACCAGTTTGATAGTTCATTGACTAAATTAATGAAAATTATTCTTCCGCACTAGAGGCATAAGCACCAACACTCAAGGATGAGACAATCTAATTTCCCAACAGAGGGGACATTTGGGGCTTTGAAGTCTTTTTGAAGGATAACAAGGTCAGGGATAAAATCTCAGCATGTACTCCTCCATTTATTTATTTTTTAAATCCCATTTCCTCCTAAGACTTTTAAATAGGAATACTGTGAGAAAAAGAAAGCCACTTCCTAAATTACTGATTTGAAGCAGATTCCCTGAGATTATGGGAAAAATCCATAACTCTCCCCTTTGAAGATTGCTTGTTTCCCACTGTAAAAAAAACCCAATGATTTTAAACAACATAAACCATAAGTAAGGGTTTGTTTTCTACTGGTCAGGTAATTATGCTGATTTGTTGATTAGAGGCAAAGGCAGGTGAGGCTATGGGACCTTATGGCTGAGGACCTATGACACTTGTGCCTCACTTCCTGTCTTTTGCCTTATTCATAATACAAATAGAAACCCACTGCAAATCTCTTCACTCAGTCTAAAGTGTTTGTAAAAACTGTGATGGAATACATGCAGCCACATCTAAATACACATAATGCCTGAATAGTCTTGAGCAAACAACCTGCATGATAAACAGTAATGAAACGTTCCATGAAAATTAAAAAAAGCAATCCAGTGGATGAAACGTATTGCACTGGAAATGATCTTGCTCAATTCATTATATTAACAAGCTGTGTTGGGAAAAAAATAAAAAAATTGATTCTTTAAATTATTACTGGAAAGTTCAGCATTGTTTTACAGGTCTCACCACAATGCAGGCATAATTGTTAGCTGCATCAGGTGACAGATGCCAAAGTGAACAGGAAGTGCAGATGATGGTTGGAGGGCAGAGGAGTAGGTGTTGATGCTCTGCACTCATGAACTAATTAGTGGCTCTATGATGAAGAGGGAAATCTTAGTCCATCATTATAGTTGACATAAGACACAACTGCAGTTCTGAGCAACTTTAATATGCAGGAGGTCCATCCTGTCTTTTGCCCAAAGATGTTGCAATGCATGTAAAAAAAAAAAGTGCAGAGTGGTTTTTATTTTGCATGGCTGCAACATTTTTTACTCTCCCTTTGTAGACATCCCTGCCTTTGCCTCAGTTTATTTATTCGTTTGCACTATTCTTGCCTCTTGTTCTGAATACAGCACAAACAAACATCAGAAGCAAATTGCTGCATACTTTGAAACGGAATGTTCACTTCAGTTATTATTTTAAATATATATATTCCTTCTTCTAACTAAATGCCAGTGTGAAATTGCCAGAACTTCTAACTGTTGTTAGCTGTTGTATCCTCACTTATTTCCAAGCTCAGGTCTAATAGTTATCTGTATTAGGGATAGGAATGTTAGGGATAGGAAGACATTTCATCATATGAGTGCCAACCTACTTTGAAAGGTACCCTATTAATACAAATGAATCACCTCCTCTGGTAATAACAGTCAAAGGATTTCCATTATTATTCGCCCATGTTATTATTATTGCCTCTTATTCACTGATTCTGGGATATCCTTTTTCTTTTTTAGTAATTGTTCATCTGCCATTTATCACTATTGTCTCTCTTTACTTTGGGGCTGATTTGTCTGTCTTCATGTGCATATGCAGTATATGATGTGTCTGTTTCAACATACTGCTTCTTTGTAATGGGGAAACAGCTTTAAAAAAACATGGCTAAAATGAAGTGTTTAAGATGCAAGGACTTTCATACACCCTTTAATTCACTCAGCATTAGGGCAAGAAGAAGAAATGAGGTTGGATTATACTGTAACACTCACCAACATAATTCATGCTTCCTGGATCTAGATGCAGACTAGAACAAAGCTGGGGTATTTATTTTATTTATTTTTTAAAAATCCATGTTTTCTTAAACATTGAGATTTATTCCTTCAGCAAATGAGTTAAAACAATTGGAAGAGTGCAGTACAAAAATGCAATGCTTTCAACATTAAGAAAAGGATATGCAAATTTGTACCTTGGGGGGAGCACATAAAAACACATTCAAATGATTTTTCACACTTCGGTAAAACCAACCGTAACTTATGTGGATATGAACTTTATGCTAAAGAAACAAGAACCTTAGCAAAACTGAAACTGACCGAACTGTTTAATCTTATGTGACAGGAGTTTTGAAAAATCTCATCAGACTTTGAGGAGATTGTGGGCAGACAAGCATGTAGTAAGGGTTTGGTGGAGGGCAATTTTTTAATGTGCTATATAATTTGTTCTTAATATTTTTGTTACATGGAACTAAGGAAATTTTAACAAACTGGTAAGAGGGTTCTTTTTAAAAAAAATTCAAATGCCTTTCTTAACAAAGGAAAATGGTATTCCCAAAATGGATATTTAAGAGGCAAATGGAGTCTAATTATACCAATCAGATACAGGAACATTTCCTGCAAACATCTGACATCCTTATAATTAAAAAGTAGTCCTTGTTCTCACAAAAAATGATAGGGAACATATATATCCTTATATGCTCACATATCTCCAAGTTCAGGTCTAATAATAAGACTTGTAGTAAAACTTTTTTCAGCTAGGTAATAATCTCTATAATCAATTAGAATAATGACTTTTAACTTCACTTTATTGTATCTGAAGAGTTGGTCTTTGCATAAAGTTGCAGTTTAGTAATGAAGAGTAGAAAGGCAAAACAGAAGTCATTTGAAAAAAACTTTTGAAACATGAATTTCAGCAACGTTGCACCCATGGCTAGATAAATCCAATTGCACAATGATATCACCTTTTTATTTTGTTTTATGGAATTAGAACGCGATAGAAAAAATAGTGCCCATACATACCAAAACAATGTAGATATCTCTTGTGGCAACATTGTCAGCATAATTTTCAAAAATCTCTTGGGTTTTCAATTGGTCCCATAGACATTCATAAAATTCAGATAACTAGGTGCTTTATCTGGAAAAGTGCTGATGTGCTGAAAAAAGTCAAGACTATGGCAAAAATAAGGCTAGTGAGGATGGTGGGAAACAATTCTTTACTATCTAATAAATGGAACTTTTTGAACAGCTATAGCCATCTTGGCTAAAATTTTCAGTGTGTTCATTGGTTCAAAAAGTTTGCCTAATAGTGGATTGGAGTGATATGACTCTGATCTCAAAAAAGAGGGCTGGACATTGTTTCAGCTTCACATTGGACAACTCTAGAATAATTTGCAGCAAACGCATCCAGTGTCAAGGATCGGAACTAAGAAAAGAAACATTTCCAGCTGTAAATCTCCCTTTCTTGACATTCCTTGCTTAGTCTTTATTTTGCCTTCAAGTGACTCTAGTTTTGACCCATGTACTTGCATTGTTAGATGGAGTCCTCTCTGGCCCATGATAAAAGGCAAAATAATAAGCCAAACAGTTGTAAATGATGACCGTTTTTCTGTGGTAGAAGGAAAGAGAAGAGGATGTTCAGCAACAAGATGCATAGAATAAATTTCAGTGGCAATGGTTGGAAAAATTGAAAGACTAGGTTAGGTCTGTCATGAGAATCTATATGATTGCTAAGAGTGAAAAATGACTGGATGGCGCATAAATAATAATATAGTTATCAATTAATTAATTCATTAATTATGTAGGTGTGCTTTGTGGCTTCGATACACACCTGTAAACCACATTATGCATGTACCTGATGCAGAAGATCTCAAAAATTAGTTTGCCTTTATTCCAGTCTTACCACTCTTTCTGTCATGCTCTGGACATCCTAATTGTAAAAACTCCTCTTTGTCTTATTATAAACTCAATCATACTACTTAAATAGGATAGCAGTTCCTGTCTTTCCTTGATTGAATGAATCTCCTGGAGGAAATAGTAAGAAACAATTCCAGAAAATTAGGTACTCACACCCAAGACTTACGGCCTATACTTAGTCTTACATCTGCTGATATGACAGGTGCAAGAAACAATTGCACATCCGCCTTTTCAAATACTAGCATATTTGTGTTTGGTAGTACTGTGGATAGATTCTTTGATATGACAATGTATGGTACCTTCTTCTATTGTGATTCTGGGAAGGGAATCTGAATTAATGGATAAACAGTCCATCACAAACACACTAATGGAAGTAAGGAATTTAATTCATCCAGGACAGTGTTCTGTGAATCAAGGTTTCCATTTTAATGAGTCACTTTGGCTTAAGAAGATATTCACCTTTCAATATACCCTTGGAGGGATTTTCAGCTTCCTCTGGCACATCACAGAGGATTTACATAATAGGCGTTTGGCAAGATATTGTCTCAACATCACTCTAAACCATGCATAATCATAACACCACCCCATTTCCTTTTGACGTGATTCACAATGAGTTTTGTTTCCATCTGGGTATCTGAGAGAAGTTTCCCCAGGTCAAAATGATTAATGACCCTGTCAGTCAGGGGAATGAGAAGAGCAAGAGGAAAGACCCCTAAAATCCTTTGCTTTGTTTAATTCCACTGGAGATATTCCCTGAGCAGATTTTGTTGTTATTGTGGCAATATGGGTGGTATTAGGATGAGAAAAAGATAAAACAGGTGAAGTGAGCCTTTAACGTAATTTGTATGTATGTCAGTGTAGCAAACATAAGAACTTGACATTCATCTTAAGGAATTTCATCTAGTATGATTTGCTATATGCCGTGCTGCTAAAAAAAATTAGATGCTTCCTCAACCTGGGATCCAAAAAATATAGATTTTAAGATTATAGTTGCTACCCCTTTTGTTCACAGTATGTCAGTTTTTAATGAAATATTACTATTCACATTTCTGAACCAATATTGATCATTAGGGGGTCCTGTATTGAGACGTATCTTGCCTATCTAGAAAAGTATATTTCCTGTTTTGTGAATGTATTTCTAGTAGAGATTCTTTCAAATCTCTGGTCTTTTGGGAATGCTTTCAGTCAAGGGTAACTTCTGTTCCTACCCATAATTTATATAACTAGAAATTCAAAGCTTTTCCTCTACAAGACATAATATACAATTATTGAAAGCCTTTGGGAATCATTATATTGTAGGGGTTTCTAATTCAGCCCCTGTAAGTGCGTGAGACTTACTATTTTGCCAGGAAATAGCAAAGGATAAATTCACAGTATTTTAAAATTAAATTTAAACACTTTTTTTTTAAAAAAAAGAAGAGAGATTCATGGGACTAAAATCTCAGAAGACCACTAAATGTTATGAAACGTTTATGCCCTCATCTGAAATCTTGCAACATATCGAGTTTTAAAACTAATAAATCTCCTGATCATCTCCTTTAGGTTATTTTAAAATATTTTTTTCAGTTTCATTGTTATTTTGGAACTCACTCACAGACTACTGGTAGTGAGGAATCTTTGCTATATGTAAATTTGAGACAAGATACTTTATTAATAAAAATATCACAACTGTTTCATAGTTACATGCAGCATCACAATGCATTTAATAAGAGAGATGGAGCTTATATTGTGACAACAATGCTTTTACCCCATTTTGGTACTCTAACCCTAACCCTGCAGATGCCTCTACATTGCTGCCACTGCTGTCCCAGTGATCAGTGTTTCACTTGCTTTCCAATAGTCCTGTTGATTACTGCTATTGCTTTCAGGATTATGGCTTGACTAAAATTAGGAGGATAAAATTTTCCTTAATTTTAATTTCCTTAATTAATCTTCTCACCAACAGGCCTAGAGTTCTCCATCTTTCCATCCTTCAAAAAATTCTTCCCGAATCTTGTATCAGTTTCCATTTTAATATGAATTTATCCAGCATATGTATCACAAATCAGTACACAAATTTGAACATATTTGAAATATTGCAACCCTATTACAATCAATTATTGGAATCTGTGTAGTTATGCTTCACTATTTGTGCTTTACTGAATTTTGTGACAAAGCTCTTCAGTGGAAAAATAGATTACTGAAAAGCATACGTGAATCACATGCTGGAAAAGTTGGTAATGAATAAAAATATCTTTTAGGGAGTAGTATTCATAAAACATGAACATTCTTAATGTCTTAATGTTCATCACATTCCAATCACAACCAAACATTAGCAGTTGCTTGCAAGCTTTCTTTCATCTGTTCTTATAGTGGAATATAATATTATGCAATTGTAATTAACATGTTTACCTTGCAATTATAATGAATATTTGACAGCTGGAAGAAGAACATTCACATCTGAAGCCAACCAAAAGCAAAACAAGACGTGCTGAAAAGCTAATACATCCCAGCTTTGCATTTTGAGTTTCAAACTCTAAGCAAAAAATATTTTCTCAATTTTCTTTCATTTTTTTAAAAATGGAAAAATGAAAAAATACTCACATTGATATGGCTATATGCAGGCAGTGCACAATCAAATCAATTAAAAACCCAATGACTACATTGGCACAATGTGCAGTTTAATTAATTTTAGCATGTTTATTTTATGGCTAGCCATATTTGGCACATCCAGCTGGTTTGGTTACATTTTGGTTCAGTGTATTTGCAAAATCAAGGAGTAGGCTAATTCAGTGACTAAATTACCCCACAAATGCATTCCAGAGATGAAATAGAAAATATAGTTCTCTTAGTCTACCATAACAGCAAATCATGAAAATTTTAGTTTACCTCACAGAGAGATTAATATTTTGTTATTTACAGATTGAGACTGGACGAGTTACCAATGCAGGCCTTGTTCTACAGATTGACAATGCCAAAATGGCAACAGAGGATTTCAGGCTCAAGTAAGTCTTTCCTTGAGCTTCTCGTCTATTCTTGGAAACAGATGCAGACAAAAATGTAAAACTTGACTCTGATTCTTAGCAATCCAAATATGACTAAAAAGATTATGCTTCAAGAGACTGAATTTGATTATCATCTGTTGTTTGATATTACATTCCAAGAGATAAAAGCCATAGTTAGCCAGCAACTATGCTGCTCTGGAACAAAATCTTGGGTTGAGAGGTACCATAATTGCTTCTCTCTTTGCCCCTTACTCACTAGCAGGTAGGTTTATGGGTGATGAAGATGGATGTTTTTAACTATTGTGCTGCTTTTTCTGGATGTCAGGGGAGATGCCAGGAATTATATAGGCAACACAAATTGCCTGCTTTTCTCATTTCCTCTTCTCTTAAAACAAGCTAATGACTGCTTGTTTAAGGTGAAACATCATTACAACCATGTTGACAGTATTAAGATAATATATTTGAGAATCATACAACCATAGGTTAGGTTTACACAATATGCTTAGACAAGTCAATTAAAAACATTATGCTTACAATTGCACAACATGCCATTCCTTTTCTTTTTGTTTCTGTTTTGTCCTATTTTTTTCTGGCTTGGCCTGATATATAAGTACAGCCCTTTTGGTTAATGTATGATTAAATGTACTATGTGAGGCCAGTCAAGAAATAAATAGGTTATATAATATAGTCATAAATTTGGAGGAAAGTTTGAAGTTATCTAGTCCAATTACCTGTCCATGAAGGTTCTGAACTTCAGCTTTATTGTTACATCTTTCAGAAATGAAACCTCCAACCCTGCTCTCTATTTAGAAAAACCCATCATCTCCTAAGAATTGAATTTGTTGTGCCACTAAACAATTTAATAAAATTTGTCTGGATGTTCAGCCAACTTCTGCTTTTAATACAAAAGGTGTCATGGATTACATGCATTCTTCTAGACCCATATTTTGAGTAAAATCCTGTGCCTAGACATCATCAATTTCTTCAACCAGACTTCAACCAGCTTCTTTAATGGATCTATCAAAAATTGTCTCGCATTTTCCTCAGGCTAATTTCAATGTGCAAATAGTTAACCTTAATACAATTTAGTTAATTTCAGTGTACAAGGTAACACTGTGATGATCTGCCCAGATCAAACTACAGGAACACAAAATTATGTCTTATGCTCACTCAGACATTGACTCCTCTAGTTCAGCACTGCGTGGACTAATCTTTTTCTACCTTGTGTAGTCCTGTTGTGTTGTACTCTATTGCCATAATTTCCATAATTCCCAAAGTATTTGCATGACAAATATTAAACATTTGGAGAGCTATCAAAGGCTAATCTGTTTTGACTGGAAGTGTTTTTCAGTATATCAAACTGCTGCAGTGTATAATATTAATCTGTCATGAGAAGTGTACTTCATGTTCTATATGAATGGAATTTTATAATAGCATGACACACAATACTTGTCATGCTCTTTGGCAGCTACCTACAATGGAAAGTGATTTTTTTCTAAGTATAGTTCTGAATTTCTCAAAGATAAATTGAGATAAAAAGAGGTGGGGTTACAAGAATTCTAGTAACTGAACTATTTTCAATTTAGAACCAATATATCATCATGTATGTGAAGATGGAGTTATTCTCATTTTCTTTCTCTCGGCCTTCCTAAGATTTGGGAAGGACGCTAGTATCTATACCAATAAGAGAGAAAGTATTTATATAACAGTCTCCTGTATCCTTATCAGTCTGGAAAGCAACTCTTACAATACTTTTGAAACCATGATTCTTCTAATGTCCAAAATAAAACAATAATACAGGCAACCTCCTCACCTCCCTTTATTCACCAATTTGTCTATTAAAATTGCATTTCAAATTAGAAAGCGATCTTTTGGGACTAACTGTTGCTTTCTGAAAAACATCAGAGTATTCAAATGTGATTAGCAAGCTTCTCTATTAGTGTGCTTTTCAATAAATGGAAATTATTAATTGAAATTCAGTGAACTCTGAATGTCAATATATTTTTAAATGGTGGAAGGTACATGCTTCGGAGTCAGAAACAGTAATCATTAGCAAGCCATGATTCTAAAAGTTGTAGGTTCAATCCCAAAATCCTTCATTCAACTATATTACTTTTCTCTTTGATTAAGATATGAAGCTGAAAGAGCTCTCCGGCAAAATGTGCAAAATGATGTTGAAAACATCCGTAAGGAGCTAGACAACATGACCATCATAATAACTGACCTGGAAATGGAAATTGAAGCTTTGCGTGAAGATCACATACTAAAAAAAAAAGAACATGAGGCGGTAAGACAAGCTTCTTTTTTTTCTCCCAGCCATGTACACACCTTACCCAAATCCTGACCATCTTATTTTCTGTATAGAAACCAATTTTGATAGTTCATGCTTATTTTAATTATAAAGTTAGAATAATAAATGTTGAATAAATCTAATGAAGTGCATCAAAGGATACTAATGTAAGCTGTTTTGAGGACTGAAGGTTATGATTCAATATAATTTCTGTTTTGTGAATTTTGTCTCGCATGTCCAAAAAACATCACTGCAGTTTTGGGACTTCTTAAACTAATCTAAATATATATAGGTTGCCAACGAAATAAAGTGTTTACTTAAAACAGCAAGGATTAGAACCACTTAGTTTTGTAACTCTAACCACATCTGAGCAGACAAATGTTTAATATATTTAAATCCTGCCAATCCCAACACTCTGAATTTTCATTGTGCTTATATAAGCCAGCACAGCATTCCTATAGTTTGTATAGGCTAAAAGCCTTGATGAATCACACCAAAGGCCTATCTCACTCAACCTTTTCTTTCCCACACTAGCCAAATAGCCACAAATCTAAAGCGCTTTTATGTTTAGGTTCCTCAGCAAATGTCCCCAAGATCAGAAATAATCTGAACTCATTAAGGCTTTGTCTAAAGTTTTAAAGTTAAACTTATTATCAGTCACCATGGAATATTGGTGCAGAGAATTCCATAGCACAATCGGCTGTTATGAGAATGACTTCCTTTTGTTGGTCGATAATCTTCCATTGATCACTTCCATGGGTTATTTGTTGACAGAAAAACGTTTAAAATATGACGGAACAAAGACAAACTTATCTCTAAGTTTGACTTATCTCTCAGAATTTGTGAGTAAGGAGAGTGCTGTTTTACACATACTTGTTGCTGTTTAAATGTATTACTGCATTTAATTTCCTTTTAACTTGCAAATGATAAGCCACTAAAGCTGAGATCACATATGTACACAGAGCTGTTGGTGCTTTCATTCTCAAGAGATCATTGCTGCATATTTCAAAGATGTACTGCAGCTAACGCATACTATTACAAAGTCCTCATCTAAATGTCAGACTTTTAAAATAAATGTCCATGCCCCTTTACTGGGTAGGAGGAAATATTTCTTCCAAATGGAACAGTTTCTGATATAAATCACCACAGATGAAATACATCAGTTGCCCTGTTGAAACTCTAACTCTAAATCCCACAACTTCCAATAGGGAGCACCATGAAAATCAGAAAAGAAATAAGAGAGAGTGTTGCAAGAGCTGATGCTATTTAGTGCTTCAGAAATATTTTTAAGATTGTAGTTAGTTCCTCTCATTATGACAGTGCCTCTGAATTTAGGGGCATTCTGAAAACTCACTGATTACAGCTTCATTTCCTGAGGCAGCAGTTGAGGAGATACTGCAATGCTGAGAACTTCACCAAACCAGTTTAGCGTGCCTCATAATTAGATTGTTTACATAGTAATTAGGTGTTTTCATCCAGCTGCTCCTTTAGTAATTATATAGAACCTTTACATTTTCTGGATAGAAATATAGATTTTTTTTTTTGTAAAATGGGCAATCTAAATAGAAGGAACACTTTCAAATTGAGAAGAGGAAGTCTTCCTTCTCCCAAAAAAGAATATTCAAATTCTATTTCAGTAAGTATTCAGGACTTTCAAGAGCTGACTTAACTGTGCATCAAGTAATTAACACAGCATACCTCTGGGCCAACCCTAGTATTCCTTTCACAAACTAAAATACATCCAGCAGAAAGAAGTACACCCTTGCACCCTACGCTCTCTCTGTTTCAGATCTTCTTATCCATTTGCCTTGCTTCTACAAGGCCTGGCACAGTGACTCTGCATGTGATTGGAATGTGCGTCATCCTCACCATCAAGGCATCTCCAGTTAATGTCTCTTTGTGTGCCAAATCACATACTTTCATGTCATCCCTTCTCTTCAATTTTTTGTCTGACATTTTTGAAACCTCACCCTTGAAAACAAACAGCCTGACTCAGATCCAAATTTAGGTTGTGTAGAATAGATCCATAAAATTAACAGGACAGCTAAATTATCCCTAATTTAGACCTGATTAGTTTCAATAGTCTCCTCCAAGGATGACTAACTGAGGAATTCTAGGATTTGAAGAGCAGGCATTTTAAAACTGCTGAGATTGGGAAACATTGCTGTAGAGGTATGTGAATCAGACTTCAAACCCATATTTTAAATAGAAAGAAGAGTCTTGCTTATGAAGAGTCACTGTCTTTTCATTACAGATGCTAGAAAAGGCTTTAATAATAAAGGTAAACAATTACTACAGAGTCTAGTACTCAAAACTACCATATATATATACATACATACATACATATATCTGTATCTATATCTATATCTATATCTATATCTATATCTATATCTATATCTATATCTATATATCTATATATGTTTTCTGAGGTTTTCGCGGGTGTTTGTATGTAGGTCTTTGGTTATTCGGGTCTCCTCCCGCGTAGAATTGGAAGTATCTTGGCGACGTTTCGACGAAGTCTCATTCATCATCTTCAGGCTGGTGTTCTCGGCTTGGTGCTCCTGCTCCTGCTCCTGGGAGCACCAAGCCGAGAACACCAGCCTGAAGATGACGAATGATTATGGAAAACTGCAAAAAAAAAGTAGGAGTAGGAATAGGAATCGGAGAAGGAGAAGGAGAAGGAGAAGGAGAAGGAGAAGGAGAAGGAGAAGAAGAGGAAGACCAACTTGAATGTAGGTTGAATTGATTATAAGAAGACATTTGACTTTGTCACAAGATGCCTAATCAGGTGCCTAGAAATAACAAGTTAGTGCAAAACACCAAAAGGTTTGTGCAAAGATCAATGCCACAATAGAAGACAGAGTTGCTGGTTAATGATGAATACATTGGGAGAGGTTAATATCAAGAGAAGAATTTTTCAGGAAGACTCAAGGCTCATTTAGAGTTGCCTACAATTGCCCATAGCCGTTGCCACATACCTATGCTGCAAAGGGGTTGATGGGTAAACAGAATTTGCATATGCTTACAGATAGGCCGATGCCCACACCTCTCAACTCCCATTGTGCAAAGGTGTGCAAAAGTGTGCAAAGGTGTGTGCTGTGGGTTGATTGTTGATCTGACTTCTGTGCTTTGCTGTTTGAGGACCCTCTAGCCAGAACATTAAAATTCGCTGATATAAAAAAAAATACCTATACAATGATCCCTGAATGGCAGGCGTATACATTCCCTCATGTGCAGTGCTAAAGAAATCTGCTCAAACCTTCATTCTCACTAATACTGTTGTCATCGCACAGATTACTCTGTCAACAATATTGAATAAGTCAGACAGTGGCTATCAAAAACATCTTATAGGCTATTCCATCTATTTTATATGAATGATCTGAAACTTAATGGAAAAACACCATCCAAAATAGAATTACTGCTCACACTGTCCATATATACTGCTAAGATATTACAATGGAAGTTGGACTGGAATGTGTCACTTTCACCATTAATGGGAAAATAGTGAAATAGTGCAGTGAATAATGAAAAATCAAGATGCCCTATGGAAATGATATCAAGATATCACAATCACTACAAATACATGGGAATCCTTCAAGCTGGGAACATTAAGCACACTGAAGTCAAGAGAATGTTAGAAATGAATACATCATGAGAATGAAGACCTTAAAGCCCAAATTCAGTGGAGGAACACCATCAAGGCAATTAATATCTGGGCAATTCCAGTCATTAATACACAGCTGGAATAGTGAACTGGACTCAAGCCGAACTGAAACCCTAAATAGGAAAAGCAGTAAAATAATGAATTACCGTATTTTCCGGCGTATAAGACGACTGGGCGTATAAGACGACCCTCCTCAGAGTCATTTAAGACTCGTCAGAGCCTTATGGGCTGGTCTGCCTGGTTACAGGAGAATGAGACCCGGCATATAAGACGACCCCCAACTTTTGAGAAGATTTTTGTGTGTTAGAAAGTAGTCTTATACGCAGGAAAATACAGTATATCTTTCACCTATGCAGCAACGTTGATAGACTCAATTTACCAAGGAGAATAGATGGGCATGGAATGTTGCAGGTAGATCAGACAGTTGAGTACAAAAAAAGAGCATTGAAGACTACCTGAAGGACAATGAAGAAGATACACTGAAGCTAGTACACCATAAAGGCTTACTGAGTGCTGGAGAGCCAAAATGGCCTACAAGAAAGACCAAATGAAGAATAAAAAGAGACATGATGAGGCAAAGTATTACGTGGACATGTACACACCCAATACATTAATAAAATAGCAGGGCAAGCAAACAATAAGACTAAGAGCAGTAAATTGAAGAAAGAGACAGAGGGGCAAATTCTGGCTGCAGAAGATTAAATTTAAGAATTAAATTCATACAAAGCCAGAATTGTGAAGACAGTAACAGAAAGCAAATGCCATCTCTGCAAAGATGTTGAAGAAAACAGTAGACGACCTAGCTAACTCTGCAAGTAGATTGTACAGATTGATTACAAATAACAGTACAAAAAAATAGCAACAATGATGCTTTGGACGGTATGGAAGAAATACCTTTTGCCTGCAAGCAAGCAAGAATTGAACCACAAAATAGAAAAAGTAATAGAAAATAAAGAAGCTAAAGTGCTCAGGTACCAATATGGTTTGGTACAATCCCAAAGCATTTGGAACACCATTTGAATACCATATGTATCAGGAGTGGGTTCTACTTACCTTTACTACTGGTTCACAATGGGGCTGCATGCGCTTGTGCGCATGTCAGAAGCTTCCTGATGATGTCGAGGTCAGTGGGCGGAGCCTCCTGCCAGTTTTACTACTGGTTCTATAGAACCGGTCCAAACCGGGGGCAACCCACCACTGATATGTACTGATAAAATCATCATCCATTGCAAAAGGTAGTTTTGCTTGAAATAATTTATATCTTGCAACAATTTCTTTAATACTATCAAACATCACCTTGGGAAGGACTTGATATGAGCCAAATTCAGTCTAAATATCTAGCTGACTGTCTAAATATCTGGCCTGAACTAAAAACAAGCAGCAGATATTCTACTCACATACATAAGAACAAGAAGTCTGAAGCTATAAAAGGCTAAGCAAATTGCATTTAAATATCTTTTGCAAAATAATTAATCAAAATAGAGGTGGTTTAAAACTGATTTCCTTCTCTCAATGAGAGAGTATTAGGAATATGGAAGGAAACATTTCCATCCTTAGTTAAGCCTGAGTCCTTTTTTTTCTTCTCAAGCTAAGTGTACTCAACTGGTCAACTTAAAAGACATCTGTGTCTTCCTCAGTTTCAGGTCATTTATCAGAGGTTTGGGAGTTTTAGATTTCTGTGTAGTATCTTAGTTGTTCATAGGATTGCACTTTTCTGGATACAGTCCTGCTGTTATTCTTGGGATCTGTTGGAGCCACTCTTCCAGCTTAGGAATCACAGCCGCAAGTGCCACCACCACTTGGTCTCCTACTACTTTATATCCTCTCTATTCCTCCTTCAGGCTTTGGTATTTCTCCAGCTTCTTGTACTTCTTCCTAGTGTTGCTGTCACTTGGCATTGCTACATCTATCAACATTGCTATCTTCTGGTCCTTTTCTACTACCACAGTGTCTACTTGATTGGCCAGTACCAGCTTGTCCATCTGGACTTGAAAATCTCACAGGATCTTAGCCCTGTTATCCTCCACAACCTTCTGTAGAAAGTCCCATCTGGACTTGGGATGGTCTAACCCATACATTGTCAGATGTATCTCATTCTTATCTACATCTTACACCACCACTACATGTTGGACTGCCTCTGAGATTTCTCTGCATGGTCTACACTTGAACCTTGTCTAGTATGGTATACTCCTGCTTCAATGTGATCTAGTGCTTAGTGACTACTCTTGTGCTGCTATGTTCAGTGCCTCAGTGATCTCTTTTAGTTCCACTCTTTTCAGCCACTGGTATATTCCATGTGTGTGTGTGTGTGTGTGTGTGTGTGTGTGTGTGTGTGTGTGTGTGTGTGTGTGTGTGTAAGTCTTGTGTCACTTTTAAATGAAGATCAGAATCCTGTTTAACCAGCTAGAGATCTGGAATAGTGTGTTGTGATCTTTCTCCAGGCTAATATCCTGGATTTACTTAATTACTTTTTAATAGGCAGGAGTATAATCCAGAGACATAGCTGTGAGTTTATGTGAACCACCCTGGCTCAAAAATCATCTGTCTCTTCACTGTCATCACTGTTTATTTGCCAACCTATCAAAGAAAGTTTTCCATGCTTAATTTTATTAATTGTACCTTATTAGCTCGTTGGGAAGACTTTGTGTTTTACTGAGATGGGACACTGTATTCCAGGAAGCAGGTGGTAATGGCTAATAGACAGTAAATCATTGAGTCATATAATCTCAACATTCTGATTTTGAAAGAAAATTTCCCATTGGTCTTTCTCTTAATTCATATTATGGATTGCAGATAGAATTTTCATCTTAAAACTTTGGAAAAACTATAGAAAGAGAAATAAAGTTGGAGAAACGCTTCCTATCAATTGATGTTTGAAGTAGTACAACTTTCTCCAAGTTGGTGCCTTCTTAGGACACCAGAATTACAATGCCAAAATTCCTGACAATAGAAACCTGCAAGAATTTATAGAGTTTACACAAGCTTTTCTTGTATCATTGAGTATGGTGCTCCAGTATTCATAAAGAAGCAGGTCATTATAGTATTTTCCTTTCATACTGACTTAGGCCCCTCTAGGAAACCTCAGGAATAAGTTTCAGTTAAACCACAGTAGTTGTTACTACATTTCAGACCCTGAAATTGATTAATCTCCGGCAGAATATAAATCAGTAAGACAAACTGGAAGAGGCCATATGCCATGCCATATATATATAATATATATATAATGTAGTGAATTGTGATTTCACTCAGCAGTGGTTCCAAAAGATCTCAGTTATGTAGGAAAAACCTGGCTTAAAAAGAAGAACACACATTAACCTACAAAAATAAGAAAATAGATATTATACCTTTACAGGGAGGAATATATAAAATGGGTATGGCCCACTGACGACGGCCTATGAGCCAGAAATAGCTATTTGGGTCTCCCACAATGCATCACTAAAATCTGTTTGCAGCCATAATGAAGAGA
This sequence comes from Coluber constrictor foxii, assembly GCA_038048745.1. Lineage (NCBI taxonomy): Eukaryota > Metazoa > Chordata > Lepidosauria > Squamata > Colubridae > Coluber > Coluber constrictor. The sequence continues at coordinate 77,230,368 of CM075961.1, forward strand.
AGAACCCAGTGGGCTCCCACAATGCAACACTAAAATCTGTTTGCAACCATAATGAAGAGAAAAGCCCAGAATGTAGTGAATTGTGATTTCACTCAGTAGTGGTTCCAGAAGAAGAACACACATTAACCTACAAAAATAAGAATATATATATATATATATATATATATATATATATATATATATATATATATATATATATATATATATTATTTATTTATTATTTAGATTTATATGCCACCCTTTCTCCGAGAGGACTCAGAGCGGCTCACAACAATAAAACAGAAAAATAAAACAAAAACTCTGGGTTAAAAGTTACACATAAAATCCCTAAAATCAATTAAAATCCATTTAAAACCCCTTTCCGTGATGTTCCGTTGCCTGGAGGCAGTACAGGCCTGGATGGGCAGAAACAGACTCAAACTCAATCCCTCCAAGATTGAGTGGCTATGGATACCGGCATCTCAGGTTTCAGAGGCCCCATCACTTTTGATGGATGGTGAAAAACTTGCCCCCGTTGATAGGGCTCACAACTTGGGTGTCCTCCTGGATGCTCGGCTGTCCCTAGAAGACCATCTAACGGCTGTGACCAGGTGGGCCTTTGCACAGGTTCGCCTGGTGTGCCAACTGCGCCCTTTCCTGGACCGAGATGATCTTCACACAGTCACTCATGCCCTGGTTACTTCCCGCTTGGATTACTCAATTCCCTCTACATGGGCCTGCCCCTGAGATGCACCTGGAGACTCAAGCTGATCCAGAATGCAGCCGCAAGGGTTGTTACAGGAGCCCCTCATTACTCCCATATAACACCTCTCCTGCGTGAGCTGCACTGGTTACCTGGGTCTGCTTCAAGATGCTGGTTCTCACCTATAAGGCCTTACATGACTTAGGTCCAGGATATTTGCAGGACCTTCTCCTGCCTACCTCCCACCATCCTGTTTGCTCATACAGGGCCGCTCTCCTCAGGGTTCCGACAGCAAGCCAATGTTGTCTAGCGGTGCCCAGGGGTAGGGCGTTCTCTTTGGGTGCTCCCACCCTCTGGAATGAGTTACCTACCGAGCTCCGGATGGCTCCTGATCTCTGCTCCTTCTGTTGGGACCTGAAGACTTGGCTGTTCAAGCAAATAGGCTCACTCTGATTCTGGGTTTTATTATTTATTATAAATTAGTTATCTGGTTTAAAATGTGTGGGAAATCTTACTCCAAAGTACATGAACACAAATAATTAGAGCGACAATTACAAAAGAAGAAATTCTGGTGAGGTTAAATGCACTAATCAGAAAAGAAGAATGGAGGTAGGATAGATCACAAATGCAAATCCAAGATATAGCAGATGTGAGAAAAAGAAGCATCTTCCGTTAGAATTGGAAAAAATAAACTTCTGATATCACAAAATCTTGTTATAAATATGCAATGTTTGAAGCCTCCCTCCAGTTGTCTCCCTCCATTATTTGCTGTTTGCCTCAGATAACAGAATACTTTTATTATACATATTTTGAAAAGGTTTTGCTGAGGTTTTTCTTCATTTTTTCATATACAGAATATGCAGACATATGGCCCACCCAAAGACTTTCAAGTGAATGTGAAAGTGAACAAAACTCCACAAGAAGATTTGTCCAAGATCCTGGCAGGAATAAGAGCAGATTATGAAGCTATAATTGAAAAAAACCGCCGAAGTCTTGATTCTTGGTTCCAACAACAGGTAACCTTTCAGAAAACAAGATGGAGAAATCATGTAGGATTATAACTTTGATATTGTAGTTCTCTACAACAGGAGTGGTCTCAAGGTACAAAGGTTTCACACCCATTTGAAATGTACAAACAAGATGTCTGATAAGATATGCAGAATTAAGAAACACAACTTCTTGATCTAAAAGAAAGCCCTCTCACATGACATCTGATTTTTCTAACATTCAATGCTTCCTCTATATCTTAACACTAGCAAGTATCAATATGCCGATGTCCAATTTTCATCATGTGTATATTGCATAAAGACTATTATATTACTGAGAAATTATTCTGCCTTTTAACTACTAAATTCTTCTTGAGATTGTTGAAAGACAGTTTGCTTTCAAGATTTATTAAGAAAAAGATTTGAGGTAAATTTCTCATGGATAGAATATGTATGCAACTGAAATTATTCCCAGAGCTGTGCAAACCATTTCTGTGGCAGTTGGCAACTCTCTGAATTCTCACATTTTCATTTAAAAGAAGACATCTTGTAAGAACTCCTGTGATGGAGTTTCTCAATAGAAGTGCTGCCATCATTCATAGCATAGAAATTATACACTCAGTGTCTTGCTATAAAACTGTGTGCAGAATTCCATTTTTGGCTATGTTTAAATAATTCCTTCATTTACTTCTTTTTATATTCACACAGATCGGAAATGAATCTTCAGAGGGTCAAAACAACCAAGAAGAACTACAAAACAGCCAGAAAGAAATCTGTGAGCTGAATCGCACACTGCAAACCCTGGAAATTGATTTCCAGACAGAACTAAATAAGGTGATACCCTTAGACAGGATTATTATTTTCTAATCTTCTAATCCCAACATGACGTCGACCAGACATGTTGAGTACAACTCTCAAAATATTTGTCCACAGTGGCTATTATGGAAGTTGTAAAACAATATGTCTGAACACACCGCTTTGGTAAACATTGTTATAAACTTAATCTGTCCATACATATTGTACTTTGGTTTTCTATAAAGCATTTATGACTCAATTTTCCTGAGAATCTGTAAATGGAGGGGAAAGAGCAGATACTTTTCAATCAAATGCATTACAGTTGCCGGGTGGATCCATATGAATGCCTTCAGTTGGATCATTTATATCCAGATGGTATGCCTTTTTTCCTTTAATTGCAAGGCAAATAAAAACAGATTTGCAAGATCAGATCAAAGACCATCAAACAGTTTACAGTCAGTAGATGCCTTTAGAAGTTCAGAAATAAAACATGCAAACGAAGGCCTTCCTATATTTGTCTCAGCATTTGATATAAACAGATGCATAGCTTATGAACATGGACAGCCAATATAGTATAGTGACTAGATCTATCCTTAGCTGCCATGGCAGTTCACTTGATGACTTTGGCTGGTCATTCTCTCTCACTCCAACTTACTATTTTGTTACTACTATACCTGCTATAGATTGTTACTATAGGGGAAAAAAATGGGGAGCGGGGTGGGAGAGAGAGCTATGTATGTCCTACTGAAAGTAAGGAAGAATATCAGTATAGTAAATAAGTAAATAAAATAGCATTGTCACTTGAGAGGATTCTGGTGAGAATTAAGCAACAGCATTCTTAAAGATAATCTATCACCTTCATGCAGAGTGTTACAGTACCAAGACAGGGTCTCTGTACCATTCTTGGGATAGATAATTCACAGCTCTTGAGATTCTGATCTGTAGCATTATTTTTATCCTTATAGAAATTTAAGTTCTAAAATAGGGTGCAGATTGCCTTCTGGAAAACTGGTGACCACTTCCCCATCCACCAATGGTAAAGCATAGAGGAGTTCAGCAAATTTCAGCAAATTTGGGGTGTGTGTGTGTGGAGGCTGGCAACATAGCTTGCTCATTCTTGTTGAAACAGATCTTCGAATAGCATAGTACATTTTTAAGGTGTCTGGTAGATCCAGAAGCAAGAAAGTCCAAGATGTACTTTTTATTTTCCCTGCCATTTCATTGTTGCATGATAGGCAGAAGTCTCATTGCCAATGCTTCTATTATTGTAGGATTCCGATTTCTGCTATAAAGATTTTACAACTGAATGGATATAAGCTTTTAAAGAGCCCCAAGTCCTTTTAAAATCATAGGATTTTAAAGAGAGAACTATTCTGAGGTTTCAGTCCCCCTACTTATCCTAGAAAAGCAGGAATTTGCCTTTCTGGGTTAAATGCACAAAATACGGTGGTGTGATTAAATAGCAGGGAAGAAAAAGGGATTCTGTATAGGTACGACAGATTATTACTTCAGTTTTCTTATTATATATTAATACCTCCTGAGAAATTGAATTGTCTTAAAAGGACTAATAAAATAAAATATTCCTGATACTGGCCTGGGGCAATTGTAGGCCATCATAAACACTAAAGAAAAAAAAAAGTGGGGGGGAGAGAGGGAATAATCATTCTCCATAAGCAAAAATTGTGCAATCAGACAATGATTAAATCATACCTACACTAATTAACATGGCAGTTTGAAAAGACAAGTTATTGCTTCAAGCTCTTTAATTTTTAGATTTAAATAGAGAGGAAAGGAAGCCAGGATAGGAAGGGAAAAGTAAATCACTCTCTACTCCGCATAAATAATAATAAACTTATAGACAAAATATAAATATATGATTTCAACACTGCTACAGACAAACAATTTCATTTACACATATCCAGCACATAAAGGTATTTCTTGGTTTTTGCATTGCAGAACACAGTTTTAAAATATAACACTGCTGACATGTTTCATTCTTTCAGAAATTTGCCCTAGAAAACAATTTGGGAGAAACCAAGGCTCGCTATGCTTTCCAGCTTCAAAGTATCCAACACCTCATCAAAAAATGTGAAGAAGAGCTCAGCCAATTTCGACATGATATCAAGTGTCAAAATAATCAGTACAAGGTACTCTTCGGAATAAAAACACGCCTGGAGAGGGAAATCTCTACTTATCGCCAGCTTCTGGATGGTGAAGTTGATTGGTAAGACACAGTCAACCTCAGGCAGAAAAGGGAAATAACAAATTTATAATCTAAAAATTGAAGCTAGTGAAGAAACAATTCTGAAAGCAATGCAGATCAAAATACCTAGGTGGGCAAATGCTATCCTTTCCAAGTAAAAAGCATTCTGAAGGATCTGCATAGTCCCTTGTGTAATGACCAGACACCCAAAGAATTGCCCAAGTGTTCTGTCACAAGATTTTGGCATGATGAGTCAATTCTCAAGAGATTTTAAAGCTTTCTTCCTGTCACAGTTGATCTATTTCTTTTAAAAGGATTCCTGTTTTGTTTTGTTTTAATTAAGAAATATTTTAGAATTAGCATTCATTTTAGAAATAGAATAGAAGTGATTTCCAGCCTGCAAAGAATTGTGTTTTTGATGCAGCTGTTAAGGATAAGAAATTAGGACTTTACAATGCTTTGGATTTGAAGCAAAAAGGTTCTTTGAACAATCTTAAGAATGACATGGAACAGATTTGTACAGACCATTTTTATTGATATTGCTTTTATTATTTCACAGGAAGACTGGCACAAGCCTTAAAGGTAAATATAATCTAGATTTTATTTTTGTAGGAAAAGTCTCAGACAGCTTTAGAAGAGGATTAGTACATGAATATAAGATTAAAACTATCATCAGCTGCCAATCATGATGAATATAGCTATTTCAGGATGAAAAGTAGCAAGCTGCAAAATACTCATTGCTGGAAACCAAATATGATATGTGGGAATGAGCTTGGGCGACAGAAGGATGAACTGCTGACTTGACAACCATCATGTAAAAGAAACCTTCCCTAAATGTCTATGGAGATTTTCAGTCATCCTGGTCATTGTTGTCCCAAAGGAGCTTTTTCAAAAGGAAACTGGACTTTGTCTCTTGTCTAGTTGGCTCTTGAAAAAGTACCTTTGAGAGGCCTTTCCTAATTTTCTGACAGTAAAAGAAAAAAAGGGGAAAATACTTTCAGACTTGCAAGACTGATGTTAACCTTTAAAATAGTCCGATTAGAAGCACAAGAATGAATACTAGCTCTATCTTGATTGTAAGGTTATATTAATCGAACCTTGCAAGATTAAAAGTATTCCTAGAGTTATTTGTTAAACCATTGTGGAAACAGGATGTTGATCAATATGTTTTTTCAACAATCCATCATGGTTCTTCTTATAGCATTATATTATCATTAGCAATCTATTCATGTTCACAGTTGGGTAAAATGGCTCTCACAACTATATGCATTCTACAGTACTCTGATTGTGAATTGCATACATGTTGTATTTTCAAGCTATTCCATCCTTTTGGGTTTGTGTCTGCATTTCAGTATTACATTTCTATAACTGGGGAGGTACCCAACTGTCTGTTAATCCCATCACACCATAGCCCAGTCTTAAACATATTTATAAAATTAATTGTATAATGATGCTTCTCTCCTAATACATGGCCAAATTTCTTCCAGAACACGGATCAAGCAATCAAAACCTGAAGAAAATTATGCAAGAGACTGTGGACGGAGAGGTAGTCTCTACACATACTACTGAGATCAAACGGCAGGCATGATTTCCAATGTGAAGAAAAATTTACTTATCTGCAAATCATATACAAATTTGACTATTTAATGAAAACAGTTCTATATACATTCTTTGGGGATCCTGAATTCTTTTTCTCAATCTTTCATCCATATGTAATTTAATATGAATGCAAATAATTCTCCATCTTCTGTTGTATTGTGTTTCTTTAAAACCTCAAAATAAATAATAGTATCATTCATTTATTCTGGTTCCCAGTAATTGGAGTATCTAAGTTTGACCATCAAAGAACTTTCCTCATTCCATGAGCAAATGCACAGTTGTATCACTAGAAGAGTACCTGGCAAGCTATTTATGACTAGAATATCTATATAAAAGCAAGAGGTGTATTACTTGTCCAAAACTTTCCTAGACATAATTAAATGTTCAAGTATATTCAAGAGAGAAAATTTGGTAAAAGGTTGAGAGATTCTGGAAGTAGGGCTGTTTTATAATGACATAAATGCTGAAATGTAGTAAAGACAAATCAATTGACCTCTATCCACTAGAGGTACCTTAATAATGGCTGGGCCTCTATACCGAAGAACAATAAACAGTTCTTCTATAGTAATCTTTTTGATGGTCATCGAAGCTTGATTAGCAGGACCTGGCACTGGAAGGAGAAAAGTTATCCTCCCCCCTCCCCCAGGAGATCAGTGGGAAACTACTGCCCAAACACAGGCTTCATAGAAATTTGTAGCATAAATCAAATGTCTTGCTTAGATGATTACAGCATACTGCATATTCTCCTTATACTAGTGATTATTTACACTCTCAAAATATCTTACACGTGAAATCAGGGAATGTTATAGGTAGGTGGAGAATGTGGAGGTCATTTAGTTGTATTGAAAGCAGGATCTACAATGTAGGACGAAAATTTAATATTTCTGAAAATGGCCATCCAACTTCCAACAAAGAAGGGCTTTCTAAGCCCTCTTTGAAATAATTCTTAACATAAATGACTTTAATAACATTTTAGAGAGAATGCAACTCCTGAACGTCCAAAACAAATAAACCTTTTATTTTCCCAAGAATTACCACAAAGGCTTGTTTTACAAAGAGACCATCTGACCTTTCCCTTTTTAGCATGCTGTGGAATAAAATCATTTTTATGCCCCTCCCAGTGTTTGGGAGGGAGAAAACTAGGATTCCATGGAAGCTAAGTTTATGGCTTTTAAAGTTGCCCATAAAAGGACAGAAAAATATACCTCCATGAACCAGTTCTTTCACTGAACATGTCAAGACCAGTTCATGACTGCAACTTCTAGCTGCATAAGGAAGATTCCGAAAAACCTTGAATGGATTACCTAATGTTTTCTGGGGAGAACTGGTAATACCAGATAGATAACACTGGGTGAATTGATCTATTCTTTCAGATTAATACCCGGAACCTACCCATTCAGGTAAATTAAAATTGGCCTGGTTTCCTAATACTGTAACATCATTCATATATATGTACGTTAAAGGAAAAATAATGGCAGAGAAAGAGCATGAGGCTACAAGGCAGATGATCAGAAAGTTAGATTGCCTATCAGCAGTTCCCAACTTTAGCACATCTAGGTGCATTAGTCAACTCGCAGAATTCAAAGCCAGAATGGTCATTGCCAATAGTTATGAGAGAGGAAGTCCATACTTCTGAAGAACTTTCCCAAGAAAGAGCAAGAAACCAACAACTTTATATTGTCTATAATGAATATGATAAGGAAATGATGACATCTGGTGTGATTAGACTATAGAAAGTTATCTTAAAGAGAGATGTCAAACTTTTTTTTTCTTCCAGTTCTTATTTTTGCAAATCTGGTTTACGCAGCTAGGCATTTTTCTTTTCAAATCACTTTGTTTATGTTTATGAATTTGGGAGTGGATTTTTCCATACATATTTTGCTTATAATATTTCCTGAGTAGATTTTGAAAATAACTTTCCCTGATACAAAACAGGTTATCTAATTTTTATGAATATGTCCATTTGTATACATATCTTACCAATATGCACACACCTATATACATATTATAATTATATAGACATATATGTACAAATACGAATGCACACATTGGAAAACTGCACTGGAAAATTAAACAACCCAGAATGATACAGAATGCAGCAATGCAGGCAGTGTTGAGCACAAGATGCTACATTCATGTAACCCAACTCCTTGGCAAGTGGTCCTCCTGACCATCCAAGTTCATTTTCAGGTCCTGGTTTAGCATCTCCAATACGCTACACAACATTATCTCCAAATATTTCTGCAGATCTAACAGGATGAGCATTCTCCAGGTCCTCTCTGTTAAAGTAGTGCCTTGTCTGTCACACTGGCTGTCTTTTGGTCTCTGCCACTCTGCCCTGCCAAAATCTCTCACCCTACATACCTCCCATAAGAAGTTAAAAAGCTCCTCCTCCTCCTCCTCCTCCTCCTCCTCCTCCTCCTCCTCCTCCTCCTCCTCCTCCTCCTCCTCCTCCTCCTCCTCCTCCTCCTCCTCCTCTTCTTCTTCTTCTTCTTCTTCTTCTTCTTCTTCTTCTTCTTCTTCTTCTTCTTCTTCTTCTTCTTCTTCTTCTTCTTCTTCTTCTTCTTTTTTGCCTCATGCATTGTGATTGGAGGGGCACAGGGATCAATTATGTGAGTCTTGGTTATCTGTCTATAGACTGTTTGTGGTTCATCAAATGGAAGTGATTTATTTGGACTTCTGGTTCCTTATATATTAACCACTGTTGTAATTGTTATAAATCCTTTTAGAATTAATAAAACTCCAAAAAGATTTACAACAATTATAACAGTGGTCAATATATAAGCTGTGTAGAATTGCTATAACAGGATGGGTAGCCATAAAAATGGTATAAACAAACAACAAATCAACAAATAACACTTTTATTCCAACTGATGTGAAAATGGGGTAGAATGAATTTAAAAATAAACAAAAGGACCCCCTTTGTATACCAAAAACTATCAGCTCCTGATATAACAAAATAACAGAGTTGGAAGAGACCTTAGAAGTCTTCTGGTCCAACCCATCTGTTAAGATGCACCCATGTTAGGAGATAACTCATATATTTCTTAAAAAGTTAAGCAACATGCCCCCTCATCCTCAATCTATATTTTATGAATTTTATAAGTAGGTATGCACTAAAGTGACAAAGCTGATTGTAAAACAGAATCAGTTGCAAATTTAAGTAATCTAGAGTTTGACCTCATTTAAGCATTACTTTTTGTTTTGGAAGCATACTGAATCCTGAAAAGTAATATTCCCTGATTTATCTAGCCCTAAAAGAAATACAATTTCCAGAGATGGAGCAATGTCACTCGTTATCTACTTTCTTCTTATTTTTTATTCTTTCCACGACTAAAGTCACCATTTATTAGAAAATGTTTTGAATTAACTGAAATAAGATATTTACACATCAACCAAATCCTTATATGGTATTTCACTTTGCTTTACTGGATTATCCAATGTGATGACATCTGTGAGATAAAGACTTTGTACAATGTTCAGAGGTTATATATTTTTATAACAAATCAGAAGCTGTTGAATAGCAGATTCTGTTTCCTGTGCAGTTATGGGTGGGGAGCTGACATCTATTCTTAAACTAATCCAACATTAATCAAATCAATTATCCACTCCAATGCAATCCACTTCAACTTTCCCTAGCCTGATACCTCAATTTAATCTGCCTTAATTGGATAAACCGAAAAATAAACATAGAACTGGGAATGAACAACTCCCTTTATTTCACCAGCTAGAGAACAGATACAATAAACTTCAACTTACCACCACAATTGGGACCTGACTTTCTGTAGCTAAGCAAATCAGTTGTTAAGTGAGTTGTGCCCAGGTTTATGACTCTTTTTGACATGATTGTTAAGTGAATTATTGCAGCTGTTAAGTGAATCATGTAGTCATTAACTCACATTGATTTTGATTTCTGAAGCTGGCTGGGAAGGTCACAATAGAATCAAATGTTCTGGAATGCTGCAACAGTCAAAAATACATTGCTAAGTGCCCAAATTTTGATCATGCGGGCATGCTGTGATGGTTGTAAGTGAAGATCTGTTGTAAATCTTTTTTTTCAGTGCTGTGGTAACTTTGAATACTCGTTAAATGAATGATTATTGCTAAGTGAGAAAAGCGGAAAACAAGCCAAATAAATAAATAAATAAATAAATAAATAAATAAATAAATAAATAAATAAATAAATAAATAAATAAATAAATAAATAAATAAATAAATAAATAAATAAATAAATAAATAAATAAATAAATAAATAAATAAATAAATAAATAAATAAATAAATAAATAAATAAATAAATAAATAAATAAATAAATAAATAAATAAATAAAGGACTGACTACCCTGTTTCCCCAAAAATAAGACATCTCCTGATAATAAATTGAATTGGACTTTTGAGTGCATGTGCTAAAATAAGCCTCTCCGGAGAATAAGCCCTCCCCGAAAATATTTTAATGCAGAGCTGGAAATCAGGTAAGATGGCAAGAGGAGACCCATCTTGCTCCACATGCCCCAAAATAATAAGACCTCCCCAAAAATAAGGCCAAGTGTTTTTTTTCAGAGTTCAAAAAAATGTAAGACATGGTCTTATTTTGGGGGAAACATGGTATCTGTCCTTATATCTGTTTTCTGGATGCTCATTTACAAAGCAGAGCCTACTTTGTAAATGAGCCTCATAATTACATAACACCTAGTAGGAACAAAGTGGTGCCAGGATGGCAGGACTCCAGAGTAGATATTCAAGCCTTAAAGAGTATAGTTAAGAAGCATGCTACAAATGTTGGAACACTGGTTTAAAGGAATCAGAAATATGCAGACTAATATAGATAACAATTTCAGGAAGGATCAGATCAGGGAAACATCAAATCTAGATCCAAAATGATTTTACTTCCTGACTGTAAATGCAAAATGGTCCTAGTCTCACTCAGAGCTTAGTGTCTCGCAGAAGAAACGTAATCAATTGATTTTCATACCTTGCAGCTTACTCAGCCTTGATAGGATCCATGCCTGTGCACAATTAACCCAGGAAGGAATTTACATACTTATTTCTATTACATGGAAAACACCAAGGTTTTTTTAAATTTACGTCAGAGCAAATGCTTGGGATTACAAACTATTGATACTTGAGGAGTTTAAGGTTTGCCAACAAGCAGATTATCTAAGTAATCATTACAAAAGCCCTGTACATTAAGCCAGGGTTATTTGTACTTTTGTGGGAAGGGAAACCCTAAGCCTGAGAAACAACAAATAACTGAAAACTACTTCATCAGTTCATGACTGGGATGAGAATTAAAGCAGAGACTTCCAAGGACCTATTTTATACTTATTGCTACCTTTATTTTTTTTACTTCTGTAATGGAAAAATCCTGCTAGTTAGAGACTAACTTTGATTAGCTTGGGTAGTCATGATCCAGTACACAACAATAACGTAATCCCCTAAGGAAGTTGTTTTTCTTCAGAGAAACAGATGTTTCAAAGGGAACGTTTGAGATAGCAATATAAATAGTACTTAGACTTACATACCACTTCATAATGCTTTACAGTCCTGTCTAAGAAGTTAACTGAGTCAGCATATTGCTTTCCAATAATCTGGGTTCTCACTTTACTAACCTTAAACTAACTAACCTTAATGGGAAGACTGAGTTAACCTTGAGCTGGTCAGGATCGAATTCCTGGCAGTGGGAAAACAGAGCTAGCCTGCAATACTGCATTCTAATCACTGCGTCACTAAAGCTCTTGGAAAGGTAGGAAACTATAATAAAGTTTGAAAGTTGGGTTGTAGTTCAGTAGCAGAAAACATGTTTCACGGATTACAAATGATTTCACATTTCTATCACAAGTATTAATAGGATTATAAATATTTCAGAATTGATATCAAAGAACTTGCCCACTTTCTGAAAAAAATAAATAAAAAAGAACTTCTATATGATTTCTATGGTTTTCTTGAGATTATATTGTGATTTGTATTGTGTTGGAGGAGTGCACTGAGAGAGGTCCAGCAATCTCATTATACATATGTTGTGCAGTATTTCTTTGTATATTTAAATCTCTATGCTATGATTAAAGAATTACAGACATTATCTCACTTCAACAATGATTCAACAATTCATAAATGCATTCTCAGCTATCTGCTTCTATAGGAATTAGCTATTAACAAAACAATTACAAAAGGACAGGAGGTGAAGCCACATAATAATGTTACATATATTTTCATACGTGAGGCATCTTTTATGACTCAATGGACCTCAATTTTTTTCAGCTCAACCTGGAGCTAAACATTAAGACAAGAATTTCAGCGAAACACCTCATGTATTCTTATGTCCACAGGAAAGTGGAAAGTAATATGATTTGCCTAAAATGATTGGTAAATTATCTTCTGGAGTCTGGAACTGATATGCTTAGGCCTGAAGTCCTCAATAATATCCTTCAGTCTTAGAAGGAGATACATGGACATCAGCTTTTAGCACCAAGGATATAATTTTGAAATGATTTGTAATTCAAGCAAAAGATGTGGTCTACCATGGAATTACAGCCAGGTTCAAGAGTGTTTCTTTCACCCTAAACATTCTCTTTGAAAAAAAGAAGCCTACTTAAGACAGGACACACCTTGAGTATCTGTTACATTACACTGTATTTCAACTATGGGAAATAGCAACTAGCAAATATACTCTGACAAAACACAAAAGGGTGTTTTGCTTTGACAAAGCACTCCTTTTAAAACTGCTTCATGAATCAACACAGTCTCATCTTAAAATAATGATTATACTGTTTTATTTAACATCACTTCTAAGGTCTTCTCTGGCATGTCTATAGTCAAAATAGGTTTCTGTTGCGCATTTCAAGAAACACCTTGATGAAGTGCAATCACACCATTATATGTTCACTAAGATCTACCCAGTCTTACCTCTGTAGTATAAAGTGTTTCACAGAAGCAAAGTGCAGCTCCCAGGTCAACATGACAGTCTGAGCATTATTCTTTTTGTAGAACTGACAAACTTGACTAAAATAGGAGCCTGTAAAGGGATCAGTTCTTTGGAACTCCTCTCTGGGTTAAGGAGAAGACAAGGATAACTTATGTTTAGCTCCATACAGAGAAGAGAAGAGAAGAGAGAAAGAGGAATTGCTCAAGCTCTTTCTGGAAGGAGACAAAGAAAATGATAAGAAATCAATTTGTGGGATACTATTTGATGGGACTAAAGATATATTTTCTTAAATGAAAAAGATGAAGGTTTATGAAGGTTCCCTCTGTTAGATAAGGGTTAAAATATATATGTTATGATTTCTGGTAATAGAACGGGATTTCTTTTTTACCACTTTTGTATGACATGGTTTTAAAGATTTGGTTATAAAGTTTCATTTTTTATTTTATATATATATATAGTTTGTATTAAGTTTTTATCTTTGGGGGAAAAGGGAGAAAAATATAACTCCCACACACTGGCCTATTTACTAACAATGCTGTTAGTGGGAAAGAGATTTGTATCTTTAGAACATAGACACAGATAGTTCCTCTCACCAAATGACAGTATCATATAAATTGATCTTCAAAACAGGAAGCAAAAAGTAGTAAATATTTTAACTGCTTGACATATATTTCAACACTTAGCAAAATTAAAGTCTAATATAGCTAATTCTACATTCTCAAATAATTAAGAATCTAAATAACTAATTACTAACCATTTGGTGTACTAAATAAGTATGGTTTATTTGTTTGAAGTTTAAAGTGGCAATGGATACACAGGTCTTTCATCCTATTACAAAAGTATGTGCACCACAGCTTTGGTTTGGTTCGTTTATCTTTCTGTGCTGGTTCATCATTCAAGGCTGTTGCTAGGGAACTCCCTGTGTCCCAATCATAGTAAGGGCCTTGTTCACAAACAAAGCTCTCAAGAGACTTATGGAAGCAGATGACTGCTCTGCTCTCAGGAAATAATGCAACAATTAATTACAGACAAAACATTAGTTACCTGATTTCACAGCAAATGTTCCCTAATTGAAATATGTCCTAAAAACTATTGCAATCCTTTCAAGATTACTGGATGGACAATGTTGAAATATGGAATTTTTTTGAAGTTATCATTTCAAAGCCAATTTCTAAAAATCATGTGTAATAAATGAGTTGTAAAACAATAAAAGGGTCAAGAAAGTATTAATAGAAATAATTAGAGATTTGTGAGGAGGAAAATACGAAGTTTGTGGAGAGAAAAATTTGGGGTTAAAAATGACGTTTAATTAGAAGAAATTAAGTTAAAATATGATAGAAAATAAACGAACTCTCAGAAATGTAACAGGACAAAGCTTTAAAGAGATCCAGGTAGGAAGTCAATGTCTTGTGCCTGTGAACATCCCTGATTTTTTGTAATACATTTGCTTCCCAGAGTCAGTGGACAGGGACATGCATGGCATACGAATTTAATAAATAAAATGTTATCTCTGCTTGATTGCCATCATCCCTTTTAAGAGCCCTGTGATTGAGGTTGGCACTTGTATGTCTCCCAGCTTCCAATGAATGATAGCAACAACTAAAGCAAAAAAAAAAAAAAAATTAATCATAAATGCAAAAATAAAAGATGATGAGAATAATAAACCAGACAGGAACAAAGCAAAGGGCTTCACTCTCCCTCACCAAAGGTAAAAAACCAGGTCTTCAAAAGTTCACTCTAAATAATAGCATGTGGGGCCTAGTCAGATCTCAGGAGTAGAACTAATTGCAGAGGGCAGGTACTGCTACGGACAAATCTGATAATACCCTGGACAGGTTTAAGTGCTTATGGTGAAAATGGTCTCAAGAAGTTATATTTTATCCTATATGTTTAGAAGGGATAGATATTGAATTTGATTTCATGCAATTTCTCATTTTGCACTATAATGGAAGTGGTTCTCAACCATTTCTTCACTACGGACCTCCTTTAAATATGTTTTGTGGCCATGGATTATGGCTTTGGACTCCCAAGATTTAACTCAAGATTTAAATCATAACATTTCTTCAAGACTTAGTGATCCCCTGTGTTGACATCATGGCCCTCCCAGGGGTCCATAAACCACAGGCTGAGAACCACTGCTATATAGTAACATCCATATCGGTCTATACAGCAAACTATACAATTGCTCATTGCTCATTGACTTACTACAACAACAGAGAATTTTGGCATTCTCATAAATCTAGATCTCTCTAAGATCTAGATTTCATCATAAGAGTTTCTAATGGACAGGGCAAAACAAGAAGTTTTTTTTTAAAAAAATAATAAAATAAAGGCAATTTCTCAGTAATGGCACAAGAAAGAACACTAAAACAACAAAATTTCAGCTAGTTACCAGCCTCCATTGGCTGTTAAGATGCCAATATAGAAGGGTGACAGATTCTCAGAAACAAAACATTAAATGAACAGAGCTATAGAAATATAAAGGTTGAACTTGTTTATATGAGGTTGGATGAAAATGAAAGGAGCAAAACAATCATTGAGTTCCTTAACAGCACTATAGAACCAGAAGCAGCTAAGGTAGAATGAAAAAAAGAATATAATGTAGGTTTCAGGTTCAATTACTGAGTCATGAGTTTCTTTCAACACTTCCCCCACAAAATGTTTCTTGAATGCAACACATTAAAGTAATAATCATGGAACCCAATATCCACTGCATCATAATTTACTTCTTTTGTAATCTTTCAGGAATCTGATATATCAGGCTCTAAAACTATATGTTTGCCAGATTCAGTTCAGATGGCTCAGAAAGAAGACTTTTAGGGTTTATCAGTTGTAAAATGTTAAGACAATAAAATGCTGAAGACACAATAGAATTTGTGAATGTTAGATCGGCGCAGGAAAGAAGAGTGACCAGCTGAGTTCAAGAAACAACGTTTAATAACGAGAACTGAACTGTCCGTGCGCTGCCGGAGCTCTCCTTATATTTGCTCCGGCAGACGCACCGCCCACTGACAGGGATTCAAAACTCCCGCCGAAAGGATCTTCAGCCAATCCCAGGCGGATGTCCTTATAAGGACATAACACTCCTCCCCCCTAGTTCTTAGTCAGTCTATCAGGGAAATAATCACTGAGATAAACAGGACGTCTACGTGCCCGCGTAGACCTGCGCAGTTCACAGTTCGGAAGGGCACTCTCATGGACGGAAGGTGTCTGCTCTGCTCGGGGCTTCTGCTCCGGTGCCGGGCTGGATCTGGCCGTAGAGGACGCGGGCTCTGTTCCCGAACCTCCGGCCGAGTCGCGGATCTCCGCCTGCTGTGGATGCTGGTCTGCCTCGTTCCTGCACGGATCCTGAGATCGCCGGTGTGGCTCTCTGCGGTTGACCGGTCCGGAACTCCTGAGCCTCGGTAGGTCCCTGGGTCTCCCTCGGTTCCCTGCTGGGCTCGGGTCGCGTCGGTCTGGGTCAGGGTGCGAGTTCGGCGGAGGTGGT
Organism: Coluber constrictor foxii; assembly: GCA_038048745.1. Lineage (NCBI taxonomy): Eukaryota > Metazoa > Chordata > Lepidosauria > Squamata > Colubridae > Coluber > Coluber constrictor. The sequence continues at coordinate 77,247,040 of CM075961.1, forward strand.
TTGGCTAACCCCCGGGGTCCCCTGGTTGAGTCCGGCTTACTCCCGGGGTGACAGGCGGATGACATGGGTGACGGGTCGACTCTGCCGGGGTGGCGTAGGCCTACCTTGCAGGGGTGGTGTAGGCCCTCTCTGCACGGCTGGTCGGAGGGTGGTGGTTCCGCGTTCGGATGAGCGCTGGGCTGTTCGCCCATGCTGGGTTGGTGTTGGCCTACCCTGCTGGGGTGGTGGTGGCCTTCCTCGCAGGGTTGGTCTTCTGCGCGGTCGGTGGGTTGTTGTAGGGCCTCCTGAGAAGTTGGTTGGAGGTCCCCGTCTCTGGGCTGCCGGTTGCCTACTTCGCAGGGCTGATGTTGGCTTCCCCTGCTGGGTTGTCCCCGGTCTACTTGATCTTGGTAGCTTTCCGGAATGTCTTGGCTGGTTGGGTTTGGCGTTAAGTTCGGCGCAAAGGTGCTTGTTCTTCCCGCATGTTGGCGGCCTCCCTCGTCTGGGTGGGGTAGTCCTACCTCGCCAGGGTGGTTTTGGCCTGCTCCGTCCACTTCCCTCCACCTTTTGCGGAGCTGGTCGAGATGACGTCTCACGATCTGTCCATCTTCCAGCTCAACGCGGTAGGATTTGGGACCGGTTGTGCTGTGTACTGTAGCTTTAAGCCATTTAGGTGAGCCGTGGAAATTTAAAGCGAACACGGCATCGCCGATGGAGAACAGGCGAAGTTGATGGCTGGCAGATGCGGGAACCTCTGAAGTATATTGCGGGTGCAGTCTGTCCAGGGGTGACCGGAGTCGCCTGCCCATTAATAATTCGGCAGGGCATTTCCTGGTGGCAGAGTGGGGTGTGATGTGCTGTGTGAGCAGGAATGTGTCAATGCGCTCCTGCCAATCCCCAGGTCCCATCTTGGCGAGCGACTCCTTCGTAAGCCTCACCATCCTCTCAGCCTGTCCATTTCCGGCCGGTCTGTAAGGGGCAGAGAGGGCATGGCGGATGCCCAGCCCTGCAAGAAAAGTCTCCATGGGCACGGACGTAAGTTGAGGTCCGTTGTCGGAGACTAAGACGTCTGGAAGTCCATGGGTGGCGAAAAGGCGCCGGAGAGCCCGGATCATGGCTTCTGTCGTGGTTGATGCCATGGGGACGACTTCCAGCCATTTGGAGTAGGCATCCACCATGATGAGGAGATGGTGCCCATGAATGGGGCCAGCAAAGTCTATGTGAATGCGCGACCAGGGGGAGCTGGGGGTTTCCCAGGGCGTCGGGTCAGACTGAGGTGGTGCAGGTCTGACTTCTTGGCACGGGCTACACCTGGCGACACATTGTTCAATGTCTTTGTCCAGGGTTGGCCACCAGACGTAGCTCCGTGCCAGGGCTTTCATCCGGACAATGCCCGGGTGTCCTTTATGCAGAGCGGCAAGAGTCCGTTTTTGCAGCGTGCCGGGAATCAGCACCCTGTCTCCCCATAGTAAACAGCCGCGCATGGTGGACAGCTCCCCTTGCTTGCGGCTGAAAGGGCTGAAGTCGTCGCTGTCAATTCGGGCAGGCCAGCCTCTTAAGACCCAAGAGTGGACTTGGCGAAGGATGGGGTCAGCCCGCGTGTGCGTCGCGACGTCGGCAGATTTTACTGGACAGTTGCTGTCGTTGTCAATGTGCAGCAGCTCGAGCGTGGGGGCTGGATCTTCCACGGCGTCGGCGGATGGCTGTGCCGGGCTGATGTACGAGGCTGTAGGAGTAGCTGGCGAGGAAAATGGCCCAACGCGTCATGCGTGGGGACATGAAGGCTGGGGTCTGCTTGTCGCCGGCGAGAAGGCCCAAAAGCGGCTTGTGATCGGTGACGATGATGAAACGCCGGCCATAGAGGTATTCGTGGAAGCGCTTCACCCCTGCAACAATAGCCAACGCCTCTTTGTCCAGTTGGCTATAGTTGCGTTCCGTACTGGACATCGTCTTAGAGAAATAGGCAATGGGGGCTGTACAGCCAGTAGGCAGTTCGTGGCTGAGGACAGCGCCGACGCCGTAGGGTGAAGCATCACAAGTCAGTCTGATGGGCAGCGTCTCATTATATTGAATGAGCACGCTGTCGGAGGTCAGAAGCTCCTTAACGGCTCTGAATGCAGACTCTTCCTCGCGTCCCCACCTCCAGGGAGCCGCCTTTGCCAGCAAGCGGTGGAGTGGCTCAGCAACCGTGGCTTTCTGCTGGAGGAAAATTGCGTAGAAGTTAAGCAATCCAAGGAAAGCCTGAAGCTCCGCTTTGTTTTTGGGGCTGGGAGCTTCATGGATAGCTTTAACTTTTGATTTGGTGGGGTGGATGCCAGAACTATCTATGAGATAGCCCAGGAACTCGACTTCCTGTACCCCGATGATGCACTTGTCTCTCCGGACTCTCAGGCCCTTTTCTTGAAACCGTCGTAAAACGAGTCTCAGTCGGTCAAAGAGTTGGGCCTTAGAGTCTCCAGAGACCAGTACATCATCGAAGTAAGGCACCACCCCTGGAACGCCTTGGAGAAGGCGTTCCATCATAGATTGGAAAATGCCTGGGGCTGCGCTGACCCCAAACTGGAGGCGGTTGCACTTAAACGCGCCTCTATGGGTGACAATTGTCTGAGCCTCCGCCGTTTCCCGATCAACTGGCAGTTGCTGGTAAGCCTGGGCCAGGTCCAGTTTAGCAAAAATTTGGCCCTTGCCGAGTGAGTGCAGCAAGTGTTGCACCACCGGCACAGGGTATGCGCTCTGCGGTAACGCCTTATTGATGGTCACTTTGTAGTCAGCGCAGATGCGCACAGATCCATCCTGCTTCATGGGGGTCACAATGGGAGTCTCCCATGAAGCATGATCGATGGGTTCCAGGATGCCTTGGGCGATCAGCTTATCAAGCTGAGCATCTACCTTAGCCCTCAAGGCAAATGGAACCCGGCGGGGCTTAAGCCGAATAGAGGTAACCCCCTTGTCCAGATTGAAGGAGATGGGTTTCCCTGTAAAGGTCCCTAACTTACCATCAAAGACTTCTTGGAACTCTCCGATGAGTGAGTCGAGTTCGCCTGAGCTAATCTGGTGGATGCCTCCAATAGAAAGCCCCAACGGCTGGAACCACTCCACGCCCAGCAGGGTCGGGCGGCTGTGCTCCACGACAGTTATTGGAAGCTGGCCTTGGAACTGCTTGAAGGCGATCTGGAGGTTGGTTCTCCCGAGGACGCCGATGGGATTTCCGCCAAAATCCACCAGCTTGGAGTGAAGGGGTTGAAGGTGGCGCTTGCGGAGTGCCGGCTTCAGCTGTTTTATCTGGTGCCAGTCAATAATTGAATAGACGGAGCCGGAATCGACTTCCATCGTGCACGGCAAGCCTTCTGCCAACAGTGTCACATGGAATTTTGTGGCACTGTTGTTGCTGGTGAGTCCAATGGTTGTTTGGTGAACAGCGCCGCCCTGGGAGTCGTTGCGGTCGTTGCGGTTTTGCTGGTTTGAGGACCGTTTGGATGACCTCTGGGATTTGCTGCGATTTTCTTGAGTGCGGGGCTTAATCGATTCTGGAACCGGATCAGAGGCTCTGCATGCCTCGGCAATGTGCCCCTTCTTAAGGCAGCGTCTGCAGGTTGCATCACGCCAGCGGCAGGATTGGCGCGGATGGTGTCCCTTGCAACTGCCGCATTGAGCGGCGCGGCGGCCATCTTTTTGAATTTCCCGCCTCGATGGGCGGGAAACTTTCAAAACGGTCGACTCCCCCTCCGAGTCGGTTGGCGTGGCAGAGTCATCGGAAGATTCAGATGACGGCTTGTGGATCTTATGGATCCCACGGGACTGGCGCATAGCAGCAGCAGCGGTCTCAGAAGTTTCAGCAGCCGTAGCCTCCTCAAGAACGTCCTGCAGGGACAGTCTTTTTCTGCTCAGGAACTTCTTCTGGAGGTTGGCATCTCTCATTCCGAAGACGATCCCGTCTCGTAAGGCATTGTCAACGTTTTCAAATTCGCAGTTTGCTGCGATTTGTCGCAATGCCGCAACAAAGTCTTTGAGGGATTCGCCTTCCATCTGGTTCCTTTGGCGGAAAGTAAAGCGATTTGAAATGGGGGTGCCCGTTGGTGCATAGTGGTCTTGCAGGGCAGCCTGCAGATCCACCCAGGACATGACTTCTATGTCTCTGGGTGCGACGAGGTTGACGGCGAGCTCCAAAACGTCGGTGCCGCAGTGAGCGAGGAAGAGAGCCCTCTTCCTCTCGTCGTCGATGTTGGTGTAGCCGTTTCCCCGGAGGAATTGGCGGAAACGGATCATATAGGAGCTCCATTTCTCCCGGCTGGGGTTGAAAGGAGCCAACGAGGCGAACGGCGCTTGCGGCGTTGCCATCTCTCAGGCCGCGTCGAGTGACTTCAGCTCGTTAAGGCGATCGTGCCACGCGGGGATTCTTCTCTAGTCCTTCGTCGCCAGTGTTAGATCGGCGCAGGAAAGAAGAGTGACCAGCTGAGTTCAAGAAACAACGTTTAATAACGAGAACTGAACTGTCCGTGCGCTGCCGGAGCTCTCCTTATATTTGCTCCGGCAGACGCACCGCCCATTGACAGGGATTCAAAACTCCCGCCGAAAGGATCTTCAGCCAATTCCAGGCGGATGTCCTTATAAGGACATAACAGTGAATAACATTACATCTGAGCTAAGCAAGACAAACTGGTTATTTAAAAGATTAATAATTTATGACACTTTAAAGATCACAGATATATTATCACATAAGCCCTTGTGGATCACAGCTTATTTCATTAGTTACCATAGGAAATGGAATAGATATGAAAACATACAGGTTCAAATACATTAAAAGATCAAAAGAGATTTGGGGGATGGGAGATTATCACAATAAATAAATGCAGAAAGTGTAATTATAGGGGCTCAGGTCTCAGGTTCTGATCTGCATCTGATGAAGCTGCTCCAGCTGAAACTGTGAATTATTAGTCTCAGGAGACACCATGCTGATCAAATACAGGTAGTCCTCAACTTAGAACCATTTATTTAGGGACTGTTCGAAGTTATGATAGCATTGAAAAGTGACTTATGACTATTTTTCACACTTATGACCATTGTGACATCTCCATGGTCCTGTGATCAAACTTTGGACACTTGGCAAATGGCTCACATTTATGATGGTTACAGTATCCCAGGGTCATGTGATCTCCTTCTGCAACCTTTTGACAAGCAAAGTCAATGCGGAAACCATTTCATTTAATAACCATGTTACTAATTTAACAACTGCAGTGATTCGTTTAACACCTGTGGCAAGAAAGGCCATGAAATGAGCAAAATCCACTTACCATCTTAGCAACATAAATTTTGGGCTCAGTTGTGGTCATAGGTCTAGGACTACCTGAACAGGAACTACCTGGACAGCTGGAGCAGTCAGATAAAGATAATACAATTCCTCCTGGTAGAGAAGAGAACAGAGATGTTCCATGAGGGTACCTGCAATGATTCACTTAATAACTATGCCAAAAAGGTTGTAAAATGGGGCAAAAACTCATTTAACAAATCTCTCATTTAGCAACATAAATGTTGGATTCAATTGTGGTCATAGGTCAAGGACTACTTGTATTTATTCACTTGGCAAAAAAAACCCTGTTCTCTACTCAAAAGAGTGAAATGGATTACTCGGAATAAATCCCAGCCCATGCTGTGAAGAGAATTGACATAGATAATATTCATATGAATTTTTGATTTAGAGACAATTTAATCAACCCATTTACAAGTGATAATACAGAATGAGTGAGTACATGGAAAAATGCAGCTATTTTAATGTGGTGCTTTATATGTATTATTTTACTGCATATTGCAAAGCATCTTTTTTAACATTCCAATTAATCTACTGGTTTTCAGACACTATATAGCTGATTGGTTTATTTCTGATTTCACAAAATTGATTGCATTACAATAATGGTAGCTCTCTCCCCTCTGTGTGGTATGACTTTATTTACCTCAAACTGTGTATGCTTTTGCTCATTCTGATAAGTATGTTCCTTACCTTTTGTCTCAGAATACTGATTTGGTAGGACTACTGTATGGAGGGAACAAATAATATTCGCTGTATCTTCCTTGGTCAAGTTTACTCAATGCATTTGTCAGGAGGAATTATGCCTGTGAAGGAGAGAGTGTTGTGAACATGTAAGCCCTTCCATTCCAAAATACAGGGAAGGCCTTTGATAAATAGAAAGGTCCTCTATAAGGGTATAATGCTGAAGTATAGATGATGGAGCAGAGGAATTGCTAAGAGACACAGGCAGAAATTAGAACCTACTTACACATTTCACAATTGCTGCTGTGAAAATCTGTGTATCAAACATGCCCTAAGATTCTTTCAAATATCAACTCTGTCAATTTTAATCAGATTTCTGAGATAGTAAGAGGAAAACCATTTTGCTTTCACCTGTTTTCTATAAAATACTAATTAAGAGATGGGAGGCAAAGAATGGGACTGTAAATATACGTGTCTTGTTCCTCTCTTTATCCTGGCCTCCAAATTTCTCTAGATACTCTGGGGATTGCTTTGTGACCAAGTAATCCTAACAATGTGAGCAGTAGGACCGCAGAAGACCTGGTCATTAGATACGGTAATTGACTAATTAATCATTTAAATTCATAGGTAACCATTCATTACCATTTGATTCCCCCAAAATATCAATGTAAATTAGACAAAACTCTTAGGTGCCAACAATAGCACCTCACACATCCTAATGATTGTACTGTAATTTAAAAAAAAAAAAGACAAGCCAAAGGGTGATTTTTTCTAGAAGGAAGTTGCATCATCTGATCTCTCTGATCCTATCTGTATGGGGATTGGCTAGGATGACTCAAAAAGAGATGCAAACATTACGTGGAGATTATTTATCAGAAGGAGGAAGAAGACGACAAAAGCAAAGATTCAGTCAGCAGTGAGATCCGAGGAACAAACACCCAACAAATAACAATATATAATAAAGCTCCTGCCTTAGAATCCTATTTCTACAATACTAATGCCTCCAAGTTCACTATTACTTTATCCCTGAGAAAGTTTGGACAATTACTATTGTCCAAAATTTTCAACAAAGAATTTCCAGCAGCCCCACTTTAAGGGTTAATCTCTCTTTTCTTGGTAACAGTTGGACTAAAGCACCAGCCTTGCCTCTCAGGACATGCCATTTAGAAGTACCTATCTGCATTTTGCTGATAATTCCCATATTTGACTATTGGGGACATCTCCCCCTACCCAAAAAAGAAAAATAATTCTAATTCTTGATCTTAAAATATGCTACTGTTCAGGTTCACGTTCAAAGTTGATGTGCTATTCAAAGTTGGCTACATCAACCAAGGCCGGAAGTAAAGCTGATCTCAACCAATTTGATAAGCTTTGAAAGGTGTCTTAATAAGCCATTTTTACTTCTTTTAGATATCTGAGAGGCATTGGCTTCAAACAAACTCTTCCCAAAGCATAAAGGTGCAAGTCAAATATTTTTCCTCAGAACAATGAGGCAGCCATATCCTTATAGTTTTGACAACTGCTTTAGGGCCTTTCCAGGTTGTTTAAGCCTGATGCATGCAAAAGAACTGCCTAGTTACTGGACATCTCCTTACTCTTTCAGGAATTCCTTAAGGCCGTCATTTATCAAAATGTTCTGCAAAAAAACCCTACCTCGGAAAAAATTTAAATCCCAATAGCTGAAATCAATATCTTACATTTCATTGCTCCTCACTCTTCCAGGCTTTATCAGCCTACTTTCGCTGAGCAGCCCTTTTAGCAATGTAGGGTTTTCTCTTATCCCTATAAGGGTGTTTTTTTACAATTGATTAAGGAAAAAAAGTAGCCTGTTATTGTTAGCTTCAGCCAATTTTCTCCCATCTCGGTTAGGAGCAAGCTCTTTAAGCCCTCAGGAGAAAGGTTTATACAAAACAGGACTTTATTTATTTCAGATGGCTAGTTTCCCTTCCTTCCCTTGTTCTATCCATTTTAAATTTGGCTCTGTCAAACCTGGAATGAGACCCTCAAAATCTTTCCTGGAATTGGATTGTAAAATGTTCTCTCCTTCTGGATGCAAACCAGTGGTGGGTTTCTACCGGTTTGTCCCGGTTCGGGTGAACCAGCGATGGCGGTGGTGGGAGGCTCCACCAACCTGCCTGGATGTCAACACAGACATCAGTGCTGAACCAGTAGCGAAGATAAGAGGAACCCACTACTGGTGCAAACATAATAATAATAATAATAATTAAAAAAATTGTTACTTGAATACTGGTTCTGATTGAATTGACCATATCTTTTCTCAATTTGTGTGAGAGAATGCCAGCTTAGTAGAAAGAGGGAGGATCAAAACAATGTTGTGCATTGTTCTACTTGAGGTACATTTAAATTTCCATGTCCCTAACTATGACTCTAAAGTGTTGGCAGATATGAACTCAGAGTATTCTTAAAAATTATGGATCTTTTCTTGATTTGGAGAGTAGATTGCCAGGCATAGTTCACATTTCAAATGTTTCTTTTCCAATTTTCTCTTTAGGAACAATAACGCAACCAGAAGTTAATATACAGTATAGCAAAAGAAGACAGAGAAAAAGATAAATGAAATTCTCTCTGAAGAAAATGTTTGCATCCTTTAATGTGCAAACAAAAAGAAGGGAAATGGCGACCTCTAGTGAGAAAGGAGAACACAGACATTCAAAATACTGCATGGAAAAAGGAAGCAATACAGGATTAAGAATACTTAATAGAAAGAGCACAACCCTATGACTTAAGGTGTATGGCATTTATTCTAGAAACATAGCTATTTGTGTCACTGTGTATAAATTCTCTATTAAAAGACTACATTTTGCCAGAGTATTTAAGGACCATTATAAATTCCTCAGCTGCCAAGTCATTGAACTCACAATCAACCACAGGAAACACAATTCCTGTGGTCTTTTTGCAAGGAAGAGTTTTTCCAGGACACAAATGGATGTCAGTTAATTCTCCTTCAGTATCTGGTTCCTGGCTGATGATTCCATACTACAGTGCTGTTTCTGCCTGTGGAGCTGCTCACAAGGATATCTAACTCATGGGGAGAATCTCTGTGATAAAATGAAAATTTTGCCAAGAATGATGCTTTTGTTTCAGACAATAGGGTTTTGATACCTGCTGTACCACATAAACGATAGCCGAAAATTATGTTTCTAGACAAAGAGGCAGGGGTGGTGGGGTGGGGAGGCCTGATAAATGTGTTACAAAATGCAAAGGAAAGAGAAGGGCTGTCTTTACTGGATTCACAACTATTTTACTGCTTATTGTGTAGCCTGGTTGAAAGAATGATGTTATTGAGAAAGAAGACAGAAACTAAAAGATCATGGCCTGAAATTTGGATAGCATGGAATATCAGTCTCAGGGAGACACCAAGTCAAGAATCACATGAGATTGATCAAACATGGGAACCATCTGGACAGCAGGAAGTTAGATATGCTGAGGACATCTGGCTTCCCAGCCCACAGGCACGCCCAGTAGAGCAAAGACCAGAGCAAACTTGGTCTATGTGGCTTATGGCCAAGTAAGTCTCTGAATTAGTGATAGCTGTTTGAAGCCTTATTTAAGAACCTCCCCTTGCTGGAAACAATGTCTGATTTACTCTCATGTAACGTTCTTGTGATCACGTAAAAAAACCTTGAACCTGGCTGACAACCATGTCTTGTCCTCAGAATCTTGGATTGGATTTAGGCTATTCTAAAACAAACTCTTCAAGCAAACTCCTCTTTCATTATAGTCTTCGTCTGCTAATTATTTTTTCAGCTTTGGTGTAAATGTGTTAATTTCCATAGCAATCATGTTTGAGTGTATGTGCTTAAGGCCTGAAACAGGATAATTTCAATATATGATTACTATGAAATATTATTATATGCATAAAGTTGAGAAGATTCAATGATCAATCAATAATTCAATGATTCAGCCAATTCAGCAATGATTGGTGAAACTGGTAAATAATAAACTAACTTTTTTTGATTAGAGAAAAGGTACTATCTATATTTATTGGTGACTGAATGTCTCTTACTGACATTTTGTGTAAAAATGAACTTTAATTTATGGTTTTGATGATTAGATAAGGTAGATTATAGAATTCTCTCTCCCTCCTTCCCTCCTGCTTTGAACAATATAGGAAGCCGCTGCTTTATATGCTTTTTCTTTTATTTTTCTTTCCCTTTTTTCTTTTCTTCCACTTTTTGCTTTCTCTTTCTCTTTTTTTCTCTTTTCTTCTTTACTTTATATTAGTTGGTGTTAGCTTTTAATCTTTTTTAAGCATTTAATAAATATATGTTTTAAAAAAGCCTGTATGCAACACATATATAGGCAACCTATTGTAATTAAAGATCCATATTTCATTTATTAAATTTGTATGCCACCCAACTTGTCTCGGGGTGACTTTGTTAACATATGACTTTATGTCATAGTGCTTTTTTTCCCCAGAGAATACTAGAGTCTGAATATAGAGAAAGGGAAAATATTAGAGGAAGTGGAAGGTTCTCTAATGAATTTAATAAAAACAGATATGAAGAGTAAGATTTCTGTAGATCTTTGGAAGTTTCCTAACTTTTTCCTAGACCCTTTTAATTTAAAAATAAGAGAAAAATGGGAAAGAGAAGCTCTTTGCTCATGATACTGATTTACAAGAATGGCTTAATTGCTGGAGACAGGCTGAAACAAGAATCTTTTTCAGTGAGCACAGAACATTCCTTCAGACGCAAGGTAGAAATTCACAGCTGTTACTGAAGCAGAATCTTCCGCCCTGCAAATATATTTACCCGTCTAAAAATGTATCTTTGACACAGGGCATGTTGTACTATAAGTCCTCTGATTGCATCTTGTGATCAATAGGAGTGTTCATCTCATGCCACTAATGGGATTAGGCTTTGAAGAAAATTAGCACCCACCTCTCCTGGAAGAATGACATATTTTAGGAAATATTAAAAAGGTAGAATATTTTCCCTGAAAGATAAATAGAAATCTTAAGGAAGACAGAAACTCAGCTCCCTGCAGCTCCCTGTCCCCAGCAGATATTTGGTGCCCATTGAGGCCTGGGCCAGCCTATCTACAAAACAAAAGATCTCAGATCCAGGGATTAAAACACGACCCTCCATGACATAATAGGATTATCTATCAGCAGAGCTCACCACATGGCACAACCAAGCCCCTCCATTACATTAGATTCAGCTTCATTACACCAAGGTTCAACCAACCTTAATTCAGACAACCGCAGCTGTGACCCCTACATAGCTCCCTGGAAGTCTGACAGCCAATAAAATACATGCCCTTGCCACAGAAACAGGAAGCTCAAGTTCAAAGCCCAAGAAAGGGCATAAATAACACTCACTCTCCATTCCATATATTCATCTGCACCAGGACTTCAAACTCATGTGGTCCTATTCATCAAACCATCTTTCCAATCAGCCTCCATGTTTCCAGTGTCTTTCTCCCCACTTGGAATGGAACCCAGATGGATATTTCTTCCAACAGCTTCATCTGGAAAACCACTTTGACTTAAAGACTGGACATCCTTTTTAATTAAGCATTAATTATCTCATAGTAAATGTGATAAAAAATATTTTTCTTACTTAAAAAGGCTACTAAAGAAATCTTGGACTCAGTTAGTTCCTTATTGAGTCCTTCAAAAATATACTGCATGTACCTTTTGATATTTAGCTCCTATAGAAGTCTGAACACCTGCAGCAACAAAAGTGAGCTATTGTTTTTAATCAAATCTGAATTTCTGGAACCCACAGTTGGATTCTATTTTTTTATATCCATACCCCTAACGTTCAGGAATGCTATTTATTATTTAATGTTTAATCCTAGCATTGAATATCCCTCCTCCCCCCTCCCCTCTTTCTTGCATTATACTTCAGGCTGGTAATCCTGGGGAAATTCTAAAAATGCTGAGACAAGATCTTAACTTAAAATACGAGCTAGTTGAGAGTTTGCTTTTTTGCTTTGGATGTGCTTATAGTAAGTGTGTGTGCTTCTACAAGTACTTTGTCTGTGACAACTCTGGAAATTGAACTCAGCTCAGCATGAGAATTCTGCTTCTGGATTCATAAGATGAAGCAGAGTTTGTGCATATGGAACTGTTTCTTTTTTTAATGAGAACATTCAAATAAATTTATTTCACACAACCTGTCAGACCCAAAGAATCCATAATGGCACAAGGAGTTACTTCTGGGTAGTTCAATTATTGTTGTTTGTCTACAAGCAGAAATCTTGCCTAGCTACAGCAACCTGCAATAATTATTGATACACCCTGTGAATTGCTATGGAGGATCTGACCTTGCTGTCTTCTTGCCCATCAGACATTCTAAGCTCCACTGTATGTTTGTCATCAGGAAAAGAGCCCCTCCCTCCTGCAACCAGACTGCATTCCCCCATTTATTCCAACATGAATCATCAGCAGTCTTTATAATTATGGCTCCACCTTTATTATTCCACTGAAAAGAATGCAGAAAATAAAATCCTATATTTTTGCTTCATGCGTATACAAATAATCCTTGACTTACAGCCATAACTGAACCCAAAAATGGTCATAAATGTGAAAAAGGGTCAAAAGTCACTTTTTTCAGTACAGTTGTAACTTCGAATGGTCACTAAATGAATTGTTGTAAGTCAAGGACTACCTGTATTTATCAAAGCAGACCTTATTGTCTGTGTAGTTTGCTTTCCCTTAATTTTTTTTTTTTTTACGACTGACTGGAATGGTCTTTCTCTACAGGAAAGTTATGGCTAGAAGTAATAGGGAAATGGGATCTTAATGGTATTCACGATCAACATTAATGTGTGAAATAATACTCTATGTATTACTCCATCTTTTAATGGAAAGGAAAGGCAAATATTGAATGTTTTGCAATCATTTCTTAGAAAACTGTAAAATGCATTTAAAAGAAAATAGATTTAAACAAGTGTTTTAATGAGTAAATGTACAGTCCAATATCTATTTTTGAATAGAACAATAGAGTTGGAAGAGACCTTGGAGGTCTTCTAGTCCAACAACCCCGTGCTAAGGCAGGAAACACTATACCATTTCAGACAAATGTTTGTCCAATCTCTTCTTAAAAACTTCCAGTGTTGGCGAATTCAGAACTTCTGGAGGCAAGTTGTTCCACTTGTTAATTTATCTAACTGTCAGGAAATTTCTTCTTAGTTCTACGTTTAATCTCTCCTTGATTAGTTTCCACCCATTGCTTCTTGTCCTGCCCTCAGGTACTTTGGAGAATAGTTTGACTCCCTCTTCTTTGTGGCAGCTCCTGAGATATTGGAACACTGCTATCATGTCACCCTTAGTCCTTCTTTTCATTAAATTAGATGTATCTAATTCCAGCAACCATTCTTTATATGTTTTAGCCTCTAGTCCCTAATCATCTTTATTGCTCTTATCTGCACTCTTTCTAGAGTCTCAACATCTTTTTTACATCATGATGACCAAAACTGGATGCAGTATTCCAAGTGTAGCCTTACCAAGGCATTATAAAGGCATTATAAAGTGGTATCAACACTTCACGTGATCTTGATTCTATCCCTCTAAATATATGCAGCCTATATTTAGATGTATATTGGAGATGAACACTGTTTTAATATAAAAAATAGAATTGCCTATTGAGTAAATACATGGCTTGGAAATAGATTGATGTCTCAATCATCTGTGCCTTTCTTTAAAAAAAAATGAAATAGCCCCTTAATGGGATAGAGATAAAATACAATTAAGACAAGTTACTCCCATTTCATCTGGGAAATAGCCAATCTTCATTAGGAAATAAGATCTGAAACTATCTATCATCTACCATTTGTCTGTATGCCTGCCTGCCTGCCTGCCTATCTATCATCTATCTGCCTGCCTGCCTGTTTATAATCTATCTCAGGTAGACTAGCAGATTCAGAGGATTGCAGTCTCCCAAAGAAAACTGTCATGACAATGCCACCAACAATGGTACATTGAAAATGGCATATGAACACATTCCTAATAGTAGGATCTTTGACAATTACCATTTAAGGACTAAATTCAGAATTGTACGATTAAGAGATTCCTAATGACCTTAAGTAAAGATGCATTAGTAAACTAAGTCGAAAGATTTCACCTACTTTACCTTTCACTTTTGTCCCCTGTCAATGTTTATTCATAAATAAAAAAAATATTGCTGGCTTCTTAACTTTCTTATCTAAGAGATTTGACTGTCACATACATCAGCCAGTTACACCCACTTTCCAAAGCTTCCAATGATTGAACTTTCACCATAGATCCACATAAATTATTCCAATTCTACTAAAGTCCAACGTAAGTAGTTTTTATGAACTAATGTGTTGAAATCTGCCTTAAAGTTTCTTAGAAATTGTCTTATTACTCCTTTCTATTTTCTCCTCTTAATTTCATGGTTTTTGAAAGATTTTTTTCCCCATTTTTTCTTTTCATCTTATTTCATTTCTCAAGGTTCTGAGAAACAAAGAATGGAAATCAACAATAAAAGAATATGATTAACATTTAGTTCTGCTGTTTGTTTGTTTAGCCACCTGACTCTATTCTTAATTCTGTCTGGCAGGAAAAAAAACCCATTAGAACTAGACTGATACAAATATTATACCAAAAATACTCTGGAAAAGAAATACCAACAAGAGCCATGGTGGTGCAGTGATTAGAATGCAGTACTGCAGGCTACTTCTGCTGACTGCCCGCTGACTGCAATTTGGCATTTCGAATCTCAGCAGGATCAAGGTTGACTTAGCCTTCCATTCTTTGGAAGTCGGTAACATGAGGACCCAGATTGTTGGGAGCAATAGGCTGACTGTGTAAACCACTTAGAGAAGGCTGTAAAGCCCTGTGAAGCTGTATATAAGTCTAAATGCTAAATGCTAACATTGTCAAAACAAAGGAGGTGTCCCTCAAGTCCTCTAACTCAAGGCTGTAGGAAGAGCCAGATTTTAAGGACTCATTTAAATAGGAGATGGCACATGAATATTTGAGGAGACATTGTTCCAGAAGGCAGGTACTGCAATAAAAAGGTATACTTCTTGGGCTCCATGAGATGACATTGTTTAATACATGGGACCTGAAGCATAACAATTCTACCCAATCATACATTATAGGCAGAATGTACCAAAGGAGCATGAAAAATCAAAAATACAAATGAAATAGTATTTGCATTTGCAGAAATTACCAGATTTTTTTTGCTGAAAAAAATGAACTGGTGAATGACTAAATTTGGAGGAGGATGCTTTAACCACAACATAAAGACACTAAGGCACATTTTATAACTGTTGCATGCACTTTTCATTCCATTCCCCAACAACATTTAAAATAAGTTTAAGTCAACTTCTGTACCAGTTTAAAGTAGTGTTTTTCCCTTTAAATTTTCCCTTTAAGGGCCTGGTGGCTCACCAGACTAAAGCATTGTGATTAACACCAGTTGTCTGCAATTACTGTAAGTTCGAATCTCACCAGGCTCAAGGTTGACTCAGCCTTCCATCCTTTCTAAGGTAGGTAAAATGAGGACCCAGTTTGTGGGGGGCAAGCTGACTTTGTATAAATATACAAAAGTATGAAGGCTATTGCTTAACGCATTGTAAGTCGCCCTGAGTCTTCGGAGAAGGGCAGCATATAAATCTAATTAAAGTAAAAAAATGAGCAATATCCCATGCGTAAACCCATTCATCACAGAGCACAATCAAATTTCTACAAACTACAATGAAGTATTTTCTTGCCTAGATGGGTGTGAAGTAAACTTAGAAAGTGCAATAGGAACTGCCTGCTATCTTTTATTGGTAAGTTTACTAAGGGAGAGTTTCTTTGAATATTTTGAATCTTTTTTCTCTGTGGTTTTTTTTTCTTTTTTTGGCCTATAGAACTAGCTGCTAGTTATTTATGAGCCCTTTTCACACCTTTGGTTTGTTTAGGGTTTATATTCTCTCCCCACAATCTCTCAGACCATGGCATATAAAAGCTTTTCTGACTTCCATTGGTGGCTTTGTCAGGTGATCAATAGGACACGGGAACAGCCTGGTACCTCTTGGCAAACATGAACTATTGCAGGCACACCCTTCTTCTCAGGTCCAGGACATATTCCTCAGATAATATCCTTCCCCTCCTCCCTTCATGGAGAACGAGGAAGAGCTGGGCTAACTGCTACTTCAATAGTATCTGGACTTTTACACACCACAGCATATGAAGCAGCTGTTTAATAGTCTAAGAACCTGGCCATTAAAGCAGGAAAACAGCTCCCAGTTTACCATACATTTTTCCAATTTACCAAATGGTTGAGTGAACATTTGGCAGCTGGGGTCTGAGAGACTTGATTCTCTGGCTTTAATGAGCACCTCTACAGTGTGACAGGCCTCCTCCTTTGATGTAAATTGTAAAGCAGGGAGAAGAGTTTGCTGTCTTTCAAAACTTGATATCTCCCCAAGCAGGTATTATTGTCCTGACTGGCAGATTATTTCATTCTAGCTGGTGGCATCCAGAACACAGGCAATAAAACCAGAAAGTTTCACCACTCGTTTTACTCAATACATTCTGCATATTCAGAATTCAGACAGCTGTCAACCCTGAAGACATTTTGGAGCATCTTCAGGGCTGCCGCAGCAGGACTGGCTGGAGCTGTGGGAACAGGATGGGGGAAATAGAGATAGCTGGGGACTTGTAGCCAAAATAAAATTCTTTCTCCTGGGAACCAAGGACATTCCCACCAGGTGCTGGGGAGGCATGGACTGAGACCATCTGGAGTTTGGACTGTGACCGGATTGGACCATGTGATGGACATGGGAACTGGGGAAAGAACTTTGACTTTTAATTTGGGTGGGGAAAAGCACCCCACCCCACGTCGAGTTTTCACCAGATGTGCCAATATGACATGTCTAATAAATCTGGACTTTGAGGAGCACCTTGGCTTTGGAGTTTTGATTGTGTTGAGTCTGTTACTTGGAACCCTGACAACAGCATTATTCAGCTGCAAGCCAAAAAAGAAACAATGCTTAAAGATACAGATTGGCAATAATGACCACAAATTTGCGGCAAGTAAAACTTTCCACCAACCTGAAGATGGTAGACAGCACTTTAGTTCAGAATGGGGAAAGACCTAGTCCTCTGCATAAAACAGATAATGGAGATAAAATGCCACTGCTTGATATATGATCATTGTGAATCCCCATTGAAAGTACATTTTGGTTCCTCTTTTAACACAATACTTAGCAAAGGCACGCAAATACAATCTCCCACTCTCTTCAATTTTAAACTAACAGAAATAAATAAAAAGATCAATAATTAAAATTTAATGAGTATGTGTATGTGCCTTCTAGCTACTGTTGACTCCTGGTGACCACCTGGATAAGTACAGGTAGTCCTCAGCTTACAACCACAATTGAGCCCAATATTTCTGTTGCTAATTGAGATATTTGTTAAGTGAGTTTTGCCCCATTTTACAACCTTTTTTTCCACAGTTGCTAATTGAATCACCCCAGTTATTAAGTTAGTAACACAGTTGTAAGTGAATCTGGATTTCCCATTGACTATTTATCAGAAGGCCTCAAAAGATGATCTCATAACCCCAAAACAATGCAACCGTCATAAATATGAGTCAGTTACCAAGTCTCTAAGTTTTGATCACATGAACATGGGGAATAGTCATAAATCACTGTCATAAGTTTTTTCAGCACTATTGTAACTTCGAAGAGTCACTAAATGAACTATTGTAAGTCAAGGACTACCTATAGAAGGGATGAAATCCAACTTCTTCTCTCCAGATAGTGTAGACTTCAGTGCCTAGAATTCCTTAGCTAGCATGTTTTAAGATATGTGGACAGCATGGCAGATGGGGAAATCTGAGAAAAGAAGTTCGTGCCTCTTAAAGTTGCTGAGTTTGAGAAATACTGCCCTAGAGTGTATGAGAGAGTGAAGTGAGGGGTCTTTGGTGCTCTCTGAACTTGCTTGTTTTCTTGCAGATGTTTCATTACCCTAACTAGGTAACATCATCCATTCTAGCAAGGAGTGCTCAGAGAGAGAAGTGAAAATAAGAGGCAGACTAGCAAGATCCTGTTACTATAGTCTATGTCAATAAAGTATAGTTCTACTCTTTCTGCAAGTCAGTTTCGTGATCTGGCCTGCCTTATAGGATTGGCAATCAATCTCAAGAAAAGTCTGGCAGCAGTCAGAAAAGAAAGCAAAGAAAGGGAGTGTTTTAACAAGCCCCTAGACTTCTATACTGCTCCATAGTTCTTTATGGAACTCTCTAAGAAGTTTGCAGAGTGAGCATATTGCCCCCAACAATCTGGGTCTTCATTTTACCAACCTTGGAAGGATGGAGGGCTAAGTCAACCATGAGCCGGTCAAGATCAAATTCCTGGCAGTAAGCAGAGTCAGCCTGCCATACTGTATTCTAAACCATGATTTAAACTATTGCATCCAAAGGCAGTTTTTCAATAGAACCGGAACTCCCTGATTTTTACTAATCCCTCTTTACCCACTGCAGTTTTTCTGGGAATTAAAGGTTTTTATGGAACACTGTAGATGTTGCAGCAAGCAGGAACTAATGTTATGAAGAATGGCAAAGCTATTATGGATAGAAATCACAGAATTTAACATTGTCAAGTGGATTAAATATTTATTTTTATTTATTGTTTTATTATTATTAAATTGCCATCCATCTTACCTTGGGGCTAGTCTGGGCATCTTGCAACAGCAGAACGTAAAATTATGAAAAATGTAAACATAGAAATAGTAAGACAATGAAAGCAAAATGAATAATGAAAGTACAGCAATATGAATTGAAAAATGGTTGGAGAAGAAACAGGATGCACAAAGGGGGAGGAGATGGGGATCAGCTATTAATCTAATATCCACCTCTAGCGTGGTACTGCCCCATTGGGTCTCTCCCCAGGCCACTCGGCAGAGCCAGGTTTTCGGGCTCTTATGAAAGAATAGGAGGGTGGGAGCAGATCTCATCAAAGGATGGGGTTAGGGTTAGGGTTTAAACTAAACTAAAATAGTTCAGAAGTAGTTTAAGGTCATTCAAGAGATGGATCTGGCTTTTTTTTTTCCTATTTTGGCATCTGGAGGTTTTTTTTTTTTTTAAGGTAACTCCTCATCACATTTTAGTAGAGAGGTTGATAAGGATGAGCCCGAAAAAAAGCACTTTGTGCAAGATGCAGGCCACAATTTCTCTACTGGCTGAGATTTAAACCTAGTGATATTTCAGGGTTCCCTTCCACCTCCCCCATTTACCTATGATTTTGTGAAATTGAATTATTTTGTAAACAGAAATGATCCAGCCAAAAATATTTTAAAAGCAATGCTTTTTAAATATTTTCTAGGATCTGGGAGAAATTTATATTAATTACCATATTAATTCATTTTTGTTCATTTTTCCTATATACAGTAAATACGAACACAAAATCTTATAAGCATTAGATTGGTAATTTATTGTTGTTTGTTGGTTCGATTTATATGCTGCCCTTCTCCGGAGACTTAGGGCGGCTTATAATGCGTTAAGCAATAGCCTTCATACTTTTTTGTATATGCCTGCTTAGTCGGGCTTTTGCCCCCCCCCCCCCAAGTGGTGTTCTTTTTTATACAAAGTCAGTTTATTGCCCCCACAATCTGGGTCCTCATTTTACCTACCTCGAAAGGATGGAAGGCTGAGTCAACCTTGAGCCTGGTGAGATTCGAACTTGCAATAATTGCAGGCAGCTGGCAGCTAAGTGCTATTAATACTGTAATATTGTAATACGGTAATACTGTATTAGTATGGATTAATCGTGGCGCTGTTCAATAATCCACAAATTTGCATCTTCATGCAAATGTATTTTGCCCAATTTACCTTACTTCTACTTCCTGCTTATTACTTTACATCCACTAAGATGAATTCAATACTTCGGAAGATTCACTACTTCTACTCCTAGGGAGGTTATGTGAAAATTAAGGTTGGAATGAGGCAGTCAAGGCAAACTTTATTTAAATAGAGATATGAGTATAAACTTTAACCTTCCTACTGACATTTTCCTTAGTTTGTCCTGAGGGAGAGGCCTCATTACACAAATTATGATGGAAGGCTGAAGAGACAAATACTTTACAGTGAAATAATCACCAAGAAATACTGATTTTATCTGGACTTTGGACTGAAGCACAAAGGCTGATTAAATGCCTCTTTTATTGCCAAGCCATAGGACAGGATAAAATAGTAACAGTGCCAATTTCCCCATAACTGTTATCAAAAAAGGTGGAGTTCAGCTGTGCCAACCCTCTTTTTTACACCCAAATAAAAAGGTCCAAAACTGCCCTATACAGCATTTGCTCCTGCAAGAGTGCTTCATATATTTTGTTCTTTAAACACATACTTTATACACACTACCAATGTCTCGATCTGGCAGTGTCAATTTTAAAAATGTCTTTTTCGAAAATAGTGGATCATCTATTCCTAATTCCATCTATAGAATATCATCCATTAAGAAAACCCGAACACCTAGCGTCCATGGAGGAGCAGGTGGCTCCGGCACCCGAATTTCATTTGGCAGTAATTACAGCAATACTCTTGGCAGTAATTTGCTACGCAGCACTTCCATAAATGAACTGCTGCTTACTAGCAATGAAAAAACTACCATGCAGAATCTGAATGACCGTTTGGCTGCGTACCTGGAAAAGGTACATTCCTTAGAAACATCAAACTCTGTTTTGGAAAAGCAAATCCGGGAGTGGTATGAAAAGATTTCCCCTATTGCTAAGCAAGACTATAGTGCCTTCTTTAAAGTAATCAAAGAACTTCAAGATGAGGTAAGATTCTCTTTCATTTCTTAACAGTTTATTGCATGGGGCAATTAAGTGTAGACAATGTATTGTTTCTAAAGGCAAGTTATGTTGAAGCTTGATCAAGGATATGTCATGGTTATGTCATTAATCTAATCATTGTCGCCTAACAATAATATTACCGAATATTTATGAATGCACTATAAGTGCTTTTCTATAATTGAATATTATAGGGCTGTCAGATGCCTACCAATTGTGCAGTAAAAAGAAGAAAAAGGGGATAGAGGCTCTGACACACTAATTGTTGTATATCTAGTTAACCTAGTCCTAGCAAATATTAAACTTTTCATTTTCTAATTATCTGGCATTATGGCCATCTCACAGTCTTTCCAAAGATGGTGAACTACTGATAGGGGGGTGAGAGTATTCACCAGGTTAGCAACCATTCTATTCTGGGTTGCTATCTATCAACCTTGAAATGTAGCCATTTTGCATGCTTGCTTGCTTTGTTACCCATCCAGACATTATTTCCAGGCTATTAGATTTTTTTTCAGTATTACCTTTTCAGCAAACGGCAATTAAAAAGAATTTGCCATGCCAACCAATTAGCGGATTGGCAAGAAGATTCTTGCAGAGATGCTGTATTTTTTTTTCCCAATGGGAAAATATTGACATAGGGAAAAAAATGAGATTATTAGCAATAATTGAAATATATTAGGATAACAAAAAATAATGCCAGGAACTCAGAGTAAGTGGCACTTGTTTACTCAACAGGCAATAATAGATACTCCATAATAATAAAGTAAAAGTAGTATTATAATGCTAGTTACTAGCTGCAATTAAACTCTTCAAGAGATTTTTTTATTTAAAACATTTATATAGCTGTCCATCTTTCAGCCAACTCTTCATGGCTCCCAATCAAATAAAAAGATAAAATCATTTAAAAACTATAAAATACGACCTGATAAAAAATTAAAAACAACTAAAACCTGGCATCAATCCATGCTAATGTGCCATTAACTAATCTCCCAATGCTTGGGGGTAAAGCCAAATCTTTAAAGCTTAAAGCTTCAGAAGGCTAAAAGATTGGGGGTCTGTTAATTTTTAGGGAGCAAGATGTTTGACAAGGTAGGGCTGCCATGGAAAAGCCACATTTCATAATTCCTGTTAAGATGACATTTTTGGGGGGTAGAGGGAAGCACTCAAGTGTTTGCCAATGCTCACAATGTTACAGAACAAGAAAACATCCTTGATCAAGGATAGCACCACATGATAACATAGCACTATTTTAAATGCTGTGAGAAAGCAATTTTTATTTCACTACTTCAACATTTCTAAATGTATGTGGCCACATAGCTAAGTCAACATCCAGAGTGAGAAATGTTAGAAACCTAGATATCATTCCAGAAACTCATACAGTTCCTTATATAATCCTGCATGTATTAATTTCAGAGCAAACTACCATAATTGTTTTATTATTATAGTACTCCTATGACATCGGGACCCGGTGGTTTAGTGGGTAAGACGCTGAGCTTGTCTATCGAAAGGTCGGCAGTTTAGCAGTTCGAATCCCTAATTCTGTGATGGCGAACCTATGGATGAGTGCCACAGGTGGCACGTGGAACCATATCTGTGGGCACACGAGCGTTGCCCTAGCTCAGCTCCAGCACACATGCGCGCACTGGCCAGCTGATTTTTGGGCCTTCGGGGCCCACTGGAAGTTGGGAAATGGACCGTTTCCGGTCTCCGGAGGCCTCCAGGGGGATGGAGAAGACGTTTTTGCCCTCACCAGGCTCCAAGAAAGCCTATGGAGCCTGGGGAGGGTGAAAAACAGGCCTATCAGGCCCACCGTGCCATCACGTGCCAAAAGTAAGGGTCGCATATGGGGGGGTCGCACGTGCATGTGCGGAAGGCAGGGGATATTGTATTATGGGTGTGGGCACATGTGCACACAATACCTCTGTGCTCCCCTTGCTTTTGGCACGCCATGGCAAAAAGGTTAGCCATCACTGCCCTAGTGCCACGTAATGGGGTGAGCTCCCATTTCTTGTCCCAGCTTCTGCCAACCTAGCAATTCGAAAGCACATAAAAAATGCAAGTAGAAAAATAGGGACCACCTTTAGTGGGAAGGTAACAGTGTTCCGTGCGCTTTTGGCGTTTAGTCATGCTGGCCACATGACCATGGAGACGTCTTCGGACAGTGCTGGCTCTTCGGCTTTGAAACGGAGATGAGTACCGCCCCCTAGAGTTGGGAACAACTAGCACATATGTGCGAGGGGAACATTTACCTTTACCTACGACACTTGTTCCTCTCATTTTTCTTTTCATATATCCAATTGTTTTGAAAGTCCAAAAGTTGATCAGAAATGCCTTATGTGTGAGATTTTTAATTAATTCATCACACCTCTCTTGTAACCATTCTGCAGCTATTCTAATCTCTTTCATGATATTATATTTGAATCATCATCATTTTAGCCATTATCTATCCACTGCAGGATGAAGGCTTCTTCAGCATGTTTCCAAGCAAAATGGTCCTGAGCTTTCTTTTGCCAATTGGTCCTGCAATACCTGCTGATATCATTGTTCCATCTTGTTATAGGTCTCTTTCATGGATGTTTCTTATTAAGGGGGATCTATTCTATGATTGCCTTGGTCCACCGGCTATTGGTTCTTCTTGCTATGTGACCAGCCAATTTCAATTTTCAATTCCTTTATTCTCTTGATGATATTATATATTATTGTTTGTTTTCTAATCCATGTGCAGGTTTTTCTATCTTATCTTATAATGCCAAGCATGTATCTTTCCTTGGCTCTTTGCACCACTTGTAGCTTTTGTATCGATTGTGATGTTAATGCAGGCAGCACACCAATGGTGAGTTGCCCCTGGTTTGGACCGGTTCGCAAGAACCGGTAGTAAAATCAGCAGGATGCCCCACCCACAGCCCTGGATGTCATAATCGGCTATCTGTACATGCACAGAAGCTTCTGCGCATGCGCAGAAGCAAGCCAAGTGCGCTCGCTTCGCTCTCCAAGTGCGCGATCCCGTTACGAACCGGTAGTAAAGGTACATAGAACCCACCTCGGCAGCACACTGATAGAAAACTTTTCTCTTCAGGCATAGGAGAAGATTGTTCTTGAAAATTATGCTTAGTTTGCCAAATGCCTGCCAATCACATTTAACATGCCATTCAATTTCTTTCATTGTACTATCTTCCATTGAGATCCTTTGGCCAAGGTAAATGTAGTGATCTATTGCGTCTAGTTCTTCTTCAGATATTAAAAAAAACTCTTTGGTGAATTTATTAAACATAACCTGGCTTTTTTTCATGTTTATTTTTAAGCCAAATATTCCCCTACTTCGGCAGCTCTTGTATGTGTCTTTGTATCTCTTAGTAAATACTGTATATTGTATATTGTAGGTTATCTGGGTGGTACTGTTTACTCAAGTAGTGGGCGAGGTAGTCTAAATGTTACTATAGTTTCTTTAGCCTTGATAATCTCATCAGTATTTGAAAAAAACTACTGTATTTTCCTGCGTATAAGACTACTTTCTAACACACAAAAATCTTCTCAAAAGTCAGGGGTCGTCTTATACGCCGGGTCTCATACTCCTGTAACCAGGCAGACCAGCCCGAAAGGCTCTGACGAGCCTTAAATGGCTCTGAGGAGGGTCGTCTTATATCCCGTCGTCTTATACGCCGGAAAATACGGTAATTGAAATAAAAATCTGATTCAATCTTTAGTATATGCCACTCTTGCACTTCTTTCAGCAAGGAATTCCTATGAAGATGTTAAAAAATGGAAAGTCAAATTTATTTTAAATGTGCAGTTTCATCATCTAGATCAAGAGATACTTGAAATGAGAAAGAGTTAGTGGAGTAAAATAGACATACTAGCTCAGTAGAAAGTTAAAAGCTACAGAAAAGATTTATTGCCATAAAACAGGACAGGTAAAGCTGATGCCTAAAATGGGAAATCCCATCACCTCTGACTCATCCTTAAATTTTTTATCTTTTTGTTAGATTCTCCTACTTTATATAAATATTTTATAATATGGATTACAAACTGCTTTGAGATTTAACAGTACGCAAATACTTACGCTTGTGACTGATGGATGGATGTTCGATTCCCAGAAATGGTCCATGACATTTTACTAACACAAGAATGGCTAGATGGGGAATAACAAGTACTGCATACTATTAGAAATTCCCCAGTTCCTGGTTTACAGCAATGGTGCAATGTACACATTAGACATTTTAATTACAGTGGAATGGTTTGTATATAGGGTATCTCAATTACAACACAATTTAAGAAATATTTTTCATTGATTTGGTAGTGGGTACTACCAAAAGCTTTGGTAGATGATTTCCTATAAATTCTGGCCAAGCTTTTATTTCAGATGCTGCAGTTCTCAGGGTCTGTCCTAAATTTAAGTACTATTTAGCATTTACCACTGGCAACAAATAGTGCTAGCTTTGTGTCTCTTAAGCTAAACTAATTCCTTCAAGTGCAGTGGAAAATATGTTCCATCACCAATGTATATGGAATTAGCAGTCAAGTAATAGTTCATCATCATGGGAAAGATTGAGGGCAAAAGAAGAAGGGAACGACAGAGAATGAGGTGGCTGGATGGAGTCATTGAAGCAGTAGGCCTGATCTTAAATGGACTCCAGGGGATGGTAGAGGACAGGAAGGCCTGGAGGAATGTTGTCCATGTGGTCGCGATGGATCAGACATGACTTCTCAACTAACAACAACCACAACAATAGTTCACCTGCGAGAGAATGATATTTAAGGACATTTCCACATGTGAGTGTTCAAATACTCAAACTGAAAAGGAAGTTGCTGCCTTTTAAATAAAACATGAAATTCAGTTGAAAAAGTGGTTTTCTTGAATATTTATGATATTCAAGGTCTTTTAAAGTATTTAACTTTTAGTTAATTATTCTAAGGACTCAAACCAAAAGAATAATGCTTTGCTTTTTTGTTATATTTTATTCTTTCTCAGATTATCAAAGCCCGAATAGATAACACCAGGATCATATTGCAAATTGATAATTCCAAGTTGGCTGCTGATGATTTCAGAGTAAAGTATGTATTCTAAAAAAAAAAAAAACCCTATAGAAAGCAATCAACATCTTCAGCAAGATTTAATTATCAAATATTTTCATAAAGGCATGGAAGCTATATTTAAAAGAAAAAACTTTAAACATTGAAAGCAGTGGTGAAATTCAAAAAAATTTACTACCGGTTCTGTGGGTGTGACTTGGTGGGTGTGGTGTGGCTTGGTGGTGTGGCAGGGGAAAGATACTGCAAAATCTTCATTCCCTTCCCACTCCTGGGGGAAGGATATTGCAAAATCTCCATTCCCACCCCACTCTGGGACCAGCCAGAGGTGGTATTTGCTGGGTCTCCAAACTACTCAAAATTTCTGCTACTGGTTCTCCAGAACCTGTCAGAACCTGCTGGATTCTGACTGAAAGAATAATGAATTTTAATCATAGTGAACTAAGCTGATATTCTAGCACTATTTCTTCCCAACCCAACAACAATCAGTGAGTTTTAATGTGTATAATCTGTGGAACATCACTGCCAATGTTGGTAGTAAGATAATGGGATGATCAACAGGAAAAAAAAGATGATCCTGATCTTATTGGTCATTTTGTGCTACCATGGGCAATATCTATTCCATTTAGTGTTTGCCACTCTTTTTTCCCCCACTGTATCTGGTAGTGTGCCAAACATGCCGTTTTTACTGTTGTGAGCCACTCTGAGTCCAGCTGGAGATAGGGCGACATATAAATCAAAATAAATAAATAAATAAATAAATAAATAAATAAATAAATAAATAAATAAATAAATAAATAAATAAATAAACAAACAAACAAACAAACAAACAAACAAACAAACAAACAAAGCTAGAGCATAATTTTAGAGAGAACTTCTCCTACTTTATGAGGCAGCTCTTTCCCCAGATCCTCAGCTGTCCAGCAGGCTTCTACTAACAGCCTGTGCTCAAAATAAGATTTCCAAACTGCTGGTCCATAGGCTCCAGAAAATAGCAGGTTTCAAAGAGCCAGGCTTTCCCAATTTTCCACAAACCGCAGTAGCTTAAGTGGGGCATGGGTAGAGAAGGGTTTTGACAGATGGCTACACTTACAGGTCTAGTCATCTGTTGAAATCACCTTTCAATCACACTAGGAGTAGAGTCAATAGGTGATATCCTGCTAGCTGGTAATATTTATAAGTTAAAAGGCAACAAATATTTTTAAAATGTATCTGAAATGAACTGAAGAGTTGATGTGCTTAAAGAATAATCTAAAGAAAACACATTACAACAGGTTTGACCAATACTGCCTTTCAGCAGACTACATCTAGATATTTCCAAGGGAGTAGTCCACGGTTAATATATATAGATATATAGATGCACTTGAGGGTTGTTGGGTTGGGTTTTTTTTTAACCTGCTCAAAATAGCTTTGGGAAAGAACCTACAAAACATTCAAAACTGAATTCACACTGGGATCAAGTTATCTTGCAACAGATTAATTACTCCATAAATAGAACATGTAGAAGGTTAATCAACAACATCAAAATGGCAGGTGTGAGTATGTGATTGTTGTTAAAAGGAACAGGGATTTAACCACCCAGTCACACCCACCATTTTAATGTTATTGACTGCTGTTGCTGCTGAAGCCCATGACCAAAACTTAGTAACAATTCCAACAATGTATTTTGTGACATCTCATACTTATAAAAGGATTACAAGTTTTGTAAAAGAGTTTCGCTTTAGAAAGTGGCAATTGTTCGGCAGGATCTACTCCAAAAACATCAGAAAGCAGAATTTGAAACCAAATTATTATTAAAAAGCCAGTCATATGTAAAAATAAAGTGGAACTGGTGGAGAAATTGATTATTTTGCAATAATCCTGACTTGTTATACATTTTTTTCTAAAAATAAATAGGTATGAAACTGAGTTGAACATGCGACTAAATGTGGAAAATGACATCATGGGATTACAGGGACTAATTGATGAACTCACACTAGTTAGGACTGATTTGGAGCACCAAATTGAAAGTCTGAAAGAAGAATTGGCTTACCTCAAGAAACAGCATGAGGAGGTAAGAAAACATCACCAATTGAATCAAAGACTTATGAATGTTCTTCCTATAGTTTGTTATTCAAGGTATTGATCTATAGAAGCTACAGATGTTTTTGTTTTGATGCACATGGTAGAATTAAGCCAGGAAAACACACACACAAAGAGAGAGAAAACTGTGAAGAGAATCACCATAGAACATCATTCCATGCATGAGGACTTTCAGATCTGACTGCAGACATTCAGATAACTAAATCAAGATGACAGCAGAAGGATATAAATACTCGGACTCTTTGCTATGAGCTAGTTATTGTCTGCACATTTGTAGCCCACATTAATATATTAGGCTATAAAGTCCAGTGAATGAAGAAGTCAATTAGAATATATGGCCTAGTGAATGAAGAAGGGTTATAGAACTGATAGCTTTTTATAGGCCACAGACAGAAAAAAAATATTGGGAAAAAAACAGTATTTAGTCATCAGAAGTTATATTGTTTCCCAATAAAGGGGTTACTGGCAGAGATTCACTAGGCCATATAGTCTACAGTGGGTGATCTCTGATATTCCTCAGCTAGATCTTCATGGACTAATGGACTAACTCTAGATTTCAAAGCCTTGCCTCATGGTTCTTTATCCTGGACTGGACATCTCTTCAAATAAAGCATATAAAGGATTGAAAGGATTGAAAGGATTGCTGTCTATAAACTAGGGTACTGTATAACAAGGGTCAATTTCTTAGTGTTTCTGAGATGTCTTCAATTTTCATCTTTCCAGCTAGCATGAGCAATGACCCGTGATGGAGACATTAAAGTTCCTGGAAATCAACAGGTTCTGTAATTTATTTTAGATGTGCAATTCAATTACATTGCCTCAAATTCTTCTTCGTAATTTCTTTTAAACTGGCTATTGAGAATTAGAAAGAATCTAAGATCTATTTCAATCCCAGTTTCTTTAGGAATTCTGTGTGATGGCTGGATAGCTATTTGGCTAATAGGCCAAATTTATAGCTCAAAATACTTTAATGGCATATAGGAATTGATAAGAATACATTTTTTTGAATTGATCATAGATTTAATTAATAATTTTTGTAAACAATTATAGGAAACAGCAAGATTACGTGGACAGCTGAGTGGGGACGTTTCTGTGGAGCTAGATGCTGCTCCAGGCGTTGATCTGGCCCAAGTGATGGAAAACATGCGCAAGCAATATGAAATCCTGGCTGAAAAGAACCGTCAAGAAGCTAAGAATCGGTTTGATAAACTGGTGATGTTTGTTATTATTTTTAATACTTTGCAAACTACAGAAACTTTATTAAGGTTTTGTTTGTGTTTCTTCGTGCAACTCATCTGTAAAACAAGCCATTAATTGTTCACAAACTGGAAATTCAAGCTAAATTTCTCTGAAGACTTACTAAGCAATTAGCCCCACATAGAAAAATGCAGGTCACCTTCTTTATTTGGATCAACACATTTGAAATTCAAACACTTCTTTTTAAATTTATACATTATTTTTCTTCAGATTTAACGAATGGGTGGAAGAGGAAAAGTATGCCTGTGGTCATAGTATTTGTTTGTATCCATAGATATGTTTTACAATGAGTTTAGAATGATGATGTTGGAAATAAAGGCATTTGAAATACTGAGTTTTGTGAATTCTGATATAAACCAACCTGATTTAATTCTAAAATAGTCCTTTTCAGTACTTATAATAACAATAGCACTTAAACTTATATACCACTTCAGAGTGCTTTTACAGCCCTCTCCAAGTGGTTTACAGAGTCAGCATATTGCCCCCAACAATCTGGATCCTCATTTTACCCACCTTGGAAGAATGGAAGGCTGAGTCAACCTTGAGCCTGGTGAGATTCAATCTGCCAAATTACAGGCAGCCAGCAACCAGTAGAAGTAGCCTGCAGTACTAAATTCTAACTACTGTGCCACCGTGGTTCCTCAAGTAGTAGTAGCAGCTGCAGTATTTATTACTTTTGCATTCCTTTAACCAGTGGTGGGATTTAGCCAGTTTGCACCACTTCAGGAGAACTGGTTATTAACGTTCTGAGCAGTTTGGCAAACTGGTTGCTGGACGAAATCATTAGGGCAGAGAACCGGTTGTTAAATTACTTGAATCCCACCACTGCCCTTAACTGTGCAGATATTAACAAGATACCCTTAGGATGTATCAGAAGCATCTTTCTATATCAAGTGAAATATTTTAAATCTCTCTTAAACCTGTACCCTGTATTACAGCATTATTTGCCTTGTATTCACTGGATTTTTTTTTAAATACACTTCAGATTGAAGAATTGAATGTGGAAGTCACCACAACTAGCCATCAACTTGAAACACACAGAAGTGAGATTACAGACCGGAGGAATACACTCCAAAGTCTGGAGATTGAACTCCAATCTCAACTGAGCTGGGTAAAGTCTGATAATTAAAGTATATAAGGTTGCTGATCTTTTTGTTGGTGATTGCTTCTGTATTTAATGCAATGTGTTATCTTAAAAAATATTCTCCACAGGGGCAGTTTTTGGAAAGCATAGAACCATAAATTTTGTGCTCCTTGTATTAAAAATGTATTTGATTAATTATGTAATAATGTAGGGCCCACCAATGATAGCTAAAGTTTCCTACAATGGTAGATTCACCAATGTTGATTTCATTTGAAATTAGTTGGTAAAATAGCAAGCAAGTCAAAACTGTTATTATTCAGAAACAGTTTCAGAGAAACCGGGATTATATACTAAATAATATGTGATAATGATAGGAAGAAAGATGGGCAATAAAGAAGTATGAAATATAAATAAATAAATGAACAAATAAATGAATTCAACCAGGTTTAGCTATATACTGATTTTAGTAAGATTTTTAAAAAGCCTATGAGTGAGATAATGCTTCTTGCATTGATTTAAAAAAACTGAGTCCCACACTTTTATAACTTTTATCAAAACTAATAGCATTGTTAAATCTATCATGATCATGAACAGTTGCTGAGCAAGTAGGGAGAAGCAAATTCTTATGAAATTGAGACCCTTCAGTCTGGAAGCCAACTATACATCTGTTATATTCCTCTAGAAAGCTGAAAGAGAGCATGCATTGGCAGAAATTGAAGCTCATTACAGAAATATATTGACTCAAATTCAAGTAGCCATTGGAAACATTGAGGCCCAACTAATGCAGCTGCGGAGTGACATGGAGCAACAGAGTCTGGAATACAGCATCCTCTTGGACATTAAGGTCAAGCTAGAAGCAGAGATTGATACTTATCGCCGTCTCCTGGAAGGGGAGAATTGGAGGTAAATAATTCAGACCAGAGAAACTTATTTGGGAAAAATTAGCAGAAAGCTATTACCTAGGGAAAAGATTTTATAAACAAAATGGTAAAACTGGTTTCTAATAAGATGCTCCGAAGATGTTTAAGATGGCCAGTCACAAAGCAATATACAATTTGCTAGAAAATGATGCTAGGTAATTTTTTGGGAGTCACAATTTTCTGGTCATGGGAGAAACTCACATAGCTCATCTCAAAGCAATACCATATATTTTGATTTATTCAATAACATTTGTTCTGTCAAAAGTCCTAGACCAGTGTTTCTCAACTGTGGAATTCTGAGATTTGAAGTCCATGCATCTTCAGGTTGCCAAGGTTGAGAAACTGTCCTGGGAAATGGAAATGAAGAATTAGGACTTAGCAAACATTATGACATTTAATTCCTTTAAATGGCCATTGCTGAATTGATGCCCTCTTGAGCTGTGCTTTAACGCTCAGACATTCTGGGAGCTGTGAACAGCACCAGGTTTGTAAAGGCTACCTTAAAACAAAACCAGGAGATTGACAATATGCATGGTTTTTTTTAAACAGAATGACTGCTTCAGATTTAGAGACAAACAAAGAAGCTGAAAAAGGTAAGGATATGTTCCCAGCCCTGCTTTCTTCAATGAAGTGTTCACCATATTTGCGTTTTTCCCATCGGAGGTACTATTTCACTGGAAAGAATAATACTCTTTTATGGTGTTCCTGCTCTAAGAAAAAATGTAGCATAAAGTCTAAAATAATATCATACTAAGAATAAAAATTAAGAAGCATCAATTTGTTTATGTGAGCAGCCAAATCATCTGAGCACTGAAACGTGGATGCATCGAAGTGACATTAGATTATTCTTCACTTGATAAGAAATGTAGCACACATAGCTTCCAGGGAGGCTATAGTGTAAATATATGTGGAAAAAATACTGAGCAGCAGGGTTTCTCAACCTCAGTAACTTTAAAATATGTGTGTGTCAGCTCCCAGAATTTCCCAGTTGGGATGCTGGCTGGGGAATTCTGGGGATTGAAGTATATACATTTTAAAGTTGCTAAGGTTGAGAAACACTATTATAGAGGTAGGATACTCAGGCTGATTTTTATCTATCTAATTTATATACCTTCCCACTTTGCAAACAAGTGTATATCAAAACTAATCTTGGTATCTTCCTGGGGAAATAGGTGTCTGCAGTAGAATAGCTTTTCCCCCCATTTAAAAAATTTGGGGAGGAAACAAAAGGGACAGATAGAAGAAAATATTTATAGCTTAGGGTTGAAGTGCGTTAAATAGGGTTGAACAAGAACAGGGACAATTTACACTCCTGGAAGCCCTTAAAATCTATGCTTTTTTCATCCAGGATCACTCTTTTGGCTCATCAACATTATATTCTGTAAGCCACCATTATATTCTGTGAGTCACCATGGGCGAATAGGTGGCAATTTAAAAGATGGATGGATGGATGGATGGATGGATGGATGGATGGATGGATGGATGGATGGATGGATGGATGGACGGATGGACAGACAGACAAGGCTAATAGGCAGGGTTTTCCCCTGTGGGCAAATGATCACGTCAGGACCCAATCATCCTCTCCTTGGAACCCCTTGCTCCCTTTGCTCCCTTTGATTCTCTAGTTAGATTTTTATAGCTCTATATAAATTTAATAGGTTTATATTTATATCTGTATTTAGCCATGAAGCTTCTTGTTCCAGAGGCTCAGCTTTCATTCCCATTGTATTCCAATCATAATATGATGTGACATTAACAGAAATCTTCTGAAAGACAAGTTTTAAAAAAATCATACTACATTATTCATACCAGCATTGATATCATATTATTATTTTTTGAATGACTTAATTTTTCTACTCTTATTTCCAGAAAAGAATAAAACTCTGAGGATCAAGACTGTGGTCGAAGAGATGGTGGATGGAAAAGTAGTATCCTCCAAAGTTAATGAGAGAGAAGAGAAGATTTAGAGTCAGCCATGAAATAAATGGCATGTTATGTTTGTAATGACAAAAAAGAAAAAAGAAAAAGAAAAAGAATGATTTCAAAAAGTATTTTCCTGAAGGAAAAGAAAATTCTTTGCTGTTACTTTGAAATGATCATCTCCAATCCACTATTTGCCTAATTTCTACCGTAAGTGGAGGGCAAAAAAATGTTAATTTAAAAGAGAAATCTGCTCTAAAAGGATGATTTCAATTATATTATTTATATATAATTTCTAATTTTCTATTTTAATTAAAAGAACAAAAAGCTCTTTGTTTCTTCATTGATTGCATAATTGGGCACTTGTGTTAAAACCATTTGACTCACTGAATGATTTCCTCAATGTTTTCCTTGTGGCAAGGGATAGGCTGATGTTTGGGTCCAGGGAACTGCCCCAGATATTGGGTAAACCCTCTCAGTTGTGCTCTTGAGCATGCCTAGCCCTGTCACACACAGCACTTAGCTGTACATCCAATCCATGTCAATCCACACACATTGCTTCCTTTTGTAGTCATCTACACTCCTTGGTTTTTAAAATTAAGTATGACAAAAGGGAAGTCATGACATTTTCTTCCCATCAAAGAAATAATTTACTATTACTGTATTCTTCACACACACACACACACACACATCCCAAGGCCAAGGCTGGTTTCATAGGGAAACTGGAAGAATTCACCTCATATTCAAAAAAAAAAAAAAGCTTGTGAGATGCAGTCAATCCCTGAGCTGCAAATGGACCAGTTCTATCTGAGGAAAAATATGGGTTGATTGGTGGTGGAATAAATCACTCATGATTAATTAAAATGTTCTCATGATTTTGATAGAAATTTAGTGAAACTATTGAAACTTTGAATCTTCAAACTCAGATTTATTAATCAAAATAAGTTGCAGCGTAAAGCTGACTCCAACTAAATTGCTTAATCAGCCATTTAATTTAAAATTGGCATGCCTAAATCCTTGGTACTTGTTATATAACTAGGTGTTAGATTGTGGATTCTATCTTAAAGTTAAATAGAATAAAATAAATGTAGAAAAAAGGACTATTTCTAAAACAATTCTATCTTTTTCTGTAAATGACGTAGCTTTAAAAGCTTTTTGTTTGATCCTCTCTTCTTCCTACAATATATGGTATTTAATTCTATAACCAAAAATAGATATACTTCAAAGTCGAATGATTATATCTGAATTTTAACAAATCTGTAAATTGGGGAAACCTACATTTATTTCATCAGCAAATTACAAATCTGGTTACTTTGTGGGGACAGAAAAGATATGTGCGTATGAATTTTAAGCCAATAAATATGTTGGAAGTTAATAAACAGAGCTGTTGTTTAGATAGAGAAGAAATTATGAATTACAAAAAAATACAATTTGCAAACCTGTAGAAATCTTCTTACTTTTTAATTAAATGTTATGTATGGTGGAACCTTAAGATATTGATTTGACTTACTGGCTACATACTGACTGGTTTAATAGATCATATTATGCTTGACTTGATATTTATCGGAATAGGTATCCATAACCCACTTTAGTCAAAGAAATAGAAGTAGGAGCAATTTGGGGGGGAAACGATCATATAATTCAGGAGTATTTTTAGAGCAATTGTGTGGTTGCTAAGAGTCAATACGATTTGATGGCACATAATGAAAGCTGAATTTCCTAAAATGCATATCTTATACTTTTAAAAATGAATTTTAATAAACTTATTGCTCTGATAAATTTATTATTGGAAATAATAAAGAGAAAAGCTAATGGGAAAAGATACTCAATGGGAAATGGGAAAAGATGTGTGAGAGTTCATAAGGAAATAGATATTAAAAACATCTAAGGGGAAATTAACGCATACTAAATTAAAAACAATTAACATTGCCTGGTAACCCATAAATATTAACAAAAAGTGTTGAAAAATAGACAAGAAACAATTAAAAGAACTGAATAGAAAGGGAGCAGAATTGGAGAAAAGAGTGAGCTTCAGGCAACAGGTGATGGATCCAGATTTTGAGAGGGGAACTGCATCATTGTTAATAGCATTACGGCAAATTCATAGCGTAGAGATCATTTTAATAGACAGCATCACACAATATTTATTATATGTTAATACCAAGTTTGCTTTCTTATTCTCTCAAGTTTATTTTTTTATTTATTTGTTAGTTAGTTAGTTAGTTAGTTAGTTAGTTAGTTAGTTAGTTAGTTAGCTTATTGATTTAGGCTGCCCAACTCCTCTCAGTTACTCTAGATGGCTTACAGAGATAAAAACTCAATAAAAATCCAATAAAAAGCAATAATCCCTACCCACCTGGCAATAACAATCAAATGAGCCATTTGATGGATTCTATCCCACGCTGGGGTCCCCTGGTCCATTGGCAAAACGAGGTTCTTAGGGCCTTGAAAAACAGTGTCAAAGTGGTTGGAAGCAACTTTATCTCTGTGGGGATGATATTTCACTGGGATGGAGCCACCATGGGCAAAGCCCTTCTTTTCGGTCTTGCTAGATGGACTTTTTTAAGAGAGAAGACCCATAGCATTCCCTGCCTCCCTGCTCTGGCAGATTGGGAAGATGTGACTGGAAAAAGTTGGTCCTTCAAATATTCAGAGTATTTAGGTCAAATGCCTCTAGGACTCTTGTAATTATTTATGTAATATATGTAATAATATATCAGTTGTAATTTGCTGATACAGATTTTCTTCTGCTTACACGCATACACGTGAACACACACATGTACACATACACGCACACACATTTTCCCTAGTAAAATACATAAATATACAAAGTTTTCTTTTGAAAAAGTCTTTGATCAATTTGACCTGTACAGAGATGCCAAAGAAAACAGTGATTGGTTTCACAACCATGAGTCATTATTTAATTCTATATAAAAAGGATTATTTCAGATTCTTTAGCTTCCTACATCAATACCAATCAAAGAACATCCTTGTGAAAACCACACCCATAATCCACAGAGCCATTATAAAGTGATATACCCAAGGTGACATCACTGTCAAGATAAATAAAAACCAATGCAGAAACTAAAAAGGTTATGCATTTACTGTATTCATTATAGTATAATGCCTTGACTGAGTTGCAGATCTTCTGTACTTAAGCAAAAATTTAATAATTATTCTTCAAAGAATAAAATAACATGGCAGATCTCACATTTCAAACAGTTCACAAATCATCCTAGGACAAGCTTCCTCTGCCAGAACATTGTATGTACATCTTATTCATTGGTTTGTTGTTTGAGCAAATATGTCCTAATTTCACTGCTTGAATAGTATAAATCCCCATTGTCACTTTCATTCATTTGCAGCAATTTGATCTGCTGTTATTGAACTATTATCTATTCTTAAGTTTACTTTATATTCTTGCTGTGTATATTTGTCTTAACTAGTAATTTCTGAGACAGGTTACTATTAGCCTCATTTTATTCTTGGGAAAACAAAGTTTGTCATAGCAAAAGTGCCTTTGGCATTGGATACATGGACATACTGGATGCATATAGATCCGTGATGGCGAACATATGGCATGCGTACCACAGATGGCACATGGAGCCATATCCATGGCCAGTGAGCATTGCCCTAGCTCAGCTCCAGCGCCCATGAGCAAGCCGGCAAATTGATTTTTGGGCCTACTGGAAGTCAGGAAATGGGCCATTTTTGGCCTCCGGAGGGCCTCAGAGGGGTGGAGAAGGCCGTTTTAGCCCTGCCCACGCTCCAAGAAAGCCTCTGGAGCCTGGAGAGGGCGAAAAACAGGCCTACCGGGCCCACCATGCCATTGCATACCAAAAGTGGGGAGAGCTCACATGCGCATGTGAGGGGAACATTGAATTATGGGTGTGGGCATGCACACGCACTACCCCTCCACTTTTGGCATGTTATGGCAAAAAGGTTAGCCATCACTGATCTAGATCTTAGATATGGAGGGAAGCTTCTCTTTGCAAAAAAAACTGAGTGGATGGAAGAAAAAATACCCTTTATAGCTGCAGTGTGAAAAGTAGAGTGGAATGGAATGGAATGGAATGGAATGAATAAGGCTGTCTAGCTGGAATCCTAAAGAAAAACATTCTACATTGTAGTGAAAAACCTAAGCTAAGAAATATGAAAAGAAGTGGTTATATTTTTTTATGATTAGGACAATAGGATGAGACAAAGGAATAGTAATTCATTTTTTAGATATGCAGAAGGAATGAGGACAAATAATGTTACAAGTGCAGAAACAGTGGATTAATAAACCTGGAGATAGTTTTGCTTCAGTGCTACTAATGGATTACTTCAATATTTATCTCTATTACAGCAAATCCAACCCTGTTAGGAGAACACATACCTGCAGAATACCGTGTCTTTACAGTGATGGAAAAATTGACTAAGTTAGATTGCATTTGATTTTTCAATATTTGGAATATTCCATTTCTAACCCTTTAGGAGTCGTTTTTCTTATATCAGGTAGAAATGAAACAGGACAAGCTGCAATATAACAAGCGCTTCACTCTGATCTTAATAGGCTAATTACTTTCTGACTATTTTATCCTCCAGCGCAGCTTGAGCTTGGCCACCAGAGGCTTTACAAAACAAACAGCTGTGCAATTTTCTGTAAATTTCCCATTGTCTATATGTGCTTTTCTTCTCCTTATTCATTTATTTATTTATCTATCTAAAGTATTTAAATAGCCACCCATCCTCTAACTAACTCTGGGTGGCTCCCCAAAATTAAAAAAAAACACCATATAAATCATATTAAAATGATAAAATTAAAGCATGAAAATATTAAACACAAAGACCTGGTGTTAAATCAAGTTCTATGTGCAATGTGCAATTATCCAATTTTATCCAATCTAAGGGTTCAATTTCCTTTTGCTTAATTTTTCCTGAACTAGGGTGAGCATTCCTAGAGGTGGGACAAAGAATAGAGGGACTATAAGATGTGCCCCATAAAGGTGGCTCTTTGTGAGTAGATGCCATGGCATTCACTCCTTGCTGTTATTCAGGCTCACCAGGCCAATTAAAATGGGATCTCAAGATATCTGGACTTCATTAATAAACATCCAGCCAACAATATAGGGCTGTGCAAATTTTTAAAGGAGTGAAGTGAAACACTCCTAGCCAGAAAGTAATATGGCAGGACAGCTGGTTAAAGACAATTGGGATTGATATTCTATGTAGATATTATAACAACTCGCTTCAGAAAGTCCATCAATGCATCAAGATCCTTCATGAAATGAATTGTCAACAAGCCATACAGGCATACAAATGTGCAGTAAAGTCTTCTGATAAATGATGAAGTAGAAGGTTTAACATATTCTGTGTGAAGAGACAAATATCATCCACAGGATACAAATATTATCTATAAATTATAACCCAAAGTCAATATTTGTAATTGTCTTTCTTAACAACATTGTTTCCACTAGCAGCATTTTCAGCTTCTGAGATACCTGAGATACCAGAACTTATTAAATTCTTTAAAACTTTTTTTAAAACTAAAAAAAATACTATTAATTTTTATAGATATTTGTTATGAATAAATCAATTTGGTATGCAGATGTTAAGAAATGAGTTGAACAAAATATTAGAGGTTCCTATATTGCCTAGAAATGGAAGAGTGTCTTATCTTCTATAGCATGTAGAAGGTAAGAAGGCAAGAAGGTCAATGGATTTCAAATTATGATTTATACAACAAGAAACTCAGTTGCCTATAGACATGAGTCACCATGGGCAAATAGGCAGCAATATAAATCTAATAAATAAATAAAAATAAAAATAAATAATATTTAGAACTCATTGGACTCTATTATATTTGTACAGACAAGTATTCACAAAAATGGCACTTTGTTGGAGGGGTAATGAGGATACTGCTTCTTTAATTCATATGTCCTATACTTGCAAGTTTTGGGAGTTAGTAGTGGAATATATAAATCTGATTATAGAACAAAAGCTAAAATTGTCAAAAAATAAAATTCTTTTGAACTATATACACAATACACCAAATATAGACAACATAAATGGATTCTGAATATTGTGGCCAGAAGACTAATACTACAGCATTATAAAGATAAATGTACATGGTCCCATTTATTCAATGGATTGAAGACCTATGGCATTTGCAAAATGTCAAGCACCAGGGAAATCAGGAGATTCAGGTAGTTCAAATGAGTGTAAAGATTTATTGCAAGTTTAAACTCTCTACAAGAATATGAACTACTAATGGTCAAGGGAAATTAGCAGGAGTTAAGAACAGAAAATAATTCAGGGTGGGCTGGTCTTAGATCTCTTGTGCACA
Organism: Coluber constrictor foxii; assembly: GCA_038048745.1. Classification (NCBI taxonomy): domain Eukaryota; kingdom Metazoa; phylum Chordata; class Lepidosauria; order Squamata; family Colubridae; genus Coluber; species Coluber constrictor. Next base: position 77,286,403 of record CM075961.1, read on the forward strand.
CTGGGACTCATGACTGATAATGTGTTTGACCCCTTCCTCAGGCTCTGGCCTGGCCATCTTCTACATAGTTGCCTATAGACATAGACTTTGAATAGACTATTACAATGAAATATGAAACTCATTTATACAGAATACAGTATTGTGAATACAGGACACTGCAGCAGCATAAGATTCAGCTAATAACCACAAGTGGGACTGCCAGAATTGCCATTTTAAGCTAGCGCAGACATGTGACATCATACCTTACAACTGTATCAGTTACCAAAAGAGTTACAAAAGAGGTGTTATTTACCATCAGTAAGTGAAGGTTACCTTTATTGTCATTGACTATGCTAAAGCCTTGGATTGTGTGGATCACAACAAATTGTGGCAAGTTCTTAAAGAGATGAGAATACCAGACCATCTCATTTGTCTCTTGAGAAACCTTTATGCGGGTCAAGAAGCAACCGTGAGAACTGGACACGGAACCACTGATTGGTTCAAAATTGGGAAAGGAATCCAGCCAGGCTGTATACTGTTGCCCTGCCTACTTAACTTATATGCAGAGCACATCCTGAGAAAGGCAGAGCTAGATGAATCAAAAGTTGGAATTAAGATTGCCAGGAGAAACATCAACAACCTCAGATATGCAGATGATACCACTTTAATGGCAGAAAGTGAAGAGGAACTAAAGAGCCTCTTGATGCGGGTGAAGAAGGAGAGTGCAAAAGTTGGCTTGAAACTCAACATTAAGAAAACTAAGATCATGGCATCCGGCCCTCTCAATTCCTGGCAACTAGATGGGGAAGAAATGGAGGTAGTGACAGATTTTATTTTCCTGGGCTCCAAGATCTGTAGCCAAGAAATTAAAAAACGCTTGCTCCTGGGGAGGAAATCTATGGCAAATCTAGACAGCATTCTAAAAAGCAGAGACATCATCCTGCCAACAAAAGTGTGTAAAGTCAAGGCTATGGTTTTCACAGTTGCAATGTATTGCTGTGAAAGTTGGACCATAAGAAAGGCTGAGTGCCAAAGAATTGAGACCTTTGAACTATGGTGCTGGAGAAGACTCCTGTGAGTCCCTTGGACTGCAATGTGATCAAACCGGTCAGTCCTAGAGGAGATCAACCCTGACTGCTCTTTAGAAGGCCAGGTCCTGAAGATGAAACGCAAATACTTTGGTCACCTCATGAGAAGGAAGGACTCACTGGAGAAGAGCCTAATGTTGGGAAAGATTGAGGGCAAAAGAAGAAAGGGACAACAGAGAACAAGGTGGCTGGATGGAGTCACTGAAGCAATAGGTGTGAGTTTAAATGGACTCCAGAAGATGATAGAGGAGCGTTGTGGGTCAGACACAACTTCGCAATTAACAGCAACAACGTTTATTGTGATCTAGGAGACTGACCACACCAGGAACAGAAAGAAGACTTCGTGGAAAGGTTCAGAGACTTGTGGTTCATCAAATAATGAGCTTTTAGATAGATACAAAAACAAAAAGAAAGAAGAAATCAATAAAAACAAAGAGATAACAAAATTTTGATATGTTTCCAGTGGTGGTGAGTCGGAGTTAATAGTTTTGGAATGAAAGCCTGCCACCTCCTGGTTACTCAGGAAACACCTGTTCAAAAATTTTCATTTCCAACTGAAGTCTCTCTCTTGATCTGATTTTGTGGTTTTGGGTACACTGGCAAACTAAAATTATGCCTTTATTTGCATGGATAAAATGGTATTTGTAAGGACAAAGACTTCATTAAAGCCCAACAAATATTATCCTTGATTGAAGTGTGGCTTATGTTATTTTGGAAGCACAGTTTAGGATCCTATACCTGATCATGGCTTTATTTCTACAACTCCTATAGGTTGTAATTGTAGCTTAAACATACTTGTGATCATCTGCATTTAAATTATATTAAGAAGACTCATTTCAGATCTATGAATATACTTGGTTATGCTAGGCTCAAAAAAATTAAGACACAAGAAAGCTAAGGAGAAGGAAACCAAATGAGGTGTAGGATGCCTGAAATAAAGAGACTTCCTTATCTTTTTACACTAAAAAAAATTGGGAAACTTCTTGACAGAAAGGGGGGAAGATATTAGCAAAGAAATGAGGTTCTAGTAAAAACATGAATGAGCATGTAAGAACAGATAGCAATGTCTCTAGGCTAGATAAATAGCAAAAGAAATCGTATATGGAAGAGTCTGAGAAGTAGATCTTTTTTCAGAATTGCTCAGTAGCCTAACAATTTGAAGAAAAAAAATTGAATCCATAAAGTAAACCAAAACTGTGGAGTAATGGAGAAATGAAACTAATCCAAGCTTATAAGTGGTCCTCGCTTAGTGACCAGAACTGGGACTGGCAACTCAGTTGTTAGGTGAGAAATTACATGACCATGATAGGTTTATAATCTTACTTCCCATTTGGTTGTTAAATGAACCATCAAATAACTGCAACTTACGCTTTTACTGTTATGTTCTTTATTAACTCTGTTTGTCTCAAGCCAGTTGCGGTAATCATATGACTGTGGGATTCTGCAGAGTTGTAAATGCATGCCAAGTGCAAAGCACCTCAGTGGTGATCATGAGGGATGCAACTGTTAGTTGTAAATGCAAAGATGGACCTCAAAGCTTTTATTTTTCAGTATCATAACTTCAAATGGTCACTAAGTGAGGCAATCAGTAAGCAGCACCAGCCTTACTATAATGATAATCATCATCATCATCAGTTTTTAATGCCTTGGTAAAGCTACAGTTGGAATACTGGATCTAGTTTTGGTCGCCACGACGTAAAAAATATGTCAAGAGGCTTTAGTAGGAATGCAGAGAAAAGCAACAAAGGCGATTAGGGGACTGGAGGCTAAAACACATAAACAATGGTTGCTGGAATTGGGTATGTCTAATTTGATGAAAAGAAGGACTGGTGTGACATGATAGCAGTTCCGATATCTCAGGAATTGCTACAAAGAAGAGGGAGTCAAGCTATTCTCTGAAGCACCTAAGGGCAGGACAAGAAGAAAGGGGGGGGGGGACTAATCAAGGAGAGAAGCAATTTAGAACTAAGGAGAAATTTCCTGACTGTTAGAACAATTAATTAGTGGAACAACTTGCCCCCAGAAGTTGTAAATGCTCCAACACTGGAAGTTTTTAAGAAGAGATTGAATAACCATTTATCTGAAATGGTATAGGGTTTCCTGCCTAAGCAAAGGGTTGGACTGGAAGACCTCCAAGGTCCCTTCCAATTCTGTTATTCTAGTCTATCATCATCATCATCATCATCATCCCTGCAATATTGAATTTAGCAGTTATAGTAGCCTGGGGAGGATTTTCTCCAGCTAAACTTCTTAAAAGTAATTTGGATTGCTGGGTCCCATGGTTGATAGGCTTGTGGGCGTACATATCTAAGTTATTGTATATCCAAAAAGATTAGAAACTTAGCAATATGATTCCAATACTTAAGAAATTTAACCGACATAATGCCAGGTATTATAGAACTTAACAGCCTGATTGATATTGATGTGAAAAAAATAATTCAGATGTTAGATTTTTGCTAAATTTAGCAATTTGGAAACCAGATAGAGAATGCCAACTATCTCTACCAACCACTTTTTCCAGAAACATGAAGATTGGATAGAAATTGTAGCTAAAGAACAGGCAGATTTGAAGGGAAAACCATACATTAGAGTTGGTTCTGCATTAGCTAATAACCAAATCAATTTCTAACAATTGACATTTGTTCTCAACTGTTACTGAATTAAGTGCAACCTTTGATTCTAAAGATGGGTCAATTTGTAGTCAAAATTGATAACATTTATGGATTTGAGACTCTTGCTACTCATTAAATGTAAATAGTAGAAAAAGGAACTTTTTTCTGATTTTGTGCAATCTTTAATAGATCTCTAATAACAAAAATTCCTGCAACCAAAGAAGTGCATCAAGGATGTATTTTGGCTTCTGTTTATTTAATTTTTACATAAATGTCATTGACTCTACATAATTCAAATGTAGCACACATTTTGAAAATATCAAACTATCACCCAAGCCAAATTAGATACGTGAAAGTGTGCCTGGACAAACATAGTAAGATGGCTGATGGAAACTGATGGGATTAAGAATTTATGAAAGAAATATTACATCTGGTTTTTATTATCCAGGCCTTGAGCTCTCTGAAAAGGGCAGTTTAAGGGCAGTTTTTAAATAGAGCTTTAGAGATAGACGTAACCCAAATGATATTGCTATCAGGATTGCTAGGAAATGGGCAGTGACAAGAGAGTCAAAGTGATCAAAACAGCATTTGGCCTGCAATACATACCCTCTCCCTTTCATACAACCATCATGATGTGACAACCCCTTTCCCAAAAAAGGAATTGAAGTTTTTCATAATCTCATTTGTTAAATGGAAAAATATCTAATATTCAACATGAAAGTTAAATATTACATTAGTTTATCTTTCAAGCAAATAGAAAGTATGGTTACTTTGCAGGTTTTATTGTTTATCATCTCAAGAAAGATCTTGTGAATAAGCCATCATCCAAAGCTTCAGCCTCTGATATTTTAACTACAGATTGGTGGGTTCAAAATAAGGAACAAAAGATGCGGCAATTTTCTCCTAACCTTTTTCTTCCGATGCCTAATTTAAAGGAGAAGAAATAAATAGACCACCTGTTAAACTGATGTTAATTTTTTACTTCTTATACACCGTTCTTGCCCAATCATTGGATTTTATCTAAGGCTAAAATGGAATACAGTCAGAACCAGATATCATGCTGCATATGATATTATATATGATCCAGCCATGTGCCAAAACCTACTTGACATGGATGTTTTGGAATGAATCAGTGGCAGAAGGAAGTAAAATGGATACTGCCACATATAAGTCTGAGAGGCATTTTGAGTAATTTGATCTGGAATAGGTGCCAAGGTAGACTCTGCTTATAAAAACTGTGCTATTAGGAATTATAGTTAAAATGCATTGATTCTCTTTTAATTCCATTCAGAACAATGCCATCACTTCATTTAGTTTTATAATTCTGAAAGTTGCTTCTCAGTTGAACTCTTTACAAATTTCTTATTATTATTTTCACTGAAATTGGCCGCAAAACAATATGAGAATCAATGGATTTTATATCATCAGCTAAAATGCAAACTGCAACGGGAAAGGTGGAAACCAAGAAACATCAAAACTCACAAATGCATTGTGTAAATCCTATGCTGGTGCCATCAACAGCTCAACTTGAGAAACAGGTTGCAGGAAATCTGCAACCAAAGAGTAGAAGAAAAGTGTTCATGATTTAAACTTGCCAAAAGTAGTAATAAAAAGTTTATTTCAATATGTAAAGAACAAGAAGAAAGTCAAGGAAACAATAGGTCCATTAATGGCAGGGAAGTGACAGGCAGCAGAGAGAAAGCAGAATTGCTTACTTCCTTCTTTGCATCTGTTTTTAAAAAAGGACGAAATAGCTCAATCTATCAAAAGAAGCACCAAGGCAGACAAAACATGTACAAAATAGGCACGGAATTAGTAAGAAAATACCGTACCTATCCACTTTGGATGAATGCAAATCACCTGGGCCAGATGGTTTGCATCCCAAGGTTTTGAAGCAGTTGGTAGATATAATTTCAAAACCACTGAATGTAATCCATCAAACCTCATATAGCACAAGGGAAATACCAGTGGTTCCAATGTGGTTCCAATTTACAAAAAGGGAGAAACATGGATCCAGGAAATTAAGAGCTGATCAGCTTGACATCAATACCATGGAAAATCCTGGAGGGGATAATTAAGCAGAGGATTTGTGAACACCTAGAAACAAATAAGGTGATTATGAGAAATGAGCATGGTTTTTTTAAAAAACAGAAGACGCCAAACAAACTTTATAGCTTTTTTAAAAATAAAGTAACTAAATTAGTGGATCAGTGAAATGCTCAGGGCATGTCTATGGAGATTTTCAGTCATCCCAGTCATAGTTGTCCCAAAGGTGCTTTCCAAAATGCAACTGGACTTTCTTTGTTTTTTCTTTGGAAGTGTTTTGCTTTTTATCCAAAAAGCTGAATGAACTGAAGAAGTTTCTTGGATGAGAAGTGAAATGTCTTCAAGGAAATAAAGTCCAGTTGTCTTTTGAAAAGTACTTTTGGGATGGCTGTGGACATGATATACTTGGACTTCAGCAAGGCATTTGACAAAGCAAACCATAAACAACTTCTTAGTAACATAGAACAATATTGGATAGAAATAGCACCATCACCGTACAATGGTTAGAACTCACTGCTCACTCCAGGAGTTCAATTCTGACTGGCTCAAGGTTGATTCAACCTTCCATCCTTCTGAGGTCAATAAAATGAGGACCCAGATAGCTGGGATAATATGCTGTAAACTGTTTAGAGAAGGCTATAAAGCACTGAGAAGCGGTATAATAAGTGCTATTCCTATCACCAGCAGGATTTGCGATTGGCTAACCAATTACACTCAATAGATACTCCTCAACAGAACTGCTCTATAAGGAGAGAAGCATTTACCAATGGCTAGACAAAAGGAGAATAGCCAAGATAAGGGTGTAGTGTTGGATGAGAAATATATACATTATGACGGATAAATATGTATGTAAATTGCATAAATAGATACAGGTATAGATTAATAGACAAGCATGTATAATTGAGTAGAAATATGATATAGATTGTTAGTATGATATTATGTGTAAATAACATATAAGGTTATACGTTATATTACAATATTAACTTTAACATAATTTGTATTAGTTTAAAGTGTTGGAAGATATTTAGAACCAGTGATGTCATATCTATGTCCGATGTTTTTAGTTTTTAGTTTTGAATGATTAATAAAAAACTTTTTAAAAAAGAGAAAGAGAGAAGCATGGAGTAGGGAACCTCTTAGTTCAGATTAGGGGCCAGTACTCTTCAACATCTTCATAAATAATCTAGATGAGGGGATAGAAGGGGAGCTCATCAAATGTGCAGATGACACCAAGTTGGGAGAAATTGCTAACACTTTGGAAGATAGGCTCAAGATCCAGAAGGACTTTGGCAAACTTGAATACTGGATCCTAAGGAACAAGATGCAATTCAGTGATGAGAAAATTAACATCCTGCCCTTAGGAAGAAAAAAACAAAACAAGTGCATGGATACGAAAGTAGTCTGGCTCAACAGTAGTAACTATGATAACTACCAAAGTATGAGCCAGCAATATGTTGTAGCTGCCAAAAAAGCCAATGGGCTTTTCACTATACTGGTGAGACCATACTTGGAATACTATGTGCAGTTCTGGTTACCACAATACAAAAAGTTGTTGTCATCCTGGAAAGTGTGGAGAGAAGAGCAACAAAGATGATAAAGCATCTGGAGGCTAAATCATATGATAACAGTTTGAGGGAGCTAGTTATGCCCAACCTTTTAAAGGGAAGGATTAGGAAGGGGTAATACGATAACTTTTCTTTTAGTACTTGAGGGGCTGTCACAAAGAAGATGGAACTGACTTATTCGCTAAGGCACCAGAGGGCAAGACAAAAAGTAAAGAGTAGAAGCTTGTTAAAGCAAGATCCAATTTAGAAGTAAGGAGAAATTTTCTAATAGTGAGAATAATAAATGGAATAGCTTGCTTCCAGGGGTTGTGGGTACTCGATGACTGGAATTTTCAAAGGTAGATTGTACAACAATTTGCCTAGGATGGAATAAGGGTCTTTATGCAGAATCATAGAATTATAGGCATGGAAGGAACTTCAAAGAGGGAGATTTACCAATATAGGGTGTATGTCTATATATAAATTTATGACAAGCCATTGGTGAAAATTTCCTTACACAAGAAGCTTTCAACTTATTTAAATGGAGGTTGATAAACAAAGAATAATTATGCCTGCAAATTTTATAAAATTATTTTAAAATATCCCAGAAAAAGAAATGAAGATTAGAGTGAAGCTGTGCAAACTCTGCATTCATTTATTTAAAACTGAACAGGTTTCTTGTTTGGTGGCATCTCTACCAGGCAACCAGCTGACCTAGATATTCCCCACCCAAAATGGGAAGAGGACTCTAGTCTCAAAATCTGGACAGCCTAAACTTCAGGAACAGTAACTTAACAGCATGGAATGTTTGACACTAGTACTCCAGAGATACACCGATATTTGCTTAAATGGCTTTACACCTGGGGGTTGTCATCATAAAATCACTGTGCTAAGCAAAAGATAGAACTAGATTTAACTTTAGCACTAAAATTCAAGAACTTTCTAGTAATTATGAATTCATCACTACTATATTAGGTCAATATAACAGGATATTTACATATTGTATTCCACAAAAAGGCTGAAATGTAAAATCAGCAAAAATATTGATCCATATTATTTGATATTCCTCCCTAGCAATCTGGATAGGAAACTGCTAACACAAAAAACAAGCCTCTCAGAATTCCTTCCAATAACACTTATTGGAAGGAAAATTGAGATTCTAACATAAGAGTTTCACCATATTTTCAGATGAAACACCAATACCTGTGGACAATTTAGAGTGGTAAAAATCTCATTCATTTTCTTACGGTCATACAAGGGAGGGAGCTGCAAGCCTATTGCTTTCGTTAAATAGGGCATGTCTGCATCTATACCTTGAACCAACTCTCATATATATGCTGCTGATGGACTGGAATCTGGAGAATAAGTAGGGTTAACGTGAGATGGCCTACACACGATAGGTGTTATACCTTGCCCTTGTGAACTTATTAATCAGCTGACATAGTCAGATTTTAAGTTAAATGGGACAGAAGCTACACAGAAGATACTCATTTTTTTCTCAGATGTGATGACTACAGTTGAGGGATGAGTAATAAGCTAAAAAACATGTTTTTGAGGTTTAAAACCATGAATTTATCTTTCAGGGTTTGTCAAAAAAACTACATAGAACAGTATTTTAATAAAAAAAAAGAGATTTAAGTAATCAACAGTCATTTCTGGCTAAAACTTAATTGGTGGGAAAAACAACAACCTGATCTACTCCCTGAAAGCAGTTATAATTAGCCAGTATATAGTAAGCATGTCATGATAATTCAGCAGCCACTGGCCACTGACAGCACAATCAGTTCCCACCTACAGACAGGGCAGTGAACAGAAAAGTACTTTGCTAAGCAAAAAATTGTGCTTGAATCAAAATAATTGGATTTATTATATTCTCTTGCTTGTGATCTATTTTTTATTTACCCCTTTCACTGTTTTTAATTGGTTTTGTAGCATGCTTTAATATGCTATCCAAAATCAGTTTATGGGAGCTGGGGAGCCATATATACTTGTCAATAAATAATCAACCATGAAACTGGGCAATATATTTGCCTATAAGGCATTTTATTTTATTATACAATATCACAGTCAAATAACCAATAAATCATCTCTTATTGTCAAATAAAATTTAAGAAAATTATTTTACCATCCTCTAAGTGATTTAAGTGATTTACTCTTAAATCTTTGCAGCAAAACCATTTGACTTATCCCATTACTTTCAAACACCTAGGAGCTGCTCAACATTCAATATCAAAATCTAATCTAGACTTTATTAAGGATTAATGCAATAATACAGAAGCAAAGTATAACCCTTCCTAAGTACTTGGAATCACCACTGGTGAATTGAGTGAATCCTGTTTGAGTGAACAGACCTCACAACAGCATTGGCCGGTAGGACTAAATGGAATTCAAGAGAATTCATTTTTCTCTAATCAAAAAATTATGATAAAGGAAGATATGCCCCTAAAAACTATACTCAAATAGTAGTGGTAGTGTATTTAAACGTATATTAATTATGGGGAAATAGAAGCACCTGAACTGGAAAAATTAAGGAGCATTCAAGGACATTTGACTTCTAAAGGTGTGCTAGAATGAACATAGAATAATTACAGAAAAGAAATCCGAGTATTAGGAAAGTAGAAAGTGTGAGAAAGAAAATCAAAACAACTGCACCTTGGCTGTATTGGGTATAATTTGAAGTAGACAGTGGCTTTGACAGGCTTTCAAAGTTTTGTTACATTAGCCTAACCACATCAAAGTACCTTCCATTTCTCTAGCAACTCCCGTTCTTTTCACCTTGACTACCTCAAAAGGCTGGCAAAAGATTGCTGGGAAAGTTGAGTTAATAGCTTTGTAAATTAAGGGAAGATATGTATAACACTCCATATGTTTGTTCAGAAGTGCAATATGATATTCTGTAATGTTAAAGATCTCTAAAAGCTCTTTAAAATTCTATTTTTAATGGAACACAAGAGGAAAGTGATTAAACTCATAACTAACAATATGAAATATATTAGCCCTGTATTTCTTGGAATATTCAGGCAAATCAGCTGAGTTTTATGTTGTTCCGCTCCTTCTGTCATGCAACTCTTAGGGTAGCCAGCTTCTATGTAGCTGGTGTGAAAATGCAAAATGGTGTTAATGTGCTGCCTTGAATGGAATGGACTCCCATTAGAATGTAATTAAAAAATAAAATACTTATATTTACTCGGCTTTATTTCAATTGAAGATCAGTGAAATAAAATTTACTTTTGTCCTTTTATTTGCTACATTAGAAATTACTTAAAACCTATTAATAAAACTGACAATGCTACAAAACAATATGATCTTATTAATGTTAGTAAAATGATTTGGAATTATCCCTAAATATGATTACATGTACAAACAATTGGCCTCATTTATTAGAGATCAATCTAATATGGCATGGAACTTTGATTCATTTCACTGTCAAAGAAAAAATTTACACCTTACTTTGTTTTCTGGAAAGTATAGCAAAATGTGGTAACATTATATTGGAAGAGCATATATGGTAAAATAAAAATACAGTTTAAATATGAACAGTTTGAATATACATATGTTGTACTATATTAAGAAGAAGCAAAGTTTTAAAAAGGAAAGTTTTTACAGGAGTTTTAGGGAAAAAAATGCTTGAATTATAATGAAAGGTTTGACCCAGACTACTCCACCTATTTTCCATCTCAACAAGTGAATAATCAAGGGGAGAGCCTAAATATATGTATTAGGATTATCTAATAATTATTTTAATTATTTAATGATGGGCTAGGCTAATCTGTTGACAAAATTATCATTCATTTGTGCATATGATGCAGTGCTAAACTACATATAAAAGGGTAGACAACCACTGTCCAAGAACAACCTTAGCTACACTTCTGCACAAAGAAGATCCTTTCTATTGTCTTGGAATCATGAGCTTCTTGTGCCAGTCATCCAGACAAGCTTCTTCCTCCCGTAGTAGCAGAGGAGCAACAAGAGTATCTGGTGGTGGATCATGCAACTTTAGTAGTAGATCAAGTAGCAGGCTCGTTGGTAGTGGTGGCAGCAGTGCTGGCAGTGGCAGTGGAGCATGGGGCATGTGCAACTTCAGTGGAGGGGTAGACAGCAGGGGCAGGTCAGTCTCTGGTGGCCTGGCATGCAGAGGTAGCAGACTGAGGACCATGAGTGCTGGATGGGGCACTTCTGGTTCAGCTGGAGCATTTGGTAGCTTTGCAGGTGGTGAAGGTGGCTTTCTTTCTGGTGATGAGAAGCAAACAATGCAAAACCTTAATGACCGCTTAGCAACTTATCTTGGAAACGTCCAAGCGCTGGAAGAGGCAAACAGTGAACTTGAAAGCAAAATTGCAGAATGGTATGAAATGTTTGGCGCAGGAAACCAAGGGGGACAACAACAGGACTATAGTGAATATTATGCCATTATTGATGACATTAGGAATCAGGTAAGAAAAGAAAGAAGTTTAGTAGGATAAATATTTTTTATCTTTTACTGTATGATGATGCCATGTTAATTTTAGGAGATTATGAGCCAGAGTGGTTTCTAATGTTCATTAACAGCAGGCAGTTCCTATTGCCAAGTTTAATGACCAGGAAATACCTGAGGAAAGCTCTGCAGGAGAGGAGCATATACTCCGGAAGGGGAATAGTGAAGGAGGTAGAATTCTCAATTGCAAAGGCCTCCTTTGGAGACTCTTTTATCTTTAACAGATGTGATGCAAGGCAGTAAACTGTATTGCTTTCATCAATACAGTCTCAGTTTCAATAAACCAACTGAGATATGTATTTAATCATGGATAAGGCTAAAATGTCATTCACGCTCCTTTAAAGATACAAAAAGGTTAAGGTAAGTGCCGCACCTCTGTAATTTCTCACAGTTTATGACATGGCAATAATAAGATAACTTTTGAGTTCAGGAAAGAACAAACAATCTTGCTAGGTTTTGGATGAGCTCTTACTGAAAGATCTTACTTCTTGAATTATGCAATCTGATTGCTTGAAAGAAATCTGATATTTACTAATTATCATACTTTATGTAGCATAGTATCTTATATAGGAGAGGCAGTTTGGGGTAGTGGCATCAGGCTAGAAACCAATAGTTTGAGAGTTCTAGTCCCATCTTCACCACTAAGTCAGTTGTGTGACTTTAGCCAGTCACTCTCTCTCAGCCCTAGGAAAGAAGCAATGGCAACCACTTGTGAAAATCTTTGCCAAGAAAATTGCAAGGACTTATTTAGGCTGTCTCCAAAAATCAAAATAATAGAACACAGGGAAAAAACCTTATATAATATACATTTACCAAATTTGTCAACAATTGAAGTATTGAGTATATTAACCTAATTCCATTTCTAATAAGCCGTGGTGGCACAGTTGTTAGAATGCAGTATTGCAGACTAATTTTGCTGACTGCCGACTGCCAACAATTCGGCAGTTTGATTTTCACCAACTCAAGGTTTACTCAGCCTTTCATCCTCCCGAGGTTGGTAAAATGAGGAACGAGATTGTTGGGGGCAATATGCTAACTCTGTAAACCACTTAGAGAGGGATATAAGTACTGTGAAGTGGTATATAAATCTAAGTAATTTCTAAGCTAAAAAATCTAAGCTTTTGCTATTGCTAATATACTTTAGAATTTGTATACTGAATTTATATAACTTTGCTCAGCTTTTATGCTCAATTCAGAAAATTATGCAGTGGGATTGCAATATTAAAGCTGTTGAAAACCATCTATGTTAAATAAACTTTCTATGTTGTGTCTTTTAGATAATTGCTGCATCAATTGACAATGGAACACTGATTTTGCAGATTGACAATGCTAGGCTGGCTGGTGCTGATTTCAAACTCAAGTAAGTGGGAGAGAAATTAGCATATTTCCTATATTCTGTTTTTCTTCATGATTTAGAAGAATGTGCCTCCTAATTAAAGGGCTTTGCTGGTTAAATTAAAAAATAAATCTCAAGCAAATGAGATCTATTTCAATGCAAACAAATTCCAAATTCCTAATAAAGTTAGCTATCAACTCTCAGTTTAGAGAAAATATATTAGTGATGCAAGTGACAGGCTGACAATCATAATTGCTGACAGTAATTGTCTATATGAGAGAAAGTGAGGAATGCAATACTGAACTCAGAGATATTTTTTAATATTCTTTCTTGCTATGGTTCCAAAATGGCCTAACATGGTGCCATAGTGGTGAGAGGTCAGAGCCACCACAATGCAAATTACCTACTATAAATAACAAGATCATTGGTAGTGCAGCAAATACCTTTTCTATTGCTCCATATTGCTGAGCAGCAGGTTAATAGTAACTCCTTTCCAATTCTCCATTTTATTCCTTGTCATTTAACAGCAGAACATGGCTGTTACAAATATGAACTATTGTTTTAAAACAAATCTTTAATAGCTGAAGAAAGCATTGAATGAAGACAAAGGAGGAAAGAGAAAAAATATATTTTCCTCAGATGTATCAGGAGCTAACAATACTTTTAATTGCTTTTAGGTATGATAATGAATTGGCCATCCACCAAAGTGTTGAAATGGACACCAATGGCTTACGAAAGGCCCTGGAAGAAATTGAGACAACAAGCAATGATCTTAAAGTACAGATTAGCAGCTTTACTGAAGAAATGGAACAGATGAAGAAAAATCATGAGGAGGTACTATTTCAGGGTTCATTTAGACATAAAAACAGGGATAAATATATGTCAACAAAAACTAATACATGAAAGTCTGAAAATGTGACCTGGCAAAACTCTCACTGGCTGGCATTAAAAGAATTGGACAGGACTGAACTGGATTATCTCAGTAAAAAAGAAGAAGAAGAAGAAGACAATAATCCCCCTAATCCAACTCCAGTTGTGTATAAACAAGATGTTCATGTCAATCATGAATAGAATACAAAATGGGAGGAGTGCTGACATATTTCCCCCACCCGAGATCCACTTTGGATTTGAGCCACATCTTTCTGGAGTTTGGACCAATACCAGTTATATCAATTTTGCCCTATATGGTTCTATAACCTAATTTATGTTTTCCTTAGTAAAGAATGAGAATGTGGGAGGGGAAGATTGCTATGGCATGCCACAATATTATTCACTTCAAATGACAAGTAGAATAGAAGATTTAATTCTTCATAGTTAATTCAGATACTACTGCAATCCAGAGCCCAAGTATATCTACAAATATTCAGGAGAGTATTAGGTTGTCAAATTCAGTCTAAACAATTACTTACAAGCATCAAGGACAAATCCTGCACATTGCTGAGATGGATTTAAGTTTCTCCACCTCTACCAACAAACACAGTGCAATTTAAGGATTATACGTTTGGTTTAAATTTTGCTATCTAGATGTATTACTCTCCTGATCTTTAAATTTAATACATTGAAATATCTGGATAACATTGCTTAAATATTTATCTTTGTAGAAATGAAAATTGAAACTATCATTGGTTGTTTTAATTGTCAATTTGGGGATTTATATTAATCTTATATAAAAGCACATGCCAAATAAAAATTCCAAAATACTAAACTAAAACTGCCAGGTATTTTCTCTATATGCTACAGGTTTTTTTTGACTGTCAGAAGTTTTAAAACACTTATTGAATCATTGTATGACATGAAAGTATGTGGTAAAAATTCACAGCATCATAATATTGTACTTTCAAGTGTGTTAGACACTGATTTCTGAACATATTCAAGCAAAATGAAATAGACTCAATCAAAACTTTCCAAGTCTGTCTTAATTGTTAAAAACAGAAATAAATTATATTTTCCTTTCTGATACAGGATATGAGGGCAATGAATGATTCTACTACAGCTGGAGATATCAATGTGGAAATGAATGTCACGCCTGGAGTTGACCTGACTACTCTCCTCAATCAGATGAGGGGTGACTATGAGATTCTGGCTGAGCAGAATAGAGAGGATATTGAGGCTTGGTTCCATGAGCAGGTGAAATATATCCTAATAATATTCTTTATAAAGATTCTTTTTTTAAAACAAAATTATTTTTTATTAAAAATTGTGGGCAACAACATTTTTCGAATTCTGATATATTTCAGAGCCAAGAACTGAACAAGCAGATCAACACCAGTGTTGAGGAAACCAGTACCAACAAGAGTGAGATTACTGAACTGAAACGCGCTTTGCAGAGTCTTGAAATTGAACTGCAATCTCAACAATCGCTGGTAATAAAAAAATTCTCCATAAGTATTTTAACAGTAACTTTAAAATTATGGATTAATTAAATATTTAATCTTCTCTTATGACAAAGAAATTGTAGCATGTGAATTGGAGTAAATCTCTTTGTTTTAGATTCTAGCTGCAACCAACCCAAATTATCATAGTTTTCCCTCTCTAATTCTTGACAATTTGAGAAATTGACAGTCATACAGGGTAACCCCCAAGTATTACTAAAATACAACTCCCAATGTCTCTGATAATTGCTATGAAGATGTAATTTATCACAATTTACCACTAACACCTAGAGAGCTAAACACAACTATTCACCATTGATTTAAAATACATAAAGACTTCATTAGCCCTGCACGCTTAGTAATGTTAGTATGCTACTCCATAATCTAGTAAGCAATAGTAGAGATGGTTCATTTTATTTCCATAGAAGTACAAGAGTCTTCAATTAACCTTTCAACTACCAGCAGAGATGAAAACCTACAACACCTGTAATAACTAACAATTCTTCCTTGACTCAAGTTTTCATTCCTATGTCCTCAGATATGTAAGAAGCAAAGAACGAAATAGGAAGGACATGTGAGCCTTTCAAAATTCCATTCATGAGAGCATCAATCAAATCAGGCTATCTTCATTTTTCTTTCCCAAAGAGATAAATAGTAGCTGAGATGGGGGAGGCACCAACAATGGCTGTTTCCTATTTAATCAAATAGTCAAAGGAATCTTTGACTATGTACAGTTAGTTCAAATGTGTGAATATTTCCCACAATCAGGTAGTCTAGTAGCTGGAACTTGAGAGTATTCATATGGAATATACTACACAGAAAATGGCTTTGAGTGAAATTCTATAATATCTTATTTGCTTATTCACAAAGGACTCATACTAATTACTACAGAAAAATAACAGATTCATGTATATTTTTTCTTAGAATTCTAACATGCTCAAACCTACTTCATGTTAGCTGTCAATCACATGCAATATATCCAACTTTATTAGGATAACAAATACTATATCTGAAAAATAAAAACTACATTTATTCATATTCAATGTAGCATCTAAAAGCAGGTTATAAGGGAAATATAAGAATAATCCTATTTGACAGATGCTGAACTAGAGCAAGTTTAATGGCTGTGGAGTTCTGGAAACTGAAATCCACAGATCGGAAAATCATAGGTAGGTAGGTAGGTAGGTAGGTAGGTAGATATCAATGATTAAAAAAACAAAACAAAAAACAAAAAAACTTGGCACCATAATTAAACTTTCCACACAGCCCACAAGTTTGTTTAGACTGTTTCCAAGGGAACATTGCTCTTGATAATAGAAAAAAAGATTACTCAATCATGTTTTGCATTGATAGAGTTCATTTTGCATTCATACTGTTTTATTTTTCCATCAGAAACAATCTCTTGAGTCTACTCTAGTAGAGACAGAAAATCAGTACTGTTCCCAACTGTCCCAAATACAAGAAGTGATTGGCAGTGTGGAAGGCCAAGTACAGCAGATAAGAGATGACATGGAGTGTCAGAACAGAGAATATGAACAGCTCCTGGATGTTAAGATCCGCTTGGAAAATGAGATTGACACTTACCGAAGTCTCCTTAATGGAAGTGAAAGGTAAGGTGAAAATTTGGAGAATATTCTTTTCTATTAATTTGAATATCATTCTATATTAGATGATAGAGAACAGAGAATGGTAGCCTCTCTTTAAAAGGTATTTTCTATTCTATAAAATGAAACAGAAATGGACTCTTCTCTCCAACCAATAAAAATAGGCACAGTAAATTTGCATTGATTATTTCTACCCAAAAACTGAAATAAAAAAATAATAATCACATTTTAATGTAATTAAAATGTTTAAACAGGTTTTTTTTCTCTCTGTCTCTCTCTACTTTTATATAATTTTGAAACTGGAAGTGCTGATAGAACTTCAGGAAGAAGAGACATGAGACAACCTTCAGAAGTTAAATCCAGAGGACAAACAAGTTCAAAATCTAGAGACCAGTCATCTTTCAGCTCTGGATCTAAAGCCTTAGGATCTTCAGATTTAAGATCCAGGGAATCATCATCAGCATCTTCTGGTACTCAATCTAGAAGTGCGGAATCTGCAGATCAAAGGTTTAAAAGACAAGAATATGCCACCTCTCAGTCTCAGTCCAAAGGTTCTGGATCTGGAGATTCTAAACAGACAGGTAAATTGGGATCTGGAAACAATCCCAGAAGTAATACATTTTTCTAATTTTATATATATTTACTTCCATATTTTGATAAACAGTGTTGTCTTACTATCCATTGAAGCATAAAAAATGTTGATTTGTTCCCTATTAAAATAGCAGAGTTGCAAAAACTTAACCTTACTTTAAAGCGTTTTGTTATGTATATATAGTGTAGAAATGCATAAGCTAAAGGCCAGCAGTGTTCTTTCCATTATATATGTATTATGGGTTATCCTGTACAATGTGGATACTGAAACCGTGGAAGTTGGGTCTGGCAAATAGAACTCCTATTTTCTGCATGTGCCAGCTCAATTTTCCCTTCCACATAAAACAGTTGAGATGGGTGCTGTACATTTGTACAGCAAATGTACATTTCTGAGAGAACAATAACAAATACCTTGATAATATTAAAGTGTTGTACATTTTTAAAATATGAGATTAGATTCCATTAATTAATTGACACAAATACAATATTTAATATTTGCTAACTGCTTATTCTGGGACACCAGATTTTCCCTATCTGATAACCAATATATATATTTTAGATTAAATTAAGGACTACCTAAAGTGAAGTTTAATTTACAATTTAAAGGGGTGTGCCCCTTTAGCTTCCTAGTCCACTAGAAAGCATTTATTTGCCATTGCTTTCTTTGAGGATTTTTTTTAAATTAAAAAAATTCTCAATCTATATTAGAAGATACTATTCAACATGTCTGGATTGATAAAGACTGCAGTTTATATAGAAAAATTAAAAAATGCCATTTGTTGCAGTAATTTGGGTCCATCAGTCAAACCATATAAAAAGTCTTAAATAATATTTTTTAAAATAGTAGTTGACATGTTTTTTTTTTGTTTAAAAGTAATCTTTAGCCAGCCCTTTACCAAATGAAAGTTATAGGATCTTTTTCTATATAACTTAAAGGAATTATCAGGGTCAAATATCATTCCTTTCTCATCATTTCTGAAACCTATTGGTGGCCAATAGACTATCAAGCATTGTACAGATTTTGGCTGATGGAGTTAACCTCCAATATTTTAGCCATAAATATTTTATTTAATCACTAAGGATTATTTGGGGGAGGATTCAGTACAAAGCAATGAGTTGCCTGCACAAAGTACCAGGTACAATCCTTAGATTTTCAGAATGAGGTTGTGATCCTTCTTTGTGGTAAAACAAACTAGGCTCAATAAATCAACATTGGACAGCTTCCTCTTTATCTAAGCCACGCCTTTGCTTTTCCTGTGAAAATGACTTAGAATTTAAAATAATTATTTTTCTCCTAAATCTCTGAATTCTTTCTTTACAGACCCCCAAAAAACAAGAGTGATCAGAACCATAGTGGAAGACAGAATTGGTGACCATGTTGTCTCAACTCGTGTTCAATCTGTTGAAGAAAAGCCCATTAAATAAGCAGTCTCAGCTTTACTACAAAGTCTTTCAAAGCACAGCACTCAGATAGAAACAGATAGCTACCTTCTAAAATAGGATCATCTTCCTTTCTTGGCTTCTGCAACTGCTTCTTTTCACAGCATATTTCTTCTTTGCAATTCTAGAATGAAAATGTTGACTTCATTTTTGGCATTCCGCAATAAACATTGCATGTTGCAGCAAAAACTGTCAAGTTTCATTTTTCTTACATACAAACTGTTTATCACATATTGCTCACGGTGTACGTCAGTAGTTGTCAGTTATCAATAAAGCAGCAAAATTAGAGTCCTATCAAATGCACCACAAAGACATTTGTTATATCAGGTAGCAATCACTCTAATTATCCAAATTCTACCTGGCAGGATTCTGATTTATGGTGGTCCAGTGATGCAAAATTATAATTAACATCATATCAGTAATCTTACTGAATAATTAAACAGCATTTTACAGAATGCCATCATAATTTGAATAACTGCAATCTACATTCTATAAGCTTTTTAAAGTATATGTGGCTCAAAAGAAACATAAAATATATGTGAGTCAAATGTTCTACTTTGGATCAATACTACTTTCTAGAGCATGGTAGTCAAACACGATCATATCACATGACGTATCGTGATGTATCGCAATGTTTTTTGCCTTTGTGGAGCCGGCCTGCGTATGATGCATCCAGACCACAGGCTGCCAGTTTGATACCCATGTTCTAGAGCAGTTTTTCAATCTTAGAAATTGTACTCCTATAATTTCCAGGCCAACATGTTGATGGAATTGAAGTTCACACATCTTAAAGATGCTTAGCTGAGAAATATTGCTCTGGAGCATTGGTATCTCTGGATTGTTACAGAAAAGTCTGAATGAGAGCAATATTCTTGCTTTTATATCCAAGATATTCCTCATATTATAGTCATTGTATGAACTAAGTCATAACCACTATATTTGCTTGGAATAAAAGAAAAGGTGGCAGTAGTAACTGGGTAATTAAACAATTTTGTGATCTATTTGGTTTTGGTTTACTGTGCCATGAACCCAGTCACTGCTAATTTTAAGACATGATTTATGGCTTAATGGCCTTTGATAAATATAACACTATGGAATCCTATACCATATGTTGAATAAGATCTGCTCATACAGTATGTAATCATATTTTGAGATCTGGGCTATGCTACAACAGCCTTACCTGGATACCCTTCAGATTTCTATGTTGCATCTCACAGAATCCTCATCCTAAAAACCATTAAGATATTTGGATTGTTATAGAACAATCTACCTGGAAATTGCTAGACTGGGAAATGATGGATATTTAATTTTAAGACCTAGATGAAAACAGTGGCAAATTTGTAGTTTTCATATTTGGCTAGAATTCACCTATACATCCTGTGATGAAATGCATAGTTTGTTGAACAAGCTGCAGAGAGTCTATTTCACATATGAGGCTAATAGGCTTCTTATAACACTTCAAGTTTTATATTGCATAAATGGACCCACATTTAAAGATTGCAGAGCTCAATATCCTTATTATCATATTAATCAGTGGTGAAATCCAAATTTTCTTACTACCGGTTCTGTGGGCATGGCTTGGTGGGCATGGCAGGGCAAGGATACTGCAAAATCTCCATTCCTATCCCATTCCAGGGGAAGGATACTGCAAAATTCCCATTTCCTCCCTACTCCTGGGGGAAGGATATTGCAAAACCTCCATTCCCACCCTACTTGGAGCCAATCATAGGTGGTATTTGCTGGTTCTCCGAAATACTTAATATTTCTGTTACTGGTTCTCCGAACTGCTCAAAATTTCTGCTACCAGTTCTCCAGAACCTGTCAGAACCTGCTGGATTTCACCCCTGATATTAATCATATTATGATCATATTAACCTTGATTATTGATAATTGATTATTTTGAGAAATTGATTAATTGATTATTGATTATTGATTATTGATTATTGCACAGAGCTTGCTTTAATATTGAGTATATAAAATGGTTTTGCTGAATTAACCCAAGATTAATATAGATTTAAAAACTATTGAGTGATCAAATAGAATATAGTTATGGTGGAGTTTATTCTGAGCAATTCAGAAATATAAGAAACTCCTGTTTCTGATCATTTATATAGTAGCCAATTTGGGATATTTGCATATATTATGGCAATATTATTGTTGCATTGTGGAGAGACCAAAATAAGGTTTGAGCTTGTGGCAAAAGAATCATGGAGTCTGAGTCTGACATAGGCTAAAGAAAATATTCTTCAATAATATGTTACCTCTGATCATGAAGACTGGTGTAAACTAATTGTTTAGGATTAAACTACATTTATTCTAATATTAATACCCAATATATGTCAAACCCTTGTCACTGGCTCTTCTCAGAAGTTAACCACTGCTTTTAATTAGGAGAGATCATTTGTATTTTCAAGACTACTTGATTCAATGAAAACAATCTCCTTATTTGCTTGATCTTTTTCAGTTGTGAGCTTTTAGTCAGAACTTTTATATATATTTTTCCATTTGATTAAGCTAGCTATTGAAGTGTTTTTAATCTGCTGGATCTTTAACGACATGAAAAGGAAAGAAAAAATGGCAAGAAATAAAACCATAGATATTTAACAAAGTACTTAGTGAAATAGCTTTTACACAAGAAAAAAAAATACGTTAAAATGATGTAAGGATGCTTTTCCAGAAATAAACCAAGTCACATAGCTTTTTGTACCAACACCTGGGGTGAAAAAATAACAAAGAAAACCACTCTCCTCAAAAAAGGCTTGTACACCCTCCTGTTATGAAAGACTTGATTTCATAAATGCAAAAATGAAAATATGTATATAACAATGAGCTTTTTAAATGATGGAAAGACTAAGATGTAGATAATTACTCAATCTTGCTGAAAAGTTAATGAAAGTTTTGGCCTGGTCAAATCCACCCATTCTCCACCTTAAAAGAAAAAAAGTGGGGGGGAAAGATGACAACTAGCCCAGGGGGAAATCAGCAGGATGGAATATCAGGTCTCTTTATTAATAGCCATCAGTCAAATGGGTTTGAAATGATAAATTGGCCAAACAATGTAGGTATGAAATGACATTCCAATGAAAGAACACACCCTTAAAAATTGACATATAAAAGCTTGGAGATTATTCTTTATGATTCAGGTTCTTCTGGGTTGTCACTGGTTCATTTTCATACTCTTTTTGAAACTTACTGAACATCATGTCTTACTTTGGCTGTGGAGCTAGGCAAACTTCTTCCTCTCGCAGTAGTGGGGCACCTCTTAAACTTTCTAGCTGTGGTATATATGGGTCAGGTGGAGGATCCAGCACAAGCTTTAGTAGTGGGATAGTTTGGGGCTCCAGATCAGGATGGGGTAAAACTGGTGGTGGTGGCACTGGTAGTTGCTTCCATATCTACAACTCTTGTCCTGCTGGTGGTGATGTTGGTCTTCTAGCTGGAGGAGACAAAGAAACCATGCAGAATTTAAATGACCGCTTGGCTTCCTACCTGGCTAAAGTGCATGCTTTGGAAGAGGCAAATGGTGATCTTGAGCAAAAAATCAGAAATTGGTATCAGAAATCTGCAACACACATTAATGAAGGACTCTACAATGATAGCAAATATAATTCTTCTATTGATGACCTTCGAAATAAGGTAAGTCAGTTCTTCAATGGATTTTGAAAAATCAAATGAGGTATTATTTTACCACTTTAGATTGTTTAACAAATAGACAATGTAATCTGCAGAGCCACGTGCCAGTATCTATCAGTGTTTGGGAGCTTCATCCCACAAAATTCTATTTCTGTTGAAATTGGTGTGTGTGCCTGTGTGTGTGTGTGTGTGTGTGTGTGTGTGTGTGTGTGTGAGAGAGAGAGAGAGAGAGAGAGAGAGAGAGAGAGAGAGAGTGTAATTGGAGTAGGTATCTGTCAACAACTGGTACCTCCGTTACAAAAAACTCTATTCCAGATGTAATGAAAATATTTATCATGGTATTGCATACTTATTGACCATAGAGTACTTCTTACTATTACAAATTCAGCTTTCTCCACTGCTGTTTTAGAAAGTTATACATCCATCCTTGTCAGTAAACTATACCAGCCTGACATCTGCTGTTCCATTGCCAGTCTCCTATCCACCTCTGTTACATCTGTTCCTAGTCATTGTAGCCACTTGACTACCAATTTTTGATAAAGCTTAACAGTTTGTACACATTTTCACCTACCTTTGTATGTTGGAATTGGGGGGAGGGCAAAGAGAAATCTTACTTTTAACATTGGTTGAACTAAGGACAACTTAAAACTATTTCATTCATGAGCATAGGGAAAATAATGGCAATGTGATGGGGGCACAATGGAAACAAATGTGTTATCAGATTGGGTTTTCTCATGATGAAAGGAAAGTAGAGAAAGATTTTCCAAGCTTCTTCAGCAAAAACTGAAGAATGCATTCTGCATTCTGCAAAAACTGTCATGCATTCTTTTGACAGCTATTTATAACATAATTCTACCTCCCAATTCCTTCAAAACCATTCTTCAGCCATCCATGAATTTTTCTTTTTTGCCTATCTTAGAATGCTGATAGAGAGATATACTATAAACTGATTAGTTTTCTCTCCAACCAATTAACCAGAGTGCAAAATTTGAATGTCCATCCATGCCCCATCCCCTGAATTAAGACTGCTTTTAGAGTAACAAAATTTCCCTTCTTCACAGAAAAAGATCATCAGCAACCTATTCCACTCAACTTTTTTCAACACTTGCTATGTAGTTTTAAAATGAAAGAAAGAAAACAAGAAAGCAAGAAAGCTCAGTGCATGTTATTCTTCATATAAATACATTCTCACTTAAAGCTTAACCTAAGTTTGTAGCTAGATGCTTTTTCCAACAACTGCAATCATACTTGTCTATTGCAATGTAATGCATTGCAGAGGGTGGGAGGCAGGATAAAATAAAAATGTTTACACAAACAGACAAAATCATGTATGCCAAGTTTTTGTACAGAAGTATGACACTAGAAAATAACTAAAAATATTACGATGGGTTCCAGATTAGATTCATGGGAAATGCTAAATTTGTGAGAAGACTGATACACACATTTGCTGTTAACCACTATGATACCAAAATGATGAAACATGTGCCATAATGTCACAATGCTAGCCCTACCCTTTCATACCTGTGTTAGATCACATGCAAGTATGTGACATGTTTCATCACTTGCCACTCCCATCATGAATACCCATGGAGGAGTCAATAGTTCCTATCAATGGAAAAAACACCCCTTTCCCAAATTAATGATTTTTTATAGGTTGAATAACTTTGTCTTGAACTATCAGTCAATTTCATAAAGCTCTATAATAATGAAAATGAGGGAGGAAAGCCTCTCTTTTCTCTCTGTCTTTCATTTATATAGTTAGAATCATTGCTAAAAAAATAGATTGTATGTTTTATCATGCAATATGAGATTTCAGGTCAAGCTACTTGTTTTGTTACATATACAATGTGCATTACTTCAACTTGCCAAACTTTTTCAAGCTACCTATCAATTGACCAACACCAATAATGCCAATAACTGAAAGATGGCTGTTAACTTTATGGGTTATACTTATCTTGTTAAGTTTTTAATTTTCATAAATTTGTAGCAAAACCAGCTGTGTAGTTTTTCATTTACTTATTTACAAACTTTAAGTACATAGATACCTCTACCATAACAGCCATTTCCACAAAACAATAACATTGGTTTATTTTGCAAGTTACACATCTATGAGCCACTTTTAAGGCTGCTTTCTTCATATTAGAAAAACGTTTTAAATGAATCCAGTTGTCTATTGAATCCAATCCTAGTCCTTATATAGATGGATGGATAGATAAATGGAAAGAGAGAGAGATACAGATATGAGTAAAACAATGTTATTGTCAATCTAATATCTATATATAGATATGTAGCTATAGATATTAGATTGACAAAAATAAAGTTTTTGTTTCTCATTTTTAAATAAATTTTTAACGTTTTAAAAATGTATATTTTTATATTTTATATTGTATATTTTATAGTTTTTTAAGTTATAGAATTACTAATCGTTTATATCTCATCTTTCTAATACTAGCCTATAGTATATACAGTTATCTAGTCTATAACCATAATAAATATGTAAATTAATTGAGATTGTCAATGTTTCCAAATACCGAAGAAAACCACTACTGTACATATCTGATTCCAGCAATCAAATATACATTTTAGGAAATATATCATTTTAGGAAACACAATATTTCAAAATCTGCTTCTATTAATTTTTCAATTTTTGTTAATTGCCTTGTTCCTTGCCCAAAAATGTCCTTCTTTTTAAGTAATTATTTTAATTGGACAATTTTATATCAGATAATATGGGATTGCTGTGTTTTTAATTCGAAGTTATTATAGTTTAAAGATTTTACAGTTATTACAAAACTGTATTATTTTTTTAAAAAAGTAGTTTTTTTAAAAAAACAGTCATCTATATAAATGTTACATTTTCCTGTATGTCCATTGTGTTTTGCCTCTTTTTAATCTAAAACTAGTCTAAAACTGGAAGAAAGATAAGTAAAACAAACAAAAAAAAAACAACTTAAAATTGCAAGCTTACTTCCCTTATAACCGTTATTTCCAAACTCTTTCTTTTACATAGCTTTATCAATCCAAATAATTTCAGATAAAATAATATTTCATTACAAATGCAAACTATAATAAGCTAATGGAAATTTTGCAAGAGAATTATTATGTCCAAATAGAAAGCAAAATTAGAGGGAAAACTCTGGTCATCTCATTTATCATTTTCTTCCCTTTATTGATTTAATTTAATGTAATTTAAATGATATTTTTCAAAATATAATTACTAATCACTTCTCAATTAAAACAGTATCTACAAATCATAAACTGTCTTCATTTGGATACTTTAGATTATCATAGTGCTTTGTTTCATGTAATTTTTATGTTTTAATGTTTATCCTGATAAACATTAAAATAGTTTTAAAGATGTATAACATGCAGGTTTTTATGTGTATTTGATTTCCTCAGTATTAATGCAGGGGTTGAATCATAATCTGCAGGGACTTTTAATCTCTGCTTCTATTGTCAGCAAAAATCCTCTTTTGTTGGTGCTAAAATAGATCTGCCACATTTTTAATTGTTGTGAAGGAAAACTCTGGATAAAAATAATTTTCATTTGGCTAACAACACACAAAGCCATTATCCAATCACAACAGGGATAGTTAAATAAAAAATTTTCTGACAAGCAGTTTGGCATAATGAAGGAAAAAAAATAAGTTTTAAAAAAATGTTTTAATAGAAACAATAACAACAGAGATTTTTACATTATATATTTACCATAATACAAAGTTTAACATATAATTCCTAAAACAGAGATAGTGAACATGGTTTTCTAAAAAATGCAGTTTTATTGCCTTTCCCAATCTGGTAATGCTAAGATGTGTTTGGGGCTTCAATTCACACTATTCCAGCAAACCAGATTCACCTTGAGAAAAAAGTAATGGAAGACTGCTTATCTTTCTTCCTGTAATATTATTATTCCTGTAATAAATTTGTACCCAGTTGTGGAGGACTATAAATCTCTCCATGCCATTGTGGTGTTGGAAGGATTCCAGCACTACTTTACAATTCAATTTTCAATTCAATTCAGTACAAAAAAATTAATATAAGATATATCACATCTTCGATTTTTCTGATTAATTTTATCTACTTTTATAAAATGCAATAAACCCGCTAAAATGCTTTTTATCTTCCTTCCACACAGATTATCGCAGCAAGTATTCGGAATGCCAGCATGATTCTACAGATAGATAATGCCAGACTAGCTGCAGATGATTTCAGAATGAAGTAGGTTCTTTAGCTGAAGAGCAGCCTATTCAAAATGTGGAAATGCTGATAAAAGCAAGCAAAACCAGGACGTGACCTCAGCACATTCAAACAATTGGCAACTTCAAATCTCTGCTAACTAATGTTCAGTCCTACACATTGGCAATAAAAATCAGAACATCAAATACAAGCTGGGCGGAAACGATCTAAAAGATGATCCACACTCTGTCAAGGGGTACTCATTTCAAGATCTAAGCCCCAGAGCTCACTGTAACAACATTGCTAAAAAGGCACTAGGGTCAACCTTATTTTATGAAGTTTTCTCTCTGGTAACACTATACTTCTAACTAGGGCATTTTATTGATTTGTTTATTTTTATTTATTTATTTATTATATTTCTATACAAATACATATTTGCATATATATATCCTTGAATTCTGTCCACCTGCCTGGAACCCTCACTGTATTTCGAACATTAATACATTAGAGAGGGTCCAGAGGTATTTTAGAAGAAGAGGACTCAACTCCTCTGCTCACAATAAAATTCCTTCTACCACCAGGCTTGAAATTTTAGGCCTAGATAACCTTGAGCTACGCCGTCTACGTTCCGATCTAAGCTTAGAACACAAGATTATCTACCATAACGTCCTATCTGTTAATAACTCAATAGATACAAACTAAATGTAATCCGCTCTAATCTTGATTGCAGAAAATACAACTTCAGAAATAGAGTAGTAAATGTTTACCTGATCCTGTTGTTAGTTTCTCTAACCCCCATACCTTTTACCTTAAACTGTCTACCGTGGACCTTATACATTTTTAAGAGGTCCTTAAGGGGGCCTGCATAAGCACACCAGTATGCCTACCATCCCTGTCCTACTGTCCCCATTTATATGTACTCATTCTTTTGTGTTTATGGCTATGTTTTGGTTATTTATATCCATTATTGTGCCATTTTTCATGTGTCCATGGCTATGTCTATACTGATACTTGTTTCCTTGTACTTGTTGACAAATAAATAAATAAATAAATAAATCCATCTATTAACAAGCCTCTGTCACATTTGCAATATTTTTGTCTACCAAGTTGGCACTTTTCAAAGCATTTTCTTGTCTTCTTCTCTTTTTTTCAAGATATGAAAATGAGCTGTTCCTCCACCAGAACGTGGAAGCAGACATCAATGGTCTTAAAAAAGTACTGGATGAACTGAGTATGTCTAAGAGTGACTTGGAAATACAAATTGAAAGCCTCATTGAAGAGCTGGCTTTCCTCAAAAAGAACCATGAAGAGGTAAGGCAACCAGTTTTCTAAAACAATTTATATCAAACAACCACATCTAATCAGCCTTTAGGAACTTGATTCTGTCTAAGAAATTCTGGGAAATGTAATCACCGTTCATTTGGCAATTTGTGATTTGTAATATTCACTATGGTTAAATTTAGTAGTCGTTTGGCTCTCAGAAGTAGTAATTAGAAAAGGGGTTCACTGAACTCTAGTTTTAATTGTGAGGAGTTTTTTTTAAAAAAGTAATCAAATTAACAGCTGTCAATGCACCTGCTAGACTGCATTCTCCACTGGAACACCTGCATGGAAATATTAATATATAAAGACATGCAAAGTGAGACAATCAGTTTACGTGCAGCAAGACAAACTAATTGTACAGTGAAAAAAATGAGTTAGGAATCCCTTTCTCTTCTTTTTACCCTTCTCACTGCCTTCTTAGGAAATGAAGAATTGGCAAGGCACAGTTGCTGGAGACATAAATGTTGAAATAAATGCACCACCAGGAATGGACCTGACTGCAGTTCTGAACAAGATGAGAACAGAGTATGAAGCTTTGGCAGAGCAGAATCGCAAAGATGCTGAAACTTGGTTCATTGAAAAGGTGAGAACAAAGAAGAAACGTCTCTAGACATCTACAAAGCCAAGTATCTTGTCTAAAACTAGATTTCCATTTTAAAAATATGTTACTGGGTTTTTTAAGGTTAAAAAATTTCCAAGATCAGCTTCCCCAAGAGTGAAGGGATATATAGTGATAACATCCTTTGGATGCCAGGTCGGTTAATGCGCTAATTTCACTACAAGGAACAAAGTCTTTTTATTCTTTTTAGAAGCTATTATTCTTACTATACAAGAATTCACCATCAGTGTTTTTAGTGCTAGAATGAACTATAGTTAGGTTGCTATAACAGATGGCAAAGCAGGGCATAATCTACAAAAAAAGAAAAAGAAACTTGGACAGCCTCCCAAATATTCTATCAGGACAAACTGGCAAAGAACTGATACCTTAAAGCCTTGAGACCAAATGGACTCCCATCCCATAAGAATTGGCTGCAGTGAACTGTACCTTCATTCATCAGATTAAGACGGCTTGTTGGGTTGTAGTTAGCTGTAGCCAGCTGGGTAGATGGGTTTTAAATATATTTTTAAAAATCTTTTCATTCTTCATAGCTTTTTTTTGATATGTTCATGTTTTGGATGGCAATATTTTCTATTTTATATCCTTATGTGCTTTTATGGCCAATGAGACTGCAAGAATGTGTCTATATAGCCATCAACCATCATGCCCACCCAATTCTTAGTCTTGTATATATGGTATTGTTGAATTAATGCAACCGCTTAGCCTAAAAAGCAAAATAAAAACATATCAAACCAATCCAGTTCACAGGAAGTAATTGTTCTACCCTACTTTTCGTTGACCCAACAAGGAATAACATGTCTACTTCCAGGTACAATTCAAGATATTCAATTAGAAAATTGATTTTTCAGATCCCTGAAGTGTTGTCAGAGAGAGAGTTGTTTTCCTAGAAGGTAGAATCAGAATAGTGGATTAAAACTTCAAGGAAGTTTTCAGGCTATAGATCAGGAAGAACATTATGACTACATAGGCCACTAGCCACTGAAACAAGCTACTGTATAATGTTCGCTACAAGCCTTCAAATTGAGGCTGGATAGTGATTTGTCTATCACCCTAATTTATCCTGTGCTAAAGAAGAGATTAGGTTAGATGGCCTCCAATATACCTTCTAATTCAATAATTCAATGAATTCAATTCAATTCTAAGAAAACCTTTTCCTAACTGACTCAAGCATACTAAGATGGCATTACGACCAGCAGCAAGCATTTAAGAAGTTTTGAGCATCTATGCTCTTTTAATATATTCATATTTGGAACTTTAAAGCAGTATTGCCCAGGGGCTATCAACTTCAGCCTACATATATATAACACAGTGGGGTTTCCCTTGCAATACTATGTTCCTTCAAATAGTTTGTTTTGACACTCCTATGGATGCTGTGTCTGATGGCAGCTGGCAGATTTTATGAAAAAATTGCAAAAACTCAGTGCTTGTTTCAGTCATTTCAATTGTAATCTTGTGTTTGAATTATTGTAGAGTAAAGAATTAAATATGACAATCAACGTGAGTGCCAAAGAAACCACCACTAACAAAAAAGAAATTGCAGACCTGAGACACACTCTCCAGAGTTTGGAGATTGACCTGAAAACCCAGCTTTCTTTGGTAAGGACATTCTTTATCACCAAATAAACCATTCTAATTATAAAGACTGATTCTTTCTTAATTTAATGCTAATTGAAAATTATGGGTGTTGAATTACAATACTTGGGGAGGCAGAAAATTGAAGAAAATTTTAATATGCTATAGTTTAAAAAGTTTGGGGGGGGGTTAGCCCCTTTAAGATGTGAATAGCAAAAACTTGGCACTGGCATTATTACCTCAACTGCTGAGACTGTAATGTCCAAGATCTGCAGCCAATTGCTTCTCAGATGTGTGTTGACTAGAACTTCAGGAGAAGCCCAGCTACCTTTCTTAGATGATGTCACATTAGGAAAGGCAAGCTAAACCATCAGGTTGCTTTTTTAAGTAAAGCTTTATATATACTCAATGTGATTCTTCTTGTTCAATTAGAATGATCCTAAACATTCAGGAACAAAATAACAATCTAGTTACGGCAATTCAGATTATGAACTCAGCAAGACTGAGATGGAGTCTAACTCATGCAAACAACATGCTGGTATGCATATGGTTTTAGAAACAAAAGCCTTATAAAACAGAATAGGGTACAAAGGATTGTACCACTTTATTTTGTTGGTGAATCATGCTCAGGCTTGAAATTCTTACAAAGTGTTCAAATAAACATCACATTATTCCTGAAGTTTAAGAAGTGAAGGGCATTGATTCAGGATATGACAGCCTATTGCCAAAAAATCACTTTTCTCAAAGTGCTTAGGTGTGAACAGCCTGACATTTCTTGTCAATATAGATTCGTACAAATATACTCCCCACCTAAATACTTAAGTGTTGAAGGACTGATTGTACAGAAATAAGCCCTGCATCTCTGTTCCTTTTCAGAGGCAATCCCTTGAAAGCACCCTTGCAGAGACAGAAGGCCGATATTGTGCCGAACTCTTGCAAATACAAGGGATGATTAGTAATGTGGAGGACCAAGTACAACAAATCAGAGAAGACATGGAGTGTCAGAATGCAGATTACAAGCATCTCCTGGACATCAAGATCCGCCTTGAAAATGAGATTGAAACTTATCGACGCCTAATTGATGGGGAAGCATCAGGAAAAGGAATGAGGGAACTATCAGGCAAAAAAGGGTATATATCACAATTCAATTTTGTCATAGATCAGTGATAATCTTGAAAGCTTTAGCCAAACAGGCTTAGAATTCCTAGATTGGAAATATCCACAGAGTAACTGATTCACAAACCAACATAAATGTGCAAACTAAATGAGTGTAACAACTCTGACTATGGATTGAATATGGGATACTGTGCCATATTTTTCGCTTTATACAAGCACATATTTTCATGTATGAAAACCATTCAAGATTGTCAAAAGTGCAGATTTACTATTCCAGTTGAACAACATGGGGTTAAATTTATGGTATTCTATGGGAAATTTATGTTTTAAGAATTTTATAGTTCACATTAATACTGTGAAAATCTCATAAAGATATATTGGCTATGCATAGAGTTTCTACTAATAACAATATTGGTGAAACAATTCCCCTAAAGGTAACATGGTCAAACTATTGCTTATTACAGTGAATCTGTGCAAAAAAGTAGAAAAGATCTGGAACCACAAAATCTGGGATCTGAAAAAGGTTCAGGATTAAAAGCTTCAGGCTCTGAAGTCAGAAGCACAAAGACTGGCAAAGAGACCAGTACTAGAAAAAGTGAAACCAGAAACACTGAATCCACTACCAAAGATAAAGGTAAATATTCCTGGAATTCAATAGAATTATTGTGATTGTTTCTGATTCAACGCAGTGTTTTTGTTCTCTACTTCTATTACCTCAGCACATATGTAGTTTTTTTTTCTAGAATTCTAAATTGAATGACTCCCTATAGCCTTTCCCAAAGTGCTAAAATTTGTTGAAATCCAGCACAGACCGTATCATTTTCTTAAAATACAGTAAATGGTCTCTTCTTCCCATATCCAATCTTTTATTTATAGACAAGTCCATAAAAACCTTGTCATTTCAGTCCTGATGTCAGCAAAAGTCTATTAAGAATTACCAGAGATAACAATGCATTGTCCCCTCCCCCAATTTTTATGCTTTTACTGTTGCAATTAGAATTATTAATAAAATTGCTATTTAAAAATTTAAATACATTATATGGACAGGCTAGTACCTACACAACCTACTTTTGTTAGCAAGACCTAAGTGATACTGGAGGGAGGATTGTTCCCTCTCAGAAATGTGCCCATCTGTGTTTTGAGTCTGGCATTAGCCAGGACTCCAGGAGAGAAGGGTGACAGCAGTTGTCACTGTTGAGGTGTTGTGGGTTTTCAAAGGTTATGCTCTGCAGATAAGCAGATGAAGCTCTATGGAACAGTTGGGATTGAAGTTTATGTGCTGTCTCCAAACTGCGATTATCATTTGTTCCTGTATTCTGCTGCAGGACTGGCAATATAGCTCTCAAAAGCTATAGAAGCTTGAGGATTTCAATTTGCAACCTGATGTCATTAAGTCTGGGGTAGCTCAGCAGTTTGTGGTCTCCATTACAATCATTATGGGCCCCATACATACCAGGCACTGCATATTAGACCTGTTTTTTGTCTCAGGACAGTCATTGTTTATCAGCTTGTTTGTGTCATGGGAAGAGAAGGCCAGACAGATCAGCCAATTCCAGGGGAGCCTGGTGTTTTCCTCGAGGATCTAGTGGGGCAGTCTGACTGTTCTCCCAGGCCTAGAGTTAAGGCTGTTCTCCCCCCCCCTTTCCTATTATGACTTATTTATTTATTAGATAGGTCTGTATAGTTGCCCAACTCACACATAGTGACTCTGAGCAGTGCACATATTAAAACTAATTTAAAAATTTAAAACCTCAGGAGCAAGGTAGTCAAAGAGCATGTGCTCTTTTCTCTGGGATGAGCAAGGCCAAAGGAAGTGACCTGATACTGGCAACCCCTTCAATAAAGATCAGGCAGAGTGACAAACAAAGGGCGAGTACAGACAAAATCTTTAGATATCCTCCCTCCCTCTCTCTCTCTCTCCCTCTCTCTCTCTCTCTTCATGTCATGTTGAAGACTTGGTGTTAATGGATTCATTTTTCTAATACTCATCTTCATGTGCAAATATCATACTCTTCCAAAGGAATAATGTAGCATTTGCATGGCAAATACTTCTCTTCCTTCTTTCTATCCTTCCGTTTACCATATACGTTTAGTGTGTGATAAATAATTATCATTGTTTAGGCAATGCAGTTAGTGAATGAACATGAATAATGTGTAATTGACCCAAATTTAATAATTTGCCTCCCAAGTATGAATCTAAAAACTTTATTATTATGAGAATTCAAAGACATAGCAAAATTATATTTGTAGTAACATGGGAAATATGCAAGATTTTAAACTTTTTAAGAAATTTCTTAGGTTTCTTTAAATGTATCTCTCCAAGAAGGTAAGAAATGTAGATTTTGTGTCTCATTTTCAAAATGAAAAATGAAATCTTTGAAAAATGTTGCTATAAAATTATGTAATGTACAGAAATTGTAGAGAAACCACTTGTTTCCTCCGGCATCATTTAGCACAATTGAAAACATATATTAAAATCCATGTTTTCAAGTTTCTTTCATTAAATAAAAGGGTTTGCTATTTAACTACATCAAATGAGAAGGAAAAAGTAGAAGTATCTTATGTATAGGTACTGTCACTAGACAGCCTGTACCAGCCAGGCACAAAACCTAGAAATTTACTCAATTTGAAGAAAGAAATAATTAAAATCAATTGGGTTTAAGGCAAAACTTGTTATATGCGACAAACACAATTATATGTTCTAATACAGTTATTTTTAGTAGTCTAACAATGTTTTTCCTATTAATGAAATTTCTTGAGCAAATAATGTTGCCATTTGCATTCTTGATATACTTGCTTTACTTTCTTTCATCTTTAGAGATAAAGAAAACCAGAATAATTAAAACAATCATTGAAGAATTAGATGAATATGGGAAAGTGACTTCCTCCAAAATCCAGTCTGTTGAAGAAACTCAGGGATAAAAAAAAAATAGCAACTTTTTTTTCAAAAGCACTTCATGGCTTCAGATGATGCTGCAAGCAGAAGAAACATACATTTATATTAGCAAGATAATATCCCAATAGAATTGTTTCCTTTCTTTATTATGTAATCACTTTATAGCTATCTTGATCATGAGGTGTGTTTGACTTTAATTCTGATAATCCTGATAATCAACGTACAGGCTTTATAATTATAGAAGAAGCAATATCAAATTAGGTCCTTTCCTTTCCTTCTTGGTTAATGGTGCAACTTCTACATGTAAAATCACTTGATTATTAATATATAAAGGTATTTCCAATTTAATTTTGCAGTTTGCAACTATTTATACACCCCACATACATTTCCAAGGATATCTCTTATTTCAAAAGGTTAACATTATTTTCTAATAATCTTGACTAAATTTCATTCTGAGTGAAATTCAGTTTGGTGTAGTGGTTAAGGTATCAGGCTAGAAATCAGGAGAGCATGAGTTCGAGTTCTGCCTTAAAATGGGTGACCTTGGACCAATCACTTTCTCTCAACCTTAGGAAGGAGGCAGTGACAAATTTCTTCCAAAAGCTTGCCAAAAAAAAAAAAAAATACAGTGTCCAGGCACTGTCTGAGTCCCAGAATAATCAGACTATGGAAAAGGACTGGGAGCTTCTGATTTAACCCAGCCTCTCTTACTATATGGCCACTGTAACCCTACATATTACTCCACATACTTATTAGGAAGTTATCACTCATTTCTATGAATTGTTATACCAGTCCAAAAGCCTATGACAATTTCAACAAAAAGGACTTCTGGTTTCCAAAGGCAAATAATATCTAAGATAGAAATGGTGATGAACTGCAAATAGGCAACACAGTCAATAGTGTTACAAGTTGTAATTCAGCAATACTTTCCCCATTTTTGGTCTCATAGGATATCTGAACAGCAAACTGACATCTCCTCTAAAATGCACCTTATAATTTTGTCCACACTGAAGCACAGGAGAGCTTGTAATAGTAAAATGTGAAGACTTAGTATAGTGTGGATATAGTATTACCCCTCCCTAAAGAAAGCAATTTGTTACTACCGGTTCTGTGGGTGTGGTTTGGTGGTGGGGGGTAATGTGACTGGATGGGCATGACCAACTTTTTTTTTTAACTTTTCAAAGCATTTTTTCTAATGCTTTGAAAAGCCTCTACTGATCAGGCACCTCAACTGGGATCATCAGAGAGGCTTTTTAAAAAATACTTTGAAAAGCCTCTCTGATGATCAGGCTGAGATTGTCAGAGACTTTTCAAAGCATTTTTTTAATTACCTCTTCGGCCAAGAGGTTGCAGAAAAAAATGCTTTGAAAAGCCTCTGACGATCCCAGCTGAGCCACCCGATCATCAGAGGTTTTTTTTTTAACTTTTAAAAGCATTTTTTCGTTGGAAGCAGTTGTAGACAAAATGCTTTTAAAAGTTAAAAAAACCCAAAACCTCTCATGATCGTGCGGCTCAGCTGGGCATGGAGGGGGGGAGGGATTTTTGCTACCGGTTCTCCGAACCACCCGCCACTATCGCTAGATCGGGCAATCTGGTCTAAACCGGGAGCATTTCACCCCTGTTCCCAGATCAGATCCATGCCTGCATAATCTCACACCTATCCTGTTTTGATATCTGACATATTTCCACTTTTAACATTCTTCAATAGGAAACACTATGAATTTCTCTGCAATAATTTTGATTTATGCTATGATTTTTCTGCTGTTGCACAAAATGGAGCAAAGGCACCATGGTAGCAAGGTTTCATGGTATTTTTGCAGAGCCCATGTAGAGAGCAGGAAAGATGACAAGAAATATGCAATAACTGTCAGGTAAGCAAAATGGGCTGAAACATTTTTGGATTGCAGAAAATAAAACAACATTTGGAAATGGCTGAGGCAAATGTTGTTATGATTCACTTAACTTTAAGAAGCAGGAAGAAGTACAGCATAGTCAGACTTTTGCAATTCTGTTATCAGAGTCAAATCCCAATAAAATTAGTTTTCGTCTTCCTGTGGAGTTGATTTCATGATCTAGTATATCTAGTGGGATTGACACTCAAATTGCAAGCATTCAGAAGTTTTTTCCTTGATTATTTATTTGCATCAAACAACCAGAGAAGTAGAAACCGCAGATAAACAATCAGAGAAGAATAAAAATATCATAATCAAGGAATGATCAGAAAGAAATCACACTGCAACCAAGATTTGCTGTCAACTAGCAAACTGTGCTCTTTCATGCACTGATGCACCTGAAACAGCTACGTTCAGAGAATACATGAATCCACAAGCAATCTTGAGCTATTAATATAGACTACTATTGGAAATCTCTGTTTTCCAACACTCCAATACTTCAGAGAAATATCTATTCTTACTCACATTTATTGGTTAATTTCATATATATAGCTACCCATCTTATAATAAATTCCGGGAGCTCCCAACCAAAAATTAAAATAACGGAAAAACCACATTAAAGCCAAATATATAAGAACAAAACCTGGTGACAATCTAGTTTTAATGTACAGTCACCATCTTATCCCAACTTGAGGGAGGTAAAGCTGGGTCTTCAGGGCTTTACAGAGACCTTGGGAACTTCAGGGGCAGAATATTCTGCAGGGCAAGGGCTACCACAGAAAAGGCATATTTTCTAGTTCTTATCAGATGCCAGTGCCTGAAATAAGGGACTAAGAGTATGCATATCTGATCTGTTAGGATGGGTAGATCATCTAGTTTAAGGACATCTACCGTAGATGTCCTTAGAGACATCTGGCCATGTGCCATATAGGGCTTTAAAGATGATGGCCAGCATTTTGAATTGCACCTGGAAAGAAACTGGAAGCCAGAGTGCAGCTCACACAACAGAGGTATTACATGGGAAATCCTAGGGAAACATATATGTTGATGCAT
Source organism: Coluber constrictor foxii (assembly GCA_038048745.1). Taxonomy (NCBI): domain Eukaryota; kingdom Metazoa; phylum Chordata; class Lepidosauria; order Squamata; family Colubridae; genus Coluber; species Coluber constrictor. The sequence goes on from CM075961.1 coordinate 77,323,769, forward strand.
TCTTGGCCAGATAAAGTTTTTGGGTAGTATTTAAGGGCAGCACCATGTAGTAATACAAATGGGAGATGACCAAGACATAAGTGACTATAAACAAGGGCTCCAAGTCCAGGAAAGCTTGCAGTTAGCACAATAGACAAATTTGTGCAATGAATAATATAGATTCTTCCATATTTTAACCACCACAGTAGTTTTGCAGATACCCCTGGGAACTGATTCACATTAACAATATTGCATGCAACCAGACACTTTATCGTTTAGAAATCTATTCAGATATTAGGGACAAACAGTTGCAGAAAACATTTTCTGAAAATAAACAGAAAATTCAGTGTATCAATTAAACTTTATGGTGCAAATTACAGTATAAATTTAATCTCATATAATTTAAGTTTATCACTTCCAAGACCTAATGAAGCAGGAAATGTAACATAAATAATAAACATTTATAATTCTATCAAGAGGCATAGGTAGATTAATCAGTATATAATTCTCAGCAACCGCATTTTAATATAGAACAATAGATCTTCAGCATAAGGCTGAAAGTATACCTAAATCTAAATCTAAATTTAGATAAATCTAAATCAAGAGAAATAATCATTATTTAGACCAATGGAAGTTTCTTTGGCCCTTGAGAAAAAAGAATTTTGTTTTACACTCTAAGGCATTCTTTGCAAGTAAGGATCATGATGCAACATGCTACAACTCAACAGTACTGGAGGCACACACAATAAGAAAAAAGGGTGTCACTTTCCCCTCTTTGCCTGATGGATGCTTCAAATGCTGCTTTGATCTTATGCCGCTGACGAAAAGAGTTGATAAATGGCCAAGATTACTTGCAAAGAGAGTAGTGAAATGGGTAAGTGTTGTATACCAGGGGTGAAATGCTCCTGGTTTGGACCAGATCGCTCGATCCGGTAGCGATGGCAGTGGGTGGTTCGGAGAACCGGTAGCAAAAATCCCTGCCCCTTCCCCCATGCCCAGCTGGGCCATGAAATCATCAGAGGGTTTTAAAAATTATTTTTAAAAGCAATTTTTCGACAACCTCTTCAGCCGAAAAAATGCTTTTAAAAGTTAAAAAAAAAACCTCTGACAATCAGGCAACTCAGCTGGGATCATCAGAGGCTTTTAAAAGCATTTTTTATAACCTTTATAAGGTTTAGAAAAAATGCTTTTAAAAGTTTTTTTAAAAAAAGTTGGCCATGCCTACCCAGTCACATTACACCGCCCCCCCAAGCCACGCCCTCAGAACCAGTAGTAACAAATTTTACATTTCACAACTGCTGTACATGTTTCTGGAATGGATCATTTTTTCCAACAATGAGGTGAATGGAAAGCGACAAAGAGTTAATCCATTAAAGAGAGCTTCTATTTCAAACACAATCATGGATATTGAATATAAAACAAGAAAGTGATCAGAGAGAAGCCAAATGTGATTTCTGAGGCAGGGAAAGAAACCACAAACCAAAAGGAATATTAGTCAACTATTGTGAGGCCTCTAACTTGTTTCTTCCACAATGGAAGCAGAAACATCTGCTACAGACATGGGATGCTTCTGGATGAAGTTTTTAATTACCTTGCTTTATTTATCTTCCCACAATTTCGGCCTTGAGGGGGAGTCAAAAGATAGTAATATTCACAGCAGAGCGGGTTTTGTTTAAAGTATGGGTGAGCCATTTGGCCATCCAACTTTTATTAGATTGCAGCTTGCATCATTCCTCACAACTGACCATTATGGCTAGAGCTGATGGGCATAAAAGTTCAACAAGATATGAATTAAAATAGCAATAGGACAATATATATCATATTTAGTGGATCATTCCTAATGTCTCCAGTCACAAGTGATACTTCAGAGTATGGGATTTTCAAATCTCAAGACAAACAGGATGGAAAACATTTATATCTTTCTAGAGGTTTCTGACTACTTTCTGTAAAATATGTAGATATTTTCTCTTTCCTTCCTATCCATTTTTTTTCTAAGTTTGGTAAACAAATAAACATGAAAAGGGTTAGATGATTCCTAATGTAAGGTAACAAGATCGGAAGCCCCTTTAAAGTAAAATGTCATGGCAATGCTACAATGAAGATCTAATGTAGAAATACCCGTAATGATTTTAACAGACTTTAGTACATGTATTTAAACTGTTTTTAATACATGATGTCAGGATTAAGGAAGACATATGCCACCCTTAGAGGCGAGAAGGGGTGTCTTTTTCTTTTTTGTATATATCCCAGTTTAGCTTGATTTCAAGAGCAAAGTAAGAGCTTAATGTAAAGCAAAAAGGAGAAATTTAAGAATAAGAGATCTGTGATACAATGCTTTCTAAAACATTGGCCAGAACATTTTAAAACCAAGAATACATAACATAGTGAAGTAAAGAGGGAAACTACAATATTAAACATAATCTGGTAGAAAATGCTAGAAACAGTATTTGCAGAAGAATTAGTGGAAATAAAATGTTGGTGATCCCCATTTAAAATAATTTGTTCCATCTTAAGAGTTACTGTGAAAGAAAAATTCTTGAATCTATTCATCTAAGTTCCCATCCCATCTCTTAGAACTTGCAAAGACAGGCTGCACATCAAATTATAAATTCCAATATAACATCAAAGATTTTTAATATCAGGTATGAAGGTTTGAGCCAAACTAATGACAAGGTATTTAAAATCTGTATTTCTGTTAGATTAAAAAAAGGAGAGGGAAATAAATCCTTACCAAATGTAATGGAATACTATTGGTGTTGTTCAAACACGTCCCTTGAAGCTTTATTTGGCTTCCTCTTTCAGTTAAAAGAGCTGTGCCTGGGGGTTGGAGCTGTGGAGCAGAATGCAATCTAAAGTTAAAAGAAAGTGTTGCTGAGGAGCAAAAGACAAAAAGAGTAGCTCATCAAATTTTAAGGATAAAAAGAAAAGTAAAACAGATCTGGCTCTTTTCCATCCCTCCTGATCCAGAAAGCTGGCACAACAAATAACCCAAGGGAACATATTTCTGAAAAGCTGGAGTTGATAACATCACTTTTTAATTAGATAAAATAATTATCCGGTCATGGACGTTATGTTTTTGGCTTGGCAAGGAATCCTTTTTACAGTGAAGGGGCGGAAACAATACACCACATTAGCTTCATATATAAACTTCAAAAGCCCACCAAGCCAAGGCACTCTTTCTAAATCAGCTTGCTTGCTGGCACAGCACAGTCCATCCTTCTTGCTCAAACACTATGGCTCTCTCTGTCCTCACATCGGGTTCTTCTCGGCAGATTTCCTCCTATAGTATGGGAGGTGGAGGTGGGGGATCTGTTAGACTGTCAAGTGGTGTAGGGTTCAGTGGTGGTTCCAAGTTCTCTGGAGGTTATAGTGGAGGAGGTTATAGTGGAGGGGGTTATGGTGTAGGTAGCCTTGCTGGAGGATATGGTTCTGGTATGGGTAGTGGCTTTGCCAGTGGCAGTTTTGCAGGTGGCTTTGGTGGTGGCTTTGGCATGGGAGGAGGAGATGGAGGTCTCCTCGCAGGTGATGAGAAGCAAACCATGCAGAATCTTAATGATCGCCTTGCTAACTATTTGGGCAAAGTGCATGCTCTTGAAGAGGCAAATGCTGAGCTAGAAGTCAAAATCAAGGAATGGTATGCCAAATTCAGCACCCCTGACACTGATCGAGATTACAGCAAGTATTTTAACATCATTGAAGATCTTCGGAACCAGGTATGTAGCTCAAATACTTTCACAAAGTATTCCAACTTCAGTTGGCACTCTTTCCAGACTCAGTAAGTTGTCAATAACTTTCCATCTTTTTACATTTCCTAATTAAGTTATTGCAGTAAGAGTTCTCCTTTTCAGCATGGAATAACTAGGGCTAGTAAAGTTTCCCACATCCCTCAAGGAAGTCATTTGTGTCAGGCAACAGGAAAATTATACATCATTGAATGCTTGCAGCATACAAACCATTTTATACCAAATTTATATTTTGCTGATAAAGAAATTATATATATATATATATGATATATTTTTTATTTGATATTTAATACCTGCAAATTGCCTAGAGCCTATGAAAATAGAAGTGATAGATAAACTGTGCACATCAATTGAGCACACTAAAGACTACCTGAAGATAGAATGAGGTCATTTATTATTCAGCCTATGGTGGGAGTCCAGCTCTTGGTTTAGCATATTTTGATTCAGACTTTTCAATTTAGTTATTGAACTTAACTCCTGAACTTAAATAGGTTAACTATCCTCATGTATGTTTTGTGTGCATATTGAATTTAAATAATTTAGATAGCAAGAGTAAAAATGATTCTTGTGTGTCTATGTCTCTCTGTGTGTGTGCTTGTGTACATGCATGTGTCCATATATCTGTGTGCATGCCTATATTCTTTTATTCTTTCAATCTTAGATGCAAAGTGTCCAGACTTTTGGGGAATGAATGTATTTCTTTTAAATGTTTGATTATAGATATGTCGACATACAATTGAGAATGCTGGGATTGTATTACAAGTTGATAATGCTCGACTAGCTGCTGATGATTTCAAACTTAAGTAAGTAAAAAATTGCACTCAGGAAAGGAAAAGACATTCCCCCAACCTATCATCTATTCAGTTTTTTAAATCATCCTTGGTTATAAATCCATTAAATGATGATTATAAATCATAGTGAGTTGGGGTAGTGCAGTGGTTAAAATGCAGAATTGAAGGCTAATTCTGCCCACTGCCAGGAGTTTGATCCTTACCAGTTGAAGGTTGACTCAGCCTTCTCAAGGTTAGTAAAATTAGGATCCAGATTGTTGTGGTCAATATGCTGACTCTGTAAACCTCTCAGAGAGTGCTGTAAAGCACTCTGAAGCAGTATATAAGTATAAATGCTATTTCTAAAATGTCATTCTTCTATCAATTTTAAAGGTACGAAAATGAGTTGTTCCTACACCAAAGTGTGGAGAGTGATATCAGTGGCTTACGCAGAGTCTTGGATGACTTAACCATGAATAAATCAGATATAGAGTTGCAGATTGAGAGCCTGAATGAGGAACTTCTCTACCTGAAGAAGAACCATGAAGAGGTGGGAGAAAGGTTTTCCTAAAGCTTCTGTGATATATTTTATCGGGATATATTCCTGACACTGGCAGATATCATTGGGGTCAGATTTTGACAGGAATACTTCTCGTTTGATGAAAAGGCACAGAATTTTGTTAATTTCCAAATGTCACTTTCTAAATCTTCCTGCTCATTCAGACAAATTTCTGTCCCAGCTCTTATCCCCATTGTTGATCTCTGGGAAAGCAGGGAGATTTTGGTACTGAGTAGAAATTAGTTACAATACCACACAAATAATTCTTTTTTATAGCACTATCCCAACACATTGAAACAATAGTTAAATCCATATGCCTGAGAATGCTTCAATGCTCAGCACTTTTGCTGCAGCTACACAGTGCTGCAACGGAAACTTTTCAGGTGTCTGCCTTAGCATGAAGCAATGCCCTGTGTCCAGGATTTCCCTAAACCTAGAACTGAATCTACCACCCACAACACCATACACTTGGTAGCAAATGGCTACCAAATGGGAGGGAAGGATTTTTACTAGGCAAAGTGCAAAGTAGTAATAGTAACAGGGTTTGAAGGGACCTTGGAAGTCAACTAGTCCAACCTGCTGCTCACACAGGAAACCTATACTAGGGATTCAAACCGCCAACCTTTCTGATCGACAAGCTCAGTGTCTTAGCCACTGAGTGACAGACAATAAACTGATATTAGTGTTTATTTCAGAAGATTGGAGATTCTCAGTCATCCAGGTCATGGTTGTCCCAAGGGTGCTTTTTCTGGTTTTTCCTTGAAAACATATTGCTCCTCATCCAATAATCTTCTTAAGCTTCTTGGATGAGCTAAAGAAGCTTCATGAGAGCTGAAGAAGCTTCTTGAATGAGCAGTGAAACGTCTTCAAAGAAAAACCAGAAAGTCCAGTTGCCTCTTGAAAAAGAACCTTTGGGACATTTCAGAAGATAGTGTACAAAGACATAAAGTGTGTTAATTGTCATTGTCTTTGCTTCTAAATATGTTCTCAAGGGGTTTCCTTGCCAGATATTGATGCTTTGGAAAATCCTAGCTATTGGAAAAACCACTAGTATAGATACTAATGTGTTGCTTTGAAACCGTAAATTTATGCACTGTGCTAACAATAGATAAAAGGACTTTTAGATTTTCATTCTAACCTGTTCTCCCCTTTCTAGAAAGCAATAAAAATTCCCTTCTCCAGCTATGCCTGCCATCTAGTGGCTAAATGAAAACATTTTAAAGAAGAATAATTGTCCTTGGTACTCTCTTAATATCCCAGATTATAATCCAAGACTCATATATTTATCCAAAGTTGCTTTGGTTTCTCTCTATAAATCTGCCCTTTCTTTATTCATAGCTTCTTTACTTCCCATCTAATTATATATGTGGCATTATCAATAAATGAATGAATAGATAGATAGATAGATAGATAGATAGATAGATAGATAGATAGATAGATAGATAGATAGATAGATAGATAGATAGATAGATAGATAGATAGATGCTACAAATAAAACCACTACTTCTCTAGAAATGAATTTTTAAATTTTAAAAAAAGTAGACTGGAATTTTATACAGGACTGATAGAGGAAATTGTAATTTAGGATCAAAATATTTCTCATCTTAAATTATCTCCTTAAAACTGCCGGCAGTTCACTGAGAGTGTAAAAAAAAGAATTCAGTGAAAAACTGAATTGTAAAACAAAATATACTCAAATCACCCAGTAGTTTCTGCCCTGTCTGTAATAATGAGGATTCACTTATCATATTCCAGATCTCTTCAACAACAGTGTCATACTGGACCCCTTGTCCTATTGTCATATTCTGGGCATATTGCCTCTAAACCCTGGAAGGCCTACTATTTTTTTAGGAATTTGGTTCTTCCAGTAGGATGTGGTCCATGGTAATTTGTGAACCCATATGAACTATGTTTTGGGGTTTTTTTACATTTCCTGTCTTCCCCTTTCAATTTTATTTATTTATTTTGAACTAGTTTTTAAATTTAGTATCTTGTCTTAGATCATGATGATTTGCTGCCTTACAAATTGAATAAATAATAAATCACCACAATCATTTAAATGGGTTTTACTAAACCTAACATGGCAATTGCCTTGGACAGCAAATGCCAAAAGGCAGCAGTTGTTATTTCCTCTCTGTGGCAGGATATAGCTATATGGAGCACACTGTTACTTGAATGGCCTCCAAACTGTTGTTCTTCCATTAGGTGCTAGATATCACCCATATTAAAAGAAGATTCATTTGGAAATGGTTTTCTATACATAAAATGGGGAAAATGCATGAGAATAAACACAGCATTAGAGATATCATTAGAATACAATATTTTCTTAGTTGTCCATCAATTACTATCATATAATGTGACAATCTATCGCATTGTGACATATCTACCACACATCTCTACCACAGGAAATGATGAGTTTCAGAGGAGCGACCAGTGGTGATGTCACTGTGGAAATGGATGCTGCTCCTGGAGTGGACTTGACTAAACTACTGAATGACATGAGAGCCCAATACGAAGAACTTGCAGACAAAAACCGGAGAGAAGCAGAAGAACAGTTCAACAAACAGGCAAGAAAAATCCACTTGAATGTCAAACACAGGAAATGTTCTACCTAGCCCACTAAATATTGTTCTCTGATTTGTCTAGGTTGGAGCATTGAGGCAAGAGATATCTGCCAATGTGGACCAATTGAGTTCAAGCAAAAGTGAAATTACCGAACTGAGGCGCACCATGCAAGGCTTGGAACTGGAGCTTCAGGCTCAGCTTGCTATGGTAAGTGTACTGCCAAACAGCTTGATTTCTTCTGCATGGAAACTTTGGAATGGTACAAGATCAGTTTCTTAGCCTATCCTACAGCCTGGTAGTCCAGCTCTTCTCTCAGTTTTCTGGAATTAACCAAAGTTTATTAGGTTAATCAACTACCTGTGGGTTGTATCTATTTATCTGGAACTAAATTAATAGGATTTATTTCCAAGTAAACATGAGATTACAGCTTTGTCTTTGTAAATGTCCTTCTAACTGACAAATTATAGATAAGGATTTTTTGTATGATTCAAGTATGTAAATCAAATTTTACTCCAGCCAGAGGCGAGCACATTTAAAAACAAATAAGCAGACAAAAACAAACAAACAAATCAGAGTCCTTAAGGCGCCTATGCCTATTAATTAAAATATAATTAATTAAGAATGCAAGTGATAGTCTTAAAGTTCATGCTACAGAAGTCATCATCCACTTTGTTCAAAAAGCTAGAGTTCAAAAAGCAAAATTTGAACTCATTATATAAAGTATATGAAGTAGTCATTCTTATTGGCAAAAATATATATATATAAAATCTGTCCCGTCTAGAGTTACTAGTAAATAAAGAAAAATTAGCTTGACAATGAAGTAGAACATGAATGATTCTTTCAACCACTCACCTACCATATAGAATATATAATCATAATATTATATTAAATATTGGCTTGCAATCCAGAACAATTAATGTTTCTTTTTTCCTCTGCCTGTCTCTCAACAGAAACAATCTCTTGAAGGCACTTTAGCAGAAACAGAACAAAATTACTGTGATCAGCTTGGCCAAATACAGATTCAGATCAGTAGTTTGGAAGAACAACTTCTGCAGATCCGGTCAGATATGGAAAACCAAAATGCCGAGTATCAGCAACTGTTAGGAATAAAGACACGTCTGGAAAAGGAGATTGAGACCTACCACCGCCTATTGGAGGGAGAAGGGGGGTAAGCAGTACTTTGTAAAAAGTAATTTGCAGCATATGTAATTGAAAAAAATACATTCTTACATCAGAATAGAGTAAGGTGTGTTGTAGCATCTGGAAAACACATTTATTTTATGACATTTGCTCTCAAAATATATAAATGCCAGCTTACCATTTGATTAGATTCAGAACAAATTCTGAAGCTTTGAGCCTGCAGTCTATTCCATGTGACAATTTATATATGTCAATCACTTTTATTTTCTGTAGGGAAAAACCCTTCCAAAATAAGCGAAACATGAACAATAAGTAGATGATAATTTATTAGATTTAATATAGCCACTCATTCCAATGGATTTAAAATATTAAATTAAAACAAAACATAAAACAAGGCAGCTCATAACAGAAAAATCATGCTTCTTCGGTCCCATAAAATGGCAACATTTAGTAAATGGGACTTGGAAAGCATTTATTCTGTTCAAATATACCGAATGAACTGGTATAATAATTACTTCCAAAATTTGGTCATAGTAATGTTATTCTATCTTTAGCTACATGCTGAAAAGCCAAGCATAGCATATACAAGAAATCCTACCCTACAGGGGTTGTACTTCACCCATCATCATAAAGCTGCACTTGCACATTTTAAACACAAAGAAATCGACATATTCTGGTAGAGAGAAGTTCCCTGAGAATGGGGTCCAGCATGAGTCCGAAAGCTCAGAAGAATAAACCACTGGTCCTGGTGAGCGACCCAAATTGTATCCTGCAATATTATTCTGGGACATGCCTTCATTCATGACAAATCCATCCCTTCACCAGCTTAGATTAGCTGTTTGTTCTGAGCTGTAAACATGATTGGAACAAATGCTCCATTGTATAACTTTGCCATGGTTCCCTCTACCTAATTCATACTTCTCTCCAGGGAGCGGAATCATAGATTGGCTGACCATACCAAAATTCCCTCCCATCCACCCCATTTTCCAGATGATATCAAGAGAGTCTCTCTCCTAAGGTTAGTCTCAGGCTTTCCATGATCAGGAAGCTCCATATAGCCTTTTCCCTCTTGCATCTAACCTCATAAGTGCCCTGACAACATAATTATCCTTCTAGGTCCCCATAGTCCCCACAGCTTGTCCCAAACTCATAACTGAGTTGTACCCAGCCTGAGCAGGCTTAGTTGTACTGTCAATCTTAGCTGCCTAATGCTAAATAAATATTTTCCCTGTTCCTCCACCATCCAAAGCCTCAAGGTATAGAAAATCTATTAGGCTTTGTCACCTTAGGTAAAAGCAGTCATTACAATTATTTAAAACAGATGCAATAAGGGCAGAACAAGGATCAGCAATAGGGACAGCCAATGTCATGGCCGATAAAAGAGTTCTTTTGCAATTCAAGATGGGTGGAGAAAAGATAATTGGTGGGAATGAATGAGCTTGGAAGAAGACATCCACATTTGGAAGCTGACAATGATAAGGACCACACAGGAGAGGAACAAGATTTTTTATAAAGCCAATGCTTTGAAAATCCCATGGCTGGTACTGAGAAAGAGCTGAGTATTTACAAAAAAATAAATTCTTTCTTTACAGAGGATATTCCACAACCATCTACACAGGACCTCCTGTGAAAGGTAATGCGTATATTTCTATAAAGTCTTGCTTGTTGTACTCGCTCCCTGCTATTTTCTTTCACATTAACAGTATACTGCCTCTCCTCTGCCCTTGCAATATTTTTTGCAATTTCCCCTTTCATCTTGATGTTCCCTATTCCAGATCTGCTTTGAATGGAGCCTCTCATACAGAAGTACCTAGGGCCTTCTTCCCCTGTAAGGCATAGCCCCTGGCTGGATGATGGGATGGGATGATGAAATGATGAAGCTAGGTGTATTGGAGACCATGGCTGCAAGGAAGTTGGGCATACAGGGTTAACCCCTGTACTGGCATGACCATATCACTTTGCCTTACAAATTTAGAAGACCCTAATCTACCCCATTGAAAAACAATAATTATCAAACGCATACATGTTATACTTCTGCCTCTCATCATTACCAATGATAGAAAGTTCTCCTCTGAGTACTGAAGCTACCTGTAAAGGAATAGCCTACAGAGTTAGCTATGGAAATACCAAAGGACAGAACAAGACACCAAAGGGTATTAGTAAAATACAGTATACAATCCTACTTTGATTTTGTTTAGTATAGGATGGGAAGAGAGGAACATGAACTAGTTTTCAGCTCTGATATTGTACCTTATTAAAATAAAGAGCATTAATTTTACTAAGCCTCTTTCCTGACCTGTTCACCTTGAAAATCACAGTACAATACCCGTTCCATATATTTGAAATTTATGAAAAGGCTGCAGATTTGCCCATATTAATGTGTTTGGTTTTAGATACTTTAACTATTCATCCTTATTATTAATACAATATCAAAACTTATTTTCTTAGTGTTGAATTAAATATTGACTGGGTTACCACATGATACTGAATCATGGTTCTTTTTAACTATATCTTGTAGAACAGGATATATTGACCAGATTCACACATAACAGTAATCAAAAATGTAACAATATAATATATCCCCCACCCCCGGTGAACTTATTTATACTAACAGGCCTTGCAGAGAGAAAAACAGTGATGGAGAAGTAATTTTTATTATTGAGACAGATCTTGGACAGCCAGCCAGTAACTACAGCTAATAGCTACTGATATCCACTGTGAAAGCCTTATTCTTCCATTCCTCCACAGTCTCAAGAAAAACTGGCAACCCAGATCTGATTCAACTTAATGGGTCTGCTAATTATCACATCTTGTTAGAAGAATTAATCTATGATGTTTGATAATGATCTATATCTATAGACTGTAAAATGAATATAAAAAATATTAAAAGCATGTCAGAATCTAGAGCACCCCTATTACTATTTGTGGCCAGTTTGCTTCCAAGTCCAATTCAAGGTGCTGGTTTTAACCTTTAAAGCCCTTCATGAAATTGGACTGGTTGTTTGAGGGATTGCCTCTCCTTGCTTCCAGCAGCCCGCCCCTTCAGATTTTACAGAGAAGGCATGCTGTGGGTATCATTGGCCATGATCTACATTTGGTGGATCTCAGGACATATGTCTTCTAAGCCATGGCACCTGTCTTATAGAACATCCTTCTCCCCAACCAAATTAAAAAAAAAAGGTTGGCCTCATCTCTTTTGATATTCCAAAAGGCCCTCAGATCTGTTTATTTGACCAGACCTGAAGCCTCCCACAGAACTGGAGATTATCTATAGAGCTCCTTTGTTGAGGGATGTATTTTTTTAAAAGTTCTCTCTTCATCTTTGGTTTATATTTTTGGTTTTTATGATAGTTATTGCTATGGCTTTTATATTTGTTTTTGCTGTTTTTATATTTTCTGTTTTTATGTACTGTTGTCCACTAACCAAAGTTGCCTTTGGTGGCCATATAAATTTGATAAAGAAATAAATAACATTGCACTGTATGTATTTTATTTCAGAATCAACAAAAACCAGAATGGTTAAAACAATCGTAGAGGAAATGGTGGATGGCAGAGTGGTTTCTTCCCAAGTCAAATCAGTTGAAGAGAAGCCATCTAAATAAATACCAGTAAATTACAAAAATAATTTTCCATTTTTATAAACTTTCTAACACTTTCTAGCGAGACAGAGCTTCTTCAAGAGCTAGACTTAGAAATCATTCTTTTTTAAAAGCAATAAGTTTTTTCTTTAAAACTTTCTAATTTCTATCTACTTATCTTTACGCAAGTTTCTAAAGTACACCTCAAAGTGTGCTTTCTTTTAGCTTGAGTAGTTTAATAAACTTTTTCACTATTTGCAAGTTACAAAAGTGTTGTTGTATTCATTATCAATACTCTCCACTGAAGTCTGCAAACATGTTCCATTTACGGTATTTTAAAACTGCTTTATTTCAATAAATATAGAGAAGCTTTACATTTTAGACCTTCCTATGAAAAAAATAGCTTTTTGCTACAGCAATTAAATTGCATGTAATGTGCAAAAATATTTGGAGGGATTCTGAGAGAAGGAATGTTATATAATAAACACTTTCACTTTACAGCAGAGATATGTAATATTTTTTAAAGACAAGAATTTGAGTGGTAGTTGGGAGCCATCTCTCTTGCCCTCCACCTCTCCACCCCAAAATGGACAAAGTGAATCAAAAGTGGACAATCAGGAAACAAAGTCTCTTTTACTAAATGTATATTAATTGGGCATTAATTAAATTAAATTGACATTATCATTCTCCTTGTATCATCTTCTTGTCAAAGTTCCAAGTAATACATTCCATTCAATAAGAACTCCAAGGCAGGCAATTTCCTCAAAGAACATTTTATTGGGACATATCAAATTGGCATATTCCTGGTGAAAAGTTCTAAGTTCCCGCCGATTTTACACCCAATTAAAAGTAAAACTTTGTCACTTCCCTCCAGTCTCCAGTCACATGGTCCAATCAGCATACAGTTCAGTTGCTAGGTGACCTCAGTCTCTACCTTTCGAACATCTGCACGAACATCCTTAATTCCTAGGGGAAATAATTTTATTTAGGCTACAATACACCACCTATCTCTATATCCACTTCCCTGGCCCTTTGCTCCAGGCTTTGTCAGCCCTGAAGCAGTGAGAAAAGAAACCTCCTTAGAGAAAAACTACAAAAAAAGAAAATGGCCACATTTTTGGCCAACTTCAGGGTTGACACTTCTATCATTAGTGGCAACTTTTAGATATACCTCTATCCTATGAAATGGCATGTCCTAACTTTTGCTTATGCAATCAAGTCTGTGTTCAATAAATGTGATATCTAACATCTAACGTGTGCCACTGGCGTTCTAAAGCATGAGCTGGGGCTGGACAGAAGTTAGGAAGAACCAGCTCTTGCGCTTTGTGAAACCATGAATTTACCTTCGGAATGAAGGAAGGATCTAAGCGTAACACTACTCTGTTATCATGAAAAACACACAGATCAGAACGGGTAGAAAGAGCTGCTAGTTCAGAGATCCTCCTGGCCGAGGTTATCGCAACCAGGAAGGCCACTTTAATAGATAAAAAACGCAACTGGGCTTCTCGTAATGGTTCAAACGGGCTTGCCATTAGAGCTTGCAGCACCTTGGTAAGATCCCATGTTGGGAACCGGTGGACCACCGGGGGCCTGAGATTCACTGCGCCTCTGAGGAACCTGCGAACATTAGGGTGATGAGCCAGAGTGTCTAAACCCCTGCAGGAGAAAACAGAGGAGAGAGCCGCCAGCTGCCGGCGGAGAGTATTAGGGGACAGCCCTTTCTTTAATCCCCTTTCTAGGAACTGAAGAATTTGAGGTATTGTCACCGAGGTAGGGTTGAGACCCGACTTATAACACCAGGAGCAAAATGCCCGCCAGGTAGCATCATAGATTCTATTAGTCGAAGCCCTCCGTGATGCCTGGATAATGTCGATAACCTCAGGTGAGTATAGTCCCTGACTCAGAGCCCTCCGCTCACACGCCAGGCGGTCAAGTGAAACCACTGAGGATCCGGGTGGACCACTGCCCCCTGGCTGAGGGAGACTCTGTCCGGCGGAATTCTCCAAGGCTTGGCCACAGAGAGGTTCACTAAGTCTGCAAACCAAGGCCTCCGAGGCCAATATGGAGCCAGCAGGATAACTTCCGCACGTTCTGCAAGTATCTTTCGCACGACTCTCGGGATGAGAGGAAGAGGGGGAAAGGCGTAAAGTAGCTCTGCTGGCCAATGGCTGCGAAGCGCGTCGACACTCTCCGCTCCCGGGGTTGCGAACCTCGAGAAGAATCTGTTCAGGTGAGTGTTGTCCTGTGTGGCAAAAAGGTCCACTGTTGGGTGTCCGAAGCGCTCCGTCAGCTCCTGAAATAAATCTGGGTGCAGACGCCACTCTCCGTGGTCGATTGTAGTTCTACTTAGCCAGTCAGCCCTAATGTTGGCCGTCCCTGCAATATGTTCCGCCCGTAATGATATTTGGAGCTGTTCCGCCCAGAGACAGAGATGCTCAGCTTCCTCCATAAGGGCCCTGGACTGGGTACCCCCTTGCCTATTGATGTGCGCCTTGGCTGCCACATTATCAGTAAGTATGAGAATGTGACGCCCGGCCACCATATCCTGAAATTCTCTAAGTGCTAGGTGGATGGCCCTAAGTTCTAGCCAGTTAATGTTATGGGCCAAATCCTCTGGAGACCACCTGCCCTGTGCAGTTTTATCCTGTAGGTGAGCTCCCCAACCATAAAGGCTGGCATCCGTAGTCACGGTGAGGCATTCTGGTTCCTTAAAGGTGCAGCCTAAGGCAAGAGCAGGGGACAGCCACCACTCCAGGGAACGTAAGGCCGGAATGGGCAATCTGATTTTGTGCAGTGAGGTACTGGTGCCTGCTCTCTGATAAGGGAGAAGTGTCCATTGAAGTGCCCTAGCGTGCAATCTAGCCCAGGGTACGATAGCAATGCATGACACCATCTTGCCCAGTAGACGCGAGAGCGTCGCGAGAGGAACCGAACGAGCCCTCTGCACCTGGAGGGCTAGTTCTGAAAGACTAGCCCTACGGTCCTGGGACAGGAATACCTTGCAATTGATAGTATCAATCTCCGCCCCCAAATGTAACAGCCTGGAAGTGGGAATCAAATGGCTCTTTTTGAAATTAATTGAGAATCCGTGATCTTGAAGAACCGTCATGGTGACCTTAAGGTCAGCACATGCCAGTTCCCTAGAGTTAGATTGAATTAGGATATCGTCCAGGTAACATTGGACGCGCACAGGCCGAGCTCGAAGGTGGGCCGCTATGACTGCTAGCACCTTCGTGAAAACTCTAGGTGCTGAGGAGAGGCCAAAAGGCAATGCCTTATACTGATAGTGACGGCCTGCGTAACAGAATCGTAGATATTGTCTGTGTTCAGAAAAAATGGGAATGTGTAAATAGGCCTCTGTAAGGTCAATTGAGGTGAGGAAGTCGCCCTCCCTGACGCCGTCCAAGATGGATTTAAGAGAATTCATTTTAAATCGTTTATAAACAATGAATTGGTTTAGTCGTTTTAGATCCAGAATTGCCCTGTATCCCCCCGAGGTTTTTGGTATGACAAAGAGGATGGAATAGAATCCCATCCCCTGCTCGACCTCCGGAACTGGTTGGATGGCATGGATATCCATAAGGTGAGATATAGCCGTTTCCATGAGGTCCCGTTTGACCGGATTACCCGAAACCGGGCAAGAGAGAAAAAACCTTGGGGGAGTAGAGATAAATTCCAAGGATAGGCCCGAGCGGACCGTATCCAGGACCCATCTATCTGTAGTGATACCCTCCCAGCGACTGGCGAAATTGGCCAGACGCCCCCCAATGGGAGGGTCCACGTGACTTTTAGCGTTGGCGTCGGTAAGGACGGCTTCCTCCCCCTCGAAAGGGCCGTCTAGGAGGAAATGGTTTAAATTTCCCAGTCCTATCCTGAGACTGACCTTGTCTAGGGGAAAAGGGGCGCTGTGACCTATTTGAACCACCACCCCCATCAGAACCTCGGAAGGACTGGCTTCTAAAATATGGAGAAGGGCGTGAATCTGAGCGTCGTGACAAAGAAGGGAGGACCTTACGTTTATCTTTTGTTTCCACAAGCAGTGGTTCCAGCGACTGTCCAAACAGCTGCTTTCCTGAGAACGGAGCAGATGCCAAACGCCACTTCTGCTTTGCATCCGCCTGCCAGTGGCGGAGCCAGAGGAGTCGTCTTGAAGCCACAGATGAAGCGATGGCCTTCGATGCAAATCTCACAGCTCCCAGGGTAGCATCTGCAGAAAACTCAAGAGCAGCAGATAATTTATTCAAATCCTGATGAGTACGCACATCAGCCACAGGAATTCTGTCCTGCAATTGTCGGATCCACAATAGTGATGCCCGATTAAAAAATGAGGCTGCTGTAGATGCCTTCACAGCCCATGCTGCAGACTGGTGCACCTTCTTAAGGGCATGCTCATTGCGCCTGTCCTCCGGCCTGAGAGACTCTTCAGGTACATCAGTCATGACAGATGGAGTTACTAAAGCAACTATGGGTGAATCCACCACTGGCACCTCGAGTGCCTGGGACAAATCAGCTGGCATATTAAAATAACGTTTATCAAGAGAGTTTGGAGCTGGCCCCACGCCCAGGGAGGTCCACTGACGCCGGGCAATGTCTGCAAACAAAGGTGGAGCCGGGATAACCTCAGCCTCAGTCTTGGGCTCTGAGAACAAAGAGTCACAATGCTGTCCGGGTGCAGGTGCAGGATCCACTGCTGGCAGATACCCAGCTAGTCTGACTGCATTGGAGGCTTTATACAACAATGATTTAAATAGTTGAGGCCGAAAGAGGCCCACTAAGGGAGGCTGCTCACTAGTCAAGCCTTCATCCTCTGAAAGGTCAAGTTCTCTGTCCAAGTCCTCCTTTGACCCCTCCTGATCTGAACACTCGGGTGAGTAAGATCCCTGAGACTGAATCACCTCAGTAGAGGCCAGGCCCCGTTCAGGTGCCTGTGAGGATGCTGAGCAATCAGAACGAATGGAGGACTCTCTCTGGTTTTGTCTGCGCTGTAGGCCAGCAGCAATACCCCTCTCAATGGCCTGGGATATTAGGGCTTCAATGTTAGGAGGGAATTGGCCTGGTATCTGCCCTACTGAAGAAGCTCCCTGAGGCACAGAAGGGCAGACAGCCTCTGAAGGAGGTCTGTGTCTGATAGGTTGTTGCCATGCTGCTTGGGCAGAACTGGAAGGAGGGAGGGAGCCAAAGAGAGGTGGTCTGTTGTCAGTTAGAATCTGAGGAAAATATTGCTCAGGAGCGCCATCTGGTGACAGAGGCTGCATTAGCTGGCTGTCATCCTCAGTGAACAACTGCTGTTCAGGGATTGGGCGGGAAACTGAAGCTGGATTACTCTGAAGGCCCCCACTGCTGCCCACTGTTGCCCTGGCAACCTGCTTTTCAATAGCCTTTTGGCGTCTAGCAGCGTCCTTCTCCGCTGCCTTTGAGGGCTTAGTGGCTTTCCTGGATTTCTTAGATATTTTAGCCGCTGCCCTTCGACTGGCTGACCTGGACTCTGAAGCCAGGTTTCCTTTTGCCTTTTTGGGCTCCTCGCTAATTAAAAAGGTCGATCCTTGTGAGGGAGCCTCAGCGCTGACTCCAGGAGTCGCGCCCGCCATTTCGCGCCTCAGCGCCAAGCAGCTGTTTTTAGGGCGGCTTCGCTGCGGTTGCGGCGGCTTCCAAACGTGCTCAGAGGAGCAGAGGCTTGGGAATCAAGCCCCTGGTCTCCAACGACCAAATCCGGGGCGGGGGGAGCGCGTCCGAAATGGACAGAGGGCGCTCAACCCGGCGGCAGCTGTCCTTTGACAGCCGGGCTTTCTGACAGCCCACCGCCCTTCAGCTCAAGCGGAGCGAAAGCTACACGCTGAGCCGGAAAATTTGTCAGAGCCGGCGTTCAAGCTCTGGACAGCACTCCGAGAGGGCTCGATCTGACTGTCCTGTCAGAACCACCAGCCGGTGGTCTGACTCGCCGCAAAAGCGGCTTTCAGCGGCTTGTGTTAAGCACGGCTCGCTGAATCCAATACACAATTAAAGGGGAAACAAAAAAAACCTTACCAATACACATAAAACTGTAACAAAGACCTAAGCTAACTACAAGCAGCAAGCATTCAGGAAAGGGAGACCAAGAAAGACACGTCTGTCCACAGCCAGGACTGAGACAGAAGCTGGGGACCGTTGGTGTGGGCGTGTCCTTACAGCTTTGACAGTCTCAGTCCTATTGGCTAATGGATGAGGACAAACCAATCCTGGATGCTGCCCAATCCTGGATGCTGCCCCCACTACAATGGAGAACATGGACTTTACCTACTGTAGGATATTACCTACTGTATTTGTGTAAATGTGAAAAAGTACTCAGTCTAAACACTAAT
This sequence comes from Coluber constrictor foxii, assembly GCA_038048745.1. NCBI lineage: Eukaryota > Metazoa > Chordata > Lepidosauria > Squamata > Colubridae > Coluber > Coluber constrictor. Next base: position 77,342,441 of record CM075961.1, read on the forward strand.
AAAAGAATAACATAAAGGCAGCAACAATGAAATACATTCATTCATGTCCAGATTACAGGAGGGAGTAGCTCATAACATTCCCATCTCCAAGACCTGTTGAAAGTCAGTTTTTGATGGCCTTTCTGAACCCCAAAATGTCCAGATCTCAGGGGAATACTATTCAAAGAAAGGATACAGAAATTGGGGGGGGGGGGAGATTGCCTCTGAAGCTTCTGAAATTAACAGTGTCTAAATCATGGGTGTCGAACCTTTTGGCTTGCCTGAGCCATAATGAGTAAAGAGGAATTGTCTTGAGTTACATAAAATTGGGGGGCAGGCATGGTGGCTCAACAGCTAAAGATGCTGAGCTTGTCAGACAGTCCAGGTTCAAGACCCGAGCGCTGCACAACAGAATGAGCTCCCGTTCCTGCCCCAGCTCCTGCCCACCTAGCAGTTTGAAAGCATGAAAATGTGACTAGATAAATAGGTAGCACTTTGATGGGAAGGTAACAATGTTCTGTGTGCCTTTGGTGTACAGTCACACTGGCCACATGACCACAGAAATGTCTTTAGACAATGCTGGCTCCCTCGGCTAAAATACAGAGATGAGCACCGCCCCCTAGTATCATAAATAACTGGGCAGGGAAAACCTTTACCTTTATATATATAAATATATATAATATACTTAATGTATATAAATCACATGATAATGTTAAAAGTTTTGATTTTGTGAGGGCACATTACTAGCTGTCTCATTGCATGCAGCCTGCAATGGCCACATTTGGTCTATGTGAAGGGCCTATAGATTCTAATTGGAAGGGCAGAATTAATTCAGATAAGACAGTCCGAAAGAAATCCAGATCCTATGTAAGGAACAGTTTTAAAAGGCACAGCCTTCTAGGAACCTTCAATGCAGCGTCACACGGACAGACTGAAATATGCATCCTTCTATGAGCTACCACTTTCTGGACCAGCTGTACTTTCAGGTAAGTTTTAAAATGTCAGCTGTGCATGAAGCGTCTTGCATCAGTCCAGGCACAAGGTGATTAAGCCACATGAAACTAAGAGAAAGGTGTCTCATTCCAAGAAGGGTTGAAACTGTTGCGCCAAATTGACAGGCACCACTGAAAACACATTTAGTTATGCAACAGAGTTGTGTTAGGGACTTACAAATGATATTTCTCACTACTCTGGTAAATGCCAGTATGCCCATGCTAACTGCTATCATGTCATTAGCAAATTATCTCTAATGTGAAATAGTATATAACAGTCTAGCAAAGCCACGTAGCTTTTTACAATATACAGCATTAATATAACTGCTCAGTTCAGTAACAGATGTGGAACATAAATATTTCATCAGCAATCCTAGGCATTCTTGACATAAAACATCTTGGAATTTCATTTTGAATAGATAAACAAATAAAACTATATTGTCGAAGCTTAGTAATCAATTAGAATTCTGGCCTTCCAATAAGGTAACAGCACAAATCACACAATTATAGCACAAGAAGAAAAATCAATAACTGTTCCAAATTTATTGGGCTCTATAAAAGATCCCAAGAAAACATTCTTGAAACATGATTTGGTGGCACTGGGAACAATATTCACAGAGGAAGATTGGGATATTCTGAAGACATATCTTGTTATCTGTTCAAATAGATACAGTTATTTAAAATGATGTGCTCTCCAGGAAAAGTTAAGTCTGAAATAAGTATTAATATTTTGAACAATATAATTTAAAGAAGTCTAGTTTGTAAAGTTAAAGTAATGATTAAAGGGCCAGTTATCCTGCAATATGCTGTTCAAATAAAACAAATATATATCTTGAAAACAGAATTCACCGTATCATAAGACTGGGAAAAAAATGATTATGAATGCCTTCCTTACTTTCTCATTTCATCTATTTTTGCTCATCTATATGTTAGCTCCCTCAAATTCTCTTGCAACTAGCAGTTGTTGCAACACTCACAGAGAAAGAGACGTAGATTTATGTAATTAATTAATCACGAACATGCTGCCTACTCATCAGATTCTAGATAATCTCAGTGTTCCTAAAATATGTATGAACAGTACAAAAATAAGTTTGACATCCATATATTAATCTTCAAATCTATTTAACGATTACTGTTCTATGTAAAACAGAGAATCCTTGGCAATACTAGATTCCCAAGGCATCAAGCAATGAGCAGTTAAGTTTGTGACATCTGGAAATGTTTCTAGTCTTTTCCATGACTAAAGGAATGAATGAAGACAAATTCATACCATAATAATAGAAACAGAATGTATATGGTATTGAATAGTGTTTCTCAATTTCAACAACTTTAAAATGTGTGAATTGGGTGGAAGTTGAAGTCCACACATCTGAAGTTTCTCAGATTGAGAAACATTAATATAAATATCTAGGTCTCCATGGACTGAAAACCAGCTTGAATAAGAGCATACTCTATTTTCTGTACATACTATTAATTCCTCTCCAATCATACATAAAGTGCCTCTCAAAGTTATCACTGAATTATCACAGCATTGTTGAATTTCTACAGCAAATATTATATTAAACATCAAATTTTTGTAGCCATCACACTGCCTTCTATAGAGCAAAGTAGGTGCATGGGATAGGAAATTGATTTTTTCTGTTTCCTACAATATCTTCCCTGTTCTGTTATTGGAATTCTAATGAGAGGAAATTACATTATGAGAGAGATTGGGAGAGGATTTTTACATGTATGTTATATTACTACTGTAAAAATGCCCACCCTCCATATACTGGAAAACAGAAGCAGTTTAAAATAAGCAGATCTTTTATTTAAACTCCTGAGTCTTGCATGGAAAAAAGGAAATTCTGCAAAACTTCATAAAAAAGAACTCTCAAAGGCAAATTCTGAGGAAAAAATTACATCTAACTTCAAATAAAATTTGGGAAATTCGGATTTGACTGATTTGTAAGACAATGAAATGCTAGATGGCAGTACTAAGATTTTAGAAGAAAAAGCTGTGGGTAACCCTACATTCATTAACTTAATTGGTTGGTTTAAAGTTCCCTAAGGATCCTGTCCCACAATAAAACTTGGAACAAAAAAAATCAAAAGCCCAGGAAGGCAACATGTATTTGAAATTGAGCTGGGATCAGCTAATAACTTAAATTTTCCTTGAACCACTGAGATAAACCACAAGCAACTGAATCAATTTCTGGAAAAAACAGGCAAATGTAGGCTTTGTATAAATTATTTGATCACCTAATTAAAAATACTTTAGTGCCAAAAAGTTCAGTTCACTTTGCCATATTACAAGTTCTGAGGAAAGATTTGCAGTTTCAGTAGCATGTATGTTTTAATGTGCCAATACCGCTCCCTAGTGAATTTACAGAAATGTAATAGCTAAAATTCTCTTTCCCTCCCTTGCTCTAGGCTTTTTCTCACAGTACAGCCATCCACTTTAAAGAATTATGCTCTGGCTAGATGCCAAGTATTCAGCTTAATCTATAATGATTAAAGTATTATGCTATCAACACTTGAGTTGAACATGGTTTAACTGCTCTTATCAAACAACCCTGCAAATAAAGTTACCAGGTATCTTAGATTACTATTGAATTTTCTCTGAGTATATGTATGTACACACACACACACACACACACACACACACACACACACACACACACACACACACATTCATGAGCACTGAATTCAAAGAAGAAAAATAATCTTAAAGGTAGATGGCATTATGACTATAATTCAATTCAATATATATTTAATAATATGAGTTTACAGTTGTCCAGCCTTTTTTATTCTTGACCGAAAAGCAACTCTATTACAATGGGCACAACAGATTCCAAATGTTCCCTTCAAAAATCACCCTTGCCCTGAATAAAAAAAATGTGAAAAGAAGTTCTATGATTAGTGTTATAGTTACAGCTGCTCCTTTTCTTCCTCTTGTTTTTCTGACAATATATTCTTTAATTAAAAAATTATGAACTAGATAGTTTAATCATACTTCTCATTTGATTTTTTTAAAAAATTTTTTGTTTGTTTTCACAGCCGTGGTTAAATACATAGAAAAGGTTACAGACTGATATACTTAAAATTAAGAGATCTTTGCTGAAGACAGATGGAGGAAACGGGAAAAGGAAAGGGGGCTTATTACAGCATTCATTTTAAAACAAGAAATAATTTTTGGATTCAGTTATCTGCTACCTATATATTAAAGAACTGTACTAAGGAACTATTTCACCCTAATTAATGTTTCCAGATATGCTATGTTTTACAAATACTCTTTACTTCACAGCATATTCTCATGTGAAATGTGACACCCTATATTAAATAAAACAAAGGGGTTAACTCAAATGTGTTATATGAAAATCTAAGGAAATATATTATTTCAGCACTTAGAAACCTACTTATTTTGGAAGATAGGTTCTGACTACAGAATTCCCCCAAATGTTTTGGGATTGCCAACTGTGATTTGTCTTAATTTCTGGAATTCTGACCTGGCAGTTGAAGATACTAACTTGTGAGCTATTCAGGTTTCTCTACCTGTTTATGGTGGCATAGTGAACACACATGCCTTCAAGATAGAAGACATAAGGTAAGCCTGAGACACAAGGTAAGCAAAATGTATAGCATATATTAGTTTCACAGATCCCAATCAGCTATGTAGATTGGGTGGGAAACTATCACAAGTATTGTGCCAACTCAGAGGAAGGTCTAGAATTGCTTGAGGTAGAAGATTGTGAGAAGCAATTACTGAAGCAGAAAACAGGATTTCTATTATCTTGAGCCCTTTCAGCCAGATTTCATCAGGCTGCAAAGCGGTGTTTTTTTTCTGGTTCAGTTGATCCACCATCCAATCTTAGGGAACAATCGGCTGCAGAAAGTGCAAACTCAGGTGACAGCAAAGTAGAGGAGAGAATATCAGAGCCACAGAACATGTTCATGAGTAAGCCATTTAAGTGAGCAGTAAAAGTTGGCTACCTGATAATTGAGCCTTGAGGGGGCCTCTGGGAATTCAAGTCTTAAACTGCCTTCAATCACTGCTTCCCGGAGCAACATCTGTGTACTAGGTCTATTTGTTGCTCACACTTCACTCTCCACCTGTTATTCTGATGAATTCACTGTTTCATCTGTGACTTCACTCGAAGTCTGTTTCTAACTGCTTTTACTCTAATTTAGCACGAATGCTATTTTAGGCTTGGTTTCTGCTAAACCGGTCAACCTTCATCTTAAGCAGGACTTGGCATATTCTGGATTCTTGAAGTCCAGTCTTCAACTTCAACATTCTACCACACTTAACAAGCATTCTCAGAAAAAGTTTTGAAATGATGCCAAACTTAAAAGGTCCTCAGTCTTGCAAAGCTTTCCAATTCCCTCTCCCCCCCCCAAAAAAAATAGAAATGACACTTTCATTTTAAAAGTATATGCTTTTTGTTTAAAATTCCAGTCAAGCTTATTACTTCAAAGAAAACAAGGCAAGGCTAGTCTAGTGTAGAGATGGACCAGGGTAGACATGATTGCAGTGTTCCAATATTTGAGGGGCTGCCACAGAGAGGAGGGGTCAAGCTATTTTCCAAAGCACCTGAAGGCCAGACAAGGAATAATGGATGGAAACTGAACAAGGAGAAATTCAACCTCAAACTAAGGAGAATTTTTTTGACAGTGACAGCAATCAACCAATGGAACAGCTTGCCTTCAGACGGTTGGGAGCTTTACCACTGGAAGCTTTCAAGAAGAGACTGGATAATCCATCTGTCAGAAATCGTGTAGGATCTCCTGCTTGGGCAGCAGTTGGACTAGATGACCTACAAGATCCCTTCCTAGTTAATCTGTCAGGTCTGTGCAAATTGTTATTCCAGCAGCAGAGAGATAGGGTAAATTGCCAATTGATGCAATTGATGACTTAAGCAAAACGGAATACAATTTTCTTCCGTGGTCCCATGAGGGCATGATTTTGGGGAAATTCCCCAAGTCATACTCAACAGAGTGACTGGGAGGAAATTTATCAACCCATGAAAGCTGATTACCACATTTCAAAGTGAGGCAGCCACACGTATTTACCTATTTATAAATAAATCTGTACTACCAGCCAGGCCTTTACCCTACTGACCTCAGAGGTGCAAATTCTCAATGAGAAAATGTGACTGTAAGGCAAACACTGAGGTCCTCCATTCTTCTACTGTATGAATGAAAAAGGCTAAGAGGATAATATGATAAATGTTACTTGAAGATTTGCTCTGGGAATAGGAAGAGTAATGCCTGGGGTCTAATAGATGAGGGAAAGAATTACTCACCTACAACTGCAATATCATAATGAATTTTTGACTTTGTTCCTCCCTACTCCACCCTTAGCATAACAAACACCCTTGGGGCACTAAACTGCAAATGGACATAGGTTGAATTAAATGCTAATAGGGTGGGGGGGAGGAGAAAACCAGTTGTAGCTTACATCTGCTGAACAAACAAAAAAAAATTTCGCCAGAAGTAGGAGGAATTTCAGAAGCAACACCCTAATAATCCTATAAAAGGCAGAGGAAAGTGCCCCGTTAGCATATTCTCTGCCTGCCCTTTGACTCTGCCTGTTGTATCTCAGCAGTAGCACATCACTGAACTGCAATGTCTCTTCGAATTTCTACTGCATCTAGGAAAATCTCTTCCTATGAAGGAGGTGCTAAGATGTCAGGCATTGGTGGAGGAAGTCTATATGGCTTTGGTGGGGGATCTATGGGAGGGTTAGGCAGTAGCTATGGAGGGGCTCTATGCAGTGGTTATGGTGGATCTGGATTTGGTGGTGGTGTTGGCTTTGGCAGTGCCTCTGTGGCAGGTGGTGGTTATGGAGCAAACTATCGCTCCAGCTCATCTGCTTCCATGAGTGGGGCCTATGGAGCTGGTGATAGCATCTTTTTGGCTGGTGCTGAAAAGGAAACCATGCAGAATTTAAATAGCCGCCTTGCAAACTACCTGGAAAAGGTGCGTTCCCTGGAGGAGGCCAATGCTGAGCTTGAGCGTAAAATTCGCCACTGGTATGAGAAAAATGGACCTGGGGCACCTGGGGTGACTCGTGATTACAGCAAGTACCATCACATGATTGATGAACTCCGCAACCAGGTAAGAAAACAAATATTTTCTCAAATTCTGTCTAGCACTCTCGTGCAACTGACATTTTCTCTAATTTCTGTAAGAGTACAAAATAAGTTAAGGATTCTATTTAAGCCACAGGAATGACTCCTGTGACATGACAGGTTATCTCTTTATCAAGTGCTTAATGTATTTAATAAAGATATCCAATATATCTAGTAGAAATGGGAGTAGAGGGAGAATTTCAGTTCAGAAAAAAAGTACATATTTTAATAAAACCATTTAATTGAATTAAACTGTCTAAAGCACTGTCTTAACTAGATAGGGCTGTCCAATTGATTAGAACTTCAAATGAAGCTCATATAAAATAGCTGATGTTTCATAAACATTAATTTAAGGGAAGAAGTGTAATTTAAACAGAATTGATGATATTTTCATAAATGTATAGATGTAAAAATCTGGTTTAAAAACAAACTTAGTTACCTATCTATATACATATTTGAAGAAGGAAAAGGTCTGAAACAATATATTGACCAGAGTAATTTGGAAAAAATAGTCTGGTAGATTGTTTATATCCTCAGCAAATAAATAAAATTGCACTTCAAGATGTTATTTTCTCTACTAGCAATCCCTTATTATATAAAATATATTACTAAAAAATAACTAAGCTGTATTTTCTACCAGTACATGCAATTATTATTGATTTATAATAAATGCTGTTCTTTTTAGATTGTGAATGTAACCATTGAGAATGCTAATGTAGTCTTACAGATTGACAATGCCAGGCTTGCTGCTGATGATTTCCGAATGAAGTAAGTTAAATACATTTTTCAGTTTTGAAACTCCTGTAAACTCTTTGCACCTTTTGAAACTCCTCTTTGCACCTTCTCACATTTTCCAGAAATACTAGGGTTATTAAGAGCATAAAGACCAGTGTAACATTTAAAACTCCCTCCACCACTTTAATGTTCTTTTGCACTAGGAATTAGATCTAAGTTCACGTTATAATTAGAAAATATCAACTGAAATTAATTAGACTTCGTTTAGCAGAACTTTTTTCTAAGTCAGTTGAAGTATGGTGTCATATTTCTATGATTTCAATTGATAGCCATTAAGTTCTGCAAAACTGGCAATCTTCAGTTATGTACAAATATATGTATTATGTATTCAGCTCTCTACCCTCATTATATTAACTATTGTGCTAATATATTAGCACATTAGTTATTTTTTAAAAAAAGATTCAGTACAAAGATTCATGGTTGTATACATACTATAAATGAGATGGTTTTCAAGTCTTACTTTTCAATTCCATATCAACACCTTTACTGAATCTATTATCAGCTATAATAATTTGAACAAATCCTAGCAAGTCATATAATCCAATCTCTACAATCTCTGTCCTTTCCTGATGATTATTCAAGCTTGTAAATAGTTATTCAGTTTCTAAGCTACTAAGTAATGGGTCAGAATTAATGGAATCAATATATGGCAATGTAATGTCTCTAGTCAGGCATAACTTCTTCAATATACTGCATTTTATCCTCCCTCGGTGGTTTTTTCATTTCACTTTCATGTATCAACAATATATTCTTGTGCCCCATCAATGTTGGTTGCTTGTGGGAGAAGATTTCTATTTTTTTTTATACATCTGCAAATATTTCTCTTCTCAGGAGCCTGATGTGTGCACATATGAATAAACTTACATTCTGATCAAAGAATAACACCATTAGGATATATATTTACTGTTTGAAGCATTTACTACATCTAAAATTGAAGCTCTCCTGACGTTTGTGAGATGGGAAGTAGGGAGACTGCTTCCCATCTCACAAAACTGAAACATCGGTTCTACAATAAGATAATTTATAGATATTAATAAAGAAAAAGTTTCCCCTTTCTTAATCCTTTTGCTTCCAGCAGTTTTCAATTAATAAGAGTGATATTTGAGGGTCACCAGAAGATGAACTAGGAAGCAGCAAGAACATTTTCTTTCTGTGAACTTCCTTAAATTAACTTAAATGATGTTCCAAGTCAATATTTTCAATTTACTAAGTGCTTTCTAGCTCTGATTTTGTCTTTTCCTTGCTAAATATAGCTATTGCTCAATTAATAAATTCATTTATTTTCCCCAGATTTGAAAATGAGCTCTTCCTTCGCCAGAGTGTTGAAGGAGACATCAATGGTCTCCGTAGGGTACTTGATGATCTCACCATGAATCGTTCTGACTTAGAAGCACAACTTGAAAGTCTCACCGAGGAGCTGGCATACCTTAAGAAGAATCATGAGGAGGTAAAGAATTTATTTGGTTTCCATCCTAATCCACAGAATTGACTGCATGCAACAAAAAAGGGAATCTGAATTCTGTTGAGTTTCTTTATCAACATTCTAAACCAACCCTTTTTAACTTATAGTTGTAAGATTCCACATATGAGACTAATCCTCAGTACTCTTTGCCAATATTCATTGGGAATTCTGGAAGTTTTAATCTAAGACATCCAGAAAATCCTAAACTGCAGACAATAAGATAAAATACAATCTAGTAGGATATCTGAATTAAGACCCCAGGAGTCTGCAGAATAGGGATCTAGTGCTGCCCATAGAATGTTCATTTGGGATAGGGAACGACTCCAAATGGATTTTCACTTATCCATGACACTTACTTGGTAACCATATCCTGTGTCCCCCAAAATAAGACATCTCCTGATAATAAGCCCAATGGGGCCAAGCACTTATTTCAGGGTTCATAAAAATATAAAACAGGATCTTATTTTTGGGGAAACATGGTAGTAGGTAACTTTCAGTCAATCGTTCTCAAATTGATCTCTCTAACTATTCAGCTGGAGTGATTCATCTAATTCCTCAACAAAATAAGAGTATTTAGAGAGAATACTAGTCCTACATAACTTTTTTATCATTATTTATCAATTAGAATGGTTTATTTTAACCATTACATTTAATAGCATTGATGAAAAGAGAGTAATTCTTTCATTTTCTTTCAAATTTTAATCACATTTGTTATAACATTATGAAAAAGCCCACCTTAACAGGAAAAAAAAATCCATTATCTAAAGCGGCAGCTGAATTTTCAGAATATAATACTATATCAAAATTAAGGTTACTTGTGTCATAATTTAATTAGTAGTTTACTTTCATCTGTTGCCGGTGTGATATAAAATTATTTCCCACGACAGATTGGGGCTGGGCTTTGTAACTTGGATTGTAAAAGTATCAATTAGCAGATCAGTATCTTATACCTAGATAAAGCTGGAATATTTAGGTCATTCCCAGAGGACAAGCTTAGTCATCATCAAAATCTAGAAAATGCTGAGTTAAAAGCACCCAGGTTAGTCCCCATATATCTAACTTCAAAATTTCACAGACGTTTTGAATGGAAGGATAAAAGTGGAACATGTTGCTTATTATGTTACATCTTTGCTCAATGGGCCCAATTCTTTCTAGACTTTCTACTTTTTTATTAGTTTCTCTTCCAAGTATATTTGAGTATAATGTACATGGTTCCTGAATTAATAATCCTTTCATATGCATCTCTCTCAGAAAGCAAATCTAAAACTTCCTATCACTGCCCCTGATCCTCTTATTTGTTACTGTGAACAGAATAATACCCTTTTCAATCTAGGCAGCCAGTTGTCTGAAAGATACATTAGGTGGATTACTTCATTAGCAGGTTTGGCAAGCAGAAACCCAAAGGGCAGAAATTAGTGTGAATTCCCGTAATAGGCATAGGATGAGAAGAGTATGAAATGTCCCAAGGCTGAAATGATTATGAGCTGAGGCATGATATTAGGGGGAAAAAGAAAAGCAGATTGACTGCAGTTCAAAAAATAAAAATAAAAAACAACATTGGTACTGAGTACTCTAAGTGGGATTGAGGATGGGCAGTGCCAGTGCTGAAACAAAATAACAAAAAAAAATCCTATTGTAAACAAATACAAATAACACTTGAGTGCACATTCTATTTTTTGAACATTCTACATTAACTTAGTACCCCCTTGTCTGATAGATGCTCCAAAGCCAGGCAGGAAGATTGGGTCCATTCCAAAGCCCCAAGGCAAGTCTTAATAAGACACACATCATTTTCCATGTTATCCTGTGGATCCTTCCAACAAATATATTAAGAATTTCTTATCAGGAATCTGAAAATGCCAATCTTTCACTTAAAGACATATGAAAAGTTTCAGTATAAAAGTCTATCTATTAAAGTCCAGTTGAGCTGGTTTGTTCTGTTAGTGCTTACACAGAAGGAACTATGTTTGCCTACTTTTGCTCTCCACCTAGTAAAAACCTATGAATTTCACATATGCCTACAATAGATATAAGTCAACAGAGGGGTCAGCAAGGATACTGTGGCTCTTACTATTTTCCATTTCTCGCAGGACTACTTTAAAATGGCTTCATTTCTATCTCTCAGATAGATTTCAAAAAGCCACCATAACTGCATTTCACTGGTTCTGAACTGTACAAGTAACCTGCTTACAATTTTCATATTTAGGAAATTACTCTGCTGAGGAGCAGTTCTACAGGAGATGTCACAGTGGAAATGAATGCTGCTCCAGGAATAGACTTGACTAAGCTACTGAATGACATGAGAGCACAATATGAAGATCTTGCAGAACAAAACCGTAGAGAAGCGGAAGAACAATTCATTAAAATGGTAAGATGATATTTTTTTCAAGTCTCCTCCAATTCCTCCAACAAAAATGTTGAAATGTATATGTTGAAAGAGTTTTTAACATAATTCTTTTTTTTAAAAAGGAAATACTCTACTCACAAGAAAATTCCCCCCAAAACCAGAAAGTTCTGGTCCCACTCTTGTGTTATAATTCACCTATATTACATTACTCTGGCTGTTATGCATCCAAATTAAATTCTTCCCAGAATTGTCTAGTTTTGCTCTATATGTTGCTTCTAAGTTATATTTTTATTGATCTCTCCCTCCTTCTAGAGCCAGCCACTGCAGCAACAGATCCACGATGATGCCGGGGCTGCAAGCACAGCCAGGAATGAATTAATAGAACTCAAACGAAGTCTTCAGTCCCTGGAAATTGAACTACAATCCCTTTTGGCAAAGGTTTGTGTTTGCTTTCTTTCTCTCAAAAACAGCAGGAAATCAAAAGAAATGTCTTGTTCTCTGGTCTGAAATAGACTTACTCTTTGTTTTCATATAACTCTCTTTACAAATTTCTAAATTGTAGAGTTACAGGACTCTAAGAGAAAATATAGACCCACAGATGCACTGACGCAAATTCCGACCTCAGATCACAATTAGGATCCCCATAATAACAGTTGGATTTCATGGCTGGATTAGAAAGGGATAACCTTAGACGATCATAGAAACAATGACAATTAGCCTCTAGCAAGACTACTGTGTTTTTTAATGGCTAGTAACTTCTATAAGTTTGTTTGTGAGGCTGTATTAGAGGCACAATATATTGATTGATTGATTCAATTTATATGCCGCCCTTCTCCAGAGACTCAGGGCGGCTTACAATGCATCAAGCAATAGCCTTCATACTTTTGTATATACCCAAGCGGTGTTCTTTTTTATACAAAGTCAGCTTATTGCCCCCACAATCCGGGTCCGCATTTTACCTACCTCAGAAGGATGGAAGGCTAAGTCAGCCTTGAGCCTGGTGAGATTCGAACTTCCAATAATTGCAGGCAACTGCTGCTAGTTAACAGCACTTTAATCTGCTGCGCTACCAAGGCTCTATATAGATTGTATTTATGTTTGTTGTGCCAAATTGAAAAGAAAGAAAAGAAAGAAAAACGTTGTTAGCAATACCAGAGTCATGAAGTATGTACAATTTGGATTGTGGGGTGGAAAAATAATACTGAGAAAATCATAACAAATCTTTAACCTGCTTATGTGTATTTCTCCAATTAACAGAAAGCATCTCTGGAAGGAACCTTGGCAGAAACTGAAGGGAACTACAGCACTCAGCTTAGTCAGTTACAACTTCAAGTCAGCAGCCTGGAAGAACAGCTGCAACAGATCAGGGCTGAAACAGAGTGCCAAAATTCAGAGTATCAGCAATTATTGGGCATCAAGACCAGACTAGAAATGGAAATAGAAACATACAGGCGTCTGCTAGATGGGGAAAGGTGAGTAAACATTTTTCAAAACTGGATGAGGCAATAATTACGCAGTGAGTGGGTGGTAGATTCAGGCTCAGGATATTTATTTACACGAATATCTGCTACTGCAGATATTCATCTCTGCTTGTGGATTTCTCATCTTTTGTGTCACTGTAAGAAAAAGTACATTGAGCTACATATGTTCCATATCGGATCAGACCAAAAGATTGTGTTTTTAGACAGCTAGAAGTTGGAACTAAATCTTCCTTTGGATTCATCAGAGGAAAAGCATGTATGTGTTCAATCACAATGCCTCTTACTCTCTATTTGTTGATGGATTGATAAGAAGTGTAGGGTGATTGATTGATAAGTAAATCAATCCTAGTATGTAAGAAAGAGCATCACTCTTCCAAATTTGTTGTTTTTTTAAAAAAAAGTTCTTTTTTACCAATTGTAGAACTGTATTTTTAGACATCAAAATCATGGAATATAGGATGTAAAACAAAATAATGCTTTTGTTTAAAAACATTTAAACCAACTATTAAGCATCTCTTGGGGAGGTATTTTTATTTTCTTATTTATTGATTAATCCTGCTAGTTATTCTCTAATTTTATCAAATAACAAGTAAAACTCACATTAGTGCTGTCTATTAAACAAAGTAAAAATAATTCTAATTTATATATACAACCCTCTCTGATACTGTCTAGAAATTCATAGAGTATCCATACAGTTTACTGTATTTTTTAAAAAAATAGAGTATTTTGTTTTAAAAAATCGTAGGGCTGATCATCATTATTGAATTAATTCAGTTTTCAAATATCTTATGGATAAGAATAATACAAATATAAGATGCATGACACAGAATGCATATCTCTCTCTTTACTCAAATATTAATTGCTCTCAAGCTTTAAAGATTCAGATAAATATTACAATATTATTAATACTGTGTTCCTTGTTAACAGTATTCGTGCTGCTTACGAGACAAAAGTTCAAATCAGAGGTAATTACAATCCTATTCTTCTAGAAATAGTATATTGCTATTTGTATTGACTTAGTATATCTTGGTATATCTAAAAATACATCACGCAAAATTGAAAATATTTCCTCATGAACAATTTCATTTCATTGCATGGATTTAATTATCTTTAACTCCTTCAATAACATTTATTCAACCTGTTAGCTCAGGTACAGATCTGATGCCCTTCAGATGTACTGGATTATGTCTCTTAGAATATCCAGGGAAGACAATAAAAACTAAACTAGTTAGGAAGTTGAATATTAACATTTCTGAAAGCTAATTGACTAACAAAAGCTATTTCAAATCCTTGACTCTTCCATTCATATCCAAATTATATGTTTTCCTGATACTGCTGTACCAGTATCACAGTCTAAACTGCCATCAGGATTTTAAATTAGGAAGCATCAACAATTAATACCAAGGACATAAGGCAAAAATTGTTGATACTGGTTTGAGGGGTGAGATGGCTATTTCACAGCTGACTGAAATAATGTTGATTTAATCTACAAATGTATTGGTCTAAAAGTTCCACCAATCCCAGCCAGCATGACTAATATTCACGCTGAATAAAAGTATGAGTTGAAATATAAAGTTGAGGAATGGGCCCTGAAGACTATTTTATGAAGCTAAACCTATGCTAGCACAATCTATTTTGGCTTCCACTTGAGAATCACTGCAAAATTTAGAATATTTCAGGAGGAAAAGGATTCCATGAACTAAATGACTGCTCGAGTATAAAAGTAATAGTCACCCATATGAAATTATAGAAAATGTTAATAAGGAGGAGAAAGAAAAAATGTGCACAATAAATTTGGGGATTAACAGGAAAAGTATAAGAAAAAATTGTTTTAGTAGTTTCCAATCATCATCAGTTAGAAAGCTTGCCATCAAAAACAGATGCAAAAAAAGAAATTACCAGGTTGACCCATTTAGTATTTGTATCTTGGAGCCAGTATGGCTGTAAATATGTTGTCTGTTCTATAAGGTAAATTGATTACATAATACTGTAGTCGGAATCCAGTAGCATATGTGTGGTTTTTGTCCCTAGAAATTGTCTTTTGCCGACTCATATCAGACATTTAATATTTAGGTGGGATGACATGACAGTGTTTTGCAACATGTAGCTTTTCACATTTTTCCAGGGGTTTTTTGTCGTTAAAGTGTAATCTCTGTGCCCAAATTGCTCTTCATTTTATTTCCAGCAATTTTTCTAATATAATTATCATTCTTATGATGAGAGGTTTTACCAAATAAAGTGCTGTTTTTAAAACTGCTACTATTAATCAATAAAACTATTATAATTTTCTTTTGACAGAACCCACCAAAACCAGGGTGGTTAAAACCATTGTTGAAGAACTGGTGGATGGCAAAGTCATCTCTTCCCAAGTGAAATCGGTGGAAGAAAAGACAACTAAATAAACTGCAAGAAGGGAATATTTCAAAGCTTGCTTTTGAGGGAAAACTTGGGTAGAAGAAAGCCATCAGAATCAATTGTCAATTCACAGTTTAGCAGCTTTTTGCTAATATGGGACTGGGATTCAAATTTAATCAAATTTACTTAGACAAGGCTCACTGAAACCAAAGAATGATTAAGTATGGAACCAACCCAAGGAGTCTAGAAAAAGAAATCCTACACATTATGCTTTCTTCTAACTTTAAAATACTGACTTAAAAACCACATTCTGTTTTCTGCTGCAATGCAATAAATCTTCTGTTTGCAAGTTATACCTGTCTGAGATTCTTTTTTACATTGTGGTTTTCATATTTAATAGCAGATTTAAAACATACTGAAGTTTCAGAGTTCTGTAATCACATCAGCATCCCCATGGCTATTTAATATAAATAAAAGTTTAACTGGGTTCACATTAATAATTTAGCTATCTGCCTGGAAGTATAGCTCAGCTTATTCCTGAAAAAAATAAATGGTTGTGAATGTCATATAAGAAAGCACTGTGAAAAGCAATCCAGATTACCCCTGCAATAAAATTTGAATACAGTTATCAATAAGAGATTTACTGGCAGAGATAACATGAGGAAAAAAAACAGTATTTGGAAATGTAGGTGAATTTATTTCACCATCAGGAACAAATCAGACCACAGAAACAAAACAAAACTAAATCAAAAGATGCAAGTGGAGAATTCTGTGACTTCATCATTGTGGGGAACTTAGGTTTCTTTTTTAAAAAAATCCTACCATGATCCGTTAGAACTGGTAATCTTTAGTTCTTTGATGTTCCACTGGAACATGCTTTCCTTTTTCAACAAGCTCTCATTCAGTTAATAAAAGTACAAATTGTCTAAGGCCTGGGACATTTCCCTCAATTATATCAGCATAATTCATTTTTCAACTTTGTACAAATTACATGCTCTAAAGGTTCTTCCACTTCATCACCTTGATTATTGCAGCTAAGCTAATTTCTTCTATTGAAGATCCAGTATCTCTTATGTGCATATCACACTTCTATGTTTTTAGGTTCAGAAGAGCATATGTACATACATGAATATATGTATAAAAGAGTTATAGTGTAAATATCATATTTCAGCATCAGAAATAGAATAGTTACACTATGACTCCTTGATAAGACAATTTTTACATATCAGAGCACTTATTAATTATTACTATTATTATATTACTATAATATAATTATACTACTATTACTAATTATTCATTACTTGCTAAAACTGCTATGTTTGCTGGTATATGTCCATGACATATGGGAAGACTTTTGGTTTAAAATGGAGAAATGTGATTGTTGCTTATATTTCAATTTATTTATATATTCAGCCCATCTTACTATCCAAAGTCAACTCTTTGGTAATGTCCATTAGCTGACTTACCAGCACCCTGGGCAGATGACAGTCTAGCTTCTGAATGATTCAGAGCCTATACCCTCTCTGGGAAAATCACTATCAAACTGCACTTGCTGGTAACGCATTTCCTGTAAAGCTAAAACAAAATCCATCTTTCAGCAATTTATAACTGTTATTCTATCCCCTGTACTCTGGAAGAAGAGGAAACAGACCTTGGTAGTCTCCTACAAGACATCTAGTATGAGAGTTACTGGGTCTCCTTCACCTATTTCTTCAGTTGTCTTTTTTCTAAGTTAAACATACCCAACTCCTTGAATATTTTTTTTCACGGGGCTTAATTTCTTTCTTTTTTTTAAGTAAAGTTTTATTATTATTTATTAATTTTTTAACAATTTATTAATTCTTTTTTAAGAAAAACACAAGAAGGACATAGTGGATAGAAAATAAAATATCATCACTAGAGAATAATAAAATTTAAAAATCATTATTTCATTAATTTCTAAACCCTGGATTGCCATCTTTTTCTGAACCTGTTCCAATTTCTGTCAATTTTTTCTTAAGTTTGGTGTTCTGAACCGGACACAGTGGGGAAGCAAGATCTGAGCTTAAAAAAGTAAATTGGATAGATTGTTTTACTTGATTAAAGTGGCATTTGCATTTTTTTTTGTAGCCACTCCACTCTGTTGACTTATATTCTCACTGCAATCAACCACTATTTAGATCTCTTTCACAAGTGTTGCAGTAGTGGGTTTCAAATCCCGTCGCTACTGGTTTGCTCGTGGATGTGCATGCGCTCGCATGTGCGCGCAACACTTCTGCACATATACAGAGACGTCCAGATGGCTGCGTGGAGTCTCCCACCACCACCACTACCAGTTTGTCCAATCTGGGGCGAAGTGGTAGCAACCCACCACTGATGTGTCATTATTAAAACAGATGTCCCTTACTCTACATCTGTGCCTTTGATTTGTAAGTGAAGAACCCTGCACTTCCCTGCTAAATTTCATTCTTTTACTTTTAGCCCATCTCTAATGCAGCCTATACTTCTGCATAACTTTAGAATTGCAAGGAGGTTAATAGGCATTGTGGAAGAGATTGTTGTTGATGATGATATTATCCATTCAGTCCTATCCAACTCTTGGCTATTCTATGGGCTAGGTCTCTCCACATCTTCCAATCTTGCATAACTTCTTCTGCTCTGGCTGGTGTCAACCTTGAAGGTGTCCAACCACCATGATTTTTTGACAGCCTTGTTTCCTTTTACTGCTAACTCTTCCAAATATAATTGCTTTCTTCAGTGAATTCCAGTGAATTCCCCTGCATGACATGGCCAAAATAAGTGAGCCAGTTTTATGATTTTGCCTTTTAATAAACAAATGCCATCATTCGAACTTTATGTACCATGAAATGGCGGGGAGTTTTAGATATCACAAGCCAGTTTACTGATCACACTAATGTACTCAAGCTGTAGATTTAATTAATTATTCCTATGCAGAGATTATCTGAGATATAACAATTATTTCAACAGATCCTTCAGGGTAAAAAGATTGAAAAATTCTATTCTAATCTACCAAGTTCATTTTGAATTGTATATGTCTTCTAAAGTGTAAGTTATCCCATCAAACAATGTATCATCTATAAATTTGATGTGCATGTCTTTCACATCTTCATCCAAATAATTAATGAAAATATTGCAATAGAAGATTGAAGACTGACACCTGTAGCATCCTATATCTCTCCATTTTGGTAAAATACCTGGTGAATAATCTTTACATACAATATTTCAGCCACCTTCACAAATAACAGTTGAAGTTTATCAGAGATTCTACTGATAAAATTCTGAATGATTACACTGATTACATTGAATAAGCAAAGAGGAGGTGAATTATATTTTCAGAATGCAAACATACTCTTTGGAGGGTTATTTGGGGAAACTCTCAGCCTAATGTGTGATTCTGAAGGTTCTAGTTGTTGACTATTGAAGGAGATTTTAATTTTTCACATTAAATACATCACAAGCTCTGTCTTTTAATGGCAAGTTTTGATCCCTGGAATACTTCACTGGCTATTAATTGAAATGGACGTTGGCTTACCTGAACGTCCCTTTTAGGTGTGCTGTGACCACAATCCATGTGGGATTTAGTCATCCAATCCTGACAGCCACTGAGTGAAAAAATTCCTTCTTCGTGCTGTGACCACCCCTACAAGTCCCATGGTCCTTCAGTCTTTGTCACGAAGGCGCGGCCACCTATTAAAAAATAACAGTATAACAAACGTTAGTCATAATCCAACACCCCGTAGCAGGAAGCCTAAAGGAAGGGAATGGATTATGGTCGCAGCACACCTAAAAGAGACATTCAGGTAAGTCAACGTCCATTTTCCAGTGTGGTGCTCCCACAATCCATAGGTGGGATATACCCAAGTTCAAAGACCCTGCGCGGGAGGCTGACTGCTTCCCAAACCAGTATCTACAAGAACAGACTGCAAAACTCTCCGGCCAAAAGAAGCTTCAGCAGAAGCGTAAGAATCTATTTTATAGTGCCGGATAAACAGTGTAACCGAAGTCCACGTCGCCGCCCTGCAAATATCAAGGACCGAAGCTTACATCAGTCAAGCACCAAAGAAGCGGCACTGCGTGTTGAATGTGGAAGAATCTTGCCCGGCAACGGTTTTGCCTTAAGTTCGTACGCAGTGGAGATACAGGCCTTAATCCACCGGCCTACTGTGGCAGGCAATATCTTCAGCCCCATAGAAGCTGGATGAAACGAAACCAATAAGGCCTCCGTCCGTCTGAAAGACTCCGTGCGATGGATATAATGTTTCAGTGCCCTTCTCATGTCCAATCTGTGCCACCTCCTCTCAAGTTGGTGCTTAGGAGCCGGACAAAAGTCCGGTAAAACCAGCTCCTGAGCCCTGTGGAAAAGAGATTCACCTTCGGGGTAAAAGATGGATCTAGTCTTAAAACTACAGTGTTCTTGTGGAAAATACAGAGATCCTTCCTAACTGATAATGCAGACAATTCCGATACTCTCCGAGTCGAGGTAATGGCTAGAAGGAATGCCACTTTAAACGATATATACTTGAGTGCGATGGAACCTAATGGCTCAAAAGGTGGTCTGTGAGAGCTTGTAATACAAAGGGAAGGTCCCAGGATGAATATCGGCGCACAGACGGAGGATACAAATTAATTGCCCCATGAAGGAAGCTATTGATCAATGGATGGTACGACAGTGACTTATAAGGGGGACAAGACAGTACGGTAGACAAAGCAGCAGCCTGTCTGCGCAAAGTTGAAGGTGTGAGACCCTTCCTCAACCCCGCCTGCAGGAACTCCAGAACTATAGGAACATCAGCGGACAGGGGGTCAAATGACCGGACACACCAAATGCAGAATGCCTCCAAGATGCCTCATAGATTTTAGAAGTTGAGCGTCATCTGGATGCTTAAATAGTGTCGATCACCTCGTCGGACAGTCGATCCCTCCGCAGGATGGACCTCTCAAGTGCCAGACGGTTAGCTGTAGCCACTGGGGCTCCAGGTGAAGGATGGCTCCCTGACACAGAGAGATCCGCTGCAGAGGAATCTCCCATGGACGAGATGCCGACAGTACGACTAGATCTGCATACCATTGTCTCCTTGGCCAGTTGGGGGCCACTAGGAGTAGTTCTGCGTTTTCTGACACCAGCTTTCGAATGACTTTGGGTATGAGTGGGAAGGGAGGGAACGCATACAGCAGTCCCAACAGCCAGCGACATCTCAGGGCATTGTAGTCCTCCGCCAGAGGATGGGGATACCTGGTTACAAAATGAGGAAGTTGTGCATTCAGATGGCTCGCGAACAAATCTACGCTCGGCATCCCAAAGCGACGTGTGAGTTCTTGAAACAGGCGAGGGTGAAGTTGCCACTCAGCAGGGTCGATCTGTTCCCTGTTGAACCAGTCCGCACAGGTGTTGTCCACTCCGGATATGTGGTCCGCTATGATGGAGAGCAGATAACGCTCCGCCCACCGGAACAGCCTCCCCGACTCCAACATCAGTGATTTCGACCGCGTTCCTCCTTCGCGGTTGATGTGCGTTTTCGCGGAGGTGTTGTCTGTCTGGACCAACACGTGGGCACCTTCCAGAGTCGACTGGAAATGGAGAAGAGCCAGTCGAATCGCCCTCAGTTCCAAAAGATTGATGCTCTTCAATTTCTCCTCTGGCGACCACTGGCCTTGCGCAACCCGATGTAATAAGTGCGCACCCCAACCATGTAGGCTGGCGTTCGATGTGAGAACCAGACGGTCCATCTCGAGGAAATGACACCCACGATTTATCGCCGGGGATAACCACCATTTGAGAGAAAGACGGATTTGTGGCGGGAGGATGATCTTGCGGGACGAAGTACTGCGGCCTGCCCGTTGATAAGGTAGGAGGTGCCACTGGAGAGGCCGGTAGTGGTGTCTGGCCCAGGGTACAATGTCGAAGGATGACACCATCTTTCCCAATAATTGAGATAGGGACAGAAGTGAAGTGAACCTGTGATTGAGAACCTGGGAGATTGATTCCTGGATGCTTTGAACCCTGTCGGGAGACAGATATACTTGTTCTTTTGCGGAATCTATTATCGCCTCGAGGTGAAGGATGCTCGTGGCCAGAATCAATTGACTTTTGGACAGGTTGCTCATAAAACCATGGAGCTGAAAATAGTCTATCACTCGGGCTAAGTCCTGGCCGGCGAGCGCAGGGGACGAAGACAGGACAAGGATATCGTCCAGGTAACACTGGAAGGGTGGACTGGAAGGGTGCGTAAAGATGTGGCCACCACTGCCACAAGCTTGGTGAATGTCCTGGGGGCGGACGAGAGACCAAAGGGCATTGCACAGTATTGGTAATAGCATCCCGCATACTCGAACTGAAGGTAGCATTGATGGGATGGGTGCACTGGGACATGCAGATACGCTTCCCGAAGGTCCACAGATTGCATTAGATCTCCCTTTCCGATGCACCCAAGGATGGAACGAAGGGAGTGCATCTTGAACCTTCGATACCGCACCGACAAGTTCAAGGTTTTCAGGTTGAGTATGCCCCTCCAGCCTCCCAAATTCTTTGGGACTAGAAAAAGAACCGAATAGAATCTGGCGCCCTGTTGGTCTGGCGGGACAGGTTCTATAGCCTTTATTGTTAACAAGTGGTGTATTTCCTTGTCCATTAAAGATCGCATGAGCGGTGAAGATGAAATCAGACAACGCACGAACCGCCGTGGTGGGATCCTCATAAACTCGATTAATAGGCCTTGGGAGATGGTATGAAGAACCCATTTGTCCGACGTTGAAAGCACACATCGGTGGTAGAATTGTTGTAAAAGGCCTCCAATGGGAGCGAGAGGCTGGGCGTCACTTGCCTCACCAGAAGGGCTTGTATCCTGATCCACGGCCTGGTTTCTTGTTGGACTCTTGCGACCTGTTACAATCTCTGAATTGTTGTTGATCCTGAAATCGGTCACTGCCGTATCCAGACGATCTTTGAGAATAGGACCCCCCTGGTCCGGAGTAAGCCCGAAAGGGCTGTCTCTGAATATGAGGAGTGTAGCGACGCTCAGGCCTCCGGTAAGAGGATGGTAGAATCTTCCTCTTATCTTTGTCCTCTATTAATAGAGGATCCAAGGCGGAGCCAAACAATTTAGAGCCTTCAAATGGTGCGGTGCCAGCTTCCATTTAGCCTTGGCATCTGTTTTCCAATTTCGAAGCCAGAACAAATGTCTGGATGTCACAGTGGATGCAAGCATGCAAGAGGCAAACTTGGCCAAGTTCAATATTCTGTAGGGCAGAATATTCAGTGGCAGCCACTATTTTGTTAATATCTTGGTACCACCTTGTTTCTTCTGGGGGAAGGCATTCCTGGAGCTGCCTGAGTCATATCAACACCGCCCTATTGAAGAATGATGTAGCGGTGGCAATCTTGATAGCCCAGGCCGCCGCCTGGTGAGCTTTACGGAAAGAAAGTTCCATCTTCCGGTCCTCCGATTTAAGACCATCCAAGGCATCAGTTGACATAGATGAACACGTCGAAAGATTGGCTACTGGAGCGTCTACCGATGGCAAAGACAGGAGGTTCTCAAGTTCCGGAGCTGCACAGAATAGTTTTTTGTCAAGATTACTGGGCGCTGTGAGAGCACCCAGCTGAACCTAGGGAGAACGAATCACCTCCGAAAAAAGTTGGGGACAAGGAATAAAATCCTTGTCCGGTTTAGAGGGATTGAACAGGGAATCATGAGGTCCCGCAGCCGTCTGGGAGTCCGTTGCCGATTTTTCTTTCCCTAGGTTCGTGGTTAGATGGGCCTTGTGAAGGAGGGATTTAAACATTGATGGCTTAAAAAGTCCAGTAAATGCAGGAGTGTCTGGAGTGAGGCCCTCGTCCTCAGATAAAGCCACGTCCTCGGGAAATTCCTCCCCTTGCTCAGACTCAGCTGATGACTCTGGGTCTTGACGGCTGGGGGAGCGAGCTCTGGTTGAGGAGGTTTTCGGTACAGACGGCTGAGAGAGCATAAGCTGTTGTTGTGGAAGCATGGTCTGCTGCATACCCGCTGCCAGAATGGAAGATAGCACCAAAGACAACAAAGTTGGAAAGTCGAATTGTCCTCCCATAAAACTGCCATCAGCTGTTCAAAGGCCCGCCGCTATGGGCGTGAAAGTGGCCTCAGGCATACGACGTTGCGTCGATAGGACTGGACTCATGCCAACTGATGAGACATCTGGCAATGACACAGATACCCCCTTAGCCCCAAGCCAGAAGGAGCCCCCCTCCTAGGCGATTGGTTTGTGTGGTAAGGGAGGGGCCGCAGATGATGTCCCCGCACTGGCTGGTTGCGTAACATTATCACCCAGCTCCAGTGAAGCCTGAACGGCCCTCTTGGCCTTATCATATTGTCTTTCTAACGCCTTATGGCGTCTCAAGGCATCTTTATCAGGCTTGGCATGTCTGGGGTTTCGGCTAGACGACGCAGCCCACTTCCCAGTCCGCTGTTTCTGGGCCTTGGGGGATCTGGGTGGAGACACCTCCTGTTGAAGGTCGGACGATAAAGACGAGTCTGCCATGAGGCCCCTTGTGAACAGTCCGCTCACAGTCCAACAAGTTCAGTAATGATGAAACTTAGAGCCCAAAGTCAGGACACCGTCCCCAATAGCGGGCCCTCCGAACCCCTTGCTGCTGCAATGCAACCAGTCACTTAGAGGGGAACAGATTGAGTACCCCCAATGAAAGGCGGCCCACTTATCTGTAGCATGGCACTGATCGCTCCCCTCAGGCCTCAGAACTGAATCGCTAGAGCAATGACACACCCCCGGTTCTAAAAGGAAGGCCACAGCGAATCAAAAATGGCGGCCGGAAGTGCCTTGGAGGTGAAAACCACAGGAAGTTTTAGAGTCAGTTTTCACCACTCTGTGCCAATATGATATATCCAATAAACTTATTCTTTGAGGAACCTACTTGCCTCGGAGTTCTGTTTGCATGGGTATATTACTTGGAACCCTGACACCAGTCTTAATTTTTTTCATAGATATTGATGCTAGTTAGAATGCACATTAATAATATGGAAACTAACAAAAGGGCTAAGAAATTGGTAGTGCATGTCTTTATTAAGTGTGAAAAATTTATATTAGTATAATATAATACTAATTATATTAGTAGGACAAAGGACATTCATTCTCCTCTGATTATATAACTGTTTGAGCAACCAAGTTCCCTTTCCATATTTGAGTAATTATTCCATCATTTGGAGATATAATCAAATTTATGTATGTATATTATTTCATTTTTAATCTTCAGTATACTATTTTTTCTCCTTTTTTCTTTTAAACTTTAACAGACTTAGAAGTAAGCAAAACTAAATGCATGGTATAAGATAGGCACAGGTATAAGACTATAGTAATTAATATAAATGTAATTTCTCCCTTCGCCTTCTTTTATTTTGTCTGTGTACATATGTGTAAATTAAATTTGGCTAATTATTACTTTGCTATTTCAACTGTATTTAAAAAATTAAATAGATTAAAAAACAAACTTACAAACTCACAAATACCATTTCACAATTTATTTAAAATCTCCTTATTAGCAAATTATTTTATATTTTAGGATTAAAATAATTAAGGTTTTTTTTTCTAGAAAGGACCCAGAAGGTTATGGAAGTCAAGTAGGGGAGAATATTAGAATAATTTCGTTAGCTGTTATAGTAACAAATCTTATGGAAACTGGAGAGCTATAATATTACATTTCAATGTTGCAAGTTTGTAGAATGCCTAAGCTTGTATACATTATTCTTTAGCACTCTTTGAACCAAAGAAATGTTAACCATGTCATTTAGCTGTAGGAAAACTTAGATGATTACACAATGATTCACAAAGTTATAATCCTGTATAAACAAATATTACAATTTATATGATTCATATGATTTACTTATTATTCCTTTTCACCTGGCACTTAAGCCAAGACGTTGCTTATACATTACTTTTCCAAAAGAAAAATGAAAGGCAGTCCCTGCCCTCAGGCCTATGTTCTAAAATAATGGCACAAAAGAAATACGGAGGCACCATATTTAATGTCATTCAGTTCTTAGCAGGTTCTAGTCTGTGTATTTCTAGTGTAGAAAATAATACAACAGCTAATAAAGGTTCTTATTTTTCTTCCTCCCATTTTGAAACCATGTTTTAAAGTATTTAAACAAAAGAAAATTTCCTTTTGATCTTAATGTTTAAATATGAACTTAAAAGGGCATAAGTATTTATGTTTCTCCGCCTTTCTTTTGTCAAGTTTGAATAATGGCTTGCCCCTTACATGAACAGCCATTCTTTTGAATGACCAGCATGCTGCTGGATTCATGTAATGTAGTTGTCAGATCTGGAAGCCATATTTCTACCTTTGTGCCTTCAAGCTTCAGGCCTGCCACAAATCCTATGGTGGGAAATTGGGAGGGGGACTGCATAGAGAGAAGATACATAGTCACAATAAAATTGTTTATAGAAAGTCAAGGCCATGGGACCCTGCAGCTGTGTGGAGAAGAATGAGGAGGTATCATCTGTTCTGGACAGTAATTGATTGGGTGTGTAAACTTTCTTTTGGGTGTGGAAAACCCGGAAGCTCTCAGATTTGGGTTTTCACAGATGTGCCAAGATGACATCTCTAATAAAGTTTAGCTTTGAGGAAATTCAAGCCTCAGAGTTTGATTTCATTGGGGGTGTTACTTGAAACCCTGACCGTAGTTTGCTTTTTAATCAATCCTTTGAATTTAAAAAAAAATCTTTCTAGGATCTTCCTGTTGTTTTTTATGTGCTTAAAAATATTAGCTACTGAACAAAACTTTCACTTTTTTTCCCCCTTGAATGAAGATCCAATACTATGAACCAATTTCCCACTACTATACCAAAGGTCAACAGCTGGGTTTATATTCCATTTGAATTATTTTATCTGGTGAGTGAATTAAATTATTTGCAATACAGACTGATTGAATAACTGGTGAAAAAATTAACAAGTATGTCACAGGATATTTATTTTCATGTTAGAAAAAAACTTGGGGACATATATGTATGACAGGAATAAGCAACTCATGTTTCATTGGTATTCCCACAATCTTTGCAAATGTACTTGGGACTGAAACTTATAACATCCGTCTCTGATATATACAATAGGATAATAATAGTAAATAACTACTCTTTGCCAAAAGAAGTATATGAGCATGACATGATGCAAGGTTTCTATGCAACAATTAAGGCCTACATTTTTAAAAATCATGGTGAAATGTCTCTCGCTTTATGCTCTTAAAAATAAATACTATGCATTTTTCCAGTCCTTGGCTTGTATACAAATGGGCAGCTTTAGCCAGCTTCAAGGACAAGTTTGAAGAGCCATGATAACTAATTCTAATCAAGGAATGGGACGCTGCTGCTTTAAAAAAATCTGAGTTTCCTCTTCTGCTCTCCCTCCTCTATCTCTCTCCCTCTTATTCCAATTGCAGGCTGGGAATGTTCTGCAGCAGTCTTCTCACCCTATCAATAAGGTTCAGTTAACCAAGGTGGAGGATGGGAGCAGCATGGAACTGTCCCAGCTCCTCAATGAGATCAGGGCAAACTATGAAAAGCTCCTCAGCCGAAATCAGATAGAGACCATCCTCTCGGCAGGGACACAGGTAATGTCCATATACAGACAGGCACCTACTTGAATAAGGAGACAATCCAGTGTGCACTCAGTTCTTCTCTCAGCCTCTGTGAGGTACAGTATTTACATTTTCAATGCAGTGTTTGGGGGGGGGGGAAGCAACCATCTCTCTCTCTCTCTCTCTCTCTCCCTCTCCCGCTCCCCCCCCCTCTCTCTCTCTTCCACAGCACGTCTAGACTCTGAGGCTAGGGGGAAATATGTTGAGGTTTTTAAAACGAGTAACCAAGTAAAGCTGCATAGAGATATTTCTCAAAACAGAATAACAAACCTTGTGCAGCTCCTCTGCTCCATTCATCATTTAGATATAATTTTCTCTAGGGAGAAAAGCATTTAAGATTGGTAAAGAATGGATTTTAAAAGATAGGTCAAGAGGACCCTGTGTTTTATAGCATCTTTAAAAGAGAAAAGTCAAGATCACACTGTTCTGCAATGCTTT
The DNA here is from genome assembly GCA_038048745.1 of Coluber constrictor foxii. Taxonomy (NCBI): domain Eukaryota; kingdom Metazoa; phylum Chordata; class Lepidosauria; order Squamata; family Colubridae; genus Coluber; species Coluber constrictor. The sequence continues at coordinate 77,370,027 of CM075961.1, forward strand.
GCTTGTCTGGTTTAAGTCTCATGTTTGCTAAAGGTTATCCAATCAGAAGGACAGCATTACAAATTCACCCAGGAAAAAAAATGCCTTTGAATCACAGTCACAACATGCACCAGACTGCTGAGCTAACTGTCAGGAATAACATTAAACAGGATGCAGGCTGAGCATCCTATTATGCTTTTGAGTTTGCCATTTCTGAATGAGTAATAGTTTTGGTATTATGTTTAACGGCTGGCTTGCTTTGGGGCAATCCAGCCCCAAAACCTGCAGAAATTATGCTCCAGATAACTTGGCCTACAGTAACTTCTCGCTTAGTAAGATTCTCAGCAGATTAGTATCAGGATTAGTTTATTTGGATGGAAAGTCTCCAGAGAATGGAAAACTCTTTGCAAACTATTGCCAAGGAAATTCCATTATTTGTATCCATGTAGTTTCATTATTTGCTTCAAGCCAGTATTTATAGGTAGTCCTTGATTTTACAACCATTTAGAGATCATTTCGAAGTTGTAATAGCACTAAAAAAAGGTGATTTTTGATTGATCCTTGCATTTATGACCATTGCAGCATCCTCACAGTTACGTGACCAAAATTCAGGTACTAGGCAACCAACATTTATTTACCACAGTTGCAACATCCCAAAACCAGGTGATCACCATTTGGAACTTTCTCAGCCAGCTTATGACAAGCAAAGTCAATGTGGAAGCAAGATTCGCTTAACGACTGCATGATTCACGTAACAATCATGGCAAAAAACAAAAGATCATAAAATTGGGCATGACTCCCTTAAACAAAGCCTTGCTTAGCAACAGAAATTTTGGTCCCAATTGTTTATTAAGTCAAGGACTACTTATATTAGACTTGTAATAGGACTGTTATTGAACTTTAGATTCAAATTTTTAAAACATCTTGAAGGACAAGGGAGCACAAACATAGTACGTGTCTGAAATATCTCAAGCCAACTGCATTCCTTGGAAATATGACCTGGAAAATTTCTCAGGATCAAAATTCTCCCCATCAGGCAACTCCAGCAGTTTTAAAGTTGTATTATGTTTAGATTGCTCTAAACAGTTGAAAGCAGAGTTCCACGGGTCTCCCTCCTTTATATTCATTAACATAACCCCAATACTTGTATAGACTATATGGCTTTTGAAATGAAGGTGCTAAATAGAATTACATTTATTTCATCTTTGTATCCAGAAAACCTGCATCTCTGGCACAGCTGCCATGATATCCTAGAGTAATACACAGCTGCTTTATGCTGATGCAGACGACAGATATTTGCACCGTCCATATCAACTTTTAGAGATCAAATCCATAATGTCCACTGATTTCTTCCAACAGCTTTGTATGCAATCACTGAAAATATGATTTAATGTTTTAAAACTAGTTTTACATACAGTATTCTTGGGGGGAAAGAAATACAAAGACCCAAAAGGATCAGTGGCCTCTTGTTCAATAAACAATAAACTTTAAAAGCATGGGCGTTTTATATTTTTAAAATGTTTTCATAATGTTTTTTTAATAATTTCTATGTTCATTATCGCATTACTTTTGTTGTAAGCCGCCCAGAGTTCCTTAGGAGTTGGGCAGCATAGAATGTGGTAAATTCAATTCAATTCAATTCAATTCAATTCAATTCAAGATCCTGGAGCTAGGAAAAATTGAAGTTACCTGTGTTGTTTGGTCAGGTTTTTCAACCAGTATTTTCAGACTTCAACCATTATTTGTCAAGAGATAAGCAATTATGATGCAGTATAACTCAGCAGAGGTTCATTTTCAAATTAAGATAGTAGGTTTAACCTCTAAAGTCTTTAGCAGCTTCCAACTAACATTCTTTAGAGAGAATTTTTCTCCATTAAGGCCATATTAAATGCTCACATACTATAATGTATGTTGCAAAATTTACAATAATAGTCATGAAACTATCCTATAGATGTTTCCCTGTGTATATCTCTCAAAGTTTTTACAAACAGAATTGTAAAATTTTTATTTTACTTGCATTAGAGTGATTAATAGATTGCTCTTGACATTTTTTTTGTTTGGTTTTATAGAGATACTCAATTTGATGGTACCTAACTTAAGCTATGACTGTGTGGATGCTAATTCCATATGTATGCCATTAATGCTTTGAAATGTTATTGTTAGTGAAATATTTGCATTATGGTTAGTGAAATGGTCCTTAATTTAGAGAGCACATTTTTAGCAATTATTTACTCAGTAAAATGTTTTTTCATTCAACTTCCTATGCACATGCCATCCCTTTCTTGAAAACTTTGTTTCAGAAGATCTGATAAGTATCTGCAACTTCTGAAAATATATGTTTCAGCTTGTGTTAATTCAATAATTGAAATTCTCTCTCTCTCTCTCTCTCTCTCTCTCTCTCTCTCTCTCGCTCTCGCTCTCTAATCTATTTATGGTTTTGTGGATTTTCTTATTCATTGGATTCTCAGAATGTTGTATTTAGGTCTAGCTAGTGTTTTATTTAGGTCTAGCTCTATCAAGAGACTGAATTCCTTCCACACATATGATAATCTGGAACTGGTAGCTATCTTGGGTAGCAACTATTCAGAAGAGATAAGTAGACAAAACTTATCCCTTCTACCCTCAGACGAACCAAAGGGCATTGTTCTGTTACTGGTGCTTAAACTACAATTTAATAACCAGTTCTGTTAGCTTCTGTATAAACATATGGAGAAGCTCAATCTTAAATATAATGCTTTGAAATCTAGGAGTCTGATCTGCAGCTGTCAGTTACTCTGTCTGCTCCACCTTGAAGTGACATCTGAAGTCCAGCCTCCACTAACCAGGCATATTTCTAACTGAGCTCAGTTGCTGGTGACCTATGAACACATTCATGCAATTTTCTTGACAATAGTCAAGAAATGAACTACTTTTTTCTTCTGGGATTTTTTTTACTACTCAATCTAGCCCATAGTTCACTGAAAGTCCTCCCAAGTTGACCAATACACAGGTTTGATTCTGCTTGGCTTCCTGATCTGCAGTTTCTGCCATCTTCCAAATCATGCTGGGATTATATTATGGCATTGTTATAATGTCTTTTTTTCTTGTCTTCATCCTCTCCCTTATTGGTCTGAAGAGGATTGTATTATTATTATTATTATTATTATTATTGTCATTTATTCCTTCCCTTATGTAAGATGTACACTGATTCTGGCCAGGAAAAGAAAAAGAAATATTGATTGCCCTCCTCCTTACAGAAAAGTTATCTAGTTTCTTCTATTTGCCACTTCTAGAAATAGAACAGCATCTTGCAGTGTGCCTGGGCCTCCTCCTTAACAACTGATTCACTTCTTTGAGAAAACAGAAGGATCACCCATCCCCAGAAGGGAATCTGTCAATCACCATAGCTCCTATAGCTTTTGTGGATTATTTGGTATGAGTTTCTTTCCAAAACCAATTATTTTATTTGTTGCATTTATAACTCACCTTTCCTACTACCACACCCTTTACAAATTTTCCTCATAATAATCCTATGCCATATATCAAACTAGGATATTGTGACTGATCCAATCTACCCACTGAATTTCAGGAATTTAATCTATTTATTATAGTCTCGGGAAAAATATGGCATTATTACAAAGACATATTATTAACTATTCCATTACTAGCATTTGTGCCAGGAGTCTCAAATCCACCTTAGTTTATTACTTATTAAGGTTGGTTTAATGTGCACAGTGGAGTTTTAGAATCTAATAAATAAAAACTATTTCCAAACATCAAAATCTTCAAAATTCAGCTGCTAATAATTATGTGCTTCCTGTTTTAGGCACAAAATCAGGTGGGAAGGACCAGTCCCTCTTCCTCAACCCTAGGAAGAAAATAGTAGCAAGCCACTTCCAAAAATGTAACCAAGAAAATAGAAGGCCTTGTCCAGACAGACACCAGGAATCAAGTTTGTCTGGAAAGCATGGGGGGAAAGTTCTTATTTTGATTGCAAGGGAGAGAGAGATTTGGTAAGGAAGGATGTCAGAAAAAAAAATCTTTATAATAAACACATTCAAATATTATGTGCTCCACTCAGTGGAGAAGGATACTGAAAAATCTCCATTCCCACCCCACTCCTGGGGGAAGGATATTGCAAAATCTCCATTCCCACCCCACTCTGGGGCCAGCCAGAGGTGGTATTTGCCAGTTCTCCAAACTGCTCAAAATTTCCACTACCGGTTCTCCAGAACCTGTCAGAACCTGCTGGATTTCACCCCTGGCTCCACTCTTTAAATCTATCCTATTTCACAAAGGTATGTGGTAATCTCAACTCCAGTGGTGTTTTTTTCTGTTATCAGCTTTCAAGGATAATTGAAAGAATGCAGTTAAAGCTATTCTTTATCTGCCCCTTGTGAGAAACTAAATATTGAGTTGCTCTAAAATCATTTCTTAACTCTTTTCAATAGTAAATAAGTTGTATTTCCTTCAGATAATTCTTTCCATATGTTAATAACTTGGCATTTTCCCCCTATGTAAACATACCTCTTCAATTGTGTTAAAACAATCCTAACTTTATGATTTAACTTTTTAAACCAAGCTAAAGACAACATCAAATAACTTACAGATAATGGGTGCAAATGTTAATACATAGGTCTATGGTAAAGAAACTGTAAAGGGACTACCAATTTCCAATCTTATTTCAACATTCTTAACAATGCAAAGTAGCCTTAGTACATCCCTTAAAATGTATGTTTCTTTCCCATAAAATAAAATTGAATGCCATATAATAATCCTGTAATAGTTTGTCTTTATAAATCATATCTAGGAAAGCACATAACTTGACTCATTGTTATAAAGCTGTGATGGCGAACCTATGGCATGCGTGCCAGAGGTGGCACGCAGAGCCTTCTCACCAGCTGCTCTTCTGGTTTCTGGCACACACATGAGGGCCGGCCAGCTGGTCTTTGTGGGCGCTGGAGCGCCGGAAACCCCAAAACCAGCTGATCGGTGCTCCAGCTTATGCAAAGACCAGCTGGCTGGCATGCATGTGCATGCTGGAAAGCCAAAGACACAAGTGCACTGGCCTGCTGGTCTTCGAGTTTCCGGTGCTCCAGCACATGCACACACATACACACATTCCAGTTTGGGCACTCAGTGCCATCACTGTTATAAAGGAATCACACCTTGAATAACACAAGTTCAATCGAATAAAGAAATGATTGGAAAGGGATACTGATGTAATTTAAGTTTGCTCATTTGCTAAATGAGGTATCCATAATCAACTTTATTTCCTATGTCCTTTAGAACATACAAGAACCTTTGTTTTATTACAATTTATCACTGCTGTAAAATCTCTTGAATATAATAGATGGAAGACTTCTACTCATTCTGGGCAAAACATCTTCAGTTTGTGAAAGCAGTATGGTATAATCTGTATATATAATATAGTAATTTTCTTCCCTACCAGTTTTAAAGGTGACGTTCCAAAGAGAATAAATTGGAGGTTATGTCATTTACATGTAGGTTGAACTGGGTGCCACCATGCTTCAGTGACATACTGTATACCTCTGATCACTGGGACTGATTTACAGAAATCACCTATTGGGCTACTATGCACTTTGAAGAAAGTATTTTTATAGAGGTGTTTTATCAAGAAAAGCAATCTTTTATTCATGACTATTGCAATTTTTTCCCCAGAATCATTGTTTTACGATGGAACTGAGGTCAGATTTAAGTCTACGAAGACGACATAAATCTTCCCTTTCAAATATTTAAAATATTTCTCTGTCCGTTTAAATTTTAAACTTTTAAATACTTGAAAATTGAACAACTGCCTTTAAAACTATCTTGCTCTGCTATTATACTAGTAGATTTTCTTTCTCTATCCAAATTCCTCAGTTTACGCGGATATGAATCTGGTTTGCTCAAATCTTAGTTTCATACTTTAGATCTAATTTGGTGTGCACCAGGATAATTGTACTTACAGATAATTCCATCAACATCCATCAGAAGTTATTTCATTTCATCCATCAGAAGTTATCTCATTTTCCCATTTTAAGTTAAGAGACCCATCTGATAACCAGTTTACAGGAAATTTAGGAGAAACAGAATCCAACAGTTTTTATCATAATGCAAGAAAAGATATAGTACATTGGTTTTAAACTGAAAACAGTTCATTTGCTGTTTATTCTTACAGCACTGCTCACTTCAACCTAATCAATTTTTCTAAAGAAAACTCGGTAAACATTGTGCTTGGGAAAGAATCACTTTCCAGTCAGAGAATTACCAAAAAGGCTGAAACTAGACCATATTACCTATTTTTCAGGTTGTATTATCCACATTATTTTTAAAAGCTTTTAAAAATTTATTTAAAAAGAGAAAGAACATGGTAGCACTATGAGTTTTTTTAAAAAAAACCCATCAGCCTCAAGAATAACCTTGTCAAAAATACTTCTGGGCCCCACATATAATTCCAGGGTGTCTTTGAAGATTAAAAATGATAAGAAGCTGTAGCCCAGCATTCTATGTAAAATCATACACACGTCTGCCCAGAAGAAAAGACAAAGATGGTTTGGCATGATAGAGAGCATCCAAAAGATTAGATGAAATTATGGGGAGCTATCTTATCCGTTTACTTTGTAGTAAATAGATGTTTTATACCTGGCCATGCCCACCATGGCACTATTTTGAAAATATCCATAATGTTTTTGAAATTCCAAATGTATCCAAATGGCCCTAAATATTTGGAGATCCCTGCCATACCACAGCACCACGCTGGTTCTGAAAAGTATTTTTATATATCATAACGTGCTCTGCAGTAATGTTCTCCAATGTGGTACACTCCGGATGTTTTGGTGTAAAAGTTCTTGTATATGATGGGAGCTTTAGATGAAATGCTGCATATGCTAGGTCCTTCCTAGCCAATACATTAACTTTTTGGCATCCACTAGTATTTTATAGAGGAACTCTTCCAAACAGCTAAGCATTTAATTTTTTGCTTTGTTTCATTTTCCAGTCATCAATAATCTACTCTTTGACAAGAGTACTGTTTCATCACCCAATCTGGCTGCATCTTGGAATTAAATTACTTTTATCAGCTTTCCTGCTTTGCTCCCCAAGATTCAGAATCTGAGTTTCAGAAACTATATGCCTTCATTCAACATTTTAAAAACCCTCATAATCAGTCTCCCCATCATCATTCTGTAACATGAAAATAATGAGAAAAAGGCATTGGCACAGATCACAGTCCTACACACCTCCATATGCTAGAAGCTTACTTGACTTTATATAAGCTAGCACAGCCTTGTCCATGTTGAACACAAGACTCATCTCTATTCTAATCCCTGGGACAAGAAATGATTTTAAAAAGTTCATGTTTCATACGGATTCAAATTTCATATGGATTTTTATCTCTCCCTCATCACCCCTCCCACAACTTAATTTCCAGAAATCTCCAGATCTGTCCCTGAACCTGGGCTTTCACAATCTCATGGATGCAGTCAATCTACCATAACACTTTTAAAAATCACATTAAAACAAATCTCTCAAGATTCTCCACTGTGGTTTTATAATATCCCTGAAAAAGGGCTTCCAAATTTCTTAGGCTATTATAAATTAATAGTCCACTCATCCTGTCCAAATTAGGGAAGGCACTGTGTGAGATTACTGAAATTTCACTCTTAGCAAGCTGGCAATACTTCTGCCATTTTGTATTTTTTAAAAATGCTTGTAACATTTGAGGATTTGTGAGTGTCATTTGGAAAGAGAATAATATTTTAGTATCTGTGACACTAGAGTTTACCACTCCAGTTAGCAGTCAGGCTGCTAGTATCAGAATGAACTAAAGCTTTATGATAAATTTTAAGGCAAGCACAAGGGAATCACAAATAAATCAACTAGTTCTCAATTTATGACTGATTGTTATGTCTGTCATAACTTTGTCCTCAAAGTTATGACAGACTTCCTTGAGTGGTCAGGTGACTGTATTTGACAACTGTATTTATGGGTCTTTGCAGCATCTCATGGTCACATGACCTTATTTTATGACAGTTTTGACAAAAATTGGAATTTGCTTCTGGCTTTTGGCAAGACTGGCCCATAGCAAACAATTTGCTAAACAACATTCATTTGATGACCACTGCCAAAAAGGTCATAAAATTGGATTGGTCACGAGTGATTTGATTTACAACTGTCACAACTTACGACCATAATGGGCAGGCTCCATTGCAGTTATAACTTAAGGTCTATCTATGTCACTAGATACCATGCACAGTACTATACCATATCCTGCAGAAATCTTCCCCAGCCTGGTGTCATTCTTATATGCTGGACTACAAATCTTATAATATTTAACCATTTTTTAGAAGTTATTATACTGAAATCATTTTTAGCATTCAGAAATATGTTTACATTACTGTTTTGACTGTATTTTGATTGAAATTGAAGATTTGCTTTCTTCAGTTATAAGGCCAAGCAACATTACAAATGGAACAAATGAATTATGATTTGTTTCAGAAAGTTGGGTCTTCACTCACACAAGTTTAAATTTTCATTGTTCCTGACAATGTTGACCTTGCATTGTAAATATTCCCTGCAGTTAGAAAAAGTCACAACTGCAAGAATGAACAAAGATGAAGAAATCTTAAAGGCAGCCAGGGCAGAACTAAACGAAGCTAGACGCCAGTGGCATCATATGCAGACCGAAATAGACTCTCTTCATGCCATGGTAAGTGTGAGCAAACAGCTATTCTAAAATTGTTTTCAGAAAGAAAACATTTCTTCTTCTGTTAACTCACAAGTTTAAACATCTTTATTATCCCTTCTAATAAGAAGAACAATGAAATGTTCTTTGGGGTTTTAAAATAGGGAGACAAAAACGCCCTTCCGTATTAAAGTTTTCTGAGTAGATTTAAATTAATTCATGAATAGGCCTCATGGGGGAAGTAATTATTAGAAATGTAGACATTTTAGTTTAAGAGTTCCTAGCTACTTTCTTCTTGACAAAACATGGTAGTATAACTGATATTGAGAAGTAAATCTACACTTAGACTGTTACTTTATATTGCAGATGAGAGCAAAGTTTATTTCTTCATAAAATATTCATACTTTCTTAATTAAAAAAAACCTTATGAGTAAAAAAATAAAATGACAAAAAATAATAGTGACTTGTGTGATGTTTTATAATGTAGAAAATTTATCTGAAAAGTTAATTATGTTTTGTTCTAATACTTACAACAGGAGTAATCCATTGAGGGAACTAGGCCATTTTAAAAAAAAATGAAGTTAAGGAATTAATTAATGGTATATCTGAGAAACCCTTTTTTTACCATGAACGTATGCTTTCAATTCCCACACCTTCTGCTAACATTAAAACTAAAGCCAAATATTCTTCAGACCAGCACACCAATATGGCCTAACACCAAATAAAACAAATTTCTATTGGGATTCTTCTACTGCACCCTAAGCCTGAGACAACTGAATCCTCTATTGACCCTTTCTGAATTGTCCTGAAGATTTCAGTCTCTAAAGATAGAGAAAACGGATCCATCCAGCCCATATTTTCCAACCAGGTTATCTTTCATAAGCTTATTATTTGCTACACATAATTATATATTTCTATATGGTCCCCCCTCATTTTATGTAATGCACAACTATATTAATCTTCAAAAATTGTTAATAGGGATACTACTGTTTTGTTGTTTCCTGTCTTTCCTGTTTATTTATGAACTTTCATAGTTGTGGGATAATGTACTTTCTCTCAGATATTCTTCACTGCACAAGTTGATTTGTTAGTAGGATTTTTTTTTTCCTAAAGGCATTTTTACTAAATTTGCTCCTGTTTTTAATCTTTTTTAGGCATTTTATACAAATGAAAACCACTCTGGGAACACTTAAGATCAAATATGTATGATAAAAATAATTCCAATAAGTATAATACATATATTTATATCCTTTGTTAACCAGCATTTTTAACCAGGACTATTACAATTTAAAAAATGATAACCAATGACATTTGGAGAAATTTTACCAGAACTACATTGGTTCAGGAAGTTAGAGAAAAGAAATTTCAAGAAACTCCTCTCAGGTCACTTGTATAAGTCTCCTGGCTTCCTCTTCCCTATCTGATTTCATGGGGATCACATCAAGGAAATAAAATACTTAATATATATATTAACATATATGATATAAGCATATTCATCTAGTCAATTGTACAAGTCAATTGTTTTTTATGGTTTATAAGGTAAGGCACTGTTTAAATACAGATTTCATTATGTTTAATAGAAATTTTCGATTTGGATTTTTCTGAAAGTAAGGTGTTGCTAATTGTTTTTAAATGGTTTTGGTTTGTTTGGATGTACACCTTGGTATTTTAATCAGAAATTTCCTATAATAGGAAAGGGGGTTGGAGAATTCACTACAGGCCACAGAACTACGATACCAAACACAGCTCAAGCACTTGGAAACAGAAATTGAAGATCTGGAGAAGGAGCTCCAGGAAGTGCGGCAGGACATCGAAAAACAACTCCAGCAACATGAAATATTATTAAATTCCAAGATGAGACTTGAGCAGGAAATAGCTACCTATCGTAGTTTGCTGGAGAAGGAAGAGAAAAGGTACCTTTGCCAAAATCAAAGTGACAGAGATTGTTAAGTACATTGCATTAGTTGCAATATGACTCAGGATGTGTAAACCACCAGGAATCTTTTGATTGGTGCTTTGTAGAACAAACTGGAGTGTGTTGAATTCATACATAAAACTAAGTCAGAATGAGGAAGTTCACGTATAACAAGGCAAAATCAAGCCAACCCCATTATGCCTTTCTGTTGCATAGGAATCAGATCAGTAAAACGAACAAAAATGTCTCATTGTCTAATAATGAATTGAGGAAATTCTTGATTGGAATAGAATTTCTGGGAGAACTAAACACTGAGATGGAAGAGATTATTTGAAATATTTATTTATTAATCAAATTTATATAGCCACCTACAGTCAGGTATTGATATGGGCAGCTACAGGTAGTCCTTGTCTTAAAACCACAATTTCCATTGCTAATCAAGACAGTTGTTGAGTTTTGCCCCATTTTTCAACCTTGGGACCCCTCATAAACACGAATCAGTTGCCAAGTCTTTGAATTTTGATCACATGACTATGGAGATGCTACAACGGTCATAAGTGAGAAAAACGGTCATAAGTCATTTTTCAGTGCTGTTGTAACTTTGAATGGTCACGAAACAAATTGTTGAAAGTTGAGGGCTACCTGTATATATATTTGATTAATAAATAAATAAATAAATAATGTTGGACATCAGCATCAGCATCATGCATACTATATAAATTATTAATGTACTTAATTTTCATTATACTATCATGACATGCTATCAGTTGCCCCCAAACAATACTCATGTTGGGGAGAAAGAGAACAGATAATTAGACAATTAGAAAGCAGTTGATTTCTGGAGAGGCTTGCATTTAGATTTATATTATATGCTATAGTCAGTATACAAACATGTTTTTGAGGTTAAGAATAAACCCAAATCGTTGTTTTTCCTCTTCATTTTGTATTCTGTTACTTTATGAGGTAATAAAGTAGAACCACACTAAAGACTGAAACAACATACCATAGCATGTTCTTTCAGCATGGCCTAGTTCCTCTTCCAGAGTAGTAAAGAAAAAGCACAATTAATTAAAAGAAAACATCTGCAAGAACAAGTTCATTTATTTTTATTGATCTGATTTGATTTCTGGGTTGCCTATTTGTCTAGAGGAGACCTTGGGCAACTTACAAACATTAAAAACTGGTAAACATTAAAACAAACAATAAGTAACATAATGATAATTTACAACTGAAAGATGAGGGGTAAGGAACACAAAATATAGAGGTGGGGTCTTCTCTTAATCTGATAGCCACCTCCAAAGTGGTGCATTCTTCTGGGAGCCCATGCTAACTGGCAGAGCCAGGTCTTCAGACTCTAATAGAAGATTAGGAGCGGGGAAGGTGTTTAATGTTCCAAACTAATGCATTTCCCCCCTCTTTTTTCACTGAATGCAAAAGGAAGAGTTTAAAAGTCATCACTTCCATCTTTGTACTAATCATAATGATTGCTCTTTGCTTTGGAACTTAAAAAATTGTTCATAAAACAAAAACCAAGAACATCTCTCTTAGGATCTATAATACAATTCAATCAAAATGGAAATTTAGGATCATCTCTTATTCATGGACAAAAGTAGATGCAGGAAATAGATTCATGGAAGTATATTGTCATAACAAAAATGATTTACTGAAACTATGAAACCATCAATTGAGCAAGTTCAGATGTAACATATTATAGCGTACTATACAATTATGCTGAGTTTTGTGTCTACAGAATTAGTTTTTTCTTTGGCATATAATAACAGAAGAACCGGAAAGCTGTTATCAGGTGCTGATACTAGAGTCTCAATTCAAAGATCAGGAAACTATGGCTAATTAAACTACCCATAAACTTCAACATAATAATAACTTCAATAATAAAGATTATATCTGAACTAGGCATTTGCAGGGATGAGGAACTGATTTTCTATATAGCCCGATAGCTCCAAAGGAAGTCAACTGGAGAATATACTCAGTGATGGACAGATCTGAAATCAGAGGTATATATCATCCTTTTCCTTCTCTACCTTTGTGCCACTCTCTTTCTCTGCCCAATTCCTTTCCCTCTGATATCTATGCTCATTTGTAGACTGTTGAGAGTAACTCAGCAGCATCCCAAAACCTACAGCTTATCTAGAAAAGAAACTAAAAAAACCTGGCATTGATAATGCCTGAATAAAGGGTAAATTGTATTGTACAGAGAATATGTTCAACAAGAACATTGAGCATTAATAGGCACTCTAGCACAACCCACAGAATTCATCAAGATTTTACTCAGAAGATATAACACTCCTATTTTACTCTGTACCTTTTTTCTTTCTCTCCAGGTTTCATTATTTAAAACACGAAGAAACAAAAGATATCAGAAAACCTACTACCAGCCAAATAGCATTTATTTTACCTTCATGTGAGTTTACTTAACACTAGAAAATTAAATCATCCACTATTTTATACAAACTTCACTTAAAAATTCATTTAAATGCAACTGGAAATATTAGCTCCAATAGAATTTCTACACACAAAAGATATTCTATAATGTCAGAGTGGACTGAGTCACTTCAAACTGTAATTTTGATTTTTTAATGTTAGAAAAAAAATGAAACTAAAAAAAGAGCTAGAACAGATCCCTCTTCAATGTTAAATTTCTTCAAGAAGGCAATAATCACTTTTTAGTGAAGAAAAAATGAAAAACCTTTTGTGTTTTATAAATATGTATGTATACTGCCATAAATGAGATTATCATATTGGAGAAAAGGAATGTACCACTAGAAATAGTGGTGGAAAGAGAAAGAGTGAAGTAAAGGATAACCCAACATTAACAATGCTTATAAAACACTAGGTAAAGCTAAATATTTCCTTATCTAGTCATGGACATGCTCATCAACATGGCTGAGGAACCAGTGTTGTCTGAAGACCTTTCTTGGCCAGCATGGCTATATGCCAAAGGTGCACAAAACCCTGGTATCTTCCCACCAAAGTGGTACCTATTTATCTACTCGCAAATTTGCATGCTTTCAAACTGCCAGATTGGCAGGAGCTGGGGCAGCAATGGGAGCTCACCCAGTTATATGGCGCTCAGGTCTTGAACCTGGGCTTTCCATCTGACAAGCTCAGCCTCTTTAACCTCTGAGCCATTATGACCTCTTATAAAACACTATAATTGTACAATTGCAGTCAGATCAGACCTGTCATATTAACTAAATTTAGTAACTAAATTTAGATTTAGTAACTAAATTGCATACACAGAGCTTGTGGGACACATACAGCTTTATGTTCAAAAGTGTGGTTTCCTGGTATAAATGATGTAAAAGGCCCTGAAAATAAATCTGGTACACATTCTGAAATACAGAATATTTCTTCTGCATTTCCTAAAATTGTATATTCTAATATATTTTGATTTTCTTTTTTATCTATATAGCAAGCAAGCTAAAAAAACATGAAATTGAAAAAGTGGAAATATTGACAAAGCAAGCAATCTTAAATGGAGGTGTTGCAAAGGATAGCACAGAGACTCATAATACAATACAGTAAGTTAAATATGTGTATGCATGTGTGGTTACAATACCTAATTCATAAAAATATATACTAGGTGTAGCCTGGTATACATGGACTCCTCAACTAAGAATCACAATTTTCATTGCTAAACTGGGAGTCATTAAGTGAACTGCACCCATTTTATGAACTTTTTGCCATGCAAATCTAGCTTCCCCCATTGCTTGTGAGAAGTTAGCTGGGAAAGTTGTAAATGCGATCACATGATTCCCCCCCCCTCCCCCAAACGCTGCAGCCATTATAAATATATGCCCATTGCCAAATGCCCAGATTTGGATCAGATGATTGTGGGGTGTTGCAATCGTTGTAGTGTGAAGACAAGTCACAAATCATTTTTTTTCAGTGCTGTTGTAATTTATAATGACACTAAATGAATGCTGTAAATTAAGAACTATCTTTCCAGGTTATATATCTTACTAAGAAAAACAATAGAAAAATTATATGTTGCAACCCTATTGCCTGGTAATACATGTCTTTCTTTAGAAAAAAAGCAGAAGTCTATTCATTAGAAATACAGGTAAATGTATTAGATAGATAAATACAGAATAGATGTTACACACCCTCTTTGTTTCACCAAAATAAACATATATCTGAGTATAAACATAACTTGAGATCCTAGCCTGAGGACATGTTTTGGATGAATACCTATACATAATAATCTATTTATTGTTTTAGGACAGAAAAAGTAGATGAAGTGATTAAAGAATGGGAAGGCTCTTTCTTCAAGGATAACCCTCACTTAAGAAAAAAGTCTGTTTCTTTGCGCTTTGATCTTCACCTGGCAGCTACAGATGAAGATTGTTTACATATGAAACAGAAAAGTCTGCCTGATATTGAAGTGAGATTGGTTATGAGACGGTCTTGCAGCATCCCTTCAATCAAAACTTAAATCAACATCAATTTATTCAAAGATTATTCATGGAACGGGTTTAAAAAATAAATATTGGTATGACTCTAGAACAAACATATGATCACTTCTTAGCTAGAAGAACTTTGTTTCAAATAATAGAACTTTCCCTGATTGATATCCTTTACATGTATTGAACAACTTTCATGAATCAAAGATTAAGGGGATGATGTGAATTATGATACTATCTTCTAAAGATAGAAAAGATTAAAGGTCTTGCATTACAAACTCATATTAGGTCAGTGATATATATTTGAAGAAGTGCTTTGTGTTTTTGTTTTCCTCCATATACTATGAATTTAGAATTTTTAACAAGTATTTAAATAATGCTTTCAAATATTTGCTTTTGTAGGACTAAGAACCAACATATGTAAGAACTACATTTGAAAGGGATTATCATATGAAGGGTTAAGATTAAGGTTTTATTCAAGGGTGAAATCTAAAATTTGTTACTACCGGTTCTGTGGGCTTAGTTTGGTGGGGGGGAGGGTGTAAATGTGACTGGGTGGGCGAAGAGGTTATTAAAAAATGCTTTCAAAAGGCTCTGACAATCCCAGCTGTGTTGCCTAATCGGCAGAGACTTTTTTTCTGTTAAATGCCTCTGACGATATAAGCTGAGTTGCCTGATTGTTAGAGGCATTTAAAAGAAAAAGTCTCTGGCAATCAGGCAACTCAGTTTAGATTGTCAGAGGCATTTAAAAGAAAAAAAGGGGTTTTCTTTTAAAAGCCTTTGATGATCCCAGCTGAGCTCCGCGATCATCAAAGGCTTTTTTTTTTACTTTTAAAAGCATTTTTTTGGCTGAAGAGGTTGTAGAAAAAATGCTTTTAAAAATTAAAAAAAAAGCCTCTGATGATTGTGCGGCTCAGCTGGGCATGAGGCGGGGAGGGCAGGGATTTTTGCTACCACCCACATCCATCGCTACCAGATTGAGCGATCCAGTCCGAACCAGGAGCATTTCACCCCTGGTTTTATTCCCTTTGGCATTGTTATAGTTATAATGATTAAATTATCAAATATCTGTATTTCTTTCTCCCCAAATGATAAAACTGTACAAATCCAAGGGATGAAGAATGTCACTATTCATCTTGTCCTACCTTAAATTAATCCTGTGAAATCTGTGTGTGCTACTTTATCCAAGGTGATTTATTAACATTGTTCTTATGCCACAAATACTGGCTAATAATTGGTATTTAATTCAAAAATACAATTAACAAAATAACTGGACTTTTAATAAACAATGTAAAACATTTTGAACACTACTTTTAGGGACCACATGAAAGCATATCACTGGGTGATATAGGTATTTCTATGAAATTGTGCTGTGGCCCTATTGAAGCTTCAACCAAAGTAATAAATTCTTTTTTTTTCAAATTTGTGATAACATTTACCCTCTAAAATAATGAGTTGTTATTCACCCAATTATATTTTATATACTTTTCCTGTTTCTTTTTTTCTTTCTTATTTTTTCTAAATATTATTAAAAACAAAATTGGGTATCCAAGCTAAAATGAACTGTGTGACTCCTCTCCACCTTTGATTAAAAATGTATTATTTCATTAGAATAAATGTTAGGCAAGAAATAAATATATCAATGAACTTTAATAATTACATTTTGGATGTTCAAACATGACTTACCCATATTAGATTACACTTCCACTCTCCAGGGTAGTTGGCTTCTCCAAATCTTTCTTTATATGCCTCAGAAGCACCTTCAAACTACAGGCATATAACTCCAGAAGATAGGCTTAAGATACAGAAGAATCTCGATGGACTTGAACATTGGGCGCTATCTAACAAAATGAAATTCAATGGTGAAAAAAGCAAGGTTCTACATTTAGGCAAGAAAAACAAAATGCACAGGTACAGTATATGTAGTACCTTGCTCAATAGTAGTAACTGTGAGAGGGATCTTGGAGTCCTAATGGACAATCACCTAAATATGAGCCAGCAGTATGCTGCAGCTGCCAAAAAGCCAACACAGTTCTAGGCTGCATAAACGGAGGAATAGAATCAAGATCATGTAAAGTGTTAATACCACTTTATAATGCCTTGGTAAGGCCACACTTGGAATACTGCATACAATTTTGGTCACCACAATGTAAAAAGATGTTGAGACTAGAAAGAGTGCAGAGAAGAGCAACGAAGATGATTAGGGGGCTTGAGGATAAAACATATAAAGAACTGGATATGTCTAGTCTTATGAAAAGAAGGACTAGGGGTGACTTGATAGCAGTGATCTGATATCTCAGTAGTTGCCACAAAGAAGAGGAAGTCAAGCTATTCTCCAAAGCACCTGAGGGCAGGACAAGAAGCAATGGGTGGAAACCAATCAAGTAGAGAAGCAATTTAGAACTAAGGAGAAATTTCCTGATAGAACAATTAATCAGTGGAACAACTTGCCTCCAGAAGTTGTAAACGCTCTAACATTGGAAGTTTTTAAGAAAAGATTAGATAGCCTGAAATGGTATAGGGTTTCCTACCCTATACCACTGGACTAGGGCTTTGGTTCTCAACCTGTGAGTCATGACCCCTTTGGGGGTAGAACGGACGTTGACTTACCTGAACGTCCATTTTCAGGGTGCTGCGGATACACTCCATGGCCGGGACCAATCTCCTTTTCTGACAGCAACTGAGAGAATTTTAAATTAATTTCCTTCCTGCTCTGTGCCCTTGCCACTCCCCCTTTCCCAAGAATCCCCAGTCTTGAACGAAGTTGCCGAACAGCTCAAGGTACAACTCAATTTTATTAGTAACAAACTCACCAACCATAATAACAACAACAACAACCAGCAGCCAAGGAATGGGAGGGAATGGAGTGTATCTGCAGCACCCTGAAAATGGACGTTCAGGTAAGTCAACGTCCGTTTTCCAGTGTGCTGCGTCTACACTCCATGGCTGGGACATACCCAAGCTCAGAAACCCGGGGCGGGATCCTGGCTGCCTCCCACAGATCCATCATCCACTACTCTCTGCAATACACGCCTCCCGAAGGAAGCCTCAGCAGAAGCGAATGAATCAATCCGGTAATGTCTAATAAACGGGGATAATGAAGTCCAAGTAGCAGCCCTACAAACGTCCAGCACCGAAGCCTGAGTAGCCCAAGCCGCTGAGGCCGATGCACTTCTGGTCGAATGGGCCAGGATCCTCGAAGGAACAGGGCGTGCCTGATGTTCATAAGCCGACGCTATACAGGCCTTAATCCACCGACCAACTGTCGCAGAAGATACCTTCTGGCCCATCGTAGCCGGATGAAACGAGACCAGTAAGGCTTCCGACTTACGAAACGATTCAGTCCTGCGAATATAACGTCTCAACGCCCGACGAACATCGAGGGTGTGCCAATGGACCTCCCGTTGGTGTCTTGGTTCCGGGCAGAAGTCCGGCAATATCACCTCCTGGGCCCGATGGAACCACGTGTTGACTTTGGGAGTAAAGGCCGGGTCGAGACGAAGCACCACTCGATCAGGGTGAAAAATACATAAGTCCTTCCTTACAGACAGGGCCGCCAGCTCGGAAATCCTCCTCGCGGACGTGATCGCCAACAAGAACGCCACCTTAAATGAAAGGAACTTGAGAGACACCGAACCCAACGGCTCAAATGGGGAAACAGTCAAAGCCCGTAACACAAGGGACAAATCCCACGTGGGATAACGATGAACAGTTGGGGGCCGTCGATTAGTGGCACCATGGAGAAACTCCCTAACCCACGGATGATGAGATAGAGAGCGATGCGGGGGACACGATATGACTGTCGACAGAGCCGCCACTTGACGACGCAGCGTTGCCGGAGCCAAGCCTTTATTGAACCCGGCCAGGAGAAAGTCCAGCACATCCTCTACGGCAGCAGAAGTAGGGTCCACGTGCTGCTCAGCTGCCCAACGACAAAACGCCTTCCACGTCGCTTCATAAATACGGGTCGTAGAAGGTCTCCTTGCAGACTGGATCATACCTATAACGTCCTCCGACAGTCGGCCTTTCCTCAAAATGAGCCGCTCAAGCGCCACACGGCCAACTGGAGCCATTGCGGGTCTGGATGAAGAATGGCCCCTTGACAGAGAGCGACCCGATGAGGCGGAATCACCCAAGGAGTGCTGACCGAGAGCTCGACCAAATCGGCGAACCACGGGCGCCGGGGCCAGTGAGGCGCTACCAACAGCAGCTCTGCCCCTTCCTCCACTATCTTCCGAACCACCTGAGGAATCAGGGCCACAGGAGGGAAGGCATACAGCAGGCCTTCTGGCCAGCGGCATCTTAGGGCGTCGACTCCTTCCGCCCCGGGGCAGGGATAGCGAGAGATGAACCTCGGGAGTTGCGCGTTGGCTGGGCTGGCAAATAGGTCGACCAACGGATTCCCGAACCGGAGACCTAGTTCCTGGAACAGCCTCGGATGAAGCTGCCACTCGGCCGGGTCTATCCACTCTCTGCTCAGCCAATCTGCTTGAACGTTTGCGGACCCCGATATGTGATCCGCCCGGATCGACAGAAGATGTTGCTCTGCCCAGCCGAACAGCCTCTCCGACTCCAGCATCAAGGACCTCGACTTCGTGCCTCCCTCCTTGTTCACGTGGGCCTTCGCCGAAGTGTTGTCCGTGAGGACTAGGACATGACGGCCCCGCACAGCTTGCTCGAAGTGAAGGAGGGCCAGCCGAATCGCGCGGAGCTCCAGAAGGTTTATGTTGTGACAACGCTCCAACCGAGACCACCGGCCCTGAGCCACCTGGGTCCCCAGGTGAGCGCCCCAACCCTGGAGACTTGCATCGGTCGTTATCACTAACCTGTCCAGTTCCAGGAAATGGCAGCCGCGATGAATGGCCGGCGACGCCCACCAACGAAGAGAAAGACGGACTTGAGGAGGAACAAACACCTTCCTCGATGTGTTGGCCACACCCTTCCGCTGAAACGGGAGGAGCATCCATTGCAATGCTCTGGAGTGCCTGCGGGCCCAAGGCACTATCTGGAAACACGACACCAGCTTCCCCAGCAGTTGAGAGAGAGTCAGTAGGGGCACTGATCTTAGGGTCAGAACCTGAGTGAGCAAGGCTGTAAGGTTCTGGATCCTCTCCGGAGACAGGAATACCTGACCCTTCGCTGAGTCGATCACCGAGCCCAGGTGCAGTATGGACGTGGACGGAACTAGATGACTCTTGTCCATGTTTATGGAAAAGCCGTGAGACCTGAAGGCAGACAGGACTTGGCTCAGATCGTGCGCCGCTCGAACCCTGGAGGACGAGAGAACTAGAATGTCGTCCAGGTAACACAAAGTTCGGACTGGAATCGAATGTAAGGTTGCCGCGACGACTGCCACCAGCTTTGTAAAGGTTCTGGGAGCAGATGAAAGTCCAAAGGGCATGGCACAGTACTGGTAATGCCTGCCGGCAAATTCGAACCGTAGGTATTGGCGATGGGCAGGGTAGACTGGTACGTGAAGATAGGCCTCGCGGAGATCCACAGACTGCATGAAATCCCCTTTGCGAACGGAAGTCAGGATTGAACGTAACGAATGCATCCTGAAACGGCGATAACGCACCGCTAGATTGAGCTGTTTTAAATTGAGGATGCCCCGCACACCCCCCGAACTTTTGGGGACCAGGAACAAGATTGAATAAAATCCCTTCTCCCGCTGGTCCAAAGGGACCTGTTCTATGGCGTTGATCTCGAGGAGATGTGATATCTCTAACAGCATGAGCCGTCGGTTGCGTGAAGAAGAAGGGACCGGGCACCTGATGAACCGATTGGGCGGCCGATCTATAAACTCGATCCGAAGGCCTTCGGAGACTGTACGACGTACCCAACTGTCCGAGGTCGACTGGAACCATTGCAGATGGAAGAACCGGATGCGTCCCCCCACCGGCCCTTCCGGCCACAAGTCACTTGCCCCTTCTGAATGGTCTGGAACCGCCCCCGCGGTAAGGGCGTCTGGGAGGGCCCTGCTGTCTGGCTCGGTCCCGGAACCTCTGTCTGTCGGAAGAGCGGTCTGCTGGTTGACCGGATTGCCGGTAGGAGGGGGGACCGCTACCCCCAGAGTAGGGCCGAAAGGGCTGTCGCTGGGAGTAAGGTGTATATCGTCTGTCCGGCCTACGAAAGGACGAAGGAAGCACCTTACGCTTGTCCTTGTCTTCTACTAGGAGCGGATCTAAGGCTGCCCCAAACAAGTTAGGCCCTTTGAATGGGGCCGAGGCCAGCTTCCATTTTGTCTTCACGTCCGCCTTCCAAGGGCGCAGCCAGAAGAGCCGACGCGACGTGATCGAGGAAGCCAGGGCACGAGACGTAAACTTTACAGAATTTAAGGAGGCATCCGCGGAATACTCAGTAGCGGCTATGATTTTATTGACATCCTGGTGTAAGCGGGTTTCTTCTGGAGGGAGTCGCTCCTGAAGTTGACGGAGCCAAATTAAAGAGGCGCGGTTGAAAAAGGATGTAGCCGTCGCAGTCCGCACAGCCCAAGAGCCCGCCTGATGAGACTTGCGGAATGCTAACTCAGTACGCCTGTCCTCCGATTTGAGACCTTCCATCGGATCAGAGGAGATCAGGGAATGAGTGGTAAGGCTTGCAACCGGACCATCAACAGTGGGCAAGGTCAGCAGCTCATCCAACTCTGGTGCGGAACAGTACAGCTTCTTGTCCTGATTTGAAGGAGCAGTAAGGGACCCGGGCTGGCCCCACGGGGCTTGCAACACCTCCGTGAAAAGCTGGGGGCACGGGATAAAGTCCTTCTCCCGTTTGGTCTGTTTAAAGAGCGCATCATGCGGCCCCGCCTCAGGACGGGATTCGGGAAGTTGAGCCCCCACCGATCCCAGGTTAGTGGTGAGGCGAGCTTTGTGGAGAAGGGACTTGAACAGAGACGGACGAAAAAGACCGGTGAAGGCCGGGGCGTCAGGTTCCAGTCCTTCATCTTCGGAAAATTCAGGATCTTCCGGTGGCCCCTCATCCCGATCAGAATACTCAGAAGAGTCCGATTCTCGCCGAAGGGGGGAACGGGATCTGTGTGGTCGTGAGGAATACAAAGCCTCTTGTCTCGCTCCAGAAGCAGACACGTGAGTAGTCTGCTGGGCACTCGCCGCCATGATGGTAGCCAGCGCAGTGGACAACATAGCCTGAAAGTCAGGTTGTGAACTGGCCGGGGCGGGCTCTGGAGAGCGCAGTCCCGCAGCAGTCGGCGTGAACGTAGCTGACGGTGGCTGCTTCACCGGTAGGGACGCGTCCACACCCACAACCGATACATCTGGCATGGATTGCGATACCCGCCTGGACAATGACAAAAGATTGGAGGAGGTATGCGCCAGGGAGGTATGCTCACGCGACGTTGAAGGTGCTTGATGCTGGCCCAAGGCCTGATTGGCCAGCAAGGCAGCCGCCTGTTTGGCCTTGTCAAATTGTCTCTCAAAGGCCTTGTGTCTGCGGAGTGCGTCTTTATCGCTAGCCGAGGAGCCTCTAGAACGATGTGACTTGTCACTGGCTGAGGAGCCTTTAGGGTGATGCGACTTGTGTCCCGAGGCAGCAGAACGTTTGTCTTTCCTCTTCCGGTGAGATCTGGAGGACCTGGCAGGACTGGATTCCTGCTCCAGGTCAGATGATAGGGAAGAGTCCGCCATAGCACCACGACTCGATGGCCAGTCGATCATATAAAAATATATATGTAGGTATATATATAAATAATAATAGTTCTTATTATTATTATTATTATTATTAATATTATTAATTTTAATTTTTTTTTTTTTTTTTATGTTGCAGGAGCCAACCTGGAGACTCCCCTTCCTCAGTCAGTGCAAAGCAATGGCGGAATAGCAGGCTTCAGAGAATGCCAGGCCAAGCAGGAAAAAGGATTGCCCAAACAGTCAAGCGTGGCAGGGAGAACCAGGGCGAAACAGCTTGAGAGGGTGGACCTGAGGAAAACGCCTCACCCAGTTGTGCAACCTCAGGAGAGAAGCCAAAGCCGTCAAAGAGGGGCCCCAAAATGGCGGGCGCCGCCGCGGTGTTCAAAATGGCGGGCGCTACTCCTCCACCTCTCCAAAATGGCGGGCGCCGCTTTCCGTTGTCAAGGGCGGCCGCCCCGCTTACCAGCCGATGGCCCTGACGAAGACAAGCGCTGGGCACGGCTAAGTACTGTCCGGGAGAGGCCCCAAAAGCGGGCGCTGCAGGGAGCCTTCCGACTCGGTGGGCGCTCCCCCCCCTTCTTCACAAAATGGCGGGCGCCGCTTCTCCGATGAAATGGCGGCCGCTCCGCTTTCCCGCCCTCAGGCGACTTACGGTGGTGGTCAGGCACAGACGCAGCGCAAGGGTCGACACCGGCTTGTGCGCTGGAACGCCGCCCCGACCTCCCGACTGGCCACGGGTGTCAGGCGCTGCCTCCCGGGGCTACTCAGTCTGTCTCCGTCCGCTGCGAGCCAGCGGAACGGCAGACGACGCCGAAATGCGGAGGACAAGGCCTCCGACTGAACAAAGCTTGCCCTGCCGCCGCCTCACCTAAAACGATCGTCGGGGTGGAGGGGGGTTACGACGGCGAACCGCCCAGCCCCCCAATCCACCGGCGGCCAAAGAAAAGCCGAATCTGCCCCGTGGGGTCAGAAACGGCGGCTGCGAGCGCTCAGGGCGCCAACGCAAGGCCCGACCTAGGAAACAGGCACGGAGCCCGCAACGAGCAGCCAGGCAGGCAACAGTAAGCAAACGACTCCTACACTCCACCGTGGAATAAAAAGAAACTTTTAAAGGGGAAAAAAATGGCTAATCAAAAATAAACAAAGGCCTAAACGCACTACACCCAAGAGCACAGAGAAAAACCACCTCAGTCTGTCAGCAACTGAGAGAAAGACTGGGGATTCTTGGGAAAGGGGGAGTGGCAAGGGCACAGAGCAGGAAGGAAATTAATTTAAAATTCTCTCAGTTGCTGTCAGAAAAGGAGATTGGTCCCGGCCATGGAGTGTAGACGCAGCACACTGGAAAATAATCTTTCACAGGGGTCACCTAAGACCATCGGAAAACACATATTTTCAGTGGTTTTAGGAATAATTTTATGGTCGGAGGTCACCACAACATGAGGAACTGAATTAAAGGGTCGTGGCATTAGGAAGGTTGAGAACCACTGGACTAGGGGATCCTTCTAGTCCAGGGGATTGGACTAGAAGATCTCCAAGATCCCTTCCAACTCTGTTATTTTATTCTAACATACAACACTGAGGAGTAAAAAAGTATAAAATAGGTCTGAGAAATATAATACATGTATAAAGTATGCAAAACAAAGAGGAATAAAACTAAAAGATATTCACCCAATATCATGCCACATAAACAGCATTTTCTCTTGCCAACATGAAGTCTTCTCTGTATATATTGAAGGAGATCCGCCCAGACCTGTCCAAGAACAATCAATTCAATTAATGGTGTGTTCAGGCAGCTTCAGAAAAAGTCTTGTTTTGTAAATTTCTCCCATTTCCTCACAATACATAGTTTGAGAATCTTTTATTTACAAAGATTTATACACAGTACCTTTTTATTATTTTTCAGTTATGCCACCCATCTCACCTGCAGGCAACTCTAGGCAACTTACAATGAATTAAAAACATTAAAAACATTTTAAAAATGGATATTAACACTAAAATGTAGTTAAGATTACCAAAGACAAAAGGGAAGGGAGCAAGATGCACCAAGGAGAGGTGGGATTTATCTTAATACACTTTTGATTCAAAGGTTGCACTGTGTAGAAATTGAAAGCAGAAGACAGTTAATTTATAAAAGATTAAGGTAAATTAATACAGTAAATAAAATTTAACATTAGGTCTTTGTGGCCATATAGTGCTCACCTTGAATTCTGCAACTCACATTTGAGAACCTTAGGCAAAGGTGAATTCCAAATCATTTATAATTAAAGACAGCAAGCATTGATTTTATGTTTAAAAAGTTTGATTTGGATTAACCTGGGCCAACCTATTCACTGTACCTAGTTCAACAAATAAGTAGGACTAGTTATAAATAGGCCAGAGATGCCCATGTTATACCATTGTTATGCAAGCTGCATTCATTGCTAGTTTGCTTCCAGGTCCAATTCAAGATGTTGAACCAGTTCTCCGAACCATCTGCTGTCATCGCTACTGGATCGGGTGATCTGGTCCAAACCAGGAGCATTTCACCCCTGCCTAGTTCTATCTGCAGCCTCCAGAGTGGGATGGAGCCCATTAAGTAGCTCATTTGATTGCTTGTTGTCACCAGGGGACTATTGTTTTGTTCTTTTTATATTGATTTTTTAAATTCTTTGTTGACCACCCAGTGTCACTGAGAGTGAGTAGTATTCTCTTATTTATTTAGAGGATTCTTTCTCAGCCCTAAGAAGGAGGAAATGGCAAACCACTTCACCAAAAAAAAAAAAAAAACCACCACTTTACCAAGAGAACTACAGGGACCAGTTCAGGCAATCTCTAGGAATCAAGAACTGACTCAAAGGCATACATACACATATACATCAGGGAAAAGTCATATTTTCATGGACATGATAGACTTAAACACACTCTATTTAAAGTATTTGATACTTCTTTTCTAAGACATGATACAGGTAGTCCTCACATAACAGTAATTGGTACCAGAATTTTCAACATTAATTAATATTGTTGTAAAATACAATGTCACATGACTACATCACTTAGCAGCAGCAATCCCTGGGGTCCCTTACTGTCATTAAGCAAGGATCATAGATAAGGAGGGGTCTCATGTGACCAAGATTTGTGACATCCACTTGGCTTCTCACAAGCAAAACAAAGTAAATACTATGGCATGAGGTGGTGTGGGGGTGCTGCAGCAAGAATGAATGACCTGGGGAGGCTTGCAATGGGGTCGTATGACTGTTTGTAGGTGGAAAAGAGTTGCTGTTATGCTGCATAAATGCATGCAAGCAGGGGAGAGATGCTGCAATACTGTATGAGTGCAGTTCAGTGAGGTGGAGGTGCTGCAGCCACACATGTATGGCTAGGAGGGAGGGGAGGGGATGCTGTGAATCCTCAGGACAAAAAGTGGCAGGGGTGACTTACAACCTTCCTGCCAATTTCCCCACTTTGCTTGTGGGAAGTTGGAAGAAAAGGTCGCAAATGGCAATCAGGATGCTGCAATCACCACAAGAGTGGACCAATTGCCAAGTGCTCAGATCACAAATCACATAACTATGGGGATGCTACAAGGGCTGCAAGTTAGAAGACCAACCCTACAGTATCATTTATTCAATGCTATTGCAGCTTGTAAACTATGTGATATGACTTAGTATTGTATGTGAGCTGAGAAAGTTATATTTTTTCTACAAACCATTGCTCAGTAGGATAAACGAAACCATAAAATGGCACTAGATTCACTGAATATATCACATTTGGCTAAAATTGCATGACACAGTAAACAATAGTTTACAAAAATTCATCCACAACATGCTAAAGTAAAATCAAGCACACACGTTTGATCAAATATGTGAATATAGCTTGTGCTCCCTAATAAAGACACCACCATCTTACACTTAAATATGTTGTTTTTGTGCCCCGAAATTAGAATGTACTTTCTCTAACTATATTTTATGGTACATTTCCTTTAATTTCTTGTCATCCCAGCACCACTATTTGACTTCTATTAGATCTATGAAAATGTTTCATGTTGTTTTGTATCCTTAAATTTACTCTAAGAAGCCTGACCCTCCGTGACACCATGGACCACAGCACACTAGGCCCCGTCTTCCACTGTCTTCCAGAATTTCTCCAAACATATTCCCACTAGATTGATGACAGTATCAAATCATCTCATCCTCTGCTGTCCCCTTCTCCTTTTACCTTCAATCAGATCTCCCAACATCAGGTCTTTCCCTCTCTTCTCACTTGGTGGCCAAAATATTTGAGCTTCAGCTTCATTATCTGTCTTTCAAAGCAACAGTCAGGCTTGATTTCATTTAAGATTGACTAATTTGATCTCCATGCAGTCCAAGGGACTCACAAGAGTCTTCTCCAACACTAGAATCCAAAAGCATCAATTCTTCAGCACTCAGCCTTTTTTATGATCCAACTCTCACAACTATACCTTATGACGGAGAAACCATAGTTTTGACCATACAGCTCTTTTGTCAGTAAGGTCATGTCTCTGCTTTTTAATATGCTAAGTTAGCTATAGGTTTCCTCCCATATAGCACTATGTCCACCAGATGTAATCCATTGTCCATGGACCAACTCCGGTCCGTGGCTTGACAGAAACTGGTCCACAAAAACAAGTGAAGCACCATCCATGAGATGCTGGCAGCACACAAAAAAACATGCCCCCTCTGATCCATAAAATACCTTTCTCCACTCAACCGGTTCCATGTGCCTAAGATTTTGGATGCCACTGCCTTAAATCATCCCCTCCATATATTCATATTTTCTCCCTACCTCTCCCTCCCTCCCCCTCTCCTTCTATAATATGAGGATAATTTTTGATTCCTCCAATTCTGGATCTGCACACTGAGCAGACAGAATGTTGCTTTTATTGTCAATATTGCAAACCAGAAAAGGAAGTAGGGCTAATTTGAGTTCACAGCCAAAACTTTCCATAGCCCGTCCACAGAAGCTCATTTTGCTTCAATTCTTTCCCCAGAAGGGACAGATGAATGTGCCTGTTTTACAGATGCTACTTTTCAGGGGTTGCACCCAGATTGTGAAACAGGCTGCTCCACATTCTGTAACTTCTATGCAGTTTCCAGTTTTAAGGTGTATGTTACAAATGTTGAGCTACCTTTGTCGATGGCTCTATAGCTGGGGTTAACCACGGGGAACACTAGGTGTATAGCAAATGAATAGACTTCCGGTGATTTAAATTTTTTTTCCCCACCAACGTCATCTCCCCTCCACGTGAACTAACGCGCAAACGCGTCTCTCCTGCTCCCCGTTTTTCCAGCGAAGATGTGCCTGCCTGTAGAGAGAGATGTCATATGAATTCGCAGTTTCGCAGGAATGCGAACCGAGACCTTTAAATAAAGAGGTTTTTACTGGGAGGGATATATCTATATACGCATATATATATATATATACACACACACACACACATATATTTAAATTTAGCTTGAAGGTTTGAGGCAACTGGCAGACTTGAAGAATTCTGTGGAATGTGCCGAAGCGGAAACGGAAGCTGCTGATCGCTATCTACCTGGTTCCTTTTGGGGGGGCCTGAGAGAGAAAGGAGAAAAAGAGGCCCGTGAAGTCTGACGAGAAGCTGGTGAGTCTGCAGAGGCCGGACTCGATCTCGCTTACAGAGACGGCGTGAGGCGGAAACCTCCCCACGCCCCACTTAGCGACGGCCTTCCCACTGCAGTGATCGTTTGAAGACGTTTCTTCTTAACTCTTTACTTCCTTCTGTCGGTCGAGAGGAAGAACAAATGCAAGGCCGGGTGCGGTTGGGGAGGGTGGGGGAGAGAGAGGGGGAGGATTCCTCTTCTTTTCTGTAAAAACGACGGGTAGAGCGTTTAACGTCAGAGGCCTTGGTTTTGGAGACTGAGATATAAGCCTTAATACCCTTGGCCTTTATCTTTTGCTCCTTGCGGTATTGATTCAGATCAGGAGGTCATAAGCGGGTAGTTGGACTGCGAGCGATTATCTCTCTGGTTCCTCGTTGACGTTATAACGTTTTAGTTATAGATACGGTAAAGGTTACTAGTGTAAATGGAGCCAAAACGCTTCAACTCGTTTTGAAAAGCTTAAGATTTACCTGTTTTTATCCTATGCCAGCAAGCCAAAGGAAACATGGAGGTTTCAAACAGGTAGCATCTGTGAAGAATAAAAACAATGAAGATGAAATGTAACTAGTATTGAAGGACCATCAAATCTTTATTTCTGCTACTTTACTTTTTGTGGTATTTCAAACAATAAAGTTTATAAAAGTATATGATGCAGATAGGGTTCACACATCACCTAAGCTAAAATGTAGTTGGCTTGATTGTGATTTAATGTATTCCATAGGTGTAGATATTACAATGTGTAAATATTACAGGTAGGTTTATTCACTAGCATATTTTTTTTAAAAAATAGGTTTGCTGTATCATGTTATTGAAGCCTTAGTGTCATCCAAATTCATTATAATTTGTGAAATCTAAAAGGCCAGATCCTTGCCATGGGTAGCACGGGAATACCAAAAAAAAATGAGAGAAGAAAGTAAAAAAAGCAGTGAATAAGCATTTTGTTCTTAAAACTAATTGTGGAATTGGAAGGAAATACTATATACCTACATCATACTGTTACTTTCAATTAAACAGCATTATGCATGGAGCAGAAAAAGTGCATAATAAACTGAAAAAGAAACATTGCTAAAACTAGTTTACATCAACCATCTCTCTTTGAAAATCTTATCAAGTTCAATCACAACTTTCCTGGTCTTTCCTTTCCTTATGACTTATTCACTCTTCCTTTTGTTTATATTGTGTATGTTGTTGTTTTTTTCCTAGAGAACAAAACCATCTTTTACTCTTTCTACATGTTATTTACAGCCCTCCATCATTCAGCACTCATGCATTCCTTATACTATGTCCTCTAGCACACAGACTTCTTAAGAATCCCACATTTTCACTGCACTTAATTTCTACTTATAGATCCAAGTCTCACAAAACGTGACTTAATTTCTACTTATAGGTCCAAGTCTAACAAAAGCACAGTCATATACACAACCATAATATATATTGCCCTCCATGTTTCTATATTTTGCATATCTTAAAATTTCTCCCTGCATTTCCCCATCTTCAGAAAACATTCAAAGTACATAAATGCATTAGTATTTTTACCATTTACATATCAGTTACAGTTATTGTCCATTTTCCTAGTTAAACGCAACATTGTTTTGTCTTTGATAGATTATTAGACAATCCATGACCCATTGGATCATCTTTTCAGATGACAATGACAGAATTTCTAATACATTGCCTTCAATGGAAAGATTGGAATACATCCAGAGATACATTTGCCATGAAAATAGCCCATGTTGAACTGTAGAGCACAGGAAATACTTTATGACATTTTATGTCATACATTGTTTTATGATTATTTTCATATCAAAAAAGATTTCACAAAATTTATCAAATCTCAATTCCATTGGAATCATGGGCCCCACATTTTGGACACTTTCTGTTAATCAGTCCATTTGAAATATCTTGATTCAAAAATTATTGCCCTATGCTGCACTGTTTTGCCAAGTTAAAGATAAGAGTAAGGATTTTAGTAGAATATAGATTTTCACACACGTTCCTTAAGATCTTTTGCTGCAGTTTATTGAGTTTCTTAATAAATGTAGCATCATCTGCATAGAAAAGTATGTACACATTTGTGCTTATATCCAATAGAGTTGGTGGAATTGGGCAGCATCCAAATTAAATAAATAATAACACTTCTAATACCATAGGCATTATTATATCTATAAATATATTAAACAAACAGACAGTACAATCATTTCTTTACACTCTGTTTAGGGTTGAACAATTTGTGAACCATTTCTATCACATCAACCAACATTCAAATATATTAATGAAAACTGAAAATTATTTTGTAATGCACATGTATTTCTTTTTATCATATACCTTTTCTAAAAAAAATTGTAAGCATATGCTCCTTACTGACATTGATACCTGCTGAAATTGCACTGAATTTGTCACCAAAAGCATTCTATCAACCTACCCAGGCACACTCGCCAAAGTATTACATTAGATTTCACATTCATTCTTGTTATCATTTCATTCTTCCAATAATCAGGTATTAATGTAGCCTTCACATACTTACTAAACAAGTTGCCCAGCTTCTCCATAAGTAAATGGCATCAGTATTTTCACCTTACATCTGTACCATCACCATTATCTAAAATTCTAACAGCCTATTTTTATTCTGATTTTCATTATTAGAGTTTGCTGTTCATTTGCATTTCCACCTATCACATGTTATCAGCATCGTATAGGGTATTGATGTTCCTTCCTCCAAGTTTAATACCAGAGTCATGATCTTCCAATCCAGCTTCCTACAATAAATATTCTGGT
Source organism: Coluber constrictor foxii (assembly GCA_038048745.1). Lineage (NCBI taxonomy): Eukaryota > Metazoa > Chordata > Lepidosauria > Squamata > Colubridae > Coluber > Coluber constrictor. The sequence continues at coordinate 77,401,055 of CM075961.1, forward strand.
ATTCCCATTCACTTAACATTCTACCCTGTCATGGTCAATATAGTCAAATTTTCTTTGGTATTGTTTGGCTTTTCAGTTAGCCAACATGCATTAGCTTAATGTTTCTTGTTCTCAGCCTTTTCTAAAACCATATTAGATTTCCCCTTCCCTGAAGGATTCTAATCTATGTTGAATTATTCTAAGCATTATTTTGCTAGCATCTGAAATTTAGGATACTGTGTGATAGCACAATCTGTTAAAACTTCTTTCCTTGATATTGGTATATAATCTCTTCCAATAATCAATTGCTTAGTGTGTCATTCTTCAGACTTTTCGGCATTGTTTGGTTAGAACCTTTGCATATTCTTCAGATGCTTGCCATATTTTTGTAGATATTCCTTCAATTCCTATAGCTTTTTGATTAGGTAATAACCAGAGTACTAATCCGACTTCATCTTTTAGTGTTAGAGGTTTTATAAATAGGTCATATTTTCTAACATACTTTGGTTGCTGATATCTCTACTCTATCCAGTTTCAGTAAGCTCTTTTTTTTTTTTTTTTTGAATCTTTGGTGAATCAGTTAATATCTGATTGTGGGCATCCTTTAAAGCTGATTCTCTCTTATTGGAAATTTTTGGGAACATTGTCCATGTCCATATCTATCTTCAGTGTTTTTACAGATGTCGTTTTAATACTGCATCATGTCTATTCTAACATCTTTGAAATTATTTGTTAAGTTCTTTCCTGTGATCATTATATTTCTTGGCTTTGGCTTTCTGGCAATTTCGCCCTTTCCTTAGACATCCAGTTTGTTTTCTTTTGTTTCTTGATGTTTAACAATCATTTTTTACATTTACCCTTAAGAACTTATTTAATTGCTTATTGCATTTTCTCTGGGTCAGTGACATTCAGGATTTAAAGCTCCTAATGTTTTGCTTGAAAATGAACTGTACTCAATATTATATTATGGAAACTGATGGATTTCTTTCACTTTAACTTGATTTTAAACTTGCATGTGAGCAGTTCATGATGTGTTTCATAGCTCCCCTGGCTACATCATTACTTTGTAACAAAGCTCTACAATCTCCTTGCATCAATAATATAATTAGATTTTTCTGTGCTCCATCTGTTGATTTTCATTAACATAGGCATTATTTCTGTCATTGAAAGACTGTTAGAAATGAAGAAATCATTGGATTGGTAGAAATTGATACATTGTTCTACTTCATTTTGGTTTCCCAGGTCATACAAACCAATTTCATTTTCCTTTTAACTATTTCCAACAAGCAACACACATAATTTTCGTTTTCTATCAATTTCAGATTGAACTTTACCCTAAAATTCATCAACTTCCTCTTCTTTTTCATTAGTACCATGCAAAATGATTACCATATTAAAGGATTGGATATGAAGTCTAATAATATTTGGTTATTGATCCTATTGTAGCCGAGTACTGTCCTGACTACATTCCTGCTAATTATAAAGAAACTGTTGCATCTTTTTTGTTTTTCATGCTTTAAGTAGTAAAGACTGATCTCCTTTCAGTATCCCCCTAATTTCAATTTCAACCCAAATAATATCATCATTTTTATTTTTAATTTCACTATGTTGAAGGCTTCTAGTTTAGCCTTTTTCATTTATTTCCAAATGCTTTTTATTTCTTTTAATTGTGCTCTGTAAGTATATATCTTTTCTTATCAGAAGTTATTCTCTTAAATGCATTTTATTTTCACCTACAGCAAGCATACTTTCTCATGCTTCACTTTAGTATAAATCTGTGTTCTTAGGGATACACAATTCATTGTTTAAAAACTGAGTTGTTTTTACGTGTGTATCAATCTTTTTTTCTTTATTTTGTTTTTATTTAAAATTAATTCCCTTTTCATCCTTTTTTAGTATTTTATTGTGGATTTTAGTTTAGTTTATTTTTCAAGGAACATAACATATTGTAGTACATTTCTGTGAACTCTGTATCGCATCAGAATGTTTCAAGGAACTGGATTTTTAATGGTGGCACTTGGTGGTACTTGGCTCAAAGTAGTAACTGTGAGAAAGATCTAGATGTCTTAGTGGAAGTATGAACCAGCAGTGTGCTTCAGCTACCAAAAAAGACAATGCAGTCCTGAACTGCTTTAACCAAGAGATAACATTGAGATCATGAGAATTGATAATATCACTTTATAACACACTAGTGGAGCTATAGTTGGAATACTGCATCCAGTTTTGGTCACAATACAAAAATGGTATTGAGAAAATACACAGAAAAAAGTTACAGAATCGTTTACTGTGAGATGGGCAGCAAATTTATTCAATAAATAAATAACAGGCTAAATCATGATGAATGGCTGAAGGAGTTAGGTATGTCTAGCCTATCAAAGAGAAGGATTACAGGTACATAATAATTGCCTTTCAGTACATGAGAAGCAGACACAGAGAAGAAAGAAATGACTTGTTCTACAAAACAGCAAAGGGCAGAACAAGAAGTAATGGGTGGAAACTTGTTAAAAGAGATCCATTCCAGAAATTTCCTGACAGTGAAACCACTTAATCAATTGAATAATTTGTCTCAAGGAACTGTAGGTATCCCAGTATTGGAGGTTTTCAAAATACTGTACAACTACTCCTGCCTTGAGTAGTGGGTTGGACTAGAAGACCTGAGGTCTCTTCCAAACATATGATTCTATGTTCTAATGTTCCACTAGACAACCCATGACCCAATGGGTCATTGTTTCAGATATATTTCTTTATCTAAATAGAGAAACAGAATGACCAAGAGAATAAAAGAGGTATGACATGGATAATGGCTTGGGACCAGGTTATCTGAAGGACCGTCTCTTGCCGGTAATATCTACCTGATCCACCAGAGAAGTGAGGCAGGGAATGGTGCGGGTCCCCAAGGGAGATACACCTGGTGCGGCTCCCCAAGGGAGATACACCTGATGGGATCCAGAAGAAGGGCCTTGTCCATGGTGGCTCCCTCTCTCTGGAATATTATTCCCTCAGAGATTAGAATGACCCCCACTCTAATACTTTTCCAGAAGGCACTGAAGACCTTGTTCTGCCAGCAGGCCTGGGGAACCCAGAGCGGGATGGAGCCCATTAAATGGTTTGTGTGATCTGTTGTTGGGGTGGGGGGTGATTTTGTTATATTGTACTATATTAATTTATTTGATTCTTTTTGTTAATTTTTATTGTTTTAAATGTGATTTTATATTCTGTAAGCCACCTTGAGTTGCCATGGGCAAATAGGTAGCAATATAAATTCAATTAATAAATAAAATAATGATAGATGTAAAATACAATTTATTTTGCCCTCTATTGTGCTAACTGTATATTTTCATATCTCCATTTCTTCATATATACAAAATGACTAAAAATACCTAATAGAATACTTCTGTGATCCAAATTGGCCATCATCATAGTAGTAATGAAAAAATTGAATTGTAGACTACAAGCAGGACTTGAACATTAGTAATATTGTCTCTCCATATTAATTTTTATAAGTTTCTAATTTTCTGAGAAATAAGGTTTTTGATATATTTCTTTATTAATAACTCGGTTGTAAATTATTCATATACTTCAGAGCTCAGAAATTACAAATAAGTTTACCGTTGTTTAAAATTATAATTCAGTAAAAGAGTGTTTGTGTTTATGCATTCTCTTCAATTTGTGTATTTTAACTGTAGGAGTTATTAATGAACTGGACCAGCCAGTATAATAGACTAAATAGACTTTGTTTTACAACATGTTGTTATTGCTGTTTTTCAGATCTAATTTCCTCTGGTTGAAACTTTTACCTACCAAAATGTCAAGTAAGTTAAGTTGTATTTTTTCTTAGTTTAATTTACAGTATTCATGTACTAGAACTTCTCATGTAATAGAAGTTATTATTTGATAGCTCACCATAGGTTATACCTGTGGGCAAACCTATATAAGAATAAGCTCCATTTAACACATGTGTTCAACATATCACAATACATTGTAATGTGGCTTCTTTGGTTTTGTATTAATACAGATAGTCCTCAACTTACAACCATTCATTTAGTGACTGTTCAAAGTTATAACAGCACTGAAAAAAGTGACTTAGTGAAGTAAAAAAGTGATTTTTCATACAACCATTGCAGCTCCCATGGTCATGTGATAAAAATTCAAACACTTGGCAACTAATGTATATTTATCATGGTAGCAGTGTCGTAAGGCCACATGATCACCTTCTGACAAGCTACAGTCAGGTCCAGAAATATTGGGACATCGACACAATTCTAACATCTTTGGCTCTATACACCACCACAATGGAGTTGAAATGAAACAAACACAGTGTGCTTTAAATGCAGACTGTCAGCTTTAATTTGAGGGTATGTACACCCAACTCAGGTGAACGGTGTAAGACTTACAAGTTTGCATATGTGCCTCCTACTTGATAAGGGACCAAAGGTAATGGGACAGAATAATAATCATAAATCAAACTTTCCCTTCTTAATACTTGGTTGCAAATCCTTTGCAGTCAATCGGAGCCTGAAGTCTGGAACGCATAGACATCACCAGACTCTGAGTTTCATCCCTGGTAATGCTCTGCCAGGCCTCTACTACAACTGTCTTCAGTTCCTGCTTGTTCTTGGGGCACTTTCCCTTCAGTTTTGTATTCAGCAAGTGAAATGCATGTTCAATGGTATTCAGTCAGTTGATTGACTTGGCCATTGCATAACATTCCACTTCTGTCCCTTCAAAAACTCTGGTTGCTTTTGCAGCATGCTTTGGGTCATTGTCCATCTGCACTGTGAAGCGCCGTCCAATGAGTTCTGCAGCATTTGGCTGAATGTGAGCAGATTATATTGCCCGAAACACTTCAGAATTCGTCCTGCTGCTTTTGTCAGCAGTCACATCATCAATAAATACAAGAGAACCAGTTCCATTGGCAGCCATACATGCCCATGCCATGACACTACCACCATCATGCTTCACTGATGAGGTGGTATGCTTAGGATCATGAGCAGTTCCTTTCCTTCTCCATACTCTTCTCTTCCCATCACTCTGGTACAAGTTGATCTTGGTCTCATCTGTCCATAGGATCTTGTTCCAGAACTGTGAAGGCTTTGTTAGATGTTGCTTGGCAAACTCTAATCTGGTCTTCCTGTTTTTGAGGCTCACCAATGGTTTACATCTTGTGGTGAACCCTCTGTATTCACTCTGGTGAAGTCTTCTCTTGATTGTTAACTTTGACACATATACACCTACCTCCTGGAGAGTGTTCTTGATCTGGCCAACTGTTGTGAAAGGTGTTTTCTTCACCAGGGAAAGAATTCTTCGGTTATCCACCGCAGTTGTTTTCCGTGGTCTCCTGGGTCTTTTGGTGTTGCTGAGTTCACCGGTGCGTTCCTTCTTTTTGAGAATGTTCCAACAATAGTTTTGGGCACGCCTAATGTTCTTGCTATCTCTCTGATGGGTTTGTTTTGTTTCTTCAGCCTAATGATGACTTGCTTCACTGATAGTAACATGCTCTTTGGATCTCATCTTGAGAGTTTGCAGCAAAAGATTCCTAATGCAAATAGCACAATTGCAATGAACTCTGGGCCTTTTATCTGCACATTGTAATTGAGGTAATGAGGGAATATCACACACCTGGCCATGGAATAGCTGAGAAGCCAATTGTCCATTACCTTTGGTCCCTTAACAAGTGGGAGGCACACATGCAAACTGCTGTAAGTCCTACACCGTTCACCTGAGTTGGATATACATACCCTCAAATTAAAGCTGACAGTCTGCAGTTAAAGCACATTGTGTTTGTTTCATTCCAACTCCATTGTGGTGGTCTTGGTCTCATCTGTCCATAGGATCTTGTTCCAGAACTGTGAAGGCTTTGTTAGATGTTGTTTGGCAAACTCTAATCTGGTCTTCCTGTTTTTGAGGCTCACCAATGGTTTACATCTTGTAGTGAACCCTCTGTAGAACCAAAGATGTTAGAATTGTGTCGATGCCCTAATATTTCTGGACCTGACTATGTCAGTGGAGAAACCAGATTCACTTAACAACTGCAATGGTTTACTTAACAATTGTCACAAGAAAGTTCATAAAATGGGACAAAAGTCAATATAATTGATTAATTCTAGACATCAAAATAGATCTCAGACTGTCATCTCTAAACATTGTTATATTCATGCATGCCTTTTTCTGAAATCCCTGTATTGTATTAGGATCCCTTTATGTGGACCTTGATGCTGACCACCATTTAATTAATCTTAGATTTAACTACCCAATCTTTTTTTTCTTTTTCTTTTTTTCTTTTTTCTTTTTTTTGTTTTTGTTTGTTGTTTGTTTGTTTTGGAAGTTTGAAAGTGCTATGAGTGCTTTTGCAAAATATTTTCCAAAATAAAAGTTTGAACATTACTGTTGGTGTGGGCAGGCACTTATGCCAAATTCTTTGCACATTAAATGCTTGCTACCTGTTAAATGAAGAATAAGGACAGAGGTTTAGAACTATTCTGCTTCAGAGGCACAGAATACCCTTCAAAGGGCAAAAGAAAATAAATCATACTCTGTGTAAAGACTAAACATGTCCAATTACATGAGAAAAGAAGCAAGCAGGATAAGTCTAAGGTCTAGCTAGGAGACTAACAGCACATAGAATAAGGGACCTGCAGTTTTTAATATTCTCGAACTTGTTTGTTTCATTCAAGAACCTCAAGAATTGCATATGAACTTGAAATCCACAGCTTGGCCATTCCTATAACAATGTCTGAATAATACATTGTAGAATTGCTTAGGTTTTTTTATTAATTCATATTTTGATTTGCTATACAAAACTTAATTTGAAGTCCCTGTGTTACAGTCCTCTACATAGTCATTTTCCCCACTTCTTTTTAAAACAGAACGGCCATCTTATGCGCCACCACCCACCCCAGCCCCCACAACCGTAAGTATGGAAGTATTTTTCCTTATATTGCAAACTCTGATTCCTGACTTTATTTTTGCCCCACAGAGGCAATACAGGTGAGATGTTTTATGAATCCTATCACCCAGTAAGATTAAACTTTTCCTGAAATCAGTACCAAGATGTTTTTGGAATTCTATCAGTTGGCCTTTTTAAAAAATAAAGATTTGATGTTTCCATTTGTACAGAATTCAGTCTCCATCCTAGGAAATAATTCCATTTGATCTGATATTTAAAGTTTAATTTTAGAAATATTTTTATTTTAGTCTTTACAGAGGTTATACTTTTAATTAAAATGAATTCAATGTTGATGTATCTCTAAAAAAATCTTAAATGTAAATATATTGTAAAAAGCTGTGGCTATACATCATTCAAAACCAGAAAACAGATATTGTCTTTATAATATGCTAAATGAAAGCATGTGTATTGCTAATAATGGAATAGTTTTTTTCTAATATGTTATTTTTATCTTGTATTTATTTCTAAAGGCTAAGAAGTAGAGACTTTGTGAAGAAAAAATTGTTTTATAACCATTAGTTAAAAGCAGAAAACACTGTACAAAATGGTATATAAGTTTCCAGTCTTTAGTTGAAATGTGACAGTTCTGTTCTAAACAAATAATATAAAATAAAATTCTTGAGTAAAAATGTTCAAATTTGTGATGCACACACTGAGGAAAAGATGATAAAACAAATAAACTGAAAAATGAAAAGCTACAATTAAATCTAGGTTTAAGAAATCTCTTGTTTGTGGCTATCTTCTGGATGAGTGGAATGGAGGAATTGTGAGATACATGTAAATGATGTTTGCAGATTTGATTTTCAACAGTATTTCTAAAGCAGTCTTCTTGAATAATGATTTATGCATTCGTCACCTTCTTTTTCTGCCCCATTTTAGAATAATTAAAAAAACCCTTACTAGAACAGAAGCATATAGTTGATACAAGATATTAGGACAAGAATCATAAATTTGCCTATTTAAAAATATTGCACTTCGTTTTTACCAAAGAAACTTGTTTTTGAAATTAATGAAATTTGAAAGAGATTGGGATAAACGATATTTATCATTTCCCCATACTGTAGATTATTTTTAAATTGTCAGTGATAATTGACAATTTATTCTTAACTTATAAGATAACTTATTCTTCCTGCTGCTGTGTTAAAACTATAGTTCACCTAAGTACAGGTAGTCTTCAACTTACAATTCATTTAGTGACTGTTTGAAAATTTAGATGCTTGGCAATTGATTCATATTTATGACCGTGTCCCAGGGTCATGTAATCCTATTTCTGACCTTCCAACAAGCAATGTCAATGAGAAAGCCAAATTCACTTAACAAACACATTACTAATTTAGTAACTGCAGTCATTCACTTAACAACTTTGGCAAGACAGGTTGTAAAATGGAGCAACATTTGTTTAACAAATGCCTCACTTAGGAACATAAATTTTGGGCTCAATTTGGGTCATGAGCTGAAGACTACCTGTGACTTACTAATGTTGCAGCCTCAGAAAACATAGCATTTTGCTAATGATTTATTCAAAATTTCCTATTGCTTGCATGATTCCCATTCTTTGGATCAAGAATAGTGAACCAGTAGATAGTATTATCGAGTAGTTGAAATATTCTAATGCTGAGGATTCTAATCCTATAACATTTACAGACTTTAGGAGATATCTTCCTCTTTCAATCACTTTCTGCTTGGGTTTTTGAAAAGCACCAGACTGATCTTTTTGTTGGACTTGAATTGTACAGCCAAGTTCATGTGAAAGAGGATGATTTTGGTTTTATTTTTTTTAATAAGACAATCTGCAGGTCCCATATGATCTATCTGATTATAGAGATAAATTACTATAGAATTATAGAATATAATTCTTTATTGGCCAAGTGTGATTGGACACACAAGGGATTTTTCTCTGGTGCATAAGATCACAGTGTACATATAAACAGCAAGTAATAAGTCATAGATCATAATAAACAACAATTGATAGAGGGAGGTATTATTAAAAAGTATTAAAAAATATATTTTATTGCTGCCCCTATTGAATAGTTTAACAAACCAACCACATAATATTTTTCTCTGGATATAGATACTATTGGCTTCCTATCTATTTCACCTCTTACCACACCACTATTATAAAAGTAGTAAGTGACTAAAAACAAAGGCTTTTTTCTTCACACTTTCCTAGATAAGCTTAACTAAATATTTTACAGATTTTTCTTACCACCAAATAAATAAAATCAATTCTCCTTTGCCTTTTGCCTTATTTTGTTGCTCAACTGAAATATTTTTTCTATGCTATGGGATGTTAAATTGGTTTCCACCCCAAATATAGAGGGACAATTGGAGGAGAAGGAGGAGGAGTTAAGATGGCGGAGAGGCAGCAACTACTGTAAAGAGCTTCTCTGGAAAAGTATTTCTTTATCACTATATTTTTTATTTCTTATCACTTTAAAATTGTTTTAAATACTACCTTCTGCTGCCTTGTTGGAAGCCTCAGCGCTTAGAAAGAGTTGAGAAAACTCTTTCTAACCACCATGGGGAAAAGTAAGAAGAAAAGTCCTACACTTTCTGCTAGGAAAGCTGTATCCAAGCGCAAAGAACAGCAGAAAGCCAAAAAGAAAAGGAAACGAACTCGTGTAAGTATTCATACTCCCTCAAACCCCTCCATTGGATATGATGTTTTAGAATGAGATTTACAAGTAGGGTTCAAAAGTCAGCAGCTTAAAAATCTCTCCTCCTCAATGGAAGAGAACTCTTCCCCCGTTTGAACACATGCTACAATCTGTTCTGCAGCTGCACAGTTATTACAGGATGAGGATGTGAATATTAACCTGATGAACTTGAAGAATGAAAGTGTAACTAACTTTCTAACCCGACAAAACAGTGCTTTGTGTCTTCGACGTGTTGCCCACAGTTAAAATCAAAGTGAACTCCTTAAAAGAGATGTTTTTTTTAAACAACCCTGCTAAAGCACAGATTTTCTATCCCAAACGTTCCAAAAAGCAGCCAGGAGGGAAAACGGGGGCAACCTTACCCCAAGGAAAAGAGAAAGCAACAATCAGAGAGCTGATTACTCCTGTGGGAAAGAATGAAAAACAAGTCTCCGGTGGGCATGTAACTAAAAGAGTGGAAAATTTAAATTGTAGTACCATCCACAGCCTAAACAAATCACCTTACAAATATTAAATAATAGAATAAAAAGTTCACTGGGGAACAAAGAAAGCAATTATCTTTAAGCCAGTTACATTCTGCGAAAAGTAACTGATTAATTTACAGCAGGCGGAGAAGTTTCCATCTTGAAAAAGCTGAGAGAAAGTTTTACTTGCCTTTACGCAGATCACAATTCCCAATATGTTGTTTAAAATGAAGCCTTTTCTGCATACTTTTACAGTCTTTCTAAAATGTGTTGTGCTCAAAGGAATTTGGCTCACTCCTGAGCGAATCTGACTGAAGGAGTATTGCCACTTTAAAGAATAAATACGACCACGCGACTTCAGATAACCTCAAGGACACTTTAGCTCTCTCTCCCCCCGCCCTCCCCAAAGAGAATATCGCCTATGCAAAAACTGTTTTACCTACAGCAAGACAGTGCAGAGATTATGTTCTGGGGAAAAGAAATATATAATTAACTCTTTCAGTATCCTGCCAGATTCAGAACAAGTTGATATTATTGAAGACTGGACAATTTGAGAGAACCTCTAGTGGCAACACATAAAATAGCCAGACCTCCAATTGATTCTGTTTGGTCAACAAATGATCTCTTTATTTGTGATATAAATCATTATCCTTCTCAGCAGTTCCTAGCATTGGTTGAGGGAGACATCGTGCTGGTTTGAACATCCATATTTCAACCACTCTAAATACTAAGATTATGTCAATAGACTCATTTTATAACCTTACACAAATAACTATTCTCAACCTTACTGGAGAGAAATTGCTTCTCATTAACTTTAATATATTTCCAAACATACCTTAACCATGTGTTTTTGAAATTTGGGGAAAAGTGAAAAATTACATAAGGGGTATTCAATTACACTTTTCCACTGCCCATATCATCATTTCAGGAGACTTCAATGTCAGACTAGGCCCAAATTGACAATCAGTCTCCAAAATTCCACTTAATTTGCAGGACCCTCCCCCCCACCCCCCCCCCACCCCAGTCTAATTAGAGAATCCAAGAACTACAACGAAGGGGTTTTCAGATATTGTAGACATTTTATAAGCTGTACCTGCAAATTTTGAATAGCACTATTGTCCTGAATATTTATACCATTCTGCCTAAAGATATCCCCAAAGGATAAATATAAACAAAAAGATAGTTTGGTCTAGTGGTTAGCTAGAAAGTGGGATACTGTGAGTTCAAATCCTGCCTTAGTCATGAAAGCCAGCTGGGTGACCTTCAGCCAGTCACAGTCTCTCAGCCCAACTCACCTCACAGGGTTGTTGTGGAGAAAACGAGGGGAAAGGTATGTTCTTGCTGCCTTGAGTTACTTGTAAAAATAAGAAAACCAGGTTACAAATAAATAAACAGGTCAGACAAGGAAATCCAAATGCTCTGTAACAATGAGGTACTACAGTTCCACTTCAACTACATGCAACTATTCTGGATAACAAGTCCACTGATTAGACTTTGCCATTTTATATATAGCTACCGCAGTTCAACTTCTTCAGCCAATTCTCTCTACACATCCATCTAGCACTAACAGGAACCAGAGCTCCTTTAATCAACCTTGATTTGATAGTGATTGCCATGCAGCCAAAAAACAATGAATTTCCTGTTTTAAGGAATATAAAAAACATCCTCTCTCCTACTCAACTGAGGATCTGTCCCTTTTAAAAGCAAAGAAGAAGCAAAGAAGCAGGCCCTGGTCCAGTATTGGAACCAACTAATTTCTGGTACTTGTTCTAAGAATTCAGCTCTATTCTCTATGTATAGGTCTTCAATCTGCTTCCACTGATTTATGAATTATCTTTTATTCCTTTATCTGTTTGAGAAGATCATTTCAAATTGCTGTACACACAGGAAAAACAGCCTCACTCAAAGAGGGAATTAAAAATACTTCCTTGAGCCACTGGACAATCTTCTCCAACCGGCTAGATATCTCAGTCAGAACCATCTGAAAATTCAAAAGTGTCTTATCCTTAGCTCAATGCTTTCCATACAGCCATTACTGGAAGAAGATATCACAAAATCATCTTCAGAGACTTTCTGTGTAGTGCAATAATAATTAAATCAATAGATTTAATCTTCAATTGTCTTGTCTATGCAACTGCTTACCAGGAATTATTTCTACTCTTTACTAAATATTCTGATTGTTTTTATTTGTTTATCAAAAAGAAGTTGTTATTGGATCAATCTGATTTTATTTCTTTGACCACAGCCAAGTACTGTTCTATAGTCTGTATACTATACTGTATTATTAACCCTAACTCTTTTAAGATATTTTAAAATAACAACATTTTTCTTCCTTAATTAATTGTGATTCTTGTGTTTTATTTGCAGGTCTTGCTGAATAAAGATTTCACTTGTCTTAGTTACAGCTGTAAAAAAATATGCATATGTTATGTTGCTGTATTTTGTGTTTTAAAAGGGGTAATATATGTCCTCAAAAGTTTGATTAAAAGTGTAATATAGATATCTTAAATATGAAAAGTTAAAGAAATAAATTGAATTCTATTAATATAAATAACATGAAAAATGTTTTGTGCTTAACCACTTTATTTCTTATGACATCATATTTTCTAAATATGAAAAAACCCTCTGAGCATTTCATTCCTTTGGAAATGTGGATATGTGCTGCAGGGACACTTGCACAGCAGTTCCTAGATGCTACATTATAGATTTGAAATACATGGATCAAAGATTAAGTTTCATGATTTTCAAACATATTGAAAGCATTTGAATTTGGCTTAGCTGAAGATTTCAAAGAACAGTGATGGCTAACCTTTTTGCCATCGCGTACCAGGAGGACAGGCCGGGGGATCACATGCATGTGTGCCCACAGCCATAATTCTATGCGTCCCGCATGAGCGTGCAACCCTGCTTCTTCCCGTTAGGCCCATTTTTCTTTCTCTTACTTTCTGGCTCGAGGGCCTCTCTAGGAGACTGGGGAGGGCGAAACAGCCTTCCCCACCCTCCCGGAGAGCCTCCGGAGGCTGAGAATGGCCCGTTTGACAACTTCTGGTGGGACCAGAAAGCCTGTTTTTTGCTATCCCCAGCCTCCAGGGCCTCTCTAGGAGTCTGGGAAGGGCAAAAATTCCCCCATCCTACCGCCCCAGAGGTCCTCCGGAGGCTAAAAACAGCCCTTTTGACAACTTGTCATGCATGCCGGAGCTGAGCTGTCATGCCCACTGATATGGCTACGTGTGCCATAGGTTCACCATCACAGTCCTAGGAGTTTAATAAATATGGCTCTAAGATTAGAGTAATAATTGTTAATGTGTTATATACTAAATATAAATTTTTCTACTCAGCCAGAGAGAAGAACAGCCATTAGAGCAGCTGTTGATGAAACTTTATGTGACCTAGCACATTATTTGACCTAAGATAAAGTAATTTGGTATTCTCCATAGTGGTGGAGACAGCAGCCAGGAATGGGTTGTACTCGTTTGTTCAGTGTGAAGGACTGACTCTATCAGAGTTGTTAAGTCCCACCCTTGTTGCTAGGAGCTTCCAGCTTTTGACTCAGTCCTTCAATCTGGACGATCATGTCGGATTGTTTCTCTTCACCATTCCCAGCTTCTTTATTTCTCTACCTTGTGGACTTCCTTTTTCTTGGTCTATTTCTGCCTGACAATTTGTGAGTAGGATTACAGTGCTCCCTATTCTGGTTGAACCTTTCTGGCTTCTCCAGTGACAGGGCTTCAGCTCTGCCTCTGCCAGTTAGCCCCATTACAGAAAATCTTCTGTTTATTCATTGCTCTCCATTGAGCGGCTATTCCACAGTAGCATTGGAGCTGCACATTTCCATTGGGGCTGGGACAGATTTGTAGGAGCCTCGCGCTCCAGTTCTCTGTGGAACCGCTTCGCGCTCACAAAGGCTCGTCGGGCGGCCATTCCACTTTGCAGCTGCCCAACGTTTCGGCAGTGTGAGGCATCGTGCCACCTCTCAACTGCTTGCATTTCAGTCTTTAGCCCTGTGGTTGTTATCGGCTCAGTGGCGGTAGTTGCGCTCTCCTGGGCAGAAAGGATTGCTCGTACAGGAGCCATGTGCTCACTTTGAAATAATGACAGCCGAGCTGCCATTTTGAGTGCCTCATGCACCAGTGACAGTTAAGCCGCGGCTAACCATAGCTTCTTGTTCCATTGCGGGCTGAGTTTATCTTCCCTGCAGGCCAAGTTCACTTGCCACCAACGACATCTTCAAAAGGGTTGCCTATAATCAAATGACAGCCAGTTCGCCATTATCAGGAGCTTTGCACTCCAGTAGCAACCAGGTCGCCTGTATGGGGGCATGCCTGTAGTATTTTTGCCCAGAAGTGCTGCGAATGGCTCTGAGCCCTGGTTGGGCTCAGAGGGGGGTGTCTCTCTGACTGAACTGTGCCCACAAAGCTTCCGGGTGCTGCACCATGGGAGGGGAGGGGGGGGGCGATAGTTATTAGGTCTTTAGTCTGCGGGAGGTCACTGCTCCGAAGATAGACGATGTGAGGCCCTCCTCATGAGGTGGGGCCCATATGGACAGTTGGGCTTGTTGATTGCATACCTGTCTCCCAGCTGCATATCAACAGCCCTGCCCGGGCTCCTCGACACCCTCTCGGGGCTGGTGGTGGAGTTTCCCAGACTTATTGTTCTGGGGGACTTCAATCTGCTGTCCCTGAGTGGGGCGTCGAGGGTGGCTCGGGAGTTCATGGCCTCCATGTGGACCTGTCTCAGATTATTCAGGGCCCAACACATGAGGGGGGCCACACGCCCGATCTTATTTTTGTCTCAGAGTAGTGGCGGAGTTCGGTGGGGGAATGTCTTCCATTTATCCCCTGTCATGAACTGACCACTATCTCCTTCGGCTAGGCTTTCATTACGCCGCCCCTCCTCGCTGGGATGCAGAGCCAACCATCTGGTTCCACCCCAGGCACTTGATGGACCTGGAGAGGTTCCAGGTGGAGCTTGGGTGATCCCTCCCTCTCTCTCTCTCTCTCTCCCACTCCCCAGCCACGACCCTGGTGGATGCCTGAGATGAGGCTGCTGCCAGGGCTCTTGACTGAGTTGTTCCTTTGTGGCCTCTGACACATCACAAACCCCAGTTGGTGCCCTAGTTAGTTTACCGAGGAGCTCCAGGGGATCAAGCAGCATAGGCGAGGCCTAAAGAGCCGTTGGAGAGCCAGCCATTCCGAATCTGACCAATCTCAGTTAAGGTCAGCCATACGGGCCTACCTGGTGGAGTTGGCGGCGGCAAAGCACCTCCACCGATGTCATGTCCACAGAGAACCGCCCGGCTGACCTGTTCAGGGTGTCCCGCTCCCTCTTGAATCAGAGGGTGAGGGAAGATCCTTTACAGGGATGAGCCAAGGAGTTTGGTCAGCACCTGTTGGACAAGATCGCTCAGATTCGTGATGGCTTGGACTCTGACTGGACAGAGTTAGACGGTGAGGAGGTAGCAGGTCTTGTGCTTTGGGAAGAGTTCGACTGTTACCCCAGAGGAAGTGGACAGGATCATGGGAAGCTAGGTGCAGCCATTTGTGTGCTGGACCCGTATCCCTCCTGGCTGGTTTATTCAGCTCGGGAGGTGACATAGGGCTGGATCCAGGCAGTGATAACAGCTTCTTTGAGGGAGGAAAACTTCCTGACCGCCTTGAAGGAGGCGGTGGTGAGGCCCCTCCTCAAGAAGCCGGCCTTGGATCCAGCTGTTTTAAGTCATTTTCATCCAGTCTCCAACCTCCGCTTTTTAGCAAAGGTTATTGAGAATGTGGTGGCGTGCCAGCTCCGCTGGCCCTGGATGAAGCGGATTACCTCGACCCATACCAATCGGGTTTCAGGCCTGGGTCCAGAATGGAGACAGCATTGGTCCCGCTAGTGGATGATCTCTGGAGGGCTTGGGACAAAGGGTATTCCTCTGTTCTGGTCCTATTGGATCTTTCAGTGGCTTTTGATACCATCGACCACGGTATCTTGCTGCGTCGCCTCGAAGGGCTGGGAGTGGGAGGCACTGTTTTACAGTTGTTCTCCTCCTACCTCTCGGGTTGAACACAAGCAATGTTGGCAGGAGGGTAGAGATCGACTTTGAGGCCCCTCACTTGTGGTGTGCCCCAGGGGTCAGTTCTCTTGCCCCTTCTGTTCAACATTTATATGAAACCGCTGAGGGTGATCATCCGTGGTTTCAGTACGCTGATGATACTCAGTTCTTTATATCCACCCCGAACCAACCCAGTGATGCCCTCGACATGATGGCCCGGTGCCTGGAAGCGATATGGGTTTGGATGGGTAAAAACAGACTTTGACTCAACCCTGCCAAGATTGAGTGGCTGTGGGTACCGGCATCTTGGTTCATAGGAGAGGTTCCATCGTTGGCTATAGGGGGTGAAGTTTTACCCCCTGTAGATAGGGCACGGAACTTGGGTGTCCTCCTGGATTCACGGTTGAGTCTAGAAGATCATATAACAATTGTGACCAGGGGGGCATATGCCCAGATCCGTCTGGTGCGCCAGTTGTGTCCCTATTTGGACCTGGATGCCCTACGCACAGTTACTCAGGCACTAGATTTAGATTTAGATTTTAGATTTTATTGGATTTATATACCGCCCTACTCCCGAAGGACTAGTCACCTCACGTATTGAGTACTATAGCACTCTATACATGGGGCTGCCCTTGAGGGCCACTCGGAGGCTTCAGCTGGTGCAAAATGCAGCCGTGTGGGTTGTGATGGGAGAGTCCCGATACTCCCTTGTTACACCCCTCCTGCACGACTTGCATTGGTTACCGGTTGTCCTTCGGGTGAGATTCAAGGTGCTGGTGATGACCTATAAAGCCCTTCACGGCTCAGGCCCAGGATATTTGGCAGACCATCTGGAGCCAGCAACAACATCCCATCGCCCAGTCCTCACCCATAGTGAGGGCCTGCTCAGGGTGCCATTGGCTAGACAGTGTCGGCTGGCAGCCCCCAGGGGTAGAGCCTTCTCTGTGGGTGCGCCCACCCTCTGGAATCAACTCTCTTTGGAGCTCCGGTTAGCTCCTGACCTTCGGACTTTCCGCCGCTAATTAAAAACTTGGTTATTCAAGTTCCCTGACCTGGACTGATAGGGTTTTAGGGTTTTATTTATTTATTTAACTTTGTATTGTGCTTTGTGCTTTTTATTATTGTGAGCCGCCCTGAATCCGTTGGGAGATAGGGCAGCTTATAAGCCAAATAAAATAAATAAATAATTGCCTATTTGGTGGTCCTCAGCAGCAGAAATATTCCTGCTGGTGTTGTTAGCCGCCATTTTGTGGCCGATTGTTTGATCGGCCACCATTTTCTGAGCCACTGTTGCTCAGCTTCCCATACATTGGCGCCATACCTAGCCTTCAGCATTAAAGTAGTCAGAGTTGCCTACATCTCTGCAAAAGACAAATGCAAAAGGCTCTCTGTAAGTCCAAGAGGGCATGGCTGAGGCTGATGACCAGCCAGACAGGGGCCATATGGCGACCGAGCCAGACTTGTCTAGGGCTGGACCCTCTCGGGGCCCGTCTGACAACCATGTGACTTCCCAGTTCAATTCTCAGCAGATGTTTCTCGTTTCACCCCCAAATCTTTGGTTTCTATAGTGGCAACGCATAGATTGCTCTGGCTGAGACATTGGCCTGCGGACGCTCACCCCAAGTGGCACCTTGCTTCCGCCCCCTTTGCAGGGAATAAATTATTTGAGTCATCTTTGGATCCACTGCTTGTTGAAACAAAAGACAAGCGCAAGATTTTGCCGAGCGCTCAGCGTAGAAGCGAGTTCCGCTATTCTTTCCCTTACCATAGACCTCAATTTCGGGTATCCAAGTGGAACGCTGGAACTTCTCATCCTCAGGGTTCCTTTGGACCTAGACAGAGGGAATAACAGGACAGGCCACTGAGGGGTAGAAATTTTTCAGGTAAACTGCGCTTTTGAGGGAAAGGAAGTCGTTCATTCTGACGCCACCATTGATTGCACATCCGACCCTCCTATCGGGGGTAGATTAGCCCTATTTGCTGACTGATGGATGAACGTATGTCAGACTCCTGGTTCAGGGATACGATAAGATCCGGCCTATCCTTAGAATTTTTCTCCACCATCACCCCCTCAAGGTTCTTTATATGCTGTCAAGATAGAAACAAAAAGGTCCTCATGGATTTGGCTGTGCAACACCTTCCGAACATTAGAGCTAGTCAGAAGGTACCAGAGGATCAGGCAGGATAGAGGTTCTATTTTCTCTTATTTCTTGTTCCTAAGTCCTCAGGCGGGTGGAGACCTATTCTGGACCTTAAAACATTGAACCGATATGTTGTGTACAAACGGTTCAAAATTCAGTCTCTTAAATCTATTCTGGCTGGCGTCAGGAAGGGTGTTCCGCACTGATCGAGTGGTCCTTCGCCTTGATCCCTCTTTCATTCCTAAGGTCAACACACACTTTCATCGGATGCGAGAACTTATTCTGCCCAATTTCTGCCCTCATCCTGTCCACCCTTTGGAACGCCGCTGGCATACATTGGATGTTCAGAAGGCCCTCCGTATCTATATTAAGAAAAGTGCTTACTTACAAAAAATTGAGTCCTTTTTATTTTCTTTATTCCAGTCTCCTTAGGTGGCAGGGTCACTCCTTCCACCATTGGCCAGTGGATTTGTCAGACAATCGCCAAGGCGTATGAATTGTGTGCCTTACCACAGCCTGTTCACCTAACAGTATATTCTACCCGTAGTGCGGCCACATTGGCAGTGTGGGCCACACAGGCATCTCTGATTGAAATTTGCAGGGTGGCGACTTGGACTTCCCCTTCACCCTTTATCAAACACTATAAAGTGGACAAATTTGCCTCAGTTAAGGCGCCCTTTGGTCGTAGGGTCTTGCAGCGGGTTCATGCCAGAGGGGAGTCTTCTGACCAGACTGGGCCCGCCCGTACTTAGGGACAGTAAGTTTTGGTATGTCCCATTCCTGGCTGCTGTTTCTACCACTATGGGGAAGCGGCATTGATCTGACCTGAGATGCACCTTCTCTTTGGGTGAAGACAGCAACCAGCCCCACCCTTAGTCAGTCTGGTCTTCATTTCTAACTTCTTTTTCTTCCGACATACTGAGTCTGTTTCTTCATCTTCGCCAAAACCTGGAAGCCCCTAGCAACAAGGGCAGGACTTAACATCTCTGACAGTCTCGGTCCTTCAAACTGAACAGACAAGTACAACCCATTTCTGGTTGCTGTCTTCACCCAGTGAGAAGGTGTGCCTCAGGTAAGACGAACGCCCCTTCTTTGTTCCTATTCTTGGTATATTTCCTCCTATTCAGTTGGGAGGAAAATTTTTTGTCCAAACCTGTGGGTTGCAAATCCAGCCGGTAGAAGGAAATTGTAGACACAAGAGAAATCATGTGATTCCAAGGTTGTTAATACCATAAAACTAACCATGCATCCATCTTTCCTGCAATATTGTGCTTTGTGCTATATTGTTCTTACAACAAACTTCAGTAATTGTATCACATTGTAAGCTTTAAAATAAATTATTTTCAATTTTTAACAAACATTTAATATTACAGTATGATATAGCTATTAATATTGAATTATAGGCATATTTTATAGAGGGTTTTCATTTTAATATAAATATTCTTGAGTTCTGTTGGATTTTTTAAACAAGGTAGCATGTTACATAGCGATCTGATCTGAACATAATATCGAACTATATCTCAGATCTCTGGGTTCTTCTTCCCATTCCCTAGCCTGATCTTTGAAGAAAAGCAGAAGTTTTTACTTTGACATTAAGTAAATCTGAAACCAAACAACTCTTACTTAGTCCTAACTGCACTGATGAATAAATTTAAGTTGTCTTCCTTTTTTAAAAAAAAAGTTTGTTAAGGTTCAAATATAGTAATAAATTATTAATTATTAAAAGCAAAGAGGAAAGGATGCTTATTGCTGACGCTGATTTTCGTAATAGATTTGTATTCTAAACCAGAATCTCCTCCTTGATTTTTTTCCTCTAGTTTCTATGATTCAGTTCTGTTTTGTATAATTCCTATTTCCTATACTTCTTTTTTTTTCCAATATACACTAAGGCTCCAAATCACTTTTAGCTCAATAATGTGTCAACAAATTAGGTGGCCCTGATAAAAAGCTCAGTGTCAACAAGTCATAATTTTCAGTAATTATATGTACTTTTTGAAAAAATTAAAAATGTGGTCTTTTTGACCTTAGAAATAATTCATTGTTCATAATTATGGAATATGACATGGATGTCACAGGCTATAGCGAAATTCAAAAGAGCCTTGGTGGTGCAGCAGCTTAAGTGGTGCTAAAGTGACACCAGCTGCCTGCAATTACTGCAAGTTCGAATCTTCCCAGGCTCAAGGTTGACTCAGCCTTCCATCCTTTCAAGGTAGGTAAAATGAGAACCCAGATTGTGGGGGCAATAAACTGACTTTGTATAAAAAAGAACACCACTTGGGGGGAGGGCGAAAGCCCTACTAAGCAGATATATACAAAAGTATGAAGGCTGCTTAACGCATTGCTTAACGCATTGTAAGCCGCTCTGAGTCTCCGGAGAAGGGCGGCATATAAATTAATTTTTTAAAAAAATCTGACTATATCTGAAACAACAAATGGATTACATTTAAATAAAAATAAATGATAGGATGGTGACAGAGATGTTTTGTCACATTAGCAAAAAAATTATTAAATTATTAAAGTAACTATATTTTTTGAAGTGTTCACATAGCTGTTTTGAAAGTTGTTTCTGGTTTTCTGTGCATGCTGTACAAAGACAACATGCCCACTGGCTTCATCAACAAAACAAAAGTATCACCATCTGGAATCAGGAGAATAAGTTTGATTAACATATAATTAAATGAAGCTACGTTCAAGAGGAGCCAGCCTCATATTTGGATAGCACCTTCATAGAATTCAAGAACAGAAATAATAGCCTTTTGCGGTAGACGTATTGATTCCTTGGACTATCATGGCCAAATGTTCTCAAAATAAGCTACCAAATGTACCAAAAACAGCGTTCCAAATGCACCCATAGAAAGCAGAACTCCGAGTCAGGTAGATTCTTCAAAGAACAATTTTATTGGATACATCATATTGGCACAACTGGTAAAAACTGACTCTGAAAATTCCTGCAGTTTTCACCTAATTAAATAAAGTTTTTCCCCTTTCCCCAAGTCATTAGTCAACATTGTCCAATAGAGGTGCTAGCCAGTTGCTTGGTTACTTTGTTCCTCCTCACCCAGCCACCTGTTGAAATGACCTTGGTTCCCACAGGAAAAATTTTTGTTTTGACTGCAAAACCCCACTTAACTATTTCCCTCCCCCTCCCATCTAGAAGCTTCAAAGATCGCCCCCAGCCAATTTGTGTGTGTCTGGATGGATGGATGGATGGATGGATGGATGGATGGATGGGTAGGTAGGTAGGTAGGTAGGTAGGTAGGTAGGTAGGTAGGTAGGTAGGTAGATAGATATGTCTTTTTTGCTTTAGTCAAATATCAATTGGAAAGAGTTTTTCAAGTATTTATTAAATATTACAGTTCCTTGTTGAAATATCCTTAATACAACAGAACAAGCTAGTGTGACATAGTGGTTAAGATGTTGGACTGGTACTAGGGAGACTTCATACCAGTCTACTCGCAACCATGGACGTCACTTGTTGTCTATGTAGATTCTCAGTCATCCAAGTCCTGGTTTTCCCAAAGGTGCTTTTTTGAAATGGCCACTGGATTTTGTTTTTCCTTGAAGATGTTTCACTTCTCATTCAAGAATCTTCTTAAATTCCAAAAAACAGAACTGAAGAAGCTTCAGAAGTTGCCTTTTGGGGGAAAAAACACCTTTGGGACACATCACTCATTGATTGGATCAGTCCTTATCTCTCAGCCAAACCTACCTCACAGAGGGGACCCCTGTTGTTGGGTCAAATGGGAGGAGGAAAATGGAATGTAAATTAATGAGACGACATTCCTGTATGTATATGGGCTATGGAAAAGAGCCAATGAAGGGCATCTTTGAGAGGAGGAACTCAACAGTATCACCACAGAATGCATAACTGGGCAATCAAGCCCCATTTAACATGGGTCACATATGTTAAAAAAAAGAGATAAGGCTTTGTTCATGCCAATCTTTTTGTTTGTTTTTTATTGTAATTTTTCCATTTCCAAAACACTAATACATGTTCAAACAGACAGTATAGAAATTGGATAAACAGTTTATATAATCACCACATGGTATACATATACATATAAGATACCTCTTCAACTTTCATATAAATATTACCTATTTTTGTTTCTGTTATCTATCCACCTATACCATTTTTCCCACACCGCATAGTATTCTGAATTGTCTTTTTCTCTTAATTCTAAAGTTCATTTGTTCATTTCGGCACATTCAAATACTTTTTGAATAATCAGTCCCTCTGGTGGTAAATTATGTTCTTTCCAATATTGCACGAATGTGATTCTTGCTTCAGTAAGTATATGTAAAATCTTATTTCTTTGGCATATTTGGTTTTTAGTATACTCAGGAGAAATGTATCCAGTTTTGCAATTTTTTAGGTCTTGTAACCAGTGTTGTATTTTGATCCAATACTTCCTTGCTTCAGGGCATGTCCACCAGGCATGAAAGAAGATACCTTTATGATAATTGCATTTCCAGCATTTGGGACTTAGGTTTGGCGCTAGATGCCAACAGTAGAGCATTTTATATTGATTTTCTTTATAGGCTGCTGATTTTCTTAAGGTATAATTTTTGTTCCAAATAATTTCCCACTCATCCAAATTTATATTGTGCCCTATATTTTTGGCCCATGCAATCATTGGTTCTTTTACCACCTCCTCTGTCAAATTCTAGTAAATAGTTATATAATTTAGATATTAGGGGTTTTTTTCTGGACCCATCAGCAGTTTGTCTGATTGGCTTGGTTTCCTATTGATACCATAATCTTCCATGTCTTTCTTATATCCGGATTGTATTTGTAAATATGGCCACTAGTCAATGTGGATTCCCTATTCTTTTAATACCTGGTTACTTTTAAGTCTTCCTTGATTATCTAATATTTCTGTATATCTAATCATTTTACTAATGTCTACTGTATTGGGGTGGATCATAGCTTCTATGGTAGATAACGAGCCAGGAATTTTCATATAATATTTCTTCTTTACATCTTCCCAAGTTTAAATCAGTGCATTTCTAATTTTATGTCTAAAAAAATATAAGTGTATCCTATTCTTCTTATCCCACAGGAAAGCATGCCACCCCTTTTTGTAGGTCGTGTCCTTCCAGGGTTAAAATCTTACTATTCCTTAAATTGACCCAGTCTCTTATCCAAACTAACATGGCTGCTTTATGGTATATTTCCCACACCGGGAGACTGAAACCATCCCTTACTTCTACTATCTTGAAGCGATTGTAATTTAACCTTGCCTTTTTCCCGGACCAGCCGAGTAGTAGTCATTTTGTTGAGTTCTGTGAAATCTTTTTGATAGTGTTGGCTCCCTTGAGGGTGCCCTGATTTATTTAATTTATTTATTTTGCTGTCCATTAAATAATTCTGTCATTTTATTTTATTTTTTGCCTTTCCAAAATGTGTCAGTACACTGACATTAAGTTACCTAATGGTACATAATATATCAATAACTGTTGATCGGTATATGCAATAATGAATTTTTATGCAGCTACTTTCTCTTAGGAATATACTTAGAAAATTATGCAAATAAGAAAAATCCATGTATGGGCAGAACTGACAGGATTCTAACATACATTCCTACAAGTCAAACCAAAGTACATCATCCTGAGTTCTGGATAGATCCTTTTAACTCACCTTGGGTAATAACTATCTTTTAAATAGTTTAAAAGGTTGTAGGCATTATCTAGAATGGAATGGAATGGAATGAGTTGGAAGGGACCTTGGAAGTCTTCTAGTCTAACCCCCTGCCCAGGCAGGAAATCCTACATCACTTTAGACAAACGGTTATCCAACATCTTCTTTAAAATTTCCAGTGTTGGAGCATTCACAACTTCTGCAAATTGTTCCACTTATTAATTGTTCTAACTGTCAGGAAATTTCTCCTTAGTTCTAAATTGCTTCTCTCCTTGATTAGTTTCCACTCATTGCTGCTTCTACCCTCAGGTGCTTTGGAGAATAGTTTGACTCCCTCTACTTTGTGGCAACCCCTGAGGTATTGGAACATTGCTATCATGTCTCCCCTAGTCCTTCTCTTCATTAAACTAGACATATCCAGTTCCTGCTACTGTTCTTCATATGTTTTAGTCTCCAGTCCCCTAATCATCTTTGATACTCTTCTCTGCACTCTTTCTAGAGTCTCAACAACTTTTTTACATTGTGGCGACCAAAACTGAATGCAATATTCCAATTGTGTCCTTACCAAGGCATTATAAAGTGGTATTAACACTTCACTTCTTGATTCTATCCCTCTGTTTATGCAGCCCAGAACTGTGTTGGCTTTTTGGCAGCTGCTGCACACTGCTGGCTCATATCTAAATGGTTGTCCACTAGGACTCCAAGATCCCTCTCACAGTTTCTACTATTGAGCAAGGTACCACATATACGGTACCTGTGCATTGTTTTTCTTCCCTAAATGTAGAACTTTACTTTTTTCACTGTTGAATTTCATTTTATTAGATAGCGCCCAATGTTCAAGTCTGTCAAGATCCTTCTATATCTTGAGCCTATCTTCTGAAGTGTTGGCTATTCCTGCCAGCTTGGTGTCATCTGATGCTGTCTAACCCACATTTTTCTACTTTATCTAATAGTAGGTTATGGTCTACTTTATTAAATGCTTTACTAAAGTCCAAATAAATTATATTGACAGCATTCCTCTTGTCCACTAATTTTGTCACTTTGTCAAAGAATGCAATAACTTTATCTTTGTTATTCCATTCTAAGGCTGCAGGTTAACTTACAAATTTTGCCAACAATCTTAAAGTTTTTTTTTTAAGTACAACTGACATTTGCTCTCCAGGGGTGTTCTACAAAATACAGGTACAATGGTCCTCATGATGGGTGGCAGGTGGGAGAAGTGTAGTAAGGTTTTGAAGTCATCTTTGCCTATCTTTCTCTCATATAATGGCAACAAGGATTACCATTAAACATCTTTACTTTTGTTTTTCAAAATAAATGGGATTGTTATTACAGTAAGTCATAGAGAGGAAGTTTCATTTAAATTCTAAGAGTTTAGGATATTAAGAGGCAATGCAATGTAGTCAATAATTTTTGAAACAGTAGAACTTATAAACATACATTTAGTTGTTAATACAACCAAAACAATTCCTACTGTCATGGGCCTGATATACATGTATACCAGTTTGGGCACATATTTTCTATGAATAACCCACAAGACTTTAAATTTCAAATTGACATTAATTTCCCATTGACAAAACAAGAACTCTGATTATGTAATTAATTTCTGGTATAATCATGACTTAAAAGAAAGGGTTTTCTGCCTAAGCAAAAGGTTAGAGGGCTATAGGAAAGAACAATTTTTAATGATCAGCATATTTTTTCTGAACATAGTCTTTGAAAATCCTTCATTGGACAGTTTTCTAACCTCAAGGCTAGTATCAAATAATGTTCCACATTAGCTCTCAGATGCAAGAGAAACTGAAATATTTACCGGCTTATGTGCAGTGTGACATTTGTGGCACAGTATACAGCCTTACAGATTTCATATACTAATTAGTGTGTCTGTTGGAGTCATTGTCTAATTGATTATTCTGTGTCAGATCTCTCCTTTTTTGAGATGTTTAAGATGAGAGTTCCTTTGATCAGATCCTTAACTCTTAGAGGGAGCAAAACCTGTTCATGGACAGAATTATTTTCTAATTGCTGTGGAAGAGAAACTCCCCTGCTTCCTTCCTGCATAGTAAATGTTAAGATCATATTATTTGTAATCGTATGTACACGTGCTGAACAAACTAGCTTCCTTTAAAATTGGTTATACATTGTTTAACTTTTAATTGCTAGAGATAAAACAGTGTGTTCATGTTGGAAGCTTTGAAGTTATGACTCTAGAATCTGTAGTGACAAGATATTAAAGAAGAAAATTCCTGTTTTCTTGGCAGGTTTCATGAAAATTTACTGTCTCTGAAGAGGGATCTAGCTGCTGCAACACCTCATTTTGCTTGTTTAAATTTCTGGTTGTTTTTGCATGCTGTATTGCAAACCATTTTCATTTTTCTATGTTCTCCTCGTTGGGACTCATTTCTCATTCGTGTTTTTGTCTCATTTGTTTCCATTAGCAAATGCCCAGCACACCAGGGTTTGTGGGATACAATCCATACAGCCATCTGGCGTACAACAACTACAGGCTGGGAGGGAACCCGGGCACCAACAGCCGGGCCACGGTAGGAGAATCAACTATTACATCATCCGGCAAACAGCAGGAAGTGACCAGAAATCTTTTCACTAACTTTTTGATAACAGCCCTTTTTATTAGTCAGTCGGAATGGGCATCGAGTCAGTTCACTTGCCAGCAGGAACACAAACAACTTTTTTAAGAACTCTTTTCATTAACCAGCTAACATTGACAAGAATTTTTCCCTCTGATCATGAAAGCAGCTTATGCATCCACTAGCGAGTAGTTAAATGTGGAGGTGGGGTAGGTAGGTAACATGATGTGTGAATCTTTAGATAAAGTAGAGCAAGAAGGAAACAAATCTAGAACCAAAGAGAAGAGTTTTCTCTCAATAGTTAGAGGATGGATTTTTGAAACCTGAAAATTTCAAAATTTTGCTGAAGTTGTTGTCTTCTCTCCAAATAGTGTGGAAGCTGACAGTGTTCTACAATAGGCAGAGCTGACAGTGTTCTACTCTTTTGGCATAGAAAATGAGTTGGATTTTTCTTATTATTAGTTCAGTCAAATACTGATATATTAGTCTGCAATATATCTTAATGATAGTGTGTTCTCAATTGAAAGTTTTCTCATAAGAAACCCTGTTCAGAAGACACTGTAGTGTGTTCCATTCTGCCAGGTATTCTCTGAGGTGTCTTAGTGTTCAACCACTAGTTGAAGAACACTACTGCCTATCCTTAATTACTTCAGTTTGAGACGTAGTGGCTGGATTAATTGTTTGGTGCTTCCTCCTGTAATTAATGTTCAGAAGGGTAGTTAGATTAGTGTTTGCAAAAAAAAAAAAGTATTGTCAAACTTCAAATAACGAATTTATTATTGCATAAACCCTTTTTTCTTTTTTTCCACTTTTTTTCGTTTTTGCAGCGAAAACAATACCATAAACTTTTACAAAAATAAACAGTATAAAAATGCATAACAAAAACAGTTAAAATGATTTAAATTCTAAAGACTTTTAATAAGTGACAAAAAAAATAAAAAAAAATAGAAGGAAAACAAAATGAAATTTGATCCATAGAGGTGTAAACCTTTATGGATCAAAGTCCACTGTCAGATACATATAGATTGTTAATAAAATGAGCTGTGATTTATGGCAGAAACAAAGGTATTGATCTTTAAGATGCTTCAGAATTCTTTATGTAATTGCCTAATGCCATAGGCAGCAAACACAGAGGATAGAATCCTGTTAACACCTGCATTCATGCAGTTCCTACATATCTCCTCATAAGAACTGTATGCATTTTGATTTAACTAAAAACTATTA
The DNA here is from genome assembly GCA_038048745.1 of Coluber constrictor foxii. Classification (NCBI taxonomy): domain Eukaryota; kingdom Metazoa; phylum Chordata; class Lepidosauria; order Squamata; family Colubridae; genus Coluber; species Coluber constrictor. Next base: position 77,428,726 of record CM075961.1, read on the forward strand.
AGTATATCACTATGTTAGGCACTTAGAGAAAAAAGTATAGAGTTTTTGTTTGCAGGAATGTAACTTAGATATAATTTGACTGTGTCCATTGGAAAAAGTCTACAAGTAAGTAAGGGATCACTGTTGATGTCATTATATAAGTTATATTCATTAGTTGAGGAGAAACTTTAGCTCTGATTCATATTATTTTACCTGTAAAGGATAATACTTTCAAACTGTTGCTGTCCAAAAATAATGGATTGTGGTAGTCCATTAACCATTTCCCAAAGTAAAAGACTCCAACTCAAATTCTAATATTTCACTTTTAATAAATGAATGACAAAAAGATCCAGTTTAGGCCTGTGAGTCAGACCTTCTCGGGGAGTTATCTTTAAGGAAATTGAAAAAGACACTAATTTGCTAATATGGAAGACCCTTCTTTGTATTTTTCATGACCCGAAAAAAGGCATTTATATTGCAAAGAAATAACAGATTCAGAAGTTGCACATGATAATCATGAGTACTCAACCTTCATGTGTTAACTCATGTGTTCTTACCTGGTTTATTACTTTAAATAAGAATGAATTTGTATTTTTTAAAAATTCTGATCCCAAATTATTGGAAGAAGTTTTTGTTCTTTCACTGTATGTAAATACAATTTTCATTGTATATACATATAGTAAACATTCTTAGCTTTTTCTACAATGTGTGTTTCAATTTGGGTTTATGCTTTATAGATTCTTATTGTTGCTTAAATATTAAGTTGATTTTCTTGAATGTTTTCAGGTTCATCTTTATATATTTGTGTGTGTAACTACATTTGCTAATGCATACATCTCATAAACATGTTTATGTTTCATTAGATAAGATCTATGCACCACTGCTTACTTCATGGCATTGCATAAATATGACATGGAGAAAAGCTTGTCCTTTTAGTTTAAAAATGAGCTTCTCAAATGTTGTAGGCCTGTTCATGCAAAATGTATTATTTATATATGTATTATTACAATGGAGCCATAAAATGACTAGGTTATTCAAAATCTGAGATCTATGCAGATTTTAAACATGTCTGTATGTTTAAATCTTGATCTTAATCTCTATTGTCTCCTCCTAAAATAGTTACATGTATTTTGAAGTACAGATAGAATTTTGTGCATATATGCTACCTCATTAATTTCTACATGGAAGGTTACATCTAAAAATGCAGACATGTATCTGTTTCCTTTGTTAAAGTGAATAAGAATCCTTGACTGATTTTACTGTTACTAATAAGGATCTCATTCTATAGTGATTACATTCTCCAGAGTAGAGGTATTCCACTACTAATGAAAAATTTGGAAAAGTGATCCCCAATCGCCTAGAAATCCATTCACCATTCCCACATATACACAGACAATTGTATCACAGACAATGCCAATGCCTGCAAATGCATTAATTTGCATATTAGATATATTATGATATTTAATAAGTTCCTTGAGAATAAAAGTTATGGATCCTTCTCTTAGTAAAGAGTTGATTCAAATATAAGGTGAGCACATCTTTGAAAAAGATGAACTGTGTATATATGAAAGTGTACTTTGAACCCAGAACATTTTTGTAGAAAAAAGGGACATTACCTGTTACCCATTAAGACATACGTATTTCTTTTAGCTATTTTTTTCCTTACTAAGTGCAGTGAGAAAGCTTGGTGTTTCTACAGATCTTTTAGGAAAAGTTGCTCCAGGAACACTCTGTAAAATTTCCACTTGGATAATGCAGTTTGAGCTAATAAGATATTCAATGGAGCAAGCTTGGAGAAATATCTTGTTCTGAGAAATATTTTAAGGATCTCTCCAGTAATGGAATAAAGATAATTGAGATGATCTTGGATGAGAGTGTAGTACGGGTAATTCTCGACTTACAACCATAATTCGGACCAGGACTAGCACTAAGCAGTGCCATCATTAAGTGAGCTTTATAAGCTTTCTTGCCATGGCCTAGCAAATCAGTGTAATTGTTAAGAGAATCTGACTTCCCTCTTTGATTTTGCTTTTTGGAAGCTCCCTAGAAGGGTTTCAGATGGCAATTATGAGATCTTAGTATGCTGAATCACTATAAATACATAGCAGTTATCAAGCGCCCGAATTTTGATCACATGACTGTGGGGATGCTGTGATGGTTGTAAGTGTGAGAATCGGTTGTAAGTCACTTAATTCAGTGCCATCGTAACTGCAAACATTAGTTAAATGAATGACCATAAGTTGAGGAATCTTTGTATTCAGAAATACCAAGAATCATTCATCCGGCATAGAGGGTCAAAATATTATTTATGACCGGGAAGCAAGATAATATTCAGAAGAAGGTCAGGCAAATTCCTTCCAAATCCAGTGTGTTATAAACTTAGGGGAAGTAAAACACAGGCTTGTAAGATTATGTTGCTATCTCAATAAAGCATAGCCCTAGTCTTCCTGTGAAGTTGATCTGATATGATCTACCTAATGGGACTGAGATCAGTTTTGCAAATTTGATTCCTCTTTACTTCCCCTCCATCCTTCCAAGTAAACCAGAGAGCATTTATTTGATTCATTTCCTAATATGATCATGTTACCCATGATGTAAAGAATATTTCAATCCTCTAGATAACAGTTCTTGCATATTTCTGTCAAGGACATTTCCCCTTACTCTTTACAATTCCACTTCAGTCCTGTTTACTGTCTTTAATCTATCTCTTCTCTTTACCCTGAGGTTGCATTCACCCTCGACCTTTTATTGTGCTACCTTAACTATTCCATAAAGTACGTTTAATATTCTAAAGTAAGAATGGCAACTAGATAGCCTCAAAATGTTGCTGGGCCACAGTAATTTCAATATTGAAAACTGCTGTGAGTTGCAATTTAGCAACATATGGAGGCTATAGATTTCCCACTGTGCTCAATATTTTTTTCTTTTCCTGTATTTGCTGGAAAATTCATATCATGCTATCCAGCAGCAGTTCCAAGTATTTTCAGAAGTTGGAATAGAAGGAGAAAAATTGGATGTCAGAAATTCATATCAATTGTAGCCATTCACTAAGATAATAATGATATCTGAAAACCTCCTGCCAGAAAATATGCTTACATTTTCTAGAGGGTTGTGGGATATCTATGTCTATCAGGACACAAGGACACAACATTTGAACTTGGAATAGATTGGACATTAGAATTGGGTAATGTTGCTGTGCACATGGGTATTCAGAGACACTGAAATAATGCAGACTAAAGTTGCTATTGGGATTCGACCTGGGGTTAAATGCAGGTATGAATATAACCTCAGGTATTTAGTACAGGTAGCATAACAACTGCTCTCATTAGGACAAAAAATTGGATGTTTTGAGTTATGGAAGGTATTTGGGCTGTTGAAAATTGCTGTTTTAATACAAAATATTTGTCAATCCATAGAAAGTACAAAGAGAAATATTACAGCATTTTTTACTCTGCATATATGAAAATATACTTGTTCTCATGAGAGTTAATAAATGTTAACCTGGACCTCTGTTATCTATCTATGATATTAGCAAATGCCTCTTTTGCAGTACTTAAATATTTGAAATAATATAACCAGTGCATTTTATTTGGTTGTTCCTTAGGCATCATCGGGTATTACAATCCCCAAACCCCCAAAACCTCCAGATAAGCCACTCATGCCCTATATGAGGTACAGCAGGAAGGTGGGTACAAAATGCTTGGTCTTGATTAAAGGTCTGCCTCATCTTAACCTATTTCATTATTGTTCTAAAACATGTTTGAATTCAAAAAGCAAACCTGTTACTATAGCTTTGCTTATGTTCTTTTTTTTCCTTAAGGAGAAATTAAAAGTCATTGGTTCCTCCTTTCACAGTGAAAACAATAGCAACCTACCCAAAATGGAGGGGAAAAAATAAGTTTCACCACAGAATGAAACATGGCCACCATACTTTCAGGGAGGAATGAAGACCCTTTTTTATTGACTATTTAAAAATGCTTAAAGTGTACTGCCGCTTCCTCTGCTAACAAGGATGCATCGGGTGCCTTATTGGCAGAATTTTCTACATTAAAAGTATCCGCTTTCTGTGGCAAAGCTGGATTGGCGCAACCCCATAACTGCACTTTGCAATAGAGACAGTAGGATCTACTTTGCTCTTTAAAAGATGTTTTTGTTTTGAAATTCTCTTCTCTTATTTTAGGGAGAGAGAATAAGGGTGTAGTGTCACGCCCCTTTTTCCCTTTCTTGTTTTTAATTCGCTGGCTTTTTTTTTTCTGATAAAAGAGCTTAGGTCTTACAGACAGCACTTGATCCAATCCAGTGTGAAGGAGGGACTAAGTCCAAAGGAGGACTGTGGTGTTGCCTGCTTTTCTGTCTCTGGTTCTTTTTTTAAAAAAAAAGTTCATCCATCGCCTCTCTTAAGACAAAAGAGAAGAATCATGTGCAGGATTTAAGGGAGAGGATGCTGTGACAAGGATGCTGTGCAGCTGTCAATAAAACCAGGCAGTGGATGATAAATGTACCTCTGTCTTCCCACCCCAGAGAAATAATCAAACAGTGGACATAGCCCAAAATAACTCTAGTGTAGCCTTGCTTTGAAAGAACCCTAGTCATGGTGGTGATATTAACAAAAGATGTGTTTATTTTGTAAGCATTTAGTTAGCTGGAGCTTTACTACAGATGTTTTTATTAAGGTCTGGGACCAAGTGAAGGCGTCCAACCCCGACTTGAAGCTATGGGAAATTGGGAAGATCATTGGAGGGATGTGGCGTGACCTCACTGATGAAGAGAAGCAAGAATACTTAAATGAATATGAAGCAGAAAAGGTACAAAGAAGAAACCTCCCTCTCACTCTCAAATGACGCTGGAAGTCTGTCTTTCTCTTTCATACACATAAGGCTAAAGTAAAATAAAATAAAATAAAAAAGACTGGTTCTGGAGGAGGTCACTTACGGGCTCATGTACAGGAGCATTATTGAGGAAAGAAAACCTGAATCAACTTTTGCTGTGCAAGGCCAGATCCACTAAAGAATTTTAAGGAGAGTGTAATAGAATCATGATACTTTGGATGACTTGAAAAGAGCCCAGCTTGAGTCAAGGTTGCCTACTCTCTCTCTCTGCCCCCAACTGAACATCTAAGCATAAAGGTACCTGGAAATAAAACACAGTTAATGAGACTCCCCTCATCCAGTTCCTCCCAACGTCATATTCCCCTGTACTTCTCTTTGCTGTTCATTAAATATGGACACATTCCGAAATGTTTAAATGCAACTCTACCCTGCTTCTGGCCGTGAGACCCTTCCAGGAGAAAGCAATTGAGTATGAGTAATCAGCCCTGAGGTATCTCTCTCTTGTTCGCGTGAAGTTGTCCTTGTGTACTGTGAGGATTTCTTAATTGTTTGAAATTCCTAAGGTTAAGGGAGATGGGATTTGTTGTATTTTTTTTTAATTATATCTATCAACTTGTAGATAGAGTACAACGAATCAATGAAAGCCTATCATAATTCACCTGCTTACCTTGCCTATATCAATGCCAAAAGCCGTGCTGAAGCTGCACTGGAAGAGGAAAGCCGGCAAAGGCAATCCCGAATGGAGAAAGGTGAACCTTATATGAGCATCCAGCCTGCTGAGGATCCAGATGGTAAGCAAGAGGAGAAGAAATAGTGTTGCTGGCCACAAAGAATGGCACAATGATTGAGATGTAGCTTCTTTTTACTTGGCAATGGAATTTTTCAGGATTCAGAAATTAATATTTTATTCTCTTCTTGAAACAACTTGCTAGGGAACCCCTTGTGGTTTGGAAAAAAAATATATAAATATTACAATTCATCGTTTGGGATCTGCACGATAATAGAATTAAGTTGCATAAAACAAAAGCAATAGTATTAAACTTCCATCAAGTATTGTTTAGCAGATTTATTTTTATCCCATCTTTATTATTACTGTATTATTATAATTCAAGGCAGCAAAGATTCATAAAACTGTAATCTGCTTTCATGCTTAAGGCAGGACCAGAACTCACAGTGCTTTCTAGTCTGGTACCTTAACCATTAGACTAAATAGTTCTTACATGAACTACCTTTGATGATAGTTCTATCATCAAAGGTAGAAAATTCAAGATGTCCTCTTGCATGAATATTTGCCCCAACTGGATTTAATTAATATGTATGTATTGAAAAATATGTATTCTAAGCATCTTGGTTTTTGCAGACTGGACAGTTTTGAACAATAAACTAGGTTTTTCACTGGCAGTTACAAAAGAAGTTGCCTATTGAATAGAGATCTGTAAAATTGTCCCAAGTGGTTGTACAAGAGGATAAACTATGTCTTCTCTTATTTAAAGATCTTGAGTCTTTTTCATAGGAATTTGGGAACAGAATTGAAATATACCACAAAAATAGCCAGATCAGATCAAGAAGTCAGAATATTCAAAAAAGTGGGGGGGAAATAATTGAAATGCTAAGTATTTTTTTTAAATTAAATTCTTTGCTCAAGCCAGTTAAGGTCAGATGAATTGTTAGAAACTTTAATCATTTTTTTATGTCCGTGTTTCAGATTGGGGTGAAGGTTGAAACTGATGCAGTATAGCTTTGCTTAAACCACCCACTGAGTTCTCACAGTTGACTAGCAAGCCTTCCAAATTACAGCTCTTACCCCAAATATAATACGGAAGTTCTTCATTTACATTTTAAGATATATTTGAAATAAGATATTCAGATTTATTCTGGATCATCTATGAATATCTGAGTAGAATTGTTTTTTAAAGTTTACTTTGGATAGATCCAGCAGCTTCAGTTTATAGATGCCATTTTCTGGTAGCTTTTCTCATTTTCAAAAGGAAGTTGATTTATTTCTCCCAGAGAAATAAAAAAGCAGTACCTGGTTGAAAGGAGAACTGTTCATCTGAAAAGACATGAATCTCTTTAACCCCAACTTTCCTTTTCTGTTAGACAAGGATAGGATCATTTCCTTTTTAATGCAATGCAGTCTCTTTTTGGAATAAGTTCAAGGCTGAGGATAAAAATTAGGGAGACAGATTTGCCTTTATGCTGAGTCATATAACCATGGTATATTCCTGTAATGGCAAACCTATAGCATGCGTGCCGGAAGTGGCACACAGAGCCATCTCTCTGAGCATGCGAGCTGTCGCCCTTTACTCTTCTGGGTTCTAGGCAACCAGCCAGCTGGTGTTCCCATGCTTGGGAGTGCCGGAAATTGGGAGAGCAGTCACCCAGCGAGCATGCGGGCACCGGGAAGATAATCTTCTGGTTTCTAGTGCACGCACACACTCCTGTTTCAGCACTCAGTGCCAAAAAGATTTGCCAACACTGGTATATTCCTTTCTAAAGCAGCAGTTTTCATCATGGGAGATTCAGAAAAATAAGCAATCATATATAGTTTATGAGAGATACTATAAACAGCCATTCAATAGTACAGCAATCATGAATTTCTCAGCCTTTCATTGACTGTCTTGTGCTGTGCACTATCAGAAGTTCAAAGGCTGCACATCTCTGCCCCAAGTATTTATTGTGTGTCTCCCAGAAGCTGTTGGTTTTCAACAGTTATTATGGTTGGCCATGTAATTAGTCAGATGTTTATATAGGATTTAGCATTTTTATCCACCTATCAAATACTTCCTAAGAACCTGGATAGGCAAATACTGTTTTTTATTAAAGATACCATTGCAGATAAATATTTGACAAAGCTGCCATTTGCAATTGACTGATGATAATTTTGTCAATGCCGATGATGTTCATGCTCCAGCTCTTTTGGACTTGCACCCAAGGTACCTATTATGTTGGTATTATCTTTGCTTTCCTTTACCAAAGTCATTCCATTTCTGTTTTCAAGTATGTTGTATTTTGCAGTTTTCTCCAGTTCTTCCTCTTTTCTTCTGCTGTACTGCAACATCCACTATCCAGAGTATTTGTCTTTATTATCAACAATTTTTAAGTTTCAGATGTTATGTAGCAGATGTTTGTCTGATTATGTTGAATTCTAATTATGTTGATTATGTTGAGCTACCAGTTTCTTCATTTTTTTTTTAATTATTTTATCTATTTTGTGGTCAGTTCTTGCTTTCAGAAAAATGGTATTTTTGCAAATATTCCAATACATCATCATGGCTATTTTGTCATACGATTTTTTTTCTAGTTAATCTATGTGATTTTCTTGCAGCAGCTAATTAGGCGGTCCAATATTTCTTTTGCTTCTTTGCAAATGTGGCATTTGTTTTCTGTTTCTCTCTTCTTAATTCTGGCTTTGTATGCATATTATCTTAAGGCACAATCTTACATAGCCAGAAAAGAGGGAATTAGTCCCTCTTTTCAGTTTTCTTTCTCTTAGTTATTACCAGCTCTTGTTATCTTCTTTGCCTGTTTTTTTTAATGTACTGATCATGTTACACTTTACTTAACCATGTCCCTTTTATATTGTCACTTGGACTCTTGCAGATTTGCTTGATTTTTCTAGTACTCTAGTAAGCCTTCATAGTACAGTAGCTTCAGTGCATCTTCTTCATTGTTCTTCAGATATTTTTTAAATGCCCTTTTTTCAACTGCCTGGTGTACTTAAACATTACCTACCTATTTCCCTTGGTAAATAGAGTCTGTCAACATTGCTGTATGATGGATATGATTCATTGCAAAAATATTTCTAGTCTTCTTATTCAGGGTTTTTTGTTCCACTTGAATCCAGTCTAGTATTCCAGCTGTGTATCTAAATGACTGGAATTGTCTTGGTGTCAATTGCCTTGATGGTATTTCTTCCACTGAATTTGGACTTTAAGATCTTCACTCTTCTAATGTATTCAACATTAACCTTCTTCTTGACTTCATTATGCTTGATGTTGTCAGCCTGAAGGATGCCCAGATATTTGTAGTGATCATTTTCATCCAGACTTTAAATATTATTTCAGTAGGGCATCTTGATTCCTTCAGTTTTTTGTAATTTTCCCCTGTTGATGGTAAGAGTAGCAATTTTGGTCAGTCCAAACTCCACTGGAATATCCTAGCTGTATACTTGGACTTGGTTGAGCAGCGATTCCATCAGATGTGTTTTTCCATACAGGTTCAGATTATCCATGTAAAGTAGAGGGAATAGCCTAGCAGATGTTTTTGATATTTGATAGCTATGGCATGACTTGTTTTTATTGTTGACAGGGGAATCAGTACAATGATAAACAGTAGTGATTCACTTGAAAGATTCATCTATTAATGTTAATTTCTCCCAATCTTTAACTATTGATTAGCGACTGTATCTTCCATTGAGCCATTGAACTTTATTATTATTACTATGAATAGGCTGATTTGCTTTCAACACTGAATTAATGGAGCTGCTTGGTGTCTTCTCTTAAAGTTCTTCCCCACTTGTTGCACCCTGTATCTTTTATTAGGCTTTTACTATCAGCAGAATATTTACTATGTTCTGACCCTTTCAAGAGTTCATTATTGCCTGCATGAAAAATCCTTTTTATTGAAGATTCTTAAATCAGGCTTTTGTTCAGTTCCTGCATAGAATCGAGGCATCTTGTCTTAGAAATAACTTGTTTAGAGAAAGAGCCCCCCCCCCCAATTTTGCTGTGAGGGTATATAGATATGATTTTTACTCCCAGATACCATTTTAAAAGTAAAACTTAAGTAAAATACATCTAGTGGCCCTATATATAAATATCTCTAGCATAGTTAGCTTTTCAGTTCTTTTTTTAAAACATAGGGTTCATTGGTTGGAGGGGATAAACTAGAAATTCAAGATTGCTGCTCTGAGACACTTTTTCAAAAATAGTTTTGGAAAAGACCAAGCCTGTATCTACTATTCATCATTCTGTCTTTTGAAAAGCACTTTGGAGAGATTCTTTGACTCTTAACTCTTTGATGTTCCCGGTTTTGACAGGAGGAAAATGGGTGGCTATGAATTCACAATTAAGTTCATTAAGTAGCTATTTTCATAGGGAATGATGTCAGTAAGAGTGAGAGCTTGTTATGCGGGATTCCTGTAACCACCTCCATTCATCTTTAAAATGGTGATTGGCCTTTTTTTTTTTTGGTTTAAAAAATCAAATCAAAATATTATATAAGGAACTTATATAAGGAATAGTAAATTTTTACAAATACATGTTGTTTTACATAAAATATAGTTCATTTCTCTCAGTGCTCATTTTTGCCATTTGTAATATTGGGGTAAATCATCTTTAATTTAAAACTACCTTGTAACTGATAATAGCAAGTTATTATAAGTAATCAAATAGGCCGATGAAGAAAAAAAAACTTGGGCATCACATAGAAGTATTTTTTTCCCTATCAAGCCTTTGTGAGCCTCTTTGTGAGCCTCTCTCTCTCCCTCTCTCTCTCTCTCTCTCTCTCTCTCTCTGTCTCTCTCTCTATATATATATATGTATATATAAATGTGTGTGTGTGTATGTGTGTGTGTGTGTGTGTGTGTATTTATATTGGTTGGATTGTACATTTTTAAAACTTCTATACCAGGCCAAACTGCCTGCTAGCCCAGAAATAGACTTCAATGAGCAGAGAACGAATTGTTTCCAAATTAAACTTATATGGAATTTAATTGATTTCATCTAATAAAAAATCATTTACCATTCCCATATGAAAAAAGCAGTTGTATATATTGATATTTAGAATGAGAAACATTGGATTTGAAACATAATATAGTTGTGACTGTCTGTCCCTTTTAAATGTGATATGTTTTGAACTACCATTTTCATCGTCTTCACTTTGGTTAATGATGGTCAAGGCTAATACAAATACAAATACAAATTCAAAAGCTCTATTGCCTATGCTTGGCCATCTGAGAGATAAGTTGGATTGTTTGCCTCCATGTCCCAACTAAGTTGTCCCTCTTTTATATGAATTTGTTGGATAGATTAAATCTGACATTAGAAATTTGCAAGCTGCAAAGACCAGAATCCCTTTTCTGCAGCTTTTTTTCATCCATTATGCCACAAAACATGTCTTTGAATAGTAGTAATTATTTCCTGACAGTTTTTCATTGAAAATAATTCTAATCCTTTTCTGAGTAAGCAATTATGAGATTGAAATTTGGGGGTTTCACAACCAGCAAGTATTTAGAACTGTTGCAGAGTCCTGAAGTCACATCATCAACATTTGCACACTTCACAGCCAGCTTCTGACGAAGAGTCGATGAACAAGCCAGCAGTAAAATAATTAGTTGTGGTCATGGGATGTCTCACTTAATAACCTGTGGTGACTCATTTATCAAACGATAAATGATGATAAAGTCATTCACAGTAACATGATATTTTGTTTAGCGATAGAGTTGTCTATACCAATTGCATCCACTAAGTGAGGACACAATTGGTATAGTTTCCTCATTATAGCAATTGCTATTGGTATAGTTTCCTCATTATAGCAATTGCTATAATTGATTTTACACTTTCATTTCTCTGCTGGGATGTTCATCAATCCCACTGGATCAGATTCCGTTCTATTATATATCTTTATTTCTTTTGTTTACGTAGACAGCTAACATAAATTTAATTTGTTTGTTTCATTTGCTAATTCATGTACTTTACCATGTATTTCTCTTACATATCAAATTACAATCTCCCATATGTTGTTATCATCATCAAATAGACCATATATTGACTGCATTACTCACCATATCTTTGGTCAATCAAGATTTTGACCAAGTATTGTTATTTTTGATAAAATATAGATCAGGTTATATCCACCCTTGGTCATTTTTATACTGATTAAAGTATTGCTTGATAATAGTAAGGATTATATTAGACAATTTTAATTAAAATAGCACATTTTAATATGCCACAAGTGCAGCCAAACCCTAGTTTTACTCCAAGTATACTTATGCTATTCAATACAATCTCTGATTAGAGATTACTTTGCAAGCCCCATATCAATATATTCAAGCCTTCAATATATGAAATGTAGTAATACACATTCAGGATCCATCCTTAACCTAATAAAGTTATTATTTGTAAAGTAATTATTCTTTGGTAAGGAAAATTAAATTTTACGCTCACTTTTTAGTACCCTGTGTGTGTGTATTTTACATGTATTTTTATTTTGCAAATCTCAACTTTTGAGAAATCAAGCATTCAGGAAAAAAAGCTGAAATGTTTTTATCAAGGGGATTAAATTGATAGAAAGGAATAAAGGAACAGAATAAAGTTTATGCCAGGGTTATATGGTCATCACTGTGCATGATTTTGTTTCAGATTATGATGATGGATTTTCTATGAAACATACTGCTACTGCCCGTTTCCAAAGAAACCACCGCTTAATTAGTGAGATCCTGAGTGAAAGTGTAGTCCCTGATGTTAGATCTGTGGTTACTACAGCAAGAATGCAAGTCCTCAAACGCCAAGTCCAGTCATTAATGGTTCATCAGGTAAAATATAAACACCAAATGGATGGGATGAGGTGAGGTAGGATTTAGAAAGAGTTTATTTAAGGCAGTGGATCCAGAATCATAAATGCTTATAATGTAGTTTGCCTATTGTGTGATAATAACTGCAAGACTATTGGATAGATCTCCATCACTCATTTTAACCAAGTTCAGTTCTTTTTTAGAATGTTTAACTTGAGAAAACTCAAAATTTTGCTGTTCCAGGTTTGCTTTACTGCAAATGTTGCAGTTACATAAATCAGATTTATTATGTGGTATTATCATAGATTTAGCAAGAACCAAAATAATATTTAGTCTAAGTCACCATTATGAGACCAAATAATTTTTTCAGCAGTATCTTTGCTGCTTCTCCTTAATCAGACTGTGTGACTTTGTAAAGCACTATTGACACATAAATTGAGGTCAGGTAAACTACAAAGATGCTTATGGAGAGATAACTCAAGCTAATATGAATTCAGCAGCAGTAGCTTTCCAAATGAAATAGATTATTATATCCAACAGATATATGTATGCAATAGCACTTCGTCCCATATTTTATAAAAGTTCAATCTGTCAGTTTGTTGGTACAGGTTCTGTCAGTGTTCAGAATATGCAAAGAAGCAGCAGACCTTTTTTCCTTCTTATAAAATAACTAGGGAGTTCGGAGAAGCGGGGGAGTTCATTAATAGTTTGTTTTGAATTTTCTTTATCTTCAGCATAAAGGATTATATCACTTGCCCACTATTAACATTTTCATATTATCCAATTCTTTTCAAATGGGCCTTTTTCTATGAATCAATGAAGCAGATTTGAATTATCCTCCAAATTAATTCTTATATTTGAAAATACATGGTAAGTCCATGAATATATCTGCTCATAGAGCTTGCCTTTCTGGCTTGCTTTTGGGAGAGGGATAAAGAATGAGATCTCATCTAAGTACCTTAGATCAGGGGTCCTCGGGCCATGGGCCAGTATGGGACCATGGCCTATTAGGAACTGGGCCTACAAGTGACAGGAGAATGAGCAAAACCATCCCTCCCCCGGCCCACTCCATAGAAAACAATTTGTCTTCCGAAACTAGTTCTTGCTTCCAAAAAAATTGGGGCCACTGCTTTAGATGATATCTTTTGGGAAATAAGGTATAACAAAAAGGGTGTGGACTATTGAAATATTTCTGTATATTTTGCATTCTATCACAAAAATGCACCTATTGAATTAAATGAAACAAGAAGTTGCTGCTTTTAAAGATACTGTCAAATGCTTTCATTAACATGGAAAGAGCAGAACCTAGTTTTCTACATGTGTGTTAAATTCCAGATACTGATAGATTTTTCAGTTTAATGTTGTAGCTGCTAATATTTAGAACACAAAGCAAGTGACTTATTCTGAATTGTCTACTCTTGAAATTTTTAATTTTGCAATGTTGAAACCTGCACCAGATAAATAAATAATACATACTTGCATAGTTCTTATAAAATCCCATAAGGAAATTTTGAGCATTTTTGTATACCTGGGGTAAATTCAGATTAGACATAAAACTACTAATTTGTGAGAGAGGAGGATTTCTAAATGCAGGATAGGTTTTGGCATAAGAGAGATATGCCATTTGCCACATGTTTTAGAAATATATGAAAAGGATGATTCAAGAGTTATCAGGCATGGATATTTGCCTTATTCTGAAGCACAGTATGTGAAAAGCCTTAAAGGCACTTATAGCCTTTGAGTCAAGTTTCTGCTTTCCAATTTGCAAAGCATTTAAGATTTGTTGTGCTGCAAAAAATAAATTCAATTCCTCTTTTTCATGACTTTTTCAGCAGTCAAATATACCATTATATTTCAAATAATGTGCATTTGTTTTTTCACGTAATGCTTTCATTTTCCCCTCTACACAGCGTAAACTTGAAGCTGAACTTCTTCAAATAGAAGAACGTCATCAAGAAAAAAAGAGGAAGTTTTTGGAAAGCACAGAATCCTTTAACAGTGAGCTTAAACGGGTAGGATTCTCTAGAGCATCTCTGATTTCTCTGAACATATGTAGAACTCCCTGATCTTTTTTCATTTTAGATGCAAAGAAGACGTGCATGTTAAATCTGGTGCCCCAGACCTGCAAGTTGCCTGGGGGCAAAATCATACTTTCACTTTTTAATGTATTTTGTGCTTGGATCCTACTGCCTAATGTTCTATTGAACATTAGTACAAATGAAGCCTGAATTCAAAAAAATACATACATGATAACCTGCATCTAGGATTAGTTATATTTGAAGAAGGATTCCTGATACCTTTTGTAAAAAAAAAATCGTACATCTTGTTGAATAATTGGGTGGGGAGCGGGAAGTAAAATACCACCCTCTGCACAATGCTAATTTTAAAATAAAAGAAATACAGGCCAAAAAGTCGACAGCTTTTCTAACCAAAGCATTAAGCTGGAAGTAGTTGGCTTTCCAGATTTTTGAAGTAGAATTCCTTACCTAAGAAGGGAATTTAAAACAGCTAACAGATATCCATGCACTACATTTTCACTACATTATATATCTGGGTATAACTATTTCACCTGTCGTCTGATGAGCAAGTTCAAATGATTGAATATACCATCAAGTAGAAAATGATCAGGAAAACAATTTCAGATTAACTTTCTTGTTTTATTTGATAGTTTATATTTTCATTCTCTTTATCTTCAGTGGGGAAATATTGCATTTTGTGTATTCACATTCTTTATTTGAGACCTGAATACAGTTTATGTATTAAATGCTGCATGACCAAGGATAGCTTATTTATTATACTTGATGTATCCATTGCTATGGATACTCTTATAAATCTGTATTTTAGCCTATTTTTAGAATTTGGTGATACTTCCATTTAGACATGTCTGAGGTTACATTGTAAGCAAACCATTGAATTCTTAGATTTCCTACTTCTAAAGTTCCTTGTTTTTCTTTCAAAGAAAGAACTTAGAAAACTGATGATAAATAGCTTATCTATAGATATTATAACATTGCATAAACTGTCAAAACCAGTTCTGAATTTTCAGCAAATTGAATAGGTCAATTCATTGCACTCAGTAAAGTCATATAAATGCAATACTAAAAGTATTGTAAAATGAATAGTGTTGACTAAGAATTACAGATTACTTTAGATTTATAACTGAATCACTGAAGAATTTTTCAACAGGTTTAGACCTGTCTGGTTAAAAATTTCACTATTGACAAATTAAGTTTCTTCATTGTCTGGCATGAGGATTAGCCTCCTTTGTACCGTCTCCAAATTCTATGTTCTTTTGGTACTTGGCTTTTCCATTTTGCCATGATATATTTGGTACAATTGTATTGCTTATAATAAAAATGATGCATTTGTTGTTTTGGAATTAGAGTGTATGGGACAGTAAATGTTAGAAAGTCAAACTAGAGATGTATAGTTGTGTTTTCAACCTCTTAACACTTCTGGGATTTTAGTATAGACTACTATATCATCATTTTCTAGTGAACTTATTTTTCTTGAGTTAATAGAAGTTAAAATCCATTTTATGCAAGGAGTATTTGATTGGCAAAGTTGCCATACGTTTAAGTTTTAAGTTTATTCAGATTTATATACCGCCCTACTCCCCGAAGGGACTCAGGTCGGTGAACAGCCAATTAAAAATACAATATAATGCAAAAGTTAAAAATTTAAAATAAATTATACAATTAGGCTGAAATAATTAAAATCCAATTTTAAAAACATTTAAAACCCAATATAAAACCCATTTATAAAGGGAGGTTTAAGCCAGGCCAACCTGATAAAAAAGGAACGTTTTCAGGGCCCGGCGGAAGGTATTGCCTATGCAATGGATTGTTATAAAGCCACTTTGGGAAGTTTTGGTAGAATAAGATTTGAATGGTAGTACAGGTAGTCCTCGACTTTCATTCAGTGACTGTTCAAAATTATAATGGCACTGAAAAAGTGACTTTTGACTGTTTTTCACACAACTGTTGTGTCATGTAATCAAAATTCAGAGACCTGGCAACTGGCATGTGTTTATGACAGTTGCAGTGTCCCGGGGTCCTGGGATCACATTTTGTAATCTTCTGACAAGCAAAGCCAATAGAGAAGCCAGATTCATTTAACAACCGTATTAGTAACTTAACAACTGCAATGATTCACTTAACAACTGTGGCAGGAAAGATACCGTAAAACTGAGCAAAATTCCTTTAACAACTGTCTTGCTTAGCAACAGACATTTTGGGCTCAATTGTGCTCATACTTTGAGAACTGCCTGTAGTAGAATAGGAAAATATTCTGATAGGAACCCTGGATTGAAAAGTGTCTTATTTCTTTCCCTTCTCTTGCTAGCTCTGCAGCCTGAAGGTAGAAGTGGACATGGAGAAAATTGCAGCAGAAATTGCGCAGGCTGAAGAACAAGCTCGTAAGCGGCAGGAAGAAAGGGAGAAAGAGGCTGCAGAGCAAGCTGAACGCAGTCAGACCAGCATGAGCACTGAGGAGGAGCAAACAGCCGGCAAGGCAGAGGAGAAAAAAGAAGAGGGAACTCCTCCCATGGAAACAGGTGATTTGAATGTGCAGTGACCATCAATCACATATTGGAGATGAAAAGAAAATAATGCCTTTAGAAAGAGTCTTTGGGGAAAATTAATAGAGGACAAGTTTATAAGGTAAACTCTTTTTTCAGCCATGTACATTGTATATGGAGCAATGTACAATGTTCTGAATTGTTCCATTGCATATGGAACAATTGAGAAATTGTTCTCTTGCTTCCTTCCATAGATTTCAAATAATCAACCTTATCTTTTTTAGAGATGATAATTTTTAAAAACCTTTATATTTTCAATAGAAGTAGAAAATTGCGAAGGGTTCCCTAATATCATAGCCCTCCCAATGCCTAAGAACCCAGAAGTTCATTTCAGAAAAATGGAATTTGCCTTAATTCAGATGGACACCCATTCACTCTTCATGAATGGGTGTACCTAGTATCTGTTTAACATCTGATTCATATCTCTGATCTCCCCAGTAAGAGCTCTTTCCAATTTACAAATGATTGAATTTGGCTGATTTTAGTACACAGGTTTTCATTTAGCAACTGCTCAAAATTACAACAGCACTGAAAAAGTCCTCATACTTACACTACATCACTACATTCCCAAGGTCACATGATCAAAATTCAGGCGCTTGGCAACCAGCATGTATGTGCAATGGTTGCAGTGTCCCAGGATGATGTGATTGCCATTTGGTCATAAAATTGGGTGTGACTCACTTAACAACCATCTTGGTTAACAAGGAACATTCTGGTCGCAATTGTAGTTGTAAGTTGAGGACAGAATGGTCTGCAGAAAACATTAATGATTGAGCACTTATGCCTGATAGTTTTTATGACTCCCTTTTTTTATCTGCCTACTATCATTTTTTGTCTGTCCTCTTGTTCTTGAAAAATATTCTAGTAATTCAAATTAAGAGTCTCACAGCATTTTTTGTGTTTGTATGTGTGTCTCTGTGTGTGACAGAAGAACCTCCTCCAGAAGAAGCTATTGAGAATCAGCAGAATGGTGAAGGGACATCCACTCCTGAAGACAAGGAAAGTGGGCAAGAAGGTGTTGAAAGCATGGCAGAGGAAGGAACAAGTGATAGCAATACTGGTTCAGAAAGCAATAGTGCCCTAGCTGAAGAACCCCCAGCTGACCCAATAACTTCAGAAGATGGTGAAAAGAAAGAGTAAAAAAAAAAAAGCCACTTCTTTCCATATAGGTCTTCCCTTTTTCAAAAGATTCATGAATTGTAGTGGAGTTGATATGTAAGCTGTCATTAGTATTGTTTTTGTAGGTTGTTGCACAATATAATCCATGCATTTTTTTAATCTATATGCTATAATAAAAACATACTAGTTACCGAACAATACGATTTACACGAATAGCATCATATTTCTTAATTTAGCTTTATGATTACTTTTGTTATTTTCCTATATCTAAGCCTTTGAAAAGTTACCTTGTTCTCAGTTAGTAGTGGACCGCTTAAGGTGAGATGTATGTATTCCGAATTATAGCTTCTTTCAAACCTGATCAATACTATAGTATTTAAATAACTGCTCATTTTCAACAAAAATATCCCATTTTTACTACAGCCAAAACAAGTGCTACATTGAACTCTGCAATTCCTTCAAAATCAAATTTTCTGCCTCTCCAGAATACTTTTTTAAAATATTAATTTTAAATCTATAATCAAAATAGTATGTTCAACTTCACAAAGGAAAAAAAAAACATCAAAACAAGTACATAAAATCATACGGTATCTAATTCTCCTTATAGTTCCCTGTTTTGGGATCTATAAAAGAAAGACACCTGCACTGTTGCATATGCTAAAGACTTTCAGCACTAAAAGCCAACATCGATAAAATGATATTCCTAATTTCTATAACTTCTAAACCCCAAAGGCTTTCATCTGTCATTTACTGCATAGCTTACTTGTTTGCTTTATTATTTTTTCTCCCTTGCAGCAATTCAGGTTCTTGTGCAAGGAGAACACACATTCTCCCAAGGCACATGACTCTAGGCCATTCTTGTCCAAAATATAATTGCATTATTCACATTCACTTTGTTCAAAGTAATGTGGGATTCTTTTTGGAGGGCTCTCTTCCGCTGCCCCACCCCCCAAACAATACTCTTTGATGCCTTGGTTGAAAATGATTTTATGTGTGGTAGAACATAATTCCTGGCAGTTGCTTAAAGCTTATCAAGCTTTTCTCCTTCACATCTGTACCATGCAGTAAAAGTATAATGTAGTCTTCATTAAACAGTTATCTGACAATGAAAGCCCAAAATATTTCTTGCACCTTCATGTAGTTTTATTTTTAAGCATGAGCCATTGAAGTTTTGCTTTAGGATTAAAATCTCCAAGGAATTTAAGAAAAGATGGTAACTTTAATTAAAGAAAGGCACTAGGTTTTGTAGAAATTTCCTAATCCATTGTTGGTTTACAGATTTGTAATGGCTTTTGTTTAGGTTCTCTCTTTTTTACTCTGTTTATTCAAAATGTTTTTTTTATATAATAAACCAGTATTCGTTTTCAAACAGTGAAACAACTGCAGTAGTCTGTACTTGTCTTGGATACATTGATGGTAAAGTGCTGTTTTCTTGCAGAGAAAGAACCTAGAACAGACTAGAGAGATTTTAAAAAGCAGAACTCCTTTCAGTAAACCAACATTCCAGTCCTGGGATTTGATGGTAGGGGAGAATATATTTAAAATATGTCCACTCAGTTCAGTGAGAAACTGCTGAGCCTCATAGTTATGATTGAGGGAGAACTATTCACAATATTTGTGAAATATTTTTCAGTATGCCAAATAAGTACATGTTTTTCTCCTTATTTGTTTTGCATTTTAAAAATTTGTTCTTTGCAGAAAAAGATTCGTATATGTTTCCATAGTTTTCTCTCACATCTGTTCCCAGTTGGCTATTGATGATACTGTCAGCCAAAGCTGATGTGCTCTGCAAAAACCAATTTTTACCATTTTTATTCCAATTACTGAATGGTCCTGAGTTGTGTAGTAAATGGTTTCCCCATGTCCATAATATGTTTTTAAAAAACACATGCAAAACCCTAAATATTTCCCCAAGGAAATGTTAGGATCGTAAATGTGTCCCATTATACTCCCCAAGTCAAAACAATATATTTTTGACAATTGTGTCAAAACAACCATTTAAACCAGCAAAAACCTGCATCAGTGTAAAAATATAATTTGTTGAATTGAGGTAATAAAGTAAACATCTTGGTTGCAAATGCTTCCTAACTTTGGCACAATGTCTTGGCAATAAGATAAATGAGTTGGAAGAAATAGGGATTGGATTTGCGTAACACACTTCAAATGATTATTAATATACCCATTTTCTTGGTTTGCACAACCTATTGAATCATAAATTAACCAAACAAGCCAACATGCCAAACCACAAAAGAACATGATTACAATTAAGATTGAGAAAGTTTACAGTATTGTTTGAATGTATTCATTAAATCTACACTCAGTTAACCTAAATGAAACTACCTACAGAATGAGGCACATATGACAGTAGTTACTCTAAACCTGCAAATGAGGGCTTTGATCTTATAGTTGAATTCTGTATTGTGGATGTAGGATTCATTATAAAATTCTCATTAAGGATCTTCTATATCTTTCCCCTTAAAATTATTTAAGCGGCAGGCAAGTGCTTTTGGTGCAGCAACCCTGAAAAGCTTGAGACTCTCACCTGCAAGATATATTTTTTAATGATGACTTCAATTTGTTTAGTAAAAGATTGTGTCATGATGCCCAACCCAGATTACATTCCTTTTTGACTTACCAAAAACAAGTACTAGGGTAATTTGTGTCCCTCCACCTACTCTAACTTTCTTGCCTCACTTCTTTTCCCAAGAACCTCAAGGCAATGTACATAGTTTCTTCACTCCACTTCTAAACAATTGTGTAAAGTAGGTTTGACTGTGAGAAAGAATGAATAACTTGGCCCAAGATCACTCAGTAACTTTCACGGTGGATTAAGAATCTAAAATTTTATCACCCATAGTCATACCTTGATACAGTAACTCAGTCTTCCTTAAACTAAATTCTACCAAATGTTTGGTCTGTAACTCCTATCGTTGGTCATCGTGGCTGCTCATGATGGAAACTTTAGCCCAAAATAATAGGAGGAATGCAGCTCAATGAAAGATGCTCTAATCATTGTACCCTGCTGTTCTCCTAATTCTATCAATACAGATTTATTTTTGGCGATACTTATAATACTTTCTGTTCTGTAAGAGCCCATGAAGTAGTTGTATCATTTTGCACAATCGCTCCTTGAAAGTTGGGTGTGGAGTAAATGATTTTTTGTAAGTACCTGAGGCAACTTTCAGAGTGTGTGTGTGTTCTTACGTAAAACCCCAGGAGGAATTGGCTCCTGAAGACAGTTTAAATCCATGCTATCAAAATTTCATTAACATTCTCTCCACCCAAAGCTCTTGTAGTCTTGTTCCAACATGTTCCTGTTCTATCTTGACTTCACCAACTTCAGTATACTGAATATGGGTTTCTGTTCCTGGTTCTCTTCCCACCCCCACCCCCAATCCCCAAATGACAGTCATATAGAAGCCAGATGAAGTTTTGAAGTCTGGAGTATCAAATTGGATAGAAAGGAATTAAGAACAAATGATAAAATTAAGAGTAATTTAGGACATTTGTGGTTTTGCCATAAGGGTTGAAACTGGTTATGTTAAATAATCCAAGATCAAAGTGAAGATTTACGTGGGAAACTACGGAATCTTATATATGTAAATTTGAAGCAGGGAAATGATTGTAATCCATTGATTTTTTCCCCCATGCTTAATGTCCAGAATTAAATATGCTTATCAAATTATTGACTTTATGATGATCTAGAGTTTCCTTGATATTTCTTAGGATACTTAGATGGTAAAAGAACAAAATCAAGGGGATGGATAACTGGTCAGGATGAAGATTTCAATAGTTCAAAATAGGATGTTAATTTTTATAGATTCCTTTACATGTTTTTGAATACATATTTTTGTTTTTGAATGCATATTTTTGTTAATGCATCCTTCACTGAATGCAAACAGGCATACATGATTCTTAGAGGCTTTCTGAAGTTCAGAATAACAGAATTGGAAGAGACCCTGTAGGTCATTTAGTCCAACCCCCCACCCACACAGGAAATCTACATCATTTCTGAAAGAAATGTCCAGTCCAGTCAGGTCTCTTCTTGAAAGCTTTCAGTAATGAAGCTCCCACAACTTCTGAAGGCAAGCTGTTCCATTATTTGGTTGTTCTCACTGTCAGAAAAATTCTTATTTCTAGGTTGAATCTCTCCTTGATCAGTTTCCACCCATTATTCCTTGTCTGGCCTTCAGGTGCTTTGGAAAATAGATTGACCCCCTCCTCTGTGACAGCCCCTCAGATAATGGGACACTGCTATTGTATCATCTCTGATTCTTCTGTTCACTAGACTAGCCATGCCCAGTTCCCTTAACTGTTCTTCGTATGTTTTAGCCTTCAGTCCCCTAATCATCTTTGTTGCTCTTCTCTGTACTCTTTCTAAAGTATCAACATCTTTTTTATAGTGTGTTGACCAAAACTGGATGCAGTATTCTAGGTGTGGTCTTCTGCTTCTATATGTTTCCAAATAACTTTGGAATGCAAGAATATATATTTGCTTCTTTAGGGCTGATTTTCCCTCCTTCATGCTAAAGTAATTTGGCTGTTTTGGGGATATGATGCTATTTTTCATGCCTTAGTTCTTGGCTCCCTAATTTATGTCTTGGGCCAGTGTTATATTATGGAACCATTTGCCATCATCTTTATGGTAGGCAATCTACTGTGCCCAATAATTTTTAATACTCCCCTCAAAAGCCAATTATGATTCTCAGTATTTAAGTTAACGTTTATTTTTTTCATTTTCTTTTGAGATTAGTTAAGCTAAAAGAGGAAGAGAGAATTCAATATATGAGGCTTTAAAAAATGACATGACATACCGTCTTTTTTGCTTTAACTGTTTTCTTCCCATTGAGTCTGTTATGACAAGACATACATGGAATACTCAGCCAAATTTTAAATTATTATTAGTCATCCGTGAGCTACCTAGAAAACGCAGAATCTCAAAAACATACCATTAATACTTTTGGACAAGGGCAAGAACCAGAAACTGTTATAAGCCTCTAAGTTATTGTACTCACCTAAGGATATCTCTATCACCAACAACAGCTTGAGTGCAAAAGAAAGCAGCAGAGGACCTAAAAGATTACTGTTTCTTAAATTTACTCTGTCTTTAAGTAAATAAACATTGAAAGTACAAATTTCAAACTTAACAGCAAAAGCTTACAGTAGAGCTGGTTTTTACAAAAAAGCTCTATAGTTAATAAATCAGTTAAGATCATAGCTGTGAGCACTTGTGATTTATAAATAAGTATTCATTTGATATATATTCTAACTGAAACCAGAATTTACTTCCAGCTTTAACAAACACTTAGAAAATAATGAATTTTGCCCAAAATGTGATGTCCAACTAGCAAAAAACAGAATGATGGAAGTCATTTCCAATTCAGTCATTTAGGGATGACAGTTTAATGATTTTTAAGAAGAGAAATCCTGATCTTAAGCCAGTTTAAAAGTTATATCATTCCATTTGAAAGATTTAGTCTTAACTCTAAGCATGTATAACAGATTGTAGGGATTGCTTAGTAATAAAAACAGATAACTTGTAAAACAATTATTTACTTTAAATATTCAACAACTAAGCTCTGGTTTTACAACCGAGTTCTCCAGCTAAGCTTAAGTTTAGTTGAATGTAATTTCAAACAAGCAAGCGGATCCTTCTGATTCGAAGGAAAAGGAATAGAAATGTTGAGGATTACATTTCCAGTATATATTTTAAATTAGGTGAATATGTCTGTACACCACAAAACTTTTGAGATACTTCTTTGAAGTATTCTTCCATAGATTGCAATAATAATTTGTGGCCCATCTTCGGGGTGGGGAGTGGGGGAATCTACGATTGAAACCCAGAGAAATTCTTTCTGGGAATTTTTTCTGGGAAGAAAAGTTTTTTTTCTGTGAAGACAAGAAAAGCCAAACTTCCATGTTTTCTTCGTCAACCTTTTATAAAATTGCTGAACAGAAGCTTCTCCTACTATCAAGGATACCATATGATTAAAAGCAGCTCTCACCTACATGCAGCACATTCATCCTTGAGATTATTGTCCTGCATAATTTAAATTTTTCCCCTCCCCCTTAATCTCATTATTTATTAGAACATCTTGGCTGTCTATCATATGAATATGGCCTTAAACAGCCTTTACTGTATACTGGAGTTTTAAGGGATTCATTTCATAAACAACAGCATTCCTGGGAAATTATTCCTCCTGGCCTCTTAATTTATTACATTGCATAAACTTAAAAGAATGCAAGAATGAAGAAAAAAGCTTCAAAATGCAGAATAAAAAATAAAACCTAAGCAAAAAACATTGTGAAGGTGAATTTGAGGACACATTCCCGACATTCTTTTCCCCCCTCAACTGTTAACCACTATAACATTAATATTACGATTTTAATGTTTAATATAAACTGGGATTTTTGCTCATATCAGTTTACATAATTTCATCTGTTGTTTTTAATTAGTCGCTTGACTCTTTTCTTAGAAGCCATAATTCAAATGCCTGAATCTGCCTTGCAGTGTAATGTGTCATCTATAGAGAATTCCTGCTTAAACTTCGTTAAATGTCTATTATGAATCTATACAGTAATTTAATCCCATACAATGTCATATTCATCAAGAGTCAGTTTGGCATTAGTGGTTAAGACTTCAGGTTAGAAGGAGACTGAGTTTTAATCCAACAGCTTTCTTGGATATGAAGCCAGTTGGATGATCTTGGCCAGTCACGTTCTCTCAGCCCTAGAAAGGAAGCGATGGCAAACCACTTTTGAAAAGTTTTGCCAAAGAAACCCCTGCAGGGATTTGTCCAGGCCCTCTCCAAGAACCAAATACAATTGAACAGGAAAAAAAAATCAGGAGCATCACATTGTGGCAACATGGGAACCAGACGCTACAATAAATTCACACATTTATTTTGCCCTCACATTTACACCAACAGCACCTCTGGATTCTTCATACAACAAATGAAACAAACTGCTTAAAAACAAATTGATGGACACAAGTCTGATATTAGGACTCAAAACAAGGACAATTATCAGAGCACTTCAATATCCCAGAACACTCTGTACCAGATCTCAAAGTGTCTGTTTTAGAAAAGTAGGGCATCAAAGCACCCTACCCTGAAATTGTTAAATTCACAAATTTTAAACCGTTTCAAGCAATTTTAGAAAGTTTCAACAAACAAAAGTTTTTAACACAATTGCTCATGTACTTGTGACATACACCTATGATCTGTAACCTTAATCTCCTTAATCAAACTGTCTTTCTCCCAACATTCTGGACTACTACAATCAATTTCAAACTCGAATCAATCTAGGTACTCTAAACATCTGATGACATGAAAGAAGGTACCAGATTCCTTAGTTTTTGCTATCATAGGTTAACAAAGCTCTCCTCTTACATAGTGGACTTTCTTCTGCATTTGAGTGAGGTGAGGTGTTTGTGCTTATGAAACTTCTGACTACTTGGTCAGGAAAAAAAACAACTTAAAACTATTTTGGAAGACAGGACCTTTTGCTAAAGGAAGAAAAAAAATGATTTATCAGTTGGATGATATTTTTAAAATGTGAATTAGGGGCAAGAGGGATTTATAGACTATCCAAGAGGGAGAAAGGATTATAAAATGGTAATTATCTGTTAAAGATAATATCAGAAGTCATATTTCATAACTTTAATTTCTTTTTTTGTGCACTTTTTCTTTTTTAGATTTGTCTTTTACTTTTTGTAAAGTTCTCAATAAATATAACTTTAAAAATTGAGTCTTGGCTCAGTAAAGAGATATCTTGCAGCCATTTCCTGCTTTTTTCCTTCATCAAATGATAGTTCTGCTTTATTTCTCTAACTTGCTGGAGAAATACTCCATGGAAGTCCTATTATATCTCTCCCTCACTTGCTACCAGCTTGGAATTTTTCTCTTATTTTTTTGTTCATATCAAAATGTTTTGAGCTCTGGTGCATCTTATCTTAGGGAAAATGGCTTTTCTGATGGCCATATTATGGGTTTGCCAAAGTGAAGAAAAACTACCTTGCAAGAAGTCTCCCTTACCATTTTAGAGGGACATATAGTCCCTATAAACTTATAAAATTTATAAAATTATAAATAGTTATAAACTCAGACATTTCCTTCCTTCCAAGAACAACATTGGCATTCCTCTTGAACAAAGATTTCATATTGCCTAGCTTTTTTCCCATCCCCCTAATGCCTTTGGAAACATTACTTCATTCTTTAGATGGAGACCAGGTTCTTGCATTTTATCTGGACCCCACAACAGTATTTCACCTAGGCCAACATTTATTTCTGGCTCTCCAAATTCCATCTAAAGGATGGTGTTGCTTAGTGTTGTTCAAAAAGGATACTATCAATCTTTAAGCTTTGCTTCTAGATGGGATCCCGTTCCCATGCAAACTATTTCCACGAATGACAGCAACATCAGCAGCCTGTCTCATGGATATTCCACTACTAGAGTTGTGCTCATCAGTATCAACCATCTATCTTCATCAAGCATTTTAAATGGGGACTGTACTCCTGAAAATGTCCAACCTTCAGCAGAGCAATCCTCTCTTCAGTCACCTTGTAACAATCAGATCCCCTCAGTATGTGCCTGAATTACCACAATGAAGAGTTATTACCTACAATTGCAATTCTCCAAGCAGGCATCTATGAAGTGACACAATCTGTGCCCTCTTCTCTGCTCGATTTCAACTATCCCCATTGATTGTTCCAGTCAGAAACTGAAAAGGGTCAACAGCAGTGGTGGGTTGCCCTCGGTTTGCACCGGTTCTATAGAACCAGTTGTAAAACTGGTAGGAGGCTCCGCCCACTGACCCTGACATCATCAAAATGCTTCTGTGCATGCACAGAAGAGTATGCATGCATACAAGCAAAGCATGCACCCGTGGCCCCATTGTGAACCAGTAGTAAAGATAAGTAGAACCCACCCCTGGTCAACAATGTACTTAGTTTTATGTTACACATGCTGGACAGAATTTCCACAATGAATTCTCTAAGCTATAGAAGATTCTGAATGGAGCTCTGCTCACTGAATCCAATCTTATAAATTTACAAGTGACTGGAGTTATAGATAAGTGGTTAGTATTATGTTTCCCTCATAAATGCTCAAGTTCGAGGTGGGATTCCACTTATCCTGTATAGTCTAGATTCTAGAAGCTTCCTTCCTAACCTACTGATTCTTCACTTTTTCAATTCTCCACAAAACCCAATAATTTGGCAATATCTGTAGACCAGATTTCTTAACTGCGAGCTGCTGCCTTTTATTCAACCACAATTTTTCATTTTCAACCAATACCTCTCTTTACAACAAATGTTAATTAACTGCAATTACTGGGAGAGAAGAAATGTTTCACTGAAAAGGGTGTGTAAGAAAAGGAGAGAAAATAACACATTTTTTTTTCATTTTCTCACAATAGAAGTGATGAAATAGAGTGTCCCAAACCTCCTAAAAACTGCCTGAATGAAATTATCAAATGAGTGGTTAAGCCGTTAGTCGCCAAACTTCAGTAACACAAGATCAACCTGTCAAATGAGTCACAACAGTATTCGTGCTGATAATGGGCTGATGTTATCATAGCTATCGTTAAGATTATCATAAACACAGACAAACTCTTAAGGCCTGGCATGCAATCTTGGTGCCTGTCCCACATCAATAGTCTGGTATTTTGAAAGGCACACCTACGCCAGGTAGGTTTAAAGGCATGCAGATGATACAGCCCCAAACAAGGAAATATAAGGACTGAAATTTCTGGCTGGTTTAATTCCCCCCAGTAGTCAGCCAGACTCTGGAAAATTAAAAAGCAGGACATAAAAACATTAGCCATGTTCTATCTATTCCATCAATAACTAGTATTGGGAATCAAATGGCCTCTCAGAATTAAACCCCAAAAATACATTAAGCCACCATGATTTATCCTTTCCAAATTCAATATAATCAATAGCGAAAAAGCAGAACCAGTGAGGCATAGTCAGCATTATTTTTATTGGAGCAATTTAGTAATATTTCAAGTCAAATAAAAGTTCAATGGCTGACTTTGAAGAAACTCATCGAGCCTACACAGGATTGCGGTAAGGATAAAAGAGGAAGGAAAAGATCTATATACACTATAGAGAGTTTCAAAAGAATATAAACACAGATAGGCCTCATCTTACAGCCACTCATTTAGTGACCATTCAAAGTTATATCAGCACTGGAAAAAAGTGACTTATGATTGTTTTTCACACTTTTGATCCCTGAAGCATTCCTCTGGCCATGTGATCAAAATTCAGATGCTTGGCGATTCACTCATATTTATGACGGTTGCAGTGTCCAAGCCATCATGTGATCACATTTTGCAACTTTCTGACAAGCAAAGTCAATGGGGGAAGCTAGATTCACCATGTTACTAATTTAACAACTGCAGTGATTTGCTTAACAACTGTGGCAAGAAAAGCTGTAAAATGGAGCAAAAATCAGTTAATAATTGTCTCACTTAGCAACAGAAATTTGGGGCTTTGTGGTCTTAAGTTGAGGACTTACTTGTACAACAAATAATTAACTAGACATTGTATAAATGGCTGTTTTGCTGGTTGTGTCCTGAATCTACTATCCTATCCTGAGTCTATCAGTTTCACCAGTGTCCCCTGCAAGTCAGCCTTTTCCAGTGAAGTGCTTTTCTAGCCATGTTGGACTACAATTCCCATAAATCTCAGATAACTTATCCACCTGTTGGTTAGGGAATACAGATGTGAAGGCTATTATATTTTGAAAGCAGTAGACTAGAGAAGACTCTTTTATGACTACTAATGTTACAGTAGAGAGAGAAGAAAACTACTGTATTTTCCTGCATATAAGACTACTTTCTAACACACAAAAATCTTCTCAAAAGTCGAGGGTCGTCTTATACGCCGGGTCTCATTCTCCTGTAACCAGGCAGACCAGCCCATAAGGCTCTGATGAGCCTTAAATGGCTCTGAAGAGGGTCGTCTTATACACCCAGTCATCTTATATGCCGGAAAATACGGTACTTTGTTTGTTTGTTTGTTTGTTTGTTTGTTTGTTAGATTTATATGCCACCCTTCTCCGGAGACTCAGGGTGGCTTACAATGCGTTAAGCAATAGCCTTCATACTGCCCCTCCCCCCAGCGGTGTTCTTTTTTATACAAAGGCAGCTTATTGCCCCCACATTCCGGGTCTTCATTTCACCTACCTCGAAAGGATGGAAGGCTGAGTCAATCTTGAGCCTGGTGAGATTTGAACTTGCTATAATTGCAGGCAGCTGGCAGCTAAGTGCTACTTTAACAGCTCTTAGTCCACTGCGCCACCAGGCATTCATGCCCCCATTTTATAATCAGTTTATTTCTAAACTTTTAAATATTTGGAAGTAAAGTTTTGTGGAAAAGAATATACTCCATCCTGCATAAACCCTCCTTTTACATACTCTTTTCTGCAACTTGAAGTGCACACGGAGGCTCCAACTGGTCCAGAATGCAGCTGCACGGGTGATATTGGGAGTGACATGGCACTCACATGTGACACCACTCCTACGCGAGCTGCATTGGCTTCCGGTGGTCTTCCGGGTGTGCTTCAAGGTGTTGGTTCTTACCTTCAAACTCTCCATGGCTTAGGACCTGGGTATCTACGAGACCACCTTCTGCAACCGATAACCTCCCACCAACCAGTACGCTCCCACAGGGTAGGCCTTCTCAGGGTGCCATCACTAAAGCAATGCCGACTAGTGGTTCCCAGAGAAAGAGCCTTTTCTGTTGGGGCACCTACCCTTTGGAACAGATTACCCCCAGGGATACGAATGATCCCAGATCTTCGTACTTTCCGTCGTGCAGTTAAGACCTTTCTTTTTCACCAAGCCAGTCTGGCATAAATCTTTTCTAATTTTTTAAATCTTATGCTGAAGTTTCTTTACTGTTGAGCCAAACTGGCTTAATTATTTATATTCACATTCTATATGTATGTCATTTTAACTGTTCACCGCCCTGAGTCCTTCGGGAGAAGGGCGGTATAGAAATTGAATAAATAATAAATAAATAAATAAATAAATAAATAAATAAATAAATAAATAAATAAATAAATAAATAAATAAACTTATGCAGCTCTACAGCATTCACAATATTTCAAATCCAGGTTCCATTTTAATTGGTAAGAAACAATTTTCTTATTTGTTTAATCCTCCTCCTGGCCAGTGTTGATAGAGTTGACCTGATTGTTAGATATCCTACCAACATGGTGTCTGAGCCAGAACAAGGTGACACACTCTTGGTAGCTTTGTAGGCAGGATGGCAGAGAGAGAAACATTATGAGCTGAGGGCAATTGTTTTTAAAAAGGGATGACCCAAAAATATTACCTCTAGAAGCAGGAGGAGAATGCATAGCATCTCTCCCCAATCCTTCCCCATTCCTCACCTAGTGGTGGCGGCAGCAGCAATGTCACTCATCTTCAACCAGATCCCTTATCTATATCATAGAGGACCCATGATGTGCTGACCTCAGAGGCTGCCTATATTAGCAGTTTATGTGGTTCCTTAACAAAGCAAAAGATGTCCACTCCAAGGACCTCTTCAGAACAATACATATAGGCACCAGACAGATTATTGTGCACTTCAATTCAGTGAAAGTGCCAGAAGGATATCAGGTGGCATCTTGGTCCCACTCAGCTGTCATCTCAATCGACCATCTAAAGTAGGCATTTAGTCACTTGAGCCAGCCCATCTTTTAGCATCATTGCTAAAAACAGCATTAAAACTTTACTTTTTCCCAGCCTGCTAGATGGCGCTAGCACAACATCTCGAGGATGCTTTACATCATTAAAATAGCTTCATCGCCATCTAGTGGCCTAAGGCTGTGAATTTATTGCTGGAACATTTATTTTTGCAGGCAAAAGATCATTGATGTAATTCCATACCAAACATCTGGTCCTTTTTTGTTTTCCAAAATACCTCCCGCTCCTCAAATCTGTATGCTTAGAAATATTTCCAGTCTGCTCATTTTTACCATTGAGTTAATCTAAAAGAGCTAGTACAGTCCAGGGGTTAAAGCAGTGTTTCTCAATCTTGACAAGTTTAAGAAGTGTGAACCAACAGCGAGAATTCCCCAATGAGCAGCACATATTTTAAAGTTGCCAAGGTTGAGAAACACAAGGTTACATTAATGGATTAAGAGAGGGAGATGCATGTTTTAGTCCAGTTTGTATCCCAGCATTGTTGTCATGGGAAAATGGAAGGAAAGAGTGCTAGGTATACCATTTTAAGTTCCGGAAGGAAAGGCAGGATAAGAAACAATTTCTTGATGGTTTGTATATGGGAAAGAGTTATTGAACTGAATTGGGAGATATAAAAGGCTTAACAGGTGAATGTCTTACGGCCTTAGGCTTTACCCCTAAGCAACATAGTACCTTGGGCCACTCCTCATAGCATCTTTGAACTGAAATCACATCAAGGTTTGATCAAGGAAGTATCACAGAATCATATTTTTATTACTGATTTTTTTTAAGGCACCCTTTGTATTTCTTCATTCTGAACTACCATTTATGAGATAAGCTCATAACAAATACAGCTCCCATTATTTGTGGTCTCTGCCTAGAGTTCCTCTCTTTCTTTCTCAACTTTCTCCCAATTTCTTACATGGTGTCCATAGCCCTGATTTGATAAATAACTAGATGACTAGATTCACATTATGTTAAATTAAAACCAGACCATGTTGTTTTGGGTCACATTAACATAGTAGATTCCCATATCTCACTAAGCCATGGTTTGTGTATAAAACAGTCTGTTCATACCATATATCATTATGCCTCAGTTCATGCATCATAGCTAAAGTACATTACATTAACCTGACATATTGGCACACTGACATATTGGGGGGGGGGGGTTAATAAGGGAAATCATTCCAAACTTTTCAATGTGTGTTTTATGATTTCATAATTGGTTATGACTGAGCAATTATTAAACCACATAGCTGCTGACCAAGCCTTTTACACCTTTTGCAAATCAACATATCTAACAGGTGGTAGATCTGGTCTACAGAAGAGAAGGAACAGAAAAAGGAGCTTCAGCTCATCACACTTGACTGAATGATTTGTGCATGTCGCACTGCCACAGCGAACACCTTGTGCTATGCAGTAACCGCAAACCCTACCATGAAGGATCCTATGCAAAATTGTTTCTGTTGACAGGGGTTATATAAGAACCTTCCCTAAATAAGAAATAAGAGAAATAAAAGATTTAAAGCAGAGACAGATACTATGATTTTTTTTTAAAAAAAAAAGTTCAATTGGCCTGATAAAAGGGCTGCTTTTTTGGATTTTCCTTTCTCATGGCCTCAAAATAATTACTGCTTTACCCAAAAGATATATCAGTAAGAGATATAAGAAGTCACAAATCATGATTTATAATTTTGTCAGACACAAAAATATACATCCCTCAAGCTGGAACACAAGGATGCCACTGTGCATAAGTAAACATTCTGATATGATCGCAAGTTTACTGCAGCCAGCTATTATAGCTGTATGCCCCCAAAACCACAGAATTTATTTTTAAAATATCATTTCCTAGTCCAGCTTTCTCTAACCTGCTCCATCCAATAGAATGAGATGGCAACCACAATTCCAAGCCTAGGTGGTCAATGAAGTTGCAGTCCCAAGAAACTAAGGCAGTGCTAAGTTAGAGAAGAGGTGAAGAAACTTTCTAACTGCTGTAATGACAGAAACCAGAGTCAAGAGGAAGTCAATTAAGTAGGAAGGGTTTATTGGTTTGCCACTCCTTAACACCTGGCAAAAATAAAGAAACTAAGGCCAGCAGTCATCTACATATATGTTTCCTCTATCCTCCCCTCTTCCTCTGCTTTCATTCTGACAGCAGCGTCTTTCACCTTTTCACAGCACTTGTAAAGTAGTTTTAGTTCCAAGAGGTCTTCTGCTCATGACTCACAAAAAGTATAGCCACCCCACCCCACCCTGGCCGCATCATCTGAAGCCTATATTGGGTTCTGTGTCTAAGGGCTGCCACATAGTCAATCTATTCTCCATAGAACCTGAAGGCAAGACAAGAAGCAATGGATAGAAACTGATAGAATAGAATAGAATAGAATAGAATAGAATAGAATAGAATAGAATAGAATAGAATAGAATAGAATAGAATAGAATAGAATAGAATAGAATAGAATAGAATAGAATAGAATAGAATAGAATAGAATAGAATAGAATTTTTTTATTGGCCAAGTGTGATTGAACACACAAGGATTTTGTCTTGGTGCATATGCTCTCAGTGTACATAAAAGAAAAGATATGTTCATCAAGAAACATAAGGTACAATATTTAATGATAGTCATAGGGTACAAATAAGCAATCAGGAAACAATAACAATATAAATTGTAAGGATACAAGCAACAAAATTACAGTCATACAGTCATAAGTGGAAGGAGATGGGTGGTGGGAATGATGAGAAGATTAATAGTAGTGCAGACTTAATAAATAGATTGACAGTGTTGAGGGAATTATTTGTTTAGCAGAGTGATGGCATTCGGGAAAATGTGTCTAGTTGTTCTGGTGTGCAATGCTCTATAGCATCATTTTGAAGGGTAGGAGTTGAAACAGTTTATGTCCAGGATGCGAGGGGTCTGTAAATATTTTCACAGCCCTCTTTTTGACTCAAGGAGAGAAGCAACCTAGAACTAAGAAGAAATTTCCTGACAATTAGAACAATTAATCAGTGGAATGACTTTCCTCCAGACCTTGTGGGTACAACAACACTGGAGATTTTTAAGATGAGATTGGATAACCATTTGTCTGAAATGTTATAGGGTTTCCTACCTGGGCAGGGGGTTGAAAATCCCCAAGGTCCCTTCCAACTATGTTACTCTGTTATTCTTTCTCATATCCAAGTTAAAGTAATATCTAGCAATCCTTAAAATGGCAGAAAACTATATCAACAAAAATTTTTGGAGGTCCCCCACTCTCTGATTAACTGTACCACAAGCACAACCCAAGTAACTTGTGATGTCCTTATTTACATTGTTGAAGGTACATGAAGGACAAGGATTACTGATTCCCTCAGATTTCTCTATCAGCCTTACTAGCCAGAAAATACCCATAAGATCAACCTCCTTGATATAGAATGAGGAAGGGGAGGAGGAGAAGAGTTTTGACAGATAGCTAGACTGGCAGGTTTAACCACCAACGTTCTCTTTGATTTGTTGCAAAAATTTTCATAGATGAGTTCAAAAGCATCTTATCAGCTAATGCAAACTGAGAGTTCAGTTGTTTTGAGATAGGGGTTTAGCATTAACCCCATATTCAAACAATAACTGATAGACATAGAGAGAATTGTATTATGAAGCAATGGAAGAGAAAGCTGGCTCTTTCTTTTCCACTTCACTATTCATCCGTATCACTTTTATTCAGTGACTTTTAAGCCAATTCAATCTTTGCACTGAATTAGCTTAGAATTAGCTTGGAGACCAAGACATGAAAAGATAGGTTGAAAAGAATTGGACTCTCCTCTTGTCTAAAAGACAATGGCTATAAGAGAGAGTTCTTAAAGGGGAGATTGCTATGCCTGCCCTGGGCTATCGTGATCCATAGGGGCTAAGCTGATCTCACATCTAAGTACACCAAGGACACACTAGTCAATAAAGCAGGTCAAATTGTAACCAGATTGTAATTCTTACATGGAGGTAAGAGAAAAAACTATTTCCCTATTGAAAACAATATAAAGGCTAAAGATAAAGGCTAAAGGCTATAATATCTCCATTTTTTTCAGATATCGCTAAAAAAATGTTGCTGGATAATATGCTGAAGCTAGATAGAAGTGAAGAAAGACTCACTGAGAATCTTAGTTTGGGTTTTGGAATTAACATTGCCTAAATACCCCAGTATGCATTATTACAGTACTTAGTGAAGTGCTGAATTTTAATTGCCACAGAAAAAGTAATGTATCGTTTTATTCATTTCTCCTAGGGCATTTTGCTGGCTCTAAGCCTACAATGATTAACAATATCATTCATAAAGACAATAGTATTTTGTGTTTGTTATAAGACAAAAAAAACCCAAACCAAAAGTCTAAAATGTTTAGTCTCAACAACCAAACTATAAAGTGACTAGGGCCAGAATCTATTAGATGTGTTCTAAGGCCTTTAGTCACTGTCAGGCTTAAGACACTGATTTTACACCTTAATTTCATCTGGTTTGGAAAATGGAAAATGAATGCTGATAAGCATCATGTGGCCTTTTAGGATATGCTTTTAGGATATTGGGTGTTTTTTCCCCCCATCCCAGGATAACGAATTGTTTTTGGGTTCATTGGGTAAGAGGGTTAGAATTGAAACCTAAAAAAGATTGGGAAGAAAAAAATTATGACTCATATTTGAGTCGTGTCTCTCTACCAAGTCTAATATTAAGATGAAGTGAGGGAAAATCTCCAGACATGCAAATTTTGTTTTATCAGTTATGGAGGTGTTATTGAGTTGCACAGGGATTCCCCTAAAGCCAGATGGAAACAAAAGTATGGGTTGTGCAAGATGATGATAGTGCTGCATAATTTAGCTTGCTAGCTCTAGCTCCTTAAGAAAATTAAGAATTAAAACCTAGTTGAAAATGGAGTTGCATTCCATCTGACCTAGAAGTAGACGGTACATTGTGGGCAAGGCCACTTGAACCATATTGATTCTTTCTCTATTAAAATCCATTTTATACTTACTGAACTTGGATTCAGATTGTTAATTAATTAATAAATTCTCACTGAAATCAATGGGGCTTAATTTGGACCCTTGATTTCCACCACAGAAGTATTTAAATGCAATTAATATAATGTAGTTCAGACCAGTTGGGTAGATTTTAAAGTTGATTATGAACTGGTGGAAATGGCAAAGCTGATCAGTTTGGACGGGGGGAGGGAAGGGTGATTGTTTTTATTTTTTATTTTTTTTGAAAGATTTGAATTCTCATATGGACTTTTTGATGAAAGAAGAAAAGATCGAATTGATCATTTGGGGTTTTAAATGTTCTTTCTGCGCCAACTCAGAAAACTCACACTGCCCAAGGAGCTGTGATACAGTTCTACAGAGGAATTATTGAGGCTGTCATCTGCACCTCTATAACTGTCTGGTTTTGTTCTGCAATCCAACAAGACAGGCACAGACTTCAGAGGATAATTGGAACTGCAGAAAAAAACAACCTTCCTTCCATTGAGGACCTGAATACTGCACGAGTCAAAAAGAGGACTGTGAAAATATTTACAGACCCCTCCTGCACATAAACTGTTTCAACTCCTACCCTCAACACGATGCTATAGAGCACTGCACATCAGAACAACTAGACAAAAGAAGAGTTTTTTCCCGAACGCCATCATTCTGCTAAACAAATTATTCCCTCAACACTATCAGTCTATTTACTAAGTCTACATTACTGTTAATCTTCTCATCGTTCCCATCACTCATCTCCTTCCACTTATGACTGTATGACTGTAACCTTGTTGCTGGTATCATTAAGATTTATATTGACTGTTTCCCTGTGATTATCATTAAGTGCTGTACCTTATGATGCTTGACAGATGTATCTTTTCTTTTATGTACATCGAGAGCGTATGCACCAAGACAAATTTCTCATGTATTCAATCATACTTGGCCAATAAAGAATTCTATTCTATCCTAAATGGATGAAGAGGTTGGGGAAAAGATTAAGATGATAATTACTCAATAGAAAGAGGGAAAGAAAGCATAATTGTATTTTTTTCTTTTTCTTTTCTTCCTTTTTCTCCTTATCTTATTTTTCTATCCCTATTTTATTTGTTTTGTATACTTTTACTACATTGAAAAATTCTAATGAAAATATATTTTTAAAAATAGATATTATTTATTGGAAATATAAAGAGAGGGTTATTTATTTGTTATGCTTTCAATCAGCTCTAACTCTGGCAATTGCCTGAAAAAGTCTCTGCTGTTTTCCTGGCAATGTTTTCAGACAAAATTTGCCACTGCCTTCTTTCTCTGGCTAACAAAGCGTGACTGGCCTAAAGTTAGTTGGGTTCCATGCTGAAGGCAGGGCTAGAATTCACAGTTTTCTAGATTCTATTCTGGTGCCTTTTAATCACTATATCAAATTTGGTTAGGCTGTCACTGATTAAGAATCATAAACCTGGAGAGAAAAGTATGCTTGTAGATTAGATATTTTTATAGTTTCCTGATAAAACTTTTGGTGCATGTTGATAGATCCACTTCCTGCAAGTGGTTTTCTTTTTTTCTTTTTTTTTTCAGAAAAAAACTAGAAGATAATAGAAAGGCATATTTTGTAAAAGCAGGTGTACTGTGGTTAAAGGGAAAAGCAAATGCTGCAGCAGTAAACTGCTAAAAGCTCTGAATAATTTTTTTTAACTGTGACAGATAAAGAAAAGGGCAAACAAAACCACATTGGTACATAGAGATTGCAGAATGCAATATAAATCTTTCCGTGTCATTCCCTGGTGAGATGATAAAAACATTTATGCACATCTACACCATTATAGTTATGCTTTTTATAGGAGCGAAGTGCAAAAATATTGACTCGCACTGCATGCAGAATTTTCCCTAAAAATATCACAGAATTCCTCAAAAAAATATTATTTCTTGCATTTGGCCATATTATCAGAAGCTTAATTGTTTTAGTGAAGTCGCCACATTTTGCAAGGTGCAAAAATATTGTTTATTAAATTACAAACGTTGGCTGATTTCTATTCATTTTATAGCACTTTTAGGGACTGTTTTTTAAAGGACCAGCAATGAGCAGAAACCAGAGACTTGTGGTGCATTTGAGACCATCTACTGAAGTGCTAGAGGCTTAAATTTGATGATAGACCAGTAGGCTAATGACAAGCATTTCATTTTGTTTTGAGGTATCACCTCCCAAAATAACAATATGTATGTCTGCCTGCATTTCTATTTATTTATGTATTTATCAAATTTATATGGCTGCCCAATTTGTTCAAGTGACTATGGGTGGTTTACAGAAACAAAATCCCAAATACAAAACAGTTCCCACTCCACTGGTAACAACAATCACATAAACCACTTGATGGGTTCCATATCACCCTGGAGTCCCTAGGCCAGATGGCAAAATCATGGAAGAGTATCAAGTTTAAGACCAATCTTACCTCCGCATGGATGATGTTCCACAAGAAGGGTGCTATTAGAGAGAAATCCCTTCTTTCTTGTCCCACTAGATCAGGGGTCTGAACCTTAAACACTCGAAAGAGCCATTTGGACCCATTTCCCACAGAAAAGAAAACACCAGGAGCCACAAAACCCTTCCTGTCCCTGACTATTTGTTGAGGGGCCACAACACTAGCATAGGTAGTTGAATTCAACGTTTGGTTTCCTTCTGAAACTTTTCTTTTCTTGGATTTATCAATGGTTGGCCTACTGGGGGTTGAAAAGCTCAATAAATCCCATGCTGGCAGGTGTCACACATTGGTAGTTGTGATGCATATTTTGAGAGACAAGGAACCACAGCAGAGGGGTGAAAGAGCCACATGCAGCTCCAGAGCCGCAAGTTGCTGACCCCTGCACTAGATGGACCTCCCTAAGAGATAATATAGCCTGCCTCTCCACTCTAGTGCAGTGGGTGTACCTAACTCCACTGATTCAAAACTTGACATGAAACTTTTATGCAGCTATTCTGTTTTATTCATCCTAACAAACTGCAACTCAAAAGAGGGAGGGAGGGTACATGTAAGTTCTTTTTTCACTTTTCACCAAAAAGCCTTGGCAAACCCCATAATTAATTTTAATCACATGATACAGGACTCACACTACTTAACAATCTATACTTTAGATCAGTGTTTCCCAAACTTTTGACATATGTGTACCCCTTCTATAATTTTGTAACACTGAGTACCCCTCATAAAAAACATATGCTTTAATAAAAATCAAAATATATTGATTATATATATATAATCAAAATCAGTGGAACTTACTAAAGCACGATAACAGGCGCCTGGAACTAACTATTAAAGAAGTAAGTTGTCTCTATAACGAAGTGCAGTATATTCATGCCGTGTCACGCCTCACAAGACTGTCTAACCGTTAGATAACATTGCAGTTCTCCGGCTTTTAAACAGCTCTGAGGCTCAACGTTAACTGTTAATGTTCCCGCAGTTTAAAAATGGCTGAACCAGAGCTACGCGAAGGATGCGCAGAAGTTCCCGCCATAATGAGTTGTGATACGATGTATGATGGCCCCAGTTCCCGTGTAAAAACTGCAATATGCGCCTATTTCTTTCTTTGTTCTATGGGCGCAGCACGGTGCAGTGGATATTCCCATGTGATCCCCACTAAACTCTGGTGCAATGCGTACCCCCACCAAACTCTTCCCATACCCCTGGGGGTACACGTACCACACTTTGGGAAACACTGCTTTAGATAGTGTTATGGCTTCCAATTCTGGAAAATAGCAATTCATCGAAGAGGCTTTCTGAATAAACTCTATACTAACTTCCTCACAATTTTGGAAGAACTCTATGTTCTTGTGATCAACTCAGCCTTTGTCAGTCATAATTGGATGTCTTGGATCTATTTCCTATTCTCAACAATTGGCTTTATTCCATTTTATTTTACCTATTTCATTTTACTCCATCTCTTTTTCTTAGAATTACTTCTAAGAAGCTTGCTCTTAGAAAATTAATATCAGAACATCCTTGATAGAGAAAAAGAAGAAAGATCTTGAACAAGAATGTCCTAGGAAAACCTCAGAACAACTGAAGAGTGACACATTAATATTATCTGTGGATCAGATCTCAGTAAACTGGAATGATTTATTCATTTTAAAGTGAATTTAGGTCCCTAAATTTAATAGGAAGTGAACTTGAAGATTTATAGAGCAGTAGTAAAACAAATACTCCCATTTCTCGAAAACAGCCTTACCATCAGATAACCTATTAAACCACTCAGGCATAGAAGACCTGCACAAGAATTTAACAGCTGCTCTCTCAACCTGAACTGATGACAAAACAGTCATTTTTTTAGAACAGTAATTTTTTTACAGCCATTAAAGAATTGACGCTCTGTATAACCTTATAAATCCTCTGACTGCAGTATAGGTGAAAGCCTATATACTCTGTAGATGAGAGCAGGCCAATTTATTACTCCTGGTGGGAACCTAAAGCCCATTTAATACCTCATCTCTCTCTTTCTTACGCCATGTAATTATGCTCTACAAAAAAAATCAAATAATGCTTATATGAGAAACAGTATTACTGATCAAGACAAATGTACTTATTGCAATTCAGCCATTCTAATTTGTGCCAGTTGCTAAAATCCCCCACATGGATTCAGGAGATTGGTTCCCTAACTCCATCAGCTCCATCAACTGCTGAATCTTAATTAAATTCAAAATTTCTACTATTCCACTCTTGCTGCTTGAAAAGGAATTCGAATTAGTTGTTGCTATTGCTGCTGCTGCTTTTGTTATAGTATCTGAATTTTGCTCCTTTATACAGGTAGTCCTTCTTTAGTTATCACAATTGTGACTGGCACCTCAGTCGTTAAGCAAACTGGTTGCTAAATGA
Source organism: Coluber constrictor foxii (assembly GCA_038048745.1). NCBI lineage: Eukaryota > Metazoa > Chordata > Lepidosauria > Squamata > Colubridae > Coluber > Coluber constrictor. The sequence continues at coordinate 77,469,277 of CM075961.1, forward strand.
GAATGTGACTGTGCTTATTTTCAGCTTTCCTTTGCTTTGCAGACCTGCAAAGGTCATAAATCGGAAGATTGGCCACCAAGCTATTTTTTCATCTCTGTTATAAGTATGAACAGTCACTGTATAAGGGAGTCACTAAATGAGGACTATCCTTATAAAATATAGCTGCTCTACCAAGTCATTTCTTCTACCCAAATTATCCTACCCTTCACATCAACTTAGAAAATAAACTAAGCTTAAGCACAAATAACGAAGACTTGCTCAAAGACCATTTAATTTTCTCAAATCAGGTATTGTCCCTAAGAACTTTGGTAAATAACACCGTTAGGCAGCTATTAAAGATGGTACAAGAAATTATGCTTTAGAGATTAGAGAACCTAACAACTCTATTTGTCAAGTCTACTGTTTATGCCTGTTAAGAAGAGACTTAGGCAGACTCCTTCCTGACTCAATGGAGTATGAGTGGGAGGAAGGTAAAATACAAGCAGACTTGCAAATTTCTGTTACTATAGCTTTCTTCAGAAAAGTATAGTTCTGGTCTTCCTTGAAGTCTGTTAGCTGATCTGGCATATCTCGTACATCACTTCTATGAGAAAGTTTTGCAATCACATATTCTCAGTTTCTACAATCCTTGCTGAGTAATGAGACCAACTTTACGGTATATTTCTCAAACTTTGCTTTATCCAAATCTTGCTCTCTCACTATACTGAACTACAGGAACCATCTTTCCACAATAAGCCCCTATGGAAAGGATATAATGTTCTGACTTTTCTCCTATAACTACTCTGAATTGGTGCTCAGCATAGAAGAGATTTTTCTTTATACTCAGAAACCCAAGAAAAGTAGACAATCATACCATAAACCAGAAGATTATGGAAACATAACCAACTGAAAATAGAAGTCAGCCCTCAAAAACCTAAAGGACACTCATCATCATCAGATAAATACTGTACCATGGTTATTATTTTATTTTATTTATTGGAATTTGTCAAACAAGAACAAGAATAAGAGAATAAAAATACACTGACAGGGACGATAGGCATGTTAGTGCCCTAATGGAAGCCCCCTCTATTATCATGGAGCAATCACGTTATACACATAAAATAAATACTGCAGGAAAAAAAAACCTACTTCCCATTCAACATCAATCTAATACAGAAACTAGACAACCTGATCAAGAAAATATTTAACAACTTAATGAGGAAAGATCAAATCACAAAAGAGGAACAAAGGATTAAAAACAGTAGACTCGTCCTTTCATACTTGTATAGACACTCCAAAATATACAACCTGACATATCATTGTAAGCCACACAGAGTCACTTTGGATAGTGAGATGCATAGCAAATGAATGAATGAATGAATGAATGAATGAATGAATGAATGAATGAATGAATGAATGAATGAATGAATGAATGCCTTCTTCTCCATCCCAATTATATCATTATTCCCATCTACAACATAGCTAAAAAACTGTCAAAAAAGGCTTGGATATCTCAGACGGGAACAAATATTTTATCAACTCCTGCTAGAATGTCTCCAGAATTTTTTTAAAAAAAAATTATAAAAGAAGATGAGATCATAGTTTCATTCAATGTCACAGCACCCAACCTTACCAAACCCAACCTTACCAAAAACACCAAGATTGAAATTGAAGATTAAAATCATAAACCTTAACAATCACCTTACCACCTACTTTCAGTTTGATGGAGAAATATACTAACAAATCAGAAGAAAGTCCATGAGTTCATCACTTTTACAACTCATAGCAGAGACTTTAATGCAACATCTAGAAACTATAGTCCTTCCAAGCATACAACCAAAAGTATGGATCCAGTATACAGGTGATAGCTTTGTCATAATAATAAAGAAAAGAAACAATTAAAGAAAACACAGGAAATAATAGCAATAAATTCACAAGGAAGGAAGAAACAACAACATACACCACCCTTCCTGAATATCCTCATCAATATTCAGGATATTCAGAAGAAATGGCAGCAAATTAGAAATCCTCAGACTTCATTTTGATCTGTCTTGTGCAGCGCAATCCCATCTACAACCAATAATAGTAATTCTCCAAGGCTGCTCTGCCAGTTCAGTTTTAGCCTGTTGCTCTCTGCCTAGACCTCAATAGCTTTGGGACACTGAAAGAGGGTGGCTGTGACTTTGTTTAATTCACCATGGGCAGAAATGTACAATTCAGTATCATCAACCTACTGATCACCCCATGATGACAGAAGACCTCCCCCAGCAGTTTCATATACATCTTTAACAGAAGCAGAGAGAGTACTGAATCTTGAGGAACCCTACAAAGTAAGGGCTGTGGGTCAGATCTCTCATTCCCAATCAACACTGACTAAAACAGTTTCACAGATACGAAGTGAACCATATCGGACATAAATACAATCGAGAGAATCCAGAGATATTTTACGAGAAGAGTCCTCCATTCTTCTACCCACAAAAAAAATACCTTATGTGACTAGACTCCAAATTTTGGGCTTAGACAACTTAGAACTACGCCGACTTCAGTCTGACCTAAGCATAGTACATAAAATTATCTGCCACAATGTTCTACCTGTCAATGACTATTTCAGCTTCAACCACAACAATACACGAGCAAGTAATAGATACAAACTCAAGGTAAACTCGATTGCAGAAAATATGACTTCAGTAACAGAGTGGTCAATGCCTGGAATGCACTACCTGACTCTGTAGTTTCTTTCCCAAACACCCAAAACTTTACCTTAAACTGTCTACTGTTGACCTCACCCCATTCCTAAAAGGTCTGTAAGGGGCATGCATAAGTGCACCAGTGTGCCTACCATCCCTGTCCTAATATTCCTTTTTTACTTAGTCTTCATGTATTCAAATTATGTTTATACTTTTACCTATTATCTTATATATGCCTGACTGACTGACTGACTGACTGACTGACTGACTGACTGACTGACTGACTGACTAAATACATACATACATACATACATACATACATACACACACAGAGCCTCACATTACTAAACCCTGGAGCCATTCCAGGATACCATGATCAATGGTATTAAAAACCAGTGAGAGGTCAAATAGAATAAGGATGGATGTACTACCCCCTGCCACTCCCGCCAGTGATCATAAAACAATGTGGGTGTCATTTCTGTTCCATATCCAGATAGGAAGCCTGACTGAGGAGGCTCCATTTTATTTCATTTTATTTGGTATCCTCTGGACTGCAGCAGCACCCGCAACACACACCTTCTGATCCCCCAAAGAAGGAAACTGGAGGCAAGATGAAAATTGTCCATCAGGATAAGATCTAGTTGATGGCTTCTTAAGAAAGAGGCAAATCCCAGTCTCTTTAAAGGGCTGGGACATCATCCCCATCCCCAAATAAGCATTAATCACTACTAGTGCACACCATCCATACACACCTCCTGGGAGGCTTTTACCAGCTATGGCAGGCATCAATCTAAAAGATAAGTGGCTAAGTTCACATTCCCTAGTACTTGCCCATTTCTTCAGGAGTTACAGACTCAAGCCAGATAACTGGGCGAGAACTTATCTTGGGCATCTCCATTGGCCCAGTGTCCTCACCAGCATTCAATTCTGAATGAATCTGAGTGTTTTTATCTGCCATATAATCAGAGTTCCCAGCATGCCCCTGAAGACAGATGCTTGAGTCCTCATTACTCGGAAGGAACTGGGTCACCCTGAAGTGGCCACAGTTATCTGCAGATGTAATTAATGCAGAGAACATCAGGAATGTTAGTTGGTGATTTTAATGCCAGATGTCAAAGTCTTACTCCTACATTTTAATGCATTAAATTTGATAAGCTTCTTCGATTTTGCCCTTTGCATTCCTTGTATAATGGCATTACACAACAGGAAATTAGAAATCTAATCTTTTTGCCATCAGGTACTAAAGAACTATTCCTTGGTACCCAAAATAAGAATTCAGTTTTTGGGACTCTAGAAGAATAAGTATCATTGACTTTAATTTAATATACTATACCCTTGGGCAGAATTGACTTTGAAGTAGTTCTCCACCCAACAATGACCACTTCCTACTACATGGATTATAGATAGTTCTTGACTTACAAATACAATTGAGCCCAACATTTCTGTTGCTAAGCAACACGGTTGTTTTGCTTATGTTTTGCATAAAATAGTGAATTTTACTCCATTTTACAACCTTTCTTGCCACAGTTGTTAAGTGAATTACTACAGATATTAGGTTAATAACATAATTGCTAACTGAATCTGGCTTCCCCATTGACTTTGCTCATCAGAAGGTAACAGAAGGGGATCATGGGACACTGCAATTGTCACCAATAGTTGCCAATGTCCAAATTTTGATCATATGACCACAAGAGTGCTGCTACACTCATAAGTGTGACAAACAATTATAAGTCACATTTTTCAGTGCTGTTATAACTTTGAACCATCGTTAAGCAAGCAGTTGTTACCAAGTAGTACCTGGACTTTTTCTTTCCCCACCCATTAAACAATTACAGAATGATTTGATAGGGTATACACATATGCAAAGCACCAAACAGTCCATAGTGAGTACTATGGCAAATTCCCAGCTGCTGATCTCCCCTGAAGTATCATTGTTTGGACAGTTCATTGAGCTAAGAATGCTCATGAAACCCAATAAATAGCAATAGCACTTAGACTTATATACCGCTCCATAGTGCCTTTACAGACGTCTCTAAGCAGTTTACAGTGACAGCATATTTTCCCCAACACTATGGATTCTCATTTTACCTACCTCAGAAGTATGGAAGACTGAATCAACCTTGTACTGGCAATAACTAATGCGTTCACAAGATACACTTAAAATACCATATTTTTCGGAATATAAGATGCACCTTTTTCCCTGCTAAAAATGGGTAAAAATTTAGGTTTGTCTTATAGACCGAATACGAGCGTTCTTGGCCTGCTGGATACTCCGTGTGTCATGTTTTCACTCTCCCCAGCCCCTGGAAGCACTTTACAGGCCAAAATGGGTGTGTTTTGGGCAAAAACAGGCCATGCAGAGCACTGCAGAGTGCTTCTGGGGGCCTGAGAGGGCGAAAACTCGATGCACGGAGGCCAAAAACTATTTTTTTCTTGTTTTCCTCCTGTAAATTTAGGTGCGTGATGTAGTTTGGTGCATTTTATAGTCCAAAAAATATGGTATATCTCTGCTCCTAGAAGAAGAAAATTCACAAATAAACTACCCAATTTGGTGGTTGCCTTTAACACCAGTGAACCACAGATTCACAACTGCCTGCATCCAATGCACTTTTGTTCAGTATCCTGTTTGTGTCTTCTCTGATAACTTGCATTTTGAAATCATCCAATTTAAATTAATTAGAACTCTATTACGGATCTCCAAATGTACAACTTCAGGTAGAACTTGGATATTCTTTTTATAGCAGCTCAAATTATGATCTCATTTGATCTTTTTAGGTGTATCCCAGCTTAGTTTTGGCAAGTAATATTACATTCACATAGAAAAAGAACACTGCCAATATTTTGTCCTGTTACGGCTTTGGCTTCTTTTCTGACTCATTCCAATATAATTGAGAATAGATAAGATTATGCAAGAAGTTAAACACAGAATCCTTGATTTGGATAAAACAGAATAACAGGTCTCAAATTTCATCCCTTAGTCTCTCCCACTCCCCAGTTATCTCTATAGAAAAGCTGCTGTTAACATAGACTAGCATTCATATTTGCAAGGTTCAATGCCTCAGCCCCAAAACTGACAGAAGCGAGACTTAATTTCATCTCTTATGCAAAATGTTTTTGCAGCTATTCCATCTTCACCATTAAATCAATAGGCTACAGCTTTCTTTATTGTTCTGTCTACTATGCTTGGCATGCTGAACTCATAATCTCACTTTTTACCTACCATGCAGACTGCTCTGAAATTAAAGTCCTACTTTTTTTATTATTATTTGCTGGCTTCTCCACTTGATATTTTCAGGAATGTAGTAGATTTTTGGTCAATTGCAATTGCATTTAGAAGACTGGTTTTGATTATTATACTGCTTAAGAGGATAGAAGATGATGATGACGATGATAGATAGATAGATAGATAGATAGATAGATAGATAGATAGATAGATAGATAGATAGATAGATAGATAGATAGATAGACAGACAGACAGATAGACGATCTTCTATCCATCTATATAAAGAGGTTTAGAGCATTATCTCTAATCTCCTTCTGTGATCTCCATTTTTTGTGTATGTGTTTACAAGTAGTCCATTGGTTAATGATTTTTCTTCAACTTATTACAGAACTGAAAAAGTATCTTTATACCTATCCTCAGACTTATATCCACTGCAGTGACCCACAATCACAAGGCTGCCATTTGTGAGCTTCACAGTCAGCTTCCAACAAGCAAAATCAATAGAGAAGCGGGCAGTAAAATTTGCAAGCTGTAGTCATGTGATGTCTCACTTAACAACCCATGACAATTCACTTAACAACCACAGTGGAACTTACATCGTAGGTCCAGTGCAATTACTGAATGTTTCACTTAACTATTGTGTCATTTAGCAATGGAATCACCAGTCCCAGTTGTGGTTGTTAAAAGAGGACTACCTTTATAGTTTTTGATTTCTGCCTATAAAGAATAAGCTAAGCAAGCAATTTATCAATGCCTCAAATCCCCTCCCCCCTTTCTATAAGCAAGTTACAGCAGCAACCAGTTTCAGGATCATAGTCCTCAGCATAAACACTTTTACCTTTCTTTTGTTACCTAAAACCTCAAACACTTTCTTCTTCCACCCCCTCTTCTCCCACACTGTGATTTTCAGTCTCACTTGGGGATATGCAATTTCTTCTTTTTGCCACAGGGTCTTTCCCAGTACCCGAGTTAAAGCACTGTCCCCACATCCTTTTCTCAGCACACAGGTACATTGGCCTGAATGTTAATTATGTTGTTAATCTCTATTCCAACTCTATTTGGCAATGTTCTGACTCATAACTGAATAGTGTTGTTCCAATTTAGTGTGTCTAGAGCTCATGAGAGGCCAAGGAATGGATTGATGCCTTTGCTGTTCTCCATCTTTTTCAAAGCTAGTGGGAAAATGTTTTACCCATCATTGACACTGCAGGAGTGCAACAGGTCTAGCTGCATGACCCTATATCCTGTTTTCTCGATGTGGTTGTTGTTGTTAATTGTGAAGTCATGTCCGACCCATCGCAACCCCATGGATAACGTTCCTCCAGGCCTTCCTGTCCTCTATTATCCCCCGGAGTCCATTTAAGATCACATCTACTGCTTCAGTGACTCCACCCAGCCACCTAGTTCTCTGTGTCCCCTTCTTCTTTTGCCCTCAATCTTTCTCAGCATTAGGCTCTTCTCCAGTGAGTCCTTCCTTCTCATTAGGTGGCCAAAGTATTTGAGTTTGGTCACATACCAAAACAATTTTTTTTAAAAAAAAACCATCACAAAGTCAGCTGCGTGCTAAACACTATTTCTCCATAAGCATTTCCCTCCATTTCCACTCTAATATTATTTCAGGATTATACTGGAATGGCAAGTTGATTGCTCTCACCAGTTTCTGAAAATGGAAACATCCAAGTATCATATTGTACTAATCAAGGAGATAACCAATCTAGAACTAAGGAAAAATTGCCTAACAGTGAGAATAATTAATCAGCAGAATGACTTGCCTCCAGAAGTTGTGGGTACTTCAACATTGGAGGTTTTTAAAAGGAGTTTGAGTAAGCATTTGTCTGAAATAGTATAGGGCAGTGATGGCTAACCTTTTTGCTGTTGCGTGCCAAAAGCAGGGGGATTGTGCATGTGCGTGCCCACACCCATAACTTAATGCCCACCTGTGCCCCACCCTCCTGCACACTTGTGCATGCTCCCCCCACGCTTCCCCCGCTTTTGACACATGATGGCACAGTGGCCCCGTTTTTCACTCTCCCCAGGCTCCAGAGGCTTTCTAGGAGCCTGGGGAGGGCAAAAACGGCCTTCCTCAACCCTGCTGGAGGCCCTCTGGAGGCTGGAAACAGCCCATTTCCCAACTTCAGGTGGGCCCTGAAGGCCCGAAAATAAGCTGGCCGGTGGGCACATGTATGCTGGAGCTGAGCAAGGGCAAGGCTCGTGTGCCCTCAGATATGGCTCCGCGTGCTGCCAGTAGGTTCATCATCACAAGTATAGGGTTTCATGCTTGAGCAGGGGGTTGGATTAAGGGCCTCCAAGGTCCCTTCCAGCTCTGTTATTCTGTTATTTTATACACGAACTCCTCCTTTAGTGATTGACTTCTGTTATAAGAATCAGGTTGTTAAGAGATGTCAGATATGACTGATAAAGAGAAAGAAACGGCAAAGATCTCTGCTTGCTTCTGTCTGATCTGTCTGATTTGGATAAAGTTCTCATTAAGTTTAGCTAACATTATTCTCCCTCCATGGAATGTTGTTGTCATGTGTATGAAACCTGGTCGTAAACATGCATGTCAGTAAGAAAATGAATTACCATCGTATTTTGAATGCTCACTAACACGATAATTTCTAAACCAGGAGTGGGCATGCAAGACAGCATGCCCTTGTGGTAGGGAACCATCTGGACAAAGTTTCCAAAGAAAGGCAAAGATAATCCCTGTATACTGTAAAAACATACTATTATATTGGTCTTGCACAAATCTGAAGCACAGCACTGTCCTGTCTTTGATTCTTTCAAGAGACAAGAGGGATTGATGGCAGAAAAGATCAAGCAAGGACTGAATGGAAATGTCCACATCAGCCTGAATTGACCAACCAATGCTCCTCTGATCTTTGAATTGATCAATAAAAGCTGCTTTACTGGTCAGCTTCAGCATAATGGCAAATAGATGACCTAACATAATGATGCCACAGATTTTTCGTACCTTTGGCCTATTGTCAAGTCCATTTCCAGCCATAGATACTTGCAAGATGACTTTAAGTCAGTCACTTCCTCTCAAAGCAACCTACTTCACAGGGTGGTTGTTGTGGGGGAAAATGAGTGGGATATAAAACTGGTAACTGAATAAATAACTATTGGATTTTTTTCTGGAGAACTGCTGCCTCCCAAAGTGTTCCTTTTCCTCTTGTTTATAATGTGTAAATTAATCACAGAGGTTGAGAAGGCACCACACACAAATGCCCCACCAATACCCAAGATTAAATCAACCAACCTTACCCACAGGACAGCTGCAGTTGCTCTGTCCAGTCAGCCAACCCACCTTGGAAATGTTGTGTTAAGACCAGGCCCTTAAATTGGGACTTGTTATAGTTTAAGGCATGTGCATCCAATCTCGGCAGTTTTAATATTTGTGGACCTGAGTCTCAGATAGCTCAACAGGCTATGTAGCCTGTTATTAACATTCAGCTTTCTGCTATTATTGCAATTTTGAGGCTCAAGTTGACTCAGCCTTCCATCCTTTCTAAGGTAGGTAAATTGAGGACCAGTTTGTGGGGGCAATAAGCTGACTTTGTATAAAAAATATACAAAAGTATGAAGGCTATTGCTTAACGCATTGTAAGCCGCCCTGAGTCTCCAGAGAAGGGCGGCATACAAATCTAATTTTAAAAAAAAAAATTAAAAAAAGTTCAGCTCCCAAAATTGCCCAACCAGATCCCCCCCCCCAGTTTAGGGTCTTCAGAGGACTTAATTCTCTTGCTGGTTTTGAAATGTGTTGTTTACAGAGGGGAACTTATACCTTCTAAGAAATATTTTTGTCATTCTTCTTGAAATCATTTTGTGGAAAGAGCATCTAAAATTATTTTTAAAATGTAAGAGAAGTGGAGGACTCAGAAGGAACATTCCAGAGTGGATTAGAAGATAGAAGATAGAATTCTTTATTGGCCAAGTGTGATTGGACACACAAGGAATTTGTCTTTGGTGCATATGCTCTCAGTGTACATAAAAAGACAAGAATCGTTTGTCAAGAATTATAAGGTACAACACTTAATGATAGTCATAGGGTACAAATAAGCAATCAAATCATAGTAGGAATCAATATAAATCATAAGCAACGAAGTTACAGTCATGCAGTCATAAGTGGGAGGAGGTGGGTGATAGGAATGATGAGAAGATTAATAGTAATAGTAATGCAGACTTAGTGAATAGTTTGACAGTGTTGAGAGAATTAGTTGTTTAGCAGAGTGATGGTGTTCAGGAAAAAACTGTCCTTGTGTCTAGTTGTTCTGGTGTGCAGTGCTCTATAGTGTCGTTTTGAGGGTAGGAGTTGAAACAGTTTATGTCCAGGATGTGAGAGGTCTGTAAATATTTTCACAGCCCTCTTTTTGACTTGTGCAGTATACATGTCCTCAATGGAAGGCAGGTTGGTAGTAATTGTTTTTTTCTGCAGTTCTAATTATTCTCTGAAGTCTGTGTCTGTCTTGTTGGGTTGCAGAACCAAACCAGATTGTTATAGTTTTGTCCTATGTGTTTTATTAAGAAAAAAAAATAGTCATAGTGAGGATAATCTACTTATCTCTCTTGGTCCCCTTCCTCTCTATATGTCTTCAGGGTTGTTGGTTTTTTTTCTAGATTAAAAAAAGCTCTCCAAATGCAAGGTGTACATGAATTTAAAAGGAAATACATCCCATTGCCATATATCATGAGGGCTATTTCTCTAATAGACATCACCACAAAAATGTAACTTGCAACAATTTTTTCAGCCTTCAAGGGACTGAACTCTTCTTATCAGTTGCACCAGAATACTTTTTCCAGTAGAGCAGGAAACATCTGAGGTATTTAAACCCATCTTCCAAGTTCTGCCCCAGTATTGACTGTACAGGTAGAGAAATCATGGTTAAATGTTTAGCATCGGAGGCAATATATCATACATGCTTTACATGCTTGCGTATTGTCAACAGGAATAAAAAGGCGGTCCTTACAATACAGCTTTTGTTCTATGCTCATTCAGAGCTTCTCTTCCCTGACAAACTGCCACTCACACTTCCTCTCTGCGATCTGCTTGCGAAAGACAATGGACAGGGGTGAGTATGAAAGTTACCTTTTCTGAGAGTTCAACTCCTGCATAAGTTCTTGATGTCCAAGGAATAACAAGTGCATCTGATCATGTGCAGAGTGAAATCCTCTCACCTAAGGAGCGAGCAGAAAGAACTCCTCACATAAATCAGAAAGATAGACAAGCGCTCACATTGGTTCTCTTAGCTTCCTTAAGACTATGAGGAGAACTGACGGATTCAAATGATAAATCAAAGGAACAAATTTCCATCTATGTAATGTTTATATATGATAATCAAATATTCTTCTCTTTTAAAGGTATCAGATGACTTGGTTCACTAGTGATTGAAATATTTTATACATACACACACACACACACACACACACACACACAAATACACATATATCTAAATACATTTACATGTATTTCATGTTATTTCATTATCAGTTAGAAATAAAATGCAAATTGCAAAAAAATTACCAATCTACATTATGACTGCACTGGTATTTATATATTAAGATATTTAGTATATTACTAAATACTTTTATGGTTCAATTTTAATCCCTTCCTATATTACCTTATTACATTTTAATGCACCTTACATGTTATTACTTTTAACATATATATTATATGCCTTATCTGGGGGTCACAGAGGAGCATGCAGCTGTGGGGCTGGTTGATGTTCTGAAAGCCTCCCATACACACTTTTTAAAATTGAATTTTAATCATTCTCGCTTTTCTTAAAATTGTATATACTGTTTTATGCTTTAATATTTTATTTGTTCACCACCCAGACTTCCTCTGTGAGAAAGATGAGTGGTTTCAAAATTTGACAAATCAATAAAAAATAAAATGTATTGATGAGAGCTGTTTAATTCTAATTACATTTTTAACTTGACTATACTTACTGCTGTTGCTAGTTGAAAATATTATCTTATAATTTCCAGGTTATTACTTTATAATTGTATAATTCATTTGTATAACTTTTGGGCATAACTTGCTTCTTATGTTATATTGCTATTGAAATAGTTGTTTATTTATTTAAAAGGGGTATATGGCTGACCATTTTATGCAGCATAACTCTAGGCAGTTCACAAAAATACAAAACAGACAAGAAAATAAAGCTATCCAACCAATGTTCCATAGCATTCTTATTCCAAATATAAATGCACGGATCAATTCCCATATTAGCCCAATGCTTGAGGGAAGAGCCAGGCCTTAACCTTATTCCTTTCTTAACCCTCGACTAGCAAAAATCAAAATAAATGTATTAAATTGAAAAAAATAACAAATTCAGAGAAGTTGTTTTAAGAAAATAGCTCCAGAGCTGAAATATGCCTAAAAAGTCAATTTAGAGATTTTCCATTTCAATGTTTCTTTTGATTTTTGAACCACTTCAGTTGTTGCTTTGGACAAACAAAGCTGTTTTTGTGAGTCTAAAGTAGATAACAGTCGGGTCCAGCCCCTTAATCAATTTTGACTTTTCAGAAGAAAATTTGGACGCAGGAGTCATACAGGAGGGAGATAACTGTCCTTACGGGTCTCTAAGGCAATAATGTACTTAGTAGGGATTACAAGTCCCATATCCACCACTTTTCAATCCCTTGTCAAAAGAACAATCTAGTGAATCATATTGCTAGCCAACATCTCAGTATCAATTATCTAAGAAAGTAGGAATCTCCAATCACACCCAAATGATTGCTATTATTTTGGACATGACCCATCATGGACTTTCCCACCCCCCCCCCCCATTAAGAAAAGGCAATACAAAATAACCTAGGTTACCCATCACCTCTTGGTGCCCACCAGCTGGATTAGCTCAGATTCTGAGAATTGAAGCCCAAGAAGGCACCAAACTGAGAAAATCTGGGCAATCCATTCTGCCTTTAATTTGGGCTTAGGTTGCTCAGCAAGTAATGCAATTGTGGTTCTCTTCCTTTCTCACAAGAGGGCTTTTAAAGCATCTGTTTTATTCTCTCCTTCTCTAGATCAACAGCTGAAAGCTGCATTACTTTGGAAGCTCCCTCTCCTTTTCCAGGTACAATATAAAGCTGATAAAAAACACTGTGAATCTTTTAACTCCAGCCCTTCAGTTGCTCACTGCTGTTGCTCCTGGGAGAAAATCAAGTCTAAACTTACCCACCCCTGCCCCTCTTCAACTCTCTATGTTCCTTGCCCATTCTTTTCTTTGGGTGCCATGTTATAAATGTTATAAATGTGACAATGGGGAATAGATTGGGGGATATAGATGAAAGGTCCTACATCAGCATTACTTAATATGTCATATGAATTAAGTCATTACAATCTGTAAACCATGGCTTATGACTTAACAAGAAAGTTGAACCCAACCACTGAACCATCAACAAACCAGGTTATGTCCACTGGCTCACTGTTTTACGAGTTGTTTTTAAGCCCTTTTAACTTGTTATTTGTGCTTTTTGTTATTTGTTATTTGTGCTTTTTGTACACAAATAAGTTAATGAAAAGGAGGCTTTGCACAATCAACCATTGTCAGAGAAGATGGCCTTCTTCTCTCAAGAATAGCTTTTATACTTTCCAGAAGTGTCTTTTTCATCACTTAGAAAACAAAAGTGAGATCAATAGGTTTTTGACCTGACAAAACATGGAACTTCTTGTTCCATGCTGACTTGTTATTCCTCAAATATGTTTCACTTTGCCCCCTTCCTTTGACCCCACCCTTCATGGCATAGGCTAGAGATGGTGGGTTTGCAGTTGAATTCATGGGGTGATGATTGCTAAGCACAAATGTAATTGCTAAACAACAAACCACATCTCCCAACCTCACAGGCTAATCTTGATGAAAACTATGTGGTTAGGTTGGTGGCAAAGTTTCACTTAAACGCTGTAAAATAATTCTTCTTTCTTTTGGCACACTCACTTTCACACAGGTAGAGAGAGCCCAAGGATAGTTGCCTTGTCCTCTTTCCTTTTTAGGCAATGCTGCTTTAAGTAAACCCACAGGATGTGGTTCTTTCACTCAATCCAGTACAGCAGAATTCAGTAACTGCAAACCAAATCTTTGACTTGCACCCAAAGTTAAAACCAAGACCAAAAATTTGAACCACTTTTTTTCTATCAGGGGTGGAATTTGTAACCCCAACGTTAAGGGAGTACAAACATTTCAATCTTCAAAGGGTTCAAAAGGCCTAAACATTTATTGCTGTGAGTAGTAAAAACCTGTGCCTTGTACCAGTTTTGTACCATTTTATTCTATCAGGTCTGAGATTTATGCATCCTGTATACAATAGATAAATTATATTGTCTTGTGCCTCTTGTAAAGAGCTAAGAAGCATCCCAATACCAACACTGATCCCCAACCAGCCTCAAAGTTTTCCACCACTGTCATGCTGTTTTGTTCTACTAATCTGTATCCAACACATAATTTCATACAAAACCTGGATGATGATGATGAAGAAGAAGAAGAAAAAGAAGAAAAAGACAGTTCAAACATAAGGCAGGTGCCTCCCCATTGCATCATTTTTTTCCTTCTCCTCCACCTTCTCTACCTGTCCCTGTAGTATCCTCTTTCTACATTTATTTGCCCTTCCTAAGTCCCCCTCTTTTTTTCCTTCATCTCCCCCAGTTTTGCTAACATTTTAGCCCTACTTTTGCATCCCTTCTATTTCCAGTTTTCAAATACTTTATCCTGTTCTGCTCCCATTATTTCATCTCTTCATTGTTCCATCCTTATTCCATTTTGAATCAAAAATTGGGTCAATGTAGTTCTCATTTTTCTCACCATTTGATTAGAATCATTCTGTGAACTTCTTCATAGAGCCAACACTTCTACCTGTTTTAAACTCCCAGTGAAATTGAACCTTAGATGTCTTTCTGGAATTTTCCAGAATAAGTATCACAAAAAAAAATCAGTTTTCCTTGCTTTGGCCAACCCAAATCTAATTTATTTTAATGCTTCTACCCAAGCATAAATGTGTTTCTCTAACCACAACTAAGACATGTTCATTAAACATTTCTAATGTTATGGTATATTGCTTTAATCATATATCTAGCTTATTTTAAAAGCTGTTAAAAGCTGTATAGATGTTCTATTCTCAAGCTTTCTTTGACTTTTTTCTGACACATTTTTTTCTTGATAGATCAAAAAGTAGTACACTGTAACAATGATGAAGCTGATGGTGCGAGATCTGCCCAATAGGTCATAGGAGTATTCATAGGAGTATATTCCCTTCTTTCCAGGTCATTGAGTGACTTTCCATGGTCACTTTAGATAGGCTGCAGGGTAAATTTGATACCTGATTCTCGTAACGGTATCTAGCTTTGCATTTCACAAAACACTTGCTAGATCATACATGTGTGTGTGTGTGTGTGTGTGTGTATACATTTAAAATTGTGTACATATATAAAATTAAACCTGCATTTTTTAGATACTGGTTTAGCACTTTTTGAAAGATTGGTAGCTTTTGAACAGAAATTTGGTTGAAGTCAGAAAGAGCTGGTTTTCTGTCGTTTTAAGTACTACAGGTTATGTCACCAGTCACTGTATTGCAAGTTCTAACTGTTTTTGCCAAAAAGGGCTTTAACATGGCAATGCTTTTTACTCTATTACAGTATTGGGGTTAGGACACCATTTTTCCCACTTACTTTGGCTTCATGGCTATCCACACAATATTTTGAGGTACTGCTGCCACAAGGACAAAAATGAAATCACTACCAACATCACTATTCCATTGCAGCACCAGACATTTTCCTTAATTTATCCTGCACTAAAACAAGGCCAGTATCATTTTTGGACTCATCACTGTGTGATAGAATAGGGCTCAAGGATAGAGGAATCAAGTGTTATATTGTCATATATTTTTTTCTCATTTTAAGGACTAAATGGGATTATCTAGGGTTGCCCTTTATATGTATCAAAGCCATTGGAAGGAATATTAGCATTTTCTATATTAGTTGATATCTCAGAACCAAATCAAGAATAGCCTTAACAGGTTAATATCTAATGCCATTTATGGTTTCAATAAGTTGTTTCTGGAACATTTGGAAGAACATTTATAAGCTACCTTGCTGAAGACCATAAATAAGTCTTGCTTATAATTTAACATAAAATCTTCACTGACAAAAGGCAATCCCAGCTCTACACACTGATCCTTTACTTGTTCTTGCTACATAAACAGTATTCGTCCTTTTAAGTATTCTAATTCCTGCCCAAAAAGTAACCTGTTTTGAGGCTTTATTTATTTATTTCAATTTATATAGTAGCTCATATCTCAGTTCTCAATTTCCACTCCACTGCTGAGGTGAAGTGCTACTTACTCATTCTTGATTCAGCCTGATTCAGAACACCAGTATTAGCTCTCTCCATTGATGATCCCAATCCTGCTTCTGTTCTAATCACAGCAATCACTTAACTTATTTTCAAAGTGACTGATCTAATAGATTTTACACCATGAGATTATCTTTAGACCATTGTTCCTGGACCTTGGCCGTTTGAAGATGTATAGACTTCAATTCCCACAGAATTCTCAAACTATCATATTGGCTGGGGCAATTCTAGGAGTTGAATTCCACACATCTTCAAGTTAGCACAATTGAGAAATCCTACCTTAGACAACATCTGATTAATGAGTGGAAGAGTACTTTAGTACAGGCATAGCTAAATCTTTCTCATTCCTCAATTATGGATAAGAAATAAGAAAAACTTTAAAAAGTTTTATGAGAAAACAGTAACACAAGAAATGTTGTGGTGATCAGTAAAAAAGAGAGAGAATTTCAGGATTTGTTTGTACTGTGGTTTAATACGAGCAGGGAAAGTTCCATAAACTACAATCCAGTGCCTATTTACCTTGTAAAAATAATACCATTCGAATTCAGTGGGACTTTACTTCTGAAATAAACATATTTCAAATGGCTACCACCCTCCAATCTTGAACAAATATTTTTCTTTTTCTATTACATTCTTCCCCACTCTATAGATAATGGAATAGAAACTCTAACAATTTCCAATAGAAGTTTCTAAATTTTGGGAATTGTTATCAACACACCAACTTGTAACAATTTGAGACAGCTGTTTCATAAAAGCTTTCACTGCACATGAAATCTAAGTGCTGACATAGACAAAATTTTATTTGCACACCTTTTATTCCCCTTGCACAACTTTTTTTAAAAATAGCCAGTATTCATGTGCAGATAAATCAGGAGTCTGAGGGATTTATGTTTATTTGTTTTTTTTAATTTCCTTAGGCATCCATCTCAATCCAACTGAGCATTTCTTTTGCTATCTAGATATAATACTTGCATTTGAATGGAAACTTCTAAGATCCACTCAGAGAAAGATTTTGCATATTTAATCCTTAGTAAAATCTAGTTGAACTAGAAAATGAAAAGTAGGTGAGAAAAGCTGAAAAAATAACCTGCAACAGAGTAAATAGGATTAAGAATAAAAGTGATAAAATAATTTGAAAGTGCAACAAAGCAGGAGAGAATATTGTAGAGAGTATTGTAGAGATGTCTGTGGAGATGGTAATAATATGACAAAAATCAAAGTTGTAAGTGTTAATGTCCTGGAAAAAATAATGGAGAAAAGTGAAAATTGCTATGACAACATTTAAAAATATTATAGCAGCAAGTATAGATGATCCAACAGGAAAAAAAAGTTAAAATATGAGTGTGATTTCATTATATAGTAATTGTGCAATATTTTAAAATCAGTTTGAAGGCTGCTTCCATGCCAGATATATGGAAGAATGCTGTTATTGTTCCCTTTTACAAAGAGATAAATAACCTTGGAAAAAGGAATATTTGTTGATTTAGAGAAAGATTCTGAATTGAAAATTGGTTGCTGAATACAATAACCCATATATGATTAAAGTAAATGTTTATATGAGGATAAATAGAATGCTTAACTAATGACTAAACACTGTACAGAAAATATAATAAAGCTATGATTGAGGATAACCCCTTGAAAATTTAGTGCTTGTGATGACATTTGAGATGTGATGATGGCTTGCACACAGATAATACAGCATTGCTGATTGCAACCCAAACGATTTGCAACAAAATTTAGACTGCGTCAAATTCATCACAGAATATTAATATTAAAATTTGAATATTAATATTGATTTGAATATTAATGTTCCAGAAATCCTACTATTTGATAAGGAAAATGGTTTCAAGGAATACATAAATGGTGAGAAAATACTATAAGTAGATGTATTTGTATGCCACGATAAAAGATTTTACTAAGGTCAAAAAATGAATGTACAAATGTTAAAATTCTGAAAGTAATAATAGAAAAATAATGAATTATATGTAGCCTATAAGATTTGTTTTAAAAAAAGTGTATAAAAAGGCTGTTTTACCCTTTTCATTATTAGAAACTGAGATTTGGGTAAGTTCAGGAAGTTGAATGCAGTAAGAATGGTATACTTAAGAATTATGTATGGTTTTTAAAAACTTTAAAAATAATGGAGGAAGGAAGGAAGGAAGGAAGGAAGGAAGGAAGGAAGGAAGGAAGGAAGGAAGGAAGGAAGGAAGAAAAAGAAAGAAAGAAAAGTGTCAAAAACATATACTAAAATGAAGAAGGGTTGAACATAAGTAAATATAGAAAGGCAGAGTAAATGGGTTGAGTGGAAGGGGAAGACTCAGAATTTTTTTTCTGGCTGTAGTAGATGAGCTGCTCAAAAAAAACCCCCAAGCAAACAGGAAAAAAAGGAAGACAAGAAGGCAAATCGGTGCAACATGGGTGATTGGCAAGAACAAAAGAGTGAAAAGTACTATAATGAATAGTGTTGGATTTAACTAGGTTTAGCTTGATTCTTTTATCTGCTGCTTTTAATTTCTTTTGCTCCTGCTTCTCAATATTTTTCTGTGCCTTGCATAAAGCTACTTACTCCAAAAGGGAAAAATATGATGGGTAAGTGTATGCATGCTATTTCATAATATTATTCCACATAGTTCACCCCCCCCCCCAAAACACCTCTACTTTATGGGTTTGCATAAGTTCTTCTGCAGAGTCAGGTTTGATTACTACTTGAATAGGGGAACTCCAAGAAATACAGAGCTTTTGGGTAGACAAAAACACCTCCAAAATCAGGGACAAAGTATTTTGCATAGTTGATGAGAATCCAGCATGAGCTTGCCCATTATCATCAGGCATAAAACTTACTCTGGGTTCTTCAAGTATGGGATGAAACATTACTCCTTCATCTCGGGAATTCTGGGAAGAATAGACTAAAAACTTTTAACAGTAGCCTCATTAAACAATTATTTTCTAGGATTATTTGGGAGGGAAGTCACCATAATTCAACTGAAATAAAACTAATATTAGTTTATTATGTTTACGTGATCTAAAGAAGAACACTCAAAGAATAGGCCATTCTTACCTAAAGATCGTTTCCTTTGCAATACAAAAAATAAATAAATCACAACTTAAAAGAATATGGGGAGATAAAAATAATCCATGTTGTATCTCCCTTCTAGTTCTGCAAAGGTGACTTTATGATAAATAAGAACGACAGCTTTGATGAAGATCCTACTGAAGAGAGCCAGGTAACAGTGTTTTACAACACTGAGGATTTTGACTACAGTCAGTTCGAAGAGGTCTGCAAGAAAGAAGAGATCCGGAAATTCCGTGCTATTTTCCTTCCTGTTGCATATTCCTTGATATGCTTTGTGGGACTGGCAGGCAATGGTCTGGTTATGGCAACCTACATCTATTTCAAGAGGCTCAAGACAATGACTGATGTCTACCTATTCAATCTAGCCTTATCAGACATCTTCTTTCTTTTGACTCTCCCATTTTGGGCTGTCAGTGCAGCCAAGCACTGGGTTTTTGGGAACTTTGCATGCAAAGCCATTTACCTCATCTGCCAGATGAGTTTCTTCAGTGGCATGCTGCTTCTTCTCTCCATCAGCATTGATAGATATTTTGCTATTGTTCAGGCAACCTCAGCCCACCGCCTTCGGTCCCAGAGAATGTTTGCCAGCAAAATTACTTGTTTCTTGATTTGGATATTGGCTCTTAGTTTTTCTGTCCCAGAAGTGATCCATACCAGTGTTTATGAAACTCCTTCATACCCACCACAATGTTTCATCACCACAGGTGATCATATAACCTTAACTATCAGTATAAAAGTAGCTCAGATGGTCTTGGGATTTTGCTTACCTCTATTTGTAATGTGTTTCTGCTACTGTGTCATCATCAAAAATTTGTTGCAACCCCATAGCTTCGAAAAAAAACATGTAATCAAAATCCTTGTTATGGTCATGATAGCTTTTGTTCTCCTTCAGCTCCCCTACAATTGCATCATAGTCCTCAGCACCATTTCAAAATACAACCGAACCACTGGCCAGTGCAATACCATCAAGAACCTAGATGTGGCTAATGATGTGACTTACAGCTTGGCTTGCTTCCGTTGCTGTCTCAATCCATTCCTGTATGCTTTCATAGGGGTTAAGTTCCGCAATGATGTTCTCCGACTTCTTAAAGACCTGGGCTGCATCAGTCAAAGGAAGCTCTGGCAATGGTCAACAAACCGGAAGAACAGTAGAAGTTCTGTTCCCACAGAAACTGATACCACAACTTCTTTCTCCCCATGAGATGCTGGAAAATCAATATCGCAGATGTCAATATCATTGGTATTTGGCAACAGCTTTCATCACCTATCATCAGAGATTGAACCAGGAAATCCTTTAGGTTTCACTTATTGGTGGGAGTATTTTCACAGAACCTGAAGAGACCCAACTCTTCGTTCTATTCCCCCACTGGTCAACTCAATTTATCTAGATGAAATTTGCTAAAAAGCAAAAATCAGGAGAACTACAGAAAGCTGTCTGCAGATCTTAAACAGGAGAACCATGCCATAGCTACAGAAAAGGCGAAGCCTCTTCTTCTAAAGTTGAAGAGTGAATTCAGAATGTTGACATTCAGGAGGTCTAATTAAAAAAAACTTGTAGACATAAAATGGTGAGAATTATTTAGCTCTTCACAAAACTGAGGAACAAGCAAGCAGATTATTTTTCCCCTCCCTCCTTCTCCATCCGTCCCTCCCTCCCTCCCTTCATCTCTGGAATTTACATGTTATTGTTGCAAGGGGAGGGGAGCCCAAATGACTACAGGGTTTGATCCATTTCCCCAAAAAGTAGAGTGAAAGTGCTAAAATGTTAAACTTCCATAAAGCTATCTTCATATTTGTTCAGTAGAAGTTGATATATAAGAACAACAGTGAGATGTTTCTTTATGTAGAATGATTTATATTTCCTTTTAATGTTATCTTGTATTATTCCACAAACTTTTCCATGTAATGTTTGTATTTGTAATTTTTAACTTTTGGCTTTTTTTTTCTCTTTTCCATTTTAAAATTAGTGAATAATAAACAAACAAATAAAACAATCTGTCTTAAGCTTGGGTTCCTCTATTGAATGGTACATTTGATTAATAATACATTCAAATATGCATCATTTGTGTTGAGGGAAAGAAAGACGCATGCATCATTTTAATACTATATACAAGATTGTCACTAGATGTTATCCCATTTGTTTCTAATCACAGAATAATCACATTCTTTCACTTTTCATGCTATGATGGGTCTAGATATGGGTCTCTTATGATCGAACAAAAGCAATTTCTTAAGTAATTCAATATGACATTAAGTGTAGTAATATTCTTAGTGTGCATTTTATTTTTATTTGATTTTTATTTGATTTATATGCCGTCCTTCTCCGGACACTCAGGGCAGCTTACAATGTGTTAAACAATAGCCTTCATACTTTTGTATATTTATACAAAGTCAGCTTATTACCCCCACAAACTGGATCCTCATTTTACCTACCTTAGAAAGGATGGAAGGCTGAGTCATCCTTGAGCCTGATGAGATTCGAACTTACAGGAATTGCAGACAGCTGGTGTTAATCACAATGCTTTAGTCTGCTGAGCCACCAGGCCCTTCTGGGCCTTTTATTTTGTAATGGGGAGAACTATGTGAAAACTTGAGCAATAGCATCCAGGGAATGGAGGAATGGGAAAGTTAGAATCCAAAAGAGTTTTCTACTTTTATGCTACACACCATAAACTTTCCAACAGTTGCTTCTCCAAATTTACATTTAGAGGGAACTTCCATAGATGCAGGAGTTTTTCTTGATATGCAAATATTAGTTTTGCAGAGAGGCAGGAAAGGAATAGTTACAATCCTACAACAACAACAACAACACCTAAAACAACAATAACACCTGCCACTGATGAGGCATGCATCTGGTTGATATTTACATAAAAATGCAGAGGTTATTTTCATTCCTATTTTTGTCTGCTTCTTTTTTTGTGTGTGTGTTTTTTTTTTTTTTGCTTTCCAATTGTAGAACTCATGAACTGAAAATATTATTTTCCTTCTTTCTGGAAGCAGAGACAGAGGGACAGATATTGGGAAGGAATAAAGCCAATACTTCAATCTTCAACCACAAGTCAACGGTCATTTCCATTTATCAAGCTGGGATTATTGAAAAACTCCCCTTCTATATGAAATTGCACTGACTAGAACTATCAAATCTGGCTTTGATAATCCAGATGAGCACGTCAGTTTTTTAAAAAGGATTTTGAGTTTGCAGACCTGGTATAATTGACAAATGACATGTAGGGAAAAGCTCAAATGTTGGAAGAAACATTTTATGCTCCACTTTCAATCATAAAGTTACAACAATTGAAGAAACATCACAGACCAAAGACTAAAGATATCCAATAGTTTATTTGAGGGGAAAAGTAGGCCATCTCAAAAAATGATATTTTCCCCATAGAGCATAAAACTCTGTATTCTCAGATTGTAATGTTTTCTAAATAAATCCTAGTTCCTATCCCCAAATTATTACGGCAAAACATTACAATTTTTTTTCAGAGATACTTAAAATTCTTAAACCAAGAGGGTAGTCTATATTTTAAAGCTAGATTGTACACAAATGGTGTATGTTATATATGTGTATGAGTTGTTTATCAATCCTCTCTCATTTGCTGCATTTTAGAATTACTTGTAAATGTGTTTCCAAATCAGACACATTACATATGGGTGTAGATTCATGGATGCCTATCATACAACATATTCTTCTGATACATATGCATATTAAAAAGTAGATAAGATCACATGTAATCAAGGTTTCAGAGTTTCATTTCTAGAAGAAAGGATGCCGTAGCTCATCTTATTCAAACTTAATCTTTTGATTTGGAAGATCATTGCACCCACAAACATATACACTGAGAGAAACACACAGGGGGGGGGGAGAGAGAGAGAGAGAGAGAGATTTTATCCTTCTCTGAAGCAACAGAACCCCAATTTGCACCTCCATCTATAATGACTACCCTCCAAATATGACATTGTACCTTAAATAATGCTTCCCTAAAATCTTCCAATTTCCTTAAAGTTTGGGGTTTATTTTCTCCTGAAGAAATAATCTTACATTTTTCTTCTACCCCTTTTCAAAAGGATTTATCACTTTGTGGTTGTCATCAGGTGGCAGAGAGTTTTGGTGTTTTAGATAGATTGATAGGTGGCTGTGTATATCTTGATATCACTGTGAGTAAAACATCAAACATCAAACATCAAAGTGATCCATCTTATAACTGGAATATTGCAGCCGGGGGGGGGGGGGGGGGGAGATGTAACAGCACAAGGCTGTTGTACACAGCAGACAAAATAGGATATGAAAATTGGCACCAAACAGTATTGTGATTATGTAATACCTCAAGAAAAAGCAGGGTTACAATTAAGTCAAAATCATGAATCTATGAACTAAATCATATGAGTAACTGCAAAGCAGAGATGACCTTATACTTCTCTCCCATTTTCTGGTGGTTCTCAAACTCATCATCAATGTAAAATAGAATGAATGAATGAATGAATGAATGAATGCCCTCTTGGTTCATTTTCAGTGGTATCCCATCATCTATTCTAGCACTTGAGACATACTACCAACCTGCCCAGTAATTGGCTCAGTTCTACTACAAACTGTCAGCTGCATCTCAATGGTACAAGTCCAGATACAATAGAAGCAGTAGCATTATCAGGTTGTACCTCTTATATTTAATTTGTTCAACAGAAAGTTGGTTGAGATTGTCAACATTTCCAGAAGGCTATAATGACAGCAGGATAAGACTTTGGGGCAAAACCCAAGAGAAGAGCCCAACATGGCAGAACTAGTGCTTACCACATTTTGAAATAATGCACAGTGTTAACTATTGGATTGGGGACAAGACCATTATGTTCAGATGCTAGTTGAATGTATAATATCAATTCCTAGAAAGAGCAGAGTACTAACGATGCTAGTGAAATAGTTTTATTTATTTTCAGATATTTTTAAAATTCTATCTTTATTATTTTTACAGATAACTCAAGGTGGCACACCCAATACTTGCTCCTTTTATTTTTTGATAACCACATACTTGTGAAATGAGTTGGGCTGGCAGAAAGTAGCTGGCTGTAAGTCAGTCGTCTGGCTTTCATGCCTAAGGCAGAACTCTAATTCACCAGTCTCCTGGTTTCTAGCCTGATGCCTTAATTATTAGACCAAACTTTGCTAAGAAGCAGAATTGTTCTAGTACTTTGTCTTGCAGATGCATTAATCATTGAAGAAAAGGTGAAGTGAAACTCTTTGTGTAACTGCTATAACCATGTAAGTTTCCATCCTCACTTCACATCTTGCTTGCTCATTCTTCTTCCCAATCATGTGATCAAACAGGGTACAGAATATGAAGATCTTGAAAACTTAAATAGAAATCACTTTTGGATTTCCCTATGTCCAGATATTGGCCAATGAGAAAATGAGAAATGAAATTTGCTGGCTGTAAAAGAAGTAGAGTATGTATTTAAAAAAACAGAAGAAGAAAAATGTGAAAATTATCAAGATCCTCCAGATGCATTATAAAGGAAATTCCATTTTTGTGACTGGTTTGCATTGTGCAGATTGAAAAAAAAAGAGATAGAATGTTCAATTATTTGCTTTTATGAACATGAATATTTTAAGAACCACTTTTTTATTTGAAATGTTTGAGGTTTAGGAACTAGCATAAGGAACTTAAGTGCCAAGAACCAAAATCACAGAAATGAACAGCTTTGAATTAAATTGAATATACATAGAATAGCTTCATCTTGTGATACATGACAGTGTGATTTGTTTGGCTGTATCTCACTACATATTACATGAACTCAGATATTGGGGTGGATGATTTAGGTGATATGTGATTTAGTGTATTACACTAATCCAGTCAAAATAACTGAAGATTACTTTTAAAACCATGGTTAAATGAACCACACGTACGTATGAATCAAGCCACTGCATTTTTTCAGAACTATTCTGAAGCAGCTCCTTTTTTTATTGCCTAAATTCAAACTAAGCCAAAATCCATTAAACAATGACATGGCTTACCACACAATATGTGTGTTCACCCTGGTGATTGTCATGTTTAATTTATGGCTATCTGGCCTCTTAGGTTAAATCAGAGAGGAACCACAACCAGATGAGCTAATTCTACTTCACTGACAAAATCTTGCAACTTTAAAATTACGGTCCTTCCCACCCACCTCCCCAATCTGTTAGAGTGTGAGAAACTAGGGTGGTTTCTTTTGATCTTCTTGACCCATCCACTATCCAGCTGCAGATTATACTATCTCATATCTGACTGTTCCCTTAGCAGTATCTCTTGACCCAGGCTCTCAAGGATTTTCCCACATATCATTACTCAGCTTGAGTGACAAATTCACCTCGCTGTAGTTTATTCAGCAAACCAAATTTATTTTTTTTGAAATGAAACTTAAGTAGTGCGATGTTGTATTAGATCTGTACTTTGAGACTTGTTTGAGAGAGACTTTATAGATAGTGGACCGTTAAGGCTAATATCATCTACTACTTCTCCAGCAATTTCTTGCCTTGTTCAGCTTGCAATGTTTCCCCGAAAATAAGACCATGTCTTATGTTGTTTTTTTTGAACCCTGAAATAAGGGTTTTTATTTCTTTTTTTTTGAACCCTGAAATAGGCACTTGTCCGTATTGCCATGCGCTCAAAAGCCCGTTTGGGCTTATTATCAGCGGATCAGTGGTGGGATGCCCCCGGTTCAAACCGGTTCCAAGAACCGGTACTAAAAGCTTCTGCACATGTGCAAAAGCAAGGCACGTACGTGAGCATGCAGACAATCCTTTTGCAAACCAGTAGTAAAGGTAAGTAGAACCCACCCCTGCAGGAGATGTCTTATTTTGGGGGAAACAGGTTATACAGTTAGGAATGAAAGCACAAGATAGAGCTTCCATGTCCAATTCTTCTCTTTTTTGGCCACAGTAAGATCTAAATAAGTTAATTCAATGAATTAAATTAAATGCTCCCAGAGGGGCCCTAGTCCAACAGTACTGAAATAAAAAAAATCACGAGTCATGCTATCTCAAAATTTGATATGGGGATGAGAGAATGAGTACAATGAAAGTAGAAGATAGATTTGTCCATTTTATAGTTTAGAAAAATACATTTCAGGCTCAGGATGAAAAATGGACCAGTGCTCCCCTAGCTACTGAAGACACTCCCTAACCTATTCTTAATTATATTTTTAATTCCCAGAATACCTCAGAATTCCATTATGACTTCTTTTGCATATCATACTAAGCAGTAATGTGGCTTGCCTAGTTTTAGTTTATCTGTTATATGAACACTTCTTCAGTAACTCGAAGTTAAGCAAGCCGTAGCTTCAGGTAATGAGCCCAGCCCTTGTCACAACAGACACTTATTCCAATGAATTTTGAAAAGAATAATATTTGGGGACGGGAAAATGTTCCCCTTCTCCCGTTGCCTCTTGGAGTGATGTTATATTATTATATAGTGTCATTTAGGATCTCATAAAGATTTAAACACTGTAGACAGGATCAAAAGAAGTACTAGTAAGCTTTGTCGTTTCAATGTTGTCCCCTCCAACCAAAATAGCTAAAATTATCTCCTAATGCCACAGAGCTACAAAACTACATTTTTGCTCATGTGACAATGGATCACTATGGAAAGAAACCCCTTTAATGTACACATGATGATAACAAATAAACAGCTTATTTTTTTGCCAAAATGCTTGCGCGTGGTGGTGGTAGTAATGATGGTTACTTACTTTTAGGCAAGTCTGGGGAACTTGTGGGCTTCCACATGTTGTTGAACTACAACTTCCAGCAGACTTAGTCAAGCTAAGTAATGATAAGGGATGTTGGACAGAATAGGCTTTTATTTTTATTATTTATTTATTAATATGTATTCATCAAATTTATACACAGTTATACTTGTTGTATAACTACAGCTTCCATTCCAAGATCAATTTATTTAGCATTTCTTTATTCAATTATTAATTGATTGGTTGATTTTTTAAATAATTTAATTGTTATGTACAATGCTTCAGAATCTAAAGAGCCAGGTAAACATGAAAGTATGTCATAAAAATTAATCAACTTCAGCCTAGGAGTTTATTGAACAGTAGAGGGCAACATAACATAACCCTATTTTCTGCTGTTCAACATCCAGTTTTCATAGTATGATAGTATTGTTTAAACTGTGTGTGGAAATCTGTACTTAGAAAATCAACTGGACATTTGAGCATAGTTGACACTAGCAGTCTGCAAGGACTTTTCTAGAAGCCACAGGTCCTTGTAATGCAAAGATTGTTTTAGTCTCTAATTCGCACTATACCCAGGTTCTTGTAGACAATTAACATCTGTCCCAACTGCTACTTCCAGGGGAAGTACTACAAACATACCTCAACTTGTAATGTTTTCTCTTGAGCTGCCATGCAGGTATGTATGTATGTATGTATGTATGTATGTATGTATGTATGTATGTATGTATGTATGTATTGGTACCCCACCTTTATTATTTCTACAAATAACTCAAGGCAACAAATATATACAACACACCTTCATTCTCCTATTTTCTCTCCAAGAACAACCCTGTGAAGGAGGGAGAGAGGGAGCGGGAGAGGGAGAGGGAGGGAGGGAGAAAGAAGAGAGAGTCAGGTTATTGAAAGCTTTTATAAGACTGGTCCTAAGTCACTCAACTGGCTTTTGTGGTTAAGGGGTGCCAAGTGCCTTAACAACTGGACCAAATTAGTTTCCAGTTCCCATTTGTCTTGCCTTCCAGTGAGGTTTATCCCCATTCCCCATCATTTCTGGCCACTCACACAAGGACTTTTTGAGAGGTTATTGGTTTTCCTCCATTATCACAAAAACAAATACAATGGTGGAAGAATAAAGATAAGAATGGGAGCCTGGGTGATTATTTTTTAGGATCCCCAATTGGGTAGCTGTGTTGCAGCAAAGATTGCAACAAAAAGTTATTCCCAGTGATGCAAATGTTGCCGAACAGGGATTGAGAGTTTGAGCCAGTGACTGTATGGCTGGGCCCAGGTTACTGAAAGTTTATATAATACGATGGTTTTATCTTTGTCAGTTTTATCATGCAGAGAAGTAAATTGAAAATGTTCTTTTTGTCTTCTGCTCTCCCACAATATTTTAATGAAATTTTGCTTATCCAGAAATGATCAGATGGGAACCTGAAACACTGGGTTTTCACCTGCTGCTTCTATTCTGTGGACACTTTTAACATGAACTTTAAGTATGGATTTTAGGACTCATGATTGCCTGCCTTCCATGACAAGGTACTTAATGCCTCCAGATTTGTAAGCTAGAAACAAATACATTTGATATTAGAGAAGACAGAGGGCGCCTGGAATCAAGCTTAGCGTGCCAAGAAATGCTGTTCAAACTCCCAGTTGCCAACTATTATCCTGTTTTTTTGTGTAACCACTACCCTGTAGTGTGGGTTGAATTGAGGAAGAGTGACAGGCCAGAAGTCATTCTATAGGCTTCTATAACAGAAGGTGGATTTATTATGAGTCTCCTGATCCCCACCTTAACCACTACAGCTAATATTTTAACCATTACACCGTACTGGCTCCCAATTCACTTGTCACATCTCTCCTTTTGAAAAATCCTTATTAGGTCATTGATAGTTATGTTTCTTTTACAGTGGTAAAATTTATCGATTAACTACCTTTTAAATATTTATGTTTTTCATATCCTTCTATATACTACTGTGACAATATTTCAGTTTCTTTCTTTCTTTCTTTCTTTCTTTCTTTCTTTCTTTCTTTCTTTCTTTCTTTTTGTAATATTCAAATGCACCAGATGGTCATGTATAATTAAATATTACTGCAACTGCAGTGCATTCTGTGGATTTCAGAGTCCCATGTATTGGAACAAACAGTAAGCAAAGAACTATTGCCTAGATATACCATCATAAGTTTCTGATTATTAAAAAGAAAATGCCAGATCAAGGATCTAGAATTTAGTTTCCTCACAGGACTGTTTTTATTAGCAGTAAAAGTGCTAGTAAGGAGATGAACAGGAAATTAAGTTTATGGTTTCCTAGAAGCAATTTTTCCAGGCTGATTGTTGGAAAGTCCAACTTCTCTGCCACTACAGGCTGGCTTAGCATATCAAATGTTTATGCAATTTCAGGATTTGTATTTCATGGAACAAGCATTAGATCTAAACTGAGCTATTGACCAAAAAAAAATTCATGTACGCTCAAATCTTACTTAGGTTCTACTTTCTATGGCTATTTGACAGGAGGCTGGGACAATTAACCCAGATATAAATGTTGATGTCCATACCACAATTTCTGAATTATCTTTTTCTCCTTCTTCCCAAACTCTCTGAATCCATTCTTAGTGTTTTTTTCCCAAGACTCTTCTCTTACCAACTTTTATATTACTTCAACATCATATTGTAAACTGAACTGCCAGCACTACCATAGGACAACATAATTTATTGCCTTATTCTGCTAATTGATAAGCAAGCCAATACCAGGTACAGTCTTGGAGAATTCCAACATAGCTGATAGTTTAATTCATCCCTCCTTCTATACCAGAGGAGGAAATTTCTCTGCAAACTGATGCTTCTCCCAAATATGCAACCCTAATGATGATGGCAACATCAGGCAGGAGCTCAAGGAACATTGAACACCAAATTCAGTGGCTTCACTATCTCGTTTCCCCATCCTGTTTTGGAGGCTCAAAAGAATCAGTCTCAAAACCCCCGGCAGGTTTGAGCTTTCTGCTGTCAGATTTTCCCCTCTCTCTTCAAAGAGAGCTCTCTTCTATCTCCAAACAGAATTGATCCCAGAGATGGGATCCCAGCAACTACAGATTTCAACCCTATTGACTTTGTTACTTTGATGGCACAGAACAAGGGTCTCCAAACTTAGCAACTTTAAGACTTAAGGACTTTAATTCCCAGAATTCCCCAGCTATCTCCCTGCCAAGTTTGGAGATCGTTGATATAGAATAAGCAAAAGGAGATACTTAAATGCTGTAATGTTTAGACTTGAAATACATCTCCCTGTAACTCTCCCTGCAACCATTTCCTGATCATTTTATATTATAGTCCAGTGATGGCTAATCTTTTTGTTGTCCCATGCTGAAAGCACAGATATGCGCTTGTGACAGGGCCAGGGGTGGGTTCTAGTTACCTTTACTACCGGTTCGCAATGGGATCGCCTTGCTTCTAATGATGTCAGGGTCAATTTTACTACTGGTTCTATAGAACCGGTCCGAACTGGGGGCAACCCACCACTGGACAGGGCATGTGCATGCCTGCACCCATAATGCAATAGGCGTGCAATCCTCCCATGCGCCCCATGCCCCTGCACATGCACACGCAACCCCCCATGCTCTCCCTGCCCCCCAGGTGACCACCCCCATGCTCCTCCTGTGCCCCATTTTGGGCCTAGTACGCCTCCCTGCACTTATAACCCATAATGCAATGCATGCACAACACCACCCCCCCACATGCGCCCCACCTACCTGCACATGCAGCACAAGTCTCCCACATGTGCCCCACTCCCCGCACATGTGTGGCAGAGACCGAAAAATCAGCTGGCCAGTAGGAGGCATGTGTGCATGCACAATGGATGCGATGGTTTGTGTGCCCACAGAAAGGGGTCTGCATGCCATCTGTGGCACGTGTGCCATAGGTTCGCATTACTGTTATAGTCCCAACTGGGTTTTACTCAGTCTTCATTGCTTTGCTGTTTTAATAAGATCTTTTCCATAATCCATGGGAAGAAGCCCTTCTCTTTGTATGAGAATGACAGGACAAGGGCTAAGAGCCTTGGTGAAGCAGAGGACTAAAGTGCTGTTTAAGTAGCACTTAACTGCCAGCTGCCTGCAATTACTGCGAGTTCAAATCTCACCAGGCTCAAGCTTTCCCTCCTTCCAAGGTAGGTAAAATGAGGACCCGGATTGTAGGGGCAATAAGCTGACTTTGTATAAAAAAGAACATCGCTTGGGGGGAGGCAAAAGCCCTACTAAGCAGGCATTATAAGCTGCCCTGAGTCTCCAGAGAAGGGCAGCATATAAATCGGACCAATAAATGAATACAATAAGAAAAGCATTGGTTTCTCTCATAAAACAATAAAAATATGGGGCATACAGGTTTCCCATGCTCAGTGATCATTTATTCGCATATGCAGAAACATCAAATACAAATTATCTCATTCTTATAAAATAGGCCATTTCCAAGTTTTCCCACAAGAAGATACAGTCAGTGTCATGAGAAAAGCCCCACTGTGTTCCCATATCTAGAAGGAAAGGAGCCAGGCCATCTGGCTATACAGAGTGGTAAGGATTCCCGGTCCCAACTGCAGGCTGAGATACCCATGCAGCTTCTTAAGGAAGGAATTCCTTATTTGGGAGAGAGATGCTTGAGTTTGTCTTAGCTAAAGAACTTGTGAATGGTACCACAATGAAATTCACAAGGTCCTCCGCACGGGAGAGGGGGGGGGAGAACCAATGCTGGGATTGCTAAAATCTGGTATTCCTCCAATTATTTGATTTTAGCAATCCATTTTACAAGATGGAACTTCTTGGTTGTTGCTTTGGTAGGTACATCTTATCATCTGAAAAAATTGCTGATCAATTGCAAATTCCCTAGTGCTCAGTCTGAGGATCCTAATTTACTTAATGTTCACTCCTTTCTGTTGCACTTGAGGGCAGAACTGTGGAGTCATTAAAGCCATCTGCCACCACAACTTGGTCCAAAATGGTGCTAACGCTTGTTTCCAGTGCAATCAGCCTCAGGCCTGCTGAATCACTTCCTTACTGGAAAGACAAGCCCTTTTCCACATGCCTTAGTCTTGGCTCAGCTTGTATCTCCTTTCCTTTTACATAATACTTTGCTAGCTAGGACCATATATAGTCTCCTGCCTTTATGAGGCTCACAGCAATGATGTCGTTCAGTCAGCTCTCTCATTGAATAAAATAGCTTAGCCCCTGGGGGATCTAGACAATGCATAACCTGGTAGCATGACTCATCTCCCCAGCTTGTTACATAAACTGGGGACATGTTGGGAATTGTAGCAGAAGTTTTACATGTAATGATATCCATGCCCTTTTCATGGTCTCCAGAAGGACAACAGAAGTAGAAGAGTTTTGGTCAGCAGCCCAATCTGACATGCCATTGGAAGGCCAATTGTTGAAACATTTCATGGATTTGATATCTCTCTTCCCTCCGTGACTCAGCATTTGATTACTTACAGATGAAAGTGTCCGCTACTTGCCTTGTAAGGCATTTGCCTTTGAGTTCATTTGAGGTAACAGTGGAATTCTGTCAGTGTTCATAAGAGTTCCATATTTGATACTGTAAAGTAGGAAAATGTGCAAGCACGAATTCAGAGAAAAACAATGCCCATTTAAACAAAAACAAACATTTTAAGATAGAGTTGTGCCTAAGGCTAAAGCTAAGGCTAAAGACAGAAGTAGGGACAAAGAGACTGCAGAAAAAGGCAGTGACACATCACTTCTATACTGCTGCCAAAGATTACGTGGAGGGTAATTTTCTGAAATCAACCTCAACTCAGAGAGTCTTTCAAATATATATAGACACAGAGATACATTTTGTAAAGGTTTTCATATGTAAATCTAGGGGTTAACATTTAAATTACTAGTGAAAAACTCACAAAAACTAATATAATAATTGGCACCATTGACACACGCTGCTGTCAGTGTCAACATGAGCAAGTACAGGGAGATTCTGGATGGCACAAACTGTGGGGTGCCTCAGGGGCCTTAGTGGTCTTACTGGTTCTGCTTACCATATAATTCTGTACACACCAGAAACAAACCTAGAAGGACTTATGAGAGTAGCCAAATTCACTATTGCCACCTGTCACTTGTGGCAACATCTGAGCTTCAGGATGCTCCAGAAGACCCCATGAACTACCCTGTTTCCCCCAAAATAAGACATCCCCTGATAATAAGACCAATCGGGCTTTTGAGCCCATGGCAATAAGGCCAAGCACTTGTTTAAGGGTTCAAAAAAAATAAATAAGACAGGTTCTTATTTTTGGGGAAACAAGGTACTTCATTGGAGGATGTTCATCGGGGACAATGATAGAAGCCAGAACTAACGGTTTTCATATCGGCAGTTCAGCTTGTTTTGGTCTTGGTATGTTGGGAGTTTTTGTCAAGGTGAGCAAGCAACAAGGGTGGAGATTTTTGGTACATCTTCAAAAATAACATGGACTTCCTAATTCTAAAAGCAGATGCCCTTCTCTGTCTTCTTTTATCATATATAAAAGCATTGTCGAATGTACAATGTGATTGCAGCTCATGGGGCTTCCAAACAAGATATATATATATATATATTCCAAACAAGATATATATATATATATATATATGTATGTATGTATGTATGTATGTATGTATGTTTTTGTAAGTCATCCTGGATCTCCACTAATGGAGGAGATATCACAAATCTCCAATTTTTTGCCTTTCAGCCCAATCTCATGGGCCATCCAGACAGTGTAATATAGCCGACAAGCTATTTTTCTATGTTTTTAATATTTTTGCTGATAATTATAAATAAGGGAGGCTGTTATAGATCTATTTCGAGCTTATTGGCTCTCGTCAGACAGTCATACCCTTACTGGGATTTGAACCTGGGCCGTCTGCCTGTAAGGCAGTTGATTTAACCCTCAGGCCACAGGCTCTTATCCAATTACCAGCTCATTTCCAGGTAGGTTTATTTGTATGTTTTTGTAAGTCATCCTGGATCTCCACTAATGGAGGAGATATCACAAATCTCCAATTTTTTGCCTTTCAGCCCAATCTCATGGGCCATCCAGACAGTGTAATATAGCCGACAAGCTATTTTCTATATTTTTAATATTTTTGCTGATAATTATAAATAAGGGAGGCTGTTATAGATCTATTTCGAGTTTATTGGCTCTCGTCAGACAGTCATACCCTTACTGGGATTTGAATACACACACACACACACACACACACACACACACACATACACATAACGTGGACATATAATGAAGTTGTGATTTCACTGAATTTTCTGTTCTGAGAGGAACTTACATCCAATAAATAATTGTGTTTGGGTAAAAAAAAAAAACTAATACAGGTTTAATAATTAACACATTTGCCAATGAGAGAGAAAGGGAGGGAAGGAGGGAGGGAGGGAAAAGAGAATAAAAGCCCCATCTGTGCCATGGATGCCTGCATGGAGGGGGATGGATATCAAAATTCCATCCCTTTTGTATATGTATCATGGACACATACACCCCGAGGACACCCCTGCTCTGCCACACCCAATGGAAACGATAAACAACCTTGTATCTTTAACATCAGAATTCTGATATTGGTAGAAACAAAAAGATGGTGGGGAGTCAGATCAAAGAAGGATTAGATCCAAAGTATTGCCATCTTCCAAATATGCCTCTAACATGTGGAAAATGTTCCTCAGCCCTTGAACATAAAGTGTTGAAGATAGATGAAGATAGTCCAGTTTTAGGACTACCAGCCTAAAACTGGTAGTCCTAACCAGAAATAGTGGAACCAAAAAGCACATGACCATGCTAAACCTCAGGGAAAATCTGCTAATGGTAAAAGAAGGTAAGAGATCTGTTACCTGGAGAGGTGCTGGACTCCTATTTGTTCTACCTTTGATTGGATTCCTGCACATAATGAGTTGAAGAATAAACTTAGTTGTCTAAGCGGTCCCTTTCAAACTGAGATGTTATTATTTAGGAACACAGAAGTTTCTGAAGGCATACTACAGAGCAAAATTTCTGACTTGCCCATTTGTCTTGCCTATTTCTAATTCTCCAGTACCAGAAAGCATAACAGCAATAGCAATAGCACTTAGACTTATATACCCACTTCACAGTGCTTTACCACCCTCTCTAAGCCATTTACAGAGTCAGCATATTGCCCCCAACAATCTGGGTCCTCATTTTATCGACCTCACAAGAATGGAAGGCTGAATCAAACTTGAGCCTGCAATACTTCATTCTAACCATTGTGTCACCAAGGATGTTCTGTGATTCTGATAGTCTTGTTCTGCTGATAGTAGGTAGAAAAAAAAGGCTCAGTCCTCCCCAGTTTTCCTCCCAAAGTTTCTTGATAACACAGCCATGATATGAGAAATCTCCAGATGTCCCTATTCTGGCTGATCAGAGTACTCTGTAGCTTGGGGACTTCTTTCAGAGTCAGCATACTTCAGATTATGCTGCAAAATGCAATAAAACAGAGTCCCAATATTTTGGGATCACTGGAATTTAGAGAGCACATTATGAGTTCTTGTACCATTTGGCTATGGAGACAAATCAATATGGCCAATTACAAAACATGCCTACATATCAAGCCATGCTTTTTGTTACATTCAAATAATTTGTAAAAATTATTTTAAAAATATCTTTAATAAGATTTTAGAAAATAGCATTCTGTTTTGAATGAAAATGGGCATCTAATATGAAATATTTAAACAATCATATCACATTATGTTGAACTCCAATTTTTTCAAAGTGAATTGATTCGGAGCCATGGTGACACAGTGGTTAGAATGCCCTCACTGCTAACTCACTGTTCATTCCAGGAGTTTGATTCTGAGCTGCTCAAAGTTGACACAGTCTTCTATTTTTCTGAGGTCAATAAAATGAAGACCCGGATTGTTGAGGGCAATATGCTGACACTGTAAACTGGTATCTGTAAGAGAGGGCTATAAAGCACTTTGAAGCAGTATATGTCTAAGTGCTATTGCTATGGTATTATCCTGCATCACATATTTTGAATTATGCTGGTCTGTATATGTTAGCAGAGTTTTGAGGTGAGCAATATGGTACAAAAGGCCATGCATTATATTTATCAGCATCCAAAGTTATTTTATGATTCAGTCAATAGACCAGTATAACATATTTACTTTCTATTATGCAGGGATCAACAGAACGTACTAGTTTTGCTTTCAAAGTTACTTGGCACATGAATTCAAGTGAACTATTATATAGAATTACAATCCAAATTATCTGTCATTGACAAGCCTCACAAAATCAGATCTCTCCCTTGTAAATTGGAACAGCTGAATAGCATGGTTTCCAAGTCAGCTCACTTCAGCCCTGCCTCATCCCATCAGGATAACCATTCAAAGGCTGTAAAAATTCCAGCATTGTTATTCTGATGTGAATAGACATCTTAAGTACAGGACATTTTATTCACCCTCATTCCAAAACATGTCAGAATGGGCAATGAAAGATTACTTTCTCATGCCAGATTTTTTTTTTCCAAATGGCTCCTTGAAAATATACAATTCCATGTACTCTCTGTTATTTGTTAGGCACAACCTTTGTCTCCAAGGCTTGTCTTTGGTATCTCAATTGTCCTATCTTCAGCCAGTGATATCAGATTGAATAGTTTGAGAAAGATAGGAGTAGTCATAAGACAGCAGATTCATTTTCTGGGTTTGGCCTCTAAATCATACATTTTAACAATGTTGGCTGTCTGACTGTTGCTGGGTGGAATTGTACCGAAAATTATTCTGAAGGTCCTGCAATCTAGATCACCCAGTCAGAACAGATTTTTCAAGCATAAAGTTCTGTTCTGTTTTTACCTGTCCCAAAATCCATCAAATGGCACCGGGCTTTTTAAAGAAAAGATGTTGCTAAAGTTAACTAAAACTAAAACCTGTGAGAAATTCATACCGGTAGCTGGAATCAAGCTCACAAGTGACTCAGTTAAAAACCCATTCCTGGTTTTCTTCCAACCATTGTTGTTTAGTAGTCAATTTTAGGGAAAGGCAATGCTGCTTTTGTTCAAGGACTCTGAATCTCTGTAAATCTTCCTCAAACCTCTAACTCCCCACAGCATCCCTAGCAAATGGCTATCCAGACTGAGGAAATACTTGCAAAGGAGAATACATCCATTCCCCCCAAAAAAATCTGGCCCACAATTTAATATTTCATATGCCTAGAAACATTCTCATGATGCTAACTCAAATCTGTTTCTCTGCAATTTCCATTTATTGGTTTTTATCTTGCTCAAAGGAGAACAGTTCCATTTCATTCTCTACATCAGCATTTTACAACCTTGGGCACTTTAAGAAATGAGGACTTCAACTCCCAGAATTGTCCATCTAACATGGCTGGCTAGGGAATTCTGGTAGTTGAAGTCCATACAACATGAAGTTCCAAAGATGAGAAACACTGATTTACATGATGACCCTTCTGATATTGGAATATTGCTTCACCTCTTAATCTTCTATTCCCCTGTCCAAGGATACTCTATTCTTTTAACCAGGACTTACTCACCACAATGAATCTATACTCTTCAATACAACCACTCCACTACTCTCTTGCTATTTGAATGTGTGTCTGAGTCATTGTTGATTCCTAACTATTGCCCAGGCTAGTCTTTGCAATTTTGGCAAGATTTTGGAAATGGCTAGTCCTTCCCTTCTTAGAACTGAAAAAATTGACATCCTAGAATTGAGATGCGGTAATGCAACTTTGTACCTAAAGTGGAACTAGAACTCACAGTCTCCTACTTTTTAGCCTGATGATTTTAAAGTGCGACACCAAACTGTTTTCCTTTAAGAATAATTCTTTTTGTCCCCAAGAAGATGTCCTCTTTGCTGCCAAGAAACCCTGGGAGTTATAATCATAGCAAATCTGAGGGCAACAGACCGTGCAAGACTGAATTATTCAGATACTTAATCATGCTTCACAATGGTTTTTAGGTCCTTTATTAAGTAAGTTTTATTTTTAAATATTGTTATGGTTGGTTGCATCAAACAGACAAGAATAAGTTTTCAGCAGATAATGAATATTGCAGTTTCAAACTGACCCCCTTTTTCTTTGTGACTCATTAAAATAACTGCCTTCATGTTACCATAAAATACATTTTACTTCCTTTATCAACCTAGATTTCCATGGAATAGGATGTATTTGCCTGGGGGTACAGAAATGGGCAAAAGACAGGAGCAGCTTCCAGTTTTTTTAGTTTTTTTTTTAAATTATAGAATTAACTTACTGATAAACTTTGGCAGGAGAAAAAAAAAGTCAAGAGGAACAAATAAAACCATGCTGTTGGAACAGAGTGCTCCACCCATGCTGAGTCAACATGGGTTTTTCTTTTAATTATCCAAGGTAATGTGACTCACTTGAAGAAAAGAGATTAACAAATTTCCTAGGAACACCGTTTGTTAATTTATCACAAAAAGGAGTTAGTGTATAAGAGGGACCTACAGGATCTAACAAAAGCCAGCATCCAGTTTCCGGAACAGCTAATTCAATGCCTGTATAGAATGACTTTGTCCTGGGATGGAGCACTGAATATCAGGATTTCATCAAAAACACAAACTGAGTTTCCTGGTATAACAATGCAACTCTACACAAACACCTTCAGGATTCTTCCAAAGCAAACTCCCCCATTTTTATGATGGACATTAACAAAGGGACAGAGCGATACACCAATTCCAGAACAATTTTAGGCAGCTTTTAAAAGTGTAAAACAAAGTCAAAGATTAAGAATGTCTGGACAGAGCACACTAGATATACCGCAAAACACAACCAAGAATACAACATTGCTTTCATTACATGTTCCTGCTGAGTCCCCTGCAGCGTGCCTCCTTACACATGTCATGCAGTGCATATGTGCATGTACCACAGGAACAGAGTCTATATCTTGTATACCATGCTGCTTTCAGTGAAGGGACTGGCTTAAAGTACGGCTTCTTAAAGAAAGGCTGAACCAACTTTCAGCCTTTATCTATCAAGCAATGTAGAGCTATGTCCTGAAAAGAAGTGGGAGGAAAGAAAGAGGTAGAATGGAAAACAGTAAATTTTCTATCTATCCCATGGAGAGATCGGGGTGGGCTCCTGGGGGTTCAGCAGGGTTTGGGCAATCCCCTAGCCAAAGATCACCGGGGTTTGGCGAACCCCCAAATGCCAATCCTGGCTGGCCATGCCCACCCCACCCCTCCCTGCTTCTCTCAGGAGTCTCTACTTGGCCCATTCGTCATTCCAGGTAAGTGCAGGGGCTCACAGAGGGTCTGGAAGGGCAAAAAATGGGCCTATCAGAGATTCCAGAAGTCTGGAAACGGGCCTATTTCCAGCCTCCGGACCCCCAGGGAAGCTATTTTTGTCCTTCTGGAGGCTCAAGGAAAGCCTCCAGAGCCTGGAGGGTGAAAAATGTTCCCCCTGCAATGGTACAGGCAGCCAACTAGGCCACCATGATCACACCCAGCAACGGGGCAGCAAACCTGTTGTTTAAGGATCTGAAGCCTGAGATCATAAGTGAAGTAGCACCAGAGGAGCCGTTCTACTTTCATCTTTCTACTGCTTCCTAAGACAGCAAAGGAGATGGAAGATAAGATATGCACTCTGACTCCTCCCTTCTTTCTTCCAATTTCTTCTTGTATCCATAGCAAGATTTCCTAGCTTGTTTCTGCACCCATCCAGTGTCACTGGATAGTAGAAGAAACTGCCACCAATCCTTTCCTTACAGCAGAGAAGGGAAGACTTGATGTTATCATTTCTTCAACAGTGATTAGTGGGGAACTCCAAAATGGGATGTCATGGGGCTTGACATCCTATCCTTTTTATCATCTACATGAAATTATTGGAAGAAGTCCCAAAGGTGCTTTTTCCAAAAGGCAACTGGACTTTTTTGGTTTGGTATTTGAAAATGTTTTGCTTCTCATCCAAGAGGCTTCTTCAGTTCTTCAGAAACAAAACATTTTCAAAGAAAAAAACCAAGAAAGTCCAGCTGTCTTTTGGAATAAGCGCCTTTGGGACAACATGACCTGGATGATTGAGAATCTCCATGGATATTGAGAGACGTCATCTGTCAGTTCCGCATGAGGTATCATTAATATCCAGATAATACCCAATTGTGTATCTCCACCATTGGCTGAGAAAGTCCAAATAATCCTTCTTTGATTTGTCTAGTATAAATGGAACAGAGAGAAATTTGGACGTGCTTTCCAGATTCTGTTATTATATCCTAGAAAATAAACTGGAATCCCTGTGGTATCTGTTTCTTGATCTGGCTAAGCTTGAAGGGCTGATGTCATCTTAAAAGCCTGTCCAAGTTTCTCTCTGTTCCATCTTATATCAGACAAATCAAGGAAGGTTTGTTTGGAATTTCTTATTTCCATCTCTGGATTGCATAATTGCTTCTCCTCATCCCTCATGAATAGCTCATTGCTTTCTATCAGTTTGAATGGTTCTTTCATACTTTTCCCCAAGTCTATATTTCTTTACAGGCAAAACTGCTCAGGCAGTATGTGAAGACTGCAAGTGGATCTGCATGGATTTGCATGGGAGAAATCAGTCTCTGACTTAATTATTAATTTGAATCGGCTTTTCATCCAAAAGCCTCTTGATTCTGGATTAGTAGCAATTTGGGTCTTCAGTATCAAATGTGGACTTGCAGATTGGGTCTTTTTGGATTCACAACTGTTGCTGGAAGAAAACCATGCTCAGGAGGTCTTTTACTTAGCGCTGAAAAATGCACCAGCAAGCTTATCTTGAGCTGAAGGAAGAACATTCATGCCCTTGCATCTTGCCTCTGGATTACTATAATTTGCTTTATGTAAAGCTGCCTGTTACTTGTCCCAGCTTCTGCCAATCTAGCAGTTCCAAAGCATGAATAAAATGCAGGTAGAAAAATAGGGACCACCTTTGGTGGGAAGGTAACAGTGTTCCATGCCCCCTTGGCATTTAGTCATACTGGCCACATGATCATGGGGAGGTCTTCGGACAGTGCTGGCTCTTCAGCTTTGAAACGGAGATGAGCACTGCCCCCTAGAGTCATGAACGACTAGCACATATGTGCGAGGGGAACCTTTACCTAGAGCTGCCCTTGAAGACCATCCAAAAGCTTCCAGTGATACAGAACCACCAACCTGCATACTTAGGGATAGTTTTGTTACTGACATACTGGTATCACTATTACAGGAACTGCACTGCTTGGCAAGGAGCTGCTCTTTACCTATAATGGCTGATGGTCTGGATATCTGCAAGACTGTCTTTCCCAGATAGATTCTCTCTACCCCAACCAAACGTATATAGTATGACAAAAATCTTGCCAAGAAAGCTGCAGTCCAGCTAATCCAGCTGTCAGAAGTCAGTACTGATTCAAAGACAAAGAAAAAGCAAGAGGGGCATTGCCCAACCATATAGCAGTGCCAGAGCTCTGTTTTTCCCGAGTATGTGTGGGTTAGAGATTTTAACTTGGACCAAGCATTTTTGTGCAATACCATTCTTGTGACCTTTTGAAGACTTGATAAGATCTGTTTGTTTCTAAAAGTCTCAGGGGCCTTGCTGAAGTCAGGATAGCTTGCCTCAATTCATACAGCCTTCTGAAGATTTGTTAAGACTTAGATGTTTCAAAGGGAATTTTGTGGGTTATTTTATAAAAACTCTTATTTGTGTATTATGCATTGAATGTATTCTTTTTATTAATATTGCAGTGGTAAATGGTTACTGTGCTCCTATTTACGGTATATCATTTACAGGTAGTCCTTTAA
The DNA here is from genome assembly GCA_038048745.1 of Coluber constrictor foxii. Lineage (NCBI taxonomy): Eukaryota > Metazoa > Chordata > Lepidosauria > Squamata > Colubridae > Coluber > Coluber constrictor. Next base: position 77,511,056 of record CM075961.1, read on the forward strand.
AGATTGACTTCAACTGATTGCTTAGCAGCCATTCAAAATTGCAATGGATCCTAGAAAGGGGACTTATGACCTGGATTCAAAGTTCTGATGCCTGGTCGTCCGTCTGTCCCCCACCCCCATGGTCACATGACCACACTTCAGGCACTCAGCAACATGGATGCATTTATGGATGTTTGCAGCATCCTGCTGTCATATGCCCTCATTTTGCAATGGTTTAGTGAAAACCAGCACTTACTTCCGGTCTTCAGCAAAATGCACTCTAGTAAACAATGGGTTCGCTTAATGACCACAGCATTCACTCTATGATCACTATGTTTGCTTAATCAGGGACATGAAAAAGGAAATAAAATTTGGTCACGTGACCAAACCATTTTGCAACCGTTACAGCTTACAACCATAACGGGCAGGCTCTATTATAATCATAACTTGTAGACTACATGGACAGCCATTCAGAGTGGGGCCAAATAAAAGGTAAGATTAACCGGGGGCGGGGGGGGCAGAACTGGTTGGGTGAAATCATATCGTCACCGCTATCGGCTCGGGGGAACCGGGCCAAACCGGGAGGAACCCACCGCTGACTCAGACTGAAGTAGTACACTACATATATAAATCTTATAAATAAATAAACAAGAATTTTAAATTCCAGAACAATTTCCTGCCTTCAGAAATATCAGAATTTTTCAGCCAATATGACCAATATTTCTGCAAGTCCAAGGGCAACTGCTCTAGACTCATACATTGAAAAGGAGCCTATAAGCAACACAGAAATAAATTTTGCTCAACAGATTGCTCACATCTATTCCAAGCTGGACTCCACACTGAGAATGAAGTATGTTCAGAATATTGAGGCTGGCATGCATCCAATTTTAATGGATGAGTTTCTTTTTGTTCAGTCTCATGCTTTTAGACCTGTAATTATCTTAGTTTATAAAAGATGCCAGAGGCAAATTGGTTGATTAAATTGCAGAGATTATAATCCATTCTTTGAAGGAGGATTATATTTCATTTCCACTGAAGGAAGCAATTATAAATTCTTTATTTTAAAACCTTCCACTGTCTCCTGATGACTAGACAACTATTGAAGCATTTATTTATTTGTCTATGGCCCACTTTTTTATTGAAATGAATTCTCAAAATGGCTTCAAATTTCCCTTTCATGAATGGTTCTTGAATGATGGTGGCATAACTCCAGATTTATTGGATAAAGTTGATTATTTGAATCTCTATCAATCTAAATTTATATTAATTATCAGTCAGTTTTGGCTTTCTTTGCAGATGACCTACATTGAGAATTAGACATATGCTTCTCAACTGTATTTAAGACATCAGCTAGAAATAATAGAAAAACAGAAAATCAGAGTTGGAAGGGCCTTTGGGCATCTTCTGGTCCAACTCCCTGCTCAAGCAGGAAACCAATATCATTTTAGATAAATGGTTGTCCAATCTCTTCTTAAAAACTTGCAGTGTTGGAACACCCACAAATTCTGATGGGAAATCATTCCATGGATTAATTGTTCTATTATGTTTCTAGAAATAGGTTCTAGAACGTATTTCTCCTACATTCTAGGTTGCTTCTCTCCTTGATTAGTTTCCATCAATTACTTCTTGTCCTGCCTTCAGGTGCTTTAGGGTTGACCCTCTCCTCTTGGTATCAGCCCCAAAGCTATTGAATAAGTGCTATTAATGAAGGACTCCAGTCCTTCTTTTCATTAAACTACACCTACCCAATTTGTGCAGCTGTTCTTCACATGTTTTAGATCCCAGTCCCCTAATCATCTTGTTCTTCTCTGCACTCTTTCTAGAATTTTCAGCATCTTTTTTATATCATGGTGACCAAAGTTGGATGCACTATTCCAAGTATGGTCTTACCATGGCATTATAAAGTGGTATTAACACATCACATGATCTTGATTCTATCCCTCTATTAATGAAGCCTAGGACTGTATTGGTTTTTTGGTAGCTATAGTACACTGCTGGTTCATATTTAAGTAATTGTTCACTAGAACTCCAAGATTCCTCTTGCAGTTACTATTATTGATACTATTCTATACCTGTGCAATTGGTTTTTCTTGCCTAAACATAGAAACTTACTTTTCTCACCACTGAATTTCATTTTGTTAGATAAGGGCCTTCTGTATATTGAGCCTAACTTGAGCCTATTATCTTGAGTGTTGGCTATTCTTACCAGTTTGATCTCATCTGCAAATTTGATGAGTTCCCCATCTGTCCCCTCATCCAAATCATTGATGAAGATATTGAAGAGTACTGGGCCTAAGACAGAGCCTTGGGGTACCTTTCTTCTCTCCATGTTCCTTTGAGGACTACAAGTTGAGTGCAGTTGGTCAGCCAGTTACGAATCCATCTGGTGGTGATGCTGCATAACCCAAATGCTGAATTTAGATGGAGACAACATTTTATGGTGGTTTTAGTCATATTTCAGATAATGTTTCCAGAATAGGATTGCTGGATATATATTGCTCAAAGCCATCTTTTCTAATCCATGTGGATTCATCTGAGTTTTACATTCTCCCTCTACCCAGATTCGATGGAGAATTCATCTACAATTTTTGGGTTCAGTTATATCATTGTATTCATGGTATTATGTGTTCATCTACATTTGAGATAGTGAAAGTCCTGAACCATTGCTGAATGCAACATTAAAATGAATCTGAGGAAAAATAAATTGCAATTGAATTGAGGTAAGCCTTACTGATCAGCAGAGAAGTTAGTTAGTCTGTAATGGTGAATACAGTCTCATCTGGATGGGATAGTAGTTCTACTGAATAAGCAGATATTTGGGGTGAGAGAATGATCCTATGGAATATGGAATTAATTTTTGAAGGCTAGATGATTGGGGGGGGTGGGGTTGTCCAGTTTGGTTGGTATGCCAATAATATCCTTCTTGGGGTAAAAGATTAAGTCATGCTGTAATTATGTAGCATCTAGTTTACAATAATGAGCTCCATGTAGAATTCTAATTATTAAAAATTAACATAGAATTTACTTCCACATGATGTTTACTTTAAGACCATATATTATTATATTTATCACAGGTGCTTCTTTTAACTTGTTTCCAACTGAAGGGACCTACTTTTACTGACAGAACCCAAAATAGTTCAGAGCCAAGAGAGCAGAAATACTAATATAATTTGCACTTATGAAAAACTCTGCTGTATGTCTTGTCATTGGTACATATTAGATGTATAAATCTCCTATACAATGAGTTTTGTTTTTTTTATAGCAGTTAAGTCAGAAGAGCCCTCTTTTTCCTGTACTTTGGGCAGAGAATATAGATAATCCTCGACTTATGACCACAACTGAGCCCAAAAATTTATGTTGCGAAGCAAGATAGTTGTTAAGTAAATTTTGTGTCAATGTACAACCTTTATTTTCACAGTTGTGAATCACTGCAGTTGTTAAATTATTAACATGGTTGTTAGGTGAATCTGGTTTCCTTATTGACTGTCAGAAGATTGCAAAATATGATCACATGATCCTGGGACAGTGCAACCGTCATAAATAAATATCAGTGATCAAGTACCCGAATTTGATCACATGACCATGGAGATGTTGAAAAACAGTCATAAGTCACTTTTTTTCATTGCCTTTGTAACTTCAAATGGTCAGTAAACAAGTGATTATAGCCTGTAAACACAATATTCGTTTTCAGTATAATTTTCTGAAATTATAAACATTCTAGTGCAGTGATGGCTAACCTTTTTGGCACCGAGTGAATGTGTGAATGCATGAATGCACGTGTGTGCGCACCCCCAAAATGCAATGTGAACATCCCCCCCCCGCATGTGTGCACATCCCCATGCATCCCCATGCATTCACCCACACACACACACATGTGCAGCAGAGACCCAAATACCAGCTGGCCAGCGGGAGGCATGCATGCATGCGTGGCGGAGCTGGGCTGGGGTAACAGCTGGCGTGCCCACAAAGAGGTCTCTGCGTGCCACCTGTGGCACTCATGCCATAGGTTCGCCACCATGGGTCTAATGTGTTATTTTATTTTTACAGTTGTAATTACAATTGTGTATAGGTTGCTTTACTTTATTGTCATGCTGGTTTTAGTTCTGAGCACACTATGTAGAAGAATGATATATGCTTATAGCATATTTCAGGAGGACGGCATGTGTGAAAAATAAAAGGTAACATACTGCTTTATTGTTCCATTCAGTTTTCTAAAAATTCCAAGCCTGTTATAATAAACAAAGAACACTCTATACATGCTAACGAGAAATTTATGCCTGTCAGGGAACTGAACAGAAAATTGTTTTCTTTCCTCCTTCCTTCATTAGAAATCCAGATAAGATTCTCACTCTTCTTTCAACCGTTCAGATTTATTGCTATATTGCTCTTGGTTAATTTTTCTTTGTGTGAAAAGATTTATGTTTTCCTGCCTGCTTAAGGTATGAGCTACGAAGGACAGAGTCTGCCTGGCTAATAGCCAGGTCCACAATCAACACTTTCAGTTTTTCCATCACTCCTGGATATAAGCCTAGAGACACACCTAACAAAAATCCAGGTGTGGTTGCCATGAGTTCACCTGGCATAGGCGGGACAGGGCTACCATTAAAGGAATAGCACCCTCAAGGCACTGAGATTTGTTCACACTTTCTTTTTGCCACACTTTGGAGTCTGAGGGCATCAGAGAAAAGAGCAGCCACGAGTTTAGGTAATGGAGAAAATAATTTTTCATTTTCTTTTCTTTTTGTTTGCAATCTGCTTTCTCCTGTTCTTCATAGTGACTTGTTACATCTCACTTTTGCATTTAACAGACTGTATACCATTTCTGTCTAAGTAATGATAATAATAAATATCAGGTTTAATAATAAAATCAGGTTAAATGAATTGTAATCTGCAATATTGCTTATTTAAAGTGTTAGCTTTTGTTGTTCAGTAGGGGAAAACATACATTTTCTTTTTGAGGGATGTTTTGAAATCAGAGATTTAAAAAGCACACTAAAATAAACCTTAGCTGAATGTTTCTCCTTAAAGAAGATCCTGCATTAAATCTGTATTGTACAAAAGCAGTGCATAAACACTGCTTTTATATTTACTAAACCTAAACATTTTCTGAACATGCAGGTGCCATTCACATGGGAACAGAGGATCATTTTTTTCTGGACAGTACTTGTAAAACATCTGGATAATACTGATTCATATGCATTAAAAAGTTAAGCAGGTTTAAATGTGTATGTTGAATATGCGAAGAGGACAAGTGAAATCTTAATGCCAGTTGTATTTCTTGTAGAATTGTGGGTTCATTCAACATCAGACATTTAATGAGTGTTTCTGCTCTAGCAATTTGTAGTATTATCCAGCCTTCACTGTAGCATTGTACCACATTAGTGGTACTCTATGTTGTCAGTCCTAACAACTAATACAAATTATGTAATTTGTTCTTCCACAGGATGACATAAAGTCTTAGATGGCATCACTTGCCCACTTTTATTTTACCATATAGTCACTGATTCCCTTACTAAACTAGCAAAGGTATAAATTGGAGTTTATCTTTTGTTTGTTTTAAAGCATTTTGTTATTACCGGTAGAATATAATCACTCCAATTCATTACAGTGGCTAATGATTTTTTTTCTCTTTAATCATAACTTCAAAATATTTTAGCACCAATTAAAAGATCAGTTTAAAAGGTGGTAAAATGATGCTCTGCAAAGCCATTGGTGAATGTATGCCAATCAATGAATGATCACACCAATGAATTATATCAGTGGTGAAATCAAAAATTTTTTTACTACTGGTTCTGTGGGCATGGCTTTGTGGGTGTGATGTGGCTTGGTGGGTGTGGCAGGGGAAGGATACTGCAAAATCCCCATTCCCTCCCCACTCCTGAGGAAAGGATATTGCAAAATCTCCATTCCCACCCCACTTTGGGCCCAACCAGAGGTGGTATTTGCCGGTCCTCTGAACTACTCAAAATTTCTGCTACTGGTTCTCCGAACTACTCAAAATTTCTGCTACCGGTTCTCCAGAACCTGTCAGAACCTGCTGGATTTCACCCCTGAATTATATCCTTCTCTTCCTTTTCTCTCATCATGCATCAACAGCAGAAGACTGAGAGCAAAATTCATACAAACTTTTGATGATACTAAGCAAAGTTTCTCTATGTATGTTCTTGTCTCTATTTAACATACAATTCAATTGAGAACATTTGTTCAGGTTCTAATTCTAGTGCAACTTTTTCAACCCAGGTGGTTTGAAACCACATTAGCATATGGACCAGGATATTCTGAGAAGTGAAGCCCATTTGGAGGGACCATTTAAGGAAATTTGTATTGGTAGTTCCATCTTTTCCCTTTTTTCCTGAAACTGGAGCTGCAGAGTTGCACAGATCCTTTCCCAAAAGCATAAAAGGAAGCTGGGTTGTGGGGGGGAAATGACTATTAGATTCCTTTGTGGCTCATCTTGCTGGAGAGGTGTGGCAGTGAAATTGAAGAATGTTTGTTACCACAGCTACCAAACCTTGTTTATGTTTTAATAGAAATAATAACTATGTGAGTTATCAAGGATATAGTCTAATTATATAATCCTTAAGAGTTTCACATATTTGGGAATTCAAAGAATATTGAAGTATATGTGTGGGTTTGTGTAACTGGATGCCAGGCTTCCTGTCTGTCTGCCCACGGATAAAAAGATGTTGAGCTAGATTGATTTGTAAGGTAGTCCTACCATTAAAAGCAGGGAGGCTATTGCCTCACTGGGATATTTTGGGTGGTGTAGCGAGGTATCAAATTATCATTATTTCACTTCTTTGGCTCCCTTAGAGGATGTATTTAGAGGAAGTATCATTTGCTGGACCTCAACTAGTATAAATATGAACAAAGAGCCCTTGGATCTGAAAATACGCATGAAGTGTGTGAAAGTCAGGGACATTGGCTGCCTATGTGTGTCTATCTAGTAGGTTCCATTGTGCAATTAAATTAAGAACATGTCATCAGAAGAATTACAAAAGTATAACCATATCCTCACTGAAATTACTCCACTTTCTTCACATGAATCATTAAAAGCCAGATAGTCAAACATTACAAGTATAAGATAATAGGTAAGAATATGAACAAGGGGCGTCTAGTTCAAACTTCACCTCATACTTCAGAAAAAGTCTGCTCGCCCAACTCAGTCCCCCTATTGCAATATATAGATAATATTGTCCTATTGTGGAGATATCTGTATGGTATTAGCTCCTTGCTTGCATTATGGAAACGGATCCAACCCATGGAGAAGTCCAGACTTCTTCGAGCCTGTCTGTAAGTGTAAAGGGCTAGTAAACTCTTAACTAGAGAAAAGTCATTTCTGTTGTCTCTTCATCTGCTTTTGCCTTCTGCATGAGGGAAGCAGGGCAAACACACCCCAAATATGATAAGAATTTGGCCTCCCTTCATAATGTCCAAAGAGTGTATGATGAAATTGAAAACTGGGTATGCTTGGTCATTTGGCACAATATGTTTGTCTTGTTTTCACCTTGGAAAACAACATTCTTCCTGGTACCACTCCAACAACTTAACCACTGCCCCAGACTGAATTTTTTGGGGATCCCATGAGAAAAAGGAAAAAACAGATATCAAAGGTTGTGAGGCCTTCCTTTCTCAACAGCCATATCTGAATGGAATGAATGTCTAATTAACTGTGCTCTCTTATCTACATATAAAAACTTCAAAAACAAATTCTGTATTCCCAAAATGAGATAACCTACAATTAGACTTTTCCTTGTATAGCTCCTTCTCCCAATCAGATTTTGATAAAAATTAGAAGACATTTCCCAAGGACAAGAATCATCCACACGGTTTTGAATAATGGTGGCTTCCTTTAATAGAGGTATTTTAATGAGGCTTGCATAGCCAGCTTGGAGCATTTCATTATGCATTGAGCATTGGGTTGGGCTAGATGCCTCCAAGCATAACATTCCACAATTTTGTGAAGTTGCAAAACAGCCATTTTCCATCAATATCATTCTTCCCCATCCTTTAAAAAAGCATGTCTTCCTTAAGCTTTATTTGCTCTGAAAAATAATACAAGAGTTTCCAAGTAATAACCATTTTCGGTCATTCCTGTTGACCCTTGTATATAAAAAACGTTAACCTGGAATTTATAACATGTAGACTAATAAATGTAGCCTCCTTCTGAAATCAAGCTTGACTCCTGGACAGATCAAAACAGTGTTTTTGAATCCCATTCAGTCTTCTTCTGGAATATTTTCTACTTCCCAGTCTAGCCTAGAGCCTTGGGGTGATCTCCTGTCTAAATGCAAACCAAATCCAGACCTGCTTAGCTTTTTCAAGAACAGCCAAGGACAGTTAAATGCTGCCACCTCTATTCTTTTGCCAGGATCTGATCAAAATTCTCAGACAGTCAGTCTGAAGCAAGCAATTGCATGCAACTCTATACATAAAGCAGATGATCAATTGTTGAGGAGTGGGCAGGAGGGAGGCAAGAAGGAATAAATTGGAGAGGAGCAAGTTTAAAAGTTTGGTCCTCTCCCACCATCCCTTCAACTCTTACCTGTTTAGCACTACATATGTAAAAAGGCATGAGGATTATGGATGGCCCTGAAAATGTACAGATTAGTTTTGCAGATGAAGAGAACAAAAAGGAATTGTTTGTTCGTGGCCAACTGTTATATAATTCCTGGGACATCATGTTCTGACTGTTTCTCAAAACTTTACATTTACCTCATCCATCAGCCTTCAAAGCAGTTAGTCATCTACTGCTAGTCATAACATGTCTATCAAGAGCTTCTCCACCATGGAGGAACTATAGCCAGTCCATCACTAATTCATCTGCTCCTGAAGAACATACTTAAGTATCTGATTTTTTTTTTAAAAAAACCCATAAATATCAACCTTAGATTTCTCTGACATTATAATGAAGATATGTCAAAGATCAAGGGGGCAAAGCAATAAAGCAATAATGCAAACTATGGAAATTGATCAGGGTAAGAAATGATTCAGGGTAGTTGTGACCAGTTGTGCTTCTGTCTTTGTGTATTGTTGCATTAGCTTTATTTTTTTTTCTGTGCTGTTTGTGCACTTCCAAAATTATTTTTTCCTTCTGTAAGTAGTATTTTATAAACTTTCCACATCTACTTTTTGCTTACATGACAATTATACAATCTCTGAGGTTTAATGTTTAAATTTTGATCTGTCCATCAAGGCCTATCTTAATTCCTCTGGGACCTAACTCTTGCTCTTTGGGATTTCCTTTAGTTAGTTTTTTTTTTATTTTAATCTTTATTAATTATTTACAAATAAAAAATCATATAATGTAACTATCAAACAGATGTGAGTTATATATAGGTATACGACACAACACATAAAGACAGCCACCTATAAGGAGTAACCGGGGGTCGTATCGATCCCCCATATACCTATTCATGGTTACATCCCGGTAAATCTTTTTGTTCAGATAACATTGACTATTTTAAATATCAAACGCAATCTAATTATGACTAAGTATATGTGTAATAGTATATTGTTTACTCTATGTTTGTCCTCTTCTTTAGCCATATATACCAGCGTTCCCAGTTACTGTAGTACTGTATATGGATTATTTTTTCTCTTTTAGGATATAAGTTAATTTGTCCAATTTGCCACAATTCAATATCTTATTTATTATAAGTTGATCTGAGGGTGTATTTGTGTTTTTCCATTGCTGGGCAAGTGCCATTCTCGCTGCTGTTGTAATATGGATGAATAGGTGCCAATCTTGCTTGCTCACATCTTTTAATTTGATTCCAAGTAAGTAAGAAAGGATTTCCTTTAGTTTTGATTAGCAATCTTACTTAATGGCTTTGAAATACAGCAATTCTATTAACTACACACAATTCCCCCATGAAGTCAGGATTCAATAATTAAGAGATTTATTTTTATTTATTTTTTTGGTCTATAATAAAGGAAAACAGCTGCTTGTTTCCTTATTTCCATTTCTCTTAGGAACTTACATCGATTCATTAATTATAAAACAAAAGCAATATAAAACATAAAGCAGCAAAATTTAAAAGCCCAGGTAAATAGGTTTTGATCATTTATCTTATTTTGTAAATTTTTAAAAAATTCTTCCTAAACTTTGTAACTTCTCTCATGTATACTCTTAAGGCAGAATCCCAATAGTAGTTCCATAATACTTGCCTTGATATGAATAAAGTAAAATAAAGTAAAACATATCATTAATGATCAGTGGATCCATGGCAATGAGATGCCTCACTTAACAGCAAGGAGTGGACTGTAGAGGAACAGACAGTCCCCTAAATAACTTGGATCTAAGCCATATAAGAGTTTATACAGTATTGTGAGTATCCTGAATTGGATTGGAAGGCCACCAATTATGAAGGAAGCTGTTTGAATTCATGCCTGATGTAGGATCCAAAGAAGCAGTACTTATTGCATGTGTGCTTGGCTGACTGCAGTTTTCAAAGTATCTTGAAGTGCCATCTTAAGAAGAGTGTATTTCCATAGATCTATCCTACAAATAGCAGTGCTTAAGTTCCTAGAGTGAGGTTTCTCTCTTTTGGGTACAGATCAGGGGCAGGTTTTAAAACCTGTCGCTACTAGTTTGCTCGTGGGCACGTGCACACTTGTGTGTGTGCATGATGCTTCTGCACATGGCAGAAGAGTCTGGGCGGGTGAGTAGAGCCTCCTGCCACCACTGCTACCAGTTTGCCCAATCCAGGGCAAACCTGTAGCAACCCACCACTGGTAGAGAAATCTGACAGCTGGTAAAAGGCTCTCTTGCCTTTGAAAGTATATGACTGTCCATTGGATTGGAATCTGGATCCAGAAGGCTCTTTGACAAAGAAGCTTGTTCCATGAAAGGAATTGTAACTCCATAGTGAACAGATTTATCTCTCAAATTGCATACCAGTCACCAGAAACAATCACAAGTTTGTCTTACTGGACTTCAGTTTCATTTACTGCTAATTTTGCTGTGGCAGTCCTTTCCTGCTGAACATATTCATGACTTAGATATCCTGAGCTAGGCTCATAGAACAGTTGCATGGCAGTCATTCAAAATCTGAAACAACCTAAATTAAAATGCAGTTAAAAGTTATTTTAGGGGCTTGGGGAAATAGGAAATTGTTCACCTAGTGCTAAAATGATGCTAGTTGTTGCAGTTGACATCTTTGAGGAAGGGCTTCCCTAAAGGGTTGCCACCATAGAAAAGCTCAATCCTTTATAAAGTCCACCTCATCTCCTTTGGTGCAATGACCTGGAGAGGCTTCAGCAGATGATCTTAAGATCCAGATAGAACATGTAGAAGAAGGCACTTCTTCAGGTATCATGGCCCTAAGCTGTTTAATTGTAAAATTGGTTAAAATCAGCACTTTGAATTGGATCTGAAAATGAGCAATCAGCCAGTATAAATGGGAAAAAAATAGTATAATATGTTTATTTTAGTCAGTCCAAATCATTCTAAACTAACAAACTATTTTCAAAAGCAGCCCCATGTACAGCACTTTGCAAAAATCTAGCTGGGAAGATATCAGAGCATGAATGTTGTAAGTCTGCTTCTCCCCACATAATGCCACAATTAGTAAATCAGCCAAAGGTGATAAAAGGCACATGGTGCCACCAAGATGACCTGGGCCTCTGGTGACAATGGAAAATCTAGGACCACTTTCAAAACTGCAAACTTGCTGCTTTCAGGAAATTATAGACCTCTCTGGGACTCAGCTAGCATCATTCACAAGCAGTATCTCTCTCTTTCGCCTGGGTTGAACCTCAGTTTACAGACCATTTCTGTGCCAATTCTGCACCTGAAAGCAGATTACAAAGCATCAGGATAAATAATTTTGCCTAAGATCTCCTGCAGCTTCAATACACTTCCCTTTCTTCCAGCTTGGCTAAAAATTGAATATAGAAACAGTTGAAACAGACTGAGTCCAAAGATGGCTCCTTAAGCAAGAACATTCCCACCACAACATTGGTATGGATGACAGCAGTGGTGAAATCCAATTTTTTTTACTACCAGTTCTGTGGGAGTGGTGTGGCTTGGTGGGCATGGCTTGGTGGGTGTGGCAGGGGAAGGATCCTGCAAAATCCCCATTTCCCCCCCCCCCCCACTCCTTGGGGAAGGATATTGCAAAATCTCCATTCCCACCCCACTCTGGAGCCAGCTAGAGGTGGTATTTACCAGTTTTCCGAACTATTCAAAATTTCTGCTACTGGTTCTCCAGAACCTGTCTGAACCTGCTGGACTTCACCCCTGGATGACAGAGTCCTGATAGTCATCTCAGGACAGTCATCTCAGTGGTGTACTATGAAGGAAACAGTTCATAATGTTGACTTTTCCTTTTGTTGACTTCTCCTTCTGGTCTGTATAGCTTCTGTTTTAACATCCTCCTACTTAATATAACAGTGCAACAACAGTGAGAGATCCTTCCTTTAAAATTTGAATAAAGAGCAGACAACATGCAATTTAAAAAATTCAAATAGCAGACAAATAATGGAATCTTAAACTCCCAAAATTGTAAGGGGGTGAAAAGAGAGAATTTTAACACTTTTTCTGTACTGCATCATTAATTAAAAGTAATCCTTCAAATCCATTTTTGCAGAAAATGCATTGGTGCAAATAATTCCTATCCTTAGAATTTATTTATGAACTATTTTCTTTCCCTCTCCCCCACTCCCTTCTCTGAGACTAAAGTGCACTTCTTTCTTTCTTTCTTTTTTAAGGTCCTATGCACATGGGATTTCTCAATAAATGAATCAGGATCCAACTAAAGTTTACAGGTATTGGCAAAATTGGAATCAATCACAACATAAAGACAAGAAGAGATAATAGCTTCAGAATGTCAAAAGTCATCCCAAATCATGTGGTACGGGTTGGGCAGACAGTGTGCATTTCACCCAAAGAAGAACATGCCTGCTTACAGCACCCAAATGATGGTTTGTCTTGTCACACATTGCCAATGCAGTGTTTTTATTATACAGTGGAAGGCTGGGACAGGAAGAACTTGTTGGCTCAAACCCAAGGATGTTCACCACCTAATAAATCTGTTAAATCTCCTGTAATAGTCACACCTGTGCCTTCTCAACATTGTGAGGATAAACATCAGCAAGAAAAACCAACAGAGCCAAATAAAGACAGTTATCCAGCCTCTCCTACTTTGGATATATCTATTGAGAACTTGAACCGCTTGATCTTGGAAATTGACCCAACTTTCAAGCCACTGCAACAGCCGACCCAGGCAGACAGTCCACTCCAAGCTGTTCCACAAAGCAACACCAGTGTGGTGGCAAAGCATGAACATGATACATCAGGTAAGATATGGAATTCCTCAAACCATAAGAGATCATTCTAAAAGTAATTCCTTTTCCCACCATCTAGAGATTTTAGGCCTAGAAAGTTGAAATTGAGTGCAGAGAATTCAGAAAGCTGCACCACTTGTTTTTAAGACCTGACAATTTATATGAACAATCAAGACCAGTTTCTAGAGGGTGGAGTGGAACCCTAATCCTAACCCTCTCAAAAACACTGCAATGAATGTGCAATTTCTTGCATTAAAAAATGTGTGTGGAAATGATCTTGCAACTGATGATCCCCAGGGCTCTTAGATGCTACTAATAAAAAGACATCAAAGCATATATGTTTTTTGAACTGTTAATGGATTTTTTCTGAGAATTATGGCAGATAGGTGGGGAAGGAATTACAAATTGAGACTGTTGCTTTGGCAACCCATTGAATTCTACAGCTAACATCTGGCAATCATGTAGTAAAAGTTGTTGTTCTACCAAAGACTATATATGAAGGACCCAAACCCTGCTACTCTTCCTCTAGTCATTTAATGAGACATAGAATGACTATTCAGTCATATGCTGGCAATCTTTTAATCCATCAGCTGCCAAAAAGCTTTCTGGATGCTACCTGCCTACTTTCTGCCTTTTTAATTATTTTACCATGAAAGTGGAGGGAATCAACTATGGATTTTTAGGGTTGCCAAAATTATACTAGACCAGGGGTACGCAACCTTAAAACACTCAAAGAGCCATTTGAACCTGTTTCCCACAGAAAAGAAAACACTGGGAGCCACAAAACCCTTTCCGTGCCTGACTTCCTTGAGCAGACACAAAACTAGCATATGTAGTTGAATTAAATGCTCTGTTTTCTTCTGAAACTTTTCTTTTCTTAGATTTATCCATGGTTGGCCTACCGGGGGTTGAAAAGCTCAGTAAATCATGTGCTGGCAAGTGTCATATATTGGTGGTTGTGACACATATTCTGAGTGACAGGGAGCCGCAGAAGAGGGATGAAAGAGCCACAGGCGGCTCCAGAGCAGCAGGTTGCTGACTCCTGTACTGGGCAGTCTTAGGGAAAGGATCTCTCTGCTCCTTTTTCACCATAAAAAGGGAGCAGGGATGTCCATAGGTGAATCAACATATCACAATGCTGCAAAACTCCAACCCCAACCTTTCTATGGGTGTCCTGTCTATGAAGGAATGAAAAGACTCAGGGTTTCAATTTTGCAATTATAGTCACTTTAGGGTGTTGTTGTTGTTGTTGTTTTACTTTCCCAGGAGATGTCCCTAATAGCAGGGGTGGAATCTACTAAAGGCAAGAGTCTCCTTTTTTGGTTATCCCTGTTTTGGAAATAAAGAATGTCAGTTTAATCCCAGTAAAGAACCTGACCCAAAAGAGAAGGAGTTATATTTATTTATTACTTTTATTTATCAAATTTATTTACTGCGCATCTCAAAGTTCAGGGCAATTCTGAGTGCCTTACCAGGAAATCAGTTAAAACCAATTTAATCCAGGACTATTTGGGATTACATTTAATATTTGTTTGTTTGTATCCCACCTTTGTTATTTTCATAAACAATTTACAGCAAGTATAACCAACACACCTTCCTCCTCCTGTTCAATTTAATCCCCTCTGGGTTGGCTAAGCAGGATCTTTTTTTCAGGTTAAAGAGTTCACTTAACATACACATCTCTTATGTATGACTCAGTCAAGTATTTATGCAAACAGGGCCAAAACATTCCAAATAATGTGACTTTCTCATAAAAGTAACTCAATCAAATCTTCACCAGGTGGTCCCATCCAAACTTTGTACTGTATTTGATGTGTTTGAGGGCTAGTTCTGTGGTGCAGTCTCACAAGTTTTGCTGTTATGATTCTGTTTTACAAAGTAGATTAATTTAGTTCAATTAAATTAATCAACAGATTGGATATGCCAGTTTCTTGGGGTTTGGCTGGCCCTAAGGCAGGGGTGTCAAACTTGTGGGCCATGGGCCATATGCGTCACGTGCTGGCAACACCCACACCCAGTTTAGCGAAGGGGGGAAATGTCACAATATATCACATGACGACATCATGATGCCATGAGTTTGACATCCCTGCCCTAAGGCTTATTCAGACCAGTCTTCTTACACAATGAGATCCCAGTTATGCCTCACGGTGTATTCCAAGTGGCAATTGCCAATGCCAGCAAAAAACTAACTCTTAACTTCCTCCATAATTTATCCGTGCATGGACATATTGACATGTAATTCCACAGGTTGGGAAACTCTCCAGTTTGTACAATATTTTTGGCTTTGTAGATACAGATATTGCATTAGTTTACTTTTTTTAAAAAATTAGCTAATAAATGCTTCAGCCAAGCAAATTTCCTGTAATTATTCTAGACTGGACTTTTTGCACCAGAAAAAGCAGAGATTCAGAAAGTGTAACATATGCTATGGCTCATGATTGTACTTTTAGAATTTCATCCAAGTTTGGTCATCCTCACTAAAACAATGTTGGTTTTCATAAAGAAGCCTTACTGATTTCAATGACATTGCAGTAAATGTGACTTTCTCCTAATCAGTTAAATTTTACCATTGTCGTAGATCATAATAACATTTAAGAATTTACTGTGGATAAGGCAAAAGATCCAGCTTTTGTCCAGATATGAAATGTCCATCATCCATTTGTCAGTAATAGCATGCCAGGAACACCCCCCCAAACAGCCACAAACAGGATATGAAAGCAATACAACCCCACCTCAAGAACATACCACAGACTGTCAGTAAGATAGTTGCAATATTGCTTTTATTGTCTATCAAATGGCAAGATGCTATACTTTTTATTTTGGTTTGGCCAGCATAGGAAATTATTGTAGCACATACAGTACTTATGTACACATACAGATACCACTCTAATGGCAGAAAGCAAAGAGGAACTAAAGAGCCTCTTGCTGTGGGTGAAGAAGGAGAGTGCAAAAGTTGGCTTGAAACTCAATATTAAGAAAAATAAAATCATGGCATCCAGCCCTCTCAATTCCTGGCAAATAGATAGGGAAGAAATGGAGGTAGTGACAGATTTTATTTTCTTGGGCTCCAAGATCACCACAGAGGGGACTGCAGCCAAGAAATTAAAAGACGCTTGCTCCTGGGGAGGAAAGCTATGGTAAATCTAGACAGCGTACTAAAAAGCAAAGACATCAGCCTGCCAACAAAAGTGCATATAGTCAAGGCTATGGTTTTCCCAGTTGCAATGTAGGGCTGTGAAAGTTGGACCATAAGGAAGGCTGAGCGTCAAAGAATTGAGGCCTTTGAACTATGGTGCTGGAGAAGACTCCTGTGAGTCCCTTGGACTGCAAGACAAACAAACTGGTCAGTACTAGAGGAAATCAACCCTGACTGCTCCTTAGAAGGTCAGATCCTAAAGATGAAACTGAAATACTTTGGCCACCTAATGAGAAGGAAGGACTCACTGGAGAAGAGCCTAATGCTGGGAAAGATTGAGGGCAAAAAAAGAAAGGGACGACAGAGAACGAGGTGGCCGGATGGAGTCACTGAAGCAGTAGGAGTGAACTTAAATGAACTCCAGAGGATGGTAGAGGACAGGAAGGCCTGGAGGAATGTTGTCCATGGGTTCACGATGGGTCGGACACAACTTCACAACCAACAGCAGTACTTTAAAAGTCATTGTCATATGAAATAATCAAATCTTCAATAACTTAAAGTTTCATTGTGTGCTTTCACTAAGCAAAATTAGTCTCTAATGCTGAAATCCAAGCTGCAGATGACTACAATTCTCATTCTAGTTGTATAGACCAGGTAATCATTTTCAACCTATCAATCCCCACCAGTAGCCAAATCCTTAAGGCAAGGCAGGAAGATAAGCATGACTCATAATGCCATGTTAAAGTTTGTACTTTGGCATAGTTTTTGGAATGCAGAATGCCTGTGTATGACATCATTTGCTAGGGTGTGCTCTTCTTATAAACAGCTAAGTTGGCCTGCACTGCAAATATATGCAGTAATTACCAAGAAAAAGATCATGGGCACAGCCATTTCTTTATAGGTGCTTCAGGCAATATATGTACATACTATTTATAAAAGATAAAACATCTTTATATTTTCAATTTAGGATTCTAGCTAATATATCTAACTAGACATATGAAACAGATCAAGATCAAGTTTAACTGGTATGTCTTTGCAGGTTTTTGAAATCAACATGTTTTAAAGCTGCCTGATTCCAAACTGAATTATTGATCCTTCTGAGCCAGTATTCACATAAGAGTCATAGCAGTTGAGCTGATTTCTGACAGCAACTTTTGCCACTCCAGACTGCAGCTGTTAAAGATTAATCTTAATCTTTTGCATGTACATAATGTGATCTATTTAACGTGGGTGCTAAGTAATAAAGGAAAGAAAAGGGATGACATGTTCAGGTGTTCTAGCTGAATTACAGGTCATTTGTTCCTGGAAAAACAAAATATCCCTTTGTAGATCAGAATGTGTTAAACCCACATGAGGCATTTTGAACAGAAGAGCAATCCATTAGGAAAATTACCCATCTCTTATTTTTCTTTGTATTCTTTCTTCAAAATCATATCCATATAAAAGTTTCTTACATGTATATTATATACATCTAGTACATTATACGTTTTAAAATCTTAACTGCCTAGAGTAGTATGTCTTGTGATATCAAATTTAAATGAAAAGTCTTTAAGTGGTTTTTGAAAATTAGTGTTGGTTCTTCTTTTCTAAAACAAATTGCTAGGGGAAGTATTAGTAGTAATACAAATTCACCTTTTTGCTTTGAAATGCAGTTCTGTGTTAGAAAAAAAAATTGAATGCATATTTACTAATTGTATAACACATATTAGTAAAGGTCAGCATGAGATCATTGCTTGGTTGGAGTCAAAATAGCACAGGGAGATTGTGCAATCTCCTTTAACTTGTATCTGATATGTTCTTTGGGAGTAACCAGATGTTTCTCATTTGCTGTTAGAACAGGCAGGAAAGGAGAACAACTGAAGCTTGTATCCCCACCCTTTTATACAGGTGCCAACAAGTAATGGACTCATTGACATGAAGCTTGCTTGGATGACTCCACAAAACACATTGTTGGGAGACTCTTTGACTTCCATGTCTGGCTAGAAGGTTATCTGCACCTGGAAAAAAAAAGATCTTGAAGATTGTATTTATCTACCTAGATAATACTTCTAGCTTCAGTATTCTTGTGCTGGAATGAATGACCAATCACAAGCTTATAAGATTGTCTCACAGTGAATCAGACAAATGCTGTATCTGCATTTACAAGCTTTGTTCCCCTACTAATGATTGTTCTTTGTAGGAAAGGAAGGTTATAGAGTAACTTGAAATAATGATAGTAGATGTTCTAATAGAAATGGTAATAGGGTTTTACAACTCCCAGAATTCTTAGCCATATTTCTGTCATGTTGGGGAAATACTATACTATGGAAGACTGATCTATGTACCAGCAGTTATGATGGCACTGGACCATTAATCTCTGCCAGTCTGACCAACTGTCATTGCTAATGTGTATGATCCAAAATCTCTGTAAGGTTAGAGCTTCTTTCTTTCTTGGTCTGTCTTCAGTAGACAACCCAGTTACCCCTTCTCTGCTTTGAAACTACTCCCGCTGCCACTGTCATTCTCACAGCCCCAGCAAGCATGGCCATGGATGATGATAATTGAAATGCAGAACATTTATTTATTATTCAGTTTTAATCCCACCATATATTACTGATATATGATTAGTATAGTATAGTATAGTATAGTATAGTATAGTATAGTATAGTATAGTATAGTATAGTATAGTATAGTATAGTATAGTATAGTATAGCATAGCATAGCATAGCATAGCATAGCATAGCATAGCATAGCATAGCATAGCATAGCAATAGCAATAGCAATAGCAATAGCAATAGCAATAGCAGTATACTAATATAAAGGAATGCAATCAATGCAATGCAACACAACACAACACAACACAACACAATATAATACAATTGTGTTGGATATCTAGTTCTGAAGGAACTGGCAGACGAGATCTCAGAACCACTGAACTATATCTTTCAAAGATCCTGGAGCACAAGGGAACTGCCAGAGGATTGGAAAAGAGCTGATGTAGTTCCAATCTTCAAAAAAGGAAAAAAATAGATCCAGGGAGCTACAGACCTATCAGCCTGACCTCAATACCAGGGAAGATTCTGGAAAAGATAATCAGACAACAAATCACTGAACACCTAGAAGCAAACAAAGTAATAACCAAAAGCCAACATAGGTTTATCAAAAACAGATCATGCCAGACTAATCTTATTGCATACTTTGACAAAGTGACAAAATTAATGGACCAGAGGAATGCTGTCAATATAATTTACTTGGACTTTAGTAAAGCATTTGATAAAGTAGACCATAACCTACTACTAGATAAAAGTAGAAAAATGTGAGTTAGACAGCATCACCGCCAGATGGATTCGTAACTGGCTGACCAACCGCACTCAACGTGTAGTCCTCAATGGAACTGCATCTACATGGAGGGAAGTATGCAGTGGAATACCCCAGGGCTCTGATTTAAGCCCAGTACTCTTCAAATATCTTCATCAATGACTTGGATGAGGGTATAGATGGGGAACTCATCAAATTTGCAGATGACACCAAGCTGGCAGGAATAGCCAACACTCCAGAAGATAGGCTCAAGATACAGAAGGATCTTGACAGACTTGAACATTGGGCGCTATCTAATAAAAAATGAAATTCAACAGTGAAAAAGCAAGGTTCTACATTTAGGGGAAAAAAAACAAAATGCACAGGTACCATATATGTGGTACCTTGCTCAATAGTAGTAACTGTGAGGGATCTTGGAGTCCTAGTGGACAACCATTTAGATATGAGCCAGCAGTGTGCAGCAGCTGCCAAAAAAGCCAACACAGTTCTGGGCTGCATAAATAAAGGAATAGAATCAAGATCACATGAAGTGTTAATACCACTTTATAATGCCTTGGTAAGGCCACACTTGGAATATTGCATTCAGTTTTGGTTACCATGATGTAAAAAAGATGTGGAGACTCTTGATAGAGTGCAGAAAGGGGCAACGAAGATTATTAGGGGACTGGAGACTAAAACATATGAAGAACAGTTGCAGGAACTGGGTATGACTAGTTTGATGAAGAGAAGGACTAGGGGAGACATGACAGCAGTGTTCCAATATCTCAGGGGTTGCCACAAAGAAGAGGGAGTCAAACTATTCTCCAAAGCACCTGAGGGTGGAAGCAGCAATGAGTGGAAACTAATCAAGGAGAGAAGCAACTTAGAACTAAGGAGAAATTTCCTGACAGTTAGAACAATTAATAAGTGGAACAACTTGCCTGCAGAAGTTGTGAATGCTCCAACACTGGAAATTTTTAAGAAGATGTTGGATAACCATTTGTCTGAAGTGGTGTAGGGTTTCCTGCCTAAGCAGGGGGTTGGACTAGAAGACCTCCAAGGTCCCTTCCAACTCTGTTATTCTATTCTGTTCCGTTCCGTTCCATTCCGTTCTGTTCTGTTCTGTTCTGTTCTACAATGGGTGGTATGCATCTTCTTCAATCTCAAGCCCTCTACCAGAGGTCTGCAAGCTTGAGGGTTCAGTGCTAGATCTTAACTGGTCTCTGCCCTCTTCTTGACAGATATGTCTGAAAGGTTTTCCTGGGATCTATTGGAGCCACTCTCCCAATTTAGGAGCCACAGCTCTGAGTGCTCCCATCACCAGAGGGACAACTTTGGCCTCTACTTTCCACATCCTCTCCAGTATTCCATCAGGCCCTGGTACTTCACTCCTAATATCCTATATAATTTTTTCTTCTTGAAAACTAAGATTTCTAGCATTCTTTTTCACACAGGACTTTTCATCAATGCCTCAAGTAAAATCTCTCATCACCCTTGTATTCATCATATAAAAATCATCTTTTCCCAAGGCTTCTATCATGTTAGTTCATTGGTTAATTTTGATTGCCCCTCCCCACCTATGTGCTGCTGGTTATAAGGTATTGACACACATGAAGTGCCAGTATTCAAAATCTGCTTAAATATATCTGTTGCTTTGTAAATGTAGTAAAGAAATTTATATACTGTCTATGTAGAATGATTTAGGACTGTTGAACGTAAAGGGTTCTAATTGATTTTGTGACTCTTGCAATTCGTCTTATTTTCTCTTGTTGTTTTTACCAGACATAAAATATATTGAAATGTCACCAGGCAAAACCAAGTATCAAGAGTCTTGGCAGAGCTCAAGAAGTCCTTCCAGCACTCCATTTTCTGTGTCTTCCCCAAACCGGGGTCATTTATTTCCACGTGGAGGCAACCTTGGCTATAACTGCGATGCAGTTGGTAATATTTCTGGAAGTGCACAGCATTTCTCCCCTTCAGGAAGGCAGTCACCAACTTGCATCCAAGTATCAGAGAGTATCTCCATTCCACAACGAGATCAGAAGAACTTTGCATCCTATGGTTCAAATTCTTCCCTAGCTTCCTCTCCGGGCATTCTGCAGCTCAGGAGGATGGCACAGCGATGCAGTGAGGCATCGATGCTTTCAACAAGTCCTGGGTCAGATACCAGTTACATTTTTGGAAGGTAAATGCACTATATAAAGGGGGTTATCCTGTGTGATTATTTGATATTTCTCTGTAGTTAAGTATCATTGTCTGAGCTACTTTGCAGTTGCTGTCTTACAAGAAGACTATCAGGCAGGAAGGAAGAGGAAAAAATGTATAGCAATGATGGCAGGAGAAAATGGCAGCAGTGATGAAAAACTCAGTCAGAGCAGAATAGTGCCGTCAACAGACACCTTGGCCTGGTCACACTACCTCTAATCCAGCAACAATTGTGCACATTTAAAGATGGTAACTGGAAAAGATGAACAGGAATGGGGAAATGACAGGAGAAAGTAGGTTTCACCAATTGACTTGTTTGGTTAGGGAAGGTGTATTTCAAGGCAGCTGCTATGCTATTTTGTTTGGGCATAGCCAAAATTTTTAGTTCCTCTGCGTCCCTCACTATGTTAAAATAACTAAGAATCACTTTTTTAAAATCAAGGTTAGGAAATGCTGGGAACCAAATCAATACATACCTAAGCAGATCCACTAGCGCACCAAATATCTGTTGCTTAAATCCAGCAGAAATATCTTAGACATTGGGGGACCACATAGACCACTGAATCCAAATGCCTTGGTTATTTGGATATTTGGTTCTATTAATTCTATCATCAAGTGCCTTCTACTTTGGAAGGTTGATGGCCAGAAATCCCATTTTGTCCACATTGACTACGGAATAGAAAGATATGGTTAAAGCCTAGATGACTTGCACATTCTGTCATTGGCCAAATCCAGGTTGGTTCATCCATTTTAGGACTGTTTTTCTCACCCCGGGGTAAGAGAGTGCTTAGAGACTCATTTGCACAACTTGCTATTGAACACATTTTTTGTTTCCTGTACTGAGTTGTTTAGTCTTCATAGAAGACCATAATGCCTATTACAGCAGAGTCTTTAGAAAAGTCCCAGGAAGTAAATCAGAAACATAAATTTGACTTTCCACACTGGATTCAATGCAGGAATTCAAATAAAAGCATTCCCTGTAGATTTAGTGAGCATATCCACTGCGGAAGAGCATATCCACTTCTCTAGGAATTTGTTTCTACAGCCAAACGTTTCAACTGTTTGGGTTTCTTTCCTAATGTCCAAGTGGAATCTGCCTTCCTATAACTTAAGACCATTATTTGGTTTCTTGCATTCTGGAATAATACAAGCTATGTTTTCTTGATATGTTTTCCTGCTTGAGCGGAGGGGGGCTGGACAAGAAGACTTCCAAGATCCCTTCCAGCTCTATTCTGATTGATTCTGATTGATTGATGATGCCCCATTAGTTGACGAATATTGTCAAAATATGCCCTCTCCAAAGAAACATCATCTACCTCCAGTTGTTTCCATTTAGAATTTTGAAAATATGAGTGTTTAAAGAAAGCACCACTAATTAGCTGGTCACAGGGAGATGGAACAGTGGTTTTATCTAGATGAGCTTCTATTATTCTTTTAGACATATTTAGCAAAACTGGACACCATTAGAGAGTTCTAAAATCTTGTGTACCTAGCATGCATGATTTGCTCCCATTTGGATATTTAGAACTAACAATAGTACAACCCTAGTCTTCTCTAATTATTTTTGTATTTTTTTTCTTTTTTGCAGCAGCAGCAGCCAATCATTGTCCAACCATGAATCTGACACACCTCTAACTAGGTCAATAGGAAGTCCCTCCTCTGTTGAATCCCTGACAGGATGTTATGTTACATCCAATAGCCCTAATTCTTCCTACCCCAGAGCCACATGCTCCCAGAAAGAGAATTCTCCTCTAACTCAGCCATACCAGAAGGGACAAACCCATACCTACACCCACTCTCTTTCATCTGTTACAAACCCACCACTCCCAATCCCTATAGTGCTCATCAATGGTCTCCCAGAAGAGAGTGAGACAGCTACTCAACTTTCCAGGGGCTTCTCCAGTTCCTTCAAAGATAAGATGCCTAAGACCAATTGCAGCAGTTTTTCAGGAGTTAATGGTTTAAACAATTCCTATTCTGACAACTCAGGTTCCTCCACTTCATCTCTGGATGGTAAGTTATTC
This sequence comes from Coluber constrictor foxii, assembly GCA_038048745.1. Taxonomy (NCBI): domain Eukaryota; kingdom Metazoa; phylum Chordata; class Lepidosauria; order Squamata; family Colubridae; genus Coluber; species Coluber constrictor. The sequence continues at coordinate 77,534,966 of CM075961.1, forward strand.
CATCCCTATGACTGGAAGTTCACATCTTTGTATCTTAATTTCCAATTGGGCTGCAAATGAATCTCTTATTTGAAAAATTGGAAAGGAATACAACTTTTTGGAATAAATGACCTTCCCCAGATCATGTAATATGTGGTTCACGTATTACTAAATTGCAACTCCTTCCCCAGCCAACATGGATGTTGGAAGCTGAGGTCTACATAACTAAAAAGTACCAATGTAGAGAATGGGTGAAATAAAATTTCCCTGCTGTGGGAAGTAGAGGAAATAATGCAAACTAAAAATGACAGTGTGTCTGCTCAAAAATCAGGGAATAAGGCCAATCTGTATATTACCCAAGCAAAGCATCTGTACAATCAGCCTGGTTAAATTTCCTAAATTGACCACATATTCCCTATTTATTAATTCACTACCCTCCCTCCTCTTCGCCTCTGGGCCTTTTGAAGTATTTCAAGAAGCCTAGTGAAGGAAAAAGCACAAATCAAGATGAAGTAAATTCATTTCAATGCCCTTTTTCCTTATATCTTCCATCTGACAATCAGCTTGAGAAGGAAGCTAGTGGGGAACACCAGTATCAGAAATGGACTGCCCTTGCTTTCTCAGTCTCATACATACCTTTCTCTGCTACCATCTGAACAATATTACCCCAATCAAAGAGGAAGGGGTAGTTGCAGACTTGCAGTTTCAGTCTGTATCCTCTTTCCAGAAAGTAGGACTATCAGAAAAACAAAGTGGCTGATCAGGGGCATCCAATCAATAATTCATCCAGAATGGCATATTGTTGCTTAACAGTAGCCAGATGTTCTAGGAAAATGTACTCACTCTGTTAATATTAAATCCTGACGTGTAATGTTGGGGTTTTGAATGTTTGCTATGAAATCTAATTAAACAGTGTTTACTTTTGAGGGAGAGGAGGGCAGTACAAAATCCAGATCCAAAGCTGGGTCCAAAACAGCAAAATTGATTTAAAATGCTGGCTGGCATGCGATTTGAAGAGTTTCAGTTTGGGGATTCATTAAAGTCCCTGAATATGAAAGTTGTGTTTTTAGCTATCACAACTAAGCAATCTCTTTTAAAATTAGTTGTGTCACCATGTAAAAGAAAAAAACTTTTCTAGCCTTATAAAAATCCAGTATGATGACAGCTACTCTCTAATGTCGCAAAGGACATTAAAAAAAAATCCCTCAAAATGAAAGCTGTAATGAAGCGGTGGAAGCAATATTAGTGAAATGTATGTAAACATAGAGTGTGGTTTTCATTGAACCATCTATTCATTGAACCATCTTGATTTTTAACCCCTTCCCCAGATACCCTTGTGTTAATTGCAAAAGAAAATCAAAGGAATTTCAATTAAGTCATTTCTAACTTACTGTCTGGATTTCAGTGAACCTAGGATCACTGGGAATTTGGAAAGAATTAGGATGTCTCCCATTATCTCAGTGTGGTCCATCCATCTCAGTATTTGTAGACAGAAACAGATGGAGAACAGTGAGATAATCTCTTTTTCCTCTCCAGCTTCATTTATTTTATAAAACCTCCCTTATATGCAGATTCTTTTCTAAAACTTAAAAAAAAAACCTCTATGATGAAAAAAAAATATTTCTGATTGTTCTAACCACATTTCCTTAAACTCTTATTTTTTACTTAGATATATGTATGATTTTTTTTTCATGCAGGGTATTCCAAAGAAGCCCAGACAACTATGAAGTTTGTGATGGATACTTCTAAATATTGGTTCAAACCCAGCATCACAAGAGACCAAGGTAATCTAAGGAAGAGCAGGCAACAAATACACAAAATGAAGGCAAAGCAAGAAAGCTAAAAGACTAAGAATGTGGCCTGATTCAGAAACAGAGATAAATATGATAGTTACATGAATGAGCTGCATGAGCTGATATCTCTTCCCATCTCTGAGTTTTATTAGTTTTTATGGATCCATGGTATTGTCCAGCTTTTTAATACATATTATTCCCCTTGGAAAGCAGGCTAGAAATACTTACTTCCAAGATCCATTTCAGAAAAAAAGAAGTTGCTGGCAGCTCCATTAAAGGCTTTGCTTTACAGTATTGGACTCAACAGTGCTACAGGCATCTTATATCCTAATAAACATGCTTTTGGGAGAAAACAAAAAAGGAAGGGGTGACAATTCTGTCCTTTCAAGGCTATTGTTGTTAAATGATACATCTTGCTGGGATGGCCCACGGGATCCTTGGAGAGTGCTTAATTCACAACTTCAAATCCAACCACCATCTTTTGACTTCTTCACCATAGGTGTAGTTCAAGTACACACTGAACCATACCTTTATCTTCCTTCTAGGAGCACATGTTAGTTTTGGAAAGGGAAAGTTCCAAGCTTGCTTCTGATGTAAAAAAAAGGGTGGGGGGGCAGAACTATAGTTGCAGGAGGAAAAAAAAACCCCAGCCAATAGAAGTTAGCTTCCCTGTGCTTTTTCTCCCTCTATTTTTATACGTTTTCTAGCCATTTTCTTCATTTGGCTCAGAATATGGGTGGAGTGAAAAGGATAATGAGAAAAGAGTTATACACCAAAATAATTTCAGAGAAGTGTGTTTAAAAGAGATTTGTTCAAGCATTTGGGTACGTTAGGAAAGTTGTGCACAATTGCTCCATACAAGTTATCAACAAAATTCAGTATAATTTTTTAACTGACCTATTAAACTAAAGTCTGTAAAAAAAAACCTGAATCAATTCCGTATAGATACAGAAAGGAACCAGATTTATATTGATTTACGTCTCCATTTTGGAGAAGAGTCAACATGCAGAAGGAAGCGATAAAAGGATTTAATCCTTTCCCTCCCTTCCTTATTAGGAAAATGGAAGCTTCTGGAAATGCAAATGAATGTTGGTAGAGTTATTAGATGAGACAAAACAAATGTCTCTCAGTTACTTTTCCCTGCCTTGATTTACAGACTATTTATCTACCTATTTACCTACCTTATGTTTTGAAATTCCAAACTTTGGAACAACTTATTTCTGTCCCCAGTTTCCCCTAAAATAAAACATTCCCTGATAATAAGCCCAATCAGGCTTTTGAGTGCATGCACTAAAATAACCCCCCCAAAAAATAAGCCCTCCCCAAAAATAAGCCCTCCCCAAAAATATTTAAACTCATGCTCAGCTGGTCCTCGCCATTTCCTCTGGTTAGGATTAGGGAGACAGAGCTGGAAATCAGGTAAGATGGCAAGAGGAGCCCATCTTGCTCCATGCACCCCAAAGTAATAAAATATGCCTGAAAATAAGGCCAAGCACTTATTTCGGGGTTTAAAAAAAATATAAGATAGGGTCTTATTTTCAGGGAAACACTGTAGTACAATGTAAGTTTCAGCCTTACGTATAGGTATTTGCTGCATTCAAATTGAGTTGATACAACTGCTCAAAATAATTATACCATTTGTCATCTACTTTCTTATTGGTAAAACAAAGCTACATTGATAAAGACGGGTATCCAATCACACTCCCCTGCCCTGACATTTTAAGAGATATTGTCTATATAGCTACTATTTGCTCACAGCTATTGCTGACATATTCATGCTAAATATGGCATTTTATTTGTTCTTTCTGATAACTCCCACAATTTTCTTTTGTGAGATGGACTCTACATACAAAGCCAGTAGTACCAGGCCATACCTGGGAAAGGAATTTTTTTTCCCCAGATATGGTTCTAATACTATGGTTTTATATGTAGCTGGTTTATTCCTGTGTGGATCTGAAAGGGAGAGCTTGCAAACTGATGAGCATAATATTGCATATCAAGATATGCAATATTATTGAGGAGCAGGCAGTTTTTTCTCCCTAGGACCTTCAATTCTTTCAGATATAGAGCCTTTTTAATCTTATCTCAGGTACTAAAGAGCAAAGAGACTGAGCTGTAAATCAAAAAGCTGCCAAATCCAATCTGGCCTCTGTGTAACTTGGTCAAATAGCCTTAAGTAAGCCATTATCGCTCTCTGCAACATATGATCACAATATTGGTTTACTGTGAAGGTTGCCAGCTCAGTAGTACACATGAAGTGCTTTGAACACAGAAAACACTGTTTGCAAAGTATACAAATGCTTATTAATCTCTCTTTATTTTTTTGATATGTTGATACTTTGTTCTTTGGGTGTATGTCTTAACAGCTATCCAACTGCTAATGGACGAGCCACCGGGTACATTTATTATGAGGGACAGCACATCTTATCCTGGTTCATTTGGCTTAGCCCTGAAAGTCTTCAGCAACAAAGCAGGTACTCAGAATTCCTGCTTCAAACCGCAAAAAAGTGATAATAGAGAGGGGCCAAAAGCAGCCTTCTCCTACCTGATGCTTTCCAGATGTATTTTGCTATAAATTGTAGAATTCCCAAGCAGAGGGCCCGTTGGCTGGGAAATCTGGAAGTTGCAGCTCTAGTATATTTGGAGGGCATTACATTGAGAAAACCTGCTCTGGTGCCAAACTGCAGAAACCCCTCTTAAGGGATTCTTTATCTAGGCTTCCACCTGAATGTTTCCAGTCTGAATACTGATGAGACCTAAAAAGGAAGGGAAAGATAGCAGACTCCCAAAAATTTGACAGTTGCAGTGTTGGAAAACAAGAGAGGCTATTGACTCTCGCAGAGAGGCAGCACATTTGCTTCTCCTAAAAACTGATGATGCAACTGCAGCTAATGCAGAGAGGTGATAGTTCCCTGCATGGCCAAAAGCTCCAAACTACATGGCTGTAGTTAATCATTTGACATATTGCTCACTGCATGTTCCCAGTTGCCTTGTGGCACACAGTTAAGGAAATTCTGCAAAAATGAAAAGCAGAGCTCTGTAATTGGTAGAGCACAGCATCTCCATAAAAGCAACCAATCGTCATTACATTTTTTAGAAATCAAAACCGAACAAATCTCAAGTTTTTTCACACAGGAAAGCAATAGTGGGGGAAACCCCAGAGGGTAAACCAGCAGAGAAGTGAAAGAGGAGAGGAGAGATGACTGATGAGGCGTCCAAAGGAACTGCGAACAAATAAAAAAGAAAAACAATAGAAAGTTGGCAAACGGCTGTATTCAGAGTCTTTCTGAATCAAGGGCAGTGTGAAATTCAAGTCAGAGGAAACTTAGCTTCTCATATTGGAAGCAACCTGCAATATGTCGCAGGGGAAATGAAACAGAAACAAAGCAATCCTAATGTACTGGAGCCTGTCCATGCAAGGATTTCAGGGTAAAGTAGTTGCAAGCCAGGGCAAGCAAGCTTTCTGTGACTTCAGTATCAGGGAGGGGAATGCAGCTGAAGGGAAATGTAAACTTCTCTATTAATTAACTATTTGTGCCCCAGTTGGGTTATGAAGCACAGGAAGATAGAAGTTAATGATCATTAAGAGGAGCGGAGCAGAATGTTCTGTGTCATTCTACACAACTTTGAGTTTCTCCAATTTGGCTCAAATAGCAAATTTTGCTGGGTGGTGGAAATAATATATTTAAAACAGAAGAGAGCAGTGAGAAATTGAAAATAATGTGATAAAATATTGCAACCTTTGTTTTAATGTTAAAAAATTAATATTTATTTCTATTATTAAAAATATATACTAAAGTAAAACTGTGCCATGCCATATTGATGCCTTCTAAATATATTCAACTATAACTCCCATTAGTCCTACCCAGCCTGGTCATTGGAAATTATGAAATTTGTATTCCAGCCCATTTGAGGACTCTATGCTGGAAAAGGCTGCAAAAAAATGCACATATCCCTGTACACAGAGAGAGAGGAAACATAGGTTAAAGAATATCTGCTCATTTCCTTCTTCCCAATTTTGTTTGGTTTACATTGCATTGGCAGGCCAAAAACAATATTTTCTCTGTGATGGGTGGTATGGCTGAACTTTGTAGAAGGCATTTTCTGTTGTTGTCGTATACTGAAAAGGTTCATGATTGTGATAAAAGATCAGGGTATCATTTTGGCTCCAAATTCCATTGTTTGTGGTAAATTATATTGTTACGTTTAGGACTCCAACTCATTAGCTTTCGTTTGAAATTCAATCCAAATCTCACATTACTGAATTTGCAATCACGTATTTCTTTAAATAGAGATTTTTAGGCACATGAATTGCTGGGAGACTGTGCAACCCGTTTCATGAGACATTGAGTTTAGTTTTTTAAAGTTTTAACTTTCACATCTCTGGAAGAATTCCACTATGAGTCCATCACTGATTTATATTCAGAAACACTTTGTTTCATGAGCTGAAACTATTCTCAAAACAATTCTGCTCCTTCATCTGGTTTAGATTTATAACAAAGAATTTCCATACAATTAAAAGTTGATAATAGCATCGGAAAATCAGAAAAAAAATATGTGTGTTACCTATTTCTGTATACAAAACTGGGTTCAAGAATTATGTCTTCATTCATATCATAGCCAATATTAAACATATACAGCATCAAAATCAGAATTAGAGAGAAAGAGTAGAATTAAAGCCTTAAAAATCCAATTTTAAAGCTCTTTGGAAAGCTTCCAGTGTAAGGTACTGATTTTTTTATAGGTTGCATTTCAGTTTGTTTTGCTTTGCTTTAAAGGAGAAGATGCTGGTAACCACATTAGACACTTCCTCGTTGAGTCTTCTCCCAAAGGAGTGCATCTTAAGGGCACGGAAGAAGAACCCTATTTTGGTAAGATTGTTCGTCTAGTTGGTTTCAGCTACTTATGCTTAAGTTGTGACTGTCATATATTCATGCATATAGTTATTAGCTGAGGTTGCAATTAGCTGAGGTTGAGGCGGTTGCATCTTAGTTGCTTTTTGCTCCTAAAAATGCCCTTCCCATTTGATTCAGCAAGGTAAAGGGGAAAGTTTTCCCTTTCCAGTCGTGTCCAAATCTAAGGGGCACTATTCATTTTCATTTCTTAGCCGAGGGAGCCAGCAGTCATGTGGCTAGCATGACTATATGCTGATGTATATGGAACACTGGTACTTTTCCAGCAAAGTGGTATCTATTTATCTACTCACATATGCATGCTTTCAAACTGCTAGATGGGAGAAGCAACTGGAGCTCAGGCAGGACTCAGGTCTCGAACCTGGGCTGTCAGCTTTCCAGCTAGTAACTATTGAGCCATCATGCACACACACACACCCCTTTGAAATAAACTCAGCCTTCTGTTTCAATTAAGTGGGACCAGGTATCTATGCAAAAAAACCATTTTTTGGGCACAATGGTTACATAATAGATTTTAATCCTCTGTGGTCTGTGTGTCATAAATGTCATAAATGTGACAGTCTTGGAAGGCAGCGGACCTTTTCACATAGTTTACAATTCTAGAATCAATAAACAGAGAGGCACGCTACATGAAATATCTTACCTTTTTCTAGTAATGTCTTATGGGGGAAGATAATCTTTTCCATCTCTTCCTTTATCTTGAAGAGTGAATCTTACCATTTCAGATTGGATCTCTGATATTCAGCTGGCCTACTCATAAATCAGTGTAGCTTCTTAAAAATCCTCCTGAAAGTTGGTACAGGGGAAACATTTTCTAAAGCATCAGAAATGCACACACTGTGTAAATGATCTTTTCCTAATATGTGTAAACCTTTTTATAAACCTTCCCCTTATACATTGATTTTGGTATACATATCTTTTTTTAAGAAAAGTATGGGCTTTTGCAAAATTTAATAAATATACAGTGTTTTACAGAGTGCATTCTAGTTTGGGATTAGATTTAGCAAGTGAATTTGCATCAATCTTTTTACCATTTTCATTCATCCGTTATCATTCCATTCAAAGTAACAAGGGAGGGAGGGAGCATCCAAATAATGGAAAACCACCACCACCTCAAGAATTTCCTTCCTGTTACTCAAAATCCCCCACCCCATTCTTTTCATACCCACAAATGTGTCTGTTGGTCTCATAAATCTCTAGTTTCTTACCACTACTACCCCAGTTGTTGCTTACCTGAAAATTAATAATTTAGACATGTAGGATGAGAGGTAATAATGAGGAATATAGAGATTTTAAGAACACTTTGTACAAACCTCATCCGTTTGTTCTTTATTACAGGGAGTCTCTCAGCATTTGTATATCAACACACCATTATGCCATTAGCACTACCCTGCAAACTGATTATTCCTAGCCAAGGTATGTTTAGAATCTTGGACAAAGAGTTCCTGCAAAGATCAGAAGAATAATACACAAATTCTTATAAATCTTATAGATACCAGCCAACAACAATTCCTTTTTAAACCCAAATATATTTGCGAATGAGTAAAAACCCCCAATGAAAAGGATAAGTAAACAACTATTAATGTATTTAAACCGAACTCTGCATCATATTGGAATTGCAGATTTCCAGAGATCTTTCTGGTAGAAGATATGGTTGTGCATCAAGGCTTTCATTTAATATATTTTGTAATGTGATTGTAACTGGTGTGCTGTTATACCTACCTTAGCTTTTCTCAGTGATGAAAATCCAGTCCTTGGTTCAGAAGTTGCTCTTCCTTTGTCCCAGAAAACTGCTGGTGAGTATAATGAGAGTAAGCATTTTTCTTCAATTAACCAGACCATTTTATATCCTAAAGGTTAAGGTAATAAATAACAGCCTACAGTTTGGTCTACATGTTTTGTCTCCTTTCAGTTTGTCACTTTTCTATGAAGATGTCATTTTGTGCTACCATTCGGACCACAATATCCTGTATCTACACAGAAATATTTTTTGGGCATGATGGTTACATAATAGATTTTAATCCTCTGTGGTCTGTGTGTATGTGTGTGGGAGAAAGAGAAGAGAGGGAGGGAGAGAGGGAGGGAGGGAGGAAAGAAGGAAGGAAGGAAGGAAGGAAGGAAGGAAGGAAGGAAGGAAGGAAGGAAGGAAGGAAGGAAGGAAGGAAGGAAGGAAGGAAGGAAAGTGTTGGAAGAATTGTCCATCTGGGTTCAGTTCCAAGTGGGGAAAAAGAAACTGGAAACATGGAGATTGCTTAGAAAGATGGTTTAATGGTGGACAGGAATCACATGGTTTGAGTTCCTAAACAGGAGCACATGGCTTGAGCCAGTGGTGGGATTCAAGTAATTTAACAACCGGTTCTCTGCCCTAGTGATTTCTTCCAACAACCAGTTTGCCAAACTGCTCAGAAAGTTAACAACCAGTTCTCCCGAAGTGCTGCAAACTAGCTGAATCCTACCACTGGGATTGAGCTCCTGAGCATAATCACATGGCTTGAGTTCCTGAGTAAAAAACAAAAAAGCCCGAGATGCTGGGAGTGCCTTGGTTTTATGATCTCTGTTGGGCCCCACCTCTGAGTTTCTTGTTCCTGTATAAGAAATGTATCCTGATTGGTTATCAAACTCCCAGGTGGTCTAGGAGTCTCAGCTAATTTTGTAGGTTGTCTCTCAAACTTGCCATGTGGTGAGTTTCTGTTGCTAGATAGGTCCTATTGTGTTGCAGATGATGGCCCATTGAGTGAGCTTGGCTGAGGCTTTAATGGCCCATTGACAAAGTGGGAGGGGGGAGCAGGAAGCTGCTTTGTCTTTAAAACATATTTCTTCATTTCTCATCCAGGGAAATATAATAGTCTTTTTAAATATTTCCTAATATATTTCATTCTTCAAGGAGAGGGATGAGTGCTAACTTCCTACAGAAGGAAGGAAGGAAGGAAGGAAGGAAGGAAGGAAGGAAGGAAGGAAGGAAGGAAGGAAGGAAGGAAGGAAGGAAGGAAGGAATTTCAGAAGTAGTTGTCAAATCTGACTGGTTTTGACTATGGCTTGGGGGGAAGGGTTAAGAGAGGCATTTAGCCCATTCATCACTACTGACAACTGGTCAAAGAGAGGCCTTCCAGAAAAATCAGCTAGGAAGCCTTCATCAGATACTATAAAACTGAGCTACCAGATAATACTCACTTGTTTCATTAGGTTCAAAGCAGGGGTAGGTTCTACTTATCTTTACTACCGGTTCACAACACATACATATATACATATCGGGGTAATAGAGGACAAAGCTTCTCAAAGTTTCCTGCTTTTTGACTGCTTGTATGAACAGTCAGGCTTTATGATTTCATGCTCATTTTCATGCTTCCTTTTGCTGCACACATTGATTTTCTTTCTGGGAGATTTTTTTCTTTCTTTCCTTCTTGGCTTTTTTCCTTTCTTTTCTCTGCCTATGTAATTTCATCACTGGCAAACTATAGCAACTATTAGCACAGGTAGGGTTATTCCTGAGTTAGTTTTGCCCAGTTGTGCAGATCATTTGTTGTGCTGTTCTGCTCAGCTTTCAAAGGGACATGGACAACCAGGAAGGATAAAAGGGGAAGTGATGGGGTCCTGTCAAAGGTACTTGGCAATGCCAGCTCAGAAGCACCAGAGACTAAGCATGAGACAGGACCTTGCAATTCCAGAGAAGTGAATGGGAGGACAGGGTGACTCTCCCATTTCATTGCAGCGGAAAATTGTCTCTGAGCTCATGGATCCAGCACTGCTTGGCTTGCCAGGCCCCTTATCTGCTCCGGAACTGGTTGGTGCCAACAGTGTATCTGCACCAAGAAATCTCTTAAGTGATATAAAGTATATCCTCATTCCTGTTCCATCATTGTAATTTTAACAACTTGGCTGGCAACATCTTTGTTTTCTCTCTTAACATAACCTTCATCTCATGCCCAGCTCATGAATGAAGCAACCTTAGGGCTACCTCACAAGTTTTAATGTTTTTTTCCAGCATCAAGGGGAGTAAAATTTGTTAAACTCTTATCATTCATTACTTAGTATCTCAATACAGATAAGTCTTCGACTTATGACCGCAATGGGGCCCAACATTTATGTTGCTAAGTGAGACATTTGTTAACTTAGTTTTGCCCCATTTTATGACCTTTCTTACCATAGTTGTTAAGTGCATCATTGCAGTTATTAAGTTAATAACACTGTTGTTAAGTAAATCCGGCTTGCCCATTGACTTCGCTTGTCAGAAAAGGTGATCCCATGATCCCAGAGACATTGCAGCCGTCATGAATATGAACCAGTTGCCAAGCATCCCAATTTTGATCACATGACCATGGAGATGCTACAACACTCATAAGTGTGGAAAACGATCATAATTCACTTTTTTTCCAATGCTGTTGTAACTTTGAATGGTCAGTAAATGAATTGTTGTCAGTCATAGACTAACCTGTACAGAAATCAGGCATGTAATAAACAATGTTTTCAAGGAAAGATTCACATCAGCAACGGGAATTGCAAACTTTTTTTTTTTAATTTGATTTATATGCCGCCCTTCTCCGGAGACTCAGGGCGGCTTACAATGCATTAAGCAATAGCCTTCATACTTTTGTATATTTATACAAAGTCAGCTTATTGCCCCCACAATCTGGATCCTCATTTTACCTACCTTAGAAAGGATGGAAGGCTGAGTCAACCTTGAGCCTGGCTAGGATTGAACTCACAGAAATTACAGGCAGCTGGTGTTAATTGCTGCCTTTAGTAGGAGGCATTAGCCCCCTACGCTACACAAGCTCTTTCATGCCCGTATATACTGTACATATATGCTTTAATATCATTTTGTCTCTTCTTCTTGTACTTCTTTTCTACTCCCTTTCTATGGCTCTAATCCCCTGATTTGTTCTAGATTTCTTGTTTTGCTTCTTTTAGTATTTCTGTCACATGCTCTTGTTTTGTTATCTATCAAAACTTCTCACAGCCACGGGGACAACCCCTGAGTGCCATTGCAGCATCCTGTGAAAATTTACAGCTGCTACAAAGCACAGCAGACTTGTAATCAATGCAAATTTTTATCTGATCTCACTTACCACAAAAGCTTGCTAAGGCCCCTTCCTGGTTTAAATGATGAAGAGACAATTTCTGACAAGTGAGGGGCATATTTTGATGATCATTTAGGATTGTTGTTGTTGTTGTTTGCAAAAGCTCATAATTACTTTTGTGAACAGGGTTAAAAAAAATGAGAAAATGAACCCTGTTAAGATTTATATGTAAATGTTTTGTTTCCATTATAATTTTTCATATCACTGTTCGCAATGTTCAGATAGTGCTGCAATTCAGTGTTTATATATATATTTAATTGTAGTTAAGAAAATATATACATTTTTTAAAACCATGGCAAGATGAAGCAGAAAAGCACTCCAGATCTTGTAGCCATTGCTAACTTCCAGACTTTTAAGGTGCCGGAAATCAAAAACCTTACAACAATGGCAGAAATCAAAAACCTTACAACAATGGCAGAGGCAAATGCAAATGGGGTACTTTCACTACTGCATCTGTGTAAGATTATGCAGCAAAATTTTTATGAGTAGCCAAAAATATCATGATATGATCACAAAGAATGTTAATCAACAGTCCACTCCCTTCTGAAGCACATATTAATTCCTTCTTGATTAGCCCATTGAAATCCAATATCTTCTCTCCTGTCCTCTCTTTAGTTAAAAAAAATGATTTGGGGTGTTATTTTTTTTTAAAAAAAGCTATCATAATTACAGTTCCAAATAAAGCTTCATTCTATACAATGTGATCTGGTAAGATGTGAATTTGTTTGATTAAACAAACAAATCTCCAGCCTGCCTTCTGCTTTTTTCACATGTTTTATTGTATTTTTTTAAATATATTATGCACTTGTAGTGTAGAAATAGACCAGGGGTGTCAAACTCAAAGCCTGGGGGCAAGATCCAGCCTGCAGGGTGCTTAGATCTGGCCTGTGGGGCCGCCCTAGAAACAGCAAAGGACCGGCCCACGTGCCTCTGCCAGTGAAAACAGAGCTCAGGAGGGCCACATGCGGCCTCCCAGTCTCCATTTTCAGCTGCAACGGACTCCTGCTGCCCTCTGCCAGCAAAAACAGAGTTCAAGAGGGCCCCCTGAGCTCTGTTTTCACTGGCAGAGGATGGCAGGAGGCCATTGCAGCTGAAAATGGAGCTCTGGAGCCTGTTTTCACTTGCAGAGTGCTTGGGCCACCACAGATGCCCCCGGCACAAGTGACATCAAGCTGGCCATGCCCGCCCTGGCCATGCCAACCTGAGGTCAAACACAAGCTGATATGGCCCTCAATGAAATCATGTTTGACACCCCTGAAATAGACTTTTGTTACTGTCTCATAACTCTTGGTTTCCTTCCATTTTTTCAAAATGTTTCGTATTCTTTAATTTCTCAATGATAGCCACCAGAGATAACCTTCTTCTTCTTCTTCTTCTTCTTCTTCTTCTTCTTCTTCTTCTTCTTCTTCTTCTTCTTCTTCTTCTTCTTCTTCTTCTTCTTCTTCTTCTTCTTCTTCTTCTTCTTCTTCGTCTTCTTCTTCTTCTTCTTCTTCTTCGTCTTCGTCTTCGTCTTCTTCTTCTTCTTCTTCTTCTTCTTCTTCTTCTTCTTCTTCTTCTTCTTCTTCTTCTTCTTCTTCTTCTTTTGCCTTTTTTGTCTTTTAGTATGTAATCTCCTGTATCTGCACTCGGTGACTATGGAAACCCTCACTGGCAAAGCTGCAGTTCAGAAAGCTGTATCTTCCACTTTTGAACAAGAGATACTGCCTACGCCCACCATTGTCCACTTCAAAGTTACTGCACTAGGAATCACTTTGACTGACATCCAGAGAAAGTAAGAAAGATGGCCTGAGGGCAGGGAGCCATTTTCTGTAGCCATCCCTATCAGAAAAAAAAGTTCAAATGGAAAAGATGGTGTATTTTTTTCAAAATTTTATAAAAATTTTGTATGGGGGCGTGATGGCTCAGACATTAAAGACCCTGAGCTTCTCATCTGGAAAACTAACAGCCTAGATTTGAGACCTGAGAGGCATACAATGGGGCAAGCGTAGTGGTGGGCTGTTCCCGTTCACTCCAGTTCAGGCGAATTGGTAGTGGCAGTGGCAGTGGCAGGAGGCTTCACCCACCCGCTCAGACGTCATTAAAAACGATCTGTGCATGCACAGAAACACCGCACACTTGCAAAGCAAGTGAATGCATGAGCACACTACCAATAGCAAACCAGTAGCACTGAGATTTGAAACCAGTGGTGGGTTCCTCCCGGTTCAGCCTGGTTCTCCTGAGCCTAGCGGTGACGATATGACGTCACCAAACCGGTTCTGCCCCCATCTCCCACGGGGGTGGAAAGCTGCTCCTTTATAACTCCAGCTCCTATCACTAATGTAAGTACAGGTTTTGGGGACTGGTTCACACACCACATTAACCCAAATGTGATTTGTTTACTTTGGTTTTAGTCCAGCGTTTGAGCCCAGCCATTGTCTGTTTTCACGTCGTATATGAAATAGGCCACTATGAATTATTTAGCAATTCAAAACTTAAAAACTTTGGCTTGGTACTATGTTTGAACATAACGCCTGCCTGAGTCAGTGACCAACTTTATGTGTCATGCTATTATGGCATTTGGGGTTTGGTTTAATTTACATAGACTACAGTCTTGAATAAAGAAATCAGTCATGTTTTATTTCTATTGAAATCAATGGGACAATTAGTCATAAATAAAAAAATGAGCTGTTTACTGTATTTCAATGAATTAAATCATGTGTCATTCGCACTAGATCCAGCCCAGTCTGACCAGCAAAAGAAACATTCCTGTGAAATAGCAAACACTTTGAACAACTTAATCTCCTTTATTTTAAAGCAAGATTAAGACGATTGGTGTTATATCTCAGTGATTTCACAATGATTTTACTGGAACTAAATTACAACACTTAAGGCTGCTGTCATATAAACCCATACCTGGATTACTACACATATTCTACCCATTAAATATAAGTGGGATCATTGAAATAGGGTTAAGAATTGTTTTTATTGCATTGCAATGCATGCATTGATTTATCATTTTCAACGTGTAATTTTTCCTTATCTTCTTGACTAATTGCATACATTTTTAAAATGTGCATCCAATATAATATTCGGTAGTCATCTCAGCTCTTAGCCTGAAAAGCATCGACTGGGGTCATTTCACTATAAAATGGCATGATAGTTCTTGCTAGTGGGAATACAAATATGTTCTCTATTCTTTGAATCTCTCCATTGCTTTCTTCACACACAAACACCCTTTTCCTTCAGAATCTTTTTCAGACGGCACTATCCATTGGCTACTATCAGTTTTTGTGACATGGATCCTGAAAATCGAAAGTGAGTATTCTTCACCTTAAATCTTACAACAAGTATTGAAGGCTGATTTTAAGACGTATTTTCAAAGCAATTTCAAGATGTTATGCACAAGAAAACTAGGGACAAGGAACAAAGAATGTCATGTAATCATTGCCATACCCTGAACTGTAGCAAGCCCTTGTAAAAAAAAAATTCTCCACCACAAGGGAAATTATAAAATGGATTGCATAATACAGTCCATTCATGTCCTTATTTCATGTTATATGCATTTTATTCAATTGCATGCACCAAAAAAAAAAATGATTTCAATCTTGGGAAGCTGCCGAGCTGCTAATTTATCATTCCCTTGAAAGGTCTTCTCCTCATATGGCTAATATCCAGGGATTAAGGTGTAAGAGAAATCAAAAGTTTTTCACAAATACTGAAATATATGTAGTCCTCATCTTACAACCATGAGAAAGTTGTTAAGTGAGTTTTGCTTCATTTTACCACCTCTTTTGCAACAGTTATTAAGTGATCTGACTTCCCCATTGACTTTGCTGGTCAGAAGGTCGCAAAAGCGATCATGTGACCTTGGGAGGCAGCAATGTTCATAAATATGAACCAGTTACTAAGTATCTGAATTTTGATCATATGATCACGATGCAAAGGTTGCAACTGCAAAAAACAGCCATAGTGATCACTTTTTTCAGTGCTGTCGTAACTTTGAGCACTCACTAAGTGAACTGTTGTAAGTCAAGGACTACCTGTAATTTTGTACAACTTTTATTACTCAAATATTTATTTATAATTCTTTTATTAAGAGTTCTGATAAAAGATAAAAATTAGCAAGAACTAAAAAAAGAAGGAAAAGAGGGAAAAAGATAAAAAGTGTAAGCAAAAAGAAATAGAAAGTAGTAGCTTCAGATTTTATCTACAACAAATATAAGTACAATTAACTTTTACCTGTGATTATTTTTTAATCGTTTTTTTATATATTGTCTACTTTTTTTAGTCCTCAAAGTTATAAACCATAAGTCAATTTTTTTTCTGCTTCATTCAAAGGGGTTTTCAGCCAGCAATAAGCATAGTTTTCTTAGACCAGAGATCTTCAAACTTGTCAGCTTTAAGACTTGTGGACTTCAACTCCCAGAATTCTCCAGCCAGCTATGCTGTCTTAGACAATACAATCACAGGCCAACAACAAACTCCACAGAGCCTAAACACTTCTTTTTTTAAAAAATTGACTTGTTTAATGAGGATTTCAAATATACTACAGCCAATCCAGTGTTTGATTCTATTGCTGAACTCAGATAATGGCAATAGATACTGATTCTGGAGTATTGCAAAAGCTTCAGAATGTTGAAGAATCTTCAGATCCTCCCATGATTTATTTCCCCGAAATGTTTTGTTTTAGTAACGTATTCAAAATATTTTATCAAAGTTACTTCTTTTCTTCCAACATATATGGTCTTTGGAGGGGTAATGATACTATCTGTTATTTTCCAAGTGAGAATATTTCCCAGCAACCTACTTTATTGTTTGCCTGCACCTGGAAATAGTTCCCAATGAATTGTTTTGTCAACATAACAACAGAACTGAGGTTCTGTTGATGTTCTCTTGATGGCATGTCTGGAACTCAAGCATTTGTTGTGACGGTGTAACTTTAAAGAATGTGGGGGGGTTTTTTAGCACTACTGAAACGTATGCTCTTGTACAAATTTAAGAAAATATAGAATTTGTTTTTATTGTACATTTTTTTTCTACAGCAAATCTCTTGTGCTTGTCACATGATTAAAAACAAAAGTGTCTGAGTAATAATGAAATATCCTTAGTGCATTTGGATCTGCTTTCTGGAAGCAAGAGAAATGTAACAGATACTATTCATTGTTCTGGGGGAAGAGATCTATAGTAGTGGCATGGATCAAAGCATGAAACTTAATTGTAAGGATGGGATGGATCACAGCATGGGAAGCAAAAAGCAAAAAAGCTATAGCATTGACATTATGGCAGTTCTGTTCAAAAGCAACAAGATTAGTAACTGTATTTTATTGCCAAGATGGCAATAGTGAGCAACATTGCTGATGAGATACACATTAGTGCCATTTTGCTAATCCAAAATAGTATATGTAAATCAAGCCCTTTAAAAGGAAAATAGCTTCAATGATTTGGTAATAATATTATCTGCATTCTTCAATAACTGATTGAACCCATGACATCAATTTCAGCTTGAAGAGGCTTATAAGAAAGAAACTTATATCACTATCTAAACCAGCTTCTCTTTTTGTGATTTTTTTTCAATTTCCATAGGATCTGAAGTATTTTTGAAATCCATAGTACTCAGTGTGCTAGAAGAACTACATCAGATTTTCAACTAGGCTTCCAATATAGACATTTAGTGCAGGGAATTTTGGGTTACTCTTGAGTAAAATTCTGTTGGAGTTACAGAAAAAAAAATCTTGAATGTTGAGAGGGGTTAAAAAGCTATTCTGAACATGTTTATTTTTTTAACGCAATGTAACATCAAAATTGCAGGAAAAAGGTCAGGACAGAATTGTCTCAATAAGAACGTATGATTTTTTTTTTAAGTTCAAAACCTGGGAATATCACTTATGTTTCTCCTCATTCCTTTTGTTTTCACCAGGCTTCAGCAACAGAAGCTAAGCCTTTGTTTCTTATATGAATTTAGTTATTTCTTTGGAAAGTTACATTAAGAAAATGGTGTGAGTTCATGTTTATTAAATCTAATATTTCTTTTTCATTCTAAGGTGGCAAAAGTTTTCCAAAACTTCAAGGTAAGTTATATGGATGGCATGAATCAAAGATGGTAGCCTTGACTGCATAATCAAAGTCCATCCCCTTT
Source organism: Coluber constrictor foxii (assembly GCA_038048745.1). Classification (NCBI taxonomy): domain Eukaryota; kingdom Metazoa; phylum Chordata; class Lepidosauria; order Squamata; family Colubridae; genus Coluber; species Coluber constrictor. Next base: position 77,552,844 of record CM075961.1, read on the forward strand.
TTTATATGTATTGCAGATGTAAGGCAGCTTAGATAAGGGAGGGAGGCCTCGATTGTATAGAGTAGACATAGCTACTGACTTAACTTTTTTGACTCATATCTCTTCCACAGTCATTCCTGTATTAGTCAGGGAGCTTTTTAAGCTATTGGCTAAGTAAAGGTTAAAATGGGGGGGGGGGGGGAAACAGTTACACAAATAGAGTTTAAAGGCATTGAAGTTGTATAAATGCCTCCTTGTTGAACCAACATTTACATTCTAATAATGTTTACTACTTAAATATAAATTCCATTAATTTCAAAGGAGCTGCTTGTACATACTTGATTAAGATTACAGCTCATGTCCCATTTTGTACTTATACTCTTAATTAATTTTGTATCTAAGCTTTAATCTTTATTGTTGCACTCTGCTGCTTCTTAAATGACTTATATAATGAATAATGAAAGGAAAGAGGAAAATTGAGTATATAAGATCAGTGAGCCAGTTTGGGTATTTCCTCTTCCTATTCCTTAAAAATTTCAAGCCCAGACCAGATGCTATTTGAACAAAGGATTAAAATGCTTTTCATAGCATCCTGCCCCTCCTGTGAAATACCAGAAGCAAAATACATGATGTAAAAGAAAAGTAGTGCAATATAAAACCTTCTCCACACTCTTATCGAAGCCATTTCATCATCATTAATCATGACTATAAAGTGGTAAATCTGTTATTTCAAACACTGCTTCCTGTCCATTTTCCACCATAGGATCTTTGGTGTTGTTTCCAAGAGCCCAGCTGATTCCGAGAATATTTGCCATCTCTTTGCAGAATATGATGCCGTACATCCCGCTTCTCATGTAGTTGACTTTATCCAGAAACTTCTCCTTGATGTCTAAGGCTGCCACAGTACTGAAATGTCTGTTTCTAGCAAATTTTTTGCCTTGTGCAGTGTGCCAAATGATGTTACCTCTTCAAGCTGCTGTGTTGTGTTTTGAGGCTGCAGATTTGGTTTTCATCAATAGGATACTACTTAAGATTATTGGTATCAACCTTCATAATCTCCAGACAAAAAATAATGATCACTGGCTGGGGATTGATTGATCTGAAACAATAATCAGGCTATTTAATATCGGTTCCCTCTGTTACAATAGAATAGTTGCAATGAGAAATGAGAGGACTTTATGGGAATGGTTTAACAGAGAACCAGAAGCATGTTCTGTCCTATCTCTAGATAGACTAGCATTGTATTTTCTGATCTTCTGTTTTCTCAGAAGCCTATCTGTCTTATTGGAAAAGATATTTTTTACAATTGATGTTGCTTTTTTTATAACAACTAAAATACTGGGAATAAGAGTGCTGATAGTGATGTAGTAGATTATTGACACCATTTCAACGCCTTTTTGATATTATGTTTCACTGCTTCATTTCTTGTAAAGGCCAGTGGGGAAGTCCAATAAACTAAATTTGCAAGCTACTTTGTGCTGAAATGAAATTGAAATATGCATTTTTACCCTTTAAAAAAAATGTGACTTCATCATTAATGAATGAAACAACTCTTCAAGCTTATGTTTCCCCACTTTGTAAGGAAGTTTTTTAAAAAACCAGGGTTTCAAAATAATTTTTTGTTGTTGCTGTTTTGTTGTCAGAAAGTTATTTCCATCATTATACAAAATACTCAGCCTTTTCTTATTGCTTCAGTCTTTCACATATACTCCTTTTTGCATGGCAATTGGCCTCAATAATGCAGCAGAGGACAGGGGTTGCAATGAAAGAACAATTCTTAAGCATTAAGAAAAGCATGAATGTAAGAGTTTATCACTTCTTTCCATCCTGCATGGAACTTGCTATAATTGATTTGCATCAGGCATAGACACTCTGTACCATGAAAGCTGATGGACAAAGAATGAAAAGACAGGCAGTTTGAGCTGCAAATGTGACACATATAGGTGCAAATTCTCCTTGATTGTACTGTAAATTCAGGAGACTAGTTCAATGCCTTGACTCTGAGAGGTTCAGGAACTGAATGCTGCTTTAAGTCTACCTCTCTCCCTGAGATAACCTTTTTCATTACATCCTATAGCATTATGAAAATAATTAATCAATACAATTATATTTCTTGGTTTCCCTTGATCATTTTAACTGCTGAACCATACTTTGAATGGCATATACTTCATTGCTTCCATCCATGACTGTCAAATCAATGGCATTTTCTCAGGTACACTAAATTGTTCTCCCTCCATGCTATTAGATAGTCTTTCCACCTGCCCAACAGACCTGATTTTAGTATGTGTCCTTGAAAGGGAAGCTGGAGTACAATAAGAAGAAGAGGAGAAGGAGGGTCTCAGAATGAAAGCGGATAAACCAATTATTTTCACCGTAGAGAGATAATCACCTACATACCATTGCACTGATTTCATTTACGTTGAATTATTTTCCCATGCAAGAAAACATAATATTAAAAACAACATTTCTGGGGCTTGGAGCACTTTTTAACTCTTAAACTAACACACTGTGTATGAATTACTTAAATAAAGAGCTGACTAGACTTAGTTCTATTGTATAGCTTCATAAAGGTGCAAGAGGCCATACTGATTAGTGTGGGAATTGAAATTAAAACATCCCAAACAGAAAGCTGTCTAGCCTCCAATAAAGGGATACCTACTTCTTTTTACCGTTGAACTATTCTTGTCCTTAAAAAGCTTTTTTCAACACTCTGACAAGACTGTGACTTCCTGTCACTGAAATCCAGTCCTCCATATCCTGCTTAAATAGGGTTTGCTCAATAACCCACAAGTGTCAGAGTTCACAAATCACACAAACAGCAAGCATAATTTGAGACTGGGTTCTCACAGGGCATTAAGTCAGGGGCAAGCAATCTTTTTGAGTTGGGTGTTATATTTGAATTGTGGAGACCACAGAGGTTTGCCTCAATGGTTGTGGCCAATTGGCAAACTGTTGTATGCTTTCTATTCAGCTAAGTCATAGCTATCAATCAGAATAGAGTTGGAAGGGACCTTGGAGGTCTTCTAATCCAAGCCTCTGCTCAAGCAGGAAGCTCTACACCATTTCAGATGTGACTGTCCAGTCTCTTCTTAAAAACCTCCAGTGATGAAGCACCCACAACTTCTGAAGGCAAGCTCTTCTACTGGTTAATTGTTTTCACTGTTAGGAAGTTTTTCCTTAATTCCAGGTTGCTTCTATCCTTGATTAGTTTCCATCTGTTGTTTTTTGTCCTGCGCACTAGTGCTTTGGAAAATAAGTTGACCTCCTCCTCTTTGTGGCAACCTCTCAAATACTAAAACATATCATATCCCCACTAGTTCTTCTTTTCTTTGGCTAGCCAAACCCAAATCCTGAAACCGTTCTTCATATGTTTTTGTCTTCAGGCCTTTAATCGTCTTAGTTGCTCTTCTTTGAACTTTTTCTAAAGCCTCAACATCTTTTTTGTAATGTGGTGACAAAAACTGGATGCAGTATTCTTGGTGTGGCCTTACTAAGGATTTATAAAGTGGTACTAATACTTCAAGTGATTTTGATTCTATGCCTCTGTTTATTCAACCAAGGATTATATTAGCTTTTTTGGCTGCTGCCATACACTACCAGCTCATATTTAAGTGATTGTCTACTAGGACTCCAAGGCTAAATAAAATCAAATTGAGTTAAATTAAAATTGAGAATAAACTCAAGTGTGTTGAAGTCCATTCAGAAGATCTTTCTGATTTCAGAAGCGTGATAACTGGGCGGTGGAGAATGCCTTTTCCTGCTTTGCTTCCCAATTATAGGATGTGCTCTTTCATGAATTGTGCTTCACCATCAGCTCTCTTTGCCTTTAGAAGATCCATCAAATATACTTATATTTTGCTAAATAGCAATAGCACTTAGACTTATATACCACTTCAAAGTGCTTTACAGACCTCTAAGTGGTTTACAGAGCCAGCCTATTGCCCCCAACAATCTGGGCCCTCATTTTACCCACCTTGAAAAGATGGAAGGCTGAGTCGACCTTGAGCCAGTAAGAATCAAGCTGCCGAACTGTAGGCAGCAGGCAGGCAGCAGAAGTAGCCTGCAGTACTGTATTCTAACCACTGCACCACCATAGCTCAGAGCTTATTAATTACATTGATCTGAAATCTGTTGCTTCATTGAACTAATGAAAATATATTTACAGATGCAAGGTAAAGCTAAGGAAACCATATTATGGCTTTGCATGAGGCATGATGGCTTCAATGACCTATGTTCAGCTCAGTTTTGATTAAGGTCTGATCATGTACCTGCCATCTTAACTTTTTATTCCATGACCACCAGTATGCAAATGCCCTCCATGGCTGCTCCTGAAGAGTCTTTAGAGATCTCCTTTCATGCAAGTGACAGTAGTTCTGATGGCTCCCAGCTCATTTATTTTCATATTGTTAGAGGTAACAAAATGTCATGGTCTACCTAGGACAATTAGAGGAATGAGAGCCTCTTTCCATATATGCCTGAGATTGGTATGGAGGGCTTCTTCTGAACACCACTGCATGCTGAAGTACTGCAGTAGCTTCTTTAGAAGGAGAGAACTTTTTATTGATCATCTTGTGCTCCTTCTTCTCAGTTTTAAAACATGCTCTACAAGAGATGTCTGTTATCCCCATTTTGTTATCCTTGGGGTACTAGGCAAATTCCTTCTTTATCCTCTAAGACTTCACAATTCTTTTCTTCTGCTGTTGAGTAATATTCTTTAAGAATCATATCTCCTGTGCTTGTTTTAATCTCTGCTGAGTTTAAATTGCTATGTTAATTGATTTATTGTTTCACTTCATGCATAGTGGATATGTTTGTGTTTCATTATGCATTGTCCTTAGAGCTATTCAGGAATTTTAAAAAATAAACTGAATAAATACATTTTTCCCTCAACTTGAGCCCAACTTCCATCAATGTTGTTTTCTTGGCACCAATATGAAAGTCATTTGTTTCTTCTGGGAAAATAAACAAATATATAAACCAATAAAGTGTTCGGAATGAGCTATAATTTTCTAAGTTTCCTGTTATGCTTTCCTGTTTTCTGTGTGTTATCAGCCCATCTGGAATTAGTTTCTCAGCTATCAATAAAATGAAAACTTCTTTATATTGCAAAAATCCTTCTAAAAACTATTATTTAGCTGCTTAGAAGCCTCAACACATGAATTGGAAATGGAACAGGGTATACCTTAACTTTATGTTCTATAAGCCAGTTGGACTGTGGTACATTTCCCAGGCAGATTCCATCCAGTTGTGTCCCCAGGTCAGATGCAATTCACTCTTTATTACTAGTCAATATACTTCATTAAAAGTGGCAATAATTTAATGAGAAGGAAGGAACTGTTTCCTTGGCTTCACTGATGAAGAAAATTTTATAGAGTAACAACTTAGTAAAATTTCAGCCACAAAGGAAGGACAAATGTTTATATAAAACTGCTCTGATAACTCCACAGCTTTTTCTTTCCCTCATTGAAAGGACTTGATTTAGAAGATCACAGCTCGATGCTGAGAAACTAAACTTGTGCTGCAGAGGGAGCCAGTGAGTTAGATTTCTACTCTATCCTACTTTTACTCACTAGGTAGAACATTTAACAGGGGTTTAAGTTCCTGCCGAATGCAGACCGGTTTTGATTAAAATAAAATCTCTTGCTAATGTTCAAGTTTGCTATTTTTTTTCCTGGCAGATTACAGTCTATTTCTCTGAGGGAACTTGGAAAGTCACGAACAGAGCTCTGCTTTTTAATTTACTTACATTTATGATAACCCCACCTCATTAAAACACATTTATAATGGTAAAGGGAGCTATGAAGAGATGAACATTTTGATTTCCCGGATACCAATAAAATCAAAGATTTCCTAGACTGGCTCTTTTCTCTGACTTTCATTTTGGTCTTTTTTTATGACTTGAATTAGAATTCTTTTTTCTTCAAACTTCTTCCAAATTTGCAGAAGTCTCTCTATAAATACTGTGGGGAGGTGTGGGGTGCTGGCTTTGTTGCTATGAGTGGGTTGGTTGCCTGTGTAGTTACATGTTCATTGGTTGATGGAGTTGATGTTTGCAGATTAGTAGCTCGACAAGTGGGATCTCGTCGAAACGTCGCCAAGATACTCTCAGTCTTACATAGGAAAAGACCCGAATACACTAAAACTTGCATATGTGTATGTATGTATGTATGTATGTGTACACACATATACACACACACATTTCAATCCAAGTTCTATTGATCCAAGTTCTATTGAAAATGGCTGGATAATGTTTTTCCAAAATGCTCCAATAACATCATAAGCACTATTTTAGTAATCTTCCCTCAATTAGAAACAAGATGTAGATGTAGATGTAGAACTAGGTAGAACTATAATCACCCCGTTACAGATATTTTGCAGAATATCAGAATAAAATGCCAGTAGAAATGCTGTTAACCCCAACCTAAATGAAACTCCTAAAAATCCTCAGAGAACAATAGTTGGCTATTGTTAAGAATTCTGGAAACTGAGGCCAATTTTTCTAAAAGGTGCCCAAGGAAGGGAAAAATAGCACAAATGGTTACTTAAAGGATTCTCCCTCATTGTTATACAGGTAGTCCTTGACTTACAACAGTTCATTTAGTGACCGTTCAAAGTTACAACACTAAAAAAGTGACTTATGACCGTTTTTCACACTTAACAACCATTGCAGAATTCCTATGTTTGTTCATATGGTTAAAATTCAGACACTTGACAACTGACTCATATTTATGACAGTTGCAATGTCTCACAAGCAAAGTCAATGGGGAAGCCAGATTCATTTAACAACTGTTACTAACCTAACAACTGCAGTGATTCACTTAACATCTGTGTCAAGAAAAATCATAAATGGGGCAAAACTCATTTTGGGACAAAATACTATCTGTATTGTGGTAAATGCAGACTAAAGATATCTTATTAACATCCCAGCCAACCATGAAGGTGAGATATTTAAGAACTTGGTAATTCCAGTTTAGAAGTAAAATTTTTCCTCGGTCATTGGGCAAGTCTTGTTCTTTGAACAATGAATGATACCTTTACTTTGAGGTTTTGGTTACATGGTCTGCCAGTTCCCATTAGTCACCTGAAACTAAAGAAGATATAACCCCTTCATGTCTGGATACGGTTTCCCAGGATTGCTCTGCTTTTAGCAATGCCAAAATCCAGTTCTTTCAAGCTCTTTTCTTCCATCTCTTCCCACTTTTCTTCCAGCCAGATCCCCAGGCTGCATCTCGGATGCAGGATGCATTTGGAATGAAATGATCTTAGTCAGTTCACCAGTCCCAAGAATGGTGGAGGGGGGGGGGCATAGGGGAGACGGTAAGTGGCTCTTTAACCCCCAGTTCTCCTGGATCAGAAAATTGGAGGTTATAACTGCTAACGTAGAACCACTCCCACCCACCCATCCACACATATACACACATACTTGCCAGCCAGTGGATACAGAACAGGGAAATTTTTGGCACATATCCAGCAGTCTGTTAACTCATGTTAACAGATCTCTGGAAGACTGCTAGACATTTGTCACTGCTCTACAGGCTTTTCTAGGGTGTTATTGGGCATGCCCAAAAAAGCACAGCTCTTATCTTGCGTTCTACCAAGAGGCAATCACACACATTCCTCACTCAAGTTCCTTTATCAACTAAAGCCTACCCAACCAACACAGTTGGGAGTTTAATTCCTAGGGTAAGGGGGTGGGTGGGTTTGGGAAAGCATTGGGAGAGTATAGCCACTTTTACCAAACAGAACCACACTCACATACACATAAACACATCCATCCTACCTGAAGGATCAGCATTTGACCCATTGTCTACCCATCCGTTATGGTTTGCCTCTTGATGGCACTTTTCCCCCACCAATAAGCAATCTGGAAATCCAGTTGTGTGGACACAACAACAGCAGCCAGCCTTCTTGCTGAAGCAGAACAGGGTTCAGCCATGAGGCCATTATGCCAGCAAATATAACTGATATCCTTTCATTGGACTGGAGAAAAACAGATTAACACTGCTTTAAAGAAGAACCCATCAATACAGGCATAAAGAAACCCATGAATTATCTGAGGTTAGCTTTCTGTTAGTTCACCATTTATGTTTTCAAAAGTTATCACTAATGCAAGCATAACTTTACACAAATGGATAGCCACTAGATATATCCAATCTGAAGTTCTCAGAATTTTCAGCAAACAGTGCCAAAATTTATGAAAAGCACTGAATTGGGGAGACTGTCTAACATTTATTTATCTGAGTCTGTTCCTCAGTCAGGCCAGAGAGTTGTAGCTGGTCAAGTAAAGAGCTCCAAGAACAGTAACAGTGATGTATCAGGTAATATTGAAATTTACATGAATGTAACTTTCTTCCATTGATGGAGATAAGATTAGATTCTTTATGATCCCAAAACTATGAAAGTAGGTGAGAGAACCTGACATAAGCAAAAACACATTTAATTTTACTAGCCATTCGTTCATTCATTCATTCAGATTTTAAATAGCACATTTTCCATTAAATATAGCTGATTGTACCAGTACTTGCTTACTTAGAGACTCATTCTGAATAAATAGTTTACCTTTTCCTATAAGAAAATGGAATGAGTCCCTAATTAAAGATTAGGTAGCATGTGGGGGTGGCATAACTTTAATGGGCCCCAGAGAACTTTACCAAGATATTCCAAAGTTTAACAGTAACAAGAGTTGGAAGGGACCTTGGAGGTCATCTAATCCAACCCCCCGCTCACACAGGAGAACTATACTAGGGATTCGAACCACAGAACTGCCACCTTTTCTGATCGACAAGCTCAGTGTCTTAGTCTCTGAGCCACGGAAACATGTCAGTGCTAGCAAGGAGATTTACTGTATACTGTAAAGCAGTGTGGCTGGATGTGAGTTCTGTGAGTTGCTGTCCACACCTCTTAAAATGGCAAGATTGAGAAGCACTGCTGTTAAGCATAAAATAATAAGTGTAGGAGGGAAGAAAATGTGGGTTTGGAGTAGAGACATCTAGGAAGCATTAAGACAGAGAGGCAAGTGACAAAATAAGCACTCCCCCATCACTCTTTTTGTACATGCATCGTGTATCTTGCAGAAGCCTCTAGTGTGGACTTCACAACTTAAGTGATTTATATGCCTATTAAAATTTGAAGACTAAAACTAGTTAAGTCCATCTCTGTACCCAGAAGTGCTTAGGACTGCTGAACAAAGATATAGGTTCCTGGAGTCAACAGAATTAGAGGACAGAATTAGAGGATAATAAAATATAAGGAAGAGGAATGATAGATACTGAAAAGATAATTCAGGTTCTTTTTATTCCTGTATTTCCATGTCAAACTACTGTATTTAAAATATCAAGAATACCAATTTAGTCAAATCCTGTTTCAAGAATGTTGTTTGTTTCTTCAAAGTGTTCAGGGCATTGTTTTTACTTTGGGGAATTTCAAAATAGGGTGGTTTTTTGGGGGGCAGCTGGTGAAGAAAATTTTCTTAATCTTAACCTTTTCTTGTCCTTTACACTGAAGGTTTCTGATACAGCAGAAAAATTAGAATCAGGTAGCCAAAGAAGCAGAAACAAGCCATATTGTAGCATTCACCAATATTTCTGCTGATACTCCTTCAGCTTATATCTTTGAAATGATTTGATAGCCAACTGAGCCTCAAGAAAAAGCATACTTGAGACCATATTTGACAAGTGCCACAAAGTTCTGTCAAAAAAATAAATACAAGTTCAAATCAGGGAAATCAGATCAGGAATACACCAGTACACTGAGAGAATTTGGAAGGTCTTGGAAGGTTAATGGAAACAACTTATTAGAGGGCAAACAGCAATATCTTCAACAATGAATCCCTGAAAGATATTCATGGAAGTTATGGTACACTTCAGCTCGGGAAATTTAGACTGTCCAAGAATTGTTTGTTTGTTTGCTAAAGCTGCTCATCTCAAGCAAGAACCAATAAGCCTTCTCTCCCAGAACTCAAAATTGAACTTTGTCTCTAAGATAGATGGCAAGGTTTGAATCAAGGTTTGAAACTTGGCATTGCTCTGATCCTGTCTATAAGCCTTTCCTGACCTCCGTGTAATTGTGGCACATCTGGCAACCTCTTTTTCTTCTGCAATATGCCCCTGCTGTTGCCTTTATCTGATAAACAGATTGGTGAATGTTTTCCCACTGGTGCTTGGAGAAAAATAAATCCAGCAGAATCTAACATCCCTGTCCTCAGTGAGTCTTACACTGTATACCACAAATAAGGACAGCATCATATTCACCTGCAAGGGCATTTAGGTTTATGCTCATGGTATAATTATAAATCCCAGGCAGGCTCAAGATTGACTCAGCATTCCATCCTTTATAAGGTGGGTAAATTGAGGACCCAGTTTGTTGGGGGCAATAAGCTGACTTTGTATAAATATAAATATAAATATACAAAAGTATGAAGGCTATTGCTTAACGCATTGTAAGCCGCCCTGAGTCTCCGGAGAAGGGCAGCATATAAATCAAATTAAAATAAATAAATAAAATAAAAATAAATAATTTTATGTCCATTCAAGCACTGATTGACAGCATTACTGGTTGAAGGACATCCCTCCTTCCCTCCCTATCTGCTTAAAATTAAGAGCAGGTCACATCATACAAATTGATTCTGCATCAGCTTAAAAGCAGCTTCTTTGATTCCATAACTCCAGCTGTTTATAAGAGTGAAGCCAATTCACTCCCAGCTCTATTTTCTATGTTACAACAAAGTTATGTTTTCTTTTGGAACACTAAACTTCTAGACAGTCCAGTTTCCCCCACTAGCAGGGACTTTTGCCTCACCCACCTCCTAGCTATTGACCTTCTCATGCAGCATAAGATGTATCACTAGCATCTCACATTTCAAGAACTGGCTAAAAGAAATCTTAGTAAAAGCCTGGCATTTTCTTCCATGCAAGGAAGGAGGAAAACAGAGAGAATTCCTTTCAAGGTCTCACTGGTTTCCTTCATCTGCACTCCCAGAACATAGTTCCAAGATCTGGATCAGTGGAAAGCAGTCCCAAATCATCCAGATTGTGTTCCCTCTCTTCTGCTGCCACAGCAACAAATAAACATGGTTTAGAGCTGTTGTGAAAAACTCCTGATTAGAAAAAATGCTGGCATGCTGTTCTTTCTGCTTCAGAACTCACAGAGATTTTTTTTAAAAAATAAAATAAAAAATAAAAACAGAAGAAAAGGCACATTTGCAGCTGGATAAATTTTCATCATAGCAGCTACTCTGATTCCACTCAGAATCTGAACAGCTGAAGCTGTTTGAAGTATGGGTACCTGACCAAACACTCTCTTTTATTGATCACTTCAAGGGAGCCCTTCAATGCTTTGGAGAAATTGTTGTACAAAACATCAAGGCACAGAAGTACACAAATGCCTTCCTCTCCTTCGACAGCATTCTGCGATACTTCAGTTTATACGAATTCTTATCCTAATACCTTGTGACATGATTCTCATTTGTACTGTCCTTCTCTACCTTCCAAAGTCTCTTTGAAAAGATTCAGAAAAAATGTACTAGGTTTTAGCATGTTTTAGAGTCTTCTTAAAATGTAACCAAAGTCACAGAGCAGGCTATTGTTTTCCTCAGCTTTAGAGCAGTTTTCCCCAAGTCTAAATTTTCCAAATGTCCTAATGATAGGAAGCTGAGGTTCCAGCAGATCAGACCTAGGAAAACCCTGCTTGAGGAGATGTGCTCTTTCCTTACCTACCTTTAAACTTTCCATATGATGAATTAAAATGCAAATGTCTGCTTTGTTTTCCACCTCCCTTCCCACCAAATGCAGTTAAATGCTATCTATTCTGTAATTCTACCTGGCTGTGTCATCTGTCCCCAATGTACTGAAATGAAGGAAGCTCAAAAGATTTTAAAAAGTGTATTGGCCACACTGAGGAAAGGTTCCACTTTCTGCTTGGCCCACTGCTACTATGGGCCATTCACTCCTTCCTGAAGTGATCGCTTTAACAGACCATCTCACTCTCTCATCCCCAGTTCCTTTCAAATATACACTGCAGCTGTGTTTTTCACCCCTAGTAAAACTGACAGGGCACAATACTGCATATTGTATAAAAATCCAGTAAACCTCCCTCTCTGTTGCACTGATAATGTTACCTATGCTTGTAATGAAACTTCTGGAAACCATTAAGCTCAGAGAACAAGAAGATCAAGAACCCAATAAAGTCTTTCTCATTTAATCATTCGTTTTATTTTATCAATTTGTACCTGCCCAACTCCCAACAACTCTTGGTAGTTCACAAAAAAGAATGGAAAACAATATAGCAATAACAAACCCCAAGAACAAAAATGGCAAATCTAGGCAGCAACAAACATACACACCATCCTTGGAAGGGGCTATTCCCATCCTAGCAAAAGGCCTGGGTTAAGAGCCAGATTTTCAAGACCCTCCAAAAGGGCGGTCAAGTGGGAGCCCCCTCCAGAACTCCAGAACTGGAGTGGGGGAGTACCCTCATTCCAAAGGGCAGGTGCTGAGACCAGTTAGTTTAATTATTCTGTTCCCAGTCTGTTGTGGCGGGGAAGATGCAAGGTAAAGAGGAAAGGGATATGGTAACTCAGAAAATGAACCTGAAGCTCTTTGAATTCAAATGAGTGCAAAATGCTATGTAAATAAAGCTGCATGTGCATTTTGTTGGGAGAAGCTTCACTGAACACAAGAGGGTTGTCTTCTACAAAAACCACACAGGATCTGATCCAGTATTTTCTAATTATCAATCCACCCAAGTGCAGGTGTACAGCTCATCAATGCACAGCCCACCAATTTATCAAGGTACTGTCAACTCTGAAGCAAACCTGGCTGAAGCCATCTTGTGCTGCCATATACTTTTGCAAATTTTAATAAAAAGAGCTATGGTGCTGGAGAAGACTCCTGCGAGTCCCTTGGACTGCAAGGTGATCAAACTGGTCAATCCTAGAGGCGATCAACCCTGACTGCTCTTTAGAAGGCCAAGTCCTGAAGATGAAACTCAAATACTTTGGTCACCTAATGAGAAGGAAGGACTTACTGGAGAAAAGCCTAATGCTGGGAAAGATTGAGGGCAAAAGAAGAAGGGGACAACAGAGAATGAGGTGGCTGGATAGAGTCACTGAAAAGTCACAATGGGTTGGACACGACTTCGCAATTAACAACAAACAACAAATAAAAAGAGCAAAGCAAGAGAAATTTCTTCCATAGAAATATCAGTGTAAAATCCCAGTTTGGAGAGATGGTAAGCATAGTACCAGATTCTGGCATGTTAGGAAGGCTCCCTCACCCATAAGGTCTAATAAAAAAAAGTGATGACAAAGAACAGGAAATTTAGAATGTGAAACGGAGTCCAAGGGCTTTAAGGCTGGAATGTTTGCTCTTTCTTGGCTTTGTGCTCTCCTTAATCGCTTTTTGAAAAGAAAAGAAAACAGTTTAAAGATGAACTTAAAGATGGGAGGCCGGGCCAAGGCCCCACTCCATTATCACTGGCTGCAAAACCCAGCTAAGGAAAACATTTGTAAGGGAAGGTTTTTGTGTGTATCTAATTTCAAGGGTCTATTGTAAAAATAGAAGTCTATCTCAGTTTGCAGCTTATCCTGCTTTTTCTTTTGTTATTGCTGTTTGCTGACACTTCTTAGATGTTTAAAAATGTCTATATGCTTGAGTTCAGCTTGGAAGAATAAAAGAAAAAGAAATCAAAATATGAGAGTTCAGGAACATTTATCCATCAAACAGCCTGAAGTAACTTTTGGGTCTCAGTGCAGTGACTGGTTTTTTTGTTAACACCATGGTGTTATCCCAATCCATACAAATAGCTTATTCTTCAATGAATCTTTACAGCCAAAAGGATTTATATTCAGAGTAAAGGTGAAAAAGAGGTATAATAAAAGTCTCCATGGCTGAAATGTCTTCTGTCCTGGAAACCTTTTCATAAAACTTTCATTTGCCTTGAAAGCTGACTGTTTACTTTTCACAATCAGTCACTTTTATAGGAAAAGGGGGCAAAGAAAACTCCAGCAATGATAGGATACCTAGAAATGCTTTTGGTTGTTTGCAACCTCTCCATCCTCCCCTTGTTTCTAAATCCAAAAGATAACCAAGGATTATTTTAGCATACAATCTGGTTGCACTCTGTTCTTCTAGTCTGGATAGAAGTCTTCAAGAGGGTTTTCAATTGATCTGCATTTGAAAGGTCTAACTAATAAAGTGGTTTATCATGAAACCAAATTTTATTGAACCTTCAGCAAAATCAGATTTTATCAGATTGTATCCTCAATCCACTAATTTATCTTGAATCCATCAAGATACGGTATTTCAAATGGTACTACTCCACTCCATCATTTCTGTCCAGATTAGTTCTCTAATTAATAATTAGATAAATTATTATTATTATTATTATTATTATTATTATTATTATTATTATTATTATTATTATTATTATTTAGTTTTTTTCAGTTTTAGCTCCAGTTTTTCTAGTTTTAGCTCCAGTTCTTCTTAGTTCTATCAAGGAAGAATAAGTGTTCAGTTCTGGGCTTGAGAATTTCTCAGACAAAATGCTCTTAAAAAGATTGACCTCTTCCTCATTTCCACTCTTGTCATTTTGTCCTTACTCCTCTGATCTGTAAGGAATCTTTGTGCAAAAAGCTTTTTGCCATGGGAGCACAAAGCCATTTCACATAGTAGCTGTAGCTTTCTGAAAAGTGCTTCGTTTTCCCTTTTCTTCTACAAGCACATGCACAGATGCACAGAGCAGTAACTGGACTGGCCACTCAACTGGCCTCCTACAATGTACCAATGGCCAACTATCATTGTCATTGTTTGGCATTCCATGACATGGTGATTTTGTATAGTGTGTAAACTGTTCATGTGTTTGTGGCAGCCATGCACTTATTTGTCTTTTCATTGCCGTTAGGATCCCAAGTGACGCAGTGGTTAGAATGCAGTATTGCAGGCAAATTCTCCCCACAGCCTGGAGTTCAATTCTGATGGGGCTCAAGATTGAGTCAGCCTTCCAGGATTTCTGGTTGGCACTGCGGGGACACAGAAGGGGAAATGGCGAGCTCCGAGGAGCCCTGCCAAAACCCCGTCTGCCAAGCTGCCACTGACAGGTCTTCAGACTTCCCCTGTCTTGAAGGGACAGGGAGACAAAAAGGGACCCCTTGGGTGGCTGAGAGGAACAGGCAAATTCCTCAGGGTTGGAGGCTTTCCCTTCACGTCAGCGGCAGTGAAATGACATCCATGGTGGCTGTCCCGAAACCGCAGCAACTGGAACAAAAGGATGTGCAGGAGGAGAAGCTGAGAGCAGAGCAGGGAGTTTGAAAGCCGGGTGAGTGGAGTTTTGCCTAGGTGGGAACTGCCTGTAAACTCTGGATTATAAAAGTGTGCCCCAGCCTTAACAGCAGCTGAGAATTATTGGGGCAAAAAGACTTAAAGAAATGTTGGAAGGAAAAGACCTGTTGATGGATAGCACTGAATACTGACTTTTTGGAAAGGATTTTACTACAGATTTGACTTCTTTTTTTTTTCTTTTCTTTTTTTGTGGCTAAATGAGAATGGATTATGTCTGAGAGAGAGGAAAGAGAAGAGGAAATAAACATGCTTTTTAAAGCAAAGACAAAAGACTAATGGGGACGAAGAAAATGGCTGACAGGTGAGAAGTGAAAGTGTAAATTCCAGACTGCTTGTTACTGATTGAAAGATTGCCTGAAAGAGAAACTTGTTAGTTTGCTTGTTAGTTAAAGTGGATTATATTGAGAAAAAATTTAGGAGGCTTGACTTTGGATATACAATCTGTTTATTGGAGGATTTATTGAAGATCAGAAAGAAGAAATTAAATGGAATAATGAAAACTGAACTACCGTATTTTTCAGAGTATAAGACGCACTTTTTTACCCCCCAAAAGGGGATGAAAATTTAGGGGTGTCTTATACACTGAATGTGTCCTGCCCACCCACTGGCCCCCACCCTTTGGCCTCGGCCTCCCAGCAGTTACTCCCTTACAGGCAAACAGCAAGAAAAAACAGCCCCATTCAGCTTCAGCATAGGCTACTTAGCACAAGTTGATTAGATCAGCCTCCCAACTCTCAGTTGATTTGCTCTCAGCTGTTTTGCACAGGCTCTTTTGCAAGCTCTTTGCTTGCTGCAAAATGCTGGACCAAATTTTTTTTTCCCTAGCTAAAACAAAACTGAAAGTAAAGCAGGCTCTGCTGCAACGTGACAAAATGAGGAAGGGAGAGAGATTTCTTTTTCTTTTTGCTCACCAAAAAAGGTAGGTGCAAACAATGTGAAATGGCAAAAGAAGAGAATTCAAGATTTTAAAACACAAAAGAAAAAAAGGTCTATTTAACTAGGGAATTGTAATAATTAAGAAGCTATTAATTGTACTGCCCGAGCTTCTCAATGTGATAGCCGAGGTGGCGGTTGGTACCCCCAGGCTTATAGTCATGGGGGATTTCAACCTGCCATCTGTCGGGGAAGCATCTGAGATGGCTCGGGAGTTCATGGCTTCCATGACGGCCATGGACCTGACCCAGGTAATTCAGGGCCCGACCCACATTGGTGGACACACCCTGGATCTAGTTTTTGTCTCTGGTCAGTGGTTGAGTGGTCTCGATATTGGGGCCATAGCTATAGAACCCTTGTCATGGACTGACCACTCGCTCCTTCGACTCGACTTTCTGACCGCTGCACCCCACCGCAGGGAGGCGGAACCAACCAGGTGGTTCCGCCCCAGGCGCCTGATGGATCCTGATAGGTTCCAGACGGAGCTTGGGCCATTTCCTGAGACACTGACACGCGACTCGGCCGAGGACCTGGTGGCTGCCTGGAATAGGGCGGCCGGTGGGGCCTTGGACCGAGTCATGCCTTTGCGGCCTCTGACCCGGCGCCGAACTCGCTTGTCTCCTTGGTTCACCGAGGAGCTGAGGGAGATGAAGCGCCGGAAAAGACGCCTAGAGAGCGGTTGGAGGGCCAGTCGCTCTGAGTCTGACTTGACACTAGTAAGAGCTCATATTAAGACTTACTTAGTGGCGATAAAAGCAGCGAAATCTAATTATTTCGCTACTCTTATCGCGTCATCAGATAATTGCCCAGCCGCCCTGTTTAGGGTGACCCGCTCCCTCCTTCATCTGGGAGCGCGGGAGGATCCCTTGCAGGGACGTGCTGAGGATTTTGTTCAATATCTGGATGATAAAATAACTCAGATTCGGGATGATCTGGCCGCCGACTGGGTTAGTTCAGGCGAGGTGACTGAGCCCGGTCTTGAGAGTGTTATCTGGGCTGAGTTCGATCCTGTGGCTCCCGAGGACGTGGACAGGATTCTGGGAAGACTGAACGCTACCACATGTTTATTGGACCCGTGTCCCTCCTGGTTGGTGCTGGCCTCCCGGGAGGTGACACGAGGCTGGCTCCAGGAGATTATAAACGCTTCTTTGAGTGAGGGTGCCCTACCGACCGCTTTGAAGGAGGCGGTGGTGAGGCCCCTCCTCAAGAAGCCCTCCCTGGACCCGGCTGTTTTGGCTAATTACCGTCCAGTCTCCAACCTTCCCTTTCTAGCGAAGGTTGTTGAGAGTGTGGTGGCGTGGCAGCTCCCCCGGTACCTGGATGAAGCTGTCTATTTAGACCCGCTCCAGTCCGGCTTCAGGTCTGGTTACAGCACTGAAACGGCATTGGTCGCGTTGGTGGATGATCTCTGGAGGGCCCGGGGTAGGGGGTATTCCTCTATCCTGGTGCTGTTAGACCTCTCAGCGGCTTTTGATACCATCGACCATGGTATCATGTTGCGCCGGTTGGAGGGACTGGGGGTGAGAGGCACCGTTTTACGGTGGTTCTCCTCCTACCTCTCCGACCGGTCGCAATCTGTGTTGACAGGGGGACAGCGGTCGACCCCGAGGCGCCTAATGTGTGGGGTGCCACAAGGGTCGGTCCTCTCGCCCCTTCTGTTCAACATTTATGTAAAGCCGCTGGGTGAGATCATCCGTGGTTTTGGGGTGGAATTCCACCAGTACGCTGATGACACTCAGCTGTACATTTCCACCCCAGACCACCCCAACGATGCCGTGGAAGTGATGTCCCAGTGCCTTGAAGCTGTGCGGGTCTGGATGGGGAGAAACAGGCTTCGACTCAACCCCTCCAAGACCGAGTGGCTGTGGCTGCCGGCGTCCCGATATAGCCAACTGACTCCATCGTTGGTTATTGGGGGCGAATCATTGGCCCCCACGGAAAGGGTGCGCAACTTGGGCGTCCTCCTGGATCCACGGCTGTCATTAGAGGATCATATGACAGCTGTGGCCAGGGGGGCTTTTTATCAGGTCCGCCTGATACGCCAGTTGCGCCCCTTTCTAGATCGGGACTCCCTGCGCACAGTCACTCAGGCGCTCGTCACGTCTCGCCTGGACTACTGTAATGCTCTCTACATGGGGCTCCCCTTGGGATGCATCCGGAGGCTTCAACTGGTGCAGAATGCGGCCGCGCGGGGGATTATGGGAGCGACAGGGCGCTCCCATGTGACACCTCTCCTGCGTGAGCTGCATTGGTTGCCGGTTGATTTCCGGGTGCGTTTCAAGGTATTGGTAATCACCTTTAAAGCGCTCCATGGCTTAGGACCAGGGTACTTACGGGACCGCCTTCTGCCACCTATTCCCTCCCACCGGCCGGTTCGCTCCCACAGAGAGGGCCTCCTCAGGGTGCCGTCAGCCAGACAGTGTCGGCTGGCGACCCCCAGGGGGAGAGCATTCTCTGTGGTAGCCCCCACCCTCTGGAACGATCTCCCTCCAGATTTGAGAACTATCACTGACCTCCGGACCTTTCGTCGGGCGTTGAAGACTTACTTCTTCCAACTTGCTGGACTTGCCTGATCCCTCCTATTTTTAATATTTTTAATATTTTTAATATATTTTAAATATTGTAAATATTTTAAATATTTTTAAATTTTAAATTATTTTAAATTATCTAAATTCTTAGAGTTTTAGTTTTATTGATATATTCAGCCTAAATTTATATGGTTTTTTAGTAAGTTTTAATTTACTGTACTGTTATTGGTTTTTAATCGGCTGTTCACCGCCCTGAGTCCGGAAGGAGAAGGGCGGTATAGAAATTTGATAAATAAATAAATAAATAATATTGTGTTGAAAGCAGAATGGTTAAGTTATGGTTTGGAGGAATATATGGGAGAAATTATTTGGTTTATTATTATTGGTAAATATAATTAATTGATTTGTAAGAAATTGGATTGCATGGAAATAATTGGAATATTCATGTTCATATTGATTAATATACAAAAAAGATAGTTATAACAAATTGATTTATATAAAAATGTTGAATTTGTATTAAACAATTGTAATATTAAATAATTAACCAATGTGAGGATGGATATAAAAATAGATGACAATGGGAAGGGGTATAATATAGAATAGAAGGGAAAATTGAATTTGATTAAGATTAGAGATGAGAATGAAGGGTAATATTGGTTTTTTTAAAAAATAGATGAGGAATAAATATGGCAAAAATGAAATATAGAAATTGTAAATTTAATTGAAATGATTAAGCACTGTTTAAATTCGTGAACCAACTAAATACTCTGTTCAAAGAAAATACAGTGTATGTTTGTATGTGTGCTTGTCTAAAAAATTAAAAAACCTTTAAAAAAAAGCAACCAAAAAAGGTAGGTGGGTCTTATACTCCGGTGCATCTTATACTCCAAAAATATGGTAATAAGCGTGGCAACAAGAGAAAAAGGGTGTGGCAACAAAAGAAGGATATGATGATACTATAATATGAAATAGCCAGTTTGGAACTAATTATATAGAACTTATAACTTTGATGAAATTGAAATTGAAAAGAAACATATTTGGACAGACTGGAGAAAGGGAAAAAATGGACTGTAATATGTAACAAGATAACAAAATATTATAGTTTGATCTAAAGGAATGTAATGGTGTCTGGATGTCTGATGCTTAAACAATGTTAGCAGATACTTTCTTTCCCTTTGTTCTTTCTCTATTTTTTCCCCTTTTCTTATTTTTTTTTTGTTTTCCCCCTCTACTTTTTCTTTAAAAAAATTTTTTAAAACCTCTTTTCTTATATTTCTATTCTCTTTCCTTTCTTTATTTTTGCTTCTTTTTTTCTTATCCCAACTATTATTAATATTGTGATTTTCTCTCTCTCTTTTCACTATTATTTTTATTGAAGTTGACCTTATAAATATATAATTAACTTGACTAGAAAATAAGAGCACAAATGACTGACAAATATGATTTCCGGATGTTTTAATGCCTTTTTAAATTTGGAATCTTTAATAAGCGTTATTTACAGCTCTAATGATTTAGAAGAAAATGTTTTTCAAGGTGTCGGATTTTTAAAAAACTATTTACAAAATTAACGATCATGGAAAATTGATTTTAAAGTGACTTGAAATATTGTTACTTATATAAAATAAGAAATAAGCATGGAATGGGAGAAAGTCTAGGAGAGAATAGGAGTTAAGAGATTTGTTGATATACATTTCTATTTTAAATTAGTAAAAGATACGGAGGAGAATGGAATGGAAAATAAATATGGGTAAATACATTGTGAATTAATTTAAAGTTAAATAATTGAATAGCTGGATGATAGCTAAAATAATACTATGAACCAGTTAAACAAATGAAGTTAGGAGTGGAGGGAAGCATGAGTCTGGAGAACAGTGAAAGCAAAGCTGTGATCCAGTCTTACAAATAAGGTAGAAGTGGAGGAAAGCATCATACTGGTGAACAGTTAAAGCAAAGCTGGGAACCAGTTAAAAATAAAAATAAGAGTTAGGAGTGGAGAAAAACATGAGCTGGAAAACAGTTTAAGATGTGAACCAGCCAAAAAAATAAATTTAGAAGGAAGTGGAGGAGATAATACATTGTGGAGAACAGTGAAAGCAAAGCTGTGATCCAGTCTTACAAATAAGATAGGAGTGAAGGAAAGCATCATACTGGAGAACAGTTAAAGCAAAGCTGGGAACCAGTTAAAAATAAAAATAAGAGAGTTAGGAGTGGAAGAAAGCACAAGCATATGCTGGAAAGCAACTGATTAAGATGCGAACTAGCCAAAACTAGGAGGAAGTGGAGGAGATAATACTGGAGAATAGTTAAGCCAAACTGTGAACCAGTTAAATAAATAGAGATAGAAGTGGTGGAAAACACTGCTGGGAAATAGCTATATAAATTATGAATCAGCTTTAAATCAGACCTAAATAATATTAGAGAATAAGTCTGAAGCAAACAAAATAGTTTATTTAATAGATGGAAATGTTAATTGATTTTGACTCCAAGAGAGAAGGAAAATACTTTTTGTTAAGATTATGGACATGAGTTGTTACTTAAAAAGAGCTAAAATATAGATTTGATATAATGGGTCTTAGGAATGAGGAATATATATGAAATATTGATTGTTAAAATAATAAAGATTTAAGGGTGTTTATTTGGAAATAATTTGGAAATAATTGTGTTAGGTATAAATGCCCTACCTGCCCAGCATGTTCCCACTGACCTGGCATCACAAGGGTTAAGTCATATACATCTGGTTCCCTCCCCTTCCCATGAACACTCCTTACCTGTAGCCCCGCCTCCAGGTTACTTAAGCTTGTCCCACGATGCTCTCCTTGTTGTTGATGCAGATACCTGTAAAGAGAAACATCAGTAAATAAATGATGGACTGATTGAACCTTAAGGTGTCTTCGTAGTTATTGGGTCCTCCATCGATCATCCTTAACAAAATGGTAGCAGAGGTTGGTTCCGTGACCCAGTGAACAGAAGACATGCCTGGAAAGCAACATCCCACTGGAGAAAGAAGGAAGCCACTCACGACATCCGAGACGAGAAAGATGGAAGAACTACACTACGCACATGATGACAACCTCCCAACGGGATCGCCAGAAAGGGACAGAGAAACAACCGAACCCGAAACCAACTCATTGGACGATGAGCGGTGGTTCGAGAACCAAGGCGAGGGAGAAATCAACCACACAGGCATCAGCAAGCTCAGGCACGACTTACTGAGCTTACTGGGATCGTCCGCAGCCGACGAGGACCTCGTAGTCGGCATCAGCGAGCTCATCGGAAGCAGAGAGGCAACCAAAGGCAACCGAGGCCACACGACGGAGCAGGAGGACGATCGCCCAGAAAGGGAGCCATCACCTGCCAAGCACCCCCCGAAACCGAAAGAACTAAAGATGTATTTTATGTTTTATGTTTTAAAAAATAAAAAAAACTTTTTGGAAAAAACAAAGATTGAGTCAGCCTTCCATACTTCCGAGGTCAGTAAAATGAGGATTCAGATTGTTGGGGGCAATTTGCTGACATTATAAGCTGCCCAAAGCACTATGAGGTGATATAAGTCTAAGTGCTATTGCTATTGCCATTCACCATCTCCTAGGAAGGGGGTAAGGAACATTCCTTGCTCAATCAGACAGAGCAAATAAACCGGCAGAAACACAAAGAAAAGCAGCAAGATATGCCTTCCCCCCTTTACTGTAATATAGGCCATGGCAAGTGACCTATCATATGCTATTTCCAAAACTTCTTCTATGATTGGCTCTGCAACCTAACAAGACAAACACAGATTTCAATGGATAATTAGAACTGCAGAAAAAACAATAGCTACCAACCTGCCTTCCATTGAGGAGCTGTATACTGCATGAGTCAAAAAGAGGGCTGTGAAAATATCTACAGACTTCTCACATCCTAGACATAAATTGTTTCAGCTTCTACCTTCAAAAAGACGCTATAGGGCACTGCATACCAAAACAACTAGACACAAGGACAGTTTTTTTCCCAAACGCCATCACTCTGTTTAACAACAAATTCCCATAACACATCATATAATTTACTAATACTGTATTACTATTATTCTTCTCTTCCTTGCTAGTATCTACTGTATCTCTTCCCACTTATTACTATAACCATGTTGCTTCTATCTTTCAATTATATTGTTTTTCTTTGTTTCCTAGTACAATTTGAAAGCTTATTAGTAACCTTGACTATCACTAAGTGTTGTATTTTTTTAATCTTGATGAATGTATTTTATTCTTCTTATGTACACTGACAGCATATACACCTAAGACAAATTTCTTGTGTGTCCAATCACACTTGGCAATAAAAAAATTCCTATTCTATTCTATTCTATTCTATTCTATTCTATTCTATTCTATTCTATTCTATTCTATTCTATTCTATTCTATTCTATTCTATTCTATTGTCCAAAGTTTTGCAATCCCGCTAACCCAGTGTGGCCCCTTTTGGGACAAACCCTTAATCTTCTGGATAAATAATCCATTCTCGTATCTGTCATTCCAATTTAACTGAAGGATTTTCCATCTGAATTAGAGAGAATACCTTTATAGTTCCCTGTTATGGCCACTCATGCTGATTACCATTGCTCTAATCGTGCTGAAGTTCCCATCCAACATTTCTAATGGAGATGTTCCAGAAGCAATTCAAAATGGAAAACATTAGTTTGCAGACAAACTTTATCCTTCTATTTTCCTGAAACTTCTGCATTTTTAGAAAGAGAAGAATGGGTTAACCTCCACCCTCTCAACATTTTCTTAAGTTGTGTAACGATACAAGATAATTCCAAACTTTATTTCTGGCTAAGTGCTCTGTTTCAGTGGAGGCAAAGTAGGGGAGGGGAGGCAGAAAATTATAATTTTATTCACTTCAGCCTTGTTCAGATTATTACCAGGATCCAGTTTCATGACATCTTTGTGTCCTGTTTGAATAAGAACAGGCTGTTAACTCCAAATAGTGAATGATGTATCCTAACATATTGTGTTGAGCATCATTGAACAAGAGTTTATTTTGGAGGACCTTAAACCCAATTCAGGACCAGAACAAGCCTTAATGCTTGGGGCAGATATTTCTGATGCTGCTGATTCTGGCTCAGCTATAGCCATGAAAATTTACTCAAGAAACAGTGGAAACAAGAAGTCATAAAAATGAATGAACAAGATTAAACTCCATACCATATAGATGAACAAGGAGTAAAAGAGCAAGGGGAAAGGCACTGTACCTTGTAATTACTATCTATTATTTAGTAAATGTGCCACAGTATTGTTACAATATCTGCTGATCAGCCAACCCACATTAAGTATCATTGTTATGCAGATCATTAGTAAAAATGTTTCCCTGCCCCTACATTAGAAATACTCCTGGGTATATCTATTTTATGTGCTGCCTGGATTTGCCATCTGTTTATTGTTTTATGTAGATTGTTATTTGTGGAGTACATGGTGTTCGCTGAGCTTGCAGCTGTTTTATTATCCAACTAAGTAATATCTTCAGTATTTAATAATCTAATTATCTAGTTATTTGGACCAGTCTTTCTCTCTTCCAGCTCTAGAAACTACCACACTCCACAATCTAAACCTGAACTACATATAGTCTCCTGGATTGGTTTTTGTTTTTATAAAGTCTTGTACTACGAGTTGTCCATCGTCATAAATATGAGTCAGTTGCCAAATTGTTGGAATTTTGATCATGTAACCCTGGGGATTCTGCAACAGTCATAAGTATGAAAAACAGTTCTGAATCTTTTTTTTTTAGTGCCATTATAACTTCGAACAGTCACTAATGCATGGTTGTAAGTCAGCCATTGTATACTTTAACACCAGTACAGCTAAAGGCAATTTAAACCTACCTCACAGGGGGTCTGAGGAAATGATGGAGGCAATATCATGGGACCACTGCAAAAAAAGAGAGAGAGAGAGAGAGAAGAAGACCTTGTTTATATCATGGTTAGGTCAAAAAGGCAGTATACCATTCTTCTTTAATGTGCCACAAGATTACTTGCTCTTTTTCCAGGTTAATGTGAGCATTGCAATGACTATTTGTTTTCTGTGGCGAAAATTAGATCATTTAATAAATAAGGGTATTTGCAGATCTGGAGTAATTAATAGGAATTCCTTGTCTCCCATATACTGTATATTTAACTTTAGAAATGCCATGTCACCCTGTAGTGTGAATGGCTTTCTCAAAGGAATCAAAGAGGCAATACTGAAGGTACTTTGGATGCTACTGAGTGCAAGTACCATTATTCCCATTATGGCTAATGAAGCAGAGTTAGGAAAGCAGTTAGGAGAGCACTTTCATTGCATAGATGAGTTCTTCTTGCTGTTACTGTAATGAACTATCAGCCTTTCTCCATCACAATACTTCCCCTCTCCCCTTTCCAACAGAAAATTATATTCTTTCAGTTCAGTCTTACCCAGTGTGAGACCCAAACTGCTTTTTGCTCCTTTAAGGTTCCCATTACAAGAACACAATGGAACAACAGCTTGCCCAATTTCAAGGCACTTGGGATGTTCATTGCATATTTCTGCAATTCATTAAGATAAAATATTTAAAGAGAAAAGTAATCCACTGGAGTTGGATAGCCAATAAATCTGAAATAATAACTGTAACATGTTTTAGATTATTCTAGATTCTGCTCAAAGGGATTTTAAACTGATGAGGTGCTCATTCGCTGGTCATGTGAGAGTTATATGAGAGTTATATGGCACACAGGCATTGTTGATATCAACTCTTCCCCAGCCCAATGCCCATCATTCTCACAATAAGAAGAAAAGAATATGGGGAAAACCTGATTCAGATGCTGATTTATGCCACTTAAAGATGTTTCATGTCATTTCTGGTACAGTTTTGACACTATCTTTCTTATCCCACTTTTACACCATCATTGTTTGCACATCCTAAATTCTCAGAACTAGTTTGAAGACAATCTGACTCAGACTGCTGAGGAAATGAACAAGCAACAGTGATCCCTGCCCTTTTCACAGCTACAGAAAGTCCTACAGTAACAAAATAAAACTCAACTTCATCACTTTCTTTACCTAGTAAGAAAGAATAAGAAAATATTAATAGCCTTTCATTCAGTACATCAACAGGAAGAAAAACAGACCCACCTCTGTAAATTTTATTTCGGCTCCTTTGTCTGAATTGAGGCTGGGGAGCTACAAAGCTGTTAAGCTAGCCTTTCTCTACTTACCTCTGAGGAATCCCAATGAAGAAAAGACTAATCAGATTTTGACCCCTGGTAGTCTAGCTAACTATAAACATTTCTCTTACAAAATCAGAAGCTCGGAAGTTGGGAGCAGGAGGCAAAGATTCCTCTCAATGCCAAAGTGAAGCCATACTATCTCAAATAGCAAGCTATCTTCTCAGCAAGTCCTTTATTTGAGCATCTGGCTTTAAACTGGGGCGGAATTTTGAATAGAACTGAACTGTTTTACTTAATATATGAGTTTGTGTTTCTGCCCCAAACTCATATATTAAGTGTACCATTTTTATCCAGCTTAATAAAAATAAAACAGTGTAATAACTATCATGCAGTCAAGCTCTGAAGTCTAAGAAACAACACTGGGGTTTTTTTTCCTGTTTTTTTCCTGTGGTTACTTATGTGCAGGTTATCCATTGTCATGATCTCCTTGCAAATCATAGCAATTGCTTCTAAAGTGGAATATAATACAGAGTGAAGTTTAGGCGTTAACATAAAATAAAGGAGCCTTGCTTATTTCTTACTATTCCCACATAAAATGTATTCCAAAGTTTCTGCAACATTTTATTCTTTTATCTATAACTTCTGGGTCAGCAGTCCAGAAAGAAGACAGTGTTTGCATATTATTCTCCCAGGAAACTAGTAATTACTATTAGTCTTCTGGAAGGGTCTTCTGGAAGGGGAAAAGTATAAAATTCATGAATCCATAAATTCACAAATTACATAAAACTTTGTCTTAAAGTTGTGCTTAAGCATAAGCAATAAGATACTTGAGGAAATAGTGTTTATGATTTGGAAACTGCCCAGGTTACTTGCCCAATGAGTCTTTCCACAGCCTGTTATCATTCAGAAATCTCAAGACTGCAACTTTTAGTGTCCCAATATGAGAATGATGAGAGATGAAGTCCCAATTCATTTTGAAGGCACTAGGTTGGGAAGGACTCAATGTAGGTGAAAGGGGATGTCTCTCCTTAGTTTTGGCTGTGCTCCTCAACTTTTCCTGCTGAAGTTATTCTCCTTTGCTACTGTTGGCAATTGCACCATTCCAGGTCCCAGGCTCCCTTGTAGTTCCCCACGTTCTTCCTTTTGTTTTCTTTGTAATAACTGAACCTGGAGAAATTTCCAAGCCCTTCTTACATCAGTCCTTATGAAAACAGAGAGCCATATTCCCTGCTGATGATCTTGTTTTCATAGCTTCATGCTCAATGAGTCAGAAACGCCAAATGAGATGCCCCCAATGAAGTGGAAGGGGGAAATTTGGCTTAGGTGTGGAATCCTATTGCCTTCAGTGTTATTGTGGATGGAGGCATCTTGGGCCAAAGCCAAGGAATGACTGATCTTGCTGCAATTATTTGAGTGGTATGTAATGTTTTCCTGCAAGATTCAGCTTACAAAAAAACAAGATTTGACATAGGATCTGCTACAGATAGTTGTCTATCCTTACACAATTGATACTTTTAGTAAATAAGATCATGGATCCCCTTCTTCCAGTACAAGAAATAGAAAAGAAAACTCATTATAATGATAAATTTATACACATCTCGTGGCAACCAAAGTTAATATAAAATAAGAAGGAGAAAAGAAGAAAGAAATAAAAGAGAAAGCTGAAAATGCAAGAAGGGGGAAAAGTAAAAGAAAATTTGAGAGGAAAAAAAAAGAAAAATTGAAAAGAAAAAAAAGAAAATTTGAAAAGAAAATACAAATGTGAGTAGTAGATTCAGACCTTCTTTAGAGCAGTTATCAATACAAAGGTGAATTTATCTGTTATTCTGTGGTTATAGCATAGCTCTCTTCTTTCTGTAGTCTATCTTGAAAAATTACCAAAACTATAGTTCATATGTTTATTTTTTTCTGTTTCATGCAAAAAGAGTTTCCAGTCTCTTTTGTCAAAAAACAACATAGATGTTGTTTTTTGTCTAATTAAGGAAATCAATTTAGCTATCTCAGCAAGTTCCATTATGTTGACCAACTATTCCTTCATTGCCAATTTTTTCCATCTTTATGAATACAATAATCTCACCCTGCAGTTATCATATACAAAACCAAGTCCCATGACTTTTTTCCACTGTTTATCCATCAATCCTTGAAAAACAAAATCCTCTGGTTTCAATTGTATATTAAACTTTAAAATGAATGTATGTATTTGAATCCAGAATTTCTAGAGTTTTTTATACGTCAACCAAAGTTGATAAAATATTTTTTGTTGTTCACATTTCCAACATAGATTTGAAGTGCCTTTATATATTCTAGACACTTTTTAAAAGCATATACAATCCGTATATCATTTCATAACATACTGTAACATACTGTAAATTTCAATCCTTTCAATCACATATTTTTCTCAGTATTCATTTTGTATATTATAGCTAAATTTTTCAGCTAGGTCAGAAATGTTGTTTCTTTTTTCCATGAAGTAGTGTGAAAAAAAAAAATTTTTCCCTGCAAGATTTGTAACAGCTCAAGGACATGAATTATTTTTTTGTTCCTTGTATTCAGCAATAAACATCTGGCAAGGGATGCTTTTGAGAGATTGGGAGTGGAACGGGTGCATCTTCAAGGAGAGGTTAAAATGATCACATGATCAACATATATTAAAAAGGAACAATACTTCAACTGTATTGAAATAATCTAGAAACCAACCACAGCTGGCTTCTAGATTATTATTATTTTTGACACCTCCCTCCCCTCTATGGACACTCCTGAAGTGGAAGCAGTGGTAGTCTAGAAGTGCTATTGCAATATTGTACTATTTTACAAACAACTTCCAGTATTTCTTGTGAATGCTCACATTGCATGTCCCAGAATTTGAACATTCACAAAGCCAAAGTCCATTTCAAAATTTTTCTTCCATAATCTAAAGTTGCTACAGCTTTCCCATGAGTATTTTAGGTTACACTGTCTGTCATAAATTGTGGTTTGTGACAGCACTGTGAAAATGCAGGATGTGGCACTGGGTATAAAGTTCAACCTCTCATTTGAGGAGTTTTATAGCTTTATCGCTGCTGTGAGTATGAAAAATATGCAAATGACATCTGTATTTTTGAAACAAAGCCATGGTGGTAAGATTTCATGACAGTGGTAAGGCAGGCAAGGATTCAGGTGATGACTTCCTTTTTTGAAAAGCTCTTTGCCCCACCTCAGGATTAACAAAAGCAAAACTAATTGTGGAAATAAGAACAATTGTGCAAAATTGCCTGCTATTCATTGTTCATATAGGTTGAAGATTATAACTTATGTCCGTCCAGAAATGTTGTAACTTTCTTAATATATAGTTCCAGAAATATTATATTTAACTTGTTGATACAAATTAAATAGGCTATACCACGCCATTTCCATATTTTCACTTTAGATACTATTTTTTCCCATGACTTTGGAGATGGGATTGTCTGAAAAAGCACCAGTTCCAAATCCAAGGGAGGAAGACTTGATCAAGCTATCTAAGCAAGTCTGTTTTCTGAAAAGTAGTGAAAACTGTAGCTGCTTCATTTCTTTAAACTTTCCAAACCCAGCTTTTATATTCAATATTATGCTGGAACAGTCTAACGATTGGTCATATTCAATCCAAGGCATTTTCTTGCTTAGAAGAGAGCCAATGAGCAGGTTTCTTATTTCTCTGGACCAGTACCAGTTAGTACATAATTAACATGTATATGATTATGTGATATGATGGGCAAGTGATCATGCCAATTTTAGACAAAAACTCTATTCTGAGAGCAACACAACCAGCAAACGAGTCCAGTAATGCTCTTGCTCAGTTGTGATAAAGTGTAGCTATAGGTAACTGTATAACTTTGAGTATACATCAGAAAAATGGTTTTGACCTGGTACTGCATTGCTTTAGGAAAAATAGTGAACCAGAGGAGCCTTCCATCCACATTTGTATTAGAAATTGTATACTTTCAAAAGAGCAGCAAAAGACTTTGCTCACATTTTCAAATACAATATTTTGTTTAAAATTATTTTAAAAAGTTTCTCAAAAGAGATTCTTGTTAAGGAAAAAAATAATCAATACATCAGTGGGATCAAAAATTAAACATGACTGTACAAACATATATAAACTAACTAGAATGTAGCCAGAATGTCACCCTGTAATGGACAGCCCATCCTTGTCAGAAGCAAGGAAGAAGACTTAGTTGAGGCAACTGCCCTACTCATGTCATCATCCATCTAAATGATCATAAAACCATAAAAGTATAAGAATCATTGGCTTAATCCATTGTTTAATTGATCTGTGCTGGGATTCATTGGAAATCTTTTCATAGTTCTTAGGGAGACGATTGGTAATGATGGATGAACTACCCTAAAAATTACTGGAATCACTACAACCAAATTTTCCATTTGAAGTTCAGAAGGAAAGTCCTGAGAATATCAGGGCAGAATTTCAAATAGCAGAATATTTGCTATCGTCCTGGCTGAAGCAAAGGTGCATCTCAAAGCTTTCTCCAGAAAGGTTGACATTGTGCAGTGATTTTTATTTATTTATTTATTTTGGCTGCAGACCAGTGTGGGAAGTAAACCATAAAGAGAAGATTTTGCAAATAATTGGGGATTTAAAAAAGTTTTTCTACTCCTGATTAGATAACAATTTTTCATTAAAACTAAGATGTATAGTAAGTAAAGGTTCCTAAATTCTAAATCTCCTTACCAACACTTCAAATACTTGGCCCTCCTCAAGTATTGCAGAAAAATAATTACCCCATCAAAGAAAAAAGTATTAATACAATAAATCAGCCAGTGAAGAGTTGAATTGAATTTTAGGAAGCATCTCTCTCAAGCCATTCAGCATAGTATAGCATCACTCTCATGAGTTTGGAAAATCTTAGTGCATTATGAATTCCTCTTTTGGAGGCAGATCTATTTTAAAGGGGTAGGAAGGAAGGGGAATATAATGATTCAAGTAACATAAGGCTTTTCCACTGGGTCCTGTAGAGTTTAGGGGGCACAAACACCCACACAAGGATGGTCAAGAATAGACTACTGTGTTTCATGCCAAATTGAGCCATTCTTGTGCTCAGATAACAAGACCTGAAAACATTTTACTATATTCTGTGTAAACCAAGAGTGGGGATTATATTCTGGGGTGCTCTCACTCTCCTTCAGGGATCTTCTGTGTCCTTCGGGAAGATTACATGTGAGGGAGCAGCAGTTTGCAGGCCTTTTAAATCTTTCTTTGGTAACTAAAGATTTTTCTGTTGTTGTTGTTTTTCTGGACTGCCCTAAAAGGCTGTTGCCAGAGGTGAAGAGAGAAGACTTAGCAAGCTGTTGGCTCCTGTTCAGAATTTATGTTGATGGGGCCCTTGGCCATCTGCCCCCATCTTGAACATCTTTTTCTCTGTGTGTTTATCAGTTGAGTTCTTCAATAAAAGTGGGTTGGGGGGAACAAACAGTCTAAGAATTCCAAGATAGTTTGCCAAGAAAATGAAGAAGCAGCTGCAAATGACATTTATCTTATCAGCATGTCATTCCCCGATGGAAGGCCCATTAAAATGAATGCAAAAGTCTACATAATATTTGTTATTAGTTGGCACCAAAGATGGGGAGGGTACAAAATAAGGACATAAATCTAACTTTTGTACACTCGTCTTGCTAGAGCTTTCATGCAAGCTGGGAAAACAATCCCAGGCTTTCTCATTTCTAAAAGTAACAACAGGCAAAAGTTTTTAAAGCCAAGAGTTGCTTTGCCAGATTTGGGGATGAGGATAGGATGAGGGGGGAAAACTAGCTGAGCAGTAGCAGCAGCCAATAATAATTATGATATTAGCTTTGATAACATACTGAATATGTGTCAGCAGTATTATGTGTTGATGAAAAGAGGCATTCTGCATTACCACAGATGAAATAGTATTTGGATTCATATCTTGCACTGATCACTGTTAACCATGCTTAATTGAATACACCATAATGGCTAGCTTCAAACAATATGCAAATTATGATTTGCACACCCCAATGGCAAAAATGGCAAGCCAAAATCAAGCCAAACATATTATAGTTTAGCACAATGGGTATACTCAGTCTAGAAGTATCCACAAGTAATTCAGAAAAGTCAACATGATGACTGCAACCGCCCAGTTAAGAAGTTCGGACATTGGAAGAGTTTTAAAAAACTGAATCTGTCAACCCAGGGGACAGAGAAGAGACATGCAAACATATACTGTATGTCTCGCAAATTCCAGGTGGTCTTTAAAAAGCTGGGAGGGTGGGGGGGGGAGAGAAAATGAAATGTAGAAATCCAAACTGGATATCAGAGAATTATGCAGCAAGGTGTATGGGAAAAACTAGCTGCTGTATGCAATTATCTCCTTTTATGGGCTGAGATCTGAGCTGCGTAACTCAATTATGCAGATGAAAGCTGTGTAACTTTCTACCCTATTAGTGTGTTTACAGAGATCCTCGTTTGATCTAAATATCATTTATTTTGCTTCTTATCTCCACCTCCAACTTGCTTTGTGCTTTTACCTTCCTTTACAGTAGCCATTTCACCTTGATATTCACAGTAAATTCTTTTAACACATTATGAGCCAATGACATTTATTCTGCGGAAAGGAAACAATTTGTAACACACATCCTCCAGTCAGGCCAATCTGCTGAAGAAAGATTACTAACTTGCCTCTTCTTGAGTTAAGTATTACTATGTCAGCTCTTCCAGGAGCTGTGGAAAGGATATAGCCATTTGTGGGTGGAGGATTTAGAAACTCCGTGTGTAAATCAATGTGTGCTACTGGTATTCCACCATATCTCAGTATGCTTGCACATCTGCAACCTCTTCCACTATGGTAGTTCATCAGGACAATTCTGAAGTCTTAGGGGAACGCAACAGGAACCATGTGGAAGTGTCATAGAGAACAAAAATTGGTGAACCAAGGAATTGGACGTAAAGCTTGGTAACCCAGATTTGAATATCTTTTCAGGTTCTTCAAAGAAGAATGTATTTCTTTTAAATTTACAGGAATTTACAGCATGGAATTTGATCCTCACCAGCTCAAGGCTGATTCAGCCTTCCATCCTTCTGAGGTCAGTAAAATGAAGACCCAAATTGTTAGGGGCACTATGCTGACACAATAAACCACTTAGAGAGAGTGCTATAAAGCACTATGGGGCAGTCTATAAGTCTAAGCGCTATTGCTATTGCTATACGCTGCCCATCTCCCCTACAAAGTGATTCTAAGATGTTGAGTAAATAAATCAGTTTAACCTGAGCAGAACATCATAATGTAATGTTTCTCAACTTTAACAGGGTGGGGATTTCAAATCCCAGAATTTCCCAGCCAACAATAGTGCTTTTAGAGTCATAGTTTGTATTTATTTGTCTTATGGTGGAAAATAACACATATATTTACATCTTTTCTAAACAATATAAATGATAGGAGGAAAATAATTAAATCCCCTCCATTCATAGATGCCACCTTTACATTAAATTGAGAAAGCTAACAATATACAAGAATATATAATATACAAAAAAAGGGAAATTATCTTTTGTATGTTGAGCTTTAAATAGATGTTACAACTCAGAGCAGCATGAGACTCTTCCTCTGCCAGTTAATCAAAGAAATTATTCAATTTTATTTTTTAGCTACTCTGTAGATTACACTGAGAGAGAACCTAGTCCAACCTATGATTTCCCTCATTAAAGTCTTATACAATTAGTTTCCACATTGCATGTCTTAATTATATTTGCATTCTGCTAATATTATACTGCAATATATAGACACTCTTTGTTGTAGGAAGTCCCATGTGCAATTTCAATTATATTTTCAAAGGTAAGATAAGATTTCAAGGCTCTCACCCCAAAGGAAATTTCTGCTCTGCAAATAAGCATTCTGCATTTTTTATCCTTTGGAGAAGAAAATAATATAATCTGAATGCTGGATTAGGTTCTATTAGATTTATTTCTGTTTGGGTGAGAGATGATTGGATATCGACTCATGATGACTTTTTAATCATTCTTTTCTTTACAAATTGAGCCTAAATAGAGGAAATGAAGCTTAAATAGGATTTAGGAATTTCTCCAGAGAAAACATTGGGAAGAATGATGGATGGTACATGGGATGTCTTGTTTGCTTTTTTTTTTTTTTTTGGTTTTGTTTTGTTTCTTCTCATCCCTGAAGTGGAAATTTAGTTAGGAAAGAATGAGGTTGAGGGGAGAATGCGAGTCATTTTTTCAGTATCACCATCCCCATTGATTTAAAGAATTATGTGCATCTTTGGGCTCCTGAATTCTCCTCCTCCCTTTTCTTTTGTGATTCTCTTTTCAACTTTACTTTCAACAAATCTTGAAACAAAGCAAGGACCAATTGCAGCATAACTAATCAAATGCAACATTGATTGCATAAACAAGGATCTGTCATGGTTGTATAGGGATAAAGAAAAGAGACAGAACTCTTTAGTCTAGGGCTGCCTAGAACTTCATATAATTCCAAATTATGCCTGAATAAATCTATTACACTATACTTTCATGTAATGCTACGTGCCTTTGGTTCTAATATGTAAGACTGTTCTTTTTAAAATATAAAAAGCTAGAAGAAAAGCGGGGAACAGTTGCTTATTGGAATTTTGTTATTAGATTTTTGTTATAATCCTTTGAGGAAAATCACTCTTCTAAAGAGGTTATTTGCACTTAGAGAAAATTTGCCCTTAGATATTTCTCAGAAGAGCAAAACAACAAGGGAGCAAATATTTAAATTCCTTCTTCATGCTTGCTGAAATCTCAAGATTATTTTATGGTTTTTGTTTTTATTTTAACTGCAAATAATGCTAGATGCATAAACTGCATTTAGTTTAGGCCTGTCTGTTTCTTTCTTACCTTTACTTTGGAACCATTTCTGGTTAAAAGTGTAAGAAACTCACCTCTGTTTCTTTTGAAGAAAAAGGAGGAAAAAGACATTGCTTATATTTTCATGTAAAATATACTGTACTTTCACTTGAATATTCTTCTCTCAAATTAGTGGAGGGGGTGTAGTAATCAAGATCTTTAAATGCCTGTTTTTCTTTCTGTATATTCTCTTCCTTTGAATTGGATTATTTCAGTGTTTTTCGAATTTAGCAAATTAAGATCTGTTAAAATAGTTAAAGTTGCCAAGTTCAAAAAAACCACTGGATTATCTGGAGCACATAGAATATTTCATCATCCCCAGTGAAAAAGAAACTTAGAAATGTAAATGTAAATGTAAAAAATACCACCTTGGACATTTTTAGTTTATTTTTTCTTTTATTTTTACCATTTATAAATAGCTTTTCCCAGAAATGCTCAAATTAAGTGATATACAACAACTGTATCATTTGAAAAGTTTGTTTTTTAAAAAAAATAGAATTAAGAGCAATAACATTCACAGCAACAAAAACATTGCAACCAATATATTAGCAAATAATCACAGCTCTTATTGTATGCAAAAGCCTGACAGGATGAAGAGAGGCACCATATAGAAGTATACAATACTACCAGATTTGACTGGATTACATGTGTTATGTGAAGATGTTGTATATTTCCAGAACTGAAACAGAAGGCATTTAATAAGACTGTTCCTGCTTCAGAATGGATTTAAAAGAACTGCTCTGGACTCCATGGGATTTTCACAAATAATCTGCTAAAGAGATCAGCTATTAAAATGTGCTTCTATTTTAAGAGCTGACTTAATTTTCAAACTGAATCAAGCTTGAAGGGTACACAGCTTTAGTTTCTGGCGCTGAGAGAATATCTCCTCTCAACAAAAATTCACCTTCGCGTCTTCATTCTTGACACCTAGAAGTATAATTGTTGAGCATTGTATGCAAATGTGCTGAAAGACTTACGTTTGATGTAGCAAATATGAAATAAGGCGATAGAATGCAGAGCTATGCAAATATTAGTTCCACTGAGTTCAGTGGACTTGACTCTCAGATAACTGCAGTTTAAAAAATGCACTGTACCTACAAAAAAGCAATAAAGAAGAAATAGGCAACCTGGAACCCCCATCTTCTTTTTGTGAGCCACAGCTATCAAAAACTGGTCATGCCATTTTGAGGCAGGAAAACCTCCAAAAGCGTTACTCTTCCCTCAAAGAAATGTAACAACTCTTTTTCAAAAAGAGAAACTTGTCTCTGCAGCCTTGGGGAGATGGGGAGGGGGGAATAGAGAAATCATGACTTAATTTTCACAATTGAGCCACTTATTATGGTGGCTGGAGAATTCTGGGAGTTGGAAATCCAATATCTTTAAATTGCAAAGGTTGAGGAACACTGCCATGAACATTAGAACAACCTGCAGATGTTAAAAGATTGCTCACACCTGTAGGAAGGCACCAGTCACAATGTGTCACTCTATAAAATATCACAGACAATATTAAGCTAGCTAGCAATAACTAACGCACCACTGTTATGGACCACTGTATATGAAAGTTCACTTGTTTTCATCCTTGGTAAATGCTGCGTTTCACCAATCAGCTATATTTGGAGTTTTAGCTTTTCCCAAATTGGTGCTCCCCAGATGCTGTTGGAAATTATGAAAATAGAAATCCAACAACTTGAAAATGACTATGGAATTCCTGGAGTTGCACTCTTAAAGGACTGGAGTAGATCAGAGGAGGATCAAGCAATTACCACTGGCCTGAAAGGAATTAAACTGAAGTCCAAAACTTTCCAACAGTGGATTGCAGCCAGCTTCAGTTTCAGTAGATCTGAATCTACTCTTCCCTTCATTTCCCAGAAAAGATTAGATTCCCAAAATCTGCATAATAAATACCCTGAAGGCAATGAAGAGTTTGCCGTACAATAAAACCCAAATGCTGTTTTGATCAACATGAGCAGCCTGGATTTGGAAATAGTAGATGAGCTACTATTTATTCCTCTTTCCCTAGTTAGCTCTGTTAGATATCAAATTGACAGGTTTATTGGGAAATAGTTGTTGTTTATAGATTAATTGAGATAAGGTTCAACCATATGTTTGTTTTCCTCATGTTATGAATTATTTTGTTCCTTTCTATTCCTTTCCTGTTTGTCCTTTCATCCCTTTTTATTGTTCATGTATCGTGTTTTTGTTTCTCTCTTTTGATATTTTATTGTCTTAGTACATTCTAAAAAAAGAACCTACATTTAGAATAATGTCATTTCAGGAAGAAAGGCTGCAGCTGACAGTTTCAATTCCTTATTAAAACTGTTCCCTTTCTAAAACCAGTCATTAATAAGGGCAACAAGGTCCAAACAAAGTTTTCTCCATTTGAAAGAGCACCACCCCATGGTTGTTGTAATGAGTAATGAGTTCTTACACTCTTGGAAGGTAAAGGACTTCATCAAAAGTTAGTGCTGCCCCATGTTATGAAAATATGTTTCAGAGTCTCCTTCTTGACAATTTGTTTATCTGAAAGTTAGACCAACATATGTATTTATACTAAGGAAGAACATTCTAATCTGAGGGACACAATTAAAAAAGGATAATGAATTACTTTGCACCTCGTGGAGATCTATTTTGTCCTTTTAAAGGCAAAATGTGAGAAACTGTCCCATAGAAAATTAATGGTTTTGCCAACAAATTTTGGCAGCTCAAACTGAAGATTTTTATGAAACTCCAGCAAGGAGGCTGGAAGTCTCTTATCTCCTCCTCCCCAATGTTGCTAATGAGACATATTTCATTTGAGGAAGGGATTCCTTGTTCTACAGCAAGATTGTCTGATGGCATTAATTTTATTGCTAGAAAAAAAAGTGACCTTGTTTTTAGTAATAAATGGAGTTGTGCTCTAGAATGGACAAATTCAGTCTTGGTTCTCTAAACATTTTTACTTTTGTTTCTGGATTGGAAGTATTCCTAGGTTGGGTACATCTCTTAATACCAAGGCTATAATTACTTTACATTTAACAGGAAGGGAAAAGAAAGCAAATAGCTGTATCAGATGAATCTGAATCCTACCTCCAATGTAAATAAAATAAATATATAGACCCATTTTTAGGATTTCCCTCCCATACCCTTATTTTATTCAAATAAGCTAAAGCACAATCCTTGAAAATGTTGCTACAGTAAATCCAGTTCCCATCCCAATTTCTAAAAGTTCTTTTGTCACTATTATTACAAATTGGAAGTCATTATTATTTTTACCAAATGCCCTAGATTAGAATCTCATTTTTCCAGATTTCAAAGATACTATTTTATGCACCAAAGATTATTTTACTCTGTTTGAAAATAAACTGAATAGTTCATTACCAAGCAAGAATGGAACATCAGCTGTATTATACATCAGCTATCTTTTTTTCTGATTTTTTAAAATATATGAATGTAGAAGCATGGTTTTAATTATTAAACGTTATGATTTGAATTTTTTTGTAATTGTATCCCTTTATCCCTATTTGGAATATGAATTAACAATTGTAACAATTGTCTTTTCAATTAAAGCTTTACTTGAAATTATGCCTGGAAAGAACATCCTAAATTCAAAGTTAAACTCTGATGTCCTGTTGGAGAAACATGGGATTGAGAAAAATTTGTTTGGTCAATATAAATTAGAGCATTTTGTTCAAAAATGCTCTAATCTATATTGTTGCTTTAACAATATAGACAAAGCCTTGGCAATGAAAAGCGGTTCCAGGAATGAAGACTGGTGTATCATGGCTAGAAAATGAGGCCTTTTAAATAAGCATACTTTTTCTCATCCTAAATGTAATTTATCCCTTGCATTAAGAAGATCAAGTATATTAGGATGGAAGAAGTCTAGGCACTTCTGAACCAGCTTGGGCTTTAGTGGACCTTTAAGAAAAGTGGGGAAAATCCCTTTGTCCCCTGCTTTTCTTTTTCCCTTTCTCAGTGGAAGAAAAGCAAGTTCCCCAACAATTTATACCTAAAACAAAAGCAGGTCTACTCAGAGGAAACTCTCAAAAGACTTATTGAGGTACTCAAGATTAAAGCCAGTGGGGCTTTTTGTCATCGATGATCATTCACATGTTTCACAAGTTTCCATTGTCAGTGAAGAATGATCCATGGATGCAAATAGCTACCCAGTTAAACAGCAGAAAGATATGGGTTGACTAAGCCACATTGTGCTTAGATTAATGCAGTTATTTTGAGGAGAGAGGCAGCCGTTACTGCTATTATTCCCCCTCAGGGAAAAAAACAAAGACATTGTGGTAACTCCCAGTTTGCATTGCATCTACTTATCAAAACACTAAGTACAACAAGTTTCCTTGGCAGATTGTCAAGGCAAGTCTTATTGTCCACTTATTAGCCTGGTCACTCTTCCACTCCATCTATAGGCTGATGGCAATCCAAATCTTCCTTCACTTCCAGACTTCCTGACAATTTCACCCCTGTCTTTCGATCCACACACCAACATTTCCCTCGTTGCCCATCCAAAGCTGGGTGACACTAAAGGAGAAAGATAGAAGATTAATTCTCATAATTATGAAAAAAAATACTCTTACTAAGAACTCATTCTCATATTGTTCTGCTCCTAATTATTTTTGATATCATATCCTTTTCACATTGCCTTCATTTTACCCACAGCTAAGGCAACACAAACTTCAATTGTTCCATCCTTTTGTATAACCATTTTACATCATTAATACAATGTTTCTCTCTTGAAGTTTCAATATCTTTTTTTCCTTAATTTGTACTCTAGCCATATCCCTAATTTATTTGCAAATTGAATTTTTTTTGTTTGCATATAGTTTATTTTTGCTTTCATTTCTCTTATTGTTAACTATTAGTTAACTAATAGTTATTACAATAACTATTGTAATAAATGTTTAATTTGATGAGAAATGCTTATCTTCTCTGGACATATTTTAATGCTTTCAAAATAACCTGTGTTTGCTGGCTCTTCTTTTTGAATTCAGTATTATGTTTTACAAAATAATATTTAATAAAGGCTTTCCCAAATCCTATTTTATATAAATAGGATATGCTTTCCAATGGTTTTCTTATATACATTTATAGAAAGATTTAGATGAAAAAACTTTTGGTTTTGAGCATTGTGAGAGTGAATTTGAAAACAGACCTCTTTACAAATGAACATATTATTACTAAAATGTATAAATTTGAAACAGAAAGAACAAGTGAAAGAATATATGATAAAATGACTAATTTTTTTGGTTACAATATGCAAATGGAATAGTGGGGAAATGTGGGTTGAAAGATTCAAAATGTATATTATATTATAACTTAGACAAATTTTTATAAAATGGTTGATATTAGTCACCAAAAATTGTCTATAATTTATAAAGGTACTTTAAATTGATGCTGAAAATGTAAACTGGGGTGGGGGAGACTAGAAAATATTGGACTCATTACCTGAGAGCCAGATTGAGGTAGTGAATCTATGTTAATGTTAATTTTATTAATGTTAATTTTATTTATATACCGCCCTTCTCCCAGAGGCTTCTGGAGCCTCTGAAAATTGTGTTAGAATGGGGAGTGCTTTTACACAGTTTTTGAAGATTGAGGCTGTGGGAGAGCCTTCCCCAAACCTGCTTCAAGAATGAAGACCTCATGCAACCAAGAACAGTCGGCTACAGGGGCCTATCAACAAAAAGAGAACACCATGTAAAAATAAGCTGTGTAGGGCAGAACCTGGGGAGCACTGGGCCACGAGCAGTGGTGGGATTCAGCAAGTTCTCACCACTTTGGGAGAACCAGTTGTTAACTTTCTGAGCGGTTTACCAAACTGGTTGTTGGAAGAAATCATTAGGACAAAGAATGGGTTGTTAAATTACTTGAATCTCACCATTGGCCACAAGGAATATTATACCATCCTCCAAGGCTATTGAACAATGGGAAATGGCAAAAGACAACCATTTTGAGTGACAGCAGTGGCTCTAGGTCTGAAATCAAG
This sequence comes from Coluber constrictor foxii, assembly GCA_038048745.1. NCBI lineage: Eukaryota > Metazoa > Chordata > Lepidosauria > Squamata > Colubridae > Coluber > Coluber constrictor. Next base: position 77,593,612 of record CM075961.1, read on the forward strand.
GCCCAGGCCCAGCCTCAGCACTATCACCAAGTGCAGGTTTGGGGTAGTCTGGATTTGGTGGGGGGAGGGGTACTTTAGTTATTTATATGCTAGCTGTTTCCTCTATTGATTCTATTTGGGCTACTGAAATGCCATCAAATTAGCATTTTCTTTATGGAATCCAAAACCTCAGAGTTGGGATGAAGGAAATGGCATCTCAAAAAAGCAAAAACTATCAACCATACCACAGCTGAACTAGAAATAAATCACTACAGGTCTTCAACGTTACTGATGCTATGGGAATACAGAGGTCCAGAGCTACTTTTAGGGCAATATGTTTAGTGTTTTATCTGGAACTGTGGCACCAACTCCACACAAAGCAAAGGAAAATAGAATGGCAGAGGGTACTGTTGGGAAGCTACCAGGATGATGGATGTCACCTCACCAACTTCATGATGTGTTCTCTGACCAGTTATGGCCATCATAACAGTTATTTACTGGAGATTTCAAGAACATATTTTCAGAAAGTTCTTGCTAACATTTTCCACCTTGTGTAATCTGTCTTATCAGAAAGGTGCTAGGCTGGGAAAGGTTTAATGACATCATGCCAATTCTCGGAGTCCGAACAAGCTATTTATTAAATATTGCAATGTCCTAGCCAACTTTTGCGGTGTAAGAACAGTAAGCAGATTGTTATATTATCATAATTGGCATCAAGAAGGACTTTCCATATAGGTTACAATTGGAGAACAGAGAATGGAGGTTTGTTGCTCTTTCTATGTTTATTTTTGCACCCAGGTTTCTCAGTTTTGTTGATGTATTGTTGGTGTACCATAAGATAAAGTGAACACACATGAGTTCCTTAATGCACAATTATTAATAGTTCATAACATGTGCTGTGCAGTTCTGAGTTGTAATGGATTAAAAATCTGCTTATAAATCAAAAGAATTTGGTAAAAAAAAAATGTAGCCCACACAAAATAAAAGTTTACCCCAGGGGTGAAATCCAGCAGATTCTGACAGGTCCTGGAGTGGGAAGAGAATGGGGATTTTGCAGTATCCTTCCCCTGGAGTGGGATGGGAATGGGGATTTTGCAGTATCCTTCCCCTGCCACGCTCACAAAGCCACACCATGCCCAAAAAGCCACACCCACCAAGCATGCCACACCCACAAAGCCACGCCCACAGAACCGGTAGTAAAAAAAATTGGATTTCACCCCTGGTTTACCCCTGCTGTCCCATGTTTCAGGGTTACCTGTTTGGGATGAAAATTTCCATTATGGTCACAGTTAGGGATGGGAATGAGGTAAAGGTCCTCATGGGTTCTGGTTTGGGAAGCTGCTAGTCTCTCTAAGGCTCTCTGAAGCTCACTCTGACACAAGCCTTGGACCTGTTGACAAAATAATAAGAGGACTTGCAGTCAGAACACAGGAACTGAAGCTATGAATGCATCCAATGTGTCTCAGAGTCAATGTGGGTATCATGTAATGAACATTTTCATTCTCACCAGATTACCTCTCCTTGGAATGGAGATGGTTAATGAGCCATCCGTGGCTTGATTAGTCAAGCTTAGCGAGATATTCAAAAGGCGACTTTGGATATAACAGGAAAGCCTCCAATGAGTTCAGCTGGTGCACTGGATTAAATGACTAGCAAAAACCAGCACTGAGGCAAATTGGGAATTAATTTTATAAAGTAGCAAAAAAACAGAAACAGAAGTACAAATATTTCTTGTTTCAAATAGGTGTTCTTAATCAGATTGTCCTCCAACTTCCAAATGCATCAGGCTAAAATTTCTAGAAATTCCATGGCTGTGCTGGCAGGCTAATTCTGAGACTTGTAATTCTAACACATCTGGAAGGCATCTGAAATGTTGAGAAACGAAGAGCAAAATTGAGCAGCAAATGGGAGCCTAATTCAGTCAAATGTGGTTTCTATTCCCCTTTCTCTGAAGAAAGACCAAAGCTCCTCACCACTGGCCGGATGTCCTCCCGGAGCATGAGGTTCCCATGGCTCCTCATCTTGACACTAATGTTTATTCGATCCCGTGCTCTTGCTTGTTGTTTCTGCAGGCATTTACGGTCATGGATGTTGCAGGGGCTGAAGTTGTTGGTGGGAGGGAGCTCAATCTCTGCCTGCTCTAAAAACGAGCAGAGGAAATGACAAGGATTAAAACAAAGCCAGTTGGTCTTGAAGGTGTGTTTTAAGAACATGCCCGTCCAAATTGTTCTCTATTTTTCTGAAAGTGTGGCTGCATGAAAGTTTCTTGTGCGCATTGTTTCTATTCATAGGAGGGATGTTAAGGAGAATTCTAGCAGCTCTAACCTCAACTCATTAGGAGGACTCCCAGATCAGATTCCAAAATCAAAAGGCCCACCAAGAACGCTCTTATGTCTTTGCTTCCATCTAGAGCTTTCCCACATTTTTGTGGCCCAGCTATGGTAGTTTTCTTAGTTCACAGTTTCTCTAAAGAAAAATAGCTGCTGTTGAATCTTTCTTGGAATTCATAACCTGCACTCTAGAAACTTTGCCCAATAAGTTCAGGATTATGTCCATGGATGGATTTAAAAATGATAGAAATACTTTCTGTCCTATATTATTACATTGTGTTCCTACAACAATTTATAACTTCCAGGCAATCAGTACTGAACTCTGCTCAAAAATAAACACTTGAATAATGGAATACATGCTCAAAAGCTATTATTTTTTATACTGTTGGCTGTCAGAACACTTAGCTTGGATCCATATGAACATAATAAAGCTTGCCACAAATAAATTCTAGGTAGAGTATGTTCCCAGAAAACTGGGCTACCAAAATATTTTTTTGCCCACCCCATTTAAATTTTGTTTTTGCTAACGCACAAGCCATTCATGTTTTGTATAAAACTTTCTCTCCTAGTCCATTTTTCTCTTCAAAAGTTTGCCCAGTTGGCTGCATCTGAGTTTTCAAACTATGCTCGTTCTCTTTTTAATTCTCCTTTTCCAAAAAGGCTGAGCCCAAGTTTCCAAGAATTTTTGTACAACTTTGGCTCAACTTCTCATAAACTGACAAACATTGGAGATGGACTTGCATGTTTGCCAAACAAAGAGACAAGGTTTTCTTAATCAGTGAGGTTTCCCTCTATTTGCTTTACCTCAAAACTATGTTCTTCAGCATTTTCACTGAAAAGTTCGGAAATAATTTTGTAGATCATCTAGTCCAATCTCTTGCCCAATCCAGGAATCCATTATTGCAGCATCTCTAATAGAAAGATATCCAGCTTCTGCTTAACCAACTCCAGTAAAGGAGGTGGTTTGGATATGACAACTCTTTGTCAGACTCAGTAGCCCCTAAATCAAAAGTTCCTTTGTCTTAAGGGACAGCATTACCCTTTTTCACACACCACAGTACCCTCATTTAGCATAACACGAACAAACTATAGTAAGCATCAGATTTTTAAACACCTGTCTTATCCAAGAAATTCTTTTTCCTGAAAAATTGGGAATGAATATGCAACATACTAAGAGCGGGAACAGAATCATACGTCATGGGAGGGCGCAATGTTGTTTAAATCTAGCCAGCATGATTTATAAACTCACTTTACTTCTTAAAACATTGTGTGAATCCAGCCAGGATAGATTGTTCCCTAAACCATAATTGGCTAAGTTGGGCTTAATGTGTTGAATGACTATGACTTTATATAATATTCCACAGAATGTCTGAAAATTTTCTTTTCAAAATCATGTTTCAAATCAGCAAAAATAAGTCCAGTTACCATGGATTCAATTTTCAGACAACCCTACTTGGAGGACTGAGAATCTTCATTGACATACCAAATACTGCTTTGCAAATACTATATGTGCCCCTCAGAACAAAAGTGCTCTTTTCAGCAGTTTCACAGCCTTAACAGAGGGAAACCTAGAATTACAAAAAACAAACAAAAAAACCCCTAGCAATTGCTTGCATCTTTGCTGCCTACATACAATAGCCCTAGAGGAGCCAACAGGCCAGATGAGTAGCAACAATTCACAAGAATTGCCTCTTTTAACGTCCCAGTAGAAAGGTGAATTAAGGCAAAACTATCTGGCTTATATTTCCCTTCATATTTCTGAGCAAAAATATACGTTGTTGATGCCATCACTCTGCTAAACAAATTATTCCCTCAACACTGTCAAACTAGTTACTAAGTCTGCATTACTATTAATCTTCTCATCATTCCTATCACCCATCTCCTCCCACTTATGACTGTATGATTGTAACCTTGTTGCTGGTATCCTTAAGATTATGGTATATTGACTGTTTCCCTATGACTATCATTAAGTGTTGCACCTTATGATTCTTGACGAATGTATCTTTTCTTTTATGTACTCCGAGAACATATGCACCAAGATAAATTCTTTGTGTGTCCAATCACACGACCAATAAAGAATTCTATTCTATTCTTCTATTCTTTTCAACTTCACTTCTGACTTTCAGTTTGACTTACAGCTCCAGTTTTTGCCCAGGTGGCTTGCCAGGGGAAAAACCTCTTACTGAGATTAGGCCGGAAGTAAGAAAAATTATGTTCTATGTTCTATCCTTTCCCTTCCTTCCTACATTACCTGAACATTAGGCCACCATAGTTACCTCTTCTAAAGTAAATAAAAATAGTGCCTAACATAGTGCTCATTCCCTACTAGGAATCTGTCTGCCTATAGTGTCAGCAAGTTTCCAGCAGTCTGGCCAATTCCCCCTGCTACAGGAAAGCCAGATGATAGACTAAGCTGTGCTGGTTAGGGAATCCTGGGAGTTAAAATCCACATATCTTGAGGTTGCCACGTTGAGAAACACTGTTCTTAACAGTAGATGATACTTAGAATGCAGTCTAAAATTATTGTCATGCCTTATGTCAAGAAACAAAAGCAACATCTGCAGAAATACGACATGTTTGAAGAGAAATACTGGTTTCTAGCTGACCTTGGCTGATCTCATAAAAGCTGAGTGTGTTTGGGCCTCCTTAATATTTGGATGGAGAACCACCAGGAAATGTGACGGCTTTATGCTCACCACCAACTGAGAAGTTGAAAGAATATCCCAGGAGCGTAAAGTCCATTTTTGCTTCCTCTTCTTGCTAAGTCATTACTTTTCCTCCTCATCAATTGACTTTGGGCAGAAAAGAAAATTTATCCCAGATTTTAATGAATGCAATACAACCTCTTCAAGCTTTTTTTGCATCATAGCAAGGCAGCATGGCTAGCTTTTCATATACTGATGGAAATAGATTCCTCTTCCAGGGGGAAAAAAAGCATTATTGTGTATACATTGCATACAGATTATGCAACAGCAAAAAAAAAAAAAATCCCCCAGGAAGCAATTTAGAACAATAGCTATCAATATGGTAGTGAAAAATATTAAATACTCACATCACAGTAATTGTCGGTTTTTAAGCTCTAAATATAGAGGTACATTCAGAAGCAGAAACTGATTTAGTGCTTTTTGTCCTGTATGACTTAACATTCCCATTGGGTTGGAAGCAGTTGGATTCAACTTCTGCTAGGACTAGTATAGATATATAGTGGTCTTAAGGAATGTAAGAATGGCAGATGATTCCTCTGTGCATGTTCAGCACTGTAGTCTTTGTGAGTGTTTCTATTGCTGGCAGAATGAAGGGCTATTCTCCAGGTGTTTGAAACAGGAGACCTGCTCAATTGTATTTGTCTCCATCATTTTCTTGAAAATAATGGGGGGAAAATCAAATTGCTTATTATTTAATTATTTAAAACATTTATACAGCCACCCATCTTATATCAAGCTTTGGGTGGCTTATTTTTCCAAAAAATATTACTGCTGTGAGAATAAACTAGGCAACAACGAATATTTTAGATTGTTTTTCTAGTACACACAAATCTATGGATAGTTCTTGAACAGACTGATCAGTTTATAACTATTTTTATTTTCTTCCTCTGAATTCCAGCTGTGTGCAGAGATGGAATTCATTGCTTTCAGAGAAAGTGAAATCCCATCTCTGACTACAATTAGTTATATATTCTTTTTCAGACCACTTTCGTGCAAATAATGAAAATTTCAATTCTCATATAGTTTGAGAGTTGCATTAATAGCTTAGGCTGATCCCTACAATTAGAGACATATCGGTAAGTGTCTGCGATGCCAAAAATGACAAAATGTACAATATGATATCATACCACAAGTTTTGCCCTTTTATGTTTGTGTCACAACATTGTACATAAATAGACAGGGAGCTTCCATTGTTATGTTGTGATTCCAGTTTTGTCAATTGCTCCTCCTGGCCCACTCATGTGGATACTCATAGTTAGGGCTCATTTTATCTTCAAGACAACTCAGATATTAGCAAGACATGCTGTCTTGCTATATTTAACCCTTTAAATATGGAGAGGAATAAATTAGAAAAAGTTGATATATATTACTATTGACAAGAACTCAAAGTTAGTATCAACCCTACAGTATAAACAACAATCTTTTCATTTAAATTTTTAGCATATTCCTTTCATGCAATTTTGCTTATAATACTTTCTTCATGATGTTTCTTTTTTTTCCAGTCTGAATCTTTTATGTATTTAATCTATTCTGATCTGGTATTTACCTACAGATTATATATTAAGGGCTAAGTATGATTTTATTTTTGATTAAAAGATCATTGAAAATTGGGCAAAGTTTATCCCTCAAGAAATTATTTTCTGCACACAAAACCTTTTCATAAGCCAACTCAGGGTCTCAGGAATTACTAAAAATGGTATTTCTCTTGACTAAATAAGTATTTGAGGACATCGATTTTGTAATAAACCAACTGTTCTCACTTGCTATCATTGGAATTGGAAAGTAAAGTTGTTTGTTTTCTATCCACTTGATAAGGAGTCTGGGGTCTTTTTAATAGAATTAAGTTATATAAAGACTTCACAAACTTTAATGTGGAATAATAACTTCCCTATGTTATCATTCTGACTGAGAGATTGATGAAGTTTAAGGCTGCTTTGTGGCCACTGTAGTATTTACATATGTTGCTTTAATCATAAGTACTACTGGCAAGATGCCAGCCTCAATATGTTTAAAGATTAAGATTTGTGAGCTTTCATTTCTTAAATCCTCTATCATTAAGGTTGGTAAATGGCTACTAAAAGTGGATGATCTTGTTTATTTTTATTTTATTCCATATGTTGCTGAAACATATGCTCAGTATCACTTATTCTTGGCCATGCTAATTAGGGTTGCTTAGAATTGCTGTTCAGCAACACTGGAAGACATAAATTTCTTACCTTTCATTTATGGGAGGTAAGTGCCAGATTCAATCTCCCTCCTTTTCAGTGGCCCTATCCATCAGTTTAAAGTAGAAAAAAAGTGACTCATTGGCAGAATATTTGCTTTGCAAGGAAAAATTTCCAGTGCAATTCCAGTCATTTCCTAGTAGAGCTAGAAAACTTCCTGTTGGAAGGTTGTAGGAGCCACTGCCATTCAATTGGGTAGATTCATACTCTCTGCCAAGATATAATGGAGATGGTTTGCTTATGCTTATGCTTAATGTATTGTCTGAATCCGGTCTTTGTAGTTTCTTAAATGTGATAAAACTTAATGTAATGTGTGGACCCTGCCAACAGCTAGCAAAGGCTGGCAGGCAGACACAAAAGAGCAACCACAAGCATATTTGGGTCCCAGGCATGTAAAGATATAAGATATCATATTAATGATATCTAATCCAATGATGTCAGATAATCTCACCCAGCACTTTCACATTAAAAGGATTGGAGAATATGGTAAGTTTTGTAGCACCTCACAAAGGAGCAGCAGTGGGCTGGACCAGTGGTGAGTTACTACCAGTTTGTCTCTAATTGGGCAAACTGGTAGCAGCGGCAGCAGGAGGCTCCACCCACCCACCTGGATGTCTCTGCACATCCTCAGAAGTATTGTGTGCACGCACGCCCACAAGTGAACTGATAGCGAATGAAATTGAAACCCACTATTGAGCTGGACCTCTCACCCCTATCAACACCAGTTGGAATTGGCCACAAGGAAAGGAACTGAACTACTGCAACAGTGCACTGCCCAATCCCAAATCCCATAGCTAGTCCAAAAGGATACCATAATCGATCATATCAAAAGCTGCCAGGAAATCAAGGTGAGTAAGGATGAGTGCACCACCCTATCTGATGTCTAATGACAGCTTCTTGAGGGGGCAGATTATGGTCTCCTTAAAGTATGTCAGGAATACCCCCTCTTGCAGTGATGTGTTAACCACCACATGCATCTACCCAGAAGTTACCATCATGAAGCTTTCAATAACCAGGAAGGACAAAGTTCTAATAAGCAAGTGGTTGTGCTAACAGCCCTGAGGACCCTGTCCACTTCCCAAGGACCAGGCTGCTCCCTGATAACAGGGTAATCCATTCCCCCATTATATCTAATGGACTTGCTCCACGCTTGGAGTCCAAGAGCAAATCTGAGCAATTTTATCCATCTTGCATTGCATAAACTCCTCCAGGCAGCCCTGAAGATGATCATGTGAGCCTTCCTTCCCAAGGAGAACTGGGTGATTTTGAAACAGGCTGTCTGGTGACATTCTGTGGATGCAATAAACACAGAGAAATATTGGTGTTTCACTGCTCTTATTGCCAAATTATGCCTTAATTGCAGTTCTAATCTGGTTTGGTCAGATTTGTTCCATGTTTTTCTCCAGCAGGGCTCTAGATGTCTCTTGGTTCTTTTCAAAACTCCGTGGACCATGGAAAGTATTGAGTCAATGGGCAAGGAGAGGGCACATAGGCACAATTCTGTCCAGGGCTTTGGTCATTCTCTGATTTCAGGTTGCCAACAGAGCCTCCACAGGAACATGCAGCAGTGTCCCCAGGGTCTCCCCTAGCTTCCTTTGCAAGCACAGTGGATCCATCGCCGAGGGTTCAAATAGGTCCAACCTCCTTGCAGAGGGATGCAGCATAAGAGGATCTCAAAGCAGCCAGGGCATGGTCTTATCATGATAGAAGGGACCCTGACAGATCCCCCAACAGGTCACATTGCTACTACCCCAACAAGAAGTTCCTATCTAGAATGTGACCACTGTCTCAGGTTGGGCCATGGATAACCTATGGCCACCATGGTGGCCATGAACACCCAACCACTTCCAAGGCCAAACCCATGGATGGCAGATTAAAGTCTGTTAGTACTACATATAAGCATGGAGAATTCCACTTACACCCTTCAGATGGCATCCAGCAGTTTAGGCAGGGAAGTTGTTAAGAGCAGGGAAGCTGATACAACAGCAACAATCCCAAATGATCCTGCAACTATCAGTCTCAGGAACATAGTCTCAGAACTGGAAACTTGAGGAGGATGGTCCCTGAAGATCAAAAAGGATTCCCAAATAACAACTGACATTCCCCTTCCCCCACCCTGTAGCTTTGGTTGATGCCAAATCCTAAACCCAGCTGGGCACATCTCCAAGAGGACAACACCGCTCTTAGCCAAGTCTTGATAATGCACACCAGATCAGCCTGCTCCTCCCTAATAAGATGTCAAATAAGGAGCACTTTATTGTTAACCAGCCTGGTATTCATCTGCAGCAACTGAAGATCCAGACCTAGGAAAGACTGCTGTCTAGAGGTCTGGGCATGAACTCACAGGGCTGGAACATCCATCTGTCTTAAGCAGAGGTCTTCAAACTTGGCAACTTTAAGACTTGTGGACTTCAACTCCCAGAATTCTCCAACCACCATGATGGTCTTAAACATTGGAGCTTCCTTTCCTTGCAATTGCCTACAAGGGAATTGGTTCCTGTCTAAGCACTCCATGTCCATTACAGTTGAATGAAAACTGCCCAGCCCTAAAATCCCAGGGCGAACCTCTTCCCTCAGTTCTGGTATCCTTCTTCTCTGAGGCAATGCTCTTCCTTTAGTTATCCATTTAACCATTTTTCAGCCATCCACTACAATTCAATCATCTGGAGGTGTGAATGTAGGTTTCTTTAGATTCTGTATGTAGCTTCAAAGATTAGACCTTCGAGGATGCTCATTTTCTGCTGATATTGCTATATTCTTTATTTTATTTCCAGGAGGAGAAAATCTGGACAATGTGGATTTTATGCTGGCCCTCTTTCAAACTGCCTTTTTAGCCAAATACCACACTAGTGGTCTAGAAAAGCTTGTAACCATGACAAAAATTATTAGCCAATTTTATCCTGGCAATTTCCCATTGTGTGAACAGAAGACTCAATGCCAGCTGATTGCACTTTAAAGAACCTGCTGTCTCCCATACGTTCCATCCCATCCATTTGACCACAATAAACACTGGATGGAGATTTGAACTTATGGTCTATCTTAGTTATGCCTTGGTGAGGTCCTTGCTCTGATCTAACCATGTGTTTTGCCCCTCACAAAGAGCCATGGTGGCACAGTAGTTAGAATGCAGCCTTGTAGACTAACTCTATCCACAGCCTGCAGTTTGATCCTGATGGGACTCAGCCTTTCATTCTTCCAAGATGGGTAAAACAAGGCCCCAGATTGTTGGAGGCAGTATACTGACGCTGTAAACTGCCCACAAGATGCTGTAAAGCAATATGGGACAGTATATAAATCAAAGGGCTATTGCTATTGCTATTCTTCAAATAATCACTAGCAGGCAATCTAGTAATGTTCCTTTTCATTGCCAAGTCCTAAGGCATAAACTGGATAAATTAAAGGATGCTCACTATACAATACATAGCACTTATGAACTCATTCTCGTTTTAAACAACACAAAAAGTTGGGGGAGGGATTTGTAGCAAAGAGTATCAAAGTGAACAACTATGGAGAGTCTTGGCAACCACTTTCCGAGTTAAATATGATTCCAGTGGTGGGATTACCAGATGTTGGCAACCCAGAAGGCAAGTGTCAAGAGAGCACATCTGGTTAGTTTAACTTTTAAAAAAAGAAGAAGAAAGAGCAAATGTAGGATACTGTGAATTCAGGGCATTTAAAGCTTAATATTTTGCTAGAGCACAACATGATTTTTCCCCAATGTGTATGCATATGTGTTCTACTTTCTTCTTGCTGAACTTTTCTGCAGCTGTAAGGTCGAGATGTCACACCTTTAAACACATGCTCCCACGGCCGCTGTAGTCTGTATTGAATTATCGATCTCTGTGAACAAAAAAGCTCCATGGTGCTTTTGCAGTGAAGAGGAGCAGCTCTTGTGGACAGAAACGAAACAAAAGTCTCTTCCAGGATGCCAGGCCCCTTGCCAACAACTCTGAAACCAAGCAGGCTCCTTCTCTGCAGAAACCCTCATGAAACACTGTGAGAAACGTTTTAGCCCTGTCAAATGGGGATGGGGAGTCCCATCAATGGAAAATATTGATTTTCTGAGCTCTTAGAACAAAAACACAGCTGGCAAGCCTTGATTATCCAGAGCCAAAGCCACTTAAGAAGAAACAATTTAAGTTTTTATGAAAATATACAAAGGTCCACAAACAGGGGGGAAGGAACGTATTAAGAACCAGGCTGTTGCTATATCCATATACCCAGCATGAGGCCTATCAGAGCATGTGTTAAATATAATCATTCAGGTTTGTTCTGTGTTGGATTAGAGCTGTGCAGATCCTGTTGCAACTGATTGAAATATAATCTGGTATGATCATCTAGGAAGTGTTTGTGCCTATATGTCCCAAGTGAACAGGGTCCTTCAGGTTGTTGCACAGCCATCTGTTCTGCTTGTTAGATCCATGTGTCTCCCAGTTGTTTAAAACTTCCCAGGAGGAAATATGTGATTGAGTCCAAATAGTGATAAGTTCATCTTTGAAAAAAGGCGGTGGTTCCCCCTGACTTTAAGGAGTAGGCAATATGTACCCTCTTCAAGAAGCCATGATTAGACCCAGTAGGGGTGGATTATTTCCAGCCCATCTGTAACCTTTCCTTCTGGTGGGCAGCAGCTTTGGGGGTCCAGATGAAACATATTATCTGCATTCCTTCTAATTAGGATTCAAGCCTGGACACAGAACTGAGATGGCACTGAGCACATTTGTGGATGACCATTTAACTACCCCTAAACCCCAGAATGTACTAACCTTAGCATGCTTTAATACATTCCCTGCAGGAGTTCTCTAAGACAGATTTATTTATTATTTATTTATTTATTTCAATTTATATACCGCCCTTCTCCCCAAGAGGGGGTCTCAGGGCGGTGAACAGCCAAATTAAAACACATATAATACAAATATTAAAAAATTTAAAATTAGATTAAATCGTTGGCATTCCAAAATAAAAGTCTCAAACCCCGTTAAAATACCCAATTTAAAACCCCAGAAATTAAAAATACCAAAAATTTTAAAAAACCCATTAAAATCAATCAAGCAAGGCCGGCTTGTTGGAATAAATAAGTCTTACCAGAAAATTCCATATAAGATAAGGTTCTGGTCCTGTGGATAAGGATCTAAGTGAAATCATAGTCCATGTCTTGCTATATTGCACTTTTTATAAAAATGCAAGAGCTCATCTCTTCACTCCCCATTTGAAAAAAAAACAGGCAACTGTGATTTATTCTACGTACAGTTTTATTACAGACCTACAGGCTCAAAAATTAAAATGGATTTTCAGAGTGATAACTAAGTGAGGTTTTTGCCAAGCCAGTTTACACATTTATTTAACATTGTGATGTTTGGCTTGTTTAACGAATCATAAAATATGAAAAGGTGAAGTCAAATACCCTGGAGGATCTCTAGGTTTCACAATGTGTATCAATGCATTGAATGCAGCATTTAAACCAATCTCAATTTAACTATCAGAGTTTCCGTCAAGATATCCAGGGAATTAACATTTCCTGGAAACTAGAGAAACCTTTGAGAGCATATGTTGATATGGGAGACTAAACAGCTACTGTTGCTTCCTGTTCTTTACCCTCCACCCTCCTCCTCAACAAGTTGCTGTGAGCAGAATTCGCAATTTGTTGCACAGCAAGTGAGGGAGATGGATAGATGAACAAATCAGGAAGGAAGTAGGAGGGGAGGAATTCTACAGTCTTGCTTATTTATTTTATTTGTATCCTGTCTTTTTAGGGAAGATGAATGAGGTCATAAATATGATAAAAATAAAACACTAATAAAAAACTAAAAAGCGCTAAAATAAAAACAGCATATATTTTATAGAATCAAAAACCAGGTTAAAAAAATACTAACAGTGTGGATTCTGTTGGGAGACAGAAGAGCTGTTTAACTGGAGTTCAAGTTACAACAAGGCAAGAATCCTGCTTATTATTTTGCTGGGGAAATTACTCAATAGCCCTTGGTCTGGTTTACAGATGGAATAGAAGGAGGCGGTAACAGAAAGAGGTCCAGGTTTAAGGAGTTTTATCAAAGCGCCCTCTGGTGGACATGTGCTACCAATCCATTTAACGGTAATAACAATTGATATATTTAATTTTGCCACAATCCTTTTATATAGCATTGTTCCACTATATTGCGGTATGAACAAACAGGAGCTCTGAGCCCCTCAGTGCAGGAGGTTCAGAGAGCCATCACCTGTAAAGCACCTTGCTGAGCACTGAGCTCTCAACAGATTTTAGCAGATATATTAAAACTCAGAGTTGGCAAAACAAGCCATACTTCTAGACAGATATGGTTAAAGAAGCTGTGCTTAAATGTTTTCCTCATGGGAAATAATTTTACAGTGTAAACATTTGAACAATAACAAATACAGTATGTTCTTGTCCAACAGAGTCGATTTCTTCTGCTAACTCTTCATAGGAAAAAAGTTAAAAGGTTCACTTGTAACTTGAAATCATACAATACATTTTATTCTTTGAAAATAATGCCATCTTATACTTCTGCATATATACATGCAAGACCTTAAAGGACTATTCAGTAATTATTAAGATTTTCTAGAAGAAAAGCTGGCAGTTGAAACAGCTTCAGGCCAATTTCATTTCATTTCTGTGCTTCAATATTTTTGTTGGCTTTTGATTTTTTGGCAAGTATGTTAGCCTTAACAGCTTTCTGCTGCCCTTCTGCACTATTAACCACATGGTAGTTAGACCAACAAAATCACAGAACTAGACATTTTTTAAAAAAGAATCATATTCTTTCTGGAATTGCAGGACTTCTACATGCTCCCTTGCAACTTGATTAAACAGCATAAATTTAATTTAAAATATTTGCATTTCTGGTGCCTATTACAAAAACCTCTTGGACCAGAGAAGTTGGCTGGGCCAGTTCTACAAAAATTTAAATCACCCTTTTAAAGTGTTGATTTCAAATGGGAGCAAATAAAAACATTTTGAATGAAGCCAGATGCAAACAAAAACTTGTTTAATAAAATCATTGGAACACAGAAGCAACATGAAAAAGAGAGGGGAAAACAGGGCAGTGGTAAGGAAAATTTGATCACAGATGCAGATTTGGAAAGAAAAGCTGGCCCTAATTTGCTATTCTCCATCAAGACAATAGATTCATACCCAATTTGTCAGCTTTTTACTGATGCTAATAGGCAGCTATTCCACCCTTTCAATTCATATGGATTAAAAAAAATTATTTTTTTTTCTTATTTCTTGAAATCCTAACGGCAGCCTATGCAACTGGAATAGAGACATGAATTTAATAATAGCTTTCACCAAACATTGGCTACAGGACTTATATTTGCAATCTTTTTAAAGAAATAAAACATTCAGAATGGTTACTGTTTTTACAAACAGTTTATGAAAAGCAATCTTCTAGCAAGTTAAATCAAATGTACACCCAGTCCAGAATTGTTTACCTCAATTAGTAGCTAATTACTATAACTGACCATACTACAGTATTTTCTTATTTTGGTATCTTTTATACAAACTATTTCTTTTTCTCCAATACATTTGTTCACAGTAAGAACTGGGGGGATCGGGGGTGAGCAGAAGCAAGCGGAAATTTACCTGATGAAATTTCTCACATCAGGAATCTAAATATTTCTGTCATGGTTGGGTTTTTTTGCTCTGCATTCAGGTACAAGCAAAATGTTGGTCATGTACTATATAATAAAAGTGTATAATTCATACACTTGCACATTTATTTACTAACAGAGAAAGGCCTATTTTAATATATTGTCTTAGTATAAACGGTCATGTCTGCTCCTAGTCATAAAGCACATCTGGTCTTCCAAGTATATATCATTTTATTTTATAGAGACGCAACAAATAGGCATTTCTTAAAATTTTATTTTTTTATCTAATTATTGTCCCCAATAAGGAAAGGTTGGCCATTCCCATCTACAATGTATAGCAAGTTCATTTGATCCAGATGTTTGGTTTCATTAAATTGCTGCCTGAATGGTTCACTGAAAGTCCTTCAGAAAATTTGAAAATCTTATTCACGCAATACTGAAAGAATCCCAAGGACGTTCTCTGTTTATATGTTCCCCATTGAGATACTGTTGCTTCAGTGGTTTGGGCAGAATCAGCCAACTGGAGATGCTTTTGGTAATGTCTATGTTTTGACAAAACATAGGGAAACATAGGGAAGGGAAATAGAATAGAAGATGCTGTTTTTCATTCCTTGCTCTGCTTTGGTGCAGTAATCTCTCCCTAGAATGCAAGCATATTTTCTAACAAAGCTTGTCTTATAACATTCCCAAAGTTACTTAATATGAAATCTTCTGAAGAATATTCGGGGGATAGCTGCGGTCACCGACTTCATTTTTCTTTAAATTAATTTAAGATTAGATTATTTTGGTATTTTTATTTGCTTTTTATCATTCCTATCATAATTATTAAAATGACTTGTAATTACTTTTCTAGCTTGATCTGTAACTGGTTATTTCTAATTTTCTTTAGATTTATCATCGACATTTTAACTATTTATACATAACCTAATGAATAAAAGGTATGGTATTCTGTCACAACCATTTTCTCATTATATTATACTGTCTGCTAACTTGAACAGCGCATACCATGTATTCATTCTCCTAATGTTATTTATCTCCCCATGTCCTCCCTCTGCCCAGGAGGAACTACATTTAACCAGCATTTCTAAATGACTGCAATTTTCTGCCACTATCCAATTCCTGCTGTATAATCTATGTACATTATTACTTATTGGTGGGGGGCGGACAGTTTTAAAACTGTTTTAACCTCAGAGAGAGTTTTCAAAATGGATATCCATTTCTCTTCCTACCACTACTTTTTATGCTCACACAATTGAACAGCTGCGAGCAATCATAGGTTTATCTAGAATTTATTTTAAACTCAGCGTAACGTTGCACAGAGAAAGGAAGGAAGGATGGAAGAAATCTTGCCTAGCAACATTAATGGAGAAGACAGTATGAGGTCATTGGACTTGACTATCTGGACTCTGCTAGAAATTTAATAATAAAAATGGGAGCGAACAAGTCTGCAATTCTCACATAGTTAAAGTTCTTGTTTAAAACCCATTTGAAACAATGGTGTGATTTTTCACCATTAAATTCTGGAAGAAGGCAGCATTTGTTTGTCCAATAAAAGCAAGAGATAAACTTCCTTGGACTTCTGTCACTCTGTGTTATGAAATGTTTCAAAACTGCAAAGGTGGGCAGTATGTCCTGTATCCTTGCTGTATTAATATACGGCAAGGATTGAGTTGTGTGAAGAACTGCTTCTAGGGGTGTCATTTAATACTTTCATACAAACATTTTAGAGTAGCACCTGCACAAGCTTTCCATAGAATTCTTCTCAGTTTTGCATCCTGTGGACAATGTACTTCCTTTTATTTATCTTAATCAGGAAGTCTTCACTTCAGTTGTCATCATTGTCCTGAAAATGCTGAGCAACATTTTCAGCAACTTCTTTTTTCTCTGTCCCTTTGTTTTGCAAAAAAAAAAAAGTGGGGGGATAGAGTCACACAACATCTACATTAGAATTTAATATTGTGGACCAGTTTTGCATCTTTTTATAACCAGAAGATGCTGGTCATCAGGCTTCTGCAGAATCATGTACTCACATAATGCCTGACTCGGGTACTTGTCAGGTCTTACACAGGCTCCTTATATGCATGATGCACTTTTGAAAGAGGAATGCTGTGCTTTCCTGTGCTGAAAAATCAGCAGTCCAGAAAATTGATTCAAATGTGGACTTGTTAGACGAATTCTGTCAGCTATATGCTGCTGATTCTGTTACCAATGATCCCGTGATAGGTTTTTCCACCAACAAGAAATTTCATGTGACTATTTTTTTCTTGTTTTTACTTTGAGGCAGCACCATGTTTCCTACTCCACAAGCTACTTCCACTTCCTGCCTGCCACAACCACTTGCTCACATTCTCTTGCAGTACTCCCTTTCTTTAACTTAATGATCATTCCCTCTCATTTGATGTGTGCACTTTCTTCCACACCTGAGGGAGATGGAAGGCATGGGAATGGGGCAAAGGACAAAGCTGAAGAAGGGCCTGGGTACTCTTCCCAAGCTTCATTCCCCTTCATCTTGGCCTGTCAGCTGGGTTGAGACTGGTTTAGAATAGTCTGAGAGGCTGCAGGTGGAAAGTACCTCCATGTCTGATAATTGGGCATCTTATCAATTAGCTATGCATGCTGCTTAAAGCACCAATCTACACTTTCCTAGAAACTCATGTATGTTAAACAGAGTATAGAGAGTCGTCAACCTACAACCATTCATCTAGCAATTATTCGAACTTACAACAGCACTGAAAAAAGTGACTCACACAATTGTCACAGCATTCCCGCGGCGACATAATGAAAATCTGGATGCTTGGCAACCTGTATGTATTTATGACAGATGCACCATCCCAAAATCATGTGATCTCTCTTTGCAGCTTTCCCAGCTACCTTCAAGAGGTGAAGTTTATGTGGGAAGCAGAATTTATTTAATGATCATGTGACTCACTTAATATCCAAGGTAATTCACTTAATAACTAAGAGGCAAAAAAGGTCATAAAAACAGTCACAATTCAACAACCATCTTGCTTAGCAACAGAAGGTCTGGTCCCAATTGTGATCATAAATCAAAGATTACTTGTATTTGGTGTTTGCTTGTTTTCCCCTCCAGCATGCAGTGCTTGTTGGGAGAAGTAAGAAAGTCAAATGAATCCACCAATTCCTTTTCTTTGTTTTGCATTAAGCCTGTCAAGGTAAGCACAGCTCCCTGACTTCATTCCTAAGGTGGAAAATGCAGTGCAGGTAGGCAGGGAAGGGAATGTATTCTATATTTGTTCTTATTCTGAGCTCTCAAATTTAAAAATAAATGATCTAATATAATTGTGTGTGCACAGCCCATTAAGAAATTATTCTTTGTAGCTGGACAAATATTGCTGATATTATTGTACTGATGTGCAAGTTGATATTGCTAAACATAAATTAATTCTTTTAAAAAGTAGAATGTCCTATATTTGAAGAGGGAAAGTTTGGGATGAGAACCAATGGAGATTATGCTCTGCATTCCCAGCTTTACCAGCCACTTTCCTGTAGTCAGTCGCTATTATTTTATTGCAATTTTTAAAAAATCACATTGTGGTGTGGGCAAATTGACTAACTGTCACTTGGAAATAAAAGAAAACTCTCCAACTTGCATTATTGAAACAGAGACAAAGTAGAGGGGAAATCAATCCAGGACAAATCAACAGTTTTTTTCATAAAAGCCAACTGGGGAGAGGGGTGCACTGTCTGGTTGAGAGGAAAAGGGCCACACTAAATGAGAAACAGATTTAAAATAGGGAGGGGAAAGAGAGAAAGCTTTGGTTAAAAGCCACAAAACTAAGTTGGCAGTGGAGGAGGAATCTAATTTGTGTGGGAGGGGGTGCATGGAGAGCGGTAGTAAAATAAATAAATAAACAAAGGAATTGCCTTCAGTTAAAATTATACCGTAATAGAGTTTTGTAAAGGTTATGCTGCCATTCTGCTTTTTGTTACCTAGCAACCGCCAGGTGAGATGAAGGGAGCACATGGTCTCGATGTTACTTGCTGGCCACACTTTTTCCAGTATGGAGAAAGAAGGGCCCTAGTGTTTCTCTTACTTGTCAATTATTATTCAGAAATTTTTTCCCTATCTCATCTTGGGTCCCTGCTGTTCCTATTATTCTCTATTAGATTTCTATTTGGGCTCCTGGAGGGGAGGGAAAAAAAAGTCCCAATTGTTGATTTAAATCACAACTCTGCTCGCCCCGGCCTGCTTCTCTTTGCTGTTATAACCTTTTCCCTCTCTGCCAAGGGCACTGACTTGTCCTTCTCACTCCGTAAGTGACATCACCAAAAATAACAATTTCAGAAAACCTGTTCCTGGTATTGAGGGTGACATTAAGCAAAAATGTTTACTCTCAACTACACATTAACTTGCTGCTGAGGGAACCTGCCGTAGAGAAGAAAGTGATATGAGTCAGTCTTGTCCTCAACCATACTGAACTTTTAGGTTTGAAAGTTTGAAACTTGGCATTTAAATCAGGGTTTTGTCCAGGACTGGGTTAAAAGTGATGGCCATAATCATGCAATTGTAGAAAAAGGACAGATAGTTCTGGCCATCTCTTAACAGTTTTGACCCCTCTCTTTATGGACACCTCACATAAAGATTGCATGGCAGTCAGATAGTTCAGGTGGTTTTACAAGTGGAAAATTGATTCCATCTATGGTCACTGAACTCTAATATTGGGTAATCTCTGAATGATTACACGACTCTCATAGGTAGTAATAAACCTGCCCTCCATATATTTATCTAATCAGTCTTCCACATCTTTTGGCCCAAGCTGGCTGTTATTTTGGGAATTGAAGTCCAAACACATGTGGAAAGCACCAGGTTGGGGAAGGTTGAATCAAACTCAAAAAAAGAAAATAAAGTGATATTAGTTGCCAGAATTGCTGGAACAAATTGCCTAGGGCAGTATAGTTAATCACAATTACCAAAATCATCAACATGGACAATGAATTTTTATAGGTCTTTCTATTTATTTAAAAGACTTGTATGCCAACCATCTTAGAACTATAACTCCAAGCAGCTCACAACAGTTTTCCTAACTTTATAGAACAGTCCACTATAATGATCTGCCTATCATGTTAATAACAGCGGCGAAAGTAATGGTTATGATATTGTCATCTGTTGTTTAGTTAGGCTTTTTAATATAAAATACATTGCATGTTCTAATTTTTATGTTTCAAAAAATTTAACCTTATTTTAATTTAATTTAACTTTAAAAAACAATAGCAAAATAAAGGTTAGGGTTTGTTTTTGGTTTTTTGCAGACTATTTTGTAAGATGAGTAGTTGGGATTTCAGTCTACAGACCATTCCTTCTCCAGTCCAGCAAATTAGCAACTAACAAAATGCACACAGAATAGTAAGCATTATGTGATTATTCTTTCTTGGGTTCATACTCAGCCTACTTTGTATCAATACCCCAACGCATTTCCCTAGTTAATGAACATTGAAAGCCAACCTGCAAATCTGATATATTGTGTAATATATTATGAATATGTTAGTCATCCCCCATGATTCTACTTGAAAATAGTTTGACATTGGACTGTAAGTCCCATTTTACTGCAAAGTATACCCAGCATCTTGTATATTGTATGTTATTTGAGTTTATATAAGTGTAAGCAATGGGAAAAATTCTACTTGGGTACTTTAAAATAGAATAGTTGGCCAAAAAGCAATGTACTAGGGGCATTCCTCTTACGCACATAGAATTAAATCTTTACACAGTGAGATAATTTTTTATCTTACTTCCAATAACCTTTGCAGAAATGGCAAACACTCAGACTCTATAGCTGATATCCGTAATCATGAAACTATTGAGAAAACAATTTTTGAAATATATTTTGTATTATATCTGTTAGAATCTGTGTAGATAAGGCTGGTGATTTAATGCTGGACTGAAACTGGTAACCATTATTCAACTCCAGAGCTTACTGAGTGCTATGGGACAATAGGCAACTAATTTCATATAATATATTAAACCGAATGATTGTTTGTTTTTCATACTTTATTATAACATAGGATCCCAGCCCATCCTTTATAAATCATGTAACGTAATTTAGCATAACAATCAAACCCACTAAACTATGGCTTCAAGAAACCATCTTTACAAAATTATGCGTTAGTATAATGTGTGAATCCAGTCATTATTTCCCAAATCTTTCTACTTCTCAGGATTGTTTAGAATAAGAATAGATTCTCATGATACTATTCTGAGCATCTAAGGATAGATGTAAAGGTAGAAAAATAGAAAACATTTTTCTGGGTGCTAAAAACTTTATCTGAAATTGGAAATAAATAAATACATAAATAAATAAAACAAGGCAGTATCTTTTTGTAGTGGAGCAACAAATTATGTTGTAAGTATTGGAACAGCTTAATCTACTGTGTGAATTATCAAATGATGGTTATAAGAATCATGTAAAAATGTTCCCGAATACTCAATTATAATCCTTAATGAAAAGTCCATGGATGATGGAATAGTCTTCAGATTGTCATATTCAATGCCACTCTACTGCAAAAACTGTGATGCTACAGGACAAAAAAATAGAAACCTTTTTTCAAGAATGGTATCATTTTAAACTAAAGAGACTATTAATAGAAGAGAGGGTTTGGTTAGATAATTGGTCATTTGCATTCTAAGGTATTTCTCTTCTAGGAGGTCTAAACAATACCCTTTTTAATATACTCCTTGCCTGTTAAATAGCTATAAACAATGAATAACCCAAATAAATAGAAGCACAAGCTATAGACCACAATTGTGACCAACATTGAGTCATTAATCAAAACAATTGCTAAGTGAAACTGCAGTTATTCTTATGATTTTACTTAAGATTTCCTATGCTTTATAATTATAAATACAAGGGTTGGTTCCAAATTTATATTTTCATCAGTGTCATAACTGCAAACAGCCACTAGGAAGTGTTTAAATTAAGATTACTTGTATATCTTAAATCTTCCCCCTATTAACATTCATTAATCTCTTAGGATTACTAGATCAGAGGCAGGGTACGAGGATACTTTATTTCACGTTGTACTTACCCTTTCAAAAGCCAGTGTTGATTTTTTTTTAAGCTCTTGATTTTTGTAGGACAAAAAGCTTTCCCCATGTACATTTTTGTTCCTCCGCTGCCCTTCCCTTACATTCCCTGCCTCATTGCATTCTACATCTTGTCTCTACCCACCAATATTATTACTTTTTCTACTGAGTATACCAAGGTCAGCAATTTTTTTTATGAACTTTTTTTTAAAATTAGATTTATATGCCGCCATTCTCCGGAGACTCAGGGCGGCTTACAATGCATTAAGCAATAGCCTTCATACTTTTGTATATTTTATACAAAGTCAGCTTATTGCCCCCACAAACTGGGTCCTCAATTTACCTACCTTAGAAAGGATGGAAGGCTGAGTCAACCTTGAGCCTGATGAGATTTGAACTTGCAATAATTGCAGACAGCTGAATGTTAATAACAGGCTTTTAGTCTGTTGAGCTATCCAGGCTCTTAAACAATGTCCCCAAATATATGGTACTACTTATCTGAGCCAGTGATACTTTTTCCAGCATCAAAAACACTGGGGTTTTTTAGTGGCAGGAGTATACTAGAGCCTACAGAAGAAGAAATATTCACTGTATTACTGATCACTGTATTACTGATCAGCATAAGTAGGAAGTACTAATCAACTAGAGCTTATTAGCTTGTAATTAGCATTTACTAGTACAGCAAAAGCTGTTCAGGAAAAAAAAATACTTGCAGATACTCCAAAAACAGACAATATTTGATTTTAAGGCTATGCCTTCTAGATGGAGGGCATCAGGTTAAAAAGAAGGACATATCCTCCTTTTGCTGGATATCTGGTAATCTTAGCCAAATAGACTTAGCACTGTTTTTAAAAGCAAAATAAACTTCAACTATGTTCAGAAAGCCGGAACAAATTGCTCTTGTAGACCAGCCCACATATATTACATACTGTACATGCATTCTACTTTGTAATACCAAATTTCCAGTATAGTCTTCTAATGTCTGATATGTAGAACATCCACATACCAACCATTTGCCAGGTTCTGTACTACATTTTTCAAAATTTAGTCACAATTTCAGGTCTTGGCTTTTATAGGCAGCTTGTCTTTATGACATATATTAATTCCACTAGCCCGAATTGTAAATTTAACCTTACCTTAGTGAAACGGAATAGATACCGTTATGTTTGTTCCTTAAACAGCAGAGTATTCATGGACTTCCCAAATGATCATAACAACAACAAAGTGTCTGCATACTACTATTGCAAGTGCAATACAATATAAATATCTTAGTCATACCTAGTATTCAGAAAGCTGTTTCTATCGAATTACGGAGGAAGTTTTTGCTCAGGTTTCTTTTTCAAAAAGGATATTCCTCTGATGATCCAGCTGTTTCCCAGATGTCTAATCTCCCCAACCTACTTAGGCAGGAAAGTCAGCAGTTCCTGTAGCAACTTCCAGGATAGAATGCTTCAGGATGTCATGATTCAAAACAAAAATTCCAAAAACGAGAATCTGCTGTCTTTAAAACAAATAGCTAAAGAATTGTGTGCAATTCAACAGGGGCAAGAAAAGGAGCTTCTAAAAGAACTCTGTTAAAAGTATGAACAGAAAGATCCATGAACATACCAGTTATTTGAACTATAGGAAGCCTGTGACATGTATTTATTTGTTTGTTTGTTTTTGTTTTGTTTTGTTTGTTTGTTTGTTTAATGTATTATATTTAAACACTGCCCATCTTCCTCATGGATGGGACATTTACATGGACATTCTGTATTAAATTTATCTTACCGTAGTTCTGTTTTTTTCAAAAATCTCAAAATACCAACAGATCTCCATGCAATGATTGGCTTCAGATATTGTATTGATGGACTTGTTTATTGTATTGCATTCTCTGAGTGTCAAAAAAGTCTTCTCTAGCTTAGTGATTACCGGATGTCCTGAGTCAGCAAACCCTCACGTCATATTTTCCACCATGTTGTTGATGGTGGAAAATTTTGGGGACTGCATTCCCGATATGCTATAACCAGAAGATCATAAACTGGGACAATTGCCACAAAATCTTTATTAATGGCAATTAATTACTTTTGCCCATATTTGGGAAAACAGGATTGTTTTTCATCTTAATTTAGGGCCTCGACATGCATAATTAAGCTATCATCATTTAGAATCACAACTGGTGATTACATTTAGTATGTTAAAAGGCTTTTTTTATGCTTTAGACATTTTTTTTCAAAGTGTCTTGCCAATGTTATGTTTAATTTTTAGTTTACAAAGAAGTTGGTGCTAGATCTACATCTATTTTCTACCTCAAAAAAATCCATGTGTTTTTCCAAGGATGAAGATGGGGTTGAAGATAGTTGGTTTCTATATTTTCAGAAGTGAAAGTCTTGCCATTGCTTGCAAGTTTTTGTAGCCCAGCAATCGTAGGGTAGTACAGAATGCAATCTTAAACCCTCACAGAAATTGAGAGTTTAATCTGAATTATTACGCTCTCCTACAAACTTTACATTAAGGAGCCACAGATGCAGATTTCAGAATTCCCAGACTTTCTTATTTTTTGTAACATTTTGACTACCTGTACATTTGATAATTATTTAAAAAGGAAAGGTTTTCCAAGCCATGTAAGCAATATGCATCTTCTAAACCCCTTGGTTACAAAAACACAATAGCCATGCCTTTCTCTGATTAACTTAGTAAATACTAGTATCTATTATAGGAACACCAATTTTTATTGTTATTTCACCGTGTGTTCGTTGTTTGTCCTAGCACGTGTATCTACTCATGACAAGATTGTCAATTGAAGGCTATTCTTTTCAGATCATATACCCTATCTTCTTCCTTGTTCAAAACAGCACACTGAATAAATCATTCTGGTCCTGATTTTAATGTTAGTTTGTCTTTGCTTTCAGAGATCTATTGCATATGCACAATTAACCCTTCCTTATTCCATAGTAATTCAATTGGAACAACATCCCATGGGTTTCATAGTGCGTACCCTCATAATAATGAATGACATGTTTTCAAAATATTTTATATTATATGACATGTTTTCAAAATATTTTATATTTCATATAAAATAGATGGACATGAAATAAGCCTCTTGTAACTCTTTGCAATGCCATTCCAGCTGCATGGAGGCACTTCTACATAGGTTTATTCTATTTTTTAGAGGCACTCTTATGATTAAGTAACAATGATTAATTAAGGGATTATTAAATCTGAGCTGATCAGATTAACAAATGCATGAGAGAAATCTACAGACTTGACCAGCTCTTTGTGATCATGGATTCTGCATTGTCCTTGTCCACAAAACGTGGTTCCGACTACAAACCTATAATTAATGTGAAAAAAAGCTTCATCCTTAACATGAAGGTTGATGAAAAAAATACAATTTATTCTTTCAGACATCACTTCAATGTCTTTCATTGTGGCACTACATGGAGCAATTCCAGCAGATATCAAACCTCTACTATCCAGGAAATGTAATGATGGATGAAATATCATCATAGGAGTTGATGTTTACCTATTCCATGCAGCTGTTAGATACAAAAAGGAGGAGAGGAAATCCTTGACAAGCCATTAACAAAGAATTAAAAGTTGTGTACCTTGCTCTTTTTAATGCATGTTTGTAGCTACAACAGAACCAAGGATATGGTTTAGTGGTTTAGGACAAGTCTAGAGAAGAAATAGTTATTATTACGGATTTATTTAATTCAAAGGGAAGTATGACTATCAATCTAATGTATATGTATTATCATTTAATGGGTATTAATTATGCCTTTATAAGCTTGAAAACCTCTGCTGCTTTTTGCCATTAAGAACTTCAAACTGGAAATAAGACTTAGCCATCCATTATATGCTTTTTAAGTGATCTGAGGATATGAATTTCCTCTAGGGCAAGAAGACCTAACGAGCAATAATTATTGCACATTATTATGGAATACAAAATCACAGTACTGATTTTGTGTGTGTGTGAGTGCACCCATTGTGTGTAAGATAAATATACCATTTCATACGTATTTCCACACCTGAGAATGCATTAAGAAGAAAAGAAACCCAAACAGTCTTTCAATATATCAATATATCATTCAGGATAGAATCTTACTTTCTCTATTTTAAGATTAAGCTCATTCAATTTATTTGAATTTATTTCCCAGATAGTCATATGAATCATCATATAGGTAATTTATTGATTAGTGGGTTGACCATTAGGATTGCATTATAGTCCGCTTTCTTATCGTTGATACAAAAGTATCAGATTCATATAAAGAAGAAACCATTTTAGCTCCATAGAGAAACGTCTTCATAACTTTTATAAATAGGAGAGATGGTCTGATCAGCCATGCTCCTTCTGTTAACGGTATTTTTTTCTTAAGGGCCAAACTCTACCAATTTGAAGATAATTTTTAAAAATCTCCATACTAAATTTCTTTCCCACTTTCTCTCTTTTTTCTCCTGCTTGTATCATTTCCCACTTCAAGGCAAATAATACAAAATCACAATGTGGGCATATTATCCAGAAGGAACTCTTTTCAGCTTTTTTTATTATTATTATTATTCAGCATACGAACCCTACTCTCCCTCAATTTCCAATTCTCTTTTTGCTAATAGAAGCCTTCTGGTGATATGAGTAAACTGTGGGGGTAGGAATGTGAGGGGAGAGGGTTGTTGTTGTTTTTAGCTTGAAGTAATTATTTAAAAATGGGTCACCTTTTAATCCTATTCAGCAACAGAAGCCAGAGTAACCAGGTAGGAAAGATATTTCTCCAGCCTCCTTGAAGTATCACCAAGTGTTTGGCTTCCTTCCTGGAAGGAAGTGTTTGGCTTCCTCCCTGGAAGGAAGGAATGACAGGATCATTTCTCTGCAGATTTCCTTCTTGTTACAACCCTGCTGTACGCCACATCATTAACAGTAATAACTGCCTTATCAACAGTGTTGCCTTCCTACTATCAATAAAAAATAACACCAAAATCTTTACTCCCTTCAGTGATGTTCCTTTGCTCTTTGAAACTAGTCATTTTAGGATCACCACTAAGAACATGCCATTGTACTATCAGCCAAATTAACATATAGCTAGCCATAAATATGACACACAGTTCGGCTGGATTTCCCAAAGAGATTACAGGGCACTTAATCCTGTCTAAACCAAACATACTGAATGCAAATTTGATGCCAATTTCCTTCCAGGCATTGGTCAGGAGATGGAGATGTGGGAAGCACCAGCAACTTAAATCCTGTGTGCTCAAATCATTGACCCTCATCTAAAGTACTGCAAATCAATCTTTCCTCCCCCATGGAATAGCTCTGTAAACCATTCCCAACAAACAATGCATGCCACAGATGATGTCTTCTAGCCTTAAGGGTCCAATAACTTGATGGCACCTTACCTGTTGACTGCATGCTCTCTTGAATCGCCTCGACTTCAGACAGGTCCATGCAAACACCTTGGCCATGCATGAGTGTGTGCAAGGGCTTCTCCATTCCCCGTGGTGGGTAACACCGCAGCCCTGAACCGCAGCGAGATGTGTATACCCCACAGAGCATCCCTTTTGTTAAGGCACACGTGGCACAACATCCACAGCCTGGTTCCTGAACCAGCTCCTCACATCCAGAGGGTGTCCTGCAGCGTGCCAGCTTCTCCTCAGAGCACGGAGGGCACTGGATAGCCTCAAGGCTCACAGAAAAACCCACCTGGGCTAGAAGCAGCAGGGCAACAGACACCCCATGGGAGGGCATGGTAGGCAGGCTACGGTCCTGGAGAGTGAAGGGCCAAAAAGCAAAGGCTGCAAAGAATAGTCTTGCTGCCAGAGCAGACTGCCTGATCTCCAGCGAGGGGGACTCTGTACTGAAGGGGGGAGAAGCTCATTCTTTGGACTTTATACCACTCTCTGGCCACACCTCCCTGCTCTAGGGAGAAGCAGAGAAGGAACAGCACAGCAGCCACATAACTGAGGCAGCTTGCCCCAGAGCCGAGAAAAGACCTTATTTGCCCTGAGGAAGGAAGCACAAAGAGCCTGCCGCAGCTGCAAAGACTGAAACCTGTGCTAGGAATGGAAAACAGCAACAGGAGCAGAAGCCCTCCCACCATGCTTCTCCTGTTGCTTTAGTAAGTTATGAGTGAGGGCACTTCCCCAATAGGTTTCTCACAAACTCTTTTGTTACATTGCAGCATGCGGTATAAAAAGCAAAACTCATCCAGTGCTCTGCTTCTCGGCCAACCCGCCAAGGTGAGGTCATCCTCTGTTCCCTTCAGCAATAGAAAGCTGAGATACACTGCCTTTGACTTTGGAAGTTCCAGCTTAGTGACTGTGCTGTATGTTTCACGAACTGTCTAAAGTTCCTTTTCACAAACTTAGGAGGAGGATGTCTGTTACCTGCTTTTATAGCAAATGCATTTCTTTCACGGTTCTCTAGAAACAAGGGAAAGTAAATACTCTCACCCTTTTGCATTTCGTTGCTTGAGCAGAAAGTCACACCCCAAAATGTGAGGTTTGGAATATGCTCAAAAATGTGTCTGGAACTTCTCCACATTCCTTGGAGAAAGATGCACAGGTTCCCTCTACTGTATAGGCATTCCAAGAGAGGGAGGGGGGATAAACAGCTCTAGCATGTGTATGCCACATTGCCACAATATCTAAAGATACCTAGGATGGACGCTAAAGAAATATTTACTTTGGTTTGTCTCTCGTCTCACAGGCTGAGAACTAGTGGAGAAAATAGATTAGATAAATAGCACTCTCAGTAGTGCTCCCTTTTTCTTTTCTTTTCTTTTTTCTTTTCTTTTCTTTCTTTTTTTCTTTTTTTGTGAGCCCAAGGACATTATTACCTACAATTGTAGTCAGCCTTTATCAAGTATGTTCCTTCCACTGACTGTATTGACTGAAAATTTTGGAAATGTAAGTTATTGCATCATCTCTGAAGGGCATCAAATTAGGGAAAGTAGGATTATCACATGATCATTTTTGGACTGAGTTCAGATATCATGTTAAGCAATGTGATGTCTGTTTAACTGGCATTTAGTAATTAAATCATATTTATACAACTCATTTAGCAATACCAATTAGCAATAGCAACAGCAATAGCAAGTAGACTTATATACCGCTTCATAGTGTTTTTACAGCCCTCTCTAAGCAGTTTACAGAGTCAGCATATTGCCCCCAAGAATCTGGGTCCTCATTTTACCCACCTTGGAAGGATGGAAGACTGAGTCAACCATGAGCCAGTGAGGTTTGAACCGCCGAATTGCAGCTAGGAATCAGTTGAAGTAGCCTGCACTACTACGCTCTAATCACTCTGGCCTGCAGACATTTACTTTACCCTGCCTGGTGACTTGCCCCATCTCAATTCTTTCTTTCTTTTTTTAATGGGACACTGGGGTGCTGCAAATGCTTAATACCAGTATTGTCCATGAATGTCTCTGGTTCTAAATAGTTCCCATAATGTAGTTTAGAGGTTTCAAATGAGTTCTTCATTAGAAAGTAAGCCAACTTCCTCATGAAAACTAGAGCATCCTGCAATTTGGGATAAGAAAGACAATTGTTGGAAGGCAGCATTTTCTTCATGTGTCCCCACTGTAGTTCAATTGTGTGGTGATCTGGCTTGTTTTGTAGCAGATTAAAATTCCCCATGGAGATCATTCAACACTCCCCCCTACCCCAAGTAGCTTGCTTAAAAGATTACCTGCAGCATGCTCTTAAAATTCCAGGTGTGTTCATCAGTCCCCAAAGTTGGATATCTTTGCATTAAGCCATAAATCACATCTTACAACCCATAAAAGCTGGTTCATACATCATGTTAAGTCACAAACAAGCAATCATATTGTGACTTAGTACAACTCATGAACCCAGTCCTTTTCTGCTTGAAATTATGGGAAGAGAAGCTTGAAACCTTGGAACGCCTTTCAAGACTATTGTTATTCTGCAAAGTTTTAAAGGTATAATCAGGCTTTTAGAGAATAGAAAAATGTTTCCTATTAATAAAATACACACCTGAACATTCTCTGTGTGCTGGGTATTAATTTTAGATCTTTCTGGGTTGATTTTGGTTACCTGGTAACATAAAGCCACCCTGAATATCTTCAAGAGCATCCTTATAATTAGTTCTTGGCCAGCTCCAGGAGTTGGTTTTGGCACTAAAAATAAATTCCAGAATAAAGCTCTGTGAAACTTCATAATATTTTTGTTCAGGACAGCAAGATGAAAAGGAAGACACAACTTCATTCTTCACTATAAAATATTGTGTGAAGAGGGGGAGAAGGAATGTCATTAATTATATAGCTTGCTGAACAATCCTCTTGAAATTTTCTTTCCTGCCTCCGCTAAAGAGGCTGGGCTGAGCCCTATCCTTTCATTCTTCCTCTTTCTTTTCTTTTTTAGCATTAGAGTTTTTTTCCTTTTGCCAGAGTCTCCAGAATGATATAGATATACTTGACATTCAGAAGTTTGCACCTTTACATTTCATCTCAAATTGCATCTTTCCCAGTTTACACCTATTAAATTTTGGAGACAAAAATCCCGATTGCCACTAAAAGGCAATGAGAAATATAAATATTTTTATTCTTTGCCAATGTCTAATGTTTTCTGGTTTTTTGCAGCCTTCATGTGTTAGCCCCAGTTTAGTTCTACCAAGATACATTTAAACATGATAATCTAGTCCTATCCTCTGCTCAGTTAGGAAACACTATGCCATTTCAGACAAATACTTGTTCAATCTCTTCTTTAAAACCTCCAATGTTGGAGCACCCACAATTTCTAGAGGCAAGTCATTCCACTGATTTCTTATTATCAAGATATTTCTCCTCAATTATAAGGTTTGATTAGTCTCTCCATCCATTGCTTCTTATCTTGTTCTGCCTTCAGGTGACTCTTCTTTGTAGCAATCCCTTAGATATTGTAACACCCCTAGTCCTTTTCATTAAAACTAGACATCCTATTCCTGCAACCAGTCTTCAGATGTATTAGTCTCTAGTCTCCTAATCATCTTTGTTGTTCTTCTCTGCACTCTTTCTAGAATCCTCACATCTTTTTTATATTGTGGCAATCAAAACTGGATACAACATTTCAGGTGTGGTCTTATCAAGGCGTTATAAAACACTTCATGTGATCTTGATTCTATCTCTCTGTTAATGCAGCCTAGGAATGTGTTGAATTTTTTTGGCAGCTGCAGCACATTGCTGGCTCACTTAAGTGATTGTCCACTAGGACTCCAAGATCTCTTTTGCAGTTACTACTATTACTGCTATAACAGATACCATCTATTCTGTACCTGTGCAGTTGTTTTTTCTTGCCTAAATGTGGATCTTTACTATTCTCACCACTGAATTTCATTTTGTTAGATAGGGCTCACTGTTCAAGTCTGTCAAGATTTTTCTGTATCTTGACCCTATCTTCTGGAGTATTGACTATTCCTGATAGATGGGTGTCATCTGAAAATTTGATGAGTTTACCTTCTATCCCCTCTTTTAAATCATTGATGAAGATATTGAAGATTACTGGGCCTAAGATAAACCTTTGGGTACCCCACTGCATACTTCCCTCCATGTAAGTGCAGTTCCATTAAGGACTACATGTTGAGTGTGGTTGATCAGCTACAAGTCCATCTGATGCTGCTGCTGTCTAACTCACATTTTTCTATCTTGTCAAGTAGTAGGTTGTGGCTACTTTATCAAATGCATTACTGTAGTCCAAGTAAATTATACCACAGTGTTTTGCTGGTCCACTAATTTTGTCACTTTGTCAAAGATATGCAATAATATTGTTGTCAAATCTCCAAATAAAAATACATGTTTATTTGAAATGAACTGTTGTGTACCACCCAGGGTCACTTCAGTGAGATTTATTTATTTATTTATGCAATTTATATGCCGCCCTATCTCCGAGGACTCGGGGTGGCTCACAACAATAAAAAGGCATAATCCCTCATTAAAATAGTGAAATTAAAAATTTGAATTAAAGCAATTAAAATTAATTAAGAAATCCCCTTCAGTTCAAACTGCGAAACAACCAGGTCTTCAAATCATGGCGGAACAAGCAAAGGTCAGGAGCCATCCGGAGCTCCAAAGGAAATTGGCTCCAGAGGGTGGGTGCACCCACAGAGAAAGCTCTCCCCCTGGGGGTCGCCAGCCAATACTGTCTGGCCGACGGCACCCTGAGGAGGCCCTGTCTGTGGGAATGCACCGGGCGATTGGGGATTGTCACTGGCTGCAGGGGGTCCGACAAATATCCTGGGCCTAGGCCATGAAGGGCTTTGTAGGTGATAACCAACACCTTGAACCTCACCCAAAGGGCAACCAATGCAGGTCATGCAGGAGGGGTGTAACATGGGAGTGTCGACACGCTCCCATCACAACTCGCGTGCACCAGCTGAAGCATTTCGCACCAGCTGAAGCCTTCGAGTGGTTTTCAAGGGCAGCCCTACGTAGAGAGAATTGCAGTCAGTAGTCAAGATGGGAGGTAACCAGCACATGAGTAACAGTGTGTAAGGCATCTTGGTCCAAGTAAGGCCACAACTGGCACACGAGGCAAACCTGGGCGAATGCCCCCCTGGTCACGGTCGTCACATGATCTTCCAGAGACAACCGTGAATCCAGGAGGATTCAGGAGGAGATGGATGACTATATAAATTTGATCTATATAAATGACTATATAAATTTGATCAGTCGATCAATCAATGATTATCATTCAAAAGGGATTGGGTCCTACCAAATATCTATACTTCTGTCCATAAATGAACACTATTCTAAACTAAAATATAAGAAACTCCACTTATGGTTACATGACATGAGTAACGGTAATATGGATTTTAAATACTTCAGAACTGGATAGACAATTAATAATAGCAATGTAGGAGGATTAAAGTTGATCCACAGAGTTTCTATGCCATTTCTTTCTTTACGGCTTATTTTGTGTGAACCTAGCCAAGCTGACACAAAAACCCAGCTATAGTTTTAGTTGTTTGTGAATTTTTCATGAGTCTCACATTGATTAGAAATTTATTTGCACCATAACTACTTCTCATTTACTTCAAACTTATTTATGACCCATTAAGTTTAAAGCCAGTTTGCACATCCAGATCTTGGATTGCTTTGCTGTTGCTTCAGACCTGGGGCATGGGCTATGGGAGAGACATAGGATTACCTGGATAATCACAGTCACCTATCACAGGCTTTTGCTGGGAGAACTATTTCACCAAAACCAGTTTGGTAATTCTGTACTACATGACCACTCTGTTAACATGGTGCTATTGCACATATGAACTGAGTATATAGAATGATTCCCAAGTGAATGGAATGGAATGGAATATAGAAAAAAGAGCATAAATTGAGTTGGGGAGATGATTTGAGATCTTTGCTTATGTTTGTACTCTTGTGGGATTTCTCAAAGATTAGTGTGAAATATACCAATGGTACAGAATAGCTAAGTCCCCCACAACTAAAATAGCTATTACCCAACTCTATTATTACTTTATTATTTAAATATGAGCCAGCAGTGTGCAGCAGCTGCCAAAAAAGCCAACACAGTTCTGGGCTGCATAAACAGAGGAATAGAATCAAGATCATGTGAAGTGTTAATACCACTTTATAATGCCTTGGTAAGAGCACACTTGGAATATTGCATTCAGTTTTAGTCGCCACGATGTAAAAAAGATGTGGAGACTCTAGAAAGAAGAGCAACAACTTCAGCTACTTCAGCTGACTTCTAGTTCAGCAGATCAGCACATCAAATCTCACCGGCTCAAGGTTGACTCAGCCTTCCATCTTCCCGAGGTGAGTAAAATGAGGACCCAGATTGTTGGGGGCAATATGCTATTTAGTATACTGTTGATTGTTGTAAGCTTCCCAGAGTCCTTGGAGAGTGGGCGGCATAGAAATATGATTAATAAAAAATAGTAATAATAAATAAACAAAGATGATTAGAGAACTGGAGGCTAAAACATATAAAGAACAGTTGCAGGAACAGTTGCAGTCTAGTTTAATGAAGAGAAGGACTAGGGGAGACATGATAGCTGTGTTCCAATATCTCAGGGGCTGCCACAAAGAAGAGGGAGTCAAACTATTCTCCAAAGCCCCTGAGGGTAGAACAAGAAGCAATGGGTGGAAATTAATCAAAGAGAGAAGCAATTTAGAACTAAGGAGAAATTTCCTGACAGTTAGAACAATTTATAAGCAGAACAACTTGCCTGCAGAAGTTGTGAATGCTCCAACACTGGAAATTTTTAAGAAGATGTTGGATAACCATTTGTCTGAAGTGGTGTAGGGTTTCCTGCCTGGCAGGGAGTTGGACTAGAAGACCTCCAAGGTCCCTTCCAACTCTGTTATTCTATTCTATTTTATTATGTCACATATGCCCATCATTGTGAGCATAGCCCAGACTCTTCCTAAAGGCAATCCAAGGGCATCTTTGGGATGTGTCTGAAACACTCAAGTTCACAAATGTCTCAAATTGTCAAATGTCTCAAACAGTCCTCTGAGAGGACTGAATACCCACTGTAAAAGAATTTGATGGATTTGTCTACAGAATAGGGTTGCCTCTGGTTCTCATCCTGTTTCAGAGAGGCTAGAAGTGAGGTTCTGATTATTCCAGACTAAGAGAGATCAAAATGTAATTTGCCTGCTTTGGACACGGTACGATAAACCATTATGTAACTCTATTTCTTGGGATTAAAAAGAGTGGGTAAATGAAGATGAAAATGGCCTAGTTTACATAAACTAGCCAAACAGTGCGTTTATATATCTATCAGTGCAGATCTTCTAAATTAGAACTTGTATTTTTCACAGTACCATGAGCTCCCAGATCTTCACACTTTCTGACCTGCCCTGAAGACCTTTCTGTTTCAACAAGCAGGGCTAGCATAAACATCTAAATTCTATGCCATATATATATATTATATGTATATGAAATCTTAATCTGTTCACCCCCCTGAGTCCTTTGGGAGAAGGGCGGTATAGAAATTCAATAAATAAATAAATAAATATACTGAAAATATTTCAGGGGAGGAAGGAAATCTCAAATGTTTTACAATTTACAAACAGAAAAAAAGGTTGAAAAACATAAGAGAGTACCTCTTTCCAATAACATGCATGAAATCATACTATGAAAGAAGGAAAATGGGGGGGGGGGGGAAATACCTTACAAATCTTACAGATATGTTGTTCAAAGCTACTGCTGTACTAGCCTGTATGCCTGAATATGAGAGTGAATTGAATGTATGTATGTATGTATGTATGTATGTATGTATGTATGTATGTATGTTTGAATGAATGGCAGAGCATTAATGTAATTAATGCAATTGAACTATTAAGCTATTAGTTATTAAGCTACATGGGGAAAAATTGCAAACTATATTGTTTTCTTTTCCAGCTCATTGTTGGACACTTTAGAACAGCATTCCCAACCTACATTTTCCAGATATGCTGAAGTACAATTCCCAACATTTTTAGTAAGCAGACAAACTTCTTTCAAATAAATGGACAACTGTGCACTGGAGTTAACTCCCAGCCAGGTGTGAAATCCTGCAGGTTCTGACAGGTTCTGAAGAACAGGTAGTGGAAATTTTGAGTAGTTCGGAGAACCGGCAATTACCACCTCTGGCTGGCCCCAGAGTGGGGTGGGAATGGGGATTTTGCAGTATCCTTCTCCTGCCATGCCCACCAAGCCAGACCAACCAAGCCACACTATGCCCACCAAGCCATGCCCACAGAACCAGTAGTAAAAAAAATTTGGATTTCATCACTGCTCCCAGCCCAATGGGGTTTCTACCCTGTATCTCACATGAACTATACCAGTATATCTTTCCCATATACAGCACTGTTGTTACTATTTTACTATTTTAATTTCAGAAGCTGGCAACTGTTCTACCAATTTAGGGTTTTATAGGAAGCATAACTGTTTTCCTAAATGTTGAAGAAATCTTTGCCTTGTCTCTGAATTTTATCTGCCCTGTCCTTAAGTTTATATCTTTATCTGCTTTATCCATTGTATTAAGTTGTCACTAATCAAACTTTATGCTGTCACACTGTGATTTTTACTGTGATCTCCACAGTAGTCCAATTTCCAAATGTTGGCAATATGGTTTTTCATTGATAGATATTCATCCATGCTGGTTGATTGAGAAATATCCCCAACCAGAGATGGAATCCAGCAGGTTCTGACAAGCTCTGGAGAACCGGTAGCAGAAATTTTGAGTAGTTCGGAGAACCAGCAAATACCACCTCTGGCTGGCCCAAGAGTAGGGTGGGAATGGAGATTTTGCAATATCCTTTCCCCAGGAGTGGGGTGGGAATGGGGATTTTGCAGTATCCTTCCCCTGGAGTGGGGTGGGAATTTAGATTTTGCATTATCCTTCCCCTGCCATGCCCATCAAACCACGCCCACCAAACCACACCCACAGAACCGGTAGTAAAAAATCTGGATTTCACCACCGTCCCCAACCTTCTGAAAGTTTTTACATTATCACTCTGGCCCCTTTTTCTACTCTTCAAGCACTGAGGTTCGGATGTTAGAGCAAGAAGTAATGGGTGAAGATGTTGAATTGCAACTGAAAAGAAATAAAAGTTCACTAGACACCTTAAAAATAAAATACATATTATGGCTTTCCTTTTATGCAAAATTTTCTAAATTTCTCCCATCTTTCTTTTCTTGACCAGGCTAAGCCAGAGATGGTATCTTGCCTACAATGTGCCCAATGCAAAGTATTATGAAGAAAATAAGTAATCCTGCTGGAAATCAATTTAATAATTTCCTTTTCAAATAGTTTTCAGTTTTGTGTGATATGACTTAAGTCTTTGGGAATAGCGCCCTCATGTGAACAAAATGTTTTATTTCCTGACTTGGGGACAGTCCCACATCCCATTAGTCCAGGACTATTTGCCAAATTAGTCTCAGAGTTCACCAAAAGAATGAAGCTCTTCTCATTGTTAAACTCTCCTGATTTCTATCCATTTTTCAGATCATATGAATTGGAAGCTCTATGGAAATGAAAATCATCAGCTTCCACAAGTATACAGAATTTGAAGTTGAAAATTATACTAAAAAGCCTGCAGGCAGCGCATTTCTTGCAGAAATCCTCCAAAGGTGGCTGCCAATCTTCCACCAAAGTAGTAGAAATAATTCATTGCGGCCTTTCTCAGCATCATTAGTTATAAAGCAGAATAACTTAGATACATCGAGTGGCCAAGCTCTGGAACAAGTCACAGATATGAAGAAACATTGGAAAGTAAATAATAACTATAAAATAATTTGTAGAGGTGCACAATCTTAGATACACAATTCTCATTTTTACTGCTTTTGATAACCATATATTCTTTTGGCTGTAATTACCTTCCTTGTTATTTGGTATGGATATTCAGATACATGGCTTGTCAGTCAAAAACACTGCAATACCTGCAAATTATATGCCCACCAAGCCACGCCCACCAAGCCACGCCCATATAAATATTCATGTCCCTGACCAACACGCTTCTAACATCCTCCCAAGCATTCCCTATATTTTATTCATAAACAATTAAACAATAATTAAACGCACTTGTCTTTCTTCCTGCTCACTGTTGAACTTTCTCATATCAGCCACCTGGTGAAGAGCAAACCTTTGGCCTCCGCATTCCCTAATCAAGGCTAAAGCTGCACTGCAGTTCCGATAACTTTGCTCATTACCCTTTTCATTACAATTCTGCCAAGCATTTTCTCCAACAGCCTTCAAAAACTAATCCCTTCCTAGATTTTGCACTCGTCCTTGATACTAGCATATGTGCCGTGCATTCAGAAAGTGTTCAGAATTTTGTCAAATGCAGCCTGATTCTACAGTTGTTGAAATTCTTTTTTTTTCTCATTAATCTACACTCAGTACCCTATAATAACAAAGTGAAAACAGATTTTTAGAAATGCCTGTAAATTTATTAAAAAGAAAAAACTGAAATATATAATAAACTGGAAATACGTAAGCATTTCTCTAATTAGTTCATCTACTCTTTCAGCCTTGGTTTTTTTTTAACATGCTCGACAGCTTCTTTTTACTTTTTCCATTCTCTTTGCCTATATTCTTTACAAACCTATATTTTCGTTATATACACATATTTTTATCTCAATTTCATTTTTCATTATATATATATATATATATATATTAAACTACACTGTCCATCATTGCTTTGATCAACTGAGCTTTTCACCTGACATTTTTTAGCAAGATAGAGGAAGAACAGATGTGGTGACCAGCCTTGGTCATATCTATCTCACCTGAAGCATTGCTTAAAATAGATAAACAAAGTACAGTCACACTTTGGCCAGTATGAGAGAAACATAACCAATGATTACTTTTACTTTTTTATAATGACTTTATAAAGACCT
This sequence comes from Coluber constrictor foxii, assembly GCA_038048745.1. Taxonomy (NCBI): domain Eukaryota; kingdom Metazoa; phylum Chordata; class Lepidosauria; order Squamata; family Colubridae; genus Coluber; species Coluber constrictor. The sequence goes on from CM075961.1 coordinate 77,631,818, forward strand.
CACTTAGAATACAGGATACCACAATATCAAAAAAAAAATTTTTTTTAAAGAGTGCAGAGAAGAGCAACGAAGATGAATAGGAGACTGGAGGCTAAAAATATGAAGAACATTTGAAGAAATTGGGTACGTGTGGTTTAATAAAAAGAAGGAATAGGGATGAAATGATATCAATGTTCCAATATTTAAGAGGGTGCCATAAAGAATAGGAGATCAATTTATTCTCCAAAGCACCTGAGGATAGGAAAAGAAGCAATGTATGGAGACTCATTAAGGACAGAACCAACCTAGAATTAAGGAGAAATTTCTTGACAGGTAGAACAATTAATAAATGGAATGACTTGCCTCCAGAAGTTGTGGGTGCTCCAACACTGGAAGTTTTTGAAAAGAAATTGGACAAGCATTTGTCTGAAATGGTATAGGGCTGTGATGGCGAATCTATGGCATGTGTCCCAGAGGTGGCGTGCAGCATCCTCTCTGTGGGCATGTGAGCCATTTCCCCAGTTCAGCTCCACCATGCATGCAGCGTGCCTCCTGCCGGCCAGCTGGTCTTCGGATCTCTGCTGCACGTGTGCAATGGGTGGAGCAAGTGCTGGGGGTGTACATGCGCATGCACGGGGGCAGGGTGCGTGCAGGGGGTTGTGCATGCATGTAGGTGGGGCACATGCACCCAGAAAAGATTAGCCATCACTGGTATAGGGGTTCCTACTTAATCAGGGATTTGGCCTAGAAGAACCTCAAGGTCCCTTCCAATTCTGTTATTCTGCTACCATACAATGGTATTCTATTCAGTATAAACCAGAGTCTACCTACCCAAACAGATGGTTGTACACGTTTCACAAGCTAGAAGACATGCAGTGTTCTGCAACCTTCAAGATATACATGAGTAAGAAACTGCATACTGAATTGAAAGAAATAATTCAGCAAAATACTGCTGAACATCTCTTGGTTGGAGAAGGCTTTTTTTAAAAAAGGCAGAAGGGAAATATTAGCAGAAAAACAATAACTATATTTACTAAATTCAAGTATTAACAAATCATAGAATTATAGAGTTGGAAGGAAGATAAATTGGGCTAAGATAATCATCCCAACCAGTGCCCACCAGATGTTCTGAGTTACATCCCAGAATTCTCATCCACCTAGTCAATTTATGTAAATCAATATAAATATATAAATATTATTGAATTTTCATTTTTCTTTCCTTCTCAAACATTTCTTTAATGTAGGCAAAGTCATATCTCTTCCTCAAACATAATTTCATCCATTTACAGTAACATTTGTATACGTTATACAAGGGTTAAATATAGTTTTGCTGGTTGCAGAAGAAGCTTTGATGGAAGAAGTACGGTTTTCCTCCATTGTTGTAAACAATTTGTGAATATCTCCGCTCTCTTTGTTTCCGTCACATTAAAACAACCTTGAACTGTTTTCAAAACTGTTGAAAAGGTTTTGAAGGTACCCTCTGTGTCACAAAAACTTTCTTTATCGCCACTGACGCCCAAGAATGGTATTTAATCTAAATTATTTAGTAGGTTTGCACTTATCAGAGAGAGGTGAAGGGGAAAACAGAAAGGATTGTTTTGAGGAACTAAATGTTTGGTCTAACAGTGTCAGAGATCTGTTAGTAGCCCCACATTTCAACTACTTTTTTTTTTTTTTTTGCTCCAAAACTTCCAAGGCAATGCAATATTGTTCATTGAGCTTTTGTGAAATAGAAATGTGAATCACACTCAGAATTACCAAAGTAATTTCCTTAAACCCATATAAGACAATGAATTTTCCTGATGCACTAACATTTCAAGATGCATGAAGATTTAAAAAGTAAGGTTCTACATTTAGGCAAGAAAAACAAAATGCACAGGTACTATATATGTGGTACCTTGCTCAATAGTAGTAACTGTGAGAGGGATCTTGGAGTCCTAGTGGACAACCATTTAGATATGAGCCAGCAGTGTGCAGCAGCTGCCAAAAAAGCCAACATAGTTCTGGGCTGCATAAACAGAGGGATAGAATCAAGATCACGTGAAGTGTTAATACCATTTTATAATGCCTTGGTAATATTGCATTCAGTTTTGAATGCCATGATGTAAAAAAGATATGGAGATTCTAGAAAGAGTGCAGAGAAGAGTAACAAAGATGATTAGGGGACTGAAGGCTAAAACATATGAAGAACGGTTGCAGGAGCTGGATATATCTAGTTTAATGAAAAGAAGGACTAGGGGAGACATAATAGCAATATTCCAATATCTCAGGGGTTGCCACAAAGAAGGGGGAGTCAAGTTATTGTCCAAAGCACCTGAGGGTAGGACAAGAAGCAATGAGTGGAAACTAATCAAAAAGAGAAGCAAATTAGAACTAAAGAGAAATTTCCAGACAGAACAGTTAATCAGTGGAACAATTTGTCTGCAGAAGTTGTGACTGTTCCAACACTGGAAGTTTTTAAGAAGATGTTGGATAACCATTTGTCTGAAGTGGTGTAGGGTTTCCTGCCTAAGCAGGGAGTTGGACTAGAACAGAGGTCCCCAACCTTTTGGACCTCAGGGACCACTAAATTCATAATTTTAAATCTCGCAGACCACTAATATGATCTGCCTAATGACTGGCTGGATGGGCATGTGACTGGGTGGGCATGGCCAATTTGATGTCACTCACAACAAGGGGCACCTCACCGGCCTCTACTCACCTCTATCCTCCTGGCCACTCCTCACCTGCCCGCCGGGGCTCCTTAGGGCCCCAACAGGAAGCAGTTGTTGGAGCTAAGCAGCCATCCTGGGAAAGAGTTGGCAAAACAGCTGGCTCAGTTCAAATTGGATCTGACCCAGAAGGAGGCTCAGCAGAAGCACCACACTGAGGACTACAAGCATAGGCTTTCCAAGCAGTGGGAAGGCCTGCAGGAGTGAAGGCCAGGTGTTCTGACTCAGGAAAACAAGGGTGAATAGATGTGAGGCACAGACGGATAGAACTTAAGCCATTTAATCAGTAACAGCAGTATGCTAACAGACAACAGGGAAACCAGCAACAACAAGAGAACAGGACAGCTGCTATTTATATAGCAGCTGTCAAACAGACTGACCAATAGCGGGCATCCATTTTCCCGCCAGCAGAACTTCATGCTTCAGCCAATGGGAGGCATTTCCTTATTACTATGCTTCCACATGGCAGAATATACAACAGTCTTCCCCCCTTGGATGGCATATGTGATCAGCCAAATACGCTGGGCCCCTGTGACTTCTCCCTGAGCGATGTGGAGCCAGAGCACCTACAGGCAGGGACAGTGATGGCGGTTGCCTGGGTCCTTCGGGAGAATCTGGTGAAGGTGGCACTTGTTCATCGAGGGGCTCGGTCATAGGAGGAAGACCCTCTTCCCCAGGTGAGTTGGGCACTGGGAAGGTCGAGTGAGACGTGATGCCTGGAGAGTTTGGTGCATCAGACTCTTTAGGCAGTACAACTTGGTCAGGGCAAACTGTGTTTTGTGGGGGGCCAGAGGCAAAAAGGCACCCTTGGAGCTGGTCAATGTGTCATCTCCAAATCCATCCATCTTCTAATTCGACCCTATAAGAACAGGGTCCGGTTATTAAAATGATGCAGCCCGGCAACCAACACAGTTCTCCCCCAAAGTTCTGGGCATAGATGAGGTCCTCAGCATTAAAAGTTCAGACCCAGCTGATAGAGTCCGGGGGGGTCATCTGTAGTATAACTAGGGTTCAATCAGTCCAGGGTCGTTCGGAGTCAGCGACCCATGAGTAGTTCTGCAGGGCTGTGATTTGTCATGGGGGAAGGGGTTGTGTGCTGTGCCAGGAGATATTTTGTGACTCTCTTGCCAGTTGGTCTAGCTAGGACATCTTTAGCTGCTCGGATTGCTCTTTCAGACAATCCATTACTGGCCGGATGAAAAGGAGCAACCAATGCTTGCTGAATTCCCAGTTCAGCCAGGAACACCTGGAATGCAGTGGAGATGAACTGCAGCCCATTGTCTGACATGATCAAGTCGGGCAGGCCATGGGTAGCAAACCATTTCCGTAGAATCCTGCTAACAGCATCTGAAGTAGTTGATGCCATGAGAGCTATCTCAATCCATTTGGAATTGGCATCAACTGCTATTAAAAATCTGTCCCAGGAAAGGGCCAGCCAGATCTATGTGGATCCTGGACCACGGGCTTCTAGGGGTCTCCCAGACCCTGGAAAGGGCTACAGGAGGTGCAGGGTGAGACCGCTAGCAACTCTGACATGCCCCTACTCTGTCCACAATAGACTGGTCTAATTTTGGCCACCACACATATCTGCGACCTAATAGTTTGATCCTGGCTATGCCAGGATGACCATCATGTAAACTGTCCAAAATGGGAGGTTGTAATTTTGGAGGGACCACTATCCTGCTGCTTCCTTGCAGGGTTGGTTTTACGAGGCTCACATCAGCTTCGTTTTCTGAGGCACCGTCAGAGGACTCCTCATCATGGTGTACAGTAGCGGAGTGGCCCATGGAGGTGGCAATTGGAGACCTGTGCATCTTAGCAGTCAATTTATTTGACATTTCAGATGCATAGGCTTCTTCTAATGCAGACTGGAGATTCTTTGCTAAAAGGCATCTCTGCAATCGAATGTCCCTTACTCCACACACCAGCTGCTCCAGGAGGGAATCATCTAAGTCAGCAAACTCACAGTCAATGGCAGCTGTCCTGAAGGATGCCATATATAGATTTATGGACTTGCCTTCCTTTTGAAGTATCTGACGAAAAGCATAGCGCCGCGCTATGCAGGAAGGGGCAGGTGCGTAATGTGCCCTCAGCTTGGCCAGCAGGGTGTCCCAAGATACCATGGATACTGGCTGAGGGGTCAGTAAAGTTCTTGCCATCATGAAGATTTGAGGGCCACATGCCCTCAAATCTTCATTTGGAAATGGGCTTGTTTCCAATCACTGGAGAGCCCCAGATAATCGTTAACTTGAAGGAAGCACTCAAATCGCTCTATATACGCATCCCAAGTTTCGGTTGCTAGTTCAAAATGCGCGAATGTAGTTGGGTTTGCCATCCTTAAAAGGACAAGATTCAGCTCTTTGTATATGACTATCTCTGAACCATCTCCTCAATTTTATCCCATCCTCATTGCCAATTTGTTCTGACTCAGGAGAATAAGAGTGGATAGATGTGAGGCACAGATGGATAGAACTTAAGCCATTTAGTCAGTAACAGCAGTATGCTAATAGGCAACACGGAAACCAGCAACAATAAGAGAACAGGACAGCTGCTATTTATATAGCAGCTGTCAATTAGGCCAACCAATAGCGGGCGTCCATTTTCCCCCCTGGCAGAACTGTCATGCTTCAGCCAATGGGAGGCATTTCCTTATTACTATGCTCTGGCATGGCAGAATATACACCACTAGGTACCGGCACCTGGAGGCTCAGTGGGCTGAGCTGGTCAGCCAGTTCCAGGCTATGCGGCAGTCCCACTGGAACAAGGCCCTCCGACTCCTTGCCAACAGCAGCGCTTCCCTCCACCCTTCGGCCAAAGTCCAAAGCCCTACACCAGGAGGCTGAAGCAGACCCCAAGTTGGAATTTCTGCCCCCTCTGACCCACACAAAAAAACCCCGAAGGGGGAGACTCTGCAGCAACACAAACGTTCATTGTACATATCCAATCCAGCAGCCATAGTTTGCGGAGCCCTGATTTATGCAATATAAAAAATGCAAATAACTTTTCTGCGGACCACCAAAATTTTCTCGCGGACCACCAGTGGTCCATGGACCACCAGTTGGTGACCGCTGGACTAGAAGACCTCCAAGGTCCCTTCCAACTCTGTTATTCTATTCTATTCTATTCTATTCTATTCTATTCTATTCTATTCTATTCTATTCTATTCTATTCTATTCTATTCTATTCTATTCTATTCTATTTACATATAGTAGACACTAAATTCAGGAGAATAATATGTGGTCCTCTTAAACTGTTTCAGGCTAGAGCTCCACATTTTGAAATTTTAATTCCACTAGAGTTGCTTTTTGTTGTTGTTGTTGTTGTTTAATTTATTTTTGTGCCTTAGAGTTAGTGTTGACTCCAGGTGATTTTCCTGGACTCAATCCTTACAGTTTTCTTGGCAAGATTTCAGAAGTGGTTTCCAATTGCCTCCTACCTATAGCTGAAAGAGAATGAGTGGTCCAAGATTATCCAGCTGATTTTGTTTTTAAAGTGGGACTAGAATTTAGGGCCTCCAAGTTTCTGATCCAGTACTATAACCACTGCACCAAACGGTCTCTCTACAACAGATTTAATCAGCTAGAAAAGAGAAAGCTTTAAAATAAAAGACATCTTAACTGCTGTATGACCAGCCAGGATGGGACATCTGTAGGACTTCAGGTGCTGCTGTGAATCACAACAGCTGACAGACACAATGAGAATATTCAATTTTGGGAAATGATGGAACTTAAGGTTCTGCAATATTTGGAAAACTAGTGAATCCAAATTAGTGGATTGCTTTGGATGATTGCTCCAGCACTAAACATAATTCAACAAAAATAATCTTTTAGCATCATAAAGATTCATGTTCATTTCATTAGATGCATACTATCTTTGGTGTTAGCCTTTGGTTAAAAGTTCACAGGTGGCCAATGCACATGGTTATGGAACTGAAAGAATAGAGAATCAAATGCAATACGGTTGAGGGTAGTCCTCAACCTATGACCACAATTGAACCCTAAATTTATGTTGTTATGTAAGAAATTTGTTACGTTTGTCTTGCCTCATTTTACGACTTTTCTTGCCACATTTGTTATGTGAATCACTGCAGATGTTAAATTAGTAACATGGATGTTAAGTGAATTTGGCTTCCCCGTTGACTTTGCTTGTCAGAAGGTTGCACAAGGTGATCACATGATCCCAGGACACTGCAAGTCATAAATGTGAATCAGTTGTCAAGCATCCAAATGTATATCATGTGACCATGGAGATGCTGCAACTGTTCACGCATCGATATGTATAAGTAATATAAAATTAAAAAACTTGGATTGGCTGCAACTGTCCTAAGTGTGAAAAATGGTCCTAAATAACTTTTTTCAGTACTTTGAACGGTCACTCAGTAAGCTGCCCTAAGTTGAGGACTACCTATAATGAGTTATTGTCATGGCCCTTTACATTAACGCAAATTAGTATTAAGATAAATAGGGTGATTTGAAAAGCAAAATAAGTACATATAATTTGGTGTCAATTTTCCCCATCCCCTCCCCTTTTTTGAAAAACAAAAAGGATAAGTATAAAAAGTGAAAATAGGGGCAAATAACTAACAATATCACCAAATAGCCCGAGCCTGTAAAGATGAAATGAGGAAAGCTAAGGCTCACAATGAACAAAGGTTTGCAACAGAAGTAAAAAATAACAAAAAAAGCTTATTCCAATACATTAAAAACAAGAAAAAAGTCAAGGAAACAATTTACACAAAAGGAAGAAACAACTTAACCCATCAAAAACAGCACCACAAAAAATAGATTAGGAACATAAGTTAAAATAGGGAAGAAAATGGTAAGTGAACACTTGTCTACCCTAGACGAGTTCAGATCACCAGGACCAGATGGATTACACCCCAAGGTTCTGAAGGAACTGGCAGACGCGATCTCAGAATCACTGAACTATATCTTTCAAAGATCCTGGAACACAGGGGAACTGCCAGAGGATTGGAAAAAAGTTGATGTAGTTCCCAACTTCAAAAAGGGGGGGGGGAAACAGATCCAGGAAACTACAGACCTATTAATCTGACCTCAGTACCAGGGAAGATTCTGGAAAAGATAATTAAGCAACAAATCACCGAACACCTAGAAGCAAACAAACTAATAACCAAAAGCCAACATTTATCAAAAACAGATCATGCCAGACTAATCTTATTGCATTCTTTGACAAAATTAATGGACCAGAGGAATGCTGTCGATATAATGTACTTGGACTTCAGTAAAGCATTTGATAAAGTCAGTGATGGGTTGCTCCCCGTTCGCACCGGTTCACAAGAACTGGTAGTAGTAGTTTGGAGAACTGGTAATAACATTGGCTGGCCATGCCCCCGAACCGGTCCCCCGCCCTGTCGCCACTCCCTTACCTGGCTCACTTCACCAAAGGTTTGTTTTGTTTTGTTTTTTGCTTTTAAAAGCACTTTTTCTACAATCTCTTCGGCTGAAAAAAATGCTTTTAAAAGTTTAAAAAAAAGCCTCTGATGATCGCATGGCTCATCAGAGGCTTTTAAAAGCATTTTTTCTACAAGCCGAAGAGGTTGTAGGAAAAAAAATGCCTTTAAAAGCCTCTGGCGATCCCAGCTGAGTTGCCTGATCGTCAGAGGCTTTTAAAGGCATTTTTTTCTGCAACCTCTTAAGGTTGTCGAAAAAATGCTTTTCAAAGTAAAAAAAAAAGTTGGCCACACCTACCCAATCACATTACCCCCCACCAAGTCATACCCAAAAAATAAACCACGCCCACAGAACCAGTAGTAAAAAATTTTAGAACCCACCCCTGGATAAAGTAGACCATAACCTACTACTAAATAAAGTAGAAAAATGTGGGTTAGACAGCATCACCACCAGCTGGATTCATAACTGGCTGAACAACTGCACTCAATGTGTAGTCCTCAATGGAACTGCATCTACATGGAGGGAAGTATGCAGTGGAGTACCCCAGGGCTCTGTTTTGGGGCCCAGTACTCTTCAACATCTTCATCAATGACTTGGACGAGGGGATAGATGGGGAACTCATCAAATTTGCAGATGACACCAGGCTGGCAGGAATAGCCAGCAGTCTAGAAGATAGGCTCAAGATACAGAAGGATCTTGACAGACTTGAACATTGGACGCTATCTAACAAAATGAAATTCAACAGTGAAAAAGGCAAGGTTCTACATTTAGGGAAGAAAAACAATGCACAGGTACCGTATATGTGGTACCTTGCTCAATAGTAGTAACTGTGAGAGGGATCTTGGAGTCCTAGTGGACAACCATTTAGATATGAGCCAGCAGTGTGCAGCAGCTGCCAAAAAAGCCAACACAATTCTGGGCTGCATAAACAGAGGGATAGAATTGAGATCACGTGAAGTGTTAATACCACTTTATAATGCCTTGGTAATATTGCATTCAGTTTTGGTTGCCACAATGTAAAAAAGATGTGGAGATTCTAGAAAGAGTGCAGAGAAAAGTATCAAAGATGATTAGGGGACTGGAGGCTAAAACATATGAAGAATGGTTGCAGGAACTGGATATGTCTAGTTTAATGAAAAGAAGAACTAGGGGAGACATGATAGCAGTGTTCCAATATCTCAGGGGCTGCCACAAAGAAAAGGGAGTCAAACTATTCACCAAAGCACATGAGGATAAAAGAAGAAGCAATGGGTGGAAACTAATCAAGGAGAGAAGCAACTTAGAACTAAGGAGAAATTTCCTGACAGTTAGAACAATTAATAAGTGGAACAACTTCCCTACAGAAGTTGTGAATGCTCCAACACTGGAAATTTTTAAAAAGATGTTGGATAACCATTTGTCTGAAGTGGTGTATGGTTTCCTGCCTAGGCAGGAGGTTGGACTAGAAGACCTCCAAGGTTCCTTCTAGCTCTGTTATTCTATTCTAGATGCACTACCCCCCACATACACCTCTGCACATAGAGATTCAAAATTGAAAGGAATGCAAAGTAAAAGAAGAAATCTACTCTTCTGTCGTGCATATGGGAGGAGGGAGGAAGGAGGGAGGAGAGAGTAAGACTACTTAGTCACAGTGCATGTCTTCTATAATGAGATGCTGATTGGCAAAGAGAGAGACTGGTGGGCGGGCACCTTGGGCTCATATGAACTTGGATCACAAGTGCCAAAGGTTAGTGTGGAGAAGCTAAGCTGCAGACAACTGCAATGGAGATTCTTAGGGGATACCAGCCATTGGGCTTCCTCTGCCTTGTGTTGCTATTGGGGGGGCTGATTCCCCATAGTGTTGCTCAGTACAACTGGTGGCTTTTTGCAAATCCGAAGGCTACAACTACACCTGCTAGGACTCCCCAAGGTAAGTGAAAAGGTTATAATTATTCTTGTTTCTTTCTTGCCCATTTCTCATTTTCTTTTTGTGTGGAAAGAGCTGAAAATGCCCTTAAATGCCATTTAAAATCCAGAAATGCCCATATAAAAGGGAGCCATAGAATGTCTTGAAATCAAATGTGAGTTGGGGGGTTATGGGTATAATACTTATTTGAGCAATATTATATCTAATACAACCTTCCCCAAATTGTACTTGAACTGTAACTTGCAGAAATTCCCAGTTTGTTTGACCACGTTTGAAAAAAGGATTGAGAAAGCCTGGTGTACATAGGTTTGGCAATTAAGCTACCTGAGATCGGAATGGCTGTCTTTATCCACATTTCCCAGGGCTTCAGCCTCATGTCAAATTCTATCTCATTTGTAGAATTGGAATTTCACCAGATAAAAGGAGATGGATTAATGTATAAGGTTTTGTACATGGGGAAAGTGGCATCAGCTAAATTACCAGAAGAAAACTGGAGGCTTTGTAACAATCATGTTGAATAGCAAAGCAGGTTCAAATTCTTGTTGATGAGTGTCTACACAATTTTTTCTTCGGTTTACCTTCCTCTCAGGTTTACTGCAATTCTGGTTTTGAGCTCTAAGAAAGAAATACAAAATTCTTTCTATAACCTGTGTAATTAATAGTGTGTCTTCTTTATTGTTCTTCTCTCTTCCCTTCTTGGAAAATCAGTGTCAGGGACAGAGCAATTGCATTTATGTTTTGTGTATAAATATACAGTTGCGAATCTCCTTTCCCTTTGCTTTCTCAGAGGCAAAAACTGATGTGAAGCAGTTTTCTGTGCCTACAGTCCTGAGTACTTCCGTTCGTTATAACACACCAGATACAACTGCACAGGATACTACTACTACTGAACAAATCCTAGATTTGGTGAGCATTTATCATGTGTGGTATGGGTCAGATGATAACTGATTATTGATTTGTTGTGTGGCAACTAAAATGAATAATAACATTGCAATGAAGCCAGAGGTACTAACATGTTCTCCAGAATTAAACAGGTGCTTTCTTTCAAAAGCACGTGGCATAGAACTGCACATTTGATTAATTTGATTCAAAGACAGCCCAGGAAATATAACTTTTCATTAATCTTTATTTTTAAATACTTGAATATGCTTATGACAGCTCTACATGCATCTTTATGTGCATGCTGATGGTGAATAGAATTCATAAATCACTTGAGGAATGGGCAAAAAAATACGTCTGGCAGAGTATGTGTATGTGTGTGTGAAGGGGAGGAGTAAAGCAGAAGACATATTGACTGAGCTTTTACAAGTCTTTTTGCTTGCTAATAAAAGTTTTGAAAATGTAATGTTATTCATATTATATAATCTAAAAGTTACATGTTATTATGTGATATGATATTAAAAGAGCAGAAGGGAGATGCATATATCAAAACACACCCTTCTATAATAATTATTCTGAAAGAACAGTTATTTCCTCATTCCATGTAATTATTAAAGTGAGGCTACCTTAACATTCAAGCAGTTCAGAACCATCACACTATATTCTAAACTATACAAAATGGTTTCTGCTACGTAACTGTATGTTTTGGTCATGGGTGAATTTGTAATCCTCAGATATCACTGAACAAAAGTTCCCAGCATCTTTAATCATGGCACAAGAGCCATATTTTAAAGACACCTGGGCAGGCTAAAATTTTCCCATCCTTGAGCGACTTTCCTAGCCTGGGCTTGTTTGGGGTTTTGGGGTTGTTTTTCTGCATGAGAACAAGTAGGAGGCTGCACTTCGCAGCGTTATCTCACCTACTGTAATGGTCCCAATGCATGGGAAATTCTGAGAAATTTAGCTCCAGTGTTCCTGAACAATGATACTCCATCCTCTCCTGAGAAGCAGTTATCTAGAGTTTTCTAGATAGCAGCACTGTTTACGTAACTCTGTCCTAAATGAACACTTAATATATTTTGTTACCGGAGGCAAAATAAAATGCCATTTATTCCCAACCCACATATAGAACCTGCGTGCAATAATAAGTCAAATCTATTACCCATTCATCTGAAGCACAATTAAGCTGGGATGAACAAACTGCACAATGTCCATAACAGTTTGTCCAGTATCTCACGCCAGCCTTCCTGCCCTTTCTTAACATCTGATGGTTGAGGAGGTGAGTTCACTCTAATGATAGAAACGGATGACCGTCAATTGCATCTGCTACCTTCTACATGGAAAAGCATTCAGCCTGCCACTGAACTAACAGAGTTAGAAGGGACCTTAGAGGCCTTCTAGTCCAACCCTCTACTCAAAATGCTATTTTCCATTACCTATACTACTTTTAGCAATTGTGGGTGAGTGTATAAGTATGTGCCAGCTTATGGTACGTAAATAAAATAACAAGGCTTCAATAACTGTAGTATTTACAATCATTATAGTCAGAGATTGGGTAGATGCTGATAAATCATATATACCTTTTTTAAATTTATTTTTATGTATTTATATCCCACCTTTATTATTTTTGCAAATAACTCAAGGCAGCAAACATATTCAACACATCTTCCTCCTCCCATTTTTCTCACAAAAACAACTGAGTGAGGTAGATTGGGCTGAGAGCGAGTGACTGGCCAAAGGTCATGCAGACAGGCTTCAGAACTAAGGCAGGATTAGAAGAGGTAGTCCTCAAATTACGACAACCATTGAGTCCAAAATTTCTGTTCCTAACTGAAAAATTTGTTAAGTGAATTTTGCCCCATTTTGCGACCTCTCTTGCCATAGTTGGTAAGTGAATCACTGCAATTGTTAAGTTAGTGACATCAGGGATGGGTTCTACTTACCTTTACTACCAGTTCGCAATGGGGCCGCACAGGCATGCTCGCTTTGCTCATGCATACGCACACTCTTCTGCACATGCGCAGAAGCATTCTGATAACGTCGGGGTCAGTGGGCGGAGTCTCCCGCTGGTTTTACTACTGGTTCTATAGAACCGGTGCAAACTGGGGGCAACCCACCACTGAGTGACATGGTTGTTAAGTGAATCTGGCTTCCCCGTTGACTTTGCTTGTCAAAAGGTCACAAAAGGTCACTGGGACATTGCAACGGTCATAAATATGAACCTGTTGTCAAGCATCTGAATTTTGATCAGGTGACTATGCTGCAATGGTTGTAAGTGTGAAAAACGTTCATAAATCACTTTTTCACTGGCATTATCATTTTAAATTCTGAATTTAAGAAAGGTTGCCCAACATTCTATATTGTGGGATATTGGGGAGTGAAAACAATGAGTGATTCCTGGTTACTTCATAAAGTTTTCTTGGCACTGTTATATGGAAATAGATTGCCATTTCCCTCTTCTGGGATATGTTTTTAAAATATCCCACTCACTTTAAAACTAAGAAGGAATCACAGGCTCAAGGCTTCCCTTGTCTAAGGGAGGACTAGAACCTGGGTATTCCAACTCCCAGTCCTGTTCCTCAACATTACATCACACTGGCTGCTTATCCATTACCATAGTTTCAGTAAATTTAAAATGACACTCCCATATTTCTATATGGATTTTATGAAATTTTAACACGCTGTCTGGGAAACTCTGGGCATTGAAGTACATAGGTCTTCAAGTTGTCAAGATTGTACACTCCTGGTTTGTTTGCTTCTCCTTCTCTTTCTCTTCTGACACAGAATAAACTGGGATGGGCTTTTGGAAGCCATCTTGAGATTTTCTGATTCAATGGCCTTAAACCAGTGATGAAATCTGAACCAGTTTACTACTGGTTCGCACATTGTGCACCAAATGCGTGCTGCACATTGCATGCATAGTACACACCACGCACCAAATGCGAGGTGCCCACATGCATGCATGCAGTGCACACCAAAAGGAAGCATGGGGTAAGTAGAACAGCGCGCTAAAGTTGTAAAAAAATGCTTTTAGAAGTAAAAAAAAAAACAGGCTCTGATGATTTCGCGCCACAGCTGTGATCATCAGAGCCTTTTTTTAAAAAACTTTTTAAAGCATTTTTAACTACTGGTTCCAGAGAACCAGCAATAAAAAAAATGCTTTAAAAGTAATAATAAAAGTTCCGATGATCGCACGTTGCTCACCTGATAGTTGGAATTTTTTTTTTTTACATTTTTTAGTAGTGAACTAGTAGCCTTTTTTACTCTCATTGCGAACCGGACCGGACCAAACCGGGAACACTTCACCCCTGCCTTAAACATTGAAAAAAGTAGTAGTAGTAGTAGCAGCAGCAGTAGTAGCAATAGTAAATTATTTGGAGGGAGCAACTATTCAAATTATTTTTTCAATTACAGGCAGCATAATTAATATTTTGCTACTTAGTAGCAGCTACCTCATAGCTTTCTACATTCTCCCCCCCCCCCCCGCCCCCGAATCCCACATGAAAATGTGAGACTCAGCCACTGCTAAGCTGAAGGTCTCTAGATGCACAGATGGAGGCCAAAGTCCCAAGGCCAGCTCTCCCAAACCATGTGACAACCTCTGGCTCCTTCTCACTGTCTGCACAATTTCACACTGACATTTTCCTTATACCTTATCAACACTCAGGGTCTTGTCAGACTCAACAAAGCCTTGAGTGCTGGGGCAGAATGACCTTAATGAGTGAGTAAAATCCTCCCACCACTACCTCTCCTCTCTACAGGGATCAAGGATCCAAATAATAATAATCAGAAATTTCTACCCTGCAGTGACTCAATAGGTAACAATGCACCTTCCAGTTGGACTTACCATATGGTTGTTGTAAAGATAAAATTGTAAGGGGCAATACTATCTTGCACTTTTATAAGAGACTAGATATAAGGCAATAAACAAATTTTCAGAATCAGAAATGAATGCAAGTTTCCTCTTTTGTTTTTTTCCCTCCAGTCAAGTTCATCTGGTATAACAGAGGAAGATGGTTATGATAATAGCCTTTCTGTTTCAACCATCTTTGAGGGCAGCGCTGTGGAAGAAGACTCTGAGTTCCTAAGTGTCCAGGTAACAATCAGTAGAAATATTGCTCAAATGCCTGGTAGACCATCCAATTCTTTGGGTTGGGTTCTAGATTTCATCATCAGCACTGGCCAGTTGAACCAATCACAGCAGTTACTGTCTTTTTGTTCCTCAATCTAGTGCCCTTTTTAAGTGTGAGCACTGCAGTCTCTTAAAAAATTCCTAGTCTGCATGTCTAAAAGCAGTTCTGCTTAGGAAATTTAGAGGTTTGTTTATTTATTTGTTTGTTTGTTTAATTAATTAATTAATTAATTATATTTCTATACCGCCCTTCTCCTGAACGACTCAGGGCGGTGTACAGCCAAGATAAAAACACAAACATTCAAACATGGATAAAATTACAGTTTCAAATTATTATACAATTTGGCCGAATAGAATAAAACCCAAAATTCAAATGACAAATTTAAAAATCATTTAACTTTTTAGCTCTGCCTGTTGGAACATCAGGGTCTTGAGGGCACGGTGAAAAGCCCAAAGGTCGGGGATGTTACGTATATCCGAGGGCAATTCATTCCACAGAGCTGGAGCCCACATAGAGAAGGGTCTCCCCCGGGGGTCGCCAGTCGACATAGATTGACTGATGGTACCCTGAGGAGAGAGCAAACTGATGAGGTTTGCTTGCCCAGTACATTTAAAAGGTTGATTTCTTAATATTGGTATCCAAATATGTGCAAGCATCATCTCAAAGGCTTCCCCATATCTCAAAAATGTGAGATATAACCATTTCAACCATAGATTGGTTTTATTCTGGTTTGATAAGAATCAGCATTGCTTCTTTCTGTTGCTTTGAAGAATCATTAGCATCTCTGGGACCCAAGGGAAACCTCATAGGGGCTTTCTGATTAGAAAATTTAGGCACAAACACACACACACCTGGCTGCAGCAAATCAACAGAAGGCTACAGCCTACTTCACCCATGGCAGCAATCTCCCCTCATCTCCTTAAGCACCAGAGAAAAGAAACACGATTACTAAAGATATAGGGCAAGAAATAAGAAGAAGGGCAACCAGGCATCTGTGCTTATGGATTCCCAAAGTGACCACCATTCCTGCCATTGCTATTGCCATTTCCATTTATATTAAATTAGTTGTTTTCTGTTTACAGGAAAGGACTAACAAGGGAGATTCACCCTTCATGTCTATTTATTTTCATCTCAGAACTCAAAACATCAGGTGTTATATTAGTGAGGACAAACTCTCTCTGCTCCACAACTTTTTATTGTATCTGCATTCTCCTCTTCCCTAAGGATCCAAGGCTCCTGGCTGAATGATCCATTGCTGATCCATTGATCTGTCAGCAGATAATGTCTCTCCTTAGTTTGATGGGATTTTATGCCACTTTCAAGTACCATTGAAAATGTGTCCAGTAACACAGCCGAACCTCTCAAATCCCCAAATGGTGCCCAGCTTTAATGGCAGTGGCAGAGGAACTGTGATTAGGCATTGTAGGGAAATTTGGAAACAAATATAAAAATGGGGTTCTGATCATTATCAAAAGTTTACACACCTCTCTGCTCTGCCTTAAAGCAGCCATATCTTTTCCTGGAATACTGCACTGCACTGAGCATCTTTTTGAAACAAATCCAAAGAAGTGCACTCTCCTAATAATAATAATTTGATTCTTTATATTTTTGTTGCTTTTGTTATAAAATTTTATGATGGCAAAAGCAACTAACCTATTAATTAATAATTCTGAAAAAAGACAGCTATTTTATCCCACAGCAGTAAGTAGAAGGCCAAAGTATGAGAAAGTTGTAAAAGAATCAAATAATTAAACCATTATCTGAAGTTCTGAAACAAAATATAATTTTCTGGGGAGACTAAAATGATGCAGGTATGTTGAATTGAGCCATGAAGACATCACTGCCACTCTGAAAGAAAGGAGCAAGAAGAAAACATCTGAAGAAGTGTATTTAAGAAAATGGGTTTTTTATTTAATGGGACTTACTTCTCAATAAACATATATAGTACTGCAAAGCAGTGAAAATTTAATTTATAAACATTGCAGCTACTGGGATTTCCTCTTCTTTAAAAAAAAAGAAAATGCTAGGATTTGGGTTGGGTAGGAACTTTTAGGTGAGAAATGAGAAGACTAGGCTAACTGATACTTTAAAAATTAATTTCCTTATTGTCCTGATTTTTTATCCTAGACCACTTCAAAAGTTTTCACGACTTCAATTCAGCAATCCACTATCACAGAGGATTCTACAATAAGACCAGTAAGTTAAAATGATTACCAAATGTGTATTACATAACTCCTATAGTTTGAGAATCTCATCAAGTTATCTATAGATAGAAGGTATTCTAGCAGATGAACCAATTTAATTTTCCATCATCCCTTAATCATCTCCTTCATCAAAACTCCATCAGTTTGGAGATACTGCAAATTGAAATCAACAATATTTAGTAAATTTCAGGTTCTCAGTTTAAGGTTTTCAAGACCAGTAAATTGAACATGAGTCAAAAATTCTAAAAATAGGAATAAATGGACATCAAGGAATACTATTGTTGATTCCAGTAATCTGCACTTTCAAATTCAGCCTATAAAATGCTGGAAATCAGCCCATAAAATGCTGGAAATCAGCCAAACATATAGGAGGAGCCTTGGAGGAGAATATGCTGGAAATCAGCCAAACACAATGTGCTGGAAATCAGCCTATAAAATGCTGGAAATCAGCCCATAAAATGCTGGAAATCAGCCAAACATATAGGAGGAGAGTTTGAGGAGACTATGCTGGAAATCAGCCAAACAAAATATGCTGGAAAACAGCCCATAAAATGCTGGAAATCAGCCAAACAAATAGGAGGAGAGTTGGAGGGGATTATGCTGGAAATCAGCCAAACAATGGAGGGAGTTTAGGAGGAGATTATGCTGGAAATCAGCCAAATATAATATGCTGGAAATCAGCCAAAAATGGTGGTTGGCTTGGAGGAGACTATATTGAAATTAATTAAATAGTTGATGTTTTTAGAGGGGACTATGCTGAGAATCAGCCAAAAAGAATACGTTGGAAGACAGCCAAATAATAGAGGGAGGTATGGTAGAAAATATGCTGGAAATTAGATTAAATAAAACATGTTTTTTGTGATAAACCTGTGTAATATGTAAAGAGTAATAGATGATAAGTGGGATAAAATCAAGATAAATTGATAAAGCTAGATATTAAGATTTGAGGATAAGGGTCAAAGGATTAAAAACTAGATAGAATTTTGTTTTATAAAGTGTAATAAAAATGGAGTTGTACTGAATTTAAAATTAAGATTAATGGTGATAAAATTGTAAGGTAAACACTTAGAATAAGAGGTTAGAATATTGTCAAAAATTATTCGGATATGGATTGTAAAAGATACAAGAGGAAAAAGAACAAGTTATGATTAGGACTGATATATAGATATAAAAATGAGTGAAAGTGAATTTGAAATTAACTTATATTGATATAATGGATTTGTTTAGATGAAGATGTTAGAATTGATATTAAAATTGGTTCTTTTAAGTTTTGAATTTTTTACTTCTAAAAGATGTAATGGGAAATTGTGAATGGAGCTTGTTAAAGGATTGTAAGCATGATAACTACGTATGACCGGATCGAGACTTTGCTCTTGAAAATTATATTTTATGTTTAAGTTTGGGAAAAAATAAAAAAATATTTGCAAAAAAAAGAAGAAGAAGAAGAAGGGAAGCAAAGGGCAGCCTGCAGATTGTAATGCAAATTCTGCCTTTTGCATTTTTGCATGCACTTTTACAATTCAAATATAAGAGTAGAACTTGTCCTCTAATGTTAAAATGCATGTTTAATTGTTTTGATGTCATCACTACTTCCTACCAATATTTGTGCATGGTTCTTTCTTACATAATTAGGAACTATGCTTTCCATTTGATCAACATAATTGTTTAGATATTTAAAAAAGTACTTTCATGAGGTCAATATTCTTCATCACCTTTCTTGCTTTTTAAAGAGATGGTTTATCATTAACTGTTTTTTCTCTCTTCCCTAGATTAACGATACTTCACAGTGTGTCTGTCCAGCAATACCTGGTCTGCCTGGTCCAAAGGTGTGCATGAGATGATAGATAGATAGATAGATAGATAGATAGATAGATAGATAGATAGATAGATAGATAGATAGATAGATAGATAGATAGATAGATAGATAGATAGATAGATAGATAGATAGATAGATAGATAGATAGATAGATAGATAGACAGACAGACAGACAGACGGACAGACAGACAGACAAAAAAGTTTTCTTAGTGTTGGTTAGGATTTTAGCCAGAGTTTCAAAAGACCTTACAAAGTGTTTTGTTGGGATTTTGGAGGATCTTAAGCTGGGATTTTAGCCAGGATTTTAAGCATTTCAACTAACAGACTTTTAATGACGCCAGCATTTTGCTGTCTGTTTGGAGATTTAGGAGAGACTAAGATAGATCTATTTCTGACTTGTTTGTCTTCATTGGTTAGCCACACCCCATCTCATGACTCTTCCTGTAACAGTCAAATATTTATTTTATTTTCGTAGGTCTTTATGTGTATCATTCTTTAGGCCAGGCTTTTCCTACTTAAATCAAGATGTTTCACAGTCATAGTTCAGTGAAATCTCATTCACTAGTTTCTAGGCTTTCTCAGACATCAAAGCAGCATTTTGCTGCCTGTTTGGAGACTTAGGAGAGACTAAGATAGATCTAAAGATAGAACATAAAGATCTACTAAAATAAAATAAAATAAATATTTGACTGTTACAGGGAGGAGTCATGGGATGGGGGTGTGGCTAACCAATGAAGGCAAACAAGCCAGAAATAGATCAATTTCCATTGCTCCTGGAAGCACAAAGCCGAAAACACCAGTCTGAAGATGATGAATGAGACTTCATCGAAACGTCGCCAAGACACTTCTAAAATTTTACAATTTTATATATTAATGTGTGTGGGAGGGGCATTCTGCTCCCATTTGCCTTTCAGCTCCAATCCAGGAGCCCTCAAGCAGTCACATGATGGAGTGTGTATGTATTCTCCAAGTCTCCAAATGGGCTAGCACAAAATCTGCTGGCTGCCAGAATGAAAAGAAGAAAAAAAAACCAGAAAGTAGTGAATGTGATTTCACTCAACCATACACATACCATAATGGAAACAACAAAGCTGGGTACATTTGCAATTTAGCTAGTATTAAGCTTATATTTTGAAGCTTCTGTCTTAACAAAGCTGCCCAAGACAAGATAATGTCTGTTATTTTCCCCCAAATGTAAACTAAATCACATCTAAGTTACTTGTGTTATTTACTGTTGTAAATTACCTTGTCAAACCACCCAAAAAATCAATAGTGTTGTGCCTTAAAAGGTGCTTGTTAGTCCAGAATTCAGCTATTAGTTTCTCCTTGTGCTGAGATGAGTTGAAGTCATTAAGTTAGATTTACTGTTTGTGGATTTGTTAAAGTTAATAGCACAAAATGTCTGCCAAGGATGCAGTGGGAGTGTGGGTTGCTAAAAGACTACTTAAATAGAAACCTTGAGGATCCCTGAGCTGATTTCCCTGGTTTCCTTAACCTGACATCCTTTAGAAACAACTCCAAGAATTATCTACCTTCCATACACATCCGGAATCTACCATGTTGAAAAGGGATAGATTTGATTATGCTTTAGACTGCTGTTTCTCAGCAGTCTTCTCTAAGATGTCTGGACTTCAATTCCCAGAATTCCCCTACCACCATGTTGTCAGACTGTGCACTGTTCTTCTTATCTCAAGTTCTTTTTTTTACAACAGGGACCAAAAGGTGACCAGGGTCCCCCAGGACAAAAAGGACTAACTGGAACAATTGGGCTAACTGGGAAACCTGGCTATCCTGGAGTTCCAGGACTTCAGGGACCACCAGGACCAGCAGGTCCACAAGGGCCAGCAGGACCAGCAGGTCCACCAGGACCACCAGGTCCACCAGGTTCAACTCTTCCTAAAATCTTGGAATCCACTGATAGTAAGGATGGAGAAGAGAAGGTGAGATTTGTTAATAGACTACAGCAATATCAATGTTTTTATAATAATATAAAAATACTATGTTCACCAAGCAAAGATACTATATCCATCTTTTCTTGTTATCCAAAATTCACATAATGCCTCAAGCTCATTCAAAATGTGATCTGGTTTTATTTGCTTGCTTCAGAGGTGGGTTTCAGCAGGTTCTGACCAGTTCTGGAGAACCAGTAGCAGAAATTTTGAATAGTTTGGAGAACCGGTAGTAAAAATTCTGACTGGCCCCACCCCCATCTATTCTCTCCTCCCAAGTTCCAGCTGATCAGGAGGAAATGGGGATTTTGCAGTATCCTTCCCCTGGAGTAGGGTGGGAATGGAGATTTTACAGTATCCTTCCCCTGCCATGCCCACCAAGCCATGCCATGCCACGCCATGCCCACCAAGCCACACTCACAGAACTGATAGTAAAAAAATTTGAAACCCACCACTGGCTTCCTTGCTTTCTTTTTGGCTGATCTTGAAAACTTGGTGTTATTTTAGTTATAATGATGGTAAATCCATCATTAGTTATAGTGATGGTAAATCCATTTGTTGCCTCCAGTATACTTCACAGTTGGAAGAGGCAAAGGGGTTAAGAATTTGTTTGTTGGGGACTAGAATGTAAAGAAGAAAAGTGGTCCATCTTACAACCACAATTCAGTGCTCTTCAATAAGCCTAAAATGAGGAAAGGGGAGATAGATTATTTCTCAACCACTACAGTGAAATCAAAACTTCATTAAACCACAACAATATGGATATTAAAGCAGAAAGAGGAGGCACAATTCCAAGCCAAAAGAAGTTGTGTGATGCTTCCCCCTTCATACTAAGTAACCTTTATTACTCTGAACTTCCTTATTAACCTATACATTATTGGGCTGTACAACTTGTGAACAACCCAATATTGTGACCCTTTCTATGGGCTGATCATGAGACCAGGAGGGGAAACACATTCAGTTTAACCCCAGGCAAGAAACATACACCAACATTATCTCCTTTTCAATTTTACTGCCAAGATAATGGTGTTAGTTCAAAATTATTTTTATAATAATTAAATTAAAAAGATAAAAACCAATGTGAACGTTAAAAAAAAATTAAAAATAGAAAATGCAGAACATATATATATATCATGTGTGTGTATGTGTATAATTTTCCCCTTGATCACAACAAGGATAGCCAATGATAGTAATTTATCATCTTTTTTAAAAAAAATACAACAAATGAATTTATACATGAAAAGATACTATACTGTATATATAAATGAAACTGGCTGATGTCTTAATAAGTTGGAATGGCATCTAATTTAGCACTGTACGGCTTGAGGTTCACATATATACTTTATATAAGACAGGTTTAACAGGTAAGCAATATGCCCTCATGACTGTTGTACCTCTTGAAGCTATTAACTTTTGAGTTTCACTGAAGTTTTTGACAAGACTGTACTGCTGAAGATACTGACGATGAGTTCTTGACATGCTAAATTACCCTTTTCCACTCTCCAACTGTTTCTCTGTCATTTTCCTGTTTTCTAGAGAGTCACTATGTTAGAAGGGCCTCCAGGTCCACCAGGTCTATCTGGTAATCCAGGACATCCAGGACCCCAAGGATACCCAGGAGTTGAGGGCCCCCAAGGTCCCCCTGGCCTCCCAGGACATGAAGGTCAGCAAGGGGCTCCGGGGCTTCCTGGGGCCCCAGGCCAACCTGGTGCTCCAGGAGCCACAGGACCCTCAGGGATTCCAGGGCCAGCGGGGTTAGAGGGTCCTCCAGGAGTCCCCGGCCCTGAAGGTCATGCAGGAATTCCAGGCCAGATTGGGTCACCAGGATTACCAGGCTTACCTGGACCAGAAGGTCCTCCAGGAATAAACGGATCTCCCGGAAAGAATGGCTCAAAGGTAACCATTGCCTTTACTATAAGAATTTGGGGGATATGTGGGTGGAGGAATGAGTTGAGAAAAAAACAAAATAAAATTATTGATCATCAAGATATAATTGTGAAAGAAATGAAGTGTTCAGAGTTGATTACTTCCTAAGATACGTTTGTTTCAGAGATGGGTTTCAGCAGGTTCTGACCAGTTCTGGAGAACCAATAGTGGAAATTTTGGGTAGTTCCAAGAACCGGTAGGCCCCGCCCCCATCTATTCTCTGCCTCTCAAGTCCCAGCTGATTGGGAGGAAATGGGGATTTTGCAGTAACCTGCCCCTGGAGTAGGGTGGGAATGGAGATTTTACTGTATCCTTTGCCTGCCACGCCCACTAAGCCATGCCCACGAAACCATGCCATGCCCACCAAGTCACACCCACAGAACCGATAGTAAAAAAAATTGAAACCTACCACTGGTTTGTTTGTTTTTGACTTGCTATGCTAATTTGTGGATATTAAATCCTTTCAGGGAGAGAAAGGAGACCGTGGCGAACCTGGGTTGCCAGGCAAACCAGGACAAACTGGAGAAAAGGGAGCTCAGGGTCCACCTGGCTTACCTGGTAGTAATCAGGTGAGTAGAATTTTATTTATTTATTTATTTCAATTTTTATACCACCCTTTCCCAGAGGACTCAGGGCAGTGAACAGCCAACAATAAAACACATCCATATACAAAATTTTAAAATTTTAAAAACATATTAAATAATTTGGCCCCAATGTATTAAAAATAAATCAACAGTTAAAATTCATATTTAGGCCATCCCAGCTTGTTGGAATAAAAACGTCTTGAGGACACGGCAAAAGGTACGTAGGTCAGGGATCATCCGTATCTCTGGGGGCAAATCATTCCAGAGGGCAGGTGCCCCCACAGAGAAGGCTCTCTCCCTGGGAGTCGTCAGTCGACATTGTTTGACCGATGGCATCCTGAGGAGTCCCTCTCTGTGGGAGCGTGTTGGCCGGTGGGAGGCTATCGGTAGCAGAAGGTGATCTCGTAAGTTCCCAGGTCCTAAACCATGGAGTGCTTTAAAGGTGGTCACCAACACCTTGAATCGCACCCAGAGGATCACCGGGAGCCAGTGCAGCTCGCACATTAGAGGTGTTACATGGATACATCATGTCGCTCCATAATCGCGGCTGCATTCTGGACCAGTTGGAGCCTCCGAGTGCTCTTCAGGGGGAGCCCCATGTAGAGAGCATTACAGTAGTCCAGACGGGTGGTGACAAGGGCATGAGTGACCGTGCGCAAGAAACCCTGATCCAGAAAGGGGTGCAACTGGTGAATCAGGCAAACCTGATAAAAAGCCCCCCAAGCCACAGCTGCCACATGATCTTCAAGGGATAGCCATGCACCCAGGAGGACACCCAAGTTGCGAGCCCTCTCTGCAGGGGCCAAAATCTCACCCCCGATAGTCAGCAATGGTACCAGCTGGCTATACTGGGATGCCGGAAACCACAGCCACTTGGTCTTGGAGGGGTTGAGTCTGAGCCTGTTTCTCCCCATCCAGATCCACACGGCCTCCAGACACCAGGACATCACGTCAAGTGCATCATTGGGGTGATCCAGGGTGGAAATGTACAGCTGAGTGTCATCAGCGTACTGGTGGAACTTCACCCCAAAACCACGGATTATCTCACCCAGCAGCTTCACATAAATGTTGAACAGAAGGGGTGAGAGGACTGATCCTTGCGGCACCCCACAAACATGTTGCCTCGAGGTTGACCTCTGACCCCCTGCCAACACAGACTGCGTACAGTCAGAGAGGAAGGAGGAGAACCACCGCAACACGGTGCCCCCCACTCCTAATCCCTTCAACCGGCACAGCATGATACCATGATCGATGGTATTAAAAGCCACTGAGAGGTCTAATAGGACCAGGACAGAGGAACAACCTCTGTCCCGAGCCCTCCACAGATCATCAACTAATGTGACCAATGCCATTTCCGTGCTGTGCCCCGGTCTGAAGCCCGACTGGAACGGATCCAGATAGACAGCATCATCCAGGTACTGGGGAAGTTTTTGCACCACCACACTCTCAGAAACCTTTGCCACGAAGTGAAGGTTGGAGACTGGACGATAATTTGCTAATACAGCTGGGTCCAAGCAAGGCTTCTTGAGGAGGGGCCTCACCACCGCCTCTTTCAAGGTGGAGGGGAAGCAACCCTCACTCAAAGAAGCATTAATAATCCCTTGGAGCCAGCCTTGTGTAACCGCCCGGGAGGCCAGCACCAATCAGGAGGGACATGGGTCCAATAAACATGTGGCAG
Organism: Coluber constrictor foxii; assembly: GCA_038048745.1. Taxonomy (NCBI): domain Eukaryota; kingdom Metazoa; phylum Chordata; class Lepidosauria; order Squamata; family Colubridae; genus Coluber; species Coluber constrictor. The sequence continues at coordinate 77,656,994 of CM075961.1, forward strand.
CACTAAGTGTACTCAGAATCCTGTTCACGTCCTCAGAAGCCACAGGGTCAAACTTCTCCCAGATAACATTCTCAAGACCCGCCTCCATCACCCCATCTGAACCCACCCAGTCGGTTCACCCAAGCCTTCCCTAATCTGAGCGATTTTGTCATGCAGATGTTGCACAAAATCCTCAGCCCTCCCCTGCAAGGGGTCCTCCCGTGCTCCCAAATGGAGTAGAGAGCGGGTCACCCTAACAGGGTGGCTGGCCAGTTATCTGCAGATGCAACAAGAGTGGAAAAATAATTAGATTTTGCTGCCCTTATCGCCACTAGGTAGATCTTAATATGAGACCTCACCAGTGTCTGGTCATATTCGGAATGGCTGGCCCTCCAATCACTCTCCAAGCATCTTTTCCAGTGCTTCATCTCCCTCAGCTCCTCAGAGAACCAAGGAGCCAATTGGGTTCGGCACCGGGTCAGAGGCCGTAAAGGCACGACGCAATCTAAAGCTCCAGCAGCTGCCCTATCCCAGGCAGCCACTAGTTCTTCAATCGAGTCATAAGACACAGCCTCAGGAAATGGCCCAAGCTCCATCAGGAACCTATCCAGATCCATCAGGCACCTGGGATGGAACCACCTGATCAGTTCCATCTCCCTGCGGTGGAGGGTAGCGGCTCAAAAGTCTAGTCAAAGGAGGAATGACAAGGGCTTGATAACTATATCCCCTATTTCTAGATCATTCAACCACTGACCAGAGACAAAATTCAAGTCCAGAGTGTGTCCCACCGTGTGAGTAGGGTCTTGAATTAACTGGGTCAGGTCCATGGCCGTCATGGAAGCTATGAACTCCCGAGCTGTCTCTAACATTTCACCAACAGATGGCAGCTTGAAATCTCCCATGACCTAGGGGTCTCAACCACCACCCCGGCTATTAGTTGAGCAGCTTGGGCAGGGCCATCGCTACGTGGCAGGGAGCCAGGTACACAATCAGCAAGCCCATCTGCACCCCACGACCCACTTCACAAGTAGGGACTCACATCCGGCTATCTGAGGTACAGTGGCCTCCCTCGGACAAAGATCTTCCTTTATAATAGCTGCCACCCCCATCCCGCCCCTACCCTGAGCCCTCGGGTAACTCAACTCAACTCAACTCAACTTCCAGCTAGCACACCACATCCCATTTGTTCTCCATGTAAGGTGTTTCCATTGTCACAGGCACTGTGAACTGGCATCCAGAAGCATTCCTTATTCCATTTTTTAAAGTTATAAACCTAAAATTATACAAATACCTTATTTATTTTAGAGACAGAGTGGGTTGCTCACAGCTTATAAACCACTTGTGCCCCCTCCCCTTATTTGCAATCCCTAAAGCCCCATTCCCTGGAATAGGAAGGGCATAAATGGTCAAACTTTTTGGGAGTGGGGTTTTATTGGGGGAAGGTTAAAGGAGCAAATTAATCACCTTAAGTGCTGGTCTTTAAAAGACTGAAAATCCAAGGAATCAAGGTGATTTTGCCATAGGAGAGAAATTTAAGAGACCAAACGGATTCTTGGTCCTTTTCCAAAAGCATACAAACACGAAAAGTCCAACTTTCCAGCTGTGACAATTTTAATGATATCTCAGTGTCCCTACAATATTCAGCAGGACAGAGTATAATAGAATTTTTAAAAATTTATACTCTTATTGTGAGTTAAAGGAAAGACCCCAAAAAGTCAAATGGGGTTTTTTTTTGGGGGGGGGGGGGGGTTGGTTTATACCAATTCACAATTCAAAATTATGTTTTGCTATTTGCCTCCCACTGTTCACACCTTTAATGGATGCCAAAAGAGAAGAACATTTTATTACTGGGTAGGAGAGATAGGGTATTTTATAAGCAAAGACTTCTTTTTGAATACATGAATATAGTCAGGATAATTCTTCATTGTCTGACATGGTTTATTTGTTTTGTCTCCAGCCATAAACACAGCATTCTAACAAGAGTACACATAAGAAAGATCAAAAGAGTGTTATCTGCACACACTGATAATAGGGATGGAGTTATTCCTATGGGCTGCACTGAACCCTTCTCTTCTTCTTTCTAGTGTAACTCTGAAGTCGGTGTTCAAGGTCCTCCTGGCCCTAAGGTGAGTAGTGGTCTTAGCCATATCCTATGGCTGTTGATTATCCTTCCAACTGGGCTGCAAGTCATACGTGTGTATTGGATTTAAACCTCCTAGAGAACAGGAGTACAAGCTGCAGTCCCAGTAATCTCAATATCACTTTAAAGCTTCAGTATTTATAGACCTCAACTTACAACCGGTCACGTCGCAACTGTTCAAAGTTACAACAGGCCTACCTAGTTGAGGCTATTTATTTCCCAGATTTGAAGTTCTGACAGCCAACATACACACACACACACACACACACACACACACACACACACAACCTCATAGTTACATGACCAAACTTTGGCACTCAGCAACCTAGCTGTATTTACAGCATTTTGCAGCATCCTGAAGTAATGTGACTATGTTTTACACCATTTTTGCCAAAAACTGTCATTTTCTTCCACTTGTCAGCAAAAACTGTTCGCATAAGAAACCACTGACTCACTTAATGACTTAATGCAGTGTTCGTTTAAAGACTGCAGCAGTCATTTTTCAACTGCCATGTTTTCTTAAAGACTGCACCAAAAAAGAATTTCTAAAGTTGGTCAGTCACTTTGACAACCCTGATGTTCCATTATAGTTGTAAGTTGAAGACTACCCTGTAACTCTCTGAGACCTTTCTTAAACCATTAGTTATATATAACATATTATAATTGTTATCTGATTGAACTCCTGTTAACAGGAGAAATCCTGTTAACCTATTGAATTTCATTTTAATTAGTCAAATTTAGTTGTTTTTCTTGTCCAGGATAAATTCAACAGCCATAGACAGACAACCTAAGGCAATTCAACTTTTGCAGTTCTCAGCATCCTTCATCACTGGCCTAGCTGGCTGGAGCTGCTGGGAACTTTCATTCAAGAACATGTAGAATGTCCCCCTATCCTATCCATATAGAAAGTCTATTTCAATGCTGCTACCGATTTACAGCAAAATAGCAATGATGGCATTATTTGAAACCCTCAGAGTTAAATGAGCTTTTACTATGGAGAAATACTCACTATACTAATAAGAATAATGATAAGAACTTCTTAAAGGTAAGGATTCATATGGAGAGAGCTACAACAACAAAAATCTAGATGCATTCCAGCTTTTAAAATGAAATCCATGTCACGACTCTCTAACTACTACCACAAATGCCATTTTGTAGAGAAAAGCTCAGTTCCTCCATCTCCAAGTACAGCTTTCCTACCCTGCTTACTTATAAGCTTGCTTTCAAGAAAGCAAAACCAAGAATTTGCAATCCTGCTGCCTGATTTATTTATTTATTTTGTTTATTTGATTTCTTTGCAGGGTGAAAAAGGAGAACCAGGAAAAATGGTGCGTAGTCATAGAAAACAATATCCCTTCCTTCAAGGTTCATAGATGGAAAATATATTATTTTTTATTTTACTATAAAATTCTCTAGAAGGCTTAAAAAGGCTTATTTTCCCACAGGAATGTAGCAACTCCAAGAATGCAAGAAGTGACATTGATTCTTGGGTAGCTTTTATCTACCAAAAGGTATGTTAGAGAGATGTGTAATCCCTGTTTAGTTATTGGTCAGGGAGAGTAGTTCTAACTACTCACTTCTAACCAATGTAACTTTTTCTCCCTTCCTCCCATTCTGAAATATCAGTCTAGGGAAATCTGGAAAACTGCTAGGTAGAGGCTTCATTCCAAGATAGGCTTGGCAAATTATCCACTTTATCTCATGGAGAGAAACCCAAAGATACAATATAATTTGATTTCTCTCAGAGGAAAGAACTCTGTAGGTTCTTTTTGTAGGTCATTTCATTATTTGCTCCATTTACAAATAACAAAAACAGGACATAATGGAGGCAAACCGATATTGTTGCACAGATAAAAACTCTGCAAATTGCATTAAATTCTCCAAGAGTTCTTTTAACATAGACTTCTCACAGCTACACTGTCCTAACTAGAAACAGTTAGAATGTTTTCCCTTTTTCTGCTTCTCTAAATTCAAGGGACTTTCTTCTAATTATATAGTGGTCTTAAAACTCTTTGGTTGCCCATACATAACTGTTTCGGGGGGGGGGAGGACTTTATACAAGTAGTCCTTGACTTATGACTACAAGTGAGCTTTGCCCCATTTTATGACTTTTCTTGCCACAGTTGTTAAGTGAATCTGTCTTCCTCATTGATGTTGTTTGTCAGAAGGTCATAACAGGGGTCACATGACCCAAGGACAATGCAACTATTATAAATACCAACCAATTGCCAAACATCCAAATTTTGATCAAGTGACCATGGAGATGCCACAATGGTTGTAGATGTGAAAATGGAGATAAGTCACTTTTTTTCAGTGCTGATATAACTTTGAATGGTCACTAACTGAAAGTTGTAAGTCGAGGACTACCTATATATATATATATATATATATATTTGTAAATTAGAATATTTTCCATTAATATTAAAATATTTTAAGGAATGATTTAGGTGAATGTAGTGTAGACAGATGCAATATGTCAGTATCGATGATTAGTCGATTTATTTCCTTTTCTCTCTCTCTCTTCCAGAAATTCAAAGAAGATCTAGAGGCTAATGACGTACGTCACATCCAATTTACCATTACTTGCAAAGTTCCTAGTTTTGTTTCAGTTCGATCCCATAAAAAATATGTGTTGTTTTTTTGGACTTTGGGATGTCTTAAATCCCATCCTATCCTTTTTCCTCAAAGAAAATTCCATGTCTGAATGAACTCATGCATGTTCTCATATTGTATATGCAAAACGCTTCTACAATTTACATTGTGATAGAACATTGGTGTCTATGGATCCGCCACATAAAATTCATTCACTCATAGGAATTACTTGCAGGAAATTATCAATCTCTGCAAAACTTAATTTCAAAATAGGCAACACTGTTATCTCTTCCAGGGATCTCCAAGCTCCTCAGGAAAGCCTGGCCCTCCAGGCCCTCCAGGCCCTCCAGGCCCTCCTGGTGTAGTTTATATAAATGTAAGTTAACTCTTCTGTTTAATTCTGCCAGCACTCCATTATTCCGTCTTTTCCTTTTTTATGGATTTTCTCTGGAATAGAATGATGGTATGTTGCAGGACTAGACTGCAAACACAGGATACCTGACAGCTTGTAAAATTCTGTGAATAAAGAAGGATCCTCACTCTACCTCCACCGCCTTGTGATTTATAGAATCTTCTAGTGTCATAGAATCTCAGATACTAATGAGGCCCCATCGCTACTAATTTGTGCTACTAACTCATAATAGTTAGATGACTGTAGAAAATGTTATAACTCAATATGGCAGTGTGTCCCTGAATTTTACAATGCATGGACTTCAACTACCTGAATTTCCCAGCCAGCATGCTGGAGAATTGAAGTCCACATATCTTAAAGTTCTGAGGTTGAGAAACACACTACTATGGGGGTCTTTCCTACTTTCTCAAACCAGAACAAATACATATCAATGTCTTACCATGTGAGCCCACTCATCGTATGCCGTAGTTAGTATTACGGGCAGAGGGGAAGTCAAGCATTTTACGGAAAGGAATCAGTGGAACGACTTGCCTCCAAAAGTTGTGGGTTCTGCAACATTGGAGGTTTTAAAGAAGAGATTGGACAACTATTTATTTGAAATGGTGTAGGGTTTCCTGCTTGAGCAGAGGGTTAGGCTAGAAGACCTCCAAAGTCCCTTCCAACTCTATTATTTTGAAAATTAAAAATCTAGTTTTTTAGATATTTTGGTTGCTGTTAAGGAACACTAGCCTGTTTTGAAACTGGAGATAATTATGGCACATAAGCAGTAAATAAGGAAGAAATACCCCTTCCTTGACTGCTCTTAGCTCGTTTATGTCTGTTTTCGTTGTCTATGGAATCCATATTTATTATCCAGTTTAGGGATCAAGTGGTACTATTCATAAGAGGAGACTAATCCCATGAAGGATGAATAATAGGAGTAGCCAAAAGCTTTTTTGCCTTTGAGGAATTGAACCCCCATCTGATGGCATTGATCTTTATGAGTAGAATGAAATATTAGATTATCATTTCCCTTAAGTATTAGATAATATTTAAAAGGCAAAAGAAATTTGTTGCTCAGACCATATCAGAATGACTAAACTCATACCAGCCCAAAGCTAAAATTAAAATGAAGTAGAAAGTTAATACTTCAGGAAATGGAAATGTCTTTCTTGTTCAGAGAAGGACATTGGAGGGGTGGAGGGGAGGACGAAAACATCTTCCTCTTTATCTATATGCTTTATAATATCCTTCCAGAGAGTGTACCCAGTCCGACCCAGGCCACATTGCAAGCAGCCGGTGAGTTGACTAAGTCATACTCTTTATAGTTGCATCATGCAAAAACAGGTATTCTGTAGTTTCCTATTGTTTATTAAAGAAGCCCTATGCTATTTGAGAGGCAACCAATAAGAATGTGCTCTGCACAGAACTCTCAAGCAAAAGCAGTTGATCTGGAGGTGACAGTTTTGACAGGGCATTGAGATGCTTCTAGATGGATGACCAAAAGACAGTAAGCAGTTCTTCCACGTACCTCTCTTTAAAGGGTTTTCTGCGGCGACACAAAGTGATATGGTCTGTACTCCCATTCCAATCCCTTCGATAATTCCATGCATAGTATAAATCTTAATTGAAGTTATCCTAAAGTCATGTTCAGCTGATGATCCTTTTCTGTCAAGTCTATGTTTCACCAATTTGAGCAAGGAGCTACTTGGGAGGATAGAGAAAAGTTTAGCATAAAACAAAATACGGCAAGAAAAATTAGGCCTTCCTATTGCTGTGCCAAATCCTGCTGTGAGAACTCTCATACCATTTCTCAGTTGATTTTTTACAATGCTTGCAGTACCTGGAATTATGATTGGCATGGTATCCTTGCTGTCTCAGGATTCCGTTGAGGTAGAAGAGGCATTTATATAAAAGATATCTTTAAACTCCGTTTTGCAAGTGAAACAAAATTACCACAGCCAAAATAAATAAGGAAGGCTGGTTCTTTGTAAAAATTAATTCTGCTGATCCTAAATTTCAAGAATTCCTACCTGCATACAAGGGACAAAATGAGGTTAAATAACCACTTTCTCAATGGGAAAAAAGCAAACTAAAAAACAAATTCATCAATAGTTCCAACCCTGCACTGAAAACCGAAAAAGTGTTGTTACAAACGTATCTGTATGTGTGTCTGTGTGCATGTGTGCATGCGCATATGTCTGTGTGTGTATCTTGACTAATATCTTCAGTTTTTCATTACTGAAAGTATATCTCACCTTTCTGCTTATTATAGTAGTCTAGGCAACTTACGATAAAAATACAAACAAATTAATATATTAAAATTAACATATAAAATCAGTATAATAATTAACTATTAAAAGTTTGGTGAAAGAAAAAGATACCTTTCAAAATTAGGAGCATTTCCCCATGACATGGCATCTGTCTCTTTTCTTATTCCTTTCAGGTGAACCAGGATCCATGTTTAGATTCAGGTACTATCTTATTTCTCTTTGTAGTTGAAACAAAAATATATGCATTTTTTTTAAATTGTGCAAACACCTTGCATGAGTTCCTTAGTTTTTCCTAATCTGTGGGCAACCTATCAATCCTTTAGGATTGATCAATTTGATGTTTTCTCTGGCTATGCAGTCTACCATAGCTATGGTTCCTAGCTGAATTATCAAGTTTATAAGTAGTCCTTGACTTACTTATTTAGCAACCATTTAATTTATTATTAAATTTTAAAAAGTGACTTACCAACAGTCCTCACATTTATGAACATCTCAGAATCCCCTCAGCCATGTGACTGTAATTCAGGTGCTTGTCCATTGTCACACACTTGCAATGTTCACAGTATCCTACAGTCACATGATCATCATCTAGAACCTTCCCAATTGGCTTCTGACAAGCAAAGTCTGAGTAGCGTAGGAGCTTGAGTAGCGTAGGGGAGTAATGCCTCCTACTAAGGCAGCATTTAAGATCCAGCTGCTGCAATTACTTGCGAGTTCAATCCCAGGCAGGCTCAAGGTCCACTCAGCCTTCCATCCTTTATAAGGTGGGTAAATTGAGGACCCAGTTTGTTGGGGGCAATAAGCTGACTTTGTATAAATATAAATATACAAAAGTATGAAGGCTATTGCTTAATGCATTGTAAGCCGCCCTGAGACTCTGGAGAAGGGCGGCATATAAATCAAATTTTTAAAAAAAGTCAATGGGGAAGCCAAGTCGCAATCATGTGATGTCTTGTTTAATGACTGTAGTAATTTCCTTAATTACAATAGCAAATAGGCCATGAAATCAGGTGCAGTCACGTGATGCTTCACTTAACAACTGCACTGCTTAGTGATGGTTACTCCAGTCCCTACTGAGGTCACAAGTTGAGGACTACCTGTGTAACAGAAAAATAGAAAAACGTACGTGCAAAGCAGGGCTGATGTGGCTTTGGAGGATGTTAAAGGGAAATGTTGCTATCCTTCAAGTGTGAGAAAACCTGAGGTTCTTCCTGCCCTTGCAGAATCTTCTTCTGTTCTACCTTGGCATGAATTTAGTTTTTAGGACATGTTTGGCATCTGCAGGATAGGAAAGAAGCAAATTCCTAGTTCATATAGAGGAAAATATTTATATTCTGGGAAGGGAGGGCATATTCATTCAAACTTGTTTTTCTTGTACAGATACAGAACTTACAAAGGAGTCTCCTGACAATAGCCGGAATGGATATAAGGTGCGTTATTAGTACAAGTTTCTCCATTTTGATTTCTCCCCCAAAGTAGGCATAGATGGGCATAGATGGGCAAATATTTACAGATTACAGATATATATACATATATATATTTAAATCTGGCTTCTGGAAGCTACATTGAAGTTTGGCTATGATACATACATGTCATGGGAGAAGCAATCACAAGTATTTATTATTCATTTATTTTTCTCTTGTTTTTATTTAATAAGATGCTGGAGGAAGGCTACAGAAAATAGGTGACTTAAGGCACACATTTTGCTTTTTTAACTGTAAAAGTCATTTAGTACTTTTCAAATAGTCTTTGTATTATGCATTTAAGACAAAGAAATTCAGCAATACTTTCTGAACTGACACAGACCCATCAAGGTTAACGGATCATGCCATATAATTTTTTCAGTCTGTTCTTTTAAAGGATGGTGTTAACTACTTATATATGTACTATGTTTTGTTAGGGGTGCTTATATTGTTTTCATTACAAAATAATGATTTTCTATAAAAGAAAATCTATATTTTCTTGGACATCTTGGAAAATCTTGGACATCTATAGTTGTCCAAGGTGATGGCTGTAACAATGTTTGCAAATTTAGGAATTACCAAGCATCAAAATTGACCTGCTAATCCAAAAATGTTTACAGATCTTTCCCACTATAGTTAAATATGATCCAGTGATATTTTTTATTAAAAGAGATGCCATACCATATTTTCTGCTTTCCTTTCAGCATTCCACCTGGACCTTCAGTTCAAAAGAGCTCATGTTGAAATCTTCTTCCTCCATTCCTGAAGGCAGTTTGGTCTACATCACTAAAGAGGCTGAAGCATTCTTCAAGACTCCCAAAGGATGGAAAAAAATTATGGTAGGAGCCATTGTAATAATCCCTTTAATTGGGGTAGAAATTGATAGTGGTTTTAAAAGATTATGGAATTACATTATTGGATTTGCTTTCTTTTCTATTCAGATATCTGGTTAGAACTGTGGATTTCAGAAAGCTGGACTAGACAGACTAATATAGTTGACTTTTTATGTTTCATAATATAAATTGGAAAGCACTGTTTTCATTTTTTTCTAAGGCAGATTAACTACCGAATTTATCAGGCATTGGATTTTCATGATGGATCTTGGCTTGCTTATTTGAATGGTGTAGCAATGCTGCTAAACTTTATACTTCTTTTCCTGTACTGTATGTGTTTCCTTGACTAGATGGAGGATTCCGAGCTTCTATTTGCAGCTGATGATCCTTTGGTGTCTATGGAAGATAACAAGGTGAGAAGTTTTTCCAGCATGTTATGCCATGTCAGTGCTTGCACAATAGTACTGTTAAATCAGTACTATATTTAAAGAGTTTGCTTTGGTACAATGATGGCAAAAAACTGCTTCCAATGAGAGCCATTTAGATAACATCTTTGAGAAGAAAATTTGATAATGGTAAAGAGATGTATGCAAATATTTACTGTGTGATTTTTATACTTAGTTTATCTTAAAACAGGACTTTGTAAGTTGTTTTGAGGAAACTATGCCTTGGATGATATTATACAATATTTTCAGTAAAAATAATAAATCATAAGATTATGTGATACAGCTCTGTAAGTTGGGGCATGTCTTCTGATCTATTGAAGGATCACATACATTTAATAAAATCCTTTGGGATAGCTATTCAGCTCTCCTTAAGATCCAGTAATGATTGAGCTGCTGCCACCTCCATATTATCCTCTAGATACTCTTATTCTCAGAGCTGAGTACTGAGGAAAGAATTAAATTGCAGGCAAGAAAGTGTATACTTCCTTGTATGTAGGTCTTTGGTTATTCGGGTTTTCCCCCATATAAAATTGGAAGTGTCTTGGCGACGTTTCGACGAAGTCTCATTCATCATCTTCAGGCTGATGTTTTCAGCTTCGTGCTTCTAGGAGCAATGTGTGATTGCCGCTTTTTCTTCCTTTTAACTGACTTTAAAGTGGGGGTGTGAACTGATTGGGTGGGAGCTTGGCTGTGTTCTGATTGGTTGGGGGTTGGCAGTGCTCTGATTGGATGGGGGGTTGGCTGTGCACTGATTGGATGGGGGTGTGTTCTGTTTGGGTGGGGGCTTGGTTGTGCTCGGGTTAGTCTGGGTTGCAGGGGGATTTGAGCTGGTGAGCTGCATTGCTGTTGTTTGATTGGGTGGGAGCTTGGCTGTGTTCTGATTGGTTGGGGATTGGCTGTGCTCTGATTGGATGGGGGTTGGCTGTGCACTGATTGGATGGGGGTGTGTTCTGTTTGGGTGGGGGCTTGGTTGTGGTCGGGTTAGTCTGAGTTGCAGGGGGATTTGAGCTGGTGAGCTGCATTGCTGTTGTTTGGCTTCACGTTTGTGGTGGTGCCACATCTTCATGGTGGGTGTCAATCTGCTTCATGTATGGATTGGAGGGGTTTAAAGTGGCTTCTGGTCCATGGTCATGCCTCATCATCAGTGTGGGTTTGAGTCTGCTTTCCGTGTGAATGTGTAGTGGTGACATCCTGTGTGGCCCTCATGAGTGTGGGTCTGGTGTCATTCCTCGTGTTAGAGACTCGTTTGTCAATAAGGACAGGTTTCCAAATGGCTGGTAGGTGGGAGGTATCATCTCGTTTATTCAAGCTGTGTGGGCCTTTTTTCTATCTCAATGGCTTCTCTGATTATTCTGTTGTTAAAGTGTTCAGTTTTGGCTATAGTTCTGGTCTTTTTAAAGTCAATTTCATGTCCTATGGCTTTAAGGTGTTGGACCAGGGAAGAAGTTGGTTCCTCTTTTCTGACTGAGTTCTTCTGTTCTTCTGTTGGTTTGTCTGATGTATGTGGTGGGACAGGCGGTGCATGGGATTTCATATACTTCTTGATTTTCTAACTCAATTTTGTCTTTGGGGTTTCTTAGGATGGTGGGTATTTTTCGGTTTGTCCAGAATGCTGTCTTGATGTTGTGTTTGTGGAGGATCTTGCTGATTCTGTCTGTGGTGCCTTTTACGTATGGGAGGAGGGCTTTGCCGTTTTCTTGTTCTCTGTCTTGGATTTTAGTGGGGGTTTCTTTTTGAATTAGGTTGGTAATCTTATTTCTTTGGAATTCATTGGATGTTAGTACATTAGTGAGAGTGTGTAGTTCGGTTTTTAAGTGTTGTTCATCAGCTAAGTGTTTTGTTCTGTAGATGAGTGTCTTGGCTACAGAGTTGATCTGTGATGGGTGGTAGTGTGAGAGTGCGTGCAGATAGTGGTTTGTGTTTGTTTTCTTCTGGTAGATGGTGTGTCCTAGGGAGCCATTGGATTTCCTGTAGACTAAGACAACCAGGAAAGGAAGTTGGTTGTCAGCTTCTGTTTCCATGGTGAACTGTATTTTGGGGTGTAGGCTGTTGAGGCGTGTGAGGAAATTGAAGCACGAAACCGAAGCACGAAGCTGAAAACACCAGCCTGAAGATGACGAATGAGACTTCATCAAAACGTCGCCAAGACACTTCCAATTTTACGCAGGAGAAAACCCGAATAACCAAAGACCTACATACAAACACCCGCGAAAACCTCAGAAAACACACACACACACACACACACACACACAGAGTATGTATTTACACATACAGTATAGATTTATGTAGGAATGCCTAAAGAATGGCCTAAAGAATGATACACATAAAGACCTATGAAAATAAAATAAAATAAATATTTGACTGTTACAGGGAGGAGTCATGAGATGGGGGTGTGACTAACCAATGAAGACAAGCAAGTCTGAAATAGATCTATCTTAATCTCTCCTAAGTCTCCAAACAGACAGCAAAATGTTGCTTTGATGTCTGAGAAAGCCTAGAAACTAGTGAATGAGATTTCATTGAACTATGGCTCTGAAACATCTTGATTTACGTAGGAAAAGCCTGGCCTAAAGAATGATACACATAAAGACCTACAAAAATAAAATAATACACACACATACACACACACACACATATATTCTATATATATATATATACTGCCAGAGTGAAAAGATGGAAGAACCCAGAATGTAGTGAATGTGATTTCGTTCAATTGTGGTTCCAGAAAAATCTTGGCTACCTAGGAAAAACCTGGCTTAAAGGAAAATCACACATATATACATACATACATACATACATACATACATACATACATACATACATACATACACATACATACACAGTGTGTGTGTGTGTGTGTGTGTGTGTGTGTGTGTGTGTGTGTGTGTGTTTTCTGAGGTTTTCACGGGTGTTTGTATGTAGGTCTTTGGTTATTCGGGTCTTCTCCTGCATAAAATTGGAAGTGTCTTGGCGACGTTTCGACGAAGTCTCATTCGTCATTGGTGTTCTCGGCTTCGTGCTCCTGGAAGCACGAAGCCGAGAACACCAGTCTGAAGATGACGAATGAGACTTCGCCGAAACGTCGCCAAGACACTTCCAATTTTACGTGGGAGAAGAGCCGAATAACCAAAGACACAACACACACACACATATGTATATATTCTTACTTTTTGTAGGTTAATGTGTGTTCTTCTTTTTAAGCCAGGTTTTTTCTACATAACCAAGATTTTTTGGAACCACAACTGAGTGAAATCCCAATTCACTACATTCTGGGTTCTTCTCTTCATTATGGCTGCAAATAGATAAATATCATCTGACTGGCCCTGCACCCATCTATTCTCTGCCTCCCGAGTCCCAGCTAATTGAGAGGAAATGGGAATTTTGCAGTAACCTTCTCCTGGATTGGGGAGGGAATGTAGATTTTACAGTATCCTTCCTCTGCCATGCCCATCAAGCCATGCCCACCAAGGCAAGCCAAGCCAAGCCACGCCCACCAAACTAAACTCACAAACTAGTAGTAAAAATTTTTGCAATCCACTACTGCAACCAAGTCACACACAATGACTCCAGGCAGCATACAACATTAAAAATAAAAAGTCACAATTTTGAATTATGGATTTGAAAATCCACACTTCCCCAGCCCTCATCCAGAATCAAATAAGCCACTTTATTGGCTCTGAATGAGGTCCCCAGGTACACTAACAAAACCAAAACCTAAGAAATATGTTTTCAAAATATATCATATGTATCATATTTGCATAATTAATTTGTGATGGTAACATTTCATGAAGAGTTAAAAAACTATACTGAATATTCTAATTCCTTGGATTGAAAAATTGAAGAACAAAAAAAAAATCAGTGAACATCCTCTTGTTTCCTTGCTTGATAGCTGCACACATTAAAGGTATCTACAAGGTGTATTTCATTTCCTGTTTGTAATACAGTAAATCTGACCGAACTTGTGACCAATTTCTAATACCAACTCCTGCAATAGCCTTTTTAATATAAAGGCTCAGTAAGGTTTCCCAGTACAACCCACAATTTGTTTTCTTATTGTATGGCATGGCAAAGAAATGCTGCAAATAACAGACGGCCACTAAAAGCACGTGTGCTGTTAAAATTAGTGTGATTTTCTATTTAAAGTGAGCAGGTATAAATTAAAGGAGAATGATCCAGTGACAGAAGGAGTTTCTACTATCAATCTGGTGCTGGGATCATTATTCTTGCTGTCCCAGCATTTTCTTTCCCAAACAGAAAATAAATCAATTATTTTGATTCATTCTGATTGTCATCCAATGTGATGGTGATTATCCATGGCAGTGATCCTAAAATGAGACAGACTAAGCAAAATGATATTTTAGCTTTTGCTTCTTCTTGCCACTGCTTTGTCTGACAACTGCAGTGAAGAGTGAAAGAATTAAGGGTGGGTTTGGGGTTCACATCTTATTATAAAGAATTGATCAAAAGGTCTATAAATCTTCCATATACAGAATAATATAGTAATCCTTCTCTCTGGTTCCAGCTTGATAAAAGAAACATAACAATTCTGACAACTGCACCAACAAGCATCCCCCAGAGGATTCCTTCAGTAAGTTGAACAAGACAAATCATTGGTACAATATTTTTTTTAAAAAAAAAATCCTCATATACCTTCCGGGACAAACTATCTAATTGGTTTTTGTTATAGACAACCAACAACTTCCAAAAACAAGCAATCATAATCCATTCAGAAAAGCAGAAATTGCTTTAAAATGTTTTCCTCAACTCAGTGCCTTTTAGAAGTATTAAGAATACACCCCCACCCCTCCACATTTCTAGTTAGCAGGTTAACTAAAAAATTTTAGAAATTGCAATATGTCTTGGGGGGCTTTCATTTTGGACAAAGTTTATGTAACCCAATTGCTTTGTTGCCCTTCCTATGAGGCTGGGATCAATAAAATCAAGGAAGTTAAATGTTTATTGCAATATCTGATTGGCAGTTCATGAAATTATCTAAATCAATAATGGGTAAATAAATATATTTGTATACCCTTCATATTTATCTTTAGAGTTATAGTCTTGGATTGTTGTTGTTTTTAAGAAAGCAAGTCATGTAACAGCACAGAAAATATAAATCTACCATACTGTATATGGATTTCATTTAACGGTCATAATTTCCCAAGAATACTTGGGAACAAGAGATTTGATGTGTGGGATAATTTGTGAATGTTTAATTATCATCCCCCTGGGTTCTTGTTTGGTTATATGATTGAACTTGGCTTCAATGCTAAAATGCAAACAGGTCTTTTGAGATAAGGAATAAAACCTGATGGGCATCAGCTAATCCATTCTGTTGAATTAGATTCTACTTCAATGACATGTGTGATACTTATCTGGATTACTTTCATTTTCCAGCTCCACCTAGTAGCACTAAATTTCCCTTTGACCGGTAACATGGGAGGGATTAGTGGAGTGGACCTACAGTGCCATCATCAGGCCCAAGAGGCAAATCTGCAAGGAACGTTCCGAGCCTTCCTGTCATCAGATACCCAAAGCCTTTTCTCAGTTGTGAAGAGAACAGACAGGAATTTGCCACTTGTTAACCTTAAGGTTAGTAACAGATTCTTATTGGCTCCTTCTTGGATAGGACTATGGCAGATCAAGATTGGTTTATGCTGCCCAACTAAGGCCAATGCCTGGTTTCCAAAAGAAGTTGTTGAGAATTTAATTCTGTTGTTGAGAATTTAATTCGGTTTGTACAGGAAATGTCAAAAATAGCTGTTGTAAAGTTCCTTAACTTTGTAAACAAAACTTTGAAATAGTTTTATTTAATCTAATCTAATCTTTGAAATAAAGTATCTCTCTCATGGCCATATTAATATGTATTCCTCTAATCCCTGAATTGGCAGAAAAGTATTATTATTCTTTGTAGTAGACATTTTTAATATATTTAGTCAAATCAAGATAGTGAACATATTTATTTGTTTGTTTGTTTATAAAATTTATAAATTTTATTTATAAAATTTATAGGGCACCCAACTTACTTCATAGTAACTGTACTGCTTATGATCATAAGTAATAAAACTATATAAATTAAAAGCATAAATACAAAATCTAAAACACTATGCCCCAATTAACATATCCTTAATACTCTTATCTCCTTTTTCTCTATATCAACCTTGTCAGATGGGTTGAGCTGAGAGATATTAACTAGTCCAAACTCACCCTGCTAGCTTTCATGCCTAAGGCAATGCAGATCTCACAGGTTGCTGGTACATGGTAGATATCCACCCCCTCAACTGACCCAGACAGACGGCTGGGCAGGGTAATGCCCTCCACAATTAAAGTGGAATGGCTATGCTTACAGCATCCTAAAGAGCCAATAACTTGACTCTATTGCCATGTCTCTCACACACACACACACACACACACACACTGAAGCTGCTCCGGGTCACACAACCGGTTCTTCAAATGGCTCCAGAGAATGCTCTTCCAAGCTTCTGCAACCTCTGCAAACTGTACAAAATCACTTCCTATTCTTGCCAGATTTTCAGAGGCTCCGGAGTTGGCACAAGAGCACAGCCCCCCAAAAATCACATGAGAATGGGGCATGCTTTCAAAAATAATTAATGTCAGATGTTGTCAGATATTGATGAACATTGGCATGTCACCCAAAACTTTGTGAAGTATCACTTTTGAAACACCTGTCATAGGTTCACCATCACTGCTCTATCATCGGCAAGATGTCACCAAGCATTTCAGTAGCAAGAAATGCTACTGTATTGGGAAAAGAGGAGCACAGTACCTATCAGCTGTTTTTGGATGGCGTTTCTAAACAGCAATATTGTTTTCTGTGTGCTGCAGAGAGGATTTTTTCTTAGCTTCTCTCCTGCCTCATAGTTCAATACCTCTCCATCCCACTGCCTGCTAGATCAGTTCATTTTTAAATAAGATTTCCACTTTTTCAAAAAGCAGTCAATCCATACTTGAAAATAGCTGCCTAGCAGCTGATGGGAAGGATTTGTGTTTGAAGCAGGAAGGAGCTGTCTTGCTGCGTAGTGCGGCCTCATGGCACAGAGCCTGCCCCTCATTACCTAAGACGTTCCCTCTTTCAGAGCCAGGTGAGAAGCCAAACCCAACTTTAGAGAATTGGAAAATACTGGGAGAGAAACTGGTTTTTAAAATGTTGCCTCTCTTAACCAGACCAGAATGCTTCCAGAGGAAAATGCTCAGAGATATAGAAGGGATAGGCATAACCATTTGTCTAAACTAGCCAGTAAAAGTGGGACAGTAAAAATGGGACAACCTGGCCATGCCCCCAAAAGATGTTTTGCTTAAATTTCTATTAATTGGAACACAACAAAAATAGAAGACTTGGGTTAGAATTAGAAAATACTCCTGTAATACAGAAACAATTCAGGATGTCTCAGTCGTCAAATGAAAGTCACATCATTAAGACTTCCAATTGGTGATCCGCGGTGATATGGTGCTGAGAGAGTGATCACTACTCTCCAACACCGCTAGTCACCGTGTTTTGGGGATCCTTTCAGGGCGTGGAACCTGGAGAGCTTCGCAGACGATAGAGAGAGTCGGCTGAGCCATAAAGTGAGTTGCAAACGCTTATCGCAAGACCAGATGGCTCTGTCAAACTAACACATGTGTGTCTGTCATTTAATGGTGGACCTGAGGCTAAACAAAAGGAATATATTATTTAAATGGCTACTGCCAGAAGCTATCTTGGCAGGGGAGGAAAATAAAAATAGATAGCTTGATTACAGCACAAGTCTTCCTTGACCAGTTGAGAGGAACAGAGGAAGAACAAAGCAGTAAAGGAGAAATAGAAGCAACAGCATTAGAAGAGGAAATCCCCCCACCAACGGAACTCTAAGGAAGGAACCCCAGAGAAGAAGGAGATAGAAGAAAAGAAAAGAAAAGAGACAAAAGGGAGAAAACCAAGACCACAAAGAGCCATACGAGCAAACAGAAACTAAAACCGGACAAGGAAATCAGAAATGAGTGACTGGAAACTAATATTAGTAAATGTTAATGGATTAAATGATAATAAGAGAAAACAAACATTTATAAAACTAGCAAAGCAGAATGCAGACATAATTTGCCTTCCGAAGGTGCACATAAGAAAAGAAGATGGCCAATGCTTAGAATATAAAAAATTTGGAAAAACTTTTACTTCACTAGCGGAGAAAAAAAGAGGGGAGTGGTAATTTATGTTAAAAAAGGAATTGAAGCAGAGCTTCAATAATGACACTAAAGGGGAACACTAATGATTGAGGTCAAGAGAGGGAACTCCCCAATACTACTAGGAGGTATATATGTCCCAAACAAAAAGCAGCGGGGGGGGGGGGGGGGTATTTCAAAAAACTTCATGAGCAATTAGGCAAAATGGACTATAACGAAATTTGTATAATAGGTGACTTCAATGGAATAGTAGATTTGGACAAGGACCATAAAAGTAATAAAATTAATAAAAACAAAAGGAAAAAAATATCAAGAGCTTTTTTTGATCTAGCAGATGAATTAAATCTAATCAATATCTGGCGGACTCTACACCCAAATGGTAGACAATATATGTTTTATTCAAATCCCCAAAAGTCATGGTCGAGAATCGACATGGTATGGATTAGCAGAAATCTTGGAATAGAAATAGGAATGGCAGAAATTAGCCCAACTATATGGGCCGATCATAATCCCTTAGAAGTAAGGTGGAAGAGCACACAGAGGAAGAAACAACAGAGATGGAGGCTAAATGTGCAACTGTTGAGAGATAAAGAATGTGTAGGAAAACTCAAAGAAGAATTAAAACTCTTTTTCAGGGAAAATGAAAATCAAGAAACACCTTGTGTAATAGTATGGGATGCAATGAAGGCCTATTTAAGAGGGTTGGTAATATCATATAGTTTATTTTTATCATAAAAATAAAGAAAAAAGGAAGGCTCTGAATGACTATTTAAACTATTTAGGAGAGGCTGAAAGGAAACTCCAAGAAAACCTGGGAGATAAAGCAGCAAAAGAAAGCTGGTTGATGTGGAGGCATAAATTGAATATTATCGATCAAGAAGAATTGGCACATAAAATAAAAAGAACAAAAAAATACTATTTCAAGAATACCAACAAACCAGGCAGATGGCTGTCATATAAATTTTAAAAGGATATATATTTTGTATTTATGTATAAACACTGCATATCCGATGTAGTAGAATTGTTATATTATGTATTTTCACAAAATCTATAAAATTTTGAAATAAAAAAAAAGTTACATCATTAAAAATGGCAGGAAAAAAAACTTTGCTGCACCGTGTTTCTGCCATAGTTAGGCGCAAGTGAAAAAAAGTTCTAAATCTCATTTTTGCTACAGGGTCAGCTATTGGCAAAGAGCTGGAATTCCCTCTTCACTAAGCATGGAATTTCTCATTTCAATACTAAGAAGTACCCCATCTATGCGTTCAATGGGCTGAATGTCATGACCGAACCTGCATGGTGAGTAAAATATAGATAGAGCATCCATATGATAATTTTGGAAAATTACAAACAGGGTTTTATTCATTTTTTCTGAAGTGAAGAACAAGAGAAAAAAAATGCTGAGGGGCAGTGTTTCTGAACCCCATTAACTTTAACGTGTGTGTACTTCAATTAGCAAGTCCCCAGTACAAAGTAGAAAAACAGTACTAGAGAAATATCTGACAAGCCACAAGAGAAACTAAGTGTATGTTATTTGGGGCGGGGGGGGGAGGGGACACAGGAATATGGTTAAGAAAAATGAATGTTTTTCTCAGGCAAGAGATGCTTTTCCATTGCTATTCTCTTTAACTTGGCAAATAGCTATCTGTCAAGGTCACCTTCCATTTCTATTGCCTTCTGTGCATTGGGGAATAATGCTAACCTCTTTAGGAGTGTTGTAAGAATAACAACATGGCCTGTACTGAACACTGAAGAAAATTATGAGGCCAACAAACTTTTGGCAGCATGGACACCATTTAATTCCTTCAATCACATGGAAGAAGAAGATTATTGAGATATATTTCTGAGCACACAGGCAAGGAAAGCAGAAATAATTTGCATGCCTAGGCTTTCCCTCTACAAGACACTATCTGCTCAAGCATTGTGAAACACTGACTTCATCTTTCCTTTTTTTGTACAATTCCTGTTTTTTGAATTTTCAGGACCCACAAAGCTGTCTGGCATGGCTTGGTGCTTCAGATGAACCAGTCCAAAATTCGAGACTGCGAAAACTGGAGAAAAGCATCCAAATATTTAACAGGACAGGCCTCTTTTCTGATGAAGGACGTATTCCTCCTGGAGACCAGCTGGAAATGCTCAGATCACCTGATAGTTTTGTGTGTGGAAAATTCTTTTGGTAGCACCTAGAAGGAACATATTATTAGTCTGGCAGGGAACAAAAAGAAGGCCTTAGTTACCATCGTGGTTGGAACAGTTTGAATAAAAGAGGCCCATGCATTAAGGTATTAGGATGCAAAGCACATGTTAGGAAATGAAGTGTGCAAAGAACCAAGGCCACTCATTATCTTACTGCAAGCTGCCAGAACTTCCTGCCTTTTGGTCTCAGTGTATAGATAGAGACCATTTTAAAATATTATATTTGCATATACACATAATTCATATATATTTCTTGGTCAAAATATGGTATTCATTAGTCGCACTCATATTCAGGAAATATTAAGTGCCTTTATTTCTATAAAATTCTTGACAACAGAATTCTGTGATATCTGACAAAGAGAGATCTGCAAGTTACTAGTTACTAGCACATCTACACTCTTTAATATCATGGAGCTATTACTTCAAAAACTAATGAGATAAATAGTCTAAATATTCACTTCCCCAAAAACATAGCATGCACTGAAAGCTGTGTTTCTCAATCTCATCAACTTTAACGGATTTCAACTCCCAGAATTCCCCAACTAGCATGCTGGCTATGGAATTTGGGACATGGAAATCTATGTATCTTAAGGTTGCTGAAGTTGAACGACACCAACCTAAAATATTCTTGGTCAAATGAACATATCTGGAAAAGAGTCAAAGAAAGAAGTTTTGTGATCATCTCCTCAGAGTATTATTTAGTATCTAACAACAATAAAGTTTGAGCTACTCTTATATGTAGAACCCGAAAAAATGCATTAATGTCATGCAGAAGTGGTGTCCATATTATTGCCTCAAATTTTAGATTCATTATTAACATCGAAAGGTGTTATTTGATATGGCAGTCTTTTTTAACTTCTCTTCTGAGTCAAGACCATTTGTTTGCTCTGTGTGAGAGCTTACTTTTTCAGCAACTACATATTAGAAACATATTCTGAAAGTCCCTGAATACACATGGAAGTTTTAGGAAAGATACACAGTGGGAAAAGAGTAATGTAAACTGGGAAAAGTTTACTTCCTGGGAAAAAGAGTAATGTGAACCATAACTTTGCCACTTGTGGAATGTTATCTAGAATCAATGTTTTCTATTGTTCACTTGTAACCAATATTTTTATTGCTTTCTGATATATTGCATATACTAAATGTATGTGCCATTTGTTTCTCTACTGTAGTGACTCCTCTTAATAAATTCTTTTACTTTGCATAAATTATTTGGTGATTTTTATTTTCAGTTGGACAAAGAAGCCTCGTTGCAAAAGTAAAAATGTCTCAAATTCAGGGACCAAGTTCTTCCAGCTCCATGCCAAACTGTGTGTCTGAGGCAACTGTATAGTATTTAATGGGGGTGGCTCAGTGGCTAAGACACTGAGCTTGTTGATCAGAAAGGTCGGCAGTTTGGTGGTTCGAATCCCTAGTATAGATCTTCTGTGTAAGCACGGGGTTGAACTAGATGACCTCCAAGGTCATCTAGTCCAACCCCTTGCTCCCCAGTGGGAAACTGTAAATTCAAAACTTGTCTTAGCTGTGAAAGCCAGCTGCGTGACTTTGGGCCAGTCATTCTCTCTCAGCCTAGCCCTCCTCACAGGATGCTTGTTGGGAGAAAAATTGGAGGAAGAATGTGTATTGCATATATTTACTGGTTTGAATTATTTGTAAAAATAATAAAGATGCTATATCAATAAATAAATAAATAAATTCAGAACATTGCTCTTGGCCGTTTCTAAGTCTATGTTAAATTCATGTTCTCCTATTATGAACATGACGTTGGGAGTTTTAAGGAGATAGGAGCAAAGCAGATAATAGATGGGAGCAAAGGCCGCTGATCACATGTTATTTTGTTTCAGTTTGGGAGAGACTGGAGTTTTCTTGGTTTCCATTGTGTTTTCGTATCTTTTTGTGCTTCAGATTGGTAAGAAGCCATGCCACAGGTTTTGACAATCAGAGAAACTCCAAAGGCACAATTGGTTTGGAAAATTATGCAACTTTGGGGCTGTAGTCAGTGGTAGGATCCTACCAGTTTAACAACCAGTTCACTGAGCATGACAAAATTACTGGAGCAGTGAAACGCTGTGGATATCATTTACTTGGATTACAGTAAGACATTTGATAAGGCAGACCACAACCTACTACTTGATAAGATAGAAAAATGTGGGTTAGACAGCAGCAGCATCAGATGGACTTGTAGCTGATCAACCACACTCAACATGTAGTCCTTAATGGAACTACACCTATCATGGAGGGAAGTATGCAGTGGCGCACCCCAGTAATCTTCAATATCTTCATCAATGATTTAGACAATGGGATAGAAGGGAAACTTATCAAATTTACATGCAGCACCAAACTGGCAGGACTAGCCAATACTCCAGAAGATAGGCTGAAGATCTTGATAGATTTGAACACTGAGCTCTATCTTAAAAAATGAAGTTTAGTGGTAAAAAAAGTTCTATACTTATACAATAAAAACCAAATGCACAGGTATGGAATAGGTACTACCTGGCTCAATAGTAGTAACTGCAAGGTCTTCCAGTTTGGCGTCCCAGTGATGCAGTCGGGGAAATAGAGGCTCTGATTAGTCCTGCAAAAACCCCAACGGACGAACCACCGCCAATGGGTCTTTGGACCAAACCTGTCTTGTAGCGGCAGGAGAAGGAGAGGGGCGTCTTGGACATCTGAGAGGAACAGGCAAGTTCCTCAGAGATCGGAGGGAATCCTCTGAGTTGGCGGCGGGGGGAGGCAGCCATGGTGGCTGCCACAAAGCTGAGACAAACCGGGAAAAGAATTGTGCAGGAGGAAAGAAGAAAGAATGTGCTTTGAAGCTGGGTAAGTGACACTAACCCAGGCAAGAAACAACATTAGAGTATGGACTTTTACTAATAAGACCCCTAGCCTTAAACAGCGGCAGTAGATTTCCGGGGCTTGAAGATTTTGTAAAGTAACAATAGGGGATAACGACCAATTAAGGAATTTATTTTAGTATTGATTGTTTTGGATGAATCGGCTATTAGCGAATTAAAAAACTGAGTTTTCCTTCAAGTTGGAACAGATTCGATCTTTGGAAAAAGAGAAAAGTGACAAATAAGGACTTAACACTTTTAAAAGTTAAATGAAGCGAGGCAAACAAATAGTTACATAATTGCTACAAAATGAAGTTTGCTGTGACTAAGCGAAAGTGTGAATTGCGAAGACTCGCCTTCTGCTTGAAAAAGAACTGGCTATTTACCCTGGATTACTTAGAAAATAACTATGGATTTTTGGATTTTGGAGATTCCTATTCTGCCTATGGGTAGTTTCATAAAGAAAGAAGAAATATAATGGAACTAATAAAATCGAAACTATCTGACACAGGAAAAAAAGAAGTGGCGCAGGAACAAGAGTAGGGAAACCAATGGATTCTACATGGAACAAACTTTACAATAGAATTAAAATAGAGTTTTAAACATGGATATACTGATTTTGAAGTGGAATACTTATAAACAGTTAGGGAAATGAAGAAATAAAATAGATAAAATTAAAATGTAATGTTTAAATGTTTAAGTCAGTTTTAAACATTAGCAGGAAGTGTCTATGGAGAAATAAAGATGGAAAATAAAAGAAGGTAACTAAAATAGAAATTTGATGTTAAGGTGGTTAAAAATGATATTTTTACAAAAGCATAAGAATATATATTAATATTTTATTTTATTATTTTATTTTATTTATTTTATTTTATTAAAATTTGTATGCCGCCCTTCTCCCATGGGACTCAGGGCTGCTCACATAGTAAAAACAGACAATGATAAAAGCTAAAACAATCCAAATTTAAAATCCCCAATTTAAATTTAAGACAAACTTAAGAAATTTTTTTAGACTATGGGAGAATAAGTGGAGAATATGACCGATGTAACATGCTGTAATCTTAAATTGTAAAACTTATTAGACTATGGGAGAACAAGTGGAGAATATGTCTGATGTAACATGTTTTAATTTGAAATTGTAAAGAAAGTTGAGAATGGTAAATATGATTAAATGTGAATGCTTAATGAACTATTGGATGATAAAATAAGAAACACAGATTTAAGTAACAAATTGCAATTGAATTTAATGTATGTCGGAAATAATCAACATTAAGAAAAAGGTTGGAAAACTCCCTGGAAGAGTAATACTGGGGATCAGCCAAACAAGAGTTGAAGATGTGGAGGAGAATATGCTGGAAATCAGCCAAAATAAAATATGCTGGAAATCAGCTAAACGATAGTTGGAGGTAGGGAGGAGAATATGCTGGAATTCAGCTAAAATGAAATTTGCTGGAAATTAGCCAAACAATAGTTGGAGATATAGAGGAGAATATACTGGAAAATAGCCAAATTAATATGGGGTGAAAAAGAATATGTTGGAAGACAATTAAAATGAAGCAAAACAATTTTGAGATTAATCTGTGTAAAATGAATTGTGTAATAGATGATAAGCTCAAGAAAATTAAGTGCAAATTGACAAAGTTTAAGATCTAAAGATTGGATGAAATGGGTCCAGACATTAAGAAATACAGATAGAATTTTGATTTATAAATTGAAATAAAAATAGAGTTGTACATATTGGAAATTAAGATTTCTGATGATAAAATAGTAAGGTAAATATTTAAATCAAGAGGTTATATTTCTTAAATTTGTGTTTTTATATTGATGTTAAAAGAGGTAATGGAGAAAATTTAGGAAAGAGTTAGAATGAATTTTGATTTATAATTGGATATAAAAATGAATGGAGTTTATTTGGGAATTAAGATTTATGGTGATACTTCCAGTGGCAACGCCAGCGCCACAGCAGCTCTTTTGGGAGCTCTGACTCCCGTGATCTGTAAAGCTGCCAAAACAACGAAAATCAGCTGTTCTGGTGGCTCGGAACTTTCCCCTCGGGCGAAGAGGGGGAAGCGAGTGCACAGGCGTGGGTAGAGCTCCCCAAACCCCCAGGATTAATCCTAGGGGTGCAGAGGGTGAGGGCTCCCCAAGCGCGAAGCTTCAGATCCAGAGCTGCTTCTGGATCTGAAGCAGCTCCAGATCCGGGATGTTTCTGTCAATGACAGAACAAGGCATTGCGACCATTCCTGCAAACCAACTGATTCCAAGGATTGATTTTAAAGCAGGCAGAGCAAAACAGGAGAATTTGCAAGTATTTTACTTATATTTTAACTCCAATAAATACTATTTCCTTCCAGAGGCGAGAGAAAGTTTTCAAAAGAAACAAGATGGTGCTGTTTTGCTAGAAAGAGTGAAAACAAAAGCTAAAGAAGAAAGGGATCGTTAATGCTTGTTAGCACTCGTTAAAGTTGTTAAAGCTGTCAGTATTTTAAGGTTTGGCTGAATGAAGTTGAAATTAAGGTTTGCAGCTCAAGAAAATAGGATTTATTGACTATTAAATGGTAATACCTGTTGGAGACTGAGAATAAGAATTTTACTGACTTTGTTGTGAGGCTGCTGGAAAGTGTTTTTTGGAAATGATGGTTAAACAAATACTCTCTTTGGATCTCTTTGAAGAAAGGCTAGAATCATTTACCTCCTCGTTAATGAAAAGACTGGAAGGGTGTTTAGAGAAGATTTTTACTCAATTTTGTAACAAAGATATAAGGAGAGACACTGTATTGGTATCCCAGATGCCAAATAATATTGAAATGCTGAACCAAGAGGAGGAAGAAGTAACCCAGTTCAAAGCACTTGAGGAAAATGGAGTGGATGTTCTACAAATTAAGAATGGAAAGCTGACAGGCTTGAAGAAGATTAATCAGGAGATATGGAGAGAGATCTTTCCAGAGGTTTTGACACAGTCAAATGGAAAAGTGACAGGAGGCGTTGGGATTTTTAATATAAGAAGGAGGATTTGAAATGGAACATTACAATTTCTTTACAAAAATGGACTTTCAATTCTAGTTAAAGAGGTGTGCTTATTAAAAGGAATTATTTTTGCGAAGTGTACAAGATTGCAAGACTCAAAAATTACAGCTGAAAATTCAAGAGTTTGTAAGAATAAAAAAAGATGGAGGAATAAGACTAAAGAAGAAGGATCGTAAAAAAGCCAGGAAAAAATGGAGATGGAAGAATTATACTCCTCCTTGTTGGGGAGGATAATAATGGTGAAAAAGAATTATTATACTTGTATTAAGGGATATGATTTGTTTTGTTTTTTAAAGTTATATTAGAGTGAAAATGAATGATTTACTTATACCTAGGGACATGATTTACTTTGGAAAGTTATTTTAAGTAATGTTATGTTTGAATTTTTATAGGTTACTGGCTAAATTTTTACCTGTGCTTGGAAGTACATTTTGAACAGTGTTTTGTTTTTTTTAACTATAAAAGTTGATAAGACTAAAAGGAAAATATTGTGAATGTTAACATTAAGGTCAGTATAGATCTCTCAATACAAATTCAAGGGCTCCAAGAAGGATATCATTAAAAAAAATTATATTTTGTTTTAAGTTACATTAATGTTATCTAGAGGATTTGTAGAGAATAAGTTGAATAAGTTTATAGGATGGAAAGTATAAGGTTTTTTACAATATATTTTACTGGAGACTAGTTGAAGCATTTTCTCATTGTGGTAATATATGTGGAGATGCGATGTCTAATTGTTACTAGGTTTTGACTGGAATAAAGAAGATCTGCTCATTGCTGAAGAATGGACAAGAATGAAGTGGGACTAACTACCTTCAAGCAAGAACAGTTATCTTTAGATATGAACAAGGCGAGTTAAAGTGCAAGAGGGAGATAAATCTATAGTTAGTTAGTGTGTGGGGGTTTTTTGTGTGTGTGTTTATCAAATATTTTACCCTGTATTTGCTCTGGGAAGTCTGAGGTGGGGTTGGATAGGAGGGGGGAGGCGGGGAGTTTTTTAAACTTTTTCAAGCTTTGATGTATTAGATGCTATATTTTGATGATTGACTATGTTTTGTTTAAATGCCTATATGTTTGCATGTTGATTATGAAATAAAATTTGTTAATAAAAAAGATTTGTGGTGATATAATAGTGTGGCCTAAATTAAGATGTTAGAATTTATGTTAAAAATTTTTGTTTTGATTTGTAATTTTAAAAGATGCAATGAGGAAATTTTGAATGGCGTTTGTTAAAAATTGTAAGCGATTGTATCTATTTATGACCGGATCAAGACTTCGTTCTTAAAAGATGTATTTTACGTTTATGTTTGAAAAAAAATAAAAAAATACTTTTCAAAAAAAAAAGTAGTAACTGCAAAAGGGATCTTGGAGTTCCACTTGGACAATCACTTAAATATAAGCCAGGAGTGTGATGCGGCTGTCAAAAATGCCAATGCAGTCTTAGGCTGAATTAATAAGGGGATAGAATCAAGATCATGTGAAGTGCTAATATACTTAAAAATGCCTTCAAAAGACCACACTTGGAATATTACATCTAGTTTTGGTTCATCACAATATAAAAAAAGATGTTGAGAGTCTAGAAAGAATGCAGAAAAGAGCAACAAGGATGGTTAGGAGACTGGAGAACGGTTGCAGGAACAGGGTTTAGTGAATAGAATGACTAGGAGTGATATGATGGCAAGGTTCCAATATCCAAGGAGCTGCCACAAAGAAAAGGTCAACCTGTTGACTTCCGGTGGCTCCGCGAACACCGATGGAAACTTTTTTAGGAGCTCCAGCCCCGAGATTCCGTTAGCCACTAGAACAGCGAAAATCAGCTGTCTAGCGGCTCAAAACTCTCCCCCTGGGAAAAAGGGGGAGAAAAGAGAAGAAAGGTTTGGGTAGAGCTCCCCTAGACCCCCAGGCTGTTTTTTTTAAGCCTGAGGATTGCAGGGTGAGAGCTCCCTGGAAGCCCTTCAGCGCCCCAGATCCGGGACGAGTCTGCTTTATGCAGATCGGGGCATCGCAACCACACCAGCAATACAATATTAAGGATTAAAAGAAAGTCCATCAACTTTGGATGCTGGCAGAGCAAATCAGGAAAATAAAAAATGCAAGTACTAAGCTTTAACTCCGTTCAAAAAAGGGGGGGAAATGGTGCCTGAAGAAAACAAAATTAGTGAAAGTGCTTGTTAACGCGTGCAACATTGTTAGAGTTACTGGTTATATATTGAGAAAAAGATTTAAAGTGGAAGTGGAATGGAAAAGACTACAGTATTGACCTCAACTAATTTACATTTTTAAATTGTGTGGAAAATAATTGGATTTATTGACCTAATAGCTGAATAAATATAAAGTTAAAATTGAAATATGGCTGACATGAAGGATGGAGGATCACTATTATATGAGTCAGCAAACTCACAAATTGTGACTGTAAAGGTTTTACAATTTAAATTTTTATACTCCTGTTATATTGGAATCAATTAAAAGGACTGTTTGAAATTATAAATTGGAAAATAACAATGATTTGCTGGCTGGAAAAGAGGAAGAAATCAACCAGGCTGATGTGATTTTGGAGGATGAAAAAGAGGGTGTCAGGATTAAGATGGAGGTTAGCACACTGGAAACAGAGGTTTCGCTGGAGGCTTCCACGCAATCAGCTGAAAAGCAGCAAGTAGATTCATTACTGCAGACTGGAAAATACTGTGACAATTTTTGGTTTTACAGAGAGAATCAATATTTAAGGAATGAACTGACTGATTATACAAGCAGCAGAAGTAGAGATGGGTGTTCCAAATTAAAGGAAATAATTTTGAAAGGAGAACGAATTCCAAAGATACATCAACCTCAAATCCAAATTCAAAAATTTTCAAAAATAAAAGCAGGGAGAGGAGCAATGCTGAAGAAGAGAGTATTATTGAAGAAGGAGGACTGTAAAAAATAAAGAAAGGAAGAATGGGAGATTAATTTTTTGAGGGTTATATTTTGAAGAATGTTTTATTGATGTTTAACTAAAAATGTTTAACTAAAAATGGAAAGCTTTTTAAAAGTTATTGAGGTATTAAAATGGTCAACTTAAAATTTAATGGATAGCTTTTTGAAAGTTTGGAAACATACAGTATTTTTAAGGTTATATTCTGAGGAACGTTTTATTGAAGCACGAAGGCTTAATTAAAGTTGGATAGCTTTTTAAAACTTATTGCAGTTTTAAAGTGGTTAACTTAAAATTTAATGGATAACTTTTTAAAAGTTTTGAAATTTAGATTTTGAAGAATGTCTTACTGAAGTATTAAGAGATTTTAATGGTTAATAATATTATTTTAAAGATATGTTTTAAAGAAAGTTTTACAATGTTTAATTTAGAATTTTATTAGGGAATAATACTGAAAAGGAAGGTATGGAAAGGATTTTAGTAATAAACATGAAATGTGATAAGAGAATTTATAAAAAGGAAAGTTGAAGAAAAAAATTTTTTTTTAAAAAAAAAGGGGAGTTAAAGAGTGGGTGGGAGTTTTGAATCTTGTAGTAAGTCAGTATACTTTAGCTTATGTTTGTTAAATGTTATATCCTGTTTTTGCTCTGGGAAGTCGGGGGGATGTGTGGAAGTGGGGGTTGAAGAGTGTGTGGGGATAAAATTGTTGTATGATTTTCAATAAAATAAAAAGATAGGTAAATGTATTAACAGAAAAATAAAAAATCTGGGGAAAATGTCATAATAAATGAAATGATGATATTAAGACATGATAAATAATGGAGGAGTAAGAAGACATAAAAGATGTATTTAGGTGATGCACTCAATGATTGATTATGTATTGTTTGTATGTTTGATTATAAAAATAAAAACTTTTGTCAGTAAAAAAAGGTCAACCTGTTTTCCAAAACACCTGAAGACAGGACAAGAAGCAATGGATGCAAATTAATCAAGGAGAGAAGCAGCCTAGAACTAAGGAAAAATTTTCTGACAATTAGAACAATTAATCAGTGGAACAACTTGCCTCCAGAAATTGTGGGTGCTCTAACCTTGGAGATTTTAAGACGACAACCATTTGTGTCCTGTCTAAGCTGGCAGTTCCTGCCAGAATCGGTCCCTTTCAACTCTGTTATTCTGTTATGGTCATCCTGGTGTCATCCTTTATAGTATCCAGCCAGCAGATACTAGGGTGGCCCCTTCTCTTTTTTCTGCTGATCATTCTCAGCCTGATTGACTTTTTTGCAGCAGTCATCAAATGAATGTCACAATAGTTAAGCAAATTCCAGGTGTTGTTTTGTCAGAAATCGAAAGTAAACACCAGTTTCCAGCAAAAAATGTAAATCACAAGTGTGTGCACATAGCTCTCAGGAGATGCATTGTAACTTCGAACATTCACTAAGTTACTGTTTATAATATATATCCTTGACATTTCAGACAGGTGGCTGTTCAGCCTTTGCTTAAAAACCTTCAGTGATGTAGCACCTACAGTTTCTAAAGGCAAGCTGTTCCACTGGATAATTGTTCTTACTGTTAGGAAGTTTCTCCTTAATTCCAGGTTGCTTCTCTCCTTGATTAGTTTCCAACCATTGTTTCTTGCCTTGCCTTCTGCTGCTTTGGAAAATAAATTGACCCCCAATTCAAAAGCACCAATTAATTAATCAATCAATCCACAATTAAATCCACATTCTAAGACTGGTGACAGGCTAATACAAAGACTTAAGAATTATTAAGGTAATGTCAAAGAATATAGCATGTTTCTAGCAGGTGTTTTTTAACTGAAATGTTCAGGTTCGAAAAATTCAAAACGTTCAAATATCGAAGGAGTCCTTTAAGGCATTGCTCCAAGAAGTCCAATCAAGATGGCATAGCAAATTTCTTTTTCCATAAGCGTTATTATTTAAACTTGTATGCTACCCAACTCGCAATGACTCTGGGCAGTTCACAATGAAGTAAAACAAAAAAATATAAAATATAAAAGACAGCAAACGGGACACACCGGATGCAACGAAGCAAAGAATCTCACTCCGAAAATAGTAAAACGTTAAAATTAAATCTGCTCTTTCTTCGATTTGATTAATAAATATCATTGCTATGGTCCTTTTTCTCAGACCGATCCTCTCTTTGTATTCCTAGATTACTTATTTTAGATTAATCGCTGCCTTAGGAAAAGCAGTATTTTAGTGTGCCAACAGAATACACATTTAAGCATTACTGAGAGCGATCAATTTGCAAATAAAGTCGCACGGTAGGCATTGTTGAAATACCGGGCTCCTATTGGCCCAGAGGAACGCCAATAAACGCTCCGAAAGAAGGGCGCCTTCACTTATATACGAACTCTTTTTTTTTAAAGTGTTTTTTGAATGTTCTAGCGTTGTCTCTATTGGCTGGCTAAACGTCCCTCCCGTCTTTCGTTCGGCTCTTGTCCTCGGCAAGGATTGGTCAGGCCTCCGGGCCTCCTTCGTTGATTGGTGAGATGCGTTTTGGCGGGTTGAGCTGTGTTTTTTGAACACAGATTCAACTGGAAGTGGTCTTGGCTCGTGGCTCTCGGACGTTGTGGGAGCTGTTGGTCCGGAGAACGGCTGGCGGCCAGAGTCTGATATTTTGAGGCGCTGATATTCCCTTTTCTGCCTTGATTTGACTTTTTATTTTTTTTCGGAAACCAGATTTCCCCATCCGCTTTTCTTCCCGCTTCTGCAGCCGCTATGGATCTCAGCTGCTCCCCGCTCAAGGTAAGCAGTAACAGTAACAGAGTTGGGAGGGTGCTTGGAGGTCATCTAGTCCAACCCCCTGCTCACGCAGGAAACCTGTACTAGGGATTCGAACCGCCGAACTGCCCTTTAGGTCGAACCTTGTCCCCCCCCACCCCCCTTTCTCCTCTCACTGTGTTCCCGCGCAATTTCTCCCTTTTGTTTTGGTTTAGCTTGAAACTGATTGGCATCGGTTGGCTCGATTAAGTTATACTGAGATTATGACTCCCATCGTCTATATCCCATCTGAATGACTGATTGATGGACATGATAGGGTGGTTTAAGGGATGCTGACCTGAATGTTGGATCCAGGTCATCGTATCTGGACCATATCCCTTGAAGTAGAAAAGTTAAAAAAACCTCTGTTTTCATAAATTACAATTAATGGTTTTGATGAAGGGAGGCTCCGTTTGCAAAAGCTTATATTGAAGAGCAATAACAGCTAGACTTTTGCCCGAATTTATCTGATGTGCCAATTGCACCCTTTCCTAAACAAAAATACTCTACTTCTTAGTTACTCATATCTTGGCCACCTTTGCATGTGAATTATTGCAATGCATTCCACATGGGGCTGCACTTAAGATCACTAAGAAACAACAGGTAGTCCAGAATACATCAGTATGAGTATTATGGGTGTACCTCGGTATACCTATGCAACATTTCTGTTAAATAAGATGCACTGGTTATAGTAGAGCTGGGTGCAATTCACTTGATGTGGGTTTCCTAACTTCACTTTTTTTTCATCATTTCTACTTGCCCCTTAAAACTCCATCTATTAAGCAATATTATCTGATAGGAGTGTTACATATTTCCTTGGGCCATTTTGAATCTATGACTAAATTGTTTGCTTTCTGAATATATATACCCACATTTTACAATTGACATTGTGCATTATATTACAAAAGATCAGATCAACCTGAAACTGTTAACTCCACCTCTTCTGGTAAGTGGGAGGAGATTTCAAACTCCTGATTTTCTTGAAGGAAAATATTTTTATTCAGTCTCAAGTCTGACTTTTAACAGGAACTCTTTTTTTCTTTCAGTTCCATTAAAGGAATAGAAATATTTTAAAAGAAGGTGAATTACATTGTAGAGAGGGGAATAATTTGACTACAATCAGTTTGCAGACAGGAAATTCCAAGTGGGAGGCAATCAACTTGCCATCTATGCTACATGGAGGCATAGATATACAAGCATGCTAATGGACCAGGATCCTTTTAAGGCAGCTAGATTCTGATGATATAATTGAATATCAGCTTTAGTTGCAGGATCCAATCTGGGTTGGTCATCTTTGTATTCCGACCTTTCAGACGCACTGGAGCCCCCTAGAGTTCCCTGAAGATGGGCTCCGTCATGAATCTGAAAGCTCAGAATACAAAACTTCTGGTCCCAGTGAGCGATACAGATTGGCTCCTGCAATATTGTCCTGGGACATATATATTCGCCTTCATTCCTGATCAGCTTTAGTGTTGCAGTTAATTATTAACTAAATTTGCTGCCTATCTACTACTAGGGCTACTCTAGGCAGCTTACAACCATTTTAAAAAAGCAAAGAAATTAAAAGGAAGATTATACAAAAATAATAGAATAATAAGGAAAAAATATATATATTGATATAACTGTTAAAAAAGATGGGTAAGTGGGGAGCAGAGACTAGGTCGAGAGATGGAATCTACTATCAATCTAGCAGCCATCTGCAGAACACAACTCCTCCATTGAATACCTAAGCCGATTTATAGAGCCAGGACTTTAGGCTCTTATTGAAGGATAAGAAGTTGGGTAGATCTTATCCTGAAGGGCAGGATGTTTTATCACTCACTCTTAAGAATAGCCCTGTTTCCCCTGTGTGCGTTCTCCTACAGAGAACAACTAGAGATCACTATTGAACCAATCATTTCAGCCTGGCAGGAGGAAACAGCATAAGACTGCATTTGACCTTTTTATGTGGGCAGTATGGGACACACACACTGCCCACATAAAAGGACTTTGCAGTATGTCATTGAACACTTTTCGACTTGATGCAAAGCTGCTTTTGAACAATGTTTATTTCCTGTAATACTCAGCCAACTATGATGTTTAGTCTGGAGCTGACCTCCAGTAACGGGTACTTACTCTCTTCAGTTTGCTTTGTTCGTTCAACATTTAGCTCTGGTATTTATGTTCTATGAATTTCAGTCCCACCTGAGTTCCTATTACAAACAGGTGGGCACTCAGTGAATTTCTCCTTACAATTTTTCTTGTTTTATTTTCATTGAGGTTGTTGATGTGAACCCCAAAGTGAAGAAGATAAAGAATGAGAATTCAAAGAAGAGGTTGTCTGTTGAAAGAATCTATCAAAAGAAAACTCAACTGGAGCATATATTGCTTCGACCTGATACATACATTGGATCTGTGGAGCAAGTAACTCAGGTAAAAAAAATCTGTTTGAGGCAAAGATAAGTTGCCCTAATTCTCAAAGTACTTTTAATACGCTATCAAAATAAAATTATAATTAAGATTTTCCCTGGCAAACTATATTTTATCAGCCAAATAGATCATAATTTTCTTATATAGAAAATACATTACAAACCATTTATGATTAATGTGAACACGATTGGCTGTAAACTTAAAAGTATGCTATCTAAAAAGCAGATTTTTATAAAACATTAAAATTATTAGTACGCTGATTATAGTATATATTTCAGGTTACCTCAAGATTTTGCAGCAGATAAATAAATTTACTTTTTTCTTAGCAAATGTGGGTGTTTGATGAAGATGAAGGACTGAATTGCAGGGACGTCACCTTTGTTCCTGGTCTTTATAAAATCTTCGATGAAATACTAGGTATGTTGACATACAGATAAAATGCTGTCATGGTGACGACATCCAGCATTTTATGAGGATATTTTTTTAGATCATAGTTGATGAATAACAATATACAAAGATATTGCAATGATTAGCTTTTTGAAAAGGCAGCAGAATGCCTACAAAATGCTTGATCTTTGGCAAAATTTGTTGAAATTAAGTGTTGCATAAACTGAAGACTAAATCAAGAGTTTTAACTTGCAAATGTTACCAATCACTAAAAATTATATTGCTTTCTTTTAGTCAATGCAGCTGATAACAAACAGAGAGATAAGAAAATGTCTTGTATCAAAGTTACAATTGACCCGTAAGTCTTGTTTTAATATTATTTAATATTCTTGATTTTCATTGAGGATTAGTTCATTGAGAAGAGAATAATGCATATGGATGGAATGCAGGAGCAGCACTTTGGAAAATGCATTTTTCTGAAACTGAATCTATATTCTTGTAAATTTAAATAGTAGTGTAATGATTAGCATAGAACCGTGATAGTGAACCTTTGGCACATGTGCCCAAAGTGGCACATGAAGCCGTGTCGCCTGACATGCGCGGAGTTGCCCGTTCCTCTTCTGGGTTTCTGGTGCATATGTGCACACGATGATCAGCTAGCCTTTGTGCATGCAGCAGTGCCGGAAACCAAAACAGCTGATCAGCACATGCACGGCAGTAATCGGAAACCATGCACACCAGAAAGTACCTTATCTGACATATGCATGCCCCGTGGCAGCTCCTCTTCCTTCTTTATTTATTGATTAGCCCTTAGGCCATATCAAAGTGCAGAGCTCCAGAAACAATTATTACAAAAATTTGGTAGAAACAATTTAAAATGAAATTGGAATAGGATTAAAACATAATTTAAAATGTGTTCCTTTTAAATTTCATTTAAAATGAAATTAGAGTAAAATACAATCTAGAATGAAATCAGAATAGAATACAATAATTTGAAGTACAAATTAAATATGATTAAGATTATATTACAATGTCACCCCTGCATCTATCCAATCAGTCTTAAAACTACTATTACAATTGCATTATTAAGTCAAATGCTCTTTCCTGCAATCTACCCCATTCTGCTGCACCAACTTTGTCCTTTTTTCCATCAATTTTATAATAAATTTGGCAATCCATTTCACCAGCTGCAAATTAGAAGCTAACAAACAATGTTGCAAGAAGCACTCTTTAGACTTAGGGGTGCTAGCGTAAAAGATCCTGCCCAGCTGATGTTTCCTTAAATCTGAGTACAGGTGGCAGTCAAACATTACGTGGGGCATTGTTTCAACTTCCCCTTTCCCACATAAACAGACTCTTTCACTTGCAGGGATACGTCTATACCTACCCCAAAGCATGTTCGTTTGAAGTTAGCCTAATCTCAGTTTGGTAAAAAAATCTCCTTATGACAGGAAACAAAGGCACAGTTAATTTTTTTTCTATTTTAAAATTTTATTTATTGGCTGATAACGAGGGGGAAACTTTTGCTGCTGTCACCTCTGCAATATCCGATTGTGCACTTATGTCCCTAAATCTCTCTGCAATCCAATTTTGGAACTCCCTGTGATCATACTGCTGCCAATTTAAAGGAATACTAGAGCTAGATACCTGCTTCAGAACTTTTGATAACCAATTATTTTTATTACTTGAGATAATCTGATCCATTAGCGCTAGCTTTGGTAACCTCCCTTCCTCTATCTCAATTATTCTTAACCAATAATAAATGGTCTTCAGCATAGCCCTAGTGCCAATTGCATGGACTCCCGTTTCTACCCTTACTACACAAGCTGGGATTCCAGGGGACACTGCCAAAATTCTCCTCAAGAACTTATTTTGAGGAGTTTCCAGCCCAGGCAATTTAACCGACCCCCATATTTCTGCCCCATAGGTAAGTACTGGTTCAATTTTCGCCTGAAAGATCTTTAGCACTGGGGTTAATGAAGATGGAGTTTCCGCTAAAATAAGTTAGTTTAGTTGGGCCATCCGAGCCAAGGCCTTCCGGCTCCTCTTCCTGGTCACGGCCTTGACAAGCGCAAGCATGAAGTACTCGCTTTTTGATACTTGCTACCATGCACGCACTCCCTTTTCGGCACTCCATGCTAAAAAGGTTCACTGTCACTGCCATAGAATTTGACTTTCTGATCACATCCAGTGTAATTGAATTTGCTGTTGAGAGTTGCCTATCATTCAGTGAATAATATCTTTTTTGTTTTAATCTGAAGAGGCAAGTTTGCTTTGCAGTTCTTTGAATATCAATTTAATCTTCTCTTTCTAGGGAGAATAATACAATCTCTGTGTGGAATAATGGGAAAGGAATCCCTATTGTAGAACATCAAGTAGAAAAAATGTATGTGCCAGCTCTTATTTTTGGACATCTTTTGACTTCCAGCAACTACGATGATGATGAGAAGAAAGTCACAGGTCGGGAAAAAACTGCAGTCGTTTTTTAAAATCTTTAATTGCCTCTCATGAGAATAATTGCATCTAAAATTTCACATTTATGTTTCTACAGAACTGCAAGATTGAATGATCAGTAAATCAAAATTTTATTCCATATGTGTTCTGTTTTTATATTCCAATCTTTTTCATACAGAAAAATATATAAATAAGTGAAAGCTCTTAACTAATTTTTATTGCATGCATTGGAATGAGTAAATAAATAAGAGATAAGAAAATGTGGATTATTTAAAGTTGTATATCTTAATTTTTACCATTTTTCTTATTGCAGAGATAGATGGGAGAACTGCCCCATCTTGATCCTTTCGCCTTTCTTTGAATACAGTAAAGGAGCAAGCAGTGTTGTCTCTATTAAAGGCGACCATACATTTTTGTCTGCAATAGGATATGGAGTGCCTAACCAATTCTTTGTACAAATACCACTGCATGCATGCTTATTTGTGAAATATTCTATTGATTTTAGTGGGGGATTATGAATCGGCATATGTATCCTGTAACTGAAACATATATCTCTTCAGTATAACAAAGTATTACTATGTACAATTAATATTTTTCCAGGTGGTCGAAATGGTTATGGTGCAAAGCTGTGCAATATATTTAGTACCAAATTTACAGTGGAAACAGCATGCAATGAATATAAGAAGCATTTTAAACAGGTATAAGAGACTTTGCACAAAAAATTGATTTCACTGTTTTTAAAATACATGCCCCAACGCTTTATTTTATCAGCTCCTAAATTTGTTTCATATTTGATTTTAAATCTATTTCAACATCTCTATACTTCCTGATTAAGCATATCTCAAAAATTTAGTGATAAACATAAGGAGTGAAATCAAGATAGTTTGGGCCAACAAGCCAGATACATTTTAAGGGTAGATTAGGAATTGTATTATGTAGAAGAAATGTATCCCTCCCTCCAATGTACCTAACAATTCTATTGGTCTTAATTCCTTTGCAGACTTGGACTGACAATATGACTAAAGCAGGAAAGACAAATTTGAAGCATTTTGATGGCGAGGACTTCACATGTGTTACTTTCCAGCCTGACCTGTCCAAATTTAAAATGACTGTATTGGATAAGGATACTGTGGCTCTTATGTCTCGCAGAGCTTATGATATTGCAGGATCAGCTAAAAATATCCAAGTATTCTTAAATGGAAAGAAATTACCTGTGAGTTACTAAAATGGGCAAAAGCAATTCTGCTGGTGTGCAAAATTCACTG
This sequence comes from Coluber constrictor foxii, assembly GCA_038048745.1. Lineage (NCBI taxonomy): Eukaryota > Metazoa > Chordata > Lepidosauria > Squamata > Colubridae > Coluber > Coluber constrictor. Next base: position 77,695,552 of record CM075961.1, read on the forward strand.
GCCCCTTCCTTTAACATGTTAACAGCCAAGGCAATTTTTTTAAAAAAATTGTAGAAATATTTGCACTTGTCTCCTCTAGGTCAAAGGATTCCGTAATTACGTAGACATGTACATAAAAGATAAAGTGGATGAAACTGGCAATGCACTGAAAGTAATCTATGAAGAAGTTAATGACCGGTGGGAAGTGTGTCTAACCATGAGTGAAAGGGGCTTCCAACAAGTTAGCTTTGTCAATAGCATTGCTACAACTAAGGTAAACAGTTACAAAGGTATACAGGGCTTTTATGAATCTGCCATTTAAAGATACGTCATCAAAGCATTCAGTGAAGAAAAGAAACCTCTTATTAGGCACCTATGTGTTGTAGAAGACTTGCAGCTCTCTTTTTTTTTTTTACTTTAAACATTTTTGAAAGGCTGATATTTTGCTTAAATATCTGAATTATAATTGTTAAAGATATACCCATGGTGTGTAAAATAGTATAAAATAAATAATCCTTCATCTTGTGTTTTATTAAAAGTAATTCTGTAATTTAGAACTAAAATACATAAATTATATATGATCTCAAGATCATTAGTTGAAAATGGACTCTAGTTGTAGACTTTTTTGGAGTTGGAGTTATTTTTTCTTAAGCTTTTCTTTGAACTTAATTAACAATGTAGAGAAATTGTAATGAGGATTATAAAGAAATAAATGATTGAGTATAACAACAAATATAGGTAGTCCTCAACTTATAACTGTTCGTTTAGTGAACAACACTGAAAAAAGTGGCATAACCAGTTTTCACACTTAAAACTTGTAGCATCCCCATGGACATGTGATCAGAATTCAGGTGCTTGGTCAATTGACTCATTTATGACAGTTGTAGTGTCCCAGGGTTGTGATCCCCTTTTGCACCTTCCTGACTAATCTGACTAACAACTACAGTGATTAACTTAACAATGATGGCAAGAAATATTGTAAAATGGGACAAACTCACTTAACGAATGTGTCATTTAGCAACAGAAATTTTGGGCTTAATTATTGTAAATCGAGAGCTACCTGTATAGCAAACTCTTAATAAAGCAGAAAATTTACAGAATAAAAGTCTTAACTTTATTTTAGATTACTGTACTAACTGTATTGTACTGTACTGTGTACAAAATACATGTAATATCTTCTTTTTCTTCTAGGGTGGCAGACATGTAGACTATGTTTCTGACCAGATTGTCAACAAGCTCATAGATGTAGTAAAGAAAAAAAACAAAGGTGGAGTTGTTGTAAAGCCTTTCCAGGTATAACTCTCAATTGTTTCTTTTTCACGAATCTCATACTTGTTTCAACTGAAAAATCATACTGGAATGTTTAATGTTTCCAATGCTTTTCAGTCTTATAAAAGAATAGTTAAATCTTTAGTGATTCTGTCCAGCTGTCCTCAATATGGTCCAACCTTGACTATCCATTTATTTTTGATTAATGTATTTTATTCTTATGTACACTGAGAGCATATACACCAAAGACAAATTCCTTGAGTGGCCAATCACACTCGGACAATAATGTTGTCTATTCTAGTAGATACAGGCTGGGCAAAATGCTGTGCAAATAAAGGAATATTTTCAGTAATAGCATGATGAGATTCACATAATTACAAAATATATCTTTTATTAGGACTGGGCAGCACATCAGATTTGAAGGCAAAAAGAGGGAGCACATGAAGGCGCATTTGTCTATTCCTTAAAATGAACATATCTTTTGTAATCCTGTGGTTACTACATAATCCCAGGAAAATATGTGTTGAAAAAGTTTCAGACAACTTCACTATCTGTGTTCTCACATGCTCTAAAATATATTTGTGCCTTTGAATCTAAAGCCTTGCATAACCTAGCTATCAGATAGCACTTTAAACCAATATATGCTGCCTTTAGAAATTCTGCTTTTAGCTTGTTCTGTGTAATCGACCACTTTGTTTAAGCATCTCTATCCATTTTGAAATTAACAGGATCTGTTTTTGGCAGACATTCTTGTGCAATCATTTGGAAATTGATTCCATCATTTCCCAAGAGCTATACTAACAGTTTGGATACTTATTTGGTAGCAATGGTTGCTTGGGAAATATAACCAATCAGTTTGCTTAAAATGTACTATCTTCTTAATTCCAGGTGAAGAACCATATGTGGATATTCGTCAACTGCCTGATTGAAAATCCAACTTTTGACTCCCAAACAAAGGAGAATATGACTCTTCAAGCAAAGAATTTTGGTTCAACATGCAAATTCAGTGAAAAGTTCATCAAGGGGGTGAGTATTAAAAGGTTGGCTTCATTATTTGTTCTGGGAATTCTGATGTGCAAAAAATGAATCAATCCAACAATAAGACATATTATGGAACAATTCAGAATTCTTTCGACGTCATTTTTCACTTTTGTTTTCTAGGCTCTAGGTTGCGGCATAGTGGAAAGCATTTTGAACTGGGTTAGATTTAAAGCCCAGACACAACTAAATAAGAAATGTTCTGCTGTTAAGCACACTCGAATTAAAGGAATTCCTAAGTTGGATGATGCCAATGATGCTGGTATGTGTTCAAGTATTAAAAGCACTGAAGTCTGGTTGTTTTTTTACGTTATATTTGGGTCAATTTGTGCAAGGATAGCCACTCACAATCCTACAGCTACCTTTTTGGCACCCCTATACATTCTTCAAGATGAGGTTGCTGAATGCTGATGGCATAACCAGCTTTTTGTGTCCTTTAAAACAATTGAAATTCTCAAATGTCAGGACATAACATTAAAAATGTTTGTCCTGCCCTTCCAGGTTGTAAGAAAGCTATTCATCTTTTATAAGGCTATGCAACTCCTGAATACAATTCAAATTTAGTTTATAGTCACAGAAATGGTATGTAGATAATGTTGTGGGGGATTGGGGTTCTTGGGATTAATGGATAGAAAAGAACCAAATCTTCACTTTGGGGCAATTTACATTGTAGCCAAAGTTATCCATCGAGAAGAGGTTTTGAGCTCAGGATTAAAACAAGAGGTCCCTTGGGGTCTCTGAGCTTGGTTGTTTTGTTGTAGAAGTATCATAACCCAAACTTGGCTTTATCTGTATATTATTGAAAGGAGAAAATAATAAGCCAAAAAAAAAAAGGAACAAAAAGATCAAAACACCTCCTCACAGTAATCAATACCCAGATGAGCAGAGATTAATCAAGATTAACACTAGACCAATAATCAAGAAGCAAACAATACCCCACTCAAGAACTACCAAACAAGCTAACAGAAAGCAGCCCAACCATAGAACTTCCAAAACCATTCCCATCGACACTAACAGGGCAAGCCACTTAAATATAGCATTGAGCGCAAACCCCAGTCCTTAATAGCACTGATGATATTACTTAGTTTGGATAATAAAAGATCTACAAGAAAACAACCAAGCTCAGGGAGCACTAAGGACTGTTCACAGTTATCCATCTACTTTTCCTGAATCCCAGATCAATTGTGTTTTACCAAAACATGAATGAAATCTCTGCTTCTTGGAATCAGAACATTGGGAGAGCATCTATAGTGTACTATTAAATGGAGCTCTGCATTATGATATTTCATTCTCTTTCAGGGAGCAAGAATTCTATCAACTGCACTCTCATTTTGACAGAAGGAGATTCAGCTAAGACACTAGCTGTTTCTGGCCTTGGAATTGTGGGTAGGGACAAGTATGGAGTATTTCCACTGCGAGGAAAACTTCTTAATGTACGGGAAGCCTCCCACAAACAGGTTAGTTAACAATATTTTGCAAACATTCCTGTGGGTCCTTTCTTATAGGTAGTCCTCAACTTAAGACCACAATAGAGCCCAAAACATCCATTGCTAATCAAGACAGTTGCTAAGTGAGTTCTGCTCCATTTTACAACCTTTCTTGCCACAGTTGTTAAGTCAATCACTGCAGCTGTTATATTAGTAACACAGTTAAGGCTTTCCCATTGACTGGCTTTCCCATTGACTGCTTGTCAGAAGTTCATAAAAGGGGATCACTTGGTCTCATGACACGGCAACCATCAAGTATAAATCAGTTGCCAAAGGGCCGAATTTTGATCACGTGACCATTGGGAGACTACAGTGGTTGCAAGTGTGAAAAATTGTTATAAGTCGAGGAACTGGATTTTTTTTTTTTTTTTTTTTTTTTTTTTTTTTTTGTTAATGTGCAAAACCAGAAGCATTAGCCTTCATTTAAATTTTAACTCAAAAGTATATTTATAAAACTGAAGAATTTTCTTGGAGGAGAAATGAAACATCTTTAAAGAAAAACCAGAAAATCCAGTTGCCTCTTTGGGACAACCATGGCCTGGATGACTGAGAATCTCCATAGACATGTATTTATAAAACCATGCAGTGATTGGTTTCCCTAAGTAAGAGTGTTGCTATTGTTCTTGAACAATATAATGACTATCTTCTCTGCCCAAGTGACTATTAGAATAGGTAATATATTGGTAACTTGCCTCCTTCCCCCACAAGTTGTGTTGCTGAGATTCAGTAGTAAAATATCAAGTTAAATGTTGGGTTCGTTTCATCTATAAATATTTGAAATAGAAAAACGTTCTTCCTACCCAAAAAACAGGTTAAAAGTATCATCCCTACTCCCTTTGATGAAATCTGCTGATATCCTGGCATCTGCTTTGAGTTAAAATCTGCCATATATTTTAAATGAATAGGTGGGTTGAGGTGACTGGAATTTAACAATGCATTTTTCCAGGATTAATGTGAGAAGAATAAATTCATATTCTGAATCTGTTGGGCTTTTTCAGATAATGGAGAATGCTGAAATTAACAACATTATTAAGATTGTGGGGCTGCAATATAAGAAGAACTATGATGATGAAGAATCGCTCAAAAGCCTCCGCTACGGAAAGATCATGATCATGACTGATCAGGTCAGTGGTAATGCCAGAGACAATGGTATTGTATTCAGGCAAAGAGAGTCAGACAGTCTTTTTCAATGGCTTCAGTTGATAAACTATGTCTCTTAATCCAGATGTTCCAGATTTTATATTTTATTTATCAAAATACAGAAATACAAAGAAAAATGAAAATAGGGGAGGAAAGGGGGAACAGGAAGAAGTCTAGGATAAAGGGGAGAAAAAAGAAAAGCATTGACTTGCAACTCCTTTTGACTCAGTAGAATAAAATAATAACATACTTCCTCAACGTTTTACTTTAAATAATTATAAAAATAATAATAGCCATTATAACAACAAACCTATCCAATCGGCAAAATCAAAGCTTTGGGGGTTTTTTTCCATTTAAGGCACAAAATCCAAATGCTGTTTTCAGATGGAAAGAAAACCAATTGTATTTTCTTTAATCGAAGCAGTCAATTAAACCAGCTGCCACCAACTTTTCCATGAGAAAATTTTGGTGGTCCACAGAAAAATTATTTGCATTTTTTTATATTGCACTAAATGAGGGGTCCTCAAACTACAGCCTCTGGGCTGGATACGGGCAATGTTTGTGTTGCTGCAGAGAGTCTCCCCCTTCGGGGTCTTTTTGTGTAGATTGGAGGGGGGCAGAAATTCCAACTTGGGGTCTGCTTCAGCCTCCTGGTGTGGGGTTTTGGGCAAAGGCTGGAGGGAAGAATGGCTGGTGGCGAAGAGCCGGAGGGCCTTGTTCCAGGCATCATGGCCTGGAACTAGTTGACCATCTCAGCCCACTGAGCCTCCAGGCACCTTACCTGGCCTTGCACTCCCGCAGGTCTTCCTCTGCTTGGAAAGCCTCTGCTCCTAATCCTTAGTGAGGTGCTTCTACTAAGTCTCCTTGATCAGATCCAATTTGAACTGAGCTGTTTTGCCAACTCTCATAGTGGCTGCTTAGGTCCAATAACTGCTTCCTGTTGGGGCACTAAGGAGCCTGGGCGGGCAGATAAGGAGGGACAAGTAGAGGCCAGCAAGGTGCCCCTCAACATGAGTGACATTGAGTTGACCACACCCACCCAGTTACATGATCACCTAGCCACATTCACCCAGCCAATCATTAGGCAGATCATATTAGTGGTCCATGGGATTTAAAATTAGGAATTTAGTGAGGTCCGAAAGGTTGGTGACCCTTGAATTAAACCATCTCTGCTAACTGCATCAACTTTTGTAGCCATTTGTCCATTGTGGGAATCAAAGTATCCTTCCATTTTTGTGCATAAGGTATCCTTACTGCTGTCAACATATATAACTTAAAAGTTCCAATTTTTTTTAGCTCTTTATCCATTAAACCCAAATGTAAAGTCTCTGCTTTTATCTTTAAATTAACTTTAAGAATCTTCTATATTAAGATTCATTTCCCACATTCATTTTTGAGGTACCTTTATATATTCTTGACAACTTATCCAATGTAAGTTACCAATGGTACATCATCTTATAAAAATTTCTTTTAAATTATAATGTAATTAATTATAATTAAAGGCACGTATTTTCCCATTCTTCAAGTATTGTACCCAAAATTCCTTACCGACTGAATCGTAAAATGTTTCACATACTCATTCTCCAAGTTCAATTTAATAGCATTTTATAAATCTTAGCAATATGTTCATTACTACACAACAGAAATTCCAGTTCATTTTTTGCAAAATAAAATCCACATCTTTTTTAATCTAATTTAATCTTTCTTTCAATTTTGTGTGTGTGTGTATAAACCAATGGCAAACACATCCTTCTCATTTCAATTCCTCTTTAGATTTGAGGATAAAGTCACTATAATTAAATATTATTTGACCATAAATCCATCAGCCTGGCTTCGCCACCACTTATTTCCCCCCCCCCCCCAAAAAAGATTCCTGGGATGACATCTGAAGGGATATTTTTGCCTATTCTCTATTTATTCCAAACTCTTAACAAAGTGGTAATTCAAATGTTCTAAAATAATATGGAAGTATAAAACTTAGTCTGAACTAGAGTATTTTTTAAAATGCTATTGCTCAAATCTATTGGAATTCATTAGGTTTTTAAAATTAAAAATAAAGAACAAACATAGGTCACCGTAGAGTTGTCACAAAATTACTATCAAAGAAACAAAAAGAGAATAACTTCCTTCAATTCTCAGATAACTAAGATGCAGAACAGAATCTCATCAATAACCGGAAGGGGAGCATAGGAAAAGTACTTCCTGATATAAAACATTCCCAACTCCCAGAAATGTAGAAATCAAGTGCTCAAACATATTTAGTAATAACTACAGTGGATTAGTAAAGGAGCATTTCTATTGTGCTGTTATTTCTGTAAATATCCCACAACAGCATTCTGATTTTTATGATTGGAATAATTAGGCCATAATTCTTTATCAATCACACTGTAAACAGTGGATCAGTTGGAGTCTATTGTTAGACATAACAATCGTAACTGGTTTTGCACTATGAAACAATCTTGCTCTTCTTAGTTCTTTCCAGAAGTGGTGAACTTCATAATCCATAAATGACACATGGACTGGAAATTATAGGTGTTCTGTAACATCTGACAATGGTCATTATGGGCAAAACTGACAAACAAATGCTGTAATTAGAAGATCAATTACTATTGGCCTCAGAATATAATACTAGTAAGGATTACTGACTTTTTCTAACACCAATGGATGAAATCTTACCTTCTGAACATTTTTGTAGGATCAAGATGGTTCCCATATCAAAGGTTTATTGATTAATTTCATTCACCATAATTGGCCATCTCTTCTGAGACATCGTTTCCTAGAAGAATTCATTACTCCCCTTGTAAAGGTGAGCTTCCCCACCCATTTGAATGATAACTTTAGCAATTGAAAATATTCTTACTAAAATTCATTAGTTATATTGTTAATTCTTCAAAATGAGATATTTGGCTTTTTCATAGGTTTCCAAAAACAAAGAAGAAATTCCTTTCTATAGCATTCCTGAATTTCAGGAATGGAAGAACAGCAACCCTAACCACAAAAATTGGAAAATCAAATACTACAAAGGTTTGGCTAAACCATAATGTTAGATGAACTAAATAAGGCTAACTTTAGATTCTCAAAAGAATTATATCCATTGTGTTGGATAGAACTATTTTAACCTTACTTGGAATAAAGGGATTAGGGGGCTATATGTCAACTATTTTAAAACTAGCTAATCAAAACAAGAAATGTGTTCTATGTAAAGTGTAAGATAAAAATGAGGAAAGTCATTTGTCTACAGCCTAGCTGTCAAGTTGAATGTTAAGCAGGACTCTGGATGGGTATGTTAGAACACTTAATTTATCCTACATAACACCAAGATCAAATGAAAATGTTCTTGATTATGTTTTTGATATATTAATTGAATTGAGGGAGACACACATTTTCAGTAAGTGCTGTATTTTGTATTATCCTAATCTATAAAAACTACAGTGCTTACATTGCAAGGCCTCACACTAGGCACAGGTAGTCAGTTTGATTGCAAACTGATTTGCTAAACATTTAATTTAGCCTTTCTAAGCCTCATGTCTTCAAGTATGTTGAACTACAGTTCACATCTAACCTAGTCAGTGAGTTATTGCCAACATCTGAAGAGTGGCAAATTGTAGAATGCTTATGGGTGTGTTTTTTTACGTTTGAGTCTAGACGGATCCAGAATAAGTTCAGACCAAATAATTCTGCTGTTGCACTTGTGAATAATTATAAATAGTTTTTCTTTTACTGTTTATACACCAAATCTGATTAACAGTACTAAGCAGTGTTTTCATTGATGCAAAGAAAAAGAATTGCTGTTGAAGCAGTCTGATTGGAATTTTATTTCTTGTCCTTTTTGTCTATTTTGTTTTCTTTTAATTTTTATTTGTAAGCCATCCAGATTAATCACTATGGAATCAGGGAGCCTTGAAACTGAAATTATAATTAAATAAAATTAAAAGTTGCACATTAAGTGAAATATGATTATTTTATCTAAATTTTTTACTCAGATTCTCTATCTCCTTAGGTCTGGGTACCAGCACTTCAAAAGAAGCAAAGGAATATTTTGCAGCAATGACAAGGCATCGAATACCTTTCAAGTACTCTGGTCCTGAAGATGATGCTGCAATCACCTTGGTAGATTAAGTTCTCTTATCCCTCTGTTTCTTTGACTCTGCAAACTTATTTGGACAGTGAATCATGAGAAGCCCTTCTGCTCTTTTTGTTTCTTTAAACATTTTTTTAAATTAAGTAATAGAGTATTATAAAATACAAAGGTAAATAGAAGAGCAGGGAGGGGAAAGAGGGAAGAGAAGTGAGGAAAGATGGGTGGAGAGAGAAGCATTGACTTCCAACTCTGTTACAGTAAAATAAGGCACTGACATCAAATCACAGCTTTTTTTTTTCCGTGATAGCATCAACAAGTCATTTCTATTAAGATCTATCAATCTAATCTGTAAAACACAAAGTCAGTTTCATCCTTTCCCACATCAAGCATGAAGTTCAGAAGTGGTTTCCATGTGGAAACAAAAGGATTTATGTTCTTTTCTTTAATCAAAATATTCAGTTTTGCCATTTCAGCCAGCTCTATCAACTTCTGCAACCATTCTTCCATGATAGGAATCAAAGTGTCCTTTTATTTTTGCGTATACAATAGTCTTGCTGCTGTCAACATATAGAGTAACAAAGTTCTACATTTTTTCTCCAGTTCTCTTTCCATTAGACCCAAAAGGAAAAGTTCTGGTTTCATTTTTATCTCCATTTTCAGAATTTTCTGTATTAAAATATGAATTGTACTCCAGAAATGTTTTGCTTTATCACATGTCCACCATAGATGATAAAAAGTCCCTTCTACCCTCAGGATTAGTATTGGGTCACCAGAATTAAAAGATGAAATTTTACTATACATCAGCCGATCTTGCTTTGACACCATTGCTTATTTTATTTTTTAACCCCAGTTGGTAGTCTTATTCCTTGCCACAGGATTTAGGAAGTGTGTAGGGTTTAGGTACCTGAACTCAAGTTTCATTTATTTATTAGCAATTATAAAAGTTAAAATATACTACAGACACAGTTAATTATTACTGTTATATAAATTTGGATAAATATACTCTTTCCCTGAAAATAAGACATCCCCTGATAATAAGCCCAATCGGGCTTTTGAGCGCATGCGCTAAAATAAGCCTCCCTCTGAAAATAAGCCCTCCCCAAAAATATTTAAATGCAGAACTGGAAATCAGGTAAGACAGCAAGAGGAGCCCCACCTTACGCACCCCAAAATAATAAGACCTCCCTGAAAATAAGGCCAAGCGCTTATTTTGGGGTTCAAAAAAATAGAAGATAGGGTCTTATTTTCGGGAAAACAGTACATTTTTGTGTTTAATTGCAAAATACATGAACTCTAACTTTAACTTTTATATATAGCTATTTGCATATACTTCCTAAAGATTGTTGAATTTATATGAAGTCAACTTAATTCAATCATATTTTGAGGTTTTAATTTCCTATCAGCAAACAGCTGTGAGAGACATAATGTTAGTTTAGGTATAATTTAGTGGAACTTAAAATGAACTTAATTTGGCTATTAAATCAATCTATCAAATCTTTATTTGATCATAGACCAGCAAATAGAATACAAAAGCCATAATTAAAATAAAAGGATATGTGTGTGTCTAGAGGACTTAAAATTAATACAGCTTGTATGCAAACTATAAAACAGTTACTTGATTATGGTCAGAGAAATAAAATCAGATTGATCTGATAATGTCATGAGATGAAACGGATTGGAATGATCAGGATGTGTAGTAAAAAGTGGAAATAATAATTCCTGTCATGCACCTACAGCAAGAGGGCAATAGAGAGTAACATGTTCTGTCAACTCAGTTATTCCTCCACCATATGGACACAGTCTCTGAAGAGGATTTTGATTTTTGTATCTTCCTTCAGTAACAGCTGTTGGGAAGGTGTTGAATTGGGATAAAAAGACAGGCCCTTCTGAATTTTGGGATTGTTAGGCAACTGAGATATTTAATCAGTTGGACAGAATGTGCAGAGTGGCTCAAGGTGTCTATTGGTAGAGCTGGAAAATCTGTTTGCAACTCTAAATCAATAGCCCGCTGTTTGAGATCAGCTAGAGGACAGGTCCCCAACCCCTGGGCCATAGCCTATTCACAACCAGGCTGCACATGCAGTGGACTGGTGCGCAGTTTAACTTAAGTAAGTCGAGCCCCACGCTCCCCCAGGCCAGTTCTCTCCCCCACTGCACCAGGCTGCCAAGCTGCAAAAGTTGGGGACCACTGACCTAGAGCATATTTGTAGCCCATCAAGATAATAGTTGGCCTTGAATAACTATAGGGTTGCAATTTGGCTTGTATTGCCTGGTTCCAGGAACACTGAAAGCTGTCAGTCATAATAAAAGGGATCCAAACCAATTGGAAAGAGAGGAGCTTAAGCCAATAGAAGATGTAAATCCAGGCAGAAAGTTCAATTTCAAGAAGATCAGTATAACCGCGCAGGACCGTGTTTGAAACACAACAAGGTGCTTTAAAGATGGTTCTCAAAAACATGGACTAATTTTTTCCAAAGAAAGAAATGACCTGTAGGGGTCCAACTGAGCTCCAAAATGGAGCTGGACTCAAATCTTAGCTAAGAAAAGTTTAATTGCTGCAGGTATATGTTGAGCTCCTTTGGAGAATTAAAAGGTTTGTAAATCTAACACTTTTTTATGCAAATGACTAGTTGGCATGAAATTTATGGTTATCCGTACCTTGGAAAACAATCCCCAATATTCAAAAGTTTTGACTTGCTCTATTAGATAGTTATTTAGTCACCAGATGTGCATCTTAAGTGCTTAGCAAAGACTGATCTTGGTTTTGTGTAATTAGATGTTTTTGGCAATCCAGCTAATATTTGGAGTGTCTAGTTCAAGCCAGTCTTTGTTTGAGAAAGCAGCACAGTGTTTGCATACAAAAGAATAGAGTTGTGTTTCTCCAGGTTTTAGCAAATGAAGAGTTTGACTGTTTAGTTTGGCAATAAGGGAACTAATATATACTGTATTTTTCAGATTATAAAACACACCAGTGTATAAGACACACCAAGATTTTGAAGAGGTACTGTAGGCAAGGAAAAAAAGTTTTTACCCTACCCAGCCCATAGGAGCAGTCTGCAGGTCTCCCAAAGCCTCTGTGCCTTGCTTTTGTGAGGCCAAAAGTGGCTGTATTTGGTGTATAAGACGCAGCAACATTTCCACCCTCTTTTGGGGGGGGAGTGTGTCTTGTACTCCAAAAAGTACGGTATTAAAGGAAAGATAAGTTAGAATGCATCCCTGCCTCATTTCTCTCTTAATAGGAATTCCTTTGGTGCCATGTCCCTGGGTATCGCATTGCACTTCCATTTGGAAATTCTCTTAAAACTTGTATTTCTAAGTACAGATAATTTTGTCCATTGAGGATGATTTCGATTTGTTCCATAATTGGGTCTGGAGATGGTCAAACGTATGTATATCTGATGTCCAGTGTGGACTTTAGAGTTTATAATTGGGGAGAGAGGGTGCAAATTAGGTGGAACTTTGGCAAGTAGCTGACTATCATTTATTTATTTATTTATTTATTTATTTATTTTATATTGCCGCCTATTCGCGCATGGTGACATTCAGTGACTATGAGCAGTGGGAAAACATAATTCAAGAGCATCGCTATAATGTTCTTTTTCTCAAATTTCAACAATATGTGGTTGAGGGATAGTGAGATGTATGTAGATATTAATGAGAAACAATTTCTCTAGAAAAATTGAGAATAGCTGTTTGTGTTAGGTTCTCAACGGAGTCTATTGACATAATCTCAGTTTTTAGAAGGATTAGGATATGGCACTCAGACTAGTACAATATTTCTCTTGTCCAGTGCCAGGATCTGTTAAGAGAAATAATGGTGGGCCCAGTAGGTCCGTTTTTTTGCCCTCCCCAGGCTCCAGAGGCTTTCTTGGGGCATGGGGAGGGTGAAAATGGCCTTCCCCACCCCGCTGGAGGCCCTCCAGAAGCCAGAAACATTCCGTTTCCCAATTTCCAGTGGGCCCAGAAGGCCCAAAAATCAGCTGGCCGGTGTATGCATGCGCGCTGAAGCTGAGCTAAGGCAACACTTGTGTGCCCATAGATATGGCTCCATGCCATATCTATGGGCACACGAATGCCATAGGTTCACCATCATGGGCCTAGGACCTCAGCGGCGTTTTTGAGAGCTGCAGTACATTGCTGGCTCATATTTAAATGATTGTCCACTAGAACTCCAAGATCCCTCTTGCAGGTACTACTATTGTGTCAGGTATCACCTATACTTGTGCTTTTTTTTTTTCTTACCTTAATGTAGAACTTTACTTTTCTCACAGTTGAATTTCATTTTGTTAGATAGGGCTCAGTGTTTAAGGCTGTTAAGCCTTCTGCATCTTGACCCTATCTTCTGGAGTGTTGGCTCTTTCTGCCAGCTTGGTATCATCTACAAATTTGAGGAGTTCACTTTCTATCCCTTCTTCTAAATCATTGATGAAGATATTGAAGAATACTGGGCCTAAGACAGCTTTGGGATACCCCGCTACATACTTCTCTCCATGTAGATCATGAGTGCCAAACTTGCTGCATCATGTTGCCATCACATGACGTTTCGCATCGTTTTTCCCATTCACAGAGCTGGGGTGGGCATGGCTTGCACATGATGCATCCGGCCCAAGGGCTCCAGTTTGACACCCCAGATGTAGATGCAGTTCCATTAAGGGCTACAGGTTGAGTGTGGTTGGTCAGCCAATTACAATCCATCTGATGATGATGATGCTGTCTAACCCACCTTTTTCTGTCAATCAAGTAGTCGGTTGTGGTGTGCTTTATCAAATGCCTTACTGTAGTCCAAGTAAATTATATCTACAGTATTTTGCTGGTCCGCTAATTTTATCACTTTGCCAAAGAATGCAATAAGATTTATCTTGACATCATCTGTTTTTCATAAAGCCATGTTGGCTTCTTTTTATAACTTTGTTTGCCTCTAGGTGTTCGCAGGTTCGTTGCTTGATTATTTTTTTCCGTTGTTTTCCCAGGTATTTACTTCAGGCTGATAGGGTCTGTAATTTCTTATATCTGTTTTTTCCCTTTTTTCTTTTCTTTACTTTTCTTTCTTCTTCTTCTTCTTTTTTTGAAGGTAGGAACAACATCAGCCCTTTTTCCAGTCATCTGATAGTTCCCCAGTGCTCTAGGACCTTTGAAAGATATGGTTCAGTGGTTGTGAGATCTCCTGCCAATTTCTTCAGTACCTTGGGGTATAATCCATCTGGTCCTGGTGATTTTGAACTTGTCTAAAGTAGATGGATATTCTGTTACCATTTTTTTTACTTTGAGTTGCATTCCTAAACTGCATTTTACAGTACTTTTTTTGATAGGATGGACTTTTCTTCCCCCTTTTGTGTAAAGACATATAAAAAATGAGTTAAGCGATTTTGCTTTCTCCCTGCTACTCAGCGCCTTGACATTTTCTCCCATTAATGGACAAATTGCTTGACTTTCATTTTTACATATTAAAATAAACTTTTTTTGATGTTGTTATTTTTGACTTTTGTCACAGCCTTAGTTCATTTTGAGCCTTAGGTTTTCTGGCTTTGCGAGTTCGGGCTATTTGCTGATATTCTGCCTTAGTTATGTGTCTTTTATATTTGTCCTTTTTGTCTTTCAGTTTATCAGACCATTCGCATTTTTATTCTTCATTGGAATTGTGCTAGAGTGAATTTTTATATTCTCACTTTTCAAATTTCTTCAAGCTTCTTGGGTTGTTTTTCCCTTGAGGATTCTCATCCATGGAATCCTTCTCAAGCTCTGTTTAAGTTTATTCAGATCAGCTCTCTTCTATTGCAGGGGTGTCAAACTGGCAGTGCCACGTGACGTATCGGGACTAATTTCCCCTTCGCTAAACTGGGCAGGGACAGAGCCAGCACATGTCACATCCGGCCCACAGGCCATGAGTTTGACACCCCTGTTCTATTGCTTGTATTTGCAAATTCCAATATCGCATGGTCACCCCCCCACTCAAAATTCCTGTAAATTCAATGTTTTCTATCATTTCATTTCTACTAATGAGAATTAATTCCAATATCGCTGACCCTCTAGTTACTTCCTCTACCTTTTGGGAGACAAAGTTATGTGTTAGGTTTGTCAGGAATCGATTTGATCTTCAACTAGATGCAGAGTTTGTCTCCCAGTTGATGTCAGATGGCGATGGGAGGCTCTGCCCGATGTCATCACATCCTATTTTTGATCCTCTGCACATGCACAGAAGGCTCTGTGCATGTGTAGAGGGTGCACGCACTCACATTTCCAAACCGGTAGCAAAGATAAGTAAAATTCACCCCTGCCCATTATATTTATGGTGTGCTTCCTACATACTTTAGTTAACTAACAAAAAGTTCATTTATTTCTTCTGGTTGGCTGGCCTGTAGTATATACCTATGGCAATAACATTCTTGCCTTTTATATTGATCCAAATACATTCAAGAAGATGTTTCTGCTATAAGATTGTTCTGCTACTTTTCTGTGGAATATAGTTATTTCTTATATGTAGTGCAATTCTACCTCCTTTTATTAGATCTGCTTCTTTTAAACAGTTTAAATCCCCCTAGCTGTATATTTCATTCATGCCATTCCGTTCCATGGAATCCATTCATGGGTTTCATTTCACTAGCTTCCCGTAATGGCAACAGTATCATATCTGCCCTCATGTACTAGTTCATGTTTCTAGTTCATCTTGTTTATTCTTCATACTTTGTGCATTCGTGTATAGGGATTTGAGCCCTTTTTTACAGACCCCATTTTTGTTTTCTACATAACTGTTTTGTGTCTGAGTTCCCCTTCATCCTTACCACCTGCTTGATTAGTACACAAGATATGCCACACACTATCAAAAGCTTGATTTTTCTTAATAGCATATTCTAGTGGCTGGCCCTGTCAGTGTTGATGGGGGTGTTCTTGGAGGTTCTTGGGTTAGAATGTTTAATTTTAGTTTGCTTAACAGTTCCTTGATTGGGGTATTGCTTACATCTTCATTGTTGGTCTGATGTTAATCTTGGTGCTATCTCTGCTCATCCGGGTTTTGATTGCTGGTGGGGAGGTATTTTGGTCTTTTTGTTCCCTTTCTGGTTGTTGATTGTTTCTTGCATAGTATGTACATATTGTTTCTCTTTACGTGTCTATTGATGGCTAATTTGTTAGAGTGCCAGGTTTCTAGACATTTCTCTAGTGTTTTTGGATTTGGCTTGGTCTAGGAATGGTCACAGTTTCCCAGTTGAAACTCTAGTTAAGTCTAGCCATATTTTGTGCAGTTAAAGAGCAGGTCTCTATTTTTGGCTTCACGTTCAGTGGTTTTCCAAGAGAGTAAAGATAGTGATTCTAATGTGAAACTTCCTTGTTTGTTATCTGAGGGGGTGACTGGTCTCTAAATGAATGATATGGCTCATGCAGTCATTCTGAAACTTTGAAAATGAGATCCAAATGTCAGAGCAGCAATCAGCCCCGTTCCCATCCTGGGGTAATTGCCTGAGTTAGAGGTGAATCGTGGCATTTTCCTTGTCTATACTTTGCAAGAAAATGAACCGAAATACATTCTAATGAAAAACTCATATTCATTGTAAAGAAATAAAAACATCTCACTATCTAAATTAGGTTACATTTTGGAAGCTTTCCTGGCTACCTCTTCTTGACAGGAGAACAAAAAAAAAGTTTTAGAGAAGAAGAAAGGAATGTAGACATGCACAGTAGCTACTGATAAGGCTCTGGCAAACTACCGTAAGTCTAATAGTCCAAAAATAAGAGCTCATCTGGTAAATACAAAAACGCAGTGACACCAAAGTTCTTCAGTATCTAGGAAGACCCTGGTTATAATTTAGCCTGTCTTTGCCATTCTTGTGCTGCTATATAAAGTCAGATAACATTTATGGTGGTCTGCACTTAACATGGTGAACGTTACCAGATTGTTGTTTCATGTCAGTATAATTTGTTGCAGAGGTTGGTTCAAGTCCGGGTGGTGATATTTTTTCTGCATCTGAGGCTGCCATTGTCATAAGGTTCATGTGGTTCCTAGGGCAAAGGTTTGCTTGGAAGATTGAAGTGCATGTCTATGTCATGTTCCTGGTGCAGTTTACTTCCTGACTCTGGTTATGGTTTCCAGGGTTTAACAGTCAAAACCTCCTTGTCTGTCAGCAGCATTCAGCTCTTTATGCTTTGAATTTTTTACATTTGGGGCAGGATGGGGGCAGGAGGTAGTAAGTTCAGTCTGTTCCAGGGGACACTGCTGATGATATCTAGATTCCAACACTGCATATCTAGATTCCATAGGTTAGATGAGGGGACTGCCATGCCAACAAGTCTTTTCTCAAAATGATGGCAACTGTCTTGGAACGTTGGTAAAACCAGATCAATTAGAGCTCTGGTTATATTATGTTATGTCACCAGAGTTTCTCTCAAATCATCCAGTCTAAGAATATCCGTTTGTTCTGAATCTGGCAAGGCACTGAAAGAGTTAATCAGATGTTTTTCCTCAGGACATCTGCACTGTCTCTTGTGGAAAGAACAGACTTTTCAGGCTTCCTCTGGACATTCATGTGGGGGGAGCTGAACTGGTAAAATGTCCTTGAGATCATTATATTTATTCTTTAAAGTCTAGGGACCAGATTTAGGAGTGGGCTGAATTCTTCTGAGCCTAAAACACATTTTAAAAAGATTGAAAAAGTGTGTATTTATTAAGTGTTTACGCCACCCACTCCGTTACAAGGCGACCCTGAGCAGCTTACAGGTTATTAAAAGATAAATAGAAAACTATGCGAATTAAAATTTTAAAACTATGTACAGAATAGGACTAAAAGATAGACAATACAGGGATGAGGTTTTCTTACCCCATCCACCACCTCCAACAGTAAGCAGTTCCCTCAGGCTCCCAAAATGAATGGCAAAACCAAGTTATAATACAGGAAGTCCTCAACTTACAATCATTCCTTTAGTGACCATTTGAAATTACAACGGCAGTGAAAAAAGTGATTTATTATTGTTTTTCATAATTACGACCATTGCAAGCCTCCCGAAAGTCACGTGATCAAAATTCAGACACTTGGTAACAAGTGTCTGAATTTTGACAGTTGCAGTGTCCAGGGGTCAAGCGATCCTCTTTTGCAACCTTTTGACAAGCAAAGTCAATGGGGAAGCCAGATTCATTTAACAACTATGCTAGTAATGCAGTGATTCTACTACTAACTGTGGCAAGGCAAGGTAGGTCATAAAATGGAGCAAGACCAGTGGTGAAATGTAAAATTTGTTGCTACTGGTTTTGTGGCCGTGGCTTGGTGGAGGTGGCTGGGTGAGTATGGCCAACTTTTTTTTTAACTTTAAAACATTTTTTACTACCTATTCGTATGAACCAGAAGTTTTTAAAAAATGGTTTTAAAAAGTATTTTTAAAAAGGTTCCAATGATCACAGCTGTGCTGAGTGATCTTCATAACCTTTTTTTTTTAACTTTTTTAAAGCATTTTTTATTATTATTATTACCAGTTCGGGTGAACAGATAGTAAAAAATGTTTTTAAAAAGTTTTTAAAAGTTCCGATGATCATGCAGCACAACTGTGATCATTGGATTTTTTATTTTTTTTACTGGTTCGCCCCGAACTGGTAGTTTTCATCACTGTCAGTTTGGGCTTTTTTCACCCCCTGGGCAAGACTCATTTAGTGACAGAAGTGTTGGACTCAATTATGGTTGTAAGTCAAAGAACAACTATACAAGGGCTTAAGAAAAAAGTTACTTATGGCCATTTTTCGCACTTACAACCGTTTCAGCATTCCCATGTGATCAAAATTCAGATATTTGGCAACTGGCATGTATTGATGATGGTTGCAGTGTCCCAGAATCATGTGATCACCTTTTGACAAGCAAAGTCAATAAGGAAGCTGAATTCACTTAACAATCATGTTACTAACAACTGCAGTGATTCACTTAAACAACTATGGCAAGAAAGATCACAAAATGGGGCAAAATTCAGTTTATCCAGCTTAACAACAGAAATTTTAGTGCTCGTAAATTGAGGATTATCTGTACCCTTCCAGAAGACCAAAGGAGTAGGAGTGGTTCCCGCCTCCGGTGGTAGAATGTTCCACAGACTTGGGACCACATCAGAAAAAGCTGCTCTCCTTGGCCCCACCCACTTAAATACCTTTGCAGGCAGGGTCTGCAGCAGGCTTCTTCAGCTGATGCAAATGGGACGGGCTAATCCTTTGGCATGAGACAGCTCCTCATACACTGAACCCATCCCATATAGAACTTTAAAGATAATAAACAACACCTTGAATTGGAGCTGAAAGCAAACTGGCAACCCATAGCTCACGCAACAGTGGCGTTATATGTGCCACCTAGGAGCCCTCAGAATTACACTACTACATTCTGCTCCAGCTCTGGCTTTCCTGATAATCTTCAGAGGTAGCCTCATGGAGAGCACATTGCAGTAATCCCATCAAGGGATGACTGGACCATGCTCGGAGCCTCACGATCCAGGTAAGGTTCAAGTTGGTGTACAACTTGTACAAAGGTTCTCCTAGCTACGACTGTCAGCTGCTCTCTGAGCAGGAGTTGTGAGTCCAGGAGAACCCACAGATACGCACTGCAGTGCAGACCCACCCAGAACTGAAGATGATAAACAACTGGATCGTGAGGTCCCTTGCACCCATAGCTACTCTGTTTGGCTAGGGTTCAGTTGAAGCCTGTTGTTCCCATCCAGATCCCTATAGCCTCCAGGCACTGTGAAAGGGGAACCACAGCAAAAACTATACCAAAAAGGAGACCAACTAGGAGTCTAAGGGTCTTGTTTTAAATGCTAGGGATTGTGGGTTGCCCAATGGTATGTAGAATTCATTCTTGGCCTCTGCTAGATGGAAGTCAGTCAGCCTGCTGTAAATCAATCAGATGCTCCTTACAATGTAATTGTTCTCTTTGTTCCTATTCACCTCTGTTTACTTTATTATTTAATATTTGTAAGGTCGTTTGTTTAGGCTGCGGATAGTATTTACAATTTGAATGGCGCCCTCTCTCTCTTGGTTACATGCCCACTGAAAATTTGTTTCTCTTTTCCTTGGTGTAGGGATAAGGTTGCCCTTGGCTTTGCAGCTGATGTCTTTGTGGTACAGGAGATATGTGCTTTGGTAGGGTTGATATTTGGCTGGTTCTCAATGTTTTACAACTCCTCTTTTAAGGAGTTCCCTTTGGTTTTAGTTGTGGACAAGTCCAAGATAGAGAGAATCGTTTATGCCGTCAGCAGACTTAATTTGCAGTTTTGTTCTTTTAAGTTTATCAGTTTGATACTCACATCATCCTTTATTAACTGTGCGGCCGCAGAGCATATTGCAGCAGTGTGTTTGGAGGGTGGCAATTTCTCTTCCATTGAAGAGGAGAGATCTGTAAGCAGGTGGTTTTCAATCTCTGCTTGTAAATCCATCTCCAAACCATCATATCCAAGGAAGCATTTGAGGGAATAAGAATATTCCCTCCATATCAAATATAAGAATATTTACAGGAGTTGGCTATCTGCTCCTTAGGTAAGTTCAACTTTTTGTGGGTTTGGATCTAGCTTGTGTTGCAGAATGTGTATGATCTCTCTTCCTACTTGCTTTGATGATTAGTAATGTCCTGGAATTTTTGCAGCTTTTTCTTACTGTTGAGGCTTTTAATAAGGAAGCAGATGTGTTGAGATTAGAACTACAGTGATAAATACTTTTTCAGAGGAGTTCTTTAGAGCAATTGCTGCTTTTTGGCAACTTGATTCCTCCTTACTTATCAAAACTTCTGTGATTTAATTAAGCACTTGGCAGTGTAAAGTATTGTTTAATAAGATTCTTGTTCATTCTAGGCCTTTAGTAAAAAAAAGGTTGACGATCGAAAGGAGTGGCTGACAAACTTCATGGAAGACCGAAGGCAACGGAAGCTTCTTGGCCTGCCAGATGTAAGTAATCTTCAAAATAAAATGAGATTCCCTCTGAATAGTTTCAGGCAGAATAATATATATATAGAACTTGTGAACTGGGAGGATTCTCTATTGAATTTGGGGTACAAATAGTCTGGTGGTTTCTTTTTATTATTTTAGCATCAGTGGGCTGTCCCTGCCTTTGACTATCACTAAACATTAGTTGTTGAGAAATAAATAGTAATAAGAAATATAAATATTTGGTTTTTTAAAATTTCTGAGCTTAAATCAATCAGTTTCAACCTCACTAAAAGAGTTTCAGGCTCAACGTATTTCCACTGCAGTCAATAAAGCTTATTTTAAGTTTGATGTTTCCTAAATGAAAACTTTTTCACCCACCAATTACTAACGTTTGATGGAGGCAGTTGTTATGCATATTAATGAAATGACAAATTCCATCAAAGATAAATGATGTATATTCATTTTTTATGAATCTTTATTATGAACATCTAGCAATGTGTGGCCTAACTTGAAAAATTTTCCTTTCACATCTAGCAATGTGAAAAAATCCTGTGTTTTGCTATTTTTAAAAAAGGGCATTAAAAATGGTAACACCTCTGTAGAAGAAAGCACTTGGATACTATTTTAAAGATGTATCTTAAATTTCCTTGCCTTCTTTAGGATTACTTATATGGGAAAACTACAACTTACCTGACCTATAATGATTTTATCAACAAGGAACTTGTGCTGTTCTCAAATTCTGATAATGAGCGATCCATTCCATCATTAATCGATGGTAAGGGTTTTCTTTTACAAATTAAACAAGATTTTATATACTTAGAATTTAGTGCATAATATTTTTGAAAGAGATAGACTACAAATAGCTGACTTAATAGGATGTTTTATAACTGTGACAAATAAACATTTATAAAACCTTATATTCTTAAACGTTCTTGCTTGAAGCAGGATTTAATGCATCAGAAAGTGTATATTTATTGCCTTGATATAAAGCAGATATATTTGCAATAAACTAATATATAATCTAACTTCAAAGATTTGTCCTTTTGAGAATGCCTTAGCTAAGTAAGGCTCATTATGAAGAGAAGTTGTAATTACTAATGGCTTCTTTGATTCTTTCAGGACTGAAACCAGGTCAGAGAAAAGTTTTATATACATGCTTCAAAAGAAATGATAAGCGGGAGGTAAAAGTAGCTCAGCTGGCTGGATCAGTGGCAGAGATGTCTTCTTACCACCATGGAGAGGTAGGAGAAATATTAAAGGGATCCCAAAAAGTAGCAAGTAAAAATATAGTTTGCAAGAAGTATATTAGAAGTTGGGGTTTTTTAAAAATATTTTTTTTCTTGGAGATGTAGTTTCCTCTGTAATTCTCCACCATAAATCAATTGGCCAGTAGTTGAAGCAGAGTTTATTTAGAATAAAGTTAAAAATAGATTTCTAATAACTTTGGATTTTTCTGGCTAATGCTTGTCTTTCTTTCCAATGGAAAACTTATCTTTCCAATGCCTGTTCATTTTATTGATGTTTGATGATTTTGGTGATGATGCATCACTGATAATTAGTACTTTATTTCAGAACTCACTGATGATGACTATTATTAATTTGGCTCAAAATTTTGTGGGCAGCAACAACCTGAACTTACTTCAACCCATTGGTCAGTTTGGAACTAGGCTGCATGGTGGAAAAGACGCTGCAAGCCCTAGATATATCTTTACAATGCTCAGGTTGGTAGAAGCAGTTGTTTTTCTTTTGACTTAGAGACTCCCTTCCAACGTAGTGTACAGTAAGTCTCAACTTACAACAATTTATTTAGCAACTATTCAAAGTTACAACGGCACTTTAAAAAGTGACTTATGGCTCTATTGTGACCATTGCAGCATCTCCATGGTCATATGATCAGAATTCAGATGCTTGGCAACTGACTCATATTTATGACCATTGCGGGGTCTATCAGTTATGTGATCAATTTTCTATCAAGCAAAGTCAATGGGGAAGCCAGATTCACTTAACCATGTTACTAACTAAACAACAGCAGTAATTCACTTAACAACTGTGGAAAGAAAAGTTATAAAATGAGACAAAATACAGCTGTCTTGCTTAACAACAGAAATTTTGGACTCAATTGTGGTCATAAGTCAAGGACTACCTCTATTCCAGTGCTGTTGGAACTACAATTCCTATATAACCAACGAGAAAGGCTGACTTGAGATGGAAATATCTTTCAGATGTACTTAGATTTAACAGACAAAATGTGTTAAGTTCAAGTTTTGCTTGAATTTCAGGTGATAGTTTTTGCCTCAAATAAATCAAGCTGTTTACTGTTTTCACTGGTTCCCCTCAAAATGAGTATTCTCTCCTTAACAAATAGATGGGTTTTCTCAAATTCAGATCTGTTTTTTGGACTAAAAAATATCCATTCACCATTTGACAGCTAGTTTTCACCCAAGATGCTGAGCTTGTTGATCAGAAAGGTCAGTGTTTCGAATCCCTAGTTTAGGTCTCCTGCATGAGCAGGAGGTTCGACTAGATGACCTCCAAGGTGCCTTCCAACTCTGTTACTGTTAAAACACTCAATTAAATCAAAGATTTAATATATACAAAAGCCTATTTTAAAGACATTTAGCAATATTTCCTTTTCTGTCAGTAAAAGAGGAATCAAAAGAAAAGCTTAACTTTTCTTCTCTAAGTGATCAATCCATATATTCATGCATTCTGTCCCTGGTAATGAAAAAACTCCTCTGGATTTGGGTTGGTTTACAAGAGGCAGAATTTTCCTGATAATGGGTTCTTTCCTCCCCCCAAGCCCCTTTTACTTTTTCTTTTCTCTTGTGGCTTTAAAAGGGGAAGTAGAGATTACTGAAAGTTACTGCCATTTCTTTACTTTCTTGCCATCCTCTGACTATTTCTTTTCTTCCTTGTTTCTCTTCACCTGGAAAGAAGACCCAATAATCCTATCCAAACTTATTTCTAGAAGTATTTAACACAACTTTAATTTAAGCTACTTATTTTTCCTAGTCCCTTGGCACGATTGGCTTTCCCAGAAGTGGATAACAACGTGCTGAAATTTTTGTACGATGATAACCAACGAGTTGAACCTGAATGGTATATTCCAATCATTCCCATGGTGCTGATCAATGGTGCTGAAGGCATTGGGACTGGCTGGTCATGTAAAGTTCCTAACTATGACATTCGAGAAGTGGTTAACAACATTCGACGTATGCTTGATGGAGATGAGCCATTAACAATGGTAATAAAATGCATCAATGATTAAATAAAAATGATCTGATTATTTTAGAGAAGAGAAAAAAATCACAGGTCTGTGGGCAAGGACATGATTAGATTTTCTTTATTATTTGGACTTCAGAGTCATACCATTTAAATTATTTTAAAAATTGCCTAGACTACATTCCTTATGATGAAATAAAGTTTAAAATGACACTTTCTTTAAAAGAAAGCAATATGAAGTCAATAAATATTATATCTATACTGGAGATTTTTGTATTGCTTTTCATAAAACCATTTATGATCTTTTCTCTACAACCTCTCTTACTCCTAATTTCAGAAGCCTTCGTTGAAATTATCTTAATCAATTTGGATTCTGGTCATATGCAAATAAGACACATGTTCAGGCTGGTTTATTTTAATTCAGCTTCTACTATTTTTAGATTCCTAGTTACAAGAACTTCAAGGGAACAATAGATGAACTAGGGCAAAACCATTTCCTTATCAATGGAGAAGTATCAGTTCTTAATTCAACCACCATTGAAATTTCAGAGCTTCCTGTTCGGACCTGGACACAAGTAAGGAATGTTCTATTTTTGTACTATGCTCTGAGCCATAATAAAATATGTTTCTATACTCCCCAATCAAAGGATAGTATGAAATCATTGTGTTGTTTCTTTCCATTTCTCAAAAGACTTACAAAGAACAAGTTCTGGAGCCTATGCTAAATGGCACAGAGAAGACTCCATCACTCATAACAGACTATAAAGAGTATCACACAGACACCACTGTCAAATTCATCATAACAATGAATGAACATAAACTAGTGGAGGCAGAGGCTATTGGTCTACATAAAGTCTTCAAATTACAAACTCCTCTTTCTTGTAACAATATGGTAAGTAAAAATTCAGAAGGCTTCTATTTTTGTAGCAAGATAGGCATACCTAGAGAGTCTGTCTGTCTGTCTCTCTTATATGCACATGTACACATACAGGCCATATTCATATTTTAAACAAATAAATTAAATTATAAAACAAAGGATGATGCTCTCTGGAAGCCCTCTCCATTCATTCAGCTAAGACACAGAGTCTCAGGATAGAATCCTTTTGTGGCAAGGCATCTACAAAAAATCTTCAAGTCATTAGTTTTTAGCTGAAATCTTAAGAGTCCAAATTCTCAGTTAGGATTGGAGAAATAGAAAATCAGTTTTGCTAGTAGATTTAACCATGTCTGCCTATTTCTCTACTTTAGCTATTTATTTGATCTCTGTTACATTGGGAAGAGAGCTACTTCCCCCCCCCCCTCCCCAAAAAAAGAAGCTTGTTTGCTCTTGTCACTTTGAGAGAGATTTGTACTTCACTGTAAGTAAGGACTTGTTTTAGAAACCAGGTGTGTACAGTTCCTAAAAAGTATTAAAATACCATAGTGAGAAATGGAGGTGAGTGGGGGTAGACCGTGTACTGTTCTACATGGAATTATTAAAGGAATTGTATCCAGCTTTTAAATGCATGATCACAGCCCTACCATCTATAGATCTATGGTACCTTACTCTTTGTTCCAGGTACTTTTTGACCATGTTGGCTGCCTTAAAAAATATGAGACTGCAGAGGATATTCTAGATGAATTCTATCAAGTCAGACTGCGTTATTATTGTTTAAGAAAAGAGTGGCTCACTGGCATGCTGGGTGCAGAATCGGCAAAATTAAACAACCAAGCTCGTTTCATTATTGAAAAAATAGAAGGCAAAATAGTGATAGGTAAGCACTGTTAGGATTTTGTTACAAGCCATTAAAGATAGTAGAACAAGTGGATCAGAATGGGCAGAACAAAAACCAACATCTAGCAAAAATTATTTTCCCTGACAGGCATCTTGTCTCTAAGCTTACTTTTCTAGAAATAAAAACTTAAATAATTTACACAATAAAATGTAAGCTGAATGTACAAGTTGAAGTTCTAAATGTATATAGGTGCTTACTTTCCTGCTTTCCATTAAGACAAAACTTTTGGTGTGGGTTTCGTGTTTGTGGCATACAAGTTGACATATTTTTAGCATTGTGCAAAATATTACACTTTGTTTTGGCTGCTGGCTTATCTGGATTTGTTCTTGGTGATCTTCTCCTCTAGAGAACAAGCCCAAGAAAGAATTAATAAAAGTTCTCGTTGAAAGGGGTTATGATTCTGATCCAGTAAAGACATGGAAAGAGTCTCAACAAAAGGTACGTTTCTCAATCCCTTCCTTTTAATCCACTCAATTGTTAAGGGTTTGGTTCAATAATTTTTAAAAAGCGAATTCCATAATATTATAGTGGAAAATAGATCTTCATGCCAAACACTGGCTTTCTGAAGCAGATACTGAAGGTACTCTAAAGGAAAATACTGTGAGAAAGGGATGGATTATCTCCTGATCCCCTTGAAAGGACAAGTACTAAGTAACAGATATTATGCTATTAACCCCTGGCCACATCTCTCTTCTGCCATGCCAGGACACTGATGAAGATATAGAAGAAGATACTGATAAAGAAAATCCATCTACTGCAGCCAGTGGGCCAGATTTTAACTATCTTCTGAACATGCCCCTCTGGTACCTGACAAAAGAAAAAAAGGATGAACTGTGCAAGCAGCGGAATAATAAAGTAGGTGGATGAGTCCTTAAAAAAATATTTGTGGTGCAGTAGTATTGAAAAGTCAGATGTGGACTTAACTGTTTCTTGCTGGATTTATTAGGAAACGGAGCTAGAAAACTTGAAACGGAAGGATCCTACTGACTTATGGAAAGAAGATCTGGCTGCTTTTATTGAGGAACTTGATGTGAGTAAACTTGGATTTTGGGGCCAGAAACAATCCATTTCCAGTTTAAGTGAAACATCCCTTATCAATAGTTCTGTGTCTTCATTTGGGTAGGGTGCTGGCATTTAAAAAGGGGGACTGAAATGTTGAGACTGCTGGTATATTTTAAAGTAAACCTACAGGGCAAGCAGGGATGCAGTGGCTAAGACGCCGAACTTGTTGATCAAAAGGTCGGCAGTTCAGCGGTTCGAATAGTGCCACATAATGGGGTCAGCTCCCATTACTTGTCTCAGCTTCTGCCAACCTAGCAATTCAAAAGCATGTAAAAATGCAAGTAGAAAAATAGTGACCACCTTTGGTGAGAAGCGTTCCGTGCATCTTTGGCGTTTAGTCATGCCCACCACATGGCCATGGAGACGTCTTTGGACAGCGCTGGCTCTTCGACTTTGAAACGGAGATGAGCACTATCCCCTAGAGTTGGGAACAACTAGCACATATGTGCGAGGGAAACCTTTACCTTTACCTTTACAGGGCAAGCAAAGCTCAGATGCACACATAGCACTGAAATTCCAGTGACCTGAGTTCTATTAATGAATGCAGAAATTTCTATCTATTTCAGATTTGGGTATAGAATTCCTCTCTTTCATTTAGGTAGAACTGCAGAGTGAAGCTAAAGCAGGAATGCCCTCAATAAGATGATTTTCTTTTGGTGAAATGTAACACTTGTAAATCCAAACATTGCAAGCTATTAGTTTTTGTTATCATCCATACTTTAGGTGATAGAAGCAAAAGAAAAGGAGGATGATATGTTAGGAATCACAGGCAAATCCAACAGAGGGAAAGGAGGGAAAGCAAAAGCAAAAACCCTAAAGCTTCAGGAAATCCTGCCTTCTCCTCAAGGAAGGAGAGTTATCCCCCGAATAACTGCAGAGATGAAATTGGAGGCAGAGAAGAAATTAAAAAGAAAAATCAAGGTAAACAGCCTTTGGATGGGTGCATGTATTCAATTTTCTTTACTAGCATCATAACTTTCTTTCACCAATCCCCAGTTATAATAAACTTTCCTTCGCATTTGCTGATCTATAGAGTGAAAAAATGGAGCTTGATGAGAATCAAGAATTCCCAGAGACCAGCAAGGAACCAGTAACTCTTAAACAAAGATTGATGAGGAAACTGAATATGGAGCCAGGTAAAATCTTTTAGCAGGAATCCATTTTTCCTGTGCATTTATGCTTTCTATGGGATGTGTTATAAGTGGTCTAACAAGCCTGCTAAATTTTAGATGTCAAGAAACAGTCCAGACTGTTCAAGCCAATAAAACCAGTAAATCCTTGGTCGGACTCAGAATATGGAAATGAAGGTTCTGTTGACTCTGAGGTTGAGTCTTATGTACAACGCCAAGTAGCAGGTAATGTTCAAAGAATTTAAAATTAGCTTGGAATCTTAACTTGAATGGTAAAGTACCTTTCCATTCTAATCCACAGTTCCTAGTAAATTTATACGAAATTGTTGCATGCAGAAAGTAAACTACAAGGTTTCTAGGTGTCCTACGCTTGAATTGAAACACAGCTGTTTTGATCCATGCACAAAACAGCTATTTGTGGTCCAGATAAAAGTAGGGTGGAAAGAGAGAGAATGGGACAAAGCCAAAGACAACAGCAACTAAGTAGATAAAGGGAATGCCCCAGCCCAGCAATGGAATAAATTGATCTGGAAAGTGGAGTGGAGAATGAAGACTAGGCATATCAGATTTGTTCTACTCATCCTACCCAGATTTTGTTTTAATTCTTTCAATCAAAAATGCTTAAATAGTTCAATAAAATTTCCACTATGCAATTGTTTATGCTGCAGTTGGAAAAAACACTTTCCTCATTTGCTATATTCCCCTATTCCTTAAGGTAGTCCTCGACTTACAACCACAATTCAGTGGTTGACCACAATTCAGTCCAAAATTTATCTTGCTAAGAAAAAAATTGGTCAGATGAGTTTTACCCCATTTTATAACCTTTTTTGCCACAGATATTAAGTTAAGTTGTTAAGATGGAGGACAGGCAGCAATGGCTGTAAGGAGCTCTTCCAAAGTAAATTAGGTTTTTCTTTTTTTTAACGTATATATAAGTATTTTTATATTTTTAACTCATTTTTAATTTACTTTTAATCTATACCAAACCTTTGTAATGATTTGTCTTTGTAATTCTGCACTTGATATGGCCCAAAGGGCTAATCAATAAATAAAATCTGAAATCTGTTAAATGGTTGTTAAGTGAATCTGGCTTCACTTAATTTTGCTTGATAGAAGGTCACAAAAGCTGATCCTATGATCCTGGGACACTGCAACCATCATAAATATGAACCAGTTGCAAAGCATCAGAGCTTTGATCACGTGATCAAGGGGATGTTACAATCATTGGGTGAAAAAATGTCATTTTTTTCAGTGCTGCTATAACTGAATGGTCACTAAATGAACTGTAGTAAGTTCGGGACTACCAGTAGCCTTCCTTCCTGCCATGTTTTTGGGTTGCAGCTGATTTTTTTCCCCCTATTATATTTGGCAAAAGCAACACATATACAGGATTCTAATTCAGATACGGATGAAGATGCTTTGACTGAAGACTATACGAGAACAATAATAAAACCGAAGGCTGTTTTTATGTAAGTTTCAGATGTGATTCTCCTATTTTGACTGTTTCTTAAAAATATTTGCCTGGATAACAGACAGCATTTTAAGGTTAATTAGATTGAGAAAATAGTTTTTGCAAAAATTTGTTATAGTTCATGAGGATGGGTTTCTTACATAGAAATGTTGACAAAACCAGAAAAAATTTGTTCTTTTTTTAAAAAAAAAAGTCAATAAAACTGCCTTATGTACAAGGTCAGGTTATTTGCTCCTTTTGACCTGTACAATCTATGTCAGACCTAGGGATTTTAAGGCCCCCAGGCCACATTTGCCCTTTGTTGGACCTTTCTCATCCATGTGAGGTCGGTCAGAAATGAAAAAAGACTTTACTGCCAGAAGTACCAACGAGGGAAATGTTACAACAGATGAGCCCAACAGGCTGGCCCCTCTTGTACTTCAGAAGGCAGTTAGATACTTACTTGGGCTACTGGATGCACAGTTGACCAATCTTTCCTAAGGCTGCCAGTGGCTCTGTAGATTAGTCCCACCAGAGGACCAGTAGACCCTCCTATGCCATGTACACAATACAATTTATATATGTGCGTGCCTATGCACCTTCACAGTCCTGTTGCTCCACAACAGTCTGTTTCTCATTGGCCACTTGGGAAAATTAATTGCCCATCCCTGATCTATATAGACAGACAATTGTTTTCCAGAATGTTTGACACCAGTCAGAAGGATCTGTGGAATCAGAACCTAGAATCATCTGCCTGCAGAATAAATATGTCATAACATAGATGGGCCTTTCCAGTTCCCTCCCTTTTTGCTGATGAAGAGCTCCGCAAACTTTAGGTCCATACATCTCATCAACTGGTCATACAAAAGTTACCTGCTGTTTCTGTTTTAAGTATATTCAAACCTTGCTGTATTCTGATCTTTCTGCTAGATAGATGACAGCATTATATATTGTTCAAATGTTCTGTGAAAAATACCACTTTTAATTTTAACCATAATATTACAACAAGTTGCTTCTGTTTTATACTTCTGTCACTCCCCACAATGGAATGCAATGTAAGAGGTTCACAACTTTTTTCAGCTGCTTTCTTTCACTGCAGAGTGGAAGTTTTGGGGGCAAAAAATAATTTTAGAATGGAGTAAATCTCAACATTTTAGCAAATCAGTCCCAAGGTTAATTGCAATCTCTTGGCAAAGTTTTAATTTTTTCCAGTTAGGAATGTATGGGCATGTAGACATTCCTAACTGGAATGCTGGCCCTGATGCAAAATAAATGCATAATTTAATACAGAATTTGTGTGTTAGGAAAAAAAAGGAAGAGGAAGTTGAATTCAAACCATCAGAAGTACAGAGCAGTAGTCTGGGTGAGTATATCATTTACTTGTATCATAGTCTCTGTTTAGTCTCTAAAAGCCAGAATTCATTTGCCACCCACCGACCCCCATTGCCATTTTTAATGCAAGATACTACCTAAACTTAGCCATAGGTATTATGCCACATAATTGAGTCTGTAATATGTCTGGACTGTATAGCCAATGATTATTATTTGTCATGGATTGTGTTACACTACACCACGCTTACTCTTAATTTAAAAATATAAAGCATTACGGGTTGGTTCAAAATACAGGTAGTCCTCAACTTATGGCCATAATTGAGCCCAAAATTTTTGTTACCAAGATAGTTCTTAAGTAAATTTTGCCCTATTCTATGACTTTTCTTGCCACATTTGTTAAATGAGTTGTCACTGCAGTTGTTAATTTAGTAACATCGTTGTTAAGTGAATCTGGCTTCCCCATTGACTTTGCTTGTCAGAAGGTCACAAAAGGCGATCACATGACCCTGGGACATTGCAAATATGAGTTAGTTCCCAAGCATTTGAATTTTGATCACGTGACTAGGATGCTATAATAAGTATTGCAGTCATAAATCATTTTTTTAGTGCTGTTGTAGCTTTGAACAGTCAACAGTAATGTTGTAAGTCTAGGACTACCTGTATATTTTACTTCTTCTAATTCCTGAAGAATTTTTAGAACAATTGCTTCCCCCATTCCAACACAGAAAAATTGAAACAGCATGAATATCAGAGATGTTTCTCATATTCTGCAGTTTTGATTTTCCATATTTTTTCCTATGAGCATTAGTCATTAACATTCCAGTGAGCGACAGCAATGCTTCCCCCTCCCCTCAAAAAAAACAATACCCTTGAAAATCCAGTGTACAAACAAAAGGGCAATATTTTCAACCGAATATTTTCTTTTACTGTCATTGCTTTACATTGTCCTTTTGCATGGCAACCTCTGTAAAAACAAGGTCTAGAAGGCATTTCACTGGAATCATTTTTTCCAATATTATTCAGTCTTTTTCACACTGTTTTTCTTGTATCTAATAGCAGAATTGTTGTCTTGACGTGTGTGTGTGTAACATTTTATTTAAAATGTTTGATAACAATAATAAAAGCTAATACAAACAACTTAAAAGTAGTAAAGAAGAAAAAGTGCAAGAAGAAAAAGAAAAATATATTAAAAAGTGACTTTCAACCTTCATTACAAGAAGTATGGAAAAATTTAGTGTCACTTCACCATCTATAAAGTTTAAGAAGGATATTTCTTCATCCCATTCCCATATAAGCAAATCCAGAAAACATCTTTTCAGTTCCAGTGTTGGCAAAAGTCCATAAAAACTGCTAGTACTTTACCAAAAAAAAATTACTTTAAATTTGATAAAATAAACCAACTTTATTTTTCTTTTAGGGGGGTTTTGGCTGAGACACTGAGTTTGTCAGCTGGAAAGCTGACAGCCCAGGTTTGAGACCCAAGCGCCCTTTGACGGGATGAACTCCTGTTATTCACCCCATCTAGCAGTTCGAAAACATGCAAATGCAAGTAGATAAATAGGTACCACTTTGGTGGGAAGGTAACAGCATACCATGTACCTCGGCTTATAGTTATGTTAGCCACATGACCACAGAATTATCTTTGGACCATGCTGTCTCCCTAGGCTAAGAAATGGAGATGAGCACTGCCTGCTAGAGTCAGATCCAACTGGAGAGAGGAAACCTTTATCTTTATGTTTCTTTTACTTCTAAGAGCCTTAACTTTTGGATCGTTCAAAGATTGTAGGATTTAATGTCTCTATAATTATTTTTTATCCCATAATACAGACTTCTTCAAGGGTTTAACAAGTCTCTTATGCATCTAATAAATCATTTTCCAGGTCACTCTCTTTGTCATTTGTATATACTGATCTGTCCCCCCCCTTCAGAGACCCACAAAAACACAGCCAGCCGAGGGTTAAGAATCACTTGGCACACTCCGCAGTTCTTATCTCAACCTTGGCAGCGATATGCACACCGTCTGCCAAGGACTTTATTAGTTTACACAAACAAGAAAATCACCTACGTAGCTTTGCCGTTCATCTAGCTTCCAAGACTACGAGGTTGCTCCGTTTGTTTAGCTTTGTTCGTCACAAACTTCGTGACTCACGGGCCTGTCTTATATAGACAGGCTTCTGGGTGTGGTCCAGTGACTCACTGATCCCATGACTCCAATCAGTGACTCAGGACTATTTCCTCATACGCCGCAGCTGCAATACTCTTTTGTCTCGCCTTCTTTGGTGTGCGTCCAGGAATGACGTCTCTCCCTCACTCTCATCTGAGACACCTGTTTCCCCACTACTTGGCTCTCTTTCAGCTGGCACCTGAGCCGGTGCCAGAGGGGGGGGGCTGGGAGATCTGGCTGGCTCCTCTTCCTCCTGCTCAGAGCTTCCTTCCTCCAAAGGGATAGGCTCAGAGGAAGGGGCCACAACATATACATCCTACCTGCTCCTCTTTATCAGTTTGATAGTCAAGAAATCTCTTTCTTGTTAATAAAGAAATTGTTGAAAGAGAGTTTTCTCTTTTGATTAGGCCTTGATTCTTGAGACGGAGGATTGCAGAGTAGTCTTCTTTTTGTAGATACTTTGCTACAAATAGAAGGGGAATAATGGAGATATTATGCAGATCAAATGTTAATAACATCCTTGAATATGTATTTTCAGCTGCCAATGGAGAGAATACCCCAGAAGGAGAATTTCCTGTTGTTGACTTAAATATTTGTTAAATGTGTGTAAAATAAATTTGTGGGATATGTTCCCTATATTACAATGTTATATGTAATATGATTACATTCACCACCAAGCTACTGGTAGAAGAGTGTGTGCACTAACAAAGCCTCCAATAAGCCTTATAAGGGCATGTAAGACAAATAGCCTATCTCATCAGGTCTTTCAGATCCAAGGGAGGAATAGGCTGCACAGTTTACGAAGGGAAGGTCCTGGCCCTGTCCTCATTTGTCAGAAGCCATACTCCCGCCTCCATGGAGGAGCTTGCACTCCTGTTATTCTTGGGGAAGATGTATTATTATGTAATTCAGTGAATAGATCACCAACTGGAATATGCAGAGTTGTGCACAAAGGAATATTGGAATCTGCAAACAATTGCCCTCTACCATACTTTCTTAGATAGGAATTGGGCTTTTTTCCCCCTTACTTTCTCCTAGTTGTTCTACTGTCTAGTAGAACAACTAGGAAGTACAACTTAATTATTTTCCTTGATTAGGAATTAAGCATTTCCAAAGTTGTTATCAGTATTTCTGATACTGAAAGAAGCTAAAGATGTGGTGCTGACAAAGATTTGTTTCTCTTCCTTTAGGCAATCAGCCTCCTATTCAGGAACCTTTCATTAAGAAAAAGGCAAAAGCAAAACACAGCAAGGCTAAGAGTTCAAGTTCCAGTTCAGATGATGCCCCCAAAAAGCTTACCAAACCGAAGAAAGCTGCTAAAAGAAGGATGTCTTCATCTTTCAGTAGTGAAGACTCTGATCCTGACTTTGGCCAAAGCCTTAAAAAAAGAGTAGCACTTAAGGTTTGCTTGTTCATATTTTCATCACTATCTCTGATCTTTTAAAGTAACCTTAACCTGCCCTAGGTTAAGCCTACTTTGTTGGACCACAAACTTTATTTGGCATGTTTGAGATAAATATATGTATTTTTCAGGCAGTTCAGTAAAAGAAAAATTGAGGATTAATTGAAGCAAATAACTTGCCTGAGTTTCTCATATTGAGTAGAAGCTTTCTATGCTGCAACACACCTAGCTTGTCATTTGGGAAAAGTAATGTCACAAAATGTTAATTTATCTTTCTCTAGTTTAGATGCTTATTGGGTAAACTAGAAATCTTATCCTCCTCTTAAGGCCTTTGTAAAGCAAGGCAAAGAGCCAAGGACCACTTTTTAATCCTGACCTAAAGCTCCAATTTGTCCTGTCTGCCCATCATAGCAACTATGAAAATGAGAGGAGATGTTTCCATCATATTAAAGCAGAATTATTTGAGCTCTGAAATTCTTTGAAAAATAGCTTGGTGTCTGGTGTTCAGCATTCCCCCAAAACTGCTGCCTTCCTTTTTTCCTGTTTGGTAAGAGGATATTATATCATAAAAGATTTTTGTCTCCTGGTGCTCAAGAAAGCACAAACTGTGATGATGAGCAAGATGTGGAGTGTTGAGTCAATTAGCATCATTATTACTTTTTAAATCCCGTTATCCTGAATATTATAACCCCATTTCTTTTCCTAAAATATTATAATTATTGTTGTGGCATCTATTATATAGAAGATTGCAGTGCTATGCCTGGAACTGTCCTGAGAGTTTATTGTTCTTCATTTTTGCTTTGTAGAAATCCAAGAATGTGGATGAATCATTTGTTCTTGAACTAAGCTCCGATGAGGGCTGTTCTGTTAAGCCCATGATCCGTGAAAAACCAATTCGCAGTAAGAAGATAGTTCATTATCTGGAGCAGTCAGAAGATGAACACTTCTAATCTTAACAACAAAATGTTTTTGCATTTCTTTTAATTGTATTTAAAAATTAGTTCTTTAGTAAATAGAGATATTGATTCCGGATACTTTTTTTATAAGCTTACCTGATGGTATGAAATGCTGTTGTGGTTTTTTCTAATGCTGTAAATATTTGTGTGTGCTTTTTATAATTTTAGCAGTCACTTATTTTTAATAAGACCATAAATAATAAAAAGCGATAGTTTACATGTTATTCATGTCTTTCTTTCAATAGTAAAATATATATGCTTTATTCTCTGGACTCATTCAGACAGCATTCGGATATTAGAACATCTGATCTCAAAGTTCTCTCTGGATTGTTCCATCCAGATTCTAAAGTTCCTTGGAAACTAAAAGGCAGCTTTTATGACTTCTTATCATTTAAATTACTGTAAAACAGGATGGAGAGAGCCATCTTGACGCAATAGTTAAGGCAGTACAGCTAGAAATGAAAAACCCTGATTTCTAGTCCAGCCTTGGACACAAAGCCAGCTGTTGACTTGGGGCAAGTCATTTTATTTCGGTCCTAGGAAGGAGGTAATGATAAATCACTTCTGAAAAACCGTGCCAAGAAAAATAATAGGCACTTGGTCAGGAAGTCTCTGAGTATCAAACAAATTGTAAAGGGCGGGGGGGGCATGAAGGCTTTCTGCTACAGTCAGGAATATAAAAACATTAGGGCTAGGCAATAAAGATAATAAAGGGAGTTTCGAATTACTGACATTGAGCAAACAGAACAACAAACTTATTACAACCATCTTATTCAGAACGAGCCGCCGTTAGAGGATGACTAGATTTTTATCCTCTGCTTATCCTGAGATTGCACTAAACTCCTTCCCCCTGCCGTGAGAGGGCAAGGGAGACCAGTTTCTTACCCACACTGAATTTATTACTCGACTGCCTCAAGACTCTTACATCAGACTATTGGACCAGACCCAAATGCTGTACCCATCTAACTTACTAGATGTATTTGGCGACCGAACTCTTGGCATTGCGAGACTCCCCCCTCTCACAAATTTGGCCCTCCACATTATCGAGGGCCTA
Source organism: Coluber constrictor foxii (assembly GCA_038048745.1). Lineage (NCBI taxonomy): Eukaryota > Metazoa > Chordata > Lepidosauria > Squamata > Colubridae > Coluber > Coluber constrictor. The sequence goes on from CM075961.1 coordinate 77,731,967, forward strand.
CCTTGATGATGGATTTTGGAATCCCGAGAGGTGGCATGGTGCTAAGGGGATTAAGGGCTTTCTTATCTAATTTTCTAACCAAGATTTTAATGGCTTCTGAAAGGGGGGTGGGCATAAACAGGGTGGATCATGTGGATTTGGGGGGCAATCCACAGATGGAGGGTTTAGTAAATAATTTTCCAAAAGTGAAGCCAAAGTCAACACAAAATTACATCATAGGAAACTCGAAACTGGGAATAGGCAGACTTAATACTGGCATGGAAATGGGCTGTTCCATCAAGGTTTTGGTTGGGAGGGGCAGATATGGTGGGAGCAGGAGGCCACATCATGTCAGGGGGGTACGCACCCACTATCTTCAAGCGGTGGCGTGCTCCGACCTCCAAAGCTCTTCTCGTTCCTTGGGTTGCTCAAGGTCTCTGAGCCCGAGTCTTAGGCTGATGTTATGCAACACCAGGTCTGTGGCTAACAAAGCCCCCCTCATTTGTGACCTAAATCAAGAGGGGAAAGCAACCTGGCAGGTATTACAGAGACCTGGTTGGGCAATGAAGGGGGGGTCCCCCTCGTAGAAATGTGCCCACCAGGTTTCTGCACATTCCATCAGCCAAGAACTCGAGGCAGGGGTGGAGGTGTGGCGGTCATTATAAAGGAAGGTCTTGACCCTAGGGAAGTCACTGTCCCTCAGACAACTGTGAGTCCCTCCTCGTGAAGGGGTTATGGGTTACAGATGGGCCTGTTGATTGCGTACCTGGCTCCCTGCCACGTATCGGCAGCCCTGCCTGAGCTCCTCAACGTAATAGCCGAGGTGGCAGTTAAGACTCCTAAGCTACTGGTTATGGGAGATTTCAACCTGCCATCCATTGGTGAAACGTCTGAAGGGGCTCGGGAGTTTATGGCTTCCATGACGGCCATGGACCTGACCCAATTAGTTAATGGCCCTACTCACGGGGGGACACACTCTGGATTTGATCTTTATCTCTGACCAGTGGCTGAATGGTCTAAATATAGGAGATATAGTCATTGAACCCTTGTCATGGTCAGACCATTCTCTCCTTAGGCTTGACCTTCTGACCACTACAACCGACCGCAGGGAGGCGGAATCAATTAAATGGTTCCGCCCCAGGCACCTGATGGATCCTGAAAGGTTCCGGATGGAGCTTGGGCCATTTCCTGAGACCTTGGCTCATGACTCAGCTGAAGACCTAGTGGCATCCTGGGATAGGATGGCCGCTGGTGCTTTAGACCGGGTCGTGCCTTTGCGGCCTCTGACTCGGCGTCGAACCTACCCAGCTCCTTGGTTCTCTGATGAGTTGAGGGGGATGAAACGCCGGAAAAGATGCCTAGAGAGCAGGTGGAGGACCAGCCATTCTGAATCCGACCGAACACTAGTGAGATCTTACATTAAGACCTACTTAGTGGCGATAAAAGCGGCAAAATGTAACAATTTTTCCGCTCTTATTGCATCGGCAGATAATCGCCCAGCCGCCTTGTTTAGGGTTACCCGCTCTCTACTCCAGCTGAGAGCCCGGGAAGATCCTCTGCAAGGACGAGCTAAGGATTTTGCACAATATCTGCACGATAAAATCGCTCAGATTCAGGAAGGCTTGGACTCTAACTGGGTTAATTCGGATGAAATGATTAGGGCAGATCTTGAGAACATTATCTGGGATGAGTTTGATACTGTGACTCCTGAGGACGTGGACAGGTTACTGGGGAAGCTGAATGCGACCACATGTTTATTGGACCCGTGCCCTTCCTGGCTAGTGCTGGCTACCCTGGAGGTTACACGTAGCTGGCTCCAGAGAATTATTAACGCTTCTCTGAGCGAGGGATTCTTACCTCCCGCCTTGAAAGAGGCGGTGGTGAGATCTCTCCTTAAGAAGCCCTCTCTGGATCTGGCTGTTTTAGCAAACTACCGTCCAGTCTCCAACCTTCGCTTTTTAGCAAAGGTTGTCGAAAGTGTGGTGGCACGACAGCTCCCACAGTACCTGGATGAAGCTGTCTATCTAAACTCGTTCCAGTCCGGCTTCAGGCCTGAATACAGCACAGAAACAGCATTGGTCGCATTGGTTGATGATCTCTGGAGGGCTCGGGATAAGGGATGTTCCTCTATCCTGGTCCTATTAGATCTCTCAGCGGCTTTTGATACCATTGATCATGGTATCATGCTGCACCGGTTGGAGGGGCTGGGAATGGGAGGCACCGTATTACGATGGTTCTCATCCTACCTCTCTGACAGGTCGCAGTCAGTGTTGACAGGTGGACAGAGATCGACCTCGAGGCCCCTTACTTGCGGGGTGCCACAGGGGTCGGTCCTCTCACCTCTCCTGTTCAACATTTATGTGAAGCCGTTGGGGGAGACCATCCGTGGTTTTGGGGTGCGATGTCATCTGTACGCTGATAACACTCAGCTGTACATCTCCACCACAAACCACCCCAATGATGCCCTTGAAGTGATGTCCCGGTGCCTTGAGGCCGTACGGGTCTGGATGGGGAGAAACAGGCTTCGACTCAACCCTTCCAAGACTGAGTGGCTGTGGCTACCGGCATCCCGGTACAGCCAGTTAGTCCCATCACTAACTATTGGGGATGAGTCATTGACCCCCACAGAGAAAGCTCGCAATTTAGACATCCTCCTGGATGCACGACTGTCTTTAGAAGATCATATAACAGCCGTGGCCAGAGGAGCTTTCTATCAGGTTCGCCTGATTCGCCAATTGCGTCTCTTTCTAGACCGGGACTCATTACGCACAGTCACTCAAGCCCTCGTCATTTCCCGACTTGACTACTGCAATGCTCTCTACATGGGGCTCCCCTTGAAGTGCACCCGGAAGCTCCAACTGGTCCAGAATGCGGCTGCGTGAGTAATTATGGGAGCAACATGGTGCTCGCATGTAACACCTCTTCTACGCGAGCTGCACTGGCTTCCGGTGGCCTTCCGAGTGCGCTTCAAGGTGTTGGTTCTTACCTTTAAAGTGCTTCATGGCTTAGGACCTGAGTACTTACGAGACCACCTGCTGCAACCGATAACCTCCCACCAACCAATACGCTCTCACAGAGTAGGCCTACTCATGGTACCATCATTAAAACAATGTCGTCTGGTGGTTCCAAGGGAGAGGGCCTTCTCTGTGGGGGCACCTACGCTTTGGAACAAAATACCACTTGGAATACGAATAATCCCAGATCTTCGCATTTTCCAACGTGCCCTGAAGACCTTTCTATTTCAACAAGCAGGGCTAGCATAAACATCAAAATTCTATACCAAGGTCTTAGTAGATACACCAAGTTGACTTAATTTATTATTTACTGTTTATAAAATCTGTTCACCGCCCTGAGTCCTTTGGGAGAAGGGCGGTATAGAAATTCAATAAATAAATAAATAATTCATGCATTAGAATAGATTTGACCAGGAAGAGTAGCTTTGGAGTACAAGGAGCACAAGTGCAGCACTTAACTACAATTCATGAAAGTAATTGTCTTTTTGTTACTTTATGGAAATGTAGGACCGATTTTCTTGTCCTCTGATCCAATGAGTAAGGGTTTTTGAGGGCCTGGCATCTTTTTAATTGAAAAGTTTTAATAAGTTTTGCAAATGTATTCCCATCCCCCTCCCTCCTCCCACCCCCCCTCCCCACTTCCCAGAGCAAAATACAGGATATAGCATTTAACAATCATAATCTAACTGACTATAGCCTCCTATCTCCCTCTTGTACTTTAACTCCCCTTTTCCTAAGCTAAGTTTAAATACTTTATAACATCTCTTTACTCATTCATAAGCTATTTGAAGTTTTTTAGTCCGATATTTGCTTTGAATATAGTCAATCCATCTTCTCCATTCCGACATATATTTCTCATTTGAATGGTCCTTCAAATATGCTGAAATTTTAGCCATCTCTGCTAAGTTTCCTACTTTTAATGTCCATTCTTGAATAGTAGGCAAATCTTCCTTCTTCCAATACTGCGCTACCAACAGTCTTGCTGCAGTTATTAAATTCAAAATCAAATTAGTCTCTGTAACCGTACTATCTGTAATTATACTCAACAAAAACAACTGTGGAGTGAACTTTATCCTCTTTTTAAGGATATTTTGCATAATTCACCATATTTTTATCCAAAATGCTTTAACTTTTTTACAAGTCCACCATACATGAAAATACGTAGCATCATTGCAATCACATCTCCAACATTTAGATTGTAAATTCGGATACATGCAAACTAACCTTTTGAGATCTAGATGTCATCTATAAAACATTTTATAAAAATTTTCTCTCAAATCTTGAGCTTGGGTAAATTTTACATTTCTTACTCATATTACTCATATTTTTTCCCATATTTCCATTATTACTGGTTCTTCAAAATTTTGTGCCCATTTTATCATACAATCTTTAACCAACTCTGTTTCCGAATCTATTTCTATCAATATGTTATACAACCTTTTTATATGCATTTGACTCTGGTCTCTAATTTGTTTTACCAATTTTCTGGTCTTTTTTCCATTTAGCTTATAACTGTCCATACTGAAACTAAGTTTGAATTACCCTTTCTTCTTTTAATGCATGCCTCTCTATATAGTAAGAATCTCTTTATAAGTAGTTACATCCTGTTTTTGTTCTATACTTATATTCTCTATCACGTGTCTGGGTACTGCCCATATAGGTATCTTATCATTTAATTTATATTGATATTTTTTCCAGACACGCAATAAAGCATTCCTTAGTATATGACTTTTAAAAGTCCTATCCACCTTCTTATCATACACTAGGTAAGCATGCCAACCATATACCAAATCATATCCCTCAATATTCAGTATTCTTTCATCTGTTAAATTAATCCAGTCACTAATTGCTGATAAAACAGCTACTTCATAATATAATTTTAAATTGGGCATTTTCAGACCTCTTTCACGTATATTTTGTATTATTTTAAATTTTATTCTCGGTCTCTTCCCTGCCCAAACAAAATTATTAATACCCTTCTGCCATTCTTCCAAATTCGCATCCTTTTTGAGTATTGGTGTCATTTGAAAAAAATAAAAACTTAGGCAAAACATTCATTTTTACTATTGCTATTCTTCCCAACAAAGACAATTGTAATTTTTTCAAATTATCCATCTCTGTCTGTATTTTATGCCATAACAGTTTGTAATTATGCTTATATAATTTCCCATTTGAAGTTGTAATATAAATTCCTAAATATTTAACCTTTTTTACTATCTCACATCCTGTTACTCTTTCTAATTCTTTTTGATTTGTAGTCATGTTTTTAGTTATCTTTGTTTTCCTGATACTTATTTTAAATCCAGATACTCGACCATATTGATTAATTATATCCATTAAACCTATAGTTGATTTCACTGGTTGGGTTAAGGTTACAACCAAGTCATCTGCAAATGCTCGTAATCTAGTCATAATGCCTAATCTTGATTCCCTTTATATTATCTGAGTCACGTATTTTGTTCAGCAATAATTCCAGAGTTAAAATAAACAATAATGGAGACACCTGTCTTGTTCCTTTTTCAATTTTAAAAATTTCTGTTAAACTACCATTAATTATTTGTGCTGTTTGTTCCTGATAGATTGTGTAAAGTATTCTCCAAATTTCATTTTTTGTACCATTTTCAATAAAAACTGCCAATTCAATCGATCAAATGCTTTTTCTGCATCCAAAAATATAAGCACCGCAGGGACTTGGTTGTTCTTTCCCAAATACTCCAATATATTAACAATTTGCCTTACGTTACTTTTCATTTGTCTCTTCATATGTATAAAACCAGATTGGTCATTGTGAATCATTTGTTGCATAACTGACATTAACCTATTTGCTAGTATTTTAGTAAAAATCTTATAATCTGTATTAAGTAATGATATAGGCCTATAGTTTTTTGGCTGACTATGGTCTTGATCTTCTTTTGGAATCAGAGAAATAAAAGCTGTTCTCCAAGATGGTGGTACCCCTCCTCCCAGTTGTATTTTACTAGATAGTTCCCTGAGAGGTTCTATCATTTCTAGTTGTAAATTTTTATAGTAAACTGCTGTCAATCTATCTGTGCCAGGGACCTTACAAACTTTTAACTGCTTAATTGCCAGGAGAATTTCCTCTGTGGTTATCGGTTGATTCAATCTTTCCCTTTGCTCATCTATAACTATGGGGATTTCTCCTTCTCCAGATATCTATCTATATCTATATCTTGTATTTTATCACCAGCATACAATCTCATATAAAATTCTAAAAAAGCCTTTTTAATCATATTCTTTAATCACCTCTTTACCTTTATACTCTGTTTTCTCTATAGTACAAGACTTCTGTTTTTTCCTTAACATATATGCTAACCATCTACCAGGTTTATTTGCATTGCAAAAAGTATTGTGTTTAGCATATAGCAAGTTAGTTGCGACCTGATCTGACATCAACATGTTAAACTGCCCTCGCAGTAAAGTAATTGCTTCTTTTATCTTCTTATCATCTGGATTGAGTATTAGCGCCTGCTCTTTCTTTTTTATCTCTTCTAGTTCCCTCCATTTTTTCCCCTGTCTACGTCTGTATACATTATTCACATTTATTAAAACACCTCTCATATATGCTTTGCTTGCATCCCAAACCATTTCCATGGGTGTTCCCTTATGCATATTTAAAACAAAAAATTCCTTCATTGATTTTTTACATTCTGTCACATTTCCCTCATATCTAAATAAATTTTCATTTAGTCGCCAAGACCTCCTGGACCCCTCTCCATGTTCCAATTCCATCCACATCGGATTATGATCTGTCAGGGTTCTTGGACATATCTTCGTCTTCTTCACCCTGGAAAGGAAATCATTCGTAATTAATATAAAGTCAATTCTAGAAAAGGATTGGTGCCTATCAGAAAAAAATATAAAGTCTTGTTCTTTAACATTCCGTTCACACCAAATATCTCTCAGCTCCATATCATCCATCATATCAAAAAAGGATTGAGGACTTCCTGTGGCGCCTTCCTCGTCGTCGGCGGGCTCCTCCATGCCCGCCGGTCTCTCGGTGCGTTAGAGCCGCCTCACAGCTGGCAGGCGGCTCGAAAAACCTGCTCCTTGACGGGAGGAGCAGGGAGAGCTTCTGGGGGTGAGGTTGAGCCTCCCCGAGCCCCCCAGGATTTTTTCTTTGTCCTGGGGAGGGCTCAGAAGGATGGCTCCCTCCATACCCCCAGGGTATGCTCCGCGCCGAGAGGAACCTCCGCTAAATCAGCGGAGCCAGACGCTGGGAGCAACACCACACTTTGAATGAGAATTGGAGCAAGTTGGAAAAGAAAGAAGGGAAATTTAAGCAAGTATGGATTTTTTTTCAACGGATTTTTTTTTGGAAGAGGAGGGGGGGAAGGGGGGAGGAGAGGAAGAAAAGTGAAAGTTTTTAAGATGGCGACTGGCTCTGCTTGAAAGGAAAGTAATAACGGAAATATTTACAGACAAAGAACTTAAAGGAACAGAGCCTGAATAGATTTCTCCTGTTTTTTCTTTTCCTTTTTTTTTTTCTATTGAAGTAAGAAGGATTCTTTTTTTTTTGGTCCTTTTTAAAAGTAAAGATGCCTAAACCTAAAGGAAGGGGGGGCTCCCCCTTGAATCAGATGAATAAAGTTGAAATGACTCATTTGCAGAGACTTACAGAACAAGAGTTAAAAGAGTTAATTACAAGGTCTTTAGAGAGTATGGTAGACCAGGTAAAAGGCTCACAGAAGGATATTGAGGAACTGGTTTTTGGGAAATATGACCAATTAAATCAAATTATTGCTCAAGTAGCTTCAGATTTTACAACTGCGATGGCTGCAATGGGGAAGAAAATGATTGAGATGAGTAATAAATTTGAAACTCAGATACAAGAGTTGCAAACAAAACTTTTGGAAGCAGAGGCCAAAAACTATAATATTCAGAATGATGTTATTATGCTTCAGATTAAGGTTAAAGAATCTGCAATTAGATTAAGAGGGATAAAAGAAAACAACAGAGAAAACTTAAGAACAACCTGTGCAAAGGCCTTTGCAGAATTATTAAAGCTACAAGAAGAATCAATTTTGGGCTCAATAGCGAAAGTTTACAGAGTTAATTCACGTTTGGCTAAGCAAAGAAATCTGCCTAGAGATGTTGTTGTTTACTTCACGGATAAAAGACTGAGAGATGATATTTTACAAAAGTCTTATTTTGATAGAGTGCAGGTAGCAGGTACACAAATTAGGATCTTCAAAGAGTTACCATCGAAGGTTTTAAAAGACAGGAAAGATTTTGATTTTTTGGTCAAGGAACTGAAGAAAAGTAATATCCCATTTAGATGGGATTTTCCAGTTGGTATAATTTTTAGATATCAAGGTGTGAGACATTGTCTGAATACTATTGAAAAAGCAGAATATTTCTATCAAAATATTTTTAAGGGAGCACCGAAACATCTTAAGGATAAAAAGTCAAAAACAGAGTCTACAAAATGTGAACAGAAAGAAGAAAATCAAAGTGTGTTAAAAACAAAAGGAGATTTTGGTGGTTGTCCAGAGGATTCTATTATGGATTTTTCTGATGAGAAAATTGAACACCTCAGTGTCCTTGGGGGATTACAGGACCTTGAATTGCTGGTGGAAGCCTCAACAAACAAAGATTTACTTCGAGATGACCAGCAACAGAGGTCTAATACTCTTCAAGACATGGGGGGTGATGCTAATCAACAGGAACTAGAGGTTAACGAAGAAATCCGACTGGAAACCACAGCTGACAAATTTAAAGAGCATTGTCAATTGTTTGATATTGAATCAGAAAGCATTGAAAGATCTGGAAAAAGTGGATTATAAAAATTCTTTTAAGAAGTACAACAATTTGTTAAAAGTTCATTCTGAGTTGGACTAACTTTAAATTTATCTATTAAAATGGATTATAAAAACTTTTACTATGAAGTTTATCCTGGATTGGACATGATATCCTGAGTTCAGATGGATTGCTGCAAAATTAGCAGCGATCACTGGTTACCCAATTATATATTTTTTGTGGAACTTATCATCTAGGAGAAGACTATGAAATTGAAAATATCTTATAACCCGAAGGATTGGATTGCAAAGGGTGGCAGGATTTGAAACAATTTTACAGGAACATCTGGGAATGCAGCACTTAGTTGGTTTTTTTCTTTCTTTTTTCTTTTTTTTTCAAGGTTTGAATGCCAAGACTGCAAAAGCCTATTTTTAGGTATTGTATAAGTTAGCTTGAATGAATCTTCCTAGAGCGGTGAATATCTTCGTGGTTGAATTTTATTCATATAAAGTCACTCGGGGGGTGGTGTGGAGAAACGTTTTATTTTGCTGATGGGGGCAGCGTCAAGACGAAGATTATCGAAGTTGGATTTATGAGACGAAATATGTTTGACATCAATCAAGTTGAAGAGAAGATTTAAAGTTGGATTATAGAGTTTGAGAAATGAATTAAATAAGATAATTCTCTTTATGATATAACTGTATGATTATAAATATATATGCACGTACATTTCTTATTTTATGTTTTTGGGGTTTTTCTTTAGTTAAGGGGCGTAGTTAGGACAATTATAATAGTGTTCTTAATTATAATGACTATTAATGGTTTTTTTTCAATATTGTTTAAATATATTATTGTTTGGCTCTTTGTTTGTTTGTTTTTTTTACTTTTTTTCTCTCTTTCCTTCTCTCTCTTTCTCTTCCTCTTTCGAAATTTGTTTAATTGAGAATTCGAATACTTAATAATCTTTTTCTTTTTCCCTTGTTCTAAGTTTTGGTTTTTTTAACTTGTAGCGGAAGTCAGGGGGGGGTTAGGGAGGGGAGGGGGTGGGGTTGAGGGAGGATGGGAGGGGGTGGGGAGGGGGACTGGGGAGGGGGGGTGAAAATGGAAAAATTTTTGTATTGTAAAACTTTTTCAATAAAAAAAAAAGGATTTAGGCAATCTTCCTCATGTTTGAATGTTTTGCAAAAGCCCCTTGTCCTTTCTAGTGTCCAATACTCCATTCCAATCACCCAACAGTATACCCGATTTATAATCCCATTGTATTAATTTAGTATGCAGCAACTTGAAAAAATTTTCTTGTTGATTGGGTGCGTATACTCCCATTAAAAGTATTTTCTTTCCTTCTATTAATAGTTCAATTGCTATATATCTTCCTTGAGGATCTGCTTCAATTAGTTTAGCCATTAAGTCTTTCCTTAAATATATAACTATGCCATTTTTTTTCTCTGGAGCAGATGTCACAAACTATGTTCCCAATCTTGCATTTATCAAATATTTTTGGTCATTTGTTCTAATATGTGTTTTTTGCAAACAAATTACATCATTTTTAAATTGTTTCAAATAGTGAAATATTTTCTTCCTTTTTTGTGAAGAATTTAAACCATTAACGTTCCAGATTAAAAATCTAGTTGTCATCTTTAGCCCCCTGAAGCTTTTGGAGCACTGACTGGAAATCCTCCTGGAATTTCTTCTTCGGTCTTGCCCCTCCCACAGCTTCTGTATTTATATTTGTACTTTCTTGGGTTATTATCTGAGTTTGTTGCATCTTTAATTCTTGTTCTTTCCATTTAGTTGCCGCTCGAGTTTGTCTTTGTTCCTTAGCTCCTTCCGTTTTTCCAAATAATTCCAAAGCTTGAACAGCACCCGAGAGTTGCAGTAATTCTTCTTGAGTACTCAAGGCACCTCCTTGGGCTTGTGTCTGCATACCTTCCTTTCTGGCCTCCCCTGCTTCTTTTCTTCTTCTGGCTCCTGGAGACGATGGGTATCCAGCCTTTATTGGTATAAAAATCTCTTGCCTTCCAGACTGTATTAAGACGATATCTTTCTCCTGAATAATTCACCACTAATCCGGCTGGAACCTCCAATATGTACTGTATCTGGTGGTTTCTAAGTTCATCAACTAAAAATGCATAGTCCTTTCTGGATCTCAACATTTTAGGGGGAATTTTCTTCAGTACTGCAACCTCCTCTCCTGCCACTTGTAGCTTGTTTTTATAGGAAGTTTGTAGAATTCCATTTCTTATCCTCCTGGTAACAAAGTAGATTACAATGTCTCTTGGTAGTTGTCTGTCTAGCAATCCATGAATTAACACAGTAAATTTTGTCTATTTGCCAATCACACTCTGCCTTTGATTCTCCAATTAACTGAGCAAAAGCTTCTGCAAAGATCTCTCTCAGATTTTCCTGGTTATTTTCTTTCAGGCCTCTTACTCTCAAAGCAAATTCCATCGCTCTGTATTGTGTCATTGTAACTTTTACCTCTGTCTTTTCCATCTTGATTTGAGCCTCATCCACTTTATTCTCCAAGTTCACATTAGACTGATTAATTTCTTCCACCCTTTCCTCTAACGATGCAACATGACCTACCAAACTCTGAAACGCTTCCACAATATCTTCTCTTATTTGTTGGTTTATGGTTTGGATTAACTCCTTGATTTCAGCCATTTCCTCAGACACATCTTTAAAAGCAGATGTAATTTTTTCTTCCAAATCAGAGGCTTGTGCCTTTAAAGCCCCCTGAAGGGCTTCAAGTGTCAATATTTAAGTATCCACTGGGGCTATTAAAGACTGCATTTTAGATGATTGAGCTGGTGAACTACCAGCACTCTGGTATTTTTACCTATTTTTATTTGCTTTGAGGCCATTTCCAAATTGCACTTTTTCAGCAGCCAACTCAGTAAATCCAGTAAATCCTCTTAATCCCAATCTTTGGTAAATGATATAGCTTATTAGTAAGTCAATACTATATTCTTTAGTCTCAAAATCTTAATTCTTTAAAAACAAAGTCCATTAATGTTAAACGGTGCTAACAGCGTTAACAAGCACTTTCCTCTTTAACTTCCACGCCCTTAAACGAGCCAGCGCCATCTTCCTTTAGCCTTTTCCCGTTCTTAACAAACTCAGAAGGAAGCAATACTCAATTAGAGTTAAAGTTTAGTACTTGCAATTGTGATCACTCCTGTCTTTGCTCTGCCTGCTTTTAAATCCAATTGTTGTTAAAAAGTTGTTTGCAGGGTGGTCGCGGCGTCTTGTTCTGCATAAAGCAAACACGCCCCGGATCCGGAGCTCTGTCAGGTTTCTGGGGAGCTCTCACCCTCTGAGCCCCAGGATTATTTCTGGAGGTCTTGGGGAGCTCTATCCACACCCGGCTGCTCTCTTTTCCCGAAGGGAAAGTTTCCAAGCTGCTAAACAGCTGATTTTCGCTGTTCCAGCAGCTTTAATGAAATCACAGGGCTAGCACTCCCAAAGGAGCGACCGCCGCCGCCTACTGTGCCACTGGAAATCCCGAGGGTCTGGCATCTTAACAACCCTGGAGTAAGATACTTACTGAATTGTTTAGCTGTTTTCTTCATTTCAAGGGGAAATAATGTTTTATAAAATGCACCCTTCCTCTAATTAGATACTAAATCATTTCCAGTGATTTCTGAGCTTACCAGTTAATCACAAAAAGGCAGTTACTTTTATAAATTGTAGTTTAGTGCTGCACTTGTGCTCCTTGTTCTCCAAAGCTCCTCTTCCCTGGTCAAACCTATTCTAATGCATGCATTGCCTTTATTCACAGAAGGAAAGTTGCCCCTCCACTAATAACATTGGGGGGGGGGGATCAGCACTGTGCTAAACACCACTAAAACTGAATATATTGATTTCTATAGACTTCTCCAAGGGAGACCCAGCTTGACAATTGTTTTAGTAAATTCCAGTTCAGGATATCACATTTTGAATGAATCATCTACTGAGGGAAGTATAGAGTTTTTTCTGAAAATCTACATTCTTAGGTACTTAATGGGTTCAAGTTATTTTCCTTTATTGCTTCTGTTGTCCAAGCAGAAAATCTTAATAACTGGGCACAGTAGTACAAATCCTATTACAGAATAAAATTTCAAAACCTTAAGAATAAAATCTGCCTTTCTTTTCTTGCTCCAGTTCTGGACAGTAGAGGGGAAGAAGTAGTGAGAAATTAGGGACCATTAAAAAACAAATGTTATCAAACTAAAATCCTGAGAATACAGTCAAGCTAAAATGTTAGAATAATGAAAGATTTGTCTAAGAAATACCTTGTCCATCCCTGTCCCCCCCTCTCCTCCCCCTCCTCAAATTGAGCACACAAATAAGCATCAGATTGGAAGGCAGAAAATCTAGAGCAAAGACTCATGCAGGTACATAACAGGCAACTCTGGAGATACATGATTTTGTCACCGGGCAGCAGGGAGAGCAAGTGATAACATAACTCCACAGCCTTGAAAAAATAATATATCACCTGAGGAGATTATTCAGAAAGCCTCTTTAGGACCAAGCTCCAAACTATATTTTGCTTTCTCTTTCACTGATGAATCTCACTTTTGAAAAAACACAGATCTGAGCATGATGTTATCTGTCCCGGACCTTTGGTGTGGCCCCTTCCTCTCCACCCAGCATGGATCATCCAAATGACATTCCAGGGCCCTCTATCAGTTAGACCAAAGTGTTTATTGGAAAGCAGTCAAGTGTCGAAAGAACTGTCAGAGTTTCCACAGGGGTGGGGGTGGGGGGTAGAGACAGAGTGGGCGGGATGGAAAGGAATATGGCTGCAGAGTTTCAACCAACACTCCAGTCTCCTGTACTGTGCTATTTAAAGGCTCTCAAATCACTAAGAAAAATCTCAGCAGCATTGAATGCACCTTATGGAGGAACCAGATGTCCAATTCTTTTGTCTAACTAGAGCTTTTTCAGAGTTATGGATGTGCTGTTGGAAAATAATTTTTGGTTATTTATTATTTATAAAATGTAGTCTATTCTCCCCTTGTTTTTATAATAACCATGTGCAGTGTGGAAAGTTGAGAGATATCAATACACATAGGTATGTATTTTTACTTTCTGGCTTAATACCTTTCCTGAACATAGCCATTATAATTTGCAAACCATAATTTATAACTTAGTGTGTTAGCCAATTGTTTTTTATTTGCTAAATCATGGTTAAGTATTGAATTTCCATGATTTGTGATTCAAATTCAATCATAAATTCTTGGCCAAGTAAGAAATTAATCTAAGTCCATCTTAATTCTATGAGTAATGAAACCTAATAATTAAATAAAAAAATTGACCTAGCATAACACACATTTTTGCACTATATCTTATCCAGTCTCAGTGATATTCATCTTTGCCTTGAAATTTTTCTTGTTGAATCTAATCTCTAAAGTCCTGAAAGTTGGTAGAGATAATATCTTTTAAACCCAAAACTGTTTTCAGAGATTTAGCATTGCAGTTACAAAATATTACTTTATGTACAAATGATTTTTCTGTTTTTGCAACATTTAAGATATATTTCAGAAACATTCCTTTAGCCAGTTGTCCGTTCTACACTGATCCTGCTTCTTATAAACAGATAAAAAATCAACACATAAGACAATGTCCATTATCATATCAAGTTATGTTTCAAATATTGGAAGAAAGCCCTTCAGGTGTGTTAAAAGCCTGTATTTGAACTTGAATGCTGGACATGTGAGATCATGTCAGTAAAAAGAAAAAAATGTGTTAAGTTAGAACAGGATGAGACACCCAAATTATCAGTATTAATTTTAAGGATACCTAGCAGAGACCAACTGAATATTACCTTGGAAAGCAAACAGAGATTAATTTATTAATAACTTCAGGATGAACTAATGCCACATTATGGTTTATTAGTGAACCCAATCAATGAAATTGGGTCAAAAGTCAACCTGTTGTCATATGTTTCCAAAATATTGATAGTCAGTAGCAACCAACATTTCCATACCGGCCCCCAATATTGCCTTATTAGGAATAACAAATAAATATTCTAAGGAAAGCACAGTTTGTTAATGATGGCCAGACTATAAACTATTGTTGATGGCATGATATCATAGCTGCAAAGTCTGGAAGCCAAGACATCAGCTGTTCACCCAGTAGACAACCATACCTCTGGGTGTCAGAGTTTTCCCTGGTCTCTCTCTTTTTCTTGGCTTCAGGCAGAGAGATTAGGGCAGGAAAAACAAAGTCAAACCTGGTGTGGCTCTGTTTATGGAAGGAAACAGGTCTGCTCCACAAGTGGAAAGCAGAAGAGCATCCCAAACAGAATTCCACAGCAGAAGTTGGCAATGATCTGGACTAGATGATCTTTAACCATCCCCTCTATCTCTCCAGTTATGAGATAGATACATATTGGCAGCAGCCCACATCTGTCTGGTTTGAAGGTCTCAGGTTTAGTTCCTGGAATCTTTCCTACAAAGATCTTTTCTACAGAACCAAAAGGGAAAGAAAAAGAGTCCAATTCTGAGAAATGAGAAATCCCTAGCCTTCCTCTTGGGAGACATTTCCAGGTCCCTTCTAAATGTAAGAACCCCAGAATCAAAAACAACAAAGAATAATGAGGAGGATTAATGATACATTTTTCTAACAATCATTTTTTTAAAAAATTCTAATCTATTATCTTTTATTAGAGATTCCTATAACATTTAGTTTTGTTAACAGATGGGTCAGAATTCTATTTGCTTTTTAAAATGAGGTTAAGTCTTACTAGACATCATCCCTGCCTGCTGCCTCTAAGGCATGAGAAAGTCTCTGCTTCCTAGAGAGGAGAGGAAATGGGGCATTGTTGTCCCTTGCTGGGAAGACCACTAGGCAGGCTAGAGAAACAGCCCTGTCACTTTAACAGTTGAATATTTCCAGGCTGAGCTAAAGGAAAAGCCCACCCTCTTTCTCTCCATGCCACTATCCCAGCTAGAGCTGAAGGCTGCAGGAAGAGAACAAAAGATGCCAGACAGATTCAAAACCCTGCTTTAGGTAAAGCAGGTGCCAGCATGCCAGGTGACAACAGCTGAGATCTTTGAGCAAGCCAGATGGAGAGGTGAGATCTTTGAGCAAGCCAGAAGAAGGCATCACATCAGAACTGAAATACAGGTAAGATGGAGAAAACTTGTATTTGCTTTCCAAAAGTAGACCGCTGAAAATTCTACTGCCATATGGATATTTTTATTTAGAAAAGCAGGATACGGAGAAAAACAACGCAGTGTCTAAAGGAGAACACCTTGGGGTGTGTGTGTGTGTGTGTGTTTTGCGTATACCATATATCTTTGCAGTATGATCGTTCCAGGTCTTTTCTTAGAGTGAGATTATCGGAAGCAAATATTTCATAGAAAGGAGTGAGCTGAAAATGTCTTCAATCCTAGTGAGTAATTCGCCACATTATTCCCCATTAATTGTATGCAAATATTCAGTGATTTCAGGGAAAATGTGGGCCTTCCTCTATTCTTAGAGGTTGGCTCAGCCTTCCATCCTTCCAAGGTGGGTAAAATGAGGATCCAGATTGTTGGGGGCAATAAGCTGACTCTGTAAGCCACTTAGAGAGGGCTGTAAAGAACTGTGAAGTGGTCTAAGTGCTAAGTGCTATTGCTATTCTAGAAACTTTACAAAGTGGGGAAAGCAACTTTTTCTTTTTATTGGATCGCAGTAAGCATTAATAGACTCAGCTAAGTTAGGGAATAGAATCATAGAATCATCAGGCTGGAAGGGACCTTGGAGGTCCTTATTCTATTCCGGACAAGTGGTGGTCCAATCTTTTCTTAAAACCCTCTAGCGATGGAGCATTCATACCTTCAGGAGGCAAACTGTTCCATTGATTAATTGTTCTCACTGTCAGGAAATTTCTCCTTAGTTCCAGGATGGATCTTCCTCTGACAAACTTCCACTCATTGATTCTTGACCTGCCCTTTGGAAAATAATTGATCCTCTCTTCAAGTACTAGAAGGAACAGTAACAGAGTTGGAAGGGACCTTGGAGGTCATCTAGTCCAACCCCCTGCTCACGCAGGACACTTATACTAGAAATTTGAACTGCCGATCTTTCTGATCGACAAGCTCAGCCACCTAGGGAGCTGCCTGGGAAATGACTATGATGTCATTATAAGTTTTCTCTTTCTTAGGCTAAACATATCGAGTCCCTTAACTGTTCAGATTATTGCGCAGTTCATGTTCTTATTTGCATTTATAATCCACTTGTTACTAGAGCGGTCCAGGCAGCTGATACTTCACATAACATATGAATAATTAAAACCTTAAAAAAATAGCAAAATTTATTTGTGCTGCAAAATTAAGGATCATTTTAGATATAATTATCAGTGTTACTAAAAGTAATTTCATGTAGACATTTTCATTTTATTAAAAAGATTTCCCAATGCCTCTTTTAAATAAGCAAATATTTTTTTGCTTTCCTAAGCATTTATGCAGTAGCTTTTTAACTACATTGAAATTATGTTTGTTTGTATGTGCGTGTCGTGAAAATAAAATCATAGGTAAATAAATGAGAAATGACTGTGCATTTTATAAATTAATTATAGTGGGCATACAGTTATTAATCAATGAATTAGGACTATGAATTAAGGCTTTGGCCTACTGAATAACCTGATAAATTTATAAACATGTAAGTGCACATTAATACTGACATATTTCTCTATAATATGAAATAATGTAGAGTTTAGTATACAAAAGCTACTCTGGGCTAGAAAAAAAGTATCTATGATATATTCTGTAATATGTTCTAATTTAACCCATATACAAATCTTTGGTATTGAATTATCCTATTAGAATAACTAAAAATAAGCAACAATGAGCATGCCATCCCTATAGTGGGAGATAAAAATCTGGGCAATTTGTATTATTCTATTATTGTTCCATTCTATCAAAAGTGGATCTTCCTTCAAACTATATAAAAAGAATTCAAAATGAACTACTTCCTTACAAAATTCATAGCATATTTGTGATAAACAATCTCCCATCCTGATGACATCCTGATGGCTACAGGTAATCTTCAACTTAATTCATTTAGCAATCATTCAAAGTTAAAACTGAACCAGTCCTTGAATTTAAAAATATTGCACCATCCCCACGATCATTCAGGCTCTGGGCTACTGGCGTATATTTTATGATGACATCCCAGGGGCATGTGATCGCGATCTGTGACCATCTTGGCCAACTTCGGACAAGCAAAGTGAATGGGGGAAGACGGATTCATTCAACAGCCATGAATTTAGAATTGCAGTGATTTGCTTAACAATAGTGGCTAAAGAGGTCCTAACATTTGGTATGACTCATTTAACAATTACCTTGCTTAGCAATGGAAATTTTGGTGCCAATCCTGGTTGTAAATCAAGGACCATTTGTACAGCCACAGAAAGCCTCTCATGGTTCCAGAATGTTCTCACAGCTTAGATTCTGTAGGTTTTGGCAATTTTCTTCCTACTTTTTTGCCGCAGAAAGTTCCTTTGCAGAAAGCAGGACTGGTTAGCATGGGTTAGATATTTTGATCTAACCAGTGGTGTGTATTTTATTTTTTAAATTGAGACTTACAACCCAGTGTTAGGAATGTGCATTTCTGCACACAGAGAAAGATCTCTGAAGTGAAAGAGAATGTGTGAGGCTTGGAAAGATGGGGGGAAGCAACCTCAAGCAATTGTTTTCTAATAAAATGTTTATAGAAAGTTGTTTTGTACAGGCAATATCTGACATGCCTATTCTCAAAATTCTAATTATGTCCACTAACCCCAAAAAGTTATAAATCCTTTGCTCTAAAAGCATAACTTTTGAAATGTAAAAGTATAGTTGGCTTCTTCTTTTAGTTTCAAAGAAGTGCTTCATTCGCTTCCTGTACATTTAGCCCACATTTATGACTGTTTCTAGGCATTGATTTTCTCCAGAGACTGCTCCTGTCTCTGCAATGCCCAGTGGAAATTCTTGTCTCAGCCTAATGAAGCAATCTCTCCCCAAAGCAATTTACCCACTTAGCTAACTGGGATTGGGATAAGCTGTGAGATAGTAGTTCAAATTCCTTCTTTCCAGATAAGTTAACAAAGACCAAAAAAAAAAAAAATACATTCTTGTCTTGATGTTGCCAAGACTTTCATGTTCCTTTCAAAGCAAAATGATTTCCCCTAGAGTAGTTTTGAGATGAGAATGGAGAGAGTGTTTCACTCTGATCTTTGGTACTACATCTACAGTATAGATATTTAGTTCATTCATAGTGTACTACCGTATTTTTCAGACTATAAGACGCATCAGAGTGTAAGATACACCAAGATTTTGAAGAGGTAAACAAGAATTTGCCCTCCCCAGTCCCCAGGAGAACTCTGCAGGCCTCCCAACCCTTCTGTGCACCCATTTTTGTGAAAATGGGATGCACAGAGGGTTTGGGAGGGGTACAGAATGCTCCTGGGGGCTGGGGAAGGTAAAAATGTGATGCATGGGCGGTTTGGGAGGCCAAAAATGGGGCACACAGAGGGTTTGGGAGGCCTGCAGAGTGTTCCTGGTGGCCGGGGAGGGCAAAAACACTGCTATTTTTGCAAAAAAAATGGGCTCATTTTCATGAAAAATGGGGCCGTTTTTGGCCTCCCAAACTCCTCACGTGTCATGATTTTGCCCTCTCCAGGCCCCAGGAACACTCTGCCAGCCTCCCAAACCCTTCTGTGCATCCCATTTTTGTGAAAAATGGCCCTGTTTTTGGCAAAAACGGGATGCAGGGCAGGGTTTCAGGAGGCCAAAAATGGCTGTATCTGGTGTATAAAATGCACCAACATTTCTACCCACTTTTAGGTAATTTGTTTATTCAATCTTGAAAACATGAGGATTCTTGGACCACATATACTACATGGGGATGCTCTTGAGGACCACTCCGAGGCTACAGCTGGTCCAAAATACACCTGTGCCTTAATATGCCCATGTAAATCTGTGTTTTGTTAGCTGCACTGGTTGCCATAAGCTTTTTGGAGCAATTTGAAGTATCGGTTATTTATAAACTTTTAAAGCCCATCTGGCATAGGGCCTGCCTACTTGAGGGAACATGTGTCTCCCAAGGCAAAGTTGCTTTTCCAAAAGACAACTGGACTTCCTTGGTTATTTTCTTTGAAAATATTTTAATTCCCATCCTAGAAACATCCTTCTGAAGAAATGTCTTGGATGAGAATCAAAACATTTTCAAGGGGAAAAAATCAAGAAAGTCCAGTTGCCTGTTGGAAAAGCACCTTTGCGACAACCACAGTAGTGGGTTTCAATTTCGGCCGCTACTGGTTTGCTCGTGGGTGTGTGCACACGTGACATTTCTGCACATGCGCAGAAGTTTCTCACCTGCATAAAGATATCCGGGCAGGTGGGCAGAGCCACCCGCCACCACTGCTACTGGCTTGCCCAATCCGGGACAAACTGGTAGCAACCCACCACGGACATCTATGACTTGGATGATTTTTTTTTAAATTAGATTTATATGCCACCCTTCTCCAAAGACTCAGGGCGGCTTACAATACATTAAGCAATAGCCTTCATACTTTTGTATATTTTATACAAAGTCAGCTTATTGCCCCCACAAACTGGGTCCTCAATTTACTACCTTAGAAAAGATGGAAGGCTAAGTCGACCTTGAGCCTGGTGAGACCCGAACTGGTGCAACTGCAGACAACTGGATGTTAATAACAGGCTTTAATCTGCTTATTAGCCTGTTGAGCTAATAAGGACGTGTACCTTCCACAGTTTCCAGCATCCTAATCTGTTCAGACAGAGTCAGGTGCTCTGGATCCCATCCATTAAGTAATATCATCTGATGGGATCTGGTAAGTATGATATCATTGCTATAGGGCCTGCCCAGAGGAAAGCTTCCCTCCGGATATTCAGATGTCCCAGGCTCACTCTCCTTCTAAAATGCTTTGAAGATCTGTTTCTTCCTCAAAACCTGTGAATTGTGACTGCACAATTCCTTTGGGATGGTGTGTAGAAGTGAGACTAGTTGGAGATTATCACTTCGGGATTAACCATTAAATTTTTTGGATTTTTTTTATATATTTGCTTTTTATTGCTTGCTGTCCAGAGTTGCTTGGAGTTCAGCAGCTCTAAAAATATGCTATATAAATGTAAATAAATAAATAGCATGTTTCGCTGAAAATAAGACCCTGTCTTATACTTTTTTTGAACCCTGAAATAAGCATTTGGCCTTATTGCCATGCGCTCAAAAGTCCAATTGGACTTATTATCAGAGATGTCTTATTTTGGGGAAAACAGGGTATGAAGTAAATAAATACAAAGTATTATAGTGCCTTTAAGTTGGTTTAGATGCACAGCTGTCAACAATAAAAGGTTCATGTGGAATTTTATTGCATGGCTGGGAAGCGGATATTCAGTTTATGTTGTATGTTCTTCGTTTGTGTAACAATTCTATGAATAAATCTAGACTAAGATAGGCCCAAAATCACATAATCCTCATCATCTCTAAAAGAGGATTTGAACCCAGACATCAATTCTCCTAAGCCAGTATCCTAACCTCTATACCACACTGGCTATTTCAGAAAGTTCCCCCCCCCCCCCTAAGAAGACAATTACCACATTTCTAGATATACTGGAGCATTTATTTTAGCAGAGCTTGAATTTCTTGGGGATTTAACTCAGTTACAACAACAAACCATGGATAACTTTAGGGGTTGCTTGATTTAAAACTGCCATGTGTACCTCTTAGATTGCTCAGAAGTCATTCCCAATAATGCATTTATTTCAATAATTTAACTTTACATGCAATCCTAAACTTCTATCAGGATCAAGACCCACGCTCCTCTTCGCAGGTAGAGAGACTCACAACTGAAACAGAAAGATCTCCTGCTATTCCTGAAACATTCATTTTATTCTACACTCAGTTATTAGTAGAGTATTACCACAGGCGGTAGGTAGATCATTCCAAATTATTCGCTGCTTGTGGAGGTCCATCATTTGATTGCATTTCTCCTCTATTCCCTCTATTTGTTATTTAACCATTTGCTTTTAGCAAGTCACCAATCCCCTTAGAGAACTTTATTGAAGATGATCTTTCTGTTCTTCTCTCTTTTCTCCTGCAGCAGCCATGGGCGAATGGGGATTCTTGAGTTCATTGCTAGATGCAGTGCAGGAGCACTCACCCATGGTTGGACGCTTCTGGCTGGTGGTGATGCTCATCTTCCGTATCCTCATTCTAGCCACAGTGGGCAGTGATGTCTTTGATGATGAGCAGGAGGAGTTTGAGTGCAACACTAAGCAGGTGGGATGCAAACAGATTTGTTACGACTTGGCATTCCCTATTTCCCATTACCGCTTCTGGGTTTTCCACATTGTGGTGCTTTCGGCCCCAGCTGTTCTGTTTGTCATCTATTCTATGCACCAGACCACCAAGATCAGCCGTGGCTTAAAGGAAATTGAAGGAAATCAGGAGGATGCCAATCAGGCAGGGAGAAAAGTTCAGGAACAATTTGAACTCCAGCCTAGTCAACGAACCCGAAATATTCAAACTTTCTACATAGTCAATGTCATAGTAAGAATCTTGGCTGAGATGGGCTTTCTGGTAGGGCAGTGGATGTTGTATGGCTTCCAAGTAGGATATCAATATATCTGCGAGCATCGTATGTGTCCTCATCTCATTGATTGCTTTGTATCTCGACCAACTGAGAAGACCATCTTCATTCAGTTCTATTTCATGGTGGGGCTTGTTTCAGCTTTTCTCAGCCTGGCGGAGCTGGCTCATCTTTTGCTCAAGAAGCGGTGCCGGAGATGTCATGTGATCGCTCCTCCTGCTACTGCATCTTATGAACAGCAGGACAATTGGTCCAACCAGAAACAAGAGAAATCACAGCACTTTCTAGCCCCACCTGATGGAGGTACCAAAGGAACATCATCTCATGATGGGATTCCTAACCATTATGAATCCAAGGCTCATTTTCATCATAAGAACTCCACCAAGAGCAGCCGATCTTCCCGCTCTTCTGCCAGAGGTGACTTAACAGTATAAGAGCAGAGAGTATTTCCTTGTCTCTTTGATTTTTTCCCTGGATGAGCTGGATTCTTCCAGGGGCTTTCAGCTAAAGTTGAATATAATTTAGATCAAAAATGCAACATTCTGCACTATGGGACTTGGTCATATTTGTGACAATTCATTATTTACTTTCACATACATATTAAGGGTAGGTTGATATGTCTAAAAATGCTTAAATTTACTACCATGTAAAATAGATTGTTAAGGCGGCTAATATGTTAGAATAGAGGGAATAAAGGAGTGGGATGATTTTCCAGTATTCTGGGATTTTCCTGAGTAATTGAGCAAGTCCCATTTGAATTAGCAAAAGCTGGAATTTATCTGGCTATAGAAGAATATGAGTATCAATGAAAAAACAAGCAAGGATACTTTTGCTTTTTAAACAAAAAAATGCCAGGGCAGAGAAAATTCAGGCTTTTGATTGGCTGGTCAATGGATGTCAGGAGTCCTCCTAGTCAGAGGACTATAAATCAGTAAATGGGTATAAACCAAGGGTGTCAAACTCAAGGGACGTGGGTCGGATCCGGCCCACAGGGTGCTTAAATCTGGCCCATGGGGCTGGCCTGGAAATAGCAAAGTATCAGCCAATGGTGCCTCTGGCAACCAAAACAGAGTGTGGGGGGGGGCACGCATCCCTCCTGCACCCCATTTTGGCCAGCAGGGTGCTGCAGGAGGCATCCATCCCATCTCCCCCACACACCAACCTGCAGAGGAGAAGTACAGTGCCAATCTGGCCCTTGAAGAAATGCAGTTTGACACTCCTGGTATAAACTATTGTTCAAAAGCAAGACTACCTGGCTTCTACTGAGATATCCACTACTGCTTAATGTGCCAAAGAAAGCTGGGGTAGATGTGGTAATGGATGTTCTCTCACTGTAGTGTATCCTCCAGAGAAACAAAAACTGCCTATTGGCACCGAGAGATCTTTGCTGAAGAATTTAAATTTTTAAAAAAATTAAATGTGTGTTTCAAATTAAAAAAAAACAGTAATCATGGGGAGAAGGGTGTAATATGTTGCAGAATAAAGTTTCACTTTAATATCTCAATTTACCAGGGTGACTTTGAATCCCACCTAGGACCTATGGACTTTCTTTACATATAAAAGAGGCAAGAAGCTTCTTTTGCTTCAAAATATCTCACTTTCCCAGGAAAAAAAGATACCAGTAAGCCAATAGAAGAAGTCATTCTGTTAGGTTTAGAAAAAGAAGCAACCTGACCTAATTAACTTTGGGTACAGGGATGTTTTATCTAACACAACACAACCTGTGGCTGCCATTTGGTGAATAATCATATATCTTTCTAGACATTTTCTGATTGGATCCATCATATGCGCTCAAGATTTCAAGAATACCTACAGCCAAAGTTTTCTGGCTATGTATTTGATGGGAGTTTTTCCACTCAGAAAAGTATTTAGGATAAATCTGCGCTCTATAGATGTGATTAGAAAAAACACCCTGCCAAAGTGGTGTGTTGAAATATGGAGCTGCCTTTCAGTAATTGACTCATAAGAGACCTTTGAATGCTGTTTATTGGAGCAGTGGCAACCCAACCACAGGTGGTCTTCATTTAATTACCAATCAGACTTAGGATGGTGATGAAAAAATAACTCACTTTTGAGACCTTTGGCAAAAGAAAGCTGAAACTCAATTGCAGTTTCACTTAAATACCCAATTCACTTAACAACTGTGGTTGATAAGTCCCAATTGTGGTTACTAAACAAGGACTACCAAATCTTTGATGGCTAGTTCTGAGAAAGGATTGAATGCCCACATTTCATCTTGTTCTCCAGTTGTCACACAGCTCCAGAGCTATTATAGATGGCACATATAGTGGGAGACAGACAGGGAGAAGACTGGTTGTACTCCAGATCCATCCACAGCAAGTCTTTTCTTCTTCTTCTTTTTTTTTTTTTGTGGCTTGACTTACGTTAAAGACTTGAATTAAAGAACAGTTGCAGGAACTGGGTATGTCTAGTTTAATGAAAAGAAGGACTAGGGGTGACATGATAGCAATGTTCCAATATCTCAGGGTTGCCACAAAGAAGAGAAAGTCAATCTATTATCCAAAGTACCTGAGGGCAGTACAAGAAGCAACGGGTGGAAACTAATCAAGGAGAGAAGCAACCTAGAACTAAGAAGAAATTTCCTGGCAGTTAAAACAATTAATCAGTGGAACAACTTGCCTTCAGAGTCCAGAAATTGTGAATTCTCCAACACTGGAAGTTTTTAAGAAGAGATTGGACAAACATTTGTCTGAAATGGTATGGGGTTCCCTGCCTAAGCAGGGGGCTGGACTAAAACACTTCCAAGGTCCCTTCCGATTCCTATCCTATCCTATCCTATCCTATCCTATCCTATCCTATCCTATCCTATCCTATCCATTCCATTCCATTCCATTCCATTCCATTCCATTCCATTCCATTCCATTCCATTCTATTCATTACATCATAGTCCCAAGCAGGGATGAAATCCAGCAGGTTCTGACAAGTTCTGGAGAATGGGTAGAGGAAATTTTGAGTAGTTCGGAAAACCAGCAAATGCCACTTCTAGCTGATCCCAGAGTGGGGTAGGAATGGGGATTTTGCAGTATCCTTCCCTTGCCATGCCCACCAAGCCACGCCCAGAGAACTGGTAGTAAAAATATTTGGATTTCAGCACTGGTCCCAACCCTAGAAAGCATCCCCATGGGAACTCCTGAGATCTTGGAAAGCAGTCAGTAGTGGATTGTCCTTCGACTTTATATCAAAGGTATTGCTCTGATCTCATTGAGGAACCTAATAAGTTTCATCATAAAACTTATTACTTTTGTGAGTAATGTAGTCATTTTAATAGCAATCTGTTATATTTTGTTCTTAAAGCAACTATTCGAAAGATTTTAATTATACCATTATGCCATGTATTAGGCCCTACAGTTGGGTAGGAAAATGACAGCACTGGGCCCTTTGCAGATTTGCTTCTGCTCTCATGACAAATATGCACGAAATGGGATTTTTTCAGCCTATATGGAGAAGCCACAACAGTTTTCTGTTCCCAGCTTCTTGTACTTCCTTTCCACATGATCCATTTTTTTTCTCCCACAAGTCTCAGTGGGAACTGAGACTGCTTTTAAAAAGAAGTGCCATTTGAATCATCTACACAAGGTGTTTACATCTACTCTACAACCAAGGCAGCATTTTCCAGATGTCTGTGTGTGAAGTAATACTTTTGAGACCACAACATCTTCAGGTCAAATTTTGATAACTACGTTACCAAATTCATGCAGTGGTAACCACAGATGGTCTGCCATTTTTTTCCAAGATGCTGACCCAGAGTGAACTAAATTCATGAGATCAACAAAATTTAAGTAGCTTTAAAACTGTCATCATAAAGTTTGCTATTTTTTACTTTTTCATTCTGGATTATATCTTCTTTTTTAGTCAATGATCAGTTTATGGGAATCTGGTGGTTACAATGCATGTTGTTAAGCATTCAACAAGATGTACAATATCCTAGAGGAGAAAAAAAAAAGGCAAAATGTAAGCTTGAATAAATTACCATTATATGGATAGAGAACTGGTTGAGTATTTGTGTGCCGTTCATACAACAATGTCAAATTGGAAGAAAACTTCACATGGCGTACTGCAGGACTCAATTCTAAAGCCAATGTTCTTCATTTTATAAGTTTGGATGATGGGCTACAAAATACAATTCTTATATCTGCAGATGACACAAAGATGAGCAATAACAAACACACCATGGAGGACAGCTTGAAGCTTTAGTAGAAAGTTGACATACTGGAACAATAGATAGAAACCCACAAGATGAATTTCAGTTAGGACAAATGCATTTGAGTAGGAAAAATGAAAGGCACAAGAAAAAAGTAAGAAACACATTGAGCAACATGTGTGAAAAGGATCTGGGTGTCTTGGTGACTCACAAGTTGAATGTGAGCCAAAATTTTGACAGCTGAAAAAAACTACAAATGAAATTCTAAATCACATCAAAAGAAGTATAGTGTCAAGCTCAAGAAGAATCACAGTTCTCCTGTCTTTCTTCTCTATTATGTGTTGGTTGTACCACATCAAGAATACTCTCTCCTATTCTGGACGCATTTTAGGAAAACTGACAAACTAGAGGATACCCAAATAGCAGCAATCCAAATAACAAGGGATAGAAGGAAAACTTCATGAGGAACACTTGGAGGCAGAGGAAATATTTAGCCTAGGAGACTTAATGGCTACCATGACCTACCGCAAGGGTTATCATTGTAGAAGACATGGCAGAATAGTTCAAAACTGTTCCAGAAAACAGGATTTAAAAAAAGAAACCAATCGGTTTAAATCACAATTTTGGATATGACATTGGAAAAAAACATTTTTAATACTAAGAGCTGGAATGGATTGCCTTTGAGATGTGGTGGTCACTCTTCCACTGGAAACATTTAAACAAACTTTGGATGGTCATCTGACAAGAATGCTTTAGTAGTGGCTTTCTGCCTTGGGCAGGGGTTGGACAAGGTGATCGCCAAGGTCCCTTCTGACCTTTACATACCATGTATCCATATGTACACAAACATAGACAAATAGTGTGCATAACAGTTGACCCACAGAGTAGAAGAAGCAGCTATTTCCTTTTCCTCTCTGCAACCTATTAATGTCAAACTATTAAACTTGGAATATTTCATTGAAAAGTTTTATATATATATATATGTGAGCCTATGGAGCTCTCTACAGAATCTTGCCTAATTTCTTGCCAACTTCAACCCTACACAGAATCCATCACCTCACATGTACAAAATTCATTCCATTTCATAGAAACAATAAAGAAACAAAACCTACAACCCAGCGACCTACTCGTGAGCTTTGATGTCATATCCCTCTTCACCCAAATACCTATTAGAGAAGCCTTGACAACTATCCAAATCAAATACAACCCCGCCAAGCACATCCTAGATCTGATCAACCACTGCCTAACCAAGACATACTTCATCCACAATGGACAAAGATACAAACAGATAGAAGGAGCATCTATGGGATCACCCCTCTCACTCGTCATCGCAAACCTATACATGGAACATTTTGAAACCAACGCTTTCGATAAATCTGAACACAAACACAAACTCTGGTTTAGAAATGTAGATGACACTTTCATAATTTGGCCACATGGAAAAGAAAAACTGGACAACTTCCTCACACATCTCAACAACCTACACCCCAAAATACAATTTACTATGGAAATAGAAGCTAACAACCAACTCCCCTTTCTGGACATCCTAATCTACAAAAAACCCAACGGCTCCCTAGGACACACTATCTACCAGAAAAAAAACCACACACCAATCGCTACTTAAACACACAATCACATCACCACCCTGCACAGATCAACTCCATAGCCAAGACTCTCAACTCCAGAACCAAACGCCTAGCCAACAAAGACCACCTGAAAACTGAATTACACACTTTCACAAATGTATTAATCTCTAACGGATTCCAAAGAAACACAATTACCAATCTAATCCAAAGGGAGACACCCCCCAAGAACCGAGACACAGAACAGGACAATGGCATCCTCCTCCTCCCTTACATCAAAGGCACCACAGATAAAATCAGCAAAATTCTCCACAAACACAATATCAAGACAGCATTCTGCACTGACCAAAAAATAGCCAACATCTTAAGAAACCCCAAAGACAATATCCAGCTAGAATATCAAGGAGTCTATGAAATACCATGCAAAATCTGTCCAGCCACATACATTGGACAAACTAATAGGAGAATAAATGCACGCATTGCAGAACACAAGAATGCAATCAGAAAAGAAGAAAAAACTTCCTCCCTTTTCCAGCACCTTGAAACAACAGGACACGAAATTGAATTTGAAGGAACTAAATTAACCTTTAAAACTGAACACTTCAACAAGAGAATAATCATGGAAGCCATCAAAATAGAGAAACACCCCCATAACATGAATAAATGCGACAATACCTCCCACTTACTGGACATCTGGAAACTAGCCCTAGTCAACAGAAGAGTCCCAGCCACAATGATTAACACTGGACCCAAGATAACACATGACACCACCACCAATCATCCTCACCAGATTCAAACCCAAACCCATCCCATAGATGAAATACAATCACCATCCAGAAGCCAGATCACGGCGGCATCACCAGCTGCTGCACCTCCCTCTGATCCCCACACAAAGCAAACTGACACACGCCATGAACACATGGCAAGACCTCAAACTCAGAGCCAAACCAAAGCCCGGGATGTGGCATCACAGCCATCTGCTCAGGACATTACATCAAAACACTCAAGATATCACAACACTAGAACTCAGGATGTTAACACACAGCCCATTACCCAGGTTGTTAAAACACAAAAAACTAATGGGCACACCCACATAGGCCCTCGCCCACATAGGATGTTACGAAACAGCTGACTAATCTGCAAACATTAACTCCATCAACCAATCAAGATGTAACAACACAGGCAACCAACCCGCTCACAGCAACAAAGCCAGCACACTTCCCCACCAATATGTATAGAGAGATGGCAGCTCTGATCACGCTTTTCTCGCAAAGCACGAAGCCGAAGACACCAGCCTGAAGATGACGAGTGGGACCTCGTCAAAACATCGCCAAGATACTCTCAATCTTATACGGGAAAAGACCCAAATACACTAAAACCTGCATATATATTTATAGTTTTTATATCGAAGCACCTGGTCTACCCCAATATGGGAGTGAGCGTACTGCTTCCCTTTCGCCTTTCAGCTCCAATCTAGAAGCCCTCAAGCAGTCGCATTCACAACAAACCATTTTATACTAAATTTATGTTTGCTGATAAAGAAATAAAGGGAAATAATACACACACACACACACACACACACACACACATCCATATCCATATCCATATCCATAATATTTTGCACTGTTTTATTTTCTACATAAATTTTACTCATCATGCAATGAACAACTCAGAGGTGATTTTGGACATGGTTGTGTAGTATACTAAACAAAAATTGTTAGCCAAATATATATATTTATCCAAGATTATTTTTAATATTTCCAGTGGCAAATGTTCCTCTTCTCTTCCCTTGGGACATTATTTCCCTGGCCAATTGTTTTTTAGATTAAAGGCAGTTTTTTCTCTATTGTATTAACTCTTGTGTAGCATTCAGTAAGAAGGTGGTTAATAACTTTGGTCTTCATGTATTAAAAATAATTCACCTACTGGGGTTACAATTTTGAAAGCCTATCTTTCTGTGCTGGAGACAATTTAGTACCTAATCTATTTATGGATGGAGAAAGGAATTACACTGCCAAGCAGGCATCCTTTCAAATCACAACTGATGCAGGCTCCAGAATCTCACCCTCTCAAGGCTGTCCAGAAAATGTCTTTTGAACCTTGAACAATTGAGAATAAAAAGATGATGGTGGGCTTATTTTTAACCTTACCCTATTTGCTTCAAGCCTTCCCTCTTCAACAGAAAAGTATGAAGAAAGCTGGTCCAGTATGCTCAGTTGTTTAGGCACACTGTGGCTTACAACTGTCACGACTGATTCTATGTAGTCTTTCAAACATTCACAATGGACATAAAAGCATATTACTATTATTATTATTATTATTATTATTATTATTATTATTATTGATTTAATCTTCAGTTTGATTCACAGTCTGGGACTGGTAAAAACTTAACAATTCAAATCCTAACTAAGGACCTAAGAGCTGTTTAGGTAATATCCTAATATATAGACAGTTCTGAATAAGGTGGAATTATTATTATTATTATTATTATTATTATTATTATTATTATTATTATTATTATTATTATTATTATTATTATTATTATTATATTTTATTATTATCTCCTTTATTCATTAAACATGAAACTCAGTCAACTGAACATTTAAAAATGTATCACTAATGTCATTGACTGGTGCTGATGGTTGATACAGGTTGGTGCCAGCATCCTAGGTATCAACTGGGCTAAAATCAAGTAGGTTCCAACAGGTTTTGGAGAACCGGTAGCAGAAATTTTGAGCAGTTCGGAGAACCGGCTGGCCCCAGAATGGGGTGAGAATGGAGATTTTGCAATATCCTTCCCCGAGAGTAGGGTGGGAATGGAGATTTTGCAATATCCTTCCCCTGCCATACCCATCAAGCCATGCCCACAGAACTGGTAGTAAAAAAATTTGGATTTCACCACTGGTATCAACCAAATATTTTATTATTATTATTATTATTATTATTATTATTATTATTATTATTATTATTATTATTATTATTATTATTATTATTATTATTATTATTAGCACAGTCAACCAGATGTTCATACTGGGTTTGGCAGATTTTGTCTACCTATCGAGTCCTTACCAAGGACAGGCAAATCTGGATGTTTGATGGTGTTACAGATATTGTTGTAGGATGGAAGCTGTTCCAAGTAAAGCTGCCTTCTGCAATTGACATATGGCAAATTTGTCAATGCCAATGATGTTCAAGTGGGGCTCCAGTTGTTTTGGGGATTGCACCCAAGGCGCCTATTACTATTGGTAGTTCCCTTGCTTGTCTTTGCCATAGACATTTTACTTCTATTTGTAGGTGTTTGCATTTTGTTATCTTCTCCAGTTCTTTCTCTTCTATTCTGCTGTCTCCAGGCACTCCCACATCCACTATCTAGACTTTTTCATCTTTCTTCTTCCTATTGTTAAAATGCATATGTTGTCCAACTCCTAGAAACTCTAGATGGTTTACAAATAATTTAAAACATGAAAACAAGACAATTAAAAACAGGAAACAAAAAAAGGGAGAGATGGCAAGATATCAAACAGGTGGAAACAAAAACCAAACTAGGTTAAAGGGAGGCTTCACTCATCACCAGTAAAGGCCTTTAGGTCCCTTTGAAACACCATTAGGACTAGAGCTGAGGAAGGGTGTTCAGTTCTCAAAGGGTTAATCTTTTTCCAGGTCACAGGAACTGAGAAAGAGATAGATAGCATTGCTTAATTGAAGGTCAACTCTGCTAGGTCCACCAAAATAGGCACTATACTATGACAAGCTTAATCAAGACCAACTTAACCAATGCCTTAAACAGATCCAATTTGGGAAAATTTTATTGTTGTTTAAGTGAGAAGCATTGACTAATGAAGAATTGCATCCCATCATAGTATCAACTTCTGAAGAATAGACGTTCTCAAACAAATCTCAAACCTGCCAACACAAGAGAGCAGATCAGGCCAAAAATACTCTTGTTCAGCATTTTATGTTCTAGGGTGGCCAAGCAGATGCAATCACTACCTTCACAAATATAGACAAGAGAGTAATGCCTTCTTTTAGTCCCCAACAACTATTTGAAATCAGATCTCCAAATTTTGATTACCATAAACTATTGTCTAGCCTAATAGCTCATGGGTCCCTTGGTCCATGGAGAATTGCCACCTGTGGTCTTGGATGGGGTGGCACTGCCCCAGACTACTCCTCCAAAAACAGGTGGAAGTCATGGCCAGAAAGGTTGAGCCAGGTCCTGGCGACTTCTTGCCTACATGAAATGATACACATCCATGGTGCGAGGGATATGTTCTCTGCCTTTAAAAATAATAAAGACGGGATACAAATAAAAATATGTCTATAGTTTTCCATTACTTTTTTCCAGAATATTTTTGATCCAATATTCTACTAACTCCTCTTGACCTTACTGAGTTCTTAGCCAGCCCAAAGTTATTCATTTTACACACAAAACATCATGGGTTATCTCTTTCATTAGGCATTTGTTGTTTATTTTCTATTTTGAATCATGAGGGTGTAAAGAGGAGCGATAGGTGGCATGTGGATGGCTGTAGATCGCAGGTTGTAAAATAAAGGACGCCAAAGTGTTTGCAAAAAGGAACAATTCCTGTCCTTTGCTCCTATGCTTGTGTTTTCAATATTGCTCGCTGCTATTTGGGGGAGGGGATTGCCTCTGCAGGGGTGGTTGGTAGAGGCTGATGGCCAGGGGTCAACCATGGCATTTCCTGTTGCAGATGGAATGGGACCCCAAACTCAGAGGTGACTCTCAGGGGAGGAAAGTAAAAAGAAAAACAAACAGAGTCATCTGGCACTGTTCACCTTCCCCTTCTTTCTCATATTAACCCCTTTTTTCTTGACATGCATAAATATATATATAGCTTGCAGGTAGAACTTCATTAGAAGCTGTAATTATGGAACTGCCATGTAAAGCGCAGGTTTTCTAGGTTGATTTGAGCATTTTACATCAGAGCAGTGCAAATAATGTTCTAACACCCTCTTCCAGTCACTCTGCTGCGGCCTCCTCATTCCCTACTTGTCCTTCAGTCTTCATCCAGATTCCAGATGTTTTTGTTTGTTCCTAGAGGGGATGTCCTTGGGCTTCCTGGATTTTGACAATACAAGTTGCTGAAAGGGGTTTGCATCTTTCCTCCATGAATATGTACACTCAATATTCCTGCATGGGGTGGCTGTTGAAGAGAGAGGCTTCACTAACATTAAAGGAAGACTTGCAGAAATAAAAGTCTCAGGTTTTTTTACAGTGAGATGTCAAAGCCAAAAAAAAGACTCAATAAGATCAGAAATATTTCCTCACCTCCCCCCCCCCCCACACCCCACAATCAAAAACTCCAATGGCATCCACTCCCCAAAACAGAATCAAAGCTGGTACTCAATGCAAGAAGAGTTTGACCTCTCTGTCTTTAATTATTTATTTTCCTTAAAAAGAAAGAAAAAGGTCAAACTTTCCTCTGGAAATTGTCAAAAATCAGTGGATTTCAAACCAGCACTATTGATTGGTTTCAAATGCTGGGCAGAAAGGATATTTCAAGGGGAACCACCTGCTCAAATAAATCCCTTTCTTTTTAGCTTTTCTCAAAGTATTCGAACACAATTACTGTAAGGATTAGAATAACTAAAATAGGTTGCTAGAAATTATTGTGGCTACAAAACAGTGGTGAAATTGAGCCAGTTCTATCCGGCTCGGTGAACCGGTAGTGACGGCTGAGGGAGGCTCCGCTCACCCGCCCAGACGTCATCACGTCCCGTTTTTGACTCTCTGTGCATGCGCAGAAGGCTCTGTGCAAGTATGGAGGAGGTGCACACACTCACATTTGCGAACCAGTAGTGAAGGTGAGTAAATTTCACCCCTACTACAAAGATAAAATGAATACAAAGGTCAATGCAAAGAGGAGACAAGTGCATCAAAAATACTCGTCTTTGAAAAGGGGGCCTGTAACTATGGATGCTGTGCTGCAGTCCTATAGGAAGGAAGGAAGGAAGGAAGGAAGGAAGGAAGGAAGGAAGGAAGGAAGGAAGGAAGGAAGGAAGGAAGGAAGGAAGGAAGGAAGGAAGGAAGGAATCTGACACAAGTTTAGGAAGATTTCACTGTAGAAATACACAAGTACAGTGATAATTTGTGAGGATTTTGCTAATGAGGAACCACCCATGGTGAATAATAATAGCAGTTCTGTTGTGCAAGATGTCTAAATACTTGAGAAATCTTCCTTTCATGCATTGTATACATTACCTTGTAACCCCAGTTTATTGTTTTGGGGGTCAGTGGTAATTGCAGCTTCCAGAATTTAAGCAAAAAGAGAGACCTGGCCTAATGGTAAAGGTATTTCCTCTGTCCCTGGCATCCCTGTACTGGCTGGATATCCTGGGAATAGTCATCCTAACATAGGCCAGGGGTTTGAGTTTAGAGTAAGGAAGCATCAGCTATCCCCCATTCCCCAACTTTATGAAATCTCCATTTCAGCCTCAGTGGTGGTGGTAGTGCTGGGGTGGAGGGATAGGAAAGGATTTTAAAAGCAAAAATGGCATGTTAAGAAATTGTCAGACAGAAGAGGTGGGGGGAAGGGAAAGCAAAAGAAGAAAAAAAAATAGCCAGAATCACAGATCACAGGCCTGGCAAGTAACTACAGTACATCAGCAGAGCTTATCTGTACAAGCTTCAGTCTGCAGTTATCTGAGGCTCTCAAGGGCACTTTGAATCCCCATATCTGGTCCTCATGAGACCAGGTGCGTCTGCCAAACAAGCTTCCAAAACTTCATATAGTTTAGTCTGAGTTTTTATCTTTGTTTAGAGATAGGCATTTGCTTCGTGTTTTTCCTTGAGGATTGCAAAAGAATGTTTAAAGAAAGAATAGTTGCTTCTAGAGAAAATGCCCATCTTGTTTTGTTATATGCTTCAAGGTGTCTGTAAATCAAATCTGAGCTAGGCTCCTGTGTGAATGCTTAGTTAGCCATGAGACAATTGGTTGCGATTCTTGGGGTTCTTTGTGGATAAGAATGCAATTAGCCTTTAATCCAAAGCCAGTATTAACTCAAGTGTCTCTCCCAACAGCTCCTAATGATTATCAATTGCTTTCTTAGAAACCAATATGGAAGGCCTTTGTCATAACAACCTTCCAGGATACTTTGATTTATGACAACAACTGATCCCCAAATTTCTGTTGCTAAGAGAGACAGTCCTAGATTTCCTGGCAGTTTCCCAGCCAAACACTAACTAGATCAGATCTTGTTTGAGCTGACTAACGACGGTCTAGATACTATTCAATTTAGATTGTTTCCAGGCCTTCCACTAGTTTATAATATTTTCCAACAAGCCTCTATCAGAAATTGTTAACTCTTAGATGGCACTCTTTCCTTTCCTACTAGAAACTGGATTGAGTTGTGCCTTAAAATACCACAATATTCAGCCAAGAAACACCAGAACTGTCCAGGTAGTCCTTGACTTCCCACCACAATAGAGTCCAAAATTTCTCTTGCTAAGTGAGACAGTTGTTAAATGAGTTTTGCCCATTTTACAACCTTTCTTGCCACATTTCAGGGGTGAAATGCTACCGGTTCAGACCAGTTCGGACGAATCAGTAGCGGATATTGGGGCTGGTTCACTGAACTGGTAGCAATTGCTGGCTGGCCATGCCCCCAAACCAGTCTGTGGCCTGCAGCCCTGCCATGCTTGCCTGCCTTCCACACTGCCTTCCTGGCAGTCCCCCATGCCCACTTGCCTTCCAAGATCGGCGTCCAGCCTGGCCCAGCCAGTGGGTGGGCAGGCAGCCCTTGGTGGAGCCGCCACTGCTGCGCTGTCCTGAGACATGTACAGCAGCTCTGGGGCTGGGACATCCGCCTGCCCTCCCAGAGCACCACCGCAGTGGCAATCCCCTCTCAGCCCCAGAGCAGCAGCTGCATCTCCACCAAGAGCTGCCCACCATCAGCCTTACCAATGTGCTGGCTCTGTTGGGCATGTTGAATATGCCAGTGGAGGATCTAGAAGGTAAGGCCATCACTGGTGGCAGGGGGGGAGGGGACGGAGACACGCTGTGCTCGACTCCTCGGAGCAGCTCAGCTCACTCGCCTTTTGGGCCTGGCATATTCGGCTTCCACAGGGCCTTTGCCCAACTGCTGCCCACAAAAGAAGGCTCTGAGATTCGCTTGGGCAGTCAAGCCAGATGGCGGGGGAAACTGAAAGCATTGGGGGCTTCAGAAAGGCAGAATATACAGCTCCTGGCTCTAACAGTGAGTGACATACGTGATGTCAAATTGGCCACTTCCACCCGGTCACATGCCCACCAAGCCACGCCCACCAAGCCACACCCATAGAACCAGTAGCAACAATTTTTAGATTTCACCACTGCCACATTTGTTACAGTAAGTGAATCATTGCAGTTGTTAAATTAATGACATGGTTGTTAAGTAAATCCAGCTTGACTTTGCTTGTCAGAAGGTTGCAAAAGGTGATCACATGATCTGGGGATCTTGTAAATATCATACACATGAACCAGTTGCCAAACATCCAAATTTTGATCATGAATGACCATGGAATGCTGCAATCGTCATATGAAAAACAGTCATAAGTCACTTTTATCATGTTGATGTAACCTTGAATGGTTATAAGTCGATGACTACCTGTACCTTGGAAGGCCTGTGCTTCTCACCCTGCCATATTCAGCTGCTGGATTCCTTGCATAAAGCAGCTGGAAATTGAGTCATATTAAGAAACCCTTGTTTGGATTTCAAGTCCTTCCTTTACTATGGCCACAATGCAGCAGGTTGCAGGTCTGACTTTTCAGGTTGACTTTTCTTTCCAGTACAGGTAATCTTCCACTTAAAACCAAAATTGGGCACCTTAAGAGGTTGCAGAAAAAAATGCTTTGAAAAGCCTCTGCCGATCAGGCAAACAACTGAGATTGTCAGAGGCTTTTCAAAGCATTTTTTAAACCACCTCTTCAGCTGAAGAGATTGTAGAAAAAATGCTTTGAAAAGCCTCTGACGTTCCCAGCTGAGCTGCGGGATCATCAGAGGCTTTTTTTTTTACTTTTAAAAGCATTTTTTTGGCCGAAGAGGTTGTAGAAAAAATGCTTTTAAAAGTAAAAACAAAAAAGCCTCTGATGAGGTGGGCGGGGTAAGTGAGTGGCAACCGGACCAGGGACCAGTTTGGAGGCGTGGCCAGCCAATGTTATTACCGGTTCTCGGAACTACTACAAATTTTTACTACTGGTTCTTGCGAACTGGGAGCAACTCACCATTGCTGCAGTTGTTAAATTAGTAAGATGGTTATTAAGTGAATTTTGCTTTGCTTGTCAGAAAATCACAAAAACTTCTGCTCACATAGAATAGAATTAGCATTTTTATTGGCCAAGTGTGATTGGACACACAAGGAATTTGTCTTATGCTCTCAGTGTACATAAAAGAAAAGATTCATTCATCAAGAATCATAAGGTACAACACTTAATGACAGTCATAGGGTAAAAACAGTGGTGGGTTCCTCCGGGTTTCTCTCAGTTCCGCTGAGCTTGTAGCAGTGATGATATGATGTCACCAAACCGGTTCTGGTCCCCCTGACTCCCCCGGCCCCCTCACCCACCCACCCATTATTCTTACCTTTTATTTGGCCCCATCCCCAATCTATTGCTGCCTTCTGAGTCCCAGTGAGGCAGACCAAATTCTGATACTGGATTAAACTTCAAATATGAGAGACCTAAAACTCTGGCCCTGGCTGACTTTCCTCTTCTATGTTGATAAAAGGTTGCTGGATTGACGAAGGTATTTGACGAAGGTACTTATCTGTAAAAGGGTGGCTTGACCCAAAACAAATGCATCCTGTAATTCACTGTTTATTACACCCCAAATGTCATGTATATCCCCAGATAACATTTGCTGCTTCCTTTATTGCCCTTGAGGCATCTTCTTGTCCCCTATCTTCTTATGTTTTGTCTTGAGACACTTACCAGAAGACATGAATGTGTTAGTAGTGTTTATTATTTCCTCTCCTCTTTGATCCTTGCAATCTGAGGAAGGTTAGTTTCTACATGTTAACTGTAGTGGTCCCTAATATGTATATGTAGTTGGATTGTATAAATACTGGTCACAAAGGACCCTTCGGGGTTCAAACTTTTGTTGGCCTTTGGGCTTTTTGAACCGTGCACAATAAACTCTTTCCTGCATTGAAGAGCTTGGCCTGGTATCGTGTCTTTTCCCTGTAACAGCTGGTGACCACGGCAGGACCAGGTACAAGGCGATATTTTGCTGAGGGCTGTTCGACCCCTTGGGACCATCGGGAAGTCGCTCTTGAACATTCTCCAGGCGCCATGGGGGTATATCTCCGGGAGACGGCAGCGGCAGCCTTGTGGGACCGACGGTACTCTGATCGAGTCCAAGACCCCTGCAGTGCAGGAAAGGAGGTCTGAACAAATTCCTGGCCAGGAAGGTGAGGAGTAGAGATGTCTCAGGCAAGTATATAGTAAAAGGGTTGTACCTGTCTCGCTTGTAGGCAGAAGAAGGGACTTGATCAATCTCTTGGACTCGGGGCGGCGACCCTAACAAAGTCCGTGTCAGGTTGTGTGGGTTGGGTAAGCCGTCGCAGTTCTCGTTAGTAACTGTGAGTTCCAGGGCTACGAGTCAGCGGCAGTGTGCTAGGATGGGGGGGTCTCAAAGCGTGCCCAACACTCTGTTGGCATGCATGTTAAAAGGTTTTGATACGTATTTTAGCAACCCCTCATACCCGAAGGGGTCAAGAGACCGATAAAATTTTTATGCAGTAATGTGTGGCCACAAATGGGGACCAGCTGGCCCCCCCCATGGGTCTTTTAGGGAGGGACTAGTGGATAAATTGTGGGGTGTGATAGTAGTAAATCAGGATAAATATCCCGATCAATTTCCATATATTGATCAGTGGGCAAGGGCTTTAACGGAAAAAACTGAGGATTTGTTGCAATGTCAGGCAGAAATGGTTAGGTTATGTATATCTAGAGCAGGCAGGAAAAGTAGGGGGGTGCGGTGTAAGCAAGGGACGATATTGGGTGGAGAAAGTGAAGAGTACACCACCCATAGAAAGGTGTTCACAGAAGAGCCAGAGGATTTGGTTAGACCACCCCCTTATGCCCCAGTGTAGCCGCCCGTACATCAGCAGCAGCCCGGGGCTCAGCAACAGCCGGGGGCTGCCGGGGGAAGTGGAGGAGGAAATCAGAGGCGTATGAGCGATCCTGGGGCAAAGCCAAAAGTTAAGACAAGTCATTCGCCTAAAGATAGCAGTAAAAGTGAAGGAGAGGAGGAAGATTATGAGGAGGAGGATTTGGGGGCTGTGGGGGCTGTAGGTGGAGAAGACCAAGTGGGCATGAAAACTCGTGCAGCGACAGCCAAGTTGAAGGCTGCTAAGCAAGACTTCTTTGCACCCTTACGCCAAGTGGATCAGATGGGCTGATGGACTATAAGGAAAAAAACTGTTTAAACTCTTGCTGCAGGGCTTCAAAGAGCTGCCCTACAGCTGATCAGTGGTAAAAGGCAGTTTGGTGGTAGACCGGTGCCTTCAAAAATAAATGGGTAGACCAGTGCCTGCAAAAATAAATGGATAGAGCGGTACAGTTCTGCAAGCAATTAAAAACCTGGTAGACCAGCACCTCTGCTAAATCCTAAAGAATTGTCACATGACCATCAAGCCACACCCACAAAATAAGCCACACCCACAGAACCAGTAGGAAAAAAAATTACTATCCACCCTTGGGTACAAATAAGCAATCCGGAAACAATATCAATATAAATTGTAAGGATACAAGCAACAAAATTACAGTCACAGTCATAAGTGGAAGGAGATGGGTGGTGGGAATGATGAGAAGATTAATAGTAGTGCATACTTAGTAAATAGATTGACAGTGTTGAGGGAATTATTTGTTTAGCACGAGTGATGGCATTCGGGAAAAAACTGTTCTTGTGTCTAGTTGTTCTGGTGTGCAGTGCTCATTGGAATTGTTTTGAGGGTAAGAGTTGAAACAGTTTATGTCCAGGATGCGAGGGGTCTGTAAATATTTTCATAGCCCTCTTTTTGACTTGTGTAGTATACAAGTCCTCAATGGAAGGCAGGTTGGTAGCAATTGATTTTTTCCACAGTTCTAATTATCCTCTGAAGTTTGTGTCTGTTTTGTTGGGTTGCAGAGCCAAACCAGACAGTTATAGAGTGCAGATGACAGACTCAATAATTCCTCTGTAGAACTGTATCAGCAGCTCCTTGGGCAGTTTGAGCTTTCTGAGTTGGCACAGAAAGAACATTCTTTGTTGTGCTTTTTTGATAACGTTTTTGATGTTAGTTCTCCATTGTAGATCTTGCGATATGGTAGAACCTAAAAATTTGAAGGTCTCTACTGTTGATATTGTGTTGTCTAGTATTGTGAAAGGTGGAAGTATGGAAGGATTTCTCCAAAAGTCTACCACCATTTCTACGGTTTTGAGTGTGTTCAGTTCCAGATTGTTCCAGTCACACCAGGAGGCTAGTTGTTCAACCTCCTGTCTGTATGCGGATTCATCATTGTCTTGAATGAGACCGATCACTGTTGTGTCATCTGCAAACTTCAGTAGTTTAACAGATGAATCATTAGAGATGCAGTCATTGGTATACAGAGAGAAGAGAAATGGGGAGAGCACATAGCCTTGGGGGGGCCCTGTGCTAATTGTACAGGTATCTGATGTGATTCTGTTTAGCTTCACCTGCTGCTTCCTGTTTGTTAAGAAGCTTAACATCCACTTGTTAAGATCCACTTGCTAGTGTGTTCAGGTACCTATAGCTGGTTTAGCTTAGTTAGAAGTGTATCCAGAATGATGGTATTGAATGCTGAACTAAAGTCTACAAAGAGGACCCTTGCATAGGTCTTTGGAGATTCAAGATGTTGTAGGATGTAGTACAGAGCCATATTAACAGCATCATCTGTTGATCTATTTGCTTGGCATGCAAATTGCAAGGGATCTAACAGCAGATCCATGATGGTTTTCAAGTGGGGCAGCATTAGCTTTTCAAAGGTTTTCATGACTACAGAAGTTAGAGCAACTGGTCTGTAGTCGTTCAGTTCCTTGATGGTGGGCTTCTTCGGCACTGAGATGATCGTAGAGCGTTTGAAGCAAGAAGGAACATAGCACATCTCTAGTGATTTATTGAAAATACGGGTGAAGATGGTCAGCACAGACTTTTAAGCAAGAAGGAGTTATCTTGTCTGGGCCTGGAGCTTTTCCTGGCTTTTCTCCATGAAAAAGGTCTTGCACTTCCTTTTCTGTGGTCACTAGGGATTGTGAACCCAATGGGATGGGGTCAGTTGTAGGAGGCTTGGCTCTTGTTGGTGTGTCTGAGATGGAGGTTGTGGAGATAGGTGACTGTAGTAAAATACATTCAGGTCATCTGCCAGTTGTTGATTTCCTTCAGCCTGGGAAGGAGGTTTGCCATAACCGGTGATACTTTTAAAAGTTTTCCACGTTTGCTGGTTCATTTGAACTGATTCCTTAGCTTTTCAGAGTAGCTTCTTTTTGCTGCTCTGATCTCTCTTGTTAATACATTTCTAGCCTGATTGTACCACATTTTATCACCTTTTTGTAGGCTTCCTCTTTGGAACAACATAGCTACTTAAGATTATCTGTGAACCACGGTTTGTTGTTACTGTATATTTGCAAGTTCCTGGTGGGTACACATAGGTCTTCACAGAAGCTGATATATGATGTTACATTCTCTGAATTCATCTAAGTCTGCAGAGGTATTTTCAAAAACATTCCAATCAGTGCAGTCAAGGCAGCCCTGTAGCTTTAACTTTGCCTCTTCC
The DNA here is from genome assembly GCA_038048745.1 of Coluber constrictor foxii. Taxonomy (NCBI): domain Eukaryota; kingdom Metazoa; phylum Chordata; class Lepidosauria; order Squamata; family Colubridae; genus Coluber; species Coluber constrictor. The sequence goes on from CM075961.1 coordinate 77,773,801, forward strand.
GTCCAGGTCTTCACTGATTTAATTCACTGGTTTTGTGGTTTTAAGTCTTTGCCTGTAAGCATGATCCAGGGACATCACTGCCCTCATAAATATGACCCAGTTGCCAAAAATCTAAATTTTAATCACTTGACTATGGATGAAAAACAGTCAAAGGTCACTTTTTACAGTGCTGTTGTAACTTTGAATGCTCACTAAATGAATGGTTATAAGTTGAGGGTTACCTGTAGTCTGGTTGGGGTGCAGTTGGGATGGAAGACAACATTGTGCATTTTTTAAAAAAAATTTGATTTATATGCCGCCCTTCTCCGAAGACTCAGGGCGGCTTACAATGTGTTAAGCAATAGCCTTCATACTTTTGTATATTTTATACAAAGTCAGCTTATTGCCCCCACAAACTGGGTCCTCAATTTATCTACCTTAGAAAGGATGGAAGGCTGAGTCAACCTTGAGCCTGGTGAGATTCGAACTGGTGTAATTGCAGACAGCTGGATGTTAATAACAGGCTTTAGTCTGCTTTTAGCCTGTTGAGCTATTCCAGGCTCTCTCCAGGATTTCTGCCACACACAACCAAGAAAGAGTCAGTAGTTGTTATTCACATTCAAGTTTACATTGGACAACATCCATTTGTTGTTCTTAGAAACTGACAAGGACGATAGTCGAGATTTGGGGCATAGTCATCACAACCCTGGAGGACAACAGGCAGGCTGTTTTTTATTTTTAGGAATGCAAGCTGCAGGCAGGCTGCTTTTTGATCTTTAGGAATGTTTTTACTAGGTCAAGGATTTCTACTGACGGCATGAACTAAACAGCATAGAAGACTTGGAAGATTTTTTATAAATAAGCCGAGGCAACCCACCCTCCTCCTCCTCCTCCTTTCTCCACAACAACCCATGAGGTGGGTTGGACTGAAGGAGCAACTGGCCCAAAATCACACAGTTGGCTTTCATGGCTAAAGTGGGATTTGAACTCACAGTCTCTTGCCTTCTAGTCTGGTGTTTTAGTAGACCGAACTGGCTCTTTGCAAAGTCCATGCTTTGCCTAAGCTTGTGACAAACATAGGCAAGCTTTAATTCAACGACCATATTAAATGGACAGCTGCATAGAAATTTAGAAGGAACTGGACACCCTGCCAAGCATACCTGGGAGGAAACCTAGATAACTGATAACTGAATTCATTGGGGAAAAGGGGCTGCATCCAGATGGGTCCACAGGGTGTGGTAAAAAAAGTTGAGATGGCAGCCACAGTAGTGTGATGCCTGTTCACACGATAATGTCACGTAAGCTTTGCGCTTATGACACACAGGTAAACCAGGCATAATTTCCATCACAGTGTTGTGGCTGTCATTTTGACTTTTTTGACCCTACCCCTTGGCTATTCTGCTACATGTCTATCTTCCAACCTAAAGAGCAGCCTCTCCTTCCTTCTTATCTGTGTGGTTCCGATTGATTTGTAGGTTAACAAGGAAGAATACTGCCATGCAAGATTTGTCCCTCAGAGACTCCCTCTGCTCAAGTGTTAGAAATATATCTTCATCATATTGTCAGCAACTTGTAAGGGTTTTTGCTGGCCTCTTGTGGCCAAAAGTAGCAACAATAAATTCATTATTTATTTCTGACTGCATACTCAGACCACCAATCTTTTAAGGCAAAACTTGACAAGGCCTTAGATACATGTGTGTATCATGTGTTAACTTAAACATGTTAATATAAGCAACATATGAGCAAATGAGAAACCTTGGATGTCACAGGAGGTCTGTGCGATATTGAAGGTGAGAAATTTCAAATCAGGTGATGTGGCAGCACTTAGAATAGCAAGAGTTGATTTGAGATGTGCTATAAAAACAGCAAAGCAGGCCTAGTCAGAAACTTTTTTCAAGATCCTATGGACCCGAGATGTATGTGGCAAGGTACCCGGGTCATTCCTGACTATAAGGCAGCTTCCCTGACATATAAGGAGGACATGGATTCTCTAAGCAAGCTAAATGGGTTTTTTTGATTGGTTTGAAGCCACAAACAATGTTCCAGCAAGGAAGGCTGCTTCCCTCCCTGATGAGCAGGCACTCAGGTCTGATACAACTCCTGTTTGGAGGATCCTGAGGAAAGTCAATATTCGGAAAGCTGCTGATGCTGATAATATCCCTGGGCGAGTACTTAAGGAGTGTGCTGACCAGCTGGCCACTGTTCTCACAGACATCTTCAAGCTCCTGTTGCATCAGGCCGTGGTTCCATCATGTTTTAAGACTGCCATCATTGTACCAGTGCCCCAAAAGACTATCATGACATGCCCTAATGATTACCATCCTGTTGCCCTCACTTCCATTATGATGAAGTGTTTTGAGAGATTGGTAAAGGACTATATGGTTTCATGCCTTCCCCCCACATTTGACTCATTACAGTTTGCCTGTCGGAAGATCCACTCTATAGATGAATCACTTTCCTATGTGCTTCATCTTAGCTTGGCACATCTGGAGGGGAAAAATACTCATGTGCCAAGGCTATTTATTGATTTTAGTTTGGTATTCAACACAATCATTCCTCGGCATTTGGTGAACAAACTGGGCCTATTAGGTTTTAATATTCCTTTATGTAATTGGATACTGGATTTCCTTATTGATAGGCCTCAGTTTGTGTGAGTTGGAAGAAAAAGTCACCAACTCCATCTCCTTGAGTGCAGGTTCCCTACAGGGCTCTGTCTTGAGTCCGATACTGTTCACCTTGATGACCCACAACTGCTGTGCCAAATCTGCTACAAATCATACAAATCATTGTGAAGTATGTGGATGACACGGCAGTGGTGGATCTTATCCGGGATGACAATGAAGATGCATATAGGGGAGAGGTGATGGCTCTGGTGGACCAGTTCTAAATGTTAATAAAACAAAGGAGATCATTGTAGATTTTAGGAAGAGTCAGCATGGTCATACTCCACTCAGTATCAAGGGTGCAGCTGTAGAGGTGGTCAACAGTATTAAGTATCTGTGGGTGCAGATAAGTAACAATCTGAACTGGTCTCTCCACACATCATCCTTAGTGAAGCATGCAAACCAGCATCTGAATTTCCTGCGTTGGATGAGATCATCGCATCTTTCTCCTTCTATCCTGGCCACTTTTTACAGAGGCCACGATTGAGTGCGTTTTAACAAACTGCATCACTGTGCAATGTGCTTGGTGGCAGCATGCCTTAGATAGAAAGTCCATTCAGAGAGTGGTAAGGACAGATTATAGGAAGCTCGCTTCCTGTCAGTTCAGGTTACTGCTTATAAGTGCTATGTGCTTAGAGCTCAAAGCATTGTTAGAGACCCCACTTTACAGTCTGTTTCTGTTGCTCCCCTCTGGGAGGAGGCTTTGAAGTATTTCTAGCAGGACTTTTGAGATTCTGTAACAGCTTTGTTCCCTATGCCATCCGTCTGGTAAACTTGCAAATATGTACATGTATACTTCTGAACTAGACTGTGTTGTTTCTGTGTCTTATATATGTGATGGGTTTCGCTTATCTTTCCTACTGGTTCACTCGTGCATGCTTACATGCGTGCCACTTCTATGCATGCACAAGCATATTTGAACCGCCGCTGCTGTCAGTTTGCCTGAACCCAACACTGATGTGGGTACATGCATAATTTTGTATTTATTCATCTTGTCATATTTAGGTTTATATTAAAAGTGGAGATCCTTTGAGAGCTGTATGCAATGTAACTTCATTTTAATGTATGCCAATAAGTGTACATTCGAAGTGACAATAAAGTATTCTATTCTATTCTGTTCTGTTCTGTTTTATTCTGTTCTGTTCTGTTCTACAGCTCTACGATTGGGCGGAATACTACAAGGAAACATGAGGACTAGTGAGCTACAACTCCCATCATTTCAGCACAGTTTAATTGGAGAGGACTGGGCAGAGAAATATTGGCTTATGAGTGGAAAGGGCTGATATTGCATGAATAAGATCCACAATGGAAACCGATGGTCATCCTTTGAAAAATACCAGAGTAGGAGAGCTGAAACACATCTAAGACAGTCATTCTTTTCTTATATTTTTTTATTTAGGAAAAACTTTTCATGGGGTTCATAGTTAAGAATACAAGTCCACAAAAAGACGTGGCTTCTTTAAGCAGACACCAACAGGTACAACAAGCATGGCCACTCCCTCCCTGAAGCCTTTAGGACTCAAAGTCCTGCACATCCCGTTTTGAATGCCATTTCTGCTTTATCCCAATATTTTGTGTGCTATCTACAAATTTTGATAACTACTTTAGTCATTAACATTTCAACAGATCTCCAGGATTTCTCAAACGCCATCTATGGAGGGTTCATCAGACATCAGCAAGACTTCCCAATAACTCAATAATTCATCTGGGCCTGAGATTTAAACTTGTTTGAAATAAACAGATATACTGAGCTGTTGTTGTTAAAATTATTTTATTCAACCTCGTGCTCCACCTGCCTCTTTGTCTTGCTCCTCACAACTACCTCTTGTTGGAGAAGCCTGAGCCAAAATAGGAGATGAGCGGCTCTATATTTGTTACTTTACTTCGTTTAGCACCCAGCATGTGGATTCTTTTTCCTCGATTTTGAAGACATCTAAGGATGACCTTTGTGATGTTTGAAATATTCCTCACTGAGCTAAACTCACACTGAGCTTCAGCTTTCTTGATCCCATCTCTACAGTTCTTCTTTCTTGGTGACATGTTCAATTTTCCATCTTCTATACGTTCCTTTCGCTGGTTTCAAATCTCCGCAAGTTTTGTGCAGCAGCATTGGTTTCTTCTACTGTCCTATTTTTTTGTAATTTGTAATTTTCTTTTAGTGTTTTCTTTTATAGGAATTCAGAGTAAATTAGAGTTCCTTTTCCATTTGCTCTCCTTGCTATGGAATTCTAATTATTTCTAAATTTATTAAAACCAGATGGCCTGAAATCCAAGATATGAATTTTAATATATTTAACTGATTGAAAATTAAGGATTCCATGGTTACATTATTATCCTATACCCACTTTTCAGTATTTCTACTTCCTCAACTATCTTTATTAGTTGGTATCAAGTCAGAGTAAACACTTTTAAGACTTCTTCCATCTTCTGAAGGAGAAATTGTAAGTGACACAAGTTAGGAATTTACTTCTTTCCCAGTAGGTTTTGGTGGAATTAACATTCCCCATTATTTAAGAAACCTGAAATTTACTTTTGAAAAGAATTATCTGCAATTCCTTGAGAAAACACCAGTGGTAATACTTTTTTTCACAAGTTTTAGGCTCCCAACTCTTCCTATAGAAGGCAACTCTTTGAGATTCCCACTTCAGAGTTTTCATTTCAATCTCTCACAGGATTCAATTAAAAGCCCTTCTATTTAGCTCAGCATGCTTTGGCCAACACATTTTTACCAGGTCTTATGAGGAACAACTCATGCCAGCAGCCCATCATTTAGAAAACTCTCATAACTCCAGAAGTAAATGGTTCTTACCAACACAATTTGCATATCCAATAATTCAAATACAGGTAGTCCTCGGCTCATAATTATTTGTTTAGCTACCTTTCAAAGTTACAATGGTACCCAACTGATTTGCAGCATCCCCATGTTTACGTTATCAACATTCAGGTATCTGGCATGTATTTATGACAATTGTAGCATCCTGGGGTCATGTGGTTGCCATTTGCAACATTTCCAAGTCGTTCTGACCAGCAAAGTCAATGGGGAAATCAGGATTAACTGAGCAAGTGTGATTTGCTTCATGATTGCACAGATTCACTTAACCGCTGTGGCAAAAAAGGTTGTACAATTGGGTGCAATTCACTTAACAACCACCTTGCTTAGCAACTGAAATTCTGATCCCAATTGAATTGCAAATCGAGAACTACCTGTAATTGGTCTAGTTTGGAAAGTTGAAAAAAAACATAATGGAAGATAATGGCACATCATTTTTATTCAGTTGTCAAGAAAACTTGATGGATTGTTCCATTAAGTCACTAAGCATTGAAACTGACTTGGAAACTTTTTAACCTACTGTCTTATTGGCTGAATTATGGCTGATCATTGCTCCAAACCCTTGACTCTCCATTCCTCTGGCCTGCAGTAACTGCTACAAGCCTGCATTTAATGCAACCATATACCAATGGGTTGGGGGCAATAGTAGCATGCTATACACATTGCAGATCATGAGTGTAGACTACTTGGTTTGTTTGCGTTTTTGGTTACTAAGGCATCAGTAGCAACCAGCTTTTATTTCTTGTTCCTTCTGAGGCTCTCAGGTTAGTGTAGTACGTGCTTGACTTTGAAAGAGATTTCTTTTGGAAAATGTCTATTTATTCCCTGTTCATTCACTCAGTGAGTTCAGTCTCCTTGGAACCTGCCTACCTTGTATTCCTCCTACAGCCTCTGCTTACTTAGCAGGAAGTCTCTTTTTCAGTCATCCACAATGGGTCAGCTGCAGCTCTTCAGATGATTTTTCTCCAAGAGTTTCTCTGGCCATTCTTTTCTCCTGCTAAACTGCTGGGAAATATTTGCTGTCCTTATTTGCACAACTGAATGCTGCACAATGTATAAGAAGGAAGCTGGTGGTGTAACTATCAGTTCTTCAGATTAATTAAAAGTGGCTTCTGAATAATTCCATTTATGAAATTCAGACTGGCTTCGATGTTGCCAAAAGGCTTGTGTATCTCATCTGCTTCTGGTACTCTGGTAGCTCTGTTTTCCATTAGCTTGGTAAAATACTGGGTCCAGGCTTCCAAAGATAAAGAATTCAAATACCATTCTTTCTATGGCAGATGTAAGGCTCATCACATTCCCTCATCAGAGAGTTATTCTCCAGTTCAAATCTTCAGTTTCTCATAATTCTCTTTACATTTCTTTGATTTTAAAGCCCTCCCCATCTTTGGCTACTGTTCATCGTTTTGTGACTTGCACAAGGAGTGTTCTCATCATTCTTGGATTGATTCCACATTTGTGTATAGTAATCCCATACTATTGTCTTCTTTAGGCCTGCAGAGATGATGTATATTTGGCTCAGCTACAGAGCAAAAGAACCTACTTTGAAGTTCTTTTCAGCTGGAAAAGCTCAAGCTTCAGGTCCTGAAAGGGAAATGCTGGCCTGACAGCTTTGCATTTTCCTCACTAGTCTGGTGAAGCAGCAGGGGTGCCATTGACTGTTTCACTCTGACCTTCAACAGGAAATCAGCATTTGTTAGTCTGTTGTTTCGCCCACCCCACCATCTTTCCCTTTGCATAGAGAGAGGGAGGATGCTACAGAATGAGATCCGTTTAGACCAAGGCAATGACATTTTGAAATAACAGAAATAGCGACCAAGGTACCAATTTTTAAATTGATGTTGCAGAAAATTGTTTTTGTGGAATAGGCTTAATCAAGACACACTAATACACTCTAGTTGGATTCTGATACATTTGTAGTCTCAATGTTAAACTTGTTTACCTGTGGTCCTATATTGAGGGAAGGAGCATTGTGCATAAATGAGATATTGCATACTTGGTAGTTTACCTTCTCACAGCATTTGGCAAAGAAGCTTGATTAATGAGTGGCAACTATAGCCATGTTACACTATTGTGTACCAAATATACCTCTGAGTCTTCAGAAGCAAAGATTTCAGTACAGTGTAACTGAATCTCAGCTAAGCTTGGCTTTAGAACAGTTCAAACCAAAAGCACTTATACAGACTTATACAGACTGAAATCGGATGAAATCTGTTGACACAAGTATTTGCTATACTTACTATCATACTGCAGCACAATGTAGAAATGATTCTTCCCTTCCCCACCATGTACCAAGATAGGCTCCATATTTGTCACCTCCACTTAAAAGAGGTGCTGACACCTTATTTCATTTTTTTTACCAACTCTTACAACGTATGCTTGCCAGTGCTAAGAATTGCAGTTTTTAAAGGAAGAGCTGAACTTCGTCTCCAGAGCTGAAATTATTCCATCTTGATAAAATAATAAAATACCCTTAGCCCCATTTCCATGTCCACTGCTAGACAGGTGGATTGCTGAACTCCATCTCTTCCTGAACTTGGTTCTAGCTGCTGGCATCATTAAAGCAAAGTTGAGTAACCTCTATATCGCTTAGGTCACTAAGCATGCCCACCCCATCATACTGTACAACCGATAAGAGGTGAAAAACCTCAGAAAAGTCTAAATGCATTCATAAATCCCACCACCAAAAAGAAAATAGAAAGGGACAAAATTTCCAACTCCTTCTACTTGAATCATATGACTGGATTACTTTAAACCCTGTGATTCTTCTGAGTCAACATTAATAGATGATAAGCAAGATCCTAACAAAAAGAGATTACTCATCCTTACATTAAAGGGGTGCAGACCGGTAGGCCTGCTCCCTCAAACCTGTCTGCCTTGGGGTAGCCATGAGAAACAAATGTAAAAGCACAAAAGCACAAGAGGTGACTTGTCCCACTTGACAACTGATCCATATTAGGATTGCTGTCATGGCTCTGTGCAACAAAACACTATTCTGATTGTCAACTTCCAATCTTGAAAAGGTTTTATGAGAAACACCAATGGAAGGAGAAGAAAATGCCACTGCATGTAACAGAAAAAAACAAACGTAATCTCATCATTTGAGAAATGTCAATGGTCAAACAAATATGGTATATTTTCTGAGTGTGAAACAACATGAAGTAGTATATCTAAACCAGTATTTTAACTTACTTTTCCAGTCACAATTTTGGGGTATCCAGGAAACTAATAGCAATTATAAAATGGACATTTCTGTTATTTTTTTCTTCCATTTTATTCTCTTCATACCAGAGAAAATTTATTTTGCAGAATTTCTGCCTGAACCATTCTTAAAAAGTTCTGGTGGAATATTGGAATAAAGCTGCTGCACAATCATTTCTCTTCTACTAGAGGTGAGTTTTATAAAATATTTAAGAGCACCCTCCTGCTTCGTTAGGTGCCCTGGGAGTCAGATGTCCCAACCACAAACAGTGCATTTTGCTACTTAAAATATTACCTTCCACATTTTTTCAAATGTCATATTCTCTAAAACAAAAGCATGAGGAAAACTGACTTTTCTTTCAAGTGTTTTTGAAGTGCTAGAAGTATGTCTATGTTGGAAGATTGTAGTCCAACATAACTGGAGGGCAGCAGCTTGAGGAAAGGGGGTTTATGAACCTAAACTTCTTCATCCTCCTTACATTTCAATTTCAGCTTCATCAAAGAGATGCTCAGAAGAATGACAATGTTAAAAGCTGTTGGTTTCCTATTAGAATGCTCCAAGTTGAACTAAAGGATTTCACACAACTCTAAATAGGAGAAAATCTGATAAGAATTGTCTTATCCTGATGAAGCGCAATCTTTCTAGTCCAATATTTTGTGATTTCTTAATATAGGTCAGGCAGATGATTTGGAAAGAGTATACTAATTACTTACTTGTAAACCTATTTATTAATCTCAGACTGCAACAATATTGACAAACTCATCTGGTTTTTGTAACTAATCCACACATTAATGATATGTTAAATATGATCATGTTTCTCCACTTTGATTGGACAGCACTGAATTGTCATGCAGAGTATTTCTGCCTTTGCTGTCAAAAACATACAATTGGGTAAATGTCTAAGGAGATTCTCAATCATCCAAGTCATGGTTGTCCCAAAGGTGCTTTTTCAAGAGGCAACTGGACTTTATATTCTTCCTTTGAAAACTTTTCACTTCCCATCCAAGAAGTTTCTTCAGCTGAAGAAACATATTGGATGAGAAGCAAAATGTTTTCAAAGAAAAAACAGAAAGTCCAGTTGCCTCTTGAAAAAGCACCTTTCGGACAATACAATTGGGTAGTTGTAGTTCATTTAGTAACAGATTTCTAAACTAAATAAAGCTCATTGTGCCATCGAAATTCCACCTTAGTGCCCTTACAGATGCTATCCTTTGCTATGTGCAAGTTTGTTGCACATTGGTGTAATAAGAACTAAGATGTGGATTCACCTTATCATCAGTCTAGTTCTATTTCCAGGGTAACCAGCCAAATATTTCTGAAATTTCAATATATAATTGTAACAAACACAGGTTTCCTTTATTGTTATTCCTTGGCATCTAATATTTAAAAGTATATTACCTTACCATAGGAAAGGTCCATTGATTTACCATGGCTAATCCCTGTTGATTTAACCCTTCAATAAATTGCTGATCATTTAATGCAATAGAGCTGAGAATAAGGTAATTCATTTACACCAGACAGTCATTTCTTTTAAGGGGCACACATAAGACATCTCACAAATCCATCCCCACCCAATTCAACAATTATGGGAGGATTTAAATTCACCAGGATCTTTTTATATGAAATAGCAACTTTATATACATATCTGAGAAGTGTGATGCACATGCCTTGCAACCTGAGGGAGGGGCTTTTTTTAGAATAAAAATCTTGTTGCTACTCCCACCCTCCACAATTCTGTTTAAATGTCATGTCACATATTCTAAGACAATCAAATTTCAACACAAAAAAAAAAAAAAAAAAAAACCCCAAACCCTAGAATAAATCGTACTATAATCTCCTCAGCTTGCCCTAAAGAGATTCGGAGCTGGCTACATCTTTGAAGCATGGTGTGTTCTTTATAGATAAATCAGAAATCCACCCAAGGCAGTTGTTTTGAACCTAATTGGAGTGTGAAGGACCTCATTCCTATTTCCACAGCTTTGGAATGAAGCCTATAACAACAGTAACACAGTTGGAAGGGGCCTTGGAGATCATCTAGTCCAACCCCGTGCTCACCTCTTTGATTTACTTCTACATAAAGACAAGTAGGATTGTACAGTTGGAAAACAACCCTTATTTCCAGATAAATAGGCATAGGGATGAAATCTAGGGGTATCATGTTATGGATGGAACTCAAAAGCTAGTCCTATTATGTTCAAGGACTACAGTGATTGTCAATCTGCCTTATTCTCTTTCAAAAGCAATCTTTCCCCAAGCCTTTTGATCACAAGACACAACAAATTGGTGATGCGGCAATTCTGATTATGTGAATCATTATAGAAAAGAGACCCTTCACCCACCACAAAGCTTCCGATGTTAACTCTTTAGACCCCAGCCCTTAATCTTTTTCTTCCAAAAGAGGATACAAATTATTCAATTTAGAAACCAATAAAGTGAACAAAAGGTCAGTGGACTGAAGAAGAAAAAGTAAGATGTTTCCCCTGATAAAATTCTGTGCCTTACAAAATTAAAGTTGCTCTTTCAAAAGTATTTTATATTAAGAATCAGGAGTTGAGTGAAAGGGAGAAATTGGCTTTTTGTTAGTAAGAACATGTAACAACGTAGGTGTTTTTGACACACACACACACACACACACACACACACACACTGACACACACCTTTAGAAAACAAAGCATTTTGCTCAAAACAATACTTTTTTATCACAATGTTCAGAACCCCCTCATTTCTCAATTTTTCATTTGCCAAAATAGAAATAAAAAGGAGAATGGTGAGATTTTAGCTTTGTATCCATGTGACCCAAACAAGATATATTGCAAATAAAAGCAGCTAGTAAGTACGTGGCTAGCCAAAATTAAGTATCATTAACTCATACTAGCCACAGTTGCAGGAAACACTGAAACTTAAACACACTCCAGGAAATTCTGGCAGCAAGGAATGTTGTCCTATTGCTTTCAGTTAGCTCTCTCTGAAAATAGGACCAAAGCAAATTAGAGCAGTGGCTTATGGGTTTTCTTTTTAAATATGCCTTGCTCTGCAGACTCTGTATTCTTAAACAAGAGATCAGCCAAGAATTGTTTTGAATGCAGTGATAACTTCTTTGCCACTGGACGTTTCTGGCTATTTAAGCTGAGCAGAATTCACTAGCAACTGTGCATGAACTCGTGATTACTTACCAATAAGCCAGATTTCTCAGTCATTCCTGGCATAGTGTTCGTAGAAGAGTGGTTACCAAATTCAAGTACTTGGCTAGATAACAGTTTTGAATCTATAATGAGAAGCATGACCAACTCCACACATGAATCTCCATGATTTGGTTTGGTTTTTCTGGCCTTTTCTTTGCCACCCTCTTTTTTAGAAACCCTTCAAATTCCAAACTTGTACAAAGTTTTTTTTTTCAAATGTATTTATATATATTTATAGATATTTGTATATATAATAGTTATTCTTTCTTAAATGAATCCTTCCCTCCGTGTTTTACTGTACTTTAAAAAAAGAAACCGAAGAACTAATGTTTCTTTTTTTAAAAAAATTGCTGGTGACATTTTTAGGCATATGTGAGTGGACAAGTAGGAGGCGGCAAGAGAAGAGACAAAGGTAAGATTGCACGGTCAAATTGAGGATGAAGAGAAGGTTTGAGCAATTTTTTTTAAAAAAACATTATACCCTTTCCCCCGAAATATCTGAAATGCAAACTCAACTGGGAAAAAGAAAACCCACTACTTCATTTTCACTGCAACAAGAAGCAAGCAACACTTTTGTGGAGGCATGTATGTGTGCATGACAAGACTGAAGAAGAGAGTGGGGGAGGGATACGTGCCACAGAGAAAGTTTTTTTTTCCTGTAACTAGTTTCTTTTGAAAAAAAAAATCTTGCTCCTAATTTTGAGCAGCCGTCCTTCAGATCTACTTGCTGATCTGCCTTCAGAGAAAGTCTGTGCCTCCCTCCATGAGAACAGGGCCCTTCCTTGCAAATGGAGCCCTGTTTTGTTCGAAGAGCTAAGTGAGAAATAGTGTGCTGGTATAGGAGAACATAAGAAGCCTTCCCTCCTGGGTCTGGGCAGGACTGATGTGGTACAGAGAGGGAGGAGAAGAATGCCTGCAGCAACAGTCAGTCCCACTGCTACGCCTTCACCCCACCTCTGCTCCTCCTGAGACGTGTGTCCAGGCAGACCCAGGAAGCAAAAGACTGATGTGCGCAGAAGGGGGGATCAAGCAACTAGTTCAGGGGTCCAGCATGGTCACGGTGAATGTGTGGCAGGACTGCTTCTGTTGGAGCTGGGCGAGAGGCTAGGGCTGCAGCTGCCTGGAGGTGGAGCTAAGCTACTGATACGGGAAGAAGCTCCTGTTGAGCCCCCCAAAGAATCCATGCCTTCAGAGTTCTCCAGCATTTCCTGGATGAGGGGTGGCATTGATCCAGGAATTTCCATTTTCAAAGTTATCACTCTTTCAGCACCTGTGGGAGGGAAGACAGGTGATTTACCAATACAAAACATAACCTGAGCATTTCCTAAACAAGCCAAGAAAATATACTAAGGGTGCAAGCAATACTCAATATAATTTACTTTCAAAAGTTTTCCAAAGTGCAGTATATATTGAAGAATGCTCACTGTATTCCTAGAGTTACTCTTCAGTTTTGAATATGATGTTCAACATGGTCATACATATCAGACAGTTTTTAATTAATTTTTTAAAAATCAGCCTACATATTTAAGAAAAAAGAAAAACTTCTTTCCCCTGTAGGGTCTGAAATGCTGCCCTTACCTTTTGCACTGATGCTCCGTAGATCTGTAATCTTCATCAGCATTTTGGGGAACATATGGGGTTTGCTAGGTCTCCTCTTTCTCACATAGATTTTCAGGGCTTCCAACAGAGGTTCTTGCAGTTGATCCACTCGGTCTGGTTGTTCCAGATCTTGTCGGTCTGGAGAGGAGGGGGAGGTGAGGCAATTAAAAAGGGAATAGAATACATTTCTCTTTTTGCATCTTCTCTGTGGCAATACAGTCTTTGCCTTAAAAAGTATCACTTAACATTTCTTTTGTGGGTTTCTGAACTCAGCATCCTCCAGATGTGATTTGACTTCAGATCCCATCATCCATCAGCTAGCAAAATCTTTTGGAAAGCACTTTATGGGAGATAGTGGCTTACTTCTACCTGTGCATAATCAAAGAAACTTGTGTGCCACTGTCATGTTTAACAAAAACTGAGCATGAGATGAATTTGCTCTAGTGGTTGAAGTGCTGGGAGATTGTGAGTTCTAGTTTTCCCTTAGGCATGGAAACAGGCTGGGTGATTTTGAGCTAGTAAAGCTCTTATTACCTACCTTGCAGGGTTATTATGATGGTGGGAGAAGGGAGCACTAAGCGCACCAATTTAAATTAACAAAAAATAAAGGTGGGATATAAGTAAAAAATAAACCCATGATATTTATGTTTTTACCTTCCATAATGAAAGCAAATGTTTAGCAGCGTCCAATGAAAGCTTTGTCACAGGAACAGAAAGCTTTGTCTGGGTTACAACAGCAATTGGGACCAGCACTGCTGTGGCTAAGTGATAGAGTCATAATGCGCATTGCCACATGAATGCATCGTTTAGCAATGGCAATCCTGATAATCCTGGTTGCTATCATAAACCCAAAACATGTAAATTGCTAAATGGGAAGTGGTAGGAATCCCAGAGAATGAGCTGGGGGGAGGGGCATGGGGGAGGCAAGGATAGCTCTTGGAGGGCCAGCATGAGCCATGAACAAGTTGGTGGAAATGGGGTACTAAGGCATGCATGCGGGGGGGGGGGATTTTCCAAAGTAACCCAAACACTGATATTGCTTATGGAAAGCTAGCAGGGAAAATCTTAAATAGTGATCGTATGGCCACGGGGTGTCGCAACTGTTGTTATGTGCAAATCAGCTGCCAAACACCTGTAATCATATGACTGTGAGGACTCTACCATGCCTGGAATTTTGAGGACTGGTCATAAGTTTATTAAAACTGAACAAATTAAGCAAAGACTCCTGTATTATGAACATGTTTCCTCTATATCTTTTCAGTAAACAGTATTAGTATCTGAAGGAATTATAATACATTGATTCAGGCATTTCCCACATCTTATCTCATTTATCAAAAGCTTTAAAAATTACCGATTATCATTATAGCTCTCTTTTTAGATCTAGCCACCAGGTGGTGCTGTTGCTCAGGACACTACACACTTTCCCTCCCTCCCTTTTCTTTCCAGAAATGTATACATACAATGAGTACCAGTTTTTAAAAAACCTTGTATGTATTACTCTCTATCACAGAATTGTGACTTTAGTAAGCAAATAAATCACATGAATCTCCTATTAGTATAAATGTGCATAGCAAGGCACTGCATATACCTTCCTGGATGGTGTATTGACTTGCAAAAAAAATTTTAGATTAAAGATCCTAGCATGCACGGAATAGTGTGGGATCCTGGGAATAAAACTGGGTTTTGGCTGCCCTTGTCTCCTCTTGGCCAAGATCTGCAAAAATTGACCATTACTGTCCTTACCATTAGTAGAGAATATAGTAAGTAGCAAAAGTACCACCAAATCTACTCATCCACTATTCTACTGAAAAATAATTCGTAAAAACTTAAAAATTGATTAACGCCATAAGGTCTATGGATTTATCTGATCATGATTATGTTTTTAATCAATCAATCAATCAATCAAATATTTTTTACCGTCATAAGCCAGTATAAGAAGGGTGGAATATAAATAATAATTTTAAAAGCTAAAAATTAAAAAAAGATTTTTAAAGTTAAAAAAATATTTTAAAAATATATTTTAAAAATATATAAAAAGGTTTAAAAACACTAAGCAAACACAACCCCCCCCCCCATAAAAGTTCATATATGGCTAAGGAAATCTATCGTAATACAAAAATCCCCCTTAATTAACAAATATATGTTATATGTATTCCACCCTTCTAATGTTAATAATCCATGATCGTAATAAAGATTGATAATTGAATGTCATATGGAAATCCTAATTTGGAATGTAAAAGTAGCAAATACCACAAACTAAAAAAATAAAACGAATGAAAGAAAAACATGTATAATAAAGGAGAAGATTATAACAGATATGACCGAATGTGGTTTGATCTTGTGGAGCAGAGCTGATTAATCTTGTGGAGTTGATGAATACATGTAGAGAAGTGAAGCTGTAGGCAATTTATAAATAAAAGGACTAAAATGTATGTCAGAAAAAGCAAACTGGTTTGCAGGAAAGCAGGAATCCATAGGCTGGTGACAGCTACAAATTATGCTCCAGTGCTTGACAATATCAAACTGCTTCTCCTCACACTGTTATATGGAAGCAAGAGTTGGATATGTCAGAAGACACATTAAAGTATATTGAATACAATGGAAATTAGTTATTTTAAAAAGGTGTGGTAATTAATCAGTGCTGGATTGAATACAGAAGCGAAATGAACTGTATGAAAAAAAAGCATGGTGTAGCAATCTGATTGTACAGGGAGAATGAATGAGGATGAAAGCGCAAAACAAGGAAAAATGGATCTTGAAAGGGGAAGAGATTGAGAAAATTGTGGTTGTTTGGAGTTAATAAACCCTTAAAAGAGAAAGATATCTATTTTACAGGGAGATGCAATTCTAGAATCCAGGAAAGAGACCAATATTGGTACCAAAGGAAGAAGATTTAACTTCTACTTAGAATTACAGACCAGTTTCCTTATTGAAATAATTATAAACTATTCACATCAATTTTAGCCTACAGATTTAAAATGTTTTACAAGATTTACAAGACCTGTTCAATGTGGATTTTTATCTAAAAGACAATTAAAAGATAATACGAGAACTGTATTGTATATAAGAATATTGCAATATAACATCATACAAGCCAGAGTAACCTTAGATGCAGAGAAAACTTTTAATAATTTGAACTGGCCTTTTTTAAAATTAAAATTCTGGAAGATATGAACTTAGACAATAACTTTATTCAAGGATCCAAGTTGATACATATGCCTCAGAAGGCTCCAATTATGGTTAAAGGTGATTTCACTAAACCATATGAACTCCACAAGGGGACAAGGCAAGATTGTCTTTTGTCCCCTTTGTTGTTTATTTTGGTTCTTGGAAGTATTGGATATTTATCAAATAAGGCAAAAAGATAATTGATGAAGAGAAGGACTAGTGGAGACACGATAGCAGTGTTCCAATATCTCAGGGATTGCCACATAGAAGAGGGATTCACATTATTCTCCAAAGCACCTGAGGGTAGAACAAGAAGCAATGGGTGGGGGGCTTCCGGTGGCGTCTCCGTCGTTGCCGGACGGTCTTTTAATGACCGCCGGCCTCGCCGCGCATTGGAGCCGCCTTACAGCTGGCAGGCGGCTCGGAAAACCCGCTCTGTAAACGGCAGAGCGGGGAGAGCTAGTGGGAGTTGGTAGAGCCCCCTGAGTTGCCTCCAGGACCTCTTTTTTGTCCTGGGAAGGGCTCAGGGTGATGGTTCCCTATTCACCTCACGGAAGCTCTACGCAGCGAGGGACCTCTGCTCGCAGCAGCAGAGCCAGATGGCGAGAGCAACGTCACTAGAATGAAAGAAATCTACAGCAAGAGAGCAATCTGGTGAAACCAGGACTCATTAAAAAGGAAAAAAGCAAGTATTTGTCTTTTTAATAAGTTTTAAGGAAAAAAGAGATTTAAGAAATGCCTCAGAAAATGGTGACTGGCTTTGCTAGAGAAAATGCCTGAGAAAATGGAGAGTGGAAAGTGAAAGTGAGAGCTAAGGCTGCTTTGAAGTATTGAAAAGAGACATGCTAACAGGATTTTTGAAAAAAGAAACAAAATTGATTTAAATAGAATCCCTTTGTTTTTTGGGGAAAGTTAAGATTTTGTGGAAGTATGACTCCAAAACAAAAATCAAGGGGGGGCTCCCTTACTTATCAGACAAAGGAAAAAGTAGAGAAGACTCAAATGCAGTTGCAGGGAATTGGAAATGAGGATTTAAAAGACTTTATAACTAGGTCTTTGGGAGGTGTTGTTGAGAAGATAGAAAGCTCACAGAAGCAACTTGAGGAACTGGTACAGGAAAAATATGATAAACTGAACCAAACTATTACTAAAGTAGTTTCTGATCTTTCAAATGCGGTGTTGGAAATGGGGAAGAAAGTGGCTGAAATCAGTACAGAGCTTGATTCCAAGATAAAAGTCACAGAAGAAAATTTTTTTAAAGCTGATGCCAGAAATCAGAAAATTGAAAACGATGTGATGATGCTTCAATTTAAATCTATGGAGTCTGCATTAAGATTAAGAGGCATAAGAGAGAATAATAGAGAAAATTTAAGAACAATCTGTGCTAAGGCATTAGCGGCATTACTAAAGTTGGAAGATGATCAAATTCTTGGCTGTATTGAAAAAGTCTACAGGGTGAATTCACGTGTGGCCCGACAAAGGAATTTGCCCAGAGATGTTGTTGTCTATTTTACTGATAGAAGATTGAGAAATGATATTTTGCAAAAATCCTATTCTGCTACTGTCCAGGTAGAAGGTACACAAATTAGTGTTTATAAAGAGCTACCACCTAAGATTTTAAGAGACAGAAAAGATTTTTGTTTTTTGGTGAAGGAACTGAAGAGAAGTAAAATTCCATTTAGATGAGATGTACCAGTTGGTGTAATTTTGAGATATGAAGATGTGAGATATTGTTAAATACTATTGAAAAAGCAGAACATTTTTATAACAATATACATAAGGGAGCCCCCATATTTTCATCCTCAACAATGTTGTTAACCATGGAAGAAGACATTAAAGATAAAGAGCTTGAAAGAGAGACTGAGGAACAATGCAGACAGATGGGATTAGAAAATCAAAGTGTGTCAGAAGAAAAAGAAGCACTAGGTGGTTTTCTAGATGATTCTATTATGGATTATCTAGATCTGAAAATAAAGCGTCCCAGAGATCCAAGAGATGTGGTACCGGGCCTTGAACTGTAGACGCAAGAACCAAATGATAAACATATAACTCGAGATGAGAAGCAAACTTCACTAAAGCGGAAGCAGCAGAGGCCCAGTACTCTACAAGAGCAAAAGGGGGATGATGGCAAGCAACAGAAAGTAGAAGTCAAGGGAGGAACTAAACTGAAAACCACTGCTGTGCAACAGAAACTTTTTGAATTGCTCGAATCGCTTCGTGAAACTTAAAGGACATTTATGAATAGATTGAATTTTTTACAGAAAGGATGGCAAATATTTTATTAATTGAAATAGTTTAAAAGATAATCTTCATTATACATGATTCATATACGAAAATGGATTATAAATTTTTTGCAAAACTCATCCTGAGTTGGATTTATCATTTTGAGAAAAGTTAAACAGATCGCTGCAATATATGCAGATGATCTGTGGTTACCCTATTATAGCTTTTTGGAACTAACCATCTAGATGAATAAAATAAAGATGAAAACATCTTGGAAACCCGAAGGAAGGAAGTGGAAAGGTTGGCAGGATTTGAAAGAGCTTTAAAGGAGCATCTGGGAATGCAGCTTGTAGTTTTTATACAAGCTTTGGAAAATTGGGATGAGCTGCATCTGTTTTTCTTTTTAGGTGGTTCAGCAGTAACAAGGATGAATGTTCTACCTAGAGGATTACAAAATACCTTTGTGGTTGGATTTTACAAATATAAAGTCACTCGGGGGGATTTCTATATGGAGAGATGTTTTTTGCTGATGGGGGCAGCTGGAATATGAAGTTTATAAAAACTATGTTGGAAGATAGTATATATTCAACTTCAATCAAGATGAAGAGAAGACTAAAATTTGGATTATTGAGACAGAAAATCATTTGACATAACTGTTATATATTATATATTATATTTTATTATTATATAATAAGGGGGATTGTTTTAGGTAAAATAATTATTAATATTAGATTAGAGAAATGTTTGAGGTTTTTTATTTTTTTATTTTTTTAGCTGATGGGTGCAGTTCGAATATGATGTTTATAACAACTATGCTGGAAGAAGAAATTGACTTAATTGGGTTATAATATACTTAAGTTTAATTAAGATGAAGAGAAGGCTAAAAATTGGTTTACTGATAAAGAAAATTATTGATAAAGAAAATTATTTGATATAGATGCTATATATTATTTTTTATTATTATATAATAAGGGGGATTGACTTAGGTAAATAATTATTAATATTAGGTTAGAGAAAGGTATGACATTTTTTATCTCGGTTTAAATATTATGAGAGTGGTATTGACTGATAAATGAGTATTGATGATTGATAAATGAGGTAAATATTACTACTATTAGTTTTTTATTATAGTATCATTAGTTTTAGGAAAACCTTATTACTTATAGGTTTATTTGTTATATTATTTTTGTTATAGGTTTTTTTTTAAATTTGTAGCGGAAGCCAAGGGGGGGATGGGGGGATATGGGATTGGGGGTTGGGGGGGTAGTTGGGGGGAAGGGGGGTTGGGGGGAAGGGGGGGAGAAATGATAAAATTTGTATTGTAAAACTTTTTCAATTAAAAAAAAAGCAATGGGTGGAAACTAATCAAGGAGAGAAGCAACTTAGAACTAAGGAGAAATTTCCTGACTTTAATTAGTGGAACAACTTGCCTCCAAAAGTTGTGAATACGCCAACAATGGAAGTTTTTAAGAAGAGGTTGGATAACTATTTGTCTGAAGTGATGTAGAGTTTCCTGCCTAAGCAGGGGGTTAGACTAGAAGACCTCCAAGGTCCCTTCCGGCTCTGTTATTCTGTTCTGTTCTGTTCTGTTCTGTTCTGTTCTGTTCTATAATAGAACTAACAAAAGAAAACAGACTTTTAAGATGAGAGCATTTAGGGATGATTTGGTTTTGATTTTACAAGTTCCTTGGAAAGGGATTCAGTTATTGATGAAAAATATGGAGGGTTTTGGTATTCCATCAGGTTTTAAGATTAATAATCAAAAACCAAAGATGTTGGTAAAAATATCAATTTATAAGATCAGGAAGATCTGATGAAAAAGTGGTTTTAAAATTGAGAAAAAAGTTTTGGGTGTTACTTGACTAATATTAATATTAAGTAATATTAAGTAATTATCCATTTGAGTTCTAGTAGACAATCACTTAAATATGAGCCAGCAGTGTGCTGCAGTTGATAGAATCAAGATCATTTGATGTGTCAATACCACTTTATAATGCCCTGGTAAGACCACACTTGGAAGACTGCATCCAGTTTTGGTCATAACAATGTAAAAAAGATGTTGAGACTAGAAAAAGTGCAGGGAAGAGCAAGAAAGATAATTAGAGAACTGGAGGCTAAAACATAAAGAAAAGTTGCTGGAATAGAGAATGTCTAGTTTGAATGAAAGATGGATTGGGGGTAACATGGAAGCAGTGTTCCAATATCTAAAGGCTTGCCACGAAGAAAAGGGGATCAATCTATTCCTCAAAGCACTTGAAGGCAGCACAAGAAGCAATGGATAGAAACTAATCGAGGAGAGAAACAACTTAAAACTAAGGAGAAATTTCATGACAGTTACAACAATTAATCAGTGGAACTAATTGTCTCCAGAAGTTGTGGCTGCTCCAACACTTTAAGAAAAGATTGGACCACCATTTGTCTGAAGTGATACACAGCTTCCTACCTGAGCAGAGAACTGGACTATAAGAACCTCCAACTCTGTTATTCTGTTAGAAGTAAAGAGAAATTTTCTGATAGTGAAAACAATTAATCAATGCTTGTTTCCTGGGGTTGTGAATGGGCCATCACTGGAAATTTCAAAAATAGTTAAGACAACTATTTGACTGGAGTGATACAAGGTCTCCTGCCTAAAACAGAGGTTGGACTAGAAGACCTCCAAAGTCCCTTCTTCCAGTCCTATGATTTTATGTTTTACCTATATTCTAACATGAATTGTATGCCTAGAGTACATTGGAGTTGGATAACCATAATAAATTTTAATAATAAATCATAACCAAATAAATCATTCTGGTTATTTGCTTTGCTATTATCTCCTTAGTGCTTTGTTTCCACTAATGTTATTTGTCTCTATTAATTTTGCTGATTTATTATTTTCTTTCTTAAAAGGTCGGTATATATTGGTCTGACATTTAACTATTTATTACTCTTTTTAAAAATCTGTCATTTTTCCTTCCCATGCATTATTTTGATTGAAGGTCTGCATTAAAAGAAAGAATTACAAACTTGAATTAGTTAATCAATCAATCAAAATAAACTTCAAAGAGATGGTAAAACTCACTTTGGAATGCAGGTGAATGTTGGGGTGAGAGGTTTATATGGCTGAAAATTCGTTTTGTTTTTAAGCAGCAAAGATTTTATAATGTAGGAATAACGAAATCCCTTACTTCAAAATGTGAAACCTCACATTCTGTCCCAATGAGAACTAAATTGGTACTCATCATTAATTGGGAGGCATGATGAGTGCCAACAATGATCAGTACCAAACTTTTCTCATAAGAAATAATGTAGTGAGCCACAAGGCAGTTGACAATGACAAGTTCTAGCTTGTATAAAGTTTTAGCTTTTATATAAATAAAATTATTCTATTCTATTCTATTGTATACTGAGTACCAAACAAGCAATGAGCACCAGGATTTTAATGTCAAAATGAATTGAGTACCAAATTCAATGAGTTTCAAAGCAACTGAATACCAAGCAGTGGTGGGTTTCCCCCGGTTCAGACAGGTTCTATAGAACCGGTACTAAAACCGGAGGGAGGCTCTGCCCACCAAGCCCAACGTCATCAGAACGCTTCTGTGCATGTGAGCGTGTCACCCTGTTGTGAACCTGAATAGCTTGATTGTCAGCCAAAGAGCTGATAATAGGAACCTCAACCAGCAAGGAGGGAGGTTCCAGCAAGCCAAGTTGCAGCGGTTTCGGGCTCTGGCCCTTCACGCTGCCTGGGGGGTTAGGCTCAACCAGCTGGGAACCAGCCATCCCCCCAATGCCAGAAACTGGCCTTCAGCAGTCTCGGGTACGAACCCCTTCGCGCTGGCAAGCTCTACCAAGTTGTTCTGGGAGCAGTGGTAGAAGAAATTAGCAAAAGAAAAAATATTTTTGCAGAGCTGAGCTCAAACGTGTCTCACTCAATCGGATTGAGTCAGCAAGCTGGGAAAGCAAGGCATGGAGGCGGAGCTTCTCAGCCAACAGACTTAATCAATCAAATCGGTGGGAGTCAATACCCAGACCTGACCACTGGACCCAGAATCAATGAGAATGAGAATGGATATCTCATTCTTCTGTAACTTATGTACTCCTTACTGTTAGACTACTCCTTTCATACCCAAGTACTGCAGGCAATACATGTCTAACATCATGTAAGCCTGTGTTTCTCAACCTCAGCAACTTTAAGAAGTGTGATCTTCAACTCTCAGAATTCTCCAGAGCAGCATGAAAATGAGAAACACAAATGTAAGAGACAACACATTAAGAAGCCTAGATTGTAGATATTAATGCCACTGCATACATTTTATAGCGATAGATGGAGGAGGATTCCAAAGAAAATATTTCCAGGCATAAAAGCAAAAAAAAAAAGGAATAAACCTGAATATTAATATTATTAGGTGCTACCTAAAATTAGCTTTGGGTCAGTTGTGACAGTGGCTGGCGTTTACAGAGTTTTCACATTTACTCAGGAGTTGCTACACATAGAAACAGTAGGTCTGAGCAGGTATTATAACACTTCTCATCAGAGTGCTATGCAATGTACACTTTTCTTAGCTATATGAAATCAAGATACCTGGCTGCATACATACATGCACAGCATGGGTAGCTAGCTTACCTGCCTTTGGCAGGTAAGGGTCAATGCCTCTGTGCATTCCATAGGCAAGCCTTGAAAATATGCAAATGTCCAAAACTTAATCTTGATCCTATTTATTATTTATTGGCCCAGTAATGGCACTCACCTCCGCATATGAGGCAGATGGCGCTGAGGAGTCCGGTTTCAGCATCATCCATCTCAAGTGGCAGCAGCTGGTTGGCAAAGGCAAACACCAGGTCTGTGAGGGGTCCAAAGCCTGCATTATGCATCTGAGTGCGGTTGAGGGTCAGGCCATCAGAAAAGGTCATGGTGTCCTGCTCTGGTGTGTAGCGTGTGCATATCCGAAGGATCTGTGATGCAAAGTATGTTAAGAGGTATTCACCACAGTTGTTCCCCGTCATTTCTATGTTCTACCTGTAACATTGATCACATTCAGTGTGCAATATATTATTGCAAAATTCAGCCGCAGGACTTGTACTATTGTTAGACAGAGTACGTCATCTGTTTCAAGTGGCAGATCCCTGGGAAGACACAACAGCTACCTTTCAAACTATCCTCTTAACATCCTGGCCACTCTGTTCTGCTGGACATTGTTATGTATGACCCAACACCTGTCCTGAGCTCCTAGTTTATCTTCATAAGTATGATGAACAGCACTTTTTGGTTCTTCCTAGCGTTTTCTCACAAGTGCAGGGTCTGGTTTTTTGTTTTTTTTTAATCAACCAAGTATTGATCCATTGGTTATGAGGTGAGTGACTGGCCCAAAACCTTACCCAGCCAGGCGGGCTATAACTCAATGTCCTGATTGTTAATCTGGTGCCTTGCCCACTAGATCAAATTGGTTCTCCAAATAATGATTATATATGTAAGAAATGGAGACAGGGTACTACCGTAACATTCTCCTTTAGCCTTGGGCTGATCCTGTGAAAGTATGGCTTGAGTGCTAATTAATACCTACTATTCCATAATTGTATATATTTCCTCACTTTTTTTTTAAATTGCTGAGCTTTGTTTGAAAAGGAAAAGGACCCATCTACTTACCAAGATGTCGAGGCAAGCTGCTTTGAGGAGTGTAATCTGGTCAGCAATTGTAAGTGTGGTGAAGCCTGGCAGCTGCTTGGCAAATTCAACTGTCTTGATGATGCACTTTGTGGACAATTCACTGAATTTGTCCCACAGATCAATGTCAAGAGATATCCGCTGATCTGAACTGTTGTTCTATTGGAGACAGGGAAAGAGAAAAGGAATTGCATTTGACAAAACAAACATTTACTGCATTTGTTTTACAGCAGTAAACCCGTATGCTTGAATCCAGAATTTGATACTAGCTTATGGGTTACAATTCTTTGTGTGACATGAGAAAGGCAATACTTTCTTTACATGGCTTCCTGAGTTTATTTTGTAACCATACTAGTGCAGGACAAAAACAGTTAAAAAGGAGAAAAAGCAGATAAGGAATTAGCCACAATTATACTTCTTATCTAAAAAATTGAGTTGAATTTGTTCTATGACCTATGCCTATAATAAATCAGGGCTTAACATGACCTATTGGAAGTTTTTAAAAAATATTTCCCAGGTCATTTCTGGTGGTTCAGATATTTTGTCTACTCATAGAATAAACAGCTTTATTCCATGAGTAATCAATCAATTCTGAATTGCCCGTTCTCCCTCGAAAATTGTCCAAAGTTTCCTGTAGTCTTCTTCTAGCTATAACATAACTAATTCTTACATATTAAATAAATTAAGTTTATATGGGAATAGATAAACCAATTCTACCAACAGAAATGACAACCTCTGCTCTTACTTTCAAAAAACATACGCTGAATGCCATCTTTAGTAGATTCTATACAACCAAATGAATGGACAAGGTGATTTTTCATCTTTAAAAATGTAGAAAATTGCCTGATGAAAGCCAAGAAAGCTAAATAGACCATTTAGTCCAAACAGTAGCATAAAATTTCATTAACAAAACGAAGGACTGCTTATATCTCTGTTCAGAACATCTAAGACTTTAATTCTGAATCATCTATTATTTTACAAATTTCTCTAATGGGCTGCAGAGGCTTGAGTGACAGATGTTAAGACAGGTGTTAAGGTAACAAGTTTGGGAAAAGTTGTCCTGCTGAGCTTTCCCACCCAGTCTTCTTTGGCCCTTATTTTGGCTGTCACTTACGGTGGTATATTTGCCCAACTGGCAGAGGGCAGGGAAGGTCTCCTGGTGAGCCTTGCGTACTTTCTCGATGAGATCCTCCACTTCAGGTGTAATGATGTAGCTCTCTGAACATTCCTGCTTTGGAGCATCTTTTTTCTTCTTGTTCCTATCATTCCGGACAGCTGCAAAAGAAATCAAAGGGACAACAAACAATCAGAAACTTCAATGAGCAGCCAATCCATTCCTCATTCAGGTTTATAAAAATGATAGCAGTAGCAATAACACTTAGACTTATACACCACTTCGCAGTGCTTTAGAGTCCTCTCTAAGCGGTTTACAGAGTCAGCATATTGCCCTCAACAATCTCGATCTCATTTTACTGACCTCGGAAGGATGGAAGGCTGGGTCAACCTTGAGCCTGGTGAGATGTGAACTGCTAAATTGCTGGCAATTAGCAATCAGTAAAATTAGCTTGCAATACTGCATTCTAACTACTGAGCCATCACAGCTAGATGATGATAATGATATAGTTAATTTAACATACAATAGAGATTTCTGGAATCAGATAATCAATTCTGAAAACAGAGTTAGTGGCACTAGCAAGAACAGTTTAGGTAATCTGACTAAAGGAAGAGGTGTCCTGCCTTTCTGCAAATGGTATCAATACAGCTGATACAACTTTATTTTTCCTTTTCCAAAAATATACATATAGTACTTCTTCCCTTCTTGTTGGTTGCTGATCATTTGGGAATCTCATCCCACCTCCTACCTTCATTTTTATTACAAAGTCAATGGTCCTCAAAAATTAGTAATTTTTACTAATGGCACTTATCCAACATGTAGTTGATTTAATTTGAGCATCAAAAATAAAGAGATGCTAAAAGAAAGTGTTGCATTTCCAAACCTGGTTCTCTCCAGATGGAATAAAAACTTTCTCAACAATACCGGTGATATTGGTTGGAAATTATGGAGGTCGTAATCTACTCAACACCAAGTCAGGGGTCAAGCACAGAATATCAGGAAACTTGGGCAGTTCAAATGAATATGTAGTTTATTGTATGCTTAAACTCTCTACAAGAATCTGACCTACTAATGGTCAAAGTAAATTGGCAGTAGATAAGGTTCAACAGAATTCAATATACTATCCAGATTGTTGGTAATATTTATACATTGACTGAAAAAAAACTGTATTCCTGAAAGAGCATAGAGAGAAGGCAAAGAGAAGGAAGAACAATGAAGTTGCTGAGTTAGGAAGAAGAAGAACTAAATGGGAATGCTTGATAGAAAGCAGCAGGGGTCAGAGGACAAAAGAAGCTATGTAGCATTTGCAGGAAGGTGCTGAAATGGAGATTTAAAATATGCATTTAAAAGGGGATGTTGAAAGAAGGAAAAGTCCCAGGCCAATTGTGCATTCCTAGAATTTGAATAATAGTTAACTAGAAATTTTGAAATAATGTCCCATATTGTGTAGAAGCAAGTTTAGTAAAGGACTAAACAGTCCTTTACTAAGTTTAGTAAAGTTCTAAACAGTTCTAAACTGTTTAGAACAAAAAATACATAACAAAAAATATATATCCTAGGATGGAATATATTTATACAACAGAAGGAATTTCAGCCAGAGAGAAAAAGTAATGAATTTTTTCTTATCATCATCTTCTCTGGAAGAAAGAATCAGAGTTGGAAATACAAGGCTAAACCAGATTTCTATCATGCAGCAGATGTTCCATAGGACTTTGGTTTCCAAAAACTTAAGGATCAGTGTTAAGAGGGCTGCAGCCATCAAAAAACAGTAAAAGACTGCTTTCTTCACATTTTGTAGATTACCTAAATGCCTCCTAACTACTAATAACAGTCCTTCTTAGCTCCAAACCAATACACACTGCCATAATGTGCTCTAAGTAGTAACATTAAGCACAAGTTACAATAGTGCAACAGTATGTTAAATGGGAAGTAAAAGTATTTGTTGCCTATTATTCCAAACTAAGAATATAAATAAATAATGCATCCAATCCACCAAAGAATCATATTTATAAGACAATAACTTGTTCCTTTTGTGGAGAAAACAAAAACATGATTTTATGATATCTATGTATGCATGTGCATGAATATGCTCGCACTAAAGCCAAGGCAATAAAAAAGAAATCTCAAAGATAAATATAATCTTATTCAGTTCTGAGAGATTCCTTATTCCCACAACATTTTTGAATTATTCTAATTTCTTATTCAATTCCAAACTGCCAAAGCAGCATTTGAATAACAATTATCACATTGATCGTAAGAAAATAAAACAAGAACTAAAATATATAAATTTAATAACAATCTAAATGTGCCTTCAAACTGTTAACATAAAAGTCAGCAAACATCATTAAAAGCATTCTAATGAAGCTTTAAGAAACCACTGAAATGCAAAATTGGCCTTCAGTAAATAAAGATATTCCAGATTGTGACCACTACCTGATACCTTATGCTTCTCATCACAATTAATAGCCCCATTTTCCAGAGAAGATCAAAGGGACCCAGGAGGAATAAATGGAAGGTGGTCTTTCTATACAGGCTCCAGAATTCAGCCTAGAAGAAGTTCAATACCCAATACAGTTGGCCAGAATATGAATTTGCTATCCCATTGTGCATACCAGGAGGCACAACTCAGCACTCAAGATTAAAAGCAGCAGCTGTCAACCCTTCTTCTAAATTCTTCCCCACATATTACAGTAATCAAAGCACACAGTAACTAAAGGATTGAGGAAGTATTTCTATCAATTTATACAAACCAAAGAGACCTTGGATTGAATGCTCTCCCCACAGCTGTCCTAGAAGGGAAATCTAGAAAATCCCATATGAAACCCAATACTGCCCCTGTGATATGGGTACCATAGAAACTACAGTTCCTTTCTTCTGTATTGTCAGTTCTACAGGGACATTCACCCACTAATTGATTACCACTCTTTTATTTAAATTTATGGGGAATCCTGATAACTTTTATCTGTTAAACAATCACAATAAATTTATCTCTCTAAAAAAAAGGGAAATATTGCTATATTATGTGTAAACTTCACCCACAAATAGCAGCTAACAGTTCTTGTTCTGGGGGAAGTTGCGTTATTCATTTTATTGAACTTTCTTTTTTTTGGTCAATGACCAAAATAAAGTTTTTGTCTATCAGAAAGAGGTTATTACTTCCAATCCATTATAGTTACTTGATAATTCAGCAGCAAAGTAGGAGAAAGAAAGAAAGAAAGAAAGAAAGAAAGAAAGAAAGAAAGAAAGAAAGAAAGAAAGAAAGAAAGAAAGAAAGAAAGAAAGAAAGAAGGAAGGAAGGAAGGAAGGAAGGAAGGAAGGAAGGAAGGAAAGGAGAAAGAAAGAAAGAAAGAAAGAAAGAAAGAAAGAAAGAAAGAAAGAAAGAAAGAAAGAAAGAAAGAAAGAAAGAAAGAAAATGTTTGAATAAAAGGGATTATTTTAATTAGGAAAAAAATGGATGAACACCCTCCAACCTTAAGCTGGTCTGCTCTCATGATCTCTGCCTTGTCTGTTATGGTCTACACAGAAATTTTTATACCTCATATTTTTCTTTCTCTCTATTAATGCTTCCTAAGACCTATTTCAGCCTGCCATTTTACACACTTTATTAACTACCTACTACTTGTTCACTAATCTAAACAAGAACATTCTTAAATCACTTTCAGTGCGAATTGTTTAAGAATGAGCTACCTAAGAGAATTTTACTTTGCTTGACTAATTATTAATTAGATATGTTATTCCAGACTTGTAACTTAAAACAAATAACCTACTAGAAACTTTACAACAAGTGAAGGTTCAAGTTCCAACAGACAAAAGAAATTCAGACAACAGCTCCTAAAATAATGGAAATTAATCTACAGAAAACAAAACTAAGTAATGTTGGCTGCAAAAAGCAATAAGCAGGAGTATCAGATTTGAGGCACTGCTTTTCTGCATGCTGGATTTATGGAAGCATTACAAAGCCTTGTTTGTTGTTGTCGTTTTCTGTGTGGTGTATTTTTTATAAAGAATCCATATAAGAATATCCTGGTGGAGGAAGCAAAACAATCCTTTTCAAACTGTAAGGTTTCTTGACTTTTATTTTCTAGGAAAAAGAATCTTCCTTTAAATTAATACAAGTGGTGAGGGAATGCCAGATGTGTCTTTTGCTTGGGGTAGGCTGGTACATATCACCGTCCTGCCTGATGAAGGAGGGGGTGGGGGATAATTCGGAAATCAGTCATGTCTGCCTGGCAAATTCAATAAAGCACAGACCAGACAGCCAGTTAGGAAGGGGTGGGGGGGATGGTGCATCCATCATCACATAGAGGTTATGGGGTAAGAAAAAGCAGCTGGCATGAGGAAAAGTGAAGAACACCAAAAGAAATGACTAAGGGAGGGATTCAAAAGCACACTGTGGGATTGTGTATGTGTGTGCACGCGCGCACATCTTGAAAGCAGTCTCAATTAAAGTGGTCTACATTTGCAATTCCTAGCCTCTCTCTACCACACTATTTTTTATTTATTTATTTATTTTTGCCTACCAGAAATGTCTCCCTTCTCCCCCACAATGCCTAGCAAAAAGGTGGAGCTCTCTATCCAAGATGGATGTTTCCATTTTCTCACTGAGCCCTCAGAAAGTCCTTGGTTATAATGGAATCCTTAGCCACACGCTTCATCAGCAGGTAGCATGCGCTATTTGTTAAAATCCGGAGAAGGAGACCAAACCAAACCAAACTTTTCATTCCCAATTTTTATATCCTCTGCAGTTCTTGGAAATATATAGTCACACTACTGGATTCCATATTGTTAGCAAGCCGAAGAGAACATAAAGTCACAAAGAATACAGTCTGCCCCTTTTCGATCATCCTCTTCTCCTCACTTTTGAATGAACGGGGAAAAAGAAACAATAGGATTTGGGATGCCCCAAATTAACCATCGATTCTCTACACATTTGAGACATTTCTTTTCATTCCATGGATTTATCAGTCCAACCCTTGCAAACTGGGGTTCTGTCCCCCGCCCATTACAGTCGGGAGCCATGACAACTAAGCACTGCAGACGCCAGGAGGGTCCTGTCTGCGTCATTTATCTCTGACATCATCAATCATGGTTGCCGGGGAAACACCCTCAAAATTAGAACAAAGCAGAGGGGTAAGCCCCCTGCACCAGGCCTTTGGGAAAAAACTAGAAAAATTCCCAGGTTTCTTTTTCTTTTAGATGGAAAGAGAATGCTATTTGACAAAATATGCTAATGCCAACTTTCTGAAGAGTAGCTCAGTTAAGAACCAGTGACAGAGAAAAGAGTCATCCATTTCTCCCACCTAATGTACCATTTTATTTTTTTAAAAAAAAACAGAATCAGCAAATTGGTCTTTTTCCTAGCTGATGCTCTCTGGTTTCATTGGGACCGTTCCCTTAATGTGCAATTGCTAGTTGGGAATTATGGGAATTAGAGTCTAGTACCTCCAGGTAATATCAGATGGGATTAATTTTTGTTGTAAGACTAATCATTATTTCCATAATAAATGATAATAAGAAGTCTGATTTTTCGTACAGTTAGATGACCTGCCTTTCTCATCTTAATTTTTATTCTCTCTGTATTACAGAATCAGCAATTGCCTCATCTTTGTTTTCTAACCCACTTCAACATCTCCTTGTCAGTTCATTTCCTTCTTTCCTTCTAGGACCATTGAAGTTCTTGCCTTCAGAATTCTATACAGCTGGAGATTTTATACAGCAGCATTTTGATTCGAATTATAATTTGAAAATGCCTTAGCAACCTGGCTTCTAATTTTCAATGGAAAACTGAGATTTAAGTCTGCATTTTCATATGGATGGACATTTGAAACTTGCTACTATAACAAAATATTAACTAATGGTCCACAATTTGGCCACCCCATTTTTCTTTTCTTCGCCATTCACTCACATTCTTTGGACATGCCAACTTCAAAGCACTTCTGTAGGCGGCAGTATTGACAGCGGTTCCGAGTCACTTTGTTGATGATACAGTTCTTGTCCCGGTGACAGGTATAAACCATGTTCTTCTGGATACTACGACGAAAAAAGCCCTGTAGGGTTCAGAGAAGAAAAAAAATGGCATGAGCAAATCAACTCTCTCTTTATGGTGTGAAAACATATGGCTTGGCTTCTTCACTTTGCTGTAGTATCCTTGCTCCTCGAGAGCAGGTATAGCATTAAAAAAAAATCACAATGTCTCCAATTCAGAATTAACCATATCTTTAGTGCTAGGCTTTAGACAATTATCATGTCACTTGTGACTAGCATTTCTGGGCAGGTTTAGCTAACGGTATTAAAAATGATACAATTCAACCATTTCATACCTAAAAACTGGGTGTAACATTTTGAGATCTTAGGTATTAAAATAGGGTCAGAAATCAATAATAGCATGAAGCACATTGAATTATCTATCATGTGTTCAAGATAGCAGAATATTTGTCAATTCGTTCATTCAATTTTTGTGGTCTCCCATCTCAAACTGACCCTAGATGGCTAGCAGGAGTAAAAAAAAATATACAACAACAAGAACAAAAAAATCAGCAATAAAAATACAAAATAGACAGTCACTAAGCAACCAGGATAAAAACAAAACAAAAGAAACCTGTATATTTGCTTTCTTTCGTGAAAAAAGCAATCACCAATACATATACGATGCAAATAATATGAGCTCCTTGTATTATCTGTCATCCAAAACCTGCTCAGATTCAACAAGATGACAAAGGTATATGACCTATATGATATAAGCTGTGCCTATAGCTTTTTCATTGTCCAAAGAGTACAGGACATTTATTTTTCTCAATAATCCTTATAATAGCCTTATAAAATAGGTCAATACTTTTATCTCATATTGCAGATGAAAATAAATACTAAAAAATCAGTAGCAGACATGCCTAATTCTCCTCTACCTCAATAATAGTCATAGCTCCTGATCCATTAGATCTGTTACAGAATTAACTGGAATTAAATTTATAGAGAGATAATTTAGAAAGATAGTGATGGCTGAGTGTGCATATTATGTAAGATTTTGTCTCTCACACACAGACTATCTTCTTACAGACTAAAATCTTCTTACATATGGTGTGCTGAGAATCAATTTAGTCTTCTGTTCTGTCTTCCAAAAAATTGTGGAATTTAAAAAGGAATGCCGTTAATCCTCAATCCTCAGTTCAGAGGAGAAAAACTGCAGTTTAGTCAGTAACAACTTCACCCCAAATGAATAAGCCTGGTAAATCTTCATAATTTTTAAGCACCTTTTAAATACAGGATATGTATGCATAAAAGGCCATTTGCCAGTTACAGATACAGTATATAACTCTAATAGACACTCCATTGCCCTACCAGTCCATTAAATCTCTCTCTCTCTCTTCCCCTCCCTCCCCCCCTCTATACAAACATACATTTGTATATACATACATATCAGAAGGGGTTCACCCAGCTGCCTTTGTGTCTAAAATGGGATCTAGTTATAACGTGATGCCTTAACCCCGTGATGGTGAACCTATGGCATGCCTGCCGGAAGTGGCACGCAGAGCCATTTTTCTGGGTACGCGAGCTGTCGCCCAACACACTTGCAGCTGTGCGTGTATGCACACCCTAGCTGGTGTTCAGGTTTCCGGTGCACATGCATGCAATTCAGGGGACCCAGCTGATCTTCAGAGCTCTCCTTTGCATGTGCACATGTTTGCGCATGCATGCGAGACTACTGGTGCCCAGCGCACACATGCACAGTGTTTTTGTGTGTGTGAACCGCATGCATGAAAACCACATGCATGTGCAGATGGTACAATTGTGCACGCAGTGCACAGGGGGGGAGCAGTGTGAAACCTGCGCACATTCGCAGAGGGTGCAATAGCACATACCTGTTCAGCACTTGGTGAGTAAAAGGTTCACCACCACTGCCTTAGCCACTAGACCAGGGGTCTGCAACCTTAAACACTCAAAGAGCAATTTGGACCCGTTTCCCACAGAAAACACCAGGAGTCACAAAACCTGGGTGGGCATGGCAACTCACCGTTACTCCCTCTCCCAATCACATCACAGCCATGCTTACCCAGGACAGAGAACCGGTTGTTTAAAAACACCGGGAACCACAAAACCCTTTTGACATATCTCTCTCTCTCCCCCCCCCCCACTCTGTATCTCTTTCTCTCCCCCACCCTCTCTCCTTCTCCCCCTCTCTCTGTATCTTTCTCTTTCCCCCTCTCTATCTTCCCCTCTCCCCCCTCTCTCTGTATCTCTCTATGTGTGTCTCTCTCCCCCTCTGTATGTCTCCCCTCCCCCCTCTGCATCTATGTCTCTCTCCCCCTCCCCCTCTCCCTCCCTCTCTGTATCTCTCTCTCTGTACCTCTCTCTCCTCCTTTCTCCCCCTTTCTCTGTATCTGTCTGTGTCTGTATCTCTCTCTCTGTGTGTGTGTGTCTCTCTCTCTCTCTCTCTCTTTTATCTCTCTCAGAAAGCCAAGGCTGGGCCAACCCAGTGTGTTCTCCTTGGGGCTCTTCGCTACTCCTTTTCTTTCTTCTTGGCAACTTTTTGGAAATCTGGGCTGGCTGAGGAACGAGCATGAGCCATGGCAGAGGCTTCCCTTCAGGCAATCCTCCTCCTCCCACTCCTCCTTCCCCTCCTTCTCGTCTCATGACCCCCTGGCCAGCTGTGGCAAGGCCAGGAGGGTGCGCATGAGCGGGGAGACCTTCCGCAAGCAAGCGGCCGGGCTCGAGCAAAGCATAGCAAAGGTGCACGGAGCGGATGGTTAGACTGGCTGACTGGTGAGTGTCTTTGGCAAGGGTGCTCTGTCTTTCTCCAAGCCTGACCCTCAGGGTGGGTGTGCGAGGGCCAGCCCCCTTTTCTCAGTGCCCTGAGCTTCTTTACTCCTCCAGTGAAGTGATGCCATCGCTGGCTTTCATTGAAAAGCGTCCTCCAGACAGCGAAAGTCCCCCATGCAAGTTTTAAAGCCACAGCTGGGTGCTGCAGGCCCATCCCCCTTTCTGTTGTCCACTCCTCTCGGATCCCATTCCCACCCTGCCAGCCCTTGTGTTAACAAAGCCGGCATCGGTTGAGGCCAGGTCGGGCCAGTGTCTCAGGGCGGAGAGCAAGTTGCGTGTCTTCCCAAATGACCGAGGCATGCCCAGCACCAATAAGGACTGGAAGAAGCGCCCACAAGAGATGAGGCGATAGAGAATCAGCCCCAGCCACTTCTCCATCCCCCTAAGAAGCCCTTACCTTCTAAGACCAGGTGAGGAGTGACTGGGAGGGGAGGGCGAGGGATGGGGCCAACCGGCAGGGAGCTGCAGCAGAGGGCCCAAAGAGCCGCATGCGGCTCCAGAGCTGTGGGTTGCCGACACCCACACTAGACCAAACTAGATCTCTTAACTGTATGAAAATTGGGCTTCATATATTTGGACTGTATATTACCTCCAAAAACAACCCACCTAACTTGGGAAACACAGATTTCGTACTCAGAACAATGCAAGAAATTACAGTTTTTACCAAGGAAAAACTAATAGAGAAGGGAAGAGGAAAAATTATTTCATTATTATTTTAAAATTATTTAATAATTTTACTTACATTTATTTCATTAAAGTTAATTTAATAGTGCCTTCTCTTTGAAACCAAAAGCCCCCACACGTATGAATCATCCAAGACCAAGTTCTAAAAGTAAGTTTACAATTTTAATCTGATTTTAAAACCAAAAAGTAGTAGAGAAATAGCTTTTATTTTTAACAAAAAAGAGGGCTCTTGATGCACCTGACTGATGCACTTAAAGCAGAAGTCAATTGATATGGAAAGGGAAGGAGGAGGAGATGGTAAACACAGAAGCAGCCAGACTGCTGCTCAGGAACCCAGGGGAATGAATCCCTTAATGAGATTAAGGGACTTGGGGTAGAGAGGAAGAAAACCCTTTCTTTTGTGTCAGAGGCATATAGAGTTTTCTGTTAATGAGCTGGAGGGAAAGATCAGCTGATTGGGCCATGTCTTCCTCCCCCGTCTGATTTCTGACAGCTTAACTCACAAAGTCATGGTGATGGCCTAGTGCAAGTGGGAGCATGTGCCTGAACAGGTAATGTCACAGCAGTTCGTCTTTTTTACACACTGGACTGAGGAGTACATTTAAAAATAATAGATAACGTATCATGAATGGAACAAAGAAGAAGTAAATAACTGGTAGCCTCTATTACAATTCCAATCAGCCTCACCAACGAAGCAAATGGTTATATATAATGGGAGTTGTATAGAGCCAACAAAACACAAATCTCAGCATTTCCTAGAGAAGTAAAGGGATTGGGAGCTTGGCATTACTCTCAAATCTTCCCAGCTCTGTAAGAAACACAGTTCTGCTCCTCCACATTCTTAAAGTCACATGACATGGGCAAAGCCCATGATGACAGTTGCCAGCTGATAACTGGAAAACTTCGTCAAACATTCTTGAAGCACTCTAGAATAGCTGGAAAAGAGAAGAGAAAATGGTCCTCCTGGGTCATAGCTGATACTAGAAACTATGTTCTAACATTTGTGACTTCCTCTAAATCTCAGTGCTTGCATTAGGATTCTGCGTTCCACAATTCTTCTTTGGAACCTGTATATTTGAGTGACCCTTATTCTCTTTAGCTTTCCTGCTGTAGATATGCCTCCATCTATTTTGATTCTCTCACCTTGCATCCTTCACAGGCGCTAACACCATAGTGGTAGCCAGATGACTTATCCTGACACACAAAGCAGGGTTTGTAGATTCGGGGCAGTGGGGGTGGTGAAGGAGGACTGGGTACAATCTCTTCTGAGCTGGTACTTTGTGTTTCAATGGCTACAGAAAAAGAGAGAAAAAAAAACACATGAAAGTACTGGTGAAGTTTCAAATCTATCTGGAACCTATATGTGAGTTACTTAATCAATTCCCTTTAGTTACACTACTTTTGAGCCAAATGTGCATGGCATTGCTTGATTTTTCCAGTGCTTGATATGAAATGATGCTGTTAAAAGGATTTGGTTTAATATGTTCTAGGGGAAAAAAGATGAAAGATTGGTTCACAGAGTTCTGTCTTGGTTTCTCATTCACACGTACACAGATGTTAATGCTCTTGATGTGGAATGTGATTCTGATCTCTTGCAAAATGGACATAAATGAGGAAGGACTCAGCAAGAACTCATGCTCTTAAAATGCTTGCATACCAGAAATGCTTACTCTAACTTACCATACCATCGGTTTAAATTAAAAAAAAAAAAACCTCCAACATTTCTGTTGAAGAATATTGGCATGAATGACAAGATGAAGATACATGTATAAAATTATCTACAGTAACAAGTTGATTGCTGTCTTTGTAATTCAAATGGATCCCTTGCTCTGACTATGGATTTTCAGAAAGGAATATGGAAATGGAGAAGGGGAAATGTTCTGTAAAGCCTGGAAAGATTGCTGATCAAAGAGAGTCTCGATATAAACACCAGTTAGCTTCTTGGGACCACCACTTTGTGGTTTTAACAACATCATTTAAGAGTGAACCGTCTCACCATGTCCTGCTGGGGAATGCTTTCCAGTAACTTATATTTTGGTCAGACAGATTTTGCAACCCAAAAGCTTTTAACATAGCAGATACTTTACAAAGAAAATGGAAAAGGAACGCAGTAGCCCGATGAGTAAGAAAAGCCCCAATTCTGTAAACCTGAAGGCCTGAAAGTTTTGAAAGCCGCCTCCAGCATGCTTTCTGCAAAGGAGGGATGGCATCTCTTCAAGATGCAACCTGACATTTTCAGGCCAGTGAAATAAAATCTGGAGTTAAGCCAGCCATAACCAGTCTCAGGTGCATTAAATCTAGGTGTTGCAGCTCAAGGTAGTGGAGGAGAGAAGCAAAGGGGAAGGAAGGCAAGCAGCACAGCAATAATTAGGCTTCCTGGAGTTGAAAGCAAAAAGGGTTGGAGTTGAGTGAGGAATGATAAAACCATAATTTAAAAATGTGTCTCAGAGCACACACAGAGTGCTTTTTCCTTTCAGCAAAACAATAACTAATTCCATCTTATTGTTCATATTAATTTCCACTAAATAATTACACAATATAAAATAGGGAATCATCTATCCATCAAAGGACAAGAAAGGGACAAAATACTCAAGTTGTGCCATAACAGATATTTAATATTAATTAGACATAGAAATAATTAATGGCAAGCAGGCTTGAACAGTTTTTTAATGCACCTAATTAATAATTTCTAGAGAAAAATGGATAAATAGCTTAAGTATTAACAATGGTTTTATTTAACAGGGATAATGGGAGTGGGAAACGGGTTACTATCTCAGTTTCTACAATAAAATGTTGTCTTATTGAGTAACTCCCATGTGACACCCCTCCTGCGCAAGCTGCACTGGCTGGCGGTGGTCTTCTGGGTGCACTTCAAGGTTCTGGTTACCACCTTTAGAGCGCTCCATGGCTTAGGACCTGGTTATTTACGGGTCTGCCTACTGCCACCAACGGCCTCCCACCGGCTGGTACGTTCTCACAGAGAGGGGCTCCTCCAGATGCCGTCGGCCAAACAATGTCAGCTGGCAGCCCCCAGGGGGAGAGTCTTCTCTGTGGGGGCACCTACTATCTGGAATGAGCTCCCCGCAGAGATACGGAAAATCCCAGATCTGCGCACCTTCCGCTGTATTCTCAAGACCTTTCTATTCCATTAGGTGGCTCTGGCCTAACCTTTTTCCATTTATATTTTAAAACATAAATTTTAATCTATTCTAAATTTCTGGGATGTTTTAAATTTGTCTTGGGCCAAATTGCTTTAATTCGATTTTACTCTGTTTTAAATTTTGTATTTTATGTGTTGTAGTTTATGTCTGTTCACCGCCCTGAGTCCTTCGGGAGTAGGGCGGTATAGAAATCAAATAAATAAAAATAAAAATAAAAATAAAAATAAAAATAAAAATAAAAATAAAAATAAAAATAAAAATAAAAATAAAAATAAAATAAAATAAAATAAAATAAAATAAAATAAATAAAATAAAATAATAAAATAAAATAAAATAAAATAAAATAAAATAAAATAAAATAAAATAATAAAATAAAATAAAATTAAAATAAAATAAATAAAATAAAATAATAAAATAAAATAAAATAAAATAATAAAATAAAATAAAATAAAATAAAATAAAATAATAAAATAAAATAAAATAAAATAATAAAATAAATAAAATAAAATAAAATAAAATAAAATAAAATAAAATAAAATAAACTTGGAGAATGGACAGCCAGGATTCTGAAAGACCTACTTCTGAAAAGTAGACAAGGAAATAATTCCATCCATCAAAATTCCATCAGCATAAAAGCATGCAAGCTTCCAAGTTATTGAACTCATCAGCAGGCAAAATGAAAGAGCACTTAAAGAAGCGAAGGAAAGGGTAACTGGGGCAATCCAGATAAAGGGGTGGCATTTCTCAGCAAGGAAACTGAAACTGAAACTGGGTACTTCTCCTATTTTGGGGTTGCAAGTCCCCTTTATATATTTCAATTTGATGATT
This sequence comes from Coluber constrictor foxii, assembly GCA_038048745.1. Classification (NCBI taxonomy): domain Eukaryota; kingdom Metazoa; phylum Chordata; class Lepidosauria; order Squamata; family Colubridae; genus Coluber; species Coluber constrictor. The sequence goes on from CM075961.1 coordinate 77,812,886, forward strand.
CTCCTGAACTCAGCTTTGGTCTATGCCTGTCAAGTGTCAAACAGGTGGTGTAATATTTTTGTTCTGCTTTGGCTGGTAAACTACTGATGCTTTGTGTTTGTATTAGCCTAAGATCTGGATTTAGATTCCCATTGGTCAGGAAGCTTGCTAGATGTCATCATTCAATCTCTCTGCTTAACCAATCTTCAAGGTTGTAGTGAGGATAGCCTGAATTTGTCAGAAGCCAGCCTAATTTGGCATATAAATCTTGGCCATGTTCACGCTGGATCAGTACAGTGAGGACTGCTTTTCAATTACATTTGGAAAAGACAACCGATGCAAAATGCTACTGCCTGGGTGGTATTGGAGATCTGTTACATGGAATATATTGCTCTACATTTTTGAATTTGGACTGCTTTGCAGTTTGTTTCAATTCGGAAAAAAACCCTTTTCATTTTAAAAACCATAATAAGTTGGGACCAGTCCATCTAGGGGATGGCTGATTTCCCTACAATGCTGCTATCATGCTGAGATCATTGGCAGGTCTTCTATGGTATAATGGGTGAAGGCCCCTTCCTCTGAATGTTTACCCTTCCAAGTTACTTTTTAGTCTTTTCTTCCATCTATGGGGGTCGACTACACTCTTCCATTAGGTTTTTATGCCAAACTGAATGCTGGCATAGCCTGTTATTTTATTTAAGCGTTTTGTCATAAAAAAGATTAGAAAGTAGTATCACTCTATTATTGTATAACAAAATATTTGGTTTAAAATTAATAGTTTACCATTTTTATTAATTTTCATGTCTTTGTGTTGTTTAGCAGAACCCTAAAATAATACATAAAATGGTACAAAAGATAAGAGAGTAATGTAATTATATATAGTTATATATCTTATCTAGAATCTGTTTGCACCACAGATCAATACCACATAGACACTTCTAAGGAAAATTCTATCCAATGACATCTAGATTCACATGGAGACCACCCTCTAAACTTCCAGCAGGCTGTCCTCTAGCTCCATGAAATGCATCAATCCTCCTGACACTCACGTACATAAGTAGGTCTATTGATATACCCTCGACTCTGGTATAGCCTATTTCAAAAGGCTTGATTCCCATGACTCCTGGTTGACTCCAGACACAAATAAGACAGGAAGATAATCCTTAACAATCTGGGGAAAGGTGATCTTAAGGTTGGAGAGAGTGAAAAGATTGGGGACAGAGTAACTTGGAGGTTGTACTGCTGCACTGAAAAGCTGCAAGGGAAGAAGTCACATGAATCCTGGCAAACCATAATGGCTGATCCAGACTTGCACTGGGCAACAATAACAAAAAAAAAAAAAGCATATCCAGCACATGTGTGAAGTGTTTGCTGCTCCCCCAGACATGAAAAGGTTAAGGCATTTGGCTGCACATCCACAGCTCCTTTCCTGTAGGATGTCTGCCGATGTTTTTCTTCAAGTTATAGTCCGGAGTAAACCAGTCAGACAGGATATTAAAAAGCTTGGCCCCACTCAGGGAGAACAGGCCTTCAGATGGGAAAGGCCTCTAGGCCAGTCCCCCAAGGATGGCTTTGATTACCTCCTTTTTAGCCAAAAAAACAAGCAATCTCCTACACGTACATACGTACATGTGCGCATATACACACATACACAATTCGCAGGGAAAGGAGCCAGGATGTGAGCCCAGCAAACAAAAGAACTGGCACATGCCAGGAGATTAGACATGAAAGGGGATGCATTGAATGGGGCCTCTACTCAGGAAGAGGCTCACAGCTGGGGAATGCACCCTGAGGATTTCCACCAACTCGCAGCCTATAACATCCCCACCCTGACAGTGCAAAACACAAGGTTTCTCTGGACTAATCCCTCCCTCTGTTAACACACAGAGGTGTGGCCCAGAGCCAATTGCAAGGGAGACTAGAGGCATACAGCTGTGCCACAGAAAAGCAATAAGGCAGACAGCTGTACAACTGAGCCTTGGTTTCCATTCCTAATTCTGGGCAGGATAACAATGGTCAACTAGGAAGAGAGGCTAGAAGGCTTGTCTGATCTGGACCCCCAAACTATGACAATGAGTTAATTATAAGGTTAAAAGGTACACTGCAGATGACCAGAGGAACTGATCGTGTTATCAGAAATTCATTGCATAGCTGTGGAACTCAAAGTAAATATTAGCTATGCAGTCACACAAGAAGACATCACTGCTTTGAAAAGTTGCAGACACATCTTAAGTTGAAGGGCCTCTGGGAATTAAATCAGAAATGCTGCACAGCCTTACATTTTGGAGGATTCCAAAATGTGATTATCTCCTTCAGCCAATATGGCATAATCCAAGAAAGATTTTATTATATAATTCTGCTGAGTAAATTTATTAAAGCTCAGAGTTTCTTTCACAGGAAAAGAACTAAAGTTTGGTTGAGGAAAATTGGGCTCTTATGTTAAGACAGTACTGTGGCCTTCTGGAATGGGAAAACATGACTATTTGGTAAACTGAGTCTTTGGTTTTAATTTTGAAAATAATTCAATCTAGAAAATAACCATGGAAGAAGTATGACAAAGATCCAATAAATAAATATTTCAGAGTCCTATCTTTATCCTTATTTATACCCCTCAATCTATTGAAACATGGATTCACACTGGCTGTGGTAGATGTGTAGATGCTCTCTATAAGTGCGGTGAAATACCATTGTGAAAAACCACACAACATATAGTGTCATATTGCCAAAATAGAGCCTATTTGCTGATTTCCTGGCTGTGACAAATGAAGCAAAAACTATAACCTGTAATCTAGACATAAGTTTATAATATTTTGGATTTTATATTTCATATTTTGGATTTCTGTCTCCTGTGTTTTTATCAAAATGTGATGTGAATATGACATACGATAAATAAATACATCTTAATCCAGCTACAGATCTCTTTGTCTTTGAAGAACAACCCAAATGTCTTGAAGTACAAGAACATATTCTGATTCAGCAAGTGACAGAAGACTACTTTTCTGCTAAGAGTTGCCATACAGCAGGGAGTTAACAGTGGGCAGTTAAGTGTAGGTGGGAACATATAGATTTTCTGGTTCTGCAATCCTCTTTCTTTCCTTTTCCCCATTCCTTGTCATCTGTGTAAAATAAAATTATTCAAAATCACAGACTTTTCATCATTGTTCTGAAGTTTAATGAAATATAGGAGAATATAATCAGTGCATTCTGAGGCATTTATGGTCAATGGTCAAGACATTGAGTGTATATAATTCAACATATTTTAAGTAAGTCACATGTGTCTCTCACTTCACTATATCTGAAGGAAAAAAAACAAGTTGTGGATTTATATTTTCCTCTACTTGTCTACTTTTCTTTCTCTCTCTATCTTTTAAATATTCGAGATCTCTTGAGATATTCTCTTGAATGCACACAGACAACACATGCCATACCTCGTTTCCTTCCTAATGTCTGCCATATTGTTTCTTTCTAATGTTTGCAATTTTGCCATACACATCAAAATTTTATAAACATTGATGTCACCAAACTAAACATGAAACAATGGATAGTGTACCTTTATTTTTCTGTTACAAGTTTCTTCAGCTGATTTAGAGGACATGAACTTGGAGGCAGCCAATGCTGACTATGCTTCCTATTAACATAACTATGTTCTAAAGCATTGTTTATTAAAGCTTTTTCTCTCAGGACCCCTACCCAATTTTAAACATGATGGAGGACTCCAAAAGAGTCTTTTTTATATGGGTTATTGATATTTATACTACGATAAAAATTAAAATGGATGCAAATTATTGACACTACCATTAGTTGCAATTATTTGATGGGATTTTAATATAGTATTATTTTTCAACGTAAACTAGCAAATGATTTTGAGGATCCCTGAGATAGTCTCAGGGATCCCTAGGGGTCCAAAGACCACACTTTAAAAACCACTGTTCTAAGAATTAGTTCTAACTCCACCAATCAACTTGGAAAAAAATAAGCATTTTCCCAAATTTTCTTTCCACACTGAGCTTATCAATCTTACCAATTTTAGTATCATACCAAAAGCAATCTTGCAAACTTGTCATCGTAGCAATAAATCCAACATCAACAATAATTTATTACCATTTTCTAGAGTCAATATTTCCAAGTAACAACAGTACTTTTTAAAAAATATTTCTATAAGTTTTGCCTCAGATTTTAAGGAACAGTAGCTATCCAATCTACCTAACTTGGGATCTTAATTCTTCAAAATGGGGTAGTTGCCAAAAAGAAAAAGCTATTCAGCACCTTACACACAGGCCTAGCGCTAGAAAAGGGAATGTATAATTCAGAATGGATTGTTTCCAGCACCCCCGCTGTTGTAGACAAAGACAAAAGGCAAAGCTAGTAGCTGGAACAACGAGTGACTGTTCCCCTGGCCAAGAGAATGATTGTTGGGTTACCCAATTATGCCCACAGAGGAGCAAATTAACTGTTCCTGACATGCCCTTACTGGGCCGATGCCTACTTCCTACCCAAAGGCAGAAAACAGAGTTTGCATTCTTTGACAAAAACTGCAGGTGGGGGAGAAGTGAAGTCCATGTTTCTGGATTTTGCAGAGGAAGAGACAAGAGCATCATGCTTCCCATTCTATTCTCACACTCATCCCTTTAAGTCACAGAATTTGAGGACGGGAGGATTATTCCAAGGAAAGTTTCCACGATCCTCTATTTTCATTGTAAAATAGGAAATATATGTATATCTGTAGAATCACATTTTAAAGTGTGAATTCTTCAGCCCTTGTGGAATAAACTTGTGCAAAGAGTGCTCATTTTGGACAGGCAGCGCATTCAGCAGCACATACCACTAATCCTATGAAGTTACTTAAAGTAATGGATAAAAAAAGGACTTCTAACCACTTATGCATGTCTTCCCTTATCCTTGAAGACTGATTCCACAGACTTGCACCTAAAAACCAAGCTTTACTTCTAGAACATCAGGCAGGTTTAGCATTGTCTCACATCTCTTGATAAAATTTGGAGAACACTCTCTAAAAAGCAGTTTAAAAACACCATCCAAAACGCTTTTGAACTTCTTAAAGCTGTTTGTTTTATTTTTGATAACATTTATGCTCATTCTCCACACCTTGTCCATTTAATTTCAATAAATGCGATGGGGATGGGAAGAGAAAAAAGTCAGAAAAGGTCATTTATTCTGCTTTAAAGAAAATTCTTAAGAACATTTTATTTATTTATTGTATTTATTTATTGGTTCGATTTATATGCCGCCCTTCTCCAGAGACTCAAGGTGGCTTACGATGCGTTAAGCAATGCATTAAGCAATAACCTTCATACTTTTGTATATACCTGCTTAGTAGGGATTTTGCCCTCCCTCCCAAAACGGTGTTCTTTTTAATACAAAGTCAGCTTATTGCCCCCACAATCCGGGTCCTCATTTTACCTACCTCGGAAGGATGGAAGGCTGAGTCAACCTTGAACCTGGTGAGATTCGAACTTGCAGTAATTGCAGGCAGATGGCAGCTAAGTGCTATTTAACAGTGCTTTAGACTACTGCTCCAGCAGGAGCAGATCAAAAAGGAGTGTGGACAAGATTGGTTTCCATTTGGCAGTGCTGTTTGATAATCCAGCTAAACCAGACAATAAATACTGCAAATGACATTATAGAAGTAATAGTCCACTTTTCCATCTCACAAATTTTATTTACTAAAGGGCACTGGAAAGCTCTGGAAAATTAAAAATGGAAAACCTTGTGTAGTAAATGTATGTATTATCAACTTTGGTGTTCCAGAAAACAGAGCCACCTAGAAGATTCCTTAAGTATCAAATGTTAATACCTTAACACTGCTTTTCAGTACTATGCAGAAAAATGGCAGAGTTTCACCCAGTTTGTCAATTATAAAATGCAGGGTGAAGAATTTGCCCAGGAACATCTGTTCTATTAACTGAGAAACAAAGCATGTATCGTAAGAGCTACTATACATAAGACATTATCTTAGGCTAGTAGATTTTATAGATTAATAATATACTCTCAAAGTTCTCTCTGACTATCTTGACCAAGATGCCTAACATGATATTATTAGGTTGTCACAGTATTGTGAGTAAGATGAAAACATTTTTCTATCTGTACCCTATACCAATAAAATGAAGAAATAATACCTCCTGACCAATTCACTGAGAAAGATGGAGTTCATTTCCAAAGCTACTTGGAAGCCAATAGCAGGGGAGGTATTAAAAACAGCAGTTGACAAAAAGTGCAGGCTAGGAAGTATACCAAAGCATACGCCTGGTGTGAGTGATAGTCACTGCATGACAAAGGGGAAAAAAGAAGGGATTCTAGCAGAGAGTTGATAGGGTGAATTCATGCTAGGTGAATTATCTCTTTCATCCAGAAATGCCTGAGGAACGCCTAGCCTATCTCCCACATGTGCAGTGTTGGAACCTTTAAAACAAAGAATGGCAAGATATAAATTACGATTTAATTCTTTGCACATAATTTATGCATGGCTAACGAAGGAAAATTAGGTTTAAAACATTCTTAGAGAAATCTCGTTGAAGATCTACTCTGTTTTCCCCAAAATAAGACATCCCCTGATAATAAGCCCAATCGGGCTTTTGAGAGCATGGCAATAAAGCCAAGCGCTTATTTCAGGGTTCAAAAAATATAAAACAGGATCTTATTTTCGGGAAAACATGGTATGAAAGATTTTATATTGAGTTGGATTACATCAGTGTCTGAGCACAAAAGTTTACTGTGAGCATAGGATGTGTGCCTGTGATGATCTAATGGTGCATAAGAGAGCGCAGTGACTGATCAATCCCTCAGTGGGCAGTGCACATGCACCCTTTACATTTGATCACTGTAGGAAAGAGAGGCTTGTATAGGCCTCCCACATCGAAGCTCTGACAGAGAAGGGTGGACAGGATGAAATGGGAAGTGGGAAAAGATCAGCTTCACATTCCTAGAAATGATCTGGTGTGGATCATTTTCCATGTGTAAGGAAGGAGAAAATAGGATCCTACTGTGCCTACATCTATGAAGAATGTATCAATGGTGGACAGAATAGAACATTAATCACATATTAAATGTCAATACCTCCCTAAAAGACATTTGCTCTGAAAATTTACCACCAGCTTTTTGTTTATTACTTATGCAGGAATCTGCTTTATATGAGATTAGATTATTATCCACTATTATCTAGGACTAGTAAACTGAACACTACTGTTTTCTCTGTTCAGCTCCTTTCAAACAAAGTAGATAAGAACCATTTGTGCGCAAAAGAAGCACAATGCTATTCTTTCAGGGGGAAAACACCCTAATATTTGTAGCCACTCCAATGGATGGCAACATTGCTATACTGAATTTGGAAGAATAGCATTATTAAAGAAAAATAAATAAATATGCATTTAAATTAAATTAAATATCTTGTTTTCAATCATTGTCTTAATTATAAAATATAATTAAACAACACACATTTCAGTAGAACATGAGAGGAAATAGAGATTAAAAGCAAGTTGCCAAAAAACTTAAAAGTAAATATCCAAGCAATTTGCTTAAGGAGAATTGGACTACTTTCTCAGAGATAAAAATCAAATCTAAATAATATGAAGATTTATCCTGGTCTGAGTTGAATGAAGGCTTTTAATAAATATTTCAGATTGCAAATACATGTCCAGCCAAAAAAGAGAGACAATAAACAACCTAAATTTTGAGCATATCCAGAATTTGACTTCCCTAGTAGATTCATAACAAGATCATTCAAATACACGCTTAAGTAACAAGAAGAATATGTACGTATGAGTGGCAGAACACACAGCTTGTAAAATATATCATCACAAAAGTGGCTCAAGCACATCAAAAGGACACACCCAAAATATAAAATATATGTAATGAGTCACAGGTGAGCCAAAGCCACAATCTAGGCACAGTTCTAAAACTAGCAAAAGTACATTATGTCAAGAGAACACAAGGCTAGAATGCACTGGATTAGTACTAAAACCAAGTTCACAGTACTCAGTGGATAATATTGTCAGCATAACCTACCTATTTTATCCTATTACAAAAACTCCTTGAAGGTAGTAATAAAATTAATAGAGTGTTCTTTTTTATATAAAACAAACTTGTATTTAAGAAACTAAATAAAAATACGAATTTGTTAAATTGTTTGGAGACTGGGAGAAGTAAAGAATGTGAAGTGGCCCTAATCACTCTTACTAAAATTGTCTGCCAAACTTCTCTTGAGCAGGAACATAGTAAGAGACGAGAGACTGTGTGGAATTTCAGCAACGAGATATATTTAAAAGTTGACAACTATTTCTAACTTGTACTGAAATTATTTCCTGGGGGTTAAAAATCCTCCACAAAACTTTGTATTAAGCAAGGCTATATCAATAAATTTCTGTAATATTATTTGACAATAGGAAACGTGCTTTGCCATTGCCATCTTCAGGGTTTCTTGTTTTTTAAAAAAATTGGTCTAGCATACAGACTTGGGATTTCTTAGTGGTCTACTATTCAAGTCCAATACTGCTTAGCTTTTATGAGAACAGTTATAGTTGTGTCACTGCAGATGGCAAGCAAAAACATCCCAGAAGAATGGAACAGCAAATCGTGTTTTTACCTTCTAGGAAGATGCTATTAGTGGTCAGGAAACAACCCTATTATTAAGATCACTGGAGGCTGTTGATAATAGATCATTATTTCCTCACTGTTCTTAACGTGTATCTTGCCCAGGTTTCCTGGGGTCAGAGGGATAGTAGAATTCAAGCCACACATCTCTCCTTAAAGATTCAATCTGTTAAAAGAGCAGGTTTTATGAGGAGAGATGTATGTAGGTAGACCTCGATTTACAATCATTTATTTACCAACCATTCAAAGTTACAATGGCAATGAAAAAGAGCAACTTACAACCGCTCTTTACACAACATCCCCATGGTCACTTGACTGAGATTCAGGCACCCTGCAAACAGCTATATTTACCATGATTGCGGTGTCCCTGGATCTAGTGATCACCATTTGCAACTTTCTTAGCCAGCTTCTGACAAGGAAAGTCAATGGGGGGAAGTCAGATTCATATAATGACTCCATTTTAACTGCAGCAAAAAAGGCTGGAAATCGGGCACAACTCCTTGCTTAACAAAGGAAATTCTGGTCCTATTGTGGCAATAAGGCAAGGACTACCACTACCTGTATTAGACAGAATTGGAACACTTCCACATTTCCAGAGTTGTGTTTCTACTACGCTGTCTGTGTTCTGCTATTGAGCATATTTATTTGTAGCTCAGTTATGTAGTCAAAATCATTAAAAATGTACTATTTTCAATTTCAATTATCAGCAAAGAGACCAGAGTTTATGAGCAAAGTCTCTGTTTTTTCAAAAGCAGGAATTTTTGGTTGACTTTGTCTTCTAAGTTGTGAGCTGCAAGTGAAGTAGCATTATTTACAGGTCCTTAAAAGGGAAAGATGACTTAATGGCTTTATAGGTTCCATTTCATAGCACCAGTTGGGGTTTTTTAAAAAAAAAAATTGGCAACATCTAGCCGTACTGACTTTATTTTAAATACAACTGGAATTGATTTGATCTGTTTTGAGACTGCAGAGTCTTGCAGCTGTTCCATCTTCACAAATAAAACAAAAAGATAGAAATAGATAGGGTGCTAACTTCCCCATGCCCCACCTTTCATTTTGAGAAGGGAGTGATGGCTGTAAAGAATCCTGTTGCATCCTGTGCTTTGTTTTGTTTGAATAATTGTTGCATGGATTGAGACTGCCACAAGTTTCTTTTCTTTCCATTTTGTCTTGGATAATGGGAGTGGTGGGATTTTTTATTGCTGCAAAACTTCTCCCACATCCCAGCATAGGGAACTTTCAGCTTCCTGTCCTAGTGACTGACTATAGTTATTGTTTAGAATGTCTGTCCCTCATGATAAGTATCTCACCCTATCCTCTATATAGCCATAAACTATACACACAAACAGAATTGCAGTTACTGAGAAAAAAAATACCTCACTACAAAATAGCCAACACACTATTTTTTCACCACCATGGAAAGCAATTTGCTTTTAAATTTAATAAAGAATGGTGACTTGGCAGCTTCATATTTTCGATACCTAAACAGTAGACGACTATGGTCCTGGGAATATGCATTACGATGTGCAGCTCTATTGAATTTAGAGCAACTTTTTAGCCAGCTATACATGTGGACCAATCAATATTCTGAAAACATGGATTAGGGGAGCGCAGCATTTAGAATTTATGTTATTAGGTTTTTCCATAAGGGCCTTCTTTTTCCTCCAAAATCTTCAGTAGCCTAGAATAGGGCACTAACTGAATGATGGTTTTCACACTTTTCAGCTGTAAAGAAGCACTGATTAATAATGAAAATAACTGCATAGCTAACTTATAAAGCCTTTGAAGGGACTGATAATTAAAGTAATGGCATGTGTATGTGCATGCACATGAGTTTAAAGACAGTGGGATAGAACCTATATATCTCTGTAGAATATGCCCATCTGAGATAAGCATCCAAACTCTCTTCGCTCATTATGAGTCCCCCAAAGTATCTTTTACATCCCTTTAAAAATGAGATTCTGCTATAGAATGATGACAAGAGCAAGATAGATGGACTACTAGTAAAGGTAAAGGTTTCCTCTGTCCAGTCATGTCTAGGGGGCAGTGCTCATCTCTGTTTCTTAGCTGAGGGAGTCAGCATTATCCAAACACACTTCTGTGGCCATGTGACCAGTGTTGCACAGAACACTGTTACCTTCCCACCAAAGTGATACCTATTTATTTACTTATATTTGCATGCTTCTGAACTGCTAGGGGGGCAGGAGCTAAGATAAATAACAGGAGCTCAGCCCATCACATGACAGTTTTCTAGCTGACAAGTTTAGCATTTTTAACCAATGAGCCATTGCCCCCCCCCCGATTAGGGGTGTCAAACTGGTGGCCCAGCGGGCCAGATGCATCACGTACAGGCCACGCCCACTCCAGCTCAGCAAAGGCAAAAATACTGTGATACTTCACATGACATGATCTAGTCTGACAGCCGTGCTCTAGATGGACTACTATCTGATTCAATATTGTAAACTGGATCCTGGACCATCTGACTGGTGGAAACATACCAGCATTACTTTCAAAGCATTAAAAACATTGAATTAAAGATAAAGTCATATCTTTTCTCACTCTATTCCACAATATCACTAATTTCCTTGAATTAGGAGAACAAGCCCTGATTTTGAAATAACCAAGCCCGGGTCAAAATTGTTTGGGGAGCTTATTCTCCCTCCCACTCTGTCTTCTCCAGAAGGATTACTAAGAGGCCATAAAAAGAGTTTTTATTTTTGTGTTCATAGAGCACACCTTTATTTGACCAAATGAGTCAACTAATATTATTCTCCAGGATTGTTTAACTTCTAGTTTACAAAAGAATGATTTAGAAAGTTAAGGGGCTAAAAGGAAGTGGGGAAGAAAAATTTTCATAGTTGGGAAATAATTATTTGAAAGTTGCTGGTTTTTAGAATTGTTTAATCAGAGGATGAAGGAGCATTTCTCTCATTTAGAAGCTTCAATTTAATTATGCTATGGTTGCTGCTAAGTGCTGTTCTTGAGCACACTAAAATCTGATGGAAGAAAATAGAGTCCCCCTCCCGGGGAGAAGGACGGAAGAAAGAAAGAAAGAAAGAAAGAAAGGAAGGAAAGAAGGAAGGAAGGAAGGAAGGAAGGAAGGAAGGAAGGAAGGAAGGAAGGAAGGAAGGAAGGAAGGAAGGAAGGAAGAAAGAAAGAAAGAAAGAAAGAAAGAAAGAAAGAAAGAAAGAAAGAAAGAAAGAAAGAAAGAAATCTGGAGTTCAAAATACAATCAGAGCTGTGCTAAGTGAACCAACTGATTCCTTGAGGTCTGGAGGATTCTGCTCTGCTATCTAAAAGATCTAAAAAAATCTAAAAAGAAGAAGTAGATGGCTTGTCAACCACTTGCTAATGCACTAAAAATCTATTCTCCTTCTGTCTCTTTACAAATCAGTCAAATAAATTACTCTTGGGTATTTTTGTAGTTAACAGATTATTCATGGTGGGGAACAGGAGAAAGTTAGAAATTGTGACGCAACTATAAAACAGTTAAGACCAATCTCTGCTACCTCTCTGTGCTGTATTACCACTTTTGTAATTTTCAGTCAGCACTTGAAAACTACATTTTAATCAATGAAAACTACTTGCAATTAAGGTAATGGAAAATCCTAATCCTTAACTTCAAAGACTGGCACAGAAGAACTAAGAAGGATCAACAAGGTCATCTGACACAATTGGAGGCAGGTTGGGTAAATTCAGAGATGACTAAGAATTCCACTCATATTGCTCTTCATTGCGGTCCCTGTGATTCATGTACATAGCTGAGTAACAAACTTCATTATTTAGTGAAGTATCTAGTAATAAGGTGATCAAAGGGGGGGGGGTGCAACTACTGTTGCTGCATCCTTCTGAGAACTGGGACTATGTGAAAGAAAAGCATGAGCCCAAAGAACTGCCTGGCATTAGTTCAATGAAAAGGCTTGCAGATGAAAAATACAGATGTCGCTGTTGCTTCTTCATGGAGTACATGCATACCTGAAGACAGCACTATTGTTTCACCTCATAACGAATTTTGATAATCATCACTATTTGATTGGACAAATGTTTGAACAAAGCAATCCTTTAGATGGACCATAGAAAATCAAAATAAGTGATGTTGTCTTTGGAATGATGCTGTTCCGTACCCAGAGAAAATCAGCAATCCCTGGACATCAAGACAGTGGAGTGATGACAGTCTTCCCATTATCATCAAATAGCTGAAGAAAAAGAAGGTAATATAATGACCTGGAATCACTGGTGAAATCCTAATTTTTTTACTACCGGTTCTGTGGGCGTGGCTTGGTGGGCATGGTATGGCTTGGTGGGTGTGGCAGGAGAAGTATACTTCAAAATCTCCATTCCCACCCCACTCCTGGGGGAAGGATATTGCAAAATCTCCATTCCCACCCTACTCTGGGGCCAGCCAGAGTTTGCCGGTTCTCTGAACTGCTCAAAATTTCCACTACCGGTTCTCCAGAACCTGCCAGAACCTGCTGGATTTCATCCCTTCCTGGAATGCAGAAATGGATTTTGAAAGATTGGAGAGATTTAAGGGAAGGACTATTTTTATTCCTATGAAGAATAAGGATGGGTGGCTCTTTATATAAGGCACATTACACTTTCATTTGAAGAAGCAATGTCATAGCAGATAAAAATGCCATCTTTCATAATAGAAGATGAATAGGAGTAGTAGACATCAATTTGACATTCATGGTGGCAAAATGAGACAAGTTCACAAATAGGGCAAAATAAAAGTGAAACCAAACCTTTCATGGCAAGCTTTACAGAGAGGAGATCAACATCTGTAAAGAATTCTAGCTCACTGCATGTGTTGAAGGACTGAAACTAAAGAAGCAGAAACCATCACACTCAGGCCAGAAAGAATCATGATATAAATAATGTAAGTGCCTTCCAATTTCAAAGAAATGCTAAAAGTTCATGGGCATGAAAGGGAAGAAGGAAGAGAATTAAAACTTAAATCCTAGGACTGATAATGTCACTACATAAATATTTGTAACTTGACTTCAGCATTCTGCATATGTATGACTCCTTTCTGGTCTTTTACAAAACAACTTACCTAGCACCTTTGAACCGGTGAAGCTTCTAATGTTATCTAGTCCATGAATATAAGAAGAGTTTCTGAAGAGTAAAATTCTGAGCACATATAGCCTGAATTCTGCTGTAAAAACTCCCACTAATGGATTTCAAGAAACTAATAGTACCTCCTTTACTTTGGAATTGAAAGTAGGCAGGATCAAATTCTCCAAACGTGAAATGAAAGAAATTGAGGTGCAGGTAGTGCATTAAATCTTGATAGAAAAAGAGTAAGTTGGGTTGAGATGGTTGAGGAAATAGAAAAAGTTTCAGCAAGTAAACTGCAATAGGAGAATGAGTTGTGACTATAAAAGTCATCACAATGTGACAAGCATACACCTGTTTTCATCTTTAATGGTCTTTGAAAAGCCTATGGTGCATTTGCATTGCTAAACTGGTCACCCAGGATACTGTTGTTTAATGATGTAAGGATAAGGGTGGAATATAGGGTGACCAGTATATATCTGTAAATTATGGACTACAATGTTGCTTGATGCAATCTCCTACTTTATACAAAATCAATGACAGCTCAACATGCCTTCCAAATTATCAAAAATGCAGCTCACTGACATGTTGGAATGACTATAATGTGGACCAGTTTCCTTGGATGCAAAGAAAATATGTTCCTTATTAAAACTGGATGTTTAAGCTCAGAAAGCTTAAAAAGCTATTAGATAGTAACATCTAGACCAGGGGTATCAAACTCAAGGCCCAGGGGCTGGATCTGGCCCCTTGGACACAGTGAAGGACAATCTGTGATGCCTCTGTCAGAAAAAATGGAGTTCAGAGCTGCCACGGGCAGTCCTCTGGAACTTTGTTTTCGCTGGCAGAGGGTTGCAGGAGGCCATCACAGCCGAAAACGGAGCTCAGGAGCCCCCTTTTGGTGGCAGAGTGCTCAGGCCACTACAGGCTCCCCCAACATGAGAGACATCGAGCTGGCCATGCCCCCCCTCGCCACAGCCCCCCCCAGGTAAAATACAATGCTGATGCAACCCTCAATGAAATAGAATTTGACACCCCTGATCTAGACCAAAGCTTTTCAGACAGAAGAAAAAAAGAACAGAATAAAGAAATATTTTAAGATAATTTTGAGCTTAGAGAATGAATATGCTACTGCTATGGTTATTTAAAATGGAATTTATTTATTATTGCATTGTATGCATATAAGTTGGAACTCCCACCAGGAATTCTGGAAGCTCTGGAAATTTCTAAAGCAGCTAATGTGTTGAGGCGCATTAACCAACAAAAATACAACAAACAACATGCAGTTAACTGCAGGAAAAAAGTTCTGTTAATCTGGTAATAGTTTTCAGGCTAAAAAATACATAATCATAAAAAAGCATAATTTCAAATGTTCAGGGGCTACAGCTGTCTTCATCAGACGCACAGAGTAAATCATTATGGATAGATTAGCTGTATGGAATTGTAGCCCTAGACCTGTGATGGCGAACCTATGACGTGTGCCAAAGGTGGCATGCAGAGCCCTTTCTGTGGGTACGTGCACTATCACCAGTTGGTCTGGAGTGCTGGGAACCCGAAGACCAGCTTGCTGGCACGCACATGCACACCAGCCAGCTGGTGTTTGGGTTTCCGGAACTCCAGTGCATGCACATTCCAGTTTGGGCACTTGGTGCTGAAAAGGTTTCGCCATCACTGCCCTAGACTGAAAGGTTCTCCACACCTGGTTTAGAAACTTTATCAAGAGTAATTTCTTGAAAGAACTGCAATAGAAAAACATAAAGAACGTAAGAGTTTCTTGATGGATAAAAGGCATTTGCTCTGGTATGCCATTTCCACAGCAGTGATCAGCAGTTCACCATTATTATATGTATGTGGAAAGGGCATTCAACCCCCCCCCCCTCCCAAGTTTTCACACTCTTCTTGAATGTCGTAGACAACCCTAATACACAGACCTGCCTACTATTCTTTGAAAGTACCTTTGGAGTATACTCAGCACATTTGGAATGGTAATGAAGATTGTGTTCCCAGGTTGGGGAGAACAGAAGCCATTTTCAATGCATAGTAAAACTACACACACAGCACTTCTTTTGAACATCCTCCCCATCCCCTGGGCCTGTACACTGAATAAATCACAGCTCCCATTTGAGCAAGGAGATCCATTAAAGTGATGGAGAGAGAGATGTCAATAATTTATCACTTCTTTTATATAATTTAAGAACTTCCTCAGTGGAGAGCAAACACCAGCAAAGTATAGATTTGACAAGGTTTTGATGCATGGTGGCCTGTCGCTGGAGGGAAACGAGAGCTTGAAGATGAAGGACTTCCTTCAAACAGAAAAATAAAGAAAGAAAATAAAGAAGTACTTTGCATATCTGGCATTGTTGCTCACAAATAGAAGGATACTGGAGCATTCCCTTTATCCACTAGAATGACAAAGAGATGTTGCTGAAACTATCCCTCATTATGAACGTCCATGATGGAATTTGGAAGTTGGACCAGATGATTCATCTGGAATAGCAGATTACCTGAATACTTAATGTAGAATATAATATTTCAAGAATAACCTGGCTTAATCAAATTAGTCCAAGAATTAGTCTAGTATATTATTTCTAAGTATAAAATCTCATGCCTGGATGTGCATAAGCAGGACATGAATTGCATCCCCTCCTTTATCAGTTATTTGCCAACAGCATCTGGTATCCAGAAATACATTCTTCCCAGGGGGGCCCATTTAAGTAATATCTCCCCATCTCAACACCATTTATTGAGGCTTGTTTAACTGCATCCTAACATGACTAGATTTATTCATATATATCTTCCCTTCCCATACTTCCAGATGTTCTGACAGGATTTATGAGATGTAGCAAAAAGAAAGAACATGACTAGATTTAAAGTACTTTGCATTATAAGATTTTGACACTTGTATAAATTAATGCCAATTTACAATTATTTTCTTATTTTTTAAAAAAATATTTATACTTGTCAAGGGTAACAAAGAACACAGCACAAAAACTCTCTCTCTCTCTCTCTCTCCTTCCTTCCTTCCTTCCTTCCTTCCTTCCTTCCTTCCTTCCTTCCTTCCTTCCTTCCTTCCTTCCTTCATCAAAGAAACAAATAATATAGTACAAAATAAACAAAGTGTTCAATTACCATGTTACAAAAGGGACAAAAGTTAGCCCTGATTGTTGTAACCGTCTATATAAGACAAGCTAATCATCTTATCCAACCTTGAGCATAGTTCAAACCCAGCATCTTCTAGCAACCAAAATTTTCACAGAAAAGACCAGTCTCCCAGTAAAAACTGCACAATCTCAATTTCAAACCATCCTGTGCATTTAGTAATAAGGGGAAAACAAATTTCCAAATATAAAATATAAGGAATGGTAGAGGAAGTCATCGGGAATTGTCTCAATAGCTTCATCCAAGAATGGAGAGAGGCTCTGTGACAGTGAATGGGTTCTTCCCAGTTCAGCCCAGTTTGGCAGAGCCAGTAACAGTGACAATATGACACCACCAAACTGGTTCTGTCCCTGCCGCCCCTCCTCCCCCCTGCATTATTCTTACCTTTATTTTGCCTCACCCCAATCTATTGCTGTCTCTTGAGTCCCAGCTGATTGGCTAGAGAGGAAAAAACTGTTTAAACTCTTGCCACAGGGCTTCAAAGGGCCGCCCTACAGCTGATCAGTGTTAAAAGAAAACAAATGAGTAGACCAGTGGTTCCCAAATTGGGCAGTACTGCCCCCTGGGGGGCGGTGGGATGCCTTGGGAGGTGGTAAGAGGCAAGGGGGGTGGCAGGGGGTGCTAGAGGCAAAAGGGAGATGCTAAGTGGCAAGGAGGGTGGCCCCCACCCTTTGGCCTGTGCCTCGCAGCAGTTACCTCCTTGCAAGCAAACAGTAAGAAAAACAACTCCTTTCAGCTTCAGCATAGGCTAATTAGCCTGTTGATTAGATTGGCCTCCTGACTCTCAGCTGATTTGCTCTCTGCTGTTTTGGCAGGGCTCTGCTGCTTGCTGCAAAGAGATAAATTGCTGGAGCAAATTTTTTTTTTCTCCTTGTGCAAATCAAGCTGAAAATGAAACTGAAAGTAAAGCAGGCTGTTGGCTTTGCTGTTTGCTGCAATGTTGGAAAATTAGGCACAGGCAGATTTCTTTTTCCTCATCAAAAAAGGTAGGTGCAAACAATGAGAAATTTAGGGCAAAAGAGGAGAATTCAAGATTTTAAAACACAAAAGAAAAAAAGCTCTATTTAACTAGGGAGTTCTAATAATTGAGATACCATTAATTGTATATTGTGTTTAAAACAGAAATGGTTAAGTTGTGGTTTGGAGGAATATATGGGAGAAATTATTTGGTTTATTATTATTGGTAAATATAATTAATTGATTTGTAAGAAATCGGATTGCATGGAAATAATTGGAATATTCATGTTCATATAGATTAATATACAAAAAGATAGTTATATAACTAATTTATTTATATGAAAATGTTGAATTTGTATTAAACAACTGTAATATTACATAATTAACCAATGTGAGGATGGATATAAAAATAGACAATGGGAAGGGGTATAATATAGAATAGAAGGGAAAAGTTGAATTTGATTAAGATTAGTGATGAGGATGAAGGGTAATATTGTTTTTTTTAAAAAATAGATGAGAAATAAATATGTCAAAAAGGAAATATAGAAATTGTAAATTTAATTGAAATGACTAAACACTGTTTAAATTTGCGAACCGGCCAAATACTCTGTTCAAAGAAAATACATGTGTATTTTACAATACAAAATTGTATGTGTGTTTCTAATTATTGCTATTTATTCATATTTGTTCTCTTTTATTCTTTAAAGTTTAACAGTTCATTCTTTATCTTAATATCTTTATATTTGTTTGGGGTTGCCTTTCTTCCATTTCATCTTTTTTACTGTACAGCAATCTTTCTCCTCAAACCTACCACCTCTCTCTTTTCTTTCCTTCTTACTTTCTCTTCCCCACACTCTTCTTCTCCTCCCTACTTTCTCTTCCTTTCTCCTTCTCCTCCTCTCTTCCTCCCTCTCACCCTCACTCTACTCTAATTTTCCTTCCCTTCCTTCCTACCTTCTCTTCCTTCCTTCCCTCCCTCTCCTTCCTTCATCCCTCTCTATTGCTATATTCATTTTCAATTTTATATTTTCCATTATGGAGTCCCCAGTCTTTCTTTCATTTATCAAGTATATTTCTCAAAATTTCCCCTCATCTTTTTAATTATTAGCAGTATATTTCATCTTATTTCATTTTTTCGACTGAACTCAGTGTAATCATCTTTATCATTTTTTTCAATTATTTCCTTTTCAATATTATCTCGTTTCTCTTGCTTCTCACTCATCTTTTCTCTTTCTTTTTTTTTTTTTGCAAGCTAACCAATTCTCTGCTTCTTTATTTCCGTTAAATGCCTCCCTTACTTTTTGAAACATCTCCCTTAATGTCTCATATGTCTTAGTATCGCCCTTAGTTAGTTCATTGTTATCAGTGACTCCCACTGATTCTAAACTCATTTTAAGACTGGGATTGGTGACTCCTGAAATTTAAGTATTCAACATTGGTCTCAGAAATCTTTGATTTGAATTATCAAATCTCTGATTTGAACTATCAAATCAGAGATTTGAACTTTGATTTGAACTATGGCAAGAAAAATCGTAAAATGAGGCAAAACTCACTTAACCATAATGATTTTTAGATATTTTAAATGTAGAGAATTCAAGTGTTGAGAATGACCCATTATTTTGTCTCTTTTTCCAAACTAGGTACCACTATTTGATTTCTTTTCATTTTATTCAAATAACAACCCAATACAGTTCAGTATGAATTGGCTTTCCAGTCCTTCCTTGATGCACTTTTTCACATTGGTTATCTAGTTTAAATGCCAAAGAAAAATCAATGATATATTTTTCACACCTTTGGAGGATCACACTGTCAATTGTTCACACTGCTCAAGCAAAACTAATAGGTTTTAGCTAAAAAATTGAGCTTTAATTCCAGAAGTACATTCTTTAAACTTGGACTTCTGGAATTAAAAGGCTCTGGATTAAATGGTACTCCAGACAAAAGATGGAGAAAGGTATCTTGCTTTTAGATATGATAATAGCTGTCTAGAAAGGTGAGTTATGAGCTATTTTTACGTCATCAGAAATTTAATGTATTACCTGTTAAAAATGCAAAGACAAGGAGTACAAGGAGCAAATAAAAGACCTTCATGTTGGGGTTGATTCTGAACCAAATCTTATTTGTGGGACAGAAATCAGCTCTCAGCCCTTCTTGTGACTTCTTGAAAAGCATCCCCCCCACACACACTCCACTGCCTTAGGAGGCAGGGGAGGGCTGCAGGTTGATCCCAAGGAGGTCTGGGGCTACTGGTCTACCAGTTAAAAGCCTGGTAGACCAGTACCTCTGCTAAACCTAAAGAATTGTCACATGATTATTAAGCCACGGCCACAAAATAAGCCATGCCCATAGAACCGGTAGTAAAAAATTTTAGAACCCACCCCTGCTCTATGAGTCTATTATTGACCTACTCCTCCAACATACTCAAAGGTAAAGCATTAATTGTTGCCAATATAAACATCTTCCAGCTTGTTAAACACAGTATAACAAAGAGAATGGAAGAAAGATAATTACAATTAAAAGTCCACTATAGAGGCTCCCACATTAATTATTTGAAATTCTGGATCCATTGTTCTGAAGATTAGGGGCATTCAGTTTGCTCTGTACCAGAGATGGGTTTCAGCAGGTTCGGACCAGTTCTGGAGAACCAGTAGTGGAAATTTTGAGTAGTTCAGAGAACTGGTAAATACCACCTCTGACTGGCCCCTCCCCCATCTATTCCCTGCCTCCCAAGTCCCAGATGATTAGGAGGAAATGGGGATTTTGTAGTACCCTTCCCCTGGAGTGGGGTGGAATGGAGATTTTACAGTATCCTTCCCCTGCCACGCCCACCAAGCCATGCAACACCCACCAAGACACACCAAAGAACCGGTAGTAAAAAATTTTGAAACCCACAACTGATCTGTACTATGGCTTTCCTTGGAACAAACTTTAGCAGAGATTGGACTGAGAGAATGCAGTAAGACAATTCCAAGGCTACCTATTTTTCTAGGTAACTTTCTCAACAAGAAATGACTGGACTGAGGACCCACTAAAGAAAATCAATCTGGCCAATATTTCAAATAGCAAATTGTCCTGGATGCTTCAAAAGAGGAAGTCCAGCTCAAGCCAAATAAGTACATTCGGCATTGACTGAGCACACATCCATTTTTACTGAATTGCTTCTAAGGCCTTTATATCTTTATAAATGCAAAAACTGTCCTCATATAGCAGGAGCATCTTGGTTCTTAATAATTTACTGTTGCAGAAAACAAGTTTTATTGTTGTAACTAGTAAATCTATTTACAGAATTGGAAGCCTCAGGGGTATACCCTGTGGTTCCTTGAGTTTGTTGCTTCCAAACAGTGATAGATTAAAAAATAAATTCCTGGATATTTAAAAACGTTGATCTGTTCAAGTTGAATGTCATTAATTTTGTACTAGTAGAGGCAGCTGGCACAACACTTAGTAAATAAAGCCACTTTCATTTTTAAGTAATTAAGTTCTTATTTTTTGTCATGGCAATATGATGCTAGAATGTGTAGGCTCAATCAAAAGCCAACCTGAATTTGGTACAGAATGATGACATTGTCAGCATAAAGGATGATAAATATACAGTTGTTGTTTAACATCTGAGGATGTTAACATCTTTCTGAAAATACATGAACAATGCAAATCTTCTCTATTTAGGGGCATTCTTAGAATTGACATCTATTATATGACTACTCAGCATCAACATGAGATATTATTGATCTCATGGAATATAAAAATCCATTCCCAGCTAGAAATTTACCACTAAATTCTCCAAGTCATCATTTATTATAAAATGTTTTTTAACCCAAAGTTAGTTGATGCACGTTGAGCCTCTACATTAAATAAAAAGAAATAGTCTCAGGATATATATTTTTTAATTGGGGGTGGGGGGTGGGGACTACAACATGTTGAAAAAGAATATGCCCAATAGGGAGAAGCTGCCATGACCAACTTGAGAAGCCAATACAAGCAGATGTGAGAAAAATTCTATTGCTTCCAACAACGTGTTGCCACTTCAGCTCTAGAATCTAGTTCAGGATTGAGATTTCAATCATGTCATGAGTCAAACATTTTTGCGAGCTATTTAAAAGAATATAAGAGCCAGCAGATCTAACCTGTCAATGGTGGTTCCTAGCTTTGCCTTCTGCAATTATTTCAGAGATTATTAATCTTACCACACGTGAAAAATGGCAAAGATACTTGAGATGTGGTAGATTGCTAGTTCCTGTAAATTTCAACTTTAAAAAAAAAGGTAAAAATTTAATCTGGCACTTTTTTTTATCAAGCAGTTTATTAAGAACGTAATCACTATATATCTTAAGCACCTATATACCTTAAGCACCTATCTGAAATTTACCAATTGGATAATTCAAGACACGGTGCTAGCTCAGGAGACTTAACTATCACCTTACGATCAATATATCATTTTAAATCAGTTGCCTGTAAACAACTATGTTGCTTCCATTGGTAGAAAATTTTTGATTAATTTCCCTAAGGAAATTGATGAAATTAGCAGGGCCATCCTTAGTTACCAGCTACTTCTGCTTTTTGTGATGCTAGTTCAGACCTTGTTGTCTTTCTGTATCAATCCTGGTGGCTCAGCAGACTAAAGCATTTTAATTAACATTCAGCTGTCTGCAATTACTGTAAATTCAAATCCCACCAGGCTCAAGGTTGACTCAGCCTTCCATCCTTTCTAAGGTAGGTAAAATGAGGACCCAGTTTGTGGGGGCAATAAGCTGACTTTGTATAAATATACAAAAGTATGAAGGCTATTGCTTAATGCATTGTAAGCCACCCTGAGTCTCTGGAGAAGGGTAGCATATAAATCAATTTTTTAAAAAAAATCCTCACTCAAAAGGGAATCAAACAGGACTTTGTGCTTTCAATTACTAGAAATCTATTCTGAGATTTTATACCAGCATTTCAGACACAGTAACCCCTAACTTCTCTCTACACAAAATAAAATTAAAAAAGAACAAATTCTAATAACTTCATCAGGTGATCTTTCTGTTTCTACATATAAAAGTGAATGAAAGGCCGACTTTCATTATGAAAAGCAGGGACTATCCTTTGGTCTTGATCAAAGCATCCTATAGCTATGAAATAAATATAAGGGGCAAACCAGACATTTTATGAAACCTTGATGAAAGAAACTCTCAGTATAATTTTGCCCTCATTTTTTCCCTAACTATGCGAAGGGAAGTGAATAGTGTCTTGCCTCATAGAAACCACTGTCAGAGGAACACCCAAAAAGGAAAAAACAGAGCAGGAACAAGTAAGAACAGAACTACCCCCCACCCCTTTAAATAATTCAAAGTTAATTTCATCTCAGGGTAAAGCAGGGACTTATTGATATATATTAATTTAAAATAAACAAGGGATTGTATGCATGTGCTTGCCTTGGAGAATCTCCACATTTTATGTTTTAACCTACTACCCCTCTGTTTCCTTTCCCGTCAAACAGATAAGTGTGGAAACAGAAGTTTGGCTTTGAACCAGATATTAAGGACGCATCCAAGAGAATCCTCCTTTCTTTCTAAGAGGAATAACAGCTTCATTTGCCTGCCTGAAATACACAAAACTTTGCTTTCCTTGAGCCCTTTACACAGGAAACCCAATCAGACACACTCAGGCATCTTCACAGGAGAAATGGCACATGCTGACTGCATGTTTTTCACCATACATCAGAATCTCCAACTCTGATCCACCGAGATGCCACTGAATAAACAGGACCCTTGTTCCTGACATTACATCTGCACATTACAACTCACAGCTGGATCAACAGATACCCTTGTGCACAACCCATTTTAGCTGGTAGTGTTTGCACTTAGTTCTAATAGTCTTGGAACAAGGACAGAGAGGAGATAAAACAGCTTGCTCAGATCTAGTATTTAATTTAATAACACTCAATTCTTATACAGTAAATGATATATGGAATATAAGAATACTCAAATTCTGTCCCATGCCTAAGATACTAAGATACTAACCCATTCATAAAAAAGGGAACAATACCAAAAATATAACCTTCAGCTTCAATAAAACAGAGATTATATAAAATATTGGGATTCTGGTCTGCTGGATTAACACTATCTCATTCTGAAACTAAGATGTCTATTGTCAAGAGGAAAAAGGACACAGATATTTGTTTAGTTATACATGTAGAAATTTAAAGAATAAAGGTAACATTTATAATTATTATATATTAAATCAAAATAAGTAATAATCCTTCTAACAAAACTCTTAACAACGGGACATTTGCCTGCTCCATTTATCCAATTTTTGGCAGGTTCTTCAGAACATCCTCAAGATGTGGTCTATATGAAAGTCTGGGGCCATTTTGTGCATCTCTGTACTGTGATCTGCTCCTTTATGGCTCTCTCAATTTGTTCAATGACAGAGCCAACACTACCAAATAGGAGAAAATTTATCATTACTCGTTGCTTTTTTGATTATTAAAATCAGTTGGTGCACTGGCAACTGAAAGCAGATCTTGGGTTCCTAAAATTATTTACTTCTGTTATTCTTTATGTGATCACTGAAGGCAGAGTTAGGGCTCCAGTCTTTTCCATTACCGCAAAGCGATGGACCAATATTAATTTGTATTCATAATACTTTACGTTTGCAAAAGGATCTTTAGGTGTAGGTGAAATCCAGAAATTCTATAAAACAGCATATATCTGTTAGTAGACCTATCTTTTATTGACTAAAGATTTCAAGCTTGCGTACAATATTGATTAAATTGATTTAAATTTTTATTAAGATCTATTTAACACATAATGGCATAAAAGAATATTGTATATGTCTATTTTATAAGGGATTTGGGTTGTCAATATGAATTTAAATTTTAGGCTCTGCTATCGTATCCCATTTTAGTTGCCATTTTATTTATTAGTTTACTTGTTTCATCTTTATCCTTTTCAGCAACAATGCCTGGAATTATCTGGGGATTATAGGAGTTATAGAATTGTATGTTTCTGCGTATTATGTATTCCACATCAGTTCCTTTCTGGAAAATCTAGCCAAAAGGACAGGATCTAAAATTCAAAAGTTGGGAGTAATTTGGACTGGGAAAAAGAAGACTCTGACCTCTCTCCTTTCTGATTCAGGGCAGCTGCATTTCAGGGTGTGGCTGGGAGGCAAGGCTGTATGTGGCTTCCTGACTAATGATAAGATCTCAGCACAGAAGGGCCCCAGCATGCTTCGCATTCCTGTGCTGGTTGGAAAGCGCAGAGAGCCAGTCTTTTACAAATAACAGCAAACAGATAACACAAACCAGGGAGGCCAGAAAATTCACTGAGCTCAGTGTCTTAAAACTTCCCTTATTCCTAACTCAGAGCTAACTAGTTTTCTGCCAGGAGCTTCAACAGAGCAATGGGCTCACCTCTGAATATATTTCCACTACAAAATATACCTCCCTCTAAATGTGCCAGTATGGAGGGAAGACTTCCAAGTCTACAGCTGTGGCTTCTAGATAGGAGTATCTGCAACTCTAATAATTTTCCATGAATGGGTTTCTCTTCTTGCTATAGTAATTTTGCTTATTAAGTTTACCTCCCTGAACTGTTATTAGTGTTATGTCAGCATTTCTATACAGGAAATCCTTAACTTACAATGATTACCTTGGTGACCATTTGCAGTTAAAAATGTTGACTGAAAAAAATGACTTATGACTAGCCCTTGCACTTACAACTCATACAGTATCCTCCTAGTCACATGATCAAAATTTGGATGCTTGGCAACCAGCGTGTATTTGCAACAGATATAGCATTGTAGGATCATGTGATTGCCATTTGTGACCTTCCCAGTCGGCTTCTCACAAGCAAAGTCAATGAGGGTAGCTAGATTCATTTAAAAATTGATTTGCTTAACAACTGTGGCAAAATACGACATAAAATCCAGCACAACTCACATAACAACCTTAACTTGCTTAGCAATGGAAATTGCTAAGTACATCATAAGTCAAGGACTACCTGTAGTTAATAGTCCTGGTACATTTACAATTGAATTTTATTTAGTGTTCATAGTTTGTGCTAGCCTAAATTAGTCTCAGAATAGTCATTAAGAATCATTGAGAGTCAGTTAGCATTGAATATAATTATTATCCCAGGATGTGGGTCAAATAGAAAAACAATTCAAGGTGAGAACAAAACACTAGTGGTGATCTAGAATATTCTTTTCAAAGGATACTCATCTGTTGAGGAATGCCTGAATTCTGGAGGTCATATTCAAGTAACTTGAAGACCAAGCCTGAAGACCTCATGATAGCCTCTTATACGCAATATCTGTCCTAGAACACCTTCAGAGCACCTTTGGGCAAAAACAGATGAACCAACACATTTCAATGAAGCTGATCCACCATTCATTTTTCCCCTTATTGAGGTTTCTCAGAGTCTGTATGAAAAGTGCTGGTCTACATCTCATAATAGTATCCAAGAACTTCCAGAGGTCAGTAAAAGAATGTCCTTATATTTCACAATGAGTATAAACAGATATCAAAGTGATACAAAAGGAAAAAGCCTCATCCCACAATTTATACAATTATGCAAATGAAAACCTATATTTGCTTAAAGTACAAAATGTGTAATATATAGGAAGGAAAGTAAAGAGTTTTAGAGACCTGAAATTTTGAAATTCTGTATTGCCTCATGATGTATATGTGTGTGTGTGTATGATGTATATACACACATATGTATACATGTGTGTGTGTGTGTGTGCATATGTGTATATACACACACACACACACACACAATTGCTTAGCTTGTTTCTAACATATCTCCTTCTTTTACACACACACAAAAATGGAATCTAAGATTCCCATCTGGTTGAGTGGCATCATACCTATTTCACTGCAAATGGTGGGGGGGGGGGAGTTGGGGGGGCAGAGAGCAGGAGGGGACATTAGCAACATTATTACATCTCATCAATTTGGCCAAGAGCCTTCTCCAACTCCTCCACTGAGAGTCATCCACCAAGCAAACAAGCTGCATTTCTTTATTAACCTGTCTGTAAGTCCCAAAGAGAGAATTTGCTTTCTCACAAATAGCACTTTTAATTTCCTTTTAATGAAATGGTATGGGGTCTTTTTGTGTGGCCACTGTTTGACTAGATCAGATCAAAAACACTTGGAAAAAAAATCTTTACTTTTACATTTCAGTAAAAAAAAGCTATCATTTCTTATAACAGGGACCTTATGAAAGAACTCATATCAAATTAACGAGGGAAGCTGTAGCGTGCTGTAGAAATGCAGCAGTTAATGGAGCAATCAGCATTGTGGTAGTATATGCATGAATTCACTATATTTTTTAAGTGCATTTCAATGATTCCTCTCCCATGCAATTCCAAATGTTCCCAGTTTCCAGATTAAGAATTTATATTGGCAAACAGGAATCAAACAAAATACATGGTTTTTAACATGTTTAAATTTACATAACTCTATCTTATCATTATAATCTGATATCATTATTATGTTTCACTTATCTTTTCCTGGTAAAAGTCCAATGAAATCTTAACTTCCTTTGTCTCCTTTACTTCTATTCATTAGTTGCTCTGGCTTGTTTATTTTTATTATTCATATTGCATCAATAGAGTAGAATGTTCTACTCCAACTCTTCCTGTCCTGAATACTTGCTATTTAGATGCAAGAGATAAACAACTAAGCAGGCACAGGCCTTAAACTAATCCCATGGTGGATAGGCTATCAAACATATTTTGCACTATTCCTTAACTAGGGCAAAATTAAGCAACAGAGGCATTTTTACACTAACCATCCAAATAAAGACATATAACGCTCCTTCATCAAAAGATTGAAGTAACTATTGTTGCTCACTGAAGATTCATATTTGCCTTACTCCCTTGCCCTACAACACTAATAACCTCACAGGAAAGAAGTAAGGGCAAAGGAAAGGCAATATAAAGTGTGGCAGAATGGGAGAGAAAGTAATAAATACGCATAGGCACTTTCTTCTGCTGCTATTTTCCTTCTCAGCGGGACTTGCACAAGAAAACTTCCTAATGGGCCTCATTGTTGATTTGTAAGTAAACATATGGTGTTTCTTTTTTTTATCTGTGACTACAAAACATTAGGGGGAAAACTATGATAACATAGCTGAGTTGAAAGATAGAAGGCCTAATGACCACAATTACTTCTGAGAGTTCAAAGTACTTCTTCATACATTATCTCAGTAATTATTATGATAAGCCTGAACCCGATTGTAACTTAAGAAAACGTGAGATAATAGAGGCCTTTCTAAGTATTTGCTGTAGAGGAAAGAATCTAGCCAGAAAGCCTCTCATTTACAATTACATTTTGGGTGAGGATGACAGGAGATACAACCCAATACACAACCCAAGTACTTCAGCCTATATAATGTGTGTGAAAAATTCGTGTTTTTTTTTTATAATTAGATTTATATGCCGCCCTTCTCCGGAGACTCAGGGCAGCTTACAATGCATTAAGCAATAATTTCAATAGTGTTGAAATTATCGTGAGATTAAAATGGGTATACCACCAGATATACCAGGTATACCTTCATTTTGAAAAGGTGTAGGGAAAAGCAAGACTTTATCAAGATAAAGTTGATAAAGAGAACAGAATAGAAAAAAGTAGATTTATTAAAGCATGATTTTCTATCTCATTTTCAACCATTAAATATAGTAAGAGCAATCTAGTGCAGGACCATAACAGCCTGGGATTTTTCAGATTCAAGGAAATCTAGTCTCACTTTCCTTAATTTTCCCTTGCTATATATTATATTTATCATAATTGTGTAAAGAAGTAACTCTAGCCTCTATAGGAAAATAAAGATCAGTTCACATTCTTGAGTTTATCATATATCACTTTTCATAAGAGTCATATTATATATAGGACTGGCTATGATAGGCTTTCCAAGGAAGAATTGAATCTGAAATTTTATTCTTATTGAACTCCTTATATTTGTTATTTGTCTTAATTATAAATACTCATTTGACTGAGCCTCCTCCTCCTCCATATAAAGCAATACAATTTTCTGTACAACTGGAAAGTATATTTCAAGGAGAAAATCTAGATAACCTACCTTTTCTCTTACACGTTATTTTTAAATTTGTGGAGACGTTTCAAATTGCTGAAGGAACATTTAGTAATATGAATTTCCAACCAAAATGCAAAGGGTGCAACTGACAAAAAGGTTTGGGAACCTAGGAAACTGCAGCCACATCCTCTAGTGGCAAAATTGACTAACTCAGGTTTTCAGGTAAAAATATTTCTGGTTTTACCTGAAAATGCCAGAGGATAGATCTAGACCTTTCTGTATCCAAAGTAGAATCTCCAAAACTTAGACACTATATTTTTCTTTTCCTGTTCAACTAGGTCTGTATTTCTGAAATGAAAACTAAATAGAACCACCTCACTACACTACCACATCCATTCTTTTAGCAGTGCCCCCTTCATCCATGCCATGCCTTCAAATTATTCAAAGGCTGGAAGATGTTTAGCATATTGCATTAAGCATTAAAGTGAGGGACCTATCCAATATAAAAAAAAAACAGGAGCAAAAAATTAACTCTGGATACAATGAAGCAAGTTAACGATCAGAAGACGATTTGCTTTGGTGACAGGAGATGGCCTTGAAGGAGAGGAGAAATCTTGTATTGTTTTGATATCTTCTACCTTCTGCAACCAGATCCTTTCACAATGATTTTAACCGATAAATTAAACCCCACTTAAGGAGTGGCTTCTAGCATATGCATGAAAGATTCTGGCCAGTTTTCTTAAGTGTCTCTTTCAAGTGTATAAATTGTATATTCCTGTGTTGCCAAACCCCTGCAAATCTGTCTTACAATAAAATATTGCTGGTCAAGCTTATTTTAATGATATACTATAGACTAGAGTAACTAATTTTCCAAATAGTTACTTTATATATTGTACTAATGAAGTACAATAGCAACAATTAAAAAAAACTAACTACAATTTATGCACAGCCCAATATTAAAATATTATTTTAAAGACAAATAAAAGAGGCTTGTCAAGACAAAAATACTACACACACACACACACACACACACACACACACACACACACACACACACACACACACACACAAACCACCATTATAAAGATGGCTCACAAAACAAATAAAAGTTGTTGGAGATCACTTTCAGGTCCCTTCATACAGTGTCTCTTCAGGTTTCCTGCACTGATCACCAAGGTCTGCACAAACATATGTATGAAAGGAATTAAGACTTGTTAAAGTTCCTGTAATGAGATTGATTATAAATATTCTTTGTAAAGTACACTAAAACATTAATTAGCATTGCGTAACACAGTAGGATTCTATTTAAAAGGTTATTTAAGAGCATTTAAGATTATGAATGTAACACTTGCATGCAGTCTTTAAAACTGTTGTGTCTTTTATCACATATTCCTACAGGAATCTAATTACAGAATTGCAGAACAACAGAGTTGAAAGAAACTTTGAAGTTTTCTAGTGCATCTCTCTGCTCAAGAAGAGGCCTTATACCATTCTGGAGAAATGGCTGTCCAATCTCTTCTTAAAAACCTCCAGTGATGGAGTACCCGCAACTTCTGAAGGCAAGCTGGTCCACTGATTAATTGTTCTCACTAGGAGAAAATTCTCCTTAATTTTAGATTGAATCTCTCTTTGTTCAGCTTCCATCTGTAATTTCTTGTCTTGTCTTAGATTGTCCCCCACCTCTCTGTAATAGTGCCAAAATATTAAAAGAATGCTATCATGTCATCCTCTCTGTTAGACTAGACATTTCCAGGTCTTGCAACTGTTCATTGTATAGTTTAGCTTCTAGTCCCCTAAACATCTTTGTTGCTTTTCTCTGATCTCTTTCTAGAGTCTCAACATCTTTTTTGAATGTGGTGAGCAAAATTGGATGCAATAGTCCAAATGTGTTCTTACCTCTGCAGTATAAAGCTAGCAGTGTACTGCAGCTACCAAAAAAGCCAAGGAAATTCTAGAGTACATTAACGGAGGGATATAATCAACATCGAGTGAAGTGTTAGTATAACTTTATAAGGTCTTGGTAAGACCACTTTTCAAGTACCATCTCCAGTTTTGGTCCCCACACTTTATAAAAAAGATGCTGAGATTCTGGAAAGAATAAAGAGAACAGCAACAAAGATGATTAGGAGGCTGGACATACAAAGAACAGTTGTGGGAATTGGGTATGTTTAATCTAGTGAAAAGAAGGATTAAGGTGATGTGATAACAGTGTTCCAATATCTTCCGAAGCATCAGAAGGCAAGACAAGAAGCAATGGATGAAAACTAACCAAGGAGAGAATCAATCTAGACCTAAGGAGAAATTTCCTGAGAGTAAGTGGAACCAATGGAACGGCTTGCCTTCAGAAGTGTGGGTGCTCCATCACTGGAGGCTTTTAAAAAGAGAATGGACAGCCATTTGACCTCCAAGTTCCTCCCAACTTTTGTTCTGTTATTCTGTTAAAGCAGTACTAACACTTCATGTGATCGTAATACTATACCTCTGTTGATGCAACCTGGCATGTATTGGTACCTGCAGCACACTGCTGGCTCATATTTAATGTTATATGTAACCTGGATTCTTGCACATTAAGAAGCCCAATTAAGATAAATGTATATTCTTAGATGCTAACTAAGTTGAGTTACAATGCCATTAAAAAATTATGATACATATGAATCAAATCAAATCAAGTTTATTACAACCAATGACCAAGAATCAAACCTTGGTCATTGACTTGGCCCTAAATCTACAAACATTACATTTTACCGAGTGTTTGATATCATAATTCATTTTGAGCAAAATCAGCTAATTACTAATTTTCTGGGTAATTTTTGGAAACTTTTTAATTTCCAAAAGCAAAAGCCTAGTGCTTTATTACTTCTCAGAATCTTAATAGCTTTTATTGCTTTCCGTTCTTATTTATCATCACATGTTTTTGACAATTATATCATCAAGACTGAATTAATGTCTATTAGAACAATTATAGCTATCAACATATTATTAATATAATTCCCATCAGGAATTATATATAACATTCTATGATTTATAAAAATAAATGTTTAGTTATATAAAAAAACTGAAAAGTAATTATTCCCATACATCAATTAAGAAATTCTCCTGAAGCTGTTTCTTGTTTTAAAATAAACTTAGTACTCTTCATATTGGACTGATTATATTTCATATTTTATTCTATATTTTATTTTATATTTCATCCCAATTCCGTTAAATAAATGAACTCAGGTGGAAGTCAAATTTGCTAAAAGAAAGGAGACTGATTTAATAGCCACTGCAGTTTTTGTTTGCAAAATTTTTATGATGGTATATTTTTTTAAATAATGAAGGAAGAAAAGTATATATATTTTAGAGTTGAAGGAATTAAAGCATCTTCTACTAAATACAAATGAAATAGTATGCAGTATTGTCATATTCCCCTGAAATTCTACACCTGTATGTTCCTGTCCATTTTCACAGACTATAATTTTTGTAATTTTATCCTGTCTTAACCTGAACATAGATTTTTTGGTGATATTTCTAATTAATGTTAGTTGGAGAAGGTTTGTTAAACATGTAAATTAACTTTAGTCCTACTCTGTAACTGCTGAATGCAGCACATCTTGGCAAGGAAAGTTATCAACTGCTCTATCTTTATAGAGCAATTATCAATGAAGGCATGTCAAGCCTAAATCTGAAAAGATTCTTAAATATTACCTAGGTTGTCATCAATCCATTTTATGTCTCTATAAAAGCTCTACAAAGGTTAAAACATCTGGGCTCTGAAATTGCACTTTGCTTGACTTCCTGTAAAAGCAAACAAAATATTGCTCCAAATAATTTCTAGTTTTAGTTTTTGGATATGTTGTAACATAACCAAATAACCAAAAATGTTTCCATGGAAAAGATAAGAAATGGGGTTAGAATAAACTTCCTAAAACTAGAAATACAAAGTTTGATTATCTATATACTTAACAGTCATTGTTCCTATTACCTGATCCTGCACATTGTCCATACCTATTGTTCTTATAGGAAAACTCCAAATTTAAGACAAAAGAAAGCAGATTATACAATATTCACTGCAAAGTAGCTTGTTTTATTTGCTAAATTATGATATTTGGGAATAAAATATGATTAGTGCACAATATATTGCATAACTAATTGGTGTAATTGTGTTTACAGTACACAAACATAAAGCACAATGGATGTGCAGGAGAACGTACAACGTAAGTATGAATCAAAAAATGCATGGATAGACTAGCAAATATGTACTGTTATCTGGGTCCTTAAAAAAAAAAGAAGTTGCCCTATGAAGAAAAAAGAAAAAGAAAGGAAATGCTACAGAGCTTGTGATAAACTTCACCATCTTTTCTGATGATGTAGGGCTCCCTTTCCCATTTAAATCTGTGCCAAAAGGATTTCCCTTGTGAGCCTTACGGAACTGGTAGAGATTTCCCTTCTGCGCCATGCAAAGCATCAAGAAAGCCAGCTTCGGCTATAAATAACCCCTCTGCAGACATCCCTGACTTCCGGTTCTGCAGCTCCCTCCTGCTGCCTGCCCATCCCTCCCAGCCCGTTTTTCAAAGGCAGAGATGAAAATTACCAAGGAAAAGAGAGAACACAAATTCCCCAAAGATTGCAGCCAAATATGGGGTTTTTTTCTTTCCCACCCCCTGATTTTCTCATGGGAAAAGCTTAAGTCAAACGGGGAATGAAAACGACAAATATCAAATATTCCCTCCCCCTCCACACACAGAAAAAATCATTGAACTACATATTTATGTGTCCATATGCATTCACTTACAAGGGTACAGATTTGAAGGAGGGGTGGTTCTGTTTTATTTTGTTTTCCTTTAAAACAGCAGGAACACATCCATAGGGGTGGCAAGGAGTGGAGCCTGGGTGGAAATCAGCAAAGCAACTATCCCAGGGGGCAACTCACTTGTTTTATTCGCTAGTCTATTCACAGGAGAGGGGAACAAAATACCAGGAGCCAAGCAAAGCAAACAAATCTGACTGCCAGAGAAGAAAAGTGGGGCTAAAAGAGAATTCCCCAGCCAATCCAATATAGCATTTAGGACAGGTGTTTTTTTCAAAGATGAGTTGTGGGGGGGAGAGAAAATCGGATAAAAACAGCTCTTAAAGATCTAATGAGCCCACTTGCAGATTAAAGGCCAAAGGGAATCTCCAGGGCAGCTGTTTTACTATAGCATTTTCTTCAACATCTATTAGTCCTAGTTGTGTAAAGGATATGAACAATCCCCTTTGGAAAGCAGGAGTTGTTGATTTTTAATTTGATGTTATTTTGATACTTGAAGAAACACAGGAAAAGAAAAGCCATTAAATAATTTAAAATATTAATAGTAGCAGTCATGTATTGTGCCTCACAAATCTTTATTCCTCTGCCTTTCTTCCACAGGAAACAATACGACTTGTTTGTTTATTGATTAATTAATTTTGTATAGCCACCCAACTCAAAAAGTGATTCTGGGCAGTGAACAATTTAAAAATGAAAATAATTAAAATACAAAAATGAAATTATTCTATACATATAGCTCATGTTCTGTGCAAAGATAGTTTTCCTCACATGTGGTCACACCATGAGCTGCATACCGTACATGTGAATACTGAACTGTGAGGCTGAAAGGAGCCTATGTTTAAGCAAATTGGATTCTGCATTTGATTGTGAGGTGTTTTTTTTAATTTAATGGCATTTCAAACTGCTTGAGAGCATGCCTTCTTAGCTATAGGTTCTTGAATAAATATATGTGTCTCTATTTTAACATTATTTATAATCTTGGATATTTCAATGTTAATGTCTGAAGATTCTTTATACATCTTTGTTAATTCTGTGTGACCAATGCAGCTATATTTGCTCCACCCTAACTTTTCCAAAGTGGTAGCTAAAATGAAAGAAAATGTAAATATTTCATGCAACTCTTGAACATAGTAACGCCTCTTCTATTAGACACATTTGGGAACCAAAAGGCTGAGAACCTTTTGAAATAAATTTTATTATTTTATTTTATTTTATTTTATTATTTTTATGTATGTATGTATGTATGTATGTATGTATGTATGTATGTATGTATGTATGTATTTATTTATTTAATACTCTGATAAAGAATATAGATACAATAAATCATTTAATAGGAGAAGTCTATCTTAAATAAATCCATAAACTTTAGGGAAGACAAGTAACTACGATTAGATTGATAATCTGTGCTTTAAAAAAATATGAGTGAGCAATAAATTAACCTATTGGAATCGTCACGGAACCAAGATTCAGGACCAATCTCAGCCCTAGAATCACTAGTGGATTTGGGGCAACTGTATACTAGCTTTGTCCAAATTCTACCTACATGACATACAGGGTCTTAGAAAGAGAAGGGATTGCAGCAAAATGATTTTTTTTCCACAATTGTATGCTTTCTTTCCACCAAAGTCTTCTGGGTGGCTCATAGGGGATTATTCATTTTATCCTCCTAGCAACCCTGTTAATGAGTCTGTTATCTAACATGTTTTCAAATATAGCTACATTCTTGTCCCTGTGATTTCAATATGAACTCAACTATAGCATAAGCAGATAACTAATTATGTGCCAGAGAAAGTGCCACTAGGGTTCTTATGAATCTGCTGAATTGCACAGAGATATGCCATATTTTTCGGTGTATAAGACACATTTCCCCCCCCCCCAAAAAAAGTGGGTGAAAATGTCTGTGTATCTTATAGAGTAAATGTTGCCAAAGCCCTGCCCACCCTCACCCTTTGCCCTCTGCCTTCCAGCAATTTGCCTCCTTGTAGCGAACAGCAAACAGCCTGGTCAGCTTCAGCACAGCCTGATTTAGCACAAGAAGCTGACTGGCGGTTGGATCTGCCTCCCGGCTGTTCTAGGCTACAGGGATCGCGATCGTCCATCACCACCTATCACTGCCTCTGCACGCCCCATTTTTGGCCTCCGTGCACCCCATTTTCGGCCTCCACATGTCCAATTTTTGGCCTCCGCACACCTCATTTTTGGCCCATTCCTGTCAGCAGGGATAGGCAGCGGTCGTGATCCCCGCCTGGAACAGGCTGAAAATTAGGTGTGTGGAGGCCAATAATGGGATGCGCGGAGACCAAAAACAGGGCACATGCAGGCCAAAAACGGGGTGTGCGGAGGCCAAAAATGGGGCGCACGGAGGCGGCAATAGGCAGTGGTGATCCCTGCAGCCTGGAACAGTTAATAGGCAATATTCCAGGAGGCCAATCCAACCGCTAATCAGCTGCTCATGCTAAATCAGGCTGTGCTGAAGCTGACCAGGCTGTTTGCTGTTTGCTGTTTGCTGCAAGGATGCAAATTGCTGGGAGGCAAAGGCAGATTTTTTTTCTTGTTTTCCTCCCCAAAAGCTAGGTGCGTCTTATAGTCCAGAGCGTTTTATAGTCCGAAAAATATGGTATATCCTACCTTTCTGTTCCAGCATTCAGTTCAGAAGATGCTCTGTGATGCTAGCTTCCTCACTTGAAAAAATAGTTGTTGGTATTGAATAGTCAGGCCTACAAGAAGTTTACTATACAGTGCTGTTGTTTTATGTAGAATGTTGCTATGAGGATGAGAAATTCTCATAACAATGCTTGAACAGAGTTATTACTACAATACCAGAAATTCATCCATATCTGTTGTGTAAGACCCAATGTAATTTTTACATTTTGCCAAAGTTATTTTTTTGCAAAGATAATACACCAAGAAGATTGTTATTACCCTTTATGCCATTGGCTTCACTAAAATCTTACATTAAGTTATTCTTAATGCATTTGATTGTGAGAGATGGTTGGCACATGAACAAAGGTAAAAATAGAAATATCAATATTCACACGCTTTGTTGAAGTAGATCATAGCTTTAACCTATGATTCCTAGTGATCACTTTTGTAACTGAGATTTCCCCCATTCAAAGTTCCTGTGAGACATGAACTCACTGGGTGGCCTTAGACAAATTTGTATTTTCAAGTCTTACTTTTGCAAAATGGAGATAGCGTAGTCTGGCTTTATATATCACTGTATAGACTGCCTGGAACAGGCTCAAACAATAAGCATTTACCAACTTGTCAAACTTGCCCTGGATTACTCACTGCAGGAAGGCAGTTTTGTGTTGATCAATAAGAAAGATTAAGTGAAATCCTTTTCTGCATATAGGAAATAGCATATTAGGAAAATTATGCCAGAACTCAACTCTCTTGACATTCTGATTTTCTGCAGATAGAATAACATCCCTTAGGGAAACATTAAATACAGCAGCTTTTCATCTCTAGGCTGAAACTGGTATGGTCCAAAAAAAAAAAAAATCCCTTAACCCTCAATTCTGTTGGCTGTTCAACTGCCTCTAAATTAGAATATATAAAATGTTTTGGAATCTCAGAAACTTTTATTGTTAGGAAAAGACAAAGTGGACCTATGGTCCATGAAAACAAAGGTACTAGAGGGCATGTTGTAAATGAAGAATCCAAACTTATATTTATCCCTTGATTTAAGTCTTCCTGCTGAAGAATAAAACAGGAGTTAAAGGTTATTAGTAAATCAAAATAATAATTTATGCAACAACTATTCCAAAACACATAATGTTATATCGGTGAAGTGCTTATTTCTCTTAACTTTGGTGGGTGGTTCTCCAAGAGAAAGTTTATCATTCAGTCCAAGACATTATAGCAATTTATCTAAGTAGGGTTTTTTTTTATTGCTGCAAACTCCACCCTCAATGCTGCTTCTCAAGTCAGAGTCAAACTGTGCTTCAAAGATTATTTTCCGTCCCTGTCTCCACCCACATCCAACCTTTTGGAAAGAAATTAATTTCAAAACAAAAAACCTATATCTCTGTGGGAAAGAAGAAAGAGAAAAAAAGGGGGGATAGAAGGAAATACATAAAATTAAAATCCAAATCATAAGCACATTAGTCTGTACATACCAGATAGGACTGGGATAGATATTAGGGAAGGTATTAGAAACAATAATATTTACTTTTAAAGAAAATAATTAAGCTAGGGGGAAAAGTGCATTCAAAAATTTTCAGCGGAAAGATGTGTGATTTTAATAAGGAATGTTCGTGGCAGAGAGATTACAATGGGATGCATGCAATATTTAAAAAAAAACATTCTGACAAAAATCCTGAAGGACTACACCCAACTTTTTATTATTTTCCAAAATTCTACTTTCCCTTTTCCACTTGCTAACTCACCCACCTAGAGGCAATTCACCTATGTATATATAGAAAGATTAAAGATGTGGTGTACTCTTTAGTTAATTGGATTTTGTCAGAGATCTTATCAGATCACCGAAATGGAAAAAAGAGGGGAGGGGAGCTTCTTTGGCACCACAAGTCTTTCTTATATTGTATATGCTTCCCTAAAATTTGTTCATATTTTTCAAACACACACACATACACACAAACCCTTTACAAATTTAAGTTTCAAGTATTACTTAGAGAGCATGGCTTAACAACAGAAGGATCAAATTAAACAGGCTGTGGAAGTAGCTATCTAAAACTGGGAAGTGAGAAAGGCTCAAAGCAGGGGGGAAAAAGTACTAAAATGTGTATGTGAAGAACAGACACAGTTTCCTGCCCTGCAAATGTGGAGGAAGGTATTTCAATCTGGGGTGATGATAACAAAGTTTCAGAAGAATTGGAAAGAAATGTCTGATTCATGCAGAATTATTTTAAATACCATAATACTCTTGCTCTAATATGGATTTCTATTTTTTTTAATGGATTCACTCTGCTTTCTGCGGCTTTTCATAAAATGGTGGGGGTGGGGGGGACCAAAGCAGAATTCAACACTTCAGACTGATTAAAACAAGAGGTGGGGATGTGATGCATTTAAGAGGGGAAAGTATATTGGTAACTCCTCTACCACTGGAAGATGGGGGGAAAGAGGGAAAGGAGAAGGAAAGCAATATCTCAATATGCATACCTTTGTAAAAGCAGTATCCAAGCACTACAAAAGCAATGCATTCTCAATCCTTCATCCTCACCTCCACCCACCCAATTATCCTACAATACAACAGAATAGGTTTTCATTTGCCATAAACCAACCAAGGATTTCAAATTCCATGGATGACAGATTCCTATACTGCAAATGTCCGTACCATTGTATGGTTATCTAGTCTTTCTTAATAAGGTCACCTTAAAAGCTGGGAATAAGGAAACAGGGCAACGGGGTGTCAACTTAATGCGGTCAAGTCCCGGAGGATCACATTATACGTACAGTGATTGGAACTGTTCCAGTGCTGGTTACGAACAGGGGTGCTGTAGGGATTGGGGTTCACAGCTCCTTTGTCCTGGATCAAGCATGCACGGTTCTGGTTGTAAAAATCCATCATGAAGAAGGAATTAGGGCTGCTGTTTAAACCAGCTACCTCCACACTTTCGTACATCTTCTCCAAGCAGAACAAGGGGTAAGAGGGGTTGGGATCTAGTGTGGAATGGGAAGGAGGGAATCAGAACAAAAGTTTGATGATGAAAGAGCAAAATTCTATAGTGATGCTTAATTCACAAAGCTGAGGGGAAGTTGACTGGTTGTTTTCTGTTTTCTGTGTTGCTCTTGCTTGCTTGCTTGCTTGCTTGCTTGCTTGCTTGCTTGCTTGCTTGCTTGCTTGCTTTCACTCCCCCACCCCCTTGATCCCTGGTGGAGAGGTATTTAGGGAATCCAAAAGCAGCTGGGGAATCCACCAAACAGACCAGGTTGGTCACAGAAGGTCTTGCTGAAAGTTTCGAAAAAAACATCCAAAGGACAATATTCACATCTCCAGTCTTCTATTCCAAAGGCATCCCTTGAAAATTAGGCTAGCAAGTTAGCCTCAATTATGCTTCACGATCAAGATAGATTCATAAATCCAAACAAATATTTTTTAAATTTTTTTTAAAAAAAATGTATTTTTACTTTTACAAAAATAATAGAATCCAAGCCGTTCTGCCTTCTGAAGAGTAAAATTCTTTATAGACGTAAGCTCCCTGGTATTAGATAGTATTTTGGACACATTTCCACCTCCCATTCAGTTCCATGCTTCCTTCTCCCAAACTAACAAGAGGAAAGGAGGGGAGAGAGGGAGGGAGGTTCTTTGCAGTAACTCTTTTCAGAAAAAATGGGAGAAAAAGTTTCAAGCACACATGCATACAAAAAAAATAAGACTTCCTGCTAGAATTCAATAATTCTTTTGCTATCTCTCAGAGAACTGGAGGCAATCATGGATTGCATTTACATGTATTAAAATTACATCTCTATCCCACCACAGAAAGAGGAGGGAAAGGGAAGGAGAAAATGCTTGGGAAGATGCCAGAGGCCTTGAATTGCCTTGGATGTAGAAGGATTTTTCTCCAGCCGCTTGGTTCTCCTCTCCCTGGGAAAAAGGAGAGAGAGAGAGAGAGAGTGTGTGTGTGTGTGTGTGTGTGAGAGAGAGAGAGAGAGAGAGAGAGAGAGAGACAGAGAGAGACAGAGAGAGACAGAGAGAGAGCATACGCGCATGTGTTTTGTGTGTGCGTATGTATGTGTGTGATGTATAGGACTGATAGATTAAAGGGAACACAAAATCTTTCCTCGACTCGAAAAGTCAGCTCTCAACCAGCTTAACTCTTTCCTTACCTGCTGCGTGCTGTGTCTTGCGCAGCCCCAACCAAATGTGGAAAAGCGCAGGCTGGGGGAGGAGGGAAGAAGGAAACAGAGAGAAATGAATGAATGAATGAATGAATGAAATAAAGGAAGGGGAGGAGGAATGGAAGGGAGGAGAGAAAAAGGACGGGCGTTAAAAAAAAAAGTCCCTCTCCAGCAGCTGTCTGTAGCTACAAAACTGCAGACACTGCATCATCATGTGTTTTCTCCATCCCTGGAGTGCCGCAAAGAAAAAAAGCAAGCAGACCCCCCCTCTTTTTTTGTGGCAAGGAATTGGCCAGGGCGGCCCCTTTTGCCTGCATCACCCCTCTCCAACTCGGAGGTTTCTGCTGTTCCTCCAGCCACCCCCTATTTGCGTAATGTTATGCAGCTGAACTCCGCCTGAACTCTCCTCACAAAAAGCTTCACCTCCAAATGACCCACTCACAGGCCTTCTCCTTCCCAGTGACATCACAGGGGCGCTCCCCCCCATCTCCTCCTCCTCCTCCTCTTCGCCTTCCAGGGCTGCCACCAGCATGCGGCAGCCACACCGCTGAGCCAAAAGCAGACCTACCACAAACAGATAAAAAGGTATTCTGTCTGCTCAGGAAGCCGGTAAGGAATTTTTAAAAAGGCTGTTCAGATATTTAAGAAAAAGAAGACTGAGCAATAAGGGAGTACTCTCTCTCTCTCTCTCTCTCTCTCTCTCTCTCTCTCTCTCTCACACACACACACACACACACACACACACACACACAGTGCCTTAGAATCCCCAGTATTCCATCACACCTGCCAACCAAGTGGAAAGAAAGCAGACAGACAGCCTGATGCTCATTCAAACTAATATTGTTAAGCAGAATTACTCCAGTAGTTCTTGCTCCTGCACTGGAAGGCAGGGTAGAACTATTATCCACATAACCTAGTATAGTGGACAAATGTTTGTCCCAAATCACTGAGTTACTAGGGATTTAAATAGGGAATTTCCAATTCAGAGATCATGTTCTGAGATAACATATTACATCCATATATTTGTTTTGGGAATATGGAATGTACTTTGTCCTTTAGCCCTGTGGAAGAATAAATTTGGGCAAATATATCTCAGTTTTTCACGCCACAAAAATATTGTAGATCAGGAAGAAATCTATTTTCACATGAAAGATGTTGTTTAATTGATGAGCCCTTACAAACAGCGATTACATATTTTAATTTTTTTTCTATTGCATTACATATACCTGTATTTATTCTGCACTTGTATATACTGCATTGCCTTTAAAGTGAAGGGTATTAACAAACTATAATTATTTCTTTTTCTTTTTTTTTAAGGATCTTGAATGGTCAATTGAAATACTAAATCTCACAATAGATTTGTCTGCTGAATAGCTGTAACATGCTTTCAGCAATATTTAGCATCAGCGATCATCAAAAGGGACATTTAGTCTTTATACACTCTCCAAACTGTCACAGTTTGCAACCTGCCATTCTAGACACATAATTATTCAAATAATATCATATAGCCTCAAAATGAGCACAGCACTTGCAGCGAATAAAATGGTAGGCTTTGTTACAGACGCACACATTTACACAAGCATGCACTAGATAGATAAGAATATTAAGAGCTTACTGGAGAAGACCAGTGAGCTAATCTAGTCCAGAATTCTGTGTTCCAAGGTGACCAACCAGATGCATTCAGGAAGTTCGCAATAGCCTTCTTCTGTTAACTCCCTAGCAGCTGGTATTAAGAGATACAGATAGTCTTCGACTTACGACCACAATTGATCTTAAAAGAGCCTGATGGTGCAGCAGTTTAAGTGGTGTAAAAGTGACAGCAGCTGCCTGCAATTATTGCAAGTTCCAATCTCACCAGGCTCAAGGTTGACTCAGCCTTCCATTCTTTCAAGGTAGGTAAAATGAGGACCCAGGTTGTGGGGACAATAAGCTGACTTTGTATAAAAATGAACATGGGGGGGCAGGTATATACAAAAGTATGAAGGCTATTGCTTAACGTATTGTAAGCCGTCCTGAGTCTCCAGAGAAGGGCGGCATATAAATTAAATAAAATTAAAATAAATAAATAAATTAAATTAAAAATAAATTGAGCCCAAAATTTCCGTTGCTAAGCCAGACATTTGTTAAGTGAGTTTTACCTCATTTTATGAGCTTTCATGCTACATTACTTAAGCAAATCACTGCAGTCATTAAGTTAGTCACATTGTTATAAAGCGAATCTGGCTTCCCTGTTGAGTTTTCCTGTCAGAACACCACAAAAAGGGATCACATGACACCGAGACACTGCAACTGTCATAAATATGAGTCAGTCGCCAAATGTTTGAATTTTGATCATGTAACTATGGGGGTACTGCAATGCTTGTAAGCGTGGAAGTTACTGTTGTAACTTCGAACAGTCACTAAACATATTGTTGTAAATTGAGGATTACCTGTATTGTTTATGATTCTCATGATAATAAAAAGCCATTAAGACAAGTACCCACTGATGGCTCAAACTTCTGCAAATTTGCCCAGCCTTCTTTTAATACCAACTTAGTTTTACATCA
Source organism: Coluber constrictor foxii (assembly GCA_038048745.1). NCBI lineage: Eukaryota > Metazoa > Chordata > Lepidosauria > Squamata > Colubridae > Coluber > Coluber constrictor. The sequence continues at coordinate 77,855,800 of CM075961.1, forward strand.
CTGCATCTGGTGCCAGCAGACTGTTCCAGTTGCTGGTTTGTGTAAAGCAATACCCATAAGCCTTTTTAAAGTTCATAAATCAGAATTGGGTTTCAGCAGTTTCTGACCAGTTCTGGAGAACCAGTAGCGGAAATTTTGAGTAGTTCGGAGAACCGGTATATACCACCTCTGACTGGCCCCGTCCCCATCTATTCTCTGCCCCCCTGAGTCCCAGTTGATCGGGAGGAAATGGGGATTTTGCAGTAACCTTCCCCTAAATTGGGGAGGGAATGGAGATTTTACAGTATCCTTCCACTGAGTGGGATGGGAATGGAAATTTTACAGTATTCTTCCCATGCCACGCCCACCAAGCCATGCCCATAGAACCAGCAGTAAAAAATTTTGAAACTCACCATTGTCATAAATGCCTTGTGTTTAATAGTAATAGATGAACCTCCAAACTCTACCACTATGAGAAAGGGAGGGAAAAATGTATCTGAACCCACAATTGCCACACTATGCACAATTTTATATTCCTGCCCACTTTCACTTCAAATTAAAAATCCCAGATGCGTTAACCTTTCCTCATACAGGAGTTTCTATATCTCATCATCACTTCCGCTGTTCTTTTCTTCGCATAAGATGTGCTTTTCTCTTAAATATTTGATTTACAAAAATTGCATGAAGGAGGTTGAAATTTTCACGATAGCAGTATTAAGTTATAAAGAGGAGGAGCAACAGTGATAAAGAAAGCCACCTAAATCTCTTCAGAGCAAAATTTTAATTACATAAACCAAGAATGCAGCTTTGCACTGATTCAGACCACTGAGCCAAGTTTTTTTCAGTTCTGCATACATGAATGAGGAATTGCACTAACTCTCTAAAGCAACATTTTGCAATTTAGTATTAAATTATATATAAAAAACATGAACTAACATTATTTATGATGACAAACTCTGCAAGTCAACACACATTCAATTCCATGTAATAGTTCTCTAGATTTTGGGTTTTTTTAAAAGAAAAATATGCTTCTTAAATTTGAAACATTACATTCAGAATAATGTCTAATGAAACCATGAACTCCTAAGATTTTGGGAATCAGGAATTCCATGCTTCTATCTTGCCCAAGAGGAACAAAGCAAAATGCTTAACCTGAACAATTCAAATTTGTTGTCTTGGAATTCAGATAACATACTGCTCATGGATTTATATTTTGGGATATTACTGGCATAAATACTGTTCAGATTATGTGTGTAACTTTTGCAGTATGGAATAATGACTGAACCCAAGAAACTAGAATGGTTTCTCCAGAGACAGAAAGGGGCTTGTAGAATTGTGTCCACTTAATTAAGCATAAGTATAGATCAGGCACAGTGAACATTTACAAGAATTTGGAGGGACAACAGTAGCCCAGGTTTCTTATAAATACTTTTAATTGGGTTTCTTTAGGCTTAGGGAGATCAGTACTGAAAAAGAGTTCATCTTGAATTCTAGCATTCCAACAAAAAAGCTATCACCAGATCAATGGAGCAGGATATAATTTACTATCTAGTCAAATGCCTGATTTAAACTATGCCCAACAGTTGATGAGGAGGATCATCAAAATAGACTTGGCACCATTCTTAACCACCAATCAACTGATACTTCCCAAGAAATCTCCAATCACTAACCAATCAAGTTTCTCCCCCATTCAAATTCAACAGAGACCATAATGTTGCAAAACAACCCATACTTCTAAACTTGCACCAAGAGAACCTTGTTGGAACATGAGGTAAAACATCTGTTAAAATACTATCTGTATTTCAATATTGATTTCCCCAATCAAAAGAGAACTCCAAAAAAGGCATGTTCAACTTTACACTGAGTGTCAAACAGATAATTGAAAAGAACAAGTAAAACTATGCAATCAAGACAATCATTTCTACATTTCTCCTTGCCCCGGATTGCTTAGTCAGACTCATGAGGCAATTCATTTCCAATGTGAAATGTTATCCTTAGCCCTTGAAGCATTTATAGCATCACCATAGGAAGCTTTTCAGAGGTAGTTATCCTCAGTAATTCATCAAACATTCCCTACAATTAACTCCCAATCTCCACCCTTCGTTTTAAGTAATGTTCAATGCTTCGTGTCTGTAATAAATATTATAATTTTCCACAAATCTACACAAAGATACAATAGACGCAATCATAAAGACCATATAATGTAAATACTATTGCATGTTTGACTGTTATACAGAATTTTGCCTGTTTAGGTAGATAATTCTGCTTCTCTCAAAATAAGCATTTTTAATGCTCTTATTTGCACATATTGAAATAACCTTTCTCCAGATATCCATCTAACAGAAAAGACAAAATGCTTGCCACACCTATAATCATGCAATTTAGAAAGCCCAGAATCAAATTAATCATCCAGCACAGCTTATGTGAAGTCCACCCAAGATCTTCTCTAAAATACTAACTGTATATTTCTAGACAACAGATAATATCATGTGCAATATTTAATCTGTGCAATATTTGTAATATTAATATCCAGGCTTTCCATATTTGTTTAATGCCAAGTTCTATCAAGGATCATGGGACATAGGAAAACAAACCACTGTGCATCGAGGAAGAGAGTCTTGAAAGAAAGGAAGACTTTTCAAACAACTAAATGGTCAAACCCTATTTTCCTATAAATTAAATGCTGCCAGAATTCAGGGATTCACAACAACAGAAACCTAAAAAAGGCAAGATCACACTTGCATCTTACTTTTTCTTAAAAAATAATATTGGGAAATGAAAAGATCTCTAAAACCCAAACACAGAGAATAAAAAAATAGTAATAATTCTTCATCTGATAAGGAAACTCCTAAGGGCTTTTTGTCAAACTGTTTGATATAGTGTGAAAGTGTTTTTATGACACTCCCATAAACATATACCAATCCAACCTAAGTGTGCCTTCCAAGCCCCCAAGGCTCCAGATCTTTCCTAAGAACATTCATAAACAACACGCACATACCCCCCCCATTCTTTTCTCCCGCTAAAAAAGAAATTCTTGCACAAGATACATACACTTTCTAATATGGGGGAGTTGTATATGGAAAAGATCACTGAAAAAATGTTTTTTTCTTTCACAGGACAATGCTCATTCTGGTTAAAACAGTAACAGAGGCCTTTTCAAACTTTCAAAAGTTTTGTTACTCCATAATTTTAAAAAAATCATTAAAAATGTGATACATTCTAATCACCAAAAGTGTTTATCTTAGGAATGCTCAGAAGTTTCTCCTGAATCCTGGACCCTCCCTTCAGCATGTTAATTTCAGATGAAGAAGGGATAGCATTACCACATCCTGGGAATTTACTCTGTTGCTGTCCAGTGACTGCATTATTTTAGCCAGATTTGCTAGCCTAAATCTGCGGGGTGACTTTCTAGTTAATGAACATATATAATGAATGCTTTAGCTGCTCAAATTTTCTGTAGCTGCAATGAAAAAAAAGGAAGTATAGTTTATCCTCATTTTTTAAAATATTGAAGTTATAGCAACAAATAACACATTTTATGAAATACAAAGAATTGTAATACATGATTAAATCCAATACTAAATGTGCTGGCCGAGTCTAATCAGCTTGATTTACATTAATGAAAATAATGATAATACACAATATTACAATATGATTTAGAAATCTATTATACCAGTATGTTTATAAAGGTTCCTAGTGCTCATAAAAAAGTCATTAGCTTAAACCTTAATGGCAGAGAATTAAAATACTTCAATTTCTTCATTTCCGCCACAAATTGAATCATGGAATAATTAGTTTTACGCTGATGCATGCAACATAATGCAGGGCCTTCAATAAAGAAGAATAGACTATCCTCTTTAGCAGGTTCTAAAGATGATGAGCCAACAGCTGGCCCTTTCTGTCCTACCCAGAACCCTTTTTCTCCACCACAGATAGAGAGCAGAGGGAGTAAAAAATATTCTTTCAAGTCATGATTAATGCAAATGTTTACATTATAGAGGGATGTGTGTGTGTGTGTGTGTGTGTGTGTTTTCTTACATACATACATACATACATACATACATACATACATACATACATACTGTGTATATGTACAGTATGTATGTATGCATGTATGCATGTTTGTATGTATGTTTGAATTTAATTTAAGAATACCAGCAATGATTGGAAATACTGTATGAGTGAGTGAGTGTGTGTGTTACACATAAAATATATATGTATGCATGTATATGTTATGTATGTATGTATGTATGTATGTATGTATGTATGTATGTATGTATGTTTTTCCTTTAAGGCAGGTTTTTCCTACATAACCAAGATTTTTCTAGAACCACAATTGAGTGATGTGTAGGTCTTTGGTTATTCGGGTTTTCTCCCGCATAAAATTGGAAGTGTCTTGGCGACGTTTTGACAAAGTCTCATTCATCATCTTCAGGCTGGTGTTTTTGGGAGGAGGGCTTTGCCGTTTTCTTACTCTCTGTTTTGGATTTTAGTGGGGGTTTCTTTGTGGATTAGGTTGGTAATTTTATTTCTTTGGAATCCAAAAGAGGAACCAACTTCTTCCCTGGTCCAACATCTTAAAGCCACAGGATATGAAATTGACTTTAAAAACACCAGAACTATTGCCAAAACTGAACATTTTAACAACAGAATAATCAGAGATAGAAAAACGCCCACACAACATAAATAAATGAGATGATACCTCCCGCCTACCAGCCATTTGGAAACCTGCCCTTATTGACTAACAAGTCCCTAACAGGAGGAATGACACCAGACTCACACTCACAAGGGCCACCCAGGATATCACCACCACACATCCACACGGAAAGCAGACTCAAACCCACACCGATGATGAGGCATGACCACAGACCAGAAGTCAGACTGCAGTTGCATCATTAGCCACTTTAAACCCCTCCAATCCATACATGAAGCAGACTGACATGAAGATGTGGCACAACCACAAAGCCAAACAACAGCAACGCAGCTCACCAGCTCAAATCCCCCTGCAACTCAGATTAACCCAAGCACAACCAAGCCCCCACCCAAACAGAACACACCCCCAGCCAATCAGAGCACAGCCAATCCCCCAGCCAATCAGAGTACTTCAAGCCCCCACCCAATCAGAACACCCATCCACCCAATCAGAACACAGCAAAGCTCCCACCCAATCAGTTCACACCCTCACTAGCAGTTAAAAGGAAGAAACAGCTGCGATCACACACTGCTCCTAGAAGCACGAAGCTAAAAACACCAGCCTGAAGATGACAAATGAGACTTCATCAAAACGTCGCCAAAACACTTCCAGTTTTATGCAGTAGAAAACCCGAATAACCAAAGATCTAAATACAAACACCCATGAAAACCTCAGAAAACAAATATACATATGTGTGTGTGTGTGTGTGTGTGTGTGTGTGTATACACACACACACACACATACATATACACACACACAAATTTGTGTGTGTGTATACACACACATGGGGCGTGCATAAGCACACCAGTGTGCCTACCATCCCTGTCCTACTGTCCCCATTTATTTGTCCCCATTTCCTGTGTTCATATCCATATTTATACTTATTTATATACTTAAATACTCTGTTATTTCATACATGTTTGACAAAATAAATAAATAATATACAGTATACCTGGAAGAATTTCTAACTTTATTTTATTATTTCAACTTTGATTCTTCAGAGATCCCACAGTGATTCTGGGCAGTTTAGATTTTAAAAGTATATATATATATATACTTAAAGTATAGATATAAGTATAGATATATACATATACATATACATACATACATACATACATACATGTATATATCTCAAAGGAAAAGTACAGCTGACCAGAAAAACCAAAGGGCTAATACTATCATAATGCAAGGCCAGGGAGAATAACTTCTTTGATAACTCCTTCCTAATATGACATCAACATACATATATCCCATATCAGCATTTCTATAGCATTAACCAGATTTGACACAACTGAAATTATTATTTTAAAAAGATTGAGTTTTTAAATCTGTCCCCCCCCCCAACCTGAACAGAAAAATGCAGCTTATGTGTATGTATGTGCATGCTGCTTGCATTCAACAGAAAAACTCGGGCCTGTTTAAATAATAATAGAAAGTCAGAGGCTCTGCTTAGCTAGCAGATTTTCAAACAAAAAACCCCAAACTTCCTGTAGAGAACATGACAAATGTCTGTTTTGACTCATTTAGTAAAAGGCTGCCATGAAAGAGAAAGGAGGAAACATACAAAGAAAGAAAGAAAAAAGCATAAGAAAGAAAATAGAGCATAAGTGAGGGACCAAAAGAAAGATTAAATATAGGAGCTGAAAAAGAAGACATGCATGAGAAAACAAAAGCTACATAAGACAAGAAAGAGTAGGAACAGAAGAAAAAGTAATAGAAAAAAGGAGGGGAAAAGCAACTAAAACAAGAATAAAGGAAAACAAGTAAAGATTGAAACATATAATAATGGTTTTTTAAAATATATATATACATGAAAGAAGAGTGAAAGGGAAACAAATGGAATACAGTAGATATTTAGAAAGAGTACGAGGAAAATACAAAAAAAGTTTGAGAAACTGATGGTCTTGCTATTAGAACAACAATTCCTATTTAACTTTCCCAACAAAATTAATGGAATTTAAAAATAATTCTGGCTAGATCACATCCTGAGTCAGAAAGGAAATTTGGGGCCTACCAGTAAATCTCTTGCTGAAATCATGGATTCCTCATTTTCTCAGTTCCTTCAAATTTAGTTCAATTCCTAATGAATGTTTGGAAACATCTACACACATTTCCCTGGGAACAATATGAAATCCCTACGGACTTCCTTATTGCCCACCCCACCAACACCAATCCAAATAGTAATTAGGTCCAAACTTGCTTTAACTTTTCCAGATCTGCAAGAGTAGCTAGCTGCTGCCATAACCAAAAGACCCAAACAAGTTATTGAAAAATGTTTGTGTGCACAGACAGTAAAAGAGAGAGAAAAAGATATACCAGGGTTTTTCAAGAAGAGTAGATTTTCACATCGAAAAATATGTGAATTTGCTTCTGGTACTTTTATACATTCCTAGGCTCAGAAATATCACTTCCTTAAGGTTTAGCACATGTCTTTCTCTGCTTAAATCATTACTCTGCTTCAGACAATACTTGGTAGAGCTCCAGGTTCTAATAAAAAAGTAAATTAGTTAGATTAAGTGAAATTAGATTACTATGTAATTCCTTCGGTTACTTAAGGCAGAGTAATTTCTTCAAGAATAAATCAATATAAACTCCTCGTTTAGAAATATATTTTAGCTGCCATTTCTAATGCTTCCAGATATTTTGGCCGTATAACATATGTGGTTAACGTTATATAGGTAGTCCTCAAATTATGACCACAACTGAGCCCAAAATTTATTTGGATAAGCAAGACATCTAAATCAGTTTTGCCCTGTTTTATGATCTCTCTTGCCACATTTATTAAGTGAATCACTGCAGTTATGAGTAACACAGTTTTTCCGTGAAGCTGGCTTCCCTTTTGCTTGACAAAAGATGATAGCATGACCCAAGGACACTGCAACTGTCATAAATATAAGTCAGTTGTCAAGCATCTGAATTTTGATCACGCGACCATGGGGATGCTGCAATGGTTAAGTATGACATAAGTCCCTTTTTCAAGTGCTGCTGTAAATTCGAGCAGTCATTAAATGAACTGTTGTAAATCGATAACTATATGTATATGGCAACCTTATATGTTTTACTTCTATTTACATGCAACTGCATGGCTTGTATGAGATTAAGCGAAACTACAAAAAAGTTATGCGTGGATACATTCTGTCATCACACTAGAACAGTGGGGGTAAATGTTCTATTGGGACTGGCTCAGGGAATGTGTATAGTTGTGGCTACTTTCCTTCTTAGACAGGCATTAAAAACACAACAAAAATTCAAAGCACATATAAGAAAGATCACAAAACATGCACTCGCTTAAAACACTCTATTCCTGTTTTGCTTGCTGTAATGCAAGCAAAGGACCACCCCTTTCTACCGATTCAGCAAAAGCAGAAGGGCAGGTTTTTAGTAATTTATATCTAACAAATATAAGGCAAGGCTACACAATAATTGACAGCTCCAGGGCCAATTTTGAGCAGCACTATAAAAATTCCTCCTCTATCTAAAAGTACTCTGAAGCATCAGCAGGAAAATGCTGAAAATTAAGGAACAAACCCCTTCAATTACAAATCAGCATTCTCAAGAAAGAAGATGGGTAGTCTAAATCCTCTTTACCTGTTAAAAGTTTGTTTTACTGGGGGTTGGTTTTTTTAAAAAATTCTGGAAAGTTCATTCTTCATTTTATGGTATACACAGACCAGGCCTCATTCAGGCAGTTCTACTTCATCTTTAACAATCCTTTTTATCCCTCTCACTCCACTGGGCACTCAGCCTCTACAAACAGATTCTGTTCACCGCTCGTGATAAATGGTTGATGTGGCAAGTTGTGTAATTCACCCTTCAACTGATATCCTGCAGATGTGTTAGGATTACAACTCCCAAAATTACTGGTGAGATCTGTATAGGAAGGCAGAACTATTTGCACGCAATGAGTCTTTATTCGCAATAAATATTTATGCATCACAAGACTGTACAATGAATGGTATGAAATCCACCTCTGAATTTATTTCAGGTGTGTGAGAATGTTTGTATATGTGATTATTTTTAACAATGAATTTAAAATGAAATACAGGCATGTTTTAAATGGTGACCTGTCTGAAAATTAATATTGACTTTACTGATGCAAGGAATGCCAGAATCAGTCGAACTTCAATTTACGAAACAACCTAATTGTTGTACTGTGTTCACTCAGAGAGAAGCTAGTGATTTATTTCCATTCCAGCTTTGATGCCCTCCAGAAGTATTGAACTATGATTCCACAATCTCTTTTAATGCACAATTCCTATTTAAAACACAGAACATACTGTATACACATACATACCCAATTTCAACATCCCCTCAAAAATGCCTGTGGATTCCATTTCAATATCCGCATACTCATTTCTAAAATGCTATTCTTCCCTAAGTATCTTAAAATGCTAAGCTCTTTGAACCCAGGCCAGTCTGTAAGGAGAGTAAAATGAAATTGAGAATTCTATTCAAAGGCAAAACAGTATAAAGATGAAAATTATATTGGGGAACACTGCATGATCAAAGAGGAAGAGAGGACATAGGATGGTTTTGATCTTCTCAATTTCAAAACTGACTCTTAAAACTAATTTAGAAGATCAAAACACAAAGACTTTCCATAGTTAGTGAGCGGCTAAAGAGATTCACAGGACAAGCTATAGACAACACTAAAACAGGATGAGTAATTTGTGATTCAGGGGGCTACAGGAAGCCACCCATTGCCTCAACGTAATTATAGGAACTAGGTCTTCATGGTTTATTGGGGGAAGATAGCAGGTCATGTGAATATACCAGTAATGTTTTCACTGTCATTGCCATTTATTTTGAAAACCAGGAAAGCCTACAGAACCGTCTGACTGCCAGCAGTTGCTGAGTGATGGGTCCTTTCAGATAATAATGGGGGACAACCAAAGTAAGGTTAGAAGATTAAACAAAAGCCTCCCACAAGGCTCTGTAATGGCACCAACACTATATATCAGATATGCTGGTGATAAAGGGATGCAAATTTGGATTCACTGATAGTGGTACAAGAAAAATACATGGAAGTGGCTGATAGGCTCCTGTCCAAAGATCTTAAAATCTTGGGGAAATTCGTCACTGACCTGAGGATCAGTCCTAGCACCAGCAAAACAGTAACTATGTGCTTCCACCTTAACAGCAAACTACCATACAAAAGCCCTGAATGTCTACTTACTCCCACTTACTCTACTTACTTACAACAACTTACTCCCTATGATCCAATAAGGTTATAGTACCTTGAAGTAATATTGGACCAGACTGTCTTCTACAAGAAACACCTAGAGATTACGGCAGAAATAGTCAATATTAGGAACAATGTACTCCAAAAATTATGTGGAACCAAATGGGGAGCTTCAGCTGCAACCCTCAGGTCATCAGTCCTAGGGTTGGTCAAATCCACAATAGAATACTCTGCCTCTATATGGCTTAACAGCTGCCATACTAGTAAGTTAAATGCCAGGCTCAACGATACCATGAGAACTATAACTTGTTCTGAGCTATATAGCACCTCTAGCTTTATGAAGGCAAGATGCACTAGTGAGAGAATATAGAAAAACTATGAAAAAAATCACTCCTACAGGTGCACGATGACCATTCTAAATTATCAGCAAGAAGACTCAAATCCAGGAAGCCCCCATTGGCACTTGCATAACATCTTCCTAACAACTTTAACATCAATTCCCAACGGAAAGCCAAATGGATCACAGAATACCCAGTTATAGGAAGACATGTAAATAATCCCACAAAAATGGTGTTAGACTTTGAACTACCACATCAGCACTGGACAATCCTGAATAGGATTTGTACCTCACATGGCATCTGCCACGACTCTCTATCTAAATGGGGCACATTATCCTCCCCTCAGTGTGACTTCAGGGTCCTATGTCAAATCGTAGATCACATCGTGACCAGCTGTAAACTGAGGGCATATAACAGTCCAGTATCTGATTTAGTTGAAACATTAATTTATATTGCTAGTTCGCGAATGATATGCCACACACTAAATAAATAACATAAATAATCAGTTATGTTTTGTTAACCTGTGTTTAAAATTTAATTGTTGAGATTGTATTAACTCAACCAATGTAAATAATTTAAAAATCTGATGCACCTTGAATTCCAGCTAGGCACAAATAACATTTTCAGTCTTTAAGATTCAAAAGAAGATACCTTATGAGTAAATTAAACTGTTTGTGTATTGAGCACATATCCTAAGGTGAGATATAAGAAGCCAAAAGATACTTCATACAGGTTATCCTCAATTTACAATCATAACTGATTCAAAAATTTATGTTGCTAAGCAAGATAAGTTGTTAAGTGAATTTTATTCCATTTTACGACCTTTTTTCTCATAGTTTTTAAGTGAATCATTTATAGTTAAATTAGTAACACAATTAAGTGGCTCCCCCATTGACTTTATGTCAGAAGGTCGCAAACGGTGATCATATGACCCCAGCACACTGAAAGCATTATAAACATATACATACATACATACATACATACATACATACCAGCAGTGGGTTCTCCCGAGCTGGTAGTGGTGACGATATGACATCACTGAACTGGTTCTGCCCCCCACCCCACCCCCACGTTATTCTAACCTTTTATTTGGCCCCACCCCCAATCTATTGCTGCCTCCTGAATCCCAGCTGATGGCTAGAGGGGAAAAAACTGTTTAAACTCTTGCCTCCCTACAGCTGATCAGTGTTAAAAGAAAACAAATGAGTAGACCAGTGCCTGCAAAAACACATGAATAGATCAGTGCCTGCAAAAGTAAATGGGTAGACCAGTGCCTGCAAAAATAAATGGGTAGATTGGAACAGCTCTGCAAGGCCAAATTATTTAATAAGTTTTAATCTGTTTTTTAAATTTTGTGATATATGTTGTTTTACTATGGCTGTGCACCGCCCTGAGTCCCTTGGGAGAAGGGCGGTATAAAATTTAAATAAATAAATAAATAAATAAATAAATAAATAAATAAATAAATAAATAAATAAATAAATAAATAAATGCCTGGTAGACCCGTACCTCTGCTAAATCCTAAATAATTGTCACATGACCATCAAACCACGTCCACAAAATAAGCCATGCCCACAGAACCAGTAGTAAAAATTTTTAGAATCCACCTCTGATACATACATACCAGGGGTGAAATGCTCCCAGTTTGGACCAGATCGCCTGATCTGGTAGCGATGGCCGCGAGTGGTTCAGAGAACCAGTAGCAAAAATCCCTGCCCCCCCATGCCCAGCTGAGCCGCATGATCATCAGAGGCTTTTTTTTTTACTTTTAAAAGCATTTTTTCTACAACTTCTTCCGCCAAAAAAATGCTTTAAAGAAAAAAAAAGCCTCTGATGATTGGGCAGCTCAGCTGGGATTGTCAGAGACTTTTAAAAGCATTTTTTCTACAATCTCTTCAGCCAAAGAGGTTGTAGGGAAAAAAATGCCTTTAAAGCCTCTGACGATCCCAACTGAGTTGCCTGATTGTCAGAGGCTTTAAAAGCATTTTTTTCTGCAACCTCTTAAGGTTGTAGAAAAAATGCTTTTAAAAGTTTAAAAAAAAAGTTGGCCATGCCCATCCAGTCACATTACCCCCCCAAGCCACGCCCACAGAACCGGTAGTAAGAAATTTTACATTTCACCACTGATACATACATTGATCATGTAACCATGAGAACGCTGCAATGTTTGTAAGTGTGAAAACATGTCAAGAACTACCTGTATTCCACAACAGGAAGACAGTTATCTGAATTATGCATCTACCAGGTAACCACAATATTAGTGCTCTCAGACGGACCCTGTCATGTGGCCTCTTGAATCAGGACCTGAGATTAATTGTTGAAAACCAAATCTGCTGTCAGCAACAGATGTACATTAATCCAAAGGAAGGACTGTAGAATTTCAAGTTTCTTGTTTTGTTACAGGCCTAGCTAATTCAGAAATCTCATGCTGTCTGTAATTCACAATCTGCCAAATAATATTCAAATAGCTCACCAGACTTGCTTCAAGTTCCAGAACCCCTACCACTGCCCTCTCCATTGCATTGGCATTGGCAAACCCCTCTGGTGACAGCTGAATTCAGCAAAACCCTCTTAAACACCAAAAGTACACCAGGCTGAGCATACAGGAAAATGAGGAAATCTATATAAAGAGATTGTTATTGGTAGCAATGATTATGATTAAGCCTTTGTTTCTTCTATGATTGGAACTCCTATCTTCATCAAAAGATTTGGGATCTGAGACAACCCCATTTTCCATGTATAAAAACATGACAATTTTTTGAGTCAGAGGCTTCATTTTAGGAAGGATACATTACTTTTTCAGAGGAATAGCAATCCTCCAATCTGCCTGTAATTCCCTTCCATTTTACAATATATGTTAAAAACTATTCTAACTTCTTTTGCATATATATATATATATATATGAAATTATGGAATCAGAAAATGGATAATTACCCAGCAACTGAGCCGGGAATTCCCAGTTACTAAATTTTCATCAGTTTGATTATCACAAACCCAATGATTCCCAGTTAAACTTTATTGCACTTTCCAGAATCATAACTATTCTAAATTTGCATAGAACCTGTTTCCATTTAATTGATGTGGAATCCACTTGAAGCCCCTGAGAGAATGGGCAAACATTTTTTCACCAACCCATAAAACTTGGGAAAGTGAGAGGACCCACTCAATTCTCATTGTGCTAAACAACACTTTCTAAACCTGCCATAACTGCACATGTTCCACAACCAGTTCAGGCATGCAGACAGAGAGAATCAGGTCCAAAGATTTGAAATGTATAATCCATTTGAAATATATAACTAGGGCAAAGTCAAAATCATGAATCCTAATGTGTGAAATGTGGGGGGACAGGTGTAGAAACTTTGCTCCAATTTGCTGTGGGAGTTTAGCTAACCTAGGCTGTTGCACTTTAAGAGTGCTTTTAAAAATTAAAAAATAAAGCTTGAAAAAAGGCTCTGACGAAACAAGTGGAACTAAGATCTTTGGAGGGGGGGAAATAATAATTTTAAAAAAGGTTTTGGGAAGAAAAGATTGAATTGATGAGATTTCTTTTCTATACAACGCTTAGCAGCACTAAAGGCCAGACCAGCATTGTCATTTGACACGGATAAATCTCAAGGTTTTGATGTTTGGATGCATTAAGTGAAGTAAAAAACAAGATAAATTAATCTAAGCAAAATATAAGTAGTTTACTCATGATTTCTGAAAGGTAAGGTTTTCTTCTAGGTAAAGGTCATAATGGGTCAATAAAATGATCAACCAAGTCTCGAAGATGTTCCTAACCATAGGCTGGTTTATATATGCATGTCTAATGCTTTACAACTGCAATGTATCCTGGCATGTGAATCTGCCATCAACATGCCAAATAGGAGCCATTATATCATTAGCATACACATTCAATTAAATCAGTTCAAACGTTTAATTTTTCAGTTATGATGCTCTTTGGATAAGCTGTGGTTGCTTAAACATGTTTTGAAATAGCTAAACTCCACTTGAAATCAATGTGTCCTTTTTTCTGAAATAGGCTTCCAATTATGCTTCAGGTAGATGTACCCATTTTAAATTCCCTAAAATGAAAGTCTCTATCCCTTCACTAACTTCAAAAATAAGAAAAGTCCATTTTAGCTTCTCAGTGGTCAACCGGATGCTATTAGGAGCCCAGAAGCAATAGATGTATTTACAGTAGTAGCATTTTTTCAGTTGTCTTCCCCAGCAAATAGGTATTTGACCTGCTTACAGTCCATGTGTAATCAGTAAACATCCCACTTGCTGTAAATTATACAACCTCCTTTAAAACCCATTCTGATTACTGGGCCTCACTGTCTTGAGATAATACATTTTATAGTCTTCTACTCTGAAGTGAAAAAGGATGACCTTTTGTTCTTTCACAATCACTTGAACTTTAGCTTAATTGGATAATCTCTATTCTTACAGCAAGAAAAAAATATTCTATTGATTCTAGCCACTGTATACTATTCTATACATTTTTAAAATCCCAACTCCCACTTTACTCACCGTTTTTCTAAATCAAAAAGCTCCAAATACTGTACACTTCTTTCATAGATCAATTGTTCAAGACATGCTTCTCCAAATCACCTAGGAAACATTCTGCAAAACGTCATTTGGGGAAGTGATGAGTTTCAAGGTCTCAAAAGTTCATCTTTCACATTTGTAAATGGAGTTGCAACAGGCATTTAAAACTTGTTTACAAAAGGAATTGTGGACAAGTTTTTTAATACCTGTATCAAGACTTCACTTCAGAACAGAACCAGGAAATTCTGAACATAACTTACTTATGCTTAAAGTTGACCTTAGTATCTATTGAAGACCTTATGACATTATCAATTGAATTACACAGAACTTAACTGCTTTTCTGTCTATTGTCTACTCCTTGCCAGACCACAAATCAAACTATATAAAGCAAGCCAATAAATGCAAGAAAATAGCATATATTTTATTTGATTTTTTAAAAATCCCATCTTTATTACTTTATAACTTAAGGCGCCAGATAGAGATATTAATCCTTCCTTCTCTTATTTTCCCACAGCAATCCTGTGAGTGGGCTGTGTTGAGCGGGTTGGCTCACCCAGATGGCTTTCATACTTAAAGCAGGATTAGAATTCACAATCTTCTGGTTTCCAGGCCAGCACCTAAACCCACTGCACGAATCTTACAGTAAATTTTAACCTTGTCTTTCTGATTCTTTGAATAACCAAGGCAGTTTTTACAACAAAATGTAACTTAAAATCAAAATATCACACTGACCATTTGAATAATTGGGAAATGTAATTGTTCCCATTTTACAGATAGAAAAACTGAAGCAAGGGACAGATTAGGGGTCGTTGGTGATCTCTGAGCTTGGTTGTTTTCATAGAGCTTTCCAAATTCAAACTCTCACACAGCATATATAATCACATCCAACACACACACACACACACACACACACACACACTAAATGGCCTTCAAGGTGGCTTGATCTTCTGTATTTTAAAACCTTAGGTGTCACAGAAAGGAGCATAGGATCCACAGAATTCTAGAAATATTCCCAAGCTATCTTTGTGCTGCTACAATTATTCCAGAAGAAAATTCCAGATTTCATTTATAAAACATAAAGAGCTCATTTGCAAAACCAAAGGACTCATTGCAATTCGCCTCCAAGAAGAGGCTGTATCTCATATTGTCCCACCACCACCCATATACCAAAAGGGAAAAGATGTTTTTTGTGCCAAATATCAGGAAGGATTCCTATCCAATCAACAGCCCCCCCCCAATTGAAACAGGACAGCTTCCCAACCTTCTATGATAAACATTAACTCAGAGCAGGAATTCATCAGCACATGCATGGTATTCCTTCAGCAAAGCACTATGAGGGCTATTGTCATGTACAATTCACTTCCTCCTTTCTTCTCCATGCATTTTTTAAAGGATGGTCTCTGATGAAATATTTTGGCTTTTGTTCAAGGGATTCTCCCCTCCTGCTGTGTCTGTCAGCCCCTCCTTACTCCACCGCCTCCAAATAAGAAAAACTCATTTATCCAATTCA
Organism: Coluber constrictor foxii; assembly: GCA_038048745.1. NCBI lineage: Eukaryota > Metazoa > Chordata > Lepidosauria > Squamata > Colubridae > Coluber > Coluber constrictor. The sequence continues at coordinate 77,872,032 of CM075961.1, forward strand.
GCAGGCCCCTTTTAAAAGCAGGCAAATTCCAAGCGGAGAATTATGAGGTCCTCCAATACTACCAGCTTCTGACAGAATGATAAAAAGCCACCCTTCTATTAATGGGTGTTTCCCATCCCCTGAACAACCCAGCTGGGGAAGACCAGTTATAATTAATCTAACTCTGCATCAAAAGGGAAAAAGGCAGGTGAAAGGAGGTGGTGGCAAAGGAGGGAGGGGAAAGGGGGGGGGCATTAGATCAGAGGAAAATCTACTTTATTCTCAGCCTCATTGGGAAAATATAACAAGATCTTATTACACAATCCACAAACTATCATACAGTTCTTAGGCGTATAATGCTTCAGTCTTGCTTTTTCCACTTCTAGAATTTAAAAAGCAAGAAGCATGCTTCTTTAGTTCAAAGTGAAAAGAAATCAGTTTGGTAATTTTTTAGAAATAAGTCTTATCTCATTAGGCAGAAATCTTGAGAATATAACACAATACAAAACTGCCCCACCTCAAAAAAAAAAAAAACCCTCCTGAACTACTAATTTTAATTTGTGTCTTCATTGTGAATGTTAATTCCACTGTACCTTCAAATGCAGACAAATTTTAAATGTGGAAAACAAGATAACTCAAAAGTAGATCCAGCATTTGTGGGAAAAGAAGGGGGGAGCTAACCAACCATCTACAAATACAAATCTGGCCACCAATTTATTTTTCTGTTGCAAAAATCTGATCATCAACTGATATTGCCTATATTCAAGATTGTTATTAAATAAAACAAATGTGTTGTTATTATACTTCAAATATACTAATGGACATTTGTATTTTAGTCTTACCACATCCAAACAGATTGCGTAAAGAAGCAAGCTAGAATCAGCTTAGAAGTCTTTATAAATTAACTTTAAAAAAAGTGTATTAGTCTTCCTCAACCTGATTCTTTCCAGGTGCCTTTGGACAGCAAATTCCAGAATCAGCATTGTCAGAATTTCTAGAAAGTTCGTTCAATGTATCTACAAATGTACTCAGTTTGGAAATATTGTTGTTTTCTTTTCCATTTAAAAGTGATAAGTTTTGAGTGAACCCATTAAGAATATAAAAAAACATTTTCCATTCTTATCTCAGAAATACTCTCACATACATATCCAGCTCGCTTACATGACTAAGCAAGGTGAAAAACAAGGTAATAAAGGAAGCAAGGATGCTTCCTTGTATAGTTTTCAAAATTGTTTTTATATATACATTTTTGTTATTTTTTAAAAGTATTATATTAATTACTGTCAGCCAACCCGTGTTTGACATGGGCAATAAATAAACAGACAAACAAACAAATAAACAAATAAATAAGATGCTTTTGTTTTTGTCTAAAATAGATCTTTTCTGAAGCTGTCCTATTTTCTGCTCCTTAAAATTTTTGGTAGTACGAGGAAAACAATGAAACAAATATTAGAAAATGCAGGAAAATCGCAAAAGTGAGACAACTACAAAATTCTGCATGTAAGTCAGAGTGACTCTACAATAAAGCTTCATCTGAAAATACCCCAGTAGTGTCCCTTTAAGGTCCACAGAGCCAAATCGCTCTTAGGAGATGAAGGCTATGTGCTGAATATAGTGAAATGGAAGATGGAAAAGACTGTGAGTTTCAAAAGCAACCCCAGCTCTGCTCCCTAGAGACTTGAAGACCTACCCTGAGAAAGTCTGATTTGGGAAACTCATGTATTGTGAAATGTTGTGTGGAACAGAGGTTTCTTTCTGCAAACATGGAAAATGTGAGCAAAGGATCAGTATTTTGAAAGCATGAAACTCTCTGTGTTCTTTACTTCCACCGCTGTGTAAAAGTGAAAAGATTTTGGAAAAGTTTTAATTGTATTATATGTGGGAGATGACAGACGTGATCAAAGAAAGAGGTGACAAATCAAAACAGTTGCAGAGCCTGCAAAGCCCAGGAATGAGTATAATGGGTTCTGCAATATGGGGAATGGCATAATACTTCTTGCCATCAATTACACCTCCCTCTGGCTATTTTCCTTCACTGTTGGACTGGGAAGAAGGTGGCTGGTACTACTGAAATGGGGAAGAAAGTTTACAAGTGTTGGCTTTTAAGCGTGAAAAGAGAGAATGGCAGGGTGTTGACAGCAAAAAATCAGAGGTGTCAACAGGAGGCATTAATGGACTATACTGGTACTGACATGTAATAAAGGTACTGACAAGGAAATAAAAACTAACTATGCATGCGTGCAACAGTACAACGAGAGCTTTTGATTTGACTTACAACCACAACTGAGACCAGATTTTGGTCATGAGTTGTTGCGGTTGTAAATTGAGGCACCCACGTGACTAGACCTGATTTATTTATTTATTTTACTATTTTTATTGTGGTTGTTAAGCAAACCACTTGGTTGCAAATCCAAATCTAGGGCACATTTAATCAAATCATGCAGTTATTAAGCAAATATATTATCCCAAATCCCTTTTTTTTTTGCCAGAAACCAGTAAAAAAATAATAATTGCAAATTGTATTCATGTGACTATGGGGCACTGCAACTGTTTGTAAATGTGAATCCATTGCCAAATGCCCAAAATGCAGTCATGTGAAGCTGGTGGCATTTTATCACATCCAGAAGTGCTTTTCCAGAAGTGCTTTATGGGCACTTAAAGCACTTTTCCCAAGGCTATCATAACTTCAAACAGAACAGTCATTAAACAACTGGTCGTAAGCTGAGGAGCTTTTGTACTTTATGGACATCTGTTTTGAGAGTCCAGAAAACAGAAAAACAGTCAGGATTATGTGTACTGTTATTCTACAATTGCATTAAGCAGGAAAGTAATTTGATATGTGTAAAAATCAGCATTCTAAATATCTAAAATGCCTTGCCTCCAGAAGTTGTGAATGCTTCAACACTGGAAGTTTTTAAGATGATCTTGGATAACCATTTGTCTGAAGTGATGTAGGGTTTTCTGCCTAAGCAGGGGGCTGGACTAGAAGACCTCCAAGGTTCCTTCCAACTCTGTTATCCTGTCGTGTCCTGTCCTGTCCTGTCCTGTCCTGTCGTGTCCTGTCCGGTCCTGTCCTGTCCTGTCCTATCCTCTTCTTTGAGCTTTTTTCTCTCTTTCAGTTAAAAAACAGCAAACATCCTACATCTTAGGAAAGAGAAAGTTGTTGAACTTCCAGCTTTTCAGTAAACAAGTTTAGATAGTCTGTGGTTGCCTCTCAAATGTCTGGTCCATGCTCAAACACCTGTGCTTTGACCATGCCAGTTTGTGTGGAATTGTGGAAATAGTTGTGTAATGCAGGACCCAGAAATTTAACTTGTATATGGTTGTCATGCTCAAATGTTTTGTTACCACTGACAAGGAGGGATCACATATGTTCCCCGGGCATCTTTACCCAACACCATTCTTAATTAAGAGGCAAATGTCTTTGTCATTCCTTTCCATTTCTTTTTAACCCAGAAGCAATCACATAATGCATGGGAAGTCCTAAATAATGGACACTCAGTTCGAAGCCCTTTCTGAGCCTTTTAAAAAAAGCAAGGGAGATGAATATTTTATTGGCCACACTTGACTTGTCCCATTCTGTTATGGCAAGAATATAGTCAAAGTGAGGAGTAGAAAAGAAAGCCATGGAAGAAGAGGGAGGGAGAGGGGGAAGGAGGGAAGGAGGGAGAGAGAGAGGGAGGGAGAGGGAGAGAAAAAAACGAACAGTAGTTGTAATCCAGACTGAGGAATGTACACTAATTTATCTTTTTAGCAAAACTGGAAGTATTTAGTGGTTTATAAATTGGCATTGACTCTCTCTTATACACACATATAAGGCTAGAGCTACAATTGGGCAACAGAGGATGTTGGCTGCCTCAAATGATAAATATTAAAAAGGACATAATAAAATGTTACCTGATTGATCCAAATAATCCACAAAGAGCAGTATAGTAGCCAAACTAATTATTTTGGGAAATCCACTAGTCCCCAGCAGAAATCCATTAGTCCCCAGTGTATGTGCATAGAATTAAGAGTGACAAATTGTCAGCTTTTATACTGTTTTTCACACCTGGTAATGGGAAATAGTACCATTTGATTTTCGGCCTCTGACTGTAATATTGCCTATAGTAGAGAGGAATTTATCTCAATAAAGCAAATTATTCTAGATTTAAGATGCTTCAGCCCCAACATTAAACCTGAAAGGACACTGAGGTGTCATTGCACATAAAATTAAGAAATCACAGCCAAGGCCCCCAAGTTTTAAGTAGCCCTTTCAAATATGATTGGATAATTTCATGGAGGACAGGTGAGTCCAATAGCTATTAGTCGTGGGATTCAATGTTATCTAGACAGTGGGTCTGCTGCCTTCAAGCAACAGTTGCAAGTAGGAGGCCTTCTGTTGATCTGGTATGGCTATTTTTACCTAGGTCTCCATATCAGGATGGAACAGAACTACTAAGATAAAGTTGTGACTCTGTTTGCAATTTGTACTCTTTGTACAATTCGTACAATTCTGCACTTTTAATTTTGTTTTCTGCTTGTGATACTACAAAATATGTACTTGCTATCTTAAATTGTTCTGTACTGAACTAGCATGTATGTATTTATTATAATATTTCATCTTATATGCTACTTCAATCTACAGACTCTAAGTTTCATGTGTATTATGATTATATTCCATGGTGAACTTATACTTCTACATATGGCCATTTTTCCCTATTATCATATTAAAAATTGCAATTGTGGAAAACGTGTATAGACTGCAGTTTATAAATCCTGTAGTAACACCTACAAAACCAATAGCTCCTTAGATGAGAGATAGTACATTCTGACCCTCAAGAGTAGTGATCCCCAATCTCTGGGCTGCAGCTCATTCACCTGCCATTAACAGAACCCTTCCTCCCAGGGTTCCCTCTAACCCTAACCCAGTTGGCCCATAAAGTGGAAAGGTTGGAGAATGCTCCTCAAGAGGTTTTGGAATACAGCTATTCTGATATGATGGCTGAGATTGATGAGTTATTCCTGCAAACTCAAGGTGGCCACATTAGATCAACAAAGCATGTAAATCCTGGATGCTGTTCTCAAGTGCAAGGGTCCACTCAACAACCAGTCCTAACAAATACATAAATAGTAGAAAGTTAAGAAACTTTTTCCAGCATAATCTTATTTTTCACCATAGAAGTTAGAAGGAAATAAGAAAATTCCTGTTTCCTTGTACTCATATTAGCCTTCTTCAAATTTTACTGATATACTGAAACTGATAATTCAGGATGAGAACTTTGCTAAGTGGCAAGGTAGGTAATAAAGAATGAAAACACGTTAGATGCCTTAGACCAGGTGCACCCAGAGGCTGGATGCGTCACATGCAGGCCACGCCCAACCCAGGTCCACAAGGGAAAAAATGTGAAACGTCATGTGACGGCAACGTGATCAGGGGTGGGTTTTATTTACCTTTACTATCAGTTTGCAACGGAGTCGCCCCCGTGCATGAGCACACTTCTGCGCAGATGTTTCCTGATGACATTGGGGTCAGTGGGCAGAGCCTCCCGCCAGTTTTACTACTGGTTCTATAGAACCGGTCCGAACTGGGGGCAACCCACCACTGAACATAATGCCGTGAGTCTGACACCCATGCCTTAGACCAAGTAAGATATTTTGTATCAGGTAGACTGCTATGATTCATGGTACAAGAATCTTAAACAGCCAACTTGCCATAAAGGTATCTTACCTTTATTAATTTTAACCAAGGAAGCTAAATATATTGTAAGTAATAGTACAGTATTATCTTATTTGTTTAAGTGTCAGGAAAGTTATGATTTCTTGTCATATTTTTCTAATTCCCACCTCCCATTCCAACCTGTTATTTTCCACCAACATGACTGCAGAGTGATAAGCTTTTGACCTAGTTTCATATGCCAGAACAGCAACATGTCCCCATTCCCAGCAGTTGCATCAACACTTCTCACCCTTCCACCACCCCCTCCTCCTTTGGCATTTTCTTGGATTAGTGGAAACATTAATTCTTCAAAGATATTTACACAAAATTTTCCAAGCCTCCTAAAGACATACAAGTCAGCCATAATACTTTTTGGTCTATCTGGAAACAAAGTTCTGCTTAAGATTCCTTCTCTCCCCATTTCAGCTCTCACAAAAGTTGACAGTTGTGGGCAGAATAACAATATAGTGTTAGTTTAAGTTCCTAACACAGACACAAACTTACACAGTATTATTATTTATCCCAACAGTACACTATTTTGGAGGACAAGGGACGATTTCCGCCTTTGTGTAACTCCAAAAGTAGCTGGAAGAAAGAGAAAAAAGTAGGTCAGGATGAAGTAAATAAATGTGATTGTTCTAATACAATTACATACAATTAAATATGATTGTCTCCTGATTTAGCACAACCCCTATTTTCCTTCTTTTCATAATTTGCCTCACTAGTTATCATCGATGGAATTCCATGCTACATGATGAGGCCAACTCCATTAGCTTAAACAGCTTCAAAGAAAAAAAAATATTTATGCAGATGAGCTTGTCAAAGGCTATTAACAGCAATAATTTAATTGAACCTCCATATTCAAAACCAGTACATCCCTGAACACTGCATACAGGAAACAAATAGAAGTTCTGTTCTCAATTTCCCAGAGGCTTCTAATAGGACTAGTTTAGAGGAATGCAAACTAAACAAAGACATGGTCTAATCCTGCAGTGTTCCCATTTCATACTTCATTTGAGTTTCAATGAGACTACATTTACAAACAAAGGAGACAAACATAGGTTAAAGGAATTTTGGAAAAGCAGATGACAACAAGCACATTTTCTGGTTCTCTCCTACATAGTCAGATAAGGGAAGCAAGATAAAAATAAAACTAGCTTCCCACCCCCATCCTTCTACATACATAGGAAACCTAGCCTAGCCCGCTCTCTTATTCCATCAACCCCTCACATTCCCACGCAGCCTCCACACAGTGGCCAGCCCAAGAGATTCACTAATAACACCCCTTGAATGCAGCTGACGACTTAGATCACATCAGATGTTCAACTGGCAACATTTTAAATGTCACTGACCTGGAAGGGTGGATAGAACTAGAGAATTAATTCAATTCCAGACCAAACAGGGTGGGGTGTAGAGGGAGAAATGAGATGGCAAGGTGAGCTAAGAGGAGAACAAGTAAAACAACGAGTTATGTGTACTTAAATAGCTGAGTCTCTCTACTGCCTGAAAACTGGAATTTTTCCCACTTAGCAAAATCCTAAGATACAGAATATAAGCATACATACAGGTAAAGAAAGAGTAATAGTGATACTAGAAAATTATTTCTGTTTGCATTGGTCTTTTTCCTAAAACTTCACATTTCCATTTTATATGCATATGCTTCCATTTTCCACCGAAGTTCCAAAATCCTTCAAATTAGACCCATATATCCAAGTTCTGAATCTACAACCTTAGGGGAACAGCCTCTACTTTTCTCTGAAAACTTCATTCTCTACAAAACATCACCATAACATGCTTCTCCAACTTCCTCACCAGCCACTGATTTATCTATTATGCAAAATATAAAAGGTAAAAAAAGGAAAGTTGATAGGATGCAATGCATGCTTCACGTATCTTTAACAAGTATATATACACAATCAGATTTTTTTTTAAATCACATCATGATTTAGATCTACAACAAAAGTCTTGACAACACTGTAGTGTCTAATTAATTACACCAGCAATGGGAAACTGAATCCAGATCAAGTGGAGATAAGCTGGGCCTTGGGCCAAAGTCTACAATAGCACAGGACAGGATGCAGGCAAGGTGAACTTGCAAAGAATAGCTGCACCAGTGGAGCAATATTAAGAAGACCTGGCGTCGGTACTTGGGCTGGCAAATTCTTACACCAGGGATGCTCACCAGAGGTGGGTTTCAGCAGGTTCTGACCAGTTCTGGAGAACTGGTAGCGGAAATTTTGAGTAGTTCGGAGAACCGGTAGTAAAAATTCTGACTGGCCCCGCCCCCATCTATTCTCTGCCTCTTAAGTCCCAGTTGATTGGGAGGAAATGGGGATTTTGCAATATCCTTCCCCTGGATTGGGGAGGGAATGGAGATTTTACAGCATCCTTCCCATGCCACGCCCACCAAGCCATGCCACGCTCACCAAGCCATGCCACACCCACCAAGCCACACCCACAGAACTGGTAGTAAAAAATTTGAAACCCACCACTGATGCTCACCATAACATCCTCTCTTCTTATTCTTTTTAAATTATACATACTTTATTACAGATGACAATTTTCTTTTTTCATTTTTAAACTATATGTTGATAACAAGTGGCGCCAATTCATGTATGGAGGCTGCTGAGCCTCCATACACGAAGACCCTAAGCTCGGGATCTGAAATCCCCAAATGAACCACTGATACAACTGATGTGATATTCTATATTCTACAGCAATTCCACACATTGTAACAAATGATTCACAGTTGTTGCATGACATTCACCTTGAAGGATAGGACTCTGTTGCCAAGAGCTTAATCAATGCATTGGTTTGCCATTAAACAATCAATTAATTAAATGAAGGAAAATTAATATACAAGCATTTAGTTCTAGTAATATTTTTCAGCCATTAATTAAGAATAATATCACTGCTTTTCTGAATCCAACAGCACTAGCAAATAAATTCATTATTTGGGTACTTAGTATAAAACTACTAACAGAAAACCCCATAAATTTAACGACTAATGCAACTAGCTCTCATGCAGTTTGTTACATTAACATAATAAAAATGCTGTTTTTAAAAGGTATGTGCATGCTGATTTTTAATATATGACAGCAGGGGTGAAATCTAAAATTTTTGCCTACCAGTTCTCTGGGCGTGGCTTGGTGGGGGGAGTGTCCTGTGACTGAGTAGGCTTGGCCAACTCAATGTCACTCACAGCCACGCCCACTCCATCACAAGACCCCCTCCCACCAAGCCACGCCCACAGAACCCGGCAGTAAAACTTTTAAAATTTCTATTCTGCCGATGTGTCCTTACCTTTCTCCTGCGGCTCCGTGCACCCGCCCCATTCCCTGGAGTCGGGGAATGCACTATTCCCCGACTCCGGCCTTGCTACGGAGCCGCTGCCTACTCACCCTTCGCCACGTGGCTCCAGAGTCCCATTCCCCGGAGTCAGGGAATGCACCATTCCTGGACTCTTACTGCTCATCTTTCTCCCACAGTTGGCTGTCAGGGAAGGCAAGCACCCGAAAGGTACCTGAGTCACTCACTCTCCTTCTTGAATGAGCCGCTCTGGTCCACGCGCAGGCTGCACAAGCACACACCATTTATTTAATTCAGCGGCAGGTTGGGTGTGCGCTTACACAGCCGGCGCGTGGACCACAGCGGTTCATTCAAGAAGGAAAGTGAGTTGGGCGGAGCCACATGGCAAAAGGCGAGCAGGCAGCGGCTCCGTGGCAAGGCCGGAGTCGGGGAATGGTGCATTCCTCGACTCTGGGGAATGGGATGGTGGGCAGAGCCTCCAGCTGCCATTGCTTCCGGTTCTCTGAACCACCAGCCATCATCGCTACCTACTTGTCCGAGCTGGCCTTTTCTTTGATTGTTCAGCTGATGAGTAGGTGATTCTTCACATATCCATATTCCAATCCATGCAACATTTTAATACAACACTGTGAACTGTGCTGTACTTGAAACAACCTGAGAGCCAGGGAACTGGTTAGATTATCAACAAATGCATTCCTTCTCACCAACTTATCATTAGCAACCTATTTTAAACTTGTGACAGATTTCAGCTCTTCAAGAATTAAATTTGACTGAGTAGAGATTATAAGGGTCAAAGTCTAATACTGCAGGATACTGGGATGCAGAAAGCAGTTTTTCTCTTGAGATTAAAATTTATTTTTAATATTTTTCCTTTTCCTTTATACTCTTTGCTTGTTATTCTTTTATTTACTCATTAAATTTTTTTGCTGCCCGTCTCCCCTTTAAGGTGACTTTTAAAAGTGTTATTGTATGTATGTATGTATGTATGTATGTATGTATGTATGTATGTATGTATTATGTGTATAAAAATCTTAAACTACCCTTAAGAAAATACAGTCTCAGAAGGGTAAGTAAGTACATTGAGTGAAAAACTATTAAATTCTGTTCTGTAGTCATAAAAAAATCACAGATGTGGAGAACAGAACAAGCTCCAAGACTGGGATGAATAAAAAAAATCAAGAAAACAGTGGCAGAGAGAAAAAGGATGTGAACATCTAGCATTTTCCACACACATATGTAATGCTATACCCACCCAGAGGACATAGATTATGATGAAATTATTTTATTGTCCTTCTCCTGTGATTGGTAAAACTTAAATACCCTACTTCATGGGTGTCAAACATTATGTTGCTATCATGTGACATTTCGTGATTCCCCCCCCCCCTTTGCAGAGCTGGGGTGAGCATGGCCTACTCGTGACGCATCCAGTCCGCGCCCACCAGTTTGACACCCCCAACAAGTAGAGCCTACTTCAACTTCTCTTTCCCAAACTCTTCACTAAACAGTTTTCCTAACATCATCACTGCCCCACCTTCCTCTTCTCGCAGATTCTGGAACAATATCAAAATTTCCTTCAAGAGGCAGGGAGGTATTCAAGAGCTAGCTTTAATCATGTGCATAAAAGTTGCAGGTTGGAGGAGAAAAAAATGTCTACCTCCTATATGAATGGAAACGAGCTCCAGCTGCTCATGGAAACCCACTACTGAATTTTGAACACATTCATCCTCATTCCCCAAAGAACAATCATTTTGTGATAGTAAGAAAGGGAAAGGGGATGTGGTGGCTCAATGGCTAAGATGCTGAGTTTGTCAACTGAAAGGTTGGCAGTTCAGTGTTTTGAATCCCTAGTGCCGCGTAATGGGGTGAGCTCCCGTTGCTTGTCCCAGCTATTGCCAACCTAACAGTTCGAAAGCATGTAAAAAATGCAAGTAGAAAAATAGGAACCACCTTTGGTGGGAAGGTAAGGTTCTGTGTGCCTTTGGCATTGAGTCATGCCGACCATATGACCATAGAGATGATTTCGGACAGCGCTGGCTCTTCAGCTTTGAAACAGAGATGAGCACTGCCCCCCAGAGTCGGGAATGACTAGCACATATGTGCGAGGGGGACCTTTAATAAAGGGAAAGGAACAGGCGCTCTTCTGCTTGAGATTGTTTCCAGTTTTTCCCCAATTCCAATGATAGTGGAAGACATGGTAATTAAGCAGGTATAAAGTCTACTCATTTTTAGTACACAATTCATTTTTATTCATTTATTTGTTACATGAATTTACATGCTGTCACATTTCTAGAGATTCTGAGCAGCTTACAAATATGACAGGATTAACCATAAAAAAATCAATTAATGCAGTTATAATTCAATGAACTCGATATGCCACCATTTTGGGATAGTATGGCCCCAAATACACTAAAAGACTTCATGCTTCAGGAATTGGAGAGATAATCAGAATGAGGATAGGGAGGAGAGAAAGAGAAGAATTTTAGTTGAAGTAAAGAGAAGAAAGGGGTCGTATTATTTTAAGCCACAGCATCACTTTTTCACAGAATTAAGGCGTACTTTAAAACAGTTGCAATTTTCTGCACAGATCAGGGGAAAACAAACATCAGAAGAAAAAAGATTCTGTTGTCAAACTGAAGTAATGTACAATTTAACTCATAGTTCTTTAAATGAAAAAAGAGGCGGGGGTGGGGGGGGATAGATTCCCAGGGACAAGAAGATAAAACCTTTTCTTTAAATGCAATCACCAGAAGGTAGAAAGACACAGCCTTCCCAACTTCTCTTCGGAAACAGAGTCCCAACAAAACTAGGGGGAGGAAGAGGAGGAGCAAGGAACTGCAATAGCAGAGATTCAATTCCCACCACTCAGCCAAAAAGACAAGGAGAAGCAATCTCATCAGCCCTTCAACCCCTGTCTCCCTGAAATTCATCTAAGAATTGAAGCAGGGAGAGTAGGGAGGCACAAAGAGTAAGTTTATGTCAAGACACATAGCATCAGACTCCACAGTTGCTTCTGCAATCCAAATTATAATATAAAGCAATTAGAATAGTATCTGTACATGGCTATGTGATTCACACCATAGTCCTTGTTTTGTCTTTCCTGGGGGGGGGGGGTCTCTGATTAGTACCATCATCCCCAAAAAGTTTTTCATTTCTGACAGGTGACATACAATTATTTGATCTCCAAGGGCTTGTTCACAATACAGGTCATCACTTGATAGTAGACATCACAAGGCCTATACTGACACTATCACTATCACTATCACTATCACTATCATGTGGAGAGAGGGACCTTCCTAACATCCCGTTCCACATACAGGAACGGGATGTTAGGAAGGTCCCTCTCTCCACATCAACCAAGGAAGGCCAGGGAGTAGAACATTAAGTGCAGCTTATCATGCCTCCTAAATATACCTAGTGATCAAATGATAAGAACTATTAATTAACAAGATCTTTCACTTTGAACACTTTAGAGTCCTCCATATAAAGTAGATACTGTATTTACATATAAAGGAAATTGACTGATCTCCTATAATTACATGTATTGTATTGTTATACCGACAGGCTCAAAGAAATGCAAAATAATCAAAATGTGAACTCCCTACAATACAAACTAAATTTTTAAAAGTTGTAAAGGTTTTCTGTAAAGCTATAATAGTAAAGGTTTTCAAAGCATAGGCTGCTAGAGAAACTCTAGGAGAAAAATAGATGAAAGCAAGTAGAATTTCCAGGCAAAACTATTTGTAGGATTTCCAGAGAGCACTATTTCAGCTTTCCTGCTTTAGCTTCTATTTATTATTTATTTATCACATTTATATAACTGCTCATCTCACAATAAAGTGACTCTATGCGGCTTAGCACTTTTTATGACTAGCAGCATCCTACACCAATTAATGTAACCTTATTTACAAGGGCAAGGTCATCACTGATTGCAGAATTTGATTTCTATTCAATATAGTATATGAGTAATGTTATGGCTTAGGTGTCCTTTCTCTATTTGCTAAGTATTAGTCATAATGCCTACTCCTAATGTTTGAGTTTACAGTGAGAAGTTGCTCCCCATCCCTTGCAAGGGCTAGATGGAGTAAAGAACATAGGACCCCTATTTCAGTAAGTGATCCTATACCATTCCAGACAAATTTACAAAGAAACTAAAATGAATGAACAGAAGAGGAAATCAAATGGTTATAAAACATACATTAAAAACATCATACAAGATAAAAATTAATAATAAAATAAGTTGAGAACATCACTGGCAAGGGCAAGGTCATCACTGATTGCAGAGTTTGATTTCTATTCAATATAGTATATGAGTAATGTTATGACTTAGGTGTCCCTTCTCTATTTGCTAAATATTAGTCATAATGCCTACTCCTAATGTTTGAGTTTACAGTGAGAAGTTGCTCCCCATCCCTTGCAAGGGCTAGATGGAGTAAAGAACATAGGACCCCTATTTCAGTAAGAGATCCTATACCATTCCAGACAAATTTACAAAGAAATTAAAATGAATGAACAGAAGAGGAAATCAAATGGTTATAAAACATACATTAAAAACATAATACAAGATAAAAATTAATAATAAAATAAATTGAGAATCTTATCATCGCTATGTAATCAATTAACACATTTTAAAAGGCTTGGAAATAAAAATGTATTTAATCTAGACCAAAAGATAATAAGGATAAAGTCAAGGATGTCTGACTATCCATCCATCCATCCATCCATTTTCTTCATGGTTTACAGAAATATGCAACTACTAAAACAACCACAGTCAGCATTTAAACAATAGAAACGTTGAAAAATGTATAAAAGAAATCAGTCCCAGACATCTTCCAATAACAGGAGCCTGGATAGCTCAGCAGACTAATGCATTGTAATTTAATTCCAGCTGTCAGCAATTAGTAAGTTTGAATCTCACCAGACTCAAGGTTGACTCAGCCTTCCATCCTTTCTAAGGTAGGTAAATTGAGGACCCAGTTTGTGGGGGCAATAAGTTGACTTTGTAAAATATACAAAAGTATGAAGGCTATTGCTTAACACATTGTAAGCTGCCCTGAGTCTCCGGAGAAGGGCGGCATATAAATCAAATTTTTTAAAAAAACCACAACCTTCTAGTAGACTGATGTCAAAAGGAAGAGACTTTCCAATTATTTGCTAAGGCGAGCAAAGTCCAAAAAGCAGTCATACTGGAGTGCTAGGGGCAGGAGAGAGAGAAGGCAGTGACTTAACAATACTATAAAGCAGACACTTCAAGTTTCTCCAAGGCATTACTTACATTGAATCCAAGATATGTTGCCAATAAATCTCTCACTTAACCATGGAAAAAATACTTAAGTACTCGATATGTTCCACATTTTATATATGAGTGATCACTAGGAGAACCCTCTAAGGTAAGCCAGCATTATAATCCCATTATTTATCAAAAATCATCATATAAACTCTCTGGCTGATGGGCTTTCTGAATAACGTTATGTCGGTTTTCCTCAAAATGGCAAGCTGATATGTTGTACAGGGTCTGCAATTCCCAAAATGTCCATCCATCATTGGATGAGACATATAGTTCCAACACATCTGGAGGGTACCAGGTTTGAGGAAGTTGACACAGATTGTGCTCTTAATCATATATACTGCTCTGGGGATAGGTGAGTTGGGGCCCTCCAGTTATTTTGGACGTCAAATCTCATTATACCATCCAGCATGGTCCAAGAGATTGTGAGAACTGTTGTTCAAAACACCTAAGGCTTCCAATTTGCTTTCTTTTGAGTTGCTTTATTATTTTAAACTTTTTTTTTTGCTTTGATCTGTCAATACTAGCAACCCCAATCCTACTCCCACAAACAATAGTACTGTTTCCAACATTAAAGCTGTGTTTTTTTAATTGTATAACCAACTTATTTCAAAAGAGACTGTAGGGAGATATATTTTTCCCTAGAGAAAAACATTGATTTGCACTTGGTATTCATTGTCCCCCCCGCTTTTTTTAAGCAAATGGAAAAGCTGTCCAAAGTATTCCAACCCACCATTCACAATAAAAATTCAAGCATCCATGTGGGTTATTAAAGGCTGTTATATCAGCATGGTAAGGCAGGCATTTCATCCCCAGCCTCTATCAATAATTGAGGATCTTAATGAATGAATCTGGCAGAGAAGAGAGTTGTTGACAGCATAAAGGCAGCTGGGATCATTTGCTTCTCTGTCACTATTGGTGACAATGTTCTGAAAGGTTTCTCCAAAGCCAAGACTATTGCAGGCTCCCCTCATCCAGACTTCAGAAGATATATAGATGGTTACAACCAATATCATCCACTACAACATGGTTGAGAGATCCAGTTCACAAACCTAGCATTGAATATCCATGATGTCCTAAGTGCCACATGAATATTGTATTGGCAGATGACACTGCATTGTTGTAGAAACGACTTTCAAAGTAATGAGTTTACAGAAATTAACTCACTGTAATATACATCCCCCTCCCCACTTCTAAAACCCAATCCTCTCCACACTCCTGGAAGTGGGCCCTAGAAGTGTATACGATGACAAGTCTATATTAGAAGATATTAGAGAAACAGTTGTTATTGTTATTATTATTCAGATTTTTATTGTATCTTTCCTTAGTGTTCAGGTCCTCTATTGACCTTCAGGTACACTGATGGTGCTTACCTTGTTCCACCTCCCTCCCTCTCTCACACACACACATATACACACACACAGACACCATTTTCATTATCGATGGCATTTGTCTTCCTCAATCTCATGTCCTCCACCAGATGCCATTTGAGGTCAGCACAATATCTTAGCTGTTTCTAACACTGGTCTCTTCATGACAGAGAACTCTGATGTCATTCCTAGGATCTAGGGCCTAGGATGGCAAACCTATGGCACGCGTGCCACAGGTGGCAGGTGGAGCCATATCTGTGGGCAAGGGAGCATTGTCCTAGTTCAGCTCCAGCATGCATGTGCACGCCAGCCAGCTGATTTTCGGGCCTTCTGGGCCCACTGGAAGTCGGGAAACAGGCCATTTCCAGCCTCCGGAGGGCCTGTGAGGGGGTGGGGAACGCTGTTTTCACCCTCCCCAGGCCCCAAGAAAGCCTCTGGAGCCTGAGGGTGTGAAAAATAGGCCTACTGGGCCCACTGGTAACCTTTTTGCCATCATGTGCCAAAAGTGAGGGGAGCGTGGAGGGGGAGGGCAGGGGGCATTGAATTATGGGTATGGGCACGCATGTGCGTGACCCCCTGCACTGCCCCTGCTTTTGGCATGCGACAGCAAAAAGGTTAGCCATCACTGATCTAGAGGAACCACTCTCCCAGTCTAGGAGTCACAATCCTGAGTTTTTCTACCGCTATTGGCTTTTACTTTCCACATTCTCTCTAGTTCTTCCTTCAGGGCCTGGAATTTCTTTAGTTTCTCATACTCCTTCCTGTCATTGTTGTCAATTAACACTGCTACATTTATCACCAATACTATATTCCAGATCTTGCCTACTACCAAAATGCCTGGTTGATTGGCCAATAACTCCCATCCAACTAATTCTGGAATTTCCAAGGATCTTTGCCCAATTATTTCCCCGAACTTTTTGTGTGGAAACTCCTCTCTGCTCTTGGGTGGGACTAGCCGTAACACTGTGCAGGTATTTCTATGTACAATGCCAGCTCTTCCTGCTTGTATCTTACGCCCTTTCACTATGTGTTGGATTGTTTCTGAGCCATCTCTGCAAAGTGTGCCCCTCATATCCTATCTAATGAGAACCTCTGCTTCTATAGATCTGGTGCTTAGTGCCTATTCTTGTGCTGTTACAGTTAATGCCTCAGAATTGTCTTTTAGTCCACGCTTTCCAGCCACTGGTAGGATTTTCCATTGTCAGCCACCTCAGCTATTCCATGCGGTGTCCTGTCTCATCATGACTCTTTCTCCCACATCTGCTGATGCCTCAAGACATCCTCTCAGCTGCTCAACTTTGGGTTCCATCTTAATGATATACTCCTAATACTATAAGTTCCATCTAAGACAGCAGTTTTGACGCTCACCAGTTCACCCACCTGTTTTCAAGATGGTGTACAGTCTCAGAATGCTGGACTTGTGGTAGGAGTACCTTATAAGAGATTTCCAGACCTTCACATCAGCAGCCTACATGTTCTCCTATGCCCAGCTTACTATATAGCAAGGGGATCTGATGACTGGCAAGATATACATGTTGATGGAATGTAACTTGTTCTTCCCAATGAGCTGTTGCTCTTCAGACCACTCTTACCTTTGATGGCACTTGGATATTGCTGTCTTCCTTGCTTCCTCATCATGTTCCTACATGACTATGATATTTGTAGCATTATGGTTCCCATGTGACTGTGAAATACCAACATATGCGTGCGTTTCAAGGTGTTGGTAATGACCTTTAAAGCGCTCCATGGCTTAGGACCAGGGTACTTACGGGACCGCCTTCTGTCGCCAATTGCCTCCCACCGGCCGGTTCGCTCCCACAGAGTGGGCCTCCTCAGGGTGCCGTCAGCCAGACAATGCCGGCTGGCGACCCCCAGGGGGAGAGCCTTCTCTGTGGCAGCCCCTGCCCTCTGGAACGATCTTCCTCCAGAGTTGAGAATTCTCTCCGACCTCCGAACGTTTCGTCGGGCCCTGAAGACGCATCTTTTTCAACTTGCCGGTTTAGCCTGATCCCTGCTGCACTGTTAAAAAATTTTTTTTAAAATTTTAAATATTTTTAATGTTTGTAGCGTCGCTGCATTTTAATATTGATTTGGTTTTAATTCTCAGCCTACTGTATATGTGTTTTAATTTTTAACTTTTGTGTATTGAATTTTTATTTTGGCTGTTCACCACCCTGAGTCCGTAAGGAGAAGGGCGGTATACAAATCTAATAAATAAAATAAATAAAATAAATATACAGAGACAGATACACACTCAATCACACAGGTTGCCTTTTGTCCATATATAGGTTAACTAAGCACATGCTCACAGTGTTTAATTAAAACACAGAAATGGAAACTCATGTGGTGAAATGCAATACACCAACCTTCACTACGATTTTTACCATCATTCTAGAAATATGTCCATTTTTTCCAGAAAAAGAGTAAAGGTAAACAGGCCAAGAGGAGGTGGCAGATAAACATTAGAAAACATCAGTTTAGTAGAATGCTATGTCCCCCCATGGCAAACTTTTCTGAATGCGCAGTCCACTTAAGTAATCATTTTGAAATCACAAAGAGCACTTTCTAAACATTTCATTATGTCAGTGTGTGTGTGTCTGTATACGGATCATGGTACAGAAAAATCCAAAACTAAATCAGGATTATGATGCAGAAGATGGTGAGAGTATTTAGGTCATCTCCTGCATGTACAAAAAATGCAGGTAAATAGAAAAAAAGAAGAAAGCCAATTGTTCCAAACAACCACTGAGTGAGAAATTGTATAGTAAACACATTCTAACTTTCTAAACCTCCTAGTTTCAAAAGAAAGTGTGAAAATATGAGGTCCCATGAGCAAAAGCCTATAGGAATTAGAATAACAACACTGGAGGGATTTTGAGGAAAATTCACAACAATGAAAAAAAAAACACCTGGAACATCTGGAACAGATTATTGCTTGCTCTGTCTGAAGATCTCCAATGCAAGGACACCACAATCTTAGGAAAGTCGGTCCAACTACTGGTATTAGACAATATGCTTTATAGATTTGTTTGTTGTACCAAAGAAATCAAGTTGGCTTCAGAAATACCTGCCTGTGTTCAGAATTCTGATTATATCTACATTCCATTATCAAAACAGGAAGTTTAACAGAGTGTGCAAAGTATCAAAAAGCATCCTTAATTTAACATGCTAGCAAAATAATACTTAGGATCAACCAAAGATTAAAGTTCTACATGGAAAAACAGATGCCAGATGTTCAAGCTGGCTTTAGAAAAGTCAAAGAGACATGAAACGTTATTGCTGATGTTTCCCTAATAACTGAGAAAGTCAACAAATGTCAAAAAGAAGTCACTACATGCTTCAATGACTTCATAAAGGATTCTGATTGTGACAATTGTGTCAAATTATGGAATGTTCTTAGAAAAATAAGAATAGAATAGAAAAAATAGAAATCTCAGAACATCTCATGGTCCTCATGAGAAGCTGCCCTATAGAGCCATAGTATGAACATGGCAAAATAGATTGGCTACAGGGTGACAAAGGAATGAGACAATGTTATTTAGTCTTCCCATATTTATCCAACTTACATGCAGAAAATATATTAAGAGAAGCTGGACTGGAAGAAGAGGAGCATAGTTTTAAGATGGAGAAAGAAATATCCCTAATGCTATATAATGATACTACTAAACCAAAAATTCCAAGGACCCGCAAGCTCTAGTAATAAATAACAGAATAACAGTTGAAAGGGATCTTAGAAGTCTTCTACTCCAACCCCCTGTTCAAGCAGGAAACCCTATACCATTTCAGATGTCAAATATCAAAAAGCACAATTAAAAAAATGGGACTAGAATTAAATATAAAGAAGAGCAAACAATTCCAACAGGTAAAACAGCCTTAGAATTGATAATAAAGATACCGGTGCGATGGATTTGTTCTGACATTTAGGATCAATCATCAACTGTAAAAGAACAAGCTATTAAGAAATATATTATGGACTAGCACTCAGTAGAACAATCAAAAAAGCCTTAGAAAAAATATTCAGATGATGTGATGTATTTATAACTATAACTATAAGAACAGTACAAACAAAAGCATTTTTCTGTGACTCAATGGAAGTGAAAGTTGACTTGAAGAAGTAGAATTTTGAACTTTGAAACTGCTGAAGACTCCTGAGAATACTTTGGACAACCAAGCAAGTAAAAAAAAAATGGAGAAATCACCCACAGTTTGCACTTAAAGGCAAAAGTGACCAAATTCAAATGATGTTGCTTCAGATACAGTACATGAAGACCTTGCTCTCTTTAATGTTGAAAAAGATGGAAGCAAAGAGAAAAATATGACGACCAGAAGCAAAGTGCGTAGACTCAGTTACAGTGGTGATGTCCACACTGTTGGAACACCTGAAAGACCAGATTAACATCAGATTGTCATGGAGAAAGTGTTGACACCAACTTGATGGTGCATATTCCTTTAAACTTCCTCAACTTATAGCTGCAACTGAAATCAAAATTGCCATCATACATTAGTGCAGTTGCAGAGTGAGATGTCACATGACCACACTGATTTACAACAGCACCCTTGGTATTCCCCATTGGGTTGTTAACTGAGAATCACTGGACATTAAGTGAGCACCCAATCCAAGTCATTGCAGACTTGGTCCCTTCCAGCTCCAAGCCTCAGTAAGGCATGTGACATCCTCCACCCATTTATCCTCCCCTCATCTTTGCCCTTTAGCCAACCTGCAGCCTGCCTTATGGAGCAGCAAGTGGTCCCAGTACCATGCAGCTCTGGGGCTGCTTGCCACACCCCAGGAAGCCTCAGACACCCCATCTTGCCCCAGCAAGCATTTCTTTGCCTAACTGCCTCCCCTCCCACTTCCCTGCACCTACCTTTTCCCTTTTGCACCCAGCTGCTGTGGGTAAAACAAAAGCAACTTTGCTGTCTCCTTTTTCAGATCCAGTTTCTCTGACATTTCCTAGCTGTGGCCTCCTAAGACTTCAGAAAGCTGCACTGTCTTCCAAAGTCTTTCCAAAGGCAACTCAATTCCAAAGTCTCAGGGAGCTACATGTAGGAAATGTTTGCACAGAGTCTGAGCTTAAAAAGGAGACAGTAAATGCAGCAAGATGCTTTTGCTTCGCTCACAGCAACTGAATGCAAAAGGCAAAAGGCCAATGTGGGGAACTGGAACATAAGGCAGCTTGAATGCTTGCTGGTGCTTCATGGGCACTGCAGTTTGGTGCCGCACTGCTGGAGTGAGCTAGGGAACCATGCTCACTCCAAGCTGGAGAGACCAAGGTTGCATGACTGCAAAGGCAGCAAGATACATGTGCTTCAACTATGGAAGCTGTTTACCAAAGGCCTGGGAGAGAAGGCAGATGGGCAAATAAACGTTTGCTGGTTCTTTGTTTTAATTGTTTTGCTACATTATAAAATATTATTATTGCATTATCAAGTAATTGAGATTATTTAGATCAGGGATGTCAAACTCCAGGTCCTTGGGATGCTTAGATCTGGTCCATGGGGCCGCCCTGAGAAAAGAGAGTTTGGAAGGGCCGGGCACGCACCCCGGGGGCTCCGTTTTCAGCCGCGACTGCCAGCCAAAACTGAGCTCGAGGGACCACGCGCAGCCCACCCACCCCCCAAGCTCCACTTTCACTGACAGAGAGCTGCAGGAGGCCATTGTGGCCAAAAACGGGGCAAGGGGGGGCACAACTCCCCGGACTCAAATTTTCAATGGCAGAGGACTAGCAAAACAAACTAAAAACAAAACAAAAGGAGAAGTGTTTCCCCTTTTTTCATTTGTGCATGTTCTATTCTGGATGGGAACTGCTCATTGTTAGTTGGAGATACAAGTGGCAGACTCATCCCCTTAATCAGTCTACCTCTATTCAAAATACACATATTATATAGAAGATCTAAACTTGATGAGAAGACATTATGAAGGCACTAAAGCATACTAAACCATTCATGGTAGATATTTAAGTTTCCTTAGACCAGTGGTTTTTCTTTGGGTAACAACACACAAACATTATCCATCATAAGAGAGACACACTTAAATTGACTTAAAGAATGCCACATGTATTAAAATATATTCAAATATTTCTCTAAATATTTGTATTAAAATAAAAATTGATTAGATTACCAATGGTCATTTTTTGAAATGACATAAAGAACATTCAGTGATATTATTTTATAATATAGGTAGTCCTTGTGTTATGACCTTTTGTTCAGCAACTGCTCAAAGTTATAACAGTACTAAAGGAAGAGGCTTATGACCAGTTCAATAAGACATGCTGATACAGTTTTGAATAATGAAGGAAAAAGTTTGGGAAGCACTGCTTCGACTATTTTTCTCTACCCTGAAAAGATCCAGACGTGTCGAACTTGAACTCCATAATTTTCCAGTTAGTAGGTACCAATATGATAAAAGTTAAAATTTCACTTTCAAATTATTTGAATAGTAACAGGGGGAAGATTAGAAAACAGTCAGGCTGATATGGGAAAGAAGAAGAAGAAGAAGGAGAAGGAGAAGGAGAAGGAGAAGGAGAAGGAGAAGGAGAAGGAGAAGGAGAGGAGGAGGAGGAGGAGGAGGAGGAGGAGGGGGAGGAGGAGGAGGAGGAGGAGGAGGAGGAGAAGAAGAAGAAGAAGAAGAAGAAGAAGAAGAAGAAGAAGAAGAAGAAGAAGAAGAAGAAGAAGAAGAAGAAGAAGAAGAAGAAGAAGAAGAAGAAGAAGAAGAAGAAGAAGAAGAAGAAGATGATTACGTAGCATCAGACTGGAGACAGCTATATATGCATCAGTGGTGGATTGCTACCAGTTCGCACAAACCGTTGACAGAAATTTGGCCAAGGTCGACGAACTGTTCATGATGGCCAGCTGGCCACACCACCTCAGTTACCACTCACTCGCCCCGGCTGTCATGTTCACCACCGCCATGTTCTTCGTCCATGTGCGTCCCATTGCCTTGCAAGTCCAATGGGATGTGCATGTGCAAAAACATGGCAAGCAGCTTTTTCCACCAGTACTTTTTGACAGCCTGCAGAAAAAGTGCCTGGTAAAGAAGCCTTTTTGGAGGCTTCTTTGCCAGCCGCTTTCCAGCAGCAACAACTGGCTGGGAACTTTGTCAACCGAAAACTCCGGTCAGCTTGCCTTCCAAACTGTGGACCAGACACCACAAAAGGTAAGCAGACAGTGATGGGGAAGGAAGCGGGGCTAGGGCCGGGGCCACAAAAGGAGAGCCAGGTGAAGGGAGATCAGGTAACCACGCCAGCAGCAAAGCAGTTGGCCCCATCCACGGCCACTGTTGCCTCTGCCTCTGCTGCCTCTGCCTTTTCCTTCTCTCTGCAAACCGAAGTCAAAGAGAAAAGGCAGTTGCTTCAGCAGGCGTTTCTCCATGTTTCCATCCCAAGTCAGCCGGAGTCCTTACCATGTGTTTCCCAAAGCCAGCCTGCCTGCAAGGGAAGCACATGGGAGATTGCAGCACCGCAGCCCTTCCTGTGTTTCCCAAAGTTGACCTGCCTGCAAGGTAAGTGCGCGGGAGATCACCGGCTGGAGGACTGCATTAGGGTCTGTGTGCTCTTAGGCATCTGCCCATCTCCACTTCTGCAAGGCAGAAAGCAAGCCATAAAAGTCTTCACCCGCGCCCTACTTGCACCTTGGTCTCAGCACAAATTAGAGTGTGTCATCCGCGGACTGCTAACAGCCCAGAGCTGGTGGCACCAAGGCAGCTCATGCCTCCTGCTGCTTTGGGCTCAGAGTTGTAAACCACATCCAGGAAGCACTCTGGAGAGAAGCTGCTGAAGTCAGCCCTAGCTAGGAATCTCAATACGGATGAGAATGAACATGTTGTAGCCAGCAGTAGAGCAGCCCCCTACAAACTCCATCTCTCAAGGAGCCCAGCCGCTCGCCAATCACCAAGTGGCCAGGACTCCCAATGATGGGACGCGGTCCTTCAGGCACTTAGTTTGGCCACCTGTTTAGTAGCTCCAGCCAGCAGCTATCACACAAACATTCATTCCCGGCTGTATTTGAGATTTCTAGCTGCAGTTTATTCATGAGCACCATTGGCCGGGAGAGGCAGGGAGAAAGGCCAATGGTGCTCATGAGTAAACTGCAGATTAGAGGCAGCCGGCCCATCGCTGGCTTGCTTGTTTGGCTGCTTGCCGCCTGGAGCTTGCAGGCAGTAAATG
Organism: Coluber constrictor foxii; assembly: GCA_038048745.1. NCBI lineage: Eukaryota > Metazoa > Chordata > Lepidosauria > Squamata > Colubridae > Coluber > Coluber constrictor. The sequence continues at coordinate 77,895,837 of CM075961.1, forward strand.
AAATCCCTGTCGTGAAGGCTAGCTCCTGCCTCTATGCATCGAGGAGGCTGAGCACTAGCGGGAAGAGCATGGACCTCCTGAAACACAGGAAGTGGCTGCCAGCGATGTCCTCAGACGAAGATGTGAGTGGGGAGGCTCAACCCCCTTAGAAGCCATGAAGTGCTCACCGTCCCTCTGACACTCAAGAAGCCTCTTTCCACCGCACTTCTCTTCCTCCTAACCAGAAGCGCTCGCAAACGGCAAGAGAGATATGTTATTTTTACAGAATTGTCCTCATCTGGTCTTCAGTACATGGCTCTTTGGCCTCCAGAAGACATATTCCCACCACCCAGTACCAGTTCAGAGGTTCGTCCCCCCCCCATGGGGAAAGAGAGAGAGAGAAAGAGAAAGAGAGACAGGAGACACACAGAGGGAGGGGGAAAAGAGAGATAAGAGACAGAGAGATGAGAGACAGAGATGAGTGAGAGGAGATGAGACAGAGAAAGAGGGAGAGGGAGAGATGAGAAACAGAGAGAGAGAAAGAAAGAGATGAGAGAGAAATGAGAAAAAGAGATGAGATGAGATGAGGGAGAGAGATAGGGAGAAAGAGATGAGAGAGAGAGAGAGGGAGAAAGAGAGAGATGAGAGTGGGAAAGGGAGAAAAGAGAGAAACAGTGAGATATATACCTGTTTAAAAGGAAATACAAAAATGGCTGTTTGATGTTTAAAGTTGCAAACCACTGGGTTAAGGAAACGCCATGGTCATTAAGTGAACCTTGTAGTCATTAAGCGAACACTGTGGTTGTTAAACAAGTCCATTTTCCCCAATGGGCATTTTTAACTGGAAACCAGAAGGAATTGTTGGAAACTGGCAAAAAACATAGAAAACCTCAGTCTGTGGGACTAAGTCCCTATGACTGTGTGGGATGTTGTAACTGCTCGTGTGTGTGTTTGTGTGTGTGTGTGTATGTGTATGTGTGTGCATGGCTGTCAAAACTCCAAAAACAGGTCAAGTAGCTCTGGGGAGGTCAGTTGTAAATTAGAACACTTCCTAAGCAACCGGCCATTAAGTGAGGACCACTTGTATTTGTTTTGCCTTAAGGATTCAGAGCTGTATGGAATCTGGTTTCCTTTGATTCTTTGGGGGATTGCAAAAGGTCCATATGAGGGAATCCTTGTAGGGGGAACTAGGATTGTGACCACCTAGCCATGCCCACCCAGTCACATGACTGCCAAGTCACTCCCACCCAGCCACATGACCGCCAAGCCACTCCCACCCAGTCACATGACCACTAAGCCACATCCACCAAATAAGCTATGCCCACAGAACTGGTAGTAAAACTCTTTGAAACCCACCACTGATATGCATACACATCCCCCCATTACAAAACTGGGTTTCTTTCCTTCCTACATTATACATTTATATACATGTGTAAACATTAAAATCCACAGTTTCAGGGTCAGGGCCTGCTAAAATTATCTTCATCTTTAGTCTAGTCTTACTCCACTGACATCTTTGTGCAACCTGATTGCATTCTGCTTATAGTATATAGAAGGATCTTTTTTTCTATGGGAGCGTATGTGAGAGAGAGAAAAATAGAAAGTAAATGACTTCTTGTGGATTTAACTCTGCTAGTCATGGCCAATGATAAGGGGCATTCATCTCCGTTTCAAGAGCACTGAGCCAGCGTTGTCCAAAGACATTTCTGTGATTATATGGCCAGCACTGCTACTTTCCTACCAAAGTGATACCTATTTATATACTTGCATTTGCATTCTTTCGATCTGCTAAGTTAGCAGAGCTGGGTGAGGACAGGACCTCATCCCATCATGTGGCGTTCAGGTCTCAAACTTCAGTCCGTCTTTCCAGTCTACAAGCCAGGGGATCTCGTAATACTATTTCTAACATATTTTATTAAAAATTATAAGCTTTTGTGAGCTGCAGCTCAGTTCATCAGATGCAGTAAAGAGAGGATAGTCATTTGATTTTCAACTAGTTTATCCAGCTTTTAGAAGCCAAGTATAGGGATTTATGCTGTAAAGTAGCTATTCCCATCCAATTCATAGTCCCTTCAGCATTGGTTCCCTGAAAGCCTCAAGGGAAAAAATATCCAAATTCCCAGGGATTCATTTCCTGAAATTGCAGAATTAATTTGCCATTTCCTTAAAAGACGTGCCTGGCTGATAGAAGATGAGTTTCCATTTCTATTGTAAGCATGGGTGTAGATGTGACAAATACACATGAAATACAAGCCAGCTGTCAACCGAACCAGCACTTGCCTAAAGAAGTAAATAAACTATGCTCAAGTTCTCTCCTGTCTTAAATCTCAAGGTACGGTTGAATAGGAGACCTTTGTTGCAAGTGCCTTATTACCACATTTCTGCCTCTCACTCCAGTATTTCAAGTCTCCCTAATTTTTGCTCTCTGAAAAAAGGAACAAATACTTCTCTGCAGATTACTAACTTTTCTCTGTGGTCAAAAACGTGCAGCCAACATGCATGCCCAATATCCTCCAATTCTCCCCCCACATCCACCCACCACTTCACCAACACATATACTGCAAAACCTTCCTAGAGTGTTTGTGATTATCCCGGCCTCTTTGTGATAAACGATGCTGTCAGGAATAAATTTAATCAGAAGCAGACAAGATTATTGTATTTATCACTTTTTACCGATCGCGAGCTTCCAGGGGCCCTGAGGCAAGCAGACATTTCAGTGGGGGGGTGGGGGGGAGCACTATAGGTTGAACAAAAGACACCATTAATAATCTCCAAAGTCCTGGGGCATCATTTAGGAGAGAGTGGAAAAGACAAAAGAGAACATTTTTTTTTAATTTTGCGAATGGGGAGCTGTTTTGTCCACCTCAGCCATTTGCCAAGAATATGGCATTTTTATCAAAGAGTTTTATCATTCCAACATTACTGTCCCTGGGCTAAATTTATTTTACACATGGATTTAAAGGCCTAATTAAAGTCTTGGGGTCCCTCCCCATCTCCTTAATTCCTAAGGCCCAATGGCATTATTTCTTGTTTCATCTCCCTGGTTTAATTTTTCAATTTAATTAAGGAAAGCAACAGCAATAAGAGAGAAAATAGCCCACATAGATTCCATCTACCCACCCTTACTCTGCTATCAATTGAAGCAGACAAAAATGTGCACATTCTAAGTGCTGTTGTCAGACAAAACTTCAATTTAATGAGAGAAAATAGCATGGGGGGAGGGGCGGCTGTATCAATTTATTTTTAAAAGGGGGAAAGGAAACTTCACTTTAGTGGGAGTACAAACAAGAAGAATAAACTCCAGATCTGGTGGAAGAAAGAAAACCATGATTTGAAATTATCTTTCAATTTATCATAATTGTAAGCATGCAATTTGCGAGAAGTGCTTACTTATAAACTGAGATTTGCATAATGCTTTAATAATCGTTCAATATTTATTTGCTTTTAGAGTTACAATATAATTTTTTTACGAAGCAGGCTGTATCTTACAGCAGTTGATGCCACAACAGAAAAGCCATCTTTTTGATAGTATCAGCCAGTGCTGCACGAAATTTGGGAATAATACAATTATAATTTCACAAAGAAGTGAGAAAACAACTGTGGATAGTGGGAAAATTGGTTGAAGTTCCCCCCTCTCGAGTTTCTTGAAGGATGAGATAAAATTATAGCTTCCCCATTCCCAAAATGGTTCTCATATAATTGTCATAGGAAAAACAATAAAACAAGATCAAAGGTACTTCAAATACCAAAAGTATATCCTATACACCTGAAGAATAAAAGCTACGAACAGCACAAAGAGCTATGAAAAGATGCATGCTCGGTATTATAAGACAAGATAGAAAGACTTGCATATGGATTAGTGAACAAACAAGAGTATATGATATTGTCAAGAGAGTCAAAGAATTGAAATGGAAATGGGCTAGTCACATAGCAGGAACAACTGATGGCAGGTGGACCAAGGCAGTTGTAGAATGGATTCCACTTGATAAAAAGCATCCATGGAAAAACCTACAACGAGATGGATGATGACATCAGCAAATATTGCAGGTCCAATTGCAAAAGAAAGCTCAGGCCTTTCATTTGCAATGGACAGACAATGGCTAAGATGATGACAGTGATGATGACAACACCTGAAGAATGTCTTGATAATGTATTTCATACACAGGAGATCTGCTTTCATCATCAGATACTAAGACTACATTGCCCTCAACTACCCAGGACAAAATCTAATGTACCTATTATATGGAATTTTACAACTGACCAATGTAAAAGAATTCTCCATGCCCTTACTATTGCTGCAAGATTGATACTACAGGATTGGAAACAAAATTGTACAGCCCCTTTCATTCAATGGATTGAAGACCTGATTATACTTGCCAGCTATGAGCGGATTCTCCAGAGACTCTAATCTTTGTATGGACAAGTATAATGAAATAGAGGACTCATTTATGTAGGAATATAGAACTCAAAATGCAAGAGGTTATAAAAGTAGTTATATAAGTGTGCTTGTGTGTGTGTGTGTACGCATGCGCGCACACACACAGACCATATATACTTGAATAATATTTGCATTAGATAAATGTAAAGACAATTTTTAACTGTAGGCTGCAGAAAATACTTGTGTGTATGCATGCATGTGTCCCCAAGTGGCCAGCTTAATCATCAAGATAGTATTATGTGCTCACCTACTTAGGAATAAGTCCCACTGAGCTTTGTGGGAATTAATAAACTTAGGATTGTACTGCTAGCCTGCAGTGCACCTGTGCCTCAAATCCCTTTGGAGGGGGACTTCCTTTGGAGTAAACATACTGTACATACAAATGGGTTTGCAGTCAGGAAGGAGGAAGAGGGTGTTAAATGGCATCAGTCAAGCATTCACAATGGAAAAAATCCATGATATTAACACTTATCCTAGATAACTCTCAATATACGGATATTATTTTCATTATGTTTTTGGTGAAGCCTCGTATTACTCCAGATAGGGAATACTGGCTACAAACCAGTACAATTGCAGGCAGTACAAAAAAAGGTGAAAACACAGTAAGCTAAATGAATTCCTCTGCTGCTGTGTTGCTTCTTAAGAAAAAAAAGTTTGAGAAATTAAGCACAAGGAAGAAATGCAAATACTATCAGAGCTTTATGAACTTTATGAACGGACTGAAAAGACAAAACAAATGGATAGTGTGTTGAACGTGAGCAAATATTGAGTCACAGTAGCTTGAATTGTGCAAAATTACAAAGATATCTGAAAACCAAACATCTCCACCTAAAAAACAAACCTCCTGAGTATTTCCAAAGCAAATGGGCAAAATTCCATAAGAAGAAAAGAGTATTTTGCACATTTTGTGTAATAAAAAAGTCTGTCCCAAGGCATTAAATTGCCTGGTTAATACATTAATCTCTATTGAAAAATTCTATTTTTATTAATTTTTCCCTGTATAGGGGAAATGTTAATTTTGTAGTTTTCCTTTCATTTTATTGCCCGTTTTCTATCACTAGTACTCTGCCTCTTGACCATAGGTCTCCCAAGAAAACATTTCATTTAACCAACAGGTTTTTTCAGGTTTTTAGGTTTTGTGGCCTGAAAATTTTTGAAAGCCTCTGATCTAAAAAACTAAGTGCCAGAAAGAAAAAAATTAGCTCAATTTCCTAGGTGTGGAGGAATTTTGATACCACATTTCCAATCAGCAATCTGAAGTGGTCCTCTTGAGAAACAGATTTGCTATGCCGTTTGCAGTTTCTGAGGGTGCCAGCATCACCATGTGTGGTTTCAAGCAGAATTGTTTTGCTTCTTTTTTTAGAAAGGAGCATGCATTTACATACATCCATACCAAAAGAATATTCTTCTCAGTCATATTGTAATAACTGGGCATAGCACGTAACTCTATACATAGGTTCTATCTTCTCCACCAGGCATAAATAATTAGGACCATTCCTAAAGTTCCTTATAAAAGATTGATTCAACCCTCTGTATGAGAATCTGGAGATCAACACTAAATTGGTGCTAGATAAGGGTCAACAGAATTCAGAAGGGGTTGGATCTGAAGCACTTGTGGAAACACAACTCTAAGCTAATGACACGTTTAACTCCATATCTTAGCTCTGTCTGCTCTTCTCTTACATTTTCTGATTTGTACTACTAAACTTCTCAAAGATTTCCAACTCAAAGAATTGCTGAGTTGCTAGATTTATTTTTCAAAGTTTTTCTCCAAACACATACCACACTATCTTAGGCTGTGATTTTCATTGGCAGCTCTTTTTTGCTTGTGTTCAAACTTCATCATTTTTCTGATCCATGATCACATTTTAATTCAGGAATAACAAAATTATGGGTCTCATTCCTAGACCAATTTATTTTGCCTCAATTGAATCAGAATGCAGTGCCACAATATTTGAAATATAGAATATTATAAAGAATGTACAAGGTTGTACACAAGATAGCCAATCCCCATATGTATCCTATAAAGCATCTAAGACAATGTGGGCCCCTTCAAAACTTAAATCCTTTGCCAGGATTTAATTATTGTCTTTATGCTACTTGGAGACATACTCTAGCCCCTGCGGTAAGAAACAAGAGGGAGAACCAAAAAAAAAAACAAAAAACAAAAACCAACAACCTGGGTCATACAAGTCACTTATAGAAGAAAAGAGGAGAAAGAAATGTTTTTGCAGACACAGGATTGCTATGGAGGAGGAGGAAGTGGATCTGAGAATGTTTGCGAGGTGAGAGAGAAGGCATCAAGAAAGGGCCATGTGCTTTTAATCAACTCATGGTCTACACCATGACCTCAAGTTGGCATCAAAGGACTATTTGGGAGTACTGTAAGCATCAAGAATACAGAAAGGAGGAGGAAGGAACAGAGAAAGAGCCAGGGAAAACAGCCAGTGATTATGGGAGCAAAAAGAGAGGAACCTTGCCATAGCTAGGGGAATGGGAAATAAATTCCAAGGCATCATGCTATTTGCTACTTCAAGAACCATGAGCCCTATCTCCCTTCCATTCCCCTTTCTTCTTAGTAAACCTAATTTATTTACCTGGTAGCGCCCAACATTTCTCTCACATTTCTCCTTGATATCCTTCTTCATTCCATAAGGGTACAGAACCCAGGAAACTGGATGCCACACTGAACATGAGCAGTCCGTGGATCAGATGTCATCACTCAGTATAATTCTGCTCCCAAAGAACCCCTAGATTTATGCTGCTGGAATTTGGCTGCAAAGCTGCTAACTGCAGATAGCATGTAATACGTTTTCCTCTCAAAAACTCCCCCCTTTCAAAATAAGAAAAGAGATCTGAACCTGAAATTATTATTTGGATTTTGATTTGAGTAGGAGTTTCTTATTATACATTAATCATTCCTTAGATCTTACATTACAGTTTCTGCGTTCCTCACTATGATGTCCAGGAACTATCGATTACAGAAAGGATCTGGGGGTTGCATTGGACAACAAAGCTTCAAGACTACTATTGCCAAAATAGTTTTCCTTAGGAAAACTCTGGCAATGCACTAAATATTTTTCCCCAATGCTTCTTTTTTTCCTCTCAAAAGCTAACCAATGTCCCTTCAATCCCCTATATCTGATAAGAAAGCCCAGGAAATTTCCTTTTTGTGAAGTTACAAGCACAACAGATTATATTTATATGAAATACAAATTAGTCAGTTGCTTTTTTTTTTTTGGCAAAATATGGGCAAAGCCAACCCCCTGATTAATTTAGAGTTCAGAATACAATATGAACCCAGGCAAACAGGTTTGAATAAACACAATTTGATTAAACATGTTAAGTTTGTCATGCAAACATTGTCATACATTTGTACATTTGCCATGTCTCAAAAATTATGCATGACTATAATTTCCTATTTATTTACTAAATTTATATTACACCTTTGCTTTATACTCAAAGCAGTGTAAATAATGCTGTCCCTTCACATTTTTCCTGTAACAGCAACTCTGTAACATGGTTTGGATAGAGAATGAGTGAAGGACCCAAAGTCACGCATCTTCTTCATTTTCTAAAGTGGACCATAAAACCTACGTCTGAACCGCTACACATGAATTGAACCCAAGACCAAAACAAATACAAGATCTTCTCATCCTTCTTCCCATGTACTGTTCCTCAACACTCCTCCAGAGTCTTCATTCCCCTTCTTAAATATTGGCATGTGCCCATTCACCCCTAATTGAAGCAAGGCCTACTTCAGTGCTCCTGTATTAACTGGATCCAGCCAGACTATTAGTTTGGCAGAGACATAAACACTATAGTTATCAAATAAAGGAAGACTATAAGGGGGGGAGGAGGCTGCATTCAATTGCTTTCATTAAAATTACATCTACTTTCCCTTTAACTCACTGCATTAAAAATAAATCAGAAAAGGCTTTTTCTAGGACATGCCTAAAACCTAAACACTAAAATCTACAGTGTGTAGCAGACTATTGAGATGTGAAATTCCCTAACACCACAAAAGTGTAGCAAGAAATTGGATTAAAATCAGCAACATTTTTTTTAAAATGAGTATGCTATTTTTTATTTTTATTCTATACAATACAGAGACCAAGGATTCAAAAAAGGACTTTCTCTGTATTAAGGCAATGGAAAGAGAAACACAATAAATGTTTTAATATTGTGCTTTGTTATAGTGTTTCCAAAAGTTTGGGTCTCTATTCTTTAATTTTTTTTAGCAGATCATGGCAAATTGAATGTCTTCAGATGGGATGGAAGAATAATAGGTGATAAAGAACATGAAGGGAAGGGAAGGGAAGGGAAGGGAAGGGAAGGGAAGGGGAAGGCACAGAAGGCGGAAAGAAAGGATGTCAAATTAAGAGAAAGGTAATATAGATAATTCTCAATTTATGATTGAAATTGAGCACAGAATTATGACTGTATCTCATACTGTCTGTTAAGAGAGCCATCACATGACCAATAAGATTTTATGTTTTTTCTGGAAGTTGTTAAGTGACACAATGATTGTAAGGGAAGGCCATGTTTGTTAAAGCAAATGTTATGGTTGTGAGCAAACCCACAGGTTCTGGCAATAAACATTGCAAATTGCAATCATGTAACTATGAAATGCGGTAAATGGCTGTAAATGTGAGCCAGCTGCTAACTGCCCAAAATATAACCATATAATGCAGAGTGGCCAGCTTTTCAGAACTTCAAAACCAGGAAGTATCTTGAGGTTGATCATAACTTCAAACAGTCGCTAAGTGACTAGTCATAAGTCAAGGACTACCTGTAAATCTAAATCAGTTCTTAACGGACTGATTCTTAAGGAACTAAGTAGATGAACAGATGCATGGAAGCAAAAGTGTTGACTTAATCATGAATGAAAATGTGAATTGGTACCATCTACGATGTGTCCGTGTGAGGTGGGGAGAGAGTATTAATCCAAAGGTTAGTGACAATTGTATGTTGTGTCCTTGTTAAAGGTGCAAATGGGACAACAGAGATAGAATCTGGAAAAGAATGTGTAGACATTTGAATCCAAGGGGGGAAAAATCTGTTAGGTGATATGAATAAATTGGTGGAAACAAGATCAGTGGAAAATGTTATTAGACCATTTGGAGTTCTAAAACTGAATTAGAATGGTGACTGTTAATGAGCATTTACTTAGAAACAGATCTATTTCTTTCAAATAATAATTAAAATTCCAGTCTATTCATATGAGCACGTCAAAGGAATTAATATCAATTTAAAAGTATCTAGAAATCCAAAGATATAGATTTTGATTGACTCTCAACCATAGAAACTTGCTGGCTGACCTTGGGCCATTCTTTTTCATCCCAATTTACTCACAGAGCTATTGCTAGAACAGCATATCAGATGAAAATACCAGACTAAATGCTACTCAATCTTAAAAATAAGAGTGGTTTTCTAATTGAGTGCTATGTGGCTGCACTAGTGCCTCTGACTGGAAGAGCACTACAATTTTTTTTCTTGTGCCAAGGGAAATAGATCAAGAGTGAAAGCAAAAACTACTGAGAAATTAATTTGTTTAGTATACCTTGAAGGTGTTTGGCAGAATCCTGATTGAATGGATATGAGAAAACATAATGAATAACATCTGGAAAGTGTAGTGGCCAAGCAGAAGGTACACAGCCCAGATTTTTTGCTCTAACAAAAGTATGCATGTGAGAAAAAAATTGTATTGTATGTTTATTAGAGAAGTATATAGGTAATATAATGAATAGAATTGAATTATGGGATGTTTAATGCCAAAAGAGAGTATGTTTGGTTACTGATTGCACTAAGAGCTGTATAAATTAAAAACAAATCATGGAATGTCAAGCAAATTGATCAACATTGTACAGAGAAGAAGCAAGGGTATCTGATGCCTTTTGCTTGTTTTAAGGTACTTATCAATAACTATATAAAGACGACTTGTATGGACATTAGAGATGTGTTGATTAAAGACATGCAAGCATATGTTTTTTTGCAAATGATGCTATGTTGTTGATTCAGAATCCAAATGATTTTCAGTAAATGCTAGATAATATAATGTAGTGAAGCATATATATAATGTATGAAGGATCAAAATGAATATTCTCACTGTAGTTATACATAAAGAGTAACAAAGAGAGCAAACTAATGAATTTATATACATTGTCAGAATGTTTATGAAAGATGAGAAACTGAATGAAAAAATTTTAAGACCTGCAAATTGTTAATAGTAAATAAATATCATCTGATGCAAGAAATATTTGTCAAAAAATGGATGGGTATTCTTGATTACTCACTCATATTAAGAGCAGTTTTCCATCCACAATGTTATATGGGAAAGAAAGCTAGATGCATCAGTAGTAACCTATTAGCAACTGACTACCTTTAGAATGGGGTAATTAAGAAATAAATTGGTTGTGAATGAATATAACATTAATACACAACAATGAATTATTGGCATGAAAGAATGTTGACACAAAAAATATCATAAAATTGGACTCAGTCACATGGTGACCTGCTTAACAATAAGCACGACTTAACGACGATAATTCAGGGATAATTGTGGTCATAAGCCAAGGATTACCTGTAGTGGAAATAAGGATTTGCAAGAATAAAATGCATGAAATGATGCACAAAACTTATCTCTTAAATGTGCACAACCAAAGGCCACTATAGGGGAAGCACAATAAATGGTTTTAGCTTTATTAATTTTTCTTTCTTTTCCGCAATATGCAGAATGCTGTTTGCACTAAAAGAAAACAGTGTGATGGTATACATGTATATGATAAAAGCAAAATAGAAGCACAAAGCCTAGACGGGATTAGAAATATCTATTTTGCTTACTTGTTCAAAAGTGCACAAAGGGGGGGGGGAGTGAGAGTGTTCAGTGGCATTAAAAACAAATCTTATCAGTTATGACTCATAGCCTACACAGTCCATCCCTCTTATACTACTGATCAGAGTGCCATTAGGAATCACTATCCAAATATTTTGTCCAAGAAACTGTTAGTAGGTAGCTAACTGTATAACTAACTGTAGAAATAGAGCTACTTTTAGCAATATAATACCTTTGGTGGTGAAATGTTTGCCTAGCTGCTACTTTAATACCTTTTGAGTGCTGACAAACAACATTTCTCTGTTTCTTTGCTGCTTTTTGTTAGTTCTAATCCCTTCAAACTGTCCAGAGAACTTTCCGTAAATAGGCAGTCTATATAGTGTATAAATAAATAAAGGTTAATTCAAATTTTCCATCTCAGATGCCCAAATATTGTGAGCATAAAGGATAAAAAGAAAATGCTGCACTCATTCCTATGCACTTCTATTTCATATGTTTTGGGGAATTAGTGGTGTGCAAAACATTTCAAATGCAAAACACTGCATGTTAAGTTTGAAGTCCTCTGTTCTGAGTTGGAAACAGATGTTCCAATCTTGCCAGAAGTGTTCTGACACTGTTCTGACCATCCCGGAAATGTTCCAAGCCTAAAAACATTGCTTCAAGCCCAAACACCTCTTTCAAATTCAAAACAGAATTGTTTCAAGCTCAAAAAACTTCTAGAGCTGCTGGAAGACCCCACTTCAAGCTTGAAATAACAGCTTTAAATTTATTGGTGTACTTCTATGGGAAGAAAATTAAAATGGCCTCTTTTTATTAAAACTTAAGCTGACAGCACCAGAGAACTCATCAAGACTGATTGGGAATTAGAGCAGTCACTCAAGCTCACCTTGAGGATACCAGAGGCTAGGTGAAGGTAATTATAAGAAAGAGCTTAGATACTTATCCAAGTTGGATTCTAGAAAGTCAAGAATTTTTAAATGTCAAATCTATATCTCTTAGGGAGAAAAAAGGAGACACAATTAGGCCACAAACCATTAATCAAGATTTTTTTTTTTAATGGCAACGCTTTATATAAAAATATTGACACACTTGAAGCACAAAATATATGATAGCCAATTTAGTCTAGTGGGTAAGGCACGGGAAACCATGAGTTTAGTCCTGTCTTAGCCATGAAACCCAGCTGGGTGACCTTTGGCATGTCTCAGCCCAACTCCCTTCACAGGGTTGTTTTTAATGGGGAAATTAGGAAGAAGAAGGAATATTAAGTTAGTTTGCTGCCTTGGGTTATTTGTAAAAATAATACAGGCAGTATATAATAAACAAATAAATAATCTTCCCTTCACTAATTACAATAATTCAGGCTCTGTAATTTTCAGGATCATAGTTTATGGTACCTCTTGTCTCAGAAAAATACAAACAACACCTTAACTGTTTTGTTTTCTAAAATGGATTTGAGAAAGTCCTGGGCACAATGCCAAAGCAAGTCAGGGCCTGAGGAAAATGGAACCAGTCTCGGCAGCTAGGGAAAAGCTGAAGTGGGTGAACTTTGCCCCACTGTGCAAATGCTAAGAATGTGAAGACAGTCCAGGCAAGTAGGTGGAGAGAAGGGCTGGGAGCCAGATTCAGACACAGAATTTCTCTGACCTGGGAGTGGGGTTAGCTAATGGCTTGGGGAGGGGAGGGGGGGCAGGATTTACGAATTCTTGAGAGGTCTGTGACCTAAAGCTGGTCTTACTTCAGGCCCTTCCTTCTAAAATTGTGTCCCAAACTTTTAGGTATAGGTCAACTTACAACCATCCGCTTAGTGATCATTTGAAGTTACAACAGCCCTAAAAAAAGTTATTTATGATCATTTTTAACACTTAGGATGGTTAAACATTTTGCAAACTTCTGACAAGCAAATTAAATGAGGAAGTCAGATTCACTTAACAATTGTGTTCCTAAAACTGCAGTGATTCACTTAACAACTGTGGTGAGAAAAGTTGTAAAATGGGGCGAAACTCACTTAAAAACTGTCTTGTTCAGTATCAGAAATTTTTGACTCAGTTGTGGCTATAGGTTGAGGACTACCTGTTATCATTCAACTGTGTAAAAAAAATTGAGCACGTGAAGACTTTATCAATGGAAGAACCTATTTTAAACAATATGTAGCAGTTCTGAAAATGCAGGGTTAATGAGAATATGGAGATTAATGTTTTTGCCTCTTTATTTAATTTGAGCTAGATCAAAGAACTGAGCAACCACAATGTGCATCCTACATACAACACTGAATACAGTGCTTTGTGTACACATACAGTCTTTGTCTTCCTACATGTCAGGAGCAGGGATTTCCAGAACAAATGACACATGTTTCAGGCAGCTGCATTTAAATATTCACACAAGTTAGCCATTATATTTCACACATTCTTCACCTGAAATTTTGCTGAAGCCTGATCTTGGAATCCAGCCCCAGAACCTATATGAATAGTTATTGTAAACTTGCAACTTTTCTCATAAGGTCCTGTTAATTCAGCAATTTAGGAAGCCTAATTATAAGCATGAAGATCCCAAGAAAGGATAGGCTACTATTCCATATGGAACCAGTGAAAGGAATCCAGACTATTAAAACAAGCTTCAGACCCAAAGATACTACATGTTGCAAGAGGATATCAGGCTCCTCACAGTTTTAAAAAAAGAGGATACAGAATAAGTTTCTCTCCTTTCAGGGAAAATGCACAAGATAAAATGGATCTGGAAAACATGCAATATTTATTAATTGTTCATCCTTTATGCATGCAGTTTACACTGTAGGCAAATACATTCCCACACATATTCCTCTTTACTCAGATAAAGGGGCATCATGACCTGGAAAACAGAATAAACACAGAATACTTTTTTTTTTGACATTCGGTCAAAAAAGTCTGCCTTGTGCAATTTCATTTTTTTTAAAAAGTTAATCACTCTTTATTCTTAGTATGTAACTTACTTTATCAGCGTACTTTCAAATTGATACAGATAGTCCTCAGTTTATGATCTTTTGTTTAATGACCATTTAAAGTTATGACAGCCTTGGAAAAGGTCCTTTACGGTCCATAAAGCACTTTCATCCATCATAAGATAATGTGTGCACCTCCAGTCAGGTGATTGCGATCTGGGTGCTTGGCAACCTGTTACAAACCACTTACGGAGTTCCCCGCAATCATGTGATCGCCATTTGCAATCTTCTCTGACAGTTTCCCCAAAACATCAATGTGGAGGCCAGCAGGGAAGGTTGCAAGATGCTGCTGCCCCATAAGAGGATTCTCTTTTTTCATTTCTGGAGGCTGGCTGAAAAGACTTCCTGATGAGGAGAGCCAAACTCCTTCAGTGGGATGGAAAAGTGATCCTCAGATCCTAAGGTTCTGACCTCATTCCAGCGAGTTGGTTTTGTGTTTGTTAGAAATTCTTTAGTCTCTCTATCTGTGGCGGCATTTGACTGAATTATATTTTTATTTAAAGTTCTTCTCACACACACACACCCCTCACACACACACACTCCATTCTCACTTCAATCGATGACATGTGTCTTCCTCAATCTCATGTTCATCAGAGGCCTGGGAGGTTAGCGCAATATCTTAGCTGTTTCTAATGCTGGTCTCTTCGAGGCAGAGAGCTCTGATATTGTTCCTGTGATCTAGGGGAGCCACTCTCCCTGTTTAGGATTTACAATCCTGAGTCATAATCTCAATCTCAATTTCAATCCCTCCCTTCCCCTCCCCTCTTTTGGCAAAGCTGATAATGTTCACTATTTTTTTAATGTCAGAAATTAAACTAATGACTATTCCTATGTATGTTTATCTATGTCAGATATCTATGTATATGCCTGCACTGATTTTTTATTACAATTTAAAAGATAGTAGTCTTTTATATATATATTAGTCCTAATAAATATCCTTCGGCCTCAGTGGCTAACTGCAAGCAGGCTGAACTTTACAGGAGATCTTATCCTATCCACAGAATACATGCATTGAATTGAAATATATAGGCTCCTGATTGGAGTCTGTGGGACATAGGCACTGTAACTGTTTCTATCCTAATCATTCTTTGTAAACTTACAATATCCAAGGGAAGAACCCCATGACAAATGATGCAGGAGTGAGCAATCAATACAAATTCACACTTCATGTCTCCAGTCCCTACTCAACACCACCCACTCCTAAGCACGCCTCTTTGGCCTCAGTGTTATGTCAAGAGGTTTGTTTATTCCTTTTAAACCTTTGTTTCCTGTTATTCAAGCTATTTATAAAAAAGGCCCCTCTTGCCTGGAAAGGGAGGAGACAATGAGAAATAAGAGAGAAATATTTCTAAAAGGGGAGGCAGAGAGATGATGCTCAATCCTATCTTCTGGACATCCCTTTTAATAAAACCCATCTCTGGGACAAGCACAAAAGATAGCTAAGGTTTATTAAAAAGAAGGTGGAAGAGGAAGAGGGGGAGAGAAAAAAAAAGAATTCTAAGTAAAATATAATTTAGCCAAATGCTGCCATGGACACAGAGACTAAAAAGTTTCTAACAAGCACAAAACCGTACCCTAAAATGAAGTAATTTCTGTTACTGAGATTTCCAGAAACAAGCCCTTTTGACTAGTATCAATCAGCATAAGCATGCAAGTGTTTATCATTTAACTAGCCAATTCCCAATTTTCAATTCTATTCCAATATAATCAATAGGCAGAACTTAAAATGCATATACACGCTGAAAGACATATGCATGCCTCACATGTGCTTTCTTTCTTCCATGATGAAGCAATGCAATAGGAAAATATAGTCCTTTATTTGTACGTCAAGTCTGATGTGAGCCAAAGCTACTTCAACCACCTTTTCATGATCCTACAAAAGAGCGTAGGAGTATGTCCTTGCAGATCATAATAATTTCATAATGATTTCATATATTTGTTCATGATTAGTTTCAATATAAATATCTCATCTCTGAAGGATGGAATATATGAATTATGCTTTTAATCATTATATTACAAAAGCCCCCAGTCCCCAAATAATATATTTTATAAAGGTCAAAATGTTCTGGAAACAGTCGAGTACTTCATCTATCTATCTTTTTTTTAAAATTAGATTTATATGCTGTCCTTCTCCGGAGACTCAGAGTGGCTTACAATGCATTAAGCAATAGCCTTCATACTTTTGTATATTTTTTATACAGTCAGCTTATTGCCCCCACAACTGGGTCCTCAATTTACCTACCTTAGAAAGGATGGAAGGCTGAGTCAACTTTGAGGCTCGAACTTGCAAATAATTGCAGACAGCTGAATGTTAATAACAGGCTATTAGCCTGTTGAGCTATCTGAGACTCTTTCTCTATCTATCTATCTATCTATCTATCTATCTATCTATCTATCTATCTATCTATCTATCTATCTATCTATCTATCTATCTATCTAATGTGACCTTCAGATTTCCTCACCAGGTGGACATCTACAAAGAGGAGAGCTTTTTCTGTGATGGGATCCTATTTATGGAATTTCCTCCACAGAGAGGTTTCACCAGAACCTACATTTGCATCATTTTGGTAATAACTAAAAACTTTATTTTCCCAAGCCTTTTTCCTGGCATTTTAATTCTTTGCTTTTGAGTGACTGCTTTATGGCAGCCTAGTTTATATGGTGCTTTTATTTTGCCTTTATTTGATTTTGATTTGATTTGATTTGATTTGATTTATATACCGCCCTACTCCCAAAGGACTCAGGGCGGTGAACAGGCAACAATAAAATACATACATACAAAATTTAAAAGCAGAAATAAAATTGAATTAAATGGTTTGGCCCAGACAAATTAAAACCCCAAGCAATTTAAAACAAATCAAATTTAAAATATTGAAGTATTAAAAGATATTAAAAATATTAAAAAGAGGGAGAAGGTTAGGCCAGGCCCACCTGGTGGAATAAAAAAGTCTTAAGAGCACGGCAGAAGGTGCGCAGATCCAGGATCCTCGTTCCAGATGTTTGATTTGAACATCTGATTTTATCATATACATTTTTAGTATAGCATTTTAGTATATTTTACTGTAAACCATGCAGAGCTTCAGTTACTGAGCAGTTTAAACATTTTAGTAAATAAAATAGTTGTTTAGAACTCATGAATTCATTACCAAACAGGAATGATTAGTATACCCATTTACTTCAGTTAAATTCCTCCCTTCATAAATTAGAGTTCATGCACACAAATTTCCTATGAAGGGAAAAGAGCACAATTATGCCTGTATCCTCTCTTCAGTGTTTAAGAAAGAACCAGAGGAAAAAGTAGAGGAATTGTGTAGTCTTTTAAAGATAAGCTTTAAAGCACAGGTGTCCAACCTTGACAACATTAAGACTTGTGGAGTCAACTCCCAGAATTCTCCAGCCCGCCAGCCATTTAAGAATGGCTAGCTGTAGAATTCTGGGAATTGAAGACCACAAGTCTTAAATACCTTTGCTTTAGTGAGTAAGAAAACATTCCTAAATAACTACCCCAGCTTTGGGCCAAGTCACATTTTATTATATTATAAGAACCCTCTGCACACATCCATGTTCTAAGTCTCTTCAGCCTTCAGGCAAAATGTCTGAACCAGACCATTTTGGATACTATACTTACCCTGTGTTATGGAAGTCTAGTTTGAGACACTGGAATCTTGTCTTGCAATAACCTTATGTTGAGTACATCCTAAATAATCTTAAACTGCATACATAAACCAACATTTTTATTACAATAACCCTCCCCACCAAAAAAGAGAGAACTTCCTAGCTTCAAAAGATGTTGACCATTCAGTTACTTCAATCTTATGAAGTGAAAAGATACAACTCCTGCAGAAACATAAAGTTCATAGTTCGTTGTTTCAAAAAAGGGTCTGGTACTTTTAACTGAAGAGATTAACTTGAAAAGATATGGCATTACTTTATCAGCCAGAATTTAAGTATGATTTCCAATTCTTAAAAGATACATTATAGCAAAAGTGTTTTATACAGCTTCTTGTTCTGTCTCATAATTATTTGCTGGAAGAATAAATAAACTTTTATTTAAATTTTTTAATTGTCATCTATTTATAGGTTTCAGAGTCCTACCTTACTTTGTGCAAGTAGCCTTGTTTTCAAATTTATTTACCACCGAAATAAATGCAAAATTTGAAAGGTATCAATTAAAAATAAAACTTCATTATAATTATCACAAGGGGGAACTATTCTATAAAATATGCTACTGACAACTTTGCATTTTTCTATTACTAATAAATGGGAAAAAATTGGAGATCAACAGTAACATATCGAGGTCTGAAGGATCAGAGGACATTTTCAATGAAAAACAGAGCATATGAACAAAAATTCATACTAACATTTTAACTAGTTATTGGGACTAGAAACATTTTTAAACAATAATGGTCAAAGTCATTAAGTCAACCTCTAGTGGACCAGAGATTATCAAGATAGATCCATAAAGAAATCTTTATATTTTTGTTTCTACTGGTATAACATCCAAATATCTGGGGGGGAGGGGCTCCTAACAAAAGGAAATATATGGTATTATTCATGTGACACAAATAAATCAACTGAATGCATCAAGAACATTGTCTGGCAACTTTATTGCCTCAGTTTGCCATTCCCTTTTCCAGAATTTTTTCTTCCAAGTCTAGCCAACAAGTCTGGAATTCCCAGGTAGATTCCCAACCAGATTGACTCCTGCTTATTTTTCAAGACCAGCTCAGTGTTGCCAGCTGTTGAGAAAGGTAAAGACACCCTCAAATTAAGCTCAGCTGGATGTGACTATATAGGTAACATAAGGAAATGGTTTCCTCAGGACTGATTTTTTATTTTATTTTCCAGACTAGCCCATATTCCTGGTTTTTTGGTAATCTTCCACCCAAGTGCCAAGCAATTCCAACCTTACTTAGTTTTTCAAGACTGGCCATATATTTAAGGGTTTTGTGGGTAGGTGGGCGGGAATTGAAATTAATATTAAACTGTAAGTGAATTTTTATACAGAGATTTTCAACTGAAATAAAAAGACACTATTTATAGATGGAATAGGACAGTATACCAATAGCTTTCCTTTCTACCCAGTTTGATACACTCCGCAGTTTGTTGTAGTCTTGTTCTACAACAAATAAAATGGGCATTAGTCTTACCTTGAATGCCTATTTTCATTGAAGTTGTGGCATCGTTCAGACGTGGGTTGCTTCAGTTAGATCTGCTGCTGGCTGAGTCATAGTTTTTTGACCACGCCCCTTGCTCCTCCCTCTCAGGCTCAGTTTCAGCGAAGAAGGGCCGCAAGAAAGTTCTCCAACAGGAACCAACACCATTAGCGATAGAAACCAATCCAACATGACAACTGGAAAATAAACTCCTTGAACATTAGAAAAAACCGGGTACAGGCTCTGAGACAGAGGGAGGGGCTGGATGGTGCCACAACGTCAATGAAAACAGGCATTCAAAGTAAGACTAATGCCAATTTTCCATTGTTGGTTGTGGTATCGTCCAGACATGGGACATACCAAGTTTTGGCAGTCCTAAGGATGGGATGCCAAAGGGCCTTGAGAGACCCCGACTTGATGCACTTCTTGTAATACCCTCCTGCCAAATGACGCTTTAGCTGAAGCGAAAACATCTAACTTATAATGGCGAATAAATGGTGAGGGAGTGGACCAGGTGGCCATCTTGCAGACCTCCTCAAGGGAGGCCTGAGTTGCCTAGGCCACTGAGGTAGCAGCACTCCGCGTGGAGTGAGCAGTAATGTGACTGGGAACAGGAATCGCCTGGACTTGATATGCCGAGGCAATGCAAGCTCTGATCCAGTGACCAATTGTCGCAGAGACCTTATACCCGTGATAGCGAACCTATGGCACGCATGCCACAGGTGACACGCAGAGCCATATTAGTGGGCACACCAGCTCAGCTCTGGGGCGCATGCACGTGCCAACTAGCTGATTTTCGGGCCTTCTGGGCCCACCAGAAGTAGGGAAACAGGCTGTTACCTGCCTCTGGAGGGTGTGGGGTGGGGTGGCTCCTAGAGACTCCTAGAGAGGCTCCTAGAGATTCCTAGAGAGGCTCCTAGAGACTCCTAGAGAGATTCTGGAGGCTGGGAACAGCAAAAAATGTTACTTCCTGTCCCACCGGGAGTTGGGAAATAGGCCCTTTCAGCCTCCGTAAGGCCTCCAAGGGAGTGGGAAAGGCTGTTTTTGTCCTTCCTAGATAAATAGAGATGATCTGGAACCAGGTAAGAAAGAAAAACGGGCCTATCAGGTCATCATGTGCCAGGAGCAGGGAGGAGGGAGGGGGTTGTGCGCGCATGTGCGTGGGCACATGCGCACATGACCGTCCCCTGTTCTCCCCTCTCCTGACACACGATGGCAAAACAGTTAGCCATCACTGCCTTATACCCTAAAGAATTTGGTAAAAATGAAACAAATAAGGCCTCAGATTTTCTGAAAGGGGCAGTTCTTTTAATATAAATTTTGAGAGCCTCCACATATCTCGCTCCAAGTCACGAAAAGGTCTTGGACAAAAATTAGGGAGAACAACCTCCTGAGCCCTGTGAAAGAGGGAATTTACTTTAGGGATAAAGGAGGGGTCCAGAACAAGACAACAGTGTCAGGTCTGAAAACACAGAGATCTTCTCTAACAGAAAGTGCTGCCAGCTCAGATATGCGGCAAGCTGACATTATGGCCACTAGGAAGGCTACTTTAAGAGTGAGGAAACGAAGGTGGACAGTGCGGAGAGGCTCAAAGGGAACTCCAGTTAATGCCATAAGCACTTTGGACAAATCCCAAGTGAGGTATCTATGAATCGAAGAGGGCCGTAAAAGACTGGCTCCTCTTAGAAATTTTTTGATAACTGGGTGATAAGTAAGTGGTTCCCCAGTCGTACTGGACAAGGCTGTAGATATGGCTGCCACATGCCTCCAAAGGGTGCTATGGGCCAGACCGCGGTCCAAGCCATCCTGCAAGAATTCAAGTATCTGAGGAGCAGAGGCTGAAAGTGAGTTGATCTGGCAGGAGTTACATCATCTATAAAAGGTTAACCAAGTGGCATTGTAAAGCCTAACTGTGAACCTACGTCTGCAGGCTTGCACGGTGTGGATAACCCTATCCGAATACTTGTCCCATTTTAGGAGGACCCTTTCAAGTGCCAGGCAGTCAGTTGGAGCCACTGAGGTTCTGGCGCAGGATGACCTGATCTGATGGAATCATCTAAAGTTGTGATATGGAGAGATTGACCAGGTCTGCAAACCAAGGGCGACGTGGCTGGTGTGGAGCCATAAGGATAATTTCCGCCCTGTCGGTGATGACTTTCCGAAGCAGGTCCTGGATTAGGGGAAATGGAGGAAAGGCATAGTAAAGTCCAGGTGGCCATTTGAGTCGGAGAGCATTGACACCTTCCACCCCTGGTGTTGGGAACCTTGAGAAGAATCGAGGAAGCTGAGTATTCAGGTTCATCACAAGAGGTCTATGGTCAGAATCCCGAACCTGTTGCATATCTTTTGGAATATGTCTGGATGGATCTGACACTCAGCATTATCCACCTGAGTCCTGCTGATGAAATCCGCTTGGGTTTTCTCCGTTCCCACTATATGGTCCACTCGAATGGAGAGGAGATAGTGCTCAGCCCACTTGCCAAGTCAAAAGGATTCCTCTATGAGTCGCCTTGAACGAGTCCCCCCTTGACGACTGACATGTGCCTTTGCAGCAATATTGTCTGTCAACATCAGGACATGGTGGTTTTGTACAGTCTGTTGAAAATGTCTGAGGGCTAGATGAATGGCCTTCAACTCTAGCCAATTGTTAGGGCTGGTTAGATCTGTTACTGATCAACCTCCTTGCACTACCTGAGAGTTGAGGTGGACTCCCCAGTCAGACAAGCTGGCGTCTGTAGCAAGGACAAGCCTGTCTTGATCCATGAAGAGACATTCTTTGTCTAGAGAAGGTGATGTCCACCAATGTAGCGATCACCTCGCTGAGAGGGGAATCCTGACTGTGGTCATGGTGTGAGCCTGACGCTTTCATTGGAAGGGAAGCAGAACCATTATATGTGTCGAGTGCGAAGGCGCACCTAGGGAATAATCTGAACACAGGAAACCATCTTGCCTAGGAGTTTGGACAAGGTGGCCAATGGAACTGACTGGTTTCTGTGAATTTGTGTCACCCATATGTCGGACCGCCATTCCAAGGATAAGTAGAGTGCTCCCTGACTCTCATTGATGATGGCACCAAGATGGACAATTCTGTTGACTGGAACTAATTGGCTTTTCTTATAGTTGACCAGGAACCTGTGGTCGTTCAAGGTTCGAATTGTGAGGTCTAGATCGTGTAAGGCTTGGTCGTAAGAATGAGCCTGAATTAGAATGTCGTCTAGATAAGCCTGGAGTCTGACTGGTTTCAGCCTTAGATAGGCTGCTACGATCGCCAGAACCTTTGTGAAGACCCTTGGGGCCGAGGCCAGCCCAAAGGGAAGAGCTTGATACTGCAGATGTTTTCCTGCGTAGCTGAAATGCAGATACTTCTGATGTTTTGGCAGAATAACAATGTGAAGGTAAGCTTCCATGAGATCTATAGAAATTAGAAAAACATTGGGACAAATCCCCTGAAGAATAGAGGTTAGTGAACACATTTTGAATCTGCGGTAAATTATGTATGAATTGAGGGATTTTAGATCTAGAATTACTCTCCATCCACCCATCCTGAACACTTCGGAACCACGAAAAGGATGGAGTAATAGCCCCGTTACAACTGACTGTGGGGAACCTCCTCTATGGCGTGAATTTGCAGGAAGTATTGAACAGCTTGGTCCATCAGTATCGTCTGGACTTGCTGTTTGAAGGTGGGCATTGGATGAAGTGGTTTGGAGGTTTGGAGAGGAATTCTATGGGAAGACCGAATTTTACTATTGAGAGGACCCAGAGATCTGAGGTTGAGCTTTCCCACTTGTCCGCAAAGAAGGCCAGGCATCCTCCAAAGGGAGGATTGGGCGGTAAGTCATTTATGGCTGCGGGATTGGCAGTAGCCAGAGCCACGAAAGGATCACTTAGACTGCGGGAATGGCTTGTTCTTGTCTCAAAAGGTCCGAACACAGGTTTGGTCCCTGAAGGTAAACCTGATGGGAGGGGCTTCCCTGGGAATAGGTACAAAAAGATGTCCTCCTGTAATAGAGAGAGAACCTTCTGTCAGAATATTTAGATGTTGAAGGTAAAACTTTTCATTTGTCATGTGTCTCAATAAGAAGAGGATCAAGTGACTCACCAAACAGTTTCTCTGTTGAATATGGAGCTGCAGCCAAATGCCATTTAGCCTTAAGATCTGCTGGCCACTGGCGAAGCCAGAGCAGCCTGTGAGCTGACACTATAGAAGCTAGGGCCCTAGACTCATATTTGGCTGAATTTAGAGTAGCATCAGCTGAAAACTGAGTGGCAGCTATGATTTTATTAATATCCTGATGGAGGCGAACCTCACTAGCGGGCACTCTGGCCTGCAACTGGTGTTTAATTGAACCACCAAAGAATGGTGGTTCAATTAAAAAAGGAGGCTGAGGAAGCCGTTTGAATTACCCATGCTGCAGCCTGATGGTTCTTTTTAAAAAGAAATTCCAATTTTTTATCCTCTGGTCAGAGACTTTCAGATGTATCCCTTGCCACATAGGAAGAGGAAGAAGAAAGAGCTGCTACAGGACTGTCCACTGGGGGAACCTGTAATAATTGGGCAAACTTGGGTGCTACAGCATAATATTTTCTATCTCAACCATGTACAGAAGACAAGGTTGCAGGACTAGACCATTGCTTTTTAACCAAGTCTATGAACAGTTGCAGGGCAGAAATAAAACACTGTTCAGGAGAAGGCTCAGAGAAAAGGGCCTGTGTTTAACCCTGTTGAGCTTCCTGCGCTTCCTTGAGGTAATCATCCTCTTTCAATGCAGCAGTGATTCATGCCTTATGCAATAAGGACTTGAATCTATTTGGGGGAAATAAACTTGTAAAAGCAGGTATGTCTTGAATCACCCCCTCATCATCTGATCAGTCAGAATTCGTTCTTCTTCAAAGGCAAATGCTTCACTTACTCTGGAAGATCCAGTAAGGCTAACTGAAGGAGACCTCTGATTTGGGCGAAATGTTCTGAAATTATTGAGCCAGATTGATGACCCTGAAAGGCAGCTGCCGTCCAAGAGGCAATGGCCTGATCAATTAAGATTTTTAATCCTTCTGGCAGATTTTTAAAAGGGTCCTCTGGAGTTTTTTCTGGTAAGGGGGATTCTCCTGCAGAAGATGTTGCTGCCACATTTCTGCCAGATTCAGGGGTTGCAGGAGTAATCAATTGGCATGCAAAAGGATTTTGAATTGTGCCTTGTTCTTCCTGAAGAATACCTCCCTCCCCTTCCAATGACCAGGCCTGGTTAACTGCAGGAACAGGGAGGGAGGGAGTAGGGGGAAGAGGAGAAGCCTCTTTTTCAGGTACATTTGCAACAGCCTTAGTAATCTGCTTCTCTAAGGTTTTATGCCT
Source organism: Coluber constrictor foxii (assembly GCA_038048745.1). Lineage (NCBI taxonomy): Eukaryota > Metazoa > Chordata > Lepidosauria > Squamata > Colubridae > Coluber > Coluber constrictor. The sequence continues at coordinate 77,920,572 of CM075961.1, forward strand.
CCTTTCCAGATCCTTCTCCTCTGCTTTAGAAAGGTGCTTGCGTTTGTAAGTGTCTTTCTTTCTGGTGGACATGGTAGCTCCTTTCCCTTGGGAAGAATGATCTGCCATCTTGTTTTTGTACTCACTGCAACCAAGATGTCGGCTGGAAAAGAATTAGTTTCACTTTCGCCACATGGAGTAAGAAAAATAATGGTGGCGGCTATGTCTGGAGCAGATCAATGGCTGCCAGCACACACGTGAGCAGGGAGAACTCTGCTCTAGAGGTGACTGTCCAGGTAGCACCTAGAAGCAGTCTTTATCAAGCGCCCGCACAGCCATGATTCAATGAACCGATGGCTGGAAATTGCCACGTGAAGAGTGCAATGAATAATCTTGCAACTTTCCACCTGAAGAAAGCTCCATTGATGGTATAGGAGAATTGAGGCCAAATGACTTGCAAATCTCTCCTCTGAACTTGGTGGCAAAGCAGCAAAAAATAGCTGTAAAATTGCCGCGGCGCTTCAAAGGGTAGCCCACAGCTGATCGTTGGCTTTGGGAGCTGAGGATGGTGGTGGCCGACAAAAACAGCGATCCTGGAGCTGTTACCAGGTTGTTAGAAATTTAAAAATAAAAATAAAGTCAAAAAACTTACAGTTGGCAAATAGAATCGAACAGACCTGGGCTGAGAGCCAGATCTGCAGGAGATATTTCTCTCAGGCTGACTGAGTCGAAACTGGGCCTGAAAGGGAGGAGCAAGGAGCATGGTCAAAAAACTATGACTCGGCCAGCAGCAGATCCGACTGAAACAACCCATGTCTGGACGATGCCACAACCAACAATTGAAAACATTAGGAGCAGGACTGAAATTATAAACAAGATAATTTAATGACTTAATCTCATGGATGAGACTCCTATAAATATGAACTGGTAACGTTTTGACATCAATTCTATTTTTCACAGTAAGAGTTAGGTATGTTCTGGACAGTAAACAAAATAAAGACTTACAAAATGCAAAATCAGGTTAAAGAAAGAAGATTGACAAAGTCAAGTTTCCAATAAAAATCTCATCACCAACAGATAACACATAACTATGCCAGAGCTTCATTAATATCCTGGGTCCAGAGCCTGTGGGAAAAGTTAGGTTTTCATTGCCTTCCTGAAGACAAGTATGGTTGGGGACATCCACATGTCTGGAGGAAACCTGTTTCATAAGACAGGCACCATGACAAGAAGGCATATTTCCAGTATTTACTAAGTGACATCCTTTTACCAAAGGGATCCAAAGAACGTGCAAATATTGTAGACAGGTGATCAGCAAATAATCTGAAGCTATAATGTAGGGCTTTAAGTGACAACCACATTTTAAATTGCACTTAAAATGTTGTTTTTATGGATGTTGTCAAATATGCCTTTCTTATATACATTATACCATATTATGCTACACTATATTCTACAATTCTCATTTCAGAACCTATACTCATAAGGAGAAGTATTGCATTAAATGTGCAAAACACTGGTGTCATGATTGGCATATACCGTATTAATCTATCTTCAAGCAGTGTGCCCTCATTTGGGACATTTCAAAACTTCTGAAGAGGATTCCTGCAGAATATACAATGGGGCAAAAAAGTATTTAGTCAGCCATCAATTGTGCAAGTTCTCCCACTTAAAATGATGAGAGAGGCCTGTAATTGACATCATAGGTGGACCTCAACTATGAGAGACAAAATGAGAAAACAAATCCAGACAATCACATTGTCTGATTTGGAAAGAATTTATTTGCAAATTATGGTGGAAAATAAGTATCTGGTCAATATCAAAAGTTCATCTCAATACTTTGTTATATATCCTTTGTTGGCAATGACAGAGGTCAAACGTTTTCTGTAAGTCTTCACAAGGTTGGCACACAATGTTGCTAGTATGTTGGCCCATTCCTCCATGCAGATCTCCTCTAAAGCAGTGATGTTTTGGGGCTGTCACTGGGCAACACGGACTTTAAACTCCCTCCAAAGATTTTCTATGGGATTGAGATCTGGAGAGTGGCTAGGTCACTCCAGGATCTTGAAAGCCACTCTTTCATTGCCCGGGCGGTGTGTTTGGGATCACTGTCATGCTGAAAGACCCAGCCACGTTTCATCTTCAATGCCCTTGCTGATGGAAGGAGGTTTGCACTCAAAATATCACGATACATGGCCCCATTCATTCTTTCCTGTACATGGATCAGTCGTTCTGGTCGCTTTGCAGAGAAACAGCCCCAACATATGATGTTGCCACCCCCATGCTTCATAGTAGATATGGTGTTCTTTGGATGCAACTCAGCATTCTCTCTCCTCCAAACACGATGAGTTGTGTTTCTACCAAACAGTTCTACTTTGGTTTCATCTGACCATATAATATTCTCCCAATCCTCTTCTGGATCATCCAAATGCTCTCTAGCACACTTCAGACGGGCCCAGATGTGTACTGGCTTAAGCAGGGGGACATGTGTGGCACTGCAGGATCTGAGTCCTTGGCAGCATAGTGTGTTACTGATGATAGCTTTTATTACGTTGGTCCCAGCTCTCTGCAGGTCATTCATTAGGTCCCCTCATGTGGTTCTGGGATTTTTGCTCACCGTTCTTGTGATCATTTTGACCCCACAGGGTGAGATCTTGCATGGAGCCCCAGATTGAGGGAGATATCAGTGGTCTTGCATGTATTCCATTTTCTAAGTATTGCTCTCATAGTTGATTTCTTCACACCAAGCTGCTTGCCTATTGCAGATTCAGTCTTCCCAGCCTGGTGCAAGTCTACAGTTTTGTTTCTGGTGTCCTTCGACAGCTCTTTGGTCTTCACCATAGTGGAGTTTGGAGTATGACTGTTTGAGGTTGTGACCAGGTATCTTTTATACTGATAACAAGTTCAAACAGGTGCCATTAATACAGGTAATGAGTGGAGGACAGAGGAGCCTCTTAAAGAAGAAATTACAGGTCTGTGAGAGCCAGAAATCTTGCTTGTTTGTAGGTGACCAAATATTTTATTTTCCACCATAATTATCAAATAAATTCTTTCCAAATCAGACAATGTGATTGTCTGGATTTGTTTTTTCATTTTGTCTCTCGTAGTTGAGGTCTACCTATGATGTCAATTACAGGCCTCTCTCGTCTTTTTAAGTGGGAGAACTTCCACAATTGGTGGCTGACTAAATACTTTTATGTCCCGCTGTAACTCAGGAACTTGCTATTTTTAATTCAAGTAATAGTGGGAAGAATGATCTGGAGAACTAACATTTTCTGTTTTCCATGAACAAAATCAGTTCAGATGCACATTTTTACCGCTATAATATTTAGGGGTAAATGCTTTTCTCAGAGCAGAACTAAAAGTGCACCTAAATAACTGTTTAGGCCCACGATGGCGAACCTATGGCATATATGCCAGAAATGGCACACAGAGCAATCTCTCCGGGCATGTGAGCACCCATTGCCCTGCCGGGTTCCAGTGCACCAGCCAGCTCCCTCATGCGTGAGGGAGCACCAGAAACCAGGATAGCAGCCACCTGGTGTGGATGCGCGCCCAAGGAAGATGATATTCCTGTTTCTGGCACGCGCATGCACACTGGCCAGCTGGTCTTCACACGTGCATGTGCGCCAGAAACCGCAAGGCCAGGTGCCCAAAACCAGAAGATCATCTTCCTGACACATGCATGCACACCAGTGGCTGTTCTTCCGGTTTCTGGCACACACATACACACATGCTCCCGTTTCGGCACTTGGTGACTAAAAGGTTCACCAACACTGGTCTAGGCTGTACAAAACAACCTTTCGTGTCTTCTTATGCCCATACACTAAAATTGAAATTAATTTATCTAAAATAGCTAACTCTAGATCTGTCTGTGAAAATTCTTATTTCTAAACTTCTCAGACTCAGATTTGTACTATATTTTGATCCCTTGAGCTTTTAAATTGTAAACTCAAGTGTAATCTTTAATTTGTCCTAAGCCCTTCCCAAGAAAAGCTATGTCATTTCTTGTTCTAAAGAGGAACCAAATATGAGAAACAAGTATTTGCCCAAAATTGCTCAAGAAGAGAATCACAGAGCAAGGTTCAAAATGAAGTCACCAAGACTGCCAACTACAGTTTATTCTCTTCTGTAACAAATGGGGCAATCACAGTTTAGTGTGGTTGCATATAGAGATGAACATGAATTGGTTTTGACATAACATTCAAGATTAACTTTGTTTGTCAGATATGAATTCAGCAATTCTTAGCCTAACTTGACCCACAGTGTTGTTATGAGTTCACATCATTTTTTTAATATCTTTGTAGAAAAAGTGAGATAAAAAGATTAATAGTTATGATTTCAGGATGGGAGTGGGATAAGAAAACTAAGATATTTCGTAATAGTGCTTATTCTGTTGTATATACAAATTACTGTATATCTGTGAGAAAACTTGAATGTCAACACCAATTATCCAATTTATAAAACCCAACAGAGTTCCAAGCACTTTTTGAAGCTGAAGAAATTCCTAAACCTGATAAAAAAAACTTCAAAAGGCATGTGTAAGTCACCTAATCACTGATTTGATAAACAAATGGCCAAATCTATTTTTATTTAAGTAGAAAATGGTGAAATACAGAATTTGATTAAACATTATACATCGAAAGTTTAAAATTATTTAAACTTTCAAATGTAGCATTCAGGAAGTATGTCAAGCTTTAAAAAACATGCACACTAGTAGAGACAACACTGCTAAGACTCATTTTGGAGTTCCTAGATGAGGAAGACAATACAGCTCAGGATCTCAAAAGTGCAGGGAAACAGAAGTCAAGAAATGCCCAAATTAGTGAGGAACGGCTAAGCTGAGAAGACACATCTGTCCAGCATAGACTTAGTCAAAACACTGGAGAAGACCAGGAGAGGGCGGAGCTAATCAAATTAGCAGACTCAGTCTTATGCTGTACAGACGGAGTTAACCCATGCCTAACTGCCATTTCCCTCCGATAAGGAGAATACACTGGTCAATTATCATTTTTGCTTTATTCAATAAAAAATATTTGCTTGTACCAAATATTGTGATGGTGTTTTCAAATCTGCTCTAAACACAGTAAGAGCCTCTTCATCCTAAAAGTGCATCATCCCACATTCGCCCCTTCTAACCAGTTAGCTCCTCAATTTGATTACTTACTAGCTGGTGAAGGTGTACTGTACCCACTGACTGGCAGCTGGTGTTGCATTCCAGGCAGAGTTCCTGGAGGTGAGAGGCCTCCAATCATGTGGGGAAAGAAGAAATAGTGAGGAACGGGGTAGCTGCTGAGATGTCCACTCCCTGGTGTAGAACAGGAGCTACTGTTGCTTGCCATGGCTGGCACAATCCACAGGCCTGATCCTTGATAAAAAGATTCACATAAGGGCTGAATGCAGAGCACTTAATATAGAGCAGTCCAGAACCATCAACATGTGATGCAAAATCAGTGTAATTTCACCTTGCCTTGGGGTTCAGTCCAAAGAAATATGTTCAGTCTTCCAGAAAATTCCCCAGGCAAGCAGAGTGGGTCCTCAAGATTTCAAAAATATTTCATAAATCTTTGGGAACAGATCTTCTAAAAGAAGCATGTAGGAGAAGCTGCAAGGTCCTCGGCACAAGGTGGTGACAGAACTGTAGAAAGAAAAAGATAAGAGTAAGCAAAGATGCAAGGGTCTGCCTTAAAAAATCAGACTGTATTCAAATGATTAGCAATCATAAAGAAGTGGGGGTTTTTTTTCAAACAGAGTTGTAGCCAGAACTTTTAGTCAAAAGTGTGTCAGTGTGTGTGTGTGTGTGTGTGTGTGTGTGTGTGTAATAGATTTACTTGGCATATACATATAAATAAATATATTTCATTTATTTTCTTTTTTTATATATAAAGGGCATACACCAATAGATACGATGTCTACAGCTAATATATTCCACGTTATTCCTGTTGGACAATTTAAGAAAGTGAAAGAGTTTATTTTCTGCTATTGTACAAAATAAAAAAATAAACTAAAATCCCATCATCCTGACAACGACTTACATTCCAGTGTTCTTTTTTTGCCAGTATGCTAAAGTTTGGCACTTTTTTATTTTTTAGGCCATCGGTGCTTTTATTACGTTTAATCCACACAGAATAAAGATAATTCTTTAACAGGTATTGATATATATATATGGAATTAAAGAGACTATAAAAGAAAATGGCTTAATCTTTTTACAGCCATAACAAAATATATTTATCCATACTAAATTATTTAGTAAAGAGAAAAGTTAAGAAAACTTGAGCAAACTCCATCTTACCTATTACGATTCTTACCGGAAAACATACCTACAGAAGCTATTACAGGAGCACAACTATCACATAGAGCTATTGGGAGAAGAGGAGACACGCTCTGCGACTTTCTGACCTCAGTCAAGTAATTGGGATTAAAGTCAGGAAGGAGGATCCACCAGAATTAGAGGGGAAATTCAAATCATGGTCAACTCCTGCTACATTCCACTGCATATAATTTCTTACATACCACTGAGTATAATTTCTTCTTTGGCTTTCTTACCGGTCAGCCCTGCTATCAACACCATGCCTCGCTCCTATTTTCTCCTCCATCCCCCACCCCCACCCCCACTTAATTACCACAAGAGACCATTTATCGCTCTCCCTTGACAGGAGGTGACAGGTAGCCCAGCCCCTCCAGACAAATGAGTTGGAGGTCGGAAGGTTTGGCTACCTGCTGCCCTTGCCTTACCATAAATCATGGGAGGGGGAACAGAATGGAGCACAGGACACTAAAGGAAATGCTGATTAATGAAAAACAAAATAAAAGGCCTCTCTGCTTTCCCCTTCCTGAAAGATACAGATGAAGGAAAGTAATTCCAATAGATGTCTGAATCGAAATTGGAAGTCTGAACTGAAATTAGGGAGGGGGAGGACTTGCCTTAACACCCGAACTGTAGTCTACCACTTCCATACAAAAAACTATTCTCCACTTCCTTTATCTCATGCCCAAGGGAGGAAATACAAAATTGCCTTTCTCACAAAAGTACAGCACACGTTACTGGGAAGTTGTCCTCAGATCCAGCTGACATGGAGCTCTTGTAAAGCTCTTGTGCATTTCACTGGAGTTTATAAAGGAAAAGTGCCAGGGGACAGAGGCAACCCCTCAGATTGACTGTCCATCTACATTGTTGTTTCACATCACCAAATGCACTTCTATCCCCATTCATGTATTTATGTAATATCCTAAACCATGCAGAGGTTTATTTGGTCTTATGGGAGGATGTTATGTAAATCCAATCTAGTATTGGCAATTCAATAAATTATCAGCAAAAATGATTTACAGTAATGTTCTGTCTAAATTAATCAAACTTTTGACTCCAAATCTCAGTTTAGTTACATACTGCTATTTCACAGTGCTGCGCACGGATGACTTAAAACAAAGCAGTTTCTCAAAAATTTTCCATGCCTGGGGTTAATAATGGGATAGCTGAGAATTTGCTAACCCATTTTTGGGGGGGAGGGTAACTATAAGTAGCCTGGTGTGATAAGATGGTGACCTAGAGACTTCTAGTCCTCCCTTAAAGCTGGCTGAGTGATCTTGAGCCAGTTATTCTCTCTCAGCCCAACCTAACTCATAAGGCTCCTGTTACAGAGAAAGTAAGAAGTAGGAGCATTATATACAAATAAAAGCAGGGTATAAATCTAATCAATAAATCAATAGTAAAATACAACTGGAATTTAAGAGAAAGAAATGTTTCAGAAATGAAGGCAGGAACTATATTGTAAGACCCTGGTGGGATTCAGACCTGATTTTTCTCCCTTCAAAACAAACAGCAGAATAGTTAAAAACATTATGCAAAAAGAACTCCCAGGGGTAGATTAGATTACATTCCCAATTAAATGGAGATTGGGCATATTTCCAGTTAGCTGGACAGCACACTGAAAACAGCAAGAACTGATTCTATTAGAGTAACTCTTCCTTTTCCCAGGGTCTAAAAAGTGTATACTTTGCCCTGGGAAGAAGTGTTGTTGCAAGGCAGATTTTTCCTCCTTTTGGCCAAATACAGTAAATTGGCCAGAGCCTCTCTTCTGTCTGACACCAAGAAGCAAACATCCAGCCAATCCAGAAAACAAGAAACAGGTCATCTGAAGCCAAGTAAGTGGAAAGATAATAGATTGGAGCCCCAGACTAGAAGCCATCACTGAAGAAGCAAATCTCACCCCAAAATCATTGATCTCCCTATGATATCTGAAGCTACATTCTTCAGAGATGACTGCTAACTTCCCAGCCTAAACTGAGTATTCTAACTGCCATCAGCTCAATAAAAAGCCATGAAGTTGTTAGGATCACCTTCCCAAAAGCTTTTGCCAGCCTTCTAAATGACAACTCAGTTACAGAGCTGTCTTCTTAGACAGCGCCTCACAGCCTTTCCAGCATCCAGAGATTGACAGCCACAAATATATTTACATAATATAAACAGTCTTGGGAACTGGACTAAACAGATTAATCAAACTAAATAAATTAATCAGAGACCATTAATCAGTGATAGCATTTAAGAATACTGTGGTATTGTTTTCTCATGTTTGGGCTGTTTTTAACTATTCTATTTTGCTTTTGGTTATGCTGTCCATTGTTTTGAATTCTACTCCCATCAAGCACGTAGAAAGCATTGTTGTAAGGAAGTACAGACATTAAGTTGTAAAGTTAGAGGAACAATTTTCCTCACTATTAATATTTTACCATTGAATCAAAGGAAAATGTAGCATTTGATTTGAAATTTAAGGGAGAACCACCCGCTTCTGGCTGCTGTCTCCACCCAACTAGAAGGTGCATATCAGGTAGGACCAAAGCCCCTTCCCATTCTTATCCCAACTCCTGCCAACCTAGCAGTTCAAAAGCATGCAAAATGCAAGTAGATAAATAGGTACCATTTTGAGGGGAAGGTAACAGCGCTCTGTGCATTTCAGCATATAATCGTGCTGGCCACATGACCACAGAAGCACCTTCAGACAAGGCTGGCTCCCTTGGCTAAGAAACGGAGATGAGCACTGCCCCCTAGAGTTGGACATGCTGGTGAGGGGAAACCTTTACCTTTTTATCCAAATCATTATTATGTTGTAATTTCACAGCTGCATGTATAACTATTCTCTAGAATGTTTATTCTCCCATGTTCACCTTGAAGGACTGAGACTGTTTCAAAATAAACTTGCCCCCTGTTGGTAGGGATCTCCAGCTTTTACAAAGACGAACAACAGCCTCGACGTCTCGGTAGAAAGAAAGAAAGAAAAGGTTAAGAAAGGAGACCAGACAGTCCAAGGGTGGAGACAGCAGCCAGAAGTGGGACATACCAAAGCTTCGTGTCCCAGCTACGGATGGGCCCCAGTCTGGTCGTAAGCCTCTACATCAGAAAGAATCCGCTGCACAACCCTGCAGCCAAATGCCACTTCCGCCAAGGCGAATTGGTCCAGCTTATAGTGCCTCACAAAGGATGAAGACAACATCCAAGTTGCCGCCCTGCAGATCTCGTTCAAGGACGCCTGCATGGCCCAGGCCGCGGAAATAGCCGCACTGTGCATGGAATGCACTGTCAGACGGGAAGGTCGTGTCAAGGAACATAGTTCGTATGCCTTGGCGATCGTTTGCCAAATCCATCTGCCAATTGTGGATGAAGAGACCTTGGAACCTAAAGACACTGGAATAAAAGAAACAAACAAGGACTCCGTCCTGCGGACGGCAGCAGTCCTCTTGAGATAAATACAAAGGGCCCTCTGCACATCTAATGTACGCCAGCACTGTTCCAAAGGGTGAGTAGGGTGCGGACAAAAGTTTGGAAGGACCAAGTCCTGTGTGCGATGGAAAGCCGTATTGATCTTTGGGATGAAGATCGGGTCCATACAAAGGACCACACGGTCAGAATGAAAAATGCAAAGGTCACTACGTGCGGAAAGGACAGCGATCTCAGAAATCCGCCTGGCGGAGGTAATAGCCACCAGAAAGGCGACTTTGCATGAAAGCAAACGGAGGCTGGCAATCCTTAAGGGTTCCTACGGGGCTCCCGTAAGGGACTTTAAAACAATGGTGAGATCCCAGGTGAGATACCTACTACTGGGGGACATAAATTAGTTGCCCCCCACAGGAACCTGTAAATGAGAGGGTGCTGGGACAAGGAGGTAAGGGACCCACAAGAGAGGACTGTAGAGATAGCCGCCACCTAGCCTCAACACAATGGGGGGCACCATTTTGCGGTGGTTCTCCTCCTATCTCTCTAACCGGTCGCAATCTATGTTGGCAGGGGGGCAGCGGTCGACTCCAAGGCGCCTTATTTGCGGGGTGCCACAGGGGTCGGTCCTCTCGCCCCTTCTGTTCAACATTTATGTAAAGCCGCTGGGTGAGATCATCTGTGGCTTTGGGGTGGAGTTCCATCAGTACGCTGATGACACCCAGCTGTACATCTCCACCCCAGGCCACCCCAACGATGCCCTTGAAGTGATGACCCAGTGCCTGGAGGCCATGCGGGCCTGGATGGGGAGAAACAGGCTCCGACTCAACCCCTCCAAGACCGAGTGGCTGTGGCTTCCGGCGTCCCGATATAGCCACCTGGTGCCATCGCTGACTATTGGGGGCTCGTAACTTGGGCGTCCTCCTAGATGCCCGGCTGTCTTTAGAAGAGCATATGACAGCCATGGCCAGGGGGGCTTTTTATCAGGTTCGCCTGATATGCCAGTTGCATCCCTTTCTGAATCGGGACTCCCTATGCACGGTCACTCACGCTGTCGTCACTTCCCGCCTGGACTACTGCAATGCTCTCTACATGGGGCTCCCCTTGGGGTGCACCTGGAGGCTCCAACTGGTCCATAATGTGGCTGTGCGGGGGATTATGGGAGCGAGGGGGCGCTCCCACGTGACACCTCTCCTGCGCGAGCTGCACTGGCTCCCGGTGGTCTTCCGGGTGCGCTTCAAGATGTTGGTGACCACCTTTAAAGCACTCCATGGCTTAGGGCCTGGGTATTTGCAAGATCGCCTTCTGCCGCCAATAGCCTCCCACCAGCCAGTACGCTTGCATAGAGAGGGCCTCCTTAAGGTACCGTCTGCCAGACAATGTCGGCTGGCGACCCCCAGGGAGAGAGCCTTCTCTGTGGTGGCACTGCCCTCTGGAATGACCTGCCCCCGGAGATACACAGGAAACCAGACCTCCAGACTTTTCGTCGGGTCCTTAAAACCCACTTATTTCATCTAGCCGGGCTATCTTGATCCCATCCTCTGTTTTTAATTGTAATTGATTTTAAATTGGATTGTTTTAATTTGTTGGCCGAAATTATTTAATATTTTTTAAAATTGTTTTAATTTTTGTATATTATGTTTTACCCTGGCTATTCACCGCCCTGAGTCTGGTTGGAGAAGGGCGGTTTATAAATTGAAACAAACAAACAAACAAACAAACAAACAAACAAATAAAATAAATACATACATACATACATACATACATACATACATACATACATAAGAGGATTAAAAGGCTTTTGGGTCACTGATGGAACATCTGTAGCAGCTGGTGGGCCTAATTGCACTGCTTGAGACTCTTTAAATAGTAAGGACTTAAAAACAGCCAGGGGGAAAAGGCTGGTAAAAGAAGGCTGCTCAGGCTCAAGACCCTCATCATCAGATAAATCCGGTTCCGGGTGTTCAATCTCATCAAGGTTGTCCGGTCGAGAAGCGTGCGAAAGAGGTGCCAACACCGATTCCCGGCAGGAAAGCAGGTCATCATGGATGTCTCGCACAGGAGAGGCAGAAACATCACAGAAGTCTCTCTGCCTGGTCGAAGGTAGCCAGTTTCCAACAACATCTATAGGGCCCTGTAAAATATCTGCTGGAGATGATCAGGGAGCAAACCTCCTCCATTGTGTGTCAGAGGGGTGTCAGATAAACCAGGAGCATGAGCTGGGGCGGTCCCTGTAGACTCCATTGGAGGAGGAAGAGGAGGAGAAGTAGACGCCAAGGGCATAGAAGGTCCCCACAATGCAGTGGTGGAAACATAAATGGAGCAGTCCTGCAGAAACACCTGGTCAGGTGCCATCACAGCGGAGGGAGCCTCCTGTAAGGAGGAGGTCCTGTGTTTACTGGCCTTATTACAGATCTTCTGCACGGCCTGGTCTCTGCATCTCTCATCCATAGTGGCAGCTGAGCTGAGGCTGTGAGAAGTAAGATGGAGATGAGAGGACTTTCCCTTGGAAGGCACAGTCATGCCAGAAAGGGGCTGAGAATCTGCTGGAGCCGTACTCAAGGGTACGCTATCAGCTGGCCCATTGGATCCAGTCTTTCGGCCATGCTTTGATTTGGCTAGAGCCTTAGGCATTTTTAAGCCAGGACCACATGCTGTTAGCAAAGGGCTAGATATGTCAATGCCAAATTGATCCTCCTAAAATGGACGCCAGTCAGACAGAAATGCAAATGGCCACCTCAGGCAGACAAACCCCAGAAGGTAGTAACAGCCCGAAATAATTGAAGGGGAAATCCCCTCCTTATGGTCCAAATAGGGCAAATCCAAGGTTACTAATGACCTGATCTGTTAATAGCAAGGCAATAAATAGCCCGGTTCAATGTGGACTGCTACGAAGGCTGGGAGCGCGAAGCTCCTGAAGTCTTAAATGGCGCCAAATGGCCCGATATCGGAGTGTGAAGTTCCTGACTCTCAAAATTGCGACTGGCGGGCCAGCAACAGAGTACTGAGCTCCCTTCACAATCCAATATGCCGCCAATAACAATCAGTGCAGCGCGACGTTCCTGAGTCTCCAGATGGCCACCTGAATGTTAATGGAGCGCGAAGCTCCTGAAGGAGACTAGCTGCCATGTTGAACCAGGCTTGCAAAAATAAACGGCCTGAAATTTCTTTAAAAATGGCCCCTGGCCATTGAAACAGTGGAGCGCGAAGCTCCTGAGGGGGCAGATCAACGCTCTGTCGAAGAGCAGATCGGCAAAGGCAGGCAAGCGAAATGGTAGCGCGAAGCTCCACAAGCGGTCCCATGCTGAGGGTGGCTTCCTGACAGATGATAAAATGTTAGACAATTTAAAGCACAAGGTCCAAAAGGGTAAGAGCACAATCCGAGATGACTGTCCAGGCTGAAGGACTGAGAAAAAGCTGGAGATCCCTAGCAACGGGGGAGGAGCTTATTTTGAAACAGTCTCAGTCCTTCAAGCTGAACAGGCGAGAACCACCCACTTCTGGCTGCTGTCTCCACCCACAATGGAGAAGAGTTGGGGTAAGAATGGGAACTCACTGCATCACGTGATGCCTTATTTGGATAACTTTGCTCTAAATAAAATCTCCTTGAAGGACAGGTGAGCAATCTGCATGCCATCTTCAATCCTTCTCAACTACTCCTGCAGCACTTGGAGGCTAAACGTATTAAAACTGCATATACATGCACATATATGGTACTTCTTAATCCTTAAGAGAGTTCAGTGGTAGTGTTAAGACAACAGTCTGGAAACCAAATACCATGAGCTAGGCCTTGGGCAAGAAGCCAGCTGAGTATTTTTGGGCCAGTCATTTTCTCTCAGCCCTCGAAAGGAGGAAAGAGCAAAAAATCCTACCAAGACAACTGCAGGATTTTGTCCAGGAGTTGGCAAGAATCAAAAGTAACTCAAAGATATATATATTAAAAAATTCTGTAAGGATAACCAATGTTGTCCTTTACATAAAATTCAAAGATGGCTGCAAGCAACATGAAAGAATTTAGTTATTTTGTAGAAAACTAAAGCAAAGTAATAAAAATCAATATAACCCCCTCCAACTGACAACAGCTGAATTGCCCACTGCTATGGCTTATTGTGGAAAGTGCTTTGCCACCGTGGTAATGGATGAGAGACTAGAAATAGGAACAAACTGCAACCAAGCATGAAGGATACAATAATTCACTAGTGGGACTCTGTATACCCAAAGAGGAGGAAAGAAAGGGAACAAAAGGAGGGAGAAGAGAAAAGAAATGAAAACAGTGTTTTAACCCTAGGTTATTGGGGAAGAAACAAGAAACAAAAATAATCAAGTATAGACAAAATAACTATGTATTATTTTTATTTTAAAGTAGATTGGGGTAACATATTTCATAATCCTATCTTTCCAGATATCACTTTCTCCAACTACTCAGTACCAGGAATGGGATAATTGCTAAAGCTAAGGCATAGTATGAAGTTGAAGGTCTATGAGTTAAACGTTTTAACCCCATGTGGTAACATCAAGCTACCCACATGTAAGGAGTTCCAATAAGGATGAAACCAGTGGTCAATGTCATTCAAAAGGACAAACGTGTGTAAAAATAAAGAGGAAAGTGAATGTTAAGTAAGCGCCTTATCTGATGGCACGTGAGCCGTCGCACAGTTCAGCTTCATTGCATGAGTTCTGCTTACCTTTACTACCAGTTCACATCATGACTTCCTACTAAATTGCAGCAGTGACATTATACTGTCCAATTTCACCTTACAATTGAAAGACTGATGGTAAAGTAACACCATTGTTGTGTAGAATAGTTGTTAAAGATACCAGCTGGCATCCATTTCCATGCCAGCTTCAGGCACAATGCCAATCAAGGACTTCCTGTTAGGCCTGCAACCAGCATGTGCCCACCCACAACTTCCCTGTCATCAATTTCAATTCCCAGTGTTGCCAGTTTCACTTCTCCACATCAATCAAAGATAGTTTTCAAGATCTACAATCAATGTCTGTGTTGTGTTTTCCAGGTGTTCAAAATAAGCTGGACTAATGGCCCTCTTCAGGTAGAGAAAGGGCCCCAAATACTGAACAAAAACCACAACTCAGATACCACCACATGCCTTGCTCTTTCATCCACGCTCTTGTATTTTAGCATCAATAATATTAACCAACTGTTACATCAAAGTTCCCTCAAATACTGAAATAATGCTTTTGGTTTAATGGAAAAATACATGGAAAATTTTTTGGAACTTTGATGCTATATACGTTGATGGCAGCAAGGTTACTTTATGCACAAAAATGGAAAGACAGTTTGATCCCCACAATGGATGAATGGCTGCAAAAGTTGATGAAATTAGCAGAGATGGCTAAATTGACTGCTTTGATAAAAGATAAAAAACATAATTTTTTTTTTTACTTGGAAACCACTTCTGGATTTTGTGCTTGAGGTGAAAAAAAATAAAACTCTGATTTTAAATTTTACTAATTTGATAGGTTTGTTGATATAGAAATGGCTACTTTATACTATTATGTAAAAGTAAAAAGCTGAGGTTTGATGTTACTAACTTATTTTACTGCACCAAACTTATTTTACTGCATCAGAAGTCAACACCTTTTCTTCCCCCCTCCCCTTCTTTTCTACACTCTTCCCTTCCCTTTTTCTTCCCCTATTTTTCCTATTATTTGTTTTTGTATTTTTGTATTTTATACTATAAACTAATAAAAAACAAAAATCTAAAAGAACCGAAATGATGCATGGCAACTTCAGGTCTGGGTGCAACTCTTTTCTTCTCACCAATGAATTTCCAAAGCTGGGTCTTATTTGCCTAAAATGGCAAATCTTGAAAGTATGAATCACAGCACTCTTCAATTTAGCAACTAGGATCCTTGCATTACTTCTCATTAACTTCAGTGCACAATCAGCGTTGTTAAAGAAATAAGATTTCATAAGAACATTCAGGTTTCTGCACTCCTACCTCACCAATGAATTAAAAAAAAAACATTGGCCAAAAAATCCCCCTTCCCAAACATTTTTTAAGCTAGGCATTTGGCATATATTCCTAGGTATTCCCGCAACTTCCAATTCTGCATTGGAAAAAAACAGTTCTAACCCAAACCAGTGGACTGCAGATACCCTGTTTCAGAGCACTGGCTAGTATAACACCACAGCTAGTTACACAGGCATAATAGGACAACACTGAACTTGTTGCTATGGCAATGCCACCCTCTTTCCTCCACCCTTGCTTCCCCAGTAAATGTGAAGTGGGGACAGAGCAGGAAGTGTGATGACAATCTGATGTGTGGTCACAGCTTTGTGGATTTCCTCCTTGTATTTGGTATTGGCCTAACACGCAACAACAACTTTGTTTCGGGGAGGGGGAGTAGAACCAGAGATTCAAAGAGACTGAGATGACAATAATCAAAACACCCACCCTTTCGAAGAGGTGAGTATGGTGTGATTAAGAAACCTTTGCTTAGTCTGAGAATTGAGGATGCCAGCGTCCAAATGGGATAGAGATAATGGAACAGGAAGATGGACTTAGGCTAAATCTGAATCTGAATCTGAGTCATAATCATACTGTTGGGTGAGATGGGGGAAGGAAAAGAACATGAATTACAGCGGATTCCCCGATTCAGCATCTTTGCCCATGCCTCTCACAGCTGGCACACAAGAGAACATGTAAAATAAGGGGCACCTAGCTGAGTAAGGTGACATCCATACAGGAGATCAAGGGGACTTTAGATAGTCCCGATAACACTGATCAAAAGCATCAAGGAGTTATTTTGTGGGGGAAAGAAAAATAATGGAATATGGAAAAACACAATAGAAAAAGAAAGAAAGGGTTTTTTAAAAAGTACCTTTTTTTGGCTGTCACTTCTCCCTTGCTCAACATAAAATTTTGTGAATGAAGGCAGCAACTGTGCAATAAAAGCTTCATCAAATTGAGTAGCCCTGGATTATATTTGCTGGAAGCTTCCCTTCTCCCCAACTCCTGTCAGCGGATCTATGATGGAAATTCTTTATTAAATATTTAGCTGGGCATGAAGTTGCCCAAGATGGTCATCATAAAAGGAAGTACACAACAGAGAAAACATAATCCAAATATTTCTGGCAAGAAAGCATTAGACCACTCCATCAGAACTAGTGGAATTGGAAAAGTGAGATTAATTCTCATTTCCAATCTTTTTCTGTGTTTTTCCCCGGCAAAACATTATGTGTAATTTTCGAGCTTGCTACTTTTATGCTAAACAGCTCAGAATGGGGGATCAGTTTGTTGGTTCTGACTGTCATATTTCCCACTACTAAAGAAGAAACACATTAATAATTCTGAGACAAAATAGTCAGCCAAGTGACTCAAACGGACTGACTTAACCAAACACACTTCCCACTCATCTATATTAGAAAAGCAATCAGATCTCTTTCTCCAAAAAAGGTCACCCAGGTTCACTTCAAATTAAACAGATACCTTTAACCACACTGCTTATCAATTCTTTTGCAACAAACCAGACCAGAAGTTGATGCTGGGAATATAATCAAAATCATTGGATGGAAACTCAGTACAGAGATCGTTTTTATTAATCTACAAAGCACCATAAGTAACCTAAAGCTATAACAAATATTTAACTTCAAAGAAAAAAAATAAGGCATCTATTGAATTGAGGGTAAGAAAGCAAGGACAAACTAGGTAGATCCGTGATGGTGAACCTGTGGCAGGCGTGCCAGAGGTGGCACATAGAGTCTTCTATGTGGGCACGCGTGCCATCGCCAGCTGCTCTTCTGCTCTTTTCAGCTGCTCTTCACAGGTGCTGGAGCGCTGGAAAATGGTCTGAAAAATGGCCCAAAACAGGCTGTTTTCCCAGGTCGTTTTGGGGCTGTTTTCAGACCATTTTTCAGGCCATTCTCAGGCTGTTTTTCAAGCGATTTTCCAGGCCATTTTTCAGGCCGTTTTCTGGGCTTTTTTCAGGCTGTTTTTCAGGTCATTTTCCATGCCCTTTTCAGGCTGTTTTCTGGGTTGTTTTTCAGGCCATTTCCAGGCTATTTTTTCACGTCCTTTTCAGGCCATTTTCTGGACTGTTTTTAGACCATTTTTCAGGCCATTTTCAGGCCAAAAACAGCTTGAAAACAGCCCGAAAAACAGCCAAAAAATGGCCAAAAAAACAGCCATGCTCACCGGCCAGCTTTTGTTCGGGTTTCTGGTGCTCCAGTGTGCACACATGTACACACGGTCCAGTTTGGGCACTCGGTGCCGAAAAGGTTTGCCATCACTGATCTAGATTATATTATACTTGCAGTGAGAGTATATGGTGAAGCATCCAACATAAACTAATGGGCAAAAGTTGGTTTCATCTCCAACTGTCTCTTTACAGATATCTCTTTAGACACTACATTAAAATTTCCTCATTAACGTGATATAATTTTATAATTTATTTGTATCCCATCTTTATTGTTTTTCAAAAAACTCAAGGCTCAAATAACAAACCTTCCTCCTCTAATTTTCCTCACAACAACCCTGAGAGAGAATGACTGGCCCAAAGTTACTCAGCTGGCTTTCAGGCTAAGGCAGGGTTTGAACTCACTCTCCCGCTTTCTATCCTAGTGCCTTAACCACTAAACTAAACTGGCTCTGATGTTTGATCATATATTTTCATATCACACAAGTAAATTTTATCATCAATTTTTATTCTAAGCTAAGAAATAAGTAAAATAGCATACTACAACTATTTTTCATTTAAAATTAAAATTACTAAAATCTTCAGAGAATTCAAGTAAAAAACTTAGCAGCAACCAGATAACTATAACTGCACTCAACAATGAACTAAAGGGCCACTATCAGTGAGCTGTTGGACAGCATTACTTGGTCTGCTGTGTGGATGCTTGAGTGGTTTAGGGGTGGGGAATTTTTGGTGGGTGGGGGTGTGTCTGGGGATTGTCATGTGTGTTGGGCTTGGTCTCTGGGTGTTATGTGAATTTTGTTATATGGTTATACTGTGTATATATGTACAATGACAATAAACTTTATATAGAGACATAAGTGAATTGGAATTAATTTAGTTTCTGTAGATTTACTCAAAGTATGACTATTAAATATGTGCTTGTTACATTTTTGATTAAAATTACTACATGTATAGATTTTGAATTTTCCAAAGAGAAGGTTTTGTAAAAGTGGGGGAACAGGAATCTCAATGTGATTATACCCTATTATTTGCTAACAAGATAAAAGTATAATTGATGTTGAATGTAATAGTAAATAATCAAAATTGTTATTCCCATTAAACAAATTTCCCATTAAATATCAGTCCTACACTGGTTTAATCAAAAGCTTCACTGTTTTCAACATAATTTAATGCTTAATTACTTGGGCATAAATTAAGAGATGAGTAGATTTAGGAAAGCTTTTTAATCTCAAAATAAGCCTTCTCCTGCGTGTCATGTTGCCTCTTGCAACCAAGAAGAAGAAAAAAAGCCTCTTTCAGTAACAATTTGCTCTCATTCTTATATTAACAAAACAAAATGTACTGCCCACTAATGAAGAAAATGAAGGTGGATTACTATTACATTTTTTTTAATGCAGACCAACAATGCTTATTTTTCAGGTTTCTTACAGTAAGCTATACAGACTGCTTTGGAGTTTCCCTTTAAAAAAGTCCCTGCTCCCTAAATAATTTAGCCTCCTTAAAAACCAAATGCACAATTTGCACAATTCCTAGTCCAGTAGAAAGCTACTGGACAATCTGCAATAGTTAATAAGGTCCCAGGAAATTTTAGATATAGGGGAAGATTAGACCCCATCATGAGGCAAAAAAGACGTGATCCTGCCTTCCCTGGGATGTTAATATCCAGCATCTATTGCATATTCGCTTTTCCTTCTCTCCCATCCATTCCCAGCCTCTATAGATACAAGTTCTCCCCCTCCTCCCAACAACAGGCCTTTCAACAGCAAAATGAAATTCCACCTGTTGAAGCAGCTCAGCTTCAGCAGCTAAAATTACCACCAAGAATGCACCACTCCAGTTACCCCAGAGAAGGCCCAGACGCGCCATGCTGCCTCAGGAACAGGTGGCTGGACCCCACCCATCCTCCTACGCCTTCAGAAAAAGGATACGGGTATTTGGGTACAGTGGGGAGAGAAAAGGGTAGGAAGCAGCTCCTTTAGGGATATCCCTTTCTTCAGATCTGTTATTCTCCACCCTTAAAAGGTAAACTAGCATCCAGTTCTGCACAAATTGTTAAACTAAACTAAAATGAAAATGGGAAATTTATAATTCAGCATGTTCAGCATCTAAGCATTTCTTAGTACAGTACACCATATAAACCAGGTCACATTAAAATACAACATGCTATGCCCAAATACATAAATTGTGTTAGATGAACACAAAAACTGCTTTGTTAACCCTTATTTTAGGATTGAAACATAGGGGTGCACAAGTTCTGTCAACTCAAGAAAAACACTTGCTTTCAGCTGTACCTATGTAGTATGGAGGAAGCTAAACCCCTATCTGGAAAATCTGGAAAATCTCAAAAAGCTAAACGGGATTGGTTCTATTTAATATTTGGATCAGGAAAATCTCAAAAAGCTAAACGGGATTGGTTCTATTTAATATTTGGATCAGACATCACCTGGAAATTTTACTGTACTATTCCAAACATTAAAAAAAACCCAAAAGACAATTGTAGATCAACCATTTTTATAGATCCATGAAATCTCCAGGAGCTAAGTCTAAAAAAAATTGCTGGAGATATGCATCCCAAAATAATCCAGGATCAGTCCCTGAAGTCTTTTTTTGCCACCCAAATTATTATCATGACCTCTCTCTCTCTCTCTCTCTCTCTGTCTCTCTCTCCCTCCGTCCCTCCCACTTCCTCTCTCCCTTTTTCAAAGAACATCAGATGTGCTTCTGACCATTATAGCTTATGACAAACTAAAAAGACGGTGGATGGTCAGATTTACAAAACACATTTTGTGTTGTGTACCTTAACCCTCCAAAATGAACTTAGGTAGGAAGCAATAGCTAGAATTGTGCACTTTTTCCTCATGATGGTGCTTTCTACAATCAAGCTAGGAAACCTATATCTGTGCTCCCCAAACCTCTGGAGGGCAGGAGGTAAGAGAGCCAAAAAGAGGATCAGCTTTCAGATATTCAAGGGAAATTCCAAGAAATGGGATTGTGTGCAAAGAGCGTATCTAGCCACAAACAGTAACTTTTTTTAACAACTTTGCTGAACAAAATTTTTAATCCCTTTCATAATAAGGGACACTCCAGTTGTGTTGAAGATAGTGTTTCATACAAATATGAAACTGTGCTATTATTTACATACATGTAATGTGAAATGAAAAATTGAAATATAATATTAATGAGAAGGATTTCCATGGTTTAGTTTCTTTTTCTCCTTAAAAGTGAAATTATTGCCAAACCTTTTTCTATATGTTACTACAAATGAAAATAGTTATTCTGCAGCTACTGCCTACTGATCATCATTAATTAGGAGAAATTATCCACCACCAATTATCCACCATGTACAAAAGTTACATGCTGTCAACCTCGCTTCCCTGCATATGTATTTAAGGCATCACACAGATATTTATTCAAGCCAATAGGATGGCTCAGGATTAAAGAATGCTAGGCTATTTATCCAACCATTCAAAAAATTCCACACCAGCTACCACAAAAAATGTTTTCTAGCACACCTGAATACACACAACTAGTTTAACTCCTTTCAAACCTACAAGTGACTAACATTTTCAAGTTCCCATGATTTAAAAGATTAACATACAGGACACTAACCACACTGAGTAAACATATGACTATTTACACACCTGGATTAAATATATTCTAATGAGAAAGCAGTAGAAATAACTGACATAGATGCATTATTATCATTAAAGTCCCAAAGCTAAATTTAGAAATTACAATAAATTGTACAAATTAATATTATAGTTTTGCATATTTTGCATTCCTCGTAATCTTGGCGAGGACAAGGAAGGAACAAAGAACTAGACCTACCATTTGAACAACAGAAAACAATATATTTAGCCTTTTTGGGGAGGGGGGGGGAATCTCATGAAAACACTGACCACAAACTTTTAAGCTACTTTTCATAGCTCCAAAGCTTAGATTCTTACTTTCAAGGATGTAAAGCCAGTCACCCAACTCCAGATGAGGCAGCGCAATTGGTGTAGAAAGACATGCATTCATATTATGCAATCCGCTTGATCTGAGCAGCAGGTCAAATTCATCTGCACAGGAAAGAACTACAAATGGGACTTCTCCACACCATCCCTAAACCCTTGGTGGGGCAGGCCTAGACACAGATAAGGGAAGCGCCCATTTTGCTTGGCAGCAATCACACTGGCAGGCCCCTTGCTGACTCACACATTTCCTTCCCCCAAAATGAAAGCTACAAGATACACTGAGTATATTGAAGTATATGTCCCCATGCCAAATCCACAAAGCCTCTGATATGCAGTCTAGAGATTATACGATTTGCAGTCAAAGGCATCTAAATGGAACCTGTTTGGAGAATCTGGGCCACCACTATGCTTGCCCCGACTAGGTCCATTTTGTGTGGCAACCCTCTGCCTGATAACAATTTCTTGCAATGGTCAAAATACAATTGCTCCCTATTGTCACCACAATAATCACTCTCCCCTCTTAGAGAATGCATATATAGAAGAAGACTAGAAATGTGTGCCATCCATGCACACAATCAGATAGTCAAGCCAAGGGAATGACTCAGTGGCTATTGACCTTTGTATGTCAACCAAGTCTGTTTAAAGAACTGACCTACAGCTCACCCACCCCCTTTCTATTTGTCCTGCCACATCAAGGAGGTTAAATGAAGCTGTCCACTCATCTACTGATCTCCCTCCTGGTCCACTCTGCCTGCCCCTTCTGATATTGGAGGAAACCCCCTCCCCTTCTCTATCTCTACTAAGCCACCTCCAACTGTGGGAGGCGGATTAACCCATTTTCTTTAATAACCACATTTGTCACCGTAAATGTGATTACAGTTTGCTACCCAACTGGGTGTGCAGTGACCAGTGGGAAGTGGGAAAGGCAAGTGCACATGCACGAGACTGGGAGAGGGGGGGGGGAGAGGTGCAACAATACAGGAACGGACAGGTAATTACTTCTGCCCTCTCTGGGGATGGCAGGGCTGCCTATGTCTTGTTAATGTGGTCACTTTATTCACTCAGTTCTCATTTACTTCAAGAGCACACCCAGAGAAAACATTCTAACGCCAAGGGCTGTGTCTGGGGAAATATAAAGATGAAGCAAGATCAATGCAACTCCCCCCTTAAACACAAAGAGCAAAGAGTTCCCCCACCCACCCCAAATTGACTGATCAGCCAAGAGCTACTTGGTGCTACAAGACTCCAGTTGCTGTGAGGTTATTTAGTGACGGCCATAGATCACATCCCTAAGACAGAAGGTCAGTAGTAGCCTTGGCAGGAAAACTGCTTTTATTCATTTCATTTATTTTTTAAGCTTATAGTCTCTTTGGCTGCAGAGAAACATCTGAAAGGAAGAGTTTGGAGATTAAGTGCTTCTCTCAAATAGGTATTCAGCACTCCATAATCTCTGTCCCATATTTTTGTCATACCAATATTTTTGTTCCATACCTGTTCGTTTCCACTTCGAGAATGAAAAAAAATTATGTAAGCAAGGAAAGACTAGGATGGAGTTCCTCTACAAAAGACAGGATATAAATCTAAGTAAATAAATAAAGCCACTGAATGGACGTTGCTTACCTGAACGTCCTTTTATGCTCGCTGCGAAGACATTCCTACGTCTGGGTTATGTTGACTCCCATTCGCTCGACTGAGTGTCAATCAATTTCCCTCTGAAGCTGGTCACGCCTCCTTGTCGGCCATTACAGCAGTCTTTTTTACGAAGTCGGCTCCCCAACAGATGAAGATGGACACCCGAGGAGCCAGATCAGAAACCGTTTCAGCTATAGAGGGAATAAGACAAAAAACCCCACCCAAGGCCAGGAACCGGCGAGATCACGGGTGGGACAGAATGTCTTCGCAGCGAGCATAAAAGAGACGTTCAGGTAAGCAACGTCCATTTTCATGACTCGCTGCTCAGACATTCCTATGTCTGGGACATATCCAAGCCAAGTCCATAGGGAGGGAAAGACGCCTAATCCTGGCCATGGGGAGAAATTACAGATTGTAAAACACGTCTGCCAAAGGCAGCATCAGCAGAAGCATAAACATCCAAACGGTAATGCTTAACAAATGACGTGAGGACCAAGTGGCCGCTCGACAAATATCGTTTATGGAGGCCTGAGTGGCCCAGGCAGCCGATCCCTCCTGGGGCGGGACCACCCTGCAACTCGTATGTCTTAGAAATACAGGCCTTAAGCCATCTGCCCACAGAAACTGAGGAAACTTTCTGACCCAATGAGGAAGGGAGGAAAGACACTTACAAAGCTCCAGTCTTCCTAAATGAAGCAGTTCTACTAATGTAGCGCTTTAGTGCCCGACGCACATCCAAAGTATGCCAACGTCTCTCGGAAGGATGGCTTGGGTCCGGGCAAAAATTTGGAAGCACAACGTCTTGTGCCCGATGAAAGCGAGTATTAATTTTTGGAATAAATGCCGGGTCCAAACGGAGAACGGTCTGGATAGAACACACAAAGATCACTCCTAATAGACAAGGCTGCAATCTCGGAGACTCTGCAGGCCGATATTATCGCCAACAAGAAGGCCATTTTCAAGGTAAGAAAAGCACAGGCTGACAGAGGCAAGAGGTTCAAAGGGGGATGAAGTTAAAGCTTGCAGGGCTAGCGTAAGATCCCATGTGGGATATCGATGAATTACTGGAGGTCACAAGTTAGTTGCACCCTGAAGAAAGGATAGGATTCTGGAATCATGGGATAAAGATTGTTGATTGTCCCCATCCAAGACAGTAGCTAGAGCCGCGATCTGCCTTCGAAGCGTTGCAGGAGCCAGACCTTTGGAGAAACCAGATTGTAGGAATTGGAGGACCTCTGGCATTGAAGCAATTGTCAGGTTGACGTGATTCGCAACACACCATCTGGCAAAGGTGTTCCAGGATGCATTATAAATACAGACAGTTGACGGTCTTCTGGCAGCTTGAATAATGGAAATGACCTCACTTGACAGGTGCCCTTTAGTCAAATGTATCCTTTCAAGCACCATACGGTCAACAGAGTCATTCTGGTTCTGGATGCTGTACTGCACCCTGAAGCAAAGAGATCTGGTCTGGTGGAATCTGCCATGGTGGTTCGACTGATAGTGCCCTGAGATTGGCGAACCACTCCCGCCGAGGCCAATGAGGGGCCACAAGCAGGAGGTCCTCTCGTTCATTTATCATCTTCCGAATCACCTTGGGGATGACCGGAATTGGTGGAAAGGCATAAAGGAGCCCTTAAGGCCACAGAGATCGAAGAGCATCGTGACCCTCCACCTTCGGTGATGGGAAGTGGGAGAAAATCTCAGCAGCTGGGCGTTGTGAACCGTGGCGAACAGGTCTAGCACTGGGAGCTCGAAGCGGCGAGACAAGTCCTGGAACAAACGAGGATGTAACTGCCATTCGGAGTGATCTAGCTGACCTCTGCTGAGCCAGTCCGCCTCACGATTGATTGCGCAGAAGATGTGTTCCACCTTCAGAGATAGGACGTGGCGCTCCGCCCACATCACCGTTCTGTCTCCTCCATCAGCGCCAAGGAGCGAGTGCCCCCCTGACTGTTGACATGGGCCTTCGTGGCCATGTTGTCGGTTAATATGAGGACATGTTAATGAAAAACTTGTTGGCGGAAATGTAGGAGTGCCAGGTGGACTGCACTAGCCAATTGATGTTGTGTAGTTTCTCCGAGGGATCCCAGGTGCCCTGGGCTAGCTGGGATTGCAGATGGGCACCCAAGCCTTGAAGACTGGCGTCCATAGTCAGAACGATCCATTCTGGTTCCAGGAAGAGAGAGCCCTGATGTAAAGCTGGGGAAAGCCACCAACGAAGAGAGAGGCGAACCGGAGCTGGCACTGTCACCTTAGAGAGAGACTCCCCTCTGCCTTGCTTTTTAAAGGGGAGGAGAAACCACTGAAGACGACATAGGTGGCATCGCACCAGGGAACTATGGCTATGCGTGATATGAGCTTGCCCAGAAGTTGAGAAAGAAGAAACAAAGGTACTCTCCTTTGTGACAACACCTGGGACACCAACTGTCGAATACTTGATTGCCGGTTGCGAGATAGGTAAACAGGACCCTGGGTGGAATCGATTATTGCCCCTAGATGAAGGATTTGAGTCGTGGGGCGGAGGTGGCACTTGTCGATGTTCAGGGTAAAGCCGTGAACATCTTCAGGTTCTGCAGAGCCTGAATCACCAGTTGCCTGTCCTGGTCCGCCTGGATCGCTGACGACGACAGGATCTAAATATCGTCGAGGTAAGAAGCCAGTCGAACAGGAACCTCTCTGAGCAGCACCGCCAACACCACTAGGAGCTTTGTGAACATTTGAGGTGCTGACAAGAGGCGAAAAGGCATGGCCTTGTACTGAAAGTGGCTGTTGTCAAAAGCAAACCTCAGAAATTTTCTGTGCACCGGATGTATGTGGACATGTAGATAAGCTTCCTTCAAATCTATCAATTGCATGAAATCCCCTTGGCGGATGCATCCCAGAAGAGATTTGAGGGAATGCATCTTGAAGCAACGATATAGTACGTGCTGATTCAGTCGTTTCAAGTTCAGAATTCCCCTCCAGCTCCCCGAACTTTTCGGGACAAGAAATAAGGTTGAATAAAATCCGGTTTGCTTCTGATCTTCCAGGACTGGCTCTATGGCCTCTATTTGCAGAAGATGTTGGATTTCGAGGGCCAAAAGATGCCGTTTGGCCGGTAGAGAGGGCCACAGGCACAGAACATAATAATTCGGGGGGGAGTAGCGGTGAATTCCAAAGCCAGGCCGCTGGTGACCATGCGGACAATCCATGAATCTGATGTGGTAGTTTCCCACTGGTGGAAGAACACCTGTAATTTGCCGCCAATGGGGATCCGAGACAGTGAGTCACCTATCTCTGCGGGAATAGCGGGTGGAGGAGGCCCTAAACAGACGTCTGAAACTGGATTGACAGCGGCCGCAGTCCCGAAAGGAAGACCAGTCTGAAACAGGCTGGTAGGGAAACAGTGCGGAGCGATGATATGATGCACCCCCGGTGCTTTGGTCCTGACGAAATGGCTGCTTCTGGTACGGTGAGTAACGACTGTCCTGACGCCAAAACGCAGAAGGTAAGACCGTTTTCTTGTCCCTGTTTTCAACCAATTCCAAATCCAGGGATGTGGATGTGGATTCCGTTTGTGCATCCTGTTCCCAAACAGGGAAGAACCTTTATAAGGAGCCGCAATCAGGCGCCATTTTGATTTCATGTCAACTCTCCAATTACGAAGCCAAAGAAGGCGACAGGAGGAAACTGTAAAAGCCAAAGCACAGGAAGCAAACTTGGCCGCGTCCAAAGATGCATCCTCAGAGTATTCAGCTGCCGCTACGAGTTTAGCTACAACTTGTTGTAGGTGGGCAGCCTCCGGTGGTAATCTGTCCCTCAATTGGCACAGCCAGACCAATGATGCCCTGTTGAAGAACGAAGCAGACGAAGCTGCCCGAATGGCCCAGGCAGCCGCCTGGTGTGTTCTGCGAAAGGCCATCTCGGCCCTCTTGTCTTCAAATTTAAGGCCATCACCAGCTTCCCCAACGAGGACAGAAGAAGACGTAAGACTAGCCACCGGATCATCTACAGCAGGCAGTTGAAGCAAGGCATCAAGCTTTGGTGCCAAGCAATACAGCTTTCTATCAAAGGAATTTGGACCAGAAAGAGAAGCAGGATGCTCCCATGGCTTTTGAATGACCTGTGAAAAAAGGTCAGGGCAAGGTACAAAGTCATAGTCTGGTTTAGGAAAGAGAAATTAATTGCTATTGGGATCAGACTGAACCTGGGAAGAGGACAGTTGAGCGAGGCCTGTGTTCATATTCATGGCCACTTTAGCTTTGTGTAATAGAGCTTTAAACAAAGAAGGTTTAAACAAGCCTGGAAAGGCCGGTTTATCCGGAGCTGTTTCCTCATCCTCAGATAGTTCAAAGTCCTCCAGATATTCCTCCTCCCAGGTCGGCTCAGCCACATGACCATAGTAGAACGATGAAGGTTGTATAGTGGTAGACTGCATATGACAAGGAGGTGCCACGTTACACTCAGGTGGAGGCAGACAACCAGTCTGTTGCAACCCAGCTTGAAAAATGTGGGTAATAGCCTGTGATACTAAAGAATTAAAATCCAGAAACTGCCCAGCATTATGGCCTTCATCTGCACGGAGCCTGGCAGCAATTGGCGTGAAAGTTGCCTCAGGGGCAGGCCTAGGCAATTGAGATACATGACTGGCAGCGCTAGGAGATCTGTGCCTGGAGGCATTGGGGTCAGGATGAACAGTGGCCATACCCTAGTCGTGAGAAGAAGGTGCCACATCCCATTGCAGACAAGTATCCTGATCAATTTCGTGAGGGAGAACAGCAATATGTTGAAGTTGGTGGTCAGCCTCCCCTTCAGTTGGCTCAGGGCAAAGATTCATCTGGGCCTGATGCTGTGCTTTAGAAAATTGTTTTTCTAAGGCATTGTGCCTTAGTGGCCTTAGGAGCCTTAGCCTTTCTCCCTTTGATCTGTTTTAGGGAAGGCACAGGGGGAGGAGATGGGGCCTGTTCCAAATCTGAAGATAACTCCACATCCGCCATAGCAAATGGCAAATATCAATCCAAGAATCAAATTTTAAAGAATCACCTTTAATTACACACACACACACACACACACACACACACACACACACACACACACACGTGGTGCTCTCTCTCTCTCTCTCTCTCTCTCTCTTTTTGGAATAATTCTCCTCCCTCAATTTAGGGCCCACAAAATAGTAAAGAAATTACTTCCCTGAGAAGCAGAGGCAGCAGCGATGATCAGCTTAGCGATGGATGGCAGGATAATAATGGACAACGTCCAAGGCCTGCAGCTTCACTGGCATCGCTGAGAACCAAAGTTCAGGACGCAATAAAATGACGCCAAATTTATCCAAAATGGCTGGTGGCAGCCAATGATAAAATGGCGGCTGGTGGGGCCGTAGCAGCAAATGCACCCCTGGCCTAGGCAAAAAGAGGCACCGAGGGGTAGGGCCTCCAGAACAAAACTGGCAAACCGCCAACTAGCTGCAGCAGAGGTAAATGGCGGGCTCAATCCACCGCCACGAAGCTCGCTTTCTTCCTAGGAGTATGTCAGCCGGCAGGGACTCTCAGCCGCTAAAACAACCGTTGGTGAGGGCTGCGAGGGCGAGACTGTAATGCTTAGCAAGCAAGGCCCATGGCTAAATGCAAAAAAACGGTGGGGAAATGGCCGCCCCACTCAGACAAGCAATAATAAGCTGTGAGCAGCACCCGGAGCCCCGGAATGCTGCCTCCTCAAAGGATGACACTGACAGGAAATCCCACGCTGGGCCGCCCTCACTAGTGAAAAAGATGCCAAATTTAGTTAAAGAAATACAAACAAACTGCAGCGATTGACACTCAAGTCTGATTCGGACAACTGAGTGAAAAAGACTGCTGTAACGGCCGACAAGGGGGCGTGACCAGCTTCAGCGGGAAATTGATTGACACTCAGTCGAGCAAATAGGAGTGAACATAACCCAGACGTAGGAATGTCTGAGCAGCGAGTCAGGAAAATACTCAGTTTTGTATTGGTTTAAATTTCCAATTCACAAGTACCAGTACTTACATAATTTTGGTCAATTTTTTAGCCTTTTTGACCTAACTGCTATAGTGAGGATCAAGGAGGAAACAATTTATATTGTTTTTGTTTGTTTGAACAAACTGACCTGTTTGTAAAAATCAGGTAAATACATTGCACATGAGGAATATGCATAAGAAGCTTCAAGTAGCAGGTTCTCCTTGCTATATGTAACATGCATTCATCAAGGAAAGTTTCATAGGAAGGTCATGATGGGCAAAACAATCAGAACTTAAAACATTTTTTTCATTCCCTGACAACCTAAATAAATTCAGACAATTGATCAAACTGTGTGATCTATATCTTTCTACCAATACAAAAGGATAGCACTATTAATTGGCAAAACATAATCCCCTCAAAACTATAGGACTAGAAGAGCTAGAAATAATGTTTTTCAAACATGAGGGAGATAGTTCCTTGGGTCAACTACAGAGAAGAATGGCTTAATGTATTATCTCTTGGTAGCAAAAGATGCTTTCACTTGAAATGATGTATTCTGTTCAGAAGTCTCAAGCCTGCGGAGTCCCCCATTCTCCAAGTTCTCACTGTAATTCACATCCATCCATTCCATTTCTGGAACATTTTTATTTATATTGGCAAGATCCTTCCTTAGTTTTGCATATTTTGCTGAATTGAGGTATCACGTATATGGAGCAATTTGGCAGAAACAAATTGAACTACTTATGGCCCAACAGCTCAAGCAGCTGCTAAATCTTCTGAAAATCTTTTTTTAGAATATTGTTTTAGATTAAAACTTGCTTCAGATCCACTAGTGCATGTTTGAGCAACTTTGTTTGCTCCACTATTAAAATGAGGGAAGTGGGGAAGTGAGTCCTTTAAGATCTCTGCTAGATCAGACCAAAAGCCTCTCTGATCAAGTATTTGATTCTCACAAGAGTCAACCAATGTCTCTGGAAAGCCCATAGGTGCTCTTTATTTATTTATATGTTAAATGTATGTCTCACTTTCCTGTCAGGAGCTCAAGGCAACTTTTAAAATGTCCCTTCTTTACATTTTTCCTCACAATTATATTCCTGTGAAGTAGTCTGGACTGAGAGTAACTTTCATTCATACTCTCAAAATGACTATACAGCCTCCAACAAATAAGCCCCAGTTGTCATCATGTCCTGAAGCCACAATAACTTTATCATTCAAGAATCTATCTAGCCACATATCCACATGAACATTAATGAGTCACCCCAAAACCAGCTTTCTCCACCTCTGCTTTCAAACAGTGAAAACTACAAAGCATTGTCCTTGAACTACTCCAAACTAAAAAGTCCAAATATTTCCATAAACCCTTGGGATTTTTGAGTTTTAAGCAAAACAAAATTTTATTGGATAACAGGAGTTTCCCTGTGGTATGTAATAAAGACGAAAGTGGCAAAGGAGTAAAATACCCAGCAATGTATAAGTTCTTCATCACTATCCACAAAGCCCATTCTTCCTCCCTAATCCCCCTTCGCAGACAATGAGGCCATTCCAAGGGAGTTTTGGCTGCCAAATCTCTCCTTTTCTCACCATATCCCTAAACCTCCTCAACCCACTCCTCTGCTTAAAACGGGGAGAGAAGCCGGCAGTCTTGGCACCCAGCTCCCTCAGAAATCCCAGCTGCTAGCCTTTCCATCTCCAAGTCTTTGCTGAAGGGGAGAGACACGAAGGCTAGAAGTATGATTTCTCTAGCTCAAATCCGGGAATAAACTATTTCCGATCCATATTGTGGGGGCGGGAATGGTGGGGGGTAAGAAGAGTCTGGAAGAGACAAGGCAGAGAACCAGTCCGCAGTGGTGCAGTCTAGGCAGAAAACAGCGCACATGGCAACATAAGCAGCTTCCCGGTTATAAATAGATACCCCAAGAGATGGAGCGCAGAAGGATAAAGGTTCATAATACCAGCACTAGGGACCACATATGAGTTATAGAGGTGATCTGATGTTGTGATGGCGTGCCTTTTGATTATGGGAATCCTTAGGCGAGTGTCTACTTTCTCCTCTTCCTTCTGCAAATGCACAGATATAAACATTTTGAAATGCCAACCTTAGGACCAGTCAGGATGCCTGCTCTCCGTCCCTTTTACTACTTGTCAAGATCTGTGGGGCAAGGCAGCGTGGGAGCAGAAGCAAAGCTGACAGCATTGCTCCCTCTCCTGTTCTCGTTTTCCTTGACCTTTCTGGTGAAAGAAAAACATACTGGAATATCCTCTCCAACTCCTGCTCCTGAATAATGATAATAATAAAATAATGGCAGAGGCAAGAGGAAAAAAAGTTCACATTTAGATTTTTTGGGCTTTCCACTGGGATCATGTGAGGGAGGGGCATCCCACATCAATATATATATTTCAAAAACATGGGTTGATACCATGGAAATGGATCATTAATTTCACAGCATGACTTGGCCATGTGTCACTCTAAGCCATGGCTTAATGAGTCACAATCAGATGGGCTCTTTCAACACATTAAGGATAAAACATAAGCCATGGTTTTCAAATCACACCAACTGGGCTCATCCACCATCAAAACCAAACCAACCACATGCTGCTCCAACTCACAAACACAAGGATTTTTGCTTTAAGGTCATGGTCTGCCAGAGATTCACTGGATAGGCACGTCATTGCCTTTTTAGCCCCAGAATCTGGGACTCTCTCTGCCCAATGCCATCCAATGTTAAAAATAAACAACGTTCCTGTTTATTCAGCAAACCAAAGCAGAATTGGTCTGTCGGTAAATACATTTTAAAAATTTGAATCTAAATGAAAAACTGGGACAGGTTTACACATCATTACTCTGATGACAGCATGTTAGAAATAAACAAATGTATTTCCTACTGTGGACCGGCAAGGATGATAGACTATAATAGCAGGAGGCAGCTATGTCACCTGTATATAATGACAAGGAGAGGAAACACTACAACATTTAGAGTTTGGGACTATGGATCCAAAAAAACCGAGCTGCCTTCTAGAGCAGTCTTCACCATCAAAGGCAACATGCTGCCTATGAATTCTGGGAGCCATAATATCACTCTTCTACCTATATAATTTCTAAACAGTTTTCAGTGGAAGAGCTCATCCAAGACAAAAACCATGATTATTTAACAATTTGAAAATTTTCTGGAAGGGATCAGGAGGGTAACAGAAAAAGAATTCTCTTCTGCACAGTATAACCTGTAGACTTTCTGAATCAAGGCCTTTTTATGCAAATATTTCAAAATACAACACTTGCAAATGGGAAATCATTGCCACACAGGACTCAGTCTAACACACATGCAGTATTAGTCTTGTGATGCAGCCATGACAACAAAGCAGGGCATTAGCACATAGAAAACTAGGCTGCACATAATTGTGTCATCCAAACCAGCTCCAGAAAAGCTGTAACTCCCATATACTACATTGTAAAAAGTTTCACATATATTACTATACAATGCATGCTCTGTTCCATACAACTCATTCCGTTTCTGCTAACTATGACAACATTTGCAAGACAAAGCGATTCAATGAAATCCTGCTACCTGACCAGTGAAAACTCCCCTCCTTTCCCCATCCACTTTTGAGCTTTTGCTGGGTTTTCCCCAATTCACTTTCAAGTACATATTAGCCTCCTTAACAAATTGATGCCATATTTTTCCTTCTCTTAACCAAAGTCCTTTTTCAGGTGCTTTAATTCTACATCCATCAATGATTTTCCACACTAATCCTGCATCCCAAGAATGGCAGCTCATTCATTCCCAATGTAACATCACTGGCACATTTCTTAAGCAGGCAGCATAATATTCTCCACTGAACTGCAGAACTCTGATTCAGTTCATCACACTCTTATCCAGAATCTCCAGCCTGATCGTTCAAAGGAGAACCTTCCTTGTTCACTACCCCATTTCAAAGCGGTATTTGGATCCAGTCAAGCGAAGCACTGCAAATAGAGACATCTCACTCCTTACGAGAGGCAAGAAGAAAGGATTTCAAAGGAACAGAGAAAAATCCAGCTGGGTGGATAAATACACATGACCCAACCCCAAATATCATTACTGTAGGTTTAAAGTTTTTAACTCTATTGAAACTACTCCAGATTGGAAGACTCGGGATACTGTTTGCAAGCAAGCTAATGAAGGCAAAAGGCAAAAGTGCACTGGAAAGATAAAAAGTAGAGAACGACCCCAAGCAGAATTAAAATGGGGGAAATTTTAAGAAATACGTTTTCCTTCGTCCACATTATTTTCTTCACTTATGAAAAAACAATTTTTCTTTAAACAGGAAACAAGAGGATTTTATATTCTCTTGAACTATATACACACTGACACAAACACTTTTTTTAAAAACTTGAACCTTACCTGGTATATGTTCAAGCCACCATTACATTACTACTACTGAATATATTTTATCTCTAGCCCTTCATGTGTTTCTACAGCAATTCCAAACTTCTGTACTAATTTCTACTTGTAATTATCGCCAGTAGCTCTGCTGCTTTCTATCAGGGATACACTTATTTGATGGTAACTAGTGAGTAATATAGTATTTAATACTATATTACTTACTAGTTACAGCACTCTCCTTGTTTGGGGGGTGGGGGATAGATAGACGTATTTTCATCAAGTCAACATCATTTTTCACGTTTTATTGTTATTCCATCTTGTTAAGAGTTGCCATTATTTGTCTATGGCTGTTTATTTGACAAAGAAAAAACCTCAGGCAATTATTCTGTCTAGTGGTCATTCCACCACTGGCAGCCCAATGGAAGCAGCTGAAAGCCTAAAGATTCAACTTCTGGAACTGGAAATTAATAACAGCATCGGCCTAATATGTATTCGGAATTTTTCCCAAACCAAAACTTGGATACAACTGCTTTGCGTGCAATAAATCCTCTATAAAAGAGCCAGGTAATCTTTTAATGATTCATCTATTTTTTATTTTCATTTTGGCCACCTTTGGAGTTTTCCAGAAAGAAGTTATATATAATCTGCAGCTTCTACCCCTTTCCTTGAAATTCTAAAGAAAAGTTTAAAATTCCCAAGTGCATAGATTGGCTGTGGCCATTCTTATTTTTCAATCAAATGTGTTGGGTACCATGGGAGTTGGGCAGGATACAAATTTGTTTAAAAAATAAATAAGAAGGATCACAGCAAATCCATGTCCTTGGAAATCAAATGCTTGTCTTTCTATAAAAAGCAATTCCTCAAAATGTTTGGAAGTCAACAGATACCTATGGCAGCTTTGGGCAAAACATCATAGTTCTCTTTTTGGAGAATCTGTCACTCTTTGGGCCACATAACCAATTTCTCCAAATCAGGCTCGTAATGACAGCTGGGTTTATTTCTATTGAAGTGGCCACTACAGCTGTGCAAACATTTGAAAGAAGCGCTTCGCAACATGTGGGTGTGCAAACAAAGCACCTCTCTTTGAATCCAAGTGTGAAGCAGCCTTGCAAAAGGTATGGGTCTCTTAACAATTCAAAGAGAGGTGCTTCATTCTTGCTTCCACACATACATTTCTGCCTCTTTCAAATACTTTTGCACAGCCCTTCAGGCTACTTACGCTAAACATTATAATGCACAAGCCCTACCAGAGTTCCTCAACTTGAATTCATTATTCTGTGCAAAACTTGTTTTACATTTTCTTCCCCAGGTGCAAGAGGACTGTTCCATCCTAGCTAAAGATCAAACTCATCAGGTGACAGGAGGGAAGATAAGAGGAGAAGCACTTTAGAGATCCATGGCAAATTGTATTAGGAAGATCAACTCACATTCCTTAAAGCAGAAAACAGTGACAAGTAAGACACTTGTTTGGGCTTCTCTGTGTTCTGGTTTTGCCATGCTGGACACAACGAGATTTTTAACCAACTTGCCAAATTCCCATGCGGGCATGCAACTACTATCATATAGGAAAAGGAAAGGTAGAGTATACTCAAGTATCTTCATTACTTAAGAGAGTAATGATATGCTATGACTCTCAAAGCAGAACAAACCAAGAAAGCAAAAAGCAAAAACACCCAGTCCTACCAGCATTCTTTATCAAAATATCATAAAAGGAATGCCTAGTACTCTTCTAAAATCCCCCTAAAGATGATTTTTAAAACTAGAAACTATGACAGTTGGGAAGAATGCCCTACCACAAAGCAGAATATAGCCAAGGTATATTGATTCTATTAAATCGACATGTAAGGAATTCTACCAAAAAAAAACCCCACAATTTTTCAACAGTCAAAAATATTAGAACTGCAAAATTCTAACCTTTAGAAAACATTGATGGATATTCTGTGGCTCAACCAATGTATCTGGAAGAATTGATGGCAGCCAATTCTGGAGTCCATAGTATAGCTAAACTGCAAAATTTAGATAACTAATATGGCAGGAAAGTAGTAGAGTTTTCTGTAATTCTTTGCTGCCGTTGAGAGGTCATCCAGATTTTTGCAGGCCAAATATTACTATATAAAATTATTTTTCCTCTGTTTTCTTTTTTTAAGGGAAATATGTTAAGATTACAGAATATTGTTTAGCTGCCATTTCAGTCACATTACAGAAATGATAAAGCAATTGAACCCTTTCTTCTAGTATTCTGACGAAATCTCATAAGCAAGTCACAGAAGATAAACAACTTTCACAATTTCATTTATGTACTTACATGCTGCCCCAATTGAGCAACTCTGAAAGTATTACAACTAAGATACAGTATACAAATTGCAACAAATATTCCAGGATGGACGGACACACACACACACACACACACACACACACACACAAACTAAGCCATCAAATATAGACTCTTCTCTGGTAAGGACCAAGTTCATATCATTCCCAAAAGCTCTCTGGAAGAGTTAAGTCTTGATGGTCCTATGAAATATTAGGAGCCTTAGGGTTGTTTTGATTTCTGGAGGTACACTGTTCCAGAGAAAGGGAGCTACAACACAGAACACCTGCCCAATGACATATTCCCAAATGGCTGGGTCCCAGAGGAAGTCCCTTCTCCAGGCTTTGCTTGATGAGCAGATGGCACTGGGAATAAATGGTTTCTAAGATACAAGTCTTCAGCCATGTAGAACTTTAAAGGTGACTATTATTGAATTGCATCCAGAAGTTACTTGTCAGTCAATGCAGCTCTCAAACTAGCAGTATCTCCAAAACTGATTCCACCTATAGCCTTTAGGTTTTCACTTGGAATTAAGGAATCACCATGTATAGTGCATTATTAAAATTTAATCCAGAAGAAATCAATGCATCAATAACCCTGAGCAGAGCCTCTTGATACAGAAATGGCCACAACTGGCACACCAGAGGGAACTGTGCAAAAGCCTGACTGGCCACAACCACTATCTTAACCTCAAGCAGGAGTCTAAGAAGACCTCCAGATTACTAGTCAACTATGTACCTACAAAACTCTGTAGGATGAAAGATGGAAAATTACTGAAACTGACTGCCTTCTTAGCTCACCAACATTCCACTCTGCTTATTCCAGATCCTAGCAGCCTCCAGACACCACCACAGAACCTCTATCTCATCTCCTGATTGGCCCTGGGTCTAGATATACAACTAGCTGTCATCATCATATTAATGATACCTGACCCTATATTTATAAATGAACTCCCGCATGTAATTCCTCTTGGTCCAAGAGGATCAAGAGTATTAAACTCTCTCATCTCAATCCACAATTATCTACAAGATCAGTGTGGTCCAGTTAAATGCACAGGCCTGAAACGTGACTAAAAAAGATCCAGTTAATCCTCTTTTTAAACACAATTTTACAAAATTCCTTTCTTACACCATCATATTATCTTATACACACACACACACACACACACAAACACAATATAAAAATAAAAAGCAAATGTAACGGGAGAACTCAGCCAGGACAAGGAGAACAGGTTAATACAGATGCTTTAAGTAGCCATTAATTTGAGTTTGGCTCAGCACATTATGTAAAACTAATTAATGTGGTTTATGAGCCACTACTTATTGCTTACTATGTGTGATCCAAACCACTCTAGTTTGTTTTACAAACTATGGTTAAAAGCATGAACTCAGCCACTTAGTTTATGGCTTTGAGAGAATGATTTCACTCAAAATTATTCAAATGCACTTCTTTATTATTGCGTATATATTTAAAGTACCATGTTTTTGTATGAAAGGATTGACAACCTAACAGAAAATGTGGCATTAAAGATAGAACAGCAGTTATAATGCGCTCAAAGATGGAAAAAATAGTCCAGTACCGCATTGGCAATATTGAGATAGATACATATTTATATCCAGTTCAGTTTTTCTCCTTAAAAATGCCCACCAATGCAGGGCAATGCTTAATTCTCATCCACTATCCCACAATCTTCTGCTTACGATGATTACTGAGACAGCCAAATGACCTATTCTCTCACTCTGCCATAAAAATATTTCTCAATATTGAAAAGATTATTATTAGGAGTTAAAATCAAACTCCATCACTGCCAACCCCCAGACAGAGAATTGGGAAGAGATTTGAAGTGCAGTCTCAAGTTCCTGTGTGATACAATTCTTGAATTATCCTGTGTGATCAGTTCTTGCTGCAATTACTTATGAGTTCAATCCCAGGCAGGCTCAAGGTCGACTCAGCCTTCCATCCTTTATAAGGTGGGTAAATTGAGGACCCAGTTTGTTGGGGGCAATAAGCTGACTTTGTATAAATATAAATATACAAAAGTATGAAGGCTATTGCTTAACACATTGTAAGCCACCCTGAGTCTCCAGAGAAGGACGGCATATAAATCAATTTTTTTTAAAAAAAAATTAAAATGCTCATGACTACCTTAACTTTTTGTGGCAAAGAATTCCATAGGCCACTGAACTGTATTTATCTTGGCGACACTATTTTTCTTAATATAGGCCAAATCAAATGAATCATGTGATTTACAAATTACTTAACTTTGAATTTCTACCTGCCTACAAGCATTTTACAGAAACAGATTCATAACTTGTCTTACAGATGGCGCACACACACACAGAGAGAGAGAGAGAGAGAGAGAGAGAGAGAGAGAGAACCAGAGCCGTATTTTCCCAGGGAAACCCAAGTTCCTTTTTTAAAAGAAAAAAGAACTAGTTGACAAGAAGCAGTCATCAAGTCTGACGCAATGTTTCCTGGTGTCACCCACATCATATAGTTTCATTCCAGCTAAAGAGGAACATCTCTGAGCAGGCAGGGTAGAAGGGGCAGAAATAACTGCTCAATAAGGAAAATGGTTATTGCCATCGGTGTAAATGTTTACACAAGAAGTGAACAATCCTATTGGCTTTCACCGTATACAAACTATTCATTTATAATTTTGAATTTACAAATGAAGGGTAGCGCTTGAGGTGTTGAACTAGAACTGATGAGATCTAGAACAGGTTCTGCACTATCCACAGCCATGGCAGCTGCCTTTGAGAACAGCAACTCCTTCAGCTCAACCTACTGAATAGGATTGCTCAAGTACTAAACTGTGTGTGTGTGTGTGTGTGTGTGTGTGTGTGTGTGTCTGTGTCTGTGTGTGTGTAAAGTTTATAAAAGTGAGAAATGATTAAGTAGATGGTTGCAGCAACTGCTCAATTTTAGTTAAAGTAAATCTACATTAAATCAAGCATAGGTTTTGTTCTAGCTGTAACCACTTATTTTTTAAACTTTCCCCTTTTCCAGACACACCATTGAAAGTTGCAGTGCAATAGTGTAATTAAAAGGCCAATCCACCACCCTCAACAACAGCTCCTGATTATCTTTACATCCATCCTTCTGTAGTGCATTCTGCATCCTTCTATTGTCCTTTCAGATATGCACATACTCCTCTAAGCATTACCAATCAGGATTCAGTTCTCACAGAACTCTTAACCACATTAAGCAAAGAACAATTTTAGAATCCTTAAAGATAATGATTCAAACAAACTGATGGTATTCACACAGAGTAACATTTTGATGTTTTGTTTGGTACCTATCCAATCCTTCTGCAGATTTGACTGCCTTAAAAAAAGGTAGAAAAGGGTTTTTAATGGAGGCAGATTTTTCTGTAAAGTTTTATTTTTAATGTCCAAGCTTTCTTATCCAATGAAAAATAATTTAAAATTCAAAGATGACCTGGAATATTTTTCCAACAGTGGCATATTTTTCACTAGCCATCAAAATGCACATACCAATCCTTCCACAATACAGAACTGTAATTTCACTATGTCTTATATAGAGCTGATAGACACCCTCAGATCTAGGTCAAGAAATTAGAATTTAATTCTAGAATAAATCACATGATTTAAGCAAAATAATCAAATAGGTGTGAACTGCTTTGTCTCATTTATATATGTTGTTTTAAAGGTAGAAATACCATGAACCAAGCTATCAATTATTTGTTAAATAGAAGGCATCCCAAAGATGAAAACAGATCTACAATTCTGCAAAATGCAGAAATATGTACTACTGAATACAGATTTCATTTTATGAGAATTTCAAGTTCATTAAAAAAGAAGGAAGGCATTATTATGCATAGCCAGATGGAGAACTACTTCTTAAGATATTGGAGTTTGACAGCAGTGTTTCAGTCCCTTTTATTACAAACTTGCATCTCATTCTATCACTAGCAAAATTAAAATATATTTATTCATGTGTGTGAGTATGTGTGTGCACACACACAAATGCAAAGAACAAATGTATGTATAAGTCTCAGATAATGCATTTTTCTTGTGCAGAGCTTGGCTTTTCAGAATCTCCCATTTTATGCAATAGAAAGATTGAATTTATGCATTTTTACTGTGCAACACACTACTGTTCTAGTACAACTCAGTATCATCTAATCTCAATTAATGTTACATTCTGGTCCAATAAAAGAGAAGCATTTTATTGCATACCATGATTAACTTATTACAAAATCCCTTGCTACAACACAGTGTAATTTGTGCCAGCTGCTTAGGATGCTAGGTTCATCTCTGGCTATTAACCAGAACCACTAAGAGGAATCTCTAGGACTTACAGCAATGTATCTATAAATGGCAGTGAAGAAGTACATACAACAGAGAAGTATCTTAACTTTAAGTAGGACCTTGGTCTGATTGCTTAGGCCAATATTTCTCAACTGCAGCAACTTTAAGATGTGTGGAGTTCAATTCCCAGAAATCTCCAGCATGATAAAAGGTAAAAGTAAAAAAAAACCCCACTGCTTTAGGCTACTCTTTATCTTAAGTAACTTAAGCTGTAAATTCCTTGCAGTATAGTCTATTCATTCATATAAAACTGCCTCTCTCTGTCTGATAATCATATATATTTAGAGGACCAGCTTCCATGAAAGTTAACACAAAATTCTCTTAAGATATGAGTAGACAATCTGAACGAAGGAACTCATGCAACCCTGAATCCCTTCTCTGCCACTATGGTGATCCTTCCATCTCACTGGTGAAAATGTTCTTTCCTGCCATTTTGAGACACTAAACACATGAAAACTGCCCTGTAAGTCTTGAAATAAACTTGACGTGCTTTAAAATGAAAGTTCACAAAACAGATGGATTCTAAAAGATCCTCACAAATAGAAGGAAAATCATAGCTCCATTCTTGAGTGTGACATAATACTGCACATTTTATAGCTTCAATCTACTTTTGCCCCCACCCTTTAACTCAAGGGTAAACAACTGTGGCCCCTTTACAACTTGTAGACTTCAATTCCCAGAATTCCTGAACCAGCCAGCCAGCCAGCCAGAATTCTGGGAGTTGAAGTTCACAGATTGTAAAGAGGCCATAGTTGCCCACTCCTGCTTTAAAGGTAATCCCTGGCCATGAACAGGTTGAATAGTTCGAATTCCTGGTATCATGTAACGGGGCAAGTTCCCATTACTTGTCCCAGCTTCTGCCAACTTAGCAATTCGAAAGCACATAAAAAATGCAAGTAGAAAAATAGGGACCACCTTTGGTGGGAAGGTAACAGCGCTCCGTGAGCCTTTTGCATTTAGTCATGCTGGCCACATGACCACAGAGAGGTCTTCGGACAGCGCTGCCTCTTCAGCTTTGAAACAGAGATGAGCACTGCCTTCTAGAGTCAGGAACGACTAGCACATATGTGCGAGGTGAACCTTTACCTTTAAGATTTAACTGACATTTAATTTTTAAAAAATAGAAGCAGGAACCAAATAAAACAAAAATAGAAGTAACAAACAAATAAAACAAAATTCATACATTCACATTGCACAGTAATTAATTTTTCTCCTTTTAATCAAACCACCTTGGATAACTCATCCACAACAATCTTACTGAGAGGTAGTAACTGGAGACTTAACTGTATTCTCTCTGTTTACATTGTAGGTGTAATGATGAAAATAGGGCATGATAACCCTGGATACTTTTACCAAGGGTATGTGAGGGCAAATGTATGTGTGGAAATAT
This sequence comes from Coluber constrictor foxii, assembly GCA_038048745.1. NCBI lineage: Eukaryota > Metazoa > Chordata > Lepidosauria > Squamata > Colubridae > Coluber > Coluber constrictor. Next base: position 77,962,362 of record CM075961.1, read on the forward strand.
TGTATGCAGGGCAACTAACTTTTTATCAAGAAATGTAAAAAAGGGAATTCCTTTTGCCCTTTAAAAAAGGAAGGTACTATTCCTGAGAAAAGATGATTATCTTTCTAATCTCATGAAATCTGCTTTTTGAACTGATAGGTCTGAATTCCCCTGCTTCAGGGGTACAGGCTATCTTCTTCTGTCTGGAACAGGTTTTCTGACTGCCACAGACAGGCCAAGCTGAAACCAAAACCACTTTCCTCTTTGCTTGCTTTTCTTTCACTCCCTCCTTCTGCACCATGTCCACACCAGATTCCAGAGGTCCACTCTGACTGATTGCAAAGATATCTTGGAAGGCAGCTGAGGTCTGGGTGAAGTTAAGCCAAGAGCTGGCTGTAACACCCTACAGTTATGGATTGCCCAGTCCTACACAACTCAAAAATCTGAGAGGAATTTAAAACGAATTCACTGCTTCTCAAGTTTGCAAAGAGAACAAAACATATTTACTCCCTTTTTATTTACAGATGGTCTTCATTTAGCAATCACAAACGGGGATACACTCAGTCATTAAGCAAAGCAGTCACTAAATAAAACCACAATTATGCTTAAAGTCTGTAGAGATTCTCAATCATCCAGTTTGTGGTTGTCCCAGTACTTTTTCAGGAGGCAATTGGACAAAGGTTTTTTCATACGACAACCAGGACTTTCAATCCAGGGCCATGCCATTCGGTCTGTCGTCGGCATCCCGTGCCTTCACGAAGGTCCTGGCCGCGGTCGCTTCCTCTCTCCATCTTATTCTCATCAGAATATGCTGTTACCAGGACGTCTTTCTTTGAAGATATCTTAAAACAAGAAAGTCCAGTTGCCTCCTGAAAAGCATCTTTGGGACAACTATGACCTGGATGGTTGAGAATCTCTACAGACTTTTAGCTATTCAATTTGGGATGAACATCCTTTGAATGGTGTGGGAATAGGAATGGATTTCCAGAAGGAAAAACTGCAGACTACAGGAACCAGAAGCAATGCTCAGGTGACCCTGAGGACACAGACTCCAAGTGCTTCAACAACCCTATAAAAGGATGTAAATTCCCAGCTGTCTGCAAAGAATATAAATCCTTTCATTCCCAACTATCCTGTCAGAGCTGAAGAAGCTTCTTGGAGGAGAAGCAAAATGTCTCAAAAGAAAAAACAAGAAAGTCCAGTTACCTCCTGAAAAAGAAACTTTGGCGCAACTATGCTTATAATCTTACTTTACTTGACACACCTGCAATGTTCTAAGTGTGGACATTGGTCACAACGCTACTTTTTCATCACCACTGAAACTGCAAATGGTCACAAAAGAAAGCAGTTCCTAAAAGAGGACTAGCTATGTGACTTCGCACAAGTCCAGTTTCAATAACCATTTCATGGGTGGTAGTCACACACACAAAAAAGCTAAACCATAAAAGGTCCTGCTTGCAACACTACAAATCAATAGTCAGTTTCAAAATCCCAGACAAGTTCCCACAGCTCCACCTGGCCTTGCTATGGCAGCCCTGAAGATGCTCCCAAAATGGCTTCAGGGCTGACAGAAGAAACTTACTTGAAGTCCCATTTGAAAGAGAATCTGGTGTGATCTAAGCTGTAGGCATCCTCCCAAACTGAGCCTTGTTCCATGCTAAACAACAGATAAATTTGGGAGTAATGTAAGCCACTCTGAATTGGTTCTGATTGCAGCAATTTATAAACAAAGCAATTGGCTAAGTGACAGCATACAGGTAGTTGAGCTCAAAATTTCTGTTGCTAAACGAGACAGTTGTTAAGTAAATTTTACCTCATTTCACAATCTTTCTTGCCACAGTTGTTAAGTGACTCATCGGAATTGTTAAGCTAATAAGACGGTTGTGAAGTGAATCTGGTTTCTTCATTGATTTTGCTTGATCGAAGGTTGAAAAAAATGATCACATGACTATGGGACACTGGAACTGTCATAAATATGAGTCACTTACTAAGCATCTGAACTGAATCACATGACCGTAGGAATGTTGCAACAGTCATCAGCGTGAAAACCAGTCATAAGTTCCTTTTTTTAGTGTTGTTGTAACTTCTAACAGTCACTAGATGAACTGTTGTAACTGCTTTAGCCCAGAGGTCTTCAAACTTGGCAGCTTTAAGACTTGTGGACTTCAACTCCCAGAAGCATATCTGGCTGGAGAATTCTGGGAGCTGAAATCCACAAGTCTTAAAGCTGCCAAGTTTGAAGACCTCTGCTTTATCCTCTCAAAATTTCTTTATTACCCCAGTTTACTTTTGCCTGCTTTTCTGAATAAGTGGCTCTGTTTTTTAAAAGGAACACTGGAATGGAGCCATCTCCTGTTACTATTGTTTAAAAATGCTTATGAAGCCCATGAAAATACAGTACAAGAAATACAACAGGAAAAAAAAAAGTTGAATTAATGAGGTTACATGTTTTGGTATCTTTGCAGTATTTGAAATATATGTGTAATATTAAAAAATAACATAAACATATATATAAAGAGAAGACAGGGAGGGTGGTAGGCACTTAGGGGAAATATCTACTATTATGCTGATGACTGTATTGCCTACCCTAACTTAAGCACAAATCACTGACTGTATTCACTGACTTCTCTTGAACATGGACAGGATTAATAAACCATGGATGGCTTTACCATGACCCAGAAAGGAAAAACCTAAAACAAACTGGGACTACTTTCCCTGACTCACTTTCAGCATGCCACGTTTATACATTAGCTAAATAAAACACATAATCCTCCATGCTCTTTCTCAACTAAATATGGCATTTTATGCAAATTATCTATCTGTTTTGGAAAAGTGGAATATAAATTTACCCCAAAAAAGTTAAGTACAAGTTTTAGTGACTTTGGCAACAACACAGGAGAATTCTGAATATGGTCAATGCAATATCCTCTTCAAATTTATAAAATGACTCCAGTCATTGCAGCTACAGTAGGCAATTGCCTTTCATATTTGCCATGGTTTGCCATTCTGTCACCTATTTTTTTTTTTTAATTTGATTTATATGCCGCCCTTCTCCGGAGACTCAGAGCGGCTTACAGTGCGTTAAGCAATAGCCTTCATACTTTTGTATATTTTATACAAAGTCAGCTTATTGCCCCCACAAACTGGGTCCTCAATTTACCCACCTTAGAAAGGATGGAAGGCTGAGTCGACCTTGAGCCTGCCTGGGATTGAACTCATAGAAATTACAGGCAGCTGGTGTTAATTGCTGCCTTTAGTAGGAGGCATTAGCCCTCTACGCTACACAGGCTCCTAAACTTTTCTTGCATGATGCTGCCCATGTCACTAGCTCTCTAGCCAGTCAGTTCCTTTAAAAGTGTAAACGCAGATTTGCATTTGGTTTTAGGATGTTTCTATGTAATATCCTGTCTGTCAGGCTCATAGAGTAGAGGCAGCTTTTATGTCAGAACAGGTGTTTTTTTTTTTCTTGGTGTAGACCCCCCCAAATTTCAGAATTAATGTAATGAATATGTCATCACATGCCCCCAAAATCGGAAATTGTGATTAAAGATTTCCAAGACCTTGCAACACCAGACAAAAGGACTGATGAGTTAAAATAATGAATGCCTTCCTGCAGCAACAGACCCACCTGGGCACATACAATATTTCCACCGACCTAACATGCTCTTGAAGAGTCAAGCAGGTACTCAGCTCAGATTTGGGAAAGGCCCAGTGAAAGAGACTGTGACGTCAAGACTCTGCTTTTTTTAGCTTGCCTCTTGTGCAAAAAGCCACAGATGCTGACCTTCAGCCCTAGTTCCCAATGCCAGATATTTCTCCTGGCCTGCTCTCTCTCTTTTCAATGGCAGGGGATGGACTTCGCGTAAGTGATACTGAAAAAAGCACTCCTAAATCCATCTTCCATTCAGAAGGCTTTGCACCTACCAAAGCCAGATTGTCCTTTCAAGCATATACTCAATATCTTCATCCAGATAAATCAAACTGTCCCAAATCACCGGCTTAGCCATCTGCTAGGTATCATATATTTTTGGAGAAATGAAAACATAACAGAACAAAAGAACAATGAAAGTCTGCTAAGTTTTCTCATTGATGCAAGGAAGCCCACAAAATCATAAGGTTGCATTACCGGCCTCAGTTGACCCATTCAGAATTCAAATCAGATCACTGTTAAAATACCTGGAAAGTATTTGACACAAAACACTAAAGACCTATTTAAAAATACTATTCACAGATTTGGAAAAGTATGAGATTTATAATATGAAGAAAGTTAAAAAGGCTTAGGAAGAATTATAGCATTAAAATGAATATTCTACCAATTTTCTGTTTTAAATTTATTGCAATAAAGTTGAAAATATGTATTAAATGACTGGCATATGCTCCTAAATGGTTTTCTAAAAGACCAACAATTACATTTCAGATACAAGATTTGAAAAAGATGATGATCAGGCAGCCCTGAATCTTAAAGTACAGTTAGTCCTCCACTTATGACCTATTAATTAAGAGATTGTTCAAAGTCATGATGGTGTGAATGAAAAGACTTACAATTTACAGCCATTGCAGCATATCCCAATCATGTGATCAAACTTTGGGAGATCTGCAGCCGACCAGAGGGGAATTACATCTCCCCCTTCCCCACCTATCCCCCACCCCCATGTATGCACTTTTAGCCCCCTGTACTCCACAGCCCCCCCCCCCATCCTAGCTGACTTTCACCATTTTCTTGCTACCGCTGACCAAACATGCCTGGTCCGCCTCTTTGAGACAGCTGCTGACATGGAAGAACCATGTCCTTCCTGACATGGTTATTCATGGCGGTTTTCTCATGATACCTTGGTAAAATGTTCTCATGTGGCCAGCACATGCCAAACAAAGGGAATGTGCCAATGGGCACATGTCTCAGCAGGAGAAAGAAGACAGCAAAGGTCAGCAAAGCTGCAGAGTGCCAGGGGTCTTGGGGTGCAGGGCAGTGAGGGCTACGGTTTTCTGGGACAGCTACGGGTTCACACTACACTGGTGGGCTGTGCTTTTTTACCATGTTGTTTGGGCTATTCAGGATGCTATGACCGTGTGTTGGTGTTTCTCGGGACGCTGTGGCTCTGGGCTGCATTGTTGGAGCTCACATCAGAATACTGTGGCTTCACACACATTGTTGGGATCATTCTCCAAATAACACACACCGTCTTCACAATGCTTTCAGAAACCTTTTGGAAGCTTGAGGAATAGCAAGGGCAGCCTTCTCACAATTATCTCACATAGCCTTTAGAAGTTCTCAGAAGCCTTCCAAAGCATAATGAGAATTGCACCATTTGGAAAATGGTGCAAGTGGTCTCAGGAAGAAAGCTTGACATGGGTAGCAGTTGCCTTGCATAGAACCAGATCAGACACTCCTCACTAGCAACAGGTAGGGGATGAAGATGGGTGGGCCAGCAGGACAAACAAAATGCAAGGCAGCAGGGCTGGCATGGCGAGGAGTAGAGCACAAGTAGCAGGTTGAGTGAAGCTATATTGTAGGACAAAAACTGTGCAAAGTTGGCAGAACTAGAGGAGCACAGAAAGGAAGAGCTGGGGGGATAAGCCAAGTGCAGACTGGCAGGGCAGCAGGGGTGGCTGAGACTCCATGCCCTGGTACTGAGGTGGCTGGCAATAGTGTGGAGCTTTAAGTAACATTGGGGCTAAAGTAGGGGCATAAGGGAGGGTTGGCCAAGACAGCTGAAGACCTGTACTTTAGCCCTAGTGCTACTGCTAAAAGGGCAGAGATTGGGGGGGGGAGGGGCAATAGGTGAGTTTGGGGAACTGAAGTGCAGCTATGACTGTAAGTGACAGGGGGCTGCCAAGAACCCAAATTTTGATCACTTGACCAAAAAAGCACTGCAACAGCCATAACTTTGGGGACTGGGCACAAGCATCATTTTCTCAGCATAACAAACGGCCACTTGAGTCATAACTCAAAAGATTACCTGCATACAGCTTTTAAGAGATTATGCAACAATGAACATCTGAGATAAAATCAGGAAATGAATCAGTACAGACTTATTGCCTTTTGCCTCATTATTGTGTATTTATTTTCATGAAGAAAAAAGCGGGAAGAAAGCCACTCAGTGAACAGACTCATGTAAGTAGCAGGTTTTGATTATTAAAAAGACAAAGATAAAATCATCCGAAACTTTCTCTTCTGTATAGTCAGGACTACCCAGCCAATTTTTGTATTTTCAAATGAGTAATATACTTTAAAGAAAGCTACAGACAACAAAGAGAACACTTAAAGACTTGAGCAAACTGGAAAATCTTGTAACACAAAATCCAGAGCATCTGATAAGACTTTTTTTTACTTTTTTCAGATTTGTTGTAACTTTGAATCGTCTTTAAACAAGTGGTTGTAAGTCAAGGACTACTGGTATTTCTATTAATATTCACATGATACTTGGATTTTATTAATGGTTGACAGTTTTTAAAATATGGTACATTCAATTATTTAAAATTAATAACTGAAATATTTAAATGTTAATCTTATTCTATGATGCTTATAACTTTATTCATTTGGGGTTTATGTCTCCCTTTTTTCCTTTTTTGTGTATATTTTTCTTTCTTTTTTCCCTTTCTTAACAATACTTCATTAAAAAAATAAAGTGGAATTAATTCGTAATAAAGCCTAACTAAAATACTAATGATTTACTATTAACCTATTTCTTGTAGCAAGGATAACTTGCTTCTCTTAGCTGCAGCCATAGCCATTCTATTCTTCCAGATACACTCAAGAGGCAACCAGTTTATTTAATATTTTGCAACCCTATTAGCTTGCAGATTGCTGGTGGAGTTGCACAATCAACTGATTGCTCTCAATGTTGGCAGTTAATACAGTTCACAAATACGTCACATCTTTAGGTCTGCAATGGAGCTCTATATCAAAAGGAAGACTGTGAGGTTCAGCAGAAGTACTATATCCCAAGTTTGCTAGGTGCTTAGTTTGAAGCCCAGCTGAAAGAGATGATGGGAAGTCATGAAATTTAAGTTAAAAAAGCAGAAAGCACCCAGAATTTCTGGATTTAATCTACACTGACAAAGGAACAGTGGTGTTAAATGGCAAGACAGGGGACTTGGCCTTTGAAATGGTTTAAAACAATCTGTTTTCTATTGCTACCACATAGCATCAGTTTCCTCCTCCCGAAAACAACTAGTCACAAGAGTATCGCAAACATGGGGATCCCAACAAAAGTGCAGCTTTTTTTTCTTGGCATCCTCCAAATGTTTTGGAGTGGTGCTTCCCAGAATTCTCAGCCAGCTGTGTCTTAAGACACTTAGAGAGGGTAATACAATGTATGTGAGATTCATGGTGAGAATGTTGATCAACAAGAGCCAGAAAATGGAGGGAAACTGGGCAAATCCATTGATAAGATTGAGAACATCGATCCTTTTAATTTAAAATTTATGTACATGCAGACCATGTATATGTTCCATTTCATATTCTATAGCAGCCTTCCCTTATGTGATGCCCTCCAGCATTGGTGAAGTTCACCTTCTGTAATATTCAGATGATATTGTACCATAATTAAAAATCAATAGTTAGGTAAGGCCCCTCAACGGGATCCAAATTATAATATATAAAAAAGAAAGAAATTTGGTTTCATTAAAGAGGAATGACAGTTTAATGCCATCAAATCACTCAAGATAAAGCCTGAAGAATATCTAAAAACTAACAAATATGTGTAGCACTGTTGGTTCTTGGAGATCTGGAGATGGAGAGAGTCACTCCTATTAAATATTCACTCTGTGGGAAGTAGACAAATTATTGTTTTTTATTTAATGCAAACAAACATCTGAAAAGTTTATACAAAATTCTTAATGTCTGCCTTATGGACAAAACTTCCTACATACAAAATGTTTAGAATAGCCTTGAATAGACTCATTCTATTAGAATGCAGAAAGGGTAATAAAACTGAAAATCATCTTCATGATGTGTCTCCATTCTTCCTACTTTCCACAAATCAAAATGGAGGTCATTCAGTTTAAACACTGCTCTTACTCAATGAAGGAATTGTAAAATTTGCAGATGTGCTGTAATGGATCCATTTTCTTTTTAATGTGATACAAAATACAGAAAAAAATAGAACTTTGAATCAAAAGTTGGACTTCTTTGTTCTGAGAGGCTCCAAAACTCAATCTGTTAGATTACTATACATACAAGGACTGCCAGGTTTATATTGTGATGGACCTTTCAGACAATTAAAGCTGCTGGCTATTAGTATAGGGTTATTTCAATATGAACATTAAGAGCATTTTCTACCCTCACAGAGAGTCATTTCCGTGAGTAAAGGCAGGGACCCAGAAGTTCATACTACTGCAGCTGGCAAACTGAACTATACTCAGAGACTTTCAGAAACAATAAAAGTTGTTGCTAGCCAATATCCACAAATAAAGTGGCTTCCAGGTCCACAGTTTATGTGAACACAAATAATTTCCCTGAAGTACAGGAAAAGGATTGCCGATCAGTATAGGAACATAAAGATGATTACCTAGCAAAAATTCTCCAAATTGTTTGGAAATAAATTTGGTTATCCAATCCATCAGGATGAAACTAATATCATAATCCAAATCTCTCAACCCTGAGATAAAAATGTTCTATAATCCACATCTGGAAAACATATCAAGGGAAGGATAACCACCATAATACCACCATTCAGAAAGGATGCCTGTTTAAAACAGCCCATAAATCATTTGATTGAATTTCCTCATAATTCCAGTTGTCCAGAACAAAGCCTCACATGGACACTTAGTGAGCCAAGGGTTCAAGCCAAGTCTTTTTTATGATACTACTTTTCCCCTGAGTACCCTGCCTTCATATGGGACCCCTGTCACCACAGGATGAAGTAGAACCACCTAGAGCATTTTCCCCAATCTGACACTCTTCTGATGAGTTGATCGAAAACTCCAGTCATCCCCTTGAGGCACTAAACCTGACAAAGACTTATTGCCTCAACTCAGCCTCAGACACTTAGGAAAATAAGTCATCAAGAGATAGACACATTTTCTACTTATCTGAATCATTCTATATTGCCCTTCATTATACAATGCCCCAGTGTCAAAGAGGTCAGAAAGAGGACTTTGATCAGTGTAAGATACTAGCAGAATAGTATGAAAATGAGTACCTCTAGATCTTTCTATTCTAAAACAAATATTTCTTTTTCAAACCAGATGATTGGATGCAGTCATACCAAGCAACTTTAAATGTTGCTTTAAACGGGAAATGTATGTGTTGCTAGCTGTTTCAGATGGGCACATGGGATAATTTTGTGCTCTACAAACAAGAGCAGTTTCACAGCAAAAAAATAAATAAATAAATATCCCAAGAGGTAGAACTATCTCTGGAGCAAAGCACAACTGAGAAATCTATAGGACAGAAGGTCCATTGGAACGATCCAAGAAAAAAAATAGAATAGTTTGCAAACCACAGAACTATATCTTCCAAGGCATATGCATGTCTGCACTTGTACATAGAAATGTTTTTAAGTGCAACGCAATAGCAACATCTCTGTATTTCCGGATTCTGACACACACATTGGAAAGTAGCAATAGGGAACAGCTTCCTGATGCATTTAAGTAGAAGAACAATAGCTCTGTGTATAATATGATGCCATGCTTCTGATAATAACCTAAAGAAAAAGAAAACAATGGATCTGCCAATGTGAAAAAATATGGAGTTTGCTATGTACTAGTGGCTATGGCGCTGAGCTTGTCAATCAGAAAGGTTGGCAGTTCAGCAGTTCGAATCCTAGCACTGCATAACGGAGTGAGCTCCCGTTACTTGTCCCGTTCTGCCAGCCTAGCAGTTTGAAAGCATATAAAAATGCAAGTAGAAAAATAGGGACCACCTTGGTGGGAAGGTAACAGTGTTCTGTGCGCCTTTGGCATTTAGTCATGCTGGCCACAAGACCATGGAATTGTCATCAGACAGTGCTGGCTCTTCGGCTTAGAAACAGAGATGAGCACCGCCCCCTAGTCAGACTAGCACGTATGTGCGAGGTGAACCTTTACCTTTACCTAGTCCACATGAACTGTCATAAAGCCTGCTATGATACAGTGTACATGGACATAATAATCAATATTCAAGTTTCATACAACTACAACATTCATTAGGTATGCAGGCTTGGCCATCAAAACTCATCTAATACATTCTGCAGAATTTAATTGTAAAGATACAAATTATATCCTAAGTTCTTTGAAGAAGGAAGGGATCATTTAAGAAAAAAACTCCATTAAGTCCAACTAATATGCTTTGATAAAGAAAGTAGTAGAGATATGTTACATTTTACAATCTTAAATAGATAATTCATTAAATTAACATATTAGTTTCCCCTCTGTGAATAATGTGCACTCTATAATTCTCCTCTGTGAATAACATACTCTTTGTGGATAACATATTTTGCATATACTTCCATTATCCCTTTATATAATCACAAGAACCAGAATTCTTGAACAAACATTAGAGATACTGGGTAGCTGCTTCTCAGCTCCAATAGGACCGATATTCATTCACATGAACAAGAAAGTAAAATAAGTTCATCTTACTTTTGGGGCTGTGAAAGAAGCAACTAAGCTGATGATTTGAACTAAATCTCTCTCTCGTTGTTGATATTTAGTAGGAACTGAAAATCATCATAATGCTTGTCCATGAAAAAAAACATATAATCCAGGTTTATCAAGAGCCAACCATCTTTTTACCTGTGATATGTGAAAAATCACCCATAGATAAATAGTAGTAATAATGTAAAGGGCCAAAATGGTATATAGGTAGTCCTCAACTTACAATTATTCGTTCAGAGACTGTTTCGAGTTATGGTGGCACTGAGTAGAGTTAAACCTGTCCCAGAATTACAGATGTTGTGGCATCTCTATGGTCATATGATCAAAATTTGGGCACTTGGAAGCCGGACCACACTTATGACCACAGGAACACTCCAACTTCTCACACCGATCTACTGTATCTTCCCCCCACCTCAATCTATGTCCTTTTGGCCCTTGCGCACTGTAGCACTGATGCTCTAGTGTTCTTCGCCTTCTCCTTGTTCCTACTGCTGATCAATCATGCTCATTCTGGGCCTTTGTGAGGCAGCTGTTGGCTGGATGAGGTTTTGTTCTGCAGATAGTGCAGCGCAGTATCCTCCCAACCTGGGGAAGATGGCATCATGTAGCCAGTAGATGTCTCACAAATGGCTGGGAGGAGGCATGCCTCATCAGAAGTGGATGATGGGGAATAGAGTGAAGGATGGCAGGGGTCTCAGAGTACAGGGCAATGAGGGTGATTGGGCTATGATGGCTAGGGCTTGTTGGGGTGTCTAATGCTTTGCACTGCATTGCACTGCATTCATGCATCCTCAGAGCCATGCCATGTCATGAAATGCCAGGCAAGTAGGGCAAACAGCCTCAGAGCCATATGTTCTGCGACTGCTTGCCATCCCACAAGGCAGGTTACAGGGGAGCCAAAAGGACAGTGATGAGGGGGAAATGGGTAGGTAGAGGGAGTTGAAGAGGAGGCAATCCCTTAATTTACTCAGTTTCAGGACTGGGAAGGGCTAAGCACTGAATGTCTTGGCTTGGGGTAAATCCTCAGCTAAGGACTAGTGGAATTTGGTTAACAACGGCAATAGGCTCCCTGTTGCTAAATGATAGTCATGTAACCTCACACCTTAAGACTGCATCGCTTAGCAATGGAATTCTTATCATATACCAAGGACCACCTGTAATAATTAAACTGGGAGGCTAGAAGCAAATAAACCAGTAAAATAACCTTGGCCAGTCACTTTCTTTTAGCCCAAACACAGCATCAGGATCTGTCACAAACCAGCTGAAGAGTAACCCCCTTATTATATTATCCATGATTGTAAAATGGAATAACTGACTAAGTTAAGTAAGCGCACATAAAAGCAGACTAACAAATATATTTTCTGGGTTAATAACTTTTGTTATTAACTTAAGATTTTTAAAATGTGTAACTGAAGATTTTTAAAATAATAAAATTAAACTCGGCATGTTATTAGAAGTCACATAGGTAGTCCTCAACTCGCCACCATTCATTTAACTACTGTTTGAAATTGCAACAGTGCTGAAAAAGTGACTTACAACCAATCCTTGCAATTAGGACCACTGCAACATCCCCATCACGTGGTCATGATTTGGGCATTTGGTATTTATTACAGTTGCAGCATCTTGAGGTCATGTGATCACCATTGCGACCTTCCCAGAGGACTTCTGATGAGCAAAATCAATAAGCCAAGTTAGATTTGTTTAACAATTGCAGCAAAAACATTGTAAAATCAGGCATGATAATTCAGCTGTCTCACAACTGTTTTACTTAACAACAAAATTTCCAGTTCCACTTGTGATCATAAATAGAGGATTTCTCTAATATAGAAGTCCTCTCTGGTTTTGCTCTCAGTATCTCCTAACTCAGGCATAAAGTTAGAAGTTTGGAGAATTGTGAGTAAGCACAATTGTCCAGTTGAGACTTGGAAAACCACTGGGATATATATGGTTCTGTATTTTATTCCTTGTATGAAGTCAGGCAAAAGTGCATTGACTTTATATCCCATCTCCTAGAACAATGTTTGTTAATCACAATAACTTCAAGAGGTTTGGACTTCAACTACAGTATCAGAGTTCTGCAGCCAATTCTGGAACACACATTGGGGATCTAGGAGTTCTGGAAGGATATACAATGAGAATATTCTGTATAGATCAAACGAAACAATAGGAATAACTTCACCATGCACTGTGTAAATAACAAAATCACCGCTGTAAGATACAATAGTGAAAAGCTTAAATGGCTTTTAAAAATGGGATTAAATAAATTTATGGAAGACACATGCTGAATTCACACAATTTACTGCAACGTTTTTTTCTAACCACCGTAGTTGAATAAAGCATACAAAGCTGGTTCCTATATATATCATTAAGCCATAAATAATTGTTTCAAGCCAAAAATTGTTTGGTTCACACATTATGCTAAACCAAAACCAAACATATGCTTTTCACAATGTTTGTATTCAGCCAATGGTCCTATATATAGCTAATGCATTATGTGGTTCATTAGGTTTTTGTTCATGTATTATAATATACCTATTCACTATGGTATATAAAACATAGAGTTTGAGGCGGGAAGGGGTGGGTCTGACAATAATCCAACAAAACAAAACACATTCTGGATTCGAACTATATGAAACCCAGCCCTAATTACAATATTTCAAGAGGTTATTTCAAACCTGGCTATGTTTTGGGATGGACAAAGCAGTTTTATGGGCTAAATGAAAAGGAAATATCCAGATGTAGATGTACTCTTTGTCCTTAATGACTCTTTACGGGAATAAGAAAGCCTGTCTCCACCAAGATTTCCTTATGGGCTTCCTGTCCTCTTCAAGGAAATGTGACAAATCACTGTTGGTGGAGATCATCTTTGATCTGACTGCACAAAGGCATTTTTATAAGTTTATGATTTCTGCCATGTCCATGATACCGGTAGTTTGAATTACCACATAGACAGTATTTAATTCAACTGATCCTGCAAGGCCACAGGAGGAGTAGACTTCTTTTACAATCCTAGCAGAAATTATGAAAAAGAACTTATTTTAAAGGCACTTGCTTCCCGAATAGGATTTGAAGTCTTGCATATTCACGATTGTCAGAGACATTGGTTGTTAATCAGAAAGTTAACAATTACACCAGGTAATTATTCTGAAGGGTCTCATGTAATATACATTATAAAATTAAGTTTAAAAATTGTGAAACTCAATTGATATTTTAAAAGGAAAGATACATAATTGATAAAACTGGATTTTTAAAAAGAGAAAAAATTGTGTAATCACTGTTTGCATATCACTTACATCTTAAACTGTTCTGGTGCTTTCAAACTGTCAGAAAAATAAAACCTGGAATGCTTTAAAACAAAAAAAAATTGAACTACTTCTATAAATTAAGAACATGAAGATCTCTGGTCCAACTCTCTCCTTAGCCACAAACCCTGTATACAAGCAGAAATATTCTGTTTCCCACCCTTACTTGCAATATGCTAAGAATACTAAGACATTGAACTTGAAGCAGTTTGTGATCATGCTACATACCGTAAACTGTAAGGATTCCCATCACTGTTATTAATATTCTATAATAAGAAAGCCATGTAAAAAACTCCATCTTCATACCATTCAAGAGTTCTTTTCAGCTAAGGACCTCAACTATCCAAACTGAACAAAGTTGTAAAGCTGGGAGAATTAAACACAGATCCAAACACAGATGCATACATACCCCAGACCTGCTCTTTCCCTTCCTGCCTGATGTCTGAAGTCAAACCAGCTGTTAATTTCTCTAAATGGATGACTGCTTCCCCCTTTACAGATGTACCTTTTATGAGTGACAGCAAAGCACCCGATCACAAGTTAAGAGTTCTTTTTTCTAATACAAGCTGAGACTGGTAACCATCCTTGCTTCCACACAGCTGCTGACCATCTTAAGTGGGATTTAGCTGCCAACCTATTTTTTCCCTAAGCGTTAAACCCATTTCACAGCTGCCATGCAAGCCACCTGTGGGACTTGGTCAGGCATAATACCACATCTTAGTGCTAGACATGCAAAAAAAAAAAAAAATCAGTATCCAAACTGCTGCCTAGTCCAAAACCCCACAAGACTAGATATCCCAATTCTGAAACCTGGGCATGAAAAAATATGTGAGAGCCACGGCTCCAATTTCACACCCACAAGCCTGCTCAGACACTGCAAAAACACAGACCAAGTTGGAAACATCCTCTTGAAAGCTAAGCCATGGTCTTGTTTTTCCACCCACGGGTCGACCAACCACTGGTAGTTTGGCAAGACAGACATCACTGGCTCTCTCTTTTATTTTGACTCCAAGGTTTCCTACAAAGGCCAAAAACTTTGTATCAGAGAAGTAACACAACCAGAGGTATTTCTACAGAATTTTGAATTTTAAATGTGAAGGAGAAGGAATCACATAAACAGAACCTTTGTACAGAAGTATAATGGGGAGGGGGAGGATCTGAAATTCCCTTGCCAATAATATGAAGTACAAAACTTCATTTAGAAACAGCAGAATTGCCAGCCACACCCACACGTGGCACTGGAAAACAGATCAGCAATTTCTTTCAAGATCTGAAAGGAAAGAAACTTTGGGAATTGCTCAAAGAAAAGAAACAGGGAGTCTCCCTCTCCTCCGAGTGCTTCACTCTGTGAAGATATTGTCAAAAGATTTGCGGTGTAGTCCTGTCTATGCCTACCCTGGAGTCACTCCCACTGAGTTCAAATTTACCCTCAAATGTGGCTGCCACTATAAAGTTGCCACTTAATGAGCAGAGAGATCAGGACAAACCAGCAGCTCAAATCTTGGGATGTCTCCCTGCTGAGAGAATCCCACCATACTCACACACCAAAAATTTTCTCCAAGAACAGTGAAGGGGCCAACAGGCCTAAGGAAGGACAGAGGTGCCTGATGACAAGAATATCAAATTCTACAGGGCAAAATCCCCATCTACAGTTGGCCCGGCAGCAGGGGGGGAGGGCAGCCCCATGACAGCTGAATAGGAGGACTAAAGCAACAGTTAAGATTTATTAGGAAACTGCCCAAAAAGTAGGGAGTGGAAAACTGGAACAAATAAAATAATGCAACCTTCACTGTGCCACAAACTGGAACGTGTAATACTACCTCCGAACAGCTATATTCACCAAAATAGGTCTGAAGAGTAATTACAACTTCAGGAAACTATCAGCTATTGCAAAATCCCCCAGAAAGATCTTTCAGAAATCTACAATCTCCTACAATCTTCAGTGTAGATGTAAAAGACTATTAACGAAATTGGGGGGGGGGGGAGAGGGACACTCGGGGGAAAAGAAAAGCAACCCCATTCAACTCTAAACAGGTACTGTATGGGGCACAAACAGAGAGCGGGGAAGGAGGAAAAGGGATGGGGGGCTGCTATGTAATCCTAGACTTCGATCGGAAGGAACAAAACAAGACAAAAACGACAGAGACTTTCCCCCTCCAGCCGTTATATTAGCGTGCAGGGAACGAAGAAAAATAAAGACAGGACTCCCTTTCTCCCATTGCCTTCCAAACACATATCCAGAACAAAGTCTGCAAAAGGAAGAGCCGCAGGTAACCAAAACTCTTACCTGGTAAGCAGGTCCCTCTCCCTCTCTTGAGTTACTAGAGCATGCACAAAACTCTCGCCAACACCCCCTCTTCCCCCAAAACCAGCCTCGTCTTCACGAAGACAGAAGCACACGCTCTGGGGGGGTCCCAGCTCCGCAAAGTCACACCGAACGGCTGCCTGACCCGAGTGGGACGGAGGGGAGGAAAGGAGGAGGGAACGCAACGTTGCGCTGGCCAGCGCGCGCGCCCCAGTGCTCAGCAGCCATTAAAGCCAGTCATGTGCTTCGGTGAAACTTTACACTGGAACCGAGTTGGGGAGGGGCGGGGGGGGGGAAGCGAGACAGAGAGAATGAGCGAGGAGACGGAGGTGGGCCAAGCCACGCCCATTTCCCTTTTCCCAGCCAATAGATGCTGCTGCGAGGGTCGTGGAGGAGGGGGAGGGGGTGGTCGGAACGAGGAAAAGAACGGGGAATGCTGTACCCTCGGTCGTTACAGAAGTAACCCTTTGAAGCCTCTGCCTTTCATGGAACTGGGCAAGGGAAACTTTCGGTCCTCCTTGTCGGGGACAGCACTCACGCATTTCGATGACCCCGGCTTGTAAAGGCTCAACGGGCACTTAGTTGCGAGTCAGCCCCGCTTAGAATGCAACCGTGCATAGGGTTCCATTGAAAGCAAATTGAGATGTTTCCTCACCCCGACGTACGTATTGCTATTATCCGAGAAATTCTGCTTCGTCTGGTATTCCGTTCAGGTCGTCGCGGGCTAAGATAACCCTATATAACTGCTCGGGGGCATCACTTTTACTCTCCGTGTGCGCATCGTAAAAGATGATGGTGCCGCTTCTGAGAAAATAGCAAGGTGTTTCTGCACAGGAGGATGCCAGGGCCAAAAGTTGATGCTTGCAATAAGAAACGGAGTTGCAACTCTGAAATTCCCTTATCCGGTTCTCCATCACAGACTCCTTGTGTGGTTCTCAACAAGCCTTTGTCTCCTGCAATATGGGAAGATCCACACCACAGGCCTAGTTTACTGTCAGTGTAAAGACTGTGCTGGGTTATGGGGAGCATCATGAAAAGTGGGCTCCAATCCATAGCTGTTTAGAAATAAATCCTATTGTATTCAGATCAATTCACTGTTTTTGAAAGCCTTCATCTAGCACAATTTTGTTTTTCAGGCAAAGCCGACTTGGCTTTTTCTGGTGTGCTGGGAGCCACACTATACCCACACTCAAAAAAACTAGGAGAAATGTATTTGATCACTCTCCCATCCTATTTTAAAATCTTTTCTCTGTTACTTGATTTCTACCCTATTTTTCATATGGTGGAGGGAAAGGGTGCATAGTGCTTCATCTATCTATATTGCCCCACCAGAAAAGTGCTGCAAGATAACTTGCAAACTTTAAAATTACAGTTTCTTGGTAAGCTTGGTGGTCTTTAAGTAGCTGCACCAGGGCTTTGGGGAAGTTGCCCCCTCTAGTGAATACCATTGCATCTTAGAAGTATCAAGACAGATGGAAAGAAACAGTGATGGGCCAATCGTATTTGCAAAGGAGGAGAAAAGAGGAAGAGTAGCTCCTTTGGGAGCTTGTCTTAACTCCCCCCACCCCCATACACACACACCATCTGATGCAGGGCTGTCCCAAAACACAGAATTGGAATTCAAGATTCAGTTCTTGATTTCACATTGTGAATTCAGTTTTATTTATTTGTTTGTTTGTTTATTTGTTTAGATTTATATGCCGCCCTTTCTCCGAGAGGACTCAGGGCAGCTCACAACAATAAAGCAGAAAAATGAAACAACTCCGGGTTAAAAGTTACACATAAAATCCCTAAACTCAATTAAAATCCATTTTAAAACCCCCATCAGTCCAGGCTGGCCAGGCGAAATAGCCACATTTTTAGTTCATGGAGGAAAGAGTGTAGGCTGGGGGCCATCTGGAGCTCCAGGGGAATGATTCCAGAGGGTAGGTGCACCCACAGAGAAGGCCCACTCCTTAGGGGTCGCCAGCTGACACGGTCTGGCCAACGGCACCCAGAGTAGGCCCTCTCTGTGGGAACGCATCAGATGATGGGGAGCTGTTGCTGGCCGCAGAAGATCCGCCAAATACCGTGGTCCTAAGCCATGTAGGGCTTTATAGGTAATCACCAACACCTTGAATCTCACACGGAGGGCAACTGGTAACCAATGCAGGTCGCGCAGGAGTGGTGTAACATGAGAGCGTTGGGACACTCCCATCACTATCCGCATTCTGCACCAGCCGAAGCCTCCGGGTGGTCTTCAGGGGCAGCCCCATGTAGAGAGTGTTGCAGTAGTCAATCCGGGAGATGACCAGCACATGAATGACCGTGCATAGGGCATCTCGGTCCAGGTAAGGGCGCAATTGGCGTACCAGACGAATCTGGGCAAATGCCCCCCTGGTCACAGTCGTAACATGATCTTCCAGAGACAACCGTGAATCCAGGAGGACACCTAAGTTGCACGCCCTGTCAACAGGGGGCAACACCTCACCCCCTATAACCAACGGTGGAACATCCCCATGGAACCAAGATGCCGGTACCCAGAGCCACGCCGTCTTGGCAGGGTTGAGCCAAAGCCTGTTCCTCCCCATCTAGAGCCACACCACTTCCAGGCACCAGGACATCACGTCGAGGGCATCGCTGGGCTGATTCGGGGTGGATAGAAAAAGATTCTCCAATCATTCATTGTTAAATGGAAACCTTTATCCTTTTCTCCCAGCATAGTTGTATGATTGGTAATTCAATAAATAATTTTAAAATGTTTTGTTACCCCAATGGTTCTCAATTTGACCTCAGAACTCCTTTATGATGTTATAAATAATTAAGAAGCCCAAAGAGCTTATGTTTATGTGAGTTACGTCCATCAATGTTTACTGTATTAGAAATAAAACTGAGCAAATTTAAAATGCACTCTATAGGTACTTGATCTTACAGATTCTTTGAAAGGGTCTTGGGCCCAGGCCACACTTTGGGAACTACTATGTTATACGATACACGGAAAAACAGTCATAGAGTTGCCATGCCAAAGATTATGGCATCCTTTGCCAATCTGGTGTCTCTAGATGTGTTAACTTCCAAAATTCTGATAATTGAAGGCTCTATATCTAGAGAGCACCAACAGGAAAAATAGATTTATTAGGCTTGGAATATGGTTTTTATGTAATTCTTTATATTTCATAAGGAAGTATAATTCTATACAATCTCTATTTAGAAATAAATCTCAATAAATTTGAAGCTAAATGTGTAAAACATTGGGGGTATGCTAAATTCCTTTCTACAGCTTAATTTAGATTAGACATGAAGAGGAATGCATTTATATAAATTAATAGATACATCAGAATGCTGCCTTAATTTGGGACACACTTTTGAAAATTATTCACTATCTAGAGGTTCCAAAAAAAATACAGTCCAGTAATTTACCATCAGAACATAGAAACAGACATAACTAGAGGACATACAGTTATCAATAAAATTTCTATTTTTATTGATTTCTGATTTTAACTGATCTCAAAAAGCTAAGCAGGATTGGAATAGGTGATCGTTTAATGGGACAAGTAAATCCAGAATAAAAATTGAAGGGTTTTTTTTTAATTCAGTGTATTGAGAAGCAACCCAAAGCTCATAATCAGTACATTACAGTATTTGTTAGATCCGGCTACAGTCAAGATGCCAAACTATGCGGCTTCTTTTTCTAAAGAAAAGTTAAGTAACAAACCTTAATAAAATCAGGTAATTTTCCTGACACAAGTGTGGAAGTGGCTTGTGCTGCCCTCACACAGAATGTTTGGTTTTACTTCCCATTTGTTGGTGGTGTCCATTCTAAAACCTAACCATGCCGGATTCTGCTTCTCTGCCAAGCACAAACAAAATTGGCTGAGATTTTAGAAAACAGATCTCACTTCAAACTATGACATTTAATAATAAATAAAAATAAATTCCAGCTCAGGCTGCAAGTCTGAAATGAATTCACTTATTATTTTGCCTGCTGCAATTCTTAAGTTCATAGTACTTGCCATGAAAAAGATGGTAAATCTTAAATTTCCTCTAATCCACTTATACTAGGGCCAAGAATTTTTCAAATCTTTTTCTGCATCATTCATGCATGCCCAACAAAGAAATGAAATGGAATTGCTTTCTAACAGAAATAATACCTGCTATATCTCTGTGTGAGTCACTGTTTCAGACTCATTGTTTCCAATCTGGAAACCTGCTTCCTAAATTAGTAACTCACAAAGAAATGGATTGCAGCAATGAACCCTGGAGCAATAAGTCTTGGTTTAAAAGAATTAAGTATATCTATCTTCCAGCAGTCTTGGGGAAGTTGTACTATGAGATACATCATCTGAAATTCAACAATTAATAAGATTCTACAGGTCACTCTTTCCTAACCTACCAAAATTCAGATCTGAATAGAAGGTCCTCACAATCTGAACTGAAAGCGGTGAAATCTGTCTAGATCTATCCGGCTTGCGCAAACCGGTAGGACTGGAGGCGAGGGGCTCCACTTCCTATTTTTGACCCTCTGCACATGTGCAGAATGGACGTTGTCTTACCTGAACGTCCCTTTTCTGAGCGCTGCGGATACACTCCATAGCTAGCAGGGTAGGATCCTCTTCTCTGGCAGCAACTGAGAGAACTTTAATCTATTATTCCTGCTCTGTGCCCTAACCACGCCCCCCTTTCCCATACTTCCCCAGTCTTGAACGAAGATGCGTCACACAGAACTCCAACAAACCATTTATTAACAAAACTGAAACAACCAACAACAACAAGCAGGAAGCTTTAGAAAGGGAGGGAATGGAGTGTATCCGCAGCGCTCAGAAAAGGGACGTTCAGGTAAGACAACGTCCATTTTCC
This sequence comes from Coluber constrictor foxii, assembly GCA_038048745.1. Lineage (NCBI taxonomy): Eukaryota > Metazoa > Chordata > Lepidosauria > Squamata > Colubridae > Coluber > Coluber constrictor. Next base: position 77,983,362 of record CM075961.1, read on the forward strand.
AGAGCGCTGCTACTACACTCCATAGCTGGGACATACCCAAGCTCAGAATCCAGGGGAGGGATGCTGACTGCCCCCAGAAGGCTCAGAAACAACACTTTGCAAAACCCACTGTCCAAAGGAAGCCTCAGCCGAGGCATAAGAGTCAATCCTGTAGTGCCTTATGAAAGGGGACAATGAGGACAAAATGGCGGTCCGACAAATGTCCAGAAGCCTGCATCGCCCAGGCCGCCAAAGTGGCCGCACTTCTCGTGGAGTGAGGCAAAATCCTGGCTGGAGGAACATGAGCCTGATGCTCATAAGCCGATGAGATGCAGGCCTTGTTCCAACGACCCACAGTCGTCGACGAGATCTTCTGGCCCATAGACACTGGGTGAAAGGAGACAAGAAGAGCCTCCGTCTTACGGAATGATGCAGTCCGCCAGATATAACACCGCAGAGCCCTGCGAACGTCCAAGATATGCCACTTAACCTCTCAATGATGCTTCGGGGATGGGCAGAAATCTGGCAACACAATCTCCTGTGACCGGTGAAACCACGAATTCACCTTAGGGGTGAAGGCCTGGTCCAATCTAAGCACCACCGTGTTCGTATGGAAAATGCACAAATCTTTTCTCACCGAATGAGCCGCAAGTTCCGAAATACGTCTGGCCGACGTGATAGCCAGAAGGAAGCCCACCTTGAAAGAAAGGAATTTCAATGAAATGGAACCCAAGGGTTCAAAGGGAGGCTCGGTGAGAGCTTGCAACACCAGTGGCAAATCCCTGGAAGGGTACCGATGTACCACCGGAGGACGTAAGTTAGTGGCTCCATGAAGAAAGTCCGGCAGCCATGGGTGGTGCGACAAAGACCGGTAAGGTGGTACAGAAAGCACCGTAGACAGAGCCGCCACCTGCCGTCTTAACATAGTGGGGGCCAAGCCTTTCTCCAACCCCGACTGTAGAAACCCCAGAACATCCTGGATCACAGCCGACGTCGGATCCACGTGATGGTCAGCGCACCATTCGCAGAAGGCCTTCCAGATCGCCTCTTATATTCGCGTTGTCGATGGTCAACGTGCCGCCTGTATGGTGCCAATCACCTCGTCGGGAAGCCGACCCATCTTCAGGATGACGCGCTCAAACGCCAAACGGCCTACTGTAGCCATTGAGGTTCTGGGTGGCTGATGGCTCCCTGGCATAGCGATATCCGATGCGTGGTATCACCCACGGGTCTGCTACCGAGAACTCCACTAGGTCGGTGAACCAAGGCCTGCGAGGCCAATAAGGCGCCACCAACAGGAGCTCCGCCCCCTCCGCCACCATCTTCCAGACTACTCGAGGGACCAGCTTGATCGGAGGAAAGGCGTACAACAGCCCGCCGGCCATCGGCAGTGCAGGGCATCGGAATCCTCGGCCCCTGACGTCGGGTACCTGGTGACGAACCGGGGCAGCTGGGCATTTGAGGAGCTGGCGAAGAGATCGACCACTGGATCTTTGAACCGGAGGGACAGTTCGCAAAACAGTCTCGGATGTAATTGCCATTCAGTCAGGTCGATTATCTCCCTGCTGAGCCAATCCGCTTGCACATTGGCCGAACCGGAAACGTGGTCTGCCCGTACCGACAGCAGGTTCCTCTCCACCCAGAGAAACAGCTTCTCCGACTTGAGCATCAGAAGGCGTGACTTCGTGCCCCCCTCTCGGTTCACATGAGCCTTTGCAGACGTGTTGTCCGTAAGAACCAATAGGTGCCTCCCGTACACTGCCTCCGAGAAATGGAACAGAGCTAGGCGAATCGCTCGTAGCTCGAGGAGATTGATGCTCTGCAGGCTTTCCGAGCTGGACCAACATCCCTGAGCGACTTGGTTGCCCAAGTGGGCCCCCCAACTGCAAAGACTGGCATCGGTGGTAAGAACGACCTTCTCGTGTTCCAAGAAATAACAGCCCCGCCGAATAGCTGAGGATTTCCACCATCGAAGGGACAGCCTCACCTGTGGAGGAACGAACACAGTCCTGTGGCTGACGGCCTCTCCCCTCCTTTGGAACGGCAACAGGAGCCATTGGAGTGGCCGAGAATGTCTGCATGCCCATGGTACAACGTGAATGCACGAGACCAGCTTGCCGAGCAGCTGCGAGAGAGTCATGAGGGGAACCGACCTCTGGGCCAGCACCAGATCCAACAAGACTCTGATGCCCCGCCTTCTTTCGGGGGACAGGAACACTTGCCCTTTGGTCGAGTCTATCATCGCTCCGCGGTACAGGATGGAAGTGGACGGAACGAGCTGACTCTTGTCCAAATTTATGGTGAACCCAAGTGTCCGAAACATAGACAGCACCAGGTTCATGTCGTGTCTCGCTTGACTCGGGGAGGACAAGAGTACCAGGATATTGTCCAGGTAGCATAGTAGTCTGACTGGAACCGGCCGGAGAGTCGCTGCAACAACTGCCACGAGCTTGGTGAAGGTCCTGAGAGCCGAGGAAAGTCCAAATGGCATGGCACAATATTGATAGTGCCTGCCCACAAACTCGAACCGCAGAAACTTGCGATGAGACGGGTGTATGGGAACATGCAGGTAGGCCTCTCGTAAGTCCACCGACTGCATGAGGTCCCCCTGATGCACCGAGGCCAAAATTGAGCGAAGTGAGTGCATTTTGAACCGTTGGTAGCGAACCACCCGATCCAAGTCCTTCAAGTTGAGGATGGCTCTGACACCCCTGGAACTCTTGGGGACCAGGAAAAGGATCGAATAAAACCCGGCCTGCCACTGGTCCTCAGGAACCAGTTCTATAGCATTGATGTCCAGGAGATGGGCGATTTCCGCTGACATCAATCGATGGTGATCGGCCGATCATGGAACGGGACACTGAATAAAGCGATTCGGAGGACGACTTGAAAACTCGATTAGGAGCCCTTCGGCAACCATGCGGCGAACCCACATGTCTGACATTGAGGCCGCCCATTGACGATAGAAGGCTTGAAGACGACCGCCAACGGGACCGGCTGGCCTCGAGTCATTTGCCCCTTCTGTAGGGCCTGGAACCGGAGCCACGAAAGGGGCACTTCGATGTTGATTGTTGCCTACCCCGGTCCCGAAACTGCTGCCTATCGGAGAAACGATCCGAAGAGGGGAACTGTTGTCGATAGGAGGAAGGCCCGCCTGTCCCTGAAGAAGGACGAAAGGAAGGTCGCTGAGAGTAAGGGGTAAAACGTCTCTCCTGTCTGCGGTGAGCCGATGGCAAAACCTTCCGCTTATCTTTATCTTCCACTAGCACCAGATTCAAGGTGGCGCCAAAGAGGCTAGGTGTTTTGTACGGGGCGGCGGCCAACTTCCATTTTGTTTTGACACCAGCTCTCCACGGTCTCAGCCAGAACAGCTGTCTCGCCGTAACCGAGGATGCCATTGCACGAGAAGCGAACTTCACAGAGTTCAACGATGCGTCAGCTGAGTATTCCGTGGCTGCAATGATCTTGTTGACGTCTTGGTGTAAATGAGTCTCCTCGGGAGGCAGCCGTTCTTATAACTGATGCAGCCAGATCAGCGAAGCGCGATTAAAGAACGAAGTGGCTGTCGCAGTTCTGACAGCCCAGGCTTCCGCCTGGTGAGCCTTTTGAAAGGCCTGTTCCATGCGCCTATCCTCTGCCTTCAGGCCATCCAAGGGATCTGAAGAAATCATCAACTGGGATGTGAGACTCACCACCGGAACATCGACAGCAGGTAAGTCCAATAAGGCATCCAATTCAGGCGCCGAACAGAAAAGTTTTTTGTCCAGGTTGCTGGGCGTGGTCGCTGACCCAGGCTGTCCCCATGGGGCCTGAAGAACATCCAAGAATAGTTGAGGACAAGGAACAAAGTCTTTTTCCTGCTTGGCCTGCTTGAACAAGGCGTCATGTGGTCCCGCCTCAGTTTGAGGCGTTGAAGACTGAGCCCCTACCGACCGCAAATTAGTAGTCAAACGTGCCTTGTGAAGAAGGGACTTGAACAATGCTGGTCTAAACAGTCCTGTAAAGGCAGGGGACTCCGGGGGTAACCCTTCGTCCTCTGAGAATTCAAGATCTTCAGGACAGTCCCCTTCTGGATCAGATTTGGACAGAGAATCAGATTCATGATGGTGATGGGGTCGGGTTCTGCGAGACAAAGTAGTGGCAAGCGCCAGTTGACCAGGCCCGGCAGAAGAAATATGAGCTGCTTGTTGAGCTCCGGCAGCCATAATGGAGGCTAAAGCCGTGGAAAGCATGGTTTGGAAGTCCAATGGGGAACCAGAAGACAGTAGTTCTGCTGGACGAAGGCCCGCAGCAGTAGGTGTAAAGGTAGCAGATGGAACCTGTCTACGGGGCAGAGGGCAGGATGTTATCCCTGCAGCCGACACATTAGGCAAGGACTGGGATACTCCTTTTGTCAAGGCCAAGGGCATCGGTGATGAAGACCTTGCCCGCACAGACTCCGACTCAAGGTTTACTGGTGAAGAGCCTGCAGCACGACGAGCCTTTTCATACTGGCACTCGAAGGCCTTGTGCCGTCGTAGGGCATCCTTATCAGCACCGATGAAGACTTGGAGCAGTGGGACGAACGACTGGACAATCCCGACCGTTTAGCCCCCTTAGGCTTGTGTGTCTTGACAGATCTGGGGGGGCTGGCCTCCTGCTCGAGGTCGGATGACAAAGAGGAGTCCGCCATATTTCTCAATTTAGAGCAGGTGCCCAACAGGCTTGTTAATTGAAGCAATTTAAGATGAGGGGGTTTTTTTGTTGTTGTTTGCCACTAGGTGGTACTGTTGGCAATCGGCCCAGACACCAGACTGACCAGATAACAGAAATTGGCCTCCCCTGACTTTCACTTAGGCCTCAGTACAGCAGGCACCTAGTAGTGACTCAGCTGTAACTGCAATATAGCTAGCTGAAAGGGACAGCCCAATATCCTGAGAGGTGGAAGGGTTCCCCCCCCTCTATGAATCGAAGCAATCTCCGGCCGATTGGTAAGGCCGCTGCTGTAATTAGCCTGATGGGCGCAAACAGCTGATATCTCCAATGGTGCCCGCCACGTGTAGATTACTCAGTATTATGAGGACTGAAGCAAGGGCTGTGAGCCTGAAGCTGCACCAACTCCCAATTGCTTGTTAAGGGCCAGCCGTAACTGAAATCAAATCCAAAATGGCAGGCATTCTTCAAACAGACCCAAAAATGGCACCCGCCACATGCAACGGCCCAAATTCCAGCCGGATGGTTGGCTGCGAGCTCTGCAGGCACACCAGCACCCCCACACTCACAAGGACGTCGGTGGCTGCTTCCCGATCTCTCCGCTAGCCGCAACTTGCACACGCGGCACTGCCCGCAGACCCCTGATGGGACGGTCGCCAGAAGCCTGTAAATGAGGGGAACGAGCCTGCTCTAGCCAGAGCAGCGCCCGAGAGCCGTCCTCGGCTGAAGAGCCGCTCCTCGCCGATCTCACTACAAGGGAGACAGGGCAGCGGCAGCGAGCCGCTCGCTCGCTATTCCCCTCCCCAACGGCAATTCAGAGGCCGGATCTGCCCCGAAGGGACAGAATCCAGTGGCTGGGGGCGCTCCAAGCACCTTAGCGCAGCACAGCCCGCTAAGAGGCACGAAACTGGCAATCCCAGTTGACAGGCTGCAAGTCAATAAAGCAATCAGTCTCCAGGAACCGAAAGAAACAGAGAGAAAAAAAATATTTCTACTCAAAAATAAACAATACACCTAACGCAAGAAACCTATTCTCCAGAGCACAGAGCTAAAGCACCTCAGTCTGCCAGCACTGAGAGAAAGACTGGGAAAGTATGGGAAAGGAGGGCGTGGTTAGGGCACAGAGCAGGAATAATAGATTAAAGTTATCTCAGTTGCTGCCAGAGAAAAGGATCCTACTCAGCTAGCTATGGAGTGTAGTAGCAGCGCTCTGGAAAAGGTTCTGTGCATGTGCAGAAGAGACATACGCTCACATTTCCGAACTGGTAGCGAAGGTAAAAGCATTTCACCGCATTTCAACATCAAAGTGTTATTTCTCTCTTCCCCAGTCCCATAGACACACATTTGCATTGTATATAAATAGGAGAAATAATTGCAATCAAAATACTTGCAATTGGAGATTGATTTAAGAGGTAGACCAGGTTCTCCTTGCCTGAAATAGAGGGGAACTATATAAAGTGTAATATCTTGTCCCAACCAACTCTCCATCTGGTCCCCAAAACACACATATACACACATGTACACAGAGGCAATGGCTGCATTTCACCTTGGCAAACTTGTTCTTCATTTGTATTAATTGCCAAAAAGAGAACAGGAACAGATCTGAGACTGAGGAGATGTAAAAGGATAAACTTCCCCTCTCCACTTAGTCCAATCTTGATATATCTCTTGATGCCCGACAAAAGTTTCTAGGCACCAAGACGTGCAATTTAATGATCATCAAAGTTTCTGCAAGATTGCAGGGACTGTGTTGTGGGGAGGGAATTTTTATCAGGTTCCATCAGGGCAATGAAATAGCAATGAACTGTGTATGAGTTAAGGGGACTGAGTGCTAAGGTCTTTATTTTCCTTACTTTTTATCTAATGCTGGATAGAAATTTAGCTCTAGAGTAATAGGCTTCAAACAATATAGTGAGAATCAATGTGGAATCAAATATTTTAACCAGAAGAGCACAAAATTTACACAAAATTGGTGTTGAGCAAATCAAGAAAAAGCAATAATCTATTTTTTACTGTACACCATGCAGAATTATTTTTTCATGAGATGGGTAGCCACATAAATTTGGTGAATAAATCAGTAAATAATAAATTCCCTGTTTGGCTACATGTTCAACAGCTACAAAAGAAGATTCTTCCAACCTGATTGCTTAATTTTAGCATTTGCATTTAATGGGTCTGACCTGGTTAATGATTTGAAGAAGAAACCATCAGGAATTCCCAAAATTATAAACCAGATTTGAATTTTTTACAAAAGTATTCTGGAAGAAGGCAATTGCAAACAATTTCTGCCCTGTTGTCAAAAGATTACCTGGGCATGGAGCATGAAAGATCTTTTACCTAATGGAAATAACCGACATTTCCTTTTTAACATTTGGCCTTGCTTTGTTTTTGTCACAGAGCAATTTCAAGCATACCATGTCCTTCCTCTTCTTTGGGATCTAACTCCAAACCACGGCCTTATTTTGTCTCCGACTTCTGTTCCATGGAGAAATGAGTGGGATCAATACAATTATCATCCACGGTGTTTGTAGTAAACAGTATTTGCTTCTCTTGTTTAGCTAACTTAGAATCCAATTGTCTCCTGCATATTAGCCACTCAGCCTGAGGGACCAAGAAAACAATTGGCATTTGTGGAAGGCCACTGAGTTTGTCACATGGATGGCACAACAGTCAGCCTTGGGTTTAGAGTCGCTGTGGGGAAGCAACTCATCTCCAATCCAAGGAGGCTTCAGACAGTTTTCATTAATAAAGGACTAGCTATAACTAATGTTGGGAGTTCTGTGCATTAACATGCTTGAACAATACACAATTTTAAATCAGGACTTTGAGTTTTTATTCCTAACTTGCCTAGAACGTAGTCTGCAATTTCTTCAAAATCTAACCCTCTTTTTAAAACAAGATGTTTTTAACTTCCTTTTGAGAGCACTTTCCTGGTATCATTTAACAAGAATTATCTAAACAATCAGATGACCAAAAACATTTTGCAGGTCAGTTTTCTTAAATCAGAATTCCTAAACTGACATATCCCAACTGATTTCAGAGAAGTATCTGTTTTAATATGTTGCTGAAAGAAAAGCACACTAGGATGAGAGTTGCCTCTATGCAAATGTATTATGGCAAAGCAATGAATCCCACAGTTGGTATTCCACAATAGAAAAATACTAACTGCTTCAACAACCATCTCTTATAATTCTCTTTACACCGCGATTTCTTCTCCACAGCAAGAAATTAATAATATTAATTTATCTAATAAAAAAGCATGAATAGGCAATTTCCATCTGGCTTCTTTAAAACCTCCTCAAATCATTTCACCTCTCCCCAAAAACCTTCTAAGGCTGATAGGCTACACAGATAATTCCTCAAAAACCCATTCCTCATGTAGTGTATTGTCTGCCAAATGATAATGAATTAAACCCAAGACATGTTTCTCATGTCCACTGCTGAATTGCCTGACTTTAATTTGAACCCTTTCAAATGGTTTAATTATTTTCCTGGATGTTGACCAAAATCTCAGCCCACCAGACTGACCAATTTTTCAGAGAGAGAGAGAGAAAGAGAAAGAGAGAGAGAGAGAGAGAGAGAGAATATTCTTCCCCTGCAAATTAAAAAATCCTGCTTGCCCTTCACCCTATCCCATTCCGGCAAGCTGGCTGTCAATCTTGATGGAGCCCAGCCTTCAAGACTGGTCCCAGCCAAGCTGGGAGAGAGCAGCAGATTTATCTTTCCACAAAGCAGAAAGCCTTTGGGACTCTTTGAAGCTAGCAAAGGGGCCTAGGCAGAGGGCAGCTGGCTGAAGAGCAGCTCTCCGGAGTGAAAACTCCCCCACCAACAGCTTATTCCGCCCCATCCAGATTGCAAAGAATCTTGCTTTTAAAAAGCCCATGCTATACATATTCAACTAATTGTCCCAAAACTTTGAACTGAAAACAATAAAAATTGAGTAATATTAATTTTAAAAGTTGGATTCTTCCCCCCCACCCTAAACTGGCTGGCATAGAAGAACAGCTTGTCTTCTTCATGCCCCCCAAGGGAGAAAACCATCTGGAACTTAAGAGGAAGGCACCCTGGTTTCCTGGCTCATGGCCAGCTTCCTCACTGAAAGCAGAAATTAAGTCATGCCACCCTTACCCTTAATCATACACTCTTATTTCAAGACCAAAGTGCTGTTTTCATTCCTGAGAATTCATACATTCCATTAGCAGGAATTACCATAGTTATCTCTTGATAGACTTATTTGATTTCTCACTCCCCATGGTCAAGAGGTGCATAAAAATACATCCAGTTATTTATTTATGGCACTTTTGCAAACAAAGTCACAACAATTAGTATTCATCTGCTAGCATCTAAAATAAGAATCAAATACCTTCCAATTAAGTAAAATGTCCATGCCTGTTTCACCCAAAATGTCTCTCAGTCAACATGGTTATGAGGTCTGGGAATCTTAGTCAGGATACATCTGGAAACCATATTGGGTATATCTTCCTACCATACCTAAATGCAACTTATAAAACAGTGAATGGGTAGCACTAAAACTTACTAGGATGGAAACATGATTATATATAACTTTTACTTGGTTATTGGTTTGGCCATTTGGGGAGGGGGGCATTATCTGTGCTACTGCTGACAAGCCCAATATTAGCTATTCCTAATTAAGCACACAGTATTCTGCAATCTATTTTCTAAATACTCATTTATTTGGATATAAAAAGAAGAGCTGCTATATTGTTCTAGAATTCAGATTCCTGTGGACTTCAGCCACATCCAAAGTTTGGTTTGTCTTAACGTAAGATTTTGAAACACCCAATTTTGTCTAATATGACTAAAGTTAAGAAGGAATGTTTTAACTTAGCCAGAAATTCCTGCAAACCCTTATCATTTTTCCTTATTCATATTAATGTGATTTTAATATGTCTTAATCCTTAACCTGGTTCTAGTAGTAGTTTTTAAAATGCCAAATTGATACACAATAGTTTTATAGATTTGATAGAATAATAGAATAATATGCTGCCTTTTTCTCTTCTTCAATTACCATATGTTAAGTATTTTAAAATAATGTAAATAAATAAAAAACAAAAAAACTATAGAATTCAAATTCCAGTGTAAAGTTGCTAAATTTTTTTGAAAACTCAGAACCCTTTTTTGCCTGGCTGAAAAAGTATGTTGAATGACATCCTAAGCCTACCACATTTATTCCACTGGTTTCTAGGAAATTAAGGAGGAAAAGTGAACTCAGATTGGGGAAATTAAGAAAGCAATTCTAAATAAATATAGCAGGTAAGCAGAAATAGATACGTTCTGTTCTTTCTGCAATAAAGCCTTCTTTAAACCCATCAATCCATACCAAGTGTCAGAAACCAAGGGTGGTCCAAGATTTGCCATCTGTGCATATTTTTGCCCTTTCTCAAATTTACCATAAATAATTCTGGGCAAATGCATCTCTGTGGTCACAAAACTGACAGAAATAAAAGTAAGGAGCAAAATATATTGCAAAAGACATCCTTCAAAATATGCTAACTATAATGTATTGTGTGTTACAACTGAATGCCTGGACAGGAACTTAATTTCATCTCACTACATACCAATTTTATGGAATTCACTGGAACTATGCAATTGCTGGACTTAATCAGTGATTTCTCTGCTATAGTAATATTTATGCAAAGAGAAGTAATACTACCTTCCTTTCTTTAAAAGTGGAAGATATGACAGATATAAACCCTCCCACCATACATTTGATGTAATGCCCTTTTCCCTAACTTCAACAAATTAGATTTGGCTGTGGATGCTTATTTGTTCTCTTCCATGGGACTGATCCCTGAAAATTGGGAAACACTCTAGATTGAGCCATCTCTCAGACAGGAGCAATTCCCCAAATAGGTTGCTTTTCAACCACAATAAGAACAAGGAACGGCAATTGTGTCTTCATGGCTGGTTGAAAGGACCTGTTCTTCCAGAAGGAGAGGTGTTCAGGGACACTTAAACCCCAAACATTATTATTTCTCTGATTTTTCCGCCAGGTAGCAGAGGAGGTTTGCCTATGGATGTCCATCAGCAACTGGCATTCCTGGCTCCATCTGGAGCCCAAATACAATTCATCCAGCTGGAAGAGATTTGCAGGGACAAGGAGTGAACATATAAGTGTGAGTGTTCATGTGTATGTGAGAGAACTTAAAAACGTACTTCACATCCACCCCCTGGATACCCTTAGCACAGCTGGGAGAAACATGCAGAGAAATGTAAGCCCCCTCCTTCATTTCATTCTGTTCAATTGCATTTCATTTTCAGAGACTGCCTGGACAAGTCCCTGCATTTTTTCGGCAAGGTTTTTCAGGAATGGTTTGCCATTGCCCTTTTCCTAGGGTAGAGAGAATGTGACAAGCTCAAGGTCACCCATCTGGTTTTGTGCCCAAGCTGAGATTAGAACTCCCAGTTTCTAATCTGATGCCTTAATCACTACATAAAACTGATCTGGAATATAGAAGATATACATACAGGATCAAAGAGTCATGCATCATCATTGCAATATGGGGAGAGAATCATCTCATTTATTTGGATCTCTAACTGCAGTCCAATATTTATCTACCTCTTGTATCCAAGTATTACTCTTTTATAATAAGAAAACAAATCAATCTATTGTTTCAGCATACCAGTCTTATATAATGTGCTCTTCCCAGTAAGTGTCCAGAAATCAAGTGGAGAATAGGTTCTCCCTTATTGAGGGTGGGAATTTGGGGACCCCTTTCCCCAGCATTGCTCCTCCAGCAACAGAGAAGCCCAGCCGTGTGGAAAAGGCTTTGCTTGTCAGAAGAAATCTGGGCCACGCTGGTGACATCGCCACATGCAGTTTACATAAGGAAAGGGCAGGGGAGGACAGGTTGGGGAAGACAGGACAGGCAGAGGCGGGAGAAAAGAGGACGCACTCTGGAAATTGGGGCCGTGTGAGGAGAAGCTGAGATACCTCCACAGAGAGCAAATAGGACAAGGAGAAGCCACAACTGAATACAACACAATATAGCCAGGGTCATTAACTTGATGATGGTACCATAGTGACTGCCAAACTGGGTCCCAATAAGGGATTTATGACCTACAGAAAGATTAGAGAGAAATAGTATGGAGTAATTTTTTGCAAGTTGTTGGGAAAAGACCTCCAGCCTGATCTGGATAAAAATTAGTGGGGTATATGCTGAGAGCCATCATAGATTGCAGCAATACAATTATGAAGAGAAAAAGCGTTAAGAATGAGATCATTCTTGTATTATATATTCTTACATTTTATTTACATAATTAATTAATTAATTACCAATATCCAAATATTGTGAAATTTTCTAGTGCCGATCAGAAATACAAATAATATTCTGAAGCTTGGTGTGCAAGGCCAGCAGCTGCCAGAATACCCAGCCCACCACGGGCATGTGTTGTCACACGGAGATTTCTAAAGGATATTAGGTTGAGGAAGATCACTTAAAAGGAGTTTCTGGCCCAGGCTTTCCTCTAACATAGCTTGTAAGATTAGAGTTAATTAAAGTTTTATGAAAGCATTCACCTAAAACCAAAGAAAAATTAAGTGAAGGAGGAAAAGTAGAAGTGTACACATCTCCCCTCAACATCTCCATAATACTGACTGCTTTGAAGACTGTCATACAATGAGTACAAGTATCCCAAAGGATTTGTAAGATCAATGGACATAAAATATAAATACTCAATCATGGCCAATAAATTTTTATCACAGTAGAAAAATTCGTCTGGCTGGGCTCAGAAGCCAAAGAAAGTTAAATCTTGTTACTACTGGATTGGAATATCACCCAGGAGATCAAATGTAGTAAAATAGATTGGGAGGTCAAAACATTCAGAAGAGAGGCAATGACAAACCCAGATACTGTTGTCAAGAAACCTACATGGCTGGAACCATGAAGTTACCAAAAGTCACATTCCACTTCAGAGCATCTTTACATTTTTCAACAGAGCTTCCATCTAAAATGATTTTCAATCTTCACTCTCTCCAGCATGCCCTCTCATGCTCCATCCCTGCTGAAGCGCTGAAGCAAAATGCCTGCATAGGGCAAAAGAGATTTGTGCTTCCATAACGTACTCCCTTTTATAGACTGTAATCTCAGGGTTCCTTATGCATTGGTAAAAGTAATAATAATTGCTAGAGAGGAAAAGTCCAAAATAGTCAGGTTCCAGAGCAATGGCTGTTTTCATGACCTTAAAAGGCACCGCTATTTACTGGATTATGGCAAAAGTTTACATGGACTAAAATCCACTGCATGTAACCATCAGTTAGAGAGAATCTCATAAAATCACTGGAGGTATCTCATAAGACTAGTAATTTTCCACTCCATCCAGCTATATCTAGATAGGTCAATAAATATTCAGTGCATAAAACCACATATGGTTTTATCATGAAGATATCTTGGCAGAGAAGTCCCAGCCTCTGCGTATTCTATATTATTGAAAATAATATAGAAAATATTATTTTAGAATGAAAATAAATGTTTTTATTTTTATAAGATTATATCAAATGGTTTTGGAATATGTCTAAAGAAGGGAGCAGGTTAAAATTGTGTCATACTGTCTCACCAGCATGTACAGGCCCTGCTTCTAACTGGCCTAGCCAAATTTTGCTAGTTGGGGATACTGAACCATAGCTGCCTACCAACAGCCTCTCAAGAGGTTTATAGTGCTAGTGATTCCTAGCAATCACTGCTAAAAATTGGCAAAGCTATGATCTCAGCAGGGCAGCATCACCAGTATAGAAGCCTCTTGGAGGCCTATGATCACTGTGTGGCCTACCAACTATTTTTAAAAGGAAGAGGCAGGCATTTTCTGTCCCTGTCAGCTAAAGACAGTCATAGAAGTGGTGACTGGAATTCTCACATGACTAAGAGGGAGTAGAGAGGCAAGGCATTCACAAATCAAAACCAGAGTTTGAAATATGTGCCTTGGATATAAGTATAGCCACTGTAACATGCACAATATATGGCTTCTCGGCACTTTTGCAGGGCTACCAGCACTTGAGACAAACTCTAGATTTTGGCTTGGCTTTTATGGAGCTCAAGATCTGAAATTATGCAGGAGTTTCCAGAACCCCTTCAACCTTCAGAAGAGAAGACAGAGTAGTTTGCTAATTGCCTGCTTCTTACCTAACACAGATGCCAATTCCCCTTGCCTTTCTAAGCTCTATCCCACAAAATGCCACCTTGGAGATAATTTTCCTTGGGATAAAAACCACAAACTGGCTTGTCATTCATCAAGCATCCTTTTCTCTTTCCACTGCCTTAAATCAATTAAATCCCATCCTTGAAATACTTGACAGCTCCTTTCCTGCACAGCCTACCATCCTGGCTAAATTCATCTCAGGATGGGTATGCCCCATCATCCCAACATAGCTCCACCAGGGAAGCTTCTGCTTCTGAAGCCTTTAAGCAAGTGTGGTGGGATAGGCTGGGATGAGGGTCCGGGTGTCTCTGCTCTGCAGTCTTTCCCCCCCCCTCCCTCCCCACCACACTCCCAACCCCCAACAGACTCCCCCAGGGAGCAGTTGTTTATAAGCTTCTGGTGAGGGAATTGATTAACGGTTCCTGAGGGAGGGGGTGGTTTCCGCCGCCAGCGGGAGTGAATCAATTTGCGCCATCGATTCTTCACGCACTGCGGCAGAAATGGGAGCGGAAGGGATGGCGGGAAGATGAATTCCCCTGCGGTCAGTTAGCCTGCACCAGGCCAGGCCACAAAGAAAGTCTCCCTTTGCAATACAAAAGCACATCAGCACAACACACACACACACACACACACACACACACACACACACACACACACACACTTTCCTCTGTCCCAAACACTCTGGCTGAGCAGAGGAGCACTGCCTAGTGATGCTGCCTACAGCTTCCCAAGCTTTCGATTCCTATTGAGGGACAGGCCCTTTCTAAATGTTAAAGGGGTTAAATTAAAAAAAGAAAGGAGGGAAGGTTAGCCAAATTAAATTCAAGGCAAAAATTCCAAGATTCTCTTCCTGGCTTTAGGGAAAAAAAGAATGAGATAGAAATGGGTAATAGGTATGAGGCAGATATTCAGAGTTCTGTCATCAACCATGCCAAAAATGAAATCTATATTTTGGAGTAGGGAGTCAACACTGTCTGGAAACAGGGCCCAGTGGGTTGAATATGGGAAGCAGCAAATTAAGAAGCTTGCTAGGTCTGATCCAGCAATCTGCTTCATTTTCTCAGGGTATCTACGATACCTTTTTCTTGATTTTGCTCCATTTATTTTAATCTGCAACCCACTATCTCCTGACAATTTGAATTTTATAGAGAATCACTGTTGCTGAGGAAAATTTGGGAGAAACATTCCAGGCCTCAGCAGGAATTGTCCAACCTGTGCCCTCCAACTATGTATCATCCCAAAACATCTGGAGGGCATCAGTTTGGGGAAGCTGCCCAGGCCATATGTCAGATTCAATATCTCTGGGCCCTGTCTAGACAATAAATACTTCCTTGGGATAATGCAGGGGAGGGAGAATTAAGGTTGAGTCAAATATAAAGGAAGAGAAAATGGACAGAATCTTCTTAATTTGGAAGGGTTGAGCTGGCTCAACACAAAAAAATTACTTGTAGATAAGATTCAAGAGGAAAGACCCCCCCCCCAAATGGCAAAATAATGCAAAGCTCACTTCTAAGTCATAAAAGAAATGAATGTGTTAAGTCAGCAAATCTTAAAATAAATAAGGAGAATGAATTTACACTAAAACCCTGATAATTGTTAGTCACAGGATCTTTGCTACTTTCTAATCACACTTTCTCATGTTTTGTAAAGTGGCCATTGACCTCACAGGTCATTGCAAGGAAGGTTGTGATTAAGAGAATTTAAACGAGTTCTATATATAATGAAATGTATATTTTGTTTTCACTATTGCAAAATACTTTGCTTTCACTATTGCTTGATGCAGGCAGTTCTAGAGCACAATTAGTTATGACTAGGGCAACTACTTCAGGAAAAAAAATGTTGAGGAGAATTGAATAGGTATTACCGTTGTGGAGTCCCAATATATGGGGTTCCACCCGCCATAAGGCAACTCTGCACACCCTAAATTAGCCTTCTACTTTCTGGGGTAATGGAGAAGATTGTTCCCTTTTCAGTGTTGATGTCAGTTTCTGCCCATGGTTTTTGGCTCTGATAGCATGCTGTTTGAGCCAGCTCTGCAGAACAGACTGAAGAAGTGAGGCTGAACAGGTCACATACCTATAGAGGTATCCAATCTGTTGGGAAGACAAGATATATGCAGAAAACAAATCAGATTATAGCAGCAGCAGCAGCTAAGGAGATCATATGTTTTAAGAGGGCATCTTACGTTACTACAACTTGAGTTTTCTTTTATAGAGTACCTTAGTTAATTGTTTAGTTTAAAATACTTCTCCCTCATCTTTTCAAAATATAATTTTATAAAAGATTTTTACAAAAGAAGATTAAAACTAGTTCAAACCAACATAAAGAACAAGAAGTAAAAGTCAAAAAAGAAATCTAAAAGTGCAAGAAAGGCAAAAAAATAAAAGAAAAAATGATTTATAATCTTAGTCACAGCAGTACAATCATAGATTTACCTCTTAATCTATGATTACAACATAGCTGTCTTCTATTTATAATCTGTTCTATCCGATCATCAAAACCATAAATCACTCTTTTCTTCAGTTTCACATAAAAACTCTGTAAGGGCTTTCAAGTCAGCAGTAAATGCAGATATTATCTTTTGTCTCATCAAAGAAGTCAATTTAGCCATCTCAGCAAGTCCCATCATCTTCAGCAACCATTCCTCCATTGTGAGTAGTGCCAATCTTTCCATCTTTGTGCATACAATAATCTTGCTATAGTTATAAAATTTCTTGGTTTTTAGATTTTTTTTCAGCTCAATCTCAAAAGAAAAAAACACCTCTAGTTTCAGTTGTACATTGTTTAAAATCAGTGTATGAATTTGAATCCACTTTTTTTAGCTTTTTTACACATTCATGAAACATGATAAAATGTCCTTTCTTGTTACTTACATTTCCAACATAAATTGGAAGTGGTTATATATATATTCCAGGCAATTTCTCTGGTGACACATATAATTTTATAAAAAAAAATCTTTACGATTGTAAAATAATGTAAATTTCAATCCTTTCAGCCACATATTTTTCCATTGTTCCATCTGTGTATTATAACCAAATTTTTCAGCCCACTCTTATCATACATTATTTCAGCTGTTCTGTTTCAAATTTCAAAAAAGTTTATACAACTTAGCAATAATATGTTCATCATTTGTGCCCAATTCTGTTTCAAAGTCAGTCTTACAATGTTCAAAACCATACATTCTTTGGTCTACTTCAAAGGAAGGCTACTCAAAGACTCTAAACAGTTTGGTACAAAGAGCACAGGGAACAATAAAGTCTTGCAGCAACACAGTAAACCTCAGCTCAAATACCCAGGATGACTAATTGTCCGTTAAACAGCTCACCAACAGCTTCAGCTAAGAAAAGATCTGACACCTCAAAGGTAAAAAGGGAAGCACTGCAAAATGTTTCAAGAGAAAATGTTCCATAATCAAGGTACCGCTTCAGAAAAGAGGCAGTGTCTTATTTTTAGTCCTCTCACTTTGGATGAGGACATACTCAGAACAAAACCTCGATTTAGGTTCACCTGAAAAAAGATGGCTAACTTGCTTCCAGTACTTTGAATGGTGTTAGATGTAAAGGCCAAGATTTGTAGCCTTGTATTGTACCTAAAAAGAATGAGAGAGAAACTGCCTTTCTTCTTAAGACAATCTGTCTTGAAAGGAAGCATCTACAACCATTCAATGTATGGCAACTCGATCACTAGGATTTCTTCTTCACAGAAAGTAGAGTACCAATTGTAGGGCTTCTCAGAATGACATCATCTTTTTTTTTCAACTTAGCACCTCCTTCTCCAAATTTCTGCCTTAGTCCCTAAGTTATTCTATATACATGATGGTGTCACACTTCATAGCATAAGGAGAAGCTGACTTTAATACTGGAGGCAGGATGCCTTGCTCTGCAAAGACGGCTAGCAAACTACCTCAGAGGATTGTATACACAGCCGAGGTTACTGCTTCCCTCGGTCTCACTTAGGACTGCCTTGCTTTTACCAGCATTGTAAATGCTGACAACTTCCAAATCAATCGTTCCATTGTATATTTGGGTAAGACTTCCAGTTCATCTTCCAGTTCAGCTGCCTCTTCATCCAGATCTATTGTTATCCCAAATGATGGCAGAAACTCTAGACTTACTTAGATCCAAGTACGGTAAGTGTTAAGAAAAGTACAGCATATATATTATGTGTCCTCTCTTTCAGTTTTTGCCCATAATCTCCCTTCTAGTCGATGCAGTTTTGTGCAGGGATTCCCCAGGGCAAAGCCAGTCTCCATAGCAGCAAGAGGGAATGGTGGGATGTGCCAAGCAGTTGGCATACAACCCATTCCCTGAAGAGGCCAGAATCCTGATCTGAACCTGGCATGTATTTCCTTTCCTCCTTGCTCACCTCTTAGTCTGTCAAGCACGTAATGCACACACGTTGGGGACTGTGTACTATTAATAGCCACTAGGGGATGTTATCCGCTTAGGAGTAGACTGAATGTAGCTCAGCCTATGAGACACGGAAGAGCAATAACTTCTGGGTTCTCTCTGTAGCTTCAGAGCGGGGGCGGGAGGGGGGGGATTAAGGGCAACAAGGAATAAAAGAATCACAATTTTGTTACTCTATAGAAAAGCAGTAGGGAGCTTTAGGTACAAATATCATCTGACAAACAGTATATCTGGAGTATACCCATGGCATTGCTAAAATAGTTTCTGAGAATTGGAATGTCAGGATTACGAGGCACAGTACCAGAGGAAGGAGTCTCATTGTAGAACTTCTGAAAGGCAAATCTAGTTTCCTGAGTTAAAATGAAAGCTTGCATTTCTGGAATTAGACAAAGGTGCAAATGGACAAACAACAAAATGTTCCTAGAGCTAGCAAGGTTTTTGTGTCCGCTAGTGAGCTTTGATAGGAGGGAGCAGAATCCTACCCCCTCCCCCATTCCTAGAAAGCAAGGTTTTGCTGATTTTAAGATGGTCCGAAAAAGGCTTTATGGATAGCAACTAGTTAACTCTGGGCTGGGAATTCTCCCCCCTCCCCAAGTTTCCCTCCCAATCAGGCTCCAAGCCACAACTTTCACTCACTGCCAAGTTGGAGAAAGGTCAGCAAGACAGAGAGGCTAGCTGGCGGGAAGGGAGGGGTGGTGGTGCTGAGACGCCAGGCCAGGAGAGTTGGGCCCAAGTTTGAGTCCAGGATGACCCGAGGAGGCTGTGGCTACACAGTGGAAGCCAACATTGCAATGAAGGAACACTGATGAGACACAAAGACTGATTTCCATGCAACACATTAAACAGATCAACAAAACACAGTTGTTGGTTTCAGATAACATGCTATGTCCAAACAAATAAATCATATTATAGCCTAATGTAATGGCCAGATTGTACAGCTTATGAAGTCAATGGCTGGATTGCCTTGATGGGCTGAGCCACAGAACTACCTCAACTCTATTTTAGCTGAGGCTAACATAGTCTGGGAACCAGGGGTGAAATGCTCCTGGTTTGGACCGGATTGCCCGATCCAGTAGAGATGGCAGCGGGTGGTTCGGAGAACCGGTAGCAAAAATCCCTGCCCGCCCCCCACGCCCAGCTGAGCCACACGATCATCAGAAGCTTTTTTTAAAACTTTTAAAAGCATTTTTTCTTCAACCTCCTCCAACAATAAAATGCTTTTAAAAGTAAAAAAAAAAGCCTCTGATGATCACATGGCTCAGCTGCAGTCGTCAGAGGCTTGTCAAAGCATTTTTTTCTGCAACCTCTTGGCCGAAGAGGTGGTAAAAAAATGCTTTGAAAAGTCTCTGACGATCCCAGCTGAGTTGCCTGATCATCAGAGAGGCTTTTCAAAGCATTTTTTAAAAAGTCTCTCTGACGATCCCAGCTGAGTTGCCTGATTGGCAGAGGTTTTTCAAAGCATTAAAAAAAAATGCTTTGAAAAGTTTAAAAAAAAAAGTTAGCCACGCCCACCCAGTCACATTACCACCACCACCACCAAGCCATGCCCACAGAACCAGCAGTAACAGATTTTACATTTCACCCCTGGTGGGAACCCTTCCAAAGGGATGTATCCAAAATCTACAGTGAACTATATTTACTGAAAAACAGCAAATTGCAGTTTTTCATTGTTCTAGGCAGTTGTAGACAAAGCAGAAAAATAACAACAAAAACAAATTAATTTTTGTTTTTAAAAATTATTATGACCACTGGAATACATCTGGCCAATGTTCCTCTTTTTAAAAAAGAAATTGGAGAACTGAGGAGATAATCCATGGATCTACTTTAAAATCCAACTGCATGAGTCTGTGTCAGATACATATGCCCACCCCCAGAATCCCTACCCTAAAACAGTTCCCTCTTACTCTTAGCAACAGCGGCATCCAGTGGCAATTCTGCCTTATCACAGCAAACCTTTTCGCCTTCTTCAGGCTCCTGCCCCTTCACAGATGCCCTCAGTGAAATTAAAAGTCATTTCTAAAAATGTATAAACGCAAACCACTGCTAGGAAACAATTCCCCCCAAGTCAGAAGTCCAGCCAAATTTCAGTACTCAATCTTTTAGGGCCCTTTTCACATTGCCCATGCTTACAAGTTCCAGTGTTTGTACTTTCTCTCATCCCGACGTTGCAAACACAGAACATAAAGTAAACAGCTTCTGTGCAGCTTTTTCCCAACATGCGTGCTGGGCAGGCATACTATAGTAAAAAAACAACTAACATTTCAGAGTATATATCTAACAATCCTAATGTTCCCAGAACTCTCTTTGTATTATGACACACCCAACATCTTCTTTTCTTCACAATGTGTTTTCTATAAACTGTTTGCATTTGATTGCCTATAACCTGTCCAGGGGTGGATTCTACTTACCTTTACTACTGGTTTGCAATGGGGCTGCGCTCACTTCGCTTTGTGCGCGCACACGTGCGCTCTTCTGCACATGTGCAGAAGCATTCTGATGGCGTTGGGGTCAGTGGGCAGAGCCTCCCACCGGTTTTACTACCGGTTCTATAGAAGCGGTGCGAACTGGGGGCAACGCACCACTGAACCTATCTCACCTGCCCTTCCCCTTCACAAAATCATAAGAGACTTGGAAGAAACTCTCTTATGATTTTGAATCAAATACATGCCCTCATTCAATGCAAGAATCAAAATTAAAGCATGGCAGTTAGCTTCACAGCGTTTTCTTGCATATACTAAGACAAAGGGGAACACACCATCTCTTTCAATAATTGGTTCGTTGTTGATCTACTCTTCTATTAGGAAAGTTTTCTTAAACTTCAAACAGAATTTGCTTTCTTATAATTTAAAATCATTATTCCATGTCGTCTCCTCTAGGATGATAAGAAACAATTTTGGCCTTCAAACTGCAAGTTCCTTGGGGCTGAGAACTATCCTAAAAGGGAGTAAGAACCAGTGGTGAAATTCAGCCGGCTCTATCCTGATCGCACAAACTAGTAGTGTTGGTGGCAGGAGGCCCTGCCCACCCACCTGGATATCATCATGTCCTGTTTTTTAATCTTTGTGCATGCGCAGAAGGCTCTGCTCATGCGTGGAGGCGTGCATGAGTGTAGCGAGCGCACACGCGCGCTCACATTTGCAAACCAGTAGCAAAGATAAATGAATACCACCCCTGGTAATAACATATACCTCAACTAGAATAACATTTTAATCAGAAGTCGGTTTCAGCAGGTTCTGACCAGTTCTAGAGAACCAGTAGCAGAAATTTTGAGTAGTTGGGAGAACCGGTAGTAAAAATTCTGACTGGCCCCGCCTCCATCTATTCTCTGCCTCCCAAATCCCAGCTGATCGTGAGGAAATGGGGATTTTACAGTAACCTTCCCCTAGATTGGGGAGGGAATGGAGATTTTACAGTATCCTTCCCCTGGAGTGGGGTGGGAATGGAGATTTTATAGTATCCTTCCCCTGCCACGCCCACCAAGCCACACCCACCAAGCCATGCCATACCACACCACGTCCAGCAAGCCACGCCCACAGAACCGGTAGTAAAAATTTTGAAGTCCACCACTGATTTTAATATCTAACATGTAACTACGTTAACATCAAGGGAAACATCAAGGGGAGCATGGCTAATGATAGTGGGACAAAGTCAGACCTGGATTTCCAGGTTTGTAGCTTTGCAGCATGCCTTCCTTTTTAGATACACAGACATGAATGCAGACAATAGAAGCTGAGAAGACTTCCAGGGAACAAAAATGGGCTTGCCTCATCTAGAAAGTCAGAGGTGGTTGAGGACCGCAATAACTTAGGCTGAGCCAGAGTTGGCATTCAAGACAGAGTACTCTCATTATAATCCTAGACAATTCTTTCTTCAGTGAATGTAAGGTTTCACAACAGCTGCTCAGTTCCTTACCTTAACGTGGAACACTTTCCACACTGAAATTCTTTCTTTGTAATATGTTTCCACAAATTTTTGCACTTAAGTGTCAGAATATACTTATCTGGCAAAACATCATCTTATATCTCCAAAAGTTGTTAAAATACATCCCATTATACCAGTCAACATGGCCTGTTATCAGAGATTAGATATAACAATAGCACTTAGACTTAAATTTACAGTACTGTCTGGGCAGTTTCCAACAGGCCTGTCAAACTGGTGGCCCACGGGCCAGATACATCACTTTCAGGCCACGTCCATCCCGACTCCATAAAGGCAAAAAAAGTCACAATATGTCACATGATATGATTGAGTTTGACACTCATGGTTTACAACATTCGCAGTTTGCCACCAATAATCTGGGTCCTCATTTTATCAATCTCGGAAAGATGAAAGCCTGAGTCAACCTTGAGCTCTGACAGGATCAAACTCTAGGCTGTGAGCAGAGTTAGCCTGCAATACTGCATCATCTGGGGACCGTCCGTTGGAAAAGCCTAGCACTGAAATCAACTTTTTCCAGTCTGATGACTTTTTAGGTGGACCAGATGTCTTCTATAAATCCTTGAGTAAGAATTATAAGAATTAAAATACAACACACCTGGAGGGCACCAGTTGGAGAAGACTATTCTAGACTGTCTCTGGCATTTTTGCACTTTATAATCAAGTGGACAGCAAGTGATCAATCTGTACTCCATGTATTTCTCATTTTTCCAGATGGCCTCTTCCACCCTCCCTGCTGCCAATTTCTGTCCTTAAAAGCCAACAAAGTGTTTTTCAGCTGTCAGATCTGATTAATTCACACACAAGGATTCAATTGGTCAATTGAAACTACAGAGACCCAGAAGCAGTGAGGAGGAGGAGAATGGACAAGCCATCCATTCCCTCCTCCTCCACTTATTCTCCCAAAGTGCCCAAGAGTTTTGACCTTCCATGGAATGGAAATGCTAGCACCCAGGGGAAATTCCATATACTGCTCAGTACTGGTAGAGAGAACTGAGATGCCCTGCAGAAGAACAGCCAAGCTTTTTAAAGTCCCTGTTTAAAAAAAAAACTTTTTAGATACATGTATAGAACCTATAAGATGGTAATGAGATACAAGAAAATTATTAAACACATGATGAACTAGAAAGCAGCCATAATCAAAGTTAATTTAACTGAAATATAAACAAAGTTGCTTTTGCCCAGAAAAAAATTGTATAATTCTGCTACAGGATATTATTAGATCTGGAAGGTAAGTTCTGAAGAACTTGAATGCTTGCACACTATTTTATGTCATTTTAATAAATATATATACACATCCATCCATCTCTCTCCCAACTGAGAATGCAAAAGATGGTAGACATTTGGTCATCGAAAGGAAGCCTAAAAAAAAACTTCTAATCAGCTACACCTTGAAATTAGACCCATCTTCAAGATAAATTCCAGCATATCACTTAATACTAGCACAGTCAGTATCTATCTTTTTAATGTAGGAATGAGCCACCATAGATATCATACAGCTTTGAACACAATGCTTTTCACACCTTTTGGTCAGTCTTCTTCTTCAAAATACACAAAGTAGAAAAATTGTAGGAAGCGCAAAGTACATTTCTCAAACTACTGTGAGCTTTTCTTTCCCTTCTCCCTATATCACAGTTGCTATACATATAATACCCTCAGGAAGGGTTTCCTGCACATCTACAGCATCTGCCCTACCATCAAACAGAAATCTTTACTTTCAAGCTATAACTGTATAAGTTTACATTTAATATAATTACAGTTAGCACATTTGCATTGTATAGCATTGTATACAATGCAAATTGTATAGCATTGAATTGTAAATTATATTGATTCATATGATACATTAAACCCAAAATATCCAACCAAGATTAAAGATATTCATGTTATGGAAATAAAATTATTAAACCTTTAACTGACGTAGCAAACTGTGTTAAGCTTGTCCATTCTCAGTATACCATTTACTTCAAGACAATCAAAAATATATTCAACACAACAGCTTTGGTGTCATCAAAACTATAGAAACATAATTCCATATGTTTGTTCACCTCAAGCTTTAAGAAGAAACAAAGGTTTGAGGCAATCAGAGGCCTCATGGGCTTCCATACTGAAACCTGGTGCAATATTTAAGATCAAGCTTTAACAATTACACCTTTGATCTTTAGGGAACACAGAACCATCTTTCACTTAACCATCATTCAAATAATCTTTCTACACTGAAGTAAAAGATTAAGTTCAATAAATAACCCAGTGATTCAAGGGTGGGTTGTATTTACCTTTACTACCAGTTCAAAACAGGATTGCGCGTGTGTGTTCTTTTTGCTCGTGCGCCTTGCTCCTGCGCATGCACAGAAGCTTCTGCACACACGCAGATCGCTACTGATGACGTCAGGGTCAGTGGGCAGAGCCTCCCGCCAGTTTTACTACCGGTTCTATAGAACTGATCCAAACCGGGGGCAACCCACCACTGCAATGATTACCAATACACTTTACTTTTCCTCCATTTAACCTCTAGCAAAATGAAACAATTGATAAGGATTTGGTTTGAACAATGATTCTCCTCTACATAGGCAAGAGCAGAAAATATTGCAGTCAGTTAGCATGTTATCCTTGAGATGCAGTGGTAACCTCCCATCGTCTTCAGCCAAAATAGCTCTTCCAAATTGTTCTGCATGTAATCATGATATAATTCAGGCAAAGTTCTTCCCAGCTGTTATTTCCTAAATCTCACATCCTCTATGATCAGAACCTAATTCTAAAACTGTATTTGCACTACTACAGCTTTTGGCCTGAAGTTTTTCACTTCTCTTAATGGATTTCGTCAAATATATTTTAAGGTATTTAGTTATTCATATTAATTTGAGAGGAGGGAATCCTATATCGTTCATTTCTACTCTGATAACCACAAGTGAGGTTAAATTATGATTCCCATCATCTTGAATGATCATGGCTCATTGATGAGGGCTATAACCCAAAAACGCCTAGTTAGAAGAGGCTGACTTGTGGACCAAATTCTGGAGAAAATAAAAATTTGTCAAATGAAGCAATGTTGTTTTTTCCCACAAACCAAGCAAGGAAGAACTTTACTTCCATTGAGACTAATCTTGATTTATTACCTATCAACAGAAGAAATCTACTTTTATTTCCGTTAGGAACCAATGGAAGTCTTTGAGAATGTCTAGGAGCAGCATACCTAGTTAGTAGATGATGCCAATTTTGGAAGCACCTCCTTAGAGATTTGAAGGAAATAGCCTGACAATTGAGAGTGAAGTATAACTCCCACTTCTTACGCATATCATTCTTCCAGCTATTTTCCTCAAAAAAACAAACAACCCCCTCCCCCACCCAAAAACCCCTAACCTTTATCCAGTTAAATTTTATTGTACAATTTGTTCAGGATAGTTTAGACATTTGTGCTGTCTTGCAAAAGACCTACAAAGAATGGTGGCAAATAAGCAAAGTAATACCAGCATTCTTTTTTTAGAACTGAACTTTGAATCCAATCTTGACCCAGAAATGCTTCCGGAGTTGCATAGGCCTAAAAAACCTGGGTGAGGATACCCTGCTCCATGCAATCAACTCCATGTGTTGCCTTGTCTTGAATTACTGCATCCATAAAATGGAAGTAATCACTTTAAACTATTTAAAAAAAACAAATGTGCAGCCTGCTGTTCCTCAAAGAATATAGAAGAGACATTTATACAATTATCCCATTACAGTATTGAGATTCAGCTTACTGTTGCTGGTCCCAAGTTGTTCTTCATTAAACTCTGACCTCAGCTGCCTGAGCCCATTAGGTTCAACCATGCTAACCTATCCCCTGTATACTTTTTTTTTTTTTGCCCTCGGTATCTGCTACTGCAAGAAATAGGAGAGGGAATGGTGTGTGGGGGGGGGGGGGGGGGATGTTGGACGGGACAAACCCACCTAAACTTGATCCGATGGTATGCCAAGCCCATCCCAACTTTGCAAGCCACCTCTAGGCTGACATTCCCTGACAAATGGGGAGGGCTAAGATTCTTATAGAGATTTTACGAGTGTTACACAAGCCGTGGAACCCACGAACCCAACCATCCGCTTCCCACGCACAACTTTCTGGTGGGCAGCGGCGCTTACGTCGGCAGGAGCATCTGCTAGCTGGAAACCCCTTAAGGGAGAGGAAGCGAAGATCAGACGGCGGGGGGGGGGGTGTCTTATTAAACGAGAAGCGACAAGGCATTCTCTTTTTATCCAGAGTGTAAATGCTTGTATTTAAGTATGGTGTACGTACGGTAAGGAGAGAGAGACGATAGGATGCTTACCTGGTAAAGGATGGGGGCTGCCAGCAGAGCCGGGACTCTTAAGATCCTCGGGGAAGCCCTTCTTGGTGGAAAACAGGATTCCCCCTCTGTCTCGCTTAGGGTATGGACTGTCTGCTAAGCGGCAAGCGAAATCCCGCTCCCACTGGGTCCTAATACCCTTCTACGCCAGTCCTGGCTTTCGCACAGCCGCCACAAAGCAGGTAATGACCCTGCTCTGGATTTGTTTTGGAACTTTCTTTCCATAGCAAAGGTCACTTGGGAAAAAGAAGAGGGATGCGGTGGGAGGAGAGTACAAAGTTTGCTGCCACAAATTGGCGTTGGAAATCAATACAGGAAAGCTGATGAAACCGTTCTGTGACTTATTTGCCAAGCAAGCAGGACCCGAGTTTTTTGGATTTTTTCCCCCCTTGGAGAGGCTCTTACCCATTACTGAAACCCTCGTGCAGGTAAAATCACACTGTTTTTATAGGTCACTACTTCCACCACAAAATAAAAATTATAGAAATGTAAACACAGGACCTCTTGGATTTCAGCTATCTCAAAGGTGATACATAGGATACAAAAACACAGTCTAGGATTGTTATCCATTTCGTAATTGCAGTAAGTACTATATTTCTTCAAATACTTTGGCCATCTAATGAGGAAGGACTCATTGGCGAAGTGCCTAATGCTGGGAAAGATTGAGGGCAAAAGAAGGGGATGACATGGAGGTGGCTGGATGGAGTCACTGAAGCAGGAGTGAGCTTAAATGGACTCCAGAAGATGGTAGAGGACAGGAAGGCCTGGAGGATCATGGTCCATGGGGTCGCAATGGGTTGGACACGACTCTGCAACTAACAACTATATTTCTTCCAACAACTCCTTTGCCTGTAAGCAGAGTAGTTTTGCACATGATTTTATATTCTGTCTCCGTGGGATGCAGTGTTCATGCCGGAAGCTTTTCCCTTTCTCCCTCTTGTAGAAGAGGGAACATATGTTCTAAAGTAGGGCATACAGCTTTGGAAAGTACTTGTATAAAAATAATTTGTAAATCATACAATTAATGGAATACACTTTTATAATTTATACCATTTTATTATCAAAGAATTTCAGCTATTTTAGCTAAACATCATTGCTCCATTCCAACATTTTGCTGCTCAGTGTGCAAGCAGTGTAAGGAATTGTTACAATCAGTACATTTACCATCATCTTCCACACATAGCAAGTCATGTGGAGGGAATGCCTTAGCTCAATGTTTGAACCATATGTTCCTGAAAAGATTGGTGGATCTGACAAGAAAGTATTTTCCACTGGTATTTCAGGAAATATGTTTCTCTGACATGTAATCTTTTTCATCTTAGGAGATCCAACAGCAGAAGTTTCCAAAAGAAAATGTGAAAATCTTGTATCCAAACCTAGCCTGTTGTATAGATCTCACAGTGAATCTGAAGACTGATACAGATTAAAGGAACAATAAAGTTTAAGCAAGAACCAATAGATACTTTGCTTAAAGGTGAAGATGAGTTCAAGATAATTGAGATTTCTTATTTAAGAAATGGGAAATCGCTTTGCTTGTTCCTTAATTTCAGTAATTTTGGGGAATCTGTGTGAAACCTAATACCTTTCTATACCTGGTAAGACCTAATATACAGCATCCCTGCAGACTGAAACTAAACTCAGATACGAGTTGAAGATTCCCCTACCCTATTTTTGCTACCTTTTGTTTAGTACCTTTGCTGATGACATCAGCAAACTCAAAAGCCTGCTTTTTACAGGAGTTTTGAGACACATTGTTAACCTCATCAAATTAAGACAGAGGCTTACAACAAATTGAAGTATGCAAATGGGCAACTCAGGACCACATAGAGCCTCAAATCCCCTTTATGACCTTCAGACTGAATGCAATGCAGGATTCAACATTTGGGGATGGAGGTTGTTTTTGAGTTGGGTGTTAATGAACAAAATGGGTTCTTTAAGCCTTGCAAGATGTCAACTCTCCAAAACCAATATTCTACTGATTTTTGGAGCAAGGGCTCTCAACCTGTCAGTCTTAACTAGTTCAGATTGGCTCTTTAGCAGAACTTTTCTTTCAGCAAAAAACCTTTTGTTTAAATCATCAGAAACACCCACCTCCAGACGGTTAAAATTAACTATCAGTAGCAAAGTCCATGTGTCTTTTTCTTCCTCAGCAGTAACTAAATTCCCAATCACTTTAATTTTTCAGTTTTAAATGCAATCATGTAGCAGAGCTCCCCACAACTCAAATTAATCCAGCCATCAACCTGAGAGCTGATTCTTATATTTCCTTAAAAATCAGTCCAAATGAGAAGGATGATTTAAGAACTGCTGTCTCAAAACAAAGTGACAATGGATTAAAAAACCTCTCAGATGCACAAAATATTACCAGTGCATAAGACTTGGAATGCCTACTGGAAGGAGGTAGGGAATATTTTCTTAGGTATAGACCAACATGCACAAACACACACAACACATGAAGACAATAAGTATACATGCTGTTGTAGTCAGTACTGAATCACTTTCAAGGTCCTAGCAGGAAGAAAAATATGATTTAAAATCCAGCCGCCCATCTGCTCCCAATTCTTTATAAAATCTGCTTTCTATTAGCTGTGGTTGCTCTAGGCCATTAACTCTTTGAAAGCTGGCTTATATGAGCAGTGTGCTTTGATAATCTTAAAAGTCCAAAGACTAATTTTGGTTCTCCCAAATCCTGTAGACAATAGTGTATCAATTAGAACTTGAGATCTCATAAGTTAACATTTTATTTCATGTTAGTAGGCTTCAGCATTTTTCTATTGTTGGATATATTGCAATGGTTAACCACTCACAGTTAGTGGCCAGAAGACAACCACAAAATCTCCCTTTGTTTTTATGGGGCTGGGCTGGTTTCTCTTAACACTGTCATGGATTTTTAACATCTGATGCCATTGTGGTTTACAGGAGTCGGCCATCAGGGATGCAGATGGGTCAAGTCATCCCATTCCACCATAACTGAACAAGGAGGCTATAAAATGTGTGTACCAAAAAAACACATGTAATACATCTCTTTCTATGGCCACTTGAGCAGCTTTGTAGAAAATTAGGCAGTATAAAAATTTAGGGGAGAACACTAATTAAACTGACAGCCCACAGCTCTTTAGTAATATTAGGATTTTCACTAAAATTTAACGATATTAGTTACAGAATTGCATATCCTGAAAATGATGTAGTAGGTAGTCTTCCAAAGTCCAAGAGAACAATAGTGATATCTGCTAAAATATGCATAATCTGGAACAAATTAATAAGCATTAGACATACAAATTTAAAGTACCGGTATATTTAAAATTGACCATAGGACAAGCCCACAATTAATGGGATATGTGTACATCCCCACCAAACCAGAAAGCCATAACACAACTCCAACTCTAATGAAAATTGCTAAACAGGCGTAAATGAGTAACCACTGAACCAAGCATATATTCTAAACTTCAAAATTGCAAGATCAATTTATTTTAATCTGTAAATTAAAGCAATAGCAAATAATTGCAACTGTTAAAAGACATCTGGTTGTACATATTTTAATAAATCAGAACAATTCTAATAAGTAGAGAAAGGCATTGCAAGTGATGTGTCAATATAAATGGCTTAGCACTTAAAACAAACCAATCCTGATCATACACATATATGCATACAAACAATATATTCCAACTCAGAAATGCACACCGTGCTTAGTAAAAAAAAAATTCATATAAATCAAGCTATTCAGTTAATTCAACTTTTCAAAAGAAATGGCTCAGAAATAAAATTGACTCTTTGCTCCAGGACTAAAACTAGTTTTATTGCTAAGATTGTAGCCACAGTTCAGAAATGTTAAGATGTGCAAGGGCCCTCAGTGGTGTGTGTGCCTGTGTGCGTATGGCTAAGCCCCTTTGTAGCTCTCAAGAGGCTAAGCCTCAGTATGAATAACATCTAGTTCATTGAAGCAGTCCAACTTCAAAAGAACTCAAGCTACTGCATTCTTATTTTCTATTGCAACATTAATGGCTGCATCTGCAAATGGACTCTCTTATTGATATCTTTCATCCTTTGTCATCTCTGCTGTTAATCACGAAGGCAAAAATCACATTGGTCGTTCCATATTTTTAGAGGGAAGGGGCAGTAGAGAAAAGGCTGACTGCACTGTGGCTGGGAAAGAGCGGGAATTTTTTTCTGGTATTCAAAAATAGATCTCCAAATGAGAAGTGTGTGATGCATAGTCAAAGGGTAAAAAGTTTTAAAACCCTTGAAAACAGGGCAATTTTTATAACACTGACATTGTTCAAAAATAATAAAGCCACAGGTCCAAATATTTCATACATTGCACCCCTATGTATGTCTTGATGAAGACTGTTCCTAAAGTTAATAGACGTATGAGGCATTGTGTTATACAAGTGAACAAAGCAACAGTTTTAAAGGCCCCCAGCCAAAATGCTTCCAACCAAGATTCCATCCTTGAGGGCATGTTCCACATCCTTCTCTTCTATTTTCAGAAAAACCTGGTGGAAGAAAAACAAACATAAATCTGTTACTTGGACATTACTGAGTATTCACGATTGCCCACACATAACAATATCAAAATTAAACTGTAGGTATTGGCAATTTCTAACTTTCCCTTTACTGTATATAGAAAAAGTTCTGTATCACATTTTCATTGAAACAGTGCAATTTCCAACATTCCAACAGATTTCCAACTACTTTACAACAAGAACAGAAATACTATGATTGTTACAAGAATTAACAATCTGTCATACAATTTCCACTGCCAGTTCCCATAGAATTAACATTGGAAGAAGAGAGATAGAATGAAGAGAATATTTTATCCAAATGCCCCAAATGCATTTCCTTTTTCTCCAATTGTAAAAATTTAGATCTGTACAAACAGAAATAAGGAGGTGAGGGAGGCAGATTACTAATCAGTTCTTTCAGTTGTACAACTTCTCTATTGTTCACAATGCACAACATTTCAAATCAATTATCTCCTATAGAAGAA
The DNA here is from genome assembly GCA_038048745.1 of Coluber constrictor foxii. NCBI lineage: Eukaryota > Metazoa > Chordata > Lepidosauria > Squamata > Colubridae > Coluber > Coluber constrictor. Next base: position 78,014,837 of record CM075961.1, read on the forward strand.
TTCCAAGCATTAGCATTAATTAACTGCCACAATATTGTACTTATTAGCTTTCTCAATGTAGAGTTTTTAATTTGCATTCCAGGAAGTCATAGGACTTTAGAAAAATAGGCAAATTTCAAGGAGGGCAGAGCACACACTATGACAGCCAATCAAATACATTCAACTCTGTTCTCTTTGTTTATTGTTTCTACAGTTCTGCAAAGAATAGATATGAACAGAAAAAGTTGTACTCTGAGGATGTTCCACAGAAACACAAGAAAGGAGAGCTGATAAACCTACTGTATCCATATAGCTAAGATATTTAAAATGGCTGCATCTAAAGTAAAAAAATTCCCAGGCATAGCAGAGACCTTTCAGGCACTAAAGAATTCTAGTAGTACATTTTCCTAGGAAAGCCAAGACAAGAATCACTGGCCAATTTTTATCACTCTGTTATTTTCATTATTATAATAGAGTAAAAGCCAACCTCTCAAAAGGTTTCCTCTTAAAAGCAGTAAAGAATGGAAAATGTGTACATTAATCTTAGATCTTTCAGACTAGGAAGACCATGTAATTAATCTAAACTGCTTTCCCAGCCAATATGGAGAAATACCTTAGACAGCCGTGTTTCTTTAGCCTTTTTGAGTCCCACAATGCCCCTAGATTCCAAAAGAGCTGAGAGTGAGAGGCATTCCGATTGGTCAACAGGTCCTACTTTTTGTTTCTGACAAATTCTGCTGTAGGCTTCATGCAGCTAGAAATAGGAAAAGTTTAATGAGCTCCAATTATTATGAATATAATAACAACACAGAAATTAGCATAAATGACAAAGCTCACTCATCCTAGCTTCATTTTATTCGATTATCTTAGCTTGAGAAAAATACGTTCTTCATAATCATAACCCGAAGTGCTCAGGCAAAGCACTTGCTAGCATAGTTCTATATTTGGTGTAGCTACTCTTACTTCTTAAAGAAGAGTGGCCATGGAAAAAGATTTAGAAATATCTAATAAGATATATTGCAAAAAATTCAGAGTTTATGCTAAATCCCACTTAAGTATAATTTTACTAGAAATAATGGAGAAATAATTGCTCCGACTAGTTTTAGCATTTGTACTTATGGAATAAAAGGAGCACCCAGAATTTTGGAGGAATTTGAAATATAGGCAACTATATTGCTCTGCTACAAAAATTAGGAACTATTGTATAGAACGAACTATTTTCTCCTCCACTTTTCAAATGCCATGAGAAGATAATAATAGGATGAAAATATTAGTAGGTGCTATATATATAGCACATGTCCTATAGAGGTAGTTCTCAATTTACAATCTCTTGTTTAAAATTACATTGGTAGTGACTTACAATCGGTCCTCACACTTAGACCTATTACAGAATCTGCAACGTCATGTGACCAAAATTCAGGTCCTTGGCAACTGACATTTACAACAGTTGCAACATTCCAAGATCATAATAAGATTGTGATTTGCAACCTTCTCAGCCAGCCTCCAACAAGTCAATGGGGGAAAACAGATTTGCTTAATGACCACATGATTCACTTAACAGTTGCATGATCCATTTAACAATTGTGGTAAAAAAGGTTGTAAAACAGGCTTGACTCATTTAACAACTGCCTTGCTTAGCAACATAAATTCTGGTTGTAATTGTGTTCATAGGTCATGAGCTACCTGTATTGTATTGAACATACTATATTTCATGCAGTTATTTTTCATCCAGACCAGGGAAGATTGAAAACATCATTTCCTAAGTAAACAGAGATTTACTCTCAGTATCTTTTTTAAAAGATAAGGTACAGGATACGAAGAGGCAGAGAGCAGCAATCTTTTGATATCACTTTATTCTAGAACTTTCAGAACTAAAATTTTCCATAAAAATATTACACTAGCCAATATTAAGATTCTTTCACATTCATTCCTCATGAGACCCGGATGAAGAAGAATGAAGCAGCAGTAAAGAAAAGTACTATAGGAGAGTAGCAATGAAGGATCGATACTCACCTTTCCTAGGTTAACTTCTTTGGTATTCTGTTGCTTGGTCAAGAGCAACAGAGAACAGACTAAAATCTTCTGTTGCAGTGGGAAGGAAGAAGCATCACCGTAACTGTTACCAGTTGCCATCCGGTCACCATACACATCAGAGATCACTTGGGAGATGTGACACAGGCCCACTCGTTTGAGCACTGCAGAGTCTGCAGCTACTTTAGAATGAGATTTGATGGAAGTCACAGGGCTGGAATCAGCTGGTCAGGAAGCAAAAGTATAACTGAGTGGAAAACCCGTTTTTCATATATAAAAATTAACTAAGACTCAACCCATGTAATTCTTGAAATGCACAAATCACACATACATGTATTTTGTTTGCTTTCTATCTCGTTTGAAAAAAATTCAGCAAGCCATAATTTGGAATTCCCAGACAGCGTCGCACTAAAGATCTAGACATGCTTAGTTTTACCAGCACCATTGCATCATGTGGTTTCAGACCATGCATTGGTCAAGCTTGCAATGTTTCACACTCTAATTTTGTCCAATAGATACCATGAAGAACTGTGCTAAACATACTTCATCCAGTATTCTATGTCACACTCTGCCTCAATAAGGTGCAATCAAGAAGTTCACAATTACTCCCAGCTGTTAGTATTGATGATATGACATCTTAGTTCAAGAGTTAGTAAATAAACAGGCATCAATGGAAAACATTAAGGATCCAATTATCCTTGAATCTATTTGATCCTTTTAAAGTATCTAAAGAGATGTCACATTTAATGACAGCAATTTCTATGATTTATCTCCAGGCTGCATTATTATTGGTCCCAAATACCAATCCTGTGCTTCAGGAAGAAAACCAGTAGCCAGTCAGGATGAATGATTTTATATCTCTCTGTCAGGTCCCTCCCTACCCTCTTTAACTCTAAGCTACACAGCCTAAGATGCTGTTTTTCTTCATTTGAAAGTAGCTCTAGCAAGTAAACATTTCAATTACCCCCTTTTCTAGCTCCAACTTTGCCTTTTTTGAGGTTTAGTGAGACAACTGGTACCACATTATTCCAAGTAAAATTTCACTCCAATTCTAAATGAAAGCATTAACAACTTCACTTTTGATTTTCTTCTTAATGAATCCTAATATTGGCTTTTTTCCATAGTAGCTACACATCAATCTGCCATTTGCACCAATTGTAAGATGCCTTTTCTGCTTAGTTAAGTTGTATACCCAAATTGTTAAAACAGATGCTTCAGCAGGATCCCTCAGCAATATTAAGATGCGTGGACATCATGTGCTGGCTGGTAAATTCTGGTAGCTGAAATCCACATCTTAACATTGCTAAGCTTCAGAAGTATTGGCCTAAGGCTCAAGATGGGTCAATACAAACTTCTATATATCATCTTCACTGCACACAATCCTTAAGACACACAAAGTTTTAGCTTGCATGTAGCTGCTTTGAAAAAGGCATGCCTATAGCTATTTCATACTTGGTTTTCTGCTATTCCTTATATTTAGGACCAGATATGGAAGAGAGGGAACATGTTCAGCTTCTTCTACAGGGCTGCTTTTGTAATGGGGGAGCAGAAAATGCATTTGTGTCAGCCAACTTTACTATCATTTCCATTCCCGCAGGATAGCCTAAACTTATTAGTCTGGAAGAAATGTTGCCAAACTAGATCAGAAAAACACTTAAGGAAACCTAGTACTTTTGAATAAAAGTACATGATCTGCATAGAGAATGAGAAACATCTACTTACAGGCAGGCATTTGTTTACGTATAGCTGGGGTCTTCACATCTGACTCCACAATTTCAATGGCCCTCCTAAAGATGAAGATAGTATTTTAGATCATGGTATTAGAACTTTACCCCCAATACAGCTATGTGCCATTCAAGATTTTCTCACATAATCCATGTGCTACCTACACTACCACTCTAGCACATATGAAGAATTCAGCCAAGATTCAGAAATCACTCCCAGCTGTTTCAGCTTAAGCACAAAACAGTTCAGTTACAACCAGTTGTATTATTTACATTCCTTTAGCTGCCTCCTTAGTGTAGGGCACACAGGGAAGATATCTGCTGTTTGTTCTTGCTATCAGATCATAGCCTCCATTACCCTCACTTTAATACCCCCTTCAGTCTTAATTGGGATCTAACAAAGCTCAGAAGAAAAAACTTCCAACCCCAAAGCCAATTAGCACAAAAAACTATCTCCCCTTATCTGGAGTATTTATTTATTTTAATTAGAAAAGTGTAAACTCAATTTCTATTATCTAAAAAAAGTGAGGATGTTACACAAATGTGCGAATAGCTTATCAAATGCAACACAAAAAGGGAGTCATGAAGGTCTATCAGCAGAATTAATTAAGCTCAACAACAGAAAAGCTTCCTGCAGATGACATTTCGTACACCAAGTCATTGTATTGTGATGCCAGTGAAGTGAGTATAAACGTTAGGGATTTTCTTTTTCCTTTCTTTATAAACCTTGATTGCTTTCTCAAATGGCTATACCATCTGTAAAGTGCCATATTTTTTTGTGCACTGCTTTTAACTTGGTTAGTAGATTGCTGCCATATTTTGTTTGTGCACTGCTTTTAACCTGGTTGGTAGATTAAAGGAAGAGAACCTTTAGTAGATTAAAGGAAGAGAACAGAATAAGGCCTGATAGACTCTCAAAGGGATCTAAGTATTTTTTTTTTAAAAAAAGGAACCTTCTAGAAGCTTACTATGTTGGTATCATTTTGGATAGAAGACTGGCCTTCATCTAAAGCAATAGTATTGGTATGGGCTAGGCTTCTAGTTTATGTTTACACTATTCATTTATTTGCTACCCATCTCACTTTGAGGTAACTCTAGGGAGCTTACAACATTAAACATTTTAGAATTGAGTACTAAACTGGTTTTGTTTCCCATTTTGGGGTATTCTAGAGGTAAAATAAATGCTTTGCATAAAACAGCATTTAACTGCTTCAAAAGCATTAGCCCTATAATGCACTTGAGGATTAAGAGGATATTGGCCCACTTTTCAAGGATAGCACTCAAAACAGCTCTGCAAAGCTGCCTTTTGATTCAATAGAGTAATTCATCTAGTTCACTGGTCATCTAGATGATACCGAAAAGCTCCAAGGACAGAAAGCTGCAAGGTAATGTCTCATTTTTGCTGTTGCCCTACTCATTGACCAGAATTCTTTGTAGAAGATACACTTAACATATTTTTATACATATAAACAGGCTCTACCATTTATATAATAAGTGTTTAATATATTGTATTATTTTATATATTTATAAACTGTCTGTCCTGTAAAGGGGAGAAAAATACTTTTCTAATCTATATATCATTTTTGAAATCTTTAATCTCAATTCTCTTGACTTCTTTAACAACAGAAATCTATCTGAAGCATGCAGGAGGGGTCTTTGATTTTCAGTACAATGCTTGTCATCATGTTCTATTTGGATTTAATTTCATGTGGCAGCAACACCTTCTGAACAAGGAGTTTGTTACAGGGAGTTTCCACAGGGAAATCTAAAAAGTCAAGATAGTAACTGCAATTGCATAGTCAAAATCCCACTTCTTCTTATGGTGCATAAATGGACAGTGGTTCCAGAGCCACAGTCTTAATTTTTTAACCATGCACACTGTCCAAATGCCTGAAGTCAATCATTTTTCATTTGAGGATTAAGAGGATATTGGCCCACTGTTAAATAGTTTTAACAGATAGTTATTTAAGGTTGAAGAATGATTTCTAACAATTTTTTTCATTTTAGCTACACTTCTTTAAATACACAAATCTATTAAATAAATTGAATTGTCTACTTTTGTGATTATCATGAAAACTAGACAAAACATTTGGCAAGTGTGATATATATTGAGATCCTTCTTCAAGAGCAGCCGAGTTAAACAAAATGGTTTATTTGGTTGCCTCCAATCCTCTGATTTGAAGAAAGTCTTCAACCATTAAGAGACTGTTTAACAGCAAACTATTCAATTCTTCATTTTTAAGAATTTCTTCTCATCTACTCCCTTTCTGTATATGTATTTCTACATAATTCCACTCCTCTTTCCTATTATAGTTCCCATTTGAAAAGTGTAGTAACAAAATTAAAAACAACAGAAGAAATATAACAATTATTGCCATGACACAGCCTACTTTAGCTAATTCATGAATTCATTTTGGGCTTGACCCACCAACTGAAAGTCCAGTAAAATGTTTTGGCATTTATTATTGCTACAAGAAACCTATACCAGCCTAGCCTTCTCACAGTGAATGTTACTCTACTTATACCAGTTCCTGATCTTGCATTTTCACCCCAATACTCTAAAGTAGCTCTCAAGTCACAAGGGAGAAACTCTGCAAGCATGCTATAATGAAAGAAGATCTAGTATAGCATGCATGGCCCATTAATGGGATTTCATTACTATCTTGCATGTTAATGAGATGAATGCTCTATTTGTTATATTGGAAGCAGTGCCAGAGGCAGATTTTGACCCTCTGTGCTAACCTATGGATAATTTGAGCACAACATGGGTGGATGGAATCAGGACTTAATCTATGTATAAGCTGACATTTACTCATAGCTAAACCAAAGCTTAAGTTTCAGATCCAAAAGTTGGTTGGCAATTTTAGAACAAAAGTTGTTTTGAAATGGAACCAGGTATGTTTAAAATAATTTTCATCAGTCAATTTGTTTCATGAAATTAAGTATTTTTTTTCTAACTATGTACAATCATATAGCTAAATAAAGCAAACAAAATGGTGGTGGCAGAACAAAAGCCAAAAACAAAACATAACCCTCCCCCCACTAAAAAAGCAAATTAAGCAAAAAAAACCTATCTTTCCCTCAACTAGAATGAACAAATAAAGATTTAGAATGGCATTCTTCAATGTATCAAGATTGCTCTGAAAGCATTCACTTAACTCAAGTGCATAATGTCAAGCAGATGAGCATCAACTGTCTTGCACTGAATTGGTTTCACATAAAGTCTAATTGTGTTTCTACTTCTTCTAAAGACTGCTTTAGGACCAATTAACTTTTAATGCTGATTTTGCATTAGTATTATTACTGTTATCATCATTTCTTACTCCAGATCCTATGTGTAAACTATTTTATGTTTACTGCTGTAGTTTTTAACTAAGAGAAATAAAATATAATCCAGTTAAAAAAAAGAACTCCTACAAGAATCTTCTGTATGAAAATGATGCATCAGGAAATTACATTATAAAGGTCTTGTAGATTAAAATCTCCTCAAGGATTATAAAGGTAGATATCTAATGGAGTTCAAAATGATTTGCATGGTTCAGGGGCTAGCAAAAGAAAAGAAGGGATCAATAGTGAAACACATGCAAATAAATATAGTAATATTTATTTGCCTAGCATATTTCAACAATTTTTTTTCAAGATGAAAATACAAGCTATAGACTACAGCAAGGTCTATGTAAACTCCTTAAATGACACCAGATCACTTCACATTTTGACTCTTACTGTTAGAAATCAAGAGGACATTTTACCTATAAAGGTAAGGGAATAACAGCAGACCAATGGCATTCCAGCAGCTTGCCTTCCTCAAGACACTCATCTGTTGTCATGGCCCTCTTGGAATGGCACCATAGCACATATTCTTTGCTTCTGTTCTTTTCTAATAATCTGGATTAATCTGCATGTGGCTTTTGCTTTCGGTTATTAAGTTAACATATAATATGCTTTCTGTGCTTTTCAAATACTGTAAACATAAACCCGAATGCAAAGAACTAGATTGGAATCCTCCCCAAGTGACAGCTAGCTTCTTTTCTTTGCCTGTGTGAAATCTCTATTGTTGTTCTGCTGTAATATTCTCCCTAAGATCACATTAGTCCTACCCTAATGACCTACAATTATTCAGATCTTCAAAGTTATTGAAGATCTAGCTCTTTTCCTAGACTTAGAGATAAGTTGACGGTCAAGCCCCAGCAGGACACCTATGATTTTTTAAAAATCTATTGCTCTTACTTTTTTAACTGTAAGCCACCCAGAATCATTACGACCAATTTCTAAACCGACTGGTATAAGTAAATGCATACATTACTGAAGCAGGTGTATTTGCTCTGCATTTGAGTAAACATAAAAGAGGACACCAAGCGAATGTCTAACTGAGATCAAGGAAGATGGAAGACAACTCTGATAAACTCTCTTGTGTGGGAAAAGATAACATTTCCAAGCACCATAAAGATGTCTGCTTGAGAGCTGTTAATGAGAGCCTTTTGCAATCTAAATGTAATTAACCAATCTATAATCGCTGCAGGAGGACCAATTCCTCTCACCCTTCATAGGTAATGGGCTGTAAACATTTCCAGACATTAGCACAGCCAGGAGGCACCACCCTCCCCTATCACCACAAAGACAGGATGGTTCTGTCTCCCCCCCCCCCACTTTCTCAGGCAGGGGGACCAAACACCATAATGGAGCTTTAAATCACGTTCCACATCCAGTAATTAGCTTAGAATTTAGTTCAGTATATATTTGTCACCTGCAGATGTCCAGTGCTTTGCGGGCATCCCCAGAGAAGGCAGAGACTTTTCTAGCACAGAACTGGATAGCAGCATTGTCCAACACCTGCTCCCCTGGCACCTAAAGGAATAAGAAAAGAAAACATGGTAACTAAAGTAATGGTACATTTTTGGAAGGGGAAAAAAAACAAACATGATCTCGGCATGCATAGAAAGCAATTCTCATACTTAGTTCAAAACCTCTCATTCTGCTCAAATTAATATCCTTAATCATTTAACTTCCTACCTTACATTTTGCCATTAGGGATTAGTACAACAAATTAGCTAATTTGTTCTCAGCTGCAAAGAAAACTGAAAGAGCTCTTAATGCAAAGCAAAGGATGCTGAGAAATTCATAATACAGTTCTCCAAGTGAAATCGAAGATAAATGCAGCTTATTCCTTCTATAAGTTGCTTAGGGCCAAGACAGTTAATTTTTGAATCAGGCCACTGAGGTATTACCTTCTTCAAGCGTTCTTGGAGAATAGAAGCCAGCTGATCTTTGCTGTATGGGGGAAAGTTTAGTAGCTGTGGCCTGCACAAAGGTCGGGTCTGCAGGCGAGGCAGGATGCGATCAGTGAGATCCAGAGCATTAGCTATACCTATCAAACAAACAAACAAACCTCATTTATATACTGCAAACAAACGTTCCATCTTGCCCATAGTTTCTTTAAGAATTGAAATAATCTTTCTTTTAAAACCTTGGGGGCAACTATACTTTTACAGTACTTATCTTGTATAGTACCCTATGACTATTATTAAGTGTTGTACCTTATGATTCTTGATGAATGTATCTTTTCTTTTATGTACACTGGGAGCGTATGCACCAAAGACAAATTCCTTGTGTGTCCAATCACTCTTGGCCAATAAAATTCTATTCTATTCTATTCTATTCTATTCTATTCTATTCTATTCTATTCTATTCTATTCTATTCTATTCTATTCTATTCTATTTTCTATCTGCCATTGTGAGCTATGTACATCTCACCTCTAATGCCATCTTTACTGGTTCTAAGTAAATGCACAAGTAAGTTCAGAAGGAAAGTATTTCATATTTTCTCAGCACCCCACTTTGTGCCTTTTATTTTGCACAATGAAAAGTTTGTTAAATTTAGGCTTGGGTGGATGGTCCTACATACTGCACAGAGGCCTGGCCTAGTTAGTTCTGATTTCCCTTAGAATGTTATATATCTTTCAGATAAGCAATTAATTAAAGATTCTTCTACTTAGCGGATCAGTGGGAATGCACAACTCTCTCTGTTACAGACAGAATATAAAAAATCCATTCTCTGAAAATCTTCTATTCTTTCTGCTTCTAACTTAAATATACCTCTTTCTTTCCCTTCCGGTAGTTGAGAAGGAAGGTGGCAAGAACCCTAACAGCACAGCTAAGCAACAGTCAACATGAATGAGTAGCAGAAGAAAGGCACTGAAATCAATAGTGGGCAAAATTAGACTTTGGAAAATATCCAGCATCCAGCTAGGTATTTTCTTGCAAAAGTATATTAAGACTCTTCCTGTTGAGTGGTTCCAGAGGGGCTGATACTTCCTCTTAAACTATCAAGCTAAAGCTTTAACATCACTGATACTCACCAATGAGAATGAGCCGAGAGTTGGGAAGGGAAGGCCACTCAAATACTGTATAGAGAACATCTTGTCCCTTACTATCCAACTGATCCATCTCATCTAATACAACCAAACTGCAAGGATGAAAAATATCAAGACTTAATACTACCTTCCCGGAGAAAAGAATATGCCAATGTAACACATAATCAGAGAATAAAACATTCAAATTTTTTGATATAACACTTAAAAGATTCCCAGCCTCCAGAAGATTGAATTAAATGCTTAAAAAAAAAAGCACATAGTTTAGTATGTAAGCCCATGGATTCATAAATATTCTAGGGAAAATCCAGATCATAAAATGTTGCTGCTTAATATCAATTTAAAATATATTGTACTAGATTTTATTCTGGATAAAGAAACTGAGCTGTCATTTAAATAAAATATGGTTATATAAGGGCAGAGGAATTAGCTAATTACATTCAGTAGGCTTTCAGAGAAAACAAAATACAATATTCAGTGGGAAGAAAGGTATAGTTGCAGTAGATTATCATAAATCCATTCTTCTACGGTATTGAAATGCTGTCTGGCCAACAGGTTAAATATCGGGAACCTTCTGATTCACTACCTTCTTGCCTGAATTGTTACAGGCTGCCTCAAAAGTCATCATTCTAAGTTCCTTGTTTTGGGGAAAATTCAAGCCAAGGTAATACTATCTGAAATAATTCAAGAATTCATTGTTTTCAAACAAAACTTTGTCTTGAATTAGTTCATATACAACCCAGTGTGTTTTCAGAGTCAAGACCTGATTCAATGTTTAGTTTCAGCCTCGTTAACGATCTGTATTGAAAATGATTTTACACGAACATTATTAACACTGCTTACATTTATTGAGACATAAAATCTCTTCACTGTGGACCATTAATTTGGTTTGTTTAGAGATCAGTGGCTTTGGAAGAATTTGTGAATGCTCTGGAGAATTGTCTAGCTATTGGTGCTGGAAGTTCTCCTGACTGATATGTGGGTGGGGAGATGGATAGCTGCCATGGCTGATCCCAAATATCCTCCTCTGGGAACAGAACTCCACTCTTTGATTTTCCACCAAGCTTAAAGCACTTGGAAAATAATTAAATAGTGGTGCTCTTGCAACTGGCACTGATCCTGAGAGGTCAGACTGTTAGCAATGGTCAAGAATGCCTCTGCCCAGCTCCATTTTCAATTGTTGCACCATCTGTGCTTTCACTGTGATTTGTGTTTTAATTACCTCTTATTTACATCACTTAACACTGTGACCTTCATAAGTATTCTAAACTGTACTGGCATATAATATTGCAGTTAGATTGCTTTCAGAAGTATGTTTTTATAGCATAAAGAAGTGGAGCAATGAATTTGCTCCAGAAACCTACTACTGGAACAAATTGATTTGCTTCCAGATTTTATGAGTAAATTGTAAGATGCAAGTTTTGTCTTATGAAAGGATAAGATACTTGAAGGACTGCCTCCTTCCAACAAACATCTACCGGTTATTTTCATTATTCATTGGGGAAAAAAGATGCAACAAAAAGCTTTTATATCACTCCTTGACATCTCTGGATAGAGGAAAAAATGTTTTAAAGAATAGCGGCTACATTTAGAAACATTCATCGCTGTTTTTAAAAAGCAGGGCAGAAACCTCTCTTGTAATGAGGTGCTAGACAAACCAACAATGTGGTTAAAAATGGCAACTTATTTCTAACCCCCATCTAAAAATGTATGGTTATGTTATGTGAGAAAATACCTCTTCAGCAATATGACCCGTATTATGGAAGTCTTCCTAAGAAAGGTCATACTTTATTTTCTATAACGGTTTTCAGAATTATGGTAAAGGCAATTCATAGATTTTCAATGCTGTATAATCCTAGCTATTTAATTGTATAATCTAAATTTAATTGTGTAATTTTTGCTTGTTTCTTAGCTCATGGCATATTTTAATTGATCCATTTATTTTATGCCATCCCCAGCATTTTAATAAATTCATTTCCAAAGAAGTCATTCTCTCAAACTCATAAATTGAAGATTGTATTTCCAATTATATAGGAAACAATTATTTCTCCCAGCTTGGAATTAGTCTCTCTCCAAAACTATTTTGAAAACTGGTCTTAAAAAATCTGAGTCAGTATATTTTTCAAAATTAACTAGGACAGCAATATATATTTAAAACATAAGCAAAAATAAAAGTTCCAATATATCAAGCGCTGCATCTACTCATTTAATGCTAATCAAGGGCAAGCCCCAGAATGATCTGAGGCTTAGATATAGTCCTGAGAATAAATTCATAGCACATCTTCAAATGATCTGGTCAAAATACATAGGATCCGTGGGTTGGACAACTCTTCCAAGTACCAATCAGCCTATTTGATGATGATGATGATGATACCCATTATTAGATCATCATTTATTTCTACAATGCTTTCCCTAGATAGAATTGTTATCATTAATAATGCTGTCAAATGGCTTAATCTGAGGGGAAAAAAATCCAATTTCAATGGTTCCGATTATTAAATCTTGAATATACTTAAATACCTAAATATATTTATAGTTTTATTTATTTATTTATTTATATTATTTCTTTATATTTATATATATCAGTGGAACGCGGTGGCTCAGTGGCTAAGACGCTGAGTTTATCGATCGAACAGTTGGCAGTTCAGCAATTACTTGTTCCAGCTTCTGCCAACCTAGCAGTTCGAAAGCATGTAAAAAATGCAAGTAGAAAAATAGGGGCCACCTTTGGTGGGAAGGTAACAGCGTTCTGGTGTTGAGTCATGCCAGCCACATGACCAGAGACGTCTTTGGATAGCGCTGGCTCTTCGGTTTTGAAAGGGAGATGAGCACTGCCCCCTAGAGTCAGGAACGACTAGCACACATGTGCAAGGGGAACCTTTACCTTTTATATTTATAGGGAGGAATTATAGGGAGAAGACAATAGGAAAGATATGTAATTCTCCTGCAAAGTTTGCTCTAACTCCAGAACATTTCATCCAAATTATTATTAGTCCAGATGACTCCATCTCTGGTGAGTAAATGCAGCTTGCTTATTGGAGTTTGGAAAGTTACTTTTTTCTGTGAAGCATTCAAGGATTCTGTGATGCTCTCATATACTGTAAATTAGAGTTCCAAAACAACTAAACATGCTGTTTTTTCATACAGAGCATAAATTCACGATTTATCCCATCCCTATTTCCAATGGATGACTAAATTAAAAAAACAAACTTCTCCCATAAGAAATCTACTCACGCCATCGATGCACTTTTTAATGTCAACCGTTTCTCCAGCTTTCTGATGACATCACCTTTGGCCCCTTTGGCAGCTCCAGCCAGGCCCAACTGTTCAGCAATTGCTGGGAATACAGCTTGGGAGCTCGTTAAGGCCATGCAATTTAAGACTGTGATCTGAATCCCAGTGAGTTCTGTCTATAAGGAAGATGTGAAAGCTTGATCACTACTTAGACCAGGAATCTGAAACCTTAATATCTATCTATCTATCTATCTATCTATCTATCTATCTATCTATCTATCTATCTATCTATCTATCTATCTATCTATCTATCTATCTATCTATCTATCTGTGTGTTTCTCTTTTTCTCTTTCATTTCTCTCTCTTTCTCTCTGTACCTCTCTCATCTATCCATCTATCCATCTATCCATCCATCCATCCATCCATCCATCCATCCATCCATCCATGCTCTCCTGCTCAACTTCACGTTTCGTGTGAATCCAACTATTTGGGCTATGGAGGAGGAATGGAAGCTGGCAGGCAAAGCCATGCGTTAGAGATCCACGCAAAATAAGGCAACTCCAATTCGGATCCTATTGGGGAGACACGCCCCTTCCTCTCCTTGTTTTCCCCTGTAGTGGGGATCCAGGCAGCCCTAGGTCAGCTCCCTCCTCGGAAGTGGCCAGCAAGGAAACAAACGTGGCGCTCTGGTTGGGAGGAAGTGGTTCAGAACTCCACCTCTGGCTGGTGAGAGGAGCAGGCAGGGCATGCATCTTCCCCACCGCAATGGCACTGGCCTATACGCAGGAGTCTCCTCATTCAGCTCAGGGAAGGCTCCGGCTGCCAGTGCCACTGTGTTCCCCACCAGCTGATGAGGAGGCACTGCAGCGCCTGGCGGGCAGATGTCCCCCCCTGCTCCAGGAGGGAAGGCTCAGCCATCAAGGTGGGGCAGGCGCCGCGGCAGGTGGGACAGATCCAGGAATGACGGGCGAGTTCAATGTTTGGAGCTGGGCTCAGCGGAGTTTGCAAGCAGGCTCGGCGGGGCTGCTTAGCAGGGAGGGAGACCCCAGCCTGCTTGGTTCACTTCAGGGCAGGTTGGGAACAATTCCCGCTCTGGAATATGAGTGAGTCTCCATCTCTCACTGTCACCCTTACCTTCTCAATCCAGGTGAGCAGTGACTGGGAGGGGAGGGTGAGGGGCAGGGCCTGCCAGTAGTGGGATCACACAGCAGAGGGACGAAAGAGCCACATACGGCTCTGGGTCCATGGGTTGCTGACACCCAACTTAGACTCTATAAGAGAGTCCAAAAGCAACCTGGAAGGTGCCTCTGAACAGTTAGGAGGTCCAGAATAATCAAGAAGATAGGATGCTATAAAACAAAAGCAAAACTCTCCGTACTAATGGGAACAACCCAATATGCAGGCTAGATATTCTCCTATATGAATTTTCATTCTACTAAGCTGATTAACCACACACCACACAAAAACACAACTGTTCTCTATATTTAAACTACAACATTGAAGATATTTTAGGAAAAGCCTTCTGTTCAAAGATGTGAGAAGCCATAAAAATACCTATATGACATTAAATAGGCAATACATATATTTTATTCCTGCTGCTCATGACCAAATCAATAAAATTTATCTGACAGGCTAAAACAAATGTGTTAGGAAATGGTCATTGCCTAACTAGTTGGCCAGGTAATATATAAGCCAACATTATAGGTTTACAGTATGAATATGTAGAATATAGCTTAAAGAGTATTGCTGAGTCATTCTGCATCCTGATTGGATGAGCTCTGTAGCAACTGTATTTAAGGAGAGTTTGAATGTGGTCTGTGTGGACATTACACCATATTGTTACCTGCTGCTATGGTGTAGATACCTTTGATCTTTTTACATGGTTTATTTGATCATGGTTTATTTATTACTGCTTTTATGAACTGTTTATATTGTTCCTGAATGATTCATGTCTTGTTCTACAAACCGGTAAGAAGTTTTGTATCTCTGGATTGATTCTGCATGGCTAAGACTTAGATTGGAAAAGGACTATGCTTTTATAAGTAAATTACTTTAAAAACCAGTTTGTATGCAGTTCATTCACAACTACTCTCAACACAGTTTCCGTGCGCAAACACTCTATGCTCTGCTTCATAACCGTTCCTGGTTATCTCATAACTATATCCTTAAAAAAAAGGAATTTAAAATATTAAGTTATTCTATGTAATGTAATTAAATATAATATTTTAATTATATTTATATAATTTATATATATTTAATTATATAATATTTTATATTATATAGAAAATATTAAGTTATTCTATGTAATATAATTAAATATAATAATTATATTTATATAATTAAATATAATATTTTAATTATATTTATATAATTAAATATAATAGAAAATGAATTTAGAATACAATTTATTCTAAATAAAATTTATTATTTTTAGAATATTAATCGATGGAACAGTTTGCCTCCCGAAGTTATGGTTGCTCCATTGCTGGAGGTTTTGAAGAGAAGACTGGGCAACCACTTGTCTGGATGGAATAAGGACTCCTGTCTTGGGCGTGGGCTGGACTGGAAGATCTCTAAGATCCCTTCCAGCCCTATGATCCTATACAACTACACTAACAAAGCCAACAAGTTACACATGATTTTTGCTCTTTGGATGGCTGGTAAAATCCAGGGAGCATTTTTTCAGTTCCTAGATATTAGATGGGGAGGCAAACAACAAATGATTGTTTCCCTATTATTAACAATAAAACAAGTTCAAGGCAAGAATTGATGTTAAGATCATTTTCCTTTTATTGTCACAACAGCAAAGAATAAGATGTGCCTTCTAAGATTATATCCACGGAGGAAGAGATATTAACTTTCGCCATCAATCCTCCAATTTGAATGGAATGCATGTTGCAGTCCTATAATTAATCTTCGACTTATGACAACAACTGAGTCAAACATTTCCAATGCAAGACAGTTGTTTACCCCATTTTACGACTTTTCTTGCCAGTTAAGTGAATCACTGAAATTAAGTTAATAACATGTTTGCTAAGTGAATCTGGCTTTTCTCTTTAACTTTGCTTGCCAGAAGGTCACAAAAGGTGATCACATGATCCCAGGATACAGCATTTACTGTCATAAATGCCAACTGACAAATGTCTGAATTTTGATCATGGGAATGTTGCAAATGGTGATAAAAAAACCAGTCGTAAGTTACTTTTTTCAGTGCCGTTGTAACTTCAAATGGTCACAAAAGAATGGTGGTAAGTCAAGGACTATTTGTAGCGACGCTACACCTGTTAGCCTGAACTGTTAAGCAAGGGCCAATGTCTGCTTGCCAGATTACCTACCTATCCACCTATCAATCACACCCATTGAATATTGCATCTAAGTGATTCTGGGCAGTTTAGAATAAAAACATAAAAAGAGGTATAAACGCATGCATACAGCAGAGTTAAACCGTAAGGTTAAATCTTAACTTAAGAGGTAAGAACAAAGTTAAAATAAAATATTACAAGTTAAAAAAGACAGCGCATTCTCACATTACCAGCCAACCCAGGGTCTCATATCACTCTGATCTCAAGAACATTTAATACCCATGGTCAAATCCAGCAGTTACCTTCAAATCAAGCAAGGCTCTGTTGAGGCAAGCTGTTTTCCCGGTGCCAGGGGCTCCAGATATATAAAGACTTCCAGGCTTCTTCCTGCACACATGTTCCAGGAGGAATTGTTGCAGGACACCTGTTTCTTTTTCCCTTGCAAGCAATTGGTCTGGAAGAGCTGTATGAAGGAGACTCTTTGCCTGTTGATAATAGGTGCCTGCATTAAAACAAACAGCTATCATAAAACAAAAACATGTCTTGACACAGTAGATGACAGCATTATGATTTGTAGAGAAAGAAATCATAATAGGTAAAGCTTTGCTATTAAATTAGCTGTATATACTTTTAACTGAGTTCTTATTAATAATGAAATAGATTGCTCAATTACATAGATTCTTATCAGATTGAGCAAGACAAATATTGCATTTTATCTGTTTGATACTGTTAGTATATTATCTTGACTTTCTAACACTGTCTGCAGATGTAAAATCAGTGAAATAGTATTCTATAAATATGATCAATGAAGAAGAGAAATTGGTTGCATGCCCAGAAAATTCATTCTAACTTTTGGTACAGGAATTTTAGGGCTTGTGAATACATTATGATTTTGAGGAACGCTTGTTAAACACAGAATTAAAATGGCTACCATAATGACATGGGGGGGGGAGCACACAAGTTATTATTACAACATCACAATGTATTTTTTAGAAAATGTATTAGAAAATAACTAAGAAGATACCTTTATACATTAAACCTTCTCTACCTTATCAAAATATCCTTTTCTCTGTGAGGCAAACCAATTTCTCCAAATAGTATTTTCAATTTTTTTTCCTAGGAATACTTCTCATAAATAGGAAGATTAATAGTAAATTGTTTTCTTACATACACAATCTCAGTATCAATACTAATTTAAAGCTCTAAAACTCATTCTCCTCAAAACAGCTTCTCCTATTCTAATAACCCATTTCTTCTCTTTCACACTCACCACTCCATGCACATATATTACCACTTGTAATTCGTCATCATATGCATAATCCTTTTTCTCTCCTACAGTTGTTCCACACTTGTTTTCTTTTAGTTTTAATTCTCTGGCTTCCAAGTTTCCTTCAAGCTACCGACTAAAAAATATTTTTGTACTCTATTCATCTACTGTTTTCAACCTGTCCAAGTAATCTACCTATTTTAGCTTGGAAAAGTATTCTTTTTGTTACTATTTTCATAGTAGTTCCGTTCTTTTTATTTTTGATTAAGATACCTGGAAAGTAGAGGACTTTCATCCCCTTTTTTCCTTTTTCCAAAAGGCCACGCAGGAGTCAGAAAAATATTGGAGGAAAAGCAAAATGATAGATTGGCTACAGGTCAAAAAAAGAAAAAAGTCATTATTTTTCAGCCAACCAAGGAAAAGAATACTTAACAATTCAAACAAAATTTAGAAATATCTTTTTGGAAGTAACCAATGCTTTGGCAGATGTTAATGGAATGTCCCCTAAGAACACATTATTGATGACTAAGGGCAGTAGACTTTTATTTCATGTCTTCTAGCAATCATATCTAAACTAATAATCTGAAGGTTCAAATGAATTAATTCAATTATAGTTTATGATACTATTTTTAACAGGAATCCAAATCTTTTTCACAGTATTGTTGGTTCCTAAATAAAATCACCTTAGAATTTTGTTTACTTGTGACAGAGCCACGCTTAGTCTTCCCATTCCTTACAGTAACAGAAATAATAATATGCCAATATAAGTATTATATTTATTTTTAGAAAACTTTTACACTGAATATGTATTGATGCCTGTTTATTTTCGCTTTTATCCTAGTGAGTAAATTGCCTATTTTGGTTAGTTTTTGCTGTTTTTAAAAATTGTTGTTAGCCACCCCAAGTCGCTTTCTTGAGATAGGGAGCTATATAAACGGAATAACTAAATAAAGAAATAAAATAATATAGAACTGAAGAATTTTTTTTAAATACTGAAGTTCCTTGGAAAAGAGATTGAAACAATAGGTCCTGCCTTTCTTACATACCTTCTGGCTTAAACAGCTGAGTTCGTACTCGCTCTTTTTTAAGGGAGTAACACTTCATAGTAGTGGGTGTTTCTTGGCTCCTTTGTACTGGAGACTGAACTAAACGGCTGAATTTGGTGGGAGTCCTGGAGCCTGACTGTTCACCGAAGAGTAAAGTCCGGGCCTTGGGGGAAGTTGCTGGAAAGCCGTTTTCTTTTTTACTCTGCTTAGTTGGGGTACAAGGTAATAAGTGGGCAACATTGCAAAGATTATCATCACCTACAGGAAACAAATGAGATAATATAGAAAATAAATATAAAAATATAGGTGTAATTCAGATATTTACACAAAGATACTTCTTTATAAAGTTGTCCTTTTATTCGAAGTCTCATTTTGAGACTCTCAAGGTTATTATCTTTTTAAAATAGTACAATCTCAGAGGCTATGGGTGGAGCTCCAAGGAAACATTCTGTTGTGAACTTTTTAATGATTCACTCTTTTTAATTCATTAGTTGGTCATCTCTTGCAATAGTAAAGTTCAAAATACTTGGATTTATAATTTTTAAAAAGTTGAAACTCAGTCCTTTGTAAATAAGTCTATAAAAATGTCATTAGAACTACCATATTTTTCAGATTATAAGACACACCTTTTTACCCCCAAGAGGGTGAAAATCTGGGTGCATTTTATAGTCTGAATATAGCCCTGCCTAACTCTGAAACCTCTGTTTCAGAGGCTGAAAAAAAAGCCTCTGAAAGCTTCCTTTGAGAGGCTGAAAAAAAAAACAGCCTCTCAAATGGAGGTTTCAGAGGCTGAAAAAAAAAGCAAGGCGCAAAGCTCACAACCAACAAACCTGTTACTAAAGTTCATCTCTGGGAACAGCTGATTGGGGGTGTTCCAGGAGGCTGATCCACCCCCAATCAGCTTTTTTCTTATTTTCCTCCCTAAAAACTAAGAAACGTCTTATACTCCGGTGCACCTTATAGTCCAAAAAAATACAGTAATTTTCTCCAGTATTGTCCAAGAGATTTATTAATTCATTTTGCATAAATTAGTTCTCTAATTTTTAGTTGGGTAACAAAGAGCTAGCTAGCTAGCAGAACAAGCCATTGTTATAATCATTAGGATACTGGACTAGGACATGGGAGATGCAGGTTCAACTTTATCTTCAATCAGAAAAATTCACTTAGTATTTTTGAGCTAGTATCCTCCTCTCCTTCCAGCCTACCTAGCAGGGTTATTATGGTAGGGGAAGATGGAGGTAGGAGCTAAAACTCCAGAAGGAAAAATGGAACATAACAAATCTTAATAGTTGTAAACATTAATCAGAGATATTTAGCATTTTTATTTCTGTGCTTAAATCTATACACAATATGAGACTTAACATTCCCCACAATAGTAACTGTGTTAGTCTGTGCTTTTACAAAATTAGAATGCCAAAGAATCGAATAGGCAAGCTTAATTTGTTTAATATGGATGTGGCAACCTGAGGCTCTTTGGGCCCTCTGCTGTGGCTCTTTGTCCCATCACTGGCTGGCCCCTCCCCTTGCCCTCCGCTCCCATTCACTCCTCGCCTGGTCTGAGAATGTAAGGGCGATGGCGGGGGATAGAGAAGCGGTCGGGGCTGATTTTCCAGCGCCTCACTCTTACTGGCCCTTGTTGGTGCTGGGTGTGCCTCGGTTGCTTAGGGCCCTTGTTGTTGCTAGGTCTGCCTTGGTCACTTGGGGAAATGCTCAACCTGCTTTCCACCCGACACTGGCCTTACCTGGCTGAAATCAACACCGGCCTTGCAAACACAACAGCTGGAGGAGTGGGAATGGGATGTGAGAGGAAGGGACAACGGAAAGGGGGATAGGCCTGCAACGCCAAGTCATGGCTTTAACTCAGGGCAGCGGGAAAAGGGGGCTGGCCACCCTGAACCTCGCACACCCACCCCAGGGGTCAGTATATGTGTGCATGCGCATTGAGGAATGAGCGCAAGCTGTGGCAGAGGCTTCCTTCAGGTACCTTCCTCCTCCCTCGTTGGCGGGGCCAAAAGAAAGAAGGAGTCGGCATGAGGAAGGTAGGAGAAGCCCGGCTGCCTTTCCTTTTATCATGGGTAAGACCCAATACCCCCCACCCCCATGGCCTGCCCGCTGCTCTTGTGCAGCAGTAAAAAAAGTGCTGCAGGAAGAAGTGAAGCACTCTTCACGTTTTCCTGCAGTGGAGCGAGCCCTGACACTCATCCTGTTGAATTTGGTCGAATCGGGCCAAAATGCCCCAAGGCAAGCTTGCTGGAGCAGAGGCGCTAAAGCCGCAGTGGAGAATCCCTCAAGTCTCCAGCTCTTGCGAGGAAATGAGTTCTGAAGGGGGAAGAGACTCATGGAGGCACTTTTGGGAGGTCTGCAATGTAAAAAGGGCAGAAACGACGACGCCCACCCCTTTCCTAATCACGTGTGGTGAGTAAATGTGAGG
The DNA here is from genome assembly GCA_038048745.1 of Coluber constrictor foxii. NCBI lineage: Eukaryota > Metazoa > Chordata > Lepidosauria > Squamata > Colubridae > Coluber > Coluber constrictor. Next base: position 78,036,219 of record CM075961.1, read on the forward strand.
AGTTTCCCAGAGAGGCCAGGGCGCGAGTAGTACATGGGAAGGGAGAGATAGCGAGACTTGGTGACTGGGGTTGTGGTGAAAAAGAGAAGGGCAACCTGCAAGAGGTACAGAGAGAATGGAGGGAGGTGAGAGATACAGAGGGGGGAGAGAAAGGAGGAGAGGGGGGAGAAGGAGAGATAGAGCGGGAGAAATATATATATAGAGGAGAGAGATACATGGAAAAAGGAGGGAGAGAAAAACAGGGAGGGGGGAGAGGAGGAGAGAGAGAGAGAGAGAGAGAGGGAGAGGACATCATTTTCAATGTCAAAAGGGTTTTGTGGCTCCCGTGTTTTTTAACAATTTGTTCTTTGCCCTAATGACTGGCTGGGTAGCGTGGCTGGGGTGTGTGTCATGTGACTGAGTGGCAGGGAGTGACATCAAGTTGGCCACGCCCATCCAGGTTTTGTGGCTCCTGGTGTTTTCTTTTCTATGGGAAATGGGTCCAAATGGCTCTTTGAGTGTTTTAAGGTTGCAGATCCCTGGTCTAATCTCACCATTGGACTTGGTCAAATTATAGTATTTTTTAATAGTCTCTGGCTACCTTGGTTTCATATATTTTGGAAATTTTCTATTACATGTAGTCTCAACTTACAACCACAATTGAGCCCAGAAATTATGTTGCTAAGTGAGAAATTTGTTAAGTGAGCTTTGCCTCAATTTACAACTTTTCTTGTCACATTTGTTCAGTGAATCACTGCAGCCATTAAGTTAACATGGTTGTTAAATATCTGGTTTCCCCATTGAATTTGCTTGTCAGAAGATTGCAAAAGGGGATCACATGACCCCGGGACACTGTAAACATCATAAATATTACCGTTGTCAAGTATCCAAACATAAATTACGTGACCATGGGGATGCTGCAACAGTCATAAGTGTGAAAAATGGTTATAAGTCACTTTTTTCACTGCCGTAATCAGTAAATGATCTGTTGTAAGTCGAGGAATACCTGTAATTTGTCAACCCTTTCTATTACGTTAATTTTAAAGAAAATGATCTACATATGCTGATATTCAACATTATGCTAGGATATTTGGGAGGTATAAGGAAAAACAACTTACCTAGGCGTTTGCGGGGACTGAGAGGTAAGACCTGCTTTGAGGAAGACGACAAAGAGACTGGCAATGTTGCTGGATCTAGATGGGAACTATTCTTTTTCTCTAAGGATTTCTGAAGTGTTCTGACTGATTTTCGCTTTGGAAAGTCTATAATCTTCTGGCTCTGGGACTGTGACCTGGTACTGGGCATGATGGATATACTAGAACCAAAGATAGAAAAAAAGTATTCAAAGTAAGCAAAGTGTTCTCTAGAAATCTCTAATACTCTACAAATAGTTTCTAAGTTAGCTAGACCAAGTATTCCGTCTCCTGCTGATACTTCTTTTCCTACATCAACAAAATCAAAATGGATTAAACCATAGAATATTCCCCCTCCCACCCCAAAGAGGGACAACCAAGACCTTCCCAGTCAGAGTTAAAGTGCGGGACCTCCATACCAACTTAAAAGTACACATTTTTCTTAACAGTATTCACTGTTAAGTATTCCACTGTATTGCTCAGTTAAGTGGCAGCATTAATCAAACTTGTCTGATTTCAGAAAAGTATCAAACCTGGCTAATACTTGAAAGGGAGACCAGAATGAAACCTCAAGACTAGGCTGAGAAATTTAAAAATAATCCTAAAAGACAGTGGCCAACCATTTCCATACCAGTAAAAGTACATTGATATTTCCATGAAACAACCAGGGATTTTTGCATGAGTTGTGGGGATCTGTTTCATTGTCCCACTCTTCTGACTGTATCTTGGTTCTCAAGTTTAATTGCACTTATTCTGCACCCAAAGTTTGATTCTTCATCCCTTGTGTAGAGTACTTATCCTTCCCTTATTCTGTACTTCCTTTGTACACTTGTTAAATGTAATAAAATCCTAAACATTATCATAAAACGTGCATTCACCCTAGCTTTAAATTTTGATAGAGGCCAACTTATTAAATCTATCAAATATTACAAAGATGCATAACATGCCCCATTTGCTTGTTCAAGCTTTAGTGTTGAGATACTTCCAAATAGGGAGGTTTTATATAAGTGTATCTGCTAGTAGACAGCATGAGTTAAATGAAAAACAAGAAAAAGTTCTCCCATTTTAATTCTTAGCTTTAAAACTTTAAAATAGCACTTTGGCTTCAGAATGGTCCTAGATACTAACACATGGACTTTCAAACTAAACTTTTAAAACTCTCAACTCTCCTATATATATTTTTACTCAGACATTAAAATAATTAAATGAAGACCTTTCCCAAAGGAAATGAGGTAGGCCTTTAAAAGGGGGACAGCTTTTTCAGGGGTAGCAACCCATTTATGGAATTTTCTTCCAAAAGTAGTTCAATTGACATCCACACTGGCATGGGTTTTTTTTTTTGCACCAGATGAAGGCCCTTTTATTTTTCCACGCTATACCTATACTCTGAATTTTATTGTACACATTTTTTTTATTCAAACTGCCTTATTTTAGTGTTTTACAGTAAATCCAGAGAGGTTTGGCTATTGGGCAGTTTTAAAACTGGGGCTCTCAGGATTACAACCCCCTTCTTTCTATCTGTAGCCAACGTGGCCTTTGCCTCGGATGTTGCAACAACGTGCCCTGAAGGCATCAAGGCTGGGCTGGCTTACTTTTTCATGGAAGGAGTTGCATGAGGGAACGGGCAACCAGCTTCTTCCTACGCCACGATATCTATACCTGCATCTCTATATTTTGGATCGCCCTTCCCGAATCGCTGCCGCTTAGACCGGAACAGAAGCGCAGACCTGCCACGCGTTTACCGGGAAAAGTATATGGCGCGTGTTCCTTAGCGCAGCCGTCTCCAATTCATGCCCTCCCCATTCTACCACAACGTCTATCTTTTCTGGCAGAATTATCCCCCACGGCCAGTATTAAAAATAAAATAAATTGCTACGATGAAACGGGGACTACGACCAATATATTAGGGGTGGGGGTGGGAGGGAGAGAGAGAGAGAGAGAGACGCAGGCAGCATGTTCATGTTTCAAATCCTGCCATGGAAAGCGGATTCTTTCCCGCACACAGAAAGTTCCCTTCCTCAAGCTCTCTACCGCCTTTTCCCGACTGAGCCCGAGATACAGCACCCACCATAAACCGAATCCTCCGAAGCTCGTCGGATCGCGGTCGTCGCTCGTCCACCTCTTCCCCAAGACTGACTGGCGGAATTTCTCCGCGCGCGCTCTAGCCGCTCGGTCCTGCCGATTGGTTAATCCGAGAGGGGGGGCCGCTCCTTGCCAACCAATCGCCACTCTTCGCGCCGAACGCATTCTTCCCCCCCCCCCACCCCATTGGCCCTGCCTCTTCTACGCCGCTCTCCTCTTCTTGCCGCTCAACTGGCCAACTCCCCTCCCTTCTTTTTCACATTAAAAAATAAAAATAAAAATAGGGCAGTACAGCCTCCCAGGGAGGATCTTCTTTCCCGGTTAAGAAAGCAGAAGCAAGCAGCCTTTTATTGAATGCAAAATTTGCCACTTAGTAAACGAAACTACAATTCCCATCGAACCTTGCTGCAAAATAAAAGGAAACCAGCTTCGACAAGTAGTCAAAGAGCGCGCCCCGCGCTTTTTTTTTTCCCCCAGCGGGAATGCTTATACAAGCTGTAGGAGCTAAATTTTGGGGGGGTTGTGAATTTTGTAAATTGCAGTACAAATGTCTGGAAGGCTGCGAAAATTATCGAATGTTTCCACTTGGAAGTAAAAAATGGAACTTGTAGCAGAGCAGAGACAATGCTCTCTAGATGTTTAGAACTATAATTTCCATACAATATGGGAGCAAACCTGGTAATTTATTATGACAGCTGTAGTCCAAAAGCACTTGGGAAGAACTAAACTGGTGGCACGACTTTTTTTTACAGTATTTAGTTCTTGGCTGGTGTATCTATAAATTTCAGCCTTTTATCACATAATCTTTCAAATATAACAGCGTGTCCCGCCATTTTCACCAATTGCCTGATTTGATACATTAGTTCCATAGGCTACATAAATCTATTTTCAGATTAAATCAGATTCGAAGTTTAGAGTAGCAAGTGCTATTGTTTTAATCACAATACCTGTCATAGTTTGAACAAAACTATGGAACATAGGAAACAAATACGATTTTAAAAACATACAAGTCTTTCTCTTCCAGATGTATCAAAGTACTCCTGAAAATAATTTTAAAATATGGGTACCATTGGGAAATCATTGTATAGGTAGTCCTCATGTAACAATCATAACTGAGACCAACAGTCTCATCATTAAACAGGACTATTAAGTGAAACATCGCATAATCACAATCTAAGAATATAAGTTTTATTTCAATTGTTAAGCAAACCACCTGCAATCATTAAACATGATATCCCATCCCCACAAATTGCAATTTACTGTTGACTTCCCAGTTGATTTTGCTGGGTGGAAGCTGACTGGAAATGTTACAAACAGCAATCAGCTGACCCTGGGATGCTTTTTTCAGCACCATTATAAATTAGAATGGTTACTGAACAAGACAGTAGTTAATTGAAAAACATCTATACAATAAAGGAAGTTATCACTTCCTTTCCTATATCCATTTTTTTTCTTCAAAAAAAAGGGGCAGGAGAAAAAGGGGAATCCTATGGCCTACCTGTATTTGACAATCAGAAAAATAAATGAAAATGAAATGAAATATATCATAGCAGAAATTGTACTGTAGAATAGGTTATATTAGAAATATATGGTAAATGCAAAGAATTCTTAGTTTGCTCTTATTTGTTTCCTCAAAAGTCTCCAAAGGTGTGAATTGTGTGTGAATTTCTTGGGAATTGATTTGTGAAATCTCAAATAGCACTAAACCAATAAAATGGAATATAAATAAAAATACTTGACATATTCAGTGTGATGTGCTTAAACAAGAGAACAAATCGCAGAAACAATATTTGTATTTGATTAATTTATTAGATCATGGACACAGACTCACTTCTGCATCAGTCAATGCAGCTACAATTTTAATAAGAGACAGCACCACTTCTGTGGTTCAGATACAGTGTCTTATGAAGTAGTGAAATATTAAAAGAGGAGGCATTATCAAACATAGTCACTATGAAATAAATGTAGTATACTTTTCTCCTCCCCTGAAACCAACCTTTCAACATATGCTATCTTCACAGGCTCATCTCAACTGTAGGTAACATGATTGATCTGCATGTTAAAACTAAGATGCTGATTAATGGTACAGATTGAAGAGGAAGAGGGAAAGACTGTCCCATTCAGAGCTATGTAATTGTATTGTACTGGGAGCATTATGTGCCCAAATGAGCAATGACTTCTAACTTTGTGAGGAAGTTGTATAGCCATCCCTATTGATTGATACAGTAATTATTGTCCCCTGCAAATGAAAAAGAAAACTGGGAAGCAACAGTTCTTGAAACTGAAACTCACTAGGAGAGAGCAATTTTAAAAAAGAACTTTTTATATTTTTTTTAAAATATAGGAAAATGATCTGCAGTGCTGTTTCTCAATCTTGGCAATTTGAAGATGTGTGCATTCCAGTTCCCAGCCAACCAGTCGGCTTTCTGAGAGTTGAAGTCCACGTATCTTTGCCAAGGTTGAGAAACACTGATGTACAGTATACTTATCATCATATGTCACAGTCTTTGGAATTTAGGTGAATGTGAAGTATTTGACTGTTTAATGTGAAAATTATCAAAATGACTTAAAAATGAAACTCCTCCTAATGCCACATCAAGAGAGTTCTCACAGTTATTTAATCAGGGCAATAAAATTATGAAAGAATATTACATACAAGTCCCAATAAGAATTTTTTGTCTTTAAAACAAGTCTACATGTGCCCTTCCAATGGACTCAAGAATTGTTTCACCAACAACAACCTAAACAAATTTACTTGAAACACTTGCAAAGAAAAAACTCCAAAAGGGCATTTTCTGTGAAAGGGAAAGATCAGAACCAAAGCAGCAATGCAACAGATTCAAATTCTGGTTCTTGAAACTACAGGAATTACTGAGTAGTGTTTCTGCAATAAATAGAAATGAAACTGCTGAGCAGACAGTGTGTGCATGAAGATTGCAATATCCAAATTTGTGTGCACGCAGGCACAAAACTGCATTGGGAGCCATTTAAGGATAAGGCACCATGAATGAAGCTTGAAGCATTTGCTGTTAAACAACATAAACATTACACCCCTTATAAAAGCCTTTCCCTTGGCATATTTGCACAGCTGCAGTGAAAGATTGATATATTTCAACGAGAAGGGCTGCATAAAATCTGCTAATTATGGCGAGAGTTAAAAAGCTACAAAGGCCTTCTCCTAAACCAGTGATGGCTAACCTTTTTGCCATCGCGGGCCAAAAGCAGGGAGAGCGCAGTGGAGAGTCCGCATCCATAATTCTATGTGCCCCGCCCCCCGTGCTCACCCCGCTTTTGGCACGTGATGGCACAGTGGGCCCGGTAGGCCTGTTTTTTGCTCTTCCTAGGCTCCAGAGCCTTTCTAGCAGCCTGGGGAGGGCAAAAACAGCCTTCCCCACCCCCCCCAAAGGCCCTCCGGAGGCCGGAAACAGTGTGTTCTGGTGGGCCCAAAAGGCCCGAAAATCAGCTGGCTGGCGCACGCATGCTTGCTGGAGCTGAGCTCATGTGCCCACCGATACAGCTCCGCATGCCACCTGTGGCACCCGTGCCGTAGGTTCGCCATCATGGTCCTAAAGCATAAAAAATAAGAGAAAATCCCAATTCTTAAAACTCATGTTCACAACATCTGAAACTTACAATTACAGGATAGCATGACACACAGTTCTTTGCAATGGTTCCTGTTTTTGTACTGGTCGATGTAATTAGCCTTCACAGCATCACTGTGTATCTCTTGTACATACAGAGATTTTCAAATCTTCATTGTATGGGCTTATTTGTTGATATACAATATAAAACTATAGAATTGCCTCAAGAAATCAAACAGATACAACTTAAAAATTCTTGGGTCAGCTAAAGAAACTAGATATTACTGAACTGACATTTTGATCATTTCAGATCTTGAGAAAAGGTCAGATACACTGTGAAGAATAAAAATGTATACTTTGTCCTATACCATCCTTAAAAATAGAGGTAAGAAAAGAGTGTAAAACATATCCTAATATTCTACTTTAAGTTGCACTAAAACAATAGCAAGTAAAAAAGAAGACTGGGATGAAGACTGACAAGCCACAAATTTAGTTTTCCAGATACAAATAGATTTTCTGAGCAAGTAAGACTGTAAATTCAAAATCGACATAAGGCAATCTTCCCTAAGATGGATCTCACAGATGATAAACTACAATTGCCATCAGTTTTAACTAATTCTTGGCTAGAATTATTGGATGTTGCAAACAACACAAATGGGAGGGAGGGCACTAGGCTGGTGAAACTGATTTATAAGAGAATTAAGATTTTTTACCTTGGTAATGCTAGCTGGAAATATACGGTTTTCTCTGAATGTTTTCAGAATGTGTATGAAAATGTATGTGTTTAAATTCACCTTGTACAAAACTCTTGCCTTAGCACAGAAAAGCAAATACATCTTGTCCACTTACATAATTAAACCACCAAATAGCTTGGCCCAGGGAGGAGTATGGGCAAGAGGCAACAAGAAGAAATAAAGCAGCATTTTAGACCAGAACATGCAAGTATGACCCTATGCCTCTTGTATTCAGTCTCCATTTGACTGCCATTTCAAGCTTAAGAACCCCCTTCACAGTGCTTCCTAAAGGATATACTTACTGGAAGCCAAAATTATACAGAACATAATAATAATAAAAAAAAAATACCCTTCCCCAAAATGCACAGTGCATTTAACTTCTCTTCCCAGCGAGTTATGCTGAATAAGATTTTAATTTTCTTCCAGAAGAAAAAAAAGAAATTCCTCTGACCAAGCATTAGTCCCTCAACGTGAGAGACTGCCCAGTCATTAACTTAAAAGCAGACAAATTTCCATCATCATAAAAAAAAAAAATAAGTAGGTGGTAAAGGAATTTTTATAGTGTATGGCTAGCAAGCCTACAAATTTTTTACAACATACAAAATAGATCAATATTTATCATTATAACACAAATTTTCCAACGCCACATTTTTAAGAGTAAATACACACAATAATTATAATAAATCTGGTACCAATCACATAACAGAACTACTGAATAAGGCAAAACACCAACAAGCAATCTAGGCTTGATGTTACAACCACCTGCAGAGCATGAGATAAGATGAGAGGAAAATTTTGCTTCTGCTTCAGTCTGCTTAGTGGTGTCTAGTCCAGAATTGGGCATTTCTACTGCTAGAATCTGCTTTCCAACAGATTTACATGGAGAGAGATGGAGAGGGAGAAATGCATCCCCATAGGGGACTCTTCAGCAGTGTAAACTACTGTGTTGAGAAGCAGATGTGCAATCCATACTTGGCCTTTTTCTGATACTGGAAAACACCAAATGTAAATACCTCCTTTGATCTCAGAGACAAGGCCAGCATATCAAATTTCTTATGACACCACTAAGAGACCTAGCTGGAATTAGTGGCACTCTTGCAAAGGATTTAACCACCATCCTAAAAGTCACAAACATAACTGACAACCCTCCAACTCATAAAAATGTCTGGGCAAGAACCACAGAAAACTTTGTCAATTGGGTACAACCAGCAAAAATAAAATATGAAGGGATTTCACCAGTTTCTATCACTTTCAAAGGTGTTTCATTGAAGTAGGTACTAACCACTAAAGATCAGCTTTGAGCTAGAACAAAATGGTGTGTCATTTAAAAACTGTAACTGGAAGTCTGCCATCAAAGGTATGTTCCCCATTACTAGACCGGACTGTATGCCAATGGGACCTTCAGTCAGTCAGTGACGCTCTTCTTGGGATAGGTAGTAGCCAGGGCCCATCCACTTCTCAGAAAAAAATAGAATACTTCTCATTCTTTTGCCATCCCTCAGCAATAGATGGTTACATTCTCAAGACTGATTATGTCTGAAAGATATTCATAGGATAAGACAATGAAGTTGGGCATTTCTGTTAATGAGAGCAAGATGGATCTTCTGAAGACACAGGACATTCAAGCATTAGGAATTCTTCTAACAAGTTGGAACATAATATATATTTTGTTCTATATTGGTGTAGCATCTTCAGTGTATTATCTATGGCCAGCATTGTATTACAACTAGTTTGCTATAAAATAGTTCTTCATCCCCAGTGTCAGGACATTGTTCTTTTTACTTTAAGGGGTGCTACTGCCTCAATATCAGTCATGCCTTTTTTTTTTAATACAACACAGATATTAATGATGGCTATTAGACTTTACAATCGGTTCATCTCTACAATGGTATTTTTTATTCTGTAGAAACACAATCCCATTTTGAGAAGCTTCATTTAGGATGCCAGCTATCTTTTGGAGAAACTGACAATCAAAGATTATGGGTCCAGATCTGCAGGGCGAGAACTCTGCCAAAACACAGCATGGTAACTGCTGTACTCGCCCCTTTTGTTGGTGCACTTCTACAGAAACTTCTACTCTTATGCAGTTTTATCAATTTTTAAGCTGTCTTTAAGACATGCCATTTAGTTCATCTTTCTCTTCCTGCTTTAAGTTACAAAGTTTAATAATTGCGTATGTAGTGCCTACAATGAAAAATGAAGCAGCCATTTCAATTCTTTTCATAGCACAACAACCCTCTAAAAAAATGAATGTTCCCTAATCTATACAATTTCCTTCCTATGATAAACAAGCATCTATAAATAACTGCTTCAACTTGGCCCACAGTTTTGTTGTTCTGTTTGGTTTTCTTTCCTGGGAAACATTCACTCTTCCCTTGTTCTTGAACTGTAGTGTTTATGAACTGGGGTTTCCCCACTTCGTGGCAAAGATAGCAGGAAAGGTAGGAAATTAGTATTGATCTGCAGGAATATTCTCACCTGGCTATGCCCATAGATGCCTTTTTATATCAAGGAATGAAATGCATAGACAAAGTTGAGTAATGATAAGTCCATCCAGGTTCTTGCAATTAAAAAAAAGTAGGAATGTATTTTTCATGCAGATTTCTGAGGAATGATTTTTTTTGGAGGCGGGGAGAGAATTTAAGAACAAGTCTTATTTGTTTTGGTGCTAAGCAAAAATGCTCATTTGTTGTTTTTCACCTAGGGACAGGAGGCAGAGGAGGGGCCCCACGAGTAGCTGAAAAAATAAGAGAGGTTGTTAATACATGGGTATTATACATCCAGGTTCTTCCTTCTACAGGAACTATGACCACCAAACAAAAAAGACAATAAAAATTTTACATGGATGTTATCATCCTAAGAAAGTTAATTAGTATGTATGTATGTATGTATGTATGTATGTATGTATGTATGTATGTATGTATGTATGTATGTGGGTGTGTGTATATGTATATTAATTTCATAAAAAAATGAAATACTTTGTTACCAAAGTATTTATTTTCACTTTTTAAAAAAATTAAATACCTGCTTTAAGTAACACATCCTCCTACACATTTTTCATTATATAAAAACATGAGCTCCTTTGTCATCCTTATTGTCTATCTGCTTCAGATATCTCTATATCCATCTAGATTTCTAATATTTTTCCTTCTTCCTTATGAAAAGACAAACCTGAATGCACAGCTCAATAATTCCTAAACTTTTTTTCTCAATGATTCTTTCATGGCATCTCTAAGTTAAAAGAAATACTGAACAGTTATACTTCTCTCAAAAACTTTAAAGTTCCATTGCATTCTGGTGAGTTTACTATGGTGCCATGGCAATTTGAGAACTGTGGGCATAACATATATAAGGCTGCACAATTGGCATAATTTGGAACAATCAAGAAACAATCACCAACAGTAATTGGAACTGGGAACGCCATCACTAAGTGACACGGTCATAAGGGGCAATGTCACATGACTTTGCCACCTTGTGATGGCAAAGTTAGCATTGTTAACAGTTGGCATTGTTAGGCAACTCCCACATGATCACTATTTGTGACCTTTTGATAGTTTTTGATTTTGCTTAAAAGCCAGCAGTGAAGGTCAAAAATGCTAAATGTGTGACAGTGGAATCCTGCAGCAGCCAGAAGTACAAGAATTTGTTGTAAGTACCCGTCATTCAATGCCATCCTAACTTTAAATAGCCACTGAATGAGTGGACTACTTGTAGAAGTAAATTAATGATAAATACAATTTGACTCATACTGTTGGTGGCAGCATTTTTGTCCTGTGGATTGTCCTTAAATCACCTGTTAAGCCTGCCAGTTTGTAAACTGTGAGTGCAACGTTGTGGTGTACATCAGTTTAGTATTTACCTCTGTTAGTTTTGCTGGGATAAATTCTCTGGAAATATTTGAATTCTTCTGGAGCTGGGAAATCTTCAACTGGATGAAAAGAGTATTTGGATTCAAAGTCATCTGCAGAAGATTAAAAAACAAAAAAAATGGTGGCTTTTGGTAGACTAAAGGTTACACCTATCTGGTCCTGCTGTTTTTATCATTAAGGCTTTGGGAGAATCTTGTGCAAGATGAAAAAGGCCAACTAACATCATGAGGTAGTTAGACTTCATAGATAGAAGATATGGGCCATAATTCAACAAGATGTCATCTGGCACCTAAAGTAAAGAAACTATTGCCACTTGGAATTGCAATTCAGCAACTAAAGAGTTATATAAACTATACATCATGTTCTTTGCATTTCCAGACAGTTTTTGATCAAAATATCAAAAGAAACAAAACTTATAAAATGAATTACTTCTATATGTATCTCACATATTAGATTACAGATACTCAACTTTTTAAAACTACTTTCTTGCAGATACAATATGATCAACTTTTGTATTCTGCTGCAGTTAAATTTGGTAGGTTCACTGGATTAACAGATTAATTTCAAGCATCAAATGTATATAATTTGATACCAATATTGAAAGAAAAAATGTTACCTTTTATAGATGGCTCCTAATATCAAGCAGCAGAGTTTGATTTTACCACTACATATTCAAAAAGAAAAAATTCTCCCGACTAATCTAAATTTTCTATAATCTTCAGAATTAAACAGCTATTCTGACAGCTATATAGTATCAGCTATTCCCTTCTCGGTAGTCTAGAATCTTGAACACTTCCCTATTCAACTTAAATGTCAAAGAATCCTATCAGGGCAACAATAAGTCCTGATAAATAAATCTTTTTACTCACCCAAATAAGACCTAACTGTAGAGATAGAGTCCCGATGTCCATTTCTCATTGGTGGGGGAGGAGGGGGTGGTCCAACTGGTGTTCTGGTAGGAGGAGGGGGTGGTTTTCCACGGTTCATGGGATCTGAAGACCCATGTGTTCTGTAAGGTGGAGGTGGAGGAGGTGCATCTCTTCCACCATTTCGTATCATGGGTGGTGGTGGTGGTGGAGCTAAACAGAAATTCTCCAAGTCAACAAAGAATGGACTAAACTGCAAAATCATAATTATTTTAGCCATATTTATTGAGAAAGCTATAAAGGCCAGATATAAACACTTTAAAAAAAAATTATATGCCGCCCTTCTCCGGAGACTCAGGCCAGCTTACAATGCATTAAGCAATAGCCTTCATACTTTTGTATATAGCTGCTTAGTAGGGCTTTCGCCCCCGCCCCTCCCAGCGGTGTTCTTTTTATACAAAGTCAGCTTATTGCCCCCACAATCTGGGTCCTCATTTTACCTACCTTGAAAGGATGGAAGGCTGAGTCAACCTTGAGCCTGGTGAGATTGGAACTAATATAACATAATATAACTTAAGATATATTATGAAGAGATATGGTTCATAAACATTGGTTGAGTTTACAATTGAAATCAAACAAGCCAAATCATGGCTTAATGTGATACAGAAACTACTGTACCTAAATATAGCAGGGGCAGCCCAATTCTGAAAATACATTTTTGGTAGCCAAAAATATATGATGTGCACAACTAAAGTGGCTATTCATTTTCCATTCATATTTTCCATCATTCACCCTGAATGCCATTAAAAAGCTCTTCCTTGCTCTGTATGTCCTATAGAAGTTTGTATCCACAATACTGGGGAAACTCAGACATTTGATTTTAATCCTGACAGATTAAGTTTACAGATTTGGTAAGTGCTACGAGGAGGAGGTATAGCATTTTAGAAATAAAGAAATGCAGAGAATGAATATATCACCACTCAAACATCCTTTAAAGCAGCTGTGTCTTTTCCTGGAATCAGCTGATTACTCTTTACAATCACCAAATGTTTATGTAATTTATTTCTAAAACATTTTCAACTGCACATTTCTGAACTCTCTCATTTCAGAAATGAAGCATGATTAGGACACAAAACTAATTAATCATATGATCCATTTTAAACTAAAGTTTGCACCATGTAAAGAAACGTACAATATCTGACACTAAGTGACTCAGATTGTTTCTAAACCAGTTATATAACATTTGGAAATATTTCAGTAATATTGCTCTTGCCGGATCTAAGCTTTTGCAAAATTACAAGTTGCTTCTGTTTTAACGTAATCAGACTGATGACCTGCCTCATAATGGATTCCCCATTTTGGGAGACTTGCAATGAATACTATACTCACAAAATGAAATATCCAATCCAAGTTCAAAAAGACTTGGTGAAAAAATGCCCTACCTCCCTAAAATGTAACTTTTCAATTTTTTTCAAGGAAAGCAACATCCTTCATGGATAAACTCTATATTCAATCACTGATATTGTCCAGTTAAAGCATCAAGTAAGCATTTATGATATTACTATCAAGTTTTCAAGTATTCATCTCTAAAATTCTTACTGTGTTCCTGAGGGACCAAATTTAGACCAATACTGAAGATGAAGAGCCTGACAGTGAGAGAACTGTGGCTAGTCTAAGTATTCATAATGACTTTGTGGTTGGACAAAGAATTTCCTAACTCATGACCCACACTGATGTCATCAAATTTTAGCACTGCAAAAAGATTTTTTTTTTCAGAAATATCGAATAATTTTGTGATCAGCTAGAGCCCAAATTCCTAAACGTGCCATTAAACATTGCTAGATAGATTCAAATGTCCAAAGTCATTTGCAAATATTTTCTAGTTATAATCCTCATTCCATAACATAAACATTATTTTTCTTCTACAGGGAACTTCGCCAATGGCCATGTCTGTGAAACCAGGGCAATTAGTATCTTCTGTAAATTTATCTCTATATGTCCAAATTAGAAGATATACAGTTGCTTTGAAACATTTTTGAGTGCTAACACTTCTGTTTTCAGACAGTAGATGTTGACTGTTATCAATTCCACAACTTACCGTATTTTTCTGACTATAAGATACTCAGGACTATAAGATGCACCTAGCTTTTGGGGAGGAAAACAACAACAAAAAAAATCTGCCTCTGCATCCCAGCAATTTGCCTCTTTGCAGCAAATAGCTTGGTCAGCTTCAGCACAGTCTGATTTAGCACAAGCAGCTGATTGGTGGTTGGATTGGCCTCCCGGTATATCGACAATCAGCTGTTCCAGGCTACGGGGATCACCGCAGTCTCTGCGCGCCCCATTTTTGGTTTTCATGAGCCCTGTTCTGCAGCGATAGGTGGTGGGGATCACCGCCACCTGGAAAGGGCTGAAAACAGGATGCGGAAGGCCAAAAATGGGGTGTGCGGAGGCAATCCCCACAGCCTGGAACAGTTGATTGTCGGTATTCTGGAAGGCCAATCCAACCGCCAATCAGCTGCTCGTGCTAAATCAGGCTGTGCTGAAGCTGACCAAGCTGTTTGCTGTTTGTTGTTTGCTGCAAGGAGGCAAATTGCTGGAGGCAGAGGATGAAAGGGGGGGGGGCTGGTGGGTGGGTGGGACTTTGGCAACATTAGCTCTATAAGATGCACAAACATTTCCACCCACTTTTGGGGAGGGGGGAAGTGCATCCTATAGTTCAAAAAGTATGGTATTTTTAAGTTGAACGGGACTGTAAAAAATCTCTTACCTGCACCTCGGCTTGGTGGATCACGGGCAGGAGGTGGGGGCCGACTATTTTGTAAGGAAGGAGATGCTGAAGGAGGAGGGGGAGGTGCCATACCCCTTCCTGGACCAGGTGCCTTTCTATGTAAGGAATTATGTCTCTGAGGAAGCTCAGGAGCAGATTCATTAATAGGGCTGGCAGGGCCATTAGGGACACCAGGAGGCTGTCGGTAAGGTGGGGGAGGGGGTACCAAGGATTGGTTCTGACTGGTTGGTCCTGACCGGATGTTTACTGGGGATGGGGGTGGTTTGATGGGAGGAGGAGCTGGTGGTCCATCACGATTTCCTGGAAGCCTTTGACCTGGAGTTGGTGGCAATGGCTTCTCACGGTTGTAGGAAGGTGCTTTGCTATTATGCATAGAATGTGGAGCAAGAGGAGCATTGGCTCGCCGTCCAGGGGGTGGTGGTGGGGGGGCTGAAGAGCTGTGCTTCATACCAGTGCCACTAGCACTGTTTGGCCGTGAAAGATCTGGCAATGAAGGTCTCTGCATGCGTGGAAGCTCTGGAGGAGAAGCTCGGCTATTTTCAGTGTCGTCTTGGGGTCGGGTGCTGATAGCACACACAGGAGGCCGGGGTGCAGCTGATCTACCCCCAGGACCCTGATGTAGTATCTTCCCAGAGGAGTTGTCTGGAAAAATAAAATAAAAAGTGATATATAAAATCAGCTAAATGGATCAAAGCCTATATAGATAGCTCTGCTGTGTTATTTCTTAACAGGGTAAAACTCATAAGTAAAAATGACCATCCAATTTAATAAGACTTACAAATCTGTTTGAACAGAGATTATATCCAGTGTTAAATATTATTCCTAATTGCAGATGATTAGCAGATTTTAAATGCCTAAACTTTATTATTTCCAATAAAAAGAATAAAATTAAAAGGAATAAAGGGCACAGCAAGGGAAGTCAAAACATGTTTCAAAACTGCTAAAAAATGGTATTTTAAAAAACATCACCTGAACTCTCTTTTACTCCCATGGGTCGTAGTTTGGGGATACCACCTTGGAAAAGGCCCACCTTTGTCGGAAGGGGAGATGTAGTAGAATTATAGTTGCTGCCACTCTTGGATTCTGGAATAAAAGGCTTCCATGTTACTTAACTTGTCAGATTGTGTAACATAAAAAGTTTATTAATTACAGCTATTGCAAGCAAACCCCATAACTGATAGGCCTACCTGCAACTAATGGCATTTGAAATTGCTATTCAAATGTCCAAAGTTTAATATATTTTCCCCTAGAATGCTTTATATGTTCTCTTTATTCTTCAATTTAAAATGCAAAATTCAGAAACATTTGTTTCTAATGTTTACTAGTAATGTGTAAATGCTCAGACTTTATTGATATTTTAATATTAACCTAAAGACTTACATTCTTTATTATTGTGCAGAGCTGGACTTAGTTTGCCCAGCTTCGAAAGTTCCCTTTGGAAAGTCTAAAATAACTTCAGTATACACAATAGGTATAGGAAACAGAGTGGTGCTGAGTAGAAATTCCAATGGTTAAACTATAACAGTTCAAACTCCACAAACCCTTTTCTTCCCTCCTTCCTAAACTAGAACAATTAAATTCGAAACAATCAAGATAAGCATACAATAACAGCAGAATCAATTTGGACACTGTGTAACAAGAACTAAACAGAAGAAAACAAAGTAATTTGTGGTCAGAAGTACGGTGAGAGGGCAACAGATTGTATCTTAGTGACTTAAATAATTATTTACGGTACTGGACTAAGAACAAGCTATCTCATAGGCTGATCCAAGGATAATTTTACTGGAAACTAGTCCTTAGCTAATTGCCTTTATTTAATTTTTGGACAATGCTCTCAAGTGGCTGGAATTCAATTATTTTAAACATTAATTCCCAAATTCTGTCTGCATTGCTGATCTGATTCACACATTATGGGAAATGATGCTCTGTCTAATTATAATTTGTTGAATAAATTCCAATTTCTGGGTTCATAGCACAGGCAAAGCACAAATAGAAATATATGAACCCATCTTGTATGTCTAAAGAGCTACAGATGATTCCCAAAAGAAAGGGATGACTGGGGGTAACACCTTTCCTTTAATTTGACGACAAAAATCTTCTGACAGTTGCTTCATTCACCTACTTACTTTCAAGGATAGGCGCACTGCGATCATTAACTTGAGCCACTTTTTTCAATTGGGCCCCTTTACAAATGTCTTGTAGCAGAGCATTTCTCCCTCGCTGCTCATCTCTGCTCAATTTTGGTGCTTCTGTGTTTGCCTGAAAGGAAATATTGCACCAAAAAAAAAATGAAAAAAGATTTCTTATCCCTTGGCAGCCTGCGATCTTTTGTGAAGATCACAAAAATCGTTCATTCATACCACCCAAAAAAAAAAGGCTGCATGTAATGAACTGCACACTTTTGTACAATTCTATAGCCAGGAGGCTTGTACTTCTACAGCTAAAAATTTCTTATTGTGGCTTAGAAAAGGCTTTCAAAGAACCACTTTCACCTCATCTGTAACTCCTACTCTTTCCATTATTTTTATCCATCAACCTACAATAAATATTTCATTCGTTGGTCCATTTATGTGGACATTGCAATCAAATCACTCTTGGTGGTCAATCTATGAGCACCTAATATATTTAATGTCATCTCTCAGGATCCATCCAGCCCTACTTCTTTATAACATGTGAACTAGAGCAGTAATGGACTACATCCTGAAGGATCAATATAAAAGATATATAATTTTGGTCTTCATACATACAGTGCATTCAAAAAGTATTCAGACCCCCTTCACTTTTGCCAATTTTGTTATGCTGCAGCCTGATTCTACAGTTATTGAAATTCATTTTTTCTCATTGATCTGCAATCAATGCTCCATATTGATAAAATGAAAATCGAATTTTAGAAATGTCCGTACATTTATTAAAAAGAAAAAACTGAAATATCACATTGGCATAAGTATTCAAACGCCTCACTCAGTACCTTCTTGAAGCGCCTTTGGCAGCAATTACAGTCTTTTGGAGTATGATGCAACAAGCTTTGCATACCTGGGCTGGTTGGATGGCAACAGTCAGTGGACAATCATTTTCAGGTTTGTCCAGCGATGTTCAATAGAATTCAAGTCAGAGCTCTGGCTGGACCACTTTGGGACATTCACAAAGTTGTCCCTAAACTACTCCTGTGTTGTCTTGCCTGTGTGTTTAGGATCACTGTCTGTTGGAAAGTGAACCTTCGGCCCAGTCTGAGATCCTGAGGGCTGTGGAAGAGGTGTTCATTGATGATATCCCTGTACTTTGCTTCATTTAGTTTTCCCTCAACCCTGTCCAGTTTCCCAGTCCCTGCTGCTGAAAAACACTGCCACAGCATGATGCTGCCATCCCCATGCTTCACTGCTGGGATAATATTGGGCAGGTGATGAGCCATGCCTGATTTCCTCCAGACATAACATTTAGAATTGAGGCCAAACAGTTCAATCTTGGTTTCAACAGACCAGTGAATCTTGTTCCTCAAAAATCTGAGAATCCTTCTCAGGTTCTTTTTTTTACAAACTCCAAGTGGGTTTTCATGTGTTTTGCACTGAGGAGAGCCTTAAGCCCAGATCGGTGGAGGGCTACAGTGAGAGTTGTCCTTCTGGAATTCTGCCCCATCTCCACAGAGGATCTTTGGAGCTCAGAGTGACCATCAAGATCTTGGTCACCTCTCTTACTAAGTCCCTTCTCTCCCAATTGCTCAGTTTGACCAGGCGACGAGCCCTTGGAAGAGTCCTGGTTGTGCCAAACTTCTTCCATTTGAGAATTACGGAGGCTTCTGTGCTCTTAGGAACCTTCAGTGCAGCAGAAATGTTATTGCAGCCTTCCCCAGATCTGTGCCTTGCAATAATCCTGTCTCTGAGCTCTGCAGGCAGTTCCTTTGACCTCATGGTTTTTACTCTGCTACAGCGTGCATTTTCAGCTGTGAGGTCTTCTATAGAGAGGTGTGTGCCTTTCCAATCATGTCCAAACAACTTATCACAGGTGCACTCCAATCAAGGTGTAGAAACATGTCAGCAACTACCAAGAGAAATACGGGGCACCTGAGCTAAATTTCAAGTGTTGGTGCAAAGGAAAGAAATGTTTATGCCAATGTGATATTTCAGTTTTTCCTTTTTAATAAATTTACAAACATTTCTAAAATTGTTTTCACTTTGTCACTATGGGGTTCTGAGTGTAGATACATGAGAAAAAATGAATTTCAACAACTGTAGAATCAGGCTACAGAGTAATTGCAAAAGTGAAGGGGGTCTGAATACTTTCTGAATGCACTGTATATGAAAGTGCCTTATATTTTTATGTAACTTGTTGTTATCTACTTAACATATATACATTTTAGGAATAGGTTTTTCCTAGTTATGCTACCTGAGCATAGTGATGTAGGACAGAAACTGGACCTGACTCTCAGGGTTTGGATTCCCTTCTTATATTCCCTTAGCAACTACTGAAGCACTCTCCAAACGTATGAATTCCCATTCTCAAAATTCTAAGCCAAAGCCATACTGACTGGGACTGGAGCCAGAAATCTGCATGTTTGGAAGATACACAAGCTGACATAATCAGTAGAAGTGAAGATTCTTTGTGGTTAATCTATAACAGAGATAAAACAATACAGAGAAGCAGAAGGACTACCTGATTGAAAGTTGGAGGTGGAGGAGGTCCAGGTGGAGGAGGTGGTGGTATTGGCATCTTTGCTCCACTCCCTTCTGGCTTAGTGTAAAAAGAATGTTTGATCACTCATAAACCTGCAGTGGTGGAAGGAAAAAGACAATGATTAGAGAACAGATGCAACAGAAGAAGACTGCACTAAAATATACAGTTAGTTCTTGATTTATGAACACAATTAAGCCCCAAATTTCTGTTGTTAAGCGAGATATTTGTTAAGTGAGTTTTGCTCCGTTTTTCTTGCCACAGTTACTATGTAAATCTGGCTTTCTCATTGACTTTGCTTGTCAAAAGGTTGCAAACAATGATCACATGACCTGGGACACTGCAACTGTCATAAATATGAGTCAGTTGCCAAGTGGCTGAATTTTGATCACATGATCATGGAGATGTTGCAATGGTCATAAGCGTGCAAATCATCATGTCACCTTTTTAGTGTGGTTGTAACTTTGAATGGTCACTAAATGAACTTTTGTAAGTCAAGGACTACGTATATTGTACACTGCTTTTACTAGAGCATTACCTGCATTTATTACAGTTCCTAATTCAGTATCTTCCAAATAGATGAGGGCACTATTGACTAGAAGTCCTGCGAGTTATATTGCTTACACATTTTGAGAGCTGAAAATTAATTTATATATTAACTCATTTTATACTATTTTCATATTAACTCATTTATAAATTTAACAATTATATATTAACTTTATAATACATCTATTCAAAAATAATTAAAATAACAAATAAAAGTTGAAAGTAACAAAAAGAAATAAGAAAATTGAAATTATTGCTGAACTAACAGCATTACATTACTTTCAACATGTTAATTAAAAGTCACGACAATTGAAAATTCTTTGAGTTAAAATTCTAATACATTGGGAGAAGTATTTAACAAAGAATACAAAAGAATACAATAAAATAATTTCAACTGACAAAATAAATAAATAAATAATTTTCAATTGACAAATCCGAAGCCCCAGAGAAAATATTTTAGGGAAGTTTAGCTCCACGTTAATTGATAAAGTAAGATGAAACTTCATGAAAAGTTAAGCATAAATGGGTTTGTACTGTATAGTGTATTTCTTAACTATACTAACATTCACAACACTTATTTAAGACTGCCCACCTATACTCCTCCTTTGTTTTTATACAAAACTCACAGAATCAGAAGTCTAAATGGAAGGAAGCTTGCAATGCCACCAGATGACAACAGAACTATGCTTACAGTTCTCGATGATACAAGCTATTGTAAAAATAAGGCAGTTACTCAAATTATCAGCTTTTAATATATAAAACTCTCTCATTCCATTAAAGAAAAGCTTTCTCACAAATATCACTTTCCTTACATTTTTGCTATATATTTAAGATACTTGAGATTTTTCAATATCCATGGTTTCCAAGTACTGTAAGACATTCTCACAAGCATACATTTCTGAAGAGGCCACAACTCTTCACAGCATTCACACTTTTATGACATTACAATTTCCAATGCTCTTTGAAATAAATTTTGATAATCAAAATTATGTAGGAGGAGTGGAACATCACTTCAGGTCTGAAATCTTATGTGTTACAAATAGGAGGGGCTTTTTTCTTCTTGCACCCTCTTCCATCAATTGTATTTTGCATCTTCATCTGCCTTAAAGGAATGTGCCATTGAAGGAATGTTCTGGGGTTGTTAAGAATATGCTATATGCCTTACTTTGGCTGAAGAAGGTCTGTCCTTCCTTCTCAGAATTAAAACTGAGCAACATGCCAAGATTTTACTCCAAATACTTCTCAAACCTTATCACTTATACAGCTGTTCAGAAGCTGTTTTACACACACACACACACACACACACACACACACACACACACACACACACACAGAGGGAAGGAGAGAGAAGAAGAGAGAGAGAGAGAGGGAATGAGAATGCATATATCTCTCATCCATTCTGCAAGTTTTATTCTAGAAGCTAGAAATCTTGTCTTTCCTACTACTACTTTCCAACCTCATGGGAGTTCCAAAGCTATTTGCTGTTACAGATCACAGACTGACAGATCCTCCTTTTGGAATTCCTATTCTAATTTCTTTATTTCTCTCTTGATCCTGTTTATTTATGGACCAAATGTGCAGAAGAGTATCCCCAATCTTAAAAATAAAAGTTAATGGCATACCTACAAGGCCAGAAGGATTGAAGACCAAGATGATTTTAGTTTTGTGTACTTCTGACTATCACACTTCACACACTCCCTATAGAATTTGTGGAACTGTATGACTTCAGCTAGCTGCGGAAATCCCAGGAACCAAGCTACCCAAGCACTGAATTGATTATGGTGTTGAAAAGAAGAGAACAATGAATCCAAATTTTGCCATCTTGTAAATGGCAACAAGAATTTTCAAGATTCCATCCCACATTTCTAGTACTTGCATGGAATTAGGAAGTAATTGCATGCCTGTAATTTTAGGTAGCTAGACAAATTTAGTCTTAATATAGTAGTACAATAGTTGCCATCCAAACTTGTGCAGTTACATAACCAGAGACAAACAGGCATCTTTATCAAATACCACATCACAGCAGAAATGTAGCAAGAACAGGTGTGTAATGGAGGAAGTGTGACTCATTCATGACACTACAGATACCTGTCAAATCCACAAGACCAATGAAACTATTTCAAGCAGGTCAATGAAGATTCTCAGTCATCCAAGGAAGTCTAATGGTAGAGGAATATGTTAAGCTTCAATACTTGCCCATCAAAGCAAAGAAATAGGTGGCACTTAGGAAACTTTATCGATCGACTCCGAAATTTAAGGCAAGCTCTTGTTTTATAGAGTGTAAAAGAATTTGTTATGTAGATGGAAAAATGTACACTTTTGATATTAAAGAGTGTGTTCAAAATAAGTGTACTTGTCAGTTTCTGAAATGTTTTTATGTTCTAAAGATGGGAAGATAGAGGAATATGTTTCTTTATAGTCTAGATTTACTAATATTTTAAATCAGGGATCCCCAATCCTCAGGCCATGGACCAGCACCGGGCCGCAGCATGCCTAAAAGTGAGCTGCACAAACAAGCAAAGCCTCATCTGAGGGATGCAGGCAGAACCTGAAACCACGCCCCCTCTGGTCCACGGAAAAATTTTCCTCCACGAACCACTTCCTGGTGCCCAAAAGGTGGGGGGGCCACTGTTTTAAAAAACTGAACTAGCTGTATGTGAATAAGAATTATTCTTTCCCCCCTTTTTTCCTTTCCCCCTTTTTATTTTATCACAGTATTTTTATAATTGTATTAACACTGCTGTACAAAGACAGAGTGTCTACAAAGCTCTTAAAAATCCCATTTTTCAAATATGTTTCACAACAGCTTTCTCAGAACCTCATGTGATATCTGCTAAACATCAAGAGAGACATCAAATCTGTCTAAAAGTACTCAGCAAAGAATGGTGGATACCTCATCACAAGAAGTATCTGTGTTGTTCTTTCCATGAGCTAAGACCAAAAGAAGAATTTAGAGGGGGGAAAAGTGATTTGTAAAGAAAAAAAAAACTCAATACAACATTCTTGCCCAATTAAGTATCCTCCAGACATGCTGAAATTATAGCTTCCAACATTCATAGTCATTATTACAAGAATTACAAGAATTACAATCCCAAAATATGTTGAAGAGTATAACTCAACAAACTACTTTTTTCAAATGCCCAAGTTTGAAAATTAAAAAATAGTTTTAATTCTTCCTTAAACAGGACTTACAAATAAATTCTTAAAAATTACTAGAGAGAAATACTTACAAATATATATCATTATTTATGGTTTAAACGAGGTGATATTAAAACTTCTTAAAAATAGGCAGTCAATCAGTTTGCTCTAAACAACTGGTATACAATCACCTGAACCTTAACTGGGATTCAGGTAGTCTCTTTCCCAAAAGCAAATGGAGCCAAAACAAACATTTAATAAATTTGCTTCTATTTACTATCTCCTCCTGTTACATCACAGGTGCTTAATCTTTTAGTGCCATGGGTTCCTTCCAGAAATTTATGGGTCTCTTCCAAGAAATTAGTGAAGATAAAATTTTTGTCCATCCAAATTTGTGGACCCTCTGAAATCCTCTGAAATCTATCTGATCCAAAGTTAAAAACCCCTGTGTTATATTAAAATTACAATTCAGTAATATGGATCCCACACAAAGCTCAAACTACAGGCTGAGTAGCTTTACACTGAACATTAAAATCACTGATCAAAGTTATTATTTTTCTGAAGCCCAAAATAATGAGGCATAAGAAAACATAACCAACCATCGATAACCAAAAACCTTTAAAAGAGATGCATTAGCTATGAGTCCAAGAAATCTTCATGGTATTTAGGAGACAAAGAAACCATCTTAATATCAAGTAGTTGAATACTGAAGTACTTGACATTGTGAAGTAAAGTAATTTTTTGCCAGGAAAATGTTATTTCTATAATATTCTCTTAAACATCTTTCTACCAAACTAAATTAGGTTGGTGGACATGCCCTCCCTTTCCAATTATTATGAGTAGACAACTTTTGGCCAAAAAACATTTTTGTGTCCCTCACAGTTGCTGAAACAGAATGACATAGTTTCCTGCCATTCTGAAATGGGAAAGAATATTTAAATTTAACAAAGCCAAGGCATAATTCATTTTAAAAAAGGGTAATAACTCCTGGAAAATCCTGGCATGAGCACTTTACATTATAATATTGCCCCCTCAACTGTTCTAAACTGTTAAGTACAAGATCATCAAAGGCTATCTATCTGATTCATGACAACACATACTCTTCTATCCCATTCTTATTCCTCCTCCCCCCCCCCCACTTAAGAACTAAGTAGATATTGGGGTTGAGATTCAATTAAGAGAATACTGATCGTTCTATTTCTCAAAAATTAATCATCTATGTGCCTACTAGAAGGATCGTTGCCTCCAACCATTTATCATGAAATAATTAAATGCTACCACTGAATCAATAGTTCCTTTCCATGTCACATGATCAACATCCACATATTTTCAGTCACTGGTGAAATGGAAGGAATCTTCCAGTTCCCATCAGTTCCCAAACTGTTAGAAAAGTTGCTTTCTCTTCCCGGAATAACCCTCTTTATTTTAATGCTCAGTACAGAAATAAAACATATTGGACTATTTCCACCTATAGGTAGATATTTTTCTTCAGCACTCAGGCAAAATAATATTTCTTGTTGCCTCAGACAACATATAATTCTAAATGGGATTCCAACATTAACAAGAAAAAGATACCTTGCCAACATCTCACATACATAGTAGTACACAACAGCAACAAGATCTTCACAACAGCTTAAAAAAGAAATAAATTTGAGAAGTACAAATATACCTATTTAGTTGAGAGCTTCCAAGTCAGAAGCAACAGAACAAGCTCCGTAAGATTCATCTACAAGAGCCTGAAATTAAGCACTACCTCCTTCTCCCATTTCCTTTCCTGCTTTCATTACGAAGTCACACCCTTGATTTATGAGCACAAAAGAACATGTGGCCTGCCTTGAAGTAACTCAAGTTATGAAGGAAGCATCATAGTATGATCACCTGAGAGGGCCGGAAATGACTACTTTGGTGATAAGCAAGCACCCTCAGGTAAAACAATTCTGCAAGATGCATACTCAGCAAACTTTTCAAGTACTAAGAATCTCTTGATCAATTGGAAATATCTGTATTTAGAATATAACCTGGCCATTAGCTCATTTGCTCCAATATACACAAGAAAATTTTTTTCTTAAGCACCAATTATATCAAGTAAAGGGGCGTTGGTCTTATTTCTTCTCTTCCATTTTAACACCTCAGGGTTGGGACACAAAGTCTGTTTAATTAAGAATGAATAGTATTAAGAAAGAGATAGGAACTTGTCCTATAGGACACACATCCTCTAGTGGTACCATACCACAACAAAACAGAGAATAAAAACTAAGTATTCCAAGGCTTCTGGATTTTGCACAGGACTGCAGTGCATTTTGCATTTCTTTTCTTCCATCCCTAAGAACCTGGTTCATTCTGAGCGTTTAAACATGGAGAATGTAGAATTAAAATATAGAGTTTCAGAATAAAGTTCAACATCTATGGAGGTACAATCCAGATGACATCAATTAATAGTAATCACAGAACTCCCCAAAGTAAATTAAAATTTTAGAAAACATTAATTGTTCAAAATAGCTTTATGATTCATGTAAGAACACTAAAATCAAATATTTGCCAGCCTTGCAAGTGGTCTGTAATATTTATTTATTGAAATACTTTTAGCAATATATTGGTGCTTGTAAATATTATCAATTTCTGATCCAGGATAACAGGTATGTTGTAATTGAAATTTATTTTCACTCAAAGGATGTGATGTGAATGATAGCATAAAAGTCAGTGGTGTTCAGGGTCAACATACATCAATAATTGACTTTTGAGGGATGTATGATGAAATGAAGATAGGACGAGAGATTGCCCACATGGGCCCAGATAAGTGCTCCTCAAAAAAGACTGCAAGACAGTGGTTTTCCACAGGTTAAAGCACCAGGAGAAAAAGGAATAAGCCACCTTGCTTGAAATGGGTTTTAAAGGATATCAAGATTGCTAACCTTACTTTCTAATAACTTACAGAAAATGCCTATTAGCCATTTTAAAACTATTAGAGACCTTCTAATATGTCTCAAATGACAGATTTGAAAATTTAATCAGGTGAGTTTGTTATCAACTCTGAACAAAAGAAAATTTAATTATCAACTTAAAAATTTAAAGAATCTAAAATAAACAGCAAAAACGCTAAATAGGTTTTTGATTTTAGAAAGTTATAAATAGACTAAGGTCCAGAAAAATTTGGAATTTTGAAAATTTTACAACAACACTTTGGAATTAATTATAAAGAACAATCAGATTTTCGTGGGGATTAGATTTGTTTGGTGTTTTGGACAACATAAGAAAGATAAGTAATTTCATGATTTTTAAACTAGATGGGGTAAAGATTTTAGGAAGAAGGAAAAAATGCAGGCTTATAAATGCAAATCATTCTAACAATGAAAACAGTGAAGTAAACTTTGAAAGATTAGAAATTAGTAGGCTTAATATGAATAATGCCATCAATGATGCCTATTTCTATAAAAAGACTATGTCCAAAAGATGTTATTAAAGAAATGACAGGCGTGAAAGAAATTTCATCTGACAAGATACAGATTTACAAATGATAGGTCAAGAGAATGACTTGGAAAAAGATGTTTCACTAAATCTAATTAAGAAAGATGATGTTTTAACATGCAAAAGGGAAATAAAAGTGATAAACCAAGAGAGTGACCTGGACAATTTTTTCCTATTGATTTTATTAAAAATGTTTGTTAAAGCCATGAAGAATTCTGTGCAATGGGACAAAGACAAAATGAACAGAAATCATGTTTGAATAAACTAAAGATTAAGGCTGTTAGAACTAAAAGAAAGGAATATAAAATTAATTTATTTGATCAAAAACAAAAAAAACAAAAACAAAATATGCTTTTACTTCTGGTAAGCCTTTATGAAAATTCTGCTAATACCAGGATTGAAAAGATGCAAATTCATAAAATGGATTTGTCTATAGATTGGAGATGGGACATAGGATGAAAAAATAATTGTTCATTATTAGAAAACATTAGCGGGTGTGAGGTATCACAAAATTTGTTTACACTTGAGATGCAGTTTGAAAATAACTTTTCCTATTTTTCTTTTCTCCTTGTTATATTTTTATTTTTTTCTTTTGTTTTCTTTTTCCTTGCACCTTTTTTCTATTTTATTCTCTTTCTTTAAATTTAGTTTACAGTAAATTTTACTGTTATAATCAAAGATTTTTAATAAAATTATATAAAAAAGAGAGATCAAGATATCATTAACTAGTGATAATTTCAAGGCTATGTAAATAAACACTGTGCTGAAACATAGGGAAGGTGAGGAGTAACAGTAGGGGGAAATCAATTGTTTAAAGTTATTTCATTCTGATGTGCAGCTAATATGTTTACCTAGCTACCTTGTGTTGTGATTTGAGACTTCATCTAAGTTTGAACCTAGCAGTCAAGCTAAGGTGCGTGAAGATTTATTGCTGAATCCTGGTCCAGAGAACTTGACATCTGGAAAGAAAGTATTAATCAGGAAACAGACCTGAAAGCAGCACCAGATTTTTTCTTAAGGTTCTTTATAGACAACCCCAGCTCCCCAATCGTATAAAGCAATGCTGGGGCAGGCAGGTAGGTTTCCTTGGTGAGATAATGAGCATCTGCAGCTGAAAGCACCTACTTCACAAGACAATTGGTAAGTTAGTGAAAATACAGATTGTCCAAGAATGAAAAAACAAGAAAAAAATAGACAACTGTAGTTAGTTTAATCCTGCGGTGGTGTAACCAATACAGAGCTTAACTGTGCTTTATAAATGACATTAAACAAGCTATCTCAATAAATCTTATATTGCAGGTTAATAATGCCTTAGGGCAGTGATGGCTAACCTTTTTGCTATCATGTGCCAAAAATGGGGGGAGCACAGTGGGGGTCACACATGCGCGTGCCTACACCCATAATTCAATGTGCGCGTGATACCCCCAATCCCCCTGCTTTTGGCATGCAATGGCCCAGTGGGCCTGGTAGGCCCATTTTTCACCCTTGCAAGGCTCCAGAGGCTTTCTTGGAGCCTCGGGAGGGCAAAAACAGCCTTCCCCACACCCCCAGAGGCTTTTTGGAGGTCAGAAACAGCCCATTTCCCGACTTCCAGTGGGACCGGAAGGCCCGAAAATCAGCTGGCCGGCACACACATGCGTGCTGAAGCTGAGCTAGGGCAATGCTCGCGTGCTCACAGATATGGCTTCATGTGTCACCTGTGGCACCCGTGCCATAGGCTCGCCATCACGACCTTAGGAGATAATTTAGAGAAAATATCATATAGAAACCAATTATGCAACTATTTACAGATCACAAGCACAAAACTAGAATCTGAGGCTTGCTGCTCTGATTAAAACCTTAACCATCACACCATACTGGCTTGCAATAACTATTGTTAGATTTATTTGAGGCCCAAAGTTACCTAATTTTTTTTAACTCCCCCGTGGCTCATCTAAACATAAGCACTAAATTTTACAGCACTGTTTGAATTCTAAAATGCTTACTTGCAAGGCTGATATATAGGCAGAAATGGAAAAACATGTGGAAACTGGGCCTTCTATAATTGCAACAGAAACTACTTAGAGAATACAGATGGTAAAAGATAGCCTGACTCAGGTGACAGGCTCTCAAAAAAATTCTTACTGGTCTGAACATGCCCATTAGGGTGTCACCATGCTTTAAACTAAACCAGCTTTTATATAAAGGGATTTCATTGGATTGGCACCTTTGGTGTGGACTAAAAGAGCTATCACATGAATAATCTGTTGATAGTTGAATTAAGTAAATTAATCAAGCTCTTGAAGAATTCTATACAAAATAAACAAGCAGTGCAGCACTGTCCACGTCTACCATTAGACATTTCCACCAATCTACTCTTCAGCATTTCAAGGCCTGCAGCTCCGGACAAGTGCATATGGTCCTCTTCCAGTCATAATTTTCTCCCTCAACCCAGTCAACCTAAGAGAAATAGAGGGGGGAAAAAATGGGGCCACAGGCAATAACTTGCATTTTAGCCTGGACAGCATAACAATTTAGCTTACTAACTCCTGTAGATTCAAGGTGCAAATTAAAGCAGTTTTAGACTTGTACAGTAGCATTAAATTACCGACAGATGACAACTGACTTACCCCATTTTTATATAAAGGTATATGTTTCATAAGATTATTGTTCCGTCATTGAAACCTGATCTGATTTCTAAAAAGGAAGTTAACAATTGGTCTCTATAAAGAATTCCTGTATTCTGAAAAAAGAAGCTACTACAGCATTTGCATTAAATTTGCAATTATTAAAAACAATACATCCTTTAAACAGAAATATATATTCTATTTCCCTTACCAACTTATTTTACATCCCATATATTCATGTAGTAGTTACATAACTGTTTTGAATTGTTACTTGGTTTAGATTGCAGGCAGGTAGCATTAACATATGCTATACTTAAAAACTCCTTACACCCATTAAAGTAAGAGAGCAAAGTGCAAATAACTGGGCCGCATTAGCATTTGTGTTGATTTTCTGATTATAGGAAGATGCACTTGCATGCAGTAACATATTCATAAGTGGTATCACAGCCTGTAAATTACTAAATCATTTTACTCAGCTTTATGAGTAGATTGTTTCAGAGAACCATAGTCCTGTAAATATTCTTCAAAATACAAGGCAAACAAATCATTTGATGAATGCTCCTCCATAACAATTCCATTCCAGTGGAAAATTCACTTTAAATAAAAACTACTCTCATCATTTAATACACAGAGTTGCAACATGACTTGTGATGTTATAGCACAAATATAACATATCCACCTACATTTAGAAAAGTAATACTTTAATTCTTCCCCTCTGAATTTAATAAGAATTAAATCGGCTTAGTGGTGTACATTGAAATACTGACTCAACCCATTTATTCTGATTTTATTAGAGAGTCAGAGTAGGGAAAATGTGGTGCCTATTTTACATTCCTAAAGACAAGGGAAAACATGTTGAAAGTAATAAAAGCTATAAAATGTTTAGTTGTAAATAATTGATCTGCATCAAATCAACTAGCTAAGAAAAAAGAATATCACATGTCATGTACCATTATTTTCCTCAATTACACACACACACACACACCCTTTTACAAGATGGACTCAATTTCTGGGATTCCAAGATTAGAGGGCATTTAGGAAATTTAGTCGCTTTTAACACGGTAATGAAAGAATTCAGCAACTTTGAAGTGCTTGTTCTGGAAAATAAACTCAGTTATGTTATTTTCTAACTTGTATATTAAAACTCAGAAATGAAACCCTAGGACCAAGGAAATGTGCCTATTATGTTTGTCCTCCAGAACAGTATTCCTCCCTCCCCATCCTCAGGTCCCGTAAACGTGGTTTTTCCTTCAGGTTTTGAGGTACAGTGGCATTGAGTTCTCTGGAAGTTTAGCTGGAATCTTGGAGATCTGGGGAGGGGTTTCTGAAATGAATGAATAAATAAACCCTTATTTGAGTAATTTCATATTGTACAAAACAAACTACAAGCTGGAGTGTTACATATGCTCAATCCAATACGTAAATCCAAATCACACAAGAAATAAAAACTACAGAGGAACTTGGTTGTCTGTTTTTGTAGCTGTCTCCTGCAGTCTAGCAACATCCAGACATCAATTCCCAGAAGCCCCAGCCCACATGGCCATGGCACTAAGAACTCTGTTAGCTATCTTGTTTGTTTGTTTGTTTGTTTGTTTGTTGATTGATTGTATGGAAAATACATGGACTTATAATGGTTCAAATATTAATGTCCAGTCCACCCAGCCATTCAAGAACAGGATGCTCTATATTGAAAAAAATCAGACACTGGGCTAGTGTAAGCTCTTGATGGACATTCGGACATTGGATAGTGCTGGATAGTTTGTTGAGGAGCACCACAGTCATACTGAAGGGTAGAAACAATTAGCTATAATTAAACTTCTTAGTTATCTTGAGGACATCAGTTTGGAAAAGGCTATGTTGAGCGTCAAAGAATTTAAGGAATCATTACTAAATAAACTGTTAAACAAAGAAATGGCAGTCCTAACTTGAAAATTTTATGTTAGCAAATGAGAAAAGCAACTTAATATTCTATATATTTTGGAATGATTATTACTCAATATTACTAAGAAATCTGAAGATAAATTAATATATTATTGAAAACAAATCAATAATTTATTTAGAGATGTATTAAAAACCATGCTAAAAAACTATTTGTATAATGATCATGAGACAGGTGTAAAAAAACCTCCAGAAGAACATTTACTGAATGCCAGTATCTCCTATAAGCATGGATTACATCATTTCACACAAAGAAATGTTAGTATTTACCATACATGGATAAATTACATTTATAAATCAACAGAAAAGCCACAAGAATACACATCACTGAACAAACTTGTAATGGCTGACTTGTAACAATGTTTCCTAAAGAATTCTTATTTGATTCCATTAATATACTTCCTTCTTTCTTTCATTTGAAAATTTATAATGCAGCTCATCTCAACCTAGTGATTTGGACAATTAACAATACAAATGCAAAACAATATAAACTTGAAAAACAATACGTTTATACTTCTTTTAGCTTCACCAGAGGGATTTGAATAATATTTTCCCCTCTCAATAGGTCTATTATTAATATTACTTATTTTTCAGGATGGTTCTCTGGAAACTGTTATACTGTAAAATATACAATATATATAACAGTATATCCTCACAGCTAGATAGCCACTCACCTAAATTCTCTAAAATTTGCCCAAATAATATATAATTGCCTATTCTTTTTCCCAGATTTTTTCCAATACTTACGATAACTGAAATGAACATTTTAAAAATACAAAGTAAAATTCTAAAATTAACAAATTGCAGATGCTTTTGTACACACTAGTTTATGGTATAATCACAGTAAAGCCAGGTAAGAGAAATGTGAGAACATCTTCAATAATATGTTTTGAATTCTCCATCAAAATTCAAAATGGCTATTCTTAAGATTAAACTAATTCTAGAGATTGAGGGAACAGAAATTATCCCTGTTTAAAATAATCTGGTATTGATAATAAGAACATGACAAAGAATAACATAAAGGTGTTAAACAGTTACTCAATCCATATGCCATGTTAATCTTTTCTTTTTCTTCTCTTTTCTCCTTTTCTCTTCTCTTCTCAATTACAAATAAGATTCACTCAGTTACTCAGACAATTTGTCATCAGAATGTGTCCAAGTAAAAACCAGACAGTCATGTTTTGAGGATGCTCTAATTTGGATTGCTGCATAGAATAGGGAGTTGAACTTGATCCCACAGATCACTCTTTCAGCTTTATTATTCTATAAATATGAATATTATTACAACAGATTTGGTACCATGATCAAATAGGACTCAAATTAAACAGAAATCAAGTAATATTTTGCAACTGGATGATAGAAGCATGAAGCTGCAAACAAAATCCTAAACTAAAATATTTAATGAAGACATTTCCCCTACAAAAACTTAGATATAACAAAGCTCACCCCTGACAAATATCTGTATAATGTAATTTTAGGAAAAACTGTTTAAAGAAATTCTCTAGTTCAATGGATTACTACTGAACTTTATTTCAGTATAGTAGCTGACTAGTACTGGCATGGGAATAGCATAAAATTAAGGACTTAAAACTGAAAAATAATTTGAAAATTATAGGTATAATATAACTAAAATGCAGTATGACTATGTTAGAGAAATAAATTATACTAATTTGAAATATGGCAAAGCTCAAGAGTAAAAGCCTCTATCCAAAGCTCCCCTGTTGTGCATTTTCAAAAACTGGCTTTAGGCCAAATCACAGCCCATTATTTTAGCCCTGTAGACTAATTCAGATGCTCAATGAGCAAGTATTCTAAAGTAGATATAAGCAGAATAAGACACTCTATGAAAGTCACAAGCTATTATTCTATTCACTGAGGAAGAATTTTTTTCAGGAGCTCTTTTAATGCATTTCTAGTCCCACTTAATTACAGGTATTTCTACATGATAAGTTATTTCATACCCTTGATACTTGTGTGTGCTGGGAATATAAAGAACAGCATTTAGTGAACAAATACCACACCAGGCAAGCACTGATAACTTTCAATTGAGCTCCGCCTCCACAGGTTTGACTGCCCAATTCCTTAAGGCGTCTAATGTTCTGGACTGATCACACGCACCTTTGAAAAGCAGCCACACCTACAATGTCTATTGTGTAACGAATGAGGAAGATGATCGTAAGATCTGGGAAATACCTTGGCTGTATAGAAAGCAAAATGACTAGATCAGAAGATGATGGTAACCAAATTATGGTTAGTATTGAAGATTCCAAGCATACTTAATATATGGGGGGGGGGTGTATCTATTTGATGTTCAATAATAAACAAGTACAGATGAAGCTCCACTTTACCTTTTACCACCCCATCTATTTAATGTCTGCATGGCAACTCCTCCCACCCTTAAAATAAGGGAAGAAAAAGCACAGCTTGTGCCACCAATATTGTAGTTCTTTTTGCCTTAGTTTCAACAGAAATGCAAACCATCCCTATGTAAACATCCCAGAAATCTTATGTCAAGGATACACTTCTGTTGAAACAATTTGTCAAGCCCACTCAACCACCCCAACTGGTGATGATCTAGCATACAGTGATTGTTTCTTCTTTCACCTCTATTATCAGCAGCCCCATTACCCTGTAACCTGACACTCCTTCCTCTGCCCACCTCCCTCATAAGCACTCAGGCAGCGTTGAGCCTGTTTTGCCTGTCAAGCTTTCAAGGCGAGAAACATTTCTCAACCCAGGGCTCAGAAAACTTCATCTCCCCCTAATGAACTACTTCCACAGTTGGGAGACCTGAAATAACAGATGAAGGATGGATAGCCATGGAGAAAATCTATCCATGGGGTTGCAAGGTGCTGAAAATAATTTGATGGGACACAATCATCCAATGACATATGCATAAGAGCTGTAGCCAGTTCCTGCACCTTTACCCTACCTGCCAGATCACTGTTCTGCTTTTACTAGACCAGAAGCAATTTTTGCAGCAACCTTTTCACCCCGCACCCAGGTAAATCTCCAATTCCAGTCCCCAAGAAACCCCTTCCCCATCTCACAGGATTCAGGAAGGCTTCACATTAATACTTGGCAAATGACTACCTGCATCCTTTAAGCCAGAGGTCTCCAACCTTGGCAACTTTAAGCCTGGCGGACTTCAACACCCAGAATTCCCTAGCTAGCAAAGCAAAGCAAAGCTGGCTGGGGAATTCTGGGAGTTGAAGTGCACCAAGCTTAAAGTTGGCAAGGTTGGAGACCCCCTGCTTTAAGTAATCTCGATTACCACGAGTCCCATTTAACTGCGCTGCTCCCTCTCTTGTGTCTTTCTCGTTTTCTCACGCCACCTTTTTCTAACTCCACCACGCCTCGCCCCTCCGCAGCCCGTGACCCTTGAACTCCGGGGTAAAGCAGGTCAAATGTCAAACATCCATTAAAGGTCACCGTTCTCCTTTCTCCCCAAAATGATGTCCCCTGAAAGATCGCATTCTCTCCTAGTCTCCCAGAAGCCCACTTCAGATTTCGGTGCCTCTTCGCTTACCCACAATGCGCACTCCCCCTTTCTCGGGTCCGGAGCCTTCAATCCGGAAACAGACGTATGCCCGCCCGGCGGCCATACAAAATGGCGATGAAGCGCACGCCTCCGGTTAGTGCGCATGCGCATAATAGACCCGCCCTCTTCCGGTTTGGTGTCTGGAAAACGGAAGAACGTAGAGCTAAGCGGTAGCCATGATAAGGAGGTCAGAGCTGAACGGGAGGGGCTGCGGAAAGAGCGTCGCATAATCGCAGTGACGCGTCCAGTGTTATTTATTCATTGAAGTTTTGTCACTATGCGCGTATCTCTGCATCACTAGAGGGAATGCAAACAACAGGCGTAAGAAGCGTTGCCTAAATCTTGCAGGGTGCTTCGTTTATACGCATAAAATCAAGCAGTTGGGGCAGTGGTGAAATCCATTTTTTTACTACCGGATCTGTGGGCGTAGCTTGGCGGGCGTGGCGTGGCTGGGTCGGCGTGGCAGGGAAAGGATACTGCAAAATCTCCATTCCCAACCCACTCTAGGGGAAGGATACTGCAAAACCCCCATTCCCACTCCAGGGGAAGGATACTGCAAAATCTCCATTCCCATCCCACTCTAGGGGAAAGATACTGCAAAACCTCCATTCCCACTCCAGGGGAAGGATACTGCAAAATCTCCATTCCCAACCCACTCTAGGGGAAGGATACTGCAAAATCTCCATTCCCACTCCAGGGGAAGGATACTGCAAAATCTCCATTCCCATCCCACTCCGGGGGAAGGATACTGCAAAATCCCATTCCCTCCCCTCTCCTGGGGGAAGAATATTGCAAAATCTCCATTCCCACCCCACTCGGGCCAGCCAGAGCTGGTATTTGCTGGATCTCTGAACTACTCAAAATTTCCACTACCAGTTCTCTGAACTGCTCAAAATTTCCGCTACCTGTTCTCCAGATCCTGTCAGAATCTGCTGGATTTCACCCCTGAGTTGGGGTTCATAGAACTCATAAAAAATGGTGCTAGCTGGGGAATTCTAGGAATTGAAGTTTGCACTTCTCAAAGTTGTCAATCCATTTAAAACACTGTATTCCAAAAATATTGCACTATCCTCCTTTCCTTTAAGTTCCAGTAGGTGAATTGGAGCTACCACGAGTGATGCAGTAGAGAGATTGTTACACAGAGATTTATGTCAGCCCTGCAGTTTATTTACCTAGGTCAAGTAAATAAATAAGCCAGGTCTTCCTTTTTCAGCAAGCCAATAATTTAATCCAAAGTGATACTGTTAGCTATAGAGCTATTATACTAGGTAGTGTTTCAGGCAACGCTTACATATTTTAAAGATTTTGTTTGATCTTCCAGCGTTTGATGGCATGTGGGTCGTTTTATTTAAGATACCTCTTATTTTCCGGCGAACAGCTGTGAGCTCCTCTGGAAAGGTCTGGTACAGAAATAATAAGACTGAACCACAGTGAATATTCTACCATTCATTTGATGTATTCATTTGATTTATTTAGCATATGGTATATCATACATGAATTTCATCTAGATTAGTAAAACACAATAAAATATAAATGCTAAAAAGATCTATGTTCAAATACCAATGTCTAACGTTTGAAGGGCAGCCTTGTTTATATTTTTTAAAAAATCAGTTCCTGGACCAGTATATATCGGTATAAAGTATGCCCTCAGCTTACAGCCAGTTACAATGTTACCTACAGCTTGACATGGGACCCTCCAGTCACATTGAGGCACATACTATGCCCCATTTGTACAGAATGACATGTAGGGTGCAAATTCTATTCAGGATTGTCCATTGCTGATGAGGTAGTTCAAAGCCTGCCACCTCTTTTTGTGGATCATTTATATGTTTTCCTACATCTAGGTCTTCAGCGACTGATTTGGCTTTCCATTGGGAACTGATGTTAAAGTTGTTGGGCAGATGTTGTCCAAGTGCCAGTGGGGGCTTCCTGGATTTGAATCGTTCATCTGATAAATGAGGAAGGTCAGCATGCACTGGTAGGAGTTTTATTCACTGTAAGAATTGAATAAAATATTCACTTTAAGAAGTATGGAATATTTTTTAAACTGCGGCAAAGACCATTCTATCTGTATTATTTCTTTTATCACCTGTTGCCACCAAGCCACTCAAGTCATTGAAATATTCCCTGTACCTTTCACTTCTGCTTTTCTAATTATAAGCAGTATCCCTAAACAGAAACCTAGAATATATGCATTAATTAATTCTTACCCATCTTAAGGCCAACATTTTAATAACCTCGCTCACAAAATAGGATGCAGACTTTTAAATCATTTGATTATGTTTTCATTGTTTAACAAGGCTACTTTTTGCATTTTACTGAATTTCTGTAGGTACGAGAATTTCTTGGGTTTTATATTATATAGGTCATTTGTGGAATAGTATGTTACTGTGGCTTACAATTTATGAAATTATTTCTTTTTTCTGTTTACACAAGAGAGGAGATTTCATTGCCTGTTGTACTCTCCTAAAACAATTTCGCAAAAGCCACTTTATCAATCATAACATTTCCAACTAGGCCTTACTCTTACTTTTACTTCATAAAATTGCCAACTGGATCTTAACCCTGCTTCTTAAGGATTCCTGAAAGTTAGTTCTGAAATACTGTAAGGTTAATTGATGACTTGTTATCTGACTAAACTTAAGTAGCAAAGTGTGAGTCTGTAAATAAGACAGTATTACAGTATTATAGTATTGCAGTATTACAGGCTAATTCTGCCAACTGCTGGCAGTTTGAATCTCACCGGCTCAAGGTTAATTCAGCCTTCCATCAGAGATTGGTAAAATGAGGACCCAGATTGCTGGGGCAATATGCTAACTCTGTAAACTGTTTAGAGAGGGCTGTAAAGCACCATGAAGTGGTATACAAGTCTGCTATTGCTATTGCTATTGCCATTCCTATTCCTATTCCTATTGCTAGCCTATGGTATGTTTGTATAAGTCATGAAAAATATATAGGAAGACATCACAAAATGTAACCTGTATGTCTCTGCTCTGAGAGCTTAAATGTAGATGGCCTACATCTACCATTCTAGAAATAAAGTCAAATTTTATAGTGTTGCATGTTCTAAATCTTGCTTCAACTGCATACAGTTGCAAGAAAAAGTATGTGAACCCCTTGGGATTATGTGGAGTTTTGCATGAATTGGTCATAAAATGTGCTCTGAACTTCATCTAAGTCACAACAATAGAAAAAAACAGTCTGCTTAAAATAATACTACACAAACATTAGATGTTGCCATGGTTTAATTGAACATAACATGTAAACATTCACAGTGCAGGGAGGAAAAAGTATGTGAGCCCCTAGCCTAATGACTTCTCCAAGAGCTAATTGGAGCCAGGAGTGAACCAACCTTGACTCCAATCAGTGTGATGATATTGGATGTGTTGCTGACAGCTGTCCTGCACTTTAAAAACACACATCTGTTTTGGGTGTACTGGTTTCAAGAAGCACTGTCTGATGTGAACCATGCCTCGCAGAAAAGAGCTCTCAGAAGACCTACGATCAAGAATTATTGACTTGCATGAAGCTGGAAAGGGTTACAAAAGTTTCTCCAAAAGCCTTGATGTTCATGTATCCACAGTAAGACAGACTGTTTACAATGGAGAAAGTTTAGCACTGTTGCTACTCTCCCTAGGCAGGGTCGTAAAAATGTAAAAATGACTGCAAGAGCACAGCGCAGAATGCTTCATGAGATAAAGAAGAATCCTAGAGTGTCAGCTGAAGACCTACAGAAATCTCTGGCACATGCTAACAATTTTGTTGACACATCTACAATAAGGAAAACATTAAACAAGAATGGAGTACATGGGAGGACACCATGGAGGAAGCCATTGCTGTCCAAAAAAAATATTGCAGCACGTTTGAAGTTTGCAAAAGAGCACCTGGATGTTCCACAGTACTACTGGCAAAATATACTGTGGACAGATGAAACCAAAATTGAGTTGTTTGGGAAGAACACACAACACTATGTGTGGAGAAAAAAAGGCACAGCACACCAACATCAAAACCTCATCCCCACTGTAAAACATGGCAGAGGGAGCATCATGGTTTGGGGCTGCTTTGCTGCCTCAGGACCTGGACGGATTGTTGTCATTGATGGGAAAATGAATTCCAGAGTTTATCAAGACATTTTGCAGGAAAACGTACGACCATCTGTCCGCCAACTGAAGCTCCGCAGAGGATGGGTGATGCAACAGGACAGTGATCCAAAGCATACAAGTAATTCAACAAAAAATGGCTTCAACAGCACAGAATACGCCTTCTGGAGTATTCTGGAGTGGCCCAGTCAGAGTCCTGACCTCAACCCGATTGAAATGCTGTGGCCTGACCTTAAGAGAGCAATTCACACCAGACATCCCAAGAATATTGCTACACTGAAACAGTTTTGTGAAGAGGAGTGGTCCAAAATTACTCCAGATCATTGTGCAGGTTTGATCTGCAACTACAGGAAACGTTTGATTGAGGTTATTGCTGCCAAAGGAGGGTCAACCAGTTATTAAGTCTAAAGGTTCACATACTTTTTCCTCCCTGCACTGTGAATGTTTACATGTTATGTTCAATTAAACCATGCCAACATCTAATGTTTGTGTAGTATTATTTTAAGCAGATTGTGTTTTCCTATTGTTGTGACTTAGATGAAGTTCAGAGCACATTTTATGACCAATTCATGCAAAACTCCACTTAATCCCAAGGGGTTCACATACTTTTTCTTGCAACTGTATTTATGAATGCTAACAAACATGGAATGTGCAAGCTTCCACAATGTGCAACTCTTATGTCCAACAGATGCTAAATTAAAGTGTTAAAACATAAAAGTGTAAATACTCCCCCCCCCCCAAAAGCATAACATATAAATCATCTGGGATAAAGCAGAACTATCAATCACAAGTTAACATAGTCACAAGTTAGCACAATCAACATATGGTTTCAGCTGATCCCCACACCTGGTGACAAAATCAAGTCTTGACATGGAGAATCTAAAGGCAATAGAAGAGAGTTTCCATATGAGTATTAGAAGTGCCACAAACCAGTGACTGCTTGCATCTATAAAATGTTAGTCATGAGGGTGTTTATAGTTTTAAGGAAGATAACTGGCTTCTTTGTTTTGGAATTGCTTCCTCCATTAAGGCTCTTTCCATCATGGTATTTCCATTTAATTTCAGCCATTGCTTTGATGCGTCTATACTAAACACAAATATAATCCATCTGTATTGAACACATCATAACGGGATACCAACACACACACAATGTACAAGTGTATGGATTTTTGTATGGGACTCTCTGTATTTAATAGTATGTTACAATTTGATTTTTTAAAAAAAGATTAAGATGCTTGTTACAGTTCAGGGTTTAGATATGTAAACGACTAACTCTATCCAATAACTTGTTCCTGTCCTAAAAGAACTGGTAAGGATGTCACAGTCCAGTCCCATCTACTAAATGGTGTCATTAGACTTGAGAAGTATGGATTCTCTGCCACTGATCCTACTATTTGGAACATTATTCCTTTTCTGCCGTGTCCTTGAGCTCGTTGTCTTTTAGGAAAATATTAAAAACTTAAGATTTCCTTGCCAGTGGTTTGTAAGACTGTGTTCTGCCCCAGCTCCAGATTCCTGAGGATATTGATACACACCAATGGTCCTTATCAAATTTATTAAGTAGCTAGAATAAACCAAAGTCCGGCAAAGTTTGACAACCAGCCCAGAAAACATGATATGATAAGACTTTTCCAAAAATGCTCTGATGATAATTACAAGTTGTTTCCAGCTTAAA
This sequence comes from Coluber constrictor foxii, assembly GCA_038048745.1. Taxonomy (NCBI): domain Eukaryota; kingdom Metazoa; phylum Chordata; class Lepidosauria; order Squamata; family Colubridae; genus Coluber; species Coluber constrictor. The sequence goes on from CM075961.1 coordinate 78,076,928, forward strand.
TAGGCTAAGGGAATGGCCAATTATCCTCAAGGAGGAGGAGACCTCCTCCTCGACTCCTGCCTTTTGGCAGCCCTGCGTGCTCGAGCATTGAGGAGAGGCTCCTCCACTTCGCTCTCTCCACTTGAAGGAGCCTCTGGAGGTTCTGAAGGCCCTGGCTGAGGTTCTGCCTCTGGCATCACATCCTCTTCAGTCTCCTCGCTGTCCGACGCGGGCGCCGGTTGCGCAGGCTGCTGGCACGACACTACACCAGCCTCCTCATCAGGATCAGCTGGCGGGCCACAACAGACTGCTTCATAACATATTTTATCATATTTTATTAGATTTGTTTATCTTGACTTTATTATTTCATAAGTAACTGAAGTCTGCAGACATATGTAGTAATCCTTCCTCCCCCTATTTTCCCCACAACAACAACCCAGTGAGGTGGATTGGGCCCAGATAGATTGATTGGCCCAAAGTTGCCTACCTGGCTTTCATGCCTAAGGCAAGACTAGAACTCAATAGTCTCCTGGTTTCAGCACCATAATCACTACTATTTCCTAGGATGTGGCTTGGGTTTAAAAGGTTTCCTTGTAGTTGATTTTGTATTATGTGTTTTATGATGCATTTTTTTCTTTATGTCACCTGCAGTTCTCTGATAAAGAGCTTATAAATTGAATAAAATAAAAAGCTCTCAGATGTTTGTGAATACTATTGTGTTTTTAATCAGTAAAATAAATTCTGTTGAATCTTCTCCAGCATGTATATAGCCTTACTAGGAAAATAAAATGTTTTAATCTTTATGAAGTCTTTGCTTCATGAGAGATGGGTAATGAAAAGATCAATATAAAATCCAGTATACTTTGCAATGTTTTTATTTCCACCATATATTTTCTTATCCAATGTTTCTGTAGCAAAATAATAACAACAACAACCAATCATCATAGTAATAATAATAGCTACCAGACCAAAAATAAGCTGCACTTTCTTGGAATGATGCAATGCATCTTATATTCCAGTTTACAGAAGCTTTTTAGGACTATATGTAAGTGAGCTGTCCCTCATTCCAACAGTAGAAAAATCTCCGTATATTGGCCTGATACAACTCTTTTTTTTAAAAAAAAATGCATGTACAATTCAAGAATGCTTTGTTAAAATATATATATACAACCTATATATAGGTATATACATTATACACACAGACACTAGGACCTGAAGTTCTCACCAGGAGAGAGAAAAAGAAACAAGACCAAGAGATCCTGAAATGAAAATCCCTGAACAAAAAAGCACTAGAGGCAACCCTTATCCCTTACATACCACACATACATAAACCTTTATCAAAGAGGAAATCAGCAAAGCAGAAAAACAATTTTAAAAGTAACAGATTTATTTCCAGCGTCTAGTTCCTTGATAGCTCTCAAAATAATGACCAAACATTAAATATGTTAGAAATGCAACAGAGAGAAATGCAGTACTCAGTTCTAAAAAGAAATTTACTGAGGTTCAAGTATTCCCCTTTAAGCATAAAACTATATTCTGTACAAATGTGACATAGGTTACTCAATAGGGTGAGAAATGCACTCTGAGCATGCTGAAGAGTATGCCTGTGGTTAATTCACTCTTTCAGAATGGAACAGATCCCAGAACTTAATACTCAGATTCAAGAACCCAAACTAGAGGCACAACCTTATCATGCAAAAAGCATAGATCTGATTAATATCAAGAGTTCTTATATCTTGTCAATCTCGTAAAACAACTTGTTAGATTTCTCAACAGAACTCTAAAGCTGTTTGCAGAAAATTGGCATCTCTTAAAATAAAACAGGTCTCCAAATTCTTATTTTTATTGCAAATAAGTTAGTCCAGAATACATACTATCTTCCTAGTTCCGTTCTGTTAGTTGTCATTGTAATTGAACTGAGTGCTTTTGAGCATTATCATGCAATTGAACTCTCGTCCTTTTACAAATGCGATGTCACATAAAAAAGGATTGGGCCTTTTATCATATCATAATCTCCATCTTGATTCTTTTTGGCTCTACATACACACAAGTGTCCCTGAACAAGGATATATTTTCATAATAATTTTGAAGTAGACATTAACAATGTTTTAGTACACCTTAAGTGCACTTTGTTCATAAAGGAAAGGCAGGACAAGGGATAATAGAGGACCATTGTCCTTGCAATGTATTATTTCAATAAATACAGGCAGAAATATTGCCTAATCCTGTATTACCTTGACAATTTATTGCAGTTTTATCCATAATTAAGATTTAGATCATTAAATCAAATCTTATCCTCTCCAACTATGTTCCCTTCCCTTTAGGAATCAAGTCCTTTGTTACAACAATTAAGCTTTAAAAGTGCAATCAATAAAACCTTTTAGACAAGTGTAATCACTTGATGTGGGGAGAGGGAGGCTGTGGAGGCCACAAATCATGGGAGGTCCAGTAGTCCAGGTATTCTCTTTCGCTGCATTATACCTATTTTACAAGACCAAAGGCAAAAATTGTTTATCTGCCATTACATTTGTGTGCATAGTATGGAGTAATTAAACATGTCTAATGTTCTTAAAATTGTCTCATGAAAGAAAAGGAAAACCTCAACATCCTCTCCTGAGATGAAATGGTAATTGAAACTACAGGCACCATATCTGAGCTGCATAAATTCACATGACCAGTAGGTCACCAGTAGGTCACATGATCAGCCAAAGACTGATCACCCAAGTTTTTGCAGACCAGATATGGTAGCCTTGCTACCTTCAGCCTTGCTGATGTTGATATCTACAATGACCCTTTACAATGACTCCAAGAGGAAGGGATAAATTGCTTTGCTCTTCTTCTAAATGTTCAAATATAAATGTATTCAGTTCCTTCAGATATATTCAATGCCTAGATAGCATCCAGAATCATGGATTGTATCTTTCATGGCTTCCTGAAAAATGTTGATTGAGTTTAGTCAAAGTACTGAAGATCAAGTTGAGGAACAGAATAACAGAGTTGGAGGAGGTCTTCTAGTTCAGCACCCTGCTCAATCAGGAGACCCTATATCATGTCAGACAAATGATTGTCCAATCTATTCTAAAAACCTCCAGTGATGGAGCACCCAGAGCTTCTGGAGGCAAGTCATTCCACTGATTATTCTTCTCATTGTCAGAAAATTTCTCCTTAGTTCTAGAGGTTGGATTGCTCCTTAATAAGTTTCCATCTGTTATTTCTTGTCCCGTCTTCATATGTTTTGCAGAATAGGTTGACCCTCTTTTGTGTGGCAGCTCCTTAGATATTGGAATCATGTCACTCCCAGTCTTCTCTTTATAAGACTAGATATATTCAGTTCCTGTAACCATTCTTCATATGCTTTACCTCCAGTCCCCTAATCATCTTTGTTGTTCTTCTCTGCACTCTTTCTAGAGTCTCTTTTGTATCATGAGGACCAAAACTTGATGCAGTATTCTGAGTGTGATCTTACCAAAGCAGTATAAAGAAGTACTAGCACTTCATGTGATCTTGATACTATCCCCTCTGTTGATGCAGCCTAGGACTATAAAACAGTGATTCTCAGCAGAATGGGAATGGTTCAGGTTAATTAAAATCTGTTGAGTAAACATACTCTATTAATGAAGTACAGCAGATATTATTTTTGTATGCATTTTAAATTTTTAAATTTTCATTATTTTAAATCCCAGAGAATAGAAATCCAGTATATCTATTGTGGCTGGATATTAACAAGATTTTCTCACCTCAATTAAAATTAGATTTTGAAATGCATGGTTATGATTAACAGTCGGGGGAAATCAACCCTGGAGGACTGAGAATCTCCTGGTAATCTTAAAATGCTTCCACAGCAGGCTTTTTCAGAAGGAAATATAAATGTACATTAACTCTATAGAAATGTTTTAGTAAGATATTAACTATAAAAAATAAATGCTTTTTGATATGCACATGCTGCTTCTGACAACTGCTCTTATCAATTATTGAGATTGGAAGCTTATTAATCTGATTAAAATATTTGTAATTTTCAAGGATTTGCCACATTTACTCATGGTGGAGAAGTAAACTTGATCAATAGGGTTCCAATCTCCAGTGAAAACTTCAGCCAAGAAATCCAATTGATTGTGATCTCCACAAAGTTGTTTCATCTCTTCTGGATATTTTATTGTCTGTCTTAAGAATCCTGTAAAAGGGAGGTCATATAGAGCTTCCCCATGAGGCAGTATAAGATGGCCACCTCAGTTGTTAATACAGTATTTTGACAGACAATAAAGGTAGCAATTTTTTAAAAAAAAACTGATAGATAAACCAATGGATTGAAACCTTTTGGAAAAAATTCCTGCATATGAATTATTATTAACTGACATGAGGCTTGATTAAGAGTTAAGACACAATTGAATTGCTTCATTATATTATAAAGCAACTAAAAAGGTGCTATTTGGGTTTTTCAGCTCTGACATCAAAATGGATGGATGAATCTCGCAGGAGAGCTTCCCAGCAGATTGTGTCTCACTCTAATCGGTAAGATTACAAGGTGCCATTAAATTTTCCACCAACGTGCCTTGGGCCAGCCATGACAAAGACTCTTCATCCTTGCCATCTCATGACTCCATACTTGCCTCTACAACTAAGGCAAAGCCTAGGTGGGTCCCCTGTACATCCAAAAAGTGCTCAAGTATCATACAGAGTAAACATTCTTTTTAAACAATGCCTGCATATGGACAGGGATTTCACTGGCTGTTTGACTCCAGCTTGTGAGAGAGTTCAAAGAGCAAATTCTGATTGTCAATAACCTGGAATTGACGGACATAAGCCTTTGTCTGTAGCTGCTGAGGAGATGACTCCATCTCCAAACCTGTGGAAGAAAGGAAGAAGAATATTATTTAGGGAACTTTGCCATTACACATACTAGCCTTTACATTTTATGAAATCATGACTTATTTAATAATGGTTTGTTGAACGAGCTATAGGCTAAGTTCACACACTATATTAAGCCATAATTTAGTTGTTTGTTTGGCTTATGTTCAAATCCATCAATTGTGATTCATAAATAATAATTTATGGCTTACTATAATATATTAACTCAGTCAACCGGGACTTACTGTATAACCTATAGCTAAGCAAATCATAGCATCGTATGCTGTATGAATCCAGCTGTAACTACATCATAGGTTTTGGTATGGTACAATATTGTCACCTAAAGTATCTGATAAACTAACCCATTCAGAGTATTTAATGGACTGAATTCAGCTTTTATTTCCAGAAGAGCCTCTCGCTATTTATATAGTTGCACAATGGGTGAAAATTAGATTGTGCTCATCGTTCCACCAAAAGGGTTAGTAAAATAGTTTGGTCACAAATAAACTTCTAATTTGCAGGATAGGTTCAGAACATAAGAGATGAAATGTTTATTTTGATTCAACAAAGAAGTCCCAGAAAATCAGTACCATCAGTACCACAGAATGGCAGTAGATAGATATCTTCAGATTCTTTGCAGATATTCAGCAACAAATCTAATTTGTAGCCTGCATAATGGAATCCTATCAAAAGAAATTTTAATTTCTCCATATTCCAAGGATATGTTCAAGAAGAAAAAAAAATAAGAAGGTATATCACTATCCAAACAGTGAGCCCAGAGCCAGATCATCTTTTTCCAGTTATGCTCTCTGTGTTTCTTCAAGGTGATAATAATTAATTACCTTAGCTAGGCTGTCTACTGATTTTAGTTGGAATTCTCTGTGTTAATTGCTGTCTCTTTCTTTCCCATGTTTCCCTTTAGTAGACTCATTTTTGTATGTAGAAAATTGCGTCCTTTGTTTAATCTAGAGAATTGCTTCCTTGGTTTAATAGGATAAATTCTCATTACAAGTACACATGCAAGACTGTATAATATTGCAATTGCCTCTTGCGTTCCAAAATTGGTAAAACAATTATTAAAAGGTTTAGCCAGGATAACTCAAAAGTAGCTTTCAGTTTTCTATATGACTAGGTCAAATGGAAAATTCTTGGTAGAAGAACTAAGATCGCTCTATATAAACTATGATGAGTCAGCCTAGTTAGTATTCTACAGTATAGGTGTCTTTTATGATGGAAACTTTGGAAGAAGGGAGATTTTAAATTATCTGCTCTCCCTAGCCAAGTGAGCAAGACATAATAGCCATACACCACAGTTCATCCTTAAAACTATCCAGCAACTATGGTTTGCAACTGTGCTACTCAGAGAAGGAGGTAGCAGTCCAAGCAGGCGGCTCCTGTTATGTACTATGACCTAAAGTGGCAGGTGAATCAAACTAATGCCTGGGTACATTTGCTACAAAAACCCACACCACCACAATAGGATTTAGAGGTTCAGCTAATTATTTAAATAAAACTCAGCAGATCACAATGATATATGGATCAGTTTAAAATTCTTTATTATTTATTTAGATATTGTGTTTATTCCATGCGCTGCTAAATATCTCATAGCTATCGATACTAAAACCACATGTAAATAGCCACGTTTGTGATATAAATACTTACAGAGAGGTCGACTTCGGCATTTCCTGATAGTGCGTACTTTTTCTGCAACTGAATGCTGCAAAAGAGAATAGAAAGGGGAAAGAACACATCTAAATTTTGATCGTATAAAAGTATATTGACCATAATTCATTAGTAAACAGCTAAAGTTTATAAGCAGAAAGTATATTGAAATTGTACTGTTTTTCCAACTTCATAGAGGAAGTTTGTCTCTTTGTTGACTACCTCTCCCTCGCACATTTGATAAATCTTTTTTTGAAGAAGGCGGTTAGATCCAGGAGATGGTTGGATTTTATTTACAAAAGGCACTAATGAAAACAAATTATCTAAGCCTTTTTAAGTGAAGGTTTGAGCCAGTGTTTAATACAGTATAGAAATCACATTGATCATACTGTATATGAGCTGATTGAGGAGATGCAACCATCCTAAATTTTCTTGCCCTTTCAATACCATTGATCATGGTATCCTTCTGCAAAGAGGGGGAAATAGTGTTATGGTGATTCTCCTTCTTTCTCCATGGCCAGTTTCAGAAATGGTGGAAAGAGAACAGTCAAGCCCATAATCTATGGGAAGCCATAGGCTCATACTTCTTTTATTTAACATCTAAATAAAGCTGCTGGATTAGGTCATCTGTTGTTTTCGATCGATATTATCAATATGCTGATTTGGCCAGCCCAGGGAGGGCATGTATGCTGATGATACTGTTATACATCCCCTCACCAGGCTGGCCAAATGATGCTGTTGAAGTCCTCCCAATATCTGAAGGCTGCGAGAGTTTTGTGCATAATTTCAGGGTCCTCCTTGACTCAAGAATCTGCTTAAAGAACAGATCACATTGGGTGGATCAATTATACCTTTTCTCAAATAGGAGTCCTTTGTTACAGTCCCTCATGACTTGGTGATCTCAAAATGGATTCTGCAGTACACTGTATATGGGACTACCCTTGAAAATGATTCAGAAATTACAGATGGTACAAAATACAGAGGCACAAGCGGTGGCAAGTCAGCCATGACATGCCCCTTGAACTGCACTGGATATTCCTCAGCTTCTGAGTGACATTTGAGGTTATGGTTGACATTTCTAAAGATCTAGATGTTATAGGGCCTAGTTTTCTGTTTCATGGGACTTCTGCCTGCCCTGTAAGATCTAGCAGACTTATCTTATTCCTGATTCCATCAATCAAGCAATATCAGATTCTAGCAGGACCCAGGAGATAAGCTTTCTCTGATGCAGGAGTTGTTTCTCTACAACAGCATTCCTCCCGTGATTTGCATGAGTCCAACCTTATGGCTTTTTAAAACAGCATTAAAAATAGCTCTTTCTCCAAACCATGATCAGTGGTGGTGGGAGCTTTTTATGTCTATTGTTGAGAAAGAATTTAATATACCTCCAGATATTGATATTTGGGGAGGATTTATTTTTTTTATTACTATTTTTATATATTAAGCTGCTCAGGATTTTTAAATATAAATTAATCCATTATTTTCAGTAGAGGTAAGATTCAAGGCTTGAGTATAACCTTCAAAGGTACATTCATCTACTAAATCATAATGATCTTTGTAATGCCATATTAACAAACCTATGAATAGTACAATGAAGCAAACCCCATAATATATATTTTCTCTTACCCACAGAGGAAAGCTGAATGGGATGCACTTTTTCACCAGCAGAGGGAGAGTTCTACCAACAAACAGGGCAGCCCTATTGACTCCAGAATATCTATCCTCTTATCTGTTGTTCATTTAACATACAGCTGGCTTTGCTATCAGATTGAATCACTCTCATTTTCAGGACTCACTAGAAGGTTTTGTTAAGAACCATAACCAAGCAAGAGTTGGCAGGACTTAAAATTACTTTACTAAAGAATTCTTTTGTCAACCATATGTTTTTTGTGAGGAGAATAAGAGGAAAAAGGAGAATTGGTATTATTTCTGCCTTGAGTTGAAAAAAGAGGGAATACATTTTTTAAAAGAGCTTCATCAATTTACATATAAGGTAAAGACTTTATTAAAAATGATTGCTGACCTGCTGCAGCAAGAATCATATTGGAATGCTGTTTTTAAAATTCTATTTTTGTAGTATTGATTGATGAAATGGAAAATAGGCAAAGAGAAAGGAACTCTCTTTCTCTCTTAACAAAAAAAAATACTATTGATTGTTGGTAAAATGTAACTAACCCTCAAGTAAAGCGCTATGTGGGGTTAATTAACAGCATTTTCATATTATAGACCTTAACACATACAGTAACTAACAAATGTTAGTTATGGCATAAGATTTTGTGAGCTACATTAGATGCACAGAAATGTAGGATTTAATTTGGGGAAAGAGAGGGGAAGACATTTGGTTATGCAGGTTAAATATGAGACAGATTATTTATTAATCATTGTAATATTCTTGATAAGATTTTGAGATAGATTGAAACCTTTTGATATATGTAAGCTTTGAGCAATCTCTCATTCAATTACACTGTTAAATTCTCTTTTTAAACACCGAAGACATTCTTCTGCGTATCAAAAAGTGACTGTTTTTTGTTTTTTTGGGTGGGGGGGGGGGAAGACAGTTTGATAGAAAGTGGTCAGCACACATTTGAAACTCTTAAAAGTCTGCAGTTTATTATTTTCAAAAAGTACTTTTCTTTGTCCAATCTATTAAGTTCCTCATGGGGTTTCAGAGGAGCTCTATAACTCTGCATAACTCCATCATTTTTCAAAGTTCTCACTTATTCTTCTGTCTTATGAATCCTATAGAAAGGTAAAATTTCCCCTCCAAGCTCAGTTCTTGCTGTTTTCACAGACCCATCCATGTTGGAGGTGTTTTTATTTTTAGCAACAATATGGGGGTGGTTTGCCACCGCTTTCTTCTAAGATGTTTGTTTGATTTTCCAATTTAGCCCACAACCATAGGGTCTCTTGAGTACTAACACCCTTTTTATTTTTTTTCTGGAACAGCCAAGATAGTTTTTCTCATTCATAATAACTTGTTCCTCTTTTTTTCCTAAAACTCCTGAAATGCCATCTAAGATACATGCTGTTAAAAATGGCCAAAAGCAACTTCAAAGAGAGAGAGAGAGAGAGAGAGATCTCCATATTCTGCCGAGCACGTTCTTTTTGATAAACAGGCTTGTTGGAAATACATTATATGAATAATTACAGAACTTTTCTTTCTGTAATTGGAAAGAGATGAATGCCCAGCCTCCAAATAATTCTGCATTTCACACAATGCACATTTAGGCCAGAGGCTGAGGGTGAGGTCATAAGAAAAACTAGGACTTCACTGACCAAGATGTACTTTGTTTATATACCACCACTGCCACCTCCGTCTCCTCTTCCCCAGGGACTAGAAAATCTGGGCCAACTCGGGCGCTGAACACATCTCCCTCACACATGCACATTTGTCTCTTAACAAGGAGAGCTGCAGGAGCTTCTGCAAAACTGTTACCATGGTAACTCCACTGTCCCACTGAGCTAGACACTGTACAGAGGACTCACCCCTAGATAATCTCCCTGGGGCAGGGGGGAGATGCAGGAGGGGAGGGGACCTGAGCCCTCCCATCCTCCCATCCTCCCACTGTCAGACTGCATTTGCTCAGCCTTGCTAGAGGCTAAAGTCAATTATTCCTACTCTTCCCCAGGCCTAAGCAGGGACCAAAATAATGCTGAGTGTTTCTTGCAACTCGTTACATCCTAGCATGGTGAGCAGCCTCAGCAGGAAAGGAAAGGCTGAAAAAGATGAGCTCTGAGGCAGAAAATTAGAACAGCTCTAGCCTCCAGCATCCGTTTCTCCTTATGCCTTTGCAACAGAGAAAAGGCTTTTGGGCTTATTACGCAGCTGAACAATAAACCTGTATGCCTTTTGGCTGGGGGTGGGGGTGGGGGTGGGGGTGGAAGGGATTTTTCTTTGGGTAAACTATACAGGAAATAGACTAACCCCTCCTCCTTCCCAAAACTGTCATCTCTGCTAGTCCCTCATGTTCCCTGCACATCTTAAAAATATTTTGAAAAGCAGCCCCAGATCTTCAGATGTCACTTTGGACAACAAATGCTTTGGGGGTGGGGGTCACCATATTGAGCCAGAAATCTATAAATGTGACCAGTGTGGCCTGGTATAAATACCAAAAGCCCAGCCATCTTCCCTGGGCCAATCAAAAGAGCAAAGCCCTCTGCCCAAAGCATTTCTACCCTAGGTCAGGCTATTGACCTTGAGATGCTGACGCACAGAATCATCCATAATGAGACAATTCCTACTTTGTCACACATTGTCCCTGAAGCCCCCTGCTTGCTTTCTTCCCTCTATTTTGCAGCTGGGGAAAATTTCAGGGGAATTATTGAACAATGTTCTCAAGGGTGAGATGCTAACATTCCAATCTTTAAGTTCCCGTTAGGGCTATAAATTGTCCTTTTTCATGTTTTTTTCCCCTGCTGCCCCATCTTTTTAGAAAAATAAAGCTGTTTCTTCCATATATACTCCACAGTTTTCCCCTGCCCACCTTTTCTCTCTTCACCTTCTTCCCCTGGAATAGTATAAGGCTTTAGAGCTTGTGATGAATAAAAAATAGCACACAAATAATACAATTTGTGTTTAAAACTGCTGCTGTCATCTATAATAATAAAAATAATTTTAATGATGGGGGAATTAGAATTTGCCATCTCAAATTATGAGATTTGCCCTCCACCAAGAAACTGTTGGGAAAGTTTTAGTAAAATAAATTCAAATCCATTATTTCTGCAGAAAATACCCCTGTTCAGGCATTATTACATCCAGAACACTCAGAGCAATACCTTCCTGCATGTATTCTTCCTTCAGCATAACAGGAAGAAAGCTTATACATGAGAATCAGTTTGGTCTGGTTAAGGTGATGGCCTAGAAATTAGGACACTGAGTTTAGACCCACTTTAGGCCTGATAGCCAGCTGGGAGACTGGCCTGTCACCCTCTCTCAGCCAGCCCACCTCACAGAGTTATTGTAATAGTCGTGAAAAAGAGGACAAGGAAGGAGTATTGTGTATGTTTGCAATCTTGAGTTACTTACTTACTTACTTACTCATTTATTTTCATCAAGCAGGTATTTTATGACAGATACAAGTGTAAACATAATTATAAATATGGGGATACAAATAAAACATTAGGACAGGGATGGTAGGCATGCTGGTGCACTTATGCACGCCCCTTACATACCTCGTAGGAATGGGGTGAGGTCTACAGTAGACAGTCTAAGGTTAAAGTTTTGGGGATTTGGGGAAGAAACCAGAGAGTCAGGTAGTGCATTCCAGGCATTGACAACTCTGTTACTGAAGTCGTATTTTCTGCAGTCTAATTTAGATCGGTTTACCATGAGTTTGTATCTATTGTGTGCTCTTGTATTCTTTTGGTTAAAGCTGAAGTATTCATTGGCTGGTAGGACATTGTAGCAGATGATTTTATGTACCATGCTTAGGTCAGACTGGAGATGGTGAAGTTCTAAAATGTCTAAGCCAGGGGTGAAATGCTCCCGGTTCAGAGTAGCGATGGAGGCAGATGGTTCAGAGAACTGGTAGCAAAAATTCCTGTCCCGCACCCCCCCCCCATGCCCAGCTGAGCCGCACAATCATCAGAGGCTTTTTTTTTTTAATTTTTAAAATATTTTTTCTACAACTTCTTTGGCCGAAAAAATGCTTTTAAAAGTAAAAAAAAAGCCTCTGATGATAGCGCAGCTCAGCTGGGATCATCAAAGGCTTTTAAAAGCATTTTTTCCATAACCTCTGGTTGTAGAAAAAAATACTTTTAAAAGCCTCTGACGATCCAAGCTGAGTTGCCTGATCGGCAGAGCCTTTTAAAAGGAAAAAAGCCTCTGCCGATCAGGCAACTCAGCTGGGATTGTCAGAGCCTTTTGAAAGCATTTTTTTACAACCTCTTTGCCGAAGAGGTTGTAGAAAAAATGTTTTTAAAAGTTAAAAAAAAACTTGGCCACGCCCACCCAGTCACATTACCCCACCACCACCAAGCCATGCCCACAGAACCGGCAGTAACAAATTTTAGATTTCACCACTGGTCTAAGCCCAAAACTTTGAGTCTGGTGGCATAAGGTTGCGAGCAACAAAATACCTTATTTTAATAATATAATAAAATAAAATATAAGGTATCTGAGGAGCCATCTCCTCCTGATGGGACTTTTGCCTCACTTGTTCCAGTGGAAACGGCCTACTTCGCATCCCAAAGAATTTTGACTGGGGAGGTCCAGAAGAAGAGCCTTTTCAGCTGTGGCTCCTACCCTCTGAAATATCCTCCTGTTGGAAATATTAGATCTACCCTCACACTCTTAGCCTCCCAGAAGAGCCTGAAAAGTTGGCTCTGCTACTTGATCTGGGGCCCCAACAGAGCTCTGCCACATTGAAATGGCTGAATGGGTAGGGAAGATTCCTACCCCAAGATTGCCACTGTGTTGGTTTTTAGTTTTTTCTTTAATTCCTCTAATTATAATTATCTTGTAGGACTTTTCCACTTTATATCATATTGTAAGCTGCTCAGAGTCGCTGCATCAGTAAAATAGACAGCATAAAAATTTAACAAATAAATAAAGGCAGGATAAAATTATATTAATAAATTTAATGTGTATACTGAACTGAAAACTCACTTGTGCCTAGCTGTGCATACAACTATACACATGTGAGTTTCCTTACGGAGAGGGGGAGGGATTCTGTATTACAGGCCATCCCCTGCTTTGTCCCTGCAGCTGCAGGGAACAGGCAATGGTTATAGGAAGCTGATGTCATTTCAGAGATGTCAGTAGGGGATAGGATTCAACCAGCACGCTCACATGGTAAGTGTTTTATGTTGAAGAGTGCTTGAATGGAGCTAATTCACGAGGCCATCTGTGCACAGCACAACCTCTTTTCTCACCCAATTTCAAAGGCTGAAACCTAGGCTTCTTTTCCTGAAGGAAAAGGGGCACAGGAAACCTATACATAAATGCACAGGTATGGATGCTAAGTTACCACCTTATGCACTCTCTGCCATGTCACCTGTTATAGCTGTGAAATTCTTCTGAATTGTTCAACATTGTAGGTTAATATTTTTAATTATACCTTAAAGCAAATGAACAATTTTTTTTTTGTTTTTATAATAGTGTAAAGAGGATATTGAAAAATAAATGAGTACAATATACACCAGCACCTAAGATTTTTTTTAGCTATGTGTGAAATAAGAGTGTGTGCTTGTATCTGTGAAGGAGAGAAATCACACAAGTGATGTGTAGTGTAATTATTAAGTTGCAAATGCATCACAGCTTGAATGTGAGCTCTTGGAAGGAACACAGCTTGGTGACAAAGCATTTGTTTTGCATGTAAAATGTTTTGAGATCACGTTTCATATAGGACTCAAAATCTTATCCTCACCTGAAAAACCATTGACAATCATGTTGATAATTTCAGTCTAAACAGACCAGTGATAAATCAGATTACAAACCTGAAATGTCTTTCATTTTTCTGTACTGGATGCTAAAATAAGTGAAATAATTTTGTCCCAGTAAAAAAATTAAACAGATTTTAATTTGAAGGAATTTTATTCCAAAGAAGTAGATGAAAGAAATGCCCCTGTTTAAATGATTCCAAAGCTTATTTCCCAGCAGCATTTTGCAGGTAAAAAAAGCCTAGCCTTTCCCTTCGTAATCTTTATAGACTGGCCTGGTGGGGAAAGGCACTTAGAAATTTTTTTAAAAAATTATTTGTCTTTTCTCATCCTAAGCAAGTTCCACATAATTTAGGACTCAAGTGCACCTGCCAGTGGCAGCAACACAGTGATTGTGATCAAAGAAAACTAGCAAGAAACAGAAACAACAATCTTCAAGTGCTTTTTTCATATTTATCATGGAGGCAAATCAAAAGAGGGTGCCAAATCATGCAGCATCTTTTTTGGCCTTTCATTGCATACAGTTTTTATATTTTTGCAAATGGCAAATTATCTAGAGTTGCAATCAGACATTTAGCCTACTTTAGAAAGCAAATGTCTCCTGCATGCATTCACCCCCTGATTTTACAATCATCTGAGTTAATACATCATTTTACAATTTTTCTGATGCTTTAAAATTGCATTTCCTTATGGAGACTAACTAATTTCTCTTTTAAGGACTCCTGAGAGAAAATGGACTAGACCAGGGCTCCCCAACCCCCAGGCCATGGACCAGTACCAGGCCATGGCATGCCAGAATCAGGCTGTACAAACAAGCAAAGCCCCATCCTCGGGATGCAGGCGGTCCGCAAAACCAAGCCCTCTCCAGCCTGTGGAAAAACCTCTCTCCACAGCACCAGCCCCTGGTACCCAAACAGTTGGGGGCCATTGGATGAGACAAACATTAGATTTATTCCCTTTTTATGATATAATTACTCCCATTTAATAAACTGGGAAATTAAAGAAAATGGGTAATTATTTGATATATATTCTTACCAGTTTCTCTACATTGATTAATCCATCCACTAAGGTTTTGCTAGCTTCATGCAAAAATGTCAAGTCTAAGAAGAGAAGAAGGAAAAAGAGGAAAAGTAATTTGAGAAAAGGATGAAAAGCAACAATTCATTTCTAACTTTTAAAAAGATGTGGCTAAGTAATCAAATTATCCTTCTCTGCTGCAATTAGAATGGAATGTAGCAAGTGAGAAGAAAACCCTCTATTTATGCTCCAAGGCACATTTATGTATTAATTCTGCTAATACCTCAGTGTCTGTTATTTTGATAGAATTATATGCATGTATAATAAAAACATATCCAAAGCATCTGAGTAGTGATGAAGAATGTGAAAATAGTCTTTAAAACACTATCACAAATAGATTTTCTCATGAGTGGGTTGAAAATATTCATATGCATAGGAGAAAAGTAATAGTTTTGTTGATAACTGAAATAACACCAAACTTTTTCCTGAATAGATTCTGCTTCTTGAACATCTCGGAGTAACGGAGTACTAGATGTGTTCAATCTAAACTGCATACAAAGTCCTCAATTTATGACAACAAAAATTTCTGTAGCTAAGATAGTTGTCAAGTGAGTTTTGTCGCATTTTGTGACCTTTCTTGCCACAGTTGTTAAGTGAGTCACTGCAGTTGTTAAATTAATAACATGGTTGGTAAATGAATCTGGCTTCCCCATTGACTTTGCTTGTCGGAAGGTCACAAAAGTTGTTCACATGACCTCCAGGACCCTGCAACCATCATAAATATGACTCAATTACCAAGTGTCTGAATTTGGATCCCATGGCCATGGGGATCCTGCAATGGACGTAAGTGTAAAAAACAATCATAACTCTTTCAGTGCTATTGTAACTTGGATCAGTCACTAAATATAATTATATAATTTCTCAGTTACCACAGCAAAGGTCATCCTGGCTAAGTATTATGGCTTTTTAGACCATTGTAGTATTATTGTTCCAAATATCCTGACTTCAAAATTAAGCCTAAAACTAGATTTGCTGAAGACTGTCCTGCATAGCAGACTTAAGATGCTCGTCTCCCATGCTGAAACGGATAGACCTTAAGGAGCTGTACAAATAGTCCTCAACTTATGACCACAATTGAGCCCAAAATTTATGTTACTAAGCAAGGCTGTTGTTACTGGAGTTTATTCCATTTTACAATCTTTTTTTGCAACAGGCATTAAGCAAATCACTGCAGTTGTTAAGTGAATCATGCAGGCATTAAGCAAATCTGGCTTCTTCCATTGACTTTGCTTGTTGAAAGCTGACAGGAAAGGTTACAAATGGTGATCAGATGGTCCATGGATATATTGTCATAAATACATCCCAGCTGCCAAACACCTGTATTTTGGTCATGTGACCACGGGGATACTGCAATGGTCACAAGTGTGAAAACCAGCCGTAACTCACTTTTCCACTGTTGTTGTAATTTTGATTGGTCAGTAAATGAATCCTTGTAAGAAAAGGACAACCTGTAATCCAGATTTCTACTCAAATCTAAAATTGGCAATAATGTTGGCCAAATTTTCTGTCTGATGGTGATTATCACAGCCACCAATTGCTGGATTCCCTTGCTTCTTTACCTCTCCCAGTCTTGCTAGAAAACAAGCGCTAGTTGATTTTCTTTCTATGCCTGCACTGGCTTCAGGACCTGCGGTTTCTATTGATAGATCTTTTGTTTAAGTTCCTCCTCATGCCTGGTACCTTCCTGTCCAGTATGTCTACTGGTGGGCAGAAACAAAAAGAGGGGAACACCAGCATTGCTAACTTGCAAAATTCTTGTCGATTTTGGTAGGTTAAAAAGAAAAGTCCAAAATTTCACTCCTCTGCCAGTGGAAAGGAGGGGCAGGGAGGAATCCAAGGAACTGGCCCTATCTGACCAGCTGCTGTTTGCCCTAACTACTGTAATATTGTTGCATAAGTGAATAGCAGAGAGCAATTCAGGCTTTTCATGAGCATGCTCCTCTTCACCCATAGACAGATCCTGAAAATGGCCATTCAGAGCAACATCTAATAATAACTGGACAGGAGGGATGCCACTAGGAGCTTCATACAACAACCAATAGAAGGAAACATTGCCTAGAGAAGGGATTAGCTGGGGAATTCTGGGAGTTAAAATCCACAAGTTGCCAAGGTTGGACATCCCTGGCCTAGACTTATTAAAGAGTAAAAGGGGAACCACATGGCTAAACTGACAAGACAAACTGAAAAACACTAGTTTTTTAAATAGGGCAGAAAAGCACAATGGTAAATTGTTTCTGTGCTAGGAGAAAGACAAGCTGAGAGTGACATCATCCAGTCAAGTCCTGTTAATGTGACCCAGTTAGTAGGTTTTGCAGAAGAATCCTGAGACAGTTCTCCACACATTCCAGTTTGAGCAAAGCAAGGACTCCGTATCCATCAAGTACCACTAACCTTTTAGGATGAGGGGCACAAAGGGGATAATGGGTGGTTTCATCCTAGACAGAACTTCTCTGTAGCTTTTATGATTCCTGCAGGGATCCTGAAATGCAAAAAAAAGAAAAAATTGAAAAACTCAATATTTTTTTAGATAAAAGAGACAGAATCAACTGTGGCCATTCTCTTACCCCCATTTTTTAGTTAAACTATAGAGCACAAAGCCATGGATATATCCAATTAAATGTGTTAAATATGAATCCTTCATAAGGCTAGGGGGCTCAAAATCATTCCAATCATCACAAAGACTGTTTGAACTATTAGGATTACTTTGAAAGAGTAGGAGAGGAAAAAAGAAAAAAGGAAGGGAGGGAAATCTTTTTTAAGAATGTGGACCTTCAGGATGAAAAACTATTTCTTTCAGTAAGGTTTTTTTTTTCTTTATATCACAACGTTAAAAGAGATTCCAGGTAACATTCTTGGTCTATATTTATTTCATGCTGGCTGACAGCAAAAATCTATAAATATTAATCTATAGATTTATATAATCTATAAATCCATAGTTGCCATAGTTCAGTGGGGTTCAAACACATGGGTCTGTTTTTCATGTAAAATGTCCACCACAGCCATTTGTTTCTAGAAAATCCTCAGTAAGCTTCCAAGAAAACTACCAAGGAGACTACCTAGGACACTGTTAATTGACCACTGAATTAAGAAAAGAAACAAATGAATAACTGCTAGAAAACATTAGAAGAGAGGGCTTTCAGCATCTAAACGGAGTTTATCAGTAGGAAAAGCTTTATCTTAATTGCTGGAAGTGAAATAGCCTAAAATCTAGATTTTTAGGAGAAAAGAGAAAGAGAGAATTAAGGCTTATAATAAAGTGGGATTAAAATAAAATAATATAATAAAATAAAATATTTGAACTGGATACTCTTGTTGCTTGCATTGCACCCTTTTAGTTCCTTTTAGTCACTACTTTTTACCAGTTCTTTTATAAAGGAAATATGAATGATTTACCGTGAGGTTTTCAAATTTACGAAACAAGTTTTTAAATTTGCCTGGAAGCTTCTGGAAGAAAAACAAACAGTGATAATCAGAGATATAAACAGTTCTAAATGGACAAGATATTTAAAAAATGTTAAAAACAGTTCTAAATGGACAATATATTTTTAAAATGTTAATAAACAGTTCTAAATGGATAAGATGTTTTAAAAGCAATCCGTTCAAAGCAGAGTTTGTCCTGTTCAGTATGTCTTCAGTGATGGATGTGGGCTAATCTATTCAGACAAAAGGCTGCTAAGCACTGTGGAAAACTTGCAGATGTTGACTGAAAGTAAATTGAGCAAGCTACAATTTAAAGAGGAGGAAGGCGTGTCTTCCAACATGTTCCCTTCCAACTGCTTTGGCAAAAAAAATAAAGATTTCTCCGTGAGGAGGTAGTAAGTGTCAGAAGTGCCCCAGTATGGAAGCTATGTATAGCTTCTGAGAAGCAGCTGATATTTTGGAGGAAAACAAATGACCACTTTGAGGTTTACATTAATCCTTGGTTAAATGGAATTCATTGTAAAATGAAAAGCGAAGCACAAACTCATGTCTTCTAATTTTCAGGCATTAGGTAGATAACCCTTTGAGACTTCAGATCAGGGAAGGTAGTTAAACAGGCAAACCTCTTTAAAAATTTGAACTGAGAATTTATGCTGTTTTCTAATGTTTTCTCAGATCTGCTTTTTCAATTAATGTTAGACTGCATCTTATAACTAGAACCATCTAACATGGCCAGTTATCTAGCAAGGACCATAAGAGAACTTGAGGAACCATCTTACCCTGAAGGGACTAGTTTACGCTATCCATGCTGGCAGAGGGGGCATATTGCAGGTCCTGTCAGTCAAGGAATTTTGTTTGGCAGGGTCCAGAAGAGTCTTTTCTTCTGCAGTTCCTGCCCTTTGGAATATCATACCCTCTGAAGTGAGACCAGCTCCCATCCTTCTGATCTTCCACAAGAGCCTTAAGACCTGGTGCTGCCAGATGGTTTGGGGTCCCAATGGGCTTCACACAGGAGATGGTTGATTAATTAAGAACTAATCCCGCCTCCCCCCCCCCCCAATGCATCTGATTCCTTCCTTCTGCATCTTGTGACAATACTTTTATTTTGTTTATATTGTCATTTTATTGGGTTGGAATATTAGTAGTATAGTCTTTATTGTCATACAACAAAATCAGCTATACAACGAAATTGGTTAAAAATTAATTATTTTAATGTATTTTATGCTTAAGCCACTCAGTCGCTTCAAAGTGAGATGGATAGAAAATAAATTTGATAATAAGAGAACAAGTAGATCTCTTCAGATGCAGGTTCAGTCAATACTTTCTATTGTAGTATTGACATGGAATTTGCAAAACTGCATTTAGGACTGTATTTGGCTAATTAGCGTGTCAAATCCCGAGCTGTGGTAATTGAAGTCCACATACATTACAAAATGGCTCCCAATCTCTTTCAATACATGAATGATACGAGTATACCCTTCCATCCTGTTTTGAATGAATGTGACTGTTAAAGATACACATGCTGCATAATAACCACATAGAATAGAGGAACTGATTCTTGGACCTGAGCTAGATCCATTAATAAAACACTTTTCAACACTTACATTCTATGAATCTATATATGTATGTATATATTTCTGTACATAAAAGGTGAGCTCATATGCCTGCATGTTACTCATCTGGTTTTGTTTTATATATGATTAGGACTTAGATTTTATTTTCTCCTAAGACATCAGAATTATATGTTATATTCATAAGGTATATTTTAGGATATGCTACCAGTAACTTAGAAAGAAGAACAGAGATTCTCTGAAGGCCTGATAGATATTTTATCAAATCTATTGTGCATTTTTATGTATTATATGAATTAGCTATTATGAGTTGTAAACTATGGTGCATTAGGCAAACCATAGTTTAATACATGGAATCAGATGACTGTATAGCCCAAAGATTAAGATGCCAAGCTTTATATAAATTGTAACTCAATACTTATTCAGAACTAAAAACTATAAAAGTACATCTTAAATAAGGAAACATTCACCATTAATGCTGAAATCCTACTTGCTAAAACCCTGTTATATAAGCTTCATGAAGAAGAGTCCTCAAATAAGAAACCTATTACTGAATTTTCTGGATCATAGATGCTTCTTGTTTGCATCTCTGCTTGATGCCAACAGTCTGATGCCAAAGATTATTTGAAATTATAGGAGGAACCAGCTATTAAAAACTATGTGTACCCTCAATTCCTGATAAACAGGAAAAGCGGCTCTTGCAAAACAGCCAAAAGGAACATTGTGAATGTAATGAACAACTTAGTGTCTCTATGTTTCTGTGTCAACCTAGGAGTTTGGGAAAGATGAATTCAACACTCACTATATCGCAACTGTGAATCTTTCAACATTTAGTGGTTTACAGTAGATACTTAAGGATTCTCAGTTTTCCACTCTATTGCTCTAACATGGTTTTTTTACCTGATTTTCAGAAAGTGTAAGAAAAATAATGAATTCTGGACTAGAGTCTTTTGATATCCTTTACAGCCCTTCTTTTTTGCAATTACCTGTAGCCACAGGGGAAGGAGCATTAAAACAGTGATTCCAGGCAGCACTTAATATAAAACCACTTAATGCAGCAAGCTCTTCCTTAAAGTCAGCATTGTTCTACCATATTTACTTGGAAACAAGTATTATCCTCAGAAGAGACATCCAATTTTTATTAAAAGCTTTCTTTGCAGCTTTAGCTACTTTTGCTGTTTCCTGCTGAATCTCTTTTCCTCATTTTTTATTACTATGAAGTGGGGTTTAGCTTTTATTCTTTATTTTCTTTCAAGTTATACCAAGCGAAACAAGGACAATTAAGAAGTATTTATCAGGTCTGCCAAGTAACACATTTTCAGCTGTAAGAAGACAGCCTACAATGAAATAAAAACACGTTTTAGATGCTAACAATAATGCTATGCATGTAAATAGACCGTTGACAGACACAGATTAAAAATGAGCATGTTAAAGATGTTAGTGCTTTCTAAAAGTGCAGAAACTATGTACAACAAATGAATATTTAAAAAGTACAATATAGAAATTATCAAACCAGTAACTCCCAACAAACCTAAAATATGTGAATAAACAAAAACATTTTCACTTGTGCCAACTATTTGTATAAATCAAGCTTTCTTTTGTTAAATGGTTTCTCAAGCAAGGCACATCTAATTTTTCTTCTTTTTTTAAAGTAAGAAAGAATAAATTACCATAAATCATGTTGAAAATAAAGACAGTCTTAAATTATAGAAAAAATTAAATGCAATGATTTATCACCAGCACTGTCTGGCTCCCAAGTTAAAAAAAGGTGCAAAGGATAGCAATTTCATCATAAGGTGTGGTAACCATCTTTTCCAACACTGCTGACTAATAGTTCACCCTTCTTCATTACTGTGATCACTAAAGAAAGAATGAAGGCGAATATATGTGTCCCAGGATAATCCTGCAAGATCCAATTTGGGTCAGTCATCGGGACCAGAGATTTTGTCTTCCAAGCTTTCGGACACATACTGGAGCCCAAATCAGGGAACTTTTCTCCAGGGCACCAGCATGAGTCTGAAAACTCAGAAGACAGAAGCCCTGGCAACTGACCCAGATTGGATCCTGCAGTAAAGCAAGACAAACATATAATCAAAGCCATTTACTGCTGCTCCTCAAGATGGAGTAAACACCCTTTTACTCAGTGTCTACCAAAATCTAACCATGCTAAGGAAGGAATACAGAAAACTTTATAAACCAGTATTTTTCAAACTTGGCAAGATGTGTGGACTTCAAACCCCAGAATTTCCCATGCTGGCTGGAGAATTCTGTGAGTTGAATGGCACAAACAGGACTTTTTTTGAAGAGAGAGTCAGTGGAAACTGTAGAAACAAAATTCCTCCAATCAATTTTAGATGCACTTAGTGGGACATCAAATGCTCAATTGGGAATTGAGATAGAAATGCCTTAAATTCAAGTTAGGGCCTGGAAGATGATGATAGTTTACTGGCTGAAAATTCAATCCTTCCTAATGTGCTTGGCCGCTCCAGTCCTGATTAGATAACTTCTCCTCCCCCTGGAAACAGGCGATAGTACGCAAGCTGCTCTTATATGGGCTTTTCCTATTTTTCTTAATCTCATTAGGCTATGATCAAGCCAAGTAATTGGTTACCAACAGAATAAGAGACGTGGAATTTCAGCTAGATGTTAATAAGATGTTAATAAGATACCTTTTCAATGGTGAAATCCATATTTTTTTACTACAAGTTCTGTGGGCGTGGCTTGGTGGGTGTGATGTGGGTTGGTGGGTGTGGCAGGGGAAGGATACTGCAAAATTTCCATTCCCACCCCACTCCAGCGGAAGGATACTGCAAAATCCCCATTCCCTCCCCACCCGTGGGGGAAGGATATTGCAAAATCTCCATTCCCACACCACTATGGGGCCAGCCAAAGGTGGTATTTGCCAGTTTTCTGAACTACTCAAAATTTCCCCTACCGGTTCTCTGAACTACTCAAAATTTCCCCTACCGGTTCTCCAAACTGCTCAAAATTTCTGCTACTGGTTCTCCGGAACCTGCTGGATTTTACCTCAGGTTTCCACATCAAAAATTGGATTAGATGGAATAAATGGGCTACCTGAAAGACCTAACTTTTCCTAAGAGCAGAATAGCATTTTGTAGAGATAGATTTAATATTCTACCCTCTGCAATCCTGCAAGGCAGATATAATAAACACCCATAGTGGAATGAACACGTACATGTGGTATTAAGAAAGTTAAAAACATCTCAATATGTTATTACACTACAAATTTTACAGAGATATTAGACATATATCCTCCCTCTATTAGAAAGATTTCTAGAGAGGCAGATAATTTCTATATGAACCTTGGTGGTGCAGCGGACTAAGTGCTGTTATGTAGCACTTAGCTGCCAGCTGCCTGCAATTAGTGTGAGTTCAAATCTCACCAGGCTCAAGGTTGACTCAGCCTTCCATCCTTCCAAGGTAGGTAAATTGAGGACCTGGACTGTGGGGGCAATAAGCTGACTTTGTAGAAATACCCCTTATGGGGAGCTAAAAAGCCCTAATAAGCAGGTATATACAAAAGAATGAAGGCTATTGCTATAAGTGCATTGTAAGCCACCCTGAGTCTTCGGAGGAGGACAGCATACAAATTGAACTAATAAATAAATCTTCTCCAAGATTCCAGCCATTACACGTACAGTGGCCAAATTTTGTACTGCTGCAAAGATAAGGTAAAACCGGTTAAAGAAGTAAAGACTTTTATTTTTATCAACATGTTGCTATTTGTTAATAATTTTTAGAAGACATATATTTTAGTGATGACCATATTTTTAGAAGTCATATATTATAATAGAGATGTTCAGAGTATTATATTTGATATACTTTATCATTGTCAATATATAATTTACTCATTTCTGTCTGTCAATCCAGATTATATTTATTTTTTATTCCCCCTTTTATTATTTTGTGTTGTCGGTCACTGACTGAATAGAATAAATGAATGAATGAATGAATGAATGAATGAATGAAAGAAAAACTGGGAGCTAAAAGCCATGCATCTTAAAATTGTCAAGTTTGAAAAACACTATTATAAACAAACCTAATCTTAATCTTTCAAGCCAGTTTTGTAATCGCTCTATAAAAAGGAGTTAGAATCTGGGTCACATGGCCAGGAAGAGGGAGGAGTATAGAATGGAAGAGTCAGGAACATTCCAAAAAAAGCTGCAGTGGCGCAGTGGTTAGAATGTAGTACTGCAGGCTACTTCTGCTGATCACCAGCTGCCAGCAATTTGGCAGTTCGAGTCTCACCAGCTCAAGGTTGTCTCAGCTTTCCATTCTTCCAAGATCAGTAAAATGAGGAGCCAGATTGTTGGGGCAATATGCGAACTCTGCTCAGAAAAGGCAGTAAAGCACTGTGAAGCGATATATAAGTGCTATTGCTATTGCTATTGCCATTGAAATGCTTCAAGGGAGTTTTTCAGGATCATTTTTCTCCTGTAATGCCACATCAGTCTATTTGTGAACTCAGTCTTTCTTTTGTGGGCTATTTTTCCCATCTGAATTTGGGCTCTTATGTTTAGTTTTGGAAGATTTACCTTCTTGATAAATAGAGTCTTGACCCTCTTTACATAATTTCTGCCTCGCATTCCATTGAGTTGGAAATAAGATAAAATTCATACTTCACAGAAGTGGAAAGAAAGCATTATAAGCAACTAGTTACCTTGCTTCTTTCTGTGGTACCAGCTATCCTGGTTTATCAAATGGTTAAAAAAAATGCATACCTCAAAATATTACTGTGAGATATAAAGTAAAGGTAAACAAATCTTATATACTGATTGATTGATTGATTTGTATGTTATAACACACACCCTCTGGGTTATTTCTAGGCTAAATTAATATAGATATGTAGGTAGATATTGGAACAGAAAGAATAGAATTAGCTGGAAGGGACTTGGGAGATCTTCTAGTCCAGTCTCCTGCTCAAGCAGGAGACCTATACTATTTCAGATAAGTGACTGTCTAGTCTCTTCTTAAAAACCTCCAGTGATGGAATGCCCACGATTTCTGAAGGCCAGCTGTTCCACTGGTTAATTGTCCTCACTGTTAGGAACCTTCTCTTTAATTCCAGGTTGCTTATCTCTTTGATTAGTTTCCAACTATTTGTCAGTTTCTTGTGCTATCCTCTGGTGCTTTGGAAAATAATTTGACCCCCTCTTCTTTGTGGCAGCCCTTCAATACTGAAATACTGCTATCATATCATTCCTAATTCTTCTTTTCTTTAGACTAGCCAAACCCAAATCCTGCAGCCGTTCTTCATATGTTTTAGTCTCCAGGCCTTTGATCATCTTAGTTGCTCTTCTCTGAACTTTTTCCAAAATCTCAACATCTTTTTTGTAGTATGGTAACCAAAATTGGTTGCAGTATTCCAGGTGTGGTCTTGGTTTGTACCTTGGTTTGCAACCTAGTCCTCACAGCTTTATTCAGAAGCAAGTTCCGTGGAATACATTGGGATATACTTCCTTGTAGTTTCTTGGAAATTCTATGAAATTTCTTTTTGACTTCAAACATTATCTAAGTAAAGGATGAAGAAATGCTTCTCTGATAATCCTACATCTTCCTAATCAGAGATACTTGTTCCCTGACTCCTAGGGGTAATTGTTATGTTTTTATTTTGCTTTTCATGTATTAGAACCAGATAAGCTGGATTTCATACATCACATGAAGTCCAAAAGAACTTGGTTTGATTCTGGCTTACTATACTGTGCAGATTCAGCTCCTGCAGCCTGCCCTAAATCATAAACTATAGTTTTAAAAATGAGAACTATGGTTGCAGTAAATCATAACAAGAAGTGAACCACTGCTAATCTTTCAAAAGACCTTTCAGTGGTGAGCTGAAGTGTGATTCAACCATTTTGAACTTACAAAAAATTATGCCAGCATCATGAAATCTGCTCTTTTTATTATTGACTTTGATCCTGCTTCCAAGTCACTGGAATTACAGTGATGAGTAAAAAAAAAAAGCCTAACAGATTTCACACAATGAAATGGACCTTGGACAGTGCTGGAATATAATACCTGCATAACTACAATTCCCAATGAGATGAAGGCAATGTCCTAGGATTTAGCACAAAAAGAGTGTTGCTAAAGAATCTTTGTGACATGATTAGAGGCAAGTAAGCAAAGATCCCATAAAATGAACCAATTGAAATGAAGGCAATACTTCAGATTTGTCCAACTGAAATGCATCTATTCCAGTCATAATGAATTATGGATCTAATCTGGATCTAATGTCCAGTAGTTTTCAATTGTTTTTAAGATGATAATGTTATAATGAGTATTTGCCAGGATGCATTTAAAATTTTATAATGTTATATTGCCCATACTTCGCCATTTGAAATGTTTTAGAAATATAAAAGTTTAACTACAAATTTGGGTGAAAAAACAGTGTGTATGAGAGAAAAAGAGGTAACTGAGTTTACAAATACACAAAAATCCATTTCTCTTCATCATCATCTTACCTCCCAGGTGAGGCGTAAACGACTGACAGGTGCATTGTTCAGTCCTATAACCACAGCATAGAATGTTAACATGTCCTGGTGCTGTTTACATCTATGAGGAGAAAATAAAAAGATAGCTAAGGACCAAACGAGAAAAATATTAAAACTGAGCAGTTTCAACTGATGGTACCATCCCTGTTCGTAATTTAATTTAGTCTGATATCAGTCAGTAAAATAGGAGAAGCCATCTTGGCTGCTATCATACCCCCTTGTACCTATTACCTTACTACTTATATGCATAAGATATAATGCCCCTTAAATCTGTGTTATCTAACTTACAGTCAAATTTTCTACTGTTTCACGCTTGAGTGGCATTTGAGTAAGAGGGGGAGGAGGAGATGAAGAGAGAGAAAAAGGTGCAAATAAATGTCTCCACCTTCTCTTCTCATGCTTCTGAGCCCAAATAGAGCCTGAGTAGCATAGGGGGCTAATGCCTCCTACTAAAGGCAGCAATTAAGATCCAGCTGCCTGCAATTTCTGCGAGTTCAATCCTAGCCAGGCTCAAGGTCGGCTCAGCCTTCCATCCTTTCTATGGTGGGTAAATTGAGAACCCACTTTGTGGGGGCAATAAGCTGACTTTGTATAAATATACAGAAGTATGAAGGCTATTGCTTAATGCACTGTAAGCCGCCCTGAGTCTCCGGAGAAGGGCAGCATATAAATCAAATTAAAAAAAAAAAGGCTGTCAAGGCTCAGAGAAGCAGGAGGTGGCAAGGGAAATGAGAAGGGATGTGACTTTATCATCAGCAAAATCTGAACTACCAAATTCAAATATATCTGCCTCCATGGTGACTGAGATGCAGCTAAAGGGATGTAAAACACAACCTATACAAATGATTAGTAGGATGCTAAAGTAAGTGCTAGCTAGGTAAATGATGAGAGACAAGGCAACACTGTCTTCCGTGAAATCCATAGGATATATTTATTTATTTATTTATTTATTTATTTATTTATTTATTTATTTATTTATTTATTTATTTATTTATTTATTTATTTATTTATTTATTTATTTATTTATTTATTTATTTATTTATTGTTTAGATTTGTATACCGCCCTTCTCCTTGCGGACTCAGGGCGGTGGACAGTCAAATAAAAACCGTACACAAAAGTTAAAAATTTCTTAAAAAAGCATATAACTTTGGCTAAAAATTAAAACCATTAAATATTAAAATACCCAACCATATAATACAAATAAACATCATTTGTAACCAAACCATAGCCTTTGCAAATCTCTAACCTGAAAAATATCCCCCAAGGCCGTAATTTGTCACCCAGTGTGTTTCATAGCTGTGTTCAACCTCTTCCTTCTCCTCCAGACCCCAGGCCTTTCTACTGCAACATCCCCTCATCTAGTAAACAATCTGGGAAAGAAGCTTGAGCAAAGGCTCAACTGTCATTGGTTATTAAAGCCAACCAGGATGGTGAAATAAATTCAACCTTCCTAGCCATTAAACTTAAAGGAACCAATAGAGAAGGGAAATGGACTGACCATACAGGGAGGAAGCAAAGAGGAACATAATGGTTGAACAGAACAAGAAAGGAGAAAAATGGAAAGCTAAGATTTCATAGTATATTCTGCAGACCTCTCAGAATTCCAATATTCTTATTTTACAGATTTCAAGACATTGGAATATATTCATTAAAGAACTGGAAGTTGGCCAAAAGAGCATATGAACTGCCTGTAACTACAGAGAAAGATGATTGCTTATAACCTTGTGAGTACTTGGTTCATCCTCTCTTTGGGGCTGCTTGAAATTCAAAGAAGTTGAATATTTTCAATTATCCCCCTTTTGAATTTTAAACCATTTCCCCTAACGCAGCATGTTCTTCTAACCAGAGCATCCACTTGTGTGTTTGTGTGTCAAAAAAGTCCAGATGGCAGCCACAACTGTGCAGTTAAATTCTGCTGTTGTTTACTTGCAATACCCTGCAACACATATAAAAATGGCCTGGGGCTTTGAACATTTGGGAAACATTAACCATCTCATGTCAAGTAACAGAAGGAGAACCATCATCATCAGTGACATTATGACTGTATTAAATGCAATCCCATTATGAAGAAAGGGCCAAAATATGGCACTCACACAGCAGCAATCTTGATGAATTTCTTGAGCAAGTGAGCCCGCTTTCCTAGAGAGTCACAGAGTAATACTTCAGTAGCCACCCAGTGCTGAACCTCACTGCAGCGCTGCAGCAGCAATTCTAGATTGGCAGTCTCCCGTCGGCCACGTTCACCATGGAACACATAATCCACAAATTCTAGCTATAAAGAAATTGAAAAGGAAAGAGAGTAACCAATGGGCCTTCTGAGACCCAGATTGAAGGCTTCACCCTGCAATCCCAGTGCTAAGCATCTCATGTACATGAACGCCTTTCATTGATCAGTCTATGTCACACATAACAAGGAGAAAGGAGGCGGAAACTGAACTGGAGAAAAGATAAAGCTAAGTAAAGCCAAGCTGTCATATTGGATCACTTCAACCCACAAAATGGTAAAAGTCAAATGACTGAATATTCCTTTATATAGGCTGTCCCCGCCTTACAACTGATTACTTAGTGACCATTCAGAATTACAGGATTCCCAGGAGTACTTATGACCTAGTTCTAAAGTTCAAATCCACAGACACGTGACTACATTTTGGGTGCTCAGCAACCAGGCCACATTTATGATCACTTGCAGCATCTCATGATCACTTGACTGCATTTTACAGTGCTTTTGCTGAAAACTGGTATTTACTTCCAGATTTCGGCAAAACTAGCCCACAGCAAATAGCTGGTTCAATTAATGACTATGGCATTTGCTTAATGGTCATCACATTTGTTTAACCAGCACTGCGAAAAAAATAAAATAAAATCAGGCCAATCAATCTTGTCTTGTTATTGTAATGAGGGCAAATTTGCTAGCATTTCAGTGATGATTGGATGATGATGTATGATGTTTTAAGTCTCTAGTAAAAAAAATAACCAATGTGTCAGAGAGCAAGCTCCTAACCTCATTTTTTTCTAAACATTCAGTCATGAGAACATCTTGCTATTTTGAAGTGCAAAATATCAGTCAAACTTTTCCATTTCTGAAAATTCATTTTTTTAAAAAAATCTAAGAATGGCAGACAGTCAGTTCTCCTTGCAAAGTTTGAATAGGCCTATTAAGAAGCTCCCTCTACCCAAAGAAATCTAGCATCTCAAGAGGACACTTAATACAATATAGAATTACACAGTGGTAAGAATCTGAGGCATCCCTGAATGTATATTCAGCTGTTGTATGCTGACATTATGATGTGCCAGAGAGTCAGTGTCCAAACATACCTGAAAGAGATCAAGTTAGGAAGATTATGTTTGGTTTGCTCACCTCATGGACACACCAGAACAGTTCCCAGTGGAAGGCTGTCAGGTGATTTGCTACATCCTCAGCTTCCATTCGATGGATCTCTGTGTCACCTGGTGACACTTGGATTTCCTCTGGGAGAGGGACCTGCAGAAAAGGTCAAATTGATGGATATGTTACCAGTAGAAGATCTGGGTATGTATGCTTGTGAATGTGTATCTTTGAACACAGCAACTCCAACCACAAAGAGTCACAACGCAAAAGCCATATTGACATGTCAAGGAGAGCAACATCCAAGGAAATCCACTTACCAGGGATGGAAAAGTATCCTTTGTACACGCAAAAAGATGGCTGTTTATTCCCAAGGTAGTGAAAACACACTCTTCATTAGGCTGTAGCACAGATTTCTCTGAGATTAGGGGTGAAAGTGATTGAAAATTACTGAATTATCTAGATTGGCATATAAATACCCTCCATAGCATTTTTATTAAAAAAATTACTGTGGTTAGGTTCATGTTCACATGAAGTCTATAAGTCCTCCTTTCAATTCATCATCCCTCACATGAGCTCACATTTTATGCTTCAATATGTATCTGGCCCACTTTTTTGAGACATCTGGCACCAGTGGAGTTTCTCACAGTGCAAACACATCTGGAATGCCTAAGATAACCCCCCCCCCCCAAAAAAAACCCCATTTGTCCTATCTTGTATAACTGAACACCCTGGAGAGTTACAATTGGCTGGGCATAGGACACCATTTATTAGTATTTCATTATTTCATTATTGGCTTTAGTGTTGAGATTTTCCCAGTCCTTAAAACCAAACTTTAGGCAGAGGACTTTCACTCATTAACCCTTCCACAAAGCAGACAAAGGAACAACCTACACAGAACTATCTTCTATTTCACTTTGTTATTATATATGTTGGCAGCAGCAAGACTATTGTATACACCAAAATGATAGATTTTTACAGAAATCGCTTGTTCATATTATGAAAAAGCAAAAAGTTGTGATTTGATGTTAATGTCTTATTTTTTTTTCTTGTCCTTCCTCACTTCTCTTTCCCCTTTTCCTTCCCCTTGTTTTTTTATTTACCTTTGTATTTTACAATATTTTATAATTCAATAAAATGTTAAACTGGAAAAAAGAACTATCTATTTCAACTTACGTTATTGAATAATTAATTAATTATTCATGAATTCACTACTATGTTTTGCTGCACTTATGGACATTTCCCTGCATACTATGTGACCCCAGGCACTAAGTAAGTCTACTACCTTCTTCTTAGGCCTCATTCTGGTGCAACAAACAAGAAAGCCTAAATGTGCTTCATTTTGACCGGAGCAAAATGAACCTGATATTGAGACAATGAAAAAGATGGCAGTAAGATGTAATAGTAACTACAACTTGTTGTGCTTTTTCTCTCTTTGACCTTTTATTCTCCAGCGCGCTGCTTGGAGAATCCAAAGCATGGGATTATTCTTAGCCAATTAGTCAGAGACTGAGTGTATGTTCCTTTAAATTTTTTTCCTTGGTCACGCCTTCTGTGCTTGGCTGATGTCAGTTTTATTCACCAGCCAATCTACAGAGACTCGTTTTGGCTTGCTCTGGTTAATTGATTAATTATTGATTGTCAGCCAGTTCGGGCGACTCCAGAGTCCCTGCCACCTGTCAGGGCATACTCTGAAGAAGTTGGGGATTCGCTGCGGTGGGAGCGGTAATCTGATTGCTCGTGCTTTCCCCTTTCCGCGAAGCACAGCGCTGGACTCAATTTCTGAGCGGCTTTGATCTCCTGGCTCCTGAAGTGGCTTTTGACTTAGAGGATCGTTTCCTGCCTGCCGCCATTTTGTCGCTTGCCTAGCCGGTCGCGGAGGTGCTCAGTGGCGGTTTTCTCACCCTGCACCATTTTGTATTGCCGTAGTGACTGTTTTTCTCCCTGACACTTGGGCTTCTGTTGCATCGCCACCTTCGTTGATTGGAGCAGCTGAGGCTTTTTCCTCTCAGACTTTCCAAGGCATTTTATCTGTGACTGTCTTGGGACGATTGGTGACGTGTACGGGGTGCCCATCATTGAAAGGCTTGTGGTTCCATTCTTGCCCAGCCGCCATTTTCCTGTCAACTGCTGTCAGGCAGTTGCTGCGCACACTGTTGGACTTACTCTGTTTGGACTGCTTGCCAAAATACCTTTCTTCAACGCCCACGTTGCAAGGTGGACTCTGAGTTGGGGGCTCTGATAGAACTTGAACATAGTTACTACCTGTAAAAACAGAAATACCTCTTCTATATATATTGAGTTATCATCCAGTGAGAATTCTTGTTTGAACACTGGTCTTACCATGACTGACCTTGAGTTGTCATCTGACCTGGAGCAACCTGACAGCCCTGTAGCTGCCATCACACCTCCCCCTAAGAAATCTAAGGGGGTAGGTAAACAGGCCAAGCACACCCAACCTGCACCCATTCCACAGACAGTACTTGTCTCTGAGCAACCTTCGGCATCCAGTAACGCCAAGAAGTGGAGACACATGGCCCTGGAACGCTAGTTTGACCTGGCACGATAGCAGGCTCACACTTCGGTTCTACAAGGGACACCTGTGCCCACCTTGGTGGCGCCTGACTCCGCAATTGTCGCTTCTGCACCTGTGTTGGTTGAGCATGCCCATGCTTCTGTTATACCACTTAATACTGCTGCCAGGGACAATTTTGCCCAGACAGCTCCAGCAGCTTTCCTGTTCCATCCTGAGGCTCTGCCTGCGATCTGGCCCACAACAGCACGCCCTGCACGGCAGCGGGCCTCCGCACTGGAGAAGGTCTCCATTCAAACCTTTCCCTTCATGTACAATCGATTGTTGCAGAAACAATTTCCAGGTTTTTGGCGGCAGGCTCTCTTCCATCTGCCTGCCCTCTGCCTATTCCACCACCTTCTCCAGTTCCAGTTTCAGCTGGCTGGGACCATCGCCAGGAGTTTTCCTGCTATCAGGATTCCGTCCACAGCGAGGATTCGCTTTGCGACGATGATGACCATAGGGATACGGAATTTTCCAAGGACGAAGGTCTGGTTTCCGACAGACCTCCTATGACCAGACTTTTCCATCCATCCCTTTTCAAGTCCTTGCTACACAAGGCCAAGGTGTCGACCAACATGGACACTCCTGCTGTTTAGCCCAAATCTTCTGAAGGCTCTCAGCCTCCCGATGGCTTATTCTCAGTTCTCAGGGCGGACAAGGACTTGTCCACGTGTCCACAATTATTTTCTGAGGTGGTTCAACGCCCATGGGGTGTACCAGGCTCTTCAACCATGCCGAACACTTTGGACAAAAAGCTATACTATTCGGCTCCTGTTCTACAAGACCTACTGCATCTGCCGATGGTTGATGCTCCGGTAGCCCAGCTGACCTCGTCTTCCATGTTATCCAATGACATGACGGATTGCCTGCATTCCGAAGACAGATGGACAGAGCTTGTTCTCAGAAAGAACCACCAAGCGGCTGCTTGGGCAATCAAGGTGGCCACTTCGGCATCATTCTTTAGTCGCGCCTTGTTGATTTGACTCTGTCAGTTACAAGACCATCTCCCTCCGGATGACAAACAGCTGCACCAGGACATAAATAAATTGTTAGCAGCCATAGAATATATAGCTGATGCGTCCTTGGATGCGGTCAAGTTCGCCTCTAGGGCTCT
The DNA here is from genome assembly GCA_038048745.1 of Coluber constrictor foxii. NCBI lineage: Eukaryota > Metazoa > Chordata > Lepidosauria > Squamata > Colubridae > Coluber > Coluber constrictor. The sequence goes on from CM075961.1 coordinate 78,110,386, forward strand.
TACCTCTTCGGTTGCTTCTCGTTGCCTCCTCTGGCTTCGTCATTGGAGGGCTGACGCTAAATCCAAGTGGCGTCTGGTGTCTACACCATTTAAAGGATCCAACATCTTTGGCAACGCGTTGGATCCTATCCTCATTGAGGATAAAGATAAACAAAAAGAAATGCCCTCTTCTTATCGACGGGCGGACTATAGGTCCACACCATATTTTCAACGGCTGCCCTTTCGGACTGACTCTGGACCCAGTGGGTCCTACGCTTACTTTTTTTACTCCCAGGGCTATGACAGGTTCTCAGACCATTCCAATTTCTGAGAGAGGGGCCGCTGACAACCCCCGTATAAGAAGCTTTTCCGGGGATCCGGCAGTAGACCCTTCAAAAAAGGGAAGTGATAGTCATCATTCGGCTCCCATTGCTGGTCGTCTTCGCCTTTTCAGCGGGAGCGGACCACGTCAGGCGCCTGAGTCCTTCAAACCATACGACTGGGACTTACATTGGAATTCCGCTCCAACCCGCAACAGGTTCATCCAGTGTCCCGTTTTGCTGAACCCGGAAAAGAGGAGGTTGATGTCCCTAGAGCCTCCTGGACATCTGTGCAATAGAGCTGGTTCCTATAGAACATCAAGGGACCAGCTTCTCTTCCATCTTTTTCCTGGTGGCCAAGAGTTCCGAGGGTTGGAAGGGGATCCTAGATCTCAAAGAGCTCAACAAATTTATAACTTACCATCAGTTCAAGATGCAATTGCTACGGTCAATTTTGGATTGCATACGACTGGGAGACCTGATGACAGCTATCAACTTGAAGGAAGCTTATCTACACATTCCCATCCGTGCTGCACATCGACGCTTCCTCCACTTCACATATTGCCAATCAGCATTTTCAGTACCGGGCCATGCCATTCGGCCTTTCTTTGGCCCCCCGGACATTCATGAAAATGCTGGCCTCCGTGGCAACCTCCCTCAGGCAGGTCCCTGTATAACTCTACTGTTACCTGGACATCCTCATTCTGTCTTCCTCAACCAACTGTGCCCTGCAGGACCTTGCTGCCATGACACAATCCTTACAAATACACTGTTTTACTCTGAACCTCGACAAAAGTCATCTTCACCCAACCACTCACATCTTGCACCTGGGTGCTATCCTCAATTCGGAGAAAGGCATGGTGTACCTGTCCGAAGACCGACTCTGGAGCATCCGTTCCTTGGTAGCCCAGGTCCTCTCACTTCAGTTGGTGCTACTGATCCTTCTGTCAACCTTACTTGGAAAATGATATCTTGCATATCTCTTGTTCCGTGGGTGAGATTCCATTCTTGGCCATTACAGTGGTACCGCCTGCTGTACCAAAAAGCCCACCGCAGCAATTCCAGGTCATGGGTCCGGCTCCCATCGGAGGTGCTGCACCCCTTCGCTGGTGGTCCTCATCGGTTCTGCTCGCCGGCTGCCTGTTTCAGGACCCTCTACAAGTGACAGTAACTACGGATGCGAGCCTTCTGGGGTGGGGCGCACATCTTCAGTCCCACGTGACACTGGGCCAGTGGTCTCCTGCGGAGTTAGCCAACGATATCAACTGACTCAAGCTTCGTGCAGTCAGACTTGCCCTGTTTCGGTTTGAAGCCCTGGTACAGGGTCGACATGTCCGGGTCTTTACAGACAATGTGACTGCGAAGGCCCATGTGAATTGCGAGGACGGTACTCAAACTGCGCCCCTGATGGAGGAGTTTACCCGGTTATTCACCTGGAACAGCACATATTGTCACTGACGGCGAAGCATATCTCCAGGAAAGCCAATCTTCAAGCAGATTGGCTCAGCAGGCAATGGATAGACCAGGCGGAATGGTGCCTTCACCCGTCCCTCTTCCGCGAGCTGGAGGAAAGGTTCAGTCACCCTGTCCTCGACCTGTTTGCACGTCCGGACAAAGCCCAACTGCCAAGATTTTTCTCCTGGTTCTTTACTGCCTGGCTCTCCACTGCCCCTGGCCTCCAGGCCTGCTTTATGCCTTCCCTTCCCTCCCACTCCTGCCGAAGGTGATTCAGAAGCTCCTGCTGGAGAAGGCGGATGTCCTCCTTGTCGCTCCATACTGGCCATGCAGGCCATGGTTCGTGGACTTAGTGAGACGCTCGTCCCTGGTGGATCCCAGAGGATAGGATCTCTCTCAGCCTCTCATACTGCATCCAGAACCTCAATGGCTCCAGTTGATCGTCTGGCACTTGAGAGGATCCTCCTAATAAAGGACAACCTCTCGGAACAGCTGATCTCCGTTATCCAGGCTTCCAGGCGACCTTCTACGACAAGATATACAATGCTACTTGGCGTTTGTTTTGTTCCTGGTGCACATCCAAGCACACAGATCCGACTATCGCATCTGCCTCTGAGGCCCCGGACTTCTTGCATGCTGGTTTTGAGAAAGGCCTGGCTCCAAGCACACTCCGCTGACATGTACCAGCCTTGGACACGGTCCTCTCCAAAGGCGATGAATGCTCCCTCTCCCACAACCCACGGATTTGGAGCTGCCTACAGAGTGCTTCCAACCTCCGCCCTCCGGTGGTTCCCCGTTATCCTACATGGGATCTTTCTCTGGTGCTCCAGGCCCTTACCTCACCCCCCTTCGAGCCATTGGGATCCGTTGGCCTCTGTCTCCTGACCCTCAAAATCGTGTTCTTGGTAGTGATAATGTCTGTGTGCCAGATTTCAGAACTAGCTGCCCTGTTGGTGAGAGAAGACCTGTGCGTCTTCCATTCTAATAGGGTCGTCCTATGGATGGACCCCTCCTTTCTGTCCAAGGTCAACTCGCTGTTCCATCATGCACAAGAACTTGTTCTTCCGGATTTCTGTCCCAACCCGAGGCATCCATTCGAAGAACAGTAGCATACTTTGGACGTGAGGAGGGCCCTTCGTCGGTACATTAAACGGACAGCACCCTTTTGACGGTCCAAAGTCCTATTCGTCTCATTCCTCCCACCTTCATTGGGCAAGAAAGTCTCCTCTTCTACCATTGGGAGATGGCTAAAGGCATGCATCTGTAAGGCGTACATGCTCAAAGGCAAAACCCCTGCTGGGGAAAATCCTAGCTCACTCTACAAGGAGCACATCTATCACTGCGGTTTGAGCTACTCAGGCTTCCGTCTCCAAAATCTGCAGAGCAACCACGTGGACTACATTGTCTCCATTTATCAGACACTACAAGTTAACTCCTTTACATCGGCTGAAGCATCATTTGGTCATCGCATATTGCAGTCTGTTCAATCTTCGACGGCCACCATGGACCTATCTGATGTCCCCCCCTGATTTGACTTGCTTGGGTATATCCCATGCTTTGGATTTTCCAAGCAGCGCACTGGAGAATGGACATTGCTTACCTAAACGTCCCTTCTGGGTGTGCTGCTGGAGAATCCAACCCACCCTGTTGGAATCTGTTTCAGGTCTGGTTCCTTCTCATCTGGACTACTTTGTTCTGCCTTCGTGAACAAAACTGACATCAGCCGAGCACAGTAGGTGTGATCAAGGAAAAAAATTTAAAGGAACATACACTCAGTTTCTGACTAATTGGCTAAGAATAATCCCACGCTTTGGATTCTCCAGCAGCACGCCCACAAAGGACATTCAAGTAAGCAGTGTCCGTTTTCTTAAGTTTTTGAGTTTTAAGATTGCAGAAGGATAGCCCAAACCACAGAGGTGTCACTATCATTCTTCCTGAGGGACAGATACCTCCTGATGATGTAACAGCCACCAGAATGAGAGCTTCCTCCCGTGTAGGCTGTTCATCAGAATATTGAAGTTTCTCGGTCACTGACGTAAGGATGTCCTGCACAGAGGCTGAGAGGCGGCTGCGGATGGTGACATAGGAGTGGTCTGGCATATAGACGCGGCAGAAGACTAGAAAAAAGGGGAGACAATCAAACTGCTGAAATGTGGAATAGCAAGGGACTTCAATGATGGCTTGAATCCTATCAGTGTCTCTGAGACTCTGGCCACAGTTGGGGACTAGATGTGATAAAGCCAACATGTTGCATTTGGAAAAGCCTGTAATGTTGGTCCTGCAATATGAAACAGCAGGAACAGTCAATACTGGTGGAATTCTGTTCCTTCTAGACAGATTAAGGAGTTTCCTGGTTTCATTACTCATCTGCAAAATTATATCTAGGACAATGACAAGAATGCTGCATACTTCCCTCTCTTATCCCCTTAAATACAGACCTTGAGACATCATTCATGGCATCTCAAGTTAGACTTCTATAATTTGATTTGGGTGAGACTTTGAAATTTCAACTGGTAGAAAAGTCCAACTTATGATGCACGTGAATCCCTGGAATATACAGCATCAGTGTCCCTATTTGTTCCTGCCCCATTAATGTCTTACAAACCTAACTTGATGCTGCTGAATGATTACTGAGCTATTTTTAATTTTTAAAATCTTATTTGGATTTAATTTTTAGCTCGGCTCATTCCTATGTTATCATGCCAAATTCTTATGCTGTAGTATGAAGAAAAACTTGTTTCTGCTTCATTTGGCACACCTTTTTCCTGCAAAGGCAGAAGAACTGGAGCCAGTGAAAAAGGGCATTAATGCAGTGTTTTCCAAACTTGGCAACTTTGAGATGTGTCAGTTTCAACCCTGAGAATTCCTCAAGCAGCAAGATTGACAAACTATACCTTAAACTAACTTGACTGCTTTTACTCTCCCACTCCCACCTCCCACTTTTCTCTAATCTCTTATTTTCTGAACTTTGAAAAGGCTACAATAGAGAAAGCAGAAAAAAAAACAAATGTCCTTGTGACATTTTTCTTGGGAGACACAGAACTGGAAATACACAAATTCCGCCATAAGAATAATTTTGAGAGAATACCAAACCACATTCTAAACATTCCCAGTGGACATTCTGATCTGGAAAAGTTAAACAGCAAATCCTGTCTAATTTATTCAAAGGCTTGTGTACATTTGTGAATTTTTGCTAATGGTAGGATGATAATTGTATCACTATCCTCATTCCGTTCCTATAAACAAAACTTTAATTTTATTCTCCCTTCCACCCCACTGTCAAGCATACTCTTTATTACTTACTTTCATCAGATCCACGGAAAGCAACCCGAGTTTGAAGACATGAATCTATGCGACGGAAATGTCTGAATAAAGGCTTGACCTGCTTGCTGGGTGGTTGGGTTTCTTCAGTCACTCTGTAGCCAGATGGCAAGAAGAGACAGTAACTACATAGTACCCTGTTTTCCCCAAAATAAGACATCCCCTGATAATAAGCCCCAATCGGGCTTTTGAGCGCATAGCAATAAGGCCAAGCGCTTATTTCAGGATTCAAAAATATATAAGACAGGGTCTTATTTTTGGGGAAACACTGACACAATTCATTAAGCTACAAAGCATCCAATCACATTTTAACTTAGTGTGTTATGCAAATTCAGCCAATGCAACATGCATCTATGTTCCATTTTCCAATAGATCCAACAGCAGCTTCAAGATCTGAATCTATGGTTATCAAAATTAAATCATGCAAATTGAGAAATAATTGATTCCCAGTTAGAAATGGCAATGTTTAATCTCCTTCCTGGGAGTAAGATGCTCCTGAAGTATGTAACTACCCAATCAGGAGAGTGACAACCACCCATAATAGCAGATAGCCTGTGAAGCTCCTATAGTAGAGTAAATCCCTAGCAGCACCCTCATCATTCAAGCCATTCCATTTTGGAACAGTTGGTTTCCAAGTGATTTTCATGGGCAATCTCATGTAACATGCATAGCAATAGTCTAAACAAAGTACAAAGGTAATACGAGCTTTTAGATCGAGATAAGATTCTAACTAGCATACAAGATATATCTGTGCAAAGGTTATAGACACAGCTTTCACCTGATCCCAAAATATGAGGTTAGAATCCAGGAAGACCCCGATATTATGAATCCCTTTAACCCAGGAGAGTTCAACTGCATACATAATAAAAAATGATATGAAAAGGCTTCTATAACCACCATTACTCTGACTTACTTGGATTAAGTCCAAATGGGAACCAAAACTCTCCCATCCATGTTGACATTTTTAACTTACTTGAGTTCCACTGTGTCCACAAGTTGATGTAACTTCAGGATTTCATCTTCCAGTTTGTGGTAGAGGGAAGCATCTTTCATGATCAGCAAATATAGATCCTGAAAGTGAAGAGAAAGATGTTTGGGCCAAAATAACATTGACGTGCCTAAACAAAGGATTAGCAACTACTGCCCAACGGTATATCTAGCTAGCCAAGAAGACTTGCCTCCTTAGACATATGAAATAATGTTTAGAAAAACAAAGATTGGGATCTTGTAAAACAGCCATATTCATTTCTTAATTAGTTCATTCTCATGAAAGCAGGGCAAGAAAAGCTCTTTAATACCTTGATGACTTTGCCAGCCTTCTCTTCTTCTTGCAGAATCCCCTTGAATGTTTCAAGAAAGTGCAGTAAAATGATCAAAACTGCTCGTTTCCGGTGCACTGCCTCATCTTCTTTCCAGCATGGTGGGGATGGGATTGCTGACGCCGTCATGAAAGTAGCAAAGGCAGGTTAAGGTAAACCCACAGCATGAAAGAATGAATAATTAGAAGGGACAAAGTATTCCAAATGACAGGTCTGGGAATGAAGTGGAATTAATCGGAATCCAGATGGTAATGAAAAAAACCAAAGGAATTTTGCATAAGAAGCCTGTTGATCTTAATTTAATGTGTCAGTTTATACTGTATATATTCCAAATAATCACAAAACTGTAAAGACATACACAAGATTTAAAGTTCTGAACATTTTGAATTTAAAAGTCCCAATTTCCATTTAAAATGTTCGAATCCCTAATATAGGTTTCCTGCATGAGCGGGGGAGGGGGGGGTTGGACTACCGTATTTTCCAGCGTATAAGACGACTGGGCATATAAGACGACCCTCCTCAGAGCCATTTAAGGCTCGTCAGAGCCTTATGGGCTGGTCTGCCTGGTTACAGGAGAATGAGACCTGGCGTATAAGACGACCCCCGACTTTTGAGAAGATTTTTGTGTGTTAGAAAGTAGTCTTATACGCAGGAAAATACAGTATCTCCAATGTCCCTTCCAACTCTGTTACTGTTACTGTTGTGAGCATTCCATGTCCAGAAATGTCTCTGATAAATGGGAATGGTGTGAGAGGAATAGTTTCAGAATACTTCTGAAAAGGTTTGAATATTTTATTTCAAACACTGAAGATAACAAGTACTGAAGATATTACCCAGTAATGTTTGCAGGTAAACAATCAAGCTCAGGGAGCACCTCATTTCAACCTATAGCTACAATTTATATTGACTTCTAAAGATTAAAGTGGTTTCACTAGTTTTCTAAGAAGAAAACCTTATTGAATAGAGTGAAAGCTATATCTAAATACAAGCACAATTGAATTGTTTATGATGATAGCGGTCTCTTAAGGATTAGCTGCAGAGAGGGCTAAAAGGATATGTGCAGGCCAGATTTTATAAATCATGCGGAATTAAAAGAAAAGGTGGCACAACATCATTCTATCAGAATTTTCCTGTTCTCCTTAAGCAACAACCAATTAAAAAAAAGGAGGACAGTAATACTGTATCGTATAACTTTTTAGTGATTCGCTAGCAGAATAAACTTTTAAAAGGTCAATTGTCCCTTACAAAGTATTATTCCAATTTTTAAAGGCCATAAGATTTTTCAATAAGCTTCCTAGAGATCAACTGCCTTTTAAAAATGCTAATCACTCTTTTATGTAACTCATTTAGCATCATTTCTTCAGCAGCTTCTGGCTATGTTTGCCAAGGTCAAGGGATACAAAAATCAGACAGCTATGGGCAATAGTACCACATTTAATGACTCCAAATATTTCACCGGGTGCCGCTCACGTATTTTCAATTCATAATAACTAGAAATATGCTTTTAAAATGAAAATTATAGTTGAAATTCTTAGGAAATTAACCACTTATGCAACAACGCCCTGTAGAATAACAAAATACAAGAAGATCCAAGAATATGAAAACATGAAAAGTGAAATGGATTTCCCCCCCCCCCCCCAACCCTTCTCCTCTTAAAGGGACTTCTCCAAAAGTCTGCAGAAAGGATATTGTTGGTACAGCTGATGTAGGAACTGCTCCGTGGGCAAAAACAGTGAGTGGGTAAGGACAATATCATCTAGGAGGATATCTAAGAAGAGGCAAAAAATGGGAAGGAAAAAAAGAGATTACAATGCAGCCCTGCTCAGGATACAATGAGCATGAGTATGATCTTTTGTTAGTAAAGAGGAAGTGATAAAATGTAGAAAATGAACGTCAAATAAGTTAATGCTAAAATATCTGTAAATATTGAGGTATAGAAAGAATAGACTGCTGTATATAGCTGCGAAAAAAAGTGACATTTTGAAATTATATCTTTGATGTAAATAAATAAGTAATTTTTTAAAAAAATTCCCAGTTAGCATGGCTATTGCTGAGAGTTGCAGATCATACATACACCCCAAATCAGGAGTGTCCAACCTTTGCAACTTTCAAGACTTTCGGACTTCAACTCCCAGAATTCCACAATTGGTGGTGGAGGTGAAAGTTGAAGTCCAGAGATCTTAAAGATGCCAATGTTGGACACCTCATATAAAAGGCTCTGGGATGCAAGTTAATACCTCATGCCATCATAATTAGGGCATTTTCTAGTGGTTTGTATTATTTTTTAAAAGAAGTGTCTCTGAGCACGTATAGAGAATAGTTATACAATGTTATTGGATAAAAACCTTTAATTTAACTTCCGGAGAGAGAGACTTTGGTGTAGCGATTTTAATCTAAGACTGTCTAAAACCCCCAAAATTTTAATCTAAGACTGTCTACTGTTGACCTCACCCTATTCCTAAGGGGTCTGTAAGGGTCGTGTGTAAGAGCACCAGTGTGCCTACCATTGCTGTCCTAATGTTTCCTCTATTTGTATCTATTTTATGTATTCAATTCATGCTTATACTTATATATATTACCTAATACGTTCCTGACAAATAAATAAAAATAAAAAATAAAGGCGACAGGCTAAAAAACCAGGAAATCATGAGTTCTAATCCTGCCTTAGACACAAAGCTGGCTAATCTTCGGTCACTCACCTTCTCTCAAGTCTAGGAAGGAGTCACTCAACTGCTCTCAGGTCTAAGAAGGAGACAATGGCAAACCGTTTCTGAAATAACTTGCCAAAAAAATCTGCAGGGACTACTGCAGGTAGTATTGCCCAGAGTCAATATGACTTGAAGGCACAAAAAGAAGAAGAAACCCTAGCTTCCACTTACTCCCCATAAAAAATAAAAGGTCATTGGTCAAAAGTACAGGTGAAACCCCAAATGCAACCCTAATTCTCTAAAATTTTCTTTGGCACTTATTCTCCTTGTTCACCGAGGCTGCTCTTTCACTTCATTACTATTTAATGAATGAAGAATCATGTCCCACTTTACCTTTCTTAGAGAAATAGACAAAAACAGAATTCAGATCATCAAAGCTTAGCATACTAGGAAGATATATTACACCGCATCTGTTAAATGAGGGGGAAGTGTGACCCTAGTGTATCAGAATCAAAACAGTCTTTCTCTATTTTCTGTACAAGATGAAATTCCATTACAGGAATGCAAATCCCATCCATCGGAAGAGCATCAGAGCAGAGAAGGGGGATGCAAAGACATTTCTTGGCTCAGGAGAAGCAGGTATCAAGCAAAGAAGATGCCTCTGAACTTGAGCCTCAAGTCTTAGGAATCCTCCTGGATCTACCATCACCTTTGAGGAGGCTTCCTGACACTTGCTGAGGCATTTAATATAAACAGGGTTTTTGAGCCTTCCAGGTTTTTAACCTTTGTAAACCAACATATTAATCGCCTTTATCACCTCTCAGGTGTGTTTCATCTGCTGTTTACTTTATTTTGCTAATAATTTTGTTTTTTTAAAATTATTTTTATTCTATTGTCGATCATCCCAGGAGTATATATGCTGAGGCATGGGCTCTTTCTTTCTTTCTTTCTTTCTTTCTTTCTTTCTTTCTTTCTTTCTTTCTTTCTTTCTTTCTTTCTTTCTTTCTTTCTTTCTTTCTTTCTTTCATTTATATGCCGCCCTTCTCCGGAGACTCAGGGCAGCTTACAATGCATTAAGCAATAATTAAATAAATAAACTAAATAAATAAATAAATTGATTTGATTTGATTCAATTTGTATACCACCCTTCTCCTAGTGGACTCAGGGCGGTAAATCTAGCAGTAAATAAAATACTAATACAATACTTCAGCCACAGTCCTTCAATTCATATGGTCTTTGTCTAGAATTACAACCTAAATTGAGGCATTCTGGATTTTTCTAGTCACTATGTTGAGGAAGGCTGTGCTATAGGTCATCAGAAATTCAGTTCAAAAACATGTTTCCTTGCTGCTTGACAACATGCATACATAGCAGCTTATGAATTCTGCACCATGGATGAACCCTGACATCTGTATTTTAAGCCTCTAAAAAATTAGAAATTCACTTTTTTATCAGTCTTATCATGGCGTTAATATTTCTTGTGCTACTTTCTTCTAAAAATACTTCACTCCCTTCTTGCTTTTACTTTTACTGGAAGCAAGGGCAGAGATGCTAAACCAGTATGTGTGTTATTCTGTATTCTCCATTCGCTGTATTTTTAAAAACTTCTTGGTGCCTAAATGGTGAAATAATAGTAGTACAAATAAGACTGGTGGGCTTCTTTGAAGTATTAAACAGTCTTGGAATAGGATGAGATGATCTGGCTTAGAAAAGTGCAACAAAGAGAAGATAATAAGTCCTTTGTCGACACTAAATTTATAATTCTGATGCATATATTCCATGAGAATGCTATTTGCATCAAGTGCAAAGGGCCTGCAGGGCCAGGAGCTGATTTCTTTCCAAGGCAGATACAGGCAGTCCTTGACTTATAACCATAATTGAGCACACAATTTAGTCATAAGTCGTGACCAGACCTGATCTAATGACTTTTTTGCAGAGTTTGTTAAGCAACTATGAGGGTTGTAAAGCAAACATCAAGGTTAGTAAGCGAACCATTGTTCGCTATGGGGCAGTTGCAGTAAATTGCGGTCACTTGGATTATGGAACATTGCAAATACCCATAAATGCAGTTTGATTGCCAAAATGCAGCCATTCCACAGCTTTTTTGGAATCCATTGTAACTTTGAATGGTTGCTAGGCAACTGGTCATAAGTCGAGGACTATCTGGAGCACCTAGAACGGGAAATCCAGTGGGGTGGGAAATAGTTAAATCCGCTCTCATCTGCAATTTGAAGTAGCTTCTATTACTTTTAAGAAAAACAACCATATCAATACTAATTTTCTGTAATTACAGCCATGTTTATTTTGCAGCCCCAATGTAACTTAATGGGACTGAATTCTGTCATATGCTGATTGATCTCACAGAAAACATATTACCGAGATATTTAACTAATATATTTTATGGGTTTGCCTAATATAGTGAAGCACCAAATCATACATGTTTTCACACGATATGCCAAACTACCCACAAAGAAAGGCGCAATGATTAAAATGAAGCAATCTTATCATGTTTTATATTCTCTCCATGTTATTCATAATTTTATAAAAAATTCATTCCCTTCTCCTGGCTCCTTTTCTTACTGCTCTGTTGTCTTTTAAAGCTGCACAGGACTTACTTACACTTACAAAGAGGCACAATTTTATCTTTTTTCCGCAAATAGACCAAGAAGATATCAGAAATGGTCCTGAAGCAAGTATCAAAATGTATATACCCTATTTTCAAAGATCAAAGTTCATGTACCCTGAATACACTCCAGAATTTCAACATTTATCCATGTACCTGCAATATTTCTTTACGACATCACCACACTCCACCCAGCTCAGTCCAAAGGTACATGGGATGATAAACAAACATTTCTAAAATACAAAAAAGACGGTCTTTCCTTAAAATATATGCCAGAATGTAAGGATGGCATGTAGCTCATATTTCTATGACCTCTCAATTTTAGACCTATTACATAAGTTTTGCTGTTACTTTTTACTTCAATTTTATTAATTTTAGCATTTTGAACAAGTGGAACAGGTACCAAAATGTTGCAATGCGCTCCTCCCCTTTTTTTTTTCTTTCCCCAAAGAGTCAGCTTGCTCTTCTGCCTTTGTCTGGCCTCCTGGCTTGAGCCTTTCCCCCAAACCAAATATTTTTGGTCCTTCTGCAAGACAGTATGTTTTACCCTTCCCTCCTCCCCATCCAGGTCTTACTCTTGCATGCAAGTAGTGCTACTTCTGTTACACATGGATTCACGCCTTGAGAATGAATTCACTTTCAGGGTTCATTTGCATTTCCTGCTTTTTGCAGCATGAAAACAGTTTAACATTTTTCAGGGACCTGTCCTGGCAGATCATCATCTGATTGGAAAGAGTGTGCAACCATTAAAAAAATTAAAGTTAAATAAATAATGAAAACCGAGGCCCAAATTCCCAACTCTGGTCCGCCACCCATTGAGGGAGAATAAATAGAAGCTGGTTTTTCTCCTGGTTGCTGATAATGGATGGGAGAAGAAATAATGACTAATAATCTATTCATTACTACCCTTCATTACATTGTGGGAGAGCAATAGTACTGCCCACCTTATGGCTAAGGTCTTAATAATAACTGTGGCAGCACAGTTTTTGTCGAAATATTTTTCTTGTGATTTAAGGATGGGAGGAAAGCCCATTGAACTAGTTGTGAGGAAGATCCCTTAATAAATATTCTGCATAGGAGAGCCAGTTTGGTATAAAGGATAAGATGCTGGCCTAGAAACCAACTGACTATGAGTTCTAGTCCTGCCTAGACATGAAAGCCAGCTGGGTAATTTTCAGCCAGTCACTCTCTTTCACTCAACCCACCTCACAGGGTTATTATGATGGTGAAAATAGGAAGAGGAAGGAGTATTAGGTATGTTTGCCACCTTCAGTTAGTTATAAAGTAATGAAGGAGGGATAAAAAGATATAAAAGAAGTAATTAATTAATTATGCTTGGGTGACAGTTGTAAAACCATTTAGAGACTGTGTAGCTAAAAGGCCCAACATAGATTTGAACTGTTAATCTAAAAGCCAATATAGATCTAACACGAGATGCATCAAATGTATTTTTTACAGATTCAGGAATAAAGTGACTGCTTTATTTTAAAGCAATCCTAGAATAATTCCGCTTTGATCAGAACAGCGGCAAGGAAAATAAGCTACACTATTCTTTTTGATGAAAGGAAAACAGCTGGGAGGAGCAGGGTTTTAGTGTGGAAAAGAGCTTGTTGGAAAGTTTTTGCCATTACAGGAAAAAAATAACTGGGGAGAATAATAGGAGAGAAAAATTGGGGCAAAGGAAACAGTCCCCAGAAAAAGGATTGGGAGAATAAAATTCTTCCTTCTGTTACATCTTAATTTCAGAGTCTTTCGTAATTGCATGCAAATAAGTAAAAGAAATTAAGAACATTGAGAAATGCACCTTGCCTCCTACATCACATTTTGTTTGATGTTCAGCCAAGAAAAAACAAATCATTTTAGTGTACAAATAACATTAGTGCCCAAAGCTTTATAAACATCCATCCCTTAAACTTTTCAATTAACATGAACCAGCACTTCACTTCCACAAGATTAGGGGTTGAAAGCAGACTCTGTCTCTGCATCTTGCTTCCTTTTAGCACCTAGCAGATTTGGCTCTTGAAGGAGAAGAGGGACAGAGAGGAAATTCATTTGAAAATGAAGATCTATTCATAACTAATGGATTTATGTTACAAAAAGAAGCGGCTTGTTTCTATCTCCTCTTTAAGCAGGGAATACAATTTTTGTCAGGGAATACAATTTTTGTCAGGGGACTCCCATCATCCCTTTCTAGGGATGATGGTCAAAGTTGATCCTCCCCTCCAAAAACAACCAGATGGTCTCACAAGGGCCCTAAGCTCTTAGACTGCCCACTCTTTTTAAAATTCTGAGAAAATACATAATAATTGAAAGAACTGAGCTATTATACTTGTACTTCAAAAATCCATTCTGTCAGGAGATGTCTGAAACATAGAAAGATAGAAAACTGATGGCAGAAAAAGACTTGGTGATCCATTGAGTCTGTCTTTGAGTTTTTTTATTGTTTTTCTTTTCTCTCTATTAATTAATTATAATTATTAATTGTTATTTTTATATTATTACCAATATTACTATTATTATTATTTCTGGAAATAGTTGTTGCCATTTATTGGTCATTTGGATTTCTGCAACCCAGATACAGCTGTTTAAGGAACATACACTACAATACCAAATCACTTAATCAAGTTTTCCCTAATAGAAATGCCTGCTATATTGATTTTTTTAAGATACTATCATAGATACTAACCCTTTTCAACTTGCAAAATTTGCAAATAGTTGGGTTACAGTTCCTAAACCTCCTACAAGTAATTTTTATGGGTTTCGTCTGAAACTGAAATTCAATGCAAGCAAAATACTCTGTTCTTTAAGCCATTATCTGGCTTTACAGAATTACAGAATAACAGAGTTGGAAGGGAGCTGAGAATCTTTTAGTTCAACCTCCTGCCCGAGGCAGGAGAGCCTATACCAGTATTGGCGAACCTTTTTGGCACCGAGTGCCGAAACAGGCATGCTTGTGTGTGGGAGCACCAGAAACCAGAAGAGCAGCTCCCCGGCACACATGTGCGTGTTGGGAAGCTGAGCTTCAGTTTCCAGTGTGCGCATGTACACTGGTCATCTGGTCTTCCTGTTTCTGGCGTCATGCACGCATGAAGAGCAGCTGACCGGCACACAGGCGTATGCTGAAACCCGGAAAAGCAGCGGGCGACAACTGGCGTGCCCTGAGAGATGGATCTGAGTGCCACCTCCGGCACGTTCGCCATCGCGAACCTATACCATTCCATAAAAACAGCTGACCAATCTTTTCTTAAATATCTCCAGTGAACAAAGAGCGAAAAAGGAAAGTTCTCAACACAGAGGTACACTCCGTGCATATCTTTTAGGACACCTGTTAAACTCTGAGTGGAACCTGCTCCCTATTACAAAAGCAAAACACAGGGATTTGTCCCCATTCTGTCTTCCTCTCCCCTACACTATAGCACACTGTAGAAGTGTGTGAACTCCCTGCCTTCTTGCCAAATTTACTGCAGCTCTTTCAGCAAAAAAAAAAAAATTGCTATTGGATTCAGTTCAGTGTCTTGGGGGCAGGGAGAGAAAGGAGGCCAGAATGTTAATCCCTTGCATCAGCCAGACATCAAAAGAGAAAAGGGATCCTCACAGCCAGGTTCCCAGACAATCAAAACTATATGACCATGAGGAGAGAGAAAACAAGCCTTGGTTAATTAGCTACCTTTGTATTAGGCATTGCCAAGCAACAAGGTTATAATCCAAGGCTGACATTCCTCTATAAACCATTAAAAAAGACCCCCGTTTCTGCATTAGGAGTAGAATGCTTGAGGGCGATTAATCAATGTGCTAAGTAAATCACAACAGGCTGCCAGAGAAATTTTCTACCCCCCTCACCCTCATTCCCCACCCTGCTTTATCCTAATTATTTCTGGCACATATCTGTTTTTGACCCTTTTTGAATCTCCTTCAAAATGTCCAAGGGTTTAGCAGGTGTTTATCTCTATAAAAGACCAATTTGGTTTCAGACCGTGCGTCCTGGGTAAAGGCAAGTTACAGGACAAACTCGGGAAGATTTAGCAATATTGTGCCCTTGAGAATCACATGGCATGAAAATCTCCAGAATTCTCAGCCAGCATAATTAAAGGAATTGCAGACAGATTTGGGACCATTAAGATTGGGTTTTTAAAAAACGAACTGTAGTGCATACTTAAAATGTGGAATTCACCGCCAAGGAATGGCTGACAATTTGGACATTTAAAAGGGAATGGAAGTGATTTGAGGCTACAAACGATAACTATGATAGTGCTAAAACAAGTGATTAATGCTAACATTTAATTACCATTGCAGCATTCCCATGGTCACACACTTGTGATTTGGATGCTCCTAGACTGGCATGCATTCATGTTATTTTTTATTTATTTAATTTATATGCCACCCATCTCACCGTTGCAGTGATTCTAGGTGGCTTACAAAATGATAAAAAAGGTAATAAAGATAATGGAAAACAATTAAAATTAAGAAGATTACATAAGAAAGTAAAAACCAAAAGAACAGGTGATATATAGGTAAGGATCTACTCTGTCAAGTCACCCATAACATGCCACCATTGGAGGCCCAAACTAGCTACTTTTCCAGAAGGCCAGGAATGTGGGGGCCAACTTCACTTGCAGACAGAATATTTGAGAGGGAAAGGACCAGAGCAAAATAAGTTCTTCTCCTGGATCCCTGCCAGCCAAAATTCTTTGGCAGACTGGATATGAAGTAGGCCTCTTTCATTGGAGTGAGTAAACATTTGCAGCATCCTAGGGTCACATGATTGTCATTTGCGATCTCCCCCGGGGGGGGGAAGGGTTCCAACAAGCAAGGTCAGATTTGCTTAACAATCATGTGATTTGCTTAACAACTGCAGCAAAAAGTTCATAAAATTGGGAATGGTTGTAGGATGACTCGATTAACAACTACCTCACTTAACAGAGGTAGTCCAGTCCAACTGTGGTTCTAAATTGAAGATTACCTGTATTGTCCTCCAGTGTAGGCTTCTAGTCTAAATTCTAGACTAGAGGGCCTTCTGCCCATCCAAACAGAGCTCTTTCATCTTATTTCTGGGAACTGTATCAGAAAGGGATCAATTGCAGAAAGCACAACAGTACGCATCCACAAATAATTTCAGAATGAAAAAATGCATCTAGCAAGTTCAGGAGAGAAAAATTATTACATATATCACCTGCAGATTTGGAAGGCTGCTTCACAAGCTTCTCGATTGATACATTACACACACACACACACACACACACACACACTACATATGATGAACCAATATAATTTTCCAAAGATAAGAGACCACATCCTGCAGACTCCATAGCGATGTATGATGAGGATGGCCATGTTAAAAACTGGAATTTCTTAAAATATTGGAATGTTTAATGTACCGTGAAGCAAAGTTTTTTCAGTATCAGAGCATGGAGTATATTTTAGCTATTTCTTCTTTGCTCTGTGTAAATGTAAGCACTTTTTTTGTTTGTAAATTGCAAAGCTAAGAACTATGAAAATTAAAAATAATAAGCTACAAAATGTGTGATATGATTAATTCTTGCTAAATGAGCTTGTGAAAGCCCTCTAGGAGTACATTATAAAGCACAGGCCTATATGTGATTGCAAAGGATTAAGTAAAAAAGTGTCATTTTCTGCCAATTAATAAAAACTATGCAGCCTGGAATATAATGGCCCAACTGCAGTGTGCTAGAGGCTCCTCTGACACTTGCAGAGGGATTGACTAGAGACATACCAATATGCTCGAATAACAATCTCATTTTTCCAAAGTTCTGGGAGGGATCCAGGATCTTCCTCAGGAACTACACAAAGCTTCAGGCAGAGATGCTGGCCACAGCTCAACACCATTCATCCAACAGTGCTCATCACAGACTGCAATCTAGCATGTTTGCCAAGATGGCTCCCTGCCTGCAATTGAGCTAAGCCTTAATTAATTGGAAAGGGAAAATGGGCCATAGGGAGTAACACTGAGTAATATATCCCTCTTTGCAGCAAGCAGCACCCCAGAAAAAGAAAAGACCAAGCAAGGCAAAAATGGAGGCCAAACTGGGAAGGTTCTGATTAGCGCTGGACGAAAGAATGTATTCTCATTGATATCCACTTCAGCTCTATCAGTTTCACATAAGCACCTGCACAGAAATCATATTGGCTGGATTTATAAATCACAGTAAGACGCAGCGTGAGCTTTATTTGAAATCTCTGTGACTTGAAAGCTGTGGTTGTGATTGAATGTAACGCACAAACCAGACTTGTTCGCTAAAATATGACTAGACAAGCTAAAGTTTAGTGTGGTATATGAACCGCTCACCACAGGACTTAAAGAACATATTTAAAGATACATTGATGACTTTTATACCAATGACAGATAAATTCACACAGGGACTTCCTGCAAACTTTTCTTAATTAACTACTCGGTGACATCACTATTCTAAGGATATACCATGCAGAATGCATTGAAGATATCCTTGTGATTATGTCATCGGTACATATGTGTAAACCACATGTGAGTCAGACTATTGTTTAGGCTGCCATTCTTTCTCCAGGGTCATTCCCAAGTACCATTACGATGTGCACACTGATGGGCAAAAAACTCTGGTGGACAAAAACCTTTTTTGCAAGCAAAAAAAAAGAAGAAGTGGGGAACCTTCATCTTACAGATAATATTCCGTGGGGGTTTTCAAACTTTTTTTTTTTTAAAAAAAAGAGGGACACTTCCTTACAAATTCCCAGCCCTCAGTATGATTTCTTATGTCAGTCACTGTTTAGGTTGAAGAGCTTTTTCTAAAGCTAAGCTATTCTGCTCCTGCAACTTCAGCAACAAGGGTGATTGATTGGATCACACCAGCAGATTCAGAGACGAGGACAGAAGCTACCACTCAGAACAGAGATTGATTGAAGTAACCAAGGCCAGAACAGTGAGTCATGCAAGAGTTTCTACTAAAGAAGAAATTCTTAAGTTCTCACAGGAACCTTTTATTCTCTTGAACAATGTGTTAGTAACTTCTGTAACACACTTTAGGAAAAAGACAGGCCATTATCTCTTTAATAACTGTCTTGGAGACAGTGACCTGGTTCATGCATTATAGAAGCTTTATGCTTTGTACCATGTTTACTGAATGCAAAGACTATACTTTATACATTACCACCATGTAGCCAATTCATGTTCAAGTTCTGTGACACCATCTTTTGTGGCTTGCAAACCGTAAGATCGACTCTGTCATCCAGTTGTGGTTTTGATCAATAAATCATGGTTAACTCAGCCAAAAGCTGGGTGCAAGACATAATTTTGTTCATTTTTTTCTTTCTTTTTTTTAAAAGATTGCTTATTATGCTAAGCCATAAACCCAAGATCTCAAATTGAAATCATTGCAAGAGCTACAGCAAAAATAACCCAAGGGCCATGTGTGTGCAACAGTGAAGCAACATGGTGACAACTACACAATGATAAAGGGATTGGATTGATGCTGCAGTTGAGTAGGTAGTAGATGGGTCTTACTTGGAGAGTATTCAGGAACAGTGAAAAACCTCCCACCTTATTTCTATCAGAGTCTAATGGTTTCAGGCTATTATCCTGCTCTGAGCTTAGGTGGGGCCTTCACCTGACTTCCCCACCCCCACCCCAATGCATTCCCTTAGAAGGGAAAAAAACCCTATGCCTAGTAAAACCAAAACATTCAGCAAATGTAAGGATTTGTGATAGAAAACAAGACAAAAAGAAGGAGGAAAAATTGCAGATGATGGAGTTATTAAATAAAAAGCCTCTAGAAACCAGGAACGGTGAGTGAACAGGAAAGAGCTTGGAAAGTGCAATAATCTGATGTCGTGATCAGTCCCACAAGAGTAAGGCTGAGAGTAATAGTAGCAGTCACAGTGACCTTGGACACCCTTTATCAGCACCCTTTATCAAAGTTCACAGCATCTGTGAACTTTGACACGAAGGAAGGAGAATGCTTAGGCACTGGGCAGAAGGCAGATGAGCAGCAGGCTGACTGGTTTTTGCTGCAGCCACAGAAAGGTAACTGCAAAGTCTCAGAAGAGATTTAGGTTTTCTGACAGCCTATATTAAGAAGGCAGCGGGAGAAGCAGCACTGTTGAGCTTTTGGTAACAGAAAACAAGATTCCAACAAAGGTTTCTGTACAGTAATGAGATTCATTAGAAGAGAAAAGGGATTAGGTTCCAGAAATCTCAGTGACTAGATACTTTCACCTTCAAAACTCAGTTTCTCTCAGAGTAGCTAGAGTGACACTTTCTTAATTCTCTGGTGAATTCTGTTTGATGACAGGAGAGCTAGAAATCACTTACATAATGGGCAGAGTTTGCTTGCTTTGTTTTCCAAATCCTCTTTCCAAGGTTCTGAAAATACCCCAAATCAGAGGACCAGGAACTACTCTGGCTGGAGGTGCTGGAAGAACAAGGAAGCAAGGCCATCACAGTTCAGACCAGGGCTAGGATCTGCTCTTTTCACCTTAGCTCCTCCCTGGATTTCTTCAGAGCAAGAAGAGTGGTGGCAATGGGATCACCCTGGCGGAGTGCCATAACCAGACAGCCTATGCCACTCTTCAACTTCTTGTCAATCAAAAGCTTTTCAAGCAGCTGTGAATCAGGTCATATTGAACCAGCTGGAGAGCCATAGCCACCCATATCCCAAACGTTAGAGACTATTCTATAAAACTTGATTTCCAGTGATGAAGCCCAAAGGGTATATATGAAGGCATAAATAAGGAAACTACACAGTGGCATAGCATGGCATATAAACCATGCCATCAGCTCTGAACCTGATATACCAGCATATATGTGCAAGTACCAGCAGAAATGATTGCTACCCAGCAAACCTTGATTGCCCTTGGACTGATAGCCATTAAGTGACACAATATCAAATCATCTACTGGTGCTTCAATCTTGATGAGTTGGGGCATATTTTGCAAACACATTCAATGATTCTGAAGAAAGGCTATTTCAAAGAGCTCCAAATTTCTTCATTTATTTTTGATATTGGCTTTCTTTTACTGTTCATTTGCAAAATGTCATCTCAGATCTTGGATATGAGATACAGTACAAATTACTGTTACACACACACACACACAGACACACACACACACACAAATAAATAGCAGCCACTTCAACAGGAAAATGCTTAATCAGTTGTTAAATCTGATAGCAACTCTCTTACTCTGACCAACATTCCTATTCTGAACTTCTGCAGGAAATTCATCTTGGTCAATTTACTAACTGGCTAGTAGTTACCTCGTTAGCCAGTCCACAGAAAGAAGGTATGATATTTATTTAAGATTTAAGATTTATTATAGCAGGATAAGCTTTGGAATGCAGGCAAATGTGAAGGAACATACAGACCTATGGGCAATACCTAAAAGGTTTCTATCTGTGATAATGGTAGGGTAGGAGCATCAGGAATCAAACTGGTTAACTGGACTGGCTCATCTGCACACATGAAGCTTAAAGGAAGCAAATAAAACCTGAAATTCACATACCTGCACAATATCAAAAACGATATGTATTTTACACTGGTTCTGCAATCATGTCAGCATCCTTTCCTTGGTTGACCAACTGATAGTTGCTTTGAAATGAATAGCTTACTTGTAAGTGTCCGTACAGATAAAATGAGCGTGCAGCCTTGCTCTCTTTCTCATCCAGCTCTCCAGTTAAGGAGGCCTATATTGAACTTGAAGCACAGGGTGTTTCATATGTATTCTAAATACCAGGCCACCAATAGCAGAATGCAGACCTTTCCTTTCCCCATTGTTGCCGCTGCATGCACTTATTTTTTTTTTATTTATTTTTTTTACAAATCCTGATAAGAAGGAGAGAAATCAAAGTAGTAACTTGATATATTCTCCCCATCAAGTGGAGACTCAGTTCTCTGAGCACTCAGTATCAGGCTCAACTTCTTGCTCGTGGCATGATTCTTTGGTGGGAAAGGGCTATAATACAATAAAGGAGAATATTTCTAGCTCAGGGTTGAATTGAGAGGTCCTTGGTGCTCTCTGAGCTTGGTTATTTTCTTGCAGACATTTTGTTACCCAAACTAGGTAACATATTCATTAGCACTAATGATGTTACTTAGTTTGGGTAATGAATCATCTGCAAGGAAATAACCAAGCTCAGCACTAAGGACCCCTCAAGGGCTATCGTGGAAAATAAGTGGAGAAGGGACATTGAGGGAGTTCCAAAATGGGATTCTTTTCTTTCTTCAGTTACGTTTGGGATAACTTTCTTCAGTTATGCTACGTAGGTCACCTTGGTTAAAACCACAATGGAGACCAGATTTCCATTGTTACGCAAAATGGCTGTTAAGTCAGTTGCACTGATTTTACGACCTTTTTTGGCCATGGACATTAAGCGAATCACATAGTTGTTAAGTGAATCCGGCTTCCCCCATTGACTTTGCTTGCTGGAATCTGGTTGGGAAGATCACAAAGGAAGACAGCATGTCCCTGAAATGTTTCACAATTAAAAATGCAAGATGGTTGCCAAGGGGTCAAATTTTTATCACGTGACTGTGGGGGATGCTATGACAGTCATAAGTGTGGGACCAGTGGCAAGTAATTTTTTTCAGTGCCATGGTAACTTCAAACATTCATTAAAACAAATGGTTGCAAGTCCTAGACCTATCTGTATTATTAAGACTTACTCTATATTTTACACACATTCATTGCTGCTTCCCCAATTTGGTATTCTCCAAGAGTGCTGGACATTAGTAGCCACTGTAGGAGGTCGAAATTCCATAAACTGAAATCCAATACGTATAGAGAACCCAAACTGGGGAAAACTATTTTGCTACCTCAAAATGATGGCAAAAGGCCCCAGGTAATTTCAGTTGGAGAACTTCCAAGGACATAAGCTACGTGACGGCTCATATGTCATATTGTGCAAATGACATAGATGACTTCATTGGCAATGCAATTTGATTTGTGAGTTGCCACCATTATTCCCCCACTCATCTGCACAGGCAGGAAAGAAGAGCAGAGGGGATGGGAGGAGAGGGAAGGGAAATGTTGCTTTTGCCTCTCTAGAACTGTATTATCCACTCTTGCTTTAAAATTGTTAGTGTGAATTACTAAAATTACTGTTCTAGCACTTTGCTTTATGTCTCTAAACCATTTAGGAAATAGTTATATCTGGAGAGTGCAGAGTGCATCTTTTTCTGCCATTTTCTTTTCCTCCACGGTGCTAGGGAAAGGACAAGACAATTCATTAGAAATCTGAACGGACCAATTAGAAACACCTTTTGGAATTAGTCCACAGGATGCTTTTTCTGCATTAAAAAAAACACTGGGAGACTTTTCATGCATCATCAGGGTAATGTTCCATCCAATTTGGCCCTGACAGAATTAATGATTTGCTTTGTGTCCAGGTTTATCTGGAGCAAATGCACTTTTCTCATTATATTGAACTCAGAATTTTAAATATGTGAGCTCTTTGTTACTTAGCAGACTTGCATTTTCTAATTTGAAATCAGAACTGCAAGACAGAAACATCTGTGACCTGCTACGCAATATTCTCCCATTTCCCCAAAGGATGACAAGAGTCAGGGAGATCTTGAGTTAAACTTACATTAGATACAAATGTTAACTATAAGGAATTGACACAAAATCCTAATTAAAGTTAGGCCCTTTAGCCTACTGCTGTGCAAAGAGTTTAATTCAAACAAGTGCAGTAGTAAGAATTCCTAACTTTAAAAAAAATATCTATTCCCAGCTTTTTGAACATGAGCATAGAACACATATTCCTCAGCCTATCTGCTGCTGCATCTAAGCTTACCAAGGAGTGCAGAACTGCTGTGAAATATCTATGATTTTAACACAGAAGTACTAATAAAAGAAGTGCTGCTGTGAAGCCATAGGTATCTTCACCGTGGAGCCATAGGCTGCGGATCTGCCTTGACATTTTCCATGGGAAGGAAAATGGGAGAAGTGGCTATTTCACTGCTTTTCCTTGGTGGGAAGCAAATTTGTTTGGAGCTGGGAGGACCAATCCCCCCAAATACCTTTTCTTTCTCTGTGCTCACTTTGCCTGCCGTCTAAATAAAAACAGCTCCTTTGCTGCACAGTTCTCCAATCCCACAGAGATGTTAATCTATAATATCAGAGCCCCACTTCTCCCTCATTCAAGAGAAGCAAAGACCTTCCTTTCTTCCTCTTCTCTTACTGAGAGTGGCAGGAGAGAACAAGGGGGGAAAGGTGATAGAAAACAACTCCTTTGGTGCCAATGCTCTGATCTTGTGAAATAATCACTCCATAGAATTGGAGAACTGACTCCAAAAGATGTGTGGACCTTCTGCTGCCAGCATCTGGCATCAAAGCAAGTGTTCCCTACCCAATCTCTTTCCTTCCCTTGCTTCTGGCATGGACAGACTTCTATTCTGTTTCGTTGCCAAGGCAGTAGGCATTGGGAACATGTCTTTAAGCCGTGCATTTTTCTGCCATCTCCAGTTAGTTAGCGGCATTTTAGTTGTTCTGTGAAGAGACCTAATTCACAGCTCTGTACAGAAATAACTCTGTATTTTATTTTTTTAAAAATACAACCAAAAAGATAGTTTAAGTTATTTATTCCTAATTCTGATGTCCTGCATCAGTAACACAATTCAGACATTGCAAAATTGGGAGGGTGCCCTGTTGCTAGCTGGCTTCACTTGAATGATGTCAGCCACCTGCAGACATTTGTGCATTCAACAAAGATGACTGCAAGAAGTTTGGGATCTGCATCTTGTTTGGCTTCTTCATCCACCCTGGATAATTGATCCAGTATTATCAGATTTTAATCCCATGAGGCATTCTGCTTGCATTCAGACAACTATCCCAAATAACATTCCAGCTACCTCAATATTGGTTGAGAACAATGGACGTTGGCACCTGAAATATTTGTGTGTGTGTGTGACAGTTTGGAGAAAGTTGAGATGAGTTAGTCAAGTGGTAGCAGTAAGGTCAACTAGCATTTGAAGAAGCTTTGGTAGAGCTTCACCATACATTAGCTAAAGTTTTCATTGAACAATATTGCAGATTTGAAAGTGAGGATTTGAAAAAAGAGAGGGAAGTGGCTTCATTAATGCAGAGGGAGCATTTATGCCAGGTAGTAGACATGCTGGCTAAGGATTATGGAACCCAAACATACCAGACATTTGGGATAAGGAAACTGATCCATGGTAGCTTGTATGGTAAAAGAGAAACGGGCTCTTTATCTGATGGTAAGGGGGAAATTGTAATTTGGAGACAAGAGGAGAAATATACCAATGTTGGCATTGTTTAAAGAATCAAAAATAGGCAATCATTGCAGATTTAACTTGCAAGGAACATTGCAAATGCACATAAAGAATAAGATAAAATCAGCAACAGAAGAATTTGGAAGACAAGGACTACATCCTTACAGGGGTAATACTAGAGGAAGATTGACAAACTAATTTTAAAACAGGGCTCCCCAACCCCTTGTCCGTGGACTGGCACCGAGCTGCAGCATGTCATCAACCGGGCCGTGCAAAGAAGCAAAGCCCCATCTGCAGGGTGCAGCCAGCATGCAAAGCCACACCTCCTCCAGTCTGCGGAAAAACCTTTCTCCATGGAACCGATCCCTGGTGCCCAAAAGGTTGGGACCACTGTTTTAAAAGACGCACTATTAAAGATAGGCATACAATATCCAGCTCTGCAACAGCTGTGTTCTTAGAGCTGGAACTCCAAATTCACCACAAACTTTTTAAATTAGCAGAATTGCCATATTGTGGGGAGACAAAGAATAAAGAGAGCAGGAGGTAAGAAAAAGAGACAAAGAGAAAAATCAAGTTTGCATAACATTATACTATGAACTAAAATAGGCTGGATAATGTATGGTTCAATGATTTGTAGGCTAACAGCTGTTGTCTTAATATACTATATGAACCAGGCCTGCAAAAAACTTGTTGACCACTACATGGCAGTAAAAGTGAAATACAAAATTGATTCTGCTATATTTTTGCAGCCCACATCTGGAAGTCTATGGACAGTGGGATAATTAAACATTGGGATGCAGAGTTATTTTTCTTTGTCTAAGATTTACCATGTTGCACACAGATAGAGGGACATGTCACAGAATGTAGGAAGGAGGTGGATCCCCTGGAGGGAGAGGCTGCATTCCAGCGGAGTAAGAGGCAACTCAGCGCAGATATTATGTGTGAAAGAAAGAGATTGAGGACAGCCCTTCCTAATAGTTCACAAAGTATATTGTAGAACCATATTATACTATTATATTGTAATGCTCAGTCTGGCAGCTTATAGCTGTGAAACAATAAAACTCATCTTTGATGAATCACCTTGTACCATTTTTGTTTTGAGGCCTGATAGCATTCCAGAAAGAAGAATTAAAAGGTGATACAGTGCTCCAGAGTGTGAGAGGGTCTTCTTGCCCAGAGACCTCCCAACTCTGACAGCACCACTGATCTAGAAGAAGGATCGATCCCTTGAATAACCTCTGGAGACAACTTCAAAGATCTTTCAGTTCCTTGCACTAATTGGTAAGTACTTCGATCCCTGCTAGCTGGCAAAATGCCGCTAGTAGAAGCAACTTTGACTTGATCCAGCAAAGACATTGTTACCTTTCCATTCTATTAAAAAGAGAGGAAATAACTCATCATTTCTTTCATCACATCAGTTTGAAATTTCTGGCAGAAGAGAAAGCAACGGAGCCTGAAAAATCTTAACTTTAGCAGAAAGACTCAGTTTGGATGTCAAGCTCAGATCAAAGCAATTCTAGAGCGCTTTGTGAAAAGAAAATTTTATACAAGGGGCAGCCACAGAGGTGATAGGGAGGGGGATTAAGAAAATCCTTGGTACAATGGGGAAACCATACACTGCAGCTGGGGTGGTCCCGCAATTAGTGATGCACAACAATAGAAAAAGAAAGCAAATCTCTTTGGCTCCCAGTTTTTCCCAGGCAGGGCAGGCCTGTGCAAATATTTCAGTCAGCCATCAAGAGCACACAGGCCTTGCATTTTCTTTTCTTTTTCTTTTTTTTTCAGGGGAGAGGGGAGGATAACACACACATATAATTATATCCTAAGGGAGAGAGCAACATAAAAAGAGACTCTGTCTCCAGCGGTTGGAGTGGGAAGCCGAAAACTAGAATCACTGGATTCACATGAACTGACAGCAAATGCTACGGGAGCTCTAGAGAAACAGCCTCTTACAAAGGCAATGGCACTGATCACGGAGAAGAACAAAGAGGCATGAGAAAGAGGTAATTTTCACCAGGAAAGGGTGCTGTTTCTAAAAAGAAAATTGCTGTGGTTCAAGCCTGAACCCCAGGCCTGCCATTTCTTAAATAAAAAATGCATAAGGTAAGATGGGGTTATATTATGATCAGAAAAACCAGCTCAGAGTTATTATGCTTTTTTAATCACACCCCAATAATGCAGTGCAACTAGCTGTATCTACACCATTCAGTACTATTATAATTTCAAACATTTGTTGAAAAAATGGCTGTAAGTCGAGGACTCCCAGTGTTTCATACTCGGCTGATTGCTGAATTACAGGTTGGACTAGCCTTCAATAGGGTTGACTAACAATTTAGAGTGCTGGCAGCTTTTCTAAGCTCTGATCCACAGTCACAGAAAGGCAGAGAAAAATTGTAATGCATTACTAAACAAGCAGTGCAAACAGATTTGTTCAGCATGGAGCCATCTCTACTCCCCTCCCCCACCTTTATTCCCCCATCTTGCTATATGTGTATTTTACAGAAAGTCTGTCTTCAACTCAAGCACAGGAGCATATCCAATGAGAGAACCTAGACAGTAGGGCTAGGGGAAAAAGGCCCCTTAACTATGGAAAGAATTATCTAGAATTCTGTCTCAGGGTTAGAAAATGTCCTGATTTGAGTCATCTCACTCATACCAACAGTAATAGAAGTTATGAGAACCCTGGGCAAAAAATGGAAAGTACAATTTTTCACACATTTCTGTCCTAACACCACAATTAATTGCTAGTTGCCCCACAAAGGAAATAAAGATAAGCCTTGCTCCAATACAAAATAGTAGTTCTTTGATTCTCAGCTCGATTTAAACTTGTTAAAAACAAGTTTCTACTTCTCAGGGTAGCTGTGATAACAATTTACAAGCCTCAAAAAGTGTCTGTGAACATTCAGAAGTTCTCAAATACATATATAGTATATGAACTCTGCCACACTCCTTAGGGGAAAAAAAAGAATACAATTAGAGATTATCTCCTTCAAATTTTATGAAAACTAACTCACTAGGTTCATATATTGTGCTATATATCGGGTTATGGGTTATATATTTAGGATGCTGTGTGAATCCAGCCTCTGCAACCATGTTCACATGATATGCTTAGCCAAATATTGTTTTATCCCATCATAAGATGCACTTTAGCTAAAGTTTAAAGTTTACTAGGTTAATCCAATCTGAAATTGACATCAACCGACTTATACAAGTCTAGCTATATTACAAATTCTGGTTATTACAAACCTCAGACTGTACTATCACAGATCCCACAACACAGTGATCCTTAAATCTTGTTTAAAATGCAGCAGTGTGTGTGTGTGTGTGTAAAATGGCCTCCCCATTAAACAATCTTCCTAATTTTAGTGTATTGTGTAAATACCATAATTATCTGTTAATAAAGAACTGGAAAAGCATAAAAGAAATAGAATAGTATACGGTATCCTACAAGAAAATGTGGTGGGCAGGTCGAGTCCCTGAACTAGAACTCTGCATATTATAATGTTCTGTTGTGAGTTCCGCTAGTTAGAATAGATAAAAAAATTAACTACTGTATTTTCCTGCGTATAAGACTTCTTTCTAACACACAAAAATCTTCTCAAAAGTCGGGGGTCGTCTTATACGCCAGGTCTCATTCTCCTGTAACCAGGCAGACCAGCCCATAAGGCTCTGACGAGCCTTAAATGGCTCTGAGGAGGGTCGTCGTCTATAAGACGCCCAGTCGTCTTATACGCCAGAAAATACGGTAATTCCACGAATTTTTATTTTTCTAAAAATTAGATTATGAAATGCCAGTCACAGAATGTCATACATAAAGAGTAAATATAATGCAAACTGGTCTCTGCAAAGCAGATGTATTAAGTAACTAAACTTAAGCAAGCTCAGTCATATTATTTCTTATCAACAAATATGGCATGCAGTCAAATTTAAATGGAGGGGGGCGCGAGAGAGGGGGGTTATCCACTTAGCCAACCACAGTGCTAATACAACTTCTGCTAGTACATTTGTGGTCAACCAAACACACTGAATTAAAGTCATTCAAATAATGGGAACCACTTGTGGGAATGAGAAGCACAAATCAACCAGCATAGACAGAACTTTCATATCAAGTAGTGGCAACTTAAATATAGGGGTTTTTTTTTTTTCCTTTTCAGACATTTTACACTTTAGTTAACATTTACTGACTAGTTTTAGGTATTATGCTAAGACAAAAAGTTCATGTTGAAATGGAAAACCGAGGTGCTGAATAGTTAGAGAGGTACGTGCATTTGTACACTGTCTTCCTATTTCATCATCAACTACGCCTTGCTTAACTATATTTGGGTTTGCACTATATTAAGCTGCACTCATAATTCACAAATGAGAACTGTTAGACATACACAAAAGGGGAAGGAGGACGTGTCAAAATCTGCAAGATGGTAGGTGTGGTCATGTGACCAAGCCCCACCCTTTTTGTACATGTGATCAGTATCGATACAGATACAAAAGCAGTGGGAGAGCACTGGAATACAGTGCCACATCTAACATCTTTCAGATTGGTAGCCACCAAAAATTACTAGGTGAAATGGGGCCAGTCACTCTTTCTCCAATCAACCTGCATCATAGGGTTGTTGTAACATGATAAATGAGGTTTCTTATGTAGGTTGCCCTGAACACCTAGAGGAAAGGCAGGCTATAAATCTAACTAATAAATAGGGTGAGAGTTGTAAATCGTATCCCACAAAAAACTTTCCTGGTATCTGCAACAATTGCCACCTCCAAGGTGTACCCAATGCATCTATGGGGTTTGAAATCCACAACTCTCCCTGAAACACTTGTAACTCAAGAAGAAAGGTTTTACAAATTCCAAATTGCTCAGTGAGTTCTGGGTTGGGGAATGTGCTTCCAGTTACATCTAAAAATTCAGCTAGTACATGAAAAGGATGAATGCATGGATAATGTCAAATTCCCCTCCCGCATCCATGCAGCTTGGGCCTTTCTTGATCATATTTTGTTTTCTACCTAAAATTGGCCCTGGACTGGCGTTATAGATTAACAAAGAGGTCCAGGAACTCAGGGCTATGCAATCTGTTTTGCTATCATGCATGATTTTAAACCAAAGTCCATTTTGGTAAAGTACCTTGATAAAGTTTGTGCCTACCTGTTTTTGTTTTAGTTTTTTTTGCTCAACAGAAGCTAAAACCCGCATTAATCTAATTTATATTCCTTCAATGGCCTATTTTTAAACCAAGATCTACCACAAGTTTCAAATTATGCTGGAAACAATACATACATTCAGTACTATAAAAGAAGAAGATGCTAGATCTCACAGATGCTGACTAACTTTTGCCTTCCTTTTATCCACAAATGTTTACGATTTATTAGGACAGGTGACTGACAACATGAGGACATTTTGCGCATGCTAAGAATTTATATTATTCTAATTTGTAAGGATATATTGTGCATATTTTTAGTGACCATACATTATTATATGAGAAAGTTCTTTATTTTTTAAAAAAACTGTCATATTTGATTTACTTTTAACTATTTACCTTCTTTGTTTTGTTCTTAAAATTTCCTTTGTAGAGCAAAACTATAAACATAAACATTTATTATATTTTTATCTGTATGAATCTCTTCAGATTTGCCTCTTTATTCCGGTTTTTCCTTTATTCCCCCCCCCAATAAAATAGATTCCGCCCCGAAGAAAACTCTATAATTATTATACCATATAACCTGGGGATATAACCTGGGGATATATCAACCTGTGATAATGATAATTGTCTGTCTGTCTGTATACAGTAAACACACATAATGCTTCTGCTTTTTGTTTTGCTATAACAACAACCTTGTGAGGTGGGCTGGGCTGAACTGAGAGAGAATGACTGCCTCAAAGTCACTCAGCAGCTTGCATGCCTAAAAGGCCTAGAATTCAGGCTTATGCTTTCTAGACCAGCACCTTCACCACAACACCATACTGGTTCTCAATATATATTGAATTGCAAATTCCATCACCTCCAACCAGCAAAATCCAATTGAAATGCCTTGAGAATTAACTGCAATATGGAAAAACAATGCAATCATACAGTTTGACATATATACTCTAACAAAATCAAAGAATGCAGAGATAGAAAATCTATTTTCCATCAGATGCTAAGATGGACATAAATTTTTCTCACCTCCTGAAACATATTTTACTGGGAATATATTTTACCTTCCTTTATAGAAAAATTGGGTAAACTCTGAGCTTTTGAAATTTCTTGTGGTTCTTCGCTAGAACTGCCAGATCCAGTAATGAAACGCAGTGCAAAATTGTAGCCACTTAATCATAAAATTAGTTACCTATTGCATTTTACAAGACTCATCTGAATTACTAGAGATCAGGAATTATAATACAGATTCATACATTAAATGCTGTCCGTTTGGACCACAGAATATTCACTCTCTTTGCAGAAAGGTGAACTTGTAAAATTGGAATAGATAACAGTGATTTTGTTCAGAGGGCTACTAAAGCAATGCAATAAAACAGGCTAAAATATCACTTTCAGGATTCACAATTGTAACTGTGTCTCTCCATCAAAAATGGTTTCTCAGTGGATCTTTGGCCTATAAGATGTGCTTTACTCAGACCTCAGAGGTGTCAGTGGCACAAATTAGGGCTGAAGACCAAGATCTCAGACTGAAGAAGAATTAGGGTTTAAAGAGGGATGGGTGGGCAATGCACATAAAAGGGCAGAGAGAGCTTTGTACACATCACTCTTGAGATTTTTTTAACCATATCTGTGCACCCTCATGATTTGAATGATCAAATCTTTTCCATATCTAATTTGATGAAATGTTTTGAAATTTTCAAGTATAACATAATACAGTGTTTTGCAAACTTGGCAATTTTAAGATATGTGAACCTGAAAGTTGCCAAATTTGAAAAATACTGGCATGCTACAAAATGTTCCCTTTTTTCCAAATGCAATGAATTCCCAAGGACTTTGAAAACTAAAACATACATAAATGATGGCTGGCTACCCAAAGTCACTTTGTCCATAATTCTGGCATGTAAAAATTATAGAATTGACCACATCAATAGAATATATGACGGCTGTGGCCAGGGGGGCCTTTTATCAGGTTTGCCTGATCCGCCACTTTCGGCCCTTTCTGGATCAGGATGCCTTATGCATAGTCACTCATGCCCTTGTCATGTCCCACCTGGCCTACTGCAATGCTCTCTACATGGGGCTCCCCTTGAGGAGCACCTGGAGGCTCCAACTGATCCAGAATGCGGCCGCGCAGGTGGTTATGGGGGCGACTCGGCGCTCCCATGTAACACCTTTTCTGCGTGAGCTGCACTGGGTCCCAGTGGTCTTCCGGGTGCACTTCAAGGTACTGGTTACCACCTTTAGAGCGCTCCATGGCTTAGGACCCGGTTACTTACAAGACCGCCTTCTGCCACTGGTAGCCTCCCACGGACCAGTACACTCTCACAGAGAGGGCCTCCTCAGGTTGCCGTCAGCCAAACAATGCCAGCTGGCAGCCCCCAGGGGAGAGTTTTCTCTGTGGGGGCACCTATCCTCTGGAATGAGTTGCCCCCGGAGATATGGCCGATCCCTGATCTACGCGCTTTCCGAACTGCCCTAAAGATATTTTTGTTTCATCAAACCAGGCTGGCCTGACCTACTCTTTTAAATTGTTTTTAACTTAAATTGCTAAAATTATGGGGTTTAATATAGGGGTTTTAACTATGGGCCAAATTGATTTAATTGGATTTTAATACTGTTTTAAATTTTGTATTTTCGGTATTTTATTTGCTGGCTGTTCACCGCCCCGAGTCCTTGGGGAAAAGGGCGGGGTATAATAAACATAAACAATAGTTGACTTTAAGTCATGTATATTAAATATTTCATTACCATACAGACAAAGATGAGGTAACCCAGTATTTTAGTATATTGTTTTAGCTTAATTAATTTCACATCGGAAGATAACACTTTATGATAGCACCACTCCTCATGCATTTTTAGGTGGCATCAAAGAGGCTACAGGTAGTCCCCGAGTTAAGACCACAATTGAGCCCAAAATTTATATTGCTAAGTGAGAAATTTGTTGTGACTTTTGCCCCATTTTATGACTTTTCTTGTCACATTTGTTAAGTGAATCACTACAGTTCTTAAATTAGTCACACGATTGTTAAGCAAATCTGGTTTCCCCATTATCAGAAGGTCACCCAAACGAGATCATGTGACTCTGGGTCACTGCAACTGTCATAAATGTGAGTCAGCTGTCGAGCATCCAAATGTAAATCATGTGACCATGGGAATGTTGCAATGGTCACAGGTCTGAAAAATGGCCATACGCCACTTTTTTTCAGCGCCATTGTAACTTTGAATGGTCACTAAATGAACTATTGTAAGTTGAGGACTGCCTGTATTCTTGTATTGATTCAATACCATTTAAACCCCCATATATTAACAAACAATTAAATATAACATTGAAATTACCATTTCCATACCATTTAAAAACTTGGGGAAAAAACAGTAAATAAATTAGAATGAAATAAAACAATTACTGTATTTTCCTGCGTATAAGACTACTTTCTAACACACAAAAATCTTCTCAAAAGTCGGGGGTCGTCTTATACGCCGGGTCTCATTCTCCTGTAACCAGGCAGACCAGCCCATAAGGCTCTGATGAGCCTTAAATGGCTCTGAGGAGGGTCGTCTTATACGCCCAGTCGTCTTATACGCCGGAAAATACGGTATATTGTTATAAGTATTATGACAGATCCAAGAGATCTGGTATGGACACTTCATGAATTAAATATCTAACTAACATCCTATTTCTGTCTTATATGTAACAGATACTGATGGCCTTCACTGAATTGATTGATTAATTGCTGATTATTTAGGATTGATCAATTGATGATAATTTAGTGTTGTTTAATGACAAAATAATACATAATCAGATTTCTCAGAAAAATTCTGAACTTTTACTATTTTGCTACACAAATACTAGATACATTTCAAGTATTTCTAGTATGGTCCCTTCAAATACATTAGAATTTCAGTTTCTAGAATTCCACCAAAATGGAATGGCTGAATATTCTGACAATTGCACATCCCCAAATACCTAAAGAATATCAGGTGGGAGAAAAATGCTGTAAAGCATGTGGCAGTGAGAAGTTTGAAGCACAGACGACTGTCCACTGGATATCTGGATAACTTGTGGATTGCAAATTATCAACAGGATTGACATGAGGATACAGATGAGAAGCTCTGAACATCTGTGGGGCGGGTGTTCTCTCATGGAGGAGCATAATTTAAATTATGAATAATCATTTTTTGTAACTATCAATGAATTTTCTTTTACAGACCCCTTTATGCATTCTTACACATTCAAAATAGTATTCAAGCCCACAGAGCAAAACAGGGAGGGAGGTTCAAAAGCCTATGTATATTTAATGCTTGTATAGATAGGACTAGAAACTTGGCGAGGGTACCCAGGCCCTCCCCAAAAATAGACTCCACCCCTGCTACTTTCAAGTGCTGACTTGAAATAAAAGCACTTTCCCATACAATTTATTATTCCAGGAATATACCAGGAAGTAAATTGACTGCAAGCTTTTTTGAAAATATATTAATTAAACAGATAATCCTCTACTTAAAACAGTTCATTTAGTGACTGTTTGAGCGGTACTAAAAAAGGGGACTTACGATCATTTTTCACACTTACAAACGTTGCAGCATCTCCATGGTCACATGATCAAAATTCAGACACCAGACAACTGACTCATATTTATGACGGTTGCAGTATCCTGGGGTCAGGCAATCCCCTTTTCCAACCTTCTGACAAAGTCAATGGACAAGCCAAATTCACTTAATAACTGTTAAATTAACAAATGCAATGATTCACTTAACAACTGTGACAAGAAGAGTTGTAAAATGGGGCAAACGCACTTAACGAATGTTTCATTTAACAACGTAAAATTAAACAATGTAAAATTTGGGCTCAGTTTGTGGTTGTAACTCGAGGACTAACTGTACATTTAAGTTAGAAATCCTTTCCAGTTTTAATTCCACAATATGATTTTGGTTACAAACAGTGATTTATAAAACATAATTTATGATCCAACATATCTGAACCCACCTAGTTATCTTTTATTCAACAAACTACAAGGAAATTGTGGATTAATAAAAGGGGTGAGCCTATTAATTGAGAGATAGGTACTGTATTTGAAAAACAAAAAGGCCTTTTGCCACCACTTTAATCTATAATTCTTTAATCCTATAGTACATCATCATATTTCACTTCATTTATTCATTATATTTATATCCTGCCTTTCATATAACTGTGTATCTTTAGATGATTGCTTATCCAGCACCGACCACTATGTGTGAGTGAACCGTTAAAGATATAGTTCAAGAGAACTTTTCATCATTCTGGGTTTTTTTGATGCAGCCAGTTTACACATTCAGTTGTCAACTATCAAGGACAAAGCAATCACCTAATATATTAGCAGCTATGAACCAGTCTGGCTTGTTTTCCTGCTCCAAAACGGACTCCTACCCAGTCCCTCAGCCCCATTGATCCCAGGGATGTCTGCAGAGAGGGTAAAAAAATGTCAAGATGGCAGCCACACCTGTGCATGCAACCAAAGGCTTGGCTCTTTTTTGTGAGTATCACACCACAGCTCCTCATTTATCAAACCACAGCTGAAATAATATTGCAAATGTACAAACTCTTACTAATTTAAAGTTTGCATTACTCATCCACTTACATGTTCACATTAGGTTGATAGCCTGGGGAAAAGATTCCCTAAACTTAGGCTCTTTCACCTTCCATATAGAGTTTTCTGATTGATAATCAGTTAAATAATATCTATGTATCACGTGTAACCAGTCAAGCCATTCTTTTTGAAGCCCACAATAAAAGACCAAGTTTTTATAATGCAAGAGGTTATTGCATATAGAACTACTAAAAATAGTTTTCAACCTACAAAAAGTGATTATTTATATAGCACATTTGCTAGGGAGTTCAAAGTCCCGCCCGCATTTTCAAACAATTATTCTTGCAAAACTGCAAGACAAATCACAGGATCTTTGCTTTTACAGACATGATAGTATCACTGAGACAGGAGCATATTTTACACTCATCCAAATTGGGTGTCTTTGATTTAGCGCTTACACTCGACACCTTCCAATATCTCATACTAAGCCAGACTTTGCACAGCCTGGCATATATGAGATGTATTCTGATGAGGGTTCTGAGAGAAATGATGGGCTTTGTATACCAATATATCCAATATACACAGATTGGGCAAGGATGTATTCAGCATTTGAAAGTAATTGCTGCCACAGCCCCAAACTGATCTCTCTCTTTAAAACCCTTACTGCTTACATTCATCTTCTTACATGCAAAAAGGATTAAAAAGTTTGGTTTTCTTTTCCCTTCACAGTTCCCTGGAAGGTTGCTCTGACCTCATCCTCTAATATAGGCGGTCCACCCCAAGAGCAATCAATCAATCAATCTTTTTTAAGGTCCAACAATATAATGACAATCACCCCATGATAAGTATATCTCCCCTACTTAGTGCCAGCATTAGAAAAATGCCACCTGTATGGTGCTTCCTATGTTTGTCACCATCTAGGGATGAACAGGGTGAAGGGGAGAGACACCTTCTTTCTTTTCCTAATCTGTTCTTCTGCTGTTTCCCAAGCAATTTCCACTATCATGCGAGACCTAGTTCTCCGTGTCACTGCTTCCTTATTAAGTGGGGTAACTAAAGAGAAAAGATGGAAATCAAATCACCCAAAGGAACATCATATTCCTGATTCCGCTCCCCAAACATGTTCTCCCCAATAGCGTTAAGAAAGGGAGGAGCATCCAGAAAAAAACATGACCTTGAAATCAAAGCTTTGAAAGGGCTAGATTCAATTTTAGATATTAGGAAGGGCATGCTGCAGTTATTAAAGACAAAACACTTTGCACATACACAGAGACACTCTTTTTTTCCTTCCCTATGATGTTATGTGTAATGGGACTAGCAATCCCTGACATTCCAAACTGTTTCCTATTTGCAATTAAAGCAAGCTGATCTATCTAATACTCCCACCATGAGCCCCCAACCCCATCCATAACCTTTTAATCCTCTTTGCTCTTGCCCGATCCGTAGCCCCTCCTCCCCATTTTGCAACTATTGTCCCCACCCCCACCTTGGTAGCAGTCACAACCTTCACCTGAAGTCCCACCCGTGGATCCCTTACCAGCTCCACAGCCATGTCCATGAGGGGCTGTTGGGTCCCCTCCCAGCCTTTCCAGCACCCTCCCCACTAAACGATCAGGGTTTTCCGGTTCTGCCAACGGGACCCAGCAGCAAGTAGGCACCGACTCGGGACTGAGCTGGGTTTCTCCTCCTCCGCCACCTCCTGGGGAAAGCTCCTCCGACGAGAAGGATGTTGGGGAGCGCAGAGAGGAATCGGGGGGCCGCAACTCCAGCCAGCGGCCATCGCCCGTGGTTTCCGTGCCTCCTTCCGTCAGATCTTCAGGTGGCTCCTTAAGAAATCCAGGCAAGAGGATTTTGGAGACGCTTTGCCTGCGAGATAACTGCCCCCCGGAACCAGGAACAGCCCGGGCGGCCAAGTGAGAGCCCTGCTTCTTCAGAAATTTCTCCAAAGGCTTCATCCCACCGGCCACTGCGGGGGCACCCAAGGGCGCAGCAGGGCCCCAGGACGAGGGTTGATCCAATGCGCCCTTCTCAACCTAGGCCAAAATGGGAGATCAGGGGTGCCCACTTTGCGTGCTGAAGGGAGGTAATGGGAAGATGCGTTGTCAAACAGTCATGGTTATACCCGATGTTGGCGAAGGGGGAAGAACTGGGAACGAAAGGGGAGGCGCAGCTTTAGACAATTTTACTGGACATGGAAAGAGATTAAGGAGCAGAATAAACCCGAGTTTTGCGAGCTTGCTTCTCACAACGGGAGCAATTCGAGGGGCCCCTGGTGGACCTGGTCTGTCTGACCCCCGAGCTAAACGAAGAAGTAGAAAGGGTAGGAAGGGAGGCGACTTCTCTTCTCTTGACCACCTCAGCAGCGCCGAGCTGGCTAATCTCTTTGCCAGGATTCGCCGCCGCCCCCGCTTCTGTCCTTAGCGCAGAGAGGCGTGCGCCCTCAACCGAGTAGGGTTTTCCCGGAGTCGATGAGGGGAGCTCCGTTTGCAAGCCGGATCTCCCCACCGCCGCCACCACACTGCAGCCCCGTCTCCCTCGCCTTTCCCACTCCGGGCGTCTTGTACGCTCTCTATTCGCCAGGCTGTTGCTGCTGCAGGCGGGATCCTCCTTTATGGATGCTCATGACAGCGGGGGAGGCAGGCACTGAAAGCAGCAGGAGCGTGGGCCGGAGCCTGCCTCTCTGCAGGGGAGTTTGCAGGCAGGCGGGGAGGGGGGTGTTCTCGGCTCTACCCCTTTCTCCTGCTTCGTATTTCCCGGCGTAAAATGAAGCAAGAATCGCGAATCGGCAGCCGGCTTTCTTTCTCCCTCCAGATCTCCTTCACCCTGGGAGAGTAACAAGGCGGCTCTAAACCCCGCCCCATCGTCTTCTCTTCCTCCTCCCCTTTTCTTGTTCTCTCTCTTTTTTTTTTCTTTTATGCCTGCACTTGTTGCGTGCAATAGTGAGGCCAAAATACACACCTCGATCATGGACGATGAATGGAATTAAAACCTCCTCGTCCTCCTCCTCCATCACCTGAAGTTACTCAGGTTATTTAATCAGGTTGGTTCAACTACCAGCTTCATTAGAGTTTATGGATCTTGATACAGTTGTTCACGAGGCGGTAGAAATAGAATGATCAATATGTTTTAATTTACTTACGTTCCATGAGTTGTTAAATGAACAAAAATTCGTTAGGCCAACAATTCTTTCATCTTGTTTAAAGTGTGTGCATAATGTCTCTAGCCTGAAACAACTGCACCACAAGTTTCAGGTATAGACCATATTGGTCCACCATTTTCCTTCACTGCAGTTTATATCATCACAAAATTGCATTGGCAAACTTGAGTGTTCTGCTTCATTGCACCACACTGCCTTTAATATTTTTCCAGTTTGTATTTTAAAAACTGGTATGTTGAACCTTCTATTCCTGGGAAAAATTAACCAGACCTGTTTTTCTTGCTTAATCCATCATAGAACGAAAATGTATACATTCTGCTCCAGGCTTTAGGGTGGTATCTTCATGTGACCAGAAATGTCAGAATTCTCACAAGGAGAATAGAACATTTATTTTTGTACTTTCATCTTACTACACATACGAAAGAGCTAGAAAGATGCATCTTTTTAAAAACCTTTATTTTGCCATATTGATCTTGTCAGTGTGGCTATTTTTCTTTTATTGTTCGCTTATTCGTTTTGCCTTATGTTCTTATTTTATTACAAAATAATCCAAATATTCAGCTATTCAGTACACATAGTCCTCCACTAATGACCACAGTTAGCAACAGAACTTCCATTGCCAAGCAGGCAGTTGTTAAGTGAATCACGGCCATTTTATGAATTTTCTTGCCAGAATTGTTACGCAAACCATGCAGTCATTAAGTAAATCCACCTTATCCCATTGACTTTGTTTATTGGAAGTCTGCTAGGATAGTCGCTAATGGCTATCGTAAGACCCCGGGATGCTGCAACCATTGTAAATACATGCTCATTGTCAAGTGGTGAATTTCTATCATATGACTTTGGGAACAAAGAACGTTGTAAGTCACTCTTTTCATTACCGTTATAACTTTGAATGACTGTAAATCAAGGACTACCTGTATTTTAAAGAAAGAACATACTGATAAACCTTATGCAGTACCCCTATCAAGGGAAAATAAGTAGGACAGAAATAGGAAGGAACAGTATTTCCTGCTTCCTTCTGGATTTTTTTTTTCCATTTAAAACAAAATTATGTCAGCTTGCATGTCGAAATATTTCTGAATCAGCTTTTGGGCTGAATTAAATGTTTCAGGCATTAACAGGCAAGACAAGGCATTAAAGGTTTTGGGGATCCAGCGCAGTGGTGAAATCCTCTGTGGTTTGCCACCGATTCGCTGCCCGTGGATGCGTGCCGTGCACCAAACACGCACTTCATGCCGAAAAAGGAAGCTTAAGAAGGTAAGTAGAACAGCAAGGGGTGGGAACAGCTGTGCCGCGCAATTTAGATTCTCTAGAAAGCAGGATTTCTTGCTTTCTAGCGACTATAAATCGCACGGCACAGCTGATTATCAGAAATACCAGTTCAGACGAACTGGTAGCTTTTTTTTTTTACTATCGGTTCACTCAAACTGGTAGCTTTTATTACCACCAGTTTGCCCAAATCGGTGCGAACCGGTAGCATTTCACCCCTGATCCAGCGAATCCTCAATTCCCGCTTGTTCTCCTTTGCTGACACAACTCTTTATGAAAACCTTGGAAGTTAGTGACCCTTGATGGAGAAGAAATCTTAGCCTGGGTTCTGTCTCCAAGACTGGAGATCTCCTTTTATATTTGAATAGGATTGCATCTAATTCTGCAACCCCTAGGATGCTGTTCTAGGGAGACAAGATTGTGCGCTTCAAATAAAAGGTTTTCTTCTGAAAGAACTTTATATCCCTAAATTGCAAGAGCTACAAAGAGACTTCACATTTGGTGGAACAATGAGATATAAATTTATCCATAGCATGGACCCATAGTTTCTTAGCACATCTCCTCTTTAAAAAAATGGGTTACATTCATTCATTCCTTTCTATCTTTTTGGCAAATAATGAAAGATAATGATTTATTTTAAAAATAATGGCATGTACTGTATAAAGAAGGCATACAATATACTATCTCTCTTCATCAAATATTCGTGATTAGTTGCAATGAGCTGAACTCTTTGCCCTCAAATATTAAAATTAACACAAATGTACATCTAATATTTTATTTATTACTACATTTGCCCTCAAATATTAAAATTAACACAAATATACACCTAATATTTTATTTATTACTGGATTTGCTCCTAGATGAAATGAGAAATGGATAAACATTGGGAATCAGAAATTAACTAGCTTTCTTAAGGTATCACATTTAATGGAAGTGTTATTATAGTAACGCTCAGAGTCTAGGAAATGGGTTGCCTAAAATAAGTAAATAAAAAATAATTTTTATGTAAGAATTGAAATATTCATGTTCTATGCACAAATGCAAAACTCACTGAAAAGTAGCAGGGGCCTCAGAACGAGAGAAATTGCAGGAACACCATTTCAAAGGAGATCAGATTCAGATGAAGGGACTAGTATATGTTGTATGGTAAATTGTTTGTTCCAATATAAGGAGAATGTTTGTCATTTCAGGTTGAAATGAGGGAGCCCTGATGATGCTACCTAGTTTGGATAATGAAAATCTGCAAGAAAAGCAAGCAAGCTCAGAGTGTAGCAAGGACTCTAACATTGGCTGTTGCACAAAACTCTCTCCCAGCTGCAGGTACATTTCATAGATGTGTAGGACAGTAGTGGGTTTCAAATTTTTTTACTACCGGTTCTGT
Organism: Coluber constrictor foxii; assembly: GCA_038048745.1. Lineage (NCBI taxonomy): Eukaryota > Metazoa > Chordata > Lepidosauria > Squamata > Colubridae > Coluber > Coluber constrictor. The sequence goes on from CM075961.1 coordinate 78,151,768, forward strand.
GGACATGGCATGGCTTGGTGAGCGTGGCTTGGTGGGTGTGGCAGGAGAAGAATATTGCAAAATCTCCATTCCCACCCCACTCTGGGGCCAGCCAGAGGTGGTATTTGCCGGTTCTCCAAACTATTCAAAATTTCCACTACTGGTTCTCCAGAACCTGCTGGATTTCAACCCTGGTTCAGAGTATATCACCTTCTCAGATTTGATGCCTCTCTTATTCAAAATGTTCTAGAAAAATCTTCATTTATTTGTTAAGGCCATTGTAATCAAGCATCCTAGTTCATTAAAAGACAATGTTGTCTGACAAAGGATTGGCTGGCCAGGACCCAGTAGAAAATGGGAAGGAACACTTGCAGAAGGAACAGATGTCTGGTTTACATGAGCAGAGATAATATAATACTGAAGCTTAATTATGAACCAAACAAGACAGTTTGCTGGTTGGCAGCAGCATTTTGCAAGCCTGACCAAAACCCTTGTGTGGGTCTGAAGCAAAGAAGCTAATGGTAGATTTACCATGGCCCAATAAAAACTAGTAGAACCTGCAATTGAAGCTTCTATTAAAAGTTAGATAGTAAGCCCCACGGCTGAAGCCTGAGGCTGCCTTTTAAGAGTGACAAAAGCATTTCAGGCCTGTCAGCCCGACTTGATAGGCCACACCACAAAATCAGCTCCACAGGAAGGCTGTTGAGATTGGCTATAATAAAAGGGTCTTGCCAATCTGATTTCCTCTCCTTCTGCCCCAATGAATCAGAGAAGTTTTTGCCTGAGCTGCTTCAAAATATTATCTTGCTTCCCAGGACTTAATGTTTCAGCCTTCTTGTTAAGTAATAATATTGCGTATTTCAGTCAAAGTCATCCCTTACTCTCTGCAGGCACCATGGCTTTCTCCAACAATACCTTGCTGCTATTTCACCGTATCTGCTGTCTTGAGAAATTGTATATTTGTATCCCATCTTTATTATTTTTACGAATAATCCAGGCACTGACCATATGCAACGCACCACCATATACAACACAACTTCCTCAAGCTTAATTAATTAATTACTTTTAAAATATCTTTTTATCCTGCCGTTATTACTTTATAAGTACGGTAACTTAAAATGGCAAACATACTTAATACTCCATCCTCTTCCTATTTCCCCCACAACAACAACCCTGACGAGGTGGACTATCCTGAGACAGAGTCACTGGCCCATGTTCAGCCAGCCAATTTTTATGGCTAACGCAGGGCTTGAACTCACATTCTCACTTTCTAGCTCAGTTCCTCAACCACTAGACCAGTGTTTCTCAACCTTGGCTGCTGGATGATGTGTGGACTTCAACTCCCAGAATTCCCCAGCCTGCTGGCTGGGGAATTCTGGGAGTTGAAGTCCACACATCATCCAGCAGCCAAGGTTGAGAAACACTATACTAGACCAAACTAGTCACAATTAACTGACTAATTTTGACAAATGTGGCGATCATGGAGCTGAATAACATGTATATGATAGGTAGACAGGAAATCTCAGGGGCATACAGTTCTACAGACGTGCACGCAATCCCAGAAAGCAATGGCAAATCACTTTTGAACTGTTGCTAAATATGCCAGATAGACATTAAGTTCCAGAGCCCTTCCTGGTGCATTGGCATCAAGGAAAAGGAACAGCTCTTTTATATGTTTTTGTGTAATTGTACCTGCATGTTGACTCTTTTTTCTTGTCATGACTCATTCATTTTCTCCTTTAAAAGCATACAGCATACAGCTGTATACATACAGCTGTCAACCTTCAGAGGTTGCTGGGGAAAAAGGATGACATGGAAACAAACAGTAGGATCTTTGAATGTACACAGTTTCTTATAAAACAAGATAATAGGTCGTTAACAATGGTGACAATAAAGCAGGCTGGCCTGATTAACTTGAAAAGCATCTTAACTACAGATGAAAGATTCATTCTCTTGTCACCATTTTTGCTGTGGAAATATTTGAGAATCTCCTCAGGTCTTTAAAGAACTATTGAGGGCATCATACAGGTAGTCTTCAACATACAACCATAATTGAGCCCAAAATTTATATTGCTGAGTGAGAAATTTGTTAAGTGAGTTTTGCCCCATTTTACAACTTTTCTCGCCACAGTTGTTAAGTGAATCACTGAAGTTGTTAAATTAGTAACATAATTGTTAAGTGAATCTGGTTTTCTCATTGACTTTGCTTTGTCAGAAGGTAGCAGGAGGTGATCACATGACCCCAGGATACAGCAACTATCATAAATGTGAGTCAATTGTCAAGCATCTGAATTTAAATAGAATTTCTATTTAAGTAAATCTCATGACCGTGGGGATATTGCAACGGTTGTAAGTGTGAAAAATAATCATAAGTCATTTTTTTCAGTGTCATTTTAATTTCAAATGGTCACTAAGCAATCTGTGGTAAGTCAATAACTATCTATAATTTGATGAAGGGATGGGAGAGCCAAATTTATTTTTCCATGAAGCTACGGTATGCATGAGAAAATATCTAATCTACATGCTGCTTTCATGGCGTGAGCTCTAAAGTCTCTTCTTTCATGTCCTTATTCTGCTTTTATCCATTCATTCAGCTATCCATTCTCTGTTCTCTCACCCACACATAAAAGGTAAATATAAAGGTTCCCCTTGCACACATATGTGCTAATCGTTCCCGACTCTAGGGGGCAGTGCTCATCTACTTTTCAAAGCCAAAGAGCCAGCGATGTCTGAAGACATCTCCGTGGTCATGTGGCTGGCATGACTAAATGCCAGAGGCGCACAGAATGCTGTTACCTTCCCACCGAAGGTGGTCCCTGTTTTTCTACTTGCATTTTTTATGTGCTTTTGAACTGTTAGGTTGGCAGAAGCTGGGACAAGTAATGGGAGCTCACTCCATTACGCAGCACTAGAGATTCGAACTGCTGAACTGCCGACTTTTCGACGGACAAACTCAGTGTCTGAGCCACTGCATCCCATAATATATACACCCACACGTATACGTGCCCAATTCTCTGCCCAAATAAAATATATTTATTTATTTATCAAACTTGTATGTCACCTACTTTACCATATGTAGTTTGTGTACTGTTATCAGTTCAGTTGTATCGAACATTGTATGAAAATCACAAGATCCTAATCTGAGGTTATTGTCAAAAATAATTTATAAAGTATGCTGATGGCATTGTGCGCACATAAGAACAAAATACCAATCGTATTATCATAGTTCTTCCATGACTATGGATCTTCCTGCCAGTTTGTCTATTGTTTTATTTTAGAGGTTTATGCCCTCTACTGTATCATTTAAAAGCTGGATTGCTCCTCTTTTCATGGTGCATTCCTCTGCATATTTTGTTATTTCTGCCCACGATTTTTACAACCCTAGACACAGGTAATCCTCGATTTACAACCATTCACTTAGTGAGCATGCAAAATTACGACAGCACGAACAAAAGTGCTTACAACTGGTCCTCTCACTTAAGATCTTTGCAGGATCCCCTCAGTCGTATGATTAAAATTTGGGCACTTGGCAACTGGCATATTCAGGTGGTTGTCATTTGCAACCTTCCCAATTGGCTTCCTGCAAAGTCAGTAGGGGGAGCTGGATTCACTTAAAGACCATGGGAATTGACTTAACAGTTGCAGTGATTTGCTTAATAACTGTGCCAAGGAAGGTCATAAAATTAGGTGCAACTCACTTTGTTTAGCAACGGAAAAGAATTTCCATTGCTAAACAGTTGAACTGCAACAATTGCAGTTGAAAATAGAGGACTACCAACATCTTTCTATATCCCGAATTTTTAACAGGAACAAAATTGAAAAAATTATAACAATTGTTTGATAAAGATACCTGTAGCAGTCTGTTTCTATCATCAGTTTAGTTAGATGTATACCTTCTTTAAAAAAAGAATGTTTCTATAGTACTGTTCACCATAAAGCTGCCAGAAAACTGCTGCCTCTGAACATAGAATTTCTATTTAACTGTTATGGATAATAGCCAATATTTAACTTTATGAACAAACTCTGAATTTACCTAATCTCAGATTAGCAGATATCATTACCGTTCATTGTTCATGCTAGCTGGGATTCATGACACTAATAATGATTTCAGGGAACTTTAGGCTGAGAATGAAATCAAATCTCTCTAAGCCAGTAACATCAAATAAACTGTAACCGTAACTCCATCATATCCTCCAACTTATCTAGAGGTTGAGATGTTAGGTTGAGAAAGACAGATATAGATATAATACTGAAAGAGACGTGACTAAACACTGAGCAGAAGATGCCAGATTATTTCAAAGATACAGTATGTGACACATGGGAAGATACAGTATGTGACACATGAAATGTAACTGACAACTTTATCCACAAGACATCTTTATTTTATTAGTCCATACAATTATAGAGCCGAGGTGGCGCAGTGGTTAGAGGGCAGTACTGCAGGCTACTTTAGCTGACTGTTAGCTGCAGTTCAGTTCAAATCTCACCAGGCTCAAGGTTGACTCAGCCTTCCATCCTTCCGAGGTGGGTAAAATGAGGACCCAGATTGTTGGGGGCAATATGCTGACTCTGTAAACCACTTAGAGAGGGCTGTAAAAGCACTATGAAGCGGTATATAAGTCTAAGTGCTATTGCTATACCAATTGCTATCTCCCATTTGAATTGGGACAGTTATATCTAGAATATAACTATTTTGATAATAGTAAAATTATTTGCCAGGATAATGGAACTTCCCAGATGTGTTGCAACAACTCCCACAATACAGTATCAGACACTTCAGTATCGCCAATGTAATTAGGCTGGCAGATGGGGTTAAGCACACCTAGAAAGCATCTAATTGGGAAATATGCTAAACATTATGTTGCATTAGCATAGTATTCAAATGTATGAATAATTATTAAACAATTAATATATTCTATTTAGTCTGAGGTTCAGTGCAAGATACATTCAGTGCAAGATACATCAAGATAGAAATCCCTCCATTTTTGTCTTATTGAATAGACACCAGCTAAGTTTGTATTACAAATTTAGTTAAAGATTTAGCAGCTGCCTTTGCACGTCTAAATTTCACTTGTCTTACCCTATCAATGTTTAGAGGATTGTTTTGTTTTGTTTGTTTCACTTGCTGTGTTGTGCAAACTGAACTCATTAAATTAGTTTCTGATTCATTATACAGAGCATGAGTTAATTCAATAATTAAATATTTTAAGAGAAAGCAGTAATGTTATGTATATAGTTTTGGCGGGAGATTTAAACTACAATAGGTCACTTGTGATTGGTCAGCTCCCCAGCAAGCCAGGTATTTAAGGAGAGTGTTTGCCTGTAACCTTTGCTGAAGTCTCACTATACATTAAAGAGCTGTTGTCACTACCCTGCTTCTATCTCCTCAATCGCCCAATTTAACATTGGCGACGAAGGTGGGATTGAGGCACTGAGAAGCAAGCTGAAGAAGAGCTACCTGAAGAAGAGCGGATTCAGCCAGGCTGATGAGCTGTACACAGCAGAACTACCACAATGTCTGCATTCGTACCGCCAAAGCCTTGCGACCCGGTCAGAGAGAAGTGGGGGTCCTATCTGATCTGGTTCGAGTGCGCCTTGGAAGCCAGCAACATGCAGGGCCTCCTGCAAAGAGAGCCTTGTTCCTGAGCTACTGCAGGCCAGAGGTCTTCAACATGGTGGTGTCACTCTTGGAACCAACCCCAATCCAAACCATCTCATGGGAAGTGCTACAAGCCACATTTAAGGTACACTATGCCCCGGTACCATTAAAGTTTGTGCAGTGCTCGAGCTCCGGTAACAAGTACAGCGTGAAGGAGAGCCGATCAGCATGTACATGGCTGCCCTGCATAAGGCTGTGATGCACTGCGAGTACTGGGACTTCGATAATGCACTCCTAGAGCACCTAATCTGTGGCATAAGAGATGTATGCTAACAGAGAAGGTTGCTCACGAGGCAGAATCTGACTCTACCCATCGCTCTTGATGAGCCCAGGGTGCACAAGTCGTCAACCAAGGCTGTGGAGACACTGCAACGACGAGTCAACCCGAAGGGAGCCACCCAGACCAGCAGTGAGGAAGAGTCAGACGAGGATGTCTTCCAAACAGAGAGATAGACATGAGAACAGAAGGAGCAATGCGGAAGCTGTTCGAGCTGTGGAGGGGCGCACCAGAGACATACCTGTAAATTCAGAGATGCCATCTGCAGGTGTTGCGAGAAGAAGGGGCATTTGGCGAGAGTCTGCAGGGCAAGCCTATCAGTCAACCACAAGCCCCGGGACAACTTCAGGCAATCAGAGCCAGCATGGCACAAGTAAAGATGGTGACCAAAGGAAAAGACATGAATTTCAAAGCCACAAGATCTGCAGCACCAGGATCGGCCAGGCCAGTGCAACCATCGAGAAGAAGGTCCACACAATGGTCGAGATCGAAGGACAACCCTGCGAGATGGAGATCGACACCGGGTCATCCCTGTCCATCATGTCCTGGACCACCCTGAAGACCGCCCACCCCAGCGTCAAGAAGAGCCGGATCCAGATCCAGCGAATTCGACTTCGAGACTACCAGGGGAACAGCATCCCTGTGATAGGATAGGCACATTGTTGTTTCTCTGTCCTGGTCCTATTAGATCTCTCAGCAACTTTTGATACCTTCGATCATGGTATCATTCTGCACCGATTGGAGAGGTTGGGGATAGGGGGCACTGTTCTACGGTTGTTTTCCTCCTTCCTCTCCGACCGATCGCAGTTCGTGTTGACGGGGGGACAGAAATCGACCTCGAGGCACCTTGTGTGTGGGGTGCCACAAGAGTCGGTTCTCTTGCCCCTCTTGTTCAACATTGATGTGAAGTCACTGGGTGAGATCATCCGTGGTTTCGGGGTGAAGTGTCATGTGTACGCTGATGATACTCAGCTGTACATCTCCACCCTGGACCACCCCAATGATGCCCTTGATGTGATGTCCCAGTGCCTGGAGGCCATGTGGATCTGGATGGGGAGAAACAGGCTCAGACTCAACCTGTCCAAGACAAGTGGCTGTGGCTTCCGGCATCCCGATATAATCAGTTGGTACCATTGCTGACTTTTGGGGGTGAGTTGTTGGCCCCCTCAGAGAGGGCTCACAACTTGGGCGTCCTCCTGGATACACGGCTGTCTTTGGAAGAGCATATGACAGCTGTGGCCAGGGGGGCTTTTTATCAGGTTCGCCTGATCCGCCAGTTGCGGCCCTTTCTGGATCGGGATGCCTTATGCACGGTCACTCATGCCATCATCACGTCCCACCTGGCCTACTGCAATGCTCCTTACATGGGGCTCCCCTTGAAGAGCACCTGAAGGCTCCAACTGGTCCAGAATGCGGCAACGCAGGTGGTTATGGGTGCGACTCGGCGCTCCCATGTAACACCTCTCCAGACTCCCAGTGGTCTTCCGGGTGCACTTCAAGATACTGGTTAACACCTTTAGAACGCTCCATGTTTTAGGACCCGGATACTTAGAAGACCGCCTTCTGCCACCGGTAGCCTCCCACCGAGCAGTACGCTCCCACAGAGAGGGCCTTCTCAGGGTGCTGTCAGCCAAACAATGTCGGCTGGCGGCCCCCAGGGGAGAGCTTTCTCTGTGGGGGCACATATCCTCTGGAACGAGTTGCCCCTGATCCCTGATCTGCGCACTTTCTGAACTGCCCTAAAGACGGTTTTGTTTCATCAAGCCAGGCTGGCCTGATCTACTCTTTTAATTGTTTTTAATTTAAATTACTAAAATTATGGGTTTTAATATAGGGGTTTTAACTATGGGCCAAATTAATTTAATTGGATTTTAATACTGTTTTAAATTTTGTATTTTCTGTATTTTATTTGCTGCCTGTTCACTGCCCCGAGTCCTTCAGGAGAAGGGTGGTATATAAATATAATAAACCATAATCATAACCACATTCCAAGTCATGTACTGCAAATACCAGAAGGAGCTACCCTCACCGAGGTCAGCGAAACCCTACCGAACCTCCTAGGGCTGGACTGGTTCAAGGCCCTAAGAATGGGACTTCAAGGCCCTAAAAATGGGATTCACCGGCATTCATAGCAGCAGCAGCAGCATGCAAGAGTTTCAGGACATCTTTGATAACCGGCTGGGCAAGTACGTGGAGACCCCTATTTCTTTTAACAAGACTTCAACGTAGCTCCAATCAGACTGAAGGCTAGATGATTGCCCTTTGCGCTCAAGTCCAAAATTAACTTGGAATTGGATAAACTAATCAAGCAAGGGGTGTTAGTTCCAGTAGACCACGCCAAGTGGGAGACCCCTATAGTGACTCTGGTCAAATCAGACTGGTCTGTGTGCATCTGCGTGGACTACAAATGCACATTAAATAAGGCTTTTCAGCAGAGTGCATACCCCGTCCCAATTGTGCATCATTTGCTCCATTCGCAAAACTTGATCTTGCGCAGGTGTGCTAGTAACTACTGGTAGATGGCGCTACCACGGAAGCACAGATATAGTCACCCACAGAGGTGCATTAAAATGCACCAGACTTCAATTTGGAGTCAGCATAGCCTCTGGATTTTTTCAAAGTACCATGGAGTGTCTGTTACAGGGACTGACAGGGGCAATACCCTACTTTGATGATGTACTCATTAGTGCAGCAGATGAGAAACAGCTAGGGGACAGACTCAGGTGGGGTTTGGCGAAATTCAGGGAGGCTGGACTTTGCATAAAACAAAACAAGTACATGATTGCAGTCCCCTCTGTGGAGTTTCTGGGGTACCAGGTGGACAGATCGGGAATGTACCGCACCGAGAGCAAAATAAGGCCATCCAAAATGCACCCACACCAAGAAACAAATCGGAGCTACAGGCTTTCTTGGGTCTCCTCAACTTTTACGTCATATTCCTGAGAGATAAGGCAATGGTCACCGAACCACTACACTGGTTACTGGCCAAAAATGCATCTTGGATCTGGGGGAAAGCTGAAGCTGAGGCATTCAATGCAGTGAAAAAACTCTTATCCGCAGGTAGTTTCCTGATTCAATATAATGCAACGCTACCGCTTGTCTTAGTTTGCGATGCATGCCATTTTGGCATGGGAGCCGTCTTGAGCCATAGACTACCAAACAGACTAGAGGCACCCATTGCCTATTACTCATGAATTGTGTCCAGCGCGGAACGGAATTACAGCCAGCTGGACAGAGAAGCCCTCGCAGCCATCTCGAGAGTCAAAAAGTTTCATAAATACCTCTTTTAGGCCTCCTGGCTGTGGATCGGCCCACACCCATTGCTTTTTCTCCACGCATGACATGGTGGACCATCTTCCTGGCAGCTTATTCCTACCAACTTGTCCACCGCCTCGGACTAAGTTTGGGACATGCTGATGCCCTCAGCAGCTGTCCGTTAGCAGACCTCCTAGAAGACTGAACTCCGGAGGCACCAGTACTCCTGATTGATGTTTTGGACTCTGGGCCTCTCACTTCCACAGAAGTGGCGAGAGCCTCCACTAAAGATCATGTGTGAAGGACTGTAATAGGTTGGGACACGAGGGGTTGGTCAGCAAAGACTAAGGGCAGGGAATTCAAAGCGTTTGCTAGCAAAAAGAACGAACTGTCTATGCAAGGGGGGTGTTTGTTATGGGGTGACCACATCATTGTGCCCTTATGCTTAAGGGAAAGAGTTTTTAAAATGTTACATGAAGGGCACCCCGGAATTATACGAATGAGGGTCTAGCTAGAAGCTATGTTTGGTGGCCTCAAATGGATAACGACATCACCGAATGGGTGGAGAAGTGTAACCCCTGTCAAGAATCCAGGCCAGATCCCCCCACAGTACCAGTCAGGGAATCAGAGCATCCCTAGGGGCTCTGGTCAAGGATACACATAGATTTTGCAGGCCCTTTTCATGGCCAAACATTTTTGGTGATCGTTGATGCCTTTTCAAACTGGCTTGAGATCATCCTCATGCAATCCGCGACTGCCAAAGCAGGCATAAAAGTACTCTGGAAACTCTTTGCCACCCATGGATTGCCTGATACCCTCATATCAGATAACTGGCCCCAATTCACAGCCACCCAATTTGAGGGTACCTGGCAGAATTAGGCATCTGGCATGCACTCTTTGTCCCGTTCCATCCGGCCAGTAATGGACTGGCTGAAAGATTTGTGAGAATGGCCAAAGAAGCACTGGCAGGGCTGGACATAGGAGACTGGCAGGCCCGAATAGATAAGTTCTTAACCGCCCAACATGCTGCCCCTTGTACAGCCAAGGGGAACAATCCAGCCAAACTCCTCATGGGTAGGAAGCTCAGGTGTACCTTCGACCGATTACACCCCAACTACTCCCTGGACGGATTTAGAGGGGCCAACCAGAAGTTATGCGAGTTTAAGATAGGGACACCAGCAAGGAATTATCCAGAGGGGCCCCTATGGATAGCCGGGGTGATTTCTGACATCAAGGGTCCAAAATCGTATACAGTAGACATGGAAGATGGGAGGATCTGGCGTAGGCACATCGATCAACTCAGAAAAAGGTTGACCGGACAGCCAGAAGTGTACTCAGAAATGCCAAGTCCTGCCTTCCCAAGTTTTCCTACAACAGCTAGCTCAAGCCTGAGAAGATCGGAAGATTTAGCTGCAAACTCCAGGATTCAGCACCGCCCAGCGAGATGCCACTCCCAGCTGAGGACATCAATGCCCCTGATGAGATCCAGGAGGTTCCATTGGCGGAGCCAGGAAAACAAAAGGTCCCTCCGACCGGCTTGACGCCATGCCTCAGACTGAATTGCGCAGGTCAACTAGGGCCCAGACACGCCCTGGTCACCTGCGTGGTTTTGTATGCAAATGTATATACTAAATGCCTTCTGGGAGGGGAAGGGTGTTATGTATATAGTTTTGGCGGGAGATTTAAACTACAATAGGTCACTTGTGATTGGTCAGCTCCCCGGCCGGCCGAATATTTAAGGAGAGCTGTTTGCCTATAACCTTTGCTAAAGTCTCACTAAACATTAAAGAGCTGTTGTCACTACCTTGCTTCTGCCTCCTCAGTCACCCAACTTAACAAGTAACATAGGTATATTAGTCAGGCAACATGCAAGATGATGATGATGATGATGATGATGATGATCATTTCATCCATTTCCTTACCACTTTCTACCACCACTTTCTACAACCTAATGCCCTCCAAGTCCTGGATTACAATTCCTATTGTGCCAAACTATAACGATCACGATTTCAATTGCAATCCAGCAACATTAGAAAGTGCACCAGGTAGTCCTTGAACCTGGCAATTAAAAGTTAAGTCCTGATGGTTTTAAAGCAGGTCATCATGTGACCAGACTCGGTTTTTAATTACCTTTTCTTCTGATGGTGATTGCCGGAACACCAGTTTTTGGCAAAAACATTGTAAATCCCAGTCATGTGACCACTGGATGCTGCAAATGGCCCAAAATACACTAATGTGATCAGGGGAGAAGGTAGTGCCCATCTAGTATAATTTTGGAACTGTATCATAAATATCTTTTGGCGTGGGAAGGTGAGCTCTTTTATAACTTAGAATAGTCACTAAGCGATTGGTCATAAGTCAAGGACTACCTGTAAAAAGAGGTGCCTTATACTTTTATATATATACATATAAGTTGCCTGAAAATATCTTTCTGCATGAACTGACTGGATACAAAACAAGGACATGATTTTCTTTTTATGCAATGTCAAATCTCCCACTCTCCCCTCCCAGTGGGGAATTGCACAAGAAGAATTTCACAAGCAGAATGCAAACAGCCCTTAGAATAATATAAGTACAATACAATGTTCATTAATGTAAGAGATCATAGCGTTCACAGTTTCAAGAATACCATCTGCAATGCTTGCCTTTGCTTCTATAAGGCTTCTGTTAAACAAAATGTTTTACAAAGTGCTCTACCTTCAGATCAGGATGGCTGTTAGCCTGATAACATTAAGAAAGCAAGGCCTGTGGTAAAGAGGATCCCATTTAGATGACTAACAACATAAAGGGCCATAACATAACAACATAACAACATAAAGGGGGAGAGCCTTCTCTGTGGCAGCCCCGACCCTCTGGAATGATCTTCCTCCAGAACTGAGAACGATCCCTGACCTCCGAACGTTTCGTCAGGCCCTGAAAACGTATCTCTTCCAACTTGCCGGTCTAGCCTGATCCCCGTTGAATTTTAACATTTTTAGTATCCTAGGGTTGTGGTATTTTAATATTTAAATCGTTCTTAACAGTCAGCCAAAGTTTATATGGGTTTTAATTGATTTTTAACTTTTGTACATTGTATTTTTATCTGGCTGTACACCGCCCTGAGTCTGCAAGGAGAAGGGCGGTATATAAATCCAATTAATAATAATAATAATAATAATAATAATAATAATAATAATAATAATAATAATAATAATAATAATAATAATAATAATAATGTGTTGTGGTTGGTTTTATGTATTGAATATCATTTTTCTGATTGCAAACTGCCTAGATAAACTATGGAGTAAGTGATATGTAAGTGTCTGAAGAAAGAAAGGAAGGAAGGAGAAGGAAGAAAGGAAAGAAGGAAGGAAGAAGAAAGAAGGAAGGAAGGAAGGAAGGAAGGAAGGAAGGAAGGAAGGAAGGAAGAAAGAAAGAAAGAAAGAAAGAAAGAAAGAAAGAAAGAAAGAAAGAAAGAAAGAAAGAAAGAAAGAAAGAAAGAATGAATGAATACAGGGGTGAAATCCAGCAGGTTCTGACAAGTTCTGGAGAACCGGTAGTGGAAATTTTGAGCAGTTCAGAGAAACGATAGCGGAAATTTTGAGTACTTCAGAGAACCGGCAAATACCACCTCTGGCTTGCCCCGAGTGGGGTGGGAATGGAGATTTTGCAATATCCTTCCCCGAGGAGTGGGGAGGGAATCAGAATTTTGCAGCATCCTTTTGCTGGAGTGGGGTGGGAATGAGATTTTGCAGTATCCTTCCCCTCTCACGCCCACCAAGCCACAGCCACAGTAGTAAAAACATTTGGATTTCACCACTGTGTGAATACCATCAAAATTAAGAGGATAGGAAAAAAGTGGCAGAAAAGTAACAAGTGCCAACCCTTTTCATTTCGTAATATGTTATTCCCATATTTGCAAAAGGGACAGGAGGAATTTCTTGTTAGTTATATTTTCCATAGTCCTGTTCATAAGATTTTAGAATCCAAATGCAATTCTCTCTCCAGAATTGCATCTCTCTCCCCAGGTACCCTGTATTAATTCAGTCATGTGTATCATTTTGGAAAGATAACGAGTCCTATCGAGGTGGAAATTGTACTCTCCAGAGTTTATAACCATGAGCAAGAAATCCATCTTTCTGTTCATATATAGCAATCCACCTGAGAGCTATGCTCAATATATTGTTACCCAATATATTGTGGCATAAATGATAAAAGGGGGAGAAAAAACCCTAGGATGCAGTTTTGAATATTGTTGATTCTGATTGACTGGAATCACCAAGGACATGAAGTTATTTTAATTCCTACTTCTATTTTTTTCCTCCCAATTACCTTTTGTAAGTAATCCTGTGTACAGGCAAGATTAGTGTTCCGTGACTGACTTTTTGATTTTCCACATTTAAGATAAATGAGAAACATGAAGGCACATGAAACCATATAGTTTTGAACTCTGACCATAGTTACTGAAAAATAGCGGAAGAGAAAGTAATATAAACCCTAAATTAGCCCCAACAAGAATAATTTTAAAAAACCAGAACCTACCCAAAGCTAAGAAAGCATTATTTTGTTATGCCTTCCCAAGATACTGGACTTGACTGTGAACTTAAAGTACTTATCCTGCAGAATATCTGTAGTAATGACTATGGATAGGTTGATATCAAGGAGCACATTCCCTCATTTTTGTTAGATATGAACCAGTTGTTTCATTTCTTTCAGTTGAGTCTACTTTTAGATCTTCCACATGTTTCAGCCAAGTTTTATTAGAGTTGGTCGCCATACTTTCCAGCTCACGGAGTGTGAATTCCAGAGCAATTGATAAGGACAGCACAGGACTGTGCAGCATATGTGCCCAATCACGCCATGGAACATCTCTGAATTTCATTAGCCATCACCACAGGTTGACTGCAGCACCATTTTTTAATTGTTTACATTTTATTGCCATAAATTCAAATCCCTAATATTTAATAGTAGTTAAGCAGTGTATTTAGAAAATGTTAATCTTTTTCAAACCATTTTTAAGCAAGATCCAAACTGCAACACCGTATATCACTTCCAGTAATATTAATGACTGATACACATTTTACTTACAATGCTTATGCTGCTTTTTTTCTAGAGATACCATGTCAATGGCCTGAAGACTCAGGCAGTCTGGTCAGTTTGACCATTGACATTTGCTTTGACCACTCGTTTCTATTACTGGGCAATTCAGGCAAACTCAGGCAAATTGTTCCATTTGCTTTGAGTCTCATCAAAGTGGATGGTAGTCCAGGAGCCATGAATCAGCAGCATTTTTATGTCAAGAAGGATTTCACTGTCTGCAAAAATCAGACTTATATCTCTGATTAATTCATCTTGTTCATATTTGACACCACATTAATTAGCAAAACCTTTCTGCATGACCATATTGATCACAATGTTACACAGCAACGGAGATGCAGCACAACCTGACCTCAGATAACTACATCCAGAAAAGTCTTTGGATATTTTGCTATTAACAAAATCTCTCATATACCTGCTGTAGGAAGCATACTATTTTAGTAGGCAGGGCTTCAGCAGCCAGTGCCTTCTGTTCTGTAGCAATGGGCCAGTGAATATGCTGACTGCAAATTGCTGCAAAATTAACAACACAGTGATGAGTGGCTTTCCATGCCTAATTGTCATAATTATTGTCATAATTTGGTCACAATATCTTCTTCCAGACTTCGTGCTTATTTTACTTGACTTTTCTGAAGCTGTTGGTGGATTATTTTCATAAATAACTTGCCTACAATGGACCACAGGCTAATCTTATTGTAATTTTTGCCTTATTCATTGTAGCCATTATTGAAAATAGGAATGAATTTTGATTGTTTTAATCAATGTTGCATTTTCTTCAGACTGCCACAGCATTTGAAAAAGCAATTCCCATAATCCCCAGTTAGCACAGTCAGTTCTGGATTCAACTCCTTTCCTTCCTGCCAATCCATGAAGATTCCCCCAAGTATCAAAAATATATGAATAACATTTTTTTTATTCATAAGCAAAACACATATTCTGTATGAATGAACAGCTGGCAGGGGAATTCTATACCACATTCACATCTGTTGGTTTTTGTATTTGTCTTTCCTGAGTATATGGTTGTCTGTTGCATAGTGAAAGCAATACTGTCCTAACTAGCAGAACTCATTACCTACTTTTATATTTTAAATTATAAAAACTTTTAGGATACAGTTTGGAGAGAATTCAAAAATAAAATACTGAAAATATTGAAGATAAAATACAAATTTTTACACAAATGCAAAATTAAAAGCAGGAGTAAGTTCTAATATAAGCACTGCAATTTTGAAAAAATAAATTGATTTAAAAACCCTTTTCTTATAAATTTTCAAAGATGTGAATGGGATAAACCCAGCATGTTTATTCAAAAGGAAATAAGAAGTATTTTGATTTCTAGTACCGTATAATATAAACAGAGACACACCTGAGCTGGATATTCTTTCTAAATTTAGATACCATGTGCCAACTCTCCACCCCATTACTATAACTTGTGACTTTACATAGGAACTAGTCAACTAAGAGCAAGTTTAGGCAACTCCTTGTTGGTTTCTGGGCTTTTCTTTCTTACAAGAGGAACTGAGCAAAACAGAACAGGTGGTTACGTGCCACCTTTGGGGCAGGGCATGGGGGTGGGAACTGGAATGTCAGGATGGGTAAGTAAAGAGGCCCAGCAAGCCCCAGCAAGCAAGAGAACTGAGATGTTCTAGGGCAAATAGTGCAAGAGAAGCAATGCCAAGTAGACAATGAAGTTATTTGTTAGGAAGGAAAAGTAAGCTGAGCCAAGTGAAATATTGGGCTTGAATATAACACAGAGATTTAGCATCCTTGCCATGGAGAAATTAGGCCAGCTTGTCAAGGCCCTCACTCTCACTCCCAGCTCACATATATGTGGGTATACTTATGTTAAGGGAAGCCTACTACAGTAGGTGATTCACAGTAGATTGGCAAGAATATCTGAATCCTAACCTTTTAAATGGGTATTACTGTGAGCTAAATGGTGGACATCTACAAAAGTGTAATTCTCTAAAAATATTTTTTCCTGCATTGAACAAAGTACAAGAAAACTTACACCAGCTCTACATAAGGCAGCACTGCTGCTAAAGGATAAGTACAAGACTTGTTTGAGTGGGTTGCCCCAGGCACTGATGCGCCCTGTTCAATTCCAGTTCCAGTTTTGAACTGGCTATGGAATTAGCAGTTGGGAACATTGTGCTGCACTGGTTCATCTCTTTCCTCAGAGATTAGTCTCAATGATTGCTGACAGAAGGAAAAGTTTGAGCCCATTGGTCCCCTTAGGGGTGCCTTAGGGCTCAACACTCTTGCTGAACATCTACATGAAACTAATGGTTGAGGCCATCCATCATTTTTGGTTCCTGTATCTCCATTTTGCCAATGAAACCAAGTTGCATTTCTCAACCCTGGGTTGCAGAAACTGTCAATATACTGACCCAGCATCTAGATGTAATTTATGTCCAATAGGGGAAGAACAGATTTCAGCTCAATTCTAACCAGATAGAATTGTTTCATAAGTTGGGGACAGTTTTACTTCCCCATTCAAGACTGGTCCTCTTAGATTTGCAGCTACTGTAGAAGACCAGGTGGCAACTGCATCCAGGTGGACCTTTGCATAGGTCATCCTGCCAGTTGAGAGACTCTACAGACAGTAACTCACACTTGGTCACCTTAGAATTGGACTATTGCAATATACAGTGGGGCAAAAAAGTATTTAGTTAGCCACCAATTGTGCAAGTTCTCCCACTTAAAAAGATGAGAGAAGCTTGTAATTGACATCATAGGTAGACCTCAACTATGAGAGACAAAATGAGAAAACAAATCCAGACAATCACGTTGTCTGATTTGGAAAGAATTTATTTGCAAATTATGGTGAAAAATAAGTATTTGGTCACCTACAAACAAGCAAGATTTCTGCCTCTCACAGACCTATAACTTCTTCTTTAAGAGATTCCTCTGTCCTCCATTCATTACCTGTATTAATGGCACCTGTTTGAACTTGTTATCAGTAAAAAAGACACCTGTCCACAACCTCAAACAATCACACTCCAAACTCCACTATGGTGAAGACTAAAGAGCTGTCGAAGGACACCAGAAACAAAATTATAGAACTGCACCAGGCTGGGAAGACTGAATCTGCAATAGGCAAGCAGCTTGGTGTGAAGAAATCAAATGTGGGAGCAATAATTAGAAAATGGAAGACATACAAGACCACTGATAATCTCCCTCGATCTGGGGCTCCATGCAAGATTCACCCCGTGGGGTCAAAATGATCACAAGAACGGTGAGCAAAAATCCCAGAACCACACGGGGGGACCTAGTAAATGACCTGCAGAGAGCTGGACCAACGTAACAAAGGCATCAGTAACACACTACGCCACCAGGATCTCAGATCCTGCAGTGCCAGATGTGTCCCTCTGCTTAAGCCAGTACATTTCCGGGCCCGTTGAAGTTTGCTAGAGAGCATTTGGATGATCCAGAAGAGGATTGGGAGAATGTCATATGGTCAGATGAAACCAAAGTAAAAGTGTTTGGTAGAAACACAACTCGTGTTTGGAGGAGAGAGAATGCTGAGTTGCATCCATACACCATACCTACTGTGAAGCATGGGGGTGGCAACATCATGCTTTGGGGCTGTTTCTCTGCAAAGGGACCAGGATGACTGATTCGTGTACAGGAAAGAATGAATGGGGCCATTTATCGTGAGATTTTGAGTGCAAATCTCCTTCTATCAGCAAGGGCATTGAAGATGAAACGTGTCTAGGTCTTTCAGCATGACAATGATCCCAAACACACTGCCCGGGCAACAAAGGAATGGCTTCGTAAGAAGCATTTCAAGGTCCTGGAGTGGCCTAGCCAGTCTCCAGATCTCAACCCCATAGAAAATCTTTGGAGGGAGTTGAAAGTCCATGTTGCCCAGTGACAGTCCCAAAACATTACTGCTGTAGACGAGATCTGCATGGAGGAATGGGCCAACATACCAGCAACAGTGTGTGCCAACCTTGTGAAGACTTACAGAAAATGTTTGACCTCTGTCATTGCCAACAAATGATATATAACAAAGTATTGAGATGGAACTTTTGATATTGACCAAATACTTATTTTCCACCATAATTTGCAAATAAATTCTTTCCAAATCAGACAATGTGATTGTCTGGATTTGTTTTCTCATTTTGTCTCTCATAGTTGAGGTCTGCCTATTATGTCAATTACAGGCCTCTCTCATCTTTTTAAGTGGGAGAACTTGCACAATTGGTGGCTGACTAAATAATTTTTTGCCCCACTGTATTCTATATGGGATTTGTTCTTGAAGTCCCTGTTGAAGCTGCTTCTTGTGCCATATCCACCATTGGACGTTGGCAATCATGTTGGCAATCCTATTTTTGTCAACATCTTCATGAAAAAGTGCTACTGAGTTTTGTCCAAACCAGCCCCTTAGGCTTTGAAGCCATTCTACCTGGACCTCATTTACCTTCAATCTTTCTCTGGAAGGTTAAGTGTCCAAAATATTCTAACTTTCACTTTTTAATGGCTTTGATGATTTCCCCTTGCTTTCCCAGGCGGCTTATGGAAGCTACAGTTTGTTAGAAATGTGGTAGCTTGGATGGTAAGAAGTACTTTTTGTTATGCCTATGTGTGTCATTACTGCTATAGATGTTGCATTGATTGCCAATCAGTTTACAGGTGCAATTCAGAGTGCTGATTGTCACTTATAAATCCTTTCATGACATAAGGCCTGGTTATCTTAGAGACTGCCTCTCTCCGGTTATTTCTTCCTGGGTGGTACCTTCAGACACAAAGGTTATGCTCTGGGATGCCACAATTAAATGTTATCTTATAGGACTGAGGAAGCAGCTTTCTCTGCTCTAGCCCCCTGCCCTCTGGATTAATGGAAACATTTATGGCTCTCACTCTGCAAGCAGGCCACGATCCTCTTACATTCTCTATGTTTAGAGTGCTTGTAGAATTCTTATTGTGTTTTTAGTCTGGGTAGTTCCTTCTTGTTACAACTTTAACTGTGTTTTCATGAATATTTGTAAGCCATTCAGAGACTTTTTGAAGGCAGAATAACAGAATAAATTTGTTAAATCAGGTGACTTTAACAAGTTTAATAAAACAAATAAAATAAAATAAAAATACAGACATATCTGTCAAAAAGTGGATTAGTTGTCTCCAACTGGCACTCTAGGTAAACCATGCATTTTCACCATTTTCATGCCCTACTTAGCCTGGCACCCTAAATTTGCCTATGTGACAAAGCCACTCTTGCTTCCCTCCTATTACTCTGCCTCAATCAAACCATGCTTCCAACAGGATAAGACTAATGTACTAGTTAAGCACTATACTATGCTTCTAAGGGGCTGTGGTAACTCAGTGGCTAAGACGCTGAACTTGTCAATCAAAAGGTCAGCAGTTCAGCAGTTGGAATCCCTAGTGCCATGTAACAGGGTGAGCTCCCGTTACTTGTCCCAGCTTCTGCCAACCTAGCAGTTTGAAAGCACGTAAAAATGCAAGTAGAAAAATAGAGACCATTTTGGTGGGAAGGTAACAGCGCTCCATGCGCCTTTGACATTTAGTCATGCCGGCATGACTATGGAGACATCTTTGGACAGTGCTGGCTCTTCGGCTTTGAAACGGAGATGAGCACTGCCCCCTAGAGACGGGAACGACTAGCACATAAGGGAACCTTTACCTTTATACTTGTCTCTTCAGGGAGGCATATTATCATCTGTGCTTATCTTACGCTTATCATATGCTGTCATAGAACTACATTTATCTAGACTGAAAGAATAGTTGTTAGATCCTTGCTTTTATAAAAGATAAATATCCTACCTCCAATATAGTATATGAATGTGCACATGAAAAGATGAAGCTTACTTCTAATTACCTGCCTGTAAAAGAGGCACAATAGAATCAGTATTTTATCCAGGACTTACTTCTTAGAAACGGGGAGATTTTCTCTAAATACAAGTCTGTGTAGGCTTAAAAGCCAATAAGCCCATGGCAGTCAGAGGTGCTGTAGCCAACTGCATGGTTAAAAATCTCAGATAAATACATCATTCATCAAGAGGAAGGGGTTCAGGCAAAGGCTCAAAGCATTCTGAAATACTGAATAAAGCTCCTTGTGTCTGTTCGGCATATTCAAAAATATTTCACAGAAAGTGTTATTGTTTTAAGTACATTCTGCACATTGTAGTAATGCTTTAAAATGTATGGACTCTGCTGAACAATACATAAAAGGGAGATACTGACTGTAATTCCCGGAACTGAGAATGAAGGCCACAGCTACATATGTACCTCCATATTCTTTAGTTAGGAAAAAATGAATTTTTATTCATCCATGTATTTGTTTTTGTACAATAAAAGGTACTATGCAAAAATTCACAATATCCATTTTATCTTTTTCCCTCTTGGGACAACAATTTCAGTTTCAATTTTAAAATAATGTCCATTTAGCTCACATTTGATTAGAAATATGGGAAGATCTTAGCAAGAGACATTCCTATTGTAACCACTTTTTAACCTGCCTGAAGGTATGTTTTTTTTTCTTCAACTCTACCATACAATACTTGGAGGAGGCAAAATATTAATGTAATTCAAGTATAGACAATGGGAAGCTAATACTTTTAATAGAGCATCCACTTAGTTACTTCAGAATTACTACTACAGCTCCTCCTTTCGCCCCTGCAAAATCTGTTGCAATATTATAAAATAAAACATCAGAATATATAAGAATACATTTTGCAAAAATGTTTTGACAGTCTTTACCATTTGTATTTCTGTAACGTGTTTATGTCACATACGGCTAACTAAGCTCTCTTCTGATGCTGCAACCATAGAAACAAAGTATTTTTTAGCCAAAAGTGTTCAGTGAAAGTTAAACTAAATAAAAAAACTCTGAAATAGTACAAAAGAAATAACACATTTTGTCATATTGAAAATACAGTTTAAAAAATATGCTGCTTACTGTGTATCTGTATTTTCCCAAAAATAATACCGGGTTTTATTTTCTTTTGGGCCCCAAAATAAGCACTAGGGCTTATTTTTAGGGGGTGTCTTATTTATTTTTCATGTATGGGAGGCCCATTCTACTTGCTTGCAGTGGGGCAGGAGGCCACATGGTGTACCAGTGCTACTGCTGCAAGGCATTGCAGCGAGGCCATCTACATCCTAGCATCTGCCTTGCCTGGCAGAGTGGTGTATTGGCACCAATACACCACTCAGCCTCCTGCTCCATTGTGGCAGCGAGAAAGCAGAAGGAGTGGGCTGGTGGCCATATAGGTCCTTGCTGCACATTGCTGCTGGTGGGGCTGCCATGAGGCAGTTGTCGGGGCATGGATGTCCTAGGTGCGGGAGCACTGAGGTAAGCTGATATAGGGCAGCTCCACCACCACTCCACTTCACCTCATGGCCACAGTACTGCAAACAACCAGATGCAATGGGTGGGCAGCCAGCTGCGCAGGCTCTTAAATAGGGCTTATGTTAGGGGCACATGTAAAAACATGCTAGGGCTTATTTTCAGAATAGGTCTTCAGGAAAACACAGGTACCTGTGTGAGAAATTGTTTGCAGGAAATAGGGCAAATTCCATTACATATACCTGCATTGGTTATATGGAAAAGTGTAGCTTTGAGAAAGGTTTATGGGAGTTGGTTGTTTGGAAACCAACCAATCATGCGGGTTGGGAAATTCCAGGACTTGAAGTCCACAGGTCTTAAAGTTGCCAAAGTTGGTAAACTGTGATCTATCTCATTCCATTAGCACATCTGGCCCAACCTAGGAGAAAAAGGAACAACTGATCTACTGATATTGGAAATGCCCTTGAATTACTCCTTTTCCACTTTAGCAATTTATTTTTGCTAACAGCAAGTTACCGATGATGCTATTTCACAAGAAGTATCCTGCCTGGCATTATTCAGGTCAACAGAACCAGCAAGGTGTGTATCTTGACCTTTTGCCTAGACCAAATTTATTCCCTTTGGGTTTAGTCAGGAATAGTAATATTTCTTCTTTGCTAAGCTCCCTGTACAAGCAATGTTTTAAAGACCATATATACTGACTGATAATTTAACACAAGCTACATGTAAAAACAGAAATCACTCTTGTTGTTTAATGTCCTTCTTTATGCACAAAAACTCACTACTATTACTTCATATGAATTTACACTGCCATAACCACTTCTGCATTGGATTCAGCCCAACATATAATAAATAACAGAGAATGGAGAGAGGCCTTACTTGTTGCCAGATTGGTGGACAGATCTATAGCACTCCATATTCCTGGATTATAGTAACGTTTGTTGAGCCCTGTCATCATAAGTATTTAGAAGAGACAACGTGTATTTTCTAACCTGTCTTGAGGGAGCTTTCCACCCTGAAAGGCAATCCATAAAAGCATTTAAATAAATGGCTTTTGCTATGTGGTTTGATAGTTATAATCTCCAGTGCAGAGACAGTATGCCTTTCTGTATCACCAGGTAAAGGACAATTATTGTTATCATATCTGCTTACAGGTTTCCAGAGATAAATGCCTGGCCATATTGAGAGAACAAAGCTGATGACATGATGCTACTTAAATATGCATATTGATATAGAAAGACACATACAGGAATAAAACTACAATAGTCACTGTAATCTTAAAAAAAAAGATAACAAATGTCACATGCGGTTTTCAAGAATGGAACAAACCTTAATATTGGGACAAGAAAGAAACAATAAATTACACATGGTAACATGGATAATATTATTCAATCTCTTTTAACAGGAACAAGGATTTTAGTTTACTCAAAAAATCTAAAAAGATTTTTTTTTATGTTTGTAGGAATTATAACCATATGAGATTGATGCCTTTTCCATTTAGATGGAAGATGCTTCAGAAGCTTGTAGATTTTAATTAATTTATTTACATACATCCTATTCAGATGTATGTAAATAATCTGATTCGGACTGGTTTGGTAGTGGCAGTTTGATCTGGTTTGCTGAACCGGTAAATACTACCTCTGCCTGGCTCTGGCCACGCCTGCCCGTCACTTGGTTGCTGCTCGCCTCTTCAAGCCGTTTGCCCTTCTAGCTGCTCTCCATTTGCCACACCCACCCACCCTCCCCTATTGTTGCCTTCACAAGTCCCTCCAGCAAGTCCCTCCGGTGCAGCGGCAGCAGGCAATGGGATGCACGTGTGCAGCAGGTGCATAGAACAGAGCAGCTATGGCAGTGGTGCATTCGAGAAGCTGAGCAAAGCCAGTGGTCAGTAATTTTCATTGCAAGAAACCTGCAGCTTCCTCCTCTTTTTTTTGGTGTGGCACCAAAAAAAAAAAAAAGAGGCAGTGGCTGCAGGCATCTCATGACAAGGATGAGATGCAGGCTGGCGGGGAGACCAGCGGCGATGGCTCAGCCCTGGCTTGCCTTCCCTGGCAGCCAGCTGCAGGAGGAAGGTAAGGTCATGGCTGCAGGATGAAGAAAAAGGCGGTCATGGGGAAGGAAGTGGGGAGGTTAAGGGCCAGGGTCTCTGAAGGAGGAGAAATGGGGCAATGTGTCACACTTAAGGGAGAGTGGGCGGCGAGCATCTGGAGGCTCTGGGGCCTCAGGGAATGGGTGATGTTAAGGAAAAATATAGTATTAATTCAAATTTTTTTCCTACCAGGTTCTGTGGTGTGGCTTGGTGGGGATCATGTGATTGTGTGGATGTGGCCAACTAGATGTCACTTCCAACAAGGTGCTGCCCCTCAGTCACATGACCCACCCACCAAGCCTGCCCACAGAACCGGGAGGGCAAAAAATTAGAATACCACCACTGATCCTATTCCAACTTGACCTCTGAGCAGCTCACAATACAATACCATAAAAATCAACACAAACCAAAACAAGATGGGATTCCATCAGAATATATAAAGCACAGGTGTCAAACTCGCAGCTTCATGTTGCCATCACATGATGTTTCATGATATTTTTTTCCATTCATGGAACTGGGGTGGCTGTGGCTTGCATGCAATGTATCTGACCTATGGGCCACCAGTTTGACATCCCTGATACAGAGAAAAATAAAAATAATAGGCACACTCCATCCAGCTCAGCCAAGGCCTGGGACAACAACCAGTTTTTTAACACTCAATGGAACACCAAAAGAGTAGCTGTACTGATTTCAAAAGCCAAGTGCGTAAGAAAAAGCACCATAGATCAGGGGTCTCCAACCTTGGCAACTCTAAGTCTGGAGGACTTCAACTCCCAGAATTCCCCAGCCAGCTTTACTTGGAGTTGAAATCCTCCAGGCTTAAGGTTGGAAACCCCTGCCATAGATGACACTATTTAATAGAAGAGATGTGGAGCACGCCAACTCTGCTGGCAAATAGTGCCAGGTAGAAAAATTATAGATAGACACTCCTTCAACCTGGTCCTATGTCAAAGAGAGCTTTGTAGATAATAATTGACACTTTGAATTGTACTGGAAGCAGACTAGTAGACATTAGGTCATTATCAGCCTTAGAAAACCAAGAGGGGGGAAAGAATCTAGGGATGCCTCAAAAGCGTGCAGTTTGCTTTTGTGGGGCAGTGGTATTTCCTTACATTAATTTCTGCCTACTGGCATCCTCAAGATGTGCTTGGAATGCAGTGCCGGATTTGCCAGTCTTCTATCTGCAACCTGTAATAATAACACAGCTAGATTTATGAAGACGCTCTATAGATTAATATTATCTGTCTCACTGTATTTGAAAATCAGTCAAGACTAGTAAATTTGTTATATTCCAGGCATTTTACAGCACTTAACTACTGGCATCTCTTCACACCTGGAAAAAGAGAAGCATATAACAGTTCATCTTGGAAGAGCACCTCAGAATATTTATTTACATTTATTTATTTGTATGATTTATAGATCCACTCATCTCATAGCAATGACTCTGGATAATACTGAAAGATTACAGTCACCAGAGCAGCACATAACTTATTGTGGCTATCTCCACAACCCCATCTCAGACACACCAACAACAGTATTGATATTGTTTCCTGACTGCTTATTTGTAACCTGTGACTATCATTAAGTGTTGTACCTTATGATTCTTGATGAAAGTATTTTTTATTTTATGAACACTGAGAGCATATGCACCAAGACAAATTCCTTGTGTGTCCAATCACACTTGGCCAATAAAAATTCTATTCTATTCTATAACACCCTGCTTAAAATAACAGCCTCCCACCTTCACTATTGAAACTCACCCAGCCTTATGGCTAAAATACCTGGGAAAACAGCCAGGTCTCCCTTATGGAAGGGAGATTCAAACAGCTTGACACAATGGTCAGATATGGGAGATTCCATTCTATACCATACAGTGGACATCTCTGCATTTGTAGAGCAGCAGAGGTAGAAGATTTGGCTCACATCCTATTTGATTGTTGCCTGTATAAGAGGGTGAGAAACATGTACCTTGGTATATATACCAAACGAATGACCCATTGGGATCCCTATATCAAAACAACTTACCTTATGTGTGGCCACAATCTGAAAATAACATTTAACACAGCACAGTACTAAAGCAAAATGGTTCAGTTGAGATTGGCATATGTGGGGCTGATTGGGGTAGATTGTAGGGGTGATACCGAAATATAATTTTATCATATTTTATTTATCTATATATTAAATTATTGTATTTTATTCCAATTTTATTTTAAACTATATTTTATTCCAATTTCATTTTAAATCATATTTTATCCAATTCTATTTTTAAAAAATTTTCTCAGATAATAGTTTGTGTCTGGAACTCTGCACTTTGATAATGGCCCAAGGACTAATCAATAAAGTAAACTAACCTTATGGAAGGCTATTGGAGCTGAAGCTATTTGTAGAATTTTTTTCCTCATAATTCCTCTGCAACACTGCAGATAAGATAAGCGTTTAAGTATAATACCAATGCATCACAGTAGGAATGGAATGGAAGGCATTGTGTAGTTTCCTCATTGTCCATGAGAGTGACAACACTAAGAGCAGAAGCTCTTGGCAGGATCATCTCGCCAGTAACCTTGTAAGGGAAAGGAAAAATTCACGAGGTAAGGGTCTGCAAATTGAAGGAAGGCATCTTCTCACCTAGGAAAATGGATCCCAATTTCAAATCTAGAACAAGAAGAAAATTGTAAATCACCATTGTGTTTTTGCCAAGAAAACTCTGTTTAGGTGAAATTGAAGCCATCTGGTGAGACTCTCCAGATCAGAGAGCCTTCTTTTTATTAATGGGAAAGAATGTCAACTTCCAGAAAGAAATATAGGCATGGTGACATGACCAGATAAAAGTTATAAGGAAGTTTTATCACTAAATACAGTGTAGTAGTTAAAGGGAGTTCCTTTCTTTTTTAACAACTGGAATGTGGCATGTAAGAAGCAACCAAGGAAATGAACCATAGTAGTTGTAAGGGACAGTGGTAGATTCAAAATTTTTTACTACCGGTTCTGTGGGTGTGACATGGCTTGGTGGGCATGGCTTGGTAGGCGTGGAAGGGGAAGGAGACTGTAAAATCTCCATTCCCACTCTACTCCAGGGGAAGGATACTGCAAAATCCCTGTTTCCTCCCAATCAGCTGGGACTCGGGAGGCAGAGAATAGATGGGGGTGGGGCCAGTCACAGGTGTTATTTACCGCTTCTCCGAACTACTCAAAATTTCCGCTACTGGTTCTCTAGAACTGGTCAGAACCTGCTGAATACCATCTCTGATAAGGGAGGATTATCACACTGATAAAGAAGCCAATAGCCATTGTATAAACAATATTCAGATATAGAATAATCTTTTGAGAAAAGGGCATATTGATGCATCAAATTCATATTACAAAATGAGACAGGTTTCAATTTAACATACTTCCCAATGCTGGCTCATGCCCAGAGCATACAGTGGATTTTAATTGTTCATCGTTAGACCATTTCACTGTTTCCAATTTGGATCAATTAACTTAACTTGCTTGAGTGACAAAAGGACGGGGTGCTTTGCAGTAGATGTTATTAGTTTGATATAGAAACAGCCCACTGTTTATTTGTTATAGCTGTCCCAATACATTCTGGTAGTTTACTTCTTATTTCAGAATTGGGCTTTGCTACTGAAAATAGATACTGAAATTCCCCACTGAACAGCATGAGAATAAAACATCGTGTACTGATTTTCTATTGTTCTTAGATCCTCTTAATATAACTGGGCCTGGATGCTTAAGGAATCTGCAATGTGCTATCAAGAATTAGCAGTTAGGTAGAGTAGATTTTTCAGGAATATAATATTGATTTCCATTAATTAGTTTAATGCCATCTACAACCCTATAAAATATTTTTCCACATCTAAAAAAAAGTGACAGCATCTATATACAGGGAGTCTGTATCTGTATGAAACTCTGCTGGCATTTAAATACCATGGATTAAAAACAATGAATATATAGGTACTCTTGGTTAATGACTGCTCTGTTTAGTGACTGTTGAAAATTATAACAGCACTGAAAAAGTAGATTTATGGTTGTCATTGTAATTGGAGAACTCCTGTTATGTGTATTTGTATTTCATATAGAATTTAATCTCTAGACCAAGGCCAAATAATGCTTTCCTCCAGCGAATGAGAGAACCAAAACGTAAGTTGGCCAACTTTGTGCTAGCTACACAATCCTATTCTGCAATAAGGCAAGCAACTGGAGCAGTAGTCAGTTCCACATACCTTCACTAACAGTTTGGAATAGGGAGTGCGCATGCGAGTGCGCTTGCTTTGTTTGTGTGAGGTGCTTCTGTGCATGTGTAAAACCTTTTGCGCATGCGTAGAACTTCCGTGATGACATTCGAGAGTGTGGGTGGAGCCTCCCGCCGCCGCCACTACCGGTTTGCCCGAAACGGAGTGAACTGATAAAAACCCACTGAACTGGAGCTGTCATCACACATTAAGAGGAAGTGATTGGTCCTCTCTTTCCCTCCCCTCCCCTGTCCCCTCCCTTTCCCTTAATTTTTTTGACAAGGTTTACATTGTCACAAGTGTGGCAGGGTGACATTGTAACATTTAAAAATCACTAGTGAAGTAGCAAATCCTACAGAGCAAAAAGGGAAAGGAGGTACAGAACTATCAAACAGGATGGGAAGGGCTGGAATGATTTTTGACAAGGCAAAACAAACGGCTCCAGCTTTTTTCTAAGCTGTCTTTCTCCACCTCCCTTGTATGTTTTCTTACAGCAATAGATAGCAAGTTTTCCTGATGCCCACTGCTCGGCCTCGACAACAATAAAATACAGTCTATTTCCCATCCCCACCCTAAATTAGACAGTTGAAGTAACCAACTCTGCAGTCTCGGTTCTGTTTTGATAATCAAAAGAAACCTCAGTGCACAGACACATCATCTGTTTTATTCTAAGCATGCATGACAGGCTTCTACAAAAGAGCGAGCAGATCTTGCAGCCTTTCCATCTGCCCTCTCCTGTCATGCAAAGGATCCTTCTAGATATCTCAGGGGAAAAGGTGGGGGGGGGGGGGAAGGAATATTACGCAATGCTACAATTGCCAGAAGGGATGACTTAGAAGATGCTTTTTTCGCCTGCTCCCCTTTTCTCTTTCTACCGATGAACTCTGGATTTCCAAGAGTTTGCTTTGGGCAGATACACTTTCTGGTTCTGCGTGACATTCTCCATTTTCAATTTGAGCAAAATGTGTTCTGGAGAGTAAAGGAACAACTGATGGGAATTCTGCAGGCAAGTGAAATGTTAATAGTGCCTTAGAAACTGCACAGTGGGAAACAGATCATTCAATCACAGGGAGAAAAAGAAGAGCGACTGGAAATGGGCTCAGTAGGAGGGAAAGTCATTTCTCCAGCTGGGCCTGCACCAAAGCAAGTAAAGGGAGATAAACCTCCCAGGTTTCAAGGCACCTATTTCCAAGAGTGAAAAAAAAATCAGGATAGAATGTTTTTGTCATGTCATTCCCTCTCATCCTCACGAATGCTATGGCCATGAAACTGGAAACGTAAGAAAAAAACAACGGTGAGAAGCAAAAACCCTTATAAAACCCTCCTGCCACCCTTGCCATACATTCTATTCACCAACCTTGACCATCCTTGACTTGTCAGTGAACGCAAATAACAAAAGTCCACTTCTGTCTTGCTATCTATATTGACACTTGCGCTGAAACTAAATGCATCGCTCCTTAAGAAATTGGAAAATATCAGTAGCAATATCATTTATTTATTTGTTTGTTTGTTTGTTTGTTTGTTTGTTTTATATATGCCGCCTTTCTCCGGAGTCTCAGGGTGGCTTACAATGCATTAAGCAATACCTTCATACTTTTGTATATACCTGCTTAGTAGGGCTTTTTGGTCCCCCCTGAGTGGTGTTCTATTTTATATAAAGTCAGCTTATTGCCCCCACAAACCAGGTCCTCTTTTTACCTACCTCGAAAGGATGGAAGGCTGAGTCAACCTTTAGTTGGTCAGGGATCAAACTCCTGGCAGTGGGAATGCGGAATGCAGTGACAATACTGCATTCTAACCACTGTGCCACCATGGCTCTCACTAAATCAAAATAATAAGAAAACCCTTCAAGATATGGAAATCTTTCATATACACAATAAAATTCTCCCATCCTGGACCCAACAATCAAAGTCAACATTTGGTCATAAAAGAGATGAAGATTGTCTATCCCACTGGATGAGAAAACTGAATTTCCTCCCCACTGGACCCAACTCAGCCCCCACCAGGCAAATCATACCAAATCAATTTGGATATAATGGATCTAGTGTTAATACAGATAATAAGTCCACAATTGGAACCAGCAACTTGGTAGTTAAGAAAAGGGTTGGTAAGTGAATTCATGACTGTGCTTACAATCTTACTTCAGCTTTCCTTTGTTTTACAGTTCTGTGAAGGTTATGAATGTGAAGATTGTGGCAATGTAGTTTTTCCTTGGTAACTGCAAATGATTGCTGTTCTAGGCAGTTGCTAAATGAGGATCACCTGAAATGAAGAAAAGTTGAATATGCCTGCAGTCTTTTTATCTCAAAAAGGCAATTTTAATTTCTGAAGCTGGCATACCCCATCACTTAAATCTGTTTTCATTGTTGATGTTTCCATTGCATTGTCTTGAAAGGAAAGTTTTTTTAAGCTTTAATAGAATAATATACTAAGGAACACAAAATCTCCTTTTTGTTAGAATATCAGTATGTACTATGTTTCTGTATGAAGTTAGCACCCACCTCTCTCCTAGAAGAATGAAATATTCTAAGAAATATTAAAAAGACAGAATATTATAAATCCTTGGAGGAGAAAAGGAGAAACGTGCTCTTGGAAAGTAGCCCCCTTTGCTAATAACCCCAGAAAGACTGGGCCAGCTTATCTACAACACAAAAGACCTTCACCCTCAGGACATAATAGAATTAGTCATCTACCCATATCACCACATGACACCTGAAATATTACACCACCCAGCAAGATTCAACTAAGCCTGGGACTCAAGACAACCTACAAAGTTACCCCTGCATGGCCCCATGGGAGTTTGACAACCAGTAAGGATGCATTTCTTGCGACAGGAACAGGAAGCAAGTTCAAAGCCCAACATAGGGTATAAATCTCTCTCCCTGTCTCACCCATGTGCTCTTTTTGCCTGGGACTCAAACTACGTGGTCCTGTCCACCATTAAACTATCTTTCCAAGTAGTCTCCATGTTTCCAGTGTCTTTCTTCCCACTTGGAATTGAACCCAGATGGGCATTTCTTTCAACACTGCCATTAAAAATTCAAGCAAATGTTTATAAAATTGTGGTTTTTTAATATATATTCTAGCTTTATTAATTAGATTTATTATTTATTAATTAGATTTCTATACCGCCCTTCTCCTAGCGGACTCAGGGCACTAAATTAGAATATAATTTAGCATCGGATTTAGAATATAATTTAGCATCGGATCTTGAATGAGGATAAGATTGGCTTCTTCCGCAGTCCTAGAAAGCTCAAAGTTTTAAAAAAACTGATTCCCTTCCCCCATCTGTCTCATCGGCATTCAACAGCAGGTGACCTTCCTTTTAACAGCTGAGTTTCAATCTGCAGTCCAGAAACCAACAAAGGAACAGATTAGAGAGAAAGAAGTAAATTTGTAAATAATCACTTGCATCTCTGAAAATGCTGAATAAACTCTCTTTGGATTATACATGCCTGTGGTGAATGTATTTTAAGCTTTATTTTCTAGTCAGAAAAATTTCTGGATAGGGTATTTACTCAGTGGCAATAATGGACTGAAACTATTGAATCTATACTATTTGAGGTTGCTGTTCCTTCTGTGCTGGAGATACCTTATGATTCTTGATTTTATCTTTTCTTTTAGGTACACTGAGAACATATGCACCAAGACAAATTCCTTGTGTATCCAATCACACTTGGCCAATAAAGAATTCTATTCTGTTCTGTTCCGTTCCGTTCCGTTCCGTTCCGTTCCGTTCCGTTCCGTCCCGTTCCGTCCCGTCCCGTCCCATCCCATCCCATCCCATCCCATCCCATCCTATTCTCTATTCTGTAGGTTTGGAGAAAGAATTCAGCCACTGAAAAGAGAAATGAATGAGAACTACAGCTAATGGACATGCCCCTAAATTACAGAAGTTCATTTTACCCACTATGCTATGCTATCCTATCTATTTAATTTAATTTCAATTCCAACTGTGTCTAGATAGTTTACAAATAATGACTTGAAAAGTCATTACAAACCAAATAATAGAAGGGATCTGGGCGTAATATTTAAATAGAAAATAAAAATAACAGACCCCAGGGCCTGCATCCAACAGGTTTGATTTAGCTTAGTGTGTTGTGCAAAATCCAGTTTCTGACTTTTTGCGGGCACAGTTTTTTGCATCTTATGAAGTGGGAACAAAAACAAGTGTGGCTTAAGCAATAAACCATTAATAAAGAAATAAATAATACAGGAAATGCTTTAGAAGTTAATTGATTTTTTAAAAAATCTGTTTCTATAAAAGGATTATTTCTTCCTACTCTTATTATCTCTTATACCTGGAACATAGAAAATTCAGAGCATTCCTTCAGAAATTTATTGTTTGCTATATTTTGAAACCCGCCCTGATTGTTTTACTTTCCAGAGAAGCAAAAACTAGTTATGGAAGTATTAACTAGTTCTGAGTATTAACAAGGAACTCTGTATTGAATTCAGATCATTTTCAGGTCAAAATTCCACAGCTTTTTTTCCCTATCAAAGTAGAATAAGTAAATTAAGCACATTCTTTTTTAAAAAACACAAACACAGTGACGTTTTACACAAATATTTATTCATATAAGCTTACTTATTTAATGTTATACATTTATGCACTATATCCAATCCAATAGGTGTTGAAAGGGAGGGGTATGTATGTATGTATGTATGTATGTATGTATGTATGTATGTATGTATGTATGTATGTATGTATGTATGTATGCAAGAGAGATCACCTCTTAATTACTCTGACAACAACATTTCATTGTGATTTATCACTAGCCCTTGTTCTTCCTTGCAAATGTGCACAAAAACCCATATTCCTTCCAAGCTATTGTTTGAACAAATGTCCATCTGGGTTCAGTTCCAAGTGGGGGAAAAGACACTGGATTCATGTAAATTGCTTGGAAAGAAGGTTTATTGATGAATAGGATCCCATGCCTTGGAGATCTTGGGCAAAAAAAGGGAAGAGATGCTAAAAGTCTCTGGGTTTTATACCCTCTCTGGCTTTGAACTTCCTGGGGCATAGGAAGAATATCCTGATTGGTTGCTGTCAGAGGTCATGACTAGCTTTGTAGGTTGTCTAAATGCTACGTTTGGTTGAATCTTGTTGGGTGATGCAAGGAAGGGCAATTAAATGGCATTGCCTGAAGGAGGCAGATCTTTGTTATGTATAATGGATTGGCTCATGCCTTAATGACCCACTAACAAAGGTGGGGGGGATTGAGTTTCTGCCTCCCTTTTAGGGAAAATATTCTGCCCAAATATTCTGCCCTTTTAATATTTCCTAAAATATTTCATTTTCTAAGAGAGGGGTGGGTTTTAACTTCCTACACTATCTTGCTAGAACTCAGTATTGTTATTTAAATCATACTGTACATAATAATGAAATTTATTCTCATAACTTGATTTCAGCTATGAAATGGGATGGAGAACATGCAAGGGTGGGCTTCAAAAATTTTAGCAAGGAGTTCTCTGCCTGGTTGCTGGATGGACGTGGCCATGGTGGGCGAAGCCTAGTCAGCCTCCTGCATCACGGTGGGGGCCCCCATTTATGCCCTCCCCAGGCTCCAGAGGCGTTCCTTGAGCCTCCGGGTGGGCGAAAACAGCCTCCCCAGGCTCTGGAGGCCCTCTGGAGGCTGGGCCCATTTCCGACCTTTCCAAACTTCCAGGTGCCCATTTTTCACCCTCCCTGAGCCTCCATGCACGCCCCGCACTTACCTGCATCCAAAATGGGCCACATGGGGAGGAGCAGGTGGGGTGAGAGGGGCCAGCCAGGAGTGGGATTTGGGGGTTCTCCAAACTGCACAGAATCTTAGCTAGAGGTTCTCCCAAATCCATGCGAACTCCCAGTAGCCCATCCCTGAGAACATTTTGGAAAATTGATATTCTAATTGATTTTCACCAAACTGTATCTTTTGCATATTTATATGGCAACTTAATGAATTCCTACTGAAAAATGGAAACCCTGCCATCCAGAAAAGAAAAATCACTTTCTTTCACCAATGTGACATTTTTAGTATAATCTGGGGATTAAATACATTTTCCATTCTGCCCATATCCTGTCACACTAGATACCAAATTTACCTTGCTTCTCCTCTGATCCATTGAAAACTAACTAGTTTTCCTCTTTGGATACTCAAAAATCCATATAAAAAGAAAGTGAGATAACTGTGAATGTTTATTATTTTTCACATATATTTTATATAATTGGTATAAAAGATATGAAACACCACATCCCCAAAGATTTTAATTATTAAATTTCCAAGTTCAGCATTTTTAAAATCTCATGTGGTTTGGAAATTGCTAAGAATGAGTCCCTACAGTTGCAGTCCCTACAACTGAATACAGAGATAGCAATACTGTAATACTTAATATCTTTGTTAACTATTATTGATTTTGCTATATCAGACCTTTAATAATGAATAGGAACTAAAATTCAGTTCATCTAGAGAGCAACAGCTGCAAAAGGCTGGTTTGTGAGATCAGAAGATTTTTCTGTGACACAATCTGGAAATCATTTCCATGAGACATGCAATAATTAGGTAATAAAACCTATATTTATATTTAAAATAAAACCTATATTTAATGAAGCAATTTGGTAAGCAATTGAAACTCAATTGCTGATGAGACTATTCTCCTTATTTATTGTTTTCCCATTAACTGCAGGCCCTAGAGCATTTGCTTGTAGAAAGATTACCCAGTGATTAAAGAAGAGAAGAAAAAGGACAGGATTTTCCATTATAATTCACGTGAAGATAAAAATCTATAGTGGATTATTTTCCCAAACAACTACATTCCTTTGCCAGGTATTATAGTAACTTCTCTTTAAAAACAACAGTTGCATTCTCCCCAAAATAAAATAATGTCAGAAAATGCAGCAACTTTGGAAAATGGTTCAGAAACATAGATAGCTTACAAATATAAATCAAGTGCACTGGTCCTCCTGCATTCCCATTCTGTGATTCAATAATTCTTAACCCTTTTCATTAATCGAAAGAAAGGAGATAGATGGATTTATCGCAATATGCACTAAGCCATAGTTTGTTTAAATTCGAACTCGATTGCAGAAAATACGACTTCAGCAACAGAATGGTCAATACTTGGAATGCACTACCTGATTCTGTGGTTTCTTCCCCAAACCCCCAAAACTTTAACCTTAGATTGTCTACTGTTGACCTCACCCGATTCTTAAAAGGTCAGTAAGGGGTGTGCATAAGCATATCTACGTGCCTACCATCTCTGTCCTACTGTCCCCATTTTTATTATTATTATTATTATTATTATTTAATTTGATTTATATGCTGCCCTTCTCTGGAGACTCAGGGCGGCTTACAATGCGTTAAGCAATAGCCTTCATACTTTTCAGCTTATTGCCCCCACAAACTGGGTCCTCATTTTACTTATCTTAGAAAGGATGGAAGGCTGAGTCAACCTTGAGCCTGGTGAGATTTGAACTTGCAGTAATTGCAGGCAGCTGTTGTTAATAACTGTTAATAACAGTGCTTTAGTCTGCTGTGCCACCTTGCTCCTTGCGCCACCAGGGCTCCTTAATGGGATCACGGGTGGGTTCTACTCATCTTTACTACCGGTTTGGAATGGGATTGCACGCGCAAGTGGTGCAAGCATGCATGCCTTGCTTTTATGCATGTGCAGATCCCCGGATGACATCCGGGTCAGTGGGTGGAGTCTCCAGCCACTTTTACTACCTGTTCTTGCGAACTGGTCTGAACTGGGAGCAACCCACCACTGATTGAGCTCTCAATAATAAATATGGCTTGTAAAATATTTTTCATAAATTATAGTGGTTGGAGTCAGGTAACATTCTAGGCCCAGAGTAAAGCAATCATATGATGGCTTTGCATAATGTGTCACATGTTTCTGAGGGCTTATGTATTTGCACCTATTTCTGCTATCATGGAATTATAATTCTAAGGTTAAGGTTAATCATTTATCCCAGATGTTTCATGCAAAGTTTCAATATGATTTATTTATTTGTATCTTGCTTCTATTATTTTTACAAACAACTTTCCCCACAAATTTGAATTAAGAGGGAATGACTGGCCCAAGGTCACCCAGCTGGCTTTTGTGGCTAAAGTGGGACTAGAACTCCTAGTCTCCTGCTTTCTAACCTACTTGCCTTAATCACTAGATTAGACTAAACTGGTTCTCTTATGATAAAATTACCCACACACTGAATAATGTAGAAGCAGCACAAGCACTGTAGCAAATTATTAGGAAACTGTCAGGATTAACGACTTGCCTCTTTCAACCAACTTCCTCCCCCCCCCCCAAAAAAACAAAAACAAATGGAGATTTGTTTTTAAAATGTGAAAGGGATGAAGAAAGTGGCAGTAGCCAAAATCCTCCCAACTGGGAGCCCAAATGAATGAGCATTAACATGGAGAGATGGAGGATGAGGCCTAAAAAGCCTCCAGGCACTGTTTTATGTGTTACCAACATGTTAGAGCCAGTTGCCTGGCAACCTGTTCCCTAGTTAAAATTTGGGATGGCAATAATTACAGGCAGGAAACCAGAAAGGACGCACCTTTTGTGCCAACCGCCCCCCCCCCCATTGGTTGGAGGCAGCTGAGACGAGAAGCATGGGAGAGATGACCTTCGCACACTCACTCAAGCTCTCATTGTCTCTTGGTTGGATGACTGCAATGCCCTCTACATGGGGCTGCCCTTGGGGTATACCTGGAGGCTCCAGCTAGTCCAGAATGCAGCTGCACGGGTTGTTACGTTAACGTCCCGCTACTCCCGGCAACACCTCCCCTGCACGAGCTGCACTGGTTGCCAGTGGCCTTCTGGATCCGCTTCAAGGTGCTGGTACTTACCTATAAAGCCCTTCATGGCATGGGCCCGAGGTACTTGCAGGACAATCTTCTACCGGCCTCCCACCGCCCTGTGCGCTCTCATAGAATTGCCCTCTTCCGAGTGCCGTCGGCCAGACAATGTCTGCTGGCGACCCTCAAGATGAGGGTGTTCTCTGTGGCTGCACTGACCCTCTGGAACGAGTTACCCACCAAGCTCTGGATGGCTCCTGATCTCCACACTTTCTGTACTGGCTTGAAGACATGGCTTTTTCACCCTGACCGTTTATGGGATTTTAATTTTGGGGATTTTAAATTTGGACTGTATTTTAGTTTTTATCATTGTTGTTTTAATCTATGTGAGCCTCCCTGAGTCTCACAGGAGAAGGGTGGCATATAAATTTTAATAATAAATAAATAATAAATAATGACATCCATTTTGAAATGAGATGTCCCCTCCATCTCTGCTAATGTTCAGAATATCATTCTCAGAGATAGTTCTTTGCACAACCCTGGGTACTTTTAGGTCTCCTGCTAGGCAGAGCTCCTCCCTCCCCCCCCCCTTTCTTCCTTCTTTCCTTCCATGAAACAGAACCTGGATTTTCCAAAAATAAAGCTGTGCCTACTTAATGACCATTCATTCAGTGACCATTCAAACTTACGATGGTATGAATGAATTATACCACCAGCCCTCGAAGTTCCAGTTGTCACATCATGATAACAAGACTGCAATGCAGACACTCAATTTGCGGCTTGCAATTATGACATTGCAGAATCTCACAATCACATAGTTGCTATTTCCATGACAGCACAGTGATTAGAATGCAGTACTGCAGACAAACCCTTCCCACAGCCAGGAGTTCAATCCTGACTGGCTCAAGGTTGACTCAGCCTTCCATTCTTCTGAAGTCAGTAAAATGAGTAAACCCAGGTTGTTGGGGGCAATGTTCTGACATTGCAAACCACTCATAGAGTGTTCTAAAACACTATGGAGTATTATATAAGTCTAAGTGGTATTGCTATTGCTATTGTTATTTGTAATCTTCTTTGTTAACTTCCTACAAGCAAAGTCAATGGGAAAGCCATGGTCACAAATGGTGACTGTGTGAAGTTCTTGATTAACAACGTTGTGGGGATTCACTTAAATATGGCAGCTAGAAAATGCTGGAACGGTTGTCGCTAAAATATGCAGCCACATAATGTTACACTTTATGGCCTCATTGCTTAGTTATGGAAATTCTGGTCCATTATTAAATAAGAATCATTTATATTGCATTCCCTTTCCAGATGCTTCCAGATTATTCTACTTGATCTCCTATGTTGTTACTTTAGGTAGCTGTTCACTCCACAAAAGTATAGATAATTGCTTACCAATGTGTCTCTTAGGCATTACTGTTGGCTTCTAGGAGAGAATCTGTGAGAGATGCTCTGCACATGCTCAAAAGTACACAGATTGAAAAAATAGTCTAACATTCAATCCCAATAAACTGGTGCAGATGATGCTCTGCAGAATAGACAGGTCTCAATGTACTGTCCGATGTAAGGATTAACGTGAACTGGAGTATAGCCAGTTGTTATCTGGATTGCCATCTGGATACTCCCTTAGGGTGGAACTAGATATATAAAGGAAAACACCAGGTTCTCAATCTGTTGTTTATTTGTTATTTGAACCATGTTAATACTGACATTAACATTAACAGTAATAGGATGGGGTATTATGTGAGAAAAGACTATTAAATGAAGAGGACAAAGCAGACCAGTCTTGTGGTGTTGGCTTGTTGGGTATTCTCACCATTTTCCAGATATTCATGTTTTCTCCACCCTCACACTAACTAAAATTCTCCAAAACATCTTAAGTATACAAAAAGATGCTCAAGGAAGAAAGAAAACAAAAGTCATTTAAAACATATAGCTTAAGGAGTGTAACAGCCACTGAATAGAACAGATAGATAGGAGACTAACAGATGCATCCGTAGCAGGAAAACTATTGTATATAAATAGGCAGAAAATTCCATTGACTTGCACTGGTGATGTTACCATGTCAGGTAATAAAACAACTACAAGCTTGGTTATTTGCAAGCAGATATCTGCAAGCAAATAACCAAGCTCAAAGACCATACAGAATCCCACATTATTTGGTAGGTCAGTCCTGAAAATTGGTGTGGGCAGAGTGAGAAGTGGAGATTCTGATGATAATAGCTTGCTCATCTTGGTTGATCTTGAAAAAGTTAAACAATATGAGACCTCACGAAAATAAAATAAGATTGCTTTATTGATTAGCCTATAGGCCATATCAAAGCACAAAGTTCAAACATATATCGCCAATAAAATCCTATACAATTTATTATTTTATACTAAGAGTTTTAAGTGTGTGTGTGTATATATGTATGTATGTATATATTTGTCTATGTAAGTTTTCACAGGTATATATGTGTATACAGGTAATATCTCGGGTTTCTTCCCGTGTAATTGTAAACATATCTTTCGAAGGATAGTAGCGACGTTTCGATGAAATCACATTCATCATCTTCTGGCTGATGTTCTCGGTTCGGTGCTTATGGGCAAATATATATATATATATGTATGTAGGTCTTTGGTTATTTGGATCTTCTCCCGCGTAAAATTGGAGCTCCTAGAAGCACGAAGCCGAAGACACCAGCCTGAAGATGACGAATGAGACTTTGTCGAAACGTCGCCAAGACACTTCCAATTTTACACAGAAGACCCGAATAACCAAAGACCTACATACAAACACCCGCGAAAACCTCAGAAATATACATACATACATACATACATACATACATACATACATACATACATATATATAGGTCTTTGGTTATTCGGGTCTTCTCCTGAAGACCCTTTGCTCCTGGAAGCACGAAGCCGAGAACACCAGCCTGAAGATGACGAATGAGACTTTGTCGAAACGTCGCCAAGATACTTCCAATTTTACGCGGGAGAAGACCCGAATAACCAAAGACCTACATACAAACACTCACGAAAACCTCAGAAAAGCTTATAATAATAGGCAGTGCTAAAAAGTCAAAATGAGCAATAAAGAATCATAGAAAATTAGAGAGGTTGAAATTGCTTAATTCATCTTTCAAGTTAAGCAGGAGGATATAGATATTGAGATATCCCATTAAATTAGGATTGCCATCAACCCAGCATATTGATATAGTATTATTGTCTTCTAATCTGCCTGGAGTTTGCTCTGCATTTCCTATCCTACTTTCAATTCTTCTGCAATTTCTTTTGGTCAGTCAGCAAAGAGGCTTTAATTATAAGAAGAGGAATTCAAGATGCATAATAATAGAATGATTTATGCTCATTGTATTCTTCTACAGCTTGTGTGTGTGTTTTTTAGTTAGGGTTATGTTTTTAATTTCTACTTTTAATATGCTTGTGTAGGTACTGGGTCCTAACACTTTAATTTTTAGGTTTGCACATTTCACCCAGGGTAGAATTATAGATTTCTTTTTATGCTTTAAAGTTTGGGCACTATAAACAAATGTTGGGGTAAACGCTCACTTGGATTATGCCGTTACTAATTTGTGTACTAAACCTGTTCTACTTTTAGGACTTTCTGAGCTATTAGGAAGGGATTGTTGGAAGGTATCTTACAGATATTAGCCATCTTCTCTTGTCCAGATGGTATAGCATAAGACAACTTGAAATCACATGGTTAGACAGAAGCTGAAAACACCCTGGAGGGGCGCCTGGAGGATCCAGCATCTTGTTCAAGACAATCCATCTTTTGTTCTCAGAGTATGCCTTCACAGCCAAATTCTCTTGGCCTTTGGAAAACCAGATGGGTCAGGGCTGGGAAGATTGGTTGAACAGATCCGAGTTTATTAACACACTGCAGTATGTAAGGTTGGATTGAATTCAGCTTCGGTTAATGTGGACCATCTTGTTCTGTGGTTGTATTAGAAGAAACTGAGTTTAAAAGACCAGCAGTTCTAATACAAAATAAAAATCAGTGCATGCATTTCAGGTTTTATATACTGTACATTTATATCAAAAAGTTTTGCAACCGTGTGAAGCAGAAGAATAGAATAGAGTAATCTTTGCAGTTTCTCAGAAATTGCCCAGAAAATTTGATGAGATATTTCAGGAAGAGTAGAACTTCTCTGAGATATTCCAACATTTTTGCATTATAACATGTTATATAGGAATGAAACAGAGTCTACAGTGTATATTGCTCACTATCAGTTTTGAAATTGTGGAAAATGAGCCACGATGGTCCCCAACCACAAATATGTACTGCTGACCCTAATGTAATATCACAA
The DNA here is from genome assembly GCA_038048745.1 of Coluber constrictor foxii. Taxonomy (NCBI): domain Eukaryota; kingdom Metazoa; phylum Chordata; class Lepidosauria; order Squamata; family Colubridae; genus Coluber; species Coluber constrictor. The sequence goes on from CM075961.1 coordinate 78,192,749, forward strand.
AAATCCATTCTAGTACCTTTCAGCTCTTGAATCAACTTCTGAAAGGAGCATAAATAAGTGAATTACCGATAATTATGAGATGTCAAATGAGGCCAACTTCTGATAATTTATATGAAGAAATGCCCTTAACTTTTATTTCTCCTTTTTGGTAATCCACAGCTTTTCCAAGGATATTCTAATAATATCTTTGAATCCATCTATCCAACTTATTCATGGCCTTCTCCTTTCACTTCCCAAACATTTGAAACATAATTTTTTTTCTCTAGGTCCTCATCCCCTGATAACATATGAGATTTTTTTAGTTGATCATTGGTTCAAGGGACCAGTCATTCTGTTTCATACCAGACCAATTGATAGTTTTTTATGAAGTCCATGATACTCCTAATAATCATTTCTAAATCTGTAATTTGAAGTATTTATCTTCTTTCTCTTGCTATTTCTCAACGTCCAGTTTTCACAGCCATACACTCCCACTGGAAAAAAGATATAATTTTAGTAACAACAAAGATTTGCCTAGCTAAAGTAATAACTATGCTGATCTTTGTTGTTACTGAAATAATACTATCTTTCACTATCTTATTTAAGTTTCCTATTGCTTTCCTTCATATAAAATAATTAATTTTCCCATCTCCACTGTATTGCTATCATGATTTATTCTTAAACTCAAGACACAAAATTATTTACCAGCAACTGCAAGTTAAATAGGAAGGAAGATTAACATTAATTTTATTTTCCTAATATTTAATATTAACTTGAAATTTTCACTATGCATATTTACTTTCCTGTTGAGCTCCTCTAAGTCTTCTTTCTGTTCAGTTAACATAGTTGCAGTATTTACATACCTTAAACTGTGAGTGTTTCAATTTTCAGTTCTTATTCCACTTTCAGTGCTGCCATTCTGATAATATATTCACTATACTAGTTAGGCAGACATGGGTACAATCTGTTTCAAATTCACTCCTTTTTCTATTCTGAACCATTTTGTTTCTCCAAATTCTAAACTATGTCTTAGTATCTTTATTATTCCAGATGGAGTGTTAAGAGGAGAAGTCTTCAAAAAGAGATGAGATGGGGGAAACCATCATGCCGAAAACTAAGGTTACATCATTTTTTAAAAATGAAAATCAATAGGCACATGGCAAACAGAAGGGACATTATCTTTCCACATCACAGTTTTTGCATAGCTTAAAGCTGCAGCCATTCAGTCCGATCATTTAAGACATAAGAATTCTATCTCAGATATGCTTAGCACCTCCATGTCAGAATCTATAGATTTGGAGGAATATGTGGAACAAAATCTGTGCATACTTCCTGACTTTAGAAGTTTCAGAAAACAGCAAACATTTAAAAAGCTTTGTGATTTTCCTTGACTCTCAGAAGAAAGACAGTCATTGACAAAAAAAAAAGGCAGTAATCTATCCTTGATCATGGTACTAGGGAAGAGAGTACAGCTTGCCAAAAATTCTGTACTAATGCCTACAGATTGCAAGCAGTTGGGTCCCAAGTAACAGCTTGGTGGGGAGGTGGAACAATGGAAGAGTTCCCAGAATGGCTCAAGTCTAGCAGGAATTAAATCTCTAAGAGACCCTTCTCTATTTGATGCACAACAGATATGATGCCTGCATATGAATGATTGTATATGTGAAGATAAATTACAGTGCTTTCTGAAACAGTCAATATAGCCATACGATAGCCATGTTATCTATGGAGATGCTTACATTGGCTATAAGTTTTGCTTTGTGATTTCATATTGTCTCTTTAACTCATCTTATTTATTATATTTGCTTGCTGTTCTTATTCCATTTTTGTTGTACTTTTTATTTCTGAGCCACCCATAACTTTTACAAAGATAAGTAGCTATATGGTAGATAAATAAATAACTAAACAATCTAGAAATTTGATATAGGGGAGATCTGGCTTATCCTAAAACTGCTCTATCTATCTATCTATCTATCTATCTATCTATCTATCTATCTATCTATCTATCTATCTATCTATCTATCTATCTATCTATCTATCTATCTATCTATCTATCTATCTATCTATCTATTGGTTTGATTTATATGCCGCCCTTCTCTGGACACTCAGGGTGGCTTACAATGAGTTTTAATGAGTTTTTAACTTGCTTTATGCCGAACAACTTCCACCAAATATCAGCAATCAGTTATATGGGAAAAATCATTAAAGGGCATTAACTATTAATGCAACCAGTTACTATGACATTTAATTTATGCATACTTGTGCAATTTTTAAAGAACACAAGTATTTTCAATCCTCACAGTAAGTCTTTAAGATTTCTGTTTCTATTTTAAGATGAACAAATTAGAGGGCTGAGAAATTTCACACAAATCAAACAATGGCCATACAGTGTTATGTTTTTTCAGAGGTAATGTTATTAAATTAAATGTATTTATTCTAAGAGAGGATGTAAACAAACTATATCACGCATAAATTTAAGGAGGAAAATATGCAGTGGTACCCCAAGGTTCTGTTTTGGGGCCCAGTACTCTTCAACATCTTCATTAATGATTTAGATGAGGAGATAGATGGGGAACTCATCAAATTTGCAGATGACACCAAGATGGCAGGAATAGCCAACACTCCAGAAGATAGGCTCAAGATACAGAAGGATCTTGACAGACTTGAATATTGAGCGCTATCTAACAAAATGAAATTCAATGGTGAAAAAAGTAAGGTTCTACATTTAGGCAAAAAAACCCAAATGCACAGGTATAGTATAGGTGAGCCTATGGCATGCGTGCCAGAAGTGCCACTCAGAGCATATTTCCAGGCATGTGAGCCTTTGCCTGTTGCTCTTCTGAGTTCTGGTGCACCGGCCAACTAGTCTTCATACGCATGGGAGTGCAGGAAACCGGAAGAACAGCTTACCAGTGTGCATGCTGGAAGATCCACATCCACCCCCTCCCCCAGGCTGGCCACCCCACCCCTTGCACCTACCACTGCCGGGGACAAGAGGGGAGAGGGCCGGGGCATTTCTTGCACTGCCATTTCTGGCCAGGATGCTGGAGGAGGTGGAGCCGCCGTCAGGCAGGTGAGCTGCTCCAGGAGGGCCAGAGGGGAGCATAGCTCCTCACGCATGGAGATGCTGCCGAGGGCCTGGCTTGCCAATGAGGGAGTGGCTGCATGGGCCGGCCAGTTGCTCCTGCCCTTCCCCCTGTGGCTGCTGCTGTTGCTGCTGTCAGCGTTCCAATCAATGTCCTAATTATTACAGGGTGGAAAGGTTGCGCAGGAACTGAGTCCACACGGGAGGAACGTTTGTCTGGCGCCGGGGTATGAGGCGCGCTGGATGGGAAGCAATCACACTCTCTTGGCAGAAGTGACAGAAGGGGAGGGGCTGCACTGTCTTGTTTTTGGTGGCGGGCTGGGGGGAGCACTTCATTGACACTCTTCTGGCCAGCTGGTCTTCATGCGTGCATGCATGCATGCCAGAAATCGGAAGACCAGGTGGCTGGCGCGCATGTGTGTGCCGAAAACCAGAAGATCACAGTTGCTCTTCCTGTTTCTGGCACGCATGCTCAGTGCCGAAAAGGTTCACCAACACTGGTATAGGTGGTACCTGACTCAATAGTAGTAACTGTGAGAAAGATCTTGAACAATCACCTAAATATGAGCCAGCAGTATGCTGCAGCTGCCAAAAAAACCAACACAATTCTAGGCTGTATAAACAGAGAGATAGAATCACATGAAGTGTTAATACTACTATATAATGCTTTGGTAAGACCACATTTGGAATACTGCATGATGTAAAAAAGATGCTGAGACTCTAGAAAGAGTGCAGAGAAGAGAAACAAAGATGATTAAGTGACTGGAGGTTAAAACATATAAAAAACAGTTGCTGAAACTGGGTGTATCTAGTTTAAGGAAAAGAAGGACTAGGGGTGACATGATAGCAATGTTCCAATATCTCAGGGGCTGCCACAAAGAAGAGGGAGTCAACTTATTCTCCAAAGCATCTGAAGGCAGGACAAGAAGCAATGGATGGAAACTAATCAAGGAGAGAATCAACCTGGAACTAAGGGGAAATTTCCTGACAGAACAATTAATCAGTGGAACAACTTGCCTCCAAAAGTTGTGAATGCTCCAACACTGGAAGTTTTTAAGAAGAGGTTGGACAACCATTTGTCTGAAATGGTATAGGGCAGTGATGGAACCAAGCACGTAAGTGCATGCACACGTGCGCGCACCCATAATGCAATGTGCATGTGACACCCCCATGCGCCCCATCCCCCGCATGTGCTGCAACTTAGCCACATATGTGCGTGTGACCCACGCACATGTGGCCCACCCCCTATGCATGCGTGGCAGGGACCTAAAGAACAGCTGGCTGGCGGGAGGCGCATGCGCATGTACAGCAGAGCTGAGCTGGGGCGACAGCTTGTATGCCATAGGTTCCCCATCACGGTTATATGATTTCCTTTTTGAATAGGGGGTTGGACTAGAAGACCCTCAAATCCTTTCCAATTCTGCTATTCTGTTACTTCTATTATTTCAAGCCATACCTATATTGACAATTGATTTACTTTTTAAACAACAGCATACCTTTCTAGATTTGTATGGCAAAGTAGGAAACCAGGAATTAAATATAAACTGTTGCAAGATGTGAACAAAACAGCTAAGATAGGTTTACCCATTTTAAAATTCTATTTTGAGGTATATTGTTTGGTATGAATGGAAGGACTTTGAAGAATAGAAAATTGGAGATAGAGGAACATGATTCGAGATTTGGTTGGCACAGCTATTTATGGTTTAACAAATCTAAAGTTAATTAAAAAAAACATTTTGTTAGATCTGCCATACTAGCAGAGTTTAGAATAAATACAAAGCAAAGTTGTCTTCTAAAATCCCTTATGATTGTCACCCCAGGAAGCTTTTTTTAAAGAAGAGCTACTATGTCTATCCAAACTTGGCTGACTTATGCTGATTTACTGATTTTTATTGATTAAATTAAAAACAAGGGAAGAGCTGGAAAAGAAAGATTATATGTGTCCATGGTTTTTGCTTATGCACAACTGGATATAAGGAATTATATTTTTGTAGATGAAAAATCAGATTCTAAAAGAAATGTATATATTAATGACAAACATCTTACAGAACTACCTGTTCTACCAACCCATCTGCAGTCACTTGATTAAAATTCAGGTGAGTGGAAATCTGCCTGTCAAGATAGTTCAAACGAGTACATAGTCTTATTAAATGCTAAGAATCTGAACTACTAACAGTTAAAGCAAATTGGCTGTAGATAAGAATCAGTGGCATTCAAGGTGGGCTGGGCTTAAGTCTCTTATGGGCACAAAGAGACTTGAAACTGATGATACATTTGACCCCTCCATCGGGCCTAGCCTGGTCATCTCCTACACCTCCTGCCTTTACAAGTGATTGTAGGACATTGCAACTCCCCCCACCCACCTAATGTTCCCCATATCCTACTTCATTAAGTCTCCTGGCCCTTCTTCCCACCTAGTTGGGTCCTCAAAGACCTTGAGCCTACTTCCAATCCTGCTAGGTCCCACATCTTTGAGCCTCCTCCTGCTCTATCATGCCTTGCTCCATTTATTTATTTCAAAGATTGTCTTTCCAAAAGAGAATCAGCTGATGCGCTATGCAGTCTTCTTAAACAGAAGCCATCACATGCCATGCCAGAAGCGAGTGCTATTTTGAAAGTGGTCACAATATGAGAATTGTAGATACCCTCAAAATGCTTCTGGGATGGCACAAAGTGACTTCTTTATAAGAAGGCTACATGGTACATTGGCTGATTCTTTTTCAGAAAGGTATTTTTGAAGATCATCTTGCCAAAAGAGCACAAAGACAGCTCTTCTCTTTGTGTTAATTTCTATTTTATCTTTCTTTGAAACTTAATAAAGAATGTTTAGAAAAAAAATCTGCCAGACTATCCTTCTCCTTTACATGGATGATCTGAAAATGTATGGAAAAACATAATCTGAAATGGAATTGCTGCTCAACACTCTCCAAATGTACAGCCAAGCTATTGCAGTAGAATTTGGACTGAAAAAAATGTGCCAATCTTACCATCATCAAGGAAAAAATAACAAACACTGAAGGAGTCAAGATGCCCTACAGAAATATCATCAAGAATTTGGATGAAAAAGATTGCTACAAATATCTAGACATCCTTCAGGCTAATTATATCATGCACATTGAAATCAAGGTTAGCAGTAAATGAGAATGAAGATTTTCGGAGAAGAAGATCTCTAGAAAATAACAAACTGAGTGGCAGAAATACCATTGAAGCAATTAACACCTGGGCAATTTCAATCATTAGATATATAGCTGGAATAATGGAAGATGGAAGCTGAATTAAGAGCCCTGGATAGGAAGACAGTGAAACATGCCCTTCATCCATACAGCAAAGTTGAGAGACTCTATTTACCAAGGAGCATAGATAGGCATGGAATGTTGTGAGTATACCAGGCAACTGAAGACAAAAAAATTGGAATCGAGCCGCCTCACAGCTGGCAGGCGGCTCGCACAACCTGCTCCTCAGCGGGAGGAGCAGGGAGAGCTTCTGGGGGTGAGGCTGGGCCCCCTGAGCCGCCCCAGGAATGCTTCGTTTGTCCTGGGGAGGGCTCAGAAGGATGGCCCCCTCCATACCCTCCAGAGAATGCTCCGCGTCAAGACTGTCCTCTGCTAATTAGTGGAGCCAGACGCTGGAAGCAACACCACAGCGTCTATCGAGTAAGCTGAAAGAGAAAGAAGAAAAGTCGGAGCAAGTATGGATTCTTTTACTGATTTTTTTCCTGATTTTTTTGGAAGAGGAAAGAGGGGAGGAGAGGAAGAGAAGTGTAGTTGCCTGAGTAATTCTGAGAAGTGAAAGTTCTTGAGAAAGTTTTTTAAGATGGCGACTGGTTTTAATTGAAGAATTGCCAGAGTGTCTGAAATGGAGGCTTTGAAATAAATATCTTGTTATGGGAAAGGCACTTAAAGTAAGAAGAATTTTTCCTTATTCTTTTTTTGGATATCTTTTTTTTTCTTTAAAAAAAAATTAAAGTAAAGTAAAGCAAAATAAAGTAAAGCAAAGTAAAGCAATTTAAAGTAAAGTAAAGATGACTAAAGGAAGGGGGGGCTCCCCCATGAGCCAGCTGAAGTATAAAGCTGAGATGATGCATTTGTGTGGATTGGCAGAAGGGGACTTAAAAGATCTTATAACAACTTCCTTACCAAGCGTAGTTGACAAAATTAAAAATTCACAGAAGAATCTTGTGGACTTGATTGCTGGAAAGCAAGACCAATTAAGTCAAACTATTATTAAAGTAATCTCAGATCTTTCAAATGTGGTGATTGAAATGGAGGAGAAAGTGACTGAGATCAGTAGTAAATTTGATTCTCAGATACAAAAAATACAAGGAAAGTTTGTGGAAGCTCAGATTCGAAATCAGACCATACAGAATGATATTATTATGCTTCAAATCAAAACTATGGCATCAGCGATTAGAGTGAGAGGTATTAGAGAAAATCAGAGAGAAGACTTAAAAGCAATTTCTGCAAAGGTCTTTGCTGAATTACTTGAGAAAGAAGATGAGATAATTCTTGGTTGTATAGAGAAAGTTTATAGAGTCAACTCACGAGTAGCCAAACAACGGAATCTGCCTAGAGATGTGGTTGTTTACTTTACTGATAAAAGGTTGAGAGATGACATCTTACAAAAGTCCTACTCTGCCAGGGTGCAAGTGGAAGGTGCACAAATCAATATCTTCAAAGAGTTACCATCGAAGGTTTTAAAGAATAGGAAAGAATTTGCTTTTTTAACTAAGGAACTGAAGAAAAGTAATATCCCATTTAGATGGGACTTGCCAGTTGGCTTAATTGTTAGATATCATGGTGTGAGATATTGTTTGAATACTATTGGAAAAGCAGAACACTTTTATAAAAATATCTTCAAGAGAGCCATTGAATATGGGAAGAACAAGAAACAAGAAAGAGAGTCTGTAAAAGGCAGACAGAAGGAAGAGATTCAAAGTATGAACCAAAGAATGTTAAAAGTACAAGGAGTACAAGGTGGTTTTTTAGAGGATCCTATTAAGGACTTCTCAGATGGGAAAATCGAATATCCTGGTGAATTCAGAGCAGGAGCACCGGATCCTGAACTACGGGAGCAAGATTTTAAAAATTTTATAACTCGAGATGAACAGCAGCAGGGGTCCAATGCTCCCCAAGAAATGGAAGGTGATGTCAAACAGCAGGAAGAAACCGATGAGGAAATTCAAGTGGTATGTACTGATGAGTTTCGTGAAGTCCTTCAGCATCTACAGTTTTTATCAGAATATATGGAAAGTGTGGTAAAAAGTTTATAAAAATTTTCTAAAGTCTATATTAAGTTGGATTTATGGATTATAATGACTTCATCCGGAGTTGGAGGTTTACAAAAATTTGTACTATCTGGAATTGGATTTATCATCCTGAGTAAGTTTAACAGATTGCTGCAGTAGTAGCAGCAATCTGTGATTACCCTACTATAAGTTCTTTTTTTGGAATTTATCATCCAGGAGGAAAGAATGGAAATGAAAACATCTTACAGCCAGAAGGAGTGAATAACAAAGGGTGGCAGGATTTGAAAGAGTTTTAAAAAAAACATCTGGGAATGCAGTTTCTAGAGATTTTTTCTTCCTTTTTGTTTGATTTTTATCTCAAGGATTGGTGGAGCTGCATTGGATTTTTCTTTTTTTTCTTGTTGAAATAGTATAAATTAGTTTGAATGATTCTACCTAGAGGAGAGAATATCTTCGTGGTTGCATATTGTTTATACAAGGTCACACGGGGGGTTTAAGTGGAATGTTTTATTTCACTGATGGGGGCAGATAGAAGACGAAGCTTATTGGAATTGGATAAATGTGGAGAAAGAATATTTAACTTCAATCAAGATGAAGAGAAGATTGTAATTTGGATTATGGAAAATTATAATATATGCATAATTGCATTATACTGTATGTTTTGTGTTTTTCTTTTTTTTTTTTGTTTTTTGTTCTTCAGTGTTTTTTTATTTTATTTTTATTTTTTCCTTAACTAAGGGGAGCAGTTGGGCCAAATTACTTGATATTATTTGATATGAATGTGTAGGTTACACTATTTTGGGGGGATTGAGTTAGGTATATGACTTGTAATGTTAATATTAATGGGTTATATAAAGGTCAGAAATTTTTTAAATTGCTAAATATGATAATGGTTGTTATTTTTGGGTGTTTTTCTTATTATAGTATTGTTAATTTTAGATAAACATTTATTTGTATGGATTTTTTCTTCTCTTTTTTTCTTTCTTTTTTTTTCTTAATACTCTTTTAGTTCTTTTTTCTCTTTCTTCTCTCTTCCTTTTAATTTAGAATTGAATATATAATAGTTTTCGCTTTTCTCTTTGTTATAAATTTTTGTTGTTTTTCTTTTAAAAAAAATGTGTAGCGGAAGTCAGGGGGGGAGGGGAAGGGAAGGGGTGTGGTTGGGGGGAGGTTGGGGGGGAAGGGGAGGGGTGGGGTGGGCGGGGGAGGGGGAGGGGTGAAAAAGGGGGAAAATTTTGTATTGTAAAACTTTTTCAATAAAAAAAAAGGCATTGGAAGAATATCTGAAGGACAGTGAAGATGTTGCATTGAAGAAACTACTACACCATTTATCTATCTATCTATCTATCTATCTATCTATCTATCTATCTATCTATCTATCTATCTATCTATCTATCTATCTATTAGATTTATATTGCCACCTATTCACCCATGGCGATTTAAGGCAGCTTACAGAATACAAAAAACCACATTTAAAAAACAGTAAAACTCATACAAAATAAAATAAATTCATGTAATAAAATCACCCCTGACCCGTGACCCCTGACCCCTGACCGGCTCCCCCCCAGCGACAGCCGATCACATGAGCCATTTAATGGGCTCCATCCTGCTCTGCCCACTGGCAGAACCAAGTTTTCAGTGCCTTCCGGAAAAGAATTAGGGTGGGGGCCATTCTAATCTCTGGGGGAATGATGTTTCAGAGAGAGGGAACCACAATGGAGAAGGCCCTTCTTCTGGGTCCCACCAGGTGTATTTCCCTCGGGGATGGGACCTGCAGTATTCTCTGCCTCCTTGCTCTAATGGGTTGGGTAGATATGACCAGCAAGAGATGGTCCCTCAGATGAACCTGGTCCCAAGCCATGAAGGGATTTAAAGGTGACAACTAGCACCTTGAATTGCACCTGAAAGCAAATTTGCAGCCTATGCAGCTCGTGCAGGAGATGGTATATGCGCACACTGGGGTCTGCACAAAACCATGCGGGCCGCTGCATTTTGCACCAACTGGAGCTTCCGGATGCTCTTCAAGAGTAGCCCCATGTAGAGCGTGTTGTAATAGTTAAGACGGGAAGTGACTAAGGCATGAGTGACTGTGAGTAGGGATTGCTGGTCCAGGAAAGGGCATAACTGGCACACAAGTCACAGTTGCGTGAAAGCCCTCCTGGCCTCAACTGTTACCTGCTCTTAGAGCAGGAGTTGTGAGTCCAAGAGGACCCCCAGATTACACACAGGGTCTGTTCGGGGTAGTGCCACCCCATCCAAGACCAAAGATGGAAATTCTCCCTGAGCTAACGAAGAGCCACTCAGTCTTGCTAGGGTTTAGTTTCAACCCATTGCTCCCCATCCAACCCCTAACAGCCTCCAGGCACTGCGAGAGGGAGGACATGGCATCACTTAACTCACTACAGACTGAGACATACAGCTGAGTATTATCAGCATATTGGTGATACCTCAGTCCATGGTGACGGATGATCTCACCTAATGGCTTCATATAAATGTTGAACAGGAATGGAGAGAGTACCGAGCCCTGTGGCACCCCATATAGCAGTGGGCGAGGGCTGGATCTCTCCCCTCCTCTCAACACTGACTGAGAGTGACCATAAAGACTTACTCAATACCAAAGAGACCAAACTGGCCTATAAGAAAAGGCAAAGGAATAGAAAAGAGACATGGCAAGGCAAAGTATTATATAGGGACTACATAAAAAATTTAGGAATCAAAGCAGATTAGCAATAGCTAAGAACAAGAAACAGAACAGTTAATTCTGGCTGCGCAAGACCAAGCCTTAAGAGCAAATGCATATAAAGTGAGAATTGAAAAGCAAATATCATCTCTGTAAAGAAGCCGAAGAAACAATGGAGCACTTAGTTGGCTGCTGCAAGAAGACTGCATCGACTGACTACAAACAACAGTAACAAGAATGGTGCATTGGAATATCTGCAAGAAATACCACTTGTCAGCAAGTAAAAACTGGCGAGACCAAAAATAGACAAAGTAATAGAAAATGAAGACGCTAAAGTGTTCTGGGACTTTAGAATGCAAACAAACATCTGCCACACAACACTCCAGCCCGAACAATTGTTGATAAGAAAGGTACAAAACAAATTCTGCATAGTGGCCATTATCCAGTAGCTGGAGACAGCAGAATAGAAAGAGCTGAAGAAAATAGCAGAAATAGTACCAATAGTAACATGTGCCTTAGGTACAATCTCAAAATATCTAGACCACCAGTCAGACACTACCAGCATTGACAAGAGTGGCAAGATGGCCAATAAAACAAACAAACAAAATTACTATCAATAAATTACAAAAAACTGGAACAATTTATATCCTGTGAATGATACTTTTAATATTGTTAAACATCAGCCTATCCCAGGCCCTTAAGGACTTGATAGGTAGGCAAAAACACCAAATCCAGTTTAAACATCTGTCTGGCCATAATAATGCCTTTTAAAATCTAGGGTTGTGAAGGTATCTGGGCATTTCTCTTCTGCCTTCCCCTTCAATTTCTTTCATTTCCATTTTATTGGGAAGGAATTTTCAATTTTCTTTCTGGCAGTCCCAGTAGCCTGGCGACACATGTAAAACCTTGCTGACATCGTTGCCAAACAGACTATGTGTGGGAGTGACAAATTACATGGCATTTGTGGGGGAGAACAATTAGGGAAAAGAGAGAGAATATCTGTAAGTAAGCTTGTGAGAATATTAACTTGTTCCATGCAGGGGAGGGAGGGGTTTTCCTTTTTTGCTGCCATATTTTCATCTAGCTCACTAAGAAGAAAAATTGCTTTTAATATTTGAAGAATAGATTTTCAGTTAAATTGTGTTGGGTAGAATAGTGCTATTCTTTCACTTACTTGATTAATTTAGATGAAAAAGTTAATTAAGAGGCGTCTGTGGATATCCTTCATATTCTCTGCGATCCTATTTCCAGCAGCGGCTCTTGATTTTTGTACACATTTTTGTTAAATTCCCAAATGACATGTCTTCATCTACTTGTGGGGCAGTGTGAATATCCAGGAAGGCTAGAGAGTGATGGAAAGAGTAATAGTAGAAATCTACAACAGCAGCAGTAGCAACCTCTACCATGCACAGCAATAAAAGAACTCAAGAATATAACCAAAAGAACTTTGAAAGACATTACTCCGAACTCCAAGGTTAAGGTAAAAAATATAGAAGTCATGATCAAGGATATATAGATAAAAATACTTTTGAGTGATTACACAGCATGAATATTAACCCACATCTATTCTAGAACAGTCTATATTCAGCCAAACTCCATTTTCCAACATAAATAATTATTTGCACCCATGTTGCCTCTTTCAAATTTTATAGATTGCCATTTAGTAATACTGTTCAGGTAAATTGCTAGAGTTGCCATAAGGTCTAATTCATCCCTATCAGCTCTGCAGGAGCTACATAATTTTTTTTTTGCATCTTATCTCTTACACATGTACATTTAAACATAAATTAAAACATATTATTATATTACCATCAGTTTGCCATTCTGCACCCAGCAACTGATAAGGTACTAATTGAAAATCTAATAGCAAATCTTTTTTGTTTTTCTAAGCATTCTTCAGCTAAAAGAACATTTTCCTTGTTTTCCAAGAGACATAGTACAGATGACTGCAAAGTACACTGCGCACACAGATGGAGAAAAGCCTACAGCAATATCTAATTGTGGTGATAGAGATTATATAATATCTACATGTATGTGCATGCATATTCTCTCAGGCAGTGATCCTTGGGTGTGAGAATAAGATGTTGCCACTGATTTTTAAGACTGACAAGTATGACAAAATGAGAAGGGATCCCTGAATCAAAGAAACCACAGATGTTATTATATAATACGATACTAGAAATTGGTATAAATATATTTATTAGACTTCAAAGCTGTGTAAAAGCCATGCATTTTGACTGCTGAGTAGCCTAGACATAGAGCTGCATGTATGCCAAACACGTTATAATTTTAGCTTCTATTGCTCAGATATGAATAAAGCCCCCACCTATTATTTTTTGTAATATCAAAGAAACAAATCATCATTCAGCCACGTTTGTGAAAGTTGCAATATTAACCATTCTGGTCATGCTGGTTGTGGAATTCTGGGAGTTGAAGTCCACATAGTGTAAAGTTGTTAAGGTTGAGAAACATTGGTCTAAAAGACAAACTTGGTGCTATTTCCTGGAAAGTTTATTTATTTCTCCCTTATCCCATTTCAAGGCCACCCATCTCCTTAAAAACTGCGGCAGCTTACAAATAAACTAACTATACCTATAAAAAAAACATACAGAAGAAACAAATGAACAAAACAAGCTGCTTCTCCATCCTTCCAAGTTGGTACCCTCCGAAGAATGATTATTCTACCTTTATTATTTTTTACATATATTTAATATTCTTTCCTCCTCCTATATTCTCCACAACTCTGTGAAGTGGGTTGGGCCAAGATTGAGTGACCCAGCAGGTTCTCATGCCTAAGGCAGAACTAAACTGTCTCCTGGTTTCTAGACTGATGCCTTAATCACTAGATCAAACTGGCTCATTGTACAGATAAGAAACAGTACCATCTTGTCTGACTCTGAAGCTGTACCTTCTCAGCATCTGCAGCATCTGGCCTGTGGAATAGCATCTCCCAAGACATTTGAAGGGTCCCAACTCTGCAAGCCCAACACAAGGTGTTATTTCCTCAAGCATCTAGGTAGATGCTCTGCTAGCTTTTTTCTTCTTCTGTTAATGGGCTTTTGTTTATCCTTAGGTAAGAGGGTGATGCTAACCATAACCCTAATATGTTGCATTTTTTTCTGTGTTTTAATACTTGTAAGCTGCCCAAAGTCACTTGGGGCAGTTACATAAATCTAAATTTTAAAGAATTCCCATATCCAAGTTCATGCTCCTATGTTTTTCCAATCTCATTCTATTTTTTACCACTTATAGTCTATAACTGACAGGAGTCTTAGATTTAGCCAGCATAGGCGTAAATGAAGAATGCTGGGAAAATGTGCATCTACAACTTTTTGTTTTTGTAACCTCCTTCATCTGTTTTGTTGAAATCTGATTTTCCATTGAACATCAGCAATGTAATTTTCTGTTTTAATAGAGCAGTCCAAGGACCTCTTGATCCATGCAGTGGCCAAATCATCACATCATAAATCAGTCCACGTTGGTTTGTAAGGAGGAAGGGAGGACCTGGCAGTTTTTTAAAAAATTTTTTTAAATAAGATGAAATTTGTAAGAGCCCTAGATTATTAGGAAGGTAAAGTTTGCCCAATTCTATAAAAAGGCAGGAAGACACACCTTCATTTGTATACAAGCTCAGAACAGAACTTACTTCAATGACCTTCGGAACTTTGTGAAGAAGACAAGAACTTTGTGAGGGATGAAGAGTGCATGTTCTGCTATTATAATGTATTATTATTATTATTGCTTTAATTTTATTATTGTTTTACTGATGTACTCGGCTAGGACCTATGTAGATTAATGGCATATAAATGGTGGAAATAAATTAATATATTTATTCTGCATAGGTAAAAAGAAAGCTTATTATTAGCTTATAAGGAATTATAAATGCATGAAAGATAATTAAATTAATGCAATTGAAATTGTCTTTAATCAAAATGAATGAGTTCTGTGCAATGATGAAAGGATTGGATGGAAAGAAATGATGAACTAGATGACTGGAAGATCAAGCAAAAATGAGAAAGTGGATGAATAAAAAAATCACAAAAATTGCCGTCAGTCACTTATATGGAGAATCTGGGTGGAATAAGATTATTGTATGATACCAAATATATACCAGTACATCCTTCCCTATATCCTTATGAGTGAAGATAAGGACACTTATAGAGTGAAGGATGCATCTATTGATTCCTATATCCAAAAGTATCAGATTTATACACAAAGATGTATATATTCCGAATTACCTATTGGAAGCAGAGCTCCATTTCAGATTGGAACTGAGTACAATCAGTGCTTCATTTTTCCTTGAGTTAAAAACAACTAGAATTTCTCAGTTCTGTGTGTTTTATGCTTCAGGCATAAATTTTATTTTTGGATAGAAACACCATTATTGTTATAATTTAAACTGTGTGTAATTATTTTAGACAGCTAGTTTAGTGTAGTAGTTAAGGTACAAGGCTACAAACCAGTAGATGGTGATGAATACTAGTCCCATCTTATGCATGAAACCAGTTGGGTAATCTTGAGCTGGTTATGAAGGCAATGACAAAGTATTTCCAGAAGTCAACACACTGATTTGAAGGCCACAACAAAAAAGGATTTTATCTGCTCCCCCCCCCCCAAAAAAAACAAAATTCCAAGCTTACCATTTCACATTATTGCTCCTACTACCACTGTGGCTCCTAATATTCAAAATCCCAAAGGGGGCATCTTCAAAGTTGTGACAACCATGTAAAATTAAAAAAAAAAAAGGGGGGGGGAGGGAATCAATATAGAGTCCTATTTTTCAGTCCACTCTTGAAGGTCCTGCAAATATTGCTCATTAATTATCTGAAGGTAAGGTTCAGACTTTGCTCTTATGGTAAAAATGCTAAGAGCCACGCCCATAGCGATTAGCTATGTGGCATTTCTTGAACAAGACCTTTGCCTGATTTCAAGAAAAAAACGTCTCCTGTTGGTTCTCAAAACAGGCTGAAGAGAAAGTACTTTCTTGGACTTGGTTCACACATCCTGCCAAATCTTTATTTTAATCATGGCTTGCTTAGTAAAATGGCTGGCTTCATACAATGTATATTGTAAAATCAAACAGTCTTACACACACACACACAAAATCCTCTCTATGTGTATATATAATGTATGTGTGTGTACATGTACGTGTGTGTATATATATGTATTACTATAATGTGTGAACCTAACGAAAATTCTGAATTTTGAGACTATTTTCTTTATTGTAATAGCTTTGCCTTCTATCACAATGTGAAAAGGATAGTAAATCTGGTATC
This sequence comes from Coluber constrictor foxii, assembly GCA_038048745.1. Lineage (NCBI taxonomy): Eukaryota > Metazoa > Chordata > Lepidosauria > Squamata > Colubridae > Coluber > Coluber constrictor. Next base: position 78,209,014 of record CM075961.1, read on the forward strand.
ACCACCCATTTTAACTAGGGATATTATTAGAGTAACCTAAAATGTCAGTATTAAGATATTCACTCATGCTTGCAGACTCTGGTCCATAAAACAATTACTTGTGAATTATGGTGCCCTCTACTGGCTTGGTTAGTCCAGAAGATATATCCTAATGGGAGCAGCATGTAAAGTGTAACATTTGCCATTATGCATATGGTATATATCCTGAAACAGATTGGCAGATTATGATCCTGAGGCTTGATAATTAGAGAGCAAAACGTGGGGATAGAACTTCAAGAAGCTTCCATATGACCATCCATCCCTACCATTTAGAAATCTGGCTAGGGAATTTTCAGGTATATGAAATAATCTACCACCCAATAATATCATAATGGCTGTTTTTGCCTATTGCAAAGGAAAAGGAAAAGATAGCTCATATTTTGCTATTTTTTAATTTAGGCAACAGCCCTAGAATTGTTCAGCACTAAATACAATTCCTTCAGCCAATTAATTGAACTTCAAAATAATCTCTGAGCTTGGTTCAGACTCACATGCTATACTTGATTCTCTGATGGAAGAGTTGGAAAAGAACTATAGCCTCTCTACTATTCCTTTTATTGTTTCCAGAAGATGCCCAAATGTATTGCATAGGGAAAACTTGGCATGTTATCTTTGCTCATTGATTTATTCAATTCAAAATTCCAAGTGCCTTTGCCAGGGCATTTTGCAACTTCCTTCTTTCTGTCCTTCTGCAGGCCATAATAAAACTCCCATAACTTGCCATTTGTGCTCTTGTGGTATGGAAGAAATCTAAATGATTGCAAAAACACTTGTATACTGCAGGTTTTTATTTTTATTAAAATTTGATATTTTTTTACTGTCTCCTGGACAGATTATGTGGCCAACCTGGTAAATTAAAAGAATTTCAGGTCCTCTCATCTGTACTTGAGAAGGAAGGAAGGTTCAAATCTAGATAGGTCAAGGAACGAAGGCCTCTTCTTAGCCCAGTTGAAAGGAATCAATATAGGATGTGATTGCTGTAAATTTATATGGAATAAAAATATGAAGGCTAATATCTATGAAAAAATATTTCTTGTACCTAGGATATCCAAATATTTTTAGATGTTGTTTAAATCAAATAGAAGTGGATTAAATATGTCTCTTTTGATTAATACTGGAGCTGACCTAAAGTCTTCCTTCAGAACACAACACTTGTCCAGGAAACCTATTATTTTTCTAGAAGGGTCTCAGGCAGGTTCCTAAATTCTCTGTTAATTGATGTCTACTGTACATTCCATAACCTTTATTATCTCTCACTTCATTCTTCTTCCACTTATTCAACTGTTAAAAAGATTTAAGGAAGATTGCAGTTTTTCTTCTTGCCTCTCCTAACAAAACTTGCTTTTCAGTTTTTAAAAGTTAAACACTGTCTCACAACTCTCTTACAAACTTACTATTGCTAAGACCAAAACATCTCACTTAAAAATATTTTCCCAAATACTTAATATTTTTCTTTTTTCCACAATGATATGGAATCGTTTTGCAGGAGCTGTGGTGGCACTGTGCCTACTTCTGCTGATTGCTGTCTGCCTGTAATTTAGCAGTTCAAATCTCGCCAGGCTCAAGGTTGACTCAGCCTTCCATCCTTCTGAGGTGGGTAAAATGAGAACCCAAATTGTTGGGGGCAATATGCTGATTCTGTAAACCGCTCAGAGAGGGCTGTAAAACACTGTAAAGTGGTATATAAGTCTAAGTGCTATTGCTATTTGTTTATGTCCCTGAATTCCACAGTAAGATAAACCCCATGCTGCTCTCCCTCACCATTCCCTCCCAAGCAGGGAAAATACTGCTTCAGGAACTAAAACTAATAATAACAACCCTTAGTCCAACTAACTTAGGCATCTTCCAGATGTCTTGGCTTTAACTCCAGAATTCCCAAATAATATGGCCGCCACTGATAATTCTATATCAAAGTCACAAATTTGAAAGACTCTATCATACTCTTAGTCCTCTAGTTACCTTCAAACTTAAATTCGATTGCATAATTCCTTGCTATTTTGGAGTGGAAAACATAAGCATTGTAATATAAACCTTGAAAGAGGCTATCAGTTTTTTTAAAAAAGCAAAGAAAATTCCCGAACTCCCCATGCCTACACTACAGCTCTCAATTTGCAAAATAATATTAAATACCGTATTTTCCGGCGTATAAGACGACTGGGCATATAAGACGACCCCCAACTTTTCCTGTAAAAATATAGGGTTTGGGCTATACTTGTTGTATAAGACGCCCCCTCTTTCAACGCACACCAAATAAAAATTAAAAAACATCAACTGGCTCACCCACAATGTAAAAGCAGTTATGCTAGACCCAAAATGGCCCCTGCAACAAGCAGGGACCTCACACAGCCACAAAAAGCCCAAAAAAACAACTTTTACATTGTGGGGTTACACACACAAAATTCCACATACAGCTTTGTGAGATTTTGTGTGTTTGTGTAGTTAGAGTGAAACACTACAGAAACACATTAAATCTCAGAAAGTTGCACACATTTTATTTTTATTTATTTTTATTTTTATTATTTTTATTTTTATTTTTATATGAAAGCTAAATTTAAAACTTCCTAGCCTAAAACTTAGACCTAGCCTTTAAATGGCTAGGTCTAAAAAAGAACAACTAACCCCCCCCCCCCAATTAACTATTTTTTTTAAAGCTCCCAAAGGGGGAAAAAAACTTACCCGATAGAACAGGGGTCTCCAACCTTGGCAACTTTAAGACTTGTAGACTTCAACTCCCAGAATTCCTCAGCCAGCTTTGCTTTGCTGGCTGAGTAATTCTGGGAGTTGAAGTCCACAAGTTGCTTGCATCAGGAAGCAACTAAATCTCCCTGCCTGCAATCAAGCAGGCAGGGAGATTTAGTTGCTTGCTGATGCAATGGATTGCAGGCAAGGCAAGGCAAGCGTTGCGGCTAGCAGCTAAGGTAAGCAAGCTGGAGGTGGGGGGGATTTTTGCTACGGAGCAATTAGCAGGCAAAAATTAGCAGCTGGGATGGCCAGCGTTGTGTAAAAGAAAAGTTTTTCCCTTTTACACAGCACTTGGCCATCCAAGCTCTGGCGATCCCAGCTGCACCAGCGTTGTGTAAAAGGAAAGTTTTTCCCTTTTACAGGGGGCTTGCGTGTAACTCAGCTGATTAGCGGCAACTCAGCAGGCAATTCAGCCGGGCTCCTTAGAGGCATTTAAGGCTCGTCAAAGCCTTTCGGGCTGGTCTGCCTGGTTACAGGAGACCGACACCCGGGGTATAAGACGACCCCCGACTTTTGAGAAGATTTTTTTGTGTTAGAAAGTCGTCTTAAACGCCAGAAAATACGGTATGTGTGAGTTTTGACTGGAAAAAGTCAATTGCCTCTATTTCAAGGAGAATAAAACATACTATAAAACTATGAAGTTTTTTAGAGAAGCACCTGTATGCCAATTCAAGGCTGAGATATTGGTAGAGGAGGCTAACAACTAATACCATCATAAGGACTGGTTCTAAATAAGGAGGAAGGAAGCAGGCTAGCTGAGGATAGATTAATGATTAATAGACAAGCTTCTATTAAGTAACTATCATGTATTAACTTTTGCATCAAACACTTGTAGTACTATTAACACAAAAAGGCACTTGAACAAACAGGAACAAAAAAATTTATTAACAAGAATTGACTATCACAGTGTCCTTAGGTCTAAGATTCAAGACTGATGTTAAAAGAATACATTTAAACATTAAGGCAGAAAAAAACCAAATATATTTTCATCATACAGGTGTCAGCGTTTTTCCCCCCAAATATTAGCTAAATTGCTTTTTAAAATATTTTTTAAAAAATAGGTCCTGGTACATTCCAAGTAGGAATTTACACATGCACAACAAAACAAAACAAAACAAAAAAACAGGCATATAGATCCAGAATGTTTCCTGAAAACTTCACCAAAGGTTAGTTCAATGCCAATCAATTTCCTCCTACTCAAATAACTAAAAGGTGGCCATTTCTACTATGGTTCTGTAAGCAAATCAAGTACATTCAAAGTTTATGAGGATTATAAGATGTGAGTGGAAGCCATGCAGCCTGAATAGGGAAATGTAAGCTATAAAGAGCAGGCAAGAAAAAGATGTCTGCGAGGCATCATTTAAGAGCAGTTTTCTTAACCTTGGCAACTTTAAACATTGTGGACTTCAGTGTGGAGAATTATCAGCTAAAATCCACACAGTTTAGTTGCGAAGGCTAAGAAATAGTGATTTAGAGTCCTAAAGAACAGATAGTGCTATACAAAGAACAAATATCTTTTCTGCCCTCTAACAATGCACCAGAGGCTGTTTTGAGCATAAAATGTCTAATTTTTAAGATTATTGTAGGGCAGGGATGGGCAACTGTGTCCCTTTTACAACGTGGACTTCAACTCCCAGAATTCCTGAGACAGCCAAGCTGTCTGTCTGTGGACTTCAACTCCCAGAATTCCTGAGACAGCCAAGTCTACCGGTTGTAAAAGGGTCACAGTTGCCCACCCCTGTTGTAGGGCATTAACTACCCAAATGCATAATCTTGCATAAAATAGTATTTTATTTTAAAGTTGTATTGTTGGAAAAAAACATAGCCAAGGAAAACAAATTCATAGCAGCTAACAAACTCAAGGTAACAAACCAGTTAAACAGAACAGAAATAAAACAGGGACAGGTACATTGAATGAGAAACGAACATAGGGATGTGCTGAATAGATTTAGCTTGACACTTAAAAACTGTCACATTCAGAAAAGAATAAAATAGAACTGCTCCTCTGTCATTGATCACATATATCTTCCAAAGAACAATACACCAGAAAAAAAAGGGGAATTGCAAAGATATCTGATTTTGCTGATACCTTTCTGATAGACATCTTGCCTCAGATATAATACTGATATGGCCTGGCCTAGCAGATGTATCTGCATCCCTGTGCATCATTCATTACCAAGGGAAAAGAGAGGAGAGATTCCACAAAGGAGCTGTCTTCTGTCTTCCACAGGGTCAGCTCTGGAACTCTACTGAAATCAGCAAGATGCAGAATTCTCTAAATGTTGCTTCTTTCTTTGGACTTTTCATTTCTGCCATCCTAGATAGAAATGAGAGGGGGGAAAAGAGCAGAACTCTTTCATTAATATGGCTTTGGAGCTGATAGTATGAAGCCCCTTACCCACTGCACTTCTTTGCAGAGAAATAACTCTTTCTTGAAGTGATATCTTACCTACTCCGACACTTTTCTCAAGAAGAAACTGCAAATCTGTCTGTCAAAAGAGGTGCTGAATTAGGAGCACAGGCAAGCATTGACTCCCTGCCACTTCAGCTACATGCCTGTTCCCCCTTTCAAACAAGTGTGTGTGTTGTATGAAGTTGGCTGTGAGAGCAGACAGTTAAGTTGCTCCCTATAAGAGCTGCTTCAAAGCATTTGTGATGCTTTGAAATGGCTTTTGAATTAATTCCTGTGAAAGGAGGAAGGTTAGTCTCAGCCCCACTATATCATCCAGCCTACAGTAGAAGATACATAAAAGGGTCCTATTCTCTACTCTAAACAATCATCAGTGTAAGACATAGCTTGTTGTTGTCAAGATTCAGTCAAATTCTTGATCATATCCCAAGCATTTCCCCTTTATGAAACAGCATCTTTGTTACTGGTCACTACACACAAGTACATATCTTTTGTTTTATCACTGTGTACAACCACAGAGCTCCTTACAAGTAATATTCCTGCAGAACAATTTAACTGAGCATTCTTTGCAACATTCTACCTGCCTACATGGAAGGAGGGAGTTTTAAGAAACATTCTGTTGGGAAACGCCCAGCCTCAGTCTGAAACGGTGCGGCCCAGTCACAAATTGTGAGTTTAGTCGGTATTTATCTAGAGAATAGTCAGAAGTTAACAATTGTTAATACAAATATATTATTGTAAGTCCTTAATGTTACTAACTTTTGCTACCTGTTAATTCAACAATTCAATATGAAATCAGCAAATAATAAAATCTGAATTTAATTTACAGTAACTGGGTAACTAATCACAAAACTATTAAGTCAAGAAACCAAAAATAATAGTTATTCTCATTTTCTATAAAAAGTTTCAGGAATTTATCTCAAATGGTACTCCCAAAATAAAGAAATGGGCTTTCTGTAGAATTATAGATTCTTTTCCACATTTTAAAAAGGGGGGAATGCTTTACCTTCATACGTTTTGGAGCAGTATTAATGTTGTAATGATGTAGCAATAGGGCCTCACATATTTTCAGATAAAAAACATAACACATCAAATAAAGATAAAACACAAAAAGTGAAGATTTTGCCAGATCAATTAAATAATGGTACATTCATTTTATACATTGCACAAAAAATTCATTCAGATTTATTGTGAAGTTATCTCTCAAATAATGAAGCTGCAATTAAAAAGATGAATTTAAAAATACATTTTTAGTTTAGTCAAACAGGATCTAGACATCAAGCTTGATTTTAACTTCTATGTTTATTTGTTAAAGTCTTCATAGATGTTAACATGAAACCTATTTACAATCTGTAATAAGAAACTAGAGCTTGCAATGTATCAATCAGGTGGAGAGATCAGCACTCTCATTACTAAAGGACATTCTTCCAGTGGAAGCAGATACAATAGTACACTAGGAAGAGACAGGGGGGAAATAACAGACCTCAGGAGGGGGAGGCTTGATAGTGACTGGCTGTGAGGCTCTTCGGGGAGGTGAAGGTTTGGGCTGCACTTGCTGCTGAACTGTGTTGTAGTAGGTGACCCCTCCATACACCTGAGACTGAGCCTGCAAATCCAAAAGGAGAGAAAGAAAAAATATTGGTTTGTTCCAAATGTTATTATATATGTATATTTAGTTCACTGAAATTTAAAACACAGACACGTTAGTTGATTTAGAAACTCACTGAGTTAAAAAGATAGCAATATCAAGTAAATTGTGAAATTATAAAATTTCACATTATATATTAAAAAAAACTTTTGAATGAAATACAAACATTTTATTAAAACTTGTATAGGAAGATTTTCTTAAGAATACAGTATATTTTTAAGAACCAATGCACTTCATTCTTTAGCCACCATGTACATTCATTTTATTGTTTGTATTATTTCCTTCCTGCATTATTGTAATCCACCAAATTTAACTGCTGTTTGTCTCTATACAATGAACGTTTATTTTATCTCTTCACCTTAACGCTATTCTCGTTAAGTCCAAAGACAAATGAGTTAGATATCTCACTGAGATAGTAAGATTGTCTACTTTTCAGCTCAGTTGGAAAATCAGTGTATTTAATAATTACTTCAGAACTATCAATTCTATATCAAGTAATATAGCTTAAAATTAAGAAAGCTATCAAGTTTTCATTACTTCAGTATAACCATAACTTCTGGAGGGGATTGTCTTTGAGTCAGTGCTGATTCCTGGTGACTACCTAGTGTCTAGACCAATTCCTACCATTCTCTTAGCAAGAATTTTGGGAGTGGTTTGTCACTGCCTTTTTCCTAGGATTGAAAAGGAGCAATTGGGCCAAGGTCATCCAGATGGCTTCACAGTCTCCCAGTTTGTAATCCAGACTTTAACAACTATATCCTGCTTGCTTTCCTGTTCCCCATATGCAATATATATGTTTCTGTTTGTCTACTGACTAAGTGATCATCATTAAATTATATCTCTAAAAAGCAAAATTAATCTGCACCACTAGAGTCCTTTTGGAGATAGACGGATAACTGTACAGCTTTGGTTAAATTGATAAATGAATAATCATTCATTTTGAAATTAGATGAAAGTTTGTACTACTACCATTTCCCACTAAATTTCAGCAATTTTTAATTTAGATTTATTAAACATTTTCATATAATAAAAAACAAATGGAAAGGAAAAAACAAGTCAAAGAAAAGAAAAAGAAAGCTATAGTTAAGAAATATATAAACAATTTTCAACCATCTTTTCAACAAATTAATTATAATCATTATGTCTGTCTTAAATATTTTACAAATTCTCTTGGCCCACTCCTTTAATCTGCATCTTTTTAAATCTTCAAATCCATGAATCATCAATTCATGTTTTTCTTCATTCAGAAAAAAAGGCTCCAAAAAGGCCAGGATTTAAAAGCAAAACGCAAGTAGACTTACTTGAGTGTTAGGATACAGGTGGGGAGGTGGGGGAGGTGGAAGTGCTCCTGGAGGATAGGGGTAACTGGGATTGCCAAAATTCATTACTCCAGGAGGGGGAAAGTAGGTTGGTGCTAACAGCTGTTGTGGTGGTGGTGGTGGTGGTGGCTGCTGCCCAGGAGGCATGGAGACAGGAGGAGGATATAAGCCAGCATTAGCCAGAGGTGCAGGTGTTTGATGTGGATGCAATCCTGGCAAAGAAAGATAACGAAGTCAAACAATTTTGAAATCAAAATGCTATCAGGAAGCAAAGATGGAATAGATAACATTTTAATATATCTGCTCACTTAAAAGAATAATTGATTCTTTTAATCAGCATATTATGTATATACAGTATATATCAGTATATCACAGAAGTGAGTACACTCCCTCACATTTTGTAAATATTTAAATATATCTTTTCATGTGACAACACTGAAGAAATGATGCTTGGCTACAATGTAAAGTAGTGAGCATACAGTTTAAATGTGCTGTCTCATACCGGTCACTGGAAGTTCAACATGGCATCTCATGGCAATGAACTCTGAGGATCTGAAAAAACGAATTGTTGCTCTACCTAAAGATGGCCTAGGCTATAGGAAGATTGTCAAGACCCTGAAATAGCTGTAGCACAGTGGCCAAGACCATACAGGGTTTTAACAGTGGAATCTGAGTGGACAGATTCCACTCAGAACAGGCCTCGCCATGGCTGACCAAAGAAGTTGAGTGCCCATGCTCAGCGACATATCCAGAGATTGGCTTTGGGAAGTAGACATATTTATTTATTTATTTTATTTATTTATTATATTTCTATATCGCCTTTCTCCCTCAGGACTCAAGTCGATGTACGATCAAGAAAAAATAAAAGATACATAAACATCATAAAATTAATAATTAAAATTATAGCATAGTTTAGCCCAAATTAAATAAAACCCAGAATTACATAATATTTTAATCATTCCCAGTTAACATGCTTAGCCCTGCCTGATTGAACATCAGGATCTTGAGGGCACAGCAGAAAGCACGGAGATTAGGGATGTTTCGTATATCAGGGGGCAGTTCATTCCAAAGGGTTGGAGCCCTTACAGAGAAGGCGCTCCCCCTGGGAGTCGCCAGTCGGCACAATTTGACTGACGGTACCCTGAGTAGTCCCTCCCTGTGAGAACGAACTGGTCGGTAGGAGGCTATAGGTGGCAAAAGACGGTCTCGTAAGTACCCAGGCACCTGATAACTAACACCTTGAATCGCACCCGGAAGACCACCGGGAGCCAGTGCAGCTCGCGTAGGAGAGGTGTTACATGGGCGCAACGAGATGCACCCATAATCACCCGCGCGGCTACATTCTGGACCAGTTGGAGCCTCCGGGTGCTTTTCAAGGGGAGCCCCATGTAGAGAGCATTGCAGTAATCCATATGGGAGGTGACTAGGGCATAAGTGACTGTGCGCAAGGCATCCCGATCCAGAAAGGGACGTAACTGGCTGATCAGGCGAACCTGATAAAAGGCCCCCCTGGCCACGGCCGTCAAATGGTCTAAAGATAGCCGTGAGTCCAGGAGGACACCCAGATTGCGGGCCCTCTCTGTGGGGAGCAAGGTCTCATCCCCAATTGTCAGTGATGGTACCAGCTGACTATACCGGGATGCTGGAAGCCACAGCCACTCAGTCTTGGAGGGGTTGAGTCTGAGTTTGTTTCTCCCCATCCACATCCGTACGGCCTCCAGACAACGGGACATCACAGTAAGGGCATCGTTGGGGTGATCTGGGGTGGAGATGTATAGCTGAGTGTCATCAGCATACTGATGAACATTACCCCGAAACCACGGATGATCTCGCCAAGCGGTTTTACATAAATCTTGAACAGAAGGGGTGAGAGGACCGACCCTTGCGGCACCCCACAAATAAGGTGCCTCTGCCCCCCTGCCAACATAAACTGCGAACGGTCAGAGAGAAAGGAGGAGAACCACCGAAGCACGGTGCCCCCTATTCCTAACCTCTCCAGCCGGTGCAGTAGGATACCATGGTCAATGGTTTCAAAAGCCGTTGAGAGATCTAATAGGACCAGGATAGAGGAGCAACCTCTGTCCCGGGCCCTCCAGAGATCATCAACCAACGCGACCAATGACATTTCTGTGCTGTATCATGACCTGAAGCCTGACTGGAACGAATCCAGATACACATCTTCATCCAGGTATCGGGGTAGTTGTCACGCCACCACACTCTCAACAACCTTTGCAACGAAGCAAAGACTGGAGACTGGACGATAGTTTGATAATAAAGCCGGATCCAGGGAAGGCCTCTTGAGGAGGGGCTTCACAACCGCCTCTTTCAAGGCGGCGGGAAAGAAATCCTCACTCAGAGAAGCATTTATAATCCCCTGGAGCCAGCCTTGTGTAATCTTCCGGGAGGCCAGTACCAACCAGGAGGGACATGGGTCCAATAAACATGTGGCAGCGTTACGCTTTCCCAGAATCCTGTCCATGTCTTCAGGAGCTACAAAGTCAAACTCCTCCCAGATAACGCTCTCAACACCTACCCTCGTTTCCTCCCCTGGATTTACCCAATCGGAGTCCAGGCCATCCCGAATATGAGCAACTTTATCATGCAAGAATTGCACAAAATCCTCAGCTCGTCCCTGTAAGGGATCTTCCCGCGTCCCCACCTGAAGTAGGGAGCGGATCACCCTGAACAGCGCAGCTGGGCGGTTCTCTGCAGATGCAATAAGAGCGGAGAAGTAGTTAGACTTCGCCGCTTTTATCGCCACTAGATAGGTCTTAATATAGGATCTCACCTGTGTTCAGTCAGATTCAGATCGGCTTGTCCTCCAATCGCTCTCCAGGCGTCTTTTCCGACGCTTCATCTCTCTCAGCTCCTCGGAAAACTAAGGACCTAGTCGAGATCAGCATCGGGTCAGAGGCCGCAAAGGCACGACGCGATCCAAGGCCCCAGTAGCCGCCCTGTCCCAGGCGACCACTACGTCCTCAGTCGAGTCGTGAGCCAGAGTCTCAGGAAATGGCCCAAGCTCCGTCAGGATCCTCTCGGGGTCCATCAGGCGCCTGGGATGGAACCATTTGGTCGGTTCCATCTCCCTGCAGTGGGTAGAAGTGACTTGAAAGTCCATGTGAAGGAGAGAATGATCAGACCATAACAAGGGCTTGATGTCTATATCCCCTAATTTAAGATCATTCAGCCACTGGCCCGAGACAAAAATCAAGTCCAGAGTGTGATTCCCCAAGTGGGTGGGGCCTTTAACTACCTGGGTCAGGTCCATGGCCGCCATGGAAGCCATGAACTCCCGAGCTGATTCCAACATTTCACCAGCAGATGGAAGGTTAAAATCCCCCATAACAATAAGTCTGGGGGTTTCCACCGCCACCCCAGCTATAACATCGAGCAGCTCAGGCAGGGCCGCTGTTACGTGGCAGGGAGCCACATATGAGTGCTGCCAGCATTGCCGCGGAAATTGAAGGGGTGGAGGGGGTCAATCTGTCAGTTCTCAGACTATACACTGCACGCTGCATCAAACTGGTCTGCAGGGCTGTCATTCCAGAAGGAAGTCTCTTCTAAAGAGGATGCACAAGAAAGCCCGCAAACGGGTTTGCTGCAAACAAGCAGACTAAGGACATGGATTTCTCGAACCATGTCCTGTGGTCCGATGAGACCAAGATAAACTTATTTGGTTCATATGATGTCAAGCATGGTGGCAACCAGGTGAGGAGTACAAAGACAAGTGTGTCTTGCCTACAGTGAAGCAGACCTAAACCCTATTGAGCATCTGTGGGGCATTCTGAAATGGAAGGTGGAGGTGCACAAGGTCTCTAACATCCACCAACTCTGTGACATCATCATGAAGGAATGGAAGAGGACTCCAGTGGCAACCTGTGAAGCTCTGGTGAACTCTATGCCCAAAATGGTTAAGGCAGTGCTGCAAAATAATGGTGATCACACAAAATAATGACACTTTGGGCTCTTTATGGACATTATCACTTAGGGGTGTACTCATTTATGTTGCCACCAGAGTTTAGACATTAATGGCTGTGTGTTTTCTTATTTTGAGGGGATATCACATTTACACTGTTATAGAAGCTGTATACTCACTACTTTACATTGTAGCCAAGTATCATTTCTTCAGTGTTGTTACATGAAAAGATATACTTAAATATTTACAAAATGTGAAGAGGTGTACTCACTTCTGTGATATATTGTATGTCTACAATATGCCATATATATATCCCTGTTGTTTGCTTGCAGAGATTGATTTTCAAATATTAATCTACTTGATTAACAGAAGGACCAGAATATCTGTCCCCCTTACTCTGTACACATTTTAAAATTCTTTCTTCTTGTGCAACTATTTATTTCATTATATTTAGACACCTCCTGAGTACAAAACATATCTGGGCGAGGAACAAAATAAAAGCACAATAAATTAGAATAACCAAGACAGTTTCAAGAGTCAATGCAGAATATGTACAAAAAAATCATCCAAAAGAAGACTCCATCCATCCTAACCCAAAACAGCCAGACTGCGAAGGTTTTCTGAAATATTGTTAGGGTGGGAGCCAATGGATCTCAAAGCGATTTCATCCCATGATGCAAGACATGTTTCCTGGTCCAATTTTTTTTAATTTAATCAAAGGGATCTGATGCATGCCAATCATGCCAGTTCATTACATTTTAAGAAGGCATCCAAGAAAAGAGAAAAACAAAGTTTTAAAAATATCAGGTAGACATGGTAAGACAGTGTCTTTCCTTGCCAGTGGTAAAACCTGAAGTAAGTATAGGTTCTCCTCTCTCCAAAACTAAAAAGTAAAACTGTAAACTATGCATCAAATATGAGAGAAACCAATTATTTTGAATGTTCTCCTTTTCCAAAAGAACAAATATTTTACAAAAAATAAAGCCCTTTACCTTCAACTTTATGGCCCCATAAATCCAATCTCAAGTTACAAGTTTCATTTTCCTTCAATTAAAATCATACTGGATTTTATACACTGGTTGCAAAACTCATACTGGATTTTATTGCTTAGAGAGAACATTAAAAAAAATCTCCTCTGCGCCCCCCCCCCCCCAATCTTTTGTTTACTTGACATATCTGAATTGCCAAAACTCATTTTTGGAGCTTTATCTTTTAGATACTTATAAAAGCTTTTGCAATATAGCAAAATGGTGCAATGGAATCCAAAGCTTCCTTATGGCATTTACAATGTATAAATAAGTAAAGCTTTATAGTAGTGCCAAAGAGTTTTGTCATTCCAAACAGTGAACGAAGGAAGGAAGTACATCTACTTTCCATCTTCCTCAATTTCCTTACAGGATTCACATATATTAATAGATAGAGAAGTTAATATTTCCTTTAATGCAGAAGAGCAACCATGTACTAGAAATGATAAACTATCTCAGTTTGTTGTTGTTGTTGTTAACAGCAAAGAAAGTATTTGTTGAAATGTATCTCAAGAGATATAAGTGTTGCACTGCAGGAATTTGGGGCTATTTCTAACAAGCTGGTAAAACTAAAGTACAAAGGAAATTTAGAGAAAAATGAAGGAGAGAAGAGGAGCTATGAAAAATCAGTCCCTACCTGGATGTGAAAGATGCATTTCTGGTTGAACAATCACCCCTTGAGGAGGAAGTGGAGTAGGATTTTCACCATGTGTATAAATTGGACCTTGGAACTGTACTGTAAGAGCAAACCATTAGACATTATACTTCTAACATTGATAGAAGTAATTATTATTTTGAAATCAAAGTAAAAAGAAGCCTCAGTTGCAATCAGTCAAAGTAACAATAACAACATATAATTTTTAAATAGTTAATTATATTAGTAACTAAGTAAGCAAACTGGGTTCAAGTCAACAATGGATCAGTATCTCAGGTTTATTGTAAATTAAAGTACATTTTTTGGAATACAAGACGCTCCAGACTGTGAGATGCACCTAGCTTTTGGGGAGAAAAACAAACAAAAAATCTGCCTCTGCCTCCCAGCAATTTGCCTCCTTGCAGCAAACAGACTGGTCAATTTCAGCACAGCCTGATTTAGCTGATTGGCAGTTGGAACTGCTTCCTGGAATATCACCTATCAGCTGTTCCAGGCTGCGGGGATCCCGACCCATCATTGCTACCACCTATTGCTATCTCCATGCACCCCATTTCTGGCCTCTACATGCCCCATTTTTAACCTCCGCGCATCTCACTTTCAACCCATTCCAGGTGGCAGGGATAGGCGGTGGCAGCGGTGATCCCCACACCTGAGACAGGCTGAAAATGGGGTATGCGGAGGCTGAAAATGGGGTGTCCAGAGGTGGCAACAGGCAGCAGCAGTGATGGACAGCGATGGTGGCAATAGGCGGTGGCGATCCCTGCAGCCTAGAACATCTGATAGGCAGTATTCTGGGAGGCAGATCCAACCGCCAATCAGCTGCTCATGCTAAATCAGGCTGTTTGCTGCAAGGAAGCAAATTGCTGGGAGGCAAAGGCCAAAGGGTGGGGGCCTGGTGGGTAGGCGAGGCTTCAACAACATTCGCTGTATAAGATGCCCAGACATTTCCATCCACTTGGAGGGGGGATGTGCGTCTTGTACACCGAAAAATATGGCAGTCCTCAGGTTACGATGGCAAATAGGACCAAAATTTCCATCACTAAGCAATGCAGTCGTATGATGTAGTATTGGCAATGCCATTCATCCTTGTTGCTATTGTTAAGAAGTGAGGATTATGTGAGTTGTTAAGCAAGGACCACTGGGAAGAGATGGGAATCCAGGAAGTAGACCAGCAAGCTAAAGCTATGTAGTATAAGTAGACAGGTGGGTGTCATGAATAGGTGCTATGGATACAGGCATGTGAGAGAATGTCACAGATGGATGCTCCTGAGTGCAGGCAGGAAGGTGTCATAGGTGATGCTATGAAGCACAGGTAAAGCAAATAGATGCTGCAGGCAGTTGCTACAAAGTGCAGGCAGGTGGATGCTGTGGACCGACACTTTGAAATACAGGTGGCCCAAAAAAAAAAAAAAAGCAGCAGAAGTGGGAGGAACTTGCGGGAATGACTTGTGATCTCCTGTTGCCTTCCCTATTCACTATGCTTATGGAAAACCAATAGGGAAGGTTGCAAACAGTTCTCGTGAGTGAGTGAGTGAGTGAGTGAGTGAGTGAGTGAGTGAGTGAGTGAGTGAGTGACACTACAAATTTTAATTCCAGCTCAGTTTACAAAGCAACAAAATTGCATTCATGTAACTGCAAATCTGAAGACTGATTGTGAGTATATCTCATTTGACACTCTCCTAACTTTGAATAGTTGCTGAACAAGTGGCATAACCCAAGAAGTACCTGAAATTCAAACAGGACAACACCATATATTCTATCAAATGTGACAGATTAAGGGCAAGATGCAGATGAAATACATAAAAAAAATGATAACATTCTAAGTTTTAGAAATAAACCGTTTTCTAACAAAGGAACAGGCTTCCCGAAATCTGAAGGAGGGAAGAAGGAAAGTTGAGGGAGTGAAGGGGATAGGATAAAGGAGGCTTCTGTGGGGCAAGGCTGAGGGAGAGAAAGGGAGAGGAGAAGCTGAACTAATCATTAATTTTCAAGCTGTGTCGATTTATCAAGCCCAATCACATAGTTTTGTAGCGAAGCACGGGTATCCAGCTAGTATATAGATATAATGGTACTTCTCTGAATAAGTCCTTCAGTTGTTTTTTTTTTACAAAAGGTGAAGAAAATGATATGTAGTCTACAATACTGCAAAACCCAATCCAAAACAGATATAAGAATCCTTTTAATGAACAGTTTGCACTCACATGCATCATAGTAATGCCCTTCCATTATACTTATATGGACTGGTGGAGCAGGTTCTGGGACAGGCCTCTGACGCTGTGATGAGTAGCGCTTTGCACGCCCAGCTTGAACCCCCTGGAAAAAAGCATAGCAATGTCTAGTTTCTTAAGAGATTGCCAGAGTGAAATCTTTTTCTTTATGATAAGCTTTGTTAGCCACAAAAGATCTTCTAATTATTAACAATTGTTTTCCATAAACATTAAATGAAAGCTAGATGAATCTATTACAAAGGTCAGTATCCTACAAAGCTCAAGTTGCTGGACTGATCCTGCTGCTTGGTAAAGACTCTCATTCGTTTGATGAGAAATTCCAAAACTATTGTCTGCATTCCAGTTGCCAATTGTACCCATCATTTCAGAAGCAAAAAAATAAAATAAATGGAATGTTACCATATCTTCTATCCTGTTGAACTGAGGGGGTGGGGCTGCTCCAATGTGCATCTGATTAGGCAAACCTATTAGGAAAGACAAAGAAGAAAGAAAACACCAATTATTCTTCAGCTTTAACCTTAAGAAAATTTTAAAAACAGAAAGCAGGTTTGGAGAAGTCCTAGATAATATGAAAAGGGCAAATGCTGCTGACTTTGAGAAAGTTGTGCCAAAATCCTCCCATGCTGCCACATGGTAGGGAACGGTCCCAGGAGGAATGAGGCTGGGAATGTATGCCAAGAGTATATACCGTATTTTTCGCTCCATAAGACGCTCCTGACCGTAAGACGCACCTAGGTTTAGAGGAGGAAAACAAGGGGAAAACAATCTGCCTCTGCCTCCCAGCATCCGATATTCATCTGGCTAGCATCCTTGCAGCAAACAGTCTGGTCAGCTGCCTCCTCTGTCTGCTGCCTCCACTGGGGAATGCTGAAGCCTTTGCAGCCAATCGGTAGTTGGATTAGCCTCCTGGAATACAGCCAATCAGCTGTTCCAGGCAGCGGGAATTGCTGCCGCCGTTTGCTGCTGCTGTCGCCCATATTTGCTTACACACAGACATTTTCACCCACTTTTGGTGGTGGGGGGGATGGGACAGCATCTTATGGAACGAAAAATACGGTATTTCCAGCAGGGTCATTCAAGGCATGCAAGTCATCCCAGCTGCCCTGCTAAAGCAAGCCAAATTGGGCAGTAGCAATATAAAAAGATGTTGGAGGCAGATGATTATTTAAGTGGCAGCACAAATTCATTTAAGAGATAATAGCATCATTCCATTCAGTGCAGAAGGCAATGATAAACCACTTATGTGTCTCAACAAGAAAACCACACAAATGAACAATGGAATAATATTAGAATTCAAGATTGATATCTCAGATCAAATGTCACTCAACATTCTATTGAGGAAAAACTGAGTGGTTAAGGGTCTGGTCCAGAAATCAGGAGACTCAGTTCCAATCCCACCTAAGATATGAAAGCCAACTGGGTGACTTTTGGCAAGTCACTCCCTCTCAGCCCAATCTATCTCATAGGATTGTTGTTGTGGGGAAAATAGGAGGAAGAAAATAATCATGTATGCTTGCTGCCTTGAGTTTTTTTTAAAAAAATTTGATTTATATGCTGCCCTTCTCCGAAGACTCAGGGCGGCTTACAATGCATTAAGCAATAGCCTTCATACTTTCGTATATAAAAGTAATAAAGGGATGGATGGATGGGAAACAGACAGATAGACAGGCACCTAGATGTTGAGTTGCTGATATTGCCATTTAGGTAAAGAAATCTGAAACTTCAAAGAGAAAATTATATTGGGAACTGGAATGTAAAAAAGATAAAATGTAAAAAGGAAAAGTATCAATTATACTTAGACATCAACAAAATAAAAAAGGCATTTCAGTATTTCCATAGTTAGGAAGGATATAGCAAAGACATCCAAGTTTATGATCAAAACATAAGAGAAGATCAGTAAATTCTATGATGAAGTTCAAGCTGAAATCCAAAAAAATACAAGTGAGATGTGACAATTTTGGTTGGAGACCAAAATGGGAAATAATCAGAAAAATGTACTGACATGGAAATAAAGTAGGAGAACAAGTTATATTTCTCCTTGTCTTACAGCCACTATGAAACCTAGAATTTCAATGATTACTTATTGTGGTCATAAGTCGAGACACTATGTGACCAGATTCAATTTTAGGCCCATTACATGGTCATTAATCCAGCATATACAATGGGTATTTTTCTAGTACACTCCCTTCCTAATTCGCATGTCTTCCGCACACCCCCACTTACATTCTTGACCTACACTCCCATGCACCCCCTTGGTCCCCATCCACCCAGCAGCAGTCACTTACTACCTGCCTATTGGGCTTGCAACTTCCTTCTGGCTTTCCCAATGACGTTTTCCCTGCAAGCTTACCTCAAGCAAAATAAATAGCAGGAATTCTGGGGAGGGAGGGAGGGGGACAGGCTGGCAAGGAGGGAAAGGAAGAAGGAAGGGAGGGGAGAGGAAGGAAGGAGGGAGGGAGAGCGGAAAGCTTTGTTTCCCTCCCACAAGGAAACACAGTGGGAAATCAGAAGATATACTTGATCCGACTTATGTTTTTCCTACTCATTATCATTCTGTTTGGGTGAAACAGTTTGTTTCACTGTTTGGGTAGGGAAAGATCTCTGAAATGATGATCAAGAGAGGACAGTTGTCTAGTTTATATATTCTGTAAACACAAATTAATTTTTCCTTGCTTTAGCATATCACTTACCCTGTGGTGGTATGAACTGGGGTTGCCCTTGATTCCAGTTTTGTTCTGTTATATTCAACTGAGTCATGTCTTGTTCAAGACCATCCAGATTTGCCTCAACAGGTACCTCCCAATTACCAGTCTTTGCTGAAGAAGGTGATGGTATAATATCAGCAGTTTTTAATGGTGCCGGCATCAACCCTGATGGAGGTGGAACTTCATCTGCCAATTTTCCTGTCTCACCTGCTTTGTTCCGACTCCTTCTTGCCCGAGAGTAGGATTTTTTTTCCACAGGCCTATCTGGCTGTGTCTGTAGAATATCTGCAGGTGGAGTCTGATTTTCCAAAACAACTTCTTTTTTAACAGGGCTGTTTTGAACAGGTGGCATCTCAGATTTGGGAGAAGGCTCTCTTGCTGGGATTGGATCTGATCGTCTGGCCCGGTAACTGCTCTCAGGCTTTGATTGTTCATTGAAGCGAGGTGCATGCTGACTACTTACATCCACAGCTCGGTAACTTGGGCGAGTATCTTTATAGCCACTAGGTTTGGGAAATGCCCTTGGACTGGCCATCCGTCCTGTCCCTGCTGAGTTTCGATTAATGAATGTTCGAGGTGCCACAGAAGTACTGTCTAGACTCTGATGTCGTGGTGGCTTACTTGGTCTTTCATTGGGCCAATTGGCTTCTCTTTGTGGTGGACTCCCAAATCTAAATGTAGAGGAGATGTTAGATAAGAAATGAATGTTTTATGTTCAATTCATCATCACAATTGTTCTTCTCTCAAGGTCAGAAAAAAAAATTCAAGTCCTACAATATTATTCCAAAAAGTACACAGACCCACTTCCACAAATTCACCTTGGTTTGCGCACCCTCCTGGGTTTGATGTCATCAGGGTTGTGTGCAGAGCGGATATCATAGCCATAAAGAGCAATTAGCTCTTGTCTGGATTTTGGTGCTTGCTCATCTTCTCGAAATTTATCATGTTCCCACCGTCCCTCATCTTTCCACAATTTACGCTGGCGACCCTTAGGTCTTATGTACCAAGATAAAGAAAAACAATTAGAATTAAAACAATTGCACTGGTATATAGGGGTACCAAAAACTTTGGAGACTGCTGCTCTACCCCATGGATAAAACAGTGAACTAAAGTCAGAGCCGTTAAAAATATGATTCCACAAGGAAAAATTTAGAACAAAACCAAATCCTTGGCAATTTTTTAATAAAAAAATATTCATCTTCCGGTGGCGCCTTCCTCGTCGTCGTCGGGCTCTTCCATGCCCGCCGGCTTCTTGGCGCGTTAGAGCCGCCTTACAGCTGGCAGGCGGCTCGGAAAACCTGCTCCTCAGCGGGAGGAGCAGGGAGAGCTTCTGGGGGTGGGGCTGGGCCCCCTGAGTCCCCCCAGGAATTTTTCCTCTGTCCTGGGGAGGGCTCAGAAGGATGGCCCCCTCCCTACCCCCAGAGCATGCTCCGCGCCGAGAGAGTCCTCCGCTAATTACCTAATTAGCGGAGCCAGACGCTGGGAGCAACACCACGATCGAAGCGATAATTGAGCAAGCCGGAAAAGAGAGAAAACAAGATAAAGCAAGTATGGATTTTTTTTACTGATTTTTTACTCATTTTTTGGAGGAGGAGGGAGAGGAAGGGGGAAGGAGAGGAAGAGAAGTGAAAGTTTTCAAGAAAGTCCTTTAAGATGGCGACTGGCTTGATTTGAAGAAAAGTTAGAGCGGATGCAAATGGAATCCAGTCCTGGAAACTTTTGAAATAAATATTTGAAATAAATAAATATTTTGCCATGGGAAAAGCGCTTAAAGGAACCAAGGCTGAGCTAAACAGATTTTTTTAAACAAATGAGAGTGGAAAGCAAAAGCAGTGTTTTGAAAGTAAAGTAAAGATGATTAAAGGAAGGGGGGGCTCCCCCATGACCCAGCTGAAGGATAATGCTGAAATTCATTTGTATGGACTGGCAGAGGGGGACTTAAAAGATCTTATAATAACTTCTTTACCGAGTGTTGTTGACAAAATAAAAAACTCACAGAAGAATCTTGAGGAGCTGGTTTCTGGAAAGCATGACCAATTAAGTCAAACTATTATTAAAGTAATCTCAGATCTTTCAAGTGTGGTTGTTGAAATGGAGGAGAAAGTGACTGAGATTAGCAGTAAATTTGATTCCCAAATACAAGAAATACAAGAAAAGTTTGTGGAAGCTGAGGTTCGGAATCAGAAAATACAGAATGATATTATTATGCTTCAAATTAAAACTATGGAATCAGCTATCAGATTAAGAGGTGTTAGAGAAATTCAGAAAGAAAACTTAAGAGCAACTTCTGCAAAGGTTTTTGCTGAATTACTAGAGCTAGAAGATGAGATAATTCTTGGCTGCATAAAGAAAGTTTACAGAGTTAACTCACGAGTTGCCAAACAAAGGAATTTGCCTAGAGACGTTGTTGTTTACTTTACGGATAAAAGATTGAGAGATGATATCCTACACAAGTCCTACTCTGCCAGAGTGCAAGTAGAAGGCGTCCAAATTAATATCTTTAAAGAGTTACCATCGAAGGTTTTAAAGGATAGAAAAGAATTTGTTTTTTTGACTAAGGAATTGAAAAGACGTAATATCCTATTCAGATGGGACTTACCAGCTGGCATAACTTTTAGATATCATGGTGTGAGATATTGTTTGAATACTACTGGAAAAGTGGAACATTTTTATAAAAATATCTTTAAGGGAGCCTCGGAATATGCTAAGAATAAGAAACAAGAAAGAGAGTTTGCAAAAGGTAAACAGAAGGATGAGACTCAAAGAATGAATCAAAGAATGTTAAAAGTACAAGGAGTACAACCCGGTTTCTCAGAGGATTTTACTACGGATCTTTCAGATGGGAAAATTGAACATACCAGTGAACCTAGAGTAGGAGCACCGGACCTTGAACTGCTGGAGCAAGATTTAAAAAATATCATAATTCGAGATGAACAGCAGCAGAGGTCCAATGCTCCGCAAGAAAAGGGTGGTGATGTCGAACAGCAAGAACCAGAATTTAATGAGGAAATTCAAGTGGTAACTAATGAGTGTCGTGAAGTCCTCCACCAGTTACAGTTGTTATCAGAAAGTATTGAAAATTTTGGAAAATGGTTATAAAATTCTCAAAGTTTATACTGAGTTGGATTTATGGATTATAAAGACTTCATCCTGAATTGGAGACTTATAAAACTTTTATTATTTTGAATTGGATTTAACATCTTGAGCAAGTTTAACAGATTGCTGCAATAGTAGCAGCGTTCTGTGATTACCCTATTATAGTTTTTTTTTGGAATTTACCATCTAAGAGGAAAGAATGGAAATGAAAACATCTCACAACCAGAAGGAGTGAACAACAAAGGGTGGCAGGATTTGAAACAGCTTTATAAGAACATCTGGGAATGCAGTTTCTAGGATTTTCTTCTTTTTTTGATTTTTTTGTTCTCAAGGTTTGGTGGAGCTGCATTGGGTTTCTTCTTGTTGAAATAGAATATGTTAGTTTGAATGATTCTACCTAGAGGAGTGAATATCTTTGTGGTTGGATGCTATCTATATAAATCACACGGGGGGTTTATGTGGAATGCTTTATTTTATTGTTGGGGGCAGATAGAAGACGAAGCCTATTGGAATTGGATATATGTGAAGAAAAAAGATTTAACTTCAATCAGGATGAAGAGAAGATTGAAATTCGAGCTATGGAAAACTATAATAATATATGCATAATTTTATTATACTGTATGTTTTACGTTCTTCTTTGGGGGGGTTGTGTTTTTGAATTAGGGGGAGCAGTTGGGATTAAACTATTTGATATTATCTGATATGAATATGTAGGTTATATAATTTTTGGGGGATCGAGTATGGCATATGATTAGTAATGTAGTAATGTTTCTTTTTCTTTTTTTTGTTTTTAAATTGGGTTATATATTATAATGGTTATTTTTTCTGGGTGTTTTTCTTATCACAATATTGTTAATTTTAGGTAAATATTTATGTTCATGGGCTTTTTTTTTCCTTCTCATTTTCTTAATTCTTTTCTTTCTTTCTTTTCTCTTCCTCTCAATCTAGAATTGAATATATAATAGTTTTTGCTTTTCTTGTTGTTATAAATTCTTGCTGTTTTCTTTTTTTTAAGAAATGTGTAGCGGAAGTCAGGGGTGGGATGGGAGGGTGGGGGTGGGGGAGGGGTGAAAAAGGGGGAAGATTTTTTGTATTGTAAAACGTTTTTCAATAAAAAAAATAAATAAAAAAATAAAAAAATATTCATAGATTTCAGAAAGGCCATTATGTTTCTCAAGAAAGAAGGTAACTCATTTGGGAAGACTTTACCATGAGAGACAAAGGAAATAGTTGTATCTGTAAATTAATACCTTCTTAGAGCTGTACTCTCCTATTAATGGCGCCCAAAGTCAATTAATCATCCAATAAGCACTAAAAGACTGAGAATGAGTTCCATACTTTCCTTCAGTTTCATTGTTTTACTATATAACCCATAGAATGAGATAAAATTTAAAAGCTAAAATGTAATCCTCTTTAGTAGTTTGTGTATCTTTTTCTGTTAGCAACCAGTTGTGCCCACAAGTAAAATGTTCCTGCCTATGAATTCTTTCTACAATTGTTGCCTGCTATTCCTATCACCTACCGGACTTCTTCTTCCTGGGTTTGTCCACGGAGGTCATGCTCAAAGAAAAGACCTTTACGAGGTATGTATGCTGGGTTCTTCCGGTCTTCATCATCATCTAGATGCTTAGGAAGTTTTTTACCAATTTTGTTTTCAACTTGTTCAGTGCTTTCCTAAAATGAGAGAAATCAAACACTCACCGACCTATTGAGAACCCACCAATATTTCAGAAACCATAGTTTTCTTTACTAAAAATGTGATTGATCAGGTGTTATAATTCTCTTTTTAGCGAGTGGGGGTTATTACAGGTAGTCCTTGATTTACAGTCATTTGTTTCGTGACCATTCAAAGTTACAATAGCACTGAAAAAACTGACTTATAACCGTTTTTCACTTATGACCATTGCAGCATTCCATGGTCATGTGACCAAAATTTGGATGCTTGGTAACTGGTATGTATTTGATAGTCCCAGAGTCATGTGAACATCTTTTCCAACCTTATGACAAACAAGACAATGGGATAGCCAGATTCACTTAATAGCTGTGTTCCTAACTTAACTGCAGCAATTCACATCATAAAATGGGGCAAAACTCACAACTGTCTTTTTAGCAACAGAAATTTGGGGCTCAACTGTGGTTGTACTCTGAGGACTACCTGTACCAAATATAAATAAATCACCATAACATTTTAAAATATTAATATGAAAAAAATATTATTCATGTAAAAGTACCTGATTTATAAAGCTAAATCAATAATTGAGTTCACATTTCAATATTATGTTAGAAAATGATAATATGCACAAGGTTATAGATCATGAAATATGTGTCATGATAGGAGGAAAATGTGTAGTCTATTAAAACAAGTCCATTTAAAAAATCTCTACGCCCGTTTATAGATATTAGTGAAAACTATTTCAGCGTGATATTTAAGCAATATAGATCATTCTCAACGATGTAATTAAGATTGGGTTTTCTATCACTAAATAATATGATTGTAAAGTACGATGTCCCATGATTGTATCGCTTAGTGATTAAAATCTTGGCAGTCTTCATTGCCACTGTTAACCAAATCCCAGTGGTTAGCTGAGGACACATCCAATCAAAGCCATCTTGGTCCCTCCCAACTCTGAGCCTCAATGAGGTAACTCTCCTCATCAATGTATCTTCTCTATCTCTGTCCTCTTGGCTCCCCTGCACAGTGGGCACACCTTAGTGGCAGTAGCAGAGCCAGCGCTAAGGCTGAACCAGAGGTCCAAAGCTTTCAGCAATCTCAGTAAGCTACTACCATCCCTGAGCCTTTATCCTAGCAGTATCAGCACTACTACCAAATGTCATCTCAAGCCCCATGCACAAAACCCCAGCTGCCTCCACCACCACCACCATGCATTCCACCAGCTCTGCAATGCCCAGTGAATATTTGCTGTCTTCTTCTTCCTCCTGCTGAGGCGCACAGCTGGCCATATTTGTGGCAGAGAAGAGGGGGGAAAGATAGGCGGGTGGGAGAGTTGAAACACCCCTGCAGTCATAATTATGGGTGGACTGCCAACCACACAAATTTTGAACGTATTATCACAAGAGCAGTGCAATAACCATAACTTTAGGAACCAGGCATTGGTACCTTTCATTCAGTGTGATTTTAACTTCTAACAGTTGCTGAATAAATGGTTGTTAAACAAACACTATTTTTATATTACTCATTTAATTATACATAAATATGAATTATAATATAAATTGGTAAAAAATGACGAAAGTTGTATTGAACTAAAATGAAAAATGGTGAAAAATAATGAATGATAAAAATAATGGAGAAATTTGATTAAATACACTGCTCATATTACTTCTGAGTTTTATTGCTACTACACTAAACCAAGATAGCTCTTCTCTTTTTAGCTGCAAATATCAGAAACACAAAATATTGCTTATAAAATTCTTACAAAACTACTTGCTTAGAATGCAACTCCAAGTGTAAGAGAAAATAATCTACTGAAATGTGATGACTTAGTTTTTTTCATTCTATAACCATATTTTGCTAAACAATACAAATACATATTTTAATTTCTACTCAAGAAATTAATTAATACTTCAAAATTCAGCAAAACATACCTGCCCATCCCCACTCTGCCTTTCACCTGCAACTGTGCCTTTTGATTCTGGTTTCTCATCCCCTTTGTCTGCTTTTGTTCTCAATTCAGTGTCATTTCTGTCCCGCTTTAAGTCCATTTTATTTGTTTCTTCTTCACTGTATTCTCCTTCCTCAGCCTAAAACAAACATTCAATTTGGTTCAATTTAGAGGAAATGGTGAATAACAAATATTTTGCCTATACTTACATTATGTAAGACTGTATGTTATACTGGGTGTAATTTAATACCTTTTTTAATATATGCAGAAATAAAACATACATCCAAAGCATGTATTTCTAGCCCATATATGTGCAGGAAACACAACAACCTAAATGCTGCAAAATAAAAGAAAAATATACTACAGAGCATATATCCCAAAGGTATCTTTTCAAAAGGCCACCGGACTTTGTTTTTCCTTGAAGACGTTTCACTTCTCATCCATGAACCTATTTCAATTCTGACTGAATGGTAAAAGATAGAAGGATATTCTATATCCTTCCTTATATTTCTTACAGCCATCTGGTCATTAGTACTCTTTCTGAGAGTCATTGAGGCCATTTTGAGATTTATCTGTGCTCTCAGGATCACCTGAATAATGCAAATCGTTGTGGAACCTTCTTGGAACTGCTGAAATATGACCTGAATGAATGGGGCTCTCAAGACATACAAAGTGTATATAAAAAAGGGCTGAATGACTTTTCGTTATAAGGAAGTAAATATTTCATGCCCTGATTTGTCCAAAGGCACTTACTGAACCAAGTCTCTAAATCTATCTAGCAAGTTAAAAAAAATCAAACAAACTGCTGTTACATATTCATGACATTATAAAATGATGTGTATGACCTCAACTTACCTCAGAATCCTCAGCACTTTCATAATCAGAGAGAACAGCTAAAAATAAAGAGTTGTTTGAGGTGAAAAACATTTTCCAAAATGCAATGTTTTAAAGGCTTAATTCCCATATTTTCTCCCAATAATTTCATTCAGACCCTCCAAATCCATTTGCAACTGTATTACCCATTCCCTTTTTGCTCACATATAAAACCTTGTTTTATCTTTGGTTCATCCATCTAATATTGCTTGTTTTGAATATTTCATCTATCACAAATCATTTTTTCTGTAAAGCATAATATAAATACAAAATATTGCTCCTCTGCATCTGTTTCAGAGAAAACTACAGCACTAATTTGTTGATTAATGCATTTTCCTTTTAACATTAAATCCACTTCTTCTGTACTTGTTCATCCTTCCCTTGGGGGCTATCTCTTCACAGACTGTTATATTTGTTTCATGTTTGTTTTTGAATCCTTTCTAAACTCATTGTCCATATGTACAAAATGTTGGTCTTCATCATTCATTATCTTTTACAACGTTAATTCCCCCATATCTACTATTTATTGATACCCTACTCCTTTATTCCATTTTTCTAACTTGCAGGTCAGTATGACTCCAGAACTCCTATGGTTCCCCCTCTTTTAAAAATAATCTTATCTATGTGATACATTGGTTTTCTACTACTTTTCTCTAGATTCTTGCTCATTATGCCTATTAAGATCTAATAAGGAAGTCTAACTGGATGGGTGTGCAAACTAGTCTTTTTCCGATGCCAATCATTTTGAATAAAATGCAACTTTCTTCAGCAAAATGCTAAAAAAAGTGGTGGTTACCTAACTACCGGTATCAGTAAACTTGGAATAAGTTAATTATTCTAAGCGCACACAGAAAGAAGGCGATTTGAGAGCCTCTTCCAGGATGTCTGCAAAACGGGGATCGACTCCAAGCTTTCAGTTCCAAGGTTGCCCAGAGCAGAGAGAGCTCACCAAAAAGAAAGAAGGGGATCTTGAAATGCTGGACCCAGAAGAAAGGTGGAGGGACAGGTGGCTTCTGCCGTTCTTGAGAAAAAGAAACAAGGCTGCCCAAAGCAAGAATGGGCCAGCACAAAGAACATCACAATGCCACTCATTCCCCTCTTTGGGGTGGATGAATCATCTCAGTATGATTTCAGATGTGAAGATACCACAGAAAGGCTGTTGGCTGCCCTGATAATTTTTTTTTAACTATGTGGCAGTTGAAGCAGTGTTGTACTGGTTTTTCTGAAATTTTCAGTGGTCTTTGACAGTACTGATCATGGATACTACTGGAGTGGCTCAGCGAGTTAGAAACTGGAGCACAATGTCATGATGATTTCATTCCTGCCTGCAGAACTATCTAAAATAGCAGTGGAAAGTTTTCAAGAAACTTGTGATGGGACTCTCATATGTTTCCATTTTTTTCTCTCTCTGTTCAAGTGGGAACATTTACCAGATAATTGGAATAGAGTGTCATCAGTATGATAATAACATTCACTTTCATCCTTCTTTTCCTGGCTTTAGAGACAATAACAATTATGCCAAGCTGTAGCTGGTGTCTGAACTGGGAAACACTAGCCTCAGTGATCCATGCCCTTTACAATTATATTATTGCATCGTTATCATCTTGAAGAACTGCAGCCTGCTATGGTAGCCAAACAACGTGGAATATTGTGAAATAACAAATCTATGCCCTGATAGTTGATCATATATTGCTTCCACTGCTAACAATAGAAATATTAGACATACAAAAAGTCTTATTACCAAAAATGAAGGGGTAGAATAAGAAATACTGATTTGCAACAAATATTTTATGATTTTAAAAACATTGCCACACAATTATTTTGTATTTCTAGCAGCAATCACTACTGTTAAAAGCTACTATAACTTACCATGTCCTTCTATGCCATCTTCACTTTCCTGTTTTGAGAGAGAAAACATTTATCAAAGAAAAAAAACGGCAGATGCAAATATGGTACATTAGACTGTTCTAGGAATGTATTTTATTATGAAAAAATAGATGAATGAATTTAGCATGGTTATCTTCTAAACAACTGAGTATAATAGTTGCTTTAAGATTGGATATAGTCTGAGGAGATCAAAATTAAGAATTCTCTTGGCTTTGTGCTTCATTAGATGATTTTGTATCAGTTATACAAGGTTACTTCTTAGTAACCTACCTGCCAAACTACTAGGAAAATATTGGAGGAATTATGTATACAGCTTTGAACTTCTGAAGGAATGATTAGCATGTCAATACAACAAATAATCACACAACTATAACAGAGTTGCATTATCAGGTTATAAATATTAGGAAGTGATGGAACTGTATTAAAACTACAGGAAGCTTTCCTACTGGGAATGCAATTCCAATAATTTTCAGTAAAAACAATTGTCAGTTAGAAACGTATGGAATGTAATGCCTAATAAAAAAAGGATGACTCTCCCATTTGACATTCACTTTATGGGGAAACCAACTTTAAAAATTAGGAAAAGGATATGGAAAGTGGCTCAATTGACAGTGGCTCAATTGACAGATGAGGAAGATTAATTTTTAACATGTTGTGTTAAGAGATAAATATCATCTATCATCTACCAATAGCAATATTTACAGCTACAGCTACAGTATTTGTTAACAGTGTTTGGAACAACAACATTTTCACTCAAGATACAAGAACAACTTGTTAAATCCTTGTTTAACAATCTATTAAATAAAAACCTATTAGTTTTTGTAGATATTTGTCATAAATCTGATAGGCAGATGCTGAGAGATGAATGGAATAGAATTAAAGGCTCCTATATTGCTTATACGATAGGAGAGTATCTTAACTTCTATAGCAAGAATGTCAATGAACCTTAGACTATAATTTATAAAATAAAAAATCATTTGAAATTTAATGGAATCCAATATTATTTGTATAGAAAAGGACTAAGAACATTTTGTTAAAGATGTAATAAGGATAATGCTTCTTTAATATGCATGTTTTTATAACTCCTATACACACTAGGTTTTGGGGAAAAAATAGATTATATGATTGTGCAACAAAAGGTAAAATGTTCAGAAGATAATAATCCCTTGACCATACATTTAGGCAAGAAATTTAACAATGTAAGTGGCCATGTTCTTACTATGGCCAAAAGACTGATATTATAGCATTGGTAAGATAAAGATATGGCTACATTTACTAAATGGATTGAAGACCTACATGTGCAACCTATGATATTAGAGATATAATATCTTTAGGCCATTCTATGAGAGAATGGCCTAAAGATATTATATCTCTAATATGAGATATGGACTTATTTAAGTATATTAAAAATAAAGAGATACATAGTTGAATGTTTGTATTAATATATATAAAACTGTAACAGTTTACTGTTGTGACATGCTGCATTTTATATATTCTTTATACCTTTTCAAATACTTGCTATCAGCTTTTTTCTTTAAGTATGTATTTCCACCATAATTATCTTTGCATATTGTTCTTTTATCTTTTTCAGTCATTTTAAAAGCATTAAATAAATACATTTCCAGACAGCATCTTTCATAGATAACTTGATAGGGGAATACTACTTTAAATCATCACATCTTTAATCTTTCAAATAATAATCCACAACTACAACCCCCACCTCCCCCAAAATTCCAGGGCATAGATTTTAACATTCTTTGATATTTTTGATTATTTTTCTTATTGTTAAACTTGTTTATGTGTGCTTTTTTGACTGCTATTTAAAATTGAGCCTGATTATTGTTAGGAGTAATTATTTTGCTATATTGTAAGTAAAGCAACAGGATATTCCAAAGAAGGCATCTTTTCCTTCCACTTACAGGAAATCCTGCCTGATGAAACATTAGGATAATGTTAACTTCTTCATAGGAACAAGAATATGAATAATTTTCTTTAGGGAAAAAATGTCCCTTGGAGATGATTAGTAATTCTTGGAAAATGTTAGGACCCAAAATTATTATTTAATACATGCATTGTCCAGGTGCATTTTTAAAAATGAAAACACATTAGCAATTTAGATGTTCCTGAGACATCTAAGCCTCTATGTGCCTAAATAACATAAATGTTATCCGTGTCTCTATAAAAACACAAGAGAAGAGATAATAAGAATGTGTCAATATATTATTTTACAGATTTTACTTTTCTTACAAATGTATACACACTGGTAATATAATATCACCACATAATCTGCAATACAAGAAAGGTATACTAAGCCGAAATTAAATCTGCAAGATGTGAATGTTAACTCCTAAGTACTTATACAGTTTTTAATACAATGAAAAACAGGTTCAAAACATCATTACACAGGAAACACTGCTACTTGTTAAACATCAATGTAGGTTTGCTAAATGTAAGTGTAACAGATACATTGTAAAATAATCTCTAATTCCCGCATCTACAAAACAAATTCCTTTATTTGTACAATAGGCCCTTTTCTGACTCTGAACTTTCAGTACCTCTTATAATTTACCAAGAATGATTTCCGAAGTAGAATTACAGTATCAATTTGGGATGGTTAACCTACCATATCGCCAGTTTCAAAATGCCACAACAAAATATTCAGGACCACATTTTCATGACTTACCACAATGCTTATTTAAAAAGGCACGTCAGGTGTAAAACACGGCATGCATTCAAACGTAATAGGATTTACCTATTAGACACCCAAGAAGAGTATGCGCAATCTCAAAGAGACTTAAGAAACCAAGTTCAATTGAAATACCCGCAAAATAAAAGGCACCGTTACTGAAATTTGCTTTACCACCATCACCATCCTTTGTCTCAGAATAACAGGTACGCACCTTCTGCATGCTGTATTATACTCAGGGATACAATTTTGTTTAATGCAGCACGCAAACGGAAGTGGTGGCTATCTACTTCCGAGACGACAGAACGGCTAGGGAGAAAACATCGAAAAGAAAACCAAATGCTAGCTTGTTTTTCCCCATCCAAGAGGAACCTGGTGGGCTATTAGTCAGCGACGAATTAAAGGAGTACTCTGCACATGCTCAGAACCACTTTCCCCTCCCCGGCTCTTCCCAACTTTGCAGGAGCTGCCCAAGGAGAGGATCGTAGTCAAAACCTCCCGGCTATAATATGCAAAGGAAGGCGGAGAGCCGACCGTAAGAGCTTTCCCGTTCCCTCTTTCCCTTCCGGATCTTTCCACTCACACACTCCGAGTCGGCCGGGCTCCCTCCAACCGTCACCGGCGCCTCCACGATCTCAGTACCAGCAGTAGCACCGGCGGTGCTTGCCGGTCCGGCTAAGCCAAAGCGGTGAGTGCCGCTGCGCGGGGAAGAAGCCGCGCTTCCATGCGGCGAATCGGACTCATCCTCTTCGCTGCTATCCTGCGAAGCGCGCTGCCTCCTACGATCCGCCATTTTGACAGGAACCAAAAAGGGAAACAAGAAAAGCGAAACGGTTAGAAGGAGGAGGAAGAGGAAGCAAGGCCCAAAGAGGATGACGGGTAACGAAGGCGACGTCCCGTCATGGAAAGACTACGATTCCCAGCAACCAACGCTTTTTTTTTTTTTTTCAAAACTTCCGTTCGTTCACCCAGAACTCTCTGCTTGGATGCCCGAAGCTCTTGACAGAAGGAGAGATTGCGTGGAGAAGAAAATTCGCGCCCAATCAAGGGCGATGACATCACGAGAAAGCGGTTCAATAGGCGGGGAAGGTGGGGGTGGGGGCGGGAGAACCCCCGCCGACAGTGTCACGTGCTCTCTCTCTCTCTCTCTCTCTCTCTCTCTCTCTCTCTCTCTCAAGCTGCTGCATGAGAGGTGGGGACGGAAGGTGTTTTGTTGGTCAAAAATAGCATGACGTTTTCCCATTGCAGGGATTACATCATTCCAGTTTTCCTGCAGTGCTGAAATAGTTGAGGCGCAGCAGCCTCCTCTGGAGAAAACAAGATAGCCATTAATGTAAGCGGCTTATGTAAGGCTAGGGTAGCCAGCTGATCGTGAGGGTGACAACGCAAAATGCAATCCAAACATTAGGCGATGCGGATATCAACAGTGCTGGGCTTTGTGCATCATTCTGGCAACTCCTATTACAGGACCAAATGCCATGGGGGGGGGGGGGGCTCATCTCCATATTCTGGTCAGATCTTTCCCACGCTATATTTGATGGCAAAGCCCCTGAGGTTGGGAGGAGCCCTGATGAAACAGGTTTCTGAGGTGTTGTTTCTTGCTTCCATTCCACTCTGCAATCTCTTCAGGGATCTTTCTGATCTCTTGAAGCCATCTTAATTCGAAGGCTACTTCATTTTATGGCAAGGAAATTTATAATGTGAAGTGCTTTTTTTTTTTTGCCCTGAATATTCAACTGATTAACTTCGACTCCATTTTATATGATGAGATGGAAGAAAAGTATCCCTATCCATTTTCTGCATACTGCATTTTCATACACCTTTTATCATTTTCCTCCTCCTCCTTTTTTCTTGTTAAAAACACCAAAATACAACCTTTCTTTTTAAAGGAAATTTCTTTTGTTTTGTTGATTTTCACTGACCTTTTTGTAATTGGCAAATAACTTTATTACAGTTGTACTTAACTAATAATTGTCATTCTTTGGCTATAAAAATATTCAGAACATCAATTTTTCACCCAGGATTTGTGTAGGGAATGGGTTAGGGCTGTGATGGCAAACCTAAGGCTAGCTGCTCTATTCCGGGTTATGGTGCACACATGCCAGCTTCTCTTTGTATGAAGACCAATTGGCCGGTGCGCACATGCGTGACGGAACCCAGAAGAACAGCTGGCCGGTGCCAGTTTCGGCACTCAGTGCTGAAAAGGTTAACCATCACTAGATTAGGGATTCTTATGTTTATTTGAGCAATATTCATTACAATTATTGACTGTCAAATCTTTAAGGAAGATTGCCACAAGGAATAGACATTGGGCTGGTGTCTGTTTTGACCTAATACTGCCTGGAACTGCCTATCTGAGGAAAGAGCAGAGCAGTACCAGCTTCCCAAACCCTGCAGGCAGTCCATGGGAATACCACAATTGATGATTTTCCTCAACATGGTGGGCTGAGTGACTGATTTTTTCTCTCTCCTGTAAAGAAACATCTGATTATGCCATCAAATGACCTGCTATTCGGTGGTCGTTGCCCAGATTTGAACAGGAGCAACTAGGAATGACCCAAGATGACCCTCAAGATAATTATGTACCTGCTGGGGAGAGGGATCTTGACAATCACAATTTTCAGTAGAAGCTATCAGTGGATCAGTTTTTCCATCTTTTCTTTCCAGCTGTTTGTTATAATTAAGCATGCTTTATTTTTAACTGCAGTTTGAAGTGTTCTTTACTTTTTTATTTATATATTTAACTGTTAATCGACGATTGAATGCTGATATCCTATAATCCCTTGGTGTTTTCTTTTTACTGTTTGAGTTTTAAATCTCCTTCACTTTTGCTGTAAAGAAGTCAATGGCAAGAGGATGTATCCCTGGGTGATGAAAATCAGCCAATTTTTATTACAAGGATTCTGTATTTCACCCTTTTTAAAAGCTTTGGTCTTATTTTAACCTTTTATGGAAAATTTCTTTTTGTTCTAACTACTTTTTGTTGTGGGAAATTTTATCTCCATCTTTTTCTGTGATTGTTCGGTTATAGTACCTTTACTCCTCTAATCCTCAAGATTGAAACTGCTTGCACTTTTGTTGTGAATGCTCAACTACAAAAGAGTTTTTGACTACATTAAAACATAAATGTGAACATAAATAACAATAAAGGATTTGAATACAATATATATATTCTTTACACTGTCTACAAAAAGAGATAAATCTCTTTGGGTTGCCTTTAAAATGCTTTTCAAGTTACAAACTCTAATTGAAAACTTGGATAAAAAGTTTGATAAATTAAAAACAATGTTAAAGCAACCCCAGGATAACAGCCAGATACAATAACAGCTGGACTAGACTTACAGTCAAATGTATTGGAATCTTAATATTTTACTGGCAGATATGTAGAAAAAGGAGTC
Source organism: Coluber constrictor foxii (assembly GCA_038048745.1). Lineage (NCBI taxonomy): Eukaryota > Metazoa > Chordata > Lepidosauria > Squamata > Colubridae > Coluber > Coluber constrictor. The sequence goes on from CM075961.1 coordinate 78,243,261, forward strand.
TGGCTTGAGAATTTCAGGCTTTGTGGATAAGATTAAAAGAGGCACGAGTATAAAAGATTGAGATGATAGAACTGATGAGCGATGGACTGGATTTTCTTAAGATGGATGGAATTTGGAGTGTGCATTTATTATGTTTAATCAGAAAGCATTTGACAAGAGTTTATTTAGAGAGATTTTCTGAACAACGCATGCTGTGGAGATACTTAAAACAGAGACTTATGACTCTGGGGAATGAGATGCAATTGTCAGAAAAGATTCCTATAAAAATCTTAAGGAAAAGTTTTATTAAGAATAAAATTAAGATATTTGATTCTGGACAGATCAGAGATAAGGGCTGTGATAATTTGTGTGTGTGTGGTTTTTTTTTATAATTTTGATTTATATGCCGCCCTTCTCTGGAGACTCAGGGCGGCCTACAATGCGTTAAGCAATAGCCTTCATACTTTTGTATATTTATACAAAGTCAGCTTATTGCCCCCACAAACTGGGTTCTCAATTTACTACCTTAGAAAGGATGAAAGGCTGAGTCGACCTTGAGCCTGGCTAGGATTGAACTCAGAGAAATTACAGGCAGCTGGTGTTAATTGCTGCCTTTAGTAGGAGGCATTAGCCCCCTAAGCTACACAGGCTGTAGAGTCTACAGGTTGTAGGCTTTCTATGAGTTAAATACAATAATAGATCGTTATCAAAGGATTTTGCGGGTTAAAAGGTTAACAGGCTTACCTTTTAACAGTGCATAGCAGGGGTGAAATCCAGCAGGTTCTGACAGGTTCTGGAGAACTGGTAATGGAAATTTTGAGCAGTTCGGAGAACTGGCAAATACCACCTCTGACTGGCCCAAGAGTGGGGTGAGGATGGAGATTTTGCAATATCCTTTCCCCAGGAGTGAGGTGGGAATGGAGATTTTGCTTTCCTCTCCCATGCTCACCAAGCCATGCCCACAGAATTGGTAGTAAAAAAAATTGGATTTCACCACTGGTGCGTAGTGAGTATAATGATGAGGAAATGTAAAATGAGGCAATACATGACAAAAGCAATATTCTTTTCATTTTATTGTAAAAAAAATTATTTCAATTTTGTTTAAACATACAAGCAGAATTTCTCTTTTAATACTCCTTGTTAACACTGTTTAAACTAAATGAACAAAGCAAAACAATTTTAAAAACAAAAAAAATGAACATTAACAGCCACAAATTTGGTATTTACAAACTTTTTCTTTATAAGTTATTTACAAGACAACTGATTTTACATATTGAAAATGGTATAAAAAGAATGCATTTGCAGACAACCACATTTGAAAGGGCAGAAAACAAGAGAGGGGATTATAGACAGTTTTTAGAACTACCATAAAGTTGGTTAAAAAATGTTTGTTTTTAAAAAATCATGTATAATTTGCATTGGCTTTTTTCATTAACACAGTTTCAAATGTTGAACTCCCTACAGGGTGGGAAACTATTTTTCCCATCCCATTCCCAGCTAACATCCACTGCAAACGGTTTCTACAAACCCTACCTATTTCCATATGCCTAGTCATCTTTTTTATGATGCATGTATTATAACTGATTGTAAGTCTTTCTGAGTCAACATTCTGTTCATTGAGGGAAGGGAAGAGATAATATGCTGTTTTATTCAGAATACAAATTGAATTATTTCTGATAACTGTCTTACTGTGGATTAAATAAAAACATTGTCTTCTGAAAATGGAATATTGATTCAAGAATTGATCATGTGACACATTTCTAATTACTTTAGAAAAAACAAGATCAAGTTTTAAAATCAACATTGTATTCAAGAAGCTTCTACCAAAAATCTGCTTCTTTGAAACATCCACGCTTGTACTTGGCAGGGGACAAAAAATAACCACTTATGGATGCATGCTGGCATGCTAAAAAGCAAAAGATCCAAATACACCCTTATTTAAAACAAAATCAGGCAAACATTTTGCACTACTTCAACTACAATAGACTACATGGCAGAAAAGAGGATCTGTTCTTGTCATTTTAATTTCAAGTCATAAGAGTATAACTTTTAACAATGTTCATACGAAGTGTGCTACCTTTTGTGGAAAAAAATAGTACTTTAAATTCCCAGGGAAAACTGCCCAGAAGTGCGACTGCAACTGTCCTGAAACACCTGGAAATTAAAATGGACAATTAAACATTGTCCATTTTATGTCCTCCATAAATGATGCAGAAAATTATACCTAGGGTTATTTTATAATTCAAGAAACTGAAATCTCCATTTATCTAGAAATTTTAACTATTAAAAAAAAAGTTCGTTTCAGTATTCCCGTTAAGCAGGCAATACACAAAGGCAGCTTCCAAAAATGATGCAGATCAGGCAGAAGGACATGCGATTTTACAAACAAATTCCCTACGCTCAGGAAAGATAAAAGTATTGATTTCCACTTACTGTAAAAGTTACAGAATTATGATTGGCTTAAAAAAGTGCCAAACTTTAAAACAATCACAAATTGAAGTTTAAGCTACTTCTCAGTATTTCCATTGGGAAACCCAAACTGTCCATTAAAAAAAAAAAACTATTGTTTCACAGTTTTGACAAGATACTTGGTTAAACAAATCAGAAAAACATCTAGAGGCAAACTAGCATTGCATGGTTATTTCTGGATTTTGCCAAATTATATATCAGAACTGTGACAAAGATGTGAAGACATGCAGCTCCTCACTACCAGAACTGCCTGCATTCAGTATTACAAATTCAAGACCTGATTAGTAATTGTAATTTGAATCAGAAGGCATGAAACGAACTCATTAAAAAGCCTTGAAAAGACACTGGGGCAGGAGAAAATACATGAATCAATATGTGGATGCTCTATAGAACAGCAGTTAGAAGCAATAGGTTGAATGAGGTGTCTTGTGTTGCTCAATGATGGCTAACCCCTTCCCCCAAAGTGGATTGTACTGGTTGCAGTTATCCAATACAGCTCAACAGAGGTGGCATACCATAAATTGTTAACCTTATTCTCTCAGCACAAACCTCCAATATTTTCTACCAAGCAAACGAAAAAAAAATGAAAAAAGTGAAAATAAAACCCAGGGGGGGAAAGTGTAACTAAAAAGTATAATTAAAATATTTTTAATGAACAAGAATATACATCATGGAGGATGGTAGAAGAAAAAGACATAACAAAACATGTCCTGTTCTCTGCCATTTGGAGCAAATGACACAGGCCGACCATCAGACAGGTTTCTCCTAGTTTGATAATGTTTATTTCCTGCATGTCCGATGAGGAGTCTGTTTCTTTTGCATCTCTAGCCGGCAACGACTTCGTTCATCCAGCCATGGCAGTTCAAAGTTCCTGCCAGACAGAAAATGGCCCATAGAAGATTATTTATGATGTTGAAAAGAAGAGAATGGTTAGCAGTTCTGTCTACATTTGCATAATTTGGCTACAAGCCTACATTTTGGCAGCAAAGAAATTAAACATAAACCATAAGCACAATTTCTAGATTTGCATAACATTTGAATACAGATATTGAACTATAGCTATTGAAAGTGTTTTATTAAGACAAGAGAATTCTTTTACAATATTGGGTGCCCTATAATAATGTTTGCTGAATAAACCATAATTGGCTGTATTTACAATATCCGCTATCCCTTAAGCAATAGATTAAAACTAACAAATCCATCCACATAACATGCTATTATGAAATTTAAGCAACCACATTGTGGCGCCATGCAATGTGTAAAGCCAGTTACTATTAGGTGAAACATAAAAAATATGAATTTTAATTCATGGGACCTAAAACTAAAAAACAATTATTTTTGCCCATGTATTTTATCAATACATTTTCATCTCTTTATCTTTGCAATATGAAAGGAAGGAAACCAGGACTGCAAGAACACAAGTAATAAAGGCCAAGGAAATATGATTTGTATAATATTCACCATTAGGATGCAAGAATCCCATCAAAGCAGAAAAAAGATACTCTGCTACAAGTTTTACTAAGTACATTCTTCCTTAATGCAGATATATACTACTTTGGTATACTTACTGTGGAGTTAATTTTGGTAATGGTCGGCCAAATGCTACAACAGGCAAATATGGGGTGATCAGCAAACTTTCAACTAGAAGTGGAAATGGAAGAGAGTGTAATTTTACATATTTAGCTAAAATGTTCATTCACATTATCATACTTATTTGAAAATAGCTGCTTTTACAATAGAATAATCCCAATCCAAGATTCTTTGGGCGTAAAATATGGATATGAGAATTTTGACACCACTCACCATCATCCGACTCCGGGAAAAATGAGGTAACTTCAGGCTCAGATTCCTGAATTCCTTTCTTTTTATACATTCTAAGTTGCAGTCGCTGCAAAATTCTTTGCTCCCGGATACGCTGAATATCCCACCTGTATATGGAGTGAGCAAAACAACAACAGAAAAGTTTCAAATGTTCATTTATGATAAATTTGAGTATTTTAGGTTCTATAAAAATCAACATGTCAAGACTAGTGCATCTCTGTATTAAATACTTTTCAATTTCTATAGGTTATCCGAAGTTCTTGTTTTACAGCCAAACCATAGTAATTCCTTGCTAGATGAAAGTGCTATCCTGCTTTAACGAAATATAAATCCCCAATCCAAAATCACATAGTATAAGGCACATGCATAATGGTAAAAAACAGATTTAAGATATACTAACTGCATAAAACCTTTCATATTACATACTTAATTGCTTGCAACCTATGCAAACTTTATTGTTAAATGTTTAAATGAAAGCAGAAACTGAATTTACTGGCATATAAACAGCTTTATTTCACCACTCACCTTTTCCTCCTTTTCTCATCCAGTTCCAACTTTGCATGTCTTTTGGAAAAGACATTATCATCTAAGTTCTGTGAAAAATTTAAGGAGAAATAAACCACAGGTAATATTACATGTTGTACTTTTCACAGTATCTGAGTTCCTCTGTTTCTATTTTCTGATGGAAAGCATTTAGGTCTGCCTTGTCCATGTGTTCATAAAGAAGCAGATTTAAATTTTGCTTTATGATAAAGTAACATCCAAGGATAAAAGTAAATAGGACTGAAGATTTTCAAAACTGATTGCCAACTTTCCTTCTGGAAGACCAAATGTGTTTTTTGCATCTTTGCAATACCACTGGAAAAATCTATTTATTAAGATATTATTACTTATTACTTTTTCATCACTGTTTATAAACACAATTCTACAAAAAATATGACTTGTCTAAAATTGTTCATTCAAGAAACAAAATTTGAAAAAGTTAAGCCAAGTTGGGTTAGTTGTGAAATTGGATAAGTTAATTATAGTACGAGTTTTAAATACAAATATAAACGAACAATTCTGCAAATCAGTCTTTTATTTAACATTCTGTATTGTATTTAAATGATAATGGTTAAGCATCTCGTATCATGTCCCTTGAGTGTGAATACTAGTTCAGGGGCAGGACTGGATTAGTTTTATCAAAACTGAAATACTTGTATTATTATAAGGATTTTGAAATTAGTTCTTCTTTGGTATTTAACTTTCCAGTTTGAAATGCTCTAATTGTATTATTAGTATATTTCCAGCTGATATACTCAGTGTCTTTAACCGCTGAGCCATAATGTCCCTCTTTTTTTAAATGAATAAACTCCCAAATATATTTCTCTGAAAATGCTTAAAATTCTGAATCTATCTCCTGAAGTAACATACTGAATTTATCAGAGGCTTAATGAATTAATTTGGTATTTAATTTTAGGTGATAAAATGGTGCCATGGTAAATAATTTGCAATCAAGAGTTTCGATAGCTTCAGGAACTCCTCAAAATATGAATCCCACAGCCATTAAATCGCTAATGCAGATCAAGAAATAAGCATTACAAAATTTACCAGACCATAAAAGCAGAGATTGCCCATTTTATCTGATATTTCAATGTATGTTTCTATAACAATTGCAAAAAATATCTAGTTGAACAGTATGGTTTAAAAACTCAAATATATTAAGGTGGCTGTCTATATAGTTATAGAATATAGAAACTATAGTTCTTCCATAACAGGTTCCTAGGTTCCTAACTATAGTTCTTCCATAACAGGTTCCAATTCTACATCAGCAATTATACCTAATCATGTTGCTCAATTCTTATTGAGCAACATGCTATTTGATAATAACATATGTTAATTGAGCATACAAAGCTATTTGCTTACATACCTCCAGAAGTTCAGAAGGATTCATATCTTTCAGGGGCTCTACAGTATGGTCCCTCCATGATGGAACTAAGAAAGAGAAAACAATGTTACGATACTAATTTTAAAGAAATATTTAAATGAAGGAAGCTAACAATGTAACCATCAAACATTCAGAGTTAATTTAGGTTAGATATTTTACTGGTATTAATTACTTAACACCCTCCTATCCTTTATCTTCCTTTTAACCATTCTACAAGCATATTTGAATTTTGTTTTTAGAGAACATAACAATTTTTCAATATTATCAAAAATTTCAATATTAAGTTGTTAAACTTACTTTTAAAAACTTCCCCACACCCAAGTTCACATAACACTTTTTGTTTTTATTCTCAAGCACCCACTAACAAAGACAGGATTTGCTTCAGGTTTTTCAGTCAGCTTTGGAATTCAGCAAGACTTTGATTCAGCAACGTTCAAATATTACAATCCAAAATGAGTGCTGTGGAATCATAATTGTTTAGTGTTAAGAAACCACTTTTTATAAAATTTTATGGATGGTTTTTAGTATTTAATCTTGCAAAATCAATCATGTATTTATTATTTTCTAGAGTCAATAATCCAGAACTGATCTGAAAGGATCTCCCCTTTTATTAGGTTGTACAATTTGATATAAATCAAAATTCTCCTACAGAATATGGGACAGTTCTAAGCCATAATACTAATCAAATCACCATATGGTATACAATTATATGTTACTACAACAAATGTTTATTACATCCATCTTAAATAGTTTAAAGTAGATATTCTGGTTCAAAGTAGCTAAAAAAGCTTAAATGAAATCCATAAAAGACCATTTACCTACACATACCTGTATCAATCATAATGTAATCAATCAGTGTCCTAAAATTACAAGGTAAAATGACTTTCAGACTATGAATTGGTCTTTATTTTTCATAAACCAATTGCCTACTTTACAATAATTTGCTGGCTGTTAAAGCAATACTATGTTTTCTATCACAATGTTTGTAAAGTTACTGGAACATTTTCTGAAAGTTGTCAAGCTAACTTTTTGAAGACATTTAATTCTCTGAAGTTTATTTCTGGTGACCATTTATTCAAGATATTAACAGAGGCCTCACAAACTAGATCTAATAGAAACCATTACAAAACCTTCTATGTTTAATCCAGTTCTAGCTCTCACTGAAAAATTGATTAAGTACACAGGATCCTGCATGAGATATTGGTTCAATACTTTTTAAGGAGAGAAAGGGATTCATGAATACTTATTATCCTTTTTACAAATGAATTATAAATGATAATTTTCAGAGTGTTTAAGACATATGACCAGGTAGCTATTTTCAATGAGCCTGACATCTGAACTGCCCCAAAGTAACAAATTGGCTGCAGATGGAAGTAAGCTGGTGGACTTAATGAACCTTTAAACAAATACAGCAAGGCAATTATTAAGACACAAGCACTTATTATGTTAGCAAAAACAGCCAAATAGACAAGAACAAAGCCAAAGACACAGAGATTGGGCTCTGAATTTGTTGTCATTCTACTATACAATTACAACCTTACATTTAAAAAAAAACTAACTTAAAAGAGAAAGCAGTGTCCACAATCTGGTGTGAAAGGGGGAAAAAATCTCTTCTCCAACCTTCAAAAGGAAATTACTTTGCAGCTTCTCCCACAAATGAATTTGTCACTTTGTGAAACATTATAAAAAGAATAGCAAAACAGCTCATTTCTGTTTAGGTTCAAACTGTAAAATATGGAACAACATCAACACCTTGTTAGTAATCAATTTTATTGGGGAAGATTGAATTTTACAACTGAAATAGGGAGACACATAGAAAGGAACTTGCTCAAAATAGGAACAATGAGGATAGTCAGTGGGATGGTATTTATTTCTACTAACTGGACGAATATTGCTTTAACAGTAATACCCAAGGGGGGAAAAATACTATGGTTGACAAGTTAGCTTGTAAAAAATCCAACGGTCTGTTGAAAAAGAATGAAAATTTTTGAGCTATATTTTCATTGGTAATTTCTGAAAATCAAGCTAACAGTGAAATAAACTGTGCTACTATGAAAAACATAGTGAGTGGCAAATTCTTTTATTTAATATCTGCATTCAACATATTAAACCTTAAATTAGAACATTTTAGTCTAATGTGTTATATGAATTAGCCCATAGTTTATGGTTTGAATGTATTATACTTAAACCATGGTAAGATTATGAGTTAATATATAATATGACCCATTCAAAGTAATCGCATTTCAAGACCATCACCAACTGAACAGTGATACCTATGGAGAAAGGCTAGCAGGGGTAACCAAACTATGTATGAAATATTTTGTCACATATCTTCTTCCTAGTTCCGTCATGGCACCTAGAAAACTATATACTGCACTACAGTTTCTCTTATATGCTTAAAAACTGATTGAAGAAAGCCTGCTGTTGGTCATATTTCAGAAATTCTGCCCCGATGCTTAATCGCAAGATATAGTTATTATTCATGGAAGGAATCAACTTCTTCCTGAAAAGTCTGCAAAGAAGGAATTTAAAACAAGCCATTGCTGCATAAATTCATATAGTGGTTATCATCTAACTGACTGAAACTGTATGATCCCACTCCTATGAAATAAGGATGTATATATTAAGATGCTCTTCTGTAAATGTTTCATTCCATGTCTCAAATATAGCTCTCATGGATGAAGACACAAAGGTATGTTGTATGGTTGCAATGGTTTAAAGTCTCAGATGTTATGCTGGAAGATGCTTTCAATTGTCTACACTATAAAGATAAACCAATTAAACTATCGTACTTCTGTTCTAGTCTTCTATTACTACCAGCTATTATACACACACTTAAATGTTCCTTCATGTTTTTGAAATATTTTAGTTATTTTTAACTTATGAAATCAGAATTAAAAATGACACATATTAACTTACATAAGTAAGTCTGATCCTGTTTGCATATAACAGTAGGCCTGAATTTCTTCAAATATTGACTACTGTCAATCAGACTATATAACCAAAACCACTGCTCAATCTACTCAAGAACAGAAAAAAGTCAAATCTCTTTGCATGGCACTATATCTAGAATCTATAGTTGCTGTCTTGTCAGTTTAGTACTAGAAGCCATGATTTGTTCATGTTTCCGATCCTTGAGAGTTGTTTTTAAGAAGCAAGACAAGGATCTTGGTTTACAGAACAATCTGATTAAATACTTTTTTCATTTATCCATTCACACTTATAGGTCAATTAGCAGCATTAGAACAGCGTGTGGCAGGACATTAGCTTATTGAGAATAAGACAAAATTCTAGAATATTTGACTCATTGTGATGTGTGACCCTTCCTGATCTTACATTCTTTGTTTCAATATGAAGTACAACTGGAAGTTTGCTACGCCTTTTCTTAACAATGCTACACAATAGGTATAATCAAGACTCCGAAAACACTTGACTTTACATCATATCTTAGCAGTTTGTTACATTAGAGCTTTGGCAATTCATTATCTTTGTATTTTTTTTAAATAGTCTGATCAGAATAACAATCAGGGTTCTGTATGCTAATCTCTCTCTTCTAATCCTCAGCAGGACCAACATTTATTTATTTATTTATTTATTATTTATGCATGCATGCATGCATGCAATTTATATGCCGCCCTATCTCCAAGGACTCAGGGTGGCTCACAACGATAAAAATGCATAATCCCTCATTAAAACAGTGAGAATTGAAATTCAGATTTAAAACAGTTAAAATTGATTAAGAAATCCCCGTCAGTCCAAGCTGCAGAACAACCAGGTTTTCAAATCGCGGCGGAACGAGCAAAGGTCAGGAGCCATCCAGAGCTCCAAAGGAAGTTGTTTCCAGACATTTATAGTCAATCTATAACATTAATCCCATTTTAAGTATTTTTGCTTCCTCTCCATTTCTACTTTTCCTTCCTTCCTTCCACTTTCTTCATTTAAAGTAAAATAGCTGCTGACAGATGTATTCCTCAATTCAGAATGCACTACTACTGTAGTTTGGATATTGATTCAGACAGATGGATTTCAAAACTTAACTCCATCTTGTCGCACAGGGTGACAATTGTTATAGCAGCACCCTCATATATTTAAGATAAACAATTGCCACAAAAGCTTAACCTTAGTATGTCAGAGCAACTTTGCAATATTGTAGAGTCAAAGTAAGTTATAACCGAGGAGTTGCTAGGAAGGAAATGAAAGCAGAGACTCTAGAAATACTTCTCAATCATACAAAGTCCGCTTCTCTTGGATCAGTTAAGCTAATTTTTAAGAATTAGTTAGCTGATACACTTTTTTTCATGTGCACAAACCAATCCCACCCCCATGAAATATCATGAAAGGGAACAGAAAGTGACAGAAAGGTATGTTTATTGCATATATAGTAAGCATATTGAGATATAAACATCACTGTTATTCATAAATATCACCACAGGTCATTAAAAGGGTGGTTGATCTTCATATACGGCTCTCACGCAGTCTAGGACAGGGAGGGTTTCAAAGGCTTTGATATTTCAGACCCAGTCAATCACCTGCATCAACATCACTCAGAAATGGAATGTTGCTCTCTAGCTGTCTTCAAGTATTCAAAAGATCCCCAATTAATGAGTTCCATGCCCCCTCCAACCCAATACCAGGCCAATAATCACAAAGGGATAAGCAAGCTTCTTACTTGCTACAGTCTCCTCCTTCTTTGGAGAAGGTTCTCGCAACGGAGAAGGAGGTGGTTGATGCCACCGGCACAAATACATTTCAGTGGTGGAAAGGTATGGCAAATCTTCTATTTCACTGCAGGAGCCTTTGTCCTTTGAATGGCACCCAGGTCCTTTCAATGGAGTCGAAGCCTTCAACTGTGTGTCCACCAATAATCGTGTTTTCTCTGGAGTCTCCTGACTTCGCAGTTCACGTCTGCTTATTGACTCAGTTAAAGAACTACTGGGTTCTTCCTTTAATGGAGAAACCTTTGGAGTTTTACATTTGACTCGTGAGAATTCAGCTACCAGCTTCTTCACTGGAGTTTTCCTCTCGGCACTTCCAAATGCAGATTTTCTGCAAAAGTACAAGGAAAGGCTAATCGTAGCAAATAGAAAAAGTCTATAAAGGACCTTAGCTCTTATCAAGATAACTAAAATTAGAAAAAATCCAACAATATTTTAGTTCTAAGATTTAAAGGAAATTCACATATGGATTTAAAAGCTTTTTTGAAGTCACAAGGTTTAGTTGACACAACTATTAGGATCTCAGAGCTCAGAATCATGCCAAATCAACAAAAATATTATCTTATAGTTCCTGATTATCTAGACGTAGATTTTATCACATTCAGTATTTAGTAAAAGCCCTAGTTTGAATAAAGTGCTTATCACAAAACCAGCAATCAGTAGATTATCATGAATCAATAACTGCAAGTCATGAGCTCTCTGTCTGAAATTTAATCTTATTATGTGGGAGATGCAACAGCATTAATATTTCTTTAAATAAAGTTGTAGGGTGTACATAAAGTAAAATTGTAAAAGTGCATCAAGCACTTTCATTGCTACAAAGGTAGAGCAGTAATTAATGTTTTAATCACAGATCTATCTCCAAAATTATTCTATGGAAGTTTTTTTTTTAAATCATCAAAATATGTTCTATTTTAAAAGAGAAAAGTAATGTAAAAAACGATTATGGACATGGTGGTAAAAAAGATGGTTTGTAAGACTAGAAAAGTAAGTAAAAATACAATAAATATGTTCCCTTTTCCTATTATATTTTTTATTTCTTTGGTCTAAAGAGAATAGTAGAATGAATGTGTAAGACACACCGTCTTCTCTTTCCCTTGGCAAAAGGAAGGAACAAAGATTTATCAAAATATTAAAATAACTATCATGATACTTATGCAGTTTATCAGTAAAAGTTATATTTTCTGCAAGTCATTCTACTTAAAAGACAACTAAAAGGGAATGTGCCCTATTTGACTCATGATTGGGCTCTGAAAAGAGATTCATGCACTCCAATGACAATCAAGGGAAAACACAAATAGCTAGAACTTTTTTAAAAAATATATTAACAATATACAATGAAATTACAGGCAAAATTAAAACAATCCAACATACGAAGGGTGGGTTTCGCCACTCAAATATGGAATGTTAAGAAAATACAAATCAATACCCTCTTTTCTTTGGTTAACAACTCTCAATCAAAATGCAGACATTATAAATATTCATTTTAGTGCAGCTCATCTAATTTTTTAAAAAAGCAAGCATACAGGTCTTGATGTTAGATTTCTTTACATTTTAATCAAATTCAGTTCAATTTGAATTACTTTGTGGTTTGGGGATCTAGTTTCACATCAATACTCGATAAATTGAATTTGATTCATTCACAGTATATCCCTTGTCAATATTTTTGACATTAGATTTAATCACTGATGTTTCTTTAAAGAATTGATTTTGCAGGATATTAGGATTTGTTTGTTAGTAACAGAGAGTTCTTTCATAGAACAAAAATTTTCGGGTCATTGATCAAAACCTTAACAGAATAGGCTTAAGAACATATAACTGGGCCTGGTGGCTAAGCAGACTAAAGCATTGTGATTAACATCAGCTGTCTGCAATTACTGTAAGTTCGAATCTCACCAGGCTCAAGGTTGACTCAGCTTTCCATCCTTTCTAAGGTAGGTAAAATGAAGACCCAATTTGTGGGGGCAATAAGCTGACTTTGTATAAATATACAAAAGTATGAAGGCTTAATGTATTGTAAGCCGCCCTGAGTCTCCGGAGAAGGGCAGCATAGAAATCAAATAAAATTTTTTTAAAAACTGCAACTTTCTAGTTTTACCGTTTGTGACCCTTCCCATTTCTTCCACATGGGAAATGTTTCAAAGGCAGCGGCTGGGAAGTCTCCAGGAGTTCTTGTGGTGGGCATTCTATAGGCAGCTTCTCTGGTATATCAGGGTCAACTTTTTCTTCTGTTTCATACTCTTGAAATATCTTGTGTTTGTCACGCTCATTGTCCTTCTTCACCAATTGCATCCTCCTTTCCATACGCTCAATTCGAGCAAGAAGCTAAGAACACAACATTGCAATTTGGTATTAAAGAGTATTCCATTAACAAAATACAATGTTTGCAGTTACTAATACTCACTCAACTTTGACATTATAAAGGAACAAAGTTTAAATTCTGCACAAGTTACACTATTTTAATATTGCTAAGTCTGCAGTGCTTACCTGTATATTATACACAGGTAAATCCTCAATTTATGACCAAAATTTAGCCCCAAATCTCCTTTGCTAAGCAAGGTGGTAAAGTGAGTTTTGACCCATTTTACAAACGTTTTTGTAAAGGGAATCACCACAGTTGTTAAGTTAGTAATATGGCTGTTAGTGAATTTAGTTTCCCCATTGAGTTTGTTGGTCAGAAAGTCGCAAAAGATGAGGACATGACCCTGGGACATTACAACCATCATAAATACATTCCACATGTCCAAATTTTAATCATGTGACTATGAGAATGCTGAAATGGTTGTGTGAAAAACGGTCATAAGTCAGTGTTTTTCAGTGCTGTTGTAATTTTGAATGGTTACTAAATGAATGGTTGTTAAGTCAAGGACTACTTGTAATGATGTGTTTAAAATAATTGACAAGACTAACACCATTTGGATGTAGGGGGAAAAAAACATTCTTTACCAAAATATATTATCACTCATTTTCAGCTAAATGGCCAGCAATAGTAATCCTTTCTACATTAAATATGCATACTATGTTGTATACCAGTGTTACATTAGCTACCCAATGCTGCATCCTTTGCCAGGATACAGTTTTTGTTTTAAAAAAATGAAGTCTACTTCCCTTTTATGAGGAAATATCATGGATGTTACTTTTATTACATGTAAAACCATCACAATGTTTAGAACTGTCAGTGCTATGGATTCAAATGCAAAAAGATACATTGGAGCATGCCAAGGCATGCATAGAGCACTTATTTGTAACTCATTAAACCATACTCAACTTTTCTTGGGACTGCATGGCAGTTTCAAAAAGCTGGGAAATAATGCGATCTGGGAAAATATTTACTTTTAAAGCTTTAAAAAAATGGCAGCAGTGCATATTTGCCTGTTTAAAGCGTTTAAATTAAAGCTGTATTTAAACAACTCTAATAATGTAGGGATTCAATTTCCAAATCAGTGAATTCAATTGCTTGTATGAGAGAAGGGTGAAAATTCTATAATTAAGAATTTAGAGAAGCAACTGTATTTTTGGTTGCTTCGTTTGTTAATGTGAACAAAATCTATGTATAGATAGTCCTTGACTTTGAAACTTAGAACTTTGCTTAGAAGCCAAAGTTACCATGGTCTTCCCTGAGGGGTACTCATGACCTGGATTTGAAGTTCTGATGCACCATCCCATGATCATGTAATGGCATTCCAGGCATTCATTCAGCAATTGGCTCACATTTATGCTTATTTGCAGTGTCCCATGATCATATGACCAGTTTATGATTGTTTGACAAAACTGATATTTACTTTCATTTTCAGCAAAACCAGCCGACACCAAACCATTGCTTCACTTAACAAAATGGATGATCCCAATTTATGACCATCACAAATTACAACCATGATGGGCTCCCTTATGATTTTAACTTGAGGACTATCTGTATGTTCTATTTTGAATTATATGCACATAATAGTGTACATTTAATATTTCAATTTAGGATATTTTTACTCCCAGAATATTAAATTATAGATTTTTTCAAGAATCACATTACCTCAATAACTGTGTGACGTGACTAAATAACATTTTGAGAATGCTTTCCAAGTTAGAAGCCGGCTAGGTGACTGTCCCAGACACTTTCCCTAAGCTCAACCCACCTCACAGAGATGTGGAAGGGAAAAAAAGGAGGATGGCTCAAAGCATATAAAATATTGGAACAGAATTTTTTTTAAATGTCAGCAGAATACCAATAACTAAAAAGGAATACAAGCAAAATTATGCTAAGTCTATAGCCCCTCAGGTTTACAAAAAACAAGAAAAGTAATGTTTTTAAGTATTTTTATCATACTGGCTTGCTTTTTAATTAAAAGAATGTAAAAATAAAATCAGATGAACAAAGAGCCTGCCAGATTCCAAGGGAGATATTGATAGAAAACAAGCACCCATAGGTGTCACTTAAAGTATATTTTGTTCCAAATTATTTATCCTGTCCCCATGACCTTTACTTATTTATTAAATTATTCAGATGGTAATTCTTAGAATGTACAATTTAAAACCAATTTCCAAAAAAGCTTCTATTTTAAAAATTAGTATTGTAAATAATATGTAAGAGGCTGATGCTATGAAGGAGGATATTCCAGGATTTGTATAACTGAAACGGAAAAGAGTTACCTCACAGGAAGAAAGAATGAAAAACAGAACAAAAAAAAAGAGAATCACTGTAGATACCTTATAAATCTGTAATTAATGCAGCAACAACAAAATCAGCAGTTCTAGTATCCATCTAATTCACAAACTTTCATTTAACTCTTCTGTTCATATTCTAGCTCCTCCTGGTGTGCATATTTATGATTTGCTTTCTTTTTTTGTGTGCAAGCCTGTGCAGGAGTATGTGAACTACTCAGCCTCCTATCATAACATCCTTGACAGCAAAATGGCAGCTGACTCCTTCATATTGGTTAACTTTGCACAGGCCTAAGATATTTTATACTATAATGTTGGTAACACATTTTCTGATACAAACAGTAAAATATTAAATATTTATGCTTCTACTTCCTGAAACCAGATGCTAATGCTACTATCCTACCCCACATGCACTTTGAACACAGATCCTGAAGATTATGATTAAAACAGAGAAAAATATTTCTTTCCTTAGCAATAATGGGTGCAGCAGCTGCAGGAACTGGGAAGAGGGGGCTATTTTTAGGCTGCAGACTTGTCATGCATACAGGCTAGGATTAAAATCCTTTCTGGCAATTTAGGGACAGGAGCTGGAGGGGGAACAGTTAAAATAACAAACCATCAAACAACTATTCTAGGATTCTAGGATTACAGCTAAGAAATGTACATTATGCACTTCTTGCTTCAGATAGCACTCTTAAGAACAGCAAAATAAACCAATCTTCATTTGCAGCTGATCCACATTCTGTCTCCTCAGTCTTCAAGCCATACCCATTTACTCTATTAGTAACAGGATAAGAAAGCAAGGGACACTTTCCTATATATCCCCATGCTTGCAGTAGGCATCTCTTTTGTATGGAGAAGCATATTCTCCAGTAACATCAGCCCCCATACTGCAACTTCATAGGTTCTGAACAGCAGAATTTTACATAGTTTATATCATTTTACATCTGGGAACGCAAGATAGGGTATGTAAGGTCTAGACAAAGATAAAAAGGAATACCTTATCAGAGTGGCACATACTGTTTTTTCTGCAATATTAATAATTAAAAAGTGGATTGTGCTTCTGGTAAATGAGAGGAAGTAAATCCCAGAGAGAAGAGCTGAGATAGAAGATAGCACCAAACCTACATCTGTAACAATCCTTTAAATGTGCCAGTTAAAAGGCTCTCCCTCTCAACATTTGGTGTCCACATGACATAAACTGCATCTGGTTGTTTTTGCTGCCCCCTTTAAATTAACTCATTTTCTGCCATACACTTCCCCAAAGAACATGCCTGTTGCTTTAAGTTAACCCTGGTGTTGCCAAAGACTTCCTGCCCTGGGGCCATATACCCTTCTTCCTTCCAAATAGCTGCAACTCTTTCCAAAACCTATATCCAAATATTACATATCTGGGCTTTACTAGCGTCCTTAACCCCATTATCAGGTAGCCAAATCACCCAACAGTCTTGATTTGACTTCTAGGTTATTAACCTTATGGATTGCTTAACCTGACATTGATCAATTAATTACCAAGCTAACACTTTAGTTACACATTGTATTGCTGTTTGTTGTACTGGTTATATAGAAAAGCAACTCCTAATTTTTGAATTTTAAGAAACTTATTCTCTAGCCACAGTTAATCTCTTTTATACTATTCCTAAATTTCATTTCCATTTGAGAAGTCAATCCCTAATTACACTGAACTCTTTACCAACTCTTCTACTAATGCATCTATTTCGATTGGTAGGGGATATCTCTGTAGAATTCTTAATAATTCTTGCTTAAATCTGAATCTACAGCAACTCATTCCCAGAACTAGGTGCCGAAATCATATATTTTGCTCTCATCCCTTTACCTATTATCAGTGCCAGTTCGCCCTACCCCATCTTTCTACACATCTACAATTCACTCTCACTAAGCATGTGCATCCCCACATTAGTCGCCATGCTTTACATTAACCTCTCCCACCAGGATCCCAAAACTAACCCTTCAAAAATCAGTGCACACCCAACATTTATTAACCCTTGAGTTACCATATCTTTCCTTAACATTAGTGAACACTAATTCACTCCAATTTGAACGTTAGCCCTCTCCACCCCACATTACCCAACACATAACTCACTGTGTCCCTCTCGGCTTTGAGTTCTTCGATCTCCTTTTCTTTGGCCTGCAACTGTTGCTGCTGCTGCTCGATAAGGTCCAACTGGAGCAGCAGGATCTGCTTGAGGCAGGCCGCCTGGCTGGAGTTGCCCCCGCCGGCCCCCATGGGGCTTTTTCGAAGGCTGTTCCCGCCGCCGCTCCCGGTGCTGCTGCTACTACTAGCACTTTTCCACTTGCCGCTTGGTTCCGATGAAACCGGAGAACCCCCGGATGCCACTGCTGGGGGTGGAGGAGGCTGCCCGGGTTCGGCCGTAGCGGAAGCCGACGACAGTAGCGGCGGAGGCGGCGGCGAAAGAGACGCTGGAGGTGCTCCAGGCCCGGCGTGGGAGCCGCCGCGCTTGCCGTCTTTGGTGGCGGTAGCAGCAGCGGTGTGTCCGGGCAGCACCGCCTGGTACTTGGAGGGGCGGGAGCTGCCGGCGGCATCGCCCACGCCCGCTTGCCGAGTACTGCCTGCCGGGCACGGCGAGGGCACTAGGCCGCCCCAACAGCAGCCGCCGCCTTCCTGTTGCTGTTGTCCAGGAGCCGCCGCCGCCGGAACGATTGCCCGGCCCTTGGGGCCCGCTGCCGCCACGGGGGCCGGCACGGGGATTTGGTTCTGCGGGGGAGGCGGAGGCTGGCGGAGATGCGGCGGCGGCTCCTCCTCTTCCTTCGGGCCAGGCTCCAGCAAGCCCGGCCCCGTCGTTGTCGTTGTCGCGGTTGCTTTGTAGACGGTGGATCTCATGGCGATGCAACACCTTCAATCTCCAGATTCTGCTGCGACGTCTCCTCCGCCTCCCCCTTCTCCTCTCCGCTGCCGGTCCAAATTCCCCACCTGGACCCCTCCTGGGGCGCCGCCGTCGTCGTCACCCGCCCCACCAAGACCCATCGCCTCCCTTTCTTCCTACACTACCTTCCCCCGGCCGTTTCTCCCTCGTCACCAACCTTCACAGCTCCCTGCCGCTAATGCAAGAACCACCATCTCTGGGCTTTCCTTATTACCCTTCTTTTTCCAGAGTAGGGGAGTGCCGGCCCTGCGGATGTAAGGAAAAGCGAAGCAGGGGCCCGCTTCCTAATAAATGCGGCTGATCCGCTTAGATCAGTCTTAGTTTCTCCTGCAAGGAATGGGGAGGGGAGGGGTGCGTTTGCTTCACCCTTTCCTACCCCCCACCCCAGGAAGGAGGAAGGAGAAAGGGGGTGGCTTTTGGTTTCTTTCCTTCTAACGGACACAGCGGTGCCCAGTGGGTATTGGGGAGGGTACAGATCGGGAAGGGGGATTACGTCTTTCCTCATCGAGCAAAACTGATAAAAAGAGAGGAAGCTCGTGGGCTGACCAACCCAGCTCCCAAATCCTCCCTTTCTAGTGGATCCTCCTCATTGGGAAGCAACCTTCCCCCGAGAACGTGGGAAAGGTTACCAAGCGTGCCACGGTCTGCAAGGGGAGCCGTATGCAACACACGACGTTGCCTCATGTACACTTGGAAATAGGAAGGTAGCTGGCTCCCTGCGTCGTAGCTCACTCGCCTACCAGCTTTTCCTCGAGCCTTTCTGGTTATAAGGCGGCCCCATATTCAGAAAGAGAAGCGCTGTGGAAATTAAGGGAGTTACTTTCACCTACTGTTTATTAATAAAATTGGTGGGCAAACTTAAGGGAAGGGGCTACTTTTACAAGCAGTCTTAGCGAGGGTGGGGTGGGGTGGGGGCTAAATTCAGCAGGGCTTCTTTTGCAAGGGGCGTTAAGAAAATCTTCCCTCCTCAAAATACTTATTTTGAGGGGGTTGGATGGGAGATGCGTGGCCTGAAGCGTCCAGGAAAGGCGCGAAAATTTTTCAGGCGTTTCTCCCTCTCCTTCTTTTTCTAAGCCCCAAGCCGAAAATTTGTCAACACTCTGACAACACGGCGGAGTTGAGAAGGGGAGAAATTCGATGCTAAAATCCAGGGCTCCCGTTCTGTTGAATCAGTTACCTTTAAACGGCCGCCATGGCTCGGGCCGCCTCCCAACACCACGCATGCGCCAACCGCCATTGAGGGAAGGGAAGAGAAGCACCCTGGAGGGAGCGGGGGGGGGGCAACACTTCGACTAGGTGGGGAGGAGGAAAAGGGAAGATAAAGACGGGGAGGAGTAACGTAAGAGAGGCGGGAGCTGGGCTGAGGAGCTTCCCGCCTCTGCTAGCCCGTGCTAATGTATTATAATATATTATATGCATAATGCAGATACAGAGCCGCCTACAACGCAGTAGACATCCATTAAATACCTATTTCCAAAATCAGATCACCTTGAGAATGCGGGGGGAGGGGGAGTATTGCTCGTTTATATTAGTGCGCTTCGAATTTCAACAGGCATAGCTCAACAGCTGGGGCTCCATTAGTCCATGTTTCCACTACTGAACCTTTACTATCCTTGAAACTCTGCTCTGAGCTTGGTCCATAATTCGATGGTTCAAAGTTCCAAGGAAACATCACAACCTTCCCCAATCTGTGAATTTCCATATTTGGAAAAGGTGAAAGAATACAACAGTAACGTCACAAGTAAAGCAACTTTTATATATACATACATACATGTATATGTATATGTATATATATATATATATATATATATATATATATATATATATATATATATATATATATATATATACATACATACATACATACATACATATATACATTATATATATACATATATACAATATATATATATATATATATATATATATATATATATACACATATACATATACATACACACACACACACACACACACACACACACACGAATCCTTGGCTGGTGATAGTTATGCGCTATTTTCCAATTAATGTTGAGATTAGAAAAACCAGGAATACATTTTCTGAGAAACTACAGCCTTCTAAAATGTTGCAATCTAGGCAAAAAAAATGTTCTTTTAGGAAGGTAGGTAACAAGATTCAGTCATTTTGGAGACCAAGAGTGAGTGAAAAAAATAAACTCTACTACCAAATGGTTTGTTTCAAATGTAGTATGTGATTTAAGCAAGAGTATACATAACAAAGGAATCAATACAAATTTAAAAGCATGATTGATTGCTACATGATGAAAAAGATACAAGGTTGATGAGAGATTCTGAGTGTGCAAGCAACAGGGCATGTTATTGTTAGTGCCGAAAAGGGTTCTAAGGAAAAAATGGATCCATAGATTGATCTAAGAATTAATGTAGAGTGGAGATAACAGAATGTAGACGCTGTTTGGAACAGAGTGATAAGAACTGTTATAGATTGCCACAGAAGTGTGTGGAGCTCCAGTAACAAGAAAATGCAGAAAAAGTTTGTGAATTTGATAAATCCCTGTAAGAGAATGTTTGATAATAAAAAAAAGAAATGAGGATGTTATTCTAAGTATTGGGAATTTTTTAGAGGAGTCCACTTGTTTTGTACTGCATTAAGAGAGCTGTGCTAGCACAGTGATTAGAATGCAATACTGCTGACTGATGGCTGCCAGAAGCTTGGCAGTTCAAATCTCACCAGCTCAAGATTGACAGCCTTCTATCCTTCCGAGGTCAGTAAAATGAGGACCCAGATTGTTGGGGGCAATATGCTGACACTGTAAATCGCTTAGAGAGGGCTGTAAAGCACTGTGAAGTGGTATATAAGTGTAAATGCTACTGCTATTAATCTTAATCCACACAGCAAAACTTTCAAAGTATGATGCAATAATTTTTTTTAGTCCGCTAGTCACTGAGCTTGCCACTGATTAGGGCAGAGATGGAATGATTATGTAGCATAAAATGTATATATTGTAGGGAAAAAAGACTGCTGTAAAAATGTAGTTAGAAGCAAAGTGTATACATTTGAAGAAAGCAGAAAAAATGTAGAATAATTTTTATGGAAATCAATTTTGAGAAGTGGGTAAAGAAGGCTAAACGAGGCTTTAGCTGAATTGTTATTTATAATTTTTTTGGTTTACTATTTTTATTATCTCTTTATTTCCTTCCTACAGTATGTGAAGCATAGTGTAAAACTGCTTATTCTAAAAGGAAACAGCATGTTAGGCATGCATCTTATCTATTTCAGTAGAGTTTGATTCAGCACAATATCAGAATAACAGAATTGAAAGGGATCTTGGAAGTCTTCTAGTCCAACCCTCTGCTCAAGCAGTCAACACTGTACTATTTCAAACAAATGACTGTCAATCTACTCTTAAAAACCTCTAGTAATGGAACATTCATACCAACTAATTAATTGTTCTCACTGTAAGAAAATTTCTCCTTAGTTCTACGTTGGATCTCTCGTTAATGATCTGCCACCCAGTTTACTTCTTGTCCTGCCCTCAGATGCTTTGAAGATAGGTTGACCCCCTTTTCTTTGTGACAGCTCCTTAAATGCTAAAGATTTCTATCATGTTACCCTTAGTCCTTTTCTTCGTTAGACTAGATATATCCGCATACCATTCTTCATAGGCTTTAGTCTTCAGTCTCCTAATCATCATTCTTCTCGGCACTCCTACTAGAGCCTGAATATGTATTTTGTATTGCAGTGACCAAAATTGGATGCAGTATTCTTTCCAAAGCGTTATAAAGCAGTACTAACACTTAATGTGATCTTGATTCTATCCCCAGTTGATGCAGCCTAGGACTAAGTTGGCTTTTTTGGCAGTTGCAGCTCATATTTGGCTCATACTTAAGTGATATCTACTAGGACTTCTAGATCCCTCTCTCAGTAACTGCTGTTGAACCAGTACCACCTGTGCTTTAAGTTTTCTTGCCTAAATGTAAAACCTTACTTTTCTCAACATTGAATTGTATTTTGTTGAATAGGGCTTAGTGTTCACGTCTGCCAAAATCATTTTCCAAAGTGGTTAATGGAACCATCCGTTATTGTTGTCGTCATTGTTATTCATAGTAGTATTAGTAAAAGTAGTGTTTCTTAAATTTATTTCTATATAATAAATATTTGGGAGTTGGTGAAGAACTAAACTTCATAAAGGGGTTGATGAAGTGATGAGTTTGGGTGACCCTCTTCTAATCCATAGTTTTTGTTTGGTTTTGGCTTAATATATTGTGCAACTCAAAACATTCATGAGGATATTTGAAACCCAACAAATTGTTATTTCTTCAGTTAGAAATGACTTATCATAATAGATAAACCCTTCCAGAAAGTGTAGAATAATGATGAAAATAGGTATGTTTTAGGAAGAACTAGAGAGATTGAAATGATCTTTGGGACATCTGATTTGAGATACATTGAAAGGAACAGAACAGAATATAGATACCAGTAACTATTATTCTTTCTAAATAAAGGGAGTTGTGCTTGGGTGTATGCTACATTATCTTTTATGCAGAACACTACATGATCCTCTAAAGCTTTTGCAGGTTACTCCATAAACAAGTCATTCTAAACTTGCATTCACTTGAGTGTGAGATATTTTTTAAAAATTGTTTTTGAATTTTTATATTGGAGCTGTGAATTCAGTTGAACTGACTTTTCAGGATCTCACAATTTACAGACCACAGGGGACAGTGAATGTAATAGAGAGATTGGAATTTCCTCTTAATCTGTTTGTCTGCATACTTTTGGTCTTGTAATCTCAAAATCTTTCCTTCCTGTTTTTGCCTTTCCAGATCCTTTATTTTCTGACTTTCTGCTTGAGAAGATGCTACTAGTTGGGAGCTACTTTGACTAACCCTCCAATCTTTTCGTGTTATGAATCCTTCTTGTAAAGTTACAACAAACTGATTCAGTTGTCCTAATTCAGCTTAGATGTTGCTCATCAGGATCACAATTGATATCACTTCTGGCAGTTCTAGCCACTGAATGTACAGAGTATATTCAGATAATCAACATATATCAATGTTTAGATTTTGTATTACATATATTTACATTTCAAACAAATCACATTATGAATAATTATGTAACTACTTTTATATACGTATATGTATATGTATATGTATATGTATATGTATGTATATGTATATGTATATGTATATGTATATGTATATGTATATGTATATGTATATGTATATGTATATGTATATGTATACGTATACGTATATGTATATGTATACATACATATATGTATATGTAGGTCTTTGGTTATTCGGCTTTTCTTCTGCGTAAAATTGGAAGTGTCTTGGCAACGTTTCGATGAAGTCTTATTCGTCATCTTCAGGCTGGTGTTTTCGGCTTCGTGTTCTTAGAAGCCGACACTGATTACTACATGATCGCCCTCATCACTAACAATTCTAGACTATATTCCCCTACACATGAAAATTGCTGATGCAATGCATACTTGATTTGCATGTTAAAACTGCCCAATAAATATATTTTGAAATGAGAAACGAGAGATTGTAAACCCTAAAAATGACAAAAGTATTTTTCTACTTAATAATTTAAATTATTAATTTAATTTAAAGCCTTCCCTCATTTTATTGCTAGGGTTTCATTCCCCCAAATGTTTTTATCAAATAATTGTGCAAAAAGCCAGACAACTAAATCAGTGGGAAAAGGGGATAAGGTGACAAATTTTGTAACCCAGATATGTTGACCAATGTGCTCATATATTTTTATAGTCTGATTGTTAATAGCTCCATTGCTGAAATATGTTATTCTTTGTCTTGTGTTCTATACACAGCAAAGACATTATTGCAGACAAAGGCAGAATACATATCATGACATTATAGGTTTCATTGGTATTTGTTGTATTGTGTTTCAAACAAGTGTATTTGCCCAGATTAAAAACTTGTGCTAGGACTGAAGATTTTTCATTAGTTTTAGTGTGATGTAATATGTCTAGTTTTACTTCTAACTTATTTCATATATGTGTGTGTGTGTGTGTGTGTGTGTGTATACACACACATACATACATACATATACATACATACATACACACCCACACACATATATAAATATAAATATATATATATATATATATATACATATACAGGTATACAGATATGTGTATGTATGTGTATGTGTATTAGTGTATATATTGTATATTGTTGATGGCCATTTGACCCCACAGTAATGGTAATATCATAGCTATTGTAATTATAAATGTCTAATTTGTATTACACGTTTGCTGCATTAAATAGAATAACCTCTCATCACAATGGTAAATAGGTGGGTAAGGTATATAAAAGGGATTTTGATCAGAAAATGTTTCAGCAGTTTTCAGATATTTGGCACAAACTGATTGTGCTGGCACAAAATTATGCAATAACGATTTGGGATGAAAATTTTTGAAAATGATGCAAAATTGCATAACAATTTGGGATGAAAATTATTAAAAATTTACATAATAAGTTCACATAAAGTGAGAAAAATCTGAACATTGTAACCACAGGCATCTTTCCCAATCATATTGTTGAAAGAATGATAATACCATAATGAGTAAATAGCTACTCATTTGCTGCTTGTCTTGCCATTCCCAAACTGCTATATAAGGCAGTCGTCTTAATCTACCCAGTTGTGCTGGTCACATCCCATCCTGATTTTTAGTCTTGCTACCCATGAAAAAAGTTTCCCATCAGGCTTTGCTCCTATTTTATCTGGGTCAGTCTTTGTCAGAATAAATTTTGATAGCATTTCCATTTGTAAAACAGCTTTTTAAAAAAACGTATTGCTTATGCAAAATCATAAGCAAAAATTATTGATTATGATTGAACCATAAGCAATAATTCTAAATATTGTTTGATTTTGTGTATTAGAGAATACATTTTTAGGTATTTCATTCACATAGGATGAAATTCAAACACCATGGAGTTTTAAGAATTGTTCCATATACATAATTTCCTTCCTTGAGGATGCAGATAACTTTGAACCAAACTATACTGCAGAATGAGCCAATTCTGACATTTTCTTTTACTAAATGGCTCTTTAAGTACAATATACTTCCAAATGTGTTTATTTTTCTGAAGGTAAAGTTTTCTTCTTCTTCTTCTTTATTATTATTATTATTATTATTATGGATCAAAGCATAGTCAGCCAGTTGTTTAGATTAGATTTGCCATTTTTATCTGCCTACTGAATCTTTCCTAAGGACTGGAATAGGCAGGTGTTGTTGTTTGAAGTTATTAAAGATTTCATTGCAGGATGCAAACTGTTCCAGGTAAAGCTGCCTTTGTAATTGACTGATTACAGAGAGACTGGCCCAAGGACATCAGTTGTCTTCATGTCTAAGGCAGGACTAATTTCCCACCTGATGCATTTACCATTTATCAAAGTGGCTCTCTTTTCATTAATAGTATTATTAATGAAAATAGTATATTATATATATAATACTAATGTAATAGTATTATATTAATAATAAAGGCAATTTGTGGTAATGATTAAGATGTTGGACTAGAAACTGGGAATTTCTGAGCTCCCTTCAGCAGAGAAGCCAATTTAGTGATCTTGGATCAGTCCATTCAGCTCATTTCATAGGAAAGGAGGAAAACGAGGAGGAGGGAGCCTTGAGTTGTTCAGAGTAAAAGAGGGATATAAATTAAGTAAGTATGGACACATACAGTATAAATTAAAGCTACTATGGCTTTTAACATTTTTGATATTATTATATAGAATGGGATCATTTCTTCATTATAACATACTTTATTCAGAGTAAATTATGCCAGAGAAAGAGAGCAGGCATGAAGAAGTTGCAAAATTAAAAAAAATACTTTAAGAATATAAATGGCCAGGGGTGTTACTAGGCAACAACCTGTCTACTTCTCTTTCCCCTACCAGCAAGCACAGAAGGCTAGTACTTATTGACCCTTGTCCTGCACTTAATTGTAAAGAAAGTCCAATTACTCAAAGCTGCACAGCAAGCTGGCCACTCATCACATGATGTCCTCTTCTTCTGCAAGAAATAGAAAAGGTACAGGAAAAGCAGAATTCATGCTGTGTGAAACAGGCACGTAGTCACTGCTAAGACTTAGCGTGATGCTCAGGAAGAGCTGAAAATCAATAAAAGAGAGTATTTGTAGCTCAGAGTTGAAGTGTGGGTCCTTGGTGCACGTTGAACTTGATGGTTTTCTTGTAGACGTTTCATTACCAAACTAGGTAACATCCTCAGTGCTAGAAGTGAGTGGAGTTTGCTTTTATTTTTATATACCAGTCGCTTACCTTGATAGTGTTGGTGGGAATGTTTTTAGTGGTTCCTTGATTAGGTTTCTTTCCTAATTAGACTGTTGTTTAGTATTAGCTTGTTTGGCTGGGTTGGTAGTTCCTTGATTGGGATATTTTTGTTATTCTTGATTGTTGGTTAATCTTGGTGTTAATCTCTGATCATATGGTTGTTGATTGCTGGGCAGGGGGTGTTTGGGTCTTTTTCCAGTTACCTTTTTTATTGTCTCTTTTGAATTCTTTGGAGATGATGTTTATCACTTTGTGCCTGTTAATGTTTGAAATGTCTGATTGTCAGGCCTCCAGGAATTCTCTGGCATTTTTAGATTTGATTTGATCTAGGATACTTACAGTTTCCCACTTGAAACTGGTTCAATCTATCCAGCTGTTATAAAATAAGGAGTTTTCATCATTTCTTCTGACTACCAGTTCATGTTCACTGATGCGCTCTGCCAATCTTCTGCACGTTTGTCCTACATAGTGGCATTTGCAATCCTTATACAGTATATTGTAGATGACTCCTGTTTTTTTTTCTTCTGGGCTGTTGGTCTTTTGGTTTACTTGGGATGTTTTAGAGGGCTTTAGTTTGTGTTCATGGAGATCCAAGTGATTGTAATAGTTTGTTGGTGGTTTCTGAGATGTTTTTGATATATAGCATTGTTATCCTTTTTACACCTTGCATTGGTTAAATTGTGGTAGATTGAGTGGTCAGGCACTTTTTGATAAAGTTGTCTGGGTATCCATTTTGTTGGAAGTCAATCAGTGGTGGGATTCAAATTTTTTTACTACCAGTTCTGGGGGCATGGCTTGATGGACGCAGCATGGCATGGTTTGGTGGACATGGCTTGGGGGCGTGGCAGGGAAAGAATACTGTAAAATCTCCATTCCCACCCCTCTCCAGCGGAAGGATACTGCAAAATCCCCATTTCTTCCCGATCAACTGGGACTTGGGAGTCAGAGACTAGATGGGGGTAAGGCCAGTCAGAGGTGATATTTACTGGTTCTCTGAACTACTCAAAATTTCTGCAACCGGTTCTCCAGAACTGGTCAGAACCTGTTGAAACCCACCTCTGAAGTCAATATATAAATGTTCTGTTTTCTTTTTCCGATGTTCAGGATTTTTTTTTAAAATTAGATTTATATGCCGCCCTTCTCCAGAGACTCAGGGTGGCTTACAATGCGTTAAGCAATAGCCTTCATACTTTTGTATATTTTATACAAAGTCAGCTTATTGCCCCCACAAACTGGGCCCTCAATTTACCTACCTTAGAAAGGATGGAAGGCTGAGTTAACCTTGAGCCTGGTGAGATTCGAACATGCAATACTTGCAGACAGCTGAATGTTAATAACAGGCTTTTAGTCTGTTGAGCTATCCAAGTTCTTCAGTCTTCAATCCAGGATTGCTGCAGTATGTTTATGCTCAACTAAATAATGTTCTTGCACAACTTCTTTTGTGGGAGGTTGGGTTGTTACTTTGGTTGTGGAGCATTTGTTTGGTGTGGGCAGTTTTTCAGTAGACTCATGTGTCTAATTTGCCATCGCTGCCTCTGCTGATGAAGATATCTAGGAAGGGAGCATGGAGTTTTCTTCTTCTCTTGTAAATTTTATTCTTTTGATAATTTTGTGTGTTTTTTCTAGTTGGTTCTTTTTTATTATGAGAAAGATGTCATCTACTTATCTGGTCCATACTTTGGGTTGGATGTGTGGGAGCACTGCAGATTCCAGGCATTGCATTATGATCTCAGCTATGAGTCGAGAAAACAGTGATCCCATGGGACTTCCTTTGATTTATTGATATATTTGTCCATTAAAATGAAAATATGTGGTCAGGTAAAGGTTGGTACAGCCCATGATTCTGGGCATTTCAACCTTAGTGTATTTGGTTGGTGGGTGTGCTGTGTGGTAGTACTTTCATGGATACTTTTGCTACTTTTGGGTGTACTGGGTGCTACTTCTGATGATGTTACCTAGTTCAGCAATGAAATGTCAGCAAGAAAACCACCAAACTCACAATCAGTTTCTACAACCAGACTTAGCTGGCTGAATAACATCCTTGAACATACTACAGATCAAGGACTTTCCCTGCTTCCCATTCTGACTTTCAACATGTCAGAATGAGAAACAGGGATACAGGATTATCTCTACAGTTTATAGTATGTGCAATAATATTTATTTACTACATGTGTATCTCACATTTAGGAGTTCAAAGTGATAGTGTTCATTCCTATTTTCTCTTATAACAAGATCACTGTTATTTTTTATCAACTGCCAGCTCTTTCCTCCACATTAATTTTATCTTTAAAGCCATTAAAAGAAATATGCAAAAGAATAAGACACAATTAACTATACTGGATCCCAAGCTCTATAGCAGCAGCCTTTCTCTAAGCCCAAACTAACAAACAAATCAAAATAATGAATGAGAAGCAAGTAATCAGTTTACTGAAAGTGATTATTACTGCAAATAGAAAATTATACTGTAGAAAAAAAGGAAAAGCAACTACAAAAGAAACAACTCTGAAAAAATAATACTGCATTTACTGCTCTGCTTTTTTAAGCTTGATCAGTGAAAACAAAAGCACATCAACCTTGGAAGACTATTAAAACTGGTTTCATAATGTTTAGATATGTTATAATTTTCATATATGTTGTCTTCTTGACAGATCCCTAATCTTTGCAGACTGTAAGGAAGTACACTTAGTTTCATATTTTTGCTTGGATTTTTGTTTAGGCACAAGGCTACAATGGGGTTTTGAAAAGTTGTAAAAACTTTGTTCCATATAAAAAAAATCAGGAATTGTAGACAATGTTTGAAAAGGTAGCCTTTTGATTTCAGCCATTGCCAAAATCTCAAATTGCATTGCATTTCTGGCAGTTCATATCTAACACCTCTGTATGCCACAGTGATTGCTGGCATGTCCCTCCTTCTCTCCAGTTTATGTTGGTTTCCCTGTTCACGTGGCAATATGAAGCAAGTGGCATAAGCCGTGGCTAATGCTCAGGCAATATGGGAGCTGTATCGAGTGAACTATAGCTTCTCACCTTGCCAGAAATAGCTCATTCCTCTCTTCCAGATACTTTATTTCTGGGAAAACTTTCATATTTAAAATGTAGTAATTTAAATTACAGTTTAAGACTCTTATCTGTTAAACTTCTATAACACAAACTTTGGCACTTACACATAATCTTAAACCATAAAAGCCTGTAGTTTCAATTTAACATAATATATAAACCCAGACACCATGGCTTATGAATATAATTTAAGGCTTAGAAAATTGTGCAAATTGAACTTGTCTTAGTAGTCCTCCTGCACAGAGCAATTAATTCCATCCTTGGATTTCCATGGGAAGGGTAGCAAGCGTTATGTACATCATGACATCATTGTCAATAGAACAACATTACATTATGACAACATTATGTCACATGTCAGTCAGCCATCTATGGTCCCATCTACATTCATCCTTATCATACATTCATGGTAACCTAAAATCTAAGAACGTCTCTGGGTCACTTTATGTAATTAAAATGATGGGTGACAACAGCCTAGTATTTTATCTTGAAACACAACTGCCTGACTAGAAAAAATAAAGAAAAATTGGGACAATAAAGAAAATGGAGAGGATGAGGTAGTAGCACAGAGCTGCTTCACCAAGCGGTATTTAGATTAATCTAGTTTGTGACCAAGCTAAATGCATAATGGCAGCCATTTTGTAAATAGATAAACATTTCTCATAAGAATCATTTTACATGGGTGTCATACACTCAAAATTGCAAGTGGGTCCACTACTCCAATAATCTACTTATTCCTGGCTGAAGCCTTCTCCAATTTTTTGAATGAAGACATTTGGTATAGAATATTCTTCAGAAGCCTCACTACACTAACCTAACATCACATGCTACATAAAGATAAACTGATGCAGCATTCCAAATAAAATATCTGCCAGAAAAAAACCTGAAACAAGGCAAAGAGAAACTGCACATAAAAACAGATGATGCAAAAGTCTTTACCTTGTCTGTCTGTGACTATGTTCCTACTACTAGCATGATCTTAGATTAAAAAATTAATCCAGACTTAAACATAAAATCTCTTTTCCCATATTTTCATATTGAGGGGGCAGGAGGGAAGGAGTAAAATGCTAATGTCGACAATTGTCCCATCCCAGCACCATAGATATAACCATAACATCCCAGCACCATAAGAGGGACAGATAACTAAGGCAGAATAGCCCAGAAATAGCCCAAACCTGCAAAAATGAAGTTAGGAAAGCTAAGGCTCAGTATGAAGTAAGCATACTTGCAACAAATTTCAAAAATAATAAAAGTTTTTTTCAATACCTAAAAAACAAGAAAAATCAAAGAAACCAGTCTGCTAACAGGAGATGATGGCTAAGAAGTAACAGGCAGTAGAGAAAAAGCAGAATTGCTTAATTCATTCTTTGCAGCTGTCTTCATGCAAAATGATAATAAAATCCAACTTACCAAAGACAGAATTGTAAAAGACAAGAGTACAAATTAAAGTAAGCAAAAATAAGGTAAGAGAATACCTGTCAGCTCCAGACGAATTCAAATCACCAGGTCCTGATGGATTATATTCCAGAGTTCTGAGGGAACTGGCAGACGTGATCTCTGAATCATTCAGCTATAGCTTTCAAAGTTATTGGAACACTGGGGAACTACTTGAGGATTGGAAAGGAACTGAAGTGGTTTCCATCTACAAAGGGGTGGGGAGGGGGAGAAACAGATTCAGGAAACAACAGACTAGATCTTGGAAAAGATAATCAAGCCAGAAATCTCCAAATATCTAGAAGCAAACAAAGTTATTACCAGAAGCCAATTTATTTATTTAATTAATTGATTAATTAATTAAATTTTTATACCGCCCTTCTCCCGCAGGACTCAGAGCGGTGTACAGCCATAATAAAAACAAACATATATCATAAAATTTAAAAATGATTTAAAACGTATTAAATAATTTGGCCCTATTTTTTTTTTAAAAAAAAAGCTTCAAAATTAAAATACCCAATTAAAATTTCAATTATTTTGTCAGCCCAGCCTGTTAGAATAGTAGAGTCTTAAGGGCACAGTGAAAGGTACGGAGGTTGGGGAGAGGCGAGAGGACCGACCCTTGCGGCACCCCACAAACAAAGCACCTTGAGGTCGACCTCTGTCCCCCTGCCAACACAAACTGTATATGGCCAGACAGGAAGGAGAACCATGGCAACACAGTGCCCCCCATTCCTAACCCCTTCAACCGGCACAGCATGATACCATGGTCGATGGTATCAAAAGCCGCTGAGAGATCTAGTAGGACCAGGACAGAGGAACAACCCCTGTCCCGAGTCCTCCAGAGATCATCAACCAATGTGACTAATGCTGTTTCCGTGCTGTATCCCGGCCTGAAGCCCAACTGGTACAGATCTAAATAGACAGCTTCATCCAGGTATCGGGGAAGTTGTCGTGCCACCATACTCTCAACAACCTTCACCACAAAGTGGAGGTTGGAGACTGGACGATAATTCCCTAATACAGCCGGGTCCATGGAAGGCTTCTTGAGGAGTGGCCTCACCACCACCTCTTTTAGGGTGGCGGGGAAAACACCCTCACTCAAAGAAGCATTAATAATGCCCTGAAGCCAGCCTCGTGTGATCACCCGGGAGGCTAGCACCAACCAGGAGGGACATAGGTCCAGTAAACATGTGGCAGCACTAAGTTTACCCAGAATCCTGTCCACGTCCTCGGGAGTTACAAGGTACAACTCCTCCCAGATAACACTCTCAGGACCACCTCCGTCACCCCATCTGGACCTACCCAATCAGAGTCCAGGCCTTCCCAAATCTGAACGATTTTGTCATGCAGGTACTGCACACAAAATCCTCAGCCCTGCCCTGCAAGGGGTCTTCCTGTGCTCCAACATGGAGTAGAGAATGGGTCACCCTAAACAGGGTGGCTCGGTGGTTCTCTGCAGATGCAATAAGAGTGGAAAAATAATTTGACTTTGTCGCTGCTATCGCCACTAGGTAGGTCTTAATATGAAACCTCACCAGTGTTCAGTCAGATTCAGAGCGGCTGGCCTTCCAATTGCTCTCCTGGCATCTTTTCCGGTGCTTCATCTCTCTCTCAGCTCAGAAAATCAATTGAGATCAGCACCAGGTCAGAGGCCGCAAAGGCACAACACGGTCCAAAGCTCCAGTGGCCGCCTTATCCCAGGCGGCCACCAATTCTTCAGTTGAGTCGTGAACCAGAGTCAATATGACTTTATCAAAATCAGATCATGCCAATCAAATCTTATTTTATTCTTTGACTAAGTGACTAAATTAGTGGATCATGAAAATGTAGTGGATATAATATACTTGGATTTCAGTAAGGCATTTGATAAAATAGACCACAATCTACTTCTTGGTAAGCTGGAAAAATGTGGGAGAGATAGCATCAATAGCAGATGGAGTTTTAACTGGCTGACAAACTGTATTCAATGTGTAATCCTTAACTGAACTACAGCCACATGGAGGGAGGGAGGCAATGGGGTACCTCGGGTGCCATTTTAGGCCCAACACTCTTCAATATCTTCATAAATGGTTTAGAGAAGGGAATAGAAGGAGAAGTCATCAAATTTGCAGACAACATTAAGCAGGCAGGATTAGCCTACACCCCAGAAGATAGGCTTATCCAGATGGCTCTCGCACACTTGAACACTGAGCCCTATCTAACAAAATGAATTCAGTGTTGAGAAAAGTAAGATTTTACACTTAGGCTATTACAAAAGCTATTTGTAACGGTACAGAATGAGTGAAACCTCGCTGGTTCAATACCAATAATTGTGAGAGAGATCTTGGATCCTAGTGGACAATCACTTAAATATGAGCCAATAGTGTAAAACAACTAAAAAGGCCAATACAATCATACACAGCATTAATAGAGAGAGAGAATCAAGATTGCCTGAAGAATTAGTACCTTTACAAAGCCTTAGTAAGACCACACTTAGAATTCCGGATTTTGCTCATAAAAAAGATGTTGGGACACTTGAAAGAGTGCAGAGAACAGCAACAAGAATGATTAGGGAGCTGGAGGCTAAAACATATGAAAAATGGTTGCAAGAAGTGGATATATCTACCCTGATGAAAAGAAGGACTTGGGGAGACATGATAGCAATATTCCAATATTTTATATTTAAGGGGCCACAAAAAAGAAGAGGGAATCAACCTATTTTCCAAAGCATCAGAAGGCAGGACAACAAATAATAGATGGAAACTAATCAAGGAGAGATGCAACCTAGAACTAAATTTCCTAATGGAAAAAACAAACAGTGGAATGGCTTGCCTTCAGAAGTTGTGGGTGCTCCATTTTTAGAGGCTTTTAAGAAGAGACTGGACAGCTATTTTTCTGAATTGTATAGGGTATCTGCTTGAGCAGTGGGTCAGACTAGAAGATCTTCAATGTTCCTTCCAACTCTGTTATTCTGTTTTATGTTCTAATTAATAGGACATAATGTAATGTACCCCAACTACTATACACAACAGTCTCCCATTCTAGACTGATTTTTAAACTATGATTTGTTGATTATGCCTGGCAGGATTTCTATGTAAAACTAAGCATAATGGCTTTCAAATCATAAAGTATATTCACATAACATATGGAGATAAAAATTATTTCACAGCACAATGTTGCAAGCTAGATTCACTTATATGGTTTATTTGTTTGTGGTTTAGTTTCATATCTGAACTAGTTAGTACTGCCTTGTTTAACAAACAAATGAATAATGTCTTAATGTGTAAACACAATCTTTTCATTACAATACTAAGGAAAAAATGATATGCATTCTAATGTTTCCACAATTTTGCTTTCTGCACATGAATAGGCTTACATTTGATAGTGATTTTTGCTTTAATATTGGCTAAATAAACTTACTAGTAATACACATTCTATTTTTAATTCTCTCCTTGTGGTTGGAATTGTACTAAATTTTAAATATAGTGTGTAAGGGGCTGACTTACAAATGATTTTCAAGCATTGGTCTGTGTAGGGCAGGGGTTCCCAACTGGGGGATACAAGACAATATTCCAGGGGGTGTGAAAACATGGGTTTAGAAGTTTCAAAATTGTAATATATATTCATAATTACATGCATATAATTATTTACTTTTGTAAGGGGTGCAAGAATATATCAGGAGCATTCTGGGGTGTGGGGCATAGAAAAAGTTGGGAACCCCTGGTGCAGGGCATATTCTAGTAGCCAAATAGAAGGTGACTAATGCATGGCGGACAGAAAGAAAGGCCACCACAATCTAGGGAAGGTCACCACAATCTAGGGAAGGTCATAATTGGTGCGCAAGTTGGATTTGCGCAAGTCTATCCTGGGTTACCTCCTTATTGAGCAAGAGCTAAAAGTAAGACCCCCAAATTACTTACCTGTTCCACTTGGGGGAGTACAACCCCACTGAGAGCTAAATATGATAAATTCCTGGAACTGGAAAGCCCTTGAAATCAGTTTTGTAGGACTAAGCCTAAACCTCTTCTCTCCATCCAGACTCTTATAATTTCCAGGCATTGGGACAGAACCTTAACTGAATCACCTTTCAGACCAGGATTAATATCTAAATCTGGATATCGTCCACATATTAATAATACCTGATTCTATGCTGCTGGATGACTTGTGAAAGTGTGTGAAAAGTGATCACAAGACATTTTTTTCAGTGCCATTGTAACTTTAAATGGTCACTAAACAAATGGTTATAAATTGAGGATTACCTGTAATTGTAGCTATTTGTTACTAGACGTCAAGTAGTTTTTGTTGTACGGAGTGTTTTTATCTGTTTTCATTTCTAGAAAGAGATCAACTTAAAAGACATCAAGACCAAGGAGATACTGACTTATACAACTACCATATAGACTGTATCAAAAGAAAGTCCCACAACCCACATCCTAACACCCAATTCTCCTCCATCCAAACCCCCGTCATCCAAAACTAGGCATGCATGCCCCTAACCTCCCCTCTAACAACCTGACCTTAAATGCAAGCTACTTAATGCAAGAAGCCTTGTAAATAAAATACCTGAGTTCCTCCTCTTAGTAAATATGGCTATATTCGACATTATATTTGTCTGAATCGTGGCTGTATACATCCCTCCCTGACTCCGTTACCACAGTAAGAGATTACCATGTTTACCGGTCTGATTGTGAAATCCATAGAGGTGGTGTTGCTATCTTCTAAAAAAAGTCCCTACATCTAAAAAATATTCAAGTTACACAGGAGCTTGCTCTTCCTGAGACCATTGTCTGCAATCTATCCTTAAATACCATATTTCGATTCTTACTATGTTACAGAGCCCCAGATTATGATATCAAACATGTGAACAAATTAACTTCACTACTAACATGGGCAGCCTCCTCCCCACACCCTATAATCTTTCTTGGTGGCCTTAACTTACCACTTATTAATTGGACCCTAAATGAATGTACAACTGAACCTGTACATGCAACCCTGTACAATACTGTAACTAATTTGGGATTTCAACTAGTAATTAACAACACTAGACTCAACAACTGCCTTTATTTCATCTTCTGCAACAGTTTAAATTCAATTTATGGACTACCAATAAAAGAACCATTCTCCAACAGCGACCACAGAATGATTGACTTTTGTCTCAATTTACACCCTACAAAAATCATCATAATGATGGGATTCCCAGTTATAATTTTAAAATAGCCAACTATGATCTCATAGACAATGAACTCTCGATTGGCAAATTCTATTCACTGGCTGTAATACTGCTGACAATCATTACAACATTTAGTTGCACTAAGTCAAAAGAATCATTAAATTTTATATACCACTAATATCCCCCAAAACTAGAAAAAATAAACTACCAATAACAATAAGGAAACTACAATCCAGAAAAAAATCTCTTTGGTGAAAAAACAAAACTAACTACATAGCTAACTTCAAAAACCACTACATAAACTTTAAAGACAAATGAAGACTGAGTGCACCAATTATCACATCAAGCAAGAGGAAAACCTTCTATGCACAAAAATCTACCTGTGCCTTCTATAATTTTGTAAACAACAAACTTAAAGACTTGAGATCCATCCCACCCCTAAAAGGACCAAATGAGGAAGACTGTATTGACAAAACCGTTAAAGCCAATCTCTTTAACAAGTTCTACAGCTCAGTCTTTGTAAACAGCAAAAACACATACCCAATATTTCCCAGTCGTATTACAGACAATTACAGCGATCATAGTGATCTTATACATACCAATTTTACAGAAGACAACACTGAAAAGGCACTAGGCAATCTAAACCCATCTCTATCTATTGGACCTGATGGACTATGTGCATACTTCTTAAAAAAGCTTTCCACTGCAATTGCAGAACTTCTAAGCATAAGATTGAAAAATCTTTCAGTACCAGCTCCTTGCCCTACTAGTGGTCACAAGCCATGGTCATCCCTATCTTCAAAAAACGAGACCCTAACCTACTGTATTTTCCGGCGTATAAGACGACTGGGCGTATAAGACGACCCTCCTCAGAGCCATTTAAGGCTCGTCAGAGCCTTATGGGCTGGTC
This sequence comes from Coluber constrictor foxii, assembly GCA_038048745.1. NCBI lineage: Eukaryota > Metazoa > Chordata > Lepidosauria > Squamata > Colubridae > Coluber > Coluber constrictor. The sequence goes on from CM075961.1 coordinate 78,280,583, forward strand.
TGCCTGGCTACAGGAGAATGAGACCTGGCGTATAAGACGACCCCCGACTTTTGAGAAGATTTTTGTGTGTTAGAAAGTAGTCTTATACGCAGGAAAATACAGTAGTTGAAAATTACAGACCAATCTCTTTATTTTGAGTCACCTGCAAAGTCATGGAATCTATTTCAGGGTATTTCATACCCTCCACCTAGAGACAAACAACCTACTCTCCAACAAACAATTTGGTTTCAGAAAAAAATTATCCTGTAATCTACAACTACTACATTGCAAAAACATATGGATTACACATCTCGATCAGGGCAAAGCAATAGACGCAATTTACCTAGACTTCTGTAAAGCTTTTGATTCAATGGTACACAACAAATTATTTCTAAAACTAAAATCTTATGGCATTTCTGGACTCCTACATAAATGGATAGCTGCCTTCCTGTCAAGTGGTCAAGACAACAAGTGGTCAAAAGGTACAGGACTTTATCAAATCCTGTACCTGTTAATAATGTTGTTCCCCAAGGCAGTGTTTTAGCTCCAACACTTTTCATACTTTACATAAATGATCTTTGTAATCATATTAAAAGCAACTGTGTTCTCTTCGCTGATGATATTAAACTATTCATCACCACCGACAATGCAACTACCCATCAAAAAGACATTGACTATGTGTCTAGATTGGTCTAACAAGTGGTAACTTCAAATCTCAACCAACAAATGCTCTGTCTTGCACATTAGCAAAAAAAAATCTAATTAGCAAAATTAGATCGACATGACCTTGTCATAAGTGCACCAGCAGGCCTACCATTCCTGTCTTAATATTCCTTCTTATTTTTACTCTTACTCTTTTCATGTATTCAAATTATGTTTATACTTTTACCTGTTATCTTATAGATGCTTGCCAAATAAAATAAATACATAAATAAAATATTTTAACATGTTGATTCATTCTCTTCTCCTTCTATTATGTGTTATGTATGGCACTCCCTTGAAGATGACCTGATAAGTCTAGATTTGTGCCTAATGTGCCAACATTAAGAGGATTTCATTCACTCAGTTGAATGCAGAATTCCAGAGAATAGCTAGAAGAGTTAAGAATGCATTCTTAAATGAACAGTGCAAAGAAATAGAAGAAAACAATAGAATACGGAAGATCAGAGATCTCTTTATGAAAATTGGAGATATGAAGGGAATGTTTTCATGCAAAGATGGCATGATAAAGGACCAAAATTGCAGGGACCTAACAGAGACAGAAGAGATTAAAAAGAGGTGGCAAAATTACACAGAAGAACTATACAAGAACTGGTTTAACATCCCTGATAACCACGATGGGGTGGTCACTGACCTCGAGCCACATATCCTACAATGTGAAGTCAAATGGGCCTTAGGAAATCTGAGCAACAACAAAGCTAGTGAAGGTGACAGTATTCCAGCTGAGCTATTCAAAATCTTAAAAGACGATGCAGTAAAAGTACTATATTCAATTTGGCAGAAAATTTGGAAGACTCAACAGTGGCCACAGGATTGGAAAAGGTCAGTTTATATTACAATTCCAAAGAAAGGCAATGCCAAAGAATGTTCAAACCAGGGATGAAATGCTCCCAGTTCGGACCAGTTCGCCTGATCTGGTAGCGATGGTGGGTGGTGGTTCAGAGAACCGGTAGCAAAAATCCTTGCCCCCACCCCGTCATGCCCAGCTGAGCTGCGCGATCATCAGAAGCTTTTTTGTTTTTACTTTTAAGCACATTTTTTCTATGGCCTCCTTGGCTTCTGATGATTGCGCGGCTCAGCTGGGCATGAGGGGTGTGTGGAGGTGGGCCAATGAGGTTGTAGAAAAAAATGCTTTTAAAAGGTAAAAAAAGAGCCTTTGACGATCACAGCTGAGCAGTGTGAACGTCAGAAGCTTTTTTTTTACTTTTAAAAGCAATGCTTTTAAAAGTAAAAATAAAGATTGCATGTCACAGTTGATCACCCTCCCCACACACACACACTGTTCTACTTACTGCATGCCTCCTTTTGGCATGCACTGCATGCATGTATCTCATATGTGCAGCCAGTGAACTGGTAGTAAACTGGTTCAGATTTCACCACTGGTTCAAAATATTGCACTCATTTCACATGCTAGTAAGGTAATGTTTAAAATCCTACAAGCTAGACTCCAGCAGTATGTGGATCGACAACTATTAGAAGTACAGGCAGGATTTCAAAGAGGCAGAGGAACTAGAGATCAAATTGCCAACATATGCTGGATCATGGAGAAAGCTAGGGAGTTCCAGGAAAACATCTACTTCTGCTTCATTGACTACACTAAAGCTTTTGATTGTGTGGATCACAACAAATTGTAGCACGTTCTCAAAGAGATGGGAGTACTAGATCATTTTATTTGTCTCTTGAGAAACCTATATGCGGGTCAAGAAGCAACACAGAAGCACTGATTGATTCAAAATTGGGAAAGGAGTCCAGCAAGGCTATATAGTGTCATCCTGCCTACTTAACTTATATGCAGAGCACATCATGAGAAAGGCGGGGCTAGATGAATCAAAAGTTGGAGTTAAGATTGCCAGGAGAAATATCAACAACCTCAGATATGCAGATGATACCACTCTAATGGTAGAAAGTGAAGAGGAACAAAAGAGCCTCATGATGTGGGTGAAGGAGATGGAAAAGTTGGCTTGAAACTCAACATTAAGAAAACTAAGACCAGCCCTCTCAATTCCTGGCAAATAGATGGGGAAGAAATGGAGGTAGTGACAAATTTTATTTTCCTGGGCTCCAAGATCACCGCAGATGGGAACTGCAGCCAAGAAATTAAAAGACGCTTGCTTCTGGGGAGGAAAGCTATGGCAAATCTAGACAGGATACTAAAAAGCAGAGACATCACCCTGCCAACAAAAGTGTGTATAGTCAAGGCTATGGTTTTCCCAGTTGCAATGTATGGCTGTAAAAGTTGGACCATAAAAAAGGCTGAGCCCCAAAGAATTAAGGCCTTTGAACTATGGTGCTGGAGAAGACTCCTGAGAGTCCGTTGGACTGCAAGGCAATCAAACGGTCAGTCCTAGAGGAGATCAACCCTGACTGCTTTTTAGAAGGCCAGGTCCTGATGAAACTCAAATACTTTGGCCACCTAATGAGAAGAAAGGACTCACTGGAGAAGAGCCTAATGCTGGGAAAGATTGAGGGCAAAAGAAGAATGGGATGACAGAGAATGAGGTGGCTGGATGGAGTCACTGAAGCAGTAGGCATGAGCTTAAATGGACTCCAGAAGATGGTAGAGGACAGGAAGGCCTGGAGGAACATTGTCCATGGGGTCGCGATGGGTCGGACACGACTTTGCAACTAACAACAACAACAAATCCTTGACTTACCACTAAAATTGGGATTAGAATTTCTATTGTAGATTGGTGCAGTCATAAAGCGAGTCATGATGTATCCAGATCTGATTTTATGATCATTAAATGAATGATATTCATTAAGCAAGTCTGCCTTCCCTAATTGACCTTGCTTGTTGGAAGCCAGCTGTGGAGGTTGCAGATCACGTTCATGTGATCAAAAGACACTGCAACTGTTGTAAATGTAAGCCAGTTGCCTAATGCTCAAATTGCAATGATGTGACTGAAGGGGTTTTGTGACAGAATAACTTTGAGGTGACAGTCATAAGTCATTTTTTCTGAGGCTGTTACAAGTTTGAAACTTTGTTAAATAAATGGTCTTAAGTCAAAGATTACCTGTACAGTACTGGTAATAAAATGGGCATCTTGTAATCTGGAATTAAAAGAATTACCTGAGCTTTCCTGTTGAGGAAATGTACTATGTAAAATATTCAGAGATTCCAAACTACCATCAGATTTCCCAGTTTACCTTCTTCAGGATTTGGCCATAAAATCATGTTGCAGTGTAACTATATTATTAATTAAACTAGAATGGCTTATCCCAATAATTGCTGATTGATGCCTGGAGGATTCTAGAAGATCTGCTTTAAATCCCATATCTTTTCAGATACTTAAATTCCCACAATTAATGGAATAAAACAACAACTATTAGCAGTTCCACACATCACCTTGGGTTATAACCAAATAACAAGAGTTTGAAGGGGCCTTGGAAGTCTTTAGTCCAGCCCCATCTCTTCTTTGTGGCAGCCTCTTATAAACTGGAACATGCTATCACATCACTCCAGTCCTTCTTTTCATTAGATTAGACATACTCAGTGGTTGGATTCAACCAGTTCGCACCACTTCAGAAGAACCAGTGTTAACTTTCTGAGCAGTTTGGTGAACTGGTTGTTGGAAGAAATCATTAGGGCAGAGAACCGGTTGTTAAATTACCTGAATCCCACCACTGGACATACCCAATTCCTGCACCTGTTCTCCATATGTTTTAGCCTCCAGTACCCTAATTGCCCCTATTACTCTTTTCTGCACTCTTTCCAGTGCTTCACATCTTTTTTATAATATGGTGACCAAAACTGGATGCAGTATTTTTACTAAGGCTTTATATAATAGTTTTCCGCTTTAAGATTTTATTATTTATTTATTTATTACATGTATTTATATGCCGCCCTTCTCCCGAAGGACTCAGGGCGGCGAACACAAGTTAAGAAACATGTACAATAAAATTGCACTTTAAATCAAATAACTAATTAATGATAAATAATAAACCCAGAATCAGAGTCAGCCTATTTGCTTGAACAGCCAAGTCTTCAGCTCCCAACGGAAGGAGTGGAGATCAGGAGCCGTCTGGAGCTCGGAAGGTAATTCATTCCAGAGGGTGGGAGCACCCACAGAGAATGCCCTACCCCTGGGCACCACTAGATGACATTGGCTCGCTGTCGGAACCCTGAGAGCGGCTCTATGTGAGCGGACAGGATGGTGGGAAGCAGGCAGGAGAAGGTCCTATAAATATCCTGGACCTAAATCACGTAGGGCCTTATAGGTGAGAACCAGCATTTTCATCCTTTGAATCTTTCCCAAGCTCTCTCTTAAGTTAAAACAAACTCTTAAAGTCTAACATTGGTTTTATTGTTATACTATTTGTATTTGCATTATATTGAATTCCAACATGACACAAACTCCCCCAGAGTTTCGGCAAGTTCAAGTTATTAGGAGCTTCCTAGCTCGCTCAGGGATTTTCCCCAGTCTGGGTGCTAGGGTGGGGGAGCTGAACCTCAACCGCTTTAGGGACTTTTTGCCACCAATATTCATCCCTTTTCATCTTGGTTGCTGGAGCGGGCATCTCGGCTGTCTTGGCTTTGATGTCTAAAGAGGGCTGCAGTTTGGTTCCAAGTAGGCTACTGGTTCCTGGAGTTCCCTGAGTAGAGTAGTCCACCCTCTGCCATGGTAGCCTGAGTTTCTCTCCATGCACCCCAGGGAGCAAATGGAGAGCCTGAGACTGAGGAATCTTGGTCATTTTGATTAGTTTCTGGAGAGTTGGTTGCTGTCATGGTTCCGACTGATGCCCTAATTAAATCATGAGCCTCAAGTCAAGCTTCAAAAGAAATCCAGTTACTTATTAGGAGCTTCATGTCACCACGAACCAAGTGAAGCCAACTCTGACCTCACTTAATTCACGCCTTGGCTCTGACTCTGTTCCCCCCTTCCCCCAAGGTGGACTCTGTTTCCCCCTTTCCCCAAGGTGTGTCATCAGTCACATTCCCCAAAGAAGCAATTTCACGGGGAACTTGTAGAAGTCACTCCCTCTGGTCACTTTGAGTCACCTGGAGATGACCTTGATGTTGCTTTCTGGAATGTGCTTTGTTTTGACTGAAATGCAAGTTCCTCGATGGAGCTGTGAGGCTCGATTCCCCACCCCCCTGTCCCTGGCAATTCAAGAGCAGGTCAGAAATGCTTCGTGAGTTGACATCCAATTTGATCCAGAGTTTGTTTCCCAGTTGATGTCAGGGTAGTTAAAGTCCCCCATTGTTACTGTAGTGCGTTTTCTATATATATTTATTAACTATTTATTAAATAAGAGCCTCAAATAGCTCAACGGGCTAGATAGCCTGTTATTAACACCCAGCTGTCTGCAATTATGCGAGTTCGAGGCTCAAGGTTGACTCGGCCTTCCATCCTTTCTAAGGTAGGTAAATTGAGGACCCAGTTTGTGGGGGCAATAAACTGACTTTGTATAAATATACAAAAGTATGAAGGCTATTGCTTAACGCATTGTAAGCCGCCCTGAGTCTTTGGAGAAGGGCGGCATATAAATCAAATTAAAAATAAAATAAAATAAATAAATAAATAAATAAACTGATTAGCAAAAAGTTCATTTATTTCTTCTGCTTGGTTGGGTGGCCTGTAATATACACCTATGGCAATGCCATTCTTTTTTTCCTTTTATATTGACTCATGTGTATCCTAGGAGGCTTTCATTCTTGGTTTTGTACATTTCTGTAGATACGTAGTGATTTCTTACATATGGTGCAACTTCACCTCCTCTTTTGGTAGGTCTGTTTCTTTTGGACAGTTCATTTGTCTTTTGTTCTAGATGACTCCAGCTTTTTCTTCTGAGGCTGCTAGATCTTTTGATTTACATAGGATGTTTTGGAGGGCTTTAGTTTGATTGTGTGCCATGGAGATGCCATGTGGTTGTAATAGTCTGCTCCTGATTTCTGAGATGTTTTTGGTATATGGCAGTATTATCCTTTTCACACTTGCATTGGTTGAGCTGTGGTTGATTGAGTGGTCAGGCAATTTTTGATGAAGATAAATGGATATCTATTTTGTTGGAAGACATTGTTGGAAGATGTTCTGGTTCCTTTTTCAGAACTTCAGGGTTGCTACAGTATGTTCGTGCTGTCTAAATAGTATTCTTAACACAGCTTTTCTTGTGGGAGGTTGGGTTGTTACTTTGTTAGTGGAGCACTTGGTTAGTGTGGGTAGTTTTCCATAAAATTGTATGTCTAATTTGCAATCACTGCTTCTTCTGATGACGATATCCAGGAAGGGGAATGTGTTGATTTCTTCTCTTTTTTACTGCTTTGAAAATATTGTTGATAGTTTTGTGTGTGTTTTTCTAGTTGATCTATATACCGGATCCATATTTTGTATGTATGGGAGTTCTATGGATTCCAGGTATTGCATTACTACTATCTCTGATATTATTATTAATATCTCTGCTATTAGTCCTGAAAGGTCTGATCCCAAAGCTTTAAGTTGTTTATATATTTATCCATCAAATTGAAAGAATGTGGTTGGGTTGGTAAGATTGGTAACTCCAGTTGGTAACTCCAGTTATTTCTATCTTGGTATATTTGGTTAGGTCGGGGATACTATGAAGTACTACAGTCATGGATTATTTGTCTAATTCTGGGTCAGTGGATGTAATGAGTCCTGTGATATCAAATGAGTCCAGGATTTCATCTTCTTCTATTGCCATCTGTTTGATTCTTTGGAGGCACTGTGGTAGGGAGTTGATCGATATTTGCTTCTCTGTGTGAGATAGCCAAGCTTTTCTGTTAATTTTTTGGCAATGTTGTAGGTTGGGGCACCTGGTAATGATACAATTGGATGGAAAGGTATATCTTGTGTATTTTGGGGCATTCATAGAAGCATGGGAGGATAGGTGCACTACTTTTCATCTGCCACTTGTAATTTTTGATGATCTGACCTTTCTTCGTAAGATTGCTCAGAGTGCTCTTGACCTGGTTGTCTAGTTTTTGTATTGGATTGGTATGGTTTTCACTATAATTCATCATATAGGAAAACAATCCATAATCTGTCCATGATAATAGTGGTTCAGCCTTTTCAGATGTTCAGGATTGCAGCAGTGTTGCAGTACATGAATTCAATCCTCTGCTGCAAATATTCTCTTCCATCAGTAACATATCAACTCAAAGTATCATTTGCATACCCTGGTTACTAAATAAACCTTAATTGGCTAGATAAAAAACTAAGCCAAAACTAAGAATTATAACTTACAGCGTGTTTACACAACCTGTTAGTATACAACTTCTTTAAAAAGTCAATAATAGTGACTCGGTTCAAAATTCTGCCTTCGTCAAGCTTTAGATGCCATAGGAAACCTAATTTAAATTGTAACTATTTACAACCAGATGCAGCCAAGAATCTGGTTTGATCATCTGCTTCCCATTACAGACATAGCTGGAGGTCACACAACTTGCCTACCAATATTCAGCTGAGCCATGGTATGTCCATTAACCCCATTTTCTGAGTTTGCAGAGTACACTTAAATAACTTCAAGACTGAGTTGTGCAATGTAAGGGTAAACTGTAGTAAGTTTACACTTCACCGGGTTGTGTGAACAGTCACTTATGCTTGAGTTTGTAGCATGCTATAAACATTTTGCCCCAGATCCCAATGTGATAATAACAAGAGGGTCTTTCTAAAGATCGTTTTAAAGAACCAAAGATGTATTTTCACGTTCTAATTATAACACAGTATAGTGGGGCGATCTCTAAAGCATCCCAAGACTCCGGTGTTTTTGCTCTGAATAAAATAATATCCTTTGGAATTTGTTGCCATGGGATTCAACGAAAGAGACTCTTTTATCTACTATATAATTACTTATTTACATAACTTTGATTTGCTGGCCAACTTTGCTGTTATATTATAAACCTGTGGCCACTAGGTGGCTCTGGATATCCAATTGGTGCAGTCCTTGCCCAGATTCTCTGCGTACTTGTATTTGGGTGCCTTAGCTTTATCTTTTTTCAATATGTCAGTGCAACTCTATTTTTATCTCAAGGTGGTTCAGAATGTACATTGGACCTTGTGCTTCTGTTACCCATAGCATCCTCATCATTATTGTCACAATTATACAAACATAACATTTTCCTCCAAGAAGTGTAATTAGTTGAGTATAGTGGAATGAACTCATTAGCTGCAAAACCCTGGAGTTTAGAGGAACAGTAAATTCTATATCTCCTGTATAATTCAGTGAAGAATTATACAGGAGATATAGAATTCATATCATATACAGTAATAGTAATTCTTACCACGGTGTTTTAAAGCACTCAACGAAGTAAACTTTCTTAAAAATTACTGTGAAGACTTTCAGTGCCTTATTTTTAGCTATTTAGAACCTCACTTCTGGGATCAGAGTCTGAAGGAAGCAATTTGGAAATATGAATGTAGGCAAGTGTTATCCTTTTTGCAACTGCCTGGCTAGGAAGCTGACTGACAAATTCCAAGGAATATATAGGTCATTCAGTTGGAGAACTATTTTAGCAAGTGTTCACATGTTATAGTAGATTAGAACATTGGATGTTTGACTCATAGTATCTTCCAAATCATGGATTATACGGTGGTTAAAGAGAATCTTGGCCATAATCTGAAATTAATCCCCTGGACAATCAGCAGAGTGCAGAAACAACCACCAAACAGAGCTATTTGAGAATTAGCATCCTTGTTTGCTTCTCATTTGTAGGGATGGGGGGGGGGGGGAGAGAAGATACTGTTTTGAAAAACTTAAACCTTGCCCTTTCATCCCTGCCGAAATCCAGCATAAAGCAGAAGTGCAAAGCTTGACTTCTGGATGTTTTTCCAAACCATTAATAGCTCCATTCTATGTCACATAACTGAAATAGCAGCTTAGAACGAAGAAGTCAGCAGCCTTCTTGGCTCATGCCAAGATTTTTTTTTTTCTGCTGCAGCTTCTCACCTAATTTTCCTCTGTTGCCTTCTTCTTCCATACCAAACTTGATCCCATTCTGTTCCCTTTTCTGAGAGTAATCTTGCTGATGGTATTCAGATAGCCAGGTGAAGTCCTGAATCCCTTTACTTTTTCTCTGCAATATGTCATTAGGTTGAAAAGAATAAAAGAACCTGTTGTGGCCATTTGTAATTTACTGTGTCTTCTGGGGCATGTTTGCCAAGTGAATGTTTTGCCCACGATTAATACAAAGTTATATTTAATGTGCATGCAAATACAGTATTTCCACTTACCTTTGTGTAACAGAAACAATCATGTATTGTAAAAAACATATTATGTAATAATTCCGAGTAATATTCTTTGGGATATGTCAAGTGCAACCTCAATGATTTGGGAATAAAAAATAGGTACTCAGCAGGCAACATCGTAGTTTAGCCAACTGTGGAGGAAGGTCATGTTTGGAAATCTCTACTTCCCTCTCTTTAAAAAGACTGCAAACTCAAAAACAGTGTTGTGCCTCTCAAAAAACGTGTGGAACATTTGTGCTGATACAAATGTAGAATCCATGTCCCTTCATAGTGTCAGTATTTGTCTACTTGGACTCCCATTATTTCCCTTGTTTCTCTCAGCAGAGGCAAACGACATATGCGGGCCACTGCAGATGTAAACAACTCGTACTTGGCGGTACTGCAGTTTCCCTGCATCAAGGACTCTCCTTGCCAAATTCCTGCCTCCTCCTTCACCCGCTAGGGGAACACTGACATAGCCACAATGACAAAAATGGAGAAGTCTTATTTAGGGGCAGAGCTGCGTTTCCCGACTCCATAACTAAGTCAAATCCTTATTTAGACTGTAAAAGGAACAAACTAAAGCAGAATTAACAAAAACAACTCTCCTTCCTCCCGCTCCCAGCTAGCAAAATCAAACATGTCTTGCTTTGTAACAGGAAGTTTCCGTAGCCAAAAAAAATGAACCACACACACACACACATACACACACACACCAGCTAGTATCCTGCGTGTACACGTGCAATATCCCCGCCTCTTCACTTGGCACATGTCACTGCAGCAGAGATGTCTAGGGAAGAAGTTGTATCTAAAAATGGATCGTGTTTCACATGGCAAGAACACGTGACCGAAAGAGGCAAGTCTTTTTTTAAACAAGCTGCCTTTCTTAGTGAGAGATGGCTCTGGAAAACAAGCAATAGAAGAGAGCAACTCACATGGGGAGCTGTAAAAAGACAGCCCTGGATTACTGGCAAACAACTTCCTGGAAAAGCCACAGCAACTGATTTGGCTGGCTGAGCCAGACTTTGTACTAAATCAGGCTTCAAAGAAAAAACGTGATAGAAGCAATTGCCAAATCCACCTATTCCCAACAAAAACGACTCCTGGGGAAGGGGGTGGGTGGGTTGTTAAATAAATGCCCTTAGCATTGTAAAGGTTAAATTGCTCTGTTTTAGGGATATGCAGTTATGAAGTACACACACTATCTAGACCAGCGGTCACTACCAGCGGTCATCAAAAGATAAATAGTATTTAGTGCAATATAAAAATTGCAAATAATTGTTCTGTGGACCACCCAAATTTTCTCGTGGACCAGTGGTCCACGAGAAAATTTGGGTGGTCCACAGAACAATTATTTGCAATTTTTATATTGCACTAAGTGCTATTTATCTTTTTAAAAAATTCACATTAGTGATCCGCGGGATTTAAAATTATGAATTTGGTGGTCCCTGAGGTCCGAAAGGTTGGTGACCCTGATCTAGACCAGTGTACTTTGAAGTTAGTAACTTCAAGAGGTATGAGCTGAAATTTCCAGAATTTCACAACCAGGATGGAATTTGATAGTTTATAGTTTATCATATAATAAGAACACAACCATATTGTAGTCACTGAACATTTTGTGAACATGCAATATGGTTTGCTTGAACTTAATACGTTAGGGAAAACTGTAATTATATTTTGTTAAGCTGGATTTATAATTTAGGATGCTGGGTGAACCTACCTGGTAGGCATTAGCATAAATACCCCCCACTGAGAGGAACAACAAAGAAATAAGTTCACAATAAGTTCACAAACCAAGCCAGGTTTCCCTGCCTGGCTTGCCTCTGCAGTTTTGCTGAGCTTCCACTGTTATGATTCCCCAGTTAGAAGATGCTGACTGGGGAGTTATGAGAATTGAAAGATGACATGGAGAACCTCATTTTAGGAGAAGCTGCTATGAGACATATCCAAGTGTGTATGCCTTTGCCTAAATATTATTTCACTATGGCTAATGTAGTGATTAGCTGAGCCTGCATGTGCTAAGCCATAAATCAACATACATAAACTACAATGCATATTTTAAATATTGTTCTCATCAGCCATTCAGTTGTGTCCAACTCTATGGATCAGCACTCTCCATGCTCCACTGCCTCCTTCAGATCTGCCATGGTCCTCTTGGTGTCATCCTTTGTAGTATTCAGTCAGCAGCTATAGGGCAACCCTTTCTCCTGCTTCCATTATCACTCCCAGCATGATATACTTTTCAAGTGAGTCCACTCGTATGAAATGTTCAAAGTATGATTTGTTTGGCAATCTTGACTTCAAGTTATATTTTTGGTGAGGTTTGGTCTAGGACTTCTTTGTTAGTTATTTTTGCATCCTATGGGAATGCGTAATAGTCGCCTCCAACACCACATTCATCATGTCCATCATTCTCCTATTTGCCTTTTTCAGAATCCAGAGTCATAAGTAGCAATTGGAAAAATTATTGTGTTAATTAATCTGCATTTGGTTGTGAGGTTGCCGTCTTTATTCATTCAGATATTATTCATGCCAGACATTGCAATTCTTCCAAGTCTTGTACGCCTTCTGATCTCAGGGCTGCAGTCACCACTTTGATTGATTTTAGAGCCCAGGAAGATAAATTCCTTTACTGTGTCAATGGTCTCATTGTTGACTCTGCACTTTGACCTATGTGTTCTCTGCAGTAGTCATTATCTTTGTTTTCTTGATGTTAAGATGCAGTCCAAATTTTGCACTTTCATCTTGGACTTTCAGGATCAGCCAGTGCAAATCCTCTGCTTTCCGTGAGCAATGGTGTATCATCTGCATATCGGGAGTTGTCGATATTCCTACCACAAATTTTAAGCAATAGTAGCAACTATCTTTTAGTATATTTTGCAGATCCAGGCTACATGCATAGATTATAGTTCAGTGTTGTGCAAAACCAGGTAACTAGATTTAAGAAACAATTAAATCACAAGTATGTCTTTGGAAGAACAGACTAAGTGTTTCATGTTAGAGAAATATTTCTCACCTGGAGATGCAACCCAACATCTTACTGACATCAGTAGGAAAATATGTTCCAGATTGCAACTGCAGGCTGTCAAATGACTAAACTGCAATTTGGGGAAAACAGTAGCGAGTGATTATTTGTTAGGGGTTAATATCGGGCCACAAAAGCAGTTTGTTAAGGGTTTAAGTTTGGGCCACAAATTTTGGCAATCCAAATGTGGCTACCCAGTTTAATTGATATTGGACATTAATCAGACTCAATAATAATTCATCATATAGAAAAACAAGCAATATGCTGGCTGGGAATTCTGGGAGTTGAAGTCCACACATCTCAAAGTAGTCAAGTATGAAGATTTAAGCTTCTGTGATGGAAGTATTTAATTTTCATCCTTCATTATTAATGACAGGTTCCTGTTAACTTCTGGAATAGGCATGAAATGAAAGTAATTGTATTATATGGCAACATTCCAGTAGTGAAATGTAAAATTTGTTACTACCGGTTCTGTGGGTGTGGCTTGGGGGGGGTAAAGGGACTGGGTGGGCGTGGCCAACTTTTAAAAAAACTTTTAAAAACATTTTTTCCTACAACCTCTTCCGATGAAGAGGTTGTAAAGAATACCTTTAAAAGGCTCTGACGATCAGGCAACTCAGCTGGGATCATCAGAGCCTTTTAAAAGCATTTTTACAACCTCTTTGGCCAAAGAGGTTGTAGAAAAAACGCTTTTAAAAGGCTCTGATAATCCCAGCTGAGCCACATGATAATCAGAGGCCCTTTTTTTAAAACTTTTAAAAGCATTTTTTCGGCCAAAGGAAAAATGCTTTTAAAAGTTAAAAAAAAAGCCTCTAATGATTGCGCAGCTCAGCTGGGCATGTGGGGGAGGGGGCAGGGATTTTTCCTCCAAACCACCCACCGCCATCGCTACTGGATCAGGTGATCCAGTTGAAACCGGGAGCATTTCACCCCTGCAACATTCCTACATAGTAGATGGCTACTTTTAAGATATAGTGAAATTTCTAGTTTACTGGACACAGCCCATGAATAAGTTTTCTTTCTATTGAAATGATTATGAATTGCATAACATAATAGTGCTGAAATTTCAAGTTAAATTCCAACTGTCTTGGGATATCTCTGCTATCAGATTTTCATAGGCTTCCAGAAAGATATGTGAGAAGGGCAGGAAGTAGTCCCCAAACAAGGGTGACCACAAGTTTAAAATGTAATTATTGCTGTACCTAAAATCAACTCATAATTGTTAATATGCATATATGTGTATATTTGGATATAAAATTATCAGGTGGAATCAGTCCACTGTAGGTGAAATTCTTTTTACTACTGAAAATTATTGATTGTACTTTACTACACTGGTCCAGTGCAGTTGGTCGACCTCAAGGCACCTCACTTGTTGGGTGCCGCAAGGGTCGGTTCTCTCGCCCCTCTTGTTCAACATTTATGTGAAGCCGCTGGGCGAGATCATCCGTGGTTTCGGGGTGAAATATCAACTGTATGCCGATGACATGCAGTTGTACATTTCTACCGCGAACCACCCCAATGATGCCCTTGCCGTGATGTCCCTTGCCTGGAAGCCGTACGGATCTGGATGGGGAGAAACAGGCTCAGACTCAACCCTTCCAAGACATACATACATACATACATACATATATATATATATGTATGTATGTATGTATGTATGTATGTAGGTCTTTAGATATTCAGGTCTTCTCCCACGTAAAATTGGAAGTGTCTTGGCGACGTTTCGACAAAGTCTCATTCGTCATCTTCAGGCTGGCGTCCTCGGCTTCGTGCTTCCAGGAACAATGTGAGATCACAGCTGTCTTTTCCTTTTAACTGCTAGTGGGGGTGTGAGCTGATTGGGTGGGAGCTTGGCTGTGTTCTGATTCGGTGGAGGTGTGTTCTGATTGGTTAGGAGCTTGGCTGTGCTCTGATTGGATGGGGGATTGGTTGTGCTCTGATTGGCTGGGGGTGTGTTCTGTTTGGGTGGGGGCTTGGTTGTGCTCGGCTTAGTCTGAGTTGCAGGGGGATTTGCTGGTGAGCTGCGTTGTTGTTGTTTGGCTTCGTGTTTGTGGCCTGAGAGCTCTTCATGGTGGGTGTCAGTCTGCTTCATGTATGGATTGGAGAAGTTTAAAGTGGCTAATGATGCAGCTGCGGTCTGGCTTCTGGTCCTTGGTCGTGCCTCATTATCAGTGTGGGTTTGAGTCTGCTTTCTGCGTGGATGTGTGGTGATGACATCCTGTGTGGCTCTCGTAAGTGTGAGTCTGGTGTCATTCGTCGTGTTAGGGACTCGTTTGTCAATAAGGGTGGGTTTCCAAATGGCTGGTAGGCGGGAGGTATCGTCTCATTTGTTCATGCTGTGTGGGCGTTTTTCTATCTCGATGGCTTCTCTGATTATTCTGTTGTTAAAGTGTTCAGTTTTGGCGATGGTTCTGGTCTTTTTGAAGTCAATTTCATGTCCTGTGGCTTTAAGATGTTGGATCAGGGAAGAAGTTGGTTCCTCTTTTCTGACTGAGTTCTTGTGTTCTTCAATGCGTGCGCTTATTCTTCTGTTGGTTTGTCCGATGTATGTGGTGGGGCAGGCGGTGCATGGGATTTCATATACTCCTTGATTTTCTAACTCAATTTTATCTTTGGGGTTCCTTAAGATGGTGGATATTTTTCGGTTTGTGCAGAATGCTGAATGCTAAACATATATATATATGTTTTCTGAGATTTTTGAGGGTGTTTGTATGTAGTTCTTTGGTTATTCGGGTCTTCTCCCGCGTAAAATTGGAAGTGTCTTGGCGACATTTTGACGAAGTCTCATTCGTCATCTTCAGGCTGGTGTTCTCGGCTTCGTGCTTCCAGTTTGTAGCAGCCGTTTCAATGGCCACTGCCCCTGCCGCCGGGTCAAAGAGCTACCTCTGACCTTTCAAAGAACTTGCCAGTTCCTCTTTGTCTTCCAAGGCGCCTCTCTCTCTCCCCCGTCCCTACAAGATGGATCCGGTCCGAAGACCCCCCGACAGCGGTTTGTCAGTTTGGGTTTCTGCGAAGCTCAACAGAGCTTCGCTATTTCTCAACCAGTATCACTGCGACACTTCCGGTTTCTCCCAACTTTTTTATTTCCATCTTGTCCTGCCCAAAAGTGTCAGAAGACAATATTTCTACCTTCTTTTGCACCTGATGGCCTATTACAAGCATGTCCAAGCAACATAAATTCCACAATGGCTTAGTCTGATATCAAAGATTGTTAATACATAGTTCCCAAAAGACCAAACCAAGGCCACATCTGTTCTTTAGCATGTCTTGTATCACCTGTAAAAATCTGCAAATAAATTTTTTCATGGTACTAAGATAAAATTTACTATGTCTATCCATGAAGGTATTGCTAAAAGCATAACTGTGGTGGCCTGTGGAAAAGCTGGCATCCTAGTGAATGTGTAACAATCACAGACTAGGGAATCATTAACTTAAATGATGGTGCATCCCAGTTCTACAGCTAATTCCTTCTCAGTTATTAAATAGCTGCCAAACAAGTTCCTTCAAGCCAGCATACCAACGGGCAAGGAAACCATAAGTTACTCAGTGCTAATTATGTCCAAGTGTTTCCCTGCACGTGCAAGATGCCTTTATTGCTCAAGTGAGAGTAGCAGGCTGTGACACCAATTGGTATGGGGAAAAATAGTCACAAGTGCCTTAGTGCAATTGTTGGCATACAAGCTGACTTTGAATTTCCCATAAGCTTTATTGAGGAACTAAAAACAATGGAAAGCAACTACGGCACTGTGAAGTAGCTGCTATATGAAACTGGGCCAAGGGAAAGAAATTAGAGGTTAGGAACTGACCTACAAAGCTCTTCTCTCTTAAAAACTTCTGCAGCGTTTTGGATCACACACAGAAGAATAGATGATGGGCACCCTAGACTGCTTGATGCATACTTGGTATTCTGTAATGGTTCGGTGCCTTCGTGGCTGCATTTGCAAAGCCATCCAACTGCACCAAAAAGCAAGAAGGAAGAGAATCCTTAGCTTTCTCTAGGAAGAAGAGTTATAAATCATTCTGCAGAATGAACTGCAGTGCTCTGCCTAGAAAGTTTTTTTAAAAAGGAAATATAATCTTATTTAAGGAATTGCTCTACATTCCAGACTATCTCAGTTTCAGAAGCAGCTAAAATTTTACCGTACCCAGTCCAACTCCATCTTCCACCTCAAAGCTACGCAGAACACACAAAACTACTGGCACCAGTGCACCTCACACACTCTCTTACACATGTACGTACAATATACAGTACAATGTATACATACAATGTATAGACAATATTACATTATTTCACAAACTCCACAATCCTTTCCTTTTAAAGGTAAAAACTGCTACAGGTAGTCCTCGACGTACGATCACAATTGAGCCCAAAATTTCCTGTGGCTAAGTCACACATTTGTTAAATAAGTTTTATCCCATTTCGCAAACTTTCTTGTCAGAGTTGTTAACAGAATCACTGCAGTAGTTAAATTAGTAACACGGTTGTTAAATGAATCTGGCTTCCTCATTGATTTTACCTGTCAGAAGGCCACAAAAGGTTGACCCAAAACACTGCAACTGTCATAAATATGAGTCAGTTGCCAAGCATTTGAATTTTGTTCGTGTGTCCATGAAGATGCTGCTTCAGTCGTAAGGCTGAAAAACAGTCATAAGTCACTTTTTTCAGTGCTATCGTAACTTTGTATGGTCACTAAACGAACTGTAATACCTGTAATAAACTCCTTGAAACTTCTTCCAGGATAATCAAAATCCTAATGGCCATTTACTTAAAAGTGAAAGTACCAAATTTCAGAACTTACCAGAACTCAGACTTTCAGTTTCTTTTATTCCAGATTATCCAGACTTCAATAGGCATTTTTCAGAATATTTGCTCTTCTCACTGCTTTCCCAAAATACACAAAAGGATGGAAAACCTTTAACCTATAGGCTTGAAGTGGTCTGCAAGGGATTCAGAACAAATCATTGAAAGCTTCCATTTCTTGTTCTTTTCAATCATCACAATACTTCTCTGTTGCCATGCGAGAGAAATTAGGCAACGAGCTATGCTTCATCTAGCGTAGCCTCTTTCTGCATAAAAGTGAGTGTAAGGGACTTTCCTTCCTTAGTATGGAGCAAAAAATAAAAAATAAAAAAATGTGTGAATCCTTATCTCAAGGCTGTGGCCTTGAAGGAGAGAAGAACTTCTCCAAAGCTCTGTCCCGGCTGATGTCTGACCTTGTTACTGTTGTACAACTTTAGGGAGTTTTGAATCCAGATTTCCATAAAATCACAACATCCACTAATTGGGTTAGTTTCAATCTTTAAACCAAGGTTTTTAATTTTTGAAGTATTGTGACCCCCTCCCTTTATAAAACAAATGATTTCAGGGGAGTTACAACTGAAGAAATAAATATATGACTTACTTAATAATTTGGAATGTAATCTATGTATTGCCAACCCAAAGTGCATTTTGACCACATGTATTTTGACAGTGAGCCAGGTTAGGGTGGAATGGAACTCTTAGGCTCCTACTTTTGGCGGTGTCTGCTTTGCCTCCAGGGTTCCTCCTCCACGCATTGTCCACCAGCTTTTCTCCCTGGCTGGCCCACCCCAACCTTTCGCACTGGCACATGGGCCACAGCCCCTCTGTCCCAGTCCCTTTGCCATGGCCCATTTGTCAAAGTACCGTTCGTGTTGAACGTTTGGATACATGGGACAATTCACTACCAGCCAATTGGCTGGCTGCCAATGCTGGCAACCAGAAGTCACAGCATGATTGATGCAGCGACTGGGTTAGGGTTAGAGTTAAGGTTACTGACCCACCCCCATTCTTCTCTTCCCGTTCGGTGTCAGAGAGGCACGATCAGATACAGGGGAGCCTCCACCCTTCCCCTTCCTTCTCCTAACAAGTGCCTAAGGCCATTTGGCTGCACCACCTCCTCCAAAGCCTCCCAGCCCCTGCATCAATCGTGCTGGGACTTCTGGTTGCCAGCACAGCCGATTGGCTGGTGGCGAATTGTCCCATGCGCCCAAACACATAATAATGCACGGAGGTGGAACTCTGGAGAAGAAGCAGGCACAGCCAAAGGTAGGAACCTAAAAGTCCTAGATCCAGTTAGAGTTTGGGTGAGTTCCCTTTCAGTTGCTTACTGCCTGTCCCCAGAGAAACCTGCCTGAAATCAAATTATGTCATCGGGGTTTTTGATGGAGAAACCAGATTAGCATCTTCCACATACATTGGAGAAAATTGCATATCAGTGTAATGAGTAATAGAAATGTTAACCTTTTCAGAATCCTTTTAAACAAGAATTGCATTTTCATGTACATATACAATGGACTTTAAAGAAGCAGGGCAGGAAGAGAATTTATGCTTCGGAATTCTGGTGTTGGAGGAGATTCTTGAGAATATCATGAACAGTGAAGAAAACAAATCAGTGGATTATCAACTAAATCAACCCAGAATTCACACCTGAGGCATAAATGTACAGGCTCAAATTATCCTACTGTGGATACCTTATGCAAAGACTCGGCTTGCTCTAATCTGGGAAAGCTGGAAGGAAAGAGAAAAAGTGGATGGACTTACTCACAGTGGCAATGAGTCCACTGTTGGGAGACATGAAAGAGCAAGTTAGAGGTAGATTGTTACGGAGGAAATCTGTCTATGTTGTTAGGAGTCAAAAAAGAGTGCCAGTTTAGTCTAGTAGTTAAAACATAAGGCTAGAAACCAGAAACTGAGTTCTAGTCTCACCTTAGGGATGAAAGCTAATCAGCTGGTCACTCTGTCTCAGCCCAAGTCACCTCAAAAGTTTGCTGTGGAGAAAATAGGAGGAAGAAGTATTAGCTATGTTTATCGCCTTGAGTTATTTATGAGTTATTTATATTATTTATGAAGCTGTCTATTTAGACCCGCTCCAGTCCGGCTTCAGGTCTGGTTACAGCACCGAAACGGCATTGGTCGCGTTGGTGGATGATCTCTGGAGGGCCCGGGGTAGGGGGTACTCCTCTATCCTGGTGCTGTTAGACCTCTCAGCGGCTTTTGATACCATCGACCATGGTATCATGTTGCGCCGGTTGGAGGGATTGGGGGTGGGGGGCACCGTTCTGCGGTGGTTCTCCTCCTACCTCTCCGACCGGTCGCAATCGGTGTTGACAGGGGGGCAGCGGTCGACCCCGAGGCGCCTAGTGTGTGGGGTGCCACAAGGGTCGGTCCTCTCGCCCCTTCTGTTCAACATTTATGTAAAGCCGCTGGGTGAGATCATCCGTGGTTTTGGGGTGGAATTCCATCAGTACGCTGATGATACTCAGCTGTACATTTCCACCCCAGGCCACCCCAACGATGCCGTGGAAGTGATGTCCCAGTGCCTTGAAGCTGTGCGGGTCTGGATGGGGAGAAACAGGCTTCGACTCAACCCCTCCAAGACTGAGTGGCTGTGGCTGCCGGCGTCCCGATATAGCCAACTGACTCCATCGTTGGTTATTGGGGGCGAATCATTGGCCCCCACGGAAAGGGTGCGCAACTTGGGCGTCCTCCTGGATCCACGGCTGTCATTAGAGGATCATACGACAGCTGTGGCCAGGGGGGCTTTTTATCAGGTCCGCCTGATACGCTAGTTGCGCCCCTTTCTAGATCGGGACTCCCTGCGCACAGTCACTCAGGCGCTCGTCACGTCTCGCCTGGACTACTGTAATGCTCTCTACATGGGGCTCCCCTTGGGATGCATCCGGAGGCTTCAACTGGTACAGAATGCGGCCGCGCGGGGGATTATGGGAGCGACAGGGCGCTCCCATGTGACACCTCTCCTGCGTGAGCTGCATTGGTTGCCGGTTGATTTCCGGGTGCGTTTCAAGGTGTTGGTAATCACCTTTAAAGCGCTCCATGGCTTAGGACCAGGGTACTTACGGGACCGCCTTCTGCCACCTATTGCCTCCCACCGGCCGGTTCGCTCTCACAGAGAGGGCCTCCTCAGGGTGCCGTCAGCCAGACAATGCCGGCTGGCGACCCCCAGGGGGAGAGCCTTCTCTGTGGTAGCCCCCACCCTCTGGAACGATCTCCCTCCAGATCTAAGAACTATCACTGACCTCCGGACCTTTCGTCGGGCGTTGAAGACTTATTTCTTCCAACTTGCCGGACTTGCCTGATCCCTCCTATTTTTAAATATTTTTAAATATTTTAAATTTTAAATATTTGAATTTTAAATTATTTTAAATTATTTAAATTTTTAGAATTCAGCCGAAATTTATATAGGTTTTTTAGTATGTTTTAATTCATTGTATTGTTGGTTTTAAATTGGCTGTTCACCGCCCTGAGTCCGGAAGGAGAAGGGCGGTATAGAAATTCGATAAATAAAAATAAATAATAAATAAATAATAATAAAAATAATGAAGGCGGGATAAAAATATTTTAAAAATGACTTGATGGCACATAGTCAAATCAATACATGGATAGCTTTGCCCTACTTTGTAAAATATTCTCAGAACTGCTTTCAAAAGTATTCCTAACCTGGATACCTGACCAGGCTGCTGACTCCAATGTAAATAGACCCTATTAGGTCATTTAAGGAATGCTACACCTCCGGTGCTTGCCTATTTAACAGCAAAGCTAACAATCCAAGATGCGATTTGCTTTTTATCCAGTGTCCTGCAGAATCCAGTACTGTATTTGGTTTGGGAGAGTGCAATACAAGAGCATGTAGTTGGTTTCTACTGCTAAGGGAGGACTAGAGGACAGGTCTCCAATTTTAGTCCAGAACACAGTACCCCCTGGTCTGTGGGGGGGGGGTGTGGCGGGAAGAAGAAGAGGAGGTGGTGGTGGTGATGGAGGAGGAGGAGATAGAAATAGAGTTGAAAGGGACCATGGAGGTCTTGTGGTCCAAACCCCTGCTCAAGTAGGAGACCCTATATCATTCTAGAAAAATAGCTGTCCCACCTCTTCTTGAAAATCTGCTGTGATGGGACATCCAGAACTTCCAGAGACAAGTCATTCCACGGATTAATGGTCCTCACTGTCAAGAAATTATTCCTTAGTTCTAGATTAGATTTCTATTAAATCATTTTTCACCTGTTACTTCTTGTCCTGCCCGCAGTTGTTTTGAAGAATAAGTTGACTCCCTCTTCTCTATGACAGGCCCTCAAATATTGAAAGACTGCAATCATATCACACTTAGGCAGGGGTGAAATCCAGCAGGTTGACAGGTTCTGGAGAACCGATAGCAGAAATTTTGAGCTATTCGGAGAACTGTTAGTGAAAACTTTGAGTAGTTCAGAGAACCGGCAAATACCACCTCTGTCTGGCCCCAGAGTGGAGTGGGAATGGGGATTTTGCAAAATCCTTCCTCCAGGAGTGTGGTGGGAATGGAGATTTTACAGAATCCTTCCCCTGCCCTGCCCACCAAGCCACACCCACAAAACCAGTAGTAAAAAAATTTGGATTTCACTACTGCACTTAGGCCTTTTCTTTGTTATACAAGACAATCCTTCATCTTCTAGTTTAGCCTTCAGTCCCTCAACCATTTTTCTGAAATGGCATAGGATCTCCTTCCTGAACAGGGAGTTGGTGTAGAAAACCAAGGTCCCTTCCAGCTCTGTTATTTACTCATCACCTTTGTTGCTCTTCTCTGCATTTTGCTCCATAGGAATGGCTCTGCACTTAGTGATCTTCGGTCTTAAGAAAATGGACAGTCTATCAAGAGACCCTCTTGAGTTTGTTCCAGAGAAGACTGAGCACCAGCGAATTGTGCCTGGCCCATATCCACATCATATCTCCCATAGTTTGACATTTATTTCTACTTCTTCCCGGTCCCATAAGGAAGGTATAGGGAGCCAGCGTGTCTTCTAATAGTAGTTATTCAAATTCAGTGGGTATGTTCAGAAGTATTTCAATCTGTAGTTAACTTTGTCTAATTAGTTAATTTAGTCTTTATTTCCAGTGCACAGCTATTCCTATATGACATGATGACCTGTAGGACTAGGAAGGAGATATTTTATATCAGGAACAGACAAGCTTTTGATGATAAGGAGCATCAAAAGAAGTTGTGCAATGTTTGATGAAGAGTGAGTGAACCTTTCCCAGAGTTTTAGGTGTAGATTACAGGGGGTTGGGGCCTTTTTTGTCCTCCCAAACCTCCTTTCTTGATTTGGGTAGCATTGAGCCTTCTTGGCTTTCTCTGCAATCATTGAGTGTTTCTAACTTCAGCATTACAAATATTGCAAATATTTGGCTTTTGCCTTCAGTGGAAATTCCAAGGGACACACCAAAAAAGATTGCACATGGGGCCTAGGTTCACTCAGTCATTTTATACAAAAGAACAAACCATATTAGAGAATAAACACAGTGGATAGAGAACATTTGATGATCCAGCTTAGTCAAAAGTAATGCAGATGGCAATGTTGGATCTAGATATGTTTATGTTACCCAAGCAGTCCAATTCTATGTATACTTACGTTGTTGATGTTAGTTGTGAAGTCGTGTCCGACCCATGGACAACGTTCCTCCAGGCCTTCCTGTCCTCTACCATCCTCTGAAGTCCATTTAAGCTCATGCCTACTGCTTCAGTGACTCCATCCAGCCACCTCGTTCTCTGTCATCCCATTCTTTTGCCCTCAATCTTTCCCAGCATTAGGTTCTTCTCCAGTGAGTCCTTCCTTCTCATTAGGTGGCCAAAGCATTTGAGTTTCATCTTCAGGATCTGGCCTTCTAAAGAGCAGTCAGGGTTGATCTTCTCTAGGACTGACCGGTTTGATCGCCTTGCAGTCCAAGGGACTCGCAGGAGTCTTCTCTAGCACCATAATTCAAAGGCCTAAATGTCACTGCATTTTTATATTTACCAGCAGAGCTATTATTTCTGGACTATCAGACTTACCGTAGTCATATTCCTTATCAGCACCTACTATGCATGTCATGCATTCCTTTGTACTTTTTCTAGAAACTTTCCTTTGTTCTCCAGCCAGCTAAGGTTAGGCTGGGGATTCTTTGCCAACATGTAATCTAATTTAGATAGTGAGATGTCTTTATTTTCTTACAATAAATATGAGTTTAATTAGAGAATGTTTCTTCGGTTTTATTGATCAAAGTATGCAGAAGGATAAAAGCCACGATCCAACTCAAAATGAGGGCAATTACCCCATGCAAGGTAACGGGGCTGATTGCCGCTCTGACACTCAATTCTTTGGTGCTTAGCCTTCCTTCTGGTCCAACTTTCACAGCCATACATTGCTACTGGGAAAACCATAGCCTTGACTATACACACTTTTGTTGGCAGGGTGATGTCTCTGCTTTTTAGTATGCTGTCTAGATTTGCCATAGCTTTCCTCCCTAGAAGCAAGCGTCTTTTTATTTCTTGGCTGCATCCCCATCTGCGGTGATCCTGGAGTCCAGGAAAACAAAATTTGTCACTACCTCCATTTCTTCCCCATCTATTTGCCAGGAATTGAAGGAATTGCCAGGAATTTTTACATAGAAGGATTTAAATATTATATCCTAAAATTGATGAAACTTATTTTGTTACAACAATTCAATTATAAATTGGTTAGTTTTAAAGATATGCAAGATTGGGGTCAGTATCTTTTACACTTACTGTCATTAGCCACATAGCTGCTATATTTTGGCCATTTGAACCTTCTAGACCAATGTTTCTCAACCATAACGACATTAAGGTATCTTCACTACAATTCCCAGAATTCCCAGAGTAGCCAGGCTGCCTGGGGAATTCTAGGAGTTAAAATCCAGACTTCTTAAAGATGCCAAGATTCAGAAACACTGGTCTAGACATTCCTCAGTGGTAGCCTATATGATGCAGTTTCATTACATCAGGTCTGGACTCCTGTGTCACATGCTAGGCCAAAGGCTATTGGTAAGTTAGCTTTGATTCCCCTTTGCAAAATGTTGGGTTTTAGAACCTGACTATTGTGAGAAGCTGTTCTTCTTACTCTGGATCAATTATTAAGTTTTGCAGAAAAGATTTTTTGGAAGGACCTTGCTTGGAGAAGTCTGTTAGGTGGACCCAGCCGAAAGTTTTCCTCAATGTTTCAAATAGTGGCACGTATTCCCAGTGAAACTGTCATTACCCTGGCACTGTTTCTATTCTTCAAACTGTTAAGAATAATTTTCTCTGTTTGATTTTCTAAGCCAGGAAACAAATATACACAAAATGGCATCTGCTGCCAGTAGAGTAGTTTATTAATTCAACTACATACAATGGTTGAAGGCAGCCTATATCACTAGAGGTCTAACGGTAGAGTTATCTATAATGACAAGCAAACTTTGATGTTTAGATATGTAGATTGAGGTGCTCCAGTCCTGGGCTTTGAGGATGTGTGAAATCCGGGAAGATAGCAATAGCACTTAAGACTTATATACCGCTTCACAGTTCTTTACAGCTCTCTCTAAGCAGTTTACAGAGTCAGCCTATTGCCTCCAATAATCTGGGTCCTCATTTTACTGATCTCTGAAGGATGGAAGGCTGAGCCAATCTTGAGCAGGTGAGATCCTCCCTAAGTGTGGATTATTATGAGGAGTCTGGTGGCTTCCCTATTTGCTGGAGTCAATGAAATACTAGTCTAAGTGTTAGGATTGTATGTTTATTCTGAGGTTTGCTGGCAGTAGAGGGATGATTTTGTTGGGATGGTGGGGGGGACAGAGGTTTCTAACCTCCAAGATTCTTTTCTATGTTCTTTTCTATTTAAAGTCTAACATTTTTCTAACAAAACTTAAAGGTACAACAATTTAGCTTTTCAAAAGCATTTTGACTGGATTTTTTTTTAAAAAAATTGCATGATTATTACTTGCTCTGTTAAGCCATTTCAGTTTTTGGAAAGAGAGCGTATAAATAAGCTGTGATACGCCCCTTTCTTGCCTGAGCAAAGGAAGGAATAAATCATGTTCTGAAAAAACATAGTAATCAGGCCAAAGTTTTGAAAACACCAGATACATAGAAATGCCAATAGGTTGCGGGCGCGGGTGTTTACGGGCAGAAATGCCCGCCCACCCTTGGATGCGCGTGCCTGCCCACCTCTACTTTGGGTTCTGTAATCCTTGCTAGGTTTTCCTCCCGGTTTATGTAAGCAGCGGCAGGCGAGAGGGAAAAGGGAGCGGCGGGTTTGCACGAGGCTAAGCCAGCTCCTTCCCCTGGTGGTCGCTGCTGCCGCGGTTGCAGCCTTGAGTCGGCCGGATCACGAGGGCCGGCCATGAGCTATTAGGGCGGCTTGCCCCGCTCTACTTCCTTTCCGCGAAGCCAATCGAGGTGACCGCCTGCCTTGACCGAGCCCCGGGAAAGAATGGGCTTGGTCTGCTTTCCCCTTTTCTTTCGTTCCTGATAGTAGCGCCCGCGGCCACAGACATCCTCCGAGCAACCAAGGCGCGACACAAATGTAGAGCGACCTCGGAGGAGCGTGTTCGCCCCGGCTCTGACCTCCCCAGCCGTGCAAAATAATTTAGATTGCCTCGTGATTGCGAGGGTCAAGCAAGCTTCCGTGCCGGGCAACGAGCCCAAACTTCTTGGCACGGCTTGCCGCAGCACTCTTCCAACCCTTCCCTCTGACTCCCCTTTCTTAATGCAGGAGCCCTTAGGGAGAGTGAATGGGCGTTGGGTTCGTTAGGTGAAAGGGGGGCGGTTGACATAGACAAGCTGCTGCAAAATCGCTCATTTTAATGATCGAGTCCCCAAATATCTCAGGCAGAGGCTTAACTTTTGAAAGGGCAAGACGACCGCCCAAAAGGCGCGCCAATTCCTCTTGGTGAAGCGGGACGCCGCAGGGGGGGAGGGATCTCGCTTTGGATAGCAAACTCTGCATTGCAGGAGGAAAACGTGACTGAGGAAGAACGGGACTCGACTGCAGTCCAAGAAACGCAGTGTTGCAGTGTGGCATACTGAAATAGGGGATTTTTTTTTTTCCTATGTGATGGAAGCAGAAAAGTTTTACCCTGCGCTGCTCCAGGATCTCAGAAAAACAAGCTTTTCGCCACCGTTTACTGCATTGCAGACCTAGGTATACGTGTTTATGTACATGTGAATAAGAATAATTTCAAAGCAGATTTTAATTTAGTATATGTAAAAATTCAGTTAAAGATTCTAAAAAACCTTGACCATTGTTGATCAATTGATCATCAGTAGTAGTGATACTGCATAATACACGGACAGCTAGTAATACACTTCAGATACCCTGTTATTAGAAGATGCTTTAGGGGGCACTATGTTGGAAAAACGTAACAATATATAATTTACAGGATATTCAGCATCATTATACAGAAGAGTTCTAAGATACCAGAAATCTTTTCCTGTGTTGTTGAACTTCTAGGACTGTGATGGCGAACCTAAGGCACACGTGCCACAGGTCGCACACAGAGCCATATCGGTGGGCACGTGAGCTCAGCTCAGGTGTGCATGCCCATGCCAGCCAGCTGATTTTCGGGCCTTCTGGGCAAACGGGCCATTTCTGGCCTCCGGGGGATGGGGAAGGCTGCTTTTGCTCTCCCAAGGCTCCTAGAAAGCCTCTGGAGCCTGGGGAGGATGAAAACCAGGCCCACCATTCCATCACGTGGCAAAAGCAGGGGTCACGTGGGGGGAGGTTGCGTGTGCATGCAGGGCAGGGCACATAGAATTATGGGTGTGGGCACATTTGCGCACAACCCCCCCACACTCCCCCCATTTTTGGCACGCAATGGCAAAAAGGTTAGCCATCACTGTTCTAGGAGCTGCACATGAGGATTGAACCATTATTAAGAACAAGCACATTGAAATGCTACTGCAGAAAATTCTGATCTACATGTAGGATTATATACAACATTGCAGAAAGTAACACTTGCAAAATAATTTAATTGTACATGGAAAGAAAGTTTTTAATAGCATTTATTTGTATATGCTGTTGCATGTAAACATTCAATATTTCCATAGGATAGAAAGTTTGGCGTGTTGGAAGGGGGACTGTGAGTGGAGATTGTCAAAGGAAATTCTATTAGCTTATTTATTGTGGGAGAGTTGCCACTGTTGTAACATTTGGTACAGTTTCTGTAGTAAGTAGGGTTTATTCATTCAATATAACATGTAATTTGATTTCAGTAACTGTGTTTTCTTAATTTGACTTTAACATGCTCAACTAACTTTAGTTGAGTCCCTGGGCAGCTAACAAAAATTAATACTAATACTAATACTAATATTGGGGATCTGGAACTACCATACTTTCCTAGAAGCAGAGAGAGAGTGGGAATTAAATGCAGCTCCTAAGAGTATACTTCTCTCTTCTTCCTACAATGAAATAGAAGAAAATCATGTTGCATGTGTCTAAATCAGCTCTAAAGCACAAGAAGAATGCCTCTTCTGCAGCCAAGAAGAGCTTGACAGATTTTTAATGGAGGAAGAGTCAGATAGATTTTCAGTTGCCCACTGCTTTGGAAGCTTAGGGAAAATGGAGTATTGGGGTAGGCGATGCAAACACTTACCTGGAGGGCAGCCACCATACATACCAAAGACATTTAAGATGAAGTTAAGGAAGACACCTCCATGTGTAATATACTTTGAAGCACCTTTTTGCTTTTGGTAACCAAGCACTTCCATTCAGGGCTTTTAGTGTTAATATCAGCACCTTAGATTGTGCCCAATAAAACCAATTGACAACCAGCATAAATTTTCAGGCAGGAATCTGTACCTTGCACAGTTTGACAGTTTAGCTGCTCTACTATACAGTCTGGAGCTTTTTTTAAACTTGAAAAAAAAGTATATGATGCATTGTCATGCATTTTCATTCAACATTAATTCATTAATGGGTAAAGCTGAATTGCTGATTTACCTGGTGCATAGGTAAAAGATGCTCCTGTGCAAGTATTTCAATACTTAAACATACATGAAACTTTGATCCTAATTACTCTTTGGAATCTTATCCTCTAGGAAAACAATGCAGTTAATTGCAAGATCGTAAACACATCATTCTCTTAGCTGGTTGCACAGCATTCCATCTGTTCCCACAAAATCATCATAAGGTGGGCGCTCCTCCTTTGATGTCCTTTTGTACCCCACTAGTTTCTTCCTGGATGCAAAATTAATGTCTACCACACTGCTTATTTGATTGCACCTCAGAGGTGTTGTAAATCTCCAGTTTTAGTTTCTAGATTAAGCCTGGCAAGATGCTTAAGATGTGGCAGCAACAGAAGAGCAGGTTGTTCCACATTAGGCCTTATCCTTGCTCCCAAAACCACTGCAGTTCACTAGGAGCAACTTCTGCTTGGTTGCCCAAGAGAACTTAAAGCTGATCTACGTGGTTTTCAGAATTTTGTCCTGGTCCAGGTCACTTTTTGGAATGCCGCCCGAAAAGGCATGCTGTTGAAGGGGTATAATCAGTGATGACCTTTTTGCCATCATGTGCCAGGAGGGGGGGCAGCGGGGGTCATGTGCACATGTGCCCACACTCAATTCTATGCGCCCTGTACATGTGCGCGCACCCCCTCCACTCCCCCTCCACTCCTGGCACGCAATGGCCCATAGGCCCGTTTTTCTCTCTCACCTAGCTCCAGAGTCTATGAGCCTGGGGCGGCCTTCCAACCCCACTCCTGAGGGGGGGCCTTCCAACCCCACTCCTGGAGGCAGGAAACAGCCTGTTTCCCTACTTCTGGTGGACCCAGAAGGCCTGAAAATTATGAGCTGAGCTCACATGCCCACTGATATGGCTATGCTTGTCACCTGTGGCACGCATGTCATAGGTTCGCCATCATGGGTATACATCCTTAGATGTGTTAGTTTGAATGATCTTTTCTCAAGTCTGACTCACTTCCCTTTTGAATAAAAGCTGGAGAAACGAACGTAGGATGTGCAGAGTAGAAGACAACCAGCTTTTCTCCATAGGACAGAGGCCATTTTTTGCAGCCTTAAAAAAATCTAGTTGCAATATTATCTACTTTAAAGAACTATGTACATCGAATTTTCACATTTAACTGCTTTTCTCCATTTAGCTATTGTAGCATGCTACTGTTTGTTTCTTTCTCATGTAGTCTCTGCAGCATACGGATCTCTGATCCACTATCCACTTTAATGGATTTAGGAACTACTCGAGTTATTACAATGAAACAATGAAGGATAGTACTTTAACATAAATAGATTCGAAGAGTGAAATAAGGGAAATATGAATAAGAACTAAGTATTAAAAATGGGGAAATTAGAGATTGAATAATAGTATTATTGAATATGTTTAAATAATATGATCTGCAGTGGAATAATAAAATGAAATAATGAGTAATAAAATGATGAAAGAACATCTTTTAATATAAACTGGTGTATTAATAGTGGAATTATATAGATTGGATGAATATGAAGAATGAATAGAATTAATTTGCATGTTTAAATAATACTGTCATTGGTATTGGAATCGTATACTTATATATTGAACAATGAAATGATGAAGGATAGTATTGAAATACAAAAGGAACATCTTTTAATATAATGGTGACATGAATAAAAGTTAGAATAAAGACAGAAATAAGACAAAGGGGGAATATTAGTATACACATTTTTATAAAATAAGTGCTATGATAGGAAGGTTTAGAAACTGAACAGTGGTAGAATTATGTATGTTTAAACAATATGAAATAATGAAAGATTATAATTTGATATAAATGTGTATTACTGCTAGAAATATATAAGCTGGATGAATGTGATAACTGATTAATAATAATATTTTATCTGTACTGAAATATGGCATCCAGGTGTCACGCATTGATATGTATATGTAATATAAAATAAAAATCTTGATTAAAAAGAAAGAGTTATTACAAAACTTTTGGCCAGGGCTCATTCAGCACGATCAAGCTAGTTAAATCCATACTAAATGGTTAAATCAATATTGTTTCCAGTTGGCCTGAAGAAGTGTGGTAAGTCAAATCAAGTCATCTCTGGAAGTAAAATTGCCTTCAAGTAAACATCAATACCTGATGATTATAATATCATGACTTAAATACAGGTAGTCCTTGAATTATGACCACAGTTGAGACCAAATTTCCCATTGCTAAGCGAGACAGTTGGTAAGTGAGTTTTGCCCCATATTACGACCTTTCTTGACATAGCTCTTAATTGAATCATTGCAGTTGTTAAGTTAGTACATGGTTGTTAAGTGATTCTGGCTTACCCATTGACTTTGCTTGTCAGAAGTTTGCAGAAAGTGTTCACCTGAGATACTACAATTATCAAATACATGCCAGTTGCCAATTTTGATCACGTAACCACAGAGATGCTAAAACGATTGTAAGTTGGAAAAACAGTCATAAGTCATTTTTTTCCAGTGCTATTGTAACTTCAGAGTCACTAAATGAATGGTTCTAAGTTGAGGACTATCTATGCTTATGTAGTTCCTTTGGCAGCAATATTGAATTAGTTTTGCTTTGTGCGTGTGTATTCTCAGTCTACTCTGCAGTGCTTGGATTTCCTTTTGATTTCTTTTTCCTTTCCCTTTTCCTTTTCCCATCCAAATACTGATCAAGTCTTTAAGTATAAACCAGGATTAGTTAAATCCAGCCAGGAATGATAGTCATTTGCTGAAGGGTGTCCTGTGAGTTTATTGGTAGAGATTGGTTTGAATCCAGGCCTGCATTTTGAGGGGGGAAACATACTGTTTTACATATGGCAAGCCATGATTGAATATAGTAAATCACAATTGACTGGGGTTGCAGAAAATACTAAACTGTAGACTTAGGTATTCTTTGTTTAATGATAGTAATTGGGGATTTCCTTTGCTAAGCAACATGATTGTAAAGCGCAATGACAATTGACTGTCGTTTGGCGACATCAGTTCTTGCAGTCCCTAGTTGCAGTCATTAAGAGGAACCTCACATGATCATGATTTGTGATAGTCTGCAGGTTCCCCATTTGCTTGTCAGAGGCCTGCAGGAAGGTCACAAATGATCATGTGACCAAAGCACAGTCAGAAACAGTCAAAAATCCAGGCCATGTGCAGGGCACCTAGATTGCAATCATGTGACATGGCACTGCAATGGCCGGAACTTTGAGAATTAATTATAAGTATCACTTTTTAAATGTTGTTGTAACTTCAAACAGTCACTGAATGTTACCGATAATGACCAGTACTGTTTTAGAAATCACAATGGCTGAGCTCAGATACCATGTTAGATCATTAACAGATATCATGTTAGATCATATTAAAAAAATATTATTTACTGCAGAAGGTTCATGGCCCATCAGCATCCCTTAACGATACCTGGAGGATCAAGAGAAAACCCAGGGTATTTATTTGCATAGAGTGATAGAAAATATATTATGGAGAAAAAAAAAGGGCCTTAAGAAATTCATTTCTTAAACTGATGGTCTACCTATTTTTCAGCCCATGGAAGTACAGGAGGTACTCATTTGGTGATCCCAATTGGAACCAGCACCTTGGTCATTAAGCAAAGTGGTCACTAAGTAAAACTGTGACTGTGTTTATAATCGTAGCTTGACTTTCTATTGCTTTACAGCCTGCAAAGATTGTAAATATGAAGATTGGCTTGCAAAATTTCTTTTATCATTGCCACATCATAGCAAATGGTTGCCAAACAAAGCAATCACTAAACAGGGACTGCCTGCAAACTTCTACAAACAAATGAAATTATTGAATGATATGATTTGAAAGTGATAAGCGGTTCACTACCTATGGTCTGAATTATTGCATTAAGGTATGTGAAACAAAGAAAAGCCAAGTGATCCCAGCACTTCATGAAATTCAGTTTTTAAAAGAAAAGATTTGAAAACTTTTCTTTGTGACTACTTCAACTTCCATAAAACAAGGTGATGAGAAGATACAAAACAAAACTGTTTCATCATGTAAAATATCTTGGGCTATGGAACTCTCTGCTACAGGATGTCCTGACAGCCAGTAGTTGGTACTAATGATGATAGAAAAATGCACCTAATACATTGGGATGTTCAGAGTATTAAGGGTATTTTCAATTAACACTGAAAAAGCAAATATTCTTTTCCCAAAAGAATGTCCCTAAACTCTAGCCAAGAGAAAACAAACAAAAGGGCATGTCTCATTTCTGATTGCCCTTTGTTCTGTAATCTTTGGGGCAAATTGCCCTGATCCAGCAAGTTTGTGTAATGTAATGACAGTTTTTCACTCAGTCAGCAAATAAGTCAACATATAATCTGACAAAACAAAATGCACACTTTTAAAAATTTCTTCCTGTTGTTTTGCAATTGAACACTACTTTCCCAGTATCAGAACAGCACTCACAGTTGTATACACATTTACAAGGTTTCTCAACATCTTTCATTTTTTGGAAATAATCGATTGAGATAATGCAGAAAACTGGAAAATAAAGATACCAGATAGACAAAATCTGGTAGCATAGTGGGAGTCAAACAGTTTAAAAGTTAGGCAAGATGTTAATCTGTTTACTTCTTTCTCAAACTTGCACCTGCCTGCAAATTTTATAAATAGCCGGCAAAGCTAGTTCAAACATGCAAAATCAAAAGTGATGCAACTGCAAGGCTGTTGCCCATGTAAAACATTCTATATTCATTTGTACAACAAAAGCCAACATGGGACTTGGGTTTTCAGAGATGCAGACATTTCTCAGTCTCGCACATGTTTAAAGAGGCCAGTTAAAGATCCAGCAGCTTAATTGGTTGGCACAATTTAAGTTTGGTAAATGTTAACCTGGGTTATGGCTACCAGATTTGAGTTGCAAAATCTAGATGACTGTCAGTCAGCAGCAAAGGGTGAGTTTTCTATATCTCTTTCCTGGTATTTGGTGATTGTCTGGCTTTTGGGGAAGTCTTACTTGAGGACCAGAAACTTGGAGACAGACTGCAATAGCTCAGGATCAGATGCTCAAAGCAGGAATGCACCCCATTCTGCTATTGCTACATTTACCCCAAACGGTTTATATAATGCACTTACTGAATTAATCCATTTCACATTATCCATTACAAATTATATAGATAGCTTGGGTTAGCGCAACACACTGAGACACAAAAACTGAACAAAAGCTAATATTAATGAAACATAATATACCGTGCAATACTTTTTACAGCATACTGGTTATGTGTGCTGTGGCATCATAGTGTGCCCATTAATCACAGGTTATAGGGCTAAGTACTGGCTCAAAATACAGACTGGGTGGAAATAATGCAAACCAGTAAGAGCATGTGCTGTAAGCATAGATCTATGGAAAATGAATTATTTTAACTAGGCAAAGCAATCCCACCAGAATGGCCCATGAGAAGAAAGCTTATTTCCATTCTCAGTGTGAGGGAAACAAAGCCTTCAATGGGAGGAAAAACAAGAATGAAAGAAACGGTTACCCTGAACTATACCCTGAAGCTCCATAGCGACATAAGGCAACCCAGAAAAGGAGATGAGAGAAATGTAGAAATGTCAAGGCACATGCTTGGCATCCTGATTGACAGGCCCCAGAAAGCAGCCTAACAAGCACCTAAAGCTTCCCCATTATCTACTCAAGGCACTTGAGCCATGGACTGGCTTATCTGCATTTGGCAACTTGTCATACTGTATTTGAATATTGTTAGAGTATAGGTGTGAGAAGCTCCACCTGGGCTTTGTTTTGGAGTTTTCCCTGGTTCCAAGGTCTTGTAGGAGGTGTGAGCACTGCACCCTTACTGGGTGTTTGTGGTTTGGGTACCTCTGCAGACAAGAAGGTTTTGGAGGTGTATTCAGCAGTAGGTTGAGGAAAATGTGGCTTTTCCTGTCTCTCCATAGTCCAGTACTTTTTCTTGGAAATCTGAGTGGGCAAGGCAAACTGGGCAAGTGTCCCACTTTTGACTGATTTAGGCTTAGGCTTAAATTATTGTCACAGGTTTCACACAGTTTGAATGACTGGGAAGGACACTTATTCAAAACATATTTCCTAATCCCACAGTTGACTGTATTAGATCGCATGAACACAACCCATGGAACTTCTAAGCATGCAACCAAGTAGGAGATCACTCTTGGCTAATAACTACCTGTACATTGGGTTCAAATCTCAGACTGAACCTTCAGATGATCAGATAAACTATATCATAAAACCATAAAATGTAAGATCAAATAATAATAACAATCCCATCATCAACATATTCAGTAGCACACCCCAAAAAGTTAAGATTCCAAAACTTAATGAAAGAAGATAGTTAACAGGGAGGAGGATCTCTATTTTTGGGACAGGATATTCTCTATTGACTTTCTTAGCCCCTACTCATTTAGCTTCACAATATGATTTCACAACTCAAAGGTGTATTATGGGAGTTTCCAAGAATAGTCCCAAAGTTCCTGCATAATTCAAAAAGCATTTCTGGATCAGCAGACAGGAATAGATTGTTTAGGACCAATCATATCCAATACCCAAGCCAGCTCTAAATTCTAATAATCAATCATGGACATAGTGAAATTGCCATTAGATCATTAGTTGCCCAAGCATAACGCACCTGGGGTGGACCATTTTAATGGTTCCACCATCACGTGGACATCAGAGATACTAAATCTCAGGATGATCAAAAAGTGATCTGACAGAAATACTAATTTTAGTATTTTGCAGAAATACTAATATAAATGTCTTCTACCCTCAGACTGTATGTCTGAGGGTCTGAGGGTATGTAAGAAATGTCTTCTAACCTCAGATCTGCTCTAAGATAAAAATCAGATCAAGCATACAGGCAACTGGTGTGAGTTGGGTCAGTGCAATTATACCATGAACTCCTGGGTAATTTTGTCCCTCACAGTCAGGACATGAAGATTAAAATCCTTTAGAAGTTAAAAGCATATCTTCTTTCAATATGATGTTTATGCAAGTTTTGTTTGTGTTACAGACAAGCTTTGTCTTATGACTCCAGTTAATGCCTATACTAGAATGGGGAAATTAATCACCAGACCAGAGATGAGACCAAGAAATGCAGGAAATGTGATGTGAAAGTTCTATCTGTGAAGAATGCAGTTCAGTGGATTTACAGCTTCCTGTTCCCCATTAACCAGGAACTATCCTATAATCAGGATATTATTATTATTATTATTAGTTAATCTGTAGTGAGATTCACAGCCTTTGAGGCTGGTTAACAGCTCAGGAGCTCGAGTCCTAACCAAGGACCTAGGAACTGTTAAGGTATCATCAGAGGATGTAAGCTGTTCCGAGTAAGGTGATTTTTTTGTAGAGTCAAAATATTCAAGTCTGGTAAATTTAGAATTTCTAAATAGCGGGGTAGCCCTTTGGGTATTGCTCCAAGGGTTCCAATTACAATCGGGACAACACACGATTTCTTTTTCCACAGTCGCTCAACTTCAATTTGCAAGTCCCGGTACTTTGTGATTTTTTTCTAGCTGCTGCTGCTGTTTAATAATAATAATAATAATAATAATAATAATAATAATAATAATAATAATAATAATAATAATAATTGCACAGTCAAATAGATGTTCAGACTGAGTTTGGCATTTTTGTACCTATCGAATCCTTATCAAGAAACTGGGATAGGCAAATTTGGATGTTTGATTACTACTACTATTACTACTACTACTACAGTTTTAATCTTCAATTTGATTCACAGTCTGGGACTGGTAAAAACAGTTCAAGCCCTAACCAAGGACCTAAGAGCTGTTAAAGTAACGTCTGAGTACATAGGCAGTTCTGAGTAAGGTGGTTTTATACAAAGTCAGAATATTTATCAGACCTGATATTATTATCATTATCATTATATCAGGGGTGAAATCTAGCAGGTTCTAGAGAACTGGTAGCGGAAATTTTGAGTAGTTCGGAGAACTGGCAAATAACACCTCTGGCTGGCCCCAGAGTGGGGTGGAAATGGAGATTTTGCAATGTCCTTCCCTCAGGAGTGGGGAGGGAATGGGGATTTTGCAGTAACCTTCCCCTGAAGTGGGGTGGGAATGGAGATTTTATAGTATCTTTCCCCTGCCATGCCCACCAAGCCACACCACGTCGACCAAGCCACTGCCCACAGACCCAGTATCAAAAAAATTTGGATTTCACCACTGCATTATATCCTATATATTTGGAAGACTTACTTTCTGGAAAGACAGGACATAAATGTATAATAAATTAAGTCCGTGGTTTTGTGAGCCTGCATTACAACTTCATCTTCCTTGTTGATACATCATCAGGCCACATAATGTGCAATAAAATTTGAGAACCAGTGCCAGCCCCAAACAGTTCATTAAAAGAGGTTTTCACATATTTTAAGATGTGGATTAAATTATCATGATTTTCAGAGATTAAAATTTTAATCTCTGTAGATTAACCTTATGCTAGATTCAATAGCCAGTTTAGAATAATACTTTGAAACCAATATTTCAATAAAATCCATTATTTGTTTTGATTCCTACTTCACACTAATCCATAATAAATGGTATTTCTGTGATGGAATGTGTACCTGGAAAAGGAGAAGGGCGGGGGAAGTCTTAGCAAGGGAATGTAGTTTTCCAGGGAGGTAGCATACATTCCAAAGAAGCCCAAAATAAGAGTGCACAGTCCTGAATGGTAGTCACACTATAGAATTGCTCAGGATGTATTTAGTAGGTTTGAAGGTTATAGCTTTATTCTGGCAAGATTCTGTCTGTTAGTTGTATGCAAATAATTGATTGAACTTCACTGTGTTACCTTTGCCCTTGGACCTGACAAGTACATTCTAGGCTAGGTTACATACACAGTAAATTGTGGAAACCCAGTGATTGTAGCTATATATTGTGGTTGATAGTTTAATGTGTCAAGCCAACCCACCAATAAACCATTAACAAACAAACCATGATTTAATATAGTGTTTACCCCAGGTCATATACATTTTTTTTTTGTATTTCATAGTTACGTATTTCACTTGGTCTCTTAATCCTTAGATTATTAACAGAAGCTTCTAATTTGGATTTACAGTGAAATGTAGAATATATGGCTTGGTTTATACAATGGAGCTGCTCAGAATTATTCCCTCATGGTTAGGGAAGTTATGTAAACCTAGATATCTCTAATTTTAATACATTATTATTAAAATAAGATTTAATATCCTGATGAAAATAGCCTGGATTCATATACTATTTTAAATCATAAATTACAATGTACTGCACAAATAACTGAACTGGATGGAAACAAATTAAAGGCAACCTAATCCCAAACTGTATAATATTTTAAAGATCAAATATGTCATACTGAAGTGCACATAACCCTTAAATTAGTTTTAGTCTTAACTTGTTCTCCAAATTTGGGTTGATCATTATTTTAGGTTGAGAGAGATGAGAATTTGTATTGTTGGTTACATGTTGGTTAAAATTCCGTTTTGCAAAATCTCCACGTTGGACTACCAGATCTGGAGTTCACAAATCCAAATGGCCACTAGAAGGCACAAAGAAATACAGAAAACCAGCTCTACTGCCATCTAATGGTCATCCAGATTTTTGTGGCTCAAATTTAGTGGGCCCTTCAGGTTAAATTGGCATAGGAAACTAAAATGGTCATTATAATAAACATCTTGTACTTTTTGGAAAATGCAATGGCTAAGGTAATTCCATCTCCTGATTAAATCCTTGTTGAACTCTCTGTGGAAAGGGAGTTCCCAAAATGTATATGCAGTTTAATTACCAGACACTTGGTCAATATTGCCTTATCATATTGGAAGAATGCTGTGTTATGCTAAGACACTATGATTTATGCCAATGGTGCTCCAACTATGCCTTGCCATAGACATATTGATACATGTAGCCTTTTCCCAATCAGGTATATGATTGCTGGGTTAATTTCACAAATTTTCCCCTATGAGATCATTCTTCTCCAATCTGATGTTTTTTAGAGTATTATTGCTCCCAGAATTAAGGTAATTCTGGAAGTTGCGGTCTCAAAACTCCTGGAGGGCAACAGCTAATGTCTTTCCATTGTGGCTCAGACTATTCCCTTATGAGAAATTCTCTCCTTTAAATTTCAACCAGCATATAGAATATCCACATATTTTTAGACAGGTCTTTAATGTTCAGATTCCCTACAGCCATGATACTATCCTGTCTTGCAATGAGGCCACTTAACTATTATAAGGAAGATGCTATTAATATTTAAGATGAGCTATATAAATAGTAGGTATCATGGTGAGGCACATGCCTTTAGAAAACAGCTGGGAATTGTGCTACTTTCCACAAGTCACACTTTCATAGTAGACTCTTGTCTAAAGCATGCTTTTGGAAAATGTGTTTATTCTAGTTCAACTGGTCTGTACTAAAAAAGGAACCAGAGTAGGCAGATAACAATAAGCCACTGGTTTCCCCTGTCTTCAGTGGCATGCATTCCTCTGAACCATAAATACAGTATATGCATTGTTTCACAGTGCCTGCCTTCTCTTACTCAGCAATTGCTCTAGACTCTCCCAGGTCTCAATGAAGTGAGTAACATCCCCTAAGGAAGACCTGATTACAATATGGAACCTAAATCCAAGTGCAGGAATGCAGTCAAAGGTGTGTTGCTTCACAAAACACATGGCATTTAATGAAACTCTTGAGCAGACAGTACGGAACATATTAAAAGTGGGGGTAGGCAACAAGGTGTTTTGGACTACAATTCTTACACTCCCTTGTCATTAGCCAGGATACTGGTGTTGATGGGAGTTCAGATCAAAAATATTTGGGTGTTATTAAGTTGGCTACCATTGTATCACATCACTCCAGAGAGGATAAAGTAGCTCCTCTATTTTCATTTATTTTTTTAAAAAGGGAAGTTATTCTCCAGATATGCCAAGTTCAACTCCAGCAGTTATTTCACTAGCACATCAGGAAACTACCAGTTGAGGAAAGGGTAATGTTGCCTAGGAAGAGGGAGAAGCAACTTTTGCCTGCAAACCAGG
Source organism: Coluber constrictor foxii (assembly GCA_038048745.1). Classification (NCBI taxonomy): domain Eukaryota; kingdom Metazoa; phylum Chordata; class Lepidosauria; order Squamata; family Colubridae; genus Coluber; species Coluber constrictor. Next base: position 78,320,260 of record CM075961.1, read on the forward strand.
AAATAGCTGCTCAACTTTTGATGAGGTACAGTTTGAAAATTCCATAATATCATATTTTACTCTTAGAGTTAAGTACACATCTTGATCCTGGTTTGTCAACTTCAGCAACTTTAAGATGGTTGAATTTCAGCTCCCAGAACTCTCCATCCAGCATGTTTTAAGATTGTGGGCGATGTTGATGAAAGTTGCTTTAGATTAAAAATAAATCCCCACAAAGATCATTTTAAAAGCCACTTTCAGAGAAGCCAAATTAGTATAACACAGCATTTGTTGTCCATAAGCCAGAAATAAATTCATTTCCTCGAGGTACTCTAAAACTCCACAATCACTTACTGTGTGTGATATTGGATTATAGACATCTGAAGTATAAAACACTTGGATGCTATAATATTGCTACCCAAAGAGGGCTGGATATGCTGTTCTCTACTTAGACTGCTACTTACATCACCAGCCAACCTGATGGGATTTGGAAATCCAACAAATTCTGGAGGAATGTATGATGCTCAATCTTGTTTAATACTGATAATAGAGATGCAACATCCCACTTCCATATGAGCACTTTTTTGACAGCAAGGCTGGCAGCACAAAACTACTGGGTATCTGTGTGAATTCAAAACATCATCAAAAAGCACCAGTGATTTTTCAAAACAGAATGTTTGCTATTGTAAGGAGGAAAAACTCGGGAGAAAACGGCTGTATTGGAAAAGGTTCATTCTTATTCTAAAAAAAAAAATCCCCCAACAAAAATTCTTTTTTAAAAAAAAATTCAGCACGGTCTTTTGCCAACCCTACTTTGGCAGCAAAATTGGAGGGGGGGGGCGGACGGACAGCAGAGCTTCTTATCATACATCACGCTAAAGCATCACGTTTTTCATGAGTACTCCCTCTTTTCACTTTGTGTACGCTTTGATCTCTCCGGCCAAGCGGGCGCGAGAAAAATAATAAGCAAAGTCACTGTTTAGGGATGTAGCGTGACTAAAAGCTGCGCAAGCGCAGAAAAAAAACCTAAAGGGGGAGACTACAACTCCCTGCCACCCTTGCGTTCAAGTCCTGTAAGGCAGCCCAGTGCAATGTGCCTGCTGTTGCTGCAGCATTAGTAGAAAGTGTGTCACTGGGACACGAGGCTCTCCCTAGGAGTCACATGGTGGATGTTCCTGAGCCGCGTGCTGATGTCTGCGCAGCTGCAAGGAGAGAGTGAGCTTTGGCAGATTAACATTTTGCAGGCGAAGGGAGAGGCAGCGGCATAATCGAGCTCCCGGCTGGCGTGAGAGAATCTTTGCACGCGCAGCCAAGCTCCAGTTTTTTCCAATCTGAGTCCCGGTGCAAATTACGAAGTTTAAAGAAGCAAGTCGCCATCATCCCGTGCAAGCTGAGGTTCTTTTGCATTGCAACATAACTTCGGGCAGGGGGGAAAAGAAGAAAGAGGAGGGGAAAGAGAGTCCTTTGCTTTCCTCCCTCCTCACCAATCGAATCTCAACTTGCACCGTCGCTTGATATGAATGACAACTATCAGCTGAACAGGATGGCAACTTTGGATGACAACAACAACGCCCCAGGTAAGCCCCCGCTTTTCATCTATCGGATTCCCACACCGATTTAACTTTCCTGTACTAAAAAAACTCCCGGTGATTTAACGCTCCTCATTCGCACACTGGTACCCTTGAAATCCTTTTGTGTAGGACAAAGTCGAGTCTCTGAGCCCAGCCTCCGGTATGTTTTGGTTTGTGCACCAGCACCCCAGCTAACCGGGTCTGTTTTATCAACATAAGCTGGAAGGAGAGGCAGGGGTCTCACACACACGCAAATAGGGCGGTTATGTATGAAGTTGCTTCTGAACCTCATTAACTGTACATAGGATAAAGGAGCCTTTCCGAACCGCCAGCTCCACAGAATATACTTTGGGAAGTTGGAGGAAAGTCCGGAGGAAAATCGCTTTCTTCTACCCAGTTCTCGTCTCCGGGTCAAAGATCATTTAATTTTCCACACGTGCACTGTGGCTCCCTCTTGGGGATCGGTAAAAAGGGAAGTAAAGTTTAGATACCAGTTTTAAGGGAGGAGATCAACCTCCTCTTAAGGCGCGGAAAGGGTAGAGCCAAGGACTTGGGTCACTAACAGTCGCAGGGCGACGCCCTTTCTTGCCCTTTGAATTGAGGGGCAGATGGCAAATGAGGTCAGTCCGGAAGAGAAGGGAGCTGTTTTGTTTTCCTGTTGCGTCTCACAATTATTTTTCAATGAACTTTCGTCTGAGACAGTCAGGAAATTCGTAATATCTCTCGATATCCCCACCTCGACGCTGTGTTTATCGCCCTGAGATGTCGCTCCCGGGGATCTTCTCCTCCTCGGCGTTGCCCCCTCTGGAATCCCACCCTTTTTTTTCTGGGATTCCCCCACCGAGGGTCTCACGTGTCCTGTGTTCGGACTCAGCCACGTGCAAAGTTTGTTTTCCTCGCCGGCCCCGCCCCTGCCGCCCATTGGCCTATCCCGCCTCGATTACATCTTTAACCACGCCTATTTTCGAACGTCATCATTCAGGAAGAAACAGTGCTCTGTCGCCTCCCTCCTGGGCGTGCGTTCGGGTTTGTTTTTGCTAGTGGGTGGAGGAGGAATCTGAACCAATGGAGAACGATGGGAAGGGCAAAGCGTGAGGGGCGGAGCTGAGGGCAGGGGAACCATGTGCCAACGGGACACGTTGGGGAGACTCGTCCGACCTGCTAAGCTTATTGTCGCGTCTCTTACTCATTAAACTGAGCGAGGAAAGGCTCTAAGATCTTTGGGGCATATGGAAATTCTGGTTAAGTCATGAGGCCTGTCCAAATGCCAACCGCGTGAATGGAACCCGCCTGTTTCCCGCATTTTGGGATGTGCCCGAGATAAATTAAAAATTAAGTAATGCGAGTATGCCAACCCTTGAACATCTTTCATTCTGGTAGTTTCCTCTTCATTTTATTCTGAGACTGTACTGTCCCCACCACCACCACTAACCACACCAGACGGCAGCCCATAGCTAATCTTGGTTAATTATATAAATGGTGGATAGGAATTACCTGCACTGTAGACTGGATAGGGAAGTTAAAAACACACACTCTTGTGTATTTTCGAAGGAGACACTGATTAGCTGCTGTAAAGCTGCCAAGGAAAATTTATGAACAGCTGCAAATAGCTGAACTTGATGCAAGATCTGAGGTTATATTTGTTTTAAGGTAATAATGTCATCACAGTACAAGGGAAATAGGGTCATTGGATCGTTCATATATCATAACCTATTAATATACATAAAAAACTGTTTTAATAAGTGATCAAATTCCCCTATTCCTGCACTGTGATGTCTTTATATCCAAAGAGCTCTTATGCAATTTTATTGTTAAATAAACTTGATGCAAGATCTGAGGTTATATTTGTTTTAAGGTAACAATGTCATCACAGTACAAGGGAAATAGGGTCATTGGATCGTTCATATATCATAACCTATTAATATACATATAAAACTGTTTTAATAAGTGATCAAATTCCCCTATTCCTGCACTGTGACGTCTTTATATCCAAAGAGCTCTTATGTAATTTTATTGTAAGCTTTCCGTTGAGTTTAATATCCTCATGAAATGAACAAATTGACAAACTCTAGCTTTGTATTTTAAGACTAACATGTTGTCAATGCTCCAAAATGATCTGCAGCCACTTCCAAGCCTCCACTTGGGTAAACTAGTGACATATATTGCAAACAGACATGACACACCTTTCTCTTCTTCAGACCCATTTGGAAATTCTCCAGCTTGATGTTCCCGTAACTTTCAGTGCTGTCTTGTGCCTTCAAGCATTATTTATTCTCTATGACTCACTTGGGATGGTCTGTTTTAATATTCCTGGGAGGGACAGCTGCACATGTACATTCCTCCACTGGGATTCCCTACTCCACCCTCATGATGTGATCTGGCAGATTTTCAAACCCTACTGCTTACCTGTTAAAAAATAGGAAGGAAGAGTGTTTTAAAGGAGAGGGCAGGAACAGAGGAGAAAAAAGGGCCCTGAGCCTACGATTTGGCAGTAGCTCTTTTAGATCCAAATCAGAGACAAGATGATGAAGATGTTTGCCTTAACCAGCCAAGAGAGTTGGCTACTTTCCAGGTCTCTGCAGCCAAGCAATTCTTAATTCAACTAGATGCTGTAATTTAAACTGTCTTCAACCTTGTTTGTCCTTGGTAACTTTCCTGGTCATTATGATTAAATTCAGAGATTGACAAAAATTCCAGATTAATACTGGGCTGCATGACATTTGAAGCAGTCTAAACTGGGAATAGTAAAGTTGCTTCCAGAATGTTTGTTGCCTTTAAAGTTACTGAGAATTTCCTTTGGCTGCGGTACTGTAATTGGTGCTTTTTTTTCCTGATAAGGAATGTCATTCATAAGCCCCCATCCACCCCACTTTTTGCAGTCTTCAGATTCCATTTTGACACCTAGATTGCCATTTTTCTGCAGAAGGAAAAAAGAGGTATCTTGTTTCCCCACTTACTCTGTAGGTTTTCCCACTTACTCTGCTCTGTAGAACCAATGGTGAATTAGTGCATAAGTAGGTTGCCTCTGGCTCATTCTATAGGGAGAAAAGTCCCTTATACTGTAATGTAAGAGATAGAAACGAATGAAAGGATTTGGGGACATTATCCCATTTCTTTAGCCCCCATCCTGATCTTCCCTGTTGTCTAAGAAGATTAAGTTCTAGATTAGAAGCTACAATCTCAACAGGATCAGGAAGCCAGTTTCCAAGTGTATTGAGGATTAGAGATTGTTACTAGAGATTCTTTTTTAATCTAATGGGTATCTGGGAGAATAAGGGAATGTCTTTTTTGGGGATGGGGAAATGCCTGGAATGGGTTGATATTATCCATAACACTAGAACTGGAGTGGGGCAATGGGTGTTTCAGATTCAGGAAATTTAGTAATGTAGGAAGCACAGCAAATATAAGAAAATAGATGCAACTTCTAAAAGATGCCTGGGCTTTCTGTTTTGTTTTGTTTTGCAGGAAAGTATTACAGATATTTTTTTTCCTCTGGAGAAGGATTCTTCACCCAGTTTTGGGTGGAAAATATTTTTTGGGGGGCAGTTGGGGTGATAAGTATCTCTTTATGATAATAAAAGAGTAGTATAAGGTTAGAAGACCTTAGCTAGGAGATCTTATCTTGCTTAAGGTTAAGGTTAAGATATCTTAACCTTTTTTGATAGGATGTGATGGCTATATAGAGCAGCTGAGCATGAGTGGCAAGTTCTATCAGTTTAGCCTTCTCAAATGTGATGCATTTCAGTTATTTTGGGACTGCAGACCCAGAAATCCCTGCCAAGACCTCTGTTTGGGAAAGGCTAAATTAATTCATGCCATCTTCTTCCCTGTTGGCAAAGGAGATTACTTTTGGATTGCAAGCCATAACTGGTATTGTTTCAGCTTCACCTAAGCAAGCAGTCCCAGCTCTTGGGCTGCAAGTAATAATTGAGCAGGCGGAAATAAAGTTTGGCAGCCTCAGTCAAGACTGGCTTGTTGTTAAAAGCCTTACCTGGGCACTGAATGTGTTTCTCCCACATGATCTTGTTTATAAGCCTTCTGGCATGTATGATTTTGTTTTTGTTGCTCCAAGATTCCTTGGCAGTAATACTTGCCTCCTGGCAAGTGGCCCAGTTCTGAAACCTTGAGTCTTTTTTTTAATCACTAGGTTCTCAGTTTAATTGATCTTTTGATGTGATGGATTTTTTCAAAGAAATAATTATTTTGGCTTCCACCTGTTTTTCAGTTTTTCAGTGAAATTTTGGCTGCTATAAGTTGTTTGCTTCATCCTTTTCCTTATCCCACCCTACCTCCATTTGCAGCTTAAAATATAGGTCAACATCTGAAAGCAGAAAGAATTGGATTGCAAAATAAATACAGTAATTTTGGTGAGATGAATTCATGGTTTGCAGCTAGGAAATAAACTTTTATCCAGATGTGTTTGGGAAGAAAAGTCTGCCATACTTCATGTACACTGGGCTGATTTGTTTTCTTACTCCTAGTTTATTTACATGTACCCCATTCTAGTCCAGTTTCTGCAAATGCTAGAACACGGATACTGTGTTCCCATTCACTGTTTTGCCACATCTTATGTAAGTTGCTTGTCCATATTGTAAACTGATTCACTAATTGCCATCTTTTTTTTTTAATATGATGATTCATACACATAGTATGGTATGAGAGGCATATAGGAAATAAATAAATATTGTATTTGCGGGTGATGAGAGTTGACATATCTTTCTTAAAGTATCATGCTAGTTAGAGATGATTACCCTTGATAATCAAAAATGCTTCTGTATTCCTGAATAAAACACTTGAAACTCAGTTGATTCAGTAAATAAGAAGCAAGGAAATATTCCCATAGAAATTTAAAGCTTTCAAGGTACCAGGAGGCCATCTAATCTAAATGTCTGCTTACTGCAAGAATCTTACTAAGGCATCCTTAAATGGTGGGCACGTCAGTCTCTAGACACTTGTTCATCTGGCTGAGATGGAATGTATTCTTGTGGAATTCTTGCCTCACATATCTGACTCAGTAGATCTAGAATGTTAGCTGTATATGAAATAGGGAAGCAATTTAATCCCAAGTCAATCCGTTTGATGTTTGTGGGAGGCTTCGTATTATTACCCTTAGCAGCTTGTTAAGTCTTCAACTATTTGCTCAATAAGCATTTCTTGAACCACCTCTCTGCCTCTCTACTAATATAATAAATGAAACATTTTCTTTTCTCCACTACATTCAGAAATGTACAAATCTCTCTTATGTCCTGTTTTAGTAGTGTTTTTCCAGGATAAAGATCAGCATTTGGCAACGTGTTTCCATCTCTTCTCTTTCTCCTTTCTTTTCTCATCTGCATTTCTTTGATCATTCTTCCCTAATCTGAACTCTCTTAATGTGCAAGAATGATCCTTCCCAGAATTCCCAACCTAAATGACTAGAGATATTCTGGAAAATGCAGTCCTGGCATTTTTCCCTCAGGTTTGGCTCTAAAAGGTGTTTGTTTTGGGGGTTTTTTTTTTGGAATATTGATGACCCTGGGATTAGTCCTCATCTAGATGGCATGTTAGAGAGATCCAGTTACCTGACAGAAACAATTGAGAGACTATTCAGATGCTCTAGGGTAAAAGAGATTATCATAAATTTCTTTTTTTGTCTTTATGCAGGTGGTGTGATCAGTTACATTGGTTCAAATGGATCTTCCCCAAGCCGCACCAGTCCCATCTCTTTGTGTGGCAGTGACAGCTTGAATGGCAGCTGCCAACTGTTTTCCCATCCAACTTTTCCCAACTACTTCCCACCTTCGCCCACTGGATCTCTGGTGCAGGATTCTGGACGCCTCTATGGGGGTAGTTCGGCTGGACTTGGTGATGATGCCTCCCCATCGTCGTCGTCTTCCTCCTCCTCTTCCTACAGCTCTGGAAGTTCTCCAGTGGGACTCCAAGTGACCTTGGATGATGGGAGGCGTGTCTCCCCTATCAAAAGCACCAGCAGCAGCATCACGAGTGAGTGATGAACTGGAAAGCTGCGCTTTGGGGGATGGGATCAGATTGAGAATGCTGAGGTGAGCATGGATTTGAGAGTGAATGTTGAGATGACCACATCTCGCAGGATAGTTGTGGGCTTACAGTTCCATCAACTACCAACTCTTTTGGAAGATTCTGGGATTCAGGTACTTCAGTCTATCAGTGTTGCCTTTCTGACAACATTGATTCCAGCTGTGTTTTTCAAAACCAGCCATATGCATCCAATGTTTGAAAGCTCACCAGCATTGAAGAGGCTGAAGCTATGAATCCAGTCTTCAAACAAAGCATCTTACAGCCTTTGTCTCTCTTTCTCTTTCAGAACTCAATGGGATGGTCCTTCTGTGTAAAGTTTGTGGTGATGTTGCTTCTGGCTTCCATTATGGTGTCCATGCCTGTGAAGGCTGCAAGGTAAAGTTTTTACTTCCGCATACTCAAGACCAGGGGTCTCCAAATATGGCAACTTTAAGAGTTGTGTACTTCAACTCTCAGAATTCCTCAGCCAACATGACCGACTGAATTCTGGAAATTGAAGTCCACAGGTTTTAAATTTGCCAAGTTTGAAGACCCATGCTCAAGACTTTCCAATATTTTGAACCAGAAGAAAATATGTCTCTCTCTCACATAAATGAATCTATGAGAAAATATCTCTTTTAGAAGTCTGATGAAATTGAGAGCTGCTTGTGAGCATAGTAGCACTTTTGTGCATATTATGCTCTAGAGATCAGGTCTGTCTATTGCTCTTAGTGACATCAAAGATTTATAGTGTGATTTGATTACTTACCTGCTCATCTAGTAGAACTGCCTCAGAGCTGAGTGCTCGAAATTCCCCATCCAGGTGCACTGATACTTAATAGTGATATTCCAAACTGTATTATTTGGGGATAATGAAAATTGTCAGCATTTCTAGATGGCATAGGTGCAAGAATGCCTTGAATGGTGACATGCAGCTGAGCAGAGCGTAAGATTCCTCTGCAGTCAATTCTACTTCAGCTATAAAAAATATTTTGATATGAAGGCAGTACAATGTGCTATTTTTAGAGACTCTTACTTGCAGTTACTATGGAGAAAAGACTTGTGTCGTACTTAATGTAGGTAAACAGCAAATGTAGTTCTTTTCTCCTTTCAGTTTTGCACTATAGACCAGTGTTTCTGAACCTAAAGCAACTTTAAGACTTTAAGCAGCTTTCAATTTTCAGTTTCAGTTTTCAACTTTCAATCAATATGGAGAATTTTGGGAGTTAAAATTTTGGGATTGCTCTAGACATTTATAAGCTATTGAAGTTCCTGCTCCTTTTTCCTAGAGCCAAGCATGTAACAGAATTGTTGGGTGAAAAAGAATATGTTTGGGAATGTTTACACCAAAAGCACTTGCAGTTACATTCTGCTTCACAATCTCAAGAGAGATGTAGTGAAGCACACATTCTAAGAATTAACGATCAGACATAGCTGCTCACTGCCCAAGTTAAACAAAATACTTGTCTCTCACAACTGCAGGGTTTTTTTCGACGCAGCATTCAGCAGAACATCCAATACAAAAAGTGCCTGAAAAATGAGACCTGCAGCATCGTCCGCATCAACCGGAATCGTTGCCAGCAGTGTCGCTTTAAAAAATGTCTGAGGGTTGGCATGTCTCGTGATGGTGAGTTCTTGCAGCAGGAAATTAAGAGATCTCAGGAAGAACAACAGTCTAGCCTTAGTGTAAACCTTTTGGTGGGCCCTCTGGGTGATCTCAGAAGATCTGCACCAAAGGATAAATCATGTGCACTACAGTACAGAAGTCTTCCATCTGTAATTCTTCTGATCTACACTTCGGTGCAGATGTTCTTGACCCCAGAGAGCCTCTAAAAGGAGAAAATGGCAAGAGATGGTGGTGAGAGAGGAGTGTCAGGTTTACTACCTTTGTCCACTGGGGATGTACCACCTTGAGAAATTAGGATCAAGCTCTTGCATGGTGCATTTGGGTAGCATTGCTGAAGGGTTTGGGGAAGATTATGTGGGGTTGTGGTTGTTATTTTGGACAGAGCAAATATTTCAGTCTTGTGGAATTTCTTTGCTTGCTAGCATAGATTAGTTTATCCTGCTATTGTTTCCTTTGTCACCAAAAGGAAAAGCATGATGTGTAGGCACAAGGCACGATGGACTCTTTTCCTCGGTCCATCGATGGAAAATCTATGAAGATGAAGTTTACCTCAGAAATTTTGCTTTTTGGAAGAGGCTTTTGCTTCTAAAAAAAATCATGGATTAGAATACCCATGTTGATCCTTGGATTCCACAGGAATATTTCATGTATTGTCATCTTTTTTCTGTGTCCTGTGCAGCCGTACGATTTGGGCGCATCCCCAAGCGTGAGAAGCAAAGGATGTTGGCTGAGATGCAGAGCGCTATGAACAACATGGCTAATAATCAACTGAGTGCACAGTGCCTCCCTGAGAATCTGCCCACAGGACATCTGCAGTCCAGTACCCTCTTGCTGGGCCACCAATCTCAACTGGCACCTTCTTCCCCACCATCCCGTGCAGCTTCCCCACCCCCGATTTCTCCTTGCTACTCCCAGTTTTCTCAGCAGCTGACACCTCCACGATCCCCAAGCCCTGGAGATGTCATGGAGGATGTCATCGCACAAGTGGCTAAAGCCCACAAAGAAATTTTTGTTTATGCTCATGACAAACTGGCCACAGAGCCCCAACCACCCACAGGGAGTAACAGCTCTCCTAGTTGGGACAACAACTGGTTGACTAATGGCCACCCCACCAATGGGCTGCATCTTCAGAATGACAACTGGAACACTGGCTCTGCCTCTAGATCTGCTTGCCATCAGAATACCAATGGACATAGGTTTTGTCCCTCTGGGGAAGCAGACCTTCCCCTTGGGCAAAGCGAAACCAGAGTCTTGGTAAGTGTCACTTTGCTATGGAAAGTCTCATTTGCCTTTCAAATTCAGTTGTTGCTAAATTGTTCTACTATTACTGCTGCTGGTTGGGTTTATTGTGGCCGGAAAAATCCCTGGGATGGGAATGAAATTCAAATCAAAAAAGTTATGTTCGGTTAATTATTCACCATGTGATTTGGGTGTATTTTTGTCTCCACTATTTTTATATTCTAGATGCTTATTATTTATTAAAATTGGATTAGCAGTCCTGGTGCCTCAAGAGAAGTTGCTGCTTATTTAGCTAGGGAAGAATATTTTATTTTCCCTTCTGTTTTTGAAGCTTTCTGTTTCAAGAAAAATCTGAAGGTTTTCTTTTTATTTCATAAACGATTGTGGATCCTTCAGCAAACAATAACTGGAATATTTTTTTTAGAATAAAAAATAACGCCCACCCATTTGGAGTAGCGTTCAGTAATCCCTTTTGACTCTGTTTGAGTTAAGGTCAGAGAATTTTCCCCATTAAAATTGGGTGTGCAATCAGAAGTTGCCATTATTTAGGAAGCATCTGTCCAAAATATTGGCAGGAGATGGATCATGGTTGTTCAATTGTATGTGTGCAGTATTTCACTGTGGTTGCGCTATTACTACGTGAAAGTTCAGTTTTCATGATTTTTTTAAAAAAAACGAACAATAAGGAAATTAAAGTTTGGTAAAATTTTATTTAAGAATGTACATCACAATTAGCAGTATGAAAGGAAAAGATTTTTTCTTAGAATGGAAATAAATGTATGCACACAGCCAAAAATGTGCTTAGAAGCTTTTTTTTTTTTTGCAGGCTTACCTATTTCCAACCACTTAAATCCATACCCTTATTTGTTCTTACATGACTATTTCCCCTCCCAACAGGCTTGCCCAGTGAATTGTCATCCTCATGGTTATAGTGGCCGCACATTTCAAAAGATTTGGGAGGATTTCTCACTGAGCTTTGTGTCAGCTGTACGAGAAGTTGTGGAATTTGCTAAACACATTCCGGGATTTCAGGAGCTATCACAACATGACCAAGTCTCACTACTCAAAGCTGGCACATTTGAGGTAGGAAAATTTCCACCTACGCAAAGATCCTCCTTAGTCACAAGCTATTGATATTCTGTGCTGGGAAATAAATCCCAAAAACCTACTTCATATTTGTAAACAGGGCGGAGCAAAGGTTGTTTTTAAATCCCATCACAAATTTCCATCTTTTTTTTTTTTAAGAACTGAGAAAGCATTGGAAAGACATTATATGTTGGCTTCTTCCTCAAATACAAATTAATTAGAAATAATTAAAGGTTGTTGTCAGGATGGTATGCTTGTGGGAGGCTGTAACCTAGCCACATCAACAGCAAAATAAGTGCTTTGAAAAACCAGGAAAAGAATTTGGGCTGAAATCAACAAATCGTTTTTGAGATCTTTGAAAGAAAAAACAACCACCTTGTAGTTTGATTCTTACCATGTTTGTTTATTTGTAGAATTGCAGCCTAACTTGAGAGATGATTAAGATCATTTTTTTGCAAATTAATAGTGGAGAAAGGGGTTAGGGCTAATCCTTACCAACATGTCTATAGGGAATGACATTGTTTGTGTTTGGGCAATCTCAGCAGTATCAAAAATTTTCCTTTTATATCTTCAAATATACTCAAAACTAGTGGCTTCTGTGGCACACCACTATCTTTGCCTTTTCATAAAAACAAAAATGAGTTCCTATGGATGCCACTGGTCCTGGTGTTACTATGTAAATGTTTTCCAATGTTACTACATATTTATTGACAGATAGTCAAACTTTTATGACTTCAAAATAAAACTAAGCCGTCAACATAGTTCTTACCAACATGTCAGATATGTTTTACTGGGAATGTGGTTATTTATATACATAGTAGCGGAGAAAGCTAAAAGTAACTTCATGCTTTAGCCCATGGGATTGTCATATCTCTCAAGCTTATGCTATGATAGTTTGCATTAGATTCTTAAATCCATTGAAGTGATTGATATAGTAAGATTCTTCATTTTGAGTCTGAAGTTGTTGCCATGGCATGAAAGGCACAAATTGCAATTAAAATCCTTCCTAAATTGTAATTATAATCTCAAAGTTTCTTACGTCATTTTGGTGGTTTTTTAAAAATAGAAAAATGCATTTGACCAGTGTTTGTGGAAGCATATTTATATTCTGAAAGCTCCTTTATCTTTTCTCTCCAACCCCAGGTGCTGATGGTTCGGTTTGCCTCCCTTTTCAATGTCAAGGAGCAGACTGTAACATTCATGAGCCGCACAAAGTACAACCTTGAAGAGTTGTGGGGGATGGGCATGGATGACTTGTTAACATCCATGTTTGACTTCAGTGAGAAGCTTAGTGCCTTGCAACTATCTGAAGAAGAACTGGGCCTCTTCACAGCAGTGGTGCTGATCTCTGCAGGCAAGTATCTGTTGATCTAGATTGGTGGGAACTCTAGTTCCAATATACAGACTTTTTGATTGCATTCTTTTCCCATCATAGCTTGTTCTCATTCATTTGCTGTCGTTGCCAATGGCTTTCATACCTCCAGATTTTTGATTCTTCACTACCAAAATGTAACCCCCAGCTCCCTCATACAAATCTTTTCTTTTAATCCCTGCCTTCCAAATACTAGAAACCTTGTAGGTTTAACTGAAATTCTCCATATTCCTCTTCTATCCCAGAAGCTCTCCCTTCAACATCATATTTTAGCAATGTTATGTCCTTGGGGATAAAACCTTCATTTGTTGTGAAGTAGGATGCATGGCGATGGTTCTTTAGAAATAACAACCAATTATATTTCAAGGATTGTGATTTGCAGATCATCTCTGGCATGATTTTCTGTTACAATTGGGCATCCTTGTGACCTGGAGAGAGTCTAGACAGTCTGGACTCTGGTTTTATGTTCTTCCTTCGCAGCCTTCCTCTGCAGTACTTACTGTCCATTCCTCTTCAATATAGATCGCTCAGGCATTGAGAACCCTGCATCGGTGGAACAGCTGCAGGAAACTCTGATCCGGGCGCTGCGAGCCCTCATCCTCAAGAATCACCCCCAGGAGACATCCCGCTTTACTAAACTGCTCTTGAAACTGCCTGATCTGCGCACTCTCAATATGCACTCCGAAAAGCTTCTCTCCTTCCGCATTGATGCTCAGTAGAAGATAGCGTGGACAGAAATACTGCGAGTCCAGGCTCCTGACCAATTCTCCCTGCTTTATTGCACTAACCAGACTATTTTGGGCCTGGACCTGGCTATCTATTTATGTGGGTGTAGCAGCTGCTACTCCTGCCTGCTCAGAAACAAACAGCACAACCGCCTTTGTAAATATATCCGTGTATATTGGAACTGTATCAAGAGAACACCCCTCTTCCTGGCTGTGGTGCCAACTTCAGGAGAAAAATACAATGAAATCAAAACTGTCTGGGTGGTTGTCTTCCTTCTTTTGTTCACTTGTTGCTCTCCTAAATTGAAACTACTGTGGGGATTGGGATCAAGTGTGGCATGATTCTTTGGCTGCTACCAGAAGGAAAGCATGTCTCAGAGAGAGATGGAGCTCCATTGGCTTTTTCTAGGAAGGATGATGTGGTCTGAAGTGCTATAAAAACCGTTAGGTGAACAGGCTCACCTGCCTTACTGATTCCTTAAAATGGTCGTCTTTTAAGTTTTCCTTTGGTGTAGAAGACCTATGAATCCCTTTGTGATAGACGTCACTTACAGGGCAAAATAATTTTGAAATAATGTCCCTTGTCAGTAGAAATGCAAGGGGAATAACTAAACCACCTTCTTTGAAATACTCCTGTCTAGCAAAAAGAAAAAAAGGAATAAATGATCACCCATCCTCAGATTAAATTTAAATAATATGAGGCAATTAGGTATGCTGGCAAATTGGCCTCCTGTGTGTAGGGGAGGTTTTACCCGTTAAAGAGAGGCTTTGATGGGTAAAATGGTGAGAAGAGAACAGATTTCAGCCCAACCTTGCACTCAGTTTTGGCAGTTAAAAGAAAGGATGTTATGCCAGCCACCATTTACCAGAAATGAGACACCAAAAGTCAGTTGGGGCTGTGAGTTTTTTTTTGTCTTTGTTTAAGGGTAGGTTTGTTTGTTTTTAATCATATATTTATTACATAAATATATAGTAAAATAGACCAGCAACAATTACCATAAAAATATCTTTCTTTAAAATCCTGACCAAAAACACAAAAAGGGTTATTTTTTTTCCCCTGCCCCAGACTCTTCAGGGTTATTTTTTTTTTTTCAAAATCGCACGTCACAGACAAATTGTGATTGTCGTATTTTTTACATCAGCAGCTTCCTGCTTCCCAGATGCAAAAAAAAGGAAAAGGAAAGGAAGAAAAACAGAAACAGAAAAAAGAAAAAGACAGTAAGGGAGAGGGGAGAAAGGGATGAGGCAGAGGGAACACCACCTCCACCTGGCTTTTCCTTCCCTCCGCACTCTTTCCCCATAACCCAACCCCCCCTTCAGAAAACCCCATCTCCCAAATATACATTCACTAACTCCCTGCTCACAGTTTCTTTCCCTGCTCTGGACTGCGAGGGGAAAACCACGATGCATAGTATATTGGGGTTTAAGTATAAAGTTAAGTACAAAGTTGCCTCGTTATTGGACACTCCTTTCTATTCTTCCATAATCTTTGATGATAATCTGGATTCAAAATTTAAAAAAAAAACCCTTTCAGAAAGAAAGAAAGATTGGCAGGGGTGATGGTGAAGAAGGTAGTGGGATACCGTTTATAGGACTGCATGAGGTATGTATTGGCAAAGAAATACTGAGAGGAGATGTGGGAATAATAATCAGTTTCTCTCTCCCCCCCCTCCCCCACCCACACGAATACGTCTATAATGTGAAAAAAATCTGCTTCTTACCCACAGTCATTAAGTGCCTCATGTGGATAGAGAAAGGAACTCTGGGCCACTGTGCCCTAAGAAGCAACACCTTTGCTATATATTGCAAAGGATTTTGCTTCTCCCATAAAGGTGGCATAGCGTACAAGAGAGGTGGGAGAGATCCTATGTTCCTTGCCCTGAACTCTGGGTAAAATGTGAGCATGGCATGACAGGGAAGAATGACACCTGAGGTGGCAAAGTATCAAAGTATGAAGTGTCGTGGGAGGGATTCACACCCTGAGATCTGCACATCACGTTAAGGATAGGAAGCGGCCTATGTACCCTCCTACCCCAGCTGACATAAAATGGGGGACGGTGCCCTCTATAGGTAAATGGGAACACAGGAATAAAGTCAGAAGCCTTTCTCCATTAGCAGCTTTCTTGCATATATAAATCTCTAGTACAAAGGGAGGGGAAAGCAAATTCTACCTTTCTGCATTCAAACTCCTTATGCAAAAGCTATTTCAGCTCCCCTTAGGAGGTGGTATTATGTATGTGCTGGTGATGGAGAGAAGAGAGTGTTTTAAATGAGGACTACAATCAAGATCCTAAAAACATTTACAGATAGTCCTTGACTTATGACCATTCATTTAGTGGCCATTTGAAGTTATAACGGCGTTGAAAAAAGTGACTTATGACAGTCCTTGGCCTTATAATTGCTGCTGCCAGTATGCCTGCGGTCATGTAATCACAATTTCGGTTCTTGGCAACTAGCATGTATTTGTGATTGTTGCAGTACCCCAGGATCATGTAACTGCCATATGTGATTTTCCCATCTGATTTGCGATAAGCAAAGTCAATGGGAGAAAGTTGGATTTGCTTAACAGCTGAATGTTTCAGGTAATGACAGCAGCAAAAAGGTCATAAAATCAGGTGTGACTTGCTTGATGACTGCATCACTTAGTGACAAGTTTCAGTCCCAATTGTGGTCTTAAGTCGAGGACTATCTCTGCCATTTTAAAAGCTTAAGGGGTGCAAAATGCGTTCATTCCTCACAGCTGACAAGGTGATGTTGGCCAGGCTGAAAAGGTTTACTTTGGCTATAATGTCTTAGTCTTACCAATCAAGTAATCCCTGTGAAAAAGGGGGCTCTTGCCTCTTCCTTGTAAGATACAACCAAATGAAGCTGATTGTTTCACAACATGATGCTATTACTTGATCATACTTCAAAGGTGTTGATTGAAACTATAAAGTCTGAATTAATCTAGTGTTGTAAATTCTGTCTGAAGCGACAATCTGTGCTACTTCAATCACAAACTTGCTGTTTAACAATAATGCTATCTAACAAACCACTATCATAGAAATGTCAACCAGATCATCATCCAAAATCTCATGGTCTCAAAAGATGAAAAATCATTTTCTTAATTTTTCTTAATACCTCAGGCTTGGCTTTCTATCTTAAGAAAAGAAACCAAGAGCCTAGTTTCTCCAATTATTTAAGGGAACACAGAATTTAGCCAGATCACTTCAGCCTGCTAGGCAAGAACAATGAAGGGTTTATAACTATACTGGGCACTAAGCTGAAATCACAAACATGTTTCTAATTGGACAGACCATCTCTCATTCCTTTCAGAGCCTCATAGGAACAACCAAACACGTCAACTAAAGTAATATAATAATTAGCCAAGTCAAATAAACTAAAACAAATAGCTGACATTTGTCTTCCCCCTACGCTTGCCTTCCATTTGAGACTCTGGCAGGAGGCTCTGCATGTATGTAGAGCAAACTTGTGCAAAGTGCAGATGGGGTTTACACTTTGTATACATAGGATATCTGTGCACAGTTGAAAGAACTATACTTACTAAATATATATGCTACCTAGATGAAGTCAAGCAGGAAGTTCTGCGCAAGCTCACTGAAATGAATGAGCAATCCCACTCCTTTCAAGTAGGGTCTAGAAGCTGTTCCTTTTCAGTTCAACTACATGTATTATATATACACACCTAAATATGTTCAGGCTCCTTCATCCAAGGTAATACTATTTGTGACTATTTTCTCAGGACTATAAAGCCTATCTTACATCTTGAAGTTCAGTATGTGTGGGAAATTCATAAATGAGAGTACCAAAATACTATTTTATAGAGGCTGTACTATTTGGTATAAGGCAATGAGGAATTACTATCCTGCCCCCTTTTCCCTGATAACCAGGGGCATCTTTACATGCTTTATAGATTTCAAACATAAAGATGTTCCAATTACACCTTTTCAAGGCAGAATTAGTTTCCAAGTTGGGTTATATATAAAATATTTACAGAATTACAAATGCTGAACAGACTGTTCACTTGATTGATGTGTGAAAGTGTGTCCTTGCTGGCAACTTAGAGAGTATTATTAAGGCTTCTAGAAAGATGAGTGTAGAGAACTGACCTCAAGATAGGGGTAGCACTGTGGCTTGAACGGTATTTCAGCTGCCCTGACAAGATGAGGGAATATGAGACATTGGTGAAGTGAGGCCAAATGACAAATGTGTTTGAGGCAGAAACAAACAAGAATGGGGAAAATGAGGTAAGGTTAACAGCAAGAAGGAAAATGTCTGCAAACATACAGAAACACATATACCTACATTTAAGATATACCTCAACTCTGCCACAAATGCTTGGCAGAACAGTTTGAATCCAGAGAATAGGCAAGGCTCAGTACTTCTAGCTTTTAGGTATATTCAGCCATGCACAGCAGGAATATAATATTCTTAATATGGGAAAGACCAAACCTGTCTACAAACAGGGAATGTAAAACCAGCATGATAGAAGCAGAGACACACTGAAGTGTGTATGAGACAGGGACCTTCTTTTCATAGAGAAGCAAATTTGTACTAGATATGTTTGTACCTCTTAAGAATATTAAAATACATACAGAATTTGTTAGCTTAAAACCACAAGATTGGACACCCATACATCTGAGGAAATTTACCCTGCAGATTCACAAGTCCCTCATTTTCATTATTACAAGTAAAACATACACATTTAGACATGAGCCAATGCTGATAGTGTTTTAGGGACACAACTGGGGTCACCATAAACCAAAGTGTATCTTTCTCATATACCAGGAAGATGTTTATGTAGGAACACCACCAACAGTTAGAATAACATACCCATTGAGATAAAGAATACATGTGACCAGCTCTAGCCTCAGCGGGGTCTCTTGGCAGCACCACAATGCCTAAACTGTTTCATGGCTTCTGCCTTTGCTCAATCTACAAGAAGTGAAGCACAACCTGTCTTTAGATGGCATTCATTTTTCTTATGCTGTCCAAGTTTTTTTTAAAAAATCGGTTAGGGCCCTGGGCTGCCAAACTATAGATGCTGCACTTATAGTATGTATAGTACAGGAAGCAAAGCAAACTCAGCTCAACCCCCTCCCCAAAAAGAAGGAGGGAAGGGAATTCGTTCTAATTGAAGGTGGGATCTGGAATAAGGTAATGGTACGATTATTATTTGAGATCTGTTTTTTAGGCTTCTGAATAAAGGGGGTCAGTTGCAGATTAGTTACCTATGCAAACCTTTTCAGCCTGGCAAGGAGGGTTATAAGCGGCAAGAGAGCCATAGTTTCTGCAGCCCTTTGCAGGCAGCAACAGTATATAGGTAGTCCTTGTTTAGCAAATGCCACAGTTATGACGGTGATGAAAAAAAAACTATGCAACTAATTCTTGCATTTATAACCTTCGCAGGTCTATAAAGCAAAGGAAAACGGACATAAGATCGCAAACACAATTAGTTTCACTTAACAACCCACATCATTTAAAACCAAATTGCCAGGGATAAATGAGGATTACCTGTAGTTCGTTTCTCTGTTATCTAAAGAAGTGGCATTAACCTCCAGAGGTTTATTTTTCTCTTTTAAAGAACTATGTGGCAGAATTTTGGGTACTTGAAAGGCTGGCTGCTGAGGGAGAGTAGTAAGTCAAGAACTAGGACTAGAGAATAATATGTGTCTTTCAGTGTAAGACTGTCCAGCTGGGACTCCTTGATCTGTGGGGAGAGAAAGCGGAGAAGGAAAAAAGAACAAAGAGGCTGACCTGAGGCAAGAAACCCAAATACACTGGAACAGTTTTTGGCAGGCAGGCTGGGGAAGAACACCTTAAAAGCCGTTATTCTAGGTCAAAATCAGCTTTTTATTTTTTATGTATAGCTTATTCTTATTCTAACCGAAAATAAGAAGAAATATGAAACCTTCAAACACTGTAAATAGTTTTGCAGAATGCTCAGCTTCAGGAATCTTGTTTTTCTGTCTCTCTCTTTGGAAGCAAATAGCCTTTCACTTGGATGCCATGAGAATTTAGACAATTGGAATACAATGGTTATAAAATTAAGGCTGAAAATAAGTTTATCAATTAAAAGGTGATCTAAAAAAGGATTTATTTGGGTTCTTCTCCACTATACTTTGGCTTCAACTCAATTAAATGGAATTTATGGAAGCTGAACTTTAGAATCAACCTAGATATTTGAGCCAATTAATAATTTCATTCTGATTTTCTTTGGAGAACATTTAGCAAAGTGGCTAGGTTTGATTGCAGAAAAAAGCAACAAGTTTTGAAAAATTCCTCAGAATTTTCTTCGTGCTTATTTGTGCAGGATTTCTTGGCCTAAATAACTGGTCAGAGCACCCTGAAATACTTTAGAAATTTTCAAAATGCCATATAAGAAGCACAATGGCCACAAATACACTGCTTCCAGAGGAAGATCCAGAAATATTTTGTATACTGGCCACATTTGTTGTAGGTGCCAGCTTGGGACAAGCATTCCATCTTAAGTGGGCAAAAAAAAAAAAGTAATTTGTAAAGGATTTCAAATGGCTGATTTTTTTTCAGCCTACCCTTATGTGACTTTTTAGATCTTTTTTCAGCTGATCTGTCCAACACTCTTTTGTATTTACATTCATTTCTAACCTAACTGAATTGATATTGTTTCAAACTCCTTTTACAACTGAATTGACTGTGTTTAATGCATGTGTGTAAAGTACATCAAGACCTCAACTCTCCCTCAAGCAACACTCAACTCTTTCAGATGCTACATTCATCACTGACCCAAGTAGGGTGTCACACATTCAGTCATCCTAAGAACTACTGAATGTGTCAACTGATTCAGTAAAAACATTGTTTATGTGATCACGTTCAACTCAATAGCAGCTCATTCATAACCTAAAATCATCAGTATGGAAGGCATATGCTAACAAACATGCTTGAGGCTTAAAAATTACATACCTTGCCAAGCATCTCAATTTCTGAAATGGATAAGAATGGGTTGGGGATACTAACCAGCTTTGTGTAGTGCAGATACATTAGTGAAAGCTGTACCTCTCCCTGAATGAAATATGAATAAGGACAGAAAATTAGTTAGCTAGTAAACACTTTTTGACATGTGTCTGTGATATCTGGGATGCATTATAATCTTTTTAGTTTGGAATGAATAAATAGATGGTGGGGGGGGAGTGTATAAAGAGATAAAAGAGTAGCTCGGGTTGAGTTCAATTCCTGATTATAGGGATAATTCTGAATGTCTTTTTCCTTGTCAAAGTTTATTCAATATTCCAGTTAGAGAATACCCATCTCAGATATCTGATTTCAAGCCAAGTCCCTAAGATGCATAGAAACTTAAGGAGCTTTTTCATTTCCTTTCTTTACAACAGTTGTATGCCACCAGCCCAATCATGGGCAGCGGGTGGGTGTGGCGCTGAAATACTATTGCAGTAGTAACAGATTGATTTTTAAAATACAATTGGAAAATTGTTAAGTAGAAAAAGGCTCCTGCCTGAAAAGCTGGTACAGCATACTGCTGTTTTAACAAGACTGTTTAACAAGACTACAAAGTCAAAGGACAATGCAAGAGTTACAAGCAGGTGGGAGTCGCAAACCAATACTTAATGTTCTATTTTATTTATTCAGTGAGTTTTAGTTTCAGCTTTCAGCTTTTGTTATAACTCTTTTCTGGCCAGAAAGTCAGTTCCTACTACTCACATCTGCAGAAATTCCTAAAAGATTTCCACTGGAAAAGCCATGGAAAGAAAGCATTGAAAAAAGCTAAGGAACCTTATGGCCTTATAGGGAAGCATCCGTATTTAATTCTGAATAAGAATGAGTCTTGCATAGTGGGAAAGCAGCAGATTAAGGCTGGGTTCACACATTATATGTTTTAACCATGATTTAATGAATAAATTAACTGAGTTCATAAAACATGCTAAACTATGAACTATGGCTTAAAAAGATGGCCAAGTTTCATACAACATGTTAAGCTAAAATCAAGGAAAATCACATTGTATCTTAACATAACATATGAAGCCAGCCTAAGAATAATGCAGTAGGCTAAGAGTAATGATGGTAGGAAAAAAGTCTATCAAGAAAAGGGGGAAGCTGCTTTGGATGGTTATACTAACACTGGGCACTATTTAAAAACTTACTAAATTGTGATGATCTTAGCACAGGAGCTCTGGGCTCCTGAAGCAAAACAAGGACAGTAAAGAGGCACCTACAGATCACAGACAATTCCTCCTGTTTTAATCGAATACTGTGCTTCCCTTACTGAATACTCCTTCAAGGTAATTGTTTCCACGGTCTAACATTATCCAATTACACCACCAAAAGTAGATATAGCAGTCAATATCTCCAACCTGGAACTAAGCAAAGGCTGTTCTTGTGAATAAGTGCTATATAAACCTCCGGGGATAAGTGCTATATAAACTTCTGTGGTGGAGCACTTGCATGGCACCAGAGGGGTCCCACATCTAGTTCATAGCATCCCCAATTACCAGCATCTGTCTTTCACTCTCTACATAAGGAAGCAGAAAATGTGGCCCTACCTTTTGTGGAGGATTCTGAATTGCTTGAAACCCAAACAGTCAGATCACTTCATTTCACTGCTCTCCAGACTCAAGTTCTGCTTGATTCTCAGGTGCCATCACTGAGGAAAATGGCCTGAAGCGTTGAGAACTGCTACCCGCCCAAGGAGAATACAGAGCTACAGAGGACACTGGTCTGCTTCCACTTAAGGCAGAAATTTATGTCCATAAAGTGAGTCTTTGATTCAAGTCCAAAGAGTGTATTTTCCATCAAACCTTTAAGATATAGGATCAGGGCCTAGCAAAAGAATTTTAATGGACACGTTGAAGCAAATCCAGTGATTTTGGTAGGATTTCCTTCTGGTTAGAAGTTCAGCCTAATTAATCTCTCTCTCTCACAGACACAGGAACAAACACAACACACATGTTCTCTCATACACACAAGCACACATACCTCATTTTATTGCACAGGGAAGATTAATGTAAGAGGGGAACTGTTTACCAAAGACTCGCAAGCCTGTTTCATGGGACGGATACAGATTTTAGAAGGAGTGGGTAATATTAGAGAAGGGCAGAACAATGAGGGTTGCAGCAAGAAGGGGTAGTGTTAAGTGGTTTGAGTAAACTAACTATTTTTCAGAAAAGCTGGATTAAGTATGAAGGAATTTAAGTTTCTAATAAGCCATGTGCATATTGTGTAGGTGTACAGGGAATAGCATGTTGTGACGTAAGTAAAGTAAGAAAACACCAGTCTTTGAAATTAGCCAACCAGGCTATAAAGCTCCTCATCTTTGGATGCTTTTCAAATTGTTATTGCATGGATATGAGGCTTTGGGGATAGTATCCGGCAAGTTTCATCAGCCTCTATGCTGAACAAAAGAAGTTTTCTCCCTCAAAGAAATCCAAGATTAGCTCATATCTTCAAGGCAAAACTCCTCTACCTTCTCAAGATACGTTATTTCAATGGAACCAGTTTCATTCCTTGGGGAAATAGCTGGTGGAACAACAACTGGGCATGGTGTTTCCTTTGCACTTTAAACACAAAACATCTAACTCCCACATCAAGAAAAGCTGAACGCTGCTCTAAGAAAAATGGAATAATTAAGGAAAAAACGCAAATGTGGGCTTATTTTGCATAATGTATTCTGTTTCTGCACCAGAGGTATGTATTCCACACACCACTGGAAATCCCAGTTGAGGTCTGTTCTGAGGTTTCATTGGGCTTCATAAACTGTCTTCACTACCATACAAGTTAGAAACTTTTTTTTTAACAAAAAAAAACAATGAGACTGTTAAGATCTGTATTCAACATCACATTTGATGACTGGGGAACAGGCATTGCCTTGAATATTATCCAGTATGACTGCTGGCATTTATGACTCCAGACTCCCTTCAATTCAAGCCCAGCAATTACTTCCCCATTTAACCCCATGTCATTTAAAGATGATAAAAATAAAGCAAAAATCAAACAAACAAACGAAAAAGCATTATGTTTTTCCAATCCAAATTTTTGTTTGTGTGATTTTTCTTTTTTGTGAACAGACCCGTACAAAGATTCTTCTTCTTAATTAAAAAAAATTATACATATTTATATATATGTGTGTGTATGTGTGTGTGTGTGTGTATATATATTTTCTGTATATTAGCTTAAATTGGAGCTGAGTTCTCCATGCGCCGGCCTCTGAACCTTCAGATGGTACATCCAACATGTACCTAACCCATCATGTAACATTCCCCACGGCGTCTTGAATGAGGTAAGAGGTAAAGGGTTTTTTTTTTCCAACGGAAACCATGTGACAGAGAGAAAGAACAAGGGAAGGGAGGAATAAAAATATACCCCTCTCCCGAATAACATTATATTACAGTTGCAGAAAAAGAAAAAAAGCCTGGCTAGTAAGTTGATGAGAAATGGATCTATCACAGATAAAGCTGTTTAGGAGAGATAGAGAAGTCTGATCTATTAACAGTGTTAAGTGCCAAAATACTTGCATTAAGGTGATCACAATCTGGCTTGCATTAAAGGTGAAAAAGACAGGAAGAAAGCGGGAAGCTGGTGGTTGTTATCTTGTTTTTCTTTAGAAATACCTCCTCCAAGGGCGAATCTTTAGAGTGGGAATTCATAACTGGATATTCCATGTCAAATATGGCCCTAGATACCAGTTGCTCCACCTTCCCCAAGCATCAGCCAAGAGGCAAAAATAACAGGATTAAAGGCAGGGCTGGTGGCTATTGAAATGGTGTTGTTAGGCCTGGTCGATCACAATTTACACTATTCCCCTTCTCCAAATGATGTTCCCATAAAGCTAACTGCTGGCCAGAACTTCAGAGGTTCTATTTTCCAACAACCAGTTACAACCACGTAAGCACAACACTAAATAATGAGGGGTGGGTGGGTGGGGAAGCTTAAATCAAATTGAAACAATATCTAACTTGAAAAACTTGAGGTGTTTTTCTCTTCAATTCAGTTTTAAAAATGTGGGTAGCCTACCTCCAGGTTCCCAACTGGATCACCTCCGATACAGTTCATGCAACCTGAGGCTTGGGGCATTGCTCTGCCCATGACAGTTCAAGTTAGGCAGAATGACCCTCCTTTTGTACAAGGAAGTGCATTTGAATATTATTTCATTGATCTAGCGCCCCTCTGAAAGGGAAAATTAATCAGGCCAGGACAACCTTTCCAACAGGCCTTATAAGAGAAGCCTTTGCCTTTTCTTCCCATGTGCACAGATACAAGAGGGCCAGTAATTTAGAAGTGCAGGGGACATGGAATGCTGTAGGAGAAAGAGAAGTTATTATGCAGAGCCCACAACCTCTTAATACAGAAAGGCTGTACAATCCTGGGTTGGAAAGGGTGTGACATGTCCCCATGAATTTCACTGTCTTCATGTTTTCTGTATTGCTAAGTGCCATCCCCCTCCCCCACCGCCCCAAATAAGAAAGAATTGAAACCTAACTTTGATTCTCTTGGAGCACTGAAGGGTTAGGATTTCTCCTCGTTTCTTCCCCAGAGAGAAGGGCATCGAAGGGAGGGTGCAGCAGGGCAGCGAAAATACTAGTGCAGAAAGAAGTGTACCGCCACATGGCGTGGGAAAGCGTGTGCAAAGAATTAGCAAGGGCTGTTTCAAAGCCCAGTGGGAACATTGCATGCAGCCTTTCAGCTGGGATGGGGCAGCAGGTGTGGGTGGGAATCTGTTAAATCCACCCACCTTGCTGAACATGGAGGTAGATTGGCTGAAGCTTTGGGGAGGGAAGGGGACATCAGGGCAAGGAGGAAGGCTGATGAATATACCTCTCAACACTGGAACACAAAGGAAGCATCTCTTAAGAGGCAAGCCCTGCAGTGCCATTCAAAGCAATATAAAATAGATCTTTTTTTTTTTTAATATCACCTGTTTTCCCATTAAGGGAGGAGCTGAGGGGAAGGATTTTTATCTCACTCAAAGTGCATTTGTCCTTCACATTCAGCCTCAATTTATTATTCTCTCTCTCTCTCTTTTTTTTTTTTTTGCCAAAACATCTGTGACCTTCCTCCTCCCACCTGCCCCTAATTATTTAATAGGTTTTCTCTTTTCCTCTCTCTCTCTCTCTCTGTTCCATTTCTTTCTTTTACAAAAAAAAGTGCATTTTCGATTTTAGCCTCCCAGGGAGGATAACTAAATGCTAAAGTTCTTAAAGAAAAAAATAATAACCAAACACACTCTGACGTTTCCTGGGACTGTTATGTGCAAAAGAATATATATATATATTTATAGGTATATATATTTATATATATTGGTAATCAAGTCCGTTTAAACGAGAGAGGTTTGATCAGGGCTCAAGAGGTGCCAATTGCTTCCAGTGTTGTGGGCGGGGGGGAGGGGGGGCAGAAAACTTTTCTTTAAAGAAGGGGAGAAAGGCAAAGCATTTTGAAGGGAGGGGGGAGAGAATAATATATGGATTGTTTTTCTCTTTTTTATGTTAAAGTTTAAGACAGACATTTCACCCTGGAAAGATGACTTTGGACAACAGGGAACATAACAAGGGGGCAGGTGAGAATTGTATTGTCCACTTATTTTTTTTTTTTTAAAAATCTGCCTAGATAAAGAATGTGTTGGCTACTGCACATGTCTACCTCATAACCCAGATTTTGTATAGCTTTGACTTTTTTCATGGCCCACCAAGGATGCCCTTGCTTCCCCTATCCAGGGGACTCATTGATGCTGACGTGCAATATTTAGAAAAACAAAACGAAAAAAAAGGAAAAGAAAAAAAATGAAAACAACAAAACAGAACAAAACAATGAAAATCTGTTGTGTCCGAGGTGATGAGGTGAGGGCCTTGTGGCCCAAGTCCAGACATCGCCCCAGCCCCAAATTGCCCCATGTCCCCAATTCGCCCACGCCACCCTGTTTGCCCCTCCCTCCATCCCTCCTCACACCCTAAACTTCCTGATCCTCAAAGACCTCGAGGAAGAGTGGGGGGAAGAGCTCCGTGGGGCATTCCACCTTCATGTGCAGGAAGCGGCTGGCATGGCAAGCCCCAATCATGCGCAGGTCAGTCACCTTCATGAGGAGCTTGGGCCAGAAGTGGGGAATGTTGTGTTTGCGATAATTGATGTAGTGTTCAAATGCCAGCAGATAGGTCTCTTGGCATTTTTCAATCTTATCAACGCAAATTAGCCCACTGCGATCTGCAAAATAAACGTAAAAGAGAACCCATGTCAGGTAGGCTGAAGCTGCATGCGTAAATTTGTCCCTTTGCAATTAACCAAGTTGCCCCAATCCGAAGTTACCTTTCTGACTCACTACATCTACCAAACCCTCATTGCTCAGATTAGAACTAACTCTGTGTCCTCCATATGGGCAAAGCACAGCACCTGAAGTTCAGCCCTTAGTTTTTCTACTCCCCTACCCCCATAAAAGAGAGCACCCACAAATGTGCTTGCAGGAAGAGACAAAGACAAAGATAAGATCTTCATCAAAATCTGCAGAAACTGGTCTGACTGGCTATTTTAGACCCAAAGGATTAAAGTTCCGTACTCTAGTGTTTTAGATATACAGTTTTTCTATGTGTATGAAGAGACCCCAGAGATTACGTGGCCCTTGCTCACTGCTTACAGATATCTTTTAATGATCTTCAGAAAGAGAATACAGGTAGCCCTCACTTAATAACTATTATTGGGAATGCATCTCTGTCACTAAGCATCACTTGATAGAATTGCTTATTGACAGTCCTAATATAACTGAGAATGATTTTTCACTCTGAATCACTCAATTCTATCTTCAGGATGTCCCTCCAATTAAACTGACCAAGCTTCCTTTCTCTGGTTTCTCAGTGCAACATAATGACACAGTCCAGTTAATAACATTCAACTTGAGTTCAATTTTTCAACACATCCAAAGGCCACTTTAACTAATCCTACAACTGACTGACTGAAGCCATTAAATTAATCCTCTTCTTCATTATTTAATATCCTTTTAATCCTCCAACCATTCCCCAGCCAGGTACAGCATCCCATAATTCCACAAATGTGACACACACACACACACACACACACAAGTTCAGGCTCTACCTTCTCGCAATGTACAATCTGAATTCTTACAAAGCTATTGATAATTAATAGGGATAATACTGAGCTATATGCAGCCTTAGTCTGACTCGCTTATGTTTGCATAATGCCAATCACATAAGGGCATATTGAGAGCATAAATGCATCCCGCACGCATACCTGAGGACATGAGCAGCACAGCCTGGAGTAGTGCCACTTCAGTGTCATCCAGGCTGAAGGCAGAGAGGGATTTTCCCAGATCAAAGATGGCATCTGATACTACACCCAAGCCACCGTTCTTCAGCTGCTCCCGTTTGACGGCCATTTCACCACTGAGCGTCAGGGTTTCACTTTCAGGGTCATAACGCACAGCTGCCCGCAGTGACATAATCTCCATGCAGCAGCCCTTCAAAAGGATGATCTGGTCCTCACAAGGCAGCTAAAAGCAGAGAGAAGCATACATGGTTTTCTAGGATAGTCTCCACTGGAGCAAAATAAGATCTTACCCCACCTCCCAGAGAATGATTTTTTTTATTTTTTTTAATTTTTTTTTTGCTTTCCAGGGGAGATAACCGGTGCCTTAATATACAGAGACAAGGAGTGGCTGTACTATCAATAGTGGGCCCCAGAAACAGAAAAAGTACACATTTCCCCAGGTCAAAGTAGCAGGAAATCAAGAGCCAGAACTTAGTTGTGGTAGGAAATGTGATGCTTCTTTTGAAAGTCACTTATTTGCAGGAAATGTTCTTCTTTTAGCAGTTGGCTCTGTTCACCAGGAAGCTAATTGAAATTTGCTGCCCTCAGCTAGTTAGAAATGCTCCCAGGATGGCTATCAGACCATCTACGAACAACAAGTCACTACATGATAATTCTCCTACAATTTTCAGCTTGAGACAATATTCCTTCTTGTCGGCATTTGTGATCAAATCCCTGGTTTACAATTTTGGCCTATTTATCCAGCCTGAACATTTTGAAGACATAATAAGATAGTTTCTGGTAATTAATTCACTCAATTTAAAGCCATCATGTATGAAATATCGAAGAGGATACTTTACACGGTTAACATTAATGCTCTATAATATAATAGTTGAGTTAGAATAGAGTAAAATGATGTTGATAGTTCAGAATGTTCTGGAATCCTTCCTTTGTCTTAGCATGCTATAAAAGCCCACCTTCTCAATTTCCCTAAATTAAATAGAACTCGAAGAAGAAAACAGAAAACTATTTTCTGGAAGTATGACGAAGGAGGCCTAATTACTTTCATTACTTAAGGAAAGGACTCAGTGTAGATTTACCTGATGTTCTCCATTTGTACAACCCACATCCTTATCATCTACTGCAACTACTGCAACACAGGTAGTCCTCATTAACAATCCATTTGCTCAGTAGCTGTACAAATTTATGATGATGTTGAATGAAGGGACTTTGAAGTTCTGAGTACTTCAGAACTCCCACTTCATGCGAACAAAATTTGGGCCAACTCAGTATTACTTGCGTTTTAATCTTGTGGCAACCTGCACACCCACCATGTGGCTCTGTTCTCTGCTCCCATGCCTGCCATACTATATGCCTCTACTATAACAGCCGCGGTATTTTTTCACATTGGTGCACCCAGGGCTTTTTTGTATACTCTTCATTTGCAGGTGAATCAAGGCTTCCATTCATGTTCTGCCCAGGGCCTGCCTGTCCCATTAAAGAAGGCCCATGTTGCACCAGTGAGAAAGAATCTTTTCTAGGTGGAGCCTTCCTTCACACCCTGGGATACTTGTGCAAAACAATACCCTGGGGAGGGCACAATGGAGGCCCTGGGTGGGGGAAAGAGAATATTTGGCTACACTAGGGTGAAACAAGGCAGTGTGAAAGGAGAGTCCGTCTGATAAATAGACTGCGCAGTGTAGTGGTGTTGGGCAGGGCTGAAGAACAGTGGCAGCTGTCAGTAGTGGGTAGCTAGATGGTGAAAAGGGCAGAAATGGAAGGGAGCTAGGCTAATGGGGGGAGTTAAAGAGGGGGCTGGCTCTTACTTAACCACGGCATAGAGCTGGGAGAGAATGGCTTGGATCAGGCTGGGTCCTCAACTAACAGCTGGTGGAATTTAGTTAACAACTGCAATCATGATTGCAGAGATTGCCGTCGCTGAGGAATGCATCCATGTGATGTCATGCTTTAGAACTGCATTGCTTAGCGATGGAAATTTTGGTCCAATTGCTGTAGTTAATGGAGAATTATCTTTAGACCTCAGCTGAGGCTGCCTTTGAAGGCTACTCAGGAACTGCTATAGGTGCAAAACATTGTGGACCCTTGGCTTGTGGCTGGCAGTCATAGGCTACAGCAGTGATTTTGTGGCATGGCCTTGGCGGCCAGTGAGTTTCCAGATACTGTTCAAAGTGCTGGTTTTAAACTGTAAAGCCATTTATCCTTTGGCTTCCTGATGTTTTCAGAATCATCTCCTTCAGGCTGAAGGTTGGGAGGGGACTGAAGGCAGTGACTCCCCACTGCAGCTCTATGACTTTAGCACCTCCCTTTCCCCCTTCCTCCCTCCCCCATCCCTCTGGTTTATTGTCTATCTACTACGCCTTCTTGATGGCATTTAGATGTAGTAAAATGATATCATTCCAGAAAATCTTTCAATTATAATGGCCACCACTGGGACTGGGTGACAGTGCATATTTATTGTTCTTTTGATGTAAACTGATGATATATTCTGTTATATTGGAATAATTGATACAGAGGAATTGGAATAATCATTAATAGCAACAAAATCATTTATCTACCTTGGGAATGAACAGAGGGCTTAGGCCCCCTCTTCTCCCAAATGTTTCTTCAAACACTTCTCTACTTTCAATACTTTCTGGAGTTCCTATTTGTCCAATCTGCTGCTTCAGTGTAATATTTTTTTCTTTTAGTTAAGGATTTCTCCTGTACAAAGTGATTCCAGTCAAGCAGGAATCACAAACTGAATATGATAATATCATGCCCAGTTAATTAGGCCATGTGATTGTATCACTGAAAACAAATCTGCTATAGCTCCTTGGTTGGTTAAATTTAACGCAATAAAGTTCAGTTTAACAAAACTAAGCAAAGTCTATTTGGGGTGCAATGCATTCTAAGTTATAACAAGAGCTATTCTTTTTGTAATGATCCATGAGCCATTCCATAAAAGATCATGGAAAATGAGGAACATCACTTGACACTTGATAGAAATATTTATGAAATTTCATTTTCCTTTAATTTAAATCACCCTTGCAGACAAAGGATGAACTGATAATATTTGACACTTATCTTCATAATTCCCTATCATCTCCTGTGTATGTAAAGAGCTGAAGAAAGGTATATGACCAAAGTAGGGCTGGAGGAACAAATCACCTAAGACCAAAATCTTTCAGACCAGGACTTAATGGGAGGAGAGATGGCATGTGGATACTGATGATGTGAGCATACAACTATTTCACAATTTATATTCATAATAAACCCTACCCATTATGGTTATAAGTCATGATGGTCCTAAAGTGAGTCACCAAGTGACCAGACCTGATTTTACAAGCTTTTTTGCAGTAGTCATTAAGTCAATGTGGTACTCATTACATGAACCCATTGTTCCCTTTGGGACATTGTTGTTGAAAAAATGGAAGACTGTTTTCTACAAAAACATAAATTGTAGTCACATAATCATGGAACATTGCAAAAGCCTGTAAATGGGGGCTGGTCAGGGATGAAATTTATTTACCTTCGCTACCAGTTCACAAATGTGAGCACAGTTAGGGTTAGTGGTGTTTCTACACTTGTGTGTACCTCTTCCAGACATGTACAGAGCCTTCTGTGCAGGCACAGAGGGTCAAAAACAGGACATAAAGATGTCCGGGCAGGTGGGTGGAGCCTTCTGCCACTGCCCAAGCCGGATAGAACCAGTTCAATTTCACCACTGGGGCTGGTTACTAAACATCCAAAGTATGATCATGTGATTGTAGGAGTGGTGATAGCTGTTGTAAATTCAGATTGTAAGTACCTTTGGGGAAGGGGTCTTCATCAAAACTCTGAAATGTCATTACACAACCAATCATAAAGTGAGGACAGCATATATATTGTTGGTTCTGAACAACCAACCCAAAATGGTTTTAATTATGATAAAACAAGAATGGAAGGAGAAATTCTCTGGAAGTTCAAAACTTCATAATCAAATTCCTCCATTCTCTCTTTGCTCACAATCCTTTGCTTACCTCTGAAAACATGGGCAGTTTTTTGGCAAAGTCCACCACACGGGTGATGGCAGGGGTAATGATCTTCGTAAACTCACTGAATGCCTCCAGGTCTACTTTGTCTCCATCAGGCATGGAGGCCATTGGTGACTGACCAATATCTTCAGGCTATGAGTGGGAGAAAGAAGCAGTATTAAACGTCTGCAGAGAACTAACCTGGGAGACCCTATACAACAGTAAATTTATCATCCAGTCCTAACATTGGAAATATAACTCTTTATCTATTGATAACTTTTCCTTCTCTCAACTTCTTTACAAGGTGATCTGTTTAGGCTACATATTCTTTCTACAATTAGTATCCAAATAATATCACCCTATTAAAATATTTTAATAAACATTATAATTATTATTTGAATGGATTTTATTTAAAAAATCTTTAAAATTATTAAAAGCAATTTAGAAGATCAGTTTTAGAGATATTACTCTACTAGCACACTGTGCAAATCTAAGAGTTACATTGCTGAAAATACAAATTTTGGTCCCTTGAGGCTGAGAAGATCAGAATCCATGGTTCTACTCCAATGCACTAGTTTGAGAATGACACCCATCTGCCTTTGGCTGTTCTGGATCTGAGTGCTTTTGAAAAAGCAACATCAGCCATGGAGAACTTCAACCTGCTTTCCAATGAAAATGTGGGAAGTTTTCCACACTTCATTTCCCAATCATTTGGCATACTTGGGAAGACTATGCTCAAACCATGTGCTGATAAAGCCCAAACCTTTTAGGTTTAAATATCTTTCTTATACACAAGCAATTTAAGAACAGGGCCTGTTTAGTTTCGTCATATGAATTGAACAGTGATGCTTTTTAGTCCACCTTTAGACTAAATTTCGGGACCACTTCCTCTGTTCAGTAAGGAACTGCCTATAAAGGCTGAGGGGACAGAACAATCTTAACCCATGACCCCCTCAGTCTGCTGGCCTATTTCCTCTCCCCACCCCCAAGCCTCACTTTCTGTGACCTCCATGTCCTGACCTGCCCTGACATTAACTGATTATGGCCAGCAGAGGGCACCCTCAGCCAGCAATTCCTGCTCTGCTTAGAAATAGGGGAGGAGAGAGGGGTGGCATTGAGGGGTTTCCATTCCATCTGTCCTTGATCAGAGCTGAGAGGTCACAGCTGTGTCCATTTGCTCAAGCAAATTAACCCTTCAAAGGTAACCCCTGCAGCACTGAATCTGCTAAATCGGTATATTCTAACTTCAGCAACTTTTAAGATGTGTAGATTTCAATTTCCAGAATTATCCAGCCAGAAGGTGGCTGGGAAATTCTGGGAGTTGAAGACCATACATTTAAAGTTTGCCAAGGCTGATAAATACTATACTAAATTATGGCACTGAAAGCAATCTTAATAAAACATGGTTGAATTCTCAGCTTTATCATCAGGTTTACGCTGACTCTGAGCTTAGTATAATTATTAACATCCAAGATGGAATACACTTTTCTCACATTAATCACCCAACAAGAAATTTGTACATTTTCAAAAGCAAAAGTGCAAATAATATTATATGCATAAAATATTGGGTTTTTTTTTTCAAGGGCTGGGCATATGCTTTTATCACTTGTACTGAAATAAAATAAGTTTATATATTAGCCAGACAATTTATAAATGAACATGAATGAAAAAGAGATTTTAAAAATTATACTCTATATTTCTGGTCTGAAATTTATTCAAATTCAAATTAGTAATAAATGGAATGAGAAAAAGTTTTAAGAGAGACACCATACAGCTAAATGCTTTCAGTTTTTAAAAGGTGCTCACAATTTGGAATAAATCTATAGCATTTTATTAAAGGGTACATGCATAAAATACATGTGATTTTAGCACAGAATTTAAGATTTTTGGGGTGCAAAATGGTACTTTTTAACGGTACAAAGCTCCGCTTTGACCTAATTCATAGTAGCTTTCTTACTTTTATTCATAAATGGAGAACTGCAGAAGAGCTAGCACAGGGGTGTCCAACACAATTTCATTGAGGGCCACATCAGGGTAGTGTTTGACCGCCAGGGTAGGCGTGGCCAGGGTGGCCAGGCATAGCCAACTGGATGTCACTCATGTTGGGGGCGTCTATAGTGGCCCCAGCGTTCTGCCAGTGAAAACTGGCTCCCGAACGCCGTTTTCAACTGCCACAGCCTCCTGCAATCCTCTGCCAGTGAAAACAGAAACAGTGAACTGAGCCTTGGTGGCGCCAGCAGACTAAAGTGCTGTTAAATAGCACCAGCTGCCTGCAATTACTACAAGTTCGAATCTCACCAGGCTCACCAGCCTTCCATCCTTCTGAGGTAGGTAAAATGAGGATCCGGATTGTGGGGGCAATAAGCTGACTTTGTATAAAAAAGAACACTGCTTGGGGGGGGGGGGGGGCGAAAGCCCTACTAAGCAGGTATATACAAAAGTATAAAGGCTATTGCTTAATGCATTGTAAGCCGCCCTGATTCTCCGGAGAAAGGGCAGCATATAAATCAAACCAATAAATAAATAAACAGAGCTCCATTTTCAATGGCAGAAGCAGTGCAGGCTGGTCCTTCACCGTTTCCAGGCCTCACAGGCCAGATCTAAGTACCCCGCAGGCCCAACGCAGGCTTGAGCTTGACATCCCTGAGCGAGCATATAGCTGAAATGTATATTTACCAAGCATCTTAATTAGTTAAGCGGAATGTAAGTATACTTTGTCCAGATGCATAATTGTAAGTACACAAACTCTAACTGTGCATTTGCTTCTTTTTCCAATGATTAAGAAAGAGAACACAAAAGAAAAACAATTTCCGATGCTCAGTTGGCTCTGCAATGATTCGAACAGTGTTCCACAACAATGGCAACTTGAAGATGCATAGACTTCAGCTTCCAGGACTTTCCCAACCAGCATTCTGGGGGTTGAAATCCAAACATCTTCAAGTTGCCAAGAATGAGAAACAGATAAGTTCAACAGCAGCAAAATACAGAGCTATGTTTCAAATTGCATGTATATTTTTGGTAACTACTTGATGCCCAGTATATTATGCATATATTCACTTATTCTGCTGGACTTATTTTTAATCTATCAGATCCTGGGGAAAGCCTGGGGTAAAGAGATCTACAGAAAGACATAGACTTTCAAAAGAAAAATAGGGGCAGAAAATATTACAGGCAGTCCTTGCTTAATTGGGAGTGCAAACTGTGGCTAAGTAAAGTGGTTGTTAAGGGAAACACCATGTGACTGCACTGCTTAGTGCAGTTCTAGCAGTCTCAGCTGTGGTTGTTAGGAGAATCACTTGTGATTTTTTTTAATGAGACATCGTGCAATTGCAACTTGTGACCTCTTGCTGACTTCCCCATTGACCTTTGCTGGTCAACAGCTGGCAAGGAAGGTCACAAATGGCAATCATGTGGACTTGCAGGATGCTGCAACTCTTCTAAATGCCCGAATTGTGATTAGGTGGCCGGAGGCACCATGAGACAGT
Organism: Coluber constrictor foxii; assembly: GCA_038048745.1. Lineage (NCBI taxonomy): Eukaryota > Metazoa > Chordata > Lepidosauria > Squamata > Colubridae > Coluber > Coluber constrictor. The sequence continues at coordinate 78,355,607 of CM075961.1, forward strand.
CCATAGGTCACTTTTCTAGTGCAACTGTAATTCCAAACAGTCGCTAAATGAATTATTGTTAAGAAAGGACTATAATTAATCCAAAATAAAGAAGGAAAAGAAATAGGTAAAATTGTGTATTGTATCAATTCTGACAAACAGAACAGGGTACCCTATTTGTCAGTACAATTTACCAGGAATTTCCGCTTCTGTTTCCAATGGCTGCCTTGGGCGTTGGTACTGCAGTGTGCATCCGTAGCGATGCGTATCAGCTCCCATTCCTCTGGGGTTGGCTCTGGCCGGTGCTGAAGGGATTTCATCATTTCCTCTTTGCGCCGTCTCTCCCGGTTCTCTTCAATCAGCTTCCGTTTGGCTACTCTCTTGGAGTCATCCAGCACCACTAGGAGGGTGGTGAAGAATGAAGAGGTATGAGAGGAGGGGGGACTTCACATAGAGCCAATCAGAATTCTGCAACCAATTTGGCCAATTCCAAGGTGCCAAAGGGAATTAAGAACAGTCATCTGATAAGATGGCTTAATTAAAACCTTAGGGAATACTAGGACAGCTCTCACGCTATCCCAAGGACTCAAAATGTAGGGATTCAAAGATGATCCCTATGTAATTTTACACACCAAACAATTATTTCCTTCTTTTGATCCTTCAACGTGTGTCCATTCTTGGGCACATTTCTTCTCCTCTGCTCCCTGTAACCACTCCCATCCCCATCTTCCCAACTCCCCCACCCACCCCCCAGTTCTCCACAGTGGGCGCAATGCCCTTACAGTCCATGGCCATGCCAACAGCAATGCACTTCTTGAATCGACAAAGTTGACACTGGTTGCGGGTGATCTTATCGATGACACAGGAACCATCATATTTGCAGGAGTATGTTGGATGCAGATTTTTCTGAATGGTCCGTCGGAAAAAGCCCTGTGGAAGAGAGAACACAGTGAGACCCAGGTAGTTCTGAGTGGGTATTCTTTGATTCTCTAACCATCCATATTCCACTTTCCCCAACCCTTGAGCTTTTATATTCTATCAAAGAGGACACAGCCCTGTTGTATGTCGTGCTATTGACCTTTCTAACTAAATAGGTCTTTTTTCTGCTATAACTATCAGTGACAGACCTATAATCATAGAGATGACTGAGGTAAAAAGATATCATTTTAGTATTTGGAACAGTAGGTTGCTATCAATGTGAATTTGTGGATTTCAAATGGTATGTGTTTCTATGGTTCTAATCCAAAATATAGTCACCTTGACATATTCCGGTTCTGTGGTTTATTAGGATAGAATACAGTTTACCAGGAAACTATTCTCTTTTTACTGTATACGTTAGAGCCATGATGTATATGCTAGAGTGAACCTATGGCACATGTGCCACAGGTGGCATGCAGAGCCCTCTGTGGGCACGCAAGCCATTGCCCAGCTCAGCTCCACTGATTTTTGGGTCTCTGGCGTGGGGGCAGGGCGCATGTGGGAGACATGTGCGCATGTGCGTGAGTTGCACACATGCAAGGGGACGGGGGACTGGCACACCCCCATAACAAAATGGGCCACGGGGGGGGGTGCAGCATGCCCCCATGGCACGTTTTTGGTCCCAGGAGGCTTCAGAGAGGCCTGCCAGGCCCAAAACAGGCAGCAGGAGATCGCACATGCATGCATGGGGGATGAGTGGGTGGCATTGCATTATGCATGTGGGTACACACGCATGCAACCCCCCTATGCTCCCCCCACTTTTGACACATGATGGCAAAAAGGTTAGCCATCACTGCTCTGGAGTTTTCATTTTATTTCACTCAGCCTCCTGCGATAAAGTTTCCAAAGGATCATATCTGCGAGCTAGTACTTTTTCGTTCCCATTACCAACCCTTACATTTTTCTTAAGCCTACTATTAACTTTTAAACTTTTTCAGCCCAAGACTAATTCCACACTTCAACGCAGAGCTGGCTGGCATTTTGCCACAATTGAGTGATTTATGATGCCACTTGAATTTTCTGCCCAAGGCACTGTGTCTGCCTACAGTTTGTTTGTTTTCTATTTAAGTCTGTGTTTCTTTTACCTTTTGATTGTTTTTTTAAGTAAATAAAAAAAAGCAAAGGTAATGCTTTTTAGTGATATGTCAGGTACAACCTATTTGTGAAACAGCATCATACAGATGGATATATAAGGGCACTATCTTTTTTGCCTTTCTGTGCAAGAAAATGGATTTTAATTGTTTTAATTATGAGCTGGTCAGAGTCAAGAAGGGAGTCTATAAATTTACTAACTTACTAACTTAACTCATTCCTCACACAGGTCAAAAGTAGCTAGAACCATGTCAGACCACATGAAACATACAATTTTCATAATGTATAAATAAAGACAAAAAAAGAAAAAGAAAGAAAGAAAGAAAAAAGGCAGTTTGCATTAGGATGGCTCTTGAAGCAAATAAAAGGTGGTGCGGGGGGAGGAACAATGTACTAATAACTAAGAGGGAAATATACTCAGTGTGTATTCCAAGGTATATTTATGATTGTTACAAACTTTATATTTCTATGTTAAATTTGGCACTGAATAAATCAGGTTTTATGACCCTCATTTGTGTTCTGGTTCAGGAGGGGGGTGCGGACCTGATAGATATTACGGAGACCTAGTTGGGCCAGGAGGGGGGGTCCCCCTCGTTGAGATATGCCCTCCGGGTTTCTATGCATCAGCTGAGGCCCCAGGGGAGGGGGGGTGGCGGTTCTGGTAAAGGAAGGTCTTGCTCCAAGGGAGACCACTATACTTCAGATAGACGGATGTGAGTCCCTCCTTGTGAAGTGGGGACAAGGGAAGCATATGGCTTGCTGATTAGGTACCTGGCTCCCTGTCACATGTCGGCTGCCCTGCCCGAGCTACTCAATGTGATTGCCGAGGTGGTGGTGGAGACCCCCAGGCTTATGGTCATGGAGACTTTAACCTGCCGTCTGTTGGCAAAGCATCTGAGGCGGCCTGGATGTTCATGGCTTCCATAATGGCCATGGACCTGACTCAATTAATTCATGGACCCACTCACACGGGAGGACACACTCTGAACTTGATTTTTATCTCTGGGCAGTGGACGAATGATCTTGAGATACGGGAGATAGCAATTGATCCCTTGTCATGGTCTGATCATTCTCTTCTTAGGCTTGACTTTCTAACCGCCACACCCCGCTGCATGGAGGCGGAACAGACCAGATGGTTCCGCCCCAGGAGCCTGATGGATCCTGATAGGTTCCAGATGGAGCTTGGGTCACTTCCTGAAGCTCTGAGTCATGGCTCGGCTGAGGATCTGGTGGCTGCCTGGGATAGGGGGGGCCGCTGATGCTTTGGACCGAGTCGTGCCTTTGCGGCCTCTGATCTGTCGCTGAGTCTACCTGACTCCTTGGTTCTCCGAGGAGTTGAGAGAGATGAAGCGCCGGAAAAGACACCTAGAGAGCAGTTGGAGATCTAGTCGCTCCGAATCCGACTGAACACTGGTAAGGTCTCATATTAAGACCTACCTAGTGGCAATAAAAGCGGCAAAATGCAACTATTTTTCCGCTCTTATCGCATCGGCAGATAACCACCCGGCTGCCCTGTTTAGGGTGATCCGTTTCCTCCTCTACCTGGAAGAATGCCTTGCAGGGTCGCGCTGAGGATTTTGTCCAGTATCTGCACAATAAAATCATTCAGATTTGGGAACGCCTGGTCTCTGACTGGGTAGGTTCAGACGGGATGATGAGTGCTGGTCTTGAGAATGTCATTTGAGAGGAGTTCGACCCTGTTGCTCCCGAGGACGTGGACAGGATACTGGGTGGCTGAACATGACTACATGTTTATTGGACCCGTGTCCCTCCTGGTTGATGCTGGCCTCCCAGGAGGTTACGTGAGGCTGGCTCCAGGGGATTATAAACGCTTCCTTAAGTGAGGGTGTCCGCCTTGAAAGAGGTGGTAGTGAGACCCCTCAAGAAGCTTGCTCTGGATCTGGCTGTTTTGACTAACTACCGTCCGGTCTCCAACCTTCCCTTCTCGGCAAAGGTTGTTGAGAGTGTGGTGGCACAACAGCTTCCTGAGTACCTGGACGAAGTTGTCTATCTGGATCCGCTCCAGTCCGGCTTCCGGCCTGTGCACAGCATGGAAATGGCATTGGTCGCGTTGGTAGATGATCTCTGGAGGGCTCAGGATAGGGGTTGCTCCTCTATCCTGGTCTGTTAGATCTCTCAGCGGCTTTTGATACCATCAAGCATGGTATCTTCCTGCACCGGTTGGAGGGGTTAGGAGTGGGGGGCACCATTTTGCAGTGGTTCTCCTATCTCTCCGACCGGTTGCAGTCGGTGTTGGCAGGGGGACAGAGGTCGACCCTGAGGCATCTTGTTTGTGGGGTGCCACAGGGGTTGGTCCTCTCGCCCCTTCTGTTCAACATTTATGTGAAACCGCTGGGTGAGATCATCCGTGGCTTTGGCATGGAGTTCCATCAATACGCTAATGATACTTAGCTATATATCTCCATCCCAGGCCATCCCAATGGTGCCCTTGAAGTGATGTCCCGGTGCCGTGCAGATCTGATGGGGAGTAACAGGCTTCAACTTAACTCTTCCACAGCCGAGTAGCTGTGGCTTCTGGCGTCCTGATATAGCCAGCTGGTGCCATCGCTGGCTATTGGGGGCGAGTTATTGGCCCCACGGAGAGGGCTCGCAACTTGGGTGTCCTCCTGGATGCACGGCTGTCTTTAGAAGAGCATATGTTGGCTGTGGCCAGGGGGGCTATTCATCAGGTTCGCCTGATTCACCAGTTGCGTCCCTTTCTGGATTGGGACTCCTTATGCACAGTCACTCAGGCACTCGTCACTTCCCGCCTGGACTACTGCAATGCTCTCTACATGGGGCTCTGCTTGAGGAGCCCCCGGAGGCTCCAAATGGTGCAGAATGCAGCCACGCAGGGGATTATGGGAGCGAGGGGGCGCTCCCATGTGATGCCATTCCTGCATGAGCTGCATTGGCTTCCAGTGGTCTTTTACCCAGAAGGTGGCAACAACCAAGGTGTTGGTTACCACCTTTAAAGCGCTCCATGGAATAGGACCTGGGTATTTGCGGGACTGCCTTCTGCCACCGATAGCCTCCCACCGGCCAGTACACTCCCACAGAGAGGGACTCCTCAGGATGCCGTCAGCCAGGCAATGTCGGCCGGCGACCTCCAGGGGGAGGGCCTTCTCTGTGACAACACCTGCCCCCTGGAACGATTTTCCCCCAGAGATACGAAGGATATCAGATCTCCAGGCCTTTTGCCATGCCTAAAAACTTTCCTTTTCCATCAAGCAGGGCTGGCGTAACCCCCGCCCCTTTTTAACCCTTTTTTAGTTTTTTAAAGTGTCAATGGGTTTTAGTTGGGATGTTTTAAATTTTGGGCCAAAGTTGTGTAATTCTTTTAATAATTTTTAAATTTTGTATTGTATATTTTATATGTTTTTATTCTTGGCTATGCACCACCCTGAGTCCAGCAGCAGAAGGGCAGTATACAAATTGAATAAAATAAAATAAAATAAATAAATAAATGACAGTGTTTTACTCAATCTCCATGCAGAATCTTTAAATGTCCATTCATCCTTTCCCCCTCCCCATTCAAGGAAAAGTAAACACAACTTTGCAGATATCTGAAATACTACAACAAATTGTAAGACATTCTTAAAGTCCTCTGTAAAAAACGTCTGCATTTCAGGCATGCAAACAATTGTTTGTGTATGTGCTTAACATTATCTTGCCTCTCTGTATACAAAGTAGTTATTTTTCAAATTGAGCAATTAGAAAGGGAAAATTTATTTTTTTCTGCTGAATTGTGTCTTTGAACTGTGTTTGATCTGAACCCCCAAAGCCCAGATCTAATAGGGAGTTGACTGGGGGGGAGGGGGGGATTATTGAATGAGGCCAAGAGTTGAAGATTTCAAACCTCTTATTATAACATCCACTGCACTTTACATTAAAAAAAACACTGCTGAATTTAAACAAGCACATTTTATATACTTCTAACTAAACAATGAAACAATGAAATAGCATTCAAAGAATAGCATTAAAAGCAACATTAATAAAAATCACCTAGAACAGGGGTGTCAAACTAGATTTCATTGTGGGCCACATTAAGGTTGTGTTTAACCTCGGGGGGGGGGGGGGGGAATGGGCATGGCCAGGGTGGGCATGGCCAGCTTGACATTACTCGTGTCAGGGATGTCTGTGATGGCAGGAGCGTTTTGCCAGAAAAAATGGGCTACCGAGCTCCATTTTCAGTTGTGACAGCCTCCTGCAACCCTCTGCTAGCGAAAACGAAGCTCAGGAGGGCTGCCCATGACCCTCACATGCTCCATTTTCACTAGCAGAGGCACTGCAGGCTGATCCTTCACTGTTTCCAGGGTGGCCTTGCAGGCCAGATCTAAGCATCCCGTGGGCCGGATTTGGCCCACGGGCCTTGAATTTGACACTCCTGACCTAGAATACGATGGTCGCAGCAAGTCAGGGTCACATTATCTCCTTTTCTGACCTTCTGACAAGCAAAGTCAACCGGGAAGCCAGATTCACTTAACAACCGTGTTACTAATTTAACAACTGCAGTGATTCACTTAACAACTGTGGCAAGAAAAGTCACAAAACGGGGCAAAACTCACTTAACAAATTTTTCACTTAGCAACACAAATTCTTGGCTCAATTGTGGTTGTAAATCGAAGACTACTTGTATTTTCTGTTGCAGAGTCTAACACTGACCCTAAAACAGCATAGGCTCTTATTAAGTTAATTCTCTCCTCCCTGTCTTTAAAAAAAGCCCTGTTTATTTTGTGTGCAGAAATCCGTTTACAGTGTTGTATAATCTTTTATCAGACACATATTCCAAATTTCTTTACTGCTAAATCATTGCTAATTAGTCAAACTACATAATTTCTTCTTCCTTTCATTTTGGGCATTTAATATTGATTGTAAACATCATAAATTCTCCCAGACATTATGTTTAAATATTTTGTGTTCTCTAATAATGCTAATTATACATAATTGTAACTGAAGTGTGATAGCCAGAATAATGAATTTGGACCAGGAAGATATTGATTCAAAAACATAACATTATAGATGTCTATGGAGATTCTTAGTCATCCTGGTCAGAGATCACCAACCAATGGTCCGTGGACCACTAGTGGTCAGCGAGAAAATTTTGATGGTCCGCAGTGCACGCGGGTGGAGGAGCTGCTCCGGGATGACCTGTGACTAGAGCTCTGGAATATGGAATTGGCCAGGCAGCTTGTGGTGGGGCTGGAAATCTCTGCCATAGAGGGTGGTACATTCAACTTGCAACTTTGCAGGTGGGGCAACATGCAAAGAGTAATGCTGGCCAGAACGAGGTAAAGGTGCTGTTATGGCAAGGGGGGATGGTGATGCAGGCGGGCCAAAGCAACGGGTGTCGGCAATCCACAGCTCTTTCATCCACCTGTTGTGGCTCCCTTTCGACTGAACCCACCAGTGGCTGGCCCTGGCCCTCGCTCTCCCCTCCAGGTCATTCCTTGCCTGAGAAGGTAAGAGCGAGGGTAGCGGATGGAGACTCGCTCATTATTCCAGAGTGGGAGCAAAGCACCCCTGTAGTTCCTTCATCTCTTGCTGGATCTCACGGGCACGTTTTCTGGCCCTTTTTGGTGCTGTGCGCACTTTGGTCGCTCGGGAAGATGCGTGATTGCCTCTCCACCCCGAGACAATGGCCCGGCTCAGCCGTTTCTCTCTGTAGCTGCTATTGGCACCTCCATGGCCGGCTCACTGCTCTTGCAGCATCTTGTGCAGCACAGGTAAATGTAGTGTGTTTCACAATGGGGGAGATGGCATCCCCTCGTCCTCCTGGAGCATTAGCCACAGCTGGGTTGGGTGAGTGTCTCTGTGTCAAGAGCAGGTCATGTGTCTCCCCAAACAACTGAGGTGTGTCCAGCACCAACAAAGGTCGAAGAAGCGAAACAGAGAGCAAGCCAGAGAATTAGAATGAGAGAAAGAGAGATGAGAGAGAGAGACAGAGAGAGAGAAAGAGAGACAGAGAGAAAGAGAGAGATGAAGACAAAGAGTGTGATACAGAGAGAGACAGAGAAAGAGAGACAAAGAAAGGCAGAGAGAGAGAGATGAGAGAAAGAGAGATACAGACAGATAGATAGAAAGAGGGAGATAGAAAGAAAGAAAGAAAGAGAGAGGGAGATGAGAGAGAGAGATGCCTGTTTCCCAAAGAAAAGAAAACATAGGGAACCAACAAAACCTGGGTAGGTATGGCTGGGGGGTGGGGGTGGTCATGTAACTGGGTGGGAGTCGAGTTGACCCTGCTCACCCAGGTTTTGTGATTCCTGGTGTTTTGTTTTCTGTGGGAAATGAGTCAAATGGCTCTTTTGAGTGTTTAAGGTTACAGAAACAGGCGGTCCAAGCTAAGTGCCTGAAGAACCCATCCCGTCATTGAGAGTCCAAGCGCTTCAGCGAGCTTGATTCGTATTAGTGGTCTGCAGGATTTAAAGTTACGAATTGAATGGTCTCAGAGGTCTGAAAGTTTGGTGACCCTTGATCCAGCTCATGGTTGTCTCAAAGATGCTTTTTCAAGAGGCAACTGGACTTTCTGGTTTTTCTTTGAAGACTTTTCACTTCTCATCCAAGAAGCTTTTTCAGCTCTGACTGGATGGTGGGGAATGGAAGGATTTATACTCCTTTCAGACAGCTGGTCATTTGCATTCTTTTAGCGAGTCGATAAGATCACCTGGAGGTTTCTGTGTCATCAGGGTCACCCGAATGATGCAAATGGATGTGGAGCCTTCTTGGAACTGTTGAAAGAATTGTGTTGTAGATTGGAGATCCAATCCCGCCCCCTCGGTTAACAGATGGCTGTTCAATTTTGACATAGATGACCTCTTTGACCCCTCTTTCAAATCAGCAATCCTCTCTGTCAAAAATGTGGACTTTGTTGTCTTTTAAATGGAGGTGGACTGCTGAATCTAGTCCTGATGTGTCTGTTCTTCTATGTTGTGCCATATGCTTATGAAGTGGTTGTTTTGTTTCCCCAATGTACAGATCTGCACATGGCTCACTGTATTGTACTGCATATACCAAGATGGTCAGTTTTTATCAGGATGCTTTATCTTTGAGGTGGACAAGCTTCTGCCTTAGTGTATTCTTGGGTTTGAAGTGTGCACATGTTAGGTTGGTTGAAGATCCTCTTGAGCTTTTCCTATATGCCTGCAACGTACATAATGACCATGTTGCTTCATTTATTGTTTTCTTCATTACCTGTCATGAAGGAGCGCCTATAAGGTCTTTTTTGAGATTTAATGAAGGCCCACTTGGGATAGTCACACGTTCTGAGGGCTTCCTTGATGCGTTTTTGTTCTTTTTCTTTCTCATCTTTGCTGGTAGGCAGGCCTTCAGCTCAGTGGTGTAGGGTTCTGATGACTCCCATTTTGTTCTCCAGTGGGTGATGAGAATCAAAATGTAAATATTGATCTGTGTGGATGGATTTTCTTCAGTCTTAAGGCTTCTGTCTTCCTTAATGGGTACTGCACAGTCCAGGCTATTTTCCTTTACATCTTTCCCTGTGAATTTGATGAATGCTTTCAATTCCTGTATTTTGATCTTGATCCAAGTATCGTCCACATACCTATACCAGTGAGTGAGTGGAATTCCTGAGGAGCCTAGGGCTTTGGTTTCTACCTCTTCCATGTAGAGATTGGCCACAATGGGGGACACAGGTGAACCCATGGCACAGCCATGTTTCTGACTGTAGACTGTATTTAAAATAGGTAGTGGTCAAGCAGAGGTCCGGCATGGCACATAAGTAGTATTGATTTTGTCACCTGTCTTGTAGCAGTCATTTTTCACTATCATGACAGCTTTGATAGTTGGAAAGCAGTTGAAGAGAGAAGATACATCACAGGAAACTATAGTCTCATTTGGGTCGAGTTTTAATTTCCAAACCTTGCTGGTTAAGTCCTATAAATTGTTGATGTGATGGGTGGTGTTGCCAATTAGAGGACCTAATAAGGTGGTTAGAGGTTTGGCAACATGGTAGGTGACAGAGTTGATGCTATTGACAATTGGAGTTCCCTCTTCTGGGATTTTGGAGACTCAATATATGCATGGGGTAGCTTCCCCAGGGTGACACAGTTAAACCTCCAGGTGACCTTAATGATTCCCTAAAAGAATGCAAATGACGAGCTGTCTGCAAGGAGTATAAATCTTTCCATTCCCCACCACCCAGTCAGAGCTGAAAAAGCTTCTTAGATGAGAAGCAAAATATCTTCAAAGAAAAACCATAAAGTCTAGTTGCCTCTTGAAAAAGCACCTTTGGGATATAACACTATAAAACTTTGAGTAAATTAGTATCTCTGTGCCTTAATACAGATAACCCTATATATATCCTACAACTATGATAAGTAACTAGTCATATTTGCAGATTTGAGATACTGATAGTGGCATTGAGAAAGGCTGACAAATAGGGAAAATACAATGGATCTAACTTTTTTCCCCAGCCAAACTATTCCCAATGTTTTTATAGCTTCTTAAGGCTTCTTTTCCTTTTCCATTTTTTATAGTCTAATCTTTTTTTCTTGGCAATGAATACTAGCTCAAAAAGTTTTGATGAATTCTCCTCACTTGGTCCATGTATGTTATGCCTGCTTGTCATCTCTATTTCCTATCACCAAGTGGCCAAATAACCCACATTACTTTCTGCAGAAGGCACAGTGTGATGCCATGTAAAATGTTCGGGATGATTTACCTAATGCAACAGAACTATACACATAATTATTTTTTCTGAAGTGAGTTAGTTCAAAGTGCAGATAGTCCTCAACTTATGAACCAAAATTTCCATTGCTAAGCAAGGCAGTTGTTGGGTTATACCTGATGTTATGACATCTTTTCACGACTGTTAAATGAATCATTTCATATGTTAAGTGAATCATACGGTTGTTAAGCAAACTTTCCCCATTAACTGCTTGTTGAAAGTTGTCTGGAAAGTCAGAAATGGTGATCACATGACCCAGGGAAGCTGAAACCATCATAAATACATGGAAAGTGTCCAAAATGTGACCATGGGGATGTTGCAACAGCGTAAGTGTGAGGACCGGTCATAAAGTCCATAAGTCATAAATCACTTTTTTCAGTGCCGCTGTTAATTTCTAACGTTCATTAAATAAATGGTTGTATGGTGAAGACTACCAGTACCGAGGATGTAGGAATTTTTCACAGCCATGTTGAAGTGTCACAAACCATTTCTTGAGGTAGCAAAAAATTATATTGGCATAAAATTTACTATTGGCAACCTATCTTGCCATAGACATGCTGTTAGCAAATGGCACTGATCTTATTTACAGTTTGCAGACATGTTCAGAATAAAGATGAATTGATATCCCAAGCTTTGTTTCCCTCCTCTCCTACCTAATGTCACCAGCTAGTAGAAAAACATCTACTAATCACTATCAATATAGATGACTTTGGTAAGGAAAGAAATAAGTTTTGATAGAAGAGTAAACTGCTTGGGATTTGTGGAAATGAATTCTAAGTCAGCATGATTATCAACTAAGAATGTAGCTCCATTTGAACATAAGTCTAGCAATATTTTTGAAGAGTGCTAAACCTGTATGCAATCCTGTAAAACTTGTAGGCAAAAGGACTAGGGGTGACATTATAGCAATGTTCCAATATTTGAGGGGCTGCCATAAAGAAGAAGGGAGGTCAACCTATTTTCCAAAGCACCAGAATGCAAGACAAGATACAATGGATGGAAACTAATTAAGGAGAGAAGCAACCTAGAACTAAGGAGAAATTTCCTGACAGCGAGAACGATAAATCAGTGGAACGGCTTTCCTTCAGAAGTTGTAGGTGCTCCATCACTGGAGGCTTTTAAGAAGAGAGTGGACAACTATTTGTCTGAAATGATATAGGGATTCCTGCTTGAGGAGTGGATTGGATTAGAAGACCGCCAAGGTTCCTTCCAACTCTGTTATTCTGTTAGCCCAAACAACTGACAGACATTGGATGAATTGCATCATGAAACAGCAAAGAGAAACCTCTGTTCTGCTTCACCATATAGCTCCCTTAGGCTGATCCAAGTCTCTGAAATTGGGAATGATCTGGTTTGAAAGAATAAGGACACTCACGCTGCCTGGAGCAGACTGAACTTGGAAGACAGCACCAAAGGGCTGGAGAATAAGAGACATGCCTGCAACAGCCCAAGTGGCCAAAAGTTCCTAATCCCAGAGGATACTTGACTGCAGCACCAACTGAATGGTCACTCTCAGACTGTGCTCATGGTAAAACTATCATGACCTACTGACTGTTTAAAGAGCAAAGCATTACTGTATACCGAGGATGATTTTAAGCTGCCTTGGGTATGACTTGAGATTCAGGTGAAAGCAATGTCAGAAGGCTATTGTGGGGGGTGGGAAGGTTGCTGGGCTGTATTGCTGCTGTGATCAGGTGCAGATGTGAAGGGCCCTTGGTTGAGACACACCTTTTCAAGCATTTTTTACCTTGCAGCCTTCACAGGTAATACAGCGGTAGTGGTATCCTGTGGCTTTGTCTCCACATACAACACACTGCTCATCTTTGTCCAAATAGCTAGGGATGTACCCTGTAGGAGAAAGCAGCCAAGAGGTCAAAGCTGAAAAGATGAAACAGCAGCTGCAAGAGGTTAAGACTACTGAAGTAGACTAGAAAGCATTCTTGCCCATTGCTCACACTCCATAGAGAAATAGAGCAAGACAGTAACAACTACTCCTTCGTGGCTACTTACCAATTATCTGTTACTTAAATACATTTGTCCTCTGAACATAAGGTTTACATAAAAGGTTCATTCCCGCTATATTTCTTTAAAATTTGAAATTTAGGCACCGTTTTATAAGACAGTTCAGGTTCTCTTGTGTTTTACAAAATGAGCACAAAATCACTTAAAAGCTCACCATAACATCAGTTCTCTTAAGAAGGACAAGAAGCTAAATTTGCTACTTTGCAGTGCCTCAGGATACAAAATCCCCCTTGCTTTGTCGACAACAGGCAGAAGGTGGAGGCTTTTCCATGGCCCATCTTCCCTCAGAGTAGAGTCTACAAGGCTATTCAAGTCTTACTTCCTGGTTGGGTGACAGAGGCAGGGGCAAGGCCTGGCTAGCTTGCTCTGTATTCAGTATTCTGAAATACATTTCCCCCTCAACCCCCAAAGCTTCCTGAAATAGTGATAAAAAGCAGAGGAAAACATAACCACATGTATGTCCATAAAAGGTCCTTTGTCTCTAGGCAAGGAGAAGAAGCAGCAGGCATGATGATCCTGCTAATTATTCCACCCACTTTCTATAACCTTGACTTTTCCCGTCAATAGGAAATAACAATGTCCTCTCCCACTCTGCTCTTCTGATTCCTACTCACCCACTCCCACTTCTTACCAGCCACAGGTAGGGAAATCACAGCAAGGCAGACTACACAGCCTTGCTATAGAAGCTGGCATCTGATTTTTCATTGCCTGAGAAATAGCCAATAATAAATTACCTTTCATCAACCAAACTGCCTTTTTGGCCAGTTTGTCCTGTCATCTCTGCATCTCTTTCACTTATATTTATTCTTCGTACCAACAGCAATGAACCTCTCTTGAATTTGGCTGAGAAGGCTTCTCATTCAGCTTTGGGCTCAACCAGTTTGGCCCTAAGGGTGTGCAAAGATGTGCCGGATGGGCTATCCTCCAGCCAACAAAATTTTTTGAGTTGGCAGGCAGTGCTCGGTGCTCCTTCCTTCCTTGGCAATGGCTTCCTACCATTGTGTCTTATGGTCCTTTTTCCAGCCTTTTTGGCTTCTCTACTTTTTGAATCTGCTCTCCAGTCTTTCTCTGCCTGCTTCCTTTCTCTCCCTCTGTTTTGCCTGCTATTTCCCCTGAGGCCCCTTCTCTGAAATTAAAGTGGGGAAGGGTTAAAGAATGCATAGATAGCTGCAGGATGTTTTCTTAATAGAGCTCCATGGTTTTACTCAGCATATACAAAAGGTTCAAGGACTGCATGCATGTCTTGAAACTTTGTGTGTGGGCGCACAACTCAACTCTGATTATGTGGGTCTTTGTTGAAAAGAAACTTCATGCTCTTCTCAAGCGACCATGCTATTAATATCTATTATGTGTTTACTGCTGTATGAACGAACTTCTCAGATTCCTAGAAATGGCTGAGAGCGGATTCTCATATTACATTTTCCATATTGGACATCCCTTAATATATAAAATGCATACTTCCCAACTAACCACCAGCACCTATAGATCACATGTAGATGTCACACAAACATGCCACTTAGTTCACAATGGAACTACTGCCAATTCAAAATACCTAATGAACATATTACTAGAGATATACTTGGCAGTTTGCATGTATTTTTCCTATAGATAGAAATACGCATTCCCATAGACAAAATTGAATGAAATACTGAAAATTATGTATTGGGCAGAAGAAGGAGGGGCTGATAACGAACAATATAATAAAAACAAATTTGCATTAGCAAACTATAGAAACAATATAACTGAATCAAATTTAGGTGTAATCTAATATATTTAATAGACTTTCAAAATGGCCATGTAATGCTATATAGCATTATATCTTGGCAAATATATTATTTTATTAGTAAAAAAACATCATTTTTTTTCATCTTGGGTATTTATAATTTCCCAAAAACAAAGAATACGTAATTTAATAAGTAAATTGATCTAAGCACTTCCAAATGAAAGTGCTTAGATCAGCACGTTGGATGGGGAATTGTGGGAGTTGAAGTCCACACAGTTTAAATTTGTCAAGTTTGAAAAACACTGGCTTAGATGGAATATTACATGAAGTGACTCTATTAGTCTATATTGTCAATTTTGATCAAAAAGTCTTGCTATAGTTTAAATAAGAATCTTGGGGTGGATATGCCCGAGAAAAAGCATGGAGTTTTTCACAGACAAATTGTGCTCTGCTATGGACCTACAGCCCTAAAAAATAGTTCTGTCAATCCTTTCTCAGAGCTTAATCTGGTCACATATCGTGTTGGTATTAAGACAAATAACTATCAGGAAAAGAAGAAATTCCATTTTCTGTTCTGGTCCATAGAGGACTTTCTAAATCTCTGGAATGCGTAAAAGCAATAAAAGTCTTCCCAGATAGATTGTAATGGCTTTTTTAAAAAGGGCTAATTAGACAGGAAAACACAATGATCTTGTATTTATAAAGGATGGCTTGTAAGATGACTACCCACAAGAAAGATTTTATCTTGTACAGCAGAAGTACAGGTAGTGCTCAAGGTATAATCATTCATTTAGAGACCATTCGAAGTCACAATGGCACTGAAAAAAGTGATCTGTGACCAACCCTTGCATTTATGACCTTTCAGCAACCCCAGTCATATTATCACAATTTGGGTACTTGGCAACAGGTGTATATTTAAGAGACTTGCATTGCCTGGGATATGTAATAGCTATTTGGGACCTTCCAAGCTGGCTTCTAAGAAGCAAAATCAATGGAGAAACCGGATTCTCTTAACTGTCCCAGGATCCACTTACTACAGTGGATCCTACTGTAACAACTACAGTAATTCACTTAACAATCATGGGAAAAAGGTCATAAAATCGGTCACAATTCATTTAACAAGTGTTGGTCATAAGTCGAGGATTACCTCTATTTGCAGTCTCTGATTGACTGGAAGCTATGTTAGCACTAATATAACTTCTTCATCCCCATTTTTCCAAAACAGAAAGAGACAGTTTGGAGCAGATTGTTTTCCAATTTTAAAGAAACCTTTGGCAAGACTTTTTTTAAGACTTGCAGAAAGTGAAAAGTGACTTGCAGAATATGTTCTTAATACTGGAGAATACAAAAGCAGTTAGACAGCTTTCTTCAAGCATGGGTCAAGAATGAGAGCAGAACCCAAGATGAGGAAGATGTGCTGGATATGTTCACCATCTTGAATTATTTGCAAAAATAATAAAGCTAGGATATAAATAATAAATAAACAAACAAACTTATATAAGTTTTCCAAATATTAAAAGACAAATAATGTATAATTGTCTTTTTTGCAGATTGTCTTTTTGCAGGTTATCATTTGTTTTTCTTGCAAGCTTTTCCCGTTATCCATAAGCAGCTCCAAAAACAATTTTATGTTTAAAAACCAATAAAATTTGTCAAAAAACAAAACAAAAACCCACAACCATTTTATGTTTAGTTGAATTTATTTATAACCAGAAATTCTGCCTTATCATAGTTTTCGATCAAAGGGAAGTTTGCAAGTACAATTAGAAGCACATTTTGGGTGCATATCTTTACACAATCAAATATGCATATGTACGCTGTGAAAACAAGCAGATGCTGGAACATCCACAAAAGAAAGATCAACCACATCTTCTGTTCCAATTGTTTTATTTTAAGTATTTTTAAAAGGAGTGTGGTCATATGTAATTTTGCTTAGCATCTATTAGCTGCATTCAATTGGATATACCACATTACATCTAAAAAACTCCTCTCTCCAGCATGATTGACTGTTTAGGGCAAGTGGCATAATTGATGTTATGAACATCATGGTATCTGTATTTTCATGCAAATAACACAATAGAAGACTCTATTTAACCCGAGTGATGGCTCAGCGGTTAAAGATGCTGAGATTGGCAGCAGGAGAACTGAAGCCCGGGTTTAAGACCCAAGCTCTGCGCTATGGGGTGAGGTCCCATTACTTGCCCCATCTCCTGCCATTTGAAAGCATGCAAATGCAAGTAGATAAATAGGTACCACTTGGGTGGGAAAGTTAACAGCCATCCATGAGCCCTTGTTGTATAACCATGTTGGCCACTTAGCCATAGAAAATATTTCTGGATAATGCTGGCTCCCTAGACCAAGAAATGGAGATAAGTACTGTGCCCTACAGTTGGACATGACTGACAGAGAAACCTTTATCTTTACCTTTAGACTCATTCATTCTTTTATTAATTTTTTGGGGGGAGAGAAATTGAAGTGAAAGGTGGTTTAGTCATTATCTCAAATAATGACTGTCTGCTGGACTTGGATAGTCAATAAATCTAAATAAGCAAATAATTTTATGACGGGTTTAAATTTACCTCTTGCACCTTTCCTAACTCAACAACTCATAATATATTTAAGCTGCAAAGTTACCAGTAATTTTAAAAAGTTCTTAAATAAATGATTTTTCAGAGAAGTTCAGGGCAATTTGGAAGGACCTCATTTTGTTCTCCAGGTACTTCTTACTTCTAATAAGATTGGTATACACACCCACACAGTTTTTTCATCTGTTTGTTTTAAGTAGGACTGCAGCAATCCTAAACTTCACAGTTGTAATTCTTTAGCTTGCACAGAATTTGTAAGCTTTCATTACTTCAAGTACATCTTATCGAGGGTATAGCTTGGGCACAGCAGTCAATCACTCTGTTTGGATTTTACTTTGTACTTCTACTCATTCCACAACTTGACCCAAATCTGACTAACTTTAGTCAACTAAATTACAAAATACAGATTACTGGAAACAAAAATGCCTGCAGACAGAAAACTAACTAGAAAGAACAGTTCAAGTTTAACCCCTTTGATATACCTTTTCTTTAGAAGGAATGTTTAAACATGTGAAAGGATGACACTTTAAACTGCTTCAAAAGCACTGCAGTCCAATCTACAGGCTTAACATTCTGTTACTTCATTAGGCTTAATATGTTCTTAGTTCCTGGATTTGTTTTTTTTTTTTTTTTGCAAACTATAAGAGATGCACATAAATAACACTGCATCTGTCATTTAAAAGAAAAAAGGACAGTGAAAGCAAAGAACAATGGCTGTTACTGAAACATGGAAGTAAGAGTAAAACTGAAAACTGAACCATGATATGACTTTTAGGCACACTGCCTATCTGCTTTGTGGAATTAATATCCCAGTATAGTCCATATATATTAGATATGATTTGAAGATTATTAGCAACTGAACAGTGAAGGAAAAAAAGTGTCAAAAGTTACAATCATATAGGCACACCTCAAGAATTTTTGTACATTACCGCTTGCATGTTTTGCAAACACAGATATAGATATTGTTTTAACCTGGTAAATTAAAGAAGGCTTCCAAGGACAAGATTTTGGTCTTGCATCTCAAACAAATGCAGATTGTTCTGCAATCTATGTGAGAAAGATGTTGGGAGACAGGGCCAAGAAATGCTGCTAGGGAGCAGTCAGATAAGAGAGGGGCAAGAGGCTCAGAAGAGGCTTCTTGGGCTGCAAAAGAGACAGTAGGAGACTTACACTTTCAGAATTGCAAGATTTTGCTAATGTAGCTTTACAATAAAGTAGAATTAGCTCATCTAGTTGTGTTTCCTTTCAGGACTATCTAGTAAGACTGACAAATGAGACTGGCAGTTTGGATGTTAAACGGAACAGCCATTAAGTGATATTGCAACTGTGTTATGATCTTAATTCATCTTTTCTTTGCTTTACAGACATCTGGAGGTCATATATGCGAAGACTGGTCGCAAAATTACTTTCTCATCATCACTTTGACCTCAAATGGTTGCTAAACAAGGCAGCTGCTGAACGAGAAGCACCCGTAGATCAAAAGAACATGCACAGTCTCTAAGAGAGCCACAAACTGATGGGTGTAACTATATGTTCCATACATCTTCCCCCAAGCAAAGCTTCCAGTCATGCTGTTGAGGGATTATGAGAGTTAGAGGCCAATGTATCTGGATCAAGTTAAAGGAGAGTACATAAAATACTCATAAAAATAATGGTCTTATGTGTTATGATTTATTTTCTAATCACAAACTTTCCAAGCTCATAAATTTCCTATGAGCAGTAGATATGTTAAAAATCAGGATAATCTCTGCCTGCAGTTTTGAAAGCTGATGAACATAAAACAAAAAGAATGAGGAAAGAACTGAAATAGAGCAAGACAGACAGCAGTTCTCTGGCTGAGGAATGAAGTTAGGTTGGTCTTAGTCCTGCTGTAGCCTCTTTTTGACCCTAAGTCTCCTCACAGATGAAAGAAGCCAGATCTGCTTCCTTTCTGCTGTCCCCTGGCAGATACATTATGAACTTAAACCCAATACTCATTCTCTGTAAAGAAATCTAGGAAATATTTTCTAAAGAGGAAATAACTACAATTTGCCAGATTCCTGGAAGAAATGAAAGAAAACCAAGAACCTTTTTAGTGCAGAAATAGGGCCTCTCTGCCTCTTCTCCTAGCCTTGTGGTTTGCTTCTTTTTATATAGAGGTCATTCTTCAACTATATGCAATGTCTTTCCATTGGCAACTGTCATAAAGCAATGACAGGTAAAAGGCAAAGCTGCTAAACCCTTATGAAAATAGTTTTCTTCAATGTTATATCCAAATAGCAAACGTCTATGAACGGGAAATAATCCCATCTACTTTTTTTTATTTTTATGAAAAAGGAATGAAAAATGTTATTTTTACCATGTATCTCACATGTACACATCTCTTCAGATCTATAAACATGGAAGTGAATATGTTTCACAGCTGACTAGGGAATTCTGGGAGTTGAAGATCATGTGTTTTAAAGTTACCAAGATTGGGAAATTCTGGTTTATATTCTTTGTTTAGCCTCTATTTAAAAAATAAAAACCCATCAACACTGCTGGTAGGTGGATTAATGCAAAAGCTAAACTGAACTATAAGTGCTGAAATCTGGATCCTATTCATCTCTCTCACAAGACCAAGAGGATATCCCTCCTGGTAGTAAAATTATTGTGATACTGCTGCATCACTTAAAAAAAACCTCTCAAGAATTGAAAGTGTTGAAGAGCGTATTTTAATAAGAGGGAGAACATTTTTTTTTATTATGGCCAGGTCTTGGGAGATGGAGGCTAAAAGGTGATAGAAAAAAAAAATCACACAAGAGAGAAAGATATGGTCTGGCATTCTTTCGCATTCACCAGTCCACATGTGACTCCCTCTTGCCCCATGACCCACTGTGGCCTCACCTTTAGAATCCCGCCCCCAGTTCTTTAGTGGTTTATCTTCCTATTGCAGGCTTTGCCATTTGACATCCGATATCCTGAGGTGCCCCATGACTGCCTTTTCTGGACTAGTGAAAAACATCAAAAATACTCCTCAATAGGTTCAAGTCAAAATTGGATGCATTCTGGGGATATTGTTTTATTTCAATTTGTCAAAGCAGGTTTCCTCCATCTCCTTTAATTTCTCCTATTTCTCCAATCCCCTGGAATATCAACACTCTGTTATATAAGTATAATAATAATGTTGAGAGCCTGTTTGGTCTAGTGGTTAAGGCAGGAAGTTAGAATCCAGGATCTCTGAGATCTAATCCCGCCTTAGGCATGAAAACTGGCTGGGTGACTTTGGGCCAATTACTCCGCCCAATTCACCTCACAAGGTTGTTGTGGGAAAACAAAGAGAAGTAAGGTGTATTAGATATAAAGGCATAATATAAATAAATATATAAACAAAAATAAATACATTTTTAAGAAGACTCAGTTGGAATAATTACTCTGCTACTAAAGTCTAATTAATAATGTGATCTAAGGGGAATTTTAAAATATATGCTTAAGTACAAGATAGGAAGCTAACGGAGATCCCTCCCCTTAAATCTATGGAGATTTTCAAATCTCCATAAAAAGACTTACAAATGGTAATGCCAGAATTGACAAAGCCAAACTGATCTGTGACTATCATCTGGATACGGCATTATATGATATCCCTGACTGCTTAGGACAGTGGAAAAACAGAACAACTCAAACCCTGCTATAGTTATCACAAAGTGCTATCATCTTTGGATGAAATCTTTTTCTACTAAGTAAAAGTCCCACTCTTACAGCAAAAGAAAGAATCCTAAAAAGTGAGTCACTTCCTCAGTATCTTGCTGGCACGACTACAAGGAAATGTACTGTCTTCTGGTATCACAAAAGAGATATAAGCACATTGATCTGAAAATTCTGAGCACTGGCAAGCTCTGAAGAGATGCTTACCTGACATATTGCTTTTCACCGAACATTGGCTGCTTTTTCTTTTACGTTTCCCATCCGGCCACCTTCAAAGAGAGAAAGGGGAGAATCAGTCAGAAATTTGGAGTTTTACGCATTCAATTTATCTTTCTTGCTCACCTGCTGAAACCTTATCCCCGTCTCAAAACTTTCCCAAATCACCAGAGCTCAGCTCACCCTTTTTCTTCATGGTGTAGCATTTCCATTATCCTACACCCTTTAAGAAATCAGGAGGTGTGAGCAGCACAAGGGGGCTTATCTGAGAAGAACAGAAGTGATAAAGTAGTTGGGAAAATGTTTTAATGCACATATGCATGGCTTAACCACCTCTATGGCCAAGATTTCCATGCTATCCTTTGCACAAGTAAGAGTTTGGCTACACTGTTCTCACCTCAAGCTAATATGGACTATATGCAAGAGATTAAAAAAGGGAAGTTAAATTACCAGCGATCGCTTAAAGGAAGCTAACCCAACCCAATCTAGGTTATACATCTTGCATTGAGATCTATGGTTGCCCTAAAAAGAAGTGTAGGGTTGTCATGATAGCGTTACACTTGCCCAAAAAGCTCAGGGTGATTATTCCATTCCCTTGTGACAACTTTTTGTTGTAGGTCAGGACTTAATGACATAACCTATCCAAAGTTAACTGGCCTAATTGAAATCTTCTTGCCTTAAGATAATACCTTGCTAGAGCGAGAAAATATGGTAGAAAGAAAGATGTAAAGCTACATAAATCCTTTTGGCAGCTGACATGTAGGCGTCTATAAAAGGGAGGAGGAAAAATTCATGAAACATTGGAAATTCCTGTTATAACAAAAAAAAAAAATAAAATAAAAATAGAGTCCCAATTCAGCTGCACATTTGGAAGTATATTCAATAGTTTGTATATGTGTATTTAATTTGCATTATTAAGCTTGGATGGTATACTTTGTTAATTTGAAAAGAAGTTTCAAATTACAGTATATGGGGGAAAATCTAATTAAAGCTTGTTATAAGTTGCTAGGAATACATAAGGAAAACAGATGAGTAGGAGAAATTCCTGGTGTATTCTAAATTCTGTATTATCATTCATATATATATATGTGTGTGTGTGTGTGTGTGTGTGTGTGTTTTCTGAGGTTTTCGCGGGTGTTTGTATGTAGGTCTTTGGTTATTCGGGTCTTCTCCCGCGTAGAATTGGAAGTATCTTGGTGACGTTTCGACGAAGTCTCATTCGTCATCTTCAGGCTGGTGTTCTCGGCTTTTGCTCCTGGAAGAACGAAGCCGAGAACACCAGCCTGAAGATGACGAATGAGACTTCGTCGAAACATCGCCAAGATACTTCCAATTCTATGCGGGAGAAGACCCGAATAACCAAAGACCTACACACACACACACACACACACACACACACACACACACACACACACACACATATATAATTACTGACCCAAACTCTAATGAATTATTATTAAAATATAAAGTATATTTCTCTGCAAAATATGTGCTTGTTTTAATAATAAATTACAGGTACTCCTTATTTATAACCTTTCATTTAGCCGTACATTTGAAGTTACAAAAGCATTGAAAAAAGTGATTTACGACCATTTAAACAGTTGCATAGCATCTGTACATTTACATTATTAAAATTTGGGCAATCGGCCTGTATTTATGAAGGCTGCATCATCCCACAGTCATGTGATTGCCATTTGCAGCAGTTCCAGTTGACTTCAATCAAGTAAAAGTCAAATGGGAGAAGTTGAATTCCCTTAACGATCACTTGACTGACTTAACAACTGCAATGGTTCGCTTAACTGTGACAAAAAAAGATAGTAAAACTTGATGTGACTCACTTATCAACTTACTTGCTTGGCAATGGCAATTCTGGTACCAACTGTGGTCAAAAATCAAGGAGTTCCTGTAAACAGGAATACCTACATGCCCATAATTCAATGAAAATCTGGCTTTTAATTATTTCAGCTTATCAGACCCTGTGCATTAGAATTCTTTATTGGCCAAGTGTGATTAGACATACAAGGAATTTGTCTCTGGTGCATTATTTCCTAATATAAAGACCAGCATGTTAATCTATAAAATGAACCATTACTTAACGACCCTAGGAATGATCCATTGGAAATGTTCTACTTAACAGGTTCTTTCCACCGTATTGAGTGAAATCTTCTTAAATCCAATTAATAGGAATACCAAAAAATTGAATATTCCTAGCACAATTAGAGAAGGGACAGAATTTATAGTTTCCATTGTAAAGAGTTTAGTATTTCAAAGAATTAGTATGGTGTAGTAGGTTAAGATGTTAGACTAACCAGACTAAAATCTGCTATTGGCCAAGGAAATTCTCTTTGTATTTTGAGTTAGTAACTCTCTTCTAACTCAATTTATCTCACTGAGTTGATATGAAGATAAAATGAAGGCAGATCTCTCTATAAGATGACTTGAATTCCTTGGGGAAAGACAGCATAAAGTAAAGTAAATGCATGAATTTCTCGTACTAGATTGAGATATATGAAACTAGAGAGGAAGTTTGATGTATGATTAAGGCATCAGACTAAAAATTGGGAGGCTGGGAGTTGTAGCCCATAAAGCCAGTGGGTGACCTGGGACCAGCCATTTTTTCTCAGCCCTAGAAAAGAGGCAATGGCAAAACTCTTCTGAAAAACCTTGCCAAGAAAACTGCAGGAACCTGTCCAAGCATTCTCTTAAAATTGGACACAATTGAAAAAAAAATGAACTTATCCAGCTGCGTTCATAATTATACCAACTTAGCCCTTTGGTGAAATCCGGCTGCATCTATCCGGCTTGCATGAACCAGGAGAGCTGGCAGCAGGAGGCTCTGCCGGGATGTCATTACATCCCGTTTTTTTACCCTCTGTGCATGCACAGAAGAGTGCATGCACTCACATTTCCAAACCGGTACTGAAGGTAAGTGCATTTCACCACTGACTTAGCCCCTAATATCACTCTCTCCCCATCTCAGTTTCAACAGGATTGAGGACAAGGGAGGAAATGATTTTCAAGAAGAAGAAGGCTACAAAGATTAAGCCTAGATGCCATCTAAAATATAGAAGTGTTGACTAAGACAAAGGATTTCAAGTTTCATCCAATATATAAGAATATATTCCTTACAGCATGTGATCTTGTGAGCAGTTCTGCTGAGCAACTTGTTACCCACTGAAAAAAGCAATCCAGCTACTTAATAGGACTGTCCCAAGAGCCCCCCCCCCCTCTTGTTGGCCAAGTCTAATGGATCTTTACTGAGGACCTTCAGAAGAGGAAGCAGAAAAGAAAAGAGACTTCTTAATGTGCCAGAGAAGGAAAATACCATACATACAGATTCAAGTCTGATTCTATGCTGGAGCAATAATTGAGATGAAGCATTGCCATTTCTCCCTTATAATACTGGCAGGCTTGTCAGCTAGCAGATTAGTTTAGGGTGGAAGCAGCAGGTAGATTTCCCATTGTGAGCAGTTAGCATAGCAGCCTGTTCATGGTCATTCCAATTTGCAAAGGCTTGACTTTTCATGGGGAGAGTCTATTATAGTGATAACAGCTCACCTAGATTCTGAGGAAAATAGATATAGCACTTTATTAGCTTTCTCTGGATACCTGTGGGCTTGATCCATGCTTCTTGACTTTTCAAGGTATCTGAGAGGTACGATGAATTAGAATGAGAGGTAGTTAACACATCTGTTCAGGAAAGGTAGATGCTATTGGGTTTGTGGTATACTCTGCCTGAAAAGATCCTTTTTGGATCTCTTTGTATGGGACAACTATGGCCCTGTATCTAATCACCAATTCTGGGGAATGTTTAGGAGATTGTAGTCAGGGTACACCTGAAGAACATCTGAGATGAACCAGATTATTGGACCATTTTCACTTAAGATTCAAGCTTGAATATGGGATGGACATATGCCCTCTGGATAGCCTTTAAAAGGATTTGAGAAATGTGTCCATGACAGTATTTTTGCATTTCTCAGCAACCCTCAACAACATTGGCCTGTTATCCCTCTTGACCAACAGGGAGGGATTCATAATTAGAACACTCATTCAGTGACCATTCAAAGTTATGGTGGTGTTGAACAAGGATTTATGATGGAGCTGTCACACCATCCCATAATCACATGAGGTGCTTGGCAACTGGCTTGCAATTATAAATCACAGTCTTCCCCAGCCACACAATCACCATTTGTGACCTTCACTGTGGGATTCTGATGAGCAAAGTCAATGGGGAAACCATCAGAAATCTCTTGACCGGGGGATGCTGTGACTGCTCAGAATTTGCCTGATGACAGAAACTGGGATTGCTGCAACTATTATCATAAACTGGTGCATGAAGTTACGTGATAACATGCCTTATAACCACGTTGCTTAGCAAATGAGTTTACAATTCCAAGTATTGCTAAACAAGGACTACCTATACTTCTGCTCTTGCTTTGATGGGCAGTTCCACTTGAGGTAGGGGATGACAGAATAACCAAGGAGTTGCTCTCTGTGAAATGCTGCATGGGTTCAGTTTGTCTCCTCTGCTTTTTTATATTTACATGAAACTTCTGGGTAGTTTGCTGCCCAAGCAGCAAATAACATTTCGTTGAAATCTTGTATCTGAAGTCTCTGAAAGGTCTGGATGATATGTAACAAGTTCAATGGGTTTGCATTGTTTTCACTGAGTGACATCTTCGGAATTGTCATTTGACAGGGCAACACTACTCCTGAAAGAGCAGGTCAGTGACTCAGATCCGTCTGAACCCACAGCTACTGCTTGATGGTCAGATGGAAGCTGGAGCCAGGGGGCCTTTCTGCAGCAACAGCTGGTA
Source organism: Coluber constrictor foxii (assembly GCA_038048745.1). NCBI lineage: Eukaryota > Metazoa > Chordata > Lepidosauria > Squamata > Colubridae > Coluber > Coluber constrictor. The sequence goes on from CM075961.1 coordinate 78,381,365, forward strand.
CACAAGCCACAGGCTTCCCTGAACTACAAAGACCACCTAGTGGTTAATTCACACTGTCATCGCCACTTGTCCAGATTACTACAATGTGCTTAATACGGGACTGTCTTTGAAGAACACTCAGAAATTTAAACTGCTCCAGAATGCAGCAATCCAGGTGTTGGTTGCTACAGGCCAATATGAGGATTTTCTTTTATCTGTTTATTATGAATATTTTACTGTGAGAAACATTAAACAGAGCAAAATACAAGTATGATAATGATTAATTATAATTAGAAATTCTGCATGACATTAGTATCCATTCTCACACCCCATCACTATGATTTTTAATAACTATGGAAGGAGGGGAAATTTTCACTCATTATGATTATCATCATTGTCATTACAACTTATGCAGGGAATAGACTCTTCTTCATTAAATAGCCTGGGTTTGTCTCCCCCAACAGAGTGAGTAAGTGTGCAGAAATGCATCTCTCTCCACTAGCTTTTCCTTCCAAAATAAATTCCAAAGACAAAATGTCCTTTTTGGCCTAGATCAAAACCAACAACAAACGGTGACCTCAGCCGAAGCTCCACCAATCATCTGCCAGTCCAAGCACTCTCATTTGCATGTTGATATCTTATTGGCAGCTATGGTGCTAAATGGAATGAAGGAGGCGGAGCGAGGAAGACACCCTGTTGGACCTCTTTGCAACCTGCATATTCACGAAGCACTGAATTGGGAGGGGGAGACCCACGTTTCTGCAATTTCATACACTTCAATTAAAAAACATCCTCACCCTTATTTGCAAACTATTTTCAAAAACTTGGGAAAGAGAAATGTTTTTAGTGATTTCTGAAACCACCCAATAAGATTGAGCTCAGGTGGGTCTCTTTAGGTAAAAGGTCCCATGAAGTCATAACAGATAACATCTTATGAACAAGACATAAATGCATCAAATACAGCACAAATGCCAGGAAGCAAAGCAGGATTAAGAGCAAGAATAGATAATAGTAATAATACATAGCCATAAGCCCCCAAAATGGCTATTAGAGCATGAAATATTCTGGAAAAGGATTTACAAGAAATGCAAAATAGCTTTCATTCAGCAGCCACGGTGTCAACTGATCACATGGAAGCACAATTTGCTTTGACTTGGCTATCACAATTGTGGTGGGAAGAACCCCATGTGTCAATTTTATACTCTGGAATATGTTATCTTTTAACATACATACTGAATTATTTGAGATTTCCATACCAGGAATGGTTTGAAATTGAAGCTAACAGCATCTAGGCTCCCTATAAAACACCACCCATTAGGTAGGGCAATTTTACCCTAGATTCAGGAATTGGATCTCAGGGATAACTTCATCTTTCTTTTCTTTTTCTGCCAGGATTCCCCATATTTATAGTCTAACACCAAGCAAGATAACTATTTGCCTGTGCTTGGATTGTACCACTCAGGCAACAGGGAGGCACTTGCACAATTTAATACTTCTCTATAGAGAAATACTTCCTTTGCATGAAAAGTTATATTTAACAGAAAATGAGTTCATTTTGCCCTTACCAATCCACCCCAAAAGACACACACCTGCTTACAGGAAGATATTTATAGTTAAATGGAATGGAAACCCTCAGTGATGTGAGCTCCCATCTATAATACAAAGTGATCCAGCCCCAATGCAGGTTTATGCAGCAGTAAGAACCAGGGCTTGCACATCTGTCTCATAGGCGTTTCAACAGAAATATATATCCAGCCAAATGTAGGCTTAATGCTTGAATTACAGCAGCAGGATATGCAAAAGGAAAATATATATTTTTTAAAAATTAAAGCTGTTTGTCAGGGAAGCAGCCCCCAAACAGCACAGGCTGGCAGGCTGTACGTGCATTCTTTGAGCAAACATTACATATCAGCATGTACACAATGCAGCTTCTAAAAAAAGACTATCGTGACTGCAAAGTTGAGGGGGAAGGCAAGACTGGTACGACCAGATTGATACCCCTCCCCATTTCTAAAGCACCCAACAGGATGTCCTCTCATCCACGTAAAGCTTATAGGCACGGCTTGTACCAGGAGTTCCTGGAACCAGTGCCAGACTATGCTCTCTCGGCTGTTCCTCACAACGGCTTACATGACGGTGCTTGGCCCTCTGCCAGCAAGGGAGGCCAGGACGGCACCTGAGGACAGTATGTGCCAGCAGCAGAACACGAAAGAAAGGCACAGAGATTCTTCCTTATAGCTTTTGGGATTTCCCCAGAGAGGTTGGAGGGGAGAAGAGAAAGAGCAGGGAATGCAATAAATTGTTTTGATCCGGGCGCCAGGTTCCAGGGAAGGAAAAGAGACAGAATAGCCCTGTGAACTCCAGGGGTGGGAAGGGAAGAAAGAAAGACTTGGAAGAGATTCTGGTTTGAAATATTTGTGTGCTAGAAATGAGACAGTGAGCTTTAGTTGCCAAGTTCAAATCTTCCCTGAATGTAAAATTCAATAAGAAGTCTGAGTCATCACCATCTCTTAGATTTAGAGTTATTGTATATGGATACTATGGGATGGATAAGGCAACCCTGGGTGCCATGTTGCATATTTTGAAGAGAAAAATAAGGTGGGTTTTTTTATAAACATAGCAGGTAAATATATATGCAGCAACTACCTCCCCACCACCACTACATACATTTACAACCAGCATCCCAACTAGAATATTCTATTAAACAAGATCAAACTTGTTCCCTCATTGCATGATGAGCTGTTGTGGAAAACTGGATATTCAATCCATATGTAGTCATTTGTTGGGATGAGCTATTGTGAAAAACTGGATATTCAATCCATATATAGTCACTTGTTGGGATGGGACACTACAGAAATCAAATCAAATCAATAAATAAAGCTATAATTGCTCAGATAATGGCTGTGAAGAGAATGCCTGTGTGGAAATAGTTCTTTTTATGGTGGCCAAACTCATTTTAATAAAATGTAAACCCTCCCCCCCTTTCTTTATGAAAGAAGGATACATAACTCAAGAATAATGGATCTCTCAGATGGGCAAAACCAGAGAAGAGTAGAGCATTTTACCTCAAACTTGTAAGTAAATCCTATTCCTTAGTGTTTGTGTATATTAGTCAATTAATCAATGAGCTAGGTGCTCAAAACCTAAATAACTCAGGGCAAGTTATGCCAACATATGAAAAATATCCCCAATCGGAAGAGCAAAATCCCAAAACCAAACACATAACCATTCTGACAAAAATAAATAAATAATGAAATTAAAAAATATCTCCACAATCATCGTATTCGCAAGACCTGGAAAAATAACCAAGTCTTCAATAATTTCCTGAAGCACATATGGATGGGATCCACGTGAATTTTGAGGACAGAGGACAAAATGTCCAACAGTGTAAGTGCGCTTTTTGGGTTGTGAAACATGACACTCATAAGTGTACCCACCCTGTTCCACGGAATTGGACATGCAAGGACAACTGGACACAAGCTGTGCATCAAATCGTTAGGCCCTATGACACCAAGTGCCCAAACCAGGATGCGTGCTAGTGTGCACACGCGCCGGAGCGCAAGAAACCAGAAAACCATCTGGTTTTCAAGTTTCTGGTGCTCCGATGCACAAGTTGAAGAGCAGCTGGTTACAGTGCATGTGCCCACAGAGAGGGCTCTGTGTGCCACCTCTGGCACACGCGCCATAGGTTCACCATCACAGCCCTATGACATGAAATGGCTTTAAAGGTGATAACTAGCACCTTGAATTGAAAAGGGAAGTCAGCTGCCAACCAGTGCAGTACACAAAGCAGAAGGGTCACATGGGCACAACATGATACCTCCATGCCCTTGCTGCCATATTCTGAACCAGTTGTAGTTTTGGAATGGTCTTTAAGGGTAGCCCAATAAATAGCATGATATAATAATCCAATCATGAAGTGGCTAGGGCATAAGTGACAGTCTCAAGGTCCTCCAGTAAAAGCTACAAAAGTATTTGTGTGAAGGCCCCCTTTGCCACAGTTTTGGACTAGGAGCTGAAAATCCAAGAAAAAAGCCAAATTGTGCACAAATTTCATAAGAAGAGCTGCAACCCTACTGAGGATCAGCAATAGAATCCCTCTAGATGCAAGAGACCAAACAGACATAGCCCCATTGTCGTGTAAGAATTGAATCTGAATCCTGTACATGTCTTCCTTTCCAGACATTTATAGCTTCCAGACACTGGCTTAGGACTTTGATGCAGTGCTTGGCTGGCCAGGTGTCAAGATTGTTGGGAATCATTCACATATTAATGATATGTGATCTTAAATTGGTAGATGACTTCACTTAGCAGTTTTATGTAGATACTACGCAGAAAGGGAGCAAAGTGTCAAGCTCTTCAGCACCTCGCAACTGAGGGGCCATGGGTGTGATCGCTCCCCACCTACCAATACCAACTGAAGCCAGTCATAAAGAAAGGAGGAAAATGACTGCAAAATTGTGTCTTCCATTCCTAAACCCTAAGGCCAATTCAAAACGATTGAACAATTGACAATACTGGAAGTGCCTGAGAGATTAAGAAGCCTGAAAATTACACTCATCCTAGCTTTGACCCTGGGCATTAACAAGAGAGACCAATGTTATCACTATACTAAATAATTCTTCTAGGGTCCTTTTGAGCTAGAGACCAATACCGTCTCCACCATGTTGCCAAGAAAGGGAAGGTTAGAGACTGAAAGATAAGATTTAAGTCTGTTTTCCTGAAGACAGAACATACCTATCTCCTTCAAGGTTGAGTGGATCACCTCCTCAAAGAAAATAACATCACCACATAAATTCAACCACAGGTCAACTCTCAGGTGGCTTTAGCCATCCAGGAGAGATCTGGATCTAACAAACAGGTGGGTGAAGAAAAAGGCTAAAGAATCCTATCTAGTTTCTTAGGGATCACAGAACTAAAGTTGCTTCAAATAGCTGTAAAATGCCTTGTCCTGGGCACCTCAAGTGAATTATGTCCAATTGGAGCCCAACTGTTTGCAAATTGACCAAGTAACAAGATTATTCCCCACAGCAGGTCTGCAGATAGTCTTGCAGCCCTCTCCAGCAGTGACAATCTCCCTAAGCATGAATGCTGGGTAAACACTTGGCCACTTTTATCACTATAATGTAATATTTAATACAGGCTCTTAATCATGTTTGATGATTTTTCATCTTTCTCCCATAGCACATCAGGCATCTCTTCTTGCACTTCATTTGATGGAACTCCTCAGAAAACCAAGGCACACCTAGTAGAAAGAGAGAAACCTCAAAAGGGCAATCTAGTCTGAGTCTCCAGCTGCATGTCCATTCTGAATTGCAATTAGAGCCTTAGTTGAACTGTCTAGCACAGATCCAGAAGAGGATCCCACCCCCCAATGTTTTTGTATTTTATACAAACATATACTCCGTCTTGTGCAATAAGTGAGTAACTATTTACACACCCTCTAACTTACATTTATCACAGAACGTAGAAATCTGGAAACAATATTATAAGCATTCCAGAAAGGAAAGCATTTTGCAACCAGTGTTCAGAATCCCTCCCTTGCTTCCTATTTTAAGATTCTCAACAGAATACATAGGGAGAATGCTTTGCTAAATAACCATTTGTCTGGAACTTCTCTCTCATGGTTCTGCCTTTTGACTATCTGAAGAGGGCATTTTATTGATCATATCAGCCCCATGTAATTTCATCTCAAGATCAAAGATCCAAGGGAAATTTAAACCCCAGTAATCCTCATTTGAAAAATAAGCAGAGGTTAAATTCCTGATGCTAATCTGAACAGAGGGCAAAGAGATTTGTTGGCAGAATTTTAGGGGAAGGCTGCTGAATGTAAACACATCAGGCAAAATCTGAACAAATCCAAACCTTTGGATTCTCCCAACTCTTGCAAAATCACACGTTTTGGGAAGAGGTCAATACCAGTTCTTTGCAGCAGGTGGCAGTATGGCTTACTCATATTAGCTCCACCCAGAATATGATTGGAGAAAAGTGTATCCTAGTCAGAATAATCACTAACATTACTAAACATTTTATTCATTTACTCATTGACATTTCATCTAGCATTGGCTATGTCTTATCAAGTCCATATTCAGAACTGCATAGGTCAAAAAGGCATCTCATGATGGCTGACTTTGCATACAACATGCAAATCAGTCAATGGAAGGCTCAACCATTGTCAATTGTGTGTGTGTGTGTGTGTGTGTGTGTGTGTGTGTGTGTGTGTGTGAGAGAGAGAGAGAGAGAGAGAGAGAGAGAGAGAGAGAGAGAGAGAGAGAGAGAGAGAGAGAGAGAGAGAGAGAGAGAGAGAGAGAGAGAGAGAGAGAGAGAGAGAGAGAGAGAGATTTTATTTGGTATTATTTTCTGTTCTCCATACATCATGGACTTAGAAACCAGAAGGAAAAGAAGGAAAAAAAACCCAGAAAGTAGTGAATGTGATTTCACTCAACCAGGCTTTGCAGAAACATCTTGATTACGTACGAAAAACCTGGCTTAAAGAAAAACACACATAAAACCTATGAAAAGTAAGAATATATATCAGGATATTTATAAATAGGCTGTATGAACAAAAATGATTGCCTCCAAACTCTTTAGCTATATCATACAGATAATTTCTGTCCTTCATACAAGAGCATGAGAAAAGAGCTTCTCTGAAACAGGAAGTACTGTATCCTATTATTACATTCCTGGGACAATTAATCATGGTGGCTTTAGGCAAGTGTCTCACCTGTCTTTTAGCCAAGCCCAACCTTCAAAACTTTCCAGGAGTGATGGGTGTTGAAGTTGGGTATTTCTGAATGATGTCTGATTAGATGAGTTGGAGGCTAGAGTAACCTGCTCATATGCACAAGGTAAGCTGAAAGACATTAATACAGGAGGCTCTCATTCCATCACTTCCCAATGAATACCCTGAAATAAGTCATTTACAAGTTGGAATTGCCAATGATCTATTCCTTGAATTGAGTTACCTCATTCCTCTAATTGTAAAGGCCAGAGTTGGTTGGGAGAACGAGACCGGCTAACTTCAGATATGTCACCTTGAGCTCCTTACACAAAGAGGGGATTACCTGTATGATCAAAAGAAATATTAACATATATTTCATTGTGATGAATTTGGGCAAAAGTGGGCAGCCACAGAGACTGGGGCAAGATTTCCAGACTAAAGGATGAGGTATTGGCTGGCATCAACCCAACTTTGAAGTCTACCGTTGCTAGATTCCTTATGCCTAGTGTTGTTATTAAGTAGAGCCCTTAGTGCTCTGTTTGTTCATTTGCACTTTTGTTGGTTATTAAAATTGTGAATGCACATTCTTTTAGAGTCTGAGACAATACTAATGCTTTCTGCTTACACGTGTCTGGCATGCCAACTTTACCATTGAGGAAAACATTGATATTGCCCTTTTTCAGATCGCTGTCACTAGTTACACAGTGAAGAGATTCTATGATTGCTATTCAAATCTATTCCACATGACCTTTATCTGCATGTCTCAATTTCTTCTGGCATGATGTTGCCTAATTAGATGACCCCCTCCCCCCCACCTCCAGAGAATAAGTTATGGAACAGGGGTGCCATCTAGTGGCCAGGTGTGTTCATCACTAGAAACCAACCACATACAGACAGATATATTTGGAGAGGGGAGGGGAATTGCCTGGAGGAAAAAAAGCATTTTTTAGGTTACCACTCACAAGATGAGGTCTCTCTTCCTGCTGCTGGAAAGCTCTTAAGCTTATAAATGAACATTGGTTTCAAAAATTAAAGCACGGAGATATGAGCCGAGGTGGTGCAGTGGTTAGAGTGCTGTACTGCAGCTACTTCAGCTGACTGCTAGTTCAGCAGATCAGCAGATCAAATCTCACCGGCTCAAGGTTGACTCAACCTTCCATCCTTCCGAGGTGGGCAAAATAAGGACCCAGATTGTTGGGGTCAATATGCTATTTAGTATACTGTCAATTGTTGTAAGCCACCCAGAGCCCTTGGAGAGTGGGTGGCATAGACATATGATTAATAAAATAAATAAATATGATTAATAAATAGCTTAACCTGAAATATAATTTAAAAATTAGATTATGGTGTCCTTCAGCATCAACCCATATGCACACAACAGAATACATTCTCTACTCAAATTTATGTGTACAAATAAACTGTGAGACCATGAATTCTAGTTCTGCCAGGTGGATGCCCTTGGGCCAGACACAGGAAGGAGGGAATAACAAACCAAATTGGAGAGTCAGTTTGGTCTAATGCAGAGCTGAGTATTTTATGGCTCCTGGGCCACATCTGGCCCTTTGGCTGTCCCTGTCCGATCCACCCATCCATTGAGGTGAACTGGATCTCAGAAAACAACTTGCAGAAGGGCAAGAAGAGAAAGTACTTTTCTGTGCCACTTGCCCCTTGGCTGGCACAGCCTGAGGAGATGATGGTGATGGCAGCCATCATGTAAAGTCAACTGGGCTCAGCCAACAACCACTGCCTTCTTGAAGTGCAGCCTTGTGGGCGAGTGGGTGAAATGCAGCCAGCAGCTATTGGTTCAGCTCTCCACAACAGTTCCCATTCCTCATGTGGCCCTTGGGAACATTAATTGCCCAACCCTGGTTAACCACTTCTAATGGTTAAGCTAGAAGTTTAACCATTAGCTAGAAATCAGGAAACTGTTCTAGTTCTGTCTTAGATGTGAAAGTCATCTTGATAACTTTGGGTCACTCACTTTTCTCACCCAACCCTTTCTCACAGGGTTTCTGTAGCATTGAAAATATGAGAAGAGGAAGGAATATGACTGCTGACTCTGAAAATCGAACATGAAGGATTAAAAAAAAACTTTTTAAAAGGCATAATATAAAATAAATCTATAATATCAGGTTTGCCACCAATAAAAAAACCCACCAAAAGAATTACAGATTATTGCAACTGCAACCATCAGCTGAAGTCACATTTCCTAGCCAGGATGGAAATAAAGTTTAAAAACAGATAAATGAAGACTTTGTCTTTCCAGGTATATCACTTTTTAAAAAATCATCAACAATGCAATCATATATTGGAGAGTTTACATTCAGGGAAACCTAAATAATGGTGCTAATTTTAATCACACATACATAAATAAAATACTTGGAATCCATGTGGTGCTTTCCGTACATAGTTATAGTACACTTAAAAGTTGACAGTAACTATATTAGTATCAATTTCTTCCTGCTGTAATAACAAGGAGGAGAGTTTAGTTATATATGACAAAATTTGAACAGTGAAGTTTCCATTTCTGCTTCCATCGTTTGGAAACAAGAAAAGAAACTCAGTTACTGGCACATTAAGTTTTGGTTGTGACCTAATTTCATTTATTAAAATTCTTTTAAATTAAAAAAATGAAAAGTTAGCAGGCTGCAAAGAGAAGGCCAGCTTAACTGTAATCCTTCTTTCTAACAATGCTTCTTGGTCCCACACAGACCCTTGTGGCATAGTTAGAAAATAAAGAAGTACATGTTATCACATATAGTTTCATGTACTTTCTTCAGGGTATAAGCTTTCTATAACTGGCCACAGCTACTACGACAATTACACTGATTCCCCCAAAATAAGACATCCCCTGATAATAAGCCCAATTGGGTTATTTTGAGTGCATGTCAATAAGGCCAAGCGCTTATTTCAGGGTTCAAAAATATATAAAACAGGGTTTTATTTTTGGGGAAACACAGTATTTTAAGAAGGTACCTCTAAAACATCTCAAAATCCAAAGGTAGGAACTCTATTCTACATGATTTGGAAACAGCTTATTGGAGAGGAGGGGAGACAGAAATTATCCCATTCAAGTCTGCTCTGGAAATACCGTTCTATCATCAACACATGAATCACATGGTCTTCTTGGAGATGGTTCCTAGGTTCCGGGCTTGCCATGACAGACCTGGTTAGCTTTATCCTTACAGATCTACATCAGTCAATACAGGCATTTTAATTTTAATTTGGAAAGGACTTTGCCCCATATACTGATCTCTCAATATGAGGCAATTAAGGGTTTTTTAAAAAATCAAATTGCTTTAATATGGTTTTTAAAACTTTTGTCTTATTAATAATAACTTTATTGTCATTGTACATGTATTTTTTAATTTTTTAATTTTTAATTAGATTTATATGCCGCCCTTCTCCGGAGATTCAGGGCAGCTTACAAGGCGTTAAGCAATAGCCTTCATACTTTTGTATATTTTTTATACAAAGTCAGTTTATTGCCCCCACAAACTGGATCCTCAATTTAGAAAGCCTTCCACCTTAGAAAGGATGGAAGGCTGACTCAACCTTGAGCCTCAAACTGGTGCAGACAGTTGGATGTTAGTAACAGGCTATTCAGCCAGTTGAGCTATCTGAGCTGTATACACTGTATACACAGTATACCCATACAACCCATACTCACACATACCCATACCCATACGTTATTGTTGTATGTTATAAATTATATTAAATTTATATTGTTAAAAGTTGCCTGCAGCCCCATCTCGTGAAAAGATAGAATATAAATCTGACAAACAAACAAATTCCGAGCAATCCTTTCTTCTAGAATTCTCTGAGTTTCTTGCTATCCCCCAACTAACAGTGAAAAAACTCAAAAGCCTGCAAAGAAGTCCACTTCAATATAATTTTTTTGTACAATTCTAACCCCCATTCACTTTCTTGTATCTTGATAGAGGGTTTATAGCCTATAGCAATTTACTCACTTTCTGTGTTTCCATCAGGTTCTTTTCAGTCTTCTTTTTCCATCCTTAGTTTGATTTCTCCATTTAGCTCTACAGTATCAGATTTATCCTCCTGACTGAGTCTTGGCAGACCCAGTACTAACTTTCAACTAGGCAAAGAACAAATACTGAAAACGAAGACCGGCAGCAGTCTTGAGGCTGAACTACCAGCTATGTTCCTATCAAGAACAGAAATGATAGACCTGGAAATTGCCTTTGCTCAATTAGCAGCCTGGTGTGTATGTTTGGGGAGGGGGCGGTACATCTTGAAGGACAGAAGGTACACATGGATTAAATTAAAGCCGCCCTGAGTCTTCGGAGAAGGGCGGCATTTAAAAATCAATCAATTAATCAAACAAACAAATAAATAGTTACTCCCTAACTTTAAGTAACACTATAATTTAAGTTACTCCCTAAGTACCTTCCCTGTCCTTCTAATTCTCTGTCCTTCCAATTATTGCAAACAAGAGCAAAATAGCTTAATTTGAAAGAGATTTGCCAGTATTACATTGAAGGACCTTGAGCAAAGTCAGTATTTCCTCAGGCGTTTATAAAAACAGAAATTGCCTCTTTGTGAAGTGATCACTACGAGAAAATGGCAAAAAACAGAAAGCAAAAACTGTGTTGTAAACTTCAGGGTTTGAGAGATGAGAGAATTCCAAAACAGTTTGGTCCACCATCCTTGCTTAACTATTCTGGCTGCCAATACTTCATGCCAGCAAAGTCTGGGCAAACACAGGCAGCAATACAACTGCCTGACAGACAGGCAGTCTCAGCAGCAAAAGACACCTGCTGCGTTGTGGGGCTCAAGAGGGTCCAGTCCCTGCCAGTGTCAGAGAATGGGTTCATTATCCTAACTATCCCCACCTCTACTTGGCACTTCCAGATGCGACAGACAGAGGGATAAACAGACCCAGCTTGCAGCCTGGCACACATGGAGACAAGCCCTTCTTAGGAGTGGAAGTAGACAAAATCACAGTTGTTCTGGCTAGCAAATAAATGGGACCAAGAACTACACAATTCTCTCCCTTTCTCACTCATACACATAGCCACACAAGCATAAACAACATATGGTTTGAGTCAAAGGATATTGGTGAACTTGAATGATGCAATAAACTGGATCAGCATCTATGAGAATTACTATAATGCAATGGATTCAAATATAATACAAGAATTTGCATCATATCAGACTCCCTATTTATATCAGGTTTCTCAAGGTAATCTCTCTCCCCCCACCCACCCCAGTTGTTGGCTGTTATAATTTACCAGACAGAATGGATATTGACTCTGTAGTCCAAGAACATCAACTGTGGAAGAGCTAGCCTGTAGGAAATAAATATTTGCACTGATGTCATTTACTCAACTCCATTTTTCAACATCTAGAACAGGGGTGTCAAACTTGCGACAACATGTCATCACGTGACATATCGCAACTTCCCTCCCCTTTGCTAAAACAGGTGGGCGTGGCCAGTGTGTGACGCATCCAGCCTGCAGGTCGTGACTTTGACACCCCTGATCTAGAAGAAATTTGCTTGAGGAAAGTATTCTGAACATTGCATTGATATGCAATCAACATGTGAATGACTCACAAAATTGGCTCAGATTTTTCTCAAAAACTAGTTTAGAGGAAACATGGGTATAGAAGCAGGATCATCAGACCAATGAAGATATATCCTTGATGGACTTTATATGTGGTCTGGGTTTCTTTTAAGCCTCAGTGATAATTGGAAATCTGCTCAGAAATCTGGGGTTGATGGCCAGAAGTATTTTTTATAAACTTATGCTGCTATGTCAGATGTGACAATATTGTCACAGAATTGAACATGTTCCAGTTATTCACAGTAAAATCCAAGCTGGGTTATTGGTTTTATTAGGTAACTAATTCAGGAAATTAGGTCAGTACAAAATGAAAAAGGCTTCATTTGGTCAAGTGGTTTGGGTATGTTTGCATCTATCTGCAATTTTGTTTTACAGGAACTGTATCATTCTGCAGTAATGGAAGGTAACTATATGATCCAGAGAAAAGATAAAGCTACTTTAAAGAGTCACAGACAAATGCCACATTTGTACTCCCCAACAGTCCCAATTATTTCTGAATACTTCTAAAACAGCCTCTTGGATATTAGTGACTGGCTTACATGGAATCAATAAAGTTTATACTTACAGCAGTGATGAATACATTTTCAAGTTCATTTCATCTTTTAATTTTTAACACTTTAAATTATTTGGGTCCAAATAATTAAGGACTGACTACTTTCATCTCAAGCGCCTGCATTCTGAAGATATATTTATTTCTATGTGGTATAAATGGAAGTCATCATAGTAGCAGATACTGTTCAAGAAAAAAAGATCTTTTTGATAGTGACCTCACATCGTACAACAAGCTTCAGGCCCCTTGTCTGTAGATTCACTGGAAAGCTCTGAATACATGTATTCTCAGTAGCAATTTCATGATTTCTATTTTTGCACTGTTGGTCTTATTGGTAATTAACTTTGAAATTAATGCTATTTGTACTCCATTTTTATTATACAGATGGCTGGATGTGCTTACAGGTAGCTATAGAAATTAAATAAATTCACAATAAAATTTTAAAATATCAATTATTTCTGTATTTTTGCATTCATTTTCATGGAGAAGGAGTTTACGTTATTTGTTTTGAAGCAGAAATCCCTTAAATCTGGCAATTATGGACAACTCTCAGTCCTTCCATTCCCTTTTTAGGTGAGATGGTAGAGGCCTAGATTCAGAGAGTTCTAGATAAAGCAGATTATTTGGACCCTTTTCAATCAACTTTCTGACTGGAATCAAGATAAGCTTGGCTACACTTGTAAATGACCTATGATGGAGTGAGATTTTGCTGGCCTTGCTAGATCTCTTAACGTCCTTGATAATGTTAATCATAGTGTCTTCTTGTGGACCACCTGGGGATTCTTATTCTCCCTCCATCAGTGGTTCCAATTAATTTGGGGGGAGAAGAGGCGGAGCTGCTGGTTTTCTGTTGTGGAGTGTTGTAGGGGTTGACCTTCCACCCCCTTTTTTCATAAGATTTAATATCTGCATGAAGCTGTGAGGAAGGTCATCAATCTGTGTAGCGTAGGGGGATAATGCCTCTTACTAAAGGCAGCAATTAACACCAGCTGCCTGTAATTTCTATGAGTTCAATCCTACCCAGGCTCAAGGTCGACTCAGCCTTCCATCCTTTCTAAGGTGGATAAATTGAGGATCCAGTTTGTGGGGGCAATAAACTGACTTTGTATAAATATACAAAAGTATGAAGGCTATTGCTTAACGCATTGTAAGCCGCCCTGAGTCTCTGGAGAAGGGTGGCATATAAATCAAATTAAAAAAAAAATCTGGTTGTTAATAATATCCAGCTATGTATCTCCATCCCAGATAACACTGAAGATACAGTTAGCCATCTATCTCTATGCCCGAAAGCCTTTAGTATTTAGGTAGGGAGAAATAGGCTAAATTTTAACCCCAGCAAGATAGAGTGGTTGTTGATCTATTCTAGAAGTTGTATCCTACCTAAAGAGCAAGTGCAGACCTTTGTACAATTTCATTTTGGTGCCCATTGTGGCTGCTTCTGGATAGGTTGATGGGTCACATTCTCTTCTGGATAGGTTGATGGGTCACATTCTCTTGTACCTCGTGTTTCAACTCTTGCAATCTGCTACACATGGAGCTGCCCTTAAAAACCACTTGGAAGCTAAAAGCAATCCAGAATACAGCAGCCTAATTATAACAGACTTTTTACCCATTTAACATCTCTACTGTATTATGTGGGCTGAATTAACCCTAAAGAAATCAAATAATTGGGTTCACATCATCACACTGAAATTATTAAAAGGAAAAATAAGGAAGATTAAAATTAATCTTAGTGCAGGTAGCTAACTAGATCTGTTGATTTATAACTGACCTGAGTGTTTTGTGAACACAAGCACAGAGAAACTATAGTCTATCTTGCTCATACTATCCACCTAAGTCACAGCACATTCACTTCCCAGGCTGAGTAACAAATGAGATTTGAGGAAAATGAAATGGAGATGAAGTGTACGTGACTGGGACAAGTTAATACATATCATTTGACTACTAGAATGTACTTGGCCAGCCCCTTTCTCTCTTTTGAACCTGTCAAATGTTTTTCCTAATTGTTTTTCAGGCTGAACCTCTTTTGTCATTCCCATATCCTTTTTGTCAAAAGCTCACCTTTTGTTGTTATTCTAAAAGTAAAATAAAATAGAGAGAAATATATGAAAACAAACAAAACCCGCTGAAGTTTCTTAAGACTTCACATTCCTAACTTAATGCCAGATTTGCAATTCAGTTTCCTTTCTGGAAACAAACAAACAAAGACCGAGGATACTGCTGTGTGAATTGACAGCCTTTAGTTATAGCATTTGGAAATTACCTCACAAACTTGGTTGAAAATGAACTTCTCTATCAGTTCATGACATGACTGCAACCTCTGTGCATATTGCACATGCCTGTAAACTTACATACTTTTTTTTTCACATGCATAACATTACCTGCCTCCCCAGACATTAATTTTTATGTGGGAAAGAGGAATGTTATCACTTCAGTTTACCAGATTGGTTCTGCTACCATTTCAGAAAGCTAGAATTCAGGTATCAACTGGTTAGTAGTAACAACTGGTTACTAATCCAGTGTATTTCACATAAAACCTGTACCCTGAATTTTGATATGAAGTTGTTTTCAGCATTGATTATAGTTCGTATATGATTGCCTGTAGTTAATCCTTAATTGCTACAGCTAAATTTATAAGCCACAATCACAAAAATTATGATTTTCACCTGTTGTTGGAGATTTGGCTTCTAATGTATGCAAAATCATAAACTTATTCTTTATAAAATCTGGATAGAGAGATTCTACGTAAGTACTGTGTGCTAGGATAAGTTTTAATAAATATTTGCCTCGCAGTGATTGCAGTAAGAAGTGAAAATCCACAAAATAGTAATAGAAGCCAATAATTACAGATAAGATTATTCTAACAAAAATACGACTTTTCAATGGAGGTAAACTCACACATTAAGCTTCAATCTGTGAAGTGTCTAGCTAGAGAATATGCACATATAAGAATGGAGAAAAGACCTTACATATTGCATGGAAGTTGTCTTTTGAAAACATTATCTTGTCCTAATCCAGGACCTTTGTTGTAATCTCTACTATCACCTGTGGCAGTGTAGCACCCCAATTAAATCACAAATAAATTGTAAATTACTGAACTCTCAAATTCTTGGGTGATTTGGGTGGATCAGAAAGATGGTCAGAAAGAGCTACTGACTTTTCCCCTAATTACCATCATAGATATAAATAACATTTGATCTCTGAATTTTTTAAAATAACATCAACAGAACGGAGAACATGTTTGTGTCAGATTCACAATCTGACACATCCAGAAGTCATCAGGTTCTATTTTAGGTTAAAATAATCCAAAGATGACAGAGTTGAGGATTGCCTCTTTCCAATAACCTAAATCAGAGACAGGCAGCATAGTATATGCAATTACCAGCAACCTATAAAAACTCTTCAGGTCACTCAGTAAGCTCTCTAAACCAGGGGTCAACAACCTTTTGGGCCTCAGGGACCACTAAATTCATAATTTTAAATTCCGCAGACCACTAATATGATCTGCCTAATGACCAGCTGGTTGGGTGTAGCTAGGTGGTCATGTGACTGGATGGGCATAGCCAATTCAATATCACTCACGTCAAGGGGCACCTTGCCAACCTCTACTCACCCCTCCCCTCCCATCCACCCATTGGCTGTCTGCCTGGGCTCCAGAGGTGTTTCAGCAGGTTCTGACCAGTTCTGGAGAACCAGTAGTGGAAATTTTGAATAGTTCAGAGAACCGGTAAATACCACCTCTGACTGGCCACACCCCCATCTATTCTCTGCCTCCCAAATCCCAGCTGATTGGGAGGAAATGGGGATTTTGCACTAACCTCTCTCTGGATTAGGAAGGGAATGGAGATTTTAAGTATCCTTCCCCTACCATGCCCACCAAGCCACACCCACAGAACTGGTAGTAAAAAAATTTGACACCCACCACTGCTGGGCTCCTTAGGGCCCCAACAGGAAGCAGTTGTTGGGGCTAAGCAGCCACCACGAGAAAGAGTTGGCAAAACAGCTCAGTTCAAATTGGATCTGACCGAGAACGAGGCTCATCAGAAGCATCTCACTGAGGACTATGAGCATAGGCTTTCCAAACAGAGGGAAGACCTGTGGGAGTGCAAGGCCAGGTACAGGCGCCTAGAGGCTCAGTGGGCTAAAATGATCAGCCAGTTCCAGGCCATGATGCAATCCCACTGGAACAAGGCCCACCAGCTCTCTGCCACCAGCATCACTTCCCTCCAGCCTTCGCCCAAAGCCCCACATCAGGAGGCTGAAACAGGCTCCAAGTCAGGATTTCTGTCCCCCTCCAACCCGCACAAAAAGACCCCAAAAGGGGAGACTCTCTGCAGCAACACAAACGTTCACTGCACGGATCTGGCCCAGGGTCCGTAGTTTGAGGACCGATTTAGTGCAATATAAAAAAATGCAAATGATTTTTCTGCGGACCACTAAAATTTTCTCAAGGACCACCAGTGGTCCATGGACCCCCAGTTGGCAACCGCTGCTCTAAACCACTTGATTTTGTTTACCTTTTTTTTTAGGTTCTTTCAATTCAGCTAATGTTATCATGTGAATCATGGTGTGTAATCTTTATTTATAAATAACTACAGCAGAAAAGTAAGACTGCTTTTCACTGTATATCTAAAAGTAGTTATGAAATTGAACTCTCCCACTAGCACCACTAAATATTATTTAAAAGGCTTTGGATCTTCTACTTTTATTTTCAGCCTTCACACAAATCTGCATTTTGACTCACAGCCTTGTTCACACACCCACATGGGCATTTTAGCAATTTCAGCCACATACTAGCATCCATTCACAGGGTAGTCCTATAAGTAGGCGTGTGCTTGAGTTATGGTTCTCCTTCAAAGGGGAATGTATGCTCAGAAAACTTCACCTACAACAAAAGAACACACCTGAAAAATTGATTTGTTTCTTTGTCCAATAGTAATCGATTCAGAGAAGTTGATGAAGCAAAAGATTTCAATGTAATAATATTTTCAAAGCAATACACTATTTCTCAAAGTTTCTAGATTTTAGTAATAGAAGGATTTTGTGGTCCAGGTTTCTCAACAATAATTAGTTTATTTAACCCCCAACCTCTACAAACTATTTTTTGTGAATCACACATGAATTAGCCAACAATCATAAAAAGAGGCCATTTGATATAATAGAATAACAGGAAAACAGAGATGGAAGGGAGCTTGGAGGTCCTCTAGTCCAATCTCCTGCTCAAGCAGGAAACCCTATAACAGTGATGGCAAATCTTTTTGGCACTCAGTGCCAAAAAGGGAGCGTGCGCGCACACGCTCGCTTGTCAGGGACGCGACCTGGAAGAGGAGCTGCCCAGTGTGCAAGTGCACGCCGGAAATCAGAACTTCCAGTTTCCAGCACACACATGGATGCCAGGCAGCTCCTCTTCCGGTTTATGGTGCACACGTGTCAACTGGCCGGCACTCATGCACACAAGGAAACCGGAAGACCAGCTCTTCCTATTTCCAGCATTGCCGCGCACCCAAAGACCAGCTGATCGTTGTGCGTGCATGTGTGCCAGGAACCTGGAAGAGCAACAGGCGAGGTTGTGGTTGCTGGGCAACATGGCTCTGTGGGCCACTTCGAGCACATGTGTCATAGGTTCGCATGACAGCCCTATAACATTTCAGACAAATGGTTGTCCAATCTCTCCTTAAAATACAACAAAGAGAGGGAGATATACCCCTTTACTGAAAAATATCTACCAGTAAGAGAGCTGTCTCCATGAGATTGTTTGTGAAGGGATGGGCTTCTGAAAGATATGCTATAGAGTATGCTGGGTCCCTGCCACAAAGTGTTGTCTTTTTGCGAGAAACTGAAATGCGGTGCTTTGCCTACTTAAGAGGACACTTAGGGTCAAGCCCAAGACCCAACCTAAAGCTCATGAAGAAGATGAGTATCACACAGCCTTTAGAAATAGAGGAAAGAAACTAGGCAAGAGAACCTCAAAGATCCTAGAGAGTTTATTTTCGATTGCTCTCTGAAACAAGCCACGATTTTTACAGGAGCCACTGCTGTGAGTGCAAAGGACATTGTCCACAAAGTGTTGTCTTTTTGCGAGAAACTGAAATGCGGTGACCCTCTGCACAGCCAGTCCAGAGCCAGCAATTTTACAAAATGTAACTGCATTTGAGCAAAGTGGGGAGAGTATGGTGCCCTTCAAATGACTCACAGGAAGGCACAAGCCATGCTTTGAGAACCATTGTAGCAATGCAATGCAATATTATCCTCACACTAACAATTAGGAGCTGCCTACTGGCTTTTCTAGTTCATAATTAATTCTGATTAAAATAAGAACAAGAACCACCCAGCTTTTCTCATTTACATCTTATCAAAGTACAACTCATACTCTGGCAACATCTCTGATCTGCTATGTCCCCGTGGTGTTGCCTTTCTCCTGTCCTCAGTAATGACTAACTGTACGGATGTTTTTCCTTAAGTTGTCAGGAACCAGTGATAATTTCAAGGTGCATACACTCTTAATCTTAACTATCCATGTTAGCAAAAGTACAGCCCACTATCTATAGATTACATTGGTGTATACAATCCTTTCTCTTATGTCCCTTATGGCTCCCTTAATGTTTTATCTGTGTAAAAAGAGCTGATGTCACTGCTAGAATTATTTGGTCTGTTTTGTGGATGTTTGGGTGGTTTAGGGGTGGGGAATTTTGGTCGGTGGGGGTATGTCTGGGGATTGTCATGTGTATTGAGCTTGGACTCTGGTTATTATGTGAAACTTCTCTCTCTATATAGAGAAGATTCCCCTTCTCATTATTATTTGCCCACAGGCTTATTTTCAAGTGGGTTTGGTACCCCTTTGGAAAAAAATACTAAACTAATTCTCAGAACAAGCATCTCTGATATCTGCTTTGTAGCAGGGGTGAAATCTAAAATTTGTTACTACTGATTCTGTGGGCGTGGCTTGGTGGGGGGGGAATGTGACTGGGTGGGCGTGGCCAATTTTTTTTAAACTTTAAAAACCATTTTTTACATGTAAAACCATGTAAAAAAATGCTTTCAAAAGGCTCTGACATCCCAGCTGAGTTGCCTGATTAGCCTGATCACGCGGCTCAGTTGGGCATGGGGGCAGGGATTTTTGGTACCGGTTCTCCAAACTGCCCACCGCCATCGCTACCTACTGGCCCAAGCCGGTCCATACCAGGAGCATTTCACCCCTGGTTTGTGGAATCTAGGATGGAGCAGGTTTGAAGTATCACTCCTGTTTCATCGTTCATATAATGAACTTGGGGAAGTACTAGATTTTCACAAATGACTAAATCTCTGGTGTTTAGCAGGGTTGTGATCATCTGCTGCCAGCTGGTAATGTTCAGAAAAGGGAAGACAGCCAAAAACAGAAAGTTAACCAAAGGCTTTGCTTAACATGCCTCTATACTGAAATCAGGATGTCACCAGAAATGAGGATAGAAAGGCAGAAAAGAAGTCAGCAAGTTTTATGCTGGTTTAGTTTTCTGCTGGTTCAGGGATGAGTGAGTAATATTTTAACTGAGCCATGAGGAAAGACTTACAATTAAAAAAAAAAACTGGTAGTGAGAATTTCCCAATTTTTCAGATCTACTTTTAAAAAGCAGTAAAAACTGCTTTTGAATTCTGAATTCTTGAACACTGAATTCTGAATATGATGCTAAATCGTATGTTTTGTGATGTGAATGCAGAGAGCAGCAGAGGTAGCATCAAATGGAAAAACACTAAAATTATAGAGGTCTAATTCAAACTTACTGTTAAAAAAAAACACCTTTATATTCCCTATTGCTCCCCCTAAAAGTTAATGAGGTATTGCAGAACAATCAGAAATGAGTCAAATTGGGATAACTGAGAATCAAGAATACTTAAAGATACTTTGAAAGATCCCAGAGATCTTTGTAGAAATTTAATTTTTAAATTTTCAGCACACAACTACTTTTCAATGTGTCCCATCAACAAGAACAGAGCTTTTTACCTTGTGCCTA
Organism: Coluber constrictor foxii; assembly: GCA_038048745.1. Taxonomy (NCBI): domain Eukaryota; kingdom Metazoa; phylum Chordata; class Lepidosauria; order Squamata; family Colubridae; genus Coluber; species Coluber constrictor. The sequence goes on from CM075961.1 coordinate 78,402,191, forward strand.
GGACAAATTCAGAACTAAATAGAGGTTTTGAAAATGCCACGGAAAGAAATCTCCAACATTCTCTAATTGTTTTAATGCTCTGTAGACTGCCATCAATTTGATGACCTTACCGGGTGTCCTCTGGCTCCGATAGGCACTCCACCGTGCTGGGCTTCTGTTCCATTCACCGCAATTCCATCCAGGATCAATAAAGAGAGACCAAGGTGGGCTCCGCCCCCAGAGGCAACACTCCACGGTCGCCACGACAGATGTGGATTTGAAATTTGAGGGAGGAGGGGCTATTATGCTATGAGGCAAGCCCCATTGTGGTCTCCTTCACTGTTGGCAAATTGCAAGCATTCTGGGTCAAAAGCTTGAAGAGGAGACCCTATAAAGATAAAAAGAAAGAACAGATTTCTTATTCATGTTTTATCTTGACTTCTTCCCATTCTCTTGACTTTGGAACAAAAATTTTAAAACATTTTAATTCACTGACATGTACATGTAACATGCTCGTTATAACATTACCTAATTTCTGAACTTTCCTCCTAAATTCTAATTTTTTGCAATTCAAAACCACAAAAAGCAGGTTGAAATATATGAATGAAATACAGTTTTGTCTATGCCTGCTTATTATGAATACATTTTATATGTCAAATAAAAAAAATAGGAGGAAGAGAAAAAGAAATATTTTTGAGCACTGACACATTGGCTAAATTCTACATGCATTTAACCAAGGAAGAACTATTCTAGCAATTATCCCCCTCTTTCTTGTGATGGTGCCTTCCTCTTGACTCCAGACATCTGTTGCTGTACTGGTGTTAAAGCAGCATTTCCCCCCTTATTCTCACATTATGTACCAGCAGCCTAAAAGTGTATGAAATTAATTACTTTTTCCAGCACTTCTGATGCTGGAAACAAAGTCATGTAACCAGTAGTAGAATAATCACTTTTGAATGTTTTAGTCGATGTGAGACACCCACCCCATCCCCAGTCGGTTTCTTCACTGTGATTCTATTAGTCATTCTGCAGCGATTTGGACAAAATACTTTCAGTTATTGGCTCACCTTCATTCCCAATGATTGGGGGGGGGGGCTAGCATCTTATCTTGATAAAGGGGAAAGACCTGTTGTTAAGCCAAGAATCAAGAGGCCTGGAAAAGGCAGATGATGTGAGGCTATCAAGGCATTTCAAACAGTGCCCTGGAATATTGCCCAGATTGTATTTCCTTCAGTAATGCCCACATGCAATGAACACTTGCACATTATTTATTTAAATATTTATTATTTATTCATTAGCTTTGTACAACCATTCAGTTCAGAAATGATTCTAAGGTGGTGTACAATACTAAAAACAGGTAACAATTAGTAAGAAATTATAGCAATAATCAAGAACAATCTTCTTGTCTCAGCCTCATGCAAGTACTCTCTGAAGGATCCTACCACTCAAATTAGCCCAGGGCAAAAACCCAGGTTTTAAGGAGTTTTTAAAACAAGGCTGATGGGAGGATACAAATTTCAGGGAAAATGCTGTTCCAGAGGACAGGTAATGACCCAGAAAGAATACTTCCTGGGTTTCATTGACCCAATATGCCAATATGTCAGAACATGCCAACTCTGTGAAATCGAACAGGTAAAAAAGATCAGGTAGACTATAGAAAATAGAATCTACCTGAAAATAAATGGACCCTCAAATAGCTATGCCCTAGGCCACAAAAGGCTTTAAAGATGATAATCAGTATCCTAATCGCACCTGGAAAACTACCAGCAGACCGTGCAATGTTACATGGGAATACTGAAACATCCCATAATTACCCGTGTAAGATGACCAATCCATGAATATGTCTGAAGGACAGTCCAGATCACTTGAATCCCAACAGCTTTTTGAGAAGAAAGTGCACTATCATGCTTCAATACTGGCAGAACCATTCCTACCTCAAAGAAACTGACCCTATAAAAAGGACAAACTACACACTATCTAATAAGTTAGGAGGGGGCAAGATCAGGGGTGAAATGCTCCCGGTTCAGACCAGATCACCGGTAGCAATGGCGGCGGGTGGTTCGGAGAACCGGTAGCAAAAATCCCTGCTCCCCCCACCCCAAGCCCAGCTGAGCCGCATGATTATCAGAGGCTTTTTTAAAAAAAAATTTAAAAGCATTTTTTTCTACAACCTCTTCAGCCAAAAAATGCTTTTAAAAGTAAAAAAAAAAAGCCTCTGACGATCAGCTGGGATTGTCAGAGGCTTTTAAAAGCATTTAAAGCCAAACAGATTGTAGAAAATATGCTTTTAAAACTAAAGTAAAAAAAAAAAGATGGCCACGCCCACTCAGTCACATTACCCCCCCCCACCAAGCCACGCCCACAGAACCGGTAGTAACAAATTTTACATTTCACCACTGGGCAAGATATAATAAACAAATAGTTGTTTGGGCAAGCAGTCTTGAGGATTGCATCTCCTTCCCTGGGAATCACAGGTGTAAACTTGTCTCATCTAACAAATCCATACTGGGATTTGTTCCTGACTGGGCTGGGAATAGCCAGTCAGGTCCAACTATAAGTGAATCTGAGTAACTATATTAATAATCTATTAAAGAGTATTAGGCCTCCCAGGTTTGATTCCAAAAATCAGGATAGCGACTAAACAGTAGGAATGAAATTCAGCAAATTCTAACTCTTTTTTGCCATCTGGTGGTCATCAGGATTTCTGCAGCTCAAATCTGGAAGACTCAGTAAACAGTTGCGTTCCTTTATATGTCTGATTCAGTAATGCAGACGCTAATAAGGTCATGTTCTTATTATATTTTATAGTTCAAGTCTCCTTACCCCTTTTCACTGACTACAGCTAGTGGGAATTCAAAATTTCCCTTCCACAACTCTTCTCTAAGGCCTAGAGGCAGTGGTAGGATTCAAGTAATTTAACAACCGGTTCTCTGCCCTAATAATTTCTTTCAGCAACCAGTTTGCCAAACTGCTCAGAAGGTTAACAACTGGTTCTCCCGAAGTGGTGCGAACTGGCTGAATCCCACCACTGCCTAGAGGTTTAATCTTTCCTAAACTAGATTAATTAACATATTATTGCATTTATTTGCCACACTCAACTTTTGTTTGTTTTGTTCATTTAAATTTTGCTGGTCATTGACCGAATAAATATTATTGATTTTCTAAAGAACTGAAAACGTTGAGATGCAACATTTGTTCCTATGTATTATGCTCTTGCTGCAATTCTTTAGAACTAGAATAATTATCAAGAATGTGAGCTATTAATCAGAAAGTCCCTGCAAATAAGTTCAAGATGTTTTCTAAGAAAACCATTACCTTTTGCTTTTAACTTCTTCTACAAGTTAAGAATGATAACAGTATAAACAGGATATCAGTGCCTTTCTATCATATAAGAGTAATTGTATATAAGTATAACTGTACCATAATATCTTAAGGCATAACAAAAAGCGTTATAGATTCTTATTATGCTTGTATTTTATTACTAAGGTACAGACATTGAGAAAAGCTCATTTTTGTTTGTTTATAAGGCTTGATAAATCTGATCTATTAAAGGACAAGATACAGTATAACTAATGACCCCATTATTGTACTCTTAAAAAACATTAGAAACATGTAACTTGGCTGAGGGTACCGTGGACTGACAAGAAGACAAACTGATGGATCATCAAACAAATTAGCCCAGAGTCCTCACTCGAGGCTCACTCGAGACCAAGCTCAAATTATCCTACTTTGAACACATTATAGGAAGACTCAGCTCTCTGGAAAGGACTTTAATGCTAGGAAAGGTAGAAGCTAAGAGAATGACCAGCAGCAAGGTAGATGGATTTAGTTACAGTGGTGATGAGTGCTCTATTGGGAGACATAAAAGAACAGGTTAGGGATAGGTTGTCATAGAGAAAATCTATGAGTGTGGTTGCTAGGAGCTGAAAATGACTAGACAGCATATAATCAATAAATCAAACTTGGCTCACTGTCTAACCAACATTCTGCTATATACGCCTGTTCTGGTGCCTCATAGCTGGATTCACATATGACATGCTAAGTCAGGATTTTAAAAGCTATAGTTGGTTGATTAATATAATTTATAATACTTATAGTTTATGTTTAGCTGGGTTCACACATCATGCTAAGCCCAAAGCAAGGAAACTACAATATAATTTCAGTTGATGGGTAAATCCAGCAATTTAAAAACAATGGTCCACAGCGGATAAATGCAATTAGTCATTTAGTCTGGAGCTGCAGCCACATGGTTTCTGTATCAGCTTTGGTGTTTTATAGACAACTCTAATGTATCCATGCTTAAATTGGAAAATGGATTTAGGACTTTAAATTCATCAATCTGAGCCAATGGAACAAGCCTCTTTGAAATAGCATGTACAAGTGACATGTGGTATATGGGAAAAAAATGATCAGATCAAAGACCACCTCACACGACAGCCAAACCAAATCATTTTGGGAATTTTATGAACACAGAATAATGAACAGTTACCTCCTCTTGTTTACATTCAGTGTCAGGTAGTGTGGTTCACCACTGAATCTGCCATTAGGCAAAATGGATGGTACAAGATGAGGCCCGTGGAAGCACTGTTTTGTGAACCCTAAGTGACCTTGCCTCTCTCTAGTTCATTATCAGGGATAAAAGAAAACCAAACCCTCTGTCCAATCAATTTCAGAATGGAAGACAACACAATAGGGGCATCAATTTGCCTTTGACCTCAAGCAAAATGCCTTGAACTTGTGCTAGTTCAGTTATGTTATCCCAGCTGACAGAGGCTGAAAAATCTCTTCCATGAACTTGTATAATTCCTCTTAAAAAGCAAACTTTGCATCCCCCAGATATGACAGGACTGAAGCAACAGAATTCCAAAGCTGCATACCACACCCCAGGAGCCGGACTGAGGAAAGCTGATCAGTATCAATGGAGCTTCATAAAAATATTGGCATTTAGTTCCACAACAGCCCCATATCTTGTCTCCTGTGCTGCAGAGAAAAGAGAAGGTTCTTTCTATGCACAGTAATATCAGAAAACCTGTCAAAATTCCCTGAGCTGAAGCTCAGATTCTCTAGACAAGATGGTCACAAAAATAAACACGCACTACCTAAGTCAAAAAAGGAACCAGACTGAGAAGGAGATGAGGGAAGGGAGAGGGAGAACTGCTGGAGTGTGTTAAAAGGATTGTAACTGGCCTTTTTTAAAAAACTCTACTTCAAAGTGATCACTATTACTTATGCATAAATTTAAATAAAGACTTGTCCATAAGAAATAAATCTCCCTGTTAGAAAGATATACCAGCCCAAAGATGGGAGAGTCGTGGCTTAAATAGGATCGTCTTCTTCCTAGCATGCAGCTAGAGCTGAAGAACTGCTGGAGCTGCTCAAAAGCAAGATTTAGCTCTAAAATTTGTTCTCCATATGCAGCCTTGAAACATGGTGACTATTTATTCATACAACCTGTCATTTCCTAGACATTTTGGCTTAGTTGATTCCTTGGACCTCCCAATTTAAAAATGTCTATGTTGACTTCTTCCTATCATATGCTCCCACCCAATGATATCAAATTATCAGACACCTCCCCTCCCTCCCAATCATGGTGATAGAAGTTAAGGAAGCTAAAATTCAGAAACTTGTGGAAGGTCACAAGCTTCCTATCTCTCCTTCAGAAAAATTAGGATGCCATAATGCAGTGATGGCTAACCTTTTTGCCATCGCGTGCCAAATATGAGGGGAACACAGTGGTGGTGGTGCATGCGCACGCCCATACCCATAATTCTATGCGCCCCCGAGCTCCCCCCACTTTTGGCACATGATACCATGGTAGGCTGGGTAGGCCCGTTTTTCACCCTTCCCAGGCTCCAGAGACTTTCTAGGAGCCTGGGGGAGGCGAAAATAGTTCTTCCCCAACTGCTCAGAGGCCTTCTGGAGGCTGGAAATGGCCTGTTTGCCGACTTCCAGAAGTCAGCAAATGGGATGTTTCCGGCTTCCGGAGAGCCTCCAGATGGCGGGGGGGGAGCATTTTTGCCCTTCCCAGGCTTCTAGAAAGACTCTGGAGCCTGGGGGGGTGGGGGTGGAAAACGGGCTGTCTGCATGCTCCTGGAGGCCAGAAACAGTCTTCTGGTGGGCCCAGAAGGCCCAAAAATCAGCTGGCCGGCGCCCACCTGTGGCACGCATGCTATAGGTTCACCATCACAGCCCTAATGCATCTGTTAGTTTTTAGTATATTTATGACACACTAACTTGTTTATACAAATAGCATAGAGTAGAAACTTACTGGGTAAGATTATATTAAGATGGGTAGCAGGAATATTATATAGAAAGGGCGGTGTGTTGGTTCAATGGTTAAAACACTGGGCTAGTCAGCTGGAAAGCTTAGAGCCCATGTTCGAGACCTGAGTGTTGTGTGATGAGGTGAGCTCCCGCTACTTATCCCAGCTCCTGCCAACCTAGCAGCATACAAATGTGAGTAGATAAATATGTACCACTTTGGCAGAAAAGGTAACTGCATTCCATATTTTCATGCTGGCCACATGATGACAGAAGCATATCTCAGACAACACAGGCTCCCTCAGCTGAGAATCGGAGCACCGTCCTCTTGAATCCATCATGACTGGACAGGGGAAACTTTTATATAAAAAGTATCACAATAGCAACTGGGGCAATTAATAGACAGATACATAAATAAGAGAAAACACATGAACATAAGAAGGAAAAATGGCCTCAGTTTTCTCCAAAACACTCATAAGTTATTGGGTATTGTTTGGAACCTCATCTCTTCTATTCCTGGTTAGTAAAGATATGCTGGACTTCAACCCTTCCTTTACTTCTTCCCCCTCCTTGCACCCCCTATTTCTCTAAGCAGTTTTTTCCTTCCTCCTCCTGCTCTTACTGTCTCAGCCTTAACATGCTACATGCAAAGCACTCTGGAAGGAGACCTGCAGCTCTCTGGCATATTGCCAAACCTGTGTTATCATCAAAGGAAATACGAAAGCAGTCAAGCCCTGCTGGCCTCCCCAAAAGGGGAAAAAAATTGGGGGAAGAGAGAGGAAAAAATGCTGGGAGGCTCAGCTTTATCCTCAAATGACCTTTTCATTGGGACTCAACTCTCTTGAGATGGATTGGGAACTGAAATTTTGCAAGGATATCGACAGAGTTTAGGTTGGGGATGGAAAATCAAGGCAAAGATGGGGGAGAGGATACAGTTAAATCAAAGAATAGATCGCCAAGTCCTCCTGTATATAAGGAAGAAGTTAATAACTAGAAAGAAAAGGGATAGGTGCCACACTATTTTGAATTCAGCGATGCAAAACTATGAGCTACAATAGAAATATTCAATCTTCAGCAATTTAACCATCATGTAGAATACACACCACTGTTTATTTTATAGGGTTGACATTCACTTTCATATTAATACTGAGCAATTACATACTTCACAAAAATTCATAAACTTTTATTTACTAGCAATACTATCTTCAAGCCTTTTAAAGGATTTTTAAAGAAAAGGTGTCCTCCCTCCAGCAGTCCCCACCCCCCCACCCAAACCAACAACTCATGATTGTTATCTTACATTTTATCACATCCTAGTGCAGCCTTCCACAACCTGATTTGGGAATTTTGGGAACTGAAAATCAATTTGTCTAGATGATATAAGGAATAAAGCGCAGGCAAGGGGATGAGACCACATAAAGGAAAAGGTGGAGCCAGATAAATAAGAATAGTCCTGTTTAATCCGAACTGCGCCATCATCAAGAGCAGGAAACAGGGTCATCCGTTCGGAATCCAGACACACAACCCAGTGAATTCCATAGACCCTTATCAAGCACCAATTTAGCTTGGACTGTTTGTAGACCAAATCTTGGTGTATTGATAGGCATGTGATAAACTTTTAGTGCTTTGAATAATAAAAAAAGAAAGCAGGAAACAGGTATAATAGTAATTATAATTACATAGCGGTTTCATAGCACTATAAATGCTACACTTAAATGTCACTTTCCATACCTGCCAAAATTGTACAGGCTGAGATAATATAAATTTTGTCTATAGTCATCCAAAGATTACATGGCAGAAGAGGCATTCTAATTTTTGTCCTAGTTTTGTCATTATGATACACCTGCTTTGGCCTCATCACTAAAATGTATTCATTACCAGTTTTCCTTAACATATTTGAGAAGATTATTGGAATGACAGAAAATCAAATTTTTTTTAAAAAGAGAGCCTTCAGAGGGCAGTAGTATGTATTACAATTCATATTATTGCAATGAGACCATTATTTAGACATCTTTGTGACATATATTAACTTCAGCTTCCAAAACATCCTATACAACGTAATCATAGATATGTTGCTAATAATATAAATAGATACTGCACCCATTTAGGTATGGATGCATAGGTTGAACAATTCAACCTAAGTTACAAAGACAAATTAGGAAAAATACTGGTTTGAAAACTTTAATACATTTTATTTTAAAAATAAAAATAAGCTTTAAAAACTGATTTGCATTTACTTGCTAAGATAATGTTAATGTGTTAATAAATAAGTACCAATAAATGAAAGATTTGGCTAGAACCTGGCTGCTCTTGAAAATGTTAAGTAGGGTCAGACCTGTTTGGACGAGAAGTTATCAGGAAATATCTGAGCAGCAGGTCCAGGGACAAGTCAAAAAGCATCTCAGAAAAGCCAATGGTATGCCACCTTCATATTTTTGTCAGGAAAATTAGATACATAGATGTGCCCATGAAGTTATTAAGATTTGATCTCGAGTCAAAGGAATTATTACTTTTTATGTAAGTAAATTTAGTGTTCTGAATACATGAAATCCTCATTTAGTGATCAGAATTGGGACCAATAACTCAATTGTTAAACAAAATGATCACTCAGTGAAACTGCAACTTATGACTTTACTTCAGCTGTCCTTTGCTTTACAGACTTGGGAAGGTCATAAATGTGTGGATTGGTCACAAAGTTACTTCTGTGACTGAATGAGGAAGTTCTAAATGAAGATTTCCAGATTTTCTGATACCCTATATCCATGATGTTGAACCTATGGCATGTGCCCTTTGTGGGCACGTGAGCTGTCGCCCCAGCTCAGTTCCACTGCGCATGCGTGCGTGCCTGCCGCCAGCAAGTTGGTCCGGGTTTCTTCCGCATATATGTGGGGAGTCGGAGTGCATTCGGGGGCTGCATGTTCATGTGCGGGTCAGGATATATGCATGCGATGCACACATGGGCGCACACGTGGGCCCTGCATGTGTGGGCACATGCACAGCAGGTGGGGCGCATGCAGGGGCACATGCATGTGTGGGACACATATGCATGGGGCCACATCCGCACTGCATTTTGGGGTTTCTGGAACACACATGCACATTCGCATGAGCTTTGCCTACTCGGTCCAGAAAAGGTTAACCATTACTGCCCAATATGTAGCTTAATTATAATTCCCATTTGTCCTGATGCCTGGTAATGCTGGTTGGTGAAGATGGGGAAATAAACATTGATATTTGGACAGTTCTGGATTTTCCTTTCCCTTCGCGGAGGCCAGAAACTGCAGTTCCAATGCAGTTCTAACTTGGTGCTTCATGGGCATCAAGTTAGAAAATCATAATAATTCATATGGGAAGATGAAGCACTGCCACTGTTGAGATGGACATTCTGCCTTTACAGGTACAGGCAGTCTTCAATTGACAACTATTTGTTTAGAGGTGATTTGAAGTTAGAATGGGTCTGAAAAACTGTGGCATGATTAGTTTTCACACTTACTACTGTTGCAACATCCCCATTGTCACATGATCAAAATCCAGACACTAGGCAACCAGCATATATTTATGACAGATGCCGTGTCCCGGGATTATGTGATCACCTATTGTAGCCTTTCCAAGTGGCTTTTGACAAGCAAAGTCAACGGGGGAAGCCAGATTTACTTAATTGCATGATTCACTTAACAACTGCAGTGATTTGCTTAACAACCATAGCAAAATAGATTATAAAATGGGGCACAACTCACTAAACAATGCTTAGCAACAGAATTTTGGACTCCCCTGTGGCCATAAATTGAGGACTACCGGTAGTCCACTTGCAATCATTCATTTAACAATGGTTCAAAGTCATAACAACCTTGGAAAAAGTAATTTATGATCCATCCTCAAACCTGTGACTGTTGCATCACCCCCTTGGTCATGTGATGACGATTCAAGTGCTTGACAATCAGCTAGCTTTTATGATAGTTGCAGTGTCTTGCAGTCACATGGTTGTGATTTGAGACCTTCCCAATCAATAAGCAAAGCCAACTGAGGAAGCCAGATTTCCTTAGCAACCACATGATTCAGCTAACAACTATAGTAAAAATGATCTGGTCACATGATGACTTGCTTAACGACTGCACTGCATAGCAATTGAAGTTCTAATCCCAATTGTTGTCATAAATTGAGAACTACTTATGGAATTCTGGACATTCTGCTCTGATATTGCCCACCACTGATTCTATATATTATTTGTTTGTTAAATTTATTTGCCACCTATCTCTCTATGAGCCTATTCTAGGCATCTTACAACAATAAAAAGGAAGAAATGAAGAGAGAGTAAACAGAAGTAAAATAATAGAACAATAAAACAAACAAATTTTATTCTCTGTTGTAAGCCCCCCAGAGTCCCTTGGGAGTGAGGTGGCATAGAAATGTGACAAAACAAACAAACAAATAATAAACAATGAAAAATAAGACAATGAGAATACATCAATATGATAACTGAAAGATAGATGGGTAGATAACAGAGAGTAAAAGAAAGGGGTTATATCCTTTTTCCAATTGGGATGTTAACTACCTCATTCTTGCCAGTGCACTGACTTAATTTTTGCCAGTGTGTTACATCAAAGTTCTTCCCATTTTATAAAAAACAGACAAGAAAATTCTGAAAATAAGTATGTCTCGTTTCTCTTAAAAGTAGATCCCTAATCTATTCAAAATTTTGAACACATTATTTTCAGTTGCCCATGGCAACTTGGAGGAGTTTGCAGAATTCAAACCGTTTGGGATAAAGGGTATTAAAAAGGCAGAGTGGGCATTTGCCACCAGGAAGGGGGGAGTGTCAAATTATTCTTCCCTCCAAGTCACTCTCGTTGCGGTTATTGAACATGCAATAAACATGCAATAAACAACCTCAATGTGGTTACTGAACATGCAATAAACATTGCTTGTGTGGTTTCCACACTTGCAACATTTGCGGCACATTTAAAATACAGGAAATTAAGACAGCGATGGAGATTGGGCTAGGAACACACTACTTGAGGCCCTGCCAGGAACAGCTGAAATACCAGGAGAAAGATGTGTTGGTGTAACTTCAATACAATTAATCCACATGCTAAGCTTGGGGGAAAGGGAAAGAAATAAGATGTGCTATGCAGCCGAATATGCAAAGAGCCTGAGTAGCGTAGGGGGCTAATGCCTCCTACTAAAGGCAGCAATTAACATCCAGCTGTCTGCAATTACTGCGAGTTCAATCCTAGCCAGGCTCAAGGTCGACTCAGCCTTCCATCCTTTCTAAGGTGGGTAAATTGAGGACCCAGTTTGTGGGGGCAATAAGCTGACTTTGTATAAATATATACAAAAGTATGAAGGCTATTGCTTAACGCATTGTGAGCCGCCCTGAGTCTCCGGAGAAGGGTGGCATATAAATCAAATTTTTTTAAAAAAATCCTCCTTGAAGTTCAGGACAAATTGCACAGTATAGACTCTTTTACAGAATCTTAGGACTCTGAAACAGTACTATTCACTTGCAAGTGTTCCTCTATTGTTTTATTTTAATAGAAATAAGAATGTGAGTAGTTCTCAAATTTCAAGAAACTTGCTTTTGTGGAAGGTTAAAGGCAAAACTAGAAAGCAACATTTCAACTCTATAAATCTAACACTGAAAATAACACTGTGGTGTGATTTCAGCTTCTGACACCTCATTTCTGGAATTAGCACCCAGCTGCAGGGGGGAATGTGAAAAGAAAGAGAGTGCCAGCTTTTACTTCTGACATGATTATTAGAAGTCTAGATTTAAAATTCATGAATTTATTTATCCCAGCTTGTTTATCTTTATTTATCTTTAGCTTGTGTTTCAGAAGTCAATAAAGGAAGAAGGTATAGTTGGATCATTCAGGAGTTCATTTACTTCAACCTATTCCATTTTCCCTGCATATACCCAATAATGAACATAAGGACACACAGAGTAATTCTCAATTTTTATCAAATACTAGTCCTCTCATAATTTTTAAAATATATTTATTTTCTCCTATTCATAACCGTATAGAAAAATATTGTTTGGAAGATAGTACATTCCTTCTCATTCCAGTTAGAATTTTGAAATTAAATAGAATTGGCTATATTCTTGAGACCTATTTCTCCATGGATTATGCTGCTTTTTCAACACGTTTATCTCGGATAAATTACATAATGGCTGATGAAGAAACATAATACAAAGTATATTGATCATATGTTGGGACTACAGAGCCTACCTGTTTAAGCATCTATATTACTGTGGTTCTCCCTTTTAAGGAACACATTGAACTATTAATATATACACCTCAAGGTATCTAGCCAAAATCACTTATGTAATAGTAATGTTGCAATGAATGAATGCTGTTGTGTCCCTATAGTACATTTGTTTAACTTTATATATATTATCTCACTGCAAGAACATAAAAGTTTCAGTCAGAGTGATTTAAAGAATTGCAAAGAAAGGACTACTGCCTCCATGTGCTCCATAGTACCTGTCTGCTTTCGTATTTGGAGAAATAGTCTACTTTAGTTCTTTCCTGGTAAAGCAAAGCACTTTACAGTATTTTGAGATATGTTGGTAACGTTTGTCCTTCTTCTTAAACTGTAGTTAACAAAAACGAACCACAATCGGACAGAACTACATAATCTTCCCACATTTTATTACTTAGCATAATGTTGTACCATCACATTCAAAAAGTATCACATTATAGGTGGCTGTACAACATACATTGGGATAATTCCTAGAATGAAATGTATTTGAGAGTTTACATTTTTGCTGAGTCTTGGCTCAGGTTAAACTCTGGTTCCTTGTAGCTGATTGCAATGAACACTTGCTCTAAGAATAAATTGCCAATATTTATAAAAGAAATGCTTGGACCCAAACTGGCTAGAGAATCATGTGTACATTATGAATAAAAGAATGTAAGCAATGAATAATAACAACAATATACAATTAATAATAAATGCTATAGTGCCTTTGATATGTGTATTTGCTCAACAAAACATTAGCCAAAGATCTTTTTTGCCTCAATAAATCTTTAATACTAACATACTGTAATAAGAAAATAGCATGATATTAATCTGAAAAACACTTTTTCTGTTTTCAGGTTTGAAGAGTTGAATTGTAAATTGCTCAGTGATAGACCAATGTGGTTTATCACTGCATTGGTCAGTGATAATGCAGTGATAAACCTGCTCAGAATATATATATTTTTAATGAATACATTAATTTTTATAGGTTCTTTGTTTGCATGTATCTTTAAAAGTTATTTTCAGAATAAAAATTGATAAAAATACATTGCCTAAATCTTAGGTGAAAGGCTGTCCTGTCGTAGTGGGAAATTCTACTTCCTGCTGTGGATTGAAAAGGGCTGTAGAAACTCCAAGAGCTTTAGAGAGGAGAGGTTTTGGTAACTGCACATCTTTTATTACCGAAGTAGCACAGAACTAATCTGTTAATCATCTTCTACTTTGCATAGAAAATTGAGTAAATACTGTTTCCCTCTTGAGGATATAACTGAGGTTCTGCAAACACAGAGGTTTGTCCATTACCACCTGCCTTGTGTTCCTTCTGATGCTCTGATAAATTGTCAAAACTACAACTACTATGTTTTTCTCGGCAAAAGCTCCAGAAATTTTACTTACTCACATTACAGTTCCTTGACATTGTGAGCTTGTTTATATTGTTGCTTTTTCATTGTAAGAGTTGAAGATTGGAATCGTTATAAGAATGGAATAATGCTACGATGAGACTGGAAGGTTGTCACACCCAAAAAACAGAGGAACAATTGCAAAGAATTCATGCAGTGGTATTCCCTGTAATGCTATCGTCCTCACTTGAGGCACAAATCAGGCTCAAATTCTCCAACTTTGGACACATTATGTGAAGACCTAGTTCTCTGGAGAAGGTTCTGATGGAGGGAAAGGGAAAAGAATTAACACGCATAAAGAATCCTCGAGACTCTTCAAAACACCATCGGAATGGAGCCACTTCCAGGAAGCAATAGAAAAGGCACATTTCCTGGATCCCAAACAATGTCACTTGTTAATTGAAAGGACCTAGATTACACACTCCTATCAACTTGCATCAATTAAGGAGATACTAAGGGAAATAAATGGTTCCTCAGTCATATTGAACACCCTGAATCATACCCAGAAGCATACTGGTAGCCAGTGCAGTTCATGGAGCATGGGTACTATGTCAATATATTGAAGCACATCCACCACTGCTAGCATTCCTGCATTCTGGATCAGTTAAAGTTGTCAAGCCATGATATGACTAAGGTGTGATCTATCAGTTACCTGGGTTGGGCCTATCAAACAGGTCTCATCTTCCTGCAAGGGGAAGATGACACCAGAGAGTTGAAAGTTAACCCAATTCTTTGTTTAAAGAGTTTCATATTGTTTGAGTATATACATACTAATTTTTGAATTAAGTCTTCCTGGGTTTTTACTATGCATAAGCTGACTAAATAGATGTAGCATCTTACAACACACTACAATGCAACCATCCTCTCTCAAACTAACCAAAGAAAGAAAATCCAAATTTGAAACTAAACAAGCTTTCCACATTGCACACATGCAGCCATTAAGTCTTTAATTGACCTGGTTAAGTGTGCTGTGCAAACAGAGAGTATAAAGTTAGACATATACTCCATCCTGTTGTTTTAAAAGCCAATAAAGTGGAAGGGGGTGAAAGCAAGATAACTGTACTGTAGTGTAGGTGAATCCATGTTGTACATTATAAAAGTGCTTTACAGAAACCAAATACGATTTGACTTTAAACAACAGTTTAGACCAGCTTTCTTTACTATGATGCCCCAGACGTTTTGACTGAAAATTTTAGAATTTGCCTCACAGAAATTCGTACAGCTGAAATCCAATACATCTGGAGGTCATCAGGTTAAGAAAGGCAAGTCTAATATATAAAATGAGGCTGCATGAGTTATCAGGTTTGTGTGATCTCTTTTTCAATAACAAGGAGATGGGAAGTGCTGAATATGTTTCAATTATTTCACTAGTTGTTATATTCAGGGAAGACAACCTGACTTTAATTCTAAGTTAAGGTTTACTTTAACCATATAATAGAAAATGTAACATCTGGTCCTAGCTAGTTCACTAACAGTACATATAGCTAATGTACTTCCAGTTTCTTCTTCAGAGTTTGCCAGTGGTGTATGTGTGTATGTATTCATGCACACAACACACACACACCTCACTTCATCATAATGTCAGAATTGGTTTAAGTTATAAGCCTTAAAATAGCTGTGAAGGTATGTCTATATCAGTGTTTTTCAACTTTGATCATTTTAAGTTGTGCAGACTTTAATTCCCAGAATTCTCCAGTCAACACATTGGCTGGGAACTCTGGAAGCTGAAGTTCATACATCTTAAAATGGCAAGGTTGAAAAACACTGATCATTATTTACTGTATATATAGCAGAAGAAAAACTGAGTGATAGTAACTGAAGTTTTCCAGTGAATCTATAGCTAGATTGAGTTGTGACCAACTATCCTCAGAGATCCTATGATCTATTACATTACACTCATTCTCATTTACATTCATGATTTGTTTTTTGTGCATTTGCTGTAGGTGCAAATAATGGTATTATTGCTAGTGTGAGGATATTGTTTAATCTCTTGTTTTTCAACCTATTGTTTGTGGTTTGTTCTGATCATGGCAATTTATGACCACAAAATCAAAAGTTTTTTGACTTGTGAGAAAGTATTTGTCACTAGTGGTCATTTTCCAATATCTATTCCTCATTAAAGAAGGAGAGTAATTTTTTTTACCCTTTTCTTTTAATATAATCCTCAACTACACATGCTTGGCAATATTAAAATAAGAATGCAAATGAAACACTTAATTGAGAGTAATGAAATAGGTTTATGTCATAAATGAGTACAACCGTATGACCTTTAAAATTTCATCTCCTCATACAATTATGATTCAGTTCTGGAAATATGATACTTCACTGTATTAGTGCAGCATATGATATTGGACCATTCTAAATACTAAGTATTCATCAAGTAATAATTACTTTCAAAAATTAACATGCCCATGAGAATTCTAAGGGTTCCAGGACAAGAGTCCCAAATTACTCATGTCTATGATGTCTTCAATATTATAGCATATTGTAGAATGGACTTTCAGTTCAAATTGTTTTTCAATTCGAACGTTTGGGGAAGGAGCCACCTTTCCCTTACCATTCAATAATATATTCATTTTAGGGTTTTAAATCTATGCCTTATTATTTTCATAAAATTGCACCACAATGTATGAATTTTTAGGTCTTCATTTTATGTTGTTCTGACAGCTGTTTACAAATATAATTTTTAACATACAACAATTTGGGTCTTTCAGCCTCCTTATGAACTATGTTGCCCACCCATCCCACTAAAAATACTTTTGCCTACCTACTAAAACTTGGCTTGGTATCCCCACTACTCCCAGACTGAATTCTTCAGCTGTACCATCACTTTGTGTATACAGAGAAAGATCCCTTGCATACCATTTAACAGTTGTATCTTGCAGGAACTGAATCAGCAAAATGGTTGAAAAGTGGTTATTGGGACACTGTAAATAACTTTCCAAGCATTTTTGAGTTCTTAAGAATCCAAAATGAAAACTGTTGCATTTCAGAGAAGGAGATGGTAGAATAAAATTATGCAATATGACAGTCGGAATTCTAAGTAGGCTAGATTGCTTTCTGATAAATGGCTATTGGATCACATTTCATAAATAGCTAGTTTGTTATCCCCTTTTATTAGGGTACCCATCACTGTCCATAGTCCAAATGTGACTCTGACTTTGACATAAAAATCGCCTGCTCCTATTTTAAATGGGGATAACAAAGGTCCTCACTTGGAACTTTCAACATAAAACATATGAGTGCAAATCCTTGTAATGTAACTACTGTGCATATTCTTTGTATAAAGATAGTCCTCGACTTATAACAGTTCATTTGGTGACCACTGGAAGTTACAACAGCACTCAAATATGAAAAGTGACCTATAAGCATTTTTCACACTTACAACCGTTGCAGCATCTCCATGGTCACATGATCAAAATACAGACACTTGACAACTGACTCATATTTATGAAGGTTGCAGTGTCCAGAGGTCAGGTGATCACCTTCTGACAAGCAAAGTCAACAGAGAAGCCACATTCATTTAACAACCGTGTTAATTTAACAATTTAAATTAAACAGCTGTGGCAGAAGGGATATAAAATGGGGGCAAAATCCACTTAACAACTGTCTTGTGTAGAATAGAAATTTTGGGCTCAATTGTGGTCATAAATTGAGGACCACCTATAGTTACATGTACATTACTCTGGTTGCAGAATTCAAAGGTTTGTAAATTGGTAGTTTTTATTTTGTAAGTTTCTATTCCCTAGGAGTAGGGGCGATGGCTTCATAGCTAAAAACGATGAGTTTGTCAGCTGGAAAGCTGACAGTCCGGGTTCAAGATCCAAGTACCACGTGACGGGGTAAGCTCCTGTCCTTGCCCAACTCCTGCCCAGCTGTAAGTTCAAAAGCATGCAAATACAAGTAGGTAAATAGGTACTACTTCAGTAGGAAGGTAACAATGTTCTATGTGCCTCAGCATATAGTCAGGCTGGCTACATGACCCATAGAAGCTCCTTGGGTTAAGAAATGGAGATGAGTACCACCCCCTAGAGTCTGATACGACTGGGCAGGGGACACCTTCACCTTTAATATCTAGGAATTGAAAGATGCACTCAAAATCTATGCAAATAGTGTATTGCAAACAACAATGAAGCCAGAGTGGATTGAATTAATTTTTTAGCAATCATTAGACAGGATAACAGTATTCTCCAAACTTGTCACATCTAGCTGAACAATAAAGGATAATTTAAAGAAAAACAATATATGTGCAGCTTAATTTGCATAATTTACTAAAATTAGAGAATGTGGTTTCATGTACCACAGAAATATGGATACAGCTATATTCCACACAAAAACATTCTAGGCTACTGGTTAATTTTAATTACTTAGACTTTATTTTAAGTAAAATAAAGTCTAAGTAATCATAAAGCTTGGAAACAAGGGGAAATTAACACAGAGAATCCCATTTTTGTGTGCAGGAAGTTATATTCTTTAGTACTTTGGCAGACAAGAAGCAAGATGCCACAGTACCTGTGAAGTTGAAAGTCCAAGGAAATAAAACTACCGTGTCAAGTGACAAATAGAGCATGCATTATGCACATAGGCAGACTAGAAAGGTATATGGAACTGTATAATTCCAGCTAAATGAGAAAAGGACAGAACTGGCAACTGACTGATGCTTGGCAGTATCACTGAGGTGCAGCTAAGCAGGAGAATCCGGAAGCCATTTCAGAATGCTTTGGCTTTGCACCAACATTTGAGCCTTTCTTTCCATGACTTCCTTTGGAAAACACTTCCAACACTTTCCAAAAGAATATGTATGCCAGAAGACCTTTTAACATGAAAGATTAAAGTATGTTGATGCAATAACTTATAACCCACAGCAAAGAGAAGTAATGACAGCCAAAAAGCTTTGTACATTATTCCTTTCCATCCTTAAACTTACATTCCCCAGAGAGTCAATGATGCAACTTCTCCATCTATATATTTCCATGTTGGGAAGTTCTTCATCTGTTAATTTGTCATATAACTCTTAGAAATCTAATAGTTTCTCCTCCATATGTTTGAGGCCAATACTGAATCCACACACAAGAAATTTGGGGAAGAGAGGGAAACATAGAAAATTGCATTTCTTTTTGCATTTTTGTAACCTCAATTATTAAAAAAACAGTAAAATGTGGGAGGGGACAGGGAATGGGCTTTATTCATGATTCTATTAGGGTAAAACTGTTTGTAATTTGTCCCCCACAATCTTTCAAAACATTCTGACCAAGGTAATTCCCAGCTAGATGAAATGAAGAACACACTTCTTTTCCATGCTATTTACCAACCTTCATTCTTCATTTAGTGCCTTCTGGATGCCACTTTATTCTTCTATTGTTAAAGCCTGGCCTACAGAAATCCTTTGGCTACCTAAGTTTGCATGCAGTTAACATTCAGTGGTTAAAACACAGTTTCTAGAGCTTCTGCCTGCATTCTAGCAAGGCAAGTGGTGTCCTGTTAGTGCAAAAGACCAGAGGGAGAAGGTGCTGGAGGCCTATAGTACAAAATCACTTCAAAGGCAGAACGATAGTATGGTTGCTTCATAATGATTAAGAGTCATTTTCAGCTTTGCTATACATTTGCACGCAACATGAACGAAGAGAGTAAAGGATCATCTTCCATATTTCAAAACAGCCTGATTATTCCTATATAAATACATTCTCTCCTCCTCCTCAACTACTTTGTAAAAGAGCAACTTCGGAAATGTTTGTATGTATATGAAGGGAAATTTGGAGTTGAGTAGAGAACTTAAGAAAATTAAATATAGAACATATCTTGTGGGGAATGAAGAGAAGAAGCTTTGCACTGAGTCAGAACATCAGTCTATCTAAAATCATTATTATCTAGTCCAAGCAGGTACCCTCTAAATATGCTTTGATGACTATTTTTGAACTCTGAAAATTGTAGTCCAGTATATGTGCGGTGGCCTAGCAGTTAAAATGTTGGGCTGGTTGACCAAAAGTTTGGCAGTTTGGGACCCAAGCAGGAAACTTCTGTTCCTGCCCCAACTCTTGCAAACTTAGCCATTCAAAATCATGCAAAATGAAAGTAGATGGATAGGTATCAATTTGATGAGAAGGTAACAGTGTTCTGTTTGCCTCAGTGTATAGTTCGTGCAAGGGGTGAAATGCTACAGGTTCGGGCCAGTTCGCCTGAACCAGTATTAAAAAATGCTACAGGTTCGCCGAACGGGTAGTAAAAAAAAAGTTCCGAAGATCAGCTGAGCGACATGCAATCATCAAAACTTTTTTAAAAAAACTTTTTAAAGCATTTTTAACTACTGGTTAAAGTTTTTAAAAAGGTTCCCAAGCTTGTGCACCACAACTGATTCTCCCTCACTGTTCTACTTATCTTCCCAAGCCTCCTTTTGGCGTGTACTGTGCATGCATGCACGTAGCATGTATTTGGTGCGCACTGCACATGTGTGCACACAGCATGCACTTGGCAGGCATGTGCAGCCAGCAAACTGGTGGCAAACTGATTCAGATTTTCCAAAGATGGAAGCATCTTTGGAAAACTGGACAAGAGAATTTTTCTGGCCTTTATATATATATATATACTTGAAAGGTGCAGGTTAGGTATGGCAAACTTGGACTGACTACCAATAATCCCCTAGGGTTTCCAACAAGTTTCTTCTCCAAATATTGAACCTTTTTGCCTGAAAAATAACTACCGTATATTTCAGTCTATAGGACGCTCCAGACAATAAGATGCATGTGATCGGCAGCTATAGACGATGATGGCGAACAGCAATCCCTGCTGCTTAGAACAGCTGATCGGCGGTACACCGGGATCAGCTGTTCTAATCCCACTGCCAATCAGCTACTTGGCAGCAAAGGCTCCAACATTCCCCGGCGACAGTGAACAGTGGCAGTGACAGGCGGCGGTAGCAAATGCCACCGCTGCATCAACTCCCCCTTCCTGCCCATTGCAATATTTGCTTTATAAGACACACAGATGTTTCCATCCACTTGGGGGGTGGGGGGGGGAAGTGCATCTTTTTGACCGAAAAATATGGTAAATCCACTTCTAAGTAGATAACTGTAGATATTCTTATCAGAAAATAGTGAAGATTAAATTCTTATAAACTAGCTCCTCACCTCCCCATAATCACAGGATATATATTATGACACATCTTGCATAAAATAATCTAAGGGAGTTCCACTATTGCAATCTTGCAAGTAAAGTGCATTAGTTTGTTTGCCCAAGGCATTTGTGCAGATGGAACACTGTGCATTAAGAAAACTAAATTTCTCCAAAAAAAAAAATCACCTACTTTCTCCAGCAGGAATAATCTGAATATTTTACTTGTTTAATAGTTTTACATACTGAAAAACTGGCCAACAAAGTGGTCACTAAAGGCCATTCTGCCTCACATTAGATGACATTCAAAGCACAATCTCTTATCCATTAATTCAGTAACCTTTATGAAAGTCTGCAGGTGTTCTTACAGCAAATTTGTCATTCTCCTTGTAAACATCCTTCAACTTGACTGTTGTGCAAACACCCTGGTTGTGCAAGCTTGTGATTGTGCAAAGAAATAAACACCTTCAGAGCACCAGTTAATTTTCCATGATCTCAGCTGTTTAGCAGTTCTCACAGGAAAACATCAATTTATCCTTGACAACTAATACTGTCTCGTTGCCTTGCTGATGCACTATCCCTCCCCCAAGCTGGTGGTCTGCTTATGGAAGAATGATCAATAGCCACAAAGATCATATATATTTTAAAATTGTCCCAACATAGCCACATCATTACCCAAGCGTTTCCTATTTTTGTTACATGGGTCATAATTTAAACTTGGAAGCAAATGTCAATTTTGTATTCTAATGATACAGTTTTAATTTCTAGTACCATTCTTAGAATAAGGGTCAGATCACTAGTTAGTCCAAGTTTAACACCACTTCTTGGAATGTCACCATTTTCTTCACACAGCTACTACTCAGGGATGGAATTCAATTGCACACTGTGTCATAAGCACTCCATCTGGAAACTCTGGATCATCCTTATAATTTCCCTGGAGATAATATCATTGCATACCTATTGGCAGAAAAAGCACAGGAAGGTGTTAAGAGAGGAGATCAAAACTGCCTAAGACGGTGGATGCAGCCAGCTAGCACAGTGCCTTAATGTTTGGCATTTCAGACCTTTCTGTACTATTTAGTTTTGGAATTATTGTACACGGTTTAACCTACTGCACAAAGCTGCTGTGAAATTAAAATAAAGAAAAATAAACAAAAAGCAAGACACGGCAGATTTCATGTTCCATTATCTCTCCAGTGCTCTTAAATACACAGTTCCTAGCATAGCCTGACACATGTCACAGTGGTTCAATTAATCTAGGTTTACTGAATAATCCACAACTAGCAGAATCTGCAAAACATACTAAGTTATAAATCATGGTTTACAATTTGCATCCAAGTTACACACAAACTATACTATAGGTAATGCTAGTACAATGTGCCAATACAGTCACAGAACAGAAATTCTTCTATCCTGACTTACCCTGAATCTAGATTCCATACAGTAACCAGCAAACACTTAATCTTTCAGATGGCATCTCCAAAATAAGAATAGAAAGTGGTCCTGCTATACAGATTCACATTTTCTGTCACATTCACCATCACTCCAATTTTTTTTCATTCCACTTCAATTAATCATGGTTAAAGTTCTGCTAAGGATTTCTCCTTCTGGAGATTTTCAGCCTGTCTTTCAACCCCCTTCTAATTCAATAGAGCCTCCCCCTTCCCTTCTAGAATTGCCAGAGAACCCTATTCATCAACTCCAGGCCCCTTCTTCCTCTCTCCACTCCCCTCTCCTCCATTTTCCCTGCCCATCCCAAGTAAATACTCAAGGCTGGGTAAATAAGACAACCCCCCCTTCCTTTGTTCTCCCCCTTGGCCACCTGGCTGCCCCACCTTGGGCACACCTCTCCCCCTTGAAAGGCCCCCAGCCACACACACCCCAGTCCCTAGCAGTCTGCTGTAGTAGCAGGAGCAGCAGCAGAAGCAGCCGCCCCAGGCAGTTGGGGGCAGGGAATGTGGTGGGGAAAAAATTGTTGCACAATCCGGCTTAGTCAGTTTCTGGCATGACCCAGCCCTAGACAGATATGGTTGGAAAGGGGGGGGGGAGGAGACAAAGAGATAGATCATGTTAACTCTCAGAGTGCTGTGTCCTTGTCCCTTTCATGCAAAGGAATGGGATGAAAGAATGGCATATGTAAGTCTGAATTTAAAATCCCAACATTCAACTTTGATTTGAAAGCCAAGGGAGAAGTGAGGGAAGGAAATAGAAAGGTATCTGGGGTCTGGTTGTAGTATATTCAGGGGAACCAGACGGGAGAGTAAACACCCAGATTCCTAGTTTCTACTGTGAAAGGTATAAATAGCCTTGTCATGAATTCATCTAATACACATAGGCAATGAGCCAATATGGTTTAGTGGTTACAATACTGACCTAGAAACCAGGAGACTGAATTCTAGTCCCAGTTGGGTGACTGGGTTAGTCATTCTCTCTCAAATTCAAATCCACCTCACAGGATTGTTATAGGGAAAGCAGGAAGAGGGAGGAATATTATATATATGTTCCATTTTGCGTTATAAAGTTAAAAAAGGTGGGACAAAAATCTAATAAAGAAATTATAAATAGGCCAACCATTACTTTCATAGCCTCATTTGGGAATAATAATGCTGATCCTCAGAAATACTGCAGTTTGTTACTTAAATAATAAAGATAATGTGCCTGTTAAGATTCTTATCAAAGCTCCAAGTACTAGAATTGGTCTTGGCCACAAAACTGCAAATTTTTGGTTCTAAAATATTAGATTTGAGACAGGGATGGTTAAGACATAAAACAATTTTTGTGCAATATGGACAAGAAATAGATGTTGCATACTAGAACAGGGTTGATGAGTGTACAAACTGTTAAAATAGGAACCAGTTTTGTATATGTGTGTGTTTGTATGTGTGCACATGTATCATTAATTGTATTAATAGTCTGACTTTTCTCTAGCATATGTGTCCTTGTCATTTTATCTTTACAACAGCCTTGTGAAGTAGATCATACTGAGCATGTTTACAGAAAATCAGCTTCTCTACCAACCCAACCCAAAACTTCAGGCAATATACCTCCCAGAGGTCATGAGCTATCTATGGGGGGAAAAAAGTAGAACCTGGTGGTTTTTCAGAATTTAGCATTCTGGTTCCAGCTCTGGAGAAAAATAGAGCTGTTAAGTTAAAAAGAAAAAGAGACTCCAAGGTTCTTATATTGGGTATGCAACAAATTCGGGGGGGGGGGGGGATATAATGCTGAAGATAGCATGTGCTAATGACTAAACAAGACAAGGTATCAGAACACAAAACATTCTCTTCTCAAGTCTTATAGGACAAAGAGTTCCATGAGTTCAACTTGGTCAGGTATGTACAGGAGAAATCATGAATCACAGGATCTCCAGGAATACAGGATTGTAGCACCATGTAAGGTGGCAGAAAGGATAAGGAGGAAGAACATTAGGATACATGTCACTCAGTTCTAAGTAGGCTGAGCACAATCAAACCTTTTTCTTTGTGAGAGTGTGCCTATCCCTTCTCCAGTTTTTAAAAAACTTGAAATGTTCCCAAAATATGGAATTATTACTTTTGGAAACTTCGCAGATTCTCTATCTGCCCGAATTTAAAACAGCAGTTACACATTTATATAAACACTGAAAAATAAGGTGAAAACACACACACATACACACACACACACACACACACACACACACACACACACAATGTCAAATTCAGGACAATCCATATCAGCATTCTAAAGATTTATATTAAAACACTCTGGAGCTGAGTTGTCCAATTCCTCCCTCCCCCCCCAAATGCTACAATTTCCCCAGAATTTTTTACCAGGTTAGCTGCATATTTGAAGG
Organism: Coluber constrictor foxii; assembly: GCA_038048745.1. Taxonomy (NCBI): domain Eukaryota; kingdom Metazoa; phylum Chordata; class Lepidosauria; order Squamata; family Colubridae; genus Coluber; species Coluber constrictor. The sequence continues at coordinate 78,427,007 of CM075961.1, forward strand.
CCCAGTTTGGTGACATCTGCCTGAAACAGAATTTGGGGAAAGTTATGCCATCATCCTTATGATATGCAATGCAAGAAGCTGTCATTAACCGTGGTCATTAACTGGGAAATGTTCTTAGAGAAAGTAAGTATGAACGGTCGCTGCAGTTTGAGTAAAAAGCCAGCTTCCAAAAACAAATGGGGAAAATAGTAATAGTATTAACATAGTATTTTAGAAGGCTGCAAATACTTCCCATGTGTTACCTTGTTAAAACTCTTAGCACTCTCTCAAGGCAGACCTTATTACACACTTGTTGCAAATGTGGGGGCTGCGAGCGGGTGATTGTTAAACACCATCCAGTAAAGTAACAACAGAAGCAGAAGTCTGATGAAGGGAGCCACAGTGCAAGAAAGCTTACACTTTTTAATAAAAATTGTTAGTCAGAAAAGTGTTTCACCACAGGTTAATAAGGCTCTCCTCCCAGAGGAATCCTTCTGATTCCCATTTTATTTTCTTGATCAGTAAGCCTTACTAGCTCTCAAACACTTGGCAAGGCCTCATCTCCAATTCTCAAGATATTACCTCTAACTGCCCTCCAAGCCAAATCACTCTTGCTTTTCATCCTCCCCCAAGCGTCCTTGCCTTTCCTGTGCAGACTCCCAGCTCACTAACTGTCCCCGCCACCCACCTGCTACTTCTGCCAAGCCATGGAACTTATATCATGAAGTGTAAATACCATGGGTGGGAGAGCCAAGCTGAGTGTTTATTACATTCAGGATTGGCGCACAACAGCCACTGCCAAGTATAGAGACTGGCAGCATGCCAAAGACGTACACAGAATTCATGTCCTTCACAGGGACATGGAAATGCTGGGGGGGTGGGGGTGGGAGGAGGGATTCTTTGCAGCATGTGGCTTGGGCGCAGGCCACTGCCAGAACACTGAAACTTTTTATTCATTGTCATCTGGAGAAAATAAGTGAATCAAAACGAAATGAAGGTCTTCTTCTATTAACCATCATCCCATATACCTACAAGTGGTCCTCAACTTACGACCGTAATGGAATCTGCCCATTACGGTCATAAGTCATCACGGTCCTAAAGTGGAATACAGTGTGACTGACCCTATTCAACAATCTTTGTTGCAGCAGTCATTAAGCAAACCAACAGTTGTTAAGTGAATGCAGGATTCGTACAATGAATGCTGTAGCTGTTAAACAAACCAGTTGTTTGTTGTGGGCCATTTTTCCCAAAAATGGGAAGTTGCTGATTTTTGGCAAAAACATTGAGACATTTGCAAATGGCTATAAATGCAGGCTGGTTTCCAAGTGCGCAAAATGTGGTCAGATGACCATGAGAGGTAGCAGCCATTAGAACTTAAGAATCAGATCGTAAGTGTCTCTGGGGAGATGTGTCATAACTTCTGTGCTAAGCAGCTGGTCGTAAATCAAGGATTATTTGTACTTCTTGTTCATATTCATACATGCAAGCCATGGTATGGACGGAAAGATTTTCTAGAGACAGAAAAGGAGAATCCTGAACTTGAATTTTAAGCCAAATACAACTATTTCAAGAGTAGAAAAGAACAGCAGGAACCACTTTAAGCCTCTGTGCTGTACTTAAGATGCCCTAATCCCGTGAGGGCGAACCTATGGCACAGGTGCCAAAGGTGGCACGCGGAGCCATATTGGTGGACACACGAGTGTTGCCCTAGCTCAGCTCCAGCATGCATGTGCACACCAGCCAACTGATTTTCAGGCCTTCTGGTCCCACCGGAAGTCGGGAAACTGGGTGTTTCCAGCCTCCGGAAGGCCTCCAGGGGGAATGGGGAAGGCTGTTTTTGCCCTCCCCAGGCTCCTAGAAAGCCTCTGAAGCCTAGGGAGGGGGAAAAATGGGCCTACCGGGCCCACCGTGCCATCATGTGCCAAAAGCAGGGGGAAGTGTGTGTGTGGGGGGGGGTCACGTGTGCATGCGCGAGAGGGCGGGGCGCATTGAATTATGGATGTGGGCACACACAGCCACGACCCCCCCTGCTCCCCGCACTTTTGGCACATGACGGCAAAAAGATTAGCCATCGCTGCCCTAATCTATTTGCTCACTAATTTCTCCTAACCTTTCAATTTGTATCTGGCTTAGACCACTTTACAACCCATCTTTTATAAGCACAAGACTTGTGATTTGGCTGTGTAACACTTATTTGACTTCAACGACAATCAAGGAATTTTTCACTATACTAATGTAAATTTTCATTACTTGTGGCCTACAATTGTGTGAAGGCAGGGAGGTGCAGTAGTGCAAATAATTGCCTTTACCAAATTCATATCAACTTGCTCTTGTATGAAAAGTTATCTCCATAGTGACATTTCAAACATATACGTGGTGGAAACTCCGTTGACTGGACTAGGCAGTGAATTGTGCATCTTCCATACATTTTCCCTAAAAAAAATACCACATTATAACAAACGCTAGCAGTTTGCTAAGCTCCATCTGTTTCCAACATCGGGAGCTGGGAAGAAAATATCAGAGACTGCCTCCCAGCTTTTTCTAATACAGTGTTTTTCAATCTTGATGTATGGACTTCAACTCCCAGAATTCTGGAATTTTGGGTGGGAAACTCTAGGAGTTGTCATCCACACATCTTAAAGTTACCAGGTTTGAAAAACTTTATCTAAAATCATATAAAGACATCCCCCCCCCCCCCCGCCACTTGCTTAAGCAGAAATATGAATGCAATCCAAATATCCTCACTCCAAGCCTTCTCTAACTCACAGGGCCTTATTTCTTTATCTTTCTGCAAAATTGAACATACTGAATTCACAGCTCTCAGTATCGCATCTTCCAACTCAGCACCGCAGATAAATTCTAAAAAAATACTAGCCTGAGTACATTTTTAGTCAATAAAAATTCTACTTCTTTTATCCATAGATGAAATAAAGGATATCTAGGCAAAAAATGAAATAACTGTTACATTTTACAGAATTTATCTGGCCGAATAACTGCAAGATTTCCTCCTCAAATGGTTTTATGCACAGCTGCTATAATCATAATCATAAGTTTATTTGTCAAGCATATACTATATAACAGGTAAAATTAATAATTATCTCAGATAATTGGGCTTGCAGTTATCTGCTTCTGATGAAATCCCCCCACTGCATCTCAACATTGTAAATTGGATATATGAGGCTCCTATTATCAGAATAATTGACTTAATTTCACAGGAACTTATTTTTATTTCTTAGGCCATTTGCAATAATTAATAAAATACAATTTGAACCATCTCAGGCATTTCACCAAAAAACCCAACTGCCTAATATTACGTACTTTCATATTATAGTACTTCTGGTGCTATTTTAAATACTGGCCTGAACTGGCACCATCAACTGTTGCTGGACTGTTTCAAATAATAATTTGAACAGTATTAAATTATTTCCATACATACAAAACACAGCTCTGCAAAATTGGGTGTGTGTGTGAGAGAGAGAGGAGTTGAACTCCTATTAGATATGTCATTTCAATCTACAGGTTTTTAAATCTCTTTCACATAACAATAAATGAATAACAAAAACAGTGCTAGCATTATTATGCTGAAGATGTGGTTAAGCTAGAAACATTTGCCCAAACACTTTTCAATGTCTTCTTGTTTATTCCCCAAATTGCAAAGTGTTCTTTTAAGCAGACTAAGACTGTTAAAACTAATTTCAAATAGTTTTACATTAGTAGTCAGAAATGGTAATTAAGGTTAAAAGATGCTTCTTCCAGAAATTTCCAATTTCCTCATTTCTCTGTTATGATGACATAGCCTAGCAACTCTTTATATTCTTAATTACATCATCTCAGAGGCATTAAGTTCTTCATCAAATTGTTTTTAATTGTTTAACAGTCTGTTGTAAACTTCTTTGAAAATTCCACTGAAAAGAGATATTTTGAGGAAGTAGCTTTGATATTTCGAGGAAATAGCTTTAACATTTATACTACATTAGCCAAATCTCATTAATTACTGTAATTGTGGAAATTTGTGAATATCTATTTATTTTGAATAGTTAACTCTGCTTCTGATAATCATAAAAGAGATACAAAAAGCTACACAGAATACAGAATCTCTGTTTTTGCCTACTGGGAACTTCTGCTGATGACAAATTACAAAGGTTCATGGCTTTACAGTTTGTACCATCTAGAGTAGAGGGCCAATGCCCTGATTCTCTTTGACCGCCTTACCCAAAGTGGGTAAGTGGGTTACAGGTAAATAATTTTTTATTCTCATTTTACAGACAACATGGCTTGCCAGACATCTTTTACATAGATTTGAATTAATGTTTACTCTACATTAATCATGAGGTGAAAATAATACAATCAGAATTTAGGCAACAGATAAGAGTTTCTAGAAACTATAGAGAAATCGATGGGTTAGAAAAGATATGGTAAGAACCTGGATTGCATCTGCTGTTCTTTGAAGATAGAAAAGTTTCAGCAAAAGGGTGAAATATATTTATTTTATGACAGGATGGGAACTATTGTAGGAAGTTAGCACCCATCCCTTTCCTGGAAGAATGAAATATTTTAGGAATTATTAAAAAGGCAGAATATTATATTTCTCTGGATGAGAAATGGAGAAATATGTTTTTAAAACTTACAATTGCTTAATGCATTGTAAGCCCCCTGAGTCTCCGGAGAAGGGCGGCATATAAATCTAACTAATAAATAAATAAATAAATAAAGACAAAGCAGCTTCCTGCCTCTCCCCCTCCACACACACAAACCTTTGTTAATGGCCCAGAGGCAGAAACTCAATTCTTTGTCAAAGGACCATTATCTGCAACACAATAGGACCCATCTAGGACAGAAACTCACCACATGGCACCTGGGAAGATTACATCAGCCAGCAAGGCTAGCTAAGACTCCCACCCCCTGGGAGTCTGACAACCAATCAGGATAGTTTTTTGGAGCCCTAGGAAGTTCAAAGCTAGAGAGAGCATAAAACCCAAGGACTCGCTGTATCTCGCCCCTTTTTCTGTTCAGGAACTCAAGCCATGTGATCCTGTCCACCATTAAACCATCTTTCCAAGCAGTCTCCATGTTTCCAGTGTCTTTCCCCACTTGGAGCTGAACCCAGAAGGATATTTCTTCCTACACTATTATTATTAATCTTCTTTTTTTAAGTCTTATTTTTACTTTAAAAGCACTCAGAGTGGGATTTTATTATTCTATTCTATGCTACTCTTTTATCAGAACTTTCTGAGCATATCCTTTATTTATGTTTTCCTAGAAAATAAGTAGAATGACTGGGAACATTTTTAATAAGGGATGGTGGGAAAGGAGGAAAGCTCTATTCTTATAGGCAGCAATTGAACCCCTAGCACATCAAAGCTTAAACAGATGGAGGTCCTCTCCCCATCACATTACCACGGATATCAGCTGATCAACAAGGATAAATCAGAAGGAATTAGCAAGGTTTAGCTAAGCCTATGTGAACAATAAAAGGTAATTAACCATCAATGGTCCAATCTGATTGGAGTAGCTAGAACAACTGATGGGGGTAGGTGTGCGTGTGGACATCTCTCAAAACAGATAAGCATTCTCAACCATGGAACAAATATTACATTTAATCTGTCACGTCTGATGTCCTTGATGTATACATCCTGCATGGTAGTATTTATTTATTTAATCAGTGTCTGAAGCACTTCACTTGCTGACGCTACTCAAGGTGATGTACAACATATTCATAAACAGCTTTTAAAAAGAACAGAAAACTAATAGTAATAATAACAACATTAGACACCATTTATAAGAAAAATACTTCCAAATCATTCTGCAAATTAAAATGTCCAATTGTATCTATGGGGTTCCAACCCAAACCTTTACAACTGCACTTTACAACCCAAACCTTTACAACTGCACAAAGCTTTCACATTCCCAGCCAGCACAGCCAACAGATCTCACAAGATTACAGGTAGTCCTCAATTTAAGACTGCAATTGAGCCCAAAATTTATGTTGCTAAATGAGAAATCTGTTAAGTGAGTTTTGGCCCATTTTACGACTTTTCTTGCTAAGGAAGATTTGTTAAGTGAATCACTGCAGCTGTTAAATTAGTAAGAGAGTTGTTAAGTGAACCTGGTTTCCTCACTGACTTTGCTTGTCAGGTCACAAAACACGATTACATGACTCCAGGATACTGCAACCCTCATAAATTGAGTCAGTTGTCAGTTGTCAAGCATCCAGATGTAAATCACGTGACCATAGAGATGCTACAACGGTCGTAAATGTGAAAAACGATCATAAGTCACTTTTTCCAGTGATGTAACTTCAAACGATCCCTAAAGGAACTGCTGTGAGGACTACCTATATTCAGCTCGATAATCCATGAAAAAAAGGTGACTGAAAGATGCAAGACTATTTCCTCTATGTTTATTGCAAATGTAGCACAAATTTAAAGGGCCAGGATATGAAATTAATTCCTAGCAACGTTTTAATAGTGTTGCATAATTATTTTGAGACCAGAAGTAAGCAAACTTCAGTTTCTAAATAAGATCGGCAAACAGAATTGACTGACAAACACAAATGACAAGATTCACAAATTATACATCAAACTATTTAATCCGTTCAGAATTGGAAAAAGGACAAGTTTGAGATACTGTTTCAGAACATTGCAGATATATGAAGAGTATTGAGGGGGAGAGAGTGTACCATATCAGCATGGGAACTTTTTCAGGCTTATATATTTACCGTATTTTCCAGCGTATAAGATGACTGGGCGTATAAGACGACCCTCCTCAGAGCCATTTAAGGCTCGTCAGAGCCTTATGGGCTGGTCTGCCTGGTTACAGGCAGTATACCGGCGTATAAGACGACCCCCGACTTTTGAGAAGATTTTTGTGTGTTAGAAAGTAGTCTTATACGCAGGAAAATACAGTATGTATTTATTTAACCATATTTCTATCCCACTGCAATCCAAAGGCTCTCAGGCATACTCTTCCAGGCGCATAGCACTGTCCCATATATTATTTCTGAACAGCATCACCTCAGATAGGAAGACTTTGACTGAAACACGCATAAAGATTTCAAACATTAAACAAGATCTTTCTCATGCTAAGATTTCAGAAAATATTAAAAACAAAAAAATTGTTTGATAATTTTTTATCAAATAAAAAAATTGACAGACTGTTTTATGAAAAAAATGTTTTTTTCCTACATTACACCGTTTCCCCAAAAATAAGATCCTGTCTTATATTTTTTTGAACCCCGAAATAAGTGCTTGGCTTTATTTTTGGGGAGGTCTTATTATTTTGGGGCACATGGAGGAAAACAGAGGAAATGGCAGGGACTGGCTACACACATGTTTAAATATTTTCGGGGAGGGCTTATTTTCAAGGGGGGCTTATTTTAGTGCATGCACTCAAAAGCCCGATTAGGGATGTCTTATTTCCAGGGAAACAGAGTATCTGCTGCATCACCAAATTACATACGTATCTTTAACTTTTTAATCTATGCTTGCTTGAAGTTCAATTAACAATTCTCACAGGCCAGAGTAGCTTTCCCCAAACTGGCTCTTTCCAGATGTGCAGGACTACCTAGCTCTTAGAATTCCCCATGGCCATATTTGTTAGGAATTCTGACAACTGCATTTCTCAGCATTTCTGGGCATAAAACCAGGCCCCAGGAACTCCTTGTTCTGGATTGGAGAATCAAATTAAGACTAATACTGGGATGGAGGCATATAACAATGTCAATCATTGCAGCATAATCTGTCACAAACCATTTCTTATAGGAAGCCACCACAGTTTCCACATAAATGTGGGCCAGGGTCAGCATACTAAATATGTCTTGCAAAGGAGCTGGAAGGCAAAACTGCATGAGGAAGGAATTACTTGTACTGTATCTATGTTCCTTTACACAGTAGAGCTTCACAGACAGACCCATACATGAACATATTTTATTCGTCAACATTCTTAAATCCGCCAATTGTTCTGAATAAGAAGCTTCTATTAAATTTGGATTTGCAAACTAAAAGGTTTTTTTTAAAAAAAAATCTTAATTAGGAAAAAAATATGCACAAGGACATTAACTTGATCTGAGGCAAACTGCACACCAAACTGTATTACATGTAACTGTATTGCACACTGGGCCCAATTCACAGCCCAAAATATTCTTCTGAGCAAGCTGGATGCTGGCAAAATCAGGTTTTCATAGGGATTGCACAGAATAATCTTCTGCTCATCTTTGCTTTACCTTGGCCGATGTTTGTCACAATTTTCTTCCCTTATTTTACAATGACTGTGATGGTTGAGCAATTGAGCCATAGAGGCCTTCGGAAGGGAGAGCCAAAACAAATTTTAAGCAACCTCCCTTCAACTTAGGGGAGAGACACAGAGGCTGGCCATATGTGTGCTAAGATGCCAAAGTGCTTCTCAGCAGCCAAGTGACAAAAATCAGGCCTTTATTCTCCTCCAAGTTGGAACTAGAAAAGGGAAGGGAATTCTCCCCAATAGCAGCACTTCGTTTTCTCATCATGAAGGATGATCCCATCCATTCCATTCTTTATCAGATTTATGCCCAACTTCATTCAAAAGCCAGCACGAGATCAGAGGCAACCAGGAGAGAAGTAAGGAGTTAAGGTTAAGAAACAAGGACAGTCAAAACTTGGGATATGTCAACTGTCCATCACACTAGAACATCAGGATCTGAGAAATAGCCCCTCGGAAGGCCAGCCCCCACTCTGCAAGTCACAAGTTTTTATTGCCACTTTTCACCGTATCACAGGCCTCAAAGTGAGCATTTGGAAGAATGGCAATGCCAGGGTTTCAGATTTTTTTTTATTTCTGTCTTAGAAACTGGTAAAGTTTATTTTATTTGTTAAATTTATTTGCTGCCTATCTCACTGTAGGGCTACTCTGGGCCAGTGGTGGGATTCAGCTGGTTCTATCCGGCTCAGGCGAACTGTAGCTATAGCTGCAGCTGTGGAAGGCTCCGCCCACCCTCCCAGATGTCATCACATCCCGTTTTTGATGCTCTGCACATGCGCAGAAGGTCCTGTGCATGCGCAGCGGTGGTGCATGCACACTCACATTTCAAAACCAGTAGTGAAGGTAAGTGAATACCACCCCTGCTCTGGGCATCTTATCTTACAGCAGTAAATCACAAAAATGTAAACACATCACTAGCAAATCAATGAAACAATAAAAGTAAAATAGTATGAATTAAAAGATGGGGCTGGGGTGGGGAGAGAGAAAGTACAGGGGGGGAGATGGAATCAGCTAATTAATTCACTAGCCACCTCCAATGTGATACTCCCAGAGAGTTAGAAGGTTCTTCTTCTGGAGTTCCTTGACTGACAGGATCTACAGCAGGCCTCCTCTGATGGCATGAGTAGGGTGGGCTTGCCTTATAGGGGCGAGACAGTTCATCAAATAATCTGGACCCATGCCATGGGAGGTTTTAAAATTCCACAATATGTAAAGCTAATAAATTTATTATTTGTCAATCCATGGAAACTTTAAACCATAATACATTCATTCTTGTCAGGTGCAAAAAGACTATTATTTTTGCTGCAATAAAAAAACTCTAGAATTGTTGTAAATAATTTCCTAATTTATTCCCATTGTAGCACAGCAGAATGCATCCCTTACTAGCTTGATTAGGTATGTGCAAACTGTTCCATGCATTAAACTGCTATTTTGGGAAGATATGAGTTACAGTCTGAAAAAAGCATGTTGGGGTCAAAATTTTAACCTATACTGGGTTTTGAACTAGTTATTTCAAATGCAGCAGATTCAAGTTGTGAACCAGACTTAGAAGAAATACGAATACAAGTCAAATAGTCCCCTTGCATCAGCATATTTAGTCTCACACAATTTTTCAGACTGTACATGTAGTCCTCAACTTACAACCATTCATTTAGTAATGGTTCAAGGTTACAATGGCACTAAAAATATGACTTATAAATAGTCCTTGCATTTACAACTTTCACAGCTTCTTCATGACTACATGAACAATATTTGGGCATTCAGCAACTGGCATGTATTTATAAAGGCTGCAAAGGTCACAAGCTCACCTTTTGTGGCTCCCCAGGTGTCTTCTAGTAAGAAAGATAATCAGAGAAAGAGGATTTGCTTAACAACTGCTTGATTCCTTTAACATCTGCTGTGATGTGCTTAACAATCATGGCAAAAAAAAACAAAACTGTAAAATTGGGAAAAACTCACGTAACAACTGCCTTGCTTAACAACAGAAATTCTAGTCCCAATTGTGGTTGCAAGCTGAAGACAACTACTTGTAATAGTTTATACCAATGAGGTTTAAAAGCCATTAGAAAAAAGCATGGAAACCTTTACAAGAGAATTTAGGTTTATGTGCTGCATACTATGTGGACAATACAACAGAACAGTCATACCAATTTTCTATCTTTCTATATTTAGTGGCATCCTGCTCCAAATGAGTTGTCCATACTATATCAGAATAGGTAACCATACTATAGGTCATGACCTAGAGGTTAAGAATATGGTGGTGAATAGTACTGAAAACCATCTAGAGCAGGGGTGTCAAACTCATGGCCCAGGGGCTGGATTGGCCTTCGGGGTGCTTAGATCTGGCCCACGGGGTCACCCTGGCAACAGCGAAGGACCAGCCCATGATGCCTCTGCCAGTGAAAATGGAGCTCAGGAGGGCCACATGTGACCCTTGAAAGTTCTATTTTCGTTGGCAAAGGGTTGCAGGAGGCCATTGCTGCCGAAAACTGAGCTTGGGAAACCAGTTTTCGCAGACAGAATGCTCAGGTCACCATCAACACAGGTGCCCCCGACATGAGTGAAGTCAAGCTGGCCACACTCATCCTGGCCACACCCCTCCAGTTCCCCCCTCCCTGAGGTCAAACACAACCCTGATGCAGCCCTCAATGAAATTGAATTTGACATTCCTGATCTAGAGTTTCAAGACAACAAGCAGGGATATATTTCCCTCCTGTTTCTGATAAATATCACCTACCAAAGGTCAGCCTCAATACAAAACCTTAGATAAAATCTTGATTGAAATAGGTCCAGAAAATCAATTTCATTCAGGTACATTTGGAGATACAAAGCCATAATTTCCTCAATCACCCATCCAAGAATGGATTATTTGAAAATGGCCCATAATTAGATAATTGTTCTAGATCAAAGAATAGCTTTTAAGTCTGTCAATATCTTTTTGGATCTTGAGTTTGGATTCTGGGGTATTGCTATTCCTGCCAGCTTGGTGTTTCTGCAAATTTGATGAATTTCCCTTCTATTTCCTCATGTATATTGTTTAAATCTAAATCTAAAATTAATTTTAAATTTAGATCTAAATCTCAGTAAAAAAAAAATTATAGTGCTTGTATCTATAAAAATGAAATTAAAAAATACATTATATAATTGTAAAATAAGAAAAAATACATTATGTCAAAATGTTTTTGCTTCATTTTCAATATACTTGCCTCCAATTTTTTTCACAAATGAGCACCTTTCGCTTCCTGGAAACGCATGAAGTAGATGACCACTAATCCTTAATTTAATAAAACAGTTTTTTTAAATTGTTATTTCAACAATTCACTTAACTCCTTTTCTGTACTTTAATAGGATAATCACTATTGCTGTCTATTATATTCTTTATATTTGATACAATTTAGGATGGACCTCAATAAGAACTCAAGAATCTCTAGTATTGAATAATCTGTTACAATAAACCTATGACACGTATCAAAGGTGACATATCATGACATTTTTTAAAAATTTGATTTATATGTTGCCCTTTTCCAGAGACTCAGGTCGGCTTACAATGTGTTAAGCAATAACCTTCATACTTTTGTATATTTATACAAAGTCAGCTTATTGCCCCCACAAACTGGGTCCTCATTTTACCTACCTTAGAAAGGATGGAAGGCTGAGTCAACCTTGAGCCTGGTGAGATTCAAATTTACAGTAATTGCAGACAGCTGATGTTAATCACAGTGCTTTACTGCTGAACTACCAGGCCCCTTTTGGATGTCACATCAGCATTCACCAACATCTGACAATAATTCTCAAAAACACACTTCTTGTGTGATTTTTGGAGGCTGCAGAGGCAACTCAAAGCAGCCTCTGCAGCCTCTGAAATTCACACAAGAACCGGGCATGTTTTTACACACAATTTTTGGAGGCTGCAGAGACAATGGAAGAGCATTCTTCAAAGTTACTTCAAGAAAGAAGGCCTTGTATGAGCAGGAATAGTTTCAGGTAGGCCATAAGGGCATGTCAACAGAAAGAGAACATCCCCTGGGGCTAAGTGCCATGCAAAAAATCTTGGGGAGTGCTCTGCTATGGAGAACAATTGTGCCCAAAGCTCATGTACCTTGGGAATGTCTCAAGGAAGGCTTTTTAAATGGCAGCTGTGATGCTAAGGCTGAAGTCATGATCTAAGCCTTCATTTCAGGCCCAGCCTTGGCACTGCTGAGTGGTGGTGGTGTTCAGAGTAGCATAGATGGAGTGACAGGAGATAGAGAATTGTTTCTCTTTTGTTTTGTTTTGTTTGTTTTTTATTGGGGGTGGGGAGAAACGTGACACACCAGCAGAATCAAATTAGGCATTTTCCAAATGTTTGACATGGCAAGCCCAAAAGGTTTGCCATTACTGGTATGTACTACCGTGTTTCCCTGAAAATAAGACCCTGTCTTATATTTTTTTTGAACCCTGAAATAAGTGCTTGGCCTTATTGCCATGCGCTCAAAAGCCTGATTGGGCTTATTGTCAGGGGATGTCTTATTTTGGGGAAAACAGGGTAGTTACTATATGCAAAACCACAAAAAAAAAAGTCATTCAGAATGTGGCAAATCATTTCATTTGCACAATCCCTTATGACCCAGTGCTTTCATCAATTTTATTTTCCATGTTAGGTATTATTGGGAAAATATTTTTCCTGGAATTAAGTAAAAGCCATCCACTTTTGAACTTAATTTTGAAAGTATGCCATAGATTCCATTTTTTAAAAGATAATAATTCAAGGGTTTATATTTTACATTTTTAAAAATATAATTGTTTATGTTAAGCAGCTTGTAAAAACTTTTTGTGTGGATCCCAGAATCCCTCCAACTGAATAAAAAATAAACTTAAAACAAGACAACAAATAATTTAATATAAACAACAATATATTAAATCATACCTGAAGGCAGCCAAGAATTATTTAGTGAAGAGCCTGGAATTATCATTTGATACAAAGGGAATGATGGACACAATTATTTTGGAATGAATTTCATGAGTCGAAGACTGCTGAGGAAGTAGACAGTGTTCTTCATACTGGATCTAGGTCCTTTTAGATTGTGAAAGGACCAGGGAAGTGACCTACAGTTAAGTCCAGACCATGCTGAGCCTCTCTGAAAGGGGGAATAATGCTTTCTGCCTTGAAAGAGGGGGTGATGCACCCCCCGCTCAAGAGTCCATTCATGGATCAAACAGTTTTTGACAGGTACTAACCAGTCTCCAATCTTCCCTTTTCAGAGAGGGTTGTTGAGAAAGGGTGATTGGTCTGCAACTGACAAGAACTTTGGAGGAAACAGATTATCAAGACCAGGGGTGTCAAACTCAAGACCCCAGACCCAGCCTGCAATGCGGTTAGATCTGGCCTGCAGAGCTGACCTGGAAACAACAGAGGACTGGCCTGCAGCACTTCGGCCCGGCCCAGGCCAATCGGACACTGGTCTACAACCCAGTGGCAGCCATCCAGACCAGAATGTGGTCAGCCTTAGATCCATGAGGCTTGCCTGGAGTCAGCAAGAGGCCACCCCACCCCCATTCTGCCCCCTAGGCATACACACAGAGGTGGTGAGCACACACGATCTTGCCCCACACGCTGACTGCATTCTGAGTTCTTCCTTTTTATCCAGGTAGCCAGTGCTCACTGCCTCCTATGCGCACGCCCAGGGAGTGGGGCCGAAGAAGTGGGGTCTTATCTCGCTGGCTCCAGGGCAGTTGCACAGAACAGATATAAAACTGACCATGTTCAGGCCCAAATGGCTGCCACAAGTTGTAGATCAGTGCTTGGTCAGCCTGTGCCAGGCCAAGGTGATGCAAGTTGATCCTTTGCTCTTTCCAGGGCAAACTACATGGGCTAGGGGGAGAGTTTGGCAATGCTGCCGGCAGCCATCCCAGTGGCAGCCATGGCTTTTCCATGCAGGGGCTGGGGCGGTCCAGGTGAAAGAGAAGCCTCACCGGCTGAGAGGCCAGCCTCAGAAAGGGATGGGAGGAGGGGGAGAGACTGGCAGCACTTCCTTTTTACTGGGACAGCCTCCTCCCCCATTGGAAAGCTCATGCTAGGCACTTATGGGCTTTCATGTCCTTTGAACCCACCAGGAAGGAACTTTGCTTTTCCACTGGCAAAGTTGTTCTGGGTTTTCTGATCTGCAAGTGGAGGAAAAGCTGCTGGAGCCTTGTCCCACACCCTGCACTCTGAGGCAGCACTTGAGATGGGCTTGGCCAGGGGCATCTGTGGGCAAAGCTGCGAGCCATCGCATCTGGAGGGCGCCACAGGTTAGAGAAGAGCTGTGGGTGAGCTGACCCAGCCCAGTTCTTGGGTGGGTGTACCAGAGACTTCAGCCTGGGCGTCTGATGAGGGAGCCTCTGGGTATGTGCAGAGCGCCCCACGTTTGTTTTGCCTGAGTCAGGGTCTGTAGCCGAGAAACCCGGCCATGGCTTTCCATTCTTGGGCATGGCGGCATGTCTGTGTGGGACCTTGCGTCTCTGGGGACCATCTTTCCCCACAGGCTGACTCTGTTCTCAGCACCTCCCTTTCACCCAGTGCTCACCCCCTGTGTACATGCCCAGAGGCTAGGGCTGAGGCAGCGGGGTGGTCTCTTGCTGACTCCAGGGCAGCTGGATTGATCTAAAACTGACCATGTTCTGGCCCAGATGGCCATGCCAAGTTGTAGATCAGTGCCATGCCTGCACTAGTGCCTTCATGCCCCGCTTGCCAGTCTGGCCTCGCAGTCCCCTTTCATTGGGGCCACCCCTCGCCGGCATGAAAAAAACCACAGTCGGTGGCTGTGCTGTTAATCTGTCCCCCTGCCCTCATTCCTTCCTGAGCACGGAGAAAGATTGGGACGGCATGAAAAGCATTTGCAAGACTTTGGAGCAGCAAAATCCTTCAAGCCTCCATCAGCTTGCAAATGGGTTTTGTACTGTCCCAGTCTTAGTATGAAAAGCATTTGCAAGCCAACAAGACTTTGGGGCAGCAAAATCATTTTGCTTGAAACCTCCCATCAGGTTTTAAATGCTGTTCGTGCTCAGGCTGGAACACTGTGAAAAGTGTTTTCAATGGGAGGCTTCAAGCAAAGTGATTTCACTGCCCAAAAATCTCGTCATCTTGCAAATGCTCTTCGGCCAGATCTATTAGAAGGCCTCAGTTCACAGAGAACAGCGGCCTAAACTACTGTAGCGTGAGATCAGTAGCGCAAGATCTTGTCTGGCCTATCACAGGTGCCCCTCAACATGAGCAATGTTGAGTAGGTCAGGTTGAGTTGTCCACGCCCATCTAGTCACGTGACCACCCAGCCACACCACCTGGCCCTTTGAGGGTGACCATAATGCTGATCTGGCCCTCAATGAAATTGAGTTGAATACCCCTGATCTAGACTGATTAGAGTTGGGTCTCAGGCCAGGATTTAGTACAGGATTTTGTTGATGATTTTGTAGCAGAGTAAGAATGATTGTGGGGTATCCAATGTGAGAGCTTCAAAATTTTCAGAAAATATTCATGCTGGTTGATAATTATGGAAGGTGGTCCAGTTAGATGGTACACTGGTGGCATAAGGTTGTATTAGCCTAATGTGATGATGATAGCCTTGAAGTGCAGAGGAAAAATCCGTTAGCAAGGCAATGATGAGATAAACAAGATAGAAGCCAAGATAGAAAATAATTTATAAAAACGCCTTGGTCAGCCCTCAACCCTTAATTCTCATTGAGATAAAAGAGGAAACAGAGCACATTGAGACTTGCATGAGTAATGTTGACCCAATAAGACAAACCAGACTAAGAAACAGACACCATGCAGATATAACACATCATTTAGAACACAGAACATCTACAGTAACAGATTATTGGTTTGCAAAGCACAAAAACTTGGTTTACAAAGCACAAACATGCTAAATTAAAGCTAAACAAGCCACATAATGAGTTACATTAATACTGTATCTGAGCTTACTCACCTGCGAAGTTAGTCTGGATGCCAAACTAAAATTTCCAAATTATCTTATTTCATCCGAGGTTTCTGAAAAATAAAATATCACCATCTGATTACTACAAAGTTATCAGTCAGTCTCATTTCACCTCATTTTACTGATATCAATCAGTCTCATTTTACCAGACAATGTCTTTCTTTAGAACAACAAGAACCACAGTGTCCCTCAAGATGCAGAACGATATATCTGGTTATTTTTTAAAGGTCAACTATGCAGCTTGTCATTATTCTCTGACTACACACATTAGCACAGTTCACACAATCTGCTTAATCTTAAATTCAACTTGTAAACATAACAATATTCGGGAACTCGGGAACTAATTGCTGGATTCAATGAACCTAGGCAATTTTTATCTTTTCCTTTTAGAAGAAGGATGTTGAGAGGGTAATAACTTGCAGTTCCAAAGATCCCTGAAAAAAGTGAATTGTCTTACAGTAGGCAGGATAAAATTTGATTATTATAATGGGCACAGAATGGGAATTTGTCTATTCTACCAGATCTCACAGGGTGGGCATGCTCCATATCCCTTCTGTGAAACAATGCCAACTAAAAAGATGCAGGAAATGAGACTTCTCTATTGTGGTGCTTGTTCTTTTGGAACAGCATCTCCCTTGAAATCTGGATGGTCCTGACCCTGTTAGCCTTTTGTAAATAACTGGTTTAAGCTTAGGCATCAGGGTTAGAATGTTAATGGAATCAGACATGTATGAGATTTTGATTGAGAGCTAGTTTTTAGAGGTCACAAGGTTGAGACGAATGGATACATAAATTCAAGAATGAAAGTAATGTATTTATATAACATGCTATACCCATAAAAAAAATAAATTAGGGCTTAATATGATGATCTGATTTACTCAACTTGCTAAGACAATGTCTGACTTAACACTATACTCTAAACTGCAAACTACAGTTTGCAAACTAATGCCCTAAAAACTAATTCTCAAAAGGAACTGAGAATGACTGTAGGAATGGCCCATTGTCCCTGTAGCATAGACAGGACAATGGTATGAAAATAAGTGCAGTTGACTCAGCTTGTAATCAATTCTTTGGTATTAGTAAAACACTAGACCGTGATATAGTTCACACATTATGGTAAATCAAGTTACTTCATAATGGTTTCTTTAATCATAATTGAATAGGTTGATTTACAAAACATACCAAGCCATTAATCAGAGTTTGAAATCACAATAATTTCACCCAGGATGCAAACAACTTTGTGGTTTAGTGCAATGTATGAATCAAACCTTCGTGTCAGGATTATCAACTTGTGACTGATGGCAACTTGTAATCCTGTTATACATCCTGGTCATCACCCAAAATGCTCCCAGCTCCCTTCATTTTTAATTCCCTTTTTATGAAAGCTGTGCTTTTGTGTGGGGTGGGGGATGGGGTGTTAAAGGTAAAATAAATGCCATATGGCCTTCAACTTATCCTAAAAGGAATACTCGTGGTTGCATCATGACCTCATCTCCTCAGCACTTGGTGTAAACTAAGTGCATCTCATGGCTGAAAAAATGTTTTCAATCTTCAATTTGCCTAAATAATCTTTTATGTTGTGTCAAGGATGCATATGTTCATCCAGCTGTGTGCAGTTTGTTCTGCTTCTTTGTTTTTTGAAGGGAAAAGTGCTCTGTACATGTTCAGAGCCTGTCTTCTTTACAGAAAACAAGACTATATCCCTATCACTTCTCTGTACATTCCAGGCTGAAATTAGGTTCAAACGCTTAGTCTTGGTGAGCATCCAAATTCAAATTAAGGCCCCAAAGAAACAAAAAAATTACTCTCTGCAGGAGATAAAACTAGTTCCTTTTCCAGTCATTTAAATAACGCTCTTAACATGCAACTGCCTGGCTGGCTCCCAATTCCCACTATCCCTGCACCCAACATGGATTTTTCCTGCTGACTCAGGATATTTGCAGCTGCAAAACAAACCATGGCCGAAGTCCGCAGCTGAAAGGGAGCCAAGATGCACCTGGAGGCAAAGGGGTGGCTGAAGGAGAGCGTTGGTTGCAGCAGGGAAGTCCTTGTTTGATACGGTAGTGTGGCATAAAAACCGGATTCAGGCATAAAGGCAGAAATTTGGACAAATGGGGTATGAGTGTATGCTGCAAGAGAGAGTTGGAGCCAATAACTGAAAGAATCCATGTGGCTATAATAAATCTTAGAGATTTAAAAAAAACTATACAAGGGAAGGGCTTGAAATTGCAACTGAAGATTTATTGGCAGGAATAAGATAAATGTGGCGGGATAAGGGATCATAAGCAAATTTTTAAAATCCAATCCTCACAATTTCAGTCTAGCTTTCTTTGGGTTGCAAAGAAACAGTTTGATTTTTTAAAAATATGGGAAGCCCTTAAGATTATAGATTCTGAAGAGTGTTGCTAAATGCTTGGTAATATTGCTGAACCCAAAGTAAGTATTTAATGGGACATTCAAGAGTTCAGAGGATAAATCTTCCCACAGCTAACCATATTGTAATTTATCATGGTATAAACCCAATCATTCCTTTGCCCTATACTGATGTGCCCTTAAATTATTTTCATTAAAAAAAACCTAAGTTATTACTAAGTTCTAACCGTTTTAAAAGTCATCCTTTCCCCCCTATCATTCCTATGGAAATTCTCAAGAGTATTTTTTTTATCAAGCCTTTGAAGTTGATTTTATGTTGGCACCATCTTTTCTGTACAGTATTTATTACTGTCGATGAGATATTTATTGATGGAATAAAAGATACATTATAAGGTTTCGTTTTTATAATTATTGATGTCTTAAAATTATGATCATCTAGAAATGTTGTTAAACAAACACATTTAAGTAGCATCAAAAATATTTTCTATAATTCTTAAAATTCATAGATATTACAGATAGTCCTTGACTTATGATCAAAATGGCACCCAAAATTTCTGTTGCTAAGTGAGAAATTAGTAAAGTGAATTTTTTGCCAGATTTATTGGCAGGAATAAGATAAATGTGGCGGGATAAGGGATCATAAGCAAATTTTTAAAATCCAATCTTCACAATTTCAATCTAGTTTGCCAAGCATCTGAAATCTGATCATGTGATCATGGGAAGGGTGCGATGGTCAGTGCCACTGTAACTTCAAACAGTCATTAAATGAACTGTTTTAAGTCGAGGACTAACTGTATTAGCATTATTCTCTAAGTAACAAATGCACACTGCTACAATAAGGATATGTTGGAAAGAGCCTTGACACGTTTTTTGGGTCTTACATAGAAATTCACTATTGTACATGTTTATAATTGAAGTTTCTTTTTAAAAAAAGAAAGATAAAAACCAATACAAACTAACGTGAAGTAAGAAAAAGAAACAAATCAAAGAGAAAGTTAAATGTGGAAGAAAGAAAAAAAGAAAAAGGAAAATAGAAAAATGATACAAAGAAGTGACTGAAGAAGCTTCTTGAATGAGAAGTGATACAAAGAAGTAGCTTCTTTAAAAGACCTTCTCTACAGCAGTACAATTATAAATTTACTCTATGGATAGAAAATAAGTTTATTTATTCTATACCCTATTCCTGTGATGGTGAACCTATGGCACGCGTGCCACAGGTGGTACATGGAGCCGTATCTGTGGGCACGTGGGTATTGCCCTAGCTCAATTCCAGCATGTATGCACGCGCCGGCCAGCTGATTTTTGGGCCTTCTGGGCCTACCAGAAGTCAGGAAACGGTCTCCGGGGAGAGGGGGAGTCCCTTTTCACCCTCTCCAGGCTCCAAAGCATCTGGAGCCTGGGGAGGACAAAAACAGGCCCACCGGGCCCACTGTGCCAAAAGCGGGGGGAGCACGCATGCATGCACAGGGGGTGGGGCGCAATGAATTATGGGTGTGGGCATAGGTGAACATGACCCCCCCCACACCCCACTTTTGGCACGTGATGGTAAAAAGGTTAGCCATCACTGCTCTATTCTGTCCAATCTTTGGAATTTTAAATCAGAAGTTCTCTCATCAAAGAAGCCAATTTAGCCATCTTAGTAAGCTCCATCATCTTTAGTAACAATTCTTCCATTGTGGATAAAGCTGAACCTTTTCATCTTTGTTCTTACAATAATCTCATTTCAGTTATCATATACAAAAGCAAATTCCATGATTTTTCCCCAATTATTTGTCCAATCCCAAAAGAAAATCCTCTTTTATTAATTGTAAATTAATCTTTTAACATCTTCTGAATCAATGTAAGTATTTGAATTTAGAGTTTTCTCATTTTTACATGTCTACCAAATGTGATAAAATGTTCCTTCTTGTTGTTCACATTTCCAGCATAAATGTTAAGTGCCTTTATGCATTTCCTCTGTGAAATTTACTAATGGCACATGAGTTGTTGTTCTTCTGTTTCAAATTTCAATAAAAGTAATTTTATTTTAGCAATTATCAGTTCATTATTTTTACACAATTCTATTTCAAACTCACTCTTACAGCCATAAATTATTTTGTCTACTTTAAATCTTTCTAGTAGCTATAAATAAGAGAACCATCAACAATTATACTCTCTGCCACCACCAGTTCATTTCTCAATTTTATATTATATTCCTGTTCACAAAATTTTAGTATCTTGTGATAGGTTAGCCATTTGGATTTGCCTATTATTTCTTGTCCATAAAATGCTACTTGTGCTGAGAGTGACAAATGTGCTTTCAGACACAATTTGGGTTTGTATCTGTTACATATTCCTCAATATGGCACATTTAACATGATGATTTGTAAAATCCACATTAATCTTGCCCTTATTGTATCACAAACATCCATTCCATCTAAACCTCATGTCATATTTTTCTACCTCCAAAAGCAATGTTTCTCAGCAACAACTACTCTTTCATTCAAATCATACAGCAGGCTGCAAGTAGACCCAATTTTCCTTTTGTCTTTGCATCTTTTAACATCATATATGCCACTCTTTAAATGGTGCATCAGATGCGAAAAGAGGCGTTTTCTGAAACAAACACATCACTCTGGCAAAATACTCATTTTTCTCAGAGAAATTCTTCCCAGCAATGACAGTTATAATTTTTTCCACATTTTAACAGTTACTTTTAAATAGTATACAATTTATGTCTACCATAGTGATACCTAGATATTTTACCTTTTAAATTTTAAAACTGTTTTATTCATCTTTTAATTTCACATTTTTATTAACATCTTTATTTTCTGTTCATTAATCCTGAACCTACTAAAGTATCAAATTCTTTTAATCTGTCCATTAATATTTCAATAATTCAATTCCTTTTAAAGGATTTTCCAGTACCAAAGTCATCAGCAAAAGCCCTTAATATACAAGATTTTTTTCCTGTAAATTTTACCCCCAACTCCTCTCATCTTGTTGTATATATCTCTAATCAGTATTTCAAAAATTTAAATAAACTAAAGAAGAAATAGTGGGCATCCCTGTCTTGTTCCTTTGTGTAATTCACAGGGTTTTATTACACTTCCATTAACAATTATTTGTGCTTTCTGTGAAGTATAAATAAATCTTACCTATCTTATAAAGTCCAAAATTCATAACTTGCAAAACCTTGAACAAGGAATTTCAGTTCAAATGATCAAAGATGCATATTCTCTTTATCTTCCCTATCTTCAATTAAAGAAGGGCACACATCAAATATAAAAGCCTGGATCAATATTTTTATTTTTTGCTCAGAAAAGTTTATTTCATTGTACTTTATTTTAAAATATTGTGTGCTATATTTTAAAACAAAAGCTTTGTAATGAGATTGACAATATTGTATCATCATAAAATTGAATGACAACTATTTTCTATTAAGAGGAAATGAAAAGAACGGTCCAAAGGGCATGATGGATGAGAGCTAAATTTGCCCTTTGACCCTAAGCACAAACATCTGCACAGCTGGTGTCCTCCAGATATGATGGGAACCTAAATGCCATCCAGAATGAGCAATAGTCATAATAATAGGGAATTTGGGGAATCCCTTAGTTAGAAATTCTACAAATAGTATTCTAGCATATCTGAGGCACTAAGTTAGTCCGTATAGTTTATGTGGTCTTCTGATTAGGAGAGAAATAAGAGGTTCAGGACTAAATCTTCTAAATCTCCTTCACTTCTATGTGGAATCACTTTGGTGAGCAACTGTAAGCAGAATCTTAATTATCATTCTGCATAGCTTACACAGCTCTCCTTATTCAGCTTTTTTCTTTCCGATTCACATATCACAATAAACTATGGTTATATAACTACAATTTAACATGTGACGATAATAATCAGTTTGCACAAGATATCAAGCCCAAGTGGAACAAATCACAGTACACCCTCACTAAAAAAAAAGTGGATCTAACCTCTTATCACAGAACTGCATAAAAAGGCCATATTTTTTTAAAAAACAACTCTGAAAGTACTTATTCCTCCAAAGGAATATGAGGAATATTTTAAAAAGTGAACTCAGGTATGTGAGATAGGAGTCCTTTATTTAAATTCCAAAATCCTGAATCCAGTCCCATTCATATCATAACTGTCTTCATAATGATAAAGACAGTTTCATATGAAAAACTCAGAAACCTGAAAATACCCAAATAATGCATGAAAACTTTTTAAAGCAGAGCTGTCTGCCTATATAAAAATGGTGTTTAAAGCATGGCTATACAATCTGCAACTCCCTAAGTTTTTTATCCAATCCCAAAACCACTTTCTCAGCTGCCATCGATTTCCAAATTAAAATTTAAACAAAAATCATTGCTTTAAAACTGAATGGGAAGTGAAAGGATTGAGTATGGAAATCAAATTGGGCAAAAGAGGTTGTTTAGGAAAACTAGAATACATTCTATTCCTGATGGTCCACTTCCTCCTTTTATCAAATGCCCATTGCCCAAGCCCAGATGCCCATTGTCTAATCAAAATATTTCCCTGACACATCCAACAAGTACCATGCATGACTTTGAATCCCAGCAACATGATGCGCTCATGTTGTAAAAAATACAACAGAAGATATTTTCTGAATTAACCATTGCCACAAATCACCCTCCCAGAGTCCTAAAGTAGATCAGGTAAGAGGATGCTTTATAATAGGAAACCAACCATTTGTTTAATTATCAGAGAAACAATCAACAAATCCAAAGGAACCAAATGAAGAAAAATCCAGTTGGAGATGACTAGTTATTTACATTCTCTCCTGATAATAAAAGAGCCTCTAAAACCTAGTATTGTGGGCGTAGGTAAGGTATCCATTTATTTTGCAAACCTATTTAATTCACATTCCCTTAACTGAAACATAATCTTAAAAGTGTGCATAGTGTTAGGGGAAATGGATATGGAAATTGGTTTGGGATTTGATGTCATTTTTTTTTAAATGCAAACTAATACAGAACTGGGCATTATTTTTTGCCCACAAATGTAGTGAAACTGAAAAGTGGCAGATTCAATATCACTTCTCAGAGAGGATAAGCAGTTCAATATAAATTGTCAGTGTATTGCTACAATTAGAAGACTGAAGTTTCTAAGATTTATCCTCAGGGTTCTGGAACAATTATGTCATGCAGTTGAAAGGATAAGCCAAGGTACGGAATTCAATTTCTTGAAAATATCACCACTCAATTTAAACATCAACCATGGGACTTGATATTAAAGTCTTATTTTGTTCCCTTTCCCCTACCAGCTCTTCTTTTTATATCTTAACTGATTAAGATTATGTAAAGTTTAAAAATTTGCAAGTCGTATGAGCTTTGACTTGACCTATTAAATTTTATTAAATAAAAATCCCAGCCTACGATCAATTTTAGATAGCGTATTTCTTTTTTAATGGTTAGCTTGGCTTACATTATTTTCCTCTTCTGTGTGTATTTTTAAAGTCAGTTTCCAACTCTTACACCGGAAAAATGTGCTTGAAAAATCAACAGCATGGGCAATGCTTACTGAAATACAGAACCCAAAGCAGCAACGAATAAAATTTTCAAGCCTGATTCCAAAGGCTGCATAGCTTCTCTGCCCTTTCCCATGACTTACAAAAAGCAGGGAACTCATCAGGAGAAAGGAAAAGAGAATCCATGCCAATCTGATGATTTATACAACTGAGGAAAAACAACTATATTTAAAGGAGTGTAAAATCCAGAGTGCATAGTTACAGAATCTTTACTTAAATATGGAACATACCCAGCCTAATACGCAGTTCAAGAACAATGCTGACAAACCAGAAAAAAGATTCAGAAGAGAGGTGACAAACTAGAAGAGCAGCTGCAAGTTCAGTGGCATCTTGAAGACCAAGACTGCTTGCACTCATGACATTAACACTCAGAAAAAGTGACAGATAACTGAAAGGGAATCAAATTGCATGTTCTCTTTGAGCACCAATTTAAGCACAAGTCACTTTCAAGCCTCACGTGCAAAAACGCCTCTACAGATTGCATCATATACTTTCCAGAAGAAATCACATCATTAAATGTTAAGGCGGAAAGAGATCTTGATGCCAATTCCATCAGAGTAACACGAAGTCTGATAAGTTAATAGCATGAAAGAAATAGGTACCCTGGTGCTTTAAAGCTTCTGAACACTTTTGTGTATTTGTACTGCTGCATAAATATGACCTAAAATGTGATCTGTTCCCCATGTAGGTCCTGAAACCACATAAAGAGAACCCAACTAAACAAATGAGTCAAAAGTATTATGCTTGTTTATTTATTCATTGAGGAAAATGATCCAATGCTACATATTTGTGTGTGGCAAAACTCTGAGAGAAGCTAAAGTTCCTGGGAGCTCAGGTGATTTTCTCATCCAGATTTCCGGTCCATGGAGAAGGACTAGAAAAAGAAAAAAGAACACCAAAGTAGGTTGGCTACAAAATACTGGAAAAAATGATGTTTTGGGATCATGGTTGAAAATATTTAGATGATGAACTAAGGAATGAGTTGCATCTCTTAAGAATTGATAAAAATATATATTTGGCCAAAGCATGTCATGATTGATCAGGATGGTTTTAAACTGAATAAAAGAAAAATTTTGCATTCTAAAAACCACTGCAGAAATGTTGTTGAAAGGAAGTCTTTTAAAGAAAAATCAGAAGGAATATTGATTCATAAAGTTTATGGTCTTTCCTATCCATACATAAATGTTTAGGGTATAGAAAATAAGATGAGTTTGAATTAATTCAATCTATCAGATATGTTTGTTTGTTTATTAAATTTATAGTGTACCAATCTCATGGATCAAGATGACTCTGGATGGTTTATAATACGATAAACACAGAAATATAAAAATAATCATAACTATAAAAAAATTAGCTGGTAGCACGACTCTAATGAGTGAAATATAGTAACCGAAGAACATTATTTGTTCAAAAGGAAAAAAGGGAGGATAAATAGAACTATGTTAAAAATATCCATTCTTCTTTAGAAATGTACATAAAAGAATTTGGCAATACTGAGAAAGCATTTGGATTAAATTAAGCAGAAGAATAAATAAAAGCAATACTGCTATTGGTGTCTGCTATCACCCTCCCAACCCAAGAGATGTGGATGATGCCTTCCAAAAGCAAATTACAAATATTTTTCAAAAAGGCATGAAGTCATAGTGATGGGAGAATTTAATAACCCAACATCTGCTGGGAGACAAATGTTTCCAAGCACGGCCCTTCCAGTAAATTCCTGACTTATTTTACTGACATCTTTCTCTTTTAGAGGAAGGGGGGGGGGATACAAAAGTATCAACAATGTCTGATTAGATATTAATTAATAAAGTACACAGTTGAGAAATGGAAATAACAAAAACACAGGGAGAGAATGACTGTGCAATACTAGTGTCCTTGATTCTAAAAGATAATAAAAACAAGCAAAGGTTAAACACTTACATGGGACTTTTTTAAAAAAAAGGTCTTAACAAACCCAGTATAACAGTAAGTTGGATCCCATGAAAGAAATTAAGAGGAAAAGGAGTTTATTTTAAAAAAATGAGAGGAAAGATGATTCAGCAAACTATAAATCAGTTGGTCTGACATTAATACTTGGAAAATTCTAGAATATATAATAAAAACCTCAATTTGTAAATCCCTTGGAGGGGAAATGAATTAAATTCAGAAATTCTAGGGTCATAATAGCTTGGGGTTATAGTCAGACTATGATTGGAGCATATCAGGTTAGAGAAGGCTGTTTTAGACTGTAAATTCCTCAGGGCAAGGATCTTTTCTTCCATATTCCGAAACAATCCTGTGCATCTGTGTCACTGCACATTAAACAAACTCAAATTGCAGAAGATGGAAAGAAGCCAAACATTTGAAAGATTCTAATTTATTTAAAAGATGATTAAGCTTCACGTGAGGAGATATATGAGGATCATCTTTTACAGGCAATCCTCAGGCTAAGAATGTCTGATTTATGGACAACTCGTACTTACAAATGGGCTGCCTATTTCTAAATATGGCGGACAACATTCTCCTTCCTTGAGCTAATGAACTGCAGCAGCCTCACAATGTTTTCATGAACTGCTGAAGCTCCATGTTTTTAATGTACTGTCTGTTTTCAGCAGTTCAAGAAAACACGCAGTGGTGAAATGCAGCCGGTTCTATTTGGCTCGGGCAAACTGGTAGCACAGGAAATGGGGGGTTCCGCCCACTCGCCCGGATGTCATCATCTCCCCTTTTTGACACTGTGCACATGCGCAAAAGGTCGCGCTCACATTTGTGAACCGGTAGCAAAGGTAAGTGGATTTCATGCCTGAAAACATGGCTGTCAGCCTCTCAGGTTGCATTTCATTCAGGGCTGACATAGTAAAGGGGGGTTAAATTACTGCAGTAGAATGATTTAGAGAATGGCCAATAGAATAAGGGAACAAGCCAGGAAAGGGAGGGAATTTGGAGCAGAGGTCATTTCCTGGCTGCATATGAGTTCATAAGGACGTTGTTCTAATAAATAAATGGTTTTTTTTTTCTTTATTATCAAAATGTGAGAGGCACATTATTTCTTTCTTAGACAACTCCGACTCGGACAATGGCATAGCTTCAGTTTTTCAGCTCAAGGAAGGGGAATGCCATTTGCCATTTTTAGTAATAGTCAGCCCATTTATAAGTATGAATTCCAATCTTACATACAAATTTAGGTTAAAGGCAGATTTAGGAACGGAACTGATTCTTAATTGGGGTACTACCTGTACACCAAAATTTCCAAGATAAGGCTGCAATGGATGACCTAAGATCTATGCCTTAACACAAGGAATTCAATTATAACTCTTCCTAATGTTTAAGTTCTATACGCATCTTACTCAAACGACTTACCATTCCCACCCATTTCCCACTTCTCTTCCTTTAGCATCACATTTGTAGATTGATCTAAATTATCAGGCAGCACCTATCTGGATGAGAAGAAAAGGATAGCACATCAGATAACAGTATTAATTGACTTGAGTAAGGATCCTTATCTACTTAGCTTAATGTGGAAAACACTTTACAGTAGGTAAGTATAGTACAAGTCCATTACTCCCCAAATAAAAAAAAAGTGGGGGAGAATATATAGTCAGGATGTGTATGTGAGTAACAGGAAGACAGTAGTGAGAATAGGTATAAATATATATTGGCTGGTCTTGCAGATGTGCTGGATTACAGAACAACTGCATTTGCTAACATTTAAACATTTTATTACTTATGTATGGTATGATATAAGGGTATGTCTTATAAAAGCATATTTAATATTTAATTTTATTCATTTATTTTCTATAACACTATTGGTTTCAGTCTGAAAACAGTTCATTCCCCACTCATTCATTCTCAATCTGATCTCTTGTTTTATTGCATACTTAAGTTTTCCATTCCCATTGCATTGTTAATTTTTATGTTTCTTTTAATGTATCTTTAATTTGTATATGGATGTGACAGAAGTTAAGCTCTTATATCCCTAACCACTTTCACTTCTTTGAATAAACAATCATTTCTCATGAGACCGCATATTAGAACAGGATACTGGGTTTTCCTGAAAATAAGACTCTGTTTGAAACCCTAAATAAGGGCTTGGCCTTATTATTGGGGGGGGGAGGGGTTGTTATTATTTTGGAGGTGCAGGAGGCAGAGCGTGGCCACCTCATGGCTGCTCATCAGCTGTTCGCCAGGGCAATCAAAGGTGGGAATCATCCTGGCATTGTTGGCGTTCGCCTGCCTCCCATCCATCCATTCCCCCTCGGCCAGCTACCTTTTCCACAACACCCAGTTCTTTATAGAGGGGAGTAGCAGATGGGGCGGGGAAGAAGCGATACACGTGGAGCAAGACTGGGCTCTTCTCTTGCCATCTCTTCTCTCCCCCCCCCCCCCACTGGGGGCGGAAGATACGTGAGATGCACGTCTTACCTGTCTTGCAGCTCCATTGCATGTCTCGCTGTTGTCTGCAGGCAAACAAGTTGTTGGGTAAAAAAAAGCTTATCGCAAGTTCAATCAAACTTCTTGAACTTGCGAGAAGTTTTTTTTAACCCTACAACATGTTTCCCTGCAGACAATGGTGAGACACGCGACAGAGCTGCAAAGCAGGAAAGATGGCTCCATGCACCCCAATGGTTTTGTAACAGCAGCCTGGCTGCTTCCCTTCCCCGCCATATCTTTGTTGAGGGAGGTGGCAGGTGGGGTGGGGGAGAAGTGAGACACATGGAGCAAGACACATAGAGAGAGACAGGGCTCCTCTTGCTGTCTCTTCTCCTCCCCCACCCCTCGCTGGATATGGCAGGGCTTCCTGCCCTTGCCCAAATTGGATGGTGGCAGATGGGGAGGGGTGGGGCCAGGGACATGTGAGATGCGCATCTTACCTGCCTTGCAGCTCAGTACAGGCAAACAAATTGTGGGGTTAAAAAAAAACTTCTTGCGAGTCCAATTTAACTTCTCAAAGTTGCAAGTAATTTTTTTCACCCTCCACGATACTTCCCACGACAATACCGTACTGGACCCTGAGGGTCGGGATGAAATAAGAGTAAAAAAATTGTGGATAGCTGCTACTACAGTACCCTTTGGAAGGCCAGTGCAAGGCGCATGGGGCGCATCACTTGGCCTCCTGATGCAGAAGTGGCCGCAATCAATGGCAAAAGTTGCCACACTTGCTGGAGGTGCCGGCACCCACAAGGTAGATGTTCTGTGGACAGAATTGCCTGCTGTGACTGTCACCATTACCTAAGGAGGGTGCGAGGCATGTGGGGTGCGTCGTTTGACCTCCAGCCTCTTTTGCAGTTGCAATTGGCTGCAAAAGCAGCCGTGCTTGCTGAATGTGGCGGCCTGAGTGGCATCCGTGAATCAGCTGTTTTGTGAATGGCGGCCAGAGCACCTCAGCTGATCCGATTAAGGAGCAGAAAAGCCCTGAGATGACCAGGGAAGGGAAGGGTTGCCTCCTGTGCTGGCCATGGCCACCCCTTCACTAGGGTTTATTTTCAGTATATTTAGGCCAACCCCAAAAATCAGGCTTGGTTTTATTTACGGGACATGTCATATTTCCGTGGAAACATGGTAGAATAGAATAACAAAGTTGGAAGGGACCTTAGAGATCTTCTAGTCCAACCCCTGCTTAGGCAGGAAACCCTACACCACTTCAGACAAATGATTATCTAATCTCTTCTTAAAAACTTTCAGTGTTGGAACATTTACAACTTCTGGAGCAAGTTGTTCCACTGACTAATTGTTCTGTCAGGAAATTTCTCCTTAGTTCTAAGTTGTTCCTCTCCTTGATTAGTTTCCACCCATTGCTTCTTGTTCTACCCTCAGGTGCTTTGGAGAAGTTTGACTCCCTCTTCTTTCTGGCAACCTCTGAGATATTGAAACACTGCTATCATGTCACCCCTAGTTCTTCTTTTCACAAGACTAGACATTTCCAGTTCCAGCAACCATTCTTTATATGTTTTATCCTCGAATCCCCTAATCATCTTTGTTGCTCTTCTCTGCACTCTTTCTAGAGTTTCAACATATTTTTTATATTGTGGTGACAAAAATTGGATTCAGTATTCCAAGTGTGGCTTTATCAAAGCATTATAAAGTAGTATTAACACTTCACATGATCTTGATTGTATCCCTGTTTATGCAACCTAGAACTCTGTTGGGCTTTTTGGCAGCTGCAGCACACTGCTGGCTCATATTTAAGTGATTGTCTACTAGGACTCCAAGATCTCTCTCATAGTCACCACTATTGAACAAGGTAACACATATACTGTACCTGTGCATTTGGTTTTTCTTGCCTAAATGTAGAACCTTACATTTTTCACCAATGAATTTCATTTTGTTGGCTAGCGCCCAATGATCAAGTCTGTCAAGATCCTTCTGAATCTTAATCCTATCTTCCAGAGTGTTGGCTATTCCTGCTAGCTTGGTGTTGTCTGCAAATTTGATGAGTTCCCCATCTATCCCCTTGTCCAAATCATTAATGAATATGTTGAAGAGTACTGCGCCTAAAACAGAGCCCTGGGGTAACCCACTGCATTACCTCCCTTCATGTAGACGCAGTTCCATTGAGGATTACACAATGAGTGCGGTTGGTCAGACAGTTACAAATCCACCTAGTGGTGATAACCGTCTAACCCACATTTTTCTATTTTATCAAGTAGGTCTATTTTATGGTCTAACAATTATATTGTTCACTATTTTACCAGTATTTGCTCATATTAACATTTCTTTCATTTCTCTAACTTTTAGAAATATTTATTAAGATAAACAATTTTACTTACTTGCTCTAATTTTTCCCACTTATATATAATTTGCAAGTGTTCAGTTTTCTTAGCCTTCAATATATACATTTTTATATCAACACTCTCTTTTGTATTACCCCATCTAGCTTAACATTTAGTGCAACTCATATGGATTCTCTGCCAGTAACATAGCATAATTATATTTAGGGTGTGCAAAATTCAACATGTCAAGGACATCTCAGTGTACTTATGATTCAGAGGATTTTCCATCTTCTGGAACAGTGTGGTCAAGAGGAGAAAGAAAAGACTTAAGAGTTCTGTTCTATTTCATTCCTGAATTAGTGAGTTTTTGCATTATCTCTAGCTTACATACATAAAATAACATCTACCCACTCACAACACTCACCAAAAATCATGACAATTTATCTACATATCTATTCACAAAAAAACATAAAACAATCAGAGGAATATCACACATTCTTGTCTTATTTCCTACTCAGCATGGAACAGTTTGCAAGCATTCCATTTATTTTACCACATTAATTAACCAACTTTCATATTCCTATAATATCTTCTATTACTTAAGCTTATGCAGTTTACCACAAATTTTCTCTATATCACTAAGCATAAACTTTTTTTCTTATATTCACACATTTCTCAATGCTCTGATGAACAGCCATACCTCATCTGTCCATCTGCTAAGAATAAAATTGCACAATTGCTAATTAAAATAAATTTTTACATCCTTACTATAACCTGCTCCCCTTCCTATCCTCATAAAGCTGGCCAAACAACATGAGGCAACACAGAGATTTTCTTTACCCTTCTAAAACCCAGATTAAATAAACCTCGTTGTCTTCTTCAATTAAAGAAATTCCACAAATGGGGAGGGTCATTCTTCATTAGAATAATTCTTATTTTTAAAACTACATGCTTCCATCACATGCTAAATCTGATTCTAATTACAAAAAGCATTATAAATGGGTTTTCCCCAAACTGGCCAAAATCAAAATACTGGGGATGATAATCCCACGCACTAGGACACAAAGATGGAAAATGCTGGCAACATACATAAATGTGATGCTACATCCTACTCCAGAATATATGAGCACCATATCGTTGATTACACCTTTTGCTGTTATCATTTGAGGAAGATTTTTCAAACAGACTTGCCTACCATGGAACCTCCAGAAAACTGTAGAGGATTCTACAGTAAGTGCTGGAATACATGGTCAGTTTGAAATAGGACATTTATAGGACTTTTAAGCATCTAGCTCTTTACATTTTATTTATTTATTTATTTATTAGATTTGTATACCGCCCTTCTCCTTGCGGACTCAGGGCGGTGGACAGCCAAGTAAAAAACAATACACAAAAGTTAAAAATTTCTTAAAAAAGCATATAACCCTGGCTAAGAAATTAAAACCATTAAATATTAAAATACCCAACCATAAAATACAAAACTTTAAAAATTTAAAAAACTTTAAGGGGGTCAGGCTAGACCAGCAAGCCGAAAGAGATGGGTTTTCAGGGCCCGACGAAAAGTCCGGAGGTCGGGAATTCTTCTCATAAAACACAGATTAAAATATTACTGCAATGCGACCAGATTTCCAGTTGTAAGTCATTACTGTCTTAAGTCACGGCACCCAATTTTTGGACCCAATTTATCACATTTTTTGAAGCAACTATTAATAAATTTGCAATCATTAAGCAAACACCACAGTCGTAACTGCAAAGCCATTTTTCTGAATTGGTGTTTTTTTGCCAGAAATGGTCACACCCAAAGAACCGAGCACAACATGTGGAGTTACTTACTGCTTAGTAGTTCTTTACTGTTGTTCCTCTACTAACAGAATCTTGTCAGAATAAAACAACTATCTGCACAACAATTAGATATATTTTGTGAACTGCTGAGTGGGTGGGTGGGTGTCTGTCTTTGCCCTCCCCCTATCTCCATTCCAAGTTCTTTGTCCTCTAGGCGTGTCTGTCCCTCCTGAGAGTCTGGACTATATTCCACCACAGAAACCAGCAAATGTATCTATATCCCATGCACCAAATCCCATTACGAATTTATATATTAGTATTAGTCATATTATAGACCCAGCCAAAATTTTAGAGGTTGGTTTTTTTTTTTTGCCAGTATCTCATCTAAAGTTTGTCACAGGCTTTTGATTTAGCTATTATGAAGAAAATATCCAGTGGCAAAATCTAAGAACATGACAACACTGGTGTTACATAGCTTGCAGTGTAAGTGTGTTTCTGCATTAGCTAGTTCACCTGTGCCAGAACTGAACTGAAGGGTGTCTCCAATCAACACACATCAAATTGAACCAATGAAATGAAATAACAATAGCCAAATCTAAAATTAGCAATATAATTATCATTTTAGGTGACTTTCTCATATATATTTACATGCGGTTCTATTCCAAAATGCTAAAAATTCAGTACCATGGCTTTTCAAATGCTTTCCCCCCTTAAAATCAAAATAATATAAGGGATATTCATGCTGTTAACTTATTTATATGTAAATAATAATGATTAAAAAAAAACAAATCAAAGCTTCAAAAAAGGTTTGAATACAAGCTACACTAAATGCAATTTGCAGAACCAGTATTTATTTATGCCCTATCTTTCAAAGAGCCATATATAGTACTCCTGACTAATTTTCTCCACAGCTACAATTCTGTGAAATGGGTTAAGCTGAGAGAGACATTGACTGGCCAAAGGTCACCCAGTGAGTTTCCATGGCTAAGGGCAGATTAGAACCTTGGTTTCTCCACTTCTAGGGCAATAACTTAACTCCTATATTTCATTCACACTCCATTATTTCACAAACAGCTTTTAGCTACCAAACAAGCTTTCCAGATATGTACAGTATATTACACATGACATTTTTATGAATAACACAAAAAAAACA
Organism: Coluber constrictor foxii; assembly: GCA_038048745.1. Taxonomy (NCBI): domain Eukaryota; kingdom Metazoa; phylum Chordata; class Lepidosauria; order Squamata; family Colubridae; genus Coluber; species Coluber constrictor. The sequence goes on from CM075961.1 coordinate 78,460,700, forward strand.
TATTTACTATATGTAAAATTTAAACCTAAATAAATTAGGAGCATACATCTGTAAAGTATATATTGCACAGGATAGTACTCCAGACAAGGAAAACAGGCCAAATTTATGAATCACCACAAATGATGAGGGCAGATTTTTTTTCCCCTGAAAACATTCTGATATAAAAAATTGTGGAGAAGTCCTCTTACTGTTTCTGTCATATATAAAGTATAAAGGATGTGTGTCAAAGGACCACACCCTTTCAAGTTGAAGCAAAATGGTCATCTATCTGCTTTCCATGTCAAAAGACCTGGTTCATTTTCCAACATTCCCAAGTAAGAGTCTTCTGAAACCTTGAAGAGATGATATTAGGTTGCATAAACAGATTAGATGAACAAACGATTTAGTGAGTTTACCAAGTGGTGCTAAGTCATAAATCATGGTTTATAAATTATAGTCACTGGAGTTGTACCAGAAACTGTAAGCTGAGATCACATTACAAAATATAGAATAAAATCTCAGAGGTAATGATTTGTCTTAAAATTGTGTTCACTGAACAAGTTATGATGGCTTAATTCAGGAGATAAACCATTAACAATTATTACCTTTACAGAATGGTGTCAATTTTTCTGGAAGCAATTAACTTAATATCAGCCAATGCTGACGATGGCAAAATTAAACACCTCAGATATAGACTTACTGAAAAGAATGAAACTGAGAGCAACCAATGTGGAGAGAAACATGAGGAAGTTTACTTACTGAGTAGTACAAATGTTTTTAAATCATCAAAAACATTTCATCATCATTATTGTTATTAATTTACGGCTCCCTAGCAATTTTACTGTGACACACTGTATGCCTCAGCATATTATCTGGGAATCACTATTCCCTAGCCACATGGATTTTTAAAGTCCTCTGTATAATTAAATATAAAAAGAGTTCGGTTTTGAAAGATCCAGGAGGATTCTAGTCTAACAGTTGATAGTCAAAATATAATCGCCAGTATCCATGTCTACTTAGCATAAGAACAAATATACTCTACAAGTCGACAGATAAATTTATTTTATTGGATTGTAGTACATCGCCCAGAGTCACTTTCCATGAGATGAATTGCCATAAATTTTTGATTAAATAGATACAACTTGGTGTGCGGCTTATGGGCTTACAAGGATGGCAGTGTATTTGACACAATCTAAAAGCTACTTACTATATATGTTTAATTGATCCTTTTTTAAAAAATGCATCACAAACAAAGGAAAATAAATTCCATTCCCCTTTTTGGAGAAGTACTTTTCTCACTCTGCATCTTTACTTGCATTTTGAAATGTGGATATGAGTGGCTCGGTTGAAATGTGCGTTCCAGTCAATATATACTTTTAGAGAATAAGATTAACACTTGAGTGGACATGTTATTTAACATATTACTTGGTTATAAAATATTTTGATACAATACATTAACAATATCTAGTTCATCACAACTATACAGATGATTGGCTGTATATTTGGATGATTAATTGTAGCAAATATGATTATGGGGAGGAAAGCACCAAGATAACCCTCTCTGTTCTTTTATTCTCAGTTCTTTCAGTTTTCATTAACAAAGATGCCATGGTGGCGCAATGGTTAGAATGCAATACTTCAGACTAACTCACTGCTCACTCCAGGAGTTCGATTCTGAACAGCTCAAGGTTGACTCAGCCTTCCTCTCTTCCGAGGTCGGCAAAATGAGGACTCAAATTGTTGGGAGCAATATGCTGACTATCTAAGCCGCTTAGAGAGAGCTATAAATCAATGTGCAGTGGTTTATAAGTCTAAGTGCTATTGTTATTGCTATCTTACAGTATCCTAGAAATGTATACATGTGCACATACATACAAATACATTTAGATTACAAAACTGTAGAAAATCACAGGCTGGGTCTTCATGCCCTGCCATGATTTCCTGAATCATGGTTTACTCAACTATAACTTGCTGTGCTGATACCTCACCCAATATGACGAGAAAAAATTAAGTCTTGAAAGTCAAAAAACTAGGAACACAACATGCTAAATCAGAATCAATCAAATCACACATTTAACTTAGCACAGTGAACAGATCCAGTCAATACAATGCTTGCAAAGGACTAATGGCATATGTTCATGCATTCAGACATGGATCTCAGTCAGGTTTGATCTTATGTTTTGTTGAGGAAAATCTTGCACGTGGAGAAGTTATGGGGACTGTTCCAATGTGTAAAGAAAATACACACACAGCTCTGTGAAAATAGATGTGCAAATGAACTTATGAGTGTACGTATGCCAGATCCTTTGATATATGCTCTCTCCCTCTGCTGCCCAAGACAATCTATCTTGAGCCCTCCATTACTATACCCAATTGGAATCCTAAGTATTTAGGGACAGCAGCTGCTGAAACTGCCAGCACTCTGGTTTGGAAGGAGGATGCCACAAGGATGACATAAGCAACAGAGTGGTCCCCGCAGTAGAAGAGACAATGAGTCACTTAGAGTGCCTGTCCCCACAAACCACGGTCCCAGGTTACCCAACAACACCTTTGTCAGGTCAGAGCAAGAATCAGAACAGAAGAACATGGAAGCATTAATGGAGATCACATCGTATTCTCCCTGTAATATGCACACCCCTGCCTGGTGACAGGATAAGTTATTGTGAAACTTGTCAGAGCTGAGCAAAGAAAAAGAACATGATGAAAAGACAATGAGAAGTCATGTGATATGCATATATATTCTCATTTCCAATTATATGAAGCAAAAAGGGAACTCTCTTCTCTTGGCCTATCGCAGGCAGACCTGACAATTGATCCAGAAAACAGCTGACCTATATCTGCAGGTCATGAACTGACGGGATAAGTCTCTGGGTCGACATGACTCAAGGCAGGGAGGGGAAAGAAATCAATCCTTTGAGTTCACAGCTTTCAGAGGCTACCAGAAAAAGCAGTTCTAAGAATAATAACACAAAGGTAGATTTTCAGGGTACCCACAAACAAGACTGGATTATCCAAGCTCTTAAATCTATTATGTGAATACATCCAACAGGAATGATTTCACAAACATTAAAAATAGACTTTCAATCATTTCCTCTTTCCATATAATTAAAATCCTCTCTTTTTCAAATCTAACAATGGAGGATTTTTACACAGAAATTTGAATCTCATATTCTGATGGCAACCTTTAATATCCAGTAGAACACTTACCTCTTTCTGTATTTTTCTTTCCTCCATGTTTGCACAACTGCATGAATGGGTTCACACTCTGTACTAAATCAAAAATGCTTGTTTTTGTCTTACTGTAATGAAACCACTGCACTTTAAAAGCCAGGCTTCAAAGCTTAAACTTCTTTGTGAAGTACAGTGGCATAAAATGATAAAATAAAATAAACTGATATCAGTTTAAGATAAACACAGCTACCTGAAAGAATCCAAGGTGTAGATTCTGATTCCTGCCTCAGCACATCATACCGAACTTAGTTCTTTTGTGGTTCAAGCACCATGAATAAACCCAATCTGTTTTATTCAGCAAATGTGCCAACCCCAAAACTGAGTTAATCACAAGGGGCTTAAGCAGCTAGTATGAATATAGCCTTGGAATCATATGAAGTTAAGCCAAGTATGGTTTATTTACTAAACATAGTTAAGGAAACATGTCCTTGCACAATAACTGAATCCAGTCACTCACATCACTTTCACAGAGACACTTCGGGTAACTCTGAAATTGCTGCATGTAACAGTGTCACTACACTGGGGATCTTCTGAAAGCTTACTAGGCAGCTTTAGTGATAAGCAGTGTCCTGTATTTTGAAGGAACCATTTACAATGCCTAAAATGAATATACATGGTGAACACTCTGTGAAATTAAAATGGTGGCTATAACCCAGTCAACTTGAATTAAGGGTAATTAAAGGCAATATAGACAGGTAGTCCTTATTCAGCAACTGCCTCATTTAGCAACCATTCAGTTATGATGAAGATGAAAATGTAATATGGGCAATCCTCACATTTATGGTCTTTGCAGATAAAGCAAAGGAAAACCGAAATAAGTTTGTAAGTACAGTTGTGGTTCCACTTGGTGATTATTTAGCTGAAAAACCAAATTGCTGGTCTCAACTAAACAAGGACTACTTGTATATAGAGGCTTTTAAATACTTGCACAACTGATGAATGAGATATGTATAAACCTGATTACTACAACTAGTCCCCGATTTATGACACAACTGGGGCCAACATTTCCATTGCTAAGCATGGCAGTTGATAAGTGAATTGTGTCTGATTTTACCATCTTTTTGCCACAATTAAGTAAATCATTGCAGTTGTTAAGTCAATTTTGCAGTGGTTAAGTAAATGCAGCTTCCCCACTGAGTTTGTCAGAAGAAATCAGCTGAAAAGGTAACAAATGGAGATCATATTCAAGGTGCTGGTACTCACCTATAAAGCCCTTCATGGCATGGGCCCGAGGTACTTGCAGGGCCACTTTCTACCAGCTTCCCACCAACCTATGCGCTCTCATAGAACTGCCCTCCAGGTGCCGTCGGCCAGACAATGTTGGCTGTCGGCCCCCAGGTCGAGGGCATTCTCTGTGGCCGCACCGACCCTCTGGAATGGATTACCCACCAAGCTCCACACGGCTCCCGATCTCTGCACTTTCCGTGCTAGCCTGAAGACATGGCTTTTTCACCAAATTCCCTGACTGATTATGGGTTTTTAACTTTGGGGATTTTAAATTGGACCGTACTTTAGAATTTTGTTATTGTTGTTTTAACTATGTGAGCTGCCCCGAGTCCCATGGGAGAAGGGTGGCATATAAATTTTAATAATAAAATAAATAATAAAATAAAAATAATTCCAAGATGCTGCAACTTTCACAAATATATGAAAGTTGCCAAATGTCGAAATATTAATCACATGACTGTGAGGAGGCTGTGATGATCATTAAGTGCGAGGACTGGTTGTGAGTCATTATTTTTCAGTGCCATTGTAACTTCAAATTTTTTCTAAACAAATGATTGTAAGTCAAGGACTACCTGAATATACCTAATTGATATGCCTGCTACAACTCCCTATTTCCCACAGTAATTATAAAATTCTGATGTCTTCAATTTTCTTGTGGGAAAAAAAGGATTCTTCTGTCTTGTTCCTCTCTCTACATGTCAAGTCTCGACCCACCGCCACCCAGAAAAACAAGAAAAATAGCTTTTTAATAAAAGCTGTGGCTTGCTGTTTCTCCCCCCACCCTTCTGTATCTTTTACATTTTGACTCGGGATTGGAAGAAAAAAAAAGGGGGCTCCCTTGAGCAACCTCAAGGTTGATTTTCTTGTCTAAAAAGTTTATGGGAATGGTTTGCTTTTTTTGAAGCAAAGAGCATCTTTAGGCAACATAAGTTACATACCCAGCAAAAACTAAATGACAGAAAGGCAGACCCCTTGGGAGTCACTCTAGGAGGCGGAGGCCAAAGGTTTCAAGAAATCGGACTTTACATAATTTACCATGACTTAACTGTAAAAGGTAAAAACTTGGCTATTAATAAAGCTCCTCCATTTAGGGAATAAGGATCCTCCATTTAGGGAAATATCTCTAATTATGGGGACAAACAGCAAGATAAGCCAATAGGGATCAGCTTGATGCCTCAGCTGTGAAGTCCCCAAGAAATAGCCAGCTGCCTCCTGATGAAACTGTGTATTGGGCCAGATTTAGATATAGTGCTTTTATCTTTTTTTTTCCTCTCCTGTCCTGTAAATAGCAGAGAACGGTGAATTTAGCTACTATTTTAATTTCTCCAAGTCCTTCAACGTAGTGTTACTATGGCTATTATGGGGAATCTAAATGGGAAACACAGAAGACACCTAGTGCTGCTTGGAACACAGTTGTTGTCAGTTCATTGTCAAACTGGAGACTCTAGAACAGGGCCGTCAAACTCCCGACCTGCAGACTGGATATGTCACACGCTGGCCACACCCATGCCCAGTTTAGCGAAGGGGGGAAAAGTCTTGATATGTCATGTGATGATGCAAGTTTGACAGCCCTATTCTAGAAAGATCATTCCAGTCCCGCAGCAAAATTGAAACCAGCCTCCTCCAAAAAGCTTTTAGGAAAGAATCATGGGAAAGGGAATAATACATTACAATTCTGGAAAGTGCAAAAAGGGATGGGGTCTTAACCTCTCTTCTTTCCCACTTCTTCTGAAGTTTTCTTATATACAGTGGTACTTAAAAGCTGTTGACCCATTTGCATTTTCAGTATTTCAATATAAATACAACCTAAAAAGTGATCTGTTCTCCAGGTATATCCTAAAACAACATAAAGATAATTCAATTAAGTCAATGAGTCAAAACCATTACACTTGTTTATTGATTTTTTTGAAACTAACTTTTGTGTAGTGCAAAAATATGTGAACCTCTGAGATCATTCGAAGGGAAAATTATAGACAAGTGCTTTAATCAATGATAATCAGATATGAGAAGAGACTAGAATTCTGGGTATTTGTTATCAACGCCTGACCAGATGTGTGGAAGTGTGTAATGACTCAAACAGAGGATCTCTGAAAAACAGTTGTTGATGCTCACCAGGCAGGAGAATATTATAAAACTTTTTCCAAACAGTTTGGACTCCACCCATCTACTGTCATGAGATTGTATACAAATGGAGGTAATTCAACACCATTAAGACTCTCTCCAGGAATTAGATCACGCCAAGAGCAAGGCATGTAATACTCTGAGGGGTCTCAAAGAACCTCAAGTTAACATCCTTAGAACTAAAGGCCTCTCATGCATTGTTGAATGGCAGTGCTCATGAGACCACCATTAGGAGAACAATAATCGTGTGCATGGCAGAGTTGCAAGGAAAAAACCAGTATTCTCTAAAGAGAACATTGTTCCCCATCTACGTTTTGCAAAAGTCTGTGCAGATAAACCAGAAGGCTACTGGAAGAATGTTCTGTTGACAGAAGAGACCAAACTAGAAGTTTTTGGCTTGAATGAAAAGCATTATGCTTGGTGAAAACACTACCATGAAAGCCTTACCACGTATGTGAAAATGGCAATGACAGTATCCTGGTATGGGCCTGCTGTGCTGCCTCTGGATCAAATAGCTTTCCATCATTAACGCAACTGTGAATCTGGAATTGTGTCAGCAAATACTACAGGAAAATGTCAAACTCAAGAGAAAATGAGTTATGTAGCAAATAACAACTGAAAGCACAAAAGTCATAGAGCCAAAGATGGTTCAGGTCAAAGTCCTAATTTTAATCCTATGAAAATGTGGAAGGACCTGAAGTGGACAATTCATGCAAGGAAGTCAGTCCATCACTCCGGAATTGAAGGTATTCTGAAAGAAGGAACGGGCTAAAATTCTTCCAAACCAATGTGCCAGATTGATCAACAGTTACCATAAAATTTAGTTGCAATTAGTGCTGCCCACGTCAGTTATACAAAGCTAAGGTTCACATACTTTTGCCACATACAAATAAGTAGCTTTGGATTATTTTCCTAATGAACAAGTACAATGTTTTTATTCATTTATTTAATTGGGCTCTTTAAATGTGGATCCAAATCTTATATGGATCATATTTTAGGTCATATTTGTGTAGAAATATTGAATATTCAAAGGCGTTCATAAACTCTGAAGCATATTGTAGGCAATATTTTTACTGGTTGCATCTTCTCTAATTTTTAAACCCTATCAGATACTTATTATAGGCTGCCAGGATCTTCATTTGGACAATTATCTGCTTTTAATTTTCACTTTTTCATTGTGGATATGGTTGGAGAAAAGGAAGATAAGCTTATTTCCCTCCCAGTTGCCTTCTCAAAAGTTGGTACAGACTTAACATTAAATTGCACAATGTACATCTGATTTCTATGAAGCCTTTAATCTCTTTTCTCCTCTCAAATCAAATGTTGTGAAGATTCTTTTCTTTCTGAATGCTTACAAGTAGTTGGGCATTTTGTAAAAAGTCTTATTTTCCTTAATTTTCAAAATTATATGGGGTTTTTTGTTGTAATATGCATAATTTATGTTATTTAGTTAGTGGTTCCACTTTACTTCCAAACTGGTAACAACTCAGTCACTTGAGTTCTTAATTACGAATTCTGAAGTTTAACAATTGACATCGAATCTACAATAAAATGCTACAATATAGAATACTTCAGTTCCAGATACCGGCCAGAAAATTATGTTAACTTCCAAAATTCAGATAGTCCTTGACTTACAACCACAATTGAATGGCAAAATTCTGTTGCTAATTAAGACAGTTGCTAAATGAGTTTTGCCCCATTTTAGTAAATCTGGCTTCCCTATTGACTTTGCTTGTCAGAAGACCACAAAAGGTGATATATGAGCCCAGGACACTGTAATTGTCACAAATATGAGTCCGTTCCCAAGCATCTGATTTTTGTTCATCCGACCATGGAGATGCTGCAAAGATCGTAAGTGGGAAAAATGATTGTAAGTCACCTTTTTCAGTGCTATTGTAACTTTGAACAGTCACTAAATGTACTGTTGTAAATCAAGAACTATCTCCACTACATTTTTATTTTCCCTTACCAATATTTTAATGTTTATTTTCCACTAACAATCAGCTTTGCATACCCAGTGAGCATTTTCACTGCCATAACTAAAAGCCTCCTGCTTCAATTTTTTTCCCCTTAAAGAATGTTTATATTTTCCAAAGAATTTGCCTAACTCTATAAATACTTCCTTCATTCGTATAAACATGTGTAGTTTTCCTACAGGGTCACATGCAGGGATTAAATTAATTATTAGCATGACTGGGACGATGGGAATTCTAGTTCATCAAGTAGAGAGTATTGATTTAGATTGGTAAAAAAATACGTTGCAAACAACATCCCTTATATAAACTATAATAACAAACAGGAAACTTTGCAGCATCCACCGTAGGGTTTCCTTAGTCCACAGCAAAAGAGCAATTTTGTTTTAAAAGTAATTTTAACCCTCTTCAAGTACAGTTAGAGGCTTTGGGAGACAGCACTTCACAGATTTATTTAATTTATTTGTCTCTGTGTGTACACCTTCAAGTCAGTTTTTGACAACTGACATCTGGCTGGACAAACCCTGCAGTTTTCTTGGCAAGGGTTTTTGGAAGTGGTTTGCTAACGTCTGTTTCTTCCTAGGACTAAGTGTATGATTGGCTCAAGTCCGCCCAGCTGGTTTTGTGGGTAAAATGGAACTAGAATGCAGTCTCCCAAATTTCTAATCTGATACCTTAACCACTAACCAAAGTGGCTCTCACATCACAGATTATGCACCTAATAATCCAAAATAAGCATGAATATAACACAGGCTTCCCTAACCCGGCACACTCCAGAAATTTTAGACTGTAGTTTGCAAAAATGTAATCCAATACACTTGACAAGCATCAAATTTCAAAAGGCTGTTTCAATACGCTACTTGTCTCACAGCAAGAAAATCAGTAAACAGGGCCTAAGGAAAACAAAGCAGAATGACCAAAGCAGCAATTTTATAACAGAACAAGGAATTGCAAAATCAAAACATAAAACATTTAAATTTAAAAACTATTTAGTGAATTGTTTGGAACCTAAAGGAAGAGCTATATCATGCTTAACAACTCTAACAAGACTAGACATTTTTTTTTCTTTTTTAAAGTGGGGAACGAATCCAGAAAGCTGAGAATATAAGAAACCAACATACCAACTAGTAGATTAAGTCCTATTCCCTTTGCTACAAATACACTTATTTATATAATTTATATACTAAACCTATTTTAAAACAAATAAAATTACAGCAAATCACTCTACCGTAACTGGTCCAATAGTTCATTATAGATAATAAAGAAGCAAAATGAGTAAAAAAGCAGTTGGGGAGGGGGCAGAAATTGTAAGGGGGAAGAGGTGGCCTCAGTTTCTCCATCCAGTAAAGATGTTGCAAAGACAATCCCAGACAGGAAATGTAGCTTGCAATGCCACTAGATAAGGAACTTGTGCTCAACAGCTTGGGGGGGCCTCATGGTCTTCCGAGAAGCACAGTATTAGAAATAAGAGGTCAGCTTTTGTGGTGTGAAGAGGCCTCTTGGCATTACACAACGGTGAGACCTTCCTCTAGTCCCATGGCGACATCCTTCTCACTATTCCCCTCAGATATGCTGGGTTTGTGATCAGGTGACCAATGCGCCAACTGTTGTTTGAAGCGATAATCATAAGAAAAAGGGAAAGGTTTACCACTTAACTAGCTAGTTGTGAAAGCTGGAAAATTCAGGCTTTAATCTTTGGAGCCCCTTTTCCAATTTTATTAGGTTTTCTTAATGCTTGTGTACAACACCAGCCTTAGCCCCACATCTGATTTCTAACTACTAATGCAAAAAGAGCCAGTGTAGTGTATTTGGTAAGGTCTTGGAATGAGATTAGGGAAATGGCATCCTGCACCCTTTCATGGAGTGGCAGCTGAAAGGAAGATCGTCCTGGTAGAGGTAAATGTTGAGAGAAGGGAAATGAGCTGCACAACCTTGTATCCTTTACACCTATGTAAAATCAGACATCTGATTCTCTGCTCTAGCAAAAGCTATTTTGAATCTGCTTTCTGAGAACCACCACCTCTTAAAGAGCCTTTTAAAAATGTATATATGGGTTCTACAAGGCAGGGGCACTTGGAGGGGGAAGAATCTAAATTGCTGGTTGGCTGTGGCCTTCTATTAAAAGATGCATCATGAAAAGAGGAGACGGTGAGCCATGGAAAATGGCCTGGGAGCAAATGCTGAAGTATTATATTGCTTCTTTGTGAGCAGTCAAAGCACACCACAAAGCATACATTATCTCAACCGTCCTTATAATTCTGTAAGGAAAGTATGACATGAATTTACCTAAGGCCATTGTCCCATTAAATTAGAGGCTAATTCTGGAAGTTGTAATGCAACACATCAAGGTATCAGATGAGGAAAGGCTCTTTAAGATTTACATCACAGGCTTTCACTTGGCAGTTCATAAGCCCCAATGAATATACCAACTACACAATGGTGGTGTTTTTTAATATATTGGGATAGGATGAGGTTGGGAGTAGAGAAAGATTTGTAAGTTGAAGAGAGAAAAGGGGAAAGATGAAGTGGGTAACAAACCACAAAGAGAAGTCAGTATATGGAGAAAAAAATAGCTGGGTTCATATACAAAGTTGCACTAGACTAAAATTGAGTTGGGTAGTTTGTGACTCAACATATTGTGTGAGCACAGCAACCGGTTTAGAGTGTATGATATTATGTGAATGTCCCAACATGTAAGATGAAAAAATAAATATAAATCAAGGTCTAGGTTTACCTGCTAAATAAACTCAAATTAAAAATACAACTTGTATTCTCACAGAGTATGTTGTGCCCAATCACACCATATTATAGCTTAACATGAGGTCCTGATTCATACAATATGGTAAACAATGCTCATGTCCCATGACACAAAGAACCACAAACTACCAACTCCTACTTTAATTCTGTGCAGTGCATTTATTTAATACTTATCCCATCTCATAGGAAGTGACTCTGGGCAGTGTACAATCATTAAAATAAAACAATAAAAAACAACAACAATGAGTTATATTAAAAACACAACCATCTGGTACAGGAGAGAAAACTAAATACAAACCATTTTAAGATAAGCCAGGTCTTGAGGATCTTATAGTAAAAGGATAGGGGTGAGAATACTTCAGGGGTGAGAATATATTGTGTAAAACTTGCCAATTAATTACCTCTTAATTTCAATCTTCTTTTTTTAAAAAAAAAGCTGGAATGGTTGAAGGCTACTAATTTCATTTCCTCTCAACTTTTTTTCAGATTTTCACTGCTGTCTACATTCTACAGCAGTGAGTTGTTTAAGGTATAAATTTAATGAGCTGAATATTCCATTTATCCCAATACTATGTACTCCAGTTCATAGCAAATCAATACGTCTTCAAGGGCACCAGATTGGGGAAAGTCTCAGCCAGAATGTCAGACAGAAGTATTTCCCAGCCCTGTTACGTGATCCTTTCAACTAGAGGTTCCAAGATCTACTCCTTTACCACAGAGCTAAAGCCTTTCGTCTAAAAATAGATGCATATTGTAACTTGTAGCCATTAACAGGACTTAGATCAGAGGAACACAGGCCCATTCATAGCTATGCTGGAGTGATAAATTTAAGAGCGAAATTCAAGATGAAATTAATAACATCTTTAGACCTTTCGGATTAAAAAAGAACAGCAGATATGAAAAGAGGGATGAGAATTTGAGTCATCTGAGACCATAGGATAGGATAAGATTTTAACTCTTTGTCCCTGCAGATTTCTGTACCTGCTATTGATAATGGGAGAGAACCTGAATTTTAATAAGGACTATAATAGGAGGAAAGGTTACATACATAACACTTACTTGCTTTTAAATAATCCTTGAGTTACGACCATAACTAAGCCCACAATTATGGTCGCAAATTGTTCCAATTGTTAAGCAGCTCATCCTACGACCAGTGCAACTTTGTAACATTTGTATGGTGGTCGCTAAGTGAATCCATTGTCGTTACGTGCACCCATTGTCTGCAGTGGGCATGTTATATATTGCTTAACTGAAAAATAACCAAAGCATCTTTTAGCTTCAAACAATGTGCCAATGCAGTTGTTCTATATTTCCTTCTTTAACAGATTTCCTTTAGAGAAAAAGAATGGAAAAGAGCAGTAGAACATAATCCATGGAAGAAAATGCCTGGATCCCTATAAAAGTCCAGATGGGAGCAATGCACAATGAAGGACATTCAAGTTCAAGGATCCGCTAAGCCCTAAGTAGTTCATTTGGTTTTGGCTTAGCATGCTTTCAAAACATCGCCACCATGGCTTATCAACAAGCTGTGGCTCAGGACAATTGAGAGTTATTCAAATTGTGTTGTATTATATTTTGCCCTAGAAAGAAGCCAAAGCATCTTGTTCCAGATGTTAATTGATGATTATTTTTACTGCTGCTTTTAAAATAGGGTTTAATCTCGGAGTATTAACTGAGATTATTTTATTATAATGTTATATAGTGTTGCATAGGCTGTCTCAAAGTGACTGATTAAATCCAGTAAATAAATAACTTTAGATAAACAAATAACTAAGTAATGCAATACATGAATTATATTAGGGAAACAGAATTAGCAATGCAAAAGCTGCTTGACTTCCATGGAAGACCCTCTACCCCTGAAAATCAGCCAGCAGAGAAGTAAAGCTACCAACACTTGTGCCACACAGAGAGAAGGTCATTTAGCTCTAGCAGCATAATCCGCCACAGCACTATTTTCTGATATATATCCAGAGCAACAAAGAGAAGGAGTAACAGAAGCAACATCTAGGAAAAGAGATCAGTTCTTCTCCACTATCACTCCTTTCTTCCTCCCATTTTCTCTACCACCCCCACAAGCAGTGACGATAAAAATCAGATTTTTTTCGTTTGGCAAAGAGGCAAGAGCACTACTGTTCGATCTTTTTTGACAACTGGAACAGGAAATTCAAATAAGGAGAAGAAAAAGGCAAGGGAATTAGATTCCACATCAGACACATAGAAAATGCAAGGATATAACAATTTCACACAGACAACACACTTATTAATTACATCCTTTAGAGCAGGGATCTCCAACCATAGCAACTTTAAGCCTGATGGACTTCAACTCCTAGAATTCCCCAGCCAAAGCTGGCTGGAGAATTCTGGGAGTTGAAGTCCGCCAGGCTTAAAGTTGCCACAGTTGGAGATCCCTGCTTTATAGACAATGGTCCCCAATCTTTCTGATTCTGTGGTGACAGGAGAGGGGATGGTTTTGTATGCGTGCGCGCCGCTTGGACAAATGGACCTTCATACACACTTGTGCTTGCTCGCCGCTCACACAGCCTGGTTCCCAATAGGCTGTGACCCAGTTCTGAGCTGCAGACTGGGGGTTGGGGAATCCCTGCTTTAAGAGATATTGGAACCTTGCTTACCTAATTGTATGTGCTACTGTTTTAGTTCCAGATTTTGAAAATAGGAAATCTTACCAATTATGAAGAGGAGAGATAGGTGCATAAACGGGCATACTCCTATACCTTCAATAGCAAGCTTCATCTACAGAAATCTACAGAAAATACAAAGATATGTCCCATAGCATGACAAAGCAGAATAGGCTGGAATTCTTTATTGCAAAGGTAAGGATCAGAGATGCATCATATCTCTCTGGCTAGAAATTATAGCCTCTGAATGTGGAAGGAAGCAAAAGGCAATCACAGTTATTTCAACTGTCCCCAGCGAAGTGTGGTGCCATCCTTTTGATTAACGGAATGGAGTAAGGCTGTTTTGTGAGCCAATTTGGCACCATATTTTTCTCCATCTCAGCTTGTGGCTAACGTAACTTCAGATCTAACTCTGGCTTGGCCAAAATTCAGAATATCAGGAACACCTAATTAGGATTCCTCATCAAGATGGATTTCTTATCTAGTCATAGGAAACTTGCTATTTAGTATGTGATGCAGCAAGCTTCAGCTATTTTATAGCCAATAAAAAATATAGTTATAATGTATCTTATTTCTGGTCATACCACATAAAATCACATAAGCTTCTCTTTCTCCAGCCCTATTCTGTGTTCTCAAGCAAATTTTGGCTCTTCCAAAATAACAATGAGATCAAATTGGTTATTTGAGCATTTATTCAAACAGGAAGTAAACAAATTACAATCATTTACTTAGTTACCATTCAAAGTTACATTGGTGTTGAAAAAAGTAACTTATAGCCATTCCTCACACTTACGATTGTTGCAGTGTTCCCCCAGTCACACGATGAATATTTGGGCACTTGGCAACTGGCATATATTTATGATGGATGGTCAACTTATTTTCCAAAGCACCAGAAGGCAAGATAAGAAGCAATGGATGGAAACTAATCAACGAGAAAGGCAACATGGAATTAAGGAGAATTTTCCTAACAGTGAGGGCAATTAACCAGTGGAACAGCTTACCTTCAGAAGTAGTAGGTTCATCATTGAAGGTTTTTAAGAAAAGTATGCACAGGCTATTAGAAATTATATAGGTCCTAGGATCTCCTGCTTGAGCAAGGAGTTAGACTAGAAGACATCCAAGATCCCTTCCAACTCTATTCTGATTCTGATTAGATTTGATTGGATCTTTCACATTGATATTAGCAAAAGAGCCTCAGATAGCTCAACAGACTAAATAGCCTGTTATTAACATTCAGCTGTCTGCAATTATTGCAAGTTCGAGGCTCAAGTTGACTCAGCCTTCCATCCTTTCTAAGATAGGTAAATTGAGGACCCAGTTTGTGGGGGCAATAAGCTGACTTAGTATAAAAAAATATACAAAAGTATGAAGGCTATTGCTTAACGCATTGTAAGCCGCCCTGAGTCTCTGGAGAAGGGTGGCATATAAATCTAATTTTTTAAAAAAGGTAATTATTGGATATAAAATATTGGATATTCCATCATGAAACTCTATTTGATATTTACAATGCAGCCCTTGACTTACAATCACAGCTGGGATTAGAACCTCCACTGTTAACAAATGAAATGTGCCCAATTTTATAACTTTTTTTGCTGTGGCCATTAAGTGAATTACATGGTTGTTAAGCAAATGGTTTCTCATGTTGACTTTGTTGGTTGGAAACTGATTGGGAAAGTCTTAAATGATGATCACATGAGCCCTAGACACTGCGATCGAAGTGCTGATCTCAACTGTGATTGTAAGTCAAGGACCACCTACATTGTAAATACCAAACAGAGTTTTATTCTGGGGCATCCAATACTTGATAACCAATCATTTACCCATATGAAAGTCTCATTGCCAGATAATCCATAATGTTTAAAATGCACATTAAACTACAGTGCTAGATGTAAGCCAATGGAAACACACAGGCTTTACAAAACTAATTCCTGTATATAATTAGCCCTAATATGATGCCCAGATCCTGACCACAGATTATACTGGAGTTCAAGAAAAACACTTTACCCCTACAGTTTGAAACAATGAGTAGTAAACCAAAGTCCTACACATCATCTGAATATTAATAGGGGGGAGGGGAGTTCAGCTTTCTACATTCTGTGTAGTGAGTTGCTCTCACTAATTGTAAATTTTTCATTTTTTCCAAATGATTCTTAAACAAACATTATCTATCCAATCAACACAAAAAGACTGAGATACTAGCTAAAGGGAGAATTAATCAACAAGCCGCATCTCACTGTGATAACTGGCACAGAATCTAATGGTAAACAGTTTATTCATTAGTACTAAACTTGATGTTTATGAAATGAAAATAAACTCACCGCTGCCCTCTCCTTGCTTCAACCCTAGTTTTCAGAACCAATTTACATAAAGTGATATTTGACTTCCAGTCTATCCATGGCCATGTGTCCTACCTTTGACCCACATGAGCTTCAACTATCTGTGTCAGACTCAGACCCTGCTGTCACAAAACTAAGCTCCAGGCCTGATGCATAGATAATATAACCATAAGTAAACAAAACTACCACAAAATAGAATCAGGGTTCAAAGTGCCCTTCTAGTTCTCATTAATTTATTATTGCATACCTTCCGACAGACCACATGCAACTCTACTTCTGAATACTGCATCCAACTTCCAATAACTTTAAATACTTACAAGATACAAATATGAAAAATTTCTAAACAGCCCTGCTCTTCCCCACTGAGACCATATTTGATTTTTTAAGTTATCATTTTATCAAAATGGTTAGAAATTTCACTTTTAAACACAGAAATGTACAGCAACTAACTAACCTTGGTTAATCTGGAAAAATTAATTCAGGCTGCAATTACTTAGTACCTGCTGAATGGGATACCTATGGGCAAATCCCAGAACTTCAAATAGACTCAAAATTTTTAAAAAATGACCCAGAAAATAGGGGCGAACCACTTTCATACTAATACCAAGAAAGTTACATGAACATATCCTGAAATCACCAAGAATCGAAGTCAAGCTTGACTTGAAGGTGCATGCATGCATGCCCACATGCGACATGTGATCATTGACAGAACAGTATACATGCAACTCGAAGAAAGTAAGTTCCTGCCTGATGACCTTAAAGTCCAAAAGTCATGCATTTAAAGTAGCAGCAATGCATTCTACACCCATGACACAATCATAGCTATGAGCAACTTTCTTTCTTCACTATCAAGTTGTCCTTTGTAGGTTGAAAGCTTCCCTTTCCTATTTAGGGAATTAAGAACAGAGAAACAGGCAGGGAGTACTTAATTTTTTTAAGAAAAATATCATTGGCTGTCAGGCTGCTTTTTTTGCTTAAAACAACACACAATTGCTTTTCCCCTCCTTGTACATACATGTCAGAAACAACTGACTTACACATCTGGAAGATTATCAATACTCATGTCCCATAGCTCAAAATGTCAATATTTCAAACTACTTTATTCTTTGTATCTCCATTAGCGATATTGGGTATGTAACATATAGTTTGACATTGTGCTTATCAAATACTTATGCTTATTTCTAATCAGCTCCAACATTTAGTTGATTTTTTAAATGTCTGCATCTCAAAATTACAGGGAATCCTTGATTCACAACCGTTCCTTTAGTGATAGTGAAGTTACAACATCACTAAAAAAAAGTGATTTGTGACCATTTTTCACACAACTGTTGCATCATCCTCATGGTTACAGAATTAAAATTCAGATGCTTGGGAACTGACTCATATTTAGGATAGTTGCAGTGTCCAAGAGTCATGTTTTGCCTTGATAAACAAAGCTAATGGGAAAATCAGACTCACTTAACAACCGTGTTAGCAAAACTCACTTAACAAATGTCTCATTGAGCAATAGAAATTTTGGGCTCAATTGTGATTGTAAGATGAGGACTACCTGTATAGGCATCCAGCCAGTGATGGGCTGCTGCTGGTTTAACAACCAATTAAGCCAGCACTGAAAATGTGAGTCGGCACATGTGTGCAGCCTTTTGTTCATGTGCACAGCTTCAAAAACACGGCAATATAGGATGGAATAGCGCTGGGGCAGGTGGGCAAGCCCACCATGGGTTGCAACTACCCGTTCACCCAAACCAGTCCTCCAAACCAGTAGCAGCCCACCTCTGCATCAAGCTAGATAAATATCTTAGAATCTTGGGTACCAGGAATGTATTTCATGATGTACGGAAGCCAGGACCTTGGTTTTTTGCTTGATACCATATACCTGTAAAGGCATCATCAAATGAATTCAATTCAAGTGTTTCCAAGTTGAACTGGGGAAGCAGTTTTTATGACAAACCTGCCAAAAGACACCTATAACCTGATTTCAAAGTTATGGCAGTCACACACACACACACAATACGAGATTATGTAAAAGCATTTTCGGTGCTTGGCAACCAGCTCACCTTTGCAGCCCTTTGCACCTTCCCACGGTCACGTGATGACAATTTTCAATGTACTTTGCTGGTTTCTGATGCTTACTTCTGGTTTCCAACAAAAAAAAAATGCTCAAGGAATAAAATGGATTCGCTTAACAACTGTGGCACTTGCACAACAAAACAACAACAAAAAAGCCCCCCCCCTCAAAAAAAAAAACCCCGGGGTCCTGTCATGTGATATTTCAACTTAAGAATGCAAATTGGGCCCAATTACAGTCACAGGTCAAGGATTACGTGTATATTATTTCTTTATTAAATTTATTTGTTGCCCATCTCACCATGAGGCAACTTTGGACAGCTTAAAACATTAGAAATATTAATTTGTTGTGGTGCAGCAAATTAATGGCTAACAAAAAACATCTACCCAAGGGCTGATCTATAGAAACCCACATGATGCTCTTGACAGCATGTAAGAAGAACAAGTTTTACCTCTAAGGGACGACATCTACCGTATTTTCCGGCGTATAAGACGACTGGGCGTATAAGATGACCCTCCTCAGAGCCATTTAAGGCTCGTCAGAGCCTTATGGGCTGGTCTGCTTGGTTACAGGAGAATGAGACCTGGCATATAAGACGACCCCCGACTTTTGAGAAGATTTTTGTGTGTTAGAAAGTAGTCTTATATGCAGGAAAATACAGTATATAAAATAGGAGATAAGTAATGTGCAGACTAAAAGAGCTCCTTCAAGCAGCCCCCACAATTTTCTGAGATGGTATACAGTGTAGCACTGAAGATATACAGTATATGCTCTCCAAACTGGTACAAAAGAATCAAAATTCTAGTCCTCCCCCTTCTGATGATATTAGTGCATCACCATACTTGGCTGCTCAAAAAACACACACATGCAAAAGATTTGCCTTTATGCCGTACTTCTATCCCTTTGGGTTGCTTTTCATCTTCTATATCTGCATGTGTAGTAGGAAAGGGTTTCCTAGTACCATTTCATACTTTTTTAAAAAAGTTATAAATTTATATATTTTCACTTGATATATTTCTAGGTATACACGTACGTAGTCACATATTTGAAATGTATTTTTCTCCTGCTATAAACAGATTTTTTTTAAAAAAAAATGGGAAACCTCTTCCTTTTCACTTGATACCTTTTTATTGTTGTTCTACTTCTGTTGCTCATTTATGGATTTAGCAGACAGACATCTCATTTGTCTTCCATCAAGGCACTCAGAATATTGAAGGAGAGAGTCCTAAGTTATTCGATCAAATCTTTATTATGGTCACAGACCAACATAAAGAAAATGGAACACAAACAATTAATAATTTTTAAACAGCTGAAAAGTATAAAAATGAAAGTTACGTAATGTTAGAAAGCATTAAAATGCATTTTAAAAAAACTTATGTATATATAAACAATTCTTTTAAAAAACATTAAATCAATGCAGGGGAATATAAGTTATTTTTTGGACTAAGTCTATTACAGTACAAAACACTTGACTAAAAAATGAAACACTCATTAGGGCTAGACTGAAGCTCAGGCCATCATCTGAAGGATTTTAAGTGTTGCTCTGCAGAACTTGGCAATGTTATATGTTGTATTAAGATTAGTATCTGCAAACATCCAGGAGATGTAGAATTACACAGTATGGTGGGATGAGGCTATTATAAATGTCTTTGTAATAGAGGTGCATCTGGAATGTTTTACACCTCAGTGATATGCTTTGCACCCCAAAATATAGAAATGCAGCTACAATCTGCAGCTTATAAATAACTCAAGGTGGAAACATGCCTAATATTCCTTCCTCCTCCTATGTTCCTCACAACAACGGTGTAAGGTAGACTGAGAGAGAGGCAGATCAGGTCAAATCATCCAGCCAGCTTTCAGGCTAAGGTAAAATTAGAACTCATGACCACACAACTTTAGCTTAGTGCTTTAATCCCTAGACCCGGGGTCAGCAACCTGTGGCTCTGAAGCCCCATGTGGCTCTTTCACCCCTCTGCTGCGGCTCCGTCACTCAAAATATGTGTCACAACCACCAATGCGCAACACCTGCCGACACACAATTTATTGAGCTTTTCAACACTCGATAGGCCAACCATGGATAAATCCAAGAAAAGAAAAGTTTCAGAAGAAAACAGAATGTTTAATTCAACTACATATGCTAGTTTTATGGCCGCTGAAGAAATAGTCAGGCACGGGAAGGGTTTTGTGGCTCCCAGTGTTTTCTTCTGTGGGAAATGGGTCCAAATGGACCCATCTTTTAGTGTTTAAGGTTGTAGACCCCTGCCCTAAACCAAACTGGCTCTCTATATTTATTTTATAACAATTCAATGTCACCTTGCCCCTCAGTTTTATCGAAAAACCAAAAATATCTAGGATAAATGCTACAATCCCGGTTTATCTTTATTTCAAAGGAAAAGATGTAATGCAAGGCATCTCTTTGAAACAGCACTGGATAGACTTTGCCATCTTCAAATATCACTGTACAAAATAGTCCAAGATACCAGCCAGTCATTCCATTTTTTGAACTGCTCCATCTCTTTTGCTATCTTTGTTTCCAATTTTCTCTTCTAAAAATCAGTGTCATGTGCCTACTGAATGTGTTCAAAACAAAATGGAGTTCATTTTCCTATGTATCCCTATACACCATGGTGTTTCCACACATATGCTGATGCTTTCCTCTTATGTAGTGATGAATACAAATGCACAATGTGCTTTCCCATATATTAATGATTAACATCAGTCTGCGTAATTCAGAATTAAGGTTCTGGATTCTTTCTAAAGCAGCATGCAGAACTTTCAATATAATTCTGAGTATGAATGTTTCTTCTTTCAATAATTAAACAGTCATTCTATTCTTCTAGCAGCATTCTAGGATTAATACACCACGTTGTGAGCTTTGTATACTGTTTATAATGAGAAAGTTTAGCAGATAAGATACCCCACTGAATAGTGAATGTTAAACCTGTGTGCTATGCATCTATCCTCTAACTAAAATTCTGGAGATAATACGGAGTATTGCTCCATCAACAGGATAAATGTACAATTCTAGCCCAGTTATTTTCTATATGTGATACGAAGACTCCATATATATAGGCAGCTAAATATCTCAGGAAATCCTGATCACTGATCCACAAAGATACAAACTTGATATGCCATGAAAAGTAAGCATAGACATTATTAAAAGTAAGCATAGACATACTAAAAAAAAGTATCTGCAAGGGAAAACCAAGTCCAGGTAGATACAGCAGATGAAGGCAGTTTTCCCAGTTTCAAGTAGGCTGCCTGGGATGAGGGTCCTTCTAGGTGCTAAATGGTGATCAGTTATTGACAATGAAGGTAGCTTATTTATCCTGGCTTTATTTGATTCGTTGGTAAATTTAGGAAAGGCTACTATCACAACGTGTGTTTTAGTGCCATATGAGGCAAATTTCCATATTTTTATTTTTTTATTTAATTTCTATAGTGCCCTTCTCCTGAAGGACTCAGGGGGGTGCACAGCCAACAATAAAACAAACCCAATACAAAATTTAAAAGCAATTTGAAACATATTAAACAATTTGGCCCTAATCGTTAAAAAATAAACCCCAATTAAAAATCATGTTTAGGCCAGCCCAGTTTGTTGGAACAATAGCGTCTTGAGGGCACGGCGAAAGGTGCGTAGGTCAGGGATCATCCGTATCTCCGGGGGCAATTTGTTCCAGAGGGCTGGTGCCCCCACAGAGAAGACTCTCCCCCTGGGGACCGCCAGTCAATACTCTTTGACCGATGGCACCCTGAGTCCTTCTCTGTGGGAGCGTATTGGCCGGTAGGAGGCTATCCGCAGCAGAAGGCGGTTTCGTAAGTACTCGGGTCCTAAGCCATGGAGCGCTTTGAAGATGGTCACCACCACCTTGAATCGCACCCGGAAGACCACCGGAAGCCAGTGCAGCTCATGCAGGAAGGGTGTTACATGGGAGCACCAAGTCGCTCCCATAATCGCTCGCGCGGCCACATTCTCACATCCAAGTGCTCTTCAAGGGGAGCCCCATATAGAGAGCATTACAGTAGTCCAGATGGGAAGTGACAAGTGCACAAGGAATCCCAGTCCAGAAAGGAGCGCAACTGGTAAATCAGGCGAACCTGATAAAAAGCCCCCCTTGCCACAGCTGTCACATGCTCTTCTAGCGACAATACACATCTAGGAGGACATCCAAGTTGCGGGCCCTCTCTGTGGGGGCCAAGGTCTCACCCCCAATAGTCAGCACTGGAGCCAGCTGGCTATATCGGGACGCCGGAAACCTTCCTACTGTGAGGAAGAAGCCTGAATTAAATTCTAATGCAGAAATGGAATTACTATTCCCATCAAATCTGATAAGCCTCAAAAGATGCTGGAGTTCAAACCATCATCCTCAGCCAGCATAGTCACTGTGCTTGCTTCCAATGGGGCAAATTGGAAAAGTGTTCTAGAGAAAGCACTCCCATGGTTAGTAAGAAGAAGGTAGGACCCAAGATTGAACAAATGAGGGTTGAGAGTAAATATGACAATCTTCACACAACACCATCATTCCTGATGGTGTTTCTGTATGACTCTAAGCTCCTTAGAAGCATCTTCCTCAGACTAAACATTCATCTTTCCTGCCTCTCAAATAATGGCTCTCCCTCACCGCCTCCCCCCAGCACCTCCTTTTTACTTTCTCTGTGATGGGAACCAACCATTTAAATCAAACTACAGCGACAGAGGCTCTCCACGTGCATTTCAGCTGACATATCTCCGCCCATATACCACACTCACATGCATTAACCCACACACAGCCACCGTTCATGCCAGCAATAGTGAACTCTGCCCCACTTCCAGAAGACAGAGCACGCGAGAAAACTCTCAAAAAGACACAAGATTTGAAAAGAAGGCAGCAGCCCGGGGCAGGAGCAAACCTCAGCTGAGGTTGCTTATACTATGTTTGTACAGTACTGTAAATGGCCTTAATACAGGCTAGGCCACAGCAGTGAGGGTGGGGTAGGGTGAGGAGGGGAGCTAGACCGCTTGACTTGCATCTGATCAACGAGTCCTCCCCAGATCAGCTCCTTGAGGACTCCTTCCAACAGAGTTTGATCTTTCCTAAACACTGCAGAAATCAGATGTATTTCCCCCAAAACAATGACCAGTAGCTTGCCTGCATAAAGTCAGCATTCTGCCTAGTCAAAACAGGCAGAAACCAAAAGAGGAAAATAGGGGAACCAAGGCAAACAAACACGGTAAACTAATCTGAACTGTCTCTAAACCGTACAATCTTAAGGAAGCACAATCTAGAATTCATGATTACCACATTTGGCAAAATGGCTAAGAGTAAGTTGTTTGTGCAAAACAAATTTCATTCCTGCCATGAATTCATCTGATTATTTTAGGCAACATCGTATTTTCTTTTCCCTCATCTGCAATACAATATTCACCTATCTAACGGGATTGTTGTAAAGATTTACTGAGTAATAGAAGTGACACACTCTGAATAACAGAAACTGTCATCTAGGTTCAAAGTACTTTTATTAGGATCCACTCCATCAACATTTCTTAAAAAGGATTACTGGTACGTTTCCTAACCTTAATACAATATTTCAAGTAATATACACCTCTCAACTTTGAACATAAAAATAAGAGGGAAATGTCTCTGGTATTGGAGAGAGAGTTCTTAAATACTTTCATGTTAGGAATTAATTTCTCTCTTCATTTCTAGACATCAGCTTTTCTATATTTTTTAAAGAGAGAAAAAAATCCAATATTCATTACAAAGACATTATATATAGTATCTGTACATGGATTTATTAAACTCTTTGACGCAGCAGCTTCCTTAGTTAAAGACTGTGAGGAACCCAGGAGTAATATTCAAATATAAAAATATTTTACATACAAACATATATTCTTTTTGTTATTGAACTTGCTCTTTGATCCTGAGTTGCTCTTTGATCCTGAACCCCACCTGATAGTGGTTACATACAATGCAAATCCAATTTTAATAAATACTGGTAGGTTAGAAAGATAGTCATGGAAAGCTTGTGGTTTATTTTTATTCCTTTTTTAAAATGCCCGAGTATTGCACCTCAATGAACTGATGAGAGATTCAGTTGGTTAAAGTAGAACTATATCATACAAAGTACAAATGATGCTGTTCACAATTATACTGAACTACACTTGTGATCCTTAAGTCTAAAATAAATCATGGGTTTTTAGTCATTTAATATCATAGGACAAATCACGATTTTACTGATTGGCATGTTCCCACCCATGCCTATCAGCGTATCAGATGATATCACAAACAAATAACGTTTGAATTCTGCTAATCATTTTCATTATTGCATCAATTAAAATTGAAATAATATATTAATTGAAAAAGCATGCACTATAGAAAATGGCTTTATTAGCAACCATATACTATACTCTTATTCAGCAATTGTGAGGCACAATTGGGGGGGGGGGAGCTCAGTCTGCCTGCTTCTCATGTATGGGGAAAAGTTGCCATATCTGGATCAACAACTTGAAAACCAACTGGCCTCAATTTCAGATACCACAGGATGGTGCTATTGCCAATGGCTGTCTACCCCCACAGCTTCTTCAGGAAAACTCTTCTATTAAATTAGTAAAACTCAGGTTGGTGCTTAATAAAAAAATACTGTTTCTTCTGAAGCAGATAACAGGATGTTTTAAGGGAGAAACCATTGGATTTTGATACACAAGAACAAAAATCAAATGATGTATTTCAAGTGGTCCTGGTCAAGTTATTACCTTTCCGTAGGCTATCTGCCCTTTCTTAAGCAGATATGGAAACTGATTACTAATAGTATCAGGATCATGTGGAAAGCACATTTATACACACACACACATACACGCACGCACGCACAGAGTATTATCAAATACGGCACTTCTGCAAGCAAAAAACCAATCACCATGACATGTTTGTATGCACTCACTGCATCAATCTGAGGCAAATATGAGCAGTGTATAAATTCAACAACTGTAGAAAGCAATAGCAATGTATAAAGGCATATAAAAACATTTAACAAGAAAATTAATCCAGCAGCCAGTGGCATCAAGTAGAACCTGATGTGGAACATCTCAGAGCAATGGAAATAACTATAATATAGTAAGAAATTTTACAAAATGTAAGTGTGAAAAGAAAAGCTGAGTCTGTAACAGATTCTGTAGTTTTTATTGTGCTCTCTGTAGTGCCTGAAGCTTCAACCAGTCAATATGGAGTGGAG
This sequence comes from Coluber constrictor foxii, assembly GCA_038048745.1. Taxonomy (NCBI): domain Eukaryota; kingdom Metazoa; phylum Chordata; class Lepidosauria; order Squamata; family Colubridae; genus Coluber; species Coluber constrictor. Next base: position 78,486,237 of record CM075961.1, read on the forward strand.
GTCCTGAAAAAAAGCATATCCTCAGGGTCATCCTAGCTGAAGGTCAACCCAGGAGAGATGAAGAGGGCACTATGGCATTGATATTTAAAAACTATGCTAGAACACTTCAAGTGTAGCATGGCTCAGCCACTTCAGCCAAGCACACAACTATTAATTTTTACAGGTAGGGAAACCTGTTTGGTTGTTGTTGCAAAGCTACCAGGAAAAACCACTTATGTATCACCTACTACAACTTAATCCCCATGCGGGCACCTCTAGAAGCCTTAAATGGGATCTATTAAATACTGCCCAAATCCAGTCGCAGCAGGACAAAGCACCCACCCATCTTTGAAATGTATGAGACCTTCCACCCCACCCCCCACCCCCCACTCCCCATCTCAAAAACAAGTCTATAACTGCTCTCCAAGACAAGCTTAACTTACATATGAACCATAATCAAAACAAAATGTTTCGTCTACCAACACAGATCACTGAGTTGGTGGGGGTGGGTGGGGGGAGCAACATCCATCATTTAAGTAACCACAAGTGATTCTGAATATCTTGTTTTAAAGTGAAGGCCACCAAATTGGGGACCGTGGTGTTTTTTCTTTCCGTGTGAAATTTAAAAGCTATTTCTCTCTCTTTCATAACCAGCTGCTAAAACTATACATTCCCATTTTGTTGCCAAATTCCAGTTGTTTCAGATGGTTGTCCTCAATCTGATGCCTGCCAAATTTTTCAGACTATAGTTCCTATAATATACAGACATCATAGCTTGATCACCAAAGCCAACTTAAGGGGAGGAACATTTTAGAACAATGCAGTTTGGTCATAAGCTAATTTTGTTCTCCAGAAGGTGACAAATACTTGTGTGTGTGTGTGTGTGTGTGTGCGCACGCGCGCGCGTGCGTGTGTGTGAAAAAGAGAGAGAGACAGAGACAGAGAGACAGACAGACAGAAAGAGAGAGAGAAACAAAGAGAGCAAGAGAAATCAAAAATTTCACACACAAGTTTCAAATCTAGCAAGGGTTTTTTCACATACTACAGTGACAGTAACTGAATTACTCTTGAATGTATACATCAATATTGCTAGTTACTAGAAGATTCAGATGGTGTTAATATGGCACACAAAAGAGATTTACCTTCATTCTAAGTAATGTGAAAATCTGCATTCATATTACACAGGTATGGGGTAAGTAGACAATACTCCCAACAGAGCAATAAGAATACCTCATGGTTGCCTTACCTTTTTGCTTTGTTGACAAAAGTCACTCTTCTAATGTAAGAAAAAAATTCTAGGTTTAATTCCCTGCCTTGACTTCTAAATAAATCATATTCTTGGCCTGCACTAACCTCTTTACCTGCTTATTGCCACTGCAAGCTGTTTTAGGGTGGGCAAGGCTGAGGTCACTTCCAGATCATGACCTTTGCTCTTCTAAGGGCTACCACTATTCACTTAATGCTTGTAACTTCCTTCAAAGTCTCTTAGTCATAGATTTTTTTAAAAAAAAACTTTGCTAGTATTACACTCCTTTTTAATCTTTGCTAGTATTGCACGCCTTTTGAATTGTATTAAAAGGCAATCTTATGATCTTTTTTTCACACACACACCCGCCCCCCATATTTCTATATGCAGGATAAAAGAGGAAAGTAAAGTGACAATTAATACTACATAAAGCAAAAAAAAAAATTGCAAAGGGAGATCTGAATGTGAAGCCAGAGTGACAGCCATAGGCTGATGAAGAGAAGTCCAAATAAAGATATGACCAAATCTTCCTAGTTAGTAGAAAAACTAACCATAACTTATTCATGCCCAATGAAAACCCCCATAAATGCGCCTTTCCAACTTGTTCCAGGTTGGAAGTTGACTTCTTTACCAGAAAGAAATTTCCTCAAAATCTGCCCCCAAACTGTTACATTCAGGTTGGAGATTGCTTTAAAAAAACAACCAAAAATACGTCATTGAATGTCTAAAGTGGTTGAAAGATATCTGCCTAGTTACCTTTTGATGATCCACCCAAGGAATGCTCTCTGGACTGGTCTTTAAAGGGAAAAAGAGGTATCTTTCCTTTCCTGCAACACATCAACTTGCACCATAAGCAAACTGATGTACACCCATTCTCTCCCTCACAAAGAGGGGGAGGAAAGAAAGCTTTCACTGGGGAAAAATGCAAGCAACACTGACAAAACTGGAGAGAGGGGAAGGGTGAAACAAGGCCCCTCCTTGCAAGATACATGCAAAAACTTGCATTCTGACTGGGACCATCATGGACATAAACTGGGTTATAATTCAGATTTATATCAATCTCTGCTGTTCAGCTTTCTCTTTCAATTTTAAATAAAATTGGGAGTTACACAGAAACATTTGCAGACATCTCAAAGCTTCTGATTTTTAAACATTGACATGCATTAAGTACTCAGGATTAATCCGCCACTCTAACCATGTTCCCCTACAGACAGATGTCTCTCTGACAGCAGAATGAGCATCAGAGTCGCCCCTCAGAATCCCCCTTCCTTCAAGTACAGGATCCCTCCTGCATGGGTTCCTTTTCAACCCAAAGTACCGCCTTCCACCACCACCCTCAAGCCAAAAGGGGGACACTTCACTCACCCTGAGCCCTTCCCCTATTTTTTTAAAAAAAAATGGAATAGGAAAGTAAAATCCAGCTCTTCCAGAAAATGGGCCTTGCTGCCAACATTAAAAACGCAGTCCCCCCTACAGCCCCCCTAGACTTGTGACCACCAGCCACATGCCAAACGTCCTTATTTTTAAAGAAAATATTTACCCACATTCCCCCCCCCTTAAACACAAATAGAAAAATACCCTCTTCTTTCCTAAGTCTTCTACCCTCCCCCCCAATCAATGCAAATGTCAAAACTAATTTTCTATTGTCAGCCTTTGCAACAATCTTTGCATTTAAAACAAGAAATATGCAAAAACAGAGAGACCTTCCTGAGATTAGAACCAGAGATGCAAACAGTAAGAAATCAAATTCATGCAAGACGGCGGAAAAAAGTGGGGAATTAACCCTACCACCATCTCTTGGAGAGGAGGGGATTAGCGTCAGAAAGCAAATTTTTAATTTTTGATTTTAAAAATAAATTTGATTTTGAGATCATCACTTCTGAGCAAACCATTTTTTTTGCGCCACCCCCCCCCCACCCCGCCAATTATCAGAAATTCCAAATCAGCACCAATCTTCAGAAAGTGCAATAAATAAACAAGCCTGTCTTTGGAAAGAAAAGTGTTTCCCTTTTTCTCCTCATTTCTGTCTCTCCTTAAAGCCTTCTCTCTTTCTCTCCATTGCTGAAAAGAGAAGGGGAGTATGTACGTATGTATGTATGTATGTATGTACGTATGTATGTATGTATGTAGAGAGAGAGCCAAACGAGAGGGGAAAACATTAAATGATGAGATTAAAAGGGGGGGGGGAGAGGAGACGAGGTTTCACTCCACAAGATTCCATAAGCGAAAAATCCCTATATGGGAAAGGGGGGGGGGCGCATCTTTTTCCCACCACCCCTGCCTAATCTCGTTTAGATTTGCAACGTTGGCAGTGACAGGAACAGCTGCGAGGGGACGGGGAGCGCAGGGTGGAGACAGCTGGAAGAGGGTGGGGGGCCGAGAAGGGAAGACATATTGGGGTTCACAAGCGCACACGAAGCTTCCCCTTAAGAATCGCAGAGATCCGCAATTCGCTCTTCTTTCACCCGCCGTAACCTACCTTTGGCGAGGCGGCGGCGGCGGCGGCGGCGGCTGCTCTCCGTCTTCTTCTTTCTCCCCCCGCCCCCCTTCTTTGCAAGCAGGAAGCTGGCGTCCTGCCCCCCTCCCCTTCCCCTCGCAAGCTGGAGTTTCCCCGCGCGCTCCTTCGCTGCAGCCCCAAGGGAGGGGATCGGTGGAGAAGACGGCCAAGAGGGTCTTGTAAGATCCGGGCTCGGGCAGCAGCGGCGCTCGCCTGGTGCGTTTGTGTCACTAGAGCTGGGGAAATGGACTCGAGAGCCGAAGGGAAGGAGGCCGGCCTGGCTCCTCCTCCTCCTCCCCCTCTCCCCATCCCTCCCCACCGCCACCGCGGCCGCCTTGGCTAACGCCTGCACCCTGCAGGCCGAGGACGCGCTGTGCCAGAACGGCCGCCGCGCGCACAGCGATTTTCCTCCTGCAAAGGAAAGGAGGGAGCAGGTTCGATCCCCCAGCAAAACACCTCGCCTTCCCCGGTTCTTCTCGGCCCCCGTGCACTTTTTCTCTGCGTTACAGAGGCATATAGGAAGTGAAAATTCGCATCATCTTCGCGAGCGATCAGCTTATCCGAGCAATTCTGCCCGTGTACGCTTCCTCGGAAACGTATGTCCCGATTTCTTCAACTAGGCTTATTTCCAAATAAGGGTACATGCTACTCCAATCCTAGCAATAATTGGTTTCGAACATTTTTTTTTAAAAAAATAAATACACCGTATGTGTGTCTGAATAAATCTAGAGTTCGCTGTTAGCGTAGCCAAATTCTCCCCCCACCTGGAAAGACTTCTACAGCTTGTGCAACCAAGAAGAATCAAACAGATAAAGTGTTTACGCCAATGATTACCCAGCTGCATGCCGAGTTCTGCCTGTCATACAGTTGAAAAAGCGCACGAGCCTAAGAGGAAATAAACGAAACACAACACTCACTACTGTACTTAGGAAATTATGCTCTTCTTACCATAAGGCAGACGTCAACAACCTTTGTAAGAGGGGACTACTTACCCTCCAGACGTTTTAAGAGGAGCAAAACTGTAGTGGGTGGAGCAAAAATGAAGTAGGCAGAGCTATACCACACACGTGGCTAGAGCTGGGATTTTCAGTATAATTTATATACTGTACTGGACTTTTATTTAAATCTTGAAAGCATTTCACATAGCTTTTTGCCATATTAACATTAGCATTTTAGTAATAGTAATTTTGGCTGAGTTTATGCCACCTAAATTAACACTTTAAACTGCTTTTGCTTTTTTTTTTTACTAAAGCCACAGTTGGATGTGTTCACACATAATTAAGCTTGCAGCTAACAAAACAGCACTGAAATACATAATGAAGCCGTAATCTGTTTTATTTGAATTAGGGTTGGTAGCTTATGTGAACATTGTACTGTATAATTGGCTTACTGTGTTGTGTGAACCTGTCACTTGGTTAAACTCAGAACAAACAACTGTAGATTAATGTGCTGTGTGAATGCAGCCTTTGAGCAAAAAGAGTAAAGAATAACAATACTCATTATTTAAGTTAACTTAGATGACAATGATCAATTATCAGTAGAATCTTATTACTATTTCCTCAAAAATAACTACCAGTGAACATAGAACATAGAGTAATAAAGTCAGAAGGGACCTTGGAAATCTAGTCCAGTGATGGCGAACCTTTTCAACACCAAATGCCCAAACCGGAGCATATGCGTGTGGAGTGCCAGAAACACAAAGACTACCTAGCCGGCCACCTGCCCTTTGGGTTTCCGGTGCCCGCATGCGGGCTGGTCAACTTGTCTTTGCGAGTGCTGGAGCGCCGGAAACCCCAAAACAGGTGGCCAGCATACCCATGCACACTGGCCAGCTGGTCCCTTGGGTTTCTGGTGCTCAAGCACATGCAAAGACCAGGTGGCCAATGCGCATGCATGTGCCAGAAACCAGAAGAGCAGCTGGCGATGGCACACGTGCCCACAGAGAGGACACGCGTGCCATAGGTTCGCCATCGCAGTTCTAGTCCAACTCTCGGCTCAAGCAGGAAACCTTCTGCTCAAGCAGGAAAGGATAGCTCTTTGATAGTTTGTGGATTTCAACTCCCAGAATTCTGGGAATTAAAATCTATAAGTCATAAAGAGGCCATCGTTCCCCACCTCTGCCCTGTATCATTCCGGACAAATGGCCATCCAGTCTCTTCTTGAAAGCCTCCAATTATGGAGCACCCACAACTTATTGAGGCAAGCCATTCCATTAATTAAATGTTCTCTCTGTCAGCAAATTTTTCTTTAATTCTAGATTGGATATTTGTTTAATCTTCCACCCCTTACTTTTTGTCTTGCCCTTGTGCTTTGGAGAATAGGTTGATCCCTTCTTCTCTGTGACAGCCCCTCAAATATTGAAAGACTGCTGTCATATCATCCCTATCCTTCTCTTCATTTGACTAGTCATACCCAGTTTCCTCAATCATACACTTATCATCTTTCTTAGCTCATACCTAACATATAACTTACCAACAGTATCACAAACTCAGGAACTATGCCTTGTTAATCTGTTAATCTGGGTTTAATTTTCTCTTAACACTGTTGGCTCCCAGCCACCTCTCAGTCAACTTCAACAGGTTTTTAAATTCCCATCAATTTGCATCATACAGGTACCGTATTTTCCAGCGTATAAGACGACTGGGCATATAAGACGACCCTCCTCAGAGCCATTTAAGGCTCGTCAGAGCCTTATGGGCTGGTCTGCCTGGTTACAGGAGAATGAGACCCGGTGTATAAGACGACCCCCGACTTTTGAGAAGATTTTTTTGTGTTAGAAAGTAGTCTTATATGCAGGAAAATACAGTAATTCTCAATTTACAACAGTTCATTTAGTAACTGTTCAAAGTTACAAAGGCACTGAAAGAAGTGATTTATGACTGTTTTTCACATTTGCCAGCCATTGCAACATCTCCATGGTCATGTGATCAAAATTCTGACAGTTGGTAATTGACTCACATTTATGACCGTTGTAGTGCCCTGGGATCATGTGATCCCCTTTTGCCATCTTCTGACAAGCAATGCCAATGGGAAAGCCAGATTCATTTAACAACCATTTTACTAATTTAACAACTGCAGTGATTCACTTAACAACTGTGGCAGGAAAGGTCATAAAATGAGGCAAAATTCACTTAACAAATGTCTCACTTAGCAACAAAAAAATTGGGCTCAACTGTGGTTGTAAGTCAAGGGCTATTTGTATTATTTCATTTCATTTCATTTCATTTATTAAATTTATATACCGCCCTTCTCCTGACGGACTCAGGGCGGTGAACAGCCAAAAATTAAAATACATACAATATGAAAGTTAAAATAATTTAAAACATAATTAAATTAATTTTGGCTTCCCCCAAATTTAAAACCCCTCACTAAAATTAACCCAATTAAGACATTTTTAAGCCAGCCCGGCTTGCTGAAATAGAAAAGTCTTCAGGGCCTTGCGTAAAGTACGGAGGTTTGGGGTCAGTCGTATTCCTGGGGGTAGCTCGTTCCAGAGGGCGGGTGCCCCCAAAGAGAAGGCTCTCCCCCTGGGGGTCACCAGTCAACATTGCCTGACCAACAGCACCCTGAGGAGACCCTCTCTGTGAGAGCATATTGGCCGGTGAGAGGTTATCGGTGGCAGAAGGTGATCTCGTAAATACCCAGGCTCTAAGCTATGGAGCGCTTTAAAGATGAGAACCAATGCCTTGAAGCGCACCCGGAAGACCACTGGGAGCCAGTGCAGCTTACGCAGGAGAGGTGTCACATGGGAGCGTCAAGTCGCCCCTATAATCACCTGCGCGGCTGCATTCTGGACCAGTTTGAGCCTCCGGGTGGTCCTCAAGGGGAGCCCTATGTAGAGAGCATTACAGTAGTCCAGGTGAGAAGTGCCGAGGGCATGAGTGACTGTGCATAAGGAGTCCTGATCCAGAAAGGGGCGCAACTGGTGTATCTGGAGAATCTGATAGAAAGCCCCCCTGGCCACGGCTGTCATATGCTCTTCTAAAGACAGCCGTGCATCCAGGAAGACGCCCAAGTTACGAGCCCGCTCCATGGGGACCAAAGATTCGCCCCCAATAGCCACCGAAGGCACCAGCTGGCTATATCGGGACACCAGCAGCCACAGCCACTCGGTCTTGGAAGGGTTGAGTCAGAGCCTGTTTCTCCCCCTCCAGACCCGTACGGCCTCCAGACACTGGGACATCACTTCGAGGGCATCATTGGGGTGGTCCTGGGTGGAGATGTATAGTTGAGTGTCATCAGCGTACATATGGCACTGCACCCCAAAACCACGGATGATCTCACCCAGTGGCTTCATATAAATGTTGAACAGGAGCGGCGAGAGGACCGACCCTTGCGACACCCACAAATAAGGTGCCTCAAGGTCGACCTCCGCCCCCCTGCCAACATGGACTGAGACCGGTCGGAGAGATAGGAGGAGAACAACTGCAACACAGTGCCTCCCACTCCCAATCCCTCCAGCTGGTGCAGCATGATACCATGGTTGATAGTATCAAAAGCCGCTGAGAGGTCTAATAGGACCAGAACAGAGGAACAACACCTGTCCCGAGCCCTCCAGAGATCATCAACCAATGGACCAATGCCATCTCCGTACTGTAGCCAGGCCTGAACGGGTCTAGATAGACAGTTTCATCCAGGTACTGCGGGAGCTGTCACACAACCACACTCTCAACAACCTTCGCCATAAAGCGAAGGTTGGAGACCAGATGATAATTTGCCAAAATTATCCGGGTCCAGAGAAGGCTTCTTGAGGAGGCGCCTCACCACTGCCTCTTTCAAGGCAAGAAGCAAGAAACCCTCATTCAACGAAGCATATATAATCCTCTAGAGCCAGCCTCGTGTAACCTCCCAGGCAGCCAGCACTAGCCAGGAGGAACACGGGTCCAATAAACAGATGGTTGCGTTTAACCTCCCCAGGATCCTGTCCACGTCCTCAGGAGTCACAGTGTCAAATTTGTCCCAGATAACATTCTCAAGACCTGCCTCAGACACCTTGCCGGAACCTACCCAGTCAGAGTCCAAGCCTTCCTGAATCTGAGTGATTTTATCGTGCAGATACTGTGCAGCTTGTCTTGCAAGGGGTTCTCCTGCGCTCCCAGATGGAGGAGGGAGCGGGTCACCCTAAACAGGGCAGCTGGGTGGTTATCTGCCGATTCAATAAGAGCAGAAAAGTAATTACGCTTTGCCGCTTTTATCGCCACTAAATAGTTCTTAATATGAGACCTAACTAGTGTTCGGTCAGATTCGGAGTGACTAGCCCTCCAAACACTCTCTAGGCGTCACACTTTTCTGGCGCTTCAAACACTTATTCAAAGTGTATGTTTGTTCAAACAAACACTTTTCCGGCGCTTCATCTCCCTCAGCTCCTCGGAGAACCAAGGAGCTGGGGAGGTTCGGCACTGGGTCAGAGGCCGCAAAGGCACGACTCGGTCCAGAGCCCTGTGGCCGTCCTGTCCCAGGCGGCCACCAGGTCTTCAATCGAGTCATGAGCCAGAGTCTCAGGAAATGGCCCAAGCTCCATCTGGAACCTATCAGGATCCATTAGGCACCTGGGGTGGAACCACCTAGTCAGTTCCTCCTCCCTGCGGTGGGGTGTAATGGTCAGAAAGTCTAGCCTCGGGAGAGAGTGGTCTGACCATGACAGGAATTCAATAACTATATCCCCTATAACCAGTCCATTCAACCACCACCCAGAGACAAAAACCAAGTACAGAGTGTATCCTCCCGTGTGAATAGGGCCATGAATTAATTGAGTCAGGTCCATGGCTGTCATGGAAGCCATGAACTCCCGAGCCATCTCAGACATTTTGTAAATGGACGGCAGGTTGAAATCCTCCATAACCACCTACATCCCATGGCCCCAGTTTTATATCCAGTTTCCATGATATACAGCAGTATTTCTTAAAATGTGGTCCTAGGATGTCTTACAATACCTTCTCCAGGCTTTGTGAAATCAAAATTATTTACTGGTCTATATTGAAAATTAGTACAAAATTAATATTCTTTCAAACAATCACGAAAAGGAATGACAGTGAATGCATCCATTTTAATTTTTAAAACTGGGAAGAGATCTTGAGATGTTAACAGTTTAAGAAACACTGTTATACAATAACTTTTTAAAAAAGGCATACAAATCTACATACAGGTGGTCCTTGACTTACAACAGTTGGTTTAGTGACTGTTCGAAGTTACAACGGCATTGAAAAAAGTGACTTATGACCAGTGGTGGGATTCAAGTAATTTAACAACCCGTTTTCTGCCCTAATAATTTTTTCCAACAACCAGTTTGCCAAACTGGTCAGAAAGTTAACAACCGGTTCTCCTGAAGTGGTGCGAACTGGCTGAACCCCACCATTGCTTACGGCCATTTTTCACACTTGTGACCATTGCAGTATCCCTATGTCACATGAGTTACATTTGGATGCTTGACAAGTGGTTCATATTTATGACGGTTGCTGTGTCCTGGAGTCATGTGATTCCCTTTTGCGACCTTCTGACAAGCAAAATCAATGGAGAAGCAAGATTCACTTAACAACCGTGTGACTAATTTAACAACTTCAGTGAAACACTTAACAAAGAGGGCGAAAAACATGGGGCAAAACTCACTCAACAAATTTCTCACTTAACAACATAAATTTTGGGCTCAATTGTGGTCGTAAGTTGAGGACTATCTGTAGCTTCTAAAATAGCACATATTAGCTTGTAGAACAATTCATGTGTCTGCGATAAAGGAGAAAAGGGGGAGGGGGGTAAAGATTTGCAGATTTTTCAGCCTTACATCCTTCCAAGATGGGTAAAATGAGGACCCAGTTTGGTGGGGGCATCTGTAATGATGCTGAATCTGTAAACTGCTCAGAGAGGCCTGTAAGGCATTGTGAAGCGATATATATGTCTAAGTGCTATTGCTATTGCTATCTGTAAGAAGTAGGTCAAAAAGTTCAACTGAAGCCCCACCCCTTTCAATGTGTTAGCATATGTTTAAACCAAGGTGGAGGATTTGTTTGTATGGCTCTGGCTATTATCTTAACTTTTTTTTAATCCTCTCTCTGCGGACCCCGTGCTATGATTTAAATTAATAAAGTTACATAGTATAGAAACTGTAGTACAGTACTTGACATGATCAAAGCATACAGTATCGATTGCATCATTAGCAGGCAAAAAAAGACACAATTATCTAAAGGGAAAAATATTGTACTAAATGTTCCAGTATGTGCCTATTGCACAAATTGTCTCAATTTTTTCCTCTCTCAAATATAACATCAGAGAAGCTTGTTCTAAAACAAGTTTTTTTTAAAAATGTATTGTGTGCTTATTCATTTTAGTTGTTCATAATAGATATGACATTCCGTTTTGCGTGCCAGAGAGCCCAAGGAGATCAGCTGGATCAGACCAAAGGTCTATCTGGATGCCACATCCTGTTTCCCACAGTGGCCAAACTGATTCCTTTGGGAAACCCACAGGCAGGACGTGGATGCACTGTATACTCCTTTCCTGTTGTTATTCCACAGCAGCTGGTATTCAGGAATAATATAGTTACCTCTCCATTTAGAGGCAGCCTCCTTCACATAGCACTTAAGACTAGTAGCCATGCTCCCTTTACCCTCATGCCGGCCACTTATATGTGCCATTTTAGCTTATCAAAATGTTTATCGTTGTATTTGGTTACTCAACACCAATATCCCAATCAGAGCAGCACTCTTTCAAAAGAAGTGATGTCTAAAGTTAACCTAAGATTTGCCGAAAGCCACTCAGAGCACACAGAGGGCGTTGCCTCAGAGATGCATTAATAAGCTGTCTTTTAGAAAGTTCAAACGAAAAAGACCCACTGTCCCAACAGCTGATCCTGGATCTAGTACTGTCCTTCAGTTTTAATGCTGGGCAAGGTTTCAAAACCAATTGGTCAATTCTCCTGGCTTTATTTTTCCTCCCACCAAATATCACCTGCTGTCAGGAAAAACAACCACTAATAGCTCTTTTTAACCTGTGGTAGGCAAGGTCAACTAAATGTGGCCAGCTGCTTAATAGAGAGAGTGTGTAATCACTTTTCCAGTTACCCCAGTTACCGGTTACAGACAGAGAAGTGCTCCCTGCCCATGACGTATCACTAGAGGTAGAAGTCTCTCCAGTGGTGGGATTCAGGTAATTTAATAATTGGTTCTCTGCCCTAATGATTTCTTCCAACAACCAGTTTTCCAAATTGCTCAGAAAGTTAACAACCAGTTCTCCCAAAGTAGTGCGAACTGGCTGAATCCCACCACTGAGTCTCTCCCACTTTAATCTTCACCTATCTTCTCTTCCTGCAACTTGTCAACCAAATTATTTTCAGGATGCAGATTTAGTGCTCTTTCAGAAAAGTAATAAACTCAGGTTCAGAAATAGACCAAGAGACAAGTCCCAGTGGTGGTGGAGGAGATGCAAGCCTCATTGGAAGAAGCGTTTCCTCCCGTTTCACCTAAGCTCTCTCTTCTTTCTCTAAAATCTATCAGTCAAGTTATTTAGGTACAATACAGGTAGATATCAGCCTGTCCATTACAGATGTATGTAATAACAGTTGTAAAATAGGCTGGTCACATGACCAACCTGATTTTATTACCTTTTTTATGGTGGTCATTAACCAAACACAGTGGCTGTAAAGCAGCCGTGGTGGTTCTTAAGCAAACACCGCAGTTATTAAGTAAACCAATGATTTGCTATAGGTGCAATTTTGCCAAAAACTACAAGTGGCAAACTGTCACAAAATACGGTCAAGGACTACCTATGTACAGGTGGAATTCAGTAACCATTTGTAACCACAGGAATGCATAAAATCAATGGATTTCTAACTGAATATCTTATTGAGAGGCCAATAGATCCACTTCTGATCATGGCAACAGCGGAAATAACTCACCAAGTATGTCTCAAAGGTGCTTTTTTCTTCAAAAGGCAACTGGACTATGCCTGGGTGACTGAGAACCTCCATAGACATAAACCCACCAAGTATACAAAATAGTACCCCTAATTTCATTTCTCCCCAAGCAACAAAAACCATAAAAATTAGATCCCTATGAGAGAAAACCTGTAATTTGGGAATAGAATCAGCAATATAGTTCAGGTAGAATCTGGTTTAAATCGATTTTCTGTGCAGCACAGGACAAGAGTTTTCTGTAGCATGTGCTAATCCTGTTTGTTTGTTTTTTAAAACATAAGTCTAACACTTTCTCAAAAAAGCAGAAAACTTGTATTTAAAACCAGACTGTAAATTCTTCTGAAGAATGTTAAACCAAGAAGAGCTTGATTAATCCCTGCCTGACTTTCCACTGCTCTGCTGATTCCAAGTTTTGATGCTTACTTGTAGCTCTTTAAAAAATGCCCATTTGTGGTTTGGCCAGAGAGTAAGGAGCATGCCAGCTGCAGTCTGAAGTGACCAACAGAAGTTGGGCAGATCCCAGTCCCTGCTGTTGTGGAAGTGTTTATCTCATGTCCATAGCAGAAGTTGTTGAGAGAAGAAGGGAAATTGACTAGACTCGGGACTGGACTGGATTGAACTTTGCTTCAAAACTGGATCAGCCAAATACAAACTTTAAACAATCCCTGCTCCAATGAAGGCAACTAAGAGGACTCATCTTTATCAGCTTGGAGGCCATTTTTATGACTTAGATAGTGTTTCTCAACTTGGCAACTTTAAATGTGGGGAATTCTGGGGAATTGAAATCCACACATCTTAAAGTTGCCAGGCTTGAAATACATTGCTTTAAAGAATGAGAGAGATGTAAAGTTGGGTCCACTTTAGTAGTAGTTGGAGTTCTTCCCGGAAGTAAGAAATTCAGCTGAGTCTTTTATCAAAGAGGCTGAATGTGCTACCCTATGAAAAGATGAAAAAAAGGCAAAAGAACTAAGATCAGTTCAAAAGGTCTTGCTTGAGATTCCCAGGATGCTTTTTCCAATCTTGTGCATTAACAGCGGGTTCCCATAAATTGTTGAATCACATTTCAATAATATTTTGTCATTGATAATATATTCCTCATTTAATCCTTGGTATTTAATTCATTTACAGTTTAGTAACAGTTACTTTTTAGTACAATACTGGGAAATTGTTTTCTTATTCTATTACCTCTTTCATCATTGCTACACTTATTTATAATGGTTATATTGTATGACAAAGCCATCAAAAGTGAAAAAATAAAGTCCCAGCATCCTACATGAAAACTTGACTATCCCCAAACTATATATTATTATAGATTACTGATTATTTCCAAGCAGAGGCTAATATTGCTAGTTCTTGAATATAGTTACTTTGCTTGCTGCAACGCAACGACCTCAGTTTTATTCAAATATTTTCTAGGGCATTTTCCCCTAATAATCTGGCAAGAAAAGTGGCAAGATTAACATATTCTGCTAAGCCACTTTTTATTTTGATTTATCTTGTGATCAAATCTAGATGTGTTTATTTACCATGGCATGATTGGGCTGCCATGTTTTAGCAATCAATCTGAATAAATCAGAACATGAGAAATCTATCGTTCATAATCAATATCTCCCTGCAAAATGATGATACACCAATGAAATTATTCCATAAGCATTAAGTCCCATTGAATTTAAGTTGTAGAATGTGGATGATGCTGTAAGCTAAGAATGGCTTCATTGCCATATTACTCTTCTAGAAAATACAGATGGCATATAGAAAGTTAATGAAAGTTTTCTAGTCTAGAAAATGCCGAAGTGCTATTTCCAGTAATGTATTTTATTGGGTTAAGCCTCAGAAGTACCAAATGAAGGTTTAATTAGTGTAAAACATCTTAGTATTTCATATTATTGTGAAATATATTTTTTTTAAAAACAGTGAAAAGTGCCCTCATTACATTATTTCTCTTAAATTTTACTTAATGATAGTTATTTTGACACTTTTTATCCAAATAGATTGGCAAGAGCACAAATCAAGCTAAGCCAGAATGAAGTTGGTTGATATTAGCTGAGCATGTTGTGTAAGTCAGTGTGGTCTGAAAATGAGATTTTTTGTCTTAGCATTATGAACAAACCCAGCCACTGCTGTTTATTCAACAAATCATGATGAATACAACTGCAGCTTAGCTTGATGCACAAATGCATAAAATAATTCTGCCTCTTATTTATTTCAGTTCCAGCCTGTATTTAGTTTATGGAATTCAGATTCAATAATACAATCTAACCATGAACTTGTTTTTATACACCTGAAGAATGGATTGGGCAGCCTGAGTTTTCAGGACCACAGTAATCCCGAAAAGCCATACTTGCTGAAAATTTAGCAGCAGCCACTCTTACCATTTGGCACTGGGACGTACATGAAAAATGCGGTTGACGTCTTGATGTTTAGTATTGTTTGTTTTAACTGTGACAGTCTGGCAAACTCACAGCCCTTTGCCATAAAGGCTCTGCTTAGCATCACTAGGGTGTTTTATAAACAAGTTATCCTTCATGAAATCTTTTCCAAATTGACAAGTTTGTTAAGAAAACTCCAAAGAGGACATTCTGAAGCATGGTCTAATCATGAATGCTCAATCATCTCACAGAGCAGGGGTCACCAACCTTTCGGACCTCAGGGACCACTAAATTCATAATTTTAAATCCTGTGGACCACTAATGTGATGTGTCTACTGAGTGGCTGGGAGGGCGTGACTAGGTGGTCAAGTGACTGGGTGGGCATGGCCAATTCAATGTCACACATGTTAAGGGGTGCCTCGCCAGCCTCTACTCGCCCCTCCCCTGTCAGCCACTCCTCGCCTCCCCACTTGGGCTCCTTAGGGCCCCAACAGGAAGCAGCCACCATGAGAAAGAGTTTGCAAAACAGCTGGCTCAGTTCAAATTGGATCTGACCGAGAAGGAGGCTCCAGCACAAGCACCTCACTGAGAATTACGAGCATAGGCTTTCCAAGTGGAGGGAAGACCTGCAGGAGTGCAAGGCCAGGTACCAGCGCTTGGAGGCTCAGCAGGCTGAGATGGTCAGCTAGTTCCAGACCATGATGCTGTCCCATTGTTAAAAGGCCCTTCAGCTCTTTGCCACCACCAGCACTTCCCTCCAGCCTTCACCCAAAGCCCCGCACTAGGAGGCTGAAGCAGACCCCAAGTTGGAATTTCTTTCCCCTTCCAACCCACATAAAGTGACCCCGAAGGGAGACTCTCTGCAGCAGAAGTGGGTTTCAGCAGGTTCTGACAAGTTCTGGAGAACCAATAGCGGAAATTTTGAGTAGTTCGGAGAACCGGTAGTAAAAATTCTGATTGGCCCCACCCTCATCTATTCTCTGCCTCCCAAGTCCCAGCTGATCGGGAGGAAATGGGGATTTTGCAGTAACCTTCCCCTGGAGTGGGATGGGAATGGAGATTTTACAGTATCTTTCCCCTGCCATGCCCACCAAGCCACGCCCACCAAGCCACACCCACAGAACCGGTAGTAAAAAAATTTGAAACCCACCACTTCTCTGCAGCAACACAAACTTTCATTGCATGTATCCAGCCCAGGGGCCATAATTTGAGGACCTCTGATTTAGTGCAATATAAAAAATGCAAATAATTTTTCTGCAGACCACCAAAATTTTCTCACGGATCACCAGTGGTCCACAGACCACCAGTTGGTGACTGCTGTCATAGAGTGTGCTGAGGAGACCTCTGAACAAAACTGCAAAAGAGAAGTAGCTGAAAGGGTAAAAGCAACAGGAGCCTTGTTTGAATGACACCTTCTCAACCTTAGTAACTTTAAGATGTGTGAACTTCAATTCCCAGAATTCTCAAGCCTGCCATGGAAGTTGAAATCCACACATTTTAAACCTGATGAAGCTGGGAAACACCACACTAGTATAATAGTAACTGAATATGTTAAGTTTTCAGAGATCCATTTTCGTATAATTTTAGAGAAGTTCTAGGCTTGTTCACATGGATTTCCTTAGATTTAAGGGAAAGCAGGAGAGCTGAGAATGGCTAGAAAATAAGAAATTGGAAACATAATTGCACACCATTCCAATTACAAAAATAATTAAGGAGGGGACTTTAGCAAAAGAAGAAACCATTGCAGATGCATTGGGAGCTTTCAGTTAAGCTAAGCATTAAAAGGAAATGGAAACTGGTATGGAGACCAAGGACATGTATCAGCAGTATTGGCAGAAAGAAAGCTGGCTTGGAGAAGTTAAAGCAACAAAAAGGGCTTTGTTTGCAATAGTTGTAGTAGAAGGAAGAAAAAGGAAGGTGTGGGCCCATTGCTAGGAGAAGATAGTGGCACAGTAACAGGAATTAGAAAAGGGTGGAGCTCCTCAGTACCTACTGTATAGTACTTGGCTTTGGTCTTCTCGCCAAAGGCGAACTGTGTTCAGAAGGGACTAAATGAAAAATTGACACAAGGAGGGAGCTGCAACTCAACTAAAAGATGACTATTTATTTACTTATTTATACACAAAATCAAATAATTATATAGCATAAGAACTTTTTTAAAAAACCAGAAGGAAGAAAAGAATCAAAGTTCCAAATAATAATTACATGAGCACCAGCCAGTTGTTTCTCTTCCTCTTTCTGCATAAAGAAAACTCCTTGGTTGTTAATCCACTCCAGAAGAACCATTTACATACTGGTGTGTCTGCTGAGGAAGAGGAATACTGACAAAACGGAGGTGAGGGGAGCTGCTTATAGGCTTGAGAAAATTGAAAGGTCTGCTGGATAATGTCAAAGGCATAGCTTGTGCCTTGTTCAGCCAGCAACATATATCCAGGGAGGTCAAGGTAGAATACAAAGATAATGATATTGTAACAGTAACAACAACAACAATAATTCATTAAATTCATACACAGTTTACAACAACTGGACGTCTCACCACAATCAAACAAAGAAATTGCAATAAAACTGATAAAAGATTAAAGGAAGGATTGAAGCACCTAATTTTATTCTCCAGCACCCAAGATCTCAGTGAACCACCATTGTACTTATCCTCTCTAGCAACTGGAAGTAGAGCCAAGTATTTTTTTTTATTCAAGGATAATCTCTTAGTTTATTATTAGACAATTTATTCTCCATTAATTGTCAAATTTCCTATCAAATCTATCTAAATGGATCACATCACAGGTTGCAGGAACTAATTCTATAATTTTAACTGTATATTGCCTAAAGAAATGGTTTGATTTATCTATCCATAATCTGCATTTTGTTAAAATGACTCCAGATTCTAATACTATGATAAGGGAGTGATGTTGATCATCTTTTTATCCACTCGTTTTACTCCATGCCAATGTCCCTAAAAACTGGCAATTTAAAGAAGTGTGGACTTCAATTCCCAAAATTCTCCAGCCAATATGAGGAATTCTGGGAGATGAAGTCTATATATAATCTTAAAGTTGCCAGGTTTTAGGAACATTGGCCTGGAGTAAAACAAGTGGATAAAAAGATGATCAACATCACTTTTGAGAAACACTGCTCTGTGCAAAGCGCTCATCTATCACTTACCTTAGCTTTAAACTAAGATGCACCAACTCTACACATCTTTTTTTATTACCAGTAAGTTGCTTTTTGTGCAACCTTTTCCAGCTCTATAATATTGAGAGGTAAACCTGAAGAACACCAGTCTGAAAAACATTATTGTATTGTATACTATCTGATAGCACAACTGATGGCTGTTTCTTCCTTGTTTCCCTCTATTCTGAAGACCAAAAATGTTTCATGGCCTTCTGTATGTTTAAATATGGACAGTACCAACTAGCACTTCTTGGTTCCTATGTCAGGTAGCATAGCAAGAAAACACTCAGGATTACCCTGTTTCCCTGAAAATAAGACCTCCCCAGATAATAAGCCCAATTGGGCTTTTGAGTGCATGTGCTAAAATAAACCCACCCCAAAAATAAGCCCTCCCTTAAAATATTTAAGTGCATGCACAGCCAGTCCCCACCATTTCCTTAGATTAGGGTTAGGGAGACAGAAGTGGAAATCAGGTAAAACAGCAAGTGGAGCTCCATCTTGTTCCACGCGCTCCAAAATAATCTTTTATTTATTTATTTTTTATTAACCCAACTTTTATACTACCCTTCTCCTAAGGGACTCAGGGCGGTGTACAGCCAATAATAAAAAACTTCAATACAAAAGTTAAAACAATTTAAAACTAATTCAATAGTTTGGCCGAATATTAAAAACCCCAAACTAAAAAACCCATTAAAATCCTCATACTATCAGACCAGCTTGCTGAAACAATAAGGTCTTCAGGGCCCGGCAAAAGGTGCGAAGATCGGAGATCCTACGAATATCCAGGGGCAATTTGTTCCAAATCTCTCTCGAAAATAAGGCCAAGCGCTTATTTCAGGGTTCAAAAAATATAAGACAGGATCTTATTTTCGGGAAAACACAGTAGCTAGCATAGATGTTAATGTGTCATGCAAATAGAGGATGGAAACTCCTTTGGCCAGACAACATAGCCATAAATTAATGAATCTTATTTCTGTGGTTCAAGCATGTGTCCTTTTCAGAGGGCTTTGTTCCAAAATGATCTGTTGAGAGGGAGGAAACTGTAACACTTCAATAAGATGGCAGATCTTTTCCAGTCATTATTTGGTGGTCAGTAACATAAATTGAAATCCCATATTCATCTTATTTCTGATTATAGTAGTATAAATTACAGGTACATATTGATTAATACAGCTCTCTAATAAAGGTATATTTATTTATTTATTGGGCCAGGATACCTTTGCTTCCTTGGACTTTTATTTTAAGATTATTTGATTGCTTTATGAAGAGGATGTCAAATTTGAAAGGAAAATAGTTCTAATAGTCAAACTTAGTCACAGCTAGTATTTTTCAACTTATAAAACCCAGATTTCTAAATTTTCTAATCTGTACAAAGCTTGGGATTCACTTCATGGTATCAACATTCTGCGTGTCTTCTGGAATTACCTGGGAGTTCAGCATTCTTCACTAGATGTGCCCTCTCACACAACAAGATGTGCCCTCTTTGCTACAACTTTAGTGAACTTATCAGAACCGTAAAAATGCTTGGTGTAATTATGGACCTCATCTGTAAATTATAAATATCGTCAGCCTTTGTAATTATTAACTCACCCTTATAGACTAATAAACATCGTATTGGTCGTTTCATGACACTGTTGTGGTGATTTTTCTGTGCAAAGTACCCACCTAGTCTGGAAGCAAGTAAGGCTTTTGTGCGCAGAGAGATAGCTTTTAATTGCAGTGCAGTGGCAGATTATTCAATCCAGAGAGCATGATTTCTTCCTATTAATAAAGTGGAATCTGCCTCCTTCTTTCCTTCTTCTTGGAGGTTTAGAGTGAATTCAAACATAATATCAATCCATGCTTTGATTTATTATGTTTTATTGTAGAAGCCATCGTGGACTCTCAAAACACATCCACATTTTGCTTAGTATAATATATGAACACTTTGTCTCTTTCCTCACCTTAGAACAAGCCATAAATATCTGCTGCATATCCATTTTGCGAATGCAAAATGGATATGCAGCATTAGATGGGGAGAGAAAAAGATGTTTGTTTGTTTGCTTATATTTTTATATTTTTTTCTTGTAGATTATATTACATTAACTAAGTACTAGGTACCATCCACTATATACTATTTAATTACTGAAATAAAGATGTTTTTTTTTCCCCATTGGCTGCGGACACATTTTAATAACTGATTTTATCTGCTACTGAAAATTTCAGAGTGATGGATCAGAATCCTTAACACAAGGACATTCTTAGAGGTGGGGGTTGCTGATTGAAAGACTGAGTTTTGAAAGATTAAAAATAAGTCCATTGAGGGAGGGAGGGAGGAGGGAGAGAGAGAGAGAGAAGCATGTGAATGGATATGGATACATCTTTCTCTGTGTCTTACAGAGAGAGAGAGAGAGAGAGAGAGAGAGAGAGATGTCCATTTTGCTATCATATTTCAGTCTTGGTATATGTATTTCTGGGCTGGGAAGCTGAAGCTAGAATTTCATTGGTTGCCTCTTTTAGATTTAAAACATTTTTAACCTATTATTCAAATCTATAGAAGAACATAATATTGATTGACAAATAATGGAAAAATAAGAAGTCTTCAATAGGACAGTTGCAAATCTAGAAGAATTACATTTGTGTCTTCTCATAAAGAATATTCTTTATGTTGTTCTTTGTGTATCCAATCACACTTGATCAATAAAGAATTCTGTTCTGTTCTGTTGTTCTGTTCTGTGCTATCTGAGGAAATATTGTATAAGAATTGAATGAGAAATTAAAAATGAGGTGTAAAATAATCATGTACACTGATTTGTATGTAAACCCAGCGCACAAATCTGTACAGAGATACTCATGAAGTAGAAGATAAACTCAATATGCATGCAGAAAAGAAGTACATGCATATTTCTGGATTGTGCAACTTAATATGATGGCAGGATTTGCTGATACACATATGGAGAGGAAGAGGGAGAGGAGAGAGAGAGAATATGCAAATATTCTGGAAGTCTCTAAGATATTTCTGCCATAGGCAGTTGCCTGGCTGGCTGTACATAAATCAGTAGAAACAGCCAAGTTCTTTGCATCTGCTCTGATAAAGATGATTGTTTTGAAATTGAACTATGAGAGCCTTCTTTGCTGATAGAAAGAAATGAGTTGCAAAACCTTCTTAGTTCTCATAGTCATGGAGGTTTCATATGAAAACAGGGCAGAGAAGTCAATCTCTTCTTTCTAACTACAAATGTATAGAGGAGACAATTGCCACTATATACTGTAAGTTGAGTGACTATCTTGAGTAATTTTCAAAAAATGGCAACTCAGAGCATCATTTCCTAATTTTTCCAACAATAAACTATAAGAGTACCCTTTCTTAATTTTCCTAAACTTTTCAGTTTGACATAAGTCTCAAATGTATGGGATATAGTAATAGTTCATTCATAATTGATAAAATGCATGCCCAAAGACACTGGAAATGATATTTCAGTCATTTCTGATTTGGGATTTGATACTTGGACAAAGATCTAAAGATTTGTCCCAATTTAGATTTAGCCCTAAGATATAGTACTGGTGATGGTAACGCCTCTGCCAACAATACATTTGCCTACAAAATTAGATGCAGTGAAGAATGATTAGAATCCATAACTGAGATAAACAGCAAACTATGTCGGGAGAATTGAACTATACAACACTTATTAATTATAAAATAGTGTCTTACACATCCTGATTTTGCATCAAACTCTGCTCCAAGATAGGCTAGATTCTATTTGCATAAATTCCGTAAATTAAACATGTACACATACACACCTCTTATATATTCTTTATTGAGGCACTTTAATTATCATGTTTGAAGATGGTGTACAAAACCTTTCAGTCACTCAACCAATTAAATTTCATAGCCATTTAAGCTAAATCCATACTTTTTCACAGCTTTAAAAAAAATATAAGCTGTAAAAACCAAACCAAAAATTTCCTCCAAATTTGGTTTTGAATAATAGGTCCCACAATTCATCTTAATTCCTATTATAAAAAACTGATGCATTCCAATTTCTCCTTCTAAAAGTAACTTGCTCTTTAATATATATGTAAGAAGCTACTTTATGCCAGCCTGATACGCATATTACACCTAAGCATGATCTACTGAATTGACCAAAATTAATGGGATAGCTCGATCCAGTCATCCTGATTTAAGGAATTACAGGGTTGTAAAAAGGGATTTTTAAAAATTCATTGATGGTTTGCAAACTACTAAATATATGTTTTATACAACATAGCCAAAATGAAACAAATTGAATGGTGGATTAGCATGACATTTAAATGCAATGACAGACAGCCAAATCCTGAATCATAAACTTCTGTGGTATTAGTGCATGTACATGTTATATAGAAAAAAGGACATGATTGCATGGCTGCAACCACCATTTTGAAGAGGTTTTTTTTACTCTCCCTGCAAAAACCTTTATTCTGAATCTACTCACCCAGGTTTTTTATTTGAGTCTGCCAATAGATTTTTTCTCCCAGTGCAACATACATCCTTTTTCCCCAGAATTCATTCTCATCTGAGCAAATGTGGTGGCAATTCTAATCCCAGAATAAAAAAAAAAATCTTTTGTTTTAAAGTGCCACAGGAATCCTGGAAATCAGGCATCAGTGTCATACTCTTTTCCCACTGGAAGAGCTTAATTTGGACAATTAATTAAAAGAAAGCACTGTGTCAAAATATTAGCTTTTGTACAGTGCTTGGGTAAAGTAATTTCAAGTGTCATAGAACAATACTCATGGCATGCATAAGAAATGTATGTGGAGTGCATGTATATTAGCTGCTGCAGCTTGCTGTATGTTGTGTGCATGCTCAATATGTTTTAAAGAATACCAGACTAGTAAATAAAGTCAATTTAAGAACTGAAACTCCCACTTACTGTCCTACTGGACTGAGTCCAAATCATTTTGGCATTAAGTTCAAAATATATACATGTATATTTGGCTACAACTCTTCCATAGCATAATTTGCCGCCGCCTCCTCCTCCTTCTTTTTTCTCTTCTTCCCCTCCTCCTCCCCCTTCTCCTCCTTCTCCTTCTCCCTCTCCCTCCTCTTCCTCTTCTTCTACTTCCCCCTCCCCTTCCTTTCTGACTAACCCATTAAGGCAAAGTCCTTTCCTTGTTATCAATCTTTCTCTCCCCTGCTCCCTTTGTGCCTTTCATTTTCCCAGGTAATTTGTACATTGTACTAAACTAAACCATTGTTTACTTAACCATGGTTTATTGAAGAACCCATAACTGGCTTTAATTAGAATTTAATAATTAGAGATCGAAAGCAAGATTCAGGCCTAAATTATACAGAATTTTCTGAGTAATTTTCTCCCTTTTCTTTACTGCCGAGTGCTTCTAAACCAAGATGGCTAATATAGAAAATCATACTTCCTGGTTCACAGCCAAAATGTTAGGGACAGTCATCAAACAGGGTCAACCGAGCTATTAGGCAAAGCAAGACGACTGTTTCAAATAACCCTTTTGAAAGGTGGCTGCAGGGCATAAGACAAAAGACTGTGTGCTTTGTCTCTTCCTTAGCTTACTGCCTTTGGGTGCAGTGGCAGAAGCTAAGTTGGGAAAAAAAACCCTCAACTACCAGCCCAGTCAACTTCTGTACATGGAATGTAAAACATTTGGGACCAGCTCTGTTGTCAAGATTGAAGGAAATGGGGAGGAGGGTTATACCCAGCCTTTTTTCTCAAAGTCATTTGCCTACATTTGTAAAATACTCCCCCCCCCCCCCACATTCTTGTTTTCCAAGAACCCAGATGCACTTTGTCCTCAGGCAGATTCTGAAAATACTTCGTATCAGTGACTTATGCTCCTATATACACATTCATCATAGGCATATTTTACACTTAGATCACTGTAGAACAGTTTGTTCTTATTGGGGAAAGAAGATAACTTCATATATGCTCAAAAGTGGTCAGGTTAAGATGCCTGCTGGCAGATGTTCTTGATGTAGAAAAGCATGTCATTGCATTAAAAAAGGGTAAACAC
Source organism: Coluber constrictor foxii (assembly GCA_038048745.1). Lineage (NCBI taxonomy): Eukaryota > Metazoa > Chordata > Lepidosauria > Squamata > Colubridae > Coluber > Coluber constrictor. The sequence continues at coordinate 78,510,407 of CM075961.1, forward strand.
GCTTTAAGAGAGTTAAGCTCAATTCGTTGTGATTTCAAGGGGGAAGAAGAAGAAGAAGAAGAAGAAGAAGAAGAAGAAGAAGAAGAAGAAGAAGAAGAAGAAGAAGAAGAAGAAGAAGAAGAAGAAGAAGTTGTTAGAGGAGGAGGAGGAGCAAGGGGAGGAAATTTGCCATTGCATGCACCCTCCCCAAAAAATGACTGTAATCACACTCAAATCTTAAAAGAATAGGCATTCTCCATAATCCCAATCTCCTCTGTCACAGAGACAAAACATCCGATTCTTTTCAGCCAAAACCGGCTGAGGGAGGGAGAGCTACCCTTTGGAAATGCGGGAGTTCAACTAAGCTCTGCCATCCGGGGGATGGATGGGTTGCAAGCCAGTATCATGTGGAGATGCAGGGTGAGGGGGAGAGGAGAGTGGAAGGAAAAGATCCTTCATGCCTGGGTGACGTTGCCTCTGTCTGTACAGTACACTTTATCCTCTGCAAATAAGCAGTGTCTGGCCACCCCCTTCCCCAAGTGCAAGCTCCGTCTGGCCCTGATAAGCCCCTAGTCAAGCTGAGATCATCACACCACGTACATAACACAATTTACACATAACCTCCACCTTTCTCCCTATGGGATAGCTCAGGGTAAGTAAGCAAGGGTAGCCTGTAAACAGTCCCTATGGGGAGGGAGGGTGGGAAAAAGACATGAGAGAAAGACACTGTAAAGAGGGAGACTCCAATTGTAATCATCTCCCATAATGCTCCCAACATAGCACAGCCATGATCAGATCCTACGGTAAACTAAGCACAAGGCATTCAGAAGCCAAAGTTTGGAGTTCATAATTCCTCTCTAGTTCTTTTTCTCAGAAATATTATTTCTCCTCCAAGAGGAAGAGCTGCCAGCCGCAAGCCAGATATTCTGGCTTTCAGGCAACTCTTCTTTTCTTTTTGTATAGGATTTTTTTTTATTAAAGAAGTGTTTTTACAATGTTAAAAAATAAACATGAAAAAGTGTACAGGAAAAGTAGGAAAGAAAGATAAAGTGTTGAAAACAATAGGCAACAAAGAAAAAGGAGAAAAAAGATACTGAAAGAAACAAGTTCCAATATTCTTTTTCCAGTTATAGACATACGTGGTACCATTTTGCCCCTTCAAAGTTGCATCACATAGTTTCTTTCTTCCTGTCTATAGCTCTTTTTAATTGATAAATCCAGAAATCGTCAGTTTATTTTTATCCATTTTCTGCAAAAATTCCATAAAGATTTCCAGTCTTTTATAGATATTGTTACTCTTTCCCCAATCAAACAATTTTGTCATTTCTGCAAGTTCTACATTTATTCCTCCATTATGGATATTTATGTATTTTTCCAATTTTTTGCATACAATAATTTAACTGCTGTTACCATATATATAAAACCAAATGTTGATGGGCCTACTCTGATTGACTATCCATCCAGTAGAAGAGGCGTACTACGGATCCCATTTGTCAAAACTTTCAAATGGCAGGGTAGTGGACACCAAAATGCCGTGGATATAATTTACTTGGATTTCACAAGGCATTTGATAAAGTAGACTACAACCTACTACTTGACAAGATAGAAAAATTTGAGTTAGATTGCATCACTACCAGATGGATTTGTAATTGGCTAATAAACCACACTCAATGTGTAGACCTTAATGGAACAGCATCTACATGGAAGAAAGTGTGCAATGGAGTATCCCCAAGCCTCAATCTTAGATCCAGTACTTTTCAATATCTTCATCAATGATTTAGAAGGGGAACTCATCAAATTTGCAGATGACACCAATCTGGCAGGAATAGGCAATACTCCAGAAGGTAGACTCAGGATATAGAAGGATAGACTTAAACACTGGGCCCTTTCTAACAAAATGAAATTCAGTTTTGACAAAAGTAAAGTTCTACATTTAGGCAAGAAAAACCAAATGCACAGGTATTGTATAGGTGGTACCTGGCTCAACAATAGTAACTGGAAGCAGGATCTTGAAATTATAGTGGACAATCACTTAAATATGAGCCAGCAGTGTTCTGCAGCTGCCAAAAAAGTTAATGCAGTACTAAGCTGCATTAACAGAAGCCTAGAATCAAGATAACACAAATTTTATATGCCTTGGTACAGTGGTGAAATGTAAAATTTGTTATTACCGGTTCTGTGGGTGTGGCTTGGTGGGGGGGGGGGTGTAATAAGACTTAGTGGGCATGGCCAACTTTAAAAAAAAAACTTTTAAAACCATTTTTTCTACAATCTCTTCGGCTGAAGGGGTTGTAAAAAAATGATTTCAAAAGCCTCTGACGATCCCAGCTGAGTTGCCTGATTGGCAGAGGCTTTCTTTCTTTTCCTTTTTTTTAAAGCTTCTGATGATTCCAGCTGACTTGCCTGATCGGCAGAAGCTTTTTTTCCTTTTAAAAACGTTTTTTCTATAACCTCTTGGAAGAGGTTGTAGCAAAAATGCTTTTAAAAGCCTCTAACGATCCCAGCTGAGCTGCACAATCGTCAGAGGCTTTTTTACTTTTAAAAGCATTTTTTCGACCAGATTGCGTGGCTCAGCTGGGCCTGGGGGGTGGGGGCAAACCACCCGCCTCCTTCGCTATCGGATTGGGCGATCCGGTCCAAACCGGGAGCATTTCACCCCTGCCTTGGTAAGGTCATACTTGGAATATTATATCCAGTTTTGGTTGCCATGATGTAAAAAAGATGTTGAGGCTCTAGACAGAGTGCAGAGAAGAGTAACAAAGATGATTGGGGACTGGAAGCTAAAACATACGAAGAATGATTGCAGGAATTGGGTATGTCTCGTTTAATGAAAAAAAGGAATTGGGATAACATGATAGCAATGTTCCACTATCTAAGGAGCTACCGCAAAGAAGAGGGGTTCAATCTATTCTCTAAATGCAGGACAAGAAACAAGGGATGGAAACTAATCAAGGCGAAAAGCAGCCTAGAACTAAGGAAAATTTTCCTGACAGTGAGAAGCAACTTGCTTTCAGAACTTGTGGGAGGACATTTACAACATGTTATATAAATTCTCTCTTAAATTATAAGACAATGTAAAATTTAGTCCTTTTAATCACATTCTTTCCCATTGATCCATTTGTATATTATAACCAAAATTATTAGCCCGTTTTTCCATGCACTCTTCAGCCTGCCTTCCTTTCATTTCAAATCAAATCTCAACAGAAGTTTGCACATTTTAGCAAATACAAGTTTATTATTTGTCTATAATCCCACTTCAAATTTTATTACATGTTTTTCTATACCTGGTAGCAGTTTATCTATATTAAATCTGTTTCCTATTTGTGCATATTAAAACCCTTGAAAAGTAAATTCCTTTGTAGCCAATTCTCTGGAATTTATCTTAAATTCTCTATTTTCATGTATTTGCAAATATTGGTATTAATCATTTTTCTTTGTCTGCTGTTTTCTTTTCTATACAACGAAGTTGTCTTATCCATTTGAAGGATGGTTGTGAAACCCTAGAATCCTGGATTGTCTGAGCCTCCACTGGGATTCACTTCCTTCTGAGAAGACCCAGGAACACAAGTAAATGTCAGGGTTCTAAGTAACAGCCCCAACAAAAGAAAACTCCAAGGCTTGAGTTTCCTCAAAGTTCCATTTTATTATAGATGTCATATTGGCACATCTGGGAAAAACTGAATCTGAGAGCTTCCAGGTTTTCCCCACCCAAAAGAAAGTTCAAGTCCCTGCCCAACACCCAGAGGTGATATTCACCAGGTTCTGACCAGTTCTGTGGAACCGGTAGTGGAAATTTTGAGTAGATCAGACAACCCGTAAATACCACCTCTTACTGGCCCCGCCCCCATCTATTCTCTGCCTCCTGAGTCCCAGCTGATTGGGAGGAAATGGGGATTTTGCAATATCCTTCCCCTGCCCTGCCCACCAAGCCATGCCCACCAAGCCGTGCCACACCCACCAAGCCACGCACACAGAACTGTAGTAAAAAAATTTGAATCCCACCACTGCCAACACCCATCTGTCCATCACATGGTCCAATCCAAGCACCGTCCCAACTAGATATGCCTCCCGGTTCCAGCTGTCCTGGTGCAGGGCAAGATGTCCTTGTCTTCCTGAAGCCTCAGGACAGTAATTTGCCAACATCCCCACTATAATTGGACTCCCTCTGATGCTGATTAAAACCAGAATTCATTCACCTTTGCATTAAAAGTATTTAACCCTGTCCCAGTGGGCAGCCAGATAGAAGCTATTAGGAAGCTGATTTCAAGCCACCCCTCCCAATTCTTCTTCCATTTCAGCATCCCAAAGGAGATTATAGCTGAAGATTTTATGTCCAATTGCTATTCTCAAAACATGCATTCTGATAGGAGAGAGATTTGTTTTCCTTTTTTAACTCATGCTCTTCCAAAACACCATTCATCTATTTTCTTACTAATATCCCTAAAGAAGAAACTACAGAAGAGTTGCATAACATTAATTAACCAACTCTGCTAAGCTGCCAAGGCCTGGCCTTTCCAGTTGTAGTCTACATTGATTTTGTTACATTTTGCTTGAAAAAAAACTTAAACGAACATTTGGTTTGTGTGCCATTTTTGTGGGCCTAATAAAGAGATGATACCCAAGCAGAGATTTTAGACAGTTTTTCATTGACCAAATGGTTATTTATGATTGCTTCCCAAATAAATATAGACTTTGGTTTACATGTTCAATTGTGCAGCTTCTCGCATAAAATTAAGGCTTCCACACTTAATTACATTTCCAGGAAAGATGTCTCTGGCAATAAACTGCTTTATGAGAGGCAAATATTCAACAGGTGCAGTAATTTCCTTGTAACTGCGCACAATAGAAAGATTTAATCTACTGAACCTCTGCCTGAAATGAAGGTGTTAGAGAGATAGAAAGTTTTTTTTGGGAAAAAAAAAGGTTTATAGAAGAGATAAGGCCCGGATTAAGGCACCATAGTCCCTATTGGTCTTAACTGCTAACACAATTATACTCTCTTTATAAGGTTGAATTTTTTTCTTCTGATCGTCTTTTGTTTTAATCCGCTATATTCTCCTTTCCCTTTCCTTTAGATCCAAAGTTTGTGGTTATGGAATTCAGGATGTTGCATAATTTATTTAAAAATTGCCACTGAAAGATGAGAAGAAGTTTTGGGGAAGGGGGCAATAGACAGACTGTTTATTTTTGAATTTCTGTGGTTTTACAGTACAGAAACAAAGCAAAGATTTTATATGTCAGGTCAGAAGCCACATTATTCTTCCAAATGTTCCAGTTGTGATACACATGCCTTTTCTTTTCTCTTTAAAATTAATTCTTTAGGACGTGCTTATAATCAAAGCTTATCTGCCTACTGAAACATCTCCTACTGTGAGGCAAGGCAGATTTGCTAATTCAAAAAGGTGTTTTGGATACAACTGTGGGCATCAGAGGAACATATAGGTAGATGTAATTAACCAAGCACAATCCAGGTTGCATCCTCAGACAGGGGTGCCTATGATATTTGCTTTTTGATGTAGAACAGTGATTAATATCACTGTTGGGGCCTAGTGGCTCAGCAGACTAAAGCATTGTGATTAATACCAGCTGTTTGCAATTACTGTAAGTTTGAATCTCACCAGGCTCAAGGTTGACTCAGCCTTCCATCCTTTCTAAGGTAGGTAAAATGAAGATACAGTTTGTGGGGGCAATAAGCTGACTTTGTATAAATATACAAAAGTATGAAGGCTATTGCTTAATGTATTGTAAGCCGCCCTGAGTCTCCGGAAAAGGGCGGCATATAAATCAAATTTTTTTAAAAAATCCATTTATTTCCAAGCAATACCAAACTATTTTGTTTCCTAGTTTCATCCTTCTGTAGCATTCCACAACCCTTCTTGGGAATACAAATCCATTATGTATTTTCAGAGAAATTTCATCCAGAAGATGAATAAATTTTGGGTCAGCAAAAAAATCCAGCCTAAATGTTTTCAGGGTGGCATACAAAACATTGACATCTGATAAAATTACAAAAAATAACTCAAAAGCACAGTAAATCAAAAATAAAAATTATTATGACTGTCATCCTAATTGTCAAAAGTTCTTCTATAGCATGAACATTTATAATTAACTAATATATTAAAAGGGGGAGAGAATGGAATGCTCACTTTACCTGGCACTGAAAGACAATAACATTAGCACCAAGTATGCTTCCCTGGGAACAGCAATTCAGAATTACTATAAAAGTCCATTGCCACGAGGTCCCGCTGAACAGGTCTTATAAAATTGACTCTGGATTCCTGCAAATGCTGGGAACCCAAGTAATTGTGGGCTTTGCAAATTAACATAATAGTTGTTATGGTAATAGTGTAATAGTTCTTGCAAAGGTTGTTCAGATTGTACTGCTCAAGGTTGCAACATTAGTCATAGTTATAATGGTACATTTTAATACATTGTTGGTGTACAGCAGTTTCCTCAGAGCAGGTTTGGCCTAAGACATTTTGTTGTCTGAAAAAAAGCAGCAAGAAATGGCCTGTCTTTGTCGAACTGCAGTTACTGAAACTCCAATATTGGGGCTCATGAAGCAAGAAATCCTGGAAATCCCAATTGCCCTTATACTTGTTTGCTAGCATAATACATGGTAACAAACATATATTAGTCAATACCACTCAATAATTCACACCTGAGGCAACTATTTTATTCTGACCATTGTTGGGCCCAGCTTTTCAAAGATGATACTGCTATCTTATACGTAACTAGATACATCATTGGTATATGGCCTGAAAATGGAATCAGGAATACTAATTCCTGATTCCATCAGGAATGAATTACATTACAACATCAGGAATACTAATTAACAAAACTGAACTCAGTCTACTGCTGTCACACAGAACATGGCAGTTTTCATTTTTAAAGTAAAAAAATAATAGCATATTGATGTTATTGCTGAAAGAAAAGAATTCATTTCTGTTTTTTATGTGTCTAGCATTACCTACTACTACCTTCCCAATGTCCTGAAATACAGCTCTCATTTGAGTCCCTTAGCATAGTTTCAAAGTTTTAAAGGATAGAGCACATCCTAAATAAGACCATTTTGCCATTATATTCATGGGCATGAATATAATCTGATTACAAAAAATAGAGTCATACCATTTTATTTTGCATTTTACTTGTATCAAAGGAGGAACACACCTGTTCATTTATCTTTTCTTCAGCTCTCCAGGTAATACTAGAGAAAAAGGCTACATTATATTTTTATAATTGAATAATTCAGTTTCAATATTGTCATGAATATTCTCCGTGTCCTATACCTGAAATGCCAAAATAGTATTCCCCTTGTTCCTGGAAAGGGCTAAGAGACTTGGGTGTTTTATTTCAGCTGTCATTAATAACAACATTCTCCTCTATTCAGATCAACAATGTATGTCCAACCTCACCCAACCCTTTGCACATTTCCCTGATCCCCAGGAGATTCATAACCTATTGCATAGCTAATGATGAGAATTAGCTGGCTTTTGTTAAAACTGACTTTCATGCAATTACCACCCCCTCACTCCCCCCCCCCAACGCCCACCTAGTATTTACAATTTCTTCTGCAAATACATCAGTCTTTAATTTTAAGTCTGCTTGTCAGCAGCAATGACTGTAACTGAATACTGGAAGACGGGGTGTGGTGGTGGGGTGGCGGAGACCTTGTCATTTAGAAATAATGAGAAATTTTCAGCAAGCTTCCATGGGGCCTGTTTATAATAAATTGCTCTCCCACATACCTATCAGTTAATTTTTACAATGTCTGTAGCTTCTCTCAACTCCTTTATGATTTTATGTAATAGTAGGCTCATCTGTAGATTTTAACAAGTGATCAAATGTACTCCCATCTAGCAGAAAGCCTTACCAATTAAAATCTGCAAAGCATCTGGCAACTTTACCCTATCGTTTTGCATTTCCTAAAAGGAAACATGTATCAAAGGTGTAAGGGATTTCAGCTGCCATCCTTCCTTCCTTTTGTCAGATCTATCCTATTTGTATCAATGTTCTCTATTGTACTTCATTTTCTAATAGAACCTCTGTGTTTTTAATGCTTCACCTTACACTAGACCCAGAGTTAGTACTTCATCAAGTTTTAACTTGCATGCGTTAAATAACTTGCAGTGAGGACAAAGAATTTACATTACCGGTATAAATAGTCCTCGACTTTCAACTACAACTGAGACCAAAATTTCTATTGCTAAGCAAGGCTGTTGTTAAGTCACATCCAATTTTGGATCTTTTTTTGCTATGATTGTAAATCAAATCACTGCAGATATTAAATGAACCACACAGTTATTAAGCAAATCTGGCAAACCCTATTGACTTTGCTCATCAGAAGCCATCTGGGAAGGTCATAAATAGTGATTACATGACCCCAAAATGCTGCATCACAAATGCATCATAAATACATGTTGTTTGCCAAGTGCCCAAAATCTGATCCTATGACCGTGAGCATGCTGCAGCAATCATGTGTGAGGACTGGTCATAAATTACTTTTTTCACTGCTATTGTAACTTTGAACAGTTGTTAAATGAATAATTTAAGCAGAAGATAACCAATAATCCTTATTTAATGACAACTCATTTAGCAATCATTTTAAGCTCTGACAGTTGAATGGGACTTGAATCAGTCCTTGAAGTTCCAACCACCTCAGCAACTCTGCAGTCAGGTGATTGCAATCTGGAAGCTTGGCAAACCAGCTCACTCATACAATGATTGCAGCATCTCACAATCATGTGATTGTCATTTGTAACCTTCCCTTCATAGCTCTCTGGGCAGCCTGTTCTAATAATCGCTCCATTTTTAAAAACACACCCTTAAGATAATAACAAAAAGCTTCACTGGTTGTGTTCATACAATCCATTTACTCACTGTTAATTTAACCATGGCATATTCAACCCATTTTTCTTCATTCATATGACATTCTGAACATGAGTTGGGTTTGTACGATATACTGAGATAAAATGTGCTCATAGTTTATTGCTCCATATGTTGTGGGAACAGAGTTCCTATGATGGTGGCTACTATTCCTGACAGCCCAGATTCAATAGTGAGCAGTCATGGGTAGGAATGAGAAATAATTCAAGTAGGTTCTCCTTCACTTGAAGAAAAGAGATAAGAAGAAGAAAAGAGGGGACTTTAAGAGGCAGGTGAAGGAAGGTGGTCTTTGTGAAGATGTTTTGTATTCCAGGTATAAGGGATAGACTCTGATGACAGAAAAAGCATATATCAAAATGTATCAATATCAGAAATAAGCACATAGTATTATTCATCACCTATCCTCCAACCCCATATAATTTGATCTCAAGCTCTTAAAGGGATGCATCTAAAATAACAATGCATTAGTAATCAGGGTTCATTGATGGCTCAAGGGTATATGGCACCCCCATATGGTGTCATCTTCTGCCAATGCAAAGGTTGGCATTTTTAGAATGTTTCAGAAGGAGGCGAGCCATTGGGACTCCTCTGCTTCAGCATCCTACACCATCACTTCCTCAGTCTGAACTTAAGTTGCCTCTGCTGGAGCTGAACCAGTATTTGGCCCTCTGGTAATAAGACTTCTCTAATCTCAAACCAAGCTATATGTCCAAATAAGAAATAAGAGCTAATTGAACATGAACCAGATCGACCATTAACCTGACCAACCCATGTCTTAAAACTTTCATTGAAATTTCTATACAAGGCAGAATTTGCTTTTGTGATTAGATCTGTAGCTGGTGACCATTCAGACCAGTTCTATTTCTTACCTATATTTTAGATCTACCACTATCATAGACTGTTTCTAATGCCCTTTTATTCTTTGGATTTGTTCAAAGCTGTGAAGTTGCAACACATCCTTTCAACTATGCTATACATCAACCAATTACATGAAGCCAATTTTACATGAAGAGGTAAGATAATTCACTTGCTGATTATATAAATTCTTTCACTTGTTGCAATCTGCGATTTTCCAGGATATTATTTTTCTGCGGAATCTCCTCCCCATCCCTCACTCCAAATAGTACATCAAAGAATCAATCTGAAAAAGTTGGCAGGTATAGAAAGAGATAAATGGAATAAGAAATCTGGATAGGATATTGATTAATTGATACAATAGGATTAATAATATCAATACTAATGATATTAATAAATAATACTAATATTAATACTAATACTAATAATTTATTTCTATACTGTCCTTCTCAGGGCGGTGTACAGCCCATTAAAAGCACAAAAAACAGACATCAGTTAAAAAATAATTAAAATTATTAAATAATTTCGGCCCGAATTAAAATTTAAAACCCAAAATTTAAAACACCCAATTTAAAATCATTTACACTGATAGCCCGGCCTGGCGGAACAGCAGGGTCTTGAAGGCACGGCAAAATACACAGAGGTCGGAGATCTTGCGCATTTCCAGGGCAGTTCATTCCACAGGGCAGGAGCTCCCACAGAGAAGGCTCTCCCCCTGGGTGTCACCAGCCGACATAACTTGGCCGATGGCAACCTGAGAAGACCCTCTCTGTGGGAACGGACTGGCTGGTGGGAGGCTATTGGTGGCAGAAGTTGGTCTTGAAGGTACCTGGGTTCTAAGCCATGGAGCGCTTTAAAGGTGGTGATCCACACCTTGAATTCCACCTGGAAGACCACTGGGAGCCACTGCAGCTTGCACAAGAGAGTGTCACGTGGACACAATGAGTCGCGCCCATAGCCACCCACGCAGCCACATTCTGGACCAGTTGGAACCTCCGAGTGCTCTTCAAGGGGAGTCCCAGGTAGAGAGCATTACAGTAGTCCAGCCGGGAGGTGACAAGGTCGTGAGTGACCGTGCGCAAGGCATCCCGGTCCAGAAAGGGCCGCAACTGTGAATCAGGCGAACCTGATAAAAAGCCCCACTGGCCACGGCCATCATATGCTCTTCTAAAGACAGCCGTGCATCCAGGAGGACACCCAGATTGCGAGCCCTCTCTGTGGGGGGCAGAGATTCACACCCAATAATCAGCGATGGCACCAGCTGACTATATCGGGATGCTGGAAGCCACAGCCACTCGGTCTTGGAAGGGTTGAGTCTGAGCGAGACGTCACATCAAGGGCATCATTGGGGTGGTCTGGGGTGGAGATGTTCAGCTGAGTATCATCAGCATACTGATGGACTCTTACCCCAAAACCACGGATGATCTCACCCAGTAGCTTCACATAAATGTTGAACTGAAGGGGCGAGAGGACCAACCCTTGTGGCACTCCCCATGCGAGGCTCCTTGAGGTCGACCTCTGCCCCCCTGCCAACACAAACTTGGAGAGGAAGGAGAACCACCGCAGGACAGTGCCCCCTATTCCTAACCCCCTCAACCGCTGCAGCATGATACCATGGTCAATGGTATCAAAAGCCGCTGAGAGATCTAATAGGACCAGGACAGAGGAGCAACCCCTGTCCCTAGCCCTCCAGAGATCATCCACCAATGTGACAAATGCTGTTTTTATGCTGTACCCCTGCCCGAAGCCCGACTGGTACGGGTCCAGATAGATAGCTTCATCCAGGTACCGGGGAAGCTGTCATGCCACCACACTCTCAACAACCTTCGCCATGAAATGAAGGTTGGAGACCGGGCGGTAGTTAGCTAATTCAGGTAGGTCTAGGCATGGCTTCTTGAGGAGGGGCCTCACCAACGCCTCTTTCAAGGCGGCGGGAAAGGCACCTCACTCAAAGAAGCATTTATAATCCCCTGGAGCCAGCCTCATGTAACCTCCCGGGAGGCCAGTACCAACCAGGAGGTACACGGGTCCAATAAACATGTGGTAGCACTAATCTTACCTAGAGCCCTGTCCACATCCTCGGGAGCCACAGATCAAACTCCTCCCAGATAATATTTTCAAGACCTATCCCTGTCTCCTCCCCTGAACTCATCCAGTCAGAGTCCAAGCCTTCCCAAATCCAAGTGACTTTATCATGCAGGAATTGTGGCAAGGGATCTTCCCACACTGGCCCAAGCTCCTTCAGGAACATTTCGGGATCCATCAGGCACCTGGGACGGAACCATCTAGTCGGTTCCATCTCCCTACGGCAGGGGGAAGCGGCTGGAAAGTCCAAGTGAAGGAGCAAATGATCTGTCCATGACAAGGGTTTAATGTCTAGGTCCCCTCTACCAAGATCATTCAACCACTGACCAGAGATGAAAATCAAGTCCCTAGGTGAGTGGGGCCTTGAACTAACTGGGTCAGATCCAAGGCCACCATGGAAACAATGAACTCCTGAGCCACCTCTGACGCCTCACCGGTGGATGGCAGGTTGAAATCCCCCATGACAATAAGTCTGGGGGTATAAACCGCCACCCCGGCATAACATCGAGTAACTTGGGCAGGATCACCACGACGTGGCAGGGAGCCAAGTACGTAGTCAGCAAACCCATCTGCACCCCACGGCCCCACTTCACAAAAAGGGACTCATATCCGGCTATCTGAGGAACAGTGGTCTCCCTCGGACAAAGACTTTCCTAATAATCTCTGCCACTCCCCCACTCCCCTCCCCTGAGCCCTTGGCTGGTGAAATGCACGGAAACCTGGTGGGCACATTTCAACAAGGCCCCCCCCTTCTTGGCCCAACCAGGTCTCCGTAATATCTGCCAGGTCCGCACCCCCCTCCAAAATAAGATCACAGATGAGGGGGCTGGCATTACACAACATCAACCACGGACCCAGGGCCTGAGACTCTGTGCAACCCAGGACACGAGTCACGCACTGGGGGCCAGAGTGTGCAATCGCTCGTAAACAACGTGTGCGCATCCCCGGAACATGATATGGCCCCCTGCGCCCATCATACCTGCCCCTCCCACTCATTATTTCAATTACACTGCCCTTCCTATCACCCCCTGCTCCCTTGTCAAATTACTATCCACGTCCCCTCCGCTGCGTCCAACCGACCCACCTCCCCATTCAATGGCTAGATGGACCCCCCCCAGGTCCACCTCTACAACCCACTCCCTCCCTCTGGGATTTAAAATTTTCATTAAAAATTTTGTTTAAAAAACCCTCAACCCCCTCTTCGCTGCATGCCATCTCTCGAGGTTCCAAAACCCGTCATCAAGATAGGCCCTTGATAGCGTGGAGGGCCAGATCTGCAAGAGGGGGGGGGGTCTCGCAACGCTAGAAGGTTGACTTTTGAGAGCATCATCTGAACCAAGGACAGGAAGGAAGGCCAGTCTGGGGTTCCTCCATAGTCCAGAGAGATAACCGTGCACAAAAGATTGCAAAATGTCTGTCGTAGAGCTGGACTCCATTGTCCTCTTATGACAGGGAGAAGGTTAAAATGTTAGGGACCATGATGTAGTAATAGAAAAGGAGAAGACATTTCTGGCTTTGTATTTCAAAACCAGAATATAAAACCAAGTTTTAGCCAGAGTAGGAAAAAGATAGGAAAGTACAGAGCTCCTGAGAACATGTGGCAAAGATTTATTGATAAAGCCAAAGGATTACTCAACAAAAAAATTTCTTAAACAGTTCCCATAACATTTTGCTGCCTCCCAGTATTTATGTTTGTGCATTTTCAATTGTTTTTGTTACAAAGAGTGCAAAGTAACTTTTTAAAAATTCCATATTTAAGGCTGAAACCAATATCTATTCAAACAGCTCAAGGGCTACTCTGCTGAATTGTATTCTGAGAAGGCAGTGGGAGAAAATAGGACTAAATAGCAATTCAGGAAAGAAATTGGGGGGGGGGTAATTATTCCAGAGCAGTAATGGGGCTTGATGGCTCTCTAAGAGTCAATCTCAAACCAGGCCCTAAGCTATTTGAACACTACAATGGACAGGATGTAGCTAAGAGAAGTTGACCTTGACAGATAGAAGACAGAAGCCGCAGGTTTCTATAAAAAAAGTGCATGAAAATGTTAATAGCAAGAAACCCTCCTTTTTTAAAAGAACTATTTTAATTTAGAGCCTCCAGAGACAGCAGCAGCTGCTAGCTGATTTATTTTGTTTTGGGGTGACTTCTTTAAGTATTGTTTTTTTAATATTTGGTTGCTTGCTACAAAGACAGTACTCAGATAAAAATATTTCTGACTAATTGGCCAGTGGTCAATTTATTTATTGTAACAATCTTCTTAGGCAGTTGCCAGAATTAGAGGCTGCAGTGTTAAAGAGGAAAAAGTTACATATAAGCTGCCTTTCAAGGTATGTCCTTTGAAAGTGGTACACAGGAAAGTAGCATTTAAACAAGACAATAGAAATGCATTTTGAATTTCTAAAAACAGCAGCAGAACCATTTGGGGATGGAAGAGGAAAGCCAGAGACAATTTAATGAAAGATCTGACAAAACAGTGAACTCTGCTAAACTTAGGGTATTGAACAAAGTTTTGAGGAAAGGAAATTCTCAAAACCAAGAGTCATTATAAAAAAATGCCATCCTTGTGATCTCTGAGATTTATTACATATTTATACCTCTGAATTTGTCCTTAAGGCAAAAGGCTTTATAACATGTGGAATATTCTTCAAATAATCTATTACCAATCATAAAAGCTTTAGAAAGCTAGCATGTTAAACTGAATTTAGGAAGTTAGTAGGAAAAGTTGAGATTTCTGGACTGTCTAGTACAATTGTATAGCCTGTAAGATAACCATACATGTATGATTACCAGGCGAACTGACGTATCCAAATAAAAGCACATTTTTAGCTATCATTTTAACTTACATGGTTATAGGATCAGAAGTAAGCCCAAATTATAAATTTGAGCAGACCCTTCTATAACCAATTGCAAATTACTGCTGAGATCAGCCATATTTTTAGCCAGTACTGCATCCCTTTTCTCGGAATTAAGTTGTTCGCTTCTCATTCTCATCCATTTCATCAGCTTCTGGGCATCTTTGAAGGTTATCCATACTTGCTTATTATTCATGTGCATGTGCATCACAGCACATGTTTGAAATATCCAGTACGTCTATTGGGTATGTGTGATGTGGAGTTACATACTGCAAATGCAGATTAGGATTTTAATATCTTGCATTAAATTGGAAGAAGCACTTATAGGAATTTCATAACACATGCATTACTGGGCCGCTTAGCAAATCCTACGTCTATCTGTTAGCTGAATATATATCAATCAGAGCAGCATTTGTACAGTCATTTTCTCTGTCAATAGGCAAGTTAATTTAAAAGATGCTCAATTTCATAGGCCAGTGATGGCTAACCTTTGTGCCAAAAGTGGGGGGAGCAGTGGGGGGATCATGTGTGCACGTGCCCACACACATAATCCTATGCGCCACACACTGCCTGTGCATGCACACGTGATCCCCCCCAACTCCCCTCACTTTTTGCACATAATAGCACGGTGGGCCCGGTAAGCCCGTTTTTCGCCCTCCCCAGGCTCCAGAGGCTTTCTTGGAGCCTGGGGAGGGCAAAAATGGCCTTCCCCACACTCCCAGAGGCCCTCAGGAGCTGAGCTAGGGCAATGCTTGCGTGCTCACCAATATGGCTCTGCACGACACCAGGATCACGCGTGCCATGGTCATAGGCTATCCAAGCAATCTCCAAGCAATTAACATTCCCATTAGCATTGCTAAGAAAAACATATGGCACACAAATGAACTTGTGAACCTGTGATTTTTTTCCCCCTCCCAAAAAGTATTAGGAATTATATATGGGTTTATATGCCAGAAATTGTATATCCCATATCTCCTGGGAGGGAAACCAGTGGACAAATTATTATCTGATCATTTTGTAATGTCTTATTAAAATATCTGAGTTAGGCTAATAAAAAGGATAACAAACTTTTCTGGTATGGGGAATTCTTTGGAAAATTGCCAGCAGTATTTCCCTCATGTGAATATTGATTTGGTCCAATATAAATTATACTAAGGAAATTCATGGTAAAATCAAAACTCCCAGCAGATCAGGAGATTTGCTGAAAAAGCCATGTCTTCTGGCACTGCGGAAAGAACGGAGGTCGGGGGCTGTCCGGAGCTCAGTGGGTAATTCATTCCAGAGGGTCAGTGTGGCCACAGAGAATGCCCTCATTCTGGGCACCACCAGCCGACATTGTCTGGCCGATGGCACCCGGAGGAGGGCAGCCCTATGTGAATGCACTGGGCAGTGTGAGGCCGGTAGGAGATGATCCTGCAAGTATCTCGGGCCCATGCCATGTAGGGTTTTATAGATAAGTACCAGCACTTTGAAGCAGATCCGAAGGACCACCAGCAACCAGTGCAGCCCACACAGGAGAGGTATAACATGGGGGTAATGGGAAGCTCCCATAACAACCCGCACGGCCACATTCTGGACCAGTTGGAGCCTCTGGGTGCATCACAGCGGCAGCCCCATGTAGAGGGCATTGCAGCAGTCCAGGTGGGAGATGACGAGAGCATGAGTGACTGTATGGAAGGCATCCCCATCTAAGAAAGGTTGCAACTGGCACATCAGGCAAACCTATGCAAAAGCTCCCCTGGTCACGGCCGTCAGATGGTCAACTAAGGATAGCCGCGAATCTAGGAGGACGCCAAGATTGCGAGCCCTTTCCGAGGGAGTAAGCAGCTCCCCTCCCATCAAAGGCAATGGGGATGCTAGATCAAGGGATGCCAGCATCCACAGCCACTCCAGCCTGTTTCTGCCCATCCAGACCCGCACCGCCTCGAGGCACTTAGACATCACGGAAAGGGCATCCCTGGGTTGGTCTGGGGTAGAGATGAAAAGCTGATGATAACTCATCCCAAAACTATTAATGATTTCACTCAGCGGCTTCATATAGATGTTAAAAAGCAAGGGGGAGAGAACCAACCTCTGAGGTACCCCGCAAGTGAGAGGTCTCAGGGAGGATCTCTGTCCCCTTGTTCAAACAAACTGTGTACGACCCGAGAGGTAGGAGGAGAACCACTGTAAAAGAGTGCCCCCAACCCCCCGAGTTGTCACAGTAGGATACCATGGTCGATGGTATCAAAAGCCACAGAGAGGTCAAATAGGACCAGGATAGAGGAATAACCCCTATTCTGGGCCTGTCAGAGATCATTCACCAGAGTGACCAATGCTGTTTCCATGCTGTGTGCACACCTGAAGCCCGATTAGTACAGGTCGAGGTAATCCGTTTCCTCCAGGAATTGCAGAAGTTGGTGTGCCACAACGGACTCAACAACCTTTGCTATAAAGCGAAGGTTGGAGACGGGACGAAAGTTGTTCAGGGAGGCCGGATCCAGAGCAGGCTTCTTGAGAAGGGGTTGAACCACCGCCTCCTTAAGAGTGGCGGGGAAGACCCCGTCCTTTAACGAAGTGTTAACAATCGCCTGGACCCAGTCTCTGGTCACCTCTCTGGTTGCCCTAACAAACCAGGAGGGACATGGGTCCAACGAACACGTTGAGGCTCCCAATCGTCCAACAATCCTGTCCACTTCCTCTATGGATACAGGGTCAAAGTCAATCCAGATGTTGCCTTCAAGACTTGTTCCCATCTCCTCGCCAGACCCTGCCCAGTCAGAGTCCAAGCCCGACCGGATCTGACGATTTTGTCTTGCAGAAATTGAGCAAAGTTCTCAGCACTGCCCTGTAAGGCATCCTCCCTCGCTCCTTGATTGAGAAGAGAGTGGGTCACTTGGAACAAGGCTGCTGGCAATTTTCTGCAGACACAATGAGAGCAGCGAAATAATCACATTTCGCCGCTTCCATCACCACAAGATAAGACCTAATATAGGTTCTTACTTGTGTTCGATCAGATTCAGAATGGGAAGATCTCCAACAGCCCTCTAGGCATCTCTTCCAATGCTTCATCTCCCGAAGCTCCACAGAGAACCATGGAACTACCTGGGATCCCTGTCAGGGGAGAGGCCGCAAAGGGGGGATTCGATTCAGTGCCCTGGCGGCAGCCTGTTCCCAGGCATCCACCAGGGCCTCTGGCAAACTGCAGGATAGGGACGTGGGAAATGTCCCAAGTCCCTCAGGAACCTGTCAGGGTCCATTAGGCGCCTGGGGCGGAACCAATGAGTTGGTTCCACCTCCCAGCGCTGGGGGTTGGCAGATGGAAAGTCTAGTTTAAGGAGGGAATGGTCGGTCCATGACAGGGGTTGAATAGAAAGTGCCCCCTACCCTGGGCATTAATCCACAGCCCAGAGATAAAAAACAGTTCAAGTGTGTGTCCACCATTGTGAGTTGGACCCTGTACAACTTGAGTCAGGTCCATGGTCATCATGGAGGCCATGAACTCTCGAACCAGCTCAGATGTCTCGCTAGCTGACAGGAGATTAAAGTCCCCCATAACCATCAGATTGGGGAGCTTAACCATCAGTTTGGCTAAGATTTTGAGCAGTGCAGGCAAGGTTGAGGATACATAGCTGGGAGACAGGTACATAAGCAACAGACCCGACTGTACTCCAGGGTTCCATTTCAACAATAGGGATTCACACCCACCTATCTGAGGGACAGTGACCTCCCTAGGTCGAAGACTTTCCCTAATAACAATTGCCCCCCCCCTCCCATGGAGTCACGGCTAGTGTAACGCACAGAAACCTGGTGGGCATAGGTCAGAGAGAGGGATCCCTCCCTCCGGGCCCAACCAGGTCTCTGTGAAACAAGCCAGGTCCGCGCCTCCCTCATCAATGAGATCACGCATGAGGAGGGCCTTATTTACAACATGTTCCTTGAAAATTTTCTGTTATGAGGTACAGTATTCTACAGAATGAATAAAGCACAGGGCTACTACAGAAGGAGAGCATTAAGTTGAACCCACCATTATTGACTTGATTTCCTTTGAAAAAAAGGATATAAATGCAATAAGCAACTGCATAAAATACATTACAGAAATAAAAAAGACAAGTTTCACATCTTTTCCTCTTCTTTGCTCCGTATCTTTTTGTTCTTTGGTAAGGCCAGGCGAGTTATGACCTTTGATCCAGCCACATCCAAATCCCAAGATGCTTTGATACATTTCCACAAATTTCAACAGTTAAGTTCCTAGTATGCTGTGTTGACTCGGCCATTATATCAAATTGTAAGATAGCTTACTCTTTGGGACTTAGTGTGTTGTGTGAACATATACATTGCCATTATTGAGTGAACATATGCATTGTCATTTCCTAACTATAGTTATTAGAGTTAGTGTGTTATGCCAACACAATTAGTGTATTCTCTAAAGTTAATATAGAATATTGATTCAAGAATTTCACTAGGAGTAGGGAGATTCACATTCAGTAGAGAGTTCTCTGGATGACTCTAAGATAGTTATTCTGTTGGCATACTGTATAAAAATTAAGAGACATTCCACCCCTTATGAAAACTACTTTGAGCTCTAAGAAAAGAAGGCAGAATATAAATGCTAGATATAATAATGCAATTAATAAGTGCAAGAAATGAATTAGGTGGGTAATCTAACTTCTTTAGAAATGTGGGTGTCATCTAATTCATTGACAAAAATAAGAGTGCAAAGATAAAGTTGAAATAGCTTGGAGAAATGGTGAAATCACAGAAGGTCTGGATGAGCAAAGTTTTAAATATTATATATCTATTCACATTTACTAATTACAAATGGAATAAAATTAGGCAAAATAATATAGCAGAATATAGCCAACCCAGACCATAGCCCATAGGCTGCATGTGGCCCTAAACCAGTGATGGCTAACCTTTTTGCCCTCGTGGGCCAAAAGTGGGTGGAGTGCAGGGGGTTTGCGCACGTGTGTGCCACACCCATAATTCAATGCACCCAGCACATGTGCATGTAACCCCCGGTGCTCCCTCCGCTTTTGGCGTGTGATGGCACAGTGGGCCCGGAAGACTCGTTTTTTGCCCTCCCCAGGCTCCAGAGGCTTTCTGGGAGCCTGGTGAGGGTGAAAACTGCCTCCCCCCCACCCCGGAGGCCCTCCAGTGGCTGGAAGCAGCCCATTCCCTGACTTCCGGTGGGCCCAGAAATGCCAAAAATCAGGTGGCCGGCACGTGCATGCGTGCTGGAGTTAAGCTAGGGTAACACTCGTGTGCCCACAGATATGGTTCTGCATGCCACCTATGGCATGCATGCCATAGGTTCGCAATCATGACCCTAGACAACTAAGTAATACAATCCTACAAGATATGATAAAATATTAAAAAATAAAGGAAATTTGACAAGCCAAAGCGTTGGACACCCATGATTTACTCCATCCCAAAGGTTCATGGCAGGTGACAGAGCAAGCAAAAATAAAAACAAGCAAGCTAGAATTGAGGGGTTCTTGGTGCTCTCTGAGCTTAGTTGTTTTCCTGGAGATGTTTCATTATCCAAACAAGGCAACATCATCATTGCTAGTCACACTAGAATTATCAGCATACTAGTAACTGATATCATGTATTCCTTCCTAGTTCACAAAGCAAGCAGGTCTTATAGTATTTGCCAAATTTGTTTTGAATTTCTTTTGGAGTGGATTCAATCTTACTTTGGGAATGGGTTTAAGCCTTTGAACCCCACCAAAGTTGTAACTGTAGAGTTTTGTTGACCAAACCTTACCCTAGATGACATTTAGCGGGTCCCATTCCCCAGTGGATATGAAAATACAGTATTATGGGACAGAAGAGAAGGGACAATGGTCTCAAGGTCAATAATACAAAAGATATGGCATTTTATTAGCTATAATAAATACCTTGAAGTGTGCTTGGAGTATATGTAGCCAGTGCAAACATTCAACATGGTTCTTATCTGCAAGTATAATTTTAAGAATTGTATTGCACTTCAATGGCAGCTAAGGTTTTTAAATTTGGAACTTTGCTTAACTGAATGCTGAACAAAGTTTATTCTTTTTTCTATTTCCACTTAATATACAATTCCCGGGATATTATCAATTAGCTCCAATACAAATACTGTATAAAGAGTGAACCCAGATGTACATAATTTTAATGATAAGCTTGCTAATGGAGCTCATTCACAGTATTATGGTTAGACATGCATTCTTCCCCGAATCAAGCTCAGGAGAAACCGGTTCATCCTGTTTGCAGTTGGAGCTACTGATTGGCTGAAAACTGGAAAAGCTGCTAGACAAACTTCCTCCTGTTCTTTGTCAATCAATTTTGAACATCTAAAAAATTGGTCCCTTTTTCAGATAAAAACAACATTGGTATGTCTCTGTGTAGAAACCTTTTAAATGGACAGCCTGCTTGAGTTCTGCAGAGAAGAGGAACACAACTGCAGTAGAAAAAAATGGCACTGGTCCATATTATGTTTACAGTACATGAAACTAAAAAAGTCACATTACTATGTTCAATGTATGAACTCAATTGATGAGGTTATAAACCATGATCTGTATCTTTGCACTGAGTGAAACTAGCTCTTGGTGCTAACCAGCCATGGTTAAATGAACTAAGGCTTGATTGTGTGAACACAGCCTTTGTATTTGAATGTTCTAGCTTAACATGTACACAGGTGTGGTTTTATAATAAACCATCATTCCCCAAACTATTACCCATATACAGTATAGGCAGAGTCAGTATGCTTTGAAAAACAGGAATTATTACAATTCTGTACTTACTTTAGAGTAACTTTTTTTCCTATTCTGAATTTTATAGCACTAGATTAGAACTATAGATTAATGAAAACAAAATTATTGAAAATAGTTAGCAGTGTTACAATTGACCCCAAGCTCAGACTGGCTAACTCATATAAATGATACTTCACAGGTGAATGCTGCATTTTCCTGACCTGGACACATTTGAACATGTTCTTTGTCCTTGTGAAAAAAATGCATCCAAGCTAGTCCTACAACAGTCCTCTACTATGGAATTATAGTTTAAAGAAGCTGCTAAGAAACATCTATTATGAAACCCCAATACTCTGTTTTTAGAATGAGTCTCAGAAGTTCTTTGGTATCTTCGAGACCGCCTGCTGCTACCAATGACCTCCCACCGACCCGTGCGCTCCCACAAAGAGGGCCTCCTCAGAGTGCCATCAGCCAAACAATGTAGGCTGGTGACCCCCAGGGGGAAGGCCTTCTCTGTGGGGGCACCTACCCTCTGGAACCAACTGCCCCCAGAGATAAGGAGAATCCAAGACCTCGGTACCTTCCGCCGTGCCCTTAAAACTCTCTTTTTTCAGCAAGCCGGGCTGGCTTAACACTTTGAAATGTTTTAATTGGTTTGTTATTGTTTTTTAATTACGGGGCCAAATTTATATATATATATCTTTTATATATATATTTTAATGTTTGTACTCTATGTTTTTATTTGGCTGTACACCGCCCTGAGTCCCCAGGGAGAAGGGCAGTATATAAATATAAATATAAATAAATAAATAAGTAAGTAAGTAAGTAAATGAATAAATAAATAAGTTACAGTACCGAAGAGAATGTATGTGAAATGGTAACATTATCATCATCCAGAGAGTAGAACTGCTCTGTAGACATTGTCAGATGTTGGGGATCTTATTGGGCCCTGAAACCCTGTTTGATGGCCTCCAATGTCTACCTCTGTGCTGGTGGAATGACTACTGAAAATGGAATAGCGTCATCTCCTGACATTATGAAGGAGAAACACATGAAAACTAATATCCTCACGCAGGCTTAAAATGGATCACACAGTGCAAACTAATTTCCACAATCTGTTCCCCTACCTGTCCCTGAAAAAAATGAAAAATTCTGGCCTTGGTCTCATGCCTATGATTCCTCTTACCCAACACTTTCTGAGGCATTTAGATTTCCCAAAGTGTTAAGTGGGAATCCCCAGAAAATATTCTGTCAAAAGACTATGCACTCCTCTTTTACATTATCAATTTCTAAGAAAGAACTAAATTATTATTAAAATAACTTGTAACTTCTCTGCTGGGTCCTGCTCCAGGCATTTAAAATAACTTGTAACGTGAGGTGTCTAACGTGTATTTTTCTTTTAAGCTGGCAGGAATGGTCCTAGAAACCTTACTATTTCTAACATACGACTTAACTACCATAAAAAAAAGTCGTTCTATTTCTGTACAGGTTTGTGTTAAACTTGACTAGATGGGCAATATGGCATCAAAAGGTGTATCTAATTTTAACTTCAAACCTGGGATGCATGGGTGAGGCTGTTGAATCCTTCCCAATTCTGTCACAGTTAGTTGTCCTGGGAATTTTCCCTCACCACATTGCTTATTTTCTATGAGAAAAATGCCTGGAGCAGGACCCAGCAGAGAAATGGGAAGGATTCAGCTACTTTCCCCCACTCCCATTCAGTAAACATTGTAATCCCCCTTCCTGCTTTCCATATGAATGAAGCAACCCCATGATTAAAGATATGTCATTGCTACTGGCATCCAGCCGAACATTTTTCTCAGGGAGCAGAGAGTATATTTTCCCCTGTAGCAGTGAGCATTTCATAAACCCAAGATATACTGTATTTTGCCATCCAGCCAGTATTTCCTTGTGAATAAATATATTTATTATAGTTATATTCTGATGATTATCCAACTTGTAGTAGCTTATGTATCTTCCAGTAACTTATGTATCTTTCCCACTTTTTTTTTCCTATTCGGATAATTTATGGGGCTAGATTTGAGCAGAATTTTTTCAAAGTTGAATTTGCTTCACGGGCTTATGCTTCCATGGGCTCCCATTCTAGAGTCCATCTAGAAATATGTATTATCTACTTCTATTATCTATGCTATTTCTATCAGAGAAATTGCAGTTCTTCCCCTAATGACCTTCCTGAGCTTTAAATTTGGGAAAATGGACTTCAAATCAAGTATAACTCCTTATGAGTATTCATATAATATTCATCATATAATATTCTTGGCAACTCGATGGACATTTTACCATTGCTTTTGAGAAGATGCTTTCCTACTTAATCATAATCATAATCATAATCATAATCATAAGTTTGTTTGTCAAGCATATGTAAGATAACTGGTAAAAGTATAAACATAATTTGAATACATGAAAAGAGTAATTAAAAAGGAATATTAGGATAGGGATTGTAGGCACGCTGGTGCACTTATGCACACCCCTTACAGAGCTCTTAGGAATGGGGCAAGGTCAGCAGTAGACAGTTTAAGGTTAAAGTTTTGGGGGTTTGGGGAAGAAACTATAGATTCAGGTAGTGCATTTGAGGCACTGACCGCTCTGTTACTGAAGTCATATTTTCTGTAATCGAGTTTGGAGCGGTTTACCTTCAGTTTGTATTATTTGCTCGTGTATTGTTGTGGTTGAAGCTGAAGTAGTCATTGACAGGAAGGACATTGTGGCAGATAATTTTGTGTACTATGCTTAGGTCAGACTGAAGTCGGCGTAGTTCTAAATTATCTAAGTCCAAAATTTGGAGTCTGGTGGCATAAGGTATTTTATTGCAGTTAAAGGAATGGAGGATTCTTCTCGTAAAATATCTCTGGACTCTCTCGATTGTATTTATGTCCAATATGTAGTGCGGGTTCCAGACTGATGAGCTGTATTCAAAAATTGGTCTAGGGAATGTTTTGTATGCTCTAGTTAGTAGTACAATAGTACCAGAGAAGAAACTATATAAGATTGGGTTAACAACTCTTATTGTCTTTTTGGCAATATTGTTACAGTGGGCTCTGGCACTTAGATCTTTAGAAATGAGTACTCCAAGGTCCTTGACAGCGTGAGGGTCATCTACAAGGTCATGTCCATCTAATTTGTATTTTTGATTTTTTTTTGCCAATGTGCAAGACAGAGCATTTGTTACTTTTTCCTACTTTTTTCCTACTGTTATTCTGTTACTTCCAAGTCCAGCTCTTGGTAGACTCCCATACAAGTTTTAACTATGCCCAATCCTGTTTAGCTTTTGAGTTAATAATATCTGCCAGGTGTTGCTACCTACTGAAGCAACAGGAGGCCTGGAAAGAGCAAATACTCAAATAATCACTTGAATGATGCACTCCTCTTAAAAACAGAACTTACCATTTGTCAATTTTATTTTCAGTGTCCAATAGAAAGGATTCATTAAGAATCGTGTTTGATCTTGGTTTGACTCTGTGGGTCCTTAACACCTCACAGTTTTCAGATAGCTACCGAACTTCACTGAATAATGGCATTGAACAAAGATTTTGGAAAAGAAAAATGTTCTTCTAAAGGCTTTATGGAACAGAGCTGAACTTCTAGATCAATGTTTCCTAATCTCGGCATATCAGTAGTGGCCACATTGCAGTGAAACATTAGCCATGAAAAACTAGTATAAACAGAAACTATAATACAGATGATCCTCAATTTATAACCATTATTTAGTAACTTTTCAAAGTTAAAATGGCATTGAAAAAAGTGACCTATGACCATCTTTTACACTTACAACTGTTGCAGATCCCCATGGTCATCTGATCAAAATTCAGATGCTTGGCAACTGTCCTGTATTTATGATGATTGTAGTGTCCTAGAGTCATGTCATCACCTTTTGCAACCTTCTGACAAGCAAAGTCAATGGGGAAGCCAGGTTCACTTAATAACCATGTTACTAACTTAACAACTACAGTTATTTACTTAACTGTGGCAAGAAAGGTCTAAAATGGGTCAAAACTCAGTTAACAATTTTGGGTTTGTAAATTGAGGACTAGCTGTACATAATTTGGGATTGTTGTTGTTAGTTGTAAAGTCATTCTGACCCATCGCGACCCTATTGACAACTTTTCTCCAGGCCTTCCTGTCCTCTATCATCCTCTGGAGACCATTTAAGCTCATGCTGACTGCTTCAGTGACTCCATCCAGCTACCTCATTCTTTGCTGTCCCCTTCTTCTTTTGGCCTCAATCGTTCCCAGCATTAGGCTCTTCTCCAGATATTCTGTCTCATAAAGTGGCCAAAGTTTCATCTTCAAGGTCTGGCCTTCTAAAGAGCAGTCAGAGTTGATCTCCTCTAGGACTGACTGGTTTGATCGCCTTGCAGTCCAAGAGGAGGCCTCAATTCTTTGACACTCAGCCTTCCTTATGGTCCAACTTTCACAACCATACATTGCAACTGGGAAAACCATAGCCTTGACTATCCGCACTTTTGTTAGCAGGCTTTTTAGTATGCTGGCTAACTTTGCCATAACTTTCTTCCCCAGGAGCAAGCGTCTTTTAATTTCTTGATTGTAGTCCTCATGTGCGGTGATCTTGGAGCCCAGGAAAATAAAATCTGTCACTACCTCCATTTCTTCCCCATCTATTTGCCAGGAATTGAGAGGACCGGGAACCATGATCTTAGTTTTCTTAATGTTGAGTTTCAAGCAAACTTTTGCACTCTCCTCCTTCACCCGCATCAGAAGGCTCTTTAGATCCTCTTCACTTACTGCCATTAAAGTGGTATCATCTGCATATCTGAGGTTATAGATATTTCTCCTGGCAATCTTAATTCCAATTTGTGATTCATCTAGCCCCGCCTTTTTAATGATATTCTCTGCATGTAAGTTAAATAGGCAGGGTGACAGTATACAGGCTTGCTGAACTCCTTTCCCAATTTTGAACCAATCAGTGGTTCCGTGTCCAGTTCTCACTGTTGCTTCTTGACCCACATATAGGTTTCTAAAGAGACAAATAAAATGGTCTAGTACTCCCATTTCTTTGAGAACATGCCACAATTGGTTGTGTTCCACACAATCAAAGTCTTTAGCATAGTAAATGAAGC
Organism: Coluber constrictor foxii; assembly: GCA_038048745.1. Classification (NCBI taxonomy): domain Eukaryota; kingdom Metazoa; phylum Chordata; class Lepidosauria; order Squamata; family Colubridae; genus Coluber; species Coluber constrictor. Next base: position 78,536,877 of record CM075961.1, read on the forward strand.
AGAAGTGGATGTTTTTCTGGAACTCCCTAGCTTTCTCCATGATCAAGCGTATGTTGGCAATTTGATCTCTAGTTCCTCCGCCTCTTCGAAATTCTGCCTGCACTTCTGGTAGTTCTCAGTCCACATACTGCTGGAGACTAGCTTGTAGGATTTTGAGCATAACTTTGCCAGCATGTGAAATGAGTGCAATGATGAGCATTCTTTGATATTGCCCTTCTTTGGAATTGGAATGTAAACTGACCTTTTCCAATCCTGTGACCAGTGTTGAGTTTTCCAAATTTTCTGGCATATTGAGTGTAGTACTTTTACTGCATCATCTTTTAAGATTTTGAGTAGCACAGCTGAAATACTGTCACCTCCACTAGCTTTGTTGTTGCTTAGATTTCCTAAGGCCCATTTGACTTTGCATTCCAGGATGTCTGGCTCGAGGTCAGTGGCCACCCATCATGGTTATCAGGGACATTAAGCTCCTTCTTGTACGGTTCTTATATGTAATTTTGCCACCTCTTCTTAATCTCTTCTATCTCTGTTAGGTCCCTGCCATTTTGGTCCTTTATCATACCCATCTTTACATAAAACATTCCCTTCATATCTCCAATTTTCTTAAAGAGATCTCTGGTCCTCTCTATTCTATTCTTTTCTTCTATTTCCTTGCACTGTTCATTTAAGAAGGCATTCTTATCTCTTCTAGCTATTCTCTGGAATTCTGCATTTAATTGGATGTATCTTTCTCTTTCTCCCTTGCTTTTAGCTTCCCTTCTTTCCTCAGCTATTTGTAAGGCTTTTTCAGACAGCCATTTTGTTTTCTTGCCTTTCTTTTTCTTTGGGATGGTTTTAGTTGCTACCTCTTGTACAATGTCGCGAACCTCTGTCCATAGTTCTTCAGGCACTCTGTCTATCAGATCTAATTCCATAAATCTATTTGTTACCTCTAGTATATATTCATCAGGGATATGATTTAGTTTATACCTGAATGGCCTAGTGATTTTCCCTACTTTCTTCAATTTAAGCCTAAATTTTGCCACAAGAAGCTTATGATCTGAGCCACAGTCAGCTCCTGGTCTAACTGTATAGAGCTTCTCCATCTTTGGCTGCAGAGCATATAGACAATCTGATTTCTGTGTTGACCGTCTTGTAATGTCCATGTATAGAGACATCTCTTGGGTTGTTGGAAAAGAGTGTTTGCTATGACCATTGTATTCTCTTGGCAAAATTCTACCAGCTTGTGCCCTGCCTCGTTTTGTACTCCAAGACCAAACTTGCCTATTATTCCGGTTATCTTTTGACTTCCTACTTTAGCATTCCAATTCCCCATGATGCTAAAGACATCATTTTTTGGTGTTAATTCTATAAGGTGTTATAAGTCTTCATAGAACCAGTCAATTTCAGCCTCTTCATAACCAGTGGTTGGGGCATAGACTTGGACTATTGTGATGTTGAATGGTTTGCCTTGGATTTGAACTGAGATCATTCTGTCATTTTGGGGATTGTAGCCCAATATTGCTTTTCCTATTCTTTTATTGACTATTGACTCCATTTCTTCTGAGGGATTCTTGCTCGCAGTAGTATACCTGAAGTTCATCTGAATTAAATTCACCCCTTCCTGCCCATTTTAGTTCACTGATTCCTAAGACGTTGATGTTCAATCTTGTCATATCTTGTTTGACCATGTCCAGGTTGCCTTGATTCATGGATCTTACATTCCAGGTTCCTATGGAGTATAGATCTTTATAGTATTGGACTTTCCTTTCACACCAGATATATCCACAGCTGAACGTCCTTTCGGTACTAGCCCTCTGCTCTTCCCCAGTAGCATATTGGACACCTGAGGGGCTCATCTTCCAGCATTGTATCTTTTTTCCTTTTGGTACTCTCCATGGGGGTTTCATGGTAAAGAAATCTCCACTGGAGATTTCTTTCTCCAGTGGATCACGTTATGTCAGAACTCTCTGCTTTGATCTGTCCATCTTCGGTGGCCCTGAATGGCATAGCTCATAGCTTCATTGCACTATGCAAGCCCCTTCACCATGATGAGGCAGTGATCCATGAAAGGGACATCATTTGGGATATAGACACAGTAAAATTAAGGGAGGCAGAGAATATTAGTTGTGTTATAAACTCGGGGCTGCTGCTGCTGCTTTTTCAAAACATGGTTAAAACCCCGTTTTAAAATTGGTCTGACATTCTTCCCGGAAGATGCTAGTTGTATGTACCTAAAAAAAAAACCTGTGCAATGCTTAAATGGCACTTTATGAAGTGTTGTTCAGGCACTAGGCAGGCAGAACTCATTGCAAGAGCTAGGTGTCTGATCTCTCCTGATGCTAAGGCCAAAGCGTCTGAGAAAACCATAGCCCAAAAATCAGAGCAAGGGAGAGGGAGTTGCATATGATAGCATCCTCAAGTGACCAGTGGCTGAGAAGATCCCAGGCCATGATCTTCTCATTTTTTCATTAACATCACAGAACATTGTACAAAAAGTCTAATTTTGGGAGAACAGGAAAAATGTGTTCAAAATGGAATGGAAAAAACTAATGTAAGCTGAATCTGAAGTGGGCTGGAGATGTGATGGAGACTGAGTCACAAGGTTGGTGGAGCATCTTTGTGCCCAGGTTAGCAAGGCAGGATAAATTCTTCATCAGCTATGCATCCAGAACCAGAGCAGCTTAAACAATCACTAAAATTATTAATGGGACTATGACTAAATTAGTAATTTGCTGAAGCCCATTTAAAGGAACTAGGTGAACCTTGGCTATAACATAGATGCAATTTATAGTTATCTCTCTTGTGTAAGAAGAGTGGGAATCCTTTGATGGCCAAGACCAAATCTGAATATTTTAAATCAATGTTTTTCAAGCTTGGCAATTTCAAGCTGTATGGAATTCAACATCCAAAATTACCCAATCAATATGTTGGCTGGGGAATTCTGGAGTTAAAGTTCACACATCTTAAAATTGTCAAATTTGGAAAACACTGCTTTAAATAGTTCAGGAATACAGTGAGTGGGACCAATTAAAAACTAACTATGCCATTGGTTTTCAACAGTTGGGGTCAAAGTCATCCTTGGAGAATTAAGGTTATCCAACTCTATTTATAATTGTCTTCACCAATCTGGTGCTCTCTCTACAATGCTTATAGTATAAAGTTCTTGACCATGTGAGACAAAAACTTTTGTGAGTAATATAGCATACTTGATATTTGTGAAGTACCAAAATGGTGAATAATAGAATAATAGAAGAGTTGGGAGAGATCTTGGAGGTCTTCCAGTCCAACACCCTGCCCAAGCAGAAGACCCATTCTGGACCAATATCTTTCCAATATCTTCTTAAAAATCTACAGTGATGGAGCACCCACAACTTTTGAAGGCAAGCCTTCTACACTGGTTAATTGTTCTCACTGTCAGAAGGATGATACATAGGCTAGGGAAGAAATTTAATACAGGTATTCATTGACTTATGACTGGTCTCTTCATAACCATTCAGTGTTACAAAGTTGAATTATGGAAGATGTTAGTTGAGCTCTAAGGGTTAGAAGTGTGGGCAAGGCATAGTTTTTTCACCCCTGGAATAATGCAATGTGTTAAACCAGATTTAATCTTTTTTAAAAAAAAAGAATTAGACATTGCCAAAATGCAATCACTTCCCTGCTGAAATTTGGTGGCTAGCCTTAACCTGCCAGGAATCCTTGTAAAATACAAGTTCTTCCTCTTCATACCATTTATATTGCTATAGTGGTACTGTACACATTTTGCTTTTTATAAATGGCAAAATGTTTATTCAGAGGAAAACACTTGAGGCAAAGCAGAAGTGGGAAGTGGGGGAGACAATGGTGTGACATTTTTATTCCTTAGATATTGGGACTGTGAAGTGTTTTCAGAAATGTTCAATACTGTAAACTTCTTTGCACCCTGCCTTCTTTATCTCATCTGCTAACCTCCCACCCTGTCCAAACCAAGTTCTTTGGCTTTTTTCCAACAAATTGAAGAATATGAGGCCTCAAGGTATTGGGTGGGGTCTCTAACTCACATTCCTGCTGATTAGATTCTCTCATTTCCCCACCCCTGCCCATACCTGCTAAAGTAAAGCCTCCAGAATTCCTGGCCTGGATTCCATCAGCTCACCTGGAGCAAAATTTATGATTTTTCCAGACTCGTATTTTAATGCTTCTAGATGATCTTTGCCAGTTTTGCTCCTTGCAAACATTCTTCATTTTTTAAATAATTGCATAGCAGTGACAAATCCAGCATCTGAAGTTTTCCTGGCATGACAATTGATTCCCTCCCCTCCTGTTGAATATCTGACTATTTTGGTATTTTAGAGGCATAGAAAACTTCCTGGGGAACAAAATAAATAAATAAATTTAGATTTGTTTACAAACACCTCTCCCCCCCCCTGCATTTGGCAGACTGAATGAATCACAAAACAACCAACTGTATTTAGTCTAACATGCAAATAAAGCATATTGCTAGGTTATAATTCAGGTTCATTAAACCCAGCAAATTGGATTAATTGAGTAAACCAGGCCCACATGAACTGTAGGTTAATGTATCAAGCAAACATATTTCTGATAGAGGATACTGGGAAAAATGAATGATAAATCAGTGTTCTCCTGGTATCAATCTTTCCTTTAAAAGGAATTCATTAAGTGAACTGGTGCACACAGCTGAGTCACAATATAATATGGCTGTGTGTTTAGTTTTACTTTTTCAGCCTCTGTTCCATCTGTTTTACAGAGGGTAGGAATGTGCCTAACTTTCCTAGAAGCAGGTAAGTTTAAAGATGGGATTGCCTAGTTCCTATGGTTTTAATATCCTCTGATATATAGCAAATTAACAGGTATAGCTTATTTATTTCTGTGCTTGCAAAACAAGTATCAGTTAAATTCTGGGTGTGTGCTTAGAGTTTCTGTGTTTAATTAACATTTAAAGCTCTTTCCTTTCAAAGACATTAGAACTGTTTAGCGCTCTAAATTTGCCTATTCTGCTTGCCTGAGACACTAAAGCCTTTTCTAGGCCTAACTGTTATATTTTTAAACTGGAAAAGCTGGGGGATGATCATGGAGTTTTAATGCCTGCAAAACATGCATTGTACCAGTGAGTTAGAGACTAAATTGAGTTTCTTTTTTGGTCTGTTGTATTATGATGTAACCCCCTGCTTGTTCTACATCTCATCCAGTTATCCGTACATAACCCCTCCCATCACCATTATCCTTGGAAGATATTTCTATATGACAATGGGCGTTCCATCCTCATTCTATTAAAAACAGAAGTCTCCCTACATTTTTTTTCTGGAACATAAAAAAACCTCCCTCCTTCTTTTGTTTGCAATTTTTTTCTTGATTCCTATCATGATTTTGCAACTGAGTAAACATTTTCCTTTCGTTTCAGTGAAAGAAAGCCGTGGACTGGTCTCTAAAATATTGTTTTCTCCTACCTAGTAATTCATGGCTGTTATGGAATCTCTGCTGCTCAATATATTTTACCATTTAGAGCTGTCAAGGAAAAAGAAAGAAGAGAAAACATTAGAATTCAACCTAGGCTGTTGATTTGATTGGATGCCTAACTAATTATTGGACAAGATAAAGATGAGTTGTATAGAACCAGTTTGAAACCCTTGTATTTTCTGGTGGGGTTTTATCCAACTATTAATCAAATCTATCCTTGTTTAATTCTAATGACTTCCAGAAACTTCAACTGTCTCTTTTAGAGCACAGTAATTTGCCTAAATAAACAAAACATGGAGATCATGAAAATCTTAATTATGGCAGTGTGATACTGGAGGGACTCAAGGGGGACCTACAAAAAATGGGGCTAGAGATCAAGATATGAGGCTTGCAAGTTGGAGGCTGCTTATTTTAATGCTAGCCCAAACTAATCATGTGAACTTAGCCCTTACAATCTTTTCCTCACAGAGGAGGAGTTGTAATCTTCTGCTTATTTAAAAGCTTCCAGAGGAGAGCTTTCTTAGGGTGTTTTCTTTTTTGAGCAAAAACAACAAACAGGTTGTGTCTAGAGAATATGGTATTGTAATTTACGAATTTAGCCAGTCTGTGCTCCAATCGAAAAAGGAGATTACCAGAGTGGTGCTAATTACCTTTAGCGTGGCTAGTTCTGGGAAATGAGCTTTGAGAGACTGTCGTGCATTTAGCATTGCAACTAATTTAGATTTAAGCAACTATCTGAATTGACAAGGAGCAAGCTGTTGTTTTATTTCTTACCAGTATACCTTCTTGCATGACTGCTTTGTGTGGCTTTTCTGGAATGCTTACCTGGCTTCAATCTGCTTTCTTGCCTTTGCTTTCAATTTTGCATTCTATAGAATTGCTGTGATGTGATCACTGATATCTCTCTATTTTAGTCTTCATTGTCATTAATATTATTTAAAACAGGAGTGGCTGGGGAATTTTGAGGGTGGAAGTCCACAGGTATTAAAGTTGCCAAGGTTGGACAACCGGATTTAAAAGCATAATATTTGACCTTTGTTTTTGTGCTTTAATACGTTTAAAGACAGCTCACAACAGGAGATGGATTTTTTTCCTCTGTCAGTAAGGAAGGAGGCAACTGCAGAACCATCAATCAATTTATTTTCTACCTATCAAACTAGATATTCAAGGTAGTCCAGATCAGAAAACAAGAATAAAAACACATTTATTGTAAGTTTGCAATAGCAAATACTCTTGGAATCCAAGAGAATTTTTCCTCTCCCCAGCCTTTAAGTTCCAGAACAATAGGGAAGGTCAGTTCTGAGACACTTTTTCCACTTCTGCTTTGGACTCATTCTCTTATCAGACTGATGCCTGGGATGTGGCTCTTCCTCCTCTCTCTCCAGATTATTCTTATAGCTTATTACAGCTATGCATGTGCTCCCCATTATTTTGATATTACTCAGGAGCACCCTCCAAAAATGCAGTGTTAGACTTTGTCACCCATTACCCTAGACCAGGGGTTAGCAACCTGCAGTTCCAGAGCCACTCTTTCGTCCCCCTGCTGTGGCTCCCTGTTGGCTGAACCACCACTGGCAGGCCCCGCCCCTCACATTCCCCTCATAGTCACTCCTCACCTGGCCTATATATGAGAGAGAGAGAGAGAGAGAGAGAGAGAGAGAGAGAGAGAGAGAGAGAGAGAGAGAGAGAAATACCTGTTTCCTACAGAAAAGAAAGTACTGGGAGCAACAGAACCTGGGTAGGTGTGGCTGGGGGGGGGTGTCATATGACTAGGTGAGAGTGAGTGATATCGAGTTGGCCATGCCCACCCAGGTTTTCTGGCTCCCGGTTCTTTTCTGTGGGAAACTGGTCCAAATGGCTCTTTGAGTATTTAAGGTTGCAGACACCTGCCCTAGACACCCTGGAGCAAGCATTCCTTTATTACCCAAAACCACTTATCAGAAAACCCTTTTTACCCAATGTAGATAAAACACTTAGTCAATTTAAATGCCCCTATTAAGATTGGTTTTTGTGTCCTTATCCAAAAAAATTTACCCAATTTGGGAAGATTTACCTAGGTTTGGAAAACAATGCCTTAGAGTCTTGGCAACTTTAAGCCTGGCAGACTTCAACTCCCAGAATTCCCCTGCCAGCTTAAAAATTAAATTAAATTCATATTTAATTTAACTGAAATGAAGGAGGTGATTTTCAACATGGGATATTATATTTGCATATGTTTGCATAGCACTTTTCAGTCAGTCTGGTGTGAAACAGGTATACATTACTTTCTTGTTCATCTAATGTCAGATGATCAGGAAATCCATAACTGCCTTGATCAAACCTGGAATAGCTCTCTTTAACATATTAGGTATTCTTACAGTGGTCATTATGTCATGTATTTTTAAAAATATTTACAAATGTAAAGATGGTATATAAGTTTAAGTCCTATTGCTATTGCTATTATGACCAGATCAGAACTGGAGTCTCAAGTCATTTGTGCTTCTGTTTCATCTTCCCATACTTCCACCAGTAGCAATAAAAAAGAAATAGAAATAATGAGCCTGGAGATATTACCCTAATCTCCTGACTCAATGAAGAGAGGAATAACCTCAACTTTTTTTTTTGACCTGGATAAGAGCAGAAACTCAGGACAAAGTAAATAAACTTGGGAACAAAGTTTTTATGGCATGCTTTGTCTTTCAATAACTTAATACAGCAATTTATTTGAATATTCAAGTTAGCAGTTTGAAAGTACTATTTTAACTGATCAAGTTTGACAGGGGAAGAACAAATGATCTCTGACTATTTGAGGCTGTTACCTTTTCTGGATAGTCTAGTCACAATTATAGTTCTATTCCACAGTAAATTAGGTTGAAGAATTCTGAAAATGGAGAGCAAATATCTTGAAGTCACCTCTCAATAGCTAGAGCCTAAGTAGCAGGCTAAGTAAAAGCACAGAACACTAGGATTTCATTTTTTTCTAGAAATATAAGTCACAGATCTAGATCACATGACATACAAAGCCATATGACTAGGTTAATTCAACATATTAAGCTAAACGGATGATGATGGTCTGCAAAATCAGTGAATCATAGTTAATTCTTCATGCAAATGTAGTCAGAGTTGTTTAACTTATTGTGTGCACATCCACATAAATTCTTTACAACAGTTCCAACCCTGCACAGTCTCACAAAGTTGGCAGAATCTGGGCACCAAATCAATTTATTACTGGCATCTGTGTGGTTATTTCAAGTCACTGCAAATCTAGTATTTTCTTTTGAAGTGCTGCAGCTCTGTAAAACTTCTGTCTAGTTGTTTTTCTGTAGTGGGAACTCCAGTCTCATCTAGCAATGTTTGCTGTTCTTTAAATTCCATGTAGCCATGAGTATGAAAAGTTTGTGAGTACAATTATCTTCATGTTAGTTTTTGGTCTTTTTTTAGCCTTTTGCATGAATGTGAAAATATTTGAGCTTTGTAATGAATAGCATAGAGGGGTTAATGTAAATAAATGTAACACTTATTTAGAATAATGTTTGGATTGTGCATTGCAACTCCACAATTTATTTGAATTTATTATTTGTTAGTGATAAATAAAATCATTGTAGATTCTTAATGCCACATACATTTTCTCAATAATTTTGTTAATGAAAGGAGACAAAAAAGAAAAACTGTGACTTTCCTCCCACTATTGGCTTGTATAAATCTTTTGTTAAAATAAAAACTGGATTAAATATCTCTAGTTGCTAGTTTTCAACTAGCTTTTTTTTCTTACATCTTTAAGTACATTTCTATTTTAGCCTTGAATTTTTAAAGTGTGGGGAGCATAGTTGAAAACTACATTGGCATTCTCTTTCTATTTGAACTCTGAACTATTTTTTCCTATAGTCAAGAGTTGTTTTTTTTAAAAAAAACGTTTTAAAATATTCCCCGTTAGCCTGCTGACAAGATTATGTGATAATCACAGTAGGCGTGAAGGGCATTTCATTTAAGAAATCTGTTTTATAATATCTGAATATATTAGGAGCAACGGAATTTTCTCCATTTGAATGTCTGTTTTGGTTCCTGGATTTTAACTTCAGTAGTAATTATGAAGCGCTAAAGAATGCAATAAAATTCTGAGAAACAAGATTAAATATAATTAAGCATATCCGTAAACATGCTTCCCTAGTTTCGGGGATGGGGGGAGTGTAATCTCAGGCTATGAAATTAGTGTTTTAGTCATCTTCTTTGTAGTAGTGTAATGTGTATGTATATTCAGAAATAAATTCCATTTTCCCCTGACCATTTGAGCTTAACACGTATATTAAATAATTGTCACTTTTGAACTACAACTCCCAACAGCCTTTGCAGTGCAGAAGGTTGTTCTAGCCAATCCGAGCGAGGCTCTTTCTAAGGTGCAAAGATGGCGGATCCCAGGAGGTAAAGACTCTGCGTTTCCTTTACATGTGAATGGGAGCTGGTAAGTCTAATATAGGCTGTTCATCCTTCTCTTTTCGGTATTATAAATGAGCTGTAGAGTGTCTCTTACTGCTTAATTTTTCCGCTTTAGTCCATCACATTTTGGGTCCCAAAATCGGTAACAGAAACTAAGAGATAATAATGTATTTCAGTTCTGGTGTAATCTACTTTATTAATTTGTTCCCGGAGTTGGCCCATCTGCTTGAAATTTAATATCATAGTGTTATTAGGGGATTCCAGGGCATCCGTAAAAGGGGAGTTTTTAGTGAAATGTATAACTGCTTGGCAGTAAGTACCCTAAATTACTTCAGACGTATGTTTTTAAAATTACCATTTAAAATTTCCATGGTTATCACTCATACTTGAAATGAATGTATTTAAGAACCTAACGATGCCTTTTCAACTCAAATCAAGTTCTACCGTAATATAAATTGTTTCTGTTTTGACAATTCCAGTGCATAATAATCTGCAATGCAATTTGCACATTACCAGGCACAGCAGAAAAATTTGAGGAGATTTAAGGACCTTATTAGAGATCATGTTAAAATTTAAGAAGTGTAAAGAATCTCATATTTGTAACTAAATAAAAGTGTAAGGATCTTAACTTGCTAGCTTGTTAATAAGTGAACAAAGGATATTTTTCTGATTTCTGAAGTAAGGGTTAATTGTGTAATGATTTTAACATGCTTATAATCAATGTTTTCTACTTCCCAGTTGCTTCATCATAAAAACATTGGTTATTGGCAGTGGTTTTTAAAAAGTGAACAGAAAATATTTTTTCTGATTTCAGTTAAGTTGCATTTATTTGGTATAATTTCATACATATTGTAGCATTTATTTTCCAATTTTTATACAAATAAAAGTTGCATTACTATAATATTTAAGCAGTTTAAGATCTATTCAAAGTGTTCTCATGATGTTTTAAGCTGAAGAGTATAAACAAGTATATCCATCCGACTACTGTGTTTTATTCTCCTTTATGCATAGCTTTTTAACAAAGCTGCACCTCTCTGCATTGTCAATGTGGAAATAGCCACTGTTTAGGATTGGGTCTTGTATCCAAATTTTTTTGCAGGCCGAAAGCCTCAACTTTTGGAAACCACAAAGGCAGATGTTTTGATTATATGGTAAGCCACCGTACATGATTTAAAAGCTGTATATATTATTTTGTGTGTATATATGTATGTATGCTTGTGCACACAAAATAGTGGTATTAAAAAATCTTTTTAGATTAGCATGTAATATAAACTGAATTCAATGGGTCTTATTTCCAAATGTGATAGAAAGGATTAGTTCTCAAAACATAACATACATTTTGAAATGTAAAGCAAAACAAGTGGGGACGTTTTATAACGACTGTATCACTGATCCAATATATTTTACATAGAATGAATCTCTGCCCCAGAAGCTTACAGTTCAAAATATAGACAGGGGGTCCTCGACTTGCAACCATTTGTTTAGTGGCTGACACTTGACTGGTTTTTACACTTAGGATCTTGGCACCATCCCCATGGTCATGTGATCAAAATTTGGGAGTTTGGCAAGTGGCATTTATTTTTGACAGTTGCATTCTCCCTGGGTCATGTGATCAGAATTTGTAATCTTTCCAGCTGGCTTCCGATAAGCAATGTCAAAGGGGAAGCAAGATTCACTTAACAACTGCATGATTCATTTAATAACTGCAGCGATTTGCTCAAAAACTGCAAAAAGGTTGTAAAATGACACAAATCTACTTAACAGCTGTCTTGCTTAGCAACAGTGGAGTCATAAGTAGAGGATTACCTATATTTTAAAATTTCTCTGTTTAAAATACAGGTATTCCCCCACTTATGACGTTTTTTATAAGTGTCCTTGTTTCTCCTCAGAGCTATGTGTGAAATGACTCTGTTCTATAGTATTTTATGATTTGATGTATTCATATTTTTTCTTTCCACCTTCTTTTTTGAAAATTGCTTTCTGAATATTCTGGCCATATGTATCCTGGGCAAAAAGTCATGGGAGTTGTAAAACGTTTGTTTATAACATGCAATATTATAAACAGTTTATATATAATGCAATGTTATGTAGTTATATAGTTCTGAAACCAGAAATCTGACGATGATATATGAGTTACTGTAAACTACGCGTGTCCAATCTTTGGCTTGAAGAGGAATTGTCTTTAGCTGCATATAAAATATATAGTAATGCTAAAAATATTGGTAAAAATCACATAATAATGTTAAAAGTTTACAATCTTGTGGGCCTGCTTTTTTTAGCTGTCCGAGGCCACTACGGTCCATGGGTTAGACATGCATACTGTAAACATTTTCTCTATTTCTTTCAGGAAAGGAAGATGATGAAAGTAGTCAATCTCAAACAGGCCATCCTCCAGGCTTGGAAGGAAAGATGGAGTGATTATCAGTGGGCCATAAATATGAAGAAATTTTTCCCCAAGGGGACTACCTGGGACATCCTGAACTTAGCAGGTGTGGTTCATACCTTTTGTACATCATGAATGTTAAATTGTGGGTTGATCCTAAATGACGTGGTCTTCAGTGAAAAACAAATTGTTGTGAATGACAAATTATTTCTTGTTTAGCAGTACATGCATTAGTATTTGACCACTCTGGTACTTCAGACAACCCAAGCCTTACAGTGGATTCGAGAACCTAGTAAGCGCGGTACTAAATCAAGCTCAGTTACTATAAGACAAGGGATCATGTTAGAAATTTTGTGGGTGGTGCCAAGTATTCAAAGTAGCTATTATTTTCCTTTGGAAAAGAAACCTTTGTCCTATAATTTCCTTACGTCTACTACCTAGAGTCTCTGGTAAGTAGATTTCTATGAACTATGAACAGATCAATTAAAAAATGGGGGTTGCAGTCTTTTAAAATGCTTGTCTTTTCCCTTATGGTATGTGATGAAATCAAGATATTTTGATTTTATCAGGCTAATAAAGCTGAATCACTGTGGAAATTGGGTAATTAGGTATAGTCAAACATTTTTTAACTTTATAAAAACTATCCTGAATTAAGGGATTACAGGTGTCAAAAAGAAAAAAAGGATAGTTAAACATAGTTGAACTTGTAACTATGCTACGCAAATGAATATCCTGAATTTACTAATTATTTTTAATATTTTAGATTTTAGATTTAAAAATCCCACTAAATCTTTTATCCATGCATAATACTAAGGCACCATACTAGGGGCTTTAGTCTGTATGAGGCAAAATAGGAAACACTGCTTTTTTCTTTCATATTGTGTAAATAAATGCAATCCATGCTGGTTGAAGCATTCAGCTAGTGCTTCATACCTCATCTTCCATGACCTAGCTTTCTTGGAATGGGAAGTGTGTGAAAAAGTTAATGGACCTGCATTTCTGAAGATTCGCACAATGAAATACCTTCAAGAAGAGTAAGTGTGTCAAATTCTGGTTGCTCAGTATCTTGAAGAAAGTATGGTATCTTATTTCAGGCTGAATGTACATACACTAAATTATATGTAACAAGTATAGAGTGCTACAAATAGAGTAGCAAGTAATCACACACACGGCAGACAGAAAGCTGCAAGAAATATAGGTAGGAAGGCCAGGTCTTGCCAGAGATCTGAATGCTTAGAATCTTTGATAGAATCCAGAATGCCAGCCAGCCAGCCAGTCAGATCAAAGAATCCAAGTTCAGATAACAAGGAGAAATGCAGAAGACAGAAGGACAGATTCAGAGTTGGTGCGGTTGTTCTCAAAAAGAACTGGTAGCTGCTCTTATGTATTTCATCGCAGATGTAGCTCAGTTAAGACAATTTGTTAGAGGCTATCACAGGGTTGATGGTGAAGTTCCCCAGACTTCTGGCTCTCAGTAATTTCAATCTGCCTACCTGGGTTTGGCCTCAGAAGCGATTCAAGGGATCGTGACAGCCATGGACCTATTCCAGATTATCACTGGTCTGATTAGGGATACAAGCCAGACCTGATATTCTTACTGAAATTGGAGCAATATCAGTGTAATCTAGTGAAGAATCTAGCATTATCCCCCTGTCACAGTCAGATCACGCGCTTGGGTTCTTGAGGCTCTCTTAAACCACCCCATTCTGCAGGGACTCATTTGTATGATCTGCTCCTAGAGGCCTATGGACCCAAGTGGGTTACAGAGGGAACTGAAGGATATTCCAAAGGCTTTGCTGCACAGCCCTGCCAAAGCCTTAGTAATAACGTGGAATCAAAAAGCTGTTGGGGCTCTGGACAGGTTTGTGTCTCTTAATGTATCACCCCCATCTTTCCCCATGGTTCACAGAGGAACTGTGCGTTTTGAAACCGGTTAAAAGATGCCTAGATGACACTGGATAAAAACAAAGGATGACTTTTTAAATTTATTATTTAGCGCATGTTCTCTACAGAGGTCAAAAGGATGACACTGATAGGACACAATTTAAAGCCATTGTTAAGGCCTATGTCATGGCAATAAGAGCAACAAAACAACATTATTTCTCTGTCTTTATAGCATCTGCAGAGTGTCGCCCATAATGCTGTTCTGTTATGCTGTAATTTATTGCACTAAAGCCATATTTTTTTTTCACTGACACCCCATATGCACACATCTAGTTAATCTAAAATTAAACATTTCAAATCAGCAGAATGTGTAATTTCTATTTATTTTTGCCATTGAAGGAACTGTTAAACAGAAATATAAAAATATATTTCTTAAATAATAGTCAGTATAGGAAATGGACGAATTTTTACTCTTTCATGGATATTGTCAATCAACTTTTTCTGCAATTAGGCCCATTCCTGACTTTGGGGTTTTTTTGAGAAAGGGAAGCTAGAAATGTCTTGACCCACACCCTGCCTACATCTGGTGACATTTTCTTACTTTGGAATTATTATAGCATCTTCATTTGTACTCAGAGTCCATATAAGTTGCTACTGATATTGCAGTTGCCTGCTTGGATTTGAAAAAGCAGGGGACAATTTGCCAGGAAACACATAAGAATGTGTGTTTTTGTGATTGAAAACAGCTCAGCTGCCAATCTGAGATGCCCAAAGAGAGAAATTTCTTACTGCTTTGCTGAATATGTGTGCAAAATCTGGCTTGTAGCCTGGCTGCCCAACTATAAACATTTTCTGGCTCTGCTCCAATCTTTTATTCAGATTAGCATAAAGGCACTCTAGTTTGGAATTATACTTTATTCAAAGCTTTGTTCTCTCATTTAGAGAAAGCCAATATGACTTACTACATTAATGGAAATCTTCTAATCTACAGAATTGATTTGGAACAAGTTCATTTTTGTAGTATAGATAGGTTCTCAGTATGCCTTTCTATCTTTCACACCCCACACAACTTCTCAATCTGTTCTGCTTTCTTTTTGGAATGCCACACAGAATTTCTTCCTCCTTAAGATTGTTCTAGCTTTAGCAATAAAAGATGAAGATATCCTGGAATAAGTATGCAGTTAAGCAGAATTTAACTTTCTCATAAAATTGTAGTTCTTGAGAGGTTTTTAGGAGATACAGTCAGAGCTTGTAGCTTCCAATTTCTTTCTTAAGTTTCCTGTACTGGAAATATATTAAAAACTTCTACTTCTATTTACTGAATTTTAGATTCATCTAAATACAAATAAAATATAACTATCTCAAAGTGGTATTAGAGAAACAAATGATATAATTAATGATTATTTGAAATAATGATAATTAATGAAATAGATTTCTGTCTCATAGTTAAGGCCCATTGTGGTTTATTCCCTTGGAAAAATAAAACAGGTCTTATTTAAAAATGGAACTACAATACTTAAAATCTCCATAAAAAATTGGGAAAAGGAAAATATATAAGACAAACTCTCACCATGACTCATTTATGCAATGAAAAATGCCATATCAGTGAAAATTAAGCTGGTCTCACGTTGGTTTAATTGTTCAATGCAGGTATTTCTTCTTGTTACTCATTGCTTCATGATATTCTGCCGCCGATAGCCTCCCACCGACCAGTACGCTCCCACAGAGAGGGACTCCTCAGGGTGCTGTCAGCCAGGCAATGTTGGCTGGCGACCCCCAGGGGGAGAGCCTTCTCTGTGGCAGCACCTGCCCTCTGGAACAATTTGCCCCTGGAGATACGAAGGGTATCAGATCTCCGAGCCTTTCGCCGTGTCCTAAAAACTTTTCTTTTCCATCAAGCAGGGTGGTGTAACCCCTCCCCTTTTTTAACCTCTTTTAACCTTTTAACCTATTTTAACCTTTTAGTTTTAAAGTATTAATGGGTTTTAGGTTGGGATATTTTTAAATTTTGGGCCAAATTTGTGTAATTCTTTTAATAATTTTTAGATTTTGTATGGGTATATTTTTATTCTTGGCTGTTCACCGCCCTGAGTCCAGCAGGAGTCTAATTGAATAAAATAAATAAATAAAATAAATATTCCTCTTCACAAGACTTCATAAGTCTTCATAAAATTATTAAAAATTTCAGGTAATACTCGACCACAATTGAGCCCAAAATTTCTATTGCCAGGCAAGACAATTAAATGATTTTTACCCCAGATTATGACTTTCGTTGCCATAGTTGCTAAATGATTCACAGCATTTGTTAAGTTAGTAACTCAATTGTTAAGTGAATCTGGCTTTCCCATTGACTTCACTTGTCAGAAGATTGCAAAAGGAGATAAGTTGAGCCCTGGACACTGCAACCAGGGATCATATCATTTGCCAAGTGTTCAAGTTTTAATCACCTGATCACAGGGATGCTGCAATGGTCGTAAGTATGAAAAATGGTCATAAGTCACTTTTTCCAAAGTTGTAACTTTGAAGGGTCACTAAAGGAATGATTGTAAGTTGAAGACTACCTGTAGTTCTGTAGGAGTAGGTAAAATATCTATCTGGAGTTCTGCATAAATTAATGAAATGTTGTGTTATCACTATAGATTTCTGAGTTTTCTCATCTTTTGTTCAATATAGCATTCTTTTTCTATTTTGCTTAATTTTTTTTAAAAAAGATGTCCTTTTTATGATAATTCTAGTATAATTTCTTGTATGCTGCAAGCTTGGGAATTCAAAGTCTGCTTAACAATTTTTTAAAGCTTTTAAAGCTCTACTGTTCTGTTTAATTTTGCAACATACCATCTGGATTAATATTGGAATCTAAACAAACATGGTCATTATTAATTTTAGCTCTTTGTTTAGACAGAATACTTTTTTCTGCATAATTATGCAAACAATCCACCCTGTAAAAACCATGGGTAATTATCAAAAGTGTGAATTCGTACACATGGGAGATTAAGTAAAGGAATGGATATCTCAAGTATGTTTTCTGGTGATCAGAAGGCAATATTGAGGTTGTCAAAATCCGTTTCCTTTCTCTTTCTTGATTGATTGCCCTCTATCTAAAAGTATTAAGATAAATTATGTGTATTTTCCAAGACGTTGCCTATAAAATCAGGCTACCTCATTAGCCCATGCTAATTTTCAATTTGCACTATAAATTGGTAGAACACATCCATGAACACCAATTGGCAGTCAGAAGACATGCTGAAAATTCTTTAATTTCACAACATATAGACAGATTAAACCATAGTTTCAATTGGGAAAATGTGACCATCCTAGACCAAGCCAAGTCCAAAAATACCAGGAATTTCTAGAAGCCTGGCACTCTGACAAATCAGCCATCAATACACACATAAATATTAGCAACATGTATAGACTATGCAAAAGAGACAGTCAACCAGCCCAAAAGAGAAATAGACTACAGCACCTCTCCACCAGTAATCAGCACTCAGATCAGCATAGATTAACTCCAAAGTCAACTTCAGACCAACAATCAAGTAAGCAATACCTCAATCAAGAAACTGCCAAAGAGCCATCAGTAAACAACCCAACCAAAGAATCTCTAACCCCCCCCCCCCCCCCCACTAACAGGAACACACAAAAATATAAACTGGCGGCAAACAGCACTCCTTGCTAGCAATGATGATGTTACCTTGTTAGGGTAATGAAACGTCTTCAAGAAAGCAAGAAAGTGCAGAGAAC
Source organism: Coluber constrictor foxii (assembly GCA_038048745.1). Taxonomy (NCBI): domain Eukaryota; kingdom Metazoa; phylum Chordata; class Lepidosauria; order Squamata; family Colubridae; genus Coluber; species Coluber constrictor. The sequence goes on from CM075961.1 coordinate 78,554,737, forward strand.
ACCAAGGAGACTGCACCATAAATTTTCCTAATATAAATAACATTGGGCAAATATATTTAATTTACATAGAAAGAATGTGCATAATAACACATAAATATAAAACAGCTGGAAACTTTATTGGGACTACAGCTTCCAGAATTCGCAGCAAATTTGGCTTCTCTAAAATTGCTTTAGAGGCAACTAAGAATACATGGTATAAGAAGTGGGATTATGTGAGCTGAATGGCTGCTAAGTTTAGCACCCCTGGCCAGACCTATTAATTACTGAAAATTTGAAATTCTTAACAGTTGGAATTGGAATAATGATAGGAGATGCATGGAACAATCCATCAGAACAATTGTTAGGGGAGTCACCAACTCTTAGAAAGATGTAGTGTTTGAAATACCAGTTCCCATATGCAGAGTTTTTTTCTAGTGATGTTTGTTATTTGTAGACCAGAGAAAGCTTTCTGGGCGCTACTTTTTTCTTCGTTAGAACCCCAAATTCTAATAACTGTAATGCACAAGATGTACATATAAAAAGGAAAGATACTTGGAAGTTAGGGTTTGGAAGTCTGGTAACTTCTTTTTATCCAAGCTTTGTCCTGAAGAATGTTAACATCTGTTGGCATTCTCCTTAAAAGATTGATGAGGAAGACATACAAATTCTTGGTGTGTGTGTTTGAATAGTGGAAAGAACAATGGAGTAGATATTAAAACCACTAATGGTGGCATATGTGGTGAAAGAATGTGTCAGCAGAAGAAAAGGCAAGGTCCAGTATTTACAGGAAAATAGAAGTAGGAGGCTGGAAAAGTCATGCAATGTGGATGCCTGACTTGTAAGAAACATGTTAAGTGAAAGAAGTAGAAGAATATAATAGTATATATAACATAGGCTATAATAACATAGCTGTAGATTTTCATTGTGTAGTCGAAAAGAGTGTACATAGGAAGCGAAGGAGATGGATTGTGGTTGGGACTTTTCATTGTATTTGTTCATTTTTTGATTTGTGGAATTGGCAGGAAAGAATGCTGAGTTGATTGGGTTTTGGGCTATGAGTTGGGAATTACTGGTGTAAATAGTGATTTTATGTAGATTGCTAAGATTTCTTTGGAACTGTTCACAAATTATTTACAAAATATATTTACCATTTATGTTTACAAACATAATGTAATTTTATGCCATTTTAACAAAAAGGGAATCTGTATTGTCTTTGTTACTGGCATGACTAGAAGACAATATGGTATAATACTATTGGTATATAACTTCCTTTGGGAAAAACAGTTGTCACCAAGGCTACACTGTCTTTTGCTCTTTTTCTTTGCTATTTGGGGTAAAGTAGTTTTAGGCGTTTTATTCACTGGTTTTGTAAATAGGATTTGAATTGATATTTAAAATGTTGAGCCAGTGATTTTATATTTGAGTGGAATTTTGTAGAGGTGCTTCATTTTATCAAGTAGGATTTGCATTTGGAGAAGGGATGGTTATTTAGCAGTTTCTGGACTAGATGGTAGTTCCATAATGGACTAGAAGTGGTTCTTTCAAGAAATAGAAAGTCAAGAAGATTGTTCCTGTTTCTTTATTTAGCCTAATTTCCAGCTAAATGGGAAAATACATCTATACCTCCTTTTTTTACTTCTCTTGAATTCTAGGTCAGTTTTAAATAAGGCCATCATCTAGGTGATTTGATCCTTGATTGTGAGACTGATCTGCTACAAAGTACTACAAAGTATGAAATAAATGGTACCAATGGTACAATGCCACTATTGAAGAAACATAACTAGAAAATGTAAATATGTATACAAACAATTTCCTACGGGTAGAAAACCTAAAAAGTAAAGATATAATCCAAATATACAATATACAGATTACTAAAGAAGAAGTCTTAGGGGAGGAAAAGAGAGGGGAGGGGGAAATGGGAAAAAGAAATTATTAAGGGGAATAAGATTAAGGGGAATAAGTATAACTATATTAATTGAAAGACCAATATGAAACAAATGCTTCAAAAGATTAATTTATTTACATGTTGTTTATTGTGTAAATATATTCATATGTTTTTATATGTGTTTTAATAAAGTTTATAAATTTTTTTAAAAAGCTTTACATTTATAAGATACTAAGAAAGGTTTTATGGAATTTAGTCACTCCTAAATTAAAGTATTTTTATGATTTGGGATTGATAAGTTAATTTTTCAAGTGATTTGGGGACTAATGTGGCCAAGAGTGAAGTCCTCATTGAATCTTTGGTAGCAAATGGTTATATCTTTATTGACTTTGTTTATAGACAAAGTCTATAAGTCTATTCTTGGCCATATTCACTATTGGCCATGAATGGTGTTATATTCATAACACCATTGAATGATGGTCCATTGAAATACTGATCCTTAATATTTATCTCAGAGTGGGGAAATACCAGTGGTACACTACCTTTTACAAAACCAATAATACATTGTTTGCTTTTTAATTATTTCAGGCCATCTTTGAATTTTCCATTTCTGAGAGGATGATGATGGAACAACTTCAAGTTGTTTGAGTAAAATCAATTATCTAAATCTATTTCAGGGCAGGCAATGACAGATATGGTATGGGTTACCATGATGGATTATTTATTAACAGCCTGATAAGGACAACTTGTCTCTTGTGAATGCCTTGATAACTTCTGACATTATTAATTTCTGAACCACCTTGAGCTTGGGAGTTATAATACGGCTTTGTTGTGGTCCTGCTCCCAAGTTAAGAGTAGGTTTAACACAGTAGTACTAGGGGACTTTCACTTCACTCTTTTTTTTAAGGTATAATTGTTACAGGACTTGGTTCTATTCTCCAGGTTAATTACCATTATTTATGAGACTGCTGGTAGAGCTTGTAAAAAGTGGTAAAATTCAGTGGCTCTTTTATGCACCTTCCTTTTCAATTTTTGTCAGACTTGCTGGGCTCCTGGTTGCTTCCTGCCAAGACTGTCGTACAGACAGCATGAGTTGTAACAGATTAAAATTAAATCCAGACAAGCCTGAAGATTTGATGGTTGGAGAAAGGGGGTTAATCAATTTGAGGGAATATTTTCTATCCCAAAAGAGGCACTTTCCCTCTTAAATATCTGGTCCACAGTTTGGGGGTGATCTGAGACATGATGTCCATGCACGCATAAATTAATGCATGGTTAATGGTAGTCTGCATAAGGTAACTGGACTCTTTTTTTTTTTGTGAATGACTTAGCCACATTTACCCACGTAATCGTAAATTCCTGATTAAACCATTAGAATTAGGTCTTCAAGAAACTGGCTTTAAGAAATTATGGAAATTTTAATTGGCCCCAAACTTGGCAGCTATATTTCTGGTAGAAGTTTTCTGGTTTAAAATTTATTCTTCACTCCAGATTTTTTAATTCCAGAAATTCAGTTATTTTGCTGGGAGATAAGAAGATAAATTAGTGCTATATTTAAACAGTTGGAAGAGAGAACATTTACTTTTCTTCTGCCTATTAGTACTGCCCATTGGTATTTTAGAGCAATGTTTCTTGAATGTTTTTCTCTCAGATCCCCTTCCCATTTTAAAAAATTATGGAAGGCTACAAATGAACTTTTGTTTGTGTAGATTATATCTATCAATATTTTCCATATTGAAAATTGAAATAGATATACTCATTGCCATTATCGTTTCTCATGATTGTTTGATGAGAACAATCTCATTTTATTGATTTTAATATTATATTATTTTTCAAGATAGGTGGGCAAATAATTTTGATTTTGATTTCAAGGATTCCTGAGACATACACCGTCCCCCATCCAGGTCCAAGCTTGTAAATTTTAAATTTTAATTAAATTTTAATAGTTAATTTTTCAAAATCTCTTAATTATTAGATGCTTTGCAAATAGATTAACGCTGCTATTCTCTGAGATTTTGATTAATGTTCATGGGAAAGGCATATGTGGAGAAAAAAGTTTCCAAAACAGAATTGTGGCCTGATTAGAAATGGGAGAATAAATGGAATTTTGAGGATAAGAAACAACTTAATCAAAGCAGACTTAAGGAAGACCATAAAACCATAACCATGTGTTAAAGAATCTCCCTGTGCCCTTTTATGTTCATCTGTAGTTATTCAAATAATTAATTTAAAAAATTCAGAGGAAGTATTTTATAATTAAAATTTTCCTCAGTTGAGGAAGTATTTTATAGATGAGAAACAGCAGGCAAAGAGAAATTGTTAATATATCAAAACTTATTAATATAGGAAGATGAATTTATGAGAACAATTAACTAAATGTAGAGGGATTTAGTTTTCAGTGGTTTTTATATGCATAATTAAGATAAAGGTTAATGTAGATTAAAAAATAATGGGGATTAAACAACATAAAAAAGAATTTGAAATGAATTGTGTACAAATGATGAACATATAATTCCAAAAGTAAATAAACTCTTGAAATTTGGAACAGAAGACAACAAAGATTGTCTGAGAAAATGGGCAAAGAGTATTGGTTACAATGTACAGGTAGATCAGTGGGAGAGAATGTGGATAAAGGGATTGAAATTCATGTGTTATAATTTTTAAGAGATATTTTAGAAAATTGCTGGAATAGGACATCAGAGAAATTATTTAAGTTATGTATTTTTTTTAAAATTTGATTTATATGCCGCCCTTCTCCGGAGACTCAGGGCGGCTTACAGTGCGTTAAGCAATATAGTGTGTTAAGCAATTTCAAGTCAATGATGGAAATTTGAAAGACATGAACATTTTACCATGTATTCTTGACCTGTGGAAAAGCAAAAAAGAAATTGGAGACAAATACGTATGATGACACAAAGGATTTTGAAAATTAATATTGAGATGAAATCAGAATTCTTTTTAATGGGACCTATGGGAACTTAGAAAAAGCTTATGAAATACTGATTTTATATATGGTAACTGCAGCAAGATTACTACAGGCAGTTCTCAATTTACAACAGTTTATTTAATGACCACTTGAAGTTACAATGGCACTGAAAAAGTGACTTATGACCATTTTTCACATTTACCGGTATAACTGTTGCAGCATCACCATGGTCATGTTTTTGTTTTTTGTTTTTTATTATTTGATTTATATGCTGCCCTTCTCTGAAGACTCAGAGCGTCTTACAATGTGTTAAGTAATAGTCTTCATACTTTTGTATATTTTATACTAAGTCAGCTTATTGCCCCCACAAACTGGGTCTTCAATTTACCTACCTTAGAAAGGATGGAAGGCTGAGTCAACTACAAACTTGAAATTTGCCATATATGTTCGTCTTGGCTTCTAGGTGCTCACTAAGAAAGGATTTTTCGAAATGACCATCAGAGCATTAATATTTCCTATATTATTATTAACATGCTCTGATGCTAAGGAGTTCTATTCCCCCACCCCACCTGAAAAGAAATCTGTGCTAAATGCAAAACACAAGCAGAGGAGAGGAGTTTCAGTTTCAGTTTTACTTTCACAGCAGCAAGCAGAGACTAGGATAGGGGAGGCAAGCTTGAGGGTGAGAAGAGGGATAGGATAGGATAGGATAGGATAGGATAGGATAGGATAGGATAGGATAGGATAGGATAGGATAGGATAGGATAGGATAGGATAGGATAGGATAGGATAGGATAGGATAGGCTTCTGTGGGGCAAGGCTGAGGGAAAGAAGGGAATAGGAGTGGCCTCTGTGCTGCAAGCCTGAGGGAGAGAAGGGGGATAGGATAGGCTTCTGTGGGGCAAGCCTAGGGGAGATAGTGGCTGATCGTAACTACTCATTAATTTTCAAGCTGTTAAGTGTCGATTTATCAAGCTCAATCACATAATTTTGTAGTGGAGCATGGGTATTCAGCTAGTATTATAATACTGTAAAATACCACAAAATCTGTATCATCCTCCTGCATCCTTTGATTAGTAGACAGTGTTACCTTTTTGAAAACAGATAAATCACAAATTTTCAACAACCATTCCTTAACAATCAAGATTATTCCAAATACGTTTATAAATTTTTAGTATCATTTTTTACTACCACAAAGCTTGATACAACCATAATTCTTAATAAGCACTCAGATTCCAAAGCCTTGGTATATAGTTCAGCATTATAAAGTAGTATTTAACATTTCTCCCAAAAGATATGAAGTGGTCACAAAACCATATCATATGATTATTTTTACTAAATCCAGTGAAAGCTGCCATTGGGAAGTTCATGTATGCTTTGAGATATTTTTTGGGTCAGTTCTTAAACTTCTTTCTGTCTCATTCCTAAGGAACATAGATTGTAGAAGTGACACTTGACAAAGATTGTGCCACAGTTCTGAGGATGTAGAATTTATACATGGTCATGTCCTTTGCCTGCAGTAGTGTATCTAGCATGTGAGGAGAGCGTCCATTTCAGAAGTCTTAGTTGAACAAAGGATACTATAATTTCTTTTTCTCCCTTGAATTATTTGCTTTTGTTACTCTACAAAACACTGCAAAAGTATAGGAGTTTGTTGATTCTTGAAAGTGATCTAATTTCATGAGCAATTTTAGTAGAGAAAATTATGACTGTTGTTATTCTTTGTGGAAATTATTTTACTTTTCTAGAAAGAATTTCCTTTGTTTTAAATTACAGAAGCACTTCTTGAACAGGCCATGATTGGTCCATCACCAAACCCATTACTCCTGTCCTATCTGAAATATGCCATCAGTTCTCAGGTAATAACACCATCATAAATCCTTTCAATTTTAGAGGATGTAAATTAATGTTAATGGATTAAATATTATTTTAGCTATAGGACTGAAATATCTTTGAAGTATCTGAAGGACTGAAGTATCCTTGAAAAAATGGGAAAAAAATCTGAGCTAATCTAGTTTTAAGTAGCTCATGGAACAATTTTAAAATAATTGTGTGATTTTAATCTTTTTAAATTTGTGTAAATTATTTCCATTTTGCTGAATTGTAAGAAAGGTTTGTGCAGGGCACTGAAACGCTATCCTTGATTTTCCTCAAGGTTTTCAAGAGGCAACTGGACTTTCTGGTGTTTCTTTTCTTTCACTTCTCATCCAAGAAGTTTCTTTAGCTCTGAGGTCAGATCAGAGCTGAAGAAGCTTCTTGGATGATAAGCAAAGCATCTTCAAAGAAAAAAACAGAAAAGTCCAGTTGCCTCTTGAAAAAACACCTTTTGAACAATCATGACCTGGGTGACTGAGAATCTCCATAGACATTTACCCCTGATTTTATTCACATATCCACTTTAACTTTTGAGAATAATGTTTCTTTTAGTGAAATCAACGAATCTCATTGTCTATTGCTTTCCTGCTGATCTGCAGAACTACTGCAGATATTTGGCTTTATTGTGGGGAGTTAGTTCAAATATTTGAATGGATTAAATATGAATGTTTAATTAATGTTTTTGCAGCAAACATTTTTTTAAAAAATCTTCTATGGCCAAAAGAATAAAAACTGTTGTGAAAGACTATGCCTTAAAATAGAAATTGTCTTAAAAGGTGCTAATCAACTGATTTTGGACTAACATGGATTCCTCCCCACCCACCCCCAAAATGGATGTATCTGTTATTCTGAAAAAGGATGTTAGATACCTTGTACAACTTTTATGATGATAGTGGTGGTGGTGGTGATGATCCTTATTCTCAAAATGAAACAGGTGACTGTTTTTCCATTGCTATGAATTGCCCCATTGCTGTAAGATTCTTGGTAAAAATTGCCATTAGAGAAGCTTTTTGGTTTCATTTTAAACTCTCCTTTTTTTCTTGGGCTGCTCACTCTAATGTTGATCTGAAACTACACCATTGCCTAAAAATGTCTGTTTAAATTTGTGCCAGGCCAGTGCTTCAGCAAAGCTGTATTGCTGATAGGTGACCTTGCTGTCCCTCACCCTTTCACACAGCAGTTGAAATGGCAGGCCTTGTTTGTGGGTTTGATTAAATATTAGCTTTAGCTTGTAACCCTTTCTCTTGTTTACAGATGGTGTCATATTCTACTGTTCTGATGGCCATCAGCAAGGTAGTAATCAAACATTTTTCTGTGTTCCTCCTGTGAATTTTGTCATTCTGCCCTTTGCAGGCCTGCCTCTTAAAGAGGGCAGCACTGTATATTCAGAGCCCCCAGAAACTTGTTCAGATATGACATCAGGTGTGCAATTAGCAGATTTTGTGAGCCAAGGAGAAGTGCTAGTTTCCCTTAGAGGTTTGCAGCAAATTCTAGCCCATATGACTGAGTGCAACATTTGACCATTGTTTCTATGCTTAAAAATATAGTACCATGAATATTGGTTCTATATGTGTACTTTGGCAAGTTTTGTAAAACAAGAAAAAGAGGAAGATTTAAAGGTATAAGACTGGTGTCAGCAATCTACGGCTCTGGAGCTGCATGAAGTTCTTTCGTCTCCCTGCTGTGGCTCCCTGTCAGCTGAACCAGTGGTGGGTTCCTCCCGGTTCAGCCCTGTTCCGCCGAGCCAGTGGCGGTGACGATATGACATCATCAGAACCAGTTCTGCCCCCCTGCCCCCACCCCCCACGTTATTCTTACCTTTTATTTGGCCCCACCCCCAATCTATTGCTGCCTCCTGAATCCCAGCTGATGGGCTATGAGGAAAAAAAACTGTTTAAACTCTTGCCAGGGGGCTTCAAAGGACTGCCCTATAGCTGATCAGTGGTAAAAGGCAGTTTGGTGGTAGACCTGTGCCTCCAAAAACAAATGAGTAGACCGGTGCCTGCAAAAATAAATGGGTAGACCAGTGCCTGCAAATATAAATGGGTAGACCAGTACAGCTCTGCAAGCAGTTAAAAGCCAGGTAGACCAGTACCTCTGCTAAATCCTAAAGAATTGTCACATGACCATCAAGCCACACCTACAAAATAAGCCACACCCACAGAACCGGTAGTAAAAAAATTTAGAACCCACCTCTCAGCTTAACCCACCACTGGCTGGGCCCGCCCCTCGTCCTCCCCTCCTAGTCACTCCTTGCCTGAGAAGGTAAGGGCGGCGGAGGTGGATGGATACTTGCTCCATATTCCAAAGCGGGACAGAAGCACCCCTGTACTTGCCTCTTCTTCCGACTCTTGTTGGTGCTGCATGCACTTCAGTTGCACAGGGAGATGTGCAACTTTCTCTCTACCCTGAGACACTGGCCTGGCCCAGTTGAAGCTGCTGTTCTTGCTGACTCCATGGCCTCGCTGCTCTCACAGTGCCTTGCACAGCAGACTTAAATTTAGCGTCCTTCACAATGGGGGACACAGCGTCTCCTCTTCCTCCTGGAGCCCATTACGATGCGGAGCATCAGCTGCAGCTGGGCTGGTGAGTGTCTCAGGGCAGAGAGAAAGTTGCATGTCTCCCTGAGCGACCGAGGTGCGCACAGCACCAAAGGTAGGAAGAAGAGGCAAGTAGAGGGGCACTTCTCTCCTGCTCTGGAATAGCTTCATTTATCTGGGAGTCTGATATGGCTCTTGATTTAAATCATACGGTAAAAAGCAACCAAAGAAAAAGGAAGAACGACCTCATCAATAACAACAAAACCCCCAACCCTCGCCTGTTTTTGGAAATGGTTCAAGAGGGAACACACACACGAGAGAGAGAGAGAGAGGGGGGGGGGGGAGAGAGAGAGAGAGAAAGATTAGAGGGAGAGATAGAAAGAGAGATAGAGGTGAGAGACAAAGACAGAGGGAGAAAGAGGGGAGATGAGAGAGACAGAAAGAAAGACAAGAGACAAAGGGAGGAAGAGAGAGAGAGAGAGAGAGAGAGTAGACACACACACACACACACACACACACACACACACACACACACACACACACACACACACACACTTTTTCCCAGAGAAAAGAAAATACTGGGAGCCACAAAACCTGGGTAGGTGTGGATGGGGTATATGTTATGTGGCTGGGTGGGAGTGAGTGATGTTGAGTTGGCCACGCCCACCAAGGTTTTGTAGCTCCTGGTGTTTTCTCTGAGAAATGGATCCAAATGGCTCTTTGAGTGTTTAAGGTTGCAGACTCTGCTATAAGATTTTATTCACTTGGCAGCATTGCCTAATTGTCATCTGCTTGCTTTTATAGACCTGTCTTCAACAAACTTTTTCTTTCCTCAGCCATTTAACAAAGAAACAAATACTGTAAATGTGCATTTCACTAAAAGAAAACCATAAAAATATGTGCAGATATATTTTATTAGCTTGATTGATTTTCATGTCATAGTCTTTTCAGAACTGGGTATGTGAAAATAGAGACGTCAGATGTCACAATCATTATAGTTTTTCCTCTCCCTTTCCTTTGTAGAAATATTTATACAGTGCATACACCATCCAACTCCCAGTAATTCTGGTCAGCTTACCCTGGGCAAATCCTTTATTTGCCATTTCCCAGAATTAAACGTTGAATTTTAAATCTAGAATCATGTATTTAATTATGTTTTATGGCTCACTCATACACTCTGGCAAGTTTATTGATTGATTGATTTTATTATTATTACAAATAACTCAAGGCAGCGAACATATCCAACGCACCTTCCTCCTATTTTTCCCCACAACAGCAATCCTGTGAGGTGAGTTGCAGGGCTCACCCAGCTGGCTTTCATGGCTAATCCTGATCCTAATATAGTTGATACAATTCGGCTTATATTGTTGTATAGACTCAACCATTGTAGTTTTCAAGTCACAGTACAATATATGGTTTAGCATGTGGTGTAAACCCAGTTAATTGAGAGTTAGTAAACCGTAGTAACATTACCTATACAATAATATAACAAAACGAGGGAACTTCGTAAGTGTAACTGACTAGCAGATGGCTGTCAAAATCAAAATATGTATTGTAGGGAATCCTCAATTTACAATCATTTTTTTAATGACTATTCAAAGTTACAATGATACTGAGAAAGATGACTTATGACCAGTTCTCACACTTGTAGCATCCCCACAGTCACGTGATCATACTTCAGGTGCTTGGCAACTGGCATGTATGTATAATAGTTGTGTCAAGGTTCCAAGTAATATAACCCTTCAATGAGAACACCGAGGCAGGCACGTTCCTCAAAGAACACTTATTGGGACATGTCAAATTGGTACAGACTTGGTGGAAAACCGGCAGGAACTTAAGAGCCGGTTTTAAAAACCAGTCTTAAGTTCCCACCGGTTTTACACCCAATTAAAAGTAAAAGTTTGTCACTTCCCCCTAGAGTTTCCAGTCACATGGTCCAATCAGCATATAGTCCAGTTGCTAAGTAATTTCAGTCTCCATTTTTTGAAGACCTGCACAAACATCCTTGATTCCCAGGGGAAAGGATTTTATTTTGGCTACAACACCCCAGCTATCTCTACACCCCTTTTCCTGGCCTCTTGGCTTCAGGCTGTGTCAGCCCTGAAGCAATACGAAAAGAAACCTCCTTAGAGGAAAGCTACAGAAAAGAAAATGGCCAGCTTCAGGGTTGATAGGTTGTAGCATCCCAGGATCCTGGGATTATCACTTGCAACTTTTCCAGGACGTTCCTGACAAACAAAGTCAATGGGGGAGCCAGATTTCCTTAACTACTGCATGATTCACTTAATAATAACAAAAAACTTGTAAAATAGGACATGATTGACTTAACAACAGCCTTGTTTAGCAATGAAAATTTTAGGCTCAATTTTAGTCTTAAATTGAGGACTGCCTCTATATTTCCTCCAGGATTTATTTTCAGAATTTCTAATTTGCTAGTTAGCACCTAATTTAAAATTTTGCATTGAAGGCTGGATGCAAGACTTGATTAAAATGACTAGTCTCCTCCCCTCTTGCCTAGAATCATCCATTTTGTAGGAAGATTTAAAATCAGATGTAGCTGAAGTTTTAAAATCTATGCCAGGTAGAGTGAATAAAAAAAAAAGAAGGTAAAGATTCAGTAGGTGGTAATTATCTTCCAGTTTTAGACTGGACTGCATCTCCCATGTAAAAAGGCAATACTTGATGGTATTTTGTTAAATCAGAAAACATATTTCCATTGAAGACTTAATTGTAAAATATAAAGTTTGAGACATTTTGATAAAACATAATGGGAAGATAATTATCTATTAATGATGTTTGGCATAAGGTTCTTGAAACATCAAAGGGCTTTAGGAAAAAAATGATAGGAAACATTAACCTTGCAAGATTCAAGCCCATGTCTGCCATAATTTTTATATTACTTAAGACTAGTCATAATGTTTTTGTGGTTTCTGTTTTAGTTTGATGACTTCTCCCGAGATCTCTGTGTCCAGTCATTACTTGAAATTATGGACATGTTCTGTGACCGTCTCAGGTAGGGAATAATTGTATGTTTAGGTGCATATGTGTTGAACGTAGATGAGATACTGGTATTATCAGGCAATGGCTTATCAAATGCCTGCTGGTTGCTAGGATCAGTCTTTTAACTATGATATTACAGTCGCAAAATGTATTTATGTATGAGTATTTGCACTGAGTTCAGTTCCCAGATGGTGTGGTCTCTTTGGTCCTTTCTATTCACAGTGTAAAAACTTGATAAAACTCACTGCCTCAAAAGCAAAATCCTTTTTGCAATCTTTGAAGCCAAGTGATTCTTAGAGAAAGAATCATTGTTAACAAAAAGAACCAAGTTCTTTTTTTTTTAAAGGAGAACAAGGGACCTCAAAAGAAGAAGATTGAAACTGTGAAAACTGAAAATGGATCTTACAATATAAGCACACTAAGATAAAACGATATATTTAGTGAGGGTGCTAGGATCATTGATGATGTTACCTAGTTTGGGAAATGTCTGCAAGAAAATGGACGTTGTCTTACCTGATCATCCTGTGTCAGGGCGCCATTTGCCATCCCGAGCCTCAGTGGCTCCAATTGGCCGTGTGGTATTTGAACGCCTCAAGAAGAATTGTATCTCAGACAATGTAATAGGCATGATCCAGGCGGCTCGTTGACCGTCCACAACTCGAATTAATGAGGCATCGTGGAAATCCTTTTGCTCTTGGTGCTCTACTAGGCACATGGACCCGACTTCAGCTGAGATACAAGATGTTTTGGATTTTTTGCAAGCGGGTCTGGGGAAAGGACTGGCCCCTGCCACGCTTTGTTGTCAAGCTGCTGCTCTTTCGACTGTTTTCTCTTGCCCGCCATACCGTTCCCTGACTCAACATCCTTGGGTGAGAGACTTTTTGCACAGCGCTAACAATTTATCTCCACCTACAGTTCATCGTTATCCCTCTTGGGATCTTCCTCTTGTGTTGAAGGCTCTTACGGCCTGTCCTTTTGAACCTTTAGGTTCCATATCGTTAAAGTTCCTTTCGTTTAAGGTGGCTTTCATTTTGGCTGTCATCTCGGCCCGTAGAGTCTCCGAACTCTCAGTCTTGTCCATCAGGAAAGACCTCTGTATTTTTCACGCCAATACGGTGGTACTTCGCCTGGATCCATCCTTCACGCCCAAAGTGAACTCTCATTTTCACCCTCTCCGCCTGGGACCACAGGCCCTGAGCTACCTGTGCACCCAGGTGGGCCCCCCAGCCCTGAAGGCTGGCATCCATTGTCAGTGTCACGTGCTCAAAGTCCAGGAACTGACAAACATGTAGGATCGCCGGAGACTGCCACCACCAAAGAGAAAGGCGGAGCTGAGGAGGCACAAAGATCTTTTTTGCAGTGTGGGCGCAACCCTGCCGTTGATAAGGTAGGAGCAGCCACTGTAATGGTCTGGAGTGACGTCTGGCCCACGGAGTGATTCAGAAACAAGCCACCAGTTTGCCTAGTAGTTGTGAAAGCGTCAGTAAGGTAACTGACCGGTGTCGTAAAACCTGGGCCACCAGGTCCCGGATGCTGGAGACTCGTTCCGGAGACAAGAAGACTCGCCCTTGATGGAGTCGATCACAGCTCCCAAATGAAGAATTGACGTAGCTGGGACCAAATGTCTCTTGTCCAGATTTATGGTGAACCCGTGCTGACGAAAACTCGCGAGCACCAAGTTCCTGTCCCGAAGTGCCTGTCCCTGGGAGGATGAAAGGATTAAAATGTCATCCAGGTAGCACAGTAAGCATACTGGGATCGATCTGAGGGTAGTGGCTATGACATCCACCAGTTTGGTGAATGTTCTGAGCGCTGACGAAAGCCCAAAGGGCATAGCACAATATTGGTAATGCTTGCCCCAAAACTCAAATCTCAAGAACTTCCAGTGGCTGGGGTGGACCGGAACATGAAGGTAGGCTTCCCGCAGGTCCACTGACTGCAGCAGGTCGCCCCTGCGCACGAAGGAAAGAATTGATTGCAGCGAATGCATCTAGAAACGGCGGTATCTGACCGACCGATTCAAATGCTTTAGATTGAGAATCGCCCGCACTCCCCCGGATGACTTGGGTATGAGGAAGAGGGTTGAGTAGAACCTGGTCCTCCATTGATCACTGGGAACCAGCTCGACCGCCTTGATGTCCCAGAGATGACGAATTTCCGCTATCAAGAGACGCCTGAGATGGGATGAGTGAGGAGACGGAGTTGAAACACATTGACTTGGGGGAGGTCCCGTGAATTCTATTGACAGACCTTGAGAAACCGTCTTCCTTGCCCAGGTGTCTGAACTTGAGAGATCCCACTGGCGGTGAAATGCCTGCAAATGACCGCCCACGGGATCTATCAACAGCGAGTCATTTCCCGCGGTGAAAGGATTCCCGAGCCGCGGAAGGGACGCCTTGATTGTTGCTGGGATCTGCCCCTGTCACGAAATGGTTGGTGGTCAGACATCCTATCGGAATACTGAAAGGACTGACGGTAAGGGGCAGAACCCCCTTGTCCAGATGCGGAGGGCCGAAAGGACTGCCTCTGAAAATATGGGATATAACGCCTTTCTTGTTTACGAGTCGAAAACGGAAGTACTTTGCGTTTATCCTTGTCTTCAACAAGGAGTGGATCTAAAGCTGCACCGAACAAGTTCGGAGACTTGTATGGCACCGTAGCCAACTTCCATTTAGTTTTCAAATCGGCCTTCCAATGCTTCAGCCAAAGAAGCTGATGGGTTGCAATCGAAGAGGCGATACCCCGGGAAGCAAATTTCACTGTATTCAGTGAGGCATCTGCAGAATACTCTGTAGCCGCTATGATTTTGTTAACGTCCTGCATTCTGGTTTCCTCTGGGGGAAGCTTTTCCTGCAGCTGTCTCAACCATATCAGAGCCGCACGATTAAAGAACGACGTAGCGGTCGCCGTTCTGACAGCCCAGCTGACCGCATGGTGCACTTTGCGGAGAGCCAATTCCACCCTTCTGTCATCCGCTTTTAGGCCATCTAGCGGATCAGAGGAAGTCAATGATGAGGAGGCCAGTGACGCGATGGGAGGATCAACAACCGGTAATTCCAACAAGGAGTCCAACTCCGGTGCTGAACAATACAACTTCTTGTCCAGATTACTAGGGGTAGTCAAGGAACCAGGCTGACCCCATGGTGATTACAAGACATCGAAGAAAAGTTGCGGACACGGCACAAAATCTTTCTTGGGTTTGGACAACTTGAACAAGGCATCATGCGGGCCCCCTTCAGGTTGGGCTGACGATAGTTGAGCCCCCACCGAATCCAGGTTGGTGATTAAACAAGTTTTGTGAAGCAAAGATTTGAATAGGCGGGTCAAAAGAGGCCAGTAACGGCAGGCATGTCTGGCGCTAGGCCCTCGTCTTCGGAGAACTCCAGGTCCTCAGGATAGTCGTCAACCTGGACCGATTCGTTGGAGTAGTCGGATTCCCGGTGACGAGGGGAGCTTCGCCTGACAGATTCCTGAGGCTGCACCGCTGTTGGAGTCAGGGGAGTAGGGGCGTGCGCCACCTGCTGCATGCCAGCAGCGAAAATGGTGGAAAGAGCTGTGTTCAGCATGGACTGAAAATCAAACTGAGGGGACGCTGGTGAGGGGTCTGCCACGTGGAGCCCTGCAGCTGTTGGTGTAAAGGTAGCCTCCGGACGAGGACGAGATTGAAGCTGAGCCGCTTCGAGACCAGCCATGGAGACATCAGGCATAGATTGAGAAATGCCTTAGAATGCTGGAGCGGTGTCGGAGGCAACAGACCACCAGAAACGGCCCCGGGTTTGTCCGACACCAAACAGGGTGGCTGGGAGGTCGAGCCCAGCAAAGCAACTGTGGCGAGTCGAGCCTTATTGAACTGTCGCTTGAATGTCCTATGCCGACAAAGGGCATCTCTTTCCCCCATGGACAATGACTTATGGCGAGAGGACGTGCGACTGGACTGAGCAGCCCGCTTTCCTGCTCATTTTTTTGATGCTTTAGGTTGTCAAGGAGGGCTAACCTCCTGTTCGAAGTCAGAGGAGAGGGACGAGTTGGCCATTGAAAAAGCCAAACTAGGAGCTTGTCCAAGATAAAGATATGGAAACACTATAAAGACATATAAAAAAATTTCTGTTTTCTTTTTTTTTAAATAAGTAACGACAGCTCCTGAAACCGTCAGCTCCTGAGCGTAGCTCTACCTTCTGTTCCTATTAACCTCTTTTCTTTTTTTTAAATAAACGAACAGTCTACCAGAGTATAGGAGGGGCAACTACATACAAAGTCCAGCAAGACGCCCAAAATGACCCAAAGGAAAGGCTGAAATAGGGCCAATAAGGCTTCTGCCTCGGAGGGGGTTGTTTGGTAAATCAAAATGGCGGCCGCGCTGACTGCAGAAGACAAAATGGCAGGCACGACTCACAGAAACCCAGGATGGAGCAAGGCAGTCACCCCAAACCGCAAAGTAGTCCAATTGGCGACTCCCGGGCAAAAGGAAGTCCCCTGGAGTGCCGCAACCCCCTCGGAGCCGCCCGCAGGATCCCGACGGGACAGCTGCCGCCTGCGCATAGCCAAAGGGAGTGGCCGTCCAAAGATCGGCCCACGCTCGAAGCCGCTGTCAAGGGAGAGCCCGGCAAGTGAAAAGGCAGTGGGGGAATCCCCGCTTGTTGAAAAGGACCACCAGCGGCTGTAAGTCAAGCCAGATCGGCCACGAAGAGTCGGAATCCGGCAGCTAAGGTGCGGGAAAAAACGCAGAGGCCCAGGACGGCCTGGGAGACCCCAGATATGTCACCGACCACTCAGCAGACTGTCGGCAAGCGCTACGATTAGTAGAAAGGCAACGAAAAAAACAATAACACAAAAAAACCTTCAGCTCTCCACCGAAAAAAGGAAACTCAAAAATAAAGTAAAAACCTAACGCACCACCTAAACCAACATCAATTAGCACAGAGAAAAAATTTCCAACCCAGTCTGACAGCAACTGAGTGAAAGACTGGGGAATTATGGGACAGTGGGTGTGGCTAGCACAGAGAGCTGACAGGAAAAAAAGTCAAGTTATTTCACCCAGTTGTTGTCAGACTATGAGGAATGTTACCCAGCATGGAGTGTAGATGCAGCACACTGGAAAACAAGCAAGTTCAGAGAGTACCAAGGACCCCCCTCATGTCAACCCTGAGTTACAAATATTCTCCTTTATTAGTGATACATTTGGTATCCTGGTAAATGAATTGCATTTAAGTAGACAGTGCAATTTCTGATTAGTTGCCATAATCTGAGCAAGAGATTTCTTACATTTTGAAATAAGGCCATATTTTCAGATCACTTAAATCCTATTAATAATGTTTTAATTACATGCAGTCATATATTCTTGTAACTTTTCAAAAATTCTTTGATAGACCATTGAAATTCCAATACAAATAAATGTAATTCATAACTCTAAAAATCATGTACTTCTAATACATGAATCCCAAAACAATATGTACTAACTATTAAGGCACACATATATACCTGAGAACATACAGTGAGACTCACTTTACCCCTAACATGCTCATGCACATTCTTGATCAGTCTGAGAGATTGTGATGGCATATCTAAATAGGAGGAAGCGACATAGCTAGTCAGGTTCAATCTTCAAGCACTGTGAAGCCACTAACCTACCTGTGATAACTGACTATGGTTTCAGCAATATATATATATTCAACAATTGACTAAGCTAATGAGCTAGATTAAAAAGAAACAATACAAAAAAAGAGCAGGAGGAAGAAAAATACTCTACTATGCTGTGTATGTGAAGAGAAGCATTTGGATTTTTAAAAAGCCAGACAATTAGCAACTGAATATATATAGAATTATCATGTACGCTAATATCTTCTACCTTGTTTTCAATATTCCTGAGAGAACCACAATTGTTAGATAAGACTTTTTTTTACTTTATTTTATCCTTGATTTCAAAAAATTAAAACTCTGTAAAGATCTTACCTTTATAAATTCAGATTAAATGTGTTATATAGAGGTAACAGGTGAGGGTGCTGGATTGGATTGAAATGTGAGGAAACAGACATTTTCTCTTCCTATAAGAAAATAGAAACAATGAATATTAAATTGTTACCAGAACACTGATAAACACCTGTTACAGCCAGATACAAAGCCCAATACTTAATCCTCTTTCTGCTTAATTCAATGTTCTGCTTTTTAATTTGATCAGAATCCTTCAGCTCCGAGATTATTGCTGCTTGTTGAAAAAGTACTTGTCCCATCAACAAGATTTTTCTCTCAGTCCCCATCTGCTTTTTGGGCCCAGTTATGTTAATCACTGAATGATTGAATATTTTCTCTTTTTAATTTGTTCAAATAAAGACATGAATTGTAATGAAAGCGACAACCTGCACTGTGGTGCCACATTATGCAAGATGTTTGATGTCATTAGTTTGATACCCTTGGTTGATAATATAAATCCCCTGATATTTTACTCTTTCCTGAGAAATCCCCAAAAGAAAGCAATGGACAGCAAGTTGGTTAGAAAAATCAAAATAATAACATTTTGTATTATATTATATTTTGCGGTATTCAGATTACATCTATGCTGTAGCAATCCTATGCTAATACTGCAGATGGAAGGCTAATAATTAAGCACTTATGCAATTTCACCACAGAAGTAAGATTTGAAATGGGCATTTTCTAATTGGCAAGTTATTCTCATAGTAGGGTACTTACAGATCTTTGTGGCTTAAGCTACTGTGTTGAACATAGAGTTGCTGCATGTACTTTTGCACTGTTTTGCTCTGCTGCTTTGACTATTGGGCTCATTATTTCCATAAAGGAAGTTTACTCTTGCAAAACTATAACTGAGCTGTAGCTACAGGAAAGTAAAGTATGTCCATGACTAAACTTGATTGGACTCAATAGCCAGAAGACCTAATGCAGCAATATGGCCTTTCAAGAATGGGCAGTGGCTATGAAACTGGGAAGTCAGTAGTGGGCAGGCAAGTGGAAAGAAGGTTACAAAAATCATTGGAGCTTTCAGAAATAACATAATCTATCTTTTTTCCTTCACAGTTGAGATTTATCTGGCCACCATGACAGTTGAATAATGATGCGAACCAGAGCTTTCTTTCAGGTTCCTCTTCCTATTGTCTCATATATTTTTTCTTTCTTTGCATCATAGCCCATGTTCAAGTAGGGGAAGTCTTTCTCTGATACTTTTTGTGAGATTTCGCATTTCTTCCACACCCTTCCAAAGAAGCTAGGATTACATTTATGTTCCTGAAGATCATGGAAATTCTGCAGTAAATGTCTGCATGCCAAGCAAGATAGTCTTTTTGCTACATGACTTATTTTGTCCCTTACTCTACTTGCAGCTGCCATGGTAAGGCAGAAGAATGTATTGGCCTCTGTCGTGCCCTGATGAGTGTTCTCATTTGGATGCTGCGGTGTGCTGCCTTCTATACAGAAAAGCTGAAAGAACTGCTGGAACAGGGGGCTGCAGAGAACCAGCTCAACATGTGTTTGGAGCGTCTAGTGAAAATCCTGGGGAGCACCAAAAATCGGGCCCTGATTCATATTGCCAAGCTGGAAGATACACGTATGTGATCAGCGTTCATATGGAAGACATACTTTTTAAACTTATGAAAAGAGAAACATACTGCAGATTTTAATACAAAACATTTATAAGGCTTGAAACAGCATACGTTTCTTAGTGATCCTCATTTTTTTTTCTTGGTGGATCCACAAAACTTTATAAACTTAACAATTATTCCAAGCCCTTCCCTGAAACTCAAGGAAGCAATAGCACACTTAATCTAGGTGCACATGCTTGGTTAGGTTAAGATGAACTTTGGATAGCAGCTGCAGATGAGTAGACTGAATTGATATGAAACAGATCTTTATAACTTTCTTTTAAATCTAGCAAAATTGCATATGCCTGCAAATAGGTGAGGTTGTTAGTAAAACCAGGAAGACTGGAAGTGTTATCCTTGTCTCTAATCCTGCTCATCACTATTCATGGGTATGAGCAATAAACATATTTAATAAGATTCATACTTATTACTGAGTCTTTTTTCCACCCCGGTTGCAATCTGCCAAATTTCAAGTCATTTTCTAATTGCATGTGTCTGAGAAACTGAGTGTGTATATGTATTCATGTACGTATGTATGTGTGTTGTGTGTGTGTGTGTGTGTTTCCTTTAAGCCAGGTTTTTCCTACGTAATCAAGATGTTTCTGGAACCAGAATTGAGTGAAATCTCATTCACTACTTTCTGGATTTTTTTCTTCCTTCTTTTCATTCTGGCAGCCAAGAAATTTTGTGCTGCGTTGTGAGAGACTTAAATAGCTATTTCTGGCTTATTAGCCTTCCTCAGTAAGCCACACCCACATCTCATGTTCCTCCCTGTAAAGGTACAATGCCTATTTTCCAGAAACATCTTGGTTACGTAGGAAAAACCTGGCTTAAAGGAAAAACACACATAAAACATACGAAAAGTACGAAAATTTTGTGCTGCATTGTGAGAGACTTAAATAGCTATTTCTGGCTCATTAGCTGTTCTCAGTAAGCCACACCCACATCTCATGTTCCTCCCTGTAAAGGTACAATGTCTATTTTCTTACTTTTCGTAGGTTTTATGTGTGTTTTTCCTTTAAGCCAGGTTTTTCCTACGTAACCAAAATGTTTCTGGAAAATAGACATTGTACCTTTATAGGGAGGAACATGAGATGTGGGTGTGGCTTACTGAGGACAGCTAATGAGCCAGAAATAGCTATTTAAGTCTCTCACAATGCAGCACAAAATTTATTGGCTTCCAGAATGAAAAGAAGGAAGAAAAAAACCCAGAAAGTAATGAATGAGATTTCACTCAACTGTGGTTCCAGATATATATATAGGGTTGTTGGACAAACTATGTGATTAAAATGTAACCTTTATGGTGTTTTGTTTAGCTTCCTGGAGTGCAATTGAACAGTCCCTTGCCAAATTGGAAGACAATGTGGGACATATTAATAATAATCAGTTGAGGAATCAATTGGAAGAGTGCATTAATCTTGTCAAAAGGTGAGCAAACAACAGCCACAAGTTAAGGAATGAACAGTTTTATTCTCCATATGCAAATAAAGGTAAACAAATCTCTTCTTTGTGTCACAATTCTCTACAGTATCCCTACCATGCTCTCAGTTCATTCAGAACAGTTAAACAAAACAGGCTTCCCCACCATACATGCTGTGGTGCTGCTAGAAGGAACCATGAATCTGACTGGAGAACCACAGCCTTTAGTCGAACAACTGATGATGGTGAAAAGGATGCAGGTATGGATGGATCATAGAGGAATTCTCAGTATCTCTGTACTAGTCTTTCTGTTTGGCCTTCTATAGACAAAATATCTCTATAGATCTTTTTTTGCCTTTGCGGAGCCAGGGTGAGTGTGGCCTGCGTGGGCCATATCCAGCCCTCAGGCCGCCAGTTTCATAGGACTGATGTAGTATGTGTTGAACCCAATCAAATGGCTTATCATAATGTGTGAGCCTATTGTTTCATTTTGTTCACCAATATACAGCAGCTAAATCTGTGAATAGCCAGATATATAATCTAGCCATCGTCTTTTATATGCAGAACATATACATATGATGGAATATCAAATTAGGACATTTCACCGGTATTCATTCTGAGCTGGTATAGTCCAATATTATTTTACTACATAATAATAATACTAGATAATAACTATCTAGACTAGAGTGACCTACCTTTTTGAATGGGGCTATAGTGACATTCAAGGAATTATTTAAGGAATTTCTTGATGGATAGGCTGGTGAGTAAGACCATGACACAATCATGTATCTCTTTATGTCTCCATATCTGGTATCTCAGACACCCAATCTCCTTTCCAGAAATGAAGAGATATTAGATAATTGACCTCGATCTTCCTTTTTTTTTTTTTTGAAGTTACCTTCCTTCCAGCAAATTAGGATTCCTGGTATGAGACCCTTGGCTACTACATACTGTTGATTCTCCTTGGGTTCCATGTTCTGTCTCCTCTTTTTGAAAGCAGTGGTGGTATGGAACTTGCCATGTTACTGTTTCAGCTATTTTTTTTTAATGGTACAACTTTTCTTTACCTTTTTTGCAAGCATAGCATTGATGACATCCTAAAATTTCAAACATGTCCATCAGCCCACAGAAGTTGGAGATCTGACAGAAAGTTTTCCCTTTCCACTTTCCGTGGAATGAAAGATGCATAATTGGCCTAGTAAAAAAAGAAAAATGCTTCTCTTTTCAGAAACCCTGTTACATATCATGGCTACCAAGTAATGTTTGGATTCTTGTCAGCAGGAAATTTTGAGAGAGCAGGAATCTGCCCTGTTTGGTTGAGGTTGGGGTGAAATGGTATTTCTAGAAAAGCTATGGATAGGCTATATATTTACATATTTAGCTTATGGTGAAGCCTAGATCATTTTGTATTTTAAGTATTTTCCTTTTGATCAGACCTGAAGTTTTCCGTTATTTTTTTTCCTCTGTTCTTTGTTAGCGTATCCCTTCCCCACTCTTTATTCTGGAGATCTGGAAAGCTTGTTTTGTGGGACTGATTGAATCTCCTGAAGGGACGGAAGAGCTGAAATGGACAGCCTTCACTTTCCTCAAGGTAAGCCTAAATGTCAGGGAAAAACAGCTGTGTTTAGTTGCCTTCAGTAGGATTCTTCCAGAAGGCTGTCATGAAGGAGTGCTCAGGATAAATATGTGGCTTTCAAAAAAGGTCAGAGAAGACAATATCTCAGCAGGAAACTATGTGCAAGAAGTAAGTCCTTGGTTCAATTCCTGATATTTCCACATACAGAACTGCAAAAACCTATCTATGAAAATTGTAATTATTACAGGCAAATCCAAATTGGATAGACTAGTTCTCTGAAGTGATACAAAGCAGTTTCTTTCACTCCTAATAGAATTTTTTAGTCATGTGTCTTTGTTTATTCCAATGGTATGATTTAGGTAAACGGAAGGAATTTAATATGAACTCTTTCTAAAATCTGTATTATTCCTTTACAAATATGGTTTCAATGCTGTTTGCTTTTTCTGCATCTTCTGCAAGATGTCTTACGTTTTCTGGCATTGCACAAACCCAATTAAATATCCAGGGAATTTTTTTTTTTGGATTTCAACCCATTCATGCTCATTCAGCTATGGATCTATGTACATATTTTCTTTAGTTAGTTACTTTTGTGGATTTTTTTCTTCATTGTAGAGTGTAGAAGAAATTCATTGTAGAATGATAGCAGTGTCAGGAGTGCATTCAAATGGCTCTTTAGCTTTCTGTATGAACTATGGATGCTTTTGTAAATTTGTTTTTTGCTTTTTCTGCAACTGAAAAAAAGTTACTTATAGAGGAATAAGAATGAAAATGGAGAATGGCTCAAGTACATGACCATTCAGTGCTAGCTTCTAAACCAGGAGGCCTTCGGTGGGAATTTAAAAATTTACCGCAAGTAGTCTGTTCAGGTGTTTGACAAAGGATATATTTTTTTGTTCCTTGTGAGGAGTAGTATGTGGGAGCAGAAAGATGAGGGAAAAAGATATAAAGAAAATATAAAGAGAGAAAAACATGGGATTATCTTACTTATTTGGGCTGCGACACTATTACACTATGATTCAATGGCATGAATTCTCCAACATAAGGGGAATTGTTTACTTCCCATGGCAACTCCAGGTCAAACTGTTCTGGGGACCTTGGTCAGAATCAGCTGCTCCTGGGGCTGTATACCAAAGATTAGATGTTCTTTTTTAAATATAAGGATATTTACAGACCTATCTCATCCATGTGGAAAACCTTTCTTCAGGTATTTTGGCATAAATTGTGACAGAAAACTGCAGCCATGTTACTTTTTGACTTTGATTTTGCATATATACATGCTTTCAGGTCTATTCTTCCTCTATGTAGCTGGTGACATTCATTGCCATACTAGTGACCTGAAGCCCAGGTTATTCTTTGTATTTTCTTCTGGGTTGGTGTCTTTTGGTAGAGTATGGAGAAGTCTGCATTTAGCTGCATAATATTTTTTGTAATATAAACATAAGCCAGATGGCTATGTCTTTCTTCTTCCTTGCTTTCTTAGTAAACACACCATGACGCTACTAGATTCCCCAAAAGAGACTCAACAAATTGCAACTTAACATTCCTGGCTTGTTCAATAAATCACTACTGCAGCTCAAGGACATCGTGTATCCAATTGTCCATGCAGAGATGAATACATTAAGCATGAAAAAGTCAAGCAGATATACACAGGCACAGCCTGTGGACAAATTGGAATATTATGGAATAAAAGATAGGACAGTTAACTTGTGAAACAGCATGAAAATCAGATTAAAAACATCAAAGCTTTCCTTTATTTTTTTGGATCTTCTCCACAATGTCACTGCTGTGTCTTCAAATGCTTATTCATATTCAGCCAATGTCATAGCTAAGCAGAGATATTAAATCTGCCTTTTCTACCTCCATCATATCAGAAGAACTTCAGATTTTTTCCAAGAATATAGACATTTACAATTGCATGGCGTATAATAGAGAGCTCTGGTTGAAACTCTCCTGAGGCATTAGCTGAGCTACTTTAATATCACAAAATGTTTACAAATATTATCATTTTGCCCATGCCTTTGGTGAGTAGCCGAAGCTCTCTTTAAATTGTGTACACTGTTTTCTTTGTTCTCTGTCTTGTTTTGTCATTTTGCCATCTTTACTCTTCATTTGTTGTTGTTGCTATTTTCTTCTTTTAAATATTTTTTTATAATTTGCAAATCGCCCAGAGTTGCTGGGAGTCAGGCCAGCATATACACTTGAAGAAGAAAAAAAGGAACCTTTTTATTTTAGTCTTGATCAGCAAAAGTCCATTAAGGGTTATCAGAAAGAACAATCTATTTGTTTTAACCTTGATCACATAAATCAATTTTATATTTCTTCTTTTTACTTCTAACACTCTTGATCTTTAATCCCTTCAAATAATCTCCTAAAATTTGATTTATTTTCATTTTTTTCTTTCTCACAGAAGGAACTTTGACAAGTTTCTTTTGCAAATCCAATATAGGAAAATTAGCCAGGTTTTGGTCTCTTATTTGTATATCCCTTTTAATTACTAAAATATTAGCTGGCTTTTTTCATTTATGCAGTGTAACATTTTCCCCGTTATCATTCTTGTAGCCTATCATTTTTTAATCCACTTTCACATCTTGTCATATATAACGTCCTCTTCCATGACATCTTTTAAACATAATCAGTCTATAGAGGCAGACACTATTAAAATTTATTTCTGAACTCATTGTTCCAATATTAAAATATTTTGCATCCTTCTGTATTAGTAAATCAAATTTAAATATTCTTATTCTTTGGTTGTAATCTTTAATGCCTTTTAATTCCCTCTAATGTACAACCTTCAAAGTTCATCCTATTATGTTTTTTAAGATAGTTCAAAATACAAGCATTTTCCCAAAGAACAATTAATTCCAAAATCTTATTTCAAATCCATTTGGATCTATAGTCCATCTGTAACTTTTCAAAATCAAAGTTCCAATCACTCTTTCGCTGTTTATTCCAAAATATTTTGTAAGTTTTTAAACTTGTATTTAAAACTTCTTTTCCTGAGTATTGAAGGAAATTCCCCCAGTGCCATAAAACCTGTCGATCGAGGGTTTCCTAATAGCTATTATCAATATCAGTTAAGAAACAATATCTAAAAGTTATTTGGCCAGAGAGAAATTATGAAATTTCTTACTATATTATTTTTTCTTTGTTTTTTATTTTGCTTTCTATTTTTGTTTTCTGTATTTTTTTGTTTTCTGGTTTGTATTAGTTTTTATCTTTTTAATTGCAGTTTTTAATAAAATCGGTATGAGGAGAATCTTGAAAAATGAACCAATGTTTATGTAAGGAATGGGAATAGATTTATATAGAAGAAACAATGTTAGATGGATATTTAGATCTTTGTATTGTTAGGAGAGAAGAAAAGATTAGGAACAAAGATTCCTAAGTGATTAATTTTATTCTTTTTTTTTTAGATACCACAAGTTTTGGTGAAACTGAAAAAGTATTCTCCAGGAGAAAAGGTAAAAAATATACCAGAGTGACATTTGAGCATTATTTTCCTATATTTGTTTTTTTTAAATTATGGGAAACAAAAACAAATAAAAAATTATTAATTAGGCTAGTGGTGATTATGTAAACTGTGAAGGCGCCCATGTCAGTGACTATGAAGAGTGAAGTCCCTATATTGACGAGCAGTATAGTTTTTTATAGTGTCAGTTTGATTATTAGAACAAAAAGGAAACTTAACAGTGAATTTGTGACTGAGTTGGGATTTGAATGTTTGTGTTTAATTTTATTTTAGGAGGCCTTATGGTGATCTTTTAAGAAAATTAAAAGAAATTTAAATGCTCACTATCAGTTTTTATTTGACTTCTTAAGATTCTCCCTTTTGAAATTGGAAATCATTATAATTGGCTGCTACTTCTACTCCACCTCCTCCTTAATCCAGACACAAATTCAGCCTACTCTTTATAATTAAATTCCATTGAAACCTGGAAACAATTAAAGAGTGTTTTTCCCAAAGCAGCAATCATTTTTTAATCCAAGGTAGTTGCATAAAATATAGATAACAGTTTACCACATACAAAGGTAAGGTAAAAGAAGCAACCACTTCATAAAATTTCACTCTGCACACTATAAACAGAAACAGAAAAGGTTATCAGGGTATCAAACATGAAAAAAATATTTTTTAACCTCATTAAACATTAAAAAATGCATGTTCCAGCTACTCTAAAATATTCAGCAATATATCTTACTGAAATGCACTGTCTCAGCTTAAAATTTATAACAAATTAGGGGTAGAGTTACCAGAGCTCAATTCCTAGATTTTTAAAGATCTAAGATAATATACTGTACTGTTCTGCTGTTGCAGGATTTCACAGAAGATGTGAATTGTGCCTTTGAATTCCTATTGAAGCTGACACCACTCCTGGATAAAGCTGATCAACGGTGCAAGTAGGTCCCTTTAATGGAAACATCGCAAATAGACAACGTAGAACTTTCTATAGCTAATCCCTGGGTTACGAGTGTCCATTTAGCGTCTGTTCGAAGTTATGAGATAAACATCCCCTAGTGTTTATGAGCAAGTCTCAAAATTACGAATGTTACAGCACCACAACATTCACCCTATTCTCCCTGCTCCTGCTCCCCACATCCTGCCACACCAGACTCACTTACTTTAGAAGATCTGTCTCCTCTTTGCCATGGTTTCTTTGCTTTCGAGGGAGAGGAGAGTTGATGGAACCTCCTGGGTGTTGTAATATCGTGTGAGTTCAGGCACCAAATCTCATTTTGCAGAGATTTGGTGCCTGAACTCTTGCAAGATCACAGACCCCAGAAACATTCATTCTCATCACAAAAAGTATTTCCTGTGCCTGTCTCCTGCTCCTCCCCCCAACTCCTTTCTGCCACCACCAGGACACTTTTTGCCCAGACAGAGACTGGAAGCTTCATCTGTGTGCAAATGGGGCCTTTGAAAACAGAGGGATTCGCTCCATTTGGAAACACCCCATACGCAGCTATGAGACCTCAGTTTTCAAAGGCCCCATTTGCACGCAGATGAAGCTTCCAGTCTCCATCAGATCTCCATGTGGGCAAAAAGTGACCAGGTAATGGTGGAAAGGAGTTGGAGACAGGCGCCACAAACACTTTTCGCACCCAGAAGCTTCCATCGACTCGACTCTCCCTCAAAGGGAAAGAAATCGCAGCAGAGAGGAGACAGATCTTCGCAAGATAACTGAGCCTGGTGTGGTAGGGAGGGGGAAGCATGAGGTATCTTATTGGGTTGGGGAGGCCTTGGGGCCTGTTCCATGACTAGGCTCGCCCCAAGGCTTTCCGCACCCTGAGATACCTCATGTGCAATTAATGAACCGTGTATTCGCCAACGCATTAAATTAGCGAATGCATGGGTGAAAGCAGGAAGTGATCTCATTCATGGTACGAGATTCACTCCAATGAATCCTTGAGATATAAATGGAATGGACAGGCTCCATTACATTCATAACTCGAGGACTACCTTTACTTAGAATTTCTGTCTCTATGACTATAAGTCTCCAGTGTGGCCAGGAATATAGCAAGTCTGATCTGCAAAATATTGGCTATACATTCATCTTGGCTTTCATTTTTAAGAGTAAGCAAATACCCATTAGTTTACTGAGAAAAGAGGTAACCAGATAGGAAAAAAATGCAAGATTAGGATGAGAATAGTATTTAGACATGGTAGTTCAGAGGAGGCCTAATAATGGGGAAAGCAGCCCATATTTGGCATTTAGCCCATATTTGCATATGGGCTAAATCCTAAAAATTAGCCTCTTAAACATGTTGTTGTTGTTATCTGACAGAGTCTGAATAATTGAAAATATGGATAAGTTTCAGTTCAAACTCTGAAGTTAATTAACTACTGACGTAATGTTTGCTTACCAATATGTATTCTGTTTGTATAGGAAGAGAAGTAACCTACTGTGAGTTGAGTTGTTCAGTTCCTCAGATTTTCTAGCCAGTTTGAGGAAGACACGATGTCTGTTTGATCTTGGTTTCTGCATTACATGCAAAGTGAGAAAGAAACAGCACAACTGATATGAAGTTTTTGTTCATATTTAAATATAATTAGGTAGTTGCATTAATAGTTTAGACAAGCATTTGTTTTATTCCATTTAAAAAGTTTTGTATAATACTTCACATTTTAAAAAGTCATGAACCATAGTTTATTATAGAAGTGTGAACCAGATCAGAGGTTGGATAGGAGCACTAAGATATCCATTGAATTCAGTTTAAGTAACTGCTTTTTTAATTCACTGTCTAATGACAGAATACAGGTAGTCCTGGCTTAGCTGCCATAAATTGGTATTGGCAATTCGATGGCTAAGTGGAAAATCACATGATCACAACACACTTACAGCATTACTTCCCGTTCTGTTGTTAAGCACTTGCTGACTGATATATCATGTAACTGAAACTGATTATTTTACTTCCATGTTCTCCATTCTGTTTGTTCCAAAAGCACACAAATATGTGACCATGGGATGTTACAACAGTTGTAAATGCATGCCAGTTGCAAAGTGCCTGAATGGTGATCACATGAATGCAGGACACTGGCGGTCAATATTGTGAGGATTGGTTGCAAAACTGTCTTTTGTAACACCATCATAACTCTGTATAGTTATTAAACAAGGCAGCCAATAGGCAAGGACTACTGTATCTAAAGCAAGCGCACAATACAAATGTACTTTGTTTATATAATATAACAGTCACAGACTGGTAATTGGTATCCAATGACAGATTTTGCAGTATATACATTTAGAAAGCATTAGGAATGATGAAAATTGGACATATTGGACAGGCAAGAACAATATGTCCTTCTCTGTGAGTCAGGAAACTGACGGAATTAGCTTAGCTGTATCATCATACCTCAACCTAACTCTGCACAAGGCATTTTGGGAGCTTACTTTGACATTATCTCTGGATAAGCCACCTGGAAGTACAGGAAACAACTGAAGACAATAAAGTCAATTTAAACTTTTGTTGACTCCATATCCACCAAGTGCTGGAAGCTGCCTTTGAGTAGGTTTATTGTAACTGTTCTTAACAATGAAAAGCCTGAAAAGAACCAATTTTATATCTAGTCCTTCATATCAGGAAAAGATTAAAATATAAATAAAAATGTGAAGCAACAAGTAGAACAGCACAGCAATATTTACTGCATGAAATATTTTCATAGTTAAAAGGCCATGGAAAATAAGTCTTTTTCTGTTACTTAAAAGCATTAATGATGACTTTTTGTCCATGGCTCTTAAAGAAAGCATTTCCATGGAGAAATTTCTATTATCATTTGTCACTTCTTTTCAGGTAGTTGGGACACACTGTGAAAAACCTATGTGAGGGCAGGTCATGGGTAAAAGAAACAGATGAGTGAATTCATAACAATAACAGAAATTTGCAAAATTATATATAAAAAAGACTAAAACAGGAAAGGTATTTAGAACTGACTTCTTACCAGAAATGCTAGGGGATGAACTTTTACAATCTTTAAAAAATACGATGAATTCTATTTTAGAGGGGAAAGAAGTCAGAAAGCGGGAAAAAGGTTAATATAGCTTCAATAACTAAGGAGGGAGATGATTTGACTTTAACAAAAAGTTATTGGCCAATATCATTATTGAATAATAACTGTAAACTCTTTACAATAATTTTGGAAATCTTTTGCAAAATAATTTGTAATTTTGGAAAATTATTTAATTCATAATATATTACCATGATGGTGAACCTATGGCACGCATGCCAGAGGTGGCACTCAGAGCCTCACTTTGGCCATGCACACCGTCGCCAGCTACTCTTCTGGGTTCTGTCATGCGCATGTGCATTCGCCAGCTGGTCCAGTGTGCATATGCACGATGGAACCCAGAAGAGCAGCTGGCCACTGCACACGCTGCATGTGCATCGGTCAGCTGCTCTGGTGCATATGCGTACACACTTCAGTTTCGGCACTTGGTGCTGAAAAGGTTAACCATCACTGATATATTATCAATATTCTGGCTTTTTTTCATGCTTAGAATAATTGATTTGCTTGAGTGGCTAATCTTAAGAGAATAAAAAATACATATTTTTGCTCAGTACAACTTTCTCCTAGTTTTTGTATTTTTATATTTGGGGAATATTTTCCTTGTGCAAAATTTGCTTTTCTCAATCCAAGGCTATTTCTTGTTGATGTTTTCTGTCTCTGGGATATCTCGCCCATTGTGAAGGTTGAAGTGACCCAGATACTATATCTTTTGTTTGGGTTTCAGCATTTCCTCAAACCTTGAAAATTTTAATTCTAGACTGAAATAATTGCATTCAGATAAAGGCCTTTTACAGATAGCTCTTAAAGATAGTGTACATAATTCTTTAAAAGGGCATATTTTATGTTATATCCCCAAACCTTTACATTTTTTTATCCCAACACTGTGGATTGTGATTGGGCATAGAATAAGAGTGACTAAAATTATTTCAGTTGCTAATGAGATAATAGCATAGTAGGTATGGGTAGAACTATGTGCCACTATTTAACATTTGAAAAGGCAATATTGTGTATTATACATTTTAGAAGAGACAGGATATCAACAGCTGCCTGAGATCAGAGGAGGATTTGCTACTCCTCTAGATGTTCCCTTCTTTTCCCCTTTTCCCCAGAAGAAGTGTATGCCCACTCGCTCTCTGACCAGCTGCTCTCAAGAGAAGTCATTTTGAGATGGTCTTTGAAGTAATATATTGTGAAATCGTTGCAGCATTTACCTTAGCAGGCAAATGCCACAGAAACTTTATAATGTATTGCAATTCTGTCTCCCTCAGAGTGATGCTTAGGGTTGTGTTTTGTAGCATCAAGCTGTGCATAATGGTATGTGATTGGGTATTAAATATCAATCACAATATGTCCTCTCAGTTGATATTCTGGAGGGAGGAGCAACTAAGGAGAGAGGAGGGATTTAGCTAGGTGAAGGGATTGATCTAAGGGAAACTTATATATATCAGAGTGAGAGACTTATGAATATATATTTAATGCCAGTTAAGGCAGAAATTCATATTCTATACATATATTAAGAAAGTCAATCTACAAAGCATCAAACCGTAACAACCTCCAGGCACTTCTTCTGCATTGCCTACAGAAATATATAGAAATATAGTATTAGTGTATTGTTGATACTTCATCTAATGCCAACAGATAATTCTCTCCATGACTTCATGTAGATGCGGGTAAGCAGATTGGGCAGTCCACCAAGGGTTTGACTCCCAGGTTTTGCACTTCACCTGGAAGAATTCCAGAATTAATGGTATCAGAAACTTTTGACAGGCCTAGTAGAACCAAGGGGGATATTCTCCCTAATCCACATTTTGCTTGCTAGAAGTTATCCACAGGAGCAACTAATGCAATTTCTGCCTCATGCCCATGTCTGAATCCTGACTGGAAGGGATCTAGGTCAGGGGTCACTAACTTTTCGGACCTCCAGGATCACTAAATTCAAAATTTTAAAACCAGCGGACCACTAATATGAATCAAGTGCATTGCTCGCTGAAGCTCCTGGACTCACAATGACGGGATGGGGTCCTTCAGGCACTTAGCTTGGCCGCCTGTTTCTGCAACCTTTAACACTCAAAAGAGCCATTTGACTCGTTTCCCATAGAAAACAATACACCAGGAGCCACAAAACCTGGGTCAGCATGGCCAACTTGACTTCCACCCTGTTACATGACCCTCTTAGCTGTGCCTACCCAGGTTTTGTGGCTCCCTATGTTTTCTTTTCTATGGGAAACAGATATCTCTTTCTCTTTCTATCTCTCTCTCTCTGTCTGTATCTCTCTCTCTCTCATCTCTCTCTCTCTCTCTGTCTTTGTCTCTCTCGCTCTATCTGTAATGGAGCCTTGTGGCGCAGCTGATTAAAATGGTGTTAAGTGACACCAGCTGCCTGCAATTACTGCAAGTTCAAATCTCACCAGGCTCAAGGTTGACTCAGCCTTCCATCCTTTCGAGGTAGGTAAAACGAGGACCCGGATTGCGGGAGCAATAAGCTGACTTTGTATAAAAAAGAACACCGCTTGGGGGGGGCAAAAGCCCTACAAAGCAGGTATATACAAAAGTATGAAGGCTATTGTTTAACGCATTGTAAGCCGCCGTGAGTCTCCAGAGAAGGGCGACATATAAGTAGAATCAATCAATCAATCAATCAATATCACCCTCTTTGTCTCCTTATTTCTCTCTCTCTGTCTTTCTCATGCTCATGTCTCTCTCTCTTTCTCGCTCTCATCTTTCTCATTCTGATTCTCTGGCACACTCTCGATCTCCTGAGTGCTTCTTTGACATTTGTTGGTGCTGGATGCACCTCGGTTGCTTGGGGAAACACATGCTCTGCTGTCTGCCCTGAGACACTTGCCTGACCCAGCTACGGCTGATGCTCCATGTCTCCAGGAGGAGGAGGGGACACCATCTCCCCCATTGTGAAACACGTTTAATGTTTACATTTAACTGTGCTGCGCAAGGAGGTGCAAGAGAAGTGGGTGGGCCATGGAGGCGCCAACAGTAGTGGCAGAGAAAAAGGCTGGGCCAGTGACTCAAGGCGGAGAGGCAGTCATGCGTCTCCCCGAGTGACCAAGGTGCGCGCAGCACCAAAAAGGGCCAGAAGGAGCGCCCGTGAGACCTAGCAAGAGATGAAGCAACTACAGGGGCACTGTCCATCCGCCGCCTTATCTCTTACCTTCTCAGGCCAGACAAGGAAAGGAGTGAGGGGAGGGTGAGGGGCAGGGCCAGCCACTGTGGGATGAAAGAGCTGTGGGTTGCTGACACCCGTTACCTCGGCCCACCTGCACTACTACCACCCCTTTCTGCAACAGCATCTTTACCTCACTCTGGCCAGCAAGTTGCAAGTTGCACGTACTACCCTCTGTGGTGGAGATTTCCAGCCCCACCACAAGCTGCCTGGCTGGTCCTATATTCAGAGCTCTAGTCACAGGACTGGCCCATTGGTTATCCCGGAGCAGCTCCTACATCTGGGTGCACTGCGGACCACCAAAATTTTCTCATGGACCACCAGAGGTTTGTGGACCACCGGTTGGTGACCTCTGATTTAGATAATTCATTTCATCTGTAACTGCCACTGCATCACTCGATGTGAGGGTGATCTGGCTGCGACATCTGTCAACCCATTGATCACGAGGGCTGATTTGACTGATCTGGCTGGCTAAGTGGGTATCCCCTTCCTCCCTCATCACTCCATGTGTGTCCCTCCCGAAGCTGCATGCTCAGTGGAAGAGGATGACCATTCCAGATAGAAGGAGTGTACCGATCTCTAACTGCCACTACATCATTTTATGAATATCTTCCCCGCAGAAGGGGAGATTGGAGCCAGGTTGATAACTGTTGGCATGACTGGGTTGGGAGATGGCCACTTGAGGACAAGGTGATCCTCAGATAGAGAACTATTCATCACTGTTAGTAGCAAGTAGATAACTGTGGCCAGACCGTCACCATCCAGGGAGGACTAGAACTTCAGTGGAGGTATTAGTTTCATCTGATTAAAAAGACATCTATGTCTTATTCAAATTTTCAGAGATAAAATTGGATTCCTTACCTGTGAACCTGGTCCTTTAGACTTGGGTGGATAGCTTATTTTCTGTTAAGAACTGCATTTTCAAATAAATTATTGGTAAATTTGCCTAAGGCAAGCAGTGAGCGAAGCTAGAACTTCAACATGGATGGGTCTGTTATTCTCTCAACTCCCTTCCAGCACTTCCCTCCATCTTTTTTTCCTCAAAAGACAGGCTACTAGAAAAAGTATAGTTAAGTCTTACCAACAATCTGGAATGTTTGCAAATGGCTTTTAAATCTTGATTGAAAGTGCAAGTTACACATTCTCATAAACTTGTTTAAAGCAAGTTGAGCTATTTTCTTAAGAAAATTCATAAGGATGTGCAACTGACCATTATAGGTGGCAGTTAAGCCAGATGACATTTACCTGTCTTTTGCCATGTTCCTTCAGAAATTTGTACATCAGTTTCTTCTGTTGTTCTAGCTGTGACTGCACAAACTTCCTCCTCCAGGAATGTAGCAAGCAAGGTCTGCTGTCTGAAATCAATATGAATAATCTCATAGCAAAAAGGTATGGTTGTTTGAAAAACTTTTCATGAAAACAGCAAGAGCCAAGTTCAAGTAAAAAGACAACATTGATGGCCATTAAAAATATATTAGGTTTCCATCATGAATTGGAATAGAAGTAGAGAGTAAGTTTGAGTCTGAGTTGCCAGAGCCCAAGGCCATTCCTCAGCCTTTCAGGAATCATGTTTTCCCCAAATTTCTTAATTCCCAAGAGGAGATATTTTCAACCATTTAAGTTGGTGTGGGAAATTTTGCTTATATATATATACATAAAAGAATATTAGTATATTCTCATATTTTTGACCATGTATCACAGCAATATTAGTGTTTGAAATCAATCTCTTCTTTTGAATATTTCTCCTTCGGGGGGAAAATCTTGAAAGCAGATTACTTTGTTTTAATCCAATAGCATTTTCCTTCATGTTTTTGAGACTGAAGGCATTTATAATATGAAAGTGCAAGTTCAAATAAAATACCTTTCTGTGTAAATTCTCATTCTAAATCTGTCATATGATTTTTGTTTTGTTTAATAAAAATGTAGAAGCATGATTAAGGCTAACTACAAAGGTATTAAATTTAGAATAGTATTACTATGAACCAGTATGTGTGTTGAGTTTTACTTATACATTGAAAAGTGTCAAATGCATCACGCTTATATGCACCATTTGTATGCCTTTCCTCCTTTCCCAACTAGGGCTGCTGATCGAGAACATGCACCATGTTTAAAATCTGCAGAAAATGCTAACATTCAGCCCAACCCAGGCCTTATCTTGCGAGCGGAGCCCACTGTTACCAATATCTTAAAAGTAGGACCTATTTTGGTGCTGATCCTATGCATGTTTTCCATGGATTAAAGTATTTTCAACACAGACATGTTTCTGAGTAAACATAGCTACGACATGCAATTCTTTGGCTGTATTTCAAGAAGCTTAACACAATTTTTTAAAGGGTTATTTTTGGATTGTTATGTGGTTGTGGTTAACCTAATAACTTAAAAGTAGTCTGAACCAAAGTTTTCCAACTAAAGAAATTGTTTCAGGTATCCTGGGACACTGTTTTTCTCTAAAAAAAATACCAGCAGTTTTTGGTATAATGGGATTATATTGATGTTTAGTGATTAATTATGATTTTAAATACTAGATGATTTATAACATTATGTAAAATTACATTAAAAATTATTTTTTTCAATTAATGTGAGGAATTTCTTTGCTCAGTTCATGATTTTTTTGAGAATTGATAGTTAAGGGTTTCTTTTGGTTGTGTATTAATTGTAAAGTTAATTTTAGACACACAAACATTTTAGCAATGTCTGGGAATGAAAGCAATTGATTTAACTTCATTTTATCCATTCTAGAAACATGCTAAAGCCTACTTGGCACAGATCACCTGCAGAGTATAAAACAATTTGAAACTGTAGTTTATAATTCTGGTTAGTCAGACAATAATACCAAGATATGATTGGTACTTGTTAGAAAAGCCGTAGCGCTTGGTTCTCCCATAGGATTAAACCGAAATTACAGCACATTATTTCTCAGCACTGTGAGCAATTCAGACAAACACAGTTCAAATTACTAAATATGATATAAATGGAGGCAGTATCAAATTCTATTCTAATTCTAGTTCCTATTTTAGAAAAAACTTTAGTAATTGTGTCTAGCCAGCATATATCACTTAATATCTCTTTACTTATTTCAGAACTAATTATAGGAATTGTTTGTGATAAAATACAAGATTAAACTATATACACTACAGACTTAAATGTACTTTTAGTCAAATGCCTCCAAATGTGGCTGTCAAATTTAAATGTAAGGGGAGAAAAATTAGATACTAAATTCATATTGCAAATGTAGTCAAAGATAAGGTAAAATTGGTCCCCAGACTTAACAAAATCTGATTACAATATTTTAAGGAAGAAAGGAGTCTGGGCTGGATATCAGCTTCCGGTACTTGTTTCCTGTGTGGTTATACATAGCTAGGGCCATTTTATTAAAGTGTTGAAAGCAGATTTTTCTTTTAGTCAAATCCCTACGTTTTGTACATTTAGATCCACCTTCCTTATTTTATTTCTTTTTATATCAGACAATGGATTCAGATCACTCAAAATCCCCAGAAGGACTACTGGGAGTCTTGGGCCATATGCTTTCAGGAAAGAGCTTGGACCTACTATTGGCAGCTGCAGCAGCTACAGGAAAGCTGAAATCCTTTGCTCGGAAATTCATCAAGTAAGTATATATGATGAATTGTTGAAAGTCAGGGTTGTCTGTTATTCCCCCTCCTTTGATAAACTAAAGAGTGTGGTGTAATATCATCATTTGATAAGATTGTTTGCTCCTGGCTATGGAGTTGCCTATGGAAATTGCAATGCGACAGTTTCATTTTGCTTGAGTAAATTGATACAGGAGCAAGTGGCAACCTTTTTGGGACTCAGGATTGCACTTTCAAAAATTATTTGTGAGAGCAGCTACTGCTACTGCCAGGGCCATAGTGATTAAACAGCAGCATTACTGAATGGGAAGAGGACAGAATTTTCTGTTTATTCCCCCTCCCCTTTTTAATCAGGTTTTTAACTAAAATTTGCTTAATTATTAAAAAGTTAAGATTGTACTTTACCTAAGGTTTTGTTTTCCTGCAAATCATAGAGTTAAAACTCCCATTGTTATTCAAAGTACAGAATATTTGGGAACTACAAAAATGAGGTTGCTTCTTGCTCATTCCTGCCAGTGCTTTAGAGCTCTAATTTGAAGACAATAAAGTTGTGAGCAAAACAACTATAGGGCTATGTGTCATCCTCAAAGGTTACTGTGATCAGAATTTTATCTAAGTCCTATTAATAAATGAAGATATTCTAGTTAAATAAACAACAGCTGGAACAGGTTACTGTGTTCTGACCTTTATTGAATGTGTTCAAGCCAACATTAACTGTCCTTATGTAAAGTCTTAAATAATCAGCTCTCTTAAGAGAGTAAACTGAATTAGATTTGCAATCAGTGAGATGACAATCAGATCTGAACATGAGGTG
The DNA here is from genome assembly GCA_038048745.1 of Coluber constrictor foxii. Taxonomy (NCBI): domain Eukaryota; kingdom Metazoa; phylum Chordata; class Lepidosauria; order Squamata; family Colubridae; genus Coluber; species Coluber constrictor. The sequence continues at coordinate 78,592,603 of CM075961.1, forward strand.
ACCTTCCATATTAAAAAAAAGATATCATCATCTTCATCATCAGAGTCTTTTTCATGAGATATGTTCCGCCCTATATGGAAGAGATCTCTGTAGATCTTTGAAAAAAAGATGTCAGTGCTCAAGAATATTGAATATTTCAAAACTGTTGCTAGAGCATTTGGTTTTCATCAATCCATCATCTTCAAATAAAGAAAATGCATCATTGATACTCTTTCTATGGATGATCATACCATACTATAAAAGTCACCCCAAGAACAAAGTGTACAATACTATGGGTGACTGAGAACAACTCCAGGCTAAATAGCAAAGCTTCTGCAGTCCTTTCTTTTATTCACAATAAGTAAAACACTGAATAAGAGTGATCTACATATATAGGAGGGTCTAGTCAAAAAAGCCAGTTTGGTATTGTGGTCAAGGCACCAGACTAGAAACCATGAGACCATGATTTCTAATTCCACCTTAGATATAAAGCTAATTCCACCTTAGATATAAACCTTAGATATAAATGAGTAACCTTGGGCTAGTAACTTTCTCTCAGCCCTAGGGAGAAGACATTGGTAAGCTACTTCTGAAAAATTTTACCAAGACTTTTCTAGACAGTCTCGTTGAGAATTATTGAGAATCAGACACAATTGAACAGAAGAAAACAAAAAGAAAAAGGGAACCCCTATTCTCCAGAAAGAAGATTGCTGCCTTCTTCAAGTTTGACAAATACCATCTGGTTGATGATAGAGGAGTTGAACTTTTGGATAGTAATGAAAAATGTTATGTTGGGAGAAGATGCTGTAATTCCAACAAGAACCTCATCTCAGCCGTGAAGCATGGGAATATCATGGTTTGGGACTGCTTTACAGCCTTGGGGTGAATTGAGTAAATAATAGATTCTAGGTTGAATCAGCAAATACTGTTGGGGTTCATCTGTGAGCTGAAGTTTAAATAAATGTAGGCCATGTAGCCCACAAAAAGAAATCTATAACCAAATGGCTGAAGCAGAAGCAGTTTAATACTTTGGAATGGCTGAATCAGAATTCTGAATATTAATGATTAGAAATGTTCAATAATATCTGAGAAGTGCAACTTATGCAAGACAGCCAAACATATCAATGAGTTGATACAGTTCTGTAAAGAGCAGTGGGCCAAAATACTTCCAATTTGATATGATCAAAAGGTACTGGAAATGCCTGCTTAAAGTGATTGCTGTTAGTGCCACAAGTTAATAAATCTAGAACGTTCCATATGTTTTCCAAGAAGTCAATGAATGTTGGCTTAATATATTCCATAAAGACACAACATTCTTTCGTGTTTCATCTGTTTAACCAAGTCTTTTTATTTATTAATTGGCCATAGATGAAACTCAGATAACACTGTAGGTCATACTGTTTCAGGTTTACAGAAGTTTCAAAAGGATTCACAAACATTCTCTTATCATGTGAATAATATAAAAATCACTAAATAAATGCAGAGTTTATTTGCTGCTCCCATTTTTGCTAAAGAAGATAGAATAACTCTGCCCTGTATTCTTTGATATTATGCTGAAAACTAACCTAGTAACATGTATCAGAGCAGTTTAAGGGCAAATTATAGTCAGCTAACAATTCTAGTTTTTCCATTCATGGCACAAGCAAAAAAACAAGTTGAATAATTTAACACAGTTCAGAAGTCAAACTGGGAGAATAGTGGGATCCTTAATATTCTCTGAACTTGGTTGTTTTCTTGCAGACATTTCATCACCTAACTAGGTAACATCATCAGTGCTAATTGAGAATGGAGCTTGCTCTTATTTTATATAATAGTGTTTTGCCCTGGTTAGTGTTGGTGGGAGACTAGTAAAATGGATTAGCAGATCATTCCTACCAACACTGACAGAGCAAATTACTAGAATATAAATTGTGAACAAACTCCATTTCTTAATAGCACTGGTGATGTTACCTACTGTATTTTTCACACTATAAGAAGCTGCGGATTATAAGACGCACATTAGCTTTAGAGTAGGAAGACAAGGAAAAAAAATTGCCTCTGCCTCCCAGCATCCATCTGGTATTCACCCTTGCAGCCAACAGCCTGCCTGGTGTTTGTCTGCTGCCTCTGCCAAGGAACGCTGGAGCCTTCACTGCTGAGCAGCTGATTGGTGGTTGGATTGGCAGTATTCCTAGATTGGTGGTATTCCTGTTCGCCACCGCCAGTTTGAATGGGTGGTGGTGATAGGTGGCGCCAATCCCTAGAACAGCTGATCAGCAGTATTCCAGGAGGCCAATCCAACTGCCAATCAGCTATTTCAATGATTCTCCAGCCCTCTTCCTCCGTGCTGCAATATTTGCTCTATAAGACGCATCGATATTTCCACCCATTTTTTTGTGTGTGGGGGGGGAGTGTGTCTTATAGTGAGAAAAATACAGTAATTATGTCTATAAAAAAACAACCAAGCTTAGAGAGCATCAGGGACCCCACAGTTCAACCCTGAGCTACAATATTTTCTTCTATGGGAGGTTATTAATTGGTGGTCAAAGTTCACAGGGTCTGTTAAGGTAGTTGGTTTGAAATAGGAATAGTTTCTAAGCCAGGAGTATCTAGAATTTCTAGAGTAAGGGACATGTGCTGGGAGCAATACTCAAACAAAACACACACACACCAAATTATTTAAAAATGTGATTTCTATTTATTTAAAAGTATTAATATTCAGTCAGTGAAATAGAGTCGATAATTTATCATCTGAATTTTTTATACTTTTCCTCTCTGATTAAAAATTATAATTTAATGGCAACTGTTAGAAAGATTCTGGGAGAATTCTGTAAAAAAGGGGGGGATTTGTATACCAACAAGGCAAAGGTGAATTCAGATATTGTTTCAGCACCTAATAATCCCTTAGTAGAGAGATATGAAAATGAAGACTCAATCATCCAAGCCAAAAACATCTTTTAAAAAAGGCTAAATCGTAGCAACTAATAGTAGTTGTCACAATTTAGCTTTTTTAGATCACTTACTAGTGATTTTTGTCCAGTAAGCACCAGACTTCCTATCTGGCACACTTTTGCTAATTGGCTGTAATCAAATAACTGCAATAGCAATCAACACTTGAGTAACTTTTATTACCAGATTATTAGCTGCCTTTTTGCCTTAGAGATGCCTTTTTCTTTAAAAAAATGTATGGGTGAATTATAAATACCAGATGATATGATAAAGTACAACCAAAAATATGCTAATATAATCTGAAAATTTTACATTGATACTGTATTCAATTTAATATAATCAGAAAAGAATATACTGAATAGTAATTAAAGGAGTGACATTTTGAAGAAACCAAGAGAGTATTCATAAAGAATCCATAAGAAAAGTACCTCAATCAAATTTCTTTCTCTATTTCATAGGGCATGTATTCTGCTGTCCTTTCTCAGGCCAGTTTAAGAGCTAATTATTGTCAGCTAATCTGTTTTCCCTTTCCTTCACTTTAGAAATAAGTATTCTTTATGCCAGCTGTATACATTATTTATCCTGTGTAGAGCACATTAAAGATCTGGAGAATTATTGGATTGAGCGGAGCTATAATCTTGCCACCACTTGTCTCTTTGGTAATCTACAATGTTGGTTAAGATTGGTTTCAGGAAGAGGTCAAATAATGATCTTCTAATGAAGGGCTTTTTCACCAAGCCAGGATTTTCCCAACCTTAGAAAAGAAAAGTCCAGAGGTTCCTGAACAATTGTTACATTGCAGCTTACTAGAGAATGGACCAGGGTTGGGAAGATTTTACCTCAGTATAATTGTTACAGGGTAGACGATTACTACAGCAAAATAATGTCTATAATAATGACCTACCAAAGTCTGAAGATGCAGAATTCCTGTATTATGACTGCTTTTGCCTCATTTGGAAGGGAATAATTGTCATCTACCTGATTTTTAAAGATTATTTTACACATTAATGATACCCGCTTTTTTAAAAAAAATCAAATTGTTAAAAACAGTTAAAGTGAACATTTAGTATTTTCATTCTCTACACATTTCAGGCTCAATGAATTTACCAAACATATCAGTGGAGAAAGCTGTAAGTCCCTTTCCTTTTGTCTTTTTTTTCTTCTTCCTGCCATCAAGTGTCTGCGTAGCTAACCCTGGAAATACAGGCTTTCATGGGTTAACCATAAAAAGCTGCTAGGGAAGGGGGCCTGGGTCAGGGAAGAGTTGAAAGTGAGCATGGTGCCTGGCAGCGTAGGCTGGCCCAGCTCAGCATTCCTGATGCAACAAGGGGGACATTCAAGTTATGACTGGGGTCTCTTTGTCTTTTTGGCTACCATGTGCACCAGCCTTTCCTCCAATCCCAAGAATAGTGACTTTGTGTGCTTTGGGTGGGGTGCGCAACCCTGAAGAAAAAGGGTTAACTTGCAGCTGTGTGTCTCCTTCTCTCCCCCCCCCCCCCTTAAGTTTAGTGCACCCATGTAGTTCAAGTCCTTTGGATGGAGTGATGTTTGAATCCTACTCAGCCCAAGATAAGGAGTCTGAATATGTTTGCATGTGATTACACACGCAAAAGCTCTCTGACTTTCCACTGGACAAATCAGGAAGGAGTTTGCAGTTGTTGAAAGAGTTGTTTTGTTTTCATTTGTGTGAATGTTGCAGTTTTGCTCCAACTAGATTTATTCTCAAAATAAATTGGATTTTAATTCCTATAATCTTCCAGCCAAGTATTATGGAAGTGGAAATCCAACACAGTTTGGGGAAGGCTGTTTTAGAAGTTGTATAATTTCATCATTCCAGGGGGGTTGATAAAATTTCAGAATCCAGAAAAATAGAACTTTCCTTTGCCACTTAGCATAATGATATCATTTAATACTTGTTTTGGAATTACACAAATTAGAGCAAAACACACCAACTTTATTATTTATATGCTTCATTAAAAAAATTACTTGAAATCTGGGGGAAGGGATGGATGGAAGTGTTTAACTGTTTATTTCCGAAAATGTTTGGTGCCCTATGCTTTAGAATCCTTTTTCCTGTCATGTCAGTGTTTTGTTATAGATGAATAAATAAATGAAGTTATACGCAGAGCATGAACTGTGATGGCTAAAATTTTTGAAAATCAGATTTCCATTTATTTGAAGGAGCATTGTTGATGAGATTTGATTTATTTAAATAAATAAAAATGAATGAGTTGGTATATTCCATTAATGGTACTGTTTAGTGTGATGGTGGCTACAAAGCACTTTTAGCCCATCATACATCAACATTTTGATTTACATATGACAATTCTGATTTTTATCTCTTCCTTCTCTATCTGAAATCTAGCTAAGGGAGCCTCAGTCCGAGCACTTCTCTTTGACATCTCATTTCTTATGCTGTGTCATGTTGCCCAGACCTATGGCTCTGAGGTAGGAACATTCTGACTTTAGTATTACATCTCACAGAGAAAATAGTGAGAAGATCATGCTCAGATATTTATCTTTCAACATATACTGCACAGAATATCTTTTATTTGCCATTCTTCTCTACATGCTGGCTGAGATTTTGGGGTTTATATTCCCAAACCTCTGGGCAGTACCAGATTGAGGTACCTGACATATATCTTTTTAAAGAATAAGAATTAGACCCTAGTGTTGGTGACCATCAGTTTAGAAAAACTTACACAATAATTTCTAAAATTCTGAAGTTCTACCAATCCACAGTCAAACAGCCTTAAATTGAAGAAGACTTGGGACAGTAGTGAATCTTCTCCAAAAGGGCTATAAATTGCAATGGTCATTGCAATTGACATTGACATTGAGACTGACACTCAAACAAACAAAATAAGGAAGCAGATGATAATGCCTTCTCTGCCTTCCTCTTCCAAACGATTGTCATCTAATAATTATTTATCTGTAGTGCAAATAAAGAATTCTGCAATAAAAAGTTCTGTTGTTAGTAACGGGACTATTTTTTTCATTGAGCATTTCATGTATTTTACTTACTAAAAATTAAATATTTCTTGTTTGCTGTTAGTCACATTTCCAAATAGACCGCTGAAGGAAATTTATTATGCATACTAATAAAAGCAGTTGTAAACATAAAAGCCATTAAAGAGAAATAGAATCCATAGCAATAAAATGTTATAGACATACAGATAGTTTAATTACTGCATGTGGTTAACTCTAGATTGCTCCCACAAATTATGTTAATTTGGGGAATTCTTTTATATATGTGTCGTAAAGCCTCTTCCTTTTATTTCTGGAGTGAAATAAATTTCTTTTACTCCCATGTGCTATTTGTACAATGCAGTAAGTAGCATACTGTGAAAGTATTTCCAGAATTATCCTCTGATTGTCCAACTATTCGCTAGAGGGTGCTATTATCCTTAGTTAAGAATTTCATGCTATATTATTTCTTGGTTGGCTGCTTTCAGGTGATCCTGTCAGAAGCTAGCCCTCCAGGAGAAGTGCCTTTCTTTGAGACCTGGATGCAGACCTGCATGCCAGAAGAAGGGAAAATTCTCAACCCTGACCACCCTTGCTTCCGACCTGATTCCACCAAAGTGGAAACGCTGGTTGCTTTGCTGAATAATTCTTCTGAAATGAAGTTGGTGTAAGTATTTAGTGAGGAGCCCCTGGGCTTTGAAAAAAATAGATTGGAAATTAAATAACGTAAAACAAAATAAGGGTAAGTGGGGAGCTGGATAAGGTAGAATAATGCCTTGGATAAATTCTTATATTCATTTTGCTTTTTTGCCTCCTTCCATAATATTGCTACTACTGAGAAGGCAGATGAAATGGCAAGAAGCGTGTCTAAGCATCTCTGCTGCCATCTTGGAGATCCTGAATGCTTGGGAGAATGGGGTTCTCACCTTTGAATCTGTCCAGGTATCTTTCTTACCCAGAGATTGTATCAAGACACATATATGACACTCTAGGGCTTTTAAAAACTAGAAACATTTGAAGGGAAACACTGGATTAAAGAGCCCTGGGTTGTTCTAGAATTGGGCTGATCTTTAATTTAATTTAATTTAATTTAATTTAATTTAATTGGAAAATTTAGCATTATCCTCCGCAGTAGGAGTGGGTAGACTGGAGAATGTGAAATTCAAGAAAGCATATTCAGGGACTTCTGGGGGAGGCATGTGGAACTAAGCATATCTCCAAAAGAGATAAGACAAATTGTGGCAAAGATTAAAGAATTAAAGAAGATCCAGGCTTTTTTCCAGCACAGCACATCAGTTCTCTTCCCACCTGTTAAAGAGACTACCCCACACGTAATGGAATCTCTCTGGCAAGCAATGTTCCTTGTTCTCGAGGTTGGCTAAAAAGAGTTCCTCGGAAGGAACTTCTTAGCCAACAAATGTCTAAGCAACTGCTTAGAGAACAGAAATACTGCTTTGAAGAGCCTCTGCCTGGTGCAGGATGAAATCTCTCCAACAAGAAGCTTTTGTGCTTTCAGGGAGGATGTCAAGGTTTGATTTCAGAATGGACCATTTTCAATCAGGAACCAACCCGATTGAATTGTCTCTGGAGATTCTCAGTCCTCCATGTCACATGTTGTCCAAAGATGCTTTTTCAAGAGCAACTGGACTTTCTGGTTTTGCTTTGAAGACATTTCATTACTAATCGAAGAAGCAAAACATCTTCAAAGAAAAATTAGAAAGTCCAATTACCTCCCTCTTGAAAAAACACCTTTGGGACAACCAGGTTGACTTTTTGGGAAAGTCAGCAGGGAAGATTGCAGATGGTGATCAGATGATCTCAGAACACTTTGCAACCTGTTGTAAGTGGGATTGCCTAGATTGCAATCACATGACCCCTGGGATGTTGCAATGGCCATAGGTTCTATGCTGGTTGCAAGTCCTAGCAAAGATTTGAGATTTTATGATTTTAGAAATTGGGCACTAACGGGGACTAAAGACTAGGCAGAAGAGGAAAAATGGGGAACAGTAGAAACTTGCCTCTGATTTCCTTGCCTGATGGGGATTTCAAAATGACACAAAAGGTTATATACTCCAAAAGATTTTCAAAGAATGGGGCTAGAAATTAGTAACTGCAATGTCAGTAATGTCAGCAATGATGTCTGCTTTTATGGATAGATTATGTCCAAAAGATGTTAAAGTAGGAACACAGATGTGAAACAAATTTTGCCTGATGCAGAAACATTATTTATTTATTATTTATTAGTTCAATTTATATGCCGCCTTTCTCCGAAGACTCAGGGCAGCTTACAATGCATTTAAAAAAACATTATAACAACATTTAAAAATTAAAACATTAAAACCCTTTCACACCATTCATGGCTGGATTTCACAAGATCGCAACAGCGAGATCAACAGCCCCAGGCCTGCCAGAAAAGTCAGGTCTTCACCGCTTTTCGGAAGGCCAATAGGGTGGGGGTGGTCCGGACTTCAGGAGGCAACTGAGGGTAGGGCTGAGAATTTTGTGCAATACCTGCATGACAAAATCACTCAGATTAGGGAAGGCTTGGACTCCGACTGGGTAGATTCGGATGGGGTGATGGAGATGGGTTTTGCGAGTGTTACCTGGGAGGAGTTTGATCCTGCAGCTCCTGAGGACATGGACGGGATTCTGGGTAGACTTAGCGCTGCCACATGTTTATTGGATCCGTGTCCCTCCTGGTTGTGCTGGCCTCCCGGGCGGTTACACAAGGCTGGAGATTATTATTATTATCCAGGAGATTATTATTATCCAGGAGATTATTAACGTTTCTTTGAGTGAGGGTTACTTCCCCCCTGCTTTGAAAGAGGCGGTGGTGAGGTACCTCCTCAAGAAGCCTTCCTTGGACCCGGTTGTATTAGCGAATTATCATCCAGTCTCCAACCTCCGCTTTCTGGTGAAGGTTGTTGAGAGTGTGGTGGAGCGACAACTTCCCCAGTACCTGGATAATGCTGTCTATCTGGATCTGTTCCAGTCGGGCTTCAGACCGGGGCACAGCATGGAAACAGCATTGGTCACATTGGTTGATGATCTGTGGAGGGCTCGGGACAGAGGTTGCTCCTTTGCCTGGTCCTATTAGACCTCTCAGCGGCTTTTGATATCGTCGACCATGGTATCATCCTGCGTCAGTTTGAGAGGTTAGGAGTGGGGGACACCGTGTTGCGGTGGTTCTCCTCCTTTCTCTCTGACCGTATGCAGTCTGTGTTGGCAGGGGGTCAGAGGTTGACCTCAAGATGCCTTGTTTGTGAGGTGCCTCAAGGATCGGTCCTCTCACCCCTTCTGTTCAACATTTATGTGAAGCTACTGGGTGAGATCATCTGTGGTTTTGGGGTGAAGTTCCATCAGTATGCTGATGATATTCAGCTGTACATTTCCATCACTTGACGTGATGTCCTGGTGTCTGGAGGGGGATCTGTGCGGATCTGGAGGGGGACAAACAGACTCAGACTCAACCCCTCCAAAACCAAGTGGCTATGGTTCCTGGCGTCCCGGTATAGCCAGCTGGTACCATCGCTGACTATTGGGGGTGAGATTTTGGCCCCCACAGAGAGGTTTCGCAACTTGGGTGTCCTCCAGGATGTGCAGCTGTCCTTTGAAGATCGTGTGTTAGCCGTGGCCAGGGGGGCTTTTTATCAGGTTTGTCTGATTCACTAGTTGCGCCCCTTTCTGGACCGGGACTCCTTGTGCATGGTCATTCATGCCCTCATCACTGCCCGGCTGGACTACTGTAATGCTTTCCACATGGGGCTCCCCTTGAAGAGCACTCGGAGGCTCCAACTGGTCCAGAATGCGGCTGGGTGGGTTCTTATGGGAGCGACACGATGCACCCATGTAACACCTCTCCTGTGTGAGCTGCACTGGCTCCCGGTGATCTGGGTGCGATTCAAGGTGTTGGTGATCACCTTCAAAGCTCTCCATTGCTTAGGACCTGGGTACTTATGAGATATGTTTTTAAAACTGTTTTTAAATTTTGTATATGGGTATGTTTTATTGTTGGTTGTTCACCGCCGTGAGTCCTCTGGGAGAAGGGCAGTATAAAAATTGAAACAAACAAACAAACAAACAAACAAATAAATAATAAATAATAAATAAACAAACAAACAAACAAACAAACAAACAAACTGGTTCCAGAGAGCTGGGGCAGCCACAGAGAAGGCCCTCCCCTGCGGCTCCACCAGCCGGCATTGTTTAGCTGACGGGACCCAGAAGAGACAAAATCTGTGGGATATTACTGGTTGCTGGGAGCTATATGGTAGAAGGTTGTCTCGAAAATAACCTGGCCCTGAGCCATGTAGCACTTTAAAGGTAATAACCAACACCTTAAATTGTGCCCGGAGACCAATAGGGAGCCAGTGCAGCTCGCAGAGAATTGGTGTAAGGTGGGTGTATCTAGGTGCACCCACGATAGCTCGCGTGGCTGCATTCTGGACCAACTGTAGTTTCTGAACACTTCAACGTGCTGCATGTAGAGCGCATTGCAGTAATCTATCTGTGAGGTGACAAGGGCATGAGTGACTGTGAGGAGAGCCTCCCGATCAAGTAGGGTCACAGTTGGTACACCAGGTGAACCTGTGCAAAGGCCCCCTAGACACAGCTGTCAGATCTTCTAATCTTAGCTGTGAGTGTAGGAGGAAACCCAAATTGCGAGCCCGTTCTGACCCCCCCCAGACCAAGGATGGACAATCAACATAGTCTTTAGGAGGCAATACCCACAGCCACTCGGTCTTGTCTGGGTTAAGTCTGAGCCTGTTGACTCCCATCCAGACTCTCACAGGTTCCAGGCATCGGCACATCACATCCACTGCATCACTGAATTGACACGGGGTAGAGATATACAGCTGGGTATCATCAGTGTATTGCTAATACAGTCTAAGGAGCCACGACTTGGCTCTATTTAAGAACATTGCACAGGGAGTGAATCCTGGTTCTCCGAAGAAGGTCTGCAGACCAAGAGGTCTGTTTTATCAGCGGCATGGAAAGTAAAAATTAAAGTCAATTTGGCTAAAAATTTTCCCAGGAAGGGCTCAACCACTACAAAAGAATGCTGATTAACTGTGTCTGCTTTCAGCTTGGTTAGTAATGTTTCAAATCCTGAAGTTGGTGATTCATTCTTCAAGTAAACTACAACTGAGCTTGTCCATAGATTAAGGGTCATCCAGGCTTATGGTTGTTTCACCATTGATTTCTTTCCTCCCTGAGCTGGCCCAGCCAGCCAGCCTGCCCTGGTTGAACTGAGGTAACTAACAACCTTGGATAGTGAAAAGAGCTCTAGGACCCAGGGGAACACAGGCAGCCAAGCTCAGAGAGCCAGACTGCAGATTCCTCTCCATAGCTCGATCGGCTCTGCTCGCTGCACACCAAGTTATTTCCTCTTTGTTGCTTCGACTGCTTCCTTCGTTTGCCTTTGTTTGCCTTCTCCCTTCTTTGAAACGTAAAGATAAAAAGGTGACAAGTACAGTGAAGCAGGAGGTCTTGTTCTCCTTTGCTCCCCAACAGTCCAGGCTGTTTCCACGCAGGCTTGGAAAAATGGGGATTCCCTTCCGAGAAGCCTCTGGCTACTTTGCCTCGCGTGCAAAGGAGTTCCCAAACTCACTCACTAGGACAGTTCCCATTTGCTCCCCCAGCCCACCCTGCTCATTCAGCTAGACCACTGCCTTGCCTTCCCTAGAGGGACTCGTCAAGTCTCAGAGTCCTTTGTCAGAGGCATTGGTGGCAGCTTGCAAGTCTCCTGGTCCCAGTCTCTCCCCAGCCCACTAAGACTTGCCCCTCCCCAGCCCACCTCTCCCTTCTAACCAGAGGGCTGCCTTGCCCTCCCCAGAGGGACTCCTGGGTCTCAAGGGTTAGAGAGTCCTTTGTTGGGAGCATCCATGGGAGCTGCAAGTCTTCTGGTCGCGGCCTCTTCCCAGCCTTCCAAGAGACGAGCAGCTGGTTCCTCTCCGTCTGGACCCTCCCAGCCTTCAGGCACCAGGAGATCATCTGAATGGGAGCCCTGGTCTTTGGCTTTTTCGCAACACTTGTCTTGGTTGCCCATCCAGAGGAGATCCCCGGCATCCCTGCTTAGCAATGGAGATGTCGAGCTGTTGAAGCCGCTCCGCGAGAACCGCGGTTCTTGGACCGCTTCAACTCGCTTCCTCGTGCGGCTCCTCTTCCACTTTGCAGAACCAGAAATATTGGATGTTGATGATGATGTTGATTATAAGATGAACAAAGCAACTAAAATGGAAACACAAACAAGTCAAGAGAATGACCCAGATAAAGACTTTCTGGATGTACAAAAAACAAACAAACAAAACCCTTGGTTAAAACTTTGAGAATCAAAGTGGAAATATGTATAACAAGCATTGGCTTGGATAATGACTTTTTAGTAGATACAGATAGTCCTTGAGTTGGGAATGTAATGGAGCCTGCCCATTCCATTTGTAACCTGAGAATTTGTGGGAGTGAATCTCGTACCTTGCACAGGATCACTCCCTCCTTTAGCCTTCACGTTTGCTAATCGAATGTGAGGCTTGTTAAGTGCACATGAGATATTTCAAGGTTTGGAAGGCCATGGTGGGGGCCCTACTGATAGAACAGGTTGCCTGCCTAAGACCACCCAATGCTTGCCCAACCCACTGAAATACCTCATGCTCCCCACAATTGCTTACCCCCAGCCTGCCATGCCAGGACATTTACCTTGTGAAGATCTAGCAACCAGTCTCCTCTCCAGCTTCTCCGATGTGCCGTTTGGTCTTCCTAGGTCTTGTCTGGCATGTTGCCGGCTGAAATGGAGCTTCTGAGGGACGAATGCGGCCCTCTGAAGCTCTGTTCAGCCCTCCATGGGCCTTCCCCGGCCCATCACAGGCCAAAACGGAACTCTGGGGGCCTCCCCAGCCCGTCGCAGGTCTAAATGGAGCTTCCGGGGGCCAGATCTTTATATTCTTTCTGTTTCTCATCTCTCTGAATTTAGTTTTTTTTTTTTTTTTTGCTTTTACTATTGTAATTAAAAGCTTCAATAAAAATTACATATATAAGTAGGTATATAAACATGTTCAGCTGAATGTGCTTATAATTCCCTGCAGATACACTAAACAAAATAATATTACGGACAGCTTCATATAAGATGTGAAAAAAGGGTATGTGCATACCCTTAATCCTGATCACTTTAATCTGATATTCATTGTAAGACTATATGCTGCCACATTTCTAACAAAATAATTTTGGAAATCAAAATCCAAGGTCTTCCTTATTTCACTACACCCAATTTTATTTTATTTATTTATTCAGTGGCTGCCGGTCTCATAAATATGAGTCTACAAGAAAGAATACTGCTGAAATATCTGTCCCAGTTTAAATCTTCTCCTGTCTCTTCCATAGCAAGAACTATTTCTCCTCTGCATTAAAATTCTCAGTTATGTTCGTGACTCCTTTCTTTTCCCATCCCAGAAAATAACAGATAATATCAAGGGAAAGGTATGCAGCATGGCAGTATGTGCTGTGGCTTGGCTTGTGGCTCATGTCCGAATGCTGGGCTTAGACGAACGAGAGAAGTCACTGCAGATGATTCGACAACTGGGCAACCCCCTATATGGCGAGAATACCCTGCAATTCTACAGTGAAAGGTAAACAGCAGATCTTGATCTCTTCAAGAAGAAAACATTGACACTATTTAAATCAGGCTTTTCCAACATTGTTTTGAAGCACAGTCCTCATGATTACCAGCCAGCATGGCTGATGACTAAGAATTAGAGGCACTTTGCAGCACTTTAAAATATAGGGTGATGGCTACAAGATTTTGTTTATTGTTCTACTTTGTACCAATCTGCATTTTCTCCTGATTGGCATGCTTATCATTTCAGTGTAATAAGATATTTAATATAGAACTGAATTCTGAATCTCAAATTTTACTCCATTATTTATACATTGTGTTATTTTGGAATATGAAAAATGTAGTCTGTAGAATAGAGTAGTTAATAAAGAGATAAGCAAGGGTATTTTTTTGGATATTTCATTCCCCCAGCTACGTCTGATATGATTGTCCCAATTCTAGGCTATAGTGTTTTAGTTTTTTTCCAACTTCCTTTTGGAAAGGATTGTTTTAGAACATTAATTACATAGCATCCAAGCAAACCATAAAAGAAAACAAGTGTAATAACTGAATATTTCCTTCCCTACCCAGAGTGGTGATCATGAGTTCAATCCTTGAGCACATGTGTGCTGATGTTGTTCAGCAGACAGCTGCACAGATTAAATTCCCAGCTACAGGAGTTGACACAATGCCCTATTGGAATCTTCTTCCTGCCAAAAAACCTATAAAAGAAGTGCTGATGAGCGTCTTCTCGAAAGTCTTAGAGAAAGGCTGGGTGGACAGCCATTCTATTCATATCTTCGATACACTATTACACATGGGTGGCGTCTATTGGTTCTGCAACAATCTTGTCAAGGTATGGAAAACATGAGAAATATAAGTGAAGATCAACAATTTGGAGGATTGAAAGAAAAGATTTTCTAAATAATCGGAGTATCAGGATATCAGTAGTTACAATTTGTAATGGCTACGCATCTTCCCCAGTGTCAGAGGTCATACTCATATCAAGATTAGTTGCTTGGAAATATTAGTGGGAGGCTGTTGTTAGGCTGTTGTGATAACTAATTCTGGCAAGATCAGAAGCAAATACCTTGAAACCAGGAATATTCTATTTCTAGAACAAGGAAGTAGTTATTTTTGTTCAAAAGAGGCATGCCTCAAGCTTACTGTGTTGTATGAACAGAAGAAAAAGCTGCATGATTTTGAATTTTCATTTCATTAGAAATACAGCTTGCATTTAATACATACCATGTTTCCCCGAAAATAAGACTCTGTCTTATATTTTTTTGAACCCCGAAATAAGCCTTTGGCCTTATTTTCGGGGAGGTCTTATTTTGGGGCACGTGGAACAAGACGGGGCTTTTCTTGACGTTTCTTGTCTGATTTCCAGCTCTCTCTCCCTAACCCTAACCAGAGGCGAGGAATACTTTCAGGGAGGCCTTATTTTAGGGCATACGCTCAAAAGTGGGATTGGGCTTATTATCAGGAGATGTCTTATTTTCAGGGAAATAGGGTAGCATTCATGAGAATAGCTTCATTAGTTCTTCCAGTAAACTTACCACAAATCTGTGTTCTCCAATGCCCGCTTTATTAAAGCAGATGAAGAGAAACCTGATGCGAATGGGTTTCTCTGAGGTTTTTAATTGTCATTGTGGGAACTGAATACTGGATTATAGGTCTTTAGTCTGATCACCACAGTTCTTACGTTCTTTCTTGCCAAAGTATGGATCTTAGCATATTGAATGCATGAACTGTGTAAATCAGATTAGGATTTTGAGATGGTGGTGGGTTAAAACCTACACTGATTCCTGTAATTTAGTGGAAAAGAAGGACAAAGTTTACTCCTTTTTTTCCTTTGCATTATTTTTGCTGCCTCTCTTCTTTTTTCAGGAACTCCTGAAAGAGACACGGAAAGAGCATGCAATGAGAGCTGTGGAGTTGCTCTATTCTATTTTTTGTCTGGACATGCAGCAGCTCACACTCACCCTCTTGGGACATATCTTGCCCAATTTGCTTACGGACTCTTCCAAATGGCATATGCTAATGGATCCACCAGGGAAGGCCCTTGCCAAGTAAGAGACAAATCTCAGTGAAATTAACGAATCTAAAATTAATAGATAGTGTATAGCAAAAGAGAAGATATAATGAAATGTTATATTTAATGTGTAGTAGGTATGTATATAAAATGTATTGATCATATTGTATTTATTTATTTTATTTATTATATTTCTATACCGCCTTTCTCCCGTAGGACTCAAGGCGGTGTACAGTCAGGAGAAAATATACATACACAAACATCATAAACTTGCTAATTAAAATTATAACTTAGTTTGGCCCAATTAAATAAAACCCAAAATTAGATAACATTTTAAAATCATTCACATGTTTACATGTTTAGCCCCACTTGTTGGAACATCAGGGTTTTGAGGGCACAGCGGAAAGCACAGAGATCAGGGATATTTCATATCTCAGGGGGCAATTCACTCCTAAGGGTTGGAGCCCTCACAGAGAAGGCCCTCCCCCTGGGAGTCGCCAGTCGGCATAATTTGACTGACAGTACCCTGAGTAGTCCCTTCCTGTGAGAACAAACTGGTCAGTGGGAGGCTATTGGTGGCAAAAGACGGTCTCATAAGTACCCAGGTCCTAAGCCATGGAGCGCTTTAAATGACTAACACCTTGAATCTCACCTGGAAGACCACCGGGAGTCAGTGCAGCTCGCGTAGAAGAGATGTTACATGGGCGCAACGAGCTGCACCCATAATCACCCGCGCGGCTGCATTCTGGACCAGTTAGAGACATTTGAATAAGTATGTAACAAAAAGTGTATGTCCAGTATATAGTTGGCTGAAAGATAAATTGGATATTACTAAAAATGCTATTGGAAAGCTGTAAAAGTGTAACTAAGATTTAAAAGATGTAAATATTGAATAAAAACAATTTTTAAAAAAGAGAGATGTCAGTGAACTACACCAAAAAATTATATTCCTGCAAGCTGAAACTTAATACATAGAGGCTTTTGTGATTGTTTTGTTATTTTGGAAATGGGACAAATATTGTCCTGTGTTATTTCCTCCTGGAAATTCTGCATAGTCAGCTTTTTTATGTTACGATTACAAATGAGGACATTCCATTGAGTGTAAAGGAATGTGAAATAGTGATAATCAAAAGCGTCATTATTTTGATGGAGTATAACAAGACTTTAATGTAGATTAAAGTATATACTCTTAAGAATTGTATATTTTTAAATGCAAAGCTAGACCCTTTAGTCCTTCCTTAAGGATTTGTTGATCCTTAATCCAACTGCTAGACCCTGTTAGAAAAGATGCTATGATGTCTTGGAATCACAGGACACCATGTTGTCTTCAGTACTGTATTCTCACAACAAAAAACAAATCTTGCACTGAAAAGAATGACATATATTAACTCATTTCAGGTTACTGAGGCTCTTAATACCTGCTCAGTCTTCACCAACCTGCAAATCCCAACACATTTGGAGGACACCAGATTGAGAAAAATTGCTTCACAGTTGTATGAGTGAACTATTACAATAATTTTTTCTCCTAGGACACAGACTTGGTCAGCATCACAATTTTCTTTTCTGTGAAAACAGTGCATGTTTGGGGTTTGGGTCCAGTACAGGAATGAATCCTATATATTTATTGATAGAAAGATTCTAAATATGGTGTAGGATTCCATAATTTCCTAATACAATTTTAAGTTGTCAGTCCATTTTCTAGATCTTGTAAAAAACGGAAGAAGTTAGTATAACGCAGCCTTGAAGTTGACTTTCTTTTTTGTCCCCTACCAGGTTATCTGTGTGGTGTGCTTCCAGTTCTTATTCCTCCCACAATAAGGGACAGGTATCTCCCTGGCAGCGAAAGAGGCACCGAGAAGACATAGAGGTACACTGGAATTACTCTAAGACAAGGGTCCCCAATCCCTAGGCTGCAATCAGTACTGGACCGTGGCCTATTCAGAACTTGGCCATGTAAGAGGTGGACTGGTGTGCACGTGTGCATAACTCATGTGAGCGACAGACTGGCATATACACGCATGCACATGCAGCTACACTTGCAGTCAAGCTGCATGCGAATACATGTGTGTGCTGGTCACACGTGTTGAGCTGCATGTGCACTGGCCATGGTTTGCATGGCCCAGTTCCCTTCTCCCCCTGCCAGCCAAGCCGCAGAGTTGGGGGCCGCTGCTCTAAGATATTGGGGAAAAAAGAAAAAAGGCTGGAGATTGGCCAGAGGGAGTGAAGTTGATAAATTTAAAAATATAAGAAAGAATGCTTGAGAATAGGGGCAAGAATGTTTTGAAAAGAGCACAGTATTCTTGTGATTAGTAACTTGTTGCAGGCATTTTTAGCTGTAATATATAAATATTTATCTAATATTTTTTTGTGTAAAAATCCACAATAGAAAAAAAATGTTGAGATTCTAGAAAGAACAACAAAGGTAGTCAGGGGGTTGGAGGCTAAAATATTTGAAAAATTGGATATATCTACTCCAATTAAAAGAAGGACTAAGGGTGACATAACTATTTCCCAATATTTGTGGGGGCTGTCAGAGAAAAGAGGTGGGCAACATATTTTCCAAAGCACCTGAAGGCAAAACAAGAAGTAAGTTATCAAAGAGAGATCCAACCTAGAACTAAGGACAAATTTCTTAACAGAACAATTCACCGGTGGAATGGCTTGCGGGTGGGTGCTCATCCTTGGAGGCATTTAAGCAGAGATTTGACAGCCATTTGTCTGAAATGGCATAGGGCAGTGTTGGCAAACCTTTTCGGCACCAAGTCCCAAAATGGGAGGGCATGCACACAGGAGCACCAGGAAGCAGAAGAGCAGTTCCCTGGCACGCATGTGCACACCGGTCACCTGGTCTTCCAGTTTCTGGTGTGCATGCGTGCGTGAAGACCAGCTGGCTGGCATGTATGCATGCGCTAGAAATCAGAAACTCAGCTTCCCGATATACCCATGCGCACCAGGGAGCTGTTCTTCTGGTTTCTGCCACTCCTGTGTGTGCCCATAAGAGCAACAGGTGACGGTGTGCCTGGAGACATGGCTTTGCATGCCGCTTCCGGCATGTGTGCCATAGGTTCGCCATCACGGGCATAGGATCTCCTGCTTGAACAGAAGGCTGGACTAAAAGACCGCCAAGTCCCTTCCAACTCCGACAATCAATATTCTGTATCTTCATAATATTAGATAGGAGTATGGGAGTTTTGAAATTGCACCAAGGAGAGTGCTTACTCTGAGATCTAAGACATGAATATATCTTGACTGAAACAAATAATTAGTTTTTGTTAAGTTGCAGGTTGGTTGTTATTAATTTTGATCATAGAAATGATGTCTTATTTTTTCTTCTCAAGCCATATAAGCTGGAAGCTTTGTGTCTTAAAAAAATACCCAAAAGCCAGCCTTTTTTTCAAAACATTTTGAACAGACATATACAGTGTTGTGGGTTCAGAGTCTCAGAATATACACAGTAGCATCTACGACCATTTCTAACGTATTTTCCTATTTGCATTTAAAAATAAAAGTGCAGAAACAGAATGAGAAGACTCCATGCTATTATCTTTGCTATTGTTTCCTTTTCTCTTCTACTTCCCCCCCCCTTTTTTTCCTGTACTTTCGGCAGGGTCTATGTCATAGACTCTATGATGACCCGTTGAGGAGTCAGAAGGGGGCAGCCTTCTCACCACCGACTCATTGCCGCCATTTCTTTGCAGGATATCTCAACACAGGAAAGTCACTGCAGGGATAACTTGCTGCGGGCGCTGGATGGAGAATCAGATGAGCAAGCAGGCTGTCAGAGGGCGGTTGAGGTAGGTTGGCTCCGTCCCAAACTGAACCGGCAATTTGGCTGCAGCAGGGGATCAGGTGGAGGGTGGGGAGTCAGTGGCAGGTGGAGGTAAGTGCTGACGCTCTGCAAGGTTTATTTAAAG
Organism: Coluber constrictor foxii; assembly: GCA_038048745.1. Classification (NCBI taxonomy): domain Eukaryota; kingdom Metazoa; phylum Chordata; class Lepidosauria; order Squamata; family Colubridae; genus Coluber; species Coluber constrictor. Next base: position 78,612,011 of record CM075961.1, read on the forward strand.
ACACGGGGATCTGCAAGGTTTTTTTCCTAAAGTGCCAAGGCTCTGCAAGGTTTCTTTTAAAGCTACAGGGCTTGTAGAGCAGTGCAGCCCAAGGCTCGTCAAGGCTCAGAGGCAACAGTTGGGAGTATCAAAATTGGAAGCCCCCATCTGCCGCTGCCTTCCTACCCTCCATCTCATCCCCTGCTGCAGCCAAACTGCGTTTGTGGTGGAGCCAACCTACCTCCGCCCCCTCTGAGAGCCTGCTTGCTCATCTGGCTCTCCATCCAGCACTGGCAGCAAATTATCCCCACAGTGACTTTCCGATGTTGAGATATCCTGCAAAGAAATGGCGGCACTGAGTTGATGGTAGTGAGAAGGCTGCCCCTTGCTGGCTGCCCCAAGCTAAGCAAGAACAAATCATAGACTTGTTCTTGCAGGAAAAAAAGGGGGGGGGGCTGGGGAATAGAAGAGAAAGGAAACAATAACAAAAACAATGAAGAAATGTCTTCTAAACTTCATCATATTATTATATTATATATCTTCACCTTGTAAAATTACAGATAAAAAATTCTTCTCCCTATATCCTAGCTTTTTCTATACTCAATCCAAAAATCATCATCTTTTCAATCGGGGTTCATCAAAAAGTCTGCTGGGAGCCACCAAAAATATCAAATAGCTTATCCATGTTCAAATAGTCCAACTTTATATACCTTTATATGGCGTCACAGATTTGATCTTTTAACACTCTTCAATATTTAAAAGAAGTCTTCAAAGTTTTCACCACCCACTTTTCAAATTGCATGAAATAGCATCATTAGAGAATTTCTTCTTGGAACCGTTCCATATCCAGATTTGTTTCTTCCTATAAAGAGACATCATGCAGACTTTCTTCTTCTCACTATCCATTAATCAAGCCTCAGTTTTTAATAAGGGCTTAGTTCCATTTCAGTTGTTTCCCAACGTTATATTGATTATATATATGTTTCTCACATCTTAAGAGCCATGGTGGTGCAGTGGTTAGAATGCAATACTGCAAGGCTAACTCACTGCTCATTCCAGAAGTTCGATTCTGACCAGCTCATGGTTGACTCAACCTTCCACCCTTCCAAGGTTGGTAAAATGAGGACCCAGATTGTTGGGGGCAATATGCTGACTATGTAAACCACTTAGAGAGGGCTGTAAAGCACCGTAAAGCGGTATATGGGTCTAAGTGCAATTACTACGGCTATTGCTATTATATCAAAAACAACCAATTCCAAATCTGATCTCCTGATCCATTTAAAACTTTCTTAAATCTTAAATATTTTTTCTACTTTTGGCCAATTGAACATTATTTTAAATTTTTGAGGTTATTTATCAAATCAAATAAAACCTTTATTATGACTAAAGTCTGGCATAAAAAGGGTGGGATACAAAGAATTAAAAACATAATGCATATAATAAATTTGTTATAAATACTCTATAACAGGAGTCAGCAACCTTAAACCCTCAAAGAGCCACAAAGGTCCTAACTGGAAGTCCCCCCCCCCCCCAAAATCAATTCTGGAGCCGACCGGAAGTCCAGTTCCCACACCATAGTGTCTCCTCCTAGCACAGTGTCCTTTTTCCTCTACCTGTCCTAACCAAAAGCACTATCAATTGTGGAGCTGAATGGAAAACCTTCAGTCTCCTCCTGACACGCCATGCTTCCCCCCACCCCCGACTGGAAGCTCCTCTCAAAATTGTGGCACTGACCAGTAACAGGGAGCCACAGCAGAGGGATGAAAGAGCTACATGCGGCTCTAGAGCCGCAGATTGCTGACTCCTGCTCTATAATAAAGAGCTAGGTGTTTAAAACTGGTTTCTGGCACAGATCATCTGACATATGTTGAATGCTGTTCTGTAGAACCTGGCAATATTATGTATTATGTGTTGTAACAGAGTTCATTTGTAAAAGCAGCAGGGAAGTGTAAATTTGTTCTCACCAGGTGTCAAATTAAGCTTGCTGTTTAAAGTTCTCTAATATCTGATAAAATAATTAAATTGAACATTTCCCAAAGTGATTAGAGAGTAAATTTGACTGGGTATGAGAGCACAGATGTTGTCTCCCTCAGCTTAGAATCAAACCCAACTATTGTAGAGCCCTTGTAATTATAGTCATTGCAGTTGTAAGTTGAGGCAGCTGTGTGGTTGGACCCATTGTTTTTACTGCTTTTAGGACACTTGCTAAGTGAATTGTGGTTATAAACCCGAATCCTAGGGTCATTAAGAGATTCACATAGTAAATAACCAAATCAAAGTGGAAAAAATGTCACCAATCTTATCACATGACTGTGAAATTCCACAGTCAGTCGTAAATACAAGTCAGTTGCCTAGTGGCGAAAATGCGGGGATATGCTGCGAGTAAAATGCAACATTTTATGACAGCCAAAAGTCCTTTACAGGCCACACACTGCTCTTTCCAAGATCCTATTAATTTCAAACAGTCATTAAATGAATCATGGTAAGTTGACAATTAACTGTAAAAACTATGCTTTTTCAGGTATTGAACTACATCCCCAATATCTCCCTTCACTAGCTATGCTGACTAGGTCTATTATGAATTATAGTTTAGTAACAACTAGGAGTTGTAATTACCATTATACATTAGGTCAATTTTCACTTATCACGGTCCTGCAAGATAAATTGGTATTATGTTCACATGTTTGCAGAAGGAGTGTTAGGGCAGCAGTGGTCTTTGAATCAGAGACTCATGTGCCAACATTTCAGGTTCTTAACTATTATACATTTCTTGCTGTCTTATACTTTTACTGGCTTTCTACTCACTTCTCTTCATACATTGCAAAAGAAGGAAGTATCAAAATGCAATGTGTGAATCATCCTTAATTAGCCTGCTTGACATGGAATCTGAGTTTGTACTACAAGCTCATACTTGAATGGGAGGATGAGGCCCAGAATGGCTGCTTTGGTTTGCATTTTGTTAAAAGTAACTGCAGTTTGGTCTTGGGGGTGGGGGTCATCCTCTTCCAGGATTACATCAGTCTTTTTCCACTGGATGATACTCAGCCATCAAAACTCATGCGCCTGCTCAGCTCCAATGAGGAAGACACGAGCGTTCTGTCTAGCCCCAGTAAGTGGAATCACGGTGAGGAATCTTTTCTGGAACTTGCCTCATTTATCTTGCTTGTTGTCTCCCCCCTCCCCACTCCCCCCCCAAATGTTTAGAGAGAACACTATAAAAAAAGAAATCCAGGAAAAGGCTATCAAATGAAAAATTACTGTGACAGCAAGACATTTACAGCATTAGTCAGACCTTCATAGAGATGAAGAATATGATTGTTCATCACCTTGGACTCTTGCCCAATTTTTGTTGTCATAGTAGTTGTGATTTCCTCTTATTTCATTATGCTTTCTTGTGATTTCACTTTTTCCTCTATAACTTTGCAATTTGGGAGTTTTTAATGTGCTGATTTTTCCTTTCACTGAAGCGGTTTACGATTCCTCTTTCTTTTCTGCTGCAATAGTTATGATAGTTTAATGGGAAAAACAAAAGGCAATAGCCCCATATAACCAAGACTAAATGTGTCATGATGGTGGTGGTGGAGAGTCATGACAGAATTGGAATTTCTAATTCGAATTCTGTCATGGATCCCCCCCTTTACTCTTGGTTATAGAGTATATAGTCTACTCTATTTATTCTTGCATATAGAGCATAGGTCTACTCTTGGTTATAGACTTAAGTCTACTCTCTGAAGCTGATCAACCAAATATATGGCCTAAGTGGAAATGGCCTTAGCTTAATTGTGAACCATTTCAAAATTATCTGTGATCAGAAACATGTCTTCCTCCAAGAGGAGACGACAGACGGGAGTAGCAGAAAAGGCAGCTGTAGCCTTGTCTAGACTCATCTGATAACATACAGCAGACATAACAATGATCATGATAATATTTTGCATTTATATTGGTCTTTCCCAAGCTAGTGCTCTCCAAAACTGCTGGGCTACAGTTCTCATAATTCATAGTCAACTGTTGGTCTTGGGAATTGTAATCTGCATATATAAAGGACAGCCATTTGGCAAAGACTGAATCATATAATCATACACCTTTTCTGTAATTCTTCTGATAACCCCTAAATATTTATCAGTGTTGTTATCTCCATTGTTACAAAGCCTGCTGAATAAGTTTCTCTGATGGTGGTTTACTTCTGAAGATTCCAGTGGAACACTGTAACATATTTTAATACTACTGTTAAAATTGAGTTGAATAATACCATCAGACATTCAGAACAACAGTCTACTTCATTAATTTGATTTGTTTAATAATGATAAAACAGAAATCCAGCAGCAACCTATTTTGGTCACTGAAAGCTCTGTAACTGATTCCCACAAAAGGGGAAGTGTCAGGAAATTCTGTTTAGGCAAATCTCCTTGACTGAAAGGCACATGTAAACTTTAAGAAAGAATGCAGTAGGCGCTATCACAAAATGGTTACCTTTTGCAGTTTACAAAAATATACTCATTAGAAGACAAATTTGGGAAAGGGGTTCCTGCCAGATACCATTCCTTCTAGTATGCTCTCGACCACTGTAAGTGATTTGTATTTTTTTTGTGGGGACATTTATAAGCAAAATATTGGGCTGCAGCCTTGTCATTTTTTAAAGTGCTTATGAGCCTTAATGAGGCTTAGATATTTTATTTATAAAGATTAAGCTTGATGCTAACACACACACACACACACACACACATCATTACAATTAAAAGCATGTAACAAAATTCAGGTTGGCAGAGTGCTGATTGGCTTGTAGAAATATATGGGCATCACATTGACTAACCATGATCTGGTAAAAAGTCTTCCTCGTTTAGTCTGTGTCTTCATAGGTGAGTTTCTAGTTATGGAAATGGGTTTGTTTCTCTTTTTTTCAGCAGACCGCACAATGAGCACTTCGCTTTCTGCCTCACAACTCCACACAGTCAGCATGCGTGATCCCCTCAACAGAGTTCTTGGTAAGTTCTTCAGCTTTTACTAAAAGCGCCAGGAATAAAATTCCCCAAGGAGGCCAAAAGATTACTTTGGCCAGCAGCCGATATTGTGCAGGAGCTTGCCAAACAAAGGGATAAATAGGACCTTTGTGAGAGAGATCTCAAATATTTTATTTCAGTCCAAAACCAGAAAAGCGGAAAGAAAGCATCACATGCACTGCAGCAAAATCTTTGACATCTAAATGCCAAAGAAATTATAACCGATTGTATAAAGCAGAATTTGAAAGGTGCCATTTCAGCCTGGAATTAAAAAAAGAACAATAACCTTGTTATTCCATGGCAAAAGTGCAGCAAAGAGTTTTGAGGTATTTTCTTCATAATTACTGTGCGGGTTGTGATGGGAGTATCTCGACACTCCCATGTTACACCTCTCCTACGCCACTTGCATTGGTTGCTGATTGCGCTCCGAATGAGATTCAAGGTGCTGGTGATTACTCTAAGGCCCTATATGACTTAGATCCAGGATATTTGGGGGGCCATCTGCAGCCAGCAGCAGCTGCCCATTGCCCAATGCGTTCCCACAGAGAGGGCCTCCTCAGGGTGCGATTGGCCAGACAGTGTCGGCTGGCGACCCCCAGGGGGAGAGTTTTCTCTGTGGGCGCACCTACCCTTTGGAATCAACTGCCCCTGGAGCTCCGAGTGGCCCCCGACCTCCGCTCTTTCCGCCACAATCTGAAAACGTGGCTGATTCGTTTGGCTGGCCTGGACTGATGGGGTTTTAATTTTTAACTTGTTAGCCTTAATTGCACTTTTACTGTTAAATTATGAGATTTGGATTTAATTTCTTTTTAACTTTTTCATTAGATGTTTTTTATTGTTGTGAGCTGCCCTGAGTCCGGCTGGAGATAGGGCAGCATATAAATCTCATTAAATAAATAAACAAATACTGTACATAGTTTTCCAAATCACATGGCAAGCTGTGCTGGTCAGCAGAATTTTTCGTGGCTAGAAATAAAAGACAAGGGGTTCCTATATTGTATACGGAGTCCTTCAAGTGAGCTTTGGGGTGTTAACAAAAATTATCCACTTACTCTAACCACTCAGTTTTACAGCTCTCCATTCACCCTTGTTATAGGGCATGTGGAAATATAGAGCTGATACTGCTTTCTTATAACAATGGAATTAAAGTTTAACTATTACAAGCCATGCTTGAAATGCAAGCATGTCTTTTGTTTATATGTTTGTCTGAATTCTGGAATCAATGAGAAAAAGCTGGTATCTCAAAAGTTCAGTGAGTGATTTACACAGAGCTAAATCATACTTTGTAATAGTTTAGTAAAAGAAAAATATTTTATAGTGTTAAACATCACAAGATATTTAAAAAACAGTAATCCAAACCAATCACTATTTGGAGAGGACAAAACTAAAATCAGGTAAAGAATGAAACTTTTAATTTAATAAATGTTTAGCTTTAGATTCACCAGAATGGTATTATTTGAAATTCAAGTATTCAATACTTAAAATGAATAATCGCTGCAGCTTTGCCTTTACCAATTTTTAAAAAATTAAGTCTCATTGTTCGGTCCACCATCCTCCAAATCATCAAAAATGGGAAATGACTGTTTTACTACAATGAACTAAGATGCATTTTATTAATGTTTTTTCTTTGCAAGCTATTACTTCTGAAAAGTATGTGAAACCTTGCCTCTGAATTTAAAAATCCTAGCAGCTAACATTTTGAACTGGTGTCTTAATGTAGGGCTCAATGTAATGGATGTCAAATAACTGCTTGTAAGCAGAGTTGTTAAGAAATACATTTCACTGACTTATTTCTGAATCAGTGTTCACAAGCTTATACTTTCCAAGAAAGCTGTTTTAAATCTAAATTCTGCACCAAATTCATTGTTGTGGCCTTACAACAAGTGTTTACAACAAGTATTTTTTTAAAAAACCAATATGGAACTACTAATATAGCAACTCCTAGGCTCCTTAGCTGATCTTAAAAAAGCTAAGCAGAACTAGAAATACCTAAGGAGGCAGTGGCAAACCAGAAATGTGAGTATTTGTAGTTACAAATAACCAAGCTTGGCTCAAGAAAAGTTGAACATTTATCCTGACTTTGATGCCTCGTAGGATTATTTGCTGCTGTGTATGCCACCCAAGGACAATTATTATTTATTTTCCCATATGCATTCTACTCCCCAGCCAACCTCTTCTTACTGATCTCTTCCATCTTGGGGGCCAAGACAGCTGGAACACATACCCAGTTTGTGCAGTGGTTCATGGAGGAATGTGTGGATTGCTTGGAACAAGGAAACCGTGGCAGCATCCTACAGTTTATGCCTTTCACCATGGTAAGCCAGTTCCATTTTTTTATTAGGCAAGACGCTCATTATTTTTCAAACTTTCCTTTTGAGTGTCTCTTCTTAACGGTGTCCTCTGTAGCATGCCCTTTGTAAATAGCCTCCCATTAGTTCCCCACCCCAGCAAAAAAAAATAATAATAATTACCAGATTCTCTGCTACTTTCACCCGGACCACAATCTTCTGGTGAGAATTGGGTGCTTTTTCAGGCAGAGTTACTTTCTAGATTTGCATAATAGATTTTTGTATCCTAACTTAAAGTATCACTTCCAACGTGATTTCTTCTGGATTTCATTGTTATTGGGGACATGGGCTGCTAAAGCACCTGCCATCTCTGATTTGCAAATTTTCAGCATTTTGCAAATTGTAAGAATTTCTCCTTTGTATGTTGTTTGATTTTTCTGACACTAGAGGGAGTCAGTTGGCAAAAAATGATAGTATTGAAAACAATTGGAATGTTTTAAGTGGGGATCATTTGTGTGTTACCTGAAACTAGGCCCTTTGCAGAGTATTATTTTGGGGGTAAACATGCAGTGGGTTGCAGAATAAAATCCCTAATCTTTAGATGTTAGAAAATGAAATGTATTAATTTTGTAGATGTTAAAAATGCAAGAAAATAAAAGAATGGCATATTTTATCTATATAAATGTTTCGTTATCACTAAAAGTTGTATGGAAATATTACAAATATTAAATATTTATAAGTATTTCTTGAATCCAAACATTTTTTTAAAAAGCTCAAATCAAAACCCAGTATCTCCATATTTGTATAAAATCTATTAAGGGAATGGTACAATCAGTTCTTTATTTTGAGGAAAAATGCTTCATAGACAGAGTCAAATCCCAGTTTTATCCCATGGGAGATTATGTTCTTCTATGCAAACTAAAATCTGAGATTATCTTGCACCCCAGCATACTCTTGCCCTGTAAGGTATAAACAGTATGCTCCTACACTCTGAGGATGCAAATATAACTTCCTTCATCCACCTCCCAAAAATTACTAAGATAGATATTTCTAACTGCTGGGATAAGGAGCTTTGCTAGAAAGATGCTCTCATAATCTTCTTAGAAATAGGCTTCACTAGTATAACTAACTCACATAGGGTCTTCTTCACTCTTACTCACAACTATAATTTCTACCTTCCTGTTTATCAGCCATAAAATTCTGAATAATACGCTCTATGGGGCAATATAAAACTCAGACTAACCAAAAAGCAAGAAAAAGGAAGAAACCCAGATCAGTAAACTCACACCATTTTCCTTTAAAAATGCACACATAATTTTCTTTAATATTTTCAATAAGTAATTGCTTATTTTAATTGTTAATACTTATATTTCTATGATACTGGTCTAAGATAATAAATATTTACATATGCATTAATCAATACACATAAATACATTTCCAGAGCTTGACAACAAGGAACTCAACATTACTTATAGATAAGCGCTTTAGGTTTTACCGATTGATTCTTCAGGGAGATGTGGGCTACTTGAAGGAGGCTTTTTGCTACTGTATTAAATAAATCAATTGATTTATTTGTTATTCCTGACCAGGTCTCGGAATTGGTGAAGGCATCGAATATGTCCAGCCCTAAAATCGTACTGGCCATCACAGACCTCAGCTTGCCTCTGGGCCGTCGAGTGGCTGCCCAAGCCATTTCTGCCTTATGATCCTCCCATTATCTTACAAAGGCCAGAGGCAAAATCACAAGAGACAGGAAACAGTGGAGAAAACTCTTTTCAAAGCTGTTCCACAGAAGCAGGAGCTGCACTTCTGAGATACTGATGAAGCACATAACCAAGTTAGCTTCCAGTGCAATCCAGAACTCTCCAACAGGAACTTGCCAGGATTGCTGTTCCAAGTATTGAACTTTTTTTGGCTTTCAAATAGCATCATCCGCAGTGCCAGTGACACCTCTCTTAAGTTGTTCATTAATATTTGTAGAATAAAATAAAAATTATTTCGATTTGCCTTATTTTATAAGCGACATTTTCTTCCTATTTATTTTCAAATGCTCAAAAGGAGCTGCATTCTTGGTCAGCGTGACTGGAACCAGGTATTATTGATATAAATTTTTAAGTTGGTTATCATTGGAAATTATCATTGGTTTCAAAAAAACAGATGCATATTTTTTAAAAATTGCATAGATCTTTATCAAAAATTGCTACTATATTTGTTTTCAAGAAAGACCTGAATTTAGTAGGTTATCATTCTTTTCTGTCTGCCAGCTTTCATATTTTTATAGCTTTTGCAAGTCTGAATTGTTTTATAATGCTAAAGAATAACCTTTTTCTGCGTTTTCTTAAATATAAATAGTCGTTGACTTGCAACAGGTCATTTAGTATCTGTTTGAAGTTACAAAACCACTGAAAAAAATGACTTACAACTGTTTTTCACACTCACAGTTGTAACTTCCCTAAAATCACGTGATCCAAATTCAGATGCTTAGCAATTGACTCATATGATGGTTGCAATGTCCTGGGGTTGTATGATCACCTTTTGCAATTTTCTGACATGCAAACTCAGTGTAGAAGTCAATAGATTCACTTAATAACTGTGTGAAAAACTTATAACAGTTGCAGTAATTCACTTAATAGCTGCAAGAAAGGTCATAAAATGGGGCAAAACTCACTCAACAACTGTCTCACTTATTAATAGAAATGTTGAACTTAGTCGTAAGTCGACTATTGTAGAATTATGTTCAAAACACAAAGCTGCTGGATTTGCTTACTTTGCATCACAGATACAAAGTTCGATGAATTGGTGAATTGATGAATCAACATAATGGCTTTAGAGTTGATTCTGCAATATATATAAGATTTACCAAACAGAATTGATTCAAAATAAGAGCATTTATGCAAATAGCACAATTCCCAGTATTGTCAATTTCTTTCCTTTTGTAGAACTCGCATATCAACAGAACTGCTTTTCTGATTTAAAATGGTACAAATCTTTCAATAATGTACTTCAATATTAAATTTTATTACAGTTTTAGATTTTTGGTCTGGCTTGAACAAAATCTCAAATTCCAATATAATTTGGAAATTTCAGAATTTCTGAAGGTACTAGCTCATTTTAAACATGTCAGTCATGAGGAACACAATACACCTCATGTTTTTTTTTAATTTCTGTGGCAGAGGAGGAATACTATGCTTTTTTTAAAAAATACACTGGTTAAAGTAATTATTTACTAGTAAGACATTGCATCTCAAAAAAGCGATTGTCTTGTAGAGTTGATCCAGTAAGAATTGTCTATTCAATATATCATCTTAAGAATTCTGTCACATAAAACAGGCAGGCTGCTAATGAAAGCATGCAGGGTTGTTCATACAGAATCATAGCCCCTCCTGCTGTCAAATATGGTATGTTACATGACACTTAGTGCAGAAAGCACATAGGCCGGAGTCTAGGACAACTTGCTGCAGGAGAATTGCTTTGGATTCGAATCTTCTCAAGTTAGAAGTCCTCGTGGCAGGGGTGAGCCAAAGCATAGAATCCCAGCAGCCCTTAGGTCCACGTGGACTCCATGCTCTGGCTGACCCAAGCCTCAGGGACTTTTAACTTGAAAAGGTTCAAACCTAAAGCAAGACAAGCCCCCCCCTCCCCGCAATTCTGCAGTGAGTTGTCCCATGGCCACTATGAGTTGTCCCATTCTACATAGGACCTTATTCTGTTTCATTCCCCCATAGTTATAAATTGTCATTTTGCAGCTGTGATAACTATAGATAACATGTATTAGTGGGGTTTTTTTAGTGGACTTTTGCTTCCAAGTACGCCATCTAAAAAGAATCTCTACCTTTGCAAATAGTGTACATGCCATATTCTTTTCATTTCTGCTGTCTGCCTGGAGCCTGTCTGCTTCTTCTGATGATGATCTGAGATAGCAGCCAGTCTTTGTTTGCAGAATGAGCTGATGCTCATCTGTTCCTTTTCCCTTTTTTTTTTTTTTTTTGCAGAAGATTAGGTATAATCTGGCAACTCCGAAGTATTTCTAGTGATGATTGTATTAAGTTCCAATTTCCATTTTGAAGCTGACTTTAAAATATACAGTAGGTCCATACCTGACTTAGGTGTTTGTTCTTCTTACTTCTCTGCTTTGTTTTTTTTTTTCTACCACTAGTCTGATGTACTGTAAAATTCTAGTGCATTTCTAATGTACACACACACACACTTGTATACACAGGTGATATTTTAGTTGGTCCTGTGACAAACCTGTTGCTTCTGCATTCTATTCTCCAACCCACCTCTTAATATAAAAGTCTTAGTAATATTCCAGGATTCTGAACCTACAAATGAGACATTATTATTGTAATAGTATTGTCCAATTTTATTTTTATGTATGTTTGTTCAAGAACATTGTGGGTGTCATCATGTCTCCTGAGTGTAGTCTTCTGACCCACAACCCCACAACCCCACTGCAGTTCAGTTCCTAAGACGTGAATGGGATACTTTTCTTACATAAGTGTTGAGAGTTTCCAGTCAGATTGTACACAATTGGATTGGTGCATGAGGTCATCATCATATTTGCTGCAGCAATCAGCTGGCAGGAGACAACTAGGCAATGGCCAATTCACATGAAAAGGTTGGCCAATCCCTGAAGAGGAATATTGCTGATACAATCCAAATGAGGAAATATAACAAGAATTGCGGTTTGAACTTGATGCAAGGGATATCCTTTGACCTGGTTAGCTTTGGATCTAGAAAGAACATACTGCTCTTGGACCATGAGTTGTGTTTCCTTCCTGTTTAGTTGCAGAAGGAAGCAATGGTTAGGCTTGAAATCCTACAGAACATCAATAACAGCTTGGAAATACTGTTATTTCCAATAAGGAAAGGAAAATACTCAGGCTGACACGAGACAGCAATTACACTAATGAAAAATGCTTACTAGCATCTTCCTTCAGATTTCTTGTGAATGAAATGTTTAAAAATTAGATGACTGGTCTAATGCAACTAACTTGGGCTAGTGCAACTTCCTGGAGTTGGATGACTTTTGAAAGATGAATGGAAGAATTTTATAACTTATTTTTGCCACATATTAAGCAGTACTGCAACCAGAAATGCAACAGTTGATTGACAGTTGTGTTGGTTAATCAAAGGTGTTGGGATGTTTAGGATGTGAATGAGGCCACATTTGCAGAGCCACTCTTTAAGACCTGGTAAGTATAAATAGACACCAAACTTCCAAATACTGTTCCCCTCCCCCCTTCCTATAGAGTAGCATTATCAATAGAAGTATTCTGTCCCACATTAAGTGACAAAGATTTGGCGAAGACTACTATCTGCAAAGGTTATTGGAGATAGCAGCCTTCATCAACCCTTTGTCATTGATTAATTGTACAAAGCTAATAAACTAACCAGAATAGACCAAGTGACATACAATTCCCATTTCCATAACTTAGGTTAAAACAAAATACAAAGTACATAAATCCGATAAAAATGATACGTGCATACACACATGCACAAAGTGACAGCCCAATCAGAAATTAAAATCTTCCATTGCTAAAGAGAGCAATCTTACTGTTCATGGTTGAAGAGTAATTGGGTGAAGTTGGATCTTAATGGGGAAATGAAGAAAATTCTTCCTAACTGTTGAATCAACAGTGACTTTAATTTATTCACTGAATTAAAATGTTGCAATATTTCATTCAATGTATTTAAATTGCATTTAAATAAATAAAATAAATAGAATAAATTTTACAACAAAACAAGCAAAACCTTAACAGCGGGCAAAAAAGGGAAGTATAGTAGCTAGGTAGGAATAGGAACAGTAAAAAAAAATAATTTCACTAATAGAGTGCTTTTTCAAGTGTTCACAGCTCATATTCATTCTCAGAAATCAATAATATTGTATAAAAGTTGTAAAATATTTAGTAATCCTTTAGTAGTTTTCCTAAGAAAAAATACAAGCTGAAAATGCATTGTGTTTCCACCTTTCTCATCTCTTCCTCTTTATTTCTTCCATTCTGTGTACTATGTTTTTTTTTTAATGTTTCTTATACTAACTGGTGAACTTTAAAATGGTTTTCTGCTTGTATTTTAGTAGTGTTCTAGTTTTAAACTCAAGCAAGGTCAGGCCTGCTGAGCAAGAATTCATTGGGGAATTCCTGGACCACATCTTAAATTGAGAAATTGGGAAAAAAAATCTAGAAAAATGCTGTGGCACTTCCTTTAACTAAGAAAGCTACCTGGACAGATCCATGAAGTCAGTAAGAATTAAGGGTAAAGAGTCTTTACTTTTCATTTAGTTGTTCTGTAAGTATCAACCCTCTCTTTTTTCTTTTCAACCAATCTCTAATTTATCTTCATTTTAAATTCTTCATCATGTCTGTAAAGGCAAATGCAATTCTCTGGTGCCTCAGCAGAAGAATGATTTTCACATAATGAGAAGTAATCATTCTGCTTCTGTCATGCCACCCTCAAATATTTTTGATTCTGAGCATCTCATATTAAGAAGGATTGGAAATTGGAAGAGATTCAGGGAAGGGTAAAGAGGTCAACCAGGTGCTAAGAAATTAAGATTGAACGAACTAAGTCTGATTTGTCTTAAAAAAACATGTTGGGAAAATACAGCACTCTTAATACCAGGAAGTCATGTAGAAGAAATTGAGACCTGTTCTTTCATGTTTCAGAGTCCTTGATATAAACAATGGATTTTAGTTACAGGAAGGGAGATTTAAATTAATTATTGGAAAAACACTTTAATGGAAACAGCAGTGGAAACACTTATTCAGAAGTGGGGGTCTTACTAGCTACACTGAAGTAAAGCCAGCCTTTTTATTTTCCAATATGCCTTTCTTCTACCAGTTAATTTAGGAACTGGCATCTATTTGTTGGTTTTCAAACATTATAGTAAGTAAAAAAACTAGCTCTTTTGAAAAGATAAATGGGAAGTTTATATAGCAAACTGCCTGATTTGATGTTCTGTGATACTATTTATTTAACATTTTGAACAAATGTGCCTTACAGCCTCAAATTTCAAGTTGCCACTGATACATAACTTTGCAGTTTAGGCTTACAAAAACGTAGAAATATATTACATTATATACAAAATACATTTTTCTACAAGCCTGATGGTTGCTGTCAACATGAACATTACAGGTAGTCCTCAATTTACGATCACAATTGGGGCCAGAATTTCCAATGCTAAGCAAGTTGGTTGCTAAGTGAGTCATGCCTGATTTTATAATTTATTTTTGCCACAGTTAAGCAAATCTCTGCAGTTCTTAAGCAAATCTGGCTTCCCCCACTAAAGTTGTCTGGGAAGATTGCAAATAGTGATCATGTGAACCCAGGACACTGCAACAACCGTAAACATGTTCTGGCTGCCAAGTGCCCAAATTTGTATCATATGACCGTAGGGTTACTATGCCATTGTATCTTGAAATGGTTGCTAAACAAATGTTTGTAAGTCGAAGACTACATGTAGTTATACAAGTAAACCTTGTTTAATTACTACTCTTAGCAACCATTCAGAGTTACAGTGGGGGATATACTGCTTCACAGTGCTTTGCAATCACATTGCCCCCAACAATCCAGGTCCACATTTTACTGATCTCGGAAGGTTGATTCTGCCTTCCAACCTGAGCCTGAACTGCCAAATTGCAGGCAGCTGGCAGTCAACAGATGTAGCCTGCAGTACTGCATTCTAGCCACTATGCCACTGTGGCTCTTAGCAAGTAATAGTTATGATTTCCAACCATACCCAGCAATCCTGCGATTACAATCTGGACACCTGATGGTTGCAACCTTCCACAGTCACCATTTGCAACCTTCCCTGACAGCTTTTCATAAGCAAAGCCAATGGAGAAACCACCAAGGAAGGCTGCTAATTGCTCTAAGTCACTCGCACCCTCTCGCTCATAGCAACAGCTGCACCCAGCCCCATGGTGTTTGTGCCATGTCTTGCATTGTGCCTCCCTGCCTGCTGTCCTGCTTGCAAGCCACCTGGAATTTGCTTAAGGACCTATAGTCCTTGCTTAACAATGACAATCAGGAATACTGGGATTGTCATTTCTAAGTGACGCAGCCCCTTAGACAAGTGACATAGTGTTCTATGACTGCATGGCTTAGTGATGAAAATTCTGGTCCCAGTTACTATTGTTAACCAGAGACTACTTGTATACTACAAGTTCATCTTTAATATTGTAAGGAAGTGTTTTCAACTTTGTCAACTTTAAGATGTGCAACCTTTGATTTCCAGAATTCCCTAACCAGTAGGGTCCAGTTGGGGGTAGTAACTGCTGTGTACAGAATGATATATAAATTGGCCACCATGCTATTGCATGAAGCAGCCAGGCAGGTGTGTATGTGCTGTGGAATGCAGATGGGTATACACTATGGGGTACGAGATCTCCAAGATTGCATACTCCATAACTAGGCTCCTTGGGATACCCAGTAATATATACCCACACATTCTCAGTAATATGCTGAGAAAAAGCAGGGGAGAAAAGAAGCATACACGCAAACATCCATTTGCCTTAGATCCTTTTCACAGGTACATTACACTACTTGATCTCTTTTCAACCATTTATAAACAGTGGCCATAAGAAATGTTCACATTGTCTTCACTGTAATGAAGAAATGTAAACACTTCTTATGGCCACTGTTTATAAATGATTGGAAAGAGTTCAAGCAGTCATGCTTTGTTGTTTTCATATCTTGTTATTGATCTTGCCAGTTCAATAGAATGTTGGAAATAAGTTGCTCAGAACTTACTACATCTAACTACCAAACAATTGAAGAAACCAAGGTAAAATGTAGTGTTCATACAGAAGCCAATAGGTGAGCAAAAAACATTCCAGAAAAACTTCCAATGCATTCCTATTAACTTCTCTGTTCTTATCCCACATCCATAACTCTAAATTGAATGGATATACTGCATATGCAGTTGTGAGCAAACTTTTAGGTGATGCAATTATTATCTTGCTAATAATTCTTCTGACTTCCAGTCTTAACTTGTCATGAGTTGGCTCATGTACACCCCCACCCTCTACCCTGTCTTGTGAAAACAAGTTCAGTTAGGAAGTGAGGCTTCTGCAGGCATCATCAGAGCCTGCAAAAAGGGGAAACAAGGAAAACATCGAAGAATTAACCTAGAAAACCATGTCAGCAACAAGCTGCACATTGGCAAGGAAGTGAAAAGAATTCCAAGAAGCCTATGGCTGTTACAATGGTTCATTTTGTGGCAAACATACATATACAATATGTTATAGAAGTAACAAGATGTGATCAGTGGAGATAAGCAGTGTGATATAATACTCAGTTGTCTAGTGTCTAGCACTACCAATTTCGGATTCTCCAGCTGCGGTAGATTACACTTCCCATCATACCTATCAGTTCCATAGTAGTCCCCTATCCAAATTTAACTCTGTTTAGCTATTACTAGTTTAGCCAAGATCAACTAACTACTGCCACCTTGACTTAAACCCAAACTAAGCCACAAAGTTGCTTGCATGTTTATGAGTCAATCATTTTTCAGTTTAAATTATTGCAGAATTATTCTGAGGATAAAATTGATGTCCATGCTCCTTTGGGCCCAGGAGAAAGTATAAACAGTAAAATCAATAATCAATTTGAATAATATGGAAAAATTTGCCAATTTAACTTTTCCGTCTTATTAATGGTTTACAGTCTTAACAATTCCTTTGCACGATAAGAGCATTAAGCAGTCCCATCTGTTATTTCTTGTCAATGCTATATATTTCATCACATCAGAAACATATAAATATACAATGAATTTTTAACAAGTGATGAAAACAACATAATGGAATCTCTTGATGAAATTCCTAATTGAAGTGGGGATGGATTATACTTAGCCAATTCATTTGATCCAGGAAAGAGCAAAAATTCAAAAAACAAATAGTAAATATATTTTAAAGAACTGTATGAAAAGTCTGGTTTTTTTAAAAAAAATCAGCTTTTAAAGTAAAATAAGTGTGAATGTAAATCTATTTTCATTCTTTTGTAAAGCAGATTAAAAATAAAATTTGGTAAATCATTGATTTAGGATGCAAGAAAAGGAAAAATGCAACTACTTTAAAAGCCTCAAAAGAATATGTGTGTGTGTGTGTGTGTGTGTGTGCGCCTGCGCGCGCGTGTGTATATATGTGTGTGCGTGTGTGTAGTCTCCCAATGGGCAGCAGAGTATAAGCCTAGAAACTAGTGGATTGTGATTTCACTGAACTAGGGCTGCATAAAAATCTTGGTTTACATAGGAAGAACCTGGCTAAAGAGAAATACACATAAAGCCTACGAAAAATAAAGAAAACAAATACTGTACCTTTACAGGGAGGATACATGGGATGAGAGTATGGCTAACTGATGAGGGCTTATAAGTCCGAAATAGATCTATCTTAGTCTCCTTAGTCTCCCAATGAGCAGCAGAGAGTTTGCTGGCTGCCAGAAAAAGGAAAAAAAAAGCATTGAAACTAGTAGATTGTGATTTCACTGAACTAGGGCTGCATAAAAATCTTGGTTTACGTAGGAAGAACCTACATAAAGAGAATATATATATTTGTTTTCTTTCCTGTAGCCTCATATAGTTGAGAAGTCCTGGGGTACATAAATTCAAATGTAGCAATTCAAACTAAGAAGTACATTCCTTTTTTATCCAATCTGATTCTCAGTGAAATCATGAGTTTTATTGATGGGGGTACAGGGCTGTACCAATGCTGACTTAAGGGTATATGGCACCCCTGGGTCATACTAACTGTTGGCGCCATCTCCTGTCAATGCAAAGATTTGTATTTTTAGAAGAATTTGGAAACTCTGGTAGCTAGTGCTCATTCATTCATTCATCCATTTATTCATCCATTCAATTTTTATAGCTGTCTCAGGCAGCTTACAATTAAAAAAATATATTACAATCAAAATACTAAAACATTTTAAAACAATAAAAACAATAGATAGATCAAAAATAAATGCATACTTGGCCTTCTGGCAATACAGCTGGGAAATATGGCTGTTACCCCAGATTTGGGAACATAGCCAGGTTTTAAGGCCATTGTTTAGGCTATACTTTAGGCTATAGTATACTTTTATTTGGCCTTAGACTAAACCCAGCCCTGGTTTGAATAAATCCATTTATGTTTTAGTAGTTGCTGGTACCCCAGAGTTTAAGAACTGCTGCGCTAAGGATTTCAGAAGGATGTTCCTATCTTTTTTTCCCCACTCCATAAGAGGAGGGAAGAAAAATGGAGTGGGCAAAACCAAGAAGGTTATTTGTAGACAGACAGGCTCACATCACAAAAACCAATAATATTTTTAAAGAATTCACATTAGCTACCTTTTTTTTTTGGAAAAAAAAAAAGTGAAGAAATCACTGGAAACTCCTGCTGAAGGAAGAAGTGGAGGAAAGCAGGCTCACTCGGCAAGTTAGTTTAGGCCAGTCACTTTTAACCCACTCCAGTCCCACAAACATCTTTTTTTAGAAGGGGGGATGGGAGGCAGAAGAGGTCTTCTCAGTGGTGAAATCTAAAATCCGTTACTACCGGTTCTATGGGCATGGCTTAGGGGAGGGTAATGTGACTGGTGGGCGTGGCCATTTTTTTTACTTTTAAAACCATTTTTTTCTACAACCTCTTTGGCAAAGAGGTTGTAAAAAATGCTTTCAAAAGGCTGTGACGATCACAGCCGAGTTGCCTGATCGGCAGAGACTTTTTTTCTTTTAAAAGCCTCTGCCGATCAAGCAACTCAGCTTGGATCGTCAGAGGCATTTAAAAGAAAAAAAAGGTTCTTTTTCTTTTAAAAGTCTTTGATGATCCCAACTGAGCCGCACAATCATCAGAGGGGTTTTTTTTTGTACTTTTAAAAGCATTTTTTCGGCTGAAGAGGTTATAGAAAAAATGCTTTTAAAAGTACAAAAAAAAAAAAGCCTGTGATGATTGTGCAGCTCAGCTGGGCATGAGTGGAGGGGGGGGGAAGGGATTTTTGCTACTGGTTCTCTGAACCACCAACTTCCATCGCTACCAGATCAGACGATCCTGTCTGAACTGGGAGCATTTCACCCCTGGGTCTCCTTGGCCTAAGATGTGTGTGTGTGTGTGTGTGTGTGTGTGTGTGTGTGTGTGTGTTTCCTTTTCGTAGGCTTTATGTGTATCTTTCTGTGCATCTGTACCTTTACAGGGAGGATACATGGGATGAGGGTGTGGCTAACTGATGAGGGCTTATGAGCCCAAAATAGATCTATTTTAGTCTCCCAATGGGCAGCAGAGGGTTTTCTGGCTGCCAGAAAAAACTAGTGGATTGTGATTTCACTGAACTAGGGCTGCATAAAAATCTTGGTTTACATAGGAAGAACCTGGCTAAAGATATATATATAGGCACCAAACCGAGAACATCAGCCAGATGATGATGAATGAGATTTCATCGAAATGTCGCTGCAATACTTCCAAAGATATGTTTGCAATTACACGGGAAGAAATCCGAGATATCACCTGTACACACATATATACCCGTGAAAACTTACACAGACAAATATATATATATATATATACACACATACACATACACATACACATACACATACACATACACATACACATACACATACACATACACAAACAAAGACGAACCTGATATACAGAAACAAACATGGTACTGTACAGAACTGAACATAATTTCCACCAAAACTGCTGGGCCCAGCCCATGCCATAGAGATGCTGGAGCACATCATTTACATATTAGTAAATGGCTGTTCTGTGATTGGCCACCTTCATCACAGCAGCCATTTTGCAAATGGGCAAGCCTCCTGTAGCGCCATTCACTGAGTCCCTGCCAGAGGTGGATTCAGCTGGTTCAGACCGGTTCGGGAGAACCGGTTAAGATTCTGCACAGTTTGGTGAACAGGCAAATCCCACCACTGGCTGTTCCCGCCCCATCCTGCCCACCCTGCCCCACCCCACCCACCCTGCCCCACCCCGCCCTATCTCGCCTCGCCCGCCTTGGCCAGGTCTAGAGTCGTGCCTGACCCAGCTACTCTCTGGCTAGAGTTGTGCTTGCTTGTCTAGACCATGTCACCCAGCTGATCACCGTGCCTCACCCACTCTGCTCACCATGGCTGTTCATGAAGGTAAGGCACTTGGCCGAAGGGCCACCTCGGGTGGATACTATAGGCTTGGCTATCTTTCGGGTGTGGCTCTCACCATCCTTCCACCCCCATGTTGCCCGCTCGCCCTTCGCCTCAGGTCGGGGGACATGCTAGTCCTTGGCTCTGGCCTTCCCTGGCACCTCCTCCTGCATGGCGGGCCACCACTATGAGAATGGTGCGGGCCCATGAGCTAGAAGGTAAGGCTGATAGTGGGGAAGGAAGATCCGCTCCGGGCTTGCTGCACTCAGCCTAAAGACCGCCTCAGTGAGGGGGGACACATGGTGAGGCTTGCCCACCTTTCAGGCCCAGCTTCAACTTCTGTGGGGTCTTCCAGGTTGGAGGCCTGAGAGAAAATTCCTTCCCCACAGGCCGCCCACTCGTCCATCCGCTAGCCGGGCTGGCCTGAAAGCAGCATGTCCCTTTGTCGTGGGCTGGATATGGGACCTGAGGTGGGGTGGAGGTCAAGCAGGCAGCAGCCCAGGGCCTGAAAGGTGATCCCATCTAAGGCTTCCACGTTACGGCAGCTACTGCAGCCATGGCGAACAGGGTGGAATCAGCAGTGGCAAGCACCCTGGACATGACGACTGGTAAGCGGGGTTTTCCCTCCCCCTGCCCACCTGAATGACAAACCCGATGCATCGAGGTTGATAGAGGGAATGTTTTAAGCTCATTTAGAATAAAAGTTTTGTTTTTTTGTTTTTTACATTTATTGTATGTGTTGTAAATGGAATTTATCTGTCCATCATTTTTCTGAAACATGAGGTATGTCCACCTGCAGGAGCCTCTCAAGTTTACTTGTGCAGGCATAACCATTTCTTATTTACTTTTCTTATTCTATCAGTAGTAAGTCAAATTACTATGGAACTAATTCTGGAACATACAAGCATTTTTCAAAAATAATGTGGTCGTTTTATCTAAACTATGTATTGATAATACCAGGCCAAATGTTCAGGATGTTTAGATATTGTAAAATGTTAAAGGTAGATTCTCCATGCCTCTGACAAATTGTACATACCAAAATACTAATTATAAAATTATTTGGAACTTCCAGCATTCTCAATCTGCCAGTCCTTAAGACCTCTTTAATATGTGCTTTATAAAATTTATGTTGCATTTGTTCAGTTTCAGAAGTGACACCCTTCATCTTGTCTTGTTCTTTTTCAACATTACCAGAATCCAGCTTTTCTTTTTTCTCATCTGTGGTGTCCCCATTTTCTTCTGGCTGATTTAACTGTTTCTTTAACAATTGCAGTACTGATGCTTTTTTCAAATCCTGTCTGCAAGCTAACTACCCTCCCATTCTATCTCTCCATCTTTTATCCACTGTTCTCCATTTGAACCAGGGAATTGGGTTTGGATCCGATCATCTACTAGAAAGTTATCACTGCAATCAGAATGGAACAGACCTTCCCAGGTCTTATGGATCACCTGAATGTCTGTGACAGTTGCAGAGAAAAAGGACTTCTGGATCCATTGGCCCCCACATAAAACCAGCCATAATCGACCGTAGCACTAAGCCACTTAATTTGCACCTTGGCTCTGACCCTGTTTCCCCCTCTCCCCAAGGTGTGTCATCAGTCACATTCCCCAACAAAGCAATTTTGTAGGTTATAGAAGTCACTCCCTCTGGCCACTGTGTGTCTCCATGAAAACAACCTTGACGTTGCTGGCTGGAATGTGCTTTGTTTTGACTGAAATGCAAGTTCCTCGATGCAGCTGTGAGGGTCAGTTCCCTACCCCCCTGCCTATGGCAACTTGAAAGCACGTCAGGAATCCTTTGTGAGTTGACCGTCACCACATGACCACATCCAATTTTACAATTTTTTTTCAGCAGTTGTTAAGTGATTTTTTTTTTTACTTAATGACTGCTTTTCACTGGAAATGCAAAAGTAAATATCAGGAACCAGCCCACCCACTCCCCCTAAAAAAATGTGGTCACATGACATGGGGTGCTGCAAACTGCCTTAAAGCTGAACACTCAAAATGTGATTATGGGACCAAAGGCAGATCATAACTTAGATCCCAATAAACTTTTGGGGGAGTCTGTCATAACTAAGCAACTGGTCATAAGTCAAAGATTACCTGTATAGCAACTCAGGCCTATTTTGGAGAAGTGGGAAGGTAAACAATGTGTCTACTACTTTCAGAAGTGGACCTATTCATATGCCCCCATGAAGAAGGAGGTTGAGAATAATTCCCCCCAACCCCTATGGAATGGGTGAAAATCAGAGGTGGGTTTCAGCAGGTTCTGACCAGTTCTGGAGAACTGGTGGTGGAAATTTTGAGTAGTTTGGAGAACCAGTAGTAAAAATTCTGACTGGCCCTGCCCCCATCTATTCTCTGCCTTCCAAGTCCTAGCTGATTGGGAGAAAATGGGAATTTTGCAGTAACTGTCCCCTGGAGTGAGGTGGGAATGGAGATTTTACAGTGTCCTTCCTCTGTCATGCCCACCAAACCATGCCCGCAGAATTGGTAGTAAAAACTTTTGAAACCCACCATTGGTGAAGATAGCAAGTTATGGTAAAGCAGGATTTTTTATAGTCTTCCACAACCTTCTTTTTTAGCATAATTGCTGAAGATCGATCAGTTGGTCACTATTCTGAGATTATAAATACATGAAAATGATTAAGATTAAAAATTGGCATTAATTTACGCCAAAATGGAGTGGAAAGTGAAACTGACAAATTAACATATCCTTAAAGGTCCTTCAAATCAAGAAATAGTCAGGCTGGATTATCCAAACCAGCTGCACAAAATCAGGGCTTTGTTGAGGCCTGTTGATTCATATCTATGGGTCCAGGTTCCCAGGTAACTTGCCATGACGTAGGAAGAAAACTTTCTTCACAAGTAAACTTTCCCAAATTGCTACATTTCTTTGGAAAAAACTTAATGTTTATTTTCTTGTAAGGTTGCAAGACCAAAGATGTAAGCCAAAAAGCTGTATTACATTTCATTGCAGGAACTTCGTGTTTGTTTTGTTGCAGATTTACCAGAACAAAAATGTAAACAAAAGGAGAGGTTTCTTTCATAAAAAAGCCTTGGGAAAAGATTAGCTGAGGAATAAGTAGAGCAAGAGGAGTAAAATGCAAAAAAGGGATTGGAAAAAGATATCCTTTTCTAACCTGTTTTCTTTAAAAATGCAACAGTAATGAGTAATACTGGAAAAAATGCAAGGCCAATTGCTTAATATTTCAGTGTTAAGTAACTGGAAACTGTGCTCACCAGTTAATAACATATCCATCAAATAAATATATGTTGTAGGAATAAAAATCCGATCCAATTCCGAGCCAAGAAAAAGGTGCTGGAAATAAAATGGAGGCTGCATGGAAAGAAGGTCTTTGTTTATTTGGATGCCAGAAACTTTAGGGACAGAAGCATGTTTCTGGGCAGGCTGAGCCCTTGGCTTAGGAACGGATGGATTTTGATAGGGTTCTGAGATGGTCTAGGCTAGGGGGTTGTGCAGGGTACTGAGCTTTGGTGGTGGGTTAATCCTATTATGTCCTAAAAGTCATGTCCTGTCCTTCTTAAACCCATCAGCTGGAGCTGAAGGTGTTTTGTTTATGAATGGATTGGTCCAGTCTTTCTTAATGGGCACAAAATATCCATCTCTGAAGATTTGAGGATTGTGACTGTTAAGAAAGACTGGGGCTGCTTTTAAGAACATGTTTTCTCTATTTTTCCTCTGGGGAAATATTCTATCCTGTCTCTTTTTATATTAAGAATAAAGAATATTTTAATCTGGAGGGTGTTTCCTACAATTCGCTCTTTGCGCCAGATAAATGTGGGCGACACACATACTTTTATTGGCACAAGATTAAGAATTGAGCTAATCAGGTTTGATGGGTGCCTTTAAGAGGCAGCGGGTTTAATGCAAAGGGGAAGGCATTGATAGAGGCAGCAGAAAAAGATCTCTGCAGTGGCTCCCAAAAGGAAAGCTTTCAACCCATGAAGATCTAGCAGCCAGAGCAAAAGTTCTGTTAAGTAGAGAAGAAATTTGTAGTATTCAATTTTCTGTGCCAATTCTTTTAGATGTTTGATGTCACTTTCTGTGAGCTTTCAGTGAGGTTTAAGCAAGCACATGTCCCAAAATTCTTCACAGCCATGATTGTGCCTTAATGGCTGCCCATTTCCAAGGGTTGCTTCCTGAATCTAGCTCTTAGTTTAGTGTACGAGTGTCAAATTTAATTTCATTGAGGGCTACATCAGAGTTGTGTTTGACCTTGGGGAACCAGGGAAGGTGTGAACCATGGTGGGCATGGCCAGCTGGACATCACTTGTGTTGGGTGTGCTTGTGGTGGCTCGAGCACTCTGCCAGTGAATACGGGCTCCTGAGCTCCATTTTCAGATGCAACAGCCTCCTGCAACGCTCTGCCAGAAAAACCGAAGCTTAGTAGTGCTGCAGATATGAAGTTCCTAATAAACAACTGGATTTCTTTTGAAGCTTGGCTTGAGGCTCATGATTTAATTAGGGCATTGGTCGGAACCCTGACAGTGACTCCACTAAACCACTATGACTTAAGAGTATAATTCCAGGTTCAGCTATGGTTGTAAGTAGAGGACTTGTATATATGTTTGTCCAAATCCCATGTTTCCCAAAAATAAGACCAAATCTTATTTTCTTTTGGGCCCCAAAATAAGCACTAGGGCTTATTTTCAGAGGGTGTCTTTTATTTCCATGTACAGGAGATTCACTTCTTCTGCTTGTTTGAGGTAGTGCAGGAAGCTAGGGGGTAGAACTACCACACAAGCCCTGCACTGGCTTATTCTCAGGACCCTTGCAGCCAGGCCACCCATTTATTTATTTATTTATTTATTTATTTATTTATTTATTTATTTATTTATTTATTTATTTATTTATTTATTTATTTATTTATTTATTTATTTATTTATTATTTCAATTTATAAACCGCCCTTCTCCTTGCAGACTCAGGGCAGTGAACAGCCAAAATAAAACATGGCATACAAAAGTTAAAAACAATTAAAAATTATTAAATATTATTTGGCTGATAATTAAAACAACCCCAATTTAAAATCAATTTCAAATTAAAACAAAGGATGGGATCAAGCTAGCCCAGCTAGATGGAATAAATGGGTTTTAAGGGCCCGACGAAAGGTCCGGAGATCTGGAATCCTGCGTATCTCCGGGGGTAGGTCATTCCAGAGGGCGGGCACCACCACAGAGAAGGCTCTCCCCCTGGGGGTTGCCAGCCAACACTGTCTGGCCGACGGCACCTGGAGGAGGCCCTCTCTGTGCGAGGGTACTGGCCGGTGGGAGGCTATTCGCGGAAGAAGGCGGTCCCGCAAGTACCCAGGTCCTAAGCCATGGAGCGCTTTAAAGGTGGTCACCAACACCTTGAAGCGCACCCGGAAGACCACTGGGAGCCAGTGCAGCTCACGCAGAAGAGGTGTCACATGAGAGCGCCACGTCACTCCCCTATTTCCCTGCATGGCCGCATTCTGGACCAGTTGGAGCCTCCGGGTGCACCTCAAGGAGAGCCCCATGTAGAGAGCGTTGCAGTAGTCCAGGTGGGAAGTCACAAGAGCATGAGTGACTGTGTGTAGGGAGTCCCGATCTACAAAGGGATGCAACTGGCGTATCAGGCGAACCCGATAAAAAGCCCCCCTAGCCACGGCTGTTATGTGTTCTTCTAAAGACAGCCGTGCATCCAGGAGGATGCCCAATTTGCGAGCCCTCTCCGTGGGGGCCAATGTCTCGCCCCCAATAGTCAGCGATGGCATCAGCTGGCTATATCGGGACGCCGGCAGCCACAGCCACTCGATCTTGGAGGGATTTAGTCGGAGCCCGTTTCTCCCCATCCAGACCCGCACAGCTTCCAGGCACCGGGACATCACTTCAACGGCATCGTTGGGGTGGCCCGGGGTGGAGATGTACAGCTGGGTGTCGTCAGCGTACTGATGGAACTCCACCCCAAAGCCACGGATGATCTCACCCAGCGGCTTTACATAAATGTTGAACAGAAGGGGTGAGAGGACCGACCCCTGCGGCATCCCACAAACAAGGCGCTCGGAGTCGACCGCTGCCCCCCCCTGTCAACACAGATTGTGACCGGTCAGAGAGACAGGAAGAGAACCACCGTAGAACAGTGCCCCCCACCCCCAACCCCTCCAACCGGTGCAACATGATACCATGGTCGATGGTATCAAAAGCCGCTGAGAGATCTAATAGGACCAGGATAGAGGAACATCCCCTATCCCGTGCCCTCCAGAGATCATCACCAACGCAACCAATGCCGTTTCTGTGCTGTGCCCAGGCCGGAAGCCGGACGGGAGCGGATCTAGATAGACAGCTTCATCCAGGAACTGGGGAAGCTGCCATGCAACCACACTCTCAACAATCTTTGCAACAAAGCAAAGGTTGGAGACTGGACGGTAATTAGCCAAAACAGCCGGGTCCGGAGAGGGCTTTTTGAGGAGGGGTCTCACCACCGCTTCTTTCAAAGCGGCCGGCAGAACACCCTCACTCAAAGAAGCATTAACACCCATGCCCCAACACTTGCCTTGCCTCATGATAGCGGCTCTAGCAGGCCGATCCAGCAGGACCTTTCATGGCTGCAGGCAACTTCTGCTTACTCATGGCCACAATGGAGCAAGAGGCCAAGCGACATTCTAGTGCTTTGGCCACAAAGCAAGGCGGGTGGTGGTGGTTGAGCTCCCCTATGTGCCTCACACTGGCTTACCTCAGGGCCCTCCATTCAGGCCATCCATGCCCCAATAACTGCCTCACCTTTTGGCCATGACACTAGCATGCCACTCAGCCTTCTGCTCCATTGCGGCAGTGGCCATGTGGTTTTCCAGCCACGTGGATTCCTGCTGCACATGGATGCTGGTGCTGGTGTTGCCGCTAGGAGAAAGATGTCAGGGCTTGCATGGTCTGGTGCGGGGGCCCTGATGTAAGCCAATGCAGGGCATGTGGGGCAGCTCTACTACTCCACCTCACACCAGTGGCACTGGCACTGGCACACTGCACAGCCTTCTGCCCTGCCATGAGCAAACAGAAGTGGCCCATGGCCATCTGGGCTCTTGCTGCACATGGGTGGTGGTGCTGCCACATGAGGCAAGTTACAGGGTGTGGAACCTACCCCCTTCCCGATTGGGGGGGGGTAAACCAGGGCTCAGGTAAGCCAGTGTGGAGCGTGTGGGGCAGCTCCACCTCCCGCTTGGCCTCGTGGTTGCAGCACTGTGAGCAAACAGACCAAATGGGTGGCTGCCCAGCTGCCCAGGCTCTTAAGTAGGGCTTATTTTGGAGGGAAGTAGGGCTTAGGTGCACACATAAAACATGCAAGGGCTTATTTTTGGGATAGGCCTTATTTTCGGGGAAACAGTCTTTCCAGCATAACAAGGAGCTGAATAAATGGTTAGAGGCAGAATTTGTGCAGGATTTCTTCTTCATGGTTATATGACTCATGGAGTTGCCTAATACAGTTATGTTATGTCAAATTTGATAAAGAATGTCTTTCCAAAGGCTGGCCGAAATTCAAGACTGGAGGCAGGCTTTTTTTAAAAATAAACCTAGTATAAACCCTAATCGTAACCTTTGGCTGATCTTAACTGAATGTTTATTGGTGTGAACTAGTATGAAAATTATATTTTGTTTATGAATGGATTATTAAAATTATTAAGGTAAAGGTTCCCCTCGCATATATATGCTAGTCATTCCTGACTCTAGAGAATGGGCTGTGCTCATTTCTGTTTCAAAGCCAAAGAGCCAGTGCTGTCTGAAGATGTCTCCATGGTCATGTGGCTGGCATGACTAAATGCCAAAGGTGCACAGAACACTGTTACGTTCCCACCAAAGGTGGTCCCTATTTTTCTACCTGCATTTTTTATGTGCTTTCGAACTGCTAGGTTGGCAGAAGCTGGGACAACTAACGAGAGCTCACCTGGCTGTAGGGATTTGAACTGCTGAACTGCCAACCTTTTGATTGATAAGCTCAGTGTCTTAGCCACTGAGCCACCGCATCCCTATTAAAATTATTAAGAATCAAAAAAGTCAAAGACAACAGAAATTATACCAATTTTTTTCTCTATTCCTTCTCTTGATTCATTGGACTTGTTTATACTGTTGGAAGAAAATTATTTGGTCTGTTTCCAAGCCAGTTGCAAAGAAACACACTGGGCAACATGCTTGAGCCAGAGGATGCTCTTCATTCAACAGCATAACAGAGAATACAGCTCTTGTAGGTGATCCCATGTTGAATGGCAGAGACAATGATATTTATACAAAAACTTGTTCTTTATGAATTTTGTGGATGTGCTTACAGAGGTGTTGCTGGTGGGAAGAAATGTATTTTTTCATCCTGCATGGTATATTCATCCTTAATCTATTTGTATTGGAATTTTGGATTTTGGGTAAGGGGTATTGGGCAGGGGTGAAATCCAGCAGGTTCTGACAAGTTCTGGAGAACCAGTAGCGGAAATTTTGAGTAATTTGGAGAACTGGCAAGTGCCACCTCTGACTGGTCCCAGAGTGGGATGGGAATGGGAATTTTGCAGTATACTTCCCCTGCCATGCCCAAGCCACGTCCACCAAGCCACGCCCACAGAACTGGTAGTAAAAAAATTTGGGTTTCACCACTGGTATTGGGTGACATTGGGTATTGTGTTTGTGTGGTTAAAAGATTTCCATGTTTTGAGGAGTCTTATTTTAGTTATGTTTAAATTATGGGAGTTTGCAGATTCCTTAATGGGATACTTGCTTTGTTAGTTTTAGCCTATGTTTTAATACAGGCAGAAATGCTATTGTCTGCCAGTTCTTAGTGGGTCAGGCGAAGCCTAATTCTTGAGAGTGAAGTTGATTGGTTAAGAGAAGGGTGGGTGATATAGGTGGCACCTGGATTTTTTGCTCAACAATAACTTCCATTATTTTTCAAAACTATCAATCATTTTTGGATCCAATTAGATCCTGAGGACCTTCAAATTGCCTTTCGTGTGTCTTTGATAACACTTTTGCTCTTTGTATTTTGACAGTTAAGTGTGTGGAAGTTTTTAAGCAGGTCCCATATCCACCATTTCTATTCATCCCCTACACATCTCTGGGAAGTGGAAGAGTTGCTAGAAAAGACAAAAAGCTATTAATATGATTTTTTTTTGTTTTGTATTCCAAAATTTTATCTGCTGTTAACCAAGTTTTCAATCAGCATTTAATTTTGTTTAAAAACCCCATCAATCTATTTTATCAAATGGCACCCTCTTTAATTTCATCTTTCTACTGTGCCATTTTCTACTAAATTTCACATCTAAAATGATCTAGCCAGTTTCAGTTGGTTTGATTTTTCTGGTTTATATAATAGTACATAATAACTTTCTCAAGCAGTTCCCCCATTAAAAAATAAGAAAAAAAATCAATAGCATCATAACTTTGAATTGCATTAGGCTTGGGAGCATATGGAAACTGATTCTTAGGAAGCTCTGCCATAGAGAATTGACCCAAGTAATCTCAAATGGACAAATTGGGTCATGTTTTCCCTGCAAGTAAGATAGTCCTTCTCCTGACAGGATACAGCCCCACTTGGATTCCTCCTCCACCTTTCATTTCTGGCTTAGCTCCAAAATAACTCTGGTCACATTAATCATATAAGAAGCAACTTGCTATACATGTATTGTAAATATTGTTTTGTATTACTCTAGATACGTTTTAAATAAGTGTACCCTTAAAATAGTAAAATTCAATTTTACTAGCAACTGTTTTTTGTTATTTTCTACTTGGTTGTTTATTTTTTCTTCCTAATAGCTTTTGTTTTCTGTTGGATAAAGAAGACCCTGTTTATGCCCTACAGACAGATCTTTTAAATCTGATGCTAAGATACCACAGCTTTTAAATTATATGACTGGAGAAAGTGTTGGGGCAGCAAGTCTATGGAAATTCTCAATCATCCTGGTCATAGTTGTCTCAAAGGTGCTTTTTCAAAAGGCAACTGGACTGTTTTTTCCTTGAGGAAGACATTTCGCTTCTCATCCAAGAAGCTTCATTTGTTCTGGCAGGATGGTGAGGGCAATGAAAGGATTAGTGACAGGATGTGGGGCGGTGCTGGAAGGATAATATTTCTTGGCTATCATTTGGTCTTTAGCACTTTCCATTGTAGAAAGTTAGCACCTATCCCTTTCCTAGAAGAATGAAATATTTTGGGAAATATTAAAAAGGCAGAATATTATGTTTCCCTGTATGAGAAATGGAGAAGCATGTTTTTAAAGACAAAGCAGCTCCCACCTTCCTGCTCCCACCCTTTTGTTAATGGGCTAGAGGCAGAAACCCAATCCTTTGTCAAAGGACATCTGCAACTCAATGGGACACATCTAGGACGAAACTCACCATATGGCACCTGGCAAGATTACATCAACCAGCAAGGCTAGCTAAGACCCCCACCCCCTGGAAGTCTGACAACCAATCAGGATGTCACTCTTTCTGGGCCCTAGGAAGTTCAAAGCCAAAGAGAGCATAAAACCTGAAAACTCACTGTATCTCCCCTTTTGTGTTCAGGAACTCAAGCCATGTGATCTTGTCCACCATTAAACCATCTTCCCAAGCAGTCTCCATGTTTCCAGTGTCTTTTTCCCCACTTGGAGCTGAAGCCAGAAGGATATTTCTTACAACACTATGAGACCTCTTGAGCTCCGATACATCATTCATATATGATAAATTATCTCCCAATCTACTTGCTGGTTGGCAAACAATAGAGACTTCTTACATGGTTTTCAGTAGTGATTTAAGGTTTGTTTTCATTGTATTTCAGTAAAAAAAAATTAAATTAGAATGGAACATGTGCATGTATTTGTATTTTGAAGAATTTAACTCGCACTGGGAGTGCCTCTATTCTTGGAGTTTGTACTACTTCAAGCCCAGGTGATCTTGCATTATTTGTTTATTCATTAGGAACTGATCTCAGTAAAAACATTACTGAGATGCTTAGATTATCCTGGTCTTACCTTGCCTCTTGGGTTTATATATATAAACCCAAGAGGCAAGATATTTCAAAGGGCAGGAGCCATTACATTAATCTTTTTGAAAATTACAATTGTAGCTTTATATGTTCTTCATTCATTTTCAAAAAAAGCTTAGGAAAAATGAGAATAATGCACTAGACATTGATATGATAGAAAATTTATTTAAAAACAGATAAAAATGTAACATTATACTTAGTGTCATGATCATATAATTAGTTACATCTTAGAGTACCTGTTTACAATTTATTTCTCACCTCTTCAAAGAACTGACAGATAGAAATACTGACATTTTTACCTCAAATGGAATGTGATGGCTATACCACAACCAAACCCAAAAACAAAACAGCATTTAGAAAATAAAAGTTGTCAAAGGTTTTGATGAAATTGCTCCTTTGAACAAGATTCAGGATACTGACACTCTACAATGTTCAAGCAATATCATTTCAAATTGATTCAGTTATAGTAGGCACTAGCAGCTGGAGAAATCGAATGACAAGAATTCTGTGTAAACTTTAAACACACATACACATTTACTATAACATTCTCCCAAAATGAATCCAGTGGGATTCCATAGAAATCAGCATCGATTTTGGCAAAGGACTGCATTTAAACAAAGAAACATAATATTCAAGTAGTTAGGAACTGAGTGCAACTCCAATGGCGGTTTACCTTTGTGTTCAAATCATTTAAATGATAACTTAATTCCACTGTAACATAAATAAGATACATAGATAATTATTAAATAATACCTCTACATAAAATTCTACAGCAAACGAACACACACTTCATACTTATGAATTCTTAAAGCTTGAAATGGTATCAATTTAACCACTTGGCCTTGTTAGAATGGGTTGGTCTGCCTCTATCACCAGACTCTTAAAAGGAAGATGTTAATGCCTGGTGACATAACATAGGTGGCTTGGTGATATCAGAAACGTCTAACAAGTGGCAGAGGACAAAATGGCAGAGGGAGTGCTGTTTATTAGTTTGCTTAAATCAGGAATTTATTTTGGACCAGGATTACTGTACATAAAGCTAGGTTAAGCAGTCTGGGAGTTGTTGACCTTTCTACACTACAGTTATTTCTGCACAATAGTATGGCAAATGATAGAGGATGATGGAAGTTACGAACTCAACCTCTTCTAAAAACAGATCATGCATGCCTGCAGTCTATTTCTCATCGGTAAAAAATGGTAAGGACACAGACTATACTGTATGCCCCAAACACTAATAAAGACAGGAATTGCAAACTTCCCTTATGTTTCATCCTGTAGTTTCATCTAGCTACCACCAGCTAGTACTCTTATGTTTAAATATTAAACAGTAGTTTAATGTTGTATGTACCTCAACATACATGCCACACATAGTTAGCAATGTCAACTGTGCACTCAAGAATGGCTGAAATCTAAACAACTGTTTTCTGTTCATCTGACAGCATTGGTATAAATAATAAATAAATATCTAGTACTGAAGTCCAAATTCAAGATTCAACAATTCTGACACTATAAATATTAAATATGCTAATAAATTAAAACTCATAACAAACTATTAAAAACTTATCACAGTGATATTTCAACAAGGAAAGAAGAGCCTGAGTGAACTGGGACCTTGCCCTCATAAGAATACATTTCATTGCAAAATATTTGATATTGGGAGTGGGGGATCCATTTTTCTTACAAGTTAATCATTATCAGTCTTAAACAACTGAAGTTTTAACTGTAGTAGCCTCTCAAGTGGTAAAAGATCTTTGAAATATTCTGAAGGCAATTTTCCCATTTCCACG
Organism: Coluber constrictor foxii; assembly: GCA_038048745.1. NCBI lineage: Eukaryota > Metazoa > Chordata > Lepidosauria > Squamata > Colubridae > Coluber > Coluber constrictor. Next base: position 78,645,146 of record CM075961.1, read on the forward strand.
TACATGTGTGAGATGCTCTTCTCTCAATACTGTACCAATAATTATTTGAAGTGAATGCTAATTATAAAAATTTAAACAGTCAGTTTTAAAACAAATTACAACTTAACCCAGTGTTTCTCAATTTTAGCCACTCTTAAGACTTCAGCTTTCCTCAAAGCCAGAATTGCTGAGTTTGAGAAAAGAGAATGGAGTGCTCATGATATAAGACAATAGTTTGCTTTTCACAACATGCTGAATCTTAAGCAACCCAGCGCCACTTTAGTCTAATCTAACATGTTGTAAAAACTCAGCTAATATTTTTATTTCTCTTAGAGCTAAATTTATCTGGATTACTTTATTGTTTCCTACTTTCAGTGTATTAAAATGGTGTATAAAAAATTAAAATAAATTAAAAAAGACAGAGAAGCTGGAATTCTACCCGTCAAAGCAGTCCTGTCAGGCAAAAGCAAGTCTTAGTGCTTCCTTTTGTGCACAGAACTATTTCAGCTTCAAAGTCTTTAGTGAGAATTCTCCATAGATTCCCTTTATGTGCTACAGTGCCTCAGGGCCCGGAAAATCATGTCCATAAATATCTGGAGTTTGCAGAGAACCAGGTAGCTTCCGATTTCTCTTTGAACTTCCACAAATTTAGGCTCATTTTCTGCCTGTGGATAGACAACACTGGTCAGACTGCTTTCTTCCATCTGAAATAAAGATTAGAAATTGAGGAATCTCTGATTAATAATTAACATTTGCATATTAACTCCAACAGTATCCAAATCAACCTTGCATGTTCTTGGATCAATTCTATTGCAGCCAATGTTGTCACTAACATACCCTCAAATCTTTTTCAACGACCTTGTTTTAATAAATAGTGTGTGTGTGTGCCATGGCAAGAGACAATGGGATGCAACCCAGGAGGGAAAACATGGCCCCAGCCTTCATAAAAGTAGAGAGAAGCGTTTTTGCTTCACCAGGAGCAGTTGCTCAAGGGATTTGCTCATAAATAAGATTCTGAGCTAGTGTAAGCAAAATAATGCACTCAGATATATTTACTTCCTCATGCATCCGCATATCCCTATACTCTGCCCTACCATAGTTGTAGCAACTATTTTATAAGGCATGCTTGAAGGATTGCCTCAGCTCACAAGGTGCAGCAGTTTGTATATGTTAGGATTAATGCATGAACAAGAAAAATGCTCATATCATATAAAATAAAGTTCAATACAGTAGAAAGGTGTGCAAAACCCAGGCTTTAGGATTATTCAAAATGTGAAGAGCAAAAGCCTAAGTATTTATTACTTTGAAATTTATGCTTACAAAATGACTAAGGCAAAGCTTCTTCCTTTTACAAGACCGGATATACAATTGTTCAACAAGTAATAGCAACAGAGGTTATTCCTGAAGATGAAATGGGGCAGTAATTTAAAAAATCTTCCGGCAAACACAGCACTTTGGGCTGTATTTGAGTCCCAAAGCAGTCTGCTTCTTAGATCCCATATAAAAGCATCCACCCACCACAGGGACATGGCTTCTCTATGAGGACTGAGTAGTGTGCATCTTGCAATACCAGGGCCATGAAGCACTTTGGATCTGATACTAAAAAAAGTGCTCTGGAATATAAAAATAACTCTGTGTTCAATAACAGGAAAGTCCCAATGGCTTTCCCTTTCACACCCATTGTGTGATCCCAGAAAAAGATACAGCCTTCAAGTGTTGGAACAAATGCTATATTCATGCTCCATGTATCCTTTGGAAACTGAATCTAAAGTACTCTCCATATCTGCAATGTTTAGAAATGTACACCTTCATAGTTCATCAACATTCTCCAAGAGAACATTGCTAATGTCCAGGTAGGTGACCTGCTAAATTATTACAGCAAATTCACATACTCATACCTATACTAGAACTGGATGGTTTCCCCTCACTAGCTGGCTCTGATCCTTTCCCAATTTAAAGAGTATTTATGCAACTCCTCACCTGTTGTTGAATGTTGTGGGACAAGTTGGAAATATCCAGTTGAATACTGAGTACTTGGTCAGCAAAAGTTGTTAAGATTTGGCGAATATGTGAGAGGTAACCAGAGTAGGTTTGGAGGCCTGCCTGTACCTGATTGAAGCATCTTTCCTACATGATATCAATGTAATAGGGAATTATTACAAAAAGTTATTATGCATTCCTTTTTTCACAAATTTCAGTAAAATAGTTCTTTGATTACAAATATGTTGTACAACTTCTGCGTTGAGAGACAAGTCAAGCTCTGTTCTCCAGAAAGTGGACAAAGTTATTGAAATTATGAAAAAAGTGATTTCCACAATAAAATGTACACATAATCTGAAAACAAACCCAATTCTGCTGCACAACAATTAAAAGCTATATTAATTATAACTGAGATTAAGGCTAAGGAAACAGTGACACTATCCAGGATGAAATATTAGAATTGGCTTAATATGGATAAATAGGAACAATTTCTACTGTTTTAAATTAAGCAATGAGGGTAAACTGAAGCATAAAGAGTGACTCCATTTCTCTATCATTTTAAGCAATGATGAGCCAGTATATACTAGGAATTAATAGATTAACAGTGGAAAGATTGACAAAGTTATAAAAAATGGCAGCCAGAAAACATTGAATAAACATGTATTTTAATTAAACAATAAATAGATGTAGATAATCTATGCTCTTACACTTCAATTTATAGCTCTTAAGAAATGTTTTCTGGGAAAACAGACAAGGGAATTTCCTCTTAATTCTGTTATCAGTGACGTTTACCTATTTTGTAATATTCTTCTCTGGAGATGTTGGCTAGCCCAAAATTATTATAGTGGATAGATATGTAAAATATGAACACTCTGAAACTAAGATCTGTTTAAGTGTACTTATACATTTTATAAATATTACATTCAAATATTACACTTAATGCATGTGTATTGCAAGTGGAAGCCCCATTAAAAAGTTTAAGATTATTAAGATTAGAAAGAAGATTGGCCAATGACAATAAATGCGATTATTTCATCGCCAGTGAAATCAAGCTACTGATTTAGATGATCACTGATATTACATGGAACTACAACAAAGAGTGCATATTCTTATTATGGGGAATGTGTAAAAAACTTGAAATAGTGTCAGTAAGACACTCTAATTTGTGAGAACACTCACAGGTGCTCTTAAAATCCCAAATATTGCCATGATTTTTTACAAAATTATGTGCTGTTACCTTAGCACTGGGTACTAGTAATGGGGATGTGGTGGCTCAGTGGCTAAGACGCTAAGCTTCTTGATCAAAAAGTTGGCAGTTCAGTGGTTCGAGTCCCTAGAGCTGCATAACAGGGTGAGCTCCTGTTATTTGTCCCAGCTTCTGCCAACCTAGCAGTTCGAAAGCATGTAAAAAATGCAGGTAGAAAAATAGGGACCACCTTTGGTGGGAAGGTAACAGTGTTCTGTGTGCCTTTGGCATTTAGTCATGCTGGCCACATGACCATGGAGATGTCTTTGGATAGCTCTGGCTCTTCGGCTTTGAAACAGAGGTAAGCACTGCCTCCTAGAGTCGGGAATGATTAGCACATATGTGCGAGGGGAACCTTTACCTTTATCCTAATACTTCTTCCATTGAGGGGAAGAATACTTTTAAGTTACAATCAGATGGCTGTTGCTATTTACCATGTCACAAGGATCCTGCTGGCAATAAGAGATATTAACTTGTTGAATGCCCAAGAGTTTCTCTATTGTTATCAGTTCTCTGTTGCTGCCAAAGCTGAATGCTTTACGCTGGAGGAAAAAAAGAAAAGATTGTCTGAAAAGGTATTTCTGGGATTCCAAAAAAAGAGCTAACATATGAGTGCTTTTATATCCTTGCTCCCTAAAATCAGTATTTTACAAAACCCTTCCCCTTCCCACAATCCTATTTTTACTATACTTCAAAATCCAATGAAGCTCAGAGAATCTGAATAAGGTTTAATACTGATATGTACTTATTAAAAGAATGCATATTAACTTATTTATAGGAATATAAAGATTATTTTAATAATCCTAAATACTGTCCTCATTGTAAATTAGGCCAAATTGCACTCAGTTTTAAAGGGTTGAATCCAAGCCTCAATGAATCCCGTAGGATTTTTGGATAATTTCTCCACTAACTTCTGGTATCTTCATAAAATCACTCATGTTATTGAAGCGATATTACTGTTATTTCTCATTACTATTCTCATTACTGTTATTTTGGTCCAGCAATGGTTGGATAACTCCAAAGGTGCTGTAAACTATTAATGAAGAAATTACCTTAGTCACAGCTAATTTTAAATTCAATTGGTTTTCATTGTTTAGCTCTGTGTGGCTGATATCCAAATAGCAGTATAGAAAAGGGCTTAATAATGCTGCATTCTGACACAGCAAATACTTATCTTGAGACTCAGTAATTAAAATTTGCCACCAAGTTTCTAAATCTTTAAGCAGGATGCTTTAAAGTACATAAGTAATGTCCATGGAAATCTTAGCAGCTAATAAGGTCTGTTGGATATGACTTCCAGCAATTAGGAAATTTTGACTGCTCTTTTCATCTTCTCATCTTCCTCATGATTAACAAATTATGATCTACTAAAATAGGGAGTTGAATGCATATCAGCCACACAGAGGTAAACATTGAAAACCAATTGAACTTAAAGTTAGCTGTGATTAAGGTAATTTCTTCATTAATAGCTTACAGCATCTTTGGAGTTATCCAGCCATTCTGGACCAAAACAGCAGTTAATGAGAACTTTTAATATCCCTTCAATAACATGAGTGATTTTATGAAGATACCAAAAGTTAGCGGAGAAATTATCAAAAAATCCTACGGGATTCATTGAAGCTTCCCTTAGGTATAATACAGGGAAACCTGGATTCAACCCTTTAAAACTGAGTACAACTTGGCACAATTTACAATGAGGACAGACTTTAGGATTATTCTTAAAATAAAGGCTAAATTTTACCTCTGAATTTTGAGCCTTGCTCATCATAAGCTACTCTTATATGAATCTCTATCCACACAATCCAGACTAAAAAAACTATTTAAAGAATTGCAAAGGAGCATCAAGCAGGTAATTCCACTCCCTTGGATTTTCTCCCTTTGTATTTAGTAAGCCTTAATTATAATATATTTCATATTTGTTTGACAGATACAATCAAAATATTCTCTCCTAACACCCAAAGAGGAATGCATCAAGAATGCCAAACTTTGCTGGCTTCTTTGCAAACAATTTTTTTCCCTTGGGCTTTGACATTCTGAATTGGCACAATCTTACATGTATTCTGGAAGTAGGAGACAGAAACATGTGAAATTTTAGTAGGGAGGGGCTCTATTCACAGTGCTAGGAAATGCATGAGATTAAGTCTCTTTAGAAGATTGAGCTGTAATTTATGGGAAGTACTAGAAAAGGAACCTATATCTGAATGATGTTCCAAGTATTTTATGTGAAAATTTCAGCCCACTATGAATTTTGATTTTCTGTATGTTTAATGCCCTAATTATTTTAATCTATCACTTTTCTCAATTATGTCACTATAGTAGGAGCAGGTATTTTGGCACAGTGGGCATCAAGGTATCTCTAAGTAACACTCTTCATGCCAAGTTTTCCATACTCCTAAATTTAAACTCTATGCTCTGCAGATGTTGTTGGACTTTAAATTTCTTCATTACAGCTGCTAAAAGTTGAAATTCAACATATGCAAGTCTACTAGTTTTCCATTCACACAAGGGTTTGAGTGGGTTTGGTAGATTGTTGACCAAATTCAACAATTGCATTGGAGGCCCACATGGTTTTATAACATGAAGCAACTTCTACTAACTAAAAGAGATGTCAACTGCAAACTCTCTACTGTAGCATGGTCATATTTATAACCAGATATCCTAACTGGTCTACTGATTAATATTTCAATTCCTTTGTTCAAGAATGCAAGGAGAATTTCTACAGAAGGCATCAGTAATGAAGCAGTACACTAGTACATCTAAGTGTAGACCGAAAGCACACCATCGAAAGTAGTAATGGTTTAAAGCCACATCTACTACTTCATCACAGTCTTTTATATTACTCAGATTCTTCCCCAAATCCTCCCTTGTTATTTAAAATTATGCATTGATTTAAGTAGTGATTTAAAGGGTCTTTTTAGCTTTGGGATTCTATGAAATAATGTTTCAGTGGAAGCTTAACAAACAGTGGAAGAAAATCAAAAGACTTTGTATTACTTTGTATTCAATACATTTAATCAGACAACTTTGTTCCCCTTCAGCATTTTCCATTAGTCTGAAATTTTGCTGTATCATTTCAATATAATAGGGATAGTTTATAAATTTTAGATTAATTTAAAAATAGGATTTCATCTAGCTATATTACACCTCAAATTCATAAATGTCTAGGCTTTCATGGTCAATAACCATACTAGTTTCAAATGCAAATTTCCAGGTTAAAAATATCGAGTTAATATTGGAAGAAAAAACTAAAACCACCAAGATTGCAGCTATATATCTATTTTATTGGCATCATTGCAGTGGAGGATTTACTCGATATAGCTGGCAAACATTTTCATCAATTTATCCTAACAAATCTGTAGATTACTTGTTTCCCTCTCCCACTACAGATTCTTTACTTTTTGTTGGAAAGAAACTTGGTATACAGCAATTTATACATGATTGACTCAAAAGCCCATTCATAAATGCTGATAACATAGCCCCAGCTCCTTTAAAATAACTTTGAGAAACTTGTTTGACAAACTAAATGTATCTCTTTGTTAGATCTCTTTACCCAGCATATACTTACCACAAGCTTATTCAAAGCAAGGAGATCAGCCTTTATCCTGATGGCAAACTCCTTGTTTTTCGAAACGAACTGATGTAAACCAGGATCTCCAGAAAATTCTGCATGAGGTGCAGCCAAGCACATTAACCAAGAAAGTGCAATACTGACAAGAAGAAGGCAACCTGGGAAAATAAAAGAATATACAATTTTTAAACTGGTCCTTTAAAAAGCAAAATGGACCACTTCTACGAACTGCACTAAAATAGCTAGCTGATACTAATGTCTAAAAGATTGAAGCTATTAGACAGTTATATGATTAATTATCATTTATCAGCTCCAGCCCACCGTCTTCACTTACTACGTCCTCTCTGCCGCTTTTCTGTTAAAAAAAAAAAAGGTGGAGCTGGAGCTTCACAGGTCTAATCTGAGGGACGCCGCTCAACTCCCCATAACTCGATCCAAGACGAAACTATAAAGCAGCTGAGCGCAAGTGGGTGGAAAACTGATTCCGTCAGAATTACGCTACTATTCTAGCACGTGCAACAAATTCAGCGAGACTCAGCCTAAAACTCGGGTCTGCCGCCTTCGTTTCCCAACCTTTCAAAGTCAGGGGCGTCTCTATCACGTGGCAACCTTTCAATCTTTGGCTTCGCCTGACGCGAGTCCCCGCAAGAGCTACGGCGGGTTTTTCGAAACTCAGTTGGCCGAGCTCGTTTGAAAAAAGGTGGAAAATGTCAATAGGCTGGAAAACGAAGCCGCGTCTTCCCTTCTCTGAACTTTTGGGAGAACTTCGAGGCACATAACCAGAATTCCCCTTTTCTTCTAGTCCTGACCTCTGAATATAAAACAATTTAAGCAGCTCGAGGTTTATTCTCCTACAATCAAACCTGGAGAGAACGGGTCTCCAATCTGGGCATTTCAAAGCTTGTCAAACGTTCCTGAAGGCGGTGCTAAGGCGGAGCGAGCGGTCGGGAAGGTAAGCCGGGACTCGCCCTTTTTTCCCTTCCCTCACCCGCAAAGGTGGGCAATAGTCCCAAAGGCGGCGGAGAAGAGCTCCGGGGAGCCCTCGCCCTCGAGGGACGCCAAAAAAGGTGCCCTTCCCAAGCAAGGCGCCACCACGAGGAAACTTACCTTCTGGTTTCCAACCCCGCCCGGCCGCAACGAGGAAGGACCTGCCCCGAGTGCTACTTACTCCGTGTTGAACTCATCCTTCTGCAGGGAAAACTTTGGTCTCGCCCACTTTCTCCGCCCTTTTCTTCCAAAACGACGCGCTTGTGATACGGGAGGTCACTGGCGAGCGGATGCCTGGGTTGCTGTGAATCAAACTGTTCTCCATTGGGGGTATTTATAGAGAGAATATTCAGGAACTTCCTCCGGACTGTGAAGAGGGAGGGGCACTGGAATCTAATTGAGAGGAGTGGTGTTAGGCTATGACTCTCACATTTTTTTTCGTTTATGCACTAATTACGGTAAATTCAAAATCCACTGAATGTCCTTGATCAGGGTCAAAGGGTGGGGGATGAGGATTTGCACCAGGGGCCTATTGCCCACCATTGAAATAGTTCCACAGGTAATTCTGGGATTATTTAATTAAAGCCTTAAAGAATTCACAGATGGCTCCAACATTGGAACAGCCTTCTGTGATCTTTTAAAATTTTATTGGAATTATTGAGGACTTTGTTTTTTTTTTTTTAAAGCCCAATAAGGAGTTTAAACTTCATGTCTGAAGATAAAGTATTATTTTATGGAAAATAAAGGCAGTAACAAAATGCTACTCTATTTTAAAAAAAGTTTTCTCTAGTGTTTAAATTTAAAGAGAGTTTATAACTAAAAGATCATATATTTTCACAACCTTCCAGAGGCATTTTATTTCCCAGATCTTGGGGACATCTTTCCTCATATATTCATTTACGCCTTCCATTATTTATTTACTCTAGAGCCATGGATAGGTTCCAGAGTTACAGCCGACTTATCGGAATAGGGCTTGACAAATAAAAAACTCATTAATCTTAATAGCCCTACCCAATGTATGACAAAATCTAGATCTGGTCAGGCTCAAGCACTGACTTACAATGAAAAGGATGGTATTTAACAGGAAGAAATGAGATTCTGAATCGGCCTATAAAAATAAAAGGCATGAGTAAGATAGGGAGGCTTGATAGAGTAGTACATATGAAACAGATCTTTTGTCTGATCAATTCCAGAGTTGGTAAGAGCATCTAGACTAATTACAGCTACTTAAAATAGTAAATGTTACCATGGAGTAGCATTGAGTCCACATCATGAAAAATAATTGTTTAATTCTACTGGGTCCTACTCAGACTTCATTTGGAATATAGTGTTCTGCTCTGGGTGTCAGTTTTAAAAAAAGATGGACAAATTCAGCCAGTTCAAAGGTTGAACTGGCTTATTAGATTTGTGAAGAAATAGCTAAAAGATCTGGATGTATTTGACCCATAAAAGAGATGATTTGTGGGGAGATCAGATAGTAGTTTACAAATATCTGAAGAGTTGGCATATATTTACAATCAGTTGCTCAGCTATCAGTCACAATGGATCCCCCAAAAGATCACATGACCATATTTCAGGTGCTTGACAACTAGCCCACATTTGTGATCATGTACAGCAGGGGTGTCAAACTGGTGGGCCATGAGCTGGATGTGTCACATGCCAACCCAGCTCTGCAAAGGGGAAAAACGTCACGAAGCATCACATGATGGCCATGTAAAATGGCGAGTTTGACACCCATGGTTTACAGCATCCTGCAGGCATGTGAATGCAGGTTACATCATTTTTGCCAAAAACTTCCCAATTCCAGGGGAAGGATACTGTAAAATCCCCATTCCCTCCCCACTCCAGGGGAAGGTTACTGCAAAATCCCATTTCCTCCCGATCAGCTGGGACTCAGGAGGCAGAGAATAGATGTGTGTGGGACCAGTCAGAGGTGGTATTTACCAGTTCTCCAAACTATTCAAAATTTCTGCTACCGGTTCTCCAGAAGTGGTCAGAAGCTGCTGAAACCCACCTCTAACTTAATGCCCATAGCACTGATTGACATCTGTTGTAAAGGTTGTAAAATTGTATTGGATACGATATGACCTGCTTCATAACCATTATGATTTACGACTGGCTCCATTATGGTCATAAATCGAGAACTATCAGCAGAAGAAGAATTGGATTCATTCTCTATTGCTTGAGATAAAAGAATAAGAAATAGTGGATTAAAACTACAAGGAAATAGATTCAGGCTAGAAAGCAGGAAGAACTTCCTGAATATACAAATTGTGAGGCAGTAGAGCAGGCTGCTACTTGAAATGAGATGTTCTCCTTTGAAGATGTTCAGAGACCAGATATTTATGTGTCAGAGGTGCTCTGGTGAATTCTGCACTGAACAAAGGTTTGGACTAGATCTCCAATATTTTTTTCAACTCCATGATTCTATACAGATTCACCCATAATCATTATTACTTCTCCAAACTTAGTTTACCCTCTGATAAAGAATTGAAATGAAAGTACAGGTAGTCCTCAATTTACAATCACAATTGAGCCCAAAATTTCTGTTACGAAGTGAGACGGTTGTTAAGTGAATTCTTCCCTATTTTATGATCTTTTTCGCCAGTTGTCAAATAAATCACTGCAGTTGTTAAGATTGTAACATGATTGTTAAGTGAATATGGCTTCCCCCTTGACTTTGCTTGTCAGAAGGTCACCAAAGATGATCACATGACTCTATGACACTACAACCATCATAAATATTACTCTCCCCCTTGACTTTGCTTGTCAGAAGGTCACCAAAGATGATCACATGACTATGACACTACAACCATCATAAATATCACTCAGTTGCCAGGCATCTGAATTCTGGCGATCATGGGGCTGCTGTGATGGTCGTGAATATGAAAAACAACCCCAAGTCATTTTTCTCAGTGCCTTTATAATGATCACTAAATAAACAACAACTATTCTGTGAGGTATATATTTTGGATATCATAAAGCTTAGTTTTAAATGTTTTTTTTCACCGCAGTCTTTTATAAAAGTTTTTATAAAAGTTCTCCAATATTTTTCAGGGATTGCTGTCATTTATTGTTTCCTTTCCCGAGAATGCCTATTTGGGCAGAGACATTCCTGTAAATAGAGGTAGGTCTTCTCATTTGCTTTCTAATGTAATAGCTTCCTATTCAATGTTTAATCTTACAAAATCTTTAAATTAATCTTGGTTTCTTTTGCTATCATGATGGTCATATTCAGACATTCTATTTAGAGCCTGAATTTTTAATGTTGCTTACACCCATGTTTCTCAACCTTGGCAATTCTTAAAATGAGTAAACTTCATCTCCAGAATTTCCCAAAACCATCAAAATGGTTTTGATCCATCCAATGTGCCTTCTCGACTGGATGGACTGGATGGGTTAAGCTGGATATTAATTAATGGTGTGTTTTTTCTTTCCTGTAGTATTCTTCTAATAGATAGCCATATAACTAATCTTCCCAGAGAATTTTTCTTCTAGAATAGATTAAAAATGTAACAAAACAGAATAATATCCCCAGCCAGCACTGGATCATTTTAGCCGGCAACGTGGACTGATTTCAACTGATGAAGGTTTTCCTTAAAGAATGTATGGTGGATTAAAGCTAAACATGGTTTGCAGAACAGCAATTCCTTATTCTTTTTTATATATTTGGCTAAGGTGTTCCTACTGTACCACTTCATATTGTATAGTGTGTCCAATCACACTTGGCCAATAAAAAAATTCTATTCTATTCTATTCTATTCTATTCTATTCTATTCTATTCTATTCTATTCTATTCTATTCTATTCTATTCTATTCTATTCTATTCTATTCTATTCTATTCTATTCTATTGTCCAATATGTATAGGAAGCTTTAAGCTAGATCAGGGGTCAGCAACCTGCAGTTCTGGAGCCACATGTGGCTCTTTCATCCCTCTGCTGTGGCTCCCTGTTGCTGTCGGCTCCACAATTGATAGGGTTTTTGGTTAGGACAGGTAGTGGAAAAAGGCTAGGAGTAGACTCTATGGTGGGGCAATGGGACTTTTGGTCAGCAGAGGTAAAAGAACACCATACTAGGAGGAGACTATGATGGGGAAACTAGACTTTCGGTTGGCTCCAGAATTGAATGGGGGCTTCTGGTTAGGGCCTTTGTAGCTCTTTGAGTGTTTAAGGTTGCCGACCCTAAGATTGCAAATGGTCATCACATGACAATAGGATGTTATAACTGGGATATATATATATGCCGATTGTCAAGTGCTCAAATTTTGATCACATGACTGTGGGGATGCTGCAACATTTGGAAGTGTGAGAACCAGTTGTAGGTCACTTTTTTTCAGTGCTGTTGTAACTTTGAATAGTTGTTAAATAAATTGTTGTAAGTTGAGAACTACCTGTAGCTTGCTAGCCTAGTTAAAATAGGGTCAGGTGATTTTTATTTATTTGTATCTCACCTTTATTATTTTGATAATAAATAATTCAAGGCAGTGAACATATCAAATACACCTTCCTCCTCCTATTTTCTCCATATCTACAGCCCTGTGAGGTGGGTTAGGCTGAAAGAGAATGACTGGCCCAAGGTCATTCAGATGACTTTCATAGCTAAGGCAGGACTTGAACTCTCATTTTCTAGCCTGGCGCCTTAACAACTAGAACAAATTGGCTTGAGAAATGATTATTGCCTTAATATGTTGTGTGAACCAGATCAGATTATTATAGTAAACCATCATATGGTTTCTTTGACGTCAGATTTTATTTATTGAATTGTACTGCACTGTATTGTATACAATTTTACTATACAGTGTATTTATTAAGCCAAATTTACTGCATAAAGAGGTAAGTAAATGCAGTCAATATGTTCTTATCCCAAATTGTTCCAAGCGTTTTTTGGGCACAGAAGTGCCAATGCTAATTAAAGCATTAGCATAGCCAATTGGCCTACTAACATTTGTGTCTTGGGTTTGTTCGTTTGTTTGTAAAAATAAGTATTTCCATCCTACTTATTGCAGTGGGATTTACATTTTTGGGAGATGTAATGAACTAGGGAGGGGGATCGCTTAAGATTCTTTGATCAATATTTGTCTCAAAGATGGGACCTGGAATCCAAGTTGATATTCCTCTAACCTCAGTGAGGAGAATCCAATGATATTATAGCCCCATAGGAGACAGCATTGCAGTCTTGTGTTTTAAACAAAATTTTGTAATTAAGTTTGAAGGAATTGCCAAGATGATGAAATTTGCAGAGGTGAAAATATTTAACATCTGGGTTTCTCCCCCCCAGCCCCATTTAGCAAATGTTAGAGTTAGTCATCTTAAAGCAATACTGTACTTCTAAAGAATTGGCTGTGTTAGTAGTTAAGGATAAATGAATCAGGTTTCCTTTCCTAGAATAGAATTTTCCTTTAAGCAGAAAATTCAGAAAAGAAAATTAACTAGCCCATTCAAAACTATTTCCTTAGAAGAAAACCAAAGATTTTGCCTTTAGGTCCTCTCTAGATTTAGAGAGCTGAGAGGTTCCTGAGCAAGATCTTTTGGGAGGTCTCCTTTCCACTGTTGTTTCTTTGCTGTCAACTCCCACCGGCTTGTGACAATAAAGGTATAAAAATACCAATTCTCTCCTTGTGCCATGTTTCTTTGGAGAGATCTGCTGTGCTATCACCAGGGATTATTACTTTCCCCATTGGCAGTAGAAAGGACTGGCTTAGCTTCCTGCACTTGGTATTTCAAGAATTTTTTTTCAATGGCATGCTTGAATGACAAGTAGCCCTGTAGGACAGGAATTGTGCAAGGTCTTTCTGGATAGAGGGACCTCAGATCAATGTGGTTGGGGGTCTATTTTCAACGTTGCAATAATGTGAAAGATGTCAGAATAGGGTGGGTTTAAGGAGAATGCTTTCACTGTTTGTTTCCTCTTTTACATTAAAACAAAATGCACTTTCAAAAATACTTGGCTGCCTGAAGCAGAATTCAAATGTCGTGTTCATTTCACAGCTGGCATCACAGCTTTTAAAACTCTTGCTGTTCAGGTACCAATTTATGCTTTCACCTGTCTTTTAACTAGAATGATCCTCTTATCTGCTAAAGGGCAAGGAAAGCTCTTGAAGAAATAATTAGCATTTGTAGGTGATGAGTATGTTTAAAACTATTTATTAGAATATTTAATATTGCATTTTAACAGATGAGGTAAGATGCCTCTGGAAATAGGGTTTTTTCTTCTTCTTCTTCCAGGCAATGCTTTTATTGAATAAATTCCATTGATATGAATTTGCTTTACACTCTATATACAGTTTATACAGGGAAGGGTTGTAACAGGAAGATTTATCTCGTGGTTGTGTTTATATTTTTGGCAGAAATGCCTCAATTCCGGCAAGGAGCAGAGAATGAAATGACTCTGACTGTAAAATTTGCAGCAACTGAAATAAAAACCAAGTGCCCAACCACTCCCCAAAGGTATAGAAAATGTAGAGTTGGCTGATTACCTTACTGATTCAGTACAAGGCACCTTTTTATATTCATACTTCAACATATATAGTCCATATAAAATCATATATATATATGGTTTTATATGGAATATGCCAAATTACACGTTGAACAATGTTTTTCATATTGTGCAATATTACATGAGAGAAACCTACCTCTTCCTCCCTATTTAAATATTTTCTGAAATGAAGCGCCATCTTGAGGGCAGTTATGAAACGTCTAGTATCAGCAACCGAATTTGTTATACAGAAGTGTCATCAGGAAAAGCCTTTTGGATGACTGAGACAAAAGCTGATTCCCTGAACTAATCAGTCCAGATTGGGAAATCCAGGACAATCTCAAATTTCCCTCCTGGCCAGGATGTAGGGGAAAGGAAGTAACAAATTGATGTGTGTGAAGTCACCGGGAACCTTCTAATGTACAGAATTAGCAAAACTTGGGAATGTTGGATAAACTTAAGGAGGATGGGAACTGCCACTATGTTGTCAAGCAGTAGTCTTTTATGCAATAAGTATGTATAGTCAAAATACAATTTATTCAAATTGACCACATTCATATTTCATGAATGTGGCCAATTTGTTCTTACTAGTTTTTAATTAAGGTTTTAACATTAATAAACCAATATGTGATCCTGGTTTGTTATGATATTGATTAAATGCTATCTAAACATAGTTCCTAATTCAGAACTAATGAGGAGCACTAACTTAACTTTAAGCAGGATCTCTACTGGTTAAAGCCAGGAGTCAATAGAAAATATTGATAAAATACAGATATGAGCTTACTTCAGAGAACTCTATTTTGGAGAATTATACTTCCAGATTTTTACTTAACAAATTTGTGTAACTTCCAAAATCACAAAATAGTTGTGATGTCATTATTTCTGCTTTGCCAGCATTATTGATTTCTGTATCTAAATAATATATGATATCAACCTTAGGTAAGCATTACAACTAAGGCTTCAGCAAAATCCTATCATGACCAGCTGTGAGTTTTGTGCCTCTTGGGTCCTGGAACTGGAGAAATTCCATCTTGGAGAAAAGTGCACTATGCCACTTAGATTCAGCACACCGTATGGGGATCTTCCTGGATTCGTAGTTCCTGCAATTATGAAGGGAAACTTTACACAACTTCATTCTGTGAACCATTTGTGTCTATTTTTGAATTGGGCAGCCTTATTCATGATTACTACTTCTTAGCCATTACCCTGTGGGATTTTTGCAAGACACTGTTCAACAGGGCTTGAAGATCATTCAGAAGCTTCAATTATTTCAGAATGCAGCAGAGCAGGTAGTTATGGATGTTCCTCATTATGCCCATGTAACACCTGCATTCTGGATCTGCACTGACTTCCTGTAGATTTTCAGATACAATTCAAGATGCTGGCTATCACCTATGATAGGATAGGGGTAATTGTGATATCATCTTCTCCCAAGAGTACCATCCCATTCCACATGCCCATTCTCCAACAGAGAAGCCATATTCCAGGTCTTTTTTTCTGAAGCATTATCGTGGGACCCAAGAAACATGCTCCTAACCTCTTCAATGTATGTTTGGCCTGACCCTGCAGGCCTTTAGAAAGGCAGATAAGACCTCGCTCTTTTCCTAGGCATGTGGACAAGGATGAGTAGAGTTCTCTGTTAGTGAGTTGTATTTTAGTTCTGATTGTTCTTTAGTTATTTTAGTTTGCTTCAATAGTAATATGTCTAGTTTTTGTTTGTATTTTAATGGTTTTATATGCTGCAAGAGATATGTAATTTGTGTTGGGCGGCCATATAAATATACTAAATAAATCAATACAAACTACTTTTACAAAACAGAAATCAACATGATGGTTAGTTAACTGAGTTGCTCTCAACCCCTAGTAACTGGGTAGATAAACACAATGCTTGAAGTGGTGTCCTGTGTCTGGTAATAATCCATTAGCATTTCTAAATACATTCCAAGAACATTTTAGATACCATCTAGTTACCTTATCTGCTATCTTCATCTACTACTGCTTAAGTTGCCCGCATAGTTAAGCTTTGTTTTTAAACTATAATTTGCACATGTTTAGAAAAGCTTAATAGATATCTATGCATGATGAAGAATATTAACTTTCCAAATGCTTTTTGAAAAACCTGTATTAAATGCTCCACAATAAATATGATTATAATGAAAAAGGATACGTTAGTTTTTGTAGAATTAAAAACAACAGAAGGCAAATAGTTGAGGACTATTCGTGTGAGATATGAATAATGCATTATATTATACAGGATCGCCTTCTGCCACCAGTAGCCTCCCACCAGGCAACACTCTCCCACAGAAAGGGGCTCCTCAGGGTGCCGTTGGCCAGACAATGTAGGCTGGCGACCCCCAGCGGGAGAGCCTTTGTGGGGGCACCCACCCTCTGGAATGAACTACCCCCTGGGATATGTACGATCTTCGACTTCCGGACCTTCCGCCGGGCACTAAAGACCCTGCTTTTCCAACAGGCTGGCCTGGCTGAATAAGACCCATGATGGGATATTTTAAATTTTGGGTTTTAAATGGATAAGGCCAATTGGTTTAATTCTTTTTAACTGGCTTTAATTTTTGTATGGATCTGTGTTTTATTATGGCTGTGCATCGCCCTGAGTCCTTCGGGAGAAAGGCGGTATAGAAATATGTGTGTATGTGTGTGTGTGTGTGTGTATGTATATATAATACATATTAGCTTAGTACAATGGTATTGATGCAATATAAACTAGAAATTGTTAATGCCATGATGATTCATATAAGTTAAACTTCTAAAGGAGAATAGAATAGAATAGAATAGAATAGAATAGAATTCTTTATTGGCCAAGTGTGATTGGACACATAAGGAATTTGTCTTGGTGCATATGCTCTCAGTGTACGTAAAAGAAAACATACATTCGTCAAGAATCATAAGGTACAACACTTAATGATAGTCATAGGGAACAGTTAAGGATACCAGCAACAAGGTTACAGTCATACAATCATAAGTAGGAGGAGTTGGGTGATAGGAACGATGAAAAGTAATGCACACTTAGTAACTATTTTGACAGTGTTGAGGGAATTATTTGTTTAGCAGGGTGATGGTGTTCAGGAAAAAACTGTGTCTAGTTGTTCTGTGTGCAGTGCTCTATAGCGTCATTTTGAGGGTAGATATATTGTAAATATTTTCACAGACCTCTTTTTGACTCGTGCAGTATACAGGTCCTCGACGGAAGGCAGTTTGGTAGCAATTGTTTTTTCTGCAGTTCTAATTATCCTCTGAAGTCTGTGTCTGTCTTGTTGGATTACAAGACAAAACCAGACAGTTATAGAGGTGCAGATGATAGAGTCAATAATTCCTCTGTAGAAATGTATCAGCAGCTCCTTGGGCAGTTTGAGCTTTCTGAGTTGGCACAGAAAGAACATTCTTTGTTGTGCTTTTTTGATGACGTTTTGATGTTGGGTGCCCATTTTAGGTCGTGAGATAGTGTAGAACCTAGAGACTTGAAGGTCTCTACTGTTGAAACTGTGTTGTCTAGTATTTTAAGAAGTGGTAGTATGGGAGGTTTCTCCTAAAGTCCACCATCATTTTTACGGTTTTGAGTGTGTTCAGTTCCAGATTGTTCTGGTTGCACCAGGAGGCTAGTTGTTCAACGTCCTGTCTGTATGCGGATTCATCATTGTCTCGAATGAGACTGATCATTGTTGTGTCATCTGCAAACTTCAGTAGTTTAACAGATGGATCATTTGAGATGATTGGTATAGAGGGAGAAGAGAAGTGGAGATAGCACACAGCCTTCTGGGGTCCCTGTACTAATTGTACAGGTATCTGATGTGATTCTGCTTAGCTTCACCTGCTGCTTCTTGTCTGTTAGGAAGCTTATGATCCACTTACAAGTGTGTTCAGGTACCACTAGCTGGTTTAGCTTAGTTAGAAGAATGTCTGGAATGATGGGATTGAATGCTGAACTAAAGTCTACAAAGAGGACCCTTGCATAGGTCTTTGGAGATTCAAAATGATGTAGGATGTAGTGCAGAGCAGAGGTGAAATCTAAAATTTGTTACTACTGGTTTTATGGGTGTGGCTTGGTGATGGGGGTATTGTGACTGGGTGGGCTTGGCCAATTTTTTTTTTTACTTTTAAAACCATTTTTTACATGTAAAACCATGTAAAAAATGCTTTCAAAAGGCTCTGACGATCCCACCTGAGTTGCCTGATCGGCAGGCAACTCAACTGGGAGGTCAGAGCTTGGATCGTCAGAGCCATTTAAAAGAAAAAAAAGGCTCTGATGATCACGCGACTCAGCTGGGCATGGGTGGTGGGGGTAGGGATTTTTGCTACTGGTTCTCTGAACTGCCCGCTGCCATTGCTACCTACTCGCCCAAGCTGGTCCGAACCGGGAGCATTTCACCCCTGGTGCAGAGCCATATTAACAGCATCATCTGTTGATCTGTTTGCTTGGTATGCAAATTGCAGGGGATCTAACAGCTGATCCATGATGGTTTTCAAGTGAGACAGCATTAGCTTTTCAAAGATTTTCATGACTACAGATGTTAGAGCAACTGAACTGTAGTCAACTGTAGTCAGTTTGTCAAACTGCTCAGAAAGTTAACAACTGGTTCTCCTGAAATGGTGCGAACTGGCTGAATCCCATCACTGCTTGGAGGTCTTCTAGCCCAACCCCCTGCCGAAGCAAATGATCTTATCTATCCCAGGCAAATGGTTGTGCAACCTTGTCTCAAAAACAAGGGGTGAAGCACAGGTAGTATTTAGCAGGTTCTGACCAGTTCTGGAGAACTGGTAGCAGAAATTTTGAGTAGTTTGGAGAACCAATACCTGTGGTCCTGCTCACATATATTCTCTGCCTCCCGAGTCCCAGGTGATCGAGAGGAAATGGGGATTTTGCAGGAACCTTCCCCTGGAGTGGGGAGGGAATGGGGATTTTGCAGTAACTTTCCCCTGTCATGCCCACCAAGCCACGCCCACAGAACCAGTAGGAAAAATTTTTGAATCCTCCCCACTGGTGAAGCACCTACAACTTCTGGAGGCAAGCCAGATTACTGATTGTTTTCCCCATCAGGAAATTTTTCCTTAATTCTGGATCTCTTTAATAACCTTCCACCTGTTAAATCTTGTCCTACCCTCAGGTGCTTTGGAGAATAGGTTTATCCTCTCTTCTCTGTGACAGCCCCTCAGATACTGGAAGATTGCTACCATGTCACCCCAAGTCCTTGTCTTCATTAAATGTGCCTAGTTTCCACAACTGTTCATTGTAGAGTTTAGCCTCCAGACCCCTTATCGCCTTTGTTGCTCTTCTCTGTATTATTTCTAGCATCTCAGCATCTTTTTTGTATTATGGTGATCAGATGAAGAATTCCAAATGGGATCCAAGATAGCTTGATGAAGCCAATTTACCATGGGACAACTTGCTGTAGGATAATTCAACACGGGACAACTCAAGAGATAACTCTGCCCTAGACCCATTCCTTTCTTAATATTATTAGGGCAACTATCCATCTCTTCCTCCTTTCATAGTTTTATAAAAATCATTAGTACATGACCCTGGTCATTTTCCAATACCACTTGAGAAAACTGCTTAGGCAAAAACTAGAACTGTAGTTGGCTACATTGGCTGTAACTGACCATGGTTGCACTGGTGTCTGTGTAACTAAACCAGACCTGGGCCCTTTCACTCTGGTTTCCAAAACTCCATAAGGGAACTGAAAGTTCCTGCCAGCACACACTTCTTCGCCTCACTGTCCAGCACCTCCCTCTGTGAAAGGCACTTTAAGCGGAGGTTGTTCTGGGCTGGATGCTTCAATGGGAAGAGCCTTGCAGCAATGGCTGTACGGAGCATGTTGCCCAGTCACTGTCCTTGCTTGCCTCTTTCCCCACTCAGCAGCTGTCACAGTTCAGCACAGCATGCTGGAGAAGTAGTACTTTCTACCCAAGCCCGGGAGTGATTGGAAGCTTAGCTATTGGGTTAATCTGGTCTATCACATCTTCATAGGAGTCAAGAAAATGTGGTAAAATTTTATCTTTCAACTCTGGTGACCCAATATTAAAACCAAGGGAAGAACTTGAATCAGGCGGTTATGTTTGCCATTGGTTTACCTATCAACAATTGAAAAGAAAGGTTTAAACTGTGTTAGGAAATGATCATTGCCTAACTAGTTGGTCACGTAATATATAAGCCAACATTATATGTTTACAGTATGAATAATATAGCTTTAAGAGTATTGCTGAATCATTCTGCATCCTGATTGGATGAGCTCTGTAGCAACTGTATTTAAGGAGTTTGATTGTGAACTGTGTGGACATTACACCATATTATTACCTGCTGCTATGTTGTAGGTATCTTTGGTCGCTTTACATGGTCAATTTGATCATGGTTTATTTATTACTGCTTTTATGAACTGTTTATATTGTTCCTGAATGATTCATGTCTTGTTCTATGAACCGGTAAGAAGTTTTGTATCTCTGGATTGGTTATGCATGGCTAAGACTTGGATTGGTAAAAAGACTATGAATTTGCTTTGCTCTATAAGTAAACTACTTTAAAAACCAGTTTTTATGCAGTTTATTCATAAATACTCTCAGCATCATTTCCATGGGCAAACACTCTATGCTCTGCTTCACAACCGTTCCTGGTTATCTCACAACTATATATATCCTTAACATTGGTTATGGGCCCAGAGCCAACCAGAACTAACCAGAATTGATCAGAGCTAAACAGAGTTATCTGGAGAACTACAGTTTGTATTAACAAACTGTATTAAAAATGTTATGGATTTGATTTTGTTAAAAATAAATTGGAAATTTCATTATGGGGCAACGATGGACATATTATTGCTAAGACCTATAAAATGTTATTGAAAATGAATCTGGAAAACGAACATGTAAAATATTATGATTCAATGGGCTTCAACTTTGGATATAATGTGATGCTTGAACAATGAGAAATATGTGAACGAAGGGTTTAAAATTCACATTAAATAATAATCTAAAAGAAATTTTTTATGTGATAAAGCAAAAAATTTTTTTAGTATTATTCATATTTTTATACAGAAAATTTTGAAAAAGGAGATAAAAATGAAACCAGAACTTTTCCTTTTGAGTTTAATGGAAAAAGAACTAGAGAAAAAATTTGGAACTCTGTTATTATGTATGTTGACAGCAGCAAGACTAGAATAGAATTTTATTGGCCAAGTGTTTTGGACACACAAGGAATTTGTCTTGGTGCATATGCTCTGTGTACATAAAAGATATGTTCGTCAACAATAATAAGGTACACCACTTAATGATAGTCATAGGGAACAAATAAGCAATCAAATCATATTAGGAAACAGTCATTATAAACCATAAGGATACAAGCAATCAAGTTACAGTCAAGTTACTTTCCTCTGGGAAAGCAGAGGTTGGGGCAACCAAGGTCAGCTCAAATTCAAGTTCAGGGCTGGTCCAGATGAATAGAGCAGTGGAAGGGCAGGGTGATGAGACCTCTATTTTTCCCCTCCCTTTCCGGGATTCCAAAGGGGGAAAAGGCAGCTTCCAGTAGTCAGAATTGGAAACTAATTAAGGAGAGAACCAACCTAGAACTAAGGAGAAATTTCTTCAGCAGGAGGTTGGACTAGAAGACTTCCAAGGTCACTTCCAATTCTTATTCTTAGGCAATAAAGAATTCTGTTCTGTTCTACTCTATTCTTCTAATGGCATCCATCATTCAATTCATAATCTGTTGACACATTGATTTTAATGATGACATATTCCTAAAAATAATAAAAAGTTTAAAAAAAATAAAACCGGGATGGATAATTATTGATATCCTTAGAAGTTAAAATATATTGAATGTGATCTTTCAAGCAGACTATTTAATTAATATTGTTTAGTCTCATTTCAATCTCATAATCTCTCAACCTATCTGAATGAGAAAAGTACTTAGCAATCTGTCATTGTGTACAAGACCATGAATATGAACAAGAAAAAAAATTGCCTAAAGACAAAAGGAAGATGTTAATGATCAAGCATATTAAAGATAAAAACTACATCTCCAAAGAGTTTCATATCCCTGTGACCATAACTGCTAACAATCAAGAAGTTTAAGATTCATGGGATTGTAGTTAACCTCCCTAAATGTGGTTTCAAAAGGAAAATTGATCCCAAATTGAACAAAAGGAGACTTGAAGGCGAAGAAAGAGAGAGAACAAAACTTGGGCTGAATTTCAAGATCAAGATGCAACAATATCTAGTTACATCATATATTGTTATTCCACTGAAAGGATCAAGGAAGACATACAAAACAAACAAACAAACAAACAAACAGGAGATGCTAAAACCATGACAACAAACTATAGTTCTTCTGGGAGAATGTACTTTGGACAGATGAAACAAAATTAAGAGGTTTTTAGTGAGCCACAGCAGTTCTATATTAAAAAATAACAGTGTTTTTACCATCCTTATTGTGAAACCTGGAGCAGCTCCATAATTTTATGAAGTTGCTTTATTGTCTCTAGCAGCAGTACCTTGAATATGTTCAGGGCATAATGAAATTATAAGATTATCAGGTATTCTGGGAGTAAAACGTAATGCCCCGTGTTAGAAAGATCTGTCTCAATTGCAGGTCACAGGTCCTTCACCAGGACAATGAATCAAAACGTACATCCAAGAGGATCCAAGAAAGGCAGAAAATTCAACTGTTCTGAAGTGGTCTGCTCTGAGTTCTGCTCAGAATCTAGTAATACAACTATGGAAAAATTCACGGTTGGAAGAACCCACCAAATCTAAAACACCTCTACCCAACGAGTAGGACAAATTACCTGTTGAGAAGTATAGAAGTCTCTTTCAGAGCTACGGAAAGTGATTGATTGGCTCAAAAGGGCATGCTACAAAATATTAGGTTAGGGGTGCCAATTATTTTGTTCATGCCATTTTAATTTGTTTTGTTACTTACAAGAATCATACAACAGAAGTCTACTCTATGGATTATGAAGTAGTGAATGACGGAATCCAATGTCAGTTTCAATTTGTTTTTCAGCAAATTGCAATTCCTTTGGAAAAATGCAGGATGCCAATACTTTGGCCACATCTGTAGTTGAATTGTACAAATATAGCTAAGAATGGTATAGATAAAAAGCAAAAGACATTCCATTATTTTATAATATATGATTTTTGAGTTTCATGCTTAATACTAAGGTTTTCACTGTATTGTTATATATTATTCATATTAAGAGGATAGAAAAAAGAAAAAAACGAACTGCTTGGAAAAGCAGATATGTGATTTATATCTGTTTACAATATACTCTGGCAAATTTGCAATATTTACAACCCTTATTGTATGTATTTGTATTTGCCTTGCTGTGTGATGCATTGATTAGATGGAAACCATTTTTGCTTGAACTTTGTTAAAACTTCTGTTGTTATTATCACTGTTATTATCACTTCTACAATTGTTGCGTATTTTTCAAATTAAGATTCTAATCAGATCTTGTTCACTTTGGTACCAATGTTGGGCAATGTTTACTTTTGTAGCTGAGCATGTATCTGAGTAAATTATAATATTTCTTATACATGTATTCTGGAATTATACCTAGTTAAAATATGATTTCAAGTTTAATTTCTAAAATTCCCTGGATGGTACTGTACACTTTCTCTCTCTCTCTGTGTATTTGTGTGTGTGTATGCACACTGCAAATGGGCTTTTGTGCATATCTGTTACTAAATGTCCAAAATGTGATCACTATGGGGGTGCCTGGGTGCAGCCATTGGAACTCTGGAACTGAACTGTAGGTAGCTGAGGAGTTGCTAAGCAATTAGCAACTCCTATGAGGACTACCTATATCTACCGCATGGTAAAATGTTCCTTCACAGTATTTACACTTATTTGTTACGGAATAATTTATCTATCTTGGAAATTAAGGTGCATATCATTCATAAAATATTATAAATTTTCTTTCAGATTGTAAATTGGAGTGAACTTTAAAGGTTTCATGTAGTTCCCCCACTGTTGTGTAGTTTCTTTAAATTTTATATCCATTTTATCAATTTTTTATTTACTGTCATATTGGAGTAGGAATTTATATATGTTTTAATGATGCTGGTGACTCTGTATAAACATTTCAAATACTGTCATTTTTAATCCCCTTTCCCTATTCTAAAAATCAGATTTTATCCTTTCAGCAATTTCTGGGTAAATCTTTCATGATATATTCCAATTTTCATTGAGTAACTCTTGCTGTGTAAGAATTTAATCTATTCATAGTTTATATAAACCATATCTGCATACGTAATTGTATTTTCATTACTAGATTATCTCCAATAGGGAAAGCATGAAAGTATTTCAGAGAAGCTAACGATGGGCTTATTACTTTCTTTTTGAAATTCTCATGCTTTTATCACTTTGTCCTCTTCCATGAGTCTATACAATATATATCTATGGAATCCATTGGCTAGATCAACCCTTTGCATACTGTTGTTCCATTATTTGATGATTTTTTCCCCTACTCTGTTAATAATGAGGTAACTGTTATGATAAAAATTTAAATTTGGACGATCAAGACCTCTGTTTTTTTAACCTTGTGTTTTTTTAAAAATTAATTCTAGGTCTTTTCCCACTCCAGATAAATGGATTGACAATTTTTTGCTATCCTTGTAATATTTTCTTTGACATTGGAATTGGTGTCATTTACAGGAGTTTTGGTGGGGGAATATGAAGCTAGTAGTTTCTACTGCATACAAAGAAAATATTTACAAGATGCTATACACATGGCATCTCTCCCCTGAAAGATTGGCCAAAATGTTTACTGGACAGTCCACGAAATGCTGGAAGTGTGGGCTTGAGCACGGCACATATCACCAATGGTGGATGTGCCCAGAAGAAGTAACATTTTTGGAAAAAATAAAAAAGTGGCTTAATGAGATTTTAAATCAAGAGATTGAATGGCGACCAGAGATATGTTTGCTTGGTTCCAAACCAGAAAATATCAAAAAAGATTCATGGTACCTTGCACTACATATTATCACAGCAGCGAGATTAACGTATGCTCAACTCTGGAAAGATAAAAATACCCCATCAGAGGAAGCAATTATAAAGAAGATTTTGGACTGTGCGGAAGCAGATAAATTGACTAAAAAACTGAAAGACAGAGACCAAACGCAAACATGTTTATCTTGGGAAAAGCTATATACTTGGCTATCAAAGAGAAAATTATAACCCAAGCCAGACTAGGAGTTATATTTATTGAAAAACTTGTACAAGAAAAGTGAGGTCGGATAGACCTAATTGATTTATAAATGTAAATTAGGTTGTTCTGTCTCCCCTGGAATGTAATATAGATATATTGTACCGAATATTAAGTATTAAGGTACTACTTATAGGCATATATGTTATTTGTTTTGTTGTTTTGTCTATCATTTATCTGGTGTGCTGTCTTCTGTTTTAATGATAAATGTAAATAAAGATTATTTTTTTAAAAAGCAATTGGTGCCATTTAAAACAGTCATTTATTTGGAGTAATGTATTTTGAATGAATGAACAAATGAATTTTGATAATTGCAGCTAATCCTAACCAAGACTGCTATAAATGACTCCACCTTTCAAGATATCTTTTGATTTCTTGCCATAATTATTTTGATATATTTCTTGATTATTATCTGTCACATGCTTATCAATGTACTTCACTAAATGAGTAATCTGCCAATCAGATTCCTCTTGGAGAGATTAATTTGTCCTTAAGTAAAATATTTTTTAATAATTTTACAAGTATGGTGGTGCAGTGGTTAGAATGCTCATTCCAGGAGTTTGATTCTGAACAGCTCAAAGTTGCCTCAACCTTCCATCCTTCTGAGGTTGGTAAAATGAGGACCCAGATTGTTGGGGGCAATATGCTGACTAATGTAAACTGCTCAGAGAGGGCTGTAAAGAACTACGAAGTGTTATATAAGTCTAAGTGCTATTGCTATTGAAACAATTATTCAAGGTAGCAAAAACTAGAGAAATGCATGAAAAAATATCTAATTTCTATATTTTTATTTTAAAAACCATGTTTTCTTTCACTAATTGGTGCTTTGATTGTATTACTCTACCTGTAACAGTTAAGATTTATTATCAAATAGGGTATTTTTAGGCATACCAATATCAATGAGGAAAAAAATAGAGTTTGAATTCCTAAATTGCCAGTGACTCCATTGTTAGATCTGAGTAAATGTGAATTCCATTTCAGCATTTTATTTTCCTCAAACTTTTATTTAAAAGTCCTAAACAAAACTTGACAAAGATCTGTCACTGAAATTACTTTGCCAGCTGGAGTAGAACTCCAGTAAAGACAACATTGGATTAGTCTGGCTTGTTACAGGGAACATTTATGACTGAAAACTACAGTGATCTTTAGTTCAGAAGCAAGGACTAACCCTTTAATCTGGGGTCCTGGGTCTTCTTCCGGCAGCAGCTAGAAGATATATATATATTTTGTACTGCCCCCAACATGCAGAATAGGGAAAGAAGGCAAGTTCTGGTTTTCAGACAATAGATAAAGTTTTGCATTGGAAAACAAAACAAAACAAAACAAACAAAAACTGTCGCAAACAAATATGCCATCCCTACAGAGCATTAAGGGAAACCGTCATCATCATCCTCTGCCATTTCCTTGGCAAATTCTAGATCCTGCTGCTCACGCTCCCGGCGCTCCTGTGAAACAAAGGTCATGGTATGATTTAGTGTCATTTATTTGCTACGCAGCAAAACTGAATTTCGGTGCAAATTATATATATAAGCTTTTAACAAGGTCCATTAAAAGATACTATTATTTTACCCCTTGTAAAGTTGCTCATATGGCTAACATACTGCAGAGAAAGAACTGCAAGAGAATTGCATTTCAAATATTTCTGAAATACTTGATCTGAATTGGCACGCACGCATGCACACACGCACCCCCCCCCCCCGATAACAGTTTTTCAATCTTGGCCAACTGAAGATATGTGGTCTTTAACTCCCATGCAGACTGGGAAATTCTGGGAGTTGGTCTGCACATCTTAAAACGATCAAGGATGAGAAACATTGCTCTAGATCAGTGATATCTTTTCAGCACCAAGTGCTGAAAATGGAGTGTGCATGCGTGCGGTGGCCAGCTGCTCTTCTGTGTTCTGTTATGCACATGCATGCCGGAACCCGGAAGGAGCAGCTGGCAATGGCGCATGTGCCCAGAGAGGGCTCTGGCTACCATGTCTGGCACGCGTACCATAGGTTCGCCATCACGGCTCTAGATGATATCAAAATTAAACATAAATTTTTAAAAAAGTTTGAAATCTCACAATTCAAGTTTAAGATATTACAACAAACCATTCTGTATTTAAATCTTACACAATTTCAGCAATTTAATGTTCAGTAATCTAATGCCATTACCTAGTGGGTAATGGGACATAGTTCATTAAGAATGCCAGTCCTAATCTTATGCAAAACAATGCCCCAACTAAGGAACTTTCTGTATGATTAACAGGAAACCTACCTCTGCAGACTCCAAATCCTTGTTATAAGATTTGGGGGGGAATCTCATAGCCTAGAAATGGGAGAAAATAAAAAGAGCAATAAATTAAAGGCAAATTTCAAAAAGAAAGCTCACAGGAAGATTCCATATTCCTCTTCAATAGCAGAGGCAAAGGTACAAAAGAACAATTCAAAGGGGAAATGTTCTAGCTCTTCCACTTGAAACTGGTGGTCAAATCCTACATATATTTCCTTACTTTGACTTTAGTGACAGGAACCAAATTGTCTGCCATAATTTCTTCCCAGAATTGGAGAGTTCCCTGCCTTCCCCTAATATTTACATAGGTCTTTAGAGATCTTAAACCACTTTAATCATTGATGTTTGACAAACTATTGATGATATTAACTGGAGAATCAAAGCTCCTTCTTTTTAACCTTGTTCAGACATTATTATACACTCAGTAGCCCCCTTGTGGAATTCTGATGCACATTTCATCTTTTATCTCATATGGCTTGCAGGAAGTTCCTTGACATCCTAAACTGCAGCAAAATGACCAAATTTTAAGCTTTGTGGTTTTTTATTTCTTTGAAGTGTGGGAGCAGTCTGCTTCTGAGAGACTGCTATCCCTGACACTCCAAAAGCCCATTCTCCAAAGTGTGAGAAAAATGTATACTTTTCCTTTAGGTGATGTCATCATTGCAACACTAGGAGGCTAAAGTGTATCCTTAAACATTGATAATCCTTGCCTTACCTTGACAGACATATTGTGAATGTCGAGGCAGAAGGAAATACGTTGATGGAACGCAAGTTGAGGCTCCCGGGTGGAATAAATGTCAGTCATCTCCTTTGACTGCACATATCCTTTCTCATGGTTAATGCTAGCTTCAATCACACCATCCCGAATAGCCTGGGAATCAAGGCACAAGTTAGGTGGCTCTCCAATGGCAATTTAGATGAAGTATCAGAGAAAGCTTTTCACAGCTTGTTTTGGAAAATAAGATTTATGTAGTCTGCTAATGGAAAGGAAGGAATATTATTCAATTCTATGATATTAATGCCAAAAGCATAATGTGATGCCAAGTATTAAAAACTAAAGTAATCAGCAGTGGATTTTGAACACTATGTTTTGGAATTTTTCAAATAACCAAGACTCAATTTCTCAATTTTCCAAATAACCAAAGCCAATTTATCCTATCACAAAGATTGGCACCTAATGGCTTTCAAGTACAACCCAATTGCTTAGGATATCTGAAAGAAGAGTGTAAACTGTATAGTTCCTTACCTTGGCAACAATGAATTCAGCATCCTCTGGGCTATCTAATTGCAACTTCTGAGCTATATCAGCTAAGGAGATGCGTGAATATGAAAGGCTGATCATGCGAACACCTGCATTAAGAAGTAAAAGAAAACTAATGTCCGTCTCTCTCTCTCTCTCCCCATCCCTCCCCTCTATATATATGAGAGCACAAAGGTGAAAAAAGAAGAGCAAAGACAAGTAATTATGATTTTTCTTTCTATTCAAAAAGGGCATTCATAAAAGCAGGTATTAATTCAGTCTTGAGGTCCTCTTCAGAAAGATAGAAAGAAAAATGAGAACATGTCACTAGCAGATGGATTTCCTAGATAGAATTTTAAAGTCCATGTTACCAACAGAAGGAAAATGACAAGGAATTAATTGTCTCTTACCTGTTTTAATCACATTGTGTCTTAGCCGGATGATGAGGGTGTATGTTCCATCTGTTTGGAATTTATCACCAAACTGATCAAGAACCTGGTTGAACTTGGCTAGATTTCCTGTTCGAACAGCTGTCCAAAGGATACAAGAGAGGATTAAGTTGAAGAGCTGTGAAGGATATGTGAAGGATTTAGGCACCTGGATGTGTGTACACTTGTTCTTGAGGTTCCTTTAAAGTCTGTGATTTAATACCTGACCTTTTATCTCAAGTTCACACACTGCATATAAGCAATGAATAGTTATAACTATGAGAAACTTTGAGGGAATAATCACATACATTTGATTGTAGCAGACATAATCATAACATTGTTTTAAAAACTGCAGTTTCTTTGGCATACCTGGGCAACTTTTAGCCACTATCAGTAAAGGGAAGTATATGTATAATCAAGACCTCATATACGTCATCATTTTTCCATATAATGTGTGTAGAATCACTTACAGCAGCTGGAACAAGGCTTTCTATCTTTTGTACTCTATTGCAGTCTGCTGGTTTCCCATTGCCAGTAACAATGAGAAACAAGTAATCTTAAACTTCAGAGATTGGTACTATCAATACCTTAGTCTAGGCAAATGTACTACTACTAACAATTGCAACTATTGGCCATTTAGCATGAATTTCCAGGCATCTGGACACGTTTACCTAAATTTGCTGTGAACTCCTCCACCAGGGACTCAAGAGTTTTATATTTTTTTGCTTGCACTCCAATTTTTCAAACTAAAGGCCAAGAGCCCTAACATCTTTTCTAAGAACTGTTAAGTGTGACCCTCGATAATAATATTTACCCTGTGTCAAAAGGAAGTAGGGCATGAGAGATCTTTTCAGAGATGGCTGCCGAAACTGCAGTCTATCTGGAATTTCACCGAGTAGCAATTCCACCACAATCAGCAACTTATGAACCTAAATCAGGGATACAATAATACAGCAGTCGTTCAATTAATAGCCACAGAATGCATGCATCCCCAGGCCACAGCACCTCTGGAGGAATAAGCTCTTACTGTCTGTTTGAAGCCAACAGCTGTATGCTGGGGTGCTTTCCGCAGTGCATTTGTCATAGTTCTCCGAGCTTCAGAATATTCCAACTGGATGGCTTTGATACGACCTGGAAAGGAAAGAAACAAGTGCTAAGAAAGATTAGGGCAAATGTTCACAACAAGGCTACCTTGAAATGTTAGATTTCCCCCCTTCCCTTTGTGATGTGAATTTGTACTGTATCACCAAACTAGAAATAGAAATCAAGAATATTTCCTCAAGGAAAAATATTCAATTGAATGGGGGCTTTGCTGTAATAATTCTAGGGAACATTTTAACATAAGAAATCCTGCTATTATCTATTCCCAGTACAGCTTGAGGCAAATGAGCAGGCACTTCAATTACTGTACCTCTGAATTTTCATGTGAGATCATGGTGAAATCACGCTGCCTCAAAGCGTCCCATCGGCTTGCAAATACTTTTCTGCACTGAGACTGGAAGCTATTGGGGGCCGTGATCATCTGCTTTTGCAGAGAATGGGTGCTTGAAGTTGTGGGATGATGGCGTCCAGAAGCTTCCAATCTTCGCATGAAAAGTATTTGCAAACAGATGGGAGGCTTGAAGCAATACAATTTCACTGCCCCGAAGTCTTCCGTCAGTGTGCAAATGCTTTTCCGTGCCAAGACTGGAAGGTTTTGGGAGACTGACTGAGGCTGCCTGCCACTTCTGAAGCGATGGGCAATTTCAGTGAATCAGAGAAGCCAAGCAGGGCGCGCCCATCCCACTCTCCTCTGCTCTCACCACTCTGCTTTTGACACTGTGAGCAAGCAAAGAAACCGCAGCAGAGGAGACAGCTGGCTAGGTGTGTCTCCACAGGCCCAATGGCTGTGGAGATCCGCTGTGGTAAGATGGGTGGGGGGAAGCAATTGTGGAGAGCACGAGTTATCTCAGCGGGTCAGAGGAGGCCATAGGTGATCTTAAGCAGGTGGCCTGTTCCATCCCTAGTCCCTTATTGGCCTTCCCCACCCTGAGATACCTCATGTGCACTTAACAACCCACAAATTTGATTAACAAATGAATGGGCAAAAGCAGGAAATTTTCATGTTCATTTTACGTGATTCACTCCAACGAATCCTTGGGTTATGAATGCAATTGGCAAGCTCCATTACATTCGTAATTCGAGGACTACCCGTAGTTGCTTTTAATGCTTTAGTGACTGAGACCATGGTAGGTAAATTGATACTTTGTTTTAGGATATATATATATATAAAACACTATAATTTATCTGTATTTTATATCACAAAATGGCAAGGAATCATGCCACCAGTTTTTTAGCTACTGTGTTCTGAATGTTTTCAGAAGCCAGAGAAAAAGCTCTAATGGCATCACATAATCCAGGGGTCAAGACCACCTTATTTTGACAACATGTCAAAAGCTTCCTATTTCTGCGCCAAAGAGATGTTTGGGATTTATTTTCTCATGTTGTTTAATACTCATGTGTTCCAACAAATGAACTGGTTTTTTCAGAAGAATAGATAACTGCCTCTGTGTAGCCCTACATAGCATAAATATTTACCTATGCAGAACTAGATAAACTAACTAAAGAAATTCAGGGGAAAGAGGAAACCAAATATTACAAAGTGTGAAATAATTGGTATGAATGGTTGAAAAATAAGGCAATAAATTAAAGGAATGATGAAGGGACGGAAGATAATGTGATAGATCAATTAATATGTTAGTAGAATTGAAACATAATAGAAGAAAAAGGCTGAATAAGTTAATATTATAATATCTGCAAATATTTAATATTTAGTAAGAAATGGATCACTGTAAGTAGCTGAAAAAGAAACTAAAAAATATTTACATTAGACATTTGAGTTTTTCTTTGTTGATTTTTATTTTTATTAAATTCAAGGCAAATTTCCTCCTTGGAAAACAGTTTCTTATAATTGAATCTGTTTAATTAAAATAAATTAATTTCAAAATACCATTATAGTAATTAGTCCAGAGAAACTACTGGGCAGATATAAATTCTTAGGTTTCAGAAAAGTTAAAGAAATTGGAAAGTAAACACTTCAAAATTATTGTTCCCTTCCCAGTTAGTGCACTCTTAAGCCCAATATTGCTTGAAAGAAATCCAAAAGTAATATGGATATCTCTGTCAATAGCAGAAAAGTATGGCACATATAATCTGTTAAACATCGTAAGAATTATAGCTTTTTAAATGTTTCTAATTCTTACAGTTAAAGAAATAAGAGCGAGCATATATGGACAATGAAGGAAGTCATTCTATTCTTCAAGGAGAAGAGTACAGAAAATCTTCGTTTACATAATTTATTTTGCTTTTACTAAGAATAAATTAATACACCTGTCATTCTGTTTTGTTTTCATGGTCAAAAACAATAAATAAGCACACCCGTGGTAACTATAATCAAGCACAGAATATGATATTTTATATCAAAAAGGATCAGCTGTTTCCTCTTACCAGTATAGTAGAGGTACCTGGCCCATTCGTTATTGTTTGCCTGCTCGGGGAACACTGATTTGGAGACCAGCTTT
Source organism: Coluber constrictor foxii (assembly GCA_038048745.1). Lineage (NCBI taxonomy): Eukaryota > Metazoa > Chordata > Lepidosauria > Squamata > Colubridae > Coluber > Coluber constrictor. The sequence goes on from CM075961.1 coordinate 78,678,099, forward strand.
TCTGCCTGATCATAAAGGTCATAATGAAGATAGTTTCTGAGCAGCAAATTTAGCAAAGTTGCCTGCCCATCTGCATCATGCCGAAGTGTTGCTGTCCTTAAACGAGCGTGAAGGAAACTTTAAAAGGAAAAGAAATGGAGAGAGGTTATGTCACCAAGAAAGTGAAAAAGAGTGGGGGGGGGGGGGAAAGAGATGATGGTAATAAACAGATGCTTCCAATTTTACCTCCTGACCACATCCAACTTATTCAAGAACTCATAGATACGAGCATGGTAATAGTAACACTTGGCCACCACTAGATCAAGGGCACGGCGATTTTGAGGACTTATTTTTTGCATCAAATCATCTGAAACTTTCTGGGCCTGAAGAAAGAAAATAATGTGAAAAGCATGTAAAGCTCCAAAGAAAGTTTTACATAATGTAAGTATGGATCAACTCATACACTTATCAGGTATGCAAAAAGCACAAGATTAGTCTTAAAACCTTTCATAAGTCATTTTAGTAAAAAAAATCAATAATAATGTATTCATTTGGACATGAGGATCCTATGCACGTATTCAAGCAAAATTCACTCACATCAGCTTTCGAGAAAAACAGTTTGCACGTTGAATGAAGAAGTGTAGCAAAACCCAACAAATAAGAAGAGGGAATGGGACCAGTATCAAAGACAATTGTGCAAAATTATTACTAGTTATTTGATTATAAACCTGATCCAATTTTATGGATTAAAATCTTCAAAAGATGCAATATCCCTCTTAATGGATACATTTCTATATTTCCCCCTTACTAATACATTCTCTCTCCTGTATATAGCTGGGTTATATGTGGAAAGTATTAGATAACATCTAATACACATACTGGGTATGTGTGGAAAGTATTAGATAATACCTAATTTTCCTGTTTTAATTCCCTGCTTTCTCCCACACTCTTAGTCTATCTTATCTCTGGCAAGTCTTTGCTTTCAATTAGGAACCAATGCATACAGAATGTCAGTCCAGTACCTCTTCGTAGCGTTTGCTATTCATCAAATAGATGACCAGGAGTAATTGGAGATATGTTTCTACTTCCGGCAAAAGAGGAGTGGAAGCTGCCTTCCCTGTACGGGGTCTGAACTGTAGATCCACTTCTGTGTCCATAGGCTTTAGAGTGATAAGAAAAATAGAGAGAAGGGAGGAGAGAAAGAAAGAAAGAAAAAGAGACATTTTACTCCCTTTCTCATAAAAGCCAATTCACCTATGGCTTAAGATCATCTTTCCCACTTCCATAATTCAACATCCTTAAATGTTTCAGTGTGGTGGAATGTAAACTGTAGCAGGAGGGAGGGGCAGCTCTTTTCCAAATGACAAAGAGACTAAGGAGCTTGAAATATCTGATGGACAGGAGGAGAGCAAGATGAGACTAAGTCTAGCAAGATTTTGCTTGTTGGTGAACAACAGTAAAGAAACTATTCAAAAGTAACTTCACATGTTGTTCTTGGTTCTTTTCGCCTGACAATTAGAGAAAATACATACCAATGCTCCTAAAATTCAGTGGAAATACCCAGCCTATCTCCCACCTCAACCTCCTCTGAACTTGCCTCCTCCAGGAAGCTGATGAGGAAGTCCCGAACAGTACTGTTAGATGTGAAAAAGCCAGTGATGGCTTTCTGGAGCACATTGGGGTTGAGGCGACGGGAAGTGGAGGGCAAAGCTCTGAGGGCACGCAGGACATAACGGGGTTCCTTCCCTAATACAGCTTTCTCAAGTTGCTTCACATGTTCTTTGATGTCTACAATGGATAATAAACAAAGTAAGCTCAATAAAGATGACTTAACATGTGGCTATAACCCATGTTACTGATTACAGCAAGTTAATATTCATACAACAAAAACTTACAGAAAGTCACTAAAATATAACTATGTTCTACTGTTTTACTGTGTATTTTTTTGGATTCTAAGCAATAATTCTGGTGCTATTTTAAAGTAATAGCAAACTTACCCAAATTCCTATCAAAACTGTTCATAATGTGGAAAAATGTTTGCAGCGGCTATGAATTACACCATGATGGATATTGGTTTCTAGGCAGATTTCAGTATCTTTTAAACCAGTATTTCTCAATCTCATTCTGGCAGTCCAGAACGAGAGAATGAGCTGGCTGGAGAATTCTGGGAATTGAAGTCCACAAAGTCTTAAGGCTGCCATGTTTTTGAAGGCCTCTTGGCTTATACTATCAGTACCTCACATCCTTCCTAACGTTTCTGTAATTTTAAAGACTTCTATAATTTACTTTTTTGCTTCCCCACCCCCAAGAAACAATCCCACTCTATTAATCAACCCCACTTTCCAAATCGCAATTCTACCCCCCCAAAATCCGACGAACTGGAGCCCCTGCAACCCCCCCCCAACCCTATCCCCGATGGGAATGGTGGGGGGGGGGGAAAGGAGGGACACTCGAGGCCCCGCCCCCTTTCTGGCCGTTGCCGCTCCACCTCACTCGCGTACGGTGCTATTCTGCCCCCCTCCCCCACCTTCGAGCGTGACGGCGTCGAGCTCGCGCTGCGATTTCTCCGCCGAAGCAGGTTCGGCCGGAGGCGCCTCCTCCGGCATCTCCACATCGGCTGCCGGAGGGGGCGGTTGTGGGGGCTCGGCGGGGGGCAGCTTGGCCTTTTCAGATCCGGCGCGGCGTCTCGATCCGCCTTCTTGCTTCATGGCTCCGTCTTCCACGCACAGGCGGCAACCGTGACAGAGCAACAATCGCGGGGCACGCCGGGAAAGCAGAAGCAAGTTCGACCAGCCGATCGCCGAGGGGCGGGTCGAGGGAAAGGAACGCGGATGGATTTGCCTTCCCAGCATCCTCTGGGAAGGAGATCCGTTGCTTAAAAAAAAAAAAAAAGGAAAGGAGGCAACTCTTTCCGCCCACTTGGCGAAGGGGGTGGGGGTGCTTGCCCTGAGGCGTGAAGTGAGGAGGGAGGGCATCGGCGATAGCGCTTTAAATAAGTAGATCAGTAGATCTTTGTCCTTGCGAGGTCTCCTTATTAGCAATGCTTGGCAATTTATTTTATTTTTTATCGCGCCTTATAAGTAGTTCGGTATTTCTAGTATTCCTCCCTCCTCTTCTCCTCATAACGACAACCTTGTGAGGGGAGAAAGAAGTCACAGGCTGGGAGATATTAGTGGGGAAATGTGGCATAAAGTCCATCCAAGCCTGAGGCGCAGTTTCCCTGTTTCTAGCCTGGTGCCTTAGCCTCCTAGACCAATGTTTCTCAACCTTGGTAGCTTGAAGATGGGTGGACTTCAACTCCCAGAATCCCCCAGCCAGCGCTGCTGGCTGGGGGATTCTGGGAGTTGAAGTCCACCCATCTTCAAGCTACCAAGGTTGAGAAACACTGGTCTAGACTTAAGACCTAGGAATTGAAATCCACACAACTTAAAAGTTGCCAGATTTGGGAAACACATTCCCTTATGGAGAATTCTTAAAAAACCCCAATGCAACACCGCCATTGCTCATCCCCTGACCTCTGCATTTTCTAACGGGATATAAAACGGAATTGCTGGCAGGGGATTGAAATCCATCGCATCTAAGGGGCTTTAGGTATATTGCAACCTTTTAAAGGATTTTAAAAAGTTGCAAAGCTTTTGAGGATGCTGTCCTTTTTGTGTCAAGATAAGATGCATTTTATCCAGGTTTTGGGGGATGGGGAGAGCATTCTAAGCTAAGTAACTGCGTGTAGGTTTGAAGCTTTATTCATGATTCATCAAGAAATGACTACAGTGATTAATATTTTTCTTGTATAATTCTTCAGAATAACAGTTAGAAGGGATCTTGGAGGTCTAGTGATCTAGTCCAACTCCTTGCTCAGGAAACCCAGCTGAGAAACTCTACACCAGTGATCGCTAATCTTTTCCGGACTGAATGCCCAAAGCGTGTGTGTGCAAATGCAATACATGTGCGCCCGCCGTGCATGTGCTCCAGTTCCCGTGCATGCACACACCCTGTGCATGCGCCCTGTCCCCTGCACCTGCACGCGTTCCCCTCCCATACACATGTGCGCGCATGGCCCTGCCCACGCCCCCTCCACTGCGGCAGAGACCCAATGACCAGTTGCTTGGTGGGAGGGCCACACACATGCGCATCAGAGCTGAATTGGGATGAAGGCTTGCGTGCCCACAGAGAGGGCACTGCGTGCCATCTGTGGCATCTGTGCCATAGGTTTGCCATCACAGCCCTACACCATTTCAGAAAAATGGTTGTCCAATCTCTTCTTAAAAACTTCCATTGTTGGAGCATTCACAATTTCTAGAGACAAGCTACTGATGAATTGGTCTGTCAGGAAATGTCTCCTTAGTTCTAGGTTATTTTTGTCCTCATCCATTGTTTCTTGTCCTGCCTTCAGGTGCTTTGGAGAATAGCTTGTCTCTTCTTTGTGGCAGCCCCTGAGATATCTGAACAGACATGATATCTGTTATCATGTCACCCTTGGTCCTTATTTTCATTAAATGATTCATTAAATGGCTATGCTATTCTTCATTTAGTTGTGTTCGAGTTTCAGCGATTCTATGGACCAGGTCTCTTACACATCTTCTAATCTTGCACTACTTTTTTGAATTGTTATGACAACACTAGCTGGTTTTAAATATATAATTCTAGAATTCTTAAAATAAATTTAGTAAATTAAGGGATTTATAGATTCACTTCTTTTCCAAAAAGCAAAGAATTTTATGCCAAAGATTTCTTGTAATGTTTGAGATATAGCCCATTAATTTTGTTTTTTCAGTCTTCTTCAATCCTGCATACTGTACTGTTTTTCTTTGTGACCTGTAGTCTCTGCAAAACAATCATAAATTTTGGGTGTGTGCATATCCCTTAATTCTTATGTGTTAGTTTCCCTTTCATCTTGTTGCCGTGATCTTCGACTGGGTGAAATAATGCATTATAGTGCAACAGTTTTTGAACCAAGGTATCTCAAATGGCAAAGTGTCGAAAATTTGGGATTTATGGTTCTTGAGTGTATGAAAGTTGTAGTTGGTTTAGTGTATTGGCTGCTGCTGCAGTTGCATAATCTTCATTTTCATTGTTTTCCAGCTAGTCTGCAATCCATTGCTCCCTACCCACCCAGCAACCATCACTCACCTACCTGTTGGAAGGGGAAAGAAGGAAGGTACTCCCTTGCAGTGTTCCTGGCCTGTGCCATTCACCCAGTGTTCTTCTGACCTGTGCTGCTGCTCCCTCACTTTCTTCTGACCTGCATGACCTGCTGATGGGCCTTCTTGTTAAAGCTGAGAGAAAGTGACTGCCCCAAAGTCACCAGCTCATTTCATGCCTAAAGTGAGACTAAAATTCACAGTCTCCTGATTTCTAGCCTGGTCTCTTAACCTCTACAAACTGGAGGTTTGTAAAAAAACTTAACCTCTACAAACTGGAGGTTTGTAAAAAAAACCTGGAGATTTGTAAAAAAAATCAAACTGGAACCGAATGCATATGCTTGCAGATTATAATTTAAATTTGCTAGTCACTGATAATTAATAATTGCAAACAGTATTCTGTAAGCATTTAAACTTTTTAAAAATTTGATTTTGGAAATTTAAAAAAAAAAATAAAAAGGAAGAAAAAACCTGAGAACATTCAAATAGTTTCGCTTTCATTCCTCTCCCCCATTCTTTCTTCTCTAGATGTATTCTGAACTTATTTAAATGTTATTATTCAATTTAAAATTGAAATATTTTATGAAGTTAATGGATGTTCTGTTGCACAAAGTATATCAGATATTAATTATTGTAAACCATTTTTTTGGGGGTAGGAGGAAAATGAATTCAACTTTTATGGCATGAGGAGGGAAGCACTCTTGTGCACATCTTGTGCACATCTTGCCACGTCCCTCACTCAGCCTGTTCTGGAACAGATGAGCTTGGAAAGGACTGCCTGCTAGCTATTTCAGGAAAAAGGTCTTCCATCAACAGGCTGTTGCAGTGAACCTGAACCTGAGCTTGTGCAGGACTCTTTGTGAATTGTGAGCTTGTAGTTTTACGGAGCTTAAATTTATTATTACTATTTTGAGTAACATATTTTTTGTGTGAAGACTTTTTAATTAGTGAGGTGATGAATAGTAAGCATATACATGCATATGTGAACACATACACACCTGAAAGGGAACATAGATTTGGACCTGGTTTTCTTTTGTCTACAACTTAGTGCTGATTCTTAAGTTAAATCTGTAAGAATTTGACAAGATTTATCATTTTAATTTCTGGCAAGAAGCTGCATGCATAATTCAATTTTACATGCAGATTGTAATATATAAACTAATTCTTGAATCATAATAAGTCAACATACAATTCAATCAATCAAGTTTATTCAGTAATTCTTGATTAAATAAATTAAGTTTAATTCAACTTGTGGATCAAACAAGAAACTCAAATCACAGTATAAATAGTACATGACTGGTCTGTTATTGCACTGAAAGATTATATAGAAAAGCTGTTTTTTAAAATTATTTTCTTGTTTTGCAAACCCAGACAATGCAGTGTATTCACTTATCAACATTATCTTAAGTACAGCCATATTAGAGAACACAAACATACCCAACTTGTGACTAGCCAGTCTCCCTTTATGTTAGAAATGCTGTGTTGAGGAAGCAGTAGGATGTACTACAGAATTTAGAATAGAATAGAATAACAGAGTTGGAAGGGACCTTGGAGGTCTTCTAGTTCAACCCCCTGCCCAGGTAGGAAACCCTACACCACTTCAGACAAATGGCTATCCAACATCTTAAAAATTTCCTGTGTTGGAGCATTCACAACTTCTGTAGGCAAGTTGTTCCACTTACTAATTATTCTAACTACCGTATTTTCCGGCGTATAAGACGACTAGGCGTATAAGACGACCCTACTCAGAGCCATTTAAGGCTCGTCAGAGCCTTATGGGCTGGTCTGCCTGGTTACAGGAGAATGAGACCCGGCGTATAAGACGACCCCCGACTTTTGAGAAGATTTTTGTGTGTTAGAAAGTAGTCTTATACGCAGGAAAATACAGTAGTTCTCCTTAGTTCTAAATTGCTTCTCTCCTTGATTAGTTTCCACCCATTGCTTCTTGTTCTACCCTCAAGTGCTTTGAAGAATAGTTTGACTCTTCTTTGTGGCAACCTCTGAGATATTGGAACACTGCTATCATGTCTCCACTAGTCCTTCTCTTCATTAAACTAGACATACTCAATTCCTGCAACCATTCTTCATATGTTTTAGCCTCCAGTCCCCTAATAATCTTGGTTGCTCTTCTCTGCGCTCTTTCTAGAGTCTCAACATCTTTTTTACATTATGGCAGGCAAAACTGAATGCAATATTCCAAGTGTGCTTTTACCAAGTCATTATAAAGTGGTATTAACATTTCACGTGATCTTGATTCTATCCCTCTGTTTATGCAGCCCAGAACTGTGTTGGCTTTTTGGCAGCTGCTGCACACTGCTGGCTCATATCTAAATGGTTGTCCACTAGGACTCCAAGATCCCTCTCACAATTACTACTATTGAGCAAGGTTCCACATATACGGTACCCATGTATTTTGTTTTTCTTCCCTAAATGCAGAACCTTACCTTTTTCACTGTTGAATTTCATTTTGTTAGATAGCGCCCAATGTTCAAGTCTGTCAAGATCCTTCTGTATCTTGAGCCTACCTTCTGGAGTATTGGCTATTCCTGACAGCTTGGTGTCATCTGCAAATTTGAATGAGTTCCCCATCTATCCCCTCATCCGAGTCATTGATGCAGATGTTGAAGAGCACTGGGCCTAAAACAGAGCCCTGGGGTACTCCACTGCATACTTCTCTCCATGTAGATGCAGTTCCATTGTGGACTACATGTTGAATGCTATTGGTTAGCCAGTTACAAATTCATCTGGTGGTGATGCTGTCAAACCAACATTTTTCTACTTTATCTAGTAGTAGGTTATAGTCTACTTTATCAAATGCTTTACTGAAGTCCAAGTAAATTATATCGGCAGCATGCCTCTGGTCCACTAATTTTGTCACTTTGTCAAAGAATGCAGTAAGATTAGTCTGGCATGATCTGTTTTTGACAAACACATGTTGGCTTTTAGTTATTACTTGGTTTGCTTTTAGATGTTTGGTGATTCGTTATTTGATTATCTTTTCCAGAATCTTCCCTGGTATTGAGGTCAGGCTGATAGGTCTGTAGTTTCATGGATCTATTTTTTTTCCTTTTTTGAAGATGGGAACTACATCAGTGGTGGGTTGCTCCCGGTTCGGCCCGGTTCTCCCGAGTTGGTAGCGGTGATGATATGATGTCACTGAACTGGTTCTGCCCCAGTGCGCCCCCCTCCATGCCCCCCCAATCTTATCTTTTATTTGGCCCCACCCCCAATCTATTGGTGCCAGCTGATGGCTAGAGGGGAAAAAAAACCTGTTTAAACTCTTGCCGTGGGACTTCAAAGGGCTGCCCTACAGCTAACTCATTTGTTAAAAGAAAACAAATGAGTAGGCCAGTGCCTGCAAAAATACATGAGTAGATCAGTGCCTGCAAAAATAAATGGTTAGACCAGTACAGCTCTGCAAGCAGTTAAAAGCCTGGTAGACCAGTACTTCTGCTAAAGCCTAAATAATTGTCACATGACCATCAAGCTACACCCACAAAATAAGCGATGCCCACAGAACAGTAGTAAAAAATTTTAGAACCCACCTCTGAACTATATCAGTGCTTTTCCAATCCTCTGGCAGTTCCCCTGTACTCCAGGATGTTTGAAAGATAGAGTTCAGTGGTTCTGAGATCTCGTTTGCCAGTTCCTTTAGAATCTTGGGGTGTAATCCATCGGTCCTGGTGAATTGAACTCATCTAGAGTAGACAGATGTTCACTTACCATTTTCTTCCCTATTTTAACTTGTGTTCCTAATCTGTTTTTTACGGTGCTGTTTTTGATAGGTTGGACTGTTTTTTCCTTTTGGGTAAAGACAGGTGCAAAAAATGAGTTAAGTAGCTCAGCTTTCTCCCTGTTGCTTGTAACCTTGCCACTTTCTCCCAGCAATGGGCCAATTGTTTCTTTGACTTTTTTCTTGTTTTTAATATGTTGGAAGAAGCTTTTTTTCGTTATTTTTTAACTTTTGTCGCAAGCCTTTGTTCATTGTGAGCCTTACCTTTCCTCACTTCATCTTCACAGACTTGTGCTATTTGCTGATATTCTGCCTTAGTTATTTGCCCCTCTTTCTACTTTTAATACTTGCCCTTTTTGTCTTTCAATTTGTTAGAGTTCTTTAAGCAGCCATGCTTGTTTCTTTTGAGATCTGTTATTTTTCTTCTTCATTGATATTGTGCTAGACTGGGCTTTTATAATCTCACTTTTCAAAATTTCCCAAGCTTCTTGAGTTGTTTTCCTCTTGAGGATTCTCATCCATGGAATCCTTCTCAAGTTCTCTCTAAATTTATTGAAATTAGCTCTTTTAAAATCCAAGACTCTCGTTTGACTTTGTTCTACTACTTGTGTTTGCATAATGTTGAATTCCAATATTGTGTGATCACTTACCCCAAGGTTTCTGTAGCTTCAATACCTTCTATCACTTCATCTCTGTTAGTGAGAATTAAGTCCAATGTGGCTGATCTCCTTGTTCCCTTCTCTACTTTTTGGGAAACAAAGTTGTCTGCTAGGTTTGTTAGGAACCTCTTGGAATTTCCACTTAGTGCAGAGTTTGTCTCCCAGTTAATGTCAGGCTAGTTAAAATTCCCCATTACTATTGTGATGTGCTTCCTACATACCTTAGTTAGCTGACTAGCAAAAAGTTTATTTACTTCCTCTGGTTGGTTGGGTGGCCTCTGTGTCAAGACCCACCCGGCTTGACACTTCAGGGGAAAAAACGGCTATATACCAGAATGGGGGGAAAAAGCATAGAAGCACGTTACGAGCTGAAAGGGGGCAACAAGCAAGAAACGAAGACGCTCCTATGGAAGGAGGGGTTACTCACGGTGGTGGGGGTGTTAGGCAGGGTTTAGGCAGACGGTCACACTGCGGCCGGGATAGGGCGGAGTCTAGACATTGGCGGGTGACGTCATATATATAATAAACGCCAGGAGCAAACCCAGAAGCATCGCTAATAGGAAGACGCTGCGGCGCGTTACTTTAAAAAGGGGGTGGGAAGCAGGAACCACCGATGCCGGTTTTACGTTATCTTGGTTGAACTCAGCGATGTCTGTGACAGCCTGGAGCACGAAATAAACCTTGATCCTGCTACGGAGCATACCTGACTGCAGTGTCATTCATTGGACGACCAGGACTGTTGAGCGGTCTGAGACTATGGCAATGTCATTCCCCCTCCCTTTAATATTGACCCAAATGCATTCAAGATAATTTTCATCATTGTTGTGCTCTATTTCTGTAGAGATGTAGTTATTTCTTATATATAATGCAACTTCACCTCCTCTTTCATTTGGTTTATTTCTTTTAAATAATTTATATTCCTCTAGTTGTATGTTCCATTTGTGGGTTTCATCCCACCAAGTTTCCGTAATGGTAACAATATCATATCTGCCCTCGTTTACTTGAATTTCTAATTCACTCTGTTTATTCCTCATACTCTCTGCATTGGTGTATAGACATTTGAGTCAATTTAAAAAAATTTTTTTTTAAATTTATAAACTTTATTATCAAGTAAAAAAAAGAACACATAAAACAAAGAAAATGATTAAAAATACATTATACATTATATACTAAACAATTATAAGTAATCAATCATTTAAAGCGTCTGTTTTGTAGTAATCTTTCATTGATACAGTTATACTTATTTCCTATATCTTAACCTAATGGTTTCTTAATACCTCTTTACTCTCTCTAATTATGACTTTCTACTTTAATGTTCTACGTTTTCGACCATAAAAAGGTGGTTATATGCACAGATATACTTTTATACTATGTAATTTCTGACTATGTTTCTTCCATAATAGCCCTATGCCAGTGATACTATTTATTCCAAACTTTGTAAAATTCAGTGTCTTCTTTTTCCTTTAATTCTTTCATCATTCTTTCATCACATTATTTCTGTTTCTGTTGGGGTTTTTTCTAGTTTCCAATTTTTGGCATATACTATCCTTGCTGCCGTCAAAATATGTATTAACAGATATTTTATATTTTCCGGATAGGATTTTGTAAAGATTCCTAATAGAAAGGTTTCAGGTTTCTTATCTATTTGTAATTTAGTAATTTGTTCTAGCCATTTTTTGATGATTGACCAGAATTTCTTTGCCACCGGGCATGTCCACCATAAGTGATAAAAAGTGCCTTGTGGATTTTTGCATTTTCAACTCTGAACTGTTTTTGGGTTTATTTTAGCCAATCTTGTTGGAGACACATGCCACCTATAAAACATCTTTAGCTGGTTCTCCTTGTATGCCGCCGCCAGAGTTGTTTTTATGTTCATTTGCCAGAATTCTTCCCATCTATCCAATTCTATAGAGTACTTAAAATTTTGCATCCATTTGATCACTGTGTGTTGTTTGAATTTCTAATTCACTTTGTTTATTCCTCATACTCTCTGCATTGGTGTATAGACATTTGAGTCAATTTTGATTGACCCAATGTTTATTGTCTACATAACCTGTGTTGTGTCTAACTGCCCCTACTTTCTTGCTACCTGTTTGATTAATGCATATGGTATGGCACTCGCTATTAAATGCTTGGTTTTGGCTGACAGCAGGGGTGATAATCTTACTCACACAGACATCTATGTTACATGCATTGATAGCCCTATTACTTTTGGATTGCTGGGGAAAGAAATGTTCTGTATCAATTAATTCTCTGTCCCCACTCTTCAGTTTAAATATTTATCCAGAAAACCTGTGAATATATTGCTAAGTAACTCAGTCCCTTTCTTTGATGGATGCAGTCTATCTCTTTTGTACAGTTTTTCATTGGACCAGTTGCAGACATCATGACTAATAAAACCAAAGCCTTCCCTGCTACACCACTCCTTTAGCCACACATTAAACTCTGCTACACGCTGGCCTTTCCCTTTTTGTTCCTTATATACAGTAAAACCTCTGAAGAGATAAGCCTACAACCTATACTACTAAGTTCATACCCCAAACTCTGGAAATCATTATGCACAGAAAGTACATCCTTTTGGGACAGGTCATTTGTGTCAAGATGTATAATAGCATCAACATCACAGTCCTTACTGGCATTCTTGATTATCTTAAGAATACGCCTCTTGTCTCTGCTGGCAGTAGCACCTGGCGGACACCTGACCTCTTTCAAAACCTTCATATCTTTTCCTAAATTTACATGCCTTACAATTGAATCACCAACCAGGTGGCTTCTCTTTTTGGATACCATGCTCTTCTTGTGTGACTGATATGTTATACCTGGTTCACACTTTCCCCTTTCCAAAGTAAGTTCATGATCCCCTGCTTATTTGAGTTTTTAGTATCACAGCTAGCTTGACCTGTCACTTTAGTATCTCTATTAAGGTCAGCAAGGGCACTGTATCAATTACGCTAGGACACAGCAAAAGCTTTGTGTTTATGATTCACAGCTCTCACCCTGCCAGATCCCACGGTTGTCCATACTGCCCTTCTCCTGCAGGAACTTCGTGGTAGAGGGGACTGATGGTGTGGTTGATTTCACTCAATAGAGTGAAATAGCTGAATTAGACACCTAATTTCTGCTTGGAGAGCACAGATTAGTGATTCTAGATAGGTAATCTGTCCATGTAGACTACTAATTTGTTTACAAAGAGGACAGTACCCAAATTTGAAAAGAGTACTGCGAAAGATGCTGCAAAACAAGTATTACACTGAACTAAGCCAGTTATTTTGAAATAGGATAAAATCACAATCTCAAGTGCATTAACCCTGAATATATTATTGCTAATTTTGGTTTATAGTTATATGATTCACATGCCATTTGGCACACGGGCCGCTACCTTTCTCCTCTGTACTCACTTTCAGACTCCCCCCTTACAGGCAGTTGCTCCTCCCCCTAGCTCCTGTGAAGTGAAAATGTAATGAAAGCAAATGTAGATTATTTGTGTGGGTTCTGTCTCCTGCTTCCTTGAGCCTGTCTGAAATAGTTTGATAATTTTAAAATGAAATTTTGTTTCTCTTCCACAGTATATTAAATATAATAAGATTATGAAACAAAAAGAAAAAGAAACAGTGGAAGCAGGGCTAAACCTGCAGGGTCTTCAATCTCCTGCTCCAAGCCCTCTGGTTATGCAGCCACCCCATGGAATTGCTTTTTTATAAAAATGTAGCTGCTTGATAGTTATGCTTTCATGACCTATTGACAAATGCTAGAGTGAAAAATGTTTTTCACATGACTATTTAAAGCCACAAAAATGTAACATTATTTAATTTAACATTAAAAGAAAAAATAATTTTAGTTAATGGGTGTGATATTGCTCTGGGTCTGAAAGAATGTTTAAATATGGGGAGAAATGATTTCTGTAGTCATGTGGTTCATACTATAGGTGCTGTTTTACAGTTTATTTTAATTTTATCATAGTTCTTTTATATTTGCCAGTAACAGTTGTGCAAATCCCCTCTTCCAAACATGAGTTGAGGAGAAGGTGCCTGGAAGATAGATTGTGACAGAAGTAACATACAACTAATTACACTAATGTAATAACTAGATTTAAAATGCAATTCTTTATCCATTTCTGAAATGTCTTATATTCTAAAATGAGAAGATGGGGCAATATGTTTATGGTTTAGATTAAATAATATTTTTAAGGACATTTAATTTTATATTGAAATCATACAGATAGTCCACCACTTCCAACCATAATTGGAACTGTCTATTTGCTAAGCAATATACAATGTTAAATATGTTTTGCCCAATTTTATAATCTTTTTGCTGCAGTCATTAATGAATCATATGATCATTAAGCAAATTCAGTCCGAATGTATGTGCAAGGATTGGTCATAAGTTACTTTTTCCAGCAGTTCTCAATTTCAAATGGTTGTTAAATAAATGGTCATTATACCAGAGACTACCTGCAAATCTAGTTTTCCTTAGTTTTTCTTTTTCTCCTTATATTTAGTGATTATTTTAATCACTGTAATGGTTTCTGACATCTAAGTTTGAACAAACCACTAAGCCAAACTACGTATGATTTAGAGTTTTGTGTGAATGCAGTTATGGAAAATTGCAAGTAGTAAATACCTAATATAAATTGATATTCTCAGGTAAACTTCCTTTCAAATATGGCTGTCAGATTACACTTTCATTTTGAATATATTAGACTGCTCGTTTGTGCATGCTTCTTTTCTATCTGCAAACATATTCTTAGATAGAAGATCGATTGCAAATAGAGCTACATATAATGCAGAGAGGGCTGAAGAAGCATCAGAGTTTACAGATTTAGTAAGAGTGCATCCTCTTTCCTGAATGGATATTCCACTTATTTCTTCAATTAATGCTTCAGTTATATCCCATTCCTCTTCAGGTAACTGCTGGACTTCTACAGTAAAATTCTGTTTTTCATTCCAGAAATACTCTTCTATGATTCTTCCAACCTTTGGAAACAAGAAACAAATAGAATTTGCAGTACTTGATCAGTAATATACACATGTTAAAAATCAATTGAGGCCAATAAAAAATGCAGCGTATATGTGTAAGTTTCAAATTTGCAGTCCTATAACCTTGTGATCGCCCCAATCTTATTGGTAGCGATGCAATTCTGCTTTGAGGATCCTGAAAATATTCTAAGCATGAAACATCAGTATGGTAACAGTAAAATGATCTATTTTAATCTCAAAATGTTTGGATTTGAAAAAATCTGCATACCAATAAATTGTATCAGTTGTAGCCAAAGTATATACAGGAAGTCCATTTACAACAATTGGTTTAGCAATTCTTTAAGGTTACAACAGTACTGGGAAAAAAATGACTTAGGACTAGTCCTTGTACTTGCAACATTCCAGCATTGCCACAGTCATAGATCAGGTGCTTGACACCTGGCATATATTTAACAATGTTTGCAGTGTTCTGGAGTCATGTTGTCATTCTTTGCCATTTTCCCTGCTTGCTTCCAAGAAGCTAAGTCAATGGGGGAAGCCGGATTCATTTAACTACTGCAGTGATTTACTTAACATCCATGGCAAACGTCATGATAAAATCAGTCATAAAATTGGGTCACAAAATTGATCATAAATAGTGGCTGTAATATTGAGTTTGACTCACCAATATTATGGCCACTAACAACTGCCCTACATAATAACAGAAACTCTGGTACCAATTGCGGCCATAAGCTGAGGACTATCTGTTCTATATGCCTCAATGTTTTATTAGCATAGAAATACAATAGAAACCCAAAGTTACACTTAGCATTGCTGTTAGTCTACAATAAATAAGCAGGCCTTGTACATATAGCCTCTTAGTTCAGCTAGAGCAGGGGTGTCAAACTGGCGGCCCATGGTCCAGCCACACATCACACACAACTGGGTTCTTTAAGGCAAAAAACATTGCAATATATCATGTGACATCATGTGATGCGATCGAGTTTGACCCCTGTGAGCTAGAGGAAACACATGTAATATCTTAATGCCTCAGAGAAGAATGAATGTTAACTAAAGCAAATTATTTTTCCTTTAGAAGTTCTCTTACCAGGTTCAGTTGCTGGGATACAATCTTTTTTTCCATAGATTTTACCAATAGTATTATCTGGAACTCTGTCAGTTCTGGATTTTGTAGAAAACAAATTGAAAAAATATAAATAAATAAATAAATAAACTTTATTGTCATTGTATATGTATACACAGTATACACGCACAACAAAATTTACTTGACACCCAAAGACCAGGTCCCACACACATAACCCCCTACACACTCCCACCCACCACAATTCCCCACCCCTAAAACCACCCAAACATCTACACAACAGACCAACTAATACTGTCCAACAGTTCACTGATGGTGGCTCTTTAGTTCATTGTTGAGTGCAATTATAGCTCTGGGATAAAAACTATTCAGTTTTTCAGATAAAAACTATTGAACTATATGTCTGTTCTAGAGAATGTTACATCAAAAATAACTGCCCAAACTTTCTGTAGCAGTACCATATTTTTTGCACTTTTAAGATGCATGGACCCTAAGACATACATTAGCTTTAGAGGAGGAAAACAAGAAAAAAGAAGTGCCTCTGCCTCTCAGCATCCACACGGTATTCATCTGGCTAGTGTCCTTGCAGCAAATGGCAAACAGCCTGGTCAGCTTCAGCATGTTATAGCAGCCCTAGCACGTGGGTTGTCAGGGCTCCGCTCTGTTGTGCTAACCACCGGTCAACTGAGCTGAGTTGCTGCCGCCACCATGGGACACTGAAGCCTTTGCTGCAGAATGGCGGTTGGATTGGCCTTCTGGAATATCGGTAATCAGCTATTCTAGGTGGCGGGTATCACCATTCGCCACCACCATTATTCGACGGTGATTGGTGGCGGTGGCAATTGGCAGTGGTGGTGATGAACAGTGGCAGCAACAGCAGCAATCCCCGCTGCCTAGAACAGTGATCATTGATATTCCAGGGTGTGGAATATTAGGATGTGCCTCATTTAGCAACCATTCGCAACTATAATGGTAATAAAGAAGTAACTTTTTGATTAATCTTCACATTTACAATATGTGCAGGTCTATAAAGCAAAGGGAAGCTGAAGTAAGATTATAAGCATGGTAGAAGTTTTCACTGGCAACTGCTTCACTTAATGAGTGAACTGAAGTCCCAATTAGAGTCACTAAACAATGACCCCCTTATTGCTTCAATAGACTTCAGCAGATTTTGGCATACCTATGCATTTCCAGATGAAAATGTTCAATCTGTTTGGGACATAACACCCTGATTATATGTAGGATTTATTTAAAACAATGTCAATGATATTGGAAATCTCTTTCCCACCCCACCCCCCCAACCACCCCATTCTTGCATGGTGGCTCTAACTCTGATTGGGTCATGGTGCAATTGTTTTTAAAGGTCTTTCTTCTGTTTTGGTTGAAAATAATAGTAGTATCTTGTCAAAGTTGTGCAAAGTTGGCTAATGTACTGGTCCAGGAAGTGGTAGCCAAATAAGTAATTGATTATCTCATCTCTGATCAGTTAATAAGTCTTATTTGTAGTCACTTAAACAACAGGTATATATATTTCTACAAAAATACCTTACAAATTTTTACTTAATTATTTTGTATTTCTTAACTTCTTAATGTCTTCCTCAGAGAGGGAAAGGGAGAATTTTGTAAAGATGTATTTGTCTTTCAATTTTAAGCTCTTAAACTGAAAGTTAGTGAATTATTAATGACCATTGAATTTAAAAGAGACTATTTTTACCATCAAGAGCCCGAAGAAAATAGAGGGTAGCCTCAGCAAGTTCAGTGACAATTGCTCCTTCGACATCTTGCAAGTTGTCCATCAAATCCTTAAACTCTGGTTTGTCCGTATTTACTTTGAATTGTTCAGGGTCCTCAAGAACCTGTTCTAGCTAGAGGTTTGAGTTGGAGAAACAGGCAGGAAAATAATATTTTACAGATGAATTTGGTAGCATACATGTATATGGATGAGTTACTGTAATGTGAGAATTGAATCTGAATACTACTGTCCATTGAAAATTTAAAAATTAAATGAATTTTTAAAATATAAAGTAAAACTTAAGAACCATTGGGAAAAATACTTTTTAAAATTTGTGACAGAGAAAACGTAAGTCATTCTTTTCAAAATATTTTCTAATGTTAGGTGAAAAGGATATTGTGACTTTTGGTAACTGACAACTGGCAGTCCCACAATATAACTTCCTCCTTTCTGTCTGTCAGATGCTCTTGAGCTTCCCCCAAATGCTCTTTTGAGAGAAACAGTAATGTGGATAGCTGATATTTGAGAGTTGGAAAACCTGGCAGATGTTTAGGTCTCAGAATCCAATAATTCAAAAAATTAAGGTAACCAGACTAGGAAAGTCATGCATAAATGCTGCTTATTATAAAGTTATAGTAACAGAATACTATACTTCATGACTTTGGTTTTCTAGTGTGGTCTAGTCTACTTGAAGAATTGACATTAATTTTACAAATATCAGTGTGCTTCCCCTCCTTTTCTTTTATCTTCTTGAGAACTCAAAACTCTTGTCTGAGATGCTTACTCAGGTTACAGTTGTGCGCTAGGCTGAGATAACTTTGATCTAATGGTTGTCTTGGTTGCGGCTCTTCTTCCTGTTCCTCAAGATTATTATTTTTTGCCCATCATAGAGTCTTTGGAAAAATTCATCTTGTAAGCCAATTCTGGACTGGGAGGCTTTGGTCACTTATGGCTTAAAGGTAAAGGTTCCCTCGCCCATGTGTGCTAGTTGTTTTCTGGCTCTAGGGACGGTGCTCATCTTCGTTTCTAAGCCGAAGAGCCAGCACTGTCCAAAGACATCACCGCTGGCTGGCATGACTCCATGCCAAAGGTACACAGAGCACTGTTACTTTCTCACCAAAGTGGTCCCTATTTTTCTACTTGCAGTTTTACTTATGCCTTAGTCACCTTCAAATTGCATTATTGCAATCTATTCCACATGGGGTGCCCTTGAAGGCCATCTAGAAATAGAACAGTTCCAGAATGCAATGCCACACACAGTTCTGGGCATCCTATGATTCACCCAACTTACACCACTACTGCATGAGCTTTAGTAACTCTTAGTCTGAGTACAATAAATTCAAGGTGTTGATTATTACTTTTAAAGGCTAACATGGCTCAGGACCAGATTGCACCCAGGACTGTTTTTCTCCAGGTGTTTGTCTATCCCAGAAAGAGATAGGCTGGGGAGTGCCAAGTCCCCTTCATTTAATACTGTCATCTCATGGAATCTTGGAGGCATGTCTTCTCTAGTCACCATACTCTTTGGAATAGGCTCTTATCACAGATGCCTGAAATTTGGTTTCCCACAAGCATTGGACTAGCATGCATGCTGGATCTGGCTAATAGATTATTTGGTCTGCTACCTGGAAGGCAGGATATTTTTGTTTTCATTCTTGTTTTTACTGGTTGTTGTCAGTTGCCTGGGATTATTATACAAGACATATAAATTCTGTAAGCAAATAATAAATAAATAAATAAATTTGATAATGGCAGCAAAGAAATCTTGGACCTCAGTTATTAAAACATAGTTGCTGATTGGAAGACAAATAAGGAAGCCTAATGAGAGAGTTCAGCTATTGACTTCTTCAGTGAGAAATCTTTGAAGAGGTCAGCAGTTATATAGTGATATACTCTTGTATAGATCATATACAGCTGCTACAGTTATGTAGAACTATGAGAAGCAAAGGAAATTAACCACAGTATTAACAACAGAAAGTTCTTTACCTGGAGCTCCAGTTCTCCCAAAAGGTCGCTTTTGTTCATTAGAACCACAAAACTAGCTAGAAATTTGTCACGCAGATTTGAAGACATTAAAGAAAATGGTTCATATTCTTTCTCAACTTCCTTTCGAAGGTTTTTCCTATTGTCTTCCCAAACAGAGACAAAAGTGTTAAAATCAGTGTTTGCTGTTCTTATCCTGGCCCAGAAAAAAAAATGTGGGTAAAGAAGGAGGGAAAGGGATAATTGGTATATTCATTGCCTTAAGTTGTATATGAAAAAAGGCAGGATAAAAAAAATCTAAAAAATAAAAATTTGGATATTACGGTATTTTAACTGAGCACAGAAATAAATATTGCCAGTATCATTGCAGAGCCTTTTAAGTTCTGTATTTTTTACAATTTGGTCTCTAAATGAATCATGTTGAGTGTTATATTATTATTCTTATTATTCTTATTCTTATTCTTATTCTTATTCTTATTCTTATTCTTATTATCATCATCATCATCATCATCATCATTATTATCTCTTATTCATTAAACATAAAACACTCAACTAAACATTTAAAAATGTATCACAAATACCATTGACTGGTGCTAATGGTTGATACGGATTGGTGCCACCGTTCTACGTATCAACCAAGTACCTTCTTAAGATGTACGGTGTTCCAAGCAGCACAGTTTTTTGCAGTTCCGCTGGTGTTATTGCAGGAAGCTGCAACCCCTCAATGCATTCCATGACATTGCGGTTGTTGTCGCCATTGTTGTTGTTGTTGTTACTATAATTATTATTATCTCTTCTATTCATCAAACATGAAACTCAGTCAACTGAGCTCTCAGAAATGTGTCACAAATACCACCGACCGGTGCCAATGGTTGATATGGGTTCTGCTAGCATCCCATGTCAACCATCAACCCAATCAATGGTACCTACGACACACCTCCAAATGCTCAGCCGACTGAGCCCCATATTCAATGAACAAAAGAGATAACAACAACAACTTCAAGAAACACACCAAGAAATTGCAGCCTCCTGCAACAACAATAACTATTGTTATTACTCTTACTACTACTACTACTACTACTACTACTACTACTCGTATTGTTTTTGTTTTTGTTGTTGTTGTTGTTATTTATCATTATTATTGCAGTCTTCCCAGAAAATTACCAGCATCTATGATGCTTTCTTCCCTTTTCTTTAAACCCCCTCCCCAGCATCAGGATGGCAAGGTTGAAGGCTGTAGTGTGAAACAGCTGGTATGTCTGAGAGAGAGAAGAAGAGAGAAGGTGTATGTTTGTGTATAGAAATAAAGCAGCCTAAAAAAGAACATTTTTCTCTAGCAGTGCTTACAAGGAGTAGTAGTTGGAGTAGCAATAATAGAGTAGCAGTAACTGTGCAGAAGAGTGAATAGTGAATAATAGTATGTGAGAATGCAAGCGGTTGTGTGTTTTGTCTAGGGACCTGTGTTGTTGGATCTTTTGTGTCTTGAGCCCACCAAATTGGATATTCTTACAAGAATCTATGACAATATTATCCAAAATATCTCCTTAATTCTGGTGAACACTCATTCAACATTATATGATTTCTGCTCATGTAGTGTGACTCTTTCTTGATTTCTGTCACCCATTCAACAGGCGCACCGGGGCCGCCTTGCCCACCGCCTCCGTGTGCTGTGCTTGGAAGGGGCAACCGCTGCTGCTCTCATCGCCGCTGCTCTCACCATCCTCCCTCCCTCTCTCCCTGGCTGCAGATGTCTGCCTGCCCTCCTGGAGCACTGCTGCATTGCTGCCATTTCTTTTCTTCCTGCTCCTGCCATGAAACGAAAGCAAACAGCTGCAGCGGTGCTTCGGGAGGGCAGGTGGACATATTCATTATAGTTGTTAGCTGCAGATATCCTCCTGCCCTCCCGAAGCACCACTGTGGTGAACAAAACACCATACTTACTCACCGGGCTGGCCACTGGCAAAGAGCCACACAGCCAACAGCTGCTCAATGCCCCGCACGCAGCATTGCCCAGCCGCTGGTGAAGATAGAGCAGTCAGCCCAGGGGCAGGAATGATTCCCGCAGCCCCCACTGCTGCTTGAGTAGGGAGGATGATGCTGAGGACTCAGAGGAGAAAAACTGTTAAGATTTTGCACCAGGCAGCTGGCCCTGCAGTGGTGGGGCCAGCCCTGCTCCATCCTCACCAGCGTCTGGGTGATGCTGCACACGGGGCATTGAGCGGCTGAGCAGGGAAGCCATTGTCATGCCACTTCCCCATGCACAGAGCCAAGGCTGTGCACTTCCTTACTGGGCTGGCCACCAGCAAAGATCCATGCGGCCAACAGCCCCTTAATGCCCCACATACACCATCTCCCAGCCGCTGCTGGGGAAGGAGCAGTCAGCCCAGCTTTTGCTTGGGCTGGATGATGGAGCAGTGTTGCAGCCGAGGCCCCTGCACCAACATTCACTGGCAAGCATAACTTTAATTGGCCATTCAAGCTGCCAATGCAGGGCCAGCTGCATGGTGCAAAACCTCACGGTTTTTCTCCTCTGAGTTCTCATCCTCATCCTCCCTGCTCAAGCTGTGGCGGGGTCCACAGGAATCATTCCTGCCCCTGGGCTGGCTGCTCCGTCCCCACTGGCGGCTGGGCGATGCTGTGCGCAGGGCACTGAGTTGCTGTCGGCCGCATGACTCTTTGCCGGTAGCCAACCCGGTGAGGAAGCGCACGGCCTTGGTTTTGCGTTCAGGGAAGTGAGGGGGAGTGGTATGACAGCAGCTTCCCTGCTCAGCCCCGACAAGCTATGCATCCATGGTGCCCACATCAGCATGCTGAGAGAAGCAGAGATCACTGCTTGCAAGCAGACAAGCAGAGGTAGCATGCGTACACCGCACTGTGGAAAAATGAGAGGCCCTGTTGTCGCTGCTTGAGTGAGGGTGGGGAGTTTGAGGAGAATGGTGAGACTTGGGGAATAGGTGAGGTGCAGCTGGCTGACTCAGGGCTGCTCAGAAGTTGCCCCCGCCGTTGCCAGAATTTTGGGTGCCTTGGCTTCAGATCGCTCCCTCGCTCCCTCACATACACACACACACACACACACACACACACACACACACACACACACACACACACACACAGAAGTTGGAGACTCTCTTGCTCGCTCTCCAAATGCCCCATGCACAGTCCATCTGAGGAAAATGCATGCACGGCTGGGCACATTTGGCTGCAGGAGGAGGCCTGGTGGAAGGCAGCTTTTTCTGCAGCATCCCCTCCCTTATTTGGATCACCCTGCAAGGAGGAGGCTCTGCCTTTGCAGAAACAGGGTGGGCAGTTTGTACGGAGGATTGGCGGGGGAATACGCGGCCCTCTGGAATGGAAAGCGGAGTAAGAGAAGGCTCCGAGGTTTGCTTGGGCAGTCAAGCCAGAGGAAAACTCAAAGTGTTGGGAGCTTCAGAAGGGCAGAATGTGCAGCTCCTGGCTCTAACAGTGAGTGACGTGAGTGACGTCAAGTTGGCCATGCCCACCTGGTCACATGACCACCAAACCATGCCCACCAAGCTATGCCCATACAACTGATAGCAAAAATTTTAGATTTCACCACACTGGTATACTATGGAAGCACTCCCCCCCCCCATGTCATAAGCATATTTCTGACTTCAAGTTTCTAACTTCAGGAGCCAATGAAAATATTTTGGGGGGGAATGTAGAACTGGAGTCAAGAAAGCTTTCAGTTCAGCTTCTGACTGACATATTCAGCTTCCTTAATTCTAGGAAGGCAGCAGGTTGGTTCATGTTAAAAACAAAAACATAATTTTTAGGAGAAAAATCCCAAGGCTCTTAATTCCTCTGGTGCTTGCATTTGTGACTGGGTCCTTTTGAAATATTAATATTGACTGTCCCCATTTTTACATGTGTGCATTGACCAAAATGTGTCATGATTTCTGCTATGAAGTTGAATTTCCATGAATCTGATAACTTCTAGTAATGTAATTTTTTTAATGATACATTTTTTAAAAATCCCACTATATGTTTTTCACAAAATTCAATATAAATGAAGAAATTGGTGTACCTTTTACAGCTGCAGTTCTCCTAATGTCCGCAACTTTGAAAAAATATAAAAGAAAAAGAAAAAAGTTTACTAGTAATCAATAGAAACATTTTGTATTAGCTACAAATATTTTAAATGGGTAATATTCATAGTACTTCCCTAGGTAACTTGTTTAAATAGCTGCTAAAATTTAGAAGCATCTATTGCAGGCTTTTCATTCTGAATTTAGTAACCTCTTTAGATCTCCTGTGATTGCTTAATTAGGCTTGGATTGACATCTTAAACATTCTTGCATAAAGGCAAAGAACTCTGAAATGAAGTATATATATATAAGAGAGAGAAATAAAAGAGAACAAAATTTTTTTACCTGCACTTGCAGACATACATGAATGTCGTGTAACTGAAATGCAAAAGAATTTCATCAATAGGATGAAGAAATAGAATGATACGATAACAACATCAATCTCAGACCTGTCAGTTTAGTTGGCCTTCCCATCCAGTCAGGGGTGGGTTTTAAAACCCGTCGCTACTGGTTCACTCGTGGGTGCACACTCATGCAATGCTTCTGCATATGCACAGAAGTGTCCGGGCAGGTGGATTGAGCCTCCTGCTGCCACTGCTACCAGTTCGCCTGATCCGGGGTGAACCGGTAGCAACCCACCACTGCATCCAGTACAATAAAAATTTTGAAAAAATCTGTACTTTCTTTCTTACCTATGGTACTTTTGCATATAAAGAACTCCTGTTGTCATTCCATATTTTAGATTTAGAGCAATGATGTGCCAACCAAGGCTTTTCAAAAAGTTCATATACTATCTTACAAATTTACAATGTTTCACTCATTTGTCCTAAAGCCAGGGACCTGGAATATGCCTTTCCCAAATTAAGACAAATATACATGTCCCAGGATAATGTTGTAGGATCCAATCTGAGTTGGTCACTGGGGCCAGAAGTTTTGTCTTCTGAGCTTTTGGACTCCAAGTTGGAGCCCATCCTCAGGGATTTCTTTGTGTACTTTGGGCTGTTGGGTGTGTGGTATTTATATGTTGCCTGTTAGCTTTTTGATTGGATAGATTGGGGATTTGATGGCTGGCTTTTAAGTTGTTGGCTATTGTTTCCTTGTGCTGCCAAGCCACCACCTCCTAAGAACTTGATAAGCTGGAGGCAAATCAGCACTCCTGATGATTGACGATGGGCCTCATTTCCTAGGCTTCAGTCACTTCCCTGGCTGCTTGTTCAACAATCTTAGTAGCTGCAAAATTGAATGCATGTACTTGATTATTGTGATATGAGGTGACAATGAGTTTGGGTCTCTTCATCTGACTGTTTACTTGTGTTCTTGCAATTTGGTAGTTAGCTTCTGCCCCATTTGTCCTACATAGTCACAGGCAATTCATGCAGGAGATCCAGTTGGAAGGATCTCCCATCTCCAAGCAATCTTTACAGTGCATAATTTGTCCTCATACACTTCTCCACATATTTCTTGGAGGTCAACATGCCTTAATAAAGGCAAGATTAGACTTATTTTGATTTTTTAAAAAAAACACATATAATATGCTTAGGTTTAATATATGATACCAAGTTTCCTTTTCTCTCCCAGTGAGAATTTGTGCTGTAGTTTGGCAGCTGGGCATGGATGTATAACAGCCTATTTTTTTTTCTTGTGAAAGTAAATAGGTGACATTATTTTAAACATCTGACTTCCTATTTTGATTGTTATCAGCACCTAGTTGATAAATTCTTGTTTTAATGTTTAATGTTCAAGTCCTCCCTCAACCATGTAAGTTCATTTGATGATGTTCAGCCAGCCATTTCTCAGTCTTGCCTACTAAAGAGGACTGCTGCTTTGACAATAATCTTGGAAGAGGTGTGCTGCTCTGGGCTTCTGGATCCTTCATCTAGATCAGGGATGTCAAACTCATGGCATCATATTGTTGTCACATGATGTATTGCGACTCCCCTCCTTCACTAAAACAAGGGTGGGCATGGCCAGCACGTGACACATGCGGCCCATGAGCTGTGAATTTGACATCCCTGATCTAGATAATGATGTCTATTCTAGAATCAGTAACTGAATAAAGAATTCAGGTATATCATGATATATTCATTACAATAGTAAAATAAAATGGCTGAAGTACACTTACCAAAAGTTCCTGTTTTATCTTTTGAGTAATAAGAAATACCTAAAGTAAAAATTAGGAAAACTCAATTGTTTACATTATGCTAGCTAACATTGCTGTATGCAAATTTCTGTAATTTTTAAGCTTTCAAAAAAACCTAACACTGAGAAAAAGAAACACCTTAATTCTACATTCAAATCTCCTTGCCAAACGCATTTTTTGAAAAGAGGGATGAATTATCCCCAGGATCTTGTTTTATGCCTCCAAATCCTGCTCTGCAATCTCATTGTAGCCTGGTGAGGGGGGCTCCTGGCAGAGATGAAAAAGAATGCTAAGATGGTATGTATGTCAAAATATATACTTCCAAGCAGGGTCATCCAAAGCATAAAAACCATCCCACTTGTCTAAACTAAAGCAAACAGAGACTTATATCAGAGGCAAAATATAGCAAAACAATGGGAGTTGACTTTAATTGCAAGGACAATATAATGGAATGTACTGAGGAGGTGAGTCCCCAGGAGGGAGGGGGTGCATTCCAGAGGAATAAGAGGCAATTCAGCCTACCACATGTGACAGAAAAAGGGCAAAGACAGCCTTCCCTAATAGTTCACAGAGTATATTGTAAATGCAGATAGAAGAATGAAGACAACTGTATCAAACTTTTTAATCTGACATGTTTCATTGCTCATCTAAGCAACTCCATCAGTAAGAGCAAAATTAGTTAGGTGGAGAATTGTTGGAATATAAATGTCTCAGATTAACAAAGTTTGGTCCAGTTGCCTTGATTCAACCTTTAGACACTTTTGGCCTGGATAGCAATAGCACTTAGTCTTATATACCACTTTACAGTGCTATACAGCCCTCTCTAAGCGGTTTACAGTGTCAGCATATTGCCCGCAACAATTTGGGTCCCCATTTTACTGATCTCGGAAGGATGGAAGGCTGAGTCAACCTTGAGCTGGTAGGACTCGATCTGCTGAACTGCTGACAGCTGGTAATCAGCAGAAATAGTCTGCAATACTGCATTCTAAGCACTGTGCCATCACGGCTCAATAATTGATATTGATAATTGAATCTTTACTGACATATTGCAATGCAATTTGGGGAGAAACCCTGAAATTGGTGTGGCAAGAGTTTGTGCATTCTAATGACTCTCTGACTCTAATTTTATTCTGGCTGATGAAGTTGCTTGGATAATCAATGAAATGTCTCAGATTAACAAAGTTTGGTCCATGATTCAACCTGTAGACCCTTTGGCCTGGATGATTGAGTCTTCATGGACATAAAGGAATGGATCGTTTAACAATCGAGAGCAAGAAAACGAGAAGACATGTACACTAGTGGAACTCAAAAAACTTTATAAAATAAATAGCTTCCGAGCCTTCTGTGTTAGAAAAATAAAATTCTTTGGATAAATTGTGCTGCATTGAATAGAAGGTTGAATTCAAATATTTGCCTTTCTTGAGAAAATGGATGAACATGAGAACTGCACTTTATTAGATCAAATATCTATCCAGCTCACTTCTACCTGTCTTCAGCCAACTGCTATGTCTTTGAAACTGTCAGCTTGGCTGGAACAGTAACATTTTCAGGAAACTGATCATTGGCACAAGCCACAGATAAAAAGAGCCCCTTACCTACACTTTCTTCTTCTATAAATAATTTCTTAGCTTTGAATGCCAAAATGCATCCCTTTGGGATCGTGATTATTTTCTTCCTATCTCTGGCACCCTAAAAGACAAAATAAAATCTTGGATCAGCTGTATGGGATAAAATAACTTGGTGAGAGGAAATGCATTTTCTTTCCTTCAATTTCATAATTCACTATTCAGATTAGACCTTCAGACTCAGTTTGATGTAGGCTTTATGCAAGATGCTGCTTTCCACTTTGTCAGTTTCTCCAAACTTTGTCATTTCCTCAGCTTCTGCTGATGCAGTGATCACATATAAGTCCCTCTGAAGCTTCTTTGATTGTTTAATAAATGGATGCTCACTGTTGATTTTTCTATAAAAGAATACATATATACCTCAATAAAACAGACTGCAATTCAATTTATAATTTTTTGGGAACAAAACCCCCAATCCAATAAATATAGGTTCTGTTGCAATAAGTAATCCTATACAGTTGAATTCCTTTCAATTTCCTGTGTACATTTTTGAGCTATGTTCTTTACCTCAATTAGTTTCAATTTCAGCAGTTGCATAGCTTTTCTACAAAAGAATCTGTACCAACCTAATCTTTCAGGTTCATATTTGGTTAATGCTTAGAAAGAATTAAATCTTGTTGCAATTGAAGATTTACAACTGTCTAAAGGCTTTAAATTATATTATATTTTGGGCCCAATGACATCATTCTGTGAATAAATCCGTAATGCTAGGAAGGGTGGAAGGAAAGAGAAGACGGGGACCAGCAACAATAATAGACTCAAGCGTAGTAGTGATAGATGCACCACTGGAAGACCTGAAAGATTAGGTTGGTACAGATTCTCTTGTAGAAAAGCTATGCAACTGCTGAAATTGAAACTAATTGAGGTCAATTAATCAGAGACTTTATGTAAAGTACTGTTTTAGAAGAATGGAGAACTTGAGGACAATGTTAAATGTGGCTGGAATCTTTTTTCATTTGCTTGTTTATGTTATACTTACTCTTTTTTCATCAAAGATTCAAGGTCTTGGATTGGAACATCTATCTTTTTCATCTTTACAGACCTTTCATAAGACATGCTGACAGCACTAGTTATTTCAGTGTCAGTAATTCCACTAATATCCCCCTTCAGTGTTCCATCTACAGTGACTTCAAAGGTGAATAACTCTGAATTGTTGAGAACTAGAGAACAAATATTGACAAAAATCATAATGTTAGAAGAAGTACTACAGAAACACATATAAATGGAGCAGCAGACAACTATTTTATTGAGAGAAAGGCAATCCTGGCAGCAAAGGCTTCTGTGGATATTGAATCAAACTGTTTCTAATCTAAATCAGCATTATCTAATTAATTATAGTTCATACTAAGAGTTCCAGAAAGTGGGAAATACTTATACTTGCAAGTTGGTATATTTTTCAGTTTCTCTTGAAAAGTGCCTTTGAAAGATGAGAGTGGGCTCTAGAACTTGTTTCATCTTTGTCTGAGAATAATAGATAGTTGTTTCAGAACAGCTACAGTATTATGTATTTCCCTACACTTAGGAAAAAAATATTGCAACTCTACCTTAACAAAGAACTGTTGGGACAAATGAAGTGTTTTGCAACTTCTGATGGCAGATACCAGAGTCATCTTATAATACTTGTCACCAAGTCAAGATTGTTTCTAGAATGACTGCTAGTTTACTCCATCCCCTACCTTTTTCTTTGGAACAATGAAATTCTATTCTATGGGTGTATTACTTGGACTGCATTATTTTTCAAGACCGTTTTTTAATACTAGAGATTTAATCAACTATGTAATCTCAGATTGTTACTTTCAATAAACCAAATGAAATTTTGGATGTAAACTAGGATTTAGAATGCACCCTTTCTTCAGTCATGAGATTGCATTTTAGGCACTCAGCAACCAGCCTGCATTTATGACCATTTGCAGTGGACACATTATTTACAACATTTACATTTCCCCCCCTGAAACTAGCATTTACTTGTAGTTTCTAGAAAAAAACACCCCATAGTGAACAATGGATTCATTTAATGACTGTAGGGTTCACTTAAGGAAAAAAGATCATGTGATGGATCACTTTATGATTGTCGTGACTTACAACTGTAATTATGGGTTCAATTACAGTTGTAAGTCAAGGACTACATGGATGGATTTACTTCTACAGTAAAAAAATACAGTATATTCCTCCATAGACATTTCTTCTTTTTGTGCAACCTGTGGCTACCATTCCTGAATTTTGCACTCCAGAACTACATTATATACTCCAAGAACTCTTCCATTAGAAGGATAAGGAAGGCAATCCAACTGTGACCTTTGTAACTGGAATGTAACATCGATAATACTATGGAATAAGCTTACTATGGGTTTCTGGGTACTTATGTATTTTTTCCTACTAACTGGACTCTAATGGATTCAGATATTAACACCATGTATTGTAAGTAATGGCAAATGAGTACATATAAATGGGGAGAGTAGGACAGGGATGATAGGCACACTGGTGCACTTATGCACGCCTCCTTAAGGACCTCTTAAAAAACGTGCAAGGTCCATGTAAACAGTTTAAGGTAAAAGGCATGGGGATAGAGAAATTAACAACAGGATCAGGAAGAGTGTTCTAGACATTTACTACTCTATTGCTAATGTCGTATTTTCTACAATCAAGATTAGAATGGATTACATTTCATTTGTATCTATTGATAGCCCTTGTGTAATTGCGGTTGAAATTAAAGAAGTCATTAACAGGTAGGATGTTATGGTAGATAATCTTGTGTACTAAGCTTAAGTTGGAATGTAGACGGCATAGTTCAAGGTTATCCAGGCCTAAAATTTCAAGCCTGGTGGTAT
This sequence comes from Coluber constrictor foxii, assembly GCA_038048745.1. Classification (NCBI taxonomy): domain Eukaryota; kingdom Metazoa; phylum Chordata; class Lepidosauria; order Squamata; family Colubridae; genus Coluber; species Coluber constrictor. The sequence goes on from CM075961.1 coordinate 78,708,022, forward strand.
AAAGAATTTATAGAGGATCTGAGTACTCTTCTTGTAAAATATCTCTGGACCCTTTCTAATGTATTAATGTCTGAAATACAGTGTGGGTTCCAGGCAGGTGAGCAGTATTCAAGGATAGGTCTGGTAAAGGTTTTGTATACCCTAGTTTGAAATATTGTGTTACCAGAGAGAAAACTTTGTAAAATAAAGTTGATGCCTTTTTAGCAATGTTGTTACAATGAACTCTGGGACTTAGATCTTTTGAAATGAGTACTCTTAGGTCCTTGACAGAGTATGGGGTGTTAGATATTGACAGAATAGTTCTCCCTTTGGTCTGCTGTTTGGGCAGGAAGAATACTTGAATATGATTGGCTGGGCTCCCTGACAGTTCCCTATAAAAGGGCTGGCTGTTAGAGGGACTGGCTGCTGGATTGTAAATAGTTGCTGAATAAAGAGCTGTTGTCTGAAGCCTGTCTCCAGTTTCTTCAATCCAACTATCTAACACTGGCACCAAAAAGAGCTGACAATGAAACAATCCAGCCTGGCGGCAAACGCAAAAGGTGGCCATCTTGTGCACCAAATTCAAACGCTTGAAATTGCGGAAAGCATGCGTTCCACCCACCAGCTCCATTCGACGCAGTGAAGGAGAAATGGGGAACTTATATGACGATGTTTGAGTGCTTCATGGAAGCAAACAACTTTCTCGGACTGTCGGACAACCGGAAAAGAACACTGTTCCTGAGCCACTGCGGGCATGATGTATTCAAGACCACTGAAGCCCTGTCCGAACCAACTCCAGAACAATCCATACCATGGCAAGTGCTACAAAACGCACTAAAAACATACTATGCTCCTGCTCCATCAAAGACAATGAGGCATTACAAATTCCAGCACCAAATGCAGCAGGATGGAGAATCTACCAATCAATTTATAACTGCTTTATGAAAAGCCGCTGCCCACTGTGAGTTTAGAGACTTGGACGATATTTTAATTGACCAAATAATTTAGGGTGTAAAAGACCTCCAGCTGCAGAGAAGACTTTTGACAAAGACCAATCTAACGTTGCAGGCCGTGTTGGACTAAGCAAGGGCAACCGAGTCATCAAACAGCCGAGTCCCTTCAGAAGCTTGCTACAGCTCCGGCTGCAATGAAGCAAACTGCCACTATACATAAGAGTCTTCACCAAGATGAGGAATCTGAAAGCAGCGAGGACGAGGTCTATTGCATGGAAAGGAAGAAACACACAGAGCAAGAGAGTAGAAGGTAACCATGTGTCAGCTGTGGGGGACAGCACCCTAGGGCATCCTGCTGTTACAAGGATGCCATATGTCACCAATGCAATAAAAAGGGAGATTTGGCAAGAGACTGCTGAGTGAACCTGCCCACTAGTTATCATGCAGACACAGACATTCCAAAAGCAGAGGCCTTAAGGCCTTTTAGGTGGGAAACCTGGAAACCTAGGCATGAAGTTGCTAATGCCAGAATGCCAGAAACAAACTGCCAGACTAGAAGAGGGCAGGCAAGTACCCCCTGCAGGAAGAAATTACACATCACTGTGCAGATAGAAGGGTCACCCTGCTACATGGAAATCGACACCGGCTCGTCGGTAAACAATTATCTCCTGCAAGCATTGAAGGCTGCTGTTCCAAGACTTCAAAAACACCAACTAGAGCACCAACACTTGCAGCTCAGCGACTATTAAGGGAATCGGATCCTGTCATCAGCTGTGGAAACTTCAAGGTCCAGTTCAGCAAATTTGGGGTTATCTGACATTAACAGTCATCAGTGGAAACCTTCTAAACCTGCTCAGGTTGAACTGGTTCAAGTCCCTCGGACTGGGTGTGACTGGCATCAACGCCATCGCCAGCTCGTGGGCCAATGACCTGATCTGGGAATTCCAAGATGTGTTTAATCTGGAACTCAGCAAGTATGTGGGCCCCCCAGTATCATTCAGTCTGGACCTAAGGTGGCACCAATTAGGTTGAAACCCCGGAGGGTTCCATTTGCCCTAAAACCCAGGATAGACTAGATAAACTGATCTGGCAGGGCATTTTTGAGCCAGTTGACCATGCTAAGTGGGAGACCCCTATTGTCACTCCGTCAAGAGTGATGGCTCTGTGTGCATATGCGCTTATTGTTAAGTGCATGTTGAACAAGGCTCTCCAGCAGAGTGTGTACCCAGTGCTCATAGTTCAGCACCTTTTGCATTCCCTGGGCCCCAGAAGGATTTTCGCAAAATTGGACCTTGATACGCAGTCGTATCAGCAGCTGCCTGTAGGTGGCACTACTGCCGAGGCCCAAACCATTGTAATGCATAGAGGGACGTTCAAATGTCAATGTTTACAATTTGGCATGTTTCCCCGATTCTTTTCCAGAGTGTGATGGAAAGACTATTGCAGAAAATTCCCGGGGTAGTGCCTTACTTCGACAATGTCTTAGTTACTACCAGTGATGAACAGCAACTTCGCTCCCATCTGAGGAAGGTGCTGTCAAAATTTAGGGCCGCATGGCTTCAAGTAAAGGGCAGCAAATGCCAAATTGGGGTTCCCAAATTCAGTTCCTGGGGTACAGGATAAATGGAGAAGGCATTCATCCTACGCAAAGCAAGGTCAGGGCAATTCAGAAAGCCCCAGCTCCATGAAATCAGATGAAATTGCAGACTTTCCTGGGCTTGCTCAACTTCTATAGTGTATTTTTAAAGAATAAGGCCACAGTTGCTGAACTGTTCCAGAAACTATTGGCAAAGAAGAGCTCTGGGGACATAAGGAGGCTGCTGCTTTTGCTCTGGTAAAATGCCTCCTTTCTGCTGAGAGTTTTTAAATTCAGTATAATGACTTCCCCCGCACTTACGACGACAAGAAGCTCTCATTCGGGAGTATAGTAAGATCCTGTTAAATTCCTCTCCTGTTAAATATATGGATACATTCCTGATCTCTTAAAATACCGATTAAAGTCAAGAAACCCACCATTTTTGACAGCGCTTAAGTTGATGGCTGATCATCAAACACTACACAAAAGTGGATGGAAGCGTGGAGTAGCTATTCTCCCTAAGATATCTCTGAGCATATTAATTCTAATAGTATATCTCCAGGATTTAACCTACCCCGACACATATGGGTGACATATAACAGAATTAGAACGACTCAAGGGGTGTGTGCCGACTCCTTGTATAAATGGGGAAAGACACCTTCAGCACAATGTGATTGTGGGGCCCCTCGACAGACTATCCAACATATAGTGAGGGAATGCTCCAACAGAAGGTATCCAGGAGATTCTAGGGACTTCCTCTGCATAACAACGGCAGCTACTGACTGGATCTCCAAACTCTGAAATGTTATTTCTGTTTTCCTTTTAGGTTTTCTTACTGCTTTTTAAAAAATTGTTTTAATTGTTTTAACCTGTAAAAATGAAGTGTTTTAATACTGTGTGTGACCAGCCATACACTAAATAAAAATAAAATAAATGTGTCACTCTCCCTTTGGTGTGGGGGTTGTGCTTAGCCACCGTCTCCCTAATGGGACCAAGGCCCCGGTCGCCTAATAGGACACTTTCCAGTGTGGAGAGGAACTATAGTCAGCTGGACAGGGAAGCACTTGCTGAGGTGGCCGGAGTCAAGCGGTTTCATGAATAGTTTGGAAGGGATTTTGAATTGGCGACAGATCACAAACCCCTTTTGGGTCTCTTGGTGGGGGACCGCCCCACACCGGTGGCATTGTCACCCCATTTTACGAAATGGCCCATATTCTTGTCAGCATACTGCTACAAACTGATTCACCAGCCTGGAAGGACCTTAGGACACGCCAATGCTCTCAGCAGATGCCTTCTGCTTGACTTATTGGATGACCCGACCCCGGACATTCCTGTTCTCCTCATTGACTGCCTGGACTCTGGCCTCGTGACTTCTGCCACTGTGGCAAAGCACTCAGCTAAAAATGCAACATTCAAACAACTTTTGAACTGGGTTTGGAGGGCATGGCCAAAGGGCCCATTTGGCAGAGAGTTTAAGCCATTTGCCTCACGGCAACACGAGATCTTGGCACAAGGGGGTTGTTTATGGTGGGGGACCGGGTAATTATACAACCCAGTTCAAGGTATTCTGTACTGAATGCACTGCATGAGGGTCATCCGGGGATTGTCCGGATGAAAGCCCTGGCTCGAAGTTTTGTGTGGTGGCCCAATATGGACCAAGAGATACAAGAGTGGGTAGCCAAATGCCAACCCTGCCAAGAATCACGACCTGTTCCCCCTAAAGCACCCATCTAAGAGTGGGACCGACCAAGAGCCCCCTGGTCGAGGATCCACGTTGATTTTTCTGGGCAAACATTTTTAGTAATCGTGGATGCCTATTCCAAAATGGGTGGAAATAATCCTAATAACCACCACCCCAGCGGACGAAGTCCTCCACAAAATATTCGCAACTCTTGGGTTGCCTGATGTTCTCGTATTGGACAATGGCCTGCAATTTACGGCCACACAATTGGAAGGTTATCTGGCTGAATTGGGTATACGCCATGTTGTCATAGCACCCTTTCATCTGACCAGTAATGGATTGGCTGAAAGATCTGTAAGATCTGCCAGAGGCACTAGGCAGGTTGGCATGAGATTGCCAAGAGCGGGTAGACAAATTCCTCCTGTACCAACATACAAGCCCCAGTGTGGTCACAGGTAGAAGCCCGGCTGAGCTATTGATGGGTCGCCGGCTTTGATCAGTCTTAGACCGTCTGCACCCAAATTATTCACCCAAAACAACAACTGACATGCAGAACTGCACCAGGCCCTTTAGTATTGGGGACCTGGTCCACTCACAAAACTTTGCTGAAGGACTCCTATAGCTACCTGGCAAAATAGAAAAAATCACAGGGCCCAAGTCGTATATTGTTAGACTAAATAACGGATGTCAATGAAGGCGGCACATAGACCAATTACGCAGCCACCTCAGCTCAAACAACAAAAATCTAGAAACTGAATAAAAGTAGTTTAATTCTAATCCCTTCTTAGCAGACTCAAGCCTGATGGAACTGGAGAACGCACCTGAAGAACCAGGAATCAGCAATGCCCCTCCAGCGAACCAGTTCCCGTAGAATCTAAGGCCCCACCCAAAAGTTTCCAGGACTTTCCAGGGACGGAGCAAGAGGCAGCAGCAGGCACAACCTTGTGTAGCCTCCAGGCCCTCTATAAATCACTTCAGAAGGCCATGCTCTTTCATCCAGAACTTCTGGAAATTGTGTGAGAATGGGACATGCTTTCACATAGTTTTCAGAGGTTGCAGAGACTGCGGAAGAGCATTCTCCAAAGCTATTTCAAGAATGAAGGCCTAGTGTACTGTAGCAGCCTAGAGTAGTCAGCAGGTGGCTGTTAACAGAAAGAGAGCACCACCTGAAGTTTCGTACATGGGGCAGTTCCTGCAGACTACTGGGTTGCAGGGGCAATCATGCTTTTCTCTAAAGCTCTTGCACCTTGAGAAACAGTATGAGGCAGCCCTTTTGAATGGCAGAGGTAACACTAGGACTAAGTCGAGACCGAGACCTCCACTTCAGGCCTAGCACTGCTGTCTGTGTGCTATTGAGTGCACACTAGGATGGTCTAGTGTGTGAGTGGGAAATACAGCCATGAGGGTTTTTTGTTATGTGTGTGTGTGTGTGTGATATGCTAGCAGAGTCAAATTAAGCATTTTCAGAATTTTTGAAACTTCAAACCAAAACGTTTCGCTATTGCTGATCTAGAAAATCAAGTGTTACTTATGAAGAGTGCCTTTGATCAACTTTAATTGATATGCAGTATTTCTATGTGGAAAAATTAGCCCTTGGCTACTCTATCCAAGACTGAAAGCATCAGTTTTGGTCCTTAAATAACCCTCAGTGGGGAAAAAAATAAATCCAAAACCTGCAACCTCAACACCACGTGCCTCACAGAGCTTCAGTAGAAAATAAACCCTATAAAAATATTTGCTGAGTCTTGTTTTAGACAGCATAAATGGATTTTGGATAATTTGTTTTTTCAACTTTGTTATTTATTCCAGTTTTCATAAACATGAGATCAAAGATCCTGAAAGATTCTGAGAGTAAGATCCTTATTCTCAGAAAACTTTGTTCACACATTTTGAGTACATACATACAGATGATACAAAAGTTAGTGTTAAAAATGTTGTACTTTTAATTTTTTTTGTACTTTTTTCAAAATATAACAGACAGATAATCCCATAAATAAAAATATATGTATGAGATAGACTCTTGAATATTACCTAGTCTTGAAGTGTTATTTCCTGATAACAGCAGATGATAAAACTGGTATTCGGTTTTGTGAAAAGGACAGCTTTGCCACCATGTTGTCTTCCTTTTCTTTTGTAGCAGGCAAAAGGGCCTAAAATTGTTATGGTCTATCAAGCTGGGTACCGGAAACCAATCTCCTTGTGAGTCTATCATTTTTGCCAAAGATTTAGTTGCATTATAAAATGTCATAACTGAAGAAGAAATTTGGTCTAAGAGAAGGAATGAGGAAAGAAACAAAATCATAACTGAGTCCACACATCATGCTAAACCCTGGTTTAACGATGGAAAAATTACAACTGTCTGGGTTCTCACCAACCCAAATGCATTATGATTTAGTTAATATTGAATCCATTCGATAAGTTGCAATTTAGAGAAATCTTTTCTCACATTACCTTGTCACTTCCTAGGCTTAAAACATATCTTACTATTTGCATATTTTGTAAGGCTTTGAAATAATCTGATACAATATTACAGTAGCTTTTCCCAAATGTGGGTAGTATAATGTTATTTAGAGAACATATAGGACTTCAGGAACTACTGGATAGCAACCACCAGTGCAATTCACCACCATCTGTGCTATTTGGAAATGCTGGGAAGTTTTCATAGAATCATAGGGATAGAAGGAATATTAGAGGACTTCTAGTCCAACACCCTGCCCAAGGCAAATGGCTGCTCAATATTTTCTCGAAAACCTCCAGCAATGGAGCACACACAGCTGCGGGAAGCAAGCTAATTATTTTTCCAGTAAATTTCTCCTTAGTTCTTGGTGGACTCTTTAACCAGCTTGCACTCATTGCTTCCTATCCTGTCCTCAGATGCTTTCAGCAATAAGTCAATCCCCTCTTCTCTGTGTAGCCCCTCAAGTGTTGAAGACAACTGTTTACCCTTAGTCCTTCTTTCTTTTTTTTTAAAAAAATATATTTATTATAATTTTCTTTTTCAAAATTCCAATACACAATCAGTCATTTTTTTTTCAAAAGACAGGTTGGATTAATTATTCATGTAAACTCTACATTACACACACACACACACACACACACACACACACACAATCTTCAACATTCTTCTAAACATGGTTTGGCATCGCGGCGATGCAGTCGGGGAAAACCCCAACTGGCTAACCACTGCTAATAAGTCTGTAGACCTACCCTGTCCTGAAGGGACAGGAGAAAAGAGAGGGACCCCTTGGGCAGCCAAGAAGATGCCATCTATTATCCCATTATAATCCCCTACAATACAAATATTCCTGTGGCCTACTGTAATTATCTTTATAATAATCCCCCTGGTTTTTGTTAGGCGCATAAATAACTATTAACAAAATTGATAAAAACCCTCTCTTTATTTCCACCATTAATGTTCTTCCTTTAGGATCCGCATATATTTGTTTAGCTATTATTCCTCCCCTGATTTATATCACCACCCCTTTCTTTTTCTTTTCAGATAGCGCTGAATATAATTTCCCCAACTTGCTATACTCCAAATATCTTTCATCCTGTTTCTGGATATGTACCTCCTGGAGGCATATTATATCTAATTTTTGCTTAACTAACTTTGCAAATATCCATCTTCTTTTTGTTATTGCGTTTAGTCCATTCACATTTATTGATATGAGCTTCCAATCTTCCATTCTTTAGGTTCTCTGCCTAGTGTTAATATCTGTTTGCCCTTGTAACCCTTTGAATTCTTGTTTTACTACATTTTATATCTTGATTCTCTCTTTCTTCCTCGTTCTTTTTTTCTAGGGCTTCTTTGTAATCTCGTTGGTGTTTCAGTTCTTCTTTCTGGTTTGTAGTCTCACTTCCTCCTTGTTGCTCTGCTCCTCTTCATTTCCTGCCAGTTGATCCAAAACCTTTTGTGCTGTCACTAAGCTGTCTATTTTAGTTTCTTGTCTTGCCATGTGACAAGCATCCCTTCCGGTAATATCCATCTGAACATGATGTTTTGTTTGTTCACCTGCATAGCCAGGAAACGATAGTCTTTATGCAGCTCTCTTACTGTTCTGGGAACTTGTTTCAAAGTTATGATTTCTTTCCTCTTATATATCATAGGTTCTTCTCTGGTTATGTTATATACTATATCACAGACCCTTCTTCTGACAAATCTGATATGGACCTCGCTGAGCAATTTATGTCGTCTGGCGTAATTGTCTGGATTCAATATACCTCATCAATTTCTGTTACTATTTCTTGTTTATCCCTTTGTAGGGCTTTTGCAATAATCTCTGCCATTACTTATCCAAGATCTTCCTCTTTTGCCTCAATCACATTTTGGAATCTTATATAAAATACTGCCCTGTCCATTTCCAGCTGGATCACTGAATCTTCTAGATCTTTGTTTAGGGCCATCATCTTTTGATCTACCTGGTCCAATTTTCTTTCATTTTGCTCTGCCTTGGCCTCTACAATTTTCATTTTTTGTTCATTCTTCTGTATTGCTTCTTGGATTATATATGGATTACATTTTACTGTCTAAATTCTGGATATCAGCTTTCATTTCACTATGATTGCTAAACATCATTTCCTGCATTTTAACCATTGTTTTTTGTATTAGCATTAGGGTGGCTTGCATAGTTGCATGTTTGGAGGTGTGGTAGATTTTCCATTTTTAATGACCCTTCAGTTGATTGTTAATTTGAAGGAGATGCCATTATTATTATTGGGTTCGATGCAGTTTTCTTTCCTGCTTTTAAAGTTGTAGTAGTGAGACTTGTCATTTCTTTCGGTATTCTACTTTGTTCTCCCAGAATCTTACATATATTTTTCCACACTATCATCCACCATTAAATGCCTATTTTTCCTTGTTATTATTTCTCGTGATTATTTTAGTACCACAATAAAGAGGTACAAATATGATAAATAAGCAATATCAGTAATCTATATATTCTATATCTCTATATTAATATATTCTATATTAATTAATCAAAACAATGTAAGTCACTAAACAAGTCTGTGTATCAAACTCAAAATCAAAACTGACAATTAAGATTGAAATACCTATTAACAATCACGTAAATCTATATCTCCAATTAAATCAATCGACTAAGTCTCAATTAATACTGTAATAAACCAAATAGTTAACAATTAAAAATCTATATTATCTAATTTTTATGCCTTATTATTACTTGCTATAAAAATATTTATTTAAATTCTCTTAATTACTTAATTACTTCACAATTAATTACTTAATCACTAAGGCCTAAAAGAAAAAAATACATTAAATATACATTAAAATTCAAACAACCAGTTCTTAGAGGTATAAATCGTATGTCTTCTCCAGAGCCTTCATTCAAATGCAACTCTTAACTCCTCCCAAGTATCTTATGTCTATCAATGTGGACAGTGTATAGTAGTGTAAAAATATATAGTTCCTTAGATCAATGCTCTCCTATACACTTTAGTTTCACCTCAATGTTCTTTAAGTCCTTCCCTTTCCTTTATCATTCAAACAGTCCTCCAATCTGCTTCTCTCACTGTTGAGTCACAGCAATGTCAGTCCTCACATCTTCTCCTCTTATCAGTCCCGTTCTATCTCCTTCTATCACTCTGCAGCATCAGGTCTCTCATTTTCTTCACCTTCAGTTTCCTTCTAATTCTCAGTTCTCACCAACTTTTAATAACTGTCCCTCTGCTTCACAGATTCCACTCCTCCTTGGTGCTGTCTTAACAGTTGAATATATTATGCTTATTCATTCTCCATCTGCCAAGTCACTGTTTGCTCTCTTGCTGGAAATCTTCTAACCCGAAAAGACCAGACCCAATTCTTCAAGACAACTTTTGATCTTACGATGTTCCAGATAATCGCTTAAAGTGAAGCTGTCTGCTTCAAAAATCTTCTCTTCCCTATACTCATCGCTCATCGCAGCCTCAGGTCTGCCATTACGAGCTGTCAGACACATTCGTGTTGGATCGTCAGAGGTGTCCGTTCATGCAGTGAGTGATCACCCTTCACTTTGCTGCACTCTGGATTCCTCCTCTTGTCTGCAATGCCCTCCAGGCTTTTTTTTTATTTTTATTTTTTTATTTTTATTTTTAATTTGATTTATATGCCGCCCTTCTCCGGAGACTCAGGGCGGCTTACAATGTGTTAAGCAATAGCCTTCATACTTTTGTATATTTATACAAAGTCAGCTTATTGCCCCCACAAACTGGGTCCTCAATTTACCCACCTTAGAAAGGATGGAAGGCTGAGTCGACCTTGAGCCTGGCTAGGATTGAACTCAGAGAAATTACAGGCAGCTGGTGTTAATTGCTGCCTTTAGTAGGAGGCATTAGCCCTCTACGCTACACAGGCTCATATGCATTTTTGCACCCCGAACGGTCCCCAAAACACAAAAAATCTGGGGTTGAAGAAGAGACCATCCTCCTTCCTCCGCCACACTGCAAATCACCAACCAGAGACCCTTAGTCTTTCTCTTCATTAGGCTAGATCTAGTTCCCTTAATTGTTTATCATATAGTTTAGCCTCCAGACCCCTTACGATCTTTGTTGTTCTTCTCTGCACTCTTTCTAGGATCTCAGCTTTCCTTCCTTCCTTCCTTCCTTCCTTCCTTCCTTCCTTCCTTCCTTCCTTCCTTCCTTCCTTCCTTCCTTCCTTCCTTCCTTCCTTCCTTCTTTCTCTGTCTGTCTTATGGTGGTCAGAACTGGATGCAGCATTCTAAGTGTGACCTCACTAATCAATGTATCATTTTTATTATCACTGTACTATCATTTCTCATGATATTTTACTATAATGATAGTGACTCTGCTGGCTCATACTTAAGTGGTAGTCATTACTGTTGAGTCAGGCACCACTAATTTTATACCTTTGGATTTGATTTTTCCTGCCTAAGTGCAGGACCTTATTTTTCTCACCACTGAATTGCATCTTGCTGAATATTGTAGTTCTACAACTTGTGAAATGTTATAGCCTGATATTAACAAGTTCAGGACTTATAGCCTGCAGTCTGTATCTCACTATCCCAGCATCCTAAATTAATCAGAGATTCAATTAAAAAGACAAACTAAGGATATGGAAGTACAGGTAGTTCTCTATTAAACACCAGTCACTTAGCAACCATTCAATGTTATGACAGATCCTGGAAAAGTGATAACCCAGTTTCTGACGTCAGTCCTCCTCTCACATAATGTGACTGAATTTCAGATACTTGGCAACTGGCTATGGTCACGTAACCACAATTTACTGCCATTTGCCGTGCCCCATGGTCACGTAACCACAATTTATGATATTTCTGCCAGAAATCAGCATTTACTTTCAGTTTCTGGCAACTCCTTTCCTGTGACCCTGGATTCACTTAATGACCATGGCATTTGCTTTACAACCACAGTGAAAAAATAAAATCATGTCTTGGAAAAAATAAAATCGTGGCATGCTTTATGACTGTCATAGCAAAAGAACTCTGACTATAATAGCCAGCCTCATTGAGGTCCTGCTTAAAGTCACAAATGCCTTGGTCACCTCCCATCTGCATTGCTTTACATAAGGCTACCCTTGAAGATTACTCAGAAACTTCCATGGATTCAGAATGCAGAAGTATACACAGTAATGGGGTGGGGGGTTGTTTATCCATGTAACACCTCTATTGTGCAAACTGCATTGGCTTTCTTTTTTTCCTCAAGTGCAATTCAAGATGCTGGTGATCACCTTTAAAACCTGATATGACACAAGACCTGGCTATCTCAGAGACCATCTTTCCATTCTATCAGATCTGGTAGGGTGGTCATACTCCTAGTTCTTTCCTCTAAATATCTCTAAACTAAAATGGGAATGTTCGCAATAGCAGTTGAATAAAATGTTTTTAAAAATGAATACCCTACTTGAAAGTTTCTGGAGTTCCCTGTGAGGGGAAAAAATGCCTTTACTCAAATAAATATGTAGTCAGGCAAGTCTGTGTCATTATCCTCTTTGATTTTCCTCATTGAATCATGCTATAAAGCAGCGTTTCTCAACCATGGCAGCTTTGAGATGGGTGGTCTTCAACTCAGAATTCCACAGCCAACATTCAGCCAGTCCATCTGACCCATCTTAAAGTTTATATGCTATAAAGTTTAAACTGTGTTACCAATTATAAAAAGTATGTTAAGGTGCAGATGAAGAAAATAAGTGGACTATTGCTTCAGATTTCATAAATGATTGCTTTGGCTAAATTGGAAATATCAGAACCATTAGGGATTAGATCAAAACAACAGCAACATGTGTTTAATTCTAGGCTCCCTGGCTGGGGAAAGTGGATTTCTGTGTCAAAACACGATCATCCACTACGTTTGCAACATGAAGTCTGAATGTTTTACATCCTTAGTCATAGCTGATACTTTAAAAAAGAAGCAAGGTTTTTTTTTTAAGGAAAAGATGAAGCATCTAATATTGTACACACCAGTGTTTCCCAAACTTTTTCCTTCATTGGAAAATCCCCAAAATCGCTTTCCAAAATGTCCCTGTTGTGATTGGGTAATGGGTTCGTGTGTCCTTACCCAAAGGAAAATCATTTTTGCCTGATTTGGAGCTATTTACCCAGATTTGGGAAACAATGCATACATACACAATGCTTACAAACATCTGTTACTATCTTTCGTTCTGCATTTTATTTCGCGTCATCATTTTCGGGTTGAGTTAGTCTAAAAACAAGGAGCGATACATAATACTGTATTTACCATTTCTGCAGTAAAATAACCCCGTTTCATTCTAGTCCCTAAGAAGTTTGCTTAACTGAAAGAATAATATTCAACATTCCGCCGTTCAGTAATCTTTAAGTAAAAAAAAGAAATGCTTTTTCTTACCTTTGCCTATACTTTAAACGGAGCTCCGTACAGCTGTAAAAGAGATCTCTAGAGAAACGCTAGAGGAAAAGCGAAAAGAATTAAGGAGTGTCCTCTAAATTCTGCTTGCGTTAGGATGGCTTTATTTCGCTTTCATTTTCTTTTTTTAAAGAAGCCGATAATTAAATCTTATATTTTTTCTGTTTTTTTCTGTTGTATTTTTTCTGTTCTTAGAAAATATTGTGGTGTTCTATCTTACGCTTCCGTGGAAGTAAAGTCCGCTGAAATGAACAACCTTATTTTTCAGTAGCTGCTTGTGCACTGTCTGATCAAGAGACCGGGGTGGCTGGTGATAGGAGTGAATTGCTCGGGAAAGGCGGGAATTATTAGAGAAGGGGTTGTTCTTTCCATCGGTAATATCGTTTCTTACATTGAGAAATTCCATGTGTGGAAAGTCGAAAATATTGCAATGATCAACGGGGCTTTCCCTACATTTACTATACCCTTTATCCTGTCAAGCTGAGTCAGCTGCAGGAGACAGGCACTATTTTCTGGTTTTTGTTTCAATGTTGTGGCAGGAAGAGCAGTAAATCATAGGGCAGAAAGCGATTTCCAAATCCCCCATCCCGTCCTGGGATGATACAAAGGGTATGCAAAAGATCCAAAGGAAAACATTTAGAGACAAATGTTTAAATGCTCGGAAGTTCTGGAAGTTGGAAGTCTACACATCCCTTAAGATTGTAAAACATGGATTTAAAATAACAGAATGAGAAGAACTATGCATAGAAGGTGAATATTTCTTACTTACCACCGTTTTGCTCTCATCATGGCACCCTTTTTATCTGAAGCCTTAAATTTACTGGGTGATTTCAGTCTGGGTGGCTCTCATTTTTGTATATTATCTCAAGCACCAAACTTTTAGCAAGGTCCAAGTTTTTGGGAAGTTTTTTTCCTGATAAAATGATAGAAATTCGTGTCTAAAGGTTGATACTATGGAAAAACACTGCATTTTCAAGAGTACTTTGCAAGTAAAAGAAACCTCTGTTTTTCATTTTATGTATTTATTTATAGCCTTTGCAAGTTGCCTCACTTGTGAGATTCTGGGCAGTGTACAGTCAAGAAAAAACCCCCAACAACAAGGTTGAGATTAGAAAATATAATTTCATGGATAGACAGCAGGAAAAAGTTTGCTAGGCATATTTGTGTTGTGATTAAATACAACTATTGCAAACTTGAGGGAATAGCAGATATAGCAGTTAGAAATTTATTTATTAATTTATATTTTATTTATTTATTTTGTCAAGCATATATAAGATAACAGGTAAAAGTATAAACATAATTTGAATCCATGAAAAGAGTTAAGTAAAAAGGAATATTAGGACAGGGACAGTAGGCACGCTGGTGCACTTATGCACGCCCCTTACAGACCTCTTAGGAACAGGGTGAAGTCAACAGTAGACAGTCTAAGGTTAAAGTTTTGGGGGTTTGGGGAAGAAACTACAGAATCAGGTAGTCCATTCCAGCCATTGATCACTCTGTTACTGAAGTCATATTTTCTGCAATCGAGTTTGGAGTGGTTTACCTTGAGTTTGTATCTATTATTTGCTCGTGTATTGTTGTGGTTCTGAAGCTGAAGTAGTCATTGATAGGTAGGACATTGTGGCAGATAATTTTATGTACTATGCTTAGGTCAGTGAAGTCAGTGTAGTTCTAAGTTGTCTAAGCCCAAAATTTGGAGTCTGGTGGTGTAAGGTATTTTATTGCGGGTAGAGGAACGGAGGACTCTTCTCGTAAATTATCTCTGGACTGTCTCAATTGTATTTATGTCCGATATGCAGTGCAGGTTCCAGACAGATGAGCTATATTCAAGAATTGGTCTAGCAAATGTTTTGTATGCTCTAGTTAGTAGTACAATATTACCAGAGAAGAAGCTACGCAAGATTAGGTTAACAACTCTTAATGCCTTTTTGGCAATGTTGTTACAGTGAGCTCTGGCACTTAGATCTTTAGAAATGAGTACTCCAATGTCCTTGTCAGGTATATATTGATGACGTACTCATTCGGTTCTATGAGAAGTTATTTGGTCAATACAGCTTCAGGTTCAAAAAGGTTGTTTTAATATTTACAAAATATATACATGCATACAATAATGAACAGAGTGTCCTGTTGCATTTTTCTTTTACCCTAACTGTAAGACTCAGATGTTGAGAGGAGAGAGAATTTCACTTGTTGTCTTGTTGATAGATAGAGAGAAGAAAAAAAACAAGGGGAAGATATCCAAGTGGTTTCTAGGTAAGAGTCCAATAAGGGAGTTCATTGGCTGATATAGTCACATGTGTGATGTCTGTAAAGACTTAACCCCTTCTAATCTCTGTTGCATCACATGCAGGCAATATCTGACAGTCCTTGACAGAGTGAGGGTAATCTACAAGGTCATGTCCATCTAATTTGTATTTTATGTTTTGAATTTTTTTTGCCAATGTGTAAGATAGAGCACTTGTTGGTTGAGATTTGAAGTTGCCACTTGTTAGACGAGAACAGTTACTTTTAATATGATCGCAAAGGTCATTTATGTAAAGTATGAAGAGTGTTGGACCCAAAACACTGCCTTGGGGAACAGCACTATTAATATGTACAGGATTTGATAGAGCGCTTCCTATTCTGACCACTTGTCTGTTTGACAGGAAGGCAGCTATCCATTTATGTAGAGCTCCATAAATGCCATAGGATTTTAGTTTTAGAAGTAATTTGTTGTGTACCAGTGAATCAAAAGCTTTACAGAAGTCTAGGTAAATTGCGTCTATTGCTTTGCCCTGATCGAGATGTGTAGTCCATGTTTTTGCAATGTACTAGTTGTAGATTACAGGATAATTTTTTTCTGAAACCAAATTGTTTGTTCGAAAGTAGGTTGTTTATCTCTAGGTGGAGGGTAATAAGATTGGTTAATGATTGATTCCATGACTCAAGTTGTCTTTTTGTTTTTTTATATCCTCAGATTGGCTTGCTAGGCAAAGGTGCTAACCTTTGGTTTACAGCTTAATATTTCAACTGGGATGTCAGTTACTGATATGGAGCCTGGATTTTTCTTTATATTATTACTACATCATAATTTTTAACAATCTGCAAGACATGGAACAGTTTTTTACTTACAGTCGTGGTTATTTTTAGCACAACTCCAGCAGCAGAGATGCTTTTACTATAATAGCTATGTTCAGTCCAAATTTACATTGTGAAAAAAAATTTGCTATACTATAATAAAGATTTTTTTTCTTTATCAGGACATAAACTGCATATTAAGACTTTTTCTGCTTTTAATAGAGATCAGGAAGTCACATTTTGGGACTCATTTATGCACCTAAAGCTATTCCAGTAAAGGTAATGGAATTTGTTTGACACTTAGAAGCAACTATTCCATTTTGGTTCATGAGAAAAATTACTTTAGGAGGCATATTATTTACAACAGGAGCTAACATTCTTTGTATAGATGGAGCCAAACTTATTTCCTGATAGTGGAATGATTGTGGTGGTTGGGGTAAGAAGTTTCTTTTCCCCCTTGTTTCCGGGGAAGTTTTAGAGATTCTTTATGTGTCCCATCTCTCAACTGTGAGAAATATTTGAGCAGAACAATCACAATTTTTTTTTAAAAAAGTGTATGTCAGAGACAATAATAGCTCCACAGCTATAAGTCAAAGATTTGTAGAATAGGACTTGAACCAAAAAAATTGCACTTAAAAAAAAGAGTATGTAATTAAAAATGATACTCATGTACATTCTTGAAAGCACATAGCTTTCTTGACTTCATTACTGCGAAGGGATCACAGATTTTTAACAATCTGCAAGACATGGAACAGTTTTTTACTTACAGTCGTGGTTATTTTTAGCACAACTCCAGCAGCAGAGATGCTTTTACTATAATAGCTATGTTCAGTCCAAATTTACATTGTGAAAAAAAATTTGCTATACTATAATAAAGATTTTTTTTCTTTATCAGGACATAAACTGCATATTAAGACTTTTTCTGCTTTTAATAGAGATCAGGAAGTCACATTTTGGGACTCATTTATGCACCTAAAGCTATTCCAGTAAAGGTAATGGAATTTGTTTGACACTTAGAAGCAACTATTCCATTTTGGTTCATGAGAAAAATTACTTTAGGAGGCATATTATTTACAACAGGAGCTAACATTCTTTGTATAGATGGAGCCAAACTTATTTCCTGATAGTGGAATGATTGTGGTGGTTGGGGTAAGAAGTTTCTTTTCCCCCTTGTTTCCGGGGAAGTTTTAGAGATTCTTTATGTGTCCCATCTCTCAACTGTGAGAAATATTTGAGCAGAACAATCACAATTTTTTTTTAAAAAAGTGTATGTCAGAGACAATAATAGCTCCACAGCTATAAGTCAAAGATTTGTAGAATAGGACTTGAACCAAAAAAATTGCACTTAAAAAAAAGAGTATGTAATTAAAAATGATACTCATGTACATTCTTGAAAGCACATAGCTTTCTTGACTTCATTACTGCGAAGGGATCACAGAAAGATTCTTGCATATAAATACTTTAGTGTTGGATTTACACAGAATAAACAATAATTGCAGGGATTTCCTTTACTTCCCATTGTTTTATCCAAATTATGGCAGGGATGCTTCTAGGCATGCTTTGAGATGATGATAAATCTCTCTCTCCCTCCCTCCCTCTCCTTTTCTCCCACTCTCTCTTTATCTCTCTCTTAAGGGTATAAGATTTTTATTGAAATGTTCAAGAAATTGCTTTTTCATAAGTTTCAAGAAAATTCTGCATTTGGAAAATGAGCGAGAACACATTTATAGTAGGTTGCAATTCTTCCATTATGAAATTGAACCTAGCCAAAGTCAACACCATATTTTTGGTGATTTCTTTCTACAACCCTCTAAAATTAAATAGGTTAAACTAATAAATATTATCATAATAGTGTCACTGGCTTAAATCTAATTTAAGCCATCTATCTGAAGTCTCAGAAATGAAGCCCTAATTTTTGGGATGGACCATGTGATCCCTCATTAAGATGTCTTCATAACACTAAATCATACCAATTCTCAAGAGGAGAAAAATGGCCCTGAATAAAGGGAAATTTTAAGAAAAAAAACCTTCCCTTTGCTAGCCACATTCATGGTTATAATTAAGTGTAATTCCAACTGATAGTCATTTTTAAAATTTACATTCTACCATGGTTAGCAAGCTTCAGCAGGGATGCAATGGATGCAGTGTCTCAGTTTAATGAAGCTGGAACTGCCAGCCAGAAATGATTTGCACTCTGGTGGTTGAGCCTGGCTCTATGAAACAGCATGAGCTCCCATCTCTTGATCCCTAGCTCCTATCCATCAGACGTTCAATGTTGTGAGTAGATAAATAGGCAGGGGTGAGCTGCTGGGGGTTTGTAGGGGTTTGGGAGAACCTCTAGCTAAGATTCTCTGCAGTTTGGAGAACCCCTAAATCTCACTCCTGGTTGGCCCTGCCCACCCTGCCCTTCCCCTCCAAAGTGGGTTTCCCCCTGCTTCTGACCGGTTGTATAGAACCGGTAGTAAAAACCGGTGGGAGGCTCTGCCCACTGACCCTGATGCCATTAGGAATGATCTGCGCATGCGCAGAAGCAAGGCGCGTGCACGAGCGAAGCAAGCGCACGTGATCCCATTGCAAACCGGCAGTAAAGGTAAGTAGAACCCACCCCTGCCACACAGCCCATTTTGGATACAGGTTAAGTGCAGGGCGTGTGCGGAGGTTTGGAGAGGGTGAAAAATGGGCCTACCGGAAGTTCGGGAAGGCCGGAAATGGAGTCCATTTCTGGCCTCCAGAGGGCCTCTGGAGCCTGGGGAGGCCATTTTTGCCCTCCCGGAGGCTTGAGAAAAGCCTCCAGAGCCCAGGGAGGGCAAAAATGCCCTTCCTGTGGTGCAGGAGGCCGACTATGCCACGCCCACCATGGCCACCCAGCAACCAGGCAGAGAACCCCTTGCTAAAATTTTTGAAGTCCATCCCTGTAAATTCGTATTACTTTGGTAGGAAAAATGTAATTGTGTTCATGTGTTCTAGGAACAGAAGCTGGCACTAGACCTGGCCAGATGCAAGGCATCATGACACAAGGCGAGGTGAGATGAAATTAAGTGGAGGAGCCTGGAAGAGTCAGCAACACAAGTGCTGCTAGTTAATTGGGATAAAGCTAGTTCGCCCCATGCACTGCACCAAGGATAGATGCGCAAGCGCCAAACAGAATGAATTAGCAATCTAGACTGACAGGGCTGCATTGCTTGTCTAGCATATTTAGATTTCCCAGAGATTGTATGCCCATACACTAAATAAATAACAAGCATTGTAAATCTTCTCTTTATGAACAGCACTACAGATACATAACCCTGGAAAAATCGCTTCACAGGTTGGGAGATATATCCCAATTGAGAACCTCAGAAATCTTGAACCAGATAATCCAATTCCACACAGCAGCCTAGACAAAAGCAAAATTTCAGCATGCATCCAGAACTCTAACATGGCAAAATATTTTGAAAGGTTTATTGGTGATGCTGACAGGAGTTGTGGAAAGTTGGACTGTGCCCTGCATAGTGTCCACCACTCCTCTTTCAGGTGTCATGTCAGCTAGAACCATATTATCATTGCTTCTTCCATTATGCCCTCGATCCTGGGATGTCTAGCAAGTGTTTATAGGACATCTGATTCCTGTAAATTGTTGCTGGGGATGGAACTTAGCCAAAGCATGAGCAAGCTGTTTGAACACAACTGCTTTTACATGGAGTATCTCTGGTTACTATTTGGTCTCAAGTTCTAGAAATGGAATCAGATGAACACAAGACATGTAGACAATGCACATTCATGCAAAAAGTAACTTCTTGTTGAACCTGGTTCTTTAAAAATATGGGGAATGAAGTGTAAACCTTGAAACTGTTGGTCACTCCTCAAGACTTTGAAATCTTGAAAATTAAAATACAACCCAGACTAGAAACATTTTCTGTTAAGTTTTATGGATAAAGGACTGAATTTTTAAAAAACTTTTATAGGTAACAAGAGCATGACTTTTATATGCTCAGCCCTGAAAAGACCCTGAAATACCTACAATATAGAAATGATGAGTAAAGATGATGGAACTTAGCAGTAATGGCTAAGTTAGTGGTCCTTGTAAAACAAAAAATGTCATGGAAAAAAATTGAATTTGAAGTACTTTGTGGACTCTTTGCAGGAGATGGGGGGAAGAAATGGACATTATGTTATAATATTAAACTAAGAGTTGAAGTGTTTTACAACTGTGGAAGATGAAGTTGAAAGTGATTCTTTGTATTTATTTTTGTTTCCTCTCTTTTTCTTTATGTCTTTCTGTACCTCTATTTCTAGCTCTCTCTTTCCTCTTTATTTGTATTCCTGATTGTTAGTTTATGCTGGGTTATTATTTTGTGTTTGTTTTTCAAAATTTAATAACATTATTATGAAAAGAAAAAAGGAAGCGTTGGTCAACCCTTTACCTGGAGATCTTGCTTAAACGCACTTTTCCATCACTAAGACTTTCCCAAATAGAGCCTCATACGCTGGTTTCTCTTCAGATCATATAAATCTTTTGCCATTTACAGAAGAAAATTATTGCTTCACATGAATTCCAAAATTTGAATAGCAATCCAGAAGATGCTGAACGCCATAACCATCTTTGGTTATGATGGCTGGACCGCTAGGATCAACAACTCAGCAATATTTAGGCATCTACTTGGTGTTTACCCCTAATTTATGGAAAGAGTCATGCTGCAACTTCATTTAAAATCCAAAACAAGCCTCAGCTATAAATGTCTTGAAAAACACAGTTGATTACCATAATGCTCCCAATCCTATTTTTGTTACATTAAAATACCAAACTACAAACTGGGCAGTACTATTTCTGCTAGTGTATTTGTGATTCAAGAGCATCATATGAACCCAAAATTAACCAGCTATTTAACCCAATTGAATTACTTAAATAAGGCAAAGGCAAATGTGTTTTGTAAACATAGTCTATGCGAAAATGCCTTTAAACGCAGTTTGGGAAATTTGATTTGTATAAAAAGAAACTGACAGGGCATCACAGTAAACCAGTATTTTGAACACTTGCTTCCTGAGAATCAATCAATAATGTCTGTACAAAGTTAAATTGCTCCCACTTATATTCTTCTGCCAGCAAAAGTGCTTTACCCCATTTACTAAGCCCACGCTGCTTTATGGTACTCTTGCTTATTATACAACACCCATTGCAACTGCGTTGATCAAAACCCAGTATTTTGTAGTAAAAAGCTCTTATCTATTGTTCTTTGAAACCAGTATTTCTCTCTTTCTTTTTTGAAGGAAATCCCTATTTCAGCACATTTTCCCTGATCTAATGGGTATTTTTCTATTGGGGTGCCCTAATTCACATCTCATTCTCAGCCTAGGAGAAAAACCTAGATTCCTTGCAAGTTCAATAACAATATTCAGAATTTCAACAATATCCTCAGGATACTGATATGTCACCAAGGTTAAAGAAAGAATTTTGAGGCACCTTTACATGTGGGAACAGTTTTAAAGTCAACTTTCCCTTTCAACATATCATAGCAGTCTATCATAGCAGTCTAACAGGAGAAATGCTTCTGCAGACCTCCAGACCAATATAGGTAATCCTTGATTAACAACCACTTATTCAGTGACCACTTGTAATTACGACAGCGTTGAACAACTGGTATTTAAGACTGGTCCTTGAAGTTCTGGAAGTCCCAGCACCTCTGAAATTACATGATTGTGATCCAAGTGTTTGGCAATTGGCTAGCACTTAAGATAGTTGCAATATCCCTTGTCACATGATCATCCTTTGCAACCTTTCCCCTGACTTCTCACAAGCAAAGTCAATGAGGAAGCTGCCAGGGAACATTGCAAATCATTCTGGTAGGTCACTTACAGTCCAGTAGCTTTTTCTCCTGAGGGGCCTAGTTATAACCTCTATCTACAGCAGCCACCCACCTCGATGGCTATCCCTGCACCCTAGCACACACTCCTCCCACCCTGCCCACCAGCTTGTTTGTGAGCTATATAAAACTTGCAATTTCCCCACTGACTTCGCTTGTTGGAAGCTGACAGGATGTTGTGGGTTGTTACTTAACAATGGCAATAGGGAGTGCTGGGATTGTCATTGCTAAGCTATGCAGTCATGCTTTATAACTGCATCAGTTAGTGAAAGAAATTCTGGACCCAATTGCCATGGTAATCTGAGAAAGACCACCTGCAAATACAAGTCCATATAGACAAATTTATGGTGAATTCAGTACTATAATTGACGAGCCTAAAGTAGAGAGAATGAGTGCTGATTGGGTACTCAGTGCTCAGTTATTGGCTGCTTTAAATTGAGTAATGGGCGAAGGTGCAATGACAGCTCCAGGATCTCCATGTTGAATGTGCCTTCAGTCTGCAGAAGGTGAGGATAAAATGTGCAAGGAAAATGGGGCAATGGGCATGCATTGCAGATGTAAAGGAATTTCAGAGTTTACTGTAAGCCTCAAGTTTTAAGAAATTGGCTGTAGTCTGCAAATACTTTTTTGCTTGCTATGCACATTTTCAAATGTCCCCAATACAGAGGAAGAAAAAAAAAGCTTCTATAATGTTACAATCACCTTATTAGCTAACACAACACAACTAAAAAACACAATATTGCAGCACCATAAAAAAATATTTTGCAATTGCATTTTTATAAATATACTCATGTTATAAACAGGAAGCAAATAGTTCCGTATTTTGTTTTCAGAAAGCAGTTCCTCAGTTATAAATGTATAGACTCAAAGAATGTATATTCAAAATATTAAACAAAGAGTTTTATACCATGTGTGCAAAGGTCTTATTGAAACAATTTTCACACTTCATTTATGGGTATGTTCAGATTAGGTCTCTGTCTTTGGGTACCTAGGAAAATAAAGCATGATTTAAAAAGAAGGAAGGGTGGAGAGAAACCCATACCATATCATACTGGATATAAAAATGTGAATGTAAGACTATGAAAATGCTGAATGTACAAATGCTTGCAAATATAATGATGTCATGTATTTTATTTCCTACAGAAAGTTATTTGGAATAGGATTCCACTAATGAAAGTTTATGAAAATGAACTGTTTTCATTAGATTAGTTTTCAACTCCCATCCACAATGTTTTTTCTACTTCTGCAAGCATATTCACATGTTCCTTAGGTTTTGGGGTTACAATTCTGGCAGCATTAAACACTACTTTGGAGTGACTGAAAAAATGAAGTTCACAAAAAATGATAATTGTTTATTTTTCTAACCAATTCATGGCATGTAAAATGTGACTTCTGATTACTCTTTTTACTAAATTACTTATTTAAAAGGGATTGTTGTCATCTTTAAGGAAACAATAAAATATTTTCACTGCTACACAGTAACCTTTGGTAAATAAATGCCAGCATTATTGTCATACTCCTCCTTTGCTAATAATACTAGTTATTATTTGCAAGTCCAAGGCATGAAGTGATAATTAATATTGATAATATCATAAAAGAAAATTTAACCAAGCAGGTCGCTATAGATCAGTGGTAGTCTACCTGGTCCTTACCGCCCACTAGTGGGCGTTCCAGCTTTCATGGTGGGCGGTAGGGGTTTTGTCCAATACTGAAGCACTTTCCTTTTTTTAAATTTAATTGACTTTTTAAAAAAATTTCATAGCATTATTTAAAAACATTTTCATTAGGTTTTCATAAAATTCTCTGTGACAATTTAAATTTCTGAAAATATACTATTTGTATCACCCGCGCATAAGTTTAGTTCACGTTACATAAGTGAAACTAAATGGCGTTATAGTGCAACCGCAAACAAAAGAGCCTCGTTCCAGAATAGTTAGCGCAACTCCCCCCATGTTACCCAGCTGTAACAGATAAGCAGAGCTGGTAGCCAGCGCCCCTCCCACCCCAATCCACAATGTGCGAGAGGCATGCACAGATGATGATACATGGTGCAGGCTTTTTTGTTTGTGGTCAGTACGCAGTTAGATTTGTGAGAGTGAGCACATACCTACAGCTTCAAACAAAATATTGTGAAATATTATGAGCCCATGTCTCAAAAAAAGGAATACGCTTGCGGCTATTTGCCAGAGTATCTGAAGATGGGTTTCATAGAATCTGTTGTAAATAAACAACATCCAATGTGTTGATTGTGTCATAAAGCATTATCCAATGAGGCAATGAAGCCAAATTGATTGCAAGAACATCTTTCTACAAAGATCCAAATGATAAGGACAAGGCCATTGAATATTTTCAGGAAATATATAAAAAATTTCAAAATCGTTCAACAATTGTTGCATCATTTAAGAAACAACATGCTGCGAATGAAAATGGATTAATTGCCGCTTATCGCATTTCACAATTAATTGCAAAAAGTGGTAAAAGCTATAATATTAGAGAATCTGTAATAATACCCTCTATAAAAGAATTTATCTCAACAGTAATGCATCAGGATATACCTGAAATATTAAAAACATTGCCCCTAAGCGATAGCACAGTAAAGCGATGAATTGAAGAAATGGCAGGTAATGTTGAAAAAAAAAACTTATAAGTATTCTCATTTGCCATGCAATTGGACGAGTCTATCATTGCAGATAATGCTTTATTGATGGCATACGTATGTTATTTTGATGAAAACAATACATTACGAGAAGAAATGTTATTCGCAATAAATCTCATTACAGATACAAGAGGATTATCTTTATTTAATACTGTGAAATCATACTTTACAAAAAATAATATTCCCTTGAATAATATTGTTGCATGCGCTACTGATGGAGCACCATCAATGGTAGGTCGCTATTGTGGATTTGTTGCTTATTTGAAGGAAGAAGTGCCAAATGTTTTATGTGTTCATTGTGTTGTGCACAGACAACATCTTGTAGGAAAACATCTAAGTACACGTTTCCATTAATCATTAACTATAATAATTTGAGCCATAAACAAGATAAAATCCAATATAAAAAAGATAGAATGTTTTGACAGCTTTGCCAGGACAATAATGGAAGATTTTATTACGTTACTTTTGCACACAGAAGTTCGGTGGCTGTCAAAGGGTTCATCTTTGGTTCATTTTGTAGCATTATATGATAGTGTCATACAATTTTTTGAAAGCCATAATGAGACCAATCTGTGTCAACAGTTAAAAACAGTAAAGAATGATGCCTTTTATATATTGGCAGATATTTTCAAGAGATTTAATGATGTCAATTTGCAGCTTCAAGGAGCTAATAAAACTCTTACAGATTGTCAAAGTATTGTGTCATTATTTATTGACAAACTTGAACTGCTCCGTTATAATCTATTGAAGAGAGAATTTCATCAGTTTCCTAAATTATTATCTATAAAAGATGATGTAACTCCAGAGGATATTGACAGATTCAGTAGCCACCTCAGCAAACTTAAATTGCATATGGAAAAACGATTTGAAGATATTTTGAAATTGAAGGTGTATGACTGGATGAAAAATCCTTTTACCGCAAATATTGAAAAGGCTGATACAATTTGCCAAGAAGAACTGTTAGAAATTAGATATGATGAAGAAAGTAAACATAAATTTAATAGTGGTGGATATGAAAACCTATGGCAAAATTAAAAAATGCCTGTCTTATATCCAAATATGTGGAAAATGATATTCAGTTTATTGATACCTTTCCCTACCTCATATCTTGTGGAATGAGGCTTTAGTGCTGTTAATCATATTATGACCAAAGAAAGAAACCGCCTGAATGTTTCCGAAAGAGGAGACTTTCGCTTGTTCCTTACAAAAATTGAGCCAGATATCCAGTATTTAGTTTTGCAGCCTCAGCCTCAGAGATCTCACTAATAATTTAATTAATTAAATGTTACTTCATTAGATTTCATGCTTCTATGTATATAAAGTATAAATAAAAAGATGGATGCAAGTTCTGGTGCATTCAGGTCTTTTCCTGTGTAAAATTGAGAGTATCTTGGCGACGTTTTGACGAGATCTCACTCGTCATCTTCAGGCTGGTGTCTTCGGTTTCGTGCTTGTACGAGAAAAGCGTGATCAGAGCTGCCGTCTCTCTATAAATATTGGTGGGGAGGTGTGGGGTGCTGGCTTTGTTGCTGTGAATGGGTTGGTTGCCTGTGTTGTTACATTTTGATTGGTAGATGTCTTTTGTGTTTTAATGACCTGGATAATGGGCTGTGTGTTAACATCCTCAGTTCTAGTGATATCCTGAGTTTTTTGATGTAATGTCCTGAGCAAATGGCTGTGATGCCACACCCCGGGCTTTGGTTTGGCTCTGAGTTTGATGTTTTGCCATGAGTTCATGGCATGTGTCAGTTTGCTTTGTGTGGGGATCAGAGGGAGATGGAGCAGCTGGTGATGCTGCCATGGTCTGGCTTCTGGATGGTGGTTGTATTTCGTCTATGGGATGGGTTTAGATTTGAATCTGGTGAGGATGATTGGTAGTGGTGTCATGTGTTATCTTGGGTCCAGTGTTATCTTCGTGGCTGGGACTCTTCTGTTGACTAGGGCTAGTTTTCAGATGTCCGGTAGGCGGGCGGTATCGTCACATTTATTCATGTTATGGGGGCGTTTCTCTATTTCGATGGCTTCCATGATTATTCTCTTGTTGAAGTGTTTATTATTGGAGATTAATCTGGTTCCTTCAAAGTCAATTTTGTGTCCTGTTGTTTTAAGGTGCTGGAAAAAAAGGAAGTTTTTTTCTTCTTTTCTGATTGTGCTCTTGTGTTCTACAATGTGTGCATTTATTTTCCTATTAGTTTGTCCAATGTATGTGGCTGGGCAGATTTTGCATGTTATTTCATAGACTCCTTGGTTTTCTAGCTGGATCTTGTCTTTGGGATTTTTTAAGATGATGGCTATTTTTTGGTCAGTGCAGAAGGCTATCTTGATATTGTATTTGTGGAGAATTTTGCTAATTTTATCTGTGGTGCCTCTGATGTAAGGGAAGAGGGCGATGCTGTTGTCCTGTTCTGTGTCTCAGTTCTTGGGAGGTGGCTCCCTTTGGATTAGGTTGGTAATTGTGTTTCTTTGGAATCCGTTAGAGATTAATATGTTTGTGAGAGTGTGTAATTCAGTTTTAGGAAGGTCTTTGTCGGCTAGGCATTTGGTTCTGAAGATGAAAGTCTTGGCTACCAAGTTGATCTGTGCAGGGTGGCGATGTGATTGTGCGTTTAAGAAGCGATTAGTGTATGTTTTTTTCCGGTAGATGGTGTGTCCTAGGAAGCCATTGGTTTTTTTTGTAGATTAGGACATTCAGAAAGGGGAGTTGGTTGTTAGCTTCTATTTCCATAATAAATTGTATTTTGGGATGTAGGCTGTTGAGATGTGTGAGGAAGTTGTCCAGTTTTTCTTTTCTGTGTGGCCAAATTACGAAAGTGTCATCTACATATCTAAACCAGAGTTTGGGTTTGTGTTCAGATTTATCTAAAGCGTTGGTTTCAAAGTGTTCCATGTATAGGTTTGCGATGACGGGTGAGAGGGGTGATCCCATAGGTACTCCTTCTATCTTTTTGTATCTTTGTCCATTGTGGGTGAAGTATGTGTTGGTTAGGCAATGGTTGGTCAGATCTAGGATGTGCTTGGGGGGGTTGTATTTGTTTTGTTTTCAAAACATCACCAAAATACTCTCAATCTTACATGGGAAAGACCTGAATACACCAGAACATGCATACCTCTACCCAGGAAAATCTATGAAAACAAAAAAAAAAGGATAAATTTAATTACAGTAAGTTATTTTATAAAGATTTATTCTGCCAAACTTAGCGGAAGTCCGACATAAAGTATTTGGTAAGTAATTATTATTATATGCTTTAACTTGCTGTAATTCTGCTTTATACATTTTATAAAGTAAAGTTACTTCCCTACTTTATAAATCACCATTACTGTGGAACCTGTGGGCGGTTAGAAAATTTTACTACTAACAGAGATACAAAAATGGGTGGTAGGTATAAAAAGGTTGACTACCACTGATATAGAACTATAAATTACAGCAACACAGACAGGAGATTACATGAATACTGATTTTTGTTTTATTAGTTGGTCTTAGAATACTGTAGAAAGGATTCATAAAAATAATATTCACACTTTGTTTTAGAAAGTTTTCCAGATGAAGGATTTCTTCACTACACAACAAATTAAGGTCAAATCTAGATAGGATAGGGTAGGGTAAGCTGGAATAAGATAGGACAGGATAGATGAAAGGAAGGAAGGGAAACAATATAGCTATAATTCTATGTTCATTGCAAAGATGTTCAATGTGAAACTGAATAAAATTAATTTAAAATACCATTCACACGCTCATTCTAAAAATTGTATTTCACAGATAATGGCAAATCAATTCAATACGTTATTTCTCTATAATGAAAGAACAATCCATACATATCTTATAAATTTCAGTTTGTGATAGCCTCAGCTACCTTTGCCTTCCTAAAATGCTTATTGTACTTTAAAAATAGATTTTTTTTCTATTGTTTTATATTATATTCTTGTGAAGTACATAGTCTAAATCTAAAAGGAAACCTATATTCCATCACATCGAATAGATATCAGACTGTTAGCCCCTAGAGAACATACTACTGTACTATTGCAAGTGTATTAAGTAAAATGGAGAAAGCATCCAGCTGGGTGTCTCCCACCCCCCCTTCTATTTCTCAATCTCTAGAAGTGCTACATGGTTCTTTGAACTTTTTTGTATGCAGTAATGCATAGTAGGACTGCCCACCATTGGTATCAGTGGAAATTCTTCTAAGCTCCATCCCTTCTATTTTTCTTGTGCAGTTGGAAAACTTAACTGTGTGTCCTGAACTGTCCTGAAGCCCATCATGAAGTACCATGATTTGCCAGGATACCAGGATGACCTCATTCTCATTGTCACATAGGATTCAAATGCCAATCCTGTTGCTACATGGAATCTGGATGGAGGCAGTCTTGTCATTTATCTTAAGTGGCAAAATATTTTTGGCCCACCCCAACAAATAATAACTTTAGGTGGGCAATCTAAAGCAGGGGACCCGTAGTAGTATACACATAGTATGTCAATGGTCACTGGGAAATCTTTGGCACTCAGTCAGCAGCCAATGAGCTTGAATGCACTGGTTGAAATTTCTTTAATCAGGGATGGGAACTCTGTAGTCTCATCCACAGCCTTTGCCAACTTCTTATTGTGAGTCAAAGTATATGACACAATATTCTTAGAACCTTTCACTCTTTTTGCCTAGCTTTCTCTTTATGTATCTAAGATTCCTCTGGGTCATCCAACACACAAAAGCTCAAAGGGACTGAAACCAGAGGAGGCCTGAGATATTTCCCTATATGCAAATAATAGATAAGGCAATCATATGACCCAAAATTTAGGATCTTCTGCTGTATATTTCTTTAATGTGTTCCTTAGGGTCTGGTTCAATTATTCTATAACTCTGTCTGTCTGTCTGTATAAGTACAAATTATACAGAGTAATTCTTCATATAGACATGTGAGTAAAATTGAGGAGTAATTGATCCTTAATCCCTCTGAGAGAGCCAACACAATTTTGTTCTGCACCCCAATTTGCTGGTTCAAAGTTATGCCTATCTACTTTCTTTAATGACCAAGGAGACTATTATGTACTCACACTGGGGAGGGTCTAGGATGACTCATTGCGTCTGCCTCTTTCCGGCCAACTCACCACATGACAACTCACCCTGGCCAACTCAACACAGGGCCAATTCACTACTGGACAATTCAACGCAGGATAACTCAAGAGAGGGGCAAATGAATTGCAGCAGCCCTTTTCTTGATTTAGCTTTGAACCTTCTCAAGCAAGAAGTCCTTGAGGCTGGGGTGATTTGCAATTCTTCTTGTCCCTCTCTTGAGTATCCTGCGTTGAATTGTCCCACAGCGAATTAGCTGTGTCAACTTGTCCAGTGGCGAGTCAGACAGGGCTAGTTGCCCCTTTCTGCACTGGGGAAACTTATTACTAAATAGCAAGAGGAATCCTACATTACTCCAGTGGTAAAACAGCATTCACAATATATCACATGCCTAATAATAGCAAAACTCTGAGGTATTAACATAACCTGAAGCTTTTAATTTTAACAGTGTGGTACAGGACTGAGGATCTGGTCCTACTGTATCATTTTATTTTATTAGGTTCACAAGACCAGCATTCCTGAATCAGTCATTCAGTCTTTTAAGGGAAAGAGATAAAATAGAATAAAATGTAAAACTGCATTAAAAGTAAAAAGATAAGAACTGTGACCACCTAATGACTACACTAAATTACACTGAGCAATTAACTATTTGGAGGTAACTACTATAGCACAAAACATAGAAACTGCATAGCTCTGTGTGTGATGGGCCTCTCTTTCTGCTAAGATGGATAAAGAGAACACATTAGTGTATTCTGAGAATTCAGCCACTATGGGAAGTATCCTTGTAGGTGATGTTGACTTCTTAACAGTCCCATCAGTACCCTCAATAGCTGGGGAAAATTGCTTAAAGTTCTACTGTAGTAAATATAGAATTATAATTCTATTTCTGAAGGGCTGAAAACCTGTTATAGAAAAAGCTGCCTTTTTTCTAGTGAACATCCAACACTGGTGAATAAATTCTTTCTGTTCTATAGTTATAAAAAGTGCAAGGACATTTTATGAACTGAAAGACACACTGAGATCAAAGCAGCTACTTTTACCTGGGAATATGCAGAAGGGTGGGTTGGATGCCAACTTGACCAATTGTCATTTTTGTACAAAATTAGATATGAGCACCTCTTCCACAAAGTGACATGGAAGATGCTATATTCTCCTGTATTTTCTAGCCCATTATGAAGCAATTTTGCAAGCATTATCTTGTCCATCCCTTAGCAACTTTTAGCAACACCTCATGAACTTAATCTGGTCATCTTAAAAAACATGTAGCAACATAATCACTGAACTAACACTTCGCTTTTAAAACGTTTGCCACAAGAGCAAACTGGCAATTCCACATTTTAAGACAAATAGGAATGCTGGGAGCCTACAACTGTGTTTTAGATGAGCTCTTGAAATAAAGATTATAAAAAGGAACAATCACTTAGAGGACAGTGTATCAGGAAAAATGGCCTAAATATCTGAATAGTACAGATAAATGTACAATATAAAAGCCCTTAAGGTAATTCAATGTATTAACCAAATGTAGCATTCGTCAATTTATTATTTTCAGAACTGTGTGTGGAAACACATTTTCCTCCAGTTAATTGATTTCTCCTTAAGGCAAGTGCTAAGCCATAACTATTTTTAAAGATGCTACTGAAACTTAGCTTTTACTTGCATACAGTTAACTACTCTGCACATACAATACTCAACTGCATTAACACCCACCCACCTCTAATTTGCAGGAGCAAAGAATCAGCTTTCCAGTACAGTTTTGAATTCTCAATAACTTTCCCTCCAAAGAGAGAAGGGGGAAGAAAACCAGCACAGAGAAAAGAAAGCAAACCTGAGTATATTTGAAGAGCCCTCACATAAGCAAAAGAACCCAACCACATGGAAAAACATTAAATAAACAATTTTAAGAGAAAAAAAGTGGAGCAAATATATACAAGTTCATCTTTCTGTTTTTTTTCAAATGCTTCTAAATTCTTATGTTCTCTTTTTGCAGATACTTAAAACTCTTTGCTTTGAAGATGTATTTGTCAAGCTTTCTGCAGTTCAAGTTCCTCCAGATGTTTTCTAATTTACAATCCAAAGGACGCTGGCAGGAGGATCATGGAAATTAGAGATGCTCAATCCATTTGGAGGCACCAGGATGTGAAGGAAGTCTTTAACAGGCATAAAAATAGAACATACTGAAATGAATAAAAGTGAAGAATCTCAACTATGCTAAGATTGGGTGAATAGCTTCCAGAGTTATTTGCTACAGATAGTTCTCAATTTACTACCACAATTGAACCCAAAATTTATGTTGTTAAGTAAGAATTTGTTAAGTGAGTTAACATTTTGTGATGTTTCTTGCCACAGTTGTTAAGTGAATCACTGAAGTAGTTGTTATGACAATCTGGCTTCCCCATTGGCTTTGCTTGTCAGAAGGTTGCAGAAAGTAATCACATGACTCTGGGATGCTGCAACCAGGTATGAACCAGTTGCCAAGAATCTGAATTTTGACATGATCATGGGGAGGCTGCAAATGTTGTAGTTGTGAGAAGCAGTCATAAGTCACTTTTTCTCAGTGCTGTTGTTACTTTAAACAGTCACTAAATGAACATTTGTAAGTGTAGGACTACCTGTATTTTGCTAGATGTACTGAATTGGGAATATCACATCTCTCAGAGAACAATTACAGTAGGAAAAGCCATTCTTCCTCTCTAGGCTTCAGTAAGCCTTCCCTAATGAAAAAAACCTCACCAATGCATTTGGATAGTCTTTAGCTTATTTAGCCAAAATGAGGGTTCAAAAAAGGCTCATTTAGATAATAAATCCTGAGCTGGTCCTGCCACAACTGAAACGTTTTGTCTAACTCTAAAGCTGATTCCATAATGTATAACATTAGGTGCTTGCATTTTATAATTGTCAGTATCGGTGATAATATTGTTATACTTTATTAACAATCAGCAATAAAGCAACTGTCAAATTCTAAGAGAGTCCCTCCTCTCTTCCCGAAGATCTTCAAACCCTTACCAAATTTTGAAATTCTGCTAGAGTTGATGTGCCTTGGGAAGCGCATTTGAGCTGTCATGTCATCTTGCATAATGGCCCCAAGGGTTGGAGAAAGTTGCCAATCCCTGCTCTAATAACTAGACAAGTGATTGCCAGAGCCTGTGGTTGGCTTTGAGTAGTTTTATCCAGGACCAGATCATTGTAATCAGGTTTGAGAATTAGGAATTTTCCATTTAGTGTATATACTTTTTTTTACATTTAATCAAACAAGAAGAAATTATCTTTCTTTTAGTAATTTGATGACTGGTCTAATATCTGGAGAGGAAGCTTAAGGACATACAATTAGATTGGGTTATGGCTCAATTTTAGATTAGCTTATTGGTGCAAGCACTAAGTGCTTCAACTTTAATATAAATATTGTCATTATAAATAGAAAATGAAAAACCCAAAGTGATCACTGTCTTTTCACATTCTTAACTTATAGTTTTCTCCCTTTTAGCTCCACATAGAATAATTTTTCAAGCTTCATACATGATGGTACATATAATTCCCACTTTATCATTTAGCTGTCCTTTTATGTTCTGGAATATATTTCATTACAAAATATGTTAACATTAATATTAACATATTAACAAGAAATACCTATTTTACTTAGATTCTCTGGAAGCGGAAGAAATGCTTCAGATATGTTGCTATTTCCTGAGAAGTGTTAGAAGAGTTTAATTATCCTATTGAAAAAAGTATTTTCCGCTTATTTTTATATTTAGCTCCACTAGCATCCATTTGTATGCTAGTTAGCAAAACAACAGGGGCTGTTGTTGGGCTCCAATGTTTAAGAATTTGAACAAATAATGCCAGAAATCATTCCAGCCATGTTAATTTTCACTGCGGTCTCCTCTCCTAATTAACTATATGCAGTGGTGGGATTCAAATAATTTAACAACTGGTTCTCTGTCCTAATGATTTCTTCCAACAACCAGTTCACCATACTGCTCAGAAAGTTAACAACCGTTCTCCCAAAGTGGTGCAAACTGGCTGAATCCTACCACTGACTATATGCACATCTGCAGGGGAGTGGGGGAGGGGGGTGTCATTAAATTATACTCCTCTTAACAGGATGCATGCTTAACAATAAGAAGCAACTTCATATATCCAAGATATTGATAATCAAAATTCAACCTTCCCAAAATATTTTCAATGCCCAAGTGCAGTCTGAGGTTTTTTTTTTAAGTTGATGTCTCATATCTTAATGTATTAAGTTTCTAGTGTTGTTTGTGTTTTCTTTCTTCTCCTTATGCCTGCAGAAAGAAAACACCCAAATAGCAATATCTTTTCCCAAAACTACGCTCTCTAAATATGTGAAGATTCAACTCATGTAGCACTCCAACTAGCATAACTGACATGAAATGTATCTGGAAAGTAGGAAGTTTGAGAAAACGTGTTATTAAATGGACCTTTTCCTTTTGTAGCTTTTTGAAGAAATGATAGGTTAACAACGAAGTTAACCAAATAAAAACCATTTTCCTTTTTTACAGTAACGGGCACCGTTGATGAGAAACAGGCTAACAGCAAGCAGTCCTTAAAAGTAAAGACTATATCATGCTAGATGCGCCATTGCTGCTAGATATAAGATCATTTTTATTTTAACATAAAGATATATTTATGCAAAATCTGTTCCACCAAGTGGATGGTAGGTACAAAGAAAACAAAACCATCACCTTTGCTAGACGTCACAATGAGTAATGAGAGACACTGAAACTAGCTTCTGAGTTTCAGTACTGTCATAAATAAGTAGTAATCAACAACGGATCTTAATGATCTAACTGCTACTGTTGGATTTCTGACAAAGAGAAAGATATTGGAAATGAGGCTCTGATTTTTTTTGTTTAGCCACATTCCTTGTCTTCTTAACCTCTGCTCTCATGTAACTTCACAGTAAGTCATTTGTACTCCAAAAGGCTGGTCATTCACCCAATAATTCTCTGGCCAGGAGTGCCAGTGGAGAAGCTGGGTTTTAAAATGCAGCACCCACTACAAAACCAGTGGCAAGCATTTCCTCTGCTTCCTTTTTCTCTTCTAATACCTTAATCCTGCCTCTACTTCATTAAAAGTATTTATAAACAATTGAGAGAAATCTGACTATTCTTTTTATAGGCCAGTGATGGCTAACCTTTTTGCCATCACGTGCCAAAAGTGGGGGTAGTGGGGGGGAGGGAACTGCATGCGCGAGTGCCCACACTCATAATTCAATGTGCCCCGTCCCCCCACGCATGCACACATGACCCCTGTCCCCCCGCTTTTGGCACACAATGGCATGGTGGGCCTGGTAGGCCCATTTTTTTGCCCTCCCCAGGCACCAGAGCCTTTCTAAGAGCCTGAGGAAGGCGAAAATAGCCTCCCCACCCTGAGGCCCTCCAGAGGCCTGGAAACAGCCCGTTTCCTGGAAGGCCCGAAAATTAGCTGGCCAGAATGCATATGCGTGCTGGACTGAGGTAGGCAATGCTCGCGTGCCCACAGATATGGCTCCGTGTGCCACCTGTGGCACCCGTGCCATAGGTTTGCCATCATGGTCATAGGCTGTAGCTTAATATTTCTGACATAGCCCTTTCAATGAGCAAGTCAAACTCCCTCAATGGGACAGTTTGACGTTAAAGTGCATTTGCTATCATCTTAAGTCAATCTCACTTCGAATGATGCTTTTATTATCCTTCTGAACCAGAATCACTTCCTACCAGAGAACAAATGATGAGTACCTTTTATATAGCAGTGTGTGCCTGCATCTATTTTCAGATTCTTGAGAAGAAATAATAACAAGATTAATTATCATACATTTCAGCTTCCTCTTGTCTCTTTGCAAGCCCAGAGCTGGTTATATTTGGCTGGTTTCTGCAATCCTGTGCAATGTACCCATTGAGAAAAAAGAACTCTGCTGCAATCCTTACCTGAAGATGCAGCCAGAGTAAAGAAAGTGGGGTTCTCACTCTGGTATATCACAGCTCACCAGAAAAAGTGGAAAGGGAGAGAAAAGACCCCCCACCCCCACCCAAACTCAGTACTTGTTGATTCCAAAGATACGGACACCATGCAGCTGAGGCAACTTGGGGATCAAGACGCTCATCAAAGAGATGGTGTTGATGATGAAATGTAGCCGGTCATATTTTGTGTAGAAACTGGTAAGAAAATAACTGGAAAGGAAAGGAAAGGAGTTTCAGTTTTGCAATAGTGCTTAAAATACTTTAAAATATTTGTCCCTTGTCCTACACAGCTGGATAGTATCAAAGGGTGGGGGGGAATGATACTGATAGATGGCAACAAAAAGATCAGGATTATGGGACCATCTTTTCCAACTAGCATGTTTTATTAAATTGTATAAGATTTGGTGAGCTTTTATCCAATGAAATGAGTTGCAGCTCACTAAACGTTTTTGCTCTATTTATTAATTAAAGGCAATTCTTGTTTAGAGACTGCCTTCTACAGTGATCATTTGCAGTTATGATGGTGGTGAAAAAATAATTTTGGAACCAATCCTGACATTTACGATCTCAGCAGGTCTATAAAGGAAAGCTAAAGTAAGACTTTAGTGACCAAATTGCCATTCCCAATTGTGGTAATTAAATTGAGATTACTAGTATTTCAATTCCACCCAGTGACTATTGTAAATCCCAACCAAGATAGCAAGAATGCCACAATATTGTAAAGTGCTCTGATAAAAAGTAAATATGACGTTTCAGAGTTATATGCAATTACAAATCTATCCTATCTTCTGTATTCTTTAAAGCGTTGGTAGAAAAAAAAGAGCAATCCTACATGGTTATTGATTCTGTGTGGCCCCTGGCTAATCCTTTCCACTAGGAGGACTGAAGGAAGGCAGTAAAATGTGCAATAAAATAAAATAAAATAAAATAAAATAATAAAATAAAATAAAATAAAATAAAATAAAATAAAATAAAATAAAATAATAAAATAAAATAATAAAATAAAATAAAATAAAATAATAAAATAAAATAATAAATAAAATAAAATAAAATAAAATAAAATAAAATAATAAAATAAAATAAAATAAAATAAAATAAAATAAAATAAAATAAAAAAAATAAAATAAAATAAAATAAAATAAAATAAAATAAAATAAAATAAAATAAAATAAAATAATAAAATAAAATAAAATAAAATAAAATAATTGGCACTTGTTTTGTATTGGCTTCACTGATCACTTCTGTTTTGCAAACTGATTTTCTATTGTCATCTGAGGATAGGAATTGGGGCAAGAAGAAAATAGGGATTCTAAACATTTGAAAAGAAGTCATGTACAAAACTGGCTACTGCAAGATGGGATGAAGATGCCTACTTGAGATACAGGTTAAAAAGAGTTAACCCTGAGGAGGAGAAATTGATGAAAATTGTTGATGAACTCAGGGAAGAGACAATGTCCTCATGACCTGCCACTGGTTTTCAAGTTGTCATCAGACTGGGCAGTACACAAAGCATTAATTGGTTTCCACATCGCACTACAGTTTCATGTGGGTTTTTTATTGCCATTAGTGTCTTGTGCAAACCAGAAAACTATGTGTTCATTCAATAAAACATATTTAAGCATACATGCACTACATTCCAGACTGCTCTCCACCTGGCATAACTATGAGGTGTCTATGACTTAGCCCATCTTATTCTCAATGGTCTTCCATGTAAAACAGTGCTTGAATCCCCGTTTCAGTGCAAACTGGAGCACTCCCTGCATGCTGAAATTAGAAAATAACAATAGAAGAAGATTTCCAACCACAGCCTCTTTGGTACTCACAGTACAATTGGAGTGATAGTCAAGAATTTGCGAGAAGCTGTGAACTGCACTCCGTAGTCCATCTGTTCCCAGTGAGTGAGCAGCCGGGCCTTCCCCTGATCGGGAGTCTCAAACGGCGTTCCTTTCACAGTGTGTAAGAAGATGTACATACTCTGTAAGAAAACATAAAGGTTTGATAGTTTAGCAGGACTTTTTAGCTTGCTTGGCTGCACACTTTCTTTCAGATAGCAGTTTAAGCAATGAGAAAGGTGACAATACCTACAATACAGTACAGTACAATATTCTTGCAATGGAAGTGACATGATAAGGGAAAGTGCTGGGGTAAAGTCCAAAATCACTATTTCAATAAGAATTAGTGCATTTTTTAAGTGATTGTTTCACTGCTAAAAATTGCAGCTATTTCTTAGAGTGAAACTATCGGTATGAGTGGTCCTAGAGTCCATTCATTTAACAACCATTTTAATTTACAACTGCACTTCAAAAGTAAGTAATTTCTTGCATTTATGACCACGGCAACTTCTCCACTCTCGTAGGAACAAAATTTGGGCATTTGGTAACTGGCATATATTTACAAGAGCTGCAGCATCCTGGGGTCATGTTATTGCCATTTGTGACCTTCCCAGCTTTTGACCAGAAAAGTCAATTAGGCAAATTGGATTTACATAATGACTATTTGATTCACTTCACAATCATGGCAAAAAGGCTTGTAAAATCAACTGCTTAACAAGTGCCTTGCTTCGCAATAGAAAATATGTTGTAGTTATAAGTCAATGAGGCAACACCTAATTAAAATAATCTGATCAGACTTGGCCAAGGTATAAAGGAGGACTGAAACTAGATGTCCTGTTCCTGTTCCATTACATTAATCACATGTTGACTCCCAACCTAAGGAGAGACGTCTTCCCAAAGAGCAAGAATAAGAGCTTTGAGTGGACATGTTTTCTTAAGAGGGGAAGAGGATATCAAGAGCAATAATTAAACACTCAGATTGAAATGTCTTCACATCCATGGAAATGACTATTGGCAAGTTTGATACTATAATCCTCCCTAGTTCTTTTTGACTTATTTCACTGGTCTGCAGCCATAAGAGAAGAGCTGTGCCAAAGAGTTCTTCAGCAGCATCTACATTCTACATTTAGGTACGAAAAACAAAATGCACAGGTACCGTATATGTGGTACCTTGCTCAACAGTAGTAACTTGGTGGCACAGCAGCTTAAAGTGGTGTTAAAGTGACACCAGCTGCTTGCAATTACTGCAAGTTTGAATCTCAAGGTTGACTCAGTCTTCCATCCTTTCAAGGTAGGTAAAATGAGGACCCAGATTGTGGAGGCAATAAGCTGACTTTGTATAAAAAAGAACACCGCTTGGGGGGCTCAAAAGCCCTACTAAGCAGGTATATACAAAAGTATGAAGGCTGTTGCTTAACACATTGGAAGCCGCCCTGAGTCTCCAGAGAAGGGCGGCATATAAATTAAATTTTAAAACAACAACAACAACTGTGAGAGGGATCTTGGAGTCCTAGTGGACAACCATTTAAATATGAGCCAGCAGTGTGTAGCAGCTGCCAAAAAAGTCAACACAGTTCTAGGCTGCATAAACAGAGGGATAGAATCAAGATCACGTGAAGTGTTAATACCACTTTATAATGCCTTGATAAGGCCACACTTGGAATACTACAGGGGTGAAATCTGGTTTGGACCGGATTGCCTGATCCGATGGCAGGTGGTTCTGAGAACCGGTAACAAAAATCCCTGCCCCCACTACCCCATGCCTAGTTGACCCGTACAATCATCATAGGCTTTTTTTTTACTTTTAAAAGCATTTTTTTGGCCGAAGAGGTTGTAGAAAAAATGCTTTTAAAAGTAAAAAAAAAAAAGCCTCTGATGATCATGTGGCTCAGCTGGGATCATCAAAGGCATTTAAAAGAAAAAAAGGTTTTTTTCTTTTAAATGCATCTGATGATCCCAGCTGAGTTTTAAAAAAAGCCTCTGCTGATCAGGCAATTCAGCTGGGATCATCAGAGCCTTTTGTAAGGTTGTCGCTGAAGAGGTTGTAGAAAAAATGGTTTTAAAAGTAAAAAAAAAAAATTGGCCACGTCCACCCTGTCACATTACCCCTCCCCCCACCAAGCCACACCCACAGAACTGGTAGTAACAAATTTTAGATTTCACCACTGGAATACTGCATTCAGTTTCGGTTGTGGAGACTCTTTCTAGAGTCTCCACAAAAAAGATGTGGAAACTCTAGAAAGAGTGCAGAGAAGAGCAACAAAGATGATTAGGGGACTTGAAGCTAAAACATATGAAGAGCGATTGCAGGAACTGGGTATGTCCAGTTTAATGAAAAGAAGGACTAGGGGAGACATGATAGCAGTGTTCCAATATCTCAGGGGCTGCCTCAAAGAAGAGGGAGCCAAACTATTCTCCAAAGCACCCGAGGATAGAAAAAGAAGCAATGGGTGGAAACTAGTCAAGGAGAGAAGCAGCTTAGAACTAAGGAGGAATTTCCTGACAGTTAGAAAAATTAATCAGTGGAACAACTTGCCTGCAGAAGTTGTGAATGCTCCAACACTGGAAGTTTTTAAGACGACCTTGGATAACCATTTGTCTGAAGTGGTGTAGGGTTTCCTGTCTGGGCAGGGGGTTGGACTAGAAGACCTCCAAGGTCCCTTACAACTCTGTTATTCTACTCTATTCTATTTCAGAATCATATATCTGAGCCAGCTGGGGAGCTGAACTACAGAGGATAGAACATAAATGGACAGCCAGATCTGGGGTATACAAATGGATGGACACAGATCAAGGAGAGAAGGAAGAATTAGTCTCCAAGAGGCATGAGAGGATAAACTGATAGAGATACTTAATAGGCTGGAAAATGATACAATGAATGGTGGCCACTGGAATGGTTAACATCTCATATCCTCAGATAGTGATATGTTTTTCTCTCTGTCTGAAGCAGTCATATATGCCTGAGCAGGTCAAATGATCTGACAATAAAGCTGCTGAGCAGGAGATGTTGATAATAATCTTTGGGTTGCAGGATAGCAGATGGCCTTATAGCGCACTCTATATTTCAAGAGTAAAAACACTAAATAAAACTACTGCAGATTATGTTACATCTCAGTGGGGAAATAGGAGAGCTTAAATTAAATTTTTCACCTTTAACAACCACCAACTGGCATGCAAAGCCTGTGTTGGCAAGTAGGTTCTTACATGACAAAATGGATTTTTACGCAATCTTTCTGGCCTGCAATTGGGCATTCCGCTCAAAGGCTACCACTTATACAGCTCTGAAAACCATTTCAGCATCTAATGATAGCCTAGTAGGAATGGCCAGGTAGAAGACTATGTGACAGAGTCAATTCCACAAAAGTGAAGAAATACAAACCACAACCAGAGACTCTTTCAATACTCCTGCCCCCCAATACAGTGGGGAATGGAAGGATTTATATTCTAAAAGGATGCAAATGACTGGCTGTCTGCAAAGAATATAAATCCTTCTATTCCCTCACCATCCAGTCATTTCGCTTCTTATACAAGAAGCGAAATGTCTTCATAGAAAAAGCAAGAAAGTCCAGCTACCTCTTGAAAAAGCACCTTTGAGACAATCATGATCTGGATGACTGAGAATCTCATAGGGATGAACCTATGTTATTAAAAAGTTTTTGAGTTGACTTTCATACTATGCAATCAAACATGAAATCTATTCAGAGAGAAGGAACCCTAGTGGACTTGTGGTCATTCTCAGTCATTATATTACTATAATGAAGTAATAATTCCAGCCAAGTAGCTGAGGCCCCCAGCTAGAGAACTGATAGCTTTCTTCGGGTCAGGCTCATAATACGTATTCCACGAGGCTGGCCACCTGGTCTGCAGCTAAATTAGCTACTTGGCACTGCAGGAAAGATGAACTGAGGGGACGTTACTCTGAAATACAAATCAGCTTAAATGACTGGCTGATCATATCACTGAAATGAGAAAAAAGCCATTTTCCTGAAACTGGTCACCATTGTTACAGCTTTTAAGGTATTACTTTCTGTTACGTTTTGCCTTATGTTCTCCATGCAGTTCATTTGCATACCATTTTTGGTTTACTTATGCAATTTTCCCTATTCTTATAACCAGGGTTTTTTATGGGGGGTTGATTCTCCCTCTACTTCATATATACAGGTAATCATTGCTTAATGATTGCCCCATTTAGAGACAAAAGTTACAATACCATTGAAAAAGCAATTTTATGACTGATTCTCACATGACCATCACAATTTCTCCATGGTCATGTGATCATTCCAGTCACTTTGCAACTCATCGGGAGTTTACAACTCTCATCATGGTCATGTGATTTGCACACTTCACAGCTGGTTTCTGATAAGCAGAATCAACACAGAAAAGCG
The DNA here is from genome assembly GCA_038048745.1 of Coluber constrictor foxii. Taxonomy (NCBI): domain Eukaryota; kingdom Metazoa; phylum Chordata; class Lepidosauria; order Squamata; family Colubridae; genus Coluber; species Coluber constrictor. The sequence goes on from CM075961.1 coordinate 78,749,851, forward strand.
CAGTAAAATGACAAGTTGTGGTCACATAATGTTTTGTTCAATGATCCAGAATGATTCACTTAACAACTGGGGTAGAAGTAAGGTCATATGTCTGTCACAACAAAATGGTATCTTGCTTAACAGTTGCATCTCTTAGTGATAGAATTACCAATCCCAGCTGTAGTTGTTAAGCAAGCACTACCTGTAATCTAAAATGTTCATAAATCCAGGAAGAGTAATGTGAACATGTGTATATCAGTCAGATCTGACACACACGCATGGCTTAATATTTCATTGCAAGACAAATTAGCATTGCACTAATCTAATTCTATTCATCCTTTCTACACTGGGCTTAGTGAATCTATCACTAGGATTATAATTCTCAAAACAGGGATAGGAAACCAATAATTCTTCTGAACCAACTCAATCAAAGGCAACAGAGTGTAGGACTGCAAATCTCCAACCTTCCTAATTTTCCAACTCTCCTTCAAATAACTGTCTCCTACTGTAGGTAACCTGGGAAATGTGACTTGATTATTAATAATCTTGATTATTCGCCAACACATCAAATTTGATTTTGCAAACTAATAAAAACTAAACCAGGTTTTTTTCTCTGTAAAGGGAAACGATAGTTTAAGCTAAGCATGATAGGAAGCAGTGTGAAGCAGTGTGAATGCCACTTTTGACATTTTACTGGGCTTTGACTTAAGATCTTTATATGTGAATATTCTGCTTCAAATACCTCACTCAGCTTATTCCACTGTTACCCTTGTCCCACATTTGTGATAGACATTTTCACCAGATAATTGATCCTTGTCATCACATTATCCTAAATTGCCAAATAGAGAACACTGAAAGAAAATAGGAGCAGATACATCAAATGGGGCCCCAAATCAACAATTGTTTAGCTGAGATGTATGGCTAGTTTCCAAGTTGAGCCAGAAATCTATGTAGGATGATTAGATCCTCAAGGAAGCACTCAGGTCTGGGAAACGGATTCCAGATGGAAAATACTATATCCACTGGCTGCAGGGCCATGCAACAATTGCACCGGAATTTATTACAGCGACCATTGATGCGACTGTTACCCCCTTCCCATTCGCTTAGAGAGCCCAGAGAGGGACCATCACTTTGGCTCCTTCCACCTGTTGCAGAAGCACCTGTTTGTGAAGTCAAAGAGCACCTTCATACCATGTTGTGAATGAGGTTGGTTAGAGTCCAGACAACAGGGACACTGAAGAAAGGAATGCTGAGCAAAATCACATGCAGGAGGCCAATTCCCAAGATGTAGGAGAGCCAGATGCCGCGGCTGTTCATGACTCGGGTATTTGGGTTCACTTCGCTGTGAGCTGTGCCCACATTCATCTTTCTGTCACAGCAGCCCTGGAATGGAGCACAGAGTAACAAAGGTGCGTCAAAGACAATATGCCACTTCGCTGTGTCAAAGAATATCATCAATTTGCTTTCTGCTATGTCAGTTAGGCAATAGTTCTACCATCAAACTCAAGATGCAGACTCACAGGTCTCACTGTTGCCTGGTATTTTTCAAGACAGACTTTGACAGCTGTGATGAGCATGTGAGCACTGCTTTATGCATCCGCACTCCGAAGAGGGGAGAAAGGAAACAGGCATGGGATTGAATACTTTCCCATCCCTGTGTGGTTTAATTTCACTGGGTCTATAAATCTCATCACTTTTTCAGTTAGACACGGAATTGTGGTTCCACACTGAGAGGATATCATGTTTAGAGATACCTATTATTTTCATTAAAACAACAACAACCCTCAGGAACTTGATCCATAGAAGAAACAAAACATTTGAAATCTGTATGTACTTCCACTTTAGCTCTAGCATCAATTCTGGATCAGCTGTAAACATCAGCATTTCTTTCCTTCCCTCATTCCAATCAATGATTGATTTGAAACAGGTGTCAAACGACTAGTTCTTTTGAAAAGCTTTTGAGTAGTTAATTTCCTTGCCTCAGCCTGGCTCCAAGCTTCAGGATCCCGGTTCCTGTCTGGAAACATTAGTTATAATGCCTCTCTCTGTTCATCAACTGTATGGGCATCAGGCAAAATTTATTTATTTATTTGTTTGTTTGTTTGTTTGTTTATTTATTATTTATTAATTAATTTATTATTATTTATTATTTATTTATTTAATTTATTTAATTTATTTATTTCAACTTATATACTGCCCTTCTCCCCGAGGGGACTCAGGGCGGTAGCCAAATTTAAAGCACATATAATACAAAAGTTAAGAGAAACTAAAATAAATTAAATAATGGCATTACCAATTTAAAATCCAAATCTGCACAATCAAAAATCCCAGTTTAAAATCCAACATTGATAAAATTTAAAAATTCCCATTAAATTCCCATTAAAACCATTTATCTAGGCCGGCTTGTTGAAAGAGATAGATCTTCAGGGCCTTTTGGAAAGCGCGGAGGTCCGGAATCAATCGTATCCCAGGAGGTAGCTCATTCCACAGGTTGGGTGCACCCACAGAGAAGGCTCTCCCCCTGGGGGCCGCCAGCCGACATTGCTTGGCCAACGGCATCCTCAGGAGGCCCTCTCTGTGCGAGCGTATTGGCCTGTGGGAGGTTATCAGTAGCAGCAGGCAGTCTCGCAAATCCTGGATCTCTGCCATGGAGCGCTTTAAAGGTGAGAACCAACACCTTGAAGCGCACCCGGAAGAACACCGGGAGCCAGTGCAGCTCGCACAGGAGAGGTATTACGTGGGAGCGCCCTGTTGCTCCCATAATCACTCGCGCGGCCGCATTCTGGACCAGCTGGAGCCTCCGGGTGCACCTCAAGGGGAGCCCCATGTAGAGAGCATTACAATAGTCCAGGCAAGACATGACGAGGGCATGGGTGACTGTGCATAAGGAGTCCTGATCCAGAAAGGGGCGCAACAGGCGGACCTGATAGCCCCCCTGGCCACGGCCATCATATGCCCTTCCAAAGACAGCCATGAATCCAGGATGACACCCAAGTTGCGAGCCCCCTCTTTGGGGTCCAATGACTCACCCCCAATAGCCAGCGATGGCACCAGCTGGCTATACCGGGACGCCGTTATCCACAGCCACTCAGTCTTGGAAGGGTTGAGTCGAAGCCTGTTCCTCCCCATCCAGACCCGCACGGCCTCAAGACACTGGGACATCACTTTGAGGGCATCATTGGGGTGGTCAGGGGTGGTGATGTACAGCTGGGTGTCATCAGTGTACAGTTGGCAACGCACCCCAAAACCACGGATGATCTCACCCAGCGGCTTCACATAAATGTTGAACAGGAGCAGCGAGAGGACCGACCCTTGCGGCACCCCGCAAAAGAGGCGCCTCAAGGTTGACCTCTGCCCCCCTGCAAACACAGACTGCAACCAGTCAGAGAGATAGGAAGAGAACCACCGCAGCATGGTGCCTCCCACCCCCAAACCCTCCAACCGACGCAGCATGATACCATGGTCGATGGTATCAAAAGCTGCTGAGAGATCTAACAGGACTAGGACAGAGGAACAGCCCCTGTCCTGAGCCCTCCCGAGATCATCCACCAAAGCACCAATGCCGTCTCCGTGCTGTACCCTGGTCTGAAACTGGACTGGCACGGATCTAGATAGATGGTTTCATCCAGGTACTGCGGGAGCTGTCAACAACCTTCGTAATAAAGCAAAGATTGGAGACAGGACGGTAATTTGCCAAAGCAGCCGGGTCCAGAAAATTAGAGGTAAGGACCCCAATTGCAAATGCTAATATTATCATTTCTTTATTATAGCTTGCAGAGGTCTTTTAAATGTAGGAGAAAACATGACAATGCAGTTGAAAAGCATTTTTATAGAGAAAAAACTTATTTTTTTCCAAATCGCCAAACAAATGCATACAATGTGAACTAAGGAAGAGAGTGAGGTGGCTAACAATTTGTTTTCCTTTTTTTGTACGGTGGGAGTGAGGAATTTTCATGGCTCCAGAATGTATAATTGGTTCAGTGGATGAGAAAACGATGGGAAAACATTTTTGTTCTCCTGTTACTCAGCTTGAAGAGAGTACCAATTGCTTTATGGCATTTTTTGCAGAGGAAAAACTTATTTTTTTTCCAAACAGCCAAACAAATGCATATAAGGTGAACTAAAAACCTCCAGTGGGAGGGGAACGTAGCTAACAATTTATTTCCTTTTTTTGTATGTGGTGGGAGTTAGAAATTTTCATGGCTCCAGAATGTGTAATTGTTCAGTGGATGATGAGAAAACATTTTTGCTCTCCTGCAGGAGAGCACTGATTGCTTTATGGTATTCCTTGTAGGTTTAAAGTGATTCATGGGGCATCATGTGTGATGTTTTTATTTCTGTATGCTATTGTAGGGCTGACCCCTTACTAAAAATTTTTTGGATTGCTTTATGAATATAGGATGGTTTTAAACTGCTTTGTTAGCATCTAACAAAGGGAATGGAACTGGTGTGGCATGGAAGTGCCTGAGAAATCTGAGGGGATCCTATGTATGATTTCCAGTAACTAGAGGATAAAGAAGTTGAGTGATCCTGTGTGGCTTTGATACACAGAAGAAAACTAACATTGTGAAGACTGTTTTCTAGTTGTGCAGTGAAACCAGTGCAAAAATCAAGATTAAGCAAAGCTAGACACAATTCAACAAGAATAGAAGTAAAATGGTTTAAATATGCCTGTGGCAGGGAAGAGGATCATCATTAACCAGATGTGATTCAATCACTGTATTTGGAACTCCTGTGCTTCTCCCAGTAAAAAAAAAAAGTGCTTTAGCAAGTTCACATGCACAATTGATACGTTACTTCACCCGTTAATCTGTATTAATTAGTTCAACACTAGCACACTCTGCTTTATATTGGTTTCTGAAGTAGTTTGCTTGGAGGTTCAAGTAAATGCTGAATTATTAACATCTCACACCAGGCAGGGCCAATAGTGACTCTGACATAAGACTCTGAAGTCCACTCAAGGGAAACTTTTAACACTTTACTCTAAAGCTTTATTGAATCTGTTGTGATGCAAACTGTTACCCCTTAGTATTGCAATTTGCTTCAACGCTCTAACTGAATGAACATGAAGAATGCAGAATTTGTTAAAAGCAAAGATTTTCATGTCCCCATATTAGAGTTTTGTTTCAACTTGGACCTGATTGTGCCAATTATTTGTTTGGAAAAGACAAAGCAAACACATAAGGACTAAAAAAAAAAAGGACAAGACACTTGCAAGCATATCAAGTTTGTCTTTCATTAAACTGAACACTGTTTTTCCCCCTAAAGTATTTTACAAAGCATAATCTTACAGTGAGATTTCTATTTACCAGCAAATAGGTGCAAAAGCTTATGGAGAAAAATATGTGTTTGCTAGGAATCAAAAATGATTTGATGGCACATAGTTGAGCTATTTGGATAGATGGTTATGAAAGTAACTTAACCTGACACACTGGCAATTTTAGAGTCAAAGCACATCTATCACCCCACTGAGATTTAACTTTTGAGAGACAGAGATAGTGGCTAATGTGCTACACGTCACATACTCAACAGGTAAACAGTCTGCAATCATAACTGTCCATTACTAAAGCAAGAGGCAGATTCTTAGGATATCAGGAATTTAACCAAATATCTTTTGCATACAAAGCACATGCTATACCACTGGGCCAGGGCTATTCTGTACTATTCAAAGCCTTCTCCTTGAAATCCCTACAATAGCCCTATAAATGGAGATTAGCACTTATCTCAGTTAATATGCAATAAAACTGCAGGTTACGGGTTTTTTCTTGGCATGTGCATTGCATACATTCTTCTCCTGTTCTCCCTGGGAGATTCTCCTAGCTTTTTTTTTCAAAAGCAGTTTCTATTTGCTTCTGTGACTAATGGGTTGCAATCAGACCTTATGCATCACATGGTCCATGGCTCTTAAATGCTCAATTTTAAATATAGGCTTGGTCCTGATGTGTTTCAGGCATCTTCAACTTTGCTTTCTCCTTTTTTCTAGCAGTTTACCAAAAGGGTGTTACAAGTGAAAATGCTTCTTTCTACAATGGCTCTGAACCTTTTATGTTTGATTATTTAACAATTCTTCAGGCCTATTTCTAGTTCAGGCTGGCCTAGTGATTCTTCCCTCCATTTTTATCCAAATGAAAAATTAGTAGTTGATAACAATATGTATGGATTTTTGATCGTGAGAAATTTTGTTGATTTTTTTAACAGTGAAAAGACAGGAGCAGGGTTCCAGAAGCACAGACTTTTCCAAAGGACAAAAGTTCCAGAAATATGCAGTCAATTCTCTCTTTCTTTAACTTGAATTATGACTAAATAAGCATATATTTATCCAGAGGAACTCACCTCCACTACATTAGGAGATACTGCCATGCTGAAGTTTTGAAACTTCAAGGATGATTGTTATTTGTTTAAAGGATTCAGTGAAGAAAAAAGCAAGTTATAAAAATTAGCCTCTTTCATGAAAGAGCATTATAAAGTCTTTAAAAGCATACAGGTGGAATTTTATTTTACTGATGATTGTAGCACTGTACTGCATATGCAATAGTCAATGCAAAGAAGAAGAAAAATGTAAACTCTACGTTTCCAGGGCCATTTAGTGACTCTGCTAAGAGAAAGTTTCTTTCTTTCTCTTAAAGAGTTTCCATTTGCCACACGGTGAAAAATGAAAAATCAGGTTACTGATCTGTTCTGGATATAGGTAGTCTTTGACTTACCACCACAATTGGAACCAGAATACTGTTTCTAAGGAAGATTAAATGACCATTTTATGACTTTTTTGCTATGATTGTTGATTCCACAATCCCAATTCACCCAGGTTTTCTGCAAATTATTTAACTTATCCATAAATTCATGAATTTTCATTTTTGCTTACCTCTCTGGCAGGGCAGGACTGATATATTTGGAAAGAACTAGATGTGAAAGAACAATTCTGTTTAAACAAAAAAAATAGAGTAAGGGAGGGAGCAAAATTATTTCTCTGAGAAATAGAGCACGTACTGTGAAATTAAAAAAATCTTCTCCCTGCATAGTTTTTCTCCTCAGCTATGCTTAGATCACAAAAATGACATCTGCTAAACAAAATATGTCAAGTAGTAATATTCAGCATTCCTTATCCACAGGTCTATTTTGCTATTTAAATTGGGCTTATCTCTGTCTTTATATTTAATGAGGTAATTATTTTAATTACCTCATGAAACATATTTCACCAAGTGACACAATGCTCCATCTGAAGATTGTGTAAACAACTCATTGACTAACGCAAAACAGCAATCATTTATTAGTTACATAATTCCTTACTGTACAGAATGCAGAAGAGGTGCGTGTGACATTGCTTTAAGGTAGTCAAAATAAAGTATTGTAAAGCAAGGTAGCATGCACTTAAAACTTTTTTCTTTAAAAGGAAGAACATTTACTTCTTTATCTCACAGATGAAAACATCCTACCATTACCTTGATTCGGAGCCAAAGTTTAGCATTCCCTTTTTCAACTTAATGCCCTTGAGAAACTTGGGGTGTTCACTCCCAATTAACAATGCTGGCAAGGAATGCTGGGATCTGACATCAATCACATATGGGATATCTAACTTAGCATGATCAGACAAGGGATAAACCTGCACTTGGACTTGGACCATTTCCTTCTTTCTGTTCTGTTTCTGTTCTGTTCTGGAATGTCTACATAAGGCCAACTATGGTTTAGTACAAGAGTGAAAATATGTGGCCCTCTAGCATTTGAGCTACAACTCCATGCTCTCACCATGAATCATATTAATCAGAATTGACAAGGAGTTGGAATCCAATAACATTTGACAAAGTGACAAAATTAGTGGACCAGAGGAACACTGTCAATATAATTTATTTGGACTTCAGTAAGGCATTTGTAAAGTAGACCATAACCTACTACTAGATAAATTAGAAAAATGTGGGTTAGACAGCATCACCACGAGATGGATTTATAACTGATTGACCAATCACACTCAACATGTAGTCTTCAATGGAACTGCATCTACACTGATGCAGTGGAGTACCCCAAGACTCTCTTTTAGGCCCAGTACTCTTCAGCATCTTCATCAATGACTTGGACAAGGGGATAGATAGATGACCCATCTGAAAATTCAGGAGCCTCCAGAAGATAGGGTCAAGATACAAAAGGTTCTTGACAGACTTGAACATTGGGCGCTATCTAACAAAATAAAATTCAATGGTGAAAAAAAGTAAGGTTCTACATTTAGGCAAGAAAGACAAAATGCACAGGTACCGAATGTGTGGTATCTCGCTCAATAGTAGTATCTGTGAGAGGGATCTTGGAGTCCTAGTGGACAATCATTTAAATATAAGCCAGCAGTGTGCAACAGCTGCCAAAAAAACCAACACAGTCCTAGGCTGCATAAACAGAGGGATAGAATCAAGATCACGTGAAGTGTTAATACCACTTTATAATGCCTTGATAAGGCCACACTTGGAATACTGCATTCAGTTTTAGTCGCCATGATGTAAAAAAGATGTGGAGACTCTAGAAAGATGATTAGGGGATTGCAGGCTAAAACACATGAAGAACAGTTGCAGGAATTGGGTATGTCTAGTTTAATGAAGAGAAGGACTAGGGGAGATATGATGGCAGTGTTCCAATATCTCAGGGGTTGCCACAAAGAAGAGGGAGCCAAACTATTCTCCAAGGCACCTGAGGGTAGAACGAGAAGCAATGGGTGGAAACTAATGAAGGAAAGAAGCAACTTAGAACTAAGGGGAATGCCCTGACAGTTAGAACAATTTATCAGTGGAACAACTTGCCTCCAAAAGTTGTGGATGCTCCAACACTGGAAATTTTTAAGAAGATATTGGATAACTATTTGTCTGGGGTGGTGTAGAGTATCCTGTCTGGGCAGAGGGTTGGACTAGAAGACCTCCAAGGTTCCTTCCAACTCTGTTATTCTATTTTAACTTCTAGGGGCCGCAAGTGCTCCCCATTCTAAGATTGCTTGCAAAATTATGTTCATAAGTTATACTGTTCTATTTGATCTGACATTCTTTCTAGTTAAAAAAAGCAACTGGAGAGAAACAGTTAAAATGATAAAAGACAATGCATATAAATATCTTTTAAAATATGATTTATATGATTGCCCATGTCACTTAGATGACTCTGGGTGGTGTGCAAGTATTAATAGTATGAAAACCACAGTGTACAACTCCCAGTGTACAACCTCCCCCTCATATAAAACAATGATTCCCCTCAAATGTATCAACAACAGCAGAGCTCACTTAACATCTTGACCCAAATAACTGGAAAAACAAGGCAGGTCTTTCTTTCTTTCTTTCTTTCTTTCTTTCTTTCTTTCTTTCTTTCTTTCTTTCTTTCTTTCTTTCTTTCTTTCTTTCTTTCTTTCTTTCTTTCTTCCTTCCTTCCTTCCTTCCTTCCTTCCTTCCTTCCTTCCTTCCTTCCTTCCTTCCTTCCTCCCTCCCTTCCCTCCCTCCCTCCCTTCCTTCTTTCCTTCCTTCCCTCCCTCGTTCCTTCAAATTTTTATATCGCCCTTCTCCCAAAGGACTCAGGGCGGTGCACAGCCCATAATAAAACAGCGTAGACACAAAAGTTAAAAACAATTAAAACAGATTCAATAATTTGGCCTAATTATTAAACCCCAGAACTAAAATACCTCTTAAAATTCATCATTCCGTCAGACCAGCTTGTTGGAATAGAAGGGTCTTAAGGATATGGTGGAAGGCATGAAGGTCGAGCATCCTACTTATCTCTGGAGGCAATTCGTTCCATAGGTCAGGAGCCCCCACAGAGAAGGCACTCCCCCTGGGGGTCGCCAGTTGACATCATTTGACTGACAGCACCCTGAGGAGGCCCTCTCTGTGGGAGCGTACCGGCCGATGGGAGGCTATCGGTGGCAGGAGGTAGTCTTGTAGATATCCAGGTCCTAAGCCATGGAGCATTTCAATGTGCAACATGAAAAGCTAATAGGGTTGGGGCCACCCAAATCTCCAGGAGGATGTTATTCCATAAGGCAGGTACTGCCATTGAGAACTCTGAGTTCCAACAAGGTTATATTATTTGATAGAAGAGACCCAGAGCATGCCCTCTCTGCTGTTTCTGAAGGGCTGGATAGAAACAATGGGAGAAAGGCACTCCCATAATTACCTCGGTCCTATGCCACCAAGGGCTACAGATGATAGCCAGAACCTTGAATTATATTTGGAAACCTATGGGAGCCAGTACAGTTTGTAGAACAGTGGTGTTACCGGGGCACAGTAAGAAACATCAAAAATTATCTGAGCTACTCATTCTTGGAAATTATCAAAAATTTCTGGCTACTCACTTTGACCTTCAGAGGATGATGGGAGGAACAGTCATTTAGGAGAACACAACTAGTTTTATATAAAAAAGGAGGGCTTATAAATATTCTAATATGGGATTGTGGAATATGACTGCCAGTTGGTGAATGCTAAGTGCCCCAGCCATTTCTAGGGGGGGCAAGTCAATCTATCTAGAATTCTTAAAGCATGCAATGAACATGGAGGATTTTGTCAACTGATCAGCTATCCCTGCAAAGGACACACAATAATCAAATGAATATGATGAGAAACATATCTTTACCTCTTGCAGATTGTCCAGGTGGCTACTAAGCTTAAACAAGGGTCAAGCAGTCCCCTTTATTATTCCATGATAACTTGTTTTAAAAGGCACTTACTGAGTCAATAGGCACACGTACACGTAACTATTGATTCATGTGACCTTTTCCATCTGGAGCACCTTGAAGAAATATAAGAAGATGAGTTAATTGGGCAATATAATGTAAGCATATATCTACATTGATTCAGTCTACAGAATTGCAACAATGGAAACAGCTGGGCCAAATAACTTAGACAGGAGGCACAGCATTAAAGCTAATTTCATTCAAATCTTTGCAAATGCCTTCCCATTTAGGAGGCCTACTGATATTCTATTAGCTAAATGAAAAAGCCTATTGGAAAGAATTCAGTGCACATCACGTTTGCAATGCCAAAATGCTGCTCTTTCACAACTTTTCCCTTTTGCTTCAGTGGGAATGGATGTTGACAGATGAGAAGTTATGTCCATGTTTTAATACGCTTGTCTTTAAAAAAAAAGATAACAGTCTCAGGCAACCATGTGTAACGACAAAAAAAAAAAAACATTGGAGATTATTATTATTATTTTTAAATTTTGATTTATATGCTGCCCTTCTCCGGAGACTCAGGGCGGCTTACAATGTGTTAAGCAATAGCCTTCATACTTTTGTATATTTATACAAAGTCAGCTTATTTCCCCCACAATCTGGGTCCTCACTTTACCTACCTTAGAAAGGATGGAAGGCTGTGTCAACCTTGAGTCTGGTGAGATTCGAATTTACAGTAATTGCAGACAACTGGTGTTAATCACAATGCTTTTAGTCTGCTGAGCCACTAGGCCCTGTTACTATCATTAGGATTTTGCTGTTGTAAAAGTATTCATTAATTGGCTTCCTTTAATACAAATAATTGAAATTGAAAACTACTTTTCAAAACATATGGGGAAATAATGAGAATGAGCATTGGTCTTACCATGAATGCTGAATTTCTTAAGAGTTGTGGCATTGTCCAGACATCGTCCAGACATGGCTTGCTTCAGTCGGATCTGCTGTTGGCTGAGTCATAGTTTTTGGACCACACCCCTTGCTCCTCCCTTTCAGGCTCAGTTTCGGTGAAGAAGGGCCACAAGAAAGATCGCTAACAGGAACCAACACCATAGAGATAGAAACCGGTCCAACAGGACAACTGGAAAATAAACTCCTTGAACATTAACAAACAAACTGTACAGGCCCTGAGAAAGAGAGAGGGGCTGGACGATGCCACAACTCTTTAAGAAATTCGGCATTCAAGGTAAGACCAATGCCCAATTTCCTTAATTGGTTGTGGCATTGTCCAGACATGGGACATACTAAAGTTTTGACAGTTCTAAGGGGGGGATGCCGAAGGGCCTGGAGAGACCCCTGCTTGGTGCATCTGTTGTAAAACCCTCCTGCCAAATGATGCTTCAGCAGAAGCAAAAACATCTAACTTGTAATGGCGAATAAATGGCGAGGGGGTGGACCAGGTGGCCGCCCTGCAGATCTCCTCAAGGGAAGCCTGAGTTGCCCAGGCCACTGAGGTAGCAGCACTCCATGTGGAGTGAGCAGTAATGTGAGTGGGAACAGGAATCGCCTGGGCCTGATATGCCAAGGCGATGCAAGCTCTGATCCAGCGACCAATTGTCGCAGAGAAGACCTTATACCCTGGGGAACTTGGTAAAAAGGAAACAAATAAGGCCTCAGATTTTCTGAAAGGGGCAGTTCTTTTAATGTAAATTTGTAGAGCCCTCTGCACATCTAAGGTGTCACCTTCACCCCAAGTTATGAGAAGGCCGTGGGCAAAAGTTAGCGAGAATAACCTTCTGAGCCCGGTGAAAGAACTTTAGGGATACAGGAGGGGTCCAAGCGCAAGACAACAGTGTCAGGTCTGAAGATACAGAGATCTTCTCTAACAGAAAGGGCTGCCAGCTCTGATATGCGGCGAGCTGATGTTATGGCCACTAGGAAAGCTACTTTAAGAACAAGGAAACTAAGGTGGATGGTGCATAGGGACTTTGGACAAATCCCAAGTGGGATATCTATGAATTGAGGAGGGTCGTAAAAGCCTGGCTCCTCTTACAAACTTTTTGATAATAGGGTGTTGAGTAAGTGGCTGTCCAGAAGAACTGGACAAGGCCGTAGATAGTGCCGCCACATGTCTTCGAAGCGTGCTATGGGCCAGACCGCAGTCCAAGCCATCCTGCAGGAATTCTAGGATTTGGGGAGGGGAGGCTGAAAGAGGGTTGACCTGGCAGGACTTACACCATCTATAAAAGGCTAGCTAGGTGATATTGTAGAGCCTAACTGTGAACCTACGTCTACAGGCTTGTACAGTGTGGATCACCTAATCCAAATATATGTCCCATTTTAGGAGAACCCTTTCAAGTGCCAGTCAGTCAGTTGGAGCCTCTGAGGTTCCGGATGAATTAGGGCCTCTTGGCGTAGGACGATCTGGTCTCAGGGAATCTTCCAAAGGTGAGATATGGAGAGATTGACCAGGTCTGCAAACTACGGGCGATGTGTCCAGAGTGGAGCTATGAGGATAATTTCTGCCCTGTCAGTGACAACCTTCCAAAGCAGGGCCTGGATTAGAGGCAATGGCGGAAAGGCATAGTGAAGACCGGGTGGCCATTTGAGTCAGAGAGCATTGACCCCTTCCACCTCTGGTGTCAGGAACCTTGAGAAGAAGCAAGAAGCTGAGTGTTCAGGTTCGTTGCGAAGAGATCTATGGACGGAATCCCAAACCTGCTGCATATCTGGTGGAATATGTCTGGATGGATCTGCCACTCGGCATTGTCCACCTGGGTCCTGCTGAGGAAATCTGCTTGAGTGTTTTCCATCCCCACTATGTGGTCCGCTCGAATGGAGAGGAGATTTTGCTTGGCCCACTTGTCTAGACGAAAAGATTCCTCCATGAGGCGTCTCGAGCGAGTCCCCCATTGAAGATTGACATGTGTCTTTGCAGCAATGTTGTCTGTCAATACCAGGACATGATGGTTTTGTACTAACTGCCAAAATTGCGTAAGGGTGAGGCGAATGGTCTTCAGCTCTAGCCAATTGATAAGGTTGGTTAGGTCTGGTGCTGACCAGCGTCCCTGAGCTACGTGCGAGCCGAGATGAGCTCCACAGCCATACAGGCTGGCATCTGTGGTGAGGATGAGTCTGTTTTGATCCATGAAGAGACATCCTTTGTCTAGAGAAGGTGATGTCCACCAATGTATCGATCGCCTGACTGAAAGTGGAACTCTGACAGTAGACATGGTGTGAGCCTGACGCTTTCGCTGGAAAGGAAGCAGGAACCACTGCAAATGGCAGGCATGAAGGCGCATCCAAGGAAGGATCTGAACGCAGGAGACCATCTTGCCTAGGAGTTTGGACAAAGTGGCCAAGCGACCTGATGGGTTTCTGTGAATATGAGTCACCAGGTCCCTTTTGTCGGATCGCCGTTCCAAGGATAGGTAGACTGTTCCTCGACATGCATCGATGATGGCACCAAGATGGACAATTCTGTTGACTGGCACTAACTGGCTCTTCTTGTAGTTGACCTGGAACCCGTGATTGTTCAAGGTTCGAATTGTGAAGTCCAGGTCGTGTAAGGCTTGATCACGAGAGTGGTCCTGAATTAGAATATCATCCAGATAAACCTGGAGCCTTACTGGTTTTAGCCTTAGGTGGGCTGCTACAACCACCAGGACCTTTGTGAAGACCCTTGGGGCCAATGCCAGCCCAAGGGAAAGAGCTTGGTACTGCAGATGTTTTCCTGAATAGCTGAAACAGAGATACTGTTGATGCTTTGGCAGGATGGGAATGTGAAGGTAAGCCTCCATGAGGTCCATAGAAATTAGAAAGTTGTTGGGACGAATCCCCTGGAGAATAGAGGTTAGTGAACACATTTTGAATCTGCAATAAACTACGTAAGAGTTGAGGGATTTTAAATCTAGAATCTCTCTCCATCCCCCCACCCTCAACCGCTTCAGAACCATGAATAGGACGGAGTAATATCTCTGTTTCTACTGACTGTGGGGAATCTCCTCTATGGCGTGTATTTGCAGGAGGTGCTGAACAGTTTGGTCCATTAGTTGATGACTCGACTTGATGTTGGAAAGTGGACACTGAATGAAACAGGTCAGAGGTGTGGAGAGGAATTCCAGGGGAAAGCCGAATTTCACTAGTGAGAAGACCCAGAGGTCTGGAGTTGAGCTTTCCCACCTGTCCATGAAGAAGGCCAAGCGGTCTCCAATGGGAGGATTTGGTGGCTGCGAGACTGGCGGTAGCCAGAGCTGCAAAAGGGCCGTTTGGACTATGGGAATTGTTTGTTCCTATCTTGAAAGGATTGACGGTCCGAAGACCGGTTTGATCCTTGAAGGTAACCCTTATGGGAGGGGCTTCCTTGAGAATAGGGACGAAAGGATGCTCTCCTGTAATAGGGAGAGGACCTTCTGTTCTGTTTAGACGTTGAAGGCAGAACCTTTCGCTTGTCACGTGTTTCAATAAGAAGAGGATCAAGCGACTTACCAAACAGCTTCTCTGCTGAATAGAGAGCTGCAGCCAAACGCCATTTGGCCCTAAGATCTGCCAGCCACTGGCGGAGCCAGAGCATCCTGTGGGCTGATACTGGAGAAGCTAGGGCCCTAGATGCAAACTTGGACAAATTTAAAGTAGCATCAGCTGAGAATTGAGTGGCGGCGATGATTTTATTAACATCCTGATGGAGGCGAACCTCACTAGGTGGCACCGTTGCTTTTAATTGTTGAAGCCAAATGATTGTGGTTCGATTAAAAAATGAGGCCAAAGAAGCCGATTGAATTGCCCATGCTGTAGCTTGATGATTCTTTTTGAAAAGGAGTTCCAATTTTTTTACCGTCTGGTTGTAGACGTTCAGAGGTATCCCCTGCCACATATGAAAAGGAAGAGGAAAGAGCTGCTACAGGACTATCCATTGGGGGAATTTGCAATAATTGAGCAAACTTGGGTGCTACAGCATAATATCTCTTGTTTGAACCATGTGCATATGACATGGTTACAGGACTAGACCATTGTTTTTTAACCATGTCTATGAACAGTTGTGGGGTTGGAACATAACACTTTTCAGGAGGAGGCTCAGAGGTCCCTGTGACTGTCCCTGTTGTGCTTCCTGCATTTCCTTAAGGTAATCATCCTCCTTCAATGCAGCAGTGATGCTTGCCTTATGCAACAAGGACTTGAATTTATTTGGGGGGAATAAACCTGTAAAGGCAGGTTGGTCTTGAATCACCCCTTCATCATCTGATAAATCAGAGTGGCGTTCTTCCTCAAAGACAAAGGCTTCACTAGCTTTGGAAGCTACAGGAGAGTGAGAGTCAGTAAGGCTAACTGCAGGGGAGCCTCTAATTTGAGCAGAATGCTCTGAAATTATAGAACCAGTGTGATGACCCTAAAAGGCCGCTGCCACGCAGGAAGCGATGGCCTGATCAATTAGGATCCTCAATCCTTCTGGTAGATTTTTAAATGGGTCCTCAAGGGTTTGCACAGGCAAGGGAAATTCCCTTGCAGAAGCTGCTGCCGCCACATGTCCATCAGAATCAGGAGTTGCAGGAGTAATTAATTGAATTGCAAAGGGATTTTGGAGTGTGCCTTGTTCTTCCTGAAGAACCCCTCCTTCTCCTTCCAATGACCAGGCCTGGCTAACTGAAGGAACAGGGAGGGGAGTGGGTAGATGGAAGAGGGGAAACCTCCTTACCGGGCACGTTTGCAACAGCATTGCTAATTTGCTTCTCTAATGTTTTGTGTCTCCTTTCCAAATCCTTTTCCTCTACTTTAGAAAGGTGCTTGTGTTTGCAAGTTGCTTTCTTTCGTGTGGATATAGTAGTTCCCTCCCCTTGGGAAGAATGATCCACCATCTTGATAATATACTCACTGCGACCAAGATGTCGACTGGAGAAGAGTTAATTTCACTTTCACCATGTGGAGTGAGAAAAGTAAAGATGGCGATGACTCTGGCGTTAATGGCTGCCAGGTCATACATGAGCAGGATGAATACTGCTTCAGAGGTGACTGTCCAGGTGGCCCTAGAAACAGTCCCTATTAAGCACCTCCAAAGCCATGATTCCAGTAACCGTTGGCTGAAATTGCCACAGGGAGAGAGCAAGGAACAACCTTGCAGCTCTCTTAATGCAGAAATCACATTGGTGGTAAGAGGGGGAAAAAAAGGACTTCTAACCCCTGCTCTCGGCTCATTGGTGGCAAAGCAGCAAAAAACTGTGCTTAAAATTGCTGCGGCACTTCAAAGAGCTGCCCTACAGCTGATCGTCGGTGTTGGGAGCTGAGGGCGGCGGCTGAAATTATTGATCCTGGAGCTGTTACCAAGAAATTGCTTTAAATTGTTGGTGGTATAGCGATTTGAGCCCCCTGTACATTCGTTGGTGGTGTAGAGCTGCAAAAGCCTCACCAAAGAAAAAATAAATATTTTTGAAATGGGGCTTTCAAAATGGTCACCGCCAGGAGCAAAGAAAAGCCTGGTAGACCAGGTCGTTCCAAGAGTGGGTAAACCGGCAGGCTGCAAAGAAAAATAAATAGCCTAGTAGACCAGTACCCTTGGAAAAAATCAAAAATTCAAAAATAGAAATAAAAGAAAAATAAAGTAAAATAAGAGGTCAAAAAACTCACAAAGTATGTGTGATCGAACAGATCTGTGCTGAGAGCCAGAGCTGCAGGAGATGTTTCTCTCAGGCCGACTGAGTCAAAACTGAGCCTAAAAGGGAGGAGCAAGGGGCATGGTCAAAAACTATGACTCAGCCAGCAGCAGATCTGACTGAAGCAACCTATCTCTGGGCGATGTCTGGACGATGCCACAACCAATTAAGGAAATGATATTGTAACATCATTTTTTAAAAAAATTTAATTTATATGCCACCCTTCTCCGGAGACTCAGGGCGGCTCACAATGCGTTAAGCAATAGCCTTCATACTTTTGTATATTTATATTTATACAAAGTCATCTTATTGCCCCCAACAAACTGGGTCCTCAATTTACCCACCTTATAAAGCATGGAAGGCTGAGTCGACCTTGAGCCTGGCTGGGATTGAACTCGCAAGTAATTGCAAGATCTTGCGAGGATTGCTGGATCTTAAATGCTGCCTTTGTAGGAGGCATTACTCCCCTACGCTACTCAGGCTCATACTATCATATTATACTAATGATACTATACATATCATTGTGAAAATATTTGTTTCAAAGCAGGTGGGGAAATAATATGAGGATACCGTAGCATCATTGCCGGTGGTAAACACGTATTATCAGGGTTTGCTGGAGAAAAGATGGAGTTTGAGATTGACTCCTAATGACTTCCTGTGCAGATGTTTGTGCTAAGTTGTTTGTCATTTCTTTCTTTTGGGATTTCATTCAACCCTTTAGTCTAGCCCTCAAGCGGAGGTGTTCCTTCTATTAAGACTTTAGTGTAGCTAATTAGAAATGACAATGGGGAGAAAAAGTGTATTCATGGGAGAAACAATATATCACATCATTGTCACTTTCTTTAAGGTGATTGTACCTTTAAACCACTTTCTCCTATGGTTATTTTGGGGGGTGGGGTTTGCTTCTGGCTTGCTATGGTCTGGCTTCTGTAGGCAGATTTGGGAAGGGGAAATTTTGCTGAATTAATAGGTATCCTTGATATTGTCTGATCTTGGTTACTTTCTTGCAGACATCTCATTACTCTAAACTAGGTATCATCTGTGCTAGTAATTAATAGTAATTAATTAATAGGAAAGAAGAATGGCAGATGATTTGGCAATGTATATGCAATATATATTCTCCAATAATGTAATATACTGGAAAACTGACATGTTCTTTTCCCCTTCCTGCTGCTCCCATCACCACATTAATCTGGAGAAAGTCCCGCAATTTTTTAGAAATTAATATTCTGAACTGGAAGCAAGCTATCCCTGGAGTGACCAAATCAACCTATTCTTTTTGCTCTTTTGATTCTGCATACATTATAAATGCATGGCTTACAAGGAGAATGATACACAATATAAATATTGTGTTATAAGGGCCTGGTGGCTCAGCATAAGGGCCTGATGGCTCGGCAGACTAAAGCATTGTGATTAACATCAGCTGCCTGCAATTACTGTAAGTTCGAATCTCGCCAGGCTCAAGGTTGACTCAGCCTTCCATCCTTTCTAAGGTAGGTAGGGGCAATAAGCTGACTTTGTATAAATATACGAAAGTATGAAGACTATTGCTTAATGCATTGTAAGCTGCCCTGAGTCTCCAGAGAAGAGTAGCATATAAATCAATACATACATACATACATATATACACACACAATATTTATAGACTTTAAGTACTTTAATGTTAGTTTATGATTCTTTTTTTTAAAAAAAGCTTTGTCAATTCTACATTATTTTAAAATCAGTTTTGATAAAGAAATGCTGTATTTTATGCAGCTGCATAAAAGGATAGGATGAGAACTATACCAATTACAGTATTTAACTTTGCTTAAAGTTACTTTATTTTCAGTGAATAGCAGCCAAAGGAGGCTGGAAACAAATTAAATGGTAAAAAATAATTCTTTCTGCTCTTAAGTAGTGCATTCATACACTCTTATTTTCTTCATATAAGGGAAATGCTAGAGAGCCAATAAAAATGCAAGACTATGGAATCTGGTACATTCTGTGTCTGTTCGTAGTTTTAAAAATGTTGGCCCAAGCTTTCACCAAGAATTTACCCCTTTTCAACATTGCAAGAAAAGCTGGAGGAATGAAGGAACATCCATTTCAGATTTCATGGTGCAGGAAGTTAGAAGCAGACAATTTTCAGAGGGACGCAACATCCTCAGGCAGATAATTATACAGTATAATGCTGGATATGTTCATGTTTAACTTGCAAACAAAAATACAACCAACATCTCAGGACATTTTAATAACTTATGCCATTTGTTAAAATCTAGCAAGGGATAAATGAAGGATAGCATTAAAATATTGTATAATCTTGAAACATACTGTAAATCTGTATTGTGGAGTAGTTTTGCCAAAAAAGTCCTGATTCTATCTATTTAAATTTTGTTTGGAAATTTTCCACTAAGAGATTATTGACAATGCAAAGCTTGTTTCATTGTGTCCACAAATAATAAAACTATGTATAGTCATTGAAAACAAACATTTTAAAGGAGCAAGTGGTAATCCTAAGAAACAACTTGTATTTCATACTCTTATATAACTATCTTATTCTGATGTAAGCAAGCAAACTACAACCCTTTTCCTCATTCCTGGCCTTTCCTAAAAGGAGCTCCCTCCCTCCATAAAGTGATCGGGAAGGAGGGTTATATGCAGAGTGATCCCTATATCAGTTTGTTTCTGAAGTTATCAAGTCATCTTGCTAATAGAACAGAACAGATGAACTTTATACTATAAATGCAAATCACTGTTTAGAAATGTTTTTAACATTCTGTTTATCTGGACTCCTTGTATCCCTCTGAAATATTTTGGCCAAATATTTTGGCCCTGCATTTGTTAAGTTGCACAACTTGAGTTCCAACTAAGTGCCACAAAAGTCAAGAATATCCAGATTGAATATTCAAGAGCTTACTTTAGCCAGAAACTGAAACTTTTGATTCTTGACATTCTTCTTTATTTGTTGAGCAAATGCTTTTAAGAAAGGCCTCTCCTCTCTACCTGCCCACCCCCTGCACACTTTGATTTTTGATTGTTTGAAGGACCAGTTCAACTGCCTTAAGTGGAGTGGAATATTTTGTCATGATTTAATGCAGCTGTTTTAAATACAATTTTAATTAGAAAGAGCAGCTTTCCTCATTATAAGTTCAGCCAAAGCCAAAAGGTCATTCTTTAGTTGGCACCTCAAGTTAACAAAATTTGGCTTGACAAATTTTCAGAAAGGAAATTCCATAATCAGGCACCTGAACTGAAAACATCCTTTTCTTGGATTGCAATACAGCAAATGTCTGGTAAATTGGCTACAGTGCTTTCAAAAGAGTGTCTTCAAGCAAGTTGAGTTTTTGAATAGATATGTAAGGGATATATCCAATATCCAGGACATATACCGGCAGGGCTTTCTACATCACTTGTAAGGAGAGAGCATTTGAAAAATTGCCAAAGCTGGGAGTAAAACCAAGCTAAGTTTCTAGGCAGCTTAATTTGTGCCCCAAAAGCAAAATGAATGTGCTAATCATCAAGTGGAACTAGGTTATTCAAAAGACAAGCATTAGAACAATCAACTAGCCTATTAACCAATAACAATCATAATTAGGTAATGACCAAACCAGACTAACATGACTGCAAAAATGGATGATGGCCATTTTAATCATTTCAGGGCTAATCTATACATTCTGGCCAAACTGCAAAAGGTGATATTGTTGTAGGGCCGTGATAGCGAATCTATGGCACGGGTACCACAGGTGGCACGTGGAGCCATATCAGTGGGCACACGAGCTCAGCTCCGGCACCCATGTGTGCACCAGCCAGCTGATTTTTGGGCCTTCTGGGGCCAACAGAAGTCAGGAAACACATTGTTTCCGGTCTCCGGAGGGCCTCTGTGGGGATGGGGAAGGCCATTTTCACCTTCCCCAGGCTCCTAGGAAGGCTCTGGAGCCTGGGTCAAGCGAAAAACGGGCCTACCGGGCCCACTGTGCCATCATGTGCCAAAAAAGGGGGGAGAATGGGGGGGGAAGGCACATAGAATTATGGATGTGGGCATGCGTGTGTGTGACCCCATCACACTCCCCCTGCTTTTAGCACATAATGTGAAAAAGGTTAGCCATCACTGTTGTAGGGCATATTTCAGGCAATAAATCATCACTTTTGGCTGCATGTGGGGATTTTGGAATGGTTTCCCACACTGAAAAACACCCCCCTTTGCAAGGAAGTATCTAGCATAGCATGCTGTAAGAAAGGGTCTAACTCAGGGTCTCCAAACTTGGCAATTTTAAGACTTGTGGACTTCAACTCCCAGAATTCCTCAGCCAGCTTTTGGATTAAGGGGTTTTTGAATTAAACCCCTGGTCTAACTGGTAAATCTCAAAGGTTTTCTTTTCTACGTTTTCTCAGCAGAGACCATTAAGCAGGTAATCTCACACCTGCAGTGTGATGCAATAATTCTCTACCATTTCTAAACTCTTACCACTTTATTCCTTTGGGATGAAGTCCAATAAAGAATGCTTCAGAGTTATATAATGAGTGTGTGTGTCCTTCTCCAACCCACTCATCATCTCTAATTGCAAGATGTTTTGAAAACTCTCTAAGAGGTTCCTGATTAGGCATTCAGTTCTTACACCAGGGTGAGAACTATTGTGACCACTTTTTCTTTTTTAAAACTTCTGCAGATAGTTCCCAAAATAACCTTTCTACTATATTTAGTCAATTTTTATTCTGCTTGGCTTTGAATAAAAATCCAACTAAGCAGACATTAGCTTGCAATGAAGCTTCCTTGTAGTTTCATTAATGTAGTTCTTTAATTTTTTTTTAAAAAAGTATTAACTTAATTGAATTAAAAATCAGGCTAGGTAAGCCTTCATTTTTACATCCCATATTATGTTGTAAATTTATTCTATCTTGTTTTGGATACTCTTTTTATTCCTCCTGAACCTTATCCTGATTTCTTCAGTGTCAAATTCAAGATCAATAAAATAAAATATGTAGCTCAGAGTTGAACTGGGGAGTCTTTAGTGCTCACTGAGTCTGTTTGTTTCTTGCAGATGTTTCATTACCCAATTAATATCATCAGTACACTGATTAGTGCACTGATGATGTTACTTAGTTGGGTAATGAAACTCAGTGTGCATTTGAGGACTCCACAGATTAAGATTCATTTATTTGAATCTTAATCTATATTTATTTGCTCTATATTCAGCCTTGGAGACAGAAATCTATTACCTGTTATGTGGGGAGGAAGGAAGGGAGAACACCAACTGTCTGCTTTGGAGCATTTTATCTAAATGGTCATGAGAAGGCACAGCAAATCATGAATTAAGGGAGGTTAGTCTGGTTTTGGTCTTTTCAGATCCTTTAGTTCGATAAATGTGAAGCTAGATGTTAAAAACAGTCTCCTATGAATCAAGGTCTGATGACACATTAATATAATTTTCTCAGCAAAAGTATGTTTACTTTAGGTTTACTATTCCCTTTTGCTGGAACGTTTTCTGACTTCCCAGTGTAAACCACAGATCTAGTATTTCTTGTTGGTCTCCCATCTAAGTCTAAATCAAGTTTGCTCTTATCTAGTATTTTTGGGAACAATTGAAATGGACTAGATTCAACAGTTTACCAGGGCAAGTTAGGCAAAAATAATAGAGTGGCATTGTTGGAGCTCGAACTAGTTTAGCAAACTATTAGTATTTGGAAAAGGCAGTCAAAGGGCATTGAGGATTAAGGATTGAGCAGTACAGTAGGTAATGTTAAGACTTTGGACTTTATGATGGTTGATGGGGTAGGGGCTCCGAGTACACTAAAACTATTTTTTCAAAATATTATATGCCAATGTGCTGCACTGGGAAACCTCTTGTTCATTCTTTTGAGATTTTTCTTGCTTGAAAATCTTACCCTGCTAATTCCAGTGCCAGAAATTTGGGGTAGCAAAGAAGTGTGCAATATACTCAGTTCTATATTCCAGATTGATGCATTGATCAATCCTCTAATAATCTTTTAAGCAAAAAACCTCTCTAGAATACATTTGGTGATGTCTGTTGACAGCTGTAACTAAATAATGAAACTTTGTTTCAGTTCCAGCACTTGGAGAGATTCTTTTTCTATCCCAATCCCCCAAGCTTTTTTGAGACCATCTTAAACTACAATCTTAATCAGTCCATATTTGACCCTTCTCCAGGCAGGCAGAGACTAAAACTCAGGGCCAAAATGTGTAATACTGGAATTTTAAGCAAAATGACTCATAATTCCCAGGATCTAAATTTAGTTCTGTGCTCTAGCACAGAAAAAAGTGTACATGCATGTACCCTCGCATATTGTTTCATATTGCCTTTATTGCAAACTTTATTCTCGCAATTAAGCCTTTGAAAATCGGCAGGCACTTTGATTGCTAACTTCTCAAATTCTACTGTCCTCCTTCCTTATCCATCCACCAGGTTTTCTGAACAAGGTATTTTTCTGGTAATCGGAACATGCACACATTACTTCGTCCTTCCAAGCACGCTCATCCACGCCCCCCCCTCCCCGAAAAAAAAAACTTATACAGTTGTTCTTAATGTATGCACCTCTCTCCCAGTAGAAATAGGAAGGATATTTGCAAAGGCAAATAGGACCACCTTTATGCGTCTTACCTGTCCTGTCCCGGGACACAATTTTTAAATTATACTTTCTTGTCCTCCACCTCGTTCCTAATTTTGTTTACTATTAAAACATTCAACTCCTCCCCCTCGTTGTGCCTTTGCCTACTTTTCGCTGGAGCAGGCAGGTCCAGTTCTCCGCTCCCTTCCCTTCTTCCCTTCCTTACTTTCCAATGCACACGGTAGGCAGGCCTCCTCGCTTCCCTCTGATGTAGGTCGCCAGGAAGAGCTGGGGGGGTCCTTCCGAGACAGAGAGAGAGAGGGAGAGAGATCCCCGCAGTTCAATCTCTGCTTTTTAAGAGCTGACAACAGAGCAGGAGCTTTGGTAGTACCTCCTCTTCAGTGCATCATCACCAATAGACGGCGGAGCATGTTGGGAAATGTAGTTTGCAAGAGAGCACGTGGAAGTCGCTCTCCTCGGGCGTGTTCAGCTTTGTCAAGGGGAATTGCAGAGAGCGAAATTGGACGGCTTCTGCTGCTACGTGATTTCCCTTACGGCACTGTGGTAGTTCAGTGCTGAACTAATAACAGACTTTGCTCCTGATGTGCTAGTTTTTGTTGACGCAGAGGGATTTTGAAATTGGCAACTCAAGTATTATTCCAATTTATCAAACAAGTAAAACTCAGTTCTCTGCCATCCCTGACTATATTGGGGAAGAAAGGTGAGGCAAATAGAAATGCTATTGGAAAAATACAAAATTTCAGTGGCTAGCATATAAATTACATAAAGAAAATAATACTGAAATTATAAGAGGGAACATACTATATTAACAGACAATGTGGCCATGCAAAAAGCATTTCATCAGTATTGTTCCAACTTCTTATAAAGGCGGTGACATTCCTCTAGAGCAGGAGTCTGCAACCTTAAACACTCAAAGAGCCATTTGGACCCGTTTCCCACAGAAAAGAAAACACCAGGAACCACAAAACTCTTCCCGTACCTGACTATTTCTTGAGCGGCCACAAAACTAGCATATGTAATTGAATTAAATGTTCTGTTTTCTTTTAAAACTTTTCTTGGATTTATCCATGGTTGGTCTACCGGGGGTTGAAAAGCTCAAATGGAGTGCTGGCGGGTGTCTCACATTGGTGGTTCTGATGCATATTTTGAGTGATGGAGCCACAGCAGAGGGGTGAAAGAGCCACATGTGGCTTCAGAGCCACAGGTTGCTGACCCCTGCTCTAGATAAAATAGATGACTACTCATATCTAAAGAAACAAAATTACTGATATTTGCCGAGGCAGATTATGAACAGACCTATAACAATTCTAGCTGATAGATTGAAAATAATTTCACAAGAATTTATTCATGAGAATCAGTGTGGGATTTTACTTACAAGACAGTTGGAAATGTGTTGGCTATTTTGGAATATTTGGAGTAACACAATCAGTGGTGGTATTCAGCTAGTTCTATCTGGTTTGAGCAAACTGCTAGTAGCGGCTGTGGGAGACTCCGCCCACCCACCTGGATGTCATCACGTCATGTTTTTGACGCTCTGCGCAAATGCAGAAAGTTCTACACATGTGCGGACGTGGCGCATGCAATCACATTTGCAAAGCGGTAGCAAAGGTAATTGATCACCATCCCTGAACCCAAACAAGCCACATTGATTTTCTCAAATGAAAATAAAGTCTTTGACGATTTGAACTGGACTTTGTTGTTCAAGGTTTTGGAAGGTATGAACTATGGAGAGAACTTTACAAAGTGAGTAAGATCAATTTACACCATAGAAAGCACTAAATAATTGTTAACAAAGAGCTAAGAAGATATAAAAAGGAACAAGATGAAGCACCTGCTGTCTCTTCTCTTATTATTTACAATATTTTGGATTTGAAATATTAAATAGAGATGTAAGAACAAGATATGATTATGGGTATAAAGATTTTAAAAAATTTAAAAATTAAGAGCTTTTGCAGGTGATTTAGAGTTGGTTCTGGAAGATCTTAAAAAATTGAAATATCTATGGACAAATTAAAAGATTTTGGTGCATTAGATTTCCAGATTAATAAACAAGAAGATATTAACAAAAATATGAAAATAAGGGATTAAACACAATTCATTAATGAAATGTGTCCTGATTGAGAAGAAGATAAAATATCTGGGAATCACTATGACAAAAATGAACTATATGTTATTTCAAATTACTATGTTATGGAATGGAATTAAATTAAATTAAAAAAGACATGTTAAGATGGATGAAATTACAACTATCATTGCTGGTGAAAATTTCTGTGATAAAAATTAAAGTCTTACCTGGATTGATTGTTTTTATTTCAGAAGATATATGTTTTGACAATGTATGCATCATTTAAACCAGGGTGCCAGCCTGTGACCCAAGGACTACATGTGGCCCTGGAAAGGTAATAATGCAACCCCTCAAGATCATAACAAAAACATAAAAAAATAAAAATAAAGGAAGTTTGTAATTTATATAAATTTTAGTTATATTGCATATGTAGCCCAAAAACAATTCTTCACTCAATATGGCCCAGGCAAGTCAAAAGATCAGACACATCTGATTTAAACAGTGGCAAAAAGAGACAGCTAAGTTTGTGTGTGGGGTGGGGGTGGGGAGGAATGATTTAGATCAGGGTTGTCAAACTTGATTTCATAGAGGCCAGATCAGGGTTGTGTTTGACCTCAGGGGACCAGGGTGGACATGGCCAGCTCCATATCACTTGTGTCAGGGGTGCCTGTGGTGGCCCGAGTGCTCTGCCAGTGAAAACAGGCTCCCAAGCTCTGTTTTCGGCTGTTACAACCTCCTGCAACCTTCTGTCAGCGAAAATGGAGCTCAGGAGAGCCACACGGTTTTCCCAAGCTTTGATTTCGCTGGCAGAGGCACTGCAGGCCAGTCCTTTGCTGTTTCCAGAGTGGGCCTTGGACCAGATCTAAGTACCCTGAGGGCTGAATTCAGCCCCCGGGCCTTGAGTTTGACACCCATGATTTAGATATAAAGTATTATAAGATGCAAAGGAAAAAAGGAGAATTGGGTCTGCCTGGTTAGAAATTGAATTTTGCAGCGTGCTGTTTGGTTTGGATGAAAGAATGGGTGTCGCTGAGAAATAGAAGGCCTTTTAGGATTTGGGTGGATATTTGTAATACAGGTCAACTTTTGACCACAATTGAGCACAACATTTGTGAGTTTTGCCCTATTTTATGACCTCTCTTGTTACAGTTGTTAAGTGAACCACTGCAGTTGTTAAGTAAGTGACACTTTTGTTAAGTGAACCTGGCTTCCCCATTGACTTTGCTTGTCGGAAGGCTACAAAAGCTGATCACAAGGACCCGGGATATTGCAACAGTCATAAATATGAGTCAGTTGCCAAGAGTCTGAATTTTGTCCTCCTGACCAGAGAGATGCTGCAATGTGAAAAATGGTCATTTCACTTTTTTCAGTGCTGTTGTAACTTTGAATGGTTACTAAATGAATTGTTTTAAATTGAGGATTACCTGTACGACAATGTCAGAGTTAATGTGGATTTTAGACATTAGATATGCCATATTAAGAATATGGAATAGATATATGAATAGATACATGCCTGAAAACATCTTTGAGTGTTAGCATAGGAAGCCCACCTGATGTAGCCAAATCTTTAGACTGTCTTGGAAGGCTGAGAGGGAGGTGTGATGTTCCAAAGGTAGCAAAAAAATAATAATATTTTAACTATGATATGGTAGTTACAAAAAGTATCTTATGCCATTTTGGTGGCAATTGCATTACTTTGTTTCATCGTGAAGTTTCAGGAATATGACTGGTTCCATTCTTCCTTACACTTGTCAGATGAGTTACCCACCTTGGACAATTTCCAATAAAGATGAATCATGTGGTGTTTCTTGTATAAAAAAAGAGATTTTGGGGATGAGGTAGGGTAATGTCCATGAAAAACACTATATTTAGGAGCATGGCACTATGTAATACAGAATAACAAAATAACAGAGTTGGAAGGGACCTTGGAGGTCTTCTAGTCCAACCTCCTGCTCAAGCAGGAAGTCCTATATCATTCCAGACAAATGGTTATCCAATCTCTTCTTAAAAACTTCCAGTGTTGGAGCATTCACAACTTCTGGAGGCAAGTTTTCCATTGATTAATTGTTCTGTCACGAAATTTTTCTTTAGTTCTAGGTTATTGTAGATAACATGCTGCCTGGTGAACTCTGGGAGTTGAAATCCTGAGAAACACTGATCTATGCTTTTCTGATAATTTCGTTATGAATAGTGTGAAGCCATTTCTGCTTTGTTTGCCATGCCCATCCATTGGGACAGCCCAAACAAACTAATCTCAGGATCTTTATGATGTTTCTCCCAGACAACTCCTCCCTAAAGCATTTAAAAGACCTTAAAATAGAGAGGAAATTCTTAATGATAGCCTTGTAGCACCAGATTGTAGTTTGGGACAATTACTGCTCCTCACTGCAGCTTTTGAACTGCAGAGTCCTGCAAGCTCCACTTCAGTCTCCAGATATTTAAAATCTCTGTGAAGCTATTGGGAACCATTGTTGGTGAGTGTGGAGCTGGGGACCATTTACATGTGGAAGGCACTGAGCTTTATTTTCTATCCTGTCATTAGGTTTGTTAGGTCATACAATGTGTCTGCCTCAGATTGTGGAGCTGTAACAATTTATCATGATTTGAGATTGGATAGCAGATTTCGTAGTAGCGGGACATCTTCATGGAAGGATGGGATTTACTTTCTTTTAAAAAGATGCTTGATTTTTCCTTTGAAAGAGTAGGACTACAGCTTGTGATTTAGGACTGTCTTTGCACACTCAGTAATGTAGTAAGAAGGATTTCTTAACAACTGCGACTGATTTACCATCAGTGCTTTTCCCTGGTCACAATTATCTATGCAATCTAAACCAGATCAGATTATTGTAATATGTTCTAAGAGGGGGGATGTGTTTTCAAGAAACTTAGAAATTGCACTGAGTTCACTGTTTGATGGTCAGATTTCTGCTGGGGGTTTTCCAATAAAAGCATATGATGCCTATTCTGGTCAACTCGAACAGATTGCCAACAGATTTCCCAATTAAATTCACTGTGCTAATATTTCATTTTATTATTTATAACATGTACATGTCACCTCAACTTGCCGCAACTGGGTAGTTTTGACCTTGTGTTGTCTGTATTTGACCCAACACGTTCCACATAGGTTGGGTGCTCGAATCAACTTCAAAGGGTTTATTATTAGTGTCTTCCAGGATCTTCTCTGCAGTGCTTCAAGAGTTCAAATTGATAAGATTTCTCTTCATCTCCCCAAGATTTAAAAATTTTTTGCATCTTTCTTTCTTTCAAATCTTGCAATCTTTCTTTGCCCAGGTTTCACTACTTGATGTATGGGTTTGCTTCGTTGACTAAAGTTGCATGTCATTGGCATTTGTTGTTCAGGGTGTGTCAAGTACATTTAAAGCCTTTTACAGGGAAGTGCTATGTAGGCAATCCAACAAGTCATTGAGGACCATTTTCAGGGATTATTAGTTAAGACCCTTTCCTTTCTGAAGCCTTTGCCTATTTAATGGACCTCCTTCAACACTCTCTACTCTTCCAATCCCGAATGGAATACAGTCATAGGTGTTTGCAGCTTTTGTCTGCTGGTCAGCCTCCAAGAACTCTGGCTTTCATTTCTTGGTATTAATGCTGGGAGGGGAACAACTCCTCACACACTGCATTTCTGAAAGGAGCAGCTTAGGATTCCCTGGGTGGTCTCAGGAACAAGAAGAGCCTCCTTTCCTTGCTCTCATTCCAGCTGCTTTCTGACATTTCATTTCTCTTTGCATACTAATCAGCGCTGTTGGTATACCCTGCATCCTTCAATATGCTTCCTGGGCAGCTGAATGTAGGAAGTGGGGGGCGGGGGCGGGCCGGCAATGGAAATGATTCCATTGACAACTTTCAAAACTTGTGGCAGCCCTTCTTTAAGGGAACGTCTGTGCTTTATGGTTGAAAAGATGTGAGGATGGCATATATGAGGGCTGTCAAACTCCTGGCCCGTGGGCTGGATGTATCACACACTGGCCATGCCCACCCCCGGTTTAGCGAAGGAGGGGGAAAGTCCCGATAAGTCATGTGACACTGCCATGATGACGTGAGTTTGACACCCCAGCATATATTATGCCCCAAAGGCCAAGTGATGCTACTTTTTAAAAAGCCAGTATAGTATAGACTAGTGGTTAAGGCACCTGTCTAGAAAGAAGGAGATGGTGAGTCCCAGTTCCACTTTAGCCATAAAACTTGGTTGGATGAATTTGGGCCAGTCACTCTCTTTCAGTCTATAAAGACATTGTTCTCAGGTAACAAAATCCAGTTGCAACCAATGGATCAACACTCAGTTAAATAAAAGAAAAAGAAAAAGCAGACTCTGTGTATAGTGATTAAGGGATTGGATCCGGATCAGGGAGATTCAATGTTAAGTCTTTACCCAAGTGAGGGACTTTGGCTCAGCCTTCCTCATCGGGTTATAGTGATGATAATCCTCACCCCCCCCACCCCAATCCTTATACCACTTTGAGCTTTAAAAAAAAGAGTATAAAATGCAATACATAAATAATAAATGGGTTAATAACCCAATAAATAAATGAAGCTCCAGGGGCAGCTTAAAGGGAACATTCCCTGTCTGTTGGCCCCACTTTGCCCCAGTTATTTCTTTCCAGTCTCTAAATTTCTGGAGTGACAGGCAAGGGAAGATTCCTGGATTTTTCCCTGAGGCTTGCCCTGCTCAGCTGGGAGTTTGTCTTGCGGAAAACCAATGAACTCTAGGTAACAGCACACAAGGCGTTGTCCTCTCTGATTCCAGTTGCAACAGGAGGCAGAGATGCATCTCATTGCATGTGATCATCAATAGCCTTTGATCCTCTTCTGTATTTATTTATTTATTATATTTATAAACCACCTATCTTGCTATCAAGTGACTCTGTATCCCTTTTCTCATTGATTTTGACCTCTTCCTCTGGTTTCTCTTCCAATTCACAAACTGACTGGGTCAGTTTTTGAAAAATTGATGGCAATTTTGTATAACAAGGAACTAGGTCAAAGTAATATTTAATCCTGCCTGATAATCCTCACAGGCATGTTTCCTTTGAACCAGAAAGAAATAAGATCCCAGGGAGGAGGGATACTTGAATGGCTCAATAGGCTAAACCGTTCCTGCATTAAATCTTGGGTGTCAGGTTTTTTGATTTAGGATGTCAAGTCAGGATTATCCTCAAATATGAATAGCAAT
Organism: Coluber constrictor foxii; assembly: GCA_038048745.1. NCBI lineage: Eukaryota > Metazoa > Chordata > Lepidosauria > Squamata > Colubridae > Coluber > Coluber constrictor. The sequence continues at coordinate 78,780,915 of CM075961.1, forward strand.
AGCAATATCACTTAGATTTATATATTGCCCTACAGGGCTTTACAGTCCTCTCTTAAGTAGTTTACAGAGTCAGGATATTGTCCTCAACAATCTGGGTCCTCATTTTACCAACCTCAGAAGGATGGAAGGCTGAGTCAACCTTGAACTGGTTAGGATCAAACTCCTGGCAGTGGGCACAGTCATCCTGCAATGCTGCATTCTAACTCCTGTGCCACCATGCAAGAGACAAGGCTAATGTTTTTCAAGAAAGAAGAAACATTTTGTTTTGCTCTGTTAATTTAGGATACATCTTCCTGGAATGCTTCTGAAGCAGTGATTCTCATCTTTAGCTATTTTAAGATGTATGGACTTCAACTCCCAAAATTCCCCAGCCAGCATGGAGCCTCCTGGGAGTTGAAGTCCACACAAATTGCTAAGGTTAAGAAACCCTGCTATGAAGTCTTGTTCTGCTGAAAGATTTGGAAAAAAAAAAGATGTATCTATGATAGCACATGGCTAGATTTTTGTTATATTATGTTGATGTTATAGTGGATTGAATATGGGGGAGCTGCAGTCTTAGAACCAATAAATATTCAGACAAATGAACATAGTGTGGTACTTCTAAATTTAGTTAGTTGCCTTTCACTGCCATAGCTTTGTTCCCAGATCGTTGCATATGTCACTTGCTTGAAGCTGGAGATAGTAATTTTCTCCTTTTTAGTTTGTGGTGAATGGATTCTTTCAATTATCCACTACAGTTATTGGTTTCTATTGGAGCCATCATTTGAAATGGCAGTTATAGTTTTATAGAAATTATTTCTATGAAAAAGAGAGTGGGGGAGACAATTAAATTGTTCTTCCTCGTCCTTATGATATATTGGCCCCTAAGGATGATAACATTCTCCCCTTCCCCATTTTCTCTATCCCAGATGCCATGCTTAGATTTTTATTTTGGAAGTTTTGTGTATTTATATATAACTTTAAATACACACTTTTTGAAGGAAAAAAAGTGGTTTTAAATGTAATATTTGAATCCTGCATATTTTCTAGTCATGTTTTTGGTGGAATTTTCTTGGCTACGCATAACGTATAGTTTCAAAGAATGGGAAGAAGTCTGACCCTTTGAACATCTACATTTTAGGGTAATGTCATTCAGAGGCTCAGAAATATGTTTTAGAATATTTCAGAGACTTACTGATAAATCTGCTTCATTTTTTTATTACTCCCAGAACCCTCTCAGCTACACCAACAAATTGTAGGGTAAGTCTTAAAATAGATTTAGCAGAAAGAGAGAAAGGGTTAAAATGGAAAATATTAATTAACTTGATCCATCTCTGGTATCTCTGATCTAACCGTTTAGGGTGGCCCTCTTCTTCCCAACCATTGAGCATTGAGATCTGTAGAAGTCTTTGGGCTTCTTGGCTAGGCTTAGAATTCCCAATAAATTGCAAGAAACAGTACTAAGTCTGAGTGGAAAGGGAACATAAAAACTTTAAATAGAAGAATATTTCAATGAAGGTTTGATTCACATTGAAAACCGGCAGTCATGTTTGCCGCGTTTTTCCATCAGTGGTTATGAAACTATGAAAAGATGATGTAGATCCCTTGTTGCATATCCAGTGCAATTCTCCCTTTCAGATTTGGCAATGCCTGCTCCATGCTAACAAGATTGGTATAAATTTGCAGCTAATTCTGATGCTGTTGTAAACGTCGTTAATTTGTCCTCTAAAAAAATCCAGCAAATAATCCACCAGATCATTCCTTCTCTTAGTCAATAGGTGGCACTGCATCCTACATTTTTGTTTTGCAGGGAGTTGTGAACCTGCTATGAAATATTGCTTGGTTCACACACAGTCTAGGTTTACGTCATTTTGTTCCAGTGCAGAGAAAGAGGGACCCTCTTGGAGAGGTTTCCTCACAGCTACAGTTGGCAACATTAGAACCAGGGAACTGCCAGGTTGTGTAATTTCTATTTCAAGATCCTGTAAAGTTCCTCCTGGGAATCATCCATGTTCTTTGGACGTGGTTTTTGTCTACGCACAGAAGGCTTAAGGAAACAACTATAATCTCTCTAGCTTTCTATTTTGACCGGGGAGGGGGGGGGCAGAGGATTTCAAACCCAATTTTTGAGTTCCTAGCAGAGATCCTTCCTAGCAGTGAAAAATGTTCTGCTAAGGTGGGTGGAAACAAGACTAGAGAGCATTTCAAGCAAATCTGAGTAAATTGCCTCACTCTGGAAAGATCCTGTACCCTGTGTACAGATGTAGGTTATAATCAAAACAGGAATGCAATACAGTAAGAAAAAAATAATAATTGCATTCAGTTGCCAGTGACTTTGTAGGAAAGCTAGGTTTTTAGAAGTCTCCAGAACGCCAGGAGACCTCCTTGCTGAGGGAGGGAGGTTGTTTTAGGAGAGATGGCCTTTGTATGCGTATGAAGGTCTTTGCCGAACCATTTGTCAGTTCATTTCCCCAACCTTTAAACATAGCAATGGCGGAAGATCACAGGAAAGGTAAGGGGCAGGCATCTCCCGGGCTGTCCCTACCATCAGACAGAAGTGAGAGGGGAGACGGCCACCTGAAAGTCCAGATGCTGAGAAAGCAAGACCCCTCCCTCCCCCCCATCTCCTCCGGAGAATTGATTCTGCTTCTGCACTGCAGAAATTCTTCCTATTTTTCAAAAAAAAAAAAAAAAAAAAAAAAAAAGGGGGGGGGGAGGCGACAGAACCCGGAGCGGAGGAACTCCAGCGGCTGCTAGAGAAGAGAGCAGGAAAGGCGCCAGGACACCCCATCTTTCATCTCTGGTCGCAGCAGATGTTCCCCTCCCGAATGCTGCGGGGCTTCTCAAGGAGTTTTTCCGCTCAGGAGAGAGACCCACACAACCCTCACACAACGTCTATTTTTATCCATTCTCCTGCCCGAACGAGCAGAATCCCTTAGCTGTGCTGACATCCAATTTAGTAAGGATCCCTGCTGGCTCAGCACGTGAGGGGGAAGCCGAAAGCCGGAGCTCTTTCCAGTCGCCATAAATATTCATCTCCTTCAGGCAGCCAACAGGGTTGCTCTTTTTTTTTTATTATTGAGAAACAAGCGGCGTGCCAGGAAGCTGGCAAGGCTGGGGAACCGCAAGGTTTCTGCGAACATTTTCCGTAGGGAGAGAGGACTGCAAATTCTCCTTGTTCTGATAGTTCCCCTATTCTTTCGAGGAAAGCGAAGGTTTTAAAAACCTGGATTCAGTTCCCCCATTCATCCAGAATCTGACCGTTATTTGCCTCCACCGAGGATTTGATGTCTGTTAGACAGTAGCTGTGGTGGTTTGTTTTTTGCAACCCTCCACAGAGCTGTGGACGACAGTTGTACAATGTAAATATTTTAACCGAATTCTTTTATTCTGAGAAGTAGATTGCTGAGCTGAATGAGCGTTCTCCCTAGTAAGCATGCAAAATGTTTCAGTCCTAGTAACTGATACTATGCATATTTTAATTCAGAGCAAGCTCCGTAGTGAAACTTAACACCTGCATTAAAATGCAAATAACCTTGCATTTTAATTGCAAGCTTTGAATCCTTTTGAAAGTGCGTGAATTCCTAAATTTTAACTTGACTAACGGGCTGGTGATATATAATCCCCTTAATTTTATTCCACTTGATATGAATTCAGGTTGACAGAATATTTCCCCGTGTTGATCTTTGCTCTGGTTCTGCCCATCCACTTGATAAATTTGAAAGAAATGCTCAGAATCTGCCAACTTTTTAATAAAAGTATCCGTAGAAATTGAATAAGTGCAATATATTCCAAATCCAAATCCTTTTAGAAGAATCCTGGGTTTCTTCTGATAGATTGAGGATGAGAGATGCTGCCTAAAATGATATGTCACATGTCACATGTATAGAGAAAAGCTTAAAAAAGAAAAGCAAGATGCTTATTTTCTTCAGAATTTTTAAAAATAATAAATGGTCTCAGAAACGCTCACCACACAATTCAACTAGGAAAATATTTTAATTAGTTTTCATATAGAAGCATTTTTAGGGCATGCACTGTATGATGAACCTGTGAGTTGTTCAATTTTCATTAACATCAGTTACATTCACCATATATTGATTTTGGAGAATAGGATACATAATCTCAACATCTGGCAGCTTTGGTCTTCCCAATAAACCATTTTAAGCCAGAGAATGTTCACATAATTCTAACAAATTGTATTGAATCAAATCCTAATATGCACAACTAAAACAGCCTTACTATACATGAAAGCAAAATATAGTAAATGCAGAGCAATTTCCAGGTGACTCTGTCCATGTTTATTTTATAGAGTACACCAGGGAGGACAAAGGGGAAGGATAAACAGACTTGCCCTGGGGCTATGTCAAAATGTCTGGCAAAATTTGCAATGAAAAGAAACTCCTTGCAATTGTCTTGGCCGCTATATCCCATTCCTTGCTGTGACAGTGCAATTTCTTCCCACTTTGGGCCATTTCTCCACTCTTCCTCACCTTCCCAAGGCCTAAAGGGTTTCTCTCAGTATAAGCTATACAATCCACCCCACCCCAGGCCTTCCACCTTGTAGGTCAGTGCTGTCTCAGCTTCTGCCATTTCATAGTCTGGGTCAATCGCTGTTTCTATATTTAGCAGGAGCTGCTTCAGCAACATTGGCTATTTATAAACCTCTCTGCCAACCTCCCCTGAGCTCCCACCCTGTCTGAATGCAAAATGAGGGGGGCTCCTGACTGCTGAGGAAGGAGGTGTGCGGCACAGCCTACTGCACTGCAGCCTTGGTTGATGGGGCTTGGAGGGGGGGGGTGAGAGAGATGGATTTATCTGCAGGCAACTGCTAACAGGCTTTCTAGATGCAGTAATGAAGGTGGCTGTTGAGGAAAATGGACCGTGTGGAATGAACTAATTAATGGAGAGCAGAAAGGCGACACAACATAAAGCTGTGTGGTGTGAAAAGGCAGTCGGGGAGGGGCAGATGATGTTGGCAGGAAAATCTAAGGTGGTCAAAAGAAAGAGTGAGCAACAAATGGAAGCTATTGCTGGGTGCATGCACACACAAATGGACAATCTTTTGAATAACTTTCTGGCTGGGTTGCATGATGAACTGAATTTAGGGGGACACCAGCTGTGAGTAAGTAGAAAATAATAGAACAATTTTTCCCCTTCAGGGATCAAACTTTTAGTGACCTTGCTGGCTGAAGATTCCTTAGGACTGTGGTTCCAATTTATTTCCATGGTGGCGAAGCTGTGATGAAAAAAGATAGCACTAGGGGACATGGTTAACTGCTTAGCAACCTCATTTGGAACTGTACTGTTAGCCTGCAGTCACACTTTTTAAAAAAATTGCTCCTATCAAGGTAAGATAAAGCCAAAGAGTAATCATGGGAAGACTAGCTTAGCAATGGCAAGTTCTAAGAAAGACAAGGCAGCCACTGTATTCTCTGCTACAGCAATGACACAGATACAAAATGCTTTGAATACTCTCCACATGGCACTGTCCAAAGTCGGGGCTGGCTGGGAATTCTGGAAGCCAAAAATCAATACATACAAAGAGTATCATTTTAAAGAAAGCTGCTTGGCCTTAGCTAAAACACAGGAAAAATGGAACATCAAGAGCATGTTCTCCCTATGCCAGGCTGGAGTGTGTATTTAACACACACAAAAAATGGGGAACAAAAATTCAATTTTGATAATGCTCCCTGTTATATATTTTGTAACTTTGTTATCACCTATTGGGATGTTTTACATAGCTATTATATGCCACCAATGTGACAACTACTTCCCTTTGGGAATATGCAATATATTTATTTATTTTATTTATTTTATGCAATTTGTATGCCGCCCTATCTCCGTAGACTCAGGGCGGCTCACAATATATGCTGATACCCATTTTCTAATTGCTACTTTTCTTTTAAAAAAATTGTTCCCAGGTTGTTTTTATGATGGGCCTTTAGGACAACTATGGTTTCCATGTGTTACTGGAAGAAAGAGAAAGCTAAAGAAGGAAGAATAAACCTGGGACTTTTCTGATGTGAAACTAAGGGATTATGAAATCGATTCTAGTGTGTTTCCAGATAAGATCCAGAGGTAATCACAGAAAGAACATCTGGAAAAATCAATGAACTTTTCCCTTTAAAAATCTGTGTCAGGTACACAGCAAAAGAGGAATGGTTATTCAAACCTGCACAATTATAAGTAGAAAAGTAGACTAGTCTGTAAAGATAATCAGAACCAATACAACAAAAATACACAATTAGCACCTCCTAGTTTTGCCACAGTTATTAGGGTTAGGCCTCTTAATCATATTTTAAACACAGTGACTATTGTATGCCATCGCATGTCATCCTCACTCAGTGATCCTAATTGGGACTGGCAACTCTGTTGATAAATGAAGCAATCATCAAGTGAAACATCATGTGACTGCCTCACTTAGTGATAGCAGTTCCAGCAGTCCTGACTGTGATTGTTCAGTGAATCAGAGTCATTAAGTGAGGCATTAGGCGACTGTGACTTGCAACTTTCTGCTGTCTTCCTTATTGCCTTTCTTGCTAGAAGCCATCTGAGAAGGCTGTGAATGGCAATTATAAGACATGAGATGCTGCAATTGTTGTAAATTTGTGATAGTTGCCAAGCACCTAAATTGTAATTATATGAATGTGGGGAGTCGTAAGTGTGAGGGCTGATCACAAGTCATTTTTTTCAGTGTTATCATAATTTTATACAGTGGTTAAACAAATGGCTATTAAGTGAGAACTACCTCTATTTATCATATGTTTTATGTTCAGTTCCATTTGGAAAATATACTGGTTTTGTAGGATCTCATAATTCAATATAGATCAGGGGTGTCAGGCCCACGGGCTGCACCTGCCCCATGGGGTGCTTAGATCTGGCCTGTGGGGCTGCCCTGCTTCCCCCTACTCATGCAGGAAACCTTACTGTGAAGGAGAAGCCTGCGGTGCCTCTGCCAGCGAAAACGGCACTTGGGAGGGCCATATGTAGCCTTCCCGAGCTCTGTTTCCACTGGCAGAGGGTTTCAGGAGGCCGTCACAGCCAAAAATGGAGCTCAGGAACTCGCACCATCACAGACACCCCTGACACAAGTGATGTCAAGCTGGCCACACCCACCCTGACCATGCCCAGCGCAGCCCACCAAGATCAGACTCAACCCTGATGCGGCCCTCAATGAAATCGAGTTTGATACCCGTGGTGTAGATCCTATTCTACAGTCATCCTTTGACTCTAATATAGAAGTTTCTCTCTACCTGTTTGGACAGGTAGAATAACAGAGTTGGAGGTGGGAGGTCTTTTAGTCCAACCCCCTACTCATGCAGGAAACCCTACTATTACTGTTAACAACAGGATTTGGGGGATGAAAATATTTGGTAGACATTTTCTTGATAGAGACTGTTCATTACAAAGCAGAAAGATGAACCTGTTCCCTAGATTTATCAGTTTTATAAGCCAGTTTTATCAGATTTGTAAGTCAGCATTATTTGTCAAATTTATCAGATTTACAAGTCAGCTTGTTAGCTACAATTTGTGACCTACTTGGTTATAAAAGTCTGTAGCATTTTGCATTCTGGATTGTATTAGCAGATGTAGTGGGAAATTAGGAGATGGATAGTACTGAGTCTTGGCCAAAGGACTTACAAAATGTTATATTTATATCACAAATTTATACAAGTCTGATAATAACAGATTACCACCGATGCAGCACACAGAATCCCAATTGTATCAAATGGAGAAGTTCCCAGACAAAAGCTGAATAGCAATAGCAATAGCACTTAGACTTATACACCACTTCACAGTGCTTTACAGTCCTCTCTTAAGTAATTTACGGAGTCAGCATACTGCACCCAACAATCCAAGTCGTCATTTTACCAACCTTGAGAGGATGGAAGGCCTGATGTGTTTGATGACCTGAATAATGGATCCTGATAATCTATACAAATTGCTTTTATAAGACCTGAGGTTGCACAGTGGTTAGATTGCGATATTGAAGGCTAACGCACTAATCATTCCAGGAGTTCAATCCTCGCTGAGGATTGAGGCTCAAGGTTGATTCAAACAATGCTTACTTGGAAACTTTTGCAAAATGTCAAGGAACTATAAGGCAGTGGTACCGAATCTTTTTACCCCCGGGGACTGGTTTCATGGAAGACAATTTTTCCATTGATGGTCCCATGGAAAAATCAAAATTGGTTTTGATTTTGGCAAGAAAATCAAAATTGGTTCTGATTTTGCTCACTTGTCTGCTGCTTTCCTCCAGCTGTGTGGCCAGGTTCCTAACAGGCCATGGACCAGTTCCTGGGAGTTGGGGACCCCTGCTATAAGGTATTGTGTTCTGATACCCTATTTCTCTGAAAATAAGACCTATCCAAAAAATAAGCTCTAGCATGTTTTTACGCATGAGGCTAATATACAGTAAGCCCTACCTCTAAAATAAGCCCTACTTAAGAGCCTGCGCAGCTGGCCAGCTGCCCATTTCATCTGGTTGGTCATAGTGCTGCGGCTATAAGGCGAGGCGGAATAATGGTGGGGCTGTCCCACAAGCCCTGCACGGCCTCCTGCCCTGCCACAAGTAAACAGAAGTGGGCCTCATGTACATGGGGAAAAAAAGACACCCCCCAAAAATAAGTCCTAGGACTTATTTTGGGGCCGAAAAGAAAATAAGACCCAGCTTTATTTTTGGTGAAACATGGGTAAAACAAACACAGGTAGTCCTTGACTTACAACCACAATTGAGTCCAATATTTCTGTTGCTAAGTGAAACATTTGTTAGGGGAATTTTGCCCCATTTTATGACATTTCTTGCCATGGTGGTTAAGTGAATCACTGCAGTTGTTAAGTTAATATCATGGTTGTTAAGTGAAGTGAATCTGGCTTCCCCATTGGCTTTGCTTGTCACGTGATCACATGACCCTGGGACACTGCAACTGAGTCAGTTGCCAAGCATTCGAATTTTGATCACATGGCCCTGGGGATGCTGCAATGGTTGTAAGTGATCAAAATGGCCGTAGGACACTTTTTTCAGTGCCATTGTGATTTTGAATGGTCCCTAAATAAACTGCTGTAAGTCATGACCTTTATTACGAAACTTCGTCTCATAAACATGATTTATTACCATATTGTAAATCTTCTGTTTGAAGCTGGGTTTTTAAATATTTGTTAGTTCTCAAATATAAAACCAATTATGGAAACTTGATAAACTGCAAATATTTTTAGTTAGAAAATCATGGGAATTATAATTGGGAAGTGTATGAATGGTTTCTCAGACTACACAGTCATTCATGGGATTGTTAAACTAACATTCAGCTAGAGACTTTCTCATTATTAGTAGAAGCTGGGAAGAGAGTGGCGTCCTTGTGATTCATGAGAAGGCTGCTGGAAAGAGAAACCCACTGTTATAATGGACATATTTTGTTGCTAAAATAAAAATAGTTCAGCTGCTAGAGTTACAACAAGCCTTTTTGGACTTGTTTGGAAAATAACTTTTGATCTGGGCCTGAAAACTTAGGCCAGGACCTGAAGTACTGTAGACATCCTTGGAGCAGCCAGTTCCTAGGCATGTATTAGTGGAAACTGTATGTTCTCACCCCTTCTACTGCACAAGAGCCAGTGAAGGCCTCCCTAAAACAACTACATAGCAAAGAAGAGATTATCCAAAGAAGAAAGGCACGGCTACCCAATCAGAGAAATGGACAGCTGAAGTGCAGCACACTCTGGCTTCATCCACTGGCGAGTTACCAAAATCCATCAATAATGATTCAAACAATAGTATCAGGAAGAAATTTAAATGCCAATTTATGAGTTGACAATGTGTTTTGTTTCTGAAGGACCGAACTCAAGTCTCTTCTTTTTTCTCTCTCTGTATCTATCCTTTATTGATGTGAGCTGCTTTGGGAGATAATAGTGTGAAAAGCCAGATCAAATTATGCTCAGGAAATGATATCCCTCATATTCTTTAGGGGAGACATAGAAGCTAGATATTATCAAATCTTGGTAAGAATCAAGTACTGATGCATTTTAAATAGCCTTTTGGTTGTTTACCTATTGCGCTGTGTGTCTCTTGCTCTGTGTTTCAGTCCTTTAGTCCTCTAGTGAAGAGCTTGAGAAGAAGGAGCCTCTTGAAGGGACCTGCTTTAAAATTCTGTAGATCTGGCTCTTTTCTGTTTTCTAAGTAAGCCCCACCTTGAATATTGATCCTATTGTGGAGCTTTTGTAGGAAGAAAAGAAAGAGGCTCTAAAATAACAGGGAATAATATCGGCTTAACTAACATGTTTATCAGTCCCCATTAGGGCTGGATCTACCATTATATGGCTTGATGGAATTGAATTAGATGGCAAATCCAATCCTCCCTAACCCCAGCATATTCTTCTCTGTTGAAAGACCCCTAATATATGATAAAATCTGATTAGTACTACCCAAACCAGTGTATCATTCTGAGTTCTCTTTATCCCCAAGATTTAAAGAAATTTGCTTGGGAGGTTGAATGGGAGAATTCCATTTTGCCTGTTGTCTGAGGCAGGCCCTCATAATAGTTCAAATTCAAATCTTTATTGTCAGTGCACAACATATGTGCAATGAGATTGGTTGAGCTCCCTCAGTGTACCCCGCACAACACAATACAACTCACAGAAGACAGAAAATCCCTAACCCAATAAATCATATTAAAAAAACACCCAGTGCTATTGCACCAGTGTGAACATGTTACATATTGCGCCAGCTCCGGAGTTCATTATACTACATAGTTAATGATGTTATTTCTCCTATAGGAGTCTGACAGCCCACTGATAAAAACTGTTCTTCAGCCTGTTTGTGCGGCTGGCTATATTTCTGTATCTCCTTCCCAATAGTAGGAGGGTAAAGAAGGGATGACCAGGGTGAGAGTTGTCCCTGAGAATTTTCTTCACTCTTCTAAGGCAGCAAACCCTAGCAATCTCATCTAGTTCTGCCTGTGCATGGTTATTTTGCTCAGTCTTATCATTTTTCTAGCTTAATGAGGCAACAAAAACGGTGAAAAAAAACAGCTTGAACTTGCTCTGCATGATGACTTCTTTAAAAGCTCCTTAAGACCTGGGTATAATATTGCCATGCACTTTTGTTTTTGTGGCCCCCATTAATCTTTTTGGAGTTGCTTAAAGGAATTAAAAAAAATTTTTTTTTGATAAGTATCGAGGAAATATCAAGAGCAGGGGTGAAATGCTCCCAGTTTGGACTGGATTGCCCGATCCGATAGCGATGGCGGCAGGGGGTTTGGAGAACCGGTAGCAAAAATCCCTCCCTCACTCCCCATGCCCAGCTGAGCCTCACAATCATCAGAGGCTTTCTTTTTTAGTTTTAAAAGCATTTTTTCTACAACCTCTTTGGCCAAAAAATGCTTTTAAAAGTAAAAAAAAAAGCCTCTGATGATCACACGGCTCAGCTGGGATCGTCAAAGGCTTTTAAAAGAAAAAAACCCTTTTTTTCTTTTAAATGCCTATAACGATCCAAGCTGAGTTGCCTGATCAGCAGAGGCTTTTTAAAAAAGCCTCTGCTGATCAGGCAACTCAACTGGGATCGTCAGAGCCTTTTGAAAGCATTTTTTTACAACCTCTTCACCTAAGAGATTGTAGAAAAAATGGTTTTATAAGTTAAAAAAAAAATTGGCCATGCCCACCCAGTCACATTACCCCCAAGCCACGCCCACAGAACCAGTAGTAACAAATTTTAGATTTCACCACTGATCAAGAAGAAATGTAAATTTGCATCAGCTTAGAAGACTAATGAGATTTCCTTCTTTTTCCTGGCACTCTACTTTTGGATCAAAAGTGTTTAGAAGAGACGTTTTCTTGTGATTTCCGGATCCAGCATGCCCTTTTCATAACTGTACCCAAGATCATTGTATTTTCATGAGAGGAACAGACATATTCATAATCCTCTTGGAGAACTATTTCATGAGAACAGGTTGATTCCCTATGAAAGGAAAACACCGAGGACATTCCAAGAAGGTGCCAAGGGAGAAGTTGCTTTTTCCTAATCTCCATGAGAAAAGGAAGTTTTCAGATCTAACCTATAACTCCCCAAGTCAAGTAAAGTCCATTAGCCACATATAATCACAATGCCCAACAGATCTTGCCATTGGCCTTGTTATCTAAGGCTGATTGGAGCTGAAGTCCAGATATCTGTGTTACTTCTTTGCCTGGCATAGCAGAAACTATGGCTGAATTTCAGTACCATATTCATAATTGGATGAGGAAGCATAGAGAATGTTTTCACAACAAGCTAAATCTAGTTTAGTGATAAACATCGGTAAGCTTCCTACCTTTCTGTTGCATAGTAGATGAAATAGCAAATGTGGCCATTTTTAGATTGGCTACCATTCCGTCATTCATTGTAATGGCTGCCCATTAAAAAGGAATCTCTTAATAATTAAAAAGAAATGCCCATGATAGCCTCATCAGGAATCAAGTGACTTGTTTTTAGATCTTTATCCCACCTTTATTTTATACAGCTTGTGTTATCTCCTATCTTTCCACAACTACTCTATGAGGTAGGTTGGAATTACTGGCCAAAGCCACCCCAGCCGGTTTTCATACCTAAGGAAGATTAGAAACAATGGTTTTATGGTTTCTAATCAAGCATCTGAACACCACACCAAACTGAATGGTGGAGATGAAAGATGCAACATGAAGCAATAACCTGAATAAATAACAATAGAACACATCATGAGGGCAAATTGTATTGAACGTTCTTTGCCCTGACCTCAGTTTAAACTAAACATGGCCTGGATAGGAATATTACATTAGACCTAACCACATTATAGAGTAATCAGATCATATCAGTTGAACAGATCAGATCACAGTGGGACAAAGACATAAGAAATAGTCTACAAACACAATTCTCTGAATTCATATACCACACTATGACAAAAGCAAACACCTCACATTATAATTGGCATGGTGTGTAGCCAGGACTGTGTGGGGCAACTTCAGCTTGCAATTTTTTTCTAAGGGCAAGCTCCTTTCCCACCTAGACATTTATATTTTAAGTTAAAAATAAAACTGCTGAAAATCAGAACTTGGAGTATCTAAGACAGGGGTTGGCAGCCTTAAACACTCAAAGAGCCACAAAGCTCCTAACCGGAAGCCCTCCATTCAATTCTGAAGCCGACCGGAAGTCTATTTCCCTACAATAGAGTTTCCTCCTTGAGCGGTATCCTTTTTCCTCTACCTGTCCTAGCCAAAAGCCCTATCAATTGTGGAGCCAACCAGTGATGGAGCCGCAACAGAGAGATCAAAGAGTCACAAAGGTGCTAACCGGAAGCCCTCCATTCAATTCTGAAGCCAACCGGAAGTCTATTTTCCCTACAATAGAGTTTCTCCTAGAGCAGTGTCCTTTTTCCTCTACCTGTCCTAGCCAAAAGCCCTATCAATTGTGGAGCCAACCAACTACAGGGCAGCAGAGAGATCAAAGAGCCACATGTGGCTCCAGAGCTGCAGGTTGCTGACCTTTGATCTAGGAGGCCTTCATGGCCTTAGGGGTTGAATCCAAACCTTGGTTCAATTATAGCTTGCCACTGATGTAACACTTCAAAGGCCATAGAGCAAAAAAAGAATATGCAAGCAGCAGACTGGCCACAAAGCCAGTTGGAAAACCTGCTTCAGAGAGAAGTGTTCAATCAATGTCACTGTAGGTTGTTCTAAATCTTTGGTTTCATTGCTGTCAGAAGTTTCTTCAACAAATGCCTCTTAATTATAGCTTTTCCTTTTGAAAATAAAGGAAAAGCTATAGTTAGGGATGTCCTGGAGAATGGTGATGTCCTGATTTTCATTAATGGGGTCTGAATTTACTGGACTGAAGCTTATAACTAGCATTGCAATGTAGATCCTGCCATCATGGCAAGTCCAATCATCAATTCAAATCAATACTATTCTCCTTGCTCCATCATTAGATAAGTTTGTTTAATTGGTGTTAATATGTTAAGATACAGAAATCTAGTAGCTGGAGCAGTGGAGTTATGCAGTGAGTCAGAACACATAGCTATGGTGGATTGGTTGTAGATTCTATTGGCCTGTAAAGACAGCACGATGCTAGAGGTTACAGGAATGGGAGGAGGATTTCCTGTGGCTCATCTTAATGAGACAAATCATCTTTCATGCAGCCTAAAGATAGCCTAAAGATTTGTGGAAAGTTGTAAGCAATCCTCCAGCAAATCTCAATAAGGAGGGGCAAAGACAAAATGAAAAAGCAGAGGCAGCATAATTTTGTGCTTGGAAGATAGTCAGATAATACATGTGCATTGGCTTACATCTGCTAGAGAATGCTGGCTGGCCTTATGTAGAATTTATATAAGAGACACTGCAAGCAGGAAAGTAACTCTCACCAGAAAACTTTATGGGACAAGACTACTGTCTGGAAAAAGAGTGTCAGATCACCTGCGGTTCATGAAGAAAACTTTCATTGAATTAGAAGAGCAAGATGTGATGTTTTCAGAACCACAAAACTTGTATGTTGTTCCTAGTTCCTTTGCTGATGTTTGGGACATGTTAATCAGTGGTGGGTTCCTCCCGGTTCTGTCCGATTCTTGTGAACCGGTAGTAAAAGCGGCGGGAGGCTCTGCCTACCCGCCCGGATGTTGCAATGAATGATCTGTGCATGCGCAGAAGCGTGCATGCTCCAATTGAGAACTGGTAGTAAAAGTAAGTAGAACCTACCCCTGATATTAGTATCAAGCCTTGAGTCCATGGACAACTGTGATTTAACTATGAGCTATGTAACTGGGGGACTTTTGGAAGAAGAGAAAAAATACTACTAATTTGCAACTCAGTCAGAAAGAAACTGCATTCCAGAAAGATAACAAGATGGGAGAGAAAATCTATATAGTAAAACACTGCTTTGCATATGGATCTATTCAGGATATCCAGAGAAATTACCCAGTAAGAAGATTTAAAAGATACAAAGCAGGAGAGAGAAAGCACAATGACAGAAAAAGGAAGACACACAGATTTCTGTGATGACAGCAATCAGGAAAGACACTAAAGATATGTAGTTGTTGGACAGTTGGCCAAGTGGGCATATTGTAAATAACTCAAAACTTTTTTCCACTCTAGGACCAGCTACCAAGGAATATGTAAGCCTGGCATATGGTAATCATTCTTTTACATAGGGGCAAGGAACAGTATATGTACCACATATTGGTAAATCATTTGATTGACTTTTATGTGTGCCAGATTTAGATTACAATTTGCTGAATGTATCTTGCTTAGACAATGAAGGGTATGAAGTAATTTTTGCAAAGGGTACATGTAAGGTCCAAAAGAATAATAGGGTGCATGCACAAGGTTTGAAACTGAAAAAATTGTATGTTTGAACCACAATGAAAGTGGTGGGAGTGTGCCAACAATCTTTTCTAATGAACCAAAACATAATTGGTGTGCATATTTTTTACACAGAAGGGTCATACATGCTTTAATGTATTGCAGGAAATGCCTGACCTGGCTTAGGTTTGAATGTAAAATATTGTGACAACTATTTGGATTGCGCTATTTGCAGAGGCAAAATTGAAAGTATATCCAGTCAGCAAAAGAAATGAAAGCCAGGATTTTTCAGTTACTACATGCTGATTTAAATGGCTCTCTATCCACATCAATGGAGGGGCTAAATTTGTTGATGATTTCTCAAGATATGGGTTTTGTTATTTACTAAAAAGCAAAACAGAAGTATTTCAGCAATTTAAGTAATGTTCATTAAGAGAAGGTATAGTCAATGTGTATGTCAGCCACAAATAGACAAAAGTACAGAGTTATGTCTAACATTTTTCAGCAATGGCTGAGAAAAAAGGGCATAACACATAAAAAGATGAAACCCTACATTCCAGCAGAGAATGGAATTATTGAACACAGAAATGGTGTGTTACAGACTATGAAAGATGCATTACTAGCAGATGCAGGAATGAGTAAGTTGTATTGGTATGAAGCAATTTTAGCTGCCAATTATTTGGTCAATAGTCTATGGAGTTCAGCAATTAATCAAACTCCATATTACATGTTGTAGAAAATACAACCATCTTTGGCACATTTAAGAATCTTTGGCAGCAATGCATGGGTGCACATTCTCAAAACAATTAGGAGGAAAGGACAGCCAAAGGCAAGGAAATTGAAATTTATAGGTTATCACAAACAGGCTCAAAGACGTATAGATTTATAGATGGACACAAAAAATGTTATTATCTCATGTTCTGCAAATTTTTCTGAATATGAGAATTGAGAAAAAGTACATGCCAATACTGAAATTTTAATGCCCGGTAGTCAGAAGTCTCCAATGAATGAACTTTCACCCTGGCGCTTTAAACTGACACGTTAAATAGGAATCTGAGAGTAGCTTAGGATCTGAGTGTAGAGCAGAGAAATGTTTAGAAAGTGACATTCCAGTGAAATAGGAACAGTTTATTCCACAGGGGTCTAAAAGAGTAAACAAAGGTGTTCCTATAAAATTACCGAGAAGTATTGAATTTGCCTATGGCAGAACAGAAGAAATGTAAATAATTTAGAAGAAATAAAGAACTATTTAGGAATATAAATAAAGAAACTACAAGAAAGAAGGTATGTTCTAAGAAAAAAGAAGATAATATACAATTGTTTAAGGATTTGGATATTGAAGTGAAAGGAGCTATACCAGTATTTGAAGATAACACAACTTGTAAACAAATGGCAACAGATGAGAGAGTAAAAAAACTAGAGGCAAACATTTTTATTTTATTTTATTTATTTATTTGTCAAGCATGTATAAGATAACAGATAACATTAAATGTTCATTTAAATTTTTTTGTTATGTCAGAGAAGAAGTGAAAGAAAATGTAATAGACCTAATTTATCGTCCATCGGACTGTAATTTGGCTAACCTCTTGACAAAACCATTGGATATGCAGAAATACAAGGATCTTGTGAAACAACTTGGTTTAAATGCTATCTAGGTATAAATTGGGGAGGTGTTAAGATATTTAAATTTAGTAGCTGGAGCAGTGGAGTTCAAGGGTGGGTTTCACTTATCTTTGCTACTGATTCGCTCGTGCACACATGCTCACTTTGCTTGCGCATACACCATTTCTGCACATGTGGAGAAGCTAGTGCGCATGCACAGATCATATTTGATGATGTCTGGCTGGGTGGGTGGAGCCTCCCGCTGCTACTGCTTTCAGTTCACTTGAACCAGGGCAAAGCAGTAGCAACCCACTGGTGGAGTTGTGTGGGGAGCCAGAACATGTAGTTGTGGTTGATTGTTGTAGATTGCTTGCTCCTGCATGAGGCAATTTGTAGTGTGATTGGTTGCTGTAGGTGTGGAAGGGCAATTTCCCTTTCCACCCCACCTTTTTATCCTGTGTGTATATGTGTGTTCTCTTTAATTTACCTTATGATGCTCCTGCTGTGTTGATTTACCTGATGATGCTCCTGTTTGCCTGACTATCTTATTTGCTGTAAATATATTTATTTATATAAAACTACAAGTTCGTGTCAAAGTCTCTGACTTCATTTGGACACCTGCTGCAGAATTCCCTGACATAACATGTTGGAGGCTCTATTCACTCTATAATCCTGCTGAAAGTAAAGCTAATGAGAGAACAATGACTCTTCTTTTCGAAAGCTGAAGAACCAGAAAGCTCCATCTCGATATCATATAAAAACGGGGAAGAGAGAAAGGATTGGTTTTTCTGAAGTCAGTTTCCAGGTTCAACTCCAGTTTATAGATAAGTGTACCAATACAAAATGAGGATTGCACCTTCCCAAAGCAAAACTGACTCCATCATTACGTAAGGGAGGCTTTGTACTGGGGAGAGTTCTGGTAGAAGGGGGAGAAGATCTCTGTCTGAACTGGTTTGCTCTGTGGCTTTCATTCCTTTCCTTTGGGCTTTCTATTGCTTTACATTCACTCATGGCTGCTGGAGAGTGGAAGTTGGGAGGGGATATTTATTTATTGAAAGGATTTGTACGGCCAGCCTCCTTAAGCAATCCTGATGGAGCTCACAATAACACATTTGAACGTATGACCTTCAAGCACACAATCATCAGAGACCGAAGCGGACTCTGACAATGATTTGTTATCCTCTCTTGTTTGAACTGAGCTGGCCCTGTTTCCCAGCTCCTTTTTTTTCCCAAGCAAGCAACCTTTCTTTAATATTGTGCCTCTTTCATGCTGCACCAATTCTGTCCCCTAAGTCTCAGCTCTGTGCAGAAACATCTCAGCATCTCAGGAACCCCATGTGTTTCCCTGTTGCTTGGTAACCAGGGATTTTTCAAGAGAGATGAATTAAGCTTTTCATCCTGCTCTCTCATGATTTTGCTTCTTCCATGAGCCCGAGCACTCCTCTCCCTGTATATACTTGTACACATGCAAGCATGCGCATGCGTACATATGCACGTACACACACACACACACACACACACACACACACACACACCAGCAGCACCAGAAAGGGCAGCACGTTCTAAAAATAGCTCCTGGTGGGAAAGTGCTGAGTGCCTGAACGGAGGGAAATCCTAATGAGGTTCCGGAAAGGAAACACCTGGGGCTGCCATAGCTTCAAATGTAGTAGAAGCTAAAAATACATTGGCAGTATATAATCTGAAGCCTTTGAGACAAGCGTCGGTGCTGTTGTGGGCAAAGAATAATGGGCCGTAATTCTAGATAAGCCATTTTCATTACCTTTTCAAGGTTTAGAGCTATAAAATCCTGGGATTACTGATCTCTGAACAAGGCATCTGCTTGCATGTGAAATGGCTCCTCTGGGATGCCCATTCGAGTGTGCCCAACTTCAAAGATAAGGGCAAGGTGAGTAAGATCTATCTAGTGGACTGCACACAACCCCGAACCCCAGTTAAAGGCACCATCATTTTTCATGTTTTTCAATCTGGAGGCATGATATATCTATTTTGCAGTTTAACATACTCTCAAAAAAAAAAATCCAAAAAACCCGCACCCACATCTCCATTGCTCCTGCCTTATCTTTCCTGGTGCTATAACTCTGCTGCCTTTGGTGGCAGAAAGAGAGAGGGAGGGAGAAGAAAGTGTCAATCCTGACCACAAAAAACACTGGGCACACTTGTTCTCAGGTGTCCTCATATTGGTTACTAATAATCATGCTGCCGCTATCTATCTATTTTTAGAGTACAAGAAACAATTATATTCCTCCAAGCTTTCATTCAATGACACCGTAATTCTGCTTTTAATCATGCCACTGCTAGTTTGTTTCCAGGTGTTTGTTTCCAGCCAGGTTACCTTAAAAACATTTTGGCTGTTTTTACTGCTGCCTTGATTCAAAATTGTGTGCCAGAAAAACTCCTGACATTTTGGCATTTTAAGCCACCCTCTCAGTCAAAATATAGAACCCCAGTGGCTCTTTTAAACTGTAAGCCTGAAAGAGAATTCTGTAAGATGGTAACAAGAGGTTTTGGAAAACAGGTGCAGAATTGACCTTCTCTCTTTTATTTCCCATTATTTATTTATTTAGGTGTCAAGTTCGGTTCTTCTTAATTGAGGCATGATCCCAGCCAGCTGCCCAGTAAATAGGTTATTGTCGCAATACAGCCAAAGGGCAGACAAATATGCCAGGCTTACATTGCAGTTTCAAAAACACAAGGAAGAAATTGAATTAGTATGTTCCGGTGTGCTCTGGTTGTGTAGCATTAGTTCCTGGTGTGAAGTTCAGAGAAACCAAGATGGATTATTATTGTGAAGCTTACTTTTCTCTTAGAATTTGAGGATCAGGGCTGTCTTAATTAATCTAGAAAGAGTGGCATTTGCCACTTGTAGGCATTTCTTATAAAATGTAGCAACAGCCATTAAGTCAGATATCTTTAAAAGAGATTTAAAAATTTAGGGAAGGTCAAATTTACCCATTGTAATCTCCCTCTCTACAAGGCCATCCTGTAAACATCGCTGGTTCATGAATAAGAATCAACAAAACCCAGAGTCTTCATCATTGGTGGGTTTCAAATTTTTTTACTACCAGTTCTGTGCATGTGGCTTGGTGGGCGTGGCATGGCTTGGTGGGGGTGGCAGGGGAAGGATAGTGTAAAATCTCCATTCCCTCTCCAATCCAGGGGAAGGATACTGCAAAATCCCCATTTCTTCCCGATCAGCTGGGACTTGGGAGGCAGAGAATAGATGGAGGCGGGGGCAGTGAGAATTTTTACTATCAGTTCTCCAAACTACTTAAAATTTCTGCTAATGGTTCTCCAGAACTGGTCAGAACCTAAGGAAACCCACCTCTGGTCTTCATGAATTGAATGTGGATTCCCCAGTAGCATTTTCCCATGGATTCTTTGTTATTTAGCCAATGTGGTATTGAAGATACTGGATTTAGGACTATCAGATCTGGGCTGCAAAAATCTGGATGACCAGTTTGGTACTACCCTAGTCCATGGCAGCAGTTATTTTGTGAGAATCTTTACTAGAATCCAAACATTTAGCAATGTTTAGCAATCAAGAACTAAGTGCAAAGATGTAAATGTAAAACAGAAAAGCCAGTCTATTGCAAATCAGGTGGATCAGTTGATTCATATTTTCTTTAATTTTGCTCATTCCTATCAAGATAAACTTGGAATTGCTTATAAATTTCTTATAGGTTTAAGAATTTCAGACATCCATCTTTCTTCTGGTCTGGAAGGCTTATTTCTATCCCATTCTTGTGAGGGCTATATATAATTTCATGTAAGGGGTGGGAAACTTTCTTCATATGCTCAGAGGCAGTGAATTTGTACTTTCTAGGATTGATTTCTTAGTTTCCAAGGCTTAAAGGGAAGATCATTGTCAGTGTTTTCTATTCTAATTAGAATATTCTCATTCAGTGATCTTGGATTTGTTATTCTTGCTTTGTGAACATCTTACTGAGCCTGCTTGATTCACCAATGGTTCAAAAGGGAAAAGTATACACTCAGCTTTTCATGGCAGAATAATGGAAGGAAATAGTTTTTTGGGGTTAGCAAACAATTGCTGCCTGAATCTTGCTGACCCCTGGAGGTCTTTCATAGACCGTACACTTTCCCTTCACACTTTCTATTGCTCAATAAGTGGACATTGAACTTGGGATGAAGGTTGGTTGATTGCCTTCCTTCCTCTCTTTAAAACATTACAATGGAAGGCTCTATCCTGAATGCAACAGTGGCTAACTTTTATTTGAACTGTACAAAGAGTCTCTTTTCCTTACTCAGTGTTGGGATTGTTAAATTGCATTGCGTGTTGTAATCTGCTCTGGTTCTTTCATCCAAAGAATTCAAGCTGAAATAAACAGCAAAGCCATTTGCTTGTTTGCCATCTGTCGTAGCAACCTTTTGATTGCCTCTGATACCTGCCTATGTAAATGATTGTAACAATGCTTGCTTAATGGCACCTGGCACATTTTATTCTAGGAGGTCTTTGAACAGCAAAAAGTGAGCATTCCAGAATTGGTAAGATGACACTTTTCTATTGGAGTGGTTTATATTGATGGAATCATATGTGAAATGCTGAAGACGGTGCTAGAAAGTCAGTGTAGGATCAACTTCAGATTAGTAAAAAAATATCTCATAACAGGTAGTCCTTGACTTTCAGTTCATTTAGTGATCGTTCAAAGTTACAATAGCACTGAAAAAAAGTGAATTGTGACTCCTTTTCACACTTACAACCATTGCAGCATCCCCTTGGTTATGGGATCAAAATTCAGATGCTTGGCAACTAACTCATATTTATGATGATTGCAATGTCACTGAGTCATGTGATCACCTTTTACCACATTTTGACAAGCAAAGTTAATGGAGAAGCCAGATTCACTTAACAACCATGTTTTTAACTTAACAACTGCAGTGATTCACTTAACAAATGCGGTAAAATGGGGCAAAACTCACTTAACAATTTAGCAACGTAAATTTTTGTGCTCATACTTCGAGGACTACTTCCTCAGTGTTTCACGTTGGAAGTATGAGTCCAATGACACTGACTCTTCTGTACTCATGACTTACTGACTGAAAGAGACCTTGGGGTGTAAATAGTTAAGGATTGATTCTGTGTTTCCTCTTTATCTCTCTACTTGTTTGATGCCTAAGAGATAGTTGAACTGAAGTCACTTCCTTCTGCCTTTCTTTCCTGGTCATGATCACAATGACTTGTTACTGTCAGATAACTCATATAGGTAAGCCCCCAGCAAAATCTTCCCAGTCACACATGCAAAGAGCATGTACAGTAGAATGTTTCACCTGGTAAAATGTAGATGCTAGACTTTGCTTTTCCCTATAAAGTATTTACTGAAAATATATTCCATTGTGTTTGTAAAACCCATTTCACTAAGTTTGCATTCAAGCTCTCAGAAATGCTTTCACAAACTGTCTCATCCCCAAGAATCCTAACTGTGAGTTTAAGATGGAAGTAGACATACCTGGGTGCTATTTTAATTTCTTGAATGCGCTGGACTACCTGACACAATGCATCATTCAGGTGCACTGTGGGCTCCTCTGGAAGGAAGAGCAACATAAAGATCATGATCACTATGATCACCTCACTTGTCAGATAAGCCCAGGGTAAAATCTACATTGATGGCTTATCTTGAGCCCAGGGAGCTACCTAGATTTAACAGACTAACCGAGTTGGAAGGGACTTTATAGGTCATCTAGTCCAACCCCCCCCCCCCCCCCCGCTCAAGCAGGAGACTCTATACCATTTCTGACAAATGGCAGTCCAATCTTTTCTTGAAAGTCTCAAGTGATGAAGCTCCCACAACTTCTGAAGCAACTTCTGTTCCATTGGTTGACTGTCAGAAAGTTCCTCCACATTTCCAGGTTGAATCTCTCCTTGGTCAGTTTCCATCCATTATTCCTTGTCTGGCCTTCAGGTGCTTTGGAAAACAGCTTGACCCCCTCCTCTCTGTGTCAGCCCCTCAAGTATTGGAACACTGCTATCATGTCTCCCCTGGTCCTTCTCTTCATGAGACTAGCCATGCCCAGTTCATGTAACCGTTCTTCATATGTTTTAGTCTCCAGTCCCCTAATCATCCTGGTTGCTCTCCTTTGCACTTTTTCTAGAGTGTCAACATCTTTTTTATAGTGTGGTGATCAAAACTGGATGCAGCAGGTGAGGTTTTACTAGGGCTTTATAGAGTGGTATTTGTACCTCACTTGATCTTGATTGTATCCCTCTGTTAATGCATTTTAGGATTGCGTTGGCTTTTTTAGCTGCCGCTGCACACTGCTGGCTCATATTTAGCTGATTGTCTACTAAGACTCCAAGATCCCTCTTATAATCACTGTTATTAAGCCTCATTTCCCCCAGTTTATGTGTGTGCTTTTGGTTTTTCATACCTAAATGTAAGACTTTACTTTTCTCTACATTGAATTTCATTTTGTTAGATAGGGCCCAGTGTTCAAGTCTGACAAGATCCATCTGGATCTTGAGCCTATCTTCTACAGTGTTAGCTATTCCTGCCAGCTTCGTATCGTCTGCAAATTTGTTGAGTTCCCCTTCTATTCCCTCATTTAAGTCATTTATGAAGATATTGAAGAGTGCTGGGCCTAAGATGGAATCTTGTGGCACCCCAGTGCTTACTTCTCTCCATGTAGACTTAGACCCATTAAGGACTACTTGTTGAGTACAGTTTGTCAGCCAGTTGTGAATCCATCTCATGGTGAAGCTATCTATCCCACTTTTTTCTAGCTTACGAAAAAGTAGGTTGTGTTCTATTTTGTCGAATGCCTTGCTGAAGTCTAAGTATATTATGTCCACAGTATTTCGCTGGTCTACTAATTTAGACTATGTTGAAGAATGAAATAAAATTGGTTTGGCATGATCTGTTTTTAACAAACCCATACTGACTGCTAGTTATTACTTTACTCGTTTCTCAGGTATGTTACTTTTTGATGCTGAGTTGGAATCTGTTCAGAAATAAATTAGACTTTGACAGTAGGGTTGATGTTGGATAGGTTACTTCCTAAGGCAGAACAGTAAAAAAAAAAAATCTACATCAAGATGCTTGCTGTGTTATGCAGGAGTGATCAAGCTGTTTTGGCACCCAAGGAAGATAATATGTAAGCACTTCTCCCTTTTCCTGGCACTAAAAACACATAATAATTATAAATGAAACAGCTAACAATTTGCTACCCTTTCATGTTATCCAAACTGGCTGAGGTCTGAGAAGATCTTCCTTAACAAGCTTTTCCAAATTATATGCTGACCTCTTCCGAAGTCATAGAGAGATGTTAATTCTGTCCCCTTCTCTGCCCTCTTGGCTTAGAGAGAAAAATCTTTTCTTTTGTTTTTACTGCATTCATGGATGTTTTTTTCCTAACGGGAAAAATAGCTTGAGAGGAAGTAATTTCTATTGTTGAAATGATGGGGAATGACAAGATATAACTTAATTTGGATGGTCTCAGTTTCATGGCCTCTGCATCTGAGGCCATGATGAGACCACATTTAGTGGTCTCTTTAATGAGACCACATTTAGTTTGACATGTCCACATTTTAATCTTAATTTTTAAGTACCCTATTCTAAGATATTTTATTTTAATAAGATTCTCTGGAAATATATTGAAAGGCAAGGAAGAGATTAAACAAATAAATTTAATAAATAAAATCAATTTAAACCATGGTAAAATAAGCCTAACTGATGACAGAAGTATAAAACCAGTTTGCCAACAAACTAAAATGAAAAGCCACAAAAACATTCATTTATTACTTGTGTGGTAGCTAGGATTGCGCAATGTTTTAAGCAAGTTCAAAATGGATGTCTAGTTGATGGAAAGCCCATCGGTTGTCTTGGTAAATTGTGTAACCATGCTATCAGGTTAAGCTCTAATATAATTGATTTATTTGAGCATAACTTGTTATGTGAATGCAGCATTTTTGTTTTGTTGACTTGGTTTCAGAACTGAGGATGCTCCACTAGTGTTTAATTTACATGTTGTTGCATGCTGTGAGCTGACATTATGCAATGGAATGTTGTAGGAATTGCTAAATGTGTGCCTTAGAGAGAGATGCACTTTATTATAAAGAAAAAGGGAATATGGCTTTATCATATATAGTGTATATGTATCAGTTAATGATAGAGCATTATTATATCCTGCTTTTCAGTCAACTTGGGAATTGTATCCAGTAGTCCCTAATTCAGGTTTATCGTTAATGATGGTGAGCTTGCTGAAGAACTATTGGCCTACATCTATACTCTGTATGCTAATAAGGCTAGTTCAGCAGAGAACTGTTGATCTTGTTGTCTATGCAAATATAGGAGTACAATTTATGAAGACATGCTTTGCATTATAATAGAAGCCACAGCTAGTAAGAGCCCTCATTTGTCTTTGCACTATATTCACAGGAGCATTAATAAAAAAACATGTTCCCTTAACAGATGAATGCAAGTGATTAACTTGTTTCATCTCTTAGGACCAGATTATCAATTGTCCTGGATATTGTTACCAGACAGAATAAGCCTGATGCTAAAGGTGAACTTGCGATCCAGTTTGGTATCCTGCTTAAGCGACCAGGCCTTAGGCACAAAGCCAGCTGGGTGATCTTGAGTTAGTCACTTTCTTTCAACCCTAGGAAGGGGACAATGGCAAACCACTTTTGGAAAAACCTTGTCAAGGAAACTTTATGGAGATGTCCAGGCAGCCTCTGAGAAACTGGACACAACTGAATGTAAGCAGGAGGAAAAAAAGGTAATTCTTGACTGTAAGTCATTTCTGTGATCTCACAAGATTAGTTCCCGTTTTGCATTAAAATTGGTGGTACTCATATCGATCAGCATGTCCCCAAACTTCTCTCTTAGTATCCACCAGGTTCCTTGTCTTTCCTGACTTTTAAATCAGAAAAGCCTTGGAAAAAAAAGAAAACTGCAGGATGGCTTCCAACATCTTATTTATTCATAGGTTGTCAAACTAGTTTTGTCTGGAAGACACGTGACTGAACCCTGCCTTCTGACATTTTACAGTGCACCTATCAATTATTCCCAACATTCAAAATGACCCTGTCTGCACCTAAAAGAAACCCTATTTTGTTTTGTACTGCATTCTTTGTGAATCCAGACATTGCCAATCCCAAGCTATGATTTATTGCTTTAAGGCCTGTTCTTGTACAAGATGCTTAATCAGTTGGTATCTTGTGTGGGCTCATTGTGGCCTATCTACTAAGGAGCTCCAAGTTCAGGTGGTGGGAGTCAGGGAAAGGAAATTGATTATTGCCAAGAAAAAACAAGCCATTTCCACAATGCCATAACTTCTGAGCCTGAATTTGCAGGCTGTGCTAAATGTTAGTGAATGCTACCATTTTACATTCCTCTGGACTTCACTGAGAAAAACCAGGCTTTGTAATCTTACTGCATAATCTACTCTTGCAAAATAGTCACTATTTGGGATTTGCCATACATCTCCAGTCTTAAGTTCCACCATCTGTTCAGACGACATAGCAAGCAACAACATCTAGTACAATCAGACATATATGACAGGGTAAAGTGCCAGTTTGTCTGCATCAATTAAATGAGATTTGTATTTGATTTACTGTGTGATGATAGCCACTAATTTTAGGTTGCTAGTCTTGAACTAGGGCAGAAGCACTGAAATAAGTTATAACAGCTCTTTTTTAGAAAATCACAGACCCCTCCAAACAATACCTTATAGCAGTGATGGCTAACCTTTTAAACACTGAGTGCCCAAATTGCATGTGTGTGCAAGCTGAAAGATGTGCATGTGCAAATGCGCACATGCACAGACATGCATGTGCACATGTGCTGATATTTGCAAATGTACACATGCATTGATGTGCGCATGTAAGGACATGCACACATGCACAGCAGAGACTCAAAGACCAGCTGGCCGGCGGGAGGCAGGGCATACCAACACCTGCACTGCAGCAAGAGGTAAGATCTTTTTCTTTTGTGAGCTTCTGTTTCGTCGTTTGCAGGGAAACAGAAGCTCATGGAAGAAATGCCACAGAGATCTGACCTGGGGCAACAGTGCACGTGCAAGCAGAGAGGGCTCTGCGTGCCAGCTCTAGCACCCATGCCATAGGTTCAGCATCATGGCCTTAAAGAATTAATATTGAGTGTTGACATTTTTGACATTACCAATCAGCCGGATTGAATTGCTGGAACATTTGATGTCATTTTATCAATACTCTGATTTTTAAAGACATCTTGGAATTTTGCAATATATCCAGTCATTCAAAAGGCTGCAGCATTTTTAGCGACTGATGGAAAAGAAATGTGTAATGACAAGGCAGCAAACTCTGTATAATTATTTTGGCAAAGAGAAACAGCTGTTGTACACAAAACTGGTTTGTATGAAAGGCAACAGTTGTTCTTGCACCTCCATTTGTGGCTATTATAAAGATCCACAATTTGTGCTGCATTGATAAATAATTGAATTGTGAAGTGATGTGATCAGATTAAAATAATAAATTAAAAAGCAATGATTACCTTCATTCTGAAAAATAATTTCATCCCGCCATGCTGAAATTAGATTTATAAAATCCATGGTGGATAATGAAGTGAAATAAAGTATTTTACAAGAAAATTTTGTATGTTTACAAAAAAGAGATTACCTATGATCAAATACCTCATATATGCCTCAGAATTTTAAGCCATGGTTTGCTGAATAACTCAGAATGGCTGGGTTCATATATGATTCAAAGCCACATCAGTTCACCTGCATAAAACTTATTTACAAAACCACAGATGCAGTGTTCATACATTGCACAATGAAATAAACCACATTATGGTTTAGTAGCCCATAGTTTTGGACATTTTCACAGATAGCCTGGGAAACATAGATTGAAATCCTCAGGATATTTTTGATTTTCTACTTTTTAGAGTGGTTAAGTCCCACCTGACAACATTTTAAGTTGTCCTATACTTGAAGAAATATCTTGTCCAAGTTATGTTCATCAAGTAATGCCCATGAGGATGCTGACTGACTGAAATTATTCCTAGGCAGTGACAGATGTTTCTCTATCAGGGCACAAAGAGGAAATATCTGCTGTGGACTCCATATAGGTGTCAAGGGCATCTGGCCAGTAAATTCTCAGCTCCATTCAGTCATCTCAATCCATCCTGATAAAAGGGATTGTAGGATCGTAAAAGGAAAAAAATATGCACACACACACACACACACATACATTAGCATTTGTGTGGTTGTGCAATATAGATCTTCACTATGATGCATTTTCTTTGGGGAAGTTATGTGATTGATACCCATTTTCTGCATGCTCCTTAGTTGAGATCCATATTTATGTAACCTGCTCATTTCCATGTCTCTCCCTTCCTTAGGAAATGTCTCCCCATAAGCTAATAAGAGATTGGAAATTCTTATTATAGAAGATAGTAAGATGGTATTACATATGTACTATCATGGCAAGAGAGTAAGTAGTTCTTATATGCCCCTACCCCAAGCTGGAGTGATGGGATCTAAAATTGGCCATATGTGAAAACATAAGTTTGAAGAAAGTTGATCTGAAATTACATTCAAATTCTGAAAATGGAATTTGAGAATTTTGCTCTTGTGACTGATAGCTGCCAGTGAACATATAATCTCTTTATTCATTTTTTAGAAAGCCGCTGATAGCCTTCATAAACGGATTTGTTTTTCTTTGCATTCTTAAAACTATGTATGAATTTCTACAAATGACACATTCTCTGAGATGAATATAATTCTTGTTTTTAATTCTCTCCAATTCACTGGAGTGTCTGAGAAAAAAAATAATTAGGCCTAACTTGGTGCCCTCTAAAAGCATAGGGATTATAGTGCTCAGAATTGCCTGTTAATTTTTCACTCACATTTTAGTTTTCCTCTCCCTGTTGTAAACATCTAGCCTACATGAATTAATAGTCAAATTGTATTGAAGTGAAAGGTGAAAGAATTAGACTCTTATCTCTTTTTCTTCTGTCTCTCCCTGCAATTGTAGGTATAATTTTTGTGGAGGTACTTTAATGCTCTGTTTTTACATATTCTTGTGCCATTTTCTTTTAGCACGGTAAGCTTTATAACTAAACAGTTGACATAGTTTTACATTTTTCCACTGTATTAAAGTAATGGTCACCAGTCAGACTACTTCCTTGTTTTATTTGTTAGATGTATAGCCTGTCTTCATTGAGAACCTCAAGATGGTATAAATAGCGCTCCCTCCTTCCTACAATAACAACAATCTTGTGACATAAGTGGACTAAGAGAGAATGATTGACTCAAAGCCATCCAGGGAGCATCTGTGTTTGAGAGAAGACTTGAATCATGGTCTTCTAGTCCCACTCCAACACCTTGATCACTACATTCTACTGAGTGGTTGCTAGTGGTTGTTAGCATGTAAACATTTCTTCCCAAGAGATTCATCCTCGGTGTAGGACAGTAGTGGGTTTCAATTTTGGCCACTACCGGCTTGGTCGTGGGCATGTGGGCACTCTCTCACACACAACACTTCTGTGCATGGGCAGAGATGTCCAGTGCTGGTGGGCGGAGCCTCCTGCCACCACCACTATGGTTCGCCCAATCCGGGGTGAACCAGTAGCAACCCAGCACTGGTGTAGAAGTATGGATATCATATATAAGCAAACCCTGCCTTTCATGGTTAATGCATTAATGTGACATTTTTGAGCCATGCAATGCAATTAAAACATTTACATACATTTAAGCATGTATGTATGTCCTTTTGTTCTGGAGGAAAAATGAGAGAGCTACAATAGCATGAAAAAGAAATCAAGAAAATGTATATGCTACAAATCAAACTTTAAAAGCATGTTATGATTTTAGATCAGTTAAATTGTTAGTCAATTATATGCTTGTTTTGTGAACAGGGAAAAATAACTGGTAAACTATTGGCTTCTTATTTGAAATGATTGCAGCAAATTAATACGATAACTACACTAAAGATATGTTGAGGACAATTCATACTAATTAAAATGAAATTAATTCCAAGTTAATGGCATTTTATATATAGGCCAAAATTTTGCAATTGTTGGGCTACACATTGAACATATGAAAGATTTTAAACAATAAAAACAATTTTCCAAAAATTTAGATGCCTATTTAAGTCAAGAGTTTAATACTGCAAGAAGAATTTGATGCTATTACCACAAAGAAATCTGGAAAGGCCCATGGGCTTTTATATAATCCTCAGAGTGATATCAAAAATTTAAGCAAAACTTGGTTTCTGTTTTGTTAGATGAGTAATTTTTTGAAAAATGGACCCTACCAAAATCATGCTATAAGGATTACATCATGGTTATTTTGAAACTAGAAAATGATCCTATGAATTCTGTGAGCACTTGCGCAATATTTTGTTAAAGATTGATGCCAACTTTTTAACAGGCACTTTGGCATGATGATTACCTAAGGTATGAACTTCAATAATTCACTCAGTACAATCTGATTTTATAAAAGTATGCCAAGCATCTGATAATGTTAGATTACTGATACCATGTTTCCCCAAAAATAAGACACTGTCTTATATTTTTTTGAACTCTGAAATAAGCCTTATTGCCATGCGCTCAAAAGCCCGATTGGGCTTATTATCAGAAGATGTCTTATTTTAGGGGAAACAGGGTAGATATATAAGTGTTCTATGCCAATAAAAAAGGAACAACTGTTTTAACTTCATAAAAAAGAGAAAAGTGCTTTGCTATTCTGTAAATTACATTTTTGAAGCAAAATTGATTTCCAGTGACATACTTAGTATTTGTTTTTTATGTAGCTGCCCACATAGGTGATTTCTAGTATGAATTCCATCATTTCCCATCATTAAAATTGA
This sequence comes from Coluber constrictor foxii, assembly GCA_038048745.1. Taxonomy (NCBI): domain Eukaryota; kingdom Metazoa; phylum Chordata; class Lepidosauria; order Squamata; family Colubridae; genus Coluber; species Coluber constrictor. The sequence continues at coordinate 78,811,615 of CM075961.1, forward strand.
TTAGACATAATCACATATTTAGGTGTTATTAGGGCAAGAAATTAAAAAGCTTAAAGAATAGTCCTGCATGGTTTCAAAATTAAATTAATTCAGAGATAATCTCTGACTTCCCAGAAAATGTTTTAAAGAAGTTGGGTGTCAACTTCAGTTTGCTGAAATGTAGAATAATTACTTTCTCATGACTTTTCTAATGCCTGTAAGTTGTTAGAACAGACTGGGGAATAGTTCAAAATGTGAATGTAATTTTGAATTAAAGGTTGGAATTTATCATTATATTAAGGATTATGGATCTATCAAGCATGGATTCTATCCAGTGTGAATCATACATGGAAAGATAATGCTATCCCATATTTATGGCCATGGATTATTGATATGTGTTAATTCTCTGCTTATGAACTGCCATTTTATGAATGCAATGGAAAGATTAGCCAATGCGCTTAAACTTCAATATATCTTTTCTCTCTTTTTTTATTGTATGATAAAGCAGAAGAACTAAAATGGTAAAAGATACAAATTAATTAAAAAAATATTTTCAGGTCTATCTTGTATTTTTCCATCAAGTAAACCTGTGCAGCCACTCAGAATCTGACTTTTCTTTCTCTCATTCAGCCTCCATTGGGGACAGTTAAAGATAAAAAAGTGTCTGAAAATTCATTCCTGCCTAAAGCATGTGCCATTTTTCTACTCCATACACAGAAGCTAACCAGACAGGAACCTGAATCTTCCTTCAAAACTGGTCAGGTGGGACAACTCCTTGGCCACACTTGAAAGAAATAAGCGGGCCATAAGGAATACACCTAATTCCATTTTTTTCAAGCTTCATTGTCACTCTCTAGTCTTCCGTATGAGGCAGCTGCCTGGCTCTGCTAATGATATAGCCAAAGCCAAGAAATGCTGGAGCTATCTTGGCTCTTTTCTTTTTCTCTCTTGGTGCCTTGTTGTGACATCATTTGCTTGGGATGATGGCCTCTTTTCCCCAAATAGCTTGCCCTGTAGCCCTGATTGACAGAGGAACATTATATAACAATGCTGCACCACAGTTATGTTTAGGGGCATTTCATACGAAAGTATCTTGCCTTTTTTTTAAAAAAAAAACTCTTAACATACCCCTGAGACACAGGACAAAAACTGGTACAGCAAATAATATTTGAGAAATGACTTTTCCAGCCTATAAACCTATTTCCTATGATTGATATATTTCTGATTCTAAGGTTGCTGCCAGGACATAATCCTCTCCATCACAAGAGGCTGGAAGATGAGTTTGAGATGGTTCTCAGAGGTACCGCTCACTGAGCTTCAAGTTAATTTCAAGGAAACAGGAAATGCGATCCAAATTACAGATGCCCACAGGGGGCAAGAGATGAAGCATGCACTGTGGTATTGCAAGATAAACTGTTACTTACATACTTGCACCAGATATTTTAGGCAAAAGTACAAAAAGCTGGGGTTTGTCATTGTTGATTGATGTTATAGTGCAGTATTGGTGAACCTTTTCGGCACCGAGCGCCAAAATGGGAACGAGTGCACGAAACCGGAAGAGCAACTACCCGGTGTGCATGAGGAAGGTGATCTTCCGGTTTCTGGCGTGCGCATGCACTGGCCATCTGGTCTTCGCACACACATGCGCGCCAGAAACTGAAAGCCCAGGTGGCTGGTGGACATGTGCACACTGGAAATTGGAAAATCATCTTCCCAGCATGTGCCTGCACGCCAGGCGGCTACTCTTCTAGTTTCCGGTGTTCCCGTTCATGTGAGGACCAGCTGGCTAGCATGCCGGAACCGGAAAGAGCAACGGGTGATGGCTAGTGTGCCCAAAGAGATGGCCCTGCGTGCCACTTCCGGTACACATGCCATAGATTCTCCATCATGGTTATAGTGTGATGTTGTCTCTCCATCTTCTTTTGGATCTGCCTTATGTTCTTTGAGCTCCTTTTTTTGTATATGCCTTATACCATGGGTGTCTAACTTGCTGCGTCGCGTTGATGTCACATGACATTGTGATTTTTTTGCTTTTGCAGAGCTGGGGTGGGCGTGGCCTGCACGTGACACAGCTGGCCCATGGGCCACCAATTAGACACCCCTACAAATGGTCTGGAATCCAACAATGTCCTCTCCTGGTGAGCAAACTACTTTATTTGCTGGTTTGGTATGTAATTTAACGTTGGTTCTGTGCCAATTCTTTCTCTTACGGTCTTATTTCTGATTTTATCTCTTCTGCTCACTCCAGCACCATCTCTTAAACATTTCATTTTTGTGTGACTAACTTTTGTTTAAGTTTGGTTGTTAAGTTTTTGGCACTGGTAGCATAGGGTGGGGATGAACATGCTTTGTAGGAGATGATTCTTTGTGCTGATTGATAGTCCCTTATGTTGTAGGAGTGAAGCAAGCTGTACCAATACTTGATTTGTCTTACTGCATAGTAAATTAATCTCATTTTACAAAGAGCTGTCCTCACAGTTGATATTAGATTCCTGTATCTGGGAGGCCATTACCTATCCCAATACATTCTCCTTCACTAAGGTTAGGGAAAGACAATGTAGGCAGCGCTGAACTAAATGGATAAATTACCTGACTGTCTGACTCCATAGATTCCATCTTTCTGTTTTTTATTTTCCTACTACATTTCTTAACAATAACACTAATTCTATTTTCTTCATAATAAAGCTACCATGTTTACTCTGAGGAAAGTCTCACTGAATGTGTTGAGATTTCCATAAAACTTATTAGGATCCAACCCACCTGTTATCCTGGACCTCAGCTTTCAGTAGCAAGAAGAATATAAAGAATTGGCTTGATTTCAAAACTGTTATCTCTTTCCCCGGATTAATCTAGGGTTGCTTATGGTACCACATATGAATTTCAAGCAGAAGGGATCAATATAAATTTTGATATCTTTAGCCAGTATTTCCATCCAGTGGTTTTATTCTTTGTTGTTGTTGTTAGCTACAAAGTCGTGTCTGACCCATTGCGACCTCATGGACAATGTTCCTCCAGGCCTTCCTGTCCTCTACTATCCTCTGGAGTTCATTTAAGTTCACTTCAGTGACTCCATCCAGCCCCCTCATTCTCTGTCATCCCATTCTTCTTTTGCCTTCAATCTTTCCCAGCATTAGTGTTGTGGCCCCTCAGTGACCTGCGCGGATCGTGGCTGATCCCGATGACGAGGACACTGGTGTGGTGTTGTGCCAGCAGCCTGCGCAGCTGGCGCATCGGACAGTGAGGAGGCTGAAGAGGATGTGTGCCAGAGGCAGAGACTCAGCCAGGATCTTCAGAACCTCCAGAGGCTCCTTCAAGTGGAGAGAGTGAAGTGGAGGAGCCTCTTCTCAATGCTGGAGCACGCAGAGCTGCCAAAAGGCAGGAGTGGCTACTCAGGAGGAGGAGGTCTCCTTGAGAGTAAGGCTTGAGGATAATTGGCCACTCCCTTAGCCTATGTAAGTCACATGCCGTTAGTAAGTTTCTTGCTAGAAACAATTTGTAATTATCATCAGAGCATTTTTGGAAAAGTCTTATTGTATCTTGCTTTCTGGGCTGGTTGGCAACTTTTGCCAGACTTTGGTTTATTTTTGCTACTTAATAAATTTGATAAGGACCGTTGGTGTGTGTCTATATCCTCAGGAATCCAGAGCTGGGGCAGAACAACAGAGCTGGGGCAGAATAACACACTGGAGAACAGACTCTCCAGTGAGTCCTTCCTTCTCATTAGGTGGCCAATGTATTTGAGTTTCATCTTCAGGATCTGGCCTTCTAAAAAGCAGTCAGGGTTGATCTCCTCTAGGACTGACCAGTTAGTTTGCCTTGCAGTCCAAGGGACTCGCAGGAGTCTCCTCCAGCACCATAGTTCAAAGGCCTCAATTCTTCGACACCCAGCCTTTCTTATGGTCCAACTTTCACAGCCATACATTGCAACTGAGAACACCACAGCCTTGACTACACACACTTTTGTTGGCAGGGTGATGTCTCTGCTTTTTAGTATGCTGTCCAAATTTGCCATAGCTTTCCTCACCAGGAGCATGCATCTTTTAATTTCTTGGCTGCAGTTCCCATCTGCGGTGATCTTGGAGGTTTTATTCTAGTTTCATAGAAATCCCAAAGTTCATTCCCAGAGTTTTCATTCAGAGCAATATATAATGAGTAAGTGATTAAAACTCATCTTGAGTCATCTAGGAAGTGTATAAAGAGCAATGTCCTTCTAAAAGCTAAAATGAAAGGGTATCTCCACTTTGGATGGGGAAGAAAATACTTTGAGCAAGATTTTATATTTTTTCAGAGGAACCACATTTCAGTGACTGGCTTCACAGTTCAGAGTTAATTTAAACATAGCTAATTAGGTAATTGAATAATCATAATGAGCTGCATTAATAAAAGTCATCGTTTATAAATGGCCATAGCTGGATTTGAGGAATCCTTTGGTGCTGAGTTTGCTTGTTTTCTTACAGAAGTTTCATTATCTCAACTAAGTGACATCATCAGTATTGGGGGTTATTTTATTTATTTATTTGTCAAGCATATATAAGATAACAGATAAAAGTATAAACATGAATTATGAATACATGAAATGGATATGAATAAAAAGGGACATTATGACAGGGACGGAAGGCACGTAGGTGTGCTTATGCATGCCCCTTACAGACATCTTAGGAATGGGTGAGGTCAACAGTAGACAGTCTAAGGTTAAAGTTTTGGAGGTTTGGGGAAGAAACAACAGAGTCAGGTAGTGCATTCCAGGCATTGACCACTCTGTTGCTGAAGTCATATTTTCTGCAATAGAGTTTGGATTGGTTCACCTTAAGATTGTATCTGTTGTATGCTCGTGTATTGTTGTGGTTGAAGCTGAAGTAGTCATTGACTGGTAGGACCTTGTAGCAGATAATTTTATGTACTACGCTTAGGTCAGACTGAAGGCGACATAGTTCTAAGTTGTCTAAGCCAAAATTTCAAGTCTGGTGGCATAAGGTATTCTGTTGCGAGGAGCGGGAGTGGAGTACTCTTCTCATGAAATATCTCTGAACTCTCTCAATTGTGTTAATGTCCGATATGCAGTGAGGGTTCCAGACAGATGAGCTGTATTCGAGAATTGGTCTAGCAAATGTTTTGTATGCTCTAGTTAGTAATACAATATTATCAGAGAAGAAGCTATGCAAGATTAGGCCAAGAACTCTTAATGCCTATAGGGTTAGGGTAACACTAGCACGGATCATGTTACCTAGTTTGGGGTAATGAAACATCTACAAGAAAACAAGCAACTCAGAGCACCAAGGACTTCTCATATCAACCCTAAGCTACAAATATTCTCCTTTAATAGCTGGATTTATACATCATGCTAACTCAAAACTAAGCCAGTCACCCCGTGGCTTTGCAGAATTTGAATCCAGAGTTTTTTGCAGGGATGAAATGCTCCCGGTTTGGACCAGATTGCCCGATCTGGTAATGATGGCAGTGGGTGGTTTGGAGAACTGGTAGCAACAATCTCTGCCCTCCCCTATGCCCAGCTGAGCCGCGTGATCCTCAGAGGCTTTTTAAAAAAACTTTTAAAAGCATTTTTTCAGCCAGAGGTTGTAGAAAAAATGCTTTCAAAACAGAAAAAAAAAGCCTCTGATGATCAGGCAACTCATTTAGTATTGTCAGATTCTTTTAGAAGCATTTTTTTAAAAAAACCTCTATGGCCGAAGAGGTTGCAGAAAAAATGCTTTTAAAAGGTTAAAAAAAAGCCTCTGATGATCCCAGCTAAGCAGCGCAATCATCAGAGGCTTTTTTTTTTACTTTTAAAAGCAATGCTTCGCATTTGGTGCATGATGTGCACTGCACATGTGCAGCCAGCGATCCAGTTCAGATTTCACTACTGGCTTCTTGCCTATCGCTTTCATGCCTGCCTCTCAGAAAAGTAGATTGGATTTATGTGAAGCTTGCAAATAAGTTTCTGGTGGCAGGAAAATGAGGATAAAGAAGAGAGCATTTGGCCCCATTTCTTAATGCAGTCTTCTACCTCTGATCCTTTTGAACTTAGCGCAATTCATATTTATGTCTATTTGTCCACTGATTCTGTATTGTGAAATTCAGTGCAACTATCAGGCAAAATGGTGACGACTATACAAATATGATCATTCATTACATTTTCTGCATAAGGAGTTCGCAGTTGCGGAGTTTTGTATTAAAATTGATTTTATCAGTTGCTATGAAGTCTCCGCCCATCCCAGCAGTTATAACCATTTTAGGCTGAGAGAAGAGGGAGACAGCACAAAATCTATTGCTTGGTGATATCTAGGCAACTGCATTAAGATCAGAACCACCATTTTGAGACTGACTTTGACTTATAGATGGCTCAGAGGCTAGGCCTAGTTCAGGGGTCAGCAACCCGCAGCTCTGGAGCCGCATGTGGCTCTTTCATCCTTCTGCTGCGGCGGCTCCCTGTCACTCAAAATATGGGTCACAACTGCCAATGTGTGATATCCACCGGCACACAATTTATTGAGCTTTTCAACATCCGGTAGGCCAACCATGAATAAATCCAAGAAAAGAAAAGTTTCAGAAGAAAACAGAACATTTAATTCAACTACATATGTTAGTTCTGTGGCTGTTCAGAAAATAGTCAGGCACGGGAAGGGTTTTGTGGCTCCCGGTGTTTTGTTTTCTGTGGGAAACGGGTCCAAATGGCTCTTTGAGTGTTTAAGGTTGCAGACTCCTGGCCTAGTATCTCAGGTTTCTTGTTTCCTTCATATTTCCTAGGTTTTGTTTCATTTTTTACTTTGTCTGCTGATGATCTTTAGAGAACTGGAAAGCTTGCGTATTATTCTGTGTCCTTTTGGGTGGTCCTTAAAAAGACATAAACTTGATCTTGATTTTAATGCCTTTTGTTGGGAAATAACCTCACTTCAGGGGGTGGCAAATAGAGATCCTCACCACCTTAGGTGGTGGGATAACAGGCTTACAACATACAAAAACTCTATGTGATTTGCTTGTGTTTCATACTGTTTCTTGGTATACGTGTAGTTATTTTTAAGAAGACCAAACATAGTTACAAAAGCAAGCCCGTCTGCTTGCTTTTGTAACTGATACCGATTCCATATTTTCTCACGTTTTCAAATATACCTTGGAGGACCAGAAATTTATAACCAGGAACACCAATACAGGATACTTAAGAAGCTGGATTCTGCATAACCTGCCATCTTTAATAATTATCTTGTTATATGTACATACACTCTTCAACAGAAGAGTCTATTCGGGCTCAAATTCTCCTCCTCTGTATAAATATTGGACCAATTGCAAGCAGGGTTCAATTAGGCAAACAACAACAAACATGGAAGCTCCTCCTTATACAAGAGCTGATTTGGAATAGCTCTGCTTTCTCTCTGCCTCCCATTAATTGACTCATCTCTCTCTCTCTCTCTCTCATGCCTTTCAAGAAAGAGAGAAAGTTTTCACATAACCCCCTTTCTCCATTTCATTACCCATTCCTTGTCTCTACATATCTTGCCACACACTGAATTTATTTCGTCTCTCTGTAAAATGCATGTCAGGGATACGGTAATCTTCTTCTCCAGCCTGGGATTTTCCAGGTTCACATTCAGCCTGAATATTGGGCAATAATGGTTCATGAGCTTTAGAGCTTGCTGACTTGGTGCTTTTATTTGGGGGAATGATTACGTGTGTGTGTGCACTCGCGCGCGGGAAGGGGGGGGCACGACATCCGTCCCAAGACGCATAAAGGTTCATTTGTCCCGCGGAATGTTAGCTCTTTATCCACCCAAGAAAATTCTGGGTTCGGATACGGAACAAGCGCGCGGATTGAGGATTATGCCTTCCGGCTGCCTTGGGTTGCCCACTCTGTTCTTACCATCCCTTCCTACTTCAGCAGGCAAGCTTTTTCCCAGCTAAGGGCAAAATTCCAGTTGCAGGCGGCGATGTGTGTGCTTGTGTTTCTGTGTGTGTAGGGGCGGGCTCTCTCTCTCTCTCTCTCTCTCTCTCTCTCTCTCTGGTGCCAGGCGGGGTTTTCAATCCCCAAAGGAGAGGGTTGTTCTCAGAAAAACGGGGAAACCCACCCTCGCTCAAACGCCCAGTGGCGGGAGGACGGGCGCGCGCGCGCACGCATACACACACACATACACGCGCGCAAACACACACACACACACACACACACACACACACACACACACACACACACACACACAAGCTGGTTCTTCCACTGAGCAGCACACATCTACCTTCCACCCCTCGGGAACCGCGACTTTCTCACTCCCTCCGCCGCGATTTCTCCCGAGCTGCCCAAATTCTGACCGAGGGGACCCGGTAGTGTCCGCCTCCTGCAGGCATTCGCACAACGAGTCCAACCTTGACACGCGTGGCGGTGATCACCTGGCAAATTTCCCGCGTCTTGCCCGGGCGTGATGGGGCTCCTTGCGGAGGGCTGGGGTCACCGATTTCGCGTTCCGGGAGGCTCCAAAGCCTGCGGATTCAAGGGATAACAAAAAAGAGAAAGGCGGGAGGTGGGGGGGGGGGGGGAGGAAAGGGAGAAAAGCCGCAATGCCTGTTGCTTGGACGGGGAGCGTGGCGGATTCTGAAGACGCCCCTTCCACCCATTCGCCTTGTTTCTTCGCCCCCTGGGCTGCAGGTCTCCGGAGGACCGAGAAAACCGGTGGCTGGAGGCAAAAGGCGACAGCAGGTGAGTCCCATCTTCCCTCCGCCCCGCGCGTGTGGAACAGATGAATGAGCCGAGCAAACGGGGCTCTCCGAGGGCTCGCGCTCCCGAAAGCCCGAGGCAGTTTCAGAAAGGCGGCGGAGGCGCTAGGCTGCAGTAAGAACGAGCTGGTGCAACTTTCCCGCATCGGTGAAAGTTGCATCTGAAGACAAACTCTCCCCCCCCCCCTCCATTCCCCCAGCCCCCACCTAGACAGACGTGCACCTGAACTGGTATTTACTCAGAAGCAAGCCAGCCCCTCGGACACTATTCCCTGGGAGCCGCTTACTTCCGAGGAAATGCGTGGAAAATCGCAGTGACCGGGGCTGCGCATCTTTGATCGCTGGGACTCCTGCAGAGGAGCAATCGCGGGGCAATGAAATCACGCCGCAATCCGAGACAGCTCTGGCTACTCAGACGGAACCTTCCCCGTGGGCCTTGTGGCTGGTGCAGCCAGCTCAGGATCGCAGCCTCGGCGATCTTTAGAAAGGAGTGGGAAGCTCCGAGGGGGAGGACTTTCGAAGGGCCACGGTGCCTGAATTTTCCGGAGGGGGCGGGAAAGGGGTGTGTGATTTTTCGACCCTCCTTCAGGACCCAGGTAAGGCAACCAGCTGCGGAACGGAATCCTGAGCCTGATCCAAGCAGACTTCATGTGTCCGCCTTTCGTTCTCCTACTCCCTGTGCTTTCCTTATCTGAACTTCTAGGAACGACGTAGCGTATTGTGCTATTGTCAACTAAAGCTGGGGAATCTCCTACACTGAGCTAGCGGCGAGTGTGTGCATGCGTGCCTCGCGCGGTCTCTATTGGGGAGAGAGCTGCTCGGGTGCCCCCTCGTGGCTACCTTCCATATAAAAATCTTTTATTTTTATAAATAAAAGATTATGGCTTTTTAACCTTAATTTGAAGAAGAGCGGGCAGGGGAAGGAAATCAAGATTTTGATCGTGAGAAAGCTGATTTTCACCTTCATTCGCACTTGGTCATTGTCGCCACATGATTTAAATTAGTGATTTTTCACAGTGGGTTAAGAGTTTTCAACCATCCTCTGTTTTTTTGTTTAAGGTAGCGTTTCCACATTCTGGCAAGTTTTGCTTATATTTAAAAAGAAGAAAATGATACTACTTTGTGAGCTATTTCATAGGAGCATGCTAGAGAGTGGCCAGTTGTAGCCATTTCTCCTAGCTCTTCATCAAAGTGTCAGGAGCATGTGCATGAACACACACACACACACACACACACACACACACACACACACACACACACACACACACACACAATCCTGTAAAATAAATAGACTAAATGGAATAGCAAGAATAAAGTACTGAAATGCTACACTATTGTTAAAAATGTAACGTAACAAGCTTTCTTCCCCCTTCAAATTTGATTCTCAGCATAGCCTTCTCAAATGATTCTTCCCTTCCCAGATGTATGGAGCCATCACATCTCCCATCATCCACATTCTCAAAACCTTAATGCTGGAGGTAGAGGTGATAGTCCCACGCATGATGCAAGGTTGAAGAGAAATGATGCATTTGTAAATCACATGGCGCAAGCCTGATTCAAATTTTCCCCCATGCATGTGTGCCAGACTTTCTCCCTACATAATACATTACAGCATTAGCATGCTGTCCCAGAAGATGGGTCATTCTAATACTCATACATCTATCCTGTTTAAGAGCAATATTATACTAGATTTTATACTAGATACTAGATACTAGAAGGAGGTCTTTTAGAAAAAGACCTCCTTATTTTATTGCAGAGGACTTCCTTTCTGCAGATTAGGTCCACCAAGAAAAATGACATCAGAACAGCAGCAGCATCAAAAAAAAAAGGAAAGAAAAGAAAAGAAAAGAAAGAAAAGAAAAGAAAGAAAAGAAAGAAAGAAAAAGAAAAGGGTGTGTGTAAGAGATGATTTTGTTCTGTTACACCAAAATCTGCAATTCAATATCTTCGGAAGTTAGGCTTTAAAAAAACCCCAAACTAGCAAAAGAAATTGGCAGAGGTGTGTATGCTGCAGTCTTTAGAAGTCTGGAAATGTCATAGGATAAACATTCCAGGAGATATGGATTCTCTCCATATTGGCTCTTCTGGAGCTGTGAACAGTGGCTAGTACATGTAAAAAGAGCATCCTTGTACCTGGTCAGCTTCTTGACAACACTCACAGAAATAAGATTTTACATATTGTGTACATTAAGCAAAGCTCATGTTGCTGCTCAGGGGCTTATTAAACAGCCGGTTCAGAGAGTAAGAATTTAGGGAAATTCTAAATGTTCAATGGAGTCTATCTAAAACATTTTAATTGCCTCTCTTTTGTTCAAAAAGCTCCCAAGGCAACACTCATAAAGATACCAGGGCTGGCACAAATGATAATACAAATGAAGTAGTTAGGTTTCAATGCTTCGCATCAACCTCTCCTCCTTGGTATCCTTTAGATCTGTTGGGACTACAGCTCCCACAGTCCCAACTAGCACAGCCATGTTGGCTAGGGAATTCTAGGATCGTAGTCATATAACCAGGGGTGAAATGTTCCCAGTTTGGACTGGATCTCTCTATCCGATAGCGGGTGATTCAGAGAACCAGTAGCAAAAATCCCTGTGTAAACCCCCCACCCCCACCATGGCCAGCTGAGCCACCTGATCATCAGAGGCTTTTTTTTAAAACTTTTAAAAGCATTTTTTCTACAACCTCTTCTGACGAAAAAATGTTTTTTAAAGTAAAAAAAAAAAGCCTGATGACTGCACGGCTCAGCTGGGATCATCAGAGGCTTTTCAAAGCATTTTTTTCTAATGCTTTGAAAAGTCTCTGATGATCCCAGCTGAGTTGTCTGATCAGCAAAGCATTAGAAAAAAATGCTTTGAAAAGTTAAAAAAAAAAGTTGGCCACGCCCACCCAGTCACATTACTCCACCACCACCACCACCAAGCCACACCCACAGAACTAGTAGTAACAAATTTTACATTTCACCACTGCATATAACATCTAGAAGGCACTTGATTGGGAAACAGTGGGATTTATTTCTGAATGGAGTTGGCTTTTGCTGTCATCACTATTAAAATCATCAGTTCAGATGTATCTCAGATGGAATCCTAGAAAAAGCTTGGAAGAGACAAGGTTTGTCAGTGAAAGGACATTAATGTAGGAGACAAAGCTTTCTTCCAGCTTTAAAGGACCTTGCCTATCAGACCTACTATAGTTTTGAAAAAAGAATGGCCTCATATTATTTGAGCACGTTCACATGAAAAAAAAATGGTCCAGTAAACATCAGGATCCTGGACATCTCATGTGATTTAGACTCATAAGCAGTTGAAATTATTTGGCACTCCAATGATTATTCTACCTTGTGCCCATAATTTTCAGACTTCTGATTTGGTGTCTTCAAAATGTTATGGTGCACTCATCATTCCTAGAGGCCCAGACTGAGAGGGCCAATCTCTGAGTGTATAATGCAGAGGATATTCCAGAGGGGTAAGTCCTGATATGTCTCAGTATACAGACATTCATCTTCCTCATTCCTTCACCCTATTCCTCTCAGTGGAAGGAAATTTAAGGATACTTCTGAGAGAAAGGAATGAAGCAATAAAATTGCTCCTTCCATAAACCTAGCTTGCACAGTGAAGTTTCCCATGATGAAAAGTCAAGAATGACTATATATCTACTTCTAGGAAGTGCCTACTGCCTTTAATAGGTGTAAGGTACTAACTTCTTCCCCTGTGTCCCCAAGAAGAGAGTAGAGTGAGGCATGGTATCATTGACATTATCACCTATAATAGATGACAGAGGTGTTACTGAGGAGACTCCACATGATGGCAACAAGTAGGACATCAGTAGCTATTTAGACAGTCCTGCCCTTCTTTTTACCTACTGCTCCTCCATTTTCATACATAGTGCTCTTTCTTCATAGTTTTGTATTGCTCAAATAGGATGCTTGCTAGATTTGTATATGTTCTGACTCTACTGCTGCTATCTTCAGGGATTCTGGGCTCCCGCCTTCTCAGTGATGACCTTCCTCCTTTGGGACAGCTTACCCCTGCATATCTGGATCACCCTCTCCTACCTGTAAAAACATGGCTCTTCAGGAAGGCATTTGGAGATGAGTAAGATCATGCTACCCCCAATATGATGGCACATTGGATTATAATTGTACTAATTGCATTTTGCTCTTAATCTTATTCTTTTGATATGGAAAGCTATTCAGGAAATGCAGTGGCATACCATTTGTTACAATAAACATTATAAATAAATCTAGTTAAATGTTTAGAATTAAATTACTAGAGGATGTATACATTTAATAGTGGCTTCAAAGAGATAATATCAGCTGCTGAGAGACAAAATACCAGAGTCACTTATGTTTGTCCTGAATTCCAGAAAAATAAACCTATTTTACTTGAATGTCTGTTCACCTGACTACAAAATGTAAATTAAAACCTAAAATCTGGCAGCTACACCGTTACTTACTTGTTGCTCATCTTTGAATAAGTACATATAAGCAATTTGCTGATTTTCTGCCTTCCCAAAGCTTGTGGCACACCAGGCTCTGAAAAGCTTTTTAAAATGAGCCAAATTCAGATCTGACCTGTCTTAAGTAGTATTACCTGATCTCTTGGAAGACATTTTGACTCATCACTGCTGATCTGAAAAAGGCTACCGAAAACAAGCTGCAAAAATTCAGATGATGCTGAAAAGGCAGCTAAGGGGTTATGTGGTAACCTCTTGGTCATCAGGAGTTTAGTAGCTCAAATCTGGTAGGCTAGAAGTTTTTCTACTTTTCCTATTTATGCAAGCCAAAAGTAAAGGGCCCAGCTAATACACTCTCTTTCTATTATAGTTGAAATGTTGCTTTCAAAAACTGAAGAAAAATTATTTTAATGCAGATTTTTCATTTGACTAATAGTCTTCCATCAAAATGAGTAGAATCCACAGAAGTATTTTTTAACCTGAGCAATTTTCAGATGTGTGGATTTCAGCTCCCAGAATTCTCCAGGCAGTGTGCTGTCTTGGGAATTCTGGGAGATGAAATCCACACATGTGAAGATTGCTGAAGCTGAGAAACGCTGATCCACAGAATACTCTCAGTTTCTCCTTTGACACTGGCAACCACTTTAGCTCCCAGCTCAAGTCCAGCTCCTGTGCTCTTTCCTTGATACAAGTTTGTGCCTCAACTTACTTCCTTACTCTGTCAGTAGCTTTAGTTCCTGAATTATATCAGAGCTCTGCTGCAAATGGTTGCCCTGACTGGCTAAGGTCTCTTTAGCTACTGCCTTGAAAACAAGGAAGTACAATATAGTTTATGTATGAAAGCCGTAATTTCCTAGACCTAAAGCCCCTTAATGTATATTAATTTCAAAGGGGCTTGCTCCAAGTCTCCTGGTAATCAGAGTGGTTAATTGGCCAGTCTATCATAGACAGGGATTTCCTCATCATTCTGGGTGCTTTTAAGCACAACAATCCATCATTTATAAGGACTAAAACTGAATCTCTTTCATCATTTAATGGGATTGCCTTTTTGGCAAAAATTCTATTTTCATGAAAGGGAGGGAAGACCCAAACAAGTTTGTTTGGCTCCTTTGATGGAATTCTAGACTCTTAATCTTTTATAGTTCTGCTGTAAGATAATTTTTTGGAAAGTCTATAGGACCTCTCCCTCTGGCTTCTGGACTGGGCAAAGATCCACTGAGTACATTTGGGAAAGCCACTGGGCTATTCCACTGATTGCGTAGTATTCATTTAAAAAGTACAGTATGTGCGATAACATTTTGCTTCCTGACTATGTTGTACACACTTTCTTTCCTTCCTTCCTTCCTTTTTTAGAAGAAAAGTTACAAATATTCTCAGCATCCTTAGAGGTAAAAATATATAAGCAGAAGCTAATATTCAGTGATGTGCATTGAGAGTGGGGTTTAGTCACTGATTCCTGATTACCAAGAAAATATGCAGCATTAACCCTTAAATCTAATTTATTTGGTTTGGGTGTAATGTATTATATGGAAACAAATACAGATAGTCCTCCACTTATAATAGTTCATTTAGTCACAGTTCGAATTTACAAAGCCTCTTAAAAAATTGACTTATAACTGTTTTTCATATTTATGACCACTGCAGCACCCCCTCCCCCCCATTGTAATGTAACCAAAATTCAGATGCTTGGCAACTGACTCATATTTATGATGGTTACAGCGTCCCAGGTCATGGGATCCCCGTTTTGCAACCTTCTGACAAGCAAAGTCAAAGGGGAAACCAGATTCATTTAACAACTGTGTTATTAATTTAACAACTGAAGTGATTCACTTAACAAATGTGGCAGGAGAGTAAAATGGGGCAAAACTTGCTTAGCAAATTAGCAACAAAATTTTGGGCTCAATTGTGGTCATAAATCAAGGACTGCCTGCATTTTAGTTGATAAATTATACTTTCATACTTTATATGATATAAAAATATAAATCAAAATATGTGACATATTCAAGTAATTATGTAATAAAGCATGGCTTAGCATGGTATTTGCAACAAGTACAGTGGTACTTTGGTACTCAAACTGCTTGAAATGCATCAAATTTGGTACTCCATGCATTTTGATGCATACATTTTGTTCCGGTACTCATTGTTTGTTTGGTACTCAATGCACAAGCTAGAACTTGCCTATGTTGGCTGCCTTGTGACTCAACTACATTAATCCTTATGGGAAAATTTTGTTTGGTACTCATTGTTTTTGGTATTCATTGCGCCTCCTGGAACCAATTAATGATGATCCTGGAGGTACCACTGTATTAGAGAATTCAATCAGATACACAAGTTTCCCCCTTTTAAATCTTCCCTTTCAAGGCTAAAACTTATGGCAATTTGGGATGATGTTGGATCAGTAGATATTACTTTCCACTCCTTTTTTTTAAATAGGGGGAGGAAACAACTTCTGAAATGGATATGGTGATTTTTCTGTTTATTATACTTATTATTTTATTTACTTGCTAATTGTAAAAGAAAATTCTGAATGATGCTGATGTGACAGATGTTTCAATCTGATTTACAGTTGTGTGTCGGAGATTGTTTTGGACATATTAGTGAATGATTCATATTCAGAACTGGAAGGCAAACACCTGTCTCTGTTGGTTCTGCTGTTCCATCTTATCTCCAGGCAGTTTAACATATAGGTGAAATCACTTGGAGAGTTTGCAAGCCATTCATATGGTAATGACACACCCAGTTATTTTTTCTCTTTCCCATTGAAATCGAATAAAGTTGTTCCAATGTCTGAACTGATACCTGGTGTTTAAAATAGCTCAAAAGACAATAAATACATTAAAGCTTAATCCAGACAAGAGAGATGCTCTTGGATACTTGATAGGCAGTGACATTTCTGTGCAGGACGAAGGTTGAAACTGCTACATGGGTATATTTCACAAACACCTGGTTTGATGCCAATGGAACTGGGTCTACCTTTTAGTAGATATCTTTTTTCTGCTAATGGTTATCTTCCCAACCCCAACCTCATCTGATTGTTTTTTTCCCGTTTAGAATTTATTTTAGAATTTAATATGGATCATCTAAACTTTTCAACTCTATATGTGCCTCTCTTACAGGTTTTTTCTCCCAAACTACAGGCTTTCTTGTTCAGACATAGATGAATTGTGTTACTTGGAGGGAGAGAGCTTTATCCCTTATTTATTTGTTTAAAATATGTTGGAATAGGACAAGGAAGATATTGAGAAGCAATGGTTCAGTTGTTATTTTCTTATATAATGTATCATCTGTGAGCTCCCCAAATAAAGGACATGTCTTTTCAGCAGATCTGTCAATTTTAAATATAAAACCTACTGCAGAAATGGTTCTTATAGACATCTTCCTCACCAGTCTCCCATGCAACTGATTTTTTAAAAATATCATTTTACTTAAATAGAATTTAAATGGGAATCCGACATGTTGCACAGCAAAGTGGCAGGTTCCAACCTCATTTTATTTCCAAGAATGAAATTTTTTTAGAAAATAAAAGTGGTAGGTAACTGCCACGTACTCAAAAAAAAAAAAGGTGGTACTAAATTGTAGTGATAAACATTCTGTAGGACCAGAGATGATGGTGAAAAATATAAACTTCTGTTTCGTGACGGATGTGATCCATCATGGCAACCTGTTTGTGAAGTGTACCCATGACAGACCTTTGAAAAAAAAAACTGCTCACAAAATGCTCTCAGAATTCCACGTTAATTTCTCTCCAACCTGTTAAAAGTCTTCTGCTTCCTCTCAGAATGATACTTATGAGTATGCCCAATGGGGTGCTGATAACAGTCCCTTGTACCCAGTTGGAGAGTAGAGTGGATAACTGAAGCTTCCCAACAAAATATATTCTGGATATCATAGAGAAAATCTTTGTACTATAGTGAATGTGAAATGCTTTACATCCTGGTCATTACCGTAATGGATTTATGTTGCAGTTACATTGTGTTAACCTTTGGCTGTTCTAACAGGCTGCCTACACTATGCTCTCTTAGAGCCAGCTAATTCTTCTGTCAAAAAAGAATTGAGATCTCTATAGCCTGAACAAAGAGTTGATGGCTGATTCGCGTCATGTTCTCAATTCCTGGTCTAGTCACCTGAGCTGATGTAGGTTTCATCTGCAAGCAGGACACAGGGTTTATCATCTGCTAGGTGGTGGAATTCAATACTCTGGTGTGGAATTTAGTAGTCGGTGATCTTGCCAGAAGCTTGCTTTTTATAATATGGCATTGTTAATAGAATTATAGTCTCATCTCTATCTATCTGTGTATCTATCATCTACCTACCTGCCCAACCTGCCTTCCTCCCTCCCTCCCTCTATCATCTCCCATCTTTTGAACAGGAATTGGCATGAATCGTGTTCTTTCCCTTGTTCTTTCCCACAACAGCAATCCTGTGAGGTAGGTTGGGCTGAGAGAAAGTGATGGGCCCAAAGTCATCCAGCGAAGCCCTCTTAATATGTATATGGTGTTGGAAAATGTTCATTAGGTATATATATATATTTAAAAAGTAGCTAATATCTGCATCTATAGTTGCTTTGGGTGTGTTTTGCTGGAAAAGTGTAACAGACAGATAAATCGTCTGCAAATTAGCATGGGTACATGGAGGTGTCTCCCATGCACCTGCAGATATATTTTATTCATTTTACCTACTGAGTGCACATTAAACTAAGTCATCCTATTCAATGAATGGGACAGTGCTCTTTACTATCTTAGTCCTGTCCCACAAGACCTTAGTCCTTCCCCATTAAGGTCCTAAAACTTCTTGTGTCTTTCAAACTAGGAACAGCCACTCTTCCTGGTTAGCAGAATCTAGAATGTGAACCCATATTTGAAATTATAGTTAAAACTTCTGCTAATAGAAAATGGCAGTCTGGGTTCACATAACAAGTTCAATCTTGGGTAAACCTTGATTAAAGGGCCATATGGAATGGGATGAGTATGCATCACAGCTCCCATTATCCAATTAATTATGGAAGGTGACTTAGCCTTTGTGTGAATGTAATGAGATACACTCCAGTTGATGAGATACACTCTTGCACCTCAGTTTTGCCCAATGTGAATCAATTCTGCGTTAATGTAGAAAATATATCCAGACCACATACCTTTTGTTTGGATAGTGGAAATTCTAAAGTGTTGGTTCATACCTAGCTTTCCCCCGCCTGTTCTGTCTTCCACAGATAGCACTCCCTAAGTCATATTCTCCAAGACTTCCTAAGAAACAGAGAAAGTACTGGAAGGAACAGATGACAGAGTGGACACACAGTTACCTGGTGCCCCAATATGCCTTTTCTGGACTGGTTCCTCTACCACTCAGTTGCCATGTGGCTGCTCCTCCAGAGTTTTGTTCTGATGGCCTTTTGTTTCCACTCAGCCACCACTTTTCCCAAGGGGTGTTACCCCTCCACTGAAGATGGCTTCAAAACTTTCCGCTGCAGTAAAGCTCAACTTACAGTTATCCCAAAAGATATACCCAATGATACCAACAAGTTATACTTGGATTATAATCAGATTTCTTTCCTGCCCAATGACGCCTTCCAACATTTGCCACTTCTAGTAGAACTAGACTTGTCCCACAATGTCATAAATCGCATGGAAGTTGGAGTCTTTAGGGGCTTGTCAGAGAACCTGCATTCACTGGACTTGTCTTCTAACAAGCTAGTGTCAATCAATAAAGATGTCTTCAGTGCACTAAAAGCCAAAGCCAACTTATCCAACAATCCTTGGCTCTGTGACTGCACACTCCAACAGCTCGTTGAAAGAGTAGAGCTGGTTGCTGGTACCTCTGATGGGATTGTGTGTGATACCTCTGCACGGAAAGAGCACATTGGCAAGCCTTTTCTGCAGTTGATTGGAGACATAGATTTCTGCAACATCTATAAAAAGACCACAGACATCGCCATGTTGGTCACCATGTTCGGCTGGTTCGCCATGGTGATCTCATATTTAATCTACTATGTCCGGCAGAATCAAGAGGATGCCCGACGACATTTAGAATATCTCAAGTCCTTGCCCAGCAAACAGAAGAAGTCAGAAGAGTCATCTACAATTAGCACTGTAGTGTGACCAGAATTAATAATCCTTTTACCCTCACAAATCCCCAGGAAACTATTGTCCATTGGAGTAGATAGGTTTTACATCTACTTCAGGTGGATCATGTCTGCTAGATGCTTGAATGCACAATGGCTGAAGAGACTGTTATTAAACAAAGAATGAAAATTTTAAAAGACTTAAGGAGGTAAGGCCTTGCTTATATAAAAGGCCTCTCTTACTTTCATTCCTGAGCAATGAAAAAACACAAGTAATCATAAATCATAGCCATGGTTGAATTCACTGGCACGATTCAATGTATGGAATAGTGCCATGTTATGTATCAGTTATTTCTCAGTCCTGCAATGGAGGCACTGTCACACCCAGACTTTGCAAAACCTCTCAGCTCTCAACTTTTACTATTCCACAGAGGAAGTTCCCATCATATAATGTTCTAGAGATGCCAAGAATTGGGAGTGAGATGATTCTGTTGTTTTCTCTTGTTGTCATAAGCATTTTGCTGCAATCCCAACTTACTGGAGTCAAGAGCAAACTTCTCCAACCCGATTCCCACTAATTGTGTTGGGCTTTTAGGAGTTTCCCTATACAGTGGTAGTATTCTAAGTCTTGGGAAGGCAGAATAGTAATAAT
Organism: Coluber constrictor foxii; assembly: GCA_038048745.1. Taxonomy (NCBI): domain Eukaryota; kingdom Metazoa; phylum Chordata; class Lepidosauria; order Squamata; family Colubridae; genus Coluber; species Coluber constrictor. The sequence continues at coordinate 78,831,447 of CM075961.1, forward strand.
AATAATAATAATAATAGTAATAATTAAGTACTAGAAGACATGCCAGCCTGTTATTCATGTGCAAATAATTCCAAATTCAAATACTGATCCTTTTCTTTGAACACACAGTTGATAACCACTGCTGAGTTTCCTCTCCAATGCTTCATATCAATATGTTTTTAAAAAAAATAAATACTTTTCTTATTTGCAGGAATCTATTAGTATATTAACTATAGAGGGAGGGACAGAAAGAAGGGTCAAAGAATATTTTAAGCCTTTCTTGCCAGTTTTACTGCTTTTGTAAGATTCTTTATGGGGCCTATTTAGAAATGGAAAATCCCAATTGAAGTGATGCAGCAAAAATTCAGAAAAGGACACAAAGAAAACGTTCATAACCACCTTGATTCAGAGAACAACAGGAACAGCAGAAGCTGCAGACAAGGTATCTGCTTCTGCAACCAGGTCAGCTATCTTTGAAGTTATGTACATAGCTACTTTGTGTGTAGGGGAAGAGGCAGCATGTGATTTCACCTGCTACAAAACGTCTTTGCCCAGTACATGACTTGGTGAAGTCTTGTCCTAGGTAAGCAACCTTGTCTGCAGGTCTGTGTTCTAAGAAAATGAAATCTGCCATGCTGTGACTTCTCTTGATCAAGGTGTGATTACTCTTTTCATTCATTTTCTTTCCCGTTACAAAATGGCTGCATCATGACACTAGTGATAGAGGACTTCAAAAAACCTAACAGTTGAGAGCTTTGTTCATTCTGATGAAATAACTTAGAAAATAATAATTATGACACAGAAATCATCAACCAATAGCCAACATTATTTAGCTGGGCACCTATAAGCAACATATGTCACATGATCAAGAAATGTATAGCAGTTGTCATTTTTTTTTCTTCTCAAGGGGAACACTGCACACTTTCTTTGGCTAAATTTTCTGGACTTAAAAAAAAGTGGAAATTCAAACACATGTCAGTAGTTTTTAAAATGGGTCAATTTTTAAATATAATCTGTAGCAATAGCTGGATATCCATTTTGCTGGAATGCTTCACTTCTACTCATGAATATGGACTTATGGATCACTTATATAAATATTTGGATAAGTAGTCAAACATGAACTGGAGGATACATCTACAATATATGTAAGGTATAGAATAGAATAATGAGGGTTATGTTCTTCAATACCTTTTTAAAAAACAAAAACAGTTCTAGAATCAAATATGAGAATAACTTAACTGGATTCCTAAAGAGCATGGCTTTCTTTCCATTTGTCAGAACCAGAAATATGAACCTGTGACATGGAGGAAAGGAGGGAGGGAGCCATTCACATCTTGCATTTTGTTATTTCTTCCCTCCTAGAAATGGGTCTGCTTGTGTGAATAAGAATCCAACACTTGAGCAATGATAAAAAAATGTTTTTATAACAGCTTTCCTCAAGCCAGCATTTTCCAGATGTGTCAGATACAACCCCCAGCAGTCTCAATATGTAGCAGGATTGGGGATATTAAGAAATGCAGTCTTACGTACTTGGTGCCTGTCAAGACTGTGGCTCATACTGGAACTCTTAATACAATTCATCCTCTGTGGTCAGCATTGTTAAAATAGGGCCGCTAGCAGTATGGCTGGCCCTTGATGCCTGTCTATTCTTCCTACCTATCTTCATGAATGTAAGCCAGATATTCTCACATCTCAGCCGTGATACTCTCCATATCTCCAGTTATTTGAAATGTGACAGGAATTGACATGGTTGAGATCCCCATATTGTGCTACTCACATAAGTAGGTTCTTTTTAAGGGAAAATTATCCAGATGTAACACTTGGCAATGGCTCCAACTAAGACATAATGTCAGTAGAAAATGTAAACAAACCTGATGTCTCCTGCTACCCAACTTTGCACCACGTTTATATATACCAATGTGCCATTTTCAAGGGTTGCTTTGTCAAGATTTCCCTAAATACTGGAAGAAGTAAATGTGGAGAACTTTAGGGAAATGTGCTTGGAGACTGTTTTTACTTAATCTGGATATTGAGGTTCTTAATATTGGAGATGGAGCTGTAGGCAATGAAACCATCTGTGTGGCATATCATTCAAAACTGCCATTATGACCTGGAGGTCCACCTGTATTCCTCATGTGCCTACCTGGTTTGTACTTGAGGGAATTCTGCCCTGCCAGGTTATTAGACCATCTTACACTCTGCTCTGGCCCATGAGGGTAAGAGGTAGAGATTGCATCGACCTGCCATACTCTCAAGTGCCCTTTATTGAGAGGTTGCCTCCTCAAGAGCTTTACGGTCTGGTTTTTCAGGGCAGAGCTTTTTGTGGGGTGGACAAGGTTTTTTTTGCAAGTCCTACCTACTTTGTAACAAAATTCTTCCCTTGATTTTCAAGAGGTTCCGTCTTCTGTTTCCTTACCAATAAAAGCCAAAACGCCTTCATTGGAAGAAAGAGATTGTGCTGCTGTTGTGTACCATCAAACAGAAGGGGCGCTGGTCACCAAATGTTTGTGTGAGGATCCAGATGAGAGCTGACCTGCTACTGTGACCAAGTATTAAGGAAACAGGATGAGAAGAATGTACACGCTCTCTTTCTCCGTTGATCAGCAGCCTTATGCCTTGAGCTTTTCAAACTTAGTACCTCTTCTCTACATTCCCAGTATGCAGTTGGACTCCTCTAATGGGATGCTGGTAGTTTACAAAGAGCTGCGCACAAAGAAAATCTTGAGAAATCAGAATGCTCACTGAAAACCTTTACACATGCACAAAAGGGAGAAAACAAAGAAGTTATGTAATAATCAAAATATTTCCTGTTTTCCCTTCCCCAACAATGTTATTTATTTAATTTTCCTTTCCCATGAAAAAAGATAAATAAACAATAATTAAGCAGGATATATTGGATGGTGCCATGATGTTCTTGTGTCTCTGGAAAGAGGTCCTTGTTTTCACACAGTTGAACTGATGGGATGGACCAAGATATGTGGGTTCCTGTAGTGGGCAAAATAGATCATTAGATGATAGATGGATGGATGGACGGATAGATATAGATTTTGTAGTGCACTTAGATATAAACACATACCAAATAAAAATACTACTAAATATTAATATAAATGTCTCCTGTTTTTGCTACAAAATTAATTCAGTTTTGAATCTGAGAATCTAACATGCTGTTGGAAAAGTATGGATCTTCTGATTGCTTCCAAAAAATTCTGCAAAGAGAAGTACATACTAATTTGATAAATAGGAAAATGGACTGCTTTTGCATTGGCATTATGAAACTGATTTAAGTTAATATGAATTGTTCAAATTAGTAGTCCCCCAAAACTCAGCTTAGAAAATTGACTAAAGTACATGATGGATGAGGCAGTTGAGAGGAAAGAGATCTTGAACTTTGTTTCCACTAAACAACTGGTAGACAGGAAAAGATTCATTTTAAAAAAATGCTGAGTAATGAAAGAAAAATGGTGTAAAGTTGCACACTTTCCACAACAAAAATAAAAGAACACTCTATAACATGATGACAGCAGCACCTGAAGCTTAAAATATATAGCCTTCTTGGCACTTCCTATATCTCCTATGATTACAAGTTATATGCCTTGTACTGTACTCAATTACTACATATATCATATTTTCATGTGTATGTGAAATACCAGTTGCATTTTGGAAAACTATTGCCTTTGCTAATATCCCACACAAGTCTAGAGCTTGACAGAGGCTCAGATTCTACTTGATGTTACCCTAATATCATTGGACAAGAAAATTTCTTTGCTACAAAAAACAAAGATCTTCAACAGCCTCTTTCTGGAGTTGCTGCTTTAAGATTGGGATAGGACATGCCTGCTAATTCAGCTTCTTTCTGGAGATGTTCAGGAGTCATTCGTGGAGCTTGTTTCCTTGTTCTCCTCCTTCTGAGAAGTGCAGGAGATGGGTGGTTTCAGTTAACTAGTTGTAACTGAATAATTTTGGCCCTGACCCCTCGTAATGACAACTCCTGGGGCCTTATAACTGTCTTGTGCAGGAATGAGAATTGGGATAAAATAATCCCTAAAACATACCTTGTGTTTAGCTGGGCCTAAGCAAAAATGCACAACTGATTAGGTCCTCAATTTTAGAAGTAGTCAGGCAAGAATAACTATTTTACTGAGCCCTTTTTGGATTAAAATGCACTATAGCCGAATTTCAACACTTGGTGAGGCAACAATGATACTGTTATTCTTCTGAATTACTAAATACCTCCCTGGCTTCCTTTTTATAGTGTTCAAGGTTTAGAAACAAGATATTACTACCCTACTTTCAGTGAAGAATGTGTAATACTATCTTATCCTTGAATTAATAAAAGAAGCCTTTGGGGATTTGTGAATTGGAGAACAAGGTCATAACACAGCCTTTGTGATAAGGTTACCATCTTCTTCCTCATTTCTTGGGCATGAGCCTGCAGAATTCCCAGTGAACATGGTGCAAAATCTGGGAACTGTAATTTCAACGTATTTGGAGAGCAGCAGGCCCAGAAAAGCAATATTATGTCTTGGCTATCAGATTAATGTATTACTATAAGTGCAATAAATGGGACAAATATATACAGATCTAGAAAAAAACACCTTTATTTTAATTATTGCTTTGGCAGGAGCTGGTTACGCAATCCAGCTTTATTTGTTAGGGGTTTGAAAAATAATTATTTTCCAGAACAAACTGACATGGAAAGGAATGGAATTTGTATTCTATATTTTTGAGATAACAATGGTGTATCTTCCAGGATTAGTTTGTCTTTAAAAACCCACTGTAGCTATCGCAGTGGGAGATCTTTGCGCTTCCTTTCTCTAACTATTCTTGGAATGTTATTCAAGTATCTTCTGAATCATATGAAGGCAAGTATCCCCTAGACCAAGAGGCTGGAACCAAACTGATATTTTGAAAGCTGAAGGAGACCTGCGTGACTGTTTTATTAATTGATTGTGTGCTTTGTTTTCTCCATGATGATCTGTCACTAAGTTCACGTCTTATGAAGGTGTATCCATCTGCCTTCTGTTGGTCATCTTGTTCTCTTTCTCTCCATTTTTCCTAACATTAAAGCCTTTTCCAGACAGCATATTGTGCCTGAAGTAGGATCATTTGATTATTTGTGTCAAAAGTTTATGAGTTGACCCAATAGACAACTCAGGGTTGATTTGTTTGGTTGTTTTCTTGGATCTCCATGGTATTCTCAAGAGTCATCTCCAACACCAAATTCAAAAACATCAGTATTCTTTCTATCTACTTATTACACTGTGTATATATATATATATATATATATTTTAAAAAAACCAACTTCAGCCTTTCTTTGAAGAATGAGTGACTAATACAGGAGGGGAAATATCAGTTGGCACTCTATAAGAACTGGGCTTTTGCAATAGGAGAAATTTGTGCACCAAATTGTTACACAACAATCTTTCATTTGAATCGTGCAGACTCAGAGTAAGTTCAACTGTATTTTAACCCATTGTTTTAAGGGATATTTAAGGTCAACTAGAATCACAGGTATCTGTCTATCTATTAATCTGCTTTGAAAGATATTAGGTTTAAATCCTTAGGCACTGAAATTTTGGGGAACACACTTATCACTGGAAATAGATATAATAATTTCCTCATAAATGAAGGATAATTGGGTAACTGAACTGAAGTCAAGAAACAATTACCTCAGATTTTTGTCAGGTATATAAATGTTTATTAGGAAAGATACAAATGAATGTAAATGCATTTTATATTCAGACATTTGATGAATTAATTGCCAGTACTTTTTAAAGGCTACCATTCTTAAAATAGAAATTATGATCCCTGCTTCTATAAGGAGTAACTATAGAAATAAAATTGGATTTGCTGTACATACATTCTTAGGAAAGAACAATGGTCCCCAAATTACACTGCCTGGGATTTTCTTCTCTCAGACAGGCTTATATTGAGTGTTTTGGCATTAAATAGCCCTCTCCAGCTTTGTCCCTTCAAGATACTGGCTGCAGGTAAAAGGATTTTAGCTCAAATATTTGGAGGCAACTAGAATGAATTGTCTCAAGCCAGATTCCTAGACAACTATTGATCTTGTAATTAATGTGTCTATACTGCTAAAGAATCCTGAAACAGTAAGTACAAAAGAATATAAAACCAAGAAAAAGGGGGTGGGGGGCAAAATAGCCCTTAAAAATACAGATATTAGGAAGAGCTAATAGCTGATGGAAGACCAACACAAGAGATTGTACATATACTGGGTTGTACATATACTGGGTTGTACATATACTGTTCATAAAACGGAGTCTGCCTTATCACCAAGGGTGAAATGATGAACCAAATGTATAATGTACTATGTGGTTTTCACAATGCACAAAACTAATAATTATGGTTTAGGGTTATGTTTAAGCAGACCACTAAATTGTACAGATCTTGTTTTCAGCATATCTGCATTATAATACTGGCTGGGATACTGGGATACATTTATATCCTATTTTATAATTATTATATAATGACTGTTGCAGGATTCTTTAATACATTGATTGTAGTATATTCCAGATATTGGCTGCATTTGTGGCTGATTTAGAAAATCTGTTTCACATATGCTGACAGCAAATACCTTCAGAAAAAAGGTTTTTCCCCCCCAGAAACAGAAAGGAATGCTTTGAAAAGAGGTTCTATTTAATACAATAAAAGTTCAATGAAGGGTGTTTTTTTTTAATTAGAAAATCATAACAACACTGCATTTGACAAATGGCTCCCCAGTAGAGGACCAATCATAACAATTCCTGCCTTGGATCACGCTGTATCTCAACATTGCCCAATTTTCAGGTATTTGCACTTCATCTCCCAGAACCCCCCAATCACTATTACCACTTCTGAGAATTCTGAGTGTTGGTCTACACATCTGGGGAACATTCAGACAGAAGAAGTCAGCTCTTTATGACATTCTCTTGACAATATCAGCCATTTCATCAAGGTTCTCAGTTTCTCTAAGGATAGAGTACTGACCCTGATGGCTGTCACTATAAAACAAGTATGCAACTTTTGTTAATACACAAGTTTGGTGATTTTCTCCCTTCCATCTCTTCCCTGTTATCTTTTTGTGTCATTGTTTAGACTTCAAGCCTGGGGACTGAAACTGCCTTACTTTTCTTATCTGTAGTTTAGCTATTATAGGAGCCTTTTTTAGCTGAAGAATGAAATGTCAACTTTATTATGATATAAAATATTTATACCCCATCTACTACCCAGTGGATTTTGTAAGGGGTGAAAATGCCTAAAGAATAATACACATTAATCAATTATAAACATGCACTCCACATTAATTAGATGCTCTAGGATTCTCAAATCCTGAGGTTTGACAAGTGTGACTAGTAACCCAGGAAGCCAATTGTGAGAGTTGCAAGACAAGCAGTGTTTCAACATGGACAGGAAAGCCTGCTTTTAATTACACGATTCCTTCCTGTAGGAGGGGTGACCCAGTCAAATCATCACTGCAGACTTCAATCTTTGCACAATTTCTCGACAATTTGGAAAAGCCTTTTGCAAAGTTGGCTGGGGTTATTGAGGCTACACTGAACAAAAATAGAAAACAATACAGACAACCAAGGAGAAGAAAAACAGGGTACCAAAGGGGTTATTTTTATACTGGGGCAGAAGGATTCCCCCCCCCCCGACTCTCAGGAATTCATAAGGGAGAGGTGGAAAAAGCTGGATTCTTGTCTGGAATTGTGCTCATTCATTTGTTTAGCTGACTAGAGCTACGCCCATATTTATTTCATTTCATTTTTATTTATTTCTTCATCATAGTTACATGGCTGCCTATCTCACAAAATGTGACCGCATGATGTACAATAAAAAACTATAAAATAATACTATGAAAAAGGACCACCATTAGATATATTAAGGCTACCCAGAAATGGAAAACATTGTATGTATGACAGGTCTCCTAAATTGCTGCACTAAAAAAAAAGATAGAGTATATAAGAAGAGAATTCTTTTCATTTCCACCTTGCAAATCTGGATAATTTAGATCACCAACCCATAATTCAGCATCATTTGGAAGTTTGGGAGAAAGGACTAAAAAATCCAGAAACTGGGAATGGAATGGAATATCCTGGAGATGGGAATGCTTGACAATCCATAATGGGTGTCATACTCATGGCATCACATTGTCACGTGACATATCAGAGCTTTTCCCCCCCTCTCTAAACCGAGGGTGGGCGTGATCAATATGTGATGCATCTGGTCCGCCAGCTGCAAGTTTGACACCCCTGATCTATAATAATCTACAACTTCTTTAACCCTTTCCCTGGTCCCTGTATGCTTTTAAAAGTATGCCACCAAGCCCAGGCAGCAAGCTAACAATTTACACAAGGAACCAATTTTCACCCCCTCCCTCTAATATGCCAGAAAATGAAAGATGAGTAAATCTCTCTTTGTTTTAATATGACCATTTTATTTAATCCCCCAAACTAATATGTCTCCAAAGGACAAAGAATACTGGGCTTGCACCTTCTACTCATTGATGTTACCACATCAATCATTCCTCAGGTAAAAGCTAAACAAATCAGTTTTTGATCATATAAAGTTGTGGAATGGCTGGATGGATACATGACAGGGATTTCAGTTTTTTGAGCCTGTGCAGTTTTTAATATCACCACAGCAGGGTTCATCCTTTGCCCATTTGGTTGGCATGATTATTGGGGAAAATCAGGTTTAGGTCAAGGAGAGTGTTTCGAGGTCAGCTTGGACTTTGGCACTTTTGAACTTCCTCACCCCAAGATAAGTAAACCACATTCATCCCCTCTTGTAATCTCCTGCACAGATTAATACTAGCCTTTTTTGTGAGTCATAGGAAAAGGGGAAGAAACTGACTATGGGTGTCGGAAGCTTTAACTTCCTCCTCTTACCATAAAATAAGAGGCCACCATTTCATTTCATAATTCAGTTCAATCTGTGGTTGCACCTGAAAGATTGACCCTGCAGACAGATTCTGCTAAATTCAACATCAGATATATTCCTGTTAAACAAAGAGCACTGGTAAATCTAAGAAGAAACCTAAAGGCATCAGAATTTGGGTAAGTCAACAATTATTCTTTAAAGGCCATCAAAGAAGGCTGCTTCTGTGCGCTCTATGATCTAGGACTGAAAAGAGTGACTGAGAAGATACATTGCTCTAAGACATGATTAGGTTAACCATGGCTTCTTCCATAAACTACAATTGGTTCAATTTGCACAAAGTAAACCTTGATGCATATGCTTCTGACATATTTCAAGCAAAGGCAGAGCATGGAGCATTTGGGGGAACATGTTGGACAACAGTACAAACATGATCCTTGTTGGTGAAAATATCCAATAAGGAAAATGTTTGAATTTATTAATAAAAGGGAAGCTGCACAGGGCATATTGCCTATTTCTGGAATTAGCTTCATTGTGTTTCTTAATTGCCTTTGCTGATCTTATAGCTCAGTAGTGTCAAACTGACGGCCCATGGGCCAGAAGCGAACATGCCCACCCCAGCCCTGCAAAGGAAAAAAAACATTGAGAAATGGCATGTGGCAGCAACGTGATGCTGCAGTTTGACACCTGTGTTGTAGCTGAATCAGAGTGGTAATACAGTGGCATATTACAGCATTGACTGTGTGTTCTTTAAGGAGAATTCTATGAACGTGTTCGAAATAGCATCAAAGCATTAGTAAAAAAGGAAACAAGAGACTAGTTTCAACCATAAAATGAGTAAATTTAAAGATCTCTAACAATTACTTCTTTTGTACCAAACAAATTAAGTTGTAATGATTAGTGAAGTTGTTTATGTGCTATTTTCATCAGCATAAACTTTTGTTTTCACCACCAGGTGTAAATTCTTCACAAATGATGTTTGAAACAATAATTCAGTTTTAGTTTTTCATACCAAGAAAATGAATGGATAACTTGTTTTGAAATTGTCTAGGATAATAGAAGAGGCTACAGTCCTATGCACACCTATGAAATCTAAACTCTTTGAATATAGTGAAGATTCCTTTTGTCTCCAGCTCAAACTGGCACAAGTATTCAAATAATTCCTAATGGGAGTTGCTATCTCTCCATTTGTTACTTACAAGCATCTTCATAGCATCATCCAGCAATAGCTGAAGGAATATAAATATTGTGTTTGTGACAATGGTTGGATTTTAGAAGCTACCAATTAATTGGGAAAGAAATAATTTTTAGCTAAAGAATAATCATACCTATATATACATCAAAATACTAAGTATCTTGAATAGCCAAATGTCAAACATGTTGGTTCATTAGTCATATTTAGATTCATCTGTTGATATCACGACCACCTTCAGTAGAACTAATTTCAAGGATCTCCTTCTAAATATGGTTAATTCCAGTTCCAACCCACATGAGTTATAATTATTGTTATTAACTGGAACTGATATTTGATTAATTACATTTGAATAATTATTAATTATTAATGAGGCTGCTTTGCTTTTCATCTTGCCTTTAAAACATTGATAAGAAATGCACTTGACTAAGAAATATTTTTAAATAATTTCCTCAAATATCCTCTAAAAATTCTCTAACCATTTTTAGAGAATTAATGGAATAAACTTAGCTTGGGGAAACTTTCAAAAGCCTAGAAACTCCTCTGTGCAATACCAGTCCAATAACAATCAACATCTGATGACCAGAAAGCTAACAAGAAAACTGAACAAATCAATTTCACTTATGGCCAAAAGGCCGAAAGGCAAGTTATACATATATCTGAATTTGGTATTAGATAAAATAGCCTGAATAAAATATTTAATAAATATTACATACAAAATTGAATCGAAGGCTAAGACATATTTATCTTTGTCAGATAGCCTTGCTGTTTCCTGGTCAATGGGAAAATATATTTATTCTAAAGTCTAGTAAGATTGAATATGGGCCTCTTACAGGAACAATCTCAAAAAATGATCTAAGAGTAATATTGAGGTTAATTATCTCCACATTTCAGGAGGTTGGCAAAATCACAGTAGTGGTGGCTTACAAATTTGATAGATGTTAGGTAAGTAGATAGCTAGACAGACAGTAGATAGATAGTGCACTATATGGAGATTTTAAAGCCCAGATTCCTGAGTATATGCATAACAACATATCTTATTTTCATTGTATTCATTTTGCTATAATACTGTATCTTACACCAAAGAATCCAGGGAGTGTATTTGGTGACACCTATCAAAACTCAGAATTTCCTATAGAGACATAACTGTAACCATTCAACTATGTTGCAATAATAACTCTGAGCCATTATGAACAATGGTTTATGAGTTTAATTCAATGGTGTAAATTCTTCACTCTCAAAAGTTTCTCAAAAGAGCCTGTGTAGCGTAGAGGGCTAATGCCTCTACTAAAGGCAGCAATTAACACCAGCTGCCTGTAATTTCTATGAGTTCAATCCTCGCCAGGCTCAAGGTCGACTCAGCCTTCCATCCTTTCTAAGGTAGGTCAATTGAGGACCCAGTTTGTTGGGGGCAATAAGCTGACTTTGTATAAATATACAAAAGTATGAAGGCTATTGCTTAACGCATTGTAAGCCGCCCTGAGTCTCCGGAGAAGGGCGGCATATAAATCAAATTAAAAAAAAAAAAGTGACATTCAGAGCAGCTTTATATTTGAAACAAGCTCTTATCTGATGAGCCCCCAGATTAATTAGTGCAAATCAGCAAATTTTACTACTGGCAGCAGGCTTCTGGGAAGCAACACAAGAGCTATCTGCTATAAATATAAGCATGAATTGAATACATCAAATAGATTCAAAGAGAGGAATCATTAGGACAGGGACGGTAGGCACGCTGGTGCTCTTATGCACACGCTTTACGGACCTCTTAGGAATGGAGTGAGGTCAACAGTAGACAGTCTTAGGTTAAAATTTGGGGGGTGGGTGGGATGAAACCAGAGAGTCAGGTAGTGTACTCTAGGCATTGACCAATCTATTGCTGAAATCATATTTTCTGCAATCGAGTTTGGAGCAGTTCACTTATTTAAAATTAAAATAAAAAATGCTTATCATTTAAAATTTCCCATAATCCCCTGAAAAAGCTTCAGTTATATGTTTATGGAGATTCTCTAGCTCATGGGTGTCAAACTCAAGGGCCGCATCAGGGTTGTGTTTGACCTCAGGAAGTGCGTGTAGCCAGGATGGGCATTGCCAGCATGACATCACTCATGTCAGGGCCTGTGGTGGCCCGAGCACTCTGCCAGTGAAAATGGGCTCCTGGGCTCCGTTTTCAGCTGCAACAGCGTCCTGCAGCCCTCTGCCAGTGAAAACAGAGCTTTGTTTTCACTGGCAGAGGGCTGCAGGATGCTGTCGTGGCCAAAAATGAAGCCCTCACAAGTTCCATTTTTGCTGGCAGAGGTACTGAGGTACTGTTTCCAGGGTGACCTTGTGGGACAGATCTAAGCACCCCATCAGCTGGATCTGGCCCACGGACTTGGAGTTTGACACCTCTGTTCTGGATTTTAGATTCTCTAGATCTAGATCATGATGGTCTCACAAGTCTTTTTTTAAAAAAAAAATTCAGAAGGCAACTGGACATCTTCGAGGAAAAAACAAAGTCCAGTTGCTTTTTGAAAAAAGCACTTTTAGGATAGCTTCAGTCAGACATCTTGGGAAAGGAAAATTTAAAAATTTTAAGTTCACTTAACTTAAATCTGCAGTTTTGTGATACCTTTAACCATGGATTGTATAACAATGCATAAGACGTATGTGTTTATTTTTATTTTAATGAATGGAAGTTACAGATTAACAATGATTAATGCCATTAATTTTCTCAGCAGTAGATTCTTGTCGATTTCAGCTAGAAAAGTCTGAAACTAAAAAATAGATTACAGGAAATGTGAAGGTTAGGCAAGCCATGGCCTGAGAGATCATGTCAGGGTAGTTTCTTAAAAAGAGAGTGCTTGCAGCTATGGGGGAAATAAAATGTCCTATGTTTGTCCTGATAAAACTAGAGTTTTCACTATCTGTCCACAACCAAGGGGAGAGGTGTGTTTTTCCCCCTTTAGAATTGACTTGTTCACAGCTATATTGAAGTTTTCCTATGCATTCTTTTAATTGTCAAGCAATCCTCTCCTCCTTAATGCTACTAATATGCAGGTTTGAAAACGTGTGTGTGTGTGGGGGTGTGTGTGGGTGGGTGGGTGTGAGTCTGTGGGTGTGAGTGTGGGTGTGTATGCATGTATCAGAAGTAAGTTGGGTGACTTTGGGCTAACTGATTCCACCTTACAATGGGAAGTAAAAAAAAATCTATCAACTTATACTAGACAAGTGCGGTAGATTATGATCTATTCAATGAAGATGACTTCATCCTGCTATGGATTGATTCAGGATGATGATGATTTCTTTTGTCCCTTCTTTTAGGTTTTTTGAGATCTCCTTGCCAATACTATTTCTGTCCCATTTGTCCATTGGTGGGAAACATGTTTAAAAAACTGGCCAAACAGCTTACCCAAGAACTGGATTCAGATGGGAAACTGATTCCTGTGAGCAGCCTGGCACAAAATGATGGCTTTCAACTTCTCTCTTTGGTGACTAAAAAGCCATCTAGATGGCCTTGGAACAGTAAAAAGTATTCCCCAATCTCTTTCAAACTGACAGATGTACTCCAAGAAGAAGCAATAATGGAAATAGGTATTCTTGTTCAAATTAATTCATAGAGATCATTCTGGATAAACTCTGCCTGGACAGTTTTCTGGGAGCCCTAGGGCCAAAGGAGAAACATAAAGGTCTCTCAGAAATCACACCCAAATTGTGCATCAGGCTCACAGATATTGTACAGCCTGTGTAGGTTCCTCTTTTGATCTGAAGACCAATCCTTTGCAGTAATTTCCCTGTTTCAGATGTAATCCTACATTGTGCTAAGACATAAACCTGGATTTACCATTCACAGTGGCAAGATTCATGCAACTTGCCAAGCCAGAACCAGTGTTATTTATGAATTCAGTGAATTGGGGTTATTTCTTATTTGAAAGGAATCCCAGCATACATAAAATATGTAAGTTACCCGCTGTAACTCCAGTGGGTTTGACCATGGTAAAACAATTAGACTGTATTTTGAGCATTGTCTTTTGCTTGCTTTCCATTTTTTTTAGACCTGAAGCATTCTGAGCCACTTTTGTTTTCTGCTAACACATGTCACAAATCTGGAGGACGGCTGAATTTTAAGATACGGTCTACAGAAGTAGATGTTGGTGGATTGGCCGTAGCTTGCTTGAATACCACTCCAGTACATCTCCGAAAAACCTATGTGGACCCAGGAGAGCTGTGGTGAATATGGCTTTGCTTATTATTTCCCAAAGGTGTGACAAGAATGGAGGAATAGGACCTAATTACTAACTAGGTAGCTTTCCTGAGAATAGTACATGAACAAATGTCTCAAAAAAACATTCATAATCCAACCATGAAGCACAAAGGGGCAATTGAATTTTGGTATTATTAAAAGCTGAAGAATGGGATAAATAAATGGCTTTGACCTATCTGCTGCAATGCATTTGGAGACTTTATGGATCACAATGAAACGAGTGGTAGTTATGGTGCTCTGGCAGAACTCTTATAAATCTCTTGAGACTCATTCAGGCGAAAGTACTGATATATAACATTCATGCTAACTTGTGGGAGAGCTTCATCATCTGGATTTTCATTTGAATAGCCTGTCTAAAAAACACATCAAAGTCCCCACTGTACAGAGGAAACTCACTGAAGATCAGTCAAGGCAATTTCCCACAGTATCTCTGTGGACTTAGGTGATGGGAAGAGTCAGAAAAGAAAATGGGAAGTTTTGCCAGTTCTCTCAGATTTAAGATCCTAGCTTCCAGAACTTAATAATGTAGCTTGTTGAAAATGGGGGAGAGGGAAAGCAAGGATTCTGTAATGTTGGGCAATAAGGCTTTATCCTTAGGGTAGGGAATGGTAAAGAATTTGCTTTAATCCTAGTTTAGAGCCCTGCTGAGTCCCTTTTTAATGTTCTCTCTCTGCTTAAGGCAAAGGGTTTTCACCTCTCATCTTTCCTAGTCAGAGGTGATATTCAGCGGGTTTGGGCTAGTTCAGGTGAATGCTCACATTTTCAGTGCTAGGCAAACTGATAGGTAAATTATGTGAATCCCATCTTTGTTCCCAGTCACCTTCTATCTGGCATTTCAAGCCCTTCTATATTGATCTCAATCGGCTGAAAACTGTTTCTGCTGGCCAATAATGGCAATTCCTCTTAGGTAATAGAATAGGGAAATGGAAAGAACTGAGGACAGGGTAGTTAAACATGGAGCTCAGCTTAAGCTCCAGCTTGTTTCTTTTAGGGCATCTAAATTTGTGATAGTTTGTTGTAGAAAGGAGAACTTTCTTATCGACTATAAGCATTATACTGCAGATAATAAAATGCTTGAGGCCAGTCCCAGCTGAGGTGGAAGGATTTCATTCTGAAGGCTTGTATGGTTTGCCCAGCATAGAAAAAAGTTTCCAGGAATTTCATGAGAAGTTCCAGAACTCTAACCTCATAGTAAGAACTGCAGCTGTGACCATCTTGCATTTTGTTTGTAGGAAGAGAGATCTCTCTCACAGCATTGTCCAGCAAATCTACCCTAAACTCCATTTGTACATTGTGACAGAAGTTTTGGAGATAACGGAGCCCTTTCTCATTGATGAGACTATCCAGGCAGGTGGGAAGGGGGAAGTTTCTGCCGTGAACATACTTAACATCAAGGTGTGATTATCATTGTTGGCTTCATCTTTTTGCTGTTTCTTGCTTTTTAAATGAAATGGTTAATGGTTAAAAGCACCACAATATCATTCCTTAAGGAGGAGTTGATTGCCAACCAACAGTATTTTATCTTTTTCATAGGAACAAGCACAAACTAAACCTCTCTGACCAAAACATGATCTCGGCCCCAGAGCCTCTATAACTGCCATCAAACTTAATTTTAAATGTGAGATTAGGGGGAAAATGGTTTATATAAGCAGTACTAGTTTAAATGGGTTGACCTTGAAAAGCTAAGGAACGCTAAACCTTGATTAGTAGTTGGGCAGGAGAGCAGCAGGAATTTCCAGGACTCTAAAAAAAGTTAAAAAAAAAAAAAATCCAGTGAAAGGCTATAGCAAACCACTTCCACACAGTGGCCAAAGCAAACCAATATAAAACCTATTTCTATATAGATCAATATTAAGCTTCACCTGAGCAGCAGAGGGAAGCCCTTGATAGACAGCTTTTGGGAGTGCGTAAGCGTATATATACCCTGCCTTATAGCAGAGGGAAGCCCTTGATAGACAGCTTTTGGGAGTGCATAAGCGGTATTGTGCCACTAAAACACAATCAATAATATGGCAGACTGAAATGTACGGAATAAGCAAAGGGAAAGCATAAAAATTCACTGCAGAAAGATTACTATGCTTGTGTAACAGCATATTGTTAGCTTTATTTTTCATATGTGTGCACAGAATGGGCTTGCAGGAAAAGAGATTTTGGAAAAGTACATGTCATCATAAGCAGGTGCACTGAATAAAGAAAATGGAATGAACATTTATTTCATTTACTGTATTCCAAAGTGAAGTCTGCCGGAAGAGGAATAGTGCTCATTACTTATGTTTAGATGAAAAGGTTCTACCAAAGATCCCAGCCCATCTTATTTACAGCTATGGCCAGTCTGGCCATAGCTGTAAATAAGATGGGTCGGGATCTTTGGTAGAACCCTTTTGTCTCCATTTGGTAACCTTAGAGCTACAAGTTTCTAGTTAGACAATTTATGACTGATCACTAGAGTGTGGAATCATCCCTGCCTGTTTTCTGTGAGATGATGAGAATGCCTATGGATTGCTAGCTTGCTTCCTTCATAATCTGTGACTTGGTCTAGGGTGAGACATTCTTAACATCCTGTGCTCAAATCTCCAGGGCCAACACAAGACAATGAAAAATAAGTCCATGCTAATTCCTTTTGGTACAGTGGTGGCATATGGAGTTGAGAAACTCCAGATCTGTGAAGAAGACCCAGGTGAGTGAAAATATTGTTTCACTGATTTGTTTGCCATACTAAAGGTCAGGCATCTTTAGGTTCTTTCTAATTTCTTTGCATTTTTGTTTTTCTATAGTTTATCTCAACCAGAGGTTTCAAACAATGTTGGATCACTCACTCACTTATGATGGTATGTTTAATATCTATGCTTTCAAAAAAATGTGAGCATGAAAATTAGAAAAAGCATGATTGTTTGTGGAGCAATCTAAGCAAATAAATAAATAAACAAACGAACAAGATATAGCTGCCAACCAAAAATCACACAAGATGAGTTTAACTGTGAGTAAAAGGTTAAATTTGCAAAAAATCCTAGATTACAATGCAGTTGATTAGTTTGCAGCTCAATAAATGATGTGAAGTCATCCAACACCATTGCCTTATAATTCAGTGTTCTGTGTGAACCTAGAAAACTGGGTTAATTCTATGAACCATAGCTAACTTAATTGGATTGACATGTGTATGAAGTCTGGCTATGGAGGAAAGAGACAGAAATATGTCTAGGTTTCCATGTCAATAAAACGCCCCATTTAGCCACACAAAGGCAGTGTGGCACTACAGCTTCATAATTGCCCAGCAGTCCCCAATTAAAAAGAGACAATGTGCAAGAGTATTTTAAGAATAGGAAATCTATAGTCTTCCACATACAGTAGGTTTCTATAGCTAGTCTAATGAATGAAACTGTTAAGTAATGTCAAAAGGTTTGTACTTGTGTCATCACAAATATATAAGAGATGAACTTTATATGGACATTAATGGCCCTCCAAATGTTGCTGAATTATAATTCTTAGCATTTCCCATTATTGAACATGCTATAAGGAATTTCTGGGAGTTGTAGTTTACCAGCATTTGGGAAATCACAGGTTCTCCAACTAATTTGTGTCTCTTTGTACAGAATAACTACTGGTATTTTATATGTCTCTGTTGAATTTCCAAATGTTGTGTAATATGGAGATAACCTTCTCCATACAGGGGTTGAAGCTTGGAGATCTTTAATCTTTTGGTTCTGGGTCAATAAAAAAATAACATTGAGTAAACAATGTGTCCTAATGTTCCTCTTCCTTGACCTCTTCCAAAGAAGGAATACTTCAATTTCTTCTTCTGCTTAATTTCAATCTAATATTTATTTTCCTCTTTTCATTTTAGCATTCCAGAATGAATTGGGATCTTCACTCACAGGCAAGTTATGACTGAATTTTGATTCACTCTTAGGTTTGGTCTCCCCAGTAGTGCAGATCTCTTTAATAAAATCAGTAATGTCTCTCCATCAGACGTGACAATTAGGTAATACACAGAGACCCAACAATATGGGTCACAGCAGTTGTACAAAGTGTTCTGTTTTTTTTAAAAAAGCTAAAAACTCAATTGAAATGATGCTGCTCATGATCTTAACCAAGCCAATAATCTTTAGCTGTCCAGCAAGTGAAAGATGCGGTTAAGGAAGCGTATGAGCCACTGTTGCACCAGACCCAGCCTTTGAAGAAGAATCTTTTGGAATCCTTTGAGATTTTCCTGCAGAACAGAAATGTTTCCACTGTACGGTCCATGGTATGTTCCCTTTTTTTTTGGCTGCTTGATGGCTTAGAGCTCTCCACTTGTACTGTAGCATCCTGTGCAAATATGGATTTATTTATTAGACTTGTGCTTGCCTTTATCATTATTATAAATACCTCAACGAGGTAAATATTTGTAATAATCCTTCCTCCTCCTATTTTTCCTACAACAACCACCCTTATCCCTTTGTTTCTCCATCTCTTTGCCTTATGTAAGTCATCCCTCCCACCCCTTTCCTAATATTGTAAGCAGATTGCTCCAAATCACATGTCTTTCAGATGTGCTGGGAGAAGAGGTGTCACAATTCTCAGAATGTCTGCGAAATATAGTTCCAGCACATTTGGAAGACTATTTAGGCTATTTCTCCATGAGCATCTTCCATTCATCCAGCCATTGAGTTAAAATAACAATAGTGAGAAGGAGCTTTACATCAACTAAGGGTGGCTGGGTGATGCTCTGACAATATTAACAATTTTGGGATATTGCCCAAGGAGGGCAATATCCAAAGAGGTGCACATGCAGCAGAATGAGGTGGTCATATCTGTATCTATGTGGTCTGTACTGTTTTTGGGCATGAGTAGGAAACATAGTTTTTGAAAATACATCCTTCTGTAGATACAAATCAGCCTCCCTCTAAGGTCAGAAAGAGTTCTCTACAAATAGTAGAAATTTTTCATGAATTTCTAGACCCCTTGAGAGCTGTATGCAACAAAATTTCATTTTAATGTATGCCAATTTGCGTACATTCAAAGTGACAATAAAATTATTCTAAGTCTAAGTCTATTGCTAGTAACAGTTGCTAATGTAAAGTAAGCTAAACACAAACCAGAAAGTACGCTTTCCCTGAGAATCTAGGGAAGTCTAGGGCCTAGATTGTGGATCGTATTGCCCCAGAGCGAGGTCTGGCTCCTTTGTTTTTGGCCTTTCAGAATACCCTAAAAACTCCTTTTTAAGTGAATTGATGGTAACTAAGGAAGAATGTTTAATTATTCTCTTATGAAAAAGTTGGGTTTTCATTTATGGATTGTTTATTGCTTACTACCCACAGTTGATTAGGGTGTTATTAACATGAGATAGATAAATAGATAGATAGATAGATAGATAGATAGATAGATAGATAGATAGATAGATAGATAGATAGATAGATAGATAGATAGATAGATAGACAGATAGACAGACAGACAGAGACAGACACACAGACAGACAGACAGACAATAAATCCATCAATATAATTATGAATTGGAAAAATCAGGTACATAAATAAATCCTGCACATCAGTACTAATTGTGAAACAGGGAGAAAGGATGTAGATTAAAAACTCTCCCTGCTAAATTTACTCTTTTTTTTAAATTTGCAGGACCATTTTTACACAGGGAAGGACAGGATCCCTCCTCATGCTGTTTGAAGTGGCACAGTCCATTCCATTACCTCAGGTCTTCACAAATTCTTTTGCTGCTTCTATAGATTATTATATGTGGAATCCTGTCCATATTAATTTCTGCTTTAATATTTAGTCCAAGACTTATCACCTCTACTACCCTTTTGCTCCAACTTCTTGTTTAGCTGCATATCTTTTGCCTGTTTACTCCAAGCCTACTTCTACCCAGATGTAGAAGTATGTTCCAAGAACCCTTGACTGCTACATAGCAGGAAATAATTATTTTCAAAATTTGTGAATGTATTCATTTTTTATGAGATTTATATCCCTTTTTTGTCTTGGAGCTCAATATACATTGTATACTTCCATCCCTCTAATTCTTTTCAACATCCCCATGAGCAGGACTGAACTAAGACATAGTAACTGGCCCCAAATCAACTAACCCTAACATTCATGACTGAGGTCAGATCTGAATCACTACATCACTTGAGGGCAACTATACTGTGTTTATTATATAGCAACTCTCTATTTCACCTCTTTCTGACTGACTGCTATACATTTTTTCCCACCAGCTGGAGCTTTCCATGGCAGGTGACAGTGCTGATCGCTCCATGTTGGAGTCGTTGAATGAGGAATTCCGAGTTCCAGTAGAAATGCTGCTATCCTACTTAGGGATTTTCCAGGACACTAAAAGAGCAGAAAACCAAGATCTCTGGGGACCAATGCACTTCCTTTGCTCTTCTATAGATGGTACAAGAAACTTATCATTTGGAAGTTTATAGTTATATAGCGCTCTATGCTTTCTCAAGCTTGGAAAGTATCTTTTCCAAGATACACCTTCTTGGATTAGAACTTAGCAGTTCATTCCCAAACTTCCACAAGGAGCAGAATTTATTGTAGAAAACGATTGTGACTGAAGTAGGGAAAAAGTTGAGAACCCTGGGAAAAGTGGTAAGAGTCAGGCCAAAAAAGAAGTATGGGTACAGCCAGCACAGACAAACCATTTAGTTGCCAAAATTCTAAAAGTTGAATTGATTTCCATAAGGAATTTCCATAAGGAAATAAATCATGTTTTGAGGAGACATTTGAATGTTGCTGCTGTATTACTTCTGTAGCACTTCAGGCACAATTTATAGTAATTTGTTTTAATGTAATATATATATATTAATATTATATATATATATATATATATGTATGTATGTATGTATGTATGTATGTATGTATGTATGTATGTTTGTTTGTTAAGTCATCCTGGATTACCATGAATGGAGGAGGAGATATCACAAATCTCCAATTTTTTGCCTTTCAGCCCAATCTCATGGGCCATCCAGACAGTATAATATAGCCGACAAGCTATTTTCTATGTTTTTAATATTTTTGCTGATAATTCTATAAATAAAGGGAGGCTGTTATAGATCTATTTCGAGCTTATTTGCTCTCATCAGACAGTCATACCCTTACTGGGATTTGAACCTGGGCCGTCTGCCTGTAAGGCAGTAGATTTAACCCTCAGGCCACAGGCTCTTATCCGATTACCAGCTCATTTCCAGGTAGGTTTATTTGTATGTTTGTTAAGTCATCCTGGATTACCACGAATGGAGGAGGAGATATCACAAATCTCCAATTTTTTGCCTTTCAGCCCAATCTCATGGGCCATCCAGACAGTATAATATAGCCGACAAGCTATTTTCTATGTTTTTAATATTTTTGCTGATAATTCTATAAATAAAGGGAGGCTGTTATAGATCTATTTCGAGCTTATTTGCGCTCATCAGACAGTCATACCCTTACTGGGATTTGAATATATATATATAATATATATATTTTATTAATAATTAATATTAATAATTATATATATATATATAATATTGGATTTTCGTAGGTCTTTATGTGTATATTTCTTTATGCCAGGGATTTTCCTATGTATATCAAGATGTTTCATGGCCTAATTTTCAGTGAAATCTCCATTCACTAGTTTTTAGACCTTTTTAAACATCCCAGCAGCTATATATGAATCTATATATGAATCTATAGATTGTAATTCAGTAGAATTTGTGTTTTTCAAATGAGAAGTCCAGAAGCTGGAAGAAAAGGATTTTTAACAATTAAATTAAATATGGAAGAAACACCATTAGCCATACTTTCTTCTCCCCCCCAAATTGATTCTGCCTAGCCTGAATTTCAACAAAATATTTTCAGCCTGTTTCAAAGAGTTGTGTTGTTTCTTTGCCAAATTTTTAACCACTGCCATTAGGTAAATATGCGCAACAATTTTTAACATGAGCTGGGCACTTATTATACAGATAGATACTGTTCTATTTGTATTGGCTTTTAAGACAATGCTGTGGATGGATGGATGGATGGATGGATGGATGGATGGATGGATGGATGGAGTCAGGCAGGCAAGCAAGCAGGCAGGCAGGCAGACGAAACTGCCAGTTACTTCAGAATCCCTCTAGAATTGATTTCACATTAAAGCCTCCTATTTTTGTTGTTCACAGCACATATTGCTCTATGATTGTTTTAAGAAACACAGCACCAAGTTTTCAAAATTTGCACTTATGTGGATGCCCACTGAAAAATAAGACTTTCCACTCATCCAAAAGTCTGACTTACTATTTTTGTTACCAAAGAAGAGGAATGGAGCACATTCATAAACTCCTTGCCCACAAATATTGTCCCTCATCCCAAGTCTAAAGGAAAGAAAGAGGAATGCTGCAATACTCTGCAACAGAAACTACAATCAGTAGCAAAGAAGTAATAAAAGAGGTCTTGAGAAAAAAATTCTGGGGGCAACAAAAACCTGTGATGGGAGGGGAGAAAATATATCAGGAAGAAGAAAAATGAGTGTAGATAAGTTTCACATGTGACAACATTGTGGTATGAATACCTGTCTCTGTTTTTGCATTAATAGAATTAGACTATGAGATGATACCCCTCTTACAGAAAATGTTGGAAAAGAAACAACTGGTCAAACCAATGGAGATGGTGAGCTCTTACATTCTTAATTTTTTGCTGTAACCTTTTTCTAACCTGCTGTAATATACAATGCTTTTTCAAACTCATGCCAAATATGCATGCCTAAAAAACAAATAGCTAAATCTAATGTTCCTCAGAATTCCGTTTAGGTTTTATAAAAGAGTGCATTTAGGCAGAGATGTGCCAATTCCTTGGAAGAGATTGATTCTCAGTGAAAAGAGAAATGCTCTATTTGTGAACTAGGCATCCTATTGGCCTTGTGGTCACCAGAAGCCCTTCTGCCATATGCCGGAATCCCTTTTCAGAACATTGTTTTCATTTATTGTGCTTCTAAGGACCACAGCTCCTGCCGAGAGAGCAATGAGTCAAAGGCGGGGCTGGAAGTTGTCAGCTGTGGTGAAGAAGCAAAAACTGGCAGGCAAAAGAAACTGGTTTCCCCAGGTTCCAATTTGTTGCATGGAAGTAGCAGGTCCTGATCAAGTTATAGGTTATTCTCCATGTCTGGTATGACTTTGAATATTATACTTAGGACTGATTTGATGGTGAACATTGGAAGATTTGAAGTTTCTGTGCAGTGGCTTGGGGTTGTTAGCCGGGAGACAGTTTTGAAGGCCAGGAGAAGAAGGAAGCCTATCTTCCTTCAATATAATTAGATGCAAAGCAGTGGTGGGGTGCCCCTGGTTTGGACTGGTTCACAAGAATCAGTAGTAAAACCAGCGGGAGGCCCTACCCACCGCCCCAGATCAGCGATCTGCACATGTGAGAAGCAAGGTGCCCATGTGTGATCCCATTGCGAATCAATAGTAAAGGTAAGTAGAACCCACCCCTGAGGCACAGCTATGTGAAATAAGCTACCAGGGACAAAGAGGACTAAAAAAGGACTATTTGCCCTTGGCTGAAGCTCAAAGGAAGCATGAAATGTAGGTTAATCACCCCCTCCCTCACTCATTCATTTGTTTATTCATTCACTCATTCATTGAATTTAGAAATTGCTCATTTCCCTCACAGAGGAACCCTGCATGTGTAGAAATAAAATATAACATAAAACTGTGCATAAATATCATACTAGGAGGAAAAGTTAAAATTCAAAGTTAAAAAGTTAGGGGGAGGCCTTCAAGATGTTAAGTAGTTTCATGGCTGCAGGCACCTCTGTGAATTCGGAGCAAGACATCAGAGCCATATTTCCAGATATTTCTGAGGACAAGAGGCTGGGAGCCTGCCTCGTGTCTGGAGGACAGACAGGGCAGGGGCAATGGCAGAGAAAGTTTTCTTCTTGGACCAAAATTCTTTAATGTTGGGGCTTGCAACATACTTTCCCTGTCTGACCCAAGAGGATGAACTGAAAGACAGTTCTTGGCCCCATACCATGCAGGGGTATAATGGTTATAACTAACACTTTGAATTAGACCTGAAGTAAGTCAACATCCAATGTAGCTTGCACAGTAGAGATGTTACATGTGCCATTCTTGGGTCATTCAAAATTGCCCATGTGGCCACAATATATACCAGTTCAAGCTTCTGGATATTTTTCAAAGATAGCCCCAAATAGATTGCATTGCAATAGTCCAAATGGGAGATGACAAGGGTGTGACTGACTGAAGAGCTTTCCTATCTAGGAAAGGACATAACTGGTGCACAGCATGAAGTTGAGCAAAAGCTCTCCTAGCCATGACTGCCAGCTTTGAGTAGCAGTTATAAATCCAGAAGAACCCTCAGATTATATATTGGGTTTGTCTGGGACAGTGCAATCCCATCCAATAATTAAATTATGCCTCCTTTGTTTTTAAATTATGTTTTAAAGTATCATTATGTTATCAGTTGTAATCAAAAATATTTATTTGGAAAAAGCTGCTGTATGAGAGATCCAAAATAGGGAGTCTCCATCAGTTTCAGCATTTCTGAGTTGGAATCCTGGACTATAATCATGACTGGCATGGATGATAATGAGCTGCCCAATCCAAAATTTAGAATTAGGAGCAGATCTCATGAGTATTGCTGCAGTTTCTATTGATTCTATCTCTGACTTGCCAATTACTCGCATTTGTAAATTGGTCTTTTCATTATCTATGTCTCCCACTCCTTCTTTTTCTTTTCCCTCTCATTTGTTCTCCTGCTTCACTTCAAAAGGTGGAATTCACTTTGGAAAGGATTCTTTCTGGTGAAGAAGATGGCACTTTCACTCTTCCTTCCCTTTCCCTGATGGAGGAGGAAGTTGATCTCAACCTCGATATGCTGCAAATCTGCGGGCTGGATTTAGAAGTTGGGGAAAATTCCATCACTTGCCAATGGAATAATGATGCCTGCTCAGAACTGGCTGCTCTATACTCCAGCTTGTATGCTCTGCAGATCCTAAGTGGATGAAGGAAGAACTAAAACAGATTCTAAAAAGATAATGTTTTTGCAACTACAAAGTCAGCCAGACTGTGAACTAAAACTAATATTTCAAAGAAGTTCTTAGCGTTTCAAAACATCTCTTCGGTTTTAGATATGCTGAAATTTCCCATTTCCTTATGTGAAAATAGTGAGAAGTAAGAAATTTTGGATAAAAGCTGCTGAAGAGTTTCCCACCTGATCACCTACAATTCTCAGTAATTTTCCTATATTATGCTGAATCTATGTGAGTTGCATCCATAAGGCCAAGGGGCTTGACAGGTTCGAAGTTAGATTTTAAATTAATTATATTTTGGTTATTGCAAAAGTCTTGGAAAAAACTGAGGAACAACTCTGTGTATTTCTGTATTCCTTTTTTGTAAGTGCATAGAAACATTGATATTTATTCATACAGTTCATATGATTGAACTATAATTGATACCTGAAAGTTGTTTTGTTACTTTAGCAAGGAATTCTGTTTTTCCTTTGAACTATGAGATTTACAAATAACTGGAATTCATGATTGTTATGTCTATGGAGGTTCTCAGTCATCTAGATCATGGTTGTCCCAAAGGTGCTTTTTCAAGAGGCAACTGAACTTTCTGGGTTTTTTTTAAACAGATGTTTTGTTGAGACATTTTGATGAAAATCCAAGAAGCTTCTTCAGCTCTGAAGCTCAAAAAAGCACATGAGACATGATTGTTATGGTTGCTAGGGCATCCCATCCCCTATGTCAATGTGATAGTGGAGCGAGGAGGGCCTTTGCACAACTTCATAACTGTGGAGCACTTGTTCCAGTTCCTAGATCAAAAAGACCTATTCATGGCCACACATGCTCTAGACATTTCCCAGTTACACTAATGCAGTGCACTTTACACAGGGCTACCATTGAAAAGTATCTGCAAACTTCAGGCTGGTGTAAAACACACAGTGTGAGCACTTATGTGTGAGCACTTTTTGGTGATACATATGTTATACCTCTGCTTTGCAAGCTGCATTGGTTACCAGTTTGTTTTCAGGTCCAATTCAAGGTGCCTTCATGTTATGGGACAGGGTTATTTAAGGGACTGCCTCTTCCTGATTTTATCTGTCCATGCTAACAAGATCCAAGGGTATATTACAGGTTCCATTACTTAGGGCGCTACATTTGGGGAGTGGGGTGCTTGGGTGGCAACTTTTTATTTCTACTGTGGAGTCTTCTTTGCCCTGAAGTGAGGTTTACCTTGTGTCTATGGAGTTTCTGAAGGCCCCTCAAAACCAGGTTACTTCAGCAGGCCAGGACACTAGTGATAGATGGAGCAGTGAGATGGCTCCATTATTTTTAACATCCCTTCATCTATTATTCTTTGTTTTAGTTTGGTTTTTATATTTTAATGTATTTATTAATTATTTTTTACCAATGTTGTATGCTGCCCAGAACTGCTGTCTTGTGAGATGGATAGCTATTTAAATTGAATAAACAAACAAGCAAACAAACAAATCCTTCAATCTATTGTACTTGGTTTCACTAATGTTCATCATTTCACTAATGTTCACTTATGTGATTGGGCATTTCATTCATTTTATGTGATACAAGCTTGTGATGTTTACTCCTGGGAATGCGTCAACGCCTTCTGCCTCTTCTTCAAAAGTAGACAGTAGCTTCCAGAAGGGCGATTCGAAGCAGAAACGGCAGAAAAAAGTGCGACACCCCTTTCAGCGCTAAGGACCTGAATGAACAGGAGGGAAATCTTCCTGGTTTTTCATCAGGTAGCAAAAGGGCTGTTTTAAAAATTGAAAAAACAGTATTCTTGAGAAGAGATAAGCCTCCAGGCTCCTCTGGAACTCATTTATAACTCTGTAACTTCCAGTTGGAACGAAATATTCTCCCGTGCAGTCGTTAATATGGATCCTGTGATACCAAAGAACTCCTCTGGATATTTTCCTGAAAGCACTTAACGAAAATAAGGTGTGGATAATATCGAGCCTTTAAGCATCCAATCATATGCTTTTATAATTGTCTAGCACTCCTTCTTGGGCGGGGCTACAGCTTCCACCAGTTATTTTAGTTGATTGTTAGTCGTGTCCAAACAAAAAGCTTGGCCTGGAAATCTCTCGTTTCATTCCAAGGCTTTGAAGAAAAATAAAAAGATAGAGGATGGCTTAATACCTAGGGAAGGCATGGTTTGCCTGTGATAACTTTTAGAGTGGACAGGAAAGGGGAGACCCTATTCAACAACTGTCTTCTTATCCATCCTGGGAGTTCTGCCCCTAGATGAAATGGTGAGAGGAAAGCTACTCCCTGCTTGGAATTTCCTTGTGTAAAATGTTAATTAATTGCTTGCCATGCAAAGAAATTCATCTGGATTGATACTTTCAGTAAAACGGCCAGGGGAAATGAAGATGCACCCCAGTTATTGTTACTTATCGCTCAGGATTATGCCAAGTCAGCTTCTCCTTTTTTACGGAGACCCGAATGTTGTCCAACTGCATTGCAAGACTACTGAGAGGAGGTGTTTTGCACTACCACGCGATTAAAGAGCTCCTGGCTCTGCAGGTAAAAATGACTGTTGTGTTGCCGATGTTCTAAGGTATTTGGTTTGCTCTTCCTGGATCCTAGCAAATACATACTGTCTGTCTACACTAGCTTAAGACTGTGGTCAAATCAGTTACGACCTGGGTGTGTTAGGTGACAGTTTTAGCACGGATGGTTAGCTCTACAATTGTTCAACCTCTTTTATAGAAGGTTACTTTTTTAAAAGTTCAAATTTGTATGTATATACATACAATGTGTTTTATCCTTTTTATAAATACGTATCGATGCCTTGGGAAAAAAAAGAATAACAAGGGCCCTTGGAAGTCTAGTCCAACCCCTGCTTAGGCAAGAAACCCTACACCACTTCAGACAAATGGTTATCTAAATAATGATCTCATGGAAGACCAACTGGGGAGTATAATGACAGTCAAATGCCAGAGACAAAGTTTAGGCAAGAAGAAAAATACTGATTGCTGCTCTGATGAGCAGAAGAAAATGTGATTCCAGTTCACTGCTTGGGCCTGATCACTCAACCAGGAGGACTCCGTTGACTTATTTGAACATGGCCTTGGTGTGCCTAGACTTTCACATAGACAAAAGGAGATTTCTTTGGAAGGGGAGCTGCAGAGTAAGCTCCTGTTCTTGTGTGTATACGCAGTCTCATTCTTATGCGTAGTAATACAAATGCTGTAAGGACAGTAGTCCTTCAAGAAAACATACTTGGCTTTCATCTTAAAGAAGGTGGAAAACACATATATGGAGTCTTCTGTGGGTGTGAGGATATGTGTAGATGGCCCTAACTCTTTGTGGTCTCTGTAGACTTTAATACAGGATAATTAATGATACTGATACAAAGTCTTTTTCCAGAGTAACAACCAGCTGATATATGATAAGGTCTTCCAAATTCTTATTTTTGGGAATAGAACATTATACCTTAATCATAATCAAGACATCCAGATGTGAGCTGTAATAATCTGCTTATCAACTGGATGTTAGCAAAGAGATACAGAAAATACCAATTCTTGGCTTCTATCTGACAGTCAATCAATTTTTTTTCAGGTAGATTAATTCTAATTCAACTGATCTAAGTGAATTTTCCAAAAATATGAAAAAAGATTTAAACATCTATCCTGAATATTGCTAGATACAATATTTTTGCCTGAAGATATAATCTTTAAAAAATCACAAAAAGATGGCATCACACTTGGCCTTCAAATTGACTATTCAGGTATGTTCTGCCTTTTCTAACCAATATTGGACCTCAACCTTTCCTTTCAGAACTGCTTTCCTCTGTGCTTCCCATGCTACCTACATACTATTTTACAAAATCCAGATTTAACTTTAGTGAAAAATCAATGAAAAGCCCACAGACTTTTATATTTTTATTAACTAAACAAATTTATATTGCCACCTAGCTCACACAAAACAGTTCTAGGCAGCAAACAATAATAAAAAGCCAAAATTTAAAAAGTTATCAGTTGAAACTCATAACCCTTCCTTTTCCGTGCAGCAGTGACAAACACAATTATTTTATTAAACAAATTCACATGGCTGCCCACCATGTGAGCCAATGTTTTAGACCAGCATTTTCTTCTAATTTTTACAATCTATGTAACAATCATTCCCCCCCCTCTCTCCCCCCGCCCCCTGTGTACAAATCTGCTTTTAGTTGCAACATCTCTTATGGAAGTTTTCTATGCATTTTTTTACCACATTGTATAACTGATAATAAAGATGCTTTAAATTTGAAATCCTTCCATTTTTTGACACATTTTCCAAATCAAGGGTTTTAAAATTTTAATTACCCAAATGCTTGTTCTTAGTTAACACTTTTGCACATAGAATTCAATAGTGTTCCTTCTTTTTTCAAAGATTGGAACAAGACTAACACTACTGGTTCTTGATTATTAGAGCCCTGATTGCAAAGTTTGATAGGTTGGAAAACTCACAATCTTTTCCAGCAGATTTTGGAGAAGGATTCAGGTGTACTTCCTCTTCTCTATTTATGGACTTCCATGGGCAGTGGACAGACAAGAAAAAATTCTCTGTTTCCTCTTACTCTACCTGTTCTTTGTTTACAAGATTTCTAATCTTAGCACCTTCCGTGTTGCCTTTGCTCGCTCCAGCATAGACGTCATCTTTATAGATGCTAGGCTTTTCTGCTTATCTTCTGAATTCTTGCTAAATAAACCTTTCTCTTAAGTTACCATATCATAACCTTGATTTGCTTTTCACTTTATAGGAACATGGATTCAAACCAGAGATGGTATTCATCGGTTTCTGACCAGTTCTGGAGAATCGATAGCAGAAATTTTGAGTAGTTTGAGTAGTAGAACTGGTAAATAATACCTCTGACTGGCCCCACCCCCATCTATTTTCTGCCTCCCGAGTCCCAGCTGATTGGGACGAAATGGAGATTTTGCAGTAACCTTCCCCTAGAGTGGGGTGGGAATGGAGTTTTTACAGTATACCTCCCCTGCCACGCCCACCAAGCCATGCCATGCCCACCAAGCCACACCCACAGAACCGGTAGTAAAAAAATTTGAAACCCACCATTGATTCAAACTGTTTCTTCCAATTTTTGCTTTCTCAGGATTATTTTGCAGATACTTCAAAAATTATGCAAGTGCAAATTTGATAATTTTCAGAGACTTGCCTAAGACAATGGAATTACTGAATAGTGCATAGAGAACTAGATTGCAGAGTTCAATTACATACCACATGAAGTGCATGGCTAATTAGCTGTTAGCCATGAAAAACAACTATTTCACTTCTTGTTCAGTAATCATAGCAACTGATATAATTTATGTTGTTTAGATATTATGAAGTTTGGCATTTTTCGTACTGTGTTATCAGTTGCTAATAACATGGGAGATAAATTCTACTACATAATTCTATTAAATGCATAACTACTGTTTTTCAATTAGAATCTTGAATTTAGCATTAACATCTAAACCAGGGGTGAAATGTAAAGTTTGTTACTACCAGTTCTGTGGGCATGGCTTGGTGGTGGTGTTTTTTTTTTAAACTTTTCAAAGCATTTTTTTTGCAAATGCAAAAAAATGCTTTGAAAAGCCTCTGCCGATCAGGAACACAGCTGGGATCGTCAGAGCCTTTTCAAAGCATTTTTTTAACCACCTCTTCCGCTGAAGAGATTGCAGAAAAAAATGCTTTAAAAGTCTCTCTGATGATCCCAGCTGAGTTGCCTGATGGTTTTAAAAAATGCTTTGAAAAGTCTCTCTGATGATCAGGCAACTCAGCTGGGATTGTCAGCAAGACTTTTAAAGCATTTTTTTCTGCAACCTCTTCAGCGGAAGAGGTGGTTTAAAAAATGCTTTGAGAAGCCTCTGCCGATCAGGAACACAGCTAGGATCGTCAGAGACTTTTCAAAGCATTTTTTAAACCACCTCTTCCGCTGAAGAGATTGCAGAAAAAAATGCTTTAAAAGTCTCTCTGATGATCCCAGCTGAGTTGCCTGATGGTTTTAAAAAATGCTTTGAAAAGTCTCTCTGATGATCAGGCAACTCAGCTGGGATTGTCAGCAAGACTTTTAAAGCATTTTTTTCTGCAACCTCTTCAGCGGAAGAGGTGGTTTTAAAAAGTGCTTTGAGAAGGCTCTGACGATCCCAGCTGTGTTGCGTGATCATCAGAGCCTTTTTTTTACTTTTAAAAGCATTTTTTCGGCGGAAGAAGTTGTAGAAAAAATTCTTTTAAAAGTAAAAAAAAAGAAAAAACCTCTGATGAACATGCGGCTCAGCTGGGTGGGATGGGGGTGGGTGCAGGGATTTTTGCTACTGGTTCTCCAAATCACCTGCCATCGCTACTGGATCGGACAAACTGGTCCAAACCGGGAGCATTTCACCTATGATCTAAACATGACACATATGTAAATGATAACAAGATGCTTTGCAGCAATTCTCCTTTTCTTATTTTGATTTTATTTAGCAGGATTTTGCTCCATAGTGTTTAATCCGGATGCTTGAACAAGGCTGGCAGGTTATGTCATTGTTTGGGCTGTAACTCCCAGGGTCACAGGCAACTAAAACAAAATAAATAAATAGTATGTCAGTTAGAGAAAGGAAGACATCTGCCCATTGTTGACATTTTTGAAATACTTGAATTTCATGGGACATATAAGATGAAATATGCATGGGTTTGAATTATATAAAATGAATTAATAATATGAATATAAATAAATAACATGAGAAAGATAATATTGTGTCTCAGTGAAACTTGAAGAGATGGGAAAGATGCAATAGATATGAATGAAGGTGATGTGATCTAGTGGAGTAGAGTTATCAATACATGCAGGGAAGTAAAGGTAAAGATTTAATTTTGAATGAAAGGGATGAAAAGTACAACAGAAGTTATGAACTGGTGTTATCTAGGTCACTGTGAGTGAACATGAAAGTAGAAATCTGTAAATGAGGATAACTTAAGAACCAGGGAGAAGCTGGAAAGAAAATTATGCAACATTCTGAATCAATCTGATCTTTAGGGGGGAAATTTTATGCTGGATGACAGGACTGAATAGTGAAGATGAGACAAGAAGTACAGAATAAGTGATTGGTCTTTTTTTGGTTTTCTTTTTTGCCTTTATTTCATTGTTGACACTTGATGACTGCTTGGACAAATCTCTATGGTTTTCATGGTAAAGTTTTTAGAAGTGGTTTACCATTGCTTTCTTCCTCCTAGGGCTGAGAGGAAGTGATTGTCCTGAAGTCACCTAGATGGCTCTTTGCCTATGGTGGGACTAGAACTCCTTGTTTCTAGCCTGATGCCTGAACCCCTACACCAAATGAGCTTTCCTCCCTTCTTAGTAACACTATAATTTTATTTACAGAATTTAGAACTAAGATATTTTATATGTTTGTGGCATAATAATGTAAAGCCATAGTTTCTGTGGCTCTCTGTAGTTTTATACCCTATTTGACTAAAATAAAGGCTGCAGATATGTGAAAGTGATGGCTACTAAAGTAAAGATGAGAGAATGTGTATATACACAGAATAGCTAAGTGCAATTAATGAAATAGAAGAGGTGAGGGAACAGACAAGAGTAAAAGAGAGAATGCAAAATGATTTGATAAAAATAAGGAATTCTTCTGAAATTGAATAGAGAGGGCTCAACAAAGACAATCTCTCAGTCAAGAGGAACACCAGCGGTTGGAACTTGACAAAACTGTGATACCCAACGTGTCTGATGCTATAATTGAGCTCCTCCTCCTTCTCTTCCTCCTCTTCTTAGCAGTACTGGAAGTTCAATTGCACACAATTCCAATAACAACCAACCAACCAACCAACCAACCAACCAATAAATAAATAAATAAATAAATATTGACGGTGGTGGAAGAAGAGCCCAGGAAGCCATCTGGGATATATGGAGAGCTTTCAAAGGACATGCACAGGTGTGGAAGCTGGGTATTAATCACAAAGGAAAACTACTAGGAGGTAGCTGATATTGGCAGGAAAATAGAAAGGCTAAAACACATAGTGAACTGAGCTCACAAAGGAAGATAAAGGTAACAAAAGAAAGAAAAAGGGACAACTGGGCTAGATAGTAAGATCCTGCTAGGCAATCAGGAGGTCAGAATTTCTCAAGTCATACTTAGCTGTCTCCACAAAGAGGAGCTGTGCTCAAATGGAAATAAGCAGATTGATTGTCACAAGGGTGGTGGTGTTGGAGGCAGAAAAAACATATAGCCTAATAATAAGATTTAAAAGGATCTTGGTACAGTGGAATAATCTTCTTAGTGACAAAACTGAGTAAAATTGCAGAGAACCTTTGATAACCCAGAACAGTATTTGGAAACTATAGCAATTTAATATAATTCCTTTTGGAACATTACACTGTGCAGCTATAGACCTTTTTAGCAGGTGGCAGTAAACTTAAGAGAAAACCTGAACCCTAAATCAAATTCAGTAAAAATATTTTTTCTCTAAAAGGGTTTTTATCAAAATAAATGAATGCCCTTGCTTGAATTAACAAACAAGCTAAGAGGATTTAACCACTGCAATGTAAGCTATGACCAATCACAAATAGTAAGTTGGTTGTGAGGATAAATCAAAAGCAGAATCCTTGAGAAAATAAGCACATGGATAAAATAAATACCACAGCAATTTGCACAGTCATTGTGGATGAAGTCATTTTTCCCAAACCCTGGACGACAGCTGTCTAGCCGAGTGACTTGGAAACTGTGATCTATGTAATGGATTGCAGGGATGTTCACAAACTCATGTTTCAGGATGTACCATTGTTCACGGAAAAACTTTTCAATGAGCCCTCGAGCCTAAAACATCAAAACAAGAACATTAATAAATGAAATCGTAGGAATAAACCTTGATGCCTTGTGGCCTGAAATCTTGCTCACGCAATGCAAGGCCAATCAAAGGGTAAGCTGCCTGGGATCTTCCAGGCCTCATTGTAGGTAAATTAAACTGAAGGCTTCATGTGGCCAATCCCAGCCTTCCCAGATTTTCAGGAGGAAAGGCTGTTTCTTGTCCAGTCCACTTTACAACCTTTATTTATTTAAATTTATTGGGCACCTAACTCCAATGGACTCTAGTTGTAAGGATACATCAGGAGCACACTCCCAAGAAAATAACCAGGTGGATAATATAAATGCTGTAAGAATTTATATTGATGTTTCTATAAGCCTTTTAGGTTAATCTTGTCTGGTCTTTGTTCTCTCTGTTTATGGGGGAATGCTGCCAGGGCACATAATGCTTGTGTTGCAGTTTTATGTTTTAATAAAATCTCTGCATTGATTTCAGATAGATTTTGAGGTATTTTTGTGATTCAAAGTGCTGATTTTAACCCCAAAGGGCCTAGATGCCTTGGCTGCCAGCTACTCTCAGGTACCTCTTCTAAATGGAATTGAACAATTTGATATATTTTTTATGTGAGAAATTATGAGTTTGGTTTCAGTTTAGAGGGCAGGGACCCCAAAACAATGTTTCTGCCCACCTTCTTTGACAAGGTGGCATTAAATCTTGATGGTATTCTAAAAGCTGATTAAAACAATCAATGAGAGAATGAACTTCTCTGATCTTGGGTTGGATTTCATTGTTATT
Organism: Coluber constrictor foxii; assembly: GCA_038048745.1. NCBI lineage: Eukaryota > Metazoa > Chordata > Lepidosauria > Squamata > Colubridae > Coluber > Coluber constrictor. The sequence continues at coordinate 78,866,300 of CM075961.1, forward strand.
TATAAGTTCTTATAGAAAAATGACCCATAATCTGATCCTCAATCTAATTTAGTAACACTGAAGAAAGTGACTGTGACACTTCATTGTGTGTTGACGTATATATATTTTTAATTATCTATCTATTTTGGCAGGAATACATCTTATCTGGTTAATTTTATTTTAATTTTCAGACTCTAAGGGATGCAGGGCAATCGTGTTGATACATCAGTGTCATTGAACAGGGTAGGCTTAAACTTTTTTCTCTTTTTAATTATGGGAGTTGGATATTTTTCAACTATTTTTACTGTTGAGGTTTCAAAGATCTCTATGTTTTGGTACCCTATTTTCCACCTCCACTACTGAATTCTGCATTTTGTTGCTAAAGTTAAATAGTTAAATTTGCAGGGAGATCCCAGGGCCCTGCGATAGGTTCTTGCAACCACAACCTGCAGTTTGACACCTTTTAAACTATATGGTATTTTGAGTATTCAGAAACATGCCAGTTTGAAAAATTATGGGGGAAAAAAAATCTCTAACCTTATGTATGTAGCTGTTGGTAATGTCTTCACAGTCAGTGGTAATTTGATGGCAACTAACCTCCCAGCCAGGGGCAAATGGATTTACTAAATGACAAAAAGAAATAAACATTTGCAGATAAAAATATAATTCACTATAAATTGTACCTAAATATAATAAAGAATTCAAACCTGGGCATTGAAATGGGATGCACAATTGTATGAATTTATGATTTCAGTCACAAGGGCTATTTCTCCCTGGGCTATAACAACTACTCTTTATGTAGAGCTGTTCCCAGGAAGAACAATTAATTCAAAAGAGACATAACGTGTAATCCAGCTTCATCTTTGTGTTACCCAAGCCAAAACATGTAAAGCCAATTGTTACAGTGAAAGCAGATGAAAGTGGGAAAAGAAAATCTGTCCCACTTTATCTGATTAGATACCATGGACAGCAACTGAAAGAAGCATTTTCATACTGGCTCTCAAAATTTCCAGAGGAATTATTTCCCAATTTTTCTATGGCCCCCAAATTGCAATGAATTCAAGATATATGCTCCACTCATGGTGCAGATTAGTCATACCATCACTTCATCTCAGCAGCACAACAGATTCCGTCTTTCAGCTGAACTTTCAATAGAAGTATAGAATTTTTGTTGATGCTGAATTAAAAAGATTTAGCCTGTGACTAAACCAAGCCCCTTTTGCCCCCTCAAAATACAGCAGACACTCTGGTGTTAATAATTAGACTGCAATAATTTTCTGTTCATAGTTTTCTATGGATTACCCATAGCAAACCTCTTTTGTCTGAATTCAGGAGAATATATTTCGGAGTGACTCAATCTTGGAATTTTCAAAGGGAAGAACTGATGCAGCTCACTTCAGCAACAAAATGAGAGCAACTATGCCTGTATCAAATGGACAAAATCAGTTTGCAAGGACACAGAGCCAAATTAGAGAAATTATGATTTGATGAAATTATACCATCAATAAGAAAGGCACTGAAAATCTAATTATATTGAACAGAGACTTTTTCCCCACAATCCAGCTCCACAGGATGTCCAGATAAGATTAAAAACTATGATGGAAAAATAAGTATCATTTTTATATTACCTTGAAAAACAATGAATAGTTCATCTACTAATCCATGTTTGGGTCGCTTGACAGAAAAACATCTGTATGATGGATCGACGATATGGCATTTCAGGTAATCAAGCAAATTATTCAAGATTTTCTGTAGTTCTTCAAAGAATTGTCTATTAGCTGCTAGTTTGCATTCTTTGGTTGTAAAGTGAACAGATATACGATAAGTATAGTCTGGTTCTCGATAAGCTTCAATAAATGGGACAAAGAAAGAAATAGAATGTAAGTGGCTGAGAAAGTAATATATTGTTGCTCTTCATAATTCTTTGTTTATTATCTACCTGCATTAGATATTCAATACAGAATAAAAATCTGGAGCATTCTCCTTGAGAAAGTGCCCTTTTGAAGTATCTATGTACCATCTTGACAAATTGATGAGTTGAAGTCCATGAATATGCTACTTTGGGATAGCATGGTTTATTTTCTTTTTCTCATTGTTTCTCAAGAAGGATGGAAAAAATAATATCTTCATAAAAATGTCTGTGTATATGTATACATTTCTGCCTGCTACTTAAATATGCATATTCCAGAGGATACTTGGGCTAGTGTATAGATGTCACAATAAAGAAAAGAAATCTAAAAACAGGCACTTCAGTGAAGATGTAATTATGGGTGGAGAATTCTGGGAGGTGAAGTCCCAATATCTTAAAACTGATGAGGCTGAGAAACACTGATTTAGCCCAAAGATCTAGTTGTGGCTTTTGATTGACATACACACAACGTAATGTAACATAACATAATATAATAATAAAATTACATTATATATATTTCCCAGTATGAACTACAAAAACTGCCCGGTATGATCTGCAGCTGAAATTGCTTTAAAAGGCAGAGATGCAGGAATCAATTAAAAATCTGCTGAAGGTTTGAGTTAATGGAGGTTTAACATTTTGAAACAATTGAAGAGATTAGTATGTCTTTAATATAATACATAATTGCTTATGTGTTTTTAGTGCCACATAAAATAGCATAAACTGCTTGGAATCAGACAAAATACTAGGTGAAAAGGGGACTGTTATTTATTTTTTTATTTTTTTGATTCTATGTACTGTGGAAAACCAATTCATTTTCTTAGCATTGTGCTAATCACATTTAATGGGATCTTACATGCTATGGGAATGCAGGAACTGGATTCTGTTAACCAGTTAAGAAATTTAGGATATCATGTAAATACAGGCATCGAATAGGATGGAATCATAATGTTTTATAAAAGAAGTGTCTCATGCTCATACACAATTTTTAAATTTAAAAATTAAGCAACCCAAAATAGTAATTTCATAAGGAAAAAATATTGTAAGATTTGGCTGTTCGAATCTGGGGCATTTTTATTTGGAGGGTAGTGGGTGCCATCTAGCGGCATGATGGTTCTATGTTGTCCATCTCCCCTTCAACGCAGGCTACTGTTGACATTTGAAGGGTGAACAAGATGTCCTAAAATTATTTCTGACCTTGGGAAAGAAACAGAAGAGGAAGGTTTCTTAATTAGATCAGAACAATTATGAGAAGGTTGTGATAGAGGAAAAGAACTTTTCAATATTATTCTAGTGGAACATTTATTCTGTTAGAATCTCTTCAGCTATTTACTCATTATAATGGAAAAAATGCATCGGCATTTGAAAACACATTTACAGGGAAGGGATTCTTTTGATTAGAACAGTGGCCCACAGGAAAAAATTAAGCACCCTCTTTCTCTGATACAATTGTTCCAATCAAATTCAGACTCTTATATAGACATAATATGGTAAAAAACAAGAATAAAAAAAAACACTGGGAGATATTTCCATCATGTTGAGTTGGCCTTGAAGCTTTATGAGTGGGCTGCAGGAAGTACTTCCTACTGAATTCTTTGCCTGAAGTCTATATTTTCATAGCAACCAACCTCTTAATTTGCCCCCGAACTATTTTCCAACTCATAGCAGAAAAAAAATATTACCTGCACAAAAAATTCCAGTGCAGAAAAAGTTATAGCATATGAGAACGTTTTTATTAGTGCATTTGTGCAATTCATTATATTTTCATGCAAATCTTTTATTTTCCAACAAAGTTTACTATTTTTCATATAATTAAAATTCTACAGTATGTCTAATGGAATAGTTTGTTTTAAATAGTTTCTTTAGGAGACTAGACATGAAAGATGGATTAGATATTTTGAAAATCCAAACTTTTTAAAATCTAAAGCTTAGATTAGCCTAATGAGGAGCAACTCAGCAAAGCCTAGAATAGGGCTTACCATAAACCATAAATTTATAGGTCTTGAATCTTTCTTCTTCTGCTTGCATGTCATTTCGAAAAACTCTGTAAGAAAGTGTGCACATATAAGATCCAGACATGTACTCCTTAAAACCAACCAACATCAGCTTTCCAGTTTCTGTGAGGTTCACATACTGTTTTCCTGCAACAGAAATGAGAAGCCAGGTCAACATAATTCAAATTTGGGTCTGTCCAAGCTTTTGGTTTGCCTGGGCTACTCTGAGTGAAGAACTGTATTGAGCTATATGTAAAATATAGAATAAAGTAACTACTGCTAAAAATCATATGTTAAAAGTTTACAATTTTGTAGGACTCATTATTGTGTGTCCAGGGCTGCATGAAGCCTGCAGGCTACAGGTTATTCACACCTGATCTTAACTTTGGCTTTTAAAACAGCAACCCTTGGAAAGTAAAGGTTGAACATCACATTTTTAGGAGGTATCTCAATTTTGTTTCCTGTTTAACAGTGGCATTCAAGGCTCTTAGTAGTTTTTCCTAATACTTGAAGGGTGTCGCCTTCAGTATATAACTGTTCAGATATTATGATTTGCAAGTGTGTGTGTGTGTGCGTGATTGAGCCCGGAATTTCCATTGTTAAGTGATGCAGTTATAAAGCATGATATCATGTGACTGCAATGGAAATTCTGGCAGTTCTTGTTGCCATCAATAAGTGAATCACGGTGGGTCTTTAAGTCAAAAAGGCTTGCAATTTGTGACCTCCTGCCAGCTTTGATTGTAGGAAGCTGGGAAAGAAGTCTCACAAATGATGATCACATGACTGTGGAATGCTGCAACATTAATTAATTGCAAGTCAGGAAAGTACCAAGTACTTGGATTGTGATTAATGACTGCAGGGACACTGCAACCGACATAAGTTTGAGGACATAAGTTAACCCACTGTTGTGAGTTAGAGTGGCCTCTGAATGAGTTTTGTTTTGTGAGGATCATTCTAAACTATTTTGCTTTCCCCTAAGACTCTTCTCCTTGATTTTTATTTTCACAGGCACTTTGGAAACTGATGGGATTCACATTCCTGCAATTCCATTCATTGCTTATGTTTGTTTTGGAAATGGCCAGACTGCTGGAGATTCTCCTGCTCTGCTTCCTGATTCACACCTCTACCAGCTGAATTTGAGGAAAAAACATATTTTTCCAAGCACCATCTTTACAGCTTTTGTGCATTGTTGTTATTATTACTGATATTGTTGATGTACCTTGTATGCCATGCAGAGCTATAACATTTTCAGAACAAATAGAGCTTGCAAAACCATTTTGATAGTGTAAGTTTTCAAAACAAATGAATATTTTGATCTCTTGATAAAAATGTAACTTACTTTTTAGGTTCTGTCCATTTGGTCCAATCCAGAGATAGTTGGGGTCTATAACTTCACTTTGTGAAAGAGACAAATCCATGCAGACAAGATAGGGGCTGTTTCTGTGCACTCTGACATAAACATTGACTGCAGAAGAAGATGAAACAGGCATCTTCCATAGCTATTGTGCAAAATGACAACACAGAAAAAATTAAAGCTTCCCTTAGCTTCCCCTTGAGCACACATCCAGTGAAGTAGAACTTACATATCTCTGAGTAAGAGCAATCTGGCAATGTAATCAATTGCTCAGAGAAATGATGGCCCCTCACTTCACTGAAAATGTTTATGAGGACTAGTCAGCCATCTGTCAGGGATGCTTTAATTTGGATTTGTATTCTGAGCTGGTGGTAGGACTCATTGGCCTAAATCAGTGTTTCTCAACCTCAGCAATTTTAAGATTACTGGTGACTGGGGACTTTTAAGAATATATGATGGCTAGGGAATTCTGGGAGTTGATGTCCACATATCTTCACATTCCTGATGCCAAGAAACATTGGCCTTAATGTCTTCCATCATGAATAAATATTTTCAGCCTATTCACCCCCACTATTGTTTAAAACTATTTTCTTTACACAATCTCCTATTCTGAGTATGAAACTGCTGATTTGATTGTGAAATCGATTACTTTGGGCAAGGGTTTTGAACACAGGATTATTTCAGATTCAGAATAATTGCTTTGAACACAAAATAATTTCACAATATTCAAAGCCTAGTGTTGGGAAATTTTTGCTTGAAATAGTTGGAAAGAATTGACCTGCATACCTACACTTATTCGTTTTATGGCAATAGATTTTGTGTGGTGGAAAAGGCAAACTTTTGGTTTCTTCTATAGTCTATAGTGATATATACAAAACTACTATCTTAGGGAACAATGATCTAAGAGACTATATGTTGATATTTTGTTGGGGGGCGGGGTTGCCTAGTTTTCTTAACTCTAATTTTTGTTGATTTTAGGATGCAAATTCCTGCTTTATATTCTATATTTTGCTTTATATTCTAAAAATATTTTTTTCAATCTGCTATAAAAACACACTATTTTGAGAATCTGGAAGTGGCACAGTGGTACTGGCTGGGAAAAATGACGGGCTCCAACAAACTCCGCAAAATCCAGCCAGACGAACCATCACTGGGGTTCTTCGGACTGAAGCTGTCCTGTAGGGACAGCGAAGAAAGAGAGGCAGCTCAGTGTCTAAAGAGGGACATGCAAGTCCCATGGAGAGACAGCTGCAGGAGAAGGAAGAGCATGACATGGAATTGTTTTACTTTTAAAACCTTGAATTTTAAAAAAAAGATAACTGGCGACACTTAAGGAGGATACATTTTGCCTACAAGAGGACAGACTTTGATGATTTTAAAAGAAGGACCTTAATGCGATTTAAAACTGGAATAACTCAACCTGGAAAGAATAAAATGGAACAGGAACTTAATGAATTGATAAAGACAATGTGTTTGGAAATAAAAAAAATAATTATAAATTTGCAAGGAAAAGTGAAATCTGAGGCGGCAAAGACAGAACTAGAATGCATTGAAGATGAAAAGGAAATGACTAATGAGAAACAAGAAAGAGAGATGGATAATGAAGAAGTCAAAGACAAAGAAACTTATTATGGAAAATTAAACAATTGTAATATTAAATATGGACAAAAAGAAAAGAAACAAAGAAGGAAAAGAGGGTGGAACAGGGAAAATACAAAAAACTTAAATGATTACACTGAGACTAACAGTGGAAAGATAAGAAAGAGGGAAAAGAGATGGAAAATAATAAGAAATAAAGGACAAAATAAAAGATTTTATGATATTAAAATACAAAATAAGCATACTAAGATTAACAATAAAAAGACACAAAAAAGGAAAGAGAAAGGCGAAGCAATGGGAAATATAGGGCAGAATAGGAAAGTGCAGAGTTTTAAAATACAAAAGAAAGGAAGAAAAAGGGAAAACAAAAGGCAAAGAAGGAAAAGAGGGTAGAAGAGAAGGAAAAATATTAAAAATATAAATGATTACACTGGGATTTATAGTGGAAATGTAGGAAAGAGGGAAAAGAGATGGAAAATAATGGGAAATAAAGGGCAAAGATTTCATGATTTTAAGTTACAAAATATTAATAATGAAAAGATATGAAAAAGGAAAAGTAGAAACAAAGGGAAAATTGTAATAAATGTCACATGCTCAGTAAGATTGCAGGTTTATAGAATGATAAGGTTTAACAAAATGAATAAATCAGTTGAGGGAAATGTAATATTTGGAATATTCCAAACTATATATTTAAAACATAATTAAAAAGAGAAAAGAAGACAAATTAAGAATATTTTAAGAAATAATTGGATTGAATAAAATGGGAAGGGATTAAAATGTGCTTTATAAATATATATTTGAATAAGTGGAAATATATTGTTAAAATGTTTTGAGAAATATATTTAATGATTGAAGTTGAATGTAAAACTGAATAAAATTGAAATGATAAAAATGTTATAAATGTTATACTTGCAAGAAGTAAAGTAGAAAAAATATATTGGTAAAAGTAAAAAAAGGTTAGAAAGTGTTTGAGTAAAGACTTGAAGGAAAAAAGAGAATAAGATGAAATATATTGTTAATAATTAAAAAGATAAGGGATCGGGGCTGCCTGAACTCCACAATGGAAAATATTAAATTGAAACTGAATACAGCAATAGAGAGAGATGAAGGAATTGGAGGAGAGTAGGATGAAGAGAGAGGGATGGAAGAGTAAGGAGGAAGGAAGGGAAGGGAAAGCAGAGTATAGGAGAGAAGGTAAGATGGGGGGCGAGAGAGGAGGAGGAGGAGAAAGGAAGGGGAAGTAGAGAAGAAGAAGGTGGGGAAAGAAAGTTGGAAGGAGAAGAGGGAAAGGCTAGGTTTGAGGAGAAAGATTTCTTTACAATAAAAAAAAGAAGATGAAATGGAAGAAAGGTAGCTCTGAACAAATAAATATATTAGGAAAAAGAATGAATTGTTAAAGAATGAAAGAGGATAAACATGTACAACTAGTAAAGTTAGAACTTAGGGATAAATGAAGAAGGTGTTTATATATGCAAGTATGGAAATACTGAGGTATATTTTAAAAGAAAGGAAAAGGGGGAAGACAATATTGACAAAAATTGAAATTGAGTAAAATATATTTGACTAGTTGTATAAGATAAGAAATGACCAACACTCTGTTCAAAAAAAAAAAAAGATGTGGGTGAAGGTGGGAGAGGAAAAAAGAAAAAAACCCAATAAAATTTGTTTTTTTTTTTTAAAAAAAACACAGTATTTTCTTTTTTTCAGCAATAGTTTCAATGTCTTGGAGTTTAGAGCTCCCGTTGGGGAAGAGCTTTCTCTGCTATGGCATCCCAACTGTGAATAGCCTTTTTCCTGGAGGTGAACTTTGGTTCATTTCAATTGTTTTTTGTGGATTGTTACCAGTCAAGAGAACTAGTGGCTGCACTAGAAATGTTTTCAACCAATACAGGTAAGGGTTCCATTAACAATGATGACTGAGACTGGAATATGAAGGATTTGAGATTTTTAAATAAGTGACTGGGTCTGCCCCAGTTACAGAGCATAAAATGACATTCTTGGTTTTAGTTGCCCTAAAGAATTTTGCTTTTTATGAGCAAATAATTTGTTTGAGCTTATTTCCTTGATTTTCCAAGAAATTCCTGTTTCCAGAATACAGATATATTCCTTGCATCATCTTAAGTTTTTCATTAAAAACAAAATGTTACCTTTATGATTAACGTTGCCATATATATAATTCTTTTTAATTAACTTAACAGAATATTGTGTTTCGTCCACTCCATTTCCTATTGCAGGGAAAATAAAAGTATTATATGTTTATTATTCAGATTAGACCTGGGAGATAATGGGCAAACTTTATATTATATTTCTAGCATGTTTTTAAACAATAAAAGTTTTAGTTACCACTTCCCCTAATGTACATACCGTGTTTCCCCGAAAATAAAACCCTGCCTTATATTTTTTTTGGAACCCTGAAATAAGCGCTTGGCCTTATTGCCATGTGCTCAAAAGCCTCATTGGGCTTATTAGGGTCTCATAAGATAAGAAATAAAAAACTCTTATTTTGAGGGAAACGGTAATTAAATATACATTTCCCAAAAACTTCTCAATGCAGATTGTCTTGATATTGTTTTTTATTACGTCAATTTCCCTGATGCAAATTTTTTCATTTTACCAAAATAAGGTTTTTTTTTGTGTAGATTTTTAAAAATCACCATATTTTTCGGTCTATAAGACACACTCCCCCCCCCCCCAAATGGGTAGAAATGTATGTGTGTCTTATAGAGCGAATGTTGCTGAAACCCCACACACTTGACAGCCCCCAACCTTCACCCATTTTTGGCCTCCATGTGCCCATTTTCAGCTTCCGTGTACCCCATATTTGGCCTTCGCCTGCCCCGTTTTCAGCTTCCCTGTCACCTGTTTTTTGCCTCCTTGTATCCCATTTTTGGCTCATTCCACGCAACAATCTCTGCTGCCTATGGCCACAGATCACCACTGCCAATTGCCATTGCTGGTGGCAGTGACCAATGGGAATAAGAGGCGGCAGCGGCAAAGCCTGCCACCTGAAATGAGTTGAAAACAGGATACATGGAGGCTGAAAAAGGGACATGTGGAGGCCGAAAACGATGCTCGCGGAGGCAAAAAACAGGAAGCACGGAGGTGGTGATAGGTGGCGCCGATCCCTGGAAAAGCTGATCGGTGGTATTCCAGGAGGCTGATTCAACCACCAGTTTAGTTTGTGCTAAATCAGGCTGCAATAACATGCTGAAACTGACCAGGCTGTTTGCTGTTTGCTACAAGGATGCTAGCCAGATGAATAGCAATGGATGCTGGATGGCAGACGCAGATTTTTTTTCTTGTTTTCCTTCCCAAAAGCTAGGTGCATCTTAAGATTTGGAGCATCTTATAGTGCAAAAAAATACTACTATACATGTGTTATACTGCAGTTTTCACAAAGTCACATCCATACAAATCCATTTATTTTATAATTTATAGCTCTTAAGATTAATAATCAAATAAAACTATTTCCTTCCTTCCTTCCTTCCTTCCTTCCTTCCTTCCCTCCCTCCCTCCCTCCCTCCCTCCCTCCCTCCCTCCTTCTTACCTGGTAAGAAATAAGAAAAACACTAATGAATCCCATATGGGAAAGAAAGGAAGTGACTCAGAATAAATAAAGAGCGAAGACTTCAGTGGCCATTTCTTCCCTCATGATTTATAATGTCATCTAGCATCATCCAATAATCATTGTGAAGATAGATATGTAATGATAAAAGATTTATATTGCTCAGTAATAGAAGAGATTATTATTGAGACACAAGCAGAGAAAACCATGAAGGATAAAAGGAACAAAACTGCTGGGGCTGTTCCATTGTGGGCAGTGTTAAGGATTAAACCAGTGGTTCTCAGTGACCACAATGTCATCATTGGGGCTCCATGAATGCTTGAAGAAATGTTATGATTTAAATCTTGAATTAAGTCTTGAGATTCTGTGACCATGGTCTGTGGCCACAAACGATATTTAAAGGGGTCCTTGGTGCAAAAAAGGTTCAGAACTACTGGATTAAATGATTTTCATAAATATTTTTCAATTCATTCCTGAGTAATTACTTTAATCCTCCATTAGTTGAAGAGCCATAGATTTTGCCTTGTGAGTCAAGCTACCACTATACCATGGCTTTTGGCCTCCTATCTGTTACTTTTGGACAAACCTAGCTTAATCAAATGATATGCTTCCATGCTTTTCATATATTATCTGCCAGCCTTTGTCCTGGAGTTATCAGGAAAGATTTTGCTTACTACTAAAAAAATCAATTATTAAAGAACTAGTATTACTACTTGAAATCTTTTATTGCTCCATATTAATATTTTACAAACAAGGTTTTTGGATAATAAATAGCATTTTCTTCAGAGGCAGCAACTGACTGTATATGGAGCTAAAAAATCCACGTTTGTGCGCTTTTAATAGTTATTTCTGCTGCATTCTATAATCATACACTTTTCCAAACCTGGTATTTTTCATATGTTCTTGATTACTGCTGCTTGACTACTAACCCATAGTCAACATAGATAAACCTTCAGGGTTCTCCCACCCACCCACCCCCACACACCTTAGTTGGAAAATTATTGTTTCTAAAGTATTAAACTTTAAATCTAGCTCTTAGATTACCTAGCTGTAAAAAAAAAGAGAGAAAATATTCTTTGATGCTTTTGGTTGTAGGTAGCTTATTTTGGGAATGAGGTCTGGTATTTATGGATCTGCTCTGGGGAGCTAATGTGCACATTAATGTGTTGAACCTTAGTAAAGAAGCCTCAAAACCTTCTTTAGTCAATAAATGCTTGAGCTAATTTGGTGTAGTGGTTAAGATGCTGAGTTCAATTTCTACTTTAAGCATGAAAGCCTACTGGATAATTTTAGTCCAATCACTGTCTCTCAGCCCAGCCCAACCAAACGCAAAGTATTGGTGTTGTGGAGAAAACAGGAGCTGTTTTTTACATATATTGGCTGACTTGAGTTATAATAAAGGTGGGATAAAAAAAATTGAATAAATAAATGTTAAATAAATACAAATGGTTGAACATTTGTATTAAGAATTCCTTTCCCACAAAATTTCTGGATGTTTCAGGTAATTCTAGGATTCTAAAAAAATGGATCAAGGGCATTGCACAGGTCATTTGTGTCTTGCCATTGCTTTATTCAAGCTGAGGAAGAAAATACCCACACCATGCAATTACAGGCTGGGAAAGAGACTTCACATTGATGAGCAAACTCTATGGAAAAGAAGTATTTAGGAACCTTTTAACTGAGAAACTAGTGATAAATGTCCAAGGAGAACCATGTTTATAAAGAAAAAAAATTACCTGTACCCCCCAAATTACTCCAAGAGTAAAGAGAATTTAATGTAGTTCAGGGAAATAAAGATCTAGTCTTTAATCTTTTGCATTGCTTTCTCAGATTGCTCTTTTAATTCCATATATTGACTCTAAGCCGAAAAACTTAATCAGGATAAATTATTAGAGAATAATTAAACAAACAGAGGCCAAATAAAGAATTCCTGTCATGTGCAATGTATCCTATAAACCCAAAAGAAATTAAGATAAAAGATAAAAATAAAACAAATTATTATTACAAAAAAGTGTAATCCTAATCATGGGCTGTAAATTTATAAAAAAAAAATACACACTTGTAAATACAAAATTGTGATACCAATAAAACTGTAAAACAGATGGTGCATAATTTTTTTTTCTGAAGCTAGGGATAGTCCAGAGAATTGGCAGAAAAATAAAACCAGTAAATTGAAAATCAAGGATTCTGCTCTACGAAAATGTAATGCTTTCTCTTAACTTGAAATTGACTAAGTTGGAAATAAGTTATTTTGATTCAATCATAAGAATATTGAAATGAACAATAAAAGATAGAGAGGAGTGAGGAAGGAAATGAGGGAGGGAGACAGGTAGCAATAAACAAACAGTATGTTTTCTGAGCAAATACGGGATAAATAACATAGTACATGGATATATGTTATATACAGAAACACTCTCCTTCCCTCCCTACCTCCCTACCTCAATCCCGTCTGTCTGTCTGTCTGTCTGTCTGTCTGTCTGTCTGTCTGTCTGTCTATCTATCTATCTATCTATCTATCTATCTATCTATCTATCTATCTATCTATCTATCTATCTATCTATCTATCTATCTATCTATCTATCTATCTAAAAAGAACATAGCTTTTGCATTAAAGGTCTGTAGCTTTTAAATCATGTTACAATTCAACCTCTCATTTTCCAAATTAAATACAATATTAGAATGTATACATATACTAATTAATCCACAGCATTTTGAATTATTTTTTCATTGTGTAAATTATTCTGTTGTTTTTGGGAAGTGTTTAAAGTGGGAACTATAATGATTTGCCCTCTTTTGTTGGGGAAAAATGGACCCCACTACACGCAAATCAACCACATTCTTTCTGGTGGTCTCGCATTTTAGAGGAATATGGATTTGCAGAGACTCAAGAAGTAGAGTGTTATTCAACTCCTTAGAAGTTAGGAGAAGTTAGAAGTTATTCAACTCCTTAGAAGTTCTCCACCTTTGCCTTATACACACAATTTATAAGATGCCATATACCTTGCTCTGGGGCCATGAAACCATTCAGCACAAACCTTGCAGGGAAGAATAGGTGCAAGACAATGCAGCGAAAAAGAATTAACCAAGGGTTGCCACCTTGCATAGTGCAAGAGAGAGCCCATCCTTCCTCCTACCCGGGCCTAGACAGCCTTCTGTCCATACGGAAGAAAAAAGAGCAAAAAATTCCCTTCCTCACCCACATGACATTCCAACTGTCAACCAACTGTAACCATGACTACCTTTCTCCTTTACTGGTTTTCAACTAGGTTCCAGAGAATGTTGGGATTCTTTGTGGACATACTAACTTCAGCTCTGGTGGCCTTATGCCTGGGTGTATACTGCCAAATGTTCCATATAATGCTATTTTCAGGAGAAGAACATATCACTTCTAAACCCCTCAGTTAACTGCTGGATTCAAAAGGTTCAGCCAAGGCTTCATGGTAACGATGTGTGCCCCCTTAGGGCTGATTCTCCCCTTTTGCAAAGTGGGGCTGTTGCCACAACCAGAGATTATTGGGAGCAGAGAGTGGTGATGAATATTGGATGGCAGAACTGTATGCGATGTAACTATCAATGGAATTTACTTCTGAGAAAACAGGCCAAGCTTTCCAATTGTTATTTTAGATTTAAAGTAACAAAAACTTGTGGCAAATTTAAAATGAGTAACAATCTGAGGAACTTTGATTTTTTGTTTTTTTTTTACCAAATCCTAACAGAGAAGAAAGGAAAGAAGGAAGGAAGGAAGAAAGGAAGGAAGGAAGGAACTTCTTTTTATTCTGTCTGTCAAAATAGAGGGCTTTCTGATTAGGAGGTACTGTTTTCTGACTGAATTAAGCTGTATCAGATTCAAGATCCTTTTTTTTAAAGCATCATGAGAAAGTATTTTTAGGGTTAGAGGAATTATGTCTCCTTTAACAGTAGTTTGGAAAGCAGTCGTAGTCTGGAATGAATAATAATAACAACTCTACGGTTATCATGGTTAGGGAATATGATTTACATTCACTGGACCACCTTCCTCACAGCTTGAGGGCGCCCTGTTTCTACACATCTTCTAACCATTTCCTGTCCTTGTCATCTCATTATTGCAATGCAACCCAGCTCTTTTTTTTTTTTGAATCTGAAACTTGCCTATTTGGGAATCTTCCTTCCTTTCTGAAGTTCAGTGGAATCCCTGAACCCTGGAGCGAAGCTTTCTGACTAGGTGCTGCTGCGAAACAAAATGGAAGGTGAGAGATTTACTGGAATTCTGCTAATTTTATTGTAGCAAAACTCAAGTTTCTTTTATTTTTCAGCAAACATAGTAATCTGAATTACCCACTTCTAAAAAGTATTTTTGCTTTAAAATTTATTTCTTTTTCATCACCCACTTAAGCACCCCCCCCTCCCCCCAGATTTTAACTTTACGATCTCGGAGAAATAATAGTGCCAACATTCTGTCAGAATAATAAATTTCTTCTCCAATTTCTTTCTTACTTTTCCCAATTTACATAATTTTGCTTTCTATGCCTCTTTGCTCATATGCCTCTCTTATTAGAATTTTCTAACAGTTTTTATTTTTCTTAAATACTGTAATATTGAACCAACCAATATATTTCTAGAAGAATGATACGATTTACAAAGATATTACCAAAAGACCCACCACAACCAAAACGGCTGTATTTCTAAACCTGCAATGAACATCCTAAAATGTCCCTTTAAAAACTACAAGATAAAGTTTATTTTTTTCTGGTTCTCATAGCGTCTCAAAACATGAATTATATATTTGCAGTACATGCTTTTTGCTGACTAGTAAATTAGGAATTATTTTAACAGAAAATATTTGTCATAGGTTAGAACCTTTAGAAGGAATTTAGTTAAACTATTACCTCAATAATAGTTTATTAAATTAAATATCAAAATCATTCCACAAGTAAGTATATATTGAATAGGATCTGGCTGCTCGCACAATTACTATACAATTCCCATTTTCCTCATTATTTGTTATATCAGGATATAATTTCAGATATAAAATTGTAAAAATATTGCATATTTCAAACATTTTAATCTGAAAGTTTAAAATATCGCTGCAATCAAGATAATCAGAATCAGTTACCTGTCATAAATGTTATCTGCCAGGGTTAAGAGTTTTGGATTCCAGGACAAAAAAACCCAAACAGGTAAATTGTGAATTTTTATATTCAGCATAGCAGGTTGAACTCTTCACTATAATTCCATAAATGATATTAAGAGATCCCATCTGTCAAGTGAATTTTTGATCTAAAAAATTTATGTGTCACAAAAGTGAAATTTCATGTGCTTATTTAAAAGAAAGCTGCTTTGAAATCAGTGGGGAATTCCTCTCAGTCAATATGATTTGGTTCTAGCAACAATGTTTGCATGGTGCCAAAACAGTTTTTAGTGTGCTACACCTTTAAAAAGTCTTTGCATCTAGTGAGTTGGTACTAACACATCAAAACAAATATACTTTTTATGTCAATGTGTTCCGTTTGAGAGAGGGATATGCAAACCTGTGAACCGAGCAGTAGGATTTAACATGTATGCTATTTATATGCCTGAGTATAAATGTAAAACACCACTACGCTGCTTTTTTCAGATTGCATTCAGTTTAAAATATACTTTTCAGATCAACATAATACAAACGAGGCAG
Source organism: Coluber constrictor foxii (assembly GCA_038048745.1). Lineage (NCBI taxonomy): Eukaryota > Metazoa > Chordata > Lepidosauria > Squamata > Colubridae > Coluber > Coluber constrictor. Next base: position 78,882,347 of record CM075961.1, read on the forward strand.
GTGTCTTTGATTTTCTTCCTAATGTCAGAAGCAAAATAATTTCTTTTCCAGTTGCATTCTTTCCATTTTATTTAGTCCAGCATGGATTATATTTTTTCTTTGAAATTGAAGATTTAGATTTTTTCAAAAATGTGGCCCAATTAGATTTTCTCAAAAGTGTGGCCCAATATTTTTAATGTTGCTTCATTGCCCTATCCCAAACTACGATATTTTAGACTAGCCAAAAGCCAAAGGTGATTATTGCAGAGCAAGAAAATAGGCAAATATAATGCAAAATATTAATGTAAAGACTAAACTTTCTTTGCTTCAAAAGAAGGAAGAGGAAAAAAAGAGAATAATATATATAATGTTTTATATATATGTGTGTGTGTGTGTGTGTGTGTGTGTGTGTGTGTGTGTATAAAACATTATATATATTATGTTCTAGGGAAAAGGAGGGGGCTCAAATTTTTAAATCTATCAAACTCCCCTATTTCTTTTTTACAGGCAAAGATATACAAATATATATTATGCCCTAAGATTAGATCCATTTTTATTTTCCTGAGAAAAGAGCAATTAAAATCCTGGGGCAACGTGAAGTTAAAATATTTTACTATACAAATGTGAATAACAAAAACATCACTTGGTACCCCATTCTTAATAAAAAAAGGTTAATTTTTTGAAATAAAAAAAGTTGGGAATGGTAGGTATACTTAATGATATCCTTAGTGGGGGCTTTCCAGATTCTAGATCTGATTCCTTTTGGTTCTCCAAACCCAGTTGCTTTCTTCTCCCTATGAATGAAGAGTTCCCATCCATAGAGCTATTCTTGTCATAGAGGTTTTCTTGGCCTCTGCAGATTTGGGGAGGTTTAGGTGTATGATTTGCCCCTTCCTCATTTTAAATACTGTACTAGTCTTTTAATTATTCTTCAGAGACTGCATTTCCTAAATCTTCAACAACGATGAAATATTTCATCAGCCTCATTTTCTGACTGCATTAGCAGCCCAAGGATATCCAGATGATTATCATTGGAAGATCTGGCTAATTTATAGTTTTATAAGATCTGTTCCAGATCTTAAAGGTGAAAACAAGGGACTTAGTTGACATTGGAAATATGTTTGCATTGGTGAATGCATGCCTTCTATATATGCCTTCTATGGACATTTGGACATGAACTATGGATCTTTAAAATGTTATCTTGGACAACCCACAAACGTGAGGCCTTGGGACTAAGTGTTTTTTCTTCATATCAAATGAATTAGCAGGCATTAGTAAAAACCCTAAATGTTGTGCTTTAGTTTGCTTATTTTTTCTTATTGGGAGTAAATCTTACTATTAGGATCTCTCCCTGAAGTTTATATTTGTTTCTCTCCCCCCCCCTTCTTTTCTCTTTGTCCCAGAGAAAGTTTGAGGTCACCAGGCCCTATTTAAAAACTCTATGAGTGAAAGTTGCTAACGCTGACAGTTTTCAGCCTTCATTTTAGTTCTCTCTCCAACTCTCTATAATTTAAACCTCAGAAGTGAGTGGATGGAGCAGCTATGCATACTGATCGTTGGGTACATACATCCCAAAACCATTGACCTAAAATTCAATTTTTCCTTTCCCTTCTATGACAATCCTCTCCCAATATGCCCTCTCTCAATACAATTTCAATTCTCAGATAACTGAGTTTGTTACACGTGCTTAAGCTGCAGCTGTTCTATAACAAGTCACTTTCATTTTTGATATCAAACATTATTAGCTTTTTTTCCCCTTTACTTGTAAAAAAAGAAAGCTGGTGTGGTCAATTTGCAAGAACTCCTTGCTTTAGAAGTCCTTGCAGGGTAGATTTTTGGAGTAGGGTCTGTACCTGCTGTTCTTTATTTATTCTGTAAGAATGTACAATTTAGGGAGGCAAACACTTCTCAGACATCAGAACTGTGAGAAAGTATATAAATGTTTTTTTAAAAAAATACGATAAAACAAAAGTTATGTATTGTTTTGGTGACAATGGAACACTACGTTGCTAAACTTGATTATCATTAGCTAAATTCTGCAAGTATCTAAGAAAAAGAGAAAAATAAGTAAGAAGTGAATTTGCTTAACTTCAAAAACAAAAGATTCAAGCTCTCCTTGAAAGCGTTGTTTTGAAACTCCTTATTTTCTCACATGGAATGAGAATGCATAATTTAGAGAAAAAACTACATGTTTAGAGATAGTCTCCTTCTTTTTTGTCATGCTGACCTGCACATTGCTTTCAATAATGCTTCAGCAACTACATTCTCTGGGTTTCTCACTCAAATAAGGCTGATAGCATCTATCCATAGTTTATATGTGAGAAACAACTGTTGAGAAAGGTAGCGATGAGTGGCCATTGGCTTCTGATTTATAGCTCAAAACCTGGTTGGCTTTACTTGATCTTCCAATTTCAAACATTATGTAAAAAGAATTTTTCCAATGCATTTCTGTTATTGTTATTTGGCAAATATTGCATGTCCTGGTATACATAACCTATTTGAAGTAATATGGAGATGAACAAAAGTACTATCATAGTGATTTTTTTTCTAGAATTCCACAATATTAGGTACCTATTTTTTAAAGTAATATCTGATGAATATTGTACAAATTTATTAAGTTCCTATTTTTTTCAGTGATATCTGGTGAATACAGATTTTAAAAATAATTTTGAAACAGGAACAATTAAAACTTTACACTTTAAGCTACAGTCCATTTTTCTCACAAGTAGTGAAGAACGTGGGGCAAGAAATTGGGCTAAATTCCCTTCACTCAATCTATTCCATGTTAATAATGTATTCCTAATTCTGTATCTTCCCCACCCCCCCACCAAAAAATACTTGATTTTCTTAGGGAAATAAAAGCAGTGTTTTGATAATGGTTTGGAAAGTTATCGAAGTTTGTATATTCAGAGGTTGCAGAGGCCCCATGTGTGTTCCATAAACCTTAGTGGTAATGCAAGGGAAGCGGTTAACACTTTCCTGCTGCTTCAAATGAACTAAATTTCGCAGTTATGTAACAGCCAGGAGCAAGATTTTAAGATTTTTCAGATTCTTTGATAAGGTGATAAAAAGTGGAGTGAAAGGAAGAAATTAACTTAAAAAGGGAGACTGTAATATCATCTTTAAAAGAGGAAAAATTGATTAATCTTCATCAAAGGTAGTTGATCAGTTTTGCGATGAACAGACCAGTCATGCAAAGAAAAGAGCCTGTGAAAAACACCAGGCCATAATACTGGCCTATTTCACAGATGGGAAATGGGTAAGCAGTTGAGGAGCATTGGATGGAGTAGAACCTTTTTCTTTCATGCCTGGGTTGGATTCGGGGTTGGGATGGAAATGGTGCACCTCTCAGAGGTCTTTCATTTCCATTCCTATCTTTTTTTTTTCTGAAAAAGAAAAAAGTGGCAATTGAGTAATTTGGCCCAAAATTTCAATATGATCTTGTACTGTGGTACATATGTGGCATGGGGTTCAGAGTGTCCAACCCTGTCCTAAGTAATATCCACAGATGATGTCAAAGAAGTCACAATGTAGCCACGACCATGCAATAAAAATGCAAATCTGCATTAGGCTCAACTTGTAGCGTAACTTGTAACTTATATTTTGCGTCAGAAACTACCCAGGATTGCTTTAGCAGTGGATTTTCTGTGTTCTCCTCTGATAACGTATTTGCACTTGGAAGTCTGGGAATATATTTAATTATTACATGAATTCCACTGCAGATATTACAAGATTTGTTGTATAGATTTCTTTCAGAGCTGTCACTTTGGAAAAGGGCTCCAACGTTTTCAAAATAAGAACACAGTTCTGAGCCCATGTAATCCATACCTGCTTGCGTTACTGAAGTGATACAGTACAGAGGTTACAAAGACTTTGTTTGTGTTTGCCTTTTCTAGATTCCCAAGCTGGCCTGGACCTCAGCCGTTGTCAAGAACAGACAGAACATGCAGGTTTGGGCCATTAAACTCTCTTCATTTCCTTCCTTAAAAAAGCTTCTTACCTACTTATGACAGGGCCCTTTTGGACAATGGTACAGATCAGCAACAACTTTCCTGTGAGATGCTTTTATTATATTATTATATATTACATTTTATTATATATAAAACTTAACAAACTTATTTATCTTCCTACCTTACTGCTTACTACTAAGTCTAAGCTTTATTATCCAATACTTAAAGCACCCAATACCTAAAGAATAGCCTAAATGTCTCAAACCTCATTAAAATTCCTGCTATGGTGATTCATCACCTTCCTCATCATTTGTCTTTGTCTTCTTTTCATTAAAACTGTATCAGGTTTACGGGATACTTTGAATGATGAGGGCCCTAACACATACCATGAAACAGAAAACATACAGACCAGTGAAGATGAGAAAGAATATAATTCGACAAATGGAAGAGAGAGAGAAGGTACAGTAGAAGTTGTACTATTAAAATTCATAATTTGGTAAATAGAATGTGACACACACACACATGTTTTCTGAGGTTTTTGCGGATGTTTGTGTGTAGGTCTTTGGTTATTTGGTTAGTCATAAGTATGAGTCAGTTGCCAAGCAACTGAAGTTTGATCATATGATCATGGGGTCATAAGTGTGAAAAATGGTCCTAAGTCACTTTTTCAGTGCCGTTGTAACTTTGTACAGTCACTAAATGAACTGTTGTAAGTGGAGGACTACCTGTAATAGCATCATCGTGAAGACATCAATACAGCAATGTCTTCCATAACCCAAATGGGTCTGCTGGGCTTTTAAGGCACATAGAACAATGTTTGTGGGGAATTGAGGATGGGAGTGAGTATTAAGAAGGGTGCGATTCAAGGTGTTGGTTACCATCTTTAAAGGGCTTCATGGCTTAGGACCTGGATACTTACGAGATCGCCTTCTGCCACCAATGGCCTCCCACTGGCCAACACGCTCCCACAGAGAGGGACTCCTCAGGATGCTGTCGGTCAAACAATGCCATCTGGCGACTCCCAGGGGGAGAGCCTTCTCTGTGGGTCACCTGCCGTCTGGAATGAACTGCTCCCAGAGATACGTATGATTCCCAATCTACGTATCTTTCGCCGTGCCCTTAAGACTTTACTGTTCCAAGAGGCTGGGCTGGCTAAATAATGAATTTGAATGGGTGTTTTAGTCTTTGAATTTTAATCTGGGGGCCAAATTATTTAATATGTTTTTAAACTGTTTTAAATTTTGTAATATATGTTGTTTTATTGTGGCTGTACACCACCCTGAGTCCCTCAGGAGAAGGGCGGTATAAAAATTTAAATAATAAATAAATACTGTGGAGTAACAGACACAGGACAAATATTGGTTGAAGGAAGGCAGGAAGTACATGGGTGGCAAAAGCAGGAGGTGATCAAATCTTGACCCCTAGGTTATAATCTAATCTGTTCTTGCAAAATTGCCATTAACTGCAGCTTTATATTGAAATGGGTATCCTAACAGAGAGAAAAAGCCCTCTCCAGGTAAAAAAGTTACAAGTTTGGAAGGAGTCAGAGGGCAAATCGACTCAATTTTTTTCACCAACAGAATTTAGCTCAGAAACCTTGTCTTTATCTCTTGTAGAGTTAGCAGAACAGTAACTGTCTATGCTTCAAAAAAAAAAAGTGATAAGCAACAAGGGAGATAAAAAGGAAAAGGTCACGAACTTCCTCTTTATTTCCCTGCACTGCAGAGACTTCAGTTTAAGCCAAAAAAAATGGGGGGGGGGGAAGGGAGGGAAGGAGGGAGGGAGAGAGAAGGACCAATTTTATGTGTTTAATATATTCTATTTTGCACACTTCACACTGAAAAGAAGTAGCCTATTCAAACAAAAAGAAGAAGAAGACAGTCAGGTTTGAACTTATCATGCTTCTGGTATATTTTATGCTTCTTTTCCAGAGAAGACAAATTCCTGGCTACTGCTACTGGGAATTTCTCTCTATCTCATTATAACCACTTAAACACCACTTAAAGTGTCTAAGTCACTCTAACATTTCTCTTTGTGTTTGTATAACGTATGAAACGTATCATGGCTTACAATGTGTCTTGCAGTGGGGAAATCCAATTTTTTTTACTACCGGTTCTGTGGACGTAGCTTGGTGGTGTGGTGTGCTTGGTGGGCAGGGGAAGGATACTGCAAAATCTCCATTCCCACCCCAATCTGGGGCCAACCAGATGTGGTATTTGCCGGTTCTCCGAACTGCTCAAAATTTCTGCTACTGGTTCTCCAGAACCTGTTGGATTTCAGCCCTGGTGTCTTGGTTACATAACATTAAATGGCAATACCTGAGTTCTTACAATATGTCAAAGCACACACTGCTGAAGCTCATTTTTGTCTTGCTTAGCATGTTGTGCCTACTAAGGGTGATCATTTTCAAATACTGTATGTATTTTTCCAATTACCACTAAAGGTTTCTCCCCCATTACAACCATATTTATTTTATTTACTTTTCAAGACTTAATAGCCACTTAATCAAAACTGATTCTGGAAGTCCCAAAATTCAAATTCCCTTCCCCTCTAGCCCTTTGTATCCTGGCCAACCAAACATCAAGAATCTAGGAAGACTAGCAAAAATATGTCATCTTTGCAAAGATAATATATTTTTGCTCCTTTTCCTAGACTTTTGAAGTCTAGGTTTTCACATCAGCCCTATGTTTTCCATACCACTATTGTTCATAACCATTCCTGTAAGCAATGGTTAATTTTGTGTTGTTAATTAACAATTAAATTTTTTGGCCAGAGTCTTCTGAAACCCCCTTAGCAGTGCATATGTTGAAGAATGAAAAATAAAAACAGAAAAGGGATTGGTTATCACTTGATTCCAATGCCAATTGTTCAATATAGATTTTCAGCAAGGTCATTTCTAGCATGCTGCTCATTCAATACTATACCTCTGATAAAATACTGTCCTTAGAAAAGTGCTGTCCAGTTGGAAGTTGGAAGTTTTGATTAAGTGGCTATTAAGTCTTGAAAAGTAAATAAAATAAATATGGTTGTAATGGGGGAGAGACCATTAGTGATAATTGGAAGGGACCTTCGACGTCTACTATTCCAAGCAGGAAACACTGTACCATTTCAGACAATTGTTGTCCAACCTCTTCTTTAAAAGTCCTAACCCTTTGCACAGAAGTTGCAACTGAGAAACTTGTATGCAAATCCTCCTCATATTAACACCTGCTTGTTTAAATAGACCGTATTTGTGCTCTGCTGACAGATAAGCAGCATCTTGTATTAGTCTATAGAGATTCTTAGTCATCCAGGTCATGGTTGCAAAGGTGTTTTTTTTTTTCCAGGAGCTTTCTTGTTTTTCCTTTTGAAGATGTTTCGCTTCTCATCCAAGAAACTTCTTCAGCTCTGATAGGCTCTCCCACTATCCTGTCAGAGCTAAAAAAGTTTTTTGGATGAAAGCAAAACGTCTTCAAAAGGAAAAATAAGAATGTTTAGTTGCCTCCTGAAAAAAAAAGCACTTTGGGACTAGCATCTTGTATCTACTGACAGACAGAAATAAGGACAGCTCCGTGTTTTGTGTGAACCCCACTCCCAAAAGTAAGAGATTCATGGGGATATCTTGCCTGTGCATAGAAATACATTTCTTTCTCCAACATTACTGCACTACTTGCTGCCCCCCACCCCCAGCAATGAATGTCAAAGTGTCAAGGAATATTGCAAGTTTTATTTGATATTACATAGGACTCCCACAGACCTTTGAAGGAAGCATGGTGATAAGATAAAGAAAGCCTGGGCATCTGAAATGTTGTTTTTTTTTTTAAAGAAAAACATATAGAGAGAAAGCTATGTGGAAGACATAAACAACAATGGGCACCGAAGTCACTTATTCTCATAAAGAAAAATGAAGACAATTTTTATGTCTTCATTAAAAAAAGTCGAAATACCTCTGTGGATTTTTCAAACAATTTCTTTAAAGACATGTCTTTTCTACATGAGAATTTGAAACCATTGATTTGGTGCATGCAAAAAAGAAAAAATAACTGCAGCATAAATGTTCCTACTGCAGACTTTTAAATTAACTGGTGTGGTGATGTGGTGTTTTACGGGCAGGAAAGAGGAGCAAAGAAGGTGGGAAAATCAGCCCAAAGTACACTTAGGCTTTTGAGGCTGAGGTTCCAGCCACCCTTGCCTTAGAAGACGTGTGGTTGAGCTAGGAAATGAAATGCCGTGTTTTTCAAGTCAGAAAATTAGATCTTGTGTACTGTCCTGTTGAGTTAGAAAGTGGGGTGCAACTGAAAAAATTAATAAAATATATTTTTTTAAAAAATGAAAGTGGGGTGCATATGTGGGGTCATGTAGCAAACTCAGCTGATATTTTTCTGCAGAGATTCACTCAGCAAGCGACTATAGAAATTATAGAAAGGATTAAAAATCTGAAAATGTTTGTGGAACTTGACTCACTACACTGGCATGGCCTTCTTTTAATTGTGGCCATGATTTGAAACTCATGGTCAGGTTTTATCGTTTCTTTTTCTCTTATTTTAATAAAACATAATTCTATAGCTGAGAAATAAATGAAGTGCTTCTCTTTTCAGTATACATAGCACTAAACACAAGACTCAGTGCAGTGCACCCTAAAGGCAAGTCTTCCTTTCTAAAGATACTTAATTGTTAAGCATATGTTTAGCCATAGGAGAGAGAAAGAAAGAGATATACAGACACAGGGCCAGGGATAACATACAAAGTTACATATAGAGAGCAGCATACATACTGTACATGAAGAAACATGGTTCAAAAACCATATATATGATTTTAAAACCAATATATGATTTTACACATCTCTCCTTGTATAAGTAGACTACAGGTAATCTTCATTTAACGACCATAATTGAGTCTGGAATTTTGATTGGAAATCATTGCATTTGTTAAACAAGTCTTTGACATAAACCAGCAAAAGGTGTCATAAACCATAGTCATGATTGGCGGGATTGTTGCATCCCATGAAGCTAAACAAAGCCATCAAGATAAACTAAGTGTCTGACCTGAAACTCTACAATCCAAAATCCCGTTCACTATTCAGGAATTTGTTATGAAGCTAGTTTATCTGGAATGAGCTCTTTGAAATAGGAAAATAACAATATCAGCCATCATCAATATAATATTTAGTTATACTTTCTGAGATAAAGTTGCTTCAAATACCTGGATGCCTTCTATATTGGAAGCACAAGTTCCAGTATCTAAAAATCTTAATAGTTTTCCATGTCTTTGTTTCATAAGAGTGCCCCTTCCCTTCCCTTCCCTCCCCTCCACTCCTGTCCCCTCCCCTTCCCTTCTTAGAGGTGAACCAATTTGCACTCTGCATTCATGCTTGGTAGGGAATTCAGAAAGTTTTGTTGCTATTTATAGCTTGTGAAATTTCCACCAGGTGTTTACTGTCTGTTTGAGTTCATTGAGGCATCACTCCAAAACTGAATTATTGAAATGAAAAACAAGATAAGTTCAAAACTAATCCCTTCCTACCCTAGTGTTTCAGTGGACTGAAAAGAAGAGCCACCCCCTCCTCCAAAAAACCAAAAATCCAAACTCAGATCCACAAGGCCACTCACTTTCATGAAATTAAAAATGATATTTCTGCGATTTCTTCCCACTCAGTTTACCAAAACCATAGTGTAAATGAGTGAAGTTCAGAATGACAGATATTAAGAGTGAAATGGTATATAAGAAGCCATGGATAAATGGCTCCTTCTTGTGAACTATCTACAGAAGCCAAACTGCATGTTACCCTCTTAAACTAAAAAGTTTCCAAGTTAGCTTTTATGTCTAAATTCTTCAGACAAACAAGACATTGAGATAAACATCAATATTCTTTCTCCATTCTTTTGTGACCAGTTTTTCGTAATGTTAAATGCTAAACGGTACACATTTTTCAAGTTTCTCTGATGTTGGTAGACATTTTCCATCAGGACCATTCATCTTTTTAAATAGGTTTTGTGATAAGAGATGGATTTTTCTAATTCAGATTTTTTGGGGGGCTTGCTTTGAAGGATCAGGTATAGTGCCTAATTTTAGGTCAGGTCCAGTCACTTAGACATTTGCCCCTGTGACAGACGGCATGTGGCTTCATTTCTTCCTTTGTTTATACACATAGCAAGAGTCAGCCATTTTTGGATTGTGTAATTGTACAATTTAAGACCAATTTTTTGGTCTTTATAATGCAGGGTGAGAAAGCCTTTGTAGTAACAATTTGGTGAAATACTTTACGTCTGCAAAAACTTATGGGGAATGAAGGATGCATAGCAATCTATCATCATAGAATGTAAAGGTGGAAATTACCTTAGTTATCCAGTCCATCCATCAGTAAATACAGGATTCACTAGATCATCTGTTTGTAGATCTCCAGAGAAAGAGAATCAGCATTATCCACTGGCTGATAACTCATTTAGTCCTGAAAATCATCTTGTATGTGACTTAAGGTTTGGGGAGGTGGGGGTGAGGGTTTGTTAGATGGGAAGGGAGGGAAAACAGCCATGATATTGTTTTAGCTGTCATATTAGCTATTCTGACAGTTAGTGAAAAACCAATGGGCTGGGAAAATTAACCAGTTAAAAACCCTAATGTTGAAGAAATAGTAAGAATTATTTTGCTCACTTTGTAATATGAATCATCCTGATTCACACTTAATAAAACAGCGCAAAGTAGCTATATTTTCATTTTTGCACTGTTTAATGATACAACTTAAAAATGAGTACAAAAGTATATTAATTAGGAGGAAAAACAAAGAAAAAAATTAGATCTAATTACTTAACTAAATTAAAACTCTCTTTTTCTTTCATCTATGTCTGTCTGTCTGCCCATCCATCCATCCATCCATCCATATGATAAAACAAAAAAAGGGGTGATACATTTTCATGCCTTTTTTTTAAAAAAAAAACTAAAATTGTAAATTGATGCAGAAATCAGATTGACTGAAGTTGTGAATGAAAAGCTGTAGAAAATGGCAGATGGATTTGTCTTTCCACACAAATATATTGCTGTCCTTGACTGCTTCCTAATGAAACTATATTTGATGCTGCATTTGTGAGTTATGGAAATAAAAATTTGTTTCTGACATTAAAACCTGGTATTAATCATGAGTTCTGAAAGAAGTAAGAAATTGAATCAGTGTAACTGTGTAACTGGGTGGACAACTGCTTTTTTATGACACTTTGGAGATCCTTCTTTACAATTTCAATTGTCTTAAAACTCCATGGTTAAGAGCACCTGTCTACTTGCAATACTCAAAAGAATTTAAGTAATTTCTGTGCTATTCAATGGAAATATCAGGTTAGATAAAAAGTGTGATAATTTTAGGACTACCTCCAGAAGCAAGTATTGAGATGATTCTTGTGTTAGCCTACCCAATAAATTCACAGTTAGTATGCCAAACCTACTTCACATAGATTGTTAGAGGGCACTTGTTCTCAAGCATCTCCATCATGGATTTCTTGGAATGGCCACAAAGTATCTCAGTGTACTTTTATTGTAATGTGGATCCATCCTAAATATTAAATAGTTTTAACATTTTTGCCCAGAGGCAATATAATTTAATTTGATACAGCTACATAAGAGGTTTGATGGGAGTGCGTGTGAGGGGCCGAATGATGTTTTGCTGCATCAAACTCTTAAATCTAATTGACTTCTGTCGACACATTTCTAGGACATTTTAAATAGGATATTTAGGAAAGGATGGCTTACATATTACTATTATATACCTCATATATTGTTGGAGGTGGGCTGTATGCCAAGCAAAATATCTACAATCATGAGGTGTCTTTATCTTGGAATTGTTATAATAAATCAGATATGACATTAATTTGTTCCATTATGATGACTGTATTCCTGCTATCCAGGTACATCTTTATTGTTAATTAAGCATAAAAAAGAAAATTATAAGTGTTTGCAACTTGTAAGTTGTTTCATTTGTAATCTTTGCACCCTGATTACTAGTTCGGGTAAAATAAGGCTTCTATAGACATGAGAACAAACTTTCTTTTTCAAATGAGCAAAAGAAAATATTCCTAGGTGAGAACAAAATGGTTGAATTTAGTGTGATTTCAAACTCTCAGAAATATTACTTCAGTAAATAAATAATGTTCATCTGACATACCTTCAGAAACTGGCTTTTTCCCCTAATCTACAATGTACTGATTTTCACTGTCCTACAACAGTATTGTGATAATTGCTGGGATAGATAGGCAAAATAAATTTGAGTTTCCAAAGCAAGATTTAATTTTTGCAGAAGTTGAATTTAGCTTCTAGAACAGTGATGGCGAACCTTTTCGGCACCGAGTGCCCAAACCGGAATGCATGTGCTGGAGTGCTAGAAATCCATAGACCAGCTGGCCGGTGCGCATGCGCTTCATCAGCCAGCTGGTCTTTGGGTTTCCGGCCCATGCATGCATGCCAGTCAGCTGGTCTTTGTGCACGCCGGGGCACCAGAAACCCAAAGACCAGCTGGCGACAGCACGTATGCCCACAGAGAGGGCTCTGCGTGCCACCTCTGGCATGTCTGGTTCTAGAATGTTTCTTTTCTTTTATATTATGATTATCCTATGAACCCCATTTCACCATATGGATAATGATTCTAGCTCAGGAAACTCATCTAGTTTTATCTCAATTGTATTTTATTTTAAAGTTTCAAGAAAGTTGTGGAAAGATGTTATAGTTATATATATGAGGTGAAGTAACAGAGAAAGCCACTTTTTCCCCCAGAGAGTAATTTTGTATGGAAGGGAAGGTGAGAAGAAATAATAGAATAAGAATATAGGTAAGAATTGATGGGTTTTTAAAAGGGCAGCCAATAGCTCCTTCTTCATTATCAATATAAATACGGTAATTACAGAGTAACATCCTGAATTTTCAGTTGTAGTTATTGTGAGCTAAATATATACAGAATGGCAAACTAAGCTACAACATCTTCTATAGGTTTGGTCAAATGTTTTACTGAATTCAGTGAGAGGTACTGAGACTTATTAGGAGACCATATAATACATTTTCAGCTCCAGTATATAAATTCTGACCTTTCCAGTTTTCATCAATGGGAACAACACTGGAAGTTTTAAAGAAGAGATTGGACAACCATTTGTTTGAAATGGTATAGTTAAATAAAGTATAGGGTTTCCTGCCTGAACAGGAGGTTGGATTAGAAGAACTCCAAAGTCCCTTCCAACTCTGTTATTCATCTTTTCATGAGTTTTTGCAATTTTCAATAGGCTGTAAGAAAAGCCAGTATAGTGTCATAGTTATTATGTTGGACAGAGAGGATTCTGATTTCGGTCCATCTTCAGCCCTGGAAATTCCAGGGTGATTTTGCCTCCCCCCCCATCTTTCTTTCAATTACAGGAGGGTTGTGATGAGGTGGGAAAAGAAGAGATAGCATTGACTTCCATGATACAAAAAGCAGAGTAAAAATCTAATAAACTTAATGGATTGAATGTGGTGGGATTTAAGGAAAGCTTCCAGATCAGACTTTTTTTTTTTTAATAAATCAAGCGTACTGCCATTTTGCTGGTCAGACTATTTATTAATTTATTTCTCCAGTTTATTGGCCATCCATCTTAGCAAAGGGTAACTCTTACGATATTATTTGAATTGTGATGTTTGTGATCAAACAGTTATTTTCTCAGCTTTGGTTTTCTGCCAGCCAGCATATGTTTTCCATTGACTTTTTAAACAAAGTGCATTGAAAAGTTCAAGGTTTTCTTTGGGGGGGAGCTTTCCACAGCTGGAGCATGATAAAAAAAAATCAGGAGGAAGATTCAGGTGCATCCTTTCAGTTTCCTACCAGAAGCTATCAAAGGCTGAGATGCTTATACAAAAGCAAGTGGTTTAGAAGAAAGGTGAACAGCAGATATTTTTATCATGGAGGAACCTCAAAAAAAAAAGAAGAAGAAAAGAAAAGAAAAGAAAGAAAAATATCAGAATGAGTTATATATACCCAGTGGAGTTCCCAGAAAAAAAATTAAGAAACTCCCCAAATAGAGTACTGGGTTTTTTTTGTGCAATAACAACCAAAAAGTCCTGACTTTTGGGAAAAGTGGCATTTTTTATGTGAAAAGAATTGGCATGATTTGTAGAATCTGATTGTTTACAGAATTCAGCAACGAGAAGTATGTAAACACCTTTGGAGGCAAGGTTAATAAATAAAGCAACATGAGTTCTCTAAAAGACATTCCCCTTTTCTGAGTCCTCTTGCAAAGCTGCTTCTCAGTACTGAACTGCAAAAATGGAAGGCCTCTTTTTCTGCTTAACTGGTTACATACCACTGCCACAGTATTCCTTCACAGCCTTACCTGAGAAAACATTCTTCAGCAATGCTTCTTCTCACTTAGAATCTGCAGTACAAAAGTTGTGAGAAACATTGTAGTTCATATTCTCTTAGGATGGCTGAAACAGTAAGGCAGGTTCACAGCTATCATTTTAAGAGTTTTAAAATATTGAAATTATTCTTGTTTTGGGGACTTTCATATACCATTATTAATCCAGTAACAGAAAACATTTTAGCAATGCTTCTGAAAGGTCTTAAATAAGATGTTATTTATATGCTATCTCATGGTGCCTCTGAAAACACAGAATACTCAACATTTTTCTTTGAATTGGGATATATCAGCTTCTTTCAAGAAGTTTCACAATCCATATAGGCGGTTCTAAATCAACAACTGCAATTGTACTGCTTATCCCTCCCATCCTTTAATCTCCTATTATCTAATCCAGGGATCTCCAATTTGACAACTTTAAGATTTATGGACTTCAACTCCCAGAATTCTTCAGCCAGCCATGTCTTAAAGTTGTCAAGTTGGAGACCCCTAATACCTGGATTTTCCAATGTCTAGGTATAGTTCATACCTTCTCTCACTCCGCATCATCGAATTCACCAGATACATGTTGGCATAATTGATTGATTGATTTCTTGGTTTATGGTTCCCAGACCAGTAAATAATGGTATAGTCATAGGAAAATGATATACAGCTATGCTGAAATATCATCATTACAATTTAGATTGCAACAAAAGTCCTGGTGACTGGAAACTTTTTGTATACGTACTGTATATTTATAATTAACCCTCCCTCATCTCACTTCCCTTCAAATTGTATAGAATTTACTGATGTGTATATATCCATAAATCCATAAAGCATGTTGGTGAAGACTATGAACAATACCATTTTTTAAGACAATGTTATTCACGAATTGAAAAGAGAATAAACATTGATTGGCAGTTCTCTCCAAATTCAAACCTTACAAACCTATACTGAAAATATAATCGTATCCAAGCTATTTTAGTGACTTGCCACAAATGCTTCCAAAGTGGTGGCCATCATGTTTTTAAAAAAGGAACTTTTAATGGAAGTTAGCATTTAAGCTAATATTACCTCTTCCAAGTTCCAACCTATTTTGAATGCAGCAAATCTGTTTTGTAATGTTAGTGATGTCAAGAGGAATGAATACTCAGAATGCAGTCCTGTTACTTGAAATCCATTATCACAATGCTTATGCTGGAGATAGGCGGTTTTTAGGAAACTGAAAATAAAGATCCCCTTCATTCAGATTTCAGAATCAATTTACTACATTTATATTTGCTAAATGACATGTCAGTCTGTATTGCTGAGCAATGAAAATATGGAAGGAGAATAATATCTGCAGGTACGGTTCATTAAACAAGTTAAATAAATGTTTTCTAAACATAAAAGAACATTTCTGTATCAAACTGAATGTTCAGTTTAAAGTTCTATTCAGTTTTGACATCAGAATTGAGAGAGCCAGTCAAATGTACTGGATAAGGCATCAGACTAGAAATGGGGAGATGGGAGATTCTAGCTTAAGCACAAAACCAGCTGGCCGACTTTGGGCCAGTCAGTTTCTCTCAGCCCCAGGAAGGAGGTAACAACTGCCCTCTCCTCTCCTCTCCTCTCCTCTCCTCTCCTGGAAAATATTGAATATAATGACAGGATTTTATTGATCTACAGTACATTTCATTGTGCATATGGCTTATTATTTTATCAAAAAAGCTGAAAAATATGGAGGAAGGAAATAAGAAAATGTAAAAAATAATATTTAACAACAACAATAATAATACTTTTCCTTCTGTGAAGTTTTATATTTTTATTTTATTTTGGGACCATGTTGATGTTATTTCCAGAAGACACCGTACTTAAGATCAAATGTGACTATGATGAAAAACGAGATGGAAGTTTGAAGTCTGAGCCAGTAGAAATTGAAGAAGAACCCAGGATCCTTTATAACTGCATGCCGGAATATGGAGACTATGACAACATGGAACTGGAGAGGCCTTCTGAACCATGTGACCTTGTCAAATCAAATACTACAAAACTGAAGTGTGATATTTGTGGATTGGGCTGTGTCAGCCTTAATGTTCTGGTGGTTCACAAACGCAGCCATACTGGTAATTATCATTCATTCAGAAGAAAGCTCTCATTTGAAAATACTTGATCTGAGGATGTTCCAGTAGCCACTTAGCCAATGCACTAAGTTGGGTAGAGGCCACATAGTGATCAAGTCAGGTAGAGTGGCACAACTTAGGTGGCATGCATATATATGTATGTAGAGGAGGAGGGTATCTTGGAGCTGTTACTCTTATGCACCCTGAAAGGAAATTGTTTTTGTTAAGAAAGCTACTGGCAACTGGGGGAAACTGTACAATATAATCAGAAACAGAGATTTTTCCCTTTTCAATCAACCCTTTATTCCATTAAGCCTTCTACTAACTCAGGCTAGTGGAAGGCTTAATGGAATAAATCAACCCCATGGTTCTTATGGCAGAATAATTTGAATTTATCTTTAGCTAAGACTATAGTGCTCTAATAATCACTCCACTACTCATGCTGTTTTTAAGGAGAGCGCCCTTTCCATTGTAATCAGTGTGGAGCCTCATTTACTCAGAAAGGAAATCTTCTCCGCCATGTTAAACTTCACACTGGGGAAAAGCCATTCAAGTGTCACCTTTGTAGCTACGCTTGTCAAAGAAGAGATGCACTCACAGGTCACTTAAGGACACATTCTGGTAAGTGTTTATTTCTCTAAGATTTCATTGACTTAGTTCCTTATTACTATCTGTTTTAAAACCATAAATGAAAAAGTAGCTTTAATCTACATCAGGATCATATATATCCAATTTCATAATAGCTCCATCCAATTCCTGCATAATTTTATAATTTTTCATCCATAAAATTTCATTTATTTTCTTCTTTTGTTACTGGAGATAACTTTCCCTTGCCATGTTTGTGTCTCTCTGTGTGTGTGTGTATTCTGCAAATCTATATATATATTTATTTACCCTTCTCAGATTAAAACATGGATCAGAAAATTGCTATTATTTGAGATAATATAGTTCTCCATATAGAACTGCAGGTCCACATTGTAAACTGAGAAGTGGAAATTAGTTCAGTTTCCTTAACAATGATCAATTCTCCTTCATATTAACCATGAAAAATCATTTTACAAGTACAGCCTCTATAAGAATCCATTAATTACATCAGATTGATCAATGTGATAAAATCAATCCAATTTTGTTGTTGTGGCAAGTAAGGAACCACAATTCTGAGGGAAATGGACAGTTAAGAAATAGAAAATATACAGTAAATAAATAAACAGTATAAATGATCTGGGGAGAAAAGACTTTATTTTATATTAAGAGCTAAGAAATAAAGAATTACAAAGAAAACTAGTCAATACCTCAAAGAAAGGTTGAGAAAGGTTGAGTGGCACTTCTTCACTGCTAATGTTTCTTTCTTTTCAAATTCTCAGAGGTAGTCGAAAGATAATTTGTTATTATTTTCAGGATTTGTGGCTTGCAATATTAAAAAGAAGTGAAAATTGGAACAATAGTTTGTGCTGCAACAGCTCCCCTAACTATTGAGGCCTTTGCAGCTCTCTCCCACAAAGGAGGGAGGGAGGCATATCAGTGGCCCTTCTCACTCCTAGTTTATCCAACATGGAGGCAAGGAGGATATTGACAAAACAATCTTATGCTCTGCACTTCGTGTTTGGACAGCTGAGATGTAGCTGCAAAGGGGGTCCCTAATGGGACCTAAAGTTTAGGAACCATAAAGAGGTATTAAGATTAGCATGGAAATAGAGCTGCAGTGCATCCAAAAGTAAAGCAAAGCAAATCTCTAACTTTGCAGTGGTTTCCAGTACATCACTGATGAATCATGTATTGTATAAATGAGCTGAGGTTTCCACTGCTGACAGCATGGAAATACAAAGGTTCAGACAGAGCCAATTTCTTCAAGTCAAAATGTGTCATGATGTCATTGTACAAATGTTGTCAGTTAAGTAATTGCCTGTGATATCATTTCTTTCTCTTGCACACACCTAATTCCTCCATAGGCATTCATGAGGCTTTTTAAAAAAAAGATTAAAATACCTTTCTTGTGCAGCATTATCCAGAGAAAAACAGAAAAGCTTCTTCTTTCTATTAATCAGATATATTTAGATTATCTGATCCCATCCTCTGTTTTAAACTGTTTTAAATTGGAACTGATTTTAAATTGGGTTGTTTTAATTGTCGGCCAAAATTATTTAATATTTTTTAAAATTGTTTTAAATTTTATATATATATCGTGTTTTACTTTGGCTGTTCACCGCCCTGAGTCCGCGAGGAGAAGGGCGGTTTATAAATTGAAATAATAAATAAATAAAATAAAATTAGGAAATCAAACTAGGAAAGATGCCAGTTTAGGGCATCTTTCACTATTTCAGTCTTAAGGCTTTTGGTTATTTAACCTGTTCTGGTTCCCAGAACAGTCCCCAGGCAGGACTGTTCTGGGGATTAACAGGTCATGAATTGAAGTACTTGATATATTAAAATGAGATAATATTTATTACATAACATATATAAACCAAATACTCATTTCTAGTGGAGAAACCATTCAAGTGTGAATTCTGTGGACGGAGTTATAAGCAGAGAAGTTCATTAGAGGAACACAAGGAAAGATGTCGGACATACCTGCAGAATGCTAGCCTCAATGAAGCTGGTGAGCAGTTGGGAATTCTTAATTGCTGTGTTGGAACAGTCTTGTTGGGAATCTTATTTTCCTTTTGCTGTAAGGAAGAGTGATGGAACTATGTGCTTAAATGAATATAATGTGGGAATATAAATATCATAGAGGTAGTCCTCACTTAATGACCACAATCAACCCAGCAATACTGCTGTTAAATGATGTGGTTGTTAAGTAAACTATCATGTCACTGCAATGGACTGCAAATCTCACTTCTGTCATGATTATTAAGTGAATTACCCAAGATCATTAAGCAAGGCATCCCATGACTGCAACTTGTGATTTTATTGCTGGTTTCTTTCAGTTGTAACACTGAAGGCATTTTTTAAAAAATAAAACTGTGCTGACTTAAGCCACAGACTGCCCCAAAATGGCATCGCAGTTCAAATGGCTTTTATTGTGCCAATCTGGCTTGCTACATCTACAGTAGTAATTTTGGCTATAGTCATTTTATATTTGTTTGTTTTTTATGTATCAAAATTCTTAATCACCCATTCCCTCCATGCACACTTTTTTCTTGCTAGACTAAAAATAATGGTTGATGTACAATCGCATTTAGCATTTGTTAATATTTTATGGTTTTCTAGTTTATGATAATATCTACCTTCATTTAAAAAAATTTTTTTTGCAGAAATACGGATTTTAAAATCACAGGCTTTTGTTCAATGCAGTACTTCAAAATTCATATTTGAAATTTGGCAAATAAGTAATTTTGAGGTAATATCAAGTATTTATCAATATCTCAAGTAGTAAAGAAATCTCTGATCATAATATTTGTATCAAAAATAACAACTGTTGGAATTATGTATATCATTAAAATCATAAATGACACATGTAAAAAAATATATTGCCCAAATTCAGGGTAGCTATCTGGCTATATCAAATTTAGCTGGTCTATTGGAAGACAGAACATGGGGATTTTCTGTATTACTTACATACTTAGATATTTAATTACCTAACACTAACCTTTGTTTGACTGCTCCTCTGGAATTCGTCATTGGTGATAATTTTAACATTTATGACCACAGGGCTGAGAACACTGGGGGAAGGTCAGGACGTGCATGTAACATTGAATTCAAATGTTGCTCCCATGCTTGATTGGAGATTCATATCAGACCATTAGCAGGTTCTCTTTTTCCGTGTTCCATTCCTTTGGTGACCACATCATTTGGTGTTACAGGAAACAGTGCCGTTCATTCAGGTCACGCTTAGTATTTCTGAGGTTTTTGTTAACCAGCTCTCTTGCTCTGAAAAAATGTGAAACTATAGGCCTGGAATGACAAAAGTCACATGTTGGAACAGTGTGAGCTGTTTGTCCAAAAGACTCACCACTGAAATAATAATGAAATAGAGAATCAAAGGATATAGAAAGAAATGGAATAAAGATAACAAAAATATTACTGATAAAATTAGTTATAACTATGATGATGTTTTTAGCTGTTAATTCTTACTATTCCTTGATAGTTTTTTTTCCATTTTATAATTTAAGTTGGAATATCCTTTAACATCACCACAGTAGTTCAACGGATGACATTTAAATTAATGTCATATGTAAATAAGTATTAGAGATACTAGCTTTAATTGGGCTGATTGATTAGATTATATTTAAATTACTAAGGTTTGAAAAACTGGTTCACAAATTTATTTTTTACTTATTTTTTGTACTATATTAGAAATATATTTTGTTGTAACCAGTTAACTGATTTATTATTTCTATCAATTTAAATTACATTTTCTGCTCACTTGAAATATTTATTCTACAGTTGCAGCATTGTTTTGCATTTTGTAGCAACATTTGAGTTGAAAAATTGCCTTGGTTTTTTTTACTTTTTGCAGTGTATTATTTCAAATTAAAACACATCTATTAGCAAAACACATTTGCAAGAAAGTATGTAGTTGGAAAAATACATGCAAAATGCATCCATTAAAAAAATACGCACAAAATCTTTATCAAGTTTATCATGTACAGTCAAAAAATATTAACTATTCCATATATAATTTTATAATAACCTATTGATTATATTTGAAACATGAACATTTTACTTGGAAAAATGGGAAACCAAGAATCCACAAATGACAAATTTACCCATCTCTACTTATAAGTCAAGAAGTCTGGTTAAGTAAAGAAGTATATATATATATATATTTTGTCTAGCTACATTTACATTAAGTCAGCTTAAACGGACCAATTCCTATTAGAGGCACTTGTATACTGCATATTCTTTAGTGTGGAGCTTATTGAAACTATACTGCATGGAGACAAGCACCGTAAATTAATATTTTCCATGTGATCTGAGCATTTCCCTCTAGTATGCAAGCCGCTTGGAAAGAAATATATATAGTGAGATTTTACATTATTCAGAAATAATTATTTAGAAATTTATTTATATAATTATTTTAAAACATTATTTAATTAATTATTTAGAAAAAATAATTTATTTAGAAATAATTACATGATCACTCCATCCAATTAACCTCTTGAATTGTTTGTATGATGTGTTTCAAGTACAACAGAGAACACTTGTGAACTGAAACCTAATGAAATAGCATCCCATACAAAAACTCTGTGCATATTAAAAACTAAAAGACTTTTTAGACATTGCAATGCAGTGCAATTAAAAAAACTATATACAAAATATGCATGGGATGAAAAATGGGCACAAAAATATATAAATATTTGGAAAGTGTATCTACTGTTTTGGTGAACTGGAAACACACACAGAAAAATTCACACTTAGCAATATCTAGATTTTGATGTAGATTTTTGAATATTTTGAAATTATAAAACTAAGGAAATAAGCAAAAATAAATATTAAATTCCATGCTGTTCTAACTGATGTAATTGTTTCAAGAGATTCTCTGCTTTTAGTATATTTCAATCCTAAATTCCAAAATTAGAAAAGAATCCCAAAATTGCCTAAATTGGAAAATTAACACCTATTGTTGGCTTCAATATTTAATACTATATAAAGTAATATTAAATAATTTGGGAATAATATTCATTTTGAGACCATTTACCTTTCACCAAAAGGCAAGGTTTAATAGACTCCATGTATTGATATCTGAAGAACTCTCTCTTTGTATATTATTTATATTACATCACACTACTGAGTTATATCCTTTGATATACACATACCTAGATATTTAATGGATATGGCAAAAAATACAGAATTGATGTTCCTTAAATGGATGGCTAATCAGATTTTCACCTAAAAGCATTAATTCTGATTTTGGACCAAATCATAGGGTACCTTGCTATTTTACCAAAGGCATGTATCTTTTGCCTCAATACTGCAATAGTAGTACTATGAGGTTTACAAATACACAAAAGAAATGTCATCTGCAAAACAAAATTGAAGGTAAGATTAGATCTTTCCTAAAAGTTATGTGAATTATTCTCCCTCATGCCTAATTCTTAAATTGAAAATAGGAATGAGGAATGTTGCATGTTACGCGCTTGGCTTTTTGTGTGTGTGTGCTCTCCAGTCAGTCTTGACCTGTGGTTAACTGGGAGAAGGACTGGCCCAACTGGCTTCATGCTTAAGGCAGGACTGGAACTCACATTCTTTCAGTGCCCAGGCTGTTGCCTTAACTGTTCTGTAGTAGGACTGGGTCTTTTTTTTGGTCAAGTTAATGTCCTAAGAAAGAAACAAAAAGTCACAGCAGTGGTTAATCATACTCCTCCATGTTACCAGTTTTGACTGATTTCCAGAGCATGATTTAGGAAATGTGTGTTTTGATGGCCCTATGTCTTCAGTACACTTTTTAGATTTTAGATTTTATTCAATTTCTATACCGATCTTCTCCCGAAAAACTCAGGGAGGTGCACAGCCAACAATAAAACAAGTCCAAATACAAAATTTAAAAAACATTTTAAAAAACGTATTAAACCATTGGCCTAATCATTAAAAATAAACCGCAATTAAAAATCATGTCTAGGCCAGCCCCACTTGTTGAAATAATAGGGTCTTAAGGGCACAGAGAAAGGTGCGTAGGTCAGGGATCCTCCATATCTCCAGGGGCAGTTTGTTCCAGAGGACAGGTGCCCCACAGAGAAGGCTTTCCTCCTGGGGCCCCCAGTCAACACTGTTTGACCAACGGCACCCTGAGGAGTCCCTCTCTGTGGGAGCATATTGGCCAATGGGAAGCTATCAGCAGCAGGGTCCTAAGCCATGGAGCGCTTTAAAGACGGTCATCACAACCTTGAATTGCACCTGGAAGACCACCAGGAGCGAGTGCAGCTCGTGCATGAAGGATGTTACATGGGTGCACCGAGTTGCTCCCATAATCGCCTGCATGTCCGCATTCTGGACCAGTTGGAGCCTCTGAGTGCTCTTCAAGGGGAGCCCCATGTAGAGAGCATTACAGTAGTCTAGATGTGAAGTGATGAGGGCATGAGTGACCATGCGCAAGGAGTCCCGGTTCAGAAAGGGGTGCCACTGGTGAATCAGGTGAACCTGATAAAGAGCCCCCCTGGCCATAGCCGTCACATGCTCTTCTAGTGACAGCCGCGTATCCAGGAGGACACCCAAGTTGTGGGCCCTCTCTGTGGGGGCCAAGGTCTTGCCCCCAATAGTCAGCATTGGAACCAGCTGGCTATACCAGGATGCTGGGAATCACAGCCACTCAGTCTTGGAGGGGTTGAGTCTGAGCCTATTTCTCCCCATCCAGATCTGTACGGCCTCCAGACACCGGGACATCAGATCAAGTGCACCATTGGGATGGTCAGGAGTGGAGATGTACAGCTGAGTATTATCAGCATACTGATGTAACTGCATCCTGAAACCATGATGATCTCACCCAGCGGCTTCACATAAATATTGAACAAAAGGGGTGAGAGGACCGACCCTTGTGGCACCCCACAAACAAGGAACCTCGAGGTTGACCTCTGACCCCCTGCCAACACAGACTGTGTACAGTCAGGAAGGAGGAGAACCACAGTAACATGGTGCCCCCCACACCTAACCCCTCCAACCGACGCAGCATGATACCATGGTCGATGGTATCAAAAGTCGCTGAGAGGTCCAGTAGGACCAGGATAGAGGAACAACCCCTGTCCTGGGCCCTCCAAAGATCATCCACCAATGCGACCAATGCCGTTTCTGTGGTGTACCCCGGTCTGAAGCCCGACTGGAATGGATCCAGATAGACAGCTTCATCCAGGTACTGGGGAAGTTGTTGCACCACCACACTCTCAATAACCTTCACCACAAAGCGAAGGTTGGAGATTGGACGATAATTCACTAATATAGCTGGGTCCAAGGAAGGGTTCTTGAGGAGGGGCCTCACCAGGGCCTCTTTCAAGGCAGAGGGGAAGAAGCCCTCACTCAAAGAAGTGTTAATAATCCCCTGGAGCCAGCTTCGTGTGACCGCCTGGGAGGCCAGCATCAACCAGGAGGGACACGGCTCCAATAAATGTGGCAGTGCTAAGTCTACCCAGAATCCTGTCCACATCCTTGGAAGCCACAGGGTCAAACTCCTCCCAGATAACACTCTCAAGACCCACCCCCATCACCCCATCTGAAACTACCCAGTCAGAGTCCAGGCCTTCCCTAATCTGAGCGATTTTGTCATGCAGATATTGCACAAAATCCTCAGCTCTACCCTTCAAGGCATCTTCCCATGCTCCCAAATGAAGTAGGGAGCGGGTTACCCTAAACAGGGTGGCTGGGCAGTTATCTGCAGATGCAATAAGAGCGGGAAAATAGTCAGATTTTGCCGCTCTTATCACCACTAGGTAGGTCTTAATATGAGACCTCACCAGTGTCCAGTCAGATTCGAAACAGCTTGCTGTCCAATCGCTCTCCAGGTATCTTTTCCAATGCTTCATCTCCCTCAGACCATGATCAGACCATGACAAGCGCTTGATGACTATATCCCCTGTTTCTAGATCATTCAGCCACTGACCAGAAACAAAAATCAAGTCCAGAGTATGTCGCCCCATGTGAATAGGGCTGTGAACTAACTGGGTCAGGTCCATAGCCATCATGGAAGCCATGAACTCCCGAGCCATCTCTGACGTTTCGCCAACAGATGGCAGGTTGAAATCCCCCATAACCATAAGTCTAGGGGTCTCCACTGCCACCCCAGCTATTACGTTGAGCAGCTCGGGCAGGGCTGCCGCTACATGGCAGGGAGCCAGGTATGCAATCAGCAAGACCATCTGAACCCCCAACCTCACTTCACAAGGAGGGACTCACATCCGGCTATCTGAGGTACAGTGGCCTCCCTCAGACAGATATCTTCCTTTACAATAGCTGCCACCCCCCGTCCCTACCCTGAGCCCTCAGCTGATGGAATGCACAGTAGCCTGGTGGGCACATTTCAAAGAGGGGCACCCCCCTCGCAGCCCAGCCATGTCTCCGTAATACCCGCCAGGTCAACTCCCCCCACTTGAATAAGATCACAAATCAGGGGGCTTTAGTTATCACAGACCTGGCGTTGCACAACATCAGCCAAAGGCCCAGACCCTGAGGATCTGTACAACTCGGGGAACGAGAACTACATTGGAGGCTGGAGTGCTCAATCGCTCGCAAACAGTGAGTGCACACTCCCATAACACAATATGGCCCCCTGCTACCCCATATCTGCCCTTCCCACCCACTGTACTAATTGAATAACCCTCGTTAGAATGGAATCTAGCCCCCTCCCTGACATCCAACCCTGCATCTCTGATGCCACATCCCTCCATCTGGGCCGGCCCCGACCCTGATGGGTCGCCCCCCAAACCCACCCTGATCATACAAATCCCTTCCTACCCCCTACCCCTACCCCTACCCCTAAAACAATGAATAAAAAGACCCTCTAAACAACCTCTGATTTTCTGCTGCCTTGGATGCCACCTCTGGGATTCCAAAATCTGTCATCAAGGAAGTTTGTTGGTAGTCTAGATGGCCAACCCTGAGAGAGGGGGGGGACCCTCAGGGCATATAGTTCAACCACGGTATAAATTTGCATAGTCCAAGAGAACCCACAGGGGGGGAGGTTACACAACTGATGATAAAATCCAGGGAGACTGTACTGGATTATAAAGCCATAGCCCCCCCCCCCATTGCCCTCTCAGTGCAATGGGGAGAATCCATAGTCGAGGTCCTTATAAACCGCTCTCTCACACTGGTCATGTTGGGTGTTCTAATGTCCCAGTTCTTCCGCCAGGACACGCGGGTTCCATCAATCCGGCAACACCATCCCTGGTAGCTGCCTGGAGGGGGCAAAGTGGTGCGCCCAAGGGCAATAAAGGGCAATCCTGGATCAAAAAATGCACCCAGATAGACAAAGTAAGGAGCCAACCTCTCCAACCCCAGCCAACCTCTTCCCCATCTCCACATATTCCTGGGGAGGGGGGGCTATTATCCAGCAGCCTTCACTTCTCCAGCTGCCAGAAGATCACATATAGAGTCAATGGTGGTCAATGGTAGTCTAGGAATGAAAGGAAGTCACAAGGTCTTCTCCATGTGGCCCAGCAGAAGTCCAGCAGCGTCCGTGGCAACGGCTGCAGCAGCTTCAACAGCAGCCTCAGAGACACCCCACCAGTATAGTAGAGGCATCCCACTAGCACCATGGAGTCCCAAGGCAGCCCATATCTTCCTCGGCTACCCTCTGGAACTTCCTCGGTCACAGCTCCTTTGGCGCAGCCCGGTCTTTCCCACCGGCGTCTTCACAGCAGCCTGACCGCACCGGCCGTACCCTTGCCTCCATTCCTTTGCCGCCGATGAGCTGGCCCCTCTGTCTCCCTCCGGTGCTCACCACATCTCTCACCGGCAATGGTGAGCGCTCCCAGGCAGCCCCATCGAGCCCTCAGTAGCTCCAACAGCCATATCAGAGCCCAGAGACAGGCTACGGGGACCTGAACCCTCCAAGGAAGCCAAAGCTCCCCCCATGGGGTAAGCTCAGCAGTGTTTTGTCTTGCTTTGTAAAGTGCAAGTTGGCAAATTAAGTAATCTGCCTTGATCCCATTTTTATGACTAATATTAGAGCCAATGCAAATAACTCTGAATTTAAAATTGAGTTGTCAAAACATATCAAGGGAGAATATACAGAGCAATAGCCTACATATATGATACAATATTATGTCTATACAATGCTTTTTAAGCACTTATTTCTTTCATGACAAACCTCTTCCTCTGGAGCAGATCATAGTCATTTTACCTACTATCGACATCAGTCTTTAAGCCATCAATTTGGTCTCTGTGAAGAACAACATCTCTAGTTAGACAGATCTTTGAACTCCTCCCAGTAGATTCTTCTTACTTGCTTAACCCAAGGAGCTGAAATTCAAAATGGATGGTATCCAAGCTTTTCTGTATTTTAAGATAGATACATATTAGAAAAAAGTGGTTTATGTGAAATTGAATATGAAACTCTGAGTATGCTTTTGCTGTGGATGAGTGCCCACTCATGAGTGTTTAGCATTTGTTCCTATTTTTCAAACAAAGGAAAAATATGTTAAGGACAAACTACTTTTTAGCAAGTTTGTCTTCTTTCATAAATCTTCTCATTAAGAAACTACTGAAAAATGTTTTGCACTCAGAGGAACATACTTTGAAAACCACAATTCCAGATTATGTTAATACTGCATTAAATAAAATTGGTAAATTTTATTTCAGGTCTGCTGAAAGAATGTTATGAGCATCAACAGTCATTTAAATAATTAAACAAGTCTCATCAGATTCTTTTCGGAATTATTATTTATTGCTTTTATTTGTGCTCCTATTTTGCAACCTATTTGTGCTTTTCTTGTTTTATTTTATTTTTATTTTATATAAAAATAAGGGACACTGGATTGGAATGCATAACTATTTTATATTATAAAATGATGTTAGAGTTTGGGCAATAAGTGCAATTTGTCTACTACAGGAGTGCCAATAAACTTCATATCCAAACAAATGGTAGACTTCCTACCCTCACATGCTTAGATTTTTAATAGTATTTTTTTAGCCACACTCAGTTTTTATTTCTCAAGGCTAAATATTTCCAATTCTTTCAACCTCTCTAAATAGGATGCAGTTTCTAATTCCCAAATTTTCTTCTTACAGATTTTTCAATCTTTTTTAAGTGCTGGGATACTCTCAAAACTAAATACAAATCTTAAAATGGGAGATGCCCAATGGAAGTAATACTTTATAGATCTGGAAACTATACCTTTGTTTATAGCCTAAAATTGGACTTAATGTTTCTGCAGACAGACGCTATTGACTCATGTTTGGTTTCTAATGAATATAATTTTTTCCCCATAAATATTGTTGCTAAACCATATTTCCAATCCCTTTGGTGCACTTGATTCTTGTTCCCCAACAGACCTTTGTAAAGATTGAAATTTTATTTCAATCTTCTAGTCAGAGGATTCCAAATATAGTGGTCCAGCATGATGAATGAATTTGCCTGATCCACTACATGAACTAAACTAATTATTTCATTTGGGTTAGAACTGGGTAAGAAATAAAAATACTACTTGAAAATAACTCATGTATCAAAACAGTACTGGAACCTCACAACTTAGAAATCTGTCCAATTGGAAATTTAAAACTGTTTTTTTTAAATGGCCAGGATAAATTTGCTTATTTTTGAAGCCCAAACCAAGCAATATTTGTTTAGATATTGTTACTATATTTTCAAGTATAGTAACACATTTTAATATTATTTGTTCATGAGATAAATGCAAATATTGGCAAAAACTTAATTCCCATACTGATTTTATCTGGAATATGGATCAGAATAGTTATTGATTTTGTTATAACTTACTCTCTCCCCACTTTGTTATTTTTACTCAAGAAAATCCAAAAAAAGAATAGAAATTGGTGGGTTTTTTTCCCCTAAGGTATTACGATCATAAGGAAAATCACACTTCCTTTACATCACCTGCTGTTAAAATACTAAAGCTTGCAAATCGCTAAAGCCTTTAAATTGGGTTTGGTATTCTTTCCCCATGTGCCTTGTTTCCCCAAAAATAAGACATCCCCTGTTAATAAGCCCAATCGGGCTTTTGAGCGCATGTGCTTAAAAGAAGCCTCTCCCTGAAAATAAGCTTTCCCCAAAAATATTCAAACGCAGAGCTGGAAATCAGGTAAGACAGCAAGAGTAGCCCCATCTTGCTCCACAATAAGACCTCCCCAAAAATAAGGTCACTGCCTGATCACTTATTTCCTTTAGACTTTGATACTTAAAAATCGTGTTCCCCGTTCTTGCAACTCCCTCTTCCCTGTAGTCTGATAGCTACCTCTCTTCCTCATTCATAATTCCAGGGTGGGAATCAATAGTTCTGCGCAAGGAATAATTATTCTTCCTTAAAAAGTCAAATGTAGTGGAGGTGGGTGGGGAAAAAAGAGAAACCACAAACAAAACAAAACAAAACGCATTATTCTTTATACAGGCTCTGGAAATATAATATTGGTTTTTCTTTTGTTTTTTGCTTAGCAAAATTTTGCATTGAAGTGGTAAGCCTGCTCATAAGGAACTGCTGAGAAGACATTTTGTCAGGAACCTCCCAATCTTGCAGCTCCTCAAAGTTTTTGACAAATACTTTGAGAAGTTGTTGTATCATCAGCAGATTTGATAAGCATTATCTCTTTCCTCAACCAAATGACTAACAAAAGTAATTGAAACACAGGATTAAACCTCGTTACACTCCACTCGAACCTGAGTTCAGGTTGATCAGTTCATCTTGAAATAGATCTGCTGATGTTAGAACATGATTGTTAATTGAGCTATATATCCACTTATTATGGTTATACTTAAGTAGCTGCTAATCAGAACAGCATGAGGTATTTTACCTACTCCCTTGCTGAAATATATTACAAACTATATTATATATGCAACTTTGCTAAAACCTACTAATGAAAAATAAGATATAGTTAATCTGGCAAAAGTAATTATTAATAAATCCCATGTATTTACCATATTTTTTTTCAAAGTGCTCACAGATATTGTCTGTTTTACAGAATTTTTTGCAAACAGTTTCATAAAAATATACTCTGGTTAAAAAAAAAGTTAGGAAAATTTATTTAATCTTTTTCTTTTCCAAGATGTATCTTTGTTTTTAGGGGACATTTTATTTAATTTATAAAGGATTGCAATATGGAGGGGGAGGAAGCTTTTTATTCAGAACTTTTTTTCTAAAAAAACCCTATTAGATAAATTAAAAGACTATAATATAAGGTTTTGCTTCAAAAAAAGAGGGGCAATAGGAATATTTTTGGGAAATAAAAGGAAAGCCCACTTTGAAACATCACATAACTGGGAAAATTATGTGCATTCAGTGAAGATCAAAATTAGAACATTTCACCTAAACTGTATGCAAATTCTAGAATTTGGCAAATTGTTTGGGAAAGAAGCCAGTCTCAAGAGATTGGAAATGTGCTTAGACAACTGCTTTTCAAAATTATAATCAATTCAGATTAAGAAATTCTTACTAATGTTAGCGTACTATATCTCTCAGCTAAAATTATGTTATATTTATAAAGTTAATAAAGAGCAAAACATTAAGTCTTATGAAGTAAAGGTACATATTTTTCTCTGTGTGTAAGTGTAGCCTGGAAGCTGTTTCCCAGGGTTTCTTAGAGAAGTCAACAACACCAGGCCAATCTCCTATTTCATTGGACTGTCAAAATGGTTAGTGCCATCAGATTCCTACAAACACCAATTCTCCATGCAGGAAGACTAAAAATAACTAAAAACACCATTTCAATTGTTTTACATTTTCATCTGCATATAGAAGTCATCTCATACATGACTGCAGCCTACCCTTATGCCTACAGAAGCCAATTGACATGTTTACGCCAATGCTCCACGGTTTCAATTTTATACATTTTGTATAAGAAGACATATAATTGATTGAAAAAATTGTTTTAGTGTTATCCTTGAGGGAAGTTAGTACCATGTGCTTCTGCATTGAAAGGAATTGGGGTATAGCTGCAATGAAACACTCACCGAGATTCACAAAATATTAAGAAAATGGAGAAATGGGGTAGTTTAATATGGCAATTATTCCATTTACAAACCTACCTCCTTGGTTTGGCTGTGGGACAAATAATTGTAATAAGAATATTTCCCAACCAAGAAACCACCTACATTCTGTTGTTTTGTCTAATATGGCTATAATAATAAAACAAAATATGATTATATTGTACTATTCCATAGACATTAAGAGAACAATGCATTGTAGATAAAATTAAACATGTAGTATGAAGCCAGCCACCATGAAATTTTGTTGTGCAAGTTTATTTCTTGCTAATATTATTACTATAATCATCACCCTGATACCATATATGTGGAATAGTCTTATAGCAGTTTATTCTTATTAAGTAATTATGCACATAGCCTAGTGATATTACTATTAATAATAAGAAATGTTTCATAGGTTGGAGATAGTAAGATTTCATTTCAGTGGATCCGCATTTCAGGGGTTTGAATATTCACCATGCACCCTTGCGTTTTACATCTTCAGGGGCTGTTCTGCAGGTGTCTAGTTATCGTTCTCAAAATCAGATGGAAATTTGGGCGGGACAAGATTTTCCTCTGTGTTTCATAAACTACCAGGTCAAGCTTGTTCATTAACAAGAGGAAGTATATAATCAAGATGTTAATTCTGTGAGGCTTTGTGAATCTGAGAATTGCAAAATTTGGATCTGTCTTCTGTTTTGCTCCAGCTCTGCTGACCACATTAGTGAAACAGAGGTATGAGAATAAGAGAGAGGCAGAAGAAAGAAAAAAAAACAAAACCACACAGTTAATCCCATGCAGCTCTGCTAAATGAACAGTTGTGGGCGTGTACATCTTCCTTTAAAACTTGCTTTTAAGGACTTTATTCTAATTTTTCTGTTTGCTTTTCCCAATCTAGAAAGTTCAGAGAGAAGGCACATCAGAACTGAAATGGGGACTGAGCGGGCCCTTGTCCTGGACCGCTTAGCAAGCAACGTTGCCAAACGAAAACGTTCCATGCCACAGAAATTTATTGGTAAGGATTTTTTTTTAATGGACTCTCTTTTGGGCATAGCCATTAAAATTAATGGAAATATATCATGATTCTTCTTACGAACAAATTCATAAACTTGCATTTGTTAGGCAACAGTAACATATCAAATTCTTCTTCCCTCTTTACCATGACATGAATGGATTTATGTATATCCATGGCTTAATGCAGAACAGCCCCTGAAATATACAATGCAGAGGTTTCTGGATGATAGATGACTCTTTCAAACCACAAAGCCTCCCTCCAGGAAAGCATTAGACTGAAAATTGTCACTGATTTCAAATTATTGTCAACCAATCAAGGCAGCCGCAAAAAAAAAAGTGTAGAAACAGCAGATCCTGTTACCAAAGTCTATGCAGATACTACAAGGCAAATAATTCTCTCTCCTTTATCTTACATTGGGGCATCGGGGGAGAGGCATTCTTTCTTCCTCCATGAAATAGACATAATAATAAATACTTTTAGCAAAACAGGTTTTAGCTGACTGCCTTTCGTTGATAAATATTTTTTCAAAAGCTCAGCAATGTATTTTGAAATACAGATTAAACTGCTAGAAGAGTAAAACATCACATTCCTCATCACTGTCAGAGAGCAAGATGAAGCATTATTAAAAGTAAATGCAGAGACATTCTGTTTTGTTGATTAAGAATAATTTTCTCCTATTTACTAATTAGATCAATTGAATATTGAATCATAGTGAATTTTTAAAAATAAATATGATGGTTAGATCACATCAGTTGTTTGTAGAATGAAAAGTTCAGGTGCCTGCATGTACAATCATGTAATATTCCTTTTAATTCCTATCTTCTTGTAATATATTATTTATTTAAAAATGATTTATTAATTAGAATGATTGTTTATAATAAAGTAATATCATTGTCAGTATCAATATTGGCTTTCAAAAATTATGTTTCTTTTAATGCAGTTTATTTTAGGCATCTGATAATTATATTGGGAGAATTTTAATGAAAGTATGATTTGTTGAATTGTAACTGAAATAATTAATTGAAAAAGAGGGGAAAAAAGGCAAAAAACCCCAACCCTCACTGAAGGAACAGATTTTTTTTGCTTTTTAATTTCTAGGATTTATAGTATTTCCTAAGTATATTTTATTATCAAATATGAAATAAATTGAATAACAATTAATACTAACCGGACTATAAGAGAAAAAATATGTTTAATTGTCAAATCAAATATATTTCTCAACTGGAAAAAATAGGTAGTTGCTTGACTTCTCAGCTTTTTACCCAACTTATAGGAGGCTTATTAAATGATCTCAGTATGAATTTCAGTACAATGTTAAAGGCTTTGGCCATTTTGGGGGGTAGTTTTTGGTAGCAACTTCATTTAAATTTTGATAAAATTTAATTAAATTTAAATTTAAATTTTTATTAAATTTAAATTTAATAAAAAAAACCATTGAATCTTAGGTATACATCTTCCAGTATTCATTATATTATAATGCCATAATATAAATCTTTAAGCAATACCCTTAGGACTAGATCAATTTTTCTATCTTTAACCTCTGTGTATCATTCTATTTTCATTCAGAATAGAAGGAAATATTGTTTTCTTAAGGTACAAGCATGTCCAAACCAATATGACATCTTTTTCTTCTCTGCTCCCCAGCCCCAAAATTAAACCCACTACAATTGTATAAATAGATCTACAATACTGTGGATTTATCTAAAGATGTTACAGCTATCATTCCTTTTTACTGTTTCTGTCCTTGTCATTGAACAAAAATAAAGTTGACCTAATATTTTTCCTCTGACTTAGCAAAAATGGAGGGGGAACAGTTGTTCACCTTAACCGCAAAGACCTCCCTCAGTCATTTACATCAAAAGCCATGCAAAATTGTTTGGTAGTGCCATATATTAAACTCCAGAAATGGTTCTGTGTAAGAATTTGTTGATCAGAGCGTATCTGCAATGACGCAGATTTTCTGCTGTGCAAGCTTCATTATGAATATTGGAGATGAATCCAAAATGTTAGGGTTGCAGAAAGAGCAGATTATTTTTGCTTGTGCTTTGAGAACTGAGAAAATTCAAAGTTTGATTCAACATTACTGATATTAATACTGTATACTTAATCAATATCTCTTCCTCCAACAGTAGTCAATAAATCACAGCAGTTGGAGGTAGAATACTAGGTCAGGAGAAGGTAAAATCCTCGATCTGCTATGAACTTCATGTTGTGAGAAAAAAATACAGAAAGCCAATGCATCTTGAAGAATGATAGATGCATGGAATGGAATGCTGTATTTTAAACCAAGGATAATGTCTGTTTTGCTGTGGCAAATTACAAGTACAGAGCCTATAAAATACTACAAGTAATCCTTGACTTACAACAGTTTATTTAGTGACTGTTTAAACTTACGGTGGCACTGAAAAAAAGTGACTTATGAACATTTTTCACAGTTATGACCTTTGCAGCATCCCCATGATCATATGATCAAAATTCAGATGCTTAGTAACTGGTTCATATTTATGAACATTGCTGTGTCCCAAAGTCATATGATGTTAAATTTGCTAGCTTCTGGCAAGCAAAGTCAATGGGAAAGCCAGATTTACTTAGCAACCATGTCACTAACTTATCAACTGCAGTGATTCACTTAACAACTGAAGCAAGAAAGGTTGTAAAATGGGGCAAAAGTCACTTAACAAATGTCTCATTTAACAACAGAAATTGGGCTCAATTATGGTTGTACGTCAGGGACTACCTGTACTATGTACCTTTCTAGCTGGCCTGTTGCCATCTGAATGCTAAAGCAATATGATTCCTGGCTTTTAATTGAATGTATTTTAATTTACATCTGATTGCATTATTTTTCTTTTATTGTATCAATTTCTTTCATATTATAAGTGAAAATTTAATAACACAATTGTCATGCTCTTCAGACACAGAAGATAAAGAAGAACATATACTGGCCTAGACATTATTAGTCATCTCATCTATTGAGCAGAACTGTTTAAAAATCTGTTTAATGGAATCTAATCTGGTGAATAACTTCTATGAAAAGAAGATCATTTTAAATCTGTTCTCTATTTTTCCCCTGTACCTATCAGCATATGCTGATACTTAACAAACATCAAACTTTTGATTCACAGTCAGTATGAAAACAAGATTAGATATCTGTAAAGATTACAAAGCCAACTTCCTTCTTGGCATAATTATGCTAGAGGTTTTTATAAAGTAAGATAAAGACTAATATAATTTAATATAAAGTGAGAAAAAGAAAAGAAAAAAGAAATAAAAGACAAAGTTAAAAATGAAAGATAGAGAAAAACAGAAAAGTCTGAAAATAAACCATATAAAGAAATAGCTTCTGATTTACTTCATAGCAGTTATAAGTACAACATGAACTTACCTCTTACTCTATGATTACAATGTAGCTCTCTTCTTTCTGTAATTTATTCTCATCAAAATCATAAATCACAAGTTCATTTTTTTCTCTTTTGTGCAAGAAATTCTATAAAGGATTTACAAGTTAGCAATAAACATAAATATTGTCTTTTCTCTGATCAGATAAATGAATTTGTTCATCCCAGCCACTTTCATCATCTTCTCCATCCATTCTTCCCTTGTAGTTGGTGTCAAATATTTTCCTTTATGTGCATACAATAATCTTGCTGCAATTCTAATGTATCAAAACAAAGTTTCATGACTTTTTCTCCAAGTGTTTGTCATTCAATCCTGAAAGAAATGGTCTCAACTGTATATTCATGTTTAAAATCATATGAATTAGTCTATATATAGCTGAAGAAAGAATTTTCTACCTTTTTTACAGCTCCACCAAAAATGTAAAATATCTGCTGTAGTTTGTATTTCCAGTATAGATTTGGAATGTCTCTAAACATTATATATCTGGTGATATATACTAATGGTACATCATTTTATAAAAATCCTTTTTAAGATTGTAACATAATGTTAATTTCAATTCTTTCAGCCGTGTATTTTCCATTATTACAGCTGCATATTATAACTCAAAAATTAAAGCTACTTTCTCATGCATTCTTTTACCTGTTTTCTATTTCAAGCTTTAATAAAGAAATTATAGATTTTAGCAATTACATGTACAGAATTCTATTTCAAAGTCACTCTTGCAATGTTCAAAATCATAAACTCTTTTATTTACTTTAAATCTTTCGAATAATTTCAAACAAGGAAACTATTGAAATCTATAACCTTCTGCCCCCAGCTTTTTTCTTGATTTTATATTATATTTCTCTTGTCCAACTTCTATTATCTTGTGATAAATTAGCCATTTGGGTTTGCCTATTATTTCTTACCTATGAAATGCCTCTTGTGCTGACAGTCACAAAGATGTTTTCAGGCACAAACTGAGTTTCCATATTCCATATTCTCAATAGCGTGTATCTAATATAATAGTTTTAAAAATACCCATTAACTTTGACTTTATCATGTCACAAATATCCATGCCACTCTAATTTTAAATTGTGTACTTCTGTTTCTCAACAACACGCACTCTTCATCTAGACCAAAAGCAAGCTAAGAAATGCAATCTCAAATCAGGTCTGTTCAATCCTCTTTCTTTTACATCTTATAATACTTTATATTTAACCAGTTTTTCCCCCCTTGCCACTCAAATTTAGACATATCGTTCTGACACAGTTTAAATGGTGCATCAGTTATCAATGTAGGTATTCTTGTGTCCTGGTCCTATAAGACCTTTCGGCGGCTTTTGATACCATCGACCATGGTATCTTACTGTGGCGCCTTGAGAGGTTGGGAGTGGGAGGCACCGTTCTTTGGTGGTTCACCTTCTACCTCTTGGGGCGTGCGCAAGTGGTGTTGGCAGGGGGACAGAGATCAGCCCCGAGGTCTCTCACATGTGGAGTGCCTCAGGGGTCGGTCCTCTCACCCCTCTTGTTCAAAATCTATATGAAGCCACTGGGGAAGATCATCTGTGATTTCGGGGTGAGGTATCGTCAGTATGCTGATGATACCCAACTTTTTATATCCTCCCTGAACCAGCTCAGTAATGCCCTTGACGTGATGTCCTGGTGCCTGGAAGCAGTGCGGCTCTGGATGGGGAGGAACAGGCTTCAGCTCAACCCTGCCAAGACTGAGTGGCTGTGGGTACCGGCATCTCGGTTCCAAGGAAATACTCCATCATTGGTCATAGGGGGTGAGGTGTTGCCCCTTGTTGAAAGGGTGCACAATTTAGGCGTCCTCCTGGATTCACGGTTGACTTTGGAAGATCATGTTGTGACCGTGACCAGGGGGGCATTTGCACAGATTCATCTGGTGTGCCAATTGCGCCCCTACCTGAACCGTGATGACCTCCATACAGTCACTCATTCGCTCGTGACCTCCCGGATCAACTGCTGCAATGCTCTCTACATGGGGCTGCCCTTGAAGACCACTCGGAGGCTTCAACTGGTGCAGAATGCGGCCACGCGAGTTGTGATGGGAGTGTCCCAACACTGTCATGTTACACACCCCTCCTGTGCGACCTGCATCAGCTACCAATTGCCCTCCGGGTGAGATTCAAGGTGCTGGTTATTACCTATAAAGCCCCACTTGGCTTAGGCCTGGGGTACCTGACCGACCGTCTGCTGCCAGCGACAGCTCCCCATCGCCTGGTGCGTTCCCACAGGGATGGCCTTCTTGGAGTGCCATTGGCCAGGCAGTGTCAACTGGCGACTCCTAGAGAACAGGCTTTCTCTGTGGGTGCACCTACTTTATGGAATCAACTCCCACTGGAGCTCTGAGTGGCCCCTGACCTGCACTCCTTCTGCTGTGACCTTAAGACATGGTTATTTCACCAGGCCGGATGGGACTGAAGGGTTTTTTTAAGTGGAATTTTAATAGCTTTTAACACTTAAATATTGATTTATTGATTGTTTTATTCCTGTGAGCCACCCTAAGTCCTTGTTGGAGAGAGGGCGGCATACAAGCTTAATAAATAAATAAATAAATAAATATTGTCTGAAATGAAACTATTATTCTAAGTAAAACATTTTTTTTAATCAAAGAAATTCTTTCCAGCAAATTTTAGTTTCCACATTTTAACATATCTTTTTAATTTCATTCCATGTCTTAACGTAACTATTTTGAAATAACATACAATCATATTTGATATAATGACACCCAAATATTTTACCTACTTAAAACCTGCTAATGCACCAAATAATTTTAATGTATCCATTAATAATTCAGTTCTCTTTAGAGGATTTTCCAGAACCAACATCAAATTATCTACAAAAGCTCTTAACTTTTAAGTCTCTTTTAAAATCCCTCATCTTGTCCTCTATCTCTATTTAGTATTTCAAGAACCTAAATAAGTAAGAGAAGAGACAGGGGAGATCCTTCTCTTGTTCTTTTATGTATTTTACATGGTTTTGTTAGCTCTCCATTAACAATTATTTGTGCTTTCTGTGATGTATAAATCAGTCTTACTCATCTTAAAAAGTTCTCCCCAAAATACACATTTAAAATCTTGAGCAAAGATGCCCAATTCAAATTGTCAAAAACCTTCTTTGCATCTAAGAAATCAGTGCAGCTTTTTTTGCATTATGTTGCTCTAAATATTCCAAAATGTCTAGCACATTTATAACAGTGTCTCCCTTAACTGTCTTTTAGATAAAAAATCTACATTGGTCCTCATAAATAATTTTTTACAAAATTAGTTTAGGTTTATCGGCTATAATGATTATGAACATCTTGCAGTAATTAGTCAGTTATGATACTGGCTTATAGTTTGTTAAAATCAAATTTTGTCCCTATTTAGCTATTAATGTTAAACTGGTCTCTTTCCAAGTTGGTAGGATTTTCTTTCCCAGTAAAGTACAATTCATTGTGTTTTGTAAAGGTTGTGAAAGTTCATCCTCAAAACATAAAAACTTGGCAATCCATTTGGTCCAGGCATCTTTCCTGCTTTATTATTATTATTATTACTTTTGGTATCTTCAGCAACTTCTCTTATTGTTATAGGTTTATTCATAATTTGTTTTTGCTGCTCTTTAATCCCTGATTTCTTTAGATATTCATCTGTTTTCTTTAGTTAGATATCACCTCCTTTATATAAATTGGAATGATGGGGTGTTTTTTTGTGTGGCCGCATTGTCCATTATTTATTTATTTATTAGATTTACATTGCCGCCTATTCACCCATGGCGATTCAAGGCAGTTTACAGAATATAAAAAACCACATTTAAAAAACAGTAAAACTCATAAAACATCAAATAAATTAATGTAATAAAATCACCCCTGATCCCCACCTCTCACCCCAGTGACAGCCAATCCACTTAATGGGCTCCATCCCGCTCTGGGTTCCCCAGAACCCGGCAGAACCAAGTCTTCAGCACCTTTTGGAAGAGAATCACAGTGGGGGCCATTTTAATTTCTGGGGGAATGATGTTCCACGGAGAAGGTCATTCTTCTGGGTCCCACCAGGTGTATCTCCCTTGCGGATGGGACCTGCAGCATTCCCTGCCTCCCCACTCTAATGGGTCAGGTAGATGTGACTGGCAAGACATGGTCCCTCAGATAGCCTGGTCCCAAGCCATGATGGGCTTTAAAGGTGACAACCAGCACCTTGAATTGCACCCAGAAGAAATCAACAGCCAATGTAGCTCCCCCAGGAGAGGTGATAATTGTGTCTCCCTCTTATCATTTCATTCATTCACTCATTCATTCAGTTTCTAACTCAACCAAGTGACTATAGGTCATTTTCTTCTTCTTTTTATGGTTTATATGCTAGCAATTTTCCTGCAAATTTACTTGCAAATTCAATCATTTTTTGCTTTACATAATTAATTTTTATTTCCATTTCTCTTATTGCTGTTATAACAGTTTAATTTGTTGAGAAATTCTTATCTTCTCTAGAAATTTCTTTCATTTTTCTCCCCCCCCCCCACCATTTGTTTCATCCAAAATAGCTTGTGTTTTCTCTTAGCTCTTCTTTATAAGTACAATGTTGTGTTGTATAAAATAATCTTTAAAAATAGTTTTATCTGCATGTCAAACCATACTTAAATGAGTTGTCAGAGCGGCAATGAGCCCCGTTACCTTGCGTGGGGTAATTGCCCTCATTTTGAGTTGGATCGTGGCTTTTATCCTGTTGCATACTTTGATCAATAAGACCGAAGAAACATCTTCTAATTAAACTCATATTTATTATAAGAAAATAAAAACATATCACTATCTAAAATAGATTACATGTTGGCAAAGAATCTCCAGCCTGACCTTAGCTGGCTGGAGAACAAAGGAAAGTTTCTAGAAGAAGTACAAAAGAATGCAATGACATGCGTAGTAGGTGCTGTAGATGCTGATAAGGAATATAACTACGATAAGTCTGATAGTTCAGAAATATTAGCTCTGCCTTTACCTGCATTATTTTCAAAAACATATTTTAATTTCTTTTCACAATCCTTTGCTACTCTTCTTTCTGTAACAACATTTCATTCAATCTCCATCTAAAAGAATTGGATTTTCTTTTCTTTTATAAACAAAATTCACAAGATTATAATCTTAAATGATGTTTGATAATAGCTCTACATTATAAACCTTTGTAACCAAATTCTTTGAAATCCAAATCAGGTCCATTCTTGAAATGGATCCTTTAAATTACTGTTCTTTTGTCTCCATATACAACTAGCCCAGGGGTGAAATGCTAATGTTCGGACTGGATTGCCCAATTCGATAGCGATGGCGGTGGGTGGTTCGGAGAACTGGTAGCAAAAATCCCTGCCCCCCCCCATGCCCAGCTGAGCCACATGATCATCAGAGGCTGTTTTTTTACTTTTAAAAGCATTTTTTTCTACAACCTCTTCAGCCGAAAAAATGCTTTTAAAAGTAAAAAAATAAAATAGTCTCTGATGATCACGCGGCTCAACTGGGATTGTCAGAGGCTTTTCAAAGCATTTTTTTCTGCAACCCCTTCGGCCGAAGAGGTTCTAGGGAAAAAAATGCCTTTAAAAGCCTCTGGCAATCCCAGCTGACTTGTCTGATTGTCAGAGGCTTCTTAAAAGCATTTTTTCCTTGCAACCTCTTCTGGTTGTAGAAAAAATGCTTTTAAAAGTTTAAAAATAAAGTTGGCCACGCCCACCCAGTCACATCCCCCCGCCCCCAAGCCATTCCCATAGAACCGGTAATAACAAATTTTAGATTTCACCTTTGAACTAGCCCTAAACTGTCCATCAAATCAAAGAAAACTTTGAAAAGTTCCACATAGGATTGATTATGTGCCACCAAGATGGCATCAGCTTCTTAGCCTTCTCCAAGACTATCTGTCTCTATTCTGATTTTTCAAATCTTCTGTGAGTGCATCAATTGCTCCTGTAATTGAGTCAATCCCTCTTGCTTCTTGTACTCATCTTCTCTTTCATTTCCTTCTCTTTCTTTCCATTTTTCCTAGCACAATAGACTTTCCAGAGATCTAGGCCTTTGTGTAATGTTTCCAAGGTATATTTGTTTGAGATTGGAAAGTTGTGTCTTGCATAAGAACTCTGAGTTTATTTGTCCAATGCATGCCTTTTTGTTTTGTCTTGTTTTGTCTTCTAGGCTATCTGTGGTGTTCTCAGGTATTTTGCCCAAAAACATAACTCAAAAGTATCAATACTTTTTCTATTCTGTTTGTTTAACGTCCAATCTTAACTTCCCTAGAATGTCACAGGAAAAACAATTTCCTGCTTGATTCTAATCTTTGTAAGAATTGACACATCATCATGATTTTTTTTCTAAGAACTTAACTATTCTGCTGATTCCATCAGCTTTAACTGCTGATTTCAGAAGTTAAAGCTGTAGTTTCAATGTCATTCTACTCCTTTCTTAATCTGTTATTCTCCTGATCACTTGGGTGCCTAGCCTAGACATATTGCTGTTTAGTAGGAGTGCTATATTTATTTTGGCACTACTATTTTGCAACTTTTATTATTTTGGACTTGAACCTTTGCGGAAGAGGGTTCTTTGAGCTGATCATATGTATGTATGTCTGTCACACAATTTTCTGCAATAGTTTGCTAAATGTACAAGCGATTCTCTTGGAAAACGTCAGACTGTCAGGTAATACGAAACATACAAACTATTATCTGCATTGTGTAAGATACTAGAAGAGATTATAAAGATGTATGTCTCCAAAGATGTAGAAAAAAATGCTGTGATTAGAAGAAGTTAGAATTGGTTTGTTAAGGACAAATGCCAGTCTGCCCCTTTTTCATGACAGAGTAACCCCTTAGCTTGGTAAAAAATGGAATGTTAAAGGGAAAACTGATATTGTTAGGTGATATAGGACATTGAGCACTGTCTTTAGCAAAAGCAAAATCTCTCATTACATTTTTGCACACAAGATGTGAGTTAGAGGCTCTGCAGTTCTGCAGTGCAGAGGATTTAGATGAAAAGCTC
This sequence comes from Coluber constrictor foxii, assembly GCA_038048745.1. Lineage (NCBI taxonomy): Eukaryota > Metazoa > Chordata > Lepidosauria > Squamata > Colubridae > Coluber > Coluber constrictor. The sequence continues at coordinate 78,924,652 of CM075961.1, forward strand.
ATACAAAGAATACTAATAAATGATTATTCATTGGAAGGAGAATACTGAGCAAGCTCTGACCTTGGACACTGTATAAAATTATTATACATGACCTATTGGATGGAATGGAAACTTTTTAAATTGGTAGATGACATTAAGTAGTGATTGGCTAAAAATTTTAGAGGAAAAAACACACAAATAAAATGACACTGACAATCTTGAACATTTAGCTGTATCTAACAGATGATGCATCGGGGAAAACATCAAATATCTAGATCCATGATTGGAGAAATCAGATTTGAGAGCCATGCCTATCAGAATGATCTAGAGTTTTTAGTACATTACCATCTGAACATGAACAAAAATTATGATGAAACAGCTAATTGGACCAATGCTATTTTGGATTGCATTGACAAAAGCATTAGTGTGATGGGAAATAATGCACTTATTAGCTTGGAGTTCTGCTCCAGGACTATATATATATATATATATATATATATATATATATATATATATATATATATATGTATGTATGTATGTATGTATGTATGTATGTATACGTATACGTATACGTAATATGTATATGTATATGTAGGTCTTTGGTTATTCGGGTCTTCTCGCGCGTAAAATTGGAAGTGTCTTGGCGACGTTTCGACGAAGTCTCATTCGTCATCTTCAGGCTGGTGTTCTCGGCTTCGTGCTTCCAATGCACGAAGCTGAGAACACCAGCCTGAAGATGATGAATGAGACTTCATCGAAACGTCACCAAGACACTTCCAATTTTACGCGCGAGAAGACCCGAATAACCAAAGACCTACATACAAACAGCCGCAAAAACCTCAGAAAACATATATGTATATGTATATATACCGGTATATGTTTTCTTTCCAGCATTCAGTCAGGGTAGATTTTTTGGGGAGTATGTTCAATGTTAGCCCTATATGATGTTTGGGGGGGGTTTTTCTCTTTTTTATACACAATTGTGTTGTTGTTACTGTTGGATGAATGTTTTTCTGTTTTCTCTGTTTTGCATTTTATTCCTGTTGATAAAACATCATCATCATCATTTTAACCATTATCTATCCACTGCAGGGTGAAGGCCTCTTCCTTATGTTTCCAATCAATACAGTCCTGAGTCCTTTCTTTTACCAATTGGGCCCCCAAACTTGTGGATGTCATCAATCCATCTTGTTTATATATATATAAACAAAGTCTTTGGCTATTCGGGTTTTCTCCCACGTAAAATTGGAAGTGTCTTGATGACGTTTTGACAAAGTCTCATTCATCATCTTCAGGCTGATGTTTTCGGCTTTGTGCTTCTGAAGTCCTCCCTTATTGACAAACGAATCCCTAACATGAGGAATGACATCAGAACCACACTCACGAGGGCCACACAGGATGTCACCACCACACATCCACGCAGAAAGCAGACTCAAACCCACACTGATGATGAGGCATGACCATGGACTAGAAGCCAGACCGCAGCTGCATCATTAGCCACTTTAAACCCCTCCAATCCATACATGAACAGACTGACACCCACCAGGAAAATGTGGCACGACCATGAACGCAAAGCCAAACAACAGCAACGCAGCTCACCAGCTCAAATCCCCCTGCAACTCAGACTAACCCGAGCACAACCAAGCCCCCACCCAAACAGAACACACCCCAGTCAATCAGAGCACAGCCAACCCCCCATTCAATCAGAGCATAGCCAAGCCCCCAACCAATCAGAACACACCTCCACCCAATCAGAACACAGACAAGCTCCCACCCAATCAGTTCACACCCCCACTAGCAGTTAAAAGGAAGAAACAGCTGCGATCACACATTGCTCCTAGAAGCATGAAGCCAAAAACACCAGCCTGAAGATGACAGATGAGACTCCATCAAAACGTCGCCAAGACACTTCCAATTTTACGCGGGAAAAACCCAAATAACCAAAGATATATAGACATACATGTGTGTGTGTGTGTGTGTGTGTGTGTGTGTGTGTGTTGCAATAGGAGGAGGAAGATGGGTTAAATATGTTTGCTGCCTTAGGTTATTTGTGCAAGTAACAAATGTGGGATATAAATAAATAAATAAACTCTTTTCTGTGGTATAATTTGGCAAAATATTTTTGCAGGCAGGTAAAAAAGGAAGAAATACAGAGATATTTTGATACCTTTTTTGCATTCATTTTTGTTGTTTTAAAATATCCTTTGGATTAGTGTTCTTTTTTTAAAAAAAAATCAAAATGATTTGCCCACCCTTTTCCCTCTAAATCACATTATTAACCTGTACTTAATCATTTTTAAGTACAACATAAAAAAATGGTTAAAAGAAAATGTTGATTTTCTATCTAGGTATTTGCTTAAGAAAAAGAGAATTAGATATAAAGATGTACAGAGAGTACAAAATAGTCCAGAGAATAAATTAGCAATTTAGTAAAATGGTTCTGGTTTACTATAGAATAAACTGGGAATTACATGATACAAATCTCTATTAGCAGTCAAAAATAATAGATTTTAGAACTTCAAACAGCAGAATAGGCTATCTTAAAATCAGGATAGTGAGATATATATATATCCCAAAAGGCAGCAAACTGCTTGCTTGTTGTCTGATAAAGCCTAGAACTAGTGGATGTGATTTCACTGAGCTATGGTTGCATTTTGAAATTCTTGCTTTACGTAGGAAAATACCCGGCTAGGAGAAATACTCATAAAGGGCCTACGATAAGAGAAGAAAACAAATACTTGACCTCTACAGGGAGGAAACATGTGATTAGGGTGTGGCTGACTGATGAGGACTAATTAGTCCAAAATAGATCTATATTAAATCCTCACTGGCACAGTTTAGTCATCTGACAAAACTTAGTTTCCAAGTAAACTAAGAAAACATTGACTCAGATAGCTCCACTTGGGACAAGCTATCTTCTTTGCCAATGCAGAATTCCATTGCAGTATTGCCAACTGCGATGTTGGTTTTGCTAGTACTGAGCTCTGAGAATGAAAAGCATAAAGAAGAGTGTATCATAGACAATACTTCCCCTGCTTCTATGAGAAAAGGACAATCTTGAGATTTTGTCTAGTGACTAAGATTCTCCAGTTATTGTAGAGAATGATTCAATTTTATATCCTTTTTGATCTGCCCCATCTTCTGCCCCAGTGGCTCCATCACTCACAATTCTGCAGCCTGCTTCCCCACAGTGAGATTGAGCTCTGAACTATATGTCAGGGAGTGAAATTAAATATTGATCGGTAACAGCCTCTTCTCCAAAAAAGGTGAAAAATATCTTACCAATTGCTTTGATCAGCATTCATCTTCTCTTGATTGGTTGTATTAAGAGGCTGTATAAAGAGGTGGCAAATGTGTTTTATTTGCCACCTCTTTATATATTTATCTCACCTTTATTGTTTGTATAAATAACCCAGGAAGGTGAGCATACACAATACTTCTTCCACCCCCCATTTTCTCTAAGCAGCCTTGTGAGATGAATTGGGCTGAATGTGCATGTCTGGCCCAAAGTCACAATATAGCATCGAGCTCAAATTTTTAAAATTTGTTTTTATTTAGTGCATTCTTATCTTAGTAGGAAATTTATATGGTTCCATTTATATGATTCCAGGTTTTTTTATTCTGTTCATACTACAAAAACAGTTGGAAAATGAATTGTATCAAAATCAATATTATCTGCAGAATCAATATCATTATCAAGCTCAATGGGGCTGTACTCTACATAGCTCTCAGTAAAGACACAGCCATTATTCTTCTAATTAGAGATGCAGGCTTCACATATGTAATAAATAAGTCACATAGTTTTTCCACAAGCAAGCCACATCCATAATTTTAATGTGTTTTCTGTTACATCTAAAAAAATCTAAAAACATCTAAAAACCGTAAAAAAAATGTTAAAAACCTGCAGTTTTTACCATTTTTTCAATATTTCCCACCGATATTTAGGACTTCCTTTTCATTCATATGCACGAATATTTAAAACATTCAGTTCTACTCCTCAAAATATAGCTGTTATATGCTTTTTTCATTTTAGTTTCAGCTCAAATAATTTCACTGGTTTAATCCCATTCCTTTCATTCTGCTGAAGATTCCTTGGTTAGCTCTGATCACTTACAAGATTTTATCTTCATCAATGTCAGTTTACCTTTTCATTTAAATTTTAACAATTCTTTATTCTCTTTGACTAAAGTCTTCGCAGCTACCCTTTTCTCTTATCTACTTGCTTGCTTTCATCCTCATTTCAGCAACATTCTGTTACGTGCATTTTTCACTTCATCGTCTCACCCAATATTTTTTCCATAAAATATTACTTACTTAGAGTAAGTCTACATATTTCTGTGATCCTTTTAACACAATTCTTTTCATTCTGTTCTAGGCAGTATTCACATTTCCCTCTCTCCCTTGTTAACACATTCATCCTGCAGAGAGTTTATTTTCTTTGCATTTGCATTTTCTTTTTCCCACAGGTTTCTACTTCAGCTCTATAATCTTTTACTTCTTTCTTTCCTATCTCTTTTGTTTTTCTTTTTTTAAAAGAACCATCTATGAAACTAATAAAAAATGGTCTGCACCTCATTTGGAGCCATTCATTATTCTTGTATTCTTCACTCACCTTCTCAATTTCTCATTATAAAGAATCATAATCAATTATGATTTTAGGGTAATATTTTGACATAAGTATGTATGCATTTATGTTTAGTTATGTATTAGAAACAAGCAGAACTTCTTCTAAGTAAATTTTAGCCATTGTTCTCATTCATTCTACAGTTTTCAAGACTAACCCAAACGTTTTCTATATTCTTTCATCATCTTCTTTTCACCCATTCAATCATGTCGCCACACAGAATAATATTTTCCTCTGAATCACATCCATTCTAAAGGTTGCACAATGGTCCCTAAAACTCCTCCGTAGTTTTTCAGTTATCACCAATCTATAAATTCCTTTTTTCATACATACTCATAGCAACCGAAATGACTCTGGTTCCGACATTTCTGCAGCCCTTTTATTCATAATTAAATGTATATCTTTATTTCCCTGCAAGTATTTACCAATTCTACTCATATTATATTATATCATTTATCTTATTTTCATAAAAAATAAACAATTCGTTTTTCTTATTTCATTTGTGTTCCTTAGCATTTACTTTTTTTATATTCTGAATTGGAATTTTCCATATACAGATATTCCTTGAATTACAACAGTTCATTGAGTGATTTTTCAAAGTTACAACTGCATTGAAAAAAAGTGGACTTATGGCCAAATGAACCTATGACCATTTTCCCCACTTATGACTGTTGCAGCATTCCCATGGTGACGTGATTTACATTTCGATGTTTGACAACTGACTCACATTTATGACGGTTGCAGTGTCCTAGGGTATTCTGACAAACAAAGTCAATGGGGAAGCCAGATTCACTTAACAACCATGTTACTAATTTAACAACTACAGCGATTCACTTAACAAATGTGGTGAGAAAAGTCATAAAATGGAGCAAAACTCATTGTACAAATTTCTCACTTAGCAGCATACATTTTGTGCTCAATTATGGTTGTAAGTCGAGGATTACCTTGCCATGTTCATCACAGATGGGCCCCTAAAAATTGACCTCTGCTGCCCAACATGGCTTTGATTACTCAAAGATTTTGCATAATGCATTTTTGATAAGGGCAGGATAGACTATAGTACCAGCTTAGTATCTGTGTGCCATATGGGGCATTTCCTACTAATAGATAAGACTGGTACATTCAGGCACATGTAGGCCAAAATTCAACAAGTGCAACCAAATCTCAGTTTTACCACATAATGATCATCCTATTCCAAACAAGTTAGTATATTAGCATACTTTTGCTCACATCCCAGCAACTTGGAGGGGTGGCAAACATATTGACATATATTCAGGATGCCCCTTGAGAACCTAGCTTAAGAATATTATTTGATTCATGTTTTCTAGAACAGGTATTATGAGTCATAGTGAAATGTCATGTTGTGGGGATTTTTTAAAAATTCCTTTGAACTATCAGATGGGTCTTGAGATTGGCAATAAGCTGTCAGCACTCTCAAGCACATTATTAAAGAAACGTGAGTGTATGGTTTCAGTCCTATCCACCGAACATTAGAGGTCCTTGACTCATAGTTCTGCCAGTGATAAATATCTCAAGGTTTTGTTCTAGTTTCTATTATGTAGCTTAGAAAGTTTTAATATGAAAGTATTGTCTGCTGCAGGTTAAAAAGTTGGCTGTGTCAGCAGTTTTGATGAAAACTGCTCACCCTGATTCCATGATTTTATTTCTCAAATACGGGGTCTATATTGTGGATGATTTACCTACTGATTTGCCCCCCCCCCATTTTCTGTATTACTTTAAAGATAATTTTCCAGGACTTGAATCAGGCTAGAAAGTATGCAGAGAATGTTTTTTTTTAAATTAAATTTATGTGCTGCCCATCAAAGGTGTGACCTCCTTCATCCATCACAAATATTGCACTTTGAGAAATTTATTTTTTAACTCCTCAAGTATTATTTTCTTCCGTAGGTGAAAAACATCCCAACTTTGAAGTGAATTATAACCGCGGCTTTTTATATGAAAAGGAGAGAGAGGCTATGCTGGCAGGATGCATGGCGGAGCAAGCCTTCAGCAATGCCATTGGTTATCTTGGTGCAGAACCAGCGCACTCACTTGCGCAAACCTCAACTGCTCCAACTTCAGAGATGGTGCCTGTTATCAGCAGCCTGTACCCTCTTACATTCACTCACACTGAAGTGGCCAGTAATAGCCTGCTGAAAATGGAAAAGAGTGACATCCAACCGAGAGACAAGATACCTACTGAGCAAGGCCTTTCTCCAAACAATAGTGGTCAACATTCTACAGATTCAGATAACAATCAAGAAGAGAACCAGAATCATGCCTACCTTCAAAATCAAATGGTTCTTCCTCCTTTGCAGGCCAGGAATGGACCCCTGACTTTCAAGGAACACTCTAGACCATATGACATATTCAGGCAACCAACCGTTTGTCCTTGTGATGTCTTGAAAGTCTTCAACAAAGAAGGTGAACACATTGGATCCTTTCGATGTGATCATTGTCGTATTCTTTTCTTGGATTATGTTATGTTCACTATCCATATGGGATGTCATGGTTTTCGTGACCCTTTTGAATGTAACTTGTGTGGGCACAGGAGCAATGACAAATATGAGTTCTCCTCCCACATAATTCGGGGTGAGCACAAACCAGGTCTGATATGAGAGCAAAATTACTCTGTTCTTTTCTGAAACACTCAATGTGTATCTGTACTGCAAAATCAGACAGTTTTTGAAGTAGAGTTAAATATTGAGTTTTCTCAAAAAGATAAAACAAATCTGATCACAGATGTATGAATGGGTATTTTTATGAAATTCACTTAAAAAATTAAAGTGTTCAGCATTCTTTGACCAGGAACTAAGAAGGTTAAATTATAATTTCTAATACAGTTCTTTTAAAAAGAACTTTTTAAAAACAAAGATCTCCTTACATTCTAAACTTTTTAGAAAAACTGGTTTATTTTTCAATGATTCTCAGCTTTTCAACATTTTATTAGCATGTTATTTACTAACATTTGGCCCAGCCATCTTTTGTCTAGTTAAACATCTTAGTGCTGCCTAACACCAACAAATGTTATGCCTTATTTTACCACATTTTTTTAAGGAAAACAAAGGTTTCTTCCATACTAGACTGCTATTAAGCTGTCAAACTGCCTTATTCAGAATTCTACTAAATGTCCAAATGACATCATCTTCTATTTCTAACCTTCTTGTCTCAGAATTGCAATAAAGAAAAAAACTCCCAAATCACTCCACAATGTCTTTCAGCAGCACTCTGGAAGCACATAATGATGATATACAGAAAGGTATAATGACAAAACTAAAGGCATTTTCGTACAGGAAGAAATTACAATTTAACAAACATCTAGAACTCATGTGGTTAAGACTTAAGGAATGCCAACAAGAAGGGAATTTTTAAAATGTGGAAACCTGTGACTGAATTAGAATCTAAATCATTATGAACCCAAAGTGCTGAACATGTAACTGATTGCCATCTTCATGTTTTGGATATCCATGAAAAAAACCGAAGGTACATGATTATATGAACATTGGATGAAGATTTGTAGGGGAAGAATTTAAGAATTTCTTATACATGCCATTCTTTGATACATGCACTGTAATATTTACTTGTAGCCCATAGATATTTGAAGTCATGTGTCATACGGATATTTGTCAAATTTGCTGGGAATGCCTTCAGCTTTTGTTGACTATTGAGTACTGAACACAAGATGGGTAGTTAGGATTTGTTGTTTTTCTAGGAATGAAGTTATCCTCTGTAATAGTAGTGTTCCAATCCTAAAGCTGCATCACATGGACAATAGTAGCCTGTTAGCTATAAAATCACACCAAGCAGAAGACAATTTTGTTGTTTTCTGTCCTTCAAGGTAAATTCCAGATTTGATGAAGAGGGAAGATTGGGGGGTAGTGTGGAGATGAAGACATGCCACCACATTTCATTGAAAGTCATGTTTTCAATGAAATGTCAGTTTCTTCTTTAGCAAAATAATAGGGGAATATTGAAGGGATATTGAGATACAATAAACAGCAAAATCTCTCAACAGAGAATGGGGGAAAATCCAATACATGCTAAGAAATTTTGCTCAGCATCAGCTTTCAAAATCTAGATTTTTTTTCCTTCAAAGAATTCTTAAGAAAAAAAATGAAGTTTCTATAAGGCTAGAGAAATTACTCAGTGGGGGAAGGTTTGCATTACTGTGCTAGTAACTTTTTACTTAAATTTGCTTAGTCTCATTTCATTTTAATACTTCCGGAAGAAGAAGCTTTTCTCTTACCTAGTAAACAAAAAAATATCTACTATTATTATCCAAATAGATTTAATATTATCACGTAATAGCTAAGTCTTATTTCTAATATATGGTAATATTGTGTATAAACACTGCTGCTTCAGCTAATGGCTGCTTAGAACAGTAGTGGGTTTCAAATTTTTTTACTACTGGTTCTGTGGGCGTGGCTTGGTGAGCATGGCATTGCTTGGTGGGCGTAGCAGGGGAAGGATACTGCAAAATCCCCATTTTCTTCCAATCAGCTGGGACTTGGGAGGCAGAGAATAGATGGGGGTGGGGCCAGTCAGAATCTTTACTACTAGTTCTCCAAACTACTCAAAATTTCCACTACGGGTTCTCCAGAACTGGTCAGAACCTGCTGAAACCCACCTCTGGCCCAGAACCCTTCTCTAGAAAAAAATTGGTGGAATGTTTTGACTTTAAAAATAAATCTCTACTGTGTTTAGTTTATATTGTAAATCGCTTATTTTAATGTCTTTTCTTCAATGTAAATTAATAGATATAATTTTAATACAATATAATTTTCAATATACATGGCTCTGATGATTTTACTTTATTGTTATTTTTGGTCTAGATTAGAAATTGTAAACTGTCTTTGTAATCCAGTAGAAACAGTTTGTTAATACTTGAATCAAGGCATCTAAATTAAGAACTAAGAAACCTAATAACAGTGGGATCAAAATGCACATTCTGTTACAGTCAAGTCACCCTCCACCCACTCCACAACAAAATCATTTTACAAATAGCAATGTGGACAATAAGACACAAAATATTTTAATTGCAAAGGAAATAGGAGGGGGGATCCTCCACTACTATTCTGGGGGATCCTCCACTACCATTTTCCATGAAAAAAAAATGCTATCTTTATTTGACAAATGTGATTCACTAGTTTCAGATTTATCACGCTAGTAATCAGTCATTGCAATATTTTTTTCTTTCTATCTCAAGGCTATCTTGCATATGAGAAAAACACTACTGTATATGGGAATAAAGTAGTAGCAAATTCAGAAAACCATTTCACAAGTCTTTCTTATATTATCCTTGTACTTAAGCACACAATTTCTCAATATAGAAACTCTGTTGGGCCAATTTAGTCCAAGATGCTGTTTCAAGTAAAAGCTAACCAAGCCTTAGTGGATTGTTTGAACTAGCAAAATGGGAAGCCGAAAGCCTCCGATCTCCTCAAACTAGAAGTCCTCGGGTTTTCAACTCTGGCCTCAATTTCTGCTTTCTTCATTTCTGTTGCTGCCATCTTTCTTCCGGTGGGGCATTTTATTAGCTGCTCATTTGATAACCAGCATGCGGAAGAACTAGGTCATTTATGATAATTAAGAGATAAAAACAAACTGAAATAATAATGCCCTTCTATTGGGAATGATAGACCAATCTCATAATGAATGAACAAAATTAACCTTTATTTAAAGAAAACAGATGAAATATATCAATCTCTTATTAACTTTAAATATTGAAATACAAACATTCAGGGTGAAGAGATTCTAGTACAAAGTGACCAACTCAGGTCAGCAACTTCCTGAGGAATTTAAAAAAAAAAAAAAAGGAAAAAAGATAATAATAAAATGTCAGGCAAGCCACAAGATGGCACTGGTTTTCTAGAAATGGAAATTTTCATTACTCAAACAAAGGAGGCATTTTAAAGCAATTTTACAGAAAAAATATAAGTATATAAACAGTCCTGACAAATTGAATAAAAACATTTGGTCTATTTTGGTCTATTAGTTAAGATAGCAGGCTGAAAACCAAGAAACTATAAATTTTAATCCTGCTTTAGGTATGAAACTGGCTGGGTGACTTCGGCTTCACAGGGTAATTGTGGGGAAAGTAGGAGGACAAAGGAATATTAGGTATGTTTGGTGCCTTGAGTTATTTATAAAAAATAATAAAGGTAGGATAACAAATCTAAAATAAAAATTTAAAAATAAAGTTTCACGTATTGTCTTAAATTTTACAGAGAATTAAAAAATCTTAGATTTAGATTCCATTCCACAAATGGAAATAAAAAATTCTTAGTGCTATCGCCTAGCTAGAGTTTTAACTATTTCCATAAAAATAAGATGTTTTTTCTTATTTATTGTATGAAAAGAAAGTAGATAAAACTTTTAAAAGCCATATACTTAGAAATGCTTTGTTGCGAGTGTGGAAGAAATATCAATATAAATTGGATTACAAAATACCTATTTGGGCAAATCCTAGACATGCAATAGAAAATATAAGTATAGAACAAAAGATGGATGTGATCACATATAAAGAACTTTTATTTAGTGAAAGGGGTAAACTACAACTTAAACCTTTAGAGGTTTTGAAGAAGGAAGGGATAATTTATACCTGGTTTCAATATGGTCAGCTCCAAGCAAGGTGGAGGGAGGATCAAAAAATAGGTCTTACGGAAAATGAAGAAAACCTGGTAAAGCAAATTAGGGACCAGGGTATTATGCATATTAAAAGATTATATAATGTATTATTAGAGATAGATTCTGAAACAGAGTTGGTTAAAGATTGTATGATTAAATGGGCTAGAAACTTTCAAGAACCAATAATGATGGAAACATGGGAAAAGATTTGGGTCAGAAATGTTAAATTTACTCAAGCACAAAATCTTAGAGAAAACTTTTATAAGATGTTTTATAGATGGCATTTAGACCCAAAAAAGTTGTCATGTATGTATTCTAATGTACAAGCTAAATGTTGGCGTTGTGATTGTGAAGATGCAACCTACTTTCATATTTGGTGGACCTGTAAGAAGGTCAAGGTATTTTGGATAAAGATTTGATGGGTAATGCAAAATATTTTGAAAAAAAGTTGGAATTTACATCACAATTGTTTTTATTGGTTATTATAAATGAATGTACATTATTGGAGACCAAGTTGATTTTAAATTTAATAACAGCAGCTAGACTGCTGGTTGCACAATACTGGAAGAAAGACTCTGCCCACTGTAGAAGAATGGATGGTAAAAGTAATGAACTTAGCAGAGATGGCCAAAATCTCAGCATATTTGAAAGACCATACGCAAGAGAAATTCATCTTGGAGTGGAGGAAATGGATTGATTACATTCGGAATAAATACCATATAAGAAGACATCAAATTGCGTATGAATGAAGAAGAACTATAGAGTTGTAATTTTTTATTATATTGGAGTTAAGATTTTGATGGTGTTTGTAAACTAGAAATTGGATAGGTTAATGATTAGTTTATCTTTTTTGTCGAAAAAGAAAAACCCTGTATTTCACTCTGGGAAGTCTGGGGGGGAGGGGGGGTTGAAGGGGGGGAGGGATGGGGGGGTTGAAGGGAGGAGCGGGGGAGGGGTTTATATTTTTTATATTTGTATTTTTATAAAACTTTCAATAAAAAAAATAAGATTTTTTTTTGAAGCAAAAGTATTCTGCTTTCTTTCTGGGACTTCATCAGCTTCTAGAAAATTTCAGAGGCAAATTCACTAGATTTAGGATTAGTGGTTTTTTTCCTCAGATTCTGTTCCCAGGCTTTTCCCAACTTTGATTGCTTTTTATTATTTAAACAAACACACAATCCCTTTGTGATTTCCTTAGAGCAGTGTTTCTCAATATTGGCAATTTCAAGATATACTGTATGGACTTTAAACATGCTGGCTGAGGAATTCTGGAAATTGAAGTTCACATATCCTAAAATTGCCAAGGTTAAGAAACATTAGCATAGAGAAAAGAGTAGAAATAATCTGTCTCTGCGAGGGACAAGAAAAATGTCTCATTTGAATATGCTTCTTTTAATATGGAGTTTCCTCTTGCAACTAAGTCCTGATACACTTTTTTTAAAAATTTGATTTATATGCCACCCTTCTCCGGAGACTCAGGGCGGCTTACAATGTGTTAAGCATTTGCCTTTATGCTTTTGTATATTTTATACAAAGTCAGCTTATTGCCCCCACAAACTGGGTCCTCAATTTACCTACCTTAGAAAGGATGGAAGGCTGAGTCAGCCTTGAGCCTGGTGAGATTCGAACTTACAGTAATTGCAGACAGTTGGAGTTAATCACAATGCACAATGCACAATGCATTAGTCTGCTGACCTATCCATGGATTCTGCATTAGTCCACTAAGCTTCCATGGATTCTACTAACCTCTCTTGAGAGGATTCTAGTTAGCACATTAAGAGGGTGTTTGATGGAGACAAACTGATCAAAGCTGGAACCCCACTAAACCAATGACTATTACATAACTTGTGGTATGGAAAATACAAAGTTAAATGACTGGAATCTATTGTCAAACCATTAAAAAAAATTCAAATTCTAATCTTATGACAATGACATATTAATGCTTTAAACATTTTAATAGTAACCTAAGCCAGAGTTCCCCAACCTTTCCAGTTTTGCGGACTGATGGGGGTGGGGGAGAGGACATGGTTCCGAATGAGTGGTGAGCAAGCGCACACATGTGCCCAGCTCCATTTGCATGAGAGTGTGCCCATGGGCTCACTGCTCATGCAAGTGATGATGCGTGTGCATTTGTCTGCCTGCCACTTCCACAGCCCAGATCCAACACCTCAAGGCCTGGTAATGGTCTGTGGCTTGGGGGTTGGGAACCCCTGATCTAGGCCATTTCCCTACTTGTGAGAAAATATTTCACATTATCATTTGTGGGCCTTGGAAATTTTAAAGGCTGAAATAGGCATGCTGCTGCTAATTATCATGGACATTTTCAAAACCCCCATTGAAATGAAATATTTTAAACCTAGTTTGAGTCTGATGTCTTCCATATGATTGTACTATAGTCTGCTAAATTCCATTCAAATCATTGGCTCTGTTGGCAATATGTTGACGTCTCATCAAAACAGTGAAACATTTTACTAAAGATTGATCTGTCCCCCCCCTTCAGAGACCCACAAAAACACAGCCAGCTGAGGTTTAAGAATCACTTGGCACACTCCGCAGTTCTTATCTCAACCTTGGCAGCAATATGCACACCGTCTGCCAAGGACTTTATTAGTTTACACAAACAAGAAAATCACCTACGTAGCTTTGCCGTTCATCTAGCTTCCAAGACTATGAGGTTGCTCCGTTTGTTTAGCTTTGTTTGTCACAAACTTCTTGACCCACCATACTGTCTTATATAGATAGGCTTTGGGTGTGGTCCAGTGAGTCATTGATCCTGTGACTCCAATCCAGTGACTGTCTATTTCCTCATACGCCGCAGCTGCAGTAACCTTTTCTCTCGCCTTCTTTGGCGTGCGTCCAGGAATGACGTCTCTCCCTCACTCTCATCTGAGACACCTGTTTCCCCACTACTTGGCTCTCTTTCAGCTGGCACCTGAGACGGTGCCAGAGGTGGGGGGCTGGGAGATCTGGCTGGCTCCTCTTCCTCCTGCTCAGAGCTTCCTTCCTCCAATGGGATAGGCTCAGAGGACGGGGCCACAACAAAGATACATTTCAGCCAACATATGAAAATGTTAACAACAATAAGACCAAGGAGCTTATAGTGGACTACAGAAGGAATAGATCAGACACCCAGCCCTTGGTTATCAATGGAGACCAAGTGGAGCAAGTGGCCAGTTTTAAGTTTCTGGATGTTATCATAAAAGAGGACCTGATCTGGGCGCTCACATTGAAGCACTGATCAAAAGGTCCAGCAGAGGCCCTACTACCTGAGACTTCTCAAGAAACAACTGAATGAAACATTGCTGGTGACCTTCTACCACTGCACTATAGAGAGTATCTTAACTTACTGCATCTGTGTATGGTTTGCCAATTGTCCAGTGGCAGATAGGACAGTGCTCCAGAGGGTTAACATCATTGCCCAGAAGATCATTGGTTGCTCTCTCCCCTCCTTGGAAAGCTTCAAAGCTCCTGCTGTCTTAAGAAAGTTCAAAATGTTCTTAAAGATCCATCTCATTCTAGGCACCCTTTTTTTTTGAACTATTGCCATCTGGCAGATGGTACAGGACAATAAAAACAAGGACAAATAGGTTGAAAAACAGCTTCTATCCCAGAACAGTAACTATGTTGAATTCTACTGTATAGTGCATTAATGCAGTATCAGGGGCTTTCAATTCAATTGTGTAGAATGTGAAGGATGTGTGTTTTGTTTTACTTTTTTATAGTTTTCTTGTGTATGATGTATACTGAAGATGGCATTTAATTTCATTGTACGAAGTGCAATGACAATAAAGTAAACTTAAACTTAAATGTGCTATCCTTCAGAGCATTGATCTAATTAACATCCAAGATAGTAGAGCTTTGATTATAAATGTCAAGTATCCAAGAACGGTTCCATCTTAATTGGAGTGCAGTGAAGCGTTTGTCTCTTTTGTGGTAGCTGCTCAAAAGGGTAATGCTCTTGTCTGGGGAAGCAACCAGTAACTCAGAGGAAAAAACCTGGAAATTTTACCTCAAGCCTTACTCACAGGACAACTAGAAGCAGTAAACTTTTTTAGAAGACCATCAAGATTCTGTGATTTGTGTGTACAGTTTTTAGATGAAGTTCTCTCTATGTTTGTCGGACTGTTTAATCTTTGGAACTGTGATATTTGCTAATATTAGAAAAGTTGATTGATCAGTGTGTGATTATATCTTTAAAAAAAGGGGGAAGGATGCAAAAATAACACTTCAAATCTAGGAGAAACAGCAGCCAGAAAAAAAAAATAGTTTAGAAAGCAGAGAGAAAGACAAAAGTGTGAGTTCCATGGATAAAACACATGTAATAAACTAAAATAATAAAAAATGAAATATATTCTCATATCAAGATGGACAAATACAGATTAGGTATAGTGATGTATATTTCACTAAACCCCCTTTTCTTCTATGGGATATCTGTGATTGGTTAGGAATTCTAGATGCTACAATCTTTGTAGCCTGGTGGATAAAATAAGAGCTGATTTGGTTCTTATTTTCAAAAAAAAAAAAAAAACCAGACCCAGGAAACTACAAGCCAATCAGCTTAACATCAATACCCGGGAACATACTGGAAAAAATCATTAAAAAACAGATCTGCCAACATCTAGAAATGAGTAAAGTAATGACTAGAAGTCAGCATGGGTTTGTTAAAAACAAATCATGCTAAACCAATATTATTTCATTCTTCAGAATATGACTAAATTAGTAGACCAGAGAAATACTGTGGACATAATATACTTAGGCTTCAGCAAGGCATTTGACAAAGAAGACCACAATCTACTTCTTGGTAAGCTAGAAAAAAGAGGAGTAGATAGCTTCACCACCAGATGGATTCGTAACTGGCTGACAAACTGTACTCAATGAGTAGTCCTTAATGACACTACATCTACATGGAGGGAAGTAAGCAATGGGGTACCACAAAGTTCTGTCCTGGGCCCAGTACTCTTCAATATCTTCATAAATGACTTAGATGAGGGAATAGAAGGGGAACTTACTAAATTTGCAGATGATACTAAGCTGGCAGGAATAGCTAATGCTCTATATGATAGACTCAAGATCCAGATGGATCTTGACAGACTTGAATATTGAACCCTATCTAACAAAATGAAATTCAATATAGAGAAAATCTTACACTTAGGCAAGAAAAACCAAAAGTACACATATAGACTGGGTGAAACCAGGTTTAATAGCAGTAACTGTAAGAGGGAACTTGCAGTTTTAGTGGACAACCAATTAAATATGAACCAACAGTGTGCAGCGGCATCCAAAAAAGCCAATGCAATCCTAAATTACATTAACAAAGGGATACAATCAAAGATCAAGGGAGGTACTAATACCACTCTATAAAGCCTTAGTAAGACCACACCTAGAGTACTGCATACAGTTTTGGTCACCACACTATAAAAAATAGATTGCAACTCTAGAAAGAGTGCAGAGAAGAGCAATCAAGATGATTAGGGGACTGGAGGTTAAAACATAGGATGAACAGTTGGAGGAACTGGGCATGGCTAGCCTAGTGACCAGGGGAGACATTATAGCAGTGTTCCAATATTTGAGGGGCTGTCACAGAGAGGAAGGGGTCAAGCTATTTTCCAAAGTACCCAAAGGCCAGACAAGGAATAATGGATGGAAACTGACCAAAGAGAGATTCAACCTGGAAATAAGGAGAAATTTTCTGACAGTGAGAACAATTAACCAAAGGAACAGCTTGATTTCAGAAGTTGTGGGAGCTTCATCACTGGAAGCTTTCAAGAAGAGGCTGGACTGACATCTGTCAAAAATGGTGCAAGGTCTGCTGGGCGGGGCAGTTGGACTAGATGACCTACAAGGTACCTTCCAACTCTTGTAATCTGTATCTATAAAGTTTAGGGAAGAACATTCATCTTAGTTGAAATATTATTGGACTGAAACAATGCACACAAAAAACTCCAAATGTTGGTATAGAAATAGTTAAAGTTTAAATTATTATGAAAAAGTAAAAAAAATCAAGTTTGTTGTTATTATCTGATTTTATTGATGTTATTATCTTATTCTGTTCAAAGGAAGTCGGAAGTCAATGCCTTTTCTTTCTTTTTTCTCCTTGCCTCTCACTTTTCCCTTCCCTTTTTTCTCCCTTATTTCCCTATTATTTTCTTTTGTATTTTTGATTACATATTATAAACCAATAACGAAAGAAAGAGGAAAAAAGAAACCCAAAAATGGGTTCTTTTAAATTGTTGGGCAAGGGTTGTTTTTGTTTTTTCCAGAAGATACTTGGCAGCTCTAACAGTGACAACTGACTTCATTGAAAGGCTGAAAGATACTGTTTGACACTTGTGGGGAGATCTCAGTTAGCAAACCTTTGTGGTATTATGTTTCTCCCATGTTACCACATTATCCATTAGAATTTACATTCTTTTTTTTTCTCCCCTCTCATAAGCCTTGGCCCAAACAAGGCTTCCAAACACCCACATATATTTTCCCACTCAAATTAGCGAACAACCACTGCGAAGGTGAGAACTTTAAGATTGATTTTTATCTTCTAAAATTCTTTCAAGAGGTTTTCACAACCCTTAGAAAACATTTTCCTATTATTGGGAGGTGTGAGTGAGGAGGAGAAATGATTTGGTGTCACAATTTTTTTTTTGGTCTTCCTATAGCAGTTGAAGTCTCAGTAAGTCTTACTTGAAAAACAAATGAAATGACATTTTAACTGGAAGGTCTATGTTTCTGCAGATATTTATTGGGTGCTTGTGTGTGAGAGAGAAATCTCCTATATTCCTAGCTTTAAAAGTTTGGAGAAAATTCCATGCTTAATATAGTCAGAGGTCCCCAACATCCTTTCCATATTGGCACCCAGCTATGGTGCAGACATGCCACAGGGACCTCTTTTTTCTTGTTCCCATGATAATACCTTCAATTGGTCAATTTGTGTTTCATAATGTTTTGAAAGTTAATAATAATAATCATATCATAATATCTGCCTATCTCAGGTCTTTGGGAAGGACTCAATGGATAAATACAAATGTCAATCCAGTGTAAACATCTGGCTGATTGACCAAGCATAATAATAATTGGAACAATTTATGACCTGCAACAAAATCTTTCACACCATCAAACAGCATCTGTCTATCCTTGTCTAGTGCAGATTCTTGGGAAGGACTTGATCAATGAATAAAAATGCCAAATCCAGGCTAAACATCTGACGGTGTGACCAATCATCATCATACTACTATAACCCATGGATTGACTGGCTAAAGATGATGGGAACTGTGCTTTCATATACATTTAAGATATTCCAGGCTGGTGTCACCAATGGATAATGGCAGATGGATAGCTTTAAATTCAATAGTAAAAATGTCATCTCGCTACCATCGTAGTATCTCCCCTCAGCATTAAAACTGCATCTATTTTCTTAATATGTTAGAATATATTTTAAAGATTATTTGATAATTTTGATATAAAAATAGAAATATTCAAAGCATATGCAGTTTAGACATTCAAACTCATTTTAGACATAGCATCATCACAAATGGAATAAAAAGGAGTTTGTTTCTACTGCCTCCATGATAAACATTTTTATTGGGAAATAAAATTTGTATTGTTTTAGAAGAGGACAATTTCAAGTAAAAAAATAATGAACATTCATATCCACAAATATGCCCAGCTGTCTACAGAATGTTTTTACAAATAAAAGAATGCTGTGAAGATCACATTGGAAATGGTTGGCCTTTTTCAGTTCTCTGGTACACTCTATTCAATCATAAAGCGTGAGTTTTGGGTTGTCAGATTTTCCTCACAACAATCCCGTGAGCTGAGTTGAGCTGAGAGGGAGTAACTGGCCAAAGTCACCCATCTGGCTTTCATACCTAAGGTAGGATTTAAACACACAGTTTTTTGGTTTCTAGTATGGTGCCTTAACTATTAGACCAAGGTATTTTCCCATCCCAATTAAACATGATGGCAAGTTTTCCTAATCTAGTATTCTCTGCTTGGTTGGGAAAAAAATGATTGATACAGTCCCATCACATTATCACAAGAGCCTTGGTGGTGCAGCAGACTAAGTGCTGTTATAAAGCACTTAGCTGCTAGCTGCCTGCAATTAGTGCGAGTTCAAATCTCACCAGGCTCAAGATTGACTCAGTCTTCCATCCTTCCGAGGTAGGTAAATTGAGGACCCAGATTGTGGGGGCAATAAGCTGACTTTGTAGAAACATCCCTTATGGGGAGCCAAAAAGCCCTAATAAGCAAGTATATACAAAAGAATGAAGGCTATTGCTATAAGTAATTGCTGTAAGCCACCCTGAATCTTCAGAGGAGGGCAGCATATAAATTGAAATAATAATAATTATCATCATCATCATCATGTCCACTCTTAGAGGCAATATAGGTAGATCTTCTCCAGGATGATCTGTCACCAGCCTTGCTCTTCAGATCTTCCTAACTGAGACCATCCACCTAGTTCTTCTTTCTTTCTACTATTTCTAGTATAATAGACTTGTCAAGGGGGTTTATATCTTGCATAATGTATCCAAACTATGCCTTGAGTGAGAACTCTGGATTTATTCTGTGATTCCTTTGTTGTTTTCTTGGCTAGCCATGGTATTTTCCAATACGAAAGTTCAAAGGCATCAATACTCTTTCTGCCCAGTTGTTTAAGAGCCCCTGATCTGACTATACTTTGTGTTATTTAGGATTCAAGATTTAAAATCAAGAAGGAATTGAAGAATATTGAACAGAAATGCTGAGACCATTTCAATCCATCCCAGATGACTTCTTTGGTGCAAATGAGAATTAAGTATATCTCTCTCTCTCTATTTTTTTCCCTCTCTTTCTGCCAAAAAAGATGTGTAGAAAAGAAAACAAGTCTATTGCTTGTTTCCCGTGAAACTAAATGTTTACCACAGTAACAGTAATTAATAATGTTCTCTAATTATGCTGTGTAGACTTTTCACAATCTCTGAAACTGAGCTCTTCCGCAGAATCTATTTGTTTCCTTCATTAGATTTGACAAGAGAGGTGTTTTTTTTCCTTGTTACGGATTGCTTGCTGAATCTCACTTGAAAAAATAAACAAAAAAAAAAAATAGAGAACCAGAAGTCAGGGAGCTGCCAGCTTTGCAGCCAGCTGCCTCCTCCTCCGCTGCCGCAGTAACAGGAAGAGCACCTGCCGGATCCACAGTTCACATGTGTTCCCATCAAAGACCCCAAAAGATGCAGCCACCCCTGACTCTGTGGTTTCTGCAGATTTGAATAAAACTTTCTTTTGTTCAAAAATGTAGGGAGCACAGGAGAAAAGATGTGTGAAAAAGGACAAAAAAAGAAAAAAAGGGGTGTGCAGGGGACAATCCCTGCTGATTTTAACCACTTCCAATTTCAGTGGAAAAGATTTAATAACACGCTGAAATTTCCAGTTGAAACCAATACATTCTTGGGTTGAATCCTACAGACAGATAAGCAAAGATCAGGTTCTTTGCTCTAACTGCTGTCATCATTGGCCAAATATGCATGAGTGCTTTTGCCTCAGGACCATAGGATCAGGTGCAGAGAGCAAACATGCTCTCCCTGCCACAGCATTCTCCGGAAGTTTCCCTAGCGCAGGGGTAGGCAGATGTGGCCTTTTTACAACCTGTGGACTTCAACTCCCAGAATTCCTCTCTCTGGGAGTTGAAGTCCACAGGTTTTAAAAGGGCCACATTTGCCCACCCCTGAGGCCTAGAGGATAAGCCAGACAGATTGCAGGCTGCCCAGAGAGGGCTAACTAGGGTACTGGTTCTGCACTCAGGAAGTACCGCTCTCCTCTCCTCTCACATTCCCTCACTAATGTACTTGCAACAAGTTGAGAGGCCACATGTGGCAGCTGCTGCAGACTGTTGCCTGTGTCTTCCTTTCCCCTCAGCCACGCTCTCACAGCTGCCAAACCCATCCCGTATCCTGCCCACAAGGGAGGCCTGGCCCCGATGAGCAAAGCGAGCAGGATGGCAAAAGGTGCTCTTGGGTGTCATTGCTAATCTATTTCTTTCAAATGACTTCTTAGAACCTTGCAGCCAAAATGGGATGAATCACCTATGGTTTGTTCAGTCATAGTTGGTTGAATAAATCACAATTAGCTGGACTGACTGAAGGTGTAAATGCCATTAAAAACATCCAACGTTTTCTGTCTTTGCACAATGAAAAAAAAATAATTTTAATATATTGTATGAAATAGGACATTATAAGATAACAGGTGAGGGATTCCTCAAGAAAGACTTCATTTGCATATGGCTGGAGTTACTATTGGCAACTTCACATGTCTTTCTTACCCCTCACCCCTCCAGGTTTATTTATTTGCCTTTTACCTTATCCTTGCTTTTTTTATAAAGTCCTGCCTCCTATTTTTCCAACAACAACCCCTAGAGTTGGTTAGTTTGAGAAAAAATGATTGGCCTAAAGCAGAGATCTTCAAACTTTAAGACTTGTTGACTTCAACTCCCAGAATTCTCCAGACAGCTATGCTGGCTAGAGAATTCTGGGAGCTGAAGTCCACAAGTCTTAAAGCTGCCATGTTTGGGGACCCCTGGCCTAAAGCCATCACTCAGATGGTTTTCAAGGTTATGGAAGGATTAGAACTCACAGACTCCTGGTTATTAGCCTAGCATTATAGCACCGGACTAAATTGTTTCAGGTTCATCCTCTCCCATCCCAAATATTTTTAGGACCACAGCTTTTCCCCATGACTTACATTTTTATTCATAGATCAGCTGGCTTTAGCAGGCTGGAAGGTAAGTGGGTTCTGATATAGTACTTGGTTGTCATCAAAGAACTTTGAATGCAAGACAGATCTCTAATAGGATGAATGGTCCTGTTCGGGCATCTGTCATAGTAAAGTAAAAGTAGGGCTGATAAAGTAAAAGCAGGGCTGATAAAGAAGGACTGATGCAATGGGTCCCAGAGGTGGGATTGATGAATTGTTTTATGCCTTATCATTAGCTTTGGGCCCATACCACTTCATGATATGGGCCCGAGGTACTTGCAGGACCACCTTCTACCAGCCTCCCACTGCCCTATGCAGTCTCATAGAGTTGCCCTCCTCCGGGTACCGTCGGCCAGACAATTTCGGCTGGCGGCCCACAGGATGAAGGTGTTCTCTGTGGCTGCACTGACCCTCTGGAATAGGTTACCCACTGAACTCCGAACAGCTCCAGATCTTCTGCACTTTCCATACTGGTTTGAAGACATGGCTGTTCCACCAAATGTGACCGGTTACGGGGTTTTAAAATTGGGGATTTTAAATTTGGATTGTTTTAGCTTTTATTATTGTCTGTTTTTACTATGTGAGCCACCCCGAGTCCTATGGGAGAAGGGCAGCATACAAATTTTAATAATAAAATAAAATAAATAAATGTTACAAGTTGCACTTCATTTCTCCTAACTTCACCTGGTCCCTGTGCTGTTGGATTCTCTGCTGAGATGTTTTGCCCAGGAGTAGGTAGAAGGAAAAAGGCTGCCTGAGACCATTCATTGGCAGCTACAATGTGGATATAAGTCAGAAGGTTATTCTCTGTGGGACTGAAATGACTCCAAAATGACTAATTTCAGTTTCTTTCAACTCTGAAGTCCTCAGATTTCATTTGTCTTTGTGGTCAAGTTTGCCCTTTCTGCTTAAACACATTCAAGCCTGTCCAGAGCAGTAATGCATCCACACACATCCTGATACTTTTCCTTGGCTCCTCACTTCCTTTTTTCCCTATATTGGACAGTGTTGAACCCATTGTCCCAAAAGGGACTAGGTTGACCCCCTACTCTCTGTGACAGTGCCTCCAATATTGGAAAACTGCTATCATGTCATCCCAAGTCCTTCTCTTTGTTAGACTAGACATTTATTGTATGGTATAGCTACCAGTCCCCTAATCATCGTTATTGTTCTTCTGTGCACTCTTTCTAGATTGTCAACATTTTTCTTTTTTTTTGTATCATGGTGGCCAAAACTGGATGCAGTATTGTGTGTTCTTACCAGTGCATATAAATCACTGTTGACATTTCATGTGACTTTGATGCTATTCCTCTGTTGATGAACCCTAGGACTGTATGTTTGTTTGTTTCTCAAATATGTACAAGACAGCAGGTATAGGTATAAACATAAAAAAGGAAGTAAGTACAGATAAATGGGGACAGTAGGATAGGGATGATAGGCATGCTTTACAAATCTCTTAGGAATGGGGTGAGGTCCATGGTGGGCAGTTTGAGGTTGAAGCTGTGAGGGTTTGAGGCTGTAACAACAGAGTCGGATAGAGCATTCCAGATGTTGACCACCCTGTTGCTGAAGTCGCATTTTTTGCAATCGAGTTTGGAGCGGTTTACCTTGAGTTTGTATCGATTGTTTGCCCATGTATAATTGTGGTTGAAGCTGAAGAAGTCATTGACAGGTAAGACGTTGTAGCAGACAATCTTGTGTACTATGCTTAGATCAGACCTCAGGCGACGCAATTCCAGATTGTCTAAGACCAACTATTCAAGTCTGGTGGCTTTTTTTTTTATTGAAAAAGTTTTACATTACAATTTATTTTTAAAACCCCTTCCCCACCCCACCCCCCTACCCTGACCCTATCCCCCCCATCCCTCCCCAATCCCCCCCTTGACTTCCGCTATTAAACAAACATAACAATCAATATTTAACAACTTTTTAAGGTGAGATCCAACTAAAAAAAAACTATAACCTCATTTTATAAGTGATAAAAGTGATAAAAAAGTTTTCTTTTAAAACAATATATAACAACATAAATCAAATGTAAAAAGCTCTTAACTCTTAACAATCTATTTTTAAAAAAAATCTAGTAAAATAATTTTGAGCATCAGATTTAACTTGAGATATCATGTAAGTAATAAAGATATATAACATTAACTATAATTCCTGCTATTCCATATAGTCAAAATCAAACAATACTTAATACATTTCTCTTTAGAATATATCTAAATATTAAAAATATAAATTCAATTACATAAAATATAAAAGTCTGGTGGCTTTTTTGTAGCTTTTGTTTTTGTTTTTGTTTTTTTGCAGCACACTGTTGGCTCATACTGAAGAGATTATCCACTAGGACTCCTAGATCCCTCTCACATTGACTGCTGTTGAATACCACTTATTCTATACCTGTGCTTTTGGTTTTCTTTGCCTAAGTATAAAACCTTATTTTTCTCACTTCTGAATTCCATTTTTTTGGATAAGGACCAGCATTCAAGTCTGTCAAGATCCTTCTAGATCTTGAGCCTAACTTCTAAAGTGTTGGCTTAGTGTCATCTGTGCTGCCCCTGTTTATAAATCCTAAGACTCCTTTAGAAGGAGTAGGAGTTGTGAAACAAAGGTTGTCCTTGACAAAGTTACATGCAAAAGATCTTTCAAAAATCAACACGCTGTTTATAGGGGAAAACATTGCAGAGGATTGTTTCATCACAGGAGAAATTCTCCAACATCTTATTGTAACTACCAAGCACTGTCAAAGGCATTCTAGGTAGTCCTCAACTTACAACTTACAACCATTTAAAGCTACAATGGCACTGAAACATGCCACTTGCAATTGGTCCTCTCATTCACAACAGATGCAACATTCTCATGGACACGTGATCAAAATTTGGGTGCTTGGTATTGGCATGAATTTACAATGGTTACATGTGATCGTCATTTGTGACCTTCCCAACTGACTTCTGACAAGCAAAGTCAATGAGGTAGCCAGATTCATTTAATGACTGCATGATTCACTTAACACCTGTAGTGATTTGCTTAACGATTGTAGGGGCAAAAAGGTTGGAAAAATAGGCATGACTCATTTAACAACTGCCTGGCTTAACCATGGAAATTGTAGTCTCAATAGAGGTCATACGTCAAGAACTATCTGTAAATAATCCTCTTTCTTTCCTTTTGGGAAAAGAGCTTCCTAAAAAAGATACTACTGCACAGAAGTCTTCCCCCCCCCCCCCCCAAAAAGAACCCATCACTATTGTTATTCTGTAGCTATATCTCAAAAAGCATCAGTTTGACTTATGATTCCTCTGACTTTTAAGCCACATGTCTTCTCCTGGCACCTGCTTTTGCCAATCCAAGCAGTCACACAAAGGAAGTGCAGTGCTTCTCAGTCATCTTTTTTGTTGTTGTTGTTGAGATCTCATCATGACTAAAAATATTGTGTCATGGTCTAATAAATACCTCTCACTGGAGATATTTCTGTCTGGGACTGGGAACTGAAACTCCTATGGCTGGTCATGGGCTATCTACCTTAGGATCATGTGAGCTGTTCAACCTAATGCAAGTCTCCCTCTCTACACACACTTTAGTTCACACTCAAAAGAGATGGCCACAATCACCGCTACCACCTCCCCCGCAGTGAAACTACTACAGGAAAAGTTGGAACATAATGATTGCAAATAAGACTGAAAGCAGCAAGCAGTGAGGGAAGTAGAGTGAATGAACACAATGTACTAAGAGATTATCTTTTCATATGTTCAATCTTCAATTAGTATAGCAAAGAAAGGGGCAGATAGGCAAAGGTTTTTAATCTGCTTCCATATTTGCTGAATTCATGCATTATATTAATGGTTTGTTTAACTGTAGTTGTAAAATGTCACAGTTAGGTTCACATAAAATGGAAGTAATTTGGTATTGCTTAAAAACCATATGCTTGGAATTACACTTTGCACAAAGTTAAAATGAAGAAATCATTTCTTAGTATACTGTCTTAGTATATTGTTTTAATATATTGTCTTAAACAGGCCATAAAATCAAGTTATAAATCATAGTTTTCAAACAGTAATTGTTGGGTTTACTTATGTAGTATCAAGGAATCAGATTATTTTTTGGGTGCAAATGGTTAATCCTCTGATTCTACAACAGTTCTAGAATTAATTCTCTAGATTTTTCAAAATGGAGTACACACACACACACACACACACATCATATATATCATGCTTAGCATTATATATGTATATATAATGCTAAGCAGCAGCATCATATGCTCCCAGGGAAGCTCCATGTTGTGTCTCTGACTGAGTATTACTCTGAAGATCCACCCAGAACAATGATTCCTTCAGAAATTTTTTGGTGTACTCTATGTACTTTCTGTAAATAGAAAGGTAAACATCTGGAGCAGTGGTGGATTTCAAATTTTTTTACCACCGGTTCTGTGGGTGTGGCTTGGTGGGTGTTGCATGGCTTGGTGGGCGTGGCTTGGTGGGCGTGGTAGGGGAAGGATACTGTAAAATGTACATTCCCACCCCCCTCCAGGAGAAGGTTACTTCAAAATCCCCATTTCCTCCCAATCAGCTGGGATTCAGGAGGTAGAGAATAGATGGGGGTGGAGCCAGTCAGAATTTTTACCACTGGTTCTCTGAACTACTCAAAATTTCCACTACCGGTTCTCCAGAACTGGTCAGAACCAGTTGAAACCCACCTCTGATCTGGAGATGTGGGACCACCATTTTCATTCTTAAACAAGAGTCTTGACTAGGACAAAGTAATCTTATGGAAACAAATATTTGCACAGAAAAACTTATTCAGAAATAGGATAGTTCAACTCCTTTGTATGTGGAAAAGTTGAACTGTTGCTCCACCTAGATCTGCCTTGAAGTTTAAGAGAAATACAGCTCTAGTTGATGATTTGGCTGGAAAGTGCTGAGTTCCAAATATATTACTCATTTAAGATACCGAAAAGGAGCAAAATCTGATAATCCAGTGACTGTAATGAAAAAAAAATCTGTGTATGACTCAGATCTTAACACATTCTGCCTGAACCATTTATAATCAGCAATAACAGGGACTGAACCTATGACTGTGAACATGCAAATATATTGGCAGTAGCAATCTTTGTCTGGTTGCGGGCCTCTCAGAAGTTTTGGGATGACAACTTGATCTTGGAATTTTAGAAGATGGACAGGAGGGTACGGTGAATACAGCCAATAGTGTTTCCCTTTAATTTGCACTTTGACTTCTTAGAAGTAGTAGAGGTAATCCTCAATTTATGACCACAACTGAGCTCAAAATTTCTGTTGTTAAGACATTTGTTAAGTGAGTTTTGCCCCGTTTTATGCCTTTTTTGCCAAATCTGTTAACTATGAATCATTACAGTTGCTAAGTTAGTAACTCACTTGCTAAGTGAATCTGGCTTCCTTATTGACTTTCTTTTTTCTTTTTTTCTTTTTTTTTTTGAAGTGGTTGAAATAACGATATATTTAATATATTTAACTTTACTTAAATACCAAAATATTTAATCAAAAAGAACCTTTGCCAGAAGGTTGCAAAAGGTGATTGCATGGCCTCAGGACATTGCAATTGTCATAAATGTGAGTCAGTGGTCAAGCATCTGAATTTTGATCACGTAACTATAGGGTTACTGCAATGAACGTAAGTGTGAAAAATGAGCAAATGAGTTGTAACTTCAAATAGTCACTACTGTTGTAAGTCGAGGACTACCTGTACTAGAAATCCTAATGCATATGTGTATATATGCATCTACATCTTAAAATATATATTGAAAGAGTTGGATAAAAATTGCATAGTAATGGTGGGATACAAATAAATAAAATAAATAAAGTATAATACCTTACAAAAATATTTTAAATCAATATGGTAAGAAAATGTAATCAGGAATGAAAAGTTACCAAGATAGACCATTAGGTGTCGCCACTTACCCAAGTATTGAATGTTAAAGGCCTGGAATTCAATCCAGGTACAGAGATCTTACTTAGAGCTCTCTTTGCTGCCATCTAGTAGTCACCTGGCTTTTTTGCAGCCCAAAATAATATCCCTAGCTTTATTAGATGAGTTTACCTTATATCTCATTAGATTTCATTCAGCTTTACATTACTTTACCTCTCATGTTGTAGTTGTGATGGAATGTCTTACAGTTAAATTAAGAGTGTGCACTTTTTCCTGCATTAGCAATTTTTATACCCAGTAGATCATCGCCACTGGCTATAAATGGGCATGAAAGAAACTACACAGCACATAATGTTCTTAATTTCTATGCTTTAGGATAAAGAAACACATTTTGCCCTGAATTAGCAAACTATTGTGAAGCATAGAATAAGGGAGATTGCAGATAATTACGTAGAACTAATGCCATGAACTCAATGATTTAAAGAAGGGAACAGCTATTCAGTTTATTTATTTATTTATTTATTATTTATTTATTAAATTTATATACCGCCCTTCCCCTACTGGACTCAGGGCGGTGCACAGCCAGGAATAAAAAGCACTCCGATACAAAATTTAAAATATTAGTAAAAGAATTAAACAATTTTTGGCCCAAAAATTTAAAAAACCAATAGGCAATTAAAATTTAAAACCCATAAACAATTTAAACTAAAAGAGGGGGAGGGGTTACGCCAGCCCAGCTTGACAAAATAAAAAAGTTTTTAGGGCACGGCAAAAAGCCCGGAGATCAGGTATCATACAGATCTCAGGGGGCAAATCGTTCCAGAGGGCTGGAGCTGCCACAGAGAAAGCTCTCCCCCTGGGTGTTGCCAGCCGACATTGCCTGGCTGACGGCACCCTGAGGAGTCCCTCTCTGTGGGAGCGTACTGGCCGGTGGGAGGCTATCGGTTGCAGAAGGCGGTCCCGCAAGTACCCAGGCCCTATGCCATGGAGCACTTTAAAGGTGGTCACCAACACCTTGAAGCGCACCCGGAAGACCACCAGACGCCAATGCAGCTCACACAGGAGAGGTGTCACATGGGAGCGCCCCCTTGCTCCCATAATCCCCTGCGCGGCCGCATTCTGCACCAGTTGGAGCCTCTGGGTGCACCTCAAGGGGAGCCCCATGTAGAGAGCATTGCAGTAGTCCAGGCGGGAAATGACGAATGCCTGAGTGACTATGCGTAAGGAGTCCCGATCTAGATAGGGACGCAACTGGCATATCAGGTGATAAAAAGCCCCCCTGGCCACGGTCATCACATGCTCCTCTAAAGACAGCCATGCATCCAGGAGGACGCCCAAGTTGCGAGCCCTATCAGTGGGGGCCAATGACTCGCCCCCAATGGTCAGTGATGGAGTCAACTGGCCATATCGGGACGCCGGAAGCCACAGCCACTCGGTCTTGGAGGGGTTGAGTTGGAGCCTGTTGCTCCCCATCCAGATCCGCATGGCTTCCAGGCACTGGGTTATCACTTCCACGGCATCGTTGGGGTGGCCTGGGGTGGAGATCTACAGCTGAGTATCATCAGCGTACTGATGGAACTTCACCCCAAAGCCACGGATGATCTCACCCAGCAGCTTCACATAGATGTTGAACAGAAGGGGCGAAAGAACTGACCCTTGCAGCATCCCGCAAGTGAGGCGCCTTGGGGTCGACCTCTGCCCCCCTGCCAACACCGTCTGCGACCGGTCGGAGAGATAGGAGGAGAACCACCACAAAACGGTGCCCCCCACTCCCAACCCCTCCAGCTGGCACAGCATGATACCATGGTCGATGGTATCAAAAGCTATATTGATATTGATCGTTATATTATTGATATTGATCAGTTATATTGATCTTTAGGTTATTGGACTAGAATTCTCATTAACCATAAATATACCGCCCTGAGTCCTTCGGGAGTAGGGCGGTATATAAATTCAATAAAATCAAAATCAAATCAAAATCAAACAACATAGTTGTTACATGGGAAGGGCATCTGGTTAGGCATAGTTTTCATCTCTTCTTTGTTATTTCTCATTATTCATTATAACTCTTTACTTTCTTTCTATTACTCTTGGAGAAAATGCAACTGTTATAGCCTTCTCCAACTTGAGTTTCTCAAGTGCTTAGAACAGCAGCTCCATTTTTAGCCATGCTGATTTGGTACATTGAGAGCTATAGTCCTAACATGTCTGGAAGAAACTACTATAGTCGAGAACATTAGAATATATCTTGTGGTGACTTGAGGTAGACCAAGAGATTGAACTATATAGTCACTTACTAACGAATAGTAAGTGACTATTCTTTTCCATGCTGTAACCTTTGGAAACGGTTAAAAATCAGAATTTTTTAAAAAGTGTGAAAACCATCTAATTAGATTGAAGGCAATATTGCTTAAATCCTTGCGAGAAAGAAGGATTTGCCAGAATGAAAAAATTGAACAATCAGCATGAGAAAAGCTTTCAAAAGAGTCAAAAACTTTAAAATTTATCTGGGAAGTAGAGCAACTTATACACATGATTATAAAGTGGCCTCTTTTCCCAAAGCAAAGGTAGGCATTAGTGAAAATTCTGGATCCCTAGAAACAATATCTTAATTGAATGCCATAATATAAGTATTAATAAGTGAAAACTTAAAAATTATATTATTGTCCAAAAATTAAAATCTATCCTTATACAATTATGTCTCCCCAGATCAACTCTTGTTTTTTAATAAATACAATATCTTCAATTAGAAAAATATTGACTACAATACAGTATGTTGATCATTACTGTTTTTAGATATTCTGAAAGCTTCTGTAGGAGCAGAAGGTAAAATTTAAAAACTGGATTGGGAAACAATTCGTTGACTTTATTATTAATCAGTTACATTTACTCACAAAAGCAGTAATTAAAAGCACTGGACTCAGCAAAAGACTTTTAAAATAAATAGGATTACTAAATTCTCTAACTTTCTTTGACCTCATTATTAAAGTATTAGCAAAGAATATCAGGAAAAATATTCAACAGCTTAATAAGTTGCTTGCATGTATACTTTCTTTGCTGCATATAACAAAGCTAAATGGTTGCTAGGATCCATTTAGAAAATAGTTAGGGAAAGGCCCATACCAGGGGTGAAATCCAGCAGGTTCTAACAGGTTCTGAAGAACTGGTAGCAGAAATTTTCAGCAGTTCAGAGAACCAGCAAATACCACCTCTGGCTGGCCCCAGAGTGGGGTGGGAATGGAGATTTTACACTATCCTTCCCCAAGGAGTGGGGAGGGAATGGGGATTTTGCAGTATCCTTCCCGTGCCATGCCCACCAAGTCACGCCCAAAGAACCAGTAGGAAAAATTTTTAGATTTCACCACTGGCCCATACCCTTTGAATGAGGGGTTTGAAAGGTCCAAATTAGATGTTGGACTTAGATATGAAGCCATTTGATGCAAGAAAAAGTTAAGGATTCTCTGGACACCCCCCTGTGTAAAAGAACTGGGGGAAAAAGGGATGCAATATGATGTCCAAACTTAAGTGGAATCAAAGTTAATGGAGATTTCTGGGCAAATGACCCCTTTATCCCTATGAAAAAATAATAAAGATGCAGTCCATTGCAAAGTTCTTACATTTGGTGCTAAGTGAGCATATTAAAAATATTACCTTCCTTAATGTTTTGCCTATTTTTGTTTTATTTTTGCAATGTCTCATATTATATATATATATATATATATATATATATATATATATATATATATATATATATATATATATATATATATATATATATATATATATATATATATATATATATATATATATATATATATATATATATAGGTCTTTGGTTATTCGGGTCTTCTCCCGCGTAGAATTGGAAGTATCTTGGCGACGTTTCAACGAAGTCTCATTCGTCATCTTCAGGCTGGTGTTCTTGGCTTCGTGCTTCCAGGAGCAATGTGAGATTGCAGCTGACCCTTCCTTTTAACTGCTAGTGGGGGTGGGAGCTGATTGGGTGGGAGCTTGGCTGTGTTCTGATTGGGTGGAAGTGTGTTCTGATTGGTTAGGGGCTTGGCTGTGCTCTGATTGGATGGGGGCTTGGTTGTGCTCTGATTGGATGGGGGTGTGTTCTGTTTGGGTGGGGGCTTGGTTGTGCTCGGCTTAGTCTGAGTTGCAGGGGGATTTGAGAACACATCCAAGCTCCCACCCAGTCTGCGTTGCAAGGGGATTTGAGAACACATCCAAGCTCCCACCCAATCAGCTCCCACCCCCACTAGCAGTTAAAAGGAAGGGTCAGCTGCAATCTCACATTGCTCCTGGAAGCACGAAGCCGAGAACACCAGCCTGAAGATGACGAATGAGACTTCGTCGAAACGTCGCCAAGATACTTCCAATTCTACGCTGGAGAAGACCTGAATAACCAAAGACCTACATACAAACACCCGCGAAAACCTCAGAAAACACACACACACACACACACACACACACACACACATATACCAATAATCAGAGAGTAAAAATAGAAAATACTTACAGATTCTTGTATACAAATTTATAATACTTATTATTTTCCAATAAGTACTTTCCAATACTTATTAATTACCATGAATATACCATCATCTATCATTATAATCCAACATTATCCTTTGTCTCTCTTCCATCATTTCTGGATCCAATCATACCACATATTCCAACTACCATAAAAGTCTGAGTATCTTTGACCCTTGATCAGTTTTCTAAAATGGCCATTTATGGCCAGGGTGTGAATCGTCCCTAAGTAACTTCCTTACTCTGCTAATACAGCGAGATGTCATGCAGTGGTGTTAGATGGCAACCAATGCAGAGACGGTATTCAGCAGGTTCTGACCAGTTCTGGAGAACTGGTAGTAGAAATTTTGAGTAGTTTGGAGAACCAGTAAATACCACATCTGACTGGCTCCACACCCATCTATTCTCTGCCTCCCGAGTCCCACCTGATCAGGAGGAAATGGGGATTTTGCAGGAACCTTCACCTGGAGTGGGGTGGGAATGGAGATTTTACTATCCTTCCCCTGCCATGCCCACCAAGCCACACCCACAGAACCAGTAGTAAAAAAATTTTAATCCCACCACTGAACCAATGGTTTCTTGTAACGAATTGATCACTCTCTGTAGTGCCTTCCTGTTTGCAGCTGTTAAACCAACACACCATACTGTTATACAGTATATGAGGACACTTTCTATTGTGAACCAACAGAAAGAAGTCATCAGCTGTTGTTCCACCTGATTTTTCTGCAGGGCTCTAAGGAAATGAAGTCTCTGTTGCTCCTTACAAACCACCAGAGATATGTTGTTTTTCCAGGTGAGGTCTTGACTAATGAGCACTCCCAAGAATTTAAAAGAGGAAACCCTCTCCAAATGGCTGCCCCTTAATATACAGTGGAGCAGTTCCCCTCTGTGCTTCCGGAAATCCAGCACTATCTCCTTTGTCTTGCTAGTATTTAGATGTAGGTTGTTTTTTGAACACCATGTGGATACCTTCTGGACTTCTTCCCTGTATGCTGATTTATCCCCTCAAAGGGTCAGCAGTGGTCTTACACTCCATTAATGTTACATTATATACATTGTACCTGTGCTGGATTCAGTTCAATTGAATCAAGTCACAGGCTTACCTAGTATAGCAAAATAAAAAAAGTATAATAAAATGCCATAAAGCATTTAAAGGACAGGAAACAGACTTAATTAAAAGAGTAAAATACAACAAAATGAGATAATGTTCTAATACTCTGTACTATATAAACAATACTCAATTCCAAATTAATTTGCCATTAGCAGAGCATGAATTCTTCAGGCTAGAAATATAGATTGTGCTATCCGGTGTATAAGTGAATTGGTGCATATTTAGTGGTAATGTCTAATTAATTAGTGCTTTGGTCAGAGGTTTTTAATTCTTTAAAAACAAAACAAACTTACAAAATTACTTGAAGTCTTTAATAGTGAATTCTGAGATTGTTTTCACAATACAACAATATGAATTGATTCAATTTTTATGGTTATCCATTCAGTTGACTATTGCAATATATTGGAAAAGTAAAATATCTCTTTTATTTTATCAATAGTGTTTTAAAATGTAGACTGTATTTCTGTAAAATTACTACTATAGAAAAGTTGCAAAATTATTTTAAAAGCAGGAAAATTTAATCAAATTTATTTACCATTTGCAAGTTATATTAATAATTGCTCTCCTAATATATCATTCTTTCAGTAATATTGAAAACGGATTTTTTTTTCTTCTCCTTAAGATTGCTTGTGTATATGACATCTTTATGTGAATTTATCAGTTTGGCAAACTCCCAGTTGTGAATTTTTTTCCAGCTATGCTTCCTGTGTTCGTAAATTGCTTTCCTGTTGGGGGATTCTTATTGATGCTTCTTTGTTTTATCTTTTTGCTCTGTTCTTCTTTGTTTTGCAAATAATTATATACACATTGCAATTAATAATGCCACAGTGCACATAAACAAGAATTGGGAGTTAAGAGAGTTTAACAGACATAAAGTATAAGTTCAATAGTCTAAAGCTAATACATTAAGCAATTGCTTGAAGAGTTTCCATGCAACTAATCCTAACCGTAATTGCTGACTGTGCGGTTTTGGGCTACCATCACAAAAGACTTTATCTGAAGCCCAGCAATCGGACACCTTGTTTCACTTTGCGTGCTTGCCAGCGGAGGAGCTGAATGGCCCTTAGGCTAATGCGCAAAAGGTTGTCGTATCTGAAGACCAATTTATAGAACGAGTCAGTCATCAGGGCCCCAGTGGGATCAGCTTGCTTGAGTGCCATCATGGGGGTATACATGGCATTAGTCTGGTGACGGAAGGACGGCCTGGCCATACAAATGACATTTAGGACATGCTGCCAAGGGAATCAGAGGACATCCGTGTGAGTATTATTTCAAAAGTCAACTTTAGGAAACAAAAAGATGATTTCTTTCAACAAAAACAAATGAGGTCCTATGGTATAAATAAACAAGAGCCCCAAGGTATTAAAGAAGAGCGTATGATATTTTGCAATATTGTACGAGTGCATAAAAATTACATGTATAAAACCTCCTTTCACACACATGCTTACAGATACTGTAAATGGATAGGAGGCAGGACACAGGGAGCGGAGCTAGTCTGGTGAGATCATGGGGCATCTCTGAACATTTGATTCTACAGTATCAAACCCCAAATTAGAAGAAATTATCACCTCAGCTACATCTTCAGGTGTTTGACTCAGGCTGGAGAAGATAGCTTTGGAATTTTTCAGGTAGATCTGAGAAAATATCTCAGCAGTTTCGGGATCTGTCTGGGAAAGGTCGGCTTTCTCTGCATCTTCATAGATTTTCATCTCAAACTCAGTCACCACTGGACCAGGCTCTATCAAGCTGACGCTACAAATAAAGCATGACAAATCATAACAGAAATGGATTTTTAGAGGGTACTACCAGCAGTCCTATTCTGGAGGACATTGGCTACAAAATTTCTGTTCCCTCCAGTTTTTAATTTTTATGAACTAGTCATGTTCATTGGTACTTTCACCAGCTATCTTAAAAATCATTGAATGAGCTACATACATTTCTTCAATAATACAGATCTTGCATTTATGCAGGTCAGAATTCATACTGGAGACTGGAACCAATCAGGTAAACTTCCCAAGAAAAGAGTGAAAGTTGTTTGCATTGATTTATTAAGAAAATGTTGAGTTACCTTCTTCAAGACTCAAGAAATGCTGAACTTACAACTCACAGAATTCCAATTCCAATTCTTTTATTAGCTCAATAATTTGGAGGACACCAGGACAAGGAAAATCTGTTTTAGATTAGTAATGTCCCTGTGGAGCAGCTTTTAATCAAAATGTGTACAGATGCTAAAGCAGTTTTTTTCTATTTAACGACACTCTGAATTTTCATAGCTGAAGGATTGGGCAAATACAGTGATAACTGATCTGGAGGGGAACAGATTCCAAAAGCTTATACAGGTAATCCTCGACTTATGACCACAATTCAGTCCAAAATGTCTGTTGCTAAGAGAGACAGTTGTTAAGTGAGTTTTGCTCCATTTTATGACCTTTTTTGCCACAGTTGTTAAATGAATCACTGCAGTTGTTAAGTTAGTAACATGATTGTTAAGTGAACCTGGTTTCCACATTGACTTAACTTGTCAGAAGGTCACAAAAGATGATCACATGACCCAACACACTGCAACCGTCATATTATCATGCCAGTAGCCAAGCTTTCAAGTTTTGATCAGGTGGCCATAGGGATGTTGCAACTGTCATGTGAAAAATGGTCATAAATCACTTTTCCATCACCATTGTAACTTCAAATGGTCACTAAATGAACTCTTGTAAGTCAAGGACTATCTGTATAGAGGTTAACCCTGAACTATTTGTAGTGATTTTATCTGATCAGCAGCTATGTGATGTTCAGTTAACAGAACAAATCTTTTCCACATATTGCCACTTTTTTCTGCTAAAGATTAAAACCTAAGCCTTTTGCTAGACTATTCCAAAGAATGCAGCTGCTTTTCCTGAATTTTGTTTGTATTCCATTCATTAAAACTGTACAGAAATAAGAACATGGCAAATCTAACTATATTCAAATGGGAGAGGAGTTTATTAGCATCACCACTACTACCCACTCACAATATATTAAATCTGAGTGCTTGGATAATAAGGCTTTCGCAAAAGCCTTCGATGGCAAATTTGGATGCAGCATAGATGTCGTTGAAAATGATGCCTAGAAGACAAAACACAATAGATTATGACTAAGTCATGACCGTATCTCTGTATTTTGTTAATCAGAAATGCCCAGCAGGAATTTAGTTTGGGATGGTAAGGTCCAGTTGACAGTTTACCCCTTTCCAATGCAGTCTATAAAGGCCCAAATAGTTTCACTTATTGTATAATTTTCTTTTGAACTTCTGCTTTTCTTTATTCTGTTGGTGTGATCAAACTCAAGACAAGCCTGAATCATGTTGGGCAAGTTTTCCTCACATTTTTTAAAAAGGCCATTTCCTGGCCCAGACCTATTTGGGTGTGTGTTTGTGTATTGTTGAAGGGGTTTTGCAAGAGAAAATTGAAGTGAATGGCTTCCCACAGCTTTTCTTTTTCCATTTTCTTTCCCCAAAGTTTAGAAAAGTGCATTGAAAAAGTAGAAACCATTGGGCCACCTTACCTCTGAAGATGCCAACCCACAGTTATCAGAAAAATATCAAGATATTTGTTGTCTAAACCACAGAGACAGTAGTTGAAGCTCAACACTTCCCACAAATAACTGGTTATGAAAGCCTACACTAGCTAGAAACGTTGCTTCTATTCTTCCAATGGTGTTACTTTGGACCCTTCAGTGGGAAGATATTTTCGCTTAACCCAGGGAAAATAACCAAGTTCTGGGATATATATATTATCTTGGCTGTCAACAGGACAAGATAATGGCTCGGTTCCTATAACATGCTGAACCAGATATTACCAAACCCTAATCTAATGTATTGTGAGAATCCAACAAGTCTCTGGTATTGGCAATGGTTTTATTTTTATTGTTAAGATTTTTAAATTAAGTTTAGAACCATGATCAAGCTGCAAATTCTCATTTATTTGGATGCCTGAAACTGAGTTTTGTGCATTTGAGGAACCAAAGGAACATTTGGAGAGACTAAGTTCTTGGTCACTCCAATTTGGATATATTTATTACTTTTCAGATAGGTTAAACATTGCTATTTGCTGTATTATTTATATACCATGATATACCAATTAAAATATCTGCAAGATTTGTCCCAAATTAGCATTATGGAAATAACACAAGTGGATCTATACAGACAGGATTATACTGTATGTATAGAGTATTTGTTTGGTAAATGTATAAATCTTGGTGCATGAATGATCTATGATATCGCTACCTCATTCATGATTTTAAATATTTATGAAATCTGGTAGATAATTTGGAACCTATTTTATTCAACCACATTATTTTCAAACCATGGATCCTCCAGATATCTTATAGGAAACTTCCCACAGTTTATTTGCTCATGCTACCTGGAAATTGGTTGTGGTATAATGTACCTGAAGAGTATCGTGTTGGGCAAGAAAGATTGTCCTAAAACATATGTATCTAAATGAAATGCCTCATCTGCTGCTTCTGAATTGACTACTGTACGGATACCGAAGATAAATTAAAGTCAGCTTACCTTGCAAACCCAGGACACTACTGATGACCACAATATGCCCACTCCTCCTTTTCTTCATGTCTGGCAAGACCTCTTTAATCATCCTTACTACACCAAAGAAGTTGGTTTCCATTATAGCCTTCATCTCTTCAATTGATTGACACTCAATAGGACCAATGGAGCCTAGCCCAGCATTGTTGACTATAAGAAGTAGTTAAGAATTTTGTCTGTTTTACCCACTCACCACACAATAAGATAAAGCATGAAATGGAAAAGTCAACTGAAAATGACATTGTTGAACCTTGAAAGTTTGCCATTTGGATGTCCAAAGCTTTGAGTCAGAAAATATGGATACCATTAACTTTTCCAGTTAATCAGAGAGCTAGAAACCTGAGGATCAATAGTATTAGGAAGACTGCAACACCACATGATGATTGTGTTGATGGTCATCACCAAAGAAAACTCAAGACTCTTGCTGCTTGCAGCAAAGATTAACCAAATGTTCAGCAATACATTCGAAGTATAATGCCTGAATACCTGGCAACTGATTTGTTATTCAATCGTGGTGAAAAACTAGACTATATGTGAAAGCAGACTTTATGTGCATGGCTTATGTGCATGGTGGGATATAATGAAAACAAGTATATAAATTTTTGTATAAGTTCAACAAGTAAACAGTTAAAACTCCAAATTCTGGAGAAGATCCATCCTCCAAGAAAGTATGTCCTCATTTCAGTAACATCAATATGTCCTTTGTGCAATCCTAGCCACTCTGCTATTTCCCAAAATGTGGCATCTGATTACAAAACAATGAAATCTTTTAGGCTTTAATCCCATCAAGAAATTAGGCTCAGTCGAATCAGTCATCCAGAATACCTGTCTTCATTTTTCACACTACCTTTCCATAATATTTCTCAATGGCATTATTGTCTCAGTTCAAGTAATGTGATGTATAACTCTTGCCTTGTACTTCCTTTGCCTTTTTAAAATAAATTTGGCCTATAGTATGTGTTATTAGAGAAAAGTCTATCCCAAATGACCATTAAATGTAGCTAAAATATTCCATTAGCCATTTTAAAAAGACATGATATTTCCCAAGACCCCACTCCCTACTAGCCCTGATTATGTTACTTAGTCTGATACATCTGCAACAAAACCACCAACCCCAAACAGTACCAAGGACCCCAGGTTCAGTCCTGAGCTACAGATGTTCTCCTCTATCAAGATATGTCATCATGATGTAGGGTTTGCCTTAAACTGATTATGATTATGGAGGAATAACCTAAGTTTATGATTAACTTTGGCAGTTTTAAAGGAGTATTTTCCAGCTTCTCCTGCAAAATATCTTATTGTATGAATGACCTAAGATTTCTCTCTCTCTCATTCATCATCTTAGTGATTAACACTCAGGGGCTGGCATCTGCCAATTTATATTTTCTAGTTGAGGCTGCTGCAGGAATGCCTCTTCTCTAGTCACAAGCATTTGCTTTCCATGGCCATTTTGGTTTGGGCCATAAGAGAAACTGGATACTTGGCTTTCATGGAGGTATCTGCTTAACTGAGTCAGACCCATACAGACACACACACACAATTACACACACAGGGGTTCATGGGGTTTGTTTTATGTCCCCCAGAAGGTTGATAAAGCTGCAACTCTGAGTACTCACTGAGGATATCAATATGTCTCTGAGGAATGCTGTTAATGCAGTTGTGGATGGATTTCTCATCACAGACATCCAGCTGTTTGATCTCTAGAGTCTGGTTGAGTGCTGGCCCTATGGCTGCTTCCAGATTTTCTTTCTTGGTAATGTTCCTCATTGTGGCAATCACTAGAAGATAGGTGATGCTTGGTCATATATTCCTTTCAACTTGGCTGGCCAACTTTGGAAGTGGATTCTTTCCTGTTTTATTTCAAATGGCCAAATGCTTAAAATTTTCCCAAAGTATGTACCCAATAATAAAAAAGATTGTCAATTGTATAAATATATGCATCTTAGGTAAACATCAATTTTCATAATACATTAGTAATTTACCAACTGGTCTTGTAATGTTGCTTTTGACGAGTTCTTCTCATAATTTTTCTCAACCTGGTATTGTCAGATCTGCTTTACAATACATATTTACCATACTTCATATTTATGTATTGTAATGTATTTACAGACTATTCAGTAATAATTCCCTGGTATCAGAGCTTTTGGAAGCACAAATGTGCTCACAAGCAGACTCTCACTACACCCTGAATCTATTTTTTGAAGGAAGAGCCTACAGCAAAGTTCGCATTTGCTAAGCATTGGAAGTTATAGCTTGGAATATAGTCCATTATGTCTTTGAAAATGCTAGTACAGGACTCACCCTTTGCAATATGATTGTTAGCCTTGGGTGTAAGTCCACTAACATTTGACATGGACAAGAAGGAAAGAAAAATCTCTCCATGATCAGGATCAGGATGGTACAGGACCAGAGGTGGATTTCAGCAGGTTCTGATCCGTTCTGGAGAATCAGTAGGGGAAATTTTGAGTAGTTCGGAGAACTGGTAGTACAAATTCTGTCTGGCCCCACCTCCATCTATTCTCTGCCTCACGAGTCCCAGCTGATCGGGAGGAAATGGGGTTTTTGAAGTAACCTTCCCCTGGAGTGGGGTGGGATCATGGAGTAGACATCTGTATTTAAAACTGGAACAGTGAAAAAAAGCAGTGGCATAAATCAACACACTTTTGATCAAGCAGGATCAAAAGGCAAAATAAATTACTGCAAATAAATTCTCAAAATTGCACACTAGAGATTCCTAGATCCCAATTTTGCCATAAACAATTTTGATCCTAAAAAGGACAAGTCCACAAACTGTAGTTCTTGTATATCCCAAAAACATTTGTATGCTAAATAAGCTGGCAATCTATGCAAACAATTAAATGGAACTATAGAATGCTCATGCAGAGTCACAAGATGAAGAAATTATTCCTTATACCAACAATTGTTATGAAAGTTAAAACTAGCATAAGGGAGAATTTAAAATTTGCAATAGATAGATAAGCAAAGATTCCATGAGATCGTGATTTCTAAAATTGGTGTTATGTGATATTAGAATTCTCATTATTCTATTTGTCAAACACCAATAATATAAACATATTTTTAAATTTTAATCCTTTCTGGCAATGAAATATAGAGACCAAATAAGAAAAGGGATCTAACTATGACTAAATCTCATCCCAATATTAATATTTTCACAATTTTGTCCTTTAAAAATGTTATCTGAAATGGTGTTTAAATGCAGTTTATGGCTTGTTAGTGAATACACATAAAATTACTAGGAAGGAAGTCTGAACTCTGAACATCTTCAACATTTACCACAAACCAGCATTTCCAATACAACAGAGCATGCCTGTCCTGAACAGAGATGGACCAGGCAACTGAAACTGAATTTTTTGAAAGTGAGGTTGCTATTCAATACTGTGCACTTTTAAACATATTCTTATAAAATTTGAGTCCCCATTTAGCAGTTTATTGTGTAATTCATCAAAACTTATAGAGAAATTGTATTTGCTCCCACTGCCAAATAAATACTTTTAAACTCATTTTTATATGTTCAGATTTTAATCTGTTTACTGAAATTATTCTTGTATTAATTACATTTATATCCTGCTTTTATTTTGTACAATTCAAGGTTAGATAGGATTCTCTATTAGTATAATACACAGAACTCCTAACCACCAAACATATTTATCATAACTAAGCTGGTATCAGTAACTGTATGATTTTGTGCAAATAACTTTTGTTATATCTGTAACTAGCCTGGTTAACCATGTTTTGTAAACAGTTACTAACTTATCATCTGTATAATTATTATATATAACAAGGCTACCCAACATTTGGGGATAATAGACAATGTTGGAATAAAAAGAGCTTGTTTTAAGCTTGCTTGCAAAATGATTGTTGAAAAAGCTGTAACCAGTCACATAACACTCATATTTTGAAAGGCAAATGAAACTCTCAGCTACATATACTCAACATTTTGTTTTCCAAGAATGCTTTAGGTATTTTAAGATGTGAGAGGCATTGCTGGAAGTAGTTTACCTTGGCTGATATTTCCTTTGTGTTTATTTCTTTGTGCTGCTTTATAACATACCAGCTTTTTATTTAATTGAAAGATAGATAGACAGACAGACAGATAGATAGATAGAATTATAATAAGATAGGAGGTTGGAAGTTAGCATGGAACATGTGAGCAGAATATAGAATGATAATGGTGTATATTATACCTGTTAAAAGCAGGAGTGTTAAAGCAGAAAATAATTGAAAAAGTCAACTGATTATACCATTTTGTTCTTTGTGAATGCCTTGGAGTAAGTAAAGTTACATTGGAGATACATCCATCCATCCATCCATCCATCCATCCATATATACATACATAATTATTTATGAACTTAACAAACTTAGTTATCCATGGTTTGCATATATATTATTCACACACACACACACACACACACACACTTCACAATTTTAACTCACCTTTGAACCTCCTCTGCTTATCTTTTGCTAGTTTAGCAGCCAAAGCCAGCCCAATACCAGATGAACAACCTGTTATCAGTACAATTTTAGGAGACATAGTATCCTATGTGAAGGAGAGAAATGTAGACTCCCCAAAAAGGGACTTTTAAAAATATTTTGAAAAGACTTGGAAGTTCCTAAAAACTTAGTACCCTTACATCTTCTCCAAAGGGTTCAAAGGGCTTTAAAAAGGCCAGCTTAAGACCTAATTGGCTAAAATGTAAACTCTTAATCTCTTGAATTTTGTTAAACTCCAAATGGATTTGCATACAAATCCCATCTAATCAGTTCCAGGATCAGCCACTCGTGATACATAAACAAAACCATGAGACTTGGCAAAGTATTTGGAAAAAAAGAAAATGGCATTTCCCAATAACCTTTGTAAGGCACAGTACCCAGCTTGGTTTGTTTGTAGACAAAATATCAAAGAATCATCATTAACTAATCTGGAACTTAGTGATCTTTTTTTCCTGATACAATAATTTTTAAAGTGATATTTACTGGATGGTTTTGCAAATGTTATTTAGCTATCCTTTCTCCAAGGCATCTGGAAAGATCCTGGGCAGTCAAATTAAAAAAAATGGCAATGAAGGAAGTCTAATTATTGACTTCTCTTATCATTTCTGCTGCAGACACTGTTTGGGATAGGAAAACATGAGGATGAAGTACATTTATATTTAATTATATATTAGAAATCTGGCAGTTTGTGTATGGAGATATGTTTTTTTAACGTTCTATAAGGTATCATTGATTATGCATGTCAAAAGTTGCAATTAGCTTGTTTGTTTCACAACTTGATTTGAGTAGAAAACCAGCCTGAGGTATCATAAAAAATAAGATTTATTACCAGCATTTACATATACAAACAACAAAACATCACAGTATATACTGGCCTCAAAAAGTAGCAGAAATAAGAGTGTCACAGCCTTCTTGCATCATCCCTTCTTGCTCCCACAATATTTTAAGCCCTTAACACAAGGAGGGAAAAAAAACAATTCTTCAAACCTCAATTTCTCTGAAGTTTCTCTGTCACATTAATTAATTAAACTTAACCAAAAATGTTTCAATCTTTGCTCTGTTATAGGACAATTAGAAGAATTCATGAGTTTTGTGATTCTTAAGAACTTAAGGAGATTCTGTCTACCAGGGAGATCACTATTCTGAGATCTGACAGAGTCACAAAAAATGTCAGAGCAGTCTTTGGGCTTAATGTGAGCCTTCCTGCTGTGGATTCTCTCAGGACAGTCCCAAAGACTCTTATCGGATCCTCATAACACTGTAGCCCATCCTTTGAACAAGTTGCATTTACTTTCATAAACTGTGATGCTACTAGGTACCAGGGAAGATACTGAACAATAAAAGAACTCATTTTCTAACAAAGGTGACAGCACCCATAGAATCTTGGATAGAACTGGACAATAGTTCTTAAGAGAGTTAATAAGACAAAAATTATTTGCAATACGAATCAATTCTTACATCTTACTATTTTTTCTAGTCAGTTAGGATTTTGAAACAATGCATAAGTCTGGCATACAACATCCAGACTATTGGAAATTGGCAATCACATTAGAAAGATTAAATGATCAATGCAGGAAAATTCTGTAACATGGTGACAAAGCAAAGTCTGTATTAAAACATACATATAGAAGGGCACTCAAGAGGTAAAAAAAAGTCATATGAAAAAAAAGACACCAGCTAACAATGCTGTGACTGTTTGCAAACTAAACTACTATACTGTGACCTGAAATCCTTCTTTGATTCTGAAAATAAAAATAAAAATATGAATGCTTAGTGATGAGTAGACTCATGGGACGGTTAAATACTGTTCTTTTCTTGGTTTCTTGTAGAAGTGGCTGAAGGCAAGGTGACAGAGAGGTTGAAAGTCTGAAATAG
Organism: Coluber constrictor foxii; assembly: GCA_038048745.1. Classification (NCBI taxonomy): domain Eukaryota; kingdom Metazoa; phylum Chordata; class Lepidosauria; order Squamata; family Colubridae; genus Coluber; species Coluber constrictor. The sequence goes on from CM075961.1 coordinate 78,969,109, forward strand.
GTCTGATGTACACATTTCAAAAAGTCCTACATATAAGCCTTAGCCAATGGTAATGCAGGGCCCAGGAATGGCCAATGGGTGACAGTCTATCATAAGGCAACACATGTGCAATAGTGCTTCAGCTTGCAAGGCAGGATGCCACGGTTGATTTGATGAAATTCCACTAGCTGAATCAAGTCAGCAAAACGTGTCTGGCCATCATCCATGGTATAGTAGAGGCGTCCTTCTTCTTCACACTGAAAGGCATAAAAGATTAGAAAATATTGGCATAGAAAGGAGAAGAGAAGTGGAAGGTGATATCAGGCTACATCTCAAGAATTAATCTCAGGCAGAAGTGGTCCACCCATCCCTGCCCATTTTTTGCTCTCCAGTAACAGTGCTTCCACAAGTTGATCTGAGTACAGTACATCACCTTTTTTTTCTAGAAAGTAAACAACAGAGGAATTGCAGATCTTCCAAGAATTCCTTGTGCATGATTGTTTAGCTCTGCTGATGTGACAAAACCAGATGAACTGCAGATAATTCTTTTCCTGAAATGTAATCTTGTCACATATTTATGTTCTGTTTGATCAGATTCTGTCTATATTTGGTTTCCCTAAACTTGGATGACCTTGAGCTAGCCAGCAGTTGGGAGTTGTATGCTCTATCAATTCCTTATACATCCACAAATGCAGATTAAAATAGATTATGTTTTTAAGTGTTTTTTCCTAAGATGCCATAAATATAGCTAAAAGAAGTTAGGAGTGATACTATTAAATAGAAGTCATCTTTTGTAGACGTTAAAGTACAACAGAAGAATACATGCAGAACGTTTAAACATAATCCCTAGCATACTGAAGCAATAATAATATAGGTAAGAAACAAAGAAAAAATCCTGTTTTGTGTCTGGACACCAGACTTGGCTGGATGGATGAAAGCAGCTCAGCCAGTTTCATTGTTCACTTACTGGAAGTATCAGATAGTGCTTCACTTTTTGCGTATGACTAAGGGACAAGACAAAGCCTTTGGGATTCCGCTGGCTTTCACGCACCAGGAACAACCTGCAGTTAATGAGACCACAAACAAGGGTTAGTTTTCACCACCTAGCCACTTCCCATACACTGTTCCAATTTATGCTACTGTAATGCTTGCAAATTATACATCTTTGAATAATTTGACTTTTCTCATACTACTCTCTTCCAGATGTATACAGATTGCAGATCTGAGAATTGCAAATTTACTAACCCAGCTAAAGGACCATATTATAGAAAGCTGCTAGAATTTATCTGCAGATTTGGGAGATGCAACTCTGTCCAAGTACTTGGACAGATGGTGATTCCTTTTCCTTGGAAGTCAAAACTTCTAGTGGCTATGAAGGTGAAGAAAAGCGACTAAGTTTCCTTGCTTGCCTCTCCCAGATCAAGAAATACATTTTCTACTCTCTTACAATGTTCTTATGGGATGATTTCAGGTACATCAATATCCCTCTCCATCCTGGCCAATTTCTACAGCTCTACATCTGAATATAGTAGTATAATTAATATTACAAACTAGAATGTTACTCAAGCAACATACCCATCCACAAGTCCTTGTTGAATTATAAGGCGCTGGGAATCTTCTCTAGAAATGTGACCATGGAACCAGGGTTGAGTTTTGTGGATGGCTGGAAGGAAGGAAGGAAGGAAGGAAGGAAGGAAGGAAGGAAGGAAGGAAGGAAGGAAGGAAGGAAGGAAGGAAAAGAAAGGTGGGTTTTTTTTAGTAGCAAAGCATTAAAAATATTCACAAAGAACTTCAAGTGTAAACATTAACTTCTACAATGAAGAATATTGAAGATCATGATTGAAGGATCCATTTTTTACTCTGTGAATGTTGAGCTGCTGAAAATAAATTTGAGCTGACAACAGGGAAGAATAATTAATCAATAATCTATCAGGAACTAATATAATCAGTATGATATCCAATTAAATTAAATGGAAGTTTAATTAATGGGAAATTCTTTCATTTCTAGCTTTCTTCAATTCCATTCTTCCTTTCAAGCATCATGTTATCTACAAAGCTGTCAGCCAATATTTCACAACTTTCAGTCTTTATCTACAAGTAAATAGATTGTAAAAACTATCCATCACACTTGTGATTTTCTTATGTATGGGACTTATTATGGTACTGCAGATTCCCCTGTAGAAAAAGTTATACAAAATAATGTTGGATAGTATTTCTAAGACACCTTCCCATTTTGTCATAAATTGCTGAAAGGAAGATATTAATATCGTAACTGTAAATGTTCTATGATAATTTGGAATAGTACGCTGTTTTAGCTATTTTGCTACTAGGGACAAGTAGGGAAGGACAATTAGTGCACCTTCAGAAGCATTTTACTGTTGCCCTGTCTTATTATTTTCTGTAGGCCAGTACAATAATCAAATACTGAAACAGTTCAACTGTGCTTCAGTTAAACAATTCAGATAAATATAGCTGTAATTAATCTCGTCCTATCTACTGTGTTTTAAGACAGTGGGTTGGAGTTCCACTAAAAAAAAGTCATGCTGATTGTATTGTGGGTTTAAATGAACACTACAGACTATGTCTCCATTACAGCAAATGCCATAAGAAAAAGCATTATTTTCCCTTGATCAATCACTAGGCTTCATTCATCCCTTAATTAGTTGCCAACAACACCAATCAGGTGTTCGGCTGATGTTACAGATATGAAACATGACTAGATATCACGTCCTTCGGATAGGCACTCACCAGCACTGAGTGGACAGCTCTGGAATGCGGTGGGCAGGCTATATCGCTGAGATGTCTTCTTCTGCAGCATAGAAAGAAGAACACCAGAGATTGTTCAAGTGTTTTGAGTTTGCCATCACATCAGACAACAACATCGGTAATTATCCTGGCTAATTACCATACACTTTTTGACCAATTCAGTGAGCAACTATATAAACATTTCACAAAAATTGCTGTCCTAAATTTACTATATACTGTGGAGTGGGAACTTCTTCAGAGAAAATGTTGAGATTGGACTGTAAACTTCCCTGGAGAAGGGTTGGTTTCATCATATTCATCTGACAAAGCCTGCTCAGTTTCACAGTTAGTATGATAAATGAGTTATTTTTTGTGTTGCCTTAAATTATTTCAGATTTACTTGTCTAATAATGTTCTTGTATCACCAAAGGAATAAATGTGTTCAGGAATATCAATATTAGACTTCTTTTGCTTGGCATAAAGAGAAATAAGGAGACAAAAAATGGGATGCTAGTTTGGGACTGGAGGTTAGCTGAGTTTTGTTGTTGTCCATGTGGATTGTTTTGTTGTTGTTATTGTTGTTCTTTTGGTTAAGTGGGGCCATTGTTTTAATTATGAGCTCTGTGAATGATGTGTTGCAGGTTTTCTGCTTTTCATGCTTGTACACCACTCAGACTCATCTATGTGAGATGAGCAGCTGTATAACTCATATAAAAACAAACAAAGAGGAATTTTAAACAAATAATGAACATTACTGTGTGTTTGGTTCAGGCTACTTGCTAATAGGAATGGGAGCCTGATGGTGTTTAAAATCTTTGTTAATACAAGAATTACTTTGTTTAATTACTAGATCAGGCTCCAAGACACTCCAATGTCAGGCTTTTAGGCTTCAACTCTGCACATCCTTGCCATTTGCCCTAAACTCTTTTAATTTCTTTGCTAGCAGTCATCCAAGACTGGCCTCACAATTGGATGCTGCTTCGTGTACTAAGGATGGCTGCAGCTCTTATGGGACATTTCGTTTCCTAAAGACAGTTTGAGTTTATTCACGCATAGTTACACATACAGTACAATCACAGTTTGGCTACAATGAAATACGGTGGGTTTTGGCCAACTGTATTGTAGAAACTGTGCTATTTTCTTAACACAATGAATAAAGCCTTAAAGATTTTACTAAGTCTTAATATATTTTAACTTTGTAGGCATGTTATAATATTACAGTAACTGGGTTTTGCAATTTCAAGTTTATGATTAAATATATTATGTGAACCCTGTTAATCTGTTGCCACCATAGATTAACCCAGCTCTCTTTCTGTAACATTTCTGTATTAATGTCCCTGAAATGTCTAAGTAAGAAATAAATAGTAGACTTACCCTCCATGCCCGAGCTTCCTCCAGAGCTACAGTCAGTGCCTCATTGGGGTTTTCAATCACTCTCCCTGTGCAACCCGAAAAGTCCATGGCCACAAGGGTATTATCAGACACGCTCCGCTAGTGGATTTTTAAAACAGAGTTTAGCAATTGTTCTCTTCAGTAGTATATAATCAGTTCCTACTGGCAGCATGGTAAGGTGAGCGTAATTTAGTAGCTTTTAAAAAGTATTTATAAAAATCTTTTTAAAAAAGAAGGGAGATACTTAGCATAGCAATTAGCAAGTTTTGGTATCAAATTTTGATATTTTGATATTTTGATCAAGTTTTGATCCTGCATACCAGTTTCCAAATTCTCAGATTTATTTAAATATACATTTAAGCTTATTTTCTTTAAAAAAAAATAAACCTTTGAGGAATAAAATAAATGACTGCACACACAAAAAAGAATATGAGATAAATACGTAGTAGATAGAATTTAAAATTGTTGACAGATTTTACAATTGGCATAAAATTTAAAATTGTTTCATTATTTCAATGATTAAATAATTTACCTGAAATTACATTATCTTCAGAAATGAAATTTAAAAAAGTATTTACATCATCTAAGAAGGACATAAGTAAATACAATCCTTTTTGCATTTTCAGGTCATCGAAAGGAAATCATTTCTTGAACATGCTATGGATCTTTTGCACTGGCAACAAATTTGATGTTTTTCACACTTGAGAACAAACTAGGGTTGCAATAGTGGTGAATATCTGTAGCTCGGGTGTAGGATGAGGGTGAAGGTTCATCCTCTGAGCATGTGGATTGGTTTCTGAACGTTTCATTACCAGGCTAGGTAAAATCTTCAGCAGAGTTTAGGGGTCACCTCCAGTGGTGGGATTCAAATAATTTAACAACTGGTTCTCTGCCCCAATGACTGGCTGGGTAGGCATGACCGTATGGTCATGTAACTGGGTGGGCACGGCCAACTCGACAGCAGTCACTCGCTTCAAAGGCCTCAACAAGATACAGAGAATGAACCTTCACCCTCAGAAACTAGAGTATTTATACAAGATTTCTTCTGGCTACAATTTAGGAGGGAATTTAAAAATTCTTTACTCAGATATTTTTAATTCTTCTATCTTTTAATAACTGTGTAAATGAATTGTCTACTAAATTGCTATAAACTACCTAGAGCTTTAAACTAATGAATAATAGATACTTCTCTAAAAAAATAAAACAGAATAGGATAAAAATGGTGATAGAGAAGAAGATGAATGATATGTTCATCAAAAATCAAAATCACAATATCTGAAAAAAAATATTTTGAATTCCAAACTAAAGTTCTTATTTTCAGTGTAAATAACTTTTCTTCCTTCCAACAGAGTCTCATAGGTAAACTTTCTCAGCATAAAAACAAGTATAAAATATAAAGCAGTAATTATAAAGGTTCCACGGTGTAAATTTGGTTTTGCAACTTGTCTGGAAATTCTCTCGATTTTGTCCTTCCTTGAAATGGATGTTATCCATTTATAGTCCAGTATTTATATGTTCATGCTTTTAAAAAAAACCAAAGCTAACATATTTATCAGTGCTGAATTGCACAGGAAACTGAGCAGAAGAAATATGGTTGAGATTTGGTGAAGTGCAACCATTCCTCATTTAGTGACTATCTTGATTAGCAACCATAATACAATGAAATTTATTACATTATTTATTATCACAGTAGTAAGAAACTTGTTCTCTGACTAAATTTCATGTCCTGACAACATTGCACATGGGAATAATAACAATACTGGCATAGAGACAGCTTTATCTGAATGAGAAAGAAACAACCAGTAATCCTTGCAGAGTGCTTCTATCTTGGTCACTATCGAAAAAAGTGACCAAGATATTTTGCTTATCAACTTGGTCACTAGAACTCAGTAGCTGAACAGGAAGTGTGTGTGTGAAATTAATACATCTTCAGAAAATTTTCCCATCTAAAATTAATTACAGAAAGGGTTTCATCCCCTCAGGAAATATATGCTTATAAGATGGAGGTATTTCTAAATTGCCTACAACCCATAAACTATCAAAATGTTCACCCAAATGATCAAAACAAGTGATTTGTTATCAGACTGCTTACCAGGGGCACAGTGCCAAACCAAGCTGGTTCCTTTTGGCGCGCCTGACATTGCTGGTAGTTTCTGTAGAGCTGTACACCATACTGAGGAAAGATTAATAGTTGTTAATATAGAAAGAGCAACTCCAGCCCATGTAACAGTTTTCTATGGCTGAAAGTGACAAGTTTGACAATACTGTACAGTAAACCAACTTTTCTCTAGAAATCATAGTATTGAGACCCTGCAAATTATTAAAAGCTACCCAATGCAATTGGAGATCAGCAATACAGCAGACAAGATTTGAAGGATGATGGGCTCAGAGCTGAAATCCCATGTCTAGCTAAATGTTACTGAAATGCAGTCTTTTGATAAAGGAAAAATTCAACTTCTGAGGCAAGGTTGCAATAAGGAGGAAGAGAGTGTTTCTCTTTCCTTCCCATTTGGAGGAAAGATGATTTCCTGGAAGTTTCTATTTACATTGAAAGAAATTTCCCATTATTTCCAATGCCAAACTAAATGGCTCTCACCTTAAAGAGACGGAAGGCAGCCATCCAGCATGTGCGACTTTGTTCATCTTCACAGCAAAAGAGCTTCAGTCCTTTGAGTCCACTGCGTGCCTTATGTGGCTTTAAGAGAAAGGAAAAACTGATAAGAACATGACAACACGCAACACACACAACATGACAACTCCGGCTAGACCTTTCTCTTCCACATCTGAAAAAATTCTACATGATTTTGGTCTAGTTTCAATTATCATTATCACGTATCTCTTCCAGCTTGCCGGTCTAGCCTGATCCCCGTTGAATTTTAACATTTTTAGTGTTTTAGGATTGTATTTTAAATATTTAATTGTTTTAACTGTCAGTCAAAGTTTATATGGGTTTTAAAGATTTTTAACTTTTGTATACTGTATTTTTATCCGGCTGTTCACCGCCCTAAGTCCGCAAGGAGAAGGGCGGTATATAAATCCAATAAATAATAAATAATAATAATAAATAATAATAATAATCATTAAGCCTTCTGTTTTCGGGGTACCTTGACTCAGGAACCATCATCCTAAATCAAGATTCTTCCCTTTGGAAGAAAACATTTAAGAAAATTAAGTCATATGTCAAAAGCAGGCTCTTAGATGTCCAAAATGCATATCCATTGGGTTTTGCTCTTGCTTTATTTTTTGAGTTTATTTATTTTTATCAGCCTTTAAAGAATGATAGTTCTATTCTTTTTATATTGGACTTGTCAAGAATATTAAGTTATTCCCAGTTGAAACTTCAAAGTAGATGCTTATTGCAACTCTTCCTGAGTTTGGGCCTAGGATTTTTTTTTTTCTATAATACGGAACCATGTTTAGGTAAGTGGCTTATTGAGAAACATTTTGAGTGACAGCCAACTATTAGGATGGCAATTTTTTTTAATACATTCAGAGGAGAAGTGTGCCTTCAATTTAAATTTGAAAAAGTATCACCAGTTTTCAAATATTGGTCAGCATTCTAAATTCTCTTTATAGAGATTCAAGTTCAGGTTTATTATAGTAGCTGAGAAATGTTTTATACAACATAACATATGTACATAAAATTATAAAATACAAAGTAATTAAAAACCAATTTAAAAAATAAAATAGATACGTGTAAAAAGAGTTTAAAAGCAAACCTTAAGATACTAAAAACAGAATGAAACATTAAAAGAAAATTATTATTATTATTATTAGATTTTTTCATGCCCCTCTCAGCTCAATAACATAGTAATAACAGTACATTAATAAAATATAGTTATTTGAATATTGAGAGTTAAATTAAGAATCCTCAAAATATTAAGAAAAACTTTATAAACCACATCTTCCAAGAGAATCAATGGTTAAAGTTAGGGTCATACATTGATTTACCTATTGTGCCTTTTACCTGAACCTTAATATTTAATTCTATGGATATTTTAAATGAACCTGATCATTTAAAATTAAAGTTAAAGAGAGATTAAAGTGATTAAAGGTGGAACAAACCCAATATTAATTCTCACTTGTCTTACCTTGATACAAAAGCCATACTCCGTGGGTGTGTTATACTGTTTTTTGCCTTGGGTTATATAATAGATGACTGATTCATTTATGTCAACACAATATTGTAAATGTCGGGGGTCCTAGTATAAGGGAGGCAAGAAAACATATTGTATGTGTGTGTGTATATATATATATATATATGAATTTAGCATCTGATGCAAGTAAGTATCCTACTAAATTAAAATATTTTTTTCTTTGTCCAGAAAAAAGTAGCTTTCATAACTACTACTAATAATAATAAATTTATGGACCAGGAGGTCTATGTTTAATTGTTTTGTGTAGTTCCCATCCCAGTTCCCTAAATAAAAGAAGAAAATGTGCACATAACACGTACATGTTTTTAATTTCTGAACAGACACAGCATAGCAGTCAAGAAAAACATTCACATGTCATTAATTCCTTGAATTCACCAGTAGATTTTAGAAATGTGGGAATAATAATATTGAATACTTCAAACAGGATTGCTGAGAAACTGAAGACAACATGTATCATTATCAAAGATGAAAGTTATTATGTATCTTATTTTACTTGTGCTTAAACATATTTTACATTCAGTGAATTCCAGAAATCCATAACATTTGAGAAGCATACTGTAGATTTTACTTCCATTAGTCTCTGATTTGTATGACAGTTCCTGCTTGGGCATACCCAGTTCCATATCACCAGGTTCCGCTATCCAGCTTCGTACAAGCAGCATTATTTTAATGTTGCTGATGCCTAATCCCGATTGCTGTTTTCCTTTCTGGGAAAACTGTTGCAATACCCACTCAGAACTGTTTCCATAGCAAAAAAACAAACAAACAAACAAACAAAAAACCATTACATCTTGCACTCACAAACTTACTTTTGACATGCCTTTTGTTGAGTAATAGAGGCCAGAACGCCGGAGAGAAAAGTAAAATCTTTTCCAGGCTTTGCGGCCAACTTCCTTCAGATTCAGGAACCCTTGGATTTCAGGGCAGCTTCCTGAATTTAGAACATTCTGGGGGAAAAATGGATTTAAAGATTCAGGCTGCATTACAAATTTACTGGTAATTTTCCTTGATAATGACTCTTAATTGCTTCTTTTTGAGTGGTGGGGAATTATGAGAGGAGGGAAAACTGTGGCAGAAATTTTGTGTTGCATGATTTAGATTTGTAGCATGCAGCCCTGGGAATATGAAATGTTTCTAAAATATCTGTTGACATCCTGCTATTTGCTGAGCTTAGTTTTCTTCTTGTATATGTTTCATAACCAAACTAGATAATATCAATGGTATTTTGACACAAGGGAGTCTGGTTTACTTTATTTTCTCCTTAAAACTCCTCAAAGATGTTTTCATTGTCAAAAAAACCACAGTAGTAACTTGGTACTCATTGTTAATTCATTTTGGGCAGAGCATCAAATACTAAAAATGATGAATACCAAGCAAACCATGTGTCTTACCACATGACCCTTTATTTCAACAGGAAGGAGTAACATGTTATGAGGCCAACGTCAGCAAGTTCTACCTTGTGTGACAAACACCTGGAGAAAAATGAGCCGTAGGGCAAGATTTTCTCTTCAAAATGCACAGAGTACAGAATTCAATGAGTTTTGAAGCAGTTGAATACCAAGGTATGACTGTTATTTCATCAGGGATAGAGCAAAAAAAAAATGTATTATATATTTTGAAAATCCAGGTGTACACAACATGCATCCTCATGTGAACTCTGTTACTCATTCTGTACCACCCCTACCCACCCCTAACACACCAAGTCATTTTACCATCACAACTTGCTAGCACAAATGCAAATTTGGGACAATATGGTTGGTTAGATCTACTTTGCCTCATTTAAAAACAAAACACAGAACTTTCATACCTGAATTATGAAAATTTAGATGACTACCTGATATCAGCAAGTCATTAGCTACTAGTTAGTGATCATATGAATTTTTGTGGACCACATATAGTAGCCCTAGGTTTTTCCAGAGTTTGGTAATGGATGCAGAGCAGAAATTAAAGGGCAGAATGTATGTCTTTAGCCTCCTTTCATCTTTTAAACTCTTTCTAAACTCCCAGAAATCACTACCACAGAGGCCAATAGGTATACTTAATATATCTTCCAGAAACAAAAAGCTGAATATCCAATCATAAAAGGTTGACATAGTTTAAGTTCAAGTGATATTTTAAAAATGGAAAATATCAGAAGCAATAATATATTTAACACAGTATTAAGTATTACAGAGTAATTTCTGGAAAATTCTTGTCCTTTATGAATTTGTCTACTGTTTTTAAAGCCATTCAGAATTAAAGCAATTAATTCTTTTAATCTAATTGCATGCTTTGTGGAGAAATACATTCACTTCTCTGGCTGGAATTGATTGCCAATAAATAAATAAATTTTACAAGAAAAGATTTGAACAATTTATTCCTATTGTGCAAAATTTTACAGATACAATACATTCCACCTGTTACCTTTCATGATGGATAAATAACTAAAGCAATAAAACTTATTTTGCAAATTTCTGGCTGTTTCCTGCCCAATATAAAGTGTCAATAACTAGCTTCTGTATCAAAGCATCCAAGACCTCTGTTTTCTCCTTTTGAATGAAAGAGGAACTGAAAAACCTTTGAATGAGTAAAGCAGGAATGACCCAAGTTCCCTTTTTGCACATCCCGGATTGCAAACATTTTTTCTTGTAAATGTGTGGCAAACTGTCAAAACAGACACTTGGTATCATATTTGAAGAGGGAGACATGTTGCCAGAATGTCGAAATCTCTGTTTTACATAACCAAAGCCCCCAGAGCAAAAACAATTAACCAAAGATGAGTATATCTCTCCTCAATAATATCACCAAATCACAATCATACCCCCTGTGGTCTATATTTTAGCAGGCCTTTGGGATTTGAAGGGTAGACTTTGTCTCATTTACCCTTGAGAGTGAATATTTGTCTGAATAATTTATCCTCAGCGTTGGGAATTTTGTTGTGATTCTATTTACAGAATCCATTTTTAATATTGTTTTAATCTTATTATTGATCTATATAATCTTACTACGAGATCTATAAATTATCATGCACAACAAACAGAAGCTTCTGAAGATACACATACACAAACACATGTATGTGCCAGTGGTGAAATCCAAATTATTTTACTACCAGTTCTGTGGGCGTTGCTTGGAGGGTGTAGTGTGGCTTGGTGGGCATGGCAAGGGGAAGGATACTGCAAAATCTCCATTCTCACCCCACTACAGGGGAAGGCTACTGCAAAATCCCCATTCTCACCCCAATCTGGGGCCAGCCAGAGGTGGTATTTGCCGGTTCTCTGAACTGCTCAAAATTTCTGCTACCAGTTCTCCAGAAGCTGTCAGAACCCGCTGGATTTCACCCCTGGTATGTGCCTTTATATATACATGTATGCAATGGTGAAATCTCTGTGGGCTGCCACCGTTCGCTTCCCACGCATGCACAGTGCACGCCAAATGTGCAGTGTGTGCATGCACATGTGCAGTGCATGCCAAATGTGTGCTTCACGCAGAAAAAGGAGCCTTTTGAAGGTAAGTAGAATAGTGGGGGCGGGGGGGGCAATAGCTGTGCCACACTATTCGCTAGAAAGCTGGATTTCCTGCTTTCTAGCAAATATAAATCACGCAGCACAGCTGATCGTTGGACATACTGGTTTGCCCGAACTGGTAGCTTTTATTGTTACCGGTTCGCCCGAACCGGTGTGAACCGGTAGCATTTCACCCCTGCATGTATGCATAAGTGTCACCCCCAGCACAAAAAGATGACTTGTTTCTTAGGTAAAGGAAAAAGATAATTACCTGTATGAGTTCTAAGTGGGACATGCCTTTATTAGCTGCATCCTGACATCTGGAAACCATAACTTCAGGAAATATTGATTGCTATGATAGGGAAGAAAGGAAAGCAGAATAAAATCATGCATTTGGACTGTCATATGCTGATCATGGTGTTCTTAAACATACTGTTTTAATACCAAAGGGAAAAAGTGGTATGAGTGCTATGATGTGAATTTATTTTTAGATTTTTTAAAAAAGAAGTCGATTGTACTTATACTTGTAGTGGAAACCCCTACTAAAATTGTAAAAGTTTGACTTTCAAGTTTCCATAAATGTTATTTTATGTTTACTCATGGGGTGGTGGTGTTGGGGTTGGATATTTTTGGGTCAGCATTGATTTCTGTTGACTACCTGGACTAGTTCCTGCATTTTTTTTGCCATTATTGTTCTAGAAGTGATTTGTTTGAGTTTTAATAGCATGGGAGCTCATTTTGGGGAACGAGGTAAATACTTTTGCTGGAATATAGTACACATTTTGCTTGTGTTATTATCATTTCTTTGTTGTAGTGAAACAGTGTTTAGTTTCTGTACTGATCTATTTTCTCAAACTAATAGTGTTACAAGGCAAGCAGTTATGGGTAACTGGTGATCTATGGACCACACTGTGGGAATCATTATTTTTTGGATTAACATTAGAGATGTGAAATACAATGTTTTTACTAAATAATAGCATCAGGGAACACTATTTCATTTCTGAAATTTGGAATTGTTTAAAAATGAAAAAATGAAATAACTACAGGAATAAAATGATATTTGTTGCTACTTTTAAGGTTGTTCCAACTTACTGGTGAGCTCTTGAACAGCTCATATTTAGCATAATTCTTCCGGAAAACAAACCGACTGTCACCTCCCACAGGCCATGTGGCCTGAACCTCTACCACAGACTCATGGTCTTCTAAGATCCGCTCTGGAGAAAACAATGGGAGGAAGAAACACACTCCTTTAACATCATAGCTACATTCAGAGAGTCATTTAAAATGCTAGACGCATATAGACAAGGAACTGGAAAAATCTGTTAGCCATCATGTTCAATTATCTGATCCCATTTTGTAACCTAGTTTTCCCCAGTCTCTGAAAGGGGCATCACATAGGAGTCTTGATTTCCTTTACATAGAAAATAGTTTTTACTCCTTTATATTCTAATTGTTTATGTCCTAGAAATTATTTTATATGGTGAAGCATCCTTTTACATTGGACCAACCCAGGGGTGGGCTTCACTTACCTTTGCTACCAGTTCAGTCGCTCGTGCGTTACTTCTGCACATGTGCAGACCGTATTTGATGATGTCCGAGCAGGTGGGAGGAGCTTCCCACTACCGCTACCGGTTTCCCCAAACCAAGGCAAACAGATAGTAACCCACCACTGGCCTAGTGCTCACCCACCTATGTGAGCACTAGACCCCCCCCCAAAAGGGGAACACTTGAGCATACTTGCTTTTCATTGCAAAAAAGTTCATTTTTATTTTATTATTTTCATTTAAAACATTTCTGGATATATGTGACAGAATGTATGTTCATGGATATGAATGCATGTACATGCACACATATACTCGCAGTCTGGGCTTTCTTTCTTTTCCTCCTCACCTAGAGATAAGTGATGATAGACCTCTACCAAAGACCAGCAGTCATCATGTAAAGAATGGGTTTTCTGCACCAGCATCTCACAAACATGACGGGCCGTGGTCCCTGCTGTGACTTCCAAAGAACAGCAAGTTCGATCTTCACTGTAAACTTTTACTACCTGGGAGAACAGAAAAGATTCAGAGAATAAGCTCAAACACTTACTAGGATTGGCCTGTTCAATCCCATGAGCAAAGATATAAGAATAACTTTTAAGAATTCTGACACAAATACACATACAATTCATGTACTCCAATTTCCTGGTTTTTCTTCAGGTTTTTTTTAAAAAAAACTTCTGAACAATAACAATATACAATAACTTATACTTCATTCTTTGAAAATGGTACTGGAGCAAAAATATTATACCACAAAGAAAGACTCTGAAATATATGTAAAGAAGTTTAGAGAAGAGGACAGAATTTGCAAAAATGGCTAAATTGACTTGCTTGATTAGGAAAAAGATAACAAATACATTTGTCAGTGACTGGAAATCCTTCATGGACTTGTTTCTGAAAATGGAAAAAAGGAACTTGTAATGTATGGGTTTCACAATTAGAAAGAATAGGATATGGAAAGAAGGGAACCATGATATAGCTATAGAGAGAAAGAATAAAATATAAATGCATGTATAACTGCTATAAAGAAAATTGGAAGTCACTTGTTTATATCTTTTTTCATTTTATTTCTTTTTTGTGTTTTCTCTTTTATTTTTTACTTATAGATTTATCACTTTACTTTTCCTTTAATAAAGTTAATATAGTTTGTACTTCATTCTTAGGTTCAGTTTTTTCCTGCTTGACATAATTTCTGCGGTCAACTACAGATGGAAAAACCCATCTAACTGATGGTTCCCAAATTAATATGCAAACTGACACAATTTATTCGCAAAGAAGTTATCTGAGTTTTGCAATGTAGCTCTCAACAACAACAAAATGTGTATATGGAAATCTATCATGGGGAAAACACATACTAAAAAAGAATACAATGAGATACATGTGCCTTGTTACATGGACATTTTATTAAAAGAATCATAAAAATGTAGGTTTCAACAGGAATGAATATGTGGTTCAAAAATATGAAGGTTGAAGGAATCAAAAGACACACATTCATTTGCCTTTAGCTATTTCAACATGATTGTCCATTGAAGAGTGATAACTATCAAGTTCAGTGAATAGTGAATTTGCAATAAACTATTGCACCAAGAAAAGTCCCAGACCCAGAGCCCTCAGCAATTTAGAGGATTCTATCAGTTTGCTCAGAAAAGGGAGGGGTAAATTCTTCAGCAGATGAAAGTTAGGGAGAAAAAAATATTTTTGTTTATCCATATTCTATGTATTTCAAATGTTCAGATTGTTTCAGAAATCTCATTTATCATTAGCTATTACAACCTGATTTACAGGTGTATCAAAATGACCTGTTTGAGGCTTACATACTTCCATTTATCATGCATGAAGGCAACAGCCAAGCAAAAAGGAAAAGATGTTGCTTTTCTATCTCCTACATTCCTCCTACATGATGGAAACAAGATGGCTACTAGCTGGTTACTGGTTGGCTACTGATGGAAATAAGATGTTTAAGACGATGTCAAATGACCAGCACTGATTTTATGTTTTTATGAATGAGTCAGTTCTGAAATATCTCTGCTACACTTCAGTTATTCCACAAGAGGGAGTAAATCTATTATTTAAGTAACAGAATTCAGTTAAATATATTCTGCTTAAAGATAATTGAGGATATATTGTTCAGTTTATTAAATGAGATTATCCAGGACAATTTCTCACAATTATTGATAGTCTTGTATTCTAATTCCTGACGACAAAGGTGAAATGTATTATAAATATACTGAGATTTTCTCTTTATTGTTTTTTTAAATAAAAATGATATTCAAGAGAAACTCTTAAGACTTATTTTAAAAAAGAGATAGGATGGGATGTGTTTTAAACATTCTTCCACAGTTAAATTCAAATTTCCAGGGTATTTAAGATGGGGAAAAAAATTAACAAAACTTCTTCTGAATTGTGTAAACACTCAGTGTATATTTTTAAATATATTTTATGTCCATTTAATTATATTGTTTACATTTCAACTCTTCTATATTTGTGTTTTTGTATAAAGGCTGTTAATAAAGGAGGGTACTTAATTCCTTTAAAGAACTGGATTCTAGTTCATCTAGTAAAAATCCATGTTCGAGATGCCAGTAGTTGAATTATCAGACTATCATTATTATTTTCTTAGTCTCGTATTTTCTGTGAAACGTATGGAGAGAGAGAGAGGGAGGAAGGGAGGGAGGGGTAGGGAGAGGGGGAGGAAAGAGGGGGGGGAGAGAGATTGATTTTAGGAAAACTATCATTAATTTGGGGTTTTGATGAGAAAAAATCTTAATATATTTGTATTCCTCACTCCTCCTTCCACAGTCCAGGTATGAGAATGTCCCTGTTGCCATTATTAAGCATATCCATGCAATCACAGTGTCCCACGATCTCATGTTTGGTATTTGTGACTTCCTGCCAGTTTCTCCATTAACTTTGCTTTTTGGCAGTGGTGGGTTGCTACTGGTTCGCCCGATCCGGATCGGGCAAACTGGTAGTGATAGTAGTGAGACGTTCCGTCCACCCGCCCAGACGTCTCTGAACATGCGCAGAAGCGTTGCGTGCACGCCCATGAGCGAACCGGTAGCGTCCAAAATTGAAACCCACTACTGCTTGTTGGAAAACAATAGTGAGGGTCGCAATTGGCAATCACATATGACTACAAGTTACTGCAATGTCATAATTGTGAGCCAACTGTCCAGTGCCTGAATCAGTGGTGAAATCTAAATTTCTTTTCTACAGTTTCTGTGGGTGTGGCTTGGTGGGCGTGGCTTGGTGGGGTCATGTGACTGGGTGGGCATGGCTATGTAACCATGTGACTGGGGGATCAGAAGACAGAAGCTAACGAACAATGTCCTGCTGCAGGAGGTTTGGATTAGATGACCTCCAGGTCTCTTCCAGCTCTGGATTATCCTCTGAAGCTGCGTCTAGTGCCAGGTCCTTCTTCTCCTTTTTCCTTCCCTCCTTCCCTTTCTTTTTCTTTCCTTCCTTCCTTCCTTCCTTCCTTCCTTCCTTCCTTCCTTCCTTCCTTCCTTCCTTCCTTCTTTCTCTTTCTTTCTCTCTCTCTCTTTCAAAAATGGACCCTCCCATATGCACACCCCTGTTTTTTGCCTACACCCCACATTTTTTGTCTAGCATTTTTTCAAAGAAGCTTGCTGGGAGCAAAAAAAACCCCACTTCCCCCACCCCCGTAAAAGAAAGGCTCCAACGATCGCATGCCACAGCTGTGATCGTCAGAGCGTCTTTTTTTTCTATCTTTTAAAAACATTTTTTTTACTACCGGCTCAGGCGAATAGGTAGTAAAAAATACTTTTTTTAAAAAAGGCTCCGATGATCGCATGGCACAGCTGTGATCATTGGAGTCATTTTTTTACTGTTTTAAAGCATTTTTTACTCACCTGAGCTGGTAGTAAAAAAATGTCTAAAAGTAAAAGTTTAAAAAGTAAAAAAAAAAAAGTTCTGACAATTGCAGATGGCTCACCTGATCGTTGGAACTTTTTAAAAACATTTTTTACTATTAGTTCGGCGAACCAGTAGGATTTTTTACTACTGGTTTGGGCGAATGGGACCGAACCGGTAGCATTTCACCCCTGGCCTGAATCATGATAATATGGCCAGAGCAGGAATGCTATGATAGCCACAACTACTGAGAATTAATCGTAAGTCCCCTCATTCAGCACCATCATAACTTCAAATGGTTGTTAAATGAGTAGTAATTCAATGAGACTAGCTGAATACTCTAAATTTTGTAGCTAAATGGTAGCTAATTTTCACCATGAATACAGATCCTTTAGTTAACAGCCTCGGAAGCAAATTATGTTTGGCAGACTTAAAGAACTGTAGGGAGTTGTGATGGCTCAGCAATTAAAGATGCTGAACTTTTCAGTTGGAAAACTGACAGCCCGAGTTCGATACCCAAGCACAATGGGATGAGCTCCCATTCCTGCCCACCTAGCAATTCAAAAGCATGCAAATGCAAGTAGATTAATAGGTACCACTTCGGCGGGAAGGTAACAGCATTCCGTGCACCTTTGGGGTATAGCCATGCTGACCACATGACGACAGAAAATGTTTTTGGGCAATCCTGGCCAAAGGGTTGACATGACTGGACAGGAAAACCTTTACCTTTTACATGATTGTAACTGTTAAGGATTGCTGTCATGACATATAAAACTTTTGAAACAAGCATTCTACTATTACATTACACGATCATTCTTACCTGTTACCTATTACCTAAAGCCTGAAAATATCAATAAATATTACAAGCTGTTTGAAATTAAGTGTATCTCCTTTATGTTCCTTATTTCTAGAAATACAAATATCCTGCATCATTATTCCTATGTTTTCCCCCTTTGTTTTACATTTAAGTATTATATTATTATTTCAAACAAACATAAAACCTATCATACTGTGTTTTGCAGAGTGTTCTAGGCATCAGTCAGTGGAAATTTCATATTTAATTTTTAATGCTACTTTTGCTACTATGATTTCTGTTGATGTTACTGTTGATAACACTATGCAATGTGCAAAACAGTATTTATACACTAGTGATCTGATAGGTTCTATTAAAAATTCCCATTATCATCCAGGTTTTAGAGCAAACAAATTTAGATTTTGCTAAGTTCCAAACCAGTGAGGGCTGTACCAAAGGGATAGCTATAGTCCTTTAGTGAGTCGCTTTTGCACAACTTCCCAAAGGTATGCCACCAAACAACAACACTGCACATTCCTTGCAGGTATTTAAGATGAAAGGCATCCTTCTTGCAAAGACTTGGCAGCTACAAAAAGTAATTTAAATTCCATGAGAAATATTAGATTTTAATAGCTATACTACATAAGTAGTGGGTTCTATGTCTTAGTTTATTACATTAGCTAAAGGTATGCCTTTAATTGCACTGAAATCTAGAAAATTATTGTTTAAATTAGCATTGATGGCTGGAGGTTAATAGACAACCAATGTCCACTGATCCATGCTAAAGCAGGCTAAGAAACATTTAGAATGCAACAAACAAATAAGAAATAAAGTGGTTTTTGGCGCTAGCACTAAGAACTAATCTTTGGAAAGGAGAGATTATGCACTTACAGAATGTATTTATTTATGAGAGCTATAACGTACAAGCTATAAAAATAAGTAACATCACTGGATGGCAGCAAGGATTTAAAGTTTTCTGTGTGAATTGGCTGCTATCTAGTGGGCATCAGCTTTTTGTAGCCCAGATATAATACACCTAACTTATTTTTCAATAATAATTTTCAAATTATTGCTTTAGGGTATTACAACTTTAATAACACCTTGATCAACAGAAGCCATTGAGTGAAAGGCAGTTTTGTTTCTATAGTTTGCAGTTAAAAAAAATCATAATGGGTTGAGGGGGGGTGAGGGTGTAACCTGTAACTTCCAGAAGGCTACTAAATGTAGCATGGTAGCATGGCTTCTACAAAATTGGGGTTGCTAAAAGTTATACTTCAAAAATATTTGGAGAATCACTGTTTTCCCATTGCTGCCCTGAAGACTGCAAATGAAACTTCTCTTAATACAAAAGTGTAGGGGTCAGATGAGAAAGCAAGAAGTGTTAGTTTATAAAAATGTATGGTCACTGGTCACTTTCAGAGATAAATAAAAATGCATGGTCACTTCATCATTATCTTGTCTGTCCCTTAGTACTTGGAAATAAAAATATAGAGGATGAAATCAATCTTTTTTTTAAAAAAAATTGATTTATATGCCACCCTTCTCTGGAGACTCAGGGCAATGTGTTAAGCAATAGCCTTCATACTTTTATATATTTTATACGAAGTCATCTTATTGCCCCCACAAACTGTGTCCTCAATTTATCTACCTTAGAAAGGATGGAAGGCTGAGTCAACCTTGAGCCTGGTGAGATTCGAACTTACAGTAATTGCAGACAGCTGGAGTTAATCACAATGCATTAGTCTGCTGAGCTATCCAGGCTCGTGTTTCTGTTTCTGAATTGTGAAAAAAAATCTTCAGTGTTGCTTTCTAAATTCAATCTTCAGCTTCTTATCACAGACAACTTGGCCACTACTTTCCATGCTCTTCTATATTCCATAGTAAGTTATTATACTACAATACATGATATATGGAGCTTCCTGTGAATGTTTAATATGTCCTTTTAAAGGCAGGTGAAATGGAATCAGTTCCCACATATGAAATGGAGTTAAAGTATCAATTAAAATTTGAAATGGTCAACTGGATCAGTACTTTTTACTGAAAGCAATAAATCTAATCAGTCACAATATAATTTCAAGAACTTTTCACGTGTTAACACTTGAGGATACCAGTCTGAGAAAGGGTGCTCTATTTATCAGAATTACTATGTAAAATTGAAAGAAAGATTATCCTCTCTCCATAAAATAATCTACATTTAAAATGGAAATGGCATTTGACTGGGAATCCTATAATGGAGATAAAATGAATTTTAAATTTTAAGCAATATTTCTTTGGGGTACATCTAGAAAGTCCTACAGAGATGATAGTAACATTCTCACAGTAAGTGAATATAGGCTTGCTGCTTTTTCTTAATACAATTCTGATGTCTCTTACAGTCCACCATAGTATTGCTATTTATTGTGATATAAATGTGGATTATTTTATTTCATAAAAACATATATTATTATAATATTTATTAGCAATCATAACCAGACAGCAAGAATAAGATGCTTTTAAAAATGTCTTTGATGTGGGCACAGGCAGGCTAGCATACCAGCTGATAGTAGATTATCAGATGATTTGTCAGCCTGCCTCTGCCTCACATCAAAGTCCTTTTTTAAAAGCATATCTTTAGATAAGAAACCAAAGAGACATCAAGTGGACTCCAATACTTACAAAGCAGCTGGAAGCCTTCCATCCCATAATTAAAGACTCCCAGCCGATGCTCCCAGGCTAGTTAAACAAAACCTGAGAATCCTGGCAACAATTTCTAAGGGAACCAGCTTTGCCATCTTGTCCTATGAACTCAGAGTCCAAAGCTGTAATTTTCCCTTGACTGTTCTGTCCATACTTTATGGAAGGGGGGAAATAATGGATAATACTGAATGTTATGGATTCAACTGTCAGCTCTTGAGAACAGAGCAGACCCTGCAATTTAGGGTCAGATTATGTTGTAACGATATTCTAAAAACTAATCATTTTGATGGATGTTTCATGTAGAACAAAGGAATAATTGGCTAATTTTTTGCAACATGGGTGGCTGAAACATGGTTAACTAATTTGCAACTCACTGTGTTAGAATGGAACTTAGAAGAATTTCAGGGAACCTTTAGAATTAACAAGAAAACAGAATTACAATATTTTTAAAGATACTGAAAATTGAAACAAACACAGAAAAATAAGGAAATACATTACAAGAGATCTCCAGGTTTCAAATTGATATGCTAAAGGATTTATTTAATTAAAAATTGTTGATAAAAATAGTGTCTGGATTCATATGTTGCATGAAACAAAATAAAAAGGAACACATTTGCACAACGTGTGAATCTAGCCAATTATAATACCTTGTCAGGTTATTTAGTTATAAATCATTCTTACCATGGGCCAGCAGGCAATTTTCACTTAATGTTTATACATGACTGCTTTTTTTTTTTTTTGGTAATCCTGCCAAAATGTACCTTGGTACGCTTTTTATCATCCCTGAATTGCAAGACTCAAAAACAACCTCCCTGAAACTGGTTCCTTTCATCAAAGACCATATCACTTGGAACCTGTGGAATTGAAATAAATCATTTGTACCAACTACATTGGGAGAAGCTACTCTAAACTTGGCAATGGCTACTCTAAATTTAAAGGTGGCTGTAATGAGAGGGAAAGATCCTCTAGGCCTATCTTCAAAGGCATTTTGACTATGCTTCTGTTTTATTCCAGCTTTGAAATATATATATATATATATATATATATGAACCTGTAAAGTTCTTCTAGGTTTCTCCTAAGAATTCAGTCCCTAAAGACTTCCATATCTCCATGAAATTTTCTTGAATACTCATGGTCTT
Source organism: Coluber constrictor foxii (assembly GCA_038048745.1). Lineage (NCBI taxonomy): Eukaryota > Metazoa > Chordata > Lepidosauria > Squamata > Colubridae > Coluber > Coluber constrictor. The sequence goes on from CM075961.1 coordinate 78,990,886, forward strand.
CTGAAATATTTGCTTGGTTTACAGTTTAGTCTTTATCCTGGGATTATCTAGGAACCTTAGCTTTTCCCAGATTAGTCAAATCAAATAGGTACTGCCACCTAGCTGGACCAGCAAGGAGAAACTGATATAGCCCTGGCCCATCTTCCTCTTTTCCCAAATGCAAATAGATACACTTACATGAGAGCCACCTTCATGCTGTGATCCTGGCCCCAGTGTGGAGCTGGTGAGGATAGGTGAGTTTGAGGGACTACAGAGTTCTGGAAACGGGTTTGGGATAGAAGGCAAAGATAAGGTATGAGTCTTTTCCTCCTTCATTTTTCTAAAGGAAAAGAATGGAAAGATTGTTATAAATGGGTTAGCTACTAATAGGGCATCTGGGTTAGTCATTATTGTTGTTGTTGTTGTGGTTGTAAGCTTTTTTTCTAACTAAATTTGTATTCTGTCAGAGCTAATCTGCTAATCATGTTATTTATATGCATAGGAAGGGCTATTATTGAAACACAAATGTTTGCACATCTACCAAAGTATCTCAGGCGTCATAAAAGGCAAGATGTAGGTATACATATTTATTCAAGCAGTCACCAGGAAGTCAAAGTGCCCTGCATGACATGGCAAGTGGTCTAGCCCCATAATACAAAATCAATTGCTCCTCATAGAAACATGATGGATATAGTTGAGGGTGCTATACAGGAGGTTTTGAAGAAGAGATTGGTCAATCTTTTGTCTGAAACTGTCTAGGGTTTCCTGCTTGAGCAGAAGGCTGGACTAGAAGACCCAAGGTCCTTGCCAAATCTGTTATTCTGTAGCCAGAACCAAATGTCGATGAGACACTCATTATCTCCTGGAAATCTCTATTTCCCCCCCCCCCCCCCGATACTGTCTATTTTTTATCCCACAAGCAGCAAGCTGCAGAGAAGAGTCAGATAATTCCTACCAGAAGTTTGAACTCATCTCTTGCATATAATTAAGTATTTCAGATCAATAGATCACATTCAACATTTATTGCCCAGACTTTAGATCACTCTGTACTTGTTCACAAAGAGCTCATTCAACAGTCAGTAGACTCGGCAAACTTGCTATATCCATTTTTGTGTGTCACTAGTACTGTGAGCAGACAAGAAAGCAAATATTTAATTCTTTTGGCTTTTTCTTCCCCAATCCTTCTGTGTTACTTCAGGTTTGTAATCTGTATGCACGGCCATTACTGAGGATGAAAGTTTGCACATCTACCAAAGCATCTTGAGGCACCACAAGAGACAAGGTGTGCAGATTTATCTAAGCAGTTACCAAGGAATTCAAAATGCTCTACATGGCATGGCAAATGGTCTAGTACTGGAGTTCAAAATTAACTGATCCTCAGTTTCAGAATTAAAATGAAATCAAGTAACTTTAGATCAAGAATGTACAAGAAAGCATGTCCTAAGAAGTAGCAGAATGGCTGATTCCAATCATTAGGCTGAGCCTTAAGAAGTAGCAGTATGGCTGATTTTGACCCAAATGTTCAACTCAATTTTGTTTATTACAGTCATAGACCAGAGACCAGAACAAATAAAAACACTCAGTAAATATACAATTAAAAATTCTAGTATAAAATAATAAATAACATCTAAAATCTATGATAAAATCCAGTCTGTTAATTATACATGGTCTAACTATACTAAAATTACAATCCATAAACTGTGTGCTCCTTTGTCAGTTTAATACTAAAAGGGAAAGGAATAAACAGTGCAAAGGGTTTGCCATATAACTATGGTTGAGTAGACTCATGTTTCCGACAAATCCCCAGTGCTGCTGTGCAAAAGGTCATTGGCATGCAGACTCAGCAGATTATCCAAAAGTTAATGTGACTCTCACAGAAAAAAGTTATCTATCATGTCAAATAAAAGATTTGCATGCTACCTATCAATTTTGGTTCTAATATTTCATTTTGATCATAAAGTGATAAGTTTAATAAACCATAGATAATACTAATAATCTATTCCACTTGTTCTACGACTAAAACAGAAGAAGCTATCAGCCTATGAGCCACATCTCATTTTTTTCCCTATGTCTAGATGAGATACAAACATAAGTTGCAAAATAATTAATTCAAAATATAGAAAGCAGATTTCAAGACTCCCCATAATTTTTCCTATTTTTCAATTATGTGGAAAATACAAGGCAGAGTCATTGCATTATTCACTAATAAGCTTGGTGTATCTTATACTCTGCTCATATTCAGAAATAATTTTTTATGAATAGTTATTTCTGGCACTGATATTGATTCCAGAGAAAGCTGAAAGGTCAGACAAAATTTTCTCACCACTGATTTCTATCTCTACAAAGACAAACCTTTTGTGGTATCACAATGATTTGCTCCATTGTAACATACCTATTTGCTTCGATGAACAGAGGTTGAGAACGCTTGACCACATCAGTGTGGGTCAGAAAGTTGCTCTGCTCATCATTGCAAAGGGTTCCAGTATGATTAGATGGCAGGTCACCCTCATAAGAGTTGCCCAACATCCTGCTAAGGGTTTTTTTGGGAGTTCCACGATCCATGTCATTATCTGTAACAAATAAAAATTTGACTAACTCTTCCAAAATAAGATGATGCAAATATCCAGATAGAACAAGATTCGGAGAGGTAAATGCAAGTTATTTTTAAAGCAATTCTTCAAAACATTATCACATTTCATTTTCTTTCTATCTTTTTTTACATTAAAAGTTACTGTTTTGGGGAAGTGACAGGATCATGTAGTTAAATATGTGCACACTAAAGTTGTGCAACACTTCATATTCAAAGGGCAAAAAGATGTGCATGTTTAGTGAAATGGTTAATGGTGATGGTTAACCACGTTCCCCTCCCCCCCACACACAATATTATTACAATTATTCCATTCTAACTTAAATTAGACCAGGAGTGTCAAACTCAAGGCCTGGGGGCTGAATCCGGCCCACAGGGTGCTTAGATCCTGAGCTCCATGTTCGCTGGCAGAGGATTGCAGGAAACGTCACAGCCAAATATGGAGCTCACAAGGGCCACGTGCAGCTCTCCTGAATTCCATTTTCACTGGCAGAGGGTTGCGGAGGCCCTCACAGCCAAAAATGGAGCCCGGGAGCCCGTTTTCGCTGGCAGAGAGCTCAGGCCACCACAGGCTCCTCCAACACGAGTGACATCGAGTTGGCCACACCCACCTTGCCCCCCCCCCAAGGTCAAACACAATCCTGATGCAACCCTCAATGAAATTGAGTTTGACACCTCTGAATTAGACAATAAAACACAGCTCAAAAGTTGCTTATTTGTAAAACATATGAATCACCTTCAAGTTCTCAAAGCGACATACACAATTAAAAACATTGTTTGTGCTGCTAAAAACGGCATTGTTACTGTCTTTGGTAAAGTTCCAAGGGAAATTATCTTCCCTGAGCTAATTTTGGTAGCACTGCAGGAGCATAATAAATGGAGTTATAACCCAGCAATCTCACCAAGGCAATTAGTCAGTGATCTGGTTGACAAGGAAAAATAGCATACAGGTAACCAAATGAATCCAATGTCAACTCGCAAAGCGTCCCTGGCCTGCTCTCAAGTTGCCATTGTTTTAAGTGACTATATTAGGGCATCGGTTGGAACCTGACATCCATCTCATTCTCTCCTCTAACTTCACAGAACAATATCAGCTCTGGAGTATCTGGATATGAGTATTGTCAATGGGTTCCCTTAAACTCAAATATTATAATGATGAGATAAACCATACAGAAGGCACATAGATAATTGTACAGTTGATTCAAGTCCCAAAGGAGAATAGAAGCCTCAATTCATTTTTGTGAATAATGAGTATGGCAGTATGCAAAACAAATTTGCATTAAAACAAACAAGATTTGTTTTAAGCATGGTTTCTTGAATAAGGAAACATATGGTTATATTAAGTTATAAACACACCACATTGTGCCAAAACAAGCCAACCCACATTATGGCTTAGTATAACATGTGACACATAAGTCATTTAATTTCTCTGTTTTATTTAACTTCAGTTATTTTTCAATCTGAACGTTTATAGTGTTTTATATGAGTTGCAGGACAGTCTATGTGGCTATTCCCATTATTTGGATTTTGTTTTTGTTTTGTTTTTGGTATACAACTGTCCCAATGTATACTACGTTGAAACACAGCAATATTTTTATGTATTTTGATTTGATTTAACTCAACCTTATTTATAAGAAACTTAAAGTGGCTGATGTACATAATACGTCTTCTCGCTATTTTCCCCACAAAAACAACCATGTGAGATGGGTTGGCTTGAGAGTGAGTGAGTGAGTTGCCCAGCCAGTTTACATGCTTAAGGCAGGGCTAGTAGTCTCAGTTTCCTAGTTTCTAGGCCAACAGCTTAACACTACACCAAACTGGCATTTTTACACAAATCTCCAAATATAATCTGATTTATATGCAGTTTTTCCAAATATAAGATGTTGCTGCCATCTGGCTCTGGCTTTTTTGCTTGTACTTCATTGAAAAATGTAATATTCAGTATATGCATTAATATAAACTTAATGATTACTGTAATATGGGAGAGTGGTATAAGAGGATCACATATGCAACAATGCATTGACAGAAGATACAGTAAGAATATAATGATCAGGCTTAGGTAACCTCTCTCTTGTCCTAAAATAAACTCTGCCCAGTCCATTCAAGCAAATTATAACGCCAGTGCTGCTGTATGAATTAATATCAAGGTCCAAATTATAGGCATATTTCTGAAAAGAAAACAGATACATTGGAAGAACCCAAATATGAAATTATATAATAGCCTCACCCAGCTTGATTCCTTTCCAGATGTATGATCTTCAATACCCAAATTCTCCAGCTACCATGGTTACTGTTGTCAATAATGAGAACTAAAATCTATACTTCTGAAAGATAAACCAAGCTGGGATTGGGGACAAAAAAACTACCCCGTGATATATGAGATTCTTTCCCAGAATTTAATTTTTAGAAGATATTTCCAGCCCCTTTGATGTACAGGAAAAATGCAGAAATATAGTTTTCTACCACATTTCTCAGGTGATATTTATCATAGTTTTTATAGGTACTCTATCAAATCTGCTGTGCTTTTCTGACGAAGAAAAGGCTTTAAAACCATTAAATTTAATAGATTAGGCAACAGATCTACTAGGAAGATGTATGACCTAATTCATTAGGATGTATGCCTAGATAAAACTGAATAGAATTATAAACATCATTCAGATAAAAACTCTGGGAAATGGAAAATATACAAAATTGAATTGAAAAAAATGAAGGACATCATCATCATCATCACTGAGGACATCATCTGTGTCAAAAGAAATCAATGACATTCAGTTACATGAGGTCAATATGGCTATAAATCTAAGTGGATCCAAGCACTACTAACCTTAGAACCTTATGCCAGTTTGCATAAGGCTTCCTGTGAGATAAACATATTTCAATGTCAGACTCTTTGCAGGTATTTCCTCCACAAATGCAACAGATAGGTCAATGGGAAAATGCCTAGTTCATAGTCACATTTCTATTTATCCATTTTGATTCAGATGTACATATGTTTTTACTACTCAGCAAAATTTTTTTAAAAATCTAGCTCTCTTAATGTTCATTTTCCACATTTACCCATGACTTCATTATTAGAATCAGGTAAAGGTGACTCAGGAGTTCTTCTTTGGGTCAAAGAAGCAATGATGACAGAGTTCAAAAAGCAGTTTAGGTGGCACAGAAGTTATCAGAAAGTCTGATTTCACACGCCCTTTATTGTATTGTGCCAACCACTTTTGTGAAACTATGTTTGTTGCTCTAATGTTCTCGTGAGAGTGAAAAAGTGGCTGGGTATATTTTGATAAAGTACTCCACAAAAGTCTTTGTTGTAAATTACCACCAGTTTGGCTTCAAGATGATACAAGAAAATTTGGCCAGCCATATGGAATCTTGCTTAACCTGAACCACTCTTGCCATTCACAAAGAGCAGCAGAGAATTGTGGGGACATTGAAATCTTGCCCCTTCATGGGAAACTCTCCTAAGAATTGATATTTTGTCAGCCTCTAGTCAAAGACTTTTCACGTTTGCCCTCTCTGAGGAAAAACTACAAATAGCAGCCTATTTGTATTCAAGTCCTGCCTTAGTCATGAAAACCAGTAGGGTGACCTTGGGTCCCTACGCTCTCTCAGCATAACCTACCTTACAAGATTGTTGTTATGGAGAAAATAGGAGGAGGAAAGAGGTTTAGATGTGTTCACCACAAGTTGTTTTTAAAATTTAAAAAGGACAAATAAATAAATAGGTTCTTGACTAGTAGGTTTGCAGAATTCCAAATTACCATGAGCTTCATTCGTAAAACCACAAAAACTACTACTTTATGCAACAATTCTGTTCAGATACATCTGCCCTCAAAAATCAATGTAAATTATTTTTGAGCTTTTGACAGGCATTCTTAAAACTTATTCCCCTTGCAAAAAATTCCCGACACAGATTGCACGGGCACACTTTTTTGTCACCAGAGTATAAATGTTGGTTATTTATAAGCCTGTCTGGCAAAAAGAAGTGTGAAAGGAACAAAGATAAAATCTGTAGATTTCTTCATTCTCCCAAATGGAGCCTAAACAATCAGAGACTTTCTGATTAAAAAAAGGCCTCGGCCTCCTCCAAAACAAAACAATAGCATATCCTGGACTATACCACTTCAGATTCCATGGGTGTGAAAGATCACGTGACCAAACAGCTCTAAATTCAACAACAGAAATAAGCATGTTGGTGAAAATCTGGAGGAGGAGCCTACAAAGCATTTAATCATATTATATCTTCTCCCTGCCTCCTTCAAAGTCTCTACTTTGAAGTGGCACAGACATATTAGCAAACTAGGTCAACAATGCAACCATGAACAAATAAATATGAATAATGATCTAAAGGTAACTCAGTGGTTAGATTGGTCCCGCTGCATAAATTAAACTTAAGCACATTTTAGATTTGGATAGTGCAATTACTGGAATTCAACTCTCAGTTCGAAGCAATTCAATTTGCACTTAAGAAAATGTCCTGAAAACAGGATCAGGTTCACAGATTAGGTCTTTATAGTTTCCCACTCTGCAGGAATAATATATCCCAAATGGAATGTTCTTAGTTGATTTCTATGTACAATGCAGAAAATTCCTGAGAAAAATGGTGGCATATGAATTCTTCTCTAAATGTGAAGGATGTAAAAGCTGCAAGAAGTACATCATTTGTCTGAAAAGAAGATATGGGTGAGAACAGATTACCATATGTTCTAGTTTAACTGGAATTGTCCCAATTAAACATGCATTGGTTTAAAAAACTTTCCAGGAAGTAAGGCTATAGAACAGCAAAGGGAGAGAACAAAATTTGTCGCTCTCCTCTCCACTTGCCTTTACAAGGAAAGGAAAAGAGTTTCAATAATTAAATGTGTGCTCTGGATTAGTTAAATAAACTCCCTCCCTCCTTTGTTTTTGCAAATTATGCAGGCAAATGAAGAAGCATCGAAAGAATGCTAAACCCTCTGTCCTGATTTTACTGCTTAAAAATATAGTAAGTCTGTGGGATTGCAGAATTGGGGGCAGGTGATCAATGTTTACCATTTGTATGCCCTCTCTTCATATTGTGTCATGGCTGGATTCACACATCATGTTAGGATAGACTAAAATGGCATTGGATCATTTCTAATTCATCATGTTGTGGGAAGCCAGCCTTAATATGAGGACTAAATGTAATTTGATAAGTCAATATTTGGTTAGATATAACATGTTACATGAACACAGCAACATGTCTTTGTTAAATTGGAATTAGGTTTCAGTGTTCTCTGTGAGCACAGCTTCTGTGTTCATATTTGTACTCTGCCACTTATTAAAGGTTTAGCTGATTAAAAAGTGCAATCTTACATATCACCAAAACGTAAGCAAACCTAATTATCAGTATATTTGTGTAAATGGGTATGGGTGCATGTTGTAAGAAAACAGCAATGTATAATGCCTGAAATTAATTGAATAGGTTTTGTTCTTCCTAGATTTAGCAGCAAAGACTAGGCTTGAGTAGGAAATGTTATAGGACTTTCAAAAAGATGTTTGAAGATGCTATAACCATGGTTGCACATAACCATGAAGGCACCCCAAGAATTCCTTCTATCATTCTTTGTAAAACTGGTACAGGAAGTATCCTTACAGATGGTATTTTAAGAACATAATGAGACATAGGTGAGAATATTCTAGTAGGTTGGAACTAAGCTAGTTAAAAATTTTGCAAATTATATTCTGCATTTTTGCATTGTAACTGTGTGGATATCAGAGCACTGGAGTCACAATGACGGGAGAAGAGAAATTGCTTTTAGCTTGCAGGCAAGCCTGCCTTAATTCAAGACCTGAGTAGTAGACAACCAACATTTTTCTCCAAACTCTCTGGCAGTTGTTTTCTACAGAAAGGTAGTTATTATTATCATCACTATTTTTTTTTCTTACAGGCGCCAATATTGCCTCATATTCAATTCCAGCGGGACCAGACCAGTCACTAGGTATGAATCATCAACTCACGATGCCGGTTTGACCCTGCTTATCAAAATTGCATACCTGCATCTTTATAAGAGAAGTCATCCACCATCAGCCGTGAGAATACTGCAAAAACATGTATCTAAAAATCTTGCTTCGTTTACTATTGATCTGACATTGACCAATTACACTCCCTGACATTTTTTTGTGGGGGAAGGGCTGGGGAGTTAGGGAAGGATGTAGAAACCAGGTCTAGCTTATTATCTGATCTGTTTCCCTTCCATCAAAAGAAACCAGTGAATCAGAATGTGAGATGGTGATTCAGATCTTATACCACACCCTTTGTACCGGCTCAAGCATGTCTCAGCCTTCACATACCTGCACTCTGTCTTCCAGACTCCTTTTTTCCCTGGAGACTTGTGGGGGTTCAGGGGAAAACAAGCCAGTCCAGCTCTGGACTCAACAGTAGATGTCTGATCAGTCAAAATGGGTGTTACTTATTCTAATGTACTAGTTACGATTAAAAAAAAATCTACCTCACTTTATAAACCACAAATGCAACCACTGAAAAAGCTAGTATTCTCAGCACTTGTTTATGTAGATTCTGGTAGTTCTTTTCACATGACATTACAACTGTGTGTTAGCTCAACTTGTACTAACTACAGGCACGTCTCATGTAGGATTTTTTTTTTTTTATTTTTTTGCAAAAATACGGAAGTGGTTTGCCACTCCTTAAGATTGGGTTTTTGTTTTTTTTTTAACTTCTTCTAACCTACCATTTGGATTTCCTGGTGGTTTGTCATCCAACTACTCACTATGTTTGAGCTGCTTAGGTTTTTTTCAGCTCATCCAACTTAAGATATGTGCTGTAAGAACCTAGCTATGCTGCTAGTAATATTAGCTGCAATCAGCACTATAAGTTGTACATAGGACAATGTGTTGGATTTGAGGATCTTTACATTTCTTCCTACTAATTTGTATGATTTTGTTTCATATTTTAGCACTGAACAATCTCCAGTCATTATTTTTAGTTTTTCATCATTTTAATACGATTTCCTCAATTGAAATTCTCATCCCTCCTCAGAAATGCTGCATTTGAGGAAAAGTATAGGCATAAAATGGACACATTCTGTATTTTGTTAATACAGACAATTATTATAACTACTTATTACTTTAGTAGCAATTTATAATCTCTGTAAAGCTCTAGAATCCAAAATGAAATGTTGAATAAGTTTTCATTTATAAATGAATAAATAACTTTTCTAACTGAAAAGAAATACACTGGAAACTGGAAACACAAAATCTTGACACTAAGCTCGATCATGTTTCTCTGTGCATTTTCTTGAACTTTAAAATAATTTCCAAGGAGAAGATGCCACCCACTTTGCAAAATCTGGGAATTACGCAAATATTTTGTATCTAACACGTATTTTACAGAAGAAACAAAAGTTATTTTTAAAAGGCATAAATAAAATGGGAATAAAATACAAACAGTACATCTACATCATCAGATTTTTCATTGCAAAGGCAGTCATGATTTACAAAGGGTTTATCATCATAAACAGCAGAAGTGCCAGCTTGGTGCTGGAGGAAAATGAATTACCTTATTGGCTAGCAGTCTGAAACAGGGAACATATTGGGGAAAATTCATGTGACTTGCAGAGTATTTACAATTTTAGTACTGGTGCTCAATAGAGAAGAAAGTAAACATGATTCAATTCTGTTTTGTTTTATTCTTGACTGATTGTGTGGCTGATTATCACTGAAAAAAATCTTTTAGCTAACAATGGTGGAGGTACAAAAATATCTATAAATGATAATTTATTATTATGAGTAGCAAATAAAAGTAGCACTCAAGCAATAGAGATGAAGGAACATAGTACTATAAAAAAAATGATTGTTCTGAACCAAGCTATGTAAAAAGATTTTTAAAAGGATTTAAGATGTTATCTTCACAACCAGTTTCATCTAGTGATTCAAACAGCAAGCTAGAAACCAGGAGAGTGAATTCTAGTCCCATATCTTAGGCATGAAAGCAGGCCAGTCACTTTCTCTCAGCCCAACTCACCTCACAGGGTTGTTGTTGTTGGGAAAATAGGAGGAGAAAAGAGTATTATATATGTTCACTGCCTTGAGTTATTTATAAAAATAATAAAGATGGAATATAAATAAAATGAACCTCAATGCTGCTATCTTCTACCCAACAAACATCTGGTCCATGATTGTTAAAAATCTGTAGTGTATCTGAAGATTTGAGATACAAACACTGAGTCAGGTCAGTCTTAACTATCCCAAGGGCTATGCCAAATGAAACTTCCAAATTTCACAGCTTATAAAGACATACCAATTTGATTCTTGTCTAAATCTTTGAACAGCCAGAATTGTGAACTAAAGCTACAATTAATTCCTACTAAACAGCCAGCACAGCTTCTGAAACTTCACTGAGATTGCTAATACTGTATTATCTATGTCTCATTGAGACCACTTTAAGAACTAAACAATTAGTCATAGTAAATTTGAATAAATTATAGACATATATGTAAACACACAAATAAAGAAAACAAAATAAGTTCTCTGTGAAACTTAATTGTACGCCTAACACCAAATATGCTTTTCTAGCAGTAAGCGGCAGTGTCCCATCCTGCAATTTAAGAAGTTGCCGGATGTTTTTTTTCCCTCCAGCAATCTTTTCTCTCTGTCTGACTCATCCTAAAATATTCAGACACAGAGAGTGATGCCCTGTATGAAATTAGAAAGTAAAATAAGTAAACAAATAAAAGAATAAGAGAAATAAAAGAGTAAGAGATATCAGAGGGGAAAGAAGAGACATGGGAACCCCATTTAAAGTTTGAGATTAAAGATAGAAGTCATATTTGAACGGATTGATGGTAGCAGCAGCACATAAAATGTTCAGAGAAATCAAGACCAAATCATAGAGAATGAACCCCTTCCTTATCCCTTTCCTCTGCTCACCACACACAGAGTCAACACACCTCAAGGTCCCTATGCCTCCTCATTTCCAGTTAAACCAGTTTAGCATCATGATCTCCCACGCAAAGATGCTTGAATAACCCTTCCCTGGTAACAACTAACTGGGTCGGTATCTGGGACACTTGCAAGGAAGGACAGCTCATTTCGGCTAGCAGGAAGAAAGCTGTAAAAATTGGATAGAGGTGGGGGAAGGGAGAGATAGGACAGCTGTTGGCAAACAGAGGAGGAAATTGCTATACAATTTCCTGCTACAAAGCAGGGGCTTACCTGCTTACCTGCTGGGGCTTACCTGCTACAAAGTGTACACATAGAAATGAATGAATGAATCAAAAGGATGACAAAAATATCCCATAATTACATATTATATGTTTCTATTTCTAATTATATTAACTTCTCTCATAATTTTTTGATACCTTCTAACATAAACAGGACACAACAGCTTGTTTAAGCAACCCCATGACAGGAAAATTCACCTGCCCTGGTATTTCTACCACTCTGGTCAATTAATCTGGCTAATTCATATTTTTCAATCTTTTCTTACCATAGCTCACAAAAAATTGCAGAACTGTACGATTAGAACAGTACTCCCTAGTCCAAAATATTACCCAAAATGGAGGTCTGTGGGCAGATCAAGAAAAAGTTAAATAATTGTTTTCTAAAAGAAGCCATGTTCTTTGCATTCAGCAATCCCTCATTACTGAAAAAAACAAAAAAACTACTGAAAAAAAACAGCTTTTCATTGGGGAAGAGCTTTCTTATCTTAGTAAAAATTGGGCAAAGCTTTTTTATTGTGTTAATTTTTAGTACTAGTTTTGTAATTCACCTAGGAACATAGTGATGAACCAAGATTTAGCTTAGCCTTATATTTTGTTTCTCACCTGCCAGATAGATCTGGGATCCTTGAAAATCCCCTCCCACTTTGTTCTCTTTGAACTGATATTTGGAAGCATGTTACCACCACAGGAGATTACACAGAATAGCCATTGCCAGATCCTCAACAGATTAGTACCATTACTATAACAGGTACCCATTCTGGACTTCTAGGACTTCATGCAGAAGATTCTAGATTCAAATCCCGATATAAAACTGCAATTCATATAACAGTGGAGGGAATTCATTAAACACATGGATAGACATTAACTACATTTCATGATTTGAATATACATCTTACCTTAAGATATACTCAATAAATTTTAGTATTTATCTTTACCACCTCATAGTATATGACCTTCAATATGCCATTCAAAGACCAAGGGCAGCCTTGGTTCAAGAAAAGTTGAGCACCTGATACAACAGAATGTTTCCACAATTATTTTAATCAATAAATTAACCATCACCACCCCCAAAAAGGAATGAAAATACCCTTCGGTCATCTTGTGCTAAGGCAAAAGGATACCAGCAATGGGAGAACTGAAAATTTTATTTCATTTTCGCTAAACAACAAGGGAAAATATGAGAGGTATTTAGTTCAATGGAAAAACAGATGCTCTTCATAAAAAAGCCCGGATTCATTTTTAGGGTTTTGAAATAAAAATCTCAGACTCCAAAATGAAAAAAGATATTTTCCTGAGCTGTTGTCACTGTAATAGATAAGGGAGATGCATAAAGCATTTCCTTGGACCATATAAGCTTAGCTGAATGGACATATTTTTTTCTGTTACCGGAGAATATTTTTGTTTTCCATCCCTCTTCTTAGCATTCCAAGGTCAATACCTCTACTTTCTATATGATACTCTCTACATGATAAAACACAACTTCTGTCAGCTTACGGCAACACTCGGTTTAACATAAAACATCAGGGATTTCAGTTGCCAGTTGTGTTTGGTCAGTACTATACACATTGGAGAAAGTTAGGGCCCTTAAGGGATGAAATGCTGCCTTAACAAGGAACTAGTGCTTGGTACCATTTTAAACCACAGGGTGTTTTTTGCAGGGTGTTTCAATAAAAAAAAAGTCTGGTAAACTACATATGATTCATCATCCACTTGTGTTTTTGGTAGCATCTTATTTCAAAGTCTTGCAGCCATCTAGCCTGGTCTCACTTTCAATTTCAGCCTAGCATAGCCATTTAGCTTTTTATCCATCGGCAGATATTTACCAACTGATTAATACCAGAGCGTCCTTGCTTTACTATCACAATTGGGACCAGCAACTCCCTCAATGAACAACACAGTTGTTAAGTGAGACATCACATGAATGCCATGGACTAACAACCCTATATCCATAGCGATCATTAAGTGAGACATCATGTGACCATGCCTTGCGATTTTACTGCCAAATTCTGTATTGAATCAGCTTGTCCGAAGCCAGATGCAAAGCAAATAATGATCCTGTGACTGCAAAACATTACAATGGTCATAAGTGTAAGGATCAATCATAAAGTAACTTTTTCAGCACCATTGTAACCTCATATGGTTACTAAACAAGGCTGTCATTAAGCAAGAGCCACCTGTACTGTTTTTCAGCTCTACAGAATAAGTGCTACAGGCTCTGGGAAATAGTAAGGTATGAAAAAAGTACAAGCAGCATGAAAATCAGAACAAAATCTTGCTAAATTCTGTCTTCCTTAAAGCTTTTTTCTCATCACTTCTTTCATGTACTGCAATTAGCACCTTGTAGCCTGGGAAATGATACCTGTTTGGAATACATGCTCTCCCATTCAATTTGATTTAGACTCTCAGGTAAAGGAGAGAAGAATTCTATAAATTGAACTACCTCAGGGACAGCCCAAGTTCAGACAGACTAGGCTTTTAAGCATTCAGTCCCTTTCTGCAGTGGAAGCAAACCAGCCAGAGAAATGGGACACACACACTTAATTTGACTTTTGTCTTTGGCTCTGTGCCTTTGAGGAGGCCTTTTTCATGGCTGATCAAGTTTCCCAACAGTCTCAAGGTCATACTATATTTAACTGTGTGTGTGTGTGTGTGTGTGTGTGTGTGTGTGTGTGTGTGTGTGTGAGAGAGAGAGAGAGAGAGAGAGAGAGAGAGAGAGAGGCTGGGATGCAGCTACTCCACCCCCATTACCATATTCCACAATTGTTCCTGTTTAATTAGTGGGAAATGTCTTAGTTACTAAATTATTATTTTGTTAAATCACTCATCTGATGCTTTTTTTAAAATGCCTTTTGGAGGGATGCCTTGTAACATTTTGTTAGTTGCAACTTATTGAAATGGCCAATCTGCTATTTCATTCTCAGAGGTCTCTGGTCAGGTTGCACACACTGCATGACAGAAATGTGAAAATGTTCTCCAACAGCGCTTGAGCAATCTTAAAAACTGCTTTGGAAAAGCATGGGAGGCATAGCCCTTAATTCTTTCTCCATTCTAAATTATAATATTCTCCCTTCCACCCATGTCCTGCTGTTTAAAAGACATCAGTGCAACGACTAGGTTGAAGGCACTTTATCCTTTGATGTATCTAGTAATCGCTTAAGATTCCCACACCTCCAGATATTTACCCAACTTTAAGATAATCCACTTTGGGATTAAAACCATTTAGACCATGCCTCTTTGCACGTAGTTGTTTGATTAATTTGGCCCAGGTAGGTCACTGTGAGCCACAGAAATGTTACAGCAGAGTATTTTTTGCTGCAATTTTCCCACACTGACTCCATGCCTTAGTTTACAAAGAAGAGAAGTTCAAGTGTTAACATATAACCCCTGCTGAGAAGAAGCAGAGATAAGACCATGCAGAGAGTTGGCAGGTTGAGATGGGCACAGATCCAAGCCAGGCACAATACTCAAACCTTCTTTCAGGCAGTGATAAGTTGCCCCATTAGTACCCCTGTTGGCAGCATGAGCTGGGGCAGCAGCTATTTTTAAAAAGAGATCTAAAACTAGAGAAAGACAGCAAGTCAGCAAAAGCTGATGCAGCCATAGCAGAAAGCAAGGCACCAAAAGGGATTATTTAACCCTTCAGTCCCAAAGTGCAAAAGCAATAAAAGGCACAATCATTATTCTTTTATGGTGTAATTTATTACACATCTTCTGACTGCCCCTGTATGAATAACCAGACAGGCTTTTGGAAAGGGAGGCACATGGTGCTCAATAATATCACACAACATAAAATAGTCTCAGATTCTCTCACATCATAAATCCAATGGATGGTTTTAGGCAATTCCTATCCTTAAAATTGACCCACACATCATAGAAAGACTATGAGAATAAACAGAAAAATATTCACTATGTACAAAAGCTTGTAGTTTCTGGAGGAAAGGCAGTATATGTTATTGCACATAAAATATATACATTTATTACACAGACTGTCCTTAGGATCAATTTTTTGTACAGTGAGTCTGTATTGATTTAAAGTGTGTGTACATTTGGATTCTAGACTGGACTCTTGCATTTCACTTTAATTAAATGCATCCTTCTGCTTATGTAGGAACATATATAGAAGTTATTACAGAACATGGACAAAGAATAGCAATATCAATAGCACTTAGATTTATATCCCACTTCATAGTGCTTTTACAGCCCTCTCTAAGTGTCTTACAGAGTCAGCATATTGCCCCAGCAATCTGGGTCCTCATTTCACCAATGAAAGGATGGTAGGCTGAATCAACCTTGAGAATACTGGAAACATTTATGCTATCTAATTCAGGGATCACTATCATAGTGACTGTCAGCCCCAGGATATCCATAGATGTCCAGAAATAGTGCCCACAACATTATAAAACTAAATAATGAAAAATGAAACAAATTCAAAATGTCATCATATCATCTGCATCTGACATTTTTTTACAATCTTACACAAAATCTCACATGATTTCAGATGGTGGGACAATTCATAATTCATTGTAGACTATCATAACATTAAAAGCCATAAACCATACATTTAAGGATATGATTGAATCCACATTATTCTTGGATTTATCCCAGACAAGACCAAGTGGCTGTGGGTATTGCCTCCTAAAGACTATGTTGATTGTCCATCCTTGGTTCTGGGGGGAGAGAAATTGTGAACGGACTCGCAATTTGGGTATCCTCCTAGACTCACAGCTTAGATTAGAGCAACATCTGACAGCTGTGGCTAGGGGGACCTTTACACAGGTTCGCCTGGTGCACCAATTGTGACCCTACTTGGATCGGGAGGCTCTCCTCACAAACACTCATGCCCTTGTCACCTCACGGTTAGATTATTGCAACGCGCTCTACATGGGGCTATCCTTGAAAAGTGTTTGGAGACTACAGTTGGTCCAGAATGCAGCCGCGCAAGCTATTGTGGGTGTGCCTAGATACACCCACATTACACCAATTCTCCGCGAGCTGCACTGGCTCCCTATTGGTCTCCGGGCACAATTCGAGTTTGGTTATTACCTTTAAAGCCCTACATGGGTCAGGGCCAGGTTATCTTCGAGATCGCCTTCTACCACATAGCTCTCAGCGACCGGTAAGATCCCACAGAGTTGGTCTCCTCCAGGTCCCGTCAGCTAAACAATGCCGGCTGGCGGGCCCGCTGGGGAGGGCCTTCTTTGTGGCTGCACCAGCTCTCTGGAACTTCCTGAGGTCTGGACCACACCCACCCTATTGTCCTTCTGAAAAGCGGTGAAGCGGTGAAGACCTGGCTATTCCGGCAGGCCTGGGGCCGTTGATCTCGCTGTTGCAATTGTGTGAGATCCGGCCATGAATAGTGTGAATGGGTTTTAATGTTTTAATTTTTAAATGTTTTTATAATGTTTTTTTTTAATGCATTGTAAGCCATCCTGAGTCTTTGGAGAAAGGTGGCATATAAATTGAATTAATTAAATTAAATTAAATTAAATTAAATTAAATATAATCAAACACATCATATTATAGTTTAATGAAATTTATAAATGTTACAGAACAGCTGGATCACAAAGAGATATTTATAAAAATAAACAGCTGTGAGTGTTAATGCAATTCATGAACTGAATGTTATGTAAAATAAAATCATATCCAGGGAACACTTTTCAAAATTGAACTAAACTAGCCTACCTAGACCCAATCAAAGTCACCTCAATCAAAAATTCACTAAATAATATTTAGCAAGCCTTTCTTCTGTTCTCTCTCCACTATTTCCTAATAACTCACACTATACTTTAGAACTGACCTACAATTTTGCATCAAATCTTTCCATTTATTGATCTCAAATGCTTTCAGAAAGTGTTGAACACTCAAAATCTTCTGTTCCCCAGATTGAAGAGTGAATCTTATGGAAATGACATTCTAGCAAACCCTTTCAGCACACTATTAAATATTGCTTTAAAACCTTTTCTCCTAGATGGATTGAAGAAAACATGTGTCCCAAGAAAGTATTACTAGGGATTTCTGCTGGTTGCCACTTATAATTCTTAGTGGTTGCTAAGTCAAGAAAGATTTTAAATCAATAGTAGAATACCTACTTTGTGCAAAGAAAAAGGTTCCCAAATATTAACTGTTGCTAATTAAAATTAGCAATTTTTGAGGCAACTTTACAACTACAGAGGCAATTTGTCTGTTAAAGAGAGAATATAACTGTCCAGAATTTGAAATTTTGAAAAGGAAATTCATGCATGAAACTCACAACTGAACTCACATTGCTTTTGTTATCTTTATTTACTTCCTTGTTTTCTTTCTACAACACAGGGCATTTCTCACACTGAATGCAATGAGGAAGAAATGGGAAAATATGTACTGGCCTTTTGGCATGAGCCGAAAGGCAAGTGAGCAAACATTAATGTCATTCTGGAATAAGGCTAGATGATCAACAGGTTGTAGTTTAGATCTTACATCAGATCTGCAGCAGGCAGGTTGGTTTAGAATTCTGGGAGTTATTGTTCCAATATATTTGGAATAAGTGGGCGTGCGTTTGGAGACGAGTTCTTGCTCATTAAATTTATATTATAAATATTTTTTTAAAGAAATCTCTAATTAACATTAGGACATTTTAGTCTTCAGATGCTGAGTGGCCAAATGCAATATGTCTGATCACTGCGGACTATGAACAGTAATAAAAATAATAATAAAACTGAGAATCCAAGGCATTTTGCACATTCAATAAGGCTACATAATAGGGTAAACATAGCATTCTCGAATCCAACATTAATGAAAGGTTGCTAGATTATTCCAATATTATAACTAGAAGACTCTCTCTCTCTCTCTCTCTCTCTCTCTCTCTCTCTCTCTATGTATACATATACGTATACGTATACGTATGTGTGTGTGTGTGTGTGTGTGTGTATGTGTGTATACACACACACACACACACACACACACACATCCGTGTGTGTGCATGTGTGTTTTCAACACTGTTGAAAGCCATATATCAATATCTCTGGGGAGGAAATCAACATTTATAAATACATATAGCCATTTAGCTCTTCATTTCCCACTATAGAAAAAAAATCCATGTAAGCAAAGAAGTATGCTGTGGAAGTTACATCAGTTTTGGTGTATTCCAATTTCAATTCTGAAAATGATGCTGAGCCTATTCTTTTTTTGTCCTCAACATCTGCCACTCCTAACTCCACTAGTTATACAATCTCCAACCATATAGGCAACAATCTAATCCATGCCCTTGTTCAATGAGAACAGTTTCAAATTTTTAAAAAAGGACTCTACTGAACATATGAAAGGTATCTCCTGAATACACCACCTCATAATTCTATTTCCATGGGCTAGAAAAGTTATAATAGATAATTTTTATGCTATGCCTAGCAGACTAATATTAGATTTAACTAGAAGTTTCCTGTCCATCAGTATTTACATTTCCCAATTCTTGACAGTCAGAGATACATTTTTCTTGAAATCTTTAATTTGTACAGCTGTTACTTTCCCCATATCTTTATGCTGAAAATTAATATATTTTTTTCATTATAAATTTGACTCAGAGTTGACTAAGTGTATTTTGAAGGATCTGAATAATTTTTATGTCAAATGTTTTGTTTCCATATTATAAGGTAAAGGTAAAGGTTCCCCTCTCACATATGTGCTAGTCATTCCCAACTCTAGGGGGTGGTGCTCATCTCTGTTTCAAAGCTGAAGAGCCAGCGCTATGCAAAGACATCTCTGTGGTCATGTGGCTGGCATGACTAAATGCCAAAGGCACACAGAATACTGTTCCCTTCCCACTATTTTTCTACTTGCATTTTTTACGTGCTTTCGAACTGCTAGGTTGGCAGAAGTTGGGGAAAGTAACATAAAGTAAGTAACATGTTATAGGCTTGAATAAAAGAGAGGGGAAAGAAAACAATGGATTGTGTTCTGCCTGAAAGTAAGTAAGTAGAGACGTTTGCTGAAAGTCACTTTCCCACAACTCAAATAATTTCTTTCTTTCTTTTTTCTTTCTTTTTATTAGATTTGTATACCGCCCTTCTCCTTGCGGACTCAGGGCGGTGGACAGCCAAGTAAAAAAACAATACACAAAAGTTAAAAATTTCTTTAAAAAGCATATAACCCTGGCTAAGAAATTAAAACCATTAAATATTAAAATACCCAACCATAAAATACAAATCTTTAAAAATTTAAAAAACTTTAAGGGGGTCAGGCTAGACCAGCAAGCCGAAAGAGATGGGTTTTCAGGGCTGAAGGACTCAATTCCCTTCTCATTTTAGATTTGCACTGAACTGAGTGACTGGGTATATTATTACAGTAACTCTAATTTCTTCTTCTTTTTCTTAATATGTTGTTCAAACCCAGTCATTGTGACTTAGTAACCCTTATGGCATATGGCTACATTATAAGAACCAATGTTACTCTTTGACCCAATAATTAGCTGAAACCACAACACACAAATAACAAAAGATGCCAAATATTTGTGTTGAAGTAGAGCAGCTTCCTCCATCTTGTGTTTGTGCAGAATTCCTAAACAAAGGCAGTTTTGAGATATCTGCTAGATAGAATTACCGAACAGAAGAAATTGAACTTTTGAAATCTGTTCTCCAGATCTTTCAGCTGAACTATAGAATAGATATGGAGCCATCTGCAATGTAGATTGGTGCAGAAGAAGAAAGCAGAGGAAATCTTCAGGATATTGTCTTGCTTCATCCTCTCTTTTCTAAAAAGAAGGGAGGTGAGAAGAGAAAGGATGAAGCAAGGCAAGACTTTCTCTGCTTACTCCTTCTACATCAGTCATACATTGTAGATGACTCATATAACCTCAGATCAAGACTTGAAAAAAACATTAACGGTGCTTAGTCATAGATCAATATTTATTGATCTATGAAAATAGGACTGAAGTGCCAAACAGGACATAAGGAATTAAATGTCATAAACAAGATTTAAATTTGAAATATTCCTATTTCATAGTCTACATTTTTAATCATGTTCTGTAGACTTGGCATAGCATTGATAACTCCAAAATAAATCAGTTCAAAAAATTTATATGACAGAGCATAAGTGTTATACTCTGCATAGTTCTGCAAGGTAACAATGCAATAATACTATGTATGTCTACTCAGAAGTTCCTAGTAGGATACTTATGCATTCTCTCTCTTCATTTCCAGTACTTCTTGTTTCCACCTATGGTTGGTTTTAATGAAAGATTCAAAAACATCTAGGAAGGGTAAGGGAATTTATTTTAGGACATTTAGAGAGAATGATTCTAAATCCAATATAATGCCATTGAATGCTGTTTGGTTTTCATGAATATACTGATAACACAGCAATGGTAAACCAAGATTTTGATCAAGATGCAAAAGACATCCTAGTAATCTCAGCACATGGACCTACTCTGATGATTTTAGTGATCAGCTAAATTTTTAATGGTGGAAAATCAAAAATGGTATGACTCTAAAAGTGAATTTCTGAGTAACAATGGCATTCATTTATTTATTTTTTGGTTGGCCACTATAAAAACCAAATACCAGATTCCCATCATGGAAAAACCTCTTGGAAGAGGAAGAGGAGATGACAAAAATGGGAAACATTTTGATAGTGAAATGGTACTCAACTCTAGAAAAACACTTGTGGATTTTGGCAGAACTATTTTTAGCTTGTTGTACTTGTGATGCATAAGCCAACCTATTAAATTATTCATTCTACATCAAATAGAAAAGCTTGACAAGATATGCATTTCTGCACAACTATGCATTTCCAAGCTAAAATATATTACTCTGACAAAAATATTGATATATGATATGTGCTAAAATTAATTTAATTATGGTTCTTCTTTGTGGGATACTGGGAAACATTATGAGGATGGTAGAGTTTATAAAGCTTTTTTCAGCACACTTAACTGTAATTCCCACAAAGAATTTTCCTACCACTTCATATTTGCCAGCAAAGCACATTGGTTCCTGCCAACACACTGTATAAAAAAGCTGCACGCAAGTCATTAGCCACTGACGTCTAAGAGTAAGTAATTTCATGAGGATCCTGATGATTGGACCTGAACTTGGCAGCAAAGCTGAGCCCAGCACATTAGTTGCCCTTTCACCTATCCCAAAAGAAAATTATATCACAAGAGGCTTAAAGCAAGCCCACAGAGGGCAGGAAATAGAGAGAAGTAAAGACGATCAAAGTTCTAGTGATTAGATAGAGGGTGCAATCACAGCATAATCATCATGTAGGGTAAAACATGTTGGAGAGAAAGAAAGAAAAAAACTGCTGACTTTAGCACCCTTTTTTCTATTTCTTAGATGTGACTTTCATTTCCTCAGTAGATACCATCCTACATACTTCTAATGTAGCTTCATCCAACATTCACACCTGGCTCTTGTCTACTACAGCTTTTTTACTTTAAGCCTTGTTCTTTTGAGCAAGGACTTCCATGCTGCCAACTTGTCTTTTTGCTTAGGATACTATATACAAAAGTTGGGTAATCCCTGGTCTATATTTGATTTGTATAATCATGCAATAAATCATGCAATAAATATTGGACCGCAAATTATCACTTCTCAGTAATTTTTGCTTGTTTTTTTAAAAAATAGGCATTACTGTAAATGTATGAAACAATAGCAGATTTAATACATCAATTTTTACTGAAAATGAACTATCCCTCCAAAAAAGAAGGGGCTCAGTTCCCATGATTGACATTACCAAGCTCCTTGGCCAATAAACTTTAGCTTCTTAACACATGGTTCCCCTTTCCTGATCTGTATCATGAAATGTGTTATGTTCCTCAAGCTGGCAGGCAGCCTCCAGATTTATTGGACAGTAGTAGCTCCCATCAGGTATAGTTGGTATGACCAATGGTCAGGCATATAGTGTACCTGAACTATTTAGAATAATCATTCCCCATGAATTTAAGAAAGGGAGCAAGATTCATTCTTTCTTCCCATTCTGCCTCCCTTTTTGGTAAGTTAGCAATTTAGAAGATTGACTTTTGATAGTTTTACTATTTTTGGAGATAGTATTATTTTTGCTTTACATGAATGTTGGCTGCTACTTTATCTCATATGCTAGCAGATAACCTATAGGAGAGATATTGGAACTTTCTTTTGTAGAAGGTATTGTTCATACCTGTGTGGACATCAACCACTGATATATAAAATTCCACTTCCTTAACTTCCATGCTGTAACTCAACACAGTACTTAAACTCAATGCGGACAATTTATACATTACTAAACATTCAGTAACAGAGTGATTTCCCCCCCTCCCCCAAATCAAGTGATCTCTGAATCAAATTTCTACAAAATTCTGTTTTGCCAGACTTCTGAGAGATAATTTTTTTCATAAAGATTTTTTTTTTCCTGGAGAAACAAGAAAAATTTCACATACAGTTTCATCTCACTTTTGATCATTATATTTTCAAAGAGGTATTCTAGTTTTTTTTTCCAGCTGATTTCATTTCCAAACGGACTTCCATAAATTAATCCTATCAACAGAAAGCTACCTATAATCTAAATAACATTACATCTAAAAAAACCCTTTTTTGCTTAGTATATAGCATTGTGCTTCCTAGACAAACCTTTGAATATGTTAAGCTGAAAGATACTACTGGTCTAAGGTTTCCCACATTTTACAAGAAAAAGAGGCCCTGTTCACATTCTTTTGTCTAAACCACGAAGAACAAATGTATATTCAGAACACAGTAATTAAAAAGGCCACTAACATACAAGAATATACATCTGATGCTATGGATCAGACATGTTATATTTGTATCCACAGGAACATTCCAGATGCGGAATGTGTTAAAAAGCCTGCAGGAGGTAGCTATTTAAAATTTTAGCTTGAAAAATTAAGTTGATAATTGATTCTAATGATTAATCATTCATTTATTATGTTACACTTTCAGGTCACCTGCCTCAAGGTCTAAAGACATTTGTCCAGATCATTTATAATACTCAAGCATAAGTAAAACTAAAAATTATTTGGAACAATCATATACAGTGCCCATACATTTTGAAGTGAAATAAAAAGTAGGGATTGCAAGCTATGATAGAGGTAGCCACTACAGTGATACTACATCAATATCATAGATAGCCAATTTGTTTCTGCTACAATTCAATGTGTTTGTAATTACCCATAATACAGGAACTCAATATAACTTGGATCCAGATTACCCATGGGAATAATCTTGTTCAGAGAGAATGTAGCAGTCTTGTTCAATCCATGATGTCTCCCTCCTTGAGAGATCAAAGAGAGATGCTCCCAAATCAGGTCTTCTCAATAGCAGCTACTTCCCTGTGGAATAAGCTGCCCTTGAAATCCATATCGCTCTATCCTTCCTTTTTTTTCCAGGCCAAAATGATCTGACACCTTAATGTAGTATTTAGACATTAAAACACATGGCATGGACTGTTTTTGACCCTCATTGCTATATTGCTATAAAATGATTGTTATTTTATTTTAATTTGGACTAGAGATATAGCCCCTAGGTATCTGACGTGACAGAGAAATTAATGGCTTGGGTGAGGCATGGAAGGTAGAGAAATCAAGCTTTACAATTTTTTCATGGATTGTGTAACTAGATTATAAACTAACTAAATGGACAAGGATCTGGTTTGCTGATAAGGCTGCTTATGTTACTTCCCTAGCATAAGCATAATAAGCAGCCTCATCTCCAAAGTGTTAATTTTGAACACCAAAATTTAGAGGACCAATCTGATATTTCAAAATTACAAAGGTTTTTGACAGTGTAGAAAGTATAGAGGATAATAATAAAATTGCATTTATTTATTAAATAATATAAATGTAGAAAACAATTCAGAACCTTGGTAAAAACTTACAGTGCAAATAGAAAGCTCAGTAGCTGAGGGTTTCTCATTCCTGTCTTAAAAAATGGGCAAATACATTCTGAAAGGACAATGGTGTCCTTCCACAGCCTTTAACATCCACTTGCATATTTTTAATCATATTATACATGTTACCCAACTTAGAAGTCTTTCTTGTACTTAGTTTCCATTTTAGCAGTAGCCACATTTATGTGTAATTCTGTTTTTGAACTTTCCTTTTGCCATTTCCAATTTTCCTTTTCTCCTTCCATGATACTCCCGACATGTGACGCTTTATGGATAATTTTTAATAAAAACTTAGGGTGCCACTAGACTATTGTTGCCAAAAAAATGGTATCTTTTAGAATAAATTTAGTAAGTTATCCATAAACCTACTATAAGCAGAGATTTATGTCTAACAGAAAAAAAGTTCTTGTTTCCAGTATTCTCACTTTTACTTCTTCATCTATGCAACTTTTCCTTCCTTGTTGACTGTCTTGTTTAGTGACCAAACTTGAATGTATTAAAAAAAAAAGGTTCGCTACTAAGCCTTGCATTTATGACTATTGGAGGGTCCCATAATCACCATTCAAATGCTTTGCAATTGGTTTGCATTTACAGCCATCACAGCTTCTCAGTGACAATCATATGATAGTCATTTGTATGCTTCTCAACCAGCTTGCAACAAGCAAAGTTAATGGAGAACATGGATGTAAAATCAAAGCCATGGTGACGTCACGCAGCAAACTCAATTACCTGAATTAAAAAACAAGGCTTCTACTTAGTGAGAGTATACAAAAGTTCTAGCCTTTTTACAGATATTTTGAACAAGCTGACAGAGAGAAAAATGAGACCTAAAGAAACAGAGACAGAATGAGTGACATTAGAAGGAAAACTTACTTTTAAGATCTGATTCAAAATTCATAGAAAGTCTAGAGCAAAATAATTAATTTCCAATGTGACAAAAACAGAAAACCCTTCAGTACCGATTTAAAGCATTAAAATAGTGTTATATACAAGTAAGCAAGAAGACATCAAAACCTAGAATTCTACAGCAGAATCAATTTTGTGATATAAATATTGTTGACCTAAATGAAGACTGTCCCTGTACATGCATTTATAAATATTTTTAAAGCAGTATTACTCACTACATACAGTATAGATATGGAAAGCCAGACTGTTATTGCTTTAAACCAGTATTGTCTGCAAAGTAGATTTACATTCCAGAGTAGGCCACTAATTCTCAACCCAGCCATTTTAAGATGGATGGAGTTCAACTCCCAGAATTCCCCTCTAGCTGCTTGGATTAAGAAACACTGGAGTAAAAAGAATAAAGTAAACAAAAGAATTCATTATATTGAATAATGTAAGATGGAATTTTAAATGAAATTGTGAACAAAGGATGAACATGTTAATAGTTAAAATGGATAAACTTTTAGTGAAATTTGAAACAAGAAGAACAGGTTAAAGTGTGTATGATAAAATAGGCTAAAACCTTTTATTATAATATACAAATGAAACAATAAGAAAATGTGATTGAAATGATTGAAATTTATATTATGTACAAATATAATCTTAAAGATATTTTTATAAAATAATGTACTGTTGGTATATGACAACAAAAATATATCTAGAATGTATAAAGATACTTCAAGTTTATGTTGGAAATGTGAATAAGAAATGCTTTGTAGATTTGTCAAAAAGCTAAAAAAAATTGAGTGCAAACACATATAGTGATTCAGACGATTTTAAAGATTAACATCAATTGAAACTAAAACATTTCCTCCTGGTACTGAGGGATAAACAATTAGAAAAGAATCATGGAACACTGTTTTTATATAAAACTGCCGCAAGATTATTGTAGGCATAAAGATGGAATGATTTGGCAATACCTACAATGAAGAAATAGTTGATGAAGTTGACAAAACATGTTGAAATGACTAAATTGACATTTGATTAGAGAAAAGGCAATATCTACATTCATTAATGACTGGAAACTCCTTATGGAGTTTTTGAAAAAATAAAAATGAACTTATGATTTGATGATTAGATAGGATAGATTATAGAAAGAAGAGAGTTATGTTGCAACCATAGAATAAGAGGAAAATTTTATAATTTCACTTATAACTGCTGTAAAAAAGATCAGAAGCCATTTCTTTACATTTTCTTTTTGCACTTGTTCTTTTATTTCTCCCTTTTTCTTTTCTTTTCTTCTATTTTAGTTTATATTAGTTCTTATTATTAACATTTCCAATAAATTTAATGTATGTGTATGACTGTGTGTGAGGAAAAAAAATGAGAGTGTGTGACAATATGTGTGAGAGTGAGAGGGAAGGTGTGTGTCTGTGTGAGTGTTTGTGCGAAACACTGGAATACAGCTTTTACCAGTATGGGATTTTCCAACAGAATGAATAGAATGCTGGATACTTCACTCCCAAAAGCAAATGTGAGACATAACAAAAACTGTATTTGATTCAATTTAGAATTAATTAAATGTACTTGTATTTAACATGACCACTCTTCATTCTATTTTCCCTTCTGCCATATTAGAAATTAAAGTTTGATCATTGCTATTTTTTAAATGTTTTAAACAATTGGGGGAAATTAGCATATATTATATACAGTAGGTCTATTTTTAATAATATTCTTACAGGGTGGCATATGCTGTTCTTTTTAACTCTGCTGAGGAATCCAGATATTCTTCCAAGTTAAGGATCCAGTTAATATGTTTAAAGTTTAACCCTGCTCTATCATGGCTTCAGAAATGACAGACAGCTTACAAGGCCATGGCAGAGGTCGTCTACTCAGGAAAGTTTCACAAAGAAGGGATCCCTTTGTCAGGCAGCCCTCAAACACTACAAGTCACCCTGCTCTGTGCTCTGTCTTCACTAATTAAACTTGATGGCAAGAGTTGGGTTCTACCTGGATTTTTATTAACAGAACATTCTGTTCCCCTCCAAAGCCAACAAGTCATGTCCTTCTAACATTGGCCAATGGCCAACTGGCAGCCCCTAGATTGGAGCTGGCAGCACCACCATTGAGTCAAAGATTATACTAGAAGTCCCCTGAGCCGCTTAACTCTCTTCCCACTGGAAAAAAAAAAACAGGACTCAGATGAAGTCGAGAAAGCAAATGATTGCAGAAGGACATTGTTTTCGTTGGTCTTCATTTGCATAGTTGGATAGACATTTGGGAGAAAATGTGAACTTTTTAATAAAATGATGTGTTGTTGGTATATGACAACAGAGAACTTACAAAAGTTGTGCAAAGGTATTGCAAACCAGTGTTGGAAATGTGAAAAGCATGAGGGTACTTTTTATCATGCATAATGGATTTGTGAGAAAGCTGAGAAATTTTGGATACAAATTCACACAATCATGTGAAGGATTTTAAAGATTAATATTGCAAAGAAATTGAAATTGGTTATACTTGGACTTATGGACACTGAATTAGAAAAGACACATATTATATTGATTTTGTCTATGGTAATAGCAACATTATTATATTCACAATGATGTAAAAATAATGAATGAAATTCCCACAGTACATGAATGGATTGAGAAAATATCTGAAATGGCAAAACTGACCTGTTTAGAGAAAACAAAACCAAAAAATTTTCTGAGAGACTATACACTTTTTTGCTGAAAGAAATAAATGGATGGTTTATGGCTTTGAAGATTAGAAAATGATGGATACCTACCTATCTACTTCTCTACCTATCTAGAGGGCTAGCCTAAACCACTGAATGCCTACAACATAAGACAACATGGCTTTTCTCTACTTATACTGTAGTCTTAGGTACAAATGTGTAGTAGGATGGGGGGCGAATTTTATTTTAATATTGCTAACAGGACAGCATTTTTTTCCTGAAGTTGCTGGATAATTTAGGGATACATGGCACACAGTCAGTATGGGTCATCTATGCCAGGACTGAGGGAGAGACCCAGATCCATGTCCACCTTTAGACACTGAGTGATTTTAGGCAACTCTTTTTCATTTTCTCTTAGCCAAACCTGCTGCATAAGAATATAGTCACAAGAAAATGGAGATGAGAGTGCTGAGTTCCTGGAGGAAAGTTAGGATGTAAATATAATTCTTGAAATAAAAATGTTCCAGTCTATTTAATGGTAAACTAGATGATTCCAATGGAGACTCTTCCACTAGGAAATCCCACATCAACTGTGCTTGGACTTTTATTTCTGGGTTTTAGTATCTTATTTCTTCAGTGCCATCTCAGATTATAACTGATTTTGTAACTTACATAGCATATTCAATGCATGCAACTATACACTTTGAATAATGTGTCTAAATTGTTATTTAGTTTTATGTGAGGCATACTGCCTAAAAGTCTAGAAAAACTTTAAACAAAGTGGAGTTTGCCAGAGATTACAAACTTCCTGATGAAATTGTGAAGAGTTATTCCAAGGGACGAAGCATTATATACAAACAAAATATCAAAAACTATTTTTTTTAAAAAAGGAGTGTTCTTACCTTTTTCCCATTGAGCTAGCATGTGTATCTGCAGCTGGGCAACAGAGTGCTAAAAACATCAATTAGGTAGCAAACTGCCCCCATTCTTGTTTTTCTCTCCTGTCTGCTATTTGAAAAAGGACAAAAATAAAAAAACAAAATAGAGACCCCACACCCACAGTATGGAAATCTTCAGAGTGCCTGGGAAACACTGGCCAGACAGAAGCCTAAAAGCAGTTGCTGCCAAAGAATGACGATATCCGCCATTCTATAATTTTGGAAGAAATGCTGTACCATAGTTCTATTTTAATGGGGTCTTTTCAGGAGCTACAGCAGAAACAGTTAATTTCTGAAATATATCACAGCATGTGAAGACCATTAGAAGTCTCGCAGTGCATTAGGAAAAAGAAAGGTAGCATCAGTCCAGGAGCAATGTTATTCCCATTAGTAGAAAACCAAAAAATCAGTAAGAGAGCCACATGTTTTTGAGCTTAACACCTGTCTCTTTTCATTTTCTATCGAATAGTTAGATAACTGAATACTTTAGAAGAGCAAGAGTGAGCGTAACAATTTAGAGTGAGTGGGCATGTTGAAAAAGTGCCAAGGACAATCTGACTCCTTACAATTTTTACTTAGATGGTGATGGCCCACGATTCTTATGGGTGGATATAGAATAAGGGCACACAATGTTGTGCTCCCATCAGAACCCACATTTTTTTTTATAAAAATAAAATAAAAAAGGGCAAAAAAAAAAGCTATATTATGAGGTTTGATTTGTAGCACTAGAAGGCTGTAGCATCTCAGATTACCCAGATTATTGTGAAGAACCTGGCAACAAACTAAAGACAGAAACACCTTATTATGTCAACATAGAAACCTGAAGTCACACTGAAAGTACAGTGGTTTGCACTTGAATGGTAAGGAATGACTCCACTGTTTAACAATACTCTTTTTCTTTTGTAAAATCCCCGATCTGCAGAAATACAAATATTGATTTGGAATTGCAGTTACAAGTGATTCCATTATATGACTCAGAGCATAATAAGCAATCCACTCTACCGTTTCAGAATCTGTTAATTCTGTTAATATACCCAAATACTATATATTGTCAGTGCAACAGGCACCCACATTCATGGTGAAAGCTATACTGTTTGACTATTTTGAATTTCAGTTACAAGGAACAATAGAAGTATAGAACAATGTTTCCTGGAATTCTATATCTGGACAAGAGCCTCTTTTGGGGAGTGAACTGAAGGATTGTGAATCTGCAATCTAACAATACTGTAAAAAAAAGGCTCTATATCTTCAAATCGGGCATCCATCTATCCAACCTTGCTTAAAGTAAGCTTAGATTTTGGGAAGTTGTAGTCCTTACATCTAAACCAGTGTTTCTCAGCTTCTTAGCCCAGGATCTGTGGAGCTGGAAATCCACACATCCTCAAGTTGCCAAGATTGAGAAATATTGAGCTAAAAGACTGGAACAAGAATGGGGATGGGAATTTATTAATTTACAATCTGTAGACTCCCCTTGTAAACATGATTCAGGGCATTTTACAATAGTTTTTTAAGCTCACTAAAAAGTTAAAAGCTATAGGGTTTTTTTAAATAGCAATTAGTACTCAAATTAACATGATTGTATATGCTTATTCATTGATTGAGTGTGCTATATCAATACTTAAAAGACACTGTCATTAGGCTCAGATATAACAATTCTGGAAATTATGCTAATATAATTTGTCATATTGATCCATATATTTTCTTATCTCTTGTCCTAGTACAATTTTCCAAACTAAAATAACAGTATACTGAAACTGAGATTATTGAATAATAATCAGTTTCCCTGTCATTTTCCTTTGTCCCACTCCTCCTGTTTTCATCTTTGTTCCAGAAATATAAACAGGAAAGGAAGACTGCAATCTTAACAGGAAACAAATATTAGAAAGAGGAAGAGTTTTTTGAGGAGATAGGAAGTTACAAAAGTAGTTTTAAACTCTCTGTAGGTTTATGTATATATTTATAAAAACAACTTTTAAAAAAATCCCCCCCCCCAAAAAGAAGAAAAATCAGAATTGAAAGGAATGTGAGAAAACATAAGAATTTTTTTTTGAAAATTCAGGTACAGAAGCCTTCAAAATCTTACATTACGGATATTAGGTTTGAACTATAATGCTATCTGCACATACTCAAAACTGGGGCAAGATTGTGGATTTTATCCTCAGTAAATAATACGATCAGGCAGCATGTCTTTCACTTCAACGGCAACCCCCCCCCTCCCTACCCTTATCCTCAATCTGACCTTTCCTAACTCCAGATTTAAGAAGGAAAAACAGAAGCAAAAGGAGTTAGAAAGGAGAGGGAGAGATAAACAAGCTTACCTGACTCTGGTGACTTGTGGTTCTGCTGTTGCTCCACTCTCAGAACTGGGGAATCCTGTTTAGTTTGAATCCTTTATCTACCTGCCTCCAAAGTTGCCACGCCTCTTTCTCTTGACATCACAGCCGCCAAAACTCACATACAAGCAGACTAGAATTAACCACAGGTAATACAGCAGGTGCACCATAATTTCAAGCTCCTTTCTTCTTGGCAGCATTTTAGAGAGTTTTATGGTTAACTTGCTTAACTTTCCTTCCTCTGGGACATTCCTTTTCCTCTTCTCCATTCTACTTTGTTTTTCAGTCAATTCTTGGGGTTATTCATACCATTTTGAAACTTTCCTAACTAGCAGGGAAAGGTCATTGAGTGTTATTGTAATAAGTCTGATAAATCCAGACTTGACAGCTTCAGAAAAGTAAACTATGGGATGGGGAAAGTTGGGAGGGGCAAGTAGTAGAAGATGAAGAATGAAAGATCATATTTCTGGCTAATGTGCACACTGGCACCTGGCATTTATAATTTTGCCCAGAGATAAATTTTATTAGAATACTGATCTCCAGCTGATTTCAATCTACATAACAAACCCCAAAGTCCTTTTTCATATAGGATGATTAGATATTCAGAAAAGGATCCTATGTGAAGGAAATTTTAGTAAAAAAAAAAAAAAGTTAAAACACAGCATTGCTAATTAATTAGATTTTACAAAAGAAGCATTCAATTTAATCTTATGACATTAAACTGACATAACTCAAACATCTTTAATGGAAAGTAAGGCAACAATCTTTTTTATCAAGGTTTTGTCTTTCAGTAGTTTTCAAGCTGTCTAGCAGCTTTTTCTTCATTCTGCCATGGATGGCATATATGTTTGATAGAAAATGCAATGTGGCAGAGAAATAAGGATAGAAAAATATTATAAGGCATACTTCAACCAATTTTCCCCCATCATTTTCATTCCTGAATTAAGAATACATAGTAGCAACAGGTGGAGTTGCACATTATCCTCAATGATAATTTCCAAATTACCTAGGGATGAGAAAGCATTTTGTCAACAACTGGAGGAAAACAATTTCCTCCTTGCTCTAGAACAAGGCCCAAAGTTTATTGTGGTTTGTAAATTGTTTTTAGGATAAGTGTGATGAGAAGTACAAATAATCTTTTGAATATTTTCCAGAGAATACTGAATTTCTCCAAGGTGCAATTTGAAAAATAGCATCATAGGTAGTCGTTGATTTACAACCATTCATTTAGCATTCACCATTTAAAGCTGCAGTGAAAAAAAGTCACAATCTGTCCTTGCACTTAACAACAATCACAGCATGTACACAGTCATGGGATCAAAAATTGAGTGTTTGATAACTGGTCCCAGTTATGCGTGTAAGTCAAGGATTATCTGTATATTCTGTTTAGTATTATGGTTCATGTATCTCTAGTTTACTAAGTTATATCTCAGACTTCCCCAATTTACTATTCTTGTAATACATTAGACTACATTTTCCCAAATTTTCAGCCGGCTGGAAGAAAATTTTTGCGTTTTGAAACCATATTACTGGACACCTGAAGGGGCGTGCTGAGGAATTAGCAGATTTTCTGGAAGACAGAATCACTCAACTGCGTTCCCAGTTAGATATCGGAATGATTGCTGGTTCGGTGGAAGCCCCTGAGGCAGGTTCTCACCCTGTTATCTGGGAATCATTTGAGCCTGTTGCTCCTGAGGAAGTGGACAGGATCCTAGGGAGTATGCACTCAAGCACCTCTGTTTTAGATTCATGTCCCTCCTGGCTTCCCAGGAGGTGACAGGCGGGTAGACTCTGGCAGTGATTAATGCTTCCCTATGAGAGGGGGGCGGTGCCCCAGCACTTTAAGGAGGCTGTAGTCCACCCTCTTCTTAAAAAACCATCGCTGGACTCTACCCGGCTGGATAATTTCCGACCTGTCTCCAATCTTCCCCTTTTGGAGAAGGTTGTTGAGAAGGTTGTCACACAGCAGCTCCAGAAGTTTCTGGATGAAACAGATTATCTCGACCCCTACCAATCAGGATTCAGGCCAGGGTTTGGGACAAAAATGGCATTGGTCGCACTCTTGGATGATCTCTGACAGGAGCAGGATGGGATTAGCGCATCCATCCTTGTTCTACTTGACCTCTTGGCGGCTTTCAATACCATTGATCATGGTATTCTCCTGGGGCAGCTTTGGGGGATGGGAGTTGGAGGCCTTGTGCTATTCTGGTTCATTTCCTTACTCTGCAGTCGCTCTCAGTCAGTGTTGATAGGAGGGGAGAGATCCAGCCCTCACCCTGCTTTATGGGGTTCCACAGGGCTCAGTACTCTCTCCACTCCTGTTCAACATTTATATGAAGCCACTGGGTGAGATCATCCCTCACTATGGACTGAGGAATCACCAATAGCTGTATGTCTCGGCCTGTGGTGAGTTAAGTGATACTGTGTCCTCCTTCTCGCAGTGCCTAGAGGCTGTTGGGGCTGGATGGGGAGCTACAGGCTGAAACTAAACCCTTGCAAGACCAAGTAGCTCTGGGGTTGGGGTTTGTTGGCCCAAGGAGAATTGCCGTCTTTGGTCTTGGATGGGATGGCACTACCCCAAACAGATCCTGTGCATAATCTAGGGGTTTTCCTGGATCCACAACTCCTACTCAAACAACAGGTGGCAGTCGTGACCAGCAGGGTCTTTGTGTAACTGTGCACCAGTTATGCCCTTTCCTGGACCAACAGTCACTCATGCCCTAGTCACTTCCCACCTTGACTATTGCAATGCGGTCTACATGGGGCTGCCCTTGAAGAACATCCGGAAACTCCAGTTGGTGCAAAATACAGTGGCCGTCGTGGTTTTGTGCAGACCTTGATCTGCATATGTATCACCTCTCCTGCAGAGCAGAGAGGCAGGGAATGTTATGGGTCCCATTCCTGAGAGAGATACACCTGGTGGGACCCAGAAGAAAGGCCTTCTCCATGGTGGCTCCCTCTCTCTGGAACATCATTCCCCCAGAGATTAGAATGGCCCCCACTCTAATACTCTTCTGGAAGGCGCTGAAGACCTGATTCTGCCAGCGGGTCTGGGGAATCCAGAGCGGGATGGAGCCCATTAAATTGTATGATCTGCTGTCGCCAGGGCGGGAGTGGGAGGTGATTTTGTTATATTGTACTATATTAATTTATTTGATTCTTTTTGTTAGTTTTTATTGTTCTAAATGTTGTTTTATATTCTGTATGCCGCCTTGAGCCACCATGGGCAAATAGGCAACAATATAAATTCAATAAATAAATAAATAAATAATCTGTCACCTGCTTAGTTGAAAGAAAAATAGAGCTATCCAGTTGTTCTATCTTAGCTTTTGTTACACCTTTGTTTCTCTACCTCAGCTCTGGGTGAACTTCAACTCCTGGTCCATCCATCTTAAAATTGCTGAGATTGAGAAACACACTAAAAACTGTACTCATAGAGAAATTCTGTCTATTACTAAGCAAGAAATGACACTGTGGAGTCATCTTGACCCATCTCTTAAACCCATTACAAAAATATTCTTGAATAATCAAATAAAATGTCCTAAATAGCAGCTCCACATGACCATTTGCACAAAGCAACAGAGTAACAGAATGATTATAGGTGGGCAAAAAAGCAATAGGAGAGAGCAACATCCAACTTCCTGCCAGCTTTCCCATTGAATTTCCTTGTGAGAAACTGATAGGGAACATCAGAAATCTTCCTTCCTTCCTTCCTTCCTTCCTTCCTTCCTTCCTTCCTTCCTTCCTTCCTTCCTTCCTTCCTTCCTTCCTTCCTTCCTTCCTTCCTTCCTTCCTTCCTTCCTTCCTTCCTTCTTTCCATCCATCTATCTATCCATCCATCCTATAAAGCCTATCCTTCTATCCTACTATGATTTGTGTTGATTGTTTATTTAGTATCCTATGACTATCACCAAGTGTTGTATGTTATCATTTATGATGAATGTACTTTATGATTATTATGACCATGATTTATTACTTGTTGCTCGAGAGCTTATGCACCAGAGACAAATTTCTTGTGTGTCCAATCACACTTGGCCAATAAAAAATCCTATTTTATTTTATCTTATTTTATTTTATTTTATCTTATTTTATTATTTTATTTTATTTTATTTTATTTTATTTTATTTTATTTTATTTTATTTTATTTTATTTTATTTTATTTTATTGTTTTGTTTTGTTTTGTTTTGTTTTGTTTTGTTTTGTTTTGTTTTGTTCTGTTCTGTTCTGTTCTGTTCTAATTTCTACTCTTCTCTGCTTACAGGAAGAAAGTCAGTGTGGCAGCCAGCAGGTAATTGTAAGTCCAAGGGCAACAGATAAGTAAACCTGATCCAAGGTGGGACAGGAAGTGAATGTTGTAGGTCAGGAATAGTACATGGGGATGCAAAAGAATGCCACATGGGTTGGGAAAGGTGTGTGGATATGCATCAGAAACACTGTACAGGTGAAGAAAGGCATGCAAATAGGCCACATAGGTAAGGAAGGGTGCCCTCAGATGTGCTGTACAGGTTGGGTAAGGTATGCAGGAGGGGGCAAGTCAGGAAGAGTGCATGGGGGTCATGAGGTTGTGTGAGAAGTGCCATGTAAGTCAAGTAGTCTGCATGGGGATAGTGTGTGGCAGTCATCCAGAAGAATGGAATGAGATTGCAAGGGTGTATCAGGACACAGCAATACAAGATAATGTATAGACAGTTGTGTGGATTGGGAAGAGTGCTTGGGAATGCTTGAGACTGTGCAAGAGGTACTGTCCAGGTCAGAGATGGGGTACTAGGATGCTTACTTATATGGAAGTGTAAATAAAATTGTATCATAGAATCCTCAGAAACTTCTTGAGATCTGGCTAACATTTTCAGAGGAAACACACCAGGAATGGGTTTCAATTTCGGGTGCTACCAGTTTGCTCGTGGGCGCATGGGTGCTCATGTGCATTTGTGATGCTTCTGCGCATGCGCAGAGACGTCCAGGTGGGTGGGCAGAGCCTCCCGCCACTGCCACGACCGGTTCGCCCAAACCGGGGTGAACTGGTAGAAATCCACCACTGAAACACGCCCCTTGCTATACAGTGAGAATTACAGTGTAAAAACTTTGTCCACACTTCTATCACTGTTGAATACATGTTTTCCAGAAAGGAAATCTTTCTCTTTCTTGTCAAATCACGGTACAGTGTGTGGCCCAACATTACAGCCCCTCCTTACATCACCCAAACTAATAACCTCTCAGTTCATAAAAGGGGATGCCACACTTTTCAGAATCAGGGTACCCTTTCTCAATTTTGAAGAATAACCTGGACATCTCCATCAATAATCTCAAATGTCATGAGGTTTCAACAAGTTCTTATAAAGGATTATTGAGATTTTGTGACATTTCATGAGTTTGATAGATTTGCTTTCTTTAAAAAAGATA
This sequence comes from Coluber constrictor foxii, assembly GCA_038048745.1. NCBI lineage: Eukaryota > Metazoa > Chordata > Lepidosauria > Squamata > Colubridae > Coluber > Coluber constrictor. The sequence goes on from CM075961.1 coordinate 79,027,731, forward strand.
TTAAATTTTAGGAAATAATAACTACTGTTAACCTTAATTACACAATTATTCACAATCATTCAAATTAGTAATTTCATACTGCTGAAATTCATGAAATAAAAAAGGACTGTAGAATATTTTTGGAATTATTATTAGAAAACTATTCCTTTATTACAGGATCCAGGCCATCTTTGGTCTTGGATGGGATGCCCCAGATAGACTCGGAGTATAATCTGGGGTTTCTCCTGGACTCATGGCTCCTGCTTCAAGGACCAGGTGGCAGTAATGGCCAGGAGGGCCTTTGTTCAACTGCAGGTTGTGTGCCAATTACACCCTTCCTTGGACCAATCCCTGCTCACACTCACACCCTAGTCACCTCTCATCTAGACTACTGTAACACACTCTACATGGGACTGCCTTTGGAAAGTATCCAGAAGCGCCAACTGATTCAAAATGCAGCTGCCCGAATGATTTTGTGCAGACCCAGGTGTGCTTATGTGTTACCTCTCCCAAAGGAGCTACACTGGTTGCCAATTTACTTCCGGATACAATTCAAAGTTGTGATGGTCCCTTTTAAAGCCCTACATGGCTTGGGATCTGATTATCTGAAGGCTTGTCTCTTCTCATTTATATCCACAAGAACCACCAAAGCGGGGACGTAGGGAATATTGCGGGTCCCACCTGCTAAGAAAGTACATCTGATGGGACCCATAAGAAAGGCCTTTTCTGTGGGAAGTCCCTTCCTTTAGAACTGGCCCCCACTTTGACACTCTTTTGCAAGGCCTGGTTTTGCCAATGGGCCTGCGGAACCCAGAGTGGGCTGGAATCCATCACGTGGCTTGTTTGATTACTTGGTGGTGGTGGTGGTGGTGGTGGTGGAAGTAATTTTTTTACTCTTTGTATTTTGGTTTTTCATTTTTTGTAAGCCTCCTAGAATCACTGAACGTGAATGGGCAGCAATATAAATTATTTAAATAAATAAATTACACAAATTGAAACAAGTTACAAGCTCTTGAAATGACAAGTCCTTAGAATTTTATTTATTTATTTATTTATTTATTATTGATTGATTGATTGATTGAGATTTATATGCCGCCCTATCTCCAGCCGGACTCAGGGCAGCTCACAACAGTAAAAACATCTAATGAAAAAGTTAAAAAGAAATTAAATCCAAATATCACAATTTAACAGTTAAAAGTGCAATTAACAAGTTAAAAATTAAAACCCCATCAGTCCAGGATAGCCAAAAAAACCAGCCACGTTTTCAGGTTGCGACGGAAAGAGCGGAGGTCGGGGGCCACTTGGAGCTCCAGGGGCAGTTGATTCCAAAGAGTGGGTGCGCCCACAGTGGGTGGGGGTTGCCGGCTGACACTGTCTGGCTGACGGCACCCTGAGGAAGCCCTCTCTGTGGGAACGCACCGGGCGATGGGCAGCTGTTGCTGGCTGCAGATGGCCCCCCCAAATATCCTGGGCCTAAGCCATATAGGGCCTTACAGGTAATCACCAGCACCTTGAATCTCACTCGGAGGGCAACCGGCAACCAATGCAAGTCGCATAGGAGAGGTGTAACATGAGAGTATCAAGATACTCCCATCACAACCTGCATGGCCGCATTCTGCACCAACTGAAGCCTCTTCAAGGGCAGCTCCATGTAGAGGGCATTGCAGTAGTCAATATGGGAAGTGACAAACACATGAGTAACCGTGCGTAGGGCATCTAGGTTCAAATAGGGGCGCAACTGGCGCACTAGTCGAACCTGGGCAAATGCCCCCCTTGTTACGGCCATTACATGATCTTCCAAGTTTAGCTGCGAGTCCAGGAGGATACCCAAGTTGCGCGCCCTGTCTACAGGGGGCAATACCTCATCCCCTATGATCAAAGATGGAATGTCTTGATCGGACCGAGACAACAGTACCCACAGCCTCTTCGGGTTAAGCCGAAGCCTGTTCCTCTCTATCCAGATCCGCACCGCTTCCAGGCATCGGGACATCACGTCAAGGGCAGCGCTGGGTTGGTTTGGGGTGGATATAAAGCTGGGTATCATCAGCATACTGATGGTACCTCACCACAAAACCCCAGATGATTTCACCCAGCGGCTTCATATAGATGTTGAACAAAAGGGGAGAGAGGACCGACCCCTGGGGTACCCCACAAGTGAGAGGCCTCGGGGCCAACCTCTGTCCCCCAGCCAACACCACCTGCAAATGTTCCGAGAGATAGGAGGAGAACCACTGTAAAACAGTGCCTCCCACTCCCAAACCCTCAAGGCGTTGCAGCAAGATACCATGGTCGATGGTATTGAAAGCCGCCGAGAGATCTAATAGGACCAGGGCACAGGAGCAACCTCTGTCTTGGGCCCTCCAGAGATCATCCACCAGCATGACCAATGCTGTCTCCATACTGTACCCAGGCCTGAAACCCGATTGGTACGGATGAAGGTACTCCGCTTCATCCAGGGCCAATGGGAGTTGACATGCCACCACACTCTCAACAACCTTCGCAACAAAGCAAATGTTGGAGACAGGACGAAAGTTGTTTAAAATAGCTGGGTCCGAAGCAGGTTTCTTGAGAAGGGGCCTCATCACCACCTCTTTTTGCAGTATATTTCTTATATATGTCCACATGTGTGTCTGTATGTGTGTGTGTATACATAGTGAAAATATACCTGTATTGAAGAAAATTTCTTACAAAACAAAATTATACAAATTGCAGGCAAAAATTTATACAAAAGTACATATGAATCTTAAAACAATATTTAAAATATATTATCAAATGAATATGAAAATAGATGTACTTAAGATTAAAAATGGTAGAAATTCAGAGAGAGTAACCTTCTCATTTAAAGATGGGATTACAGTATTTCTATTCCCAATATTCTTGTATCTAATCCTTTAAGGCCAATCTTATGCACATTTTGAAAATAAAAATTAGTAACATTAATGAGCTGTACATGTGATGTACACACATGGCAAGTGATTTGTAGTCTTTGTATTCCTTCCTCCTCCTCCTAATCTCAATCTTGGTTTTCTTCCCCGTTCTTTCCAACCCAAAGGAATGATGGAAAGAAGTTCTGTCAAGGAAGTCAGGTCCTGATTTGTCTGCTGTCTCTCCTTTCCCAGCAGGGTATCTCTGAAAATAAAAAAAAGGGCCAAAATTGATATGAAAGAAGTCAGTAAAGCAAAGTTGGCCAACAATCAGTCTTAAGATTGTGCAGAAAATCATTTTGGGGAAAAAAATCTCTCTGTTCCAGGGGTGTCAAACTCCCAGTGTCGCAGCAGCATCACATGACATATTGTGACTTTTTCCCCCTTCCCTAAACCGGGCAGGGGCGGGACGAGCACATGACACATGTTGCCCATGGGCCGCGAGTTTGACACCCCTGCTCTATTCCCATCCCTATTTTGGAAGATTACTGATTGTTCCATTCTAAGGTTCTGCTTCTTCATTTTTCAGTCAAAGGATGCAGAACATAGCAAATGCAGCCTATGCTATTCTTCCTAACATACAAATACAAACACGAAGGGACAAGTAGTCTTTCTTATCAATGTTCATTCAAAGTTATTAATATTCACAGCCTGGTGATTACAATTAGGGAACTTAGCAGCTGGTGCACAAATGGCTGCAGCGTCCTGAGGTCAGGAGATCGCCATTTGTGACCTCCACTGCCAGCTTCCGACAAGTGAAGTCAGTGGGGAAACTGGCAGGAAACTGCAATTCAGAATCATAGTATATGACATCGCACTTAACATTAATTGGTCATTCACTTAATGATATAGCTAGAACTGATAAATTGCCATCATAAATTGGACATGGTCACATAATTTTTCACTTTATCACTGCATTACTTAGCAATGGAGTTTCTAGCTCCCATTATGGTTGGTAAGTGCAGACAGCAGAAAACAACATAGAGAGAAATGCAGTATTTATTTATTAAACCAATTTATATAGCCACTGATTTCACAAACAATTGTATTATGTTGTTTCAATATATGGAAGAAAATTTATATGCCTTTGATGTCCATTGACTGTAAAGGGGCTGGAAACAATTCCTGAAGCAATGTTTTTCTTGCTTTCCCTACTTCATTATTATTTTTTTCCAATGCAAGAGAATGTTGGAAAGGGGAAAAAAGTACAGTAAAGCGTCAATATGTTTCTCAGCAGGATAATTTTCCAAAATTGAACAGGTCCAAATTTAGCATGGTGGGAGAAGAAAGAAAAAAAATCAAGATAAAATGAACAGTATCTGGCCCAGGCCAGTATAGGAAAAAATTTCCTTAAAGTCCTCTAATGCAAGGGTCCCTAACCCCTGGCCCCCAGCAACCAGTCCGTGCAAAGTTCAGGATACAGGCAGCATGCAAAACCACACACCCTCTGGACCACAGAAAAACCTGTCTCCATGGAATTGGTTTCTGTTGCCCAAAAGGTTGGAGACTGCTGTTCTAATCTGTTCCAAAAGAAGAAGCAGTAAACCAGTGTTTCTCAACCTTGGTCACTGGACGATGTGTGGATTTCAACTCCCAGAATTCCTGTGAGTTGAAGTCTACACATCGTCCAGTGGCTAAGGTTGAGAAACACTGCAGTAAGCCATTGGTGATTTGGAATGTTGACAACTATTGTATTCCATTCTAAATTCTCTTAGAACTTTGTCCTCCCAGTCATGTGACTCAAAGGGGAGGGGATGTAGTACACATATCCTCCCCAGTGCACACATAGACACAAACCTATGGCTGCTACTGGTAAAGGGATTGGAAACAATTTCAGAAATTATGTTCCCTATGCATTCTCTACATTTTTTTAACCACATGTGATCACAGGAATGTATCAGTCATACCTACAATGGAGGACTGGAATGTGAAGATGACAGAATTGGTAGAAGTAGCAAAACTGACCTACTTAATCAAAGATAAAACAACAAGTACTTTTATAAATTGTTGAAAATGGATAAAAATGATTTGATGATTTTATAGATTTGTTGACTGTAAAGAATTAAATACGGGAAGAAGTGAACTATATGAAAGAACCTTGGGGAAGAGGGAGAATAAGTTTATTTCTAACTACTCTAAGAAAGACCATAAGTAGTTTCTTTAAATATTTATTCTTTCCCTTTTCTTATTTACTGCACTTTATCTTTTCACTCTTTCTCAACTTTGCTTTCTATATTTTTCATTTTTTATCTGTTTTTTAAATGTAATAAAATTATATTAAAAATATTAGATTTAATGTCTAAATTGTAATAAAGTGAACAATCTGACAATATCACATGCCATTCTGCCTTAGAGAACTTACTTTAAAATGCAATATGTCAAAACCTCAGTTATCTCTTATTGATCTTCAGAAAGGTTCATTTGACCTATCATTTGAGGACAAACATTCATTTGATTTATCATTTGAAGAAAAAAAATATCTTCAGAAGTGTTCTTTCCCCTACTTACCTTATTTCCTAGAGCATCTGTATTTGATTTTTTTCAGGTTTCAATAAGTCTCATACTGAGTTCAGTGAACTTTACACACTGAGATAACTTTTGGTGAGATGTAGCCTGAACTCTATCTTTGGCTTGCAGTCCTGATTATATGGTCAAACGCTGCAGAGCAAGGGAAAGATAGCAGCCACACCCAAAAGAAAAAAGCCTTTTGGTAACCTGATGAAGTAAAATCACTGCATTTCTTCCTTGAACAGATTATATATCCTCTTTGGTATATATAAAGCATATGGGATTATCTATGATAACTTTCCACAACCAGCTGCCCTCCAGATGGAACATCTGGAATTCTAACGCAGACTGGTCAAATAGAGAGATAACTCTAGGTAGTCTAATAAAGAATATTTGTAGCTTAGGGTTGACATGAAGGGTCCTTGGTGCTCTCTGAAATTGCTTGTTTTTTTTTTTTTTGCAGATGTTTCATTACCCAAACTAGGTAACATCATTAATGCTAGTGAAGTGTTTGCAAGAAAACAAGTACGGTCAGAGAGCATCGAGGCAATTGAACTGTTGTTGTTTTTTTCCTTGAGGAAGAATACGTTTTGCTTCTCATCTAAGAAGCTTTATCAGTTCTGGCAGGATGGTGGGGGCTATGGAGGAATTAGTTCTGACAAGATGGGGGAGGGGGGGAGGTTGTAACAGTTATGATTCTATCAGAACTAATCCCTCCATAGCCCCCACCATCCTACCAGATTCGATGAAGCTTCTTGGATGAGAAACAAAATGTCTTCTTCTTCCTCAAGGAAAAAAAAACCAGTCCAGTTGCCTTTTGAAAAAAAAAACCATCCTTGAGACAACTATGACCTGGATGACTGAGAATCTCCACAGACATACTGTAACCTCGGTAGGGAAAGAGCATGATCTGGAAGACTGAACTATGCTTCTAGATCAGTATTTCCCAAATTTGGCAATTTTCAAGTGTGTGGACCATGCACATCGTATAATCACAGGTTATGATTTTTCAGCTGTAGTTTATGAGAGAATAACCTTTTCTCTCATGTATTTTAATTTCATAAGAATTTTGTAGGAAGCAGAAAAATCATTCACAACACCAGCAGCCAAATGAGGAATCAAGGCATCTTTCCCTACTGACCAATAATTGTAGAAGTCATATATCCTTACTTTTCAAAAAAGGGCTCTGCTCTTTTCAGATTTATATTCCATTGGAAGGCCAGGAGTATACATTGAAGAAATACTTAACTTGACAAAGATGAAGAGAAAGAACATAGCTATTGTGCTACAGGACAATATTTCATTTGGTGTCTAGATAAATTAAGTGGAAATTATGACAATAGTGAAGAATTTCCTAAGCAATACTCCACATTGTTTTCATCATGGTTATTCTATATTGGTCTTTTAAGCAATCACAACAAAGGATCTATCTATCTATCTATCTATCTATCTATCTATCTATCTATCTATCTATCTATCTATCTATCTATCTATCTATCTATCTATCTATCTATCCATCCATCCATCCATCCATCCATCCATCCATCCATCCATCCATCCACCCACCTATCCATCATTTATCTGCCTAGCTATGTTATATTTCCTTAGTGAATGGAAACAGTTCTGATTACATTTATGGATATTGACTTATAACTTCAGCCTTTTTAAAAAAAATTAGCTTCAATGCAGATAAAAATGATAACAGCAGTGATTCAACAAGTCTTCTGAGAAACAGGAAGTTCACCCTGCTTTTGGGTTGTACCATTTCAGACTAACCTGACTGAATGGTCCTATAGAAAAGCAAAAATTAAGTACCAGGAAGTCTAAGGTGGAGACCCTATTAAATTGAATGGTACAATCTGGACTCAGACCAATTACTTCATTAGGAATAAGAATGCAGCCTCAGGCAAATCTGACAAGTAAAGTCCTTCTTCTACTGTAACTCTCAAGGCAGCTTAAGGAATATTCTTCCATGTACTTTAATTTGACAGCATAGGCTTAAATAGTTGCCCAAACTGGAGCCAAGGAGGATTATTTTTTCTGCTGAATCCAAATAAGCTTTTGCTTTCTTTGTGCGCCTTTCCCGGAGGCTTTGGCATCTTGGCATGTTACTCAAGAAAAAATGAAGATACTGAGCCCACAGGAACACCTTTTTAAATATATAATAATATATAAAATCTACCAACTTGAGCTTGTAACTAAACATGAATGATTTAGGTCTATGCAAGTATTCATTCTGCATATGTGAAGCCTTAATGATTGGTGGAGTATCCCACATTCATTACCACTCCAACGATTGTCACCTATCAGTGGGAAAACTTCCATCATTGCCATCCTTAAAGCTGGAGTGGAAACCTTTTCTGACATCTGTCAAAACTCATTCTGATTTCCTGCAAGTGGATTCTTTAACATTCTAAATAGCACAATATTTAAATAGCTCTATCCTGGAAGAGCAATGGACCCATGCTTAGAAGCCTGAGAAACAATTTATTGCCTACAGAGGTTGGCCCACCTAATCAAGTGGAAAACAGTTCTTCACTGCTCTAAGAAATGCTGCTGCTCACATAGTAAACTAGTGGTAAAAATGATATTTTGAAAACAGAAGATCTTTGCTACCAAATGGGAGGATTCAGAAGAGAATTGGGTTAATTTAAAAAGGGTAAAATGTCAGTCACAATCAAGTTCCTTTGATTAACAGTTATCATCTATTGGGACTCCAGAAGTGAATCTCTTCTGTAGCAGTGCTTGCCCTCTGGATCGAGATGGGCCCCATACTGTTCTATTGAAGAGCTGTGAAGACGTGGCTCTTTGCTCAGGCCTTTGGCAACAGAGAGTGAGACACCCACTACATCCTGCCTGCTGAATTTTATCTTTTTTAAAATGTTTCACTGATTTTTATTTATTTATTATAGTGTTATTATAATTTATTATAATTATTATAATTTTTTGATTATTGTGAGCCACCCAGAATCATTGAGAGTTGGACAACATATAGGTTTAAATAATAATAATTATTATATCATAATCATAAATGTGTTTATGCTTGTGCCTGCCCCTTTTCCCACTTGTTTATTACAGCTGCTCTGATGCCATGCAAGTAGTCCTTGAGTTAGAACAATTGGGACCAGATTTTATTAAGTTATGTGGTCATAAAGCAAAACATGTCAGGGACAAGTAATCAGAACTAATCATGGCCAGGTTTGATCTCAAGATGTTTTCTCCCCTGAATGGACTCTAAAATGGAATGTTTCCCTATTTCCCACTGGCAGAGCCTTTTAGCAGTGGTTCCACCACTTTGCACCACTTAGCAATGGCAATTCCTGCAGTTCCGGTTGCCATTGTTAAAGTAAGGTTGTGGGTTATTCAGTGAACATATCCGCACAAATTCCAACAACTAGTCAATTGGAAGCCAGCTGAGATACATTTCATTTCTCTCCTTACTAACATGCCTTCCTACAGCAGGACGGCTGTCTCGAGGCAACAACCCTTCTCCATACCATTTTACGGAGGGTCCATACCAATCAAGTGCCTTGTGCAATGTTGTTTCTTGATGTTGCCAAGGCATTTGATATGGTGTCACATCAGTCCCTTTAAAAGGTTGCCTCTGCTACAGGTTTTCCTCCTCCGCTGCTTTCCTGCTTAAGCAACAAAAATTCTACTGTTCAACTTGCAGACGCAGTAATCCGATGCGGGAGGGTTGGCAACGCGACCCTCTTTCACTGCTTCTTTTTATCCTGATCATTTACGACATCCTCCAGGCCTCACTATCCACTATTGGGTTTAACCTGGAAGACCGGAAGATAGAGTGCCTGGCCGATGCGGATGACTTGGTTCCCCTGGCAGAACGACCAGCCAGGCTGCAAGAGAAACTCAATTGCATAGCACAAGCCCTCCATGCAACGGGACTGTCCCTAAATCCAGCTAAATCTTTTGGCCTTACCATCGCCAAAGGTGGGAAGAATATATGGCTCTTTTGCCAACTGCCTATGCTTCCATTCACTCACTGGGGCCAGATAACTTGATGTGGTATTTGGGCCTCCAATTTAATTGGAAAGGTTGGGTTGTCCCGAAGCATACTGGTCTCCTTGAGGGCATGTTGCATGAATTATCTCAGGCACCTCTTAAGCCCACCAACAGCTTAAGAAACTTAAGTCATACTTGGTGCCAAAGTTCACGCATGAACTTGTTCTGGGTCACGCGCACCAGAATATGCTTGTGAGGCTGAACAGACCGGTAAGATCAGCGATGTGGCTCTGGCTCCGCCTACCACATCATGTCCCTTGGAGTACTTCCACTCTCATATTAAAGACGGGGGGTTGGGGGTGCCCTGCTTCTCTACCGCAATACCACTCCTTCAGAAGGCATGGCTCGAGAAAGTGGCCTCAGGGATTACTATGCCTAACCTCCCTCCCCCCCATTTATTACAACAAGAGGCGTTCTGATCGCCTCTGCCCCGGATCAACTGGCCATGCATAATGGCCTCTGCAATTGTTACAACTAAGGCAGAAGTCAGAACAGAGGAATGCCTTGGCACGATCTATTGATGGTAGAGATTTGTGCATCACAGATGTTGATGGAGCAAGTCATGAGTGGCTGTTGTGCCTTTCCCAGGTATTTCCCCAGTTGTTTATACAGGGTAGCCAGTACAAAACCTAGGAGTGCACGAAGCTCCAACTGCAAGGTGATGGCCAGGAGCTGCCAAAGAGCCTGCCAAGCCCCCGAGACGCTTAACCATCTATTACAAGTTTGTGAGACCACCCACGACGCACAGTGCACCCATCACAATCCTGTGCTCTGTCATTTGGTGCACTTGTTTCGGATGTTGGGTGGAGCCCATTGTACCATTGGAGCCTTCTTTTATAAAACCTGACTTGGTGGCGGAGTGTAATAAAGAACTATAGGTCCTGGATGTGGCCATTGTCTCGGGATATCACTTGCGAGAGTCCTGGGACTTAAAGATTGCTAAGGGTGGCCGAGAAGACTGCATCAGGGACATTCTGACCTGGGTGGCAATCATCACTCAGGTAAAACAACTGCCAGTCATCCTATCAAATCAAGGACTTTGCTATGAACCATCTGGCGGGGGCTTGCAGACACTGGGCTTGAGCCTCAGAGACATTACATATCTGTGTCTTTTGACAATTTGCGACTCGCTCCAGTGCTATGATATATACCAATCAGGAACTAAGGCCGGCCAAACCACAGTGTGAAAATTCGGATATACTGGGGAGCTTAAATGGATTATGACCTGCTGGCAGCGGCAACTAGCTGGACTATCAAATAGCGATGAAAGTCACCTTGGAGGGCTTGGCGGAAGGGTTTTTTTTTTTCTCTTGCACTGTCATACCTTTCCAAAAATAAATGCTAATAGCAATGGCAATCTCTGCAGTTCCGGTTGCCATTGTTAAGTAAGGTTGTGGGTTATTCAGTGAACATATCCTCACAACTTCCAACTAGTCAACAGGAAGCCAGCAGGAAGTTGCAAACAGGTAAACGGCTTCTGCCAATAGGAAGAGGGAGCAAAGATGTGTGAACAGTGGGGGAAGGCACAGCACGACTACAGTGGGGTTTGGGTTGACTGCTGCCAGGTGAAGAATGGTGCACAGGAGTGTCCAGGAATGGTGTGCAAGTGACCAGGGAGAGGCAGTGTAATAGCAAGCCTCAGGGAGAGTGTGCAGACGTGTGAGACTTACCCAAACAACTTTTGATCTTTCCTGCCAACCTCCCTTTTGGCTTTGCTTGGGGAAGCTGCTAGGAAAAATCACAAATCATGATCATGTAGAATGCTACTACAATGTAAGTGCAAACCAGTTGCCAAACACCCAAATCATGAATGTATGATCACAGAGGTGCTGGAACAACCAGAATTTAAAGGATCAATCATAATCACCACTTGTTCAGCACCATCATAACCATTGCTGAACAAGTAGTCGTTAACCAAGAACTACCTGTATTGGAAATTTAAATAGAGCTATCTAAATTTAACTTAACAACACTGCTGCATTCCTGTAATTCTGAAAAACAAATTTCAAAATATAGTAATGTGTTGGAGGAAGGGAGCGGCCTCCGTGTAAGTGTTGTGAATAGCCAATATGCAGCATCTCTGCCATTCTAACTCTGAAATAGTATCTGATTCTCAATCATTATTCACAGGGATCGTGTTCTTCCTATCATTTATATCAAAGATAGATTTCTTACCTATCTCTCTTTTCTGGATTTAGAAGATTTGAATTCTTGAAAAAAAAAAGTAGAAGTCTGGAGATACAGAGCAAAAAATTGCTTTGCCTTAGCTAGGTTATATGCCATATTCTCAACAACTCTGATGAAGAGCTAAAAGCAACCCCAGAGATCTGGAGAAATGTAGTATAAAAAACAGAGAACTTTGCTTTGAGATTCATGATATCTCTAAATAATATGTAACTATTCTAGTTAGACTTTTGCTTTATTATGTTTCTCTATGTTAAAAACTCCCCCTTCTTTTTCCTCTGTATATGGAGTACATTCTGTGCAATTCTAGAGTTATACAGTAAATCTGATTTAAGATTTATTTTTCTCTGTCTTAATTTGTTGAAACTAATATATAACTTGAAACCTGCCTCTCTCCAAAGATTGCTGATATAACAAACCAGCACCACCTTGTGATTTGCTTAGAGCAGTGCATACATTTTTGTAAACCAGACTTCATAAATCATTAATCATATTTTCAATTTTAAATGATTTTGTTTATCTCTTGTGAGATTGATTTATATCAACCACACAACCCAAAAAAGGGGGGGTGGGAGGACATGCTTCTATATTACAAGGCCAGGAGAATCCAATGTAGAAATTATTTCTTTTTTCTTTTCTTTTTTTTTAACAAGTTTACCTGTTTTTTTAACCTTAATACTTTACCTTTTGTTTCATGGAAGGGCAATTTTGATTGTGAAAGTCCCATCTCTTTCACAGACCAGAATTAGTGGAAAGATGTCAGATGAAACACTTCTTGAAAATTAAGTATTGGGAGCTGTTACAACAAAACAGTTACACCAAGTAAAAGACTGGTAGGAAGGTATGTTGACCCAGTGGACTTCTTGGGTAAGAAGACTGAAACCTCCAGCCTTTCAGCCTATGGGCTCAATTGTGATGTTTTGTAAGCTTTAATGCAATTGAATGCATTCTTCAGTTCAAATAACTTTGAAATGTAACTTCCTGTTCAACTGTTATGATGTAAAAATGATATGGAGACTCTAGATCTTTCTAGAGTGCAGAGAAGAGCAACAAAGATGATTAGAGGACTAGAGGCTAAAACATATGAAGAACGGCTGCAGGGACTGGGTATGTCTAGTTTAATGAAAAGAAGGACTAGGGGAAATATGATAGCAATGTTCCAATATCTCAGGGGCTGCCACAAAGAGGTAGTCAAGCTGCTCCAAAGCATCTGAGGGTAGGACAAGAAGCAATGGAAGGAAACTAACCAAGGAGAGAAGCAACTTAGAACTAAGGAGAAATTTCCTGACAGTTAGAATAATTAATCAGTGGAACAACTTGCCTCCAGAAGTTGTGAATGCTCCAACACTGGAAGTTTTAAGAAGATATTGGAGGGTTTCCTGCCTAAGCAGGGGGTTGGACTAGAAGATCTCCAAAATCCCTTCCAACTCTATTATTTGGGTTTTTGTTGTTTTTGTTGTTGTTGTTATTAAGTGGCTCATCTTCAATACTAGTAATATTATTAATTTTACATGGAACTAATCAGTTTGTTTCTAATCACTTTCATAGAGGACATTTTCTAGTGCTAAATGAAATGCATGGGAGAGAGGAAACTCTTGAGGAGTCTTAACTAAAATAAAATATAAAATGTTATCTATAGACCTTCCCAGGCTGCCTGCATATAGAGAGGGAAAAGGGGCCAACAGCTATTATATGCAACTATAAACGTATCTTTTTTTTTTAAAAAAAAGATACATTTAAAACCCTTTCAAAAGAGTAGTAATATTTTATAAGGAACATATATGATACTCAGATGGTAGTTTGGAAAGCTGCAGAAGCTGGGCATCCTGGTCTCCAGCAACCCAAGCTTCCCAAAATGACCATGAAAGGAATTGATTAGAGAGGAGAAATGGCTGCAGAATCTGAAGCAACTAACAGAAATTAAGCTGATTGAATACCTTTATCAGGTACATCATCATCCCCAGAGAAGTACTGCAACATCTTTGTAAAAGCAACATCTGTGTCAGGAAAAGAGAGAGAAAATCTACTCTGTAAAACTGGAATTGTTAAATATAAATAAAGCTACCTCTGCAACATATTGCTCTGGAACCTCAATTTTTCTGCTCTTATCTAAACCATCTAAACCATAAAGTCTAAACCATAAATAACTACCTTATATATTTCTCAAATAAATATCTTGAGGATAATGATCATCCCATCTAGGGGGATGGCTGTTGTCATTACTGATTTATGACTAAATATGGTCATTTTGAGAGCTAGTTTGATGTAATAGTCAAATGTCAGGCTAGAAACTGGGATTTTGTGAGTTCTAATTCTGCGTTAGGCACAAAATCATTGGGTGACCTTAGGTCAATCATTCTCTTTCATCCCTAGAAGGAGGCAATGGCAAACTATTCTGAAAGCTAGCCAAGAAAACTGCAGGGATTAGTCCAGATAGACGCCAGGAGTCAAAAACTGACTCAAAATCCCACCCACTCACCCAAATGGTCATGCATCCCCACAAATGCTTTATCTCAAGTATAATTCATCTCACTGTAAAGTAATAATGAGATGAATTATATCCAAGAATCATAGTACATTTATACATTTAGCCATTATACATTATCTTGTTTATGAAGTTTTCTCATCTCTATACAGGTTGAGAAAGAAAAAACAATGGTATATGTTGCTTCTTGCTATTAAGAACATAAAGAAGTATGAATGCAATTGGGCTTTTTTTTTCAAAGGATCATCTAACCCTTCTTGTATTGTAAATTTAAGGGCTAAAGTGGCATATTCATTAGATGTCTTTGTGCGGTCAGTCATATATTTATCATTTAAGAAGTGATGCTATCATAGAGCATGAAAACCTCTGTCCTGATTATTTCCCAACCTCTTCTTAATCCTTCTAGTCAGATTTAATCCTATCTAGTCAATTTCACGATGCTTATAGAAAACTTGTTTTCTCTTGTCTTGTAAGTAAGTGTATCTCCTCAAGCAATGTTACACACAGCTAGAACTAAATCAGCATTGCAGTTTTGAACTCCATTGTATTTGGCAACTCATGAAAACCACGATAGGAAGTTTTAAAAATTGGCATCCAAATGAGATAAATACTCAGACAATTTTTGAAATGAAACATTAAAAGTGTTATATCCAGATTTTTAATCCAATTCTAGAATTTTGTATTGGTGAGAAACTAATAGTGAAAATGAAGAGCGAGGAGAAAAATAATAAATGGGAGAGAAAAACATTTAAGAGAGTTTTCAACAAAGCTACTAGCTTATATTTGTGCTGCATCTGACAGGCAGAATTTGACAACGGAAGTCCTTAATTAAGCAGAATTAGCTAAATGTGTATCGAAGAAAGTTAAACAATACCACATGTCAGACACAAAAGTTGTGGACTATACATTAAGATTTATCGCTTAAAGCTATCCATAAGAATCTAGTCAACATATCTTCAGTACTAATAAGGATCAATAGCATTCAAAAAGGGTTGGACATAGATCATTGGTAGCAACGTAATGACTCTAAGCTTATCATATGTTTAACTCTGGTCTCCAGCTCTGCCTGCTCTTCTCTTAAACCACCTCAGTAAATTCATTAAATCTGAAATGATTGAAAGCATATATAAATTAAAGGAAATAAAATATATTTTTTAAAAACCCAAGATTTTACACAAACTGACTAGGCTCTTTATCCACAGAAATAACCTTCTACTTTCTAGGGTTGCAGATACAAACTCCTATTATGGACCCTTGGTGCTCTCTGAGTGGGGTGGTTTTCTTGCAGATGTTTCTTACCAAACTACTGTAGGTAACATCATCAGTGCTAGTTGATGATGAAGTTACCAATTTTGGTAATGAATAAGACCCTTGGTGGCACAGCAGACTAAAGTGCTGTTAACTAGCACCAGCTGCCTGCAATTACTGCAAGTTCGAATCTCACCAGGCTCAAGGTTGACTCAGCCTTCCATCCTTTCAAGGTAGGTAAAATGAGGACCCGGATTGTGGGGGCAATAAGCTGACTTTGTATAAAAAAGAACACCATTGGGGGGGGGGGGGCAAAAGCCCTACTAAGCAGGTATATACAAAAGTATGAAGGCTATTGCTTAACGCATTGTAAGCCACCCTGAGTCTCCGGAGAAGGGCGGCATATAAATCGAACCAATAAATAAATAATAAATAAATAAAGAGACAAGTTTTTCATAGCAGTTATTTTCTGAGACTGCCCACAACATGCATCCAAAATTCCCAAAGTACCCATTGGTCCAGAAAAGACTGTCTAGCTCTGATCTAAGTCCTCAGCTACGCGCCAAATCTGAGTAATGTTGTATTAGATAATTACATCTCACTTTAAAGGAACAGGATATTATGATATTGGCTTTGGGCCTGAAAAAAGAATTGCAAGTATCTCTTACTTTTCACCAGCCTTTGGGCATCAAAGCAATTTGACTCCTTGTAGAGCCATCCCATAAACTGGAGTCCTGAAGTCACTTGTTCCATATTCTCCTGAAGAAGAAAAAACTGGCACAATGAACTGTTTAGAGTAAGCACAGAATCTTTAGAGGCCAATCTTCTCAAAATAAAATTGATAGATCCATATTTCAACCATTTAAAAATATTTTTCAAAGAATAGAAAGTAAACAATTATGCTTTCACACTGACATTTGTTTTATAAGACATCTATAGATGGAATATTAGTTCAGTGAGTGAAAACCTATACAGACAGAACAATTCCCAAAGCAGACATTCCCCTCTGAAGAACCCTGAAGAAAGACAGTTCTTTCTTAGCAATTTCTGCTAGATTTAGGCTCAGAATTTTTTTTTAATATTCATATTGGAAAGAGATAAATTTCATTTCATTCAGGCAAGAATTATAGAATCTCTGAGTAATCACTGATCTCAAAATCTATTAATCAGGACTCTATTGCCATCTCTGAAGCTCAGGGCCAAAAAAAATATTAGAGAAAAAAAGAAGATGGATGGACCTAATCCCAGAACACAATTATAAATATGCTATAGTATTGAGAAAATAAAATGTTTCAGATGTAGCTAAAGAATTTTGAACATTTTTCTGAAATGAAATAAATACATTCTGGTCATTTATATACCGTATTTTCCGGCGTATAAGACGACTGGGGGTATAAGACGACCCCTGACTTTTCCTGTAAAAATATAGGGTTTGGGCTATACTTGTTGTATAAGACGACCTCTCTTCCAATGCACACCAAATAAAAATAAAAAAACATCAACTGGCTCACCCACAATGTAAAAGCAGCTGTGCTAGACCCAAAATGGCCCCTGCAACAAGCAGGAACCTCACACAGCCACAAAAAGCCCAAAAAAACAACTTTCACACTTTACACACACAAAATTCCACATACAGCTTTGTGAGATTTTGTGCGTTTGTGTAGTTAGAGTGAAACACTACAGAAACACACTAAATCTCAGAAAGCTGCACAAATATTATTTTATATTTTTATTTTTATTATTTTTATTTTTATATGAAAGCTAAATTTAAAACTTCCTAGCCTAAAACTTAGACCTAGCCTTTAAATGGCTAGGTCTAAAAAAGAACAACTAAAAAAAACCCAATTAACTATTTTTTTTAAAGCTCCCAAAGGGGGAAAAACCTTACCCAATAGAACAGGGGTCTCCAACCTTGGCAACTTTAAGACTTGTAGACTTCAACTCCCAGAATTCCTCAGCCAGCTTTGCTTTGCTGGCTGAGTAATTCTGGGAGTTGAAGTCCACCACTCCCTGCCTGCTTGATTGCAGGCAGGGAGATTTAGTTGCTTGCTGATGCAATGGATTGCAGGCAAGCAAAGCAAGGCAAGTGCTGCGGCTAGTAGCTAAGGTAAGCAAGCTGGAGGGGGGGGGGGATAATTTTGCTATGTACCAATTAGCAGGCAAAAATTAGCAGCTGGAATGGCCAGCGTTGTGTAAAAGGAAAGTTTTTCCCTTTTACACAGCGCTTGGCCATCCAGGCTCTGGCTATCCCAGCTGAGTTGCCTGCTAATCAGGCAACTCAGCTGGGATGGCAAGCGTTGTGTAAAAGGAAAGTTTTTCCCTTTTACATGGGGCTTGCGTGTAACTCAGCTGATTAGCGGCAGCTCAGCAGGCAATTCAGCTTGGCTCCTTAGAGCCATTTAAGGCTAGTCAAAGCCTTTCGGGATGGTCTGCCTGGTTACAGGAGACCGACACCCGGCGTATAAGACAACCCCCGACTTTTGAGAAGATTTTTGTGTGTTAGAAAGTCGTCTTATACGCCGGAAAATACGGTAATAGAGAAGACCCCAACTGGTATAGAAGTGGCAGGTGGTGCAGGGAGAAGTGAGCAGAGCCAGGTAACAGGAACAATTATGTATGTATGTATGTATGTATGTATGTATGTATGTATGTATGTATGTATTTTTTAATGATTGATTGATTGATTGATTGATTGGATTTATATGTCGCCCTTCTCCGGAGACTCAGGGTGGCTTACAATGCATTAAGCAATAGCCTTCACACTTTTGTATATACCTGCTTAGTAGAGCTTTTGCCCCCCCCCCCCCCACAAGCGGTGTTCTTTTTTATACAAAGTCAGCTTATTGCCCCCACAATCCAGGTCCTCATTTTACCTACCTCGGAAGGATAGAGGGCTGAGTCAACATTGAGCCTGGTGAGATTTGAACTTGCAGTAATTTTTTTAAAAAAATTAGATTTATATGCTGCCCTTCTCCGGAGACTCAGGGCGGCTTACAAGGTGTTAAGCAATAGCTTTCATACTTTTGTATATTTTTTATACAAAATCAGCTTATTGCCCCCACAAACTGGATCCTCAATTTGCCTACCTTAGAAAGGATGGAAGGCTGAGTCAACCTTGAGCCTCGAACTGGTGTAATTGCAGATAGCTGGATGTTAATAACAGGCTATTCAACCGGTTGAGCTATCTGATGTTCAATTGCACGCAGCTGGCAGCTAAGTGCTATTTAACAGCACTTTAGTCCACTGCACCACCAAGACTCTTTATAGAGCCTTGGGTGGAGTTGGGGGGCATCCAAGAGGCAGCTGTAAATGTGGGTAGGCCTGAGTGATTTGCTCATGGGAGCATTGCAAAGGTCAGAACTTTGAGTACCAGTCATAAGCCCTCTAAGGGGCCTACCCACATTTACAACTGCCTTTTGGATGCCATCATAACTTTAAACAGTTTTTGAATAAAAAGACATTGATAGCCTTCCTTTAAAAAAATATTATTCCCTCTTCAAACATTTATGAACAATTAACTTATGTATTTAATATTTATTCCTTTGTTTATGATGAATTTATGCACAGATATCATAGGTTTACCACAACCAGACCAGAAGTCCTGCATCAGAGGTGGGAATACTCGGCAACCTCAGCCACAGTAAACACGGTAATTGAGCTGTCTTTTGGTTGTATGGGATGCTGCCTTTATCTGCTAATGCTAGATCTGTTAAGGGTTGGGTTTTTTTTACTGACCTAAAGTATACTACTACAAAGCAGACAGAAATGAAAAATGAAAAATAGGTAAATTCTGTCTGTTGCAATTTTGTAACATTTTCATTTTGCAATTCTCATAGCTGTTACAGAAACAAAAATGGCAAGGAGCCTGATTTTCCTGGAACAGATGCAGATTTGATGTTATATTAGCCAGCTTCAAAAATGAACAGGTCAGGTGGCTTTAATACAGGAATGGATGATTTTTGCTGTATCCAGAGGCTACATTTAACATCTTTTTTGGAAATACCAAGGGACACTATAAACGGGAAAATAAAACCAAGTAAATGAGACTGTGTTATGCCAGTAAAAGACACTTCTCTTTTTCTTATTTGAAGGGGTGGTTATACTGGTATCATTTAAAATCTAAGCTTATTTTATGGCTTTGGATTCACATGTAGTCCATATGAACTTTAATGTTTTTTCATGAAAACCAGAAGTAAATGATAGAACTGGGAAAAAATGCTAAAACGTGTGCACATGACTGCAGAAGACTGCAAATAGCTATAAATGTGAGCCAGATGCCAAGTGCCCAAAATAAAATCATGAAACTGTGTGCATATGTGTGTGTATGTGTGTGTGTGTGTGTGTGCATGTTTGAGTGCTTGCAATTTTTGAAACTTCAAAAATGGGTCATGAATAGCTCTGGGAAGGTACATCATAACTTTGAATAGTTATTAAGTGATCAGTCATTAAGTAAAGACTACCTATAGTCCAATCTGCATTACAGTCACTAAATACTTCTATATGCAAGTGTTTGTTTGCCTGCTTTCATAAATGCTCCTGAATAGGAGCATAAATATCAGAGCAGTATAATCTTTTCTGCCAGTGTGTCTCCAAGGTCTCAGGAAGAGGCTTTCTTTGCCAATGCCTAGAGAAGATGATACTTTGGTGGATGGGATGGGGGGATAAACATTAATAATCACAGACAACATTTTATTGCTGCCACCACACAGCCAGCCAGAGTCAATACAGATCAATACAGATCAATAGATAAAGCATGATATCTGGATGGGAAGGCATAAACTTCCAGGTTCAGTTCTGTACTGTATACGTTAAGACAATATAACCCTAGCCCCCAGAGATTACCTTGTAGTGGGAAGCAAAACTTCATCTTTTGCAGACACATACAGAAGACCACTCCCACAGCTCTTCTCCATTGGAAATATGGGTTTCTTGCATGCTGCAGATCCGAAAACCAAGAGTCTCCACATTGCTTTTTTACTCCCTGTAGATATTGGCTGGATTGAAAAGACTATTCCTGCTTTTTACCTCCCCCACTCCTTTTCCTAGTTTGCTTATGTCTCATATGAGGCATGTTCAGCTAAGACAGAATTAGATGTTTGAAATAGGGACAATTAGATGATCCATCTATCATAAACATTGACATTCATCTTCTCCCTTGCATGTGTCCTCCAAATCTGCTCGTTACACCAACTTGATTCAAAGGACCAATCAAGTTGGACTAATCAAGTTGGACTAATCAAAGGACTAATCAAAAAGAGATTAATGGTTGCAGTACAGTGGAAACTGTCTGAATCTCTTTATGGAGCTGCAGAAGTCAATCTGGAGATACTGAATGACTCAAATGCCACATGGTATCAAGTTATTTTTGGCGTTCTGGAAAGAAAGGCATGTCAGGTCAAGTCTAGCCTATAACAAATTAAATAGGGTAGGGGTGGGGGACCAGAGAAGGAAGAAAGGATTTCCATGCAAATAAGACTTTAACTTTATTCAAAAGTTATCAAATCAAAAGTAAAGAAATGCTTTGACTTCTCTGGTAAAACCTAGATAATCTGAAGCCATTTAACTCCAACGGTGAGCTGTTCCAACTAATAACATTTTAGTGTGAAATGTGGTAGGTCTCAGCATATAAACTTTTAACAAGGAAAATTTTATCTCTGGGAGATGCACTTTAGTTCTTGCAAAAAGTATGGCTGAATGTTGTTCTTTCTAAGGGAAAGGGAAAGGGAAAGATATTCACGCATCCACAGGGAAAGAAAGCATTCTGCTGGAACCAAAATGTACTAGGTTCCCTATCCTCAATTCCAAAATATGGTCCCTAAAATCAACAGTTTTACTTTATCCCAATTTAGTTCACTAAAATAGCTAACATTTGCAAAATTTAGAAATCTAATTCATTTGTATATGACTTGATGACACATAATCAATCAATCAATCAATCAATCAATGCATTAATTTTAGCTTTTATTTATTTATTTATTTATTTATTTATTTATTTATTTATTTATTTATTTATTTATTTATTTATTTATTTATTTATTTATTTATTTATTTATTTATTTATTTATTTATTTATTTATTTATTTATTTATTTATTTATTTATTTATTGGATTTATATACCGCCCTTCTCCTTGCGGACTCACCTACCTTTTGGCAAGATAGGAGCTTAAAATAAAAAAGTAAGGGGAATTATGGACTTGGTATAGATCAAAACAATTGTTTCACTTTTGAATTTACATAGTATATTCATATCTGCATGTCTTACAGGTTATATATCTATACACTGAAAAAACATGATTATATTCATATTTATATAAAAATAAATTCTATTAAACTTCAAGGACTTACTTATAAGGGTTTTTTTTTCCAATGGTGTTCAATTCTCAGACACTGCATGGACAAGTTCCTGCACTTTTCTTGGCAAGATTTTTCAGAAGTGGTTTGCCATTGCTTTCCTCCTAGGGCTGAGAGAAAGCAACTGGCTCAAGGTCATCCAGCTGACACTGTATCTAATGTTGGACTAGAAATCACAGTTTCTCAGTTTCTAGTCTGATGCCTTAATCACTTCACCAAACTAGCTCTTAATATTATCCAGGTCTGACCTTGCTTAGTTCAACCCAGCTGTAGGATTTAATTCATTCTCTACACAGAACAGCTCCCTATTTGTAAGTAAAGATGTATATTTTGAAATACATTGTCACTTTCCCACCCCCAAAATTTCTAACATGACCTACAAGGTATTAACAAGTAATTTTTTAAAGAAAAGATAAAATAACTACTGTGTTTCCACGAAAATAAGACCTGGTCTAATTTTCTTTTGACCCCCGAAATAAGCGCTTGGCTTCATAGAATTTATAGAATCCCGGCCACTCTTGCAGCCAATTGAAGCTGCAAAAACAGCAGGAGGCCCCACACACCTTGTGCCCCCTTCAAGAACAGTTTTACTTCAATCAGCTGCAATGGCCTAAGGAAAGCACTCAGCAACCCGAAGGCAGTGGCAGGTGAGGCGGCATGGCTTTACCAGTGGCCTCTGACGAAGGGCCCTGGCAGGCTAGTAGGAGTGGGGGGCACTCAGAAGATTGTAGACTGGGTGGCTGACTCACCCCACGCCAGGCAGGAGCAGCCCAGCAGGGCAGCCCAGAGCAGTTCTGCCAGGAGGGCGAAGAGTTCCCACGAGGCCAGCAGAAGCATGACAGTCCCTTGTGCCAGTTGCTGCAAGTGAATGGCGAGCATGTCAAAAGTGAAAAGCTGCTGCTGCCGGTGCTGTCCTGGCTTTTTTTGGAAGGGAGATAAAAATGATTCTTGCAGTCTCTCACTGCCGACGTGCAAACCCCATCACAGGCAACAGCAACTGCACCTTCTCCCTTCCAAAACACACCAGGATGTAATCTGAATATACCCTAACACTGGTGGCAATGAATGCTTCCCAAAAGGGGGGCAACAAATGGGAAGGGCCCCTGGACTTGCAGTGCTTTTTTTTTAGATTCAGGCACTGCTGCTGGCTTGGTAGGAGCTCTTTCTTGTGTTTAGGTAACCTCCTTTCCTTGGGGTTTCCTGCACACAGGCACATCCATAGTTTCATGGATAAATCATCCCCAAAGGAAAGGAGGATCAGCAGGAAAATAGGGGAGGGAGGATTTTCAGCTGCAACCATAGGAGCTAGCAAGCCCAGTGACAAGCAAGGCTGCGGCGACGGGACATGTCAGGACTGCGCCAGCCAGCCGCTCGTCAGCAGGCTGCTTTCCTTGCCGAGTCTGGCTGCGAGCAGCACCAGCAGGCAATGTGGTGCGTGGTTGGCGTGAAGAACAGGTGACAGTGGCGATGGGACATCCGGCTGCAGCGGCATGGCCAGGCCAACAGCATGGGTTGGCTCGGGAGTTTATGGCTTCCATGACAGCCATGGACCTGACACAATTAATTCTTGGCCCCACTCACACAGGAGGACACACTCTGGACCTGGTTTTTGTCTCTGGTCAGTGGTTGAATGGCCTAGATGTAGGGGATATAGTTATTGAACCCCTGTCATGGTCAGACCATTCTCTCCTGAGGCTAGACTTTCTGACCGCCGAACCCCGCCGCAGGGAGGCGGAACCGATTAGGTGGTTCCGCCCCAGGCGCCTGATGGACCCTGATGGGTTCCAGAGGGAGCTTGGGCCAATGCCCGAAACTCTGGCTCACGACTCGGCCGAGGACCTGGTGGCCGCCTGGGATAGGGTGGCCGCCAGTGCCCTGGACCGAGTCGTGCCTTTGCGGCCTCTGACCCGGCACCGAATCTGCCCGGCTCCTTGGTTTTCTGAGGAGTTGAGGGAGATGAAGCGCCGGAAAAGACTCCTAGAGAGTGGTTGGAGGGTGAGTCGATCTGAATCCGACCGAACACTAGCTAGGTCCCATCTTAGGACCTATTTGGTGGCGATAAAAGCGGCAAAGCGTAATTACTTTTCCGCTCTTATTGCATCGGCAGATAACCGCCCAGCCGCCTTGTTTAGAGTGGCCCGCTCCCTCCTACATCAGGGAGCGCGGGAGGACCTCTTGCAAGGGCGGGCTGAGGATTTTGCACAGTATCTGCACGATAAAGTCGCTCAGATTCGGGAAGGCTTGGACTCTGACTGGGTAGATTCCGGCGAAGTGACTGAGGCTGGTCTTGAGAACGTTATCTGGGAGGAGTTCGATCCTGTGACTTCCGAGGACGTGGACAGGACTTTGAGGAGTCTAAACGCAACCACGTTTATTGGACCCGTGTCCTTCCTGGCTGGTACTGGCCACTCGGGAAGTTACACGAGGCTGGCTCCAGGGGATTATAAATGCTTCTTTGAGTGAGGGTTTCTTGCCTGCCGCCTTGAAAGAGGCGGTGGTGAGGCCCCTCCTCAAGAAGCCTTCTCTGGACCCGGCTGTTTTGGCAAATTTTCATCCTGTCTCCAACCTTCGCTTTGTTGCGAAGGTTGTTGAGAGTGTGGCTGCGCGCCAGCTCCCACAGTACCTGGAGGAAACTGTCTATCTAGATCTGTGCCAATCCGGTTTCAGACCTGGGTACAGCACGGAGACGGCATTGGTCGCGTTGGTGGATGATCTCTGGAGGGCTCGGGACACGGGATGCTCCTCTGTCCTGGTCCTTTAGATCTCTCAGTGGCTTTTGATACCATCGACCATGGTATCATGCTGCGTCGGTTGGGGGGTCTGGGGGTGGGAGGCACCGTGCTACGGTGGTTCTCCTCCTATCTCTCCAACCGATCGCAGTCTGTGTTGGCAGGGGGGCAGAGGTCGACCTCGAGGCGCCTCGTTTGCGGGGTGCCACAAGGGTCGGTCCTCTCGCCGCTCCTGTTCAACATTTATGTGAAGCCGCTGGGTGAGATCATCCGTGGTTTTGGGGTGAGTTGCCAACTGTACGCTGATGACACTCAGCTGTACATCTCCACCCCTGACCACCCCAATGATGCCCTCGAAGTGATGTCCCAGTGCCTTGAAGCCGTGCGGGTCTGGATGGGGAGGAACAGGCTTCGTCTCAACCCTTCCAAGACTGAGTGGCTGTGGATGCCGGCGTCCCGGTATAGCCAGCTGGTGCCATCGCTGGCTATTGGGGGTGAGTCATTGGCCCCCACAGAGGAGGCTCGCAACTTGGGTGTCCTCCTGGATTCACGGCTGTCCTTGGAAGGGCATATGGAGGCCGTGGCCAGTGGGGCCTTTTATCAGGTTTGCCTGATGTGCCAGTTGCGCCCCTTTCTGGATCGGGACTCCATGTGCACAGTCACTCATGCACTCGTCACGTCTCGCCTGGACTACTGTAACGCTCTCTACATGGGGCTCCCCTTGGGGCGCACCCGGAGGCTCCAACTGGTCCAGAATGCGGCTGCGCGGGTGATTATGAGAGCAAAGGGCGCTCCCATGTGACACCTCTCCTGCGCGAGCTGCACTGGCTTCCGGTGGTCTTTCGGGTGCGCTTCAAGGTGTTAGTTTTGACCTTTAAAGTGCTCGAGCTGCACTGGCTTCCGGTGGTCTTTCGGGTGCGCTTCAAGGTGTTAGTTTTGACCTTTAAAGTGCTCCATGGCATGGGACCGGGGTACCTGCGGGACCGCCTGCTGCTACCGATAACCTCCCACCGGCCAGTACGCTCACACAGAGAGGGCCTTCTCAGGGTGCCATCAGCCAAGCAATGTTGGCTGGTGGCCCCCAGGGGGAGAGCCTTCTCTGTGGGGGCACCCACCCTATGGAATGAGCTACCTCCAGAAATTTGTTTGATCCTGGACCTCCGCACTTTCCGAAAGGCCCTTAAGACCTATTTATTCCAACAAGCCGGCCTTGCTTGATTGATTTTAATGGGGTTTTAACAAAATTTTTCGATTGATTTTTGGGGTTTTAAATTGGGTATTTTAATGGGGTTGAGAATTTTATTTGGAACGCCAATGATTTAATTCAATTTTAAAATTCTTTTAATGTTTGTATTATATGTGTTTTAAATTTGGTTGTTCACCGCCCTGAGTCCCCCTCCCGGGGAGAAGGGCGGTATATAAATTGAAATAAATAAATAAATAAATAAATAAATGGTGCAGGGTCCTGGGAAGCATGTCTGGAAGTGTGTGCACGGCTGCAGGGGTGAACAGCTGACGAGCAGCTGTGTTGCACTGCTGCCAGAAGTCCCGTCGCCACTGTTGCCTCACTGTTCTTTGCACCAGCCACATACCTTGTTGCCTGCTGGTGCCACTCGCGACTAGATCCGGCCAGGAGAATGGTCTGCTGACAAGCACTGCCATAGTCTCACTTGTCATTGGACTCACCAGCTCCGATGATTGCAGCTCCGTGCCCTGCCCCACCCCCCAACAATAAAATCTTGCACAATAAACCAAGGAAGCAAAATCATTCAAGAGCCACGAAAGAAAATGTCTGAAATGGTAATATTAGTTTTCGAGAAGGTATTTGCACACCTATACAAATCTATGCAAATTTGGCTTGACATAAGAAACAGTTGTTTTGAGTATCATATATCAGATACAATGCCCATTTCTTGATTACCACTCCCTATTTGGAGGTAAAAAGTGTGCAGCTTTCACAATGGTAAGTAGATCTTTGGAACTGGTTATAATTTTTAAGAAATATGTTTTCCATAATACTTTATTTAGATCAATGGTGAAAGCTGGCCAGATCTATCCAACTCACATGAACTGGTAGTGCTGGTGGTGGGAGGCTCCGCCTACCCATCGAGATGTCATTACGTCCCATTTTTTACCCTCTGCGCATGCGCAGAAGAGGCGCGTGCACTCTTTTCGGCTCACACGAACCAGCAGCGAAGGTAAGTGCATTTCACCACTGATTTATATCTTGAATTGCTGTTATTTTAAAAATCAAAATGTTAAGAGGATTGTTCAACACTTTTTTCTCTTGTCCTTTTATGCCCTCCTTGTCATATTGAGAAAAATAAAAGAATCCTATATTATAAACAATCTGGTGCCTTCCTGATGTTTTAAACTACAGGTTCCGAAAGCTGCTGCCACTCAAGATTTGTGAAGTTGGCCCCAAAATCTGGAATCTACTATATTATCATCCAGATGGAAAGGGAAGCAGATGTACAAGATAGTTTTGTTTCCATTTGGCCTTTTACATTTTCTCTTTTGAGAAAATGTTGGTGTTGTTTATCTTTATGTGTCTGTTGATGGTCAATTTGTCTGAATGCCAGGCTTCAGGAATTCTCTGAGACTTTGGGACTTGGTTTGAGCTAGGATACTCACAGTTTTATAGTTGAAACTATGGTTGAGTCTGTCCATTTCTTATGAAATTAAGGAGCTTTCATTATGTCTTCTGACTGCTGCTTGATGTTTATGGCTGCACTGTTAAAATAAGAAGGAAACAAGAAAATCAAAATACCTCCTCACCAGTAATCAACACTCATAGGAGCGGAGATTAATATCAAGATTAACACTAGACCAACAATCAAGGAACTATCAATGCAGACAAACTAACAGTAAACAGTTAATCAAGAACCTCCAAGAACATTCCCACCGACGACGATAGGCAAGACACTAGTATATAAACATAAGAGCAAATTCCATTCTCCATTCCTTTCTAGAACTGATGGTGCTATCTAGTATGGTAATGAAACATCAGCAAGAAAACCTCATGGTCAAAGACCATCAAGTACCCCACAATTAGATTCCTCTTTGCCACATCTACTTAGCAGCAACCTATCTCAGAAGTTTATTTCCTTCAACAATAATTGCCTTGGCTCATCACCAGATTTGGAGGCAAGGATATGTCCAGATTGTGGAGGTGGCAAATTCAGGGATACCGATTCCCTGCAATTTTATGAATTCTTGAAGGCAAGATGGTTGATACAGATAGAAAGTTTGTATTTGTATTTTTCACAGCAAGGCACTGTGGAAAGTCAGTGCTTGAGGGTTATTTGAGACAAAGGGGTCTTTGGTAGCAGACACTTAGCATGTCATCAATAGAGAGAATGGTCAGTTTGACATCAAACTCTTACAGCTGAATCAAAGGAACCGCGCCAGAGTTAACCATCAGAAGGGAACTGCTCCCTTGCGGCGTTTCCATGGTAGCGGCGTTTCCATGGTAGCGACCTGGAGAACTGGAGAGAGAGGATACAGCTGACTTAAAGAGAACGGATAGGGTCTGCATCTGGAGTCTTCAACCTTGGCCACTTTAAGACCTGTGGACTTCAATTCCCAGAATTCCTCAGCCCGCAAAGCAAAGCATTGTGGGAGTTGAAATCCACAAGTTGCCAAGATCGGGAGGCCCCCGGTCTGCATAATAATTATGCTAACGATCAGCAGGGGGAGCTGAAGCCCTCGGCGCTGAGGCAGAGATAGTGGAATCCGAGGAAACCAAAGGCCCGCTTCACGTGACCCAGCAAGGTCGCTGAAAGCCCACATAATTCTCGGCACCCGCCATGGAGCCGAAGCCGGAAGTAGGTTTTCTTGCCTGTGATGAGGTATCAACCCACAGGAAGTCAACCTTGGGTTTTTGAAACTTCGGCCCGACTGAGACGGGAAGCCTCTGCGGTGGGTTCCGTGGACTCGCTAGCAGTTGGTATGATGAGCGACGGGTCAGGGGAGCCGACTACGGAGGTCCCGCCCGTTACCGGAAGAGGGATTCATATCGTCGTGGAATATTGGTGAGCGAAAGAGACGAGGAGGGAGGCGCCTGTGGGGGGAAGGCCACGCCCCGGCAGAAGGTAATCCCGCCCATCCATGGAGTCCGCGAGAGACGGTTGCTGTTTTCCCTCACGGTTCTTGATTTCGCTGCCTGGTTTCCCTTCAAGTGCACTGTTAGGGCTGGGAGGTGGAGAGCCGCGTTTTCTTCCCTCCATGTTTCCATCTTAATCTCCTTGCTCTAGGACCACTACTGCTGGTTTATAGCAGCGTTTCCCAACCTCGGCAAGTTTTAAAACGCATGAATTTCAACTCCCAGAATTCCCCAGCTAGTCTGAGAAGAACAGAATAAAAACTTTATTAGGGCCATCACTAAGACATACAATAAATTAAAAATAATACTGACGTGAATCGTGAATAATAACATCCCTGTTATGAAAATACATGATCTCAAACCATTAGGGTCACTCCCTAATTTTACATGCATGTGAGTAAATGTATTTTTTCCAATAATTTTTATTTAAAAAAAAAAACCCTTCTCTGAAGACTCAGGGCGGCTTACAATGCGTTAAGCAATAGCCTTCATACTTTTGTGTATTTTATACAAAGTCAGCTTATTGCCCCCACAAACTGGGTCCTTTATTGTTATTGGCACCAGGTGACATCTATAATTCTGTAACCAATTTTTTTACTTGTGGACATTGCAGCCACACAGAATTTTGCCACCGCCTGCATGGTAGCCGGATTTGAGTCTTGGAGGAGAAAGCCTACATAAAAGTCGTCTGTCCTCCCTGGCAATCTCTCTAGTAAGGGGAGAATATATATTGACCTACATACTCTGTATAACTCACAGTACAATAAAACATGTGAGATACCCCAGCTAATCTGGTTTATGTCATAAACTTTATGGTATAACCACCTCAACCTGCATTGTGACAGATTGGTAGGAACAGAATAATATCCCTTTCCGGGCTTCTCACACACCAAATCTTACTTTAAGAACAAATAACAAGGATTTAGTTTGTCACTTGGGTGGGAGAATGTTTATGTGTGCTTAAGCTTTATTTAGCCTATCTATCTATATTTTATCAAGCTCAGAAGCCAAAGAACTAGTTTGTCTGGCATGGTTCAGAGTTTATTTTTTTTAATTTTTTTAAAATATACTTTATTGATTTTTGAAAATAAAATACAAGATGTTTCATGCCACATCGGAAGTGCAGTGTTAACCGTAATTTACAGAGTTTATCACAATAATATTCTAGTTAAGAATAAATAAAATCACTTTTCCGACTCTCAAATATTTTTCCTGTTACGCATCCAATTGTACCATCTACCCCATACATCATAATATTTAGATTTTTCACCATTATTCAGCTCATTTGTTAGATTGGACATTTCCGCACATTCTAGAATCTTATTGATTACACTTTCTTCAGAAGGAGATGCATTATCCTTCCATGTCTTTGCAAAAACTAATCTGGCTGCCGTGATTATATGAATCAAGAGTTGAGTCTTTTCTTTTGCCAATCTCTCCCTAGTTATACCTAGTAAGAAGATCTCGGGGGCTAATTCCAAATCCACTCCTATTATTTCCTTCAGCCAGGCCCGAATTTTAAGCCAAAACTTTTTGGTTATCTGACAGGACCACCACATGTGGAAAAAAGTACCAACCTCCTTACCACATTTCCAACAGGTTGGTGAGGCATTGGGAATCATTTTAGCTATTCTGGCTGGTGCTAGGTGCTATCTGTGGAACATCTTGTATTGATTTTCCCTATAGGATACCGCTTTTGTTATATAGTAATTCCTGTTCCAGGCTTCTTCCCACTCATTAAAGTTAATATTATATCCTATATTTTTTTCCCAGACACCCAGTTGGTTCCTAGCTATGATCTCTGCCCTATCCTCATCTAGTAACACATTGTACAGTCTAGCCAGCATTTTCTTTTCTTGTCCCAGTAAAATTTTATCTAGATTTCTATATTTGGA
Source organism: Coluber constrictor foxii (assembly GCA_038048745.1). Taxonomy (NCBI): domain Eukaryota; kingdom Metazoa; phylum Chordata; class Lepidosauria; order Squamata; family Colubridae; genus Coluber; species Coluber constrictor. The sequence goes on from CM075961.1 coordinate 79,058,163, forward strand.
TTCTATGCCGAATCGGTCCCTATCCTTTTGGTACCTAGAATTGATCTGGAAATAAGTCCACCAATCTATATAGTGGTTTTTTTTTCCTTTTGTAATATTTGCAAAATATTGGAATCCAGCTCCTCATTCCAAAGAAAGATGATACACAAACAGTACATATAATCTTTGTGAATTCTTCAGTCTCGTGTGAACCATATATAAAAATTAAATATTTTATTGCCTCCATCCAACATTCACTTTATTGCCCTATCTTCAACTTAACTTTTAACACCAACACTAAATTTCTTTTCAGCAAGCCCTGTGGCTTTGAATCTGCCTACCTGGAACTGGCTAGTGCTGTAAAAGAAGAGTACCCTGATGTGGAGATTGAATCCCGTCTTGGGGGCACAGGTACAAGTTAGCATGTATGCTAATAAGCAGCAGCAATTAGCAAGATCTCATTTGTTATATGATGAAGTAAACACACCAAGTCTGTGAAATTAATGTCTGCACTATAAACATGTACATTAGAGGAACACCTGTCTATGGGCTGGTTGTACCCCTTAGAATTAGGGAACTAACCTATGATCAGCCCTAGGAGCTTAGGAAAATAAAGTTCATACTCATGTTGATTAAAATAAGAGAGGAGAGATAGTAATAGGGAAAAAAAGATTATTATTTTTGTCCCTGTTTGCTAGGTTACCTATTGAAATATTCTCTATATACAGTATATACTCATGGATAAGATGAGAATTTGAGGTACTAAATATATATCCCTCAAATCGGGTTCAGCTTATCTGTGGATGGGCTTATCCATATGTATATATTATTAAGAAATACCTGGTGAATGATTAAAAACTCTAAATACTTTTGAAATGTTGAGCTTTACTGTATAGCCAGTAAAAATCTACTATGCTACAAGGAGATGAGTTGTCTTCTAATGTGTAGACTTTCACATAGATTGTCCACATCCTAGTAGGGATGTGTATACTTATGCATATGAATATAAAATCTTGCTGTCACTTCATAGGTTGATTTTTGAGAAAAGTGACACAAACAGGTCCTTGATTCTGGATGGATGTAATATGAACTGAATTGCTTATAATGCAACATCTTTTTTAAAGGTACCTTTGAAATAGAAATAAATGGACAATTGATCTTCTCCAAACTTGAGAATGGAGGATTCCCTTATGAGAAAGACGTGAGTTCTTATTTTTCCTTGCTATTCCCCAATTCAAGCAGTTATTTTGAAAGAAAGCTTAGGATTTCAGAGATGAGCTAAGCAACGTATTGTAGGATTTGACTAATTTTAGTTAAAAAGTAGAGGCCTGCTTAGATGCTGAAAATGGTGCTGATATTTGCTTTAGAAGTTACATTCATTCTTGACATAATTTGAAAAAATACTTTGCAGACATGCCAGGAATAAAATATTGTTAAAAAAAATTATATTCTTAAATCATGGTCTCACCCAGATAAAGTGGGACCATTATTCTAATAGTATCGCTTACTTCCTCATAAAACATACTGTTGTAGGCTAGCTCTTTTTATAGAAATAAAATTATCTGTCTGTCTGTCTGTCTATCATCTATCTATCTATCTATCTATCTATCTATCATCTATCTATCTATCTATCTATCTATCTATCTATCTATCTATCTATCTATCTCTAGTTATCCTATCCTATGGGTAGAATAGCTGTTGTAGGTGTGATAGAAAAAAATTATCCCTTTTCTTCCAGTAGCTGCCATTTTCCTTCAAACCTGTTCCAGAGAGATGATAATACGGTAGAATAGATGGGGAGAGGGCACTTCAGGGAGGAGGAAGAAATGTAGAAATGTAAAACTCTGTTCACGTAACATGAGAGTTAAAAATCTTTTATTTTCAAGGTTCGTGGGGAAAGAAATTACGTACAAGAGATTTATTTTCCCATCCTTGATTTTATTATTCATATTATAAAACACGTTGATATACTCCTGGCATTTCTTAAAAAGAGAGGGTTTTTTGCCCAATAACTTCAGACAGTGTTTTGAGAGTTTAATCTTTTTCACTTAGTAAGTCTACTGAAAATGAAAAAAAAAAATTAAAGAGTTTATTTTCTCCGTTTTGTTCCTCTAGCTCATTGAAGCCATTCGAAGGGCTAGTAATGGAGAGCCACTTGAGAAAATCACCAAGAGCCGGCCACCTTGTGTCATTCTTTAGTGTTTTTTTTCCATTTGCTCCATGTTCTCCACTTGCCCATCCTCCCTGAATCCTTGTCACGTTTGCTTCCAATTTTTGCTTCCAACTTTAGCTTCCAATTTTTTTCTTCCAATTTTTGCTTCTGGTATTAATTCCATCACTAGGTAAATACCAGATCAGGAACGACATTAAAGTAATTTGGGTTGTTTACAAACAAGTAAAATAAACTAGAACTTAAGCCATATTTTGGAGGTTAATTTAACAGGGCTTATTCAGTAAAGTAGAATTTAATGTAATTCATTTTTCTATGTTTGTGACACTAGCATGGGTTTTTCCTGTTGCATTTCTTTTAACCCCATCTGAATGAAGAGGAGTAAAACCTCATATTTCTTAGAACATCTAAGATCTTTTAGCTTCTTTGCCTTTAAAGCCTCAACTTCCGGCCATTCTCCTGCTTCTTTCCAGGAGTTTAGAATGAGTTGGTGCCACAACCTGACTTCATTTTGAAATCTGCAGGGTCAGAGTGAAGCTTGATAAGAAGTCTTCCCAATAGTCCTGTATAGGTACAATTGATGTTTTCAAGGACCACATATTTTAAGCAACGTTTTGGGGATCAATGTTGCTAATGGAGTGCTTCAGAATGAAAAACATGCTGCATATCACACTACATGAATGAGAATTAATCATAACAATGCTTTTGCTCCCCTACTCAACTGCCAGAGATTTATCTTAGGTTTAGTGTTTCCCTAATTTTATGTAAAAGTCTGTCGAGATAACCAGGATGGTGTTGCTACACATGAGAAGGGAATGCTTAGATTCTCATTTCTTTTCTACACTACTCTGAACTTTTGCTAATGATCATCCTTCTAAAATATCCCCAAATTAGACATGATTTGTTGACAAAGAAAGTATCACAGTTCTTTCATGCTTACGTTCTTGGTCAATTTTACTTTTTCTGAGAACAAGTATGAAATTGAAAGTAATTCATAGTAGGACATTTAAAAATTATTTTGTGAGTGATTTATATTTATAGCTCAATTGTCTTTTTAAAGACTAAATTTGAACTTTTCACCCCACTCCCAATAATAAGTTTTTTTGTAGTTCAGTTATTTTGACAGTAAGTTACAAGCCTAACTCTTCTGTTGCAATCAGTGAGACTTAAGAGTTTCATTTGGATCAGAGTGTGTACCTATCTAACTTGAAGTGTTTACTTGCCAATAACAGTTTTTTTTTATTAAATTGCAGATCTATATCTATTATACTAGTAATACAGATTTCATGACATGATCTTATTGTGATAGTAAGTATTCTTATCAGTACATGTGGGAAACATTGAAATTAGAACATAAGTTATCAACCCTGTTGTAACTGCATGTTTCACAGCTTATTTTGTAGGAATGAGCAATATAATTTCCTTTAGTTTTTACTTTACTGTCATTTTCATTGTACTATGATGCCTCTATTTTGTTTTAAGACTTGATTCTGATAATCCAGTTTTCATCTTGGATCTATCAGTGAGTAATTCTAAGAAGTAATTGAAAATAATGCTGCTTATTGGCGCCCTTTGCTGGGGCCAGACAGTGAAAGGCATGAATAATCTTCCTTCTTCCAGAGTCTTAATTTATATGCTTAAATTGTTAATGAGCCTTTATTTACTGCAATTTATAATAAAGGAGCAAATGCTAAAAAGCTTGCAATATGTTGTCTGTGTGGTGCTGCTAATCAATTAATTAGAGAAGCTTTTCACATTTGGGAAATAGCTTGAAAGAAATAAGATTGCTGTTTTCAAGGAATGATGTGGGGCAGGATTTAAAAATTTGCAATTTAGAATTAAAAAATTTGAATATTAAAATGGTTTTGATTTTTTTTTTAGTTTTTTCCCTGTTAAAAATAGACAGTCTCAATGGCAGGGGTTTGCTTTCAGCATGAAATTTAAATCACAAGATTACCTATATTTGCTTTTATTCATTGGTTGCAAAAAATCTCACTGGATCAGCCCAGTGAAGAGTTCCTTTCGCTGATACCATGCAAGAGATAGGAGGAGAGGAAGCCAGGGAGTTGTTCCAAAGAAAGTGTCCAGGTGCCATCATTGATCAAGGAAGAGAAGAGATCCTTGTGCTAACAATCTCACTCTAAAAAAAAGTATTCTCCACATGTTCAAAAGTCCAGCTTCCATCTTGCACATGCATGAAGTAAAAAAATAAATAAGGTTAAAACAATACATGAACACTTACATGCTTATACAATATTTAGATCTGGCCTTAGGTTCTGGCCAAAGAATTGGAATGATTTATGTCTGTACTACAGCATCCATGCCTTGTTCCTATAAGCAATTTTTAATTACTAAAATGATCAGTGAATAGAACCAGTGCACAGGTTAAGTGAAGTCAACTATCCCATAATCTCCTTTTTTTTAACGATATAAAGTTTCCTTTTTACTGTTCCTCAATATCATCCTTTCATCATTTATTGGCCTTTCTCCTCCATCCCCGCCTTTTTAAAGAAATCTACACTTTACAGTGTCACTGCCTGATCTTTATTTTATTTATACCACCCCTTTATTTTTTATAAATAACTCAAGGTGGCAAACATATCTAAAATTTTTGCTTAACAACCTTGTGAGGTGATCAGGCTGATCCAAAATCTAGTAGGGGAAAAACTAGGTTAGCTACGGACCTAGAGTTTTTCTAAGATGTAGTTATTAATTCAAGAATACTAGTTCAGACTCAGTTGATTTGTATAATTTATATATTGAAGTTGAGAAAATTGTTTTATGTAATTTTTAAAACATAAAAATCTCAATGACATGGGCAAAAGGAATGATCCTCTCATTTTTCTGTGTCAAAAGCATCTAAATTCTGCCAAGAGGACAGAGTTTCTCTAGAGATTATTTGTGACGCTATATATGCGGGATTGAGCAGTTACAGAAATGTCAGTTTAAGGGACAATAAAAAAATTTCAACACAAATATTATAGAAAATGAAAACTATATTATACATTTCTCAGATATACAAATACTTATAACACATTTTTCATTGTTTAAAAAACACCACTGACAGCTGGCACCTTTCAATGATCTAACTTAGCACCAGCTGGAAAACACAGGTTTCAATGTAAAGCAGGAGAATATGCAAATACAGTGAACATCGGAAATAGTAAACAAATCAATCTTTAGAACAACTACGTATACATTCTATTGTATTGATTTGTTTCTTATTGTATTCCATAGATTTTGTAAACAGTATTTACAATTCCAAGACATTCTGTATATACTAGGAACAAGCTATACCAATCACATTATATCCCTTTGTTCTTTAAGGATCTTCACCTACTGCCATCTGCAGTTTTCAGAATTCTTGACATACACAGCCATTTTAGATATTCAAATATAACAAAAAGGCATTTCTCCAGATCCTCAGACTTGTTCTCTCTATGTATATTTTGAAAGTGGTTTCTTTTTTGTCAGCGTTGGGAAGACCTGGTAAAGTTTTAACTTCTCTTGTCCTATTTCCTATAAATACATCAGAAAACAGTGCACTAATGTTAGCTTCTCCATTTCATTACCCCACTTTCTTTTCAAATTTGATTTGAAAAGAGAGGAAGAAATAGATTTAGTTGTAATCACAGTATTTATTCAAAATGATTTTAGAAAAAGACCAAGACAACCCATGACCTATTGAGTCACTGTTTCAGAGATATTTCCTTACTAAATGAACAGAAACAGAATGACCATTGGTGGGTAAAAAAGCAATGGAGTGGGATTAACTCCTGACTTTGTGTCTACTTCCCCACTGACTTTCCTGGTAGAAAGCTGGCAGGGAATACTGCAAATTAAACCACGTGACTAACAACTGTAGCAGTATGGTGGCATGGCAGCATTGAAATGGACACAAAATTGCCAAATTTCAGTCCCATGGGAGTCATGAGTCCCAAATTTGGTGTGCGTTCTGTACATTAGCCCATTTGAGGTACATAGATTCAACAAATTTAGCTTTGTGAAGCCCTGTTTTGCCTAAGTGAAAGTTACAAACAAACAAAAGAATTTTAGCAGTATATAATAAACCTACAATCGTAACACATGGAATGGGAGATAGTGATTTGCAGGAACCTTCCCCAATCTAGTGCTTTTCAGACATGTTACTCTTCCATTCCAACATACCACAAAAATACGGTCCTCGGATTCACTTAGATGTCCCTAAGTTCACTTAAGAGACATACCAATTATTTTTATATACATCATTTTAGACATAATAATAATAGTTAAGAGTTAATTCATTGAGGAAAGACTTCAATTAGAACAAAGGAAGTACAATCTGGAAGATAACAAATCAACTTTAACAGGACCACTGCTGGCATAAATGTACACTGATTACGGATTAATTCTTTCAGAGAATAAAAAATTAAGCACCCTTAATCTGTGCTTAATGAAAAAGTTCCTTTATGTTGCTACATAAATTACACTGAGTAATTCTGTACTCTGTTTTGCACATTTTTTGCTTTAGCCTTGATTGCATGAGAGAAAGTAAGAGGCTATGCAGAATATCAAAAATTTACTCACAATTTCTGACAATCTTACTGAGTTATCTTGGCTCCTGTGATTTAGAAGACATATCTGTATCTATGCACTTCAAACATACATTTGCCTCCATCAATGCTAGACTCATTCGTAAAAGCAAGGTTCTTAGAAATCTACATTTGGCATCCACTATCAGTCTGCCCTCTCATATACTGGAGGCACGTGTGCAGTTTTCACTTTCTTAAAAAATAAATATTTCAAAAACACTATTAAAGGAGGCATATTGTGCATATGAAGAAACTAATTTCTACTATTGCCTCTAACTGAAGCAATATGTTAGATGCTTTTTGTCAGTACTCTTGGTAGAAACTAGGAAATGGCATATCAAAGATCATATATATCAATTACTTTCTAATCCAAACACATTCCCTTTCTGAATTAGCATCACTAAACTAAACTAAATACATTTGTTTTGGTTCCTCAACTGCCTCTTTTAGGAACTTCTTGTAATTTTAAAGACCACGGCAAAACTAATTCATCACTAAGCAAAACTTTCTTTGTTCTAAGATACCTTGTTGAAAAACATAAATTATTTTGTTCTGCTATGTTGTTGCTATAACGGTATATTATTCCCACCCTAAGGTTGAAGAATATTTGCTTAAGCAATAAAATTTCCAAAGATCATATTTTGCCCTTATTTTCCTGTCAGTCCAAACTCTGATAAGAATGTTTTTGTTCTTCTTAATGTATTATAATACCAACTTGCAGTTTTTCTGGCCATTCTAGTAGTCTGACTTTCTTATCTTGGAGCCCAAGACATTAAAAGCAGGGACTACAGATGTGGTGAGAAGTAAAAGAGCACTCCATTCTGCTGAAGTACCCAAATGGCAGCTGAGCTGCTTGAATCGGAGGAATGTCACAGATGTAGTGCCTTACAACCCAGAAATGGGCAGACTTCAAGTTTGCAGGATTTTTAACCTCTTTTTTAAAAAAAAACAGTGTCCGTCATCTGATCCTTGGGGTAATGGAAATATACTTGGTGTTGCAAAATTCTAAGCCAACTAGTATGCTTAATTACTAGTACTATACTGACCGAAACCTGCAATCCAGCCAAACAAAAATCCATACTTGAACCCCAAAACTTTCAACAGCACATCTTAGGGTAGTAGCAGAGGAAAAATCTTGTTACCGCCAGTATTAAATAAGAGGGAATAAAAAGCCATGCTATTCTATTGCAGTAAATCCAAATGAGCCCACCATCTTCTTTCCTCAAGAGCTAGGAGATATGAGAGAAACAACCGTATTGGGCCTTAAAAGGACCATTAAGGTTTTAAACGTATTCATCATGCCTGGGTTTTTATCCTGAGGTGTCTTGATTGTAAAAATCAGTCTGACTGGTCATGTAAAATAGTTTTTTATGCAAAGTCCTTGGAACAGGTGACTGATTCTGACAGCCCTAAATACTCCAGGTTCTCTGCTGTTGGGGTTGGAGGAAACCCATTGGTAGCAGCAGGAGGAACAATGGAGGTGGCAAAGAATTCTGCCGGATTGCATTTAGGATTTTCTTGGTTCCAATAATAAAGGTTGTCAAAAGCTTGTGGTAAAGGGCTAGACACAGGGACACTGCATGGTGTCAGGTACTCTGGATTTTCCACTGCACTGGTGAAACTCATATAAAATGCATTCTTTGGTTCCTTGACAAGCCCATTTTTGCCCATGTGCCTTTTTTGCTTTTCTAGTGTAGATCCTGGTAGTCGTAGGTTTTTGTTGGGTGGAAGGTTGTTTTCTGGTTGATTTACATACTCTACAGGGGAAAAAAAAGAAAAGAATAAGAATAGTAAAATCCAGATTGTGGTAGCTTGCATGCTTATCAACAAAAACTACTAACTGCACTCATGACAAATGTTTTCAATCCAAATTTAATAAAGGTTAGAAACATACTTTGAGAACAGGCAGATCCAGTACAAAATATCTGAAATACTCAATATGTCATTACACAGAGAAAGGCTATGCAGCGTGTGGATACATACCTATCAGGATCTATATAGGGTTGCTTAAACTAAACATATTTTCTTAAAGATTATGCTGCATAGAAAAAAGATGTATTAGCTTTAAGAATTTGCAAACTACATAAATATCCCAGGCACTGTTCTACCTTCAAATTCAAATTGCTATGCAGTCTTCCAATAAAGAGAATAGAACATACCTGGTATGATAGGCAAGCTTAATGGTGCAGCGTAGCTCTTGTTATCAGGATTCTCCTTTTCATTAACTGATGCACTCGTGGGATCTTCACTATAGCGCTGAAGAGAAGAATCAGGGGTCTGCAATGTTGCTGAATTCTGCACTGCTTTGCTTGCTGCATAGTCTTCCTCACGCACGTCAGTGGTGATACTTTCTGATTCTTCAGAAAGGGATGGCCCCAAGTATGGGTACTGAGGAGACTCCTCAGTCTCTTCTGCATCGATTTGAGTCTCAAGAACATTCTAGAAGAAAACAGTTCACAAGATCTTAAAAAAATGGTTGCTAAAAGAGCATGCTGTGTGGATCTAGATCAGCATTTTATAGGAAATTTTGTAATTTGTATACACACACACACACACACATACACAGATGGCTGTCTGCATTTATACACACACACTGTGTGTAAATGCAGACAGCCATCTAATATATAAATGCATTCAGTATGTAAATGGAGACAGCCAGTTTGATCTAGTGATTAAGGCATCAGGCTAGAAAGAGATAGTTTATGAGTTAAAGTCTGCCTTAGCAACAGCAATAGCACTTAAGACTTTTATACCCTCTCCCACAGCCCTCTTTAATTGGGTTACAGAGTCAGTATATTGTGCCCAACAATGTGAGTCCTCTTTCTACCAACCTTGGAAGGATGAAAGGCTGAGTCAACCTTGAGCTGGTCCGAAATGAACTTCTGGAGAGAGCAGTGAGTTAGTCTACAATATTGCATTCTAACCATTCAGCCACCACAGCTATGAAAACTAAGATGACTTTGGGCCAGTCACTCTCGGTCCAACTCACCTCACAGGGTTTTTGTTGTAGGGAAAATAGGAAGAGGAAGGTGTGTTGGATATGTTCGCCGCTTGAATTATTTGTAAAATAATAAAGCCGTAGTTTACAAATTTGGGTTTAAAAAATATACTGTTTTTAATTAATATATATTCAAGTCTTCCACTTATCATAGCACAGAAAATTAGCAAAACAAAATAGCTTGCAAGAATTTTGCTAAAAGTATGTTCTTCCCCTTGAACATAACTTATTGTGTATTATTGCTTTGTTTTTCAGTGCATAGACATAGCTTTTACAAGTAGATCTCCAGCCTTTTTGGACCTATGGGCATATTTCTCTCAGATCTCAGATATCTTCAGGTGAACTGTTGAGGGAACTGGACCAAACCTCCTCCTACTTTCTGTGTGTAGGTTTGATGTTTATGGTTTTATTATCCACACCATGTTCTAGTCTAGCAATCTCTGGAAATACATTTTTTTCTTTTTTTGCTGATTTTTTTTTCTGCTCTTGCCTCAAAGCAAAATTTTGTACTGCAGACTTGGTAATACTGGCCCTTGATTGGCAGATTCCTCCCCCCCTCCCTTTCCACCCATGCTTAGAAAGCAAGTGCCAATCTTTTTATGCAGACATAGGCTCCTGCCTATGATTCCATTGGAAGGAACATTAGAGATTATCTAGGCAAGTTTTTCACACTTGGCAACTTTAAGATATATGGATCTAGCTCTCTGAATCCCCCCGTTTCTGGGAATTGAAATCCATACATCTTAAAATTGTCAAATCTGAAAACATTGATCTAGTCTGATTTTCCACTCAGTTTGAGTTGCTTGTAGCTGGAAACAAGAACTCTTTTTATTGAGCTGTTAAGGAAGAGTTTTAAAATGTTGTTTGCCTAAATTAAATCAGTCCTTAAAACTAAAAAAATATTCCCTATTTCAATGTAGGAGAAATATAATGTGGCATAATCAAGATACAAACTGGTTTTGACTGTTTTGGATATAAACTAAATCATATGCTTACTCTTGTGGAGGAAATCCTAGATCGATAGTCAGCTGATGTTTCACCACTGAAAAAGCCCTGATGGGGGACAAGATATTCTTCTGCATCCACCAAGTCTTGCATGTCTTCCTCCTCCAGCAAAGTGCGATAGAAAGTGCTGTCTATGGGGCTGGCAAGACCCATCTTTTCATCATTCTATCAAGAAAAACAAACAGCAAATGCTTGCAGCTCCCAAAATTCTCTTGTTCCCTCTGAAAGTATGGGCTAGCCTTATAACACCTGGATAGTCAAAATTAATATCCTCATAATGCAGTTGTGTCAGCTAAGGCTGTGAAGATGATTTATTGAAGGATACCTAATATTTTCATGATGAAAATGGGAACTTAAATGGGGAATGTCATGGTTCACTGCTTATGGCTTTATATTAGGGGGCACTAAGCCAATATCCATCTAACTTCTGCAATCTTATCCAAGATGCAAAATAAATCCCACTTTGGTAGCAGAGGAGCATAAATAGAAAGCAATAAAGCAAAAGATTACTAACCAGTATTTCTAATTACTAACATCTACTATACAATGCATTGGTACGCAGTTGCTCAGTGGCTAAGACGCCGAGCTTGTCGATCAAAAGGTCGGCAGTTCAGTGGTTTGAATCCCTTGTGCCGTGTAATGGGGTGAGCTCCCGTTACTTGTCCCAGCTTCTACCAACCTAGCAGTTCGAAAGCATGTAAAAAAATGCAAATAGAAAAATAGAGACCACTTTTGGTGGAAAGGTTACAGCATTCCGTGCATCTTTGGCATTTAGTCATGCTGGCCACATGACCACGAAGATGACCGCAGCGCTGGCTCTTTGGCTTTGAAACGGAGATGAGCACCACCCCCTAGAGTCAGGAACGACTAGCACATAATGTGCAAGGGGAATCTTTGCCTTACTTTACAATGCAACCCCAGAACATAAATCAGAGATAAAAATCTAGAACTCTCAAAACCACACTGGCCCCTGAATGCTTTGGATGTGGATCCTAGAATGTCCCCAATTATTGCTTAAGGTGGGAAAAAGAAATTATGAAGTATGCAGAAAGAATTCCTATTCATTATTTGCAATTAATTAAATTACAATTAAATGCCAAACAAAACAAAATCAATCTTTTTATCCTGAAGGTCTTCCTTTATCTTGGTGTTATGTACTTTATAAAATGCCACTCCCAACAAGCAACTTAAAAGAAAAGTGAGATCTTCCCTTGTCCACCCAGTATAGCTTTTCACATTTTTGGATTAACAGTGAGTTTCTGATGCAGAAAACATAGCTGATGAAAATATTCCAAAGTCAGATAAAATACAATACACATATAAATTTGTAATTCTGTCATGTGATATTTACTTAGCTAATTCGTGCTCTTCATTGCATGAGAATATCTATACACTATGTATGCTCCTTCTGATTTGCACCTTCTATAAATTTGGAAATTGCACCTTTTATAAATTTGGAAGCTGTATACGTGAAATAGTTGCTTATATTACTGTGTTTCCCCGAAAATAAGACCCTGTCTTATATTTTTTGAACCCTGAAATAAGCGCTTGGCCTTATTGCCATGCCCAGTTGGGTTTATTATCAGAGGATTTCTTATTTTGGGGGAAACAGGGTATAAAAGCTACAATGCATTGCCCATTTGTTCTGAAGGCTACAACGTTAAGAACAAACACATATCGTTGCCTGAAAGCTAGTGAAGGTTTAAGCATGTGATCTTATACCACTGACGTATAGATGGACACTAAACCAATACTTATTTGTCATGACTACTTAGTTTTCCTTGGTGTAAAATTTTTCCCTATGTTCAAAGCACAGAGAGACATTTAGACCACTGAGGTCTAGATTAAAAATAAGGCTATGAATCTGGCATGATATTTCAGAAGACTTCATATGAATACAGCAACAGCTACAGTAATTCCAGATACTTCCATGCATTGTCACTAGAAGCAATTTCTATTTTTTAGCAATAAATTAACCTGGACACTTGTTTTAGAAAACTATATTAGGGGTAAAGGTAAAGGTTCCTCTCGCACATATGCACTAGTTGTTCCCATCTCTAGGGAGCGGTGCCCATCACTGTTTCAAAACCAAAGAGCCAGCGCTGTTTGAAGAGGTCCCGGTAGTCATGTGGCTGGCATGACTAAATGCCAAAGGCTCATGGAACGCTGTTCCCACCAAAGGTGTCCCTATTTTTCTACTTGCATTTTTTACTTGCTTTTGAACTACTAGGTTGGCAGAAGCTGGGATAAGTAACAGGAATTCATCCCGTTACGCGGCACTAGGGATTCAAACTGCTGAACTGCCGACCGACAAGTTCAGTATCTTAGCCACTGAGCCACTGTGTCCCCTATATTAAGTTACTTATCAAGAATATCATCAATAAAATAGAGCTACCCTGTTTTGACCTGATAGGACAACTCTAGGTATATCTAGTTGATCAAATTTTGAGAAACTATGTTATTCTAGCTGGACTTAATCTGGTGTAACAGGAAGCTGTTAGTTTTTTAGTTTTTCTTTCCCTTTCTCCCCACCATCCCTATTGTTATGCAATAAAAAAGTTGGGAGGCAGTGCAATCCTCTTGAAAGTAAAATATCATCCTCACCTGAATAACCACAAATCTCTGAGGATCTCTGGCCATGCGGGTAAACTCAGTGACCAATTCTCGGAACTTAGGCCGGCATTCTGAGTCAATCATCCAGCCTACAGAGCAAAAAGAGCATAGGTGTATCTATCCATATTAAGTCCTCCTTATGAGAGAAAGAACTGGTTTCTCTGATAATGGGAAGGAGAATAGTGAAAAAAACATGATCCTTGCAAAGATCAGCTACCTCACATGAAGAAGGAAGAAAACACAGAAAATATTAGCATGACTTCTGGAAATTCAAAATATTTATCTACTTTAGAACCCTCATATTGCTTTTAATCTCCTGCAATATTTTCGATATTGTAAACCTAAGTACTATGCATTTCATGGGTATTATGTGATGCATGTATGCATGTATGTATGTATGCAGTGATGGGATTCAGCCAGTTTGCACCACTTCGGGAGAACCGGTTGTTAACTTTCTGAGCAGTTTAGTGAACTAGTTGTTGGAAGAAATGATTAAGGCAGAGAACCAGTTGTTAAATTATTTGAATCCCATCACTGTATGTATGTATGTATGCATGTATGTAAGTATGTAATTCTGTGCCAGACAGTTCATACCTTGTTTCTTACAAGAAAGAGTACAAATCTCTAAATACACTAAAGATGCCTTTTCCCAATTTGGCAGAAAAGCCAGGCAGAAGACAGGACAAGAAGTCACTGTCCACTTTTAAATAGCTATATCTAAAATACATGTTGCTTTTGATTTTTGAATGGAAGCAGGATTTCCAAATACTAAACACTGCCAAATATAATATTCTATGCTTTTAAAAATAATTCAATAGAACACATATATATATCTGAATAAATAGCAGCAAATTTAGTAGTTGATAAAAAAGAATTAAGCAATTTACCAAAATTAAACCAATGGTTTATTACAATCTTATAACTAGCAAATGTTGGAAGGTATATTTCTAAAAAGAAAGAAGCTACCTCAGTAGACAAAACTTCACATTCAATTATGTTGTTTGAAAAAACGGTCAAAATGCGGTCATATTTTAGAATCATAGGATTGGAAGTGATCTATGAGGTCATATAATTCAACCTCAGTTTGATACATACAGTTCAATTTGCCCTCATTCTCTTCCTGCTTCGTTTTATAGGACAGCTAGAGGATAAAGCTAGACAAATTACAGCAATCAACCAACTATATACTTTATATTTTATTGCAGTTTTGACCACAGACTTGCTAATCTGATGCTCCTCAGAAATATTGGAGGTATAATTTCCAATCGGGGGTTAGTAGCCCCAGTATCTTTTCAGCTTATGTGAAAAACCTATTAACTATCCCTAATTGCTTACATTTAACCATAATCATATAGACATCAATGGTGCAAATAGGGGGCTGGGGCAATCTCTCTCCTTTTTCCAACAGATCGGGAATCTCTCGGGCTGGGATACCATCATATGGCTTTGCACCAAAAGTCATCAGCTCCCAAACAGTAACACCTGGTGAAAGTGGAAGAGAGAGAGAAAAAGAAAGGGAGATTTCCATGATGGAGCAGTAAAGTTTTCACAATGGGAGTTAATTGAAAGGGGGAAAGACTGCGCATACCATAGCTCCACACGTCACTTTGATGAGTAAATCGTCTGCGCAAGATGGACTCTAAGGCCATCCACTTGATAGGCACCTGGACAAAGAAATCAATAGTGTATGGATGGCTGCAAATCACATCTATGCTGGTTAGTTTCAAGCAGTATCATGATTTGAAAGTTTTTAGATCCTGCTTAGAAATGGTTGTGGTTAATTAAAATGGTTTTCCATACAAAGGACAAAATGGTTTTCCATACAAAGGTAACAAAGTATTACTTGGCACCTGAAGATGTCCCCTTTCAGACTCAACAGGTGGGAAAAGGACCTGACAGAATAGCCAGAAAATTTTGCTTGGAGAAATACCCAGTCATATATACTGATTCCTTGTATGCAATAAGCACAGGACAGCTTATCTATCCTACTTCCAAGCTCTGAAAAATGCCACCAAATTTTTTTTTCCATCTCTATTTCATTTTTATATTCTGGCATTTTAAAAAGATTTGGAATGGCAGATGTTTGTTTCCTGAAATCCTCCTGCTAAAGCTCTTCCTTCTTTAATTTTGGAAAAAGATAGTGGTACTGCTGATATTTTTCTCACTGAATTTCAGCAGTGGAATCTTTATGAACTAGGGAGATACAACCGACAGAGCTCAAATTAGTCATCTCTATTTTTAAAAAAATACGAAGTAGAAAGGGATTTAGAAAGCTCATTCTGATTATTGTGCAATTCTATCCTGTTGTCCTTCCATTTTTAAACTAGCTTGATTTTATAATTTAAATTTGCTAAGTTGCTTTGGACAGAAGGAGAAAGTGAAGGAAACTGGGATAATATGCTTTCAGATCCTTAATTTAAGAAACAAAGGAATCAGTTCATACATTAGAAAGAAGAGGCAAACCGGTAGAAAGGATGACATCAATGAGAAGAAGGACTGAGTATATTATTTACAAACGTTCCTTGAATATAAACTGTGAAATGTAATCTGAAATTTATAGAAGTTGTCAGTCTTGTTCTATGTATGTGTGGGGTGACAAGACAAAAATTATTGTAAAATTACTAGCCAGCCTTCGTTCAGAAGAGATTGTGCTCTTAACTTTACAAAAGTTAAATATTATCAGTCAAATATTATTGCAGTTGTTTTGGGTTACAGCAATAGAATTTTATCTGTTCAACTTCAATACATCTTCAATCTGGCATTTCTCCAGATATGCTGAAGTACTTTCATAATCTCTAGGTCAGTATCTCTCACACTTGGTAACTTTAAGATTTGTAGGTTCAACTCCTAGAACTCTAACTAAATATGGGAATTCTAATTCAAAATATCTAGTGGATAGCAAGTTTAAGAAGATAGGTCACAGCAATTTGTTAGGAGGGAGCTAAGTGCACCTACTATTATGTACTGTATAGGTAAATTTAGCATTTCTTCACAGAACCTATCTACATTTGGCCTATTAATTAAGGAACATTCCCATGTCCCACCTTCCCTCCATCAGCGTGATATTCTGTTTCATCAATGTCCAGTAGTCGGGCCAACCCAAAATCTGTAATCTTCACATGATTTGGGCTCTTCACCAGGACATTCCGGGCAGCCAAGTCCCGGTGAACCAAACGGACATCCTCCAGATAGCTCATGCCCTGAAAGAGAAGCAAAAACTATTTGTTTTCTTGGCCAAGGAGAAATATTGATGGATCTCCTTAAGAGAATGCATTCCTACTATCATTAATTATAACATTATAATTGATGTTATTAAAATCAATTTCTTTTATGTGATCAGAAAGTTGCTGAAATTTAATTTGTAAGCAAAAGTAAAATTGGGGGTTTCCCAGGATGTTTCAGATGTCAATGATTAGTCAAGCTAATGTTTCAATATATGAAACTAATTATCTACTGAACTAGACAATTATTCTCTTTAATATACCTTGACTTTAATATACATATAACTCTTGATAATAGATCTCCACTATCCTGGACATAGTCCTCCTATTGTCATCCTCTGACTGGAGATACAATTGAAAATTGACTTTTGTTTTTACAAAGAAAGAACAACCTTCATTTTATACAAATTATATTTCTCAATTTCAAGTCCTTGAGAAAGAGAGATTCTGCAGGTAAGACAGCTGTGAAAAAATGTTCTTGTAAGAACAGAAAAAGGGAATTGTGTATATTCATAAGGACAAGCAAGAGAGACTATATAAGAGAGGTGTGGAGGAAAAGAATGCTGTTAATTAAAATTGAGCAATTCCTTCAAAATCTCTGTTGTTTTGAATGTACTGTATTCTGCCTTTCATCATAAGAAGCATTTGGCCAAATATCTTTTCCAATTACAGAAGTGTTAAATATAGATACTAGGTAGTTCCATTACCAGCAGCATATTAATAAACTCAAGAACCTTTTTCTACAATGAACTCTTCAATATAACTTGCCCTTTTAAACATTCTTTTCAGACCTGTCCAGTTGGTGGTTTATAAATAGGTTGCATTGATGTAAGATCAGAAGCATTTCTTACTTTTAGTCAGAGCAGATGAAAAATGGAAAAGCAGAAACCTAATCTGATAGAATGATTATATATGGGAAAGATGGTTTCAAGACCTAGAAAGACTTGAGTAGTGCATCCCCATGAACCAAAAGGATTAGAGCTATACAACCATTTCCACCTGCTCCACTTACTTTAGCTATCTGCACACACCAGTTGAGGAGGTCCTGGGATCCAATGCGGTCCTTATTCTCCCGCACGTAATCCAGAAGGCAGCCATATGGCATAAGCTGAGTCACAAGCTGCACTGTGGAGGTGAGGCAGATTCCCAATAGCCGAGAGACGTAAGGGCTGCCTACACCAGCCATAACATATGCCTCCTGTTGGAATAGAGAGGGATGGAAGTGAGGGATCCTGTGTAGGAAGAGAACTATCTGTAGATTACCAGGCTGAGCCCAAGAGGGAAACCAAACCCATCATCATCTATGCCCCTGAAAGAGTCCTAAGTCCAGCCACCTTTAAAATTTGTTGAATCTTATCTGGCAACAATTTGCCTTGAGCATTAGTAGATCAGATTTTTGTGTATAGATTGCAAGGAATAAACTTGCAATACTTTTGAACTCTATTTTTCTTGAGTCTGACACTACTGAGAGACCAACAAACACAAATAACAAGAACCATGTGATAAATTAGGTAGAGATGGGGAGGTACATTGTCATTTTCTGGAAGGAATGCACCCTCCTGGGAGGTCATCGTAGTTTTCTTACATCCAAAATCTCCTTGTTGGCTTTAGGTGAAGTATTTTCCCTCAGGACTTTGATAGCTACTGGGATCTTCACATTCTCTCCATCTGGAATCCACACACCCTGCAGGGACAAGATAATTAACTGTGGTGATTTTTAAATAGTATTATTCAGCTGTAAACATAATTACCAGTACTTCTGCTAAATAATCAGGAAATTAGTCAATCAGAATGAAAATACAGAATTGATGAATAAAAAACGTAGTAGCAGAAGAAATATATATAAAATATACATTTTTCAGAATGTTGCAATGAAGGACTCAGTTTGAGGATTTGGGAGACCTAAAGCACAAACATGTGTTTTACCATTACAAATACAGATAAAGATGTATTTAACAAATATTGCACGTATTTTATTTGTTTGTTTGTTTGTAAAATGAAGGAAATAGCATTGGAATGGCTCATATAGGTTCTCTAATCCAACCCTCTGCTCTATCAAGATCCACTGAAGCATCTCTGAGAGATAGCCATCAAGTCTTTTAAGACCTTTGGGGAATGAGAACTTCTCTCAACAAACAAAATGATAAATCTGGCACACGCCAAAAAACCTCCAAAAGAGTAGAGCAGGAATCATATCATAATATGATAATTTTTTATGAATATCTGGTAGCGTTCATTGAAATACACCAATGAACAGAAGTATGCTCAAACCATGCTGACTGGAAAGAAAGGGAATATATTTCCATTTGCCTGATCGGTTCCAAGTTGGAAAATGCTAGGCAAGATTATGATTACTGCATTTCTATACAAGGAAGACTGATCGCAGGGCAAGTGGAACAGCCACAAAGAGTTATCAAGTAGTAAAGCAGCACTGATCACAAGGATAGCTCTATACTTGATCCCTAACTAATCCATTTCTGCTGCTTAATCCTCTTCTCAAATAAAATCAAGAAGGCACTATGGTGTACATTTTAACAGCATTGAAGGTAGTTCTTCAAATTGCAGAGAATTTGCACATTTTTGCTGATTACAAGGACACTCCACACGCCGTTACAGAGAGTCCCTAATCAGCACCACATCTTGATGATCCCACAACTATGATCTATTCAGTAGCTGAGCCAATTTCCAGCTGAGATCCATCCATAATCACAGTGAATCTGGTTTTTCATTAGAAACAATGAAGCCTACAAAACTTGGGAGAGTGGATCATTTTCCTCGTTGGTGAGAACTCTAGATTTATCATATCTCCCAGCTCTTACACATGTTCAGCCATTATTAGTCTATTTCAGTATTTCTGTAATCTTTTAAACTGAGCAGAAGGATAAAACCAAAGGAAAAATGAATAATTTTTCTTTTGGTTTTATAAAGTATCAAAGATACAGGGGAAAAATGTTATGGAGGGAGTGGGCTATTAGTTGTGTGCTGTGTTTTGTACTTTCTCTTTGGTCAGCTGAGAAGAATATTGATTGATTATTGATTATAAGAATATTGATTGATTTCTGTTGTGTTTCCAAGGCTGGTGTGATTCAAGACTGGTACCAGTTTGCTTCAGAGAATTTAGTGAATGAAAACAGAGAAAGAGGGGAGATACTCTGAATTTCTCAGGATGATTTCCAGCCAAAACTCTACCTGCCATTTGCCCAACTTTAGAACAGAACAGAACAGAACAGAACAGAACAGAACAGAACAGAACAGAACAGAACAGAACAGAATTCTTTATTGGCCAAGTGTAATTGGACATACAAGGAAGTTTAGTTATGTAGTTTTCAATTCCTGTTCTCCTCACCTTATACACAGTTCCAAAAGCACCTGACCCCAAAACCTTGACTTTTTTCAGTTCTGTCTCCTTGAGAATACGCATCTGAGCCTGGTTTGGAAGAGCTCCGCTGGGGGTCAAGGGCTCCACCAACTAGCAGAGTCACAGAAAGAAAGGAACATAAGAATGAGGGCATAAAAAAAGAAGATAAATGTATTTCCTTCAATGAATCACCAATGCAGGAATATATCAACATTTTCTGAATAACACAAATGTAAATGAAAACAAAAGCAGTGCTAGGTATCCCTCAGAATTATTAAAACATTTCTGGGTTTTTTTTTTCTGTGTTACATGTTTATCCCACATATTTTCCATATACAATTCAAGAAGGGAAATATATCAATACTATCTTTCTTCTATTTTCTTCACAACAATCATCTTGTGAGGTGAATTGGACTGAGAGAGAGAGAATAACTGGCCTAAAGGCACACAGCCAATTTTTCATAGAATTCACAGTCTCTTGGTTTCTAGGCCTGCATCTTAACCACTATGCCAAATTGACTAATACCCCTGAAAGCAGATTATAAAAATAAAGTCCCTCTTCTGGTATTTGTTTCCATGACTCCATACAGTCCTTGGGTTATGACGGCAACTGGGACTGGAATTGCTGTTGCCAAGGTTGTAAAGTGTAATGCCACATGATCACATTGTTTAGTGATGGCAAGCGTAGCATCCCCAATTACTGGTACAGCTCTGTGTGGGACTTTAAGTGGGAAGAAGTAGGACTGCTAGGCAAAGAGAGTGGCAGTGCCTTGGGAAGGCCATAGTAGGCTGCAAGGAGGGCCAGCGCATGGCTCAAGGGAGGCTTAGGAGAGTCATGAGCAGTGCACTTGGCTGTGCACAGGAGCAGGTGTGCTTTGGTGAGAGAAAAAGCAGTGGGAGACACTTACCAGAGCAACTTGCAACCTTCCCTATCAAGTTCTCCCTTTGACTTTGCTTGTGGGAAGTCAGCAGCTAGGGAAGGTTGCAAATGGTGATCATGTGACCAAGACTGGTGTCAAGGTCACACTGTAATCATGCGCCAGATGTCCAACAGTTGGGTCTTGATCATGTGGTTAAGGGAAAGCTGTGATGGCCAGAACGCCAAGGACCAGTTGTATGTCCATGTTTTCATTGCTATTGTAACTTCAAACAGCTGCTGAATGAATGGATGTTAACTGAGAACTAATTATGTGGAACTCTGAATTTGAGATTTATTTCATTTGCTTTCATTACTGTGGGAAGGGGTCACAACTTCTGACTATACCTCAGTTTCCTGCAGAAGACGCCTCATGGTATGTTTCCTCTCTTGCTGCTTCCGTCGACTGATGCAAATAATAGTAAGAAGAAACAGAAGCAGGGCAAGGGCAGCACCCACCACACCTGCAATGATTGAACTAGCATGGCTGAAAAGAGGATGGAAAAAGAGAGAGATAAATTGTAATCTAAAACAGGAAATGCCAAGCTGAGATCAGTATTCCCCTGGTTGGAACCATCTAGAGATGGTTTATTTGCCCAAAGGTTTAGGAGCAAATCAAGTAAGCAAAGAAACGTTCCCTAATTATCATTGATAATAGCTGGGAAATCAAAGCCACCATTCCTTCCTCTTACAGCAACCCTGTTATCTGTGTGTGGGCAATAATGCTAACTTAATTGGTTTCTCCGTTCTGGATCTCCAACAGTTAGGAAGACTAAGCACTTCTCAGACATAAGACCCCATCTCTTCTCTTCTGCAACATAGATACTTTCCTTTCCCCGATTTCTGTCTCTCCGTGGTATGCTATCCTTCAGTGGGAAAGAGCAAACTGCCTGTAGACATACTGAAATTACAATGAAGCTGCACACAAATCAATATGTGGATCAGAGGTATTTCATTCATTGCCAAATGAGACAGCAGGCCTACCCCCTCTAATGTCATTTCTTGAACATTATCGGGGGGGGGGGGGAAAGATCTCACCACTCTCCTCTAGCAATGTAGCCCATTAATTGACTCTAAGTAAAACATTTTTAACATTTACCTCAAATAAACTTTGAACACATCAAGCTGTTACCTGCCAAATCTAACCCATTAATTTGCCTAGCTTGGAGGAAAGGAAACAAACTTTAGGGGCCACATTTTCTTTAGAAGGTATTGAGGTTCTTCCTACTACCAATCCGAGGGCCCATTTATTACTTCTAAGCCTTATCAAATGTCAGAACTTGGCTGATTTTTTTCTAGAATCAGTAATTAAGCAGACAGGATCTGATTAGTGCCTGGATGAATGACTACCATAACATTCTAACACTGAGAAATTAAAAAAAAAAAACATTCCCAAAGGGTGGCCCTTCCGCGCTGTCCTTAAGAAAATCCAATAAACTTTTAACTTGCAAACTCCTCCTTTGCAAATAATAGGTTTTAGGTATATTATTTTGATTTCATGATAGAAAAATCATATAAGAGAAACATACATACACACACACACACACACACACACACACACACAAAAATACCTGGGCTTCTGATCCACAGGGCAGCCAAATTCATCCCGTTGTGCACATCTGAAAAAAGAAAACTGGTGTCACACAATCATTCACTAGTCAAGTTTTACTATAGTGCAGTCTTTCTCAAGCTTTCACTTTGAAAATACTTTAAAATAATTCCCAGAGAATCGCTGCATAAAAAGTGCAAAAAATCCAAAGGCTTTCCCGTTAAATTCACTTCTAACCTACACAAAACTTGTTTTCAATGATAATAAAACAGCAGGCTAGCAGCAGTTTCAAGGTGTAAAAAAAAAATCCACCATTACACACCCTACCTCTGCACAGTGCCAATTAAACACACGCAGACATACTATTCTTTTCTATGTCAATAACTAATCTCACTTGGATCTCTAGGCTTTTGCAGAATCCTAGTTTGGAAAAGCTGTTTTAATGAATAGCAGTTGTGCAAGAACCAAACAAAATGGAGGTTATACAAAATAATTTTCTGGTGGGATATGTCCTGTAGATATTACAAGAAGGTTCATTACAGTTTTGCCTGGGCACCACAATGAAATAAAAAATAAATGTTCATACTCTTCCTACTAAGAATTTATTTGTACCTGAAACAGAATGAGGCAGCAAGAATCAAAATGTGATAGGAGAAACCGGATTAGACTGTAATTTGAAGAGGAAGGGAGTACTATTTTCAAAGTTCACTTAATAACAAACCCGCAAAACACAGAAGAGGTTACACTTTAACCTTTTCTGTAATTCAGTTCCAGTTTAATATTTTATTTTCTTAAAGGTATGTAGAACCACCCATCTTAAAGTAACTCTGGGTGGCTCAAAACAATAAAAATTTAAAACCGTTAAAAGCATTTTTTTAAAATTAGAAACCTGGTGCCCCAACAATTTTCTTTGGGCTGCACAACTCCACCCCAGTGATTGGTTAAAGAAACAGGTTTTAATGGCCTTCTGGAAGGCCAAGAGGGTGGAAGTCTGCTGATTCCTGGGGTGAGTGTGTTCCATACAGAAAAGGTATGCTTCCTAGGTCCCACAGTGTACAGAGGACAGTATTTCAGAGAAAGGAACTAGAGTGAGTCACTCCTATCCAATCTAATGGGACAAGCAGATAATCTCAATAAGAAATCATCTTAATAGCGTGATCCTGTACCATGTAGGGCAGTGATTGCAAACCTATGGCATGTGTGCCGGAAGTGGCACACAGAGCCATTGCTCCAGGCATGCCAGCAGTCACCCGCTACTCTTTTGGGTTCCGGCACGCTGGTCTTTGCACACGCAGGAGCGCCGGAAACCAGAAGAGCAGCTCCCTTGTGTGCATGCGCATGGCGGGAAACTGAGCTTCCAGTTTCTGGCACGTGCATGCGTGCCGGCCAGCTGGTCTTCGCGTATACGTGTGCCAAGAACCGGAAGCTCAGCTTCCCAGCGCATGCAGGCACACTGGGGAACTGCTCTTCTGGTTTCCAGTGGTCCCCCACACGCACACGTGCTCCCATTTTGGCACTCAGTGCCGAAAAGTTTCGCCAACATTGATGTAGGGCTTTAAAGATAATGACTAGCACCTTGAATTTTACCCAGAAAGAAACTGGAAGCCAGTTTGCCACAGAGAAGTAACATAGGCCGCACCACACATATTGCATTCTGGACTAGTTGTAACTTCCAGGTAGTCTTTCAAGGGCAGCCCAATGTAGAACATGTTGCAATAATTCCTTTGGGGGATATAAATATTTGATTGATTGATTAATCCAAACAGGAAATGGCCAAGGCCTTATTGACTGTGATTCAGAAAAGACTTAAATCTGTGCTGGTTTTCTCTAGCCATGGCTGCCACCTGCTCTATGAGCAGGAGCCATGATCCAAGGAGGTTCCCCAAATTACATATCAACTCAGTCCAGGGAAGTGCAACCCTGTCAGAATCAAAGATGACATATTAACGAATACTGAGGGGCTGAAAATATAAAGCTACTAAGTCTTGTCAAAGTTGAGTCAAATTCAGTTCCTCCCCATCCAGACCCTCATAACTTCCAGGCGCTTGGCCAGCACCATAACCACATCACCTGGCAGAGCAGGGCTGAAGATGTATACTGATAATACCCCATACTGGTAATACCTCACTCCATGCCTGTGAATGACTTTATCCAGAAACTTCATACAAATGTTAAAAAGGAGAGAAACCTAGTCCTTGAGAAACCTCATCTCCCAATCCCAATAACATGGAATAGCTAATCACACAGATTCAGAAGAATACCATGTTTAATGATATTTTTATGATTTTATTGAAACTTAAAAATACAAAGATAAACTAATGCACACTAAGAAAAATATTTTAAAAAAAACAAATAAAAATGCAGACAGAAAAAAAGAAGGGAAAACTATGAAGGAAAAATATATAAAGAAATTACTTCTTCTCCTTCGTCAAGATAACTACAGTTTCGGACTTCCGGTTGGTATCGCCGCCGTTGCCAGACGGTCTTTTTAAGACCGCCAGCCCCGCCGCCCGTACAGCTGAGAGGCGGCTTGAAAAACTCCGTGTTCCTGAGGAAACGTGAGGAGAGCCGGCAAGACTAGGTAGAGCCCCCTGCGAAGCCCCCAGACTGTCTTTTTTGCTTTGGGGAGGAAGCAGGGTGAGGCTCCCTATTCAGCTCGCCGAGGCTCTGGACTCCGGGGACAACTCTGCTCCCAGCAGAGCTAGACGACGCGACCAACTTCAGCAGAGGAAAATAATCAAATCTTTTAAATCAAGCAGCGTGAAACCAGGACTTTTAACTAAAAACGCAAGTATTCATGCATTAATAAATTTAAGAATGGAGAAAGAGTGAAAGTTAATTAAAATGGCGTCCGGCTTCAGAGGAGGAAAAAAGCTGAAAGCGAAAGTGGAAATGCCTGTGTGTTTCAACGTGTATTAAAGTATTTAAAGCAACAGCACTTGTTAGAAGAAAAGAGAAAAGTTTTTTTAAAGTGATTTCAATTTGTTCTATCTCCTTTATAAATCTGATTGAAGCTGGGGAAGTTTTTAAAAGGACTCTGTGGTGGAAAAGGGGGGAAGACCTCTTTCCTAGAAAGAATAAGACTGTGTAGAAATATGGTTTCAAAGCAGACCAAACCAGCTCCTAAAGCTGTGGGGGGGGGGGGGGGTCCCCTACTCACCAAACAAAACAGTAGTCAGAGACACAGATTCAGAGCCAAGAAAAGGAGACTGGATTTAAGGATTTGAAGGAATTTATTGCTAGGGCTCTGATAAACCAAACTGAAGTAATGGACCAAAAATTTGAAAAGTCTCAGCAGAAATTTGAAAAGTCTCAGCAGGAAATTAAAGAGGTGGTTCAAGAAAAGTATGCTAAGATGAAAAGAGATATATTGACAGTTCTTACTGGTTTGTAAGAAGCGGTTGTTGAGATTGATAAAAAAGTGGTTGAACTCAGTTCAGAATTTGAATTTAAAATGAGGGAAGCTGACAATAAAATTGCCAATGTGGATAATAAAACTCAAAGAATTGAAAATAAAGTAACTATGATGCAATTCAGATTTATGGAATTTGCTTTAAGACTGAGAGGAATAAAAGAAAACAACAGAGTGGATTTGAGAATGGTTTGTGCTGATGCCCTTGCTGTGATGCTAAAGGTTAACCCTGAAGATGTTTTGTGCAAGATTGATAAAGTCTACAGAGTGAATTCTCGGGTGGCAAGGCAAAGGAATTTGCCTAGAGATGTGGTGATCTACTTTACAGATAGAAGAATGAGAAATGATATCCTGCAAAAATCTTTTGTTTCTATTGTTCAAGTGGATGGAAAAGAGATTGGGATTTACAAAGAATTGCCGCCTAAGATGTTAAGAGATAGAAAGGATTTTGGATTTTTGGTGACTGAGTTAAAGAAACAGCAGATTCCATTTAGATGGGATGCCCCAGTTGATATAATACTGAGGTACCAAAGAGAGAGATATCGATTAAATACTGTTGAAAAAGCAGAAGAATTTTATTTCAGAGTTCTTAAAACTGGTACAGCATCTCCATGTACATCTTCAGTGTTAGCTATAGAGGAGGGTGTTACAGAGAAGGAATTTGAACAAGAGTCTGAGGAACAGCGGAAACAGATGGAGCTAGAGGCAATGGAAACTCAAAGAGCAATAGCGGAAATTCAAGGAGCAATAGGGGGCTCTTTTGATGAACCATTGCTGGATTTTTCTGAGGCTAGAAAAGGGCCACCCAAAAGTACAAGAGAGGTGGCATTGGACCTTGAATTGTTGTTGCAAGAACATAAAGATCAGGGTATAACTCGAGCAGCTCATAAGCAAATTCTAGATAAGCAACAGCAGCAGAGGTCTATCCCACCACAAGATAAGAAGGTTGCCAATGGTAAACCACAGAAAACTAAAGCCATGGGAGGAACCAGGCCAAAGACTACCACTCTGGAACAGAAACTTCAGCAAATGCTCTTAATGCTTCGCGAGACTACAAATGACAATTAAATTTCTATCTTGGAATGTGAACAGATTGAACTCACCACAGAAAAGAAGGAAAATATTTCATTATTTGAGACAATTTAACAATGATGTCATCTGTTTGCAAGAAACTCATATCAGAATACAGGATCAAAAATATTCGATGAACTCTAAATTAGGTGCACAATTCATAACCTCAAACTCAGAGAAAAAGAATGGTGTCGTGATTTACATAAATAAAAGATTATTAGCCAAAATTATAGAAGCAGATGATTATGGAAGATATATAGCAATCAAATTACATACACAGAATGGTCCACTTTTGGTGATTGGAATTTATGCTCCCAACCAGCAACAAGAAAATTTTTATAAACTATTTCATTCTAAAATATTGCAATGGGATTATAGATCTATTTTACTTATGGGCGACTGGAATGGAATAATAGATATTAAAAAAGACAAGAAGAGTTTGGCAAAATCATGGGTTAAATTACCACAGACTTTCTTTGATATGAAAGAAGACTTTGAATTGAAAGATGTATGGAGAGTGCAGAACCCAAAAGAATTGGATTTTACTTTTTTTCCAGATCGACACAAATCCTTCTCCAGGATTGATTTCATTTTAGTTACAGCTAATCTACTTTTAAAAACAAAGAAAACAAAGATATTTCCGAGGACTTTAACTGACCATAGCCCGGTATGGATAGAAATGGAAATGGGAAAGATTGAGAGAAGATCATGGAGAGTAAATGAAAACTTGTTCAGATATGAAAAGAATGTTAAATGAACTTAAAAAACAAATGAAAGAATTTTTTGAAATGAACTTGAATAAGGGTACCCCTATTGAAATCGTTTGGGATGCGAGTAAGGTGTATATGCGGCGGTACTGATTTATATGAACTCCAAACATAAGTCAAATCAGAAAAAGAAAAGATTAGAAATGGAAGGGGAGATAAAGAAAAAAGAACAATTACTTATAAAAAATCTGATGGATAAAAAATTGCAAGAAATTATAAAACTTCTGAAAGACCAATTTCAAATGCTTATAGCGGAACAAGCAGCAACTAATCTACAATTTGCAAAACATAATACATTTAGTAATGCCAACAAACCAGGCAGGTGACTGGCTTATACACTGAGGAAACAGCGGAGCTCTTGTGTTATTGGTAGTATTGAACATGGAGGGAAGGAAGTTTTTCAACAAAATTTAATTAAACAAGCCTTTTTAGATTATTATACTAAACTATATGCCAAAGATCATATACAGAATGAACTTGCAGATAAATACTTAGAAGAAAGTAGAGTCACGAAAATTTCTAGAGAACAAAAGGAAAGAATGAATCAATTAATAACATCTGAGGAGATTATTTTTGCAATCAAACAATTGAAAACAGCTAAAGCTCCAGGGACCGATGGTTTAACAGCGGTGTATTATAAAACTTTACAAGCAGAAATGATTGAACATCTTAAAGACTTATTTTGTAGCATACAAAAAGGGGGTAAAATACCCCCTTCATGGAAAGCAGCCTTTGTTTCATTGATACCAAAAGAGGAAGGTTCTACAGAACCGGAAAATTTTAGGCCAATATCTCTCCTGAATACGGATTATAAAATTTTTGCAAAAGTATTAGCCAACAGATTAATGCCAGTTATGCAAGAGGTGATTCATCATGATCAAACTGGATTTATAGAAGGAAGATATATGAAGGATAATGTGAGGCAAATTATAGATTTATTGGAACATCTTGAGAAGAGTAAACAGATCCCTGCAGTGCTGGTGTTCTTGGATGTGGAAAAGGCCTTTGATCGAGTCAATTGGAACTTTCTATTAAAGACTTTAACAAAAATGGACTTTGGGGGACCAGTTTGTTCAGGCGGTTTCAGCAATTTATCAAGAACAAACAGCACAAATTATTATTAATGGAAGTTTAACTATAAACTTTTGTATTGAAAAAGGAACAAGACAAGGTTGTCCGTTATCCCCATTGTTGTTTATTTTAACTTTAGAAGTCTTGTTGAATACAATACAGGATTCGAGTATCTTAAATGGAATAGCTATAAGGCAAGAGGACTATAGAACAAGGGCATTTGCAGATGATCTGGTTGTTACCCTAATACAGCCGATGGAATCAATAATCCAGATGAAAGACATTATAGAAGAATATGGTATGGTATCAGGATTTAGACTGAATCAGAAAAAAACCAAGATGACAGTTAAAAACATGTCAGAAGGTCAAAAGAAGGAACTCGAAAGGATGGCAGGATTTGAAATAGTACCAAAGGTGAAATATCTAGGAGTTCAAGTTGCAGCTTCGAATATAAAACTTTTTCAAAATAATTATGAAGTGTTGTAGCGAAAGGTGCAAAAAGATATGGAAACCTGGAAAAAGCTGCAGCTATCTCTACTTGGAAGAATAGCAGCAGTTAAGATGAATGTTCTACCTAGATTTTTATTTTTGTTTCAAATGATCCCGGTGCTTAAAAGTGATAAACATCTGACTGAATGGCAAAAAGAACTTATGCAATAAGTTTGTTTGGAATGATAAAAAACCAAGAGTCAAACTGAAAATTATGCAAGATGTTCGTGAAAGGGATGGCCTTAAACTTCCAAATCTACGATTGTATTATGAAGCAGCAGCGTTGACACAAGCGAGTGATTGGTTTGGAATGACAAGGTCTGAAATATTGAATATAGAAGGCCACGATTTGGAACTTGGTTGGCATGCATATTTATTCTATGAAAATAAAGTTGATAAAGTATTCAAGAGTCACATACTCAGAAACTCTTTGATGAGAGTATGGAAGAAGCACCAGCTTAAATTGGATTACAAAATATTTTTGTGGTTGGATCTTGGTCATATTACACGGAATATAAATATTAAGTCACTCGGGGGGATTTTATATAAAGAGGTACTTTTTAATGATGGGGTAGATGGCAATTAAAGACATTAAACACTCTGTTGGAAGAAGGGATTAATCTAACTTGGCTACAGTATAATCAACTTCAATTGAGATGGAGGGAAGATCAAAAAACTGGTTTGATGTTGTATGAAGAGGAATTGGTAAGACAGATAAAAGAGAAAGGCCCAATGCATATTAAGAGGGTCTATAATATTTTGTTATAATATTTTGTTAGAGAGACACTCTGAAAATGAACTGGTTAAAATCTGTATGATAAAGTGGGTGCAAAACTTTGCAGAACCAGTTATGATGGAAACATGGGAAAAATATGGGTCCAGAACGTTAAATTTACAGAGTCACAGAATTTGAGGGAAAATTTTTATAAAATGTTTTATAGGTGGCATTTAGATCCTAAGAAATTGTCATGCATGTATCCTAATGTTCAGCCAAAATTTTGGAGATGTGATTGCTTTGATGCTACATATTACCATATATGGTGGACTTGCAAGAAAGTGAAGGCTTTTTGGATCAAAATTTGGTGGGTAATGCAAAATGTCTTGAAGAAAAAACTTCAATTTTCTCCTCAATTGTTTTTACTGGGTATAGTTAAGGATTTCTCAGTGAATGAAACAAAACTGATATTATATATGGTTACAGCAGCTAGGTTACTGATTGGTCAATATTGGAAAAAAGATGTTTTACCTACTATTGAAGAATGGACTTTGAAGGTGGCCAGTTTTGCTGAAATGGCAAAGATATCAGCATACTTAAAAGACCGGACTCAAGATACTTTTGTGTGGGAATGGAAGAAATGGATAGACTATGTGCAGAATAAATATCAAACAAAGAAGTATCAGATAGCTTTTAGCTGAATGTTATGTAGAAATTTATAGTATATACAGGGTACAGAGTAGTTGGGGGGAATTATGATATGATTTGGATTTCACCTTTTAATATTTGGGGAGTTAAAAATGAATTGTAATTTTAAGGTCACAAGGGAAGTCAAGGGAGGGGAGGGAAGGGTTAGGGAGGGTTAGGGAGAGGAAGGGGGGGGAAAGGGGGGAAAATTTGTATTTGTAAAACTTTTTCAATAAAAATAACTACAGTTTCAATAACCTCACTTCTCTAACATTTTAACCAAAAATCTCTTGAACTCATATGTGTGTGCAATGTGCACACACACACACACACACACACACACTTCACTAAAAAATACCATCCCAAAAATTATTCTTTCCATATTCTATTATTATAAACAAATATTTAAAACTGCTTGGTTCAAATTTAATTAAGAAAGATTCTATTAATAGCTACTTGAAACAACATATAGAAAATCTTGATCTTTAATACTTTCAAATAATCTCCCACGAATTAATTTATTGTTTTCATCTTCTTTTAGAAACTCTTTTGCAAGCTTGATGCTTTCCTTCAATTTTAACATCATAGCTTATAATTTTTTCTAAACATGCAATTAAAAAAAACTCTTCTTCTCACATCTTATCTATAAACAAATCTTTAAAGCTTTGTCATTTAGTTCAAATGGTGAAAATCCTATTAAAAGCTTCTAGAAAAAAGAATTGTGTCTATATATTACTAAAACTCATTCAGGTAACTTTTAGCTGGGAAAAATAGTGCATCATAAGGCAACAATTTTTGAAACAATACTTCAAATGAGGTAATTTATTCAAAATCTATGTTCCATGACTTCTGTGAAATTCAAATTTGGCAAATTTTATAAAACATTTTATTAGATAAACATTATCATAAAACAGTTAATGTATAATAAATATGGCATAAAATACTTTCTGTGCTCATATTTGACAGTGCTATACAGTTCAATATGGGCTATTTTCAAGGCAAATACATCTCTGAATGTATTCCAACTTTTATATTTTAAATTGTATATATTTTATTAGAATTCTGAACAAACCACAGGATTCTTATAATTAACTTCAAAATCTTACTTCCAGTCAATCTGCCCTCTTTATTGCATTTATAACTTTCCTGGATTAACACTCTAATCACCCTCCTGCTGACTAATTCCATTTTTTAAAAAAAAAAATCTCTTTCAATCCTCAGCAAAAGAGTGTTGACGTAAATTCAAGGACTTAGACATATATTTTTTTCATCTAGAAACTAAAGTTGATGGTATTTAAGGCACTGAGATCCAGGAGGGCCAGGATGGTTCACCACCACCCCTGTCCCAAGCCTTCCAGAGGTTATCCACAAGCACAATCAATGTTATCTCAATAGTGAAGTGAGTCCAGACTGAAAAAGAGTCCAGATCCCTCCTCTGCTCATCCCTCCACATTAAATCCACAACAGGGTAACCCAATAAATAACTCAGGCCTCTCTTATCTCATTCCATTTATGCATTTGTGTAAGTTAGAACTTAAAAGTTTTGTTACCATAAAAAACAAAAACAAATAAACCCTTCTTATTGTTCCACTCATGTTTAAATAGCTTGACCCAAAATTGAAAAAACAAAAGAGGAGGAGAATAGCCTTTAAAAAGATTAACTCTAATTAGTTGCAATTAAGAAGGTATATAACTTCTTACTAAATTTAAAAATGGAGGATAAAACAAATAAAAGATACAATGGTACAATGGGAAATATTTTTTGCTATAACATAGAACACGAGAAATGGCAAAATTTGTGGGAAAGAAACTATAGGTTAACAATGGCAACTTCTTATAAAGAAAAATTATATAAAATGGTAGGTTAGCTAAAATGTTTAAAAATATGTCTAGCAAATGTTAGAAATGTAATTTAAAAAAGGGGAACATTTTATCATATGTGGTGGATTTGAGTTAAAGATAAAAAAATTGGGCAAAAATACACAGATGGATAGAAAAGATAATAGGAAAACATGTAGATTTAAACCTGAACTGTTTTTTTAGAGATGATATCAGAAAAAATTGATAAGAAAAGTATGTATTTAATATTACATGCCTTAACAGCAGTGAGGATTATTTTCACACAATACTGGAAAAATGAAGAAATACCACAAGATGAAGAGATAATTAAGAAGATACTAGATTATGCAGAAATGGATAGACTTACATTGAAAATCAAACGGAAAGAAGACACAGAATATTATCAAACATAGAACTTATTTTAACAATGGTTGGGAAAAAAGGGTAGAGAGTAAGAAGGAAATGTGTATTGTTAAGCAATTTAAATACCCAGACAACACAATGTTTATTAAGCTCTAAGAAATGTAATAAATAGAAAATTAATAAAAAAAAATTTTTTTTAAATTAATTACTGTATTTTCCTGCGAATAAGACTACTTTCTAACACACAAAAATCTTCTCAAAAGTTGGGGGTCGTCTTATACGCCAGGTCTCATTCTCCTGTAACCAGGCAGACCTGCCCATAAGGCTCTGACGAACCTTAAATGGCTCTGAGGAGGGTCGACTTATATGCCCAGTTGTCTTATATGCCGGAAAATACGGTATTTCATTGGTGTTGGGTATTTGTAGTGTCTTTGGATTGAAAGCTGATCACATTTTTTTGCATTACACTGTCCATTTTTAGTCAGAAAGTAGTCAGAATCCTGCTGTATCTTGCTCTATGATCTTCCCACCCCTGGACTACTCACGAAAGGGTACAGTTGACTGGGCAGAGCTGACAGACATTGTCTTCATCAGGGTACTTCCAAACAGGTATAAAAGAACCATCAAGCTTCACACCACTGGGACACCGCTCCACGCAGGACAGTCCATCTTTGTAATGGGCACAAGCTACACACTGGTCTGCTTCCTAAAAGGGGGGAGGGGGAAAGGATGGCATGAAAGAATCTCAATTAAACAAATCAGGGGGGAAAAACCCTCCTCTCATCATTTTCATAAGTTTTGTTGGATATTGAATATGTTTCAATATTGAATTATGTTCTTATCATTTCGTCATACAAGCTGTCTGGTTGCTGATGTGGCCTTAGATGGACATAACCTACAGAGCAGTGAAAACCAGCTGTTTGATAGGCATCTAGGAAGTTAGAGTCACAGGGTATGTTGCAAAGTTACCTCAGGAAAAATAGCAGTGGTTACACAATTTATTACATACATATGAAGGACACAGTTGTATACTTCGGATTTGGTAACACTGCAGATAGTTGCTAGAAAGCAAATTAATCTCAAGGGTAACACTATCTCAAGATGAAGTTGTCCAAACCAAATTCATTCAAATTAGAGTATATAACCTATGATGGTTTGCTCTGTACTTTTGTGTGCCTTCTTTTTCAAAAGTGCTATGACTGCATCAATGGCCCTGAACACTATAGGTCACCAATTTTAGGTTTCTAGTCCCCAGAAAGGAGGCCTGGATGTTTATACTCTTTTTACTGTGAACCAATCACAAACGGCTAAAAAATCCCTAATGGATGAGAAAAAGAAATAAGAATATAATATCTGAACAAGATTGTGATTTAAAGATATTTCAGCATTCTTACCGATCCATAGCAAGATTCAGTCCCATTTTGGGGCATGCACTCTGGATGACATGTAAAGCAGCGTGTCCCATTGACATATTCCCGGATGTCCCTGCAATTTCCAATCAAGCCAAAATTTAGACAGTCCAATTTCCTAGACTTCCTAGTTTTCTCAAACAACATTTTATTTTTCAATTTGGAATCAACTGAATTAGAATAAAAACAAGTTTATAATCAGGGTTGGGTGATTTAAAAATATTTAATTATTTCATTGGTGATGGGTATTTTAGACCAAGAGGAGGAACGATGTTACTTCCATATACCTTCAATAGACATGGAAAGTGAGAAATTTGGTAAATGGCAGAGGATCAAGTATCCCAACAGTGATAAAAGGACAAGTAGTCCTTAACATACAACAGTTGGTCTAGTGACCGTTCAAAGTTACAATGGCACTGAAAAAAAGTCACTAATGACCATTTTTCACACTTACGACCAATGCAGCATCCCCATGGTCACGTGATCTACATTCAGATACCTGACAATTGGTTCATAGTTATGACGGTTGCAGTGTCCTGGGGTCATGTGATCATATTTTGCGATCTTCTGACAATCAAAGTCAATGGGGAAGCCAGATTCACTTAACAACCAGGTTAATTTAATTCAAGAACTGTAGTGATTCGCTTAACAAATGTGGCAAGGAAAGTTGTAAAATGGGGCAAAACTCACTTAACAAATTTCTCACTTAGCAACATAAATTCTGAGCTCAATTGTGGTCGTAAGTCGAGAACTACCTGTAAATTGCCATGAAGTGAAATCTGACTCCTTTTTAATTTATTTATATTTGTTATGAATTTTACCTGAAATAAAGGTAAAACTAAAGAAAAAAAAAAGGAAAAAGTGCAAAGGAAAAAAAAAAGAAACTGAAATTATGAAATATGATTTCCAACCTTCTCTTCAACAGAAAAAATACACTTATAATCTTCTTTCTCTCTTATACACTTAGTCTACATCTTTTTGACTCCTCTACCATAAATCATATAATTTATTTGGGAGTTTTTCAGCAAAAAGCCCATTCCGTATAAGGACTCTTGATGACCTATAATGCAACACCTAGGAAGTTTTCTGAGCATGAAAAATGAAAACGTTTGCTGTTGCTTCCTCCCATAATAGTTTCTTTTTCTTCTTCTTTTTAAAACTTCTAGTTCTAGATTTTCCACTCAATCTCCTCTCCAGATACTAAATCAAAACCAATTCTGCTTGGCTTTCCAAGGTAAGCTACGCAGTGCCACCTACTGAAACTTTAAGGGTATTATTTTTGCTTTTTGTTTGAGGATAAGGGAAATCAAACACATTCTTTGCATTGTATTGTGATTTCATTTATTATTAACACTGATATGCTATTCCTATTGTATCCAGTTTGAGCAGCTTATACTTCTATACTCAGTGACAAGATTAAAATACAAGACTTGAAACTAATTTCTTCTATTTAATACTTTCGAAACCCCCCCCCTTATTTTTTTCTTAATAAAGATTCAGAAAAGCCCCACCCAATCACATTTTTCCTTGCCACATACCCATCCAGAACATTGCAATTCTCAATGCATTCCTTCCCACGGAGAAAGCCACTGCAGGACACACACTGACTTTTCCCTGGTCCCCAACAATGTCCCTGGGAGCACAGAGAATAACAAACTTGGCCTTGGAGACCTAAAGAGAAGAGATGCAAAGGAAGGGTGGAGAGCACATAATTTTATATTCAGGGAACCAATCAGTATAATTAATCTGCATTCTTGCATCAGGTGCTAAATTATGAGAATCACTGTGGTGTATGATGTGTTGGACTAGGAGTGGGGAAACCCAGACTCTAATCCGTCTTCAGCCATAGAGTGACTTGTGCCATATGCCCTTTTGGCCGAATCTACCACACAGGCTTGCACTTACGGGGACAAATAGGAAGAGTGAGCACTATATATGCCACCTTGTGCCCCTGTACAAAGGGAAGGATATTAGTTGAATGAAAAAATGAACCCATGTGTAAATCAATCTCATGCCTGATTTTTTCTCCTCCAACATATTTTTGAGAAATCACTCCAGACTATCAAATTATCGCACTAAAATAGAACAAGAAGTCCCAAACAACTCTCCTGCCATATCCCTTAGGATGAGTTGTTCTTCCCAAAACAAGAGCAAAGAGCTGAATCAGAATAAAGTTCCTCAACTCAGAGGTATTGACAGAATCACTATCCTGACCTTGGGACTCAAAATCTGAAAGATTCCAACCAAGTCATGAAAATGCTACTGCCAAGCTGAGTAACAGATGACTGAAAAATGCTGGATGATATAGGAACTTCAAGCACAGTGGTCTATTCTGAAGTAGACTCTTTTTTCCATAAAGCTTAACAACCACAATTTAATCTTACTGGTACTATCTGGGCTGGAACAGAACTCGGAAGCTTAAGGAATAAAAGTCTTTTCCTGAAGTGACTTCAACTTTGAAACAATATCTGAGTCGCCTATGCTTATATGCTGTGTGCCTATGACTCCTCAGCTAAGTTCACCTCGGCCAGAATTTTGATAATATTTCTAGGCTTCTCTCTCTGAACTTTACTAGAAGTAAAATAAGGTAGAAACCATTTGCTTTCTACTCTGGACATCGTTATTGCCTAAAGACTTAGGCAATAATAAATGCTTAGTGCTATATTTTGACCAGAATTGTCTGACAACTTTTTTTATCTTGCTCAAATCATTTCCATTACTTTTCCCTTGTTTTATCTTGCTATTTACATTATTTATTGATTTATTTATAAAATGTATTGGCCTCCCAATTTACCATGGTTCTACTATTATAATCTGCCCAAATCAAAGATATACTAAGCAACCTTATAACTTCTTCCTCTGAACTCACAATATTGCAAGAAAATTTCACATGGGATTCCATTTTAAGTCCTTTCAACTGTCCACCAAAGGATCAGGTTTAGAGGACATTTTATTTATTTTTATTTTATTTATTTATTTATTCAATTTCTATACCGCCCTTCTCCCGAAGGACTCAGGGCGGTGAACAGTTAAAATGACATACATATGAATATAAATAATTAAGCCAGTTTGGCTCAACAGTAAAGAAACTTCAGCATAAGATTTAAAAAATTAGAAAAGATTTTTAGAAAAGAAAAAAAAATTTTCACGCCTACAAAGAATGAGGAGTGGGGGACACACACATTAATACAAATGGACTTGACTTCCGGTTTCGCTCTCTTCGGCGCTGGGCGGATCGTTTGATCGTCCGCCGCCCCCGCCGCCTGTAGAGCCGCTTTATATCGCCAAAAGCGGCTTGGAACGCTCCCCCTTTGTAGTAAGGGGGTGCGAGAGTGGGCAGCAAAGGTTGAGCCCCAGAAGTGCTGCCAGGGTGGTCTCTAAGCCCTGGTAAGCGCTTCTGTTGAGGCTCCCTAAAGCTGCTGAAGCTCCGAGCGGCGTGGGACTTCTGCCTGTCAGAACAAGCTGAAGAGGAAGCGGAACGAACGAAGCTAATTCCCAAGTGAAAAACAACTAGCTTGGTGAGATCTTCTGATAAATACAAAGTTTTTGATGAACTTTTTTTAAAGTTTGGAAAGCAAGCTGTTTGAAGTTAAAGTGTGTGAAAATGGCGGCTGATTAATAGTAGAGTCAGTGAAAGCGGAAGGAGAAAGTGTGACAAAAAAGCGAAAGTGCTTCTGGCTGTAATTGGACTTTGTTTATTCACAAGTTCTACGAGCTCTTTACAATAATAATTTTCTAAAGTACTTTTTCTTTATAACTTTATAACTTTATAAAAGTTAATGGAACTTGCTCCTCTTTTGTAAACCTGGGGAGATCAAGAAAAGGAGGAAGATTTTTTTCTTTCCTGCCTGGATTTAAGCTCTGTTCAGGCATGACTTCAAAGAGAGCAGGGGGGGATTCCCCCACACACCAAACAAAGGAAAAGCCAGCATCAGCTTCAAAGCAGTTAAAACAGACACAGGATTGTGAGACAGAAGATTTGAAAGCATTTATACATAAATATATGGGAGAACTCTCTGGCCAAATGAGTAAATTGGATGAAAGGCTGACTAAAAATCAAAAAGAAATGAAAACAGTGGTGGGGGAAGTTAAGGAGCTAGTGGAAGAAAAAACTGAAGAATTACAGCAGAGTGTAACCAAAGTAGCTACGGTTCTTACTGATGCTTTACTGGTGATTGAGAAAAAAGTGGAGGATTTAAATCTTGAAGTTGAAGCAAACAAAAAGGAAGTAAAAGAGCAGATGTTTAAGGTGGGGGTGCAGAGTCAGCGGTTTGAAGAGGAGATTACCATGCTACAATTTCGAAATATGGAATTTGCTTTAAGACTAAGGGGCCTAAGGGAAAATAATCGTGAAAACCTGAGAGCAACCTGTGTGGAGGTGTTGGCGAAGATTTTGAAAGTTGAACCAGAGGTGGTGGATAATAGAATAGACAAGCTGTACAGAGCCAATTCACGTATCGCAAAACAGAGAAATTTGCCAAGAGATGTGGTAATTTACTTTACTGAGAGGAAACTGAGAAATGACATTCTGCAATACTCTTTTCAGTCCACGCTTCTACATGGCGGCAATCAAATTGGGGTCTTTAAAGAATTACCACCAAAGATGTTAAGAGATCGGAAAGACTTTGGCTTCCTTGTGAATGAGTTGAAACGGCGTCAGATTCCATTTAGGTGGGATGTCCCTGTTGGTATTGTTTTAAGATTTGAAGATGTGAGATATCGTATCAACTCGGTGGAGAAGGCGGAACAGTTTTATAACAATGTGTTGAAAAAAGTTCCTTCACCACGTTCTTCTACACTTATACCTATTGAAGATATCTCGGTTGAGCAGGTTTTTCAACAGGGACTGCTAAAGGAAGGTCAAGAAGCCCCAAGGGAGGAAATTTTAGGTGCAGTAGGAGGTGTCTCAGAAGACTCACTAATAGATATTACTGAGGTGAAGCCAAAGCAGTCAAGAGCTACAAGAGAGGTGGAACCGGATTTGGATTTACTGATGCAAGAACCCAAGGACCAACGTATAACCAGAGCGGCAGGGAAGCAACGATTGGAAACATGTCAGGAGAAGACACTACAGGAGGAGAAGGCAGCGAATGGGAAAAGGTTATATTCAGAAGCTGTGGGAGGAGCAAGACCGAAGACGTCAGCGGTGGCCGGGACTCTTCGCGAATTGCTTCAAGAGCTTCAACCATCGTCAAAATGATACTTAAAATCTTATCTTGGAATGTGAATGGCTTGAACTCACCGCAGAAAAGACGAAAGATATTTCATTATTTAAAACAATATAATAATGATGTTGTCTGCTTACAGGAAACTCACATAAGAACCCAGGACCAGAAGCTTTTAATCTCAAAAATTGGACTACAATTTATATCTTCTAGTAGGGCTAAAAGAAATGGACTTGTTTTTTATATTGCTAAAAGAATACCAGCCAAACTTATAGAAGTGGATGAGGAGGGGAGATATATTGCTGTTGTTATAACTGTACAGAATGCTGAAGTGCTTCTAATTGGCATCTACGCCCCGAACCAGCAACAGGAAAGTTTTTATAAAATGTTGAATGAGAAAATTTTGCAGTGGAATTACAAATCTTTCTTGATTATGGGGGACTGGAACGGGGTGATTGATGTAACATTGGACAAAAAGACATCTGCCAAAAAAGGGAACAAGCTACCATCGACTTTCTTTGCTATGAAAGAAGAATTAGAATTGAAGGATGTTTGGAGAATCCATCATCCAGATGAGTTGGATTTTACTTTTTTCTCAGATAGACACAAATCTTTTTCGAGAATTGACTTCATGCTGGTTACTACTGATCTACTTAAAGTAGTGACAAAAACAAAAATTCTTCCTAGAACCTTGACAGATCATAGTCCAGTCTGGATTGAGATGAACCTAGGCAAGAGAGAAAGGAGATCTTGGCGTATGAATGAGAATATCTTTAGACATGAAAAGTACATCAAGGAGCTTAAGGAACAAACTAAAGAATTTTTTTATATTAATTTGAATAAAGGTACACCCATCGAGATAGTTTGGGATGCTTGCAAGGCTTATATGAGGGGTGTACTGATACATATGAATTCTAGACATAAAGTAATTCGACAGAAGTCGAGATTGGATTTGGAGACGGAGATAAAGGATAAAGAACAATTGCTTATCAAGAATCCAACTGATGAAAAGGTATTATTAACTATAAAACTCTTGAAAGATCAATTCCAAATGCTGATGGCTGAACAAACAGCAACCAATCTGCAGTATGCTAAACATAATACTTTTTGCAATGCTAACAAACCTGGCAGATGGTTGGCTTATACTTTGAGGAAACAGCAAAATTCTCGAATGATAAATGCTATTGAGTATAAAGGGAAACGAATACATCAGCAAAATTTAATACATCAAGCCTTTTTAACTTATTACTCGAAATTGTATCAAGCTGACAAAGTTAAAGAAGGTCTTATAGATGAATATTTGCAGAAGAAGAGAGTCACAAAAATTTCTAGTACACAAAGTGATAGACTGGACCGTCCTATAACATCGGAAGAGATTTTACATGCAATTTAAAACAATTGAAATTATCTAAAGCTCCTGGGACAGATGGTTTGACAGCAGTTTTTTATAAGACTTTGCAAGAGGAATTGATAGACCCTCTTAAAAATTTGTTTTGTAATATTCAACAGGGGGGAAAAATACCTCCCTCGTGGAAGACGGCTTTTATATCATTGATACCTAAAGAAGAAGACTCTGCTAAACCGGAAAATTTTAGACCAATATCTCTCCTGAATACGGACTATAAAATTTTTGCTAAAGTACTAGCCAACAGACTGATGCCAGTTATTCAAGAAGTGATTCATGAAGACCAAGCTGGTTTTATAGAAGGCAGATACATGAAAGACAATGTCAGGCAACTCATAGATTTGTTGGAATATCTTGATGAAAAGAAACAGATCTCTGCGGTGCTGGTGTTTTTGGATGCGGAGAAAGCCTTTGATCGAGTCAACTGGGACTTTCTAAAAAAGATTTTGCATAAGATGAACTTTGGAGATCAGTTTATACAAGCAATTTCGGCAATTTATCAAGAACAGACAGCACAGATTATTATTAATGGCAGCCTGACTACTAATTTTAATATACAGAAAGGGACAAGACAAGGCTGTCCATTATCTCCGCTATTGTTTATTTTGACGCTAGAAGTGCTGCTGAATGCTCTACGGGACTCGGACAAAATGAGTGGAATATTTGTAAGGCAAATAGATTACAGAACAAAGGCATTTGCAGATGATCTGATTGTTACCCTAACACGACCATTGGAATCTATCATACAGATGAAAAATATTATAGAGGATTACGGTCTGGTTTCAGGTTTCAGCCTGAACCAGAAAAAGACTAAGATGATAGTCAAAAATATGTTGGAACCACAAAGGAAAGAGCTTGAAAGGGTGGCAGGCTTTGAAATAGTTACAAAGGTGAAATATCTAGGAGTTCAAGTTGCAGCATCTAATAAAAAACTTTTTCAAAACAACTATGAAGAACTTTGGTATAAGATTCAAAAAGATCTTGATACATGGAAAAAACTGCAACTTTCTCTGCTTGGTAGAATAGCAGCTGTTAAGATGAATGTTCTACCTAGATTTTTGTTTCTGTTTCAAATGATTCCGGTGCTTAAAAATGACAAATATCTGATGGACTGGCAAGCAGGCTTAAATAAATTTATTTGGAGTGGGAAAAAACCAAGAGTTAAATTTAAGATCATGCAAGATGCACGTGAACGTGGTGGCCTTAAAGTTCCAAATCTGCGTTTATATTACGAAGCAGCAGCATTGATACAAGTTGGAGATTGGATTGGGACAACTAAAAGAGAGATTTTGAATATAGAAGGCCATGATCTGCAATTTGGATGGCATGCATATTTACTTTATGAAGATAAGAGAGACAGTGTATTTAATAGACATATTTTAAGACACGCTTTGCTGAGAGTCTGGAAGAAGCACCAGCTTCAATTGGATTATAAAATACCTTTGTGGTTGGATCTTGGGCATATTTTGCCAAAAATAAAGTCACTCGGGGGGTTGTTGTACAAAGAGATACTTTTTATTGATGGGGGCAGTTGGAGTTTGAAGTCTTGGAATACTCTGTTGGAAGATGGAGTTAATCTAACTTGGTTGCAGTATTTTCAACTTCAAGCGAGATGGAGAGAAGATCAGAAAACCGGACTAATGCTACATGAAGAGGATTTGGTGACTCAGATAAAACGTAAA
Organism: Coluber constrictor foxii; assembly: GCA_038048745.1. Lineage (NCBI taxonomy): Eukaryota > Metazoa > Chordata > Lepidosauria > Squamata > Colubridae > Coluber > Coluber constrictor. Next base: position 79,100,618 of record CM075961.1, read on the forward strand.
GGACCGATGCATATTAAACGATTGTACAATTTATTGTTGGAGAGAGATTCAGAAGGGGAGTTAGTTAAAGACTGTATGATTAAATGGGCACAGAATTTTGATCAACCAGTAATGTTAGAAACATGGGAAAAGATTTGGGTCCAGAATGTTAAATTTACGCAAGCACAGAATCTAAGGGAAAATTTTTATAAAATCTTTTATAGATGGCATCTAGATCCCAAAAAATTATCACGTATGTATCCAAATGTTCAGCCTAAATGTTGGAGGTGTGATTGTTTGGATGCAACATATTTTCATATTTGGTGGACATGCAGGAAGTTGAAATCATTTTGGATTAAACTTTGGTGGGTGATGCAGAATATTTTGAAGAAGAGGTTAGAGTTTTCTCCTCAGTTTTTTCTGTTGGGAATAATCAAGGGTTTTTCAGCAAGTGATACTAGATTAATATTGTATATGATTTCTGCAGCTAGATTACTGATAGGCCAATATTGGAAGAAAGACCAAGTGCCCACCATAGAGGAATGGATACTGAAGATGTCTAATTTGGCAGAGATGGCAAAAATTTCTGCATACCTAAAGGAAAGGACCCATGAAGTTTTTGTTAAGGAATGGAGGAAATGGGTTGATTATATGAAAGGGAAAAAGCAAAGCAAGAAATTTCAATTAGTGCTCAGTTGAGTTGAATTAGAACTAGAATGTACTTAAGTAAATGTATGGATAGTTACATGGTCTATTATTATTATTAAACTGAAGAATCTATAATTGATGTTCAAGATTTAAGGTTACTGAACGTTGGTATATTTAAATAACTATATGAGTATATAATTGAGGTATAGATAAAATTTTAAAGAGAATGTATTAAGCTTAATTCGAGATGTTTAGATTGTTAAGTATGTGTAATGTTAGCGAAGTGTTAATAGCCAATTTCTTATTTAAAGGGATCTCGCGTTTAAAGAATGTGGAATATGTTAAGATTAATGTTTGCCAAATAGCGGAAGTCAAGGGAGGGGGGAGGGATAGAAGGGATAGGGTGGGGGGTGGGATAGGGAGGGGGAAGGGGGGGTTTTATATTATAAAATGTAATGTAAAACTTTTTCAATAAAAAAAAAAATACAAATGGACTTCACACATGCTTACCACATTGCTCAGGCGAATTGTTGTCATTGTGGAATAGCTTCTGCCGAGGGTTTCTGAAGATGTCGCCCCAAGGAACATTTTGGATGAAGCAAAGGTTGGGATTGTGGTGGATAAGGACCATGCCACTACTGATCTCTTGCAGTGAACGTAGGCCCAACCAGGATATGTTGAGGTTTTGCAGTGTTAACGAATAAGCTCCACTGTCACATGAAACAGATTTCCCAGTTAAAGTAACCAAAATTCCAGTGACAAAAATAGTCATTTCTTCTGTTAAATATACACCACTAAGCTAGAGACATAATATGGTCATGAAGATAGACTGTCCTCCTGATTCTCTGAAAGACTAAAATATAAATAAAGAGCTTATAGAAAATAAATAGAAAATAGTTTTATTTTCTATAACAGTTGTAGGCATTTATAAATGTCTTTTTCTTTTATTTGTAAGTTTTAATAATAAGTTTCCCTCTTCCCCCAGCCACTGAGCAAAGATACAAAACCTAACTAGTTGTCCAAATTTTCAACACTTTGGTCAAATAAATCTGGGTAATCTAGTAATTGGTGATTTTTTTTAAAAAAAGAACCCATGGCAATTGCTTAGATATGGACTTTTCCATTGACAACTTAACACAGATCTCACCCTCGTTAAAACACTTGAGACAACTTACTTGTAAAGTGCCCGCCCTCGGATCACCTGAAGGTTCTGGAAAGGGCTCAGGTCCAAGAGAGTCTCTGGCCAGGATTCAATGTACAGAAAGCCTGAGAAAACACCAAGATGGGTCCATTCAATGGAGAATTGTGATTGCTACTTTTTTAAAGGATTGACGTTGGCCTCATTACAGAGGAGCAATACTTTGATCAGAGGCAGGGACCAAATGGCTATGCTGCTATTTATTACAAGCACTGGTACACTGCCCTTATCACGAGGCCTCAAACTATCCTGAAATCTTGTACATACCTGTTAAATCTTTCAGGTGCACAAAGACTTCAAGCTGTTCAGGTTGTAGGGGTGGGGTATTTGTGGCAGGATCTCTAAACAGAAAAGAAAGGAACAGCTTGGAGTGAAACTTAAATGTTCACATGCACACATATCCCCTCCCCCCCCTGGTTATTTTAGTGGTGAACACTATCTTTGCTTGAATTGGTTGAAATGATGCCAAAATATTGCATACTTTCACATGTTTCTTTTAGGAGAATTATAGGACCATCTTTAAAGAAAAAAAATTCAGAGAAAGGTATAGAAACAAGGAAATATAAACAAAAATATGCAACTTTTTGCTCCCATAAGTTCTTGCTGTCAAAAGAATATTTTGAGGGGCTACAGGCCACGGTGAGTGTCATGAACACTCACATGAGAACTAAATTCTGTCCTGCTAGAAAGTTTCCCCTTAAGATTCAGATGACTCCAAGCCTAAGATCGTCTGTAAGACTCTTAAGGTCTCGTTGTTTCCTTGGGTCAGAGTAATGAGATGGCCCTTTTCTAGGAAGCATTGCGATCTGTTGGTTAGTGTGTTTGGTTCCCAATTTCTTCTGCTATTTTGATAATATTCTGTGACTGATTGGTAACTGATTTACCAGTATATGTGTTTGTATACCTCCAAGAGTCATTATGAGTTGCTCAGTCATACAAGTTAAATGAGTGAATGAATGTATGGCACAATACTGTCACCTTAAAAAGAAAAAAAAGTATATTTTTTCTCTCCTCATATTGGGAGTTGAAGCGGTTGTTGTTTTGTTTTGTTGTGGCAAGCCTGTTAGAAATTGAGTACCACACCTTTTTAGAAGACTGTAAGAAATGCTGCCATATGGCAGCTTTGCTAAATTGCAACTAACTGCAAGAAGGGGCTTGAATATGAATCCTATAAGTCACTCATTCTGCTATAATACTTTCAAGATCACTTAATTTTTCAATTGTCACAGGTGATACTAACTTTCTGTTAAAAATTAACAAAATATCATGCCATCATGTTTCTAAGGACAAATCATATTACAAGGCTTTCATAGTTCATGTTCTGATTTCCATATAAAATTGTGACACTTTCAATTCAACAATAATGAGAAATATGAAGATTTATCCAAGCCTGGACCCAAATCCCATTCACCATTTTTTTAGGCTATAGACACGAGTCTCTTAAGCCTTTTCATCTTTGAGCTGGCAAATGGAAACCAGAATGTGTTCAGATTACCCAGCATCAAACATCACTCCTGCTGCTGGAAATGTTTAAGAAATACCAAGGTTTTTCAATTTAGAAGCTTCCCGGTCGAAACTGTTAACATGCATAAAAGCTTCTATTTTAGGCCAACAAATGATTTTCTCTCTTCACACCACAATTTTCATTGGCAGCATTATTCTCCTGCCCCACAGTAGCCTCAGAGTAGAGATTAGGTGTTCTGTTTCAGAACAGAGTATTAATGTAGTTCTTTCTTTCCTCAACACCATGCCCCATTTTCTTTTCCTTACAGACTTCCTTTTTGGAGAAGTACAGACAGCTTAAACTTTTAGGCCTTCAAAACAAAATTGCTTAGCGATTACAATGGTGCCATGTTTTCAGCCTTATTCCTCTGGGCCTATGAGTTAATATCCTTAAAAAAAGTAAAAACTTTCTAAAGATGCTGAATTATGAAGTAAGCTTCTGTTTCTGTGAATAACTCTGTATGGTTATTTATGGTTTAAAAAGCTCACCTAGAAACAATAGGCTCTGGCTTTAAAAAGTAACAAAGCTTAACTGCAGCTCTAATTTACTGGGCTTGCTCAGAAGCTTCCCAATTTATAACCTGGGATGCATTACCCAGAACAACTACACAGATGCATCCCAGAAACTGATACAGCCTTCTGACTCTAAGACTTGGTTACCTACCCTGCAAAGGTCTCTTTCAGAAAGGCTAAACTGCCAAAGATCTTGGTACAGCCAGTAAAGTGATGGATGTTAGAGGCACTGACAGCACGAACGCCTTTCAGGATATCCATTCCTAAACCATAGCAGACTAAAATAGAGAGAAGTTGGTGTAGAATTAACTAAAGCAGAAAAAAGGACGCATATATTTATCTACACATCATATTAAACCAACAGTGTAGGGCAGCCTATCACAAATTAACCTCTAGATTTTATAGACAGGGAAGAACAGCTTGGTAGGTTGACTTTTTGTGGAGGCATGACAATATGGAAGTGAATCCACAGACGGTAGCAAATTATTGAAATGACTGAACTCTAAACAATAAGAATGAATGCCACACATGGAGACTAAGAAATTTACAATTAAGCCAAGGTGCCTGGAGTTGGATAAGCATAAAGCTAAAACCCATATATTCTTTCCATGGCTCTGTCAAAATCAAGACAGAAAGTCAAGGATAATCCAGAGAGATAACATTTTGCTGTGTCTAGAAAAATGGAGAATCTTTTTACACTTCAGCTGATTTCAGTTCTTACCTTCTGGGCAGGAACTGTCACATTTCTCACATTTCTGCATGGTACCCATGCTCACTTCTTGACTGTTTTGGGGACACACCAGAGTGCAAGAGCCTACCTCTGCAGCCAAGTAATTATCTGTCATGAGATATGGGAAAACTATTTTAAAAATTCTGTCCACAGAAATCTATCAAGCCAAGAAAAAGGTAACGTTAAAATTCATCTTGATAACTGTATGAATGCATGAGTGCTTCAAACCAAGTGAGGAATCTCACATACCAATATATCAAATGGTTGAAAGTGATTAGAAGTACAGTATCTACAACCCAACTATCTGCCCCTCACTCCAAGCAAACCTATCCATAAATAGAGGCTTACAAGGGCAATGAGGGACACAAGTTGCTCCAAAAGTGTAGCGTCCATTTGGGTTGTGCATAATTTCAAAAGTATCTGGATTGTAGTTCATTAAAGGTGGACAGTGCAGTTCACATATGCCACTGTGGTTGAAATGCAGGCAGGCCTGGAAAAACAGAAAGAAGTAAGAAAAAAGAACACCAGGCAAAATTCAAGGAATACTATAGGAGATGCCCTGCCTTTTTCATGGAGGAAAAGCAAAAAAAATTGTGCCCCAAGTGATCGTCATTGCTTTGCATCAGGTAAAAACAGCAGGACCCTTTTTAATAGCACATTAATATAAACATTAGTTTAACATTGGTCTAGTTAATGGAAATACTCTAGAGTTAAGTATACAGCTAAATTTTGCTTGCCATCCAAATATTGTTACATCTTTGTAATAGCTGCTTTATTGATAATATGCAAACACACCACACTGCACCCTATGAGGCTGGGTTAAGAGGGACCGGCCCATAGTCACTCTCCCCATTGGCTGAGGAGACTTCAACTTCATCTTCTCCAATCCTAATACCATTAGATTCAACAAGTCTTGACTTAGTATAATATAGGAATCCAGTCATTAAAGTGAAAAACAAAGAGAGAACTCAATATATTTTCTCACAGCATCTGTCTCACAGCACTGACTGTCTTAAAAGTCAGTGAACACAACGCCAGTGTTTTCTGGCTAGAACTTTCACTACTGGATCCATACTCTTTTGATCAAAGCCAATCTAACCCACAGTTTCCAGGTGTGTTTAGCCATATGCGAGGGGAGGTTATTCCTTGAGGAATACTGGTGGGTACGAACTAACAAATGTCAACTTTGCTGCAATCAGAAAGTGGCAATCTTTTCAATGAAGTAGACATCTCAAGGCTGGGGAAGAAGCCCCCAAAAGATTCCCACTCACCAGGCAATCGGAATGCTTGGGTCCTGTACAGCCTGCTGCACACTGTTCATGGCAACAGTCTGTTGGGTGTTCTCCTTTGCACCTCGGGCAGCTACTGGCACAGATTGTACTTGTCACTGTCAGAGAGCCAAAAATGAAGAAACCAATCATTCTACCTCTCTCCCATACAAGCAGAGGTCCCTGCTCTCAGATACTTTGCATGAAGAAAGGACTTCAGTCCAGTCTCGTCTTGATCCAGATGCCACTGTATGTTGAAGGAGGCTAGAGAGAACTGCTGCTGAGACTATTGTGGGAAACCACAGGCTGAGCAGCACTGACCCTCAGGTTATTAGGGACAATTGGGGGACTCCCAGAACAAATCAGGAGACTTTGACCATAGGGAAAATAACTGAGAGAATAGAAAAAGCTGAACACCCAGGCAGCCAGACACCATTAGGCAGAAGCACAGCTCTCCCCGCCCCCAAATAATGGAACGCTTTCACCCGCTAAAGCAACTTTCTCCCACTATCTTGGAGTTATGACTGCCAAATTCACATGCTGACTGGGGTACAGATTCTGAGAAGCACAACTAGGATGTTTCGATTTGAAAAGAAAGGATGGTGAGGAAAAGGAGAATATGATAACACACTTCAGTTATCCGAAGAGTTATCCTACAGAAGTTGTTCAAGATTTATCCTCAGAACACAGAACACTGAATAAAGGACTTATATTACAAGAAGATTTACAGATTTCATGTAAATTTTAGAAAAACCTTCCTAACAATAACTTGACAATGGAGCCAATTATCCAGGGGAAGAGTAGTTTTCTTGCACTGGACTAAATCTTTGGCTTAGACTCCAGCACTATATAGCCCCTTACATTTTAAGATCAATTTAGTAACACATTTCAAGTTCTGTATTTTTTAAGCCCTAGGATCCTGGATTTTTAAAATAAAAATCCACCATGTCCACCATTTCCTTGCATGCATGTTGTATTTTCCCCTCAGATCCCAAGCAGTGATATTCCTTCTTACATATTTGACAGCTCTCCTTTGCTTCTCCCCAGCAGTGGTTATTATGTGGGCAGATTTGGCTGCAGTCAGGGCCTAGAAGGAAAGAAAACAGATTTTTAAATTCTTACATCTAGGAAGAAGAAACATGCAAAATTGGAGTAGTAACAATTGTGAGATACCAGATGTGCTCAGCTGGGAAGTCTGCAAAAATGAACTTGGCAAAGAGTTGCATATGTTGTAATTTTGCCAGGACACAGAATCCAGTTGTACTGGATTCAGTTTCCTAAGAATACTTGCTTTCATTTTTTTTAAAAAAACTAAGTTTCTAGCCCTTATGTTTGTAATACCAAGCAGGGTGTATGTAAGACACGTTTTCTCAAGTCTCGGATGACAGAAACAGCTGAATATGATTGTTGATAGAGAAGAGCAGAGTTTCAATGTTCCTTGTGAATAAACCAAAATATATCACACAAAGTACACAGAAGGCATTATATAAAGCTAAAGAGAAAATATTTATTTTTGCTAATATAATACTGAATGCAGAATTTTGCTTTTTCTCATATCAATTTCAGCAATTTGGGCATAGAATCCAGACATATCTCTAATATCTAAAAGCTTACATAGTGCACACTGGCTTATTAGGCTGACAAAATGACATCAGCCAGATCAGAAATGGGGAATTCCTTGAATGCTGATGGTGGGGTTGGTTTTCATTCTGACATTTTGAACAGATGAATGGTGGACATACTATAGGAATAGGAAGGAAAATAGAGATAAATGATTGAGTTACAATAAATTGTTACACCAGCACTGAACTAATGATATTTATGATGGTTCCTAATAATTCTGGTGCCACAGTATCCACGAAGTCACTCGGTCATGATATTTTCTGCTGGCTTCCCGCAAGCAAAGTCAATGGGGAAACCGGCATAAAATAACAATCACATGAGATCCTCACTTAATGACCCATGTAGTCCTCACTTAATAGGGCAACTGGGATTGCTGGAATTGCCATTGCTAAGTGACATGGTCATGTGGTGTAATGCTTTATGACTGCATCACTTACAGGCAGTAATTCCAGTCGTAATTGCTTTGCAAACCTGGAAGTTGGTAATAAAAGAATATGGCTCATTCATCCAATGTCACAGGATTGTAGAAAGAGTTACAGGGAAGCATAAAATGAGAAAAGAGTTATTCAGTGCAGAGATAAAGTGCAGGGTCTATAAATTTTTGTTCTATTTGTTATTCCAGTTATTATGGGCATGCTACATGTACAAATCACAAAAACTAAAAGCAGAGATATGATATCTAGGAACTTCAGAATTAGCTCCAGATAAGAGCAAACATAACCCAACTTGTATTACTAATTGCAGCTATGAAATTCATTTTATCTCAGGGTAAGACTTCTTAATATTACCAGAGAATAATCAGTATTGATGAAAAACCAAAATTTCAAACTTTACTCAGAAGAAAAAGTAGATACGAAACAATTCCCTAGCATCATTAAAAACAAGGATTTACTTCTGCACATAATTTCCCTGTGAAGCCCAATTATACTTACAGTTCCTACGACGATGGCTGCTGATTTCTGTATAGTTTTGCAAGTTATATTTATGGAAGATAGCTTCCCAATGTATGGTCTCTTGGAAGCACAGCTGGGGGTTCCTCTCTATAATCACACTACCTTTTAAGATCTCTGAAAGCAAATAGGAGGAAAAGAAGGGTCAGCAAAGGGAAATGAGTTAATAGTCTGGTTTTGTTCATTATTTTAAAACCACACATTCAGTCTATTAGAAAGTTCAACCTGTTGTCACAACAGAGCTGGAATTGTATTACAAACTGTGGATAAAATTGTATTACACTTCCTAAAGTTAGCTAGGAGTTTGACACATTATGATCCCAACGTATCTAAGCTGAGGAAAGTGTGTCTAAGGCATACTTCAATGCACAGCAATGTAAATTCATGGCACAAGCAAGACAGTTCAGGCTGAAATATGATGCCAAATCTTCTAAATCTTTAAGGGGGCTTTGTGTGGGGATATAGGAGCAGACTATCAATCAATCACTATACTTTTCTTCATACTTGTTCAAAACTTTTGCCCAATGAATTCATTGTTAACAGAAATATAGAACTTGTTGGCATGAGTTGGGCATTAAAAAATAGGCCCATCAAATCTCCCCACCTAGAAGTGAGCTAAACTTTTCAAATTCACATAATTTCAAATTCTAAACACAGTATTTGGAGCTCAAAACAGTGTTCCGGCAATTCTAGAAGCATTCTGAATTCAGGACAGTCCCTGCAAGTCAGAACAATTCTTCTGATATCAGTCTGGGCATTTTGATTTGGGTTAACTTTACAGATTTGAGAAGATTTGCACATCTCTTATTTCTACAAATGGGAATTGAAAATACAACTTTCCCACAGAATTTCAGGGTTTTAAATGGAAAAAACACCTTTAGTGTGATTTTTTTTTAGAACTGAGCCAGATATAAATGTTTTCAGCTGCCAAGTAGAAATACTATAGTATTTTTACAGAACTGAGTTGCTCCTAAGCCTAAAAATTATTTTTTAATAATGGCAGCTTCACAAAATATTTAATAAATAAACACTGTAGTACATTTTAGGTCTAGTTAGAACAACAATAGTAATGACTTTTGGTTTCTCCTAACAGTGCTTCCTGCCTTTATGTTTTAAATGCAAATAATTTTGTCTGGATAATTTTGTGCATGGCTTCCAACATTGCCACCTGCATATTCCACATCTGGAATACTTAATCCAGTTTTGGTCACTATACTACAAAAAAGATGTTGAGACTTTGGAAAAAGTTCAGAGAGGAGCAACTAAGATGATTAAAGACCTGGAGACTAAAACATATGAAGAATGGTTGCAGGATTTGAGTTTGGCTAGTCTAAAGAAAAGAATTGGGGGCAACATGATAATTCAAGTATTTGAGGGGCTGTCACAAAGAAGAAGGGGTCAAATTATTCTATTCTAAAGCACCAGAGGGCAGGACAAGAAACAATGGTAGGAAACCAATCAAAGAGAGAAGTAACCTGGAATTAAGAAGAAACAAGAAACAATGGTTGGAAACTTCTTAACAGCGAGGGTAATTAATCAGTGAAACAGCTTGCCTTCAGAAATCGTGGATGCTCCATCACTGGAGGTTTTTAAGAGGAGATTAGACTCATGATGGTGAACCTATGGCATGTGTGCCAGAGGTGGCACGCAATACTCTGTAGGCATGCAAGCTGTCATCCCAGCTCAGCTCTGCCGCACATGCCCCCTGCCGGCCAGCTGGTCTTTGGGTTTCTGCCGTGTATGCGTGAGCCATGTATGTGGGGCACATGTGGGGGGCCATGCGCACATGCACAGCGGGGTGGGGCACATGCGGGGCACACACACATGCATAGGAGGTGGGGCGCATACGTGGGGATTGTTTGCGCATTGCGTTTGGGGGTTTCATCACGCATACAAATGCATTCACGCACATGTGCTTTGGGCACTTGGTCCGGAAAAGGTTAGCCATCACTGGACTAGACAGTCACTTATCTGAAATAGTATAGGTTCTCCTGCTTGAACAGGGGGTAGTCTATTGTTCTGTTCTGTTCTGTTCTGTTCTGTTCTGTTCTGTTCTGTTCTGTTCTATTCTATTCTATTCTATTCTATTCTATTCTATTCTATTCTATTCTATTCTATTCTATTCTATTCCCATTCCCATTCCCATTCCCATTCCCATTCCCATTCCCATTCCCATTCCCATTCCCATTCCCATTCTTTCTGGGAAACTATCGAGGCCATCTTAACACACCTGTTAGTTTCAACATGCCCAGTTCCTGCAGCCCCACGTCTCCACTGGGATCAGCATTGTCTAGGACAGCCAGTGCATACTTCTCCTCATAGAGCTGGGTCCCACGAATGATCAAGAGGCTGCTCAGGTGCAAATGGCGCATGTGATTCTTGGCTATTAACACATATCCCTGGACTTCTCTGATGTCCTGAGAAGCATAGAGACAAAAATGAAATATAAATGTTTCAGGATGCTTGGATTTGCAAAAGATCACCCAGTAAGAACATGATGAAGATATGGTCCTCCAGAATAATACCCTCCTTGAACTCTCCTATACTGGCAGCGTCAGATGAAAACTGAAGTGCAATAGGTAGAAGACCAGGCTCCCTGACCCCAACAGACCCAAATCTTCCCTGAGCCAAACCACAGTATGTTGCACGCAGAGAACAGAAGGCTTGCGATTACACTGTTCTATGTGTACAACATACTGTTATTCCTTCATAACCAACAATTTATAAATTGCAATAGGTACATTTGGGGAACATGTTGAGCCCTACTCAGAATGCATATTTGGGCTTGCTGCACTATATTTGGACTCAGTGCAGTAAGCCCAAATATATATTTTGAGTAAAGCGCGACATGTTTCCCAAACACCTAGAGTTTGTGATTTACAAATTGTGGATTGTGAAGGAATCAGACATATTGCTAAAACTGTAGCTTATTAATAAAACTATGGTTAATATAAATAATGAGTATAATAAGTGCCCAGTAGATAGGGGAAAAGTGGTAGATGGTTTGTATTTAAATTTTCATTCGTCTTTTACCTATGCCTGTCTATGTCTGTGTTTCCATGTACTCTTTCTATTCTAAGCTTGTAGGTGTGTTTGACACAAAGACTAGGTTCACATACAATGGGGCAAAAAAGTATTTAGTCAGGCACCAATTGTGCAAGTTCTCCCATTTAAAAAGATGAAGGAGGCCTGTAATTGACATCATAGGTGGACCTCAACTATGAAAGACAAAATGAGAAAACAAATCCAGACAATCGCATTGTCTGATTTGGAAAGAATTTCTTTGCAAATTATGGTGGAAAATAAGTATTTGGTCAATATCAAAAGTTCATCTCAATACTTTGTTATATATCCTTTGTTGGCAATGACAGAGGTTTTTTTTATTTTTTATTTAATAAACACACACAAAGAAAAAAAACATACACATATACATACACATACACATACAACAAATACAACATTAATAAAATAAGATCTAAACTTAGCATGTGATTTTCCCAACATCAATAACCTAAATTCCTCAATATATATTTCTTTGGGCAATGACAGAGTTTTCTGTAAGTCTTCACAAGGTTGGTACACACTGTTGCTGGTGTGTTGGCCCATTCCTCCATGTAGATCTCCTCTAGAGCAGTGATGTTTTGGGGCTGTCGCTGGGCAACACGGACTTTCAACTCCCTCCAAAGGTTTTCTATGGGGTTGAGATCTGGAGACTGGCCTAGCCACTCCAGGACCTTGAAATGCTTCTTACAAAGCCACTCCTTCATTGCCCGGGCGGTGTGTTTGGGATCATTGTCATGCTGAAAGACCCAGCCACGTTTCATCTTCAATGCCCTTGCTGATGGAAGGAGGTTTGCACTCAAAATCTCACGATACATGGCCCCATTCATTCTTTCCTGTACACGGATCAGTCGTCCTGGTCCCTTTACAGAGAAACAGCCCAAAGCATGATATTGCCACCCCCATGCTTCACAGTAGATATGATGTTCTTTGGATGCAACTCAGCATTCTCTCTCCTCCAAACACAACGAGTTGTGTTTTTACCAAACAGTTCTATTTTGATTTCATCTGATCATATGACATTCTCCCAATCCTCTTCTGGATCATCCAAATGCTCTCTAGCAAACTTCAGATGGCCCCGGACATGTAGTGGCTTAAGCAGGGGGACACGTCTGGCACTGCAGGATCTGAGTCTCTGGCGGCGTAGTGTATTACTGATGGTAGCCTTTGTTATGTTGGTCCCAGCTCTCTGCAGGTCATTCACTAGGTCCCCCTGTGTGGTTCTGGGATTTTTGCTCACCGTTCTTGTGATCATTTTGACCCCACGGGGTGAGATCTTGCCTGGAGCTCCAGATTGAGGGAGATTATCAATGGTTTTGTATGTCTTCCATTTTCTAATTATTGCTCCCACAGTTGATTTCTTCACACCAAGCTGCTTGCCTATTGCAGATTCAGTCTTCCCAGCCTGGTGCAGGTCTACAATTTTGTTTCTGGTGCCCTTCGACAGCTCTTTGGTCTTCACCATAGTGGAGTTTGGAGTGTGACTGTTTGAGGTTATGGACAGGTGTCTTTTATACTGATAACAAGTTCAAACAGGTGCCATTAATACAGGTAATGAGTGGAGGACAGAGGAGCCTCTTAAAGAAGAAGTTACAGGTCTGTGAGAACCAGAAATCTTGCTTGTTTGTAGGTGACCAAATACTTATTTCCCACCATAATTTGCAAATAAATTCTTTCCAAATCAGACAATGTGATTGTCTGGATTTGTTTTCTCATTTTGTCTCTCATAGTTGAGGTCCACCTATTATGTCAATTACAGGCCTCTCTCATCTTTTTAAGTGGAAGAACTTGCACAATTTGTGGCCGACTAAATACTTTTTTGCCCCACTGTATTATGCCTTGGTATGTTTTGTTTAATAATGATTTGCCTAATTGAATTTCTAACATTGAATAATGAATTTCATTATGGCTTAGCATGTCACAGAAACTAAATTATTTTAGGACTACTGAACCCAGCATACAGTAAGCAATCAAATTCAAATTCTTGGGATCCAAAACAACATCTTGATATCTTGCTCACCTGCAGCATGAGACTCAAAAGCTACTGAAGCCTTTTTAGGGAGAAATAAAAATATGCATAACTAAATTCAATTTACCTGTATTTTACTAAATGTGGTGAATATTTGGAGTTGATCTAATACAATCCTAGCAGACAATGTTTTTGTAACCTCCAGTCCAGAGGTGGGTTTCAGCAGGTTCTGATCAGTTCTGGAAATTTCCGGTAGCGGAAATTTTGAGTAGTTCGGAGAACTGGTAAATACCACCTCTGAATGGCCCCGCCCTCATCTATTCTCTGCTTCCTGAGTCCCAGCTAATCGGGAGGAAATGGGGATTTTGCAGTAACTTCCCCTGGAGTGGAGTAGAAATGGAGACTTTACAGTATCTTTCTCCTAGAGTAGGGTGGAAATGGAGATTTTATAGTATCCTTCCCCTGCCACGCCCACCAAGCCATGCCACGCCCACCAAGCCACGCCCACAGAACCAGTAGTAAAAAAATTTGAAACCCACCACTCCTCCAGTCATCAATGTCACCTTCTTAAATTCCAAGGGCAGGGACAGCTAAGTGGAAGTATATAGCATTTCTTCTTTTCCCCATTCCCAAACTAACAAAAAAAAAGGAATTTGGAAATACCATCATTTTTCACATTAAAACTGTACCTACTTTGAGAAAGGATGTATCCACATCTGCTGGTAGGTATGTAATCTCCAGATTGCCCTGGACAACTTGACAATGCTCATAGAGCCAACGGAGGGTGTCTGGATGATTTTCTGGACTCGAGGGTGGCTGCAGTTTCATATCTGTCCCTGTACATACTGAGAAGAAGAAGAAAGGGAGAATTATCATGAAGCTCAAGAGAAAAAAGGATCTGCTCCACTCAATAGGATTTCATCTAACCGGCAAGAAGACATAGCCTGGTTACTTTGATCACAGATGCAACTTCTGGAGACTCTCAAGTTCCTCATAATGATCTGTGATCAATTACTCAACACAGCTATTGAGGGCATTGCCCCGACCAGCCTCGGCTCCCACTAGTCAACCAATAAACAAACATAGAAATTGGCCTGCACTCCCTGCTCTCTTCCATTGCAATAACGTTGGCTTCCTGCCTTAGTTCCGTGAGAAAAGAAGAGAAAGTAAACCACAGTTTACTTATACTCCATAGCACTATGGAGCTCCAAAGTCACGTTAACTGCAGAAGATAGGAATTGCTAACAGCAAAGCTGCAGACACACAGATCCAATTTTGTCATCCCAAATAATAAAAGGTTTTCAATTGGAGATTTGGGGTGGCAAAACTGGAAGGAAATTAGTTCAGTTATCCAAGATAACATTAGCAGGGGAACAAAGGGGTGTGATTCCAATGCATTATATGGAGAGGTTTTTTTGCTTTCTTAGGAGCTATACCTTGGCAAGGTTCATTTTGGAAAGTTTGAATTAAGTTGACGGGGTTTAAAATCTTAATTTTACACTGTAAAATAGAAAGTTTAAAATGCATACAAGCCAAACATTCCATTTATATTATCATTACAAAACAATCACTGAACAGGGAACACCTTGAGAATCTCAGCTATTTTTTCTTTTTTAAGTACGGTAAATTCCCAATTCCTAGGACTGTCACAATGAACTTAAAATGGAGTAATTCTCAAGGTTTAGTGTACATAGTGTATAAAATTGTCTAGTGTATATAGTGAGTGGACAATAGTGCCCCACCGAACATCCTATCTTTCCTCCTAATTAGCAGGACTAAATCAGATTAATAATGTAGATATGTATAAACTTGGTTGACGTGCACAATTTCACAGCCTGCAGAGTTTCATTGTGAGGGCCTAAAGCATATTAAAATGAACATGAACAGCTTTACAGATTTTTTTCTTAGCAGAGGGTGGAATCTGTCTTTCCAAGTCAAAAAGTAGTAACATCAATAGTGATTGAAATCACATGTTGTATAAGCAAGTATTTCAATTCTAGTTTGCTAAACAACCTACGGTAGCTTACTTCTCGTAATACCAAACCATAATAGCTGAGTTTCCACCTCATATTTAGGTTACTCATTTGTTATAATGACTGAATATGAAAATATTAACTTAATGTGCTGCCAACTGCTAAAATACCTGTTTTTTTAAAAAAAGGTGTGTATACCTTGTTGTCAAAAGAAGAGAAATAAGAGAATCTACGTGCATGGGCATGGGTTGTCTGGGTTAGGAAACTAACTTTTGCTATTCCTTGCAGCGTGCAGCTTTTCCTACTACATATAATTGAAACGTATTTTTCCTGGAAAAATGGAATGTGGCTTTTACCAGTTGAGATTTAGAAATCCAAGAGGTCATTACCCTGTTTCATTGCATGGCATTCTGGAGAGATTAAAAAATGCAGAGCAGGATGGCAATATAATAAACTGCTTTGAAATAAATGTGGGTGGAAGGGGTTTTTTGCTTTCTGGAATTCAATGTGCAATTCAATAGTGGAACGCTGGTATCTATCCAAGCCTATCCAAGCCAAGCAGGAACTTCTCAGTTCCTTTCAGAAAAACCAACACTTCCTGTATCACTATCCAATTATTGAAAACATAACCAAAATCAGCGTACATGTTCCCAAGTATAATTCCATGTCTCAATATAATCCTCCCCCAGATTCACGACATGCAATAAAACAGTTGTACAGTAACTGTTTCTTTAGGAAATACAATGAACTCAATTTAACTTGATGGTTCATTTCAATAACTTCCTATTGATTTCCTGTAATAACCTAATTCATCCCAGATGCTCTGTCTGTGTATGAGTCACTCATTCTCATTTCTCAGCAGGGGATTTGAAACATATTGATTTTGAAGGTTTACAGGGTTTTAAAAGGCATAGTCTGTTAAAAAAAATAAACAAGATCTGCTTATTCCAAAATATACTGTGCTGTGATTTTCTATCTGGAATGGATTGATTTGATTCCAAATCTTGTTTTATTAGAAACAGTACACTGGAAAGGCTGACAAACTACCTCTATTTGTTTCCTTCAGACTGATCTCTAATTTTTTTATTCAGCACCCATTCCTTCTTGATCCTATCTCTTCTTGTTCTACCACCCACATTTCTCATTCCCAGATTCAAGTTATTTTATTTCTCTTGATAATATCCAACACTCATTTCCATATAACAAAAAACACATTCTTATACACATCATTTCTTTTCTTTTACAAGCATTGATTTGATGCAACAGAGTTCCACCCACTATAAAATTTCTCCATTCATTTTCCCATATTTACTAAATATACTTCCAAGATACAGTCATGTTTAGTTTTTTTAAAAAAAAAACATTTATGGGCAGAAGGTATTTATTATATGTTAAATATGGAACTACAATCCAGTATTAATATATGTAAATTGTGCAATTGCATTATTTTTCACCACTATAAAAATTACAGAAATCACAGTGGATGTTGTACAATTAAGGTAAGTTTGATTACATAAAACTACCTTGTTCAGACTACTTTTGACATCACTTCTGGCGAGATATCCTAATGGAAAAGTGATTGCTGCATTCAAAGTTTATTAAAATAGCTACATAAAATCAAAGATTTTACTGTAAACAAATCATCTGCTTGCTATAATTTTCTGCCCTATATATTTTATTTGCAATAACTTATTTTATTCTGTCAAATTCAATAGCATTTGATATATTAATTTACAGATGCATTCACTTC
Organism: Coluber constrictor foxii; assembly: GCA_038048745.1. Taxonomy (NCBI): domain Eukaryota; kingdom Metazoa; phylum Chordata; class Lepidosauria; order Squamata; family Colubridae; genus Coluber; species Coluber constrictor. Next base: position 79,117,782 of record CM075961.1, read on the forward strand.
ATTGCATCACAAAATCTAATCTTTGCTGCAGATTGCTAGAGTTCTTAAGCAACAACATAACATTATCTAATACAAAAGTACCCAAATACTCATATCCCCAACCAACTCATTTTAAGCATTCCCTTCATGTATCAATAAATACATTAGGTAAAAATAACAACAAAATTACATATCTTTGTCTTGGGGCTCATCCATATTTTCTGATGGTTGCAGTGTAAGTGTAGTCTAATACTGCAGCCTCCATCTCATCAGAAGCAGCCCAAACCTGTTTTTAGATCTTATAGTCGTGATTGCGAACCTATGATACACGTGCCAGGGTGGCACACAGCACCCTCTCTGATGGCACATGAGCAGTCGCCTCAGCTCAACTCTGCTGTGTATGCGCATATGCCTCCTACTGGCCAGCTGGTCTTCGACTCTCTGCTGCATATGCATGGGACACGCATGCGGAGGCGGGGCACATGCATGGGGGGCACATGCATGGGGGCACATTGCATTTGGGGGGTTCAGGCATGCACGTGCGTTTTGGGCACTCAAGTCCAGAAAAGATTAGCCATCACTGCCTTATAGCATAAAAAGAGCTTTTCCTCTTACATTAATTCCCCCCGTTAATTTGGTTTGTTGGAAGCCATTTGGGAAAGTCGCAAATGGTGACCATGCAACCACAGGATACTGCAACCATTGTTGCCAAGGGCCTGAATTTTGATTGTGTAAACACAGGGACACTGCAATGCTGGCCATAATGTTCAGCACAGTTCGAACAATTGCTAAATATTGTTAAGTCAAGGACTACTTGCATGCCAGCACAAGAAATCTAAGGCATGCAGAGGAAGAGACCACATTATCTGAAGTCTCTTCCTCTGCATGTCTTAGATTGCAGAAGCAATCTTGCAAGCTAGGTTAGTCCTTGACTTACAACATTTAGTAATTGTTCGATAGTTCTCTAAAAAGTGATGTTTGACCAGAAATGGTATAAAGAAATGAACATGGATATTTAATCCGGGATCAATTAGGGTTAATATTTGGGATAATTCGGGATTGAAGTGGTGGTACATTTTCTATGAATTGATTACAATAATACTTGACAGAGGTTTTTTGAATTTCAGTCTTGGTTTTTTTCAGATTATTTTCAGACAATTATTACTTTTACATGTCTGTATTATTGCTTTTTCTGTTAACTATGTTGCTATTAATAAATTATACAATAAATAATAAATATAGTTTATAGATGACAGGATAATAATTGATAAGTAGATTAGTAGTTTCCCAGTTTAAAATTATTTTGGCTTGTTTCACAAAGTATGGAAAACTAACATTGCTATATTATATTAATCACCATTCAACTACCGTGCTTCCCCCAAAATAAGACCCTGTCTTATATTTTTTTAACCCCAAAATAAGCGCTTGGCCTTATTTTTGGGGAGGTCTTATTATTTTGGGGTGCATGGAGCAAGATGGGATTCCTCTTGCCGTCTTACCTGATTTCCAGCTCTGTTTTTAAATATTTTTGAGTAGGGCTTATTTTCAAGGGGAGGCTTATTTTAGCGCATGAGTTCAAAAGCCCGATTGGGCTTATTATCAGAGGGTGTCTTATTTTCAGGGAAACAGGGTAGGAAGGATTATATGTGTAAATGTGTATATGTGTTAGTAAGACATTTTTTATTTTTATTTATCGGTTGGGTTTTTTTTATTCTTTTGGCCTTTTTTAATATTTTGTTTTGTATTTTAACCTTTTTTGAATAAACAAAAAAAATTCATGGGAAAAAAGATGATGTGGTCTGGAGTAGCAATCTGCTTAACTTTACAGGTAGTCCTCATTTAGAATAGAATAGGAATAGGACAGGACAGAGTAGAACAACAGAGTTGGAGGGGTCCTTGGAGGTCTTCTAGTCCAACCCCCTGCTCAAGCAGGAAAATCCTATATCATTTCAGACAAATGGCTGTCCAATTTCTTCTTTAAAAATTCCAGTGCTGGAAAACTTCTGGAGGCAAGTTGTCTCACTGATTAACTGTTCTAACTGTCAGGAAATTTCTTCTTAGTTCTAGATTGTTTCTCTTCTTGATCAGTATCCATCCATTGCTTCTTCTCCTGCCCTCGGGTGCTTTGGAGAATAGTTTGACTCCCTCTTTTTTGTGACAACTTCTGAGATATTGGAACACTGCTATCATGTCAGCCTCTAACTTAGCCAGCATCATTGGGACTGCCACTGGAAAAGCAGTCTCTAATTGAAACTCTGACAATGTTTATTACGATCTTCAGTTTTCCTTTGCTTTATAGACCTGAGAAGGTTATATAGATGTGAGGATTGGTAACATAATAATAATAGCCTTTATTGTCATTGTACATCATGTATACTACGAAATTGGTTTAGCCTTTACTGGTGCAATCCATAACAGAAAATACAAGACAACATGAATAGTAGAGAGAATAATCCTTATACATGTAATGGGGGCGGGGGGGGGATGGGACATCCTTACTATTGTAACTGTGAACTGTTGCTGAACAAGGTAGTCACTAAATGAGGACTCCCTGTAATTGCTCCTGTAAGTCTGCTTTGGGTAACTCCCTTCCAACTACCGGTATTTCTGAGTTTGATTTCTTTGGCAACAAGAAAGCATCACGTACACTGCAGTGCTGTACAGCTGACCTAGAAAAGCAGTTGCCAAGGAACTCTTTCTGATGATCTGAAACTGACCACCCTATCCCCTTCTTAAGGCATGTAGCCAACAGTATAATTGAAAGGGTTTGATTCTATAATATTTCCATAATAATATCCAGGAGTGGGGGTGATGGAGTGTTCCTTCCCAGAGAACAGAGTGGTTTTCAGAGAACCCTAGTTCCTCTCTTCCTTTGTTCATGGAATTTTTTTTCTTTTCTTTTTTCTTTCTTTTTTTAATTAAAGTTCTAGCCTTGAGTAAATCTTTTTGAAAACTTTCCTGGCTTGCATGATAGGTCGTGAAATAAGTGTGTACTTTGGATTTTTTTTTAAATGAAAATCTCTTACTGCTGAAGATCGAATGAGATGGGACCCTTCTCCTACAGAAAGATGGGATCCTGCATCATTATAAACCACGTTTTCCCCTAAAATGATACATGTAGAGAAACGAATGGGAAGAATAAGGCCATTCTCTGTCTTCCCTTCAGGATACCTTATACAAAATTGCGTTGACACCTCTCTAGTCCTGAGCAAACCTTTGCTTAGTTTTGTTGTGATCGATTATTAAAGATCTTCTTCAAAAGCGGTAAATTTATTTTTATACTTCTTTATACCTTCTCATCCTCCACTTTCAAGAGCTGAAAGTTTGGATTGCACTGAACTACTCTTCTTTAACCAATATGAGAAGGATGCATTCTTCTCAGCTTTTCAAAATAGTCTAATATTACTTTGTCCTTGTTTTGAGTCTTGTGTAATACTTCATCAAAGCTTTAATAAATTGGTGGGTTTGAACATGTGATCCCTGGCTCCTTCCAATTTTTTGAATCAGAGAGTAAATTAGCTCCCAGGTAGCTGGGACCAGGGCCAGGTGAATCAAAGACGTGCACTCTCTATTGTACTAAAGTTTGTTCTCTGCCTTTATAGAGATGACAAGGTGCCGAAAACAACTTGAATATGAGGCCACAGTATCATTTGCTAGGCAGTGTCAGACCACTCAAGTATGTGCCTGGGGCTAGGACACATGTCTATTCATGAAATAGTTGGGCAAGTGAGATTTTATGGCCATGGGCAGGGGCAAGAATTTATGGCCCACCCGATGTTGATTACACAGTGGGGGGTGGGGAACAACCCTAATTAGGATCTGTAAATACCTCAACCTAAGCTGGGCAGTCAAGAGGAATAAGAGGACAGTATAAGCTGAGTTCGCAGTCCTCATAACTTGTGTATATAATAAGAGAGGCAGACTCAATGAGGAGTTCCTTTCATTTTAACACAGGGGTGAAATGTTCCCGGTTCAGACCGGATCAGCCAATCCGGTAGCAATGGTGGCGGATGGTTCGGAGAACCAGGGCTGTAGAGTCGGGAAAATTGGGACATTTAAACTTGCTTTTTTTAAAATTCCAATCTAAATTTAGTAGGAGTCGGAGTCGGTGCATTGTTTGCCGACTCCGACTCCGACTCCAGGTACCCAAAATTTCCTCCGACTCTGGCTCTTCGGCTCTGACTCCACAGCCCTGCAGAGAACTGGTAGCAAAAATCCCTGCCCCTCGCCCGCCATGCCCACCCAATTACCCGGTTGCTTGCTTGCCGTTTCTTTTTAAAAAATGCTTTTCAAAGGTTAAAAAAAAGATTGCGCACCACAGCTGATCATTCTTCCCACGCACTGTTCTACTTACCCCATGCCTCCTTTTGGCATGGACTATGTGCGTGCACCTTGCATTTGGTGCGTGGTGCGTGGTGCGTGGTGCGCACTGCATATGCGTGCTGTTCAGATTTCACCACTGTTTTAACAATGTAATTTAAGACAGTTTGCTGCTGCCGTTTTCAAACTCCTGATCAATGAAAATAATTCTTCATCAAATGCAATTTATCCAGAAATCTCTAGCATATTCAGTTCAGCTTTCCATTCACTGTGGCTTTAATGCAAACGTCTGTAACTTGAAGTCCTCTCATGTCTATAAATTGACTTCCCTATTTTATACAATCATCTCTCCCACTGTAATCCCCCCTCCTCCCTTCCACATGTTTACTAAGATTCCCAGCAACCAAAAGCTGTATCTGTTTTATATTCATATCCTTTATGTGGGGAGAGGGGAGGAATATATGCTGATATATACTAGTGGACCCATCTCACCAAACTCTTATTAGGATCACTGACTTTATGAAAAGTATAAATACTTAGCTGCATTGTTCAATAAACAACTGGCACAATTCAGCAAGGCTGTTTGGTGGAAAGCTGAATTCCCATACTATATACGGAATAATCTAAATCCTTTTTTGAATAAGGAGGAATGAATTGATATCAATATTAGGGCCATTAATGAATGTGATTATTGTAAATTTTGGTCTAAGGGGTGGAAGGCATTTGCTTACAGCAAGATCCATCTCTGAATTTGCTGTGTATGTTCCCTATCTTATAGCAGGCATCGCTAAACTGATTAGCTTTACATTGAAAGGGGGTTAATTCCCATTTGGGAAATTATAGGCATAGTATAGTAATATGATAGTTCTTGACTTATGACCACAATTGACCCCCAAATTTCTAAGTGAGTTTTGCCCCCTTTTATTACCTTTCTTGTGATAGTTGTTAAGTGAATCACTGCAGTTGTTAAGTTAGTAAAAGGTTGTTAAGTGAATCTGGCTTCCCCATTGACTTTCTTGTCAAAAGTTTGTACCCCAGGTGAATTATGAATTATTTGCCAAGCATCTAAATTTTGATCATGTGACCATGGGGATGCTGTAGAAGTATGAAAAATGATCGTAAGTCACTTTTTTCAGCACTATTGTAATTTCAAACAGTCACTAAATGAATTGTTGTACCTGTATAACCATTTGGAAGGTACCATGTCAGAAAAGATTGCTATATAAAATGTACATGTACATAAAATATTTTTAGATTATTTCCTCTCTGTGTTTTAAATGGTATAAATTAATTGATGGAAATATTTTAACTGCTATGTAATTTCCATAATATGTGTCTAGAAAAGATGGGGAAAAACAGATTATGGCTAATTCAGATGATGTAAACCAAGAAATTTTGGATACATATAGTAATATCCTCCATCCTGGTCCTTCTTGACCTCTCGGCGGCTTTCCATACCATCGACCATGGTATCCTACTGCAGCGACTCAGGGGGTTGGGGATAGGAGGCACTGTGTTGCAGTGGTTTTCCTCCTACCTCTCGGGCCGCTCGCAGTTTGTATCAGCGGGGGGTCAGAGATCTTCCCAGAGGCCTCTCACTTGTGGGGTGCCTCAGCGATCGGTTCTCTCCCCCCTGCTCTTTAACATCTACATAAAGCCGCTGGGTGAGATCATTCGTGGTTTTGGGGTGAGGTATCACCAATACCCGGATGATACCCAGCTTTACATCTCCACCCTGGGCCACCCTGGGGATGCCCTTTCCATGATGTCCCGCTGCCTGGAGGCGGTGCGGGTTTGGATGGGTAAGAACAGGCTCAGACTGAACCCTTCCAAGACTGAGTGGCTCTGGGTGCTGGCATCTCGGGACCTAGAGATATCATCGCTAGCGATCAGTGGGGAGATCCTTACCCCATCCGATAGGGTTCGCAACTTGGGAGTCCGCCTGGATTCTCGGCTGTCCTTGAATGACCATCTGACAGCCGTAACCAGGGGGGCTTTCGCACAAGTATGTCTTGTGTGCCAGTTGCGCCCTTTCCTAGACCGAGTTGCCCTCTCCACGGTCACTCATGCCCTCGTTACTTCTCGATTGGGTTACTGTAACACCCTCTACATGGGGCTGCCCTTGGGATGCATCCGGAGACTCCAGTTAGTTCAGAACACGGCCACGCAGGTAATTACGGGGGGGCCTTGTTACTCCCGTGTTACACCTCTCCTGCGTGGGCTGCACTGGCTACCAGTTGTTCTCCGGGTCCGTTTCAAGGTGCTCGTGCTCACTTATAAAGCCCTACATGGCTTAGGCCCGGGGTACTTACAGGCCCACCTCTTGCCTTCCTCCCATCGTCTGGTGCGGTCCTACAGAGCGGGCCTCCTCCGGATGCCATCAGCCAAACAATGTCGGCTGGTGGCCCCCAGGGGGAGGGCTTTCTCTGTCGGAGCCCCGACCCTCTGGAATAGTTTGCCCACCAACCTTAGGACGGTCCCCGACCTCCTCTCCTTTGCCGCAGACTAAAGACGTGGCTGTTCCAACAATTCTCTGATCATGGGGTTGTATAGTTTTACAATTTGAAGGGTTTTTATTGTGGATTTTAATTTATTTTAATTATGTGTATTATGATTTGTATTAGTCATTGTTATGTAAGCCGCCCTGAGTCCTCAGGGAGAATGGCAGCATATAAATTACAAAAATAAAATAAATAAAAATAAATACAATAAATACAAAGAATGTTACAGTTTAATATTGGAAAGAAACCACAACTTTTTAATTAGAGTTTATGGATTACTGAATCAGAAAAGATTCATGGAAGATAAATGTTATATATGATGATGACAGCATGATTATTATATGCACAAAGATGGAAGATAGTAAAATTCCCACAATGAGAGATGAGTGATTATAAAACTGTCAGAATCATGGAAATGGCAAAAGGTATCTGTTTGGTCAGAAAGAAAGAAACAAGTACTTTTATTTAAAAGTTTGGAAATCTTTTACTGACTTTTTGTTTAAAAAAATCAAAATTATTATTTGTGGATTTAATAATTGCAAAAGATAAGAATTTAATACAGAGTTGAAGGGATTTCTGGAAGAGAAGAGGGAAGAGAAATGGGTTTGTCAACATCTGTTGAACAGATGATCAGAAGCCATTGTTTTTCATAATTTTAGTTTTCTTTTTCTTTTTTTCTTTGCCTTCATCTTTTCCTTTAGGAAAAAATCTCAGTAAATACAAATAAAATATAATTTCTTGGCGGAGTTGAATCTAAAGGGATATTTATTTTGCTTTGTTAAACAAAAAAAAAAGTTTAGCTAACAATTAGTAGGTTAGTTATAAAATTCAGGGCAACAAAGCAATAAGTTTGTTATTTGGAATGGATGTCCTCATCCTCCCCCCTCTCCACATTTACTTCGTTCCCATGAAGGCTTTCCCAAGGCAGATGAGAAAATGAAGAATTGGCTTCAGCTTCTCAAGGATGGGCAATTTAATACTGAGAGCCATTGTCAGCCAAGAAGAAACTTCTCATACAAATATCACAGCTTCTGATCAAATAACAGTTATAAAAATAGGAAGAAATGCTGATGGCAGATCCCAGCTGGCAAAAAAAACATAGTTTCACTTAGTTCCAACATTCAAAATTAAGCAATTGATGAGGTGGAACTAATACATAGGTTAATGAATGGCAAATGGATTAGATTTACAATGCATGTTAGAGAGTGGGAAATTATCTAAAATAATGGGACAAAGCCTGGAAACTTGAATAAAATATCTGATTTGTAAAATTCATGATCCACAAAACTAAACAAAGGTTAAGGCACCAGCCTGGTGGGAGATTGTGAGTTCAAGTTCCACCTTAGCCATTTAGATTTAGATTTAGATTTTATTGGATTTATATACCGCCCTACTCCCGAAGGACTCAGGGCGGTGTACAGCCAACAATAAAAATACATGAATACAGAATTTAAAACCCAACTAAAAACAGATTAAATAAATTTGGCCCAGACAAAATTAAAACACCCCGCATAGTTTAAAACAGATTAAAATTTAACGCTAAAAATGGAGAGAGGTTAGGCCAGGCCCGCCTGGCAAAATAGAAAGGTCTTAAGAGCGCGGCGGAAGATGCGCAGATCCGGGATCCTCCGTATCTCCGGGGGGGGGGGGGAGCTCATTCCAGATAGTAGCCATGAAAGCCAGATAGGTGACCTTGGGCCAGTTACTCTCTCTCAGCCAAACCCACCTCACAGGGTTGTTGTTATGGGGGAAATAGGAGGATGAAGGAGCATGTTCACCTTGACTTATTTGTGAAAATAATAAAAGCAAGATACAAATAAATAAATAAACAGCTCAGTACTGTTGTAGGAGTAAAGAACACAATTGCAACTTGTAGTTGAAACTGCAACTACAAGAACTGTGAAACCACATGTGGATAACAAGCTATGCAAATTTGCACTAAACTGTAAACACAGTTTCTTTTTAAAAAAAAACAATATAGGGACTAGTTACTTGTATTTAAATAAGAGTGAGAAAGTCTTTAGTGCAATTTCTGTGTTATCTTTACATCTTAACAGACCTTAAATTTTAAGTAAAACAAAAAATTTTTTTGAATGGAACAAATTTTGGGGTGTGATAAACATCTTTAGCCACAATTAACAATGTTAATCAAAACAATACTTCTGCATGGTTTTTGGTTGAAGAATTTGGGTTTATTGGTATATAGGTAGTCCTTGACTTACAAAAGTTTATTTAGTTATCATTTGAAATTATAACGGCCCTGAAAAAAGTGACTTATGACCTGTTTTCACACTTATGACCATTACCGCATCCCCATGATCATGAAACCAAAATTCAGATGCTTGGCAACTGACTCACATTTATGACGGTTGCAGTATCCCAGGGTCATCTGAACACCTTTAATGCCCTTCTGGCAAGAAAAGTCAATGGGGAAGCCGGATTCACATAACAACTGTTAAGTGTTAATTTAACAACAGTGATTCACTTAACAACTTTGACAAGAAAGGTTGTAAAGCTCACTCAACCAAAAACATGTCACTTAACAACATAAATTTTGGGCCCAATTGTGGGTGTTAGTCAAGGAATACCTGTACAAGGTTATAGAATATATTCTTAGCGAAGGAACAGTTTTGTTACTTTGGAATGTAAACTGGAATACCTACAAAAAGGGTCTACTGTAAAAATGATTTAAGTGGACCAGATAACTTTTACATGAACTATGTACAGTAAGAGACTTTGCAGCTGAGGAAAATTTAAATCAAAAACGTATCCCATTATGTTGTAACTGAGAGCCAATATTGTCCATCGGTATCAGGCTAGAAACTGGGAGATCATGAGTTCTAATCCCATTTAAGCATGAAGGCAGCTGCAGTTTGTCACCTGGGGCCAAACACTTTCTTTCAGTCCTAAGAAGGAAGCAATGGCAAATCACTTCTGAAAAGCCTTGCCAAGACAACAGCAGAGATTTGTGCAATGGGTGGTGGTGTCTGCGAATCAGACTTGCTTAAAGGAAAAAAAATGTTCTAATTGCATAATATGGGAATCAAGCGATGAGAAATTTCATTTTAAAAAAGGCGATCATTTCTGAGGCTCAAGAACCTGGACAATCATATATCAAAAACTATTTACGTGGATTTGTCACCGATATAATCTTCAATGAGTGGATCACATCTAAATCTAAGTGCAATGGCCTCATCAACGTTTGTTTTTGGATTTTCAGAAGAAAAGCAAGGGGGAAATGACCAATGATAAATAACAATTGCCCAAAGTAAGAATTGTAACAGATGTAACTGCTGTTCACAAGCCCAGCAAATGGAAATTCCATCTACAAATCAGTAGTAGTAGGAGACTGCCACTTTTGAACTATGTTTTCTAGGTAGAAAAGTTGACGCCCATTACAGATGGAACTCCTCAGAATATCTGCATTTTAAATCAAGAAATAGACATAGAAATCGTCTCTTATTAGATTTCTTAAGGCGATTTCTCTAACTTCATGACTAACACTTTTTGGGGAATCAGGTTGGAGAAGGCTGCTTCAAGGAGTATCTGCTGCTAAACTCTTTTTTCTATCAGATCAATAATGTCTTTACATCATCCCTTAGGCAGTTGGCAGAGTTTGACAACAGAACTACTTTTTCAAGCTGAGCATGTTTAGAAAGGAAAAGTGACTCTCTGAAGTAACCTCGATGAAGCCTAAATGCTCCATCCCCCAACTGATGTTGGTACTTTCCACACAGCTTGATCCAACTAGAATTAGGATCAACAACCTCAATTTATGTAACCTTGTTGCCACTGGAAAATCTAGATATACAAGTACAGGCTGTGAAGGAAAGGAGTTGCTTAGTTGTTGAGAGACACGGGACAAGTATACTTTAATGCAAGTGAAGTGCCATCACTGTAGCTACTTTCCTATTCAAAGCCAATATGAAGAGCAGAATTTCAAAGTAAAGAAATAGGTGAAGACTCACTATTTTCTGGAATACAGAGTTTTTACTCAAGAAGCTCAAATTTCCGCTCCCACAAGAAAGCAAGCATTGAGAAGTAGAAATATATTTTACATATGCTCAAATTCAATTTACACATTCCATAACTAGATCCCTTGGGTCCAAAACTAAAACCGTAAGACTTTAGATAAATAAAACCAGAATGTAGAAGGCTTAGGAGATATTTAGACCAGGAAGCTAGATAAAGATTTTGTTACCTCTCTTTAACAAAAACAGCAGATAACTCCACCCAAACATACATGTGCCCAGTGACACCTAATGATAACAGTATAATGACACCACCCATAGATTTCAGAATCTGGTAGATATATTGGAGTATTACCAAGAATATATTTTAATTCTAAACGTATCACATATTTTACTACCTTAATTTTTCACTGAATATTGGTCCATGGAATGAAACACAAGATAGTATTGAATTTGAGAGTTTGTGCTTACTATTAGAAACCTAACAATGATAACAAGAATATTTGGAAAAGCTGTCTTTTTGCAGTTTATTTAACATCATAGCTTTATAAAATGTCCATTTATTGCATTCTTTAATTAGCAGAGATCAACTTTTGCAGAGTTTGGAAATTGTTTCTTTCTTCCAGTTATTATTGGCAGGACTACCAATGAAGAGAGGCCTCTGGCCAAACGAAGCCAAGTGTTTGGGTGCTGCCCATGGCAAGGACACATGGGGGTTGCTTCTGCAGCTAGAGGCCACTGCCAATCTGACTCTAAATCAGCAGGGACCCTCCTACAGGATAATCAACTGAAAGAGCCCGTAATAAAGTACACTCCCAGCTGCTGGAATTCTCAGTGTGTCCATCAATGGTCTCCTGGCAACAGGCAGCAGGAGACTGAAGGCCTCAGCCACCCAAATGAACAGAGGCCTTAGCTCTTATCTGGCGCTGAGTGCAGCGTGGGAGGAGGCCGGGTTAAAATTAACTGCATTACAGATGGAGAGATCCCCTTCCGGAAAGAATCCCCCCTTCACTACTTTAGTAGCTGCCGATGCCCCTTCAACCCACTTTTAAGTAATTTTTAATGAGAGGAAGAAAATAGGCATTGGAGAGCAAACCAATAAATAAAATCTGGATGAGACAAATAACCAAACTGGTTTTAAATTAATTTACCAAAAGGTTTGCAGTCAAGTAGCCAACAAACCACCACAAAGGGAGAAGTATTAGTGGAAGTTAGTCTCACAGATGGTGACTAGGGCTTCTTTAACAGAACAGATCCTAGGTTTAGTTCTGTAAATTCTGCGCCTCTTCCTTCCCCTGCATTAAAAAAATTCATGTCCTCCCTGCATTTTTCACAATTTTTGCTGCCTTAAACTTTGGCCTTAGACATAAAAATCAGAGCTTTGGCAAAATTCTGTGTTTTGTTTTGCTTTGCTGTATTTGTATTAATTTTGAAATATTCAGAAACATGAATGCACACTTTTTAAGGAAGTGTTTATATTTCTTATGAGTCACTTTCTTTGTATCCATTTAAAATGCTTTATAGAGGAAGCATCTGCTAGATTACTTTATTTGAACGTCCTTCCTTCCTTCCTTCCTTCCTTCCTTCCTTCCTTCCTTCCTTCCTTCCTACCTTCCCTTCCTTCCTTCCTTCCTTCCTTCCTTCCTTCCCTGCTTCCCTCTTCCTATGATGTAAATAAACTTAACTGAGTCATCCAACTTCTCAGAACCAGTCTCTCTTCCCAAGAAACCTATTACTTCTGTACAACATCCACAAATTGACCAATGAAATGCCTGAATGTAATAACAGAATAAGAGGGACATTGGAGGCCTTCTAATCCAACTCCAAGCTCAAGCAGAAGACTCTATATTCATGATAGCGAACCTATGGCAAGCATGCCACAGGTGGTACACATAGCCATATCAGTGGGTACACAAGCTCAGCTCTGGCATGTGATTTTTGAGCCTTCTGGGCCCACTGAAAGTAGCAAATTCCTGCCCCTGGACAGCCTCGGGGGTGGTGGTGGGGAAGGCCCATTTTTCTCTCTCCCCAGACTCCAGGGCCTTCCTAGGATCTTAGGGAGGGCGAAAACTACTGGTGGGACCGGAAGGCCCATTTTTCATTGTCCCCAGCCTCCAGAGCCTTTCTAGGATCTTGGGGAGGGCGAAAACAGCCTCCCCCACAGGAGGCCCTCCGGAGGCTGGAAATGTCCTGTTTGCCGACTTCCGGTCCCACCAGAGGTTGGCAAACAGGCCTTTTCTGGTTTCCAGAGGGCCTCCAGGGGATGGGGAAGGCCGTTTTTGCCCTCCCCAAGCTCCTAGAAAGACTCTGGGGTGTGGGGAAGAGCAAAAAACAGAGCTACTGGGCCCACCATACCATCGCAGTAACGGGGGGAGCAGGAGGCACGCACACATATGCAGAGGCAGGGCACACAGAATTATGGGTGTGAGCACGCATGCGTGTGGCACCCCCTCCCCCCTGTTCCTGGCACGCGATGGCAAAAAGGTTAGCCATCACTGCCCTATATAATTTCAGGCAAGTGGCTGTCCAGTCTCTTCTTAAAAGCCTCAAGTGATAGAGCACCTATAACTTTTGAAGGCAAGCCGTTCCACTGGTTAATTGCTCTCACTGTTAAGAAATTTCTCCTTAGTTCTAGGATGCTTCTCAATTAATTTCCATCCACTATTTCTTGTCTTGCCTTCTGGTGCTTTGGGAAATAGGTTGACCCCTTCTTTTTTGTGGCAGCCTCTCAAATATTGGAACACTGTTATCATGTCACCCCTAGTCCTTCTTTTTATTAAACTAGACATATCCAATTCCTTCAACCGTTCTTCATAAATTTTAGCCTCCAAGCCCCTAATCTTCATTGCTCTTTTCTGCACTCTTTCCAAATTCTCAACATTCTTTTTATAACGAGGTTACCAAAATTGGATGCAGTGTTCCAACTGTGGTCTTATTAAACCTTTCTTCATAAAGCAGTACTAGTACTTCATGTGATCTTGACTCTGTCCCTCTGTTAATGTAATCTAGGATTGCACTGGTTTTTTTGGTAGCTCTTCACATTGCTGGCTCATATTTAAGGAATAGTCCACTAGAACTCCAAGATCCCTCTCACAGTTACTGCTATTGAATTCAGGTTTCACCTAATCTAAATCTGTACATTTGTTTTTTCTTGCCTAAGTGTAAGACCTTACTTTTCTCCATATTGAATTTCATTTCGTTGGATAGGCAAAAAGAAGGTAAAGGAGTTCCTCCAGATTTTATTCTACTATTCTTTGCCTACTATAGGGGGCGGTGTTCAGCTCCATTTCAAGGTTATTGAGTCAATGCTTGTCCAAAGACATTTCCGTGATTATGTGGCCAGTGGATGTCAGAGAGCGTTATTATTTTCCTACTGAAGTGGTACCAGTTTATCTATTTGCATTTGTATGTTTTCAAACTGCTAGGTTGGCAAGAGCTGGGATGAGGATGGAACTCGGGTCTCAAACCAGGGCTCCTGGCTTTCCAACCAATAAGCCCAGCATTTTAACCACTGAGCCACAGTCCTGCCCCTTTGTTGGATAGGGCCCAGTATAAATCACACCCACATTTCTTTAGCTCCCTAACTCCACCCAGGTCTGCTAATGGAAGCTTACCTTATAAATGATAACTAAATGGAATCACCATACTCCTGTCAAGGAGGAGTATGAAGATAGTCTTGAAAAGGGTATGCAATAGCTTTTAGGACAGTATCAGCTTAGCCCTGAAAGATAAGAAGGGGTGAAAAAGAAACTCAAGATTGTCCTCAGGAGCACAATTTTTCTTTTTTTGTGAAGTGAGACATTTGTTGTGAATTTTGCTCCATTTTACAACCTTTCCTGCCACAATTGTTAATGAACCCCTGCAGTTGTTAAATTACTGACACTGCTGTTAAGTGAATCTGGTTTTCCAATTGATTTTGTTTGTCAGACATTCACACAAGGTGATCACATGACCCCAAGACACTGCAACCATCATAAATATGAGTCAGTTGCCAAGCATCTGAGTTTTGATCACGTGACCAAGGGTCGTAATTATGAAAAATGGTTATAAGTCACTTTTTTCAGTGCTTTTGTAATCTCTAAATGAACTGTTTTAAGTTGAGGTCTACCTATATATATTTAAAAATTGCATCTGTGTAAAATATGTTCAGGAATAATGAACATTTCAGATGTGGTTGGATACAAAATAGGAGCCACTAACTTACAAACTAAGACAAGACAAACTGATACCGGTAAGAAATTGAATGATCCCAATTAATTACCGCATTAGGCAAACATCAGGAGAGATTCTATTGTATTCCTCCAATTCTGCCTATGCCTTTTCAGCAGCACCAATCTAGTAGTGTGCAAACTATTTCAAATTCAAAACAATGGACCTGAGCTTACTGGAATACTTTTGAAAGGTCAAAACAACCTGTTTCAAAGTCAAAGTAGGATGTTTCATATTCAAAGCATTTCACCCATACCTATTACATTGTTTGAAATAGTATGAGGTGCTAAAAGTAGATAAATGGGCACTGGCAAATAAGCAGTAATATTCTCTTACAAAACTCACTGCCCACAGACATTAGTATTTCTTTGATAATTTCTCCAACCAAGATCCTTCATAAAGATATTCCTCTTGAATCATCTACGTGAATAGAGTCAGTGCAAGCTTGGTGACATTGGAAAAGCACCTTCCTGCCGAGATTCTTTCAATTTGAGACTTGAAACAATAACAAAAGCGCGTAACTCCTCATTTTAAATTTCCAACCGTGTTCTTAATGATCCTCCTCCTATCCTGTTTGAATTTAAAATTGCAGTGTGTCAACTCATTCCTAATTCAAAGAGCACAGAAAAACCAGCTCTATGAGGTTGAGGATTTGGCTGCCTTTAAAAGATTCCATGTAGAGATTTCCCCCCCCTCCTTTCTCTCTCCCTTTTTATCACCAGAATTCTTAACTTGTAACAAAGGCAAGGTAACTTATATTGTTCTCATTCCATGTCATTAGCATATGATTAAGAAATAAGTATTCATATTACTTGTAATAATTTTAATACTTATGCTTTCAAAGATTGTTTTAATATTGGTTGGACCTTAATGAAAATAAAATACAACGAATAAATAAACTAGGTTCAAATCTGGGATGATAGGTAGGTGATTAACAAATATTCCTTTAAGTAAATTTTAAAAAGTCCAAATCATAACAACAACAACAACAACAACAACAACAACAACAATAATAAAATTTATATACCGCCCTTCTCCTGAAGGACTCGGGGCGGTGTATAGCCAGATTAAAAACATAAATATGCAGATATCATAGTTAAAATTAATTAAAATCATTAAATAGTTTTGGCCGAATTTTAAAACCCCAAAATTAAAACCCAATTTAAAATCATTCAATTAGACAGCCCTGCCTGTCGGAACAGTAGGGTCTTGAGGGCACAGCGGAAGACCCGGAGGTCAGAGATGTTACGAATGTCCGGGGGCAATTCATTCCCAAGGGCAGGAGCTCCAACAGAGAAAGCTCTCCTTCTGGGTGTTGCCCAGGACATAACTTGGCCGACGGTACCCTGAGGAGTCTCGCTCTGTGGGAGCAAACTGGTCGGCGGGAGGCTAATTGGTAGCAGAAGGTGGTCCCGTAGAGACCCTGGTCCTATGCTATGGAGCGCTTTAAAGGTGGTGACCAACACCTTGAATTGCACTTGGAAGACCACTGGGAGTCAGTGCAGCTCACACAGGAGAGGTTTTACATGGACGTAACAAGGTGCGCCCATAACCACCTGCGCGGCTGCATTATGGACCAGTTGGAGCCTCCAACTCCAACATAGCTGATTCTTGTTTTGCAAAGAAAGAAAGAAAGAAAGAAAAGAGGGAGGGAGGGAGGGAGGAAAATCCATTCTATAATCTATAATTAATTGTATATTTTCAGCAAGGATAATTGCGTACAATAAGGTTTCTATTAAAGTGATGCTTATGGTAGGCAGACGAAAACTCTCTAAGGAGATTGTATTAATATAGCACAGAGCTTTTTGTTAGTAACAGAGTGGATAAAATATGTTTTGGAAGCAAATGATTGGATTTATATATATATTACAAGCACTAGAGACCACAGAATGGTTTAACATAACCTGGGAATGATATAATTTATAGTACTACAGAAGTAAAACTCACCTACTGTCTGGAAGAGGGATTCCTGCGAAATTGATTTTCATGTAGTTGGAAAAAAATATTATCCACCTATTAATTTATAAAGTGTCTTTCCATTGAACATTCACCAATTTTTATATGTAATTTTTATTGAAGATTTTTTTGCATGAACAAAAAGATAAACATGAGAACATATATAAAGAAAAGTTAAGGAAAAGAAAAAGAAAAAGTGTAACAGTATAAATAAAGAAAAGAAAAAGATAAGGAAGCAATTTCTAATTTTCTTTATAATAGTTCCAGACCACATTATTATCCCTTCTCACTAAGATTGTGGTTCTCCTCTGTCCTGTTCAATCCTTTTAATATTAATTTCTAATATTGATTGGGAAATCCAGAAATCACCACTTCATTTTTTCCCTTTTTCAGCAAAAGGTTAATCAAAGGCTTCCAATCACATTTATAAAATACTTGTTTTATCTTTAATCGAACAGATCAGTTTTCACATGTCTGTATTCTGCCATCTTCACAATCTATTCCCCTCCATTGTGGGTATTTCAGTATTTCTTCAATGTTGTGTATATAGTAGTCTTGCTGCAATTACCATATACAAAAGCAATCTTTCATAATACTTTTCTAACTGGTTATCCATAAGGCCCAATAGGGCAATAAAGAATCTAGTTCTATCAGAATATTAACTTTTAAAAAAAAATTGTATTCAATACGTATTCATTTTTTTAGTTTTCACTGGCCCATTAATGATAAAATCAAGTTTTTCACGTTTTTCATATTTCTAATATTGATTGGGAAGTCTGACGAGCTGCAATGGGTTCAACAATCCACATAAATTACAAATGGAGAGACTACGTATCCACTCATGAAACATTTCTCCTTTTGAAAAGAACATGTGGGCATTAACATTCTGAACTTTTGTTTAGTTATACAGCAAGAAACAATGCAGGAAGAAAACATATTAAATAGCTCCAATGGTTACTGAGTTCAGCTCCATTATTTTTAAGATACTAAGCATATATGATCTTGACTCTAAAGCTCCCATAAATTCCCACTTGTTAAGCAAGGGCTCAAAATAAATCATCCTACATGATGGTGTTCAAAGACTCATTTATATTCCTATGCAGATTAGGAAAATTTTTTGTAAGATTTTTTTATGGTACTTCATAGGTAGAAGATTCAAAACAATGCACTCCTTATATAATCCTCTTTGGAGTACAAAGCATAGGAAAGCTGCAACTTTCAAATGTCCTTTTGCTACTATGCTAAGCATGCTACCTAAATCTCTTCTAAACTGAACCAATCGTTATTCCAGTCTAGCATACCTACTGATCACAGGAGTTTCCACAGAAAATATTGTTTGGATTAATCCCTCTAGACCAGGGATATCAAACTTGTGGCCTATGGGCCAGATGTGTCACTCGCTGGCCACACTCATCCCCGGTTTAACAAAGGGGTAAATAATCACGAAACGTCACGTGACATCATACCACGAATCTGACACCCCTGCTCTAGAGCAGTGTTTTCCAATTTTGGAAATTTTAAGATATGTGAACTTCAACTCCCAGAATTCCCCAGCTAGCAAGGCTGCTTTGGGAATTCTGGGAGTTGAAGTCCACACATCTTAAAATTCTAAGATTGAAAAACACTGCTTTAGAGCTTTATAACAGAATGCATGCCAGTGGAGGCAGATGATGTAACAATCCTTCTGTGGCATGGCGCACAAAAGTGTACTTTCCGAAGTTCAAATTTGGTAACCTTAAATATGGGTGCCAGTATTAGTTCCACTCCTTGTTCTAAAGCTTCCCAAAATAACTTCATGAAGCACTTCAAATATTCAAAAAGTGCTAGATAAAAGTGATCATTATTACCTACCAGTAGCAGCTGTGACTTATTAACAAACTGTTGCTAGGTTCTGAAATAACAATCCTTTCCTCTTTCAGGAACTGTTCTTGTGTTTCAAACTGTTTGCAGGAATCTACAGGTCTTATAAATCTGAGTGGCACTCCAAGGGCCACTTGCATTGCTAGATGCTCCCACTCTCAAACATAACCCTACTGGGAGAAAGTCGAAAGACTAGAATAGCATTGCATTAACAGCAGCACCTTGATTTCTCTTCCAGGAGTAATCCTCTAACTTGGGGGGCGGGGAGAGAGATTGGTATTTAGAGACAAGAGATCTATAGTACAGCCACAACAGGAATGGCTCAGAGAAAATTTTATTCACACTGTAATCAGGCAAGCAGTTACAGGTAGGGGCAAATTTTGATACATTAATCTTCTCCCTCCCACATGCAATTCCACTGCATGTTAGCTATGTATAATCAGGGATGTTCAATGTGCAATCTCAGACTGCATACATTTCCTAAACTCATTTCTGTGGCTGCAAATCTCTTCCAAATGTCAATGCCTTTTCATCTTGAGACAAGAAATTCATTAGAACTTCTGTATAACAGTTAATGAGCATAAAATTGGCTTAAAATAGCTTTAAAATGAGATGAAACCACCCCCATTCCCACCCCCACCCCTATTCTGCAGAAAAGAAATGACATACATAGCTTTTCTCCAAGTGCATCATTTTTATGGAAACATGTATAAGAGCAGGCAATCAAAAGAATCCTGTCCCAGGTTACCATAATACTATGAGGAATGTGTTTCTCTAAGCACATACTGTATATCCTCTTGTAATTGAGCATCCTCTGCAATATTACAGATGATACAACTGAACAAGGAAAGAAGAGTGTCTTCAAAAAGCTCTCTTCCATTTGAGTAGAGATGCTAGTTGGCTCCTATTTCTCCATTTCCACTTTTGGGGGCCCTGTACCAGAAAAAATCCCAGGGCATCCAGAGCCAGTTAATTTAAAATAAACTGAGAAATGTCATGGGGGAGTGAGGTCAAGAGTTGTATTGGGAAAGTAGACTTTTCTCTTGGTCTGAAAAACCATTTTGGTTTAATATTTAATAGAAAATCTGCAGTAGAAGTATAATGAAGTGGAAAGCAAAGGAATTTTCTGATGAATGCTTGAAAGTCACCTTGACAACAAGTTAAGCCAATGGAGATTGCATACTATATATTTGAATGCCAAAGTAACATCTCCCCAAATTGTTGTCTCAGATTACTATTCTGCCATTTAACTTATTTTAAGAGAAGATCTAAGTGTCTTTTGATGCTCTTTGACTGCAGAACACAAGCTCATATTCAGAATTTTGTTTGGTCGCAGCATATAGAGCTTCACAGTTAATCTAGAAAAGATATGATAATCTTATGTTTGAAAGTGATTTGAATTGTGGTACAGATGTATTCCGTTGGGCCTATTCAAGAAGTTCAGAAGTTGCTTGTAGATTTGAGAGAAAAGGTTTCCTATTAGTTTCAAAAGAAACAGAGAAGTTTTATTCTAATTACTTCCTCCGAATGAAATGGTTTGAAATAATTCTCAAATTTAGTCTGGATTTGTTGTCAGTATATAGAAGAAATCACAGATCTCTCAAGGAGAGACTGCCACTTAAAACTAGTTTGTGTGATGCCATAGGCCAGGTATTTTAGTAAGGCTTTTTGTTTGCTTGACAAAGAACTATGCAGAATTTAAAATCTTGCAGAATATTTTGTTATTTGATTTTTTTTTTACTTTTAAAAATGTTATTCCACCAGTAAGGATTGTGAAATGTATTACAGCAGTAGTCTTTATAACAAACTTTTATGTGATCGGAGACATTGTACAAAGAAATGTTATAGTGGCAAAAACTCAGGAAGTATATGCCTTTCAGTAAAATTTGATATTTAGGAAAATGCTACCATTTTTTAAACCAATGAACTGCAAAGTAATATAGCTAGAGAATCAGGGCTATCTGAACATAAATATGGCATTTGAATTACATTTTCTTACTGAGAGTGCTTGCTGAAGCCTTATTTGAAACTGATAAATGTAAGACCAGGTTATGATATATTCAATTAAACCAGAGTTAAATAAATTATGACTTAATACAATGTGCAAATCCAGCCTGAGGGCAGGGTAGGTTCACCCCAATCTTACAGACATGTACACTCCCAAATTTCCAGGTGCTCAAACTTGTAGAAAGGCAAGACCAGCCTGAATATGAAGTAATGTCTTAAATTCCTAACTATAAATCACTGTCATATATCTGGAATGAAGAAGAACAGCAATCAGAAGGAAGGCCTCAGCCCCAGGACTTCTTTCTTTGGATCTCAACCAATGGATCTCCTTTGTGGCTGATGCTCTCAAAAGTTATGCCCACTGCTATTGGCCATTGGGATTACTACTGAAATCCTTCAATTCCAGTTGCTGGGATCTGCCCACAATGGTCATTTCAGGCTGCATCAAGGACAAGACATCTGATATCTGTGGAGACATCTATCTTTCATAATATCAGGTCCTTAATAAATACAAGTTCAGCATCTTTTGAAAGAGGGCATGCCTGCATTTGAAAATAAAATTTTCACTTTCTTGAAAGACACACCTTGATTTATAAGAGAAAACAGGTGGATTCAAACAACTTGCTTTGTTGCCGATCTATCAGCATTGGGTGTATTATACACTATTTGCTGTTTCTATAGGTAAGAAAAATAGTAATTAATACAGCTAAGTAAAGGCTGTATGCAGTGCCTCTGCATGGCTGTATTAATTACTTTTTTTACTACATGGCAGTAGTAGTGGTAAGGAGGAATGGCACCACCTTGTCTTCTCTGTTTTAGCTTCATGGTTGTTTATGGGCTACTTCTGGATGTCCGCCAGGCATGCAGATAGAAAGCTGCCAGCATTACTATTTCCTCTATCTAGCTCAAGGGCAGAATTGCTTTTTGTCTATTGTTCATGTCCGCTTTCTCCTACACTTCTATTTTTCACCTGTGAGCTAGGCTAGGCTTGGGTTCAGGTTTAGGACTCTTTCAGAAAAATGGTAGACCCTTGTTCAAAAGTAGCCTGACAGTCTGCCTGATATTTCCTAACATTTCTTCAGGCAATCTGACAGGTGGCTAAACATGACTTTCCAAGCACACATCTACACTTGTCCAATCCTGCCATACCACACCTTACAGAAGGTGATTGGTGGCTGGTTCCCTGCCAATCTTCAATGCTTGGCAGGAGGAGAAATGAAGTTGAGAGATTCTACCAATCACTTTCTTTACCTCATCCTTCATTAAATCAATAAGAGCAACATCACTCACCAGCTTTGTTATCTTGACAAAGTAGAACTTGACAACTGAATCAGCAAATTTTGTGCCAGCATTCCTTAAAGTCAAGGACTGGTGGGTACCCTTTAATAAGCTATCTAACTGTGCCCAAATGTAGAGTGCCACAAGTCAAAATATTATAACAAACAATGTAATGTATATTTTGCTTTAAATCAAAAAGTACAGAACAAGAAAGCACTAGTGTGACAAAAGAAGGCAATAAAATAACTTTCTCTGTATAATTTATAGCATGCTATTAACATTATTTTTTATTGCCACATCAAATGTTTTGCAACATTCCAGAAAACACCATCAAATTCGGCGTCTCTGACTCAAACACTATCATTATCAACTCAAGTTAGCACACACATAAAAAGCTTATCTTTCTATCTAAAGTTTAAATAGTAAACATTTAAACTTGGGGTGTGGGATAGAAAGAAAATAATTTAATTTTCTAGAGAGGCAAGCAAAAATTAGTCCTGTATGCTCCATTTAATGCCTAAATTAAAAAAGAAACCAACCAACCAATGTTTTTAAAACCATTGTCCTCAGTCCAATCTCACAAATCTACGTATCAGTTCTCCAGAGACAACTGCTGAAACTAATTGGAAGAAAGTTTATACCTATTTAAAAAGGCAAAAGCTTTTTGACATAATTATATTTATTGAGACATTAAATTGAGATTGTGAAATGCAGTGTGAGTTACAAGTCCACCTTCCTTATGAGAAGACCATCACCTCTGCTTCTGTTTCTGTGGTTTAATGTTATTCTTTTTCTTTTCTGACATTTAGAAATTTACCAGGTAAAATTCCTCCACCATACCTGTTTTCCCCAGAAGGAAGTCCACAGCAAGAACATAATCTTTTCATGAAGCCTCTGAGCACAGTAAATAGAGCTAGGAGAAACTCAAATTGAAGAACACCAGACTGTTTTTCACACTGCTGTCTTCCAGATATCGTGGTCTACCATTCCAGTCAACCTCCTATGATTATGTAAACCCATTACATCTTGGGGAAAAAGTTAAGGAGATGGATAAGAAACTCCTGATTCTTCTGCACCCATCTGGCTTGAGACCCATAAGACACTACTTATTAATCCCTAAATTTCATTCCTTTAAATTCAAGGAACCCAGTAATATTTTCACAATATTTCCTTAATGTAATCCATTCAGATAAGATATGCAACAAAACTGCCTGACCTGCATATCATGAATTATTGGTTATTATTAACCAGATTCAACTGAACATTTGTTCTCAAATCATCCTTAATTCATTCAACTTCTTTGAAGCAGCAAGATCAAGAAAGGCACTGAGAGAATACTGGATGTATGTGTTCTACACCTAAGGCCAAAAGAGTTGGACAGAACAGCATTTAAAGATGGGAGTGAAACATCCATAAAAGGTACATAAAAAGCAACTTTTAAAAAGTAGCAAAATGTTCAGTATGTAACTATAGACAATTAAAAGACAGATGGCAGGCCATCTCTATTTCTGATGGGCAATACCTGCTGGGATTATGATCAGGAGCATTGAACAATGCTGAAATCCATACAGTTTTCTTTTCTGTAATCTGATATCGTCCAATAATAATACATTTCCTATTCCACAAGTCCCAATCATCAAGTTTATCCTGTCTGGAAATTATGGCAACTGTGACCCAATACTTCAAGATAGCTCTGATTTGTAGAAGGCTGGTATGCCCCCTTGATAAAAATGAAATCCACAAAACTCAATGTGGCTTACTTTTCAATCTCCTAGGATTTCATTATAAATCTAGGTCAGATCCAGCCAAATTTCATATTCTATTAGAACTACTGGCCACTGATCATTTCTTAACAGTAAAATGATTTTAGATTGGTGCTTCCGTGGGGTTATTTTTTTTTCGTTCTGAAAAAAAAATCATAGTAAATGGGACTCCAGGGAGATTTAAAAACTAAATGTCTATGGATATATGCAAAAGCTTGGAGAAACCCGCTTCCGCCACCGTCCACTGAGAGCTTCAGCCCTTTATCTTCCTTCCTTACAAGGTAGAAACATTCTCTCTTATTCACACATACGCTTTTGTATAGCAATCCAGATAACCCCTAATTTAACTCATGAGTAATTCAACCAAAGTCCCCGGTTTCAAGCTCATAATCACTGCTACGGATTGCAACAAAACAGCCAACCAGAACAACAACAACAACTCCTTTCTCGAAGGGCGGGGCTGTAAAGACAATCTCCTACACTAGATCGACGATAGACCCGAACCCAAAAGAGGGAAATGACTTCCCGAAGAACTAGTAATCCGGTGCATTTTCCTGATTTGCTTTGTTAAAACTAAAATCTGGGCGAACCCATTGAGAAAAGGTCAGTTTTCCATGAAAACTTCTCTGATCCCATCTGCAAAACCTGCCCCCACAAGACCCACCGAGTTTAACAACCGAAGTTGCGCTTATTCTCTCTCTCTCTCTCTCCCACTCGCCTCGCCTTGCTTTCCCTCAGGGTTGACCCTTATACGAGATTATTTGAGGAGTCCCACGCTGTTTATGGACACGTTAAGTTACAACGAAGTTGCACTCTCACACAGAAGGCGTAAATCGAGAAACAAATTGGCCCGCAAAATTGTGTCTGTTGTGCAATTCTTCTTTTTTCCTTTTCTTATTCTTCGCTCCCTCTCTTACTAAATCTTCCATGATTCAAATCACACATACAGTGTACAAGCATTCACAATGACCTACCTTCGGTAGTCGAACCGCTTGGCCAGACAGAAACCAAGAGAAACCCCATGCCGAACCAGCAGGGACAAAAAATGTGGCCCATTGTTTTATCATTGCAACCCTCTGCGCATAATGTTGTTCTAGACTAAGAAGCGGAGTTATTCCCCACAGCAATCTTCAAAAAATATTCCCACCAGCTTCCCTCCACACTTCTTCGCTACCTAACTTTTCAACTCCTTTCACTTCCTTAAAAAAAAAAAAAAAGTCACCACCTCTGTGGGTTGGTTTTTTTTTTCCCTCTCCGCCAACGCTAAACGTCAGGAACGCGCCGAGCGCGGGCACGAGAAAGATTCCAGTTCCCTCGGGAGCGGCGAATGAGCTCCTCTGGGAACGTAATGTAAATTATGCCTATGGAAAGTACAAGCAGCAGAAGAAATCTTTCTCTTTTTTTCCCCCTTTTGATTCCGTATTGCTGAAGTTGAAAGTTTCTTTTTTGCTTCGGATTTTTTTTTTTAACTTGTAGATCGTTGGCTGACTGACGAATGCAAATCTTAAAGTAACGTAGAAATATGTTACTTTATGGAGCCCAGCCCACGTTACTAATGGAGCCCACCCTTCGTTAAAAAATTGCAGAACAAAAACATGATCAATAAATTAGCACTATAAAACGTTTTACAGCAACAAAGATCAATAATAGCGCCAAAATTTAGGTGATATATTCGTGAAGTGTTTCTAAATTTGTATTAATCTTGTATTATCTTGAATGAGTTGGAAGATTGTATTAATCTTGAATGAGTTGATGGGAAAAAAGCTATTTGAGAGACGGATTAATCAGAAAGATTAGATTGAAAGATTAATTATAAAGTTTTTTTACCTTGATAATAAAAAAGCATAAGTATCTTTGCAGAACAGTTTTCTCCCTAAAGGGCTGAAAGAAATCAATTCTGTTTTCTCACCTATTTCCACTAGATACAAAACAGTTTCAATATATAAAGCTATAAGGTAAAATGTGTATTTGCGTAAAGAGAATAATTTGGGTTTTTACCTTTTAGTACCTTTTACTTTACCATACAGAATCAAGAATTAAAATTGCCCTAATCAAGTTTTTTAAATTTTAATTTAATTTTTATGTAACCTATGTCTAATAACAAATATTAAATTAATGAAGACTAATTTCTGTATAAGATAGGATTACAATTTAAAGCAAAAACACTATTTAAATTAAAAACATCTAAAAGGGAACACAATATGTTAAGTCAGAATGTAGTTATTTAAGTTTATCATATTATGTGAACCCAGCCACTGTAAACTACAAATTAAGCTCTGCACATTTGTGAGATATTCAACAAAACTATGGTTTTGTGGAAATTGTAGAATGACTACATGAATTGCTTATGTTTACAGTAAGTTTTATGCACTGTGAATTAAACTTGAATTCTTTTTCTGGGAAACAGGTGTTATGTACTTTAACAATAAAAACGAAACATAATGTTTATTTCCTGCTTTCCACTCAACAGTCAACTGAGATTATGTTTCTGGAATATAAATATGTGGGAATGGTGGGAGAATCTTTTCCACAATGCCCTCTCTTTTTTGGAAATGAAGTTGCTCAAGAAAGCATAATCAAAACATCAGAGAGGCCCACTTACAGGCTTCATGGCTGCTGTTTGGCCTCAGGCAAATGCCCTTCTCTTTCGCTAGGCTGTTAAAAAATTACCTCCAGTCTCTTACATGCACTTGCATACCTTACTTGGACTGAATGCCTCTATAGGAATATAATGCTTTTTAAAAACACCCACAATACCTGTTTGAAATGTCCCTGATGACTAATCAGTAGAATGTGCAAAAGAGTTTTAGCAAGTAGGTAAAGGGAGAAAGTTATAAAGGAAGTAAGCCCAATAAATCACAAAAACTCTCTTCTGCCATGCCCAGTGAAATAAACAGGAGGGTGTAGCAGCATTGGTGGAGAGAAGCCTGTTCAACTTCTGGATAACAATAGCTCATAAGGGTCTGCATGGATTGATGACAAAATGTGTCATAATGTATTGCAAACTCCATGACTTCTTGCATACGTGGTTGAGACAGAGAGATATAAGTACACTAGAGCACAGTTTGCACAAAGTCATTGCAAAAGTTGACGTTCCCACTGCAAGTACCAATGCAACAGTTGGGTTACTGTATGGGTTTGCTATTTTATTTATTTATTATTTTATTTTATTTATTTTATGATTTAGATTGTATGGATGAATAAAATTACAATTACATACACAATATTATACAAATACACAAACTTCTAATGCATTTATTTAACTATATTCTGCATTTTTGACCTACTGTATTTTGTATAAAGGAGTTCCATCTTTCATTTTATTCATCCATACAAAATCTAGGTCTATGTGCAATACACTCCTACTTGACAAGCGTAATTAGTTCTTCAGTCCATTGAGTAAACTAGGGTATATATTTATCTTTCTAATGTTGTGGTATCCGTTTATATCCAAAGGAAGAGCACAGAGCACATTGTCCAGTTGTCAAATTCCATGTAACAAAATGCTGTTTTGACCGTTCTTTTCTATATAAACAAATTCTAATTATTTTTGTGGTATAAATTATAATCTGAGGTTCACTGGCACTCTTGCTGTAGAAGACATTCTCCCACTGTTTAGTCAATATAGGAAACTCGTATTTTATTTCACTCATTTCTTAGCATCTGTATATCAAATTGATTTATTAATAACAAAATCTGTAAAACTAATAGGTTTTTTTTTAGTTTTAAAGTATTTAACCAGTTATTCTAGGATCTCAGAAGCTGAAATGCTGCTGGATCAAACAATGTTGTTAACAATTGTTGTAGTGTAAATAGTACGATTGAGTTATATCTGGTATGTATCTATTAATATGGCACCTGCTAAAAATTCATCTTTATCATTTATCATCTTTATCTCTTGGTCCAAAGAGATTAT
This sequence comes from Coluber constrictor foxii, assembly GCA_038048745.1. NCBI lineage: Eukaryota > Metazoa > Chordata > Lepidosauria > Squamata > Colubridae > Coluber > Coluber constrictor. The sequence goes on from CM075961.1 coordinate 79,145,542, forward strand.
CTTTGCTTACCTCCAATGTTTCCTTATCACTGCCTTCTTCCCAATTTTTAAAAGTTCAGTTTCCCCATAAAGTCAATTAAGCATGGGAAAAAGTGTTGAATCTTTGTTTATTGACATTACATTTCATAACTTTTTAAGTGACTTGTTTCCATAGTTGTAGTGTACCTATACTTTAGAAATAAGATTTAGAAATAAGCCAAATAATGTCATCTGCAAATAAAAATAGTTGATTATATGTTCAGCTGAATACCATGAATTTCTTTTGGAGGCAGAGTTCCAGCTAAGATATAGACAGTGGCTTGGGAAATCATTTTCTCCCATATAGACTTGCTCAGTTTGAATGATTTTTAGTTCTTTTCTCAGTGGCTGCATTTTACAGTGCTTTCAGAAGCCCACCAATTTCATTCTACCAGAAAATATATATTTTTTAAATTTAGTTAAACAAAGTGCTCTAAATGAAGTGGATTTTTTGTTTGTTTATGTAATTTAATTTACAGTTAGTCTTTTGGTTACAGTTAGTCTTCTGGTCATAAATGAACTCCACAATGATGGTTGTAAGTCATGACAACTGTAAGGCAGTTATTACTAGATCCAATTTTACAATTTTTCTTGTGGTGCTTATTAAGTGAGAGTGGCAGTCGATAAGCAAACCTATCGTTTGTTATGGAAACCAGTATCCAGTAAAACAATTGGAAACTGTGGTCACATGCTGTAAACTATTATCAATGCAATCTGGTTGCCAAGATCCAAAATGCAGTCATACAACTGAAAGTGAGGGGCAATGTCAGATCTTCAAAACTAGGCTGTAAGTAGCTTTTTGCCAGTCTGTCATAACTTCGATGAAGTCTACCTGTACAAGTTTGAAAGCAGGAAAGTTGGAGTTACTAGAGAGTATTTGCTTTTAAAATGCTCTTACATATATTTAAATTATATTTTTACTGGGATGTTTAATATAAACAAGTGAGTTATTTCAAACCGAAATAATAACAATAATGCAAGTTTGGTGCATGGCCAACTCTTGCTTATTCCAGTGAAGCTTACCCCAGGAAAATCAAAAGAATGGGAAACTGGAATTGAGATTTAACACAAGTAGCAGCATCCTACACAGTTAAAGGCAGAAGATCCTCTGCTGCTGTAGTCTTAGACACTCAAGACAACTGCCTCATGCTGTTGAACAGTACAAAGGGATCTTATTAATTTTTCCATTGAAACCAGAGCAATTCCCTTAGATTAGCACTAGTGGATGTAGGTTATAAAACTCTGGTCTCTAAAATAAAGAATTGGAAGTTTCTGGCTCTCTTTGCTACCATCTAGTGGTCATCTCAATTTCTGTAGTTTAAATCTTGCAGTTTTCGTCTGTTTAGCTGTATAACTTTTTAAACACAGTGCTTTCTATCGAGTATCGGTAGGGAACCTGAATAGCTGCTTTTAGTTATTTCTGTAATTTTAAAAACATAGAATCTAACAATATGTTTACTGTTCCTATTTGGAGTGCAATACATGCAATTCCAAGGCTACTCCAAATAGGAACAATAAACATAAACATAAAAAAAAATTCCCTGTGAGAGTAAAATTGAAGAATTTTTTTTAAAATTTTCTTGCTATTTTCAATCACTTTGAATCAGTATTTTACAGGATGGCCTTCCAGATATTCCTCCTCATTGGCCTGGCTGACTGCAGGCTGCTAGGAGTTGTACATGATTTCATTATCTCGAAGCAAAATGTTTCCTATAGGTTTTACAGTGTTCCATAGCACAATGTGAAAAGCAACATTATGAACTTAAGCCCCAAATATGTTTTTCCTGGCCAATGGACATTTTAGCAGCACAAAAGCAATGTACAAATTCATTCCTTGGTACCCCATAAATCATCATAAAACAGGGTCATGTGATGGCAAGAGGCTGCAAATGGCTGTAAACATGGGCTTGAAGCGAGATCATATGACTGTGTGTGAAACTTCAAATCCAGGTCATAAGTACCCCACAAGTAGGTTCTTCAGAAATTTGGTTGCTAAGCAACCAGTTGTAATTTGGGGATTGACAAAAGAGGCTTGTTAAAACTTTGAAGAATTTTGTGAGAAGGGACAAAGAAAAAATGAAATCAAGTTCTTTTCAAGTCTTTCAAGTTTTATTTGAAAGGATTAAATATCAAAATGGTTAGAAATAGAATGAATATAAAATTGTTTATTTGATCAAGTTTAAAATAGATATGTTGCTCTCTCATATGACCCTTAATAGGAGTATTGCTGACATCGGGACTGAAATGACAAAGCTTTATAGATTTGTTTAGAGATGGGATATAGGAACAAAAAATCATTTGTTGTATTATAAGAGAGGATAAGTTACTAAAGTTTATAGTTGCTGAACTGAAGGGGGAAGTCATTTCTTTATATATTTCTTTTCTATTTTGCTATACTCTTATTTGTTTTTCTCTTTATCTCTCTCTTCTGAACATTTTTCTTTTTCAACTTCGTTAATTGTTACTATTGTAATTATAATCTTTAATAAAATTATTAAATCATCATTTTTGATTGTATTGAAATGGCTAACTTTGCACTGTTAATCTAAAGATACTTGCTATTTTTCCCCCATTTTGCAAATACGTCTTTTCAAAAGTCCAGTTATTTTCCTAGGCTAAAGACCAGCCTGCAAACTGAGTGCTCCATTGTGTAAATTATCTTTGTTCCAATTTCCCTCTTATCTTTAAAAGTCTCCTCAAAGTGCCTTCTAAAAAGAATCTTCCAGAGAATATGACCACTGCAGGTACTGTCAGAAAGTCATGACTGATGTCTGACTAACTTACACAGTTTAGCAGGCCACATTGTTTGCTGTGCCTCCTTGGGGTCTTTGGCATCTTCTGCCACTCGCAATCATTAGGACTTCTGTTACGCCATATTTCCCTTTCAGATAGGAGGAGCCAGGCGGTTGGAGAGGGCTTTGGAGGAGGGGAAGAGGGGGCTGTTGGCTTGAGAGCCTGAAGCCTGCGGAGGAAATTCTTGGAACAAGGAGAGATTGCTAGAGAATGGGCTCTTTCAAGACTTCTATCAAATTCTGCAGGCAGTGAAATGAAGGCGGGGCAATTCTTTTGTGGTGTTAACTTTTCCTTTAACTGTACTTTTCACGCCCTGCAGCTGTTTGCAAAATCAGAGTTTACTATCTCGAAAGTGACAAGAAATCTGCCTTAAAAGATCAATAAGTTGCACAGCAGTTTACAATGCTTCCTATTAATATTTGACCATCGGAAATGAAAGGATTTTGAGAAGAAGGATCTTTTTAACAGAATGCCTCGTAATTGGCTACCACAGACATCAATTTGCTTGTATACAGGAATCAGTTCATATCACTGCCACGTCAACAAGGTTATCACACAACCTGAGCATAGACTACAGCAATTAAAGCCCTAGGTGGAGGCAGACAGGCATACAGATAAGGTCTCCTTCAAAGTGAACAAAACAAGGGTGACTTAATGGACAATGTCCATGGTTTCTTGGCAGCAGTACAGAAATGGTATGCCTTTGTCTCCTTCCAGAACACTTCTTTTCCAGTCAGATTGTTCTGGTATTCTCTGAAGTCTAAACTTGAGCTGTAAAATAGCAAGAGGAAGGCAGATTTTTTTCACTGAAGGTGTGGAAAAAAGCTAAAAAAGCCAAAGATGGATGGTGTACTTCAACAACATATTGGGAATTGGGAGAAGCAGAGATTTGCAAAATGCCAGATAGTATGGAAAGCATAACTAGGAAGAAGTGTTATCAAACCACAAAAAACACAAGACTATCCAATGCAGATTAGCAGCAGTAGTTTCAAAATTTAAAAGTATTTAATGCAATTCATAATAAACATATGGAATTTATTTATAAAATGTGTGAGTTGTGTTCTCTGTAGAACAGCATCTAAAAAATACACATTACCAAATATGTAAGTGTGCTAATAATATCCAGAGTTAATATGCATGTTATGCAGAAAAAATTGAAAAACAAGATTAAACACAATCTGTAAAATGTTAGGTTAAACAGAAATTAGCCAAATTTATATTTGGCTATTAATTTTTCATTTATTGCTAAGCAAAGAGTATGTCTAAAAAACTATTGAAAAGTTATAACTAATAAGTGCTTGCATCATTACTTTAAAGGTAGGAAACCAGAAAATAATTTTTGCCAGTTGTGATAAAAAAACAACAACTCGGGATGGAAGCCACAAATGTACTTTCAAAGCTGTAATTGCTTTCTATGGGTATTGCACACAATACATACAATATAAAAACAGCTAGAGCTTCAGTCATATCATTGCTGCTATCTTGATATTTTTCTAATTATGTTCTGTGGACACCCGAATGTTTCCAACAGCTTTGTTCAAGAATTCCAAATCATACCTTGGGACATGGCCGCTAATTTCCGCCAATAAAAGAATCAGGTCCATTTAAGAAAATATACAGGTAGTCTTTAAGTCCAAATTTTCCATTTCTAAGCAAGGTGGTTGTTAAGTGAGTTTTCCCCATTTTAGGACCTTAAGAAACTGTCTCTGGGATACCAATAGATTATATCATTTAATCAAAGGAACTTGGCGCCTGCTAACCTTGTAAGATCTAAATCAGGGGTCCCCAAATCCTGGGTTGCCGCCTGTTCAGGACCGGGCTGCAGCCTGTTCAGGACCGGGCTGAGAAATGGGGTGAGCAATGGGGTGAGTACTTACCTTTACTACCGGTTCACAATGGGAACACGCTCAAGTGCACCCTTCTGCACATGCGCAGATCGTCCATTATGACATATGGGCAGGTGGGTGGAGCCTCCCGCGGCTTTTACTACTACCGGTTCGGAAGAACCTGACAGAACTGGGAGCAACCCACCACTGGTGAGCATGTGCACACTTGCAGCTTCACTTGTGCACACAGCAGAGGGCACACATGCTCACCCGCCACTCGTACAAAACCATCCCTTCTCACCCCCACTACCAGTTCACAAAGCTGGAAAAGTTGGAGATCTAAGTGGTTGGGCAGATACTATGGGAAATAAAAGATCCTTCAAGTAATCAGGCCACATTGACTACAACTAAATGTGTTTATTTCTACAATAATGTTGTGATTGGCAGATACTTTTCCTACAATTGTGAAGTGCTAAACTATTCTCCTCACAATTTGCCAGGACTGTAGTGCTACTGGTAGTACCAGCTCTGACAGATAACAGGGACCCCAATCTTTAAATTTACCTAGAATTCTCAGATGCATTTTTTTTACTACCCAGTTCTCCTTAACTATCATACCTATAGAGCAAGAAGTTTTATTTATTTATTTATTTATTTATTTATTTATTTATTTATTTATTTATTTATTTATAATTTTATTTCTATACAGCCCTTCTCCCGAAGGACTCGGGGCGGTGTACAGCCAAATAAAAACAAAATATATAAACATCATAACCCAAATTTACAAACTGTTAAAAATTATTACACTTGCAGCCAAAATTAATTAAAATCCAAAGATTTAAAAACGCCAAATTAAAACTCAATTTCAAGATAGCCCCGCCTGGCAGAAGAGCAGGGTCTTGAGGGCACAGCAAAAAACTCGGAGGTCGGAGATTGTGCGTATTTTGGGGGGCAGTCCGTTCCAAAGGGCAGGGGCTCCTACAGAGAAGGCTCTCCCCCTAGGTGTCGCCAGCCGACATTTGGCAGACAGTACCCTGAGGAGTCCCTCTCTGTGGGAGCGAACTGGCCGGTGGGAGGCTATCGGTGGTTGATTATTTCATTAAGTGGGGACCAGATTCAGAAAGGCTGTTTTGGAAACTAAAGAGGGGAACTGGAGGAGGTGAGTTTAATAGTTTTATCCTTTTAATAAAAATATTGGTAGGGTTCCTACATGGCTTCATGGTAGACAGAAGTGCAACCACTGTAGTACTGGTGGGAATGCATCTCTTGCACTTCTGTTTATTTATCATACAAATACTGAAGGCAAAGAAGCCTGCCTGTCTTACAATATTTTGCAAATGGAATTGGGGACACATTTTAAAACTAGCACAATTATGTCTATAGTGTTCCCCTGTAATTGCATTAATTAAGTTACTGTATCTACTGTTAGATAACTAGCAGTAATATTTGTTCTTTAGGTGAGTGAGATAACATGCATATCTAAGTTCCAATCAGTTATCAATAAGTGCTTCAGCAACATCTGAAATGAGAGGTTTCTACAGGGCACCCTGCTACAAGTACAACTCTTCCTTAATTAACACCTACATCTGCCTGATTCGAACTAAGGATCTCAAAATGTTTTTACTAAATCAGTGAAAATCAGTATTTTCCTTCCACCCATTTCTCTCATGGCCTATGAATGCTAACATGCTTGTGAAGAAGGCATAGAAGAGGCTGTACTTCCTGAGAATGTTCAGGAAGAGAAATCTATCTCAGCATCTACTTCTGTCCTACTATCGCAGCACCATTGAGAATGTCTTGAGATACAGCATTCTTGCATGGTATGGGAGCAGCTCTGTAGCGGACAAAAAAGCTCTACAGAGAATCATTAAAACTGCCCAAGAATATCACTGGACTCCAGCTACCATCCCTGGATGATATCTTCGAATCTCGCTGTTTGAGAAAGTTGCATAACATTCTCAGAGACTCTTCCCATCCTGCTTACAATCTTTTTGGACTGGCAGAAGATACAGAACAATTAAAACTCGGACCACACTTTTTCAGAATAGTTTTTATCCCAGAGATATAATTGCACTCAACAATGAACTAAAGGGCCACCATCAAGTGAGCTGTTGGACAGTACTATTTGGTCTGTTGTGTGGATATTTGGGTGGTTTAAGAATGGAGAACTGTGGTGGGTGGGAGTGTGTTTGGGGATTGTTATGTGTGTTGGACCTGCTCTTTCGGTGTTAAGTGAATTTCGTTGTATGGGTATACACGTACAATGACAAAGTTATTATTATTTTTTCTGCATTAATTACTGCTGAAATGATAAATTAGGTGGGAGAAACTTTTCCTAGAAACTAGAAACTTTTTTAAAAAAAAAATACATTTGTATTTGTTTAACCACACTGTGCTGCTTCATAAACCCCTTTACTTTGAAAAAACAAAAACAAAAACAAAGGATAAGCCCCAGATAAGTCTTCAGGAAACTCTCCTCCGCGCAAGCTGCAGCTTTCAAAGGCGAGCGCCTTTTTCATCATTTTCTTATTAAACCAGCGGATAAAAGGAAAACTACATTACCCACAACCCTTTGCCCTCACGGAAACTTTGAGAATGCAGCTCGGGTTTCCACAACTTTGTGGTTTCCCTCGCTTGCGAGGAAACGATTATTTTCGACGCAACCCAGAAGTGGAGCTTCGGAGCTCCCCGGAGGCGGGATGGCAGCCCGGACCGCGCTGCTCTTTCTCCTGGGAGCGGCGGGAGTGGGTCCAGTGCCCTCCCAAGGCTCGCGGGGGGACCGAGAGCCCGTCTACCGTGATTGCGTGGCTCACTGCGAGAGGCGCAACTGCTCTGAGGCCGGGCTGCGGCACTTCCGCTCCCGCCAGCCACTCTACATGAGCCTTACAGGTACGGAACGGCCCCGCGGAGAATTACCTACGCCGAAGCAGGGCCACGCCCACACCGGGAATCAAGCGCGGGAATGCCTGTTTTGCATAGCCCCGCCCACCAGGAAGGGTCCCGCCCAGTGCTTGGGAGGCAGGTTGTGACGTCGCTAAGACTGTTTGGATGCTTTCCCGCCATCACTTCTTCCTTGGGTTGCCATAATTGGAGAAGAGTGTTATCTGACTCTCCCATCCCTAGAAGTAGCCAGTATTCATGGGATGCACCGAGCCAGGAATCAAGCTATCATATTTAACCTGGTGTTTGTTGCAGGAATCCACCCTACCTGGTTATTTTATAACTCAGTGGATCTCCTGCACTGCGCCATTTAGTTAATTAGGCTGTGATTCAGTTAACTGGGGGCAAGTTAATTGTTCTTTAGTTAATACCACTATGTATTCTGGTGTAACATCTATCCACTTAGGTCCGCAAACTGTGATAATGTATGCATGGGAGAGCTCTTGCACATCTCTCTCTCTCTCTCTTATTCCCATGCCCAGAAGAATAGTGAAATTTCAAAAGAAAGGAAGTGGATACATTTTTAGGTGGCTGAATAATTTACAACTTTCAAGTTGATTGAAGGCACAATGATTGGTAAAAATAGGATTGGCCAATTTGTATGGGATGCCAACAATGGCAACAGCTGACTAGATTTTCAGGGCTGCAAAGATAACTGAATTGGGCCTGTGTAGACCACAATGAATTGTGGACAACCCTTAAAAAACATTGATGTGGCAGTCCATTTGTTACCATGGAATATGGAGCAATTAAATGCTTCAAAATTAGGAATATTATGTGCCATCACTATTGCCTTATTTGTTTCATATATGCAGAATATATTGTGAAGAATGTTTGATAAAAACGAATAGAATCTGAATTAAAATTACTTGAAGAATTAATCACCTCAGGTACATTGATGTCAATTCCAGATTCACTTAACAACCATGGGACTAATTTAATGGCTGCAGTGATTCACTTAACAATTGTGGCAAGAAAGGTCATAAAATGGGCCAAACTCACTTAACAAATGTCTCCTTTAACAAAAGAAAGTTTAGCTCAATTGTGGTTGTAAATCAAGGACTATCTGTAATCTACCTAGCTTGAAAAAAAGCAAACAATTTCCTCAGAAGACATTGTTGAATATGGCAGCAAAATCTGATTGGCCTTCCAAATCTTTGGCATCCTGACTGTGTGTTCATATCCCATCATCATGAATGCACTGGCTCAGAAAACGAGTATTTCAGTTCTCTTGCAGTGTGCTGTTCCAAAGTGAAACAAAGTCATTAATTAAAATAGGAAGTGACAAGCATATAGGAGATATTCATTAGCTACTTGGAGAGGATGCATAGCCAAATATGAGTTTCATGGACATATCATATGCATTAGACAACTTTTGAGATTTGATTTATTTTGTTTTATTTGTTTAGCATATGACATTTCATACATGGACTTTGCAATATATATTAACATTTCACCTAGATTAACAACATAGTAAAATTTAAATGTTAAAAAAAATCTATATTCAGACACCAATGTCTAGGCCACCTAATCATTGGAACATATTTATGTGAGAGAAAAAACTGGACCAGTATATGCCCTCAATTTACAGCCGGTCACTGTTATCTATAGTTTGATATAGGACCCCTTATTCACACTGAGGGGAGTATGCTCTACCTCATTTATACTTATATTCAAGTTGTCCATTTTTGGTGTGGTAGTTTAAAACCTTCCAAAAAGAAAAAAGATGTCTTCTAAAAAATTGTGGCACCTACAAAAAGTCTTGATCCTGAGATACTGAGAAACAGATCAATAACAACTGTAGATGAGCTTCCTCAGATCATCACTGTGACTTGTGTGTATGCTTTATAAAGAAAGATGGGTTCCCTTAAATAGACCATTAAAAGATTTACAGATCACTATATTTCATCCTGAGACATACTTGCTTTCAGCACTGCTGCAATGCTTTTTGAGATCTTCCTGTTGAGTTTTGTACTGACTGAAGTTTTTAGATTTGGCACAAAGGCAACTCCGTGTATACAACCAGTTATAAGAGTAATGTTGGCAATTACCAGGATATGCACCACTATTTCAAAATAATTTTCTTCCAAGTAGGCGTATCAGAGAAAGTCGTATATGTTACAGTAATATAAAAGTTGTCCCTGGCTGTTGCCTGAAGCTAAAGAGAGGCTCAGATGCCCAAATATTCCCCAGCTGTATCTGCTCCTTTTGGGAAAATGGAATCCTATTCAGGACAAGGAGAACTACCACTTCTCAAATTTTGATCCTCACAAGAAACTTCTTCATCTGGTCTAGATACACTTTCAGTGTGTTGTTCCTCATCTAGTTTATTACTGACTTCAGGCAAACATTTGGAATCCCCCGTTTATTACCTGATGTTAATGAGAAATAGACCTGGATGTAATCAGCATACTGATAGCATCTTGCTCTAAATGCCTGGATAGTGTTTGCCAAACACAGACCACAAAAATCTACCTAACTCTTTGCGACCATTTTGTGCTGATCTGAACTTTGGCATTCAGATTGGTTGTTTTATTTCCCAGTGCTGTTGTGCACACACCAAAAGCATTAAAGTCCAGGGAGTACAAAATACAAGTATTTTTTCACAAACCTTTATTTCCCCCCTTTTCCTTTACTCTCAACTACCTCCCAAGCAAGGGAATTTTTTAAACAGAGCCCTAGATGTCAGCACTCAAAATGATAGGGAGTTATTAGCCACAAACACCGGTAGATCTTTAAGTTGGTTGGCAAAAAACAAAACTATTTTTCTCTTTGAAAAATACCTGTCAGTGAGTTTAACCCAGTTCTCAAGAAAAGCCTATACTTGAGCCAGATTTGAGTTGTTGGATTTCATGGCCCAATATGGGCACTTCCATCACCTGCCATAACATGGGAGGACATGTATATGTGGTGTCCCAGACATTGTAGATATTTTCATGTTTTGTTTGATGGTCAACTCCATGCCGCTCTTAGGCTTAGATACGTAACATCCGTACTTGAAGGAAGAGCCCATTGAGATCTGAATCGCAGATTGTCCTATTTCCTCCTGAGTTCTAATCTATACATCATGAGCCAAACTTCTAAGTTTATAGCCAAGGCAGTTGACCAAAAGACCAGTTATTGCAAACAGATTGAGGTACCCTGTAAAGGCGATGTATTTACCTGAATGTTAATTTTTTTGTATTTAACACACAGGTATTTTAATATTGTACCTTTCATATTTTACCTTGGACTTTTATCCTATATTTATTTTTGTTTTATGTTTTTATTAGTTATGACACTAATTGATCAATAAAATATTGCCTTTTCCCAAATATTAGATATCCCAATAGACTCAATTTTTTTGAATAAGCATTTATTTCTAAGAAATCCATACTGGGTATCAGATCATGATTCTAAAATGGTGTTTGGATTTTAGTTTTCCATTATTGTCAAAAGTGTAAGCTCATTCTGGGCTTACACTTTTGACAATAAGTGTGGTGGAAACTTAAAAATAAAAGCAACGAACACGAGGCCCATTAGTTTCATCCACAGAAACCTGGCAAGAACAATATAAAATCAGAACATGACAAGTCACCACACCTTAAAAATGATTGTTTTTAATGAAATAAAAGGGGGGTCTTCAACCTTGGCAACTTTAAAATTTGTGGACTTCAACTCCCAGAATTCCTCAGCCAACAAAGCTGGCTGAGGAATTCTGGGAATTGAAGTCCACAAGTCTTAAAGTTGCCATGGTTGAAGACTCCTGAAATAAAATATGCTATGCAAATCTGAGTATCTTCATCTCATTACTTTAGAATTATTGCAGTAATACACTGCTATCAAGTGTTATCCAAATGTATCACTTACTCTAATTTTACCAAGTTTACCCTCTTATATTCTAGGGTGGACCTGCAGAGATGATTGCAAATATGAATGTATGTGGCTGACTGTGGGACTTTACCTCCAGGAGGGATCCAAAGTGCCTCAGTTTCATGGAAAGGTAAGCCTTATTTATGAAGCCAGGTTGGCTAACCTGTACAGATTAATTCAACTCTGACCATTTTAACTCAGTTTATCTACTTGGGCTGGCTTTTTTTCTGTAGATCATTTACTAGTTATATTATATGAGATCCAGGCCTTCACTCTTGAGGTTTCAAGCAAGCAAAATCTGTATATGCCAGACAGCGGGGAAATATTTCCTTTTTAGTACACTAGTAAGAAAAACTAGAGCAAGCAAAAAGGCGAGGCTCTGCCAATTTTTTCTGTAGTCTGTGTCAGCCCTTTACGTATTTCCAGCCTCTAAGCAGGAGAAAAAAGGATAAACTGGTGAGCTAATTGCAACTATTTCTTGGCAATCACAATATGCACAGAATACATGGCAGCCTAAAGAAAGCTTCAGCAATCTTCAAACCATTGGGATCAAGAATGAGAATTTTTTTCTCTTCCCAAATCACTGTCTGAAACTGCATTTCAAGGGAAACTTCTACGACTGTAGTTTATCCAATTAGATTGCTCTGGATTGGGATTGTAATAGGTGAACAAGAGACAAACACAGCTCATTCCCCTTGAAGTCAGCACACATAACTAAGGCCCAAGTATTTACTTATTTCAGAAATTAGCCGAACAATTTCAAAGGAAGTAGTCCTTTCTCAAAAGAAAAAGGCAGAAGATCTCAGTTATTTCTGGGGCATTTGGAAAAAAACCTGAATTCCAGTTTCTTTTTTCCCACCTACTTTAGGATTTGGTTTAAGCAATCACAGGAAAATGTGCAGATAATCTCATTTCCATTTGATAACATTCTTTATCATCTTCTCCTCTTTCCCCTCCCTGCCTTGCCCGTAGTGGCCCTTTTCTCGTTTCCTGTTTTTTCAGGAGCCTGCTTCTGCCTTTGCTTCATTCCTTAATGGTCTTGCCAATTTGGTGATGCTGAACAGATATAAAGCTACTGTTCCCCGTTCTTCTCCTATGTACCATACCTGCATTGCCTTTTCTTGGGTAAGTCATTTTTAACAAGAATCTCAGCTCCCTTATCTTCTTTACCAGGTGAAAGAAAATTATTGTACAAAGCAAGTTGGGCTCACATAACATCCTAAACCATCTTGTGACTTGTTTGAGTTAAAATATTGGCTGAGTCCTGCCATCATGATCTGTAAATATGATTTAGTGCAGACATTTATAGCATTTGGAACTAATGATTGCACATGTCCATTGTTGAGTCTGGAAGGGATACTCCAAAAAGTAAGGTGTGAAAACAGGAAACATGATTTGGCTCAATTCCAATGTAATTAAAATTAAACATGCTTTTTTCCATCACACTTTTTTCTTTTCATTAGAAAGAGTGACAATTTGGGTAGAAATTTAGAAAATTTTTAGGGATGTGCCTACACAGAGACAGTGTGTATAGAGATCAAGGTTTTGGAAAGTATGACCATAATACACTTGAACATAACAATATAGCATAACTGAGAAGACCTGAGTTCAAATCCATCCTGATGTATGGAGCAATTTTTTGCTGTTCACACAATCCCATTCCAAGCTTTCTCACAAGGTGGTTTTTTTTTTTTTGTTTGGTGGGAATAAAACAAAGAAAATCCTCATTAAAGGTCTTTTACTTCCTGGAGAAAAGGTGGAATATTGATCTAACAGATTATGGTGGAGATTTGGGGGGTGCTTAAGATTTTGCACTTCTGCTTCAGTGTGTTGTGTGAATTCAGGCAATTTGAAAAAGGAGGCTTCTTAACAGTTTTAAGATGAAGCTAAAAGAAAGGAAATTATTTTAAGAAATGTCATTTGAAGGAAGTAAGAAAGAGGATGTCTACTTTAGACACAGATTCAAGCATTCTATCAATAGCTTAAAATTACGATATCTTAGAAATTGTGGCAAATTGTGACAAGTTCTCAAAGAGATGGGAGTACCAGACCATCTTATTTGTCTCTTGAGAAACCTATATGCAAGTCAAGAAGCAACAGTGAGAACTGGACATGGAACCACTAATTGGTTTAAAGGAAAGGAGTCCAGCAAGCCTGTATACTGTCGCCCTGTCTATTTAACTTATATGCAGAGCACATCATGAGAAAGGCGGGGCAAGATGAATCAAAAATTGGAATTAAGATTGTCAGGAGAAATATTAACAACCTCAGATATGCAGATGATACCATTCTAATGGCAGAAAGTGAAGAGGAACTAAAGAGCATCTTGATGGCTCGAAACTCAACATTAAAAAAACTAAGATCATGGCATCCGGCCCTCTCAATTCCTGGCAAATAGATTGGGAAGAAATGGAGGTAGTGACAGATTTTATTTTCTTGGGCTCCAAGATCACCGCAGATGGGGACTGCAGTCAAGAAATTGAAAGACGCTCCTGGGGAGGAAAGCTATGGCAAATCTAGACAGCATACTAAAAAGCAGAGACATCACCCTGCCAACAAAAGTGCATATAGTCGAGACTTCTGGTTTGGCATTGTGGTGAGACAGTTGGGGAAATAACGGGTTCTGAAGAGAACCCGGCTGCCAAACTGCTGCCAATGGGTCTTCGGAGCGGAACCGTCCTGTAGGGAGAGGGAAGAAAAGGGGGGAGCCTCGGACGACCAAGAGGAACCCGCAAGTTCCTTGGAAGTCAGAGGGAATCCTCTGTGAGTCGGCGGGGGGCAGCAGCGACAACCAGGCTAAGAGATGTGCAGGAGGAAAGTGGTTTGAAATGGAGTTCTTTGAAGCCGGGTGAGTGACAACCAACCGAGCCTTGTAACAACGCTTAGAGCAATATTTTTAATCATAAGACCCCAGCCATAAAACAGCGGCTGTACAATCAAAAGTTTAAAATTGAAAGTTTAAAATGTAACTTTAAAGAGACAAAGACCCGATAAGCAACTGATTTTTGAATTGAAAAAACTAAAATTTGAGACATGGTGAAAAGACTGGACAGAGTTTTAAAATTTGAGCTGGACCTTAAAAAAAGAAGAAGATTTGATATTTTTAAAATTAAAAGAAGAAGAATGGGCTGTTGAACTGTTATATAATTGAAACAAAATAGATATTTGCATGACTAATGGAAATTGTGGATTATAGAAATGCATCTTCTGCTTTAAAAAGGAGCATTGTAACCTGTTTTTTGTTATGGAAAATTGTGAATCCTACAGATAATAGCCGTGGGATTTTGTGGAGGAGGTTTTTTTTTCTTGCCTGCAGGCAGCTTGACTTGTGTGAAAAGAAAGGGAAACTATAACAGAACTGTCATAATTGGAACAACAACAATTTAAAAAAACTGGCACAGGAATAAGAAAAGGATTTGGCGCAGGAACAAGAGAAGGAACACTTGATACATTTTATCCGGAATAAAATTTAAAAAAAGAATTAAAATGATAAATGGAGGACAAAATTTGAAGACTTTGAAAATGAAATGGAATATATGCTAACAGGCAAGAACATGAAGAAATAAGGTATACACGGCTGGAAAAAGAAAAAGAAAAAAATAAATGTGATTAAAAATGGAAAAACAATGTATAGGTGGATAGTAATAATAAAAAGGAGGTTCTTATAGATAAATATGGATGAATAGGAATATGAGAAGAATATGTTATAGATATATGAAATTGAAATATTGATGCGAATTAGAATATAAGAGAAACAAATTATTTTAAAAGAGTTTCATAAATGCATATAAAGATGTGTTTGAAGTAAGAACTATGTCTCAATGTTAAATTGTCATAACAAAGATAATGATAATATGATTAACTGGGAATAAGTAATTTATAGATGGATGGTAACAACAAAAAGACGATTATGCTGGGTTTAACAGCAAAACAAAGGTGATTATGCTGGGTTTAAAGTAAAAATAAAATGATTATGCTGGGATTAACAGCAAAAAACAAATGATTATGCTGGGTATGACAGGAAAAACAAGGAGGACTATGTTGGGATCAAAAGTAAAAATGAAATGATTATGCTGGGATAAACAGTAAAAATAAAGAGATGCTGGGATTAACAGTAAAAGATGAAGATGATGTGTTGGGATAAACAGTTAAAACAAAGATGATTGTGCTAGGATTAGTGGTAAGAATAAGATGATTATGTTGCGATTAATAATTAAAATTAAAATGATAATGTTGGGACAAACAGCAATAAAGATGATTATATTGGGAGCAACAGTTAAAATATTGTTTGAAGGCTTATAATAATTGTAATGATTTATATTTTTAAAATACATTCATCTAAGTAAAAAGAAAAAGAAAATGAAATGATATTTGGTTAGAATTTAAAGACTTAAGTAACGATTTTTAGGATAATGGCATTGTTAAATGCCATTATCCTAAATTTAGGGAAATAATTGAGTAAAATATTAAGTTGTGTTAATTATAAATTGAGATTTGTTAGTGATTTGTATCAATTTATGATTGGATCAATGCTTCATTTTGAAAAGATGTATTTTATGTTTATGTTTTAAAAAAATAAAATAAAAATTTAAAAAGTTTGTATAGTCAAGGCTTCGGTTTTCCCAGTTGCAAAGTATGGCTGTGAAAGTTGGACCATAAGAAAGTGCCAAAGAATTGAGGCCTTTGAACTATGGTGCTGGAGAAGATTCCTGCGAGTTCCTTGGACTGCAAGGTGATCAAGAAGGCAGTCCTAGTGGAGATCAACCCTGACTGCTCTTCAGGCCAGATCCTGAAGATGAAACTCAAATACTTTGGTCACCTAATGAGAAGGAAGGACTCACTGGAGAAGAGCTTAATTCTGGAAAAGATTAAAGGCAAAAGAAGAAGGGGACAACAGAGAACAAGGTAGCCGGATGGAGTCACTGAAGCAGTAGGCATGAGCTTAAATGGACTCCAGAGGATGGTAGAGCACAGGAAGGCCTGGAGGAACGTTGTCCATGGGGTCGCGATGGTTCGGACACGACTTCGCAACTAACTAACAACAAAGAAATTATTCAGGAATTAGCCAATGTCTCCCAGCATTATGATTAAACTTTTAACCTGTAACACTCTCAAAGATTCTAGAAATTGTACTGCTAAAGCAATCAGAAAGTGAAGGGTAAAAGAAAGCATATGAGATCTTTTTTCCCCCCTGCTTATCACGTAAACAGCCCTCAGCCTTTCTTCCCTACTGTCCCAACCTCTTGAGATGTTTGAGACATCATAGCCCCAGCGACCTAAGTGCTCTCAGGAGAAGAGTAGTCAATCTTTGGCCTTTAGATGACTCCCCTTGCGCCCCATTTGAAATTAGTTGTATCCAGGGGTGAAATGCTCCCGGACTGGATTGCCCAATACGGTAGTGATGGCGGCGGGTGGTTCAGAGAATCGGTAGTGATGGCAGCTGGAGGTTCCACCCACCTGCCCACTTGCAGCCCACTCACACCTGCTCACCCTTTGCCTTGGGTCAGGGTCCTGGGCCCAGGGACGCGCCATTCACCAAAGCTCCAGAGCTGCCACCTGTTTGCCGCCTTCTCGCCATCTGCCTCAACCAGATTGGGGAATGAACCATTTCCACTCCGCAAAAAGGCCGGAGTCAGGGAATGGTGCATTTCCTGACCCGGTTGAGGCAGATAGCGAGTAGTCAGCGAGCAGGCGGCAGCTCCGGGGCCTCAGGGAATGGTGCATGGGCATTCCTCAACCCAAGGCGGGCGAGCAGGCGGCAAGTGGGTAGCTGCTCCAGGGCAAGGCCGGAGTTGGGGAATGGTGCATTCCCTGACCTGGTCGAAGTGGGCAATGGCTCCAGGGCCCCAGGGAATGGCACGTCCCTGGGCCCCGGCCCCCGATCTTAAGCAAAGGGAGAGCAGGTGGCAAGAGGATGGCAGAATAGAAATTTAAAAAATTTCCCTAACAGGTTCTGTGGGCGTGGCTTGGTGGGGGGGAGGAATCTTGTGACTGAATGGGCATGGCTTTGAGTGACATCGAGTTGGCCATGCCCACTCAGTCACAGGACACCCTCCCAAACAAGCCACGCCCACAGAACCGGTAGGGAAAAATTTTAGATTTCACCCCTGGTTGTATCTATTTTCATTCAGCATATTTGACAGACAGTTTTATTGTTATCGTTTGATTGTGTGTGAGAAGCTGAGATTCAGAAAGCATAGTCTATCTAAGACAATAAGTTAAATAGAAAAAAGAAATTTGGACAAGAAGACATTCAGTTTTTTAAACTCCTTTCCAAACACTAGCATCTAGGCAAGGAAGAAAAAGGGGTTTGAGGATCAGGTTTCCTTTCCAGTTGTCTTCATTTTTGGATCAATAGTCTATTCAGGCTTGTAGTTATAATCCAGGGTTGTTCAACCTTTGCAACTTTAAGATTTATGGATATCAATGCTGGCTGGGGAATTCTGGGAGTTGAAGTTCACAAGGCATAAAGTTGCCAAGGTTGGACACCCCTGATATAATCAAATACCATTTGATAGCCACATAGGCACTTAAAACAGTGGGCTATTTCCTATATTTCCTCTGTGCCACAACTGCAGCTTTGTTGTTTGAATCTTGTGGCATGCCAGACCAATTCTTTCTTGCACTTTTCTTTCAGGTGTCTTTAAATGCCTGGTTCTGGTCCATGGTTTTTCATACCCGAGAAACAAATCTGACAGAGGTGAGCTTTTGTATTGTGATATCATAGAGGTGTTTTTCAGGTAGCATGCACCTTGGACAAGATCTGGCCCACATCTCTAATTCAATTTCTCCTCTCATAGAAAATGGACTATTTCTGTGCATCAGCGGTCATCCTTTACTCTGTGTACTTGTGTTGTGTCAGGTAAGTTGTTGCATAAGACCAAAGTTCACCTAATCTTTCAGTGGTTTTGTCTTCATTTTCATTACAGTTATTTGATTAAAATGTCTCTCTGTCATTTTAAGATGTCTTATTACATGGAAAGTGGTGTAAAATTTGATAAATTAATGTAAAAATTAGTTCAACTGGTACAGGTCATATATCTTGTTATGTCCAATTCTGAATTTTTGAATTTCCCTTCTGTTTTTCTAGAGCATCCTTCCCAAGTTCATGTCCTTTTGGTATGTTGGGAGCACAGCTCCCCATATTCTTAATCATATACTCCTACGTTGACTAGATTTCTTGGAAGAGGAAGCTCCAAAATATTTGAAGGGGGTCAGTTTGGGTAAAATAAAAGAATTTAGAGAAAGAAAAACGTACTTTATCTGCTCAAGACAGCCTCTTAACAATACTTTACCATAACCTATATGCTAACTGTAGGAAATGGTGAGGCATGATAAGAAATGTTTTTTCAATGAAAGCCCGCATATTTATATGCAGTCAATAAACAAGTTTTAGTCACATTATTTATTGAAATCTATTTCCTATTCCAGTCTAGATTCTGAGTGGCTTGTATTCGTCAGTCTAACAACCTTATAGTTATAGTTATAGTTTATTATATTTATATACCGCCCTTCTCCCAAAGGATTTGGGACGGTGAACAGCCAGCAAATAAAATACAAAAATACAAAATTTAAAATAGTGTTAAAATCCAATTAAATTAATTTAGCCCACAGTTAAAACCCCTATATTAAAACCCATAATTTAAAAATTCAAGTTAAAACAATTTAAAGAGTAGGTCAGGTCAGCCCAGCTTGATGAAACAAAAACGTCTTTAGGGCAGTTCGAAAAGCGCACAAATCCAGGATCCGCCGTATCTCTGGGGGCAACTCGTTCCAGAGGGTAGGTGCCCCCACAGAGAAGGCTCTCCCCCTGGGGGCCGCCAGCCGGCATTGTTTGGCTGACGGCACCCTGAGAAGGCCCTCTCTGTGTACTGGCCGGTGGGAGGCTACCAGCGGCAGAAGGCGGTCTTGTAAATACCCGGGTCCTAAGCCATGGAGTGCTCTAAAGGTGGTAACCAATACCTTGAAGCGCATCTGGAAGACCACTGGAAGCCAGTGCAGCTCACGCAGGAGAGGTGTTACATGGGAGCACCGAGTCTCCCCCATAACCACCATCGCGGCCGCATTCTGGAACAGTTGGAGCCTCCGGGTGCTCCTCAAGGGGAGCCCCATGTAGAGAATTAATCATTAAACATTAATCAATTAATTCAGTACTTGAGGAATAATGATCAAAATACAGAAATCCCTAACTGGACAGTTATCTTCTTAATAAATCTGCACTGAGGCTCACTGGAATAGTCAGTGACTTTCCTTAAAAAACATAGGATTACAGTTATGACAATTTCTAATCCCCACAACTACTCCCTATATCAGTTTTCTAAAAGGCTTCCCTAAATAGCTACCCCGAAATCTCCAACTTTGAAGCGTCAGTTAGGAAAAAAATTGTATCCCTTTCCTGAAGGAAAAAGTGGGGATGGTGGCATCTTGGAGATGGAAAGTTGTCAAAGGCTAGAGTACAATTTCTTATTTGAATTAATGTGTGATTTTCTTCTGTAGCTGCAAGTAATCTGTATTGAGAAAAATATTTCTTTTTCTGTTTAGTCTAAACTAGAGATAAAAAAATGGTCTGTGTGAAATGAGGCAGTTCTCTGAAATATCTTCAATTTCATATGTGTTTTATTTGCAGAACTCTAGGGCTGAAACGTCCGGCTTTTGCCACTGCCTTTGGCAGTTTCCTGCTCTTTTTCCTGGCCTGCCATGTCTCCTATCTGACCCTTGTGCGCTTTGATTATGGTTACAATATGGCTGCCAATGTGGCAATTGGTGAGACCCGAGGAATCAATATTTTTATTTATATAAAATAGCTTTAGCTAATTTATTTCCATGTTTCTTTTCTAAAGTTGAAAATTCTTACTGCTTTATGAGACTTTTTTCTCTCCTGTTTGCCTTTTCCAAACTTTCCTTTCCTTTCCTTTCCTTTCCTTTCCTTTCCTTTCCTTTCCTTTCCTTTCCTTTCCTTTCCTTTCCTTTCCTTTCCTTTCCATTCCATTCCATTCCATTC
This sequence comes from Coluber constrictor foxii, assembly GCA_038048745.1. Classification (NCBI taxonomy): domain Eukaryota; kingdom Metazoa; phylum Chordata; class Lepidosauria; order Squamata; family Colubridae; genus Coluber; species Coluber constrictor. The sequence goes on from CM075961.1 coordinate 79,165,972, forward strand.
CATTCCATTCCATCCACTCTGCCTTTCTGCTACAGACAAATGGGATGCATATTCAGCATTTAGTGCTTAGGAGGGAGCAATGTGATCAGGGCTCTGGTAGTATTATTTTATTTTATTTATTTTATTTTTATTTATTTGTCAAGCATGTATAAGATAACAGATATAAGTATAAATATTATTATAAATACAGGAAATGGATACGAATAAATGGGGACATTAGGGCAGGGACAATGGGCACGCTGGTGAGCTTATGCACGCCCCTTTCAGACCTCTTAGGAATGGGGTGAGGTCACCAGTAGACAGCCTAAGGTTAAAGTTTTGGGGGTTTGGGGAAGAAACCACAGAGTCAGGTAGTGCATTCCAGGCATTGACCACTCTGTTGCTGAAGTCGTATTTTCTGCAATCGAGTTTGGAGCTGTTTGCCTTCAATTTATATCTATTGTGTGCTCTTGTATTGTTGTGGTTGAAGCTGAAGTAGTCATTGACAGGAAGGACTTTGTAGTAGATAATTTTATGTACTACACTTAAGTCAGACCGAACCCCCAGGGTCCCCGAGTGTCCGTAGCAACAAAAGCTGCTTCTTTCTGCTGTGATCTATGAGTAGTAAAAATGATATTGACATGAAGTGTTGTTCTGTACCTTGCAGGCCTTCTTAATCTCTTCTGGTGGCTGGGTTGGTGTATGCAGAACCAGCAACGTCTGCCCTATGTCTGGAAGTGTGTGGTCGTTGTCCTGCTTCTCCAGGCCTTGGCTCTCCTGGAGCTCCTGGATTTTCCACCCCTGTTTTGGGTCTTTGATGCCCATGCCATCTGGCATATCAGCACTATCCCTGTCAATATTCTTTTCTACAGGTCAGCCTATTTTGCATACTTCCTGCTTCTTCATACTTTCTTTCTGGGTGGGCTTCTGCTGGTGGCCATTGCAAAAGTATGAGAATGACCCAACATTTGGGGATCAGGTGATTAAGATAATGGTAGCTGACCAACTTGAAAGCAGTCTAAAGGTAAAGGTTCCCCTCACACATATGTGCTAGTCATTCCCGACTCTAGCTGGTAGTGGACTCTAGGGGGTGGTGCTCATCTCTGTTTCAAACCAAAGAGCCAGCACTGTCCGAAGATATCTCCATGGTCATGTGGCCAGCATGACTAAACGCCAAAGGTTTAGTCATGCTGGCCACGACTCCATGGTCATGTGGCCAGCATGACTAAACGCGGAACGCTATTACCTTCTCACCAAAGGTGGTCCTTATTTTTCTACTTGCATTTTTTACGTGCTTTCAAACTGCTACTTTGGCAGAAGCTGGGACAAGTAACGGGAGCTTACCCCGATACGCGGCACTAAGGATTCGAACTGCTGAACTGCCGACCTTTTGATCGACAAGCTCAACATCTTAGCCAATGAGCCACCACATCCCTTTTTGTTTAGATAGCAGGCTGAACGTAGTGAATTATCTAGACTTTTTCAGATGTTTTTCAAATCTAGTACGGAACAGAGACAATATTGGTCTCTCTTGGGTGACCTATTTCTAGATTGGATGGGGAGAGCGTCTTGGTCTTGTTTTTAATACCATCGATCTCGACATCCATTGAATTGTGTACAGGGGTTGGGTTTATTCCTTGCTCAGTAGACAGTTTCAGTCTGAGATAGTGGAGAGGAAATATCAGCCCGATGGCCCCCAATATTTAGAACGATGCTGTGGCTAAAGGGGTCTGTGTTAGCTGGTATGTCAGTTGTGGGTTATTGATTGGTTTTGGGAACACATAGAGGCATTTGTAGCTTGGCACCTGAATATATACAGGATCACCTGCCTTAGTCACCATTAGCTCAAGCTATTAAAAGGTCTAGAGAGAAATTACTCCTAATTCTACATGTTTTAGAGGTTTGGGCAGCTGAAGAGAGAAGGGGCTGCCTTTGTGCAACACCACCAGAGTTTGGGAACTGCTTCCCAATGTAGATCAAGCTGGTTCCTTTCTTGCTGACTTTCAGGAAAACATTTTTTAAAAATGAATGATTTCATGGTGCCTTTTTAAAAAGTTTCTATTTGATTCCATCTTGTTTTCTTACTGCTTTCTGCCTTTTTCTTCTTTTGTTTGTAAATTCTGGAGGTAAGTAATGTTTTTTGTGTATAGTTTTAAATGATAATTGGGATTGATTTTCACCTGATTATGGATTCTTGCTTGCGCCAATAGTCCTCAACTTACAACCATTTGTTTAATGATCGTTCAAAGTTATGATGGTGCTGAGAAAAGTTACTTATGACCAGTTTTCGCACTTACGACTGTTGCAGCATCCTCACAGTCACATGATCACAATTTGGGAACTTGGCAGCCAGCTTGCATTTACAATGGCTCCCCATATTCTTAATCATATACTCCTACGTTGACTAGATTTCTTGGAAGAGGAAGCTCCAAAATATTTGAAGGGGGTCAGTCTGGGTAAAATAAAAGAATTTAGAGAAAGAAAAACGTACTTTATCTGCTCAAGACAGCCTCTTAACAATACTTTACCATAACCTATATGCTAACTGTAGGAAATGGTGAGGCCCCCCTAAACGGTGTTCTTTTTTATACAAAGTCAGCTTATTGCCTCCACAATCTGGGTCCTCATTTTACCTACCTTGGAAGGATGGAAGGCTGAGTCAACCTTGAGCCTGGTGAGATTCGAATTTGCAGAATTTGGCAACTAAGTGCTACTTTAACAGCGCTTAGTCCACTGCGCCACCAGGCTCATCCTTAGCAATGGAGCAATCCTAGCAATGGAGGTTCCGATCCCAACTGTATTTGGAAGAAAAGGACTACACACATATCCTCTAGGCTGCTGAGAACAGCTTTGATTTCAGTGGACTAAAAGTTTGAAATAGAGAGATTTCCGTATTTATTGGTTCAGGGAAGTATCTATCACCAAGAATCATCATCAGAAAAGGTCACTTAAACCACTAAGAAATAATATTAGTGATAAATTATCATTATTACATAGCCTAATTTAGGCCCTGCTTATTTTTTTTCATTCTCTCCTGTCATGATTGTGTACAGTGATTGCAGCTTACAGTCTGAAAAAAAATGTTCATCTGTATCGTGAATTTAACATTAGCCTTAATCCATTACTGATCATTCATCCTAGTAACTTTTGTCTTTTTTCTTTACAGTTTCCTTGTCGATGACAGTCTTTATCTTCTGAAGGCCAATTCTGAGATTCTTAAAATAGACTAAAACCTGTGGCAGGGAGTAACTTGGAAAAAGCCATGGGCTGCCATCTATAAAAAAACACCCTGTTGCTTTGATTTCTAGCATTTGAGGAGTTTGATGTTCTAAGCCCACTTTGCTCTGATGATTGGTGACAATTTCCTCTCTATTGCTTCTGTTTTTACATCCCAACACCTTCCCTTTCAGAATTCTGTTGCCATAGTGTGATAACCTGATTGCCTTTTTTGCTTGAATGTATCGAGACACGCCTCTTGTCTCCCTGGGATTATTTTGGGTCCTTTCATTTGCCTTCTCCAGTTCTTCCTACACTTCTCTGAAGACAGCAGGGAAAGCTTTATTTATTTCATTCGGTTTCTTTTTTCATTTTTACAAACGTGGTTCTGTGGGTTTTGGCTGGTCCAGTAGACTGCATTGAAAGGACTTTGCAAGCCACTTGGGAAAGTAAAAGGCTGCAGCAGATCTGGTAAACCACACTCCATCTTTATGCTGCTGTTGACTTGAAATCCAGATTTTCAGACAAGTGGTCTTAAAATGCTGCTTCACTGAGAAGCTCCCTGTTTTTTTAACAAGCCATTGGGAGATCAGCACTATGCTCCCTACTTTCTTGTCGGTCATGAAAAAAGTAGAAAATGGATTCTATACTGCAGTGACTTTTTTAAAAAACAAATGAACTATAATATGTGGTGCTGGGGTCAACATTCTTCTGTCTCCAAAGCTTTGTGTGCATATATATATACATATATATATATATTCCATCACAGTAATCCTTATTCTTTCTTGTCATGGACATGCTCAGTCACATCATTTCATTGTATTATTAAACTGCTCCAAAAATCTTGAGAATATCACCACCACTACCAGATTTATTGGACTGTCATCAGAATTAGCTTCCAGCTGGAGGGGGAAAATCATGGCGAATTATTTAAAAATATTTTAATTAATCTTTTGGGATTAATTTGTGACATTTTAATGGCACAAACTATTCCTAGCAAGCTGCAAAAGCTGTTTGAGAAATTTCAAGACGAAGTGCAAAACAGATCTGGAGGGGAAATAAATAGCATTTCTTGTCTTCTCCACATCTGCTCCTTATTTTTAAAATAACAATACAGAAACTGGAGAGTGGGGTAATGGTTTTATATATGTATGTAATATGTGTGTGTCTGTATATATATCTTTTTTCCTGAATCATTTGTCACCCAAAATCCTGGAAGAAGTTTGCTATCTACTCTGTTGGGTCTTCTATGGCTATGCCCCATTGCTAGACCAGCCAAATCCATCTGTATTCAAAAGCAGGCTATTCCTATAGTTTCTTTTGGTGTTCAGCCATTTTCTTTCCTTTAATTGTAGGAAGGTTTAAATTAAGGGATGTCCATCTGAATTTGAAAGATGACAAAGTGCCTGAATATTTATGCCAAGAAACGTTGATTGTTTTGCAGAGACAGATGACCTCAGGATTTTGTTGCTCATTAAATTTTCTTATTGCTGAAGCCTTTCAGGGCATTCAATTCAGCAATACTTAACAGCGCTTAAAAGAACTCATTACATGTTGATTGTGAACACTTGAGCAATTTTCTGCCTGTGGGAAAACTAGAAAAAGTAACCTGAGGCCAAAGTGTCTTTTGCTTGAAGAGTGCCAAAGGATTCAGAAATTGCCTATGACCAGTGAAAAATCAAAATAAAATGTGCAATGGAGTGAGACTGTTCATGTGGGTATTTTGGCTCTATTCAGCCACCAGATGGCAGTGCTTGCCAATTCAGTGATTTGGAAGTGGTGTTTAAAACATAAGGTTTTGGTTCTATGTTTTTATTGTAAAATAATTTTAAACGGGAGCCTTTAATTAATTTATGTTATCAGGCTGCTGCACAAGAAAATTGGCAATAGCGGCTAGACTTTCCTGAACAACAGTTTGTTTATACTCATCCCTTTTAAGAAACAGTCATGGGGAACCCCATTTATTGCTGGTTGTACTGTTCTGCCTGACTTGGGGGGAGATGCTTTTGATGGTGACTCCCCAATCCTGAAGGATGTGCTTGGTATCTGTTCAGTGTGAAAAGGGTTCACATTGGCTGAGGAAGAGATTTAAAATTCCACTTTACTATATGCATTCCCACTTTCAGTTCTGGGAGAGAAAAGGAGCGCCTTTTATTATCGGTTTTTAATTCACCTCCGTTTGGCTAAAACTTTTCCACTTACTTTCAGTTCTCTGAAAACTAGAGCAGAAAGGTTGCTCACCTATAGTTCCTTGTCATAGGTAATACTGATTAGGCCTGATGAAAATTGAAATCCAGAATACCTGATCTGAAACCTGGTTACCTTCCTCTGGCAAAAATTCAAATATCTCCAAGACTAGCCGTGTAATCTTATACAAAGGAAATCCTTGTTTGACTGCCTTGTTTAGCAGATGTTCACAATTACTATGTGATGAAGAAATAATTTTACAACCAATCCTTGTATTTATGACCTTCACAGGTTTTAAAGCAAAGGAAAGCTGAAGTAAATACAGTTGTTTCACTTAGTGATTGCTTGGCTTAATGCCCGAGTGGCTGGTCCCAATTGTGGTTGCTAAATGTGAATACAAGACGAGATCATCAACATGAAGTTCCAGATGGCTTAGATTCAACAACAAAAAGTCATTATCTTACAAGATGTTGGCCTTCTCACATGAAATTTCATGCATCAATGCTGCTTTCACAAACTTTTCTGTGAGAATACCAGGTTAAAGTAATTAAAATAGACAAATGTTGATCATCTTGGACGATTTGGATGGTGATTATTTTAACTGAGGGAATCTAGGCTGGTTTACATTATTGCATGATGCTACCTGGAAAAAAATAGGTGATCTTAAATTTAAGCTTCTGGTGTTGGCAATATCTGGCAAAGTTCCAGGAATGGTAGGTTTCCCTATTGGGGAAGAAGTAGGGCAGGGTCTGGTTAGTTCTTGGATGGGACATCTAAGGGGGAATACCAGGATCACAAGCCAGGTTGGGAAGTTGAAAAATTATCCCAATATGAAACGACAAGCCTCTTCTGGAATGTTGCCATGGACATTACATAGCTGTGTTAAACAGTTTCCCCAAAAGTTAAGTTTGACTTGAAGATTTTATCTTTAAACCGCTGCAGCCTTTCTTTGTTACGTTTTGCTGCAGTTGGAGATTTGATTGTTCTTCTGGAAGCAATCAAGCTTAGGAATGATTTCAGACTGAAATGTTAGAGTCCGCTGGCCTTCTTGTTCTTTTGTATGTCTTAATTAGATAGGACAAATCAGGAAAATGAAATCTTCCTTTCTCCAATCATAAACAGGTACCACATTTTGCAGCAGAGTGTATGGAGTTCTTCAAAGATGAAAGCTTATTTGACTGAAGCATCTTCTGGCAGCATTCTGCAAGCCAGCATTGTATATGTGACAATAGGGAGCAAGAGAAGCTGCTTGTTGTATAGAACTGAAGCATTGTGAAAGCAGAAATAGGAGTCTTGGAAATCTGACATTGTCCTGATTCCCATTTGTGAGTCAGCACTTCTGTTCAAAAGTGCTGCTTCGCAAAACAGAGAGTGTGTCAGTGGTAACAGCGGGTTCAAAATAGTCAGGATGGGCCACCATAATCATAAAATTGAAGCCTTGCTCCTTTTCTTCTTTTTAACATGCATCATAACACACTTTAAAAGAGGCTGGACTTTGGCTGGATGGTCGTAGCAGTTATGTCAGGTTTTTGGGCTGTCTTGCAGACACGGCTGAAGTGGGCAGACTGGAAACCATCCAGGCAAGGGGAGTTGTCCGAAGATCCTGAGACCTATATTTGTGAGAGATGCTTGTTTTTGTTGCCCAGCTACAGGCAGACACCACTTTTTAAATGCAAGGCTGTTTTTGCATGTCTAATTTTATATAGTACATCCAACTTCAGGTTAGATGTATGAATTGGATTAATAGTAATCCTATTGTTACTTTCCAAAAGTCACTATGTCCCCCATCCTGTTTCAAAGGGATGTACTTTCCACAAGCTTTGCCAATCCTTTTGGCCTTCAGCTTGGAGCCTGGACAGCTGGAGATGTCCTGTTACTGGCGTTGGGGATCTATATTAGGCTGCATCTTAGTTTGGTTAACCAAAGAGAACAAAATATGATGTGCATATTTTTGCTTTGCTTTGCCTCAAGGGGGACAATCTGCATGTTGTTCAATATTAACTCACTGCAGCCTGTATCAGAAAGCTCAATGTTAACTGACTGGTCTCTGGAAGGCCTCAGATTGCCCATCGCTTGGATAGCCAATAAATGAAACAAAAAAGGGAGCTAAAAATGCTGGTTCTGAAGGTGTGGAGGGCTCTTGAGCAAGCATTGAAATTGAAGATTGGTAGCATTGTTTCTAATTGTGCCCATGCAGAGCAATCCTTACTGACTGCCCACCCAGTGTTTAAGTATATGAAATCAGTGGCATTTTTGCTGAAGGTCCAAGAGCTGCTTTCCTGTTTAGGAGAGGCAGCTGTTAGGGCTTTTAATTCCTAAGTGGAAAATAGAAAGGAATAGGAAACATGTTTGTAGCAGAACCATTACCAGATGTACTATTGGACAATTTTCAGTTCCTGTGACTAAAATAATAGCAGTAACAGAGTTGGAAGGGACCTTGGAGGTCATCTAGTCCAACCCCCTGCTCACGCAGGAGACCTATACTTGGGATTCAAACCACCAAACTGCCAATTTTTCTGATCGACAAGCTCAGCGTCTTAGCCACTGATCCACGTAGCCAGGCTAAATCTCATAGGAATCTCATAGGAACAATTGTAATTGTGCTGCTGTTCTAAAGCTGTTCTGGATTCTATGCTGGGAAGAATGTTTTGTAAACGGGGAAAAAATCCATCCCTTCCTTCCTTCCTTCCTTCCTTCCTTCCTTCCTTCCTTCCTTCCTTCCTTCCTTCCTTCCTTCCTTTTTTTTTTTTTTTGAAAAAAATTAATTTATATGCCGCCCTTCTCTGGAGACTCAGGGTGGCTTACAATGTGTTAAGCAATAGCCTTCATACTTTTGTATATTTATACAAAGTCAGCTTATTGCCCCCACAAATTGGGTCCTGAATTTACCTACCTTAGAAAGGATGGAAGGCTGAGTCAGCCTTGAGCCTGGTGAGATTCGAACTTAGAATAATTGCAGACAGCTGGAGTTAAATTACAATGCATTCGTCTGCTGAGCTATCCAGGCTTCCTTCCTTCCTTCCATTGGAAGTGGTGGGTGCTTCATCACGGGATGTTTTCAAGAAGAGATTGGACAATCATTTGTCCATTTGCTTCAACAGGGGTTTAGACTAGAATAGGCCTCTTCCAACCCTATTCTATGTTCAGATCCTGACCTAAAGGTCAGTGGGAGGAAAGCCTTCTTCCTACCTTCTTCCTAGGCCTGTTAAGGGCCTCCGGTTTGTGAAAATACATGTAGAATATGCTAGCTTTATAACTAAGTATGTTGTGTGAACACAGTTGATTTAATTTGGTAGACCATAGTCTAGTAAACCATATGCTAGTAATTTGTGCAAACAGATCTAAGTTAGAAGCTCCAGGTGTGGTATGTATGGGAGGAATAGTGCAATCAATAGATCATGAAAAATGATGGTGAGGAGAATAAACTGGCAGGAGAAAAGCCAGTTTCCTATCCAGAAGGCTGTGGGTGCATTCCTATTGCTAACCCATAGACCATGAATATATTGTGCAATTAAGCCAATTATAGTTCATTAAGTGAACCTTGGGGGAAAAAAACCCTTGGCTTATCGTGAACTCAATCCTAATCTTAGTAGTACCACTCATGCTCTCCCCACTGTGCTGAGAAGGAGTTCTGTGAAAAGAAGATTCACTTCGTGCTAATTTTTGATGTCTGATACATTTTCAGTGAGATAGTAAGTGCTCTAGTGTCTCAAATGCAAGCTAAATTGTAATAATGGGACTTTTTCACGGTGTTGCTCTTGTCCCACCACCCTTTCCATTCCAGAAGAGAAATTCAATAACTTTTTTTTTCCTGGGTGATACCTTTAGTCCCAATTCTGTTTGGAAACCAACCCATTCTTGCAATGAATTGGAAATTATGGGAAAATCATAAAAAAAAAACCCACCCACTCTTTCTTCTGGGACTCCAGATGCCTCATAAATCATATCCTTATAAATGTGATACCAGGATTTAAGTTTAAATCCTGCCTTTCCTTTGCAAATAGCTTATATGAAGTTCCTAGGCAGGCAACTCCCCTTCTTTCTGTTGAATAGGGTAAGGGTGGTGGAATTTCAACTGTGAAACATCTTTGTCCGCCCTAAGATTTTATATATGTCAAGAAGGAAAAGCACAATTGTATTAAAATATTGCATAAAAGATAATATATTCTGTTTAAATATATCCATCTGTCCAAACATATCCATCTCCCAGGTACTTGGTAGTATTTTTATTGCTACTACTGGAAGTCAGCTGAAAGAAACTATTAAATCCCAGATAACATACTGGACAGTCAACAGCATTCCTCTTAATGGGTTACATTGTACAGACTCTTCTAGGGGAGACATCCTGCTGTAATTGAATTTCTGCTGTTTTTTTTGTTTTTTTAAAATGTGTGTGTAATTTCCAATAAAAATGATTCAGTTTAAATGCTAAACTCTTGATGACCTTATTTAGCAGCTTGTAACTGCCATGGAAAATCCTTCTATCATATTGCTATCTCTTTAATCTCCCTTTGTCTTTGAAGCTTGGCTTGGTTAAAGGGCAGCTGCTGAAGTCTGTGAGTTTCCCAATGTGTGAGAATGCTTACCGACAAGCAAGTCAGTGATGTATCTTCTGCCTACAACAGTGTTTCTCAACTTTGGAAGCTTGAAGATGGGTGGACTTCAAGTCACAGAATCCCCCAGCCAGTGCTGCCGGCTGGGGGATTCTGAGATTTGAAGTCCACCCATCTTCAAGCTTCCAAGATTGAGAAACACTAGCCTACAAGCTGACTTTTTCCTAAATCAGGGAATTTGAAAAAGGAAAAAGGCGGCCTGTAGGCAGAAGGTACATCTGTTTCACCAGCTGTGCTAAGAAGTGATCACCCTATGAGTGACACCTTCACAGTCCTATCTTCTTTCTGAAATGCCACAATTCAGTCATCGATTTACAAATGGAAAATTCGGTAGATGTAACGAACTACTTAAAATACTACATTTTAGTTTTAGAAATGTTTGGCTGTTAGATACGTTTACTTGTATTCTGTTTAATAATGTCTTTGTGGCAGAAATGCCATAACAACACACACACACACACACACACACACACACAGGAGGCAGCAATAGATGGTAGAAATACTTGTAATGACTTCAATGCCACCAAGCCTTGAACATAATTATTTCAATAGACTGGTGGTTGTTGTTTTTCGAGGAAAATACATGTACAGTATATAAGATCCTCTGCTTTTAGTATGTTCTCTTCTAATCTGAAAATAACTTTTGGGCATTAAGGAACCATACAATCTGCAGAATTTACATAATGCCTTGGCTATCGTTGATGCTGCTTACAACATAATTGAAATCACAACCCCTGCTTTTTGTGTTTTCTTGTCAATGTACCCAAACCTTAACTCCTCAGGTGATGCAACTAAATTAGGGTGAAGGGAAAATGAACTGAAATAAAAGTATTATGGCTGAGTTCAATTTACATTCCAAGCAACTTTAAAAAAAAAAGTTTGGCAGTTCCCTCTGACTGCCACCATATTGTGAATTCAAAATGGTTCTCATATTAATTCCTTCAAGAAGGACAGCATGAAGAGGAAAACAGAAATTCAATAAGCATGCAGCACTTCCCAAAATGGACATATTTATTTTATACAGCCCCAGCCAGATTAGATAACAAATTCTTCAAAAAGTTAAGTTGTTCTAAAATTTATTTGGCAGAATAAAAAGCCCAGAATTAAAGTGCTCCAAGAGATGAAGGATAGAGGGGGATTTGGCTTGCCTAAGTGAGAGTATTACTATCAAGCTGCAAATTTAGTTTGGGTAAGGGATTGGATTCTGCTAAGAAGGAGACAGCTGTTGGTTCTGGAAGGTTCGGGGCTGCAACAGGGTTGGCATTTTTTGTGGCAAAACAAGGTAAAGAAATATACGAGTTTCTCAGGTCATTATTTAAGAAATATCTTAATTGAAACATGGAGGAAAATTAAGGATAAATTCTACTCTTTGACCCCCTCTCGTGGTTGGTCCCATTAGAAGCCACAACACATATTCCTTTTTATAACAAAGAAAAACTTCTATCTTACCGGGAGTTGCTGGATAGCCAAGATCACCTAAAAACAAGAACCGAACTAGATTTACAGGGAATGGAATTGGACTGGTGGTCTTACTCGCAGATCAACTCTAAATATAAAAAGGATAAGGAGCAAGGAGGTATAGATATGACCCTGCAGGAGGTGGATAAGATCATACTAGGAAGGGAGGAAAAAATGTTAGCCAAGATCTATAAACTCTTAATAAGTTATTGGATCGGAAACGAGATTGTTAAAGATTCAGTGATTGCCTGGGGGAGAAATATTGGTCACTCAATCAAGTTGACAAAATGGGAAGAAATTTGGACCAGACAACTGAAAATTTTAATGGCAACCACTTATAAGGAAAATCTGTATAAGATGCTGTACAGGTGGTACCTCCCCCCTGCTCAATTATCCAAAATGTTTCCTGGACTGTCCCCAAATTGTTGGAAGTGTGGGGAGGTAGGTACCTATTTTCACACATGGTGGACTTGTCCTAGGGTAACTGAATTATGGAAATTTATTCAGAGGTGGCTGCTAGAAATCACTGGATATAAATTGCAACTGAAACCAGAATATTACCTATTAAATATTAGGCCAGACAAGATAGGCACGAGTAAATGGTGTTTAATTGTATATATTACAACTGCAGCAAGAATATGTCTCGCCCAAAATTGGAAGGGGAAAGACCTACCGTCAGAAGACTTGATCTTAGGGAAAGTTATTGAATATGCAGAAGCCGATAGGCTAACAAGAACTTTGAGAGATCAAAAAGAATCCGCATATTTTCAATGCTGGGACCAGTGGTATACTTGGCTAAATAATAGAATAAAAAGAAGATAAGTTAGCATAACTTTTATTTCTTATTTGTATATTTGGACTGAAGATAATGTATTGTGTAAGGTTCTCAGCGCGATCTCTATGTTGTTATATATTTTGTTTGTAAAGAAATAAATAAAAATTTATTTTAAAAAAATAAGCATGCAGTACCTCCTAATAGATGTCCATAAAACATTGGTTTTTAAATGAAAGCTACCCAGTATGCTCAGATATTTTTTATAACATATGCTGTAGTATTTATTTACTTTTCTGTCTCAGTATTGGGGTGGATCCAGTTTTAATTATATTTTGTATCTATTGAAATCTAGTGCACCTTTTTTGTCCTAGATCTTGTAAACTTTCTTCTTCCTGATTTTTCTTGCTTTCTTCCCCCACCATTTAGCAGAATCCTCAGTAATCTGGGTTACATAATACATAATGTGACATGAGAATTCAAGCAACTGAGACTTTTAACCACGGTTAAGCAAATCATACCTTAATATATTATGCAAAACAAATCAGTAAACTGTTTATGATGCACCTCCCTCCTTAGAGATTTTTCCATGAAGCTTTTTAGGACTTGTGATAAATATTTCTGGAATTATTTTTCTTGTAGCTATGAAGCTTGATTACTTGAGAACAGAGGACTTAGGAAGTAAACTTCCTCAGAAAATAGCTTATCTTCTAGCAGCAATTTTCTCAGGCAATCAGGGGAAAAAAATGTTGAGAAGTGTCTAGTCTGTTCAATAGAACACCAAAACAGGATTCTTCTGCCAAAAACAGGCAATATATATATTTATTGAAATAGGCAGGCTATTTTGTGGTTAATTGTGGATTGCTTGCTCAGCTTTGGTATCCAATATATTAGCAATCTTTTCCAGTTTGATGTTCTTCAAATATATTGGGCTCCAAATGTTATGTTTGCCAACCACCATGGTCTTGGAAGTCTTACACACCTGGAGAATACCAAACTGGAGAAAACTGCCCCCCCCTTTTTACTGTAGTTGTAGAGGTACAACTTTGCTGTTGCTGTTCTAAATGAAAAATGTGGTATTGTGTCCCTGATCTAACTATAGGTGGGGTATAGAATTACATACATATAGCATTTTTTCATTCTATGGACAGTAACAATGAATAAAATCTGCAAAGGGATTTGGTTCAGATTATTGAAACTATCCTCTTTTGGCAATAAATGTGAATTCAGATATGATCAAAACAGAGACAACAGGATCTAAACACAAAGACTCCAACACAAAAAATAATGGGAAGAATGAGCAAGCTGAGTTTTTATGCAACATCATGCTTCTTTGACAAGAGAAAAACATAACTTCTAGACAAAATGGAATCAAGCAAACTTTTGTGCATGGACGAAGAAGATCCCTTGTACATCATCAACTCCAATCTTCAGGGTTGGAGGCATCTTGTAGGAATGGAAGTCATGAATATGATAGCCATTTTTTTCAAACGATTCCTTGATGTCTGCTTCACTCAGGGGCACAACTACCAGCTTTGCTTCTCCTGCTAAGTAGAAAGACTCTTCCAAACCTCCAATCATGAGAAAATGGCCACCAGATTTAAGGAGTCTGGTGACATTCTGAAAAGCTTTATCATAGCTTGGGCGATCAGGGCTCGCAGCCTCTAGGCAAAAAGTAGAAATCAAAGCATCAGCTGGTTGGGTGAGCAAAGAACCCAGTGGGTCAGGTTGATGGATGTCAATGGGAAGGATCCTTTTCAGCTTCTTTTTCAGCTTTTTCTCTTTCTCCTTCCACGACTCCCTATAGTCACCAGGAAGAAAAAAAGGGAGGCAAAGCATATTTATGGCTGGTATGAAACATGGAAAGTTTAATTCTAATATCGAAATGGAGTCATGTGTCAAATCACTGTTATTACATGAGATGGTACATAGATCAGTCTGGCTCCTGGCTCATATTTTCAGGTACAATATAATCTTCGCTTTCTTTTCCCACAAATCATGTTGGGGGCCTGCCTAACCACTTTTTAAGTGGACATAAATTCCAAGAATATATAGCTTTTCCCTAAATCCAAAAGCAAAGTCTCAGTTTCTTACCCTTTGCCCTCAATTTTACAAACGTGCTGGATATAAGGGGACCAGTCAAAGCCATCCTTGTCTTCATTGTGCACCCAGTTGTGAATGAAATCCCGGTTCACTTCCAGGAAGTCGGTGGCTACAATCTCTTCAAAGTAGTCACAGGCACTGAGGAGCTGGTAGATGGTTGGCCCTGTGCCAATATCAATCAGTGTGTGGCCAGTGATTTTTCCTGCAAGGGATTTAAAAGGGGCGGGGGGGGGTGTGACACCAAGATTTGTAAAAATCAGAAATGTTTATTTAAATATCAAAACTTAGGCTAGCTAGTGAGAATGAAGTGGAATTGGAGGAGGGGGAGGGGGAGCCATTGGAATATGTTGCTTGGATACACACTGAGAGTCCTCTCTCATACTTAATCCCATTGGCCCCAAAGTGTCATCCAGAAAATGATTTCTTTTGTTTTTCATCACAGCACTATAGAATCCTAAGCACATGTGTGGAAGGAAAGCAGGGAAATGGCTCTCTAGGGAATAATATAATATTAAATAGTACCTTCTATTCATTTTTAGTTTCCTCTTTAGCTTTGTGCTAAACACCTCAGGTGCTGCTGTTGTAAGAAATTAGGCTATTGCCTTGACAGAAATAGAGGACTAGCCCATTTGACATTCTAAGAGGCAGACAAATTTTCATTAAAATTTCAGGGATTGAGTCAAAGGCTTTTTGTAGGCAAAGAATTATTCCAGGATTCTTAACCTACTAAGTTTAAGCATTATTAAAACAATATAACAAGGAGAGGGGTTAGTATAACACTTCTTATCTGTGATGTCCCACAGCATACATTTAACAGCAACTTGTATATTATCTTTCCACCATCAAAAAAGTCAATAATTCATCAAAGAGAGTGGACAAGGCTGCTTCATATTTGCATTTTTTAAATTTATAAATATGCATGAACATTTCAAAATCTTTACTGGATTTGAATAAGGGTAAAAGTTCCCCTCTCACATATGTGCTAGTCGTTCCTGACTCTAGGGGGTGGTGTTCATCTCTGTTTCAAAGCCAAAAAGCCAGTGCTGTCTGAAGATGTCTCTGTGGTCATGTGGCAGTCATGACTAAATGCCAGAGGCACATGGAACGCTGTTACCTTCCCACCAAAGGTGGTCCCTATTTTTCTACTTGCATTTTTTACGTGCTTTCAAACTGCTAAGTTGGCAGAAACTGGGACAAGTAACGGGAGCTCACCCCATTACGTGGCACTAGGGTTTCAAACCACTGAACTGCTGACCTTTCGATCAACAAACTCAGCATCTTGGCCACTGAGCCACCATGTCCTTCTCAGATTTGAATAGAAATACAGTATACTTGCAGGAAGACCAGGCACGGTCAACTATATGATGTTGAGGGATCAGTTCAAGACCCCTGTTCTCCTTTCATATCATTTTTAATTCTTAACATTAGATGCAGATTTCTTAATCTTCAGGTACAGGGTGCCTGGACATTTGCATCTTTCTTTAATAGCCTTTCAGTTAGATTACAACATTTTGTCAAGAAGAAAGTATATAGTCACAACAGCTATTCTAGTAGAACTAAGTGCTAATATGCAAATAAGATTATTTGTCTTGACTGGTAACGGAGCTGCTAGGTAAAAGAGAATGCTTTGTTTCAACCTGGTTGATTCAACCCAAGTTTCAAAAATCAAAACCACGCCCATTAGCAAATAAGCATTTAAATAAAAAAGATTGCCACCAAATCTGATGGGAGCAAGGGGTTTCATTATCTGCAGATTCATAAACAGGACAAATGTTAATTAAAACCAAACCTTGCCATTTGCTCTTCCATGGGGAATATCCAAGATAGGATGGACAAGGATTGTTTGCTCAGATGGCCATTCCAGGCATTGCTGGAGAAGAGCCTCTATTCCTCAAATATTCTAAACTAGGCAGATGATGATGGAGGAGGAGAAGAAGAAGAAGAAGAAGAAGAAGAAGAAGAAGAAGAAGAAGAAGAAGAGGAAGAGGAAGAGGAAGAGGAAGAGGAAGAGGAAGAGGAAGAGGAAGAGGAAGAGGAAGAAGAAGAAGAAGAAGAAGAAGAAGAAGAAGAAGAAGAAGAAGAAGAAGAAGAAGAAGAAAGAAGAAGAAGATAAATTAAAAATGTATTGATCAGTTTCACCATGAGTTCACTCTGGTGAATTTTTCTAATTGTGTCAAAACTCAGAAGCAGGTATTTTCATACCCACCCCTCAGCTTCATTGTAACATTATAACAACTCTGCAAGAGAAGGGCAGGTCTTGCAAGATGGTCTTTTGGCTCAGATTTTGAGATGTAAAAGTCATAATTTTGAAAGAGCTAAACTGTTTTCTTACTATAAAAATCTTCAAAAGGTTAGTACTGGCCCACCTGAAAGCTATCACAGATCTGCTGCTAGACTCTCTGCAATTTGCCTACCATGAATATATCAGCAGGTGATGCTGTCGATATAGCATTGCACTACATCTTACAGCATTTAGAATCCCCAAAGAACTATGCAAGGGTCCTTTTTGTAGACCTCAGCTTCGCATTCAACACTATCATTCCAGAAATCCTCTTCTCTAAACTGATACCTGTGCCTGATCACGCATGTAGATTGATTATAAACTTTCTAATGAATAAGAAGCAGCAGGTTAAGCTAAGGAAAATCACACTGAATACCAGTTCAATTAGCACAGGACTCTGTGCTTTCTCCGTTACTCTTTTCTCTCTATACCAATGACTGCATCTTGGAGAATCCTTCTGTTAAAATACTGTGGTTTGCAAATGATAAAATACTGTGGTTTGCAGTCATTGGTCTCAAATCGAAACGATGATGAGTCTGCACAGAGACAAGAGGTAGATCTGGCCCTGGCCCTGGGGTGCAGCCAGAATTGGACTGGAGCTGAACATTCTTAAAACTGTAGAGATGATAGTAGGTTTTAGAAGAAGCTTTCCTATTTTACCAAGTCTTACAATATTAGACAATACAGTATCAACAATAGAGATCTTCATGTTTCTGGGTTCTATTATCTCCCAGGACTTGAAATTGACACCTAACATTAGAACCATCATTTAAAAGGCACAAAAAAGAATGTTCGAATCAACTGAAAAAGAATCAACTGAAAAAGCTCAGATTGCCCAAGGATCTGCTGATACATTTCTACAGAGGAATTATTGAGTCTGTCATTTGTACCTCAGTAAGAACAACCAAACAGAATTGGTCCAAACTTTAATGGATAATTGCGACTGCAGAAAAAATAATTTCAGCCAGCCTGCCTTCCATTAAGGTCTGATTACTGCACGAACCAGAAAGAGGACTGAGAAAGTATCTACAGACCCCTCACATCCTGGACATAATCTGTTTCAACTTCTCTCCTCAGGACGCCACTATAAGGTATTGCATGCCAAAATAACTAGACTCAAAGATAGTTTCTCTCTCCCCCCCCCCAACCCCCATGCCATCACTCTGCTGAACACTTAATTCCCACAGCATTGTCTTAGGCCTAAGATATTTACCTATGTAGTTGGCTGTACTGCTATTATCATCTTTCTTATCTTCCCTACTATCTTCCCCTATTGTTTTCTTGTGATTTATCACTTGTTGTTTGTATCATATGATTAATTATTGTAACTATGATTTATGATCTATGATCTATAATTTTTTATTGTATGTATGTACATTGAGAGCTTATGCACTAAAGACAAATTCCTTGTGTGTCCAATCACCCTTGGTAATAGTATTCTATTCTATTCTATTCTATTCTATTCTATTCTATTCTATTCTATTCTATTCTATTCTATTCTATTCTATTCTATTCTATTCTATTCTATTCTATTCTATTCTATTCTATTCTACTCTACTCTACTCTACTCTACTCTACTCTACTCTACTCTACTCTACTCTACTCTACTCTACTCTATTCCTCTACCCTACCCTACCCTACCCTACCCTACTCTACTCTACTCTACTCTATTTTCCTGATTATCGAGGTTAGGATTTTGAAAATGTATTAACAAATATTCTATTAACAGGAGGGGAAATAATCTAGGAGGAGAGACCACAGAATGTTCCAATCAGAGAAAAAAAAATAATGTTAAGTATCAGGAGCCCCTTCCAACCAATGGAAATCTTGGTAACCCCTTACCTGTGGCAAAGGCATCTGCCAGGCAACGGAGCTTCCAGGGCACAACAAACTCCTCACTGGAGAAATTGGCACGTGGCGGCACGTAGTTGTTCTGCAAGTAAGCCAAGGGATTGAACTTCTGGTAGTTTTCAGCCATAGCTGCAACACCAATGGCATTCATGGCTTTGGAGATACTTAGCTGTATTCAGCTCACCTACTGCGCTTGGAATTGACAAGTGGCGGTTTTATAGCCCTGTGTGTCCAAGGTATTAGAACAAGTTAATGGACCCAATGCAATTAGTGGCAAGTACTTTGAGCTGATACCATCAGAGATTCCCTGTAGGGTATCTATAAATTGGAGTCATTTGTCCAATACACATCTACGCCCTTTCATAGAGTAATTGAGAAGACCTTTCAAAGAGCTTGATGAAAGCTCTGGCAAAGCGGTTGGGGGAAGGCAAGGGAATGGAGTGTGTATCTTGTACTGGACAGTCATTTAATAACTGTATTGAAAGGACACTTTATTGAGGTTGTACATTCAGTATAACAAAATTAGTGTCAGGAACCAGGGAGGGCAATATGGTATAACAGATACCACTGTCCTTCAGGGAAAGATCTTGTTCCCAAATAATGCATAGCTCTTGAATTTAATATATGATCCACCCTCCCACTTTTGAGAGGCAGGAAATAGCCGGTGTAAATCAAGTTCCTTCTATATCATCAAATCACCTTAGATACAATCCAGATGGGACAATGACTCTCACCCAGCCCCCACCAAGAGATGCCAATCTTTCATTACTTAGACCAGACTACACATTATATAGAAGATTTGCAATCAGAACCCCAAACATTGAAAAATAAAGCACAGTGAAGCAAAAATAGGTATCCTCACTCTCAACTGCTTTCCTTAGATAATAGAACCGGAACAGAACATAATAGAATAGAATACAATAGTAGAGTCGGAAGAGCCCTTGGAGGTCTTGTATTCCAACCCTCTAGTCAAGCAGGAGACCCTACACCATTTCAGACAAATGGCTGCTCATCATATATTTAAAAGCCTCCAGTGATGGAGCATCCAGAACTTTTGAAGGCAAGCAGTTCCACTAGTTTATTGTTCTCTTTAGTTCTATGTTGCTTCCCCTCTTGGTTAATTTCCATTGCTTCTTGTCTTTCCTTTTGGTGCTTTGGAAAATAGGCTGCCCCCCTTCTTTTTTGTAGCAGCCCCTCAGATATTGGGACACTGCTATCGTATGGCCCCTAGCCCTTCTTTTCACTAGACTGGACATATTGTAGCTGAGTTGTACCCAATTCCTACAGTCATTCTTCATATGTTTTAGTCTTCAAGTAAAGACTAAAAGACTCATAGTATGTTGCTCTTCTCTGCACACTTTCCAGAGTCTCATTATCTTTTTAACACTGTGGTGACCAAAACTGGATGCAATATTCCAAGTGTGGTCTTGTAAAGGCCTTATAAAGGAGGGCTGATACTTCACATGATCTTGATTCTATTCCTCTGGGATTGCATTGGCTTTTTGGGTGGCTGCAACATACTACTGGCTCATATTTAAGTGATTGTCCACTAGGACTCCAAGATCCCTTTCACAGTTACTGACATTTAGCCAAGTTTCACCTAATTTATACCTGTACATTTTGTTTTTCTGGCCTAAGTGTAAAATCTTACTTTCATTGAATTTCATTTTGTTAGATGGGACCCAGTGTTCAAGTCTGTCGAAATCCATCTGGATCTTTAACTTATCTTCTGGAGTGTTGGCTATTCCTGCCAGCTTGGTATCATCTGCAAATTTGATAAATTCTCCTTCTATTCCCTTATCTAAATTGTTTATAAAGATATTGATAGAATCCTATGGTACCTTACTACATACTTCCCTCTATGTAGATGCAGCTCCATTAAGGGCTACTTGTTGAGTATGGTTGTCAGCTAGTTACAAATCCATCTGGTGGTAATGCCATCACATTTTTCTAGCATATTAAGAAGTAGGTTGTGGTCTATGTGGTCAAATGCCTTATTGAAATGCAAATATACTATATCCATAACATTTTGCTAATCCACTAATTTAATCACTTTGTCAAAGAATGAGAAGATTTGTTTGGCATGATCTGTTTTTGACAAACCTTTGTTAGCTTCTGATTGTTACTTTTGCTTGCTTCTAGGTGTTCACAGATCCTTTTTTAAAATGATCTTTTCTATGATCTTTCCAGATATTAATGTCACACTGATTGATATGTAGTTTCCTGAATCTTTTCTTTCTTTTTTGAAGATGGGAACCATATCAGCTCTTTTCCAGTCCTTTGGTAGTTCCTTGGTACTTCAGGATGTTTGAAAGATATGGTTCAATGGTTCCAAGATCACGTGTACCAGCTCCTTCAGAACTCTGGGATGTAATCCTGGTGACTGGAATAATTTAGAATGGTCAGGGTTCTCTTACAATTGTTCTCCAACTCATCTAGAATGGGCAGATGTTCTCTTACAAGTGTTTTCCAATTCATCTAGAGTGGACAGTTGTTCTCTTACAGGTGTTCTCCAACTCATCTAGAATGGACAGGTGTTTCCTTGTCTATTTTAATTTAAATTTCTATTCCATCTTTTATAGTTCTCTTTTTGGTAGGATGGGCTATTTTTTTCTTTTTGTGTGAAGACAAATGCAAAGAAAAAATTAAGTAACTCTGCTTTCTCCCTGCTGCTCATCACTTCCTAGCCATCTTCTCCCATTAGCGGACCAATTGTTTCTTTGACTTTTTTATTGTTTTTTATGTTGTTTTTTATATGTTAAAATAATTTTTTAGAAGTATTTTTGACATTTGTTGCAAGTCTCACTTCATTCTGAGCCTTAGCATTACCTTTTGCAGGTTTGGGCCTTATGCTGATATTCTGCCTTAGTTATGTATCCGTCTTTCCATTTTTTTTATACATCCATTTTGTCTTATCGGTTTATCAGAGAGGTCTTTGTGCAATCATGCTGATTTTTTCTTGGAGTTCTTATTTTTCTTTTTGATTATGTTCTATTGCTTGTGTCTGCATTATATTGAATTCTAATACGACATGCTCACTCTCCCCCAAGAATCCTGTGACTTCAAGCCCTTCTATCATTTCTTCTCTGTTAGTAAGAATTAGGTCCAGTATAACAGACCCTCTAATCCCTTCTCTACCTTTTGGATGACAAAGTTGTCAGCTAGGTTGGTCAGGAACCTGCTCCCATTTAATGCAGAGTTTGTCTTCCAGTTGATGTTAGGATAGTTAAAGTCCTCCATTGTGTTTCCTGCTAACTGATTAGAACAACGTTCATCTATTTCCGGGAGTATTTAATTTTTATTCTTATACTGTGTTTCTGATTAAACTGATCTTCAATTCATAGG
Organism: Coluber constrictor foxii; assembly: GCA_038048745.1. Taxonomy (NCBI): domain Eukaryota; kingdom Metazoa; phylum Chordata; class Lepidosauria; order Squamata; family Colubridae; genus Coluber; species Coluber constrictor. The sequence continues at coordinate 79,187,777 of CM075961.1, forward strand.
GATTGTTCAATTTTTCAAAGTTCGGATAGAAGTAAAAGTGCCATGCAATATTAAAAATATAATATTTTTAACAATATTAATTGTTAAAAAGAAATACTACACTTAGTTGATACATCTAACTTCAATAGATACATCAAAGATATTTGGCATGTTTGGATAGAACAATGAAAATGTTTGCCTGTTGACTGACATAATTATGACATTTTCTGCTCTTTACAACTGCTGATAAGGCACTATCGGCTGTATATCCTGTTGATCCCTTTGAGGTTATAAAATGATATAACCTTCTCTATGCAAGTGCATCCAAATGCACTGAATTACAATCCCGTCATCGCTAGTGCATTATTGCTGGCTGAGATGGCAGGAACATCTGGAAGATATCAGATTGGGGAAGGCAGCTTTAGACCCAGTCTGCAATGTGATCCTTAACATGAGTGGAAGATGTAGAACACAGAAGAAATCTGCATCTCCTTCCCCTTCTCATCACATTTTTGAATGTATTAACAAAGTATGGAAGAGTAAGAAATAAAAGTTACAGAGCCATGAAGCCAGGGTGAAATCCAACAAGTTCTGACAGGTTGTGAAGAACCAGTAGTATAAATTTTGAGCAGTTCGGAGAACCGGTAGCGGAAGTTTTGAGTAGTTTGGAGAACTGGCAAATACCACCTCTGGCTGGCCACCTCTAGCTAGTCCCCCCCAGAGTAGGGTGGGGATTTTGCAGTATCCTTCCCCTGCCATGCCCATCAAGCCACACCACTCCCACCAAGCCACCCCCACAGAACCGATAGTAAATAAATTTGGATTTCACAACTGCATGAAGCATGTAGAGTTGAATGTGAATATCAGAGAGTAATCTTTATTTCAAAAGGAAACATACTACATGTTCTGCTTTGAATTCCACAAATCACCCTGTTTTGCAGAATTGGATGGAGAGAAAATAGTGTAACTGTTCCCAATCTGCTGACCTCCCCTGGTTGGGAATTCCAGAGGACAAGGCAAAATGTTTGTTGCAAAACAAAGGAAGGAGGTGGAGAGAAAGTAAATTTTGTTGTAGCCTACCTGCTATGATGGAAAATACTTTATTGCGGGAGGGGTGGAGGAAAAAGGCATCAGTAGAACTATATATCTTTTATGGGAGCTAACTTCAATGTTTTAATATCTCTTTTCTGTTGATTTGCTTAGTCATGATATTTCATTATTTTAATAATGCAGCAGTCAAATCAAAGAAAACGGTTCACCTTTGCCAAAGATATGACTTGATCTTATCAAAATCTAGTAAAACTAAGTACACAAAGAATTGCTCTATGTAAAACTGAAAGTTACTATGGAATGGGGCTTCCAAAGTATTCCAGTTGTACTATTCTTTTCTTTCTTCTGAGAAAGAAGGAGGAGAAATTATGCTCTCATATTACTTTTTTCCAGCTGCTTATTTTTGCCTTTTTACTGCTAGTTCTATGCCCTAATTTGCTTCACCCATCCCAGACTGAGATACAGTTAGAAACTGCATCAATCACAGGGAGATAATGGACTTAATGAATAACATAAATGGGAAGTTAGAAAGTGCTCCACAAGGGATAATGAATTATGATCAAAAAGCCCAGGAAATAGAGGAGACAATGGAAAGACCGGGGAAAAGGCAGAACTAAATAAACAAGCAAAACAAGAAGCTAAGAGGGAGAAGATTATAAAAACTTGTGAAGCAATTCAGGGAAAATATATGTTAAAAGACCAAAAAATGATACGGGATAAACAGAAAGATACCTTTAAAAAGAAAATGGAGAGTTGGGCAGATCCTATGGAGGCTTGGAAGTGAAAGATAGTAGAGGTGGAAGAAATATTTAAGCTAACCAGGAAAGAGGTAGATAGAGATGAAGACCCAAGGGAGGAATTTGGGAGGCAAGTCAAAAAATGAGTAACAATTGAAATATTAAAACAGGCAAGACATGATGGTTAGAGGAAATGTTTTGTAACACAAGATTGGCTTTGCTAGGAGCTAGTAGAGAGGCATACAAAAAATAGGGGGAATATTATTATGCATATTTTTTATATAATATAGTAAAAGTAATAGCTAGACACAAAGATTAGAGGTTGAAAGGGTGATACTACGTATGTTCTAACAATACTTTTATTGTTATTAGAATTGGGGATTAAAATGTTGAACAATTAAATAATGAAGACTAATATTATAATACAAATGTCAAGCCAAAACAAATATGTATAAGAATCTTATTACAATTACATGTTTGATTTAAATAACAAATAATATTAATACTATCATTATTACTTGTATTCAAATTAATGATTCCCAGATGCCTCACTGTTGTATTGTTTTTGTATTGATATTTATGTATATTCAAAAAAAAATATTTTAAAAAAAGAAACTGCATCTTATTGCAATCAGTTGGAAAATCATTAAGATCACATCAAGCAAGAGCCCGAGACAATCATCCCCACTTTCATTTATTTTCTTTTTCAGCTGCCCTCTGAAATAATTGTACATCTATTGTGCAGAGGCTGAGTGGTTGTAAATGGGCAACTAAAAACATGTCAGTCAAGCAAGCTGTTCCAAAAATAATCAAGTGCACATCTGTCTGCATGTATGGGATCTGTCTGATATTGCGATTAGATGATACAACTGCCAGAAAACTTACTAAAAACAATTCTGAAGTTGGGAGAGTGGAAGTTTAAAGCCTATTCTGTTTCTCATTATTATAGTGAACAAACAACTGGCTTTAAGGAGTCATCTCATTTGTTTTTGCTGGCTGCTATCAACAATTAGTGTCTAGTAACAAAGAACAGCTGATGGGTTTCTAAAATCCACAGGCTAAATATCCCATACAATGCTGAATGAATGCCAAGGCTTTATTTTTTGATGTTGGAAATAGAAAGATGAAAAAAAGAGAGTAAATAAGCATGGTGTCACTTGAGAACAATTCAATGTGTATTGATTCAGTTCTAAATTCCTTTGAGCACCGTGGGACTTTCTCATAGGTAAGATTGAATTGATGCATTCCCAAGGCATACTTGGGATTGGTTTACATACTACTTAATCCAAGGAAATAGTTCAAGGTTATTTTCCAACTGCAGAAGAGACTGACTGACTGGCGGATTCACTGCCTGATGTCGAGCCCGCTATCTCATTCGACATCGCGGGGCTGGGATGCAAAAGAACATGGAGGACACATGTTTACGCACGAGTGGGTTGTTGGTAGCACCAGGGTAGGAAGTCGGGTGCAGAGACTCATGGTGCATTGGTGCACCCTCTTGAGTCCCACCCAAGAAGCAAACGGTGATGGCTGGGAAGACGCTGGTATGCTGGTGACACCCTACAGCTGAGGATTGGCTGGGCTGGGATTGATGCTGCTATTCCAACCGCTGAGTCACTGCGCGAGGGGTGGTGTCTGGGTGGCGGTCCACAGCTGATGGCCACCCAGGTGATTGGCAGGCAAGCCGGTCGGGCAGGCGGGGTATTAAATGCACTACATGCCACATGCTTGTAGCACCAATTTTAAATTGTTACAACTGCACCGTTTTCTTGGAGCCAGCAAGATTAAACCAGCTTTTTTAAAAAAAATTAGATTTATATGCCACTCTTCTCCGGAGACTCAGGGTGGCTTACAATGCATTAAGCAATAGCCTTCATACTTTTGTATATTTTATACAAAGTCGGCTTATTGCCCCCACAAACTGGGTCCTCAATTTACCTACCTTAGAAAGGATGGAAGGCTGAATCAACCTTGAGCCTGATGAGATCCGAACTTGCAATAATTGCAGACAGCTGAATGTTAATAACAGGCTTTTAGTCTGTTGAGCTAACCAGGCTCCTGCATTGTGCCCATAGCGTTGTTTGTTGGTGTTCTTTGTGGGTTATCACTTTGTTTTGCCTGGGAATCCTGAGACTTGAGTTGCTTGGGACTGACAAAGCTGGGATTCTTATTTCTATATCAATTCAATTCAGTTATGGAAAGTTTGGTTATGCTAGAGCTAATAGGAGAAATTAAGCCATGTGCACTGGTATGTCTATTCATCCACAGTAAGTCAGTAAGTCACATATGACCGCTTCTCATGCCTTTTAACTAGTGCCATTTAAAAGTGTACAATGCAAAAGGCATGCTTAATCTTCTTCCCAGCTTGTGAGTTCCTTCTTGTCCCATGTCATTTCAGTGTTTGCTTTTACACATACTGCAATAGTCATGTTTCTTCTACTTCCAGCATTTCCATGCCTCTTGGTAGGGACTGCTTGCAAAGTCAACATCTCATGTTGCCCCTGACCCTATATACCCTTCAGAAACATACAGGACATTTTGTCCCAGTTACACCAAAGTTTTGGCAATGGGTCTCTCTGGAGATAAGAAAAGTGAGCATGAGCTTGGCTCTGAGGGAGTATGGTGCTCCTGAAACCTGAGGGGGGAGAGAAGGGGGGAGTGGAAAGGTTTTTCCAAATGACTTCATCCTGCAGAACTGTCATAGAACTGTGTGCTCCCAAATCAATAAGTTCTGCAAATCTTCCTTCCCTTACAGAATACCTTCTTGAATTATTAGCCCTTGATCAGGGCTCCCAATAGCTGAAATAATGATTTTTTTTTCAATGAAAGAAAAGGTTGAAATGAATTTGAAGTCAGAAATTCTTAGAAGAGCTGATTCTGAATACTCTCTGTTTATACACTTTTTGCCCACTGATGCTTTCTAGTATAATGATTATAGGTGTTTGATGGTGAATATACAATTGTACGTACTCTGACAGTAATAGATAATATTAGTATTGAAGCGCTTATGAAATTGTGTATTCTTTTACATAATAGTATAAATGTGCATGAATCTGCATACATGCTGCATAAATACATTATGATAGCCCAGGTTCTTGGGAGAAACATGATGCATATCAAGGTCAATTCCAGCTAAAGAACTGGCAGCTGTGACTTCACATTGTTGTCAACAGATTGTAGTAATAATAATAATTAACAACTGTCAATGAAGAAGACAAAAAAAAAGTCTCTTTGGTGGATGTGGCAGTATCTGGAGAAAGCAGAACAGTATAGAAAGAATTCATAAAGTACAAAGATGTGCAAATGGAAGTATAACAATGGCAAAAGAGAGCAAAGATAGTACCTAGAGTTAATAGGTGCTGTGGGTGCAATCCCAAAACATCTTGAGCGCCTCCATTGACATTGATGAAATCATCTCAGTCAATTATAAAAAGCAGCTTACAGTTAGACTTGAAGAGTTTACAGTTTACATCCTGCAACCATTGAAAAAACATCTGCCTATTTCAGGTCTTTGGGAAGGACTTGATAGGTGGAACAAAAATGCAAAATCCTCTCCAAATATTTGGCTGACTCTGAAAAGAACCATAATAATAAAGAAGAAGAGGAGGAGGAGGTGAAAATACAGCCTAATGTTTACTGTACTTTCACAATTCCTTAATAATGTAAAAGTACTTGTATACTCTGCAAAAATCAAAGACGGTTTTTTAAAAAAATCTTTGGGCTGATCTAAAGACATTAAGAAGCAGTGTATCTCTAAAGACCCACTTTTTCCTTGGGAGAGACCCCAAATAAAGTTATGGCTTTTCATGAGTTCAGTAGATTTTAATTCAATGTGTTAGATTGCTTTAATGTCCATCCAAGTTAAAGATTGCTACACAATGCTGTAGATTTGGGACTTAACAAACTTCCTTTTCATCTTCAAATAGCAAATTGATTAAATTACCAGTCCATACTATTGCCAGGAAGTACAGAAATAAAAGAGAATTTTAAAAAAAATTGTAGCGTCACTGATGTGAATTCCAGTAACATATATATCCCATGAGGGCAAAGGGGTGGAGAAGAAGAGAGGTATTCAGTATTGGAATGCTGCAGCAGTGACTCTGCAAGACTAATTTAGCTCCAGCACCATCCCCCAGGAACGAGCTCTCCTAAAACTATATAAACCACCTAAGCAGGGACAAAACACTAGACAGAATTGAGACTTGCAGAACTCATTTTATTTCAAACAGACCTTTACACACAAAGATGCACGGCAAAAGTGTGATTCTCCACAGCTCCGGAACTCTGTCTGCAGCTGAACTGGCCTGCCAGGTGTCTGAGAAGGATGATGCCCGGAAGGAATCATTCAATGCTGAATGGAAAGACTTGTCACTCACCTCAAGGCCTGAAGAAGGGTAAGTGTTTGCCTTTGATTAGGCAAAGGTTGTATCAGACTTGATCAAAAATGATTTATTCCAGCAGGTGGGTGGGGAGAAATTCCCCAGTTCTTTTCTGAAACTTGGAGGATAGACTGCTGGGACTCCTATTAACATGTCTACACAAAATGAAATAATGGTACTTTCATTTAAGAAATCAAACATAATCAGACCTTGGAAGCACTACATGTATAAAGAGAGGAAGAATAGCTGGATTTTTCAAGAAGTTGATGTATTTCTTTTATCGGAAAGCAACAATTTAGCTTGGGGTTGGATTGAAGTGTTTCTGAGGTTATGATTATGTATAGCAACAGATATATGCCTACTGTATGTAACACATAAAGACAGAAGAGACAGAAAGGGAAAGGCGCACCCAAAGGATGAACAGGAATATGAATCTTCATATGCTCTAATCTTGTGTTTAGATTATGGCATCTTAGATGAATAGGTATGTGACATTAAATCACAGCATCAGGGATACACCATTGAAAAAGGTGAATTGGGTTGAAAGGAGAGTGGTATGTTAATGGTTATTGCAGCCAGGATTTTTAAAAGTAGATTTTCCTGCTTCTATTCAATTCATTTTAGTAGATGGATCATATACATTGATTGCTTTGTGGTTCAAAGCCAGGCTGAGTGTAGGCAAGCAGGCCATAATAGAGTTGATTGTCCTCTATTGTTTACAAAAATATATTACCTCTGGCTGTAAGAGCAAATTTCTAGGTAAAGACCTGCCTAGACTTGCTTCTGTTTCACCTACACTGGATAGGCAGGTGCTTCTGAAACAAATTACACATAGGAGTAAAAGGCAATTACTCCATTATTTTTTGGGAATGGCAATGCTGCTTCCTATTTTGGCAAGCATTGTAAATAATAGCCATTGAAAGGAGAATCTTCCATTTATTTGTCCAAGCCATCTTGGACAAATAAACCCACCTAAATTGAAGCCACCTAACTTAGTGATAATGAATGCCGTCTTTGAATAATACATGACCTGGGTTCAATTTTAGATAATCTTAGCAACAAAGATATACTTGAAGGCTTAGTATAATGTATGAATATTATCATTGAATGAAAAAGAACCTCCTTTCCTGAAACTTTCTCCAGTTTTCTGAGTATTTCAAGATCTACTACCATGAGAGAGAATGAGAGAGCAACAAAATGTTTTTTCTACTCTTTTCTCTATCTTTAGCATATGAAATGTAATATATGATGTCATTCTTCATTCTTTTTAAAACTGAATGTGCAATCTTTTTGGGAGGGAGGGGAGAAATATAGCCGTAACATGTTCTCCCTTTTAAACAATGCCGATGACACTGTTTTACAGTATTTGAAATGCATCATTATTATATCACAAATCTGTGAAAAGACATTATGCAATATAATCTTCACCCCCTTCCCTAATTATTTCTTCTTCCTTTTTTCCTCACACATTAATCACTTTGCCTGCTTAGTCTCCATTATCATTTATATGAAGTTAGAATATTTATTAATCTCTTTTGGGAATAGTTCACCTAAACTGGATAGAGTTTTTTGGGGGAGATCTTCACAATTCCAATTGGAACAAACCACTTCCACTTTGTAGCTGTCACAGCTAAGTATTTGCAATCAGAATATCCTTCATGAACTTCTTCAATCCTATAAAGCCCTACTTAGATGTTCTCCTCTCAACAAACTGCTACCACATGAAAGCAAAACTGGGCATGAGCCTCTTAGACAAGCTCCTGTATCTTTTCTTTTTACTGGCTTCCTCAGTTTGTGGAGGCTTGCTATGTGATTGACAACCATGGATGATCAGGGCTCTAAAGGATGGAAAGGAAAGGAACTTCCAAGCAGAAATAAACCTCTTCCCAGTGTAGATGTTAGACGGGAAGCAGTGGGATGAAACTGAGAAACCTGAGTTTACATGCTCTTATTGCATCACTAATTTCTTCCTTTTGGCAAATGTAGCATGGACTTCAAACAAGCCAATTGAGAATATGATTTTGAAGGGCAATATTCTTGATGGCTTCATTCTTCCAGATGAAAGAACTTAGTTTCCTTGTTTCTGCTAGCCATGTATTTTGTAAGATTGATTTCGAGACAGAATTATTAATTTTTAATAAAATGGAATTATTAATATGTTGTACGGTGGATTTTTAATTGATACTGTGCTCACATCCATATAGCTGCTCTCATTCTGAGGTGGATAATCAGCACAAAGAAACCTACCACCAACAACAGGAGGCTTGGGCCATAATTCAGCGATCACCATGGGGCATCCTCTGCCTAGGTCTGCTGGGTGAGCCTCTGGTCTCTTACCATCTGCCTTATCAGCGAGCTCTGCCTTTGCCCATCTTCACACCAGTCAAGCTAAGCACCAAGGCTGAACGGGAGCCGACACCAACTCCATCAGAGTCAGTGGAGTCTCTGCCAGTCACAGGTGTCTGCCCTGACAAGAAACCTGTGTTTGAGATCACCAAAGAGTTGCCTCTTGTTGTCCAGCCCACCTGCCCCGACTTCAAAAAAGCTGGCCTACGCCGTTCACTGTCCCGCTCTATGTCTCAGGATGCCCAGAGAGGCTGAGGCAACTCAACAACTCTCCTATTTGGAATTGGTTTGGGCCAATGTGCCTATTGCTGCATGAGGACAATCTGAAGGGACCCAGATATATAGAAAAGAATTTGTAGAATTGAACTTTGGATGGCCTTTTTTTTCCGGGAGTGGGGATGTGGGAGGGGGCAAGGATGTGGGATGTCTTTGTGTATATGTAATTAGATGTATAATGTTACATATTTCTATGACCAGTGCTTATTTTTCTGCATTGTTCTTTCTTTCTTCTTCTTTTGTTTAATGTTTTAACTGGAAAAATAAGGAAGATCTACATGAATAAAGGGGAAAAAGAAAAACAGTCCCCCGCTTTATGCAAGGTGATTGACATAATTGTCTAAAACTACAGTGAAAAATGAATTTGTTGATAAAATGGCTGATCAAAATGATAAGAATTACAGTTTCTTGAGTTTAGCAAGTGAGAGCTATGATGGAGTTATTCTTGACTTCAGGAAAATGGTGCTTAATGGTGTAGCTAGTGAAAGAATTTGGAGGAAATTGTTGACCTTCTTGGTCCTGTTTCAGGAGGGAACTATGCAGCGTTTAGGATAGGAGCTATCTTCCAGAATCCTATTCTGATATTCCTTCCTTAGTTCTGTGATTTAGGATGAGACACTCATGGAAATGTCCCAATGAGTGAAATATATGCCATGAAAGATGAAAAGTAAGTATACTTCTGGAAAATGATGAATGAAGGTTGAATTAAGAGGTTTAGAGAAAGGGTAGGAAACAGATTTAATTTATAAAGAACAGATTTGGTCTTTCACCTCCTTGTCCCTTCCATGTACAAGTAGTTGAGGAAGAAGAAAGATTCCACTGTCAATTTTTCCTAGTGCCTTTTAGTCTTGTTTTCTTTTAAATAAAATGATACATGGATTTCTCTTGATTGTATTCTAAGGATTAATGAAATAAAAAGAAAATGATGGAATGTGTATCTCTTTCACTTGGACACTTTTCTAGTTCTACCAACCTGCCTTCATATTCATTGGGCACATTTTTGAACATATACCTCCATTAGATACATTTAAGAGGCAAGTTGCTTTGAATAGTGAGATGGCCTGCATATAAATTTAATAAATAAACAAATAACAAATCTGTTGCATGGCTAAAGAAAGCCACCATAAAGCTGCATGCTGACTCATGCCACCTCACAGAAAGAGTGTATTTAATACTGCAGCACACCTTAGAGAGTGGTTCCTTTATTATTTTCAAAAATACAGAGCCCAATCAGGCAAGAGTTTTCACTTCCACTTGTATTGCTAAAGGAGGAGGTGAGCTGAATTAAGGTCACAAATCGAGGATTATCTGTAGTTTCAAAGAAGAGACTTAGGATGTACCCTCCCTATTACAGCATGTGAGATAGGCAGATACTACTGTGAGAAGGTAATCCTCAAAGTATCCTCGTCCCATGGTATTCAAGGCTTTCTAAGTGATAGCCAGCATCATGCATCATTGCAACCCAGAAGCCTATACAGATAGTCCTCCACTTACAACCACAATTGGGACAATAATTTCTGATGCTAAGCAAGGTGGCTGTTAAGTGAGGCACATACAATTTTGCGGCTTGTTTTTTAACCACAATTATTAAGCAAATCACCGCGGTTGTTAAGTGAATCGTACAATTGTTAAGCAAATCCGGCTTCCCCCACTGATGTTGCTTGTGGGAAGCCAGCTGGGAAAGCCACAAATGGCAATCACGGACACTGCAACTGCAGCGTAAATGTGAAATTCAGCGTAAATTCAACTAAGAACCTAAATTTTGATCATGTGAATCCACCTTCTGCTATTGATTTTACTTGTTAGACATCAGTTGGGAAAATTGCAAATGGCAATCACAGAACCTCAGGAGATTGAGAAAGTCATAAATACATGTCAGTTGCAAAGCACCCAAATTTTGATCATGTGACTGTGAGATACTGCAACAGTTGTAAGTGTGAGGACCAGTTTTAAGTTGCTTGTTACAATGCTGTTGTAACTTGGATGCTAATCAAGTAGTTGTAAATAAAGAACTGTTTGTAGGAATCCAGTACAGTTTACAGAGTAGGGAAGTTATATAATTGTAACAAGGATTACCCTATACACTATATTCGGAGTTGGTTGGGAGCCACCCAGTATTGGTTGGAAGATAGTGGCAATATAAAAGTTTTAAACAAATTTTGGACCAGATGTAGCTTCCAGATATCTTCAAGGGCATGTCCATGAACACTGCATTGAAATAATCCATCCAGAAAATAATTAAGGCATGAATGATCTTTAGCAGGGCCTCATCATCCAAGATCATAATTGGTGCACAGTTGCTACCTGCTCTTCAAGCAGAAGCGATACGTTTATTGTTCCCTGAATCTGAGGCAATAAGGCAATCCTATTCAGGATCAAAGATGAAATTTCTCTAGTTCCAGGACCTATGGAGTCCAAAAGCCATAATCATTTGGATTTATTAAGGTTGTGCTAAAATCTATTCTCCATCCAGGCCCCACAGCCTCCCTGAGACAAATAAAATAAAAAACAGTACAATTAGTGGCCAATTTCTACTTTCGATTATACATTAAAAAACCCCAGTCTCTCTCACCTGCACCTCCAGTTAGAATTAGAAAAAGGTCTGTTTGAACTCTAAGTGAGCTATTACTAATAAGGGAAGATTAATCTCTCCCACTAGAAGCTTTCTAAAATGTTTGGATTGCAGCTTCAATCAGAAACATCTGTTACAGTTAGACCACCATGTTGGTTAGGGATTATGGAAGCTATAGAGGTTGTCATCAATTGGGGGAACAGTGGTGTAGGTAATACTGAGTTACATAGAGCAGAATCTATTCATAACACTACCTAATAAAGAGATGATTATATTACGCCAGCTAGGGAGAATAGACCAAGGGCCCACGTTTATCATTGTATCTTCATGACAAGTGGGCAGGGAGAGTTCTATGCAAAACATTGAAGTATATTGGGATTTGGCAGTGAGATATATACCAAAACAGCTGTGAAGACTAATAGTGAAAGGAGGGGAGGGGAGAGGGGGGAAAAGCAGAAAAACAAGGAGATGTGAGAAGTGAAGTAGTCTGATAAATAATTATTATTTTCTATAATAGTCACTCTCACAAGTTAGGGGGTCAGTTCAACTTTGCCCTGATAGTTTGCATTTTCTATTAAACCCCAACCCTGAACAAATCCTTGCAAATTATAACTGCTGGACAGATTGACTGAAACAGCTAATCTTCAAAATAATTGGAGATATAGATTCACGTGTCCTTGCTTGTGTATAGTTCAAAGCAACTAGGAGCAGGATGATTTACTGCTGGGAAGGTGGGAGAGATCTGAGGGAAGGAGGAGGAAGGGACAGCTAATCTAGGCTTGGGACTTGTTCATGATGCCAAAGCAAGGCCAAGGAACCTGGCAACCATTCAAGGTATGGAGTGATTCGTTATATAATTCAAGAGGGCAAAGCTCCAAGGTCTCCTTCCGACAACTCAGCGAGGAAGACAGCGTGACCTGGCATGTTCAAAGCCAACATTTTTATTACTATTAATAGTTTTGAAGAGGAACAGGGTAGACTCAAAACAAAAAGGGGATATTGTCCATTTAGGAACTTTCATCAGAGTGGCTCTATTCTAATGGTGAAGATGAATGGTTGTCAGAGATAGAAACAGAATAAGAGATAGTAGAACAGCCTAAGAGGCAGTGGTAAAATATCAGCGTCTGTACATCTCCCTTGTCAATTTTTCTCACATACCCATTTTAAAAAGGGAAGAAGCCCTTGAACTGACCTCAGTTAGACCATCCATGCAGTTTTCTTGAAAGTTTTATGGAATTGGTTTGCCATTGTCATCTAAGATTTTTTTTTACTTCCCAGTCTAGCTATTGATTCTGAAATTGTCAGATTTCTCCCCTGTCTCAAGATTGACTTTATTTAGTCTCCAAGGTCAGCCAAGGTCAGCTGGGTCCTACTACTGGTTGAACCTGTTCTTTCATTTTATATTGTCTTTAAAATTCCAGTACTGCTTTACCCTGCCTCTTGAGATCCCTCATTCCTGCAATATACAACTGCTAACACACATCTTCTACTGGGGATGTCAAAGAAGGCTCTTGCAATCACTTATTTCTCACATTAATCAATGGAAAGAGAGGCAATATGGGGAGTTTTCACCCAGGGAACTCGATTAACATTAAGTGCCAAATTTCATCAAAGTCCACAGAGGTAAGGGAAAAACTCTTTTTGAAAATCTTCACAAATCCTATGGAAGCTTCCCATTTTTTCTTAAAAATAAAGCAAAACTCTTTTGCTTTGTTTTAAACATGCAAGGCCATAAGGATTTGTGATGTAAAAGGCATGTGCTCCAGGAGAGTTCTGTCTTTTACTATTGGTTATATTCACACTCCACCATAAAGCACAGCTAAGAAATCACAATGTCTCTGTGTTAAATATGTATGCCTCCAATTTCATTGTATATGTTTACAGTGGCTGAGCCAAAACTGCACAAATCACGTTTATACTTAAAATAATAATTGGATTCACACAGCACAGTGAGTTTAATTATTATGGTTTCTAAGCAAAGGCTGGGAATGTTGCAAGAAAATAGACACTGAATGCTTAGTCTACTCCTAATACTTACAAAGCTCTGTCATTTCTCATAAAAATGGTGGGGGTTTGGTTTATATAGTGGATTATTTTAAAATCCTCAGATTTTGTGAACATGCACCTTTAGCTTGTCAGGGAATCCAACTCACTCATTCAACTATTTTCTGTGTCAGACTTCGTGCATTAGTTTCATAATGAAGGAAGCCCTGCAGCCCACAGGAACGCAATGTTTTTATAACATTGGAAAGGTGGACACTTCACACATGTCACTGGGTCCATCATCCACCCATCCCTGCTATCATCATGGCCATTTAGCCATTAGTTGTAACAAAGAGCCATATATGTCTATATCAATATACACAGTGCTGGTAGTGTGAATCTTTATCAGTATTGTCCCTTGCTGTCAACCACTCTCTCCCTTCTTGCACCAAAAAATACTGCTTGTATCCTGCATTTGAAAGGGGATTCAATGTTTTCTTTCACCCCTCTTTAAATGGACTTTGACTTTAAAAATAGAAGAGGACTTGGCGAGGGATCATTCCCATGTGATATGCTGGAGAGGCAAACAAGGGGTGTGGTGTTTGGATGCCAGGATAAGTCAGGGCATAGGGGGAGTGGTAGTTCCCAACCACAACAGAAAACACTATAAAAAGTGTATGCAGAAAGATTACCCCGCCTACTGCCCCAATCCACAGCCTTATAAGCAACAACATTTTGTAGTTATTTTTAAAAAGCCCATCTCTGCCTAGCTGAACCATTTCCGATATATCAGCACAGGTCTTCCAATGTGACCAGAGATATGGTGAGCAAAGAAAGCACGAGGCTTCAGCAGGAAACCACCCAAGCCGCATCTCTTTAACTCATCCATGTGCTCCATTCTCCTGTATCCACAGGAGGAGAAAAAGGCTTTAAATAATCAGAGTGCCTGGAAACCAGGCCATCTAAAGGAAGATTATACACTTGGAAATGTTGTTGATATGTTAGTGTCCATGTGACTTTCTGCTGAACAATTCCATGTCAGGCCACAGTTCAGGATCAGTTTCAATATACTGGATAATAGATTCTGAATTCAGAGCTTCTTTCTAGAGTAGATAGAAGCCCTGAGCTGATCCTGCAGGCTGACTTTAAAATCAGTGGAGGTGGAACTGAGTTACCACTTGAATGGGACACCACAAGGAAATCATAAGCCTGTACAGTATACTTGGAAGTTGAAAAAAACTTTCTGGAATAAAGAGGTGGAAATCTTTTTATATTGTTGTTAAGAAAACTATATGTACGTGTCCATTTAGACACAAGCAATTGAGCTTGAAGTAAGAGAGTATTATTATTTAGTTAGTTATTTTTATCAACAGAAAGATAACAAGCCTTTATACACTGAATACAAAATATGTAATGAAAGACGTACAGTATTAATACATAGGATACCTTGTTGTCCTTACAGTTTCAAGGTACAGTTTCATAAGCTCTAGCATTGTCCATTTGCCAGAGATAGTTGTCAGTTTCTACAATTGGAAAAAAAAATTGGAACAATGAGAGTGGAGTGCAGGGGCAAGCAACAAAAAGCAAAGGTTTTTTAATAACTACAGCAAAAAATAATAATAATAAATAAAATAAAATAAACACAAACAAAACTATGGGATGTTCCATGCACAGCACATCACCAAGTAATGGAATTAATAATGTTTGCAGTGCTGATGCTTTCAAAGAAGACTGGCCAAATTCATCAAGGTTAAGGTTGCCCATGGTCATTACAATACTAATGTAAGATAGGAGGAGCACTATTACATCCATGTGCTCCTTGTGGACTTTCCATTGGCATCCTGGAAACAAAACACAGATTGTCAATCCAGTAAAGCTCTTTTTACGCTCTATGTGCTCAGCACATCTGCATATAGATGGCATTAACCAGCAAGTTTCCTATTGTGCTGAGGACTTCTCTCTCTTTGTAAGCTGTCTCCCTATGCAGACTTTCCAGGTAATTCCTGCCTGGACAACCAACTGATCCCTTTCACATATTTAACATATTAGGGAATGTTTGGTTTCTAAAAGTTACACTGCTTGAACTTTTAACATCTTGGCTTGAATGCATATGCACATTGCTAAGTGTACGTAACCGTCCAACTCTGCAGACAGAATCACATTTCATGAAGCAAATGCAAGCTTCAGATCCCAGCTGCCTTGTAGCACTGATGTCTGGGTGGGGTACAAGTACGAAGGTTAACAAGTGGAAGGATATCTCACTTTTCTCACATCTGCTGATCCATTCTTTTCTATAATCCCACGCTGGAAAAAAATGGAATATTACAGGTTTAGAAACACATTGTGGTGAAAATGTACACAGTCGTTTTGCTTCCAAATATCATAATGCTCACCACGGTTGGCTTCATGATGCCACAACTGTGATGTTTACTCCTAATCTTTTAAATAGGATAACAACATGAATAAAGCTATTATTCTGGGAATGAAATATGGGATACTTTCAGCTACAATTTACCCAAATCTCACTTTTGCACTACCTTCCAATTGCAGTTTTTGTCTCAAGCTTTCCAATTCTCTGGGCAGAAAAAAAACATCTGGGCCTGCATCACGGATGCTTCCACCCAATCACATAATTTCCTTCCAGATCATCCTTAAAAATAACATTCTGCTAGAAGGTATTTCCAGTGTCAATATGTTGTGCATTCGAAATAATCTAATTTAATTCTTATATTAATTTTTCTTGCTCATTTTCTGGTAGCTACAATTCTGGCCTATCTGTTAATTAAGTGCAGATGTAGAATATCTTGGAGAAAATCACAGGATGCCCCAATTGCATTACATTCGCAGACTTATTAGATTTCTCAGAGCCACACAAGAGACAGAGGCTACGTATTCTTTCTTCATCCATTCTGACAATTGTCTTCTACTGCATGATGCAGTGTACTGTAGTAGGCTGTATTCCTCGGAAGGAGGTATGAGAGGCAGCTTAGTCCAGATAGCCCCTTCTTAATAGTTTTAATAGTATATGCTTGAAGTAGATAGTAGAATGCTTCAGTCTGGCATCTGTAGGCATGGAACAATTAAAAAAAAAATCTCCTCGAAAGAATCACCATGTATCTTTCTTGGTTTTTGGGGACATCTGCTCAAGCCAGACAAAGTGCTCAGAACAAGATCAGTTTGCAAGTGGGACATACAAGCAGGGAAAGGGTAACTCCTGAGGGCCAATCTCATTTGCTTCCAAATCCCTTGAGTTGAAAACAGTGGATTAGCTGTTTCTTCTTTATTCCCCTTGGGGCAGATCAGCAATATTTACTGCTGGAAACAGGATGCTGGGCTAGTTAGAACTCAGTGTAATTCAGCACATCTGCTTTTATGTTGTCGGGTCAGAAGGGACTACAAGGTCATCTATTCTGGCTCCCCAATCAAAAGGCAGAGCTGTAAACTGGCATTAGGAAAGGTCTACCTTGTAGCTTGGATAACAGCTAGAACACTGTTAAATTTGATTAGGTAAATTGTAACAATTGAAATATTTTTAATTCTATAATGTGATGAAAGTAGAAATGATCAAGTTGTGATTTGGAGGTTTATATGGGCAAAACGATTTGGCTTATTGGGAGAGTTTAATGAGTAACATAAGGGGGGGGAATTATTTGGTTTATTATTATTGGTAAATATAACTAATTGATTGGTAAGAAATTGGATTGCATGGAAATAATTGGAAGATTTATGTTTATAGTGATTGATATACAAAAAAGATAGTTATGTAATTAACTGATTTGTACTAAAATGTTGGATTTATATTAAACAACTGTAATGTTACATAACTAATGTAAGGATAGATATAAAAATAGATGACAATGGGGAAGTGGGTATAATATAGATAGAAGGGAAAAATTGAATTTGATTATGATTAAGATTAGAGATGAGAATGAAGGGTGATATTGGTTATTTTAAAAAATAGACGAGGAATACATGTGGCAAAAAGGAAATATAGAAATTGTAAACTTAATCAAAATGACTAAACATTGTTTAAATTTGTGAACCGGCCAAATACTCTGTTCAAAGAAAATACATTGTATGTTTGTTTGTATGTGTGTGTGTTTAAAAAAAACAACAACTTTTATATATATATAAAAAGGAAAAGTCTACCTTCTGCAACTGAAACCTCAAAAGTACATTTCCAAAAATGCCAAAGGGACTTTGGGACTTTTGGGTAGAACCAATATTATCTGGAGAGCATCAGACTGAGAAAGCTTGATCTAAGTCTTTACAGTTTTATCTTGGCTTTCAGCAAAAGCTGGCAGCACATTTCTTGATGTGGTTGTGAGCATATTTTTCTAAACTCCAGATCAGTGTGACAAATATCCAGGCCACACTAGATGGGAGCAAAAATATATAGAGACCAGCAATTTTGCTGTTGTCTAGTTGCAATCCAGATTTCTGGACTGCAATTAGCCAACATTTCTGCAGTCTCAATCTGGTAGCTGTACTAGTAGAAAAATTCTAATGGTTTCCTAGTTCTCTGCCCCCAGCATTTGAATTTGAAGTTAAACTGCTTCTGAACCCCAATGAATGTAATAAATACTCAGTATCGATAATTCTGTCCTGCTTTCAAGTCTTTTCAAGATATCTCAGCCAGGGGCTACCACCATATTTTAGTGGTGGTACACAGTAAATTCCATAAATCATTGTGTGAGGAAGTACAGTTTCTCTGTGCTGAACAAGCTATCAGAGTATTTAAGAAATGAAATATAGGAAATTGCTGCCAAGGGTAACATTATAGATACTGCTGTCTCCTGTCTTTACTGTATTCAATTCCTTAGTTGTTTCAGTTTTTATCTTTAAAAATACATACTGTGTAATAATTCTAGATGATGTCTAGAATGGTAGGTAGTCTTTTGCATTAGCAAAAGATTATGATTAAATATTACATTCATATTTTTCTGAGTAACATCTTACTTTTTCTTTCATTCAAGTAAGGAGAATAAACCACAATTCAATTGTTTCCCAATTTATAATTGTCAATAAAAATATGAGCAAAGAAATTATAATTTAAAACTAATACAGCCAACTTTAAGCATCAATAATCTAGTGTATGTTTTAAACCACAATTTCTAAATCATATGAAGTAAAATACCAAGAATTTTGTTGTTCCTTCTCCTAGCACTGGAGACAAAAATAGGGAAAGCCCAGAGCTCATTGTTCAACTCAGATTTGCAGTGATTGCCACATGCAATGGCAAAATGCAAACTTTCTGCTGAGCCCAAATTAGCCCATTTCAAAGCAACTGCAGCACAGTCATATACAAGGGATGTTAACTCCAGCTTGATTCCCTCTCTGTGTGTGATTCTTGAAACCTGAGTTTGACAGCTGATATCGCTTACTCTCACCCACACACTCAGAATCCCTTGCAGGAGGTCAAGATTGTTGGGAAAGTGCAAAACCACAAATCCCTTGATAAGGAAGAAGACATTCAGAACAAGCTGGTTAAAAGACTTGTTAACTGCGTGTATTAGTTGACAGCTGGCAGCTGATGGAGTAGATAGTGAGAGAAGGGTTGGAAGTTTGTGCCAGGAGCAGCAAGCTCAAACGTTTCCTTAATTTATTCTCACTCTGTTGGTTGATGCTTGACCTCTATGATCTGGACTTTAAGCACCAACCTGCTGGGCTTTTGCAGAAGACACATAGGGGAACGAAGTGTAGGGAGAGAAAACAGAAGAAATGAAAGTTGAAACTTTGCTCTGAGAAACTAGAGGCTCTGCTATTTAGCTACAGAGCCAGAAGGATTAGTGAAAGCAGCCACAATTCTGTCTCCAAGCTCCACTTGTGCGACAGGGACAATTTGTTCACAGAGATTGTGTAAGAAAGACATGATGAGAGGAGAACAGGTGTCCAGGAAGCAGAAATTATGATTAGGGAAAAACAAGTAAAAGAAAATGGATCCATCTTTCAAAGCACAGAGAAACACTATTACAGATGAAAGCATGTCAAGTTTATATTATAAACTAAAGTTCCCCATCATTTCCTTGCTTTATATACACATGTTCTGTGCCAAAAGCTGAACCCTTCATGCTGTTTATGTTCTGAAAATCAACACAACTGACACATGTTTGCTGATTTTATTCAGTATCTATAGAAACAAATGATATAAATATTGCATATAAGACTCATCTCCTATTTAATCAGAGTTTGGTTATCTGAATTCATTTTTGAGCTAATATTTTTTTTTTAACCTCCTGGAGATCAAAGCTAATTTCTCCATTAGGAATGTACTTAAAGCTGTTTTATAAAAAAATTATTCAGAATTTTACATAAAGCAAAAGGCATCTGTAGAGAGATAGAAAAGAAAAAAATAGGTTCAAAACCAGAAAAAAGTTGTTTAAGAAAATGACTTCTGAACTTCTTTTCAACTGAGTCAATAACCCATCATCTCTGCTCCCTCGTATCTCTTCTATATTATATTTTCATATTTTTCAATCATTAAATCCATAGATTGTTATTTCATTTTTTTTCTTTAGCAAAAAACGTAAGGTTTCCAATCTGCTAAAAAAACATTGTTATCTCTTTGACCAACAAGTCAGTTTTGCCATTTCTGCTAATTCTGAGAGTGTCACGATCCATTCCTCCCTTGTGGAAATTTCAATACTTTTCCATCTTTGTGCATATAATAATCTTGCAGCCAAAGCTAATAAAAATCCCTACTTTTGGATCCTTATATTCAAAGATTCCAGAGTATGGAATCTATCGCAAAAGAGCAATCCCCAAACAAACTTGCAAAGATAAATGTAACTGAATAGATCTCAGCGCTTAAATACTGCGTGAGAGAAGAGGAATTAAATGGAAGTAGGCTGGGAAGTGTATTCTTTGAACTATGTTTTTTATTATTTATGAAAAGGGAAAGGTGAGGATATCATGCAGAGCCCAGAAATCCTGTGTCTGGTTTCTGAGCTTCATCAGGCATTACTATGCATAATGCCTTTTCTTAAATAATAATAATAAAAAGAAATGCACTTTTGAAAATATACATAATAGAAACACATAGAAGCTAAGGGGAAACACAATAGAACAATAGAAATGTTCCAATATTTGAGGAGCTGCCAGAGAGAGAAGAGGGGGTCAAGCTGTTTTCCAAAGCACCAGAAGGCCAGAGAAGGAATATTAGGTGGAAACTGGAAACTGGAAATAAGGAGAAATTTTCTGACAGAGCAATCAACCAATGGAACAAGTTGTGGGAGCTTCATCACTGGAACCTTTCAAGAAGAGACTGAACTGCCAACTGTCAGAAATGGTGTAAGTTCTCCTGCATGGGCAGGAGGTTGGACTAGATGACCTAAAGGTACCTTCCAACTCTGTTAATCTGTTAATCTTTGAATTTTAGCATATGTGAACAAATAATAAAAGCTAAATCACATAAGGCTGTTCCCATAAGGCTATTCAGTACTTCTAGCCTTGGCTTCTCTTGCATGACCAATTTTGAAAACACAGTAGTCAGTTTTAAAGTTGGTGACAGAACCAAAAAGTCATATCCCTGAGGCTGAAGAGGTGCCATGATATGAAGATGCATAGAATGAAAACTGTAAACTGTCATTAATCAGTGGTTGGTTTTGCTCTGTGATGGTTTGTTTAACAAAGCACAATTGTCCAGGCTCACATCTGTGCTAAACTAGGTTGGGCAACACTTTCCAGGAAACGTCCAGTCTGGCTACTCTTAGAGGGTCAGATTAGGTAAACATACCTCCTCAGCCCTTATTTTTAACACTGGTACATCACAGGGTTGTGTGTTGAATCCCTTACTCTATACTCTTTGTGTACATGACTGCATTCCAATTGTACATGACTGCCAGTAATACTATTGTTAAATTTGCAAATAATAGAACAGTGGTGGGATTCATCTCCAGGGGGGATAAGTCTGCCTATTGAGATGAGGTGGACCGGTTGCTTTCGTGGTGTGGAGACAATAACTTGGTCCTTAACACTAATAAAACCAAGGAGTTTATAGTGGACTACAGAAGGAATAGATCAGAAATCCAGCCCTTGGTTATCAATGGAGACCAATTGGAGCAAGTGGCCAGTTTTAAGTTTCTGGGTGTTATCATAAAAGAGGACCTGATCTGGGGTGCTCACATTGCAGCATTGGTCAAAAGGGCCTAGCAGAGATTATTCTACCTGAGACTTCTCAGGAAACAACTGAATGAAAAACTGCTAGTAATCTTCTACAGCTGCACCACAGAGAGTATTTTAACTTACTACACTTGTGTATGATTTGCCAACTCCACAGTGGCAGATAGGACAGCACTCCAGAGGGTTAACGTCATTGCCAGAGGATCTTTGGTTGCCCTTTCCTCTCTTTGGAAGAACTTTTATCACTCCCGCTGCCTTAAGAAAGTCCAAAACATTCTTAAAGATCCATCTCATCCTGGGCATCCTTTTTTTGAACTATTACCATTTGGCATGATATAGGACAATAAAAATAAGGACAAATAAGCTAAAAAACAGCTTCTATCCTAGAGCAGTAGCTATATTGAATTCTACTGTGTAGTGTAATATTAATGCAGTATTAGGGGTTTTCAATTCAATTGAAAGATGTGTGTTTTTGTTTTATTTTTAGTTTTCTTATGTATGATGTACACTGAAGATGGCATTTAATTTCATTGTACAAGGTGCAATGATAACAAAGTAAACTAAACTTAGGGTTTTTTTAGGAGATTGCCTCTTAAGACCATAGACTTGTGTCCACTCATACAGTGAGAGGCAAAGCCAAATCAATTGGAATGCTGAACTAGTGAATTCTGACCTGTTCAACAACCATAGTTAATGAATTCATGGCTTAGCATGGTATCTGAAGCCATTTTTGCATGCAGATGAAATATTGTTGTGTTATACAAGAAACTCTTAAGGCAGGCTTATTGTGTTGGGTAACAAGGGTGGGTGATGTGATTGCTATCTTTGGAGAGTTTTACATTTCTCATTTACATTTTTCATTCTCAACCTCTATCATGTGTAAGAAAGAACCACAAATGAAAAGTAAAGTGTGGTGGAATTTAGAGCTGAGCTGATGGGAAGGAAGCAGCTGAAAAGAGATCCTCCCTAAATCTTCACAGTGTTTATATACTGGTTGTGTGTGGTGAGTGATTTAGTCTGGCTAGATTCCTTTCTATAGACAAGCTGCAATAAACATACCACTCTGATCAGCTCCTTGTGTCATTTCTTGCACCTGACATAAAATGACTCTGAGTCTTGTAGAACACAATGCAAAATAAGGTATTAGCCAAAAGTAGCAAAGGGCAGTGTGGAGACATTAAACTATAGAGAAAAGAAAGTTCTGCTTCATTATTTACCCCCAAATGTTTACCACTTCCTACTTTTATCATTTAGAAGGGACAATGACTTACTTATAGTATAAATTTCAAAGATGATTTGAGAATGTGCTATAATAACAAAAAGAAAACAAGAAATGGGAAATAAGGAAAGGTAAGTTTATTCTATGAAAAATAACTTTTTAAAAAGTCCATAATGTAAGTTACCCAGACTCATTAATGGCATCAATGGGATTCAGAAGCACTCTAGATGGGACACAGAATAACTATATGAAATTTCAAGTCTTTCAAACTTACTGTACATGATAAATTTAGTAACAGATTATTTGTAAATATATAGCTGTCATTGTCAGTGTATGGGGAGTTTTATTTTGTATTATGTGGATCCTAATTCTTATGATAACTGGTGAAATTTAAAAAATGAAGGATGGGAACCCCTGCTCTAATCCTTCATAGATCCATACTAAATGATTTGAGTTAGCTTCTCGTCATGATACTTTCCTCAGATTTGTCAATTTCCTCCTTTTGCCTCTCCAAAATGTGTATAGTCCTCCTTTAATTCTTCCCCCTCTTCTACTTCAGCCTCTTTTTGAGTTTCATTATTTAATTGTACTAAGACAGGACCAGGAGTAGATGGTCCTCCATCACTGGAAGACATGAAGTCTTCTTCTTCCTCTACAGGATAAAAGTGACGTGCAGCTGACAGAAAATCATCTCCCACATCAAGAAGAACAAGCCAGTCCTGAAATTAGAATATAAATAAATTGAAGCACAATGATGAAAAAAATACATCAAAAATATGATAAGAAATTACTCAAATCACAAAAATCCCAATTAGCAGTAAACCATAGATTACATTACATTTCTGTCTTATAAAACTCTGTGGTATAGTAAATATGAGGAGATAAAGATTCTGAAATAGTTCTGGGGTGACAGGTCTCCCAAATGTTTTGTTAAACATAGTATTAGTTTTGCCAGTTTTCATTATTTGACTTTTTAAAATTCTGTTCATGATGATTCCTCCATATTTTTAGTGTGAATGAGGAACAAAAAATGCTTAAAAGAATTCATTTTGGAATCTAGAAAATTCTAGAAAATTAGTCTAAGAAAATTAACATTTCAGAGAGATTGAAGAATTTCATTTAAATCATTCCTAAAGGAAGATTTAGCAAATTTTATTTGGTCATAAACAGAAGGAAGTAACTTTTGATTTTGAAATATGGTCTAGTTATCAGCAGAATAAGGGAAGGAGGGATTGGGAGTGATTTTATTACCACTTAATACAAAAAAAGCACAATGACAAACAAAATCAGTTCAACGAAGGTGACATTTCATTGACATAAAAATGTATTATTACATTTGCAAAGACTGAAACAACAGATCCACATTTTGAGGAAAAGAGGGGTGATTGGAATGAAATGGAGCAGAAAAGATTCTTTTCCTCCCTTTCTGGAGGCCCACATTCAGGCCTCACAAGGCAGATACCTTCTCAATGAATTGGCTAGGGAGAACGAGAAAAGAATGGAAGCCAAACAGGCTTTGGAGAGTTTTTAAGAAAATTCTCTGGGCTTCTTCTTCAAGTCCTTATTTTTAGCAACTTCCAACTCCTTCCCTATATGGCTTATTAGGAATGGCACAACCACAACAACTATTCCATTGGCATTGCTGGAAAAGGAATGATTTATCCTTCTCACCAAATAATACTCATTTCCTGCTTCTAGATGGCAGCAAAGAGATCTAGAAAAATCCAAGCTCTTTGCTGTTCTGTCTTTGTCATCCATAGTTTTGAAGCATGGATCTGGTGACCTACGTCCAGGGATGCCTGTGGAAAGACTGCATAAAAAAGGTCAAGATGGAGGACCTTATTGTCATTGGAGGACGACCTCATTGTCAAACACCTGCTCCTTTTTACAAGTGTTGCTGTGGGATGATCTTGAGAGACAGAAAGGAGAGCCACAGATTGGACAACTGGTGTGTAAAAGATGTATCAACCCCATAGAAGGAGGGAGAATGTGGAAATATTCCAGAAGGAACCATTCCCAGTTTTCTGGAGAGTAAAAGGAAAGGAGGGAGAAATACTTTCAGACTTTGCTGATTCTGTTAATGTAACCTTACAATAATGACAGAGTTAGTACTTTAGTTGGGCTTCCTGTCAGAATGACCTTGCAGACTAACAGTTGCACAGGCAATTTATATTACAAAAGGCACAGGGCTTCAGTTGTAGGCCCCGGCCACCATCTTGTTTTCTTTGACTTTCTCAGAAACATATCTGCCTATTTCAGCATCCTGAGAGCAGGACAATGGCAGCTGTAAATAGAATTCCTCTCAATCCCATCACCTGATGTTTGTCGTCTTCTTCCTTTTGATATCTCATCGTTTTCTATCAAAAAAGACTATTAGACCTTGATATTTCTCTTGTTATATTTTGCAATATGTTTTATAAATATATAGCAAATATAATACAATATACAATATAATATTTTGTTCCACAAATTATGATTTCAGTTAGGTTGATGATGGTTTAAGGCAGTGGTGAAATCCAAGTTTTTTTACTAGCGGTTCTGTGGGCGTGGCTTGATGGGCGTGGCAGGAGAAGAATACTGCAAAATCCCCATTCCCTCCCCACTCCTCAGGGAAGGATATTGTAAAAATCTCCATTCCCACCCCACTTTGGGGCCAACCAGAGGTGATATTTGCCAGTTCTCCGAACTGCTCAAAATTTCCACTACCAGTTCTCCAGAACCTGTCAGAACCTGCTGGATTTCACCCCTGGTTTAAGGATTAATTCTTACTGCTGTTCATATGACCTCCTTGAGGTGACAGAATAGTAACAACTCTTGTTAAAGTTGCCCCCAATAACTTCTAACACTTGTCCACTTTAAAATAGATTGCTTTTGCCTCAGGCCACCTTTCAAAATCTTTTTTTTCTTTTTCCAGGCCGTAAACCACAAAGTACATTAGAAGGAATCAACTTACATAGGCTCCACATTAGGTTAACCATTGTGGGAAGACCTACATCAAATTTCACTTAATTAGGAGAGATGCAGCTGCTGTTCACCCTCCAAAATAGTTTCCATGATGCTGTGAATAATATCCAGAGCTTCTTCTGTATAGACAGTGTATTCTCTACAGTTTCCTCCCTACTCACCAGGACAAAGAGATATCTCTCTGGCGGACCACCATGGTGATGACCAAAAATTGATGTCTGTTCAGCCAGGATAGTGTGGAGTCTGCGGGCCTCTTGAGGATTGCGGAGAGATTCATAGGAAGTACAGGAAGTTACATTGAGTAGGCCATCAGCTTCAGCTTTGAATCCTATATTGAAAAAATATCATTAACCTTCATATTTCATTCATAGCAATTCACTAAATGATCTTCTATTGTATTTATATGCACTGCCAGAAAATTCAACATTACAATACAGATTCAAACAAATATACAAAGATATTTCACCAAATTTCAGATTGGAATTTAGTCATTCTTGAACATATAAAAAGCTTTTATCTGCACCAAGGGGTCCTCTATAATCAATGTGCTACAAAAGAAAAGG
The DNA here is from genome assembly GCA_038048745.1 of Coluber constrictor foxii. Classification (NCBI taxonomy): domain Eukaryota; kingdom Metazoa; phylum Chordata; class Lepidosauria; order Squamata; family Colubridae; genus Coluber; species Coluber constrictor. Next base: position 79,213,966 of record CM075961.1, read on the forward strand.
CTTTGTACAATGTAATCATCATCTAACTTTAACTACCAGTTAAAACAAGTTACAGAAGATCTTAAAGTTCAGATAAGTACAGCATACAACAAGGGACATCAATCAAAACATCAATTACACCAAAAATGATGCCTGCCATCCTCCCATTTGTATTGAAATCAAAAACAGTTTTCAATGTTATTCCTGAATCCAGGGACATGAAAGAAGGGTTGGGGAGAATGTCATTTGTGGTTTGAAAAGGTCCAAAAAATCTCTACCTTAGATTTTCAGTGCCATCTTGCTCAATAAAAGTATAAGCAAAAAGCACTGATAGAAAGTGTTTAGACTAAGATTTAATCTTATAGCCCTGTGTAACTGAAAATTCCACAATTCCATCTTCCACTTGTACCAAATCTTACAGAACCCAAGAATGAAGCTACCAAAGCATGAATTTCCCCCAAATTCAATGAGAGAGCCGGTTTTATGCAGTGGTTAAAGCATTAGGTAACAAAAGCATCAGGAAACTATGAGTTCTAGTCTAGTCTTAAACCGGAAACCAGCTGGTTAACTTTGGGCCAGTCACTACTTTCAGCCATAGGAAGAGGTCAATGGCAAACCATTTCAGAAAGACATTGCTAAGAAGACTGAAGAGACTAGTCCAGTAGTTGCCAGGAGCCAAGCCTGATTTCAAGGTAAGACACAGAGACAAGCCAATGTAAAGGGAAACCCTACAGTAATTTCTGGTCAGGCAGTCCAAATTTAGCATTAGCCTAAACCCTGAGAAGCAGGAGGTTTTTTTCCCCCCAAGGTCTAACTACTAGCTTAATATTGTTCTTTTAGGTCAGTTTAAACACACCCAGAGACAAAGCGAAACTGATAAGCAGACAGACAAAGTTTGCCTAAAGATTGCCAATTTTGTATCACTACTGTTCTGTCTCTTGATCAGGGATTCCAATATTTTTTTTTAAAGATTTTGTGGTCTGGAATAATTTGAAAATTCCTGTTTTAATTATCAAAGCCTACTAAACCTTGCAATATCATATAGTAAGTTAAAGTGCCATATAGTCTATTTAATTCTCTAGATTTTTTAAAAAAATAACAACTTTTGTTGGGATTAAAGCCCTTCAGATGGCCAAAATACATAGAAGCCTTCTTTCCATAGATTTTTTTTTAATTTGTCAGAATTGCAGAGACAATCAATTGACAATTATTTTCAATAGACAATGGCAGATTTAATTCTTTGAATCTAGGATACTGTACTTGCTAATATTAGTTAACATCCCACAATAGCTCAGCCAATGAAAAAACAACATTTATCTTATTCTTACTGAGTATTTTATGTTTCAATTGGAAACAACAATCGGAAACAACAGAAACAGTGTCTGAGGTCTTGCTTATAATTTTTAAATTTTCCTTTAGAATAAAAGATTATACAATAGTTAAATAAACTAATTTGACAGAAAAAATGTTCACTATCGGGACACTTACCTAAGACTTCCAAGATATGTTTCCATCGGTCCTTTACCTTTCGACGGATCTGTCGGTGGGCAATGATGTCAAAGCTCAAACGTCGGTATCCCTTTATCAGAATAAGGAGAATAGGAGGAAAAAAAGAATCCCCCAAACTATACAAATCAGCAAAATACAAGCTCTTGCAGAGGGCAAGGCATGTGCATGCGAGGAGCTAGAGTTTACAGAGGCATGAAAGCAGAGATTTCCAACCTTGTGGAACTACAGAACATATTAATATTTTGGGGGAATAGATTATACACGATCAAAATGAATTGTTGCGTAGGGTGCGTGTCCATTCACAACATGGCTACCACAATGGTTGAATCCAATCCTAAAACACCATTGACCAGAAGTTAACCAGTGAAGCTGATCCTTGCAACTCTTTTAAATCTCCAAGATATACAAGTACCAAGCAAGTATTGGGCTAGAGTCATTTTCTATTTTTATTCATTTAAGAATAGTTTTGGACCTATATATAATTTCTTGCTTTTTGGAAATTAGCATTATTCTGGAGAACTAGTGCTGTTTTGCAATATATCGGGTTTTTCTTTTTCTATCTTTAACAAAGAAAAAAGTAGAATAGAATTAAGTGGGTACATAGGGAGATGCTAACTTTAAATAACGGGTTTGGGTATGCATGTGCAGATAAATACAAATGTGTTCTACTCAAATGGGATCTCTGCTCCCCATATTTAATGGCTGTAACTACAATTAATCCTTATACTTATTTGTATAAGAAAAAGGAGCAAATGACTGATATAAATAGTAATAATACTTTTACTTCTAGTCCACTCAATAATTGAAATTTTCTGGATTAACCGAAATTGTTAAACCTACTTTTTAAAGAAGAATAACAAAAATATAATCAAATGATTATATGTGCCATTGCTGATTCTTAGTGGCTACATAGATAGATTTTTTCCATGATCATCTGTCCATCACCTTGTCTTTCAGGTCTTCCAACAGTGCATCCAGCACCACTATTACTGAATCCACCCACTTCGGTGCTGATCATCCTTTTCTTTCCTTCCACAGAATGCAAGAGGCGCCTGTCACTCCTTGTAGCTACCCACTTTGCTCCACTTGTTGGAGACCTCTGGAGAAGTGCCTCCAAAGAGGGCAAAAGCAGCCATATTGAAACATAATGCATTTCCTAAGATACTCTGCTCCTAAACTATGCAGGGTTTTAGTACTGAAATCTTGAACCAGGAGACCCAGAAAAAGAATTGGAGTTAAATTGGAGTTTCAGGGACACCATTATCCCTTTCTGATGATGTTTTGACAAGCAACAGTTAGATTTTTCCATCCTCCTCCCATCCACCTGATTGTTTACATTGCTAGTAGCAATGAAATCACAGAGAAGTCATAAAGATCAAGGTATTAGCCACAACCATATCACACATGTAAAATGTGCTTTATTACATGGTTGTGGGTCAACATCATTCTTTTTTTATTCACTCACACTCCCAGGTTCTCCCAGGTACTACTGCCATGAGATCTCCACAGTCCAGATCTGTCTGGATCATTTTAGAGTTTACATCTTGAGCTTAGTTTATTATTTTTATATTCTATTTTATGAGAAAATACTTGCTTGTTTATGTAAAGTTGCAGTTCTAAGGTGAAATCAATGCCAATTTGGTAGAAAAATTTTAAGACCCCCCTCCACTCTCCCTTGTAGCACGGTGCAGCATCGTGTTATTTAGCTACAGTTTCAGTGCTCTGAGGATGAGGAGAAATTAAAATCACATTTCTGATTTTTATGCGCTCTAGCATCATGGGCAAAGCAGTTCATGGAATGACAGCATGGCAAACCCAGCCATAACTAGATGTAGCCACAATCATTTCCAGAATGATCTTAAAAAGACCAATTTATCCGTTTACACCTCTTTTTTTCTTGGCTCAAGGCAGCAATACATTTTTGTTTATGATCATTCTTGACACACACTTCATCACTTTCACATGGAGAAAACAACACAAGAAACTATTCACGATATCTGCCAACATATCAGGCTACATGTGACTGAATTCCACAACATTAAATTCAACTCCGTATGAAAGAAAGAGCTCCAACTGTGGGGGCCACTTACCTCTGACCCACGACGCATTTTTGACCTTTTCTCAAGTAGCTTGTGAAGCTCATGATCATCTCCCCGTTCTACATGAGCGGAGTCTGCTGGCTCATTCCACAAGTTAGCTGCCTCTGACTGCCGCCATTTCTGTAACTTATTGAAATACTGAAATGTGTCACTGCAATAGAAAATGGAAAAGATTCAAGGTTTTGTTTTAGATGGCAGTGTGAGGAGAATCCATAGCAATGCATTGTAATGGAGTTATTAAAGCTGGCCTAGCCTACTCTTTTCCATAGTGTACCATTTATTTCATCCAAAATATTTAAAGGCCTTGCACAGACTGAGGGCTTTGTGGCTTCAGATATATTCAAAGCTACCGGGTTTCCCTGAAATTAAGCCCTCCCCTGAAAATAAGCCCTCCCCAAAAATATTTAAACACATGTGCAGCCAATCTCTGCCATTTCCTCTGGTTAGGGTTAGGGAGACAGAGCTGGAAATCAGGTAAGACGGCAAGAGGAGCCCCATCTTGTTCCATGTGCTCCAAAATAATAAAACCTCCCTGAAAATAAGGCCAAGCACTTATTTTGGGTTTCAAAAAAAATATGACAGTGTCTTATTTTTGGGGATACACTGTATGCCTGGGAATTGGGCCTCAGATATGGCTGCTGAATTGTGATTCACAGTCTGTGTGGCTTCACTTTTGCTAGTGGATCCATCATGATTCCTCTGGAGCAGTATTTTTCAACTTTGGCAACTTTGAGATATATGGGATCCCAAAATTCCTCACCCAGGGCAATAAGTTTGAAAACAGATAAAGAGAGAACTTGCTCACAAGGGCTCCAGATAGCTGCTTCTCATGAAGAGACCACAAGTCAATTGCTTCTACATGGTTTAGAGCTCTGGAAGAAGAAATGGCCAGTTTGTTCAAACCATGGTTGGCACCTTCAAAAGGATGCAAGGTTCATATACTTCCTAATCACTTTTGAACATAGCTTGTTAACTATTTTTCAACTATCAGGAAGTTTTGGAAACATGGTTAGTTTAATTGTTAATGAAAGAAGTTTAAAGAAATTTAAATACAACTTTATTTTTTATTTTGGAATAAGCAGCATAAAGGTAATTAGAAGTTTGATTTTGGAAAGTTACAAACAAACTAAAATTTTGGATTTGGTTATTTACTATTTCATAAGAATGCTTCCCATCAGAAAATGTTTTTGTAATGTAGTAGTAGGCTAACTGGAAGGAGGGAGCACATTCCAAGGAGGGGTGTGAGATAATCCAAAACTTGTGGGAAGGGGATAAGGTTTAGGATAACCACTCCCTAAAATCTCCAGGGTACATCTATTAGGTTAGGGTAGTATAGGGTTAATTTGTCAAGACTGGCTATGTAATCAATATTTTTTTTTTGGGCTGGATTTTGTTACATTGCTCTTTGGCTAAGCTTGACATCTCAAAAAAAAAAAAAGATAGAATAGGACTTTGAAGGTTAGAACCTAGAGGTAAGTAGAAGGAATTATGATTACAATTAAAGGAGAACAACACTCAAATTACAAATACAGAATGAAGCAAAATATTTTGACATTAGACATGCCACCATAATGAAATTAATATCAAGAGATTAAGAGATCAGATCCTGTTGAAAACAGGAACAGGAGAAATCTGCCTTGAAGCTAAGTAAAAGCACTCACAGATGCTGTCCTATTTATATTAATAACAAGCCATTACTTTATGCAGCCCAAACGGCAGCTTCTAAACCTAAACAGATAGCTTCAGAAGAGATAAACAAACATCCCCAAGGCTGTAGAAATATTGCTTTTATTTATTAAACAAATGTGTATAGTAGCCCATTTCCCAAAGGAACTCTGGGAAGCAAACAAAATAAAAACGTAATAACATTAAAAATCATTCAATGCAATAAACTCTGCTGAGGTCTCAATAAAAAACTTCGATCCACCCATCATTCACCAGGGATCAAACTATCAAATCCTGGCCTCAGTGTCCGGAGGAAAAGACCAGATCTTCACCATTTTCCTGAAGGCCAAAAGGGTCGGCCATCTTATCTATAGGTAGAGGCCATTCTACCATATAAAGTAGGCACCATAACACACAAAGCATGCTTCTGAGGCCCAGTAGGTGACACTGCTTCATGAATGTACTCAGAACACGTCCAACCCTGCCAAATATACATGCAGAAACCATTGACAGGAGATAGTCCCACTCTGGCCACATGCAAGTACAGGACATTTTTGTCCCTTGCTAAAAGCATGGTATATTTATAGGAAAAGGTCCAGGCTGAGAACAGAACATGCTGAATACAAGTTGTCCTTCGGTTGGAATTAGAAAGGAGTCACAGAAAACAAGGGGAACAAGCAAAAGAATGGACAATGCTAGAAAACTCCTGGAGCTGGATCTAAATACTCAACTTTCCAGCATTACTTTCAAAGCAAAAAACTTCCGTATGAATTATGCAGATTCGTACCATTGCAATCATATTTATGGAACCTTGAGATAATTGTGAAATGTTAAAATACATACCCAGTGATCAATGAATTCTTCTCTAATTCATCTTCATCGTGGTAACAGCAACAACACACTTGGCCCAGGAAATCCATGTCACTTGCAAAAGCTGCAGATTATAAAATATGCCTATAACTAGTATATCAGAGTATACGATAGGGATAACAGAAATTGCGCTTGAAAAAAAAGGCAAAGAAGTTTATATTTCTCTTTAAATACTGTCTGACAGTCATAAGCAGAGATCATGTGAAATGTTTCCTTCAATCCTCCATAGCTTAAGGCGTTTGAACAAAACATACAAAATTCAACATAATATATTGCGGTCTTGGCATTTAGCATTTATATGGGAAGAAGAGTAAGTTCATTTTTGTTATCTTCCTCAAGACCTATTAAAGCAGTATTAAATAATGAAGCGCCTTTAGGAGGTCCAGAGACACTTATCTAAACTGGTATCAGTTGGAGGCCCTGACTTGATTTTGTTTATTCTCTTAGTTTTTTAAAATGGAAGAGGCACCATAACTCCATGGATATAATCAGAAAATAAAAATACAAAGAGGCTGTATGTCCATGCTTGTCAGGAAATGTGCCTCAGCATACAAAAGATAAGCTAGGATGGTAAACAGTGAGCAATTACTGTATTAATTTGACTTTCAGAATATGGTTTTTTAAATGGTCATTCCACAAAATGGTGGCCAGTTTCTGACAATGCTCTTGACACTCAAAAGACACTCAAAAAATTACAAGATATCTAGATATCTAATTCTTAGATCCAGAAGAATTAGTCTAGTTGTGAGATATCTTGTAATTTTTTTGAAGCCAAAGTACCCAGTATAACCAAGACAATAGATTAATAGATGGGACTCATTTCACAACCATGATATATTATTGGAATGGGACTGTAGTGCTGGCCTGCCAAAGCAAGAGTGAACATCATTTCTGAGATCAAACACTGTGTTTGCTATCGTGCTTGGTTTCAATGGGGGTTTTATGCCAAGCAAGAATGCCTAAGCTAGATAATTTTCTGCCTTGATAGCTTTTCAAGCCTTGCAAACGAAAAAAAAAAAACCCAAATATTTTAAATGGCTTTTCTCAGTCTGGCTCCTTTCAGATGGGACCTTCTGGTCCTGCTCATATTTGATTACAGTGGGGCAAAGAAGTAATTGTCATCATAGGTAGACCTCAACTATGAGAGACAAAATGAGAAAACAAATCCAGACAATCACATTGTCTGATTTGAAAATAATTTATTTGCAAATTATGGTGGAAAATAAGGCTCCTCTTAAAGAAGAAGTTTAAGAAGTTCAACTCATTAACTGCATTAATGACACCTGTTTGAACTTGTTATCAGTATAAAAGACACCTGTCCACAACCTCAAACAGTCACACTCCAAACTCCACTATGGTGAAGACCAAAGAGCTGTTGAAGGACACCAGAAACAAAATTGTAGACCTGCACTAGGCTGGGAAGACTGAATCTGCAATAGGCAATCAGCTTGGTGCGAAGAAATCAACTGTGGGAGCAATAATTAGAAAATGGAAGACATACAAGATCATTGATAATTTCCCTCAGTCTGGGGCTCCACGCAAGATCTCCATGCAAGATCTCACCCCGTGGGGTCAAAATGATCACAAGAACGGTGAGCAAAAATCCCAGAACCAGATGGGGGCACCTAGTGAATGACCTGCAGAGAACTGGGACCAACATAACAAAGGCTGCCATCAGTAATACACTATGCCTCCAGGGACTCAGATCCTGTAGTGCCAGACGTGTCCCCCTGCTTAAGCCAGTACATGTCCGGGCCCGTCTGAAGTTTGCTAGAGAGCATTTGGATGATCCAGAAGAGGATTGGGAGAATGTCATATGGTCAGATGAAACCAAAATAGAACTGTTTGGTAGAAACACAACTTGTCATGTTTGGAGGAGAGAGAATGCTGAGTTGCATCCAAAGAACACCATACCTACTGTGAAGCACGGGGGTGGCAACATCATGCTTTGGGGCTGTTTCTCTGCAAAGGGACCAGGATGACTGATCCGTGTACAGGAAAGAATGAATGGGGCCATGTAGCATGAGATTTTGAGTGCAAACCTCCTTCCATCAGAAAGGGCATTGAAGATGAAACGTGGCTGGGTCTTTCAGCATGACAATGATCCCAAACACACTGCCCAGGCAACGAAGGAGTGGCTTCGTAAGAAGCATTTCAAGGTCCTGGAGTGGCCTAGCCCGTCTCCAGATCTCAACCCCATAGAAAAGCTTTGGAGGCAGTTGAAAGTCCGTGTTGCCCAGCGACAGCCCAAAACATCACTGCTCTAGAGGAGATCTGCATGGGGGAATGGGCCAATATACCAGCAACAGTGTGTGCCAACCTTGTGAAGACTTACAGAAAACATTTGACCTCTGTCATTGCCAACAAAGGATATATAACAAAGTATTGAGATGAACTTTTGATATTGACCAAATACTTATTTTCCACCATAATTTGCAAATAAATTCTTTCCAAATCAGACAACTTGATTGTCTGGATTTGTTTTCTCATTTTGTCTCTCATAGTTGAGGTCTACCTATGATGTCAATTACAGGCCTCTCTCATCTTTTTAAGTGGGAGAACTTGCACAATTGGTGGCTGACTAAATACTTTTTTGCCCCCACTGTACATGTACCAAGACATTTGGAGGTCAGATTGCAATAAAAGTTATCTGGCTTCAATAACAAAATTGAGGACACTGTGGTACATGAATCACATTCCTTCACCTAAAATTTTACATCCTGAGAAGTGCAAGAAAATATGCCACACTATTTTTCAAGTGATCTTTGATTATCTTTGTGACATCACCACAAATATTTATAGTAAAGCAGATGGAAGAGAGGTTCACAGAGCATGATGTCAATTAAATTCTTGTATTGGTTTGGGATATTTTTTTTTCTTTTTGTCCTAGGCTATAGTTTATGGTTCATATACAAAGCACCAGCAAAACACTTTAGATTTTAGAATATGCTTCATAGGCATTGCATCCTTACAATTCTGCATCCTTATAGCTCAGAAAGTAGGAATTTATAAGAATTTAAATGAATGAATGAAATTTCCATGTGGTCAATATTTCACAATACTTTTAATAGCTATAAACTTTGATTTAATAAGGCTAGTTTGGGAGTCGGAACATTTATCTGCCCTAGGGCTGTTTTATTATATTTTATGACTTTTAAACAACAAAATAAAAACACAGACTAATACTGTAAAAACAAAATAAAAGGAAAAAAGAAAAAGTATATAAGAAGTGATTTCTGATATTATTCACAGCAGTTATAAGTACAAATATATTTTAACCTCTATTGTTAAAATTACACCTTATTATTATTCTTTTTATAATCTATTGAGTCTAATCATCAAATCCATAAACTGCAAGTTCATTTATGTGCAAAAAGTTCATGAAGGGTTTCCAGTCACCAATAAATGTAGATATGTTTTTTTCCTAATCAAAGAAAACAATTTATCCATTTCAGCAAAATGTAGCAAATTCAGCTTCAACAACCATTGCTCATAGTGGTTGGTGTTGAATCTTTCTATCTGTGCATATAATAATCTACCCTAGCTGCTTATATTGAAACAATCTTCCATAGCTTCTTTTCTAACTGTTTAACCACCAAAGGGAAAAGCTCTGGCTTCACTGGAATGTTATTAATAGGATTCTTGTTAAGATGTCTCTAGGATATTTCTTAATAAGCAGCTGTTCTTGTAAGTTACAGTATCAACATATTGAAATCTTTCTCATTTCAAGAGCTATGGCTACTTAGTGAGGCAGAAAAGTTTGAAGGCATATTTCTTCCTCCTATTTGTTGGATAATTGTCAACAAAAAATACTCATTGCCCCGTTCATGATAGCCAAACCAGCTTAAATAGCTCCATTGGTTCTCTCCATTTTTTGGATCAGTTTCAATACCCACTTCTATAAGATTATACTGCAATCTCAGGCAATTCTGTCTTTTAATCAGCCAGCATTCAGCTTAAACAATTCTTGCTCACAGAAGTGGTTTGTTTGCAGCATAGAACTTCAAGCTATATTCCTATAGAAATTCTGGTTTTGGATGTCATATTGTTAAGTAGATGGCAAGCTCTATAATGTTTAGCAAACGGTTTTGATGTGTAAGCCATAAAGTGAGATATCAAAACATGTAACTGGTCTTAATTGAGCTAATAACCACATTAATCTACATCTAAAAGGCTAATAATTTATTAAGGCATAGTTCTGTGGCCTGTATTTTATACATTCAATCATTTTGTGTGTTTTTTAAGGTACCAAAAGGCCTTAGTTGCTTCTTCTCAAAAAATTATTTAATCTTTAAATGAAATAAAATAAAGAAAACCACAGATATACCTATGAAGGATAAGTTATAACAGAACACATGTGTATTTATGAGAAGCAAGCTTTGGGTTATGTTATATATATAAAAACCTCCACTAACTGCATAACACAGAAAAGCAAAAACTTATTTAGAACAATGAAAACAAAGATTAGATTTAGATTAGATTAGCAAAGCTGAACATAAAAAGATACATCAAGCTCAAAAGAAGTACACATTGAGACAGTGAAGTTTTTATTATTATTTTATTTGATTAATTCTCAAATATTTGAAGCAAAAGGCATTTTTAATTCAAGTGGCTTTTTTAAATGAAGTGTAAAGGCAAAGAAATCTGTGTTAGATTTACAAAAAAGTACAAGCCACTTCCCAATGATATCCAGAATGCTTAAAAGTAACTGAAGGCGTTTAAATAAAATTAATTGCTAATCTTTAGAAATGAGAATATATTCACATATTTCATGGTGATTATTAAAAAAATAATAATCAAAAAACATTTTGAAGCAGCTTCTTGTTTATGACTTTCCTTATTCCTGGAGATGATAGGCAGTAAGATTTCACTTCAATAGTTATAGGCAAGATAAGTCAGATGGAACTTCTAGTCCGGTTCATATCCTAAAGTCTTTTCAGGGCCTGCATTTATTAAGGAATCATCTTCCATGAAAATAAATTTTGGGGGAAGAAGATGAACAAATATCTACTTTAAGGAAGCACAATCCTCATGCTTTAGTGATAGTTCTTGTCTTTGCCTTAAGAAGATCCATTCATTATTATGGCAAATCCAGCACATGCCTCATGATGTTGTCGGGGCAAGGAAAAGAAGCAGATGACAAGGTGGTTTCAAGTAAGCTTCTCCTGCACGTAACATGTATCCTTGAAGAAAAGAGCTGAAATTCACTATTTCTGGATTAAGAAGTCATTTAGGAAAATTCAGAATATAAATCTTGGCCTTAATTAGCAAGTCCTCCAGCCTACTCACAACAGGATGGAATATCATAATGAAACTATGAAATGTCAGCCACTGTAGAAGGTTCAGTTCTGCAGACAGAGGTGGGGCCTTCTTCATATCCTCGGAAAGAAGCATTTTTTTAAAAAAATCATGATAGAACTAGAACAGCATCTCAGAAAGGCACACACCAATTTGAAGCACAATTCTAATCCATGTATTCAATGGAGATAGTGAGAATTTCATTTCCTGAAACCATCGCCTCTTCAAGGACACATAGTCAAATTACTATGGGCAATTCAGCCCTCTGGGGTACATCATTGTTTAGGAAAGTGGAGGGTTTAGGAGGCATTGTTTAGGAGGGTCCAGAGTTGACACACAGTGATTAGAAAATTATCTGGTTTATTATGCAGCACTTCAACCATATCACTTCATATGCAGGATTACTTGATGGTACTCTTCACATTTAGATGTGTTTATGAGTTTATACTAGTCAGAAATAATATGACCATATCAAGGGAGAAAAGAGGGACAGGTAGAAGTATTAGGGATTAAGCAACAGGATTTTGCGATTATGTTCATGAATTAATTTGGCACAACAACTGCAGTGTTAACTTTGATCATCAGCAAAAGATCTCAAAGATTTTGTCCTAATTTTTCTCTTCAATATGTTCTGTTTTGAACCATCAACCGTCTTATCTCCTCTTCCCACATGATTATCTTCCTGAGTCTATACATAGACATCACCGGCCACAGGCTCATTTTTCATTTTTATCCTGAATGACAGCTAAATAATTTTTTTCAACTAGTAGGAAGAAGTATCCACTTCTTTGGGCCTTGATAGGTTCACAGAACATTCAAAAGGCAATGTTAAACCAAGTTTTAAGAATTAGATCTTGATGTGATATCCATAATTCGTTTACGCAGGTGGAACATAAATTCTGTCATGGTGGCACTCAAGCTTTGGTTAATTAGATATCGGGGAAGCCGACCCTATAGGACAAAACAAGCAAATCAAAACACATCAATTTAATGTTTATATATTCTAACACTCATTGGTTTTGTCTAATCTAGTCAAATTATCAAATATTTGGTATATAATTGTGGCCTCTTAAGATAGAGCAAGATCTTTCCCAGTTCTGCCATCCAACTTCAGTTTTACCTGAGGCATTACTGAGTAAATGAGGTTAACCACAAACTATGGCTATTCTCTTTTAAAAATGAATAAAACTATGAATCCAGGAACTTATTTTGTACAACTATGTCCATCTAGTTCAATTTCATCTACACTAATTTCAAGCGGAACTTCAGGATTTCTGGCAACTTTTTTTGTCAAGTGTATTTAGAAATGAAATCTACAATATTTGACATATAAAGCATAGTTTTCCATCACAATATAGTTCATTTCTAACCATAAGATTAGAATAGTGTAAGCACTGTGATGGGGGAAATGGCAGAATTGAGCTGTTATTGAGTTCACTTAAACAAACGATGGTTTGTTTATTAGAGAGGCATATGTTAATTAGCACGTTCTCACCATTTTTAATTTCTTCTCCGAATTTCTTCTGGCAACAACAGCTTTTGGAAGCCAGGAAATAATTAAAAATGGCACTACTGAGTGTTCTAATAAGGAAGAACACCACCATTTTTTCCCATGTGTCTCTAAAGAGGGAACTGCGGCAACAAAGTAACTGGAACTAAACAAAACTAATCTGGAACTATAAACTTCCACTGCAGGAAACTGAATCCAACCCATGATGGTAACTTTGTATTTTATGTAGACTTTGTAACCACAGTACTTTAAGGATATCATAAAATATCTGTAGTGTAGATTAGAATAGCACTTAGCAATAGCACCTCAGATTTATATACCACTTCATAGTGCTATACAGCTCCCTCTAAACTGTTTACAGAGTCAGCATAGAGCCCCCAACAATCTGGGTCCTCATTTTACCAACCTCGGAAGGATGGAAGGCTGTGACAACCTTGAGCCAGTGAGGATCGAACTCTTGGCAGTGAGCTGAATCAGCCTGCCATACTGCATTCTAACCAGTGCACCACCACAGCTCTTAAGACTCATATTGCAAGTTAGTATAAAAAGATCAGTGTGACATCGTTTTGAATAAATCTGTGATATTTATACAATACTGAGTCTCCTAGGAACTGCAGGAAGTAAAGTATATATTGCAACAGAATCTAGGTTGTTATATAATCCATGTAACATTCTGTTCAGCATAGCCCACAAGCACCAGGGAGCCAAAGACAATGCAGTAATAGCCAGCCAACTGTGTTGGAAAAATCAGAATACAGTAAAGCACAATGGACCAATTTGTAATTATAAGCCAGTATTAAATCAAGACCTAGAAAGATAAAATATACTTTACCTTAAGGTCCGTATTGAGTATCCAGATCAAAGTAGAAATATTTGGATTGTTGGGACATTTTAGGGCAACGAAACCTCCTGGGCCATTCTCTGCCCTGAGAAAAGCCAAAAGCATAAATAATGTTGGAGATATACTGACAGAGCAGAAAAAATTAAGATAAATTTTAGTTTAATGGCAGACCAACCACTGAACAGAAAAGTTCAAAGCAATGTACATTTACATTATGAAAACAAATTAGGCGTTATCACTATCATTATACCTTTTTGTTTCTAATGATGCCCTGTTAGAATCATTAATTGGTTTAGTTCAACTGCAATCCCACCTCCAGCTACTTAAAACTAGTACAAATAAGCTATTGGCTTGGAGTTTCCTTATGAACATTCCATCAATGGAGTGCTAAAGAGGGCACCAACCATTTCGAAGATAATGACACCAAAACTACTTCAGATGGGAAAGCAGCTGTCAGTAATAATGGGTCCAGGCCATTCTATTAAAATTTTGCAAATTTATTAATTTTTTAAAAAAATCTGTAAGCTGCATTTCATGGGAAATTAGTTATGACCAAGCCACCAACCATAGGAATAGTGCTGATTTGCATTGATTATGCCATACCAGTGCATTTATAAATAAAGCATTATCACAGATTTGTCCATAAATCCCAGTGTCCTTTCAACCAAATGAATCTGGACCCCATGATTGCTTAGACTTCTCACCATGAAGGAATATCCCACAAATTTAAATACGGAGAAAAAGAAATGGGTGAAAAGATGCCAGTTCTTATCTGTATTTGGTATCTTGATAACAGATGCAAAAAACTCTTATTTTAAAAAAAAACACAGAGCATTTTGAATACCAGAAATTCAATTTCCTTGAACAGGATAAAGATACACAACACTTGATAATGCACACTGACATGTGAAATGAACACAGTCTCTCTCATATATCTTTCCAATTGCTACGCAAATTCTGAGTTAAAGGCCAATGATGTTTTAATGCTATTACTCAGAAAAAATGAAGGTGGTGAACCAAGACACCCTGCCTGCCTTCCACCCGAGGCAGAAAGCAACGACAACAAAGAGGCCTTGTTGGAAACTGCGCACAACTGGAGTTTGCTCATCACAAGACATTATATAGAGGCCAAAAACAAACTAATTGCCCAGAAAATGCTTTTATGTAGGAAGCTCTGAAATGTACCATCCCAGGGGGTGGCTTCTGCATTAAAATCAGAAGGTGTGTCTTATTCATGCAGCCTTCATTACAGGCACACACGAAAGACCATAGAAACTATTCTGAAGGACGTTTGCTATGATTGTTCCATTTATTTTAGCACAAGGAACTCTAGAATGCTAGCATAAAACTCAAGAATTTCTGCTGATACAAGAAAAACTCCAAATTTCTATTCTTCCAGAAAGCAGAAAATTGAATACTTTGCCTTTTTCTCTAAATCTACCCAAGACCACTATTATAGCAAGTTTTAGTTAACTAAACAAATGAAACAGGGTTTTTGAGTAAGAAAGTGCTTCAGCTAAACTGAATGCCTATTTTGAAAATTCCTTTTCACTTTGAAGAATAATCAAAAGATGAGCCCGACTACCTTTCAAAAATTTTGGAAAATATTTGGAGTGGGAATTTTGTTTTTGTTTTGTTTTTTAAAATACCTCTCATATATTACTTACAATTTGAAAAGTACAAAACACAACATGAAACAAGTAAAAATGGTATAAATATTTGGGATTGCGTGGCTAATTGGTTACTGCACATGTAGCCCTCAATTTATGACCACAACTGAGCCCAAAATTTCTGTTCCTAAGTGAGAAATTTGTTAAGTGAGTTTTGCCCCATTTTATGACTTTTTTTTTGCCACAGTTGCTAAGTGAGTCATTGCAGTTGATAAGTCAGTAACCAGGTTGTTAAATGAACCTAGTTCCCCACTGACTTTGCTTGTGAGATGGTCACAAAAGAGGATCACATGACCTTGGGACACAGCAATGGTCATAAATATTAATCAGTTGCCAAGTGTCATTTGACCATGGGGATGCTGCAAAGGTCATAACTGTGATAACCAGTCATAAGTTACATTTTTCAGTGCCATTGTAACTTTGAACGGTCACTAAACAAACTGTCATAAATTGAGGACTACCTGTACTATGCTGGTCTATAATCACTATCACCCCCAGCCAGTATGGCTATTGAAGTATATATAACTTTCCACAGTTCTGGAAGTCATTCAGCATAGATTCTCTCTCTCTCTGTTTTAATTGATCTATACCTTACAAATACAGTTTTGCATTCTTTGCTGGTCTTTGATCAAATTAAAGCAGATGAGCATAATGCAGATCCCATCAGTCAAGGAATTTGGGATGGCAAGGTCCAGGAGAAGAGCCTTCTCTGCTATGGCTCCCACCCTTTGAAATATCATAGCCCCTGAGGGGACATTGGCTTCCACCCTGCTGACTTTCGGTAAAAACCTTCAGATCTGATCCTGCCAGATGGCTTGGGTTCCCAATGGGGGCACTTCAAACCTCAGGTGGACGATTACTTAAAAGTTAATCCCCCCTCCACTCCTCTGGGCATTTAATTCCCTCCTTCTCCATCTTGCTCAACGATTTTATTGTTTGTACTGTGAGTTTATTGCGTAAACTTATATTAGATGATTTTAATGTGTTTACGCTTATAAGCCACTCAGAGTTTCTTTGAAATGAGATGGGCAGTAAATAAATTTAATAATAAATTAATAAAAATAAGGAGACAGGATTTATGCATACTGGGGAATCCCCAAGTATATATAAGCTAAAGGTAAAGGTAAAGGTTCCCCTCGCACATATGTGCTAGTCGTTTCCGACTCTAGGGGGCAGTGTTCATCTCCATTTCAAAGCCAAAGAGCCAACGCTTTCCGAAGACATCTCCATGGTCATGTGGCCGGCATAACTAAATGTCAAAGGCGCATGGAACTCTGTTACCTTCCCATCAAAGGTGGTCCCTATTTTTCTACTTGTATTTTTAACCTGCTTTCGAACTGCTAGGTTGGCAGAAGCTGGGACAAGTAACGGAAGCTCATCCCGTTACGCAGCACTAGGGATTCGAATGGCTGAACTGCCGACCTTTCGATCGACAAGCTCAGCGTCTTAGCCACTGAGCCACCATGTCCCATCCATATATAAGCTACTACCATACAATTCTGCTTACATCCAAGAATGTTCCTAAATTATTTACAATTATTATCAAATGAATAATAAATTATTTCTCCTCACTGTTGCTGAAGGTCAGAAGCAAACTAATTACTCAGAAAATGCTGCTATATAGGAATCTCTTTACTGTATTTTTTTTTCATTGCCAATGCAGACAGTAACTAAAAGCTTTATAATTAAAAAAAATATTTTTCCCACTCTTTCCTACCTGTGTATTGGAAAATGCTTCCGGGATGATATAGGACAACAATATGATTTTCATACCTGACATATTTGGACGTAGGAGGGCGCAAGCTGTGAATTGTTGCTATCCCTGATGAAATGTACCGGTCTCTTCTTCTCTCAATCCGACGCACATTCACAAAATCTCTTGATTTGTAAAGAGAGCACATATGAAACATCAGTTCATTGAAATGAAATAGATAGTGAAAAATATAGTCTGAATTAGAACTTACCTAGGAGAGACAACACCAGCTGCGGCACCAGCTGCCACATCATAGGATACAGTTGTGTTATCATCAATTCGTTCCAAGATCTGGTAAGAAAACAGAAGGTTTTCCCACTTCTGCCAACATAAGCTAGTTTAGAGTATTTCCTTGGCATGATTTCTTTGTAAAGGAACTTTGACTTGCGAAGAAATCAGAACAATGATGATTAATTTCAGGTATGTTCATAAAATTAACTTCCATATTTACACAGAAGAAAAACAATATCACCGATTGGTATTGTAAACATTCATATATTTAATCTGGTAACAGAATAAATTCTAAACCAATATATTTGGAGAGCGCAAGACAAAGGAAAAATGATAGGCTTTGTCATTAAATAAAGCAGAAAAATACATGCTGCTGGCAGAAACCAATGGATAGAAAATGAAATTTAAGTAGCAAATCCTGGGTAACTCTGTAGCATTTCAAAGATCCTATTTTATAAATATTATAAATATTTCTTTTAAAAATTATAAATTATGCATTCATTCAGTGGGAGATTGTGTTTTTGAACCTTTTAATCTTAATGTGTAATGCTCATGCAAGTGGCATCAAACAACAAAAGTGTCTTTAGCAAACAAAAGGATGAGTAAGTGTGTGCTGCAGTTCTGATTCATAGCTGTTGAAAAGAAAAGCCTAAAATAACATAAGAAGCCCAACAGCCTAGAAATCATCCCTCTACCTCTCTCAATCATTTTCTGAAGACAATAGTTCATAGCAAGAAGAGCCACGTATAATTCAAAATTTCAGCTTGGGGTATTAGAGAGATAATAATAATCAATACTACAAATAATGTTAGTGATAAGTGAAGAATACCTTTTGGTTACAAGTCTGTCTGGAAAGACTTACGTGGCATGCTAGCAAAGTTTTATTCCACAGGACCATCTTCTCTGGTTGGAGAATCAGCTCCTGGTATACTAACTCAGCTGGACATTGTAGAATAGCCTGCAAATGTTAACACAGGTTACATTTCAGAATCTCTGCCCCCAGAAACACTTGTAACAAACATGTTAACTAACATTAACCAGTCAGGGGAAATTGAAGGATGAGCTTAAACACAACACCTCATTTAATGGTATATCCTCAACACTCACTAAAGCAATAATTAAAAGGAATATTCATTTGAGACTCCTGCGATGCTCAGAGGTTGTTGGCTCCCAACACTCTATCATCCCTAACTGATAGTCATGTCAGCCAGTTCTGATGGGAGTTGAAATACACCCATACCCCCAATTTAAAATCTCTCAAACAACCAACATCATTGAGAGAAGTGCCAGAAAGAATGAAATACCAGCTAGACACAAAAAAGGAATATATGTATTACAGGGTGGCAAGCAATCACCACATAGTATGTTCCCCTCCAGCCATTCAAAAAAGCACCTCTTTCAAAACATAGATTGTATATGCCCATCTTTACTCCCTCCATTTTCAACAAAAGGTGTAGGAAAGAAAAGGCTGAAAAGCTTGGAAGGAAGCTGAAAGGCACCTTACCTTTAGGATGAAAACCTTGCCATAGAATGGCATTTCAAGAAAATGAATTGTATCCCCAAAGTCCTGCAGAAGAAATATTAAAGTCACGTGAGTTCAATATTTGTCCTTTTACTGTTTCATGAAAATTTCCAGGATTGTAGTACTCCTTCCCCCACCACTTTTTATTAACTGAGCTGGCTCCAAGGTTAAACAGCAGGCAATCCTATACTATCTTGTCTAAACAATTCACCAAACGCCAGTCTAACAACTTCCATTACTTCTGTAAATTATCTAGGCCCCGAGCATCCATGACAATTACTCCAGTTTAGAGTGAAGCCACCAAGAAACCTCTTAGTATATGCCCTGATTAGCCTAATTTGGCACACAGATGAACTACTTAAGGCAGCATTCTTGGTTAATCTTAGTAGTTGTAGTGATTCAACGGAAGTAAAAAAGACAGGGAGTAGGTATAACTATTAAACTATGACTTACAGTGGATATAAAATGCCAGGGTTTTGAGATGTAAAAAAAAAACAAACCCAGACCGAAATATTTAGAATTTTTTTCCACTTCTCATAAAACATAAGCTGTACAAATCAATTGAAAAATAAACTGAAATCTTTCCAGTGAAAAAAACAACACTTACAAAAATGTGGTTGCATAAGTGTGCATATCTTTTTAATTAATACTTTGTTGAAACGTCTTTTGATTTTATGACAGCATTCAGTCATTAATGACAGCATTTTAAGGTAGGAGCCCATCAGCATGGCGCATCTTACCTTGGAAATCTTTACCCATTCTTCCTTGAAAAAGGGCTCCAAATCTGTTAGATTGCAAGGGTATCTCCTGTAGCCCTCTTCAGATCCCCCCCCAGATTTTCAATTGGATTCAGATCTGGGCTGGGCTACTCCAAAACTTTGATATTCATCTAGTGAAGCCATTCTTTTGTTGATTTGGAGATATGCTTTGAGTCATTGTTGTAAAGGTGATATTTCTCTTTGTCTTCAGCATTTTAGCAGAAGTCTGAAGGCTTTGTGTTATAATTGATTGATATTTATAACATTTCATAAAATGTTCTCCCTCCACCTTGACTAAAGCCTCAGTTTAAGATGAAGAAAAGCAGCCCCAAAGCATAATGCTGGCACCTTCATGCTTCACTGTGTGGTATGTTGTATTATTGGTGGTGCACAGTGTTGTTTTTGCACCAAACACATTTTTTCACATGCTTTTGTCAGACTTGATGTACTATAGGTTTTGGAAAATACAGCCAGATTTAGATGCTTTTCTTTGTAAGAAAAGGCTTCTGTCTTGCCATCCCACAGTCCAGACACATGACAAATACAGGAGATGGTTGTGATGTACTGTATTACACAACCAATCCTTGCCAGAAATTCCTGCAGCTCCTTTAATGCTGCGGTAGGCCTACTGGAAGCGCTTCAGATTAGTTTTCTTCAATTTTGGAGGGACATCCAGTTCTTGGTAACGTCACTGCTGTGCCATATTTTCTCCACTTGTTGATGATGGTCTTCACTGTATCCTATGGTATATCCAATGCTTGGAAAGTTTTTTGAACTCTTATCCTGACTGATACCTTCCAATAATGAGATCTGTTCAACCACTGTAAGCTTTTTGTGAGAGGCAACTGAGTAAAGTCAGAAAAATCCTAGCAGAAGAGCTAAACCTTATATGGGCTTGATCAGAGTAATCTTAATTGATGACCGGTGCACTGACTACTATTGAATATCAGTCTGAATATTGGTTAATTCTAAACACAGCCACATCTCTACTTATAAAAGTGTATACAAACCATATTTTTGTAAGTTTTTTATTTTTTCCTCCTCAAAAACTGCAGTTTGTTTTTCAATTGAATTGTACAGCCTGTATGCTGTATTCAAAGTGGAAAAAATTCTCAAGTGATTAATCTTGGGTCTGATTTTTTTACGGCTTCGAAACCCGGCGTTTTAACAAAGGTGTATAGACTTTTTATATCTACTGTATCCACAGGAGCGTTTTGCTTTTCCATCAAGAATTTGGTGCCAAGTGAATCCAGATAAACTCTGTTAATCCATTATATATTGTGTATCTCTGACGGTGCAGCGGTTAAAATGCAGTTATCGCGGGGAAATTCTGCCCACAGCCAAGTTCAATCCTGACTGGCTCAAGGTTGACTCAGCCTTCCATCTTTCCGACGTTGATAAAATGAGGACCCAGCAATATGCTAACACTGTAAACCGCTAAGAGAGTATTGTAAAGCACTATGAAGTGGTATATAAGTCTAAGTGCTATTGCTACTGCTATCCTTATTTTGCTTTGATAAATATTAATAAGTGAAGATTACAATTAGGCTCAGATTTTACTCTTCTGAAACAGAATCCTGCAAAAGGCTTATATAGTCTACGTGAAATATTATACTCTACATCCCCCCCCCCAACCCCAACCCCCCTGGTACAATTGTTGGGTCTCCATGGTCCAACTTCTTCCCTTTTCCTTCTCAACTTAGAATTCAGAATGAGCAGAAAGTCCCGGTCTTGAGTAGCAACTGGGAAGAAAATTCGCCTCCCTCATATTATTCAGGCTTATTCAGTGGGTCCTTGTTATTATAATTTTTAAATTAAATTTTGCTCTACAGCAAAGTTCATAAAAACTGAAACCAAAGAGACAGGAGGATATCAGGTCCTTATTAAAATTTATCCGAGGGGTCTCAATGCAAGAATGATAAAGTAATGCACCAGGTAATACCATAACAATATAGAGAACATCAGCAATCTTTGATACTGGCAAGTATCAGAAAACTTCAGCATTGCTTTTTCTAAATCCAATAGTGCCATTTCCCGGTGACATGACTGGTTCTAGGATTTCTGCCAGCAGTCACTCAGAAATGTAAACTTACTGTGCATTTCTCAAAAATCCAGTTTTCTTCTTGGGTTAAGATCTGATCCATCACCTCCATTGCTACTTTGCCTTGCCGGACATATTCTCTCTCCTAGGCCAAAATATGAAACACAGCTTAGCAACACATAATTCACTTTATACTCAGCAGATGCTGATATCTCAAGTTCATTAGATCAAGAGTTAATTTAATCTAGTATGATACAAGGAGATACTCTTGGCTACATGCAGCACCAACCAGACTTCCCTTCATTTACCATCTGCACTCTGTATATCCCCATGCTGTTCCCGGGATTCAAAGTGATCAAATTCTATGACAGGTGCCATTTCAGGGTGAATGAAAGAAGAAACTCTGTTGTCTATTGAATCAGTTTCTTGAAAACAAGAACGTAAAACATAGAACATTAGCGTTGGAAGGGATCATGGAGGTCTTCTAGTCCAACCCCCTGCTTGAGCAGGAGATCCTATATCATTTCAGACAAATGGTTGTCCAGTCTCTTTTTGAAAGCTTTCAGTGATGGAGCATCCACAATTTCTGAAGGCAAGCTATTGCATTAGTTGATTGCTCGCAACATTGGGAAATTTCTCCTTAGTTCTAGGTTACTTCTCTCCTTGTTTAGTTTCCAACCACTGTTTCTTCTCTTGTCTTTTGGTGCTTTGGAAAATAGTTTGATCCCTCTTCTTTGTAGGAACCCCTCAATATTGGAAAAGAGCTTTCATGTGCCCCCTAGTCCTTCTTTTCATTACACTCAATTCCTGTAACTGTTCTCCATATGTTTTAGCCTCCAGCCCCCTTAGCATTTTTTTAGCATTTCTATCCACTGTTTCCAGAGTCTCAACATCTTTTTTGTATTGTGGTGACCAGAACTGGATGCGGTATTCCAAGTATGGTGTACTAAAGCTTTGTAAACTGGTACTAGAACTTCATGGGATCTTGACTCTATCCCTCTGTTAATGCAGTCTAGGATTACATTGGCTTTTTTGGCTGCCTGCTGCACACTGTTGGCTCATATTTAAGTGATTGTCCACTGGGACTCCAAGATCCCACTCACAGTTACTGACATTAATCCATGTTTCACTTAATCTGTACTTATACAGTTGGTTTTCCTTACCTAACTATAAAACTTTATTTTTATCTCATTGAATTTTATTTTATTTTATTAGACAGGACCCAGTGTTCAAGTCTGCCAAGATCTTTTTGGATCTTAAGCTTGTCTTCTGGGGTGTTGGCTACTCTTGCCAGCTTAGTGTTGTTTGCAAATTTGATGAGTCTCCTTCAATTCCTTCATCTATATCAGATATTAAAGAATACTGGGCCTAAAACGGAACCTTGGGGTACCCCACTGTTACTTCCCTCAGTATAGATGTAAATTTTACCTCAAATTCAAATTAAATTTAAGGATAATCTCTCTCCCTTCCCCTAGGTTATATTAGGAAAAAATGTCTTTATTTTAAGTTGAATATTTGTTAATTTTCAGTAATAATTCAATAGTACTGTCTGAAGAGGCTAAATATAAATTTGCCCAAACAAGTGTCCTGTCATTTTAAAAATTTTAGTTATTGCGAAGTCTTTTAAATACAAGAGGGGATTTCCTTAAAAACAAAACAGAAACTCTAATCATATGATCAGTTTAAATATTACTGCCCTAGTTGCATGGCTTACTTCAAAAAAAAAAAAAAAAACCAGGTGTCACACCTACTGCTTCAACAGTAAGACTAAATAAACAAATCCAGCCTTTATGCCTTACACGTTTTTCAAAAGCCACCTTTTCCAATCTAAATCGGCATCAGCCTACCATCTCTGCTGTTTTATTTCTCCTAATACTAAAAACAAAAAAAACCCCTATTACTCATTCAGGGAAGCAAATACAAATTGTTTGTCCATGTCATAACAGGACCGGCATGCTACTATTGTACCAAAAACTATGGAGCTTCTTTGAGAAGTTGGTAAAAAATATTACAACAGAATAATCCTGCCCCCTGGTGGATAGCAAGAAACAAAAACAAGAGACAAGTGGATTTTTCTAATAAGTCTAGGATAGGCATGTCCAACCCAGTTATGTAGCCCAGCACAACTAGTAATGTGGTCTCACAAGGTCATATTCTGTGGTTTATATACATTAAGTATATTGTGTATTTTATATGCAGTCCAAGATAATTCCTCTTCATTCAATGTGGTCCAGGCTACACAAAAAATTGGGACACCCAAAGTCTGGGATGCACAATGACTATTGACATCAATACAGGAAAGATTCAATCCCTGACAAAGCTTTGTTTGATGGTCTGCTTTAGGGAAGTATATTCGTCAAACAACAGAAGAGATTTCAGATTTTTCTGAAAGCCACAGGGTTCTCCAAGAAATAATATACTACTCTACTTGCAAAATTTGTATGAAGTTAATATAAATAAAATATAATTTTAATATACTGTTTGCACAGACCCACACGAAATGGCAGATATATAACATCTGATCACTGCAACTAATCTGGAAGTTCTTTTTGGCACAATATTTGGATAAATATCTATCTGGGATAAATGCTGAGATATTTCAGAATATAAACCGCAGAGTATACTTGAGAACCTGTCTTGGGAAATGTTTCCTTGGATATTTTAGAAACCCATTACATTTCTAGGTGTATGTGAATGGAAAAGATGAGCAAAGGGATTTAATACACCTTCACAGTAAAATAGATAGATGGGTGAGGTGGCATTACTAAATGACACTTGATTCTTTTCCATTACTATTATGGGTTGCTGCCCACTATTGTGCTCTTGCTTAGACTAAGCTTTTGCTTCTATTTTATTGCCGCTCCATTGTGCAATTTAGATTGGACACTTGACAGAAAATAGATTTGTTCTAAAGAACACTAGCATGCATTATGTTATACAAAAACAGAAAAATATAATCCAAAATATGACAGCCCCAAAGGGTACTGCTATATTGAGGCATACCTCATCAGTTACTGCGCTTTTCCCTATAATTTCATCATCTGATTCATCCGATCCTACATTAGAGAGAAAAATAAATAAATATTTACAAGTTTGGATATGACTTTTAGAAGTATTATGTGTAAAGTAGGAAGAAACATTTCTAGCTCAAGAATTCCTTGACCAAACCAACTATTCTGGGGAAAAATAAACCAAAATATGAAACTCTAGATATTTCCTATTATGTATTCTAAATATTTAAATTCCAGTTTGGGCCACTCAGTCAGGAGTTTGCTTTTAGAACATGTTGAGGTATAAAAACTGCTGGCCCTAAGAAAAACTAATCCTTCTTGTTTCTGTATGAATTGATGGTTTGTCTTACAACTGGAAAAAGGCAGGCCTAAAAATAGCAATAGCAATAGCACTTAGATTTATGTGCCATATGAATGTGATTCATGTAAAGGCAGAAGGCTTACAGATTATATAATTCTATACTCATTCCGCAGAACCATGAATCAAATGTTCCCATAAACATTGCATCAATTTCCCCCATCTAATTCTGTTGAGGTTAGGTATAACCTGGATACTAAATTATGAAAAAAAACCACTGGGCAATTTTCTGTGTATATTAGAATTTGTGGTTCACAGCAGACTTTACCTGCTGAAAGCACACTAGTGCGTTAGGAAACAGTTGCTAAAAATGTCCAGGGTGTACAAACTGATCCCCTTTTATGTCTGTTCCTTTTTATTAACAGAGAAGTGAAAGAGCCTTGTCATATTTGGGTCAGCTATTACGATAAAAGGGACTGAAATTCACAAAAGAGAAATCATGTGAATGTCATGTGTGAATTTATAACTTCTATCTTCTCCATCAGGCCAATTCTTAAATTCATCATTATAAAAAGTTGGTTAGCAAGTGTTTGAGAGGAAGAAATATCAGTCACCTGCAACAGATTCTGGAGGGGAGTAGAACTGCCCATCTGAAAGTGCTCCTGAATAAAAGAGTGGTCCACGGGACACAGCAGCCTGAGCTGCCACATACCCTGAAGAGAAGAGAAGAGAAGAGAAGAGAAGAGAAGAGAAGAGAAGAGAAGAGAAGAGAAGAGAAGAGAAGAGAAGAGAAGAGAAGAGAAGAGAAGAGAAGAGAAGAGACAAGAGAAAAATTGGTTGGCTTAGCCATTATCTTGTGAAACTTATTGCTCAGTCTATACAATATATACAATATACAATATATGACATGAGAAAGCCTGAATGAAAGGGAAAATGATGTTTGAAAATAGTGAGCAATCTTCTTAGAAATTAAGACTATTTCACAAACTGGGACTGTAACTTTCATTGAAATCCAGGTGAGACTGAAAAACTCGGAAAGGTTGATCAATTTTTCATTGTTCACTGATGAGAAAGATAAAAAAAAAAATCTAATGCCTAATTAGGAGAGACTGATCTAATGAAGGACTGACTTGGCCTTAATGGAAGATCTATCTGTCTAAGAATAAAAGGCAAATCAGAGTGAAAACTGCAATTTTGTTCTTTCAATTCAGATTAGCAAACACTCAGTGATGAAGAGTTTTAGGAAAACACAGTGGTCTGGCTGTCTGTTCACTGATCTAGCAGTTGAGATTACTACAAATGAACATATCTTACATCCTGTCAAGCAACAGCTCATATGATGATTCTATCATCAGGGTTAGAGTTACTATTAATGTTTTTTTAAGTGAATGAAACATAATGAAACACATACCAGTTCTTTATTTTCCAATAATTTTACTCATTTATTTCTCAAATGTATATATCACCAGAATCCAAAGATCCCTGCTGTTACTGGACTGGTTAGACTAAATATTACCTCCCAAGGATAGATACAATTTTAAAACCAGGTCTTTCTATTTCTAATACAAACTAGAAATTGTCACCAGCATACATTTGGGTGGTGTTAATAGGATGCAAGTCTAGAGATTTTATGATTATTGAACAGTATTTTTAAAAGTTGCCAGGCCAGTAATCCATCTGCTTTTCAAACAATTGCAAATCATGACCACAACATCGAAGTCACATAAAAATCTAATTACATCATAGCAGATCATGAACCTGTACATTATGCTGGACTAGCAAGCAACTGTTTGTAGCATGTTTAGATTCAGAAAAGCAGATTTTACTTTTGTATAGCAGTTGGCCAAACTACTATAACTTTTCAGCTTAGTCTATCTGCCTGTCACATCTCAAAAGCAACTCCTTAAATCAATAGAGAGCTTTTTTCATTTAAGCAATCTCAGTTATGTTTCTAGATTAAAGATGACATCTTAATCCCACCATTTTTACATTATTATTATTATTATTTTTGCAGTATGTCAAAAATAAAATGAGACAGAAAGAAATGATTTGTCATGGGTAAATTCTAACTTCCTTCTACTTATAATTAAGAGGTAGAATAGAATAGAATAGAATTCTTTATTGGCCAAGTGTGATTGGACACACAAGAAATTTGTCTTGGTGCATACGCTCTCACATAAAAGACATAAAAGAAAAGATACATTCGTCAAGAATCATAAGGTAGAACACTTTATGATAGTCATAGGGTACTAATAAGCAAACAAATCATATTAGGAAAAAATCAATATAAATCGTAAGGATACAGTCATAAGTAGAAGGAGATGGGTGATAGGAACAATGAGAAGATTACTAGTAATGCAGACTTAATAACTAGTTTGACCGTGTTGAAGGAATTATTTGTTTAGCAGAATAATGGCGTTCGGGAAAAAACTGTTCTCGTCCTGCTCTTTAGCTTATTAAAAAAAGCAAAAAAGTCTTAAAATACTGGCTCTAAAGTAGCAAATGCTTCCCTGAATTCTACAAGGAAGTCTCCGCCAGAATGCCTCACCAAGAAAGCTGATAACACCATTTTAATAGGTGGAAGAGCAGCTTTATTGGACACCAGCCCTCACTGGATAAGCAGACTCACATTGTTCTTCCTCTATCTCCTGTGGCAAGACTTTGAAATCCAAAAACCATGTTTCTAGCCAGGCTAGGACAAAGGAAACGATGGGCAGAAGATAGCCAAATGCCCCTTTGGTCAGCAGCTGTTGCATGAAGAAAGAAAAAAAAAAGGGAGAGAAGTTTCAAGACACATATTGGAGATCACTTAACATTTATCAGAGCTAGACTTCATATAGTCACTGCCTCATTTAGCATTGTTTGCAGTTATGATGGTGATGAAAAAGTGACTGTACAATCAATCCCTGTATTTATGATCTTTACAAGTTTGCTAAGGGAAGGTGAAATAAGATCATAAACCTCATTGCAGTTTCATTTAGTAGTCTCAGTTGTAATCACTAAATGTGGATTACCTATAGTGCTTTTGAATTATAGCCAAGACACTTAGAAGGTGTTAGCTTAACGACGATAAATATATTCAGTATTTCTTAAAGACTATCATTCACCATCTTGGAAGATCAGCTGTATTTCTAAGCAAACTTTTGCAACTCCAATCCCATTACCACCACTGGAATTTTAATGATGAACTAAATTCCCATGAGCTAATACGGGATATTTTAATCTGCTCCAACCATTAGAAAGGTGGCTGCAAAATTTCAAATAGAACCCATTTTTTTTTTAATGAACTCACATCTGAGAAGATAACTTTCACTATCAGGAAAGTGCTGCACACCAATGTAGTGATCTTGGGGATGAAGAAGAGAGAAGGAGAAAGGAAAAAGAAGACCCATTAAAAGAACAGCTTGGGAAGCTACAAAGTTATATAATTAAACATATTTTGTAAAGAATTTTCTCTTACCGCTATGACCCACCAATGACGGAGTTTAAAAACAGCATATGCAAGAAGTAGTACCGAGAACCGGAAAAAAGCCAAGAGCTAATAAAAATGAATATACAACGTATTTATGAACAATGATGAAGTTCTGAGAAATGCAATACAATTATTTCTGAGTGAACTAAATTGATAGGAAACTGTAAACTGCTGGCAGTGTAAGAAGATTTTTAGAGACTGAAAAATAATTCTACAAAATGCAACAGCTGATATGTTTTACCAACCATGTGAATTATTTAATAATAATTTATCCTGACAAAAAAAAAGGCCTCAATTTTTTTTTTAAAAAAAAGACAATTGCAGCAGAATACTTACAAATATGTCAAAAAAGGATGTTTTAAACTTGTAATAGATGACTTCTTCTTTTAAATTGACTTGGATAGTTTTGATAGTCTGAAAGCAAATAAGATTAAAGAAAATGACATTAATAGAGTTTGATGGATAGACAATGATTAGCTGGGATTTATTTTTTTTTACTATGAGCACTGCCCCTTAGAGTCAGACACAACTGGACAGGGGAAACCTTTACTTTTTATTTAAACTTTTTTTAGCCTTCCCCAATTGGTGCCTCCAAGTATGGTGGGAGTACAATTCCCAGAATTCAGAACCAGAATAGCCTCTCATAATGCATAAACCCACATCTCTGAAGACACAAGGAAAGTTTTAAGATAATGCACCATTTGTGCACCATCTTGAGTGCAAAACTGTTTTGAGTATAAAATCATCTTGTTTCATGTTCAAGACATAATATATGAAGCATTATTATAAGCTTGAAACATTTCCAAACTTTTTTTAAAAAACCACATTTTGTACTCAAGGGGCAGCAATTTTGCACTTGGGATATGACATTTTCTGAAGTATTGTGCTTGAAATGGTTCGAAAGACACCCTAGAAAGTTCCTTCTAGGCCAGGGGTCCCAACCATCCTCTGTAGACCAACATCAGTCCACGGTATACCAGGCCATGCAAACAAGTGAATCCCCATCTGCGGGATGCAGGCAGCACATGAAACCATGCCCTCTCTGATCCACAGAAAAACCTCTCTACATGGAACCGGAATCTGGTGCCCAAAAGGTTGAGGGCTGCTGTTCTAGGTAATATTGGATAGCTCAGGAGAATAACATATAGCATATACAATTGGCACTAGTCCATTCTGATTTGGCTCATAATTTCTATCACATATCTTTTAGTTACAAATTGTTGAGAAAACTGGAGATGGGTTAGTTCTACAAGAAAGGGTAGCTACAGAAAATGTCCAGGGTGAATCCAAAGGTGTGGTGAAATGCATCATCAGTTTGGAATTACTACACCCTCATAAGAGACCCAAGTCCAGTCCCGCTGGAAGCCTGTTTAGTCTTATCTGATGCCAGTTTGACTTTACTGTTAGTAGATCATATTTCTGTGTGTATAGGTAGCATGAAATAAATTTTTACTACTTCTGAACTTTATCCTAGCTCCTGATTTCTTGCACCCGACAGCAGCAAGTTTAATTTGGAACGTTTATGTCTTTAGATCAGTTTATTGGGGATTTTATATATCAGCCATGTTATGGATATAATCACTAGTCTGAGCCACTGAAATACGTATAAAAGGCAATAAATAGCAATTTGAATCAACTAGCCCACTAAAGAAGACTAATTTATTTGGCCAAATACAAATTAAGTTCGCATTCAAATTACACAAATATCTAGTTCAAGATGAATTCTTGTGGCAGTAATTCCATTTTAAGCCATAAATAACAAGGCTCCAACCATAGTGCCAAGATTCTCTCCCACACCCTAAGCAACAGGGTAGGGGAGAGAATTGCTATCCTACATTCAAGACCTAACTACAACTAATGCATAATGGAGACCAGAAGATGCATTTCTGGCAGAGGGGCAGAATCTCATGTCATCACCTCCGTTGTCACTGAGGCCAGCCTCATTATTTACTGTATTTATTTATTTAAACTATATACTGCCCATCTATCTATCACGCGACTATAATATATAAAGAAACCTGTGAAGGAGAAACATCTGGGAGCAATACAGACAGATCCATACATCTTCCCCAAATCACTTTCAACGACATGCACAAAATGTGTAGCTACTTGGGGGCCAGGTCCTGGATAATCAGATTGTCCCATTGACTACTTTCAACAATACTGCAGATATTCAATGGACTATTAGAAGAACCTCCAGAGTTTCTGCAGAGCATAACTATTTTACTTGTTCTCTACTCAGCTATCATTAAAATATTCTGAACTTTATTGGGGTTATTATTCTTAGTTGGCTTGGCATTTCTTAGGTTGGGGAAGAATAGTTCTCTAGAGTCATATATTTATCTGAATTCTGCCTAACAATGGCTGACTCTTTTTATCTTAATGCTCTGTTTGATCCGGACCTCTCAAACAAGTATCAAGCAATGACAAAAGAGCAGTGGTGGGATTCGAGTAATTTAACAACCGGTTCTCTGCCCTAATGATTTCTTCCAACAACCAATTTGCCAAACTGCTCAGAAAGTTAACAACCAGTTCTCCCGAAGTGGTACGAACTGGCTGAATTGTTAAGAGTGATAAACAAGTATCAGACATGTATTATGAATATAAAGTACAATGTTAGTAAAATTATTCAGAGCAGCATAGCCTAAAAGCTATTAACAAATTATGTTATGAATTAAAACATTTAATAGGTAACAACAAATAGTGATCTTACTTTTATTAGATGTCTCAGGAAAATATATCTAAAAAGTAACTGCCCTGAACTCTATTCTATTCCCCAGGCCAGGGAATTCTAGAAATTGAATTTCACACATTACAAGTAGCTGAGATTGACAAACACTAGTCTACAAGAATCCCTAGCCCAGAGTTAGACAATATTGACCTCTGCAGATTGACTTAGATAACTCCTGTGAATGCAAGTCATTTGCTATTTTGGTCAGTGTTTATAGAAATTCTACCCCAGAACATCAGTGAGAGGTTAGATTGCTAAATCCCTCAGTATTTAGAGTGTATGCAGATATGATGGAGATTCTTCTCTCTCCATTTGTTCTTATGGATGTGAAGATTCCCTTCCCTCTATTTGTTTTTGTGACTGAATTGTTAAAAACTGCTCTATACAATGGAAAGACTGAATCTTGCTTCTAGCAGGACAAGTTTTCCTTTACTTGTGCATTCTGTTTTGGGGAAACTGATTGGCTCATTTGAGGCTATAATATTATCAGGAAAACCATGTGTCATTTCCTGTGAATATGGTATTTAGGCTTTTCATTGTTTCCCTTCCTTTCAAAAAACCCCTCCTTTTTTCTAATCCTTTAAAAGCAAGGAAGCAGAGTGAATGGGTGGCCATATGATGAATCTCTGCTCATTTGTCTGTTCAAGAAGTTGTGGTTTCCAAATCTAAAAGAGTGGCATTCAAGAGATCTATAAGTTACTGTACTTGAGCTACTTTCTCACAATGGTTCCTACTGTGAAATATACTGACGCATTGCATGTGAAGAGGGTAGAGTGAAGTGACCAAAACATTCCATTTCTATCATATGGTTCTTTCCATTTCCAATGACTCTGTTCTTACTGATATGCTATATTGAGAAATGTTTTGTTTACAAAGAATATTGTTGAAAAGCTCCATAGTTATTATGTATTCTGTAAATTAAATTGTGTCTAATGAAATTTCTGTTCAGAAGCTCTATTATATCTTTGACACAATTGGTTACTCTTCAGATATGGACTACAACTCCATTTTCTCTGGACACTTGGCCAATAAATTAAGAAGCTCCCAAGTTGGAAGAATTGCTGAAAGAGTACAGAACTAATTGCTGCAGATGAGTAGGAATATATTGTTACTTCTACAGGGAGTAGTGTTTTCAAATGCTCTGAGGAACCAATTGGAACATGTTTGCAACCAGGAAGGAATGTTTTTCCTTAGAATCAAATTGGTTTCTATTCTTAATAAGCACAATGTGTAAGGTGAGTAATTCACCTGAGTCATTACCTCACTAACTTGTAGCATACAATAGCATTGATATTTGTAGGTTTGTTTATAGGTGCAGATACGAAATGGCTTTCCTTCTATGCCTAACAATTAGAACAATTCCAAGAGGTTAATCCTTACTGTTTTTGTCCCAAGCAGGTTTACAAGTGAAATAAAAAACCCCTCTTGTGGTTTGTGTTTAAAGCTGAAAAGACTAGGCAATCAGACCCAAAATCCAATGAAATAGTAACCTTTTTCCCCACTCTTGTCCCCTAAGATGAAAACTAGTCTAGTATACTACAGTTAGACTGGGCAATTATTTACCCAATACAGGGCTGGGCATCTCCATCTGATGCACTGTATTTCATCCACTGTGGTAGCTGTGAAGAAAAGTGTCTCTGGGGAAATTTTTATTTCCCTAATTATTTGAGCGAAATAGGGAAGGAGGGGGAGGGAATCTAGGGGGTCAGGAGAGAAGATCTTATTTGCAGAAATCAGCTTTTTGACTCACATTCAGTTCAATTATCCAGAGGAGTGAGATGAAGAGAAGGTCAAAAGTCACAAAGAGGCAGAAAGTTCGCCGCACATCAGAAATGGCCCTTCTTCTCTCAGGAGAAAAGTAATGTGGAGAAAACCCTGGGGAGTGTGAAAATGAGGAAGCAATGGCAGGAAGACTCTGCTCCAAATCAGCGTTCTGGAAGTTACACAACTTGCTCATCCTCGGAGAGAACAGTGAAGTTGTTGATATTGATGTACAGACGTGTCATCCGTGATCTTGTCAATGGATCATCTGTTTTGAGGGAAAGGGGAGAGAGAGGAAAAGAGAAAACACATAGATAAGGCCTTCTAGATGTTAAACCTACAATTTCTACCAAGGAACTCGGGATTGCATTACATAAAAACCCAAGCATATTTCTGAATTAGATCAGATTGATTTGCCATGGTTGTACAATGAGCTCATGGCAAGTGGAATCCCATCGCTACCTCCTCTTCACAAGGTACACAGGCAAAGAAATTCAATATCCTAACATGGATCGAGATATAGGGAGAATAGGAAAGCTCTTGCACAGAATGAGATGAGATAAATCTAAGTACAAACAATTCACTTTTAATATTTGCTTTGATTTTGTCTCCATCAAGATGGGATTTATTTTGTGGGGGCAAGAAGGAATATGATTTCCTATTTCCTTCCCCATTGAATTTCCTTGTGGGAATCTGGGAAGCTGTCAGGAAGCATCCAAAATTCCACTCCACTCCATCCCTCCTGCTAGTTTTCCATTTTCTTTGCAAATGCAAGGCCAGCATTCAGAAAAATGTCTCCTAGGGAGATAGGAGGTTAGGTATGGTGCATGGGGAAGGGGTGGCGGCATTATGGGTCAGGATGGTTGTATGAGTAGGTGCAACAAATGTCACATGGGTCAGGGGAAATGTGGGGGAAGGGTTCTGTGAGAGTTGTATGTGGTTGGGGAGGGTATGCAAATGAGTGGCATGGATCAGGAATAGTACATTGGGATACATGATAAATCTATGTGTGTTGGATAATGCATGTGAGGATGAAGTAGAATGATACTACATGGAGGGTCCCAGGGGTGTGCAAGAAGTGTGTGGTGGGGTTGGAGAGGGCATGTGGCAGAATGGAATAAGTCAGGGTCAGTGCATGGAGGTGTGCAAGAGATGCCACATGGGTTGGAGAGGCCTGGAGAGAGTGGGGTGGGAAAAGTGTGCAAGGTTTCCTTCCACTGTGTTTGCCCTCCCTCCCTTTGCTGCTGTGTGTGGGAGGGAGGGAGGGCTTAGAGTGGCTAGGAAACGCACAGAATACTGAAAATGATGATCATGTGACTGCAGTAGCAGCCGCAGCCGCTGCCAGACCATGATAGTCACAGCTTTCCCCAATTTTGTTCTTCCGAAACAACAGCTCCAAGCTCTATTGATAAAATTTTGCCCTATTATGCACCCTTTCATCCAGCTAAAATTACAGACACAAGAGTTTTAGTAGTTTATAAATTAGGCAACAGTAATTCAGGAAGTTTCCTAAAGATGTTGAACACGAGTGATCTTTTAGGAAAAATGAAACAACTGTCAGAAATTGTGACATTCACTTATGAAGTATTGTTCGGTAGGTTCAATGGCAGAATGAAAGCAAGTATGAAAATGCTGGGCCATCCTATCCCAGCTTCTGTCAGTTGATCCATGCGAGGGAGGGGGGGGGGATGAGAAAATTGTATCCCCCTCCCTAATATCTACAACTGTTGTATCAGATGGTTGTTTGCAGATTTGGAAACAATCAAAGGTCATCTAATCCAACTTTCTACCCAAAGACAGCAGGGTTGGAAGAAGTATTCCGCAATAACTAGACTCTAGAAGCAAATTATATGGGAGGTGGGGGGGGGACAGATCAATCTTCCCCATACCCCATTTGCATTTGCTTGGGATAAGGCCAGCCACCCAACAATCAATCCACCCAGATCAAATTATAAAATCAAAATTGCAATTTCAAAACATCCAACAGCAAAAGAGCGTTGTTTCTCGGCAAAGCTAAGCTCCAAGAACAGGGTGTGTGTGTGGAATTTGGGATGGTGTGTGTGTGTGTGTGTGTGTGTGTGTGTGTGTGTGTGTTTGGAGTTCCAGATCTGCAAAAAAAGTAAACTGTCCAAATTATGAGTCACATGTTACATCTCCCCAAGTGGCAGCTTTCATCATAAAATTTATGCCAGTTACGACCGAGGCAATTAGACTTTCCATCTGTGCATTTTGCAAGGAAAAGCTACAATTTACACATGTGTGTGCCCTTTCCATAAAGGTTGCTATGAATGTAGGCATCAAACTTGGTTCCCAAGCAACATTCAAACAGTCCCTGCTAAAATGACCTTCAATCACTAAGCTTCACTGGATTTGGGGGTGGGGAAGGAGGAATGTCACTGTAAATAATAGTGTAAGAACTGGCAGTTTTATTCCTTATTAGAGACACAAGGCTTAAAGTTCAGCCATTTTACAATTCCCTTACAATATATGCCTGCACGTCTGTTGATATCACTGCACAACTTTGAGAACACTTACATTTCTATCATAACATCCATCTCAAAAAGATAAATCATGAATCATAACTAATCCCTCTTCAGTGTATCTCTGGTTAAAAAGAACAAAAATAGAGATTTCTTAGAACAAAGCCTAGGGATTATAGAAGAGGAGAACACCACTATGTATTTGGTTACCAAAGTCGGGGGAAAGTGAACATATATTACCAAAGTTTAAAAAACCCTTTTAATTTTAAATAAATAAAAAATATACAGAACCCCAAATATTTATATAATATTGGTTTAATTATAAAATAAGAGCTGTCATTTTACTGAATACAATCAGAAAAGTTGCCTGTTTCATCAGACTGCACAATCTATTTGTGCCACATCATAGTAGCTCTTGCTTCACAGTTGGCAGAAGTGAGTCACTAGACTTACTAGGAAAAAACATTTTCTTGTAAGCCCCCCCCCCCCCCTTTTAACAATGGGATTACAACCTAACTCTAACCAATTAGTATGTAATCTAAGTTATTTGGCTCTGAAAATGTCCATCAAGCATGTTAGGAAGTTGCAAGATCTAATCTGGGTCAGTCACCGGGACCAGAGGTTTTAGTCTTCCGAGCTTTCGGACTTGTGCTGGATCCCATCCTTAGGAAACTTGGAAGACTAAATCTCTGGTCCCAATACTGACCCAGATTGGATCCTGCAATATTATTCCAGATGACGTATATTTGCGTGTATATAATATATTAATGTTAGGAAGTCCTCCTATATTCAAGGCCACTGCTACTGGGCAGGTGGAAGTCATGGTTGGAATGGCTGTGCCCAACTTTAGCTAGCAGACCAATTGCAACTCTACCTGAATTATGAGATTCTTGCATGGTCTTTGTCACTTTGAAAATAGATCACTGCAATGCTCTATACATGGGACTGCCTTCAAAGACTGTTCAGAAATGGTTATTGATACAAAATACGGTGCCTCAGGTTGTAGTGGATATGACCTGTCAACAGCACATTTTGCCTGAACTTCAGGCCTATGTTGGTGGCCAATATGCTTCTAAATGCAATTCACAGAGTTACTATTGACTTACAAAATCAGTTATGTTTTTCTGTTGCTGGCCTGTCCCCGTGGAACAGTCTCCTCCCCAAAATTAAGGCTTGTCCAGCTCCTTTTCCACAGAGTCAGTTGTTTCCTGGTTATGAGCATTGCCACTGTTTTATTACTTCATGTATTTTTACTCACTTTGTGGGGGGATAAGCAGCAAACAAAATAGATATATAAATAAAAATTATAAAGTTGTTGTTTCAGTTATTTCTATCATCATCCTATACTTTTACTACAGGCATTTTAAATGCTGAAAATTGTGAATGTTTCATTTTTAATTGCTATTCTAAACTGCCATGAGTCTCAAATAATTTGGTGGCGTATAAATGCAATAAATATGTGTTTAAATATGTAAAGACATATAAGATTATTTGTCATGGTAACTGAGAATTTTGCTTCACTGTGTTGGGAATTCCTTTTTTTTAGTTTTATTCTATTTTTCATCTTCTTCAGTTGACAATGAAGATTTGACTTACGTCCTACTTTTATCTTTAACCAACTCAAGGCAACAAAAGTTCCTGTCTTTTGTTTTCTTCATAGCAGCAACCCTATGATGAATGTTGGGCTATAAGACAGTGACTGGTCCCAAGTTATCTAGGGAGATTTTATGGTTGGGGGAGGCCTCTAAGAAAAAGGGTGAGGGAGAGGAAGAAAAATTATCCCTTTCTTTTTAACCCAACTCCTCAAGCTTGAACATTATAGTTGATTTATTCTCTAAGTAAGATATCTATCTGAAAATTGGAATTTTGTATGAACTATTTTCAACTCTTTAAAATATCTGCCTTGAATATTTTACACTTATTATAAATTATGATACCAAGGTAGTAGTGAATAAGTTTAAGCATACCACTAACAAAAAATAGGGATACAAAAAAATCAACCAGGACTCCAGACTTCACAAAAGAACAAGGACCAGACCAGCATTTTCCTTCATGCCTTGCATGAAGGCATGAAGGCATTTACTTTGCTATCTTGGCAATATCAGCTGGAATGAAGAGCGTTCTAGATAAATATACCCAGAAAGAACTCAATGGGAAAGACTGGACTATAAATGGAAAATCTACCAGCATTCCAGAGTACAATTTGCAAGGTATAACTGCAGGTCTAGAAGTAATGTAGAACTATCCCAATTATTTTTGTCTCACAGGTATATTTCAATTTTTTTACACTGAGTGAAGGAGGCCCAAAAAGATAACCTCAACATGAAAAAATTTCATGCTGCTAGTGTCCTGCTCTGTAATGGTGGTTCAGCTAAACCCAATCAAATTTAGGATTATTTAATCTAAGATCATGGAGCAGGCAAAAAGAAGCCAATAAATGATCTAATAAAATATGTTGAGCAGTGTTCAAAATATAGTTCTAATAAATGTAAGGAAAAGCAGAGTCAAAGTAATAAATTAAGTTCTAATTCAGACAGGCAATTCAACGGAGGTCATAGGTTTGCTGCTCAAAAAGATCAAAGAGCTCAAAGTCATTGGTTGCATTTCAATGAAAACACACTCAGTGTCTTGATAAGATAGTTCAATTCTCATGTCATACTAAGAAATACATTCTATGTAGTTTTGGCTTGAACCACTGTAAATTGTAATTCAAGATGTGGTCACTTTCTAACACTCCTGTCTTCAGGACTTGCTGAATCTAAAAAGCAAAGTTTAATGTGAAAGGTGTCAAGCCTCCATCTAAGACTTGCAGGTAGAGTTGAATGTAGGGTTATTGAAGAGAATCTGCAATATCCAAGAGACCATTATCCCTACAAAAAATTCTCATTAATTTGGTAATGGTACACCTTTTAGTCTTCTGAAATTAGCCTCAGGTGGCACTGTCCCCTTTGTAGTTTAGCAGGATAGCAAAGTTGTAGGAACTTAAAAAAATAGGTCCCAGACTGAAATGAGTCTGTTTTTCCTCAGTCTTTGCACCGGACTTTGATCTTGGGTTTATGGTTTTCCAAAACTCTCTCAACTCTTCTTCTTGAGGGACATAACAATAAGAACACTGTACCTTTAATTTTTGTTACCACATTTGCCTAGATTTCAATGGTTGCTATCGCTTAAGAACTTTTAAGCACGTTTTAAAGAAAGACAACGTAGTCCTGAATTTACAACACAATTGGAACCAGAATTTCCACTGCCAAGTCAAACGGTTATTAGATGAGTTGTATTCAATTTTATGACCCTTGTTGTCATAGTTGTTAACTGAATTACTGCAGTTAAGTGAATGGTGCAGTTGTTAAGCAAATCTGTCTCCCCTCATTGCCTTGTTTGTTGAAAGCCAGGTGAGAAGGTCACAAATGGTGACTATGTGACCACAGGACACTGCAACCATTATAAATATATGCTGGTTGCTAAGTACCCAAAATTTAATTATGTGATTTGGGGATACTACAATGTTTGTAAGTGAAAGGACCAGGCACAAGTTTTTTTTTAAACTGCCATTGTAACTTTGGCCATTAAATAAATGGTTGTAAATTGAGACTACCTGTATCAGAAGGAAAGCTAATATGACAATCTGAAGCAGAATGTACTCAATCTATAAAAAATAAAATTTACTGATGGTCCGAAGAGGTGATAAATAGTTGAATAGGAGCAGTGGTAGCAATGAAGGCAATTACTTAATGACTTAACAACCAAGGGAATAAAAATAAAACTGGGGAATAATGGAAGTATGAGTAAAATCACTTCCTGATCACAAAAAAATCCTAAATGGTCAGCCCCTTCTGCTTTCAAAAGATGTTTTAAGTACACATTTCAGAAGAGGTTCATATAAAGTTATGAGAAAATAAAGAAGCAGAACAAACTGCTATGTTAGCTTGCAACCGTTTAGGCATGAAGGCCAACTAGAAGTTGGAAGGTATTATATAATTATATATAAATAAGTATTATATATAAATAAGTATTATAAAAACGTATTTAAATAAGTTTAAATTGTTAAACTTATTTAAGTACATTATCATAAAGTCCTTTTGCTAAGAACAGCATGGCCTCATAAAACAGATTAACACAACAAAGATAGCAGTGTTTGATTGCATCTAAATGTTACTCAAAAGAAATGAAAGAAAACTTTAATGTTTTAAAACAACAATTCCCTACACTTCCTGGATAGTCTGGTCAGCAGAGATTGCAATGGCTAATTAAAAACACAAGTGTATCAAAAAAACCACCCACGACCATCAAGTGGTTCACTACCAAAGTAATAATCCTTACCTCTGTGTAAGAATCCTATTCAGAGGAGTACAAACAATTTAGCAGCTCTGAACAGCAGAAAAGGGAATAGAGCATCTATACAATATCTTCCAACAAAATGGATATCCACGCAACTTCATCAAAAGGACTCAACTCAATATAACACAAGCTGTAAAAAAGGATAACACTACCAAACATAAAAAAATGTCAGAAACCACCAACAGACCATTACAACCACATGGAATCAGTATAGCACACAAACCAACTAAAGCCCTCCAAAACATTCTAAGCTAACCAAAAGACCCCATAGCCCCAGAAGAAAAAACAAGAGTCATCTACAATGTACAGTGTAAACACTGCAACAGCCATTACATAGAACAAACAGGCGGAAGACTAGTAGAAGCATCCATAATCACTAATTAGCCATCAAAAACATGATGAAAACTCTTTGATTTCACAACATAACAGACTTAGCTATAGTTTCAGCTGGGAAACTGTGAGACTAAGCCAAGCCCAAAACGGCTAGAATTCCAGGAAGCCTGGCACTCTGAAACATTAGTCATCAATAGGCACACATAGATATAAATATCTATATACCGTGCAAAAGAGACAATCAACAAGCCAAAAGGAAACAAAAGACCAAAGCATCTCCCACCAGCAATCAGCACCCAGAGAGCATAGATTAACACCAAAGACTAACATCAGATTAACAATCAAGATGTAAACAATAACTAAATCAAGGGATTGCCAAACAAACTAAAAACCCAACCAAAAAGAGCAAACATCCCAACACTCAGAGAGCAAACAAATAAATATAAACTGACAAGCAAACTGCGCTCCTTACTGATGATATTACCTAGTTTGGATAATGAAATGTCTGCAGGGAAAGCACCGAGCTCAGAGGCCACCAAGGACCCCCCTCATTTTAACCCTGAGCTGCAAATATTCTCCTTTATCGGAACATCTGCCCACCAACAGAACGTGACTCTGCAGGCATATCATGCAGTGGATTCTAATCACACTCTCTCATCACAACCTACCTCACAGGATTGTTGGGGTGGAAGGAATGGGAAGAGCAACGATCATGCACACTTCCATAAACTCGGGAGGAAAAGGTGGGCTATCAATCAAAAAGATTACCTATCCACAGAAGGTGACTGGCAGTCTTCCCAATCTACTACCCTTTACATGTTTTACCGCAGAGTTTTTAATGCTGTTTAGAAGACAATACAGACTGTGAATTGTTGATTTATGTCATATCAGATGGATCGATCCCTTAAAACGATTGTTTCAATCTCTCACCTTCCCTAACATGACAATAACAGATACTGTAAAGCTTAAAAAGATTCTATTACAATTCACTAAGCCTACGGAAAATTACCGCAGATTCTGGTCCGCCCGCAGTAAACACTGAAAACCCAAATCTGCAATTCAAGGAAAATATTAATGCTTCTCATAGGACTGTGTTAAATTTATGTTTATTTATATTTATATTATTTACATTTACATTTAAGCAGAATCAGTATGCTCGGTCCCTTATTGGGGTAGACCAGGTTGCCCTGATAAAAAAAAACACCTTCTCCTAGGGCTGTTTTAAACCTTACTTCATTAATAAATGTTGAATTATTTATTCTGAACAACGTATCGGGCGACACCGCATAAAAGACATGCTTTTTATTATTAAAGACTGAGGAATATTAAAGTACTAATCCATGTGATTTAAGAGTGCCTGCAAGGCACTCTTTTCGCCGCTGCAACCTCCATATAAGGGTTTACCTGGTCAGTCGCTGTCTCAATTCCTCTCCGACAAGAGGAATCAAGTGAAAAAAGGCGGAAGTCAACCCAATTCGAGTCGCACACTATTTCCGGTCACATGTGACCAAGCATAAGCCGGAAGAGACCCCCTTCCCCCAGTTTCGATTACTTCGAAAGAGAAACGAAACGGTGGGGCGGAGTCAAACATTCTAAAAACGGGCGGGGCATGGAAGACAGAAGGGCATTTCTACTGGCTAAGGCGATGGGAAGAGGGAGTCACGCCCATTGGCCGAGAGCAAATCGATTTGATTGGTTAAGAAGAGGAATGAGGTATTTCAGAGCGCGAAACAGCGTGCTCGGTTCTACAGAAACGGAGGTGGGGGGGGGAGTGTAAATAAAGAAGTGTAAATGAGGTGTGTGTGTGGGGGGGGGGGACTGGTAATAAGAGCAAGAGATTTATCGAATGCAAGAGCACGGATTGATTGATGGCCAGTAACGGCCTGCTATTAGCTCAGAGCAGAACAACACTAACCGAAGAAAAGAAAAATAAACTCAAGAGGGACCATTGGCTGCTCCTATGAAAGGCGGAGTCTCGAACTTTTCCCGGAAAGGTTGAATTCTGGGACAATTTGCCTGCAAGCACAGTGGGCTCTAGCCTTGATTTTTTTTTTTTTTTTTTTGCTCATACACGTGTTTTAAGATCGCTTCATTCCACTTTTGAGTTAGCAAACAGTAAATCACCTGGTTGGTTCTTCGTATGATGGTGGCTTGTCCCCTTTTGTAACTGACCCAAGTTTTCCAATCCCAGCAGATGGCAGCGCTTGACTCACGTGCTCTTGGCTCATTAGCATTTGGATGAAAGTCCCAAAGGTGCCTTTTATTTTCAAGGGGCAATTGGACTTTCTGGATTTTCTTTGAAGACGTTTTGCTTCTCATCCAAGAAGCTTAGAAACTTCTTGGATGAGAAACCAAATGTCTTCAAAGAAAAGCAGAAAGTCCAATTGCCTCTTGAAAATAAAAAGCACCTTTGGGATAACCATGACCTGGATGACTGAGAATCTCCATAGACATTTGAATGAAAGATCTCAGAAGAAGAATCCCAGAGCCATAGGTTAGCCCAGGGTTCAGCAACCTGCAACTCTGGAGCCACATGTGGCTTGTACATCTCTCTGCTGCAGCTCCCTGTCACTCAACATATATCTCACAACCGCCAATGTGCGACACCCCCCGGCAGACAATTTATTGAGCTTTTCAACCCCTGGTAGGCCAACCATGGATAAATCCAAGAAAAGAAAAGTTTCTGAAGAAAACAGAACATTTAATTCAACTACATATGCTAGTTTTGTGGCCACTCAAGAAATAGTCAGGCACAGGAAGTGTTTTGTGGCTCCTGGTGTTTTTTTTTCCTGTGGGAAACTAGTCCAAAGGTTGCAGACCTCTGGGTTAGCCATAGAAAATAAGAACAAATCCTGGAATAAACAGTGGCAAGCCATTGTAACACTGCCCAGAAAATTGGATCAGGGAGTGGAGCCCACCGCCTGGTTAGGGTTTTTCAATGCCTTCCATTCTCTCTGTCAAAGAGTTTTAAAGAATGATATAGTGACCTCTCTGTTGTTTCTCAAATTTAGCCTCTTCACTCTCAGATCTTATGGAGATCTTAAAAATTCTGCTTCACCTGTTCATCTTCGTTGCCATTTTCTGAACCTTTTCCAAAATCTTCCAGTTGAATTATGTTCCCAAAACTAGATTCATCATGCAAGATGAATATTATTGTTCTCCCATCTTTTTTATACAGTATATAACTCAAGGCAGCAGACACCTAATCCTCTTGTCTCATATTTTCCTTAATAACAGCCCAGTAGGCAGGCTTGAGAAGGACTGGCCAAAGGATGCCTGGAATAACAGTTTTCTAGTTTTTAAGTCAGTATCTTAGCTACTACATCAAACGCTCTCGATACTAATATGCCAAATAGAGAGGAGTGATTGCAGTAGAATCAGTGATATGCAAATTAATTGTTTTTGTAGTTGTATCATACTCACCG
The DNA here is from genome assembly GCA_038048745.1 of Coluber constrictor foxii. Classification (NCBI taxonomy): domain Eukaryota; kingdom Metazoa; phylum Chordata; class Lepidosauria; order Squamata; family Colubridae; genus Coluber; species Coluber constrictor. The sequence goes on from CM075961.1 coordinate 79,257,561, forward strand.
GTATATATTGGATGTTTGTACGTGGTGCAGTTTCTAATGATTCCAAGTACAAAATTATAACCAAAGGAAACCATTTTTATAAATACTTTCATTGGGATAATCACCAATTATGTTCCTTATTCATTGCCAGCTCTGATCCCAAGAATTTCTGTGTGCAGGGTTTTTTAAAAAATGAATTTGATTATATAGAACTGTTTTTGATATTTTGGTGTCCAGTTTGGTATAGTGGTTAAGGGATCAGGATAGAAACTTAAAGAGACCATGAATTCTCATCCTGCCTTAGGCATGAAGGTGCCTGGTGACTTTGAGGCAGTCACTCTCCTGCCTAGGAGGCAGGTAATGAGAAACCAATTCTGAAATTGTGCCAAGAAAACTACAGGGATTTGTCCAAGGTTAGTCATAATGTGTCAACATCAGTTTGAAGGCACCCTCTTCTCCAAAAATACCAAGTTTGGGAAGAACCTCTTCAAGGTCTTTGACATCATTTTGACTTTATTATCTTGAACAGTATGGGATCATTAATAAACTTGCCTACTTCAGTACTCATTCATATTTTCATACTTTGAATGACTTTCCAATTTGAAAATTGTCAGTTTATTCCTATTCTGCTCTTTGATCAGTTAACAAGAAAAATGCAGGTCTTCCTGTTCCATGATTGCTGAGTTTCTTTGCACCTTTTGTGAATGACCATTTATTTATTTGATTTTTATATCAAGTTTTGGAATTCCCAGTACTTGTTCTATTTAATGTTGTAACACGTATTAATCATTCTTTAGATGTTGACAGTTTGCAGTTATATTTAATAGCTGTGAACTGAATTGCAGTTTTGTTAATTTAAATATTTTTTTCTCTTTATTCAGTTTCTTTGTGGTTTAAACAATAAAGCATTATTAAATGTGTATCAAACATACCATCAAGAAAGTTTTAAAGCTGTATATTATTTCTGTGGAATAGAGGCAATAATATTCACCATTTGTCAAAAACCTTTTGGTTATGTCTGTTAGATTTCCTTAAGAAAGAGGCTCTTTATGTGTAGAGCCATCACCAATAGGGTTTCTGTCCTTCATTTCTGCTGGAGGTGTTACTGGAAAATAAGCACAACTGCTTCCTACCTCCCAAAGCTATTTTTGATTTGTTTGGTTTTAGTTCTACCTCTACCATGGTTAAACAAATATTTTCCCTCAAGTGCTGTGCTGCTTCATTATGGAGGGAGAGGAGCTGTTGTTTTTGAATGAGATAATGAAGAATTCTGGGAATTAACAACAAGAGGGATGAAGTTTATTCCAGCAATTCAATTAAATCACACAGGCAAACTATATTGAGCAACAATCATATAAGAAGATACTAGAAGTAACTGATCAGTGACAATGATAGGCATCATTTCATACTGCAGGGAGAAGGCAATAGTAAATCATTCAATCATGCTTTTATCTCATCTTCAGGTGCTGGGTCCTTTTTACAGATGGCTGTGAAGGTTTATGTTGACCACTGCTCCTATTACAGTGCACTCAACAGGAACAGTGTGAAATCTTCATGATGATGTTGCTGTTGATATTATTATGATCTCATTGCTGTCCCCTCCTTATAAAAATGAGGTCTAGCATTTCAGAGGCATATGCACTGCTGTTTCTGCAATGTGTGTAATGGGAGCAATGATGGAAAATGATTTTCACGGTAGTCTTACTTTCAGTATTCATCTTGCCGTTGCTCTTCCTCCAGGCCTATTTTTTAAAAAGATCTTTTATTTTAAAAAGAGAAGGTTAGTGCTTTCTGTAGAACTCTCTCACAACTGGTGAACATGACTTTTAAAGAGGTCTAGCATCAATCATTTTTCAAGAATAGCAAGTACAAGTTAATACAGGTAGTTCTTGACTTATGGTTCATTTAGTGACCATTCAAAGTTACAACGGCTCTAAAAACTGACATGTCTATTTTTCACACAACCTTTGCAGCATTTCCATAGTCATGTGATTTACATTCAGAGGCTTAACAACTGGTTCATATTTATGATGACTCCAGTATCCCAGGGTCGTGTGATCATCTTTTGTGAATGTCTGAAAGCAAAGCCAATGGAGAAGCCAGATTAACTTTACAACTGTGTTACTAATTTAACAACTGCAGTGATTCACTTAACAACTGTGGCAAGAAAAGTCATAAAATAGGGCAAAACTCACTTAATGAATTTCTCACTGAGCAACATAAATTCTAGGGTCAATTGTGGTCGTAAGTCAAGGATTACCTGTAGGGCCTCTGATTAAACTCCAACCTAGAAACATATGGGCAATGGCATGTAGGAGCCACATATCTTTCTAGCCCAGCAACAATGGCCTTAGAGGATAATGCTCAACAACTGGAGGGGGGGAGGGAGCATATATAATGCAACTGAACATGATCAGTAGAAATTGGATTGACCTTGGGCTCTAATGGTGTAATCATCATGGTGTTGATGAAATTCCAACATTTGGATAACATTCTATCCTCAAAATCCTGCCATTGTATCCTATCGCACAACAGATTACTTGAGGATGAGCCACAATGAGGTGCACAGCCTTCCTGGATAGAAAGGGCTTGATTAAGAAAAACGGCTGAAGCAGTGAGGATGCCTGAAAACAGCCATTGTATTGTATCCTCAAGTGGGGAGGGTGCCAAGAGCCATCTGGTTTTACTTATTTCCTTGTAGAAGGCCAATTGGCTGGTTGTAAGTTGTTTTCTGGCAACAAGAATGTTTCTTGCTGTAGACATGGTCCCATCTGGGAGCTGGCTTTAAGACGACAGTTCTGTAGTTACACAAAGATACCTCTCTGAAGAGATCAGATTTTTCCTGCGAACTGAGGGGAGAGTCAAGCAGTGAGGATGATTAGATAGAGAATTCCCAAACTTTCTATAAGCCCACAGTCCTACAAAATCAGTAACTTGAGTGGAAGGAAACAAGGATGTTAAAGAAATGTGAATAAATGTTTCATAGTTTAGTTGGTGTGGTACAAATCAAATAAGCAATTTGTTTGGTTAAATACAGTGCAATGTTTTGCTTCAAGAATTCTGAAAATATGAATTTTCATCTATGCCTTTTTCTGTTTTAGGAAATCATTTATACACATTTAATAGATTGAAAATAGTCGCCTACTCATAATTTTGATCCATTCATGCAAGAAAAGCTATGAAACCTAATTTTCAAACACACTAGACATGATTAAGGGAAATAAAGAGTTGGAAATATGTAAGATTAGAAATATATATCACAAAACATATAGTTAGAAAAGGGTGGAAGCAACCTACATTTATTTAAATTATTTATTAGGCTTTTATGTGCTTCAATCCAGACACTGAAGGGTAGCAAATTCTTAAACTTAATTCAATTTAAAAATAATAAAATAATGCTTAATAATCAAACCATCACAAAATCAATAGTATATAAGTATCACAATTATAACTTTTCCCATCTATCTCTCTGGTGCCTCCTTCTCAATCTTAGAATAATATTCTCATACCCCAAACCCTCTGGAAGAGCCAGATTTTAGTAGTTCCCTAAAATTCTAGCAGACAATGGACCTTTCCCTATGTTTAGAGCTAAATTGTTTCAGAGAAGATGACAATGTGAAGTGACAAGGACATGAGTGACACAAGTGGAGCATAAGTTGAACCTGACCATTACTTTCATCTTCATTTCCAGCAGGATTTGTGAGTTCAGAAATACCTTCAGGTTATTTGCCTATTCTTTATAGCTGTGCAGAGCCCCATTTTGAGTCAAAGATGGGCTTACTCTAAAACCGGAAGGCTACCAATCTTGAATTCTCATAGACAGTTCAGCAGTATACCATAGTTGATGGTATCAAGATTCATGGAGGATAGCCAAGGAAACTGGCACTAGTGTTTATAGTCCCACAAAGGTGATCCACAACAATCTTCACCCCAGGCTGAATCCTAATTAAAAGCATCCAGATAATCTGTTTCATCCATAGCTTTCTATAACTACTGGTTCATCACCTTCACAATCATCTTTCCAGGAAAGAGAAAAATTGGAGGCAGCATGTTAGTTACCCCATAAAGCTGAGTCTATGGAGATTCTCAGTCATCCAGGTCATGGTTGTCCCAAAAGGTGCTTTTTTTCAAGAGGCAACTGGACTTTCTTGTTTTTCTTTTAAGATGTTTCACTTCTCATCCAAGAAGCTTCTTCAGCTCTGACTGAATGTTGGGGAATGAAAGGATTTATATTCCTTGCAGACAGCTGGTCATTTGTACTTTTAGGGAGTCATTGAGACTATTTGGAGATTTATCTGTGATCTCAGGGTCACCTGAATAGTACAAATAGGTGTGGAGCCAACATAGTCCTTTCAGCAGTCCCAAGAAACTACAACACAGTCCTTTCAATAGTTCCAAGAAGGCAATAGTTGCAAAGAAAAACAAGAAAGGTCCAGTTGCCTCTTGGAAAAAAAACACCTTTGAAATAAAAGGATTGCTTCTTAAGGATGTATGCACTGTTGCTTCCTTCAAGGCAAGTAATATCATCCTCTCTCTCAAAGAAATATTCACCAAAGCTCTAATTTAGGCTACCATAACCTTTCTGACTGCTTTCATGAGGGAGATGCACACAGATCAGTGCTAGTATTACAGAGAAACTGTTCCACTTTCCTGAGATCTATAGACATATCTCATAGCTTCATTAACATTTTTGATTTGATATCCCGTATAGATATTGACTGCAGGAAATTATACAGCATATTTGGAGGGCACTGAACTGGATCTTACCAATAACAAAGCTAGCAGAGTTGATGGCATTCCAGCAGAGCTACTTAAAAATCTAAAAGACAATGCTGTTAAAGTGCAGTACTCAACATGTCAGTAAATTTTGAAAACTCATCAATGGCCACAAAATTGGAAAAGGTCAATTTACATTCCAATCCCAAAGAAGGGCAATGCCAAAGAATGTTCAGTTGCACTCATTTCCCACACTAGCAAGATCATGCTCAAAATCTTACAAGCTAGGCTTCAGCAATATATGAACCAAGCACTATGAGAAGTACAAGTTGGGTGTTTGAAAAGGCTGAGGAACCAGAGATCAAATTGCCAATATTCACTGGATTATGGAGAAAGCAACAAACAAGATCACAACAAACAAGAAGCAACAGTTAAAACCAGACATGGAACAACTAATTGGTTCCAAAATGGAGAAAGGGGTACAACAAGGCTGTATATTATCACCCTATTTATTTAACTTATATGCAAAGTACCTCATGCAAAATACTGGGCTTGATAAACCAGAAGCATGCCGGGGAAAATACCAACAACCTCAGCTATGCAGATGATACTACTCTAATGGCAAAAAGTGAAGAACTAAAGAGCCTCTTGGTGAATGTGAAAGAGGAGAGTGCAAAAGTTGGCTTGAAACTTAACATTACAAAAACTAAGATCATGGCATCTTGTCCCCTCACTTCCTGGCAACTAGAAGGAGTGATAGGTTTTATTTTCTTGGGTTTCAAGATCACTGCAGAAAGCAACCGCAACCATGAAATTAAAAGATGCTTACTCCTTGAGAAGAATGTTATGGCAAACCTAGACAGCATATTAAAAAACAGAGACATCACCTTGCCAACAAGGTGATGTCAAATTATGTGTGTATAGTCAAATTATGGTTTTCCAAGTTGCAAAGTATGGCTGTGAGATTTGTAGCATAAGGAAGGCTGAGCACTGAAGAACTGATGCTTTCAAAGTGTGGTATGGGGGAAGACTCTTGAGAATCCCTTGGATCCCAAGGAGATCAAATCAGTCAATCCTAAAAGAAACCAGTCCTGACTATTGTGTGAAAGGACAGATACTGAAGCTGAAATGCAAATACTTTGGCCACCAAATGAGAATTGAGGATTCATTGAAGAAGACCCTGATGTTGGGAAAAATGGAAAGCAAAAGGAGAAGGGGATAGCAGAGGATGAGAGAGTTAGATAGAGTCATTGACACAGTAGGCATGAGTTTGAATAGGCTCAGGGAGATAGTGGAGGACCCCTTGCATGCTGGAGTCCATGTGGTCACAAAGAGTTGGACATGACTTAGCGACTGATCAACAACAACAGCAACAACAAAAGAAATAGATCTTAAACTGTATTAAAAAGTGTCCTACAAAGAGGAGAGGTAGACTGTAATAGCTCTACTAACTGCAGATTAAAGTCATGAAGATTGAAGCAGTGTAGAAGTTGAAGTAATACATAAATGAACATATAAGTAAGCAAACATTCGCTGATTTCTTGATTTCTTCAAAATGCAGTCTTGAATATTTGACCACTGGTCTGCTTTGGTTGTTTTTGGACGCCAAAACTAAGATTTTCCTAGAGATAAACATTGGAGGAATCATAACGGGTCCATCCTTTCCACCCTCCCAAATTTGTCCTAATTTTTTAATATACCTACTGCCAATGAACTTTGGTTTATGTATATAGTGATTGTCCGCAGAAAGTCAACTCCGCAAAACTGTGAAACTTTTCCTTCTGAAGATCCTGGCTGATGCACTAAAGAAGAACTGGTTTAAACTTTTGGTGTTGGGTTTTTCCTCCATAAAATACTCCTTAAATACAGTATTTATTTACAAAGCTTTAATAGAGCAGAGAAACATGGAATGGCATTGCCCAATACACAGGGAGAAAGGTGTGGAAGAAAGGAAAGAAGGAAGAAAGAAGGAAGATTCAACTATTCAGTGATTGGATCTTGAATTATGGCTTTCTGAGCATTGAATAGAACAATGGATGCGGGAGATAGATGTTAAAGATCTTTGTTTAGCTAATTCAGCTGAACCCAGCTATAAATTCTAGTTGCTGAAATCACATTTTGTTTTTAGAAATCAAATGGCAATATCTTCAGAGAAGAAGTGCTGCCAGACAAGGAATTTATTGTGCAATCAACCTCTTTGATAAAATTTTACATGGTTTACATAGGACATTGCTTCCAGTTACTGCATAAATATCTCTTCTGTTTCTCCCTCCCACCAACACACAATAGTTTCCATTTTTTAATAATGAAAAATAACATAGTTATATAATACTTTTTTATTACTAGATCAAGGCTCTATTTGTCTGGAAGCACCTCAGCAATCTGATTTCCTTAGATAATTATTAATATTGCAAACCATGGTCATATAATTATCAGGTCTGGATGGGTGAGCAGAAACATTAAAAAAAAACAAAAAAAACCCCAAGAATGATCATGCTAGATCCAACCAAATGAGCATCTAGTTAAGGGTTGAAGGTCAAACAATGAGTGTGGGGATGGCCTCCTTCCTCCCCTTGCAGTGAAATCTACTGGCAAGGCACAATAAAAATAGCCATCCTGCCACATGTCCAGACAACAGGCCATCAAGGATACTGTATCTTGCCTTTGAACATGAAGGTTCATTTCTAGGCAGCTTTACATTCACCTTCCTTCCCTTCACCCCTTCTATTGAATAATTCACTGAACATAACCAAACACTGCCAAATAAGATACAAATTCAGAACAGAAAAGAGAGTAAGAGGGAAAATAGTTGTTAGAGGAAGTAATCCAATTGGTCTTGTGAAAAATGAGAGATTTCCATCAACAGGATATCTCCCAAAACTATCCTTCACTTCCAATGCTAGGTTGTGGTGTGGATTGGGGGTGGAGAAGAACGGTTTTCCAGTTTAACAGCACAGGGAGGTCTCTCTTTCCAGTCAGAGTGACTCTGTTCCATGTCATGATCTATGAAGGAAAGGGAAGAAAGATCAGGGAGAGGCAAAATCTGATTTAAAATGATTATTTCAAATCAATGTAAAGGTGGCTTGTGAATTTGGGGAATCAAGTTTTGTGAAATTTGATTTTGTGAAAATGTTCTTTTAAAAAAAAAATCCAGGATGTTTATTTGAGAATCACAGCATAAAAATAAATTGGAACAATGAAGAAGCTAGTAGAATCCAGACTGAGAGGGATGAAATCATTATCATACATAATTCCAACCAAGATCAGATTTCTCTCTTTTTTTTCCTAATTCCCACCCAGACTAATATAAGTTGTATTTCCTAGACTACCTTTTAACTTAAAAAGATGTTGCATTAATAAAGGGAAATTTTTTTGAAAAAGAAACAGTTCCAGATAGCCAAATAATTGAATCAATTTCTCTGTTAGAAAGAAAATTCCATATTAATTGTATTAAAGGTATATATACGTGCTCTTTAAGAGTGTCAAACTCTAAAGAGCAGGGGGGGGTCAAACTCGCGGCTCGAGGGCCGGATGCATCATGTGCTGACCATGCCTACCCCTGGTTTAGCGAAGGGGGGAAAAGTTGTGATACATCACGTGATGACAACATGACGTCGTGAGTTTGACACCTGTGCAATAAAGTCACAACCTTGGTCTCAGAGAATGATTAGGGATTTTGTATCTATAACTCTTTAGAAAAGCCTCTTGCCTTATGAGCAGACATGGTCTTAAAGCTGCATCTCAGTCTTCTTGGCTTCATGACCCATAAAAACAAAGAACCGAGTTACTTATCCTTTCATATAGCAAAAATGGAAATAACAGATAACCCCTTCATAAGAGCAATTGGGTCCTTTGCAAAAGAAAAAATGCAAGAAATCGTTTTGGGGAAAAAAGAAAAGGCCTAATACTGTGCTATTTAGCAAGCATTGCAATCCAAGGCTCAGCTCCATTACCTGTTAATGGCGGATCTCCCTCTCCCTCTTCCTGTTTCACATTTGTCTCCTCTTCTGGGACATCATCCTCTTCTGACTTCTCTGATCCAGTAGGCACTTCCTCAACAGATCCTGCAAAGGATACTTTCTGCCCACCTAAAGAGAGCAGACTTCATTGTCACAAAAAGAAAGAAAGAAAGAAAAAAGCTCCTGCTCCTTCAGAAACCTCAGGGTTACACTCAATACATATTTGCACTCCATCATGATCCAATCCTAGAGTTAAATCACCCCGTTTCTGTTTGAAAGTTTTATGTAAGCACATAAAACTTTTATTCAAATTCCACAAAAGCAACATACATAATTTTAAAATCTCAGAAGAGCTTTTGTCTATATTTGGGGTTGTTTATATTAGTCTCTCATTGTAGGTATTTAATCTAATCTACATATAAGGTCTGTATTATTCTCATCTTCACACAGGCAGTCCTCATTTGTTTACCATTCACAGTTACAATGGTGAAGGAAAAGTAGCTTTGTGATCAATCCTTGCATTTACGGCTTTTGCAAGTATTTAATACAAGGAAAGTGAACTAAAATTGAAAAATTATGTTTAACTTAGCAATTGCTTTAAGGACCAAGGTGCTGATCCCAATTGATTCAGTGATTCAGAAACTGCTGACTACAGATAAGCTCTTGTTGTTATACTGCTTCAAAAGGTAGTAGAAATAGGGGAGGATTTCAAGGTGAGACAGAAGGCATACAGTGACCTAGGCTGTGGTCCACGGATATTTTCAAAATCAGCAAATCCTAGCACAGATGTAAAAAGCATTGTGGCTAATGCAAATGAATTGTTGTTCTGGCAGGTCTCCTTTACTCACATGCATTCACAACACACACAAACATATTTAAATTCATGAAGTAGCGCTTCACACAACACTATCTCAGCAGGTTTCCCTTTTCCACCTGTATTTTCTGCAGCCATCTTTCCTTGGGGATGCAGTTTCCATCTGGGAACCCTCGGTAATGTGCTGAATAATTTGTTCTTTGTTAAGTTACTGATTAAATTGGGAACATGGAAATCTTATGATAATGGGATTTACACAACAGATTGTCACCAACAAAAGTGAAAGTAAAACTGCCTGCCTTATCCTTAATTTTTTAATGTAAACTGCCAAAAGGAAAACATGTACAGAATGACAAGACTCAAAGAGATTCCTAAACTTGAGAGGAGGGGCAAGTATTGTTCTCGTTCCAAACCATGAATATTCTCCATGTAGAATGTCTTGTCAATATGACGAATTCTTTTGATTTTATAATGAACAGAACTTTCAGACTTTATACAATAGTAGAATTGTTACAAGCAGGAGCTTGCAAGAGCTCAGAGAAGTAGTTACTGACAGGCATTCCTGGCAAAATGATGTCCCTTGGGTCACAAAGAAGTGAATGAATGGCTGAACAACTACTGCTACTTACATATCTCATTTGCTGTGCTGTGGGAGTTAACCTTTCTTTCTCAACAAGGCTTTGATTCTGATCATTGCAGTTCTGACCTTATGTGGATAGGAATTCAGACTTGTTCTCCGATTCTGTTTTCTAATTTCTCTGTCTGATGTAATTGCTATTTAGTGCCAATGGGAATGTTCTTATTTTTGTAATTTTGCCAATTACAGAATAAAGAATTCTGGGAATATTTAGACAGAATTGTGGTGGAGCAGAAAAGTTAGAGCTCTTTTTAAAAACATGCTGTAGAGTTTAATTATTTAATGTCTATAATTAAATATTTTATACCATAATTTAATTTTTATTTTGATCATGAAATCTTTTTACTTTGCTTGATGCTGTAGGAAATACATTTTAGCTTGGTGTAGTTATGCCCAAAATATTGTTCCTCAGAGATTATCCTCTAATCTTTGTGAAGTTCAATCTCTGCTTCTCTTTGTGTGTCTTATGCATTTTCTCTAGCACAAAATGCATGTGGACAAACACTTAAGCACCATGCAGTTCTCAGGCTTCCCAGCCTGATGCTTTGCAATGGAATGGATCACAACAATTATTCAATTCCATGCAAATATGACTTTTACAACAAATTGGAGGGTCTATTGTCTGCCATTTGATAGTCTGAAGCTGCTGAATTCTGTTGAAATGGTTGTCTTTAATAAAAATAACCTTGTTTCTTGGCTGGGTGACAGGAATATATGGAGCATACAGCAAACTACCAAAAGCCCTCACCAATATAAGGTATAATAGTGAAGGGAGTGGTGATTGTGATCCATAGCATGGAACTACAATATCATGAGCATCTCCCAATTTTTATTTATACAAACTATTGGAGAATAAGCAATTGCTCTATTTGGTGCATTGCTTTCTGTGACATTAATCAAAACACCAGCTGCACTTGCTGACAGTTAAGCCATAAAATGCATTTCAGTGAACCTTATTGCAGTTCAATTGACTCAAATGTTCTCTCTGCAAAAGCCAGAGAATTTGATGGATAATGGCATGGGGACTTGAAGGATTACAGGATTGCTGCACTGATATTATATTATAACAATAAATGGAGAACCAGTTTGGTGTAATGATTAAAGGCATCAGGCTAGAAACCAGGAACTACTCCTGCCTTAGGCACAAAGACAGCTGACCTCTCCCTTAACCCTGGGAAGAAAGCAATAGCAAATCCATTCCAAAACCATGCCAAGGAATCTGAATTTGTCCAGACAGTCACCAGGAGCCAAGGGACACACACACACACACACACATACACACACACACACACACACACACACACACACACACACACACGTCACAATATTTGTCCATCTACATATTATTTCCCACACATGCACATAAAGAGCTTACATGTATTGGCCTGTCATATAAATAATACAAACTACAAATCGGTGTCATCCAAATGTGTTGGTTTCTGAGGAGATTATGAGAATCAGTCCAATTCACTTGGGGGGTGTGTGTGCCCAGAATAATGAGCAATTTATAAGATGAATGGAAAGGTTAATTTATAACTTACAAGATGCATGTTGTAAAAATCCAACACCCAGATAGTTCACATTCTGCAGTGCAGAAGTTGAATTCTATGATCTATATTAATTATGCAAATTAAGCAATGCTACATTTATTTACTTTGCATAATATTACATTTTTCGGTCGTCATATGGAAGCAGTAAGAAATATGGTTGAATCACAGAATCCTCACGTATTCAAATAGTAAACTCAGGTATGACATTGTTTTTTTTTAAAAAGTCCAACTGTTCAGTTTTGACAGTTTAAAATAGAAATAGATTTGCTCAAAAAACATGTATTAGACCATGGACTGTGATAAGATTATATGCTAAACATACTGTATATGCTCACAGACAAGTCTACAATTATAGGTGCCAAAATACACCCAAAAGATTGGATTGCGTTTATGCATGAGTATATGTAATAATTCTGGTATTTACCTATGTCCCATATATACTTGCCTGTAAGTCATTCATAGATAAGTCAGCCCTTGAATTTTTCACCAAAATACCACAAAATATGGACAAATGGCATAGAAGTCAATTGTGAACATTAAAACATACCAACATTTTGAGAGTTTGGCCTGTCTGTGGGTAATACATTTTTCATGGTATTTTAATAAGAAGAAAATTTAAGGTCAGTTTATCTATGGATGGGCTTACATGTAATACATGGTAAATCATGTGTAGCACAATATGTGAAACCAGTGGTATGCATACTATTCTACAGTCATAATTACTCTAAATAATTATTAGAATTATTCTAAAATCTTGCTTCAGCACACACACACACAAAAATCAGTTTCTAGCTTAGGGGTAAAATTTTAATTTTTTGTGGCTGAGGATGCATTTGTTAAATTCAGCTTCTCAGGCCCAGCAGCCTTAGCAGATCAACATGTAAGCTCTATCCTGGGATGTTTGTAGGGATGGGCTGCTCATGGAAGCTGTTTTGTTTGCCCTCCAACGATCCTATTCATTTAGCCCTACTAGTATTCTGGCTAATGTTTTTCAGAGGATGCTTTCATAACTGTAGAAATTAAGTCTTTAGTTGAGGGGAGTTAAGCCACAGAATGGAGAAATTCTTTCTGATCTCTCAATCACATACTTGCTTGGAGCCCACATTGGAATCTTCTTCAGCTGAGGAAAATATTTTGATGGGAAGTACATACTTGCAAGATATATTTCTGGATGTGGTTTTCCACATTTCCTTTAGATAACCCTGTTAGCATAAGTGTTTAGATTCTTCTCAAAGAACAATATTCTTTGTATATTTTATATACAATATTTTATTTTGTCATCACCATTAACTCCAGTATTAGGCCCTGTGGCATTAGGAGTTCTATCTTAAACTTATTACATTGTCTACTAAGAGAGTCAAGTCATCTCTCACTATGCTGATGACTCCTTTGCTTGTGAAGACCTTTTATTGCATCGCTGAGATCTGCATGTTTATCACTAATCCTGTATGATTATCACCATCCTTTTATCATCCGATGACCTGATAAAGACAACTAGATTAGTTAGCTACCTTATATGTTATTTTCTTTCTGGATTTTGAACCGTCAGCATATCCTTTCAACTTTCTCTCTGAGAATATTACATCCTGCACAAGACAGCTTCTACAATTTTGAGAGATGTTGAATTTCATAAAGTGAATTCATCAATAAATTTATAGAAGCTACGCAGTTATATCTCTGCTTTTTCTACATGCTCTCATACTTAGGAGTTTGTAGCAATAGAGATTATATTAGCTACTGACCATTAGGAGGCACTACACAACAAGGTTTTTTTCCCCCTTATTAGGACAATTCAGGCACTGTAGAGAATACCTAAGTCTGAAAAGTACTAATAAGGTGAAAAATAGTTGTGTAATGTCTCCCACTGGTTAGCAGTCAACATAATATCTAAATAACCCTATATATTATTCCAGTATATCCACTTATGTAATAATAATCATTATATTCCAGCTTTCGTTCAGTTTTTAAGAAAAAAACCATGTGGCAGCTTTTGGATGATGTATCAGGAACCTTGAAAGAGCAAGAAAATTTCCATTTGTTCCAAAAGGCGGAGGGGGAATTGGCAGTTTTTATTTTCAACAAGTTCTGCAGTTGTGGATATGACAAAGAACAAATCTAAGACTAAACCACACTTTGTCACAGTAGACGAGGAAGAAAGAAAACTGAATCTATCCACATTTTCTGTGTGATAAATATACTTCTTTATTTTCTCATCTACCTTAAGAAAAATGAAAGACCAGTTTTTCTTCTCATACTCGTAAGTATTTCTTTAAGTAGATCATTTTGCCTTAGTTCCAATTTGTGTCACAGGAAGTTAAGTCACATACAGAAGATCTCCCTTTTGAAGACAAAGGTTGCTTTTGTTTACAGACAAATGACACCCACACATGTTGAGAGAAGCAGAATGTAATTAAGTAAGAGTGGTTGTTTATAATTAATCTATAGGTCACATTTATTAGGCAATTGATTGATAGTAGTTTCATCCCATTATGTCTATCAAACTCACTTCTACAAGATGCTTCTGCTTTTCAGGCGCGAGAACCGGTAGTAAAGGTAAGTAGAACCCACCCCTGTATCAAGACTTGCACAGACATCAGACTTTAATATTTGGGTATAAGAATAAATATTCTATTTTGACCTGTCATCAAATAATACATGTTTTATGAACTAAATTCTTTTTTACAGGAGATGATGGGTATTCTGGTTGTAATCCAAATAATTTTGCATTTGGATGGAGCCAATTAGCCAATTTCACCGTGTTTCTGATCTCTGTGTGGATCTTATTAATATTTTTTTTTACAATTATATCCTTATGTTCCAAGGAATGACCTTTCTATATAGGTAAATGTGGCAATTATCATATAGATATTTACTCATTAGTTTTGCATCCACATGTAAAATACTTTCTCAGGATTTTCCAATTAAACTGCCTCATTAGGAGAGCTGAACCAACACAGAGGCTAACTTATATTCGTCCTGATTTGATCCATAAATATTCAAATCTTTAGCTATGACTGACTTACCTCTCATATTTAAGGTTGTCTTCTTGGGACTGGCCTCTGATCATCCACAGAGACAATTATGGCCTGATACATTATATCTTCCCAGGATTGATTCTGATTTCTATTGTATTCAGCCATAATTTTCTGCCCTTTTACTATCTGCTATTCTACACTGTTACAATATTCTTTATATTCCATATCTTGGTACAATGTTGACTTTGTAGTTTGGATCACTGTACCTCCATCCAAGAGTCTAGGACTGTTAAATTCGATCCATAGAACATGTGATAGAAGAGGTGCGTCTGATTGGCTGTCCTACTGGCAACCACCCGGCGGGAGAAAGATGTTGCCTGATTGGCTAAGCCATCTGACAGTTCGTATATAAAGAGCTGTCAGAACGGGGAAGCCGCTCGCTCACTCTTGCTGTTAGCCTAAGAGTGGGTCACTTTAGCTCATTATTGTTAGACAATAAATGGTTTGTTGAACCATTGCCCTGCCTCCCCTCAATCTTTACCCGCCTTGTTCACAGAACCGAACACTGGCAACGAAGGTGGGATTTAATGGTTGAGGTGACAGATCAAGTGAAGTCACTAACAAAAGAGCTGTCAGTCTTTATGAGCTGAGCCACAGCGACGATACATTACACTATGAAAATTACCTCAGATGTCTGTCCTCACTGAAATGGCCACCCTAACCACATTTGAGCCTTTCAATCAAGCGATGGAAACATGGGACTCGTACTTAGACCGTTTTGCCTGCTTCTTAGCCACGAATGACTACGAAGGGCTCCCTGGGGATAGAAAGCTAGCCTTCTTCCTAAGTGTCTGCGGACACAAGATGTTCAAGACCGCCAGAGCCCTTCTCATCCTGCAGAAGGTCCATGATGTGCCATGGGAGACCCTGTTAACCAGGTTGAAGGGGCATTATGCCCCCTTGCCTTTGGGAATCACTAGAAACCATGTGTTTCATCACAGAAACCATGAACCCAGGTCGATTTGCAGAGGGACCCTTGTCCTCAGCCAACTGGCTGTGAGAGAGAATTAGGCAAGCATCCTGGCAGCCAATCCACATGCCAAGGAATGGGACTTTGTCTTCCCATTGGACGTGGTGGTGCTAGGTGGGCAGGCAGTGCCCTCAGGCACTGGGGAGGTGGGGGTCATGGCAGTTGCCATGCAGATCAACCAGGCTGCTCCTCTCCACTAGGCTAGCCTTTCTGAGGGCAGCATAGCACCCTGCCATCCCCAAAAAGGAAGGCCTGAGTTCCACCCAGTGGCTTCTCCAATGCCGCCACCTGTTGCCTTCTCTGCACCCAGCAGGGTGTGTGTGTGTGGGGGGGGGGGTGCTGGAGTGAAGTGGGAATGGCCAGGCAGCCTTGGCCAATTGTCCCATTCTGCATCCAACAGCTCTTTGTTTGCTGTCAAGATTGGAAGAAAATTCTATTCGATTTCTGGGAAAAACATCTGTCCCTAATCTATGTACTGTCATTAAGACTTCTGGAACTTGGTTGAATCCTTGACCTTCATCCAGAACTGCAGTTCTTTCAGTGGTCACGTGAGTATTTACATAAACCACTCAGTACCCTCTCTATAAGTACTTCTCGAGCTCTGTTTTTCTGAAAGGCTACTAAGGCTGTCTTAGAGAACTACCGATAGTATGAATGATACCCAGAAACATGTGTTCAAGTGTGATTTCTCCCAAAAGTTATCTGTAGTGCTAGAAGAATCCAACATATTTTTTTATGGGCACATCACCAATTTTTGTAAATAAACAGAAGACCATTTGAAAAACCAGTACTGTAACAGATAAAAATATATCCCTGGGACGTGAGAAAGAAAAGCAAAAAGAAAGCACCTTATTGAAGGATTTTATCAGTCTTTGCCCATATGAAACTTCTTTCAGAAGTACGGTATTTTACCATAACTTCCAATATTCCCAACCTGCATGGCCAATTGCCACTCTAGGTAAGAATTCTGGTGGAATACCCAGGGAGTCTTTAGATTGCTTTATCAAATGATGAAAATATTTGATTCATGGGGACAGGAAACTTTGGGTGAGGAAACTCTTCTGCTCTGCAGAATCTCCTAACTTGTTACATAGCAACTACTGAATTTGAGGCCTGGCAGCCACTCCATATTATAAGCTTTTACTGCTAAGTTCACATATCGCACTGTTTTAACTATCAAATAAACAAAATCACACTTATGGAGTAATGTAATGTATAACTTCAAATCCTAGAATTCCCCATTAAGTTACATCTAACTTAAAAGTCCTGAACTTGAGAACTAGTGGCTTATATTTACCACTGTAGAAGGGGAAGTTAAAGTTATCACCTGGACCACCAAAATGTTTATGCTTATGACAAGTTCCATCTTGCTCTCTCATAACATTTACTACTGTGCCTTCAACTGTGAAGGCAAGAGTTTATTTATTTATTTATTTTATTACATTGGTATACCACCTTCTGCTGA
Source organism: Coluber constrictor foxii (assembly GCA_038048745.1). Classification (NCBI taxonomy): domain Eukaryota; kingdom Metazoa; phylum Chordata; class Lepidosauria; order Squamata; family Colubridae; genus Coluber; species Coluber constrictor. Next base: position 79,274,686 of record CM075961.1, read on the forward strand.
ACTCAGGGCGGTGCACAGCCAAGAATAAAAAACATTTCAGTACAAAATTTAAATTTTTTTAAAAGAATTAAACAGTTTTGTCCCAAAAAATTTAAAATATCGCGACTAAAACTCATAAACAATTAAAAACCTAAGAGGGAGGGGGGGTTTACGCCAGCCCAGCTTGATGAAATAAAAGTTTTTAGGGCACGGCGAAAGGCCCAGAGATCTGGTATCCTGCGGATCTCCAGGAGCAAATCGTTCCAGAGGGCAGGTGCTGCCACAGAGAAGGCTCTCCCCCTGGGGGTCACCAGCCGACATTGCCTGGCTGACGGCACCCTGAGGAGTCCCTCTCTGTGGGAGCATACTGGCTGGTGGGAGGCTATCAGCGGCAGAAGGCAGTCCCACAAGTACCCAGGCCCTATGCCATGGAGCGCTTTAAAGGTGGTAACCAGCACCTTGAAGTGCACCTGGAAGACTACTGGAAGTCAATGCAGCTCACGCAGGAGAGGCATCACATGGGAGCGCCCTCTCACTCCCATAATTCCTCGCGCGGCTGCATTCTGCACTAGTTGGAGCCTCCGGGTAGTATAGTCCAGGTGGGAAGTGACAAGTGCCTGAGTGACTGTGCGTAAGGAGTCCCGATCCAGATAGGGACGCAACTGGCGAAACAGGCGAACCTAATGAAACCCTCCCTGGCCACGGCCGTCATATGCTCTTCTAAAGACAGCCATGCATCCAGGAGGACGCCCAAGTTGTGAGCCCTATCCGTGGCGGCCAATGACTCGCCCCCAATAGCCAGTGACGGCATCAACTGGCTATATCGGGACGCCGGAAGCCACAGTCACTCGGTCTTGGAAGGGTTGAGTCGACGCCTGTTACCCCCCATCCAGGTCCGCACGGCCTCCAGGCACCGTGACATCACATCAGTTGAAAATGGACAGCAATTAAAAGCATTGGAACAGATTGCCTGTAAAGGAGACTGCTAATTTTCTGTAAGTTTTTATTATCTTTCGAAGACATGTGAAAACTCTTTGGCAATGGAAGAGAGAGAGAAAAAGAGAAAGAGTGAGAATGAGAATGATCATGACCAAACTCATACCTTTGATTACGTCCTCCAGTAATAAATCCCTCTTTATATTGTAACACCCACATTTACCTTTCCGTTTCTGGGATTTGGAGAGAGATGGGCAAACTGGATGCTCAGATTCCTTGGGCTTATTTTCCAAGACTTTGTGGGGGGTGGTGACAATAAGAAGGAAGGAAGGAAGGAAGGAAGGAAGGAAGGAAGGAAGGAAGGAAGGAAGGAAGGAAGGAAGGAAGGAAGGAAGGAAGGAAGGAAGGAAGGAAGGAAGGAGAAATAAATTATCCCTCAGAAGATAAAGCAGCAATTTTCTCACACTTTTGTCTCAGACAATTTCTTTCTGTCTTCCCTTATGTTTGGCCTGCAGTCTTTTCTAGAGCAATTGTTTTGCACTGCTTCTCTGTCTGTAACTCTGAGCAGACTTCCAGAATAGTCTTGAATTTATCTGCAAATGGCAGCAGAATATTCTTTTCTACTTGCTGGAATAATTTCCTAAATCTTCACACAGAATACATCCCTCTTGCCTGATGAAATTATTAATTCTCTTGGTAAATATTTCACCCAGAATTAGCTCCTGAATTCTCCTGGAATTCCCCTAGCTAAGGAAGTCCACATTTCTGGAAGACATTCAAGTTGGACTTTATATAGTTTATTACAGAAGAATGAGAAAAAGCAGTCCTACTTGCAAATACTTCATCTGCATTACCTCAAGATAAATACGGGAGAGCTATCTTTGTTGCTCTTCGATGTTACTGCTTATTAGTTTAATCATGCAATCAAAAAACACACCAGTACGTCATGACTTCTGGCATGAAGAAATGCTGGTTTATCTTACCAGTGCACTGTCTTAGCAGTCTTCCCTTGGAAGCTGGACCCTGCCCTTGGGATTCTGTAACAGACAATAAAGAAATACGAACCAGAAACACATTTTGATGCCTTATGTGGGGTGGAGGTGTAGACCTGTATTACAACTCTAAGATTTCCTTTGTTTTAAGATTTCCAACACTGATGATTGTTCAGCCTGAGAGTCCATGGGCTTTCACTCACTTTCAGTTACATTTGCATAACCCCTGGCACCATTCCCACATCACGCTGGAGAAGTGCAACCCCTATTCTTTCTGCTGATTAAAATCAGCTTTATGCAGCTAGATTTCATGAGAGTCTGAAATCCACAAAGTCTGTTTTAGAGCACCAGGCAACCAGTGTAAATTTCAAACCTTTGCTCTGGAATAGCTAGAAAAAGCAAATATGTGGACAGCGGGCCTGGGGGTGGAAAAAAGAAAAATGTCTTCTATAGATTCCACCTCTCCCATCTTGCAGCTCCTTCCTGCTGAGGAGAAAGCTGGTTTCCTAGGAGACTGGCAGCTCCCTGTAGCCATGATAGGAAGGTACGTGTATGTGTGTGCTGTGAGGGGGAGACAGTTACAGATTTCTCTCTGACAAAGGTGCTAAACGAAGGGAAATATATTCAGTACGTACAGTATGCCCCTAGTGAGTGGGATCCATAGGTAACAACAGGAAAAAAGCCCTTTAAATAGAAATGTGTCACTACAGTAACAGCCCACCTGCCTAAAACTGCTTGACCTCAGGAAACCCTCCTCTCCCTATTCATCACAATACCCTTTGAGGTATCATCCCAGGTTCAGGCAAACACCCCTTTTTAATTTATTGCAAATGATTGTCTGATTTGATTAAGGTTTGAAAGCAAGAACTAAAAACTCGCACACAAACACAGACAGGGATTTATTCATTTTTCAACAACAAGGAAAAATTCAGAATCCGATGCAACTATTAGGGTTACATGAAATAATTTCAGCTGTAGCCTAGGAAACTAGGCAGTTATTGTATTACTTGGGCTTCTAAGGCCTCCCACTTGAATGCTTCTTGGAGTATTTGTTTAAAACGAGATACTAGACTTTTTCTCTGTATCAAAGAAAAAGCCAATGCAATTCCCAAAAATGCCTTTGAATATTCTGATTGTGGATTCCAATAATGTAATCCCAAACCAGCCCTTTCTGCTTGTCAGTCTCCAGATGTAGCTCCCATAATGCCCAGAAAACATGGCATATCAGCCGAGAATTCTGGGATTTAAGGTATTTTGAAAGTCATTTAGGAATACTGTCATATAACCAAAGAAACCTGCCCTCTTTCCCTTCCTGACAGAAACCAGGCAGTCAAATATGCTAAATAGTCCAGTGTTTCTCAACCTCAGCAACTTTAAGATGTGTGAACTTCAACTCCCAGAATTCCCCAGCCAGTACATGAATTCTGAGAGTTGAAGTCTACACATCTTAAAGTTGCTGAGGTTGAGAAACACTGCTGCAGAGTGTCATGGAGGCAGAGGGGCTACGTAAGGAGCAATAAATTATTCCTATCGTGTTAATCAAACAGGGAAAGCAAGCTAAGTGCTAAGAAGTCAATAGTGGTACCTGATTGATTAATAATAAACTTATAAGAACATTTTTGATTAGGAAGCATTTTCAAAACATGTCTGTCTCTGCACTGCAAAACTCAGACTGATAACTCTGGTTTTCCCATTGGTTTGGTGGTCTCTTCTTTCCAAATCAGTCTTTGTCTGGCTTACCTCCTGATTTATACAAGCCAGTCATCTCCCTCACAGTGTCATCTGAATCCTGAGCTTCTTCTTCCTCCTCCTCCTCTTCCTCTTCTTCCTCTTCTTCAACTTCTTCAGCATAGTCTTCATCCATCCAGGAACTGTTGGATTCCAGATGGCTTTGTGCAAGGCGTTGCACAGCTGTCATTAAAGGAAAAAAAAGATGCCAAAGCAGAAATATAAGAGAAATGGAAAGGTGGAGGTACTCAGTTTGCTTTTTAGAGTTGTAAACATTTTTTAAAGAGATGCTTTTTTAAAAAGATCTAACGGCATAAATAACATCAACAAACAAAAAAGCCAACTCATCCTTAAAGAAATAGTTGTATGATGTTTATGAAAATCAAAAATCTTTAGGCAAATTTCAGCTATCCTAAATTGCACCAGCACTATATTTGTCTTCCTCCCCCACTTCGCTCCTCCCAAGAAAGATTTTGTGGTGAAAACAATCTGATGTACTTCACTGACATTGTGTCCTTTGTACAATCAGATTGGTGGGATCAGCCTGGCATCTGCTGGCCACTTTAAGCTGGTGCAGGTATGCCACTACCTCTCTGATGCCTGGGCACTCTCTTCCAGGACTATTCGAAACTGGGCAATGAGAAAATTCATTTCTTTTTTTCAAGCTGTACCCTGGCCCCTCTGTTCTTCAGATCTCCAAATTAATTCCTGACTCAGAAATGGGAAATAGCCAAACAGCAGCTGAGCAATAGCAGAGAGACACAAAGTTGGTTCATTCTCTGCTGCTTCATGGTACAACCTTCCCTGATTCTATATGCTTTTTGTTCAGGCTGTTTTGGGGTTGGTGCTCTGCTGGAATAGTTCTAATACTTCTAACCACTGATAACAATTAACAGTGAGGTTCCTGTTAAAGCTCTTCAGATGCCTGCAATAATTTTCTTAATTTTAGCACACTCACAGGGAATCTAGGACATCAGATGTCTCTATGAACGTCCTTTACAATAGCCATAGCAAACTAAAATAGAGCAGCTTCTACCAAGCCACATACAAGTTTTTATATAAACACATAACGCAGAGTTAAATCTTGGATTTCTTTATGATAGGCTAAGAAAAAGGGACTTTTCTTAAGTTTGGCTATTATGTCCATCTGCACAGTGTTTTCATAACAGATTTTTCTGCTTCCAATCTTCCTTCTTCCCATCTTGCTAACTTCAACCCTGACAGCTTCTTCTGAACACACCCGCACAAAATATTTGTGCAAAACCAGAGCGAGTTTTGGCAGATGGTTCAACACACTAGTCTAGCCATCTGTTAAAATCCACTTTCTCTCCAAACTCAGCTATGCCCAACATTAAAGAGGGTGATTGGTAGATGCATTTCTGCCAGCTGGTGATGTTTGGTGGGAAGCAAGGCAAACAAAGCTGGGGAAATCCACCTGCCCTACACTTAACTTGCCCAGTTGTGCTGAAACTAAGAGCAGTAGCATTTGCTTCTGTAAATTCCTGGGGCAGAATAGAGAAAGCCAGGTAGGTTTCCCCAGCTTTTTTTTAATGGGGTGGGATGGGGTGGCGGAGCACATTTTGTATTATAATTGATTTTTGTTACTTCAAATACAAATGGAAGGTTCTTTTGCTGTGAGGAAGAGCTCTGAGTTCACATGTCAACACAGAAATTGAGCCACACTGGGAAATTATGTCTCAATTGCCCTAACCCATTTTTAGAGTGCTGTTTTGTGAATAAAAAAGGAGGGGACAAACATACAACTTGAACTCCTAGAGGGAAGATGGGATATGTATATAATTTTAGAACATTAAATAACAATTTGAAATGAGTTCATCTCTTCTGTGCCAGCTCTTTGCTAACAAGGTTGAAAAACTAAAGGCTATTAATCCTGAAGTCAATATTTGGGGGAAAAAACACCTCATTGCATAAAAACCTGGATCACTCTTTCCCTGAGAATTGCAATCTACCCTGATGATTTTTATATTGTGACTGCCAGTATATCCAGAACACCCACCATTACTACTACACTGGCAATCTTACAGCCTGAACTCAGGATTTGCAATGTCCAATTTGCCACAACTGCAACATGAAAGAGAATTGACCAAGAGCTATGGTCAATCTACATAGTTCTCAAAATTTCACTGTTAGTATACCAGCAGAATTTTAAAACAAAAACATACGATTCTTCCAAAGTTTGCAATAAGTGTTGCAATGTATTTATTGCAGTACATTAAACTAATAACCTATATATTGTATAAAATCACTGAAAGAATATGAATATCCTTGACTAGAAGCAGAGGGAGGGGGAATCTTCTGCCAGTTTGAACCATAGCAAGAAGAACAAGAAATCCAATGATGGACAAAACTCATTTACAAATCCATTTGCTAAGAACTCCTCTACTTTATATTTGTAGGACTAAATCCTGAGCTACTTTGCTTGTTTTGATGGATCTGATTTGACAGCCTTCAGGAAACAGTGAAAGCATCCAGAGTAACAGCTCATTTCATCTTCTGGTTTTGACTCAACAATCTTATTGATGTATTAAGTGTGAAAAGAATTTCTTTGTATGCTTAAATCTGTTTCAATGTTGGTCACAAGCAACTTGAAATACAGGTACACGAAGAAGAAGCAGCAGCAGCAAAATGGGACAGAAAATGAACCAGTTAATAATTAAGGACTCAAATGAGATATTAGCAATCTTTGCTTGATCAGTGCCTGAAGACATTCCCTCAGATTTGCCCTCTGTCATCCACATCTAATTGCTTTCTTTGACAAGGCACTCCAGTAAGGCCATTATTTACAGAGAAAACTTCCAGATCTTGCAGCACAAACTTTATCTTGTCTCCTTACCTTGCCCTTTTGATCTAAACATCAGGGCATTTTTTTCTCAATTCATTTTAACTTGTCTGAATTATCATATAAGATCCAAAAATGTTAATGATACATCCAGCGACCATATATTCTTTATTATACAGGACCTTTTGTTTTTCAAAAACTCAACTTGTTTTATTTTAGTCATCTAAATTTCACCATAAAAATGGCTTATTTTTAATACATTGTCTTTCACATTCATGTGGAAAATATGGAAATTGAATTGTCTTTTTAAAATAAATTTACACATTCTGTTGGGTTTTACATATTCTTAGAATATGCATGTAAAGTTTTTCTTGGTTTTGTTCCTGAATTTTTCTTTGTAAAGCAAAGTTATAAACAATTTTTATCCTTTATAAATCTCTTTTAAGTTTGTTCCTTAATTTTTCTGAGAAAGTATGTTCTGTATAATTATAAGCTTGTCCAGAGAATGAGAGCAAGTTCTGACATGACTTTGACTTGACAGGTATAAATCCCCCTACATTTGTAAACTTTTCCCCACTTCTAGTTTGCAAAGTGTGCCTTAGGGGTGACAATTCTCCATTTGAGAGTTTTAGCAAAAGAGAACAAAATAAAGACATAGATTTGCATAAAATAGGCATATGATAGTTTTTACAGTTAAAAAATATTCCTAAATAGGTAGTCCTCACTTAAAAACTGCAACTGAGATCTGCAACTACATGATGTAGTCATTAAGTGAAACATGACATGACTATCCCAGTGGCAATTCTCCTGTGGTCATTTAGTGAATTACTGTAGGTTGTTAAGTGTGGCATCACTTGACCAGAACTTTCCCCATTGACTTTGCTCGTTGGAAGCTTGCAAATGGCAATCATGTCACTATGGGTTGCTGCAACTGTTTTAAATAGATGCCGGTTGCAAAGCTACCAAATGGTGAGGACGCTGTGACAGCCACAACTTTGAGGACCGGCCATAAACCTACTTTCAGCACTGTCATAATTTTGAACAATCACTGAGTGCAGCAGTCTGTAAGCAAGAATTATCTGTAGTTTAAATACAGATACAGTTTGAATCCTAGACTTAAACTCTGTTTCTTTTGCAGGGGAAAACCATTTCTCCCGTAAATCAGTGGTGAAATTCAGCCGATTCTATCCAACTCGGGTGAACCAGTAACGCTGGCGGCAGGAGGCTCCGCCCACCCACCCGGACATCATCATGTCTTGTTTTTGACCCTCTGTGCATGCGCAGAAGGCTCTGTGCATGTGTGGAGGAGGCGTGCAAGTTCACATTTGCGAACTGTAGCAAAGGTAAGTGAATTTCACCCTTGCCCTAGATCCCTATCAAAAGTGCAAATCTACAACTCTTCCTTCCCTTAAACATTGCGCAATATTGTCATCCAATAATCTTAGATATTATAGTTACTAGTATGGTTATTCTTCTCTATCTGACTCATCATTTTAAGTAATTAGAATGCCCTCTAAACTTTTGTGACACTGTAAGTCTGATCAACAAGATTTAAAATTTACCATAAGACTTTGCATTTGCAGAAGCTCTGCAGGAAACCAAATTAAATGTACACCTCCCAATAATAACACAAGTTTTGGCAGACAAAATCTCAGTTGACAGGATGAAAGATGCATGAACAAAGATTTATTGAAAAACAAGAGATTAGCGGCTTTAGAAAATAAAGTGCTCAAGGTAGGGCAGGAATTTTCTCATACTGCCACACAACGGAGTTCTACTGAAGAGTTTGCACAAATACTTTCCTTGTCCAGCAAACTTGGCAAGAATCTAGCCCTCAGTGAGAAATGGGTTTGAAGAAGAATTTCAAGGCAGAAAGACAAGGTCTTTTGTTATAAGAAGTTTTGGGGAACGGGGAAACAGACAGGGTCAATTCTTTTTTTTTTAATATGTTCTAGTTCCTTTGCTGACGCACCTTGTTTTGGATTGCTTTACATAATCTATTCCTTTATCAGTTGTGGCTTTATAGAATTCATTGTAGTATATGTACTGATTCAGATTTCAAGACTGATTGCAGATGTTAGCTTTTCTATGATTATTCAGGATTGCACTGACTATAAAAGCAAAATGAGTTGCAGTTTAGATGCCTGAGCTACACTGCAGAAGATGCTGCTGTTTTAGAGACCAAGAAGCAAATTTGCATAACAGTTAGAAGCCTGCAAAGTGAGAACCCCTGTGGTCGATCAATTAACATATAATTATTTAAAGTAATTGGGATATTTCTTTCCCACCTAACCTTGACCTCAGTAAAATCCTTCATTTTATTCATAATTTATTTCACTATCACTTTAAAGGGTCCCTGTTTTACAAAGATTGAGAACCTCTGCCCTAAGCCATATTAGTTAGCTTCTGCCGGATGGCATTAAACTGGGGCTATCAGGCTGGGCAGTATATTATACATAACCTTTAGATGGCAGCAAAGAGATGCTAAAATTTGTCTGCTTTGCTGCCATTTTATGGCCATCCAGATTTTTCAGATTTGCATAAATAAAATAAGTACATACTATATTAGGTCAGGGTTTTTCAAATTGTAGTTTGTAAAGCCCAGTGATCTTTATTTATGGTCAAATACCACAACTGTTTTACCTTATTTTCCGGCGTATAAGACGACTGGGCGTATAAGACGACCCTCCTCAGAGACATTCAAGGCTCGTCAGAGCCTTATGGGCTGGTCTGCCTGGTTACAGGAGAATGAGACCCGGCGTATAAGACGACCCCCGACTTTTGAGAAGATTTTTGTGTGTTAGAAAGAAGTCTTATATGCAGGAAAATACAGTACATACAATATTGCTTTGGAAGAAAATCACATGTGACAATACACATGAACTACAATAAATCAAAAAAGCAATTCTAGTATTAGATCCAAATCTTCCTTACAACAATTACAAAATGTGACAATCATCTTAGTTATTTCAGAAAAAAAAAATTAGTCAGCCTGCTGACATGGGAATGTTAGTGTAGAATATCAAATTTGTTACAAGGACCAATATAACAAAACAGATGGAAATGATTCTGTTGAAATTTCTGGCAGAGGCAGAGATGATACTGCAGAAGAATATTTTTGTGTCTTTCCTCCAAAATCACTGATATGATATAGGTAGTCCATGACTTACAACCAATTGTTTAGTGATTATTCAAAGTTAAAACAGCACCACAAAAGGTGAGTTACAATTGTCATCTCCTCACACAACTGTCACAGCATCCCCCAGTTATGTGATCAAAATTTGGGTGCATGGTAATCAGGATGTATTTATGATCCACATTGTCCCAGAGACACAGGATTGCCATTTGGCTGGCTTCCAACAAGTAAAAACAATAAGAAAGCTGGATTTGCATTATGACTGCATGATTTACTTAACTTTTGCAGTGATTCACAAACAAATGGCAAATAAGGCAATAAAATTGGGTGAAACTCATTTAACAACCATCTTCCTCAGCAACAGAAATTCTAGTCATAGTAAGTCAAATATTACCTGTACATCATTGAATATAGCCACTGAACATGCTTTTTTCTTCCAAAAGCTAGTAAATAAATTAATGGGCCCCTATGATTGTAGGGGATTAGACCTTAATATCTCTGCAGATTTATCTCCAGAGATGTTTTCTAATAACATGATGGAAGCAGAATTGGGCTGAAAAAAGTGAGTAATGTAAATTTGTAGCTGTGCTTTTCTTCCAACTCAATGTGAACTTGTCTGTCAGAATTAAGAATTTGAGACAGTGGTGAAATCTAAAATTTGTTACTACCTGTTCTGCGGACGTGGCTTGGGGGGGGGGGGGGTAATGTGACTGAGTGGGTGTGGCCAATTTTTTTAAACTTTTAAAACCATTTTTTCTACAACCTCTTTGGTGAAGAGATTGTAAAAAATGCTTTCAAAAGGCTCTGACGATCCCAGCTGAGTTGCCTGATCGGCAGAGGCTTTTTTTCTTTTAAAAGCCTCTGCCGATCAGGCAACTCAGCTGGGATCGTCAGAGGCTTTTAAAAGAAAAAAAGCCTCTGCCAATCAGGCAACTCAGCTGGAATCGTCAGAGGCTTTTAAAAGTAGTTTTTCTACAACCTCTTTGGCTGAAGAGGTTGTAGAAAAAATGCTTTTAAAAGCCTCTGATGATCCCAGCTGAGCCGCACGATCATCTGAGACTTTTTAAAAAAAACTTTTAAAAGCATTTTTTCGGCTGAAGAGGTTGTAGAAAAAATGCTTTTAAATTTTTTTTAAAAAAGCTCTGATGATCACGCAGCTCAGCTGGGCATGGGGGGGGGGCAGGGATTTTTGCTACTGGTTCTCCAAACCACCTGTTTCCATCGCTACCGGATTGGGTGATCCGGTCCGAACCAAGAGCATTTCACCCCTGGTACAAGAACCTTTCATAAATTTACTTTTAGCCAGGTAAATTTAATAAGTGGCAGGTTCTTTTATGTGTTTGTGGTAAAGGAGGACCTGATTAATTGCATTAGCACATTAGCACACCATCAAAGTATCTTAAACATTATTGTTATATATTTGGTCTGAACAACATCTGTCATCCTCATGCAGGCAGAACTCCAATCAAGGTTTCTCAACCTTATGAAATTTAAGATATGTGGACTTCAACTCCTAATCAGCATGCGGCTGGGCAATTTTGGGTGCTGAAGTCCATGTATCTTAAAGTTTACAAGGTTGTAAACACTAGGCATAACTTTTGCCTTAAAACTGTTTGCCTTTTTCATGCACTGGATGGACATTTCTGTATGTTGATATCCACACATCTTAAAATTTATAAAGTTGAGAGACATTGCTATAAACTAGCATTAGTCATAATATAGTTATGCCTTAAAGAGTTTTACTACTCCCATGACAAAATGTTCACCTCCGTGGTTGGCAAAATTACCATAACTGCACTGGATGTTCCCATCCAAGCATATTGATGTCTTTGATGATTTGTTTCTTTGAGTTAAGGAATATTGAAAATAGTTAACATTCTCTACTTGCTTTGTATTGACGTTGTTTCTTTTTCTACTTTGCATGCAATTGCTATATACTGTAGATCCCCCTGCTTGAATCTTTGCGAACAAGGAATCTAGGAAAAAGGTGGGGAGAAAAACTCAAGGCCCAAAGCCTGGATCCAGCCCATGGGGTGTTTAGATCTGGCCTGCAGGGACACCCAGGAAACAGTGAAGGACTGGACTGGGAGCTGATCCACAATCTGGGGATGGCGGGCAGCATGCTGGAGGAGGCCATGCAGGGGTGAAATGCTCCCGGTTTGGACCGGATCGCCTGTTCTGGTAGCGATGGTGGTGAGTGATTCAGAGAACCGGTAACAAAAATCCCTGCTTCCCCCTCCCCCCCACCCCATGTTTAAAAGCATTTTTTCTACAAATGCTTTTAAAAGTAAAAAAATAAGCCTCTGATGATCACGCAGCTCAGCTGAGATTGTCAGAGCCTTTTAAAGGCATTTTTCTACAACCTCTTCAGCCGAAAAAAATGCTTTTAAAAGGCTCTGATGATCCCAGCAGAGTTGCCTGATTGTCAGAGACTTATTTTTTCTTTTAAAAGCAAAAGCAAAAAAAAAAAATTCTTTTAAAAGGAAACAAAAGCCTCTGACGATCAGGCATCTCAGCTGGGATCATCAGAGCCTTTTAAAAGCATTTTTTCTACAACTTCTTTGGCCGAAGAGGTTGTAGAAAAAAATGCTTTTAAAAGTAAAAAAAAAAAAAAGTTGGCCAGGCCCACCCAGTCACATTACCCTCCACCAAGCCACACTCACAGTAGTAACAAATTTTACATTTCACCACTGAGCCCATGGCAGCTGAAAGTGGAGCTCAGAAAGCCCCCCGCCCCTCCCGAGCTCTGTTTTTGCTGGCAGCGTGCTAGCAAAACGAACTACTAGCAAAAGTGGCATTTGATCACAAGGCATTATGAAATGTTTTCCCTTTTGCTTTTGAGCATCCAAGAAGTGATAGGAAAGGAGAAAGAAAAAGAAGAAAGAAAAAAACAAAGATCAGAAAAGAGCAAAGAAGGGGGAAAAAAGGAAAGGGGTGGGGAAGGAAGAAGAAAGAAAGGAAAGTGAAGAGGGAAGGGAAAAGAAGAAAATAGAAAAGGGAAACAAGGAAGGAGATGATAATGAGAGGGAGGGAAGGTCTGTGGGAAGTTTTGCCTTAGCACTTGGCCACCAGTAGCCCTGTTGGTGCTTGTCTCCTCCTCCTACTCCTCCCCTTGTCTCCTCCTACTGACCTCTCCTGGTGGTCTCCAATCCTATTGCTGAGGATGCTTTGGTTACGAAGCCGGGTCTCCTTGCATGGAGAGGGAGTGGGCCTCCCTCTGACCCACACATTTTGCCATCCCACACACACCATTAGCAGCCTAGCCAAGGAGAGTGAGCACAGCAGCAGCAGCGTTGAGGAGATAAGCACAGCCAGGCACCCCCTTGGGGAAGCAGGGCTGGGCTGGGCTGTGGGGTCCTGGTGCCCTGGGAACTCAAGGACTGATCTGGTTGCTTCCCCTCTGCTGCCTAGGGTTCTTGACAGCCTGCGCTGCCCTCTGGGGATCCTCCACATGGCCTGAGAGGGATGGCAAGGCTCCTCTAGAGGAGACCCTGGTCTCGCTTTCCTGTACTGGAGACAATGGATCCCCCAAGCTCCACCTGGGCCACCACAGATGCCCAGACATTGGCCATGCCCTCATGGCCAATGTCCCCGGCCACACCCACCTGGCCACATCCACCTGTCCCCCCGAAGACAAATATACACCTGATGTGACCCTCAATGAAATCGAGTTTGAAAACATTGCTGAAAAGAATGCCTGCTTATAGGATAAAGTAGAATTTTAATGTTCATTTTAACATCTCTGGATATTTTTAGATAGAGGAATTACTAGTATTATTTTGAGGTATAAAATTTAGGCCCCACTTTTCAGCTCCGAAGTGAATTTACAAATTAAAAAATATCAGTAATAAACTGAAAAAACCAAATAGTTAGAAACAGAAAGTGGAATTGTTTGAAAAATGTATTAAAATAATGCCACTTCCCTAAGAAGAAAAGCTATACTTGTGGGAGCTACTATGCAAAAAGGTTCTGTCCAATTTTCCCACCAACCTAATCTGTAATAATGAGACACAGAGAAGAGAGTTTGGGACACATCTTAAATAAAATTATTGAGAGGTATACCAAAGCCAACAAGGACACTTTCCTCCTGATTAGTTCTTGGTATGAATAATCTATCAAGGGAATCACATCTACATCTATCCAAAGCTGGGTTTCAACTAGCTTTCAAATTTTAAAAGATCTTCCTCAAAAGCCTAATGTTGGCATGATACCACTCATTCCAAAATGCAACTAGAAAGAAAAACTGAACACTAGCAGAAAAAAAAATCTAGTATAGTGAAACTCAATTATATTTTATTCTTTTTTCCTTTCTTTTTTTAAAAAAAAGTTCTTGCTTCACACAGTTAAACCTAGATTCCTTCTGTAGGTTTAACTGTGTAGATGCACAGTTTGCATCTGAGATGCAGATGCTTGCAATATTCCAAGCAAAGTCTATTCACACGTAATTTCTAGTTTTAAGCAGTGGTGAAAGACACAATTTAGAGAAATGCCTACATTTCTTACAAAAGGAATGCACACAAAAATCAAACTAAGAAGTTTTCCTAACGTACGGAAAATTATATTATTAGCAAGTTTGTGTAATAAACTTGTTTCCTTTAAAAAAAAAGTGAACATAAATAGTAAAATGTTGGGCTAAATCATTAATCATTGAAATGAGCAAAGAGAAGAAATGTTGAACTATATTTCGTAGTCATCTCCACCCTACATAAAAAAGAAGTATCATGAAAAAGTAAAAACATACACAAATAGATGTTTGATCCTAGTCATTATTTTGCAAATTGTATTTTTTTTGCAAGCATACAGAGGTGAAGTAACTTTGCCATCTTCTGGGATATTTTTCTTTTAATTTGTAACTGGGATTTTCTGATATCTCTCATCCAAGTAATAACTAGTCCTCACCATGCTTAGCTTTCTTTGAGATCATCAAATAGCCAGTATGAAACTACATATAAAAACTGATTAAGAATATTTTGAGCAAATGTCAAGTACCACTAGGCATTCTTGGATGGTGAATTCCAAGGTAAGATTTGTATTTCTTAAACACCTTGCCACTGCTTATTTCAGGTATGCCCTGAAGTTTTCTTTAAAACTATAGCATTTTTTCCCCCATCCTTGCAAAATCAAAAGAGAAAACCATTCTGTTTTTGAACAACTCTGTTTTGCTACTCGCACATGAGCTCCAAATTCTTCCCAATGCTATTTTGTTAGTGTACGTTTGTGTGCATGATGGAAAACATCTTTAAAAGCACAGTCATGGGACAAGGTAAAAGCTTCAGGCATGTGTGGGAAAGCAGAATTTGCAACTCAGCCTCAAAAGATGAAATAGTTGTAGAGAAAAAAGATTCAAAGAGACAGATGAGAACAATGGGTGCGGGGGAGTGATGATGAAAGCGAAGGCTGATGGGAAATGAATGAGTGTTCTGAGCAAGTGACATGAGTGTTTAATGTCAGGAAAAAGAAGAAATGGGCCTCTTGTGGTATGCATGCCTAAGAAGGGGGGAGCGTTCCTCGCCCATTTTGAGACTCAACCTCATTCCAACTGCAACCAAAGACTGATGCCCACAGCTGTTTCTTTGTCAGCCCCAAATCAGGATTAAACGACTACATGTTTGAGGATTTCATATATGTTTGTGTGTCTATGCCACCAGCTTTCCACATCTTTTCAACTATGCTACCAGACTACCTAAGGTAGTGAGCTTGCTCAGGTAATTCATACCTTAATAAGTAGGTAAGGGGAAAATTAAATTTTCAGGGAGGCATTGACACTGAAATGAAAAACAGTAGTGCTAGGGCAAAGGGAAATTTGCAGGCAGATGTGCACACACACATACACACATCAATTTACTCATTTGCAAACACCAATTTTAGCACAGGTGTCAAGGACAACAGATATCTTCAAGCCATCCAATGGCATCTGGAAGTAACTTCTGAAACAAACTCTGTCTGGAAAAGCCAAGGCAGTTTGAGACAAAATGTGTTTGACAAGCCCTATTTAAAGACCAATTATTAAAATATTTTCTGCCAAATGTTTCCTGTGAAGGAGGCATTTTAAGAATGAGAGTCCAGTTATAGCAGGATTTTAAATTTGGCTCCTTAGATAAAAACTCACATCTTTAGAAGGCTGGATGGCAGGACAGAATTGATACTTTTAGAATAGAATAGAATTTTTTATTGGCCAAGTGTGATTGGACATACAAAGAATTTGTCTTCGTGCATATGCTCTCAGTGTACATAAAAGAAAAGATATGTTCATCAAGAATCATAACGTACAATACTTAATGATAGTCATAGGGTACAAATAAGCAATCAGGAAACAATATCAATATAAATTGTAAGGATACAAGCAATATAGTTACAGTCATACAGTCATAAGTGGAAGGAGATGGGTGGTGGGAACGATGAGAAGATTAATAGTAGTGCAGACTAAGTAAATAGTTTGACAGTGTTGAGGGTATTATTTGTTTAGCACAGTGATGGCATTCGGGGAAAAACTGTTCTTGTGTCTAGTTGTTCTGGTGTGCAGTGCTCTATAGCGTCCTTTTGAGGGCAGGAGTTGAAACAGTTTATGTCCAGGATGTGAGGGGTCTGTAAATATTTTCACAGCCCTCTTTTTGACTCGTACAGTATACAAGTCCTCAATGGAAGGCAGGTTGGTAGCAACTGGTTTTTTTCTGCAGTTCTAATTATCCTCTGAAGTCTGTGTCTGTCTTGTTGGGTTGCAGAGCCAAACCAGACAGATATAGAGTGCAGATGACAGACTCAATAATTCCTCTGTAGAACTGTATCAGCAGTTCCTTGAGCAGTTTGAGCTTTCTGAGTTGGCACAGAAAGAACATTCTTTGTTGTGCTTTTTTGATGACATTTTTGAGTTAGCTGTCCATTTTAGATCTTGAGATATGGTAGAACCTAAAAATTTGAAGGTCTCTACTGTTGATACTTGTTGTCTAGTATTGTGAGAGGTGGAAGTATGAAGGTTTCTCCTAAAATCTACCACTATTTCTATGGTGTTCAGTTCCAGATTGTTCCGGTCACACCACGAGGCTAGATGTTCAACTTCCCGTCTGTATGCGGATTCATCATTGTCTTGAATGAGACCAATCACTGTTGTGTCATCTGCGAACTTCAGTAGTTTAACAGATGGATTGTTAGAGATGCAGTCATTGATATAGGGAGAGAAGTGGGGAGAGCACACAGCCTTGGGTGGCCTCTGTGCTAATTGTACAGGTATCTGATGAGATTGTGCTTACCTTCACCTGCTGTTAGGAAGCTTATTATCCACTTACAAGTGTATTCAGGTACCTATAGCTGGTTTAGCTTAGTTAGAAGTGTGTCTAGAATGATGGTATTGAATGCTGAACTAAAGTCTACAAAGAGGTCCCTTGCATAGGTCTTTGGAGATTCAAGATGTTGTAGGATGTAGTGCAGAGCCATATTAACAGCATCATCTGTTGATCTGTTTGCTTGGTATGCAAATTGCAAGGGGTCTAACAGCAGATCCGTGATGGTTTTCAAGGGGGACAGCATTAGCTTTTCAAAGGTTTTCATGACTACAGATGTTAGAGCAACTGGTCTGTAGTCGTTTAGTTCCTTGATGGTGGGCTTCTTCGGCACTGGAATGATAATAGAGTGTTTGAAGCAAGAAGGAACATAGCACATCTCTAGTGATTTATTGAAGATATGGGTGAAGATGGTCAGCAAAGATGTTTAAGCAAGAAGGAATTATCTTGTCTGGGCCTGGAGCTTTTCCTGACTTTTTGTCTATGAAATAGGTCTTGCACTTCCTTTTCTGTTATCACTAGGGGTTGTGAACCCATTGGGATGGGATCAGTTGTAGGAGGCTTGGCTGTTGTTGGTGTGTCTGAGATGGAGGTTGTGATGGCTGTTGTTTCCTTTCAAACCTGCAATAAAATATGTTCAGGTCATCTGCCAGTTGCTAATCTCTTTGAGCCTGGGAAGGAGGTTTGCCGTAGCCGGTGATAATTTTAAGAGTTTTTCATATGTTTGCTGGTTCATTTGTTGAGAACTGATTCTTTAGCTTTTCAGAGTAGCTTCTTTTTGCTGCTCTGATCTCCCTTGTTAATACATTTCTGGCCTGATTGTACAGCATTTTATCACCTTTTCTGTAGGCTTCCTCTTTGGAATGATGTAGTTGCTTAAGTTTAGCTGTGAACCAAGGTTTGTTGTTACTGTATATTTGCAAGTTCCTTGTCGGTACACATAGGTCTTCATAGAAGCTGACATATGATGTTACAGTATCTGTGAGTTCATCCAGGTCTGCAGAGGTACTTTTACATTATCCATCATCCATTCATGTCTAGAGAGCAAATATTCTCAATCTCTTCATCATCAAACTGGAAAAAAAAAATCCAAAGATTGCTACAAGGTCTAATGAAACAAAAGTAGAATATGTCTGGTCACCAGGCTAAATGTGATCTCCAAATTGTTGTTGTTGCTGAATGTGATCTCCAAGTAGTAGTAGTAGTAGTAGTAGTACTTAGTAGTGGTAGTAGTTCCTCCTCCTCCTCCTCCTCCTCCTCCTCGTCTTTTTGCCACTTTAGACATAAAATACATGCAAACTACAGTATGACCCATAAAACAGATTTAATAGCAGTCAGGCCAAGGACTCCCCACCCCTTCTAGTTCTATTCATGATCAAGCCCCACCCATCTGTTACTGTCACAGCCACAGCTAAAAATAAAGATTCCATTTATGAGAAAAAACAAACAGTGTGTGAATTTTTTTTGTTCCCCTTCTGACAATCTGCTTTGTGAGAGAAAGAAATAAAACCATAAAGAAATGAGATAGAAGAAAGTGAAAAGAAGAGGTGACATCAATTCTTATAATAAACAAATATAGCTACTTTTGGTTCTGGCCACACCCACAGTTTGTTTCGGCCCCACCCATTTTTGCAATGAGCCTCTTGATAGAGTCATGTGAAATCTCTGATAGAAGAAAGATTGCCAATGTTTTTGCTGTATTCTTATGCTCAGCATCGCCTATTGTTGGCTCATACATTAATCAATCAGTGCATTGATTGAAATTGTTTTATAGTTGCCTACCACAGAATTATTTTCTCTGGGGAGTTAACTTAGGGTTAAAACCTAAAATAAAGTAACCTCTAGTAAAATGCCACAATGTAACACAGCATAACTGAGGCAGAATCACAAACATATTTCAAATCCCCAAAGGATTACATAATGGGCTTCAAGGTTCCACCCAATTCTCAAGGTTTTCAAGGCCTTACAGAAAGCCATTGAGGTTGCAAAGATCTGAACATTTGCAGGAAATATTTGCAGGAGGCGGGAAATGAATGGTATGCTACTGCAAAGGGTAAGGAATGAGAGAAAACCCACATTTCCTGGTGCTGTAGGGAGATCAAACACTTCCATGTCAGCTGGAACTCACTCTGCCAGATGAAGAGAGTCACACAATTCCAATTCACTTCAAAACACCAACATCATACAATTACCATACCTTCCACCATTAGTGGCCTATCTGCAATGGAGAGTCAGTTTGGTTTAATTATTAAGGAACCAGTCTAGAAATCAGGCAACTATTCTAGTCCTAACTTAAGAGGGCAAATGACAATTAATGCAGCATGACATTTCTGGCCAAATGACATAACTCACATATTTGGGTCAGATGTAATGACACAAATACCTACTTGTATCATTTGGACGATAAAATCATGATATACATTTTCCCTTGTAATGTCACTGTGGGTCATAGTTTCAGACATCAAGGGCAACCCAAAGCCAGTAGAGGGCCTTTAAATGGTTAATGCTCCCCACCCCTTTGATCAGTGCAAGAACCTAAATTAAGAAGTCTCTATTGATAACTGTTTCATTTCATGTCACTTGGTGAAGGCAATCTCCTTCAGCTCTCAGACTGGTTCCTTTGCCCAACTGTTTTTTACAGATTGGAGAGTTTAAAACTGAAATATGCCTTCTGTATCTTAAACCCATTTTTGGGTGATTTGCAGTTTGGAATGAAAGCGAGCTGGTCTTGAAATTCCGAGTGCTTTTTCTGAAGAGTACTATTATACTCTATCCCCAATTCAGATTTTTTTAGTTCAAAGCTGAACATTCCCAAGACCTTTAGTGTCTCTTCAACAGACTTAATTCCTAGTCTCCTTTTTATTGTTTGCTCTCTGAATTTGCCTGGTTTTTTTCTGAATTCTATTTAAAGCATCTGCCCAGTGAGGGGGTTGATAAAGTCAGAATAAAGTGGATCTATTATTTCCCATGATTTGAAATCTATACATCTATTTTTGCAGCTTAAAACTGCATTTGCTCTTTTTTATTTTTACAGGGACATCACATTGCTGATTCATATTTGGTTGATAATCAATTACTATTCCAAGATCTTTTTCACAAGTACATCTGCTAAACCAGGCACCCTCCATTCAGTCACTGCATCTGAGTTTTGTTTAAGTGAAGAACATTACTTTTGTCACTGTTAAATTTAATTCTGTTATATATAAATCTATTTATTTAGATTTATATAGCCAATCTTATCTCCACCAAAGCAATTCTGAGTGGCAAATCAAATTCCAATATAAAAGCCACAATACAAAGAAGTGGGAAATCATATGTTTCAGGGAGAAAATCTATATGGTCCCTAAGACAACTTGATGTCTTATGTCCCAATAACTTAGTGGAACATAATGAAAAATATTGTAGTATACATTCAACTTATTAAAATTATTTTGAATTTCATTTATGCTTTCCAGGGTATTAGCTATTCAATTTAATTTTGTGTCACTTGTAGGCTTAACAAGTGAGCTCATTTTACTAAGGTCATTAATAAAAATGTTGAAGAGGTCTTAAAACGTGAGATATCTTTCTTTCAATCACTCCAGCTTAATAAGGAACCATCAGTGAGTACATTCTGAATATAATTTTTGAGCCTACTATGTACACACTTATCATTTTATTTATTTATTTATTTATTTATTTATTTATTTATTTATTTATTTATTTATTTATTTATTTATTTTTTATTTATTTATATGCTGCCCTATCTCCAAGGACTCAGGGAGGCTCACAATGATAAAAATGCATAATCCCTCATTAAAACAGTGAGAATTAAAATTCAGATTTAAAACAGTTACAGTTGATTAAGAAATCCCTGTCAGTCCAAGCTGTGGAACAGCCAGGTCTTCAAATCGCGGCAGAACGAGCAAAGGTCAGGAGCCATCCAGAGCTCCAAAGGAAGTTGGTTCCAGAGGGTGGGTGCACCCACAGAGAAAGCTCTCCCTCTGGGGGTCGCCAGCCGACACTGTCTAGCCGAACGGCACCCTGAGGAGGCCCTGTCTGTGGGAACGCACTGGGCGATTGGGGATTGTCGCTGGCTGCACGGGGTCTGACAAATATCCTGGGCCTAGGCCATGTAGGGCTTTATAGGTGATAACCAGCACCTTGAACCTCACCCGAAGGGCAACCGGTAACCAATGCAGGTTGCGCAGGACGGGTGTAATGTGGGAGCGTCGGGATACTCCCATCACAACCTGCATGGCCAATTTTGCACCAGCATAATGCATAATGTCATGGAGTATTTGTCACGGAGTATTTTCTCAAGTAATTAAGATATATTAGGTCTACAATATTCCCACATCTATTAATGAAATTCCCAATAAAAAAATCCATGCTGACAAATCCATGCTGACCTCTGTTAATTATCACATTGATTTCAATGTGCTTACAGCTACAGTTCTTTATGGTCTTTCTAAAATGTTCTCAGGTATTAATGTCAGACTGATTGGCCTTTGGTTCTTAGAAACTTCCTCCCCCCCCCACACACACATGTTCACATCATTTGAAGATAGGGACATCACTTGCTTTCTCTAAGGGCTAAAGCTGGAAGGTCAGGTGGACAGAATCATTATGTAAAAATGGAACAGATGTCCCCATTCTCAAATCAGGGGGGGGGGGCAATGGCCAAAACTCTTTTAAGGTAAAAGGTTGAGATCTAGGATTTAATTCTTGGAATTGATTTCTGCAAATCATCTATATATGACTTATTTCTTGTCTGCAATAAAGCAGCCTATCTGGCCACATTGCATCTATAAGCTTTGCTCTTAGTTAACGAATGGATTTGAGATTATGCATCTGAAAAATCAAGATTTATTGCCACGCCTAGCATAATGTCTGACATTTTTCTTTGGTCATCTGGCAATTTACAGTTCCAGTATTTTTCAAAAATAATGTATACAGTTTTGATTGTATTGCCTTCTCCTTCTCCTTTTTTCTTCTTCACTGAAGTTATCTGCAAATGAACTTTTTAAGATCTCTAATTTTAGGTACTCCCACACAGTTTTAGATTCTTTTCCAATTTTCTTGTCCTGCCGTTAAAGCTTACCTATCATTGTTCTGATTTCATTAAAATCCTGTTTTTTCCCCAAGTTCTAGATACATCTGTGTTAGTTTCTCTCCAAATGAAGAACTTCAGTGTTACATGCAGAGGTGGGTTTCTAACCAGTTCTGGAGAACCGGCAATGGAAATTTTGAGTAGTTCGGAGAATCGATAAATACCACTTCTGACTGGCCCCGCCCCCATCTATGCTCTGCCTCCTGAGTCCCAGTTAATCGTAAGGAAATGGGGATTTTGCAGTAACCTTCCCCTGGAGTGGGGAGGGAATGGAGATTTTACAATATCCTTCCCCTGCAGTGGAGTCAGAATGGAGATTTTACAGTATCCTGTAACCAGCTTGGTTGTCCTGGGGAGTTATAATACTAGAAAAATCTACTGTGAGGTAGACATGCACACTGCTTCCAATGGAAGCAGAGAGGATGATCACCTGCAGAGTTGAAAGGACACTGTGATTAATAGGACAAACAAGTTTTTTTTAATTTGGACTGTGAAATTAATGATTTGATATTAATAGATTTTTCTCTTCCCATCTCATCATTTTGCTCTAATTTTTCTTGCATGAAGAACAATCTTGAGAGTGGTATTTTCAGGACTGATCCAACCATTTGCTTTTTTATAATCTTGACAAGTGATCCTGCGAAGTGGAGAAGAGATTGTGTGCTACAGGATATGGCCAGGGGTCTCCAACCTTGGCAACTTTATGACTTGTGGACTTCAACTCCCAGAATTCCTCAGCCAGTGCTGGCTGAGGAATTCTGGGAGTTGAAGTCCACAAGTCGTAAAGTTGCCAAGGTTGGAGACCCCTGGATTAGACCGCACCTCTGCCTCTTCTCTCAGAGAATGGTCTTCCTTTACAAGTTTTGGAGAAAGATTCAACTACCAGGTCAGTGATCTTTTGCTCATGAAATACTGAGGAAACTCATCATCTTATTTCCTCAAGGCAACAAAATATTTTAGCGGACTCAGATATTTTCCATTACAGTTAATTATTATAGAGTTGTTTTTAACTGATTCCCAAGAGACATGGATAATTTTGATGACATAAAAAAACTACCAATTTCTGGAAGATCTATGTTGGCATTTTGAACAAATCTCAAGTGGCAATTCATGAGCTGGATATATTGTTAATCATATTTATTCCTCGGTCTAAAGATTTTCATTTTTAGTTAAACGTGATGCTTTAGAAAGGAAATATAAAGCAAGCTTCATATTTCATTGACAAGTCTATTTATTAGTTTTGAAAGATGAATATTAAAATACTTGAAATAATTACTGACTGTTCTTTATCAGTCAAACTTAAGGTATTCTGTGTCACTTTTTTTAAAAAAAACCAACAACTCTTTATCATTTGAAAAGAGAGTAATGTTTTAAAATTAAAACAACAAAAAACCCTCATCATTTCAATTTGTTTTACATATATGTTTCTAACATATTAGCTTATCAATGCATGTTTCAGGTTAGCAAGCTTTAAAAGGGAGAAAAGAAGAATATTATGCCAGAGATTAATTAAAAATTGCTAATTAGCCTATTGATTGTGGCCAAGATTGTACAGCAAGATACTACGAATGAAATCATGTCCTTTGTATATTAGCCTGGTGTTAGAAAATATGACATTCTCAGTAATTTAGTGGAGATAATTGGATTTACAAGAAATGGATTTGGTTTCTTGCTTTCTGGCATGAAGAAATATACACTTCTCTTTGTGGAATTGTTTACAGTAATTTCTATGTAATCTATACAATTAGAGAAAAAGATAAATAATCCAGTATATGTGTCAGAATCAAATTCAATTCTCTTTCAATTCCAGGCTTTCATGTAATTTTGGCCATGTGAAGAAAAAAATATGAACATTTTTCTTTTCTCCTATGATACCAAAAACAAAATATATTGTGAACTATGAGTAAGAAATGCAGTATGTCATTTGTTAGAAGATATAACTTGGACTACTAAATTAGAGGAGGGGGTATTAAGATTCAGTGGGCAAGTTCAACCTGGGAGCCAGCCTATAGCACTTAGCCAAGATATAGTTGCATCGGAAGAAACTGCAATACTAGGACAGAACTGAACTTATCTGGGAAACCCAGATAAGGGCTTCAAATATGTCTTCAGTCATAACTGAAGGTATCATTTTTGTTTGATGCAGGTATCATTGATATTTGGGCAGGTATTATTTAAGAAAAAGTGTTTCCTTCTAAACTAATATTAACTAAAGCTAATACTTGCAATCAGCAATTTGAATCAGGATTTGAATAAACATACTGTACATTCTTATAAGCTCATCTCAGTTCAGTAGAAAACTTTTGAGTTCATTTTTAGCTCAGGTTTTTCATCAGTGAATGTAACTAATTCACTTAAAATCTGAAAGGTGAATACGTTGCTTTGAACAAACTGTACTTAACTGAGAGCGTTGAAAGAAACTCAGTATTAAATGTTCTATCCCATTTAAAAATTAGTCAGGTTGAATGGAAGCATAGGAGAGAGAGAGGGAGGGAGGGAGAAAGAGAGATATGAGTCATCCCATCCCCGTAGAACTGAGTCTCTCTATCCAGAATTAATATAGTTAATGCAAACGAATACAGAGTTTATGTATGTATAACACCCACACATGTTTAGTTTTCTCCACCATTTTCCCATGCTCCTAAGGTCACCTTCATTTCTGCAAGATAGTTAGTTTTGAAACAGATGGAGTTTAAACTTTTTATCAAACATAAAAATTCAAGTTAGGTGCAAGAAGGGTCAGCTATCACATTCAAATTAAGTGCAAAAGAGTCTGTTTCCTTAAACTACAAGTTCTCCAGGAGTTTAGAAAAGAAATTAGCAGTAAGGGAGTTTTATGCAAGTGTGAAAAAAGCAGTTGATGAAGACGTGAGCATTTGCAGTTAACATTTTCAGAAGAACTGCATTCAGTTGAAAGTTAAGCTGTCCTGTCCAGAAATGTTAATATTACCGGTAGCTAAATTTCCAGTGTTACAAGTCTTATTCTGTCATTAACTAAGAACATTTTAAAGAGATGTATCAATTTTTCATTTCTGTCTTAATTTAGTGTATTTGAGTGTGTTTATGTAGATATGTGAGGGCACAGGGGAGGAACAATTAATTCAAATGGAGATTATAAAGCACTATATATATATTTTAAAAAAATAGAAATTTGGAGATACAGGGCTGGAAGGACCTTAAATGCAGTAACCTCAATGAGATCCTCTAAACTGGAAGAGACATCAGACTAGCTCTGGCAAGACTCTTTGAGGTCACTAACATTAAAAGTTCAATATTTGCATATGTATTTGTTTACTTATATGCTGCTTTTAACTAAACAAGTATCTTACAAATTATTATTATTATTTATTAAATTTTTATACCGCCCTTCTCCCGAAGGACTCAGGGTGGTGTACAGCCACAATAAAACACCATGAAATACAAAATTTAAAAACAAGTTAAAAACAAATTAAATATTTTGGCCCCACAGTTAAAAATCCAAAAATTAAAACACCCAATCCAAGTTCTTATTAAGCCAGTCCAGCCTGTTGGAATAGCAGGGTCTTAAGGGCACGGTGAAAGGTATGCAGGGAATCATATGTATCCCCGGGGGCAGTTCATTCCAGAGGGCGGGTGCCCACACAGAGAAGGCTCTCCCCCTGGGGGTCGCCAGTCAGCATAATTTGACTGACAGCTCCCTGAGGAGTCCCTTTCTGTGGGAGCGTGTTGGTTGGTGGGAAGTCATCGGTGGCAGAAGGCGATCCCGTAAGTATCCGGGTCCTAAGCCATGGAGTGCTTTGAAGATGGTAACCAGCATCTTGAATCGCACCCAGAAGACTACTGAGAGCCAGGGCAGCTCACGCAGGAGAGGTGTCACATGGGTGTGTTGAGTCGTTCCCATAATCACCTGCGTGGCTGCATTCTGACCAGTTGGAGCCTCCGAGTGCTCTTCAAGGGGAGCCCCATGTAGAGAGTGTTACAGTAGTCCAGATGGGACGTGATGAGGGCATGAGTGACCGTGCGCAGGGCGTCCCAGTCCAGAAAGGGATGCAACTGGTAAATCAGGCAAACCTGATAGAAAGCCCCCCTGTCTACAGCCATCATATGATCATCTAAAGACAGCCGTGCATCCAGGAGGACACCCAGATTGCGAGCCCTCTCTGAGGGAGCCAAAGTCTCACCCCCAATAGTCAGCGATTGAATCAGCTGGCTATACCGGGACACCAGAAGCCATAGCCACTCAGTCTTGGAGTCTGAGTCTGTTTCTCTCCATCCAGATCTGCAAGGCCTCCAGACAATGGGACATCACGTCAAGGGCATAATTGGATGAGAACATTTCAATAAAACAATGGTAAAAATAACAATGCTCCAAGGAATACCCACAGGTTCCAAATCCATAGCAGAAGCTGCAGAGCCAAATCAAAGAACCTCGATTTCTGCATGTCTTCAGCTCACTTTCACTGCTTTTCTATTTAAATCACAATTACTTACCCACTTTTAAAAATGAGGTGTACAAAGGATAAACCTTGACAAAAAATTATGATATGCACATTATCTTGCTCCTACAGTCTGCCCTGAAAGTCAATCTATACATACAACAATCCTTAAAATAAGTTTTAAATGTTTGTCAGTTTGCCATCTGTTTGTTGTTCATCCATCCTTGCATCATCTCTTTATGTAGCTCAAATCCAGAGTTCTTAAAATGCCCTGCTCTCCTAAAACAAAATATTGTTTCTATATAAAATGACTAAGTTCAACTATTATTGTATGTGAAATAATGGAATATTGAATAAATCATGTTTGACTTAGTCCATATAACCTGTTTAAAACCTTAAATAAGGATTTCTAGGCTACAAGATTTACATTCTGTGTGCTAAAATAATCCAAGCAAAGCAATATATGAATTGGTATAGTTGGTATATAAGCCAGCTCCACAGTATCTTATTTTGAGAAAGACAGAGGGATTTTCTACTTATAAACATTTTAAAAATGAAAATAAATAATATATATATATATTATTTATTATTATTTATTTATACTTTATACTTATTACAACTATAAATCATCAACTATCAAGTTTGTTCTTTTCCACCATCTTCAAGTAAAACTGTAAACTTTGAATAGTTGATCTTTTGAGGCTAAAAGTCTATTTTAAATTTTGGAAAACCTGTGAATGGCGCATCCCAAAATTATGTAATGGGAGACTTGTTTAATCACACAATGGCTGCTATAAATGGTCAATAAGAAGACAAGAAGACAAAAAGACAAGTTAGGCTTTCACACTGCTTTCTACACCTCCATTGGAGTCTTTCTGGAAACCAAAGTCATTACACAAAGAGAAACGAAGTTTAGAGGCTGGGGTGCTTAGCTTTGCAGCCTGCCAGCTTCGTGTTTAATTTCTTTTTCTTAGAAGAATATTTTTTAAAATGCATATGAAGTAGGAGTTTGGGGACACTAAAAGCAATGTTTAAGGGTACTTTTGTGCCTGCAAATACTATTAACCCAACCCTTACTATGTATTTATCTATAAAGCAAGTCTGTAATGCCATTCTCAGGAAGCACTATTTTTTTTCCGGTGTGTCAGTTCTTGCCCTATAGCTATTGCTGCTATGAAATCCAGAAATCAGTGCAGCAAATTTTATGGTAGCAGTGAGAAGAATTTAACTGTGTTTCTGCATTAAGATTTACATTGTGAACAGTGAACAATAGAGAGCTATCTTACCTTTAAGAGAAGGGGGTGTGTAGACACAGGGGGCATTCCTTTTGTTTTTAAGGTGGTATCCTTCACCCAGAGTTCTCTGGAAAAACAAGAAAGAGAGAAGAGATTAGAAGGCAATACCTTTCTTTTAAAAAAAACTATTCCTATGAATTAATACAGAACAACAATTTTAACCAAATGGCTAAATTAGAGTTTTGTATTTACTTTGATCCAGGGAGCATTTTCTGTGCACTTATAGGACTGTATACAGTTTGATTGTGTGCAATATATTTTTTCACATAACATTTGTTGTTTAGTTTTCTATCACTTTTTCATAAAACCACAAAACAGGGTTCTGAAACATGTAGACTACAAAAAAAACCTCTATAAATTTATTTTTAAATCTCAACTAATTGTGCAGATTGGAGAATGACTTAATCATGAATTGATGCATTCATAACCTTAGGAGATTGGTTTCACATGAAAGAAAAGATGCCTCTTCTTGTATGTAACAGTAACAGAGTTGGAAGGGACCTTGGAGGTCATCTAGTCCAACCCCCTGCTAAAGAGTTTCAGTATCTGTGATTTTGACATTGTTTTTACTTGCTGCCCATTTCATTCAATGATGATCATTGAACTTTGGTCAGTTAAAACCTGGTTGCTCTGTTTAATCAAATTAAACAATTTTATATTCAGAACATTGATTTGTCAACAATGCAATCTTAATTACATAAAATAGCAGTTAAGGTCCTGGAATTGGAATAGGGGAGACCTTGAGCCAAGATCTCATTTGACTACAACTCATGGGGCATCTTGGGCTAGTCGTTCTTAGTCATTCACAGTTGTTGTGTTGGGAATTAAATAATAAATAAAATAATAAAATGTTCCCTTGAACTCCCAAAGGAAATACAAGATAAAAGCAATTGCTACTAAAATTGTAAGCAAACTACAGCATATCTCTAAACAGACTTTTCTGACCTCTCTCCACAGGCAATGCTAATAGTAGTAACAAAACCACTCTTCCTGAGCAGTTAAAAACTATAAATTTCTTTTTCTTATGATACACAGAACAAAATGTGTTCTGAGTATCTGAATGTGTTCATTATCATCCTGTATCTATATGGGCATCAGCTTATGGCTGGGTGATCTCAGAGTTCCAACCAAAGGCAAAATAGACCCAGCACATCTGAAACATTTTCGATATCCTACAGCAGGGGTCTGCAACCTTAAATACTCAAACAGCCATTTCGATCCGTTTCCCACAGAAAAGAAAACACTGGGAGACACAAAACCAGGGTGAGTGTGGCCAACTCAATGTTACTCACTTCCACCAGTCACATGATCCTCCCTAGCCATGCCTACCCATTAGGTGTAGCTAGGGTCACTAGGGCAGAGAACAAGTTGTTAAAAAACACCAGGAACCACAAAATCCTTTTGACATATCTCACCTCCCTTTCTCTCCCTCTCCCCCTCTCTTTCTGTATCTCTCTATGTCTCTCTCTCTCCGCCTCTCTCTGTATCTCTCTCTCTCTCCCCATCTCTGTCTCTCCCCTGGCCGCTTCTCCATCTCCCACCATCTCCCTTACCTTCTCAGGCCAGGTAAGGAGTGACTGGGAGGAGAGGGCAAGGGGCAGGGTCAGCCAATGGTAGGATCACCTGACAAGGAGCCATAGCAGAGGGCCCAAAGAGTCGCATGCGGCTCTGGAACTGCAGGTTGCTGACCCCTGTGCTAGACTCACATATAGATGAATGTTCTGAGTTGAATTAAGGAGTATATAATAGCCTTTTATGAAAGTATTATAGCATACTACATAAGAAACTGAGCTGCAAACTATTAATCCTCCATTCAAATACTACTTTTTCCATTAAGTTATAGTTTCTCTTAAGCAAGCTGTGATTTTTTTAAAAAGCCTCCTGTGTCTTATATGCAATATAGAGGGAGAATTAATTGGTATATTCCACAAGATAAGAGCCAGTTTGATGAAAAGTAGCGGTTAAGGCCCCAGTTAGGAAACCAGGAGATCATGAGCTCTAGTCCTGCCTTATGCATGGACCACTCATTCTCTTCCTCCGTCTTAGGAAGCAGGCAAGAGCAAACCATTTCCAAAATCTTGCCATGAATGCTTCAGGGACTTGTCCAGATAGTCATCAGAATTCAACACTGACTTGAAGGTACCAAAAACCAAACCGAACCAAGCGAAATAATCCTCAACTGTAGCTACAAGTGTATTTAAAAATTGCATGCATTTATTTAAACTAAAACACTTCATTTTGTTACTTTCTGAATAGTAATAACGGAAGATGATCACGAAACTTCTCCCCTGATACTATGACTGTTTATTGGATAAATATAAGTGAAATCTATTCCTGAGGATGCCTAGGAGAGCTTTTATAGGTTCAGTAGGATCTTTACAACATTCTGTCACAATTTCATAAGAAAAGATGACAGAACATTATCCTTACATTTTCTTTGAAACTAGGTTAGCTTTTTCCTAAATATATATTTAGTTTGTGCTTGTGCTTATGCATGTTTTGGCTAAACATTCTTTACACCCTCCATATCTTGCTGAAACAACATTTGAAATATGTCTTGGTAGTACAGAAGGAATATAGTTGGAGTGCATATACTGCAGTTCTACATTCTATAATCAGGAGGCAAATGTAATTGCAGGAAGATGTGTAAAATATAGACAGGTGCTCCAAGAACCAGACGATTATCGTATTTTTCAGAGTATAAGATACACTCCCCCCCCCCAAAAGGGGGTGAAAATTTAGGTGCGTCCTATACACCGAATGTAGCCCCGCCCCTTTGGCCTGTGCCTCGCAGCAGTTACCTCCTTGCAAGCAAACAGCAAGAAAAAACAGCTTTTTTCAACTTCAGCACAGCCTAATTAGCACAAGTTGATTAGATTGGCCTCCTGGCTCTCAGCTGATTTGCTCTCAACTGTTTTGCGCAGGGCTGTGCTGCTTGCTGCAAAGAAGTAAATTACTGAAGCAGATTTTTTTTCCTTGTGCTAATCAAGCAATGCTGAAAACAAAAATGAAAGTAAAACAGGCTGTTTACTGTAATGAGGCAAAATTGCCCAGAGGCAGAGGGACATTTCTTTTTCTTCTTTTTCTCACCCAAAAAGGTAGGTGTGTCTTATACTCCGGTGTGCCATATACTCCGAAAAATATGGTAGTTGTATTATCCACTTAGAGGTTGGAGAAACTATATCCTCAAAGAAGGAATTGCCATCATAAAACCTTTTCGCTGCAGTATCTATTTCAGAATTTGGCTGTACTTCTTATCTCCCCATCTTGGAATGGAGAACAAATTGGTGAATGTCCCCAAACTGTTCAAGAGATAATATCTCTCATATTAGCCTGAGAGAAAATAAACAGTTTCCTTAAAAATACCTGTTTGTGGTCGGTATGACAAATGCTTTCAGTTCCTCTCAATGTTAGAACTTTCAGAAGAAGCAATAGAATTTTCCTACAAAGTCCCATTAAAGTAATGCAAGTCAAGTTACGGGTTTGCACAATAGGCTAAACTCCAACCCTGTATAAGAAAACACAATTCTGTGTTCCCCTCAGTAAGTCACCTAGTGGCTTAACAGGGTGGTGTAATGACCCTATCGGTATTAAACGTTATTTGAAAGACTCTTCGATTACATCCCCCTGGCCCACCAGGATAGGAAGGCAGGACACATCACAGGTTCCATTGATTAAGGATTGTGCTCTGGTGGGACCACCAAAAAGGGCCTCTTGGTATGGCCCTTCTTTATGGAACATCATTCCCCCTGAGGTATACCGAGGCCCTACCCTGCAACTTTTCCAAAAGGCACTAAAAACATGACTTGTTAGCAGGCCTGGAGATCACAAATAGAGATGGATTTGATTCTGGCTAATTTGAACAGGTTGTTGTATAGGTTGTTTGAATTTGAATAGGTTGTTGAATAGGGGGTGAGAGTGGTTAGGATTAATGGCTCTGATTGTATGGAGAAATACTTTTTAATTTTTTAGAATTTTGTAAGCAGGTCAGAGTTACCTATGTGTGAATTGGGCAACCAAATAAACAAACAAATAAATCCCTGTTTTAGCCAGGACTGGTGGTAGTATATCAATTCCACCCTGTATAGGTAGTCCAAAATTTCTATTGCCAAGTGAGACAGTTATTAAGTGAGTTTTGCACTCTTTCACCACTTATGTTAAGTAAATCAGTGCGTTCCCATTGACTTTGCTTGTTAGGCAGTGATCACATGACCTGGGGACCCTGTGATTGTTATAAATGTAAGTCAGTTGCCAAGTATCTGAATTTTGATCATGTGACCATAGGGAGACTGGTCATGAAAAATGGTCATGAAAAATTATCATGTCAATTTTTCAGTGCCATTGTAACTTCAAATGGTCACTAAATGTTATAAATTGAAGACTACCTGTAATTCCTTTTGATACTAGCATCTCATTGGTGTTTCCCCACCTAAAGTCACATAGGGTCAGCATGGTGCTCATTTAATTACTGTATTTTCCTGCGTACTTTCTAACACACAAAAATCTTCTCAAAAGTCAGGGGTCGTCTTATACACCGGGTCTCATTCTCCTGTAACCAGGCAGACCAGCCCATAAGGCTCTGACGAGCCTTAAATGGCTCTGAGGAGGGTCGTCTTATACGCCAGAAAATATGGTAACTAGTATCCCTACATTAGAGAACTGCTCTGAGCAGTGATTTTGCCACAGCACAGTGGATGCTTATTAGGAGGTGGGCAGGTGGGTTTTTTTTTTCCTCCTTTGCTTTGAAAAGCAAATGGAAAGAAGATCAAATTCAGGGAGACCCAAAAATGGAGTGAGGAGCCTTGTGCTGAACAATGTTTCAGGGAAAGAAAAAGGGGAAGAAAAAGGGAGCCCTGAAATAGAACTAGGGAAGTAATTATATCAAAAATGACATTTTGGTATTTTAAAATTCTGGCCTGAGTGTGAAATTAATAAAAGAGATACCGTTGTGTGAAATATATTGTGCAGACAAAATTTTAAAAAGGGGGAAAGGGAAGAAAGAGGAGAGGAGGGGAGGGAAGGGAAAGGGAAGGGAAGGGAAGGGAAGGGAAGGAAATATATGCATGTTATAGGACTAGTCCCTGTTCTGTTTTTTTTTTTTGCTTGTATGGATTATATCATTAATGGAAAAATGGGTAAAGAGTGACTTTTGAAATTACATTTCTTACAGTAATTTTAAGAGGCATCCTGATATTTTATTGCTTTTTACCCCCTTTTCTCCCCCCACCCCATTTTTTTTATTCTACATGCTAAGAAACAATGTAGTGGCCTATGAAAAGGGGCATCTGGATGTAGCCAAAGGCAACAGAACATCATTAGGCTCTTTTAACACTCTTGGTAAGGCTGCAAGCTTTAATAAGTAAATTCAGCAACTGAAGTGTTAGTTGTTTAATTGGTGATTGAAAACTTCAAAAAAGTAGAGCTGAGAATGAAATTCACACTTTAATTTTTGAGTCTATTTTTGTTCTTGTGATACTGTAATACAAATAGATTTTATTTATTTATTTTTTTAAAAACTGCCTTTAGATCATACATTTTCATACTTTTCTGTCTCTCAGATATTTCAGTAACTTGAAAAGCCACAATATTTGGCCATTTGGTAAAAAAAAGAAAGATTTTAATTGAACTAATTATTCTACTCAACAGCTGATAACTATTTAAGTCAGCCTTCATTTTGCTGCTAACTCTTAGTTAGCAAACCTCCATGGTTTGATGTTTAATGATGTTTTGGAAAATGTCCACAGTTCCTTTGCTCTCCATTGGGAAATAGGTGAAAAAGTGACCCCTTCCATCTGACCTCTGCTAAGGGTTTTAGCTTTGTAAAATAAACTGTGTGGTCGGCAGGGAGATTGAGCAAAGGGAACAATTAGACAGATAATCTGATAAAACAGCAGGCAAGTCATGGGGTGAGTTTGAAAACCAGCCAGACTTTTTCCAAGGCACTAAGCTTCTGGCTCCCAACTCTGTCCCCATAATTTCATTAGAGTAAAATAGTTTGCCTTGTGTTAAAGCAGGAATTTAATATAACAAGTTAATAAAAAAAAAAGTGGTAGGGCAAGTCAAAAAAATCAAGACAAAATATATAATATTGTACTGGTGAGATTGCACTTGAAATATTGCATCCAATTCTGGTTATCACGATACAAAAATGATATATCCCTAGAAAGAGTGCAGAGAAGAGCCACAAAGATGGTATATAAAGGGTCTGTAGGCTAAATTGTATGATGAATACTTGCAGGAACTGGGAATGTCTAGTCTAATAAAGAGAAGGACTAACAGTAATATGATAGCAATTTTCCAATAATTGAGGGGCTCTCAAAGAGAAAAAGGTGTTGATCTATTCTCCAAAGCACTTGGGAGTTAGAGTAAGGGATGGAAGACTATTAAAGAGAGATCCAATCTAGAACTAAGGATAAATTTCCTGACAGTAAGAACAATTAATCAGTAGAACAGCTTGCCTCCAGAAGTTGTGAGTGTTTTATTTAATCATAATGAGACTGTTTTATTCAATCATAATGGTATAGGTACAGTATAGGGTCTCCTACTTTAACAGGGGTTCAATTAAGAGACCTCCAAAGTCTCTTCCAATCCTATTATTCCATGTTTAAAGTATAAAATCCAGAGAAGATTTAGAAAAAGAGCAGGTAATAGGAAAGGAGTTTTGAAGGCAATTGAACTTTAGTTTTTGCTCCCAGGGAAGGACACTAAGACAAATTCTCATTTTTCTGGCTGTTTCTGGTTGGGCACCATGCCTGATACCGGAATGACATATTATTGAATTGATATAACTTGGCTCTGGAATGATTCAATTTCTGTGAAATGGGTTTAGGATTTTACTTCTGTCATTTTTGTCTTTATTTTTTTACTAATGATCTCAATAATTGACTAATCCCCTTAAACTGAGGGAAAGCTTTCCCCCTTGTTGATGTTAAAGGATTGCAATAAAAGAGTCCCATTTTCTGTGGATCCAAGAGTGGATTGTTCCAACTACCTTCAGGTATTGCCTATGGATTATTCCTATTTTTAGTTCCAAAAATGTCTACAGCAAATTCCAGTAATCTCTATCTCATTCACTTTCACTTCTTCTCTCTTATAAATGCTGTTTCCCATTTGAATTTGAAATATTTTAAGAAGCCCTAACCAGTACCAGAAATCATTTCAAGTAATGTTAACTTAGACTCATACATGTTTTACCTTTGAAAGGCAAAAAGATGAAAATAGTCACAGAAGTCTAAAAATGGCTTTGAGAATGAAGTGGATTGGCTTTAGTGCTATTTCATATCAAGAATATCCTAGGGGATAACAAGTCTGTTACATCTGCAAAGAAATGCTGCACAACAGGATACTGAAGTGGTTTAGAATGGACACATTTTATGATTATCTCTATGAAGCCAATTTTGTGTTTAAAGATAATAATCCACCCATATGTTAAGTACTTGAACACTAAATGCTATATGCTAAATGCTATAGGACACAGATGGCTTGCAGCTCCATCCCTATATGTTTTTAGATTTCAGTATTAACTAGGAAAACTATTTTGGTATATCCATAATAGAAGTAGGACAGCTGTGTGGATTGAAATATTAAATAAAGTAATGAAAGTATTATATCAAACTGTGAAAATTGAAGGACATGTGAGAAGTTGTGAGTAAAGGACTGTTGGATTTAGTGACTATATTCCTTGTCTTTTAGAGCTTATTGATAAGAACAATGGCATCTGAACTATACTTAATCATTTCATATATTAACCCAACAATGAATAACTGTCATAAGATTCTGTAAAAATAGTGCATTAGAACTGCCAGCTATCATTCCATCAGATCAAGGACAAGATTTTGAAAATAAATGCAGTGATGGGTTGTCCCCGGACTGGTAGTAAAACCAGTGGAAGGCTCCGCCCACTGACCCGGTCTTTACAATAGGTGATCTACAAATCACGCAAAGAGCGTGGGCATGATGCGAACCGGTAGTAAAGATAAGTAGAACCCACCCCTGAATAAATGTATTAAGACATAAAGTTATGTTAAATGTTCCTACCACTAAAGAATTTTTAACTTATGTACCACTTCTTATATTCCCAGGGTAATCAGAGTAATTTAACAGAACTCTGTTACATGTATTGAGAAGCACAGAATCTTAACAGATGTGTCAATGGAATTTATATTAGCTTTTTAGTTCATTTTTATAATTATGCTAAAATAATGCAAGTGGAAGTTTTCTTAACTGACTTTGAAAGCATTAGGCACATTAGAAAATATAGAAAGTGGCAGGTGGAGTTCTAAACCTATGAAGCCATGGATCAACTTCCCAATCTTCCCATGTATAAAATCTGGTATGAAAGATATAAAGGACCTGTTAATACTGTCTGAATCAATTATTTATTGCACGAAGGTCTACTTAAAAGATTATTTGATGAAGGAGAACCAAAAGGTTCCATCATAACCTGGAATATAAAACAGATTACAGTAAAACTAAAACCAGAACAAGATTTGACTTTTACAAGCTGGTTACAAATTGTTTAATATTTTGGCTGAAAGGCTGGAGTCATTTTACAGGATTTTATTCATGAAGATCAGGTTTTTACCTAAAAGACAACTATGAAATAATATTTGGATATTCTGGAATACAGGTAATCCTCAATTTATGATCATAATTGAGCCCAAAATTTCTGTTACTAAGTGAGACAGTTGGACCAAAGTAAGTCAGAATTTGAAATACATTTTTGTACTAATGATAAGTATGTAATTGCTAAAATTACAACAAAGTAGTAACCGTGTTAAAATTTGAAACGGGAAGAAGAGGTTGAACAATGCATGATAAAGTAGGCTAAAATTTTGGTTATAATATACAGATTGATCATTAGGAAAATGCATGGTAAAAAGAATTGAAATGTATGTTGTGTTTGATTCTTAAGTAGAAGCAACAGAAAAATTATGTAGATTGTACAAAGGCATGTCAAATGCATTTTGGAAATGTGAACATGAAGGAAGATTTTATCCTGTTTGGAAAACATGTAAAAAAAAAGTAAAAAAAGAATGGATTCAAAGCATACTTTGATATGAGGATTTTAGATCAATATTCAATTGAATCCGGAACTTTTTCTGTTAAGATTAATGGATAAACAATTTGCCAGAAGCCATTGAAGATTATTTCAATGTATGATTACTGCAGCAAATTTACTAAATGCATAGAGATTCAACACTACTCTCTATGGGGGAATGATTAACAAAGTTGATATATTTTCCCGAAATTGATAACGGGACTTCTTTGATTAGAGAACAGGCATCCTCTACATTTAATGGTGACTGGAAACGTCTTGTGGACTCTTTAGATAAAAATGAAAAAAAAATGGATTTTTGGTTTCCATGATTAGACTGGATAGATTATAGAAAGAAGAATAAGCCTTTAGAAAGGCTAAAATATATTTGTACTTATATCTTGTGAAAAATATTGGAAGCCATTTCTTTATATTTTTCTTTCTTTCCTATTTTTCTTCACTTTTTTCTTTTCTGATACTTTTCGTTTTCTTTGATTTTCTTCTTCTTTCCTTTATATTAGTTTGTGTTAGTTTTTATCTTCTTGTTTAAAAGTTTTAATAAAAAAATCATATACCAAAAATAAAGAGAGTTTGAAAAAAATCTAAAGGAAATAGAATAAAAAGGACAAATGAGAGAGATGGAGCCTCTCCCTTACTGCTGAGTCTATCCACCATCCTCAGGTGTGAAATTTATGTCAATTCTAAACTGCCCCTGTTGTGTTAAGAGTGTAATGGCACTTTTTGGATTTGATTCCTTCAGCTTGCCTGACTGCCCTTTCTCTCTTTTCTGTACACCATCAACTTCTAGGAATCACATCTGCCAAATGCAGCATTGCAGCATAAATTTTATTTCTTTTTATGTGTTTTTTTTAAAACTTGGGCTTATATGCTATTCTAAATGCATGACACTGAATTGCTTACAGTATGATAACATACTGTGTAATAATATAAACAGTCACATTATTTAGCAATAGAGGCAGTCAGACCAAAAATGGAAACAAATGGTCCTATTGCAAGAGCAATTAAAACTGAAGGTCTAACCCAAAGCCAAAATGTAGTATTATAAGTTTTCAAAACCTTCACAAGGTTGGAGCTGGTGTAATACCAGGGGGGATGCTGTTCCATAGAAATGGGGCAAAAACTGAGAAGGCTGCTCCAGTCTCTGATGATAATATTCCCCAGGAATAATGACCCAGAGAGAGCTTTCCTTCCAGGATATCAGATAGGCAAATGCCTCTGGGAACAAGTGTTTCTATAGATACCCATGTCTTGAGTCATATAGGGCTTTAAGGTGAGAAATTCAGAAACTGTTTGTTCATTTGGTTCAGCTTAAAGTCTGAAGCTCTGTTTGATTTTGGACTCAGTGTGACTTTGTCAATTAGGTCTTTGGCAGCGTGTCAAGGGAGATAAAGGTAGGTCATTATCCCGAAGGACTTTTTACAACTAATTGGGACTCATCTGTGAATGAACAAACTTCACAGCTGTTGCAATAAAAGAGGTTTTTGGGACTTCTCGTGTGTTTTAATGACTCAGGAACCCTAGGTCAGAACAGAAACCAAGTGGTTCTGCAGCTCTCTGAGAAAAATGTTCTGTGGGCCATCCAAGTGACCCCCCCACCCCGCCCAGAACTACTCAAGCTGTCATGTTATCTAGAACAAATCTGGCTTTCTGCTGATCTTTAAGAGCAGCCTCCATAAAAAGTATATTGCAATAGTCTAATCAAGAAGAGACCCATGCATGAGTAACTTTGATCCAGAAATTGGGTGGGACTGACTACAGGACTCCATCAGTGGTGGGTTTCAAAAATTTTCATTACTGGTTTAGTGGGTGTGGCTAGGTGGGGGGGCATGTGAATGAGTGGGCATGGCCAACTTGATGTCACTCATGCCCACTCAGTCACATGATCCCCCCCACCTAGCCACATCCACAGGAAAAGATAGGAAAATTTTTGGTATTTCCACCTATCTACCCCGTCCTCCCTTGCCCCTGTTTCCCCTCCTTTAGTAGCCCTGGCCCTAGCCCCGCTTCCTCCTCTACCGCTGCCTCTATGTTCGGGCTGCTTACCTTCCGCGGAAGCTGGTCCAGAGTCTAGAAAACAAGCTGACCAAAGTTTTTGGCTGCCCCTAGCCAACTGCCACTGCTGGAAAGCAGCTGGCAAAGAAGCCTTCCAGCTGCCACCTCTTGGAGAGCTGCTTTGCAAAGCTGCTCTCAAAGACGCAGTGGTAGCTGGCCACTGGCCACCAAAAAGTACCGGAGGTCGCAGAAAAAGTTGCTGCCATTACCGCCATGTTCTTTGCGCATGCACACTCTTTTGGACTCGCAAGGCACTGGGATGCACATGTGTGAAAAAAATGGCGGCGCTGAACATGGCAGGTGAGGCGAGTGAGCAGTAACCAGGGGACTGGTTCAGGGGCGTGGCCAGCTGGCCATTGCTACTAGTTCGGCGATCTTGGCTAAATTTCTACTAATGGTTTGCATGAACCGGTGCGAACTAGCTGAATACCATCTCTGGACTCCGTTATGTCTAAGTTCCTTCCTCCAACCATCCTCCAACACCCCATTCTGTTCAACTCAAATAGAATGCAGGATTTAAAAAATAAATAAATAAATCCCCAAAGGAGGTGAGTCACTACAGCACTTTTATTCAGATTGCCCCCCCCCTAACTTCCTTTTTATGCTTTATTTGGGCAGAATATGCCGATTTCCAGATTCTTCTGTATGTTATTCTTCAGGTAGAGGGTTCTGTATTTTATTCTGTCCTGTGCTATTTCAACCCGTTATTGCATCTCACTGCTACACTATTTCAAGCCCATGCAGTTCTCTTTATTTTCCCCACTCTTCAAGGTCCGCTCTTTAAAAAAAAATAAAAACATCAGAATTATAGCAAATGAAGCTGATTTAATTGGGGGAGGGGGAGACGACGACATGGTTGAGCCTGCATCAGAAATGCCCAGCAAATCTGTCTCTTGATCCCATTCCCGGTTGATTACCTAACTTTTCAGAAAAAGAATGGTAAGGTAAAATAGGATTTTTGCTCCTTGTGGGCATAACTTGATGTTATGCCCACAAGAGGAACATGCTAAAAATGATTCTAGGAGTTTCACCCGTGGGTTGGAGACAGTGGTGGGTTTCAAAATTTTTTACTACCGGTTCTGCGGGCATGGCTTGGTGAGCTTGGCATGACTTGGTTGAAGTGGCTTGGTGGGCGTGGCAGGGGAAGGATACTGTAAAATCTCCATTTCCTCCCCAATCCAGGGGAAGGTTACTGCAAAATCCCCATTTCCTCCTGATCAGCTGGTACTCAGGAGGCAGAGAATAGATGAGGGCGGGGCCCGTCAGAGCTGGTATTTACCGGTTCTCCGAACTACTCAAAATTTCCGCTAATGGTTCTCCAGAACTGGTCAGAACCTATTAAAACACACCTCTGGCTGGTGTCATGATAAAGGCACCATCATGAGGACATAGCAGGGGGAAAAACATTTTTTCCAGTGTTTGTGCTGTGATTAGGCACAACTGGAGAAAAAAAAAAGGAATCATACACCAACATGACTGTAGACTGGACTGCATCAGAGAATAAACACCAGTGTTTAAAAGCTACAGTCCTACCAATAAACTGAACTCCATTTGTTTGGAAAATCTACATCCTGACTTGTTTTATGGGTTCAGTTCTTTTTATTTTAATACATGATACTTGTTTTAGATGTGACTTTTATGTAGTGTGCTGCATATTTGGTTTCTTCCTCCCCCTCCCACACAATCCTCCCCAAAAATAACCCCAAAAAGAGATCTGGGAGGTCTCTTAAGGAAAACTACACACTCAGTAAAGGCTATGTTAATGTGATTGAAGATGAAGGAAAAGTCATGGAAAAATGCAGGCCAAAATAAATTTGCTCTGCGGGAGGCTCAGGTGGAGGTGGGGGTGGCAGCAAAGCTCACAAGCTGTGCTTTAACAGCAAAAAAAATTTTTTTTTAACTAAATTCCAAAGTCTCTTATTGTAGCAGAGCCATTTTGCAGCCTGCAAAGGCTTTTGTTTGAGTAAGGAAATGCAGAGCTGCAAAATTCTCATCTATTGACCTTGACATCTTTCTCTCACCCCTGTTTGCTGTTACTGAAGGGAAGAGTCCAGACATACCCAGAAAACTGGGAAACCAAAAAAGCTGCTATTCACAGTACATAGCCTTTAGTTCTGGTGCTACTTTTTGAAGTCAACTATAATAACATTTGTTCTTCCATCTCCTTGCTAAAGATTTAATTAGTGGGGTTGCATACCATGTCAAATTCTGATTTATTTCTAGTTGACCAGATATATATAACTTGTTAAGCTACGAGGGATTGTTTATAAAGCTCAATAGCTTTAGTATAATATCTCTAACTTAGATCAACTCCCTTCCATTTTGTAATCTCATCTCCTATTCTCTCTCTCTCTCTCTCTCACCAGAGTTTCCAGGTATCTGAACAGGCAAAAGAGGACAAAAACAATTGGAAAAAAGGACAAATGGAGGGAAAGGAGACACATGTGTAACCTTCATGGCATCCAGAACATTAAAAAATTGAAAAAAGAATACTTAGCCCTGCATATAATATGACATTAATTGTTCTAGCATCAGAAAGACTGGTTTTTTAATCACAGGAATGTGCTAGAACCAGCTAGGAGATTAAGGTCTTGTCAATTTCAGGCAGCAGCCCAAGCCTGGGAGGGTAACTAATCAAAATCACACAGCAGAGCTTGATAACTTTGCTATCAAGTTATCAATTGATTACGTTAACATTTATTAGAGATATTCCCTGCCATGGAGAAAAGGTGCTCAGGAAAAGATTCTCAAGCAACTAGACCAGGGTCTCCAACCTTGGCAAGTTAAAGATTTGTGGACTTCAACTCCCAACCTGTGGAAATCTGGGAAGTGAAGTCCACAAGTCTTAAAGTTGCCAAGGTTGGAGACCCCTTGAACTAGACAATATTTAATTTCAAGGCTATCCTGTGGGACAAAAGGAAAAAAGGAGGACATGTCTTCCTTTTTCCAGACATCTGATAACCCTACTCTCAGCAAACATCTGCAGAAAGACTGACTATCACGTTTTAGTACAGGAATGTGATTTTACTGGTTCTCTTTTATAGCAGGTGACCATATTTTTAAAAAAACAAAACCAGGCAAACTTCTCCTTAACTGAGATTAGCAGCAAGAAGGATCATATACAGCCAATGTGATCCATTTATTTTTAAATGACGAAAAAAGATTTGCTGTAAAAGATTGATTAAACTCTTTTCTCTATTAAATAAATATGAATAATATGAACTATGGTCAACCCTCAATTGTGAAACATGGCTTATCTCAGAGCAAATGACTGAAGGCAGGCTGGTAGACAGCCTTTGCCCAACTGACAACTGTCTTCAATTTTTGCCTTGCAAATTGTTTGTAGCATGGAATTTGCCTCCCACCATTGCGTTCAAGTAATGTGCTTGAATAAATAAATATTTATTCAATTTCTATCGCCACCCACCTCAATGACTCTGGATAGCTTATAATACAATATATATTATATGAAATAGGTTGCTACCAACAGAATGGTCAAATCTGTTATGCACAGCAAAGAAGCAGCTGTCTTCATGTTTAGCTATTTAAAATTTGGGCCATTAATGAACAGGGTTGTAAGTGGACCGACATCAATATGCAGCTAAATAGACAATAGGCAATCTTCCTGTGTCTAATATCCTCTGCAAATGTAGGACTATAAATCCCGTAATTTTCAAGATGCATTAGTTGGCACTGATTATATACATATAAAAGAAAGAAGTTATTTTGAAACATCTAAACTGAAATTAGGTCTATGGTGCTAGAGAAGTTGTTTAATCCTCCCTCTATTTGACTGAAATTGTAGGAGAAGGCGTGGCTTGGGGGGAAAGTTAGAGAGATCAGCCTAAAATCCAGTGCTGGGTTTCTACCGGTTCGCCCCAATTCGGGGGAACCGGTAGTGATGGTGGCAGGTGGGCGGACATCACCAGGGACGCTCTGTGCATGCTTAGGATAGACGCGCCGTGTGCGAGCACTCACAGTCTGAACCAGTAGTGAAGGTAAGTGGAACCCACTACTATTAAAATCCCTATGTAGCAGCCTAATTCCATTGAATTTATCTAATACCATGCAGGTTCTAAATTTTAGTTAAGAAGATTCCTATGGATAGGCCATAATTAGCAATAGATCAGTTTAACTGCACTCTCCACTGTGGACATAATATTTCACACCTCTCATTAATCATCTCAAGGGTCAATGGGCATTCAAGAGGTGTTGGATTTCGTTCACTTGTGGCTATGTGGAGATTCTAGGCTTGTGATGGTGAACCTATGGCACGCGTGCCACAGGTGGCACACGGAGCCCTCTCTGCAGGCACACGAGCTGTCACCCAGCTCACTCCACTGTGCATGCATGCGCATACTTCCCTCTGGCCAGCTGATTTTCAGATCTCTGCCCTGCAAGTGGGAGATGCGTGCACATGCACGTGGAGTTGGGGGGGGGCTACCTTTCTCCTCACTTTCTGTTGCCCGTGCCTTCACAGATCTCCGGAGATTCTCCTCCCAGCACTATTTTGGGAGGTGAGACTTTTTTCTCCTCTCAGCCATTTTGGAATGTGAAGCTTTTTCACCCCTCACAGCCCTGTTTTGGGAGGCAAGGCTTTCCCCCATTTCCAGCCCTGTTTTGGGAGGTGAAGTTTTTCCCCCCCAGTGCTGTTTTGGGATGTGAGGCCAAAAGGGAGGGTTGTGTATGCATGTGCGGGGAAGAGGGGTGTGCGGGGGTCGTGTGTGCATGTGCAGGGGGGTGGGCATATGGGAGGGGCATTGCATCATGGGTGTGGGCATGCACACATGCACAATAGTGTGTGCACATGCTTTTGGTACCCAAGGGAAAAAAGATTAGCTATCATTATTCTAGACTGATCCCCTTTAAACTCCGTCCTCAAGTTCTGTCACACTTCCTCCTACAAAAAAACCTCATCCCATCTTCACTGTTATTCAAAACAATCTGAAGGCTAGCTGATACACGATATTGTATGGAACTCAGAACTGGCTTTATCCTTCTTTGATTGTGACTCATGGATCTATATTTTCTGTTAATTAAAACAGGAGAAACTTTCAACTGTTCCACTCCAAATGACAGTCTGAGAATCTACAAGACTAACTTCTACATGCCTTTGGAGGTTTCACAACCCCTTATTCTCCTGAATGAATCATGGACTTGAGTAGGCTTCCAGGTTGGAAGGAGATAAACCAAGAGCACTGAGTCATGCACAGGTCTGACATGTGCATCTTTGCAATTGGGAATAGTTTCTGCATCCCCAACTCCTAGAGACACTTTTGTCTACCAATCTGTTGATTAGAAAAGCTATTATCTATATAGCCTGTGTGGATCCTATTTATTTATATGATTTATAATGCCACTCCCACAAAAGTGTCTCTGGACAACATACAAAGTAAAAAACAACAACTACCCATCCTATGTTACCTGAGGTTAAACATTAAACCAAAATAATAAAAGCTGCATTGCCAGCAGAGTTCCCTTAATTTCCTGATTCCTGATTAGTGGACCAGCAGAATTAGGAGCTCTGTAAAAGGTTAACAAGGTCTGGCATTTGGATTTCAACATGAATGCTGTTTCACTGAGGAGGTACAATTCCCAGATTCAACACGATGGCACGAAGGAATCCCATGCATACTCTCTCTATTATTTGGAGTCTTGTAGTGGTACTTGAGCCTTCAAGTCTAAGAATTAAGTTAGAAAGGATCTTTCCAAAGCAACATCTCAGTAGGGTCTCAGGAATTCTAAGGAACAGCAGGCAAGCAGCATTATCAGCCAAATCAGTTTTTCTGATTTTGCTGCTACTTTGTAAACAGCCCAAAATGTGCTATAAAGCTATAAAGGGATGGTATATAAGCCTAAATTGTTAATTTGTGGTTAAATCTGACCAGTTGCTCCAGTTTAGGAGTGAGTTGTTTTAATGGTAAAAGTAAAGGTTCCCCTC
The DNA here is from genome assembly GCA_038048745.1 of Coluber constrictor foxii. Lineage (NCBI taxonomy): Eukaryota > Metazoa > Chordata > Lepidosauria > Squamata > Colubridae > Coluber > Coluber constrictor. The sequence goes on from CM075961.1 coordinate 79,319,387, forward strand.
ACACATATGTGCTAGTCGTTCCCGATTCTAGGGGGCGGTGCTCATCTCCGTTTCAAAGCTGAAGAGCTAGCACTGTCCTAAGATGTCACCGTGGTCATGTGGCCGACATGACTAAATGCCAAAGGCGCACAAAACTTTGTTACCTTCCCACCAAAGGTGGTTCCTATTTTTCTACTTGCATTTTTTACGTGCTTTCGAACTGCTAGGTTGGCAGAAGATGGGACAAGTAACAGGAGCTCACCCTGTTACATGGCACTAGGGATTGGAACCACTGAACTGCCAACCTTTTGATCGACAAGCTCAGTGTCTTAATGTTTTAATGGTAGTTAGCGGTAATTCTGACGATAGTTCTATAGCAAAGGAAAATATAGTGGTATTTAAGTATATAATTAGATTTGTACCACAACTTTCTTTCAAGTAGCTTGGAGTCATATACATAATACTCCCTTTCCCAATTTAATATTCATGATGATCACCCTGTGAAGTAAACTGGGATAACAGGTAGGAACTGTCCTGAAGAAATCTAATGAGTTTATATGGCTGAAGATGGCCTTACTCCTGGGTCCCCTGATCCTGTCCAACACCCTACACTATTACATGAGTCCTGACCATCCAGGGCTTAGTTTATAGCATTTTAAATAATCCACAATACTGACCTGATATGGGGATGCTTCGTCTTCTGTAGCGAGCAGTGTGAAGAGTATAGGGAGGGCAAAAGAAAAAGAGAACATTATGAGTAAAAAAAGAGAAAGAAATGTAAAGCACACTTTTCTTTGACACCATAGGTCCAAAAAATAAAAATGATGGCTCTTGACTATGTTATACAGATAGTCCTTGATTTACAACCACAATTGGAGCAAGAATACGGCAAGTATGCTCTCACAGAGAGGGACTCTTCAGGGTGCCGTCAGCCAGGCAATGTCAGCTGGCGACCCCCAGAGGGAGGGCCTTCTCTGTGGCAGCTCCTGCCCTCTTGAACACTTTGCCCCCGGAGATACGCAGGATACCAGATCTCCGGGCCTTTCGCCGTGCCCTAAAAACTCTTCTATTTCATCAAGCTGGGCTGGCGTAAACGCCCCACCCCTTAGATTTTTAATTGTCAATGGGTTTTAGTCGGGATGTTTTAAATTTTCAGCCAAAGTTGTTTAATTCTTTTAAAATTTTTGAAATTTTGTATTGGAATGTTTTTTATTCTTTTTTTTTATTGAAAAGTTTTATAAAAGTACAAATATTTTAAAAATATATACCCCCCACCCCTCCCCCACTTCAACCCCCCCTCCCGTCCCCCACGACTTCCCAGAGTAAAATACAGGTTTTTTTTAAAAAAAAGTAAAAAAGTACACTAATCGTCAACATTAATCTATCAAATTTCTGGTTTACAAACACCATCTAAAATCTTAACTCCAATATAGTAAAAAATACATTTCTATAATTCAGAATGTTTTTTATTCTTGGCTGCGCACCGCCCTGAGTCCAGCAGGAGAAGGACGGTATACAAATTTAATATATTATTATTAAAATATTATTAATTTCCATTGCTATGCAAAGCGGTTATTAAGTGAGTCATGCCTGATTTTACAACCTTTTCTCCCACAATGAAGTGAATCACCACAGTTATTAAGTGAATCATAGGATTGTTAAGGGAAGCTGGCTTCCCCCATTGATTGATGGCTGGGAAGCCAGCTACAACCATCAGAAACAGGGGTGGGGCTGCTGGGGGTTTGCAGGGATTCGGGAGAACATCTAGCTAAGATTCTGTGCAGTTCGGAGAACTCCCAAATCCAACTCCTGGCTGGCCCTGCCCTGCCTATCCTACCCTGCCCCCTTCCAGGAGTCATCCGGCCTGTTTTGAATGCAGGTAACTTCAGGACGTGCATGGAGGCCCAGAGAGGGTGAAAAACAGGCCTAATGGAGCTTGGGAAGGCCGCTTTCGCCCTCCTGGAGGCTCAAGGAAAGATACCAGAGCCCGGGGAGGGCAAAAACGCCCCTCCCTCCCCATGGTGAGGAGGCCAACTAGATCATGCCCACCATGGCCAGGCCCACTCAGCAACTGCTAAATTTTTTGAAGCCCACCCCTGGTCATAAATACATGCCTGTTGCCAAGGGTTCAAATTTTGATTATATAACCGTGGGGATGCTGCAACAGTCGTAAGCACAAGGACCAGTTATAAGCCACTTTCAGTGCTTCTGTAACTTTGAATGCTCGCTAAACGAATGATTTACCAAACGTGGTGTACCAAACTCGCACTGGTGTTATAGCTTAGTTCATTTCCATAGCTAAGCAGCTGGGCTGATGGTTTCTTCAAATGTAACTATTTCAAGACACACCACATGCCAATTATTTGAGTGAACGCCTCCACATAGGCAGTTACTTTTGGTAATATTTATGTGTGTGTGTGTGTGTGTGTGTGTGTGTGTGTGTGTGTGTGTGTGTGTGTGTGTGTGTATCCATACAGTGGACGTTTATAGCCAGGAGTAGAATTGTCTCAGCTGCACCATGAGGAGCCAATTATACTTGCGACTTGGTTGCTGCAAAGAATTTTCCTCCCACCATTAGATTCAACTACTTAGATAGGCTAAATAGGTTAATTTCTGTTTAATAATCACTTGGTTAAATCCATTCCTTGCAGCATGGAAGCAGCATGGAAGCACCTGTGTTTAGCTTTTAAGAACGTGATCCATTAAGGAACTAAAGCATAAATGGACTAGCTGGATTTATTTATCCAGCTAAATAAATAAGTTTTTTTTAAAAAAACCTTCTCTCTCCCCCACTCTTCCTTTCCCCCTCAGGGGGTGTGAGGGCTTCTTCTTCTTCTTCTTCTTCTTCTTCTTCTTCTTCTTCTTCTTCTTCTTCTTCTTCTTCTTCTTCTTCTTCTTCTTCTTCTTCTTCTTCTTCTTCTTCTTCTTCTTTTTTTGGCATTTCTATCACTGATAGAATTGGGCATTTCTATCACTGATAGAAATAGCATTTGTGATCAAATAACTCTTCAGGTGCAAAAAAAAAAGGTGGGGGGGGGGAGGTATGTGGTTACAGGGCAAGTCTCCTTGTGTAGCCCTGAAGTGGTAGGTTGCAATCTCTTCACAAGAAAGAAAAGTACTGTATCACCCACACAGTGAAAAGCCACACTTTTAACACCCAACTCTTAAATATGAAACACAGCCAACTGCAAGCAAATTCAGCTGAAATTAAGTTAAAAAAAATAAACTGTTTATTCACTCCCGTGTCTGTATAAATCTCTTAGCCAAACAAACTTTGCTGGAAAAAGCATTAAGGAATGCTCCCTGGGAGGAAGCAGGCTATGGAATAGGTAAGGCTTGTTCTGAACACCATGCCTTTCCGTGTACAACAGCGGGGCTATTGTTTAGAGAAGGGCTACAGAAGATACCCTTCCTGGTTCCTGGAGCTAAACTTTCAGAAGAGAAAAAGAAAGAAAATAAAAACCTCCAGGGATAAGCTTTACTGAAAAAAGAATATGCGTTTTGCTAGGAGGAGGAGAAGTTGTTTCAGTGAGTAGGAGGAGAGCAAATGCTTGCCTGTGTAGATCTCTCTCATTTTTCTCTTTTCAAATATAGAAATGCTTTATTTCTGAATTGGTATCTCTTTGGCCCAGGTTTGGCAGCAGAAATAAATTCACAAAGTGAATCCCATTGACTCCCAAAGGGCTTACTAGGAGGAAATCACTTTTACTAGACTCACAGTGAGCTAAAGCCAAAATTATGGCTGGTTTTGCACAACACATTTAGCTAAACTCAAATAAACAACCTGAATCCAAGACTCTTCTTGCTTGTCATGCTAAGCAATAAAACTGGTGAAGGGACAAACTGATACTTAAACCAATATAAAATCATGCGCACTGGCACAAAATGTTCTGAGCTGGCAATACATAATCAGGAAGGGAGTCTTATAGGAATGGCGGACAGCAAAATGAAAATGTCATTTATGTGTGAATGTTAAAACAAAGAGGGGCAAATCCTGTACTTGGGATGATTAGAAAGAGAGTTTAAATAGAGGTGCTAATTCATATGTTATGAGGGAAATCTATAGTAAACTCCCTGTGCGAAACTCTGATCTCCCCTCAGATACAAGTAGGCCTCAACTGATGACTATGACTGAGACTAGAATTTCCATTGCTAAGCAAGGTGATAGTTAAATGAGTTAATCTTCTGATTTTATAGCCTATTTGGCCACCATTTTAAAGCAAGTCACTGCACTTGTTAAGAGCTTTACCTGGTCATTAAATGAATCCAGTTTCCCTCACTGACTTTGCTTGATGGAAGCCAGTTGGGAAGGTCACATAACCCCCAAGATGCTGTGGCTATTGTAATTATATGGAGGTTGCCAAGTGCCTGAATTTTGATCATGTGATGTGGGGGTGGTGCAATGGTTATAAGTGTGAGGATTGGTGATAAGTCATTTTTTTCAGTGCCTTTGTAATTTTGGTCACAAAGAGAATGGTGATAAGACAAGGACTACCTGTAGAAGACTTTAGACTTGCAGATGCAAAAAAAAAGGGGCATTTAAATGATTATGGGACTGGAGCAAGTCTCCTATATTGAAAGACCACAGCAATGAGAGCTCTTCTAGCCTAGGGAGAAAAAAGATAACTGGAGACATGAGAGAAGGATATAAAATTATGTGTGCCACAAATAATGTGAAAAGAGAAGTACTTCTGCACAATCAGTTTGGAACTCAAGATCATCCATTCCCACTAAACATTGGGATATTCAGGATCAAGAAAAGGAAACACATATTTATATTGTACATAATGAAGCTATGGAATAGCTGCTAGCAGCATTGATAATGGTAACCTATCTGGGTATTTTTTTGAATAGGAACTAAATGGTTTTGTGGATTTTCAGGCTACCAATGTCTAGCAGTAGATGTTCAAAGTAGCTGTTCTAGAGCAAAGAAACATCACCAAGACAATTGAGCAATAAACTGTTGAACTCACATGCATGAAGGGATTTGAAGCCATCTCAGAAGATTTTTAAAAATACAATGGACTTGTATTTTATAATTGACACTTGATAATGTATTTATAATATGTCCTTCATGTTACCTGCATATGCATAACCATTTGCCAATGTAAATGTAAATCCTATATCCATTTTAGCCCTTCAATGGATCTGATAAAATGAGCTGTGGTTCAGAAATGCTTTTGCTTCTTAATAAAATGTATTAGTTTGAAAAGGTGCTATCAGAATCCTCCTGATTAATGGCCACTAGTAATACTAATAGCTATTTACAACATCCTGAATTACAGTTAGCATGCCTGAAATATTGGTTGCTGCAAAGCAACCTTAGGAGACTCATTCCAAAATGAATCCACTGGGTAATTATAATATTTGACATAGTGCTGGACAAGGTGATCTATAGCCTGATCCAAAGGGGCTCTTCTTATGTTCATGCTGGCTTCTCTATAGCCTGTTAACCAAGTTAGCACATTGCACAAATGCAGGATTCTGGCTTTGCCTGCCTGGAAGAAGCCAGAGAATGAAGCCATTAAAAACTAAATGGAGCCACAGCTTTGTTCCCTGTTTATTTCAGGCAGGCAAAGCCAAACCCCCATGTTTCAATTTCACACTAGGCTTTGCTAAATAAGCTCTATGTACCCACTCACAAGCCAGGGACACATGCAAATATGCCCCTTACTGAACTAGCCATACTGAACGAGTGAAAGGAGAGGAATCTCAAATCATTTTACATTTGTAACCTATGAAATAATTTTCAGAAATGTACAATTCCATTTTTGACATATTTGGCAGGTGAGTAAAACCAGGGCTACACCCGAAGTTTCGATTTAACTGATTTTTTGCTAAAAGCCTATGCACAGGAATATTCTCAACTAATGGTCAGCACCTAATTATAGTTAGATAAGAGTCAATAGCACACAAGAGAGGGTTAGATTTAGTTTGTTTGTGACTATGTAAGGATTCTAGCCAGATTCCTCTTTTTATTCTTCCCCTGCCAATCCTTCTTCTACAATATTATTCTATATGGGACTAAGAGCATTAACTAATTTTACATAGAAATTGTAGGTGTTGCTAATAAGCAAGATGCTCTTAAATGTTCTTTGTAAATGCAATAATCAAACAATCCCAGAGGAAAATATCAAATATCAAAATCTAGAGTTAAAAGCATTGAATTTAGTTTCTCTCATGAAGATACTGGAATAAGCATTTGATTTAAAAAATAGTTTGACATTTCTTTTCAACACTGCTCTGCCCCTGGCATTTCCTGGTAAAGAGCTTTCAGGATCATTGCTGGATAAGAAAAACACATGCATAAGCTTCTGGGTGCAAGCCAATCCAGAAGGGACAAGAATACTCTAGATCAATATTTTTCAAACTTGTCAACTTTAAAATGCATGGATTTCAACTCCTAGAATTCCCAAGCAGTATGCTAGATGGCCTAACGTTCTAATCTAGTACTGTAGCTCAGTGAATCAATGCTTATTCTTGTATCTTTACTCCCCACACCCAAGCCCTCCATTCCTTTCTTCTGGTTTAATAAAAAAATCATGACTCACCGGGGGAGGAAGTTTCTGAAAGCTGGAAAAGCAAAGCTGGGGTTGGTCTCCGACGACGGATCTAGAAGAGAAATCAAATAGAAGTTTTGTTTTGCTTCTCACAACAAGAGATGGGATAAATATGGAGGAAGAGTCAATGCATATTTTGGGGCTACAGGTATAACTTCTCCATCCCTATTGTTTTTCCAAGAGAAAAGAATAACAAATGCCGTGTAGATTGTTTGGAATCTATGATTGGTAAGACTTTTTGGTACTGAAATCAATTGCCCAGCATTGTTCCAAGATCTTTACAGCTTGTGGGGTACAATTAGGAGGTGCCTTTCCATTCCACCAGGAACATCAGCCATCACAAGAAAGAAGGAGTGTGTGGTTCCCATTGCCAAAATTCCATGGCTATAACTCCTTGTGCCATATTCATGCCTTGAACACACAGTCATAGCCTGCAGTATTGGAAGAAGCATCCAGTAGCTGCATAGTGGGATTAAAGGTATCCCTTTTATGCCAGAGGATCTGACTTGATTTCATTAGCAGTCCAGAGAGGAGGAAAACATAGAGTGTGGGAATCAGAAAAAGACTTCTAGCTCCATTGTTACTATCCTTCTGTTGTTGATTCTACTCCACTTATGAAAACAAGTGGAGAGATATAGAGGGTGGTGGGACAGCCTATGGGCTTTAGCCACATTACTCCACAGGCTAAATTTTCCAAACTAAGGTTTTCCAGATTTGTAAATTTTAATTCTATTCACCTCCACTTTTGGTATCTGGGAGTAAGGGTAATCTATAATTCAGCACCCCTTGAAGGCTGCAAGGAAGGGAAATTTATAGTATCAACAATGATAGTAAAACTAATGTACTATATGTCTTGGGCCTGATAAGAGAGCTGAGGATCCTTCTCACATACAGTTCATGAGACAATTTATGTAACTCACGGATTTAAATGAAAAACAAGGTGGCTTATACAAGACAGGCCACTTACTATTCAGGCCTGGATAGACAATTGAAAGTTGTTTTGTGTTCTTGATGCTCCTTGGTACTATCAGACTCCCTTTTCTCCTGAATCAGAGAGAGAGCTAGAAAGATGCAATGTTGAAACAAAATCCCAGTGCAGTCTAGTGCTTTATTTTTAAATGCCCCATTTATGCAAACAAAAAGTAAACCATGGATGGTAGGATGTATCCTGGAGAGTTGGAATATGTGACAAAGGGTTGTCTTATATAAATGGCTATTATGGGCCATTCCTCCTAATACAAATAGGCTGTGTATAGATTAATTGCTTTCGTGACAGCCATTTTATGAGAGTGTTCCTACAAGTTTTCAAAAACTCCAATATTTGCCTGGCCTTATGTTATCCCAATAAAATCTGTTTTCAGGTGGATGTTAAATGTCAAAGATTACTATCAAATTCTTCCAATGGAAAGTGCTAGAGATCAAATTTGGGGAATTTCACACTGATGCCATATTTTGATAGCTAGAGTGCTGAAGAGGGAATGAGTGACCTGTGTCCTTGTAAGCATTTGTGAGGCTATTATTGAATTTCTTCTGCCAGACATTACCTACCTTGCAGGCCTGTACTCTTTGTTTCCAGACCGGTCTACTTGTTCTTGAGCTTCTCAGGTTTATCTTGAACAAGCAGCTATAATCTGCTGCCTGCAAATGTGAGGGGGCATAAAATTTTTCTTACCCAGAAAGAGATTTAAGACAAAGCTTGATTAGGAAACATCAAAGAGGAGATGGGTGAGAGACTCCAGTTGTTCTGGCCTCCTGCTCATTTAAATGACAGAGTCTGTTTGGAAACACTTGGTAAACCTGGAACCAAATTCCCCTACAACAGGCTCATGTTCACACAACGAATTATTTCAGCTGCTATGTATATTGTTTTTATTATAATGTGTTTTTGTTTTAATTGCAGTATATTTTTTAATTGTAAGCTGCCCAGAATCACTGATTGAGATAGATGGATATAGAAATTAAATAAAGAATAAATAAACTCACTTAAACAAGTCAGATACAGACCTAGTAGTGGAATTTATACACTCTACTAAGCTTTGCTATTTTTAATCTTATGTAGTTAGAATTTGGGTTTTATTGTGCTGTTCTACAAAACCATTCCGCTTGGTGAGTTTATGGTTCAGTGAGCTGGACAATAAGCTAATTTAGTAACCAAGTTCAGCATATTGATATGAATACAACTACTGGGTCATTTTGAGCAGAGCACGGAGCCTCATTTAGCAGCCTAGATGCTATCTATTTTAGCTATCTTCTGACTCTTTAACTTAAACAGCCTATACACCAAAGCCAGAGAGAGAGAAAAATCAAATTATTCCTGTGTGTATTTACCAGTGAGGGACAATATATGCTCAGTCTTTATTGATTGGGTGCAGATACATTATCATACCTGGATTTATTTCACAGCATTAGCATCTTCTACCACCCTACTCTCCTTTCTCTCTGTAGAGTTACATATTGCATTCAGTCATAAATTAAGAAATCACCTGTTTGTTATGGGGAGGCCAGGGCCCAAAAGAGCCTCAAAGCTGAATCCTTGACCCCTGGGCTTTGGTTGCAATATATCTTCCTTAATGTCCATATTTTTGATATAGTAATTTCACCTGAAATCAAATTTCTGATATAGTGACTTCTTCAGTGATGACTGGGGTGTGATGGGAATTTAAAATAATATAGATGTTATCAAGCTGAGGAGTTAGGAATGATGCATTTATTACAAAAGAGGTGAGCCAATTTTTTCAAGGCATTTTTCACCACTTGGTGTGAAAATCTATTCAGGAATCATAGAGATCACATTGGCAAGTGTGAAAAGCTAAGAGTCTGCATCAGATGTGAGAATATGCATATAAGAGGTTTCTAACTGTAAAAAAGTTTGAGCAGGTGCAGACTTTAGATGGTTCACTGCACATAATTACTATAAATTTGCCTCTGCACACCTATAAGAAAAGATCTTGCTTCCAATTATGATCAGTATAGACCTATACAGTTTATGAATTATACGTACTATTACAAAGGAAAGGAGTACTATGTTTTTCCCCATTCTCTGGGTTCATGGAAGTTTTCTGACATTTGTCTTTCTGTGTCTTTATATTTTCCAGTGCTACACAAATATGAAGACCCATATGGTGTTGAGAAATGTAATAAGTATTAAACAATGAATTATTTACCTGTTGCATTTACAATCTTATATCCCTCTGGAAAAAAAAGCTTTCCCAAATGACTTACTAAAAGTTTTATTATACCAAACGGTATAATAAAACCAACTAGAAAGTAAACAAGAATATTCACCGAGTATGGTATAAAAGAAAATTAAGCACAAACAGGCATTATTTATAGGAAACGTAAGGTTTAATAATCACCTTATATAAACTATTTGAGAACATAAAGGGATGATTTGGAAGCAAGTCCAAAACAGTTTCAGAGCTTTTCCTCTGTTGGCCAATGCTTTGGAAATCCACAGTTGGTAACTTTAATTGAAATCCCAATGATTTTAGTCTGGTTCTAAGCATTGCTGAATCACCTAAGTGCCAGCAAGACCAAGTAGCATGTGTGCCTAAGTTTGTATTTAAACAGCACTCAGTGCACTGGGTATACTTCTATGCCTAAGAAACAGAAAGATTTCAGAGAAGAAACTCCTCAGAAGAAGGAAAGGAAAGGAAAGGAAAGGAAAGGAAAGGAAAGGAAAGGAAAGGAAAGGAAAGGAAAGGAAAGGAAAGGAAAGGAAAAGAGATTGACCATTGTTACTTTCCCAACTTCTTTCCACGCCTCGAATCCCTCCCTTCGCTGCGCCCCCCCCCCCCAAATTGCTCCTTCCTTACCATTTCCACTGCACGGGGATCCAGCTGGCTGGGCGGCGCAGGTACAGAAAACTGGATTTTCTTCCGCTCCTTGGGGTCCATCACGAAGTCCGGGAGTCAGACAGCCTCCTACTTCCCACAAGAAAAAAACTCTCCCTCTGGATTCCCTCCCTTTGCCTTTGCCTCTTTTCAGTCCCCCGGAATCCCCTTAGCAGCAAGAGCTGCCCGGTGCCAACTTCCTGCGCTGCAAAAAGCAACTGAAGGTGGCAGAGCTCAACTCTCCTTCATGGCTGCGTTAGGGGAGGCTGGAGGTAGCGATGGGAGGGCAGGCGAAGAGGAGGCGGCAGGAGTGGGGGAAAGGAGGGGAGGGGAGGGAAGCTTGGTCTCTTGCCAGCTGCCGCCTGAATTATTGAGTCCTCCCGAGGAAGCAGGTAGACATCAGGACTCTGGTTCCTAAGAAGCCCTCAGCTGGACGCCTATTAAAATAACGCCACTCAAAAGAGATCAGTAGCTGCCCGTCTTAGCCCGTTCCGAAGAACAGGAGAGTGGCACGGGAGGGAAAAGTTAATCAAGAAACAGTAGCTTTCTTGGCAAGACTTCATCAAGCCCCATATCTTTCTTTCCCTGTCTTGCCCTCCCAGCATAGTGGCCCCCCCCCCACCTCTTCTTTGGGCTTCAGTCCTCAGAGATTAATAATTGTATTGCAAGATATTTGAAATCATAAACAACAAGAACTCTAAAGCTGGAGGGGACCAGGTGAATTCCCTACTACTATGCATTCCAATTTTGACAACTTTAAGATATGTGAAGGTCAGTTCCCAGAATTCCCCAGCCAGCATGTTACCTGGAGAATTCTGGGAGTTGAAGTCCACATGTCTTACAGATGGGAGGCTGGGACAGTATGGGCTAGTCCAACTCTCTGTAAAGTGTACAAAATCTATTTTGTTAAACCAGGGATGAAATCCAGCAGGTTCTGACAGGTTCTGGAAAACCGATAGCAGAAATTTTTGGAAAATACCACCTCTGGCTGGCCACAGAGTGGGGTGGGATTGGATTTTGCAATATCCTTCTCCCAGTAGTGGGGAGGGAATGACGATTTTACCCTGGAGCGGGGTGGGAATGGAGCTTTTGCAGTATCCTTCCCCTGGAGTGGGAAGGGAATGGGGATTTTGCAATATCCTTCCCCTGGAGTGGGGTGGGAATGTAGATTTTGCAGTATCCTTCCCCTGCCACGCCCAGCAAGCCACACCACATACACCAAGCCACGCCCACAGAACTAATAGTAAAAAAATTCAGATTTCACCACTATGTTAAACTATTAAACTATTCTGAGTTAAACTATTTTGAGAAGTGGCTGTCCAGCTTTTTAAAATATAATTCTCCAGGGATTGATAGCTAAAAACCTCCATTGATAAAGTGTTCTACTGATGGACTGATTTTACAACAGGAAGGTTTCCCCTACACCTAAATAAAATCTAAGTAGTTGCAATTTGAACCTCTTATTTCTGATGCTGGTTTGTGCCCAGGAATCTTATGGCTTTTGAAGAGAAGCAATGGCTTGTACCAGAAATCCTCCACTTGATTACCAGCCAATCCTTGATGTGGTGGACTACAGCTTCTATACGAATGTCTGCATTCACATATCCTCAATCATGTAGGAGTGAAATAGGATCAGTGAAGTCAAAAGAAAACAGCAGTGGCTTTTTGCAGAATAGCTGTTGAGTGACAATGCAATTTGCATTCATGAACCAAAATATGAATAATTATTCAAACAATTATCTTCATGAAGATAAAACTCTTTATGAAGTGAAGATAGTCTCTTTCAAGGAATCACTGGTTTAAGATTCTTTGTTTAAGAATGGCCATTTTAAGACCAGTGGCTAATTGTTGTGGAAAGTGTTTCTCTTTTGGGAAGACTGCTTTTCAATGTTGCTATTGCTAATACTCAGTTTCGTTGACTACAGCAAATTTAGCTTGCTTTTGCCCCAGAAGGAATCAGATGAATTAATTTATGAGCCCTGAGAATCTCTCCTACCTTTACTAAGTCCCCTTGTAGCCTTTTTGATTCAATAGTTTTTGAACAGATTTAAACTTTTGGAAAATTAAGGACTAAGATGTGCAGGAGCAGAGTATCTCTGGCAGCATTTAGGATGTTGGTCAATATAAGCAATTTCATAACCAGCAGAGGTATATATGGTACAGTTCTTGTAATCAAATATCTCACCCTGTTGAGCTAAAGTTGCACAGGATATGTTCACAAAATGGACATTTTAATTTCTGTCATTGGGACACACTTGTGATGAGAATCTGGTGGGGCTTTGTGTGTTAAACTGGCAATTCTCATACGGTTAAATCTGAACTTCAGAGAAAATTGTGTAAGGTACTTGAATGACTGTAATTTGCAAGAGAAAAAAACACACATGATGACTTGGTGTCATTCCTGCTTCCAATCCCATCTTTTATTCCTGGTCTGATATGATTTCAATGTTCTCTAAGCACATTGCAAATTCACCACTATGGTAATTGAGTTAAAATAGAGTAATATACAGATACTTGTCTGATAGGATAAAATGTACAGTTCCTAAAAAGCAAATGGCACAAGGAAAATTTGGGAGAGTTTTCTTTCATTACATCTGAATTCTGTCTGAGTTTCCAAAAACAAATTCTGAGTAGGCAGAATTCAGTATGAGTTTTGCATTAACTATCAAAATCCAAAAGATAGAAGGGGAAAAAAAATGTGACAGTAGTATTCATGGCCATCGATGTCTGTGCATTGGATCACCCAGATACTCCCATGATTTTTTTCAACTTGCTCTGTTTATTTGAAGTTAAATAAATCCCACCTTGACCAAACATGGAACACAACGGAAACCACTATTCCATTCAAAATAAGGAATAACATTCATCTTCCCTATTGCAGACAAATAGGCTGATTAGCAGCATGGGATTATATGGTGCTGACACATGAGCCCACAATATCCTGGTCTGGCCACTTATAAAGGTTATCTGAGTTAAATGTTGTCATACTTATTGAAACAAATAGAAACCTAAGCCACAGTACTAGTTTAGCACAGTGTTTCTCAATCTTGGCAATTTTAAGAAGTATGAGCTTCAACTCCCAGAATTCCTTAGATGACATATATAGGTAGAGGTAGTGAGAAAGTATTCAGAGCATTGTTCTTGTCCTATAAAGACAAGAATCAGATTGTTTGATGTTCCCAAGTAATCTTTCTGACGTATTAAGATCTATCTCTCCAAGGTACTTTTCAAGTATTGGCTAGGTAGGGAGTATCTGCAAGAGATGGGATTTTCTACCAGAACTGAATTTCCTTTCCCTTTTGTGTAGGACAACCAGAGAAATCCAAAAACCTCTTTCAGTATTGTCTCTCACCTGCTACCATTCGTCATCAATAAGTTGATGAATGCTAGCAAAAGTGAGCAAAATATCTGTTCAAGGAAGTGAATGGAGGCCTTATGCCCTGCAGTAACTTCTTGCAAGGATTCAAATCTCCAAGCCATTCTACAACCATAAAAAATGGTTTATTCTTCAGGCCAATATATCCCGTTATGCTTATCCTTAGCTTTTGTTTTCTGGAAATCTTCTACATTTTGAGGTAAACTTCCTGCCCCATTTCCTGCCTTCCAAACCCATGGATTAAAAATACCAGGAAGTAAGAATAAATGAGGCATTGGGTGAATGTGTTAATCTGATTTGTATTCCAACTATGTGGTGCAATATAACCCTCTGGAAGCAACACGTAATGCTCCCCGTATATTTTCTAAGTAGAAATATTCGTTTCCTCCTCAAATATATTTTGATTTGTTAAGGCATAATCATATAAAGCAGGAGGAGAAAAATTTATGTATTTATCTGTGTGTGTGTGTGTATGTGTCTATATATACAAACCCACACACCTACACCGGGGGTGGATTCTACTTACCTTTACTACCAGTTTGCAATGGGATTGTACGTGCGTGAGCGAAGCACACATGCATGCCTTGCTTCTGCGCATGAACAGATTGCCAATGACGACTGAGGGCAACACACCACTGACCCACAACCATAGATATATGTTTATACTAAGTACCTTATGGAATGCAACTATTTCCATTTGTGCTCTGTAATAGTATACAGAATATTATTATTAGTGTCCATGGTGTAAAAACAATTCACACATAAAAAAACAATTCTAAAGATCAGGAGGGGTGAGAGCAATGCTATACATTTATTTATAGTTTTATATTACTCTATATAACTCATCATCCCAAGTCTGCATGTCTGAAGATTATAGAAACTGCTGTTTCGCACTCTGTTCCGTTTGCTGTGTTTTAATTAGCAATCATACATATTTGCTGGTTAATAATTGGATGAAGAATCTCAGGAAATTCTAGCAATGACATATAGGCCCATTTAAGCTACCTACATTTGCCTATTTATTCACAACATTAAAGGAAATCAGGCCAGTGTTCCATATAAAAGATTTATTTTTCTTTGTGCTTGATTCTGAGACTACCTGAGTAAATCCCTGCAGTTTTCTTGGCAAGGTTTTTCAGTAGTGGTTTGCCATTGCCTCCTTCACCAGTCTGAGAAAATGTGACTGGCACAAAGTCACCAAACTGGTTATGTGACTAATGCAGGACTAGAAATTACAGTCTCCTAGTTTCTAGTTTGATATCTTTACCACTTACCAAACTGGCTCTCAATGTAGAAAACATCTTTCACAAACACACACACACATACACACACACACTGGTTCTATAGAACCGATAGTAAAACCAGCGGCAGGCTCCACCCACCGACCCCAACGTCATCAGAATGCATGTGCAAAAGAGCACGCGTGGGCATGAGCAAAGCAAACATACACACACGGCCCCGTTGTGAACTGGTGGTAAAGGTAAGTAGAACCCACTCCTGACACACACCAATCAGCAGATCAAATGGAAATTTAAAAGAGAAATGAGTTGCAATCCTCTATATCAGCGGCCCCCAACCTTTTGGGCACCAGGGTATGGTTCCATGGAGAGAGGTTTTTCCATGGACTGGAGGGGTTTCATGTGCTGCCTGCATCCCACGGATGGCACTTTGCTTGTTTGCATGGCCCAGTTTCTGGCATGCCACAAACCAGTGAGAGTCCATGGACCGGTGGTTGGGCCCCGCGTTCTATATACTTCCAAGAGTAAGGTTTGTTGAAGTCAATGGGATTTATTTTTGAATAGTTATGCATAGTTGGTGTGCTTAATAAACCAGGTTGGAAACAGTAAGAAATTACCTGAAATACAAAAATATTTTTAAAAACAGAACTTAGATAGTTGGAATATTAAATTCTATGTCTAGTGGGGGGGGGGGAAATCTAGATTTTTATCGTATAACTTCAGAAGTAATACATTTAACCCTGCTTTCCAACTAATCTGCACGGCCACATCTTTTCTACCCCTTGGCCTATCGATCTGTCCTCTGCTATCACCTCCTTTTTATTACATTCAACGTTCAACTTTCCTTTGGGAAGCAGAGACTGTCAGCACATTCCTACACATATTTATTAAGACATAAGCAGCATTCAATGTATGTTTACTTAGTCACTTATGTGCAATGTATGCTTACATCTATGCACAAGATTGTGCCACTGCTAATGCCCCAAAGACCCTGTGAAATAGTGTCATTCCTAGAATGGGGGGGAGGGGGGGGCAGTTAAGGACATGTTGACTTACAGGAAGCAAAATGTACACAGTCAACTGGTAACATATTCATTTCAGAGCTTGCTTCCATAAACAAGTTTAGCAACTTTCAGGCTCCAGGTTAATCCTTTTACCCAATAGCCACATCATTACATATTTGGCCTGCATATTTATTCTGGAAGTCTCTGATGGAATAAAATAAGCAATGGGAATTGGGTGGGACTCAGAAGAAAACTTTCTTGCTGGCCATGAGAAGTCAGTGAATGAATAAATGGCAATAAATGGGAAATGTTATTTTTACAGCCTATTGATTATCCCCTTTTCTTTTGGACAAACAGAACAGAGACAAGATTCTGCAAACCAGTCAATTGCCACGGTATTCAGGACTGCTGAGTTTCCCGGGAAGCCAGAAAGGAAAATGAACAGGCACAAATGATTTGTGATAGTTTTCAACTAGAACGAGCTGATGATCTCAAATATTATGTGATCCACTGAAAGCAATACATTATTCCCCAACCAATATATAACGATTATGAATTTATCACGGGACCTGGGAGAAAACTTAGTGGGTGCTCAAGATGAGCTTGAAGACCCAGATTGTTGGGGGCAATATGCTGACTGTGTAAACTGGTTAAAGACGGCTGTAAAGCACTGTGAAGCAGAATATAAGTCTATGTGCTGTTGCTATTTACACTGAGATGTATAGAAATGTTTTGTGTCAGTTTTCTAGCTTCTTAGTTCTCTTAGAGGATAATAATGGTACAGCTGTTATTATAAGCAGAAATGGACTGGACCTCTATTAAAGCCAGAATACAAAAGAAAACCTATTATTTATTTATTTTTTTAAAATCAAGCTTTATCTTGGAAGGAAGTTAGATAACTAAGAAAAGATGCAAGATTGGAATCAGCAAAGGGAAAAGCAAGAGGAGATATGGATTTATGCTGACCCAAGGATGTAACTTGATAGTGGCAAAAAATGTTCAGCATAATTCAGGCTTTAATTTAATTTTTTTTATTGAAACCCATATCTGGGCAGTCCTAAGATGGCAGAAAGAAGGAACCAGCTGTAGTGAACATATGGATCAGGGCAATATTTTGCTTTAAAGTATTTAAAAAGAGGTTTCGTGCTTGTTTCAGCAACCTAATTATTCAAATAATTAGCAGCAACAAAGATTTGTAAATGTTGATCTTCCGGTTGACGTCGCGGTGAAAACGGCTTGGAAAATAGCAGGCTCAGCCAAGTCCTGCAAATCCAGCTGGTAACTGCTATTAGAAGGCCCTACAGGGTCAGAGTCACCTTGTAGGGGTGGCAAAGAAAGGAGGTGTGCTTTGTGGACCATGAGGAACTCACAATTTCCTTGTTAGGTCCGAAGCAAGCTTTCCAAACAGCAGTCACAAGCTGGGACAACCAGGACCATAAGATTTGTGCTGGGTGGTCTGTGGACAGAGCATTGAAACTGGGTAAGATAACTTCCAACTCTTACTCTAAATATTTAATTTAAGTACAAGAATTTTAAAAGATAATCTCCAAGCGTTAAGGAAGCAGCGATTAGACACACAGAGAAGATTAAAGACTGAAAATTAAGAGGCGAAAGAAATGCCCAAGGAAAGCTTTAAAATACAGAAAACCTGGAAAAAAGTTTAAACAATTTGAAAGGTGATTTTTGGGAGAAACTGTCTTGCTTATTTGTATTTTTAACCCCCCTGGACTTATTGGATAATCAGATATTTTTGACATAATGTTTAATGTTGGACTTGGGAGCAGGAGAGCCATCTACTGGAAGAAGAAGAACACTACAGCACTACAGCATCAATAATCTTCGTGAAAGTAAGGTCCAGTATACATAAAGTCTAACACACAAAATAGAAGAAAGTAAATAACACCTGGAAGGCAGCCTGACCTTGACTCTATTCTAGAAAACCATTTGGATATTTTGAAAATACCTAATGAGTTTCTTTTTCCTCTTGAAGATTTCTAAGATGAACTAAATTTCAAATAACTAAACTTTATTGAAACTGGCTATTGTATTATGAACTTGAAAAATTGGAGGAACCTACTGGATTAATTTGGATTTGGAGTATTAAGGCTATTTGGCAGAACATTCTATGAGGCAAAAGAAGAAAGGTGATAGAAGAAAAGAGAAAAGAAGAAAAGTTAAATAAAACTTTAAAATTGGGACAATTGGGAAGATATGTAATTGGCTGTAAACGATTAAAGAATTTTAAAGATTGTAAATTTAGGCCATTTGGACGCATAACTATGGGATTGATTGAATTTTATTAAATTGGAGTTTTTAAATATTGAGACGTTGGAACCAAAGAAATATACTGACTAATCTTTATTAAATTGTTACAAAATGGATCTACAAGGGATAATAGAGGCAAATGAAGAAATAATTTTGATGCTCAAAAATATGCATGAAACTATAAAGAACAATAAGGAGACAAGGGGATTGTCTAAAGATAAAGAAATGAGTGTAGAAACCACTCAACAATTGGGGGGGGGGGAGATGAACACAATATTCAGGAAATAGATGAGAAATTAGAAGAAGCAGTGGAAAGCAAAAATCAAAACAAGCTGCAAAAAGATAAAGATAATGCAGAGAAAAGATTAATAAGTAGGACTCAATCAGATAATTAAAAGCTTATAATAGAACAGAGAAAAAAAAGGAAAATCTCTTCAAAAAAAGAGTCTTACTGATGGGTATTCAAATAATACAGCAGAAAGGCAACCCGAAAGGAATGTTCAATAGCTTTAAAAATACCAAAAAGTGTTATAAGACTCCAAGAGAGAGAAATAAAAGGGTGATTAAAAAGTCAATATATGATGGAACTCCAAAAAGTTTAAGAGATGATGGATAATGATAAAATATATTAATAAAAAGAAAATACAGAAAATACAGATAGGGAAAATAGTAGCATACATATTAACAGGTAATAGAATTTATTATACTTAAAAATAAGCTAAGCTTAGTAGATGGAAGTTTAGGATTAGGTAATCTAATTGTATTATTAATATTAATTGTGTGTTAAAGTATATTGTGAACTTAAACTTTTAAGGATTAGAAATTATGGAGATATATTCCTGGGATTGATTAAATTTTGTTAATTTGGCTTTATTAGTAGTCCTAGACATTTGGGATATTGAAATTATGGTGGAATAATGAGTAACTTTCAAAATATTAAATATTAGTAACTTATTAGGGAATAACAAATACATGGTGCAAAGAAATGTTATTTATGTTTAGAATAGAATACAATTTTTTTATTGGCTAAATGTGATTGGATGCACGAGGAATTTGCCTTGGTGCATATGCTCTCAGTGTACATAAAAAGAAAAGATGACATTTGTCAAGAATCATAAGGTACAACACTTAATGATAGTCATAGGGTACAAATAAACAATCAGGAAACAATATCAATATAAATCATAAGGATACAAGCAACAAAATTACAATCATAAGAGGAAGGAGATGGGTGATGGGAATGATGAGAAGATGAGAAGATTATCAGAAGATTTAAATGAATTAATGGAAAAAATGATAAAGAATTATAAAGAGAGAATGGTACTGTTAAAGTTGGAAGATCAAGACTATGCATACTTATTTGTTTTATTATTGTTAGCATTGTTTAAAAAAGATTTGACCCAGTCAATACAACATCCACAAAATACATATGGTGTGTATTATATTAAAAAAATAAAAAATTATGAAAAAAGGATTTGTAAATGTTTTGCAAATCCCCCAAAAAACAACCAAATTTGTCCATCTCTATGCTAAGAAATGATTATCAAAAGACTTGGTTCACACATCTCACTAGACCAAGGATCCCTAAACATTTGTCCATCACACCTTCTTTTAATGTAACCTTAATGTAGACACCTACTAAAAATCCAGACACCAGAAAGATTCACAATACTCAATAATCCTTTATACTTCCTGGTTCTCTGTCTGTACTCTCCCACAGGAAGTAGACTTTACAGTTTGGAAACCTTACTCTAAACCATAATATGGATCCCTCGTCTAGGCTTAGCCTATGTAATTACTGACCATTGTGGCCAGTAAATTGTATTATATTTCAGGGTAATTTATTAATCCAACTATTTGGGGGTATATTCAATTGATCGTGATTAAACAACCCATAGGTTACAGTGATGTGTGAATCCAGGAGTGAAACGCTACTGGTTCAGACCAGTAGTAATAAAAGCTACCACTTCCGATGAATCAGTATTGCCGACGATCAGCTGTGCTGTGCGATCTAAATTGTGCGGCACAGCTGTTTCCTCCCTTGCTGTTCTACTTACCTTCTTAATCCTTCTTTTTCAGTGCTGCGTGGTAGCGCCTGCGCGGGAAGCGCATGTTTGGTGCACATTACACAGCATGTGTTTGGCACGCACTGCACAGCATGCATTTGGTGTGCACCACAGACCTCGGAGGATTTCACCACTGTGTGAACCCTTTGGAAAAGTTGGGCAATATAGGTTAGATGTCTAATGTTTAGATGCTCCCTATCTATAAGTATCTTAGGCACAACAGGTATTATCTCTGTACACTCTTTAATCTTAAACCAACCTTAGTTTAAGAGAGATCTAGTATAAGAACAGGTAGTCCTCAATGTACAACAGTTCATTTAGAGATTGCTTGAAGTTACAACAGCACTGAAAAAGGTAATTTAAGATCATTTTTCACAGTTATAACCTTTGCAGCATCCCCATGATGACGTGATGAAAATTCAGACGCTTGGCAACTGGTTCAAATTTATAACAGTTGCAGTGTCTCGGGGTCATGGGATCACCTTTTGTGACCTTCTGACAAGCAAAGTCAATGGGAAAGTCAGATTCACCTAACAACCATGTTACTAGGTTAATAATGGCAGTAATTCACTTAACAACTGTGACAAGAAAACAGTGGTGGTAAAACAGAAATTTTCTGCTGAATTGTGGTTGTAAGTCAAAGACTACCTGTATGTATATAAGAGCATACATGCATGCAAGCACACACACACACGCACACGCACACACACACACGTACGCACGCACGCTCAATAAGAGGTCATGGCTTTTTCAAATCCAAGCTATTAATCCTTGCTCTCTCCTCACTCTTAACACAGACAGTTAGTTTTTGTTTCTCACTCTCATTCACTCACCTCCAGCTTGCACATATTCAGACATATTTTAGTCCATGTCTTCTTTGTGGTGATGTGTAAGGAGTCACCTTACATGGATAGTCTGATAGCCTCATAGGTATTTCTAAGAGGCTTGTGTGTAAGTGAGAAAATCCTGGATTTTGCTGAATTCAGTTCAGAATGGAATATTTTGCCCGGCTCAGAAGAAAAGGACTGAAGTCCTCAGCAATTGAAAATTTGTGAAATTTAAAGGCAACTCATCTGCCTCTGTGGCTTGTTTCCAGAAGCTCTAGCAAGAAGGAAAATATTTACCCTGACAGAATGGCCAGCCAGCAGCTCCATTCTGTCTTATACCTGGATGATTGACAAAAAATAAATTTATGTGTGGGAACAAATCTGTCTGTTCTCTTCACTGTATTTTTAGAAAAAAAGGTAGGCAATCCCAAGAGGATTCCATACTGTGAATTTTGCTGTACTGTTACTTCTCTGTTTTGTTCCTTTTGGTAAGAAAATACATCTGGAATTCTATGTCACTTACAGTGCATTCCTATCAGGGATGAAATCCAGCAGGTTCTGACAGGTTCTGGAGTGGAAATTTTGAGTAGTTCGAAAAACCGGCAAATGCCACCTCTGATTGGCCCCAGAGTGGGGTGGGAATGGAGATTTTGTAATATCCTTCCCCCAGGAGTGGGGAAGGAATGGAGATTTTGCAGTATCCTTCCCCTGCCACAACCACCAAGCCACACCCACAGAACTGGTAGTAAAAAAATTGGATTTTACCACTGATTCCTATAGTATATGACATTCATAGAACAAACTGAAATTCCATCTCCAAGGGTAAAGAAATAGAAGTCCCAACTTACAAGGAGAGCAGATTCAGCCTTCACATTCCCACCTATCACCTGCAGAAAGATCTGTTAGATCAGCGCCGGAAAGAAATGCGACTCAGCTGCTGTCCGTTCAGAACCTTTATTATGCTGCAAACTGAACTGCCGGCTGTGGCTGCCGAGCCTCCTTATATCTTGCTCAGGCATGCCCGCCGGCCAATGACAGTGATTCAAACTTCCCGCTGGTGGAATCAACCAATCCCCCGGTGGATGTCCTTATAAGGACATAACACCCCTCCCCTCCTAGTCCTTAGTCCGTCAATCAGGGTACATGGTCACGTACTCGCGCAGGTAGGTGGGACGCCTGATAGTTCTACCTGACCTGCGCGGCTCAGTCTGTGTCATGATGCTGCTCCGGACGGGTCTGGCTCCTGTTAGTTCTGGACTTCTTGTCCGGGGTTCTCCGGACTCCTCTGTCGAGTGTGCGGAGCCTTGCCTAGCACCTCCAGCTGGAGTTGAAGACTTCCCCGGTCGCCAGTCTGGTGCTGTGTCGCTGATGGAGTGGTGGTCACTCAGGTCCCTCTGGTCGCCACTGCCTTGAGACGGTCGCCTGAACCTTGGTAAGGTTCCCGGGTCCTCGTTTAGTGTCCAGGGCTCCCCCTGGCTGGGGGAGGCATTTTGTTCCCTAGTCGGGGCACCCCCGGGTGGAGGTTGTCGCTGCTGTCCCATCCTGACCTGGGCTGGTCGGTCTGCTGGTCGGTCTGCTTCATCAGGGTGGCATAGGACTCCACTGCTGGGGTGTTGTAGTCCTACCTGGCACGGTGCGGATGGGTTGGCTAACCTCGTCAGGGTGGGATAGGACTCCTCCACTGGGGTGTTGTAGTCCTACCCTGCCAGGTTGGTGTTCGCTGTTCTCACCGCAGTTGGGTTGGTCGACTCTGTCGGGGTGGTGTTGATGTGTTAGGCCGGTGCGACTCTCAGCCTTCTCTTTGTTGTGGCGTCGGTCTCGTGGGTCGTGCTGGCCATTTTTTCTGCCTGTCCATTCCTGGCTGGTCTATACGGGGTGATGAATGCATGCCAGATTCCTTGACCAGCCAGGAATTCTTCCCTGGCTTTTGCGGTGAGTTGTGGCCTGTTGTCGGAGACTAAGATGTCCGGCAGGCCATGGGTGGCGAAAAGCCGCCGGAGTGCCCTGATGGCGTCCGTCCTTGTGGATGGCATTGCAATTACTTCAAGCCATTTTGAGAATGCATCAACTACGATCAGAAGGGACTTCCCGTTCATGGGTCTGGCGAAATTGATGTGGATTCTGGACCAGAATCCACATCAACCCCTGGAGGGTTGTTCCCATTCTGTTGGGTGTGCTTGCGGTGGTGCTGGTCTTGTTGCCTGGCACGGGTCACATCTGGCAATCCACGCCTCAATGTCTTTATCTAAGGCAGGCCACCAGATGTAACTCCGTGCTAGGGCTTTCATCCAGACAATTCCAGGATGGCTGCCATGGAGAGTTTCCAAAGTCCTTTTCTGAAGTGTGGGGGGAATGACTACCTGGTCACCCCAGAGGAGGCAGCCCTTCATGGTGGTCAGTTCCTGCTGTCTCCGCATGAATGGGGCAAATTCTTCTTGCTGGTTCTCCGCCAGCCAGCCTTGCAATATCCACAACAGCACTTGCTTGAGGTTCTTGTCCTTTGAGGTGTTCTGAGCCACCATGGTAGAGGACACCGGGCTGGACTGGTCATCGTCGATGTGATGAAGGCCGAGGATGGGTGCTAGGTCAACGATCTGTTCTTTCAGTGGGCATTGCAGATGTTTTTGCCTGGTCGGTGAATGAGGCGGTAGTTGTAGCCGGACAGGAAGATGGCCCAGCATGTCATCCTGGGTGACATGAACGTTGGGGTCGGCTTGTCCCCCGCCAGTAATCCGTTGTGGTCGGTGACGATCGTGAAAGCTCTTCCATAGATGTATTCACGGAATCGCTTTACGCCCGCCACCATCACCAGTGTCAATCTGGCCGTAATTCCTTTCAGCTGTTGACATCATTTTTGAAAAGAAGGCTATGGGGGCTTCAGTCCCATTGGGTAGTTGGTGGCTGAGGACGGTCCCGACCCCGTAGGGTGAGGCGTCGCACGTCAGGGTTACCAGAAGTGCCTCATTGTATTGGATGAGGAGGCTGTCGGAGGATAGGAGTCTTTTGGCTTTCTGAAAGGCTTCCTCTTCTTCGCTTCCCCACTTCCAAGGAGCCGCCTTCCCTAGGAGTCGGTGGAGTGGCTCAGCAACGGTAGCTTTCTGTCATAAGAAGACCCTGTAAAAATTCAGTAGTCCCAGAAAAGCCTGAAGCTCCATCTTGTTTTTGGGGGCTGGAGCCTCATGTGTTGCCCTTACTTTACTTTTGGTGGGATGGATGCCCTGGCTATCTATTAAATAGCCCAGGAACTCGACTTCCCTGACTCCGATCATGCACTTGTCCTGGCGAACCCATAGTCCCTTCGCCTGAAACCGCTGCAGGGCAAGCCTGAGCCGTTCCATTAGTTGGGATTCCGATGTTCCCAAGATTAGCACATCATCAAAATAGGGCACCACCCCTGGAATGCCTTGGAGAAGGCGTTCCATCATTGATTGGAAAATACCCGGGGCGGCGCTGACTCTGAACTGGAGACGGTTGCATTTAAATGCGCCCCGGTGGGTGACAATCATTTGTGCCTCTGCAATTGTTTGGTCTACTGGCAGTTGCTGGTAAGCCTGGGCCAGGTCTAGTTTGGCGAAAAGTGACCCTTTGTCTAGCGAGTGCAACAATTGTTGCACCACTGGCACCAGGTACAGGCTCTGCTGAAGTGCCCGGTTGATGGTGCACTTATAATCGGCGCAGATGCGCACTGATCCATCTGGCTTCATAGGAGTCACAATGGGGGTCTCCCATGCAGCATGATCGATTGGTTCCAGGATGCCCTGGGCGATCAAGTTATCCAATTGTACATCCACTTTTGGTCTAAGGGCAAACGGAACCCTGAGGGGCTTGAGCCGAATATAAACACTTTGAGGATCTAAATTGAATGAGATGGGTTTCCCCAGGAATTTACCTAGACTCCCGTTGAAGAAGTCCTTGAAGTCCTCCAGGAGTTGGTTGAGTTGGCTATTTCTAATCTGATTTATGCCGCCAATTGTGAGCCCTAGGGGCTTGAACCATTCCACGCCAGGTAGGGTTGGACGGGCTTCCTTTACGACAGCGATGGGAAGGTCTCAGTTGAATTCCTTGAATTGCACCCTGATGTTGGTTCATCCCAGGATGCCAATGGGGTGCCCTCCGAAGTCTACCAGCCTTGCCTGAATTGGTTTTAATTGTCCTTTTGATAGCTTCGGTTGTAGTTGTTTAAGCTGGTTCCAGGCAATGATGGAGAAAGGTGAGCCAGAATCTATTTCCATGGGGCATAGTGCCCCTTCCATGTGGACAGTCACGTGGAATTTGTCTGACCCCTTGGTCACAGCATGTGCAATGATCGTCTGGTTGATTCGTCTGCCTGCGGGGTGCCTTTCGTCCTCTCGCCGTGGTTGCTGGGACCATCTAGATGATCTCTGGTATTCGCGGTCCAAAGCTCTTGGTGGCTCAAAACTTGGCTCTGCCGCTCTGCAGGCCTCCGCGATGTGACCCTTTCGTCCACAGTGGCAGCAGGTCGCATTCCGTCAGTGACATCTGGCACGAGGATGATCCCCTTTGCAGCTGGCGTATTGTTCTTTTTGGCTGCTGTCTTGGGTTTTTTCCCGCCATTGGGCAGGAAATTCCGATTCATTTCAAATTCCAATTCCAACCCCGTGGAGTTTTCTTCCGAAGACTGTTGCGGATCCCTGTGGATCTTGTGGATCCCTTTGGACTTCCGCATTGCTGCTACCGCTCTGTTGGAGAATTCAGCAGTGGTGGCTTCTTCGATGACGTCCTTTAGGGAGACTTTCTTTCAGCTGAGGAACTTCTTTTGGACTATGCAGTCCCTCATGCCGAAGACGATGCGGTCTCGCAGTTGGACGTCTACGTTTTCAAATTCGCAGCTGGCCATGATCTTCCAGAGTGCCAAAACGAACTCCTTGAATGACTCCCCTTCTTGTTGATTTCTTTGGTACAAATCAAAGTGGTTGGCTAGAGGAGTGCCCGCGGGCGCGTAGTGCTCTTGGAGGACGTCTTGCAGTTCGGACCATGGCATTTGTTCGATGTCCCGTGGTGCCACGAGGTCCATGGCCATCTCCAAGACTTCCAAGCTGCAGTGTGCTAGGAAGAGAGCCCTCTTCCTGCTGTTGTCTAGGTCGATGAAGCCGCTGCCTGCCAGGAACTGCCTGAAGCAAACCATGAAGGACTTCCATTTCTCCTGGTTTGGATTGAATGGAGCCAGCGAGATTTGGGGTCTGGACATGGTTCTAGTGACTTGCTCAACTGGCTCAGCTCAGTGACTTGCTCTAGTATTGCGGTGGCGATCGTGCCTGCTGCTCTTCATCGGTTCTTCTTCAGTCCTTCGGCGCCAGTGTTAGTTCGGCGCCGGAAAGAAATGCGACTCAGCTGCTGTCCGTTCAGAACCTTTATTATGCTGCAAACTGAACTGCCGGCTGTGGCTGCCGAGCCTCCTTATATCCTGCTCGGGCATGCCCGCTGGCCAATGACAGTGATTCAAACTTCCCGCCGGTGGAATCAACCAATCCCCCGGCGGATGTCCTTATAAGGACATAACAAGATCTATTCGCCTTCTTCCTTTCTGATGGCACAGCGGCAACATCAGACACCAAGAACCGGAAGCCAGTCACTGTTCCAAGTCTTCTTCTCCTAAATACTTCCCCAACAGAATGAAAAAACCATGGCAGGCTCTAGACCTCTTCTCTTCTGCTCTGCCAAGTTCGGGCTGGCAGAGATCTATCTGAAAGCTGTGATCATACGACACTTTTCAGCAGCTGCCAAAATTGATCTTCTTCTAAGTCACTTTGACTGGATCTTTCTAAAGTGAGTGTCCATTAGATTATATTATTCACTGAGCCACTTGGGAGCAAAGGAAGTTGTCTTTTATATCTGGAAGTCATCCGTTTGGGACAACACATTTTCAATATTTGCATAACTTTTTAAAAAGAAAATATATTCAATTAATATGTATTTCAGCGTATTAATTTTCATTTGGAAGCTGGGAAGATTTCCAAAACATATAACTTTGGCATGAAAAACTGAAGTACAGCTAGTCCTCAACTTACGACCACAACTGGAACCAAAATTTCCATAATTAAGTAAATCATATCCATGATTAAGTAAAAATTTCCATGATTAAGTAAATCATATCCAATTTTACAATCCTTTTTGCTTTTGTTAAGTGAATTACTGCATTACACAGTCATTGGCTCCAGCTTTCCCCACTGACTTTGACTCTACGAAGCCAGCGTGACCTTACGACCCTGATTGTACAAAGTCACATGACCCTAGGATGCTGCAACTGTCATAAATATGTCGGTTGCCAAGTGCTGGAATTTTCATCGCATGATGGGGAAGCTGTGAGGCTCATAAGTACCAGAACCTGTCACAAGTCACTCTTTTCAGTGCCGATATAACATTGGACAGTCACTAAATGAATGGTTGTAAGTGAAGGATTACCTTAAAATTGGAAAAATACTGGCTTACTAGTGATTAAGAAGAAATTGAAAAATGGATGATACTACCATGCTCTAGCTATAACCATTGAAATGTTGTTATGAGGTACTCCAAATGATAATCAGGGCAAAAGTGAGATTATTCACTCCTAATCCTGCAACACCATCAGTGGTGGGATTCAAAATTTTTTTACTACCGGGTCTGTGGGTGTGGCTTGGTGGGCATGGCTTGATGGGTGTAGCAGAGGAAGGTTACTGCAAAATCTCCATTTCCTCCCGATCATCTGGGACTCGGGAGGCAGAGGCGGGGCCAAGTCAGAGGTGGTATTTACTGGTTCTCTGAACTACTCAAAATTTTCGCTACTGGTTCTCCAGAACCGATCAGAACCTGCTGAATACCACCTCTGAACACAATGGGACACAAAATATATTCTGAATGTACTAAGTGCATCAAATATAAAAGGTGAGATCCATGACTTGGCAATAAGGGTCTCACCTGGTTTTCTGTGTTCTGTTTCGGAATGCCTTTGAAGCATTATTGCTCATCTTTCTCTGAAAGGAAATATCAGAGGAAGGAGTTGAGCAAACTTGAACATCGGCTACAAGAAGCCACAAACAATTATAATGCCATGCCGACCTATGGGGATTCCAATAAATTAATGAAACACAAATTGCTTTTCTCTCAAGTTGAATTTGCCTTGACCTGCATTAAAGTGGAATGATTGGGAAGGGCGAACAGCCTGGTAAATTGTTTAGCTTTTGGACCTCAATAGACAGGCAGATGTAGCTCAATTAAAGACACTCAGGGAGAGATTCGTGTTACTAAGACAGCAATTAATATTCAGTTTGAAAACAATTCTGCTGAATTCTTTATTGTGCAGACAAGACATCTAATAGGAGAATTCTACCTCTGGGGACAAACCAAACTCTAATCTTTGGATAACCAGCAGCAATAATTTTACAGCTTTATTAACTGTGCCTAAAACTGGACAAGAAATTAAATTATGAAAAATGATAAGTTTCTGATTCAGATGGTTGTCTTGTTGAGTAGTTGAGGGCCGTAATGTCTTGCTCATTTTCTTCCTTTGAATGAAATTGGGGGAAGGAGGGGATATGGCAAGAGTGAAATGTTTTTTGAAACAGTTATCCATTTTTCACATCTGTCTGCTTCTCATTGCTGATATGCCCCCCTGGATGTGCTCCTGGATGTCTGTTGCCCTACAACCATCCATTTCCTGTTCATAGGTAGTTTCTACTTGATTGCCCTCAGTTGACTTCATGGTGCCAAATAGGGGAGAAGTACAAAAGGTGGTTAAACTAGGAAAAACATTTTTAAATATGTGTGTTTATTTGAAAATAAATGTAGGAAGTTAGCACCCACCCCTCTCTTAGAAAAATGAAATACTTTAGAAAAGGACAGAATATTTCCCCAAAAAGGGGAAGCAGAAACTCAGTGCCCCCCCTTTGTCAATGGGCCATTAAGGCCTGAGCCAGTCCATTCTACATAACAAAGATAGGATTAGCCCTCTACCCATCTAGCAACAGATCTCACTGCATGGCACCTGTGAAGATTATATCAGCCAGCAAGGTTCCAACCAAGCCTGGAGATAGCCTACAAAGTTAGCTAAGACCCCTGCCCACAGGAATCTGACACCCAATCAGGATGCATTTCTTACACAGGAACAAGACATTCTAGGGTGGGGCCCAGAAAGGGCATAAAACCAAGGCACTCTCAGCATCTCTTCCCCTTTTTTCCTGCTCAGAAACTGAAGCCATGTGATCCTGTTCAGGAACTCAAGCCATGTGATCCTGTCCATCATTAAACCATCTTTCCAAACAGTCTCCATGTTTCCAGTGTATTTTTTCCCCACTTGGAACTGAATCCAGAAGGATATTTTTTCCAACATAAACAGGATGAAAGGACCTGGAGTTTAAACTCTGCAGCAGGTAGTCAATATATACAGGTAGTCCTCAACTTACGACAGTTCATTTAGTGACCATTGTTACAATATCACTGAAAAGGTTGTAATACTTATGACCACTGCAGCATCCTCACAGTCAGGTGGTGAAAATTCAGATGCTTGGCAACTGATTCATATTTGTGACGATTTCAGTGTCCTGGGATCATGTGATCACCTTTTGCGATCTTCTGACATGCAAAGTCAATGGGGAAGCCAGATTCACTTAACAACTGCATTACTTAATTTACCAACAGCAGTGATTCGCTTAACAACTGTGGCAAGAAAAGTCGTAAAATGGGACAAAACTCGCTTAAAATGCTTCATTTAGCAACATAAATTTAGGGCTCAATTGTGGTCATAAGTTGAGGACTACCTGTATTGCTTCCATGCTAGATTTCATGTGCAGATCAGATCCCTATAAATACTTTAAAATATTTGAAAAGCACAACAAAATAATTTCCCTGTTCTCTGTTAGGAATGGGGAAAGAAAATGAATAATCAATCACGTATAATCATCACCTAGTCAGTTTAGAACTTCATAGCTCCTACAGAATGCCTTCACTACCATTATCCAAATTTTTTGCAAGTTAAGACAGCTGGGCAAGACTTGCCTCAAAATAACACACAGTGATAACCTCCTGGGAGATCTGATGGGCACTACAACAGCTGTATCTAGATAGGCAATTATTGGGGAAGATAATGCAAACTATGTTTACTTCCTTGGCATTTGGTGTTTGTGAGCTATCACACACATGCACTAAATCAAGATGTAGCTGCTTCTCCTTCCCCAGATATCTGCAAGGAGGTCAAAAAGGCAACTCATGAATAAGTGCATTTGGTGTTTTATAAGCATTCTCAAAACACATTCTCACCATTTATCCAAAGGTGCTACTGTGATAATGGTTTACTTTAATCAGCCTTCAGAAAAGATGATGCTTGCCAAGTAAGGCTTGGTGATAAGAATATATTTATTATCTTTGCTGGCATTTCTAGACCCACAGCATTATTTTAGATCTTCAAAATATCTAACTTTAGAATCTTTGAAGGATTATCTCTGAGAGCATCACTAGGGCAAATAGCAGCCTGGGGTTTTATTTAGTGGCGACCCTCATGGCTCAGAATGAAGTCTTATCTCTCACCTGGAAAGAACTTTTCATTTTTCCAGTCTTCAATTTGCATTCACTTTTTCAACCTGTGATTTTACATGATTTTTTAAGAAATGGAATAACTGTGGCAAAAGCAAACAAAGGAAGTACCGATGGTAATAGATGCCTTGGATGCAATCCCAAAATAACTGGAGCACCACTTGAACATTATCGGCATTGACAAATTCACTGGTAGTCAATTGCAAAAGGCAGCTTTACTCAGAACAACTGAGTACAATATCTGCAACACCATCAACCATCCACATCTGCCTACCCCAGGTCCTTGGAAAGGACTCATTAGGTAGACAAAAATGCCAAATCCAGTCTGAATATCTGGCTGACTGTGCAACAAACCATAATAATAAAAATAAAAATATCTGATCTGGACAAAAGTCTAATCTTTCCTCCAAGACCTTGTATCATCTTTTTTTAAAAAAATTAGATGTCCTTTTGTCATAACTCATGTTCTCTTGTTCATTTCAGAAGCTCTGCTTTTTGTTCAGTTCTTGCTTTTATTTCGGTCCTCAAATAACCTGCTATAATGGATTCTTTTTTAGGCATAGAGCTTGCTTTTGTAAGCTATTTAAAGCATCATTAGAATGGCTTCATAAACCAAATATCCTCTGTCTCTACCATGCTGGTTTTATCTTGTCCACATTATCCTGTTTTGTTCGGTTCTGTTTTATTCTGTAGTGCCAACTGCAAAATACATAAGAGAGGAATTAGTATCATACACAATTATGCTGGCAGCTTTCTGAAGTTGTCTTTATGGCAAGAAATAGTCTTCTATTAAGACTATTTGGTAAAGAAAGTTTCGTTTTTTGGCCATATCACACAGCCATATCTCAGATATCGCACATGTATCACATTCCTTCTTTCCTCACTCCCAGCTCCAGCATCTTTAGTAGCCGAACAACAGGCATAAATATAGTCGACTTTTGAGATGAAAGTCTATCTTTATTTTCACTGACAAAGGAGATACCCTTCTATCGTATAATCTCCCCCACCCTTATGTGTTGGGCAGAATTTCTCAGGGATGCAATCTCAACATATCTGAAAGGCAATTTGGGAACATAGCTTTAAAATACACTATCGGTCTTTCTCATCATCTACAACTTCAAAACAATTCATGAAGAGCCAGAAAATCAACTAATTTAGAGATGGAATGAGCAACTCAAGGCCATTTTACAGCACCCAGTAAGCCCCCTGGTCACCAAGACCGAAAACTGGTAGCATAGTTTCCTGCCATTTATGAAGGCAGGAGGAAACTCTTGGAAACTTTAAAGGAAACCTCTAAAAAGGTCTATATCCATGATGGCGAACCTATGGCTTGTGTGCCAGAGGTGGCACGCAGCACTCTCTCTGAAGGCACACAAACTGTCATCTCAGTTCAGCTCTGCTGTGCATGCCCATGCGCCTCCCACCAGCCAGCTGGTCTTTGGGTCTCTGCCATGCATGTGTGGGGGGCGGGGTAGGTGTAGGTGTAGGTGGGTGCACTCATGCGGGAGGGGGGGCACACGCACATGCACGGGGGCATGTGTATGGCCGCATGCATTGCATTTTGGGGATTTGGGTGCACTCTCTCTCGTGCTTTGGGCACTCGGTCTGGAAAAGGTTAGCCATCACTGGTCTATATACAGTTTAAAAAGGGACCTCTGTTTTAGTCCCTATTCTAATTAAGGACAATATAGAATATTAATTTATATAATTAATGTATATGATTTTGTTTTGTCCATTTGGCATCTTAGCAGCCTTTGTACCCCAAAAATGTTTTGTATGATCCCTGGTCAACCCAAATCTTGCCCATTCCTGCATTAGATTTTAAAAGCTTTCTAAAATGTCTCTGTGTTAGTCTGGCATTTTCAGAACACTCCATTAATTATGGCATAATTTTTGTGGATTATACCCATTCCCACAAGGCATCAAATATTATATTCTATCTGTTATTATGTTTTATCTATTACCTTCTTAGAAAATTCCAGATTTTCCAAAGTGATCCTAAAGGACAGATACACGAATCTTGCTTGCAAGGGGCCAGTCACAATTTACTGGTAGGTATGAGATTATCTGGAGGTGCAGACTTTGCTTTTATGTTGTGCAAGAATGGCGGCCAAGGAAAGAATGATTGCTGATTATTCCTGCCTGATAATACAGCCTGTGAGTCTTTGCAGAAAAGCTTAAGAACGTAAAGGCAGCAACTTAAAAAATCTTAAGAATCATCCTAAAAGAAAAGGAGGGGGTTTTATTTTGAGGACCTACATAGTTTGATGACTCTGTTTGTGGGGCTGATCTTATAAGGGATTTTTTGATTACATTATGGTTAAATGTAATCATCTAAAGTTAGTTAGATTTCCTACTCTTTCTTTTACTCTGCTGTCTGTATTTTGTCTCTTACATTTCAGTCTTTTTTCCCATGCTTTACTGAAGTTTGTATTCCCTGAAAAAATAGCATAAAGATTATATAGATATATGAGTTTGAAAATTAATGAGTGGTTACGATCGCCCTCTCCTCTCCTCTTCTCTTCCTCAGGCTAGCCCCACAGAAGCCTCTCCTCTCTGTTCCCTTCTCTCCCTCAGGCTTGCCCCATAAATCCTCTCCTCTCCCCTTCTCTCCCTCAGGCTGGCCCCACAGAAGCCTCTCTTATCCTATCTCCTTCTCTCCCTCAGGCTGGCCCCATAGATCCTCTTCTCTCCCCTTCTCTCCCTCAGGCTTTCAAGCCCCTTCTCTCCATGAGACTTGCCCCACAGAAACCTGTCCTATGCTATCCCATTCACTCCAGAGTTATTTTCAAATTGGCATCAGAGCGTATTATAATAATATAGGAAATACTAATGCTCTGATGGTCATTTCGAAAAATCCTTTCTTAGTGAGCACCTAGAAGCCAAGAAGAACATATGTGCCAAAATTTCAAGTTTGTAGGCTTTACGGTTCTGGAGATTTCGTGATTAATGTGTGACTGGTTTTCGCTTTTATACACACACACACACATGCACACAAACACACTCAAAATGTAGTTATGCCAGGAAAACAAAATTATGAACAGAGATTATGACGGCACATGGAAAAAAACTAGCTCAGATAGCCTTCTCAACATTAGACTGGTTGCCAGATTTATTTATGCATATACAAAAACACTATTTTGGGACCAACTACTGATATACTGAATTTCAACAAAACTGAGGAGATAAGTATTAATTTACTATGCTTATTAGTGTGATGTGGCTCATACATGAACATTTTATTTTAGTTCTAGCACCCCATTTTAACTGATACTAAGTTTCATTCCTCTATCTCGCTGCAACATATAAATAGATATTCCTCAGCGTAGACAAGCACAATCACTGGTAGCAGTTTAAGGTACAAAATAAGATAGGATACTTCTTTATATTGAACCTGATACTTGGTTCCTATGACTATTCTAATGGCAGCAGCTGTTTAAGTTTTTGGACCACTGTCTTTTCTGGCTCTTTGAATAAGCCAGATCAAGATCCAGACACTGCAAGGATTATTGGATCTTTGCTTTATTATTTTGAGATATAATTAAAGAATCTTGAAACTTGTTATAATTTCCATCTTCATCCTCTTACATCGAAGAGAATCAAGGAAAGGGGGGAATTATCTTGAATTTCTTTCTCACTCTTTCTTCCATCCCATCACAATGTTAATATTTACTTTCCAATTTTTGCATCCTGTTTTCAAGGTTATTTTTGTGCTCCTGATTTCTCCTTCTACATGAAGACGTTGAGACGCTGGAAATTCATGGATGCAGAACTAGGTTCTGATGAATGAATGAATGCTGATGAGCTGCATGGAATGTTTTTTGCCACTTCTTGATAGCTAAAAATAATGGAATCTTATACCACTTTAAGACTAATTCATGTATTTGTAAACAAGGTTGATGCAGTAATTTCCTTAATACCGGGCAGGAGATAATTTATGTATCTGATGATGTGGACATCTCAAAAACCCATATCATATTAAATGTACTGATCTTTAACATGCTGTAAGGTACTGATTAGGTTCAACAGATTAAATTCCATTGTTTCCATTAAGTCAGAACCAATAATGGGGGAATAAAAACTGTCAGCTATTAGGCCTGCTCTGTCTGAAGCTCATAAACTGGTACTATTTTAGTTTGGAATTATAAATTTCATAAGCAAAACCAGAAAAATCCAAGTAGGGCAGTCTGGAGTCACATGTCCATGGAATCTGAATTGTTTCGGAATGGTGTTGTGTTAACCGCTGTGCTCAGCTGCTGAACCACATTAGTTTGATCTCACCTGTAATAGTTGACACTGCATTAAAACAGGTATTTTCTGTAGGAAAAATTCATTTCGTTATCTGCGGTAACTCTTGCCTCATCCCAGCTCCTGAATTTCTTCAGCCATCCTAGGCATTCTTTGAGGAGAAAAGGTGACTCCCAGTCAAAGATTTGTGTTTGTGTACTGTATGTGTATGTGTATGCAACCAGATAAATGAACACAACATGAAGATTATGGATGATAGCATGCAAATATTTTTTTTTAAAAAACTTTTTGAAGGGAATGGAGGTAAGGAGATTTATGATCTATTGTAGTTTGGGGCAGGGGCAGAACCAGGACCAGGATCAGATGATGTTCTCTGTTCTTTTGTTCTGATTGCAGAAGTGAGAATCATTAGAGATTGTCTTCAAACTGCTGTGAAGAATTTGGGAGATAGAAATTGAAGTGCTCGTTGACATCCTTAGTCCAAATGAGATCAAACGAAGAAATTAAAGGAAGGCAAATATATGTGTTCCAGGATAATGTTTCAGGATCCAATCTAGGTCATTCACTGGGATCAGAGAGTTAAGAGTCTTCTGAGCTTTTGGGCTCGTGCTGGAACCCACACTCAGGAGAAAGAAGAAATTAAACTTTGTTTAGCCAGGCTGAGTGGGGTGACTGAGGAGAACTGTGACATCAAAGCTCACATGGAATTCTGTAGACCAAATCCCAGCCTTTGCCTTCTTGATTTATTTATTGCCTTTATTGTTTTTATATACAACTCAGGGCAGCAAACATATCTAGTAATCCTGTCTCTTTCTATTTTCCCTACAACAACAACCTTGTGAGATGAGTTGGGCTGAGAGAAAGTGACTGGTCCCAGCTGGCTCTCATTCCTAAGGTGAAACTAGAACTCACAGTATCCCAGTTTCTAACCTGCTGCCTTAACCTTTATATCAAACTGGCTCTCCTGGTTGATGGCACTAGGGATGAGAAATGAGAGGTACTAGCTAGGGCAGAAAATAAAATATCTGTGATAGAGAAAAAATAAGTTTAAGAAACATGGATAAGATGAAGACTGGGGATTAGAAAAATTATACCTCGTGTGAAATTGGAAGAGTTACTACTGTAGTAAAGTATGGATAAATATTACCAAGGATTGATTAAACAGGTCAGAAAACTTTTCCTCCCATTTTGAATCAAGCTCTACCTTGAGATGCTTCTTGCCCGGTGAAGACAGAACAGACTGCATGGTTGTTATAGCAACAAATGGTGCACATGCACGCACATATGTATTTTAAGGAGTATTAGATAATGTTTCTCTAATTTTTTTTTAAATGCAGAAAAACTTCTCCACTAAGATTACTCCCCCATCTTTGCTTTGACAGAAATTTTTGCTTGACAAGTATGCAGCATGACTTCCCCCCACTTCTCTTCTATCCCAAAAATGGGAGCTGTGATCACAACAGCTCCCTGAATAATTTGTTAATTGCCTAGCATCCCCTCAAATAATTTCAATGGAGTTTCTTGGCTCCTAATTGCAGTGCAGTCCTATCTACTTATTTCTTATTTTGTTAGATCTTTCTTCAGAAAATATTTTTGTTTTGTCCTTGGGGGATATTTTAGGGACGCTTCTTCTTTAAAAAGTTGCTAATAGGTGGTAAATGAGTTGCCATTTTCCACATTCAGCCTTTTTCCTTCCAAATCTCTTGAACTTGACTCTATATCCAAGCCCCTTACCAACATCTGGCATCGTTGGGGAGATATCAAAAGCCAACTGACAACTTGCACCAGAGTCAAGGCATTCTGGAAATCTAAAACTGAGGGCATTTTGCAGGTTCCCACTAATGCTTCTGTTGCCACCGAGAAGCTTACCTGTGGAGTTAATGTTGGGAGAGTTGGCAGGCAGTGGAAGCCCTTGAACCCTGAAACCTTTTGAAGTTGGCTCTTCAAATCTGTCTCTAAAACCCCTAGGTGTAAATGAATGCATTAATGAAGCCTGTATAGACATATACACCACCCTTTTCAAACCTGGCACCTTTCTGATGTGTTGGACTACAACTCATCATTCTCTGTAAGTGGCAAGGTTCACGCTATTAGATAATTTTCCAGCAGTGAAGCTGTAGTAATTTAGCATTCATCCCATGAGCAAAGCAAACCATGCATATGAGTAATGTTTCCTGGACTATTGCCTCTCCAGCTGGTCAGTTACTTAGGTCCTTTCCAACTGACACCTTGACAGATGTGACCGTGAAAACAAACCAATCTACCTGGTCAACCAGGAGCACCCAAGGAGGATTGCCACTATGATATTAGGTCAGGAGAATTGAAACAGTAGAAAGCTTAAAAGGATTGCCTTTGCAGGTTCAAGAAGTAGCTAAAACTCTTCGTGCTGTTTGTCTGGCTTAAATAACAGTGCAGTTCTCAGGTTTATCTTGAAGTCAAAAATTAAGTCTAAGTT
The DNA here is from genome assembly GCA_038048745.1 of Coluber constrictor foxii. Classification (NCBI taxonomy): domain Eukaryota; kingdom Metazoa; phylum Chordata; class Lepidosauria; order Squamata; family Colubridae; genus Coluber; species Coluber constrictor. Next base: position 79,356,763 of record CM075961.1, read on the forward strand.
TTTAAACAATTGAAATCATGACTCATTGGTAGACTGCATTTTACAGAGACTAAGAGGAAATCCAGACAAACCTTTTGTTTTCTAGAACAAAAGTTCTGGATATAAAAGCTCTAAAGCAAATTCTGATGACCTATAGGTTGACAATGTTGCAGTGAAATACTAAGCCCTACATATCAAGAGATCCAGATTCCATTCACTCATAGCTAGCTTGGTTTAGATCCAGCTTCATACAAGGTATTCCTTAGTAACCTTGTGAGCTCCATCTGTCCCTTAGCAAGTAGCATTCCTCTACTTTTCTGTTTTTGCCTTTCTGTCATTAGAGGCCAACACTTTTGAAGCCTCTAGTCTTGGCCAGAATTTGGGCCACGGTAGGAATGATGGGGCCAATTGCTGTCTTAGTCTCATTGCTAGGAAGTAGTAGATATGCCTATCTTTTGAGATGTCTCCTGTGGTCTTCACCTGAGGAAAACTCTAAAAACCAATTCATGATAAATAAACAGTCAAAGGCAATTTCCAGGTCCACTTCCGCTATCACTTTCTAAACTAGTTATCCATCTCCTTCTGTTTCACTTTCTAATGGTTCTGATTGACCCCCATCATTTATCCATATAGCCTCTAGGATATCTGACGAGTATTTTTCTGCAACTGTGGGAAAAGCTGCATTTTGCCATAATGGCAATTTCTCATGGAGAGAGAATGAGAAAGACAGTGCATAAAAATAGAAGAACATTTGCGATAATTACCACTTACAGCCTCACCCTTCTCAGGGAATTAAATTATATTTTATGACTTTAGGTTATTTTGATGGGATAGGACATAATGTGTTTCTTTTTGTTTCAGAAAAAGTCATCAACTTTAGTGAAAAGAAGGAGAAATGATGGGGTGGGAGAGTATTGAGAATCAAGGGCACCCCAACCTATCAAAGCAATATACAAAGAAGGGAATAAAGTATGACCTGGAAGGCTGAAGTTCTATCTTACTAATTTTCAGTTTCTTCTGTCCTCCATCTGTGTTTTCTTATAATAAGCAGCTCCCAAAAGAAAAGTGTAAATCGTGATTATGCATTCACATGTTTTGTTGTCTGGCCTTGGTGATAATTCAGCAGCAATTTCTTATGAACTGGCATGTTCCCCACTGCTAAGACAGACAGTGCATTCTGAATTGGTTGAAGATTTCTACTTGATATAATCTCCACTTCCAGGGACCAAGTGGGATTCAGATAGAAAGAGAAAGAAAAAGAGGATTGCAGAGAGAAGAGGAACGGTAGGTCTGATCAGGGGAAAGAAGCCTCCCATACCATTTACATAACCAGCCAAAGGTTTGACTTTATGCCTAAATTATGTAGATGCTGACATGGGTCAATTAAAGACCTAGCTCCAAAATGGAGAAGAGATGAGGAGTCCTTGGTGCTCTCTGAGCTTGCTTGTTTTCTTGCAGACATTTCATTATCCAAACTTTACCCAAAAGTTAGTTATTCTAAGTTATTCTAAACTAGGTGACATCACCAGCGCTAGTAAAGAGTGCAATTTGCTGTCTGTTTATATTCTAGTGGCTTGCCTATCAGTGTTGGTGGCGATGGTCTTAGAGATTCTTTGATTGGGCTGTTTGCTGTTGGCTTCTTTTGGAATTTCTTGATTGGAGTATTGCTTACTTGATTGTTGGTCTGATGTTAACCTTGGAGTTAATCCATGCTGATCTGGGTGCTGATTGCTGGTGAGAGGGGCTTGGGTCTTTTTGTTCCTTTTGGGCTGGTTGATTGTCTCTTTCGCATAGTCTATAGATGTAGTTAATGTCTATGTGTCTATTGATAGCTGATTTGTCAGAGTGCCAGGCTTCTAGAAATTCCCCAGCATTTTTGGGCATGGTTTGGTCTAGGATTGACACACTTTCCCAGCTGAAATATGCTTGCATCTGTCTATATGTTGTGAAATTAAAAATTTTTCATCATGTCTTCTGACATCTAGCTGGTATTTGTGGATGCATTCTGCCAGTCTTCTGCCAATTTGTTGTCCTACACAGTGATTGTTGCAGCCCTTACATTGTATGCTATAGATGACTTCCAGGGTTGTTGGGTCTTTTGGTCTGCTTAGGCTGCTTTGCAGGGCTTTAGTTGCTTGTGTGCTATGCTGATTCCATCTGGTTGTTGTAGTCTGTTGGTGGCTTCTGAGATATTCTTGATATACAGCAGTGTAATTATTTTTAGGATTTGTGGTGATTGTGCTGTATTGGGTTGAGTGGTCAGGCACTTTTTGAAGAGAAGATGTTGATAGGTTAAAGGAAGCAAAGGATCTCCACAGTATCGAGTGCTTAGTGCTCTCTGAGCTTGGTTGTTTTCTTGCAGATATTTAATTATCCAACTAGGTAACATCCTTTAGGGCTAGTAGAGAGTGGGGCTTGCTTAAACTTGGCTCCATTATTAATATATCACCACAGTGATGCCTGAAAGGGGCATCATGCATAGGTGTTAAATAATATCAAGAGGGCTCCTGTTGTGCAATTGAAGCTCTAGCTCTTTGCTACCTATATAATAAGAGGTCAGGGCCCCAATTTGTGTTGTTGTATTCATTTGTCTAAAACTTTTAAAATTCATTTCCCCAAAGACACCACCAATTCCTGATATGGATAGTTCTTATTTCATGAAGCAGTTGTCATTCGAAAAGTATTTTTCCTTTGAGAAGCCATGTGAGAAAATGCAAGTCATTCATCTGGGGAAAAATTGTGGATCCCTAGTCTCTGTTTTGCTGATCCCCAGAATTCTCTAGCAGAGGTAGGGACAGGTTTTGTTCTTAATGGTTCCTATTCACTTCTATTGGACAAACTAATAGATCACAATTTCCAGGTTTCAGAGGTTGAAAGGGAAGAAGTCTGCTTCATGTTTTAGGATCACCTGTATCTAGTCTCCATAGCTACATCTGTATCTGTTCCTGTACCACAAAATTGGCAGAGTACTTAGACAGTTAAATGGGTTGAAAGCTAAATCCACAAGGCAAGACCCTTGTGAATCCTCTATAAATGCTCCCAGTCAAGGAGAGTTCACATCTTCTCCAGAGATCCTGTAACTGATTTATTCCTCCCTTCCACTGTTTATCAAAGATAGTGGGCCTTCTTCTAAAATAAATTGGCATGCTGAGCGATTAATAAGTGCTTTCTTAAAAATTCATTTAACACTGTTACAATGCAAAACTTTAATCTGTGGCAGGTGCTGACGCAGAAAGAAGCAATGCCAGGACATTCTGAACATTAATTACCAGGTGACATTTTATTTACCCTAGTATGGGATCCAGGGTTTTGGACATATCACATGGGTTAACCAAACAACAGCTGTTAATGGCAAATATTAAATAGGAATTGACTTTGCAACACAGGAGGGCACCGGTTATTGGCTTCAGTTCATTTCACAACTTTTTGCTTTTTAACAAAAGTTTTGTCAAGAGCTTAATTAGAGCCTGATCTTGCTCTAAAGACATTTGATTTAATGTACAGTCAAGCACCACAAGAGATTGTTTTGGTAGATGCACAGAAGCACAAGTAGGCATCCAAATGGTTTGTCTCATTTAAGATTTGTAAATGCAATATTTTATTCTGCCTTACAGGGGTGTGCTTTCAATTAAAACAATAATATCTGAAGCATAACATTTTGTTCCTGTTTGCTGAGATTTTTTCACACACAACAGAAAAAAATATCCTAGACAGAACAGGATGTGATTTTTCTTTAGTTTCTGTCTTGCAAGAAAAAGGGACAGAGGTGAGACAGATATTAGAGACCACTTCTGGGCATGTGCAATTTATATTTCCCTGATCACTGTGTACAACACATACATGCATGTACAGACACAAAATCAATCATTAAGTAGGGTTGGCTTTTATTTAAGATGGCCACTTAGATATTACTCAACTAGAAAAAAGGAGGGGGGAAGGGAAATTCATCTTCAAATTAAAACACAATGAGCGAAGGAGAGCTGGGTAAACAATGTTCATGGGGATTTATGTACAAAGATGCCAATTCAAAAATAATTGCTGTGATTCAAATAGAACCACACAAGTCTTTTATATTTTTTTACAATATTTGAACTAGATAAACTATTCAGATAGGAGATTCTGTAAAGTATGAAATATAATCTGTATAGCTTCCAGTCAGAAAAAAAAATGTGTGGGCAGGTCACCTGTAGGTTTTCTGTAATCCTTCCATTAAGAAACAGTCTGATATCAGTGTGCTAATCAGATGGTGGAACCAGGTGTAGGATGGGAAGAATTCAGCAGGATTTGAAGGAAAATAATATTCAAACTGAATTTGTGGAGCCCACTAAATACAGGTTTGCTTAACCATGATTTGAATGAATTACAACTTGATAGATTCCTAACCAATAGTTTACAGTACTGAATCCTGGTTCACACAGCAAGTTAAATCAAAACTGGATAAATAAAAGTGGAGCACATTTGTTTATTACATTTATATACTGCCCTTCTCATTATTGAGAGCAGCTCTGGGCAATAAAATAGGAATATAACATGCACTTATAGACATTGTACAAAGCCAGTCATAAAGGGATTCCTCAGCAGGTTCCACATAATAAGGGAAGGCACCATTAGTCAATAGGATCTTGCCAGCCTTCCCAACCTGTACAACATCAACTTTGTCTTGAGTTTCCAATTTCTTCTGCATCTTCCGTCCAGAAATTGAAGAATCCTTTTCAGTCTCTTCCTTGTTGGGATTGTAGAAGTTGAAATCCCACCTGGAACAAGTAGTGCTCCACTTACAATCATCCATTTAGCATCTGTTCAATGGCACTGAAAAAAGTTGTTTATAACTGGTTCTCCCACTTACTACCACTACAGCATCCCTAAAGTCACATGACCAAAATTTGTGTGCTTTGTATTTATGACTGTTTACCATCACCGTCTTCTGAGTCAGGAAGTTTTTCAACTTCCATTTCTAATCTACAGACTTGGAGTTTCCTAGTCTTCTCCATCCAAGTCAAATTAGGCTTAACCTTACTAGAGTTTTATCATCAACCAAGTTTAATCAGGTTCTGAATCAAGAATTGCTGTTTGAACTAACTGAATGAATGTCTCTATTAAGAAGAACATATCAGGGATATTAAAGAGACGTAGTTTCTGGAATTCTTTCTAACTCCTTCACTAGCAATGGCTGTCTCCTTATGATACATCTGTATATGTTGCATATATGTATGTATGTATGTATGTATGTATGTATGTATGTATGTATGTATATATGTATATATGTATATATGTATATATGTATATATGTATATATGTATATATGTATATATGTATATATGTATATATGTATATGTAGGTCTTTGGTTATTCGGGTCTTCTCCCGCGTAGAATTGGAAGTATCTTGGCGACGTTTCGACGAAGTCTCATTCGTCATCTTCAGGCTGGTGTTCTCAGCTTCGTTCTTCCAGGACACAAACACCCGCAAAATCCTCAGAAAACAAATATATGTATATATGTAAAGGGAAGCACAGGGTGGGCTTTGTGCTTTTTCATGAATGAAGGCAAATACATGTGTCCCAGGATAATGTTGCAGGATTCAATCTGGATCATTCCCCGGGATCAGAGGTTTAGTCTTCTGAGCTGAAGCCCATCTTCAGGGAAGATGTTCTTTCTGCTGTAGGTCAGGAGAGAATTGAGAGCAAGTCCTGGTCATGGAAGCATGGAAGACTGAGTACATTTTGATTTGTTTCCTAATTTCTTGGTCCACAGGGAAGGGAAATTTTGGGGGCAAATGTTCTACAATTTTTTCTCTCTCTAGTCCTAAGCTAGGTAGTCTTTGACTTAAATCATTTGTTTAACAATGATTTGAAGATATGAGGTGTGGGAAAAAATGACCTATGAACTGTCCTTGAATGTATGATTCACCTTTATGATGGCTGCAGAGTCTTGTGATCATGTAATCATGATTTGCGACCTTCTCAAGCAGCTTCTGACAAGCAAAGTCAGTTGAAGAAACTAGATTTGGTAACAATAGTCATAAAATCGGGTTAGTCACATGATGTCCTGCTTAACAGCATCACCATTTAATGACCAAATTGCCAGTTCCAGTTGATCATAAACCAGCTACTTATATTTTGAAGTTCAGATTATCCTTTGCTGGTTTCTGTGTCAAATTTTGACGCAGTCTGTTGCATTTTAAGAGAGTTACCCTCCTGACTGCAGACAGAGTGCCTGACTTGATATCCAAATCCTTTATATAATTGCTTTCAACATTCTACTGGATTGGAAAGAATCTAAGTAAAATAGTATTTGGGCCATGATTGCCCTCTGCTGTTACATCTTGGGATCGACTAAAATGTTTGCTTTGTTCTAATTGGGAATGAATCTCAAATTTTAGCTTGAAAAAAATGTACTTCACTCTCATTCTAAAAACCAGCCTCCCACTTTTCACCTTAGTTGAATAGCTTCATATCAAGTTGAAACATAAAATTAAAAAAAGGAATCTTGTATGTGTCTAATTAAGGTGGTTTGTATGTCATTTAACCTTTCTAGGAGATATGAAGGTATTAGTCTGTGGAATATACTATTAGTCCATATATACAGATTTTCAAACGCTTGAGAGAACACAAAGAGTATTCTTCCAAATATTAGTAAACTCCAACATCCATCAGTCCTAACTATTGTGGTCAGCGGAATATGACAATTGCAGCCAACAAGATCTGTGAATCAGCACATTCCCTCTTCCACTGACAAAGCCAACTGCTCCATGTTAATACATATGCAATAGTTTTCAGACCCAAACTACAGGGATTGGTTCCCTGTGATCAAGGGCCTTCATGAAGCTCTTGACTTAATTAAAGTCTCCTTCTTCTTAATTTAAAAAGCCCTATTTCATGCATTTATTAAGAGTTGGCAGTCCTTTCACTGCAGCCTATTGCTTGGAAAGAAAGAAGGGAATGGTAGAAAGAAATGGGGGGGGGAGGCGTCTTGGATACAGGTGGGGTCTTCTTTCAGACTTGTTCCAACTTTTCTCCATGCAAAATAGAATTACCAGATCTGGGCTGCAAAAATCCATACTGACATTAGATAGCAATAGCACTTAGCACTTAGCCTTATGTACCTCTTCACAGGGCTTTACAGCCCTCTCTAAGCGGTTTACAGAGTCAGCACCCAATAATCTGGGTTCTCATTTTACCCACCTTGGAAGGCTCAGTCAACCTTGAGCTTGGTGAGAATGGAGTTGCCAAATTGCAAGCAGCCGGCAGTCAGCAGAAGTAGACTACAGTACTGCACGCTAACCACTGTGCCACCGTGCCTCTTGTCAGCAAAGGGTAAGTGGCATCCTCTCTCAACGTATTTTTGTGGAAACAAGGCTCTCAGATCTAAAAAGTAGCACATGAAAATAGAGGACGTCCTTTCTTTACCTTTAAAATATGAGGATTGTCCTACACGAAGTGACAATACAATACTGGTGGCAGATAAATTTTCTTTTGCCTGTTCTGTAGAGACTCTCAGTCATCCACGTCATGGTTGTCCCAAAGATGCTTTTTCAGGGGGCAGCTGGACTTGTTTTTCTTTTTTTCTTTTTAAGACATTTGCTTCTCATCCAAGAAGCTTCTTCAGCTCTGATAGAATAGTGGGGAATGGAATTCTATCAAAAGACCATTGGGTCTTTTGCCTATTCTTTCCTTTGACATCAAGGGAAGATTATTTAATATTCAGGGCTTCTTTTTTCTTTAGCGGTAAATACAGCATTGGAAGAGAAAACTGAGGCAATCATCAACAAGTTCGGAAAGAAGCTTCCACTAGATGCATAATCACATTATGGAAACCATTTCAAGTTATTTCTTATGAATTGCTAAATGAAGGCTCCTTATTGATGGCCATTGTATTTATTTATTATTAAAATGTATATGCCACCCTTCTCCTGTAGGACTCGGGGCAGCACACACAATAAAAACAACAACAATAATAACAACAATACAATATTAAAATCCCATCCAAAATTTAAAATCCCCAAGTTAAAACCCCATAATAAGTCAGGGAATTTGATGAAAAAGCCATGTCTTCAGGCTGGTGCAGAACATGCGAATATCATCACATTGATTGGACCAACACTACAACTTGGACAATACAGGCTCCTTGTATTTTATCTAGAAAATGCCTTATGTTACATGAGGTCTTGCACAGAGGTAGTATTCAGTTACCTTTGCTACCGGTTTGCAAATGGGAGTGCACATGCCACTTCTGCGCACACGCAGGGACATTCTGCACATGCACAGAGCATTAAAAATGGGACATGGTGACGTTTGGGTAAGTGGGTGGAGCCTCCTGCAGCCGCTGCTACCAGTTCGTTTGAACCGGATAGAATTGGCTGAATAGCACCACTGGCCTTGCACCAGAAAAGTCCTTTCAATACATCATTTGCCACTTCCCAGTTGTCATGGGGCAATAAGCATACCTTGGCCACTGTAGCCAGCCAATCAATGCCTCATAGACCACTCTTGCTGGATCAGGTAAATGAGATCTGCAGTAGAAATACTTGGCTCTGTCAACTCGCAAAGCATCCCTGGCCTGCTCTCGAGTTGCCATAGGCAAGCGGGATGGGAAAATGAACTCTGTAGCTGCGGCAAGGCAGCACATTGGCCAAAACAAAAGCACATTCCAGCCATATCTCTGGCAAGGCCATCTCCATGGTTACCCACAGTGGCCGGAGGGGAGTGATCTCTACAACCCACGAAATTGCATCATTGGAGAATGTGACTGATGACACATTCCCCCCCCCTTGGGGGAGGGGGGAAACAGAGTCAGAGCTGGGGTCAGAGTTGGCTTCACTTGGAACGTGCCAACATGAAGTTCCTAATCAATAACTGGATTTCTTTTGAAGCTTGGCTTGAGACTCATGATTTAATTAGGGCATCAGTCGGAACCCTGATAGCAAGCCAACTCTTTTTTTTAAAATTTAATTTATATGCTGCCCTTCTCCAGAGACTCAGGGCAGCTTATAATGCGTTAAGCAGTAGCCTTCATACTTTTGTATATACCTGCTTATAGGGCTTTTGTCCCCTTCCCACAAATGGTGCTCTTTTTTATACAAAGTCAGCTTATTGCCCCCACAAATCGGGTCCTCATTTTACCTACCTTGAAAGGATGGAAGGCTGAGTCAACCTTGAGCCTGGTGAGATTCAAACTTGCAGTAATTGCAGGCAGCTGGTGTCACTTTAGCACTACTTAAGCTGCTGCGCCACCCAGGCTCTCTCAAAACTAATCAAAATAAATGGGAGTCCTGAGCCCCGGGCTCTCCAGTTGCTCCCTGACCCCTGGTGTGTGTGGAGAGAAACTCAGGCTACCATGGCAGAGGGTGGACTATCTGAAGAGAGCCTGCTCCAGGAAACCCAGAAAGAGGCAGAACTTGCCTCCACCCAGGGATTTCCAGGACCCAGCAGCCCATTCGAAACTGGAGTGCAGCTCTCTCTGACCATCAAAGCTGAGATGCCTGCCCCAGTGACCGAAGCAAAAAGGGATGAGTATTGGTGAGAAAAAAATCTCTCAAGCAGCTGAGGTCAAGTTCCCCCAGCCTAGCGCCCAAGGCTGGGGAAGGCCCCTGAGCGAGCTAGGAAGAGTAGAATGGATGTGGGACTGGGCACAGGTCAGGCTCCCAAAGCCTCTGACAGAACCTTTGAGGAGAACCATAGAGCAACTGACGGAGGAATTTGATGGCGCCACCCTTTGTGATGAGGGGCTGTCATTCTGTCCAAAAGAGAAGGGATTGCAGCTGAGCCCTTTGAAGTGAGGAGATGCAGACAGGAACATAGCGCCCCTTCTCGATCCACCAGAAGGAGAAGGAGCCTGAGGCTGTAGCCAGTGCCTCCTTTACTTAACAGGCAAGCTGCCCAGGGCAGACAGCCCCTCTACAAACTAGAGCCGAGGAAGACTGCCAGACATATCAAGTGCAGGCAAACAAGGGCTAACATGAGGAGGGAAGAGCAGCACTGAAGCAGGGGTGAAATGCTCCCGGTTCGGACTGGATCGTCCGATCTGGTAGCAATGGCGGCGGGTGGTTTGGAGAACCGGTAGCAAAAATCCCTGCACACACCCCCTCCCCCACACCCAGCTGAACCTCACAATCATTAGAGGCTTTTTTTTTATTTTTAAAAACATTTTTTCTACAACCTCTTCCAACAAAAAAAGGCTTTTAAAAGTTTTTTTAAAAAGCCTCCAATGATCACACGGCTCAGCTGGGATCATCAGAGGCTTTTCAAAGCATTTTTTTCTGCAACCTCTTGGCCGAAGAGGTGGTTAAAAAAATGCTTTGAAAAGTCTCTGACAATCCCAGCTGAGTTGCCTGATCGGCAGAGAGGTACTTCTTAAAAATACTTCAACCGGTTCGACTTCGCGCTAAAGCACATCTCAGGGGGGGAACTTCCTAGCTGATGCCCTCTTCCACATTCCCAGGTACAAATGCGAATGGGAGGAGGTAGTAGACACCATCATCCCCCCTACCCAAACAGCCACCCAAGTGATCATCAGATGGCAACACCATGACGGAAAAGATGACACTCAAAACCGAACTGCTAGCAGACCCTTGTTTTTGTGACATCTTGACAAAAAGAGATGACCTGGTGTGGAAGGGGATGAAACTCTATGTCCCAGAAACCACACACACCCTAATCCTCCAGAGGAGCCATAATGTCAAATTGGCAGGCCACTGTGGGTTCCTAAAGACTTTACACTTAGCACAGAGGCAATTCTGGTGGTCCGGCATAAAGAACAATGTGGACAGTTATGTGAAAAGTTGCACCATCTGTGCCATAATGAAAAAATGACCAGGAACCCTACCCCACCCCACCCCTGGACTGCTGCAACCGGTGGCAGAGCCAATGAGGCCATGGGAGGAAATCGCAATAGACTTTATAGTGGAGTTGCCAAAAAGTGGGGGGAACACTGTGATCTGGAGTGTAATAGACTTATTCTCCAAGCAACCACATTTCATACCCTGCAGTGGACTACCCTCAGCCCACCAGCTAGCCAAACTGAAAAACTGAACACCATGGTAGAACACTATTTAAGATGTTATGTGAACTATCAGCAGTCCAATTGAGTGGACCTCCTGCCTTTTGCTGAGATTGTGTATAATAATGCTATTCACCAGTAGCACAGGACTAACTCTGTTCAAAGTAGTGAGTGGCATGGACTTCGTCCCAATGCCAAAATATCCAAGGGATCCCCCCTCCTCAGTAAGCTTGACTGACTGGCTGTCAACACTGAAAGCAACCTGGGAGAATGTCAAGGAAGTGCTAGCTAAAACGGCACGTACCGTTAAGAAAAAGGCAGACAAACACTGAGCCCCGAAACAGCCATTCCAGCTGGGGGAGAAGATCAATCTCTCCACAAAGTACTTGAGGTTGAAACTCCCCAGTAAGAAACCAAAGTTTATGGGGCCATTCACTGTAGTGAAGATCATCAACCCGACTGCTAGGGAAGATACACCCAGTATTCCATAGCAGACTCTTAAAACCCATGGCTGCCCTGGGACCCACTACCCCATGAGTCCCTAGAACCCCCAACTCATTATGAGGTACAATGAATCCTTGATTCAAGATGGCACAGGAGACAGCTCCAACACCTAATCAAGTGGAAGGACTACCCCTTATCAGAGGTGTCTTGGGTAAAGAGTAGGAACATCCAGGCTGACCACCTTATAGCTAAATTCCATGCAAACAAGCCTGGGTGGGGGAATCTCAACCTTAAAATCTATACCCGCACTCAAATTGTTTTTGCTTTGCACAGGTCGCCTTCAGGAAGTGAGGAGAGCCGAATGTCAACTCGCAAAGCATCCCTGGCCTGCTCTCAAGTTGCCATAGGCAAAGGGGGATGGGAAAACGAACTCTGCAGCTGCAGCAAGGCAGCACATCAGTCAAAACAAAAGCACATCCCAGCCATAACCCTGTCAAGGCTAACTCCACAGTTACCCACAGAGGCTGGAGGGGAATGATCTCTACAACCCGCAAAATTGCTTCGTTGGAGAATGTGACTGATGACACACCTTGGGTAGAGGGGGGAAACAGGGTCAGAGCTGGAATGTAAATTACATGGGGTCAGAGTTGGCTTCACTTGGAACGTGCCAACATGAAACTCCTAATAAATAACTGGATTTCTTTTGAAGTTCTGCTCGAGGGCTCATGATTTAATTAGGGCATTGGGTCAGAACCCTGATAAGCTCTTTCTCTTGTTTTGGGTTTTTGGTGGATGTAAAGAGTCAGTTGACTGGGTGTAGACATCCTCTGAGTGGGTGAAAACAGTTTTATTCCTATACATGATTGGATCTGATGAGAATTAAAGATAATGCCCTACAGGTTAATTGACTGTTAATTAACTCTTTTTTTTTGTGATCTCACAATACACTACACTGCTCCAGGCACAAACATGATTCTTTAAGTTAGATGACCTTGTAGAAACGTAGCCATAGTTTGTTTACATGAAGAACAGACTGCATGTCTGCCTGCAATGTGTTTTCTCATCTACATACCAAGGATACACATTATCACAGACATCCAGCAGATGTCACTGTGGGGCCAGATTTGTTGGCAGGACACAGGCAGGCATCTGGCTTTTGGCAGAGCCCCCATGTCACAAGTTAAGAGCTGGGCATTAGATCAATGACCTTGGCAGACAGAGATGCGGATGGGAGACAGGGTTGGATTAGACGGAATTTGGCAAATTGCAACCTGCTAGGCCGTGCCAAGCCTTGCTGGGCAATCAAGGTCTTTCTTTGGGTTTTCCCGTTTAAGATAGGAAAATTGTGATTCAAAGGAGAGCAGAATAAAGACCTCTTTCTAATGTCTTTTTCAGACCAGGACTTTGTCTGAGCCAGAAGGAAACTCAGAAATGCTTTTGGGTTTCATGTAAGAAACCCGTCGTTTTGTTTCTAAATCATTTCATTCACAAATATAGGAAGGGCTTCTAAGTCAAGGTCAAAGGTTGCTGAAGTCAGAACAACACATATCCCACTTCCTCAAATGCCTAGCATTTAAAATCAAACTAGTGTTGTTGGAACCTGATTTAGAAATATCCAGGGATAAAGTTCATCATTCATAGCAAAATTAATGAATAAATACTAAACTCCAAGCAGCTACCTGAAATGTCAGCTTTGTTCTATTTAACAGTATAACATTGCAATCAGCTTTGGCCAAAGATCATTGTTTTTGGCCATTGTGAGCTGGATTGAACACACATATACCCATTCACATCCATGGGTACATGGAAGCACACATATTGACAAATATATGACATGCTCACTCACAAACTAACATCACAATTATTCAGAACACGACAACTGATCAAAGGATGCACCGATCATTTTGGATGATCTATCTTGGGCAACATCACAATCATTTGGGAGGCTGGCAAGCTAATTCTCAACATAGATAGGCAGAGCTTTGGTCATCAGAACGTTCCATGGTAGACCAATTATGGAGCCATCACAAAATCTTGGTTGTCTGTGTTAGGCAGGCAAAATAATAAAAAGTCCGAAGCATGACAGACAAGGTCACTGGAGTAACCTCAATCTGGTGGGTCTCCTCTAATCTTCTACCTTAGTGCCACAAACTGAAAGTTGATTTAATCTTTCAAATTCTAATGACAGACTAAACTCCAGATCTGACAAAAGTCCCAAATTTATCTTGGCTACTAAAGGGGTGAAGTTAACTTTCTCCTAGCCTGCAATTGAATAGGTTCCCAGGATTATATGTTTGTTGGTTGGTTTACTTATATCCTGCCTTTATTATTTTTATAAATAACTCAAAATTGTGAACATACCCAACACACTTTCCTCCTCCTATTTCCCCTCATGATCCTGAGCTGGCTTTCATGACTAAGATGGAATTTGAACTCACAGTCTCTTGCTTTCTAGTCTGGTGCCTTAATCATTGGCCCAATTGACTCTTCAATTTGTATATTCAGTTTTTATATTCAAATTGTAGATCATCCTGGCTACCACTGACATACGCTTAGTTAGGAATAGATAGTGGGGTTCATTTTTCTTAGTCTGTCTAGAACCTTTCTCTGGCCTTTAAATCAGTTTTTTTTTTAAATTTATGGCTATAAAACTTCCATAATGACTTTACTCAGATATAATATTTAGCTATAACATATCAAGCTAGGACAATTGCAAACAAACTATAAGGTGATTTAACATTTTGTATTAACAAGTTTTACATGAATATCAGTAAAATAGTCTTGCTAAACCGGGTGGCCTCCAGATGCAACATAGCCATTGGGTGTTGTATGAGGGTTTGAGGAGCTGAATTCTGGCAGATTTAGAGCACATTAGGTTGTAAGAAAACCGAAATAAAATAACAGCATTCTGAAGATAATGTCAGCATTATTTGCACTATGCAGCTTATGGCCAAAAGGCATCTTGTATTTGCTTTCTTTACCTAGACTAACATTCAACATATGATTTTCCTCCAGATATCTTAGGCTGCAAATCCCACTCACTGCAGTCAACACTTAAAGATGATTGTTGTTGTCTAACACATCAGATGGCCAGGAAATACCATTTTTTAGGGTCTGATTTAATTATCAGCCCATAAAGGTCACGGAAATAGTATTTTTGGATTAAGCATTGGCACACATGACATCATACAGTATAAGCAGGATTGTCTCTCTAGATACAATTCATTAACAGTATCAGAGTAAGTACTGTTTAGTTCCTCTCTTTTAAATAAATTAATTGTTTACATAATGGATATAATCATACTGTACTTATTTTATTTGTTATTTGTGAGATTTATGGAAAGTATGTGCGGGAGCAACTGTATTTGCATTGAATAGGTTTAGTAAATGAATTACTCAATCACAGGGCGCCCTCTATTAGCCTTTCAGAATAATGCAATGTATCTTTACACGTTTAATCTTTGCTTTACTTAGAACATCTATGAAACAGGCATTTTTACAAACAGAGTCAAGACACTGAATCTCTCCAGCAACAAAGGAAAGACTTAGTGGTTATATATAGGCTGACTTAGAATTTCTTGGGGATGGTTCCCAAGATTAATCCTTGAGCATAGCAGCTACCTGTTTCTGAGGAATAAATAAAAGGGTTATTAAGAGTCATGCTTCATTTTGGGAACCTATTCTGAATACTTGGACTTTAATACTGAACATATATGGTACTACATTGCAATGTCTCTCAATCTTGGCAATTTTAAAACATGTGAGATTTCAAATTCCCAGAACTGAAGGACTGGGGCAATCTGGGAGTTGAATCCACACATGAAAAAGATGCCAAGGTTGTGAAACACTGCCATACTTTATGCCCTTGCATAAAAGTAATATTTCTTTTTAATGGAGTTCAGCTCCTGATAACTTTTAGTTTTCTTGGCATGATACAGGAATGATTCACCATTGTCTTCCTCGCTCCCTCGCTCCTTCCTTCCTTCCTTCCTTCCTTCCTTCCTTCCTTCCTTCCTTCCTTCCTTCCTTCCTTCCTTCCTTTGCCTCTAGTTCTGGAATTCCATAATAATCTTCTAGTCTTTCCTCAACAGATATTATTGTTCTTGTTGCTATTATTATTGTTCAAGTTATATTATTATTTCCATCAATTTCTTCTACTGTTCTCAGAATAACTACTACAAGCTTTATGCAAACTTTCAAAGTGCACTGAATTCTTTTCTAGGCAGACAAGAAAGTTGGCAAGACTTAAATTGTACATTCTTTTCTCTGATAAGTATCAGTGGATACGTCCATATCATTAATTATCTTAACAAAGAGCTAAATCCACAATTACTCCAGGCACACAATCAGTTTCAAATTTGTCTTGAGGTCAGAATGGGAAACATTAACTTCTCCTGGATAGAATTTTCAAAATATGTTTGGAAATTTGGGGAAGGGAGTAAGCCGCCCTTTATCTTACTGTCTACCCTTCTGCATAATTGATCTGGAAAATTCCTTTGTTGATACAGATATAAAAGATGTTCTCGTTTCAAAACATTCCTTTCAGTAGGTTTAGCATACAGTAATTCAAAACAGAATTAACAAATCAGTATAGGATTATAAGTGTAAGAAAAATCTCATCCTGTTTTTCATGTATTTATAAAAGCATCTTTCTCCGCCAAAGTGTTGTTATTCCAGGAATATTTGTGTGAGGAGAAACTACTACATCCAGTATTGCACAAGAAGAAACCTAAATCGATGGGTTGTCTTATTCATCTGCATATATAATCTCATGTATGACAGCCAATATTTATCTTCAGTCAGATCTTTGGATTACTGCCAAGATTTTAAAATGTCCCAAATATCAAAAAGTCTTGCCGAAAATCTTTAAAAAAAATTTTTTTTTGAAGGAACTGAAGAACAAAATGATATAATTTCTAATGTCCTGTCAATACATCAGTGATTTTGAAAGATGTGGCCTCTAACACACAATTTCTGAATGCCTCCAGATTTCTTTTAATCACGGGGATGGCACTTGGCCTTAACAGATATACTATAAATCCTTTTTTGGGAAAAACGTGGGAGGTGGAGGAGCTATCAAAATATTGCCCATGTTTGAAATGTTGGAAGTCATTTTAAGCCATCCCAAAATAAGAGGTTTTAAAAATAAATATGTTAAAGGGCAATAAATTAGTGTGAATATTTTGCTCAGCATCTACCAATTTGTTCGCTGCTCAGGAAAAATGGATTTTAAAGAGCCTTTCCTTTGTGATCCTTACTGCCAAAGGAAATCCTTTAGGTGAGCCAGTATTTTAAAAATAGCTTGCTTTTGGTTTAATGATCCTTTGGACAGAGAAGTTTTCTCTATTGGACTGTTGTGCCACCCCAGTGATGTTCTTTTATACTGATATTATTTATTGAAAAACAATTTAATGAAATTAAAAAATAGAGTATATGTGCTTGAAAATAAAATGCAAGTTCAAGCTATCATCATTTTTAGGTTCAACCTGATCCCAAGTTTATAATTTTATATCACCAGTATAAGATACCATTTTCAAACACTGTAAACATAGTGGAAAATAGTACTATTCTTTGGAAATGTGCAAAGATGTTCAAAACACAGAGGAAGAGAAAGCAGGCAATCATTTTCCAATGAAACCTAACTGCTAAAACTTGCAACACTTCATTGTGATGGTGCTTGTTTTTTAATCTTCAGAAATGTCATTGGGCACAGTGTCAGGAATATGCATTTCAAATGCTGTTTAAATGGAGCTGGAGCTTTTGAGGAAACTTTGAATAATAAAATGAAAGATACGAAGCTCAAAGACAAATTGCTGTGGCATTGCAAGGCATTTGCAAAAAAACAGCCTGGCATGGCAGAATTGTATGTTTTGTAATCGCTCCCCCCCCCACCCCCCGGCAGGATGCACGAGCGCACACACACAATTCCACCCCAGTTGCTTGCAGCCGATTTTGGGTCCATCAGTAGCAGACAGGACTTGGGAGCTGAGCCAAGGGAAAGACCTGGCACGTGTCATGGGCATGGGGCAACGGCGCCAGGCCCACCGCCTCCTTGCAGGAGCGACCTGCTTTGCCACCCCATATGCCAAGTCCCCTGTGCCACTGCCAGACAAGTTTGAACGGCAGCCAAGAACCCAAGATGGAGTCAGCTGCGGCTTTGACCTCTTCTCTTCACCCTGCACAAACAGCTCTCTCTTTTCTGCACAGCTCAAAGAAAGGAACCTACTGGGAGAGGAGCGAGGGAGGCCTGGAACTGCAGACAAAGCCGATCCCAGTGCAGCGAGGATTCCGAGATGAGCCAGCCCTTGTCTAGAGGTCAAAGAGACCTTATATAGAGGTGCATGTATTGTTACTTAAAGGCTCCCTTTTTAAACACAAAGCTGTACCTGAAGGAAAGTCAGAAATGGCAATGCAAGGTGATTCCAAGCCTTTCTTCGCCTTTACCATTTCTGTATCCTTACCTTCTTTGAATATAAGGTGGTCAGAATATATTCAGAGTAACAGGATTCATACGGGGAGATGGGAATGGAAAATTGGCTGTCCTAACTAAAGAGGATATGGGGGGTGGGAAGAGAAGATTCCTGTGTAGTGTCCAACCCTAACTGGGTGTCTGGATTTTGCTCCCCAGCCAGGAAGGAAAGAGATATATGGACATAGAATAGAAGTTGGTCTATTCCAGTCCAGATGTTTTAGATTGGAACTCGCCCAGTCCCA
Source organism: Coluber constrictor foxii (assembly GCA_038048745.1). Lineage (NCBI taxonomy): Eukaryota > Metazoa > Chordata > Lepidosauria > Squamata > Colubridae > Coluber > Coluber constrictor. The sequence continues at coordinate 79,374,895 of CM075961.1, forward strand.
ATTGTCCACCCTGGCTGGGGCTGATATATGGAGCTTGAATATACTAGAATCTCAACAGTTTGATCTATACCATGATTGGATGGGATATTTGGAGGGGTTTGGAAGCTGCTGTTCATTTGGAATAGGTGAGTTTGTGCCACATGTATAAGATTCTGTGTCTCCCCCACCCCTTGGTATTTTGGGGTTTTTCTTTGTATTTCAAGTGCATTTATGAAGTTTGTTTGAGAGCCTACACACCACTGGGGGGTTGCTCCTGGCTCTGTCCAGTTCTTCCGAACCGGTAGTAAAAGCGGTAGGAGGCTCCACCCGCCCGGAAGTCATAATGGACGATCTTGCACATGCACAGAAGCTTCTGTACATGTGCAGAAGCGTGCACACTCCCACTGCAAACCAGTAGTAAAGGTAAGTAGAACCCACCCCTGCTACGCACCTGGTACTGAGTTATCTAAAAATGGCAGGAAACCAAGCCATCAGTTTTCAACAATAACACATATAGGAATTGGTATATAGACAGAGACAGTTTTAAGAGTGCAAAATGGGGTTAATCTGCATGGTTCTAGGATATAGACTGCCATTGTAGAATCAAACCCTGGTTTCTTTTCTTTGACTTGAAAAGGAGGTGGAAGCTGTTGAGATCGAACAAAGAGAGTTATGAATCTAACACATCTCTGATTCAGACATCAACCTGATGGAATTTGCAATGGTTGCATGATTTTGTACATGTGGACAGGAAAGAGGCACAAGTATTTTTTTCACTGCATAAAAATAGAACGAAAACCTGCCATTGAAAAAGTTGGTGGCTTCTATAGAAGCTTGCTCAACTTTTGCAAATTACAATCCAAGCAGTTTCTAGAAGGGCTTGGAAGATGATTTTTGAGGGCCATATCCCAAACAATGTACAGTTTTTCCACCACCATCCTACCCACCAATTATGTTCTGCATGTTTCAAAAAGATTATCTATATTCTTCAAGTTCTTGTTGGCTACACAAATATTGGCCTTTTTATATCTATTAAAAACAGACTGTAAGTGCATATTGTAAACCAGGCAGAAATACCAGGGCAGAAATTGTTAGCCCAAATTAAATGGCACGTGATCTTTTTGTGGTAATTTTATATCTTCTTCTTCTTCTTCTTCTTCTTCTTCTTCTTCTTCTTCTTCTTCTTCTTCTTCTTCTTCTTCTTCTTCTTCTTCTTCTTCTTCTTCTTCTTCTTCTTCTCCTCCTCCTCCTCCTCCTCCTCCTCCTCCTCCTCCTCCTCCTCCTCCTCCTCCTCCTCCTCCTCCTTCTTTTTGCTCCATTATCAATAGGTCTGCTTAGCTCACATTGTATCTTTAGGAAAGAAGGGAGAATACATAATGCAGTCCTAGAGTGAGCAAGTAACTATAAAGGCTAGAAATTTGTGTTTTTTCTTAATTTATGTTTAAGGAAAGTGAGTTTTTCAGCAGTCTAAATCTACTACTGGTATACCTGCCATCTCATTTTAAATAAGATCCTACAGTCCAGGAATTACAGAACAGGAATACATATGGCACACAGACATAGTTTTTTTTTTAAAAAAAATCCAACACAAAACAAATGCCCAACACATCAATTCCTCTTTGCTTTCCCTGCACTGTAAAATAAGGTTTGGGTTGACTGGTCCCGGTGGATCTTTTCTGACTCCTGATGAATTTAAAGGTGAGCACAGGGGACATGGGAAGGAAAATCCTCTGCTTTTGCCAAGGGGGGAGAGATTAAATGGCACCCCAGTGGGCTTTTGCCCCATCTGTTGGTTTCACAAATCCCTCAACAGCATTGCATGTAAAGCAAGTGCTTATGTGTGTAGGGGTGTGGCTTGTGCATGTGTGCGTGCAGCTTGCTTACAAAAAGGAGGGAAGGCAGCTTAAACCACAGACTTTTTTTTTTTTAAGTAGGCTGTTGCTGCCAGCTCTACCAGCTTGAGAGGCTGACCCACTCATTTTAAGGCTCACTTACCTCCCTACTGCACTGGAATCTGATTGAGCAGCTTCAGTTTGTGTGCGTGAGTGTGTGTGCGTGTGTAGGTGGGTGTAGGTGGGTGCTGGGAGGAGGGAGAGCAGAATTTGGAATCTGCATTCTTTTTTTATTACTGTGACAAGAAAAGCATTTCTCTCTTTTCCTAAGTTACTAAATAAGTTTTAATTCAACTAAGGTAAAGTATGTTCAGGTTTTGTCAAATTACCGCGGTATAAGTAATACAGCAATCTTCATTCTCCTGTCTCACATGGATGTTTACACAGATAATCCCACTATTCCTAACCAGGTTAGGGAAACTGATCTAGGAAAATGTTCTTTAAAAGCTGAGACGAGCAGTTAAATAAATAATTATAAGAGGATGGTCAAAGGCAGTAACAGTGATATCATCATTGCTATGAGAAAAAAGTTTAAAAGAGAGCTTATATATTGTTCTTGAGTGAGTGAAGGCAAGCCTCACTGCCCTGAGTCCGTAAGGAGAAGGGCGGTATATAAGTCTAATTAATAAATAATAAATAAATAAAAAAGCAACTGCGTTCATTAACAAAGAAGAAAGAGATTGACATAAGAATATAAAATAATCGTATGTTCTGTAGTAACATCCATAGTAGGATTTTTAAAGTGCTGCTACCACATCTAAGGTCTCAGGCCACAATTGGACCCTCCACCATGCTAAAAACAGGGAAGCGGCCCTTTAGGAGCTGGCATCTCCCAGGTTCCAGGGAAAGCCACCCTATTTGAATTCACCATGTGTGCTGCTACACTGGGCCCGGTAAAGCCGCCACCAGTACGCCATTTCCTTCCAAAATATTGCAATGGCGGAACAGGCCACCACCAGCAAGTTGGCTCAGGCTGAATCTGGCAGGAAGGCCACCTCTAAGTCTGTCCCACCAACTATCCCAGGCAGAATTTAAGGGCCTCCAGAGGTGACAATGAGCCTTGGAATGCCAGTTTTTGCAGGCTGAAAAGGATCACGCCGATCTCAATGCCTAATTCTTAGTCAGTGCCAGGTCAGGATCCCATGGTCCAGAACCAGCTGAAGACCAGGACCTGTCCAGAGCCTTGTTGCCCAAGAGAGCTGACCAGCACTCCTCCAATGACACCCCTTCTTTGAGAGACTGTTTAAAGGGGGACCCCTTTGCTTGCTCTGTGGTTTCTCGTGGTCCTCAGCCTCAACTGGCACAGGATCCTTCTAACCTAGAATTGGGCGACTTATCTGAGGCAGTCCAGAACCTGATTAACAGGGCCATCACCACCGGCATTGGTGCAGGCATTCGAGAATGTCGCTCAACTTCGCTTGCCTCAGATCTTCTTTCACGACAGCACTGCATCTCTCCCTCTGCTAGCCTCACTGGGTCCCCTCAAAGGTCCCCAACGCACTCAAAAAGCAACGTTGACATGTTCTGGAAGAGGAGGCATGGAGGGATCCCAACTTGTCCGACGAGTTGGGATCCCTCCATTGCTCTTTCCAATGTCCCAGCCTTCACGGGTCTTTTCCCACAGGGATTGTTTAAATCCTTATTGTACAAGGCTAAGGTCACCTCCAGCCTCATTGACCCTGGATCGGCTGCCTCCACCTCGGCCACTACTCCAGGAACCAGCCACGGTCTTTTCTCAGAGTTGGTTACAGAGCAACTCTTCATCCTTGCTCCCAAGCTTTTCACTGATGTTGTTAAGAAGTAGTGGACCAACCCAGCTTCTCTGCCTACCCCCAGTGGAACTGACCATTGCAACTACAACATGGAGCCTGTGCTTGCCAACTTCTTACAGGTACCTCTGGTGGATGGCCCAGTGGCTGCACTTTTATCCCCTGCTCTATATCTCCCAGGGGACATGTCCGAAGGCCTTAAGCCTGAGGACAGGAAATTTGACCTGTCCTTTAAGAAAACGCACCAGGCTTCTGCCTGGGTGATTCAGGCTGCTATTGCGGCTTCATTCTTTAACCACTCTTCCCTGTTGTGGCTTCAACAGCTACAGTTCCATTTGCCTCCCCAGGAGGTCCACCTCCATCAGGACCTCAATAAGATTATTGCCATGGCCCAATTTTCAGCCGATGCCATGCTCAATGCCGTGAAATTTGCCTCCAAAGCCCTGGCCTCATTGGTTACATTATAGCGCCTGTTGTGGCTGTGTCAATGGCCAGCTGACCTCAGGGCCAAATAGCGCTTAGCTGTGGCCCCGTACGGGGACAAAATTATTCAACGACTCTCTTGAGCCACTATTAATAGAGGACAAAGACAGGAGGAAGGTTCTTCCTTCCACCACTAGGAGAACAGACCGCAGGGCCACACCCTATTACTGCAGGCAAACTTCCCACTTCTACCCTCAGGAGGGCAACACCCAGTGCCCTTATTCTCAGGGCACCTTTCGCCAACAATATAGGGGCTCCTTTCAAGACAAACCCAAATCCTTTGCTACACAAAAGTGGCCATTTTGCGGAATGGGCAATCTCCAGTTCCGTCACCAGAAATGACTTGCTCCTCAATGCTCCCATTGGAGGCAGGTTGAGCCTCTTTGTAGACCGGTGGGCCCTCATCACGACTAATTGCTGGGTCCTCCACACCACCAAACTCGGACTATCTCTGGAGTTCCTCTCCAGTCCCCCGACTCACTTTGTGCCATGCCCTGTCTCCAAGTCCTACCACAAGCACAGCCTCATGGAGCTGGCTATACAACTTCTCTTAGAAATCAAGGCTGTGGAGGAAGTTCCTCCCGATCAATGGAGACAGGGATTTTACCTCATCCTGTTCGTGGTACCAAAATGCTCTGAGAGCTGGAGAGCAATCCTAGACTTAAAATTGCTCAACACCCACCTGGTCTACAGGAGGTTCAAGATGAACTCTCTCAGGTCCATCTTGGAAGGGATGCATCTGGGGGACTTTCTAGCCTCCATAGACCTCTCTGAGGCCTATCTCCACATTCCCATTTTGCCGATCCACCGGCATTACCTCAGGTTCAGCTACGTGGGACGCCACCTCCAATACCATGCCTTGCCATTTGGGCTGGCATCAGTCCCATGCAGCTTCACAAAGATCTTAGCGTAGCCCATCTAAGATCCATCCCAGTATGGCTTCAGACCTACCTGGATGACATCTTAATCCAAGCCCCTACCCTTCAGAGGGCTCAGGCCAACTTACATCTAACCCTGCAAGTCTTACAATACCACGGGTTCTTAGTCAACTTACCCAAAAGTCAGTTGTCTCCACAAACCTGATTGACCCATCTGGGGGCAATAATCGACACCTGATTGGGACAGGTGTTCCTCTTTCATGAAAGACGAGACAATCTCAGGCTACTTATCTATCAAATCCTCCTGCAACCAAAGGTAACACTCCTCACCTTGTCAAAGCTACTTGGGAAGCTGCCATCGTATATAAATATTGTGCCCTGGGCCCATCTCCATGCACGCAGTCTCCAATGGTTTGGAGGGTAATTCTCAAGGTCATAGCAGAGGCCACAGCAATTATTCTAATCGCTCCTCATTGGCCACGGAGGCCCTGGTTCTCTGATCTGATCACTCTTTCAAAGTCACGTCCTTGGAGGATCCTTCCAGAGAGGATGTCTCTCAGCCAGAGGGTCATCAACCATCCGGAGCCCCAGTGGCTCCATCTGACTGCCTGGCTCTTGAGGGACTCCTCCTGAGGAAAGCATGCTATTCTGAGGAGGTCATCCGGACCATGCAAGTGGACAGGAAGAAGTCCACCATCAGAATCTACAACATCACCTGGAAGGTACTTATCTCATGGTGCTCCACACATGACATTAACCCTGTCTCAGCTTCTGTTCCACAGGTCCTGGACTCAACAATGGACTGGCGCACAACACGCTCAAGTGACATGTTGCAGCCCTTTCAACGGTTTTGTCACCCAGGGACGATGTGCCACTTTCTCAGCACCTGGCCATCTGCAGGTTCTTGCGCGGTGCATGCAATCTCCGTCCCCCCATTGTCCACCGCTATCCCTCCTGGGATTTGCCCCGTGTACTGCGGGCTCTCACTGAACCCCCCTTTGAACCTTTATGTACCTCAAGCCTCAGATACCTTACTCTTAAAGTGACTTTCCTGGTGGCCATTACATCAACGCAGCGCAAATCGGAGCTCGTAACTCTATCAGGCCCGATCTCTGTATCATTCATCCAGACAGAGTGATCCTTAGATTGGATCTGTCATTTGTTCCCAAGGTCGATTCCTGTTTCCATCGGACCCAGGAGCTTATTCTACCTAATTTCTGCCCAAGGCCTTCTCATCCCTTGGAGTGCAAGTGGCACATCTTGGATGTCCGCAGAGCACTCAAAATTTACATCTCTCAGACTGCACCCTCCAAATGATCTGAGGCTCTCTTTGTATCTTTCCAACCTACCTCATTGGGTTCTAAGGTGTCTTCAGCCACCATTGGCCGCTGGATCCAGGCATGCATTGCTCGGGCATACGATGTACAGGCATTACCAGTGCCCAGACACATTACTGCACACCAGGGGTGAAATGTAAAATTTGTTACTACCAGTTCAGTGGGTGTGGCTTGGGAGGGGTAATGTGACTGAGTGGGCATGGCCAATTTAAAAAAAAACTTTTCAAAGCATTTTTTCTAATGCTCTGAAAAGCCTCTGCCAATCAGGCAACTCAGCTGGGATCATCAGAGAGGTATTTTTAAAAAAACACCTCTCTGCCGATCAGGCAACTCAGCTGGGATAGTCAGAGATGCTTTTTAAAAAATACCTCTCTGCCAATCAGGCAACTCAGCTGGGATCGTCGGAGACTTTTCAAAGCATTTTTTTTTACCACCTCTTCGGCCAAGAGGTTGCAGAAAAAAATGCTTTGAAAAGCCTCTGATGATACCAGATGAGCCACTTGATCATCAGAGGCTTTTTTTTAAACTTTTAAAAGCATTTTTTTCATCGGAAGAGGTTGTAAAAAAATGCTTTTAAAAGTAAAAAAGAAGCCTCTGATGATCAAGTGGCTCAGCTGGGCATGGGTGGGGGGCACGCAGGGATTTTTGCTACCGGTTCTCTGAACCACCCGCCGCCATCACTACTGGATCGGGTGATCCGGTCCGAACCGGGAGCATTTCACCCCTGCTGCACACTCAACGCTCAGTGCAGCTACTACCGCTGCTTGGGCCATGCAAGCCTCCCTCAAGGAAATTTGCAGGGCAGCTACCTGGGCTACTCCTTTGCCTTTCATTAAACACTATCAGCTGGATGTCTTCGCTTCCACGGAGGCTTTCTTCAGCAGGAGAGTCTTGCAACAGGTGCCCCTAGCCTCGGGGGCTCCACGCTCTTAGGCTTCCCACCCTTAGGATGGGCTAGCTTGGGTATTTCCCACAGGATTATCTTCGTCAAACAAACTGGAGTCGACGGAGGCATATGGAGACGTGGCCAAAAACATCATGACTCAGTCTCTAGGCAGATCAACTGTATCAACCGATTCCTGACCCACTCCGCAGCCCCTGGAGAAATGGCGTTTACGGTAATGCCCCTTTCCTATCTCTCTAGTGTTTACTTAAAAGTGCTACTTGCATTTCTCTCTTTTCATCAGTTTGATCTACTTCCTGCCCATCTACTTTTTCTAATCAGGGAGAGTTTGGTTATTATTTTCAAAGCCCTCCAGGTTCCTCCAGGGAAAACAGTTCTGCCTGCTCCTGTCGTGAGAAGGGGCTGGACTGGAAGATCTCTGAGGTCCTTTCCAGCCCTATGAATTTATATTTTTTGTTCTTATTTCAACCAAAAAGATTGTAATCTAGTATTTATTGCCCTGGGTATAAACTTCTTTAAAATCAGGAAGGATTACTTTTATGTAAAGTCAAAAGAATAACAAAAGAAGAATGTAGTGGTGGGTTGCTACCGGTTCGCCCCGGTTCAGGTGGTGGGAGACTCCACCCACCTGCCTGGAGGTCTTTGTGCATGCACAGAAGCTTCTGCACATGCGTAAAAGTGGCGCGCACACACGCAAGCGCCCACAAGCAAATCGGTAGCAACAGGATTTGAAACCCACTACTGGAAGAATGAGACATTGCCTAAAATCTAGGTAAAGAGAAATTTTGCATTTTATTTTTTGTAAGACTTTTTTTTAAAATTCCTGTTCTTAACAAAAAGAAACCCTAATATCAGCCAATCAAATTTTGTAAATGTGGGTATGTGCATTATACGTTTAATGAGATTTACCAGACTGCTCATCTCCTATAAAGGGAAATACGTTGGTGATGCTTACTGGATCACTACCTTACGTACATCTTTAAATAAATAAATCCCAGCTTAACTTCCGGTGCTTTGATTCTAGATGTTTCATGGGGGGTGGGGGGGGCGGGAGTTTGTGCTTCAACCATTTATCCATTCATTTTTACACAACATATATGAAAATGACATCTATTTGCCATCTTCTATGCTTTCTGTTCTTTTTTCCACAAAAGAGGAAAACCTGACTTTTGGATGGGGAGGAGGTGAAGAGAACAGTAGTGCAATGCAATTTTCATAGCATGTGATTAGTGTTCAATATAAGTCTTCTAATTTACCAAAAGATACAGTTTTAAAATGTGCAATGATGCATATGACAGATTTGCCTATTGCCATTTAGTTATTCATTATGAATGCCTACCACCTTATTAATTGTTTAATTGATAATATAATTCACATTAAAATGTGTGGATTTAATGGATCCCCCATTTTGTAGACTTTGGGTACAAAGGACACATTACGGTCCAGACCGTCTCCCCAGATAATGCTCAATCATACTGCATCTAACATAGATCAGATGAGCCGGTCAGTCATATAGTAATGTTGTGATTTCAATACCACTTTATGACATTGTTGTAGAGGAGAGGCATTGTATGATCACAGACAGATGCTACATGAACTCATCTCCGCATGAGAATCAAAGTCCTCTTGCTGGTTATTAATTTAGCAATACATATGGGATATATCTTCTGCCCCACTCAATCCACTATTTCGGTCACAAACCTCTGTTCTAAAAGTTGGGTTCTGAAAAAAAAATAGATATTTTATAGAAAACTTTCTTACAATCCAGAACAAATATTGGGCAATTACAGTGCAATTTCAACAACAGATTAAAAACAATTGCTAGGAATAAATACTGTGATTCCTGTTTTTAAAGATAACAGCTCAAAAGAAGTAAGTATTCCCTTTCCTACGGCGACATTCCTTCAGTTTTTGTGGATGGGACACACAGAAAAACCTGTGTGCTTCTGAGAGCATCAGATAAATTAAAATGCGGCTTGTACAATACAGCACTAGACACACAACTTTTGCGCAGCGGTGGGCTGCACTTCAAAGACAGCTTGGGCCAGAACAGAGAAATGGGTCAGGCCAGGACAAAACCCAACTTGATTTAATTTAAATTAAATGTGAATTAAAATGAAATTAAACACAGTTAAAATGATTACTCTCCATGTATTTAATCATCTCCCCCTTCTGTTACATTAAAAATTACATATGATGGCAACTCTTGGAAAGGCTCTAGGGGCTGCACTCAAAGCTTTTACAGGCCAGCCGTGGCTACGGAGCCTCGTGTTGTGCTTCGATGGAGGGGCAAAGACTGAGTAGCCTCAGGAGCAACTTTTCTAGCAGTCTTCTGCCATGGCTGCCCCGAAAGAATTGTGAAGATTATTTGTAAGATACTGCATATTCTCCATCACAGCACTAGGATTCCTTGGAAATTTCCCAGAAGCTCCAGTTCCTGAGGAAAGAGACAATAGTGGCCAATATGTTTCTTTGAAGGACTGCTTCTAATATTGTTCTCTGCTTGTAATGAGAGAGTGTGTCAAGTGTGAAAGATCAGGTCCACACATCAAGGTCCAATTAAAATGATTTACTGGCCCTGGGTACTCATGCCTATGCTCAGGCCGGGGGTGGGGGGTTCAAAAATTTCAGCAATGGGTTCTCTGCCTGCTTGCTGGGTGGGCATGGTCCTGGTGGGCATGGTCCTGGTGGGCATGGCCTAGTTGGCCTCCTGCCTCACGGCGGGGGAGGGTGTTTTTGCCTTTCCAAGGCTTTGGAAGCTTTCCTCAAGCCACTGGGAGGGCAAAAACTGCCTCCCCTGGCTCTGGAAGCCCTCCGGAACTTCTGGGAGGCTTCTCCTGAGCCTCTGTGTGGTCTCTGCACTTACCTCGCATCCAAAGTTGGTCGCATGGAGACTCCTGGTAGGGGAGAGGCGGGGCGGGCAGGGCCAGCCGGGGGTGGGATTTGGAGGTTCTCCGAACCGGCCATAACGTTAGTTACGGTTTCTCCCGAACCCGGGCAAACCCATATCAGCCCACCATTGGCTCAGGCAGTGGTGGGTTCCTCCTGGTTCCACCTGGTTCCGCTGAGCTGATAGCAGTGACGATATGACATCACCAAACCGGTTCTGCTACCCCCGCGACCCCCGCGACCCCCGCGACCCCATCCCGCCTCATTATTCTTACCTTTTATTTGGCCCTATCCCCCAATCTATTGTTGCCTCCTGAGTCCCAGCTGATGGGCTATAAGGAAAAAAAAATGCTTAAACTCTTGCCCCGGGGCTTCAAAGGGCCGCCCTACAGCTGATCAATGGTAAAAGGCAGTTTGGTGGTAGACCGGTGCCTCCAAAAATAAATGGGTAGACCAGTGCCTGCAAAAATAAATGGGTAGACCGGTACATCTCTGCAAGCAGTTAAAAGCCTGGTAGACCAGTACCTCTGCTAAATCCTAAAGAATTGTCACATGACCATTAAGCCACGCCCACAAAATAAGTCATGCCCACAGAACTGGTAGTAAAAAATGTTAGAACCCACCCCTGGGCTCAGGCATATTCTCAACTAATGATTAGCATTTGCTAGGAGTTAGATAAGGCTTAATAGAATTCAAGAGGGGTTGGACTTAGTCTGTTTGTGGCTACTTAGAGATTCCAGGCTGATTTCTCTTTTAACTCTCTCCTCAAGTTCTGCCACTCCTACACCCTACAGAATGCTAAATATATTCTGGGTCTCACTTCAGAGGCAAGTGCCTGGAATGCGAATAAGTCAATTGTATTAGTTTTGCCCCCTGAAATAGAAAATCCTGGATATATTGACATTGCTAAGGTTTTTGTATCTGTCCAATTCTTATATGTTGTTAGGGAAGCTCAATCAAATAGTATTAAAGATGTTACAATTGCTAAAAGAAAATTTTAAAATCCCTTAGTAGTTCGGCACATTACAATACAGATTATATTCAGTGAAAGTTGCTCAATTAACAGTTATTCCATAGTACCACATAATTAGGCCGGACCCACAACATAACACTTCTAATTATTTAACACATTCTTTGATGCTTCTGTATCTCTGCATGTCTTCGGTTCTCGCATGTACCATAGTACCAAGATACAGCAGCATGGATGAGCTTGTCCCTATAGAGCTCAGAGGAGGATTTTTCCTCTTATATCAGGGAGAAACATTTTGATGTCCTCTTGTTAGCCTGGATTTCAAATATTCTGTCATTGTGTCATATGAAGAGGCTATGAGAACTGTCATTCAAAATAATGGAGAAACACCGAACTGTCCATGACTCAATGTGACATTTCACTATTTCATTGCTCCTTCAAAGCTCTTTAGGGATAGATTGGATAGACTGAAAGAAGACCTACAGTATTCTTACCTAAATATTTATATCAAACAGGCCTTGTAGATGCTTTTTAGGTGTGCTTTTTTATTTCTGTATGATCTCTATTTCTATCCACCTACTCCCCAACTTGGATTAATGATATGCAACTTTTTTTTTTAGTTTTCCATCCCACTTTAAAAATCTGGACAGTTTTTGAATATTTCCCCCCCCCACACACACACTTTTTTCATGCTAGTTCAAAAGGACTGTAGGGGGTTCAATTACTCTTTGTTGGCAATTAAGCCAATGAAAAGATCTTGATTTCTTAAAAAAAAAAAACATGACAGTCATGATTTGGAAAGCAGACAGGATTAAAGAGGAAACTGATATAGAAACCAAGCCAGAATCAATGCAGAACCCATTTCTGATGTACTGTAGAGCAAAACAAATCCTGAAACTTCGGGATATTGCTGTGGAAAGACCTAAGGCATGCTTAGCATTATTAATGAACATTACTGGTCTCCAAAATGTATATATGGGTTTTCCAGAACCTAGACTGATCAGCCAATTCAGTAAATTTATTGCAAGGCCCATAATAATATTGACTGTATCCCTCTGTAGGAGTGACAAGGCTGACAGTGATATTTTCTGATTCCTGCAAGAATCTCAACTGGGCATCCCACATCCCCAAAATGTAGCACTCCTTCTTATCCTGTTCCATGTTTGGCTGATGAAGATGTGAGCACTAAAAGGAGGAAAGTTAATGATGCATCACGGCCAGCCTGCCTACACCAGGCAGAGTCACCCCACAGGACCGACCTGCTGTCCATGGACAGCTCTCTTGATGGGCAAGGGCTTGCGGAAAGGAGCCAGGGCAGAGGCTTCCCTCCCTGTATCTTCTCCTCCCTTGGTCCCAACCTGATGCTTGACTTACAATCACCAACCAGTTTGCAGCTTCCAGTCCCCAAAGAAAGACTAAAGTTAAAACATCTGTTAATTTATAAACCAATTTAACCATGACTGGTTAATAAATAGCGAACAGCTGCCAATTCCACTACCCCTTAGCTCAGAAGAAGGGCACTCTGGGAACTAGGATGGGAACAGATTAATTGAGCTGCCTTTTTAAAAACTCTGCTCTTTCTTGGGCACACATGTGGCTTTCTTTCACCCCTCCCCATCAATTCTCTGGTTAGAATTATTCCCCCAGAACTGAAGATAACTTTCTTTAGGAAATTGAAGATTTGTAAGCAAGACAGATAGAAGTATAACAAATGGAAAGATGTTCATTAATCTGAGGGCTGATGCTGTTGGTTTTCCGAAATAGAAATGCTAAAGAAATTAGATTCTAACCCTTTATGGGATGTACTTTTTGTTCTGAATACCTTTACTTCCAGTCTCTGCATGAATGAGGGCTGATAATAATTCCTCACGAGTTAAAAAGCGTACACTTCATATTAAATAATGTAGAGACAAAGAAACTTGAACAATGCATCAGTTTTCCCATAGAAACTATATAGGGCCAGTGAATCATAGCTTATATATATCAGGCTAAACTATAATGCGGAAACTGGATATCATAAGTCATTATATGGAAACTGGATATCATAAGTCAAATATTGTTCATCTCATATATTTCAACTCTGAGATTATTCATATTTGATATGTTTCCTAAGGCATACTACAGGTTGAATTTGGGACACATCATATACTATTCCTCTTTCTTTGAAAGGGCATATGGAGAAACAACCTTGGCATCTTTAAGATGCATGGACTTCAATTCTCAGAATTCCTCATCAACATCTTAATAGCGCCAAGAAAAACACTGCTGTAATGGATCAATAGCTCCTTAAGTGAAAGACCTACTAGGACAAAAGCCTGCAAGTCAGAGAAAGTCTTCATCTTTCTCCCAGATATGCTACCTTTCTAGATGTAGACATTGGAATGTGCCATTTTGCAGATTTCCACTTCAAATTGTAATTCTACAATTTAAAAAAAGTCAACCGTCTTACTGAATGGCTTACACAATATTCCACACTTTGTGGCTTTTTAATTTTGCCATCTGAAGCAACTCTCTCATTACAACACACAGTTTAATTACGCATAAGAGGAAAGCCATTTGGTATTAGAGCTGCCCCGTGATAATTTGCCATCTAAGGAAAATGACAAAATGGCATTGCTGCCCACCAATTCCAAGTACAAAAAGCAAATAGATTGGAAGATGATCCAATCTTAGCAAGGATTGGTAGCAAGGGAGTGTCCCTATGATCAGGTTAGCAAGCCAGTCTATGATAGCAGTAAAGGCTGAACCGCATCCTGAGTCCTTATTTTCCTGACCCACAATAGCCTCTCCTTCCTCAGGCAGATGATTCACTGAGCAGCCAGGCCTGGCTTTCTAAAACTATCTAAAACGATGGGTGGGAGCCCAACTACAGTTCTGTAGATTGGATTCATAATTTATCTATTCCCCAAAGAAAGCAAATCTGAACCACAGATCCTCCAGACCACTGCAGATGCAATCCAGGGGTGAAATGCTCCCGGTTCGGACCGGCTGGGGCGATAGCGGCAGGCAGTTCAGAGAACCAGTACCAAAAATCCCTGCCCCCCCTCCCATGCCCAGCTGAGCTGCACGATCATCAGAGCCTTTTTTTTCTTTTAAATGGCTCTGACGAGCCAAGCTTTGATGATCCCAGCTGAGTTGCCTGCTAACCGCTAGTAAAAATCCTTCCCCCTCCCCTCGGCTCCAGCTAGCTGATGATCGCAATGCCTACCTTTCTTCTCTTGCTGTAATACCTGCAATCTACTGCATCAGCAAGCAACTGAATCTCCCTGCCTGCAATCAAGCTCATTGGTGAGCAGCTCTATCTGCCTGCCTGCCTTGTACCTTCTTATTGCAGGGGTCTCCAACTTTGGCAACTTTAAGACTTGTAGACTTCAACTCCTAGCAAAGCTGGCTGGGGAATTCTGGGAGTTGAAGTCCACAAGTCTTAAAGTTGCCAAGGTTGGAGATCCCTGTTCTATTGGGTAAGTTTTTCCCCCTTTGGGAGCTTTAAAAAAAATAGTTAACTGGGGTTTTTTTTAGTTGTTCTTTTTTTAGACCTAGCCATTTAAAGTTTAGGAAGTAATTTAGCTGCTTTTATATAAAAATAAAAATAAATTAAAATAATATTTGTGCAGCTTTCTGAGATTTAGTGTAGTGTTTTATTCTAACTACACAAACACACAAAATCTCACAAAGCTGTATGTGGAATTTTGTGTGTGTAAAGTGTGAAAGTTGGTTTTTTTGGGCTTTTTGTGGCTGTGTGAGGTTCCTGCTAGTTGCAGGGGCCATTTTGGGTATGGCACAGCTGCTTTTACATTATGGGTGAGTCAGCTGTGTTGTGTTTTGTAGGTTAAAAAAGGGCAAAGAAGTGACATTGACTTGGCAACACCCATCCAGTCACCTTACCACCAAGCTCTGCCCACTAATTAAGCCATGCCCACAAAACCGGTAGCAAAATTTTTTAGATTTCACCCCTGATGCAATCTGTAGATTGGTAAGTAGTAATTTTCAGATAAGGGCCAGCCTATCCAACTTGAACAATAAAGGTTAGGATGCAGCTGTAGAAATTCCCAATCCAGGGGTCCACCAGGGTTCAAACATTTGCAGTGCATCTGGATTCTTTTCTCCCAATGCCCCTCTGTCAGACTGAAGGCATGAGAACACTGCGTGAGACATGAGAACACTGGAAGATTGAAGATACTGTTTTCCATCCATGTGGTAGGTTCCTGGGGGTGACCTTAATCTACTGTGTTGCCAATTTAACCTGGTCACTATGAAAAAATAAATCAAATTACTTGACCATATCCTGAATATTAATCTAGATCAGTGGTTGGTTCCTCCCGGTTCGGCCCTGTTCCGTCGAGCTGGTAAGCAGTGACGATATGACATCACCGAACCGGTTCGCCCCACCCCCACCCTCCCCCTCCTCCCCCTTGCATTATTCTTACCTTTAATTTGGCTCCTCCCCCAATCTATTGATGCCTCCTGATTCCCAGCTATTGGCTAGAAGGAAAAAAACTGTTTAAACTCTTGCCATGGGGCTTCAAAGGGCCGCCCTACAGCTGATCAATAGTAAAAGGCAGTTTGGTGGTAGACTGGTGCCTCCAAAAACAAATGAGTAAACCAGTGCCTGCAAAAATAAATGGGTAGACCAGTGCCTGCAAAAATACATGAGTAGACCAATGCCTGCAAAAATAAATGGGTAGACCAGTGCCTGCAAAAATAAATGAGTAGACCAGTACAGCTCTGCAAGCAGTTAAAAGCCTGGTAGACTAGTACCTCTGCTAAATCCTAAAGAATTGTCACATGATCATCAAGCCATGCCCACAAAATAAGCCACACCCACAGAACCGGTAGTAAAAAAATTTAGAACCCACCCCTGATCTAGATACAAGTCTGATTTAAGAGGTCACACTCAGAATGTGATTCAAGGTCAATATTTATCTGTCTAGGTTAATTTTTGCAAGTGTTCAGATTTTATTTTATTTTTTTAAAAATAGAATGTGTGAATGTGTCAAAAGTACTCTAGAGAAACCACCATTTTCAACCAACATTTGCATGCTTTTATAACTTATATCTTGCTTCATTTTGGGAACCTGAGCAGCTTATGGTATTAATATAAGAAGATTTTGAAAATCATTTAATACAGTCATAATCAAGCAGTCTGATGTACCAAAATTTGTGAGCAGCATTTTTTCAATGCCAATCCAATTCAATCAGAATAAAGCTGGAAGGGACTTTGGAGGTCTTCTAGTCCAATCCTCTCCATCCCCTGCTCAAGTAGGAGATCATTTCAGATAGGTGGTTGTTCATCTTTTCTTAAAAACATCCAGTGATGAAGCACCTACAACTTCGGAAGGCAAGCTATTCTACTGGCTAATTTTCTCACTGTTAGGAAGTTTCTCCTTAATTCCAGGTTCTTTCTCTCCTTGATTAGTTTCCATCCGTTGTTTCTTGCCTTGCTTTCTGGTGCTTTGTAAAATAAGTTGACCCCCCTCTTCTTTATGGCAGCCCCTAAAATACTGGAATATTGCTATCATGTCACCCCTAGTCCTTCTTTTCTCTAGACTAGCCATGCCCAATTACTGCAACATATGTTTTTCCCTCCAGGCCCTTAATCATCTTAGTTCTTCTTCTTTGCACTTTTTCCAAAGCCTCAACATCTTTTTGTAATATAGTGACCAAACCTGGATGCAGTATTCCAGGTGCGGTCTTACTAAGGATTTATAAAACGGTACTAATACTTCAGATGATTTTGATTCTGTGCCTCTGTTTATACAACCAAGTATTGTATTAGCTGTTTTGGCTGCTATCACAAACTACTGGCTCATGTTTAAGAGATTGTCCAGTAGGACTCCAAGGTCCCTGTCACTGTTACTGTTTTTGAGCCCAGTTTCACTTAATCTGTACTTGTAACTTTGGTTTTTCTAGGTGTAAAACTTTACTTTTCTCCACATTAAATTTCAAGTTGTTGGATAGGGCCCATTGTTCAAGTCTGTCAAGTTCTTTTTGGACCCTAAGGTTGTCTTCTGGGTTGTTAGCTACTCCTGCCAACTTAATGTTATCTGCAAATTTGATGAGTTCCCTTTCTATTCCCTCATTTAAATCATTTATGAAGATATTGAAGAGTACTGGGTCTAAGATGGAACATTGTGGTACCCCACTGCTTACTGTCTTCCATGTAGATGTAGTACCATTAAGGACTACTCATTGAGTACGGTTTGTCAGTCAGTTAAAAATCCATCTGATTGTGATACTGTCTATCTCACATTTTTCTAGTTTACCAAGAAGTAGGTTGTGGTCCATTTTGTCGAATGCCTTGCTGAAGTACTAAGTCCACAGCATTTTGCTGGTCTACTAACTTGGTCACTCTGTCAAAGAATAAAATAAGATTAGTTTGGCATGCTCTGTTTTTAACAAACCTATGCTGGCTACTAGTTATAACTTTATTTGTACTAGATATTCACAGATCTTTTTAAAATTATTTTTTTAAGTATCTTCCCAGGTATTGATGTTAGATTGATTGGTCTGTAATTTCCTGGGTGTGTTTCCTCCCTCCTTTTTTTTTTTAAGATGGGAACCACATCAGCTTTTTTCCAATCCTCTGGTTGTTCTCCAGTGCTCCAGGATTATTTTAAAGCTTTGGTACAATGGTTCTGAGATAACATCTGCCAATTCCTTCAGAACTCTTAAAATGTAATATATTGGGTCATGGTGATTTATATTCATCAAGACCAAACCGTGTTCTCTTACCAGTTTCTTGCTTATTTTTATTTTTATTTCTGATCTGCCTTTCACATGTTTTTGGTAGGTTGGGCTATAGTTTATTTTTGTCTGAAGACTGATGCAAAGAATGAGTTAAGCAGCTCTGCTTTTTCTTTACTGTCTGTTACTTCCTTGCCATATCATCTCTTTAGTGGACCAACTGTTTTCTAGACTTTTTTCCTTGCTATTTATATATTGAAAGGGACTTTTTAAATTATCTTTGACTTTGTTCATTCTGAAACTTTGCATTCCTGACTTCATCTTTGCAGATTCCGGCTATCTGCTCATATTCTGCCTTAGTTATGTGTTCTTATTTCCATTTTTTGTACTTATCCTTTTTGACTTTCAATTCATCAGAGAGATCTTTATGCAGCCATATTGGTTTCTTCTTGGATTTCTTGTTTTTCTTTTTCAGTGGCATTGTGTTGGACTGGGCTTTTATGATCATATTTTTTAGTTTCCCATGTTTTTTAGTTGTCTTCCACTTTAGGATTTTTATCCATGGAATTTTTCTTAGTCTCTCTCAAAGTTTGTTAAAATTAGCTCTTTTAAAGTTGAAGACACTGGTTGGATTATATTCTATTGCTTGTGTTTGCATTATGTTGAATTCAGGGGTGGGTTCTAAATTTTTTTACTACCGGTTCTGTAGGCGTGGCTTATTTTGTGGGTGTGGCTTGATGGTCATGTGACAATTATTTAGGATTTAGCAGAAGTACTGGTCTACCAGGCTTTTAACTGCTTGCAGAGTTATTCTGATCTACCCATTTATTTTTTCAGGCACTGGTCTATCCATTTATTTTTGCAGGCACTGATTTACTCATGTATCTTTGCAGGCACTGGTCTACCCATTTATTTTCGCAGGCACTGATCTACTCATGTAGTTTTGCAGGCACTGGTCTACTCATTTGTTTTTTTTAACACTGATCAGCTGTACGGTGGCCCTTTGAAGCCCCATGGCAAGAGTTTAAACAGTTTTTTTCCTCTAGCCATCAGCTGGGACTCAGGAGTCAGCAATAGATTGGGGGTGGGGCCAAATAAAAGGTAAAAATAATGTGGGGGTGGGTGGCAGGGGGAGCAGGGGGGGCAGAACCGATTCAGTGACATCATATTGTCACCACTACTGGCTCGGCAGGACCAGGCCACACCAGGAAGAACCCACCACTGGTTGAATTCCAATATGACATGGTCATTCTCATCCAAATTTCCAACAATGTCAATTCCCTCTATTACTTCTTAGATTTAAGTGTAGTATAGCTTTCCCTCTAGCTCCCTCCTCTATCTTTTGGATGACAAAGTTGTCAGCTAAAAGTTGCCATTTTGAAGAGGCATGTTTCTATGGTACTCCAAAAATATACTAAAAAGGAAGTAATCTGGATATCTGTCAGTAAGAGATAAGAGGGGGGGCATCACTGAGAAGGCTGAAACCCAAGATTGCTGAAGATGGCATTCCTTTGATTATGAGACCTTCAAAAAACCCTTTCTCCCATTTTTTTCCTCCCATTTATTGCATTTATCAATGCAATAAATCTCCCAGACTGATAGATCCAACTTAGTCACAGAGATATCCACATCCAGGTCCGGAGTCATCTAGATATTTTAAAATGGCAATAATACAATAACACAGTAATCTAATCTTAAAAATAAAAGGGCGGGAAGGACTGCAAATAAAGCTTTTGATAGAGGAAAGACTATAACTGACATACATCATGTAATTGTGAAAAGGCCCTTCTGGCAATAGCCTCTACCTGTTATTTAAACAGGAGCTGGAGATTCAGGGTTATTGCCATATTGCAGCTCACTTCAGTGGGGCTATCTAGAATTAATTTCATATTTAGAATGAAACAGACTATTTCTGGGCTCAGATGATTTCCAAATCCACAGGGACTAAGAACAGGATTCAATTTAAGCTTAGTTTTCTGCTTTCAGATGCATAGCCTCCAGGAATTGGGTCTAAATTTTTACCACATCTGCTTATCCCAGAGTAAAGTTATATACGTGCAGAGTTCAGTGGTGGGTTCCAACCGGTGTTACCACCGGTTCTCTTCGCGCACGGGCTTTGTGCGTGATCACCACATACGCGCTTGCTGCACTCGTACACACGCCAAACTTGCACTCCACACAAGCGCATTAGGTTTCTGTGTGGCAATCCACTCTGCCATGCCTATCAGCTGGGCTAAAAAACAAGGAATAAAGGTAGGAATAAAGTGGGAGCAGGCAGGAGGGCCCAGCTCCCAGTCAAAGAGAACCAGTTCGGTGACGTCACATCGTCACCACTACCAGTGGTTGCTCTCGGTTTGGCTGAACCGGGCCAAACCGGGAGCAACCCACCACTGGCAGAGATATACAGCAAGATACTATACATTTATTTATTCATTGAGCCATTGATCTAAATCAGATCTGGATAATCCAGGTTGGAAACTGCAATTTTCTAGGTTACACAATAGTTGTCTCCATTTGTGCAACCTTTTGACCCTAGACTAGAATTGCACTTCAGATTTTAAATAATATTGCCTTTTTCTGATTTTAATTTACATTTTGTATGGGGCTCTTTAAGAATGAGCTCCTTGCCAATGATGAGGTGACTACTTTTTTGAAAACTACACAGTGGGAAGCAATTTCCAACATCCTTTGTTCTATATATGTTGATGGGGGCTGATGGGATTTATACATCAGCAAAATCTGGAAAGCCACAGATTCCCATTTTTGCCTTCAGCCATATGGGTATCTGGAATAATGGCCATTCTAGAATTGGCTACATCCCTTTTTGGGTTGATGTAATGCAGCTGCCTACCAACCAGTGTACCCGCTGGGAGTTGGGCAGTTGAAGTAGAAAATTAGAGATAGATCTAGGAAATGGGATTCAGCATTAAAAGTCTAATCTTCTGTGTTGTTGACTTTTTAAAATGAAAACAGTGTACTCTGCTTCAATTAGCTTTGATATCAGTAGGACACATGCTTTCTTTCCATAAAATCTCACTGAAGATATAACGTAGGTGGTGACATTAAGTTAAATTAGGTTATCTTCGTTCAATTTGATTTTCCGAATTGTGACACCAGCAATTACTTCTGTAAACATTGTGCAGCCGCAGCCTAATCATGTGCTATACAAATAAGTGCTGTTCTGTAGGATGCCTCAAATGAAAACAGAGGCCTCAGAGGTTAATCTTAATATCCATATAGCAGGAGGAAATTCTTCAGGGATTTTAGTCCCAAGTTATTTAAGGCTTTAAAGTTTTAAAACCAACCATTTCAATTATGCTCAGAAAGCTGGCACCAATACACTTGATTAAAAATTGGCAAGATATATATTCGATGTATCCAATCCAAGTCAACATTAACAAATTAACAAATGTCCAAACAGTGGACAGTTCCATTTACAACACATTGAAATAGTTTCTATGACATATTATCTGTGGATACTTAAATGGGTGATAAGAGGAGAAAGTTACTTGGACCACCAATTGTGGTTCTAAATCTCAAAGCATTATCTCAAGCTCCATATCTGAACTTCGAGGAATAGTGGAACTACATCCAGAAATCTGCATATAAATAGCCTCTCATAATTCATCACCCTATTTGTAGGCAGAAAAAGCAGGGGTGGAAGAGAGATCGATGCAATAAATCTTTCTAGAGCCCAGTTTCTTAAACTATGGTCTGAGGACCCTTGATTCCATAACCCTAGGCTGCCAGATATTGAAGGATTTGCAAAATTTAAACCAATCTCTTAGTATTATTTTTTATTTGTTTAGAACATAAGGCTTTTCATGAAAAATGTTTTATTTATGTTAATATATAATGAGTTCAGTACTGTTATTTTTACATGATTCGGTAAATATTCTACCAATACAAATGATTTTAATTTTTATAGGTAAATATTGATCAATATAATCTACACAAACAAAAGCTTAAGAAGTTTAAGAAACATTCTTCTAGAATAGAGATTTTTGAGTGATTTTGTGCACTCAAGGATTACAAGTAGCAATTGAAAAAGCACAGTTTTTCTTTTCTCTGGTTTTGGTGTTGTTGAATATAAATATAAATGGCAGCAGAAATAACCATGTCAATAGATCATGCCATGCTCTACATTAGAGATGGGGAACTGTGGCCCACTTTATAATTTGTGGACTTCAACTCCCAGAATTCCTGAGCCAGCACTTCAGTTCTGGGCATTGAAGTCTACAAGTCTTAAAAGGGATATAGTTTCCCACTTCTGCTTTAGATCTAACATCAACTTTCTTCAATCAAGGAAGCTTACAGTGATTCAAAAACTTCTTAATATACGTGAACTTTGAATTGTTGAAAGTGCTGTATAAAAGTGAAATATTGTTTATTGGCATAGAAGCCTGGCAGCAAGAAATAATCCTGTGGAATTTGCAGCTTGAAGTCACTGCTTCCTATCATTTCAGAGTTTGAGGTTGATTGATAATAAGAGAAATAAAAGATCATGGTTGAAAAGATGTGTACGGTCTTTTCAGCCTGTATCTTTGTACTCTGAGTTGCTTAGTATTGGTCTGAATGAAGGACCACCTTCTAGAAAATACTTCCCATGCTCTGTGCTTTAATTGATTATGTACATCAGGCTAGAAATGCAGTTTTGGAATTTGGTTTGTCTCTAATTACAATGATCACATCCACCTGAACTCTCCTATTCCCTTCCCCCCTTCTTCTCTTCACCATCAATAATGCATGGCTTTGTGTTTATTGCTACTTAATTAATCCACACTTAGGAAAATTAAAAGCCTACAGAATTCCCCAAAGTGGTTTGGAAGAAGGGGCAATATGCCATCATCATGACTATAGGCCAGGGGAAGTTGACAGGAGGAAATGGTTGAAACGGGAAAACCCATCTAGCTACGATCTCCCGTGGGTTCCCAAGAGTGAGATCCCTATCTCCTCATGTAGAATGATGGGATACTGTAAGCTCCAAAGCAGCAAAAATCACTCATGGTTGTAAATGAAAATCGTAAGCAATGTCAATAAAGGTTCCAACAAGAGATAGGGCTGGCACAGTTATTGGACATGTGAAATTACTTTCATTGGTTATGTTGGTACGAATTTGTGAAGTTATAGTTCCATATCTGGAACATCCCAGTTGGGGAAATAGACTGACCTGTGGTCAATCCAATTCTTCCCTCAAGTAAATTAGGGTACAATTGTGTTGTGAAATACTAAATGTTTACACACAGAACCTGTTCAGATTACTCCTACCTACCATGCAGCCAAACTCATATAACCTCTGAGAAGTCTTCCCTTAATCTTGTACTATTCAATTCCACAGCCTCTTCCATCTGAAGTTTCTTACTTAGAAAACAAAACAAAACAATAATCCTGTCAGGTGGGTTGGGCTGAGAAAGAGTGACTGGCCCAAAGTCATCCAGTTGGCTTTCATAGCTAAGATTGGACTAGAACTCACAGTGTCCTGCTTTCTAGCCTGGTGCCTTAACCATTAGACCGAACTGGCTTTCCTTAAATCACTTCCATCCATCCTTAGATTGTAAGAGCTGTAAGAGCTGCGGGGGTGCAGTGGTTAGAATGCAGTACTGCAGGCTACTTCTGCTGACTGCCAGCTGACTGCAATTTGGCAGTTCAAATCTCACCAGACTCAAGGTTGACTCAGCTTTCCATCCTTCTGAGCTGGGTAAAATGAGGACCCAAATTGTTGGGGGTGATACGCTGACTCTGTAAACAGCTTAGAGAGGGTTGTAAAGCACTGTGTAGTGGTATATAAGTCTAAGTGCTAAGTGCTATTGCTAGTAGGTCCTGAGGAAAGATAGGAACATAATAAGAACTCAAATGAATTAGGCTAAGATCCATCTCAATTTCTCATTTTGTTTCTCACAGTGGCCAACTGGTAGCTCTGCTTGCTTGCTTGCAAGTAGGAAGCATAGACATTTCCTTCCCACTATTATTGTCCTGCAACTCTTATTTGGATCCATGTTGCTTCCAATCTGGAACACTAAATCATCAGATTAATAAGCTTTGACACACCTGTACCTTTATGAATATATTTATCTATTTCTAAAATCATTCATTAATGACCATCATCCTATACCTTGAATACCCCAGTGAAATGAAATGTGGTATGAGGAACTCTTTCTTTTGATTGCATTAAATATTTTTTGAATGGCCTCTAGTTCTAATATTTTGGGGTGAGGGATTTCTCCCGGTCTTCTTTCTACATTTGATACACCATAGTCATATCCCTTCCCACCATCATTTTACCAACATAAAAGCTTCCAAATATCCTAAAAATTATTCATAAAGAAGGTGTTCAGGCTCTCTAATAATTTTAATTGCCATCTTCTGCATTTTTCCAGCTTTATTATACTCTGTTTCAAATGTGATTATCAGAATTGTACACAGTACTCCAGATGCAGATGGATCATATTTTTGTATAAGGGCATTATAATGTTGGCATTTTTATTTTCATTTCATTTCCTAATGACACTGTATGAAATTTGCCTTTTTTCACTCTGCCACATACTAAATTAATATCTACATTGTGTTATCCTTTCTTTCTTTCTTTCTTTCTTTCTTTCTTTCTTTCTTTCTTTCTTTCTTTCTTTCTTTCTTTCATTATTTATGTATTTATTTATCAATCAAACTTCTTAAATGCCCATCTACCTAGTAAAGAGGCTCTGGGTAGTGTACAATTTAATTAATATAATAAAATGTTAAAAACCAAATAATTTAGGTTTAAAAATTTTTTAAATGTAAAACATTATAAAATTACAAAAATAGAGAAATCCAAGATGGGGGAGATTAGGGGTTGTTAATAAAGGTGGAGAGTGGGGTTCTCATGGGGCCAACCAACCCTATGGCTGTGTGGGGCCCTGTATCCCCCAGCCAAGGTTTTGACCCCTTTGCAGAAGGGCAAGAAATTCAGAGCTTTCTTCAACTCTGAGGGAAAAATGTTCCCACAAAACAGGGGTAGTGGCAGTGGCAGAGAAGGCCCTTTTCCTGACCCCATTATAACTCCAAGATCTTTACCCTGGGTATAATCCATCAATCTGTACCTGAAATTAGTGCTTTTGACACATTCACATTACGTTATGTTCGCATTTGACCATTGAACAATTTAAAGAGAGGTTCTTGAAATCTTCAGAATTATTTTTTCTCTACACTGAATGGCAGGTTTGGCCCACTCACATCTTCCTCCCAAGTCAAGGTCATTCATGAACAAATTTTTAAAATCCCAACAAGATACTCCACTTCTGTCCATTGGAGAAATGACTTATTTATTTATACTCTTTGCTTTCTCTTTGTTAACATGTTACCAGACAATAAAAAGAAAGTTTCCTTCTTATTGGCCACTAATTACACCAAAAAACCCTTGATGAAGAACCATGGCAACAGCATTCTGAAGCCTTTGATAAACTAATGATATTAGGAAAAATAATCAAGAAGGCAAACTAATCAGAGACCAGATTTTCCATCATAAGTCATTGGGGTTGTAAATCGAGTTGGATCCAATTTTATGACAATTTTTATAGCGATAATTAAGCACCAAAGTTGTTAAATGAATCATATGGTCATTGAGTGAATCCAGCTAGGTGTGTTTTGCCTTTTTTTTAAAGGAAGTTGGCAAAAAAAGAAGACAAATCTCATTCATATGGCTGCAGAATGCTCCAACTGATCATAAATGTGGGCCAAATTGAAATCATGCACCCAAATTGAAATCATGTGGTCATAGAGATGGTGCGACAATTGTAAATGCAAATAAAGGTCGTAAGTCACTTTTTCTGAAATTGTTGTAACTTTGAACTGCTGTTAAATGAACAGTTGTAAGTTAAGGGCTGATATTTGCCTCTCCCCCACCCCCAACATCCTATAATTCCTCTAGTGTTCATCAGCCAGAAAGGACTAAATTTCCATACTTCCTGGAAAATTTCAGTGAGTTTCTTCCCACTCTTCTTTCATAGAACTTTGAAGAAACTTGCCCACTGAAGTATATTTAGAAAGAAAGAGCCATTTTGTCTAAACCCAGAGACAGAATGTCCCCAACAGAGACCTAGTGAACAATGTTAGTAGTTCTTAAGCAACTGCCAAGGTGTTGCTTTCCTCCTTTCCTTAGAACCCGCAAAGCAGCTGGTGGGATATATAATCTGGAGAAGTGTTAATGGTTGTTCTACAGAACTTGGACTGAAGATGAATGCCGTGGTTGCTATGCAACTACCAAGTGCTTCCTCTGTATGTGAGTGTGTGAAAGAGAATGTTACATGTAGAATTAATGGAAGAAGCTAGCAGAAGCTAAAAATTGACAGATGTGAGAAAATGAGGAAATTAGCTTGGGAGGCAGATATCAGTCATGGGGTGGGGTAGTGGATCCGAATTCTGAAGGAGGAGTATAAACCTTCTTCCAAGTATAACAGAGTTTTGGTCCAGGTTCTTCTGCCCCATGGCAATAATAACTCAGTTACAACTACACTTTTAAATTACAAGACATTAAATGTCAGCTGTAGTTACTTTACAGCTTAGAAGGACATAATACCCAATGATATTAGTTGAGGGAAGGGAAGGGAAGGGAAGGGAAGGGAACACAGTTAACATTTCTGGGATTCATTGGAACAGAAGTGGGGATAGCCTTGCAGAAGGTTAAGGATGATCACTGCTAGTGGTTTCAGCATTCAATGGAAAGCTATCGTTTTGTTGTTAAAAACAAGAACATCTTATCTGTATAGTGGAAATTCATTGACAATCATGTCCAGAAATACTGGAAAAACATTCAGAGGTGGTAGCTTTGAAAAAGAAGACTATGACATGGAACATCAGTAATGTCTTTATATGGCTAACAGTCATGACATGTAACTGGAATTTCGTTTACATTTTTAAAAATTGGAAAGTTCTTTCATTTGCGCTTACAAATTACATTCTTGATGATACATTACTTTTTTCGGATTAAACATTCTGGTTCCTTCTGCTTAACCTGTCTGTCTGTGTGTCTATCATTTCTCCCATACTCCTTTGATCTGTCATGATTTATCTTTCACCAGAATTGGTTTTAGTTTTCTTTTGTGTGTTTATCTAATTTATCTCTCTCTCTCTTCTCTCTCTCTCTATCTATCTCTCTATCTCTCTATCTCTCTATCTCTCTATCTCTCTATCTCTCTATCTCTCTATCTCTCTATCTCTCTATCTCTCTATCTCTCTATTATCTATCTATCATCTATCTATATCTCATCTTCAAGAGGGCCTCTGTCCCTTTAAGATGCTGCCGTTGTCCTGGATCAGCCCAAGCGCCTATTAAAATTTTATGCGAAGTGTAAATGGGGCAAGTCTCCAGCTTCCTCGCTCCCATCGAATGATTTATTACTCGCAAATACCACAGAACTAATTAGTATAGTAATTAATTAATACGAATTTGCATATTTGCATGTGCAATTAGCGCAGTGGAGTGATTACTCTGAAAATGAGAAACTTGGGCTTGTCAGATGTTGGTGTGAACTGGACTGGAAAGGGGTGTGCAAATGAACTTTAAACAGCCTCGCACGCCAAGCAAAGGAGATACACACACACACACACACATACACACACAGACACACATGGAGACAAATAGAAAGAAGACTTTCATTAGGAGAAAAACAGAAGAAAAAAAGGAAGGAAAAGGATTAGATTCTTTGTGTGTGTGCTTGGATGCATATGTGTGTGCGTGCATATAAGGAAGGGTGAGACACATTTACACTTTGCATGAACACATGCTTGGCACTATTCTCCTGCTCTGCAAACTTAGGTACGTGCTACATCAAAGCTGTCGTCGTTATAAAGAAAAACTCTTCCCCCCTACTTTTTACTAGAAAGAAAAAGGTCCGTTTTATTCATGCATTTCTTTCGATGGCACAGCTCCAATTTTGCCGAGATCCAACCTTATTGTCATGCATTGCGCTTTCCTTTACTAGCTAAGCTATGTGTAATGGGATGGTGCAAGCTGTTTTCCAACCCGGGTCTAGAATTGTAGTGGTGACACCTTTAAGGTGCCGGACTATATTTGTACTTACTTCTTCAACATCTCTTTGGGAATATCTATAATTTTCCTCACTTGCAAACTGCAAAATCTTCCAACCTATACAATTAATTGTGGATGGTTTGGGTTTTTCTTTTTTTAAACATTTCATTTTGTTTTGTTTTTTGTTTAATAGAAAGATCACATAAACCTATGTGCAGCATGCAAGCTTGCTTTTTATGCTATGCTGACAGTTGTGTTATTCGATGGTGGAAATAAGTCCCATGTATGCAGACAATTATGCTGAAAGTTTATTGCATTCCTACATATCTGGTTGTGCTAGGCATTGCTTCTTTCTCTTGGGCTCCTCGTGCCATCCTAGAGTTGAAATGTGAATGAGGCACAAAATTCAATGCCTGTGTAAGTATTAGCTTTCTGTAGCTGTTGTTTTTAAAGGTCTAAGTACTGCAAAATTAAACATGAAAGTGCAGGAAGAACTTCTTGAAAACCAATTTCCTGTGGCCAATGGGCAGGATTTCAATACTTTCATCACTCTCTCCAGTGGCTAGAAGCAAGATAATTGTGCAGTGCACAGAATCTTTTTTTAAAAATCTGCTAGCAAATAGCATACAATATGCAAGCTCATGTTTTATCTTGCAAACGCCTATGCTCAGACACCCGTGTTCAAGAACAAAGGAATTGTAGTATCAGAGGTGGTTATTGGATTCCGGATTCTCTAAACCTGAAATAAGTACCTAAGAAACTAACTAGTACTTTTAAGTTTCATGGATGGTAAAGCATAATCTTTGACTTGTTTATATTTCAGGATTTCTATCCAGATATCATGGATTTATGATCAATAAACTATAATAGCTTGCCTTCAAAAATTGTGGGCTGTCCATCACTGGAGATTTTAAAGAAGGGACAAGACAGTCACTTATCTGAAATAGTATAGATTCTCCTGCTTGAACAGGGGGGTGGAAGGGACCACCAAGGCCCCTTCCAGCTTCTATTCTATTCTATTCTATTCTATTCTATTCTATTCTATTCTATTCTATTCTATTCTATTCTATTCTATTCTATTCTATTCTATTCTATTCTCTAGGCAGTGGTTTTAATACCAACAGAAGAGAATATCTCAGGGTTGAATTGTAAATTCCTTAGTGCTTGCTGATCTTGTTTGTTTTTTTGCAAATCTTATGTTATCAGATTAGGTAACATCTTCAGTGAGCACTGAAGATGTTATCCTATCTGTAACAAAATGTACTACTTTTCTGTCTTTACAGCTAAAAAGCATTTTTCCTTAAGAGTGGGAGGCCATACTCCGATTTTTCTGATATTTCTTACATTTGAAACTCTGGCCTCCTATCCAACTATTTTGTTAGCTATCATAATGGTTTTTATTTGTTTTAGAGTCCTTATGAAAAATCATATAGTGCATAATGTACAGCAGAATCCTAAGAAGATCCTTGCATTGTCAGTCCAAGTGTCTACCTAGTCCTATGATATTCTGAACTACAGGACTTTCTTTTAGTTATCATTCCCAGCTAAGGTGATTAGGGACAATGACTCGTAGAGAAAAACATAATAAGAGATTCAAATATTGATTATAATCCAGCCTGGTGCCCTTCATAATGAACACCCATGTTGGCAAGGATCATCACTGGGCGGGGGAGGGGAGGGGGACAAGTTTGGGCAAATCTCACCTTTGAGAAACTCATAAACATACTTTGTTGACATGTCTGTGTAAAAGGTGGTGATGGTAACATGAGGGTAATGATTTGCAAGTGTCCTCTTCCATTGCATTCTAGTTTACAACCCTGGCATTTCCTGGCGATTTTTCATTCCAGTACTAATCAGCTGTAACCTTGCTTAGCTTTTTAAAATCAGCTAGGGTTGGCTAAGTGCTACTATCTCTCTACAGTTTACATCTGAACATAAGCTACCTCTAAAGCTGGAGGTTTGTTCAGCTAGTATGGCTAATAATTGTGCAATTCTGTTCTGTAATACTTTTGAATGCTTATTAGCTCTGGCAGAGTTTGGTGCTGGAAGGAACTCTTTGCCCATTGTTTAGACATTCCCAAATGTATTCAGAAGGCCATCTATCTTTCCAGTTCTTCCTCCTGTTCCTGAGAAGCAAGAGCATAGCAGATTCATGGGGAAACCTGTATGCAGGAAACAAGTTGGCTGCTGTTGCTGAAGAGTAATGGCTGCTACTCCACTCTATTGTTTCAGAATGTCCAATGGCAGGTCCAACCTTTACCAATCTAGCTTGGCATCCATCTCATTCTCAAAATTATTTGGATGCTAGGACTCTTCAGTAATTGACATTCCCAGGCTTTGAGATGTTTCAGAGACATTTATTTCACAACATTCTAAAGCTTTGAGTTGTAGTTCTTTTGTTTGTTTGATCTTAATGACACGGAATGTCTTTCGGATCTTTTCTTCCAGGTGCACAGCAAACACTGGAAGGAAAACAGGGACATATATTGTTTATGTGCAATACATGTAAAATACATGTGCAATGAACACCATCATGCCAATATGTTCCCTGTTTGGCCAGGGTAAGTAGGAGACCATGAATACACATCTGCTCAGGTTCTATTTTTTTTTACAGCGGGAATGTTATCAAACATGTCAATAATTGGTAGCCTGCCTGGTACAAAGCAAGTTCATGGATTAGCTCTGTCTGTTCCTCGGTTACTTTTTGTCTCCCCTCCAACATCATTTTTCTACTTTTATATGTGTCACGGCACAAGAAGCATATGAGCTGTCTGGTATCAGTCAAGTGGGTAGCTGAGATTAAAATCCTCCGTGCAATAAATAAATATGTGATGGAAAAAAATGGGATTTGTCCAGTTATTCTCACTTCTGTATCTGCTGGCCATCTCTCTTCAGAACCCATTAACATTCTATAAAGTCTCATCTGAACAGGCCCTTAAACATTTTCAGTGGTACCATCTTTAGGTCACCTAAAATAATCTTAATACACTGAATGTAGTACACTGAATGCTTGTACCAGAGACAAATTCCTTATGTATGTAACCACACTTGGCCAAGTAATAGAATTTAAATTCTATTAAATTCTGTTCTGTTCCGTTCCATTCTATTCTATTACCAGCTTCCAAAGTAAGAATAGGGAAGAATTCACTTGTATTTTACTTGTATTTTAATGAGAATGTGTCATATTCACACTTCTTAAATGCATATGCAAAGCAGAATGTAACATCTATATTTTTCCAAATTTTGTGATGCAGCTCACACACCCACCTCCTGCAGATTAGGGTTGTGTGTATGCTTTGAAAATAATTTAGAAAAAATGATTTGGACTTTTCATGAATGCAGCAATTGTGTGCTATTCATTAAAGTGGCCCAACCTATTTCAGTTTATGGGAAAATCTGTGGAAAAGATGCTACTGCTTTAAGAGTTGCATTTAGCTTTAATAAGTAAATTCCACAAAGCAGCAGTATCTCCATCCAAGGAGCTATTTTAGAGTATGTATATTTGGGTCTCAGAGCCCTCATCAGTGCAACCTTGGTCCCTGAAAATCTCTATTCATCAACTATTGTGGCTCCAAAAGTCCTGCTATTTGCCATAATGAGTTACTCAACGAGTTACTCACTGCAATTAACTTCAGACTCAATTTCTATACATACAACTCACCTTCATTGATGGACCATGCCATATTCTATCCACCCTATTTTTTTATTTATTTATTGCCATGTGCTGTCTCTGTGGCAACCACTATCATTATGTATTGTTGCTATGGCAATGGCTGTTGATGTGTGCCATCATCTCTACATTGCCTGTCTCCATCAAGGCCCATCTCCATGGTGACTTCTGAAGCTATATATCCATGGTATTCTTATTAAGGCTGGTGTTCTTATTAAGGCTCCATCTTGTGGCCAAGCGACAACAGGCAGCCATGAGCAAGCTTCTTTAGCAAACTGTTTAGCTGCTTCCTGGTACCCTCTTAAGGCCACCAATTGAAAAATGCAACGTCTGTCCAATGGTGCAGCCTGATCTAGATTATCTTCCCTTTTCTGTCACATCAATTCCAACCCCCCAAAAAATCTTAGCCTTGGAAATTCTGGAACCTGTAATTTGAATATTTTGGATGACAGTGAAAATAGTTTTAAGATATCAAGAATATTAAGGAATATACAATATGTAACATATGCATTCTAAATGGATAATGGAGACTAGTGTGTTGTAGCAAAACAACCATTAAACCTCTTAAGGCAGTTTAAATACTTGCAATTCCATAGTGGAACATATATCTAGATCCAGAGCTATTCAAAATTTACACACACACACACACACACACACACACACACACACACACACACGCTGGTAGAGTGACAAAAAGTAGAGGACAAAAAAAATTGAAAATAAGCCCAAGAAATCTAAAACATTTCTGGAACTACAACAGTACATTTGTCATCTTTGGCAAATGTACTGTTGGTATCTTCCTGTCTATCTTAAGTTAATTTGATATACAATATGTAATCAGAGAAAATAAATCATGATCTTCTAATGAATTTCACAGTTGCTTGATTTGGAATCTGAATTTGTCCCACTCACTGGAAGGTTATATTGTATTCTGAACTGAGTGGGAGCTTTTTCATCAAGAGGTTTTGTTTTGGGAGGTACGGGATTGGTTATAAACATAATATGTCATTTTTAAAAGTGTGTGCTAAAAGCTTTCATGCAGAATAAAGTGGCTAGTTACTATAGGTCAACAGTGAACAACCTTGACTTAATTTCTGGAAGTTCTCTCCAAGATATCACTCATGACTTCTCATATATAATATGTCCCTTTCTTCTAGGATTAAAGAAGAAAAAAATGTTAGGAAGAACAAAAGAAGAGAAAGGGTGCATGATAATAAAAAGAAGTATATTGAGGTCCCATCTACTGTTTGTTTCAACCCCATGAAGCCTCCCATGAGGGTAATTTGAAGATCATACAAGCCTGAACAGGGGAACATATTGCCCGTCTCTATATACAAAAGTCATTTAATGTTAAGTTCCTGATCTTGATGACTTTTCATCTGCTGTGGTGGACTAGGTGAAGTTTTACCCTTCTGACATGCAAACAGACTTAGCATAATTCATAATATCCCTTATTCTTGATTAAATTCAATGAAGCCATGAACAATAAAATTATAACAACTTTCTCTTTCACTCTCTTGTTTGGTGAAATCACTTTGTATATTTTTGTTTCTTGCAAATATTATGTAGGTCTACATCTGTAGTTCTATTTCCCTTGCAACTGTTTTTCTTTGGCATGTTAAATTTGTAAATGGCAATTTGCTATGGCTCATGCTGGAATCTTTCGTTTTCTTCTTTGGGAGCGACTGTTCCCAAGTGACATTGTGCATAAAAAAAATATGTCATTTGGAACTTTCCCATTTAAAAAAATATTTCCAAATAAACTCTGATTCTGCACATGAAAACTGGAATCTGAAACAAACTGTCCATTGCCAATCCTAAATTGAATTTAATAGAATCAAACTTGCTAAATTCTCATTCATGCTAAAGGTTCTCCTTGAAGTATTTTTGGTGAAGTATGGTGATATTCAGTTTAGCATATGGATATTTGTCAGAACCAGAATTAGTTAGAGCTCTCATTTAGGTGTCAGTTTATATGCAAACCCAGATTTCTTATTGCTGTGTTGCTTGCCCAGGAGTGGGCTTCAAAATTTTAAGCAAGGGGTTCTCTGCCTGGTTGCTGGGTAGGTGTGACCATGGTGGGCATGGCCTAGTTGGCCTCCTGCACAACAGCGGGATGTTTTTGCGCTCCCCGGGCTCCGGAGGTTTTCCTCAAGCCTCCAGGAGGGCAAAAACAGCCTCCCCAGGCTCCAGAGGCCCTCTAGAGCTGGAAATGGGCCCATTTCCAGCCTTCCTAAATTTCCGGTAGGCCTGTTTTTTGCCCTTCCTGAGCCTCCACCCGCCTCCTGCCCTTACCTGCATCTAAAACAGACTGATGGGGACTCCTCGGAGGGCGAGGCGGGGTGGGCGGGGCAGGGCCAGCCAGGAGTGGGATTTCTCCCGAATCCATGTGAACCCCCAACACCCCACCCCTGCTCTTGCCAAAGTATCTTCATCCTAAGGTTCTTCTCTGTGCTTTGATCATGATGGAATCTTTGCTGATAGGGACAAGAGAATGATCTTTTTATAAAACATTGTGTATTATATAATTGATGTCAGTGTTATAAGCCAGCCTGAGTTTCATATAGAACCTCAAAGAGTGGGATGATCTTCTTTCCCACTGGCAGCAGTGATGTTTTTACAAACTTTAATTGCTGAAAGCTTATTCTGAGATAGAGCCATCCATCCATCCCTTTTCTCTTTATTCTCCTTTCTCTATAACCTTATGTATAAATGAAGAATAAATGTTGTGTTATAGTATTTCAACCCAATACAATGATCTCTGACATTGTGAGATTTTTTTTCCTTGCAGCTTTCATCATATGATCTACTTGTTTCATCTGAACTGTATCATTTCAAGAGCAGGCAAGAATATCGTATTTCATGGGATTGGAGATTTATCTTTATCAGGCAATCAGTCCTTGCATATGAAAATCTAGGTGTTAAAAACTCTAAATGGCTTCTTTGTGCTACATTTCCAGAGGCAGGGTTTTTTTTTTTTTACAACATACATAGTATTGCACCATTAAGATACATACAATGATGCTAAATATATAGAACATATTGTTTGGGACATATTTATTTGATTTCATATAATCTTGACTTCAGAACAAAGGCTCATTGCAGGTAAATATTTATGAAGTCAATAATATCTTGCAAAATTTAAACAGATTTATTAAAGTATACTGTTTTTTAAAAAGCCTTTATATGTTTTCTCCAAATAATAAATCTAAGGCCCACAGTATCAATTTGCATTTTGGTAAATTTCCCTATCTAGTGGATAATGATCCCCAGTTTAATGAAGATCTGATTGGCAGTATTTTCTATATTGATGTTTTTCAACTTTGGCAATTTATGAATGTATACTTCAACATGAAGGATGGCTGGTGAATTCTGGGAGTTGAAGTCCACACATCTCAATATTGCCAAGGTTGAGAAATACTCGTACTACTCTATGGACCAGATGTAATGTTAGAGTAGAATTCTACTTCTAAAAACAGTCCCTGCTTTAAATCATACCATTAACTCATTGAGGAAATCTTCATGACATTTTGAAATCAACCGTTATCTGAAATAGGATCTTCTTTCTAAAGATTTGGAGGCTCAGGCAATCACTCAGATGACCTTTAAGTATACAGTAAATGTTCTAGGAGTATTTCATGATTTGGCATTCTCCAAGAATGTTTGATTACAATTCCTCTTATTCCTAAGCAACATGAGCAATGGCTATGAAAAGAATTGTAGCTCAGTTAACTGAAAAGCATTAAATACATAGATTCTCATGCATAGAATACTGTTGTTCAAGGTTGAGTTCAAGGTTGAGCTCCTGTGGACAACTAGAATTGGACAAACTTTCTGGAATTCTCTTTGTGTGTTTTCCTCTCTAAACTGGGTCTGAATAAAACTTCCAATATCTTTCCTCTGGAACTCTTTCATAGTTTGGGGAACTTATATTGTGTCTGTTACCGTTGAATAATTGGAAACCAGATACCACTGGGTTTTTGCTGCAGATCATTCAGTGATCTGCTAGTAAAACCTGATTTACTTTCCCATACGATACTACACTAACCTTATTCACGCCTTTGTCCTATCTGTTAAGGGATTTCTGTAAATTGCATTAGGCGATGCTGCCCTAGAAAGTCTCTGAGCATCTCAACTGGTGCAAAGTGCAAACTCCCACATGTTGAGTGCGCAGTTGTGATACTACTACTTCAGGAGCCACCCTTGTTTTATTTCCAAGTGCAATTCAAGGGATTGATGATGATCTCTTATAAAACCTTAAATTGCTCATGGCTCGGGGATCTTCAAAATGGACTGTTCAGAGAGAAAATGCTTCCTGAAGGTCCCCAGCAGATGCTTTAAGAGGAAGAAACTGCCAAATTTTCTGTGGGTGCTCCCCTTTTCTGAAAGAGCTTGCTCTCAGAGCAAGGGCGCCCCCACTCTCATGGGCTTCTTGAAGCTTGTAAAAGCCAGAAGGCTTTTGGGACTGGACTGTTTTGGAATTTCTGGACCAGGAACAGTAATTATGCATGCTGATTATAAGGGATTTAAATATACTGGGTATTATTATATATTATTTTATTGTTGCATTGGCTTTGTTGCTCCTGTACACTGCTTAGAATCTTTCAATTGAAACAATATCTATATGTCATCTCTATCTCTAATCTGTATGTATGTATATATGTATTCATAAATAAATAAAGAAGGTATACAGTGAAGGTATATAGTATAGAGTGAAAGATGGGCTTCAGAAAAGGGAAATAGCAAAGACTGTTCAAACCGAAAACAAAGATGGAAAACCCAAATTATACTGAGCAAAATAAATCAGATAAGAAGATAGATGATAGATAGGCAGACAGATAGGCAGATATTCACTCTGTGTAAAACGCTGTGGCAGGCAGCCAACCTTGTAATATTCCATACGCCACGACTGCTGCAGCTTGGATTTAGCAAACAAGAAAGAAAAAGGAGGTGTGGATTGTGAGGGCCTGGAGCAAGTGGCACAAAGAAGAGAAGGGTTATTGCCCATCCCATGGGGGTAGCTGAGGGAAAAGAGACCAATACCGATCTGGCAGTGCTGCCATAGAAAATGGGGTCACCACAGAGAGACAGAGAGAGAAAGAGAGAGAGAGAGGGAGAGGGAGAAAGAGAGAGAGAGGGAGGGAGGGAGAGAGAGAGATTTCCCCAGCTTCTGCATTTTCTGAAACTGGCAGTGCCAACCAAGCTCGCTTGCACAACGTCCTCTGAAATGGGACTAAGCCGACACCATCTGGGCAAGGGGAGGGGGTAGGTGGGTTTTTTTAGCACTTGTTCTCTCTCCCTGCAGACTGGCTCTGGCAAGTGCCAAAAGAGCTCTTGTTAATCCATGACATACTGTGGCAGTTTGGGTGCCAAGCATGCATTTGGGTTGAGAAATCTACCCTTTTCCCAATCTGACTATCACACTCTTCCTTTCCAGCATTCTCGGCATGGGTCCATCCATTTGTCCTAATGGGCCAAGGCAAAAATCCTGCACTCACTGCCCTTGCCTTCCTGCTTGTGCCCTCAAACCCACCCCTGCAGCATCTATTTCTTGCAATCAGAATTAATTATGTAAACCAGGAAGATTTGCATAACATGATTAAAAGATGCAGCTTTCATTCTGGGTTATGAGAAGATGAGGTTTTCTCTCTCTCTCTCTCTCTCTCTCTCCCCTTTTCCCTTCTTTTTTGTTGTGATTGCCAGAATTAGATGGCTTTCGCCTGGTCCTCTGAGAAAGAAAAAAGGATGGAAGGGGCTCCAAGGCCAGAGCAGAGCAGTGGAGATTGTCTAGATCTGGAACTGGAATATCCAAGCAAAGTACAGGTGTCACTTGCTGAAAAAGAGCTTGACCAAGATACTGGCTGCTTGAACAAAATGGTGCTCGCTCGCTCTCCTCTCCTATTCCCCAAGCTAAGTAGGTTAACTGCTATTTATCTTCAGCATTGGTGATGGGACACACACACACACTGCCATCACTTGTAAAGGTAGCAGGATGTCTTAGAGTGAGGAGGGCAGGCCACACAATCCATTGCTCTCCAAGTTCTCACCATTTGCCATTTGCCTAATAATTCAGTTGGCCCTGTGGCTGGTAAGGGGTTTTGTAGTGACTCAGAAAAAGAACAGAAGTGTTCTACTTACAACCATGCCAAGTAAATTATGTTACTGCTTACTACTGGGATTAATTTCTCATGCGCCCTCCTCTGTGTGCCTTAAAGTATGCAACTGCATAAAGTATGCAATTGTGTGCAACTCTATGCTTTAAATTATTTTCATTGGCAACTGCAACCCAAGAGTTTAGGATCCCGGTGCTGGCATTCCTGTTTTGTGTTGAAGACCACTATTAATGTGGAATGAAGAAGGGAAGGACGTTGCATTTTGTAGAGCAATCTCTTGCCATCACTCACCATTACACACACACACACACACACACACACACACACACACACACACACACACACTGGACACCTTCCAGATGAGTTGGATTGCAACTCTTTCTCCTGAAATGTGCAAATTATGGTAAGCATTGCGATCCTGCACACCTGGAGTCACAAAATTGTGGCAGGAAACTACGTCAACCAGTTTTGGCTTATAATTGGAAGGCTCTAAGGGGAAAGTGACCAAGAGCATTTCTGGATGGCTTCCTCAGAAAACGCAAAGTACTCAGCTTCTAATATAGAGATGACCCCATTCAGAAACAGAACAAGCCCCAGTTCCTCAGAAGAAGATTCTGTGTATCCCAAAAGGTCAGTAAATTATTATTCATTTATTTATTACTACCAATATGTAAAGAAGAGGAGAAATCCTTGTGCTGTTTTTGCCTCAGGTGCAAAAATATGCTGACTGCTGGCTGTGGTGCAATCTTCTTTGGATCAGGGAAGGCAGACATTAGCCATTTTTTTCTCAGCCAATAAAATGCCAATCCAGTTGGCTTCATGTTGGAACTGGTAGAAATGGCCTGGAACTTTCACCTGCTCTGTATTTTAAGGAACTGGTCTTTATTTTGGATTTAAAAATCTTTTTTTAAAGTTAATATCAAGTCAGATCAATTTTTACTTTCAGACAAAAGATGCAAAAGCATTTTACAAATATAATCTAATGTTAGCACTGGATAAAACAGTTTAATAAGTAAAATATTGAATAAATATTACACAATAGTAATTGATTTAAAGGCCTTGTTTTTATAGCCATAGTTAAAAAGCTGACTTTTACCACTGTAATCTTGGATTTTCATCTACAAGTAAAATATTTACATACCCAGAAGTATGTCCTGATTTAGATTTTGAAATAGACCAGATAATTTCCTGCTAAGGACTCTTATAAAATTCACAATACAGTAAAATATGAACCACTTTTTCAAAATTAGTACCATTATAGGGACAAAATCTTTGAGAGATGGGAAATTTTTGTAATCTACCATGTAGTATGTTTGATAGCAATTCATTCGATATAGCTTTTGAAAAAGCTATTCTGTATTTACTTAAATATAGGCTATTCAAATATTTAGGGCAGGGATGTCAAACTGGCATTGTCATGGCGGTGTCATATGACATATCACGACTTCCCCTCTTCACAAAGTTGGGCATCGGTGTGGCCAGCACGTGATATATCCAGCCTCTGGCCCGCGAGTTTGACAACACTGATTTAGGAAGTTGAAAAATATATTTATAATTAATTTCAAAAATTGCAGATGAACACAATATTTCAATTTGGCCATTATTAAGTTAATAAAGTAAAGAGTCGAGTTGGTTGTGGACTTTGGTGAAGATGATCTATAATAACAAACAATTAGCTCTATTGTAAGCTGCTATTGGTTTAAATCAGTGGTAAAATCTAAAATTTGTTACTACCGGTTCTGTTGGCGTGGCTTGGTGTGGAGATAATGTGACTGGGTGAGCGTGGCCAATTTTTTTTTTTTTTTACTTTTAAAGGCATTTTTTATACAACCTCTTCCGCGAAGAGGAAAAAATGCTTTCAAAAGGCTCTGACGATCCCAGCTGAGTTGCCTGATCGGCAGAGACTTTTTTTCTTTTAAATGTCTCTGACGATCAGGCAACTCAGCTTGGATCGTCAGAGGCATTGAAAAAAAAAGGTTTTTTTTTCTTTTAAAAGCCTTTGATGATCCCAGCTGAGCCTTGCAATCATCAGAGGCTTTTTTTTTTTTACTTTTAAAAGCATTTTTTTGGCCGAAGAGGTTGTAGAAAAAAATGCTTTTAAAAATTAAAAAAAAGCCTCTGATGATTGTGCGGCTCAGCTGGGCATGGGGGGGGGGCAGGGATTTTTGCTACCGGTTCTCCGAACCACCCATCTCCATCATTACCAGATCGCGTGATCTGGTCTGAACCGGGAGCATTTCACCCCTGGTTTAAATTATTTGAGCCTCTATGGCAGAGGTGTCACTCACGGCCTGTAGGCCAGATGGATCAGGTGTTGGCTACGCCCACACCCAATTTAGCAAAGGGGGAAAAATCACGATACATCACATGACAATAACATGATGCCACAAATTTGACACCCCTGCTCTATGGACATTCAGCTCTGCTACTTCAGAATTGTTATTGTTAATTACTATGGAGTAGCATTCAGACTAAATTTTCCAAAGAATCTTTGAAATCAATGAGGCAATAGAGAATTCCTTGCTAAGCAAGTTTTCTTTAGAATGAGTAAGTATTCAGACAAATTAAGTCCCCTTTTGTTTCAGCAGGAGTTTGTCTGAATACCTATACATTCTAAAAGTACTTACTTGGAAATATCACTTAGAAAGGATATCTATCTATCATCTGTCTGTCTGTCTGTCTGTCTGTCATCTATCTATCTGCCTTCATTCATGTAAGGATGTATGTATGTAGTATGTATGTATGTATGTATACTTATATGCGTGTGGTGTAGTATATATATCCTTGCTAAGCAAATACTATGCACAAACACATACTTAATGCATGCTATGCAGACTAATAAAGTACCCACATTTTCTCTCTGCCCAAGAAGGAAGCAATGGCAAACTACTTCTGAAAATCTTGCCAAGAAAGCTGCAGGGGCAAGTCCAGGCAGTTGCCAGAATTCAAAATTGACTTGAAGGTTAAACAAATGAAATATGTAATTGGTCCCACAACTTTATTTTTTGGGCACTCTTCAAGTAAGAAACTTACTTACAGTACACCTGCAAAGGACCCTAGAAATAACAACTCCAGGCGAAGTATCTTTGTCCCTAAAGAGAGAAGGGGTTTAACTTGCTTTCTCCAGCTTATGAAGTTTCTCTCAGATTCAAAAGCAGGGAAATGGGGTTGCTGCTTGGGGAAATGTATTTAATAAAGTCCCTGTGAGATCAGGAAGGCAGTGCCTTTCACAAGATCATTGTTATGACCCAGGCACCAAAAGCCTGAGAAGTAAAACCAGGTGACTTCCATGCCGCCGGAAGAATTTCATCAAATAGATGTAAACCTCACAGCAGGTTTAAATCTGATTTTCAGTTGCCTTCACCTGCAAGGAGGCAGGTGAAAGAAAAAGCAGCAGCCAATGTCTGTCCTGCCCCTGAATTAACACCTGGAGTAACAAATTCTATCCTCCCACCATTTAACACAAGAGAGTAAATAGTTAGCATGCCTCCCATACCTATATTTTCATATATGTTTGGTGCACTTGAGTTGCAGTCTGTACATATATTGTGGTAGGTACAAGGTAAAGCTGAAAATCTGTTAAGAAGCTGCTAGCTGGAATGTTTCACAAGCTACTTCATGTGTGTATATTTGTGTGTGCATGCATTTAATAATACCACAGGGAGGTGATGAGACCAGGACTTCCATTTAAATGAGTGCTGGGATGAACAATTATTCTGCTTATTATTCTCATTCAGTTGGTACAAGAAGAAATTAAGTATTTATTTCTTGCCCTGGAAAGATGTCTCAATGAAACTCTCAAAGTTAGGGTTCATTTATGGGAAGTTTAAAATATGTATTTCTATTTTGCCTGAATACCGCTCCACCCCCACCCACCCCCAAATATTTAGAAGGAAGCCTCAGAATGAAGAACTGGATGACGCATGAAAAGTGTCCTTGTAAACAAGTATGGCAGATGGAGAGACAGGGAAACAAAAACCCCAATGAAGAAAGTCATAGATCGGGAGTTTCCAAGGCTGGATGGGGACTTCTGGGACTTGAAGTCCATAAGTATTAAAGTTGCCAGTTTTGGAGATCTCTGCTATAGATGAACTAGGGGGGGGAAAGGGTTCTGCCTTAAGTAGCAAATGTAGGGGAAATTAGTAGATTGATTTTCTTACACTATTATTATCAAAAAGCATAATATTAAGGATTCAATACTCAGGTTTTTGAATTGGTGTTTCTCAAGCTTTTTCATTTCACTTCAAAGTACTTGATTAGAACCAACTACTTCTGGGGTGATCTGATCTCTGCTAGAAGTGTCCAGATGGTTGAAAGATTTGATGAATAAATCCCAAAGCATGGCAGTTTTAGAACTGTGTATTGGTAGTTTACCAGAACAATGGAAATTGGTCATTCCAGATTCTTCAGCATAGATAATTCATATAAACAAACCATACTATGTGTCAAATTCCTCTTTTTTTAAAATGTAAATGTTGTCTTATCTACCTCTTACCTCTTTGTATGCATATTTTGGATTAACATGGGAGTGGGTTTATTTATGATCATACGTTCTAATTCTGAAAGTTCTCTGTTCTCACTATCCAGTTTCTTAATTTTTATCATATCTGTTTCTGGATTAAAAGATTTTAGGGCTCTTTTCTATGATTCTATGATTTATTAATTTAGAAAACAATTCCCATATGAAAAGAACTTTTCATTACAATCTTTCTCCACCATCTTCATTAATATTATCATTTTACTTGTAAATCACTGTTCTTTTCAAAGCACTGTTCTTTTCAAATCACCCAAGATGATGCATAGCAAAGTAAAAATATGGCCATGCTACATCAGAGTTTAAAAATCCAGTGAAAGAGGTAGAAAGAAAACACAAA
Organism: Coluber constrictor foxii; assembly: GCA_038048745.1. Lineage (NCBI taxonomy): Eukaryota > Metazoa > Chordata > Lepidosauria > Squamata > Colubridae > Coluber > Coluber constrictor. The sequence continues at coordinate 79,417,340 of CM075961.1, forward strand.
ACACAATAAGCAGATGGCTCTCAAAAGTAAACTCCCATGCTCAGATCACACACACCCAAATTTGTTTGTGCTTGTTTGAAACTAGACAGCATGGGGGCCAGCTGCACTTCAGAGGAAGAATTCTACAGCTGGAATGCTTGTTGTTGAAAATACTCTATTAAATTTAAGTGACAGATAAATTAAATAAATAAAGTAAATGAATACTTAAGTTATGTCACTCCTGACCAACCTTAAATTATACTTGCACATATACAGTCATATACAGATACACACAAATATCAACCTTTCAAATTTGGGATGTCTCAGAGATGATACTTTAAAAGTGGGTTTGTGTGGTTAGCCATGTCTCTTAGCAACTGGGTAGCTATGTATTGTCTTCAACTTCTGACCTGGTTCAAGAATAGCTTGAAATGCACTGCAAGTCTCCAGCTGTGTGATTATTAAGACATAGGTAAATGACATCAAGCTTGTGAATAGTCATATTAATAATTATTAATGACTATTAATAGTCATATTAATAATAATAGTCATAATAATAATAATAATAATAATAATAATAATAATAATGATGATGATGATGATGATGATGATGACTGGTAAACCAAGATCATTCATTCAAGGAATTTGCATCTCACAACTTCTTCTTCTTCTTCTTCTTCTTCTTCTTCTTCTTCTTCTTCTTCTTCTTCTTCTTCTTCTTCTTCTTCTTCTTCTTCTTCTTCTTCTTCTTCTTCTTCTTCTTCTCCTCCTCCTCCTCCTCCTCCTCCTCCTCCTCCTCCTCCTCCTTCTTCTTCTTCTTCCTTCTCCTCTTCCTCCTCCTCCTCCTCCTCCTCCTCCTTCCTGGATTCTATTTCTACTTCTATTCAGATTTCATGAAAAGGCCTAGCTGTATTTCATGTGAATGTGATTATTTCTTTCATTATATGGCCTGGATAACAATGCATACTTTAAATAACATTTGTTTATCCTTTGCATCTATGCATAGATTCCAGACTGCATCCTCATTGCTGTATTGATAGAATGTGAGAGTTTAAATGAAGAAACCTGCTAAATTCTAGCCTGCCTAGCAGTGAATAGCATGGCTTGAGCAAAAGAGGCAGCAATACTGTCATCCTTATATTCCCCAGGGAACCACTTGATTGGCTGACAGGCTGAAAGGTCGCTTGATCACAGAGATACTATTGGTTGGGAAACTTGGCTGTTCTTGGCCTCCCGTGTCCTTCCTAGGCAGCCCTCCAGAATGGTCTGTTATCTGTGATCTAATACTTATATTTGGGGGGGAAAGGGGGAAGAGAGGATATATGGAGAGAGAGAAGCCAAATTGGATAAAGTGTCAAAGGGGAATAAGGTGTTAGGAGATGGACAGGAATCCAACAGCTGTATTGAGTTGGCACAGCTGACAGCAGGGATGAAAAAGGTTGAATGAAGTTGGCTATGGACTATGTCAAGGAAATTGAGATCAAAGTGGAGAATGACAGCAGCAAAATTGAGACAGACAAATAAAATTAACAAGAAGCAAACCGAGGAGGAAAGGCCAAGAGAGATGCAGCCCAACAGCCACAAGCATCACCTTCATTGGGAAACAATAGAAACACAAAGTGGACTCCAATCCATTTCCTACCTCTACTAACATGGATAGAAGTGGGGAATTCTCACAAACCTAAAAGAATATCAGATTCCATCATAATGACTAAAACAAAGGACAACTAGACTTGGAGCTGATCCAAGCTTTGCATATAATGGATATAGTCATTAGAGGCCAGGAGTGTTATACAGGTTTGGCAATGCTTTCAAATGTGTAAGATATATCCTGCATCTTTTTTAAGCTTTGGTGGTATGCGCACTTAGGGATCCTCATTTGACTAGGGCTTCTCAACACATGTTTGCTGTTTACAGATAAGGATAAGCCAGCCACCCTTGATGCATTTGCTGTTAACACATCAGTGCAATCTAGGCATAGCATTCTCACCCCAGCAGCTGTGACTGCCATGTAAAATATAAAATGTGGAACTACCACATTTCTCAGTCTGTCAAGATGTGTTTCAAAAGACAGGGGGAAAAACTCTATCTCTTAAGTCTTCTATTAATCAACTGATTAAAAGTTTTTAGTTGTTTTAAATCAGGCAGTTAATTAAATCAATGCAATTCCAGCGGCTTGTTAAGCCAACCTCAATATTTAGCTCTAAATGTCTTCTGTAGTTCAAAAATGAAGGTCTTATTCTCAGACATAAATTGGCGTTCAGTCTCAGGCCCAAGATTTGAGTACTATTATATGTGGCCAAACATGAATTTGTTCTGGTCCACAAAGAGGAAAAATCTATTGGAAAACATTTCTGCATGCAACTGTTTGAAATGATCAGTAAATATACAATAGCACCATAGTTTATCACTACATGCCTATAATTCTTCAACAAGCCAATTAAGAAAAGAGGACGAAAAGGTCTCAATTGCATGGTTGCAGCTGCCATCTTGACTTTTTTTGACAGCCTCATGTGTGTGGTTAGCTTCCCATCATAGCTCCTTGAGATGGGCAGTCATATGTAGAGATAAATTAAATAGATGCATAAATTTCCCTGCGAGCAACTTTTTACATTCTAGGGGAATAGTGGAAAACCTCCTTAGTCAAGACATTTACTTGAGACAGATCCAATTAGAGGATTACCTCCCAATTGAAGTATAGTCAATGTAAGATAGGAATTAAGTCACAGCCAAGTTGAAAGAGTCTGAAGATGGGCCAAGAGTTATATGAAACTAAAATGAGACCCACATGCAATCCTTGAACTCACTGCCCATTAGAGAGTTTAGCAATCAGTGGCAACATAAGCTTTCTTTGCTCCCTCCCTTCCCAGTCACCCTGTGCAAAGGATCAAGGAGTCTTTAAAGGTCCATAGAACTTGGGTGGGAAATTTGTGGCTTCTCAGATGTTGCTACATTTCATACCCTACTATCTGTCATCATTGCCCATATTAGCTGGGGCTGATAGGAGTTACATTTTTACATGTATGCATTTTGTAATTGATGTGAGTGGTTGAAAAAAAGTCCCACTTTTTTTCTGAAAGACATAGAAGGCAATTTATGGTAGTTTAGTAATAATATCAGTCATACTGCAGCAAGAGGTGGAGGACCACAGAATTCAAATTGAGCCCTCGGATGAAAAATCTGAATTTCTCAGCAGGGCAAAAATTTTCTTAAGATTTGGCAGAAAGCTAATATGGATCAATTTACCAAGGGATCCCTTGTATCTATGAGTATGCATTAGAGAAAGGGTTACTTGTACATCAAAATCTCCAAATAATAAGGAATGGGAAAAGAGGATGATAAGAAGCTGGTGTCACAAAAAGATCATAACGTACTCAAGGTCAGATGCACAGTGTGCAGTAGAGGTTCTATTATGGTTTATTTGGAAGAAAAAGAAAACTTGACAGACTGTACACCCAACATAAGTAAAAGAAATGGCTGACCAGACACTAGCCATACTCCTGGAAACAGAACCCAGCTGCTGCAGTTCCCTGTCAAATCTCCCCCAACCCCCATTGACAGACCATCAGTGCTTTGACACAACCATAAATCCCTCCCCCCCACCTAGAAGCTTGCCAGTTTGGCTGGTATCCAGATTTCCATCCGTAGCCCTGCTGTCTATCGCTGAGATGCTCTGGGGTGATAGAGTGGGAATGGTGGCTTATTAATACGTCTGTGTCCCATTAGAAACATCTGCATCGGTGGGGGAATGTGGATGGGGGACAGTAGAGGTATAAATGAATTGCTACCCTGCAGGGATGCCTAAATATGAAAACCCCTATGTTCATTGGATGACTCTATACATGAGTGTAAATGCGTACATGGGGATGATGGGGATGTTGCACAAAATTGGGGCGCTCTTCACCGTACATCTCTTCTTATTTTACATCCTTGTAATAAGCCCATTACACACTTTGTCACTGTGATCTCTCTCACATATTCACTTCTGAGAAATACAGCAGCTTGTTCCATCTGGCCCCACCGTCATGTTTCCCCCTCTCACACTTTCACGAGCTGGAGACTTCCCCTAGCATCCCTTGCTCTGCCACAAAGCAAGGAATTTCACTGAGGACCTTGAGCTAGCAGAAGGAAGGGAGGAGTTCATTGATGCCCATGAAACTTAGGTAGGTCTCAGTTGACACCCCTATCTTCAAATCTCAGATTCCCACCAACTACCGGTATATGGTACACGGCTCTTAAATGTTAACACATTCTATCAGTGCCCAGAGGTCATGGGTTTGTCATACAAAAAATATCACAAAAGCACTGTGAATGCCTCTCTTAGCTTTTCTGCTTCAGATACACAGGGGTTGTAATTCTCAAAATTTTTACTGCAGAGATTTATAGTTCCAAGTGCCAGGTTGCAATGGTCAAACATTCATACGATTCCTTTTCTGAGACTAAGAGGGAGGGAGGGGGAGAGAGAGAGAGAGAGAGAGAGAGACAGACAGAGACAGAGACAGAAAAAGAATGTTGCTGGATACTTAAAGCTGTCCTACTGACACCATAGTTGGACTAGCATACAGCTCTGCAATGATTATAAAGACAGGCTTGTCAAGATACCTTATGTCACTTTTTGGTAAAATTCACTAATGGACACCCATAAGAAGTTTTTTCAAAATTCTCAGAACATTTCTATATACACAATCTCAGTTATTGTTACAATAGCTATGAAGCTATTATTATGAAGAAGATGGGTATTATTACAATTGTGCAATTGAGAATAATTCACATGCTTACTCCACCCTGGTGTCATCCAGCACTTGGGAGAACTCAACCATATGGCCAGGAACAATTGTGATCTGCTGTCAGGCAAGAAGTTGTTAATGACCGAAAGGGATTCACACTATTAATATTGCTCACATAGCTCATGTATTCTTTACTATTGGAATGGCTCACATTGTTGCATTATTCACACAAGTATCCCTGCTAGCTAAAGGGACAACATGTCAGAGTGGCTGCCATCACTGAAAACATGTGTGAATGAAGGAGAGAACTTCACAGGGTGAGAAAATGACGTCTAAAGGTTACTCTATTTGATAACGACAGAGGTAAAATCCAAGTCGCCTTTGCAATTCACAATGCTGACTGGTTGTATCTCTGGTGAAAAAGCAAGCCACTTTTAGAAGTGGTAAAATATAGCAATTAACCCATAGCATGGGGCGGGTGGACAAGAAATTTTTGTCTTTTATGGTATTTTGGTAGCACAGAGGTCATGAGGCAGAATTATGAACCAGGCAGGCGACTGGTTTATGTTGCAATTGCTTCAGGCTTTTTTCCTCACAGATGAGTTAAAGTGCGATCTATCCATCTTTGGGTCTGCATAAAGCAATGCAAGCATAAAAACCATTGCTAATCCTTATCCTGCCTCTATTGCTTAGGTTCCAAATAGCTGCCAAGTGATGGTGTCCTGATTTGTGAGTCTGTCCTTCGCTAAAGGCAAGGTGATTGGATCTCTCCTTTGACTTTGGAGTTCTCGCCTTTCAATAGATAACCAATCAAAGAGAAAGAGAAGCAGCAATGGGTCACTTCTCAGGAACCAGTTTAACCATGCTTAGCTTCTGAGCCCAGACAAGCTGTGCCAGATGCTAAAGTCCATGCGTCATAATTCTTATAAAATGCACCAATGTGTTGGTCCACCAACAAATCAGAACCAATGTGTTGGGTCTGATTTCATGACTCTGCTTGAACGTCCCTAAGCTGTTTGTTCAGCTCCTTCTCCTACATCCTATTTGGGCATGTCCCAAGTTATAATAATGCTGTATGAAAAAAGCAAGTATATGAGGGAATAGAGCAGAAATAGCACTAGTGAGGAGGCTGGCAGTAATCCATGATTGTCAACTAACTAGGTTCTGTAGAATGGGATAATGGAAATTAACAAAGTTGTGCTGAGCAATCACCTTTTCTACTTCACAGGGAGAGAGGAGTGATTAAAAGGAATAAAAACAGGGAAACTGTTCAGCATCCCTTATATTTTCTGGAAATTGCAATAAGAAAAAATAAGGTTGCTGCAGATCAAGGTGGGGCTACATTTCAGAATACGATTACAATGGAACAGTATAAGCATACTAACTATTTTATTACATCTCCAAGCAGAAGGGCAGAGGTCTGCATAAAAAAGAAATGAGCAAGTCTGCCCTCTTTTCTTCCATAAATAAAACAGGGTAAGTCTGCTCTGCTTTCTTCTATCTTGTCTGAAATCTAGAACTAAACTAAAACAAGAAGGTACCATTTCCTAAAACCCTCCTCTGATCAGAGACATCTGCAGGTGAGGAGGAGTTACTGAAAAGATTAAGATGGTGTGTTTGAACTACATTATTGAAATGGATGGAGCTTTTCTAAATGCATTCTATTTTTTTTCTTTGTAACCTAAACCTCCAATAGGATTCATTAGTGGGGATGCTGAAAATAATGGATATTAAACTATTCAGATCAGGAGTAATTGCTTAAAAACTTTTATCCTTGAGAGAACATTTTTTCAATCTTGAAAAATGGCATCACTCTCTTTCCTTGCTTTCTGTGCCTGCTTTCTACCCTCTAGAGATCCATGGAGAGGTGAGCTGAGGATTCTAACCTGCTAAGACAATCACTGTTGTATCTTCAGCATGAAGGGAGATGTGAGTGTTGAAACTTCTCTCGGGCCCTGGCAGGAGAAGGAGAAGGAGAAGGAGAAGGAGAAGGAGAAGGAGAAGGAGAAGGAGAAGGAGAAGGAGAAGGAGAAGGAGAAGGAGAAGGAGAAGGAGAAGGAGAAGGCAACCCAAGAAGGCATGTGTCAATTGGACCTGTGCTGTATTCTATGGGAACAGAATTTGGAAGTTAAATCAGTTGGCAACATGAATTACAACAAATGCTTATAGCAACATGAAAGGATCAACCTTATTCAAATAATTGATCAAATGTCTTCCTTCCTGGATTTTTGCATCCTAGATATGGAGTTTTGTTTTATTTGTTTTATTTATGGCAAGTTTAATGGCAAGATTTCAGAAATCATTTGCCTTTGGGAGATAATGACTAGCCTAAGGTCACCCTGTTGACTTTATGCCTAAGGTAGGACTAAAATTCATGGTCTGCTGGTTTCTAGCCTAATGTCTTAATTACTAATTCAAATTAATTCTCATATTCATACTATTACTGATATATTAATATTGACTTTAGAATTAGTGTTTTACTTATTCAGGCTAATCTTCTGGAAAGCTTGCCTAAAACTTATCATGCCAAAACTGCTAATTTAGCCAAACCTAAGGGAGAGCAGCCAATCACAAGCTGCATTGTATTTTATAAGAATTATGAAACATGGACTTTAGCATATGGCCCATCGTGCCTGGGCTCAGAAGCTAAGCACAGTTAAGCCTGGTTCCTGGGAAGTTTGGAACATTCCATAACAAGGCAAAGGTATGGTCAGATTACACGCTATGGTCAGATACAGTATACTGTAAGTATGTATGTAATTGAGTTCAATTTTGGGGAATTTTTTTTTATGGTACATCTTTTTCTTACACAAGCAGACACAAAACAACCCATGTCCATTAGGTCAATATTTCAGAGATATTTCCTTATCTAAACAGAGAAGCAGAATAACCAAGGATGGGCAAAAAAAGAAAAAAAATAGTGGAAGTAGGAATAGATCCAGTTTCCTGCCAGTTTCTTTATTGAGTTTCCTTGAGGCAAACTGAAAATTTTCCTTCCTTCCTTCCTTCCTTCCTTCCTTCCTTCCTTCCTTCCTTCCTTCCTTCCTTCCTTCCTTCCTTCCTTCCTTCCTTCCTTCCTTCCTTCTTTTCCCTTCCCTTCCCTTCCCTTCCCTTCCCAGGAGTCAGATAAGCAGCTACTGCTGGCTTGTAAAGAGTGCTAAAAATGAAGACTATCAGTATGTGAATATAGCAGCAGCCTCACAGTACAGCAGCACCGAGTAGCATTAAAGTAGCTACAACTTTCCCAAATTTCATTCCCTTGGGAGTCATGGGTCCCAAATTCTGTAAACTGGTCCATTTGAGGTAGCTTGTTCAAAATTTGTCTTCCTGTGATGCATTATTTCACTCAGTTAAAGGTCATGACAACATTTATACAAAGAAAGAGACATAGATACGTTTATCTTGTGGCCTTTGAGTGGAATGAGCTTTAGCACAGACAGCAACAGCTTTTTAAAAGGCGTTTTTAATACTTGAGTTTGTAAGCTGGTAGATGCATTCAAGTATGAAGGCACAAAAACAATTGAAATAAATAAATGGGTTTTGCTTTGGAGCAGGTTCTGTTGGTGGCAGGGCTTTCGTTCATTGGAAAATATTTGGACCGCTAATTTATCTCAGTTAACTGCTATAACATATTATAAAACATAATCCATGAAACTAAGTCACAAGACCTTATCTGTAGCAGTACAGTGAAATTGTTAGTTTCTCAGACCATAGATTTGTCAACGTGATGGCAAGAAGTTAGGTATAAGTAGGAATAAGACAACCTTATGTAATATTTTTGTTGGGTTTGGTTTGTGTGTAGTTTGTGCTTGCATTCGCCACATTTTGAAATTTTATTTTTATTTTAAAAAATTGCTATACATACACTGATGGATATAATGTACTATGAAAACTAATCTCTCTGTGTGTGCGAGAGAGAGAGGGGGGGCACTCTGAAATAGACATGGAGAGAGCCAGTGTGGTCTGGTTGTTAAGGTCCTTTACTAGGAGTGAGTCAATCCAGCTTCTAGTCCTCTGTGAGGCATGGAAGTCAATGGGTTTCTCTGATCAGTCACTCTCTCACAGCCTTGGGAAAGTTATAATTTTTAATGAAGAAACCTTGATTGATTTGGATTGATAATCATAATATAGTTACAGAAGCATACATGTACAAAGTAGCAAGAAGCTTTTTTAATTATAAATATATGTACATAACACATATTTGTAATTATGCTTATGAATATAAAATAGGTTTTCTATTCCTATTCCTATCAATCACTCTGTACCCATTTAATTAATTAAGCATATTTTTGTATCTATTGGATCTTAGTTTGCAATACTCTAAAGAGTTTCTCTTTAGGAATTGTATTGCATATAGCTGTGTAGTTTGTTTGGTTAGCAATTATGTAGTTATTAGTTAAGTAAATATCAGTTATTAAGATTTCCCTTTCTAGTTTCCGCTTAAAACTGAGCTATATTTAGATAATTCACCGATAAGATTCCTACATATTTAGCTACACTTCCCAGGATTTCTATCTTCTTCTTTCACCTTTTTAGTTAGTGTATATAGACATTGGGACTGACTAGTTTCACTACTAAGATTTGGAGCCCAATTTCTAAAAAGGCTTACAAGAGGCAGACCTGCTTACTATGAAGATGAAAGACTAGATTTTGCAAGACTATCCTAAGCTATAGATTAGAAGGAGTTTGTGATAAGGGACTTGTACAATGTTGCCAAGAAGAGTACGTGTGTGTGTGTAGAACATAAAATAACAGAGTTAAGAGATCCTGGAGACCTTCAAGGGACCTTATACCATTCAAAAGAAATAGCTGTTCAGTCTCTTCTCCAGTGATGGAGCATCCACAACTTCTGGAAGCAAGTTGTTCCCCAGATTAATTGTGCTCTCTATCAGAAAATTTCTCCTTAGTTCTAAGTTGGATCTCTCTTTAACCTGCCCTCAGGTGCCTTGGAGAATAAGTGGACTCCCTCTTCTTTATGACAGCCTCTTAGATATTGAAGACTGATATTATGTCACCCCTGGTCCTTCCCTTTGTTAGTTTCCTTAATCATCCATCATTTGGTTTAACTTCCCGACCCTTTATCTTCTTTGTTGCTCTTCTCTGCATGCGTTCTAAGATCTCAACATCTTGTTTGTATTGTGGTGACCAGAATTTGACAAAGTATTCCAACTGTGGTCTCACCAGTGCAATATAAAACAAAGCTAACACTTCACATGATCTTAAAACTATCCCGCTAATGATGCAACCTTAAACTGCATTGGCATTTTTGGCAGCTGCAACACACTGCTGGCTCATACATGAGTGGTGATCTACTAGCACTCCAGAAGTGGTATTCAGCAGGTTCTGACCAGTTCTGGAGAACCGGCAGTGGAAATTTTCAGTAGTTCGGAGAACCAGTAAATACCACCTCTGACTAGCCCCGCCCCCATCTATTCTCAGCTGATCAGGAGGAAATGGAGATTTTACAGGATCCTTCCCCCTGCCATGCCCACCAAGCCATGCCCACAGAACCGGTAGTAAAAAAAAATTTGAATTCCACCACTGTAGCACTCCTAGATCCCTTTCACAGTGTCTTGGACATCACCAGGAATTGGCCATGACTCAAAGGAGTTTTTATTTTTTCAATAATACGAGGCCCCCAATGTTGTTCGTGTCTCCATCAAGAATCCCTCCAAAGATAACTGCTGCCCTGTCATTTTTCATTATAAAGAAGGTGAAAACAACTAAATCTTGGGGGGAGTGAGTGACAGGACTTAATTATGTTCAAGTCAAATTTAGTTTGCTCTGGCTCTATTCTGGGTTTTGCTTCAGCCAAGCCTACCTTGGTTCTCCATATGTATCTCAAACACAAGTTGAGCCCTTGGCTCAGAATTGCAGCTCTGCTTTAGAAGTGAGGCATGAAGCATGGCTGAGGAGCAGGATGAGCTCTCCTTAAATGGGTTTGTACAATGTGATTTTAACAAACAGATTTGCACAGCGCATACATTGACACCATACCTTCTTGGGAGGTACATAGCCTTTATTGTCTTGCATTGTCATTTATTTTGTTTTATTAACACAGTGGTTGCAGGCTGAGCTGTGCAGACATAGCCTCTCAATACAGCCTACTTTATTTGCCAGTAGAGAAACGGGGGAGGGAATTATTTGCTCCATCAAATTCTCAGAGTGAGGCTTGAGAGAACGTTCTCTTCTCCTTTTGTCCTAAGTTAGTTATTGTTGCTGCTGTTATAGCAAATGGTACTAACAGAATTTTTAAATCAGCAGCTTGGCCAATGTATTGTACCCACAGACCTAGTATTATTCAAGAGAGTTTGAAAAGAAAGTGATGCCCATCCTAATCAGTCAATAAGGGAAGAGAATATTCAGATTGTTCTGCAAAAAGGATGTTTTTCTGGATAAGAGGAAAAGGTTGAAAATGAGATTCTCAGTATTTCGTAGAATATGAGAAATTTCAGCTCAGGTCTGCATTCTAAATTCATTCAGATCAGCCATACCCGTCTCCATGAGTATCACAGAAAATTATGGGAAGTACCAGTACATCTTTTCTTGATCTGAATATTAAATGGATTCAAGTTACCCAATTATTTGGCTTTGAATATTTTTCCCAGTGAGATTGCTAGTCATACTATAACAACAGCATTCTGTAAAGATTTGGTTGAAGAAAAAACAGGCTCTGACTCTCATAAGGCAGAGAAGCTCTGGGTTTTTATCCTCCACACCCTGGAGTCTGATGATGTGTTATCTCTGGCTCTCTGTGGGGTAGCACTTGCCCAGGCAGAGTTAATGTGCAATTTGGGGTTCTTCTGGACTTGTGGTCCTTCCTGGAGGAACAGGTGGCTGATGTGAATAGGGAGTCTTGCACGAATGCTCCTTGTATACACTATTACTTGTGCCCATTCCTGGATTCGGAGGCCTTGATCATGGTCACTCACACTTTGGTCCAGTTGGATTATTGCAATGCACTCTTCACGGGGCTGCTGTGCATACATATATATATGCATGCATGCATATGTCTATATGCACGCACATATAATAATTTTTCACTATAGTAACAATATACAATATGCAAGATAGAAAGAAAAATAGAAAATAAAAGGAAGTAAAAAACCTGCAATTTTGCCTTCTGCTATATGTGAAATAAATAAGCATTGACATGATAGTTTCTAAACATTTGAAAAAGAATTTAGAACATTAGGAAGGTCTTTCAGGAATCATTAAATGCAAGGCATTTTTTCTCTTGTATATTCCTATAAATTGATCTCTATGACCATACATTTCACTTGAACATCTCTTCATTTTTGTATATACAGTGGCTAATTTAAACTTGTGTCCGCTACCTGAAGCAAGAAAGAGACTGGTATTACCTGAAAAACTAACATGTTTATTTTGTGGGTCTGATCAAATGAACTCTAGCCCACAAAAAGCATTCAGATAATCCTTTTCTGACAACCTCAACTGGGACTGGCAACTTGGTTGATAAATGAAGGCTTATTTATCACTAACTGAAATGGTGACTGCCCTTATGGTCTTATTTCAGCTTCCCTTTGCTTTACAAACCTCTGAAGGTTTTAAATGTGAAGCCTGGTCACAAAGTTAATTTTGCATCACCATTATAACAGCAACAGATTGCTAAATATGTCAGCTGCCAAACCATATCTTAAAATAATTATATTAATTACTAAAGTGATTCTGGCACAAATGTAGGTGAGAGAGAGAATATAGAAGTCACCTGAATAATATTTTTTTAATTGTGGCAATAATAAGCTTTAGTCAACAAATTATTTAGTTTTCCTCTAAAGGACTGGATAACAAATTTAAATAATTACTATTGTTTAATATAGCAAATCCATTCTTGGGCAGATATAAATGTTTTCTCTCTGTTAAATAAAAATGTAAGAAGTTTTATACTTATGAAACTGGATATTTATCACACTGAGAACGGTATTGAGAAAAGGAACGGTACTGAAAAAAAATCTAGATATTGGCCTCTAGTTATACAAAATAAGCAAGGTGCCATTATGTTAACTATTCAAGATACATATCATAATGTCTATACAGTTTCCAGACTCATTAATCAACAGCTTTTTAATTTTACTCTAAACAATATAGTACCAATTCTTCTGCAGAAAATGAGATGGATTTTTTAAGCACCAGGCCAAGTTACCCACTTATCACAAGATCAGGTTTCTAATTTGCTTCTTTCATAGTTTCTAGTTGTTTTGTATAAAAAAGTATGCTAGGTTTTGCAATCTATTTTCACTAGAGGCTTTTAGTGAAACTGTCTTTTAGTTGTAAGGAGGCAAACATCCCAAGTAAGCAAAGCTCCTAATACATCTACAAGATATAGATATTTTCTGATAAATATAGATGCTGATAAGTAAGGTTGCAGAATATTCTTCTAGCTAAAGTATACTAAGCTCAGGCTATATTTATACAGGATGATCAAGCTAGTAATAATAGATTTTTAACAGAAGTCCTTGCTTTAACTTAAAAAAGATTGGGTTGTGCAGGTGTGTTTTATTTGTTTGTCTATTTGTTGAGGGAAAGAAACAAAGTGGCAAGGAAGAATAATTTCAAGAAAATGTGGTTAAAGTTTTTGGAGTAGCTCTAAAGTTTTTAATATAATTTCTAGGGGTCATTTTCCTTTTCTGTTATTCACTTTGCCTATTTGCTCTGTGTTGTGTTGAAACAACAGTTGCTCTATTAGTATTTTTCCTCTATTGACTTAGTATATTATTATTTATTAATTTTTTATATCGCCCTTCTCCCGAAGGACTCAGGGTGGTGTACAGCCATAATAAAACAATATGAAATACAAAATTTAAAAGTAATTTAAAAACTAATTAAATATTTTGGACTCACAGTTAAAAACCCAAAATTAAAACACCCAATCCAAATTCTTATTAAGCCAGTCCAGCCTGTTGGAATAGTAGAGTCTTAAGGACACGGCGAAAGGTGTGCAGGTCAGGAATCATACTTATCCCCAGGGACAGTTCATTCCAGAGGGCAGGTGCCCCCCCCCAGAGAAGGCTCTTCCCCTGGGGGTTGCCAGTCAACATTGTTTGACCGATGGCATCCTCAGGAATCCCTCTCTGTGGGAGCGTGTTAGTCGGTGGGACGCCATCAGTGGCAGAAGGCTATCCCATAAGTATCCAGATCCTAAGCCATGGAGCACTTTGAAGATGGTAACCAGCATCTTGAATCACACCAGGAAGACCACCGAGAGCCAATGCAGCTTGCGCAGGAGAGGTGTCAGATGGGTGCATCATGTCGCTCCCATAATCACCCATGCAGCTGCATTCTGGACCAGTTGGAGCCTCCAAGTGCTCTTCAAGGGGAGCCCCATGTAGAGAGCGTTACAGTAGTCCAGGCAGGATGTGACCAGGGCATGAGTGACCATGCACAGGGCATCCCGGTCTAGAAAGGGATGCAACTGGTAAATCAGGTGAACCTGATAGAAAGCCCCCCTGGCCATAGCCATCATATGATCTTCTAAAGACAGCCATGCATCCAGGAGGACACCCAGGTTGTGAGCCCTCTCTGAGGGGACCAAAGTCTCACCCCCACAAGTCAGTGATGGAGCCAGCTGGCTATACCGGGACGCCAGGAGCCACAGCCACTCAGTCTTGAAGGGACTGAGTCTAAGTCTGTTTCTCCCCATCCAGATCCACATGGCCTCCAGACATCGGGACATCACATCAAGGGCATCATTGGGATGGTCTGGGGTGGAAATGTACATCTGAGTATCATCAGCGTACTGATGGCACTTCACCCCAAAACCACTTGTTTAGCAGAGTAAAATAATTTTATATAAAAAAGACAAATTTCTACACCAATAAGCAAAACCAATAAAAAAGGAAATGTGCAGTAATTTTATAGAGATCTGTGAACAGTATATATTGAATATTGGACTAGAGAAATCATAAGTAAACCTTCTGGATCCTGTAATTCAGTTCTATAAGAGTGACAGGTGGGAAGGAACCTATTGAAAGCCACAATAAGAAGAAGAAAATGATGTTCTGCAGGGTACATTTCCTATTATATCGTTATCCAGAATAAATGATGAAATTGATGGGAGGATATGCTCACCCTCTTTCCTCCTTGGTTCCCTGTGAAGGTATCTGTAATTGATGAAATGTAACCAGATGCATTGCAGGTTCCTTTTTTAGAATGGAATGGAATGGAATGGAATGGAATGGAATGGAATGGAATGGAATAGAATAGAATAGAATAGAATAGAATAGAATAGAATAGAATAGAATAGAATAGAATAGAATAGAATAGAGTAGAGTAGAGCAGAGCAGAGCAGAGCAGAGCAGAGCAGAGCAGAGCAGAGCAGAGCAGAGCAGAGCAGAACAGAACAGAACAGAATAGAATTCTTTCTTGACCAAGTGTGATTGGACACACAAGAAGTTTGTCTTTGGTGCATTTGCTCTCAGTGTATATAAAAAGATGAGATACATTCATCAAAAATCATAGGTACAGCTACAGCACTTAATGATAGTCATAGGGTACAAATAAGCAATCAATAGATCATAATCTCAGTGGACTTGATGAAGAATGGAGGTCAGTACCTTAGAAAAAATTGAATTACTGAACTTCAATGGGTGTTTTTAAAAAATGTGCTCAATCATTATCTATTTTATCTCTTCCAGAAGCTTTCCAATTATGAATCTTTTTGGATGTTCTCCTTTTCTTAACCTCTCCCCATTTCTGTTTTCACTGGTACTGCTATTTCTGCTAGCTACCCCACAAAGCCATACATTCAGTTCAATCCAAAACAGTGGAGTTAAACCAAGAAGGTATGTAGCCACTGAATTTATTATATAATATTATAATATATAATATTATATAATATTTATTATATAATATTCTGAAGCACTAGGGGAATCCACGAATTGCACTCTAGCAAGTGCAAGTGTAATAAAGAGTTTTTTCAGTTTTCATATTATTTGTGATAGGCATATCAGGAATCAGAGAACGAAATAAATAATCAAGCAGAGATCAACTGCTTCTTTATTTGAGGGCTTTCCTACTTCAAGTTAGCAGTTTATATAACACCATTAAATGCTAAAGCAGAAGCTCTTCCATTAAAGATCAGTATGAATTACAAATCAAAAATTACTTATTTGTAATCTCAGTGGAGCTTTTTCCCCATTTATATATCTGTTTTCAGCCATGCTAGTCTTAACAAGAGGGTTTTTATGACTACATCTCCCATCCTATTAACGATTCTGATGGGCATCTGATTGGAGAATGCCATTGTTTGCACTTTATACTTTCATTTTTGTGTGCACAAAAGTGTTCCCCTGTGTATATGAAATTCTGTTCTTCAGAATTTGATTCGGTGTTCGGAAATAAGGGTAGTACACTCTTATATGTGTGTGTATTCATTTATTTGCCTGTTTGTGTATATTTGTTTTTTCTCTAGAGTTTTCTAGCATTATTTCTAATTAGCATTAAAGAAATTCTTTGGATAGATATGCTTGTTAAGTGTTCCACTATCTTCTCTGGGGATTGAGATGGCATAAATGATGTATTTAATTTATTATTATTATTATTATTATTATTATTATTATTATTATTATTATTATTATTATTATTATTATTATTATTATTATTATTATTAATAATAATAATAGTAATAATAATAATAAAAAATATATTTACAATCAACTGACCAAACATTCTCCATGGGGACCGGCATGCCAAATTTTTACTAATTTCATCACACAGTTGAAAATCTGTTGTTTCTAACACCTTTAGTCAGTAAAATTAATCTTAAATAATTCTCATGTATGTCAAAGAATTGATTGATTACTTTAGCACAGGTTTAAATTAGTTTATTGATTAGTCTTAGGGCCATATTAAAAATAGAAAAATAAAATACAGGATATAAATTCAGGATAAAATAGATAAATACATCACCTTTATAGGGTACCTCAATCTGTTTGAAATAATTGGTCTTTTGGTCAACTGCCTTAGCTATAAACTTAGAAGTTTGGCTCATGATGTATAGATTAGAACCCAGGAAGAAATAGGACAATATGCGATTCAGATCCCAATGGGCTCTTCCTTCAAGTATAGATGTTAAGTATCTAAACCTAAGAGCGGCTTAGAGTTGGCAATCAAACAAACATGAAAATATCTTCAATGGCTGGGACACCACATATACATGACCTCTCATTTTATGGCAATTGGTGGAAGTGCCCATATTGGGTCATGGAATAGTATAGGCCCTTCTTAAGAATTCAATCAAACTCATTGACAAATAATGAGATGGAAGGACTCTCTGGAGCAGAACCTAATGCTGGGAAAGATTGAGGGAATGACAGAGAATGAGGTGGCTGGATGAAGTCACTGAAGCAGTAGGCGTGAGCTTATATGGACTCCAGAGGATGGTAGAGGAAGGCCTGGAGGAACATTGTCCATGGGATTGCGATGAGTCGGACATGACTTCACAACTAACTAACAACAAGAAAAATAGGCCCTTCTTAAGAATTCAATCACACTAATTGACAGATATATTTCAAATTGAGAAATAGTTTTGTTCTTGGCCAACCAACTTAAAAGTTATATTTGTTACCAATAACCCCATGTCAGTATGAGCATTGATATCTAAGACTTAAAATTTCCCTTGCTTAGGATGCAGTTGACAGTAAATACTGGATAGAAAATCCATGCTTTTGTTAAGTCAACTTACTCAGGAATTGGGGTGAGCGATATGTATTCATTCCACTAAATATATTTTGGGTAGCCTATCAGGGTCTATTGAATAGGTCCTCTGGCAGCATGTGAATACTTCAATTATTAATGGAATGGTTACTTATTTCTGCTCTGACTGCAGGGGCTGACGTGTTCTTATCCATTCTCAACATGCTTCTTAAAAAGTGGGTCTGTATTAGAGTGAAGTGGTTTTTGTAAGACTCCACAATTCCACACCATAACCACAGCATTGGGGGGTTTTTTTGCCCTGAATACTTTTAGTATCTTGATAAGTTCTTGGGCAACTATAATTGGATAATTGATAAAGATAATTGATAAAGATTATTTATAGAGGTTTTTTTTAGTACTTGCTTTGACCCTTTCCGAGCTTCTTTTAAAATGATTTACCCATTACCTTGCATTGCTAAAACCACAAAAAATTCACCTGTTCAATAGACTCCTCATTTACCTGCCAATTATATTTCATGCTTTTCTGCTAAATACCATCACTTTAGATTTGATTTTATTGATGTTTAATAAATTAAGAGCACAGTAGGTAATTAGCTTTTGCAACAGCTTTCTTGGGCCTCTTTGAGAGTGTGCCACTAAAACATCCATCAGCAACATATAGACGGATATTAATTAACTTATCATGGATCTTTGTCATATGAGTGTCTGTACCATATAGAAAACCTGGAATATCACTGACACAGAAGTTAAAAAGCATTGGGGCTAGGATACGACCCTATCTAATGCTTCTATGGGAGGGAACACTTGGAATATGGACTTTCAAATGATGTTTCAGTAGAGGATCTTAACAAACAGTAAGGTTTTGGGTTCCATATTTAAGTTGGCTTCTACAAGATATTTCTGTTTATAGAGTCACACAGATCTCTGAAGGCAGTAAACAGCTTCTTGACATTAGTTGTTTTGTTATGAGATGGTATAAAATAAAACAATTATGTATTGTGGAGCACAGATGTGTGTGGTGATAGATGTATGTTCAGTAGAACTATTTCAGAGAATTTACATGAAAATTCTACAGCTAAGTAATGGGGAGAATCATATCTGAGGCCCAATTCCTGTCCCTGCCACCCCAGCTTTGGCAAGTGTTGGTAGTTTTCCCGATGCCCATCCTTTAGCCTTATATTTCCTTGCAGGAATAGTCCAAGGCCTAAGACCTGGTAAATGAATCTTTACTTCGTCTGTAGATAACCAGATCCCTTGGAATGCTACAAAGTCAAATTTAGAGAGGAACTACATCAAGTCCTCATCCATTACTCTGTTTTTCCAGTCAGTGATATTCTAAGACAATAACCGGATAACCTCTTGAACTTAATATTAGTAGGGATAATTGAGAAGATATTGAAATTTGGATTGAAACCCAATAACCTTTTAAGTAATTCAATGGAAGCAGAGTTATTCCTTCCCCCCCCCAGTCCCCCTCCCACACATACAGTGGTTTAAAATTTGTCTACCTCCACTGCCACAGCTGTTATATAAGCTCCAGCAAGTTTTAATGTGAGCAGCAATTTGAGTGGTATACTTTTGCAGGTTCTCAGAACAGTATCAATGTCCAGAAAAGATAGCTTATTTCTAGGTAAGGATGATTTTTTTTAATCAAATATTTTCTTTAGACCATTTTGAACTGCTTCATAAGTTGTAGCCCTAGATAGTGATTTTGGGTTTATATCTATTTTTGGAAGTATTGACCTAAGGGTGAGTTCCTTATAATTCAGTCCTGCACCAAGACCATCCTAGTAAGGGCCACCAAGATTTCAGATGCACCTTACTTCCCCTTGTCAAACTTTATTTTATATCTGTTACTTACATTTCTATGTATTGTGTCATTTTTTTTAATCAGGGAGTAGGGGAAATGAGGGGGAAATTACTTCCCAAACTCTTTGTTGTTCTTTTCCGTATCCATTTTACATAATGAAATAGGGGATGAACCGGCAAATAGTTTTTCAAAATAGGCATTATTTTCTTGACCATCTCTTTTAGAGGTTTAACAGCTTTACATATTGTTGCTAATAATTCCCTCAGATCATGAAACCTTTTAATAATACCCACTTGTTAAGTAGCTGACAGGATACTGAAAGAGTTAATAAAATTTATTTATAAGGGTCCTTCAGAAAACTGATTTCTTGTGAGAAATACAGGTTGTTTATTGAAAGTCTCTCTTCTCAAGGACATTGGCGATAAAAGTCGTTACAGCTACCAACTTTTTTGTTGCTACAATTCTACTTTAAACATAAACACTCTTATTGCCAGATGAGTAATTAATGGGCTTACTGCTTCTATGTAGAATACACATAATGGGAAGATGTCCAATTTGCTCCAGCTAGGTTTCACCATAACATCCTGGCAATAATAGGATGCTTGAATGAAAGAAGGAATTTTTAGACTTTCTCTTGTATGGGAACCATTCAACTTTTTGCAAATTATCCAACTCCCTTTCACAGTTAGAAGCAGACGAAGGGAGAGAATGACTGTACTTCTGGATTCCAATTTTTCTCTATTTATTCTATTTTGAATTTGTAGAGTCATCAGGTCTGGCTGTAAATAGAAATTATGATTTACTTGTCTTTCATCCAATGCTTCCTTGAAGGGTGAAACTTGCTTTGCACACTCCTCTGGATATACTCTTAGATCTTTTAGTTTATTCTCTCTCTCTTTCTAGGGTCCAAATTAGAATCTACCTTTCCACAGCTATTAACTGCTTTTGAATTACAATTGTCTCTGCATGAGCTTGTTTTAACTGACACCGCAGCAGTACTTGGATGACTTTGTTTAAGTTTAATAAAAATCTTTTCTTAGACTATTCACCTTATTGTTAACTGGCTAGAAGCTCAAAAATTGACAATACTGTTTGTGCCATCAATAGACATTGTCTGGTTATGAAATCAGTATTACTTTGGTTGTTTAAGTCCTCTTATTGCATAAACCTATCAGCACCTAGACAACTAGCTGAGATCTAAAAAGAAGAGAGAGGCAGAAAGACCTACAAGTTGGGGGCGTTCTATCTCTTCTTGTAGATCCGATTCTAGGGGGTCATATCTGTTTGAGAGGCTACCAGGAAAAGTAGGAGAAGTTTGATTACTTACAGTGAGTGACTGTTTACTTTTTTGGTATCTATCAACTTTAAGCTGTTAAATAGGCTTGAGTGAAGTCTGAGAAGCAGAATATGAATGCTGCCTCTTTTTCCTGCTCCCCATGGCTGAGATGGAACATCCGTCTCCTATAAAAATGGTAAAAATACATGTCTCTAGCAGTAGAAAAAGAGTTGAAAATAAAATAAAGTAAAAGAGCTAGTTAAAAATTAAAAGAGGCTTTAGAGGGAGCTCTTAACAAAAGATGCTACCTCTGTGCCATCTTCCTGAGATCCCACACAGGTTCATGGATAAACATTGGCTGAAACAGAAAAATAAAATCTTAAAACTTTGTTTTGGGTGAAGCAACAATCTCACATCACTTTAAGAAGTATTCTCTCTTCTCATACACAGTAGGATTTTTGAAGGATGTATGTAATACTAATAATTGTTAAATCAAGTGCCTAATCTTTTAAAATCAAAATTTGACAAATAGCATGGGAATGATCTGTGGACTAGATGACTCTTAGGTCTGAAAATCCAGTAGGATTTTTCTTATATTTTTATGTTTGGAGAAATATTAGACATAAACATTTCAGATGATTGGGTACAATCCCATATAATATTTAAGGGGTGTCAGGTTTCCAAACATTAGAGGTACTCAAAAATTGTAACTTGCCTTGAGGATTGTAGAGATATTTTATTTTTTATTTTTATTTTTATTTTATTAAATTTATATACCGCCCTTCTCCTAGTGGACTCAGGGCAGTGTACAGCCAAGAATAAAAAAGTACTCCAATACAAAATTTAAAATATTAATAAAAGAATTAAATAATTTTGGCCCAATAAATTTAAAAAATAGGCAATTAAAATTTAAAACACATAAAACTTTAAGCTTAAAAAAGAGGGGGGGTTCCGCCAGCCCAGCTTGACAAAATAAAAAAGTTTTTAGGGCACGGCGGAAAGCCCGGAGATCAGGTATCGTATGGATCTCCAGGGGCAAATCGTTCCAGAGGGCTGGTGCTGCCACAGAGAAGGCTCTCCCCCTGGGTGTCGCCAGCCGACATTGTCTGGCTGATGGCACCCTGAGGAGTCCCTCTCTGTGGGAGCGAACTGGCCGGTGGGAGGCTATCGGTAGCAGAAGGCGGTCCCGCAAGTACCCAGGCCCTATGCCATGGTTTTGGTTACTTTAATATAATTTAGATGTGCTTGGTAAGTAACTACATAAATATCATAACTTTTTAACATTTTGTTTATATATCATGCTTCTCTACAAGTAATTTGCTTGCTTGCTTGCTTGCAAAAAATTCCAAGTGATGAATAATAAAACTTTAGCAGTGTAATGCTTCAGCTAAAAAGAAAATGTTATCAGAGTGCAAGAACAGGGGCATTGAGTCCAGATCTTTGGAAACCATTCTGTTTTCCAGAATTTTGCAGAGCGAAGGGACAGAACATATTTTTGAGGTCAGCATCTTCCATAATATGGGGTAACCAGAGAGAGGGCCTCTCTTCTGCTCTACATTCATTTAATCTTTCATGGAGGTGGAACATTAACATGCACTCTATAGGTAACCTCACAGGATTGCAGAATCATATGAGATAAATTATTCTTTGTGTAATCTAATGCTATGTCATAATGCATTTTACATGTAAATACTTTTGAACTGAGCTTACTGGCAATCAGTGCAGTGACCAAAGAAAGACGTATTTTGCAAAATCATATTTCAATTGCTATCAATTTGAGAAATGTATTATGTAATGTATATTGAAATTTTCAGGATGTCTTCTAGGGCAATTCTTATTTATCACATAGCAGTAAACCTGGGACATGGTGATAAAAACAGAAGTTATTATCAAATCTTCATGGGTCAGGTAGGCTTGTAGCTGATTCAACAGGCAAAGGCTTCCTCTGGTCATAGGACCTTTCAAACAGGAGACATACATCCAGAAGAACCCACAAGGAGGGACATGGCTCTATCTGGTGAGCTTAAATGTTTAAAGGTAAAAAGCAGATCCATCATGTAGGATTTAATATTGTCTTCCCTACTATTCTGTGGCCACAGTGGCACAGTGATTAGAATGCAGTACTGCAGGCTACATCTGCTGATTGCCGTCTGACTGCAATTTGGCAGTTCAAATCTCACCAAGCTTAAGGCTGACTCTGCCTTCCATCCTTCCGAGGTGGGTAAAATGAGGACCCAGATTGTTGGGGGCAATAGGCTGACTCTGTAAATCGCTTAGAGGGGGCTGAAAAGCACCATGAAGTGATATATAAGCCTAAGTGCTATTGCTATTCTCTTAATCTCTAGACACCAACTGAAGACTTGCACAGCATCACTGACCTAGTGTGGAGGAATAATCTAGAATTGAAGATGTAATGTTGTAGAGTTGAAAAAGATGCATAAAAATTCCACATGGACATGGGGGTAGAGGTTGAAACTCTGTGGTATTTCCCACTGGAGCAATCACAGATTTGGTCACTCTACCCCCATTCTTGAGTGCAAGCTACAGTCTTTCTATGTTAATGCTTTTATTTACTATGTTTTATCCCACACTTCCTCTAGGACTTCAGGCGTAGGTACTTGTTTGCCTCTTAATTCATAATCCCTTGAACTGAAAGACATAGTTCTCAAGTGACCCCTTATTATGAAGGACTAGATTCATCTAAATGGTGCATCTGCATCTCAAGGGAGCCAAGACTGCTAACCATACCGTAGGCCAATGGCCTGAGGCACAACCAGTAATGACTTCAAACCACCTGTGTCAAGGTGCAGAGTGCCCAAAGTCAACTCAATTAGAATGCAGGGAGAAAAAAATCTCTGCCAGTTACAATCCAGTAATAACTGAATTAATAACTATTTTCTACCAAGCCATGTTCTATCTTTTCATGATATCCCAGATCCACTCCTGGGGCAGCTACTTCATTCTACCTAAGACAACCTATTCCTGTTTTACAGCATGACTACAAGGTGCTTGCTGCACATTGTTTTGCTGGCCAGTCACTTACAATATCCATATTGCTCCAGTCTTTACTTGCCCAAAAAAGCCACATGCTAGAGTCCTGCTTCTCCCCTCAGACTCTGTGGAGCAGGACAGATCCTCCTCATTAATCCTGATTGGCTGACTCCTTGGAGGAGAATACTGTGAATGCACAGAGCAATCTGATAACTGTACTTGAACCTGCATGACAGAAAGGGTGCCGATCAGGAAAGGAAGGTAGAGGATACATGTGTAGACATCAACAAGAGAGAGTGGCAAATCTAGCTGTGAATGCCTTTTGCTGCTGGTTGTGCTTCTGCAGAAGTCATCAGAACTCCAGCTTTCCCAAGCTCAGCTAGCAACCTTAGTACTGTTGCTGTCTAAGCCACTGCTGTTTCCCTCCCTCTCCTTTCTCCCACTCTTCAGCTGCCTCTTCATCCTTGCTGGATGAGAATTCCAACTGGGAGAGCCTAAAAAGGGCAGTGAAATAAGGGCTGAATCTGACCCATCCTTTTCCTCTTGGAGACCACAGTTGCAGAGGATCAGTGTTGTTTTTATATACCTATATTGCATTTGTTGAAGTAAAATGATGTATTCAGAGTAGAATGGCTTATTGATGATTCTGTGTGTGTGAGGGGGTGGGGAAGGAAAAGAGAAACAATGTATAATATGGATATTTAGAATTTATCAGAATGAACACACTTAGATCGAGCAAAACACTAAAAACCAAAAAGTTAAAACAGCATGTTAAACATTAAATACAGATTAACAAAACACAAATGCTATGTTCATGTAACAGGCTATGCCTTTACTTCCTTCCCCACCCAAATATTATGAATTGATTTATTTGATTCACTCAACA
This sequence comes from Coluber constrictor foxii, assembly GCA_038048745.1. NCBI lineage: Eukaryota > Metazoa > Chordata > Lepidosauria > Squamata > Colubridae > Coluber > Coluber constrictor. The sequence goes on from CM075961.1 coordinate 79,441,684, forward strand.
TGGTGAAGTAATGAGTGTCATTCCAAAACAGGTTGAACCACAACTACCTTATCAAACCATTTTAGATCAGCTGCAATGTTGAGGGAAGAACCCACATAAAGTGTTCAATAGCTCTAGGGAAATAAAATAAGCGTCATTAGATGTTACTGGGTTAGTTATCACCAAGAGTGTCCTCCATTACAGCGTTCCTGGTAATGAGATCAAGATATCAATGATAGTCAAATTCTTTAAAAACTTGTGAAAACTTGAAATTCAGGATAGACTTTGGTCTATACCTAACTCTCAAGTGTGCTGCATGTGTACCCAAACATAACCATGTCATAAAGACACTTTGATTCAAAACTAATGTTAAATACACATTTATTTTTAATTTATGTTCAAGGCTATGAAATATATCCCACTATGCTCATATACTGTGTAAGGGGGAGGAAAGGATATAAACATTACCATGAGGTGTAACCATAATGACAGTCAAAACAAATACTGAAGTTACTTCTCATTCAGATAATTTTTCCTATTTACTGTGGACATGTATCCATGAATCTACTCTGTTTCGCCAAAAATAAGCCTCCCCTGAAAAGAAGTCCTCCTCGAAAATAAGCTCTCCCCGAAAATATTTAAACACAGAGCTGGAAATCAGGTAAGACAGCAAGAGGAGCCCCATCTTACTCCACACACCCCAAAATAAGAAGACCTCCCCGAAAATAAGGCCAAGCACTTATTTCAGGGTTCAAAAAAATATAAGATAGGGTCTTATTTTCAGGAAAATGCGGTAGTTAATAAAAGGAGGTCCTGACATACTTTGGAATTTGCAATGTGGCTTCAAGGAATGGACTCTGAATAGTGAAATACCCCTAGATAACTCCATATGCTGTCTCCATATGCAAGGCAAAAGTGGAAAACAGCCATTGTCAACTGAGCTTACATGTACAGCTCTAAGAAAATATTTAAATTAATGACCTATATGGAAATAACATTAGTCTATATGTAATGGATGGTTATGGCCATTGTATGGGCTCAAGATAGATCTACCCTCCAGAAATAAATCTAATATCTTCCTGGATTTGTATCAGTTAGTAGCAATGGCCAGATCTTTAGAACTAAATTCTGAAAATGAATGGCAGGAAAACTGTTTTACTGTATCTGTCTCGGGTATATCACATTCCCATTTTAGAGATGCTTTTCTTCTAATCATTTAGGGGAAAAAATGAAGGAATTCATCCAATTTCTGATATTTAATTGCCTTTTTAAAAACCCTTCTAAGCTTTTCTTTTTAATACATTATTCTAATATTATCACCATTTTGGGTTCGCAGCCCTATAAAATACTTTTTTTTTAGGAATAACTATCAAATTTCCCAAAAGTGGTTGCATTGTTTACTATTAATTTCAGTGGCTGCTGACTGTGGCAATGTTAGGGTTGGTGGAATGGATTCTAACACATCTGGAAGACACCAGATTGGGGAAGGTGCTATGAATACAGTGTTTGAAATACAGCGCTCCAAATTTAATTATTTGTGAGATATACGAGAAAAAAACTGAGCAAGAAATTTGGCAATTCTGCTATCTAATAGTAAAATACTATACATTTTTTGCTTCTTTTCACTTCCATCACAGGCTTATAATTTTCCTTTTTAATCTAATATATTCCTGATATAGAGGCTACCCTGGGAGAAATATTGTCTTGAATTCAGGAAAAAAGAATCCAGTTAGAAGGAGCCCTTGCTGTCAAATAAGATAAGTTGGTCCTTTAAGATGGTTGAGTATAGCCATCTTGAAGAGTTCAAGGGTGGGTCTTCTTTCCCATTCTTGATAATGCTTTGAAAGACAGTTTTTTTCATGGTAATCCATCACCCTCTAGATCAGCAGAATAGGACAGTTCTAGTGGGCAATTCAGATACAAGGGGCCCCCCTCTATTAAGAACTTCTCTGGGGCAGTGAATGGGATCTGAACAGGAACAGGCAACAACTGTATTTATTTGTTTCCCATTCCATTTCTGGGATGGCAGATTTTGGAGTAGGAAAGATTAAAAGATATGTAGAAGATCTGAAAGTTCTGATCCATGAAGTACAAAATGATGGGAATGTTCACTTGTACAAATCCAGGTGAACTTGATTAGAATGGAAGCAACACATTTCAATTCAGTTCAATTAAGACCCTGCAAAATATTTTCCCAGGGTGTGGGAGAATATGCTCATATTAACTAGTAATGATTGGTGGGACAGAACTTGTCATCTTTGCTTTCTTTGCTTGCTACAAGAGAGGAGCAGAGTATACATCCCCGCAGTGGGCAAATCCCAGTTCTTTTCAAAAACAAAACAAAACAAAAACCAATCAATGATTTTTTTTAAAGCACCAAATAGGAAGGAAGGTTACTCTAAGTGGAAGGGGGTAGGCTCTATTCTACCATAGGTGAGCTATGACCAGATCATATGATAGGCTTGGGGTGGGGGTGGGGGTAATTAAAAAAAAAACTTAATGTCTTTCATTCATTCTTTCAAGGAATATCACAACCAGTCACATCAAGATACATTCCGCTATCTAGTATTTTTCTAACCCCTGCCCCCACCCCCATGTCTGCAAATTCTATTGTTCCCACCTTCCTTTGCTATTTTCTTTCCCTTAATCTCTTTCATCTTGTTGTAGATCTACAGATCTGGAGTCATTGTGGGGACTGGGTTAGGTCTTTCTTTCTTTCTTTCTTTCTTTCTTTCTTTCTTTCTTTCTTTCTTTCTGTCTTTCTTTCTTTCTTTCTCAAGAGTAGGGAGTGACAGATGGTGGTCTCGCTTTCCCCAGAGAGCGAGATCTCCCTACACGCGAGCGCATGTCAATCTCCGCAGCTCATGTGATAACTCCAGTGGATGACGTGCCAGCCATATGGTCTGGCATCAGAGTTGGTACCCCTCTGCCTGCTCGAAGCATGCCACTTCCCTCCTCCTTTTGGATAAGACAGTGAAGGAGACGGGGTGGACCTCAAGGAGTCTTCCCCCCCTTTCCTCCCCCCATTTTTTCCTCCTTACTCCCAAAAGATGCAGGGTCCAAGGACTTGAGGACTCCTCAACTGAGCTTTGGAGGTAAGTTATGTAAGGAGGGGGGGCAGAAACTTAAACATTGGGTTGCAACTTGTCCCATCTTACCCCCCCCCGGCCACTTTCTAACCCCCCCTCGAGTTCTTACCTTTCTCTTTTCTCCTCCACCCCCACCTCTCCGACTTTTACACATCCCAATCGATTTGTATCTTTGAAGGGGAATGAATGAAGTGCAAGATGGGAGTGGGTTGGGAATAAGAGGTAGGAAAGCTATCTCTACGCAAGATGTATGTATAGATCCAAAACCTCTGATGTAGCAAAGGCCGGTTTTGTATAAGAAGGAAGCTTATCTATCTACCCATACAAAACCACTTGATCGGGGGGAAGCAAAATCAAACAATTTGGTAATAAAATCGTGTATTTTAAAATATATGGGGAGAAATGGACACACACACACACACACACACACACACACAAACACTTGTACATACATACATACATACCGTGCCCTTCTGAGTCAGATCTCCAGCAATTACGGGTGCGAAAGGCTCTCTATCTTTTCTAATCTCATCTCGCAAGCGATTTATTCTAGCCTCGGGGTTTATCTGAGCCGGGGTTCGGTTCGTGGAGGGCTCTCTCGCTCGCTCTCTCGCTCTCTCGCTCTCTCGCTCTCTCTCCCCCTTTCTCCCTCCCCCCCTCCGTTTCTTCCCCGCTTCAAAGGCAACATAAAATGACTGCAAACACTCGGGCACAAAACTGGCACATGGACCCATCAGTTCTTTCGGCAGCTCAATCTTCTCCCAGGAAGATGGTCTCAGGTCTGGACGTGCGGGTGATGGGGGAGGGAGGAGGGAGGCGGGGGGGGGAGGGAGAGGAGCAAGCAAGAGGAGGAGGAGGAGGAGGAAGGCGGATCGGGAAGGGAGAAACTGTCGAGATGTCAGTCTCGAGGGTCGCCCTGAGAAGGAGGATGAGGATGGGGATGGTGCCATAGAGGAACATTTCAATCCTTTCTCCTCCTCCTAGGGAGCATGGAAAGAACCCTCGAACGGGAAAACCAGCGGGGGGAGAAACAAAAACCGGGGCCCGACGGAGAAGTTATCAGGATTTTGGCAAGCAAGGGAGGGACGCGGCGTGAAGATTGCGGGGTCGGTGGGGTTTCAGCGCTGCGAAGTATCTACCTTCAGAAATGTAATGCTCGTTTTAATTCTTCTTGAAAAGAAAAGGATCTAGGAAAAGCTAAGGCATACTCCGGTTTTCTGAGCGGAGAAGGGGGCAGGAATTGGAGAGAAAAGTTCTAGGTTTATCTGGGCATTCCCGAGATCCCCGCCTCAAAGCTGTGCTAGCGAGAGCAGCAATCTTATGCTCTAACATGCCGGGATGCAGATGAGATAGGTTTAATGATTTTTAATTCCATTAAATCTGATAAACTAATCAAAAGAGGGAAGCGAGGCTGAATAAATACAGCTCTCAGCCTCCGTAAGAAATAGAAAAAAATCCATTGTATTTCGATACAACAAAAGGAAGGGAGGTAATTTGTAATGAAGCGGGATCAGAGATATCAAGCTCAGCTTTGCACTAATTAAGCGGGAAAGCAATGTAGACACCAATTAATAATAAACACACTTTTTTTTAATGAGTCAATTGTTTTCAGGGAAAGAATGGGGAAAAGCCAATTTCAGGCAAGTTCTGAACAAATCTTCCTGTCCCCTCTCCCCCCTCCCCCAAGTTCCCTCTGTGTGTGTGTGTGTGTGTGTGTGTGTGTGGTATGTCTATATAAAGTATTGTGCATATGTATAATGTTTTTTTAAAAAATAAGACGAAGAGGGTGTAAGTAAGGCTGGCTGCCATCATACAAATGCAATGCTGTTCCTGTCAGTCGGGGGGATAGATAGGCTTAGGAGGCAGTTCACTAAAGAGGTTTAAGACAAGCTTTAGAACAGTTCTACCCTGTGGCTTGAAGGGTGGGATTCACACACACACAGGCATGCACACAGATTAGGCGAGAGACCTGGATAACAAGGAAGACACTAGACACCAAGCTTTGACAAAAAAAGATGCGGTTCGTTAAGGATCTCTCTGTATGTCTCTCTCTCTGTGTGTGTCCCTCTGTGTCTCTCTCTCAGTCTCTCTCTCTCTTTCTCCCTCTCCTCCCCCCTCTCTGTGTTTGTTTGTTTGTGTGTGTGTGTGTGTGTGTGTGTGTGTGTGTGTGTGTGTGTGTGTGAGAGAGAGAGAGAGAGAGAGAGAGAGAGAGAGAGACTGTGTGTATGTGAGAGAGAGGGAGAGGTGGAGGGAATTAACTGTAGGGGAGGAAGGGTAATGATAATTGATTTATAGTTTAAAATCAGACCGTAATAATATCATAATTCCATTTCCGCTGAAAACAGGTTGAGTTTTGGACAAGAGGTGGATATCTGAAGACAGCCTTTTTTCTCTCTCACTCACTCTCTCTCTCTCTCCTTCCAAATCGCCCTAAGGATCTGGTGACCAGGCTGGCAGCAAAGATCTTCTTTGGAAGAAGGGAGGACCCTTTATATCTTGGCCAGGAAGATTGAAATCTGTTTAGGAGTGGAACTGTCAGCTTTCCCAGCAATTGGCTGGAAAAGGCTGAGCGACTAAACTATCCGTGGGTTGGGGAAATCTTCCAGGGGTCCAGGGTAATTGATTGGTGGGTGTTAAGTGGTGGATGTTGAGACCAACTTGTGTGACTATTTCTCGTTGCCATTCTTCCCTTCTTTCCGGCCCGCTCATTCCGTGCGCCTTTCTCCTCCCTCCTTCTTCCCCGCCCCCGTCACCCCTCCAGCCACCATGTTGACGCGCCTCTTCAGCGAACCCAGCTTGATCCCAGAAGTTCAGAAATTCTCCAGCTGGGCGGACGATTGTGAAGAGGATGATTCGAGCGACAAAGAGGAGCAGAAAAGTAAAAGCTGCCCTCTTCAGGAGGACCCGAACGACTCGGAGGTAAAAGAGGAGAACGACCTGGGCGCTGATGAAGAGGAGGAGGAGGAGGAGGAGGAAGGCATTGAGGAAGCGGAAGGCGATCGACCTAAGAAACGGGGCCCCAAAAAAAGGAAAATGACCAAGGCCAGGCTAGAGCGCTCCAAGCTGCGACGCCAAAAGGCCAACGCCCGGGAACGCAACCGGATGCACGACCTTAACGCCGCCTTGGACAATCTCCGCAAGGTCGTGCCTTGTTACTCCAAAACGCAGAAATTGTCCAAGATCGAAACCCTGCGGCTGGCCAAGAACTACATCTGGGCCCTGTCGGAAATCCTGCGCTCGGGTAAGAGGCCGGACTTGGTCTCCTATGTGCAGACTTTATGCAAAGGTTTGTCCCAGCCGACCACTAACTTAGTGGCCGGCTGCCTCCAGCTCAACTCAAGGAATTTCCTTACTGAGCAAGGCCAGGAGGCCGGGAGATACCACGGGCCCAACTCCACCTTTGCCATGCATCCCTACACCTACCAGTGCTCACGGATCTCCAGCGCTCAATGCGCTTCCAGCACCATGGCTAGCTCCCACGCCTTGCGGACGCACGCTTACTGTGCCACCTACGAGTCCCTCTATGGGAACGCCTCGCCAGATTACAATAGCTCGGAATACGACGGGCCCCTGAGCCCTCCCTTGTGCGTGAACGGAAATTTTTCCCTCAAGCAGGATTCTTCCCCCGACCACGAGAAAAATTACCATTATTCTATGCACTACTCCGCCCTCCCCAGTTCTCGCCCTTCCGGGCACAATTTAGTGTTCGGATCTTCGGGAATGCGCAGTGGCGTCCACTCTGAGAATGTTTTGCCTTACGAGATGCACCTCCATCATGACCGAGGTCCGATGTACGAGGAGCTCAATGCTTTTTTCCATAACTAGCGCCTTTCCCCCTGTTCCCAGAGGCGCCTTGGGAGTCGCGTTCTCCTACCGATTTCACGAGTAACCGTGACCACTTGTAGATTTCCAGTGTATTGGACTGGGAAAGGGGGTGTGGGTGGGTTTTTGGGTGACATAAACTAAACAGAAAGAGAGAGAATGGGAGAGGAGGGGGGAAGAGAGAGAAATAAATAGATCCTCGGCCTTCTTTGATATTCCCCTGTACTTCGTCCCGAGGGCTGCAATTTTTTAAAAAATTCAACTGTGAACCACTTTTCTCGTAACATATTAAAAAAAAATCGGGAGGGCGGGAGGATAAAATAATAATCATTCCTATTCGTGAACTAATTGAGCCGAACGTTCTTGTTTTGGAGCTGGGGGTGCGGAGGGGGGGGGGAGAACCTGATCCAACAGCCTCTTGAGCTGAGACAGCGGGTTTCAATCCTTCCCAATCCCGTTGAATTCAACGGGTCGCTTTGGTTTTCAGTCGCTGGCTTCGATTTAAATGGAAAGTCGGTGGAGTTTTTTCGCGCCTTGGTTTCCGCGGGACTCCAATCCCGATTGGGAATCAGATTATAAATAGAATCTGCGACTTCCCTGTCCCCACTAAGTACTATGAAAAAAAATCTGGTGCAATATATATGCTAGCATAATTTTATATTTAAAAACAAACGAAAGGACTCTATAGCTAATAGACTGTTTAGTTGAGATTTTGCCCATCCGAAAACAAAGTTTAAGACCCACATTATTAGGAGAGACAACCACATTTTTCAAAATTAAAGAGGAGGAGAGTATCAAAGTTTCACCCCATCCTAATGGATTATCTATGCTAAATTATGCCTTATAACTAAAAATTTTCCTAAAGTTCAATATGGCTTTAGAACAAAACAGTTTATAAAAGGCAGGTGATGGGAGAAAGGTTTCCATCCTCCCAGTAGCTGAATCAAAAAATCCCCGAAAAAAAATATCTATGCCATCTGCAATCCTTTACATATTTATCTGGGAGTTAGTCTTATGAAGCTTAATGGGGCTTACTTCAGTGTAAATATGTATCAGCTTGCACAAATTAAGCTGTTAAAATATTTGCAAACTTTAAATCAAACTTTCAATGCAGTGAGAACTTGAAAAAGCAATAAACGGGCAAACAGATGAAAAATATATTCTATCTCTATCTATGCAAGTAGGTATTGAAACTAGAAAAAGAAATAAAAAGAAGGAAAAGAGAAAAGTAAAAAGTAAAACAACAACAAAAAGAATCCATATGAAATATTAGAAATATGGACCAACAAACTCGCTAAGATTTAAAATTGTGCACTTTTTGATTTGGGGGAAACAGACCCATGGAAAGTTTCCCTGGTATTTAACAATCACTGACTTTTTGAACCACCCTTGTAACCCCACGTAACTTATTTTCCAAAATTTGTGTGTCATGCTGTTTTTTACCTGTTTTAAAAATGTTAAAGAAAAATGTGGAGGGGGGGAGATTTTTATGAAATGGCAAATGTTTTGTTATGCATGGATAGGTTGGGGAAACGCAAATATGCAACTTTTAAAGGTGATGTGAAGAGAATACTATTATGCTTAATATTTCTGTTGGCTTATTCCCCCCCTTAATAGTAACTTACATTCTTTCTTTCTGTGATGGGTTTTGGGGAGGGAAGCATATGTTTATGTAATGATACACCAGTATATAAATCTCTCTATAAAAAAACAAAAAAACAATAACTTGTAAGGACTGAGAAGAGTATATTTTCCCCAATACAGTACTATTTCATTTTTTGTTCATCTGATGACTTTATTTGAGCAAAAGGAGGATGAAAAAAAATTACCTCTAATTTTCCCCTCCTTTTAATATGACCTCCATCACCTTTAGACATACCAGCATTTAAAAAAAAAATTCAAAGAACTTACATTTCTGAACAAAGTTTTTAAAATAAAACAACAAAGATCAACAACATTTTACAGAAAAAGAAAAGAAAACTAACAGAGAGAGAGAGAGAGAGAGAGAGAGAGGGAAAAAAAGTTGTAGACAATATGAAATGTCTATGGGACACCAGAAGTGCTTTTTTGTGTGTTTCTGTTCAGTTTCCTTAAGATGAATAAATATTTACGTCAAATGATATGCTAAACAAAAAAATCTCAAAGTCTTGATTTAAATAAGAAGGATTAGTTTGTATCTATCTGTCTGTCTGTTTATCATATATTTATCCATCATAATTCTGTCAAATTTGGTTTATGGCAAGGCATTTTGCATTTTAGAGAGGAAAAAAATTACAGCTCCTTTTACACAAATAATACAGATCAAAAGACACTTTCAGACCTTCTCACCACCCCTATCATGGACAAAGTTTAGCTGTGAACTTCAGATTTTAAAAAAGATATGTGGTTGGTTAAAAAGAGGTGTGGGTGGGTGTTGCATGTGTGTAAAATTCTGAAATACAGTGGTGTGCTTTAAACATTAATTTGCTACTGTTTGCTGAAATGATTCCCAACATTTTTGATGGTCTGAGAGCTGCAAGTCAGCTATGATCTTATTCAGTGAATTGAAGCAGCTTCTTAAGAAGACAATTAATAAATAATAGATGTTGATTTGATTCCCTCAGCATTAGCTTACTTCAAAGAAGTAATGCTAAATATATATATGGGCAAAAGATATATGGCCAAGCATGTTTCCAAAGAGGGACTGAGAGAAGCTGTCACTCCCAAGATGGCTCAAGACATTAAAATAGCAAATAAAAATGTATTTTATGTGTTCAGAAAAAGACAAAGATGATGAAGAATTTAAATATATGTTAAGCGACCCTTCTGAAGACCTATTAACAAATAGTTTGATGATAAGTCTTCATAAGACCTTATTAAAATATATTCGAATTTCTTCACCGTCTTTGTCTATTTCTGAATACCTAAAGTATACTTTTTATATGCAGTTGAATGGGGGAGGAAGCCTACTTCTCATTTTATAAAGACTAATGCAGTTTCCTCCTCCTGGACAGATGGCATTTTCCCTGCATCTCCCTCCCTGCGCGCACACTCACACATTCACACACACACATGCGCACACACACACACACACACACACAAATACAAACACATGTATCACTTCCCTCTCTGTTTCTTTTTCTCACACACACACTTATAAAGATAGCCACCCACACCCACGTTATCCTACTTTCTTTGTGGTCATTTAAGCAAAGAGAAATTCAAGACAAAGTAAGGACAAGCGCAAATAGTATGTTATCTTTCAAAGCAAGCAAATCATATTTGGCAACTAAACACTGATAAATAATAAATCTTTGACCATTCCTCTCCCATCTCTAAGATTTCTTTTTTATTCATGGAGGAAGCTACTGTAATCCAATAAAGTCATCTGGGAGCTGTCCCAAGTGTGTATGGTGCTGAACTAGAAGCTCTGGAAAAACATGCCCTTGATCTCTAAAACGGCTTTTCTCACACTCAGGAATTCTTGGAGCTGGTTAGCATTCTTATTTGATATTCAAAAGCTCCATATAGAGACAGGAGAGATTTTGTCCGCGAAGCCAAAAGTTAGACTAGCAGGCATGAGTTATGTCCCAATAAAAATTCTAACAGAGACAAGCACTTATGTTTTACTTCTGGTGGGTGTTGCAGGATCCTGGACAATTATCAAACATGTATGAAACAGCTATTTGAAATGGGGGTGGGGGAGACAGAAATCAGATTCATCACACAGGGGCAGCAGCTCACTCCAAATATTCATCCTTCTTTAGACAACCCAGCCCTGACCCATTCAAAGCCTAGTTTATCTCATAGGGCTCTGGTATGTACAGGCACCTGAATAAAGACTATCTTGCCTGCCCGATGATCTCCGCTGTTTGCAGGATTATCTTCTTAAGGTAGTTGAAGATGCCATAGGAGGGAAGCTTTATTTTTTAAAAAACAAACCTCAATAATGGTGTATATTTCTTTGGGTTCCACAAGAACAGGACATATATTTCTGTTTGCTGCTGATAGGGGATGTTTGCTTACCTGCCCTTGGAAAGGTTTGGGGAAATGAAAAGTTGTAATTAATTCTCTATTCTTGGCACACGCATATACACACACTAGAAATCCTTTTCTTCCCTTCTTTTGAGGATAAAAGAATGAATATATATATATACACATATATACACACACTAGAAACCCTAAGTTCTTTAGCTTTTTAGAAACTTCTGTCTGAGAAGTTTCATCAACTATGTCTCCTTATACCTCTCCTCTCCCCTTCCCCCCACACTTTCAGAATTAGTTTTGCCTAGTGGGCTAGAAAGCAGGAGACTGTCCCTTTTTAGCCATGAAGGTTAGCTGGGTGCCCTGAGGCCAATTTCTCTCTAGGTGAGAGGGTCACCTCACAGGGTTGTTGTTATGAAAATAGGAGAAAATAGGAGGAGGAATATGTGTTGAATATGTTCACTGTCTTGAGTTATTTATAAAAATAATAAAGGTGGGATGTAAATAAATAAATAAATAAATATTCTTCCTTCTCCAAGCCTCTCCCTTCTTCATTTTCATCCTTTTTCTTCTCTCCCTCCTCTTTCTATTCATCTCTATTTATATGCAAGCTCCTTTTCTCTTCTCTAATAAAAATTGGTTATAAAAACAAACTGAGTAAAGGTGGGGGGGGGGGGCTAAACTAAAACTAGACTATAGACTATAATCTTCTAACCTAATAGATAATAACCTGAGAGATTCTAGGATGTCTTCTTCCCTCCCCCATCCAGCTCAGGACTGCATAGTTTGTCAATTTGGAATCTCTCTGGAATACCCTGCTTCCTCCTCGGGAAACCATGGTGCACCCCCGCCCCCCAAATCCTTTTCCAGGTCCACATACCATTACATTTGTTCACGTTCTAGAAAATCCTCCATCTCCACTGCCTTTCCCTTGCATTCCTCCACCCCACTCAAGTGCACTTTTTTTTTGGCAGTCCTTCCTGCCCCATCTTACATGGCACCATTGAAGCAAGAGGGAAGTACTGCTTTGCCCTCACAGGTTAGCGTTTCCTTCCTTTCCATTGGTGGCTGGGCATTCCAGTGCAAATCACTGTACACTGCTATTCTATCCGAATTGTTTTTAGGCTGATTAAAGCCCAATCAGCTCCGACCCATGTTTTTCTGTTTAAATGACTGGAAATGAGTTGCACAAACCCTCCCTCTGCTTAACTAGGGCACAGGTTTTTCTCTGCCATCTAAGCAACAGGGCTGCAACTTCCGTAATCTGTATGCTATAACCCTGCAAGTTTTTCCCCCCACCTGCTTTAAAACAAGAGCTTGACACGAGAAGTTGTGATTGTAGATTGTCAATCCTCCCAATCTTCCTTTTCTCTACACACCTACCATGGTTTCTTTGGGTATGTGGGAGGTGTGGGTTGGAATTTTTCTAGAAGCCTGAACACCTGTGGAAGAAAAGTATACTTTTCCAGCCGCAAACTCAGCTACAAACAATTTCAGCCTATTAACATCCAAATTTTTGAACAGTTCAATTGGACAACCATCTTAGGTGTCTCTTAGGTAAGAAGGCAAGTACATATTGAAAAAATAAGTACAGATGGTTGAGGATGCCGAGGATTTTCAGTCTCCTTGCATGCATGTATACATGCATATACACACTGAGAAATAATTCGTATTAGCTCTTCCTTTTTTTGAAGAAAGTGCTTGCACACTAACATGCATGAGAATACATATGTACATACATATGTACATATATATATATATATATCTCAAAAATTATGCTGATAAATATTCAGTAACAGGTACATCATCACACCAATCTTCAGGTCCCCATTTTATTTTATTTTATTTTATTTTATTTTCAGAAGACAGACAGACAGCAGAACTGTTATTTAGAGAAAGCCAGAGAATTTATCATTTGCAGTTATTTTATCCTTTAAAATACTGCAGCCACAAAGAAACTTCATTACAGACATTATACAAAAGCTTTCTTGTTTCTCCAGTGTAAACTATTCAAAGCCCTCAGTCTAACAGTGTGATTAATTTAGCAATGATGCATATGGAAGTGTATTTCTATACATTGGCATAGAAATACATGTCTCTATTTTAGGAATAGAAACAGCCCCTCACAGCTGGTCAAGGAAGATAGGGCAGACACTTTATCAAAAGGGTAGTTCACACATGTGCTTTCTAACCGTTCATTGCTTTCAGCTGCTTCACACATGCTTCACCACCACTTGATTTCTCTATAAGATGCACCACCATTAAAATTCAGGTGCTGGGTGAAGGATTTTATTTGTGAAGATGAACTCCCATAACAATTCTGTTTTTCTGTGGCAGCCAGAAGAGAGAAGGCAGCCATTCAAAATTATTCAGGTTTGAAAGAATCTCACCTGAATGGCTGAACGATGTGACCTGGTCTCCAAGAATATACTGGCTGAGAGGGTTGTTCTACCAATCTTCTTCAAAGCAGCACCTCCTTCCTTCATGCTGGCTGATGCTGACAAAAAAACCCTGATCCATTGCCCTTGCCTCATGCATGCTCTTCACTGCAAGGGATACCTCCCTCTTCTTGTAAAATATATTCATAGAGAGAAATTACAGCAGCATTGAGTACATGGCTAAATATTTCTCGAAGGTCTGCTCTGAGTGTCCCAGGGCACCATTTTCCCCAATAGAGTACTCTCCTCAACTGGGTAATGTGGAACTACAATGCTCAGAATTTATAGCCAACCTAGTCATAGAAAGCTCAGCAAGTCTGGAGAGCACCGGGCTGGGTAGAGGTTCATCTAGGATGGGATACCATCTTGAACCCAACTCTGACTCCTCAAGCTTGAGGGCAGGATAGAAATTAGAATTTGTATATGAACCTATTAATCATGATTATCATCATGTTCATCAAAGCAACCTATTTTTATCTGTAGGCAGGGTTGTAGGACCCAAATACTACCTCAGGTGCTACCTCAGGTGAAGACCTTCAGACTGTAGTTGATTTTCTGTGAAATGAATCGATACTTGGGGACGGTCAGTGCAATTGTCAACATATACCACACACTCAAGGAAGGTACTGAGAAGTCTGTTGCATCAAGAAATGGTGGGAAATTTCCGCGTGTGTTTAAAACCGGATATATGTTTAGCGAAACCTCCCCAGTCAGAAGTTAAATCCTGAGAAGTTCAATGACTTAATCTCAGGTAGTTGTGGAATTTCAGCAGTAAATTTTGCCAAGGCAAAATCGGTAAAGTTATTTATTTTTGAGCCGTGACTATTTCGGAAGACTTTTTGCTTGTGCATTTTTGATAAGAGAAATCAAAGTTTCAGTTCCGGAGCCTAAAAGTTATTCCTCCGGTAATATGAAATCCCAATGATTGGTGAGGAACCGCCCGTTCCGTAGTGCTTTTCAGAGCAGGGAAGAAGCGGCGCCCAAAACCGCTTTCCTGCCCCGACCCTTCCCCTAAAGTGAATGCCACAGCGCCAAGCTCTTTCTTCAAACCACTGACTTCCCTATAGTACCGCGTCTCCATCTGTGTGTTCCCAAACCTTTCACTATCCCATTAGCCCTTCGCCCCCTTTCTCCTCCAAAAGGGGACAGCTAAGTCCAACCTCTTTCAAGCCCCCAAATAGCAGCCTGAGCACGCCGAAATACGGCGTACAGTAGTACAGTCTAAGTCTCCCAAACGAAGAATGAAAGCGAGGAAGGAGAACAGAAGAATGGCTTTTCAAGGAATTTCTGGCCCAGCTTCTCTAAGTGCTCCTAGGATCAGAAAGTCAGAAGGGGGGAACTAAGGTGTGTTTTGTTTCAAATCCTGGACGAGTGAGTGAGTGAGTGAGTGACATGCATGGCAATAAATCTAACTGAACGGGACCTAGTACATTTGGTAACTTTGGAGAGTCCGATGTCTGTCTGTCTGTCTGTCTGCCTGCCTGTCTGTCTGTCTGTCTGTCTGTCTATTTACAGCAAATAACTCAGTATCTTAGAAAGTTTTGCTGGTGAGCAAGGGAAGAAAAGCCAAAAGGAAAGCAAAAGTATTTCTGCATCTAAGCGGGCAGGTAGCTGTGTCTTGAAAGCATTTTTTTTTTAGTGTTATGAAATATTTCCAGCATTTTCTTCCTCCCCAGCCTTGTCGGTCCCTCCAAATAAGAGCGGGAGTTTTATTTCTAGGTTTCCCCTTTGCAGTGAGCGGATTTCCTCCGTCTGCGCGAGGGCAGGTACTCTGCTGTTGCTGCTGCTGCTGCTGTTGCTGGACCCCTATCTCTAGCTAGCTAGCTTAGCTGGCATCTTTCTGGTTGGCAGCGCCAGCTTCCCGATTTCCACAGTAGTAAAAGAGAGGCTCTCTGTAGGGAGTTAGATGCCAGGCTGTTGCCCGTGCCAACAGCCAGCCAAGGGCCACTGAAGGGAAGTGGTTCGTTTGCTACAGCGGAGGGTCGGACATCTGTTCACTCCAGAACGCTTTTAAAGGGGAAGGCCTCTTTTTTTAAAGGCGAAGGCGTCGGGCATAAGCCTGCCTAAGAGTACTCAGGGAGGACAGGCAGCGAGAACCTCCCGGATTTGGGCACGGGGGTTGGGGTGAGCAAAGGAAATCACAATACACCTTATCCATAAAATGCAGAGATGGCAGTTAGGCAAACTGCCACGTGAGAGAGGTTTGGGGAAGGGGCAGAGGATGATTTCATCGAATATTTTTGGGAGGTGAAGTTCAGCCCCAAAACATCCTTCAACCAACCCCCAATTCTGGTTGAAAATATCCCTCATCATTTGTGGGCTCCCCTTGTTTTCTTTAAAGATAGAGTGGCTTATCGCGCGGAGGTGGGAGGACCAAGCATACATTCCAACTATAACTCTAAAGGCTTTGGCTGTCCATGTGAAGTGTTCCAGGGAGTCATCCATATGACGCCCCTTCCCAAGTGCTCTGAGGTGCTCTGAGGATCCCCTCACAGCAACCATAGTGCATTTTCAAAAACTGATGTGAAGAAAAGGGGTGGAAGAGGCTGAGAGGAGAACTAACCAGCTCTGGAAAAGGGCTCGGTGAGCTAGAACACACCTATAATAGTTAAATCACCGGGCGAAAAAAGCGAAGCCACAACCAGAGTCCAACATCACCGGCGCTCACTGCCCCAGATCGCTCAGGATCTGCGGAGGAGAGATGGGAAATGATCTCTGCTTCTTGCCCGCCTCTCTTTGGAAAGAAGTTCAAATTAGGATCCAGAAAATCTTCTTTTATTATTAGTAATTAAGCAAGTCATTGTGTGAAGCGAGTTCCCGCCGCCCTCCATTCCCTACATATATAGCCTTGGAACCCACTTTTACTGCACACACCACTGGAGCTTAAAAAGAATTTCTCCTAAAAAAAAACCTTGGCGGGTGTGGGGAGATGAGCTGCCCCCTTGGTTCTTAACTGCAACTTCCCCCATTCCCCTGTTCTAAAATGAGGGGTGTTTGTCTATTTTTTCTTTTTTCATTGTACTTATTATTGTTTCCAAATCCAGGGAAATGGGGAGGGAGAGCAAGCGAGCGAGCGAGCGACTAAAAACATCAAGATCCATGCCAAACGGCCCCATGGCTCCGTCTCTGCCCAGTGGCCGGGTGAATGCCAGGTTAAGCAGAAGGGTGGGCAAAGAGGAGGGGGAGGGGGAGGAGGAGACCTTGCTTCAGTTTAGATTTCGTGGCATCTGTTCACTATTATACAGTGTAGATTTTTATATGGACAGCTAAATTAAAGACAGATTTCTGCCAGAATTACAGATATTCTTTTTTAAAAAGAACGCGGTGGAATAGGAAAAGCGAAGAAAAGGCACTTGCGATGTAGTGGCGTGGGGGGGGGGGGGGGAGGAAGAGGAGGAGGAGGAGGAGGAGGAGTGGGGATTAAACACCTCGTCTGTATTGATGTATTTCATGGGTGAAAGGTGTAAGAAATAAATTACAGGTTATAAAACAATCTCATGGCCGCTTGACATTCTTCCATATCTACTTGCCTATCTTTGCTTTCTAAAGTGACCTAATTGTGGCCTTTTCCAGTTCGTCCAAACGATCCACACGCTGTGTCGTTTTCAGCCCCTTGATATACATTTTGCCTCCTTTTGATCCTGATTCATCCATTGGCCTTCTCTTTCCAGTCTGGCCTCTTCTGGTTCTCTCTTCTTTTCCGCAGCTCCGATTTATCCTGCTTTTTCTTTTTCTCCAGCCATCCCGCCTCCCTTCCGCCCACCTTCAGGTGGAAGCCAAAAGTAAAAGCCAGAGGAGGTCTGGACCTCTTGAAACGACCTGGAGGTGTGGGGAAATTGACAGGCTCCGGCCAACAGGGGATTGCAACCGGAACCAAATTCCCTCCGCTAGAAAGGCTCAGAAGCTGACCTAAAGCCAGGAAGGTCTCTTCAGGGCCGAATGTGGAGGAAGAAAAATAAGACAATAGCTCGACATCCAAACAGGTGGAAGCTGGGGCACAGTAAGAAAGATTCCAATTTGTTGAAGAGAGAGAGTTCGCCCCAAATCCAAGAATTTGGGATACCTGTGGCAGAATAGGTGCACAAAGCAGCCTGATTGGCATTCACGGTGGAATTCAAAACTAAATGATCGATAATTTATTAATCTGTAATGACGATCCCAAGTGTACCAATCTGTATTATAAATAGAAAAGCAGTCCACTCAACTTCTTGTCTGAAATTAATTTATACTCTCTTCTATTGGGAAATCTAATTCACAAAAAAGTGTGTGTGTGTGTGTGTGTGTGTGTGTGTGCCCCCAAGCAGATGCCTTACAATGAGGAAAGCCTTTCAAGAAAGATCTTAAAGGATGGGGGGACCGCTACAAGAGGGCCGTTGTGCTGAAGCCTGGACGGATTTCTTGATTGACATTTGAAAGAGGCGCAGCTGAAGGAAGACGAGAACATTTTGCCAGGCTGCGCAGAACAGGGGGAAATGATACCCCAAATCCTAAACTGGATTAAATGTGTTTTCACACACACGCACACACTTTGTAGGCTGACATATTCCCACCGAAAGAGTTAAAGTAGGGACATCTGTGCCTGCAAACTGCGGGGAGATCAGAAAACGGCCAATGAGGGTTGGCAGAAAATGTGGAACAAATGCCCGATACTTCGGAATGCTGAACTGCCAGGCAGGTTTTTGTGTTCTCACACACAACGCCAATCAGGGGACCTATTGGAAAATAAACACCACCCTTTGGCCTATTCAGTTTCTTTACTGGCTCTGGCCTATATGGGGGATTGGGGGAAGAAGGACCCGCTAAGAGAAGAATAGCGAGGTTTCCTCTCTTCCCACCAGAGAAATAGGTTTCAATTCTTGGAGTGGTTTCTGAAAAGAAAGAAAAACGAAAAGTCGCAACGAAATGCTAAAAATGCTTCGAGGCTGAAAGCTTAACGTTCATTTTCTTGCGGCTGAATCCAGCTGAACCGAGTAGATAAACACGGGTTGTGTTCACACAGCAGTAGCTAGCTAGAGCCCAGTTACTCCATTTTACCCATTTGCTGATTAGTAGGAAGTTTCTTTGCCTGGGTGCCTTCGGAAACGGACCTCGTGAGGCTTGTCCGCGAGAGCTTCGCTTCCCCAGGGATTGGGACCCTTAATCGGGTAACTGACTCGGTTCGAGCCATGTCACATCCAGGATTCTGCTCTCGATTGCGGTTATTCAGGTGTCGAATTTTAAAGAGTGGGCGGAGAGCGCTCTTGGATTCTGAAGGATCCGCACCATCGGCCCACTCGCCCTCCCACCTCCCAGGGCGATTTCCAGGTCTATATTTTGAGGCGGACCCTTTTTCTTTTAGTAACCAACCTCCGAGAGGGACAGATAGGAAGGAAGACTGAGGCGAGGAGAAAATCAAGCCGGAGTGAGGCTGGCATTCCCACTCGCCCGAGTTGAGTCGAGCCGCCTCTGTTCATGGCGAGAATGCCACGAAACAGGGCGCGTTAATAGCGCGCTTTTCCCCATGACTTATCTTTTGCAGTCCAGTACAATTTCCCGGGTCCTTCTCCTTATCTAAAGGCCAGGAGTAGGTTTCTTCCTTTAAGTTAGGCCTCCACACTAGCCACCCTCCCCGGGAAAAGTGCCTCTGAGCATACCCCCTCTTAAAATGGACCTAGGAAGAGAAAGGAAAAGGAAAAGAGACTAGGAATTGCGGTTT
Source organism: Coluber constrictor foxii (assembly GCA_038048745.1). Taxonomy (NCBI): domain Eukaryota; kingdom Metazoa; phylum Chordata; class Lepidosauria; order Squamata; family Colubridae; genus Coluber; species Coluber constrictor. The sequence goes on from CM075961.1 coordinate 79,460,670, forward strand.
GAACCGCTCGCATTTTTTGGCCAGCCCAAATCGCAGACTGTTGGTTTGAATTATTTTTTTTTAAATATATATTTTAAACAAAAAATATAAAGCTCCTCCCCAGGGGGATTTTGGTGCCATTCGGAGCTCGTGCCAACTGGGGGGAGGGGGGGAGGCGGGAGGAGAGATGAATAAGGCACAGAAGGAGGGGAGAACCGCGACTGAAATTCCAGGACATCTGTTCGCTATCTATGATGGCGCTCATGATAAAAGGGCCCAGTAGCCGGAGAAGCCAACATCCCTCCCTTGCCGATTTTGCCTGGGGGGAAAAAAGTGGAGTTTTTCGGGGTGGGGGGAACGGGGTCGCTATTTCGCATTGCATGTGGGTAGATCCCGACTTTCTCTGAATAGCAATGCCCTGCCCAGTGGGCTTTCCTTTTGCAGTGTTGAGGTTTTGGAGGGGGGGGGCTGCTGGGTCTCCCAGACCCTGCTCCCCACGCGCGATCTAATTAGGGATGCAAATCCTCCTTTTTTCCTCCCGAGCTGGCAGAACCCCGAATTTGGCAGGCTCCTGTGCAAAGGTTAGAGGACAAGCCTGGTGGCAGAAGCCAAAATCAATTACTCCGTGCCCCTGTTATTACCAGTTTAATTTGGATAAAGGCTTAAACACACAGCGCCCAAGCCCAAACCTATCCACGATTGCGACGGGGTCGAAAAAGGCAATGCGGGCGGGTCCCCTGTGAGGGCCCGAGCAGATTTGGAGGCAGCCTACAAAGTCGTTAGGGTGGAGAGGAAGAAGCAGGAATTTGGCGTCTGCCAAATTCACTGGCCGGGCCGAAGGATAACTTTCACCAGCCAGCTAATCCGCACCGACCCACCCATCCCCCAACCAGCGCAAAAAACAAAAACCATTAAGCATATTTCATATACCTCCCACCCTCCCTTACTTTCTTCTTTCTTTTGCTTTCCTTTTTATCATTCCCCCTTTCCCCCATTTTTCTATTAACTTCTTATCTCAACGTTTTTCTCTTTTTCATTCTTTTTGCTCCCTCCATTATTCAGTTTCTGATTCCCTTCCTATGTTTTTCTCCTATCTAAGTTCTCCCTTATTCCTTATCTTTTGTTTTTTTTTTCGTTGCTGCCTTAGCAATAAAGTCACCTTTCTTCCATCCAATTAAAGCAATCTTTGCAAGCTGTAAACAAATGGAAAATAATATTTTGGCGATTTGTTTTCATAAACATGGGAAGCTGTGGAGATAAGATTGTTCCAATTATTTCTTGTTCTCTTTTCCCTTCCTTGGTATAAATAAAACAGTGTTTAGACACAGACTATAGCTGGCAGTCAGTGCCCAAATTCATTTTGGAAATGTCAAATGAATTAGGCCAAGATTGCCTGAAGGGGCACGTGTACGCTTTGACCCAATCCCTTGTAATCCATCACCTTTAATCCAGGTCAGCCTCCCTCAAGAGGGTGCCCTCTGCATAGGGTGGATTATAATCCCATGTTCCACAGCCAGATTTGGTTGGCTGTTCTGAGTATGAAGACCAGAATGGTAGCCTAGTAGGGCTGGAAGGCATGGGCTGGAAGTTGTTACAGATTAGCTGCCCAGTCCCTCCATCAGTGCCTCCTTTTGCTGTGGTAGCAAAGATGACCATCCTTAGGGCATTTTCCAACAAGGCCAGCCAGCAGCTGTACACAATCTGTTGAATGAAAAGGGGATTTTTTTTCAAAAATTTAATATTTGTAGCATATGCTTCGGACTAGAAGCATAAATTAAAAACACTATCACTTTCTTCTTCCATCAAAATAAAGCCACAAAAACTATTGTGGCAAATTCTTTCTTTGCTCCTTCTAGTTCTTTCCCCTTTTCCCCCGCTCCTTCCTTCTCTTGTCTCGATCCCTTTTAAGCTTCCTTCTTGAAGAAACCAACCCTTGGGATCACAAGTGTGTTATTATCCACAATTTTCTGTCTATTCTTTTGGCATGCCCTATGAAGTACACACAGAGGTCTAGCTGCTTTAAAAGCCTACAGAACTGAAAACTAGGACTGGCCTGTGTCTTCTTAAGCACAATGAACCATGTTCCATGGAACCATGTGGCTGGCACCTGATCCATTCTTCCAAAATCTCCTTTAGAAATGAACCCCCTCCCAAATGGAGGAGAGAGTGCTATATAGCAGGGAGGTGGGGGAAGGAAAACTGGCTCCTTCTGTTCAGCAGAGCTTGGGTTGTTATTCTGGTGGCTTCTGCTGAAATTGTACAACAGATCTCTCCACTGGAAGTACAAGGTGATCTGTTTCAAAGAAAGGAAGCCAGTTTATCTGAAGATATATGCAGATAGACAAAAATACCAATTCACCGCTGCCTTCTTTGTTGCTTTTTATGATCTATAGGAAGGAAAGAATTCTTCTTGTTTTGCAAAAAATGCTCAGAACCAAGATAATTCTGAAATGGATAAAGTCTGGCAGCAGTTCTAGGGGAAAAAAATAAGATAGAAAAGAGGAGTTCAAGTGGTTGATGAGTTGGAGAACATTTTCCAAGGATGAAATTCTCTGAGGTTTACTCTGACTTTTATTCAGAAGAATAAACCTAAAACAAGTACCAAAAAGTTGTGGGGAGCACCATACAGCCGTAATTAAAACATTGAAAGGAAGAAAGAAATGGCGGGGGGAGGGAGGCCCTCCAAAAATAGCTGATGCTCATTTCCAGCATCAAAGAGAGGATATTTCTTCATCCAGTGCATTTGTTTGTTCTTTCAATCATTTTTTAAAATATATATTCTTCAATCAAAAAGACAAAACTGACTGACATCCCATCATTAAAAGCAAGACAATCCTTCCCTGCAAAAATACAGCCTAAAAATCAGATATCCAACATTGCAGAGGGCCAAGTGAGGAGGAAGGGAAGAGAAAAGGAGGGTTGAAGTAAACAGCAAATTCTAATAACAAAGTTAAGCAGACTTTCTTACAATGACCAGCTGGCATGGAAACAGAAATGGTTCAACAACAGGAGGAGCCAAAAATAGATGGCCTCTTGGCAGAACTGATGAAAGCTCTTATCTTAACTCCTACCTTTACGGGAGCCAGATGGAATAGGTGCCGACAGGTGCCAGTTAATGCAAGGGATTCAGTGGCACAAGACTGGATTATGTTTACTAACTTAAATTAAAAATGAAAAGGACAGGGAATAGACAATTTACTAGTTATACTGCAAGTCTATAAAGCACAAGCATTTTAACTATGACTGGAACCTCCTTCTCTGCAGAAAGTAGACCTATTGATCCTTGGGGCTGTGTGAATCCCAGGATGTTATGTTTCTGACCTTCTGGAGGTATCTGACTGGCTGGTGACAGAACCTAAATGCCAGACCAGAAAAATAGTTGGGTCTCCTCTATGTGCTTCTATGTGCTATGTGCTCCTCTATGTGCTTCTATGTGCTATGTGCTATGTTACCTATGTGCTTCTTACATCCATAAGATATTTTGAAAGCCTAATTCTCAACAAGTTGGTGTTATTGGGAAAAGGTTATTTTACGGTCCATTTTAGGGATCATGAAATTATTGCTAATTTACCTGTCAAGTAAATAAAAAAGACCGACAAGCATGAAATACAAGATTCTCTAAGTAGTAGCCCTGTGAATCCATCATTCTGTTTTATAGACTGATATATAAATATTTATATATTTATATGGGTTTTTTTTAGTGGATTAGAGGATAAAATATATGAAGAACAGTTGCAGGAATTGGATATGTCTAATCTAGTAAAAAGAATTCTTACTAAGAATTCTTATTAACCTATTTCCTGCAACATTCCTTTCTGTATCTAGCAGCTGATAAAATGTTGATGGATAAGCAATTGCACAAATGAACAAGTACTCATGACCTCCTCTTGGGATATTTTCAAGTTCAGTACTTCAAAGTAAGTTTTAGGAATGTAAAAACGAAAAGATGGAGTAATATGATACATTTTGAAAGTCTTTATACCTACTCCCACCAAAAGGGAAATGGTTCACACTTAAATCCTTTGCCCAATCCACTGGATAGACAAGTGAAATTTGGAACAGCAATGTCTAAATTTCAAACTCAGCTCAGCCACAAATCCAAAGAGACACCATGTATTAAATGTTCTTTTATTTACACACCTTATGTACTATTTTCACATCCACCCGTCTATATGTTGCTCTTGTTGAAATGCTTACCTCTTGCTTCTCTTTGTAATGTCAGACCTACAAGGTTGGTGACACAACATGAACATTAATATGGTATGGTTTAAAAAGTTATTTTGTAAAGGCAGTGATGATTTAAGCAAGTCTTGGGAATCAGAGTCTGGGAAATACCCCCTACCCAGTTTTTAGATGTTGCTGCTGCAGCTGCTATCCCAGCTGCTGTTCTTCAGAGGCTCCATGGTGACCATGGGAGAGAAATACTCCCCTTCCTCAGATGTAATACCCAGTACTCTAGACAGGTAGCACAGATGTTTTGATCCCCAAAATCTTTAGAAGCATACCTAACATGTTGTAAACAAACCCCTTAAAATAGCAAGCCTGCCCACAGGCAACATTTCTTTTGAGAGGTATCATTCAAGCTGGGATATTTGGTATCCCTCACTAACGTAAATTAACATTATTGTGTCCAAATAGTTTTTTTCCCTACAACGGCAGACCTATTATCTTCTCCTTGTTCCCCAAGCCTTCATTATCTCCCTTTACTGTTTTTCTGTTCCATTATCTTAAGATGGGGAGGAAATTAGCTGACCTTTTTTTCTCATTATATCTGTATCTACAACTGTATTTCTAATTGTACAAACAACAGATCTCTATGTGTGTATGTGCATGTATACACAAACATACATGCACATGCATACACACACATAATATATACCCATATGCATATATACATATATACATGAATAGCCATACACAAACAACTCCTTCCTTCCCACTCCCTCCCATGTGCATTTGTTCAGAAAATGGGAATGCCAAAAGGTTTTGGAAAGGAAGCTTATTTCTCAGGAAACATGCCATGTCCTGTTCAGTGTGCACCAAATGGCAAATGGCAAATGTAATGTGTTGCTGCGTAATGTGTGAAATCAACTTCAATAGATGAATCTGGGGGTGTCTTTTTTAAAATCAGTCTTTTCCATCTTGCAGAATAATATACATTTGGAGTGGCAAAAGAAATACTGTCTTGCAGAGGCTCACCACAATTGAATCAATTTTTCCCCCTTCACAGAGACAATATCTATGTATAAAAAATTCTGAACAGCTTAGAAATGAAACATACATACCCTGGAATAGGTCTCACTATGTTAAATGGGACAACTTGTTAAGACTGAACATCTTTTTTTCAATAGCTCAAGTTTGTGAGGAGAGAGGGGGACAGGTTACCCCCGGGGTGAAATCCAGCAGGTTCTGACAGATTCTGGAGAACCAATAGCAGAAATTTTGAATAGTTCAGAGAACCGGCAAATACCACCTCCACCAGAATGGGGTGGAAATGGAGATTTTGCAATATCCTTCCCCCCAGGAGGGGGAAGGGAATGGGGATTTTGCAGTATCCTTCCCCTAGAGTGGGATGGGAATGGAGATTTTGCAGTATCCTTCCCCTGCCATGCCCACCAAGCCATGCCCACCAAGCCACACCCATAGAACTGGTAGTAAAACAATTTAGATTTCACCATTGGGCTACCCCCACCAACCCCTATCCCAAAGAGTATATTCTCTACATGCAGTTGGAAAAAAGCAGGAATAAGCCTAACTTCAGAATAGCCTCCTAAAGTCAGGAGATGATCGAGGGAGGTGCCCATGACAGAGGGAGACAGGTTTGTGTCAGTTTAATGCATTCCCATACTGTATTCTTATCGCAACCTAGAACAGAAGGTTTTGTGAGTCTCTTTCAGCCCGTATTAATTCCAGGAGCCTCTCCCTTGTATCTGCCACTTACAGAGCTGCTGAGGACACCTTCCCTTTTAGTGGTACTGAACTCCTGCAGTCTTCCTTCTCCTGGTCCCTCACTCAGCCTCTCTCCCTCCCACCCTCCCAAGTGACTGTAAGCAGGCTGGTCGTCATGCTGGTACTCACAGCTGCAACCCATCTGCTTTGATTGAACGCTGACATTGATGAGACAGGTTCGCTGTTTGAAGCATCCTTCTTTTGCTTGCGCTGACTGCGGCAAGATGAGGATGAGCTGGGGGCTTTAAGGGGAAGAGAATCAGATGAAACTTTGAGGGATGGTGGGGGGGGGCATGTGCATTACAGGTAACACTATGTTTCAAATAAACTTAAATGCATCCATTGTCCTAGGAATGGAATGCACCTTTCTGTTCTCTTTGCTCTTCACACTTCAGGCCAGTCCAGAGGATGAAAAAGATAGTGACCCTTGATTAGAATCAGCTGATCTGATTATATTAAGTGGACTACCAATACTTGTTGCCTGTTCAGTACATACAAGACCAGCCTGCTTGGGAAAGGCCAGAGCTGAAGTCCAATATATTTGGAGAAATTGGGAGATGGTGCTCCAGCCTCTTGGCTACACTCTACACAACATGGCATGCAGACAAAGAGGTCCTCTCTTAGCCCCTGCATTGCTTTCATTGGGTATAATGTAGCCTTTAGTTCAGAGGTAGAAAGCCTTGCCTGCATCTCTCCAAAAATCACTGCCAATTTTGAATGTGACAGACAGGGAAAACAATTAAAATAATCAGAGAGTAATTATAGTGACTGTATGTAATTAATTGCATTTAATATTTTAATTGAATTTAAATTTAAACTAAATTATTATAGGTTTCATCCTGGCTCCACCCATTTCTTTATCTTCATCCTACTCACCTGAAGTGCTGTCTTCAGTGGACAATCCTGAGTATGCACTCCTGCTTGGTACAATTATAATTGTACTGTAGTTCAGAATAATCAGGTATGCTGTGTAATAAGCAGCTGTGTGAAAGGCCGAGTTAAATACAAGATGGGTAATGCTGGTTCATCCACAGTGTATTTGCAGGGGCCTGATTTTTTTAATTTTTGCACTCTGGAACTCAGAACAATTTCCTCATTAGAGTCTTACGCATCTTCTCAGTACATCACCCTATCACTGTGGGAGTGACGTAAAAGTGTTGCATTCATTATTATTATTTTGGCATAACCATGGTTGGATCTGAAGATATTCTAAGTTGCTAGGGGGAAAGAACCAAATGAACCAGCAGTTCCTGTTGGCAGCCAGAGAACAGCAACAGTTGCTACTGACCACACATAATAAGCAGTGGTGGGTTTCAAAAATTTTTACTACCAGTTCTGTGGGTGTGGCTTGGTGGGCGTGGCTTGGTGGCTTGGAAGGACACTGCAAAATCTCCATGCACAGAAGCTTCCTGGTGACGTCCAGGTTGGTGGGTGGAACCTCCCGCCGGTTTTACTACCGGTTCTTGCAAACCAGTCCGAACTGGGGGCAACCCACCACTGATAATAAATATCAGGTTCTTGCTAAACTCAGAGCAGGACACAGTACAATATATGGCTGTTGCACTATGATCAGTTTGGTGGATGACAAATTATACAGGTCTGCTAGAGTGGGATTGGGAACCAGTTTTGTATGGTGTTTAAGACACCAGGCTAAAAACCAGGAGAAGGTGAGTTCAAATCCTTTACGCACAAAACCAACTGGGTGACATTGGGCCAATGACTTTCTCTCAACTCTAGGAAGAAGGTAATGCAAATCATATCTGAAAATCTTGGTTGGGGATTTATTCAAGCTGGACCTTATCCATGCATTCACCAGAAGTCAATAATGATTTGAAAGCACACTCCCCTCTCCCCAAAAATCAGATTGTGGATTCAACACAGGAACAGCTCTAGGAAGAAGGAGGTGACAATGGCCACAATAGGGTGAGAAGCTACTCCCTAAGAGCTGCAATTAGAGAAAATGATACTAAATGAAAGAGAACATCCTGGAGAATTATGAGAATCTTTGACAAGCATTCCATAGAGGACAAGATATCTGTGTGCACAGTGTGCAGAGGGGCATTGCTGCCTCTCTCACACCTATAAATTCTTTTGCATTCAAGCTATCAGAATGGGCATTTGGTTTGGTTGCTAAATGTTATTTACTCTTTGCAGATTAATGGAAAGAATTCATCAGCTTCTTTTAAATTATTACGTTCATATGCTTTAATATACAAGAGAAAGGAAAGGAAACAAGGAATGCAAAAATCAGAATTATCAAGTATGGTACAGTAGAACAGAGCAGCTCAAAAACAAATATAAGGAAAATTTATTATAATACAAATTTAAAGATATGGGACAACAACATAGTTCCATTTTTTTCATTATAACCATGCTTGATAAACCACTAATTGTTCATACATAGATAAATGTCAGTGTTATGAATGTAAATCAAAATTACATTTACTTTTTTTAAAGATTATATTATATTATTGTTTCTAAAACCTTATTAACAATTTTTGGACTAAAACAAAATAAATGTGAGGCAATCCCATATTATATTTGTGATTAGCCCCCTCATAATATTAAACTTCTAAAATCACAAAGTTGACAACACTTCGACCCTTTTCAACATTTTTCTAAGCTGACCAATAAACCTGAAAATATTGTGTTGAATTGATCTTATTTTAAGATCATAATAAAGATACTGTACCGAAAGTTTCAAGTCAGGGTATAACATGGAATGTCTATTTTACTCTTGTGGGTGAACTTTATTGGGGCAAGAATTTGGGAGAATGCAACCTTCTGATCCTCCTAGTTTCTCAGGTGCTTTTCTGGAGCACTTCTGTTGGTTGAAATAAGGAGACCTATTTGGGAGTGACCTTCTCCGTCCTGAGAAGGAGGTTCTAATCAGGGGGTTGAAAGAGAAAGCTGCCCAAACACTTCTATGTCATGAGTGCCTTGAGTTTCCTCAGATCTCCACTTCTTTTTAACATCTATGTGTAAGTCTGGGGGAGGTCATCCACTGACAATGAAGCTGGTATTATCAACATTCTGTTGGTACCCACCTACTGCATATATGTTGTCCTTGGCCCAAGTGGCAATGTACTAAAAATGTTAATCCAATAGTGGAGACTGTCAGAATCTGGATGAGGAACAGATTCAGACTGAATCGCTGAAGTAATGGCTTCAGTTTTATGAGAGAAACAAATCTAGAAAAATACCAACCTGGATTCTCAACTGAGTTTTAACCCCTCATTCAGAGATGACTCACAATTTAGGGATACTCTTCAACTCCCAATTGCTGCTTGATCAGCAGGTTGTAGCGGTGGCTATGAAGACCTTTCCAATGTTACATCTTGTGCCCTCCCAAATAAGGAGGCTGCTCATACCTTAATCACCTCCTGCTTGGATTAATTTAATGAGGTCTCTGAAGATACCCTTGGAAAGCATTCTGAAGTTTTTAATGATATAATGTGTGGCAGTCTAGACAGTGATGGTGTATCTTGATATACTCATGTAAACTTGCCATTTCAGAAGCTGAAATGGTTGCCAAATGGCTTCCAGATGCAATTCAAGATGGTGGCTGTCATTTTTAGCAATATGTTTGAGGAAATGCCTTATTCTGCATGTATTGGTTTATCCGATAAGATCACAGGAAGTCAATTTCCTGTAGGTCTCATCTATATAAGACTGGTATCTGATAGAACTTCTGAATCTGGAATGTTTTACTGCTGCCTCCATACTTTGGAATCCCCCTTCTCTGGAATAAGCCCTTAGGGAGGTATTCGTTGATCTCAACCAGGGGTGGGTTCTACTTACCTTTACTATCGGTTTGCTGAGCATGCGCAGATCGCCGATGATGACATCCAGGGCAGTGAGTGGGGCCTCCCGCTGGTTTTACTACCGGTTCTTGCAAACCGGTACGAACCGGGGGGGTGGGGATGGACAACCCATCACTGATCTCAACCCTCCTCTCTTAGAAGGCTCTGAATATACAGTCCCTGACTCTATCTCTTGACCTGGTGTCTAGCTTGGAAGCTCTTATAGCCACTTCCTAACTTTTTTGGAAGTGTCTCACTTTGTGTCCTTCCCATATATCCCACTGTATGAGAAAATGGAGCTTCCGTACTCTGTGTTACTGGTAAATTAAAAGGAAAGAAAATGAGAAAAATAATGAATTAAATTATATAGCACCACCTCCTGGCCATGTTGCATTGAGGTATTCTAGGAGATTGCAGTAATCCATTCCGCCCACCCACTCCCCTTGGGGAATAGTTCACTGTCACAAGAAAAATTAGACTTCAAAATCAAACTTCATATAGAAAAAAAAGGAGACGTAAATGTAAAAATCCCCCTTTAGCTTTAAACAGTCAAATGCAATAGATTCAGTGACAGAAGGCAATAAAAACTATAGAATCATAGACAGTATCTTTAAAGGAGCTCCCATATAAAAATATCAAAGAAAATATAAAGCCCAGGAATGTCATAAGAGGATGCTTGTCTGTTTCTGCTTGGAAGCAACACAGCTCAATAGGCCCAGGTTGAAAAAGCATGCAAATACTTAGCTTATTTGGATGTGATCAGTAACAAATATTAGATTTAAAAGCATACACAGCCCAAATAATAATCATATGCAACATTCCTAGTTAATCTTGTAATCTATTTCTTTGAGTGACTTGATGCCAGAAATTAAAAGTCCCCGGTTGCTTGCTTTTCATAGTCATAATATTCAGCTTCATCATATCTTTCCTTGTGGAGAATCGTCTGCATTTTCCAAAAGAACAAAAGCTTTTCTGCTAGGAGAGGGAGGGATTTCGGGAATTACCTTTTTGTTATATGCTAAAGTAAGTATCTCTTCCTTCGACAGATGCAGTTTGGAGAAGACTTCTTGAGAGGAGATATACAATGGAAATATCTGAGTTCCACTGCCTGGGAAAAGAACGCCTTTCACCATAAACCCACTAATTATAATACTGTTTTTTCCTCAATTCAATCATATGCCTCTCTCTTTTCATTCCATATGCAGAAAGCAATTGCCAACGATGGCAGGTGTAAGATTTCTTGGAACTCAAAGGGCTGTAGGAGACCTGTCACTGTTCCACTCCCTGCTTGAGGCTAAGGATTTCACTTGAAAACTCTATCTTAAGATCTATTTATCTAGTCCAATATTGCTATTATCGACCGTGATTATTCATTGATTTTCCTTATTCTACATTTCATAGAGGGAGATACCCATGAGATCTTCTATCTAAAAGCATGTGCTGAATATTTCAGCCATGATCCTGTGAGGCCATGCATTCCCATGTGCTCTTTTGTCCTTTTTCCTTGAACTCTCCTGAATTCCTGTATTCTTGACGCAAAGGGATTGATTAGGAGGGCCAAAATGATCAAATAGACTTGTATTATGCCAAGAGACAAAATCTCTTGGCATAATACAAAAGCAGCCTTTCTGAATCCTCAGAAAAACTGCTCTTACCCAGTGATGGGTTTCAACTGGTGTTACCACCAGTTCACTTCACGCATGCGAAACTTGGGCTCTGCGCAAGTGCAGTGTATTGAGGAACAGCTGAAACTCAGCAATCCGCTATGCCAGTCTTTCAGCTGGGCTAAAAATGACCAAATATAAGGTATGTATGACGCAGGGGCAGGCGGCAGGGCCAAACTAACCGCAGGGGCAGGTGGGAGTGCCAAGCTAACCGTCAGAGAGAACCGGTTTGCCCTTACCCTCACCATCTCCGCTACTCCACCCAGGGCCGGATTTTCCTATAGGCTAACTAGGCTTCAGCCTAGGGCCTCAAGATCAAGAGGGGCCTACATTCAAATTGTTAGCAAAATTAAAATTACACTATTCTAAAAACAGTGAACACTAAAACACTGAACCGAAAAAAATAGGAGGTGAAAGGGCCTCATAAGTGGAATAGTCTAGGGCCTCTTTTCATCTAAATCCGGCCCTGACTCCATCACTGCTCTTACCCCTTTCTTTCCTATCTTTCCTATGTTCCAGCTCAAAAGTGTCCAGGCAGCTAGCACCACCATATAAAAGCAGTAACACACACACACACACACACACACACACACACACACACACACACACACTTCATGTTCAAAATCCAGAAGAAAACAAATTATTCTGCCCTCCTCGTATTAAGTGACATGGCCCCATCCTTTTGTTGTTGTTGCAGCCTATCCCACTCATGGTACCTCGCCTGAAAAATTAGAAGATCTGTGTACTTCAAAATGTTGCGTAGAAAACAACAACTGTTAACATATCCATTTCTTGACTTACAGGCTTATGATATTTCTCAGCATTTTTCTAAGAAGTCCCCTTCCCTCTGAGAGAATGTTTGTGAACCCACAACATCACTCCTGCAGCTCAGTGTGTAAAAACAAGCCACAGGTGTCAGGTCTGATTGAGTATTTTGACCAGACATGTATAATTCACTCTGCTTCACATTGCTGGTCCCTGGAGAATTGGATTTCTCCATTCCTCTTTGACTTTCCTGGCCTTCATAAGCTGCGTTCCTGCCCCCATCCCTTCTCTCTGTTCCCTATTAACAAAGGAACACAGATTGTTACCAGTAGCTTATTGTGTGTGTGTGTGTGTGTATGTGTGTGTGTGTGTGTGTGTGTGTGTGTGTGTGTGTGTGTATCTTGAAGCCCAGGAGGTGACTAAACCCTTTTCCTGTTAGAAGCTCCCTGAGTATCTCTGGAGCTTCTACTGCAAAGTAAACATCTGTTATTTCAGCTTTAATCCCATTAATATGGCAACAATCTCGTCAAGCACTGGGAGCACAGAGAATCACATCATATGTGAAGGTTGCATATAGACGCTGTGCACTCTTGCTCGGAAACAGCCTGAGTTAAGTTTACAAGGTCCATCCCAGCCCATCATTATGTTGTATTTTATTCTTCTTTGCAGGTAATCTTCTGAACAGATTAATAGAGTCTACAGATCTAGACAACAAGCTGCACAAGGCAAGCAAACCAAATTGTTTCTATTTTCAATTAAAGTTCCTAGATATCACAGCATACATGAAATAGGAGAATGCCTATTAGAAATAGGAAGAGCAGCAAGTTGGAGATTGCTGGTGTAGATGGGAGGAAAGATCCAGGATGAATCTCAGGAAAGAGACGGTGAAAATTGATGTTGTTGCTTTAGGACAATTAAGTAAATCAGTGCCAAAGATTTTGTTTCCATGAACATAGAATAAAGAAACTTTGTAGAACTGATTTTTAAAGCAGGCAAATGAAAATATTGACAAGGCTTGAAGCCATCTTATCACTTATTTTACTGAATGTGCAAGGATATGAAGGAAGTGAATTTGTTAGTAGTCAAGAGCACAATGTAAACACAATTTATAAAGTTCAGCCATCTGAATAAATACAATTTACTTCTTCTAAACTAGGTCCAAGAAGATAAGTTGAAATAAACAACTTTGTTGAAATGAGTTCTTCCCATCATAAAAGAAAGGGGTGCCCCTTACAGTTGTTCAAATGGCCCTATCTGCTTTAGAATTGCAGATTCTAGTCCCACGTTGTTTTTAATGATGATCTCATCTGTCTGAAACCCTGACTGTGTAAACTAAGTTTTTAATCAATGAAAATATTCTTCTACGAAAAATGGTTATTCTCATCCAGATGAGTGGGGCAGCAAAAGACAAGATTCATATGATCAAATTAAGCATAAATTGATCAAAGTGGATTTTCCCTCTATTAAGATGGCACCTGGGCTGCTACATTGTGAAGTTTATGTGAAAAATTCTCTGCAGTACCCGATGCCTTCTTTGCATTTTTGTGTTTTAATTTGCTTTAGGACTTAAGCCATAAAAAAATCCAGTGTATTTATTGTTTACAATTCATAAGGACTATGTGGTAGTCCTTATGAATTGTAGACATAAAAATCAATTTCCAAACTCAGCTTTTATTAAACTTGCTGAGTAGAATTTTATTTTATTTTATTTTATCATGTTTTTGAGTTTATTTGACATCCAGCTCTTATTATTATATTATCATAGCCTGGACAAGTGGTATTTCTTTCAGATATTCCAATGAGCTACTTTGTCATGCTGTTGTTTGTAATCACTCTGTGCAATCTTCTTGCAGCAGCTAATTAGGTGATCCATTTTGCAGAGGCCAAGTGCTGACTGTTGCTATCTTCTGCATTCTGGTTTGATATGCATTTGCTCTTAAGGTTTGGTCCTGTGCATCCAGAATTATCTCTTATCTCTTTTTCTTCAACTTTCCTGTTCTTAATCATTGCTAGGCATTGTTGTCCGCTTTGCCTGCTAGTATTTTTATATACTGGCCGTGTCATACTTTTTTATTCTTCATTTGGTCTTGTATGCCAGTTTAATCTCTTTGATATTCAGTAAGCCTTCATGATGGTGTACTAGCTTTAGTGTATTTTCTTCACTGTCCTTCAGATATTCTTCCAATTTCTTCTTCAGTTGAGTGTTGTACTTGCAATATTCCACACCCAGACATGATCCTTGATAACTAGAGTTCCTCAGTGTTGCTGCATGGATGAAGGGCATGATTCATGGCTGTTATTTTTCTGGTCTTCCTACTCTTTTAGTTCTGCTTGACTCCATTCCACTATGGTATTCCAGTTATGTATCTAATGATTAGATTTGCCCAGGCCAGGAATTGAATGCTTTGGTGGCTTTTCCTCCACTGAGTTTGGAGTTTAAGGTTTTCTTCACTTTCATTATATGTTTATTTCTAACTTTCTTCTTGACTTCTTATTACAGTGTCCAGTTTGGCCTAGTGCTTAAGGCATCAAACTAAAAACCAAGGAAGTGTGAATTCTAATCCTGCTTTAGGCTTGAAAATTCTCTGGGTGAGTCACTCTTAGCTCAATTCTGCCAATGTTCTTCCAGGTCCAATTCAAGGTGTTGGTCATTATCTTTAAAGCCCTTTATGGTATAGTTCAGGATATCTGAGGAGCTGCCTCACCCAATAGGTTTGTCCTGCCCCACTAATGTTGGCAGAATGGGCCTATTAGCTGAGAATTATGGCTGGTGGGATCCAGAAGAGCCTTTTCTGCCATGGCCTTAGGAGATGAGGTCTGCTCCCCATCCTTCTGGCCTTTAGGAAATGCCTTAAAACTTGGCTATGACAATTGGCATGGGGTCCTGAAAGAGAAGCTATTGGCTGGAGATGAATAGTATAGTACAGAAGTCACCAACATCTCTCCACGCTAACTCCATTTTTTTTAATCTCCTGTAATTTTAATGTTTTTATATTTTATAATTGTTGCTATTTCTATATCTCTTATTATGTTGTAAGTCGCTCAGTGTTGCCTTGCATGAGAGATGAGCGGTATATAAATTGGATAATTAATATAAATAAAGTCACCTTACAGGGGTTGTTGTTGGAAAAATAGGGGGAGAAAGGAGCATTAGGTATGCTCACTGCCTTGAACTATTTATAAAAATAAGTGGGATTAAAAATATTTAAAACCATAAGACGATGATATCCTTGACTTAAATAATTATGAGATCATCAATCTACAAATAGCTGATTTATTCCATGTTAAAAATTGCAATTTGTGTCCATACTTAGAGCTCTTGTTCAGAAGTATTCACTTTCAGAGAGGCTTCTTGACACAGATCTCAGAGGAAGCTGTAACTTGAAATTATTATAGGATTGTTCTCCCCAAGTTTTCTCCCCTACTCCTCTCCTTTTGATTGCATGGCTCCTGAGATTTATAACGTAAGTGGTCCTCACTTAATGACCACTAATTCAGTAACCATTTGAATTTGTGATAGGGCTGAATGAGTAATACATATGATTGGTTCTTGAAGTTCCAGCCTTTGTAATATTCTGCAAGATTGAAATGCAGCAGGTTCTAACAGGTTCTGGAGAACCAGTAGTGGAAATTTTGATTTGCCGGAGAACCAGCAAATACCACCTCTGGCTGGCCCCAGAGCGCAGTAGGAATGGAGATTTTGCAGTATCCTTCCCCTGCCACGCCCACCAAGCCATATGCACCAAGCCCACCAAGCCACGCCCACAGAACCAAAAATGTGGATTTCACCACTGGTATCCTGCCATAATGAGATCACCATTATTACTTTCTTGACAGCTTCAACAAAGCCGATGAGAGATCACAAATTGTGGCCACAAGATGTCTTCACTTAATGACTTGTGGTGATTTGCTTCATAACAGCAAGTGAAAAGTGCAGTCATTAAATGATGCAGTCTTATGACCTCATGCTTTATGACTGCATCATTTAGCAGTATTTTGAGCAGGATTACCAGATTCTGTAACAGCTTTGTTCATTATGCCAGCCGTCTGGTAAACTAGCAAGATCCGTTTTTCTCGCCATGTACATGCATACATCCAAACTAGACTGTGTTGTTTCTCCCTATCATATAATATATGTGGATATTCACATAATTTTGTATTTATTTATTTTGTACTTTATTTTATTTTATTTAGTCATATTTATGTATATATTGGAGGTGTATATTGGAGGTGGTGACCCTTTGAGAGCTGTATGCAATGAAATTTCATTTTAATATATGTCGATTAGTGTACATTCAAAGTGACAATAAAATTATTATTCTATTCTATTCTATTCTATTCTATTCTATTCTATTCTATTCTATTCTATTCTATTCTATTCTATTCTATTCTATTCTATTCTATTCTATTCTATTCTATTCTATTCTATTCTATTCTATTCATTCCATTTCATTCCATCCCATCCCATCCTATCCTATCCTATTCTATGGAAATTTCAGTCCAAACTGCTATTGTTAAGGTCTGCTTATGCTACACTATACTCATCTACATTTATTTTAAAGCAATGGACACCAGCGTAACTATATCTTTACAATGCCCTCATTGCAATGTACATTTTTATTTTGAATATACCATATTTTTCAGTCTATAAGACACACTCCCCTCCCCCAAAAAGTGAGTGGAAATGTCTGTGCCCCTTATGGAGCACATACTGCGGCGGCGGGGGGGCTTGGTGTGGTGGCGGCATTCGCCACCACTGCCTTTCACCACCACTGGGAAACGCTGGAACCTTCGCTGCTGAGCAGCTGATTGCGGTTGGATCGGCCTCCCGGAATATTGCCGATCAGCTGTTCTAGGTGACAGGAATAATCACCGTTGATCACTGCTACTGCCGAGCGCTGCTGCCTCAATCGCGGCTACCGCCAATTGCAACCAATTGTCACGATCAGGCTGTTTGCTGTTTGTTGCAAGGACCCTAGTCAAAAGAATATCGGATGGATGCTGGGAGGCAGAGGCAGATTTTTTTTCTTGTTTTCCTCTAATTTTTTGTGCTAACGCACTAATGTGCATCTTATGGTCTGATGCATCTTTTAGTGCGAAAAATACGGTACTTATTGGAAATCAAAATCCATTATCTTCTCTCATTTGAAAGAATAAATATATGGACTGCCTTTTTTAAAAAGAAGGGATGGACAACAGTATGACTTCTATCCATCATCCTGTATTCTTACAATCTGCAACATTTTATAGAATCAAAAAACTACAGACTTGGAAAAGGCCATTTAAGTAATTGCATCCAGATTCCAGCTCAGTACAAGGATTGAATTTAAAGCATCCCTGACAAATGGCTACCTATCCCCTTTTAACAAACCCAGTTAAAGCTAGATCAATATCACCCTTGGTAACAAACTGCATTGTCAAACTACAATGCTTTTCCTAAAAATCAAATAGAATCTGTCTTCATTAAAAGATTATCATTTGGTCAACAGAGGACCGGTCTTGGTGCAGAGATCTAAAAAAAATTCCACCATCATATTTTCACTAAGTTATTATTTCTCAAAGCTAAGCACATTCATTTCCCTCTGTCTCTTCTCATATAAGACTTAATTTCTAATTCTTCAATCATTTTTGCAAGTCTAGGATTAAGAATGCCCTGTTTAAGGACAACCCATAGTTAAGATTCAGATTAAATATATAATGTTTAAGTTCATTAGACAATACTACTTGTACAGTATTAAATAATAATGTTCCAATTTAGATACAAATTCGACTTTAGACAAACCTTGGGAATAGAACTTATTCTTAACCTGGGACTATTTGTATGTGTTCAATTTTCTGAATCTTTTTTATCAGAGATGGACAAGCATTTAACCTGGGATTTGATCCATGAAGAATGTAGCATAAATATTAATTTCTGCAATTTGGAAACTGTGCTTCCTTTGATGTTATCTAAAATTGTACTTCCCTTTTTTGCTTAACTAAAATTGCATTTGCCTTCAATTTACTGTTTCTGTGGTTTTTTTACTGTTTGTTTTCTTGACATACTTCTATCTCATTCCTATGAATCAGTGGTGGGTTTCAAAATTTTTTACTACCAGTTCTGTGGGCGTGGCTTGGTAGCATGGCATGGCTTGGTGGGCATAGCTTGGTGGGCATAGTAGGGGAAGGATACTGTAAAATCTCTATTCCCACCCCACTCCAGAGGAAGGTTACTGCAAAATCCCCATTTCCTCCCAATCAGCTGGGACTTGGGAGGCAGAGAATATATGGGGATGGGGCCAGTCAGAATTTTTACTACCGGTTCTCTGAACTACTCAAAATTTCTGCTACCAGTTCTCCAGACCTGGTCACAACTTGCTGAAACCCACCTCTGCTATGAATCAGTCTGAATACTCTGTAAAAAAAATCTCAGAATGTATCATTACTATTATTTGATCTAAGAACATCCAACCCAAAAAACTTAACCACCAGTTCAGAGAACTCTACTGGGTTTTCCAGAATATCGAGGTCTGTATCAGTGGTGGGTTCCTCCCAGTTCAGCCCAGTTCAACTGAGCCGGTAGCGGTGACGATATGATGTCAACGAACCGGTTCTCTTTGTTCAGGAGCTGCCCCCCCCCGCCCCCCCGTGTTATTCTTACCTTTTATTTGGCCCCGCTCCCAATTTTTCACTGCCTCCCGAGTCCTAGCTGATCGACTGGAAGGAAAAAACCTGTTTAAACTCTTGCCACGGGGCTTCAAAGAGCCGCCCTATAGCTGATCAGTGTTAAAAGGCAGTGTGGTAGTAGACAGTCTGCTCAAAAAAGAAACAGGTAGGCCAGGACACTCCAAGAACAAATGACTAGACAAGGACACTCGAAAAACAAATGGGTAAACCGGTACAGTTCTACAAGCAGTTAAAAGCCCGGTAGACCAGAATCTCTGCTAAATCCTAAAGAATTGTCACATGATCATCAAACCATACCCACAAAATAAGCCATGTCCACAGAACCAGTAGTAGAAAAATTTAGAACCCTGGTCTGTATATACCAGCTCAGTGTTGGTATATAGCAGTGCTGAGCTGTATATACCAGCTCAGTGAAATCAAATTTCAGTTTCCTGAAATTTTCCTTATGTTAAAGCAAAATAGCTGGAATAGAAGTCTGTCCAGGGAAGCTGTGAGTATAAAATTTTATAGTGCTTCTCTGGTATTAGACTTAATAAATCTTCGTTTTTACTTTCTCCCGTTGAATTTACCTGTATCTCCTAATCTTACCTACACAGTTTAGTTCCTGAAATCTCCTGGTTTGACTTTATCCCTGACTTTTTTAACTTCAGAAGACATGAGACAAGCTTATGAGACAGCACTTAATTAAAATAAATAATAAAATGCTTCTCCTCCCCAAAAATAAAGTAAAACATATTCTTTTCAAGCTTTGTTCATCTATGATTTATTGAATAAACCTCAGTTGGCTAAACTCAGAATGGGTTCATAGAATATTTGAAGTCAAAATCGGGGCAGAGGGAGGAATCCTTCCTTAGCACAGCTTCTTATCTGAGAAAAAGAGTTCCCAAAAGTTTAGACTCTCCAGAAAGCCTATAATCCCCAAGTTTTTTCTACTAAAATCTGGTCCAGTTTGATTTGATATATCCCGTATGCAGATTCACCTCCTCAACAACAAATTTGCTAGATTTCTCTGCCTACTGTCCTCCAGTGTGTTGGAGAACTCCAATAGCCATGTTGTCTAGGGATGATGAACGGTGCAATTCAATCTCTCTGCACAGCATCAGGTCAAGGGAAGCTGTGCTATGCCCAGTAAAACACTAGAATTAACCCTCAGAGAAAGTAAGAGGTAGATCAATCCTTTAGCATGCTCCTAATTAAATCACACTTGACTATAAATCTTTCAGAAAGCCCTCTTAGCCCCATCATAAAATAATTTAAAGAGAGAGAAGGAGAGAGATAAACAGTTTTGGGGACATTGTATTCACCTGCCGCCCCTTTGCTTATTATAACAATTGAGTCTATTCAATGCTAGAGCTGGACAAATTAGGCCAGGACATAGCATGATCCCAGCGAAGTAAATAATAAAAAATAAAAGCAAATGAATTCCTGCCAAATTAATCACATTTATCGCCATCTGTGATGCTAATCCTAATTCTGTTCCTTTTTGGTAGCAGAAATCTAAAGTCCCCACGCACCACACTCTGGGAAGTGGGTGTCACAGAAGGAAGGGGAAAATAGGAAATTGGCAGTTCATGCATCTATAAGGGCTGCGTCACTGGGAAAACATCTGTCTAAAGATATGGATGATGGGGTCAGGTGCTTTGGGGAGAAGCCAAGAACAGGGTTGTTGTCCCCAGCAGCTGGGTCCTCAATAGTTGCCTGATTTATCTTTTTCCAACCTGAATGCCTGCTAGGATTTTAATTCCTATCAATCCAACTAACATTAGGCTGATCACATGACTAGAGATCATGGGAGTAATCAAATAACATCCATAAGAATCAGATCAGGATAGTTGTTCGATACACTTTGTGTGTGTACCTTTGAATCAGTATTAACTCCTGGTGACTGCTTGGACTAGCCCCTATAGTTTTCTTGGCACAATTTTGGAAGTGGTTTGCCATCAGCCTTATTCCTTGGGCTCAGAGAAAGTGGTTGTTCTAAGGTCATCCAACTGGCTTTGTGCCTAAGGAAGAACTAGACCTAGTGTATTTACTCAAAAGGAAAACTAGTTCTTTCTTTTAAAGTCATTCATTGCTAAAATGGAAATGACATATAGTGTTAGATTCTGAGAATTTGCTAATGAAAGCAAATCAGTTTCAAAATAATTTTTATTTTGTCTCTTTGGAGAACCTTATTAATTTCAGTACTGGGTTTTTGGTTGTTATTTTTTTTTATAAAATGAGAATTTGAATAATCCATATAAGACGGTGGATTATCAAAATATGGAAACTTTCTTCCATTTATGAGCCCTCAATCTAATTGCCCCATCAACTTCTAGAGGAAGTATATACTGCATTTTTCAGTTTATAAGATGCATTTCCCCCTCCACCCACCCAAAAAGTGAGTGGAAATGTCTGTGCGTCTTATAGAGCAAATGTTGCTGAAGAGCTGCCCACCTATTGGTCCGCACCCTTCGGCGTCTGCCTCCCAGCAATTTGCCTCCTTGCAGCAAACAGCAAACAGCCTGCTCAGCTTTAGCGCAGCCTGATTTAGCACGAGCAGCTAATTGGCGGTTGAATCTGCCTTCCAGAATACCACTTATCAGATGTTCCAGGCTGCAGGGATCGCCACCACCCATCACCGCCTCGACATCCAGAGGCTGAAAATGTGGTGCGTGGAGGCCAAAAATGGGACGTGTGGAGGCCGAAAATGGGGCAAGCAGAAGTGGCGATAGACAGATGTGGCGATGGGTAGTGACGGCGGCAATGAGCGGCAGTGATCCCCAGCCTGGAACACTTGATAAGCAGATCCAACTGCCAATCAGCTGCTCGTGCTAAATCAGGCTGTGATGAAACTGACCAGGCTATTTGCTGTTTGCTGAAAATTGCTCGGAGGCAGAGGCAGAGGCAGATTTTTTTTTCTTGTTTTCCTCCCCAAAATCGTCTTATAGTCCGGAGCATCTTATTGTCCAAAAAATACAGGTAATACTTGACTTTCCTCCCCTCCAATCCATAAATGCAGGCCCTAGAACGCATTTAAAGATTGTCGCAAATATACACTTTTAACATGAGAAAAATGAGAATTATTAAATGCATGGGAAATAATTATATTTATTATTATATACTACAATGCATAATTCATTCATTATTACATTAAATGAAAAATGCTACTTTATTGTCACCCATCTGATTTGACTCCCACCTACTTTGGGACAATGGTCCCAGTAGTCGGTTCCACTTACCTTCACTACCGGCTTGGAATCAAACCAGTAGAAACCCACCACTGAATGGACCCCAAAACAACACTCAAATTCTCAATGTGCCCCTTTTCTTGAAAATGTTTATGCAACCCTGAACTTGAATCAGGGCAGTGAAAAAATAGTTTCCCTTTCTTCATACCCAGTGCTTGATTTTCTAGACCACTTTAATGTAAATCCTCTACTAGTATTTTTACAGAGAAAAAAATGCCTCCAACCAGATATTCATAGAGTCTGGTCCCATAGGTGTTTTGCCTGTCTTTTCCATCTCTGTGGAATTTCTTAAATGGAGAATGCTGTTTTGAGAGCTATATAAAACAGCAGAGCAAGCTTGATAAAGTGGTGAAGGCAATAGGCTAGAATCTGGGAGAATGGGAGTTATATTCTGGTATCCTTAAGATTTATATTGACTGTTTCCCTATGACTATCATTAAGTGTTGTACCTTATGATTCTTGTCAAATGTATCTTTTCTTTTATGTATACCGAGAGAGTATGCACCAAGACAAATTCATTGTGTGTCCAATCACACTTGGCCAATAAAGAATTCTATTCTATTCTATTCTGGTCTTGTGCACAAAGCCAGCTGGGTGACCTTGGCCCTAGGAAAAAGAAGTCAATGGCAAACCATCTCCAAACTCTCATCAAGAAAACTGCAATGATTTGTCCAGGCAATTTCCAGGGTTCAACACAGACATAGACAATATTTGGGATTGATTCACAGAAACGCTAAGATCTAGAGCATTGTGCAACCGTAAGATTCCACAACCTGAACCAAGTCTATTGTGGGAGCTCCATTTGTAAGTTGTCCACAGGAAGGGACCACAGGCTAGTCCTGAGCATTCAGAAAGCTTGACGTGCACTGAATTTGAATATGCTCCCAAAGTAAGCCTGACAGAAAAGCAGTTGAATAAGTATAATACACACAGGATCCTCTGCACCCACCATTAGCTATCAAATGGCTGTCTTCATTATACGTGTGGTAATAGCATTTATCACCAACAAAAATGTAAATATAATTTAAAAACCACAGAAGCACTTCTGCATCCTACTTCATTCACTTCATTCATCTAATTACAATGTTAATATATGTTAAAATGTATTTGTGGTCACTGTGTAAGTGCATGGGTATAATTACTGGTATATACTGCTACACGTGCAAAGTCACATAAATTCATACAATTCTTTAATTTTATATTAAATTGTTTCTTGTCGTCCAGTCTAATCTCCTCTCTCTCACCATCATTAGCTAAGAGACTTTTTCATATGCTTATTTAAGCTATTTTTGGGTTCTTGGTGTGATTCTGACCCCTTCCTCCACAAATCTAACTTTCCCCAGAAGAATTCAGTGGCCATTCAATTTCAACTGCCAGGATACACACACACACACACACACACACACACACACACACACACACACAGAGAGAGAGAGAGAGAGAGAGAGAGAGAGAGAGAGGCAGATGTCATTGATTCAGGCATGTCCAGAGGCTGTGGTCAAAAGAAGGGAATATGGCAACCACAACAGTGCAAGTGATGCACCATCCACTTTTTATGTGAGAGTTATCCAAAAAACAATATACCAACTTGGCTGTTTATCATGAGCTTGTCAATTGAAAGGTCGGCAGTTCAGCTGTTCGAATCCCTAGTGCCGTGTAATAGGGTGAGCTCCCATTACTTGTCCCAGCTTCTGCCAACCTAGCAGTTTGAAAGCACGTAAAAAATGCAAGTAGAAAAATAGGGACCACCTTTGGTGGGAAGGTAACAGTGTTCCATGTGCCTTTGGCATTTAGTCATGCCGGCCACATGACCATGGAGACATCTTCGGACAGCACTGGATCTTTGGCTTTGAAACAGAGATGAGCACTGCCCCCTAGAGTCGGGAACGACTAACACATATGTGTGAGGGGAACCCTTACCTTTACCTTTATGGACACTTTGCATTAGCTGTCCACAAGAGACACACTAGATTCTAGCAAAATCTAGCTTTAAAACACGCATTGTAAGCCGCCCTGAGTCTCCGGAGAAGGGCGGCATATAAATCAATTTTAAAAAAAACAAAACCCCCAAACACCTCTGTAGGCATGGCAGCATTTGGCTGACCCGTTCTGGACTCAGAAAGCAAACTGAATTGGGCTTACCTCACCTACTTGAAGTCCCAGAGCACAGGTTGAAGGTTGAAAACACAACTTGAGGGAAGTCAAAAGTGAACTTCTCTGCCGAGAGAATTATGTGTCCACAAGGAGAGAAAAGACAGTCAAAGTGATGCAAGCTGGGTTGCACCATCGTAGCATCATGCCATAGCTCCTGCCTTTTTCCTACCTGCACCACAATATCCCATACATGCAGAGTTTGCAGCCTGGGATATGACACAGTTTTTGTCATTTAGATGAAAGCAGCAAAACCCCAACTGTCAATGACACATTAGAAAGAGACTTAACTTTTACAGGGGAAATGTACTATGCACATGCTTTGGGAAACACTCTTTGTTAAAGCGTTCTCTTTAAAAATCTTACCTGACTGGCAAGAACAGCTATTATTTACAAAGTAAACTCTTTCAAGAGTATCACTCTCCTAATAGTGTAGAATTCTCATTTTGCAAAAACAGCCTACAAGAGCCAAGCACTGAAAAAAAGAAAGAGAGACCTGAGAGGCTGCACATTCCCTCTTCTAGGCAGGGGTGGGTTCAAAAATTTTAGCAAGGGGTTCTCTGCCCGGTTGCTGGGTGGCCGTGGCCATGGTGAGCATGGCCTAGTCAGCCTCCTGCACCACGGCGGGAGGGGGGCATTTTGCCCTCCCTGAGCTCTGGAGGCTTTCCTCGAAAACGGCCTTCCCAAGCTCCAGAGGCCCCCTGGAGGCCAGAAATGGGCCCGTTTCCGGCCTTCCCGAACTTCAAGTACGCCCATTTTCCACCCTCCCCGAGCCTCTGCACACGCCCTGCACTTACCTGCATCCAAAGTGGGCCGTTTGAGGATTCCTGGGAGGGGAGAGGTGGGTGGGCGGGGCCAGCCAGGAGTGGGATTTGGGAGTTCTCCGAACTGCACAGAATCTTAGCTAGAGATTCTCCTAAACCCCTGCAAACCCCCAGCAACCCACCCCTGTTTCTAGGTCAAGAATACTGGCAGAAAGACTTACTAAGCTTAGGTTTCTCCAAATCCTGATGCTCCTGGTTGCAGTAATATCAGGCATGTTACCATGACAGGGGCTTTCTCTGAAACTAGAAAGGAGATGTAAGGGTGAAACAAGCAATAACAAAGAAAGTCCCAATTATCCTAATTTTACAAGGCTGGCCAGCTTCCACTTAGGCTGCCGATTCCTTGAGGGCAAACTGCTGAGTAGATTGGACAACTGTGAATTTTCAGAAGGCCTGGAAGGTTTCAATCTGCTCTTGCCAAGATGTGGTTTGAAATTTCATGGGGGCTGGGATACGCGCACCTACCTCAACACAGCTTGGAGAATCTCCTTTCTCCCTTTTGCCTATTCTTCCCAAGCCCATTTTCAGCAATACATACAATATTTTGAATCGAGACCTTGGTCATTTTTTAGAAGTATTGCACAATGTAGGAAAAGAAATGTCTGGGAGGTATTTCACTCTCTTATTTCACTCTCTTGCTTCTCTCTTGCAATACATTCCTCGCTACACACACAGAGGGAGGGGGGCATTTATTCAGATAGCTGCGGCAAGGAAGTTATTAGAAAGAGAATACTGGAAAAACAGCTACCAAAAAAAAAAAAAAGAATTAGGAAACTGGGAGGAGGAGGAGGAGGAGGAGGAGGTGGAGGAGGAGGAGGAAGGAGTTGTATGAGGAGGGAGACAGAGAATAAAAGGTTATTCACATCTTTCAAAGATACCTCTGGGAGCATTTGCTGCAAATGTCTATTGGCGCTTTTTTATTAAAGTTGCCAAAAAAATTGTGTTAGCTAATGGATTCTTAATTCTGTCGGAAAATGAGTGCAGGAAAATTATGCTATTCATCTTATATTGGTTCGAAATCACATCTGACATCTAATCGATCATGGTGCGCAACATTAACTCTTTGGATCGGGACCAAATTTCTCCCCCCACTTCGTACTGTGTATGCTCCATCTCTCTTTGTGAGTGTGTGGGCGTGCGCGTGCGCATGTACGCCTCCATTTAACTACTTTACTGCTGGTGTTTTGCACCCATCAAAAGGGCTTTTTAAAAAGGTACATACCATGTGCTGTGTGAGTTCGTTCCGCAGCATTATTTTCATTCCTCATTTGCTGACAGATTGTGATGTTGCCTTATCATCAATTCTCCCCCTCCACCTCTTTTAATGCACATTTTAACTTCTCTATTTCTCCTCATCAATGTTCCCTCAGTGACCTTTACTTGACCTTGTATCCTCCATTTTCCTCTATAAGGGGAAACAATGGAGAAATTCGCTATTTTACTGGCATCTTTGCACAGAATTTTGCTGTGGTTATTGATTTTTTAATGGGGCCCAGAATCATAAAATCTCCCACTTTGTACAGGAACATTGCTTCTCTGTTAAATGTTTTTGTTCCTATTTCAAATTAATCTGTATCTCCTCTGAAGTTTCTTAGAGGGAATACATTCAAGGTCGTACAACTAAAGTTGGCTACAGTTTAAGCACCTTCTTTTCTATTAAGGAACCTCCTGACTCTAACAATGCACATACTATATGTTACTTCAGAAATTACCATGGTGCCTGTTAATAATGAAAGGCAGATCTGGGGGAAATTGTCCAATATTTCCAAAATATTGTATTTTAAATAATTACTACTAGTGCTTGAAATGTGTGTATATTTTCCCAGGGCTGGCATAATTTTCTACACGTTTTGAGTTTGTAAGGTATAAAACAAGACAATGTTGTTTGAATCTACTGATATTAACAAAGAACTTACATGTTTTTTGGGGGGAGGAGAGTTCTCGTGAAGAGAGAGTTCTCTGCCAAGAAACAATAAGGAAGAGCAAGAGATAACAAAAATTAAAAGGCCTCAAAAAGAACACAGAGTAAATATTCTAAATAAGGAGATAGATACTTGTGAGACTAGTAAAGCTGCTGTCTATGTGAAAATCACAAGAGCAGCAAAGGTTCTAACCAGTGGTGAAATCCAAATTTTTTTACTACTGGTTCTGTGAGAGTGGCTTGGTAGGCGTGGTGTGGCTTGGTGGGTGTGGCTTGGTGGGCATGGCAGGGGAAGGATACTGCAAAATCCCCATTCCCACCCCACTCTGGGGCAAGCCAGAGGTGGTTATTTGCCGGTTCTCTAAACTACTCAAAATTTTCGCTAACAGTTCTCTGAACTGCTCAAAATTTCCGTTAACGGTTCTTCAGAACCGGTCAGAACCTACTGGATTTTACCACGGTTCTAACTATCTAAGGGGGGAAATAACATTTTTTTTCCAGGCATAATCAGAGGTGGATTTCAGCAGGTTCTGACCAGTTCTGGAGAACCGTTAGCAGAAATTTGGAGCAGTTTGGAGAACAGGTAGTAAAAATTCTAACTGGCCCCACCCCCATCTATTCTCTGCTTCCCAAGTCCCAGCTGATTGGAAGGAAATGGAGATTTTACAGTATCCTTTCCCTACCATGCCCACCAAGCCATGCCACGCCCACCAAGCCACGCTCACAGAACCGGTAGTAAAAAAATTTGAAACCCACCACTGGGCATAATAGTTGCCTTGTCAGATCTGACCCTTCCCTGCAAATTGTGGGTGAAGGGTCATCCCAATATACATTATAAACACCAGTTGGGAAGGGAGATTGGCTTCATCCAGCTGTGCCTTCCTGGGAGTTCAGTCGCACATCAGCGTAAGATGGAACAATAACAGTGACCAGTAAACGCTTCTGTGTTTATAATCCATGGCCCTTGTATTGCTGGGTTCTGGGGCTGTAGTACCAATTCAAATGTTCTTTGACGAAAAAGATTATTAGGAACAGTCTAAATTATATGATTTCAATTATATGATTGACTTAATTTTGATCACCATGATGGATGATCTTTACAGAAAGAAAAAAGGGGTGGTGCAATTCTTACTGGCGATCCTGATTTTTCCTGCTGTTTTTGAAGCTGTGTAGTGTTACTATGAATTTTTTTCTTGCTGGCTTTACAACTTGAAAATTCAGGATTTTACTGGGCTTCCACTATTACCTATAGGGGCATGTTCGGAAGACAGCTTTCAGTTACTATTGCTTGACTCTATGGCAGTTAAGCTGTGCGCCCCACAGGAACATCAAAGCTGTGTAAAATTTACAGAATGCAATTAGGAATGGCTTTCTAGAGCTTAGTTTTCTTTATAGCATCTGAACCAGAAAAGGCTATGAAGAGTCTGGACTAATGCTTGGATGCAATGCAGGGTTGGATAAATATCAAAATATGAAGGCTGGCTCTTTATCTCCAAGAATTAGAGAAATTGGTTCCTCTAGATGAGATTGTGTTTCTGGGTAGACCAAATGTACATTGAGAGATTTTTTTTTTCCAATGATGGCTCAAGCCTCTATAATTAGTGTCTTTTCCACTCATCCTAATTAATTGGCTATGGTTATTTCTGCACAAGGATAGCTTGGCCATTGTGAATCAGGCCCCGATATTGCAAGGCTGAACTGTTGTAATAGGTCTTATTCAGGAATGCCTATGAAGCTGAACTGGAAACAGCAGCTAGCATAATAATGTCATGGCTAAAAGGATTGTTGAAAGAGATACCCTACGATGAAGCCCTTCCATCAGATTTGAAATAATTGTACTGGCTGCCTGTGCTCTATCAAGCTTCATTCAAATTGCTATTACTGACATATAAAGCAAAGTGCTTTGAAACTTCATTATCTCATGGATTATCTTGTTCTTTACATAGCTACCCAGTTATTACAATCAAAGTGTGGGTTGTTCTTTTGAGCACAATGCAGCAACCTAAGAAGGATACGTTTAACAGCAGAATGCCAAGGATGGAATCCCTTCCATGTCCAATTATCAGTTCCGAATCTTGTTAGTTTCTGGCCTCAACTAAAACTGAGCTGTTACTCAAGATTTGAGCTAAATCTATTCTACTGTGCAATGGTGGGTTTAAAATTTTTTTACTACCAGTTCTGTGGGTGTGGCTTGGTGGGCATGGCATTGCTTGGTGGGTGTGGCCAGTGGTGAGATTCTGCCAGTTCCAGGCGGTTTGACTGAACTGTTTGTTAAATTGCTGGCTCACCCCGCCCCTTGACCGACCCCTCCGCATCACTATTTATTGGCCTCGGCCCTTGCAGGACACAAACCGTTTGTTAAATTGCTGGCTCGCCTGCCCCTCCCCATCACTATTTATTGCCAATAAATAGTGGTGAGAGGCGTGGGTGAGCCAACAATTTAACAAATGATTCGGTGTTTTTTGTAATTTATTGGCCTCACAGCAAACTGAACCATTTGTTAAATTGCTGGCTCTCCTGCCCCGCCCCGCCCCTCGCCCCGCCCACCACTATTTATTGGCCTCCGTTGCAGTGTTGCATAGCTTGCCTGCAGTTATTCTTTGGCTCCTCAACCACGTGGCCCAGTCTGCTTTCCTAACTTTGCCTGCGGCGGTCTCCCACTCTGTTCCCGAATGCCCATCTCGGACTGCCCCTGACTGCTCCAGCAGCAGAACAGGCAAGTATAGCTGAGTGCTGCCCTCGGGGAAGCGGGACTGGGAAACAATGGTGGGTTGCTCCCAATTTGTAGTAGTTCAGAGAACTGGTAAAAACATTGTCTGGCCACGCCCCCAAACCAGTCCCCAGCCTGGTCGCTGCTCGCTTACCCTACCCACCTCATCAGAGGCTTTTTTTTTTTACTTTTAAAGGCATTTTTTCTACAACCTCTTCAGACGAAAAAATGCTTTTGAAAGTAAAAAAAAAGCCTCTGATGATCATGCGGTTCAGCTGGGATCGACAGAGGCTTTTAAAAACATTTTTTTCTGCAACCTCTTCAGCCGAAGAAGTTGTAGGGAAAAAAATGCCTTTAAAAGCCTCTGACTATCCCAGCTGAATTGCCTGATCATTAGAGGCTTTTTAAAATGGGGGAGGGAAGAGATGGAGAGATGGAGAGAAAAAGAGATGAAGGAGAGAAAGAGAGGGGGAGAGAGATAGAAAGAGAGATGAAGGAGAGAAAGAGAGGGGGAGAAAGAGAGATGGAGAGAAAGAGAGATGAAGGAGAGAAAGAGGGGGAGTGAAAGAGAGATGAAGGAGAGAAAGAGGGGGAGAAAAAAAGAGATGAAGGAGAGAAAGAGAGGGGGGAGAAAGAAAGAGATGAAAGAGATGAAAGAGACATACAGAGATACCTGTTTAAAAGAAAATACTGGGAGCCACAAAACCTGGGTAGGAGTAAGTGATATGGAGTTGGCAATGCCCACCCAGGTTTAAGGTTGTGTTTAAGTGTTTACATGTGTTTAAGGTTGAGTGTTTAAAATTGCAGAATCCTGACCTGCCCCATCCTATCACTTCACTCTGCAGCCAGCCCTGTAGGCCTGTGCCCGCCTCCCACCTGGGCAGCAGCGCCCTACCTATCCCGGTTGTATCACCTTGCCCTGCAGCCGGCCCAAACGCTGGCCTCAGATTGCCTCTGACCACTCCAGCAGGTCATTTTTATTTAATTAATTTAATTAAGGGCTATAATGGGCATAAATGATGACTGGTCAAAAGTGCGAGGACCTGTCAGAAATCACTTTTTTCAGCCCTCTGGGTAGTCCCTATGTGCATATGGACTACTCAGTGGGCTGAAAAAGTTATTTTTGACCAGTCCTTACACTTTTGACCAGTCCTTGCACTTACGACTGTCCTCACATTTTACGTTTTGCACCCTATCTTGTCACCGTGGTGAAGAGAAGTAGTTGTGAAATGAGTGAGACGGTTGTTAAGAATGCTGCAACAGGCATAAATGTGAGGATGGTCATAAGTGCGAAGACGGATCAAAAGTGCAAGGACCAGTCAGAAATCACTTTTTTCAGCCCTCTGGGTAGTCCCTATGCATATAGCCACGCCCACCCGGTCACATGACCAGCTAGCCATGCCTACCCAGTCACATGACCAGCTAGCCATGCCCACTCAGTCACATGACCACCAAGCCACACTCTCAACTAAGCCACGCCCCAGAACCAGTTGTTAAAAAAATTGAATCCCACCACTGGGTGTGGCTTGGTTGGCAAGGCAGGGGAAAGATACTGTAAAATCTCCATTTCCACCCCACTCCAGGGGAAGGTACTGCAAAATCCCCATTTCCTCTCGACGAGCTGGGACTTGGGAGGCAGAAAATAGATGGGGGCGGGGCCAATCAGCATTTTTACTACCGGTTCTCCAAACTATTCAAAATTTCTGCTTCAGAACCTGCTGAAACTCACCTCTGCTACTGTGTCATCCAACATGTTTGCTATTGTGTTATGGCGTATTTCTATTGTTTGTTTTATTGTACTCCACTTGGTAATGTCTTACAACTAAAAGGAAATTTGTTTCACAAATATAAATAAAATCCATGGTTCTAGCCATGACCTAATATAGTATCTTTAAAAAACTGAAACATTAATATGATGGAAAAGCTGCAAAAAAGCAACATTTTTCAGACTGAAAAAGAATGGCCTGGCCCTTTCATCTCTGATATTCTTGTTTTGAAACGTTTGCTCTGAAATCTTCACCAAGGCCAATCCAAGCCAATTATTGCAAGCACCTTTTATTGGCAATGCAAAAAGTATATTTACCTCTCATAATTTTCGCATACTGTCTTCATGTGCATTGGAGGCTGGTGGCTATTAGCTAATGTATATATTTCATTTACTGAGGGTGAGAGCTGGGATAAACAGTCTGGATATAGGAGTAGGAGTAGAGTCAGCACCAGTTTTAGGGAAACTTTTAGGGAATTTGCAGCTAGTTGACAAGAAGGAGCTGTTACTCAGAAGGCATGGTGTTCGTTTTTGGAAAACTGATGGTA
This sequence comes from Coluber constrictor foxii, assembly GCA_038048745.1. Taxonomy (NCBI): domain Eukaryota; kingdom Metazoa; phylum Chordata; class Lepidosauria; order Squamata; family Colubridae; genus Coluber; species Coluber constrictor. The sequence goes on from CM075961.1 coordinate 79,492,645, forward strand.
TTCAAAGGTTACCATTCTCTCACTGTTATGCATGTGCATAAACAGATGTTATAAACATAAACAGATGGAGAGCCAGTTTGGTCTAGTGGTTAAGGCACCAGGCTAGAAAGCAGGAGGCGACGAGTACAAGTCCCACCACTAGCCATGAAAGCCAGCGAGGTGACTTTGGGTCAGTCACTCCCTCTCAGCCCAACCCACCTCACAAAGTTGTTGTGGAGAAAATAGGAGGGAGGTGTGTTGGATATATTTATTGCCTGGAGTTATTTGTAAAAATAATAAAGGCAGACTATAAATAAATAAACGTTATGAAATTTGTAGCAAATCTTTAGTGTCTCTCAAAAGGAAAGTGACCACAAAAAAGTGTTCTGTTGCTCAACAAAGTGGTATGGGGAAAACAAGAAAGAAACTCCCTTAATCAGTGTTTCTCAACCTTGGTAACTATAAGATCTCCCAGAATCCCCTTGCAAACATAACTGCGGAATTTCTCAGAGTTTAAGTCCATATAGGTTAAAAATGGCTAAGGCTGAGAAACATTGCCGATAGGGAGAGCAACCGAGTATGGAAATCACATTTGATTAAAGAAAAGAACATAAATGCTTTTGTTTCCACATGGAGACCAGAGGTGAGTTTCAGCAGATTCTGACCAGTTCTGAAGAGCCAGTAGCGGAAATTTTGAGTAGTCCAGAGAACCGGTAAATATGACCTCTGACTGGCCCGCCCCCATCTATTCTCTGCCTCCCAAGTTCCAGCTGATTGGGAGGAAATGGGGATTTGCAGTAACCTTCTCCTGGAGTGGGGAGGGAATGGGGATTTTACAGTATCCTTCCCGTGCCACGCCCACTAAGCCACACCGACATAACCGGCGGGTTATGTTGAAACTCACCACTGATGGAGAGTGCTTCTGAACTTCGTGCTTGAAGTGGAAAAGAATGAGACTTTCGATTATTGGGTTTTACCGAGCAGATTGATAGATCTTTACAGAAATGGCTTGTTCATATTATTATGAAAAAGCAAAATGTTGTGAGTTGATGCTAATGCCTTATTTTACTGCAACAAAGAGAGCAGGAAATTCAATGCTTCTTTTTCTTTTCTTTTTTTTTTTTGCTGATCCTTCCTCACTTCTCTTCCTCCCCATTGCTTTTCTATTTCCTTTTGTAATTTGTATTTTATAACTCAATAAAAATGTTAAACTTTTTTTAAACATGGCTCCTAAAAGGGAGCCATGCTGCTACAGTCAGGTATTCAAACTTGTTTTTCTAGTAGCCAGTCCTTTTAAACAGTTCACAAGAATTTTCCAGACTTGGAATGATGTGATGCTAGGAGATAGTAGAATGCAGTTCAGCTCTCTTATATTAAGCTCCCATAGCCATCCTAATCCCAGGCTTCTCAACCTCTTTTTCCCTAGGATATGAAGGGCTTTTCACTGCCACTTTCATCCTTCCTAATATAAATTACAAACAAGCAAACACACACACATATTTTATGTATACACCAGACTGGTTCCTTTTCCATATTTTCTCCTCTTTGGGGGATGGGGGGAGGCATGATGTCTCCTGAGGGGTAGAGTGTGGGAGATGGCAAAATAAATATATAAAAGAGTCCTTATGGAGCCCACCAATCTAGACTCGGAGGTGCCTAGAGGCAAATGTTAATGCAACAGCAACTCTGAGAAGAAGAAATATAAATGACTAAAGAGGGGGCAGCTAGAACCATATGTCAGGAAGGCTTAGGATGCATTTGGGGAAGATGGGCTTCCGTCTGCCAGCCTGGGCCTTTCTGTTTCATCCCTGTGGATCCTGCTTTTGAGAGAAGCACACACTTCTCATATAACCAATATTCCCCAACCTATAGCTTTCCAGGGGATTGAGGGGGGATTCTAATAGTATCTATAGACCATGCTGACTAGAATTTTGGGGCTTGCAATCTTAACCTACCCAGAGAAAACAAAGCTGGGAAAGGCAGATAGATACTAAAGGTATCCTCAGCACCGTTGGCTAAAATTGCTAACACAGAGGAGAAATGGGGTGGGGGGGGAGGTTGTTGTTGTGGGAACACGATCTGCAAGCAAGCAAGCAGAGTTTTCATGGGGAAGGAACCAGACCTATATATAAGAAACTAAATGGCAAACAGCTCTTAAGTTCAATGTTTCAAAGGAACCACATGTTCATTCTGTTTTATTTTTGGTATTCTCCCTCAACTAAATTTAGACTGTAAATTTAGCTAGTAGCTGCATTTTTTTTTTAAAAAAAAATTCTGGTTAAAAGTCTTGCTAACTCAAAATCTCAAATGCTATTTTGTGAGCCTTCAACTGTCTCATTAAATACTTTTTCCTCCTTGTATTCAAGTCTGCATTTTGTTTGTGTTTGTTTCTGTTTCTACTGTTCTATAGTACACACTATATGCACTTCTATATGCACTACTGGTACAGCAATAACTGCCAGAAAACATATGGGCACACTTTGCAATCCAATCTAATTTATTCCAAATTAAATCCCCTTGAATTCAATAGGATTTTAGTTGCTTAGTTGCTCATTTTGCAATATGATAGATGCCATCATTTGTCAACAATGTGCTGCTGCACTCTACGTAAGACAAGGTAACTTGTCACTGTGCAGAATAATAAATGGATCCCAATCTGACATCAGAAATGACAATATTAAGAAACAACTACAACTACACAAGAATAGCCACAGAGAAAGGAGGGTCAATTTAACAAATTAGTTGTGGGACCGAGGATTCTTGGTAATCTTTAAAATGCCTCAGGATTCCAGGCTGATTTTGTTGCAATCCAACATGAAAATTATTAGTCTACAATCCATTCCCTGAAGTTCACAGGAGAACAATTGTATGGAAGAAGACTTCCTTGTTCATTAATCTTAAGCATATGTGGCAAAACCTCCCTCTCCAATAACAAATAGCTGCTCATTTTCACCACATATTGTGCCAACTACAATCCACATTTCATACTTTTGCTAAATTGAGCACTAGATCCCTGGGACCTATGAGTCCAGGAATAAGACCAGATTAGGCACAAACAAAGGTAACATTTAAGAGGAATAGGAAAGTCTGAGCTGGAATCAGGCAAAATTTGGAAGATTGTGGATCCTTATGGAGTGTGATGAATTGTAGATATGAAGCAAGAGCCCGGCAGTGATAGAACAACTTATGTGGCACCATCTAAATTAATAGGTTTATTATGGTACAGTATAAACATATGACACCATAGGTAGGCGCCACTCAAAAAGGCCTAACCACATTTTGTTTCACCATAGTTTCCTTAGCCTGCTTAGTACAAAGAACTATAACACGCTCTGCTAAAGTGTCATGGGCTGAATATTGGTTCAGTGTGTCATGTGAACATATCCTGAAAATGTCCACCAGATGTGTTGAATTATAGCTCCCAGCAGGGCCAGTCTGTTAGCCAATAACAGACAGTAGCTGGAAGTATAGTTCAGTAACATCTGGAGAACCTCATAAAATTTTCCATTTCTTTTCTCTCCCTGCAATAAAATAACACAGGTTTCTTCATGGAAGCATATAGCATTCATTGATCTTTCAAACTTTAATTCTCAAATAGAACACAGATTTATTAAAATCCGAGGTGACTGGCAACATATAGTCTCCCAGGCCTCTCCTTTAATTATCTGAAAGCTTGTAGGATCCCAATGTTATTTGATGTAATACTTTACAGCTACATTATCCATACAGATCCATTATATGCATGTGCAGACTTCATCATCCAGGGTGAAGCAAACTATATTGTTTGGAACATCTAAAATTGCTTTCAGTTTTAATTCTAGAAGGATTTAATTCTAGAAACTATCAAATTCCTACCAGAATAGCATGGCCCTGGAAGAGTTTGGCTTGGTCAGAAAGGAAGCAGAACATTTTGAGTTCTCAATGTCGTTTGTACATTTCTACATCATTGGAGCCAATACTTGAGATTCATGCAAAGGGATTCTTGAGGAAGAGGCTGTCATAAAACGAATCCTGTCCTAAAATGAATCCCAATAAAGAATCAGGAGAGAGCAACACAAACAAAAGTTCTTACTTTAAGATTCAGAGGTTTATTTTTCATGAACAATTTGAACACGAGGAAGCCATCATACGTAATACAACTTACATTAACAACCCATTGTAATGAGGTCCAGAGACGGCAGCTAGGTCCTGCAAGGAGTAGCTACGGCCAGTGGCAATGAACTAAACCCCATCTCCTTCTTTTATACCTTATTTCTGATAGCCTTCAGCAGATGTCTTTTCTGCTGAATCAGTTCCGTGTTCTCAAATACTGACCATCCGCTTAATACATACTTGCGTGTGCATGTGAAATCTCTTACCATCTGCTATTTTCACTTCCCTTATTTCCACATGTTTCTTAATTTCTTTGGTTCAAAATAGCTTCTGAAACTATCTACTTTATCAATCATATGATTAGTTTATGCCAATGCAGCCGATTACAAATATTACTTTATCCTTGAGAAATCTCTCTAGCTTGCACTACTATTTGCAATCCTGGTTCATTCCTCTCACAAGGCATACCCCACATATTTCTCTGGTGCCATTTGTTAACTTGCTACTGTTTCTTTCATCCCTAATATCAATAGACTTTCTTCCCCCCTAGAGTTGTCATATTTCAGCTGCAAAAATCCAGAGTAACATTGGTTGATATTTTCATTTCATTAAAATAAGGATTGTTAAAGAATACTATACTTCTTCTTCCTTTCCTTTTGCACTATGGACCTATTTCCTGCCAATGTATTCCTTTTTATTAAATTTGGGCTGCCACACATTGCTCTACTTTAATTGCTAGCAGTCTCAGCTAGCATAGTCATTGATGCTGAAATTATAATTCAGTGTCATCAGGAGAGTTCAGTGGTGAAATCCAATTTTTTTTACTACCGGTTCTATTGGCGTGGCTTGGTGGGTGTGGTGTGGCTTGATGGGTGTGGCTTGGTGGATGTGGCAGAAGGATACTGCAAAATCTCCATTCCCACCCCACTCTGGGACCAGCCCAGAGTGGTATTTGCTGGTTCTCCGAACTGCTCAAAATTTCCAGTACCGGTTCTCCAGAACCTGTCAGAACCTGCTGGATTTCATCCCTGGGAGAGTTATTGACTAACCCATTTTAGATTTGAAAAATAACCTGACAGAGCCCATTTCTCAATGGACCTCCAATTGTGGTGGGATTTACACCATTCCCCCCTTGAATAAAGTTGAGAAACAAACAAGAAGAGTTCCCCCAAGCCCCATCTCCCAACAACCAATATGCTTGCGAAACATTTCCTCTGTTTTGGAGCTTATAAGAGTCTGCCTAATATCTCCTATTTAACTTCTTCTAAATTATTGGAGCAATACAGAGTTCACTTTTATTCTGGTATAGTATAAGTGTGAACTATTTCCAGTTCTGGTTGTTAAGGCTAGTATAATTGGGCTGCACAAATCAGGACAAATACTAGGTGGCTAGAGGACAGCAAAGAGAAGCCTCCTGATCGAGGTCCACTTTATAAGTAAAATCTGTCTTACGGAACGGGTGAAAGTATGCTTTAAACACTAACATAAATAAAAGAAAACACCACTTTAGATTTTCACAGCTTTGGACTTGTGGGGAGGAAAAAAAACCCAGGTGTTTATAAATAAACAGGACAGCAGCAGGCTGGGTGGAGTCTCTATTTTTAACGTGCAAAAGCAAACAGGTGTGCTTAAAGATCAGATTGGTCCCACATACATAAACACACACACAATTTTCTGGAAAATATCTGGTGGCATTGAATGAATGCCTCATGGTGCTCTAAAAATTAATTATTTTGGAGATCATGCAGAAAATCAGTTGTTTGGCCATGGAACCACACCGCCTTCCTACAGACTCTCGTGCTTTTTGAGGTGTGCAAAGAAAAAAAATCAGTTCTGCTTCCAACTCCAACCCCCCCCCCCAATGAGGAAGCACCAAAGAATGTACATCTGTTGAATTTCTTCTGCATTGTGACTATCTATTGTGCTCCTCCACCTTTAGCAGATTTCAAATTTCTAATGGGAGAGAGAGCTATGAAAGCATTTTGGGGGGCAGAAGCCTGGGCTCCATTCAGTGGGGTGAACAAGGAGCCAGGCAAAACTCTGAGACAGTTTTCCCACATGTATTTAAAAATACTCTTTACGTGTTAAAAAGATAAGGCTGATCGGTGCCATATACAAAATGACCCACTTCCTCTGCTATTCAGCATTCAGAAAAAAGTCATGAAGAGTTCCTTCCAGAAAAAAAGATTTAATTGCCTTAAGGACTTACTTTCTTTCTTTCTTTCTTTCTTTCTTTCTTTCTTTCTTTCTTTCTTTCTTTCTTTCTTTCTTTCTTTCTTTCTTTCTTTCTCTCTCTCTCTCTCTCTCTCTCTCTCTCTTTCATCATGTCTTTCTCTTTCTTTCTCTGCCTTTATTATTTATTTCTTTGCCTTTTATTTTTTTAAAAATAACTCAGGGTGGCAAACATATCCAACACATCTTCCTCAGGGGTGAAATCCAATTTTTTTTATTACTGGTTCTGTGGGCGTGGCTTGGTAGGCATGGCTTGGCTTGGTGGGTGTGGTGTGACTTGGTGGGTGTGGCTTGATGGGCGTGGCAGGGGAAGGGTACTGCAAAATCTTCATTCCCACCCCACTCCAGGGGAAGGATATTGCAAAATCTCCATTCCCACCCCAATCTGGGGCCAGCCAGAGGTGGCATTTGCCAGTTCTCCAAACTATTCAAAATTTTCACCACTGGTTCTCCGATCTGCTCAGAATTTCTGCTACGGGTTCTCCAGAACCTGTCAGAACCTCCTGGATTTCACCCCGATCTTTCTCTTATTTTCCCCATAACAATAACCCAGTGAGGTGAGCGAAGAGAGAGTGACTGGCCCAGGGGTGGGTTCTACTTACCTTTACTACTGGTTTGCAACGGGATCACACACACACACTCGCTTCACACGTGCACGTACCTTGCTTTTGTGCAAGCACAGATCGCTTCTGATGACATCAGGGTCAGTGGGCGGAGCCTCCCGCCAGTTTTACTACCGGTTCTATAGAACCAACTGAACCGGGGGCAACCCACCACTGATCTGGATGACCACAAGATGTCAGTAAAGGTCAGAGGTTTTTTATTTTCTTGTTGCCACCTAGTGGTCATCTGGAATAGTAAATCTAGGTAAATTATTTACAGAATTTGCTTGAAAATAATTTATGTGGATAAATGAAACAGACATAAAGAGTAATTAATCATATCAATTTGAAAATGCTATTTCCACCTCACCCCCTCCCCTTAAGCCAAAACTGTTCCATCATAGCTTCAAGGTTTGCAAAATATGCAATGCTTTGTTTTCCATTAATCTGGGAAGCAGTTTGGGGGGGGGCATCTTTTGTGCTCCAAAAATCAGCAAAAAAGCAGAGTCATGCTTCTCTTTTAAAAAGTCATTAGAGTTCTAGAAACCAAAAAGTAGAATTCTAGATCACATTATCTTTTAGACAAATTTTTGGATTTGGTCACAGCTGCAAGTAAAGCTACTTTTCTCAGAATACTTTTAGAAGAATTATTATTTGTTCTCTTGAAAAACATGCTGGTGAACTTCAACCACCAGAACTAATAATTATGAAGATTGCTTAAAAGATGGCAACTCTAGTTTAGAACAAAACTCCTATTCTTTATTGGATCAGTTACCCAACCTGACAAAATGGCACATATCCACTCACCCCATGCCAGGAAAAGTCTCATTTGCTATATTTCTGCATGGTAAGATGCTATTGAGGGAACTGGAGGTGGGATCTAAAATGAAATGAAATAAAATAAAATAGTCTCTTGACAACTGTACTGTGGGAAGGAAAGATATCTGAAATCTTACTCTTAAGGCTTCCATAGAACAAAACTCTGCCTGTTCTGAAGCTTATTGACCACTAGAGGGATTCTAAGATTTTTAAAAAGAGACTCTGGGGAATTAGCATTCTTTCATGAGAAGAGTCAAGGGAGGTATAATGGCCTTGCTGCAAAATATTGTCTGAGATGTTGAAAGACAATCCTAGTTGGGGGGGGGGGGACACTCAGATATTACATTTGAAAAATGCAGCATATCTTCATGCAACTGTTATCTTCCCCAAATGCTTTAGCAACCTCGCCTCCTGAATTTTGCATTAAATAGATAATACACACTCACAGACAGAATTATTTAGCAGTTTTCAGTTCTCAATGTCCTAATCTTTAGGCTTATAACAAATAACAGATATGGTTTATGTTAATTTTTAAAGGTAATGTCTCTTTCAGGTCAATTCAATCTCTGGTGACTTTGTTACTATGTTCATGCGTTTTGTTTAAAAATGATTCAGGACTGTTCCTTGAAATTATGTTTTCACCTGCTGCTGTAACCTATAATCCTAGATCTCCTATCAAAGGACTGATCAGGCATGACTCTACTTAGCTTCTGAGGCCAGATAAGCAGCTGGGCAGGCACTACCATCCACTGAAGTCAATCCAGAGTAGACTAGAGTAGAATACAATGTTTTCTCTTGTATTGTACTACTGCTAGCTCTAAATAGCTTTTGAGTAATGGGAATTGCAGACCAAAACCCCTGGGGGACTCTAGACCACCAAAAGCTGCCACATAGTTTGGTTGCAACACAAATGGTTGGCCCAGCCTTTTCTTGGACTTGCAATTTTTCTACACACTGAGCTTTATATTCCTGGGGAGGTGTTCCAAGAGGCTGCCGTTATCCTCACCTGAAGCAACGCTGTTTGCTGAAAGCTTTAGCGCTCAGTTTGGCATTGGAGCTTCCAGTGCATAGGAATAGCAACAAGAAGGCAAGGACAATTCCTCATCCCATTTGAGTCCATGCCAGTCTGAGACTGTGCTGCCTTTGTGCATTCCCACAATGCCAGGGGTGTTCAGTAGGCTTGGAAAACTGAGCTGATTAACTCTGCAAGCTATTTGGCTTGGCTCCTGCTCCAGAAGAAGTCCTGCAATAACAACTCCATGGCATTCTCTTTTAGAGCTATGGGACTGATGTTTTTCCTTTGAAGGGAGCACTGGCCCATATCCACCATCTAGGATTTCCCTACTTTCCTTAGAAATCAAGGTGCCATTGCGCATTGATGCTCTTTTCTTGGCTTTGCAATGTCTCCATGTTGTGGCCTGTTTGTTTGTTCCTTGACAAGGAGCGTAAATATAGTAAGATGAGACTTGGGGTTGATGATGGGGTGCCAGTGTCCTGCTGATTTTTCTGCACTCCTTACTGGCTGTTGGCAACAGTGCCAGTTGGCAGAGATTGCTCATTCAAACTACTCATATGGCAGCAAAACCAGTGGAGTTAATTCCCCATGTAGAAGTGGCCCAACAGTAATTCGATCTTGCCTCTTTGCATTGATCAGTTCAATGTTACCTTATCGTGGAAATGTACAAAAATCATCTATTCTAACATTGCCTGGGATATTTGAAAGAGCTAGTCAAAATGCTTCAGGAGAGTGGTAATCTAGAATTTCTTTGACCATGGAGATGGTTGAAATAGACAGTCTTCAGGGAAGTATAGCTCTCCATCTGCCAAAATGCATTGATTTTCTTTTCGCCATTAAAAAAAAGAGAAAAAGAAAAAAAAGTGATCAGTACAAAATAAGATTAGGAAATCTATGGGCCTCTAAAAATGGGTGTCCCTCCAATTTTCATCGACCCACAGTCAATGGTGAAAGACAAAGGCTGCTGTGACTCCACAATGTCTAAAGAACTATCATTTTGTTCTTCTAATATTATAATTTCAGTACTAAATAATCCAGTATGCTTGAGAATAGGAAGGAAAGCATAATGAATTTACCTTCAGAATTAATATAAAATTAAATTAAACTTCAATGGAAATAACCTATAGAGCCAGCCTTCAAAATCTCCACCTTGACTGCAAAGTTCTTAACCTTGAAATATAGGCCAAAAAAAAATTATTATTATTTTCTTAAAATACAGGATGTATGAGATACAAAACCAAAGCTGTTCAGTTCTAACGTTGGTGAAAGCAGATTCTGATCAGCCTGAAGTTTTGCTTCTTCCTGCTTGTTGTTGCTAGAACACATCTTTATAGGATGTGATAGAGGCTTTAATTACTCAGTTTGGCAGGGCGAGAAACTCTCATGCTGGCGAGCTACGGCTCCCTGAGCCGAGCTGGGACTGGAGACAGCCAGCCTTGAGCCCCAGCTGCACGCTTGGTTGTTGACATAATGTTGAAGATTTTTCAAATGTCTGTGTCAGAAAAGGAAATTGACCTGTGGGTCTTACTTCTTTTATTATCTTGTCAAAAAGAAGAAAGCGGTGGAGAATGGGAAAGAAATAGGAGGGATACTTTTGCTCCCAAACCAGCCAGGTAAATTTTGTGGTTTTATTGCAAGGAGGAGTTCTATGCCAAAAATAGTGTAAGTCTGAAACAAGGTGGTTAGTGCTAAGCCAAAGTTAGCTTCTATCTAGGATTTTTCCAATCCAAGAAATCTGCTGTTGGAAATTATGGCACAAGCTGGAAGACAAGCAGGTGGAAAGGGTTGCTTTGTTAGCCATGCAAGAGTAAGCATATCCTATTTTTCTATTAGACCCATTTGTCCCTGCTGAAACATCATACTTGCCTTCCAATCACAGAGGCCAGTACAGAGCATCTGGGCTTTAAAAAGAGCACCCACAGTCCTAGATAATTTGTTTAGCTGGGTCCCCGGGCAAACCATGAAGGTTACCGATTGAGACACCAGGATCCTTGACAAAGAAGCTTCAGTGGGATAAGTTGATTTCCCAGTATTTACATATCCCTCAAGTAAAATAGCTATGTCAAACAGAGGATGTGGAAGTGTGGAAAATGTCAACGGATCAAGGCCAGATTGTGGAACCTGCCTTCTCTACATCTGCCTTTTTGTTCTGCATATCTTTAGAGGGAAACATTCTGAACTTGAAAGGAAAACAGAATGAATGCCTTTGCTGCAGTTGTTGACTAATATGAGGCAAATGTAGGGCTTCCATTTTACTAATAGGTCCTTTTTGGTCTCCCATTGTGTCTTCCCACTGAAAATCTGATTTTATGGAGCTTTTAGAAAGTTGAGCAAAAACTTTGAAATTGGCTATCAGCTGTTTTTCTGGAATGGTATAGACCAGGGCTGTCAAACTCCCAGCTCACTTATGATCAGTTCTCACACTTACGACTGTCAGATCACACACACACACACACACACACACCTATGTTCATATGATCGAAGTTTGGGTATTTAGCAATTACACGTCCTGTGATCCCTTGATTGTGATTTGCAACCTTTATTGCTGGTTTCCAGCAAAAAGTGTCTGTTTGGAGGAAAGGGTTCCTACTTCTGACTGCAGTGTATGCATAACGACTGCAGATTTGTTTAATGACCATGGTGATTTGCTTAAAAACCGTTATAAAAATGGAGGTGAAATAGGGTCAGATTCGACTTATGACTACAACAAGTTATACAGAACTTGTAGTCATAACTTGAAGACAACCTGTAAATATTTCTAAACTGGCATCAGTGTCCTTGAGGGGTGGGCGATGCACAGCTGGGAACTCTTCTCTGGCATGCAAAATGCCTACACAATGTTTCAACTTAGTGTACCTAGAATTATATATACAACAGTATGTGGGAGGAACTTTTGAATAAAACCGAATTTAGGAAGTTAGGCAGTCAAGTGGAGGTTCCTAACCCCCCCCCCCCTTTATGATCCAAATCAGGCCACCCAGCTAAGTTCCTCCTCAGCAATCCTGGGGGACGTCCAAACATTAACTCATATGGGGATAGTTTGAGGATGTTTAAGGATTCTGTTGCAGGTGAAAAGAATTTGTTATGGGACATACTGATGTAGAAAGAGTTCTCAGAGACTGAAAAATACCAGTCAATGCAATTTATCTTGCCAATTTCATCCAGAGAAGAGAAGCCCTCTTACAATTCCTGGTCTTGGTTCCTAGACCCATCCTGCAATTACAAAAGGGACAAACACAGAAGGGCCAATTCTGATTTGTCCTCTCTCCTTCCTCTTTAGTCAATTTAGAACAAGTCTTTCCTGTAATCCAAAAAGTTATCAAGAAGAAGCTTTTGTGGAAGCTGCAGTTCCTTCTTCTTCCCCGTGTCCCCATTTTTGTTGGTAGCAGGGACCCCACTGTGTGTAAGCTGCTGAAAGAATCAATCATCATAATGATGCTGCAGCCTGCCATGCATGCTGGCTCTCTGTGGGAGCACTGAGGATTGGAACTGGTGCCAGCATTCCAGACGGTTCAGAGACGATAGGCCTGAAACTTACAGGAGAAGAAGGAGGCTGGTAGAATATGAATAACCTCATTTGTGCCATGGCAATTGCATCTTGTGGCTCTGAAATTTAGTTGACATGATCAAGAAGAAGAGAGGCTTGATTATAACGACTTAGTGAAATGTGGTAGGTTGTTAGTAAAGCAACTACAGGGGCAGAACCACATTCTCCAGGAAACTTCAGGAGACTGGCGTAAGATGTGTAGCCACCATTTATTCCCAACCATGGAAGGTGACTGGATAAAGTTGACTTAGACTTTAGACTTAGCTGCCATTTTCAGCACCTAAATAAACCTCATACCAGTAAAGTAAATAAATCTTGCTCTAATCCAAAGTAAGAGTTGATTTAATGCCCAAATATATTTTCAATTCCATCTGCACAAGATTCAAATTAATATGCAAAAGTAAATCTTAAAATATCCTCAAAATAATCTTGTGAATGTTATTGACTCTCTTTATTATAGGTGGGCTGGATTCATACTAGACAAGACAGAAATGGGATTGGGTAACTTGTGGCTAGTCTGGCATTAGATTATCATGTTGTTGAATCAGGTCATCGGATTTGGCTATAATATATATTATTTATTTAAGATACCTATTATGTGAAAACAGTAATTGGGAACTTTCATTTACTTGGGCTTTAATCTGCTCACTTGTTTTTAATTATTATTGTTGTTATTTTATTGTGTGATTCCTGATCACACAGAGCCAGGGTCATATATAAACACATTAGACAAACAAACAATATAACTGTAACTTCCTAAACAATGTAAGATCTATAATGAAACGAAATACAACTGGGACAAAGACTGAAACAAAATTTTGTCAGTTTTGAAATTACTTTCATTACTATAATTTCTGAAGCAATGTAAAACCTGAAATACAACCTTACCTCCTTTGCTTTCCCATCATTTGAAGAAATATATGACGCACACACCCAAGATATCTTAACAATGACAGCAGAATATTCTTTGTTGTTAGTTGTGAAGTCATGTCTGACCCATTGCAACCCCATTGACAACATTCCTCCAGGCTTTCCTGTCCTCAACCATCCTCTGGAGTCCATTTAAGCTCCCGCCTACTGCTTCAGGGACTCCATCCAGCCACTTCATTCTGTCGTCCCTTTCTTCTTTTGCCCTCAATTTTTCCCAGCATTAGCCTCTTTTCCAGTAAGTCCTACCTTCTCATTAGGTGGCCAAAGTATTTGAGTTTCATCTTCAGGGCTTGGCCTTCTAAAAAGCAGTCAGGGTTGATGTCCTCTAGGACTGACTCGTTTGATCGCCTTGCAGTCCAAGGGACTCACAGAAGTCTTCTCCAGCACTATAGTTCAAAGGTCTCAATTCTTTGGCGCTCAGCCTTCCTTATGGTCCAACTTTCACAGCCATACATTGCAACTGGGAAAACCATAGCCTTAACTATACACACTTTTGTTGGCAGGGTGATGCCTCTCCTTTTTAGTATGCTGTCTAGATTTACCATAGCTTTCCTCCCCAGGAGCAAGCATCTTTTAATTTCTTGGCTGCAGTCCCCATCTGCGGTTGATCTGTGGTACCATTTCGCCTTTGTTTTTATTTGAGTTTAGTCTGCAGTGAAATCTAATTTTCCCCTTTATTATAAATGGGCTATAGCATGTCCCAATACCTTGCATGATCTTGACAAAAAGTCCACTGGGTGTACTGTAGACAGTGCCTACAGACTTCATTTATAAAAATTTAAAATAGACTCAGAAATATTGAGGGGAAATGGCAAACATATTGTGTGGTATAGCAGTCACTTAAAGAGGATGTCATTTGTTGACTTTAAGCAAAAGATGTTTCAAAAATAATTACTAATTACAAATGGCATCTTCTTTGAATGGTATGCTTACACCAAATCAGGACTAGCATAACCAAAGAATGAAAGTTGTAGCTATGGATTTTCTTTGGAATTACCCCATGGTAAACTGGCAATGTGAGGCAATCTGAGGGAGAGGCAGCAATGTTAGTTATTTTGCTTATTAATATGCACTGACAAGTTGAGAGTATTGTGCTTGATGGACTTTTGCATCAGGTACCAGAAAGAACGGAATGGATTTCAGTAACATGTAGTCTGCACACTGAATTGGAGATGGGAAAGCATTTGCCATTCTACCTTGGGCATCAAAATGACTTATGCCAGAGCAGAGTTAGGCTGCCAAGGTAATGGGGCATTCATTGGGCTTTGCACCGGTTATAACCAGAGATGCATAGGCAGTGTTGAAGTGGAGGAATATATACAGGAAATTGAATCGGACATAATGAGTCCCTGAATAATTAGTTGAAAAATGTGCAGGCTGGTGAAATCTCATGATGAAGAGAAGTGGCTCAGTAAAATTTTCCCTGATGCCAGAAGAGAGGCAGGTTTCAGTGATCTGCATGGCTTCTTGTACCTTACTTGTACTTATATGGACAGAGAGCACATGAAGCTAACCATATTTTATTAGTGTGGGAGATCGTTAAGTACATCATCCCGAATTCCATGATAGAAACATTGCAGAATGTAAATATGAATAAACATATAAAAACCTGAATAAATCTGATTTGTTAAGCACAATAATAAAATTTGCACAGCAGTCTATGAAAAAATATAAAAGGCCATTCAATATGCATAATTTATACAGATCAAAGAATTCCACTTCATCCACTTCATCCAACTCCATCCAGGAGTCATAAACTAAGAAAACTTCTGATGTATTTAAAATTAATAAACCATCATGGTCTGATCTTTATTGCTGCAATCTATTTTGCACACCCTTCTACACTTAGAACTGCAGATGAAAGTTGGATTGATTTTCTTCTTTGAAAGATAATATGCTTTTCTTATGGTGCCACCAGATTTCACTTTAAGGTCTCATTTTTCAGATGAGATATTGTACTGCTTTCCACTTTACACCTTCCCTGCCCCCTTGGACACAGGTGCTAATTGCACTTAATATTCAATCTTTCCATTGAACAAGGGAGTCTCAGTTTTCCATCCTATTACACAAACTGACTGATTGTCAGGCGGGGATCTTAAGCTGATAGTTCGACTTAGCTTGATCAATAAAGCAAAGTGTTCATAGAATGGCTCAACCTTTGCAGTTTGGATCCAAACATGGAAGAAAAGGATTAGAACTGTCATATTTCATTCAATGGCCAAAAGAATGCTGAATGAATATACGGCAGGAATCCACAGGGAATTTCCAAAGTACCACAAGGCATTTGAAAATAGAATATTGCTTTGCAAGCATCTACTTCTGTCTTCTTACTTTCTAGCTATCCTTCCCAAATGCAACTTTCTCAACCTCTATACTTTCTCAAGTTTTTCAATTTCATACTTTCTCAAATATAAAATTATTGTCAAAGTGGAAGCAACATTTGAGGACAGAACCAGTTTGGCATAGTATGGTGATTAAGGTATTAGGCTACAAACCAGGAAACTATGAGATCTATCCAATCTTAGTCACCAAGCCAACTAAGTGACTTTGGGACCCTCACTCTCTTTCAGTCCCAGGAAAAAAGCAATGACAAATCACTTTGATCGTACTGGTTGATGATCTCTGGAAGGCCCGGGACAGGGATTGCTCCTCTGTCCTGGTCCTCCTAGATCTCTCAGCAGCTTTTGATACCATTGATCACGGTATCATGCTGCATCATCTAGAGGGGGTGGGAGTGGGGGGGCACCGTGTTACAGTGGTTCTCCTCCTTCCTCTTTGACCGTACACAGTCTGTGTTGATGGGGGGGCAGAGGTCAACCCCGAGGTTCCTCACTTGTAGGGTACCGCAAAGGTCAATCCTCTCGCCCCTCCTGTTTAACATTTATGTGAAGCCGCTGGGTGAGATCATCCGTGGCTTTGGGGTGAAGTGTCAACTGTATGCCAATGACATGCAGTTGTACATTTCAACCCCAGGCCACCCCAGTGATGCCCTTGATGTGATGTCCCATTGCCTGGAAGCTGTGCGGATCGGGATGGGGAGGAACAGGCTTAGACTCAAACCCTCCAAGACTGAGTGGCTGCGGTTTCTGACATCCCGATATAGCCAGTTAGCACCATCGTTGGTTTTTTATATCCACCCCAAACCAGCCCACTAATGCCCTCGATGTGATGTCCCGGTGCCTGGAAGCAGTACAAATCTGGATGGGAAGTAACAGGCTTCGACTCAACCCGGCCAAGACCGAGTGGCTGTGGATACCGGCATCTCAGGCCGAGTAAGAGGTTCCAACACTGTCTATTGGGGGTGAGGTGTTGTCCCCTGTAGACAGGGCAACAATTTGAGCCGATGGCTGAGTTTGGAGGATCATATCACAGCCGTGACCAGAGGGGTGTTTGCCCAGGTTTGCTTGGTGTGCCAGTTGCGCCCATACTTGGACCGAGATGCCCTACACACAGTCACTTATGCGCTAGTCACCTCCTGGATTGACTACTGCAATGTTCTCTACCTGGGGCTGCCCTTGAGGAACACACCCGGAGGCTTCAGCTGGTCAGAATGCGGCCGCACGGGTTGTTGCAGGAGGGACCTGATATTCCCATGTTACACCACTCCTGTGCGGCTTGCATTGGTTGCCAGTTGCCCTCCAGGTGAGATTCAAGGTGCTGGTGCTAACCTATAAAGCCCTTCATGGCTTAGGTCCAGGCTATTTGTCAGACCACCTGCAACCAGCGTCAACTTCCCATCGCTCGGTATGCTCTCACAGAGGGTCTACTCAGGGTGCCGTCGGCTAGACAATGTTGGCTGGTGACCCCCAGGGGTAGAGCCTTCTCTGTGGGTGCCCCCACCCTTTGGAATCAACTTCCCTTGGAGCTACGGCTAGCCCCTGACCTTCGTACCTTCCGCCGTGAATTGAAAATCTGATTATTTATGTCCCCCAGCCTGGACTGATGGGATAGTATATTTTAACTTTTTAAAAAACAAATTTATTTTGATATTTTTAATGTGTATTTGTTGTTTTTACAGTCGCTTGGTCGATTGATGTTGTGAACCGCCCTGAGTCCTTGGAGATAGGGTGGCATACGAATTTTATAAAATAAATAAATAAATAAATTGGGGATGAGATCGTACCCCCCTCAGAGAGGGCTCACAACTCTGGCATCTTCCTGGACTCACGGCTGTCTTTGGATGATCATATGACGACTGTGGCCAGGGGGGCTTTTTATCAGGTTCGCCTGATTTCCCAGTTGCGTCCCTTTCTGGATCTGGATAGTCCAGATGGGAAGTGACGAGGGCGTGAGTGATTCTGTGCACTCACGCCCTCGTCACTTCCCATCTGGACTATTGTAATGCTCTCTACATGGGACTCCCCTTGAGAGGCATCCAGAGCTCCAACTGGTCCAGAATGTGGCCGCATGAGTAATAATGGGGGAGACTCGTTGCTCCCATGTAACATCCGTCTTGCACTGGCTCCTGGTGATCTTCCGGGTGCGTTTCAAGAGGCTAGTTACCACCTTTAAAGCGCTCCATGGCTTAGGACCTGGTTATCTACAGGACCGCATTCTGTCACCGTTTGCCTCTCACTGACTGACATGCTTCCACAGAGAGGGCCTCCTCAGGGTGCCGTCGGCCAAACAATGTCGACTGGCAACCCCCAGGGGGAGAACCTTCTCTGTGGGGGCTCCTGCCCTATGGAATGAATTGCCCCCGGACCTACGAAGGATCCCTGACCTCCGTGCCTTCCATCGTGCTCTGAAGATCCTACTATTCCAGCAAGGTGGTCTGATGGGATAAACAATTTTAATTTGGTTTTAAAAGTGTTTTTTTTTAATTTGGATTTATATACCATCCTACTCCCGAAGGACTCAGGGCAGTGAACAGCCCCAAAATAAAACACATAAATACAAAAATTTAAAATAGAATAAAACCGAATTAAATAAATTGGCTGAGACAAATTGAAAACCCCCAATAATTTTAAAAACTATTATAATTTATAATTATAATTGACATTTAAAAGGGGGGAAAGGTTTAGTCCAGGCCAGCTTGATGAAATAAAAAAGTCTTGAGGTGCGCAGATCCGGGATCCTCCGTATCTCCAGGAAGAGCTCGTTCCAGATAGTAGGTGCCCCCACAGAGAAGGCTGTCTCCCTGGGGGCTGCCAGTCGACATTGTTTGGCCGACGGCACCCAGAGGAGCCCCTCTCTATGGGACCGTACTGGCCGGTGGGAGGCTATTGGTGGTAGCAGGCGGTCCCATAAATAACCAGGTCTTAAGCCATGGAGTGCTCTAAAGGTGATAACCAAAACCTTGAAGCACACCAGGAAGACCACTGGGAGCCAGTGCAGCTCGCGCAGGAGAGGTGTTCCATGGGAACGCCACGTCGCTCCCATAACCACCCGTGCGGCCGCACTTGCGCCAGTTGGAGCCTCTGAGTGCTCCTCAAGGAGAGCCCCATTAGAGAGCATTACAGTAGTCCAAGCGGGAGGTGACGAGGGCATGGGTGACTGTGTGTAAGAAGTTCTGATCTGGAAAGGGACGCAACTGGCGGATCAGGCGAACCTGATGAAAAATCCTCCTGGTCACAGCCATCAAGTGCTCTTCTAAAGACAGCCCTTAATCTAGGAGGATGCCCAAGTTGCGAGCACTCTCCTTGGGGGCCAATGATTCACCCCAATAGTCAGCGATGGCATCAGCTGACTATATTGGGATGTTGGAAACCACAACCACTCGGTCTTGGATGGGTTGAGCCTGAGCCTGTTTCTCCCCATCCAGATCCGTACGGCTTCCAGGCACCAGGACATCACTTCAAGGGCATTGTTGGGGTGGTCCGCGGTGGAGATGTACAGCTGGGTGTCATCAGCGTATTGGTGGTACTTCATCCCAAAGCCACGGATGATCTCGCCCAGCGGCTTTACATAAATGTTGAACAAAAGGGGCGAGAGGACCGACCCTTGCGGCAACCCACATATGAGGGGTCTCGGGATTGACCTCTGCCCTCCTGCCAATACAGACTGTGACCGGTCAGAGAGAAAGGAGGATAGCCACCGTAATACAGTGCCTCCCACCCCCAACTCTTCCAACCGCTGCAGCATGATACCATGGTCAATGGTATCAAAAGCCACTGAGAGATCTAACAGGACCAGGATAGAGGAGCAACCCTTGTCCTGAGCCCTCCAGAGATCATCGACCAATGCGACCAATGCTGTTTCCGTGCTGTACCCAGGCCTGAAGCCCAACTGGAATGGATCCAGATAGGTCGTTTCATCCAGGTACTGGGGGAGCTGTCGCTCAACCACACTCTCAACAGTCTCCAACCTTTGCCATGAAGCGAAGGTTGGAGACTGGACGATAATTAGCCAATACTGCCGGGTCCAGTGAAGGCTTCTTGAGGAAAGGCCTCACCACTGCCTCTTTCAGGGCGGCGGGGAAGACACCCTCACCCAATGAAGCATTTATAATCCCCTGGAGCCAGCCTCACATCACCTCCCAAGAAGCCAGCACTAACCAGGAGGGACACGGGTCCAACAAACATGTGGTCGCGTTCAGTCTGCCCAGAATCCTGTCTATGTCATCAGGAAACACAGGATCAAACTCATCCCAGATAACGTTCTTAAGACCTGCCTCAGTCATTCCACTTGGATCTATCCAGTCAGAGTCCAGATCTTCCCGAATCTGAGTGATTTTGTCATACAGATATTGAACAAAATCCTCGGCTCTTCCCTCCAAGGGGTTCTCCCGCACTCCCTGGTGGAGCAGGGAGTGGGTCACCCTAAACAGGGTGGCCGGGTGATTATCTGATGATGCAATAAGAGCAGCAAAATATCTGCTTTTATCGCCACTAGTTAATTCTTAATGTGAGATCTTACCAGTGTCCGGTCAGGTTCAGAAAGACTGGCCCTCCAACTACTCTCTAGTGTCTTTTCCAGTGCTTCATCTCCCTTAGCTCCTCAGTGAACCAAGGAGCCAGGTGAGATTGGCACCAAGTCAGAGGCTGCAAAGGCACAACTCGATCCAGAGCTCCAGCGGCCGCCCTATCCCAGGTGGCCACTAGGTCTCCAGTCAAGGCGTGAGCCAGAACCTCAGGGATTGGCCCAAGCTCCATCTGGAACCTGTCGGGTTCCATCAGACGCCTGGGGCAGTATCATCTTGTCGGTTCCGCCTCCCTGTGGCGGGGTGCAGCGGTTCGAAGGTCAAGGCAAAGGAGAGAGTGATCCGACCATGACAAGGGCTCAATGACTATATCCCCTACCTCGAGATCACTCAGCCACTGTCCAGAGACAAAAACCAAGTCCAGCGTGTTTCCCCCCGTGTGAGTAGGGCCATGAATTAGCTGGGTCAGGTCCATAGCCGTCATGGAAGCCATGAACTCCCGAGCCACCTCCGACGCCTCACCCATGGATGGCAGGTTAAAATCCCCTATGACCATAAGTCTGGGGGTGTCAACCGCCACCACGGCGATAACGTTGAGTAGCTCGGGCAGGGCTGCTGCCACGTGGCAGGGAGCCAGGTACATGATCAGCAAACTCATCTAAACCCCACAACCCCACTTCATAAGGAAGGACTCACAGCCGGCCGTCTGAGAAACAGTGGCCTCCCTCGGCCTAAGGCCTTCTCCAATAATAACTGCTACTCCCCCACCCCTCCCCTGTGACCTCGGCTGATGGTATGCGTGGAAGCCTGGTGGGCACATTTCTACAAGAGGGAGCCCTCCCTCCGGGCCCCACCAGGTCCGCTTCCCCCCTCCTGAACAAGATCACAAATGAGGGGGGCTTTATTTATTACAGACCTGGCATTGCATAACGTCAGCCGAAGGTTCTGAGCAACCTGGAGGTTCTGTGCAACCTGGAAAATGAGTGGAGCCTTGGGGGCCAGAGCGTACTTGAAGACAGCGGGCGCGTGCTCCCTTAACATGATATGGCCCCCTGCTCCCGCCATATCTACCCCTCCCACTCAAAGTATTGATGGTAAAAACACAATCTGGACAAGTTCGACCCTCCCCCCCATTAACACCAGGTCCCTCACCCCCGCCGTGCATCATGGCCAGGCCCGACCCTCCCCTAGGTGAGTTAACCCCCATACCCCCACTGCCCTAATTCCAATCCTATCCTCCCCCATCCGGGACCCCTTAAAAGTTTAACCAAAAATTTATCTAAGAAACCCCTCAACCCCCTCTTCGCAGCATGCCACATCCCGCAGCATGTTTTAAAATGGTTTTAACTGGAAGTTTTAAATTCGGCCAAGGATTGAATTATTTTGATACGTTTTTAAATTTTTGTCTTGTATATTGTTTTTATCATGGCTGTTCACCGCCCTGAGTCCTTCGGGAGAAGGGCGGTATATAAATATAATAAAACTAAAATAAAATAATAAATTTAAAAAATAGATTGTCAAGAAATCTTAGTTGTCAGGAGTTAAGAGTTGAGTCAAAGGCACTAAAAAAACCCAACCCTCCAGTTGGTGAAATCTAGAAAGTTGAGAGGGAGTTGATGAATATTTTCTAGGACCCTATCCCATGTTTTTTTAGAGGGAATGGTACTTTGAGTCAATTTCGATTCCTGGTGACTGCCTAAATACGTTCCTGCAATTTTCTCAGCAAGATTTCTGAAATGGTTCGCTATTGTCTCCTTCCTAGGACTGACAGAGAGTGACTGGCTGGAAATCACCCAATTGCCTGACCTCCCAGATTCTAGCCTGGTGCTTTAACCACTGCACATTGCATTTCCCATGGCTATCAGAAGCAAAATCATTGATTAAAAATCACCAATATTGTAGACGTTATTATGCAAAACGATGCAAATATTCACAGAATTCAGCTTTGCTTTTCGGCTTCAGAACTTGGAATGCTTGGACTTAACATTTGAAAGGACTGTGGGTGGCATGCGCAGATCCCTGGAGTGCAGCTGGGCAACAGGGCCAAAGATCAATTTGCATCACGCCCATCCCATAATTCTGTTCCCCCCTCCCTTGATTGCCTAGTATGCATGGCTGTTTGAGGATCCTTGCATGGAGACTCTATGGTCTAAAATTATCAAGCTGCACATGGAGTAATCCTAATTCTTATTTGGGGTATCTGCTATTGAGAGAAGATGTATGTATTCAGTAAATCCTATAAAGTAGCAGTGGGAGAAGATGAAGTGTACTGTGTGTTTTGGCACTTGTGTTTGTCTGCATGGAGAGAAACACCTTTCTCCACCTTTCTTCCCCCCCCCCCCCGCCCCGATTCCTATCCTGCTGTCGGCCTCTCATCCGCTGGTACCATCGTATTTTATGTGGCACGACATTTTATGGAAAATGCTTGCTCTCCGACCCCACCTGTTCCCAAGCTGCGCAAAAGCCCATTAATGAAGTTGGGCTGGTCCAGGAAGCCAGCCAAATCCTTGTGTCCTCATCAAAAGAGACATCTGTCCTTATGAAGAAGCAAGCGATTCCCCAAGGGACAGAGGGAAGGAAGGAGGGGACGAAGGCTGCCAAGGCGGGTGGGGGGGTGGGGTTGTTTGTTTGTGAAGAGCAAAGCACTGTCTCTTTGATACAGATTGCCCCTTTCCCGTTGTTTCTAAATGTAACATTCCATAGCAGAAGTAGAGATTCTTATCTTTCCTGGCCAAAAAGAGGGACAATAGCCTGAATTCCAGGCCTTAAATGCCCTCCTCCACTGCTTGGGACTTGCACTACCTTGTTTCTGCCTATCAGGGAGGGGAAGAAATTGTTAAAAAGCTCCTGACTTTTTTTTTTTTATTCATGTGTTGTTTTATTGCTGGCAAAAGCTGTCAGAGGGCGACTTCTGCCAAAAAGCATCCCTGAGCATCTTGGCCTAACATACAAACGGCATGCTAATGTGGAAATTTTAAAGAGCCTCTTTTGGTTTTTAAATCAGAATTTTAAATGAATGGCAAGGCACAGAAGGGACCCAGTCAAACGCTAACAATAATAGCACATCTTTCCCCTTGCTTCTCCCCCACCCCGCCCGAGATCCAGCAGGCAAGGAACGTGGCAAGAATTTACCAAGCTCAGACTTCTTCAGGTTGATCGTTCCAAGGGAAGTGAATACTAAGTTGGCATGCTTTGAAGTACAGTATTACTAAACCGGAGCGATATTCTCTTGGAGATAGGCTACAACTAGCCTATACCCAGATGATCAAAACAGGGTGATTCTGCACATGGGCAGAGTGCCCCTCTCCACAGCCTTATAAAAGAGCAGGGCTTTGAATTAGCTGTTCACAATAGGTAAAACCTTCTACTCCCTCCACCCCTTATCGCTCCTCGCTGACACTACTTCTTACAAGAAAGGAAAAAATTCATGTTGGCATTTCTTATTTATATAGTGGCATTACAATTCTTTATCTGCAATCATAACACACCCGATGACAGACAACTGAATGTGTGGACTGACTATCAACAATTGGAGAGAGCACTATCTGCAGGCCCAGTTAGATAGAAAAGTGTCAGATTTGTTTCTTCACAATGAAACAAGGGTGTTTAAAAATCATAAAGGAGCGCCCAAGGGAAGGAGGAAGAAGAATCTTTGCTCTGCATTTCTTCCCAACCATTATTGTTCTCTCCCTTTCCTGAGGTGATGTTTTGGGGGAGGAGGACAACACCTATAGGAATGGGGAGAGCCTTGCTGTTTACATCTACAAGCCAAAGTTTGCAGTTAAAAATGAGCCTCACCCATTCTTGCTACAAGAATGTAAGTGATCTGGTTTTAAGTACATGAAAGAACTCCCATTGAGTCTGCTTGACTCCTGAGGTGATTAAAGAATAGTGTGCAATTTAGTATTTTCTATCCTGATTTCCTCCAGATGTTCTGGGACTACAACTCTCAGAGTTGCTCCAAGATATTTGGTGGACACTAAGTTGAGAAGGCTAATGGAGAAAACTAGATCAGGGATAGTCTGCTGACTCAACTGCAACTCACTATGTTGATTCATTCAGAAATTGATTCAGATGTTGATTAAGTGACTCTGAAGGAAAATCTTTCCCATGGTGCTTTCCATGAATTAAAATACAACTACACTGACTCACATGTCATGTGTATTCATGGGATACCTGGCCCATGTGTGAATTACCTCAGCTTAAAAGTCCCTGCTGGTAACAACCAATAATTAATATCTCCAAGCACAAAAGTATGGAAGCCATCAAAGATCACTTAAAAGCCATGACTTGTGGCCATTCTCCTTAAAGGGTAGATATATGTGTGGGGGGAAATAAATGCATATCTGTAGGTGACGTATGCTGGATAAATGCAAATTCAGTGGAGCATCCCTGTGCATCTCCATACCCAATCCTTTATTTCAGGTTAGGAGACTCTCTCCACATAGGCATTCACAAGGAACAAAGGAAGCAAGTGACAAAATGTGCATTGCAATGTCGTGATTAAACCTCTACCTTTTATATTCATAGACAACCTTGCAATGAAAGTGTGATGGGACACAGGTTACATTACGATGCCACAATGTATGTTTCATCATTTTGGTTTTATTTTGCTTAGGCTTGTACATCTAAATTATCTCTATTCAGAATTTGCTGAACATTTCACAGTATTTTTCCACTATTGGCCATGATTCCTAGATAAATATTGAGAGTTCCTCACCCTTGTCCTCTTCTGTTGCCATCTCTGTGCAAGTCTCAGACAGATATACCTAGATTTAATTTTAATAGACAGATGAGAAAGTCAGAGAGAGAAAGGTCTGAAATTATTGCAATCTTTTAAACTTCACATAGCTTCCTTACTTTGTTTTTCTTATCCTCCTTGGCACATTCTTCTGGATGTTATACCATCTTTTCCCTCATTCTCACACATTTATAGATCTTTCAAAAGGAGGTTACTCCATGATGAACCAATGTGAAGCTGAAATATTACACAGCAAAGGTTATGTAATGCTCTTACTTTTTTTAGCCTTTAAGTCAGTCTTGACTCCTGGGGCTAGTCCATGCAGTTTTCAATGCAACATTTTTTGGACTGAAAGAAAGTGAGCATCTCAAGGCCATCGTAATATGACCTTGTGTCTTGGGCAGAGCTAGAACTCAGGTTTCCTCATACAGCACCTTAGGCCCTGAATTTCTTTTTAGTGTTCTTCTGTATATCCCATTAATTTCACATGTAGGAGAAGCTGTTTCTGAACTGTGCTCTATAAAATTAATATCAGGGAGTAATTTGCCTTGTAGATTTTCTCCCTTAACCTTCAATATAGCTTAGGTTCCCTCTTTGTCATTCATCTATCCATCTTTCAGATGCATCTTTCATTTAAAATCTTTTAGAAAAAAGCATCTCTTAAAAATGAGCTCTTTCCATAAATGGCTGCTTTTCTTCTTTTTCTCTCTTTCTCCATAAAATCAGTTTATCAATGTGAACCCTGTACATGATATAGGAAATATTGGGATTTGAGCGCACAATATTACTCAATGTTGCTTTGTTTACTATAATGCATACCAAGAATACTATAGAAAATTGCATATTATTTTGTCATCTGTTTTATTACATATTAAAACAATGGGAATTAAAAATAACATCTATTTACACACGGAGGCACAGCCTCCATAAGTAAGTCAACTTTATGCACACAAGCCAAAGAACTTTTGAATGAATGGCATCGTTTTGAATATTTGCCCATGATTTAATGATAAGCCAAGTTTTACAAAGATAGTGAGGACCACTATCTACGGATTTCTTCCTTGAACATCTCTTCCTGCCCTAATCACAATTTGCATTATGTGAGTCCTTCCTTGTATTCTTCTTGGGGAACTCTAACTTGATGTTTCTTACATGACCGGAATAAGATCAACATCAAATACTAATTCATTACATGAACTTCTTAAGCTGACTATGTTAAACTATAATGCTCCACTTAAGATGTATGCAAAAACATACATAAACATGATTATGGCACAAAATCAGCCAGAGAGAAACGTGCATTTATAGCATTTATCCATTTAGCCACAGTTATTTGAACAACAGCATATAAAGCCAGAAGATTTAAATGCAGTCAGTGATTGAGGGACCTGCTCTAAATTTTGTTGTTAGTCCATTGGTTTTCTATTTCAATTGGGCAACATTTCCCAATACTTTAAAAAAATGAGTTTATCTTTAAATATATTTTTTGAAATGTAATGCTCCTCCATCTTTGTTGCGAGATTCTCATGCTTAAACCTGTGTTATCATTGTAAGCAAGTTTAATTAAAACATGTAGTTTGGACTGTTATAGAAAAATTTGATTGAGAAGTCTGCCATTCTGTCCCCATTTGTGCAAATCTCTTCCACTTTTTTTTTAAAATATTGAATTAATTTTGGCAATTGAACTATAAAACTAAAAAAAAAAACTAACTACAAAACCATGAAAACAACATTATCCTTACTAAGATACTCAACAAGCAGTTGACTCAACAAAATGAGGTCTTTGGTTTAGCTAGCTCGTTTGTTATTTCATTTACAGATTTTTGTTTTTGTTTGTCTGTAATTGGAATAATTCTGATGATTACTTATGTAATTTAGAACATTTGTATATATGCCACCTTTAGAATCCGATTGAACTACATAATGCAAATAAAATAGCTAATTAAAAACAACAGTCATCATAATTATCAACCTGTGTGGCAGAAAAAAAATCATCTATTATAAAGCTTGGAGTTTACATGTTCCAGTAAGACATAGTTGGCTTTGTCCTAACTATAGTTTACTGAATAGGAAATAACTAGCTGGGTTCTTACAACATAACCATAAACTATGGTGCACACATCTAGAAGCTGAATTTACATAAAACATTACGACAGATTCAAATAGTCCATGGTGCTGCTATGTCCAGAGAGAACTAACAGGCTACATGGAACTGCCCCCAACCCCCTTTTTGAAACCCATCACACATCAATAATAAAACACTGAGATACCAGCATGAACATTGGTATCCCTGTGTAGGGCATTATCTCCTTTTATCTCCAACTAGCATTGAAAATTTTAAAATTTTAAAAATGATTCTCCCTTACAGTTTCTGCCCCACATTCACTTATAGGAAGAGGAAGAATGTAACACATTCTGCAGTATACTCAGTAGTTTATTTCATAACAAAGAGGCCAATGCAAAATTATTGTGGCTCTTCTCTAATATTTATATAGATAAAGCTAGATGACATCAAACCAGAACAGGGCTTCTAGGTCTGTGGTCCATTTAAGCTCCAACAGCTGTTTATGTCAAAATCAGACACAGGCTGGCTTCTCAAATTACTAAGCTATAATGTGATTTTTCCTCCAAATTTGTGCCTTAGCCTGGTACATGAAATCTGTTTGTAAACCATGACTTCTGGTTTAGCTGTTTGAACCCAGTCACCTCTACTTTTTTCCGTAAATCATCAGCAAGCAATATATGAACAAAGTCTCCTATGGTTTATTTTTAAATAGGGATAATTGCACTGTGTCTAGTGGACTTAGCAAAGTCCAGGGTCAAATCCTGAAGATGTCATGAACCATGACTAGGAAATATTAGCAGCCAAATTTGAATTTAAAGAGCTAAACAAGGTTAGTGTCTTGTTTAAACAAGTGGGGGGGGGGTACAAATTCAAGCGAACAGTTCAAAGTACAATCAAGAGTTAAAAAGACAGGATGTCAAGATCAGAGTTTGCTCAAAATTAAACTGTTGTTCTAAGCAATTAGTGTTCAATCTTTCTATAATAAGAGTTTCTATTTTCAAAAGAATTGATTTTTTGGTTTGCCTTGTTATAAAAATAGACACCAAAATGTTCACATGCAGATGCCAGTGTTATGGAGAAGTCAAGTTGAGTTGATGTTTCTTCTTCCAAATTGGCAGCCTTCAAACCTAAAATGGATGATGATTTGCATGAACTTCTTTCTGTTCTTTCCTGAAAAGGAGGAGTCTGAGTAATAGCAGCAAGATTCAACTATATAAGATAAAGAAAAAACATGATTGCCCATGTAGCTAGCTAAATAAGAGCATCACTGTGATATTATATTTATTTATTTTTATTCTGCCTTGTTTTTTGGAAATAACTCAAAGCATCAAACACACTTAATGCACACACCTCCTCCTATTTCTGATTAAAACACAAGCAAAATTTTAAATTACATCATAAGAAGTATAATTTTCAAATCATGGAAATAAATATTCTATTATATATTTACTGTACCGTTCAGAACCCAACATAAGTATTAACTCCAATTCTGGGCACAATTTTTTTTAAAAAAATTCAGAGAAACTGCACAGATGCAGAGATGGTGAAAATAATCAGAGAATTAGAAAATAACTCTTACTGGTACAGACTGAGGAAATAGGTATATTTAGTCTTGAGAAAAAAATGAGGGCTGGAGAGATGGAAAACAGCTACATTAACTTTGGGCCAGTTTCTTTTAGCACACCCCACCTCACTGCACTGTTGTTGTGAAAAAGTAGGATGTGAGAAAGTAGGAGCAGTGTAGAAAATATTGGTGGGACACAAGTCAAATAAATGATTGAATGAATGAATGAATGAATGAACGAACGAACAAATGAATGAATGAATTCAAGACCTTAAAGGGGTGCCACAGAAAATAATATATCCTATTCTCTAGTGTCCCAGACTGCAGAATATGGAATAATGTTCTTAAGTTATAGAAGGCAGGTTCAAAATTGTAAGAGATGTTCAACAACAGGGCTAGGGAAGTAATGAGTTTCCCTTCCCTGGAAACAATTGAGAGAGACTCAACAACCATCTGTAGGAGTGCTTTCATCTGGATTCCTGCACTGGCCAGAAAGTTTAGGGGCCTAAATCAATGCTTCCTCACCTTTTTCCTTCATTATCAAAATGAAAGAAAGTCTTATCAAACTTTGAGCATCAGACCTTCTTTCAATAATGTCACAACTTTTAATTTGTTCACTGAACAAATGGTCAAACTAAAAGACTACTTGTATTATAAAAACAGTAACAGTGAATGATCTTTACTATAATTTCAACTAATTTCCATTGGCACTTTCACCAATTTTTAACTTAATAGGAATATTTGGAATATTTTTGAATGCATTTTAGTTTATGTGGCAATCTTTAAGTCAATTTTAATGTCCCTGTTGTGATGGATAATTGGTTTGGATATCATTACCCAAAGAAAAACCACTTTTATTCAATTTTGAGTAATTTACCCAGGTTTGGGACGCACTCACCTACATGATCTGTTCCAGCTTTGATTCTATGATTCTCTCATTCAGCATTTCTTCCATGAAGGTTTTATCATTTTCTCTGGACTGAGCTGTTGAAGCAGGTACATTTGCCAGTGAATACAATTTTGGTCTTTTAAAGTTGGCTTTCTGCTGGTTGAGTTGGTTGCTTGGCCAGCAGCCACCACCACACTTTCTTGGTAGTTCTAATTCCAAATGTGAAGGGCAGTCTAGAGCACCACACCTCAACCCCCCCCCCCCTTTTATACATAGGCACAATTCACATGTCACATGTTTGTGAGTAGCTATTTTCATGTATCTAGTGAAAGCCTATTCTCATCTATGGGCTGACTCAATCTGGGCTAGTCGGTGTCAACAGATTGCATTTTTAAAATGTTTTAATCTTTTCTTCCCCTTTCATTTTTGCAAACCACATGGTGTTCCCTTAAAAAAATAAAATAAAAGTCACCCAAATCAAACTCTCCACTCTCCCCCTCCCTACAGTCTTGGCCATCATGGTGCCAGCAATTTATTAAAGATGAATGTACTGATTGTTGCTAAGCAACAGGTCTCGGCACAGGACAATCAGAGAATGCAGTGTGCTGGCAACCTGATGGGAAATGTGCTTGGAAAAGTTGCCCAGAATTGAGTATCACCCTCAAAGCTGGGCACAAAGGTCCTTCTGAGCCTTTCCGCATAATTATGTAAGGCATGCCCCAAATACTTTTTTTTAGGAAAAAAAAACCCTCACTGCATCATCTCCATAAGAAAATGGCAGTGAAGCATTACACCTGCATGTAATGGATCTGGGAAAGAATAACTTACAGTGCTTTTTTTTTTTTTAACGAACTGTATGGTCTGTTTTCTGTACTAGGTGTTGATGTATGTATTTACAAATCACATAGGTCAGAGCTAAGACTGAGGCTTACTTATTATTTGGGGAGAGGGAATGCAGCCACAGTGGGTAAGTAATGGAGTCAGGCTGCATCACATATTTGGCAAAGCTAGGATTTACTTTTTTCTGATGCTCGGCAAAGGAGCGAGGTTGGGGTTTTTCTCGTTAACATTGTAATCAGACCTTTGTAGAGTTTATGCTGCAAAGGTCCTGTGTCCCCAGTTCAAAATAGTGGAGAGTTGAGACCAGGAAAAAAAAGAGAGAGATTTGAAGTCACATAAACAGCTTTGCCATAATCCACCAGGGAGAACATTTGTAGACACTGAAAAAGAAGAGATGTAGCTATAGTTCTACAGGATTTGAGGTGCACAAATCAAGACAACCACTAGATGGCAGCAAAGAATTTTTGGATATTCCCTAGTGAAAGAAGCATATTTGGGGATAATTCAGATTGTTACCTAAGAAGCTATTTTTTTAGTATTTTGCTAGCAATATGTATATTTTCTTCAACAAAGTTAAAGGTGGCTTATAAATATGTACTATCCAATAATTAATCTAAACAGAAAGTTGCATTTTAATAACACTAAAAACTTCCAAATCTTTATAATGCTCTTTCAACATTGTTTGCATTGCAAAACAACACATCATTCAACCTTCTAGCCAACAATGAACCCTGGAGATCTATGTTTGCCATGAGATACTGCAGGGCCGTCACTTGCTACATTGCTGTTTATTAATTCGGGAGGGATCTATTGGCTTCTCCTAAAGAGTAACAGGATCTCGGGGGGAGGGGGGGGAAGAGAATGTACAGTAGAGATTCTGAATTGTGCACATAAGGAAGAAGAGAGGCACGTATCAAATAAGTTGGGACCAGACTGTACATATGGAAATATGAAATCCCCAGTTATTATATTTAGAAATCTTTCTCCATCTTTCTTAATACAAGAAGAGGGCATTATAGTATTGGAAGGAAAGATCTAAATGAATTGGACTCTACACTAGCTTTTTTATTTATTTATTTATTTGATTTATATGCCGCCCTTCTTCGAAGACTCAGGGCGGCTTACAATGTATTAAGCAATAGCTGCACTGTTCACTCCATTCTCCTAATAACTTAGCTATGAAATAACACACACACACACACATCATGTTAAATTTCCCATGAGCAATGTAGCCGTTAGGGTTTTAGCTGGCTCTAAAACACCCCCAGTTTAAATATCTATTCACTATATATGTGCAATTCATTCAGTCACACGCTGTCTTGAGTTACTGTCAAAAGGCCATTCAAATATGATCCCGCAGCAAAATGAGTTTGAATGCCAGCTTCGACTAAGGCTAGGGAATACAACCTGGAGGACCTGAGTTCAAATCTCACTTTGCTATGAAAGATAGGAAGGTGGAAGGGAGAGAAGGAAGGAAAGAATATTGATGTGCCAGGTAAAACAAGTTTTTAACTTTTATTTTTTAAAAGAGAGTAGAAAACTGACCTTCAGAAAACAATTAATGTATTGGCAGTATGTGCTTGAAATCTCTCATTATTTAAGGCACACTTACAACTAAACCAGAAGCAAACAATCCTACCTCCCTTCTGGATATTTGGACCCACCTGCAAATTGTAAGATGATCTGAGCAAAGACCTGTTCTAAAAGGCTAAGTGCATTGATGAAACAAAAGAATAACAATTTAAGCAGAAATTTGTAGCTGTCTAGTGGAGCTATATGAAATGCAGACCTATGTCTTGCCAGATGTTTCTTCTATAAACAGTACATGTCATGTACTGTTTACATTCAGGCCATGTAAAACAATCTAGGGGCAGGGTGTGTGTGTGTGTGTGTGTGTTATTGTATTTTCATATCTCTGAATATGTATCCATTTGTGAAATTCTCCATTCCTTCTTCTGCAACAAGGAAAAAGAAATGCTTCATGAAGTGTGTGAGTGGGGTATGGGGGTTGTGTGTGTGTGCTGAAGGGGGAAATGAAGTTACTCTAAAGTAAGTGGAGGAAATTTCTGGTCCAATTTGGAATGGCTCTTATTTGGAGCCAGAAGAAACCATTGTCAGATGCTTTAGGAAGCAAGAGGGATAAGAAAGCTGAAGGCGAGCATGCCCCAGGAGGTAAATACTGTTAGTCCTTGCTTAGCAATTATCTCATTTAGCAGTGGTATTGATGGAAAAGAAACTCTGTGAGCAAACTTTGCAGATATATAAATCAAAGGAAAGCTGAAGTGAGAGTATAAACATATTGCAGACTCATTCAGCAACTCAAGTGAGCAAGTTGCTGGCCCCAATTGTTTGCTTGCTAAATGAGGACTGCCTGTAAAACTAGTAAGGATAGAAGATCAAAGGTGAGATGGTGAATGAGTGAGCAAGTAGGAAGAAGTTGCATCCACTTCAAAAGCTTCGTTTCCCATCTATTTCCACCTCTGATTATGAACCATGCTTATTTTAAAACATCAAAGGAGAAACTAAAGCAGATATTCTTACCAGAGAATAACAAGAGTGCCAAGAAGCACATGATTTGTGTTAAATATGGGTCCACATGCTCTAGGATTATTAGGTTGCCTGACATGATCAGAATTTCATCCTCTGGGCCACTTAGTCAGAACAGGGAGGTTTATTTATTGAGGGAAGGGGTGCACGAACATTGGGGGTAAATGCTCCTTTTCACAAGGCGAGGGGAAAGACCCACAAAAGGATAAAACACCTCTCTCTTATATTGAATCCCATCGAATGAGCGCAGATACACAGAGGTATTCTACTGCTTGGTATTTCCTTAGGAAACTGAGTAGAGACTGTAGACAAGAGATTTCTTTACCTTGGGAGAATACCATTTTGCTTGAGGAGCAGTATTTTTTAACGCAACCATTGGCAGACTTACTACTCTGAAATATACCGAGGAAATCGGGTGAGTTGGATAAGGTACTTCACCTATTCATTGTGCATCAGAGTGTATACCCAGATAGCTATCATTCTTGCCATCTTATGTTTTATATTTTATCCAGAGGTGTTTTCATGAACTGTACTTTTGGCATGGATCCATTTGTGAGTCATGTATCTATTGCATTTTTCTACATCCAGACATCCTCTCAAACTGAAGTCCAGGATGGCATGCATTGGCTTCTAAACTGGCCTCCCATCCAAGCCTTGAGCAAAATTAAGCCTTGCTTAGCTTCAGAAATCCAACTTCAGATCATAAGCTGTGGGCTACAAAAATCAATAGCCCTGCCCTGAAGTAAGGGCATTCAGGAATATTTCCAACACTAGAAATTCTGGGAGTTGCAGTCCAACTAGGACAAAGATGGTGAAAATTGCCTGTAGCCACTTGTAACCATCAGGGACTTTTATCCATGATAACTAGCTCCCATCAAAACTTGGGACGATCACAACCATATCCATGGCTATGGAAGTGAGTTTGATTAGTGAAGTGCATTTAGATAAAATAGTCCTGACAGTTACCTATTCAGAACCTTTATTGTCAAATGAATTCAATGATTTATGAAGTATTGTGACAGAAGAAGAAAAACAAATATTTCCTTTTGCTTTCCATATTCCTCAATATATTTCATGGGGAAAAAAACCTGGCCCCAAAGTCCACTGGTCGAACTAAAGGCAGGCAGAATTAAGATATAGAATGTTAACGTATGTCAGGAATAAATGAGTGCCACAAAGGAGTATAATCTGTTTTTCTAATATGACCACAAGCAGAGTGTTAGTGGAATTAGGCCGACAGCTGCTACGTTATTTTTTCCTCTTTCAACCCCCCTTCTTTGCCACCCCTCCTCCCAATCACTCCACGCGCCAGTAGGAAAAAAAAAAAACAGCACCCACCACCATCCTATTTCTCTGCCTCCATTCTGCGGTTTTTCCGCAGGCACTGCTGCCGAGTTGGCAGTCCTTCGGCGTCACACCTTACTGCTTTTCAAGATTGCTCCATAGAGAGCTGGGGAAAATGGCAATTTTGTGTTGACGCCGCTTGGCAGCGGGGGAAGAGTGAAGAAAAAGTTGGAACCCGTGCCAAAGCTTCCCTAGGGAGAGATTGGAAAGATAGAGAGAGACAGGCATAGTGAAAGTTCAAACACACACACATCACATACATGAAATACAGTTGACTACTTATGCATGTTCCAGCTTCACAGACCATGTTGAAATCAACAAACTTCATTCTAAACATATAAACATGCAAATACATGATGTGATGGGAAGATGGGAAGAGAGAAGGTGCTGAAAGTGTGTTCTTTTCTGTGTGTTTGTGTATGTTGCTTAATTTTTTTTTTTTTTGGATAGCAGTAGAATGCAGTATGCAAATGAGATTGTTATTACCGCAATGTTCATCAAGCTGAGCTGAGAAGACATTAATAGCCTGATGAATATGCATGTGAATTTGTTAATTAAGTTAATTATTCTGCTGAAAATGCATTCGTCTTCCAAGGACATTCTCCCAATGATTTCTACATGCTCCACTCATTAGTCATGCTATATTTTATCAGTGAAATGAGTTTGCTTAAGTTGTAAAAAAAAAAAAAAGAGGAAAAGGAAATATAAAATAAACGAATGAATTAAAAAGGGAGGCGATAAAGGGTAAAAGTGTCAAAAATAAATAGCTAAAGAATTTAAAGTGACAAATACCAAACAAAAGTTTGAAGGACTCTGTAGTTTGGAAACAACAATGTATTTTTGCTGGAGGAGGGAGCTATGAGGGCAATCCAAGTGCAGTCAATTTGCCTTTCCGTCTGTCCATCTCCCTTTTTTAACTTCTGTCTTTTGTTTGATGAAAAAAAAACTTTTTTTTTATTCTGGTGCCAAATTTCCAACACATTAATTAATTGTTGTAGCCAATTAACTGTAGTTGTGCAAATGAGTTTAGCACTAATTACCATGCAGTGCTTGTAATCACATAAAAACTTGCTGAGAGAGAGAAGGAGGGGGAGAGAAGAGAGAAAGAAAGGGGAGAAAAGGAGGAAAGAAGAATAACTGATAAGGGTTGAGCATTGTTAGCTTAAAACAATGGTGCATGTGGATATTCTAAATTAAGGTCCCCAGAATTACAGAGCCACAGAACAAAAATAATTTTTAAAAATTGAAGAGGTTCTAGTCAATAATCTAAGTATGATATGGAGCCCTGAAGATATCAAGGGAGTGGCTTGATAGGTCACAGGGTGGAGTCTAGCCATTGCATCATTCTATTTTTAATGAAAGCAAGTATTCAGAAGGGGAAAAAAAGTCTGCCCATATATATGGTTTCACTTAAAAACAATCAAATATTCAATAGCTGCATATGATTTTTAATATGACAAAATATGAGTATGACATTATACTCCACCATCTTGATTGTGGCAAAATATTGTTACCCTCCTTTTTTTAGATTGAGAATTGCTTGTTGTTTGTTTCAATCTAGCTATTGCTGATCAGCCCAAATAAGAAAGAGCCCAGAAGAAGTTGAACCAAAGATTCTGTGGTGTAATAAAACAGCTTTCCCCAGCCTGCAGTTCTCCAGATGTTTCATGTCCCCCTAACTGAAAACTATGGGAGTTTTATTCTAATATATCTAAAAGACAATGACTTGGAGAAGATTGGTATGAGTAAGATTGGAAACAAACCAAGGAAAGCACAAAATTCTGATAATCTCAAATGAATACCATATATACCATGTATTCATTTGACAATAAATAAGTTAAAAAATTTTTTAAAAATGATAATAAAGTTATCTTGTACATTAGAATAAGCCTACTGGAATGGCCACCTAAGGCCAAATCCAGCTAAGGGGGTCCAAAGATTTCCAGTTGGAATGGCTAAAAAAAAAAAAAAACCACACAGGACGAGAGAAAAGACACTTCTTGCTAAATTACATATGCAGTGCTTCAGTAAATAGCTATTCTTGATCATGATGTTCAGAGTCTGATCACCATAAAAAGTTCAATGTATGCATGATAATACTATATGTTTCCATTGCATTTCAGCTTTATTTGGACATCCAAAACTGGCCATCCATTTATTAGATAATAAATCTAGAGAAAGATTTATATTAAATTAGAACTCATGCTGTGCTATAAATTATAAAAATGCCATGAATGTGAAGCTGTGGGGGGTTATCAGCAATATTACAGAGAGGAGGCACATTTTACAGTCAATTATTGAAACAATCAAATATGTTTTTGACATGAACAAAATTCCATATATATACCTACCTGTTAGCATATTAATGAACCAATTACTTGCACTGAATTACTTTCTTCTACCAATCCCCACACTGATAAGAAATATAAGATTAATAGGATAAAGAAAGAATAAAAATCCCAGTATTTCTATTAAAAAGAAATTCCATACTGGTTGTTACATGCTATATAATAAGACTGGTTGTATTTGTGTGTGTGCATATCTCAATTTATAGTATAATTTAGAAACATTAGATATGTCATAAAGCATTAATTAATGCATTAAAATAAAATGAATTAATTATTTAAAATAACAACTATAATAAGCCTTTTAAAAATCCAAAGACACCAATCATACAAAAAGTTTAAAAATAAACTAGGTGGGTTAAGAAGAGAATGCATATTTACAAAAGTAGATGTTTAGGCATATGATATCCTTGTTTATATAGAAATATACTTGTTTATAGAAGTCAGTTAGTCAGTCTCTCTCTCTCTCTCTCTCTCTCTCTCTCTCTTTCTCTCTATCTACTATTCATCTATAGAGAGAGTCTGTATTCAAAAACTATTCAGAAACAATGCTTCAGAAATGCATGAACACAACACCTCTCTGCTATTCTTTAAAGCAGCCCTTCTTTTTCAGGGTTCCATGCCAGCCTTTTAAAAAAAAGGCACAGCTGGATTTTCCCCCCTTCATTTTCAACAGACGCCTGGAAAAAAAAAACACTTACTTTAATGAAAAGCTGAGAAATGCATTTCTGAATCATTTCTGAAGAGCATTTGCATGCAGGGAAGTCTTGTCTGCTTGTGCTACACCATATGGCTGAGTAAACAGTATGTGCCTGCATGCCACTTGTGCAAATTGCAAGGAATGAAGAGTTACCACACCTAAATTATAGCTGGAAAGCAGCATTCTCCAACCTGTGCCTTCTGGGAATGTAGTTGCCAACCAGCCACCAGTGTTTGGCAAGTATTTTCTGTGTTGCCGGACTTTATTTTTAAGTGATGGAGTGCCTTGCATTTTCAACTGCTGTACAACTGGATACATCTAAGGCACTATCACTCAGATGAAGCCATTTTTGGATTCTTATAATATTGCTGACCAGGAGAAGGAATCTCCTTTGACCTGGTACTATTTGGAATTAGAACTGCTCTTCTTTTGTAACAAACTATTGTGATGTGCTACTCTGTGACAGCTCAGGACAAACTGCACAATAATGGCTACTGGTGTGTTTACACCAAGTTCTCAACCAGTGTACGATTGAAGATTCTGACAGACATTAATAAGTTTTAATGCAACAATGAGGGGTAAGGTATAGACTGTTGGAAGTTATGATAGGAACTTCCTGCTCTTGTTTATTAGTTATTTCATAAAATGCAGTCTCTGAATGCTTTTAATCTCTTCTTCCTGGGGTTTTTACAACCTGGATTTGGCTGTCATTTGTGAGATAAACTAGTAACAAACTCCTGTCCTCTCTGTCAGTTGCTTATGCCTAAAATCTTCCCATTATTTTCCCAGCTTCCCAACAGCCTTTTACAACTCATAAGGATCTGAAAAATATAAATACAGATTTTAGGATTGAATAATCTTTGGATTAGATTCAAAAAAAAAAAGGAACAAGGGCTCAAGCATACCATCTGTCTAAAACTCTTTTAAAAAGACATATTTTCTTTGCCCTTGGCAGTTGCCTGTGAAAACATACTACATTCATGCTCTGAAATGTTTTTTTGGAATTGATTTCAGAGCATTGAGCAGCCCTAATATATAGACATACAGTAAGAGATTCCGATGTGGTACATCAGTAAACACATATCTAATACATAACTAATGTTACTTTCCAAGCAACATTAGTTTAAGCCCTCAAATATTCTCTATGCCTTTCAGCGTCACAGAAACAGCAACTTACAGATTTTTATCTACATATCTAGGGCAGAGGCATCCCCATGCAAACATAGTACAGAATACAACCAAGTTACAGTATATATGGTGTGTGAAACTAAAGTAATTCTTTACTTAGGAAAGTTATCCATGCTGAAAAATTCCATAGCTGTACAAGATGGCATGCTTCTTCATTCCTATTCAGCCTGATACTGCCACTATCTGCCTATTAAAAATTACAAAGCTCTCTTATGTCTCAATCTATGCAAGGAACAAGATGCCAAGAAAACCTAATGGCACATTTAGATGAGCTTCCCTATCAAATTGTATAGACTTTCTCTAAACTCTCTTTATGTTTCTTTTCCAGTTAAAGAGCAATCTTCTCTGTTCACTTCAACCGAGCTTGACTCTCACACAACATTCCATGCAGTGGTGGGTTGCTCCCGTTTCGGTCCAGTTCTACAGAACCGGTAGTAAAACCAATGGAAGTCTCCGCCCACCTGCCACATAATCATGGCTGATCTGCGCATGCGCACACATGCATGAGCAAAGCAAGGAAGCAAGCACGCTCCCGCTGCGAACCAGTAGTAAAGGTAATTAGAACCCTCTCCTGATCCCATGCGTTCCCGATCACACAGGAAATGCTGAAAAAATGTAAAGGCCTTTATCATTTGATGTCTGATATCCAAGTGATTTCTAGAGCTGCAAATTTCTAGAAGAGTCTCCATTGCAATGCAATGCTTCCCTGAACTTTTCCAGATATTGATATTAAACTGCTGTACACCAGTCCTTAAGCTGATAGAAAAGTATGGCAGAATAAACTGTGCTGATTCCATTGCTAATCCCTATTCTGCCATGGTAATGAGGCTGACAAATTGGGCTGCCCTTACTTATTTAATGCATGACAAGTCATCAGTGGATTGCCTTGATTTTCATTATCCTCTAACCAATTGTCACTTTCTACTGAGAAAAATAAGAACCAATCATGCTTTAGAGAGATACCTAGACAGTGGATTCCGCTGTCAAGTTGCCTGACTAATAGCTAGCAGTTATGGCCAGTTTGGTCTAGTAGACACCAGGCTAGAAACCAGGAGACTGTGAGTAGTACTCCTGCTTTAGACACAAAAGCCATCTAGGCCACACTCTCTTAGCTCAACTCATCTCACATTGTGGGGAAATTAGGAGGAGGAAAGAGTATTAGGTATGTTTGCAGCCATGAATTATTTATAAAAAATAATAAAGGCAGGATATAAATGAAATAAAGATACTAGAAGGGAGGTCATGTAATGTGAGGGATCTCGCTCTCTATCTCCCTCCCTCCCTCTCTCTCTCTCCACCTTCCAATCCATGCTCCAAATTGGAAATATTTGGCTTTCTTCCTAGTTTAGATCAACTTCCTGTGAAGCATTGAACTCTTTCAAAAGAATGCTAAATCAGTGTTTAAAAAGTAGCTCTAATGTGCTTTCAAAAGAATGCTAAGCTCATATTCATAATAAGCTCATATAAGACTGGACAAATTCAGTGAAAAAGTACTGCCCAGAGTTATGCCTTTGGAGGAGCGATATGCCCCATCATTTCTGCCTAACCAAAATGGAGAACAATACCAGAGAGGATGTTTGTGCCAGCACTGTAAAGATACAAAAGTAATTAGGATGACTGGATAGCATCTCGAATCACCTCAGCAACCAAATGACCACGAGAAAAGGAAAAACACTAATTGGGCAACAAAGGAAAATCTTCATTTGCCTCAAGAGTGGGCTGAGGATGAGACAAATGCAGGGTCATGAGGCTATGGCAGAAAGAAGTGTCACTGAGGCATGTTCATGTTATGGTAAGGGGCAAATAAGAAATAGTGTCTTGTAAAATCAAGACAGCATTTAAGGGCAAACATCCAGGGTTTTAGTTGGCAGAGAAAATAGGAAGGCTGCCAGACACCACAGAATTAGATTTTCACATTCTGAAAAAAGAAAAAATGAAACACAATGGCATTTAAAGGACAATTAAGTCTTGGATCTAAAATTACACATGTTCCACCCATATAAGCTTACGCAATCATCAAGAACAACATCAACAAATCGCATATCTCATATTTCTTTCTCTCAAGATACCTAACATCTTGAAAAGTGGAATAGGGGGACAATATAGCCCAAAGTGTTGTGTAACAAACCAACCATGGCTTTAGATTACAGTGTATTTTAAAGGAAAGAGATTACTGGATGATAGTTTGTGGTACAACTTTCTCTCCTTCCTGAACACATTGCTTCTCAACCTGCAACTTAATTTTATAGAATTGTGTTCTGTCAGGTAAATGGCTGGTGTTTAAATTACTGTTCTCCACATTCCAGAATTAGCTAAGATAGCTCTGCTTACACAATAGACAAATGAGCCTGGATAGCTCAACAGGCTAAAAGCAGACTAAAGCCTGTTATTAACATCCAGCTGTCTGCAATTACACCAGTTCAAATCTCACCAGGCTCAAGGTTGACTCAGCCTTCCATCCTTTCTAAGGTAGGTAAATTGAGGACCCAGTTTGTGGGAGCAATAAGCTGACTTTGTATAAAATATACAAAAGTATGAAGGCTATTGCTTAACGCATTGTAAGCCACCCTGAGTCTTCGGAGAAGGGCGACATATATATCTAATTTAAAAAATAAATAAATAATTAAAAAACCAAATCACCACTTTGCCCAGTCTAGACCTTCTATTCCTTCTAAAAGGCATTGGTTTTTCAAGGTCTTGGGCAAAAGTCATTCTTGCCCTCCATTTCTTTCAGAAAGACTTGAAATGCCGGGGAAGTTTCTACATGCAAAGTATGAGCTGCTTCACCAAACAGTAGCTTCCCCCTTGTTGAACTGCAGAGATGGTGGAGAAATGGTGACTTCCAGCTCCTCAGCTTTCTTGAAGGGGA
Source organism: Coluber constrictor foxii (assembly GCA_038048745.1). Classification (NCBI taxonomy): domain Eukaryota; kingdom Metazoa; phylum Chordata; class Lepidosauria; order Squamata; family Colubridae; genus Coluber; species Coluber constrictor. The sequence goes on from CM075961.1 coordinate 79,533,815, forward strand.
GAGAGAAGGTATTTTCTGTACGCTCAGAAATATCAAGGCCAGCATATTACCCCAGACCTTTGGCATTAAAAACAGATGCTGAGGTTAAAGTGCTAGATAGCCTTGGTACAAATTACACTCTGGTTGGTTGCTTCTCTGCCAAAGAGGGAAGGAGTTAACACATGGTGTGGGCATACCATAAATTTCCTTTTGCAGAGTGCAGAGGGAACTGAGTTAGGAGAATGGGGGGGGGGATATCTGGGAAGACGCCAGTAGCTTGTCTCTAGGTAACAATAAAGACTACAACCAAGGAGCATCTGCTTCCTTTACTCCTGCTGCATCACAATGTTGGAATAATGTTAATAAATTGGCAAGCACAAACACACCCTTGCACACAGACATGGATTGTGAGGCCAAGCTAAGATGACCCCATACTTAGACAAGAAAGGAGAGATAAGCCAGACAGAAGGATCCTTAAACTATTTGTACACTATATCCTATATGACATATAGGGTTGTAACAATGCTTGGCACCATTATCACTGCTCACTGTTCCCAATATCTAAACCTTAGTGTTCTAAGCAGCACATGCCCAAAATGTACTGAATCAAGCAGCATTGCTCGTGGCCAAGATGGGAAATTTAAACAGTAGCACTTGCTAGTTAATGGTCAGTACTACTAGGATTCCTGCCAATGCAAGCAGGTAAAAACAGGCTCATAAAAACAGACAGAAACCTGACAGAAATAGTATGTCCCAGGAGGGAAAGAGAGGCTGGTGCATGCTAACTGATAGGAATGATAGACTTGTGCAGATTTTACTGTAGCAAGTGTAGCATTAAGAAGATTGCGGGCCACTATTAGTAGTCTATCTTGAATGCTAAAGAGAAGCAGCTTCTGATCTTCTTTGCAGGAGTTACAAACAACATTTATAAAAATTAGGTACCTTTCTTATTGTTAACTGCATGTTATTCTTCACTTTTTCTTTTATCCCTTTATGATCTTTTTATTTCCTCTTCTATGGTTCTGCAGCTTTTAAATTTTTTATAATTTTTTTTTTAAAAAGTATATGTTGAAGAGAATGTATTGCTTTCTCACTGTCAATATATAAGAGTCGGCTATCAATCCTTGTAAAAGTCATTTTGTCATGTATACATACATGTATGTTCATACAAAATACACTTAATGATTTGTCCGTAATTAATAAAGATTTAGGAGATAAATACATAAGCAGCCCATTGCAAACATCTCTATTATTACCAAAAACGTTTGTCTCTTTGCTTGAGCGCAGGAAAACTGTTAGAAAGAAATCAAATGAATATCTGCTCTAATATATCAAAGGATAAATGAGATGTAAATTGGAAATAGTTCAGTTGTTGAAATTCTTGTAACCTCGTCCCTTCCATTTCAATAAATCTTGCTAAAGAAAACAGTATGAGAATCTTGCTTAGAAAATAACACTTCTGACTTGAGGCAGTTGCCAAAGAACCTGACATATATACACAAAAAAGCCAAATCAATAATTTTTAATTTAGGCACTACTTTTACTAAGATCAGTCAAAATGGCCCAGAAAGGCTAAGTTTATGGAACACAATAAATCTAAACCCAGGTTAACAAAATACAGTGTGGAAGGGATTGTATAAAATGTTGCATCTAAGCAGGGAAATCATACTGTGCTTTAACCATCCCATGGCATCAGACAGCATGGTAAGGCAAAAGTCGGGTTCTTCCAATAATCTGACTATAATTTTTAAAATCCTATTCTAGCGCATTGTGGGAATCAAGCCCCAATATCCTGAGCATGTACACTGCAATGAGAACATCAGTACTTTGTCTCCTAATGAAGACCATCAACACAATAATTTTTCACCTGTACTTTTAAGTTGCAGCAGAAACATTTAACTTGTATTAGTGAACATTTTTTAATCAAATTCCACTTGCAATCTCTGGGGAGAGAGGGAGGGAGGGAGGGAGGAAAGGAGAGAGAGAGAAAGAGAGAGAGAGAGAGAGAAGGATGAAAATGTATTATTTCAAAATGAATAAAATGAGTAAAATCTTATTTAAAAGAGCTCTTAAGGATGCCCTCCAATTTAAAAAATGTTAGGTTGCAATCCTATATCCTTTTTCCGGGATAGTAAATTTCCTTTAATTCAGTCAAACTTACTTCAGAGTAAAGCTGAACAGTCAGTTAATCAACTGCTTCATCAATCAATTTAATTTGCATATGAATGAAATTGCTTATGAGGAATAGGGATTATATCCCTTTAGAAGATGCATGGATATTGCAATAGACTCGTTTTTAGAAGAACCATGTTTTCATGGATCAGGAAAGATAGAGTAGAAACATTAATGGGAAATTTAGAGGACTTTAGTATATTAGCAGGTTTTCACAATTTATAACCAGAAGACAAAGATCTTAACAAAAAAACATGAAACCAGCAGATAAAATAAAACTGATACTGAAAAACTTTTGAGAAAAAAAGTAAGATATCCAAGTATTGATATGACAAATATAAATTATATGTTATTTCAAAATAATCATGTTAAGATATGGGCTGAAACTAAGAAAGACATGTTAAAATGCAACAATTTAAAACTTGGATAATTTCTGTGATAAAAATGAATGTTTGCCAAGAATGTTTTTGTTTCAAACAATACCTCTTTTAACAACAGATGTATCATCCAAACAATGGCAAAAAGATGTCCCTAAGTTTACATGGCAAAGGGGGGGAAAAGATAACTATAAACTAAAAGATTAACTATAAAAAGTTAAAACATGCATAGGAAAAAGGAGGACTGGGTTTACCAGATTTAAAATTGTATTTTGCTGCTTGTTGTTTGGTCTGGGTGGAAGAATGGAGATTTTTACAGTTATAGATCATCTGAAGTTTAGATTCTATGGCTTCATGGTTAATGTGGACTTCAAAAATCTTATTTCACATGCTATGTTGAAAATATAGAAGATATAAACCCAGTTTGTGCCCAAAAACTACCTTAGTTCCTCAGCTCAGGAACTATATTACAGAAAAGTAATGACAGATAAAGATGAATGTTTGCCGTACTGGGACCTATTGAAAAATTATCAAGGGGAATTTAAAATCAAATGAAGAGAATAATTAATAGCAGAAGGATATAATTATCAATGGTTCTCCCATTTACAATTATCTGAAAGATTTAAAATAAAGTATAAAGTAACTTATAGTATGGAGCGAGTAAGAATCTGAAATACAATTGTATACTAATGGTGAAAGTGTAATTGATAAAACGTACAAAGTTTTGTTAGAATTTGAAATAGAGGTAGAACACCTTAAAGAATGTATGATAAAGTAGTCTTAGAATTTTGGTTGTAATATACAGATGGATCAATGGAAGATATGCAGTTAAAAGAGTTGAAATTTGTCCATTCTAACTGTTATTTTGTTATCTCAAAGTGAATTTTTATAAAATATGTAGTGTAGGTATGATGCCAGTGAAATTATATAAATTGTATAAAGCCACTTCAAACATGTTGGAAACATGAGCAATATGAAGTGACATTTTATCATGCTTAGTGGACATTTAAAAAAGCAGGGGGGAAAAAGGATCCAAATACATATTTTATTATAGAAGACTTTAAAAATTAATATTCAACTAAAGCCAGAACTTTTCTTCTTAGAATTAATGGATATACAGTTAGGGGGAAAAAAACCCCATAAAAGATTCTTTCAGGATATGATCACAGCAGTAAGATCATTATATACACAGAGATGCATATGCAATTCCTCTGGAGGTGAAATTGAAAGATTTTGATGAAATTTAGCTTCATTGGTTAGAGAAGTTATTTACATTTAATGCTGACCTGAAACCTCTTAAGGACTTTTTGTGTAAAAATGAAAAAGAGAAACTTGTAATTTATGATTTTGAAGACTACACAAGTTATAAAAAGGAGAGTAATATGTAACTTTAGAAATAGATGTTGAGATCTATTTGTGCTTATAATTGTTACAAAGAATATTGGAAACCACTTCTTTATACTTTTCCCTTCTTTTCTATTTTTCTTAACTTTTTTCTTTTCTTACACCTTATGCTTTTTCTTTTATTTATTTTTCCATGCTTACTACCAACTAGTTTGTGTTAGTTTTTAATCCGCATATAAAAGTTTTAATAAAACTATTTTTAAAAAGGATCAGGAAAGGTAAGAGAGTGGTAACAATACATATGTAACATATGTAACAATAATAACATATGTTACTATTTTATAACATTTATAACATTTAATAAAAACCAAGTTTGCTTATTAACTGGGAAAACTTTTTTCACTCAATCAAAATTTTAGTGGGTTAATGCAACTTGTTAGCCAGATAAAACACTGTAACTTATTTATAGTCTAAAAATGAGGTGTATTTATAATAAATATGTTTTGAAATAGCTTTAATAATAATGCTTAAGTCGCATTTTTACTGTGCTTTAATATATGTAAACTTTGAACCCATGGGCATATACATATTTATTTACAGATATGCTCACTTCCATACACTTATAGAGATGTGTGCCACAATAAAGATAGAAGAGAGTTATGCATCTCTACAGGCTAGTGATGCCAATCTGCCTCTTTCCATTTCTTCTAAATAGACATCTGTGAGAGCAAAACTAAAAAGGAAAAGAAAAAGAAGATGGTCAATGAAGCAGTGGCTATGCAATGAAGGAGGCTACATATACACAAGGGAATCACGTAGCCTGCCAAACTCCTGCATTTCTGGCCTAATGCACAGAGTTAGCCTCTGGGCTCAACCAACCTCAGGACGGTTAACCAAACGAAAGAATTGTAAAGAATTATCGTCCTCAAAAACCTGATATCATAATTCTGCCCTTTTTGACTACTTCCCCTGAAGTCACAAACTCCTTTGGGAATGTTGAATGTGGTGCCATTTTTCTCATTCTTCAGATTTTGTTTCAAACCTTAGATTCTCTAACACACTTACTAAACCTTTAATATCACCTTCAATAGCCACATCTATGGCTAAGTTGTGATAATTACTTATATTTGCCCACACATTTCCTTTCCTTCCCTTTTTCTTTATTACTTCTCCCACTTACAGTGTTTTGTGTACTTTCTCTTATCACACATATGCACCCAGATACGCATGCATACTCACACACCTAGCAGATCACAGATGAAGGACAACTGACCTTCTCCACAGCAAATGTCAGTGTTTGTCCCAGGAAGTGTAGTTTCTATTCTAGGTATTCCTATCTATCCCCCTGTCTATCTAAAATAATGGACAAATAATCCATTAAAATAATCATCCATTGATGATTAGATCAGATTGATTAACAGTTTAGGTCTGCCAGTTTCAATCCTTGCATTCTTCTTCTTCACCCAGAATAGCTGGCCTCGCTTTGCTTTCTTCCTCTTTTAATCTTTCAAGGTATGTGTCTTGTTGCCTAGAATGGTTTCCTCCACCGTTTCCAAGCAAAGTCATGCCCATAAAACACACTGAACTGAGGGATATATTTCTACATGAAATATTTTTGCTAGTCATTGCACATTCCTGCTCATTCTCACCTACCTAACAGGTGTTTGAAAATCAAATTGTGCCACCAAATCACTTTTTTTTTTCCTGGTGCATTCAAGGTTTTCAGAGGTTTATCAAAGGATCAAAGTTTTTAAAAAAAAATCCTGAGAGGAGAAGCAGGTTTCTGGCCTGGGGTGCCAACTGATTTGCCCGTGGCAGTCCTGAGTCAGTTATACTGTCATGGATTTGGAGTCAGGAGAATCAAACCTCTGGAGAAAGGTACCACCTAAAGTTCCTCTTCTCATTAGCCTATCAAAATCACCATACAGATTGCCATGTGCCAAGAATCTGTAGAAAAATACATTTAGGGAAAATAATCAGAAATGGCTTGCAAACTGTGCCACATTTTAAGAGGATTTTTTTTCTTGCCCTTCAAGTCATTTTTCTCCCTATACCACTTATTCACTTGTCGGTCTCTGGGTTTTTACTTATCTCCCCAGCTGCCTATTCATTCATATATTTGCAGATTCAAAGTCTGACTAGGGATTATACTGTTTGTGTTTAGTTCTAACCTTCTAACACTGGCATTCAGCTTCTAAACAGCTGCCCTTTCCAGCTGAAAAGATCTGATTCATATAGTAATAACTAAATGTGCAGATAGACTGTGACAATCTACAAAGGATCTGTACTGTTACACAAATAAGGAACACTATTTGCATTGCGTATAAAGTATATACTAGATGCCCTCACACATAGACTTCATGCACATGGTTCATAAGATGTAAATATCTGAATAGTGCATGTGGCTATAACACTTTCATCTCAGAAAAGGAATGTAAAGACTGGCCATATCATATGTCTAAATGTATTGACTACAATACATTTACAATGAATGTAATTAATGGCAGTTTATCTCTCTACTCTGTGTTTTTTTACATTTTCTGAACATGTAAAATATGATTTTGGGAATAGACACAATATCTTCAGCTAAATTTCAGAAATCATTGTATATGACAATTTCAGAAATCATTCTAGATGACAATTTTAATTATTACAGTATATATATTATGGGATTTTTAATAGCCAGGAGCAACATAGATAAGAGGGCACAACATCTCACGTCCATTAGATGTCTTAACCTTCAGCACTGAGACAGGAAATCTGCAGAAGCCTTCCACTCACCCTAGCTTAAATTTAATAGGTTTCTATGTAACCAGAATTGCTCACAATAATCATCTGTGCAAAATATTCTGTTAGTTTTTCGGTACGGATCACTAAGGTCCCCTATAGATTTTGCAATTTAATACATTTTAACACATCCGCCTGGCTCCTCTTACTTGTATTCATATATCCAGTTCAGTTCTAACTGCTGTACAATTTATTTTTATTTATTTATTTTATTAGATTTATAAACCGCCCTACTCCTGGGGAACTCAGGGCGGTGTACAGCCATAAATAAAACATATAAATATAAAAGTTTAAAATAGAATAAAATGAATTAAATAATTTGGCTTACAATTAAAACCTCAAAAATTTAAAACAAATTAAAATTCATAATTAAAAGGGGAAAATAACTTAGGTCAGGCCGGCTTGTTGGAATAAATAGGTCTTGAGCGCGCGACGGAAGGTGCGCAGGTCCAGGATCCTCCATATATCCGGGGGGAGCTCGTTCCAGATGGTAGGTGCTCCCACAGAGAAGGCTCTCCCCCTGGGGGCTGCCAGCCGGCATTGTTTGGCCGACGGTACCCGGAGGAGCCCCTCTCTATGGGAGCATGCAGGCTGGTGGGAGGCTATTGGTGGTAGTAGGCGGTCCCGTAAATAACCAGTACTAGAATTTAATTCTAGTACTGAAAATAAAAACAAAACAAAAATTAAATTCACCTAACATACTTTGCAAAATAATAATATATTACATATTGTATTATATTAGACCAAGGCTGACTCTATCATTTGGCAGAGAAAATGCTTTCCTTCAGTTAGCTGATTGAGGGGGTGGGGGCAAAGGGCAATAAATAGTTAATTATTTAATTTATTGCTGTACTTTTATTATGAGGGAGGGAGAAACTATCCTTGATATTATTTGCCTTAGACAATTGAATAATTTGGCGAGGGAAGGAGGGTGAGGGCAAGTGGGAGAGAGAGAGAGGGAGGGAGGGTGGGTGAGAGGAAGAGAATGGGAATGAGAATGGAGATTAGTACTGGATGGCATTAGTTGCCCTCCCTCAGACAACAGCATTCTTTGTGCCAGCCTTGTGGCTACATAGTTGCAGACTATTTTCAATCGGCACCTGCTTTTATGCCTATAGCAGCACACTGCTAATCAATGCCCAGCAGATGATATTTCCCACCATATTAGTTAAGGCTACCAATTCTAAGCTGCAAAAATCTAGCTAACTATTCTACAGCAACAAACTGATATAGAAAACTCCAATTCTAGGCTGCCTTCTCATCTATTGTACTCTTGCAGTCCAAACATGAAACCCCAATGCTTAATACATACATTTCAAAAATGTATTTTTATTCATTTATATCCCACCTTTATTAGTTTTATAAATAACTCAAAATGGAGTTATTTATAAAATAACTAATATTTTATAGCTAATATTTCTTCTTCTTAATATTTCTTCCACAACCACGATCCTATGAGGCGGGTTGGGCTTTCATGCCCAAGGCAGGACTTAGAACTCACAATCTCCTATTTTCTAGCCTGCTGCCTTAACAAGTACGCCAAACTGACCTTCAATTATTATTTTCTTTTTCTAAAGATGATAATATATATAATATAGGAGGTGACTATTTACGTATTCATTAAATCAATTTACATAGCTGCCCATCTCAGTAAATGACACTGGGCAGCTCATAATATTAAAACAAATACAGAATATGCAAACACAAAATAAAGTAAGAGATAAAACACATAACAGCCAGAGAATCATAAAATAAAGACCTCAACACAGTCAGGAAATGGGTTGCGTCACATATTGGGGCAGCAGGCCTGAGCACATAGTCAGGTTTTTAGGACCCCACAGAGACCAATAGGATTGGAGCCAACTAAATTTCTTGAGGGATAATATTCCAGAGGGTAGGTACTATAGCAGAAAAAGTTCTCCTATGTGGGTCTGCCAGCAATACTCCTAATGCAGCATGCTCCCTATGCAACTTTGGATAGGATGGTAGAGACAACTGGGAAGACTCAACCCCATAAATATCCTGGCCCAAGTCCTGTAGGGATTTAAAGATAACTGCCAACTTTAACTTAGAAGCAAACTGGCAGTCAATACAACTTGCAGAACGATGTTTCACTTGCACTGAATAACTGACACCATTGATTTTGCACCAACCGAACCTTCCAAATGCTCAAGAGCAATTCATGTAGAATGTTTTGCAATAATCCATCAGAACCTAATGAAGGCATAACTAAAAGTGAATAGGTTCTCTTGGTCCAGGAATCCAGGAACACATGCAAATGATGCCCAACACAAAGGCGTGCAAAGGCCTTCTTAGCTAAGGCCAACACCTGCTCTTTGAAAGGAGATGTGAATCCAGAAGGCCCCTAGATTACATCTGGCTCTGCAGCAGTGCCATCCATCCAGAACCAAAGATGGAAAGTCCTCCAAACCAAAAGCCATGTGGTCTTGTTTGGGTTGAGCTGAAGTTCCTGAAGAAACGTCTTGGATAAGAAGTGAAACGTTATCAATGAAAAAAAAAAAAAAACCTCCAAGAAAGTCCGGTTGTCTTTTGAACAGCATTTTGGACAACCATGACCTAGATGACTGAGACATTGAGTTGAAGTTTGTTGTACCCCATCCAGGCTCCCACAGACTCCAGACACTGAGACATAATTTCCATATTATCACTTACACAGCCTGGAATGGAGATACAAAGCTGAGCATACCGATGATATCTCATCTCAAAGTGTTAGCTAGATAACCTCACCCAGGGGCTTTATTAGATGTTAAATAGCAGGGAGAAAGTACCACCCCACAAAATAGTGTCCAGGGGCTAGAGTTCTTGCCACTCATCAACCCCAGAGGAAGGAGGACAATCCCAGAACCAATACAGAAGGATACCATGATTGATGGTCTACTATAGAACTGTATTTAAAACTGTATTTAAGAAGAACTGTATTTAAAAAAGAAAAGTGTACATGGGAATGAACGGAAAAATATAAAAATGCAAAAATCCTATATTAAACTATATAATATACAAAACGAAAACAAAGAAAAATAGCTCAAATAAATTTAAACCTAGAAAACTCCAAATTAAAATAAAAGTCAAGGTTACAAAGTAAAATTCCTAAATACCTAAATAATGTCTATTTTTTATATAGTAGATAAGACATCAGATAACTGAAATTATGTTAATTTTCTATTTTTGGAAGTTGTGATTCAATTTTTTAACAGTGAATTAAAGCAAGAGCATATGCAATCATAATGTCTGGTTTTGCCTTCCCATCAGTGTAAAGCTGATTCAAAGTCTCAGCGTTGACAAACTCCATTAAGTTATCATGTGGAGCTTCAGACGCAAGTTTATCCAGATTTATTCATGGAGGGAAAGAATCCAAATTTGGAAACTATAATCCAGAAAAACATTAATATTTTTAATCCTTGGCTTCAAGAACCTGGTTTACTATAGTCATAATATTTAGTCAATTATAAGAGGCCAAGTGGACATATCCGTAAGATATGCATCAAAGTGCCTTTACATTTATTACATCTGCAGCATAAAAATGATGAGAGCCATCGTTTTTTAAACATTCCCTGAAGGATCCGAGAGCATTTTTTTTCTTTTGCTAAATTACATTTTTAAGCTGTAGGAAACATATTACATTCTTTAAAACCTGAATCTACTGACTGAGTAACATAAATTCCAATCTATTATTCTATACTGTCCAAATTTATCTTTGTAAAATTTATACCATGTTGGTAATAATAAATGGCTAGTTTTATGCACCAGTGCTACCATTAAAAAACACACTGCCAAAGAAAGGGCTCTTTAACACCTCAGAAATTGCTGGAGAGGGGAAGGGAGAAATGTTCCTTTATTTGGTACGTTTTTGAGTTTAGTACAGTATTCCTTAAGATAGGAAGGTTTGGGGCATGCAACCATCCAGTCTTGAAGTGAAATAAATTTCAGAGGACCATAGCAGCTTTAATTCTTCAGGCCAAATAAATCTCCAGAGGCTTTTTGGGCCTAGCATCTGGTACCCCTAAATGTCTGCCTGGGTAAACACATTCCAATGCAGAGGAGGAGGTGTAGACCAAGCTAGATGAAATCTCCCTGCCACACATTTGCACTTTCTTCCAATGACACTAAATATTAATGAGTGGCCTACATTAAATCCACAAGCACCTGACTCTCCCTCCCCTCTCTCCTTCTGCAGGGCAGCTGCCCTGGCACATCACCGCAGAAACCATCATCTTTACTAGCAGGAACCCATCCTCCCCTCCTTCCCCCTGCCATCCCCTCCCCCCCACCGCCAACTGGGGACTCGCCAGAAGGCAAAGGGAGGCTGGTGCAGCTGAGCAGGAAGAGAACAGCACCAGCTGTGCATTCATTTCCAGAGGTTTCAATTCTGTCCAGCCTTGCTATTCTTCCTTTCAACAGAGGCAGTGAAATTATAAAGTACTAACATTGGGGAGAAGGGATAGGACGGGCAAAAAAGAGAAATAGGGTGTACCTGTGTCTGCCGGCCAATCGTATCTTCTTTGAAGAACCAGTGCAAATGTTAGATTCCTCAACCTTCAACCAAAAAAAAGTTGCCATCGGATTAAACAAAAAGTCATGATCTAGCCAGTTCTTTGCCCAATGGCACGTCTGTTCCTAGAAACAAAAGGCAGAAAGGAACAAAAAAAGTTACTTATCTACTCTAACCTAACTCAACCCGTGTTTTAGTTTTAGCTATATACCAAATTAGGAGACTCAATAGCTTGTGATTCCAGCCTGCCAGAGTATATTGGGTGGATTTCACTGATAACTAAACAGAGATCTAAACTTGCAAGAAAATGCAACTGGTAGATTATTCTTGAATATAGAATGAACTCTTCCACAACAAGGTGTCCTCTATCTTCAATAATTATCTACCAAAGGCCACAACTCTTCAGGAATTATCTATTTACTGTACTTCATTTTTTGAAATTACTACTTCACTTTCTAGACAGCTAGATAAAATATATGTGAAACGCATTAGAAAGCACACCATAACAACAATAAAATCTATACATACAATAGATTGAAGATTTTAATTCTTGTTTTGCATTTTTTATATTTTCCCTATATGTCCCCTTGATCAGCTAAAACCTGCATGTTAATGAATTAAGTCAGAACTGGCCACTGGTGAGGGTAGATCCAAATTGGCATTTCCTACCTTACTTTTGGTTCCTCCTGTCTCTCCCCCCAAACAGCAGGTGTGTCTGGGAAGGGCAGCTCCTGTAACAACTTTGAAATGAGCTCTGGAGGACAGCTTGCCAAGTGAAGCCTGAGGGAGGCAGACTGTCATCCTCCCCCCTCCTCGACCTATTTCTTTGGCTACTTTATTGGTTGTACACATTTCTAGAGAACTGTGTAAATCATCAAAAGGCCTTATACATCAAGAGTGCTTGCCAAAGGAGTATATTAGGTTAGCTTACCTAAAATGTGTGAGCTATACAATGTGGGATCCCTTCCTGGATTTGTGACCATTATACAGAGAGAGTAATTAAGAATTTCAGGCTTGCATTTCCTCCCCAAATTAGTCACTTTGTCCCTTTGGGGGTGGGGGTGGGGGTTAAGGGAAGGTGTTTCATGTACCAATTTGATCCTTAAATGTCCGTAACAATATGCCAAACTTTGGCCTTCTCCTAGCCCAGAAATCCTGGGAGCCATAAAAATATTCTTCCATCCTAACTGCAGGACTATTGCCTACTTCTGGCCATGGAATAGATCCCAAAGGGAATCCATATCTTTGCTTCAAAGAGATGGTTAGCCTCTTCTGGTAGATCCTCTTTTATAACACACAATTATATGCAGACATATGAAACATTATTAATACATACTGCCATGAAAAGAAGACCTTTTAGCCTTGCTGCGTGTATTCTCAAACTGAGAAGGAAGATATGGAAACTACTGTATGGATACATAAAAATCTCATTTTTTTGAAGGCCGAAGTAAAAACAAGTTGCTCTAAACCTGTCTCAACATATCTATCCTGAAATTCCTGCCTTGCCCTTAGAGATTTCTTCCCATTGGCCAGGGCTCATCCTTAGAAGTAGGGAAAGCAAATTATTCTCTTTGATTCCTTGCCTGTCCTACACACACATCACATCCACACACTACCCATTTCCCTTTATGCTGTGTTCCATCCAAACAGCCCAAAGTGGTCCTTGATTGATGGCAGTGTTTGCCCGCTAAGCGCACCCTGCGGTCCAATCCTTGCACATTCCCCAATTCCTCCCCAGTCCCTATTCAAAGACCGACTGTGTCTCATGTCAGTCCCTGAGGTGCTATTAATTAAAAATACATCCAATTAAATGGCAGGTGAGGACGTGCCATACGAGCTCCCTCCCCCTCCTGCTTCGATTGGCTCATCTGTGCTTCGAATTGAACAAGATGCAGAGAGAGGCTACAGGAGAGCTCTCTGAACCTGTGCCAACATAGGCCATGCCAGTCTGTTCGGGTGGTGCTGTGAGTGTATGTTGCTGTGTGTGCATATGCAAAAGAGATGTGGCAGGCTGATTACCATAGCCAATGGTTGGCATTATTATAGTTTGTCAGCTGCGTCCTGCCCCATTTTTATGCTTGCTTTCTCCCAAATACCAAATGAAACTAGGGGGAAGAAAAGCTTATCTAGTAGAGAGAGAGTTTGCTAAGCCAAACAACAGATTCATTTAAAAATAAGTCTGTGGAATGGAGGCCTACATGCAAAGTTTTGGCTATCCATTTTAAAGTGTAACGCTAATTTCAATTTCTCCTTTGCAGTTTGGTCACTGCCTCCCAAGCGTCTTTTGCCCATTTTAGCAGCCTTCCTCATTCTTAATTACACTGTGCTGATTTTACTTCAGTTCTATTTTCTCCCAGATCACAGAATCCTGTTGTAGGAGCTTCACAATCAGTTTATGGGGACCCAGAGTTGGATTGGGGATGGGGGAGGGAGTGAGGAAGTCTAAATTATTTTTCTCAGTCTGGCTTCTGTAACAGGAATCAATTCCCCAGACCACTAATATCCCTGACAGATGGGTATTGTGTCACATGCTTATTTTAATAACAATAATCGAAATATAGTATACAAATGGTGAACCAAAGACAGGCAAAATATGGAACCTCTGAATACTGATTTAGTCAACAATGCTAATTTTACCCTTTGTGCGGTAGTACAATTGCAAAATATCAATCTTTTTTGCCAAACTGGTGATGCATTTATCTCCTGCTAAAGGCAACAATTCAATAACCCTATATTTTACTAGTGCTGAGGTAAGGGAACCAAATGAATATTTCAACAAGTTAGTTCTATATCAGTATCAGTCATTTTGTCATATAATGATGTAAACATTGTTCATGGGTTCTTTCTAAGATCTGGTTCATAGTTATGTGTCAGCAGATAGCATGACAGCTAATTCTATAATCCAACCGATACGTTTCTGAATATAGTGCGATTTATTTCCTGTGTTCATATTTAAAGCAATATAATCCATAAATTCTATAAATATTTTCTTTGGTCATACATAATGTACAAGTAATTCAGATTAACTGTCATTGATCAATTATATACTGAAACCAAATTATGTTGGATTGAGCCAGGAATGAGGTTTTTAAATGCCATTCAAGAATAGCTAGAAGTATGATTCTTAATTGCAATATGTAAAAATTACCAAATTTCAATCAAACATGAAGTTGGCATTTTACATTTCAAAAGTTGAGATAGTAACACTGAAAAAAGATTCTTGGGCTGAAAAACTGAGCTTTTCTTGTCAGACAAATATGGCAAAAGTATTCCTTCTGACAGTGATCCTGAATGGAGGAGTGTGGAGCAACACAGAACAAATCAGAAAAATCTTGCAACGGCCAAGAAATGGGGTGGTGGATTCAAAAGTGTTCCATTTTAGTTTTGGAATCTGCCGTATTTCTTGCCGACTTCACATTCCTGCTAATTGGAGATTTTAATCTTCAGCGACTTTCTGCTCAGGGGTGCTGACAGGATCACCAGCTGTGCAGCTATTCCAGCAGCAGCGGCTTTTTAATCAAGCCATCTTGGCAGGGAAGGTGGGATAGTGGAATTGGGGAAAGGGAGGGTGAGGTTAGGAGGATGAGGAAGGTGAGAGCTTGGTGTTTTCCCCCTCCCCACTCCAAGGGCAAAGCTAATTTGTGGAGGGAAAGAGAAACTGGTTTTTCCTTGCAGAAACTAAGAGTAAGTCTTGGCAGGATCCCAAGACACAAGTTTATGCAGACTGCAGTTCCCCATCAGCCATCTATTAAAAGGGTAGACTTTTAAATTACATCAAGGAGCAGAGAAGAAGAACCCTAGCCCTAAACCTTTTTGTAGCAATCTTTAGCTACTATTTTAGAAGGTAGATAGCAATTTTTGGTTAGATATGAAATTTGAATTTCATATCTAACCAAATTTTTGGTTAGATAAAGAAATTTGAATTTCTGCTCACAGTACAATTAAGTATCTTCCCCTTTCCCTCACAGTCATGATTCAAACACTGAGGCGACACCTCAAGAATTTATATTGGAGTAGGGGATACACAAGTCAGCTCCAAAATTTGATACTAAGTCCCTATGACTCATGGATAACTCCTATGTATCACACTATTTGATCCATGGCATTTAATGGGCTTCTAATCTGATTCTCATACAACGTGCGGCCTAAAGTTCATCGAATAGTTTGATAGAAAACAACATCCTTGATTTCCTTGGGTCGCTTGGTAAGCATTTTGGTCCTCTGCAGATGGAGATCTCTTCCTAGCTGTCAAGTCTTATCATTATCATGGCAGATTTTTCCTCTAAAATTTGCCCTTTTAGGGAAAAAAATTATCAGCTAGGGCAAGCATCTACAATTCACAGCTTGGTGGCTGCAGGCCTTCTTTTCAATCCCTGATACAAAACCTTGGTCAAAACCGACATCTACACCAATAACTACAGCTTTTATTCAAGAAAATAATTATTTTATTTAAGAGGTTAAAAGGAGAAAATGAGAAAGAGAATTATCCTACGAATGATATTTATTTTTTAACAAAACTCTAATTAAATTAAATCCAATGCTCTTTTATTTTGCCCCAACTCGTTTTTAGAATGTTAAAAAAGCCTTAAAAGATTTGCAGACCCATCACTTAGGAATCCTTCAGAAAGAGAAAAGAAAGTGCATTACCCCAAAAAAAAAAACCCAAACAGATAGTGTGCATAAATTTGCATCTGCTATTTTATATGCATAAGTGCCAAATTCAAAACAATTATGATAATCTAAATGATTATATACTTTTTGGCAAAATGATAGTATGATAGTCAGTCTGCTGATTTGGAAGGAAGTGCTCTTAGGACTCCTTACCTTTAAAGTAGATAAGGATTGGTCTGTATTTTATGTAGAATAGGTACTTTGTACCCTTACATCTTCACTACATACTTTGGCAATCATTGTGCTTATTGGGGTGGCAAGATGCTTGCCTCCCACTTGGAAAGTTGAAAGTTCAATCCTAGAGGTTTCTCTTCTGGGGTGCAAAGAAAAAATATCTGCTGTGAACTCCACATGGAATCAAGAAGGGCATCTGGCCAGTAAGCACTTAGTTTCATCCAGTCACCCTGATTCTACCCCAAATTAAGGGATTACAGGATCGTAAAAAGGGAGTTTGTGTTATTGTGTGTGCTGAAGCCAATAGACCTCGTATTCTATTCTAAAGAAAGAAGGTGGAAACTATTTGCATTAGTTTCTATGATACTAATATCATTTTTATTATTTTTTTAATTTAACCAATTTATATGGCTGCCCATCTTGCAAATGCAACTCTGGGCAGTTAGCACACACATAAACAATACAAATTATGCTCATAAATGCTACTGTAATAAAGAATAAAAATCTACAGAAGTTATTGAGGGTAAAACCCAAATAGAGTACGGTAGTTAACAAAAACCTCTCAATGGGGTATCTAACCTCCTGATTATCAGGCACACTAGGCTCATTAGATTATATTATTTTAAATGAAGGGCCCTTCCTGTTGGATCTAGAAGGATAGGCAGAAACAACGGAAAGAGGTGGTCCTGAAAATAATCAACCCCATGTCATGAAGCTCTTGACAAGCAACATTCCACCCAGAAGCACCCAGGGAGCGTCAAACTGAGCAGAGATTAATATACCATCTCCCAGGTTCTAATTCAGCACCATAACTATGACACCAAACTGGCTCTTTTGTTATTTTAAGTTGTGATCATCTACACAGAAGTAAGTTCAATTTTGAGTAATGTATTTAGAATAGAATAACAGAGTTGAAGGGACCTTGGAGAACTTCTACTTCAACCCCCGGCTTAGGTGGGATATCCAAACCACTTCAGACAAATGGTTATTCAATCTTTTCTTAAAAACTTTCAGTGTTGGAGCATTTACAACTTCTGGAGGCAAGTTGTTCCACTGATTAATTGTTCTGTCAGGAAATTTCTCCTTAGTTCTAAGTTGCTTCTCTCCTTGATCAGTTTCCACCAATTGCTTCTTGTCCTACCCTCAGATGCTTTGGAGAATAGTTTGACTCCCTCTTCTTTGTGGCAGCCGCTGAGATATTAGAACACTGCTATCATGTCATCCCTAGTCCTTCTTTTCATCAAACTAGACATACCCAGTTCCAGCAACGGTTCATTATATGTTTTAGCCTCCAGTCCCCTAATCATTTTCGTTGCTCTTCTCTGCACTCTTTCTAGAGTCTCAACGTCTTTTTTACATCGTGCTGATCAAAACCTGAGATACAATTTTGAGTATCTTAAACTAAACTGCTATGTTTAGTTATACTAGACAACCCAAAGCCTCCTTACTCTATCTTTATAATAAAGATTCCAATGGTGTTTTTTTTTTAATCACCTCAACTGCTTTTTTCCATGGCTTTCTCAGCTTTGTGAGATTTTTCAAAATTAAAAAATATTTTCTAAAGACATACTGTTTAAGCTTCCACTTCAAACTTGTGGAGTTTTCAATATTCTGAAATTTATTATTTTTGTCCTGTAGAATTTGGGAGAATTATTGTCTGGTGAACATATTGAAAATACTACATCAGAAACAACTCTTTTACTACATTTTACTAATACAGGAACTCCTGTTTAAAAAAAAAAAGAATGGCTTTAAAATTAGTTTCAGTCTATTTTATTGCTAGAATTTTTAACCTTTTGTATGTCTGAGCTATCACAAAGGATAAGGACAATAAGAATCCCAATGTAGATTAAAACATTGGTCAATGTGATCAATACAGAGAGAGGTGGAGGGACTAGATTATGCAACAGAAACAAACATTATAATAGGTAAGATCCATCTGGATACAAAATAGAGGATCAAGTAGGTTTCAACCCAAAGAGACCCTTTTTATTTCCCATTAGAATCCATACTTCATCTAGTTTCACTCATCCCATCCCCCTCAATTTCAGATGTTCATTGTGCTATTTTTGCTTGTATTTGGGTTTAACTGGATGCAGTTGTAGTTGTCAGCCTCAAAACAGCAAGGACTATTATTTTAAACCTTGTAGTTCTGCATGAAAAGATCTGGAAGAGGTGGGTTCAGCAAATATAGGATACTTAGCAGAAGAGCTGCTATGGGCAATACTTCCCATGTTGATCCTCACAGGCTACACTTACTACATTTTTTTGAATATAAGAATATAAATATTAAGTATATTTTATTCTGTTTCATTACATTGATCCATTAACTCTCTTGCTCTCCATTTGTCACTATTCCCATTGCTAGTTTTAGCTTATAAGCTCTGTAATGGCACGGACCTGTCTATTTCTGTTTTGCTTTAGTTAAAGAGAGTGTTCACATAGCATTTTAAGCCATAATGTGTTTTGTTTGGCTTGGACTTAGCTGATGTGAACCCAACCCATATGCTGTGAACATGGCACTCTATATAATCAGCTGACACGCAAACATATTGCTCTCCATACGCTGGAGAATGTAATTGGAGTTGTTCTTTGGCCAGTTTGGATTTTCTTTAACGTAAAACTAGGAAAGTAGGAAAGGTATTTTTTTTCATGTGCAGCAGAAATGAGGAAATTTCTTTCTTTCTTTCTTTTTCTTCTATCTCTCTCTTTCCTTTCTTTTTAGCGAACAAGGGAGTGACTTGAGATACATAATGATTCTCCAAGAATTTTTTTTGCCTCTGTATTCAGACTTCTTTGGCTGTAAATATCTCCCTTCTTCAGAATGGTAAAAGGAAATGAAACCAAAAGAGAGGTCCAATGGAGTTAACAAGCCATGATGATCCAAAAGTGAGATGCCAGAACTTCCTGTGGAAATGTTCAGAAGTTTTGTTGGCATGAGCTGCCCTCTTGTGTCTAAAAGGAGAATGCCAGTGGCCAATTGTCATGAAGAAGAAATTAGCCAATGATCCATCTTTAAAGATCTGCATTTAGTTTATTGTACAATATTTTCTACGGTACTTTTTGTTGTTCAGTCTTATTTTTACTTATGTAGTGTACTTTTATGTTTAATTTATACAGCATTTCTCTCTTTTATCATCTCAGAAACATAAATTATCAATTCATTTTTAAAATATTAAGACTTTCTTTTCCTTCAAAGAAATCATTTTTAAATGAATAAAAATTATTAATAAAACTATTAATAACAAACCAAGTTAAAACAGAATGATGGCCATTCTGAAACAGCAGATTAAGAAACGCAGTATGACAATATTTAAAGATCTTCTTCAGCTGTACAAGGGGCAAGATTGTATGCAATTGTAAGCAACTGTTACTAGCATCACTGCTGACAAATCTCACAAACTCTTAAGATGAGAACAAAGGGCAGAACTATCAGTGATAAACTGAACATAAATTGGAAAATATAAATTATGTCTTTCCAAAAATTGTGTCTCTCCACAATTTGTGATAGCTTTCATCAACTATGGTCACAATGCATGATGACACAGTGATATTAAATTCTTGCATAAATTCAGACTCTCATGGAAAAATCCAGTCAGAAAAGGCAGAATATGGGAAGAAGAGAATTATGATGCAATCTTAAAGAGGTAGGATAAATGATAAATTTGCTTGTAACTGCTGTAAAGAAGATTAGGAGTTGTTTCTTTATATGTTTTTTATTTACTTACTATTTTTCAGCTGTTTTATATTTTTCTTCACTCTTTTTCTTTTCTATAAATATACATTGCATGTTTGTCTTCTATTATTGTAATTTTTTTTTACTAAACTTATTTTTAAAAAGAAAAAGAATCTGATTCTGTCTCTTAGATTTCTGGATCGAAAACCAGAATATAAATCTAACAAAACTACTATGGTTACAGCTAAAGGATGGAGTTCAAAGAATACCTGGAATCCTACAAGTTTCACAGTTCTGACCTGCACAAATAGGCAAATATTTTACTGATACAGAGAGCTGAGAGAATCTGGATTGATAAAGACCACTCATGGGAACATCACTGATTCATCAGTTCAGATCTAACTCTATCATTGTTACCTATAAATTGCTGAATCAAGTGAACCATCTAATGAAGTCATTTTTGCTTCTTTGCAAAAAAGTGCAACACTCTTTTAGTAACTTTTAATAACCTCAATGATAATAACATTGCCACATAGGTCCTCATTTTGTCACCCCAAACTGTGACCAACAAGTTGATTGTTAAGCAAAGCATTTGCTAAGTGAAACCATGGCTTTTCTTATGATTTTTATTTGGGGTTTTCTTTGATTTAAGGCCTATGGAGGTCGTAAATGCAAGAACTGATGATGAAGTTACCTTTTCATCACTGTTCAGACTATGAATGGTTGCTAAATAAGGCGGTCATTAAGGAAGGCCTATCTGTAATCCCACTGTCCAATAAGCTCACTCTGTGTCCTCTCTACTATATTGACTCTCTAATTGTATTTAGGACAGAAGTATAAATTATGGATGTGGTTCTGAACTGACTAAATCCTTAACAGAGCTATGTTAATTGGGGTGGATTTGGGAGATATATAAGTGGCAGCAGGGAATCCAGAAATGTTTTGGATATATTATTTCAACACCCCATCCCTAAACTATTGTGACCGAAGAGCTCTTGATAAGCCACTTACTTTGAATAAAACGTAGAAAACGCAATGATAAAACTGGTTTTACTCTTTCCTTCCTTTTGTCTACACTGTAGCACTCCTTATATAAAAAGCTTGATGAGAACAAATATCATTCCGCAGACATGCATAAACTCTCTTTCTCTCACATACACAAAAACACACACATAGACACCTGGGGTTTTCATGGGCTGAACTGGGAAGGAAAAAAAAAATAAATCTGCATCCTTTTTTGTCTTTGATTAGAGTGCCATCTAGTGTCCATCATTAACACTAAAGTTAAAGCAGAAAATATACAAAGAAACTTAAGATTCTGTCCATCCATGCATTTGTCAACCAAATAATTCTGAAAACTGAATAGAATAAGACCTAGTTTGATGTAAGGAGAAAGGCCACACACACAAAAATATCAGATTGCAAATAAATTGATTTTGGCCAGAAGATATGGAGGAAAATATTCCAGGAAAAAAAAATGTATCCCTTAAATAAGCAGGTACTTAGGGCATCAAAGGAAGGCGGACACCAAAGAATTTTTTCCTTAGCCATCATGGTCTTAAATCTTAAAATGAAGTTTAAATTGTTGAAAAGGGAATTATATTAAATGAAAATCAGTTTAGATTTTCCTTCCTCCCCATCCCATCCTATCTTCTCTCATGCCCTTCCAAGACAAAAATGGTGGGTGTTAAGGGCCATTGAACTGAGATAAATAAAACACAGCGTGTTTTAATCAAAAATACAAGTCAAAAAGCATGTTTTAATCAAAAAATAAAACCCAAAGACAGTTCAACAAGAATGCAGGGATTAAGGAGAACTGGAAGCATCGTGGCAGGACTGGCTGGAAAACAGAAGGCTCCAACGAGCCTTGTGAAAATCCAGCCAGACAAACGACTGTTGGGGGGGGATCTTCGGACCGAATCTGTTTTGTAGGGATGGTGAAGAAGGAGAGGCACCTCGGACAACCAAGAAGAACAGGCAAATCCCTTGGAGGTCGGAGGAAACTCTTCGATCCAGCAGCTGGGGCAGCGGCCATTATGACCATGATGAAACTTGGGCAACCAGAATAAGATTTGTGCAGGAGCGGTATTTTGGACAGAGTATTGGTATTGGGTGAGTGACTGGCCAACTCACAGGTAAAAAAGAAGTATTTTAAAATTTTCAAAAGAAGTCCCGATGAGGAAATAGCAGCTAATTGGTGTTGGGGAATGTTAATGGAAGGAGAAAAACAAAACGGAAGTTAAAGCACTGAAGCCCAGAACTTGATATTTGGATTGGAAATTGGATTTGGAGATATTAAAAATTATTATAGAAAAAAAACAGTTTCTGAACACGATTGGTCATAATTTTAAAAGTTTTGAACTTTGTAGGAAGAACAAAAAAAACTCAAAATAGAAAAGCCCTGTAAAGAAAATGTTTCAATTGGATTTGAAATAGGATTTTAAACTGGAATTTGGGATATATTAAATTAAGAAGAGAAAAAAGAAACTTGAAAAGCATTTGATAAGTGGATTTAATACACAAATTGGATATTTTGCGACTTTGTTGATTTGAAACTTGTGGATTGGAGAGAGACATCTGCTGGCGTTAAAAAAGCACTACAATGAACAATTTGAAATCTGGAAAAAATTACAGTGACCTTGAGCTACAAGACCCGTGAGAAGTTTGAAGAAGTTTTCTTTTAAGCTGTTTGATCTCAACAACCAAAGGAGGTGGAAAATAACAAAACTGTAAATTGGAGTTAATAACAAACCAGAACGTCAAAATGTGGTAGGGACTAATTGAGATGGTCAAAATGATGCATGTATCATTCAATCTTGACAGAAAATGAGAAATTGTGTCAGAACATATTCAATTGGATAAAGAGGCTAAGAATGAGAAGCAAGAAAACAGCACTGAAGATAACGACATTGATGATAAAAAATTAAATTATTACATTAGGAGTAACAATGAAAAAAGGAGAAGGGATAGGAGGAAACAACCTACAAAAAAGGAGGAAACTAAGGGAAGAAAAGGAAAGGGGAAAAGACTAGAGGAAAATATTTTTAATTATTACATTGGGATTAACAGGGGCAAAAATAGAAGGGATAGGATGAAGCAAGAGAGAAAAAGGATTAGGCACAAAAAAGTTAAAATGATTACACGAAGATCAACAGTGGGGAATAAGAAAATTGAGAGGAGAAAAGGGGAATAGGTCAGATGGGAACTTAGGGCAAACTAGACAAGTCAAGGAATTAAAAGTCAAAGGAAGGATACAGAAGACAAGACAAAATAATTATAAAAAGAAAAAAAAGAAAGTGAGAGTGGGATAAAGGGAGGAAAATTTTAAGAGATGGATTGTTGGATGGACCAAAAGAAAATGGTTCAAAGGAGTAATTAATAGAAAGGAGGAAGAATAATATGATATATACCTATAGTAATAAGTGAATTGTATTTTTATTAATATTTGTGATTGTAATACAAAATATATTGTGTAATACGAATGGTAGAATGGAGAAAAACAAGGGAAAGGAGGAAAGGAAATATGCTATATACCTATAGAATTTTATTTATGTAAAAATTGAATTATGATATAAATTGTGAAATACACAATTGGTAGAAGGGTTACACAATGGTAGAAGGGTTAAGATATGGAAATTCAAATGAAATTGAATAAGATATTAATAGAAATTTAATCATCTTCTTTTTCTTAATTTCTATTAATATCTTATTCAATTTCAATTTCATTTGATTTTCCATATCTTAACCCTTCTACCATTCTTGTTGTATTTCACAATTTATATCATAATTCATTATATTAATATCATTATATAATGTTTGTATCTAAAAAAGGTAGCGTGAAAAACAAATCTGAAGAAATACATATTGTTTTTGGTAAAATGGTAAAATGATTAATAGGGAAATAAGAAATGATAAATTGGTCTAATTTAGAAAATAATTGATATTAAGGGACAAATGTGAAATATCAAGCTATAAAAAAATAGAAATTAAGGATGGGAATGACTATGTTTAAATTAAAGGGTTTCAATAGAAAAAAGGAAACGAGAGAACAAGTTGATGATCATTTACAAATGTGGTGATTTTGAGAAATATATGTGATAAATGGAGAAATAAGATAAGGAAATGAAATAAGATTAAGATTGGAGGTTAGGGCAGATGGTAATGTTGATTGATTATATATTAAATATTAAGCAGAGATGAAAAATAAAAAAAGTAGGAAAAAAATATTATGGCAGAAATTGAAATATATAAATTACATTTGGGAAAAAATTTAAGAAGAGGATGGGAATTTAAAATATTATACTTATGTTATAAGATATATAAATTTGGACTAGGTCAATACTCTATTCAGAAAAAATGTACTGTTTGTATGTTCGTTTGTTTTAAAATAATAAAAGATAAATAAAAAAATGCAGAGATTAAAAACATAAAACTTAAAACAAATATATTGTATTCCTATGAAAAAGTTCTTCCATTCATTTAGCCTACCTAGTTTTGTCTAGTCTAGATTTTTGGCCATGTCCCACTGATGCTTTTTAGTAAATGGGATGAAAAGTGTCTTCCTACTGTGAAACAACTTCTCTATCAAGATATTGTTTCTTCAGAAAACCCAACAGAGCCTACAAACCATGCAGTATCAATAGTTTTTAGAGGTGATTGGCAATAAGATAATCAGGAAAAAATACCATCTCATTGTCAACTAAATATAATGTTTGATACTGCATTAATATTTTGATTAGTTTATAATAAATTTATTGCTATTTTCCTTGGAAGTGGGATGACAAAGCATATATAATTTAAAAATTATTACAAAATTATTACTTTATACTGTTTATTAAAAAACAAACAAACATATCTTCGCTCAAAATTTCCATTCCTAAGCAAGGCAGTTGTGCCCCATTTTACGAACTTTTTTGAAGTTGTTAAATCACTTCAGTTATTAAGCAAACCTTAATAACTGCTTTCATTGATGTTGCTTGTTGGAAGCTCCCTGGGAAGGATCCTAACAGTGGTCCTGGGACAGAACAATTGTCACAAATACATGCCAGTTGCCAAGCACCAGAATGTTGATCACATGACTATGGGGACGCTGCAACGGTTGTGTGAAAACCAGTTACAAGTCCCTTTTTTCAGTGCTATTGTCACTTTGAACAGTCAATTAAAAAAAATGGAGGTATACCTGTAATATGAACAATATGCTGTATCTTGTATTTAAAAATACGAATTGAACATAACTAGTTTTGATTTTTAAAACATATGCTTTTAAAACGAATATCTTACAGCATTTAAATATTTATTTTTAGAGTTTGTTGTGTTGTTAGTCTGTTATGCTTGACAATGTTCTTTTCAAGAATCAATTCTGTTATTATTTGTTAAAACAAGTGACAACAAATTATATAATGAATTAGAGCCAGTGTCAAATGAATTGCTGAGAGCTAATTTTCGTAACTAATAAAACTAATAATACGTATACATGTGTATGTATATACCAGTGGTGGCGAACCTTTTACTCACCGAGTGCTGAACAGGTTGGTGCTTGGCGCACAGGTGTGCCATCGGTGCTAACATGCGGCTCCTCCCTATGCGCTGTGTGCGCAACCACATCATCTGTGCATGTGCACAGCTTTCACATATGCGCCCCACCATGCGCTGGTCATGCTATTCCGCAATCTGCACATGCACATGGTTTCCGCACACACAATGCACACACATGAATGCCATCTGCACATGCTGAACACCAGTACTCTCGCATGCATGTGCAAATGTGCATGCATGCGCAGGAGAGCTCCGAAGACCAGCTGGGTCCCCTGAATTACCTGCATGTGCTCCAGAGGCCCAAACACCAATTGGGGCATGCATGCATGCACAACTGCAGGTGAATTGGGCGACAGCTCTCGTGCCCAGAAAAATGGCTTTGCATGCCACTTTTGGCATGCATGCCATAGGTTTGCCATCATGGGTATATACTCTGTGTGTGTGTGTGTGTTCTGTGTGTGTTCTGTGTATGTGATATTAATTCACTACACCTGGAAAAAGCTAGTCCTGGATTAGGGCATTCGTTTTAACAAATGGATGTGCAGCATTTGCAAAAGAACAGAAAGCCAAAATAATAATAAACAACTTTTAACACAACAAGGCAACACGCCAAAGGGAACAAGGCATGGTTGCCCCTTTTTTGTCCTCCTTATTTTTATCAGCACTAGAACCGTTAGCAAAAAAAATACAGAATATCAGGAAAACTCCTGAAATTTTAAATTAGCAACTCAAAAACCTTCATTGAAATTACATGATGACAAAATTACATTTACAATTACCAAAGCAAAATACTCCTTAATGAAATATAAACAGCAACATGGACTTATGTCAGCTTATGGGTCTAATAAAGAAAAAAACTCAAATGCTGACATGAAATTTAGCAAAGGAAAACAATAGAAGTGAGGTTTAACATTGCTGTTAAAAAGATTAAATACTTAGGACTTTGTATGACCAAAAATTAGGATTTGTATAAAAATAACTACCTACAGCATTAGAAAAAATACAATACGTATCTCCAGATGGGAAAAAATAGATTTCACTAGGCTAAGTAGAACTATAGTCATCAAAATGAATATTTTATCAACACTTAAATTTCTTTTTCTGATAGTTCCAGTACATAATGATAATAAGATATTAAATGATTGGCAGATATACCGAACTACATATGTGCCAATAAATTAAATTCAAAACTTTGTAGAACTCAAAAGAGTGAGGTGGATTAATGGCTCCAAATTTTAAATTGTATTACAATATTAGCAGGTTAAGGTAGTTTTAAGAGAAACCTGTATCTTTTGATCACTCAGTTACATCTATAGAGGAGACAGGGCTTTCAAATGGTTTGCATGAATATCTCTGCTAGACATAAACTGAAAAAATCTGTAAGAGATCATGCAATAAGTAGTAATATATTGGGAGAGAAAAACCAGAAAAAGGATCAGTCCAGAATCTCTTCCCATTTCTATCATTATTACATGTGAATTTTATTAAGATGAAGGTCCAAAACAATTAAGAGCCTTTGTGGCACAGCAGCTTAAGTGGTGCTAAAGTGACACCAGCTGCCTGCAATTACTGCAAGTTCGAATCTCACCAGGCTCAAGGTTGACTCAGCCTTCCATCCTTTCAAGGTAGGTAAAATGAGGACCCAGATTGTGGGGGCAATAAGCTGACTTTGTATAAAAAAAAACACCGCTTGGGCAGGGGCTGAAAGCCCTACTAAGCAGGTATATACAAAAGTTAAGCTATTGCTTAACACATTGTAAGCTGTCCTGAGTCTCCGAAGAAGACTCAGGGCAGCATATAAATTAAATTTTAAAAAAAATTGTTCAGCAGAGAGCTAATAATTTGCTCACATTGCAAGATTTAATTATTAAAATTATCCAAAATTCATTCACAATGTCCTAGTTTACCTGATCCATAATACTTCCAAATAGGCAGCAGAGTATTAAAAAATGTAGAGGGGAATATTGAAAAAGTTGATTAAATTTGAAAAATCTGTAGTACGTAACTCAGAACATTTACTGAGTCATACTTATAGAGTTTGACTCAGGATTTGAACAAACTGAAACTATGTTTAAATGGATGCAGCAATAGAGATGCAACAATTGGAATTTCAATGGAAGAAGAGTGTTAATTTACCGCAAAAATGTATTCAGAGAGAATTGATATAAAGCAAGTTATTGCGAATGTATCACCCAGTTTGATTACTAAAAGGGACAATTCATTATTTTAAAAGTTGATGGAATTGAAATGAGCAATTATTCAGAACTGATAATAACAACAACATTAAGCTCAACAATTCTGGAAAATAATTCATACTAAAAAGAAGCAAAATTTAAAAACTGAACTCCCATTTCAACTTTTTATATTCTTATACCAAATTTTTATCAAACTACATACATTCTCATAAAGCACACTGAATTGTCTTTATGTGTGATAACTGCTACAAGGATACTACATTACTATGTGTTTTGTATGAAAAGATAACCTGATCCCTTCCAAATTGGCTAAATTGTGAAAATAAGTTTCAATATCTAGAATACATTCACAGCTTAAAAGTAAATTTGACAAGAGATTTCAGCTCAAACAGGAAACCATTCTTAGATTATAATTTAATGCATAAATTGGCACAATATAAAAGATTGGACATGTGCATAATATCTATATTTCAATTTTATGAGATAGCTAAATCAAAATAAAGTTTTAGTAATATAGACTGAATTCATCACAATATATAATTCCGTTCTATAATTTATATTCTGTTGATTGTGGCTCTTGATATTATTTTGTAGCTTAAATTTAATAATGATTGCTAATCTTTGATGTGATATAGTATTTAAAACATATTTAACTATTTACAACCAATCAATAGGATACTAGATAGTTATAACCTTAACGATATTTTAAAATCACTGGTTTATTTATTTGAATTACTTTCTTCTACTCTTTGAGTTGTTCAAATGTGGACTATTAGCCCCAGCCAGCATGGAAAGGGTTTCTGAGGATTGCAGTTCAAAATATCCACAAGACATCAGGTTATTTACTACTTCTCTTCTCTGAAGAATGCAGAAATGGCTCCAGCACTAAGCACTAGTCCTCCAAAACACACTCTTCGTCAGGCAGATCTATTTAGTTCCAATGGAAACACTGAAGCCAACTGAGAAATGTCTGGAATGCATGACATCTTCGCATGCCTCAATCTGCCTTAAACACGTTCTTCACCCTGGACTTTAATATGCTTTGAATAATATTCTTTAGATTGGGAATTGGAACATGGTATTTCTTCACCCTCTGGAAGGCCAAATGCAGGGGCAGGGCTAAGGCACTCTTGCTCTTTCTTTTATAAAATGTTGCTTTTCCTGCCACCAATACTATGATATATCCTCCTAAAATCCTTGATGGGATTTATCAAATCTATTAAAGCTTGGTTGTTTTAAAGTTAGGTTGCTAAACAAACTATAGGATCCTGGTATATGTGTGATGAAATCATAACGGTTCAATTCACAAAGCCAAAACCAGGGAAACTATTATTATGGGGAGGTTTGTTTGTTTGTAGGAGATAGGTGCAATATTATATGAATGATCCATTAAGATCATATTTTATATCACTAAGTTACTTAATTTTTACTATGGATGTTTCATCTGCATTGATGATGCATGTTGCAATTGTACAGTGTATATTACGGGGAATCCCTGACATAGCCACCAGTACACAACTGAAATAATTAAAAAAATAAAAATTGTGACTTGACAAAGTTGTTTGTTTTACTATAGATGAGATAATAAGAAATGAAGAATGATTACTGTTGTAGGTCATTCAACAAATTTATGACAGAAACAAAATCTCAGCAAGGAGTCTTGTTCACAGCTTCATTTCTTAATCATGATCCTTCTCTAGTTTCAAAGAACTCTCTAGTTCAAAATATATTAATTAAGGAGAGATATCATGGAATTGCAGACTGGGATGCATTCTTATTTTGTTCAATATGTGGCTGATGCAAAAAGCATTATTTAAAAAAAAAACTGGCAGAATCTCTAGATTTATTTTCTGGCCCTGTAGATACTATATATGGTATAAAATATTATATTAATCGTATATATTTACTTCTGTAAAACTTCACCCTACACTGCCACTGAATCTGCCTTTGTTCTGAACTTACGATTAAATATAACTGGCAGCTTCCCTACGCACTGCATAGCTTGCCTCAACGGCTTGATCTAGAATTATTGATTCCACTAGGGGACATTTCTATACCAGAATGCTATCAATAATCCAGAATGTGTGCCAAGGCAGAAAAATAAAATTGCATTGATATGGAGCTACTGTGTTTCCCCAAAAATAAGACCTTGTCTTATATTTTTTTGAACCCCGAAATAAGCACTTGGGCTTATTTTCGGGGAGGTCTTATTATTTTGGGGTATGTGGAGGAAACCAGAAGAAATGGCGGGGACCGGTTGCGTATATGTTTATTTTCTGGGAGGGCTTATTTTCAGGGGGGGCTTAGTTTAGGGCATGCGTTCAAAAGCCCGATTGGGCTTATTATCAAGGGATGTCTTATTTTCAGGGAAACAGGGTAATGCAGTAATCACTGTAGGTAATATCGAAAAACAATATATTGGGGATAACATCTTATGCAATGCAACTACTTACAAACTTTGGTTCTCCTCTCCCTGAAGAGCATGCTTCCTGGGCTGTTTCCTGGGCTGAAAGTAGTTCTCTTTTAACCAATATCCAGACTTTAACCTGTAGTTGGGAAAAATAATTTTTGTTGTTGTTATTAAAGCAGTTTAATTTAGATAGATCAGTCAACAGAACTCACGTAGCATAATGATTAAAAGCATGGTTTAGGAACCAGCCACCCTCCCACCCATTTGCTCAGCCTAATTCCAATTTCAGGCAAAGTTCACCAAAAACTCACTTGGGAGGCCTTCCACAAGCTGTGTTCTTTCAGCCTTCAGGGTCTGGTCAGAAATTTCAAGATCTGAGCCTCCTTCCCTGGTCTCTAAGGGAAATCTCAGAGTAAGGGGTCAAAACCAAGGACCATATTAATATTTTTATATTTGGCTCAAAAAAAAAAGCCAGGTCATTTTTTTTCTATGCTAGCATGCTCCACTCCTTGCTCCAAGGCTCTACCTCCCAGTCAGATGGACATTTGTTAGCCAATTATAAGCACAAGAACAGTACAAGGAAACCTTAATCACTGCAGAGTCTATTACTGAAATAATGTCAGTGTTCTGTATTATTAAAAAATCAGAAACACAAATACTATGAGTTTTATAGAGCTGTGATACTGTAAATAATTTTCTACTGCATAGATCAGAACTGTTTTAAAACTTCTACATTCAGATTTATACATAATCACAGTTTGCAGTCAAACATCAGCAACAAGAGTTTGAACTCTAATGGCAAAGCATTCTGAACTAAATCCCTACAAATTCTATGTCTATAGAAAGCTTAAGGTGCCATAGGTTGGCTGAATCATACACGGAACTTGGCATTGGAAGGTCCCAGGTTTGCCTGACTTAGATATGCAAATAAGTGGGCACAAGTATGAAATACCACTTTCATACTTGTTAGTGAAGTTAGTCCTTGTGTACTGGCAGCACTAAATATACAACTCTCAAGCAATACACTTATGTGTGAACCGGTCCAGTAACTGAAACAGATATAAGTGTTTGTTTAGGCAAACTTCATTCTGGAGGCAAAATCAGCACATTTGTGAATTCTGTTAACAGAATTGTGCCTTTAAAACATTAAGTGGAACAAAGGGGCATATGAACATTAGGCCCAATTATGACTTATTTGTTCATGTGTCTTTAAGGGATTGTGCTTATCTTCATATTTGAATTACTGGAGACGAACCAGTTTGAGTGATGGGGAGGATTGTTCTTTGTATTTGAGATAGCATTCCCTAGCCTAGTGCCCTTCAGATATGATGGGTTATATCTCTCGTAACAACAATCCAATTCTAGTTGGAAATTATTGAACTGATGCTCCCAAAATACAAGATACAAAATACAAGATTTGGAGCAATGTGTTTTAGGTATAGCTGTCAAGATGGAAACTGAGCAAATAAACATGTTTTTTCATCCAAATATGATAGATTGTTGAGGTGAGCCTGTTTGTTATTTTAAAATTGGGGCCTGTTCTGTACGGAAATGTGGATTTCCCCCTGTACAATTAAGTTTATGAGTGTACTCTTGTCACTATAGCACAGTGCAGGAAAAATGACCTCACAGCACAAACACAAGCATGCATACCATTGTCTTTATCACTACCACCAAATAGGTCCTACTTTCCCTTATGTTTATATCATGGAGAAATGAACTATTCTAGTCTTGTGAGAAGAAACAATCACATACACCTATGCAGCAAAGACAAGAAACACAGAAGCAATCTTCTTAGAGGGAGTTGAATAGACATTCTACCAAACAAGAGAAGAAAAAAGTCTATGTGTAATTAATGTTGTAATGCTTATTTAAAAAGAGGAATACTGGTTAATCTTTTGTTGTTTGATGCCTCATAGTGTTAGTGTGCTCTGTGGTTTCGTTACAGCTATATTAGTTTTGCAGTTCAAATCTATAAATGACAATAATTTGTTGATGTCAGCTAAGTGCATGGAAAGTTTTAAGTGCTGACTTCATTACTATGGAGACCTTGATGCTCTCTGAGCTTGGTTGTTTTCCTCAGGCATTTCATTACCTGATAAGTAACATCACCAATGCTTTGATGATATGCACTGTTGTTACCTAGTTGGGTAATGAAATGTTTGCAAGCAAACTCAAGAGCACCAAGGACGCCACAGTTCAACCCCAAGCTACCGGTACATTCTCTTCTATTGGAACTACATGACTCCCTAAATTGCCAATTTCTTGTAAAAATAATTCTACATAAAATAGCAAAGGACAAATGACGTTCTGCTATTTACATTTACATTTGTATGTTTTTGTATCTACATAGAGATAACCATATATACAAATGTGCGTGCATGAGCATGTGGTGTATATCATGGAAATCTGAGCCTTAAAAATGAAATATTGTTTAAAGGAAGACCATTCAGAAAAAATACATCATATCAAAATATAGAGCATATAGCTTTCCTTACACTGAATCAAGGAAGCCTATAAAAAGAAATCACAAATTTGATAGCAGGAAATTTGAATTAAAATTTCTTATGAAATATATACTAATAGGCACAATGACCCAATACTGAAGCAGCAACAGCAGGGTGTTGTGGTACCAGCAATTGAGTATCATTGTTGAGTAATAAGATGTGAAAGGTACAGGAAAGTCTTTCCCTGGAATTAAAATCATGCAAATTTGAGGCTTCTTGAAACTGTTTTTCCATAATTAAAAAAGCAGATTCCTAACCTAGCTATTTGAATATATGCAACCACAAAAAGAAGTACCATATATTCAAATAGCTAGATTAACCTGCATTTCAATTTTCTGAATATTCTGTTTCAGTATTTCTATGGTGACATTTAAATATTGTGAATTAGTTTGTAGTGTATTAACTGCTACTAAAATGCTAATTGCAAGCAAGTATTTACAAACCTGGAGATCAAAGCCTGGAATTCTATTAAACTCAATGTGGTTTCTGTCCAAATACATACATGATTGTGCTGTACAGATAGTCCTCAAGTTAGAACCATTAATTTAATGAGTTTGAAGTTATAGTGGCCTTGAAAAAATGACTTTTGTCCATTTTTCACATTTTCAACTACTGCAGTATCCCTGTGCCCATGTATTCAAAGTTCTGATGGTTGGCAATTAGCATGTATTTATGACAATTACAGTGTCCTGGGCGTATGTGATCACTTTTTGCGATGTTCTGACAAGCAAAGTCAATGGGAAAGCAGATTAATTTAATGCAGCTGCAGTGATTCACTTAACAATTGTGGCAGGAAAGGGCGCACAATGGGGCAAAATTCACATAACTGTCTTGCTTAGCTAAGGAAGCTTGGGCTCAATTTTGGTCATAAGTTGAGGACTACCTGTGCAAATTGGAAACTGTCAAAATTGATGGAATTTGTGAATTCTAAACAAATAAAAGCAGCCTGCATTTGTACAGGCAAGATAATCTGAAGTGAATACAGAAAGAACTGCTCTGTGTAAGTCTACCCACCCACACTGTATCTTTCTCCTCTTTTGATGATTTTTAAAATAATGATTTTAGATATATGAGAGATGGCCATAGCTTGACAACATTTCAAGAGAAAAGAGTTTTTGAAGAAAATTTTGACTAATTAGCAAGGGGAACTAATGCCTTGTCCTTTGTTCTTCTGACTAGCAAAGTAGAAACCATACAATTGAAACTGATGAAAAGTAAAATTGCCAACACTGTTTCAACCATATGGTTTAGACTAATCTGGATTATGTTTTTTCGGTGCAGAATTTTTATAAATATACAACACACAAACAGCTCTTGTGCATGAGCTGCAGAGATGCTTTATAATATTGAAACTGTACAGGCAATTAATCAACCACCACTGGACTACTTAAAACAGGATCAAGGCTTCGATGTAGCTTGCAATTTCTCACTTTGCATTCTTTATTCTTGAACTTATAGTTTTTTGTTATGTATTTCTTGTACTGCAATAATAGGAGTTATGGATAAATGATGGATAGTGAAGATTTACAAATAGAATATTGAACAACTTACAGGAAAGAGGCACAGACCACTACCACTAGCACTGATATTTCATTTTTGTTTTCCCCTCATTTTGTACCCTTGAGGAACCCTTTCTCAGATGAGCACAATATATTCTTAAGATCTCAGATGCTGTTCACATTTAATATTGTCCAGGTCTATGTCTTGCATTTGCTCTGCACAGAGTTGGAAAACAATCTATTATTTGCCTATACTATATCTACATAGGAAAGATCAGTGAGCTGACTGACCTTTAGGGAAGACTTGCCCTGATATCACTGATCTGAACTTTCAATGAATTTGCCAGATTACAGATAGAAGTACTTTCATCTTCATACACTGGAATTTGCAGGCAGCAACTCGTTTCCGTTGCATTTTTCCAACACCAAAAATAGATACTATGGTCTTAAACCTACCAGACTAGTATTAGCATGATGAATCACTAGAATTTTTTTCTTTTGCGGGTGGGAGGTTGTAGAAAATGTTGCAAGTAAGTAGCTTTACAATGATCCCTGAAAGTGCTATCGCTAATGTACTTGACAAGAGAAGCTAATGTTCTGTTACAGGAGTACTGTAGTTCTGAAGTTGTAACAGACAAGAAAGTTTCAGCTTTGATAAACATAATCACTATTTTATTAGCAGTATTCTGCCATATTATTTTGTCAAAAGGTATGTATGTGTCAGTTTTCCAACTATTTTGAAAAGTATTAAATCCAAAGAATGAAGGTACTTAGTATGTGATGGCTCCTTCATATATGCAAGTAATTATTTGCAAGGAAGTACAGGTATTCTTTGATTTACAACAGTTCATTTAATGACCACCTGAAGTTACAACGGCACTGAAAAAAGTGACTTATGACTGTTTTTCAAAATTATGACCGTTGCAGCATCCTTATAGTCATGTGATCAAAATTCAGACCCTTGGCAACTAGCATGTATTTGTGATAGTTGCAATGTTACGGGGTCACATGATCATCCTTTGCGACCTTCTGACAAATAAAGTCAATGGTGAAGCCAGATTCACGTAGCAACCATGTTACTAACTTAACAACTGCATTGATACAATTAACAAACTGTGGCAAGAAAGGTCATAAAATGATGCAAAATTTACTTAACAACTCCTCACCTAGCAACAGACATTGGGCTCCATTGTGGTCATAAATCAAGGATTACCTGTAACAGGAAAACACCTGAAAATCCCAAATTAGGGATTTATGCTAATCAAATATTTAAAACTGACCCTTTTCCCCCAAAGCTGGCCTATTTATGTCTTTATGGTATTTATATCTTCTTCTATCTCTTAGCACTTCGTAACCTTTAAAAAAAGAAGTTCCTGCAGTTTCACCCAAGTTAATTGGATATTGTAATTACTTAAGAATACAGAGTACTCCTTAAAAGAAACTATGGCAATCAAGATCAGGATACCATCCTACAGAAAGGAGAAAGTGGGGTGAGGAATAAAGTAACAGTCCAATTTACATCTCTGCTGAATAGCACTAATTCAAAAATCTTAATATGGTTACCAAGGATGGAAGATTTTAAAAATGAACAAGGCAACATGTATTTTTTTTAAAAAAACAAGGCAGCCATCCATATAAAAACTGGCAAGATAGTTGTTGAGAATTCAGGAACTAGAATAATAGTTTTCTCAATTCCCTCCCAATGTATCCTTAACTGTACTAAAATTCAAAGCAATTCCTTACTTCATTCAATGTACCAAACTAGGTACTGGTATTCCGGAAACCCTGGTAAGCCTGTTCTGCATATGTCAAAGCATAAAAAAAGAGGGAGTTGAAAAGACTCCCTTCTAAAAAAAGAAAAAGTATCTTCCCAATCAATTTGCAATAGCAAATTCTTCACTTTAAAGTTAACTTTCTATGTTGGTTGTGCTATGCTTCTAATTCAAAAGTTTTTAAAAAGTGCTTTGAAATGCGTTCAGTGTGCATACATGGCAGCATTCCTTAAAACTAAATATATTTTCCCCAGAATCACAGAGTACCAGTAATTCTAGAGGGCAACTGCAAGATCTCAGGAGAGAAGTGTTATTTTTCTGAAGCACCTACTTCTTTTGGAATCCAAAATGCCGTGTAATTCTGGTTTGTAGAGTTTGATTACATGCCTTCAAGTTGATATCAATTCTAAATCACCACATAGATTTTCTCCATGGCAATCTGTCCCTAATCTGGCCTTTCATGTCCAATGGTAGGGAAAAAACCTTGAAGCAGGTGACTGAATCTGTGATGCTCAAATTCTTTCAGGTAAATACAAGAGAAAATGAATGGCCATATGGCTAAATAATAATTCTTTCTTTAGACAAAAAAAAGGATAGAAAGAATATGGAAGGATGGAGAACAGCAAAGGCATAAGTGGGATACCAGGACAGCTTAAGCTTGCTAACATAAAAAAACATCAAGAAAAATGCATAATAAAGGAGGGGGGATCAGAGAGAGAAAACCCTCCCTTTTATTTACCATATTCTGCACATATAATACTTTTTTTTTTGCACATTAAGTATGAACTGAAGATTTTAAAAGTACACACAAAATTTACACTTGGAATTTTGCAAACTTTCTACACTTTGCAGAACAAAGAAGACAGTATTTGTCTAATATAAGGTGGCACAGTACTATACTAAATGATTCCCTCTTATCCCTTTGTTTCAATTTCAATTATGTCATCACTCCCTCGTCATGTTTAAGGTATACTCAGCAGCAGTGTGCTTCCCCAAATATGGCAGTTTTTCTTCTCTATAATATGAAAGGTTTTTTTTATGAGTGATCTATAGCAATTACCAAAATTTGCTGTGCCTTTCAATTTCTATCATGCTTCTTTGCAAACCCACATTTCAAAGAATTGGAAGTGGGAGGAAGTGGAGTTATGTTTCTAAGAAATTATGTCTATCCATAATTCTGCATTTTGAAATCTTGGAGCATTATAGTTTCCAGTGCAATTTTTTA
Source organism: Coluber constrictor foxii (assembly GCA_038048745.1). Classification (NCBI taxonomy): domain Eukaryota; kingdom Metazoa; phylum Chordata; class Lepidosauria; order Squamata; family Colubridae; genus Coluber; species Coluber constrictor. The sequence continues at coordinate 79,570,648 of CM075961.1, forward strand.
CAAAGATCTACGTGGGGGAGAGGAATAAAAAAAAATATTGAAAATTAATCAGTATGAGTGAAACTACTAAAGCAAAAAAATAAAAATAGAACAATTAAAACTAAGTAATTACCCTCATTTTATTGAGGAATGTTCCAAAAAGTCTTCTCAAACACTGAAAACAGTGTTTTATCATATAAGAGATATCAACACTTATCTTTTAAAGACTGAGAAAAAAATAAACCTATTCAGGTTTCCTTCATTTTAGTATTAAATACCCTCCACCCCAAGAATTTAAGAATTACAAAGTTTTTGGTTTTTATTTTATTTTAGCCATTCACTCAGGCTGTATGAACTTCAACAAAAAGACACTTGCCATTCTTAAGAGAGAAAATTAAAAAAATCATTCCATCCACTACTCAGTGGACTCACTACAGAAACTTAGTTTAGCTAAGGTTTGGAAGTGAGTATAACAGCACAGGGCTTTTCACAGTAAACCAGGGAACAGCTTACCCTTGGAAGAATGTAGCCTCCTGCCTTTTCACATAAAGAAACAAGAACTAAGAAGAGGGAAAATATCCCAAGACTTACATAACATAAACATTTTTTTCTAATTCAGTATAAAAGGCATGTAGGCACCATCTGACAAATCTTGAAATTCAAGAAGGCAAGGGAAAAACAAAACATGTATGGATTTTGCAATACTGAGATTAGATCTACATGAGCCATAGAATGAGCTGACCAAGTGACTGATGATGCTGAACTACACTTTTCAAGCATTCTTCTTCCCAGAAAGGTGCAGTCTTGGCTTTAGAAAGAAGATTAATATAGCCAAGGGGATGCTGGGCTATTATCTCTCTGCATAATATGCTGAATTTTCTGCCTACTAGAGGGAACATTTCTGTCTCTTTCTCCACGTGTGGATTTCTCCACCTGCTATTTGAAATAGTACAGCTCATTCTAAGACTTCATTCTGCAAAAAAGATAGACCAAGACACTGATTCATCTCATCCAGATCTTCAGTGGGCTGTCAGAAATAGCTCAAGTCATACAAGAACATTCAATTCATGTCTCCAATTTATTCTTTTACCTATGAAATCTTTCCTTCTTTTCCCTCTCCCTCCCTCCCACACACTTGTCAATGTAGCAAAACTCATCACATCAAACCCAAATCAGTAGATTTTGGGGGATGGAATGATGTCACAAAAAGGCTAAAGATTTTCACTCTAAAGCCCTGAGGGGAAAGAAACAGAGCAGCCCAGTGAGCAAAAGGGGGGAAAGTACCAACCATTTCTATAATAGGTGGTCAATGGTTTGCCCATCAAACTAGTTGCTCTGAGGTTAAGAGAATAAGAAAGTAAACACTACCCCCCTCATGCCACCTTTCAGTCATTTTAATAAGGTACCCCTCTTCCTCCTCTTGGAGGTACTCTATTTTGCCCACGAAATGCTTTCCCATATGCAGTGGACTGGACTGGGTTTCCCCACGTGTGGCTTGTTCCTGTGTCACTCGAATCTGTTACTCCCACCTCATTGTAGTTATGAATGTTGGCCTCTGAGTGTACCAGTGTATTGTTACTCCCCTCAGTTTTGATGAAGGACTGCCCAACGGCAGAATGTATCGCTAAAGGAACTGGGGTGAAACGGAGGTCCTGGTCCCCAGGGAACTGAACCGATCCTGTGCTCTGGTAACTGCTGGACTCCCTGATGTGGCTTGTGGAACCCAGGAAGGTCCTACTTTTCCCCGCAGTTGGGGATAATGTCTCTGTTAAAGTCTGGATGGAATTTCTTTCATCAACATCAAAGTTGCAGCCCTCGGGCCCGTCGGTGCTGTAAGTCCTGGATGAAGTTTGTGACTTGGTGTATTCCGAGGAGGGCTTCCCAACTTGGGGTTCCTGCTTTGGGTGGCTCAGCAGCCCTGCCTCTTGCTGGGATAAAAGTTGGAGGAGAGCGGCTGTCATAGCCGGGTTCAACTCCTGAGCTGCATTAGTGTTGTTCTCTTCAGCCAGATTGGGTGGTGGCAGCGGTGATGGTCCAGGAGGCTCAGGGGGTCTCTTCTCTGGTGGGAGAATGTGAGGACAGGCTGTGGAATGGTTACTTCTTTTAAACACCATCTCATAAGTACATGTGAACAAACATTAAACATTTCAGAGACAGATATAAAGGAAGTGGGCAAATTTAGGGAAGAGAACATTCTTCGAAAAAAATAACTTCCAGATTATCAGACATAAAAAGGATTGCATATTGCAGGACTCAAAAATTCTCGTTCTGAGATCTTTGAAAGCCACTGCCAGTCAGGGTAACAGCTGTGTGTGCTTTAAAACTTTTTTTTAAAGAGGTAAGCCAAAGCAAAACAAATTCTTCCATCAAACTTATCTAAATTCTGGGACCCATGTACAAAATAATCATTTGTTTTTTACTGTTTATTATACATCTGATTGACATAGTTAGTTGCAAAGATCTAGGCAGGGTACTGAAGTTGTCCCCTGCCCCAGAAAAAATGGTGCTGAATCTCTCCTTCATCTTCTTAAATTTCAGCAGTCATGGCCCATGTATTTTCAAAGACTATCTCTGAAAAGAAAATAGCTAAATATACTCCTTTAAACAAATGAAAATATTATTTTCACTATGAAGAATATCACATAAACAACAAAGTTTCATATAGAATATACAATAGCCCTTCCCATAATCAAAACCCATATGGACTACCCCAAAGAAGAAATGTACAGTGATCCAATTGTACAAGAGACCAAGCAATATGCTGCTCATTTCCATTTTGGTAAAATGTAGGAATTCTCCCCATAGTTACTTCAGATATCCCAAACCATTGAAGCTGATAAGAATGAATCCTCTCCACCAATATTAGCCTAGTTCAGAATAAGTATCTGGCATTTCTACTTCACTTTAGACTGTGGTAGTTTCTTTCATAAGAAGGGTGAGATGATGGGGCAGGCCTCAGTGGGAGAATCTGTGTCCTCTCATATGTAGAACAGACTTCTTTTGAACTCCTTTCCTCAGCACAGATCAGCAACTATTTTAAGTTCACCTTCATAAAGGACTTAAAAGATTTAATTAGAGAAATATTAATTATTAGTTTTATTCTTCTAACATTCTAAAGACTAAATGTAAGGTTTCTAAGCACAAAGCTAGGGCAGTAATGAGGAGAACTATGATCTAGCCTTCTCAGTACCATGCTAGCTTCCATGTGCATGAAAACTGACATGAGAGAGTATCTGAGTAATCACTTCTCAATTTAACAAGGTACATGCCAAGACTTCCCAGCCTTACGTCCTGAAAATTCTGTTCACGAGAGAAGCTAGGGCCAAGAGTACACAACTTGCTCAAGGTCTTATGACGAGTATTTTCAGGAACCCAAAACTGTCGCCAGATTCCACACACACTCAGAGACGACTACCAGGCTTGGTTAAAGAATATTCAAAGAGTTTTTTATTTACCACATGGAAAGACCCATATAATCTTTCCCCCTTAAGTCCTAGGAGCAAGGGGGTGTCTCAATTTATTTACCTGCAGTTTCCTCCTGAGGCAAAGTGGGGGTTTTCCGTGGCCCCCGTAGATCGCTGTTCTTGTCACTGCTATTCTGCTCTGTATTTGTTGCAGGCTCTTGGGTTTTAATTAGCTGGCTCAGCAAAACTGCCAGAACGCTTTGCATGTCTCCCTGAGTGCCTGCTGCTTCAGGAGTGGGTTGTTCCTCAGAGGGACGGGCTGGTTCCTCAACAGCTGTTTCCTCTTCAGGCACTTTCTGGGAATCCTGCACTTGCTGAGTGGTGGTGACTTCATTGAGTGCATTGATAGATTGGTTAAGGGCCTCTAGCTGTTGCTGCATCTCAGGGTTTGAATGAATGTTGAGTAGCTGGGCCATCTGTGGAACACTTAGGTCTGTCTGGCTCTGCAACAAGTTCAGTAAGACAGCCAGCTCACTCTGATTCAGCTGCTGTGTAATGTCACCAAGACCTGCTGAAAACATAAGGCAAGGCACCAGGGAACAGAAAAAGAAGCAAAAAGACCTTAGAAAAAGTAGAACAGGAAATTGTCTATATGTAACACTACCTTTTGCTTACAGACACATTTAGTGTTACTCTCCTCTTTTCCTTCAAGAAATAATTTTTAAAATTATTTAATGTAAGAATAATAAATGACACAGCAATCTAAGGACATAGAGTGTACACAGGAGCAAACAGAAATATCAACCAGAGTAATTCAAAATACTAGGAATACTCATTCAAAATGCTTCTCCAACCCAGCTTCTCACCTCACATACCAGGATGGATTGTATGCCTACTTGCGGAGCTGAATCTATGGAAACATCTCTCAGTCTGGTATCCTCTACTCATCTGGAATTTAGCCTTCATGTTACTAGGTGGAGATTATAAAAACTGAAGTTCAGGAAAACTGACATTCACTAATTTGGGGGAATCAGTCTAGACTGTAGAACTGAAAGGCACACATTTCACCTTTATTGTATATGGCTACACTATTAAGGAAATTCCTCTGTTTGGTCCAGCTTTAAACACCTGCTAATTTGCATTACTGCCTGTTGGAATTGTAACCTCAGCTTCCTCGGTGCATTTGCCCCATCTGTCTTCAGTTTCCAGAATTTTGCTCATTTTAGTGTGGTGGATGATAGATGTCAGGGAAGACAAGAAAATGAACCTATTAATTTTACTGGAACTCTTCAGAAACTATTAATGCATTAGTTTTTTGGAAAGATCTCCTAAACTGAGAGCAAAAAATAGCATTTTAGTGATTTATAATCTGTTTTTTCCAGTCTCCAGGACTGTTTTTGGTATGAATTGTAACCAGATCCTTGGATAAGCAGATATGCTAAATAAGTCTTTGAAGTCAGTGATACACCAAGTAAGGAACCAAAGGAGACACTAGGACTGAATGCTTCAACAGTCCTTCAATGGTTAATTAACTGTAGGAGTGTGCCTCAATGACTAAAATAATTGTGTATCTCAAAAGTAAATCTGACACAGAATTTAATTCAAACTGGACACAATTCTTCAATTATAATTCTATTTGTAGATTCTATCACATGCAAAATTTAAATACTTCTGCATTTTATTAATAAAATGCAAGCAGTGGTCAGTAGGACTGCAAAATCTAAGTTGTAATTTCATAGGACTTCTAAAGCAGAGATGACTTCTAACAATATGGACTGAATTTATTGAGATTTACACATTTCATTTTATGATTTATATTGCATTGAGTATGTTTCTAGATATGTATGCTTTGCTTAGAGCTTAAGAGTGATGTTCAAGCTTTTAAAATGATATAACGTATTCTATTATTCACAATCAGTTAATTATATTCTGGAAATCCCAAAGGTGCTTTTTTTTCAAGAGGCAACTGGACTTTTCTGGTTTTCCTTTGAAGACATTTCGCTTCTCATCCAAGAAGCTTCTTCAGCTCTGACTGGATGGTAGGCAATGGAAGGATTTATATTCTTGCAGACAGCTGGTCATTTTCATGCTTTTAAGGTCACCTGGATTTAGATTCAGCAGTCCATCCTCATTTAAAAGACACTGGCCACTCCTTTGAAGACAACGAAGTCTATATTTTGGACAGAGGGGAGGGCTGGCTTGAAAGAGGTATTAAAGAAGCCACTTACGTCAAAACTGAGCAGCCCTCTCTCAACAGAAGGGGAGGGATATGACATCATCTATCTCCAATCTACAACACAGTCCTTGCAACAGTTTTAAGAAGGTTCCACACCCATTTGCACCATTCAAGTGACCCTGATGACACAGATAAACCTCCAGGTGCTAAAAGAATGCAAATGACCAGCTGTCTGCAAGGAGTATAAATCCTTCCATTCCCCACCATCCAGCCAGAGCTAAAGAACCTTCTTGGATGAGAAGCGAAACGTCTTCAAAGAAAAACCAGAAAGTCTGGTTGCCTCTTGAAAAAAGCACCTTTGGAACAACCATGACCTGGATGACTGAGAATCTCCATGGACATATTATGGAAGATTACCATCCCTAAATCATTTGTAACTCTCTTGCTTACTTTTTTGTCCTTCCCCCCCACCCTTCTCTGTTTATATATTTATCTGAAATGTCTATTAAGGTAAAGTTAAAAGGTAAAGGTTTCCCCTATCCAGTTGTGTCTGATTCTAGGGGGCAGTGCTCATCTGTTTCTTGGCTGAGGGAGCCAGCATTGTCCAAAAACATTTCTGTGGTCATGTGGCCAGTATCACTATACACCAAGGGGCAGGGAGCTTTACAGTTACCTTCCCACTATAAATAGGTATCTATTTAGCTACTTGCATTTGCATGCTTTGAAACTGCTAGGTGGGCAAGAGCTGAGGCAGGTAAGGGAACTCACCCAGGGATGAAATCTGAATTTTTTTGCTACCAGTTCTGTGGGCGTGGCTTGGTGTGACGTGGCTTGGTGTGGCGTGGCAGTCATGTAACTGGGTGGGCGTGGCCAGTTTGACGTCATTCATGTCACTCTGCTGTGCATGGGCCGCTTGGAGAGAGAGCAAGACAGCTTTCCAGAGTGTGTGTGCGCGCACGCGTGCGATCTGAAGCCGAGGCACCCAAACTTCTGGCAGTGGCAGGGAAAGCTTCTGAGCAGTCCTGAGTCTCGCCATTCTCCTTGCCCCCACCCCCACCCCACTCAAGCAGCAGCTTCCCTGCTCAGCGTTAACAAGTTATGCATCCATGTGTCCGCACCAGCATCCCGAGAGAAGCAGAGAAGATCATCATCAAACAGACAAGCAGAGGTAGCAAGCGTACGCTGTGCTGTGGGAAAAATGAGAGGTCCTGTTGTCCCGTAGAGCCTGCCACTGCTTGAGTGGGGTGGGGATGGGGACACGAGGAGAACGGCGAGACTCAGGGAGTAGGTCAGATGGAGCTGACTGCTCAGAAGCTGCCTGCACCACTGCCAGAAGTTTAGGTGCCTCGGCTTCCCTCCCTCCCTCCTTCACACACACACACACACACACACACACACACACACACACACACACACAAACAGTGGTTGGAGAGCTCTCTTGCTCGCTTGCTCTCCAAGCGCCCCATGCACAGCCCATTTGAAGAAAGGGCACGCACAGCTGGGCACGTTTGGCTGCAGAAGGAGGCACAGCGCAATGGGGTTGTTTTGTTCACCAAAGTGATACTTCGGGAGGGCAGGCGGACATCTGCAGCTGACAACTATAACGAATATGTCCACCTGCCCTCCTGAAGCACCACCGCGGCGAACAAAACAACCCCATTGCTATAGATACATAGCTTTGCGGGGCTGAGCAGGAAAGCCCCTGCTTGAGGGGGACAGGCAGTAAGCTGCTAGCTCCTTCTTCGTAGCCCTGCCATACTTGCCTGCCTTCAACATGGACTTCTGCTTGCCTGCCTTCGCAAGCTGGCCACTGGGATGCCAGGAAGGCAGCATGGAAGGCAGGCAAGCATGGCAGGACTGCGGGCCGTGGACCGCTTCGGGGGCATGGCCAGCCAGCCATTGCTCCAGGTTCGGCAAACTAGCCTCAATCTCCGCTACCTACTCGCCTGAGCTGGTCTGAACCGGGAGCATTTCTCCCCTGAACTCACCGCACTGTACAGCACTTAGGTTTCCAGCTGACAAGCTCAGCATTTGTTACCACAGAGCCACAGTACTCCCAGAAAACATTTATTAGAAATGTTTAATATAAACATATTCTAGTGAAGATCTAGTGATCTTCTGAACAGGCACAAGTAAACCCTGTCTGAAAACATATACTATTGATTGAAGTTAGTACATGATGTGTTGTATGTATATTGTTTATTATATACATATGTGAATGGGAATTCATCACATGTAAAATGGTAAAGAGATGTCCATCAAAAGACTGCTAAACTGAAATCCAGCAAATTTACTAGCGCTTTACCCAGGCCTTTGGCAATAGAGAGTAAGACTCCTTGCTTCATTGTGCTTGCCATCTTATATCATTATCTTTTCTCTTATTAATTTTATTATAATTTGATTGTTGTGAGCTACCCACGGTCATTGACAGCTACCAGTAGATGGCCTACAAGTTTAATAAATGATTATTGTATAAATTTCCAAAAACTACCCAGAAACTTCAATTAACATGGAATAAAGCTAAGAAATGTCTAATCAAAATTGGCTATAAAGAATATATTACTAATATGCATATGTGTTTTTTAAAAAATACATATCTAAGTCCATCTGCTATTCTAAGTACATCTCAAGGCAGTTTGGAAATTGTCTATTTTATAAAATTCCCTCCCAAATAGATTTGCAAGGACCTATTCAAATTCCCTCCTACCCAAATTCAATACTTTTAACCATAATCTCCTGTTTTAATTATATATTATATTAATAATAGTATATATAATAACTTAAAGATATAATAAAATATTATTATATAAGTTTTTCTGCTAGGTTTCTTATAATTGATTTTTTTGAGAGCTATCTCAGAAATTTAATATTTTCAATAGGATTACCTTTTTCTCATGCTATGATGCATAACCCTTTTCAAAATTATTACTGATGATTTGAATTTCCAAGTATTTAAGAAAGCAAAAAATCTTTCCAATTAATTAAACCTTGAAGGATTTTCCTAGATTACACACTAACCAAATGAGTCTCCAACACCAGGTTGTGTTTTGATCTGAGCAGGCTGGGGGGGTACTGGGCTGCTATGATTCTTGATAGCTTCAGTGCTTATTACAGAGGCTGTGTCCTTCCGGGAAACCTTTGCCAAGGGAGGTTCCTCCACCGCAATCCCACTTTGCCGTTGCCGCCGGCGTTTCTTACTCCAGAGTTCATGACAATCCTGCCAACGAGGGAGGCTAGAAAGATAACATACAAACATTAGAGACAATAATGGCAAGTGCAAATAATTAAAAAATAAATAAATTTTAATATTAGATTACTGGTATTTCTCTCATTTTAGATGAAGTTTACCTCAATAGTCCAACACAAAACTCTTTCTCGTGTGTTAGCAATTCTTATATACCATATTTTTCAGAGTACAGGATGCACCTTTCCCCCCCCTAAAAGGGGGTGAAAATTTAGGTGCATCTTATACACCAAATTTGGCCTCTGCCTCGCAGCGGTTACCTCCTTGCAAGCAAACAGCAAGAAAAAACAGCTCCTTTCAGCTTCAGCACAAGTTGATTGGATCAGCGTCCCGACTCTCAGCTGATTTGCTCTCAGCCGTTTTGCGTAGGGCTCTGCTGCTTGCTGCAAGGAAGCAAATTGCTGGAGCAGATTTTTCCCCCCTTGCGCTAATCAAGCTATGCTGAAAACGGAAACAGCTCCTTTCAGCTTCAGCACAGCCTAATTAGCACAAGTTGATTGGATCGGCCTTCTGACTCTCAGCTGTTTTGCACAGGCCTCTCATGCTTGCTGCAAGGAAAATTGCTGGAGCAGATTTTTTTCCCCCTTGTGCTAATCAAGCTATGCTGAAAATGAAAGTAACGCAGGCTGTTTGCTGCAACAAGGCAAAATTGCTCAGAGGCAGAGGGATATTTCTTTTTTTTCTTTTCCTCATCAAAAAAGGTAGGTACGTCTTATACTCCAATGCATCTTCTACTCTGAAAAATACGGTAAGTCAAAAGGGAATGAAAGGAGGAATAAATCTTGTCTTAGACTTCACAAAAGGCTTTAAAGCTATATAGAAGCCACAAGAATTACACCACTCCTTTTTTAAAGCTAAGGGGATATATATCAAGGGCCATTTCAGCTAATAAAAAAGTTACAGAAAAAAATATGGCTTGAATCTAGACATACCTATTTTTTTGATTAAACAATTTTCTCCTTGCCTCATCTACCTGTAGCTCCAACAGATTACACAGGGACCTTGACCCCCCAAAAATGTGGGTGGTATGCAGACATATCACAGGAATAAAGGGAATGGCCAGTAGCATCTTTTTGCATGTGCAAAGAAAAAGTAGACATCAGGATTGAAGTACAAGGTAGATAATTCTAAGCTATTGTCTAAATTTGAACTAGCTTGTAAACCAAGGAAGGTTTTTTTTCCCTTTAGTAGATTACTTACTCTGGAGGATCCATCTTGCTGATATCAACATCCTTTAGGAAATCACTCTGCAAGGCTTGCTCTGCTGTACATCGTTTATTGGGGTCCAGTGTTAGCATATGGTCTAGTAAGTCGAGGGCAGCAGAAGGAATGCTAGAATATGAGAAAAAAATATGGGGAGGAGAGTCCAGAGTTGCCACAATAATCAGCACTATTACTTATTTATTTATATTTATATTTCTTAACCACCGATCTTTCTCAGGGAGTGACCTGGGTAATGGACTATGTAATTAATATATAAACAGCATATAAAATCAACATTAAATATTTAAATTAATTTAAGATTAAAAATTTTAAATGTTAAAATATGACACTATAAAATTTCAGAAGTCAAATTACTTGATATAATTTTCAAATATTTAAGACAACCTGTTTTTTTAAGTTTTTATCAGGCAAGGCCAATCTATAGCATACAGAGGCTGTTGAGGTGGAATAAAAAAGGAGGAGGAATATTAGGTATGTTTGCCAGTTATTTATAAAAATTAAACTAAAATTAAATTTATTATAAAAACAGGATAATTGTGTTGTTTTTTTTAAAGGTACTTCCCAAAAATCTCTCTTAACCTGTTTTCTGAAAAAGAGGAACCCAAGCAAGCTTTTTTTGGAAGACAAGTGGACAGCCTCTGGACCTCTACATTATCTCATATTCACAGAGACAACATATGGAAATAAAAAAACTAGATATTGTGCTTTATAGTGTTATACAAAACATGAGGACATACTGCATATAATGCTATGCTCTCACTCAAAAAACAGTACACCAACTTACAAAGAAAATTCCTCCCGCAGGCGCCTACGATATTGCTTCTTAGGTTTCATGGTGTTGAAGTAGGGAAGTTTGATGACATCTGGCCATGCAGCTGGACACGGGCTCCCACAAAGACGGCTGCAAGGAAATGTAAACACAGTTTTGAATCTCTTGATAAACATAATACTTGAAGTCACTCAGTTCTGTGGTTATTTTTAAATTACTCATCCAACTGTAACTCCAAATAATACGGTATCAACATTCGTGCATCACCTTTCCCCCACTGGTTTCTATACATAAACCACTATCCTTTGGCATAGTGATTGTGCTGGCCTAGAAACTAGGATACTGCAAGATCTAGGCCTCTCTTAGGCATGAAAGTCATCTGGCTGATTTTGGATCTTGGTCTCTCCCCCTCCATTTCTCTCTCTCTCTCTCTCTCTCTCCCCCCCCCCATTTCTTTCTCTCTCTTTCCCACTCCATTTCTCTCTCCCCCCTCCATTTCTCTCCATCTCCCCCTCCCTTTCTCCTTTTCTCTCTTTCTCTCTCTCTCTCTCTCTCGCTCGCTCGCTCTCTCCTCCTCCCTCCCTCTCCCTCCTAATAATTAAAGAGGAAATTCAGAAAAAGTACCAGTATATATAAATGATTTTCAATTCTGTCTAGTTAAACTCAAATTTTATTTTAAATGTCTCAAATGATTCATAAATAGCTATTGGCGTGAACTTTAAAACTGAAGGAAAAAGAGCATCAGGGAAAATAAAATGAAATATAATTTGGGCAGCAAGAGTGACATTTCCATTAGTCATCTCTAAATGCAGAAGACGTATGAAAAAAAGATACATGAGCCTTTTTTTTTGGTTGTATTTAAAGCATCACAGAAATGAGTCCCCATTCATATACAATAGCAAATTGAACGTTCTGACAAGCACAAAGATGATTGATTGATTACATTTATTTGCCAACAATTCTGGGTGGCTTACAACATAAAAAAACATTGAAAAAACATTAAAATCATCCATTATAAAAACACAGCAAATAAAAAAATTTCAAAGATAAAATAAAGGAGACAATGTGGCAAAGAAGGGAGCCAAACACATGAGGGGAGGGAAGGAGGGAGGTGGCATTGAGTTTTAACTACTGAACCACCTCCATTATGGAGCTCCCCCATTGGGTTCCCAAATCATCTGGCAGGGCCAGGTTTTGAGATTCTTTTGAAATATCCAGAGGGCAGGAGCCACAGCAAAGGTGGTTCTTCTCCTGGATCCCATCAGCTGAAATTCCTTGGCTGACGAAATCTACAGTATGCCCCCTCTGCCGGCAAGGATGGGGCAAGCCATGATTAAGATTAGCTAAAGAAAACACTTGTAGATGAATAATAATAAGGTATTTATTTATTTAATTCAAATGCTGTCTATCTCACCAATAAGGCGACTCTGGGCCCAGGCAATGGAATTCAGATTTTAGAAAGATTCTTAACAAGGATTAAGTTACTTGAGCAGAGAATGATGCTCTAGAGAAGATTTTGCAGCTGATGAAACTGTAAACACCTTTTTTCCAAGGAATAGCAGATCTTGACCAGCTAAATAAGCAACATAACAATTCTTTTCTACCCTGGCCTCTTTCCCAACTTTGTATGGTATTTAAAGGGAGCCTGAATCCTAGTTTCTAGTCATCTAACAGCACCATTAGAATCGCGATTCAAAATTATAGATAGAAATAAGCTGCGTATACAGAATTCTGGGTTCCTGTCTCCTGAAGAGTGAATTACCAGGCTGGAGATAGAGACTCATAATATAAGATACAGTCACAAACTCAAGAAAAGCATTTTTCTGGCATCTATGTACATTTCTTAACATGAGCAACCAGCTGGTTCATAGATCTGATCTGGACCTAATATAATTGCTTGCAATTCTAGAAAATATGATAACTGCTGGCACAGCCAAGGCAGAATACACAAACTACTTTCTGTGCCCGATCTCCTTTCTATCATTCATAGAACGCTTTACCTGATTAATTCAAGCTGGGACAACTCAAGATTAGCTTGAAAAATAGGTTTCTTTGTAAACAGTTCCCCAAGGATGCAACTAGGAAGAAAACAGAACAAGCTAAAACACCAATAGCATAAATTGGAGTATTTGGGGGGGGAGGGAGGGATGGCAAGCTTCTCTTGGCTGCCTAGGGATCTTATTAGGTATCTAGCAAATTGCCAATGAAAGGTGCATGCAAAGGACCTATCTGCATTTACTGAGCAGCATTTCCCATTGCCTTGTGGAAGAGACAGATCTTCATATTTTCTGAAGAAAGTTATTGCCATGAACAATAGCAATATTTTAATTCACATTTATAAAAAAGGAACAATAGAATATCTTAAATACAAAAACCTAAAGCTTTTTTTTAGAAGTGAGCTCTTGCATATTTTTGTGGCTACTGTCCAAAGAAACAGCAAAAAATTAGATTCATCATAGTTATTTAAGGTCAATGAAAACTAAATGGAATTTCAGCCATACTATGCTTAAAGCTTGAGGTATGAACCACTGCAGATTGTAGCCACAAGTTAACATCAGAAACCAAAGCATGGAAGAGTCACTGGCTTACCCACAGCTCCAGACATCTATAGCTGGTGTGTAACGTTCCTCGCCTAGCAGCAACTCTGGTGGTCGATACCATAATGTAATGACTTTATTGGTATATGGACGGCTAAGTGAGAAAACAATTATAATAAACATTTAGGTTCAATAGTTTTGTAAGAATCACTGTAAACAGAAATATATTAGATGATACAATCAACAGAATGACTATTGATTTTTTAAGCCACTGCAAATTTCATTTCAAGTCATCCTCAAGTCCAGCCTCAAGCATTCATAATGAAAAGTGATCAAAATACAGTTGTAGGGACAAGAAGGAATAAACTGCCTCTGATCTCATTCCCCTCTCTACAGAAAATCATCATCTATCACGTGTTCAAGGAGGATATCTTCATTGATAAAAAAAGATAGGTCAATGCTCTGTTACATTATAACAGAATTAGGAAAATCATTGCTTTTATTGTCAAAGATCTAAAACTCAAAATAACTTGCTAATGGTTTCAATAAGTTTAAAACTAAGGTGGATTATAAACAAACAATAAATTTAGTTATAAATCCAAGGCATAACCAAGAAAATTAGCAGTCAATAAACAGGAAAAGACCATGCAATCAACTCCCTCATTAACACCACTGACTCAAAAAGAGAGATAACAAACATAACTCCTATATGTTTGCAGTTGAATTCGATAGGGTTTGTATGGCAATCCATCCAGGTCTATTATTTGTGAAATATCTAAAATCATGTCTATGCTCCTCTTAAACATCTTACCTTTCTTCTGAACTGTAAAGTCGGGCAAGACCAAAGTCTGCCAGCTTGATCTGCCCACTGCAAAAAAGAAAAATAATTGTGAACCTTTAGTAACAACATTTTACACAAAAGGGCAATTCTGCATAAACAAGAATTACTGAATTTACAGCAGGTATCTGTAAGTCACAGTTTCAAGACATAGAAATCTCCTACAGAAGAGATTCCCCACAAAATTATCCCACAAATTTATAGATATAACTCTATTTTTCAACTACAGAATCTATCTTTTTAGAAATTTGGGGACAGCAAGAATGCATGGAAATACATTTTCAAGTCATTCATCAATTCCTTGACTCCCCCCCTCCCCCGTGTAAAAGAGGGCTAAATATGCAGCACGGGGAGAGTTACAAATGGTGAAGGAAGATAATAAATAACCTCATAATTTTTAAAACATAAAGACCAGATCCCATAGCTCTGCTAAGTTCAGCTGCCTTGGTCTTTTCTCTCTCTGAATTATTTCTATGAGAACGTGAATCCAATGAGAATCCAGTATTTTTCAGATTCACTCTGATCTGAGATCAGATTAAAATATATTATATAAGACAAATATTCATGACAAACCCACTTTTCCTGTGAAAATGTATATATGAGGTTATATAGATGAACTAGATTGGATCTGGTGTCACCACAATAAGAAAGGTTCATGCATGAAGCATTCTGATAGAAAACTAGCAGGTTTTGTCTAGCCTTTCTCACTAAAAATGACTCTAGGTGGCATGACTGTTTAACAGAAATGGCAGCTAGCTACTGCTATGTATGGCAAAATGTATGTAACTCAAATGGACAAATGGGCATATATATAAGATGTTTTACTTGATGAAATGATGACAGTCACATAGATCTCCATTAGAAATGTGTTTCATGATACTGGTACATTAAATTTTTGCTTTCAAATTATTACCAGAGCAGGCAAAAGAATACAGAACAAAGCATCTTTCTTATATCTCAGGAAGGAAAAGAATACAAGTACTTTTTTAAATATATTGGATAGACAATGGAGAAAACAATTTTTCAATTTCCACACAGTCATCTAATTCATCTAATATAAAATAAATGTACATCATTACCTGTTATTTAATAAGATGTTAGAACATTTGATATCTCGATGAAGAAAGTTTTTTTTGTGACAATAGTCCAGTCCCTCCATCAACTGCTTCATGAATGATTTGATATGATCCTCTGAGAAATGCACCAACCCAGATTCTAGCAATCCCATGAGGTCATGGTCCATATATTCAAATACAAGATAAAAGGCACCTAGCAGAAGATTAAAAAGACAAACACCCCTCTTTTTATTTAAGAATTAAAATATGAACATTTAGCACATCAAGCATTTAGTACATCATATTTAGAACATTCTAAAGTAGATTATGCCATAAGTAGGAAATATAAATGCCATAAATTGTGCTCTCAGAAAAAAGGATTTTAGATGGTTTAATGTTCCATTTCACTTAGTATTCATTATCAAGACAATTGTAACTGCATATCTAAATTGTAAAGAAATTTTAAATCCTAAGAATAGCAATATTCCTCCCCTTATCTATTGTTGAAGAACCTGATTATCTTACACAGCACAGAGCTCCTCTCAAAATTTCACAAAAGATCCTTAAGATGAATAGGAAGCTTCTTACCCAGTTGTTTGTTATAAAGTAAACCACTGACGTTCTGACACTCTAGACAAAATTAAAATATACCTCCTCACTAAACTTATTTTTTTAATGTACAAAGCATGTTTATTACTGCTACATAAGCCAGTTAATTTGAAATGAAGGTCATAATCCCACTATCCATTTCAAAACATTCTTCTTTGACAACAAGTACCTTTGTCCTTCTTGAAATCCAGTGCATCTTGTTTATCTGTAACAATTTCCTTCATGTTGACAACACTCCGATGAATCAATTGTCTGAGAATTTTGATTTCACGGATAGCTGTAATAGGGAAGCCTTCCTTTTCATTGTCCAGCCTTACTTTTTTCAAAGCTACCAATTCACCTGTGAAATACAGAACACAGCAAATTATAAAAGTCATAATGGCCCAACAAAACAAGAGAAACGAAAAATAGGATCCTCCTTAAACATGTCTACTTATCTGAGTAGACAATGTCAACAAAACTAGTCTTTGTCTTAGGACCAACTGTTTAATGACCGTTTAGTTACAAAAGACTTGAAATTATTTTTTACTTACAACCTGTCCTCAAAAATATGACAGCCACACACACACACACACATCCCCTGTAGTCGCATGATCATATTTCAGGCACTTGGCAATTGCTTACATTTACGACCAATCTTGGGATCATATACGTGTGACATTTTTGTCAGTTCTCAGCAAAAAATGCCTGTTAAGAATGGATTTACTTAAAGACCATATGGTTTTTTAAATAACATGATGACTTGCATTATTTATTTATAAAAATTTTACTTATACAATTTATTGGCAATTTATTTTTTTATTTAATTATTATTATTGTATCAGAACAGTTAAAATCTAGTCATGTGGTGCCTTGAATTACAATTGCAACAACTTTTAACCAAAATTCCAACCCAAATTGCAATTGTAGGTCAAGGATTATCTGTACAATGAAAACTTTTTATCAGGACAATATTGGGGATATTAGAAGTATATTTGAGAACTTTTCTTCATTTCCATACTTGGGATTAATCTCATAACAGGAATTTTGAATTACTTGCCATTGAGACTAAGAGGGCAACCAGTTTATCTTCTTCAGTTTATTCTTATAAACTGTTACAGGTATTCTTACAAACTGTCTACTTACAACCACATTTAATCTCAAAATTTCTATTGCTAAACAAGAGTTATTAAGTGAGCTGCGCCCCATTTTATGATCTTTTTGCCGCAGCTGCTGGAAGTATCACTGCAGTTGTTAAGTGAATCTGGCTTCCCACATTAATTCTGTGTGCCAGAAGCCAACTGGGAAGGTTACAAATGACGATCACATGACACATTTTGGTTGTAAATCAAGGACTAACTGTATAGATAGATCCTTTATTCCTCTATAAACAGAAGTCACACTTTTATAATAAAAAATCTTATAATATGTGTCAATAAATAACTATAACTCTCCTCTCATATATGTGTGTGTGTGGTGTCTGTATGTGTGTTGTTATTCAGAGGAGGCGAGGGAGATGGAACCAGGACCGTCTGACAGGGATGGAATGATGAAATTCCTTGCAATATTTGGAGAGGCCAGGGGCTGAGGACAATGCTGTTCTAAGCCCCTAAGGCATTGGGGGAGATGGCCAACCGGACGGAGAACTGTCTGCCCTCACAGACATGGAGGAGGATTGGCTACAGAAAGTGGGTGTTAAGAGGCAGCAGATCCCCTCTGATGAGGAACAGCTGCCTCCCACACTCAATCTGAGGACACAGAGAGCAGAGAGGAGGCAAGATCAAAGAAGGTCTGAGAGGCTGCTCGGGAGGTCAGTCCACACCCCTCTCACAAGGAACACCTGGCATGGGTTGAGTTAAGGAGAAGCCAGGGGAGATTGTCTTTGTCAGGAACAATTGTTTTGCTTTGCCTTACATGCCTCCAGCTTTGGAAAAAACCCTCAGCCTTGACTCGTTTCAGCTTGTGTCTTGCCTAATAAGCCTTTTGTCTTGTGGACCTGTCTTGCCCTGTGAGCTTGCACCTAGTTTTTGGACTTCTTTTCTGCCTTTCCAAATTGGTTTTGTTGCTTACTGGCTTTTGTTTGTTGGACTGGGTGGTTGCCTTCAAAAAAGTATGAGATGGACCTTACTGGCCATTGTAGGGCTGTTTGTTGTGGAATTTAACAGAGCAATGAAGGACTCTATTGTAGTCCTTCTCTGCCTAGGCGACCTGGGTCACAATATATGTGTGTGTATATGTATACACATACACACATACACACATACACACATACATATACATATACATATACATATACATATACATATACATATACATATACATATACATATACATATTCTGAGGTTTTCGCGGGTTTGTATGTAGGTCTTTGGTTATTCGGGTCTTCTCCCACGTAAAATTGGAAGTGTCTTGGCAACGTTTCGACGAAGTCTCATTCGTCATCTTCAGGCTGGTGTTTTCGGCTTCGTGCTTCTAGGAGCAATGTGAGATCGCAGCTGTTTCTTCCTTTTAACTGCTAGTGGGGGTGTGAACTGATTGGGTGGGAGCTTGGCTGTGTTCTGATTGGGTGGAGGTGTGTTTGATTGGTTGGGGGCTTGGCTGTGCTCTGATTGGATGGTGGGTTGGCTGTGCTCTGATTGGATGGGGGTGTGTTCTGTTTGGGTGGGGGCTTGGTTGTGCTCAGGTTAGTCTGAGTTGCAGGGGGATTTGAGCTGGTGAGCTGCGTTGCTGTTGTCTGGCTTCATGTTCGTGGCCGCGTTACCTCTTCATGGTGGGTGTCAGTCTGCTTCGTGTATGGATTGGAGGGGTTTAAAGTGGCTAATGATGCAGCTGTGGTCTGGCTTCTGGTCCGTGGTCGTGCTTCATCATCAGTGTGGGTTTGAGTCTGCTTTCTGAGTGGATGTGTGGTGGTGACATCCTGTGTGTGGCCCTCGTGAGTGGGGGTCTGGTGTCATTCCTCGTGTTAGCGACTCATTTGTCAATAAGGGCGGGTTTCCAAATGGCTGGTAGGCGGGAGGTATCATCTCGTTTATTCATGCTGTGTGGGCGTTTTTCTATCTCAATGGTTTCTCTGATTATTCTGTTGTTGAAATGTCCAATTTTAGGCGGGAGAAGGCCTGAATAACCAAAGACCTACACACACACACACACACACACACACACACACACACACTCACACACATGCTCAGAAAAAGAAAATTAAAAATAATCCATGGTTTTATACTCACCTGTATCCTTGTCCTTGGCTTTGTACACTTGCCCATATGTTCCCTCACCAATAATACCAATAATATCAAATTTGTCCACACAGCGCTTTCCCCAATCACTTTCTGTCTGTCTCCTCTCACCATAACGAGGACAACAAATTCTGGAAGAGATTTTTTGTGGGGAGAGGGGGGAGAGATAGCAAACAGAAGAATTGTTAGAATCTGCGCATGGTCACTCATGCCCTCGTCAATTCCCATCTGGACTACTGTAACGCTCTCTACATGGTGCTTCCCTTCAAGAGCACTTGGAGGCTCCAACTGGTCCAGAATGCGGCCGCACGGGCGATTATGGGAGCGACACAGCGCACCCATGTAACACCCTTCCTGCGCGAGCTGAACTGGCTTCTGGTGGTCTTCCGGGTGCGATTCAAGGTGTTGGTGACCATCTTTAAAGAGCTCCATGGCTTAGGACCCGGGTACTTACGAGACCACCTTCTGTTGCTCCCACCGGCCAATACGCTCCCACAGAGAGGGACTCCTCAGGGTGCCGTTGGTCAAACTATGTTAACTGGCAACCCTCAGTGGGAGAGCCTTCTCTGTGGCTGCACCTGCCCTCTGGAACGAATTGCCCCTGGAAATATGGATGATCTCTGACCTACACACCTTTCGCCGTGCCCTCAAGACATTATTGTTCCAAGAAGCTGAGCTGGCCTAAACATGAATTTTAATTGGGGTTTACTTTTAACGATTAGGGCCAAATTATTTAATATGTTTTTAAACTGCTTTTAAATTTTGTATTTGAGTGTGTTTTACTGTTGGCTGTACACCGCCCTGAGTCCTCTGGGAGGGCAGTATAAAAATTAAATAAATAAATAAATAAATAAATAAATAAATAAATAAATAAATAAATAAATAAATAAATTGTGTAATTCCCTTTCATAAATGTTTTCTGATCATCCTACTCAGATCTGCATGTGTGTGTATGTATATATATATATATAAAGCGTACATCAGAAATGCTATGATACCTAACATATTTATTATAAATACAAGACACTCTTGCAGGTAGGCAGATTACAGTACTAAATGAAATTAAGTATGAAACTGTATATTCCTGGTTCGGATCGGAATATGGCTTATTTTATTAAATAAATTGGCTAGATTTATTCATGATTAAATACTAACCATAGTTTACAAACCACAGTGGTTCACATAATTTGCTAAACCAAAAGAGAAAACATAACATTATGGTTCAGTATAATATTTGAGTAATGGCACTGCCAAGTTGTCAATTTCAGATTTCTTACCCTATGTTGTAAAAAATCTGAAGACATTTTATGTATCATAGTCCTAAGAAAATATACATATTAAGGTTATGCGATGATGAGATTATTCTAATTATGGAGTTTGATATTTTATGAAGAATTGTAGCCAGCTTCAGCACATTAGTTTGCTGGTTCTGAGCCGGACTGGGGTTTAGAAACAGCTTCTAAAGCACAGCTGATCATTGGAGGGAACAGCAATGAGAAAAGCAGGGAAAGCTCGGTTTTCCAACCACAGCTGATCATCAGAGAGAGCTCCAGTGAAGCTCCGAAGGGGTAAGAGAAGGCAGTAGCTGTTCTGGGTAGCCATTTTGGGCACTCTGTGTCCCGTTTTAAGCCTCCAAATATGTCGGGCAGCAATCGGTGGCGATGTGCTTTGGCAATCTCTGCAGTCTTGAAGGAATGGAGTGTTTGGAGGCTGAAAACATGACGCATGGAGCCCAAAAACATAAGCAATTGTCAGTGGCAATCTCTGCAGGCAAGAACAGTTTGGGCGGAGGCTGAAGGGTGGGGGCCAGTGGGTGGGCAGGGCTAAATTTGGAGTATAAGACACACAGAAATGTTTAGCCTGTTTTTTTGGGGGGGTGTCTTATACCCCGAAAAATACAGTATATAGACAGCAATAGCACTTAGCACTTAAGACTTATATACCGCTTTACAGCCCTCTCTAAGTGGTTTACAGAGTCAGCATATTGCCCACAATAATTTGGCTCCTCATTTTACACACCTCGGAAGGATGGAAGGCTGAATCAACTTTAAACCTGGTGAGATTTGAACTGCCAAATTGCAGTCAGCAGAAATAGCCTGCAGTACTGCACTCTAACCACTGCGCCACTGCGGCAAATTATGGATAATTATCACACATACACACACACACATATATATATATGGAATTATTTCATGTAAATGGAAAGACATTTATATTCATGATGTTAAGGAATGGAAGTCATATATGTGGTCTTTATCAATTTTTGAAATGTATTTATATTCTAAAAATGCCAAGCTAATTTCCTATGGATTTAATAATTTAAAAATTGAATTAATTTTATATTACGATATAGATCTTATTTTTTCTGTTTTCCTACATTTTTTCTTTTTCCTCTCTATTTTTTAAATTACTGCAATATATGTAATTCCTTTAATAAATTATCACTGATATATTTTTGGTTAGATAGTTTTTAAAATTTTTCACAATGAATATTAATATATCAATAATATCGTTATATTAATGAAATATAACAATCATTTCATCAGCTAGTATCTCTGAAGGAACAGAAACATAGGTAAAGGTAAAGATTCCCCTCGCATATATGTGCTAGTTGTTCCTAACTCTAGGGGGCGGTGCTCATCTCCATTTCAAAGCCAAAGAGCCAGCGCTGTCCAAAGTCGTCTCCGTGGTCATATGGCCAGCATGACTAAATGCCAAAGGCACATGGAATGCTATTACTTTCCCACCAAAGGTGGTTCCTATTTTTCTACTTGCATTTTTTACGTGCTTTCAAACTGCTAGGTTGGCAGAAGCTGGGACAAGTAACAGGAGCGCACCCAGTTATGCAGCACTAGTGATTCAAACCACTGAACTGCCAACCTTTCGATCGACAAGCTCAGCATCTTAGCCACTGAGCCACCGCATCCCCTTAAGAGAAACATAAGTAATTATAGTATCACAGAAGCATTTGAAGATTTCTAATAATTGAAACACTTTTAAAAGATGACTAAAGTTCTTAGGTAAATGAAAGAATTACAATGTAAAATGATGCAAAACCTTATAGTAATAAAAATATTGAAGGATACTTTTGAAGAATGGAATCTGAAAATAGCACACTATCAACATCAATAATGAGATTTGCTTCTCTGGACAGACTCTGTTCAAAAGTTATTATGAAGAAATGACAAATGAGAAAAGAACACATTTTATCTGACAAAACAGAGATGGAAAACAGGGATGTTTCATTGGATCTACATTAGAAACCGGCTGGGTTTTTAACATTTAAAACAGAAATACAAATGACAAAACAAGAAAGTGATCTGAATATATTTTTTTCCTACTGTATTTACAAAAGAGGCTTGGAAAACTCTGGGTGATGAGACAAAACAAGAAATCAAACAAATCCTACAGTATGATGAACTAAAGAATAAGACTATTAGAAGTAAAAGGAAGGAATATAAAGTTGATTTATTTGATCAAAGTTAAAACAAGATATGTTGTTACTTCTGGCAACTATTTATGGACTTTCTAAAAGAAAACAATGTTTTATGTATTTGTTTATAGAAAGGTAAGAGACGGTGTATGGCATAAGGACATAAATGTCATCTTATAGGTAGTAAAGAGTCACTCAATTTGTTTATACTTGTAATGAAAGTTGGAAGTCATTTCTTTTTATATTTCTTTTCTTTAATATAGTCTTACTTTTTCTCTTTTTTTCTTATATCTTTTAGTTCTTTCTATTCTATTATCTTAAAGTTTAGTTTATATTAGATTTTATCATAAGCAAAATTCTTTTAAAATTAATCATATTAAATATATTTCAAAATTGGTCTCTATAAAGCAACAGCTGAAAGAATATTAATAACTGCGTAATTCTAGTTTTCTTCTCTCGACGTAAGAACAATGTTCATTAAACAGTTTTATCTTTAAGGTAAAATTGTAAGATTAATACACATGTGAACTCAAGTACTTAACTTTTGACTTCTCTTTTTCTCATACCTGCATACTGGTAAGCATCCATGGGTATTACAACAAAGTGGCTGAGGGGAAGGTGTTACCTGTCTCAGCACAAAATGGTTTCTATTGGATGGTTAACAGTGCGTAAAACAGATTCCCCTCCCCTGAATGTTGAGATTTTTTCTTAGGCTGGATTTTTGTACTATATTAGGCCTTAAACTCAGGGAAACAAAATCCAACTGCAATCTTATTTATTTATTGGTTCGATTTATATGCTGCCCTTCTCCGGAGACTCAGGGCAGCTTACAATGCGTTAAGCAATAGCCTTCATACTTTTGTGTACACCTGCTTAGTAGGGCTTTTGCCCACACCCCCTCAAGTGGTGTTCTTTTTTTAAAAAAATACAAAGTCAGCTTATTGCCCCCACAATCCGGGTCCTCATTTTACCTATCTCGGAAGGATGGAAAGCTGAGTCAACCTTGAGCCTGGTGAGATTTGAACTCGCAGTAATTGCAGGCAGCTGGCAGCTAAGTGCTACTTAACAGCACTTTAGTCTGCTGCATCACCAAGGCTCCTTTTCACATAAAATTATACAGACTATTATTCTTTTATAATAACGACAGAGTTCCTGAAATACTCTAAAATACAGAGTACTCAATTCTATTTTGCCTCAGTAAAAGTATTCTTTTGAGCATTTTTGCATTGTTTTTGAACTCAAAAGAGTTCAAAATGCTAAATATAAGACAGTTTTTCATCCAAACAGGATACTTGGTTTATCTTTGTTTTCATTTTTTTTCCTGGGGAGATATACTTAGAAACAAAGCTCTAGCTAAATCCATATGCCATTTTATTTTCAAGAATATTTCTAAGACTTACGTGAAACCCAATGCATTAAAAGAAATACAAATCATATTTGAAAGTGAAGCTTTGCAATATGCTTAACTCTTATTTTATTTTAAATTGTAGATTATAAAATAAAAGCTAGATAGACATGAAGTTGGACAGATTCTAAGGGAGATGTTGTCAGATACACTGGCTATCCAACAATATGGATATCAAGCTGAGGATCAAATTTTATTTTCCATGCACTGAATCTGCATTTTAAGATTCCCTAATTTTCCATTTCTATCCATTTTAAAATGGATTGTATTTCAATTGGAAATACAAGTGTTATTTACCAGAACTAATCAAAACTAAATCTAGAGTCATGTGAATAAAGTTATATTACCTTTGCCATATGTCATGGCACAAGATCCCTTGTAGTATGGTAGGATCCCTTCAACCTCTAGGGATCTGGACACTCCCCTTCTGAAACACTGGGGCTTATTCAACTAATGAACTAAATAGCCTGAGCAAGGTAGTGGGATAGGGACTTGGAATTACAATCTGGGGATGATGACTTCTCTCCCCCCTCAACTATCCCTCTCCCCTTTATTAGATCTAGTTCTATTACGACCACTCTGCATTACCTTGCAATCTTAGACTGATCTGCAGCTTCATTTAACCACCTATCCCCCAAGATTATCCTGTATATTCAATCCTAGGTACTTGTCCAGTGGCTCCACCTTATTATTCTTTCTAATCTAATCCTTGGCCATCGCTGATATCAGGACTGGAGGAGATACATACATCGAGAGTCTTGGATTATGGAGAGATAGACCACCTTCTCTTTGTCAATATGACACTGATTTAGTCGCTGTGAGAGGGCGACCCTTTGAGACCTCTACCCATCTCCTTTGGATGGTCTTACTACAATCACAAGACTTCCCATCGTCATGAGAGGATGATGTTGTTCCCGATGTACTGACATTTGTAACATACTGGTCTTCCTTTAACATCTATTCCCTCCCTATTTATATTACCTGTCTTAACCATCTCTTACACTCTTAGAAGAAAATGATCCTTCATCTCCTTCAACTCGCCCCTAACTTCGATGTATTCAACTGCGGAGCTCCTTGCACTGCGAGATTCCCCCCTCTCGCATATATGGCCCTCACAATTATCGAGGGCCGCCCTTGAGGACGGTTTTTGGAACCCCGAGAGATGGTTTGCAAAAAACCGACGGCTTTGGAGTTTTTTAGATAAATTTTTAAATTCTAATTTAAGGAGTCCTGGGAGGGATTGTGGGAATGGATCTGGAGGGATCCATAAATCCACTGAATGGGGTAATGGGTCTGATGATCACGGCGGGGAGGATGGGGACAGAGATCTGACTAAGATGCAGAGGGATGAAACGATTGGAATTAGTATAGTAAATGGGAGGGACAGATATGACGGCAGCAGGAGGCCATATTATGTCTCGGGAGTGCACACTTGATGTTTACGTGCGATTGCGCACTCCGACCCCCAATGCATCGCTCGTTTCCTGGGTTGTTCAGAGCCTCAGTCCCTGAGTCTACGGCTGATGTTGTAATGCCAGATCAGTGGTAAATAAGGCTCCCCTCATTCACGATCTTATTGCGGAGAGGGGTACTGACCTGGCAGGGATCACGGAGACCTGGCTAGGCCAAGAGGGAAGAGCTCCCCTTGTGGAAATGTGCCCGCCAGGTTTTCGTGCATTTCATCAGCCAAGGCCTCAGGGAAGGGGTGGGGGAGTGGCAGCAATTATTAGAGAAAGTCTTTGCCCGAGGGAGGCCACTGTTCCTCAGATAGCTGGATGTGAGTCCCTCCTTGTGAAGTGGGGTCGGGGAATACAGATGGGCCTACTGATTACGTACCTGGCTCCCTGCCACGTAACAGTGGCCCTGCCTGAGCTGCTTGATGTTATAGCCGGGGTGGCGGTGGAAACCCCCAGACTTATTGTTATGAGGGATTTTAACCTTCCATCTGCTGGTGAAATGTCGGAGTCAGCTCGGGAGTTCATGGCTTCCATGGCGGCCATGGACCTGACCCAGGTAGTTAAAGGCCCCACCCACTTGGGGAATCATACTCTGGATTTGATTTTTGTCTCGGACCAGTGGCTGAATGATCTTAAAATAGGGGATATAGACATCAAGCCCTTGTCATGGTCTGATCATTCTTTCCTTCGCATGGACTTTCAAGTCACTTCCACCCACTGCAGGGAGACAGAACCGACCAAATGGTTCCATCCCAGGCACCTGATGGACCCTGAGAGATTCCTGACGGAGCTTGGGCCATTTCCTGAGACTCTGGCTCACAACTCGACTGAGGATCTAGTGGTCGCCTGGGACAGGGCGGCTACTGAGGCCTTGGACCGCGTCATGCCTTTGCGGTCTCTGACCCGATGCCGATCTCGACTAGCTCCTTGATTTTCCGAGGAGCTGAGAGAGATGAAGTGTCGGAAAAGATGCCTGGAAAGCAACTGGAGGACAAGCCAATCTGAATCTGACCGAACACAGGTGAGATCCTATATTAAGACCTACCTAGTGGCGATAAAAGCGGCGAAGTCTAACTACTTCTCCACTCTTATTGCATCTGCAGAGAACCGCCCAGCTGCGCTGTTCAGGGTGACCCGCTCCCTACTTCAGGTGGCGACGCGGGAAGATCCCTTACAGGGACGAGCTGAGGATTTTGTGCAATTCTTGCATGATAAAGTTGTTCAGATTCGGGATGGCCTGAACTCCGATTGGGTAGATCCAGGGGAGGAGACGGGGGTAGGTCTTGAGAGCGTTATCTGGGAGGAGTTTGACTCTGTAGCTCCTGAGGACGTGGACAGGATTCTGGGAAAGCTTAATGCTGTCACATATCTATTGCACCCGTGTCCATCCTGGTTGGTACTGGCCTCCCGGGAGATTACACAAGGCTGGCTCCAGGGGATTATAAATGCTTCTCTGAGTGAGGATTTCTTTCCCGCCGCCTTGAAAGAGGCGGTTGTGAAGCCCCACCTCAAGAGGCCTTCCCTGGATCCAGCTTTATTATCAAACTATCATCCAGTCTCCAATCTTCGCTTCGTTGCGAAGGTTGTTGAGAGTGTGGTGGCACGACAACTACCCCGATATCTGGATGAAGATGTCTATCTGAATCTGTTCCAGTCGGGCTTCAGGTCGCGATACAGCACGGAAACTGCATTGGTCGCGTTGGTTGATGATCTCTGGAGGTCCCGGGACAGAGGTTGCTCCTCTATCCTGGTCCTATTAGATTTCTCAGCGGCTTTTGATACCATCGACCATGGTATCCTACTGTACCGGCTGGAGAGATTAGGAGTAGGGGGCACCGTGCTTCGGTGGTTCTCCTCCTTTCTCTCTGACAGTTCGCAGTTTGTGTTGGCAGGGGGACAGAGGTCGACCTCGTGGCACCTTATTTGTGGGGTGCCGCAAGGATCGGTCCTCTCACCCCTTCTGTTTATGTAAAACCGCTAGGCGAGATCATCCGTGGTTTCGGGATGCATGTTCATCAATATGCTAATGACACTCAGCTATACATCTCCACCCCAGACCACCCCAACGATGCCCTTACTGTGATGTCCCGTTGCCTGAAGGCCGTACGGATCTGAATGGGGAGAAACAAATTCAGACTCAACCCCTCCAAGACTGAGTGGCTGTGGCTTCCAGCATCTTGGTATAGTCAGCTGGTACCATCACTGACAATTGGGGATGAGACCTTGCTCCCCACAGAGAGGGCCCGCAATTTGGGTGTCCTCCTGGACTCACGGCTATCTTTAGAAGACCATTTGACGGTCGTGGCCAGGGGGGCCTTTTATCAGGTTCGCCTGATCCGCCAGTTGCGTCCCTTTCTGGATCGGGATGCCTTGCGCACAGTCACTCATGCCCTAGTCACCTCCCGTATGGACTACTGCAATGCTCTCTACATGGGGCTCCCCTTGAAAAGCACCCAGAGGCTTCAATTGATCCAGAATGTAGCTGCGCGGGTGATTATGGGTGCATCTTGTTGCGCCCATGTAACACCTCTCCTACGCGAGCTGCACTGGTTCCCGGTGGTCTTCCGGGTGCGATTCAAGGTGTTAGTAATCACCTTTACAGCGCTCCATGGCTT
Organism: Coluber constrictor foxii; assembly: GCA_038048745.1. Classification (NCBI taxonomy): domain Eukaryota; kingdom Metazoa; phylum Chordata; class Lepidosauria; order Squamata; family Colubridae; genus Coluber; species Coluber constrictor. The sequence continues at coordinate 79,598,608 of CM075961.1, forward strand.
AGGGCCTGGGTACTTACGAGACCGTCTTTTGCCACCAATAGCCTCCCACCGATCAGTTCGTTCTCACAGGGAGGGACTACTCAGGGTACCGTCAGTCAAATTGTGCTGACTGGCGACTCCCAGGGGAACGGCCTTCTCTGTAAGGGCTCCAACCCTTTGGAATGAACTGCCCCGATATACAAAACATCCCTAATCTCCGTGCTTTCCGCTGTGCCCTCAAGACCCTGTTCAATCAGGCGGGGCTAAGCATGTTATCTGGGAATGATTAAAATATTACATAATTCTGGGTTTTATTTAATTTGGGCTAAACTATGCTATAATTTTAATTATCAATTTTATGATGTTTATGTATCTTTTATTTTTTCTTGACTGTACACCGCCTTGAGTCCTGCGGGAGAAAGGCGGTATAGAAATATAATAAATAAATAAATAAAGATGAAAGGTGATTTGGTTAGATCTATTAACCACCCAATTTATTCGTTTGCCAATCCTCAATGTTATCCTAAAGAAATAAAATACTTTGAACAAATGCCATCAAATAAAAGTATATTTTGTTCTTACTTTGGTCTCTTTCTTAATGATTGCTGAGGTGGTGTGGCTGCCTTTGGTTCTGGAGACTCTGGCGGTGAAGGGTCTCCACCAAGAAGCTCTGGAGGAAGTGGGAGATCTGTAAGCAAGTGCCGTGGTCTCTGTTCTTTCTCTTTCTTCACAGACTTCAGAGGAACAATCTCCTTTGGACTAAAGCACCGGAGAAAAGAAAAGTGTTATGAACTATTTAGGAAACTGATCATTGTTCCATGTCTCCAAGGTTTAACACAGATGGATATAATTCAGTTGCTACAATTATAATGTTACTGATAGAAATATCTAGAGGAAATCAATGTAACCGAAAGTTGCACCATTTTAACATTGTAGTTCAGTACCTAATATGCAGCTGAAATTTCAAAATTCTGGGGGTTTAGTAAATGTGTCATTTTTAATGCAATGGAAGGGGAAAAAATAAAAGTACACAATCATTAATTGAACTAATTTAAGTATAAAACACACCTTTTTTTCCCTAAAAGGGGATGTAGCCCTGCCCACCCACTGGCCCCCACCCTTTGGCCTTTGCCTCCCAGCAGTTACCTCTTTGCAGCACACAGCAAGAAAAAACAGCTCCTTTCAGCTTCAGCACAGCCTAATTAGCACAAGTTGATTGGATCGGCCTCCCGACTCTCAGCTGTATTGCGCAGGCCTCTCATGCTTGCTGCAAGGAGGAAAATTGCTGGAGCAGATTTTTTTCCCCCTTATACTAATCAAGCTATGCTGAAAATGAAAATGAAAGTAAAGCAGGCTGTTTGCTGCAACAAGGCAAAATTGTGTTTCACATAAAATTTCACAATTTGTTCTGCACACTTCTGCTGCATAATTCTCAAGATGGTGTTCTGTGGATTGGTGGATAGAATTGCCTTTTTTAAAGATGGAAATTTAGTTGCCTGGGTTCTGTGTCATAGTCCAACACATTTACAAAAACAGGCATTAAATCCAAATATTAGAAATTGACAATACCTCTTTTTCTCTAACAATTACTACTTTTCTACAGCGTCTTTCTTCCAAAGAACTTTTGAAGCAAAAAATAAAATTTTAAGCAATATTTCTAAAATAATAGTCATAGTACACAAACAAGATATACATTTCTGTCTAGAATTACTTTAGGTTCATCAGACAGTCTTGCTGCACCATTCAAGATCTCAAAGGAACATAAAATTCCACCTCTGCATACTCAGATATCTAAATATTATGCTATCACTATGATACTTATTAGTTATGATTTCCCTACAGCATGATGAATATTTGAATCTGGAGAAAGACTCAAATTAACAGAAAGAAAATGGAAAGAGGCGTTGGACTTACCGTGAACGCCATTTCTCCAGGGACTGCACAGTGGGTCAGGAGTGGGATGATCCAGTTGGTCTGGCCAGTCACTGAGTCGAATTGCTTTGGCCACGTCTCCTCGTTTCTCGGTTGCCTCCAATTTTGTTCGACGAATCCAGATCTAAAAGACAACCTCTGCCAATAGTTAGCAAGAAGTCGTGAAAGGAGTACTAGATGGGAGGGGCTGACCACTCCGCAGCCCCCAGAGAAACGGCGTTCATGATAAGTTCAACACCTCTTCTCCCAGAAGGTTGCGGAGTGGGTCAGGACTGGGACATACCCAAATTCGTCAGCCCTACGGGTGGGCAACCTGTGAAATAGGAGGCCTCGAGGTCAGGTGTACCTGTTGGAGGACGCTCCTGCCGAAGGCAGCCTCCGCAGAAGCGAAGACATTGAAGTGATAATGTTTAATAAAAGGTACAGGAGTAGTCCAGGTAGATGCCCGGCAAATTTCCTTAAGGGAGGCCTGAATGGCCCAAGCAGCGGTGGTGGCTTCACTGCGAGTTGAATGAGCAGCAACACGCCTCGGAGGGGCGTGCACTGTGCTTCATACGCCCGGGAAATACAAGCCCAGATCCAGCTTGGCCAATAGTGGCCAAGGATACTTTAGAGCCCAACGAGGTGGGTTGAAAAGATACAAATAGAGCCTCGGTGCGCCTGGAAGGTGCCATCTGCGAGATGTAGATCTTAATAGCTATAGGGACATCCAGAGTGTGCCATTTGAATTCCAGCAGCTGGGCTGGTTTGAGACAGAAATTGGGAAGAATGACCTCCTATTCCCGATGAAATTGGGAATTAATTTTTCGAACAAAGGACGGATCCAGGCGGAGGATAACTCTGTCTGTGTGTATAATACAAAGGTCAGGCCGAATGGAGAGGGCCGCCAGTTCTGAGATGCGGCAGGCCGAAGTAATGGCCACCAAGAAGGCAACCTTTAGAGACAGGTACCGGAGGCTCAAAGTACGTAAAGGCTCGAATGGTGGTTCTATGAGGGTCTTTAGTATCTGCGGCAAGTCCCAGGTGGGATACCGGTGGACTACAGAGGGACAAAGATTGCGGACGCCCCGTAAAAACCTGTGAATGGATGGTTGACGAAACAGCGGAGCGCCATCCCTAGGTGACAGTACCATGGAGAGTGTGGCAACATGGTGTTTGAGGGTGTTGAGCGCCAGTCCTTTATGGAAACCATCGTGGAGGAGCTCCAGGACTGTGGGACAGAAGCTGAAAGGGGATTAATTTCGCGCGCAGAGCATCAAGAGATAAATACTTTCCAGGTGATGTTGTAGAATCTGATGGTCGACTGCTTTCTGTCCACCTGCATGATGTGGATGACGTCCTCTGAGTAGAGCGCCTCCTTTAGGTGGAGCCCCTCAAGAGCCAGGCAGTTCGATTGAGCCATTGGGGCTCCGGGTGGTTGACAGCCCCCTGGCTGAGAGACACCCTCTCTGGAGGGAACTGCCAAGGACGTGCAATGAAGAGGGCCACTAGTCCGAGAACCAAGACCTCCTTGGCCAATGTGGGGCGACAACTTCTGCTTCCTCCATTATTATTTTGCGTATCACTCGTGGGATTAATGGCAGGGGCAGGAAGGCATAAAGGAGCCCCGGTGGCCAGGGGCAATGGAGAGCATCCGTGTTCTCTGCTCCCAGAGATGGGTAGCGAGTGATAAAGCGTGGAAGGTGAGCGTTCGCCGACGTGGCGAACAGATCCACTTGAGGTTGCCTTGGAAGAGATCGGGGTGGAGATGCCATTCTGACGGTTCCACCATGGTCCGATTGAGGAAGTCTGCCTGGAGGTTGTCTTTGCCAGTGATGTGATCTGCCCGGATGGAGATGAGGTGAGCCTCCGCCCACCTTCCAACCTGAAGAGCCTCCCGCATCAACGTCCTGGATCTTGTCCCTCCCTGGCGATTTACGTCGGCTTTCGCCGCTACGTTGTCGGTAAGTATTAAGATATGTTGTCCCTGAATTGTCTTTTGGAAGGACAGAAGGGCCAGGCAGATCCCCCGGAGTTCTAGCAGATTGATGTTGGACTGCGACTCCTGTGGTGACCAACAACCTTGAGCCACTTGCCTGCTCAAGTGTGCCCCCCATCCGTGTAGACTGGCATCTGTTGTAATGACGAGTGGTTGATAGTCCGTGAAGACGCATCCCTTGTCCAGGGCTGGGGAGAGCCACCAATGCAATGACCGGCGAACTGACAGAGGAACCCTGACCTTGGTGTGGGAAGCAGCACTCTTGGCACATTGGTGCAGTAGGAGGAAACATTGGAGACTGCGCGCATGGAGTCAGGCCCAAGGCATGATGTTTATGCATGATGCCAGTTTTCCTAACAGTGTCAATAGGGTGAGTTTGGTCACCGTCGGCTCCAGGAGGATTTGACAGATGAGAAGTCTGTCCCTCCTCTCCTGGGAAAGGAACATGTGTCCCGCTCGGGTGTCGATTATTGCCCCGAGGTGTGTTAATTGAGTTCGGGGTTCTAGTTGGCTTTTGGGCAAATTGACTAAGAACCCGTGTTCTTGTAGGACCTGTAAGGTCAGATGGAGATCGGCTTGCGCCCGTGGAAGGGTGGGAGCCTGAACTAATATATCATCCAGGTAGGCTTGAAGCCATACCGGGACAGACCGTAGATGTGCTACCAGGGCCGCTAAGACCTTCATAAAGCTGTGTGGGGCCGATGCCAGGCCAAATGAGAGGGCACGATATTGAAGATGTCACCCCGCGTAGCTGAACCTGAGATAACACCAGTGGGCCGGCAATATAGGTATGTGTAGGTAGGCCTCAGAGATGTCTATGGAGGTTAGGAAGTCTCCGGGCCTGATCCCCTCTAGGATGGACTTCAGAATGTTCATTTTGAACCTCCTGTAGATAAGGTGGGTATTCAATGATTTTAAGTTGAGATTCGCTCTCCAGCCCCCCGAGCGTTTCAATACCACAAAAAGGATTGCATAAAATCCCTGTCTCCATTGGTCTGGAGGAACCTCCTCCACAGCTTTGATATCTTATAAATGTTGTATGGCAAGCTCCATGAGCTGAGCTTGCGATGGGAATTGGAGACAGGGCATGGTACAAAGTGGTTTGGGGGGCTGGAAAGGAATTCCAACGGAAGTCCAAATTCGATGGTGTGAAGAACCCATTGGTCCGTTGTAATATGGGCCCACCTGTCTACAAAGAGGCTCAACCTGCCTCCTATGGGGGCATTGAGAAGAGAGTCATTTCTGACGGTGGAACTGACGGCTGCCAGTTCCACGAAATGACTGCATAGAAGGGCTGTATGACTTAGGCTTGTCCCGAAAGGAACCCCTGTCCTGTTGGCAAAAGGATCCCTGAGAGTAAGGATGTTGGCTAGTGCTCCTGAGGGGAAAAACAGGAAGGCTGCCTACAGTAGTAGGGTGTCGCCCAGCGATCCGCCCTTCTAGTGGCGGAAGGCAAAGCTTTCTTCCTATCTTTGTCCTCAAGCAATAAAGGTTCGAGAGAGTCGCCAAACAATTTAGACCCTGTGTATGGGGCAGAAGCGAGACGCCATTTAGCTTTTAAATCGGCTGGCCATTGGCACAGCCACAATAAGCGTCGCGAGATGACTGATGATGCCATCACCCGAGAGGCATACTTAGCTGCCTTGAGCGTGGCATTGGAGGCAAATTGGGTGGCTGCAATTATTTTGTTGAGGTCCTGGTGGACCCGGACCTCCTGGGCAGGTAAGCGAGATGAGCAGGTGGAGAAAGAAGCCGCAGTAGCGGCCTGTATCGCCCATGCTGAGGCCTGCTGTGCTTTCTTGAAAGACAGGTCAAATTTCCTATCCTCAGACTTAAGGCCCTCAGAGGTGTCTCCTTAAAGATAGGGGGAAGGGGATGAAAGAGCAGCCACTGGGCCATCCACTGAAGGTACCTGCAGAATTGTAGCTACTGTAGGTTCCATATTATAATTACAATGATCAGTACCGCTGGGAGTTGGAAGAGACGCCAGGTTGGACCATTGTTTGCGGACCAGGACGGTGAATAATTTGGGTGCTGGAATGAAAAGCTGCTTGGCAACTGGTTCAGAGAAGATACCATGGCCGGTCGAAGTTGAGGCAGAAGTGGTTGTAGCAGGATCCACAGGCCTGAGGTGACCTTTGCCTTGTGCAATAGCGATTTGAACAGATCCTGAGAGAATAGGCCCGTGAAGGCCGGAATGTCTGGAGAGGCACCTTCGTCATCTGAGAGGTCAGTGTCTCTCAGCGGCTCGTCCTCCAGGCCAAGATCAGCACTGCACCTGGATCTCGTTGGAGACCTGTCAGGGGAGTCAATGAGGCTGGCTGAAGGAGAAACTCGGGTACGCCGAGAATGAAGGCACAGACGATGAACGGTGTTCCTGGATGCCCGTTGCAATGCCATGCAAGATGGTCTTGGCAATTAAGTGTTGAACTGCCTCAGGCAGATCCTGTAAGTTCAAGTGGTAAGAAGTCTGTGCAGGTGAAGGGTCCTGCGGGTTAATTGCACAAGCAAAGGGGTCCCCTTTTTGCTGATCTTTGAAGGGTGAAGAACTTGCACATTGTTGGTCGGTTCTCTCAGGGGACAATGCTCTGGAGAGGTCAATGTCAACCTCAGCCTCCTGGTCACAGGAATCAGACCGGGCCGTAGCAGCAGTGACTTCAAGGTCTGCTCTCCCCTTTTCGGCCTGCAAATATTGGTGTTCCAACACCTTTTGGCATCGTTGAAGGTCCTTGAGTTCGCTCTGAGATTGACTAGACCTTCTGCCTGAAGCAGAGGTGGCCTTGCAGCCAGTCTCAGCCCTGTTGTCAGATGACCATTCCACCATAGTAAGGTTGCTATATTGGACAATGGCCTGCACCCCTTGATGAATAATGGGCGGCTTTCCCAGAAGTCTGGAGTATGCCAGCACCAGAAGTGGCTAAATAAGGAGCTGAAGACAACAGAGGGGCGCTGTGTGCAGAGCTGGAATTAACCTTCGGTGAAGTCTGGAACAAAGGCTGGGTTTTTTTGTCAGCTAAAATGGCCACCGGACATGGAAGAGTGCAATCAAAATGGCCACCATGGTGTATAAAATGGCTGTCTATGAGGATCATACTCAGAAAGGCGCCAAAATGGCCGCTCCAAGGTGACCGCTTCAAATGTAGCAATTAGCCACCCAATTCATCCTGCAGTAATAGTCACCCGCAACTCAAAGGGGTAACCCCGATAAAGCTACCCTGTGGCGATCAGACTTGGTGATAGACATGCCACAGTCTTTGTGCTCGCACCTCCGAGGAGCACCGGTTTTCAAATGGCGGCCGTTGGCGCGTTGTTGAAAGCACAATGGCAGGCGCTATTGAGGCGAGTCCGTGGCTAGCAGCCCAGGCGAGTGCAGCCCAGCGATCCTGCAGCTAGAGGCTGGAGGAGCAGCTGGTGTTTATTCCATAGGCAGCGACGTGCTGGGAGCACTCGCGCCAATCAGCTGTAGAGCGGGCAGCAGCAGCAGCGTTTTCAGCCTTAGTCTGAAGTGGCAAACTCGCACAGCACAGAATAGAATGAAAGGTAGAATCGAGTAGAAGAACTGAATCAGGAGTGGAGAACTCAGTAAAACCGTTTGGTCAGATCACTGAGTTGAAGAAAACTGGAGGCGATGGAGGCACGAAGAGGCGTGGCCAAAGCAATTCTACTCAGTGACTGGCCAGACCAACTGGATCATCACACTCCTGACCCACTCCGCAGCCTTCTGGGAGAATAGTGCAAAACTATAATCTGGCTAAGAAAAATCAGGTCACAGCCACAGCAAAAATTGGTCTTGCACAATCCTCCCATCATCCTCTGTGTGCAAAAGGAGACATATGAAAACAGGGTAACATGTCCAGCAAGAGGAAAAATGAAGGCAGCAACCAAGATGGCCAAGTTGACCACCACCACCACCCCAAAAATAAATATCTGATTTAAGATCATCTTTCCTGCCTCCAAATACAGCAATCAATATGCATCAATACACATTGGCTATTTAGGGGGAACAATGGCTCAAAAAGCACACTGCTCGCCTATTTAAAAATTCTCTAGTCATGCATTCAGAGCTATGTTCATAAAAAGCACTGCAAGGCAAGAGTAAACACTGAAAACAAGTAGGATTATCAACCAATTCGTTTATGTCTAAAATTATCCTGACCAGTGGACTTCCGGTTTGGCGTCGCATCGAGACAGCCAGGGAAATAGAGGGCTGTCAAACTGCCGCCGATGGGTCTTCGGACTGGAACCGAAGGGACGGGGAAGAAAGAGGCGTACCCCAGACGACCAAGAGGAACAGGCAAATTCCTCGGAGGTCAGAGGGTTCTCTCTGTGAGTTGGCGGCAGGGGGGGGCAGCGGCAGCCATTGCGGTTGCCACGAAGATGGGACAACCAGACTAAGAGATGTGCAGGAGGAAAGTGGAGCGAAACGGAGCTTTCTGAAGCGGGTGAATGACAACCACCCCAGGCTTGCAACAACGCTTAGAGCAACATTTTTAACTATAAGACCCCTAGCTTTAAAATAGCAGCTAAAGAACAAAGGGGCTATGGAAAATTTTAAATTGTAACTTTAAAGAGACAAAACCCCGACAAATAACTAACTCTTGAACAGAACTAATGTGATTAAATATCAAGACACAGTGAAGACTGGATTTTTAAAAATGTGAACTGGATCTTAAAAAAGATTTAATATTCTTAAAATCAAAGGAAGAACAGTAATTAAATTGGACTATTATATAATTGAAACAAAATGGATACTTGCATGACTAATGGAAAATATGGATTGTAGAGGGACACCTTCTGGTTTAAAAAGGAACATTGTAATTCATCTTTGTTATGGAAAATTCTGAACTTTACAGATAGCGGCCTAGGGATTTTGTGGCAGAGGTTTTTTTTCTTGTCTGCAGGCAGTTTGATTTTGGTGAAAAGAAAAGGAAATTACAATGGAACTCCTATAATTGGAATAATAATAATTTTAAAAACTGGCTCAGGAATAAAAGAAGGATCTAGCACAGGCTCAAGAGAAGGGAACTTGATGCATTATATCCGAATAAAAATAAAAAAGTTTAATATGACATATGGAAGACAAAATTTGAAGACTTTGAAAATGGAAGGAAGTGCTAGCAGGCAAGAAAATGAAGAAATAACGAATACATGGCTGGAAGATTAAAACAATGTGTTTAAAAATAAAATAATGGATAGATGGATAGTAATAATAAAAAGGAGGTTTCTATAGATAAATACAGATGAATAAGAATATGAGAAGAATATGACATATATAAAATTGAAATATTGATGGAAATTTAAACTGTCAAAAAAAAAGGATAATGATAAATATGATTAACTGAAATAAACAATGTATAGATCGATGGAAACAATCAAAAGAGGACCATGCTGGGATTAATAGTAAAACTATGATTATGCAGCCAAAAAATAAAAATGATTATGCTGTGTTTAACAGCCAAGAAACAAAAATGAGTATGCTGTGTTCAACAGCCAAAAAAACCCCAAAAATGATTATGCTGGGTAGGACAGCAAAATAAAGAGGATTTTGCTGGGAGTAACAGTAAAAATGAAATGATTATGATGGGTTTAACAACAAAGACACAGATAATGATGCTGGGTTTAACAGTAAAAATAAAATGACTATGCTGGGATTAACAGCCAAAAAAAAAATTATCATGCTGGATAGGACAGCTAAAATAAGGAGGAGTATGTTCAGATTAACATACATTTTAACAGTAAAAATGAAATGAATAAGTTGGGTTTAATAACAGAAATTAAGATGTTAATGCTGAGTTCAACAGTAAAAATAAAATTTTTATGCTGGAATTAACAGCCAAAAAATAAAAAATTTTATGTTGGGAATAGTAAAAATGAAATGATTGTGTTAGGATAAATAGTAAAGTAATGAAGATGATTATATTGGGAGCAATAGTTAAAATATTTTTTAAATGCTTACAATAACTGTGATGATTTATATTGTTAAAATATATCCATCTAAGCAAAAAGAAAGATGGAATGATATTTGGTTAGGATTTAAAATTTAAGTAACAGGTTTTTGGGATAATGGCATAGTTAAATTGATAGAATTTAGGAAAATAATTGAGTAAAATATTAAGTTGTGTTAATTGAAAAATAAGACTTGTTAATTATTTGTATTAATTTGTAACTGGATCAATGCTTCATTTTAGAAAAGATGTGTTTTATGTTTTTAAAAAAATTCAAAAAAAATTCAAAAAAATAAAAAAAATTATCCTGACCAGCAATACCTATCAAGCATTTTAGATAAAGCCCTTTCCTAGCAGGCTATCCAAGTTATTTTCTATTAAGGAGGTACATCTTTCGTATCTTGCAAGAAATTCCCATTCCTGTCCACATTACTAGAAATTCAAGGCTTCAGAAGCAGCAAGCAGGTTACTGCTCCTGAAAATTCTATTGGCTGCAGAATTTACTTCACCAGCTCAACAGTTTTCAGATACCAATTTCTGCATCAGAACTCAGCGAAATGAACAATATATTACAAGTCTTTGTAGAATAGCAGTGTCTACAAACCTTACCTTTCCAACTCATCTTCCCCAGGCAAGATTGGTGGCAAAGGGAGTGGAGGCAACGTTGATGTTTTCAGATGAGGAACAGCTATGGTCACAGAACCATGTCCCTTTGAGGAGGATTGCATGGTGGGCTGGGAGTTAGCCTGAGAAGTCAAGGTCGCTTTAGAAAGGGCAGAAAATGGTGGAGGAACTAAAGCAGGGCTGTGAATGGTAGATGACTGGGCAGATGGCAGAGGGGGAACAACCGGCAATGGAGGCAAAGGGGGCAATGGTGGAGGAATCTGAGGAGGTGGGGATGATGTTGGTAAAGGAGGGAGTGACTTTACAGAAGGCAAAGGAGGTTGGACCTCTTGCTCAGAGGTCTCTATTTGTTTTGGAGTCACAATTTCCTCCTTTGCTATAACAAGTTTCGTATTTTTTGTTCCCACAGTTTTTGAGTCTTTAACCAAAGCAAGACGTTTCTTTTCAGAATTTTCTATTGTCTTTGTTTTGACAGGCTCAGGAGTTGTTTTCATCTCTGCATTGTGTTGTGGAGCATTTACCATCACCAGATCATGAGGACATTTTTCAGGCTTAGCCACTTTTACCTTCCTGACATCCGTTATAGACTCTTTTACTTCAGCTAAATTATTTTCTTTTCTAGACACCAAGCTAGATGAGTCCTTGATCTCCTTTCCATCAATTTTTGCTGCTGCGGCTGCAGCTGCAGCCCTCTCCTTTTTCTTCCTACTCAGCTCGGCTCCTAAACTGGAGGTCAGTGGTAGCCGAGCAGGTGATATACTGGAATGGCGACTGCGAGACCCAGTTCTCTGTTTTTTGTTATGAGATGAAGAATGCCTTGAATAAGTAGGACTTCTGCTTCGGGATTTCATGGGCTTCCTGTGAAAACAAAATAGGATAAATCAGAATCCAGTAGGACCTTAGCTGCCATACTTTTATGTAAAAATCAACCTCTAATTCTCAAGAAGTTAGCTCAATATTTTATGTTCTGTATTTCTATTACACAATGTATGTTTCTTTTGAGATTACAAGATATGTGAGCATAGCCACTGCAGTTTGTAAACCATGTTTAAATGCTACATGAATTCAGCTGATTTATTCATCAAACCATGGTTAAAATAGGTCATGGTTTAGGCATTTCAGAACCCACACTATTTATAGATACCAACCATGACCCTTAAAATTCCAGTACATTCCTCAACTTACAGGTTTCTCTGCTTTCTTCTTGGATTCACTTGTGCATAGGCTGAAACTGTAGCTTCCATTCACTTATAACACAATATAGCAATCTTTATAGTACCATATGTTAAAATAAAAAGGGGTCAAACATTTTAAGCCTGTATATATTTAGATCTTTTGCCTGGAATCTAGAAACCATGATATATCACTATTTGCATGTGCAAAAACAAAGATATATACTCCCTGCACAAAACAAGGCAGACATTTTTAATATTTACTATGAAGTTGTTCTTTAAAGTGTTCTAGCTGAAAGAGAGATGGGAGAGAGGGAAACTCAGCTGCCTTTGCTTGGATCAGCACTGCCTTCAAGTTTCACTTTCCCACATTGGTGGTTACTCTCCCAAGATGCCCTTAAATGTTCTGTGTAATCAGAAAATAGCCTCACTGAAATTATCTATCCCACCAATAGAACTGAGAGTTCAATGGCAGCTCAGAAAGGAAGTAAATTTTCAGTTCTGTTGTTCAACATAGGCTATGTACTTTCTACTTTAGTGTAGCAGGTAAGAAAGAGACCGTTCCCAGCCAGAAAAGGTTGTGTGACTGTGAGCCAGCCGCTTTTTTTTTAGTCCAACCTAGGTCACAGAGTTTTGATTAAAAAAATAAGAGGAAGGGGTGCTATATGCCCTATCTAGAGCTTCTGAAAAATTATAATTAACAATTTAAAAATTAAAGGAACTAATAAGACCAAAACTCAGTAAGTGTCAGAAATCCATACACTGGTTCTCAGTTTTTCCTAGTCCCTCCCTGACATTGAGCTGTCTCAGTTCTAACATTACTGGACAAAACTGTTCTAACAATCAGATCTCAGCAGATTAGTAATCTTATCTAAATCATTTCTAATCCCAAACACTCCAACAAAACAAATTTTTGCAGTTAATTATAGGAAGGTGAGAATATATGTAATCCTGAGGTCTAACAGAAGTACTTCAGGCCTTTGCAGTGTAGGTTACTAACCTAGAATTTAGAAAATACAGTAAACTTGAAATGTGAATGTTGCCTGCCTCCTTACTTTTTTTTAATCAGTGAAATATATAAAAAGCTGCCCCTTTATTTTGTTACTTCATTGTTTTCTGATTATTTAAAAGTTACCAGAAGGGAAACATGTAGCTAGGGATGAACTTTGGAGTCCCTAGTACTATCTGAGCTTAGTTGTTTGCAGACCTTTCATTACTCAACCAGGTAACATCATCAGTGCTACAAAGTGTGAAGTTTGATCCCTGTTTATATATTATTTATATTTTAACATTTTAACTGTTTTAAAACTTTAATATTTTCATTTGTATACAATACAGCTACCCAAGAAACAGTAGTTTCTAGAAATCTGGTTGCCTGGATCATTACATATGCAAGATTGTACAAACAGTTGTTTATGACAGACACTATTGATTTAAATTAAGCTCATAGATAAATTAGGCCATGAAAGAGGCCAGAAGTAGCAGTAAGTAGTCCACAAAGCCAATAAGGGCTAATTAAACATGACTGAGAAAAGAACATCACTAGTCAGTATGGCAGCACTCATCCTTAGGCCAATTATTCCAATTTTCTTTCAAGTTTTGAATAAGCTATCAATATGTCACTATTTGCTATTTTAGGCAGTTTAAAGTTTTTTCATGCCTTTCAATATGAAAAGAGCTAGTTGTACTCTTGGGGATAGTAAAGTCATAACTACTGATGTTATTCTGGAAATATAAGGACAGACCTCTATCAAGAGCAAAGGGGAATGTTCTTTCTTGAATGAATAACATTCAAGTTAATTTCTTAAATGTAACTAGTCAAAAGCAGGATTCTCTCCTTGCAATGGTTTTGTCATTATCAGAAAACACCAATTATCTAAAGGAATTCAATAATAACGAGAGTTGTTTTGGCTGAAAGATGGTTATGGAATGCATTCACTGACTGAGTTCACACATCGTACTATTCTATTTGTTTTGAAAGCTATGATGGTCTAATTTTACCACAATATGCAGACTACAATACTGGATTCACCCAGTACAGTAAATCATAACTCAAACCACAAAATTAAGTGACATGTGAACCAACCACAAATAAATATTTATGCTTCGGGGCACACTTCCAGGTAAGGCAATATATAGTATTCTCTCGTTCTTCATACACTCCAAGAGAGCACTCCCAGACTGAAGTTTATGGTCATTCATTCACAGCACACAACTTGTATGTTCCTCTTGCTTTCTATCTGAGACAATTCACTTTTATCCAAATACTGAGGTACAAGAGGTTTTTGAAATACAAAGACTCAGTGACTTTAAAATAAGAGCAAAACTTTACTGGTTACATAAATGTTTGTTCTCATACACACACATACACAATTACTCAAGTTTTCCCCAACTAGGCTGACAGGCACTAACTAGAGCTAGAGAGATAGAAGCCACCAAATCTGGTACCAAACAGAACTCAAAGAGTGAGTGGATTTTAGGAGCCCTTTTAGCCCTCCCAAAGTCCTTGCTTTGTTGATTCACAAGTTTCGTAGCTGTAGATCAGATGGCAGCATGCTCCATGTACTCAGACTCAGCTTCCTTTGTCTAGCTCAGCTAACTTTTTTCCTTTAGACTTAGTTCCTTCTTAACTACCTCCTTAAAGGGATCTTTTAGACAAGAGTACTGGCTTATTGTCTTCCCTGCTTATGTGTCTTCTTCATCTTTATCTATGGCAGCTTCAGCCTAATTTCACAATATACAGTATTCCTCAGAATTCAGGTCACCAAAATATACTAATAAATCTGCAACTAAATCCTTTATATATATTTGAGCTCTAGCGACCCAAATCCCAGTTCTCCAAACTTCAAGTTAGTAGTCTGCCAATCCCTGCTTATTTAGGAATCCAACTTGAGAATTAGCTTTTGAACTCACTAGAGACATCTCATTTCATAGTGTATTGTACCAAACATTATAAGAAGCCATTCCCTGTTAATATGGTCAGTTTAGAGGAAGGGCATCTGTTTAGAGGAAGGGCATCTGTTTTTATATAAGACTCTAGTGGAGAAAGTGAGTTAAAAATGGTTTAAGAATTTCAGAACCGAACATATGTAGGTAAATGGGAAAAAGAGTTGGCAAACTAGAACACCAGACAAAGCTTTGTAAAGCTTATAAAATAAAATAAAAGAGAATATAAAAAATGAACAGGAATGAGATGCCTCCTTGCAGCTTCACATATTTAAATATACAATACTTATTGTTTGCTCTACTCAAGCCCATTTACTCAACATATCATAAAGACTCAACCAAGTCACTTTCATAAGTTTTCTAAACTTATGAATGTTAAGATGTTTACCCATATTAACCAATCCTTTCTCAATAGACATGGAGATGCTTTCCTGATATTTGGCCCATAATTAGCAGGAAACAACTCCATTTGTCCTACATTATTTAAAAGTAATTGCCAAGAGTTGAAGTACCAACATCTTAACAATAGGGGAAAAAATATTGGATTCAAAATGTAGCCAACCAAATATAGGATTCACCATTTTTCCCTTCACACTTGGTGGGAAGCTTGCCTAGTAATAATTGTTTCACAACATTTCCTCCATATAAAATGCCTTATGTAACGATTATATACTTTCTCTCATGTTCATTAACTATCTCATTATAGAGAGGAGAATGGAGCTGTGAGAGAAGAGACTTTATGAAGACCATCCAGAATTCACATGAAAAGGAGACTTCTGTGAATCGTCAAAACAATATGGTAAAATTGTGGTTTAGCACTGCCAGAGTGCTAGCGGCTTCACTGAAAATACTCTTACTTCAATTTCAAGGTTCTGCAGTAAAAAGTGTAAACAAGAAATTATAGTAACTTACCCATGGAAATGTTAACTATGTAATGGCAGTACATAGTAGTAACTATGTATAACCAGTATTAGCAGTTTCATATATTTATATTATAAAGAGTAATATCTTCCAAAGTATTAACAAAATGAAATCTTACTTAAAGTAAGATGAACAGTATAAAGTTTAGAATCAATGATAAATGTTGATAGGAAAGAGGTCTATTTTAAAAGTTCCTTTCTGCTTTTAGGTTTCAATAATTAGTTAAAATTACAGTTCAAAGGAATAATATGAACACATTATAACTATACTGACTTCCCTATGGTATTCATATCAGAAGCTGAAATCAAAGATGATTTTGGGGTACATAACTGTTTATCTAAATGTGTATGAAAAGTATATTTATCTTCACTTAAGAAAGGTCCAGTAAAATAATTGTGATAAACCTATCCAAGCATAACTATATGGAAAGTCATGAAGGCTAATAAAACCTGAATCTGAACTTCTACTATATATTTAAATAGTATATTATTAAATATACCTCATTTTCTTTGAATTGAGTTTAATTTGCTAAAGAAGAAAATTCCTTGCAACACTGGTTTACATATTTAATAAGCCCATTTTCTGTCACCTCTTCCAGTTTTTAAATTTTATAAAAACTGAAAAACCACAAAAAATACTTTAAGAATGGATTAAGCTGCAGTTTAACAGTAAATCTTGGCAGCTGGTTCTCAGTTACACACCTGACACAGAAGCTATCCATCTGCATTAACTATAATGTAATGTTATCTATCTTTAATGATCTGTAGTTCATCCCAATCATGATTTGATCATTGATTCTAGTTTCCAAATTTTGATGGCTTGACAAATTAAACCAAAAAATATGTTGAAAAACATGCAAGATCAATGCTCACAGGCACTAAGTTTTCATACTCTAGGTTTCTATTTCATATCATGGTTTAGCATGATACCTCATCATTCAGTATTATATTAGCTGACCTGGCTTCTTTTCAACTAATTCTCCAGTAAGATAGAAAGTATTAGGATACAATATTGGAAGACTGAAAAACAAGTTTGTACCTTAAATCATCCTGCTTTAATATTAAGCCAAGTGTGTTAGACTCAAACTCCATTCTCACCAGCATAAGCATGCTATCTTAAAATAATATTATAATCCAACACATAAGGCTGCATCATGGTGAGAAAGATTACCCTTAATGAATCAGAGGAATATAAAACATTTTGTTCTAAGAGACAATAACGATTATGGGACATTACCCCATTAAGTTACATTATATAATAGTAAGAGTTGGAAGGGACCTTAGAGGTCATCTAGTCCAACCCCTTGCTCACACAGATCATCTATACTAGGGGTTTGAATTGTTGATCTTTCTGATCAACAAGCTCAGTATATTAGCCACTGAGACACCTAGCAAGGCTGGGTGTACTTGTACTTAGGAGGCTCAGCAATTCTAATTTAAGTATGAAGACCAGTACCTGGAAACAGGACTACGACTCAGAGACCGTTTGGAAACAAAAGGACTGCTGGAGCGCCGTCGATTGAATGGGCTGGGAGATCTTCCACTGTATGATCCACTTCCTCTTTCATAACTGGATGAACGCCTCCTGCTGTATGGACTGACTGACCGCTGTCTCTTGCCATAAGGGCTGGGAGAACGCATACTGGATTGGTAGGCAGCAGGTTCCTTATATGGAGGGCTGACTGATGGTCGTCGTGAGGATACACTAGGACTTTTCTTATATGAATCATAGTTACTGGATGTATGTGAGCGTGGAGGGCTGTTGTCATAGTCCTGTGAATAGGATGCTCCTGAGGGGCTATCATCTTGTTTAGGACTATCTGACCACTTGCGGTGTGGACTTCTGGATTTCCGCTTTGGACTGTCCAATGACTTGTAACTTTTGGGGGCATCTCTTTTCCGATGACTTTTACTGTGATCCTTGTGACCAGATTTTGCCTCCCGTTCTTTTCTAGACTTCTCCTTATGCAGTTTGGCTGAGCGGGATTCTTTGCTGCTGCTCTTGAATGGTTTAGATGAGTGGTCATCATTCTCTTCATGTAGCCTTTTGGAAGTACCAGATAGTCTATCCTTACTAGAACTCAACTTGCCTGAGGACTCTTGGTTTCTGTCCATTCTCTTCTCCTTGTCTCCCAGCTTACTTTTTATCAATTCACGGACACGCCTGTGTTGATGATGACGATGTCTATGTAGTCGATCACTCCTGTCTGATGTCCCTTTCCTCTCATCATTTTCTCTACGTTCCAACTTGAGGACGGCTTCATCTGAGAAAGTGTCAGAATCAGAGCTGATATCGTCATATTCTACCAATGGCTTGATCATGCTGCCAAGAGATGCTCCTCCTTCTTGGGACCCCAACGGCGAATCTTTGGAATGCCTGGATCTGTGTCTTTTATGCTTGGAGAGTCGATGCCTTTCTCTGCTGTTTGAGCTTCCACTGCTGGACACTGCATCTTGATGCAAAGACCCCCCACCTCCCGTATCCTTCTTGACCCCATGTCTTTCTGGGTTTGGCATTCCTTCTCCACTGTGCTTGAAAAGAGGGAGGAATCCTCCAAAAAGCCCAAATTCTACTCTTCAAGCCCCTCCCCCTACGATGGAAGGGCTACTTTTTCTTTTGTTATCTATGTCCTACATTCAACCCACCCTTGTCTCTTTACTAGGATAAATGGGGTTGCTCTATGAATACCTGATTCTGCAATCACATGCAGAACGTTGTAAGATAAGGCTGCCTCAGAAATAAATCTGAAACTGAGTTGAGCTGCCTTTCACATGGAGGAAAACAACTCTATCAAAAAATCCTCCGATCTCACACTTCACATGTAGGAAGTGAAGAGCCGATGTTTTTACCCCTGAGTAAGCCCCTGCTCTTCCTTAGCTCCTAAACTAAACTAATTCCTATTCTTAGGGTATTAATTGCTCAAAAGGGTTGATTAAAGGGGTAAAATACGGCAAAAAAATCCCCGTTTGTAAATAGGTAAGAAGCTGAACTTTACCAACGCCCCCTCCAAAAAAAACCCAAAGAAAGAAAAGTTTTAGAGACTAATCACTTCAAGATTTTTGAAAAAGGGGTCCCCTAAGAATAGTCTCTCAAAGTACTTAAGAGGCGGACTGCCTAGGGTCAAAGGTTGGCTAGCCACCAACTAAAGGTCCCACGTCCCTATAAAATTAAAAGTGGGGACTTAATTCATTTGCTATCTCCTTAACTTCCTGAGGGGCTGACTGTATACACTTCCAGCCCGACCCGGGGCCTCGCTCACTGAGTAAATCCCGGAGGCCCGTGACCAACCCAAGATCCTCGACTAAGGGGGCACCCCCTTCCTCAACCTGAATCTCTAGCGAGTTCCCCAAGTCAAGAGTCCCATCTTTTTTTTACCTACTTCCCAGACCGAAACGGCGCTGTTTCCAGATGGGGGGGAGGGGTAGGGAAGAGGAAGGTAGGAAAGTGAGGAGGGAAGGTTAGCCACCAGTTCTCGCGAGAATACGAAAAAATAATCGCCCACGTTGTCGTCCTCTGAGCTGCCGACGCCGTGGCTTCTTTTGGTATACCGCGGAGGTTCCTTTCCCCCAACTCCTCTCTACCTGCTCCTATTTCTCCAAATACCGCGAGAACACGCGCGTGCGTGCGCGTAAACTTGCTCTCACGCAGGCGCACGCGTTCCCGCACAGCCCGAGCTTTGCGAAGTCTCGCGACGCCTGCCTGCAGATCAGGGATGGGACGGAGGTTATCCCGGTTTCTGACCTGATGGGGGTTTTTTTTTAAGACGAGATTTGCTGCCATGTTCTCGCGGGATCTGGGCTTCTTTCCCCCCACCCAACTCAAAGAGTGGATGGCCTAAAGACTTAAAACTTTTGTTTTTGAAAAATCTACAAGACCAGAAAAAAAGAAGAAGAGGGAGTTTGTTTTCCGGGAGTCATTTTTCCTCTCAACAGTGGTGGGCGGGGGGAAATGAAATCGTAATTTAGATGTGTTGTAACACTTTTATGCGATCCTACACCATTCTTATTTCCTGCTATGAAATATATTAAACTTTATCACAAAGGAGCTGTGGATATTTTTTGTTTTTTCCACAAAAACGTGATTTATTTCCTCAGGAATAAAAACAAATTGATTTAGAAATGGCGCCCCTCCCTTGCCTTTTCTCTCAATACATGCTTATTAAGCAATTTAGAAACGAGACATCCTGCCAGGATCATACGTGAGGGGAAAAGAATGACACTTTATGGAGAAATAGTCTGTACTTGAAAACAGCTGGGGGGAAAAAAGCTGCCATCTACTATGGGGGTTTAAAGCAGTCGCTCTTCCAACGAGGAATTTAATAGCAACGAGGAACTTAATAATTTAAGGGGAAGGAGGGGGGGAGAGAGAGAGAGAGAGACGGGCGATTTCAAATCTCGCGAGAATTACTCGCCTTCCTGCCTTTGCATTGGCTGCCACACGGGATTCTCGCACGACTTCCTGCTCCACATTTATCATGTTTCGAGCCCGGAGAGGAGGAGGAGCAGGGAGGTCTCGCGTGGCAGGTGGTGGGATGGCGGTTGCTTTGCAGTAGTCGGGACTCAGGGTGGCTGCTTTTCGTGGGCCCGCCCCTTTCTCACCAAGGGAGTGGGGCCTGTCTGGCTGGGGCAGCTCTACATGAGGGAAAGCGGCAGGGTCACTTACCCCCGTTCCCCCCACCATCATCGGAGGGATGAAGGCAGTTCAGGGCAACACCGAGGGTGAGTGATGGGTCTTCGGGCTGCAAAAAAGCGCTTGCTCGCCTCCTCCGTGGCAGAATCTTTAGGGAGGTAGCTTACACTTATGTGCTTTACAGCCCTCTCTAAGCGGTTTACATAGCCTATTGCCCCCAACAATCTGGGACCCCAATTTTATGGACATCGAAAGGACGGAGGGCTGAAGCAGCCTCGAGCCGGTGAGACTCGAACTGCCGAACCGCTGGCAGTCGGCGGTCAGTCGAATTAGCCTGCAACGTGGGCGTCACGAAGGCCCTCTGATCAGATGGGGAAATCCCTTTACCGAGTGCTCAATGGGGGATTGCCGATGCAATGGTGGCAATCGCAATAACCGTGCACGAGGGGTCGATCTTGGGGATTTCGGAAAGAAATCGCGAGTTCTGGGATTGGTAGTTGTGGTGGTGGGGCGCGTGAGGAAAACGAAGCAGAAGAAAACGGAAAGGAGGTGTCCTTTGGCAGCATTTTACAAAATTTGGGCATGAGCGCCAGCCTGTGGGCCACTGCTGAAGAGACAGTTGGGTAACATATTAACAGCCAATGCCCTAATGAGACCTCGATTGGTATCTGGTATCCATTTTGGGGCACTACAATTCAAAGGACAGTAACAAAACACGTTTGAAGAGTGTTGTCAAGGTAGTGCAGGGTCTGGATCCAATATTTAACGTAAACGTACATATTAGAGAATCTGTATGTTTACCTTAAAAAACCTTTAAAAAAATGACTTAGGTGAGGAATGGGAAAACAGTCTTCAAACATTTGAAGAATTGCCATAGAGAAATAGAGCAGACTCAATTAATGCCTGAGAAGCCAGAACCAGAACCAATAATTTAAATTTTCAAGGAAGGAGTAAATGTAAGAGGCGTCAAGTATTGGAACAAAATTTCTCATAAAGATCTTCTCTGATTTTGAATTGAGGCAGTAGTAGTCCTGTTTCAGAAATGGTGCACTTGAACAAGGGTTGGGCTAGATATGGATTTTATTTGGGAAATGGATGGGAAATTGAGATCATCCTTTCTATATTGGTATTTATAAATGAGTTCATATTTTAAAGTGTTTTGAAGAAAAAACATTCTCAACAAGTTTCTCCTACCTTCTATTTATGAATATTTGTTGCTACCTTTTCTCCTTGTTTCTTATGCTGTGAATATAGCACATGATTTGACTACTAAAAATTTTTTTAATGGAATAGTTAGTTATACATTAATAAAAATCCATGATCCATGATCAAGACGCAACTGCACTTTGTGTTTCTTTGAAGACGTTTAGCTTCTCATTCAAGAAGCTTCTTCAGCTCCGACTGGATGGAGAGGGAATGGAAAGGTTTATATTCCTTGCAGACAACTGGTCATTTGCATTCTTTTAGAAAGCTATTGAGGCCATTTGGAAGTTTATCTGTGTCCTCAGGATCACTATTTGTAGTGCAAATGGGTGTGAAGCCTTCTTGGAACTGCTGAAAGGATTGTGTTGTAGACTGGAGATAGATGAGAGATCTGCTGAGAGAAGGCTGTTCAGTTTTGACATAGGGCCATCTATGAAGAGTTCAACAGCCCTCTCTCAACAGAGAGGGAGGGGTAGGACACCATCTATATCCAGTCTAAAATACAGTCCTTTCTGGAGTTCCAAGAACACTCAATACCCATTTGCACTACTCAGATGATCCTGAGGACACAGATAAACTTCCAAATGGTCTCAACAGCTCTCTAAAAGAATGCAATTGAACAGCTGCCTGCAAGGAATATAAATCTTTCCACTCCCTCTCCATCCAGTCAGGGCTGAAGAAGTTTCTTGGGATGAGAAGCAAAATATCTTCAAAGAAACACAAAGTCCATTTGAAAAAGCATCTTTGGGGCAACCATGACCTGGATGACTGAGAATCTCCATAGACATACTCTGGAAAATAATCATCCCTAAATCATTTGTAAATCCCTTGCTTACTTTTTTGCCCCTTTTGTTTTTTCCCTTTGTTTATATATTTATCTGAAATGTCTAATAAGGTAAAGTGAAAAAGTAAAGGTTTCCCCTATCCAGTTGTGTCTAATTCTAGGGGGCAGTGCTCATCTGTTTCTTTGCTGAGGGAGCCAGCATTGTCCAAAGACATTTCTGTGGTCGTGGCCAGTGTCACTATATACCAAGGGGCAGGGAACGCTGTTACCTTCCCACTATAAATAGATACCAATAGAGCTACTATTTATCTACTTGCATTTGCATGCTTTGAAACTGCTATGTGGGCAAGAGCTGGGGCAAGTAAGGGAACTCACCCCACTGCACAGCACAGAGGTCTAAAAGCCGGGCTGTCAGCTTTCCAGCTGACAAGCTCAGCGTTTTTAACCACAGAGCCACAGCACTCCCAAAAAACATTTATTAGAAATGTTTACTAAAAACATATCAGAGGAGAGATCTAGTTTCTGAACAGGCACAAGTAAACCCTTTCTGAAAACACTTAGTATTGATTGAAGTTAGTACATGATGCATTGTATGTATATTGTTTATTATATACATATGTGAATGGGAATTCATCACATGTAAAATGGTAAAGAGATTTCCATCAAAAGACTACTAAACTGAAACCCAGCAAATTTACTAGCTCTTTATCCAGGGCTTTGGCAATAAAGAGTAAGACTCCTTGCTTCATTGTGCTTGCCATTTTCACTATTATCTTTTCTCTTATTATCCACATATCTCAGATCTGTCCATAATATTGAATTTTAAGTATCCAAGCAGAGAGACAGGAAAGGAAAGAATCAGTTGGCTTAATTAAAATAGGGAAATCTGTCATTGTGTCTTCATATCTCCCAACAGATTTTGAAGCCTATGTAGCAGATTCTAATGCAGTGTTTATTATTTCCTTTTTTGCCCTCTGTTCTGAATAAATTAGATTTTTGTGGCTTCTACAAGATACCCATTCTATTTTCTATTTTGTCTGAACAACACAGCTTGGTATTGTGATTTGAATTGGGGTGGGGGGAGGATGCTGGCACAGACTGCACATGCAGTCCTTGACTTACAACCACAATTAAGCCCAAAATTTCCATTGCTAAGCAACAACAACAACAAAAAGTCTATGCCAAAGTCTTAGTAGATACACCAAGTTGACTCAATTTATTATTTACTGTTTATAAAATATATTTTTATGTATATGAAATCTTAATCTGTTCACCGCCCTGAGTCCTTTGGGAGAAGGGCGGTATAGAAATTCAATAAATAAATAAATAAAATAAAAACACAACTGTTAAATATGTTTTGCCCCGTTTTATCACCTTTCTGGCTTGTTTAGTGATTCAGTGCAGTTGTTAAGCTAGTAACAAGTTACATGAATCTTCCTTTCCCATTGAGTTATCTTCTCAGGACATCGCAAAAGGTGATCACATGATCCAGGGACACTGCAACCATCATAAATACATTCTAGAGGCTAAGTATCTGAATTTTGATCATGTCACTATGAGAATGCTGCAACAGATTTTGGAGCATATGACATACTTCCCCCCCCCCCCCAAAGAGGGTGGAAATGTTAGTGTGTTTTATACACCAAATACAGCCATTTTTGGCCTCCCAAAGCCCCGCCCCGCTTATCCCATTTTTGTGAAAAATGGGCTGGTTTTTCACAAAAACGGTGTGCACAAAGGTTTTGAGAAGCTTGCAGAGTGCTCCTGGGAGCTGGGGAGGGCAAAAACTCAGCTGTTTTTGCGAAAAGTGAGCCTATTTTTCACCCATTTTTTTGCAAAAATGAGAGCGTTTTTGCTCTTCCCCAGCCCCAAGAGCACTCTGCAGGCCTCCCAAGCCCTTTGTGCACCCCGTTTTTCACAAAAATGGGTGAAAAAAGGTCCATTTTTTGAAAAAGGGGCATGCAGAGGGTTTGGATGGCCTGCAGAGTGCTCCTGGGGGCCAGGCAGGGCAAAAACTTTTTTTTTCTTACTTACCTCTTTGAAATCTTGGTGCACCTTATACACCAGTGCATCTTATAGTCCAAAAAAAAAGTAACTTTTTTCAGTACTGTTGTAACTTTGGTCACTAAACAAATGGTTGTAAGTTGAGAATTACCTGTAGTGGAGTGTTCTAAAGGAAAATTCAGTTAGGTAAAAATGAGAGAGAAACAATATCAGCTTGTATAGAAAGCAGATGCTAATTAATATCTAGTACCTGAACCAGTTGCTTGATTATAAACAACTTAAAATGAAATTGGCAACCAAATTTCTTATTTAGTTAAGAAATTTTGGGTAAGAAACAGGGCTGTGGAGTCGGGAGAATTGGGACATTTAAACTTGCTTTTTTTAAAATTCCAATCTAAATTTAGTAGGAGTCGGAGTCGGTGCATTGTTTGCCGACTCCGACTCTGACTCCAGGTACCCAAAATTTCCTCCGGCTCCTCGACTCCGACTCCGACTCTGGCTCCGACTCCACAGCCCTGGTAAGAAACACCTTAATTTGGTGTCAAGCAACTATATGTGTAATGGATTTTAAGTGAAGTCAATCTAACAATTAGAATGTCGAAGTCTAGCAGAAACTGAACATCCCATGATTGTTGGACATCTTTTCAAAAGTATTTTTCTTATCTAAACAGAGAAACAAAATGGACAAAAAGGCAGAGGGAGTAGGAGCTGCCTTAGGGAAAGCTGCCAGAAAATGTCAAAAATCACAATCGTTTGTCTCTGGCAATGCTGCAGCAGCCATATGTTTGCTAATACAACTGGTTTGAAGATCCTTTAAATTTCAAACATATGAGAAAAATGATGCTGGATTTTGTACACATTCTTAGTTTAGTGGATTTTAGGTACTTAATTTAAAAAAATTGCACTATGATGTATCATTTTGGAATTGAAAGTTACAGAGTTTTAGTATGTAGAAAAGTGATAGATGATAGAGAAAAAGATTTCTATAGCTATGTGCAATAATTAGAAATTTGCTGTTAGCAAATTTGTTTTCTAGAATTTGCCAGGAATTTGAAATATTTCTTTCCAGACAGAAAGAGCCTGTGTAGCGTAGAGGGCTAATGCCTCCTACTAAAGGCAGCAATTAACACCAGCTGCCTGTAATTTCTCTGAGTTCAATCCTCGCCAGGCTCAAGGTCGACTCAGCCTTCCATCCTTTCTAAGGTGGGTAAATTGAGGACCCAGTTTGTTGGGGGCAATAAGCTGACTTTGTATAAATATACAAAAGTATGAAGGCTATTGCTTAACACATTGTAAGCCGCCCTGAGTCTCCGGAGAAGGGCGGCATATAAATCAAATTAAAATAAATAAATAAAATAAATAAATAAATAAAGATAAATAATGTACCTAAAATGCATAAAAAATGATGCATATTGAATAATTTTAGGTACAGTATTGTCTGTGAATTTATACATTCCTACCTCCTCTAAAGCAGCGGTCACCAACTGGTGGTCTGTGGAGCACTGGTGGTCCATGAAAAATTTTTGGTGGTCCGCAGAAAAATTATTTGCGTTTTTTATATTGCACTAAATCAGGGGTCCTCAAAACTACGGCCCCTGGGACAGATATGTGCAATGAACATTTGTGTTGCTGCAGAAAGTCCCCCTTCAGGGTCTTTTTGTGTGGATCAGAGGGGGACAGAAATTCCGACATGGGGTCTGCTTCAGCCTCCTGGAGGGAAGACAAAGGCTGGAGGGAAGTGCTGGTGGTGGTGAAGAGCCAGAGGACCTTGTTCCAGTGGGACAGCATCATGGCCTGGAACTGGCTCACCATCTCAGCCCGCTGAGCCTCCAGGCACCTGTAGCTGGCATTCCAGCAGGTCTTCCCTTTGCTTGGAAAGCCTATGCTCATAGTCCTCAGTGAGCTGCTTCTACTTAGCCTTCTTCTCACTCAGATCCAATTTGATCTGAGCTGTTTTGCCAACTCTTTCTTGTGGTGGCTGCTTAGCTCCAACAACTACTTCCTGTTGGGGCCCTAAGGAGCCCAGGTGGGGAGGCAAGGAGTGGCTGGGAGGGGAGGGGTGAGTAGAGGCTGGCGAGGCACCCCTTGACATGAGTGACATCGAGTTGGCCACATGACCATCTAGTCATGCCCACCCAGCCAGTCATTAAGCAGATCATATTAGTGGTCCTCGGGATTTAAAATTATGAATTTAGTGATCCCTGAGGTCCGAAATGTTGGTGACCCCTACTCTAAAGAATTACTTCTGAAAAATTATTCTGAAAATTTTACCCACCATTTTGAATTTTCTTTTGTAACAGGTAGAAAACATACATAAGATAACAAGATCTTTATCTTCTGAAATACTATAGGACAGTAGTCACCAAAGGACCTGTGGTCCACAAGAAAATGTTGGTGGTCCACAGAAAAATTATTTGCATTTTTATATTGCACTAAATATTTATTTTTTTGAAAATTTCATAGTAGTAGTCAGTGGGATTTAAAATTATGAATTTAGTGGTCCCTGAGGTCCGAAAGGTTGTCAATCCCTGTTATAGGGAATGAATAGATCTGTGGGAAGGAATTTCAAAGATATCAATTGAGATTTGATTTGCTTTCTTTCAACCTAATCTTTTCTCTTGTTTGAGGCCACTTCATTATTATTAGCTTAGAAAAATTTATCTTTCATTAATGCATTGCTGAGAATTAATGGTAAAATAAGCATTGTTAGTTTTCTTCATAGGCCTATACTTGTTCACTTAGGTTTGGTGATTATTTATATGATGCTCTTTGCCTTGCAAAATAAACCTTGCAGAATAGTGTTAGTTAGCACTTCTACATCTGTAAATCAGAAATAGGGAAAAAGCCTAATATGAACACTGAATTATATAGGTCATAGCCATCTTTTACAAGCTATTTTTCTGTGAAGAAAACCTGGATCTAATTTTCTAAGCTGAGATTCAATAATAAAAACTTATAAAACTTCTATACCTCCCAAATCTTAACAACTCGGGGCAGTTCACAGCAATCAAAGAAATTAAAATCAGTTAAACAGATAAAGATACAAGATAACAAGTGTAATGAAGCCAAAGCTTTGGTGAAAATTAAAGATAAATTACACATGACTTGTGATTTTGCTTATAGAATCAGAGAAACTGAATAAAATGAGTTCCCTTCTGGAAAGACTTCATGTCAAGTTTAATCCCAACAGCAGACCTTGGACAGAAACCATGAAGCTTGTTAGACAAGTTATGGTAAGGATTAATAAACTTTAAATTAATTTATTTTTTAGGCTTTTGCTATCATCCCCTGTGAATGGAGAATACATTTTAGAACATCTAAAGAAAAATTGGCAGATATGGAAAGTAGCCAAGAAATTGGACTGTTAGTTGCCTTATTGAGCAACTGTTTCAGATCTTAGGAGATACTAATTAGAATTAACTATTGTCACAATCTATCATTCCATAAGACAATTCTGAACTATCTTCAGTCTGCTGTGTTGGTATAATCCATATCCCTTTTTTCTTGTTTTCTTTGTTATGGTAAAGGACAGCTTGTTCAAATCTCCATTTTCTGTAGCTAAAGAACATATATATTAAGTGTATTAATATCTTAGTTGTTTCTCTTTCATTTTATTATTAAATGTGACATGAAATATTTTCTCCTATTTCTTTTGAATGTAGGAAAAACGAATTGTCATGAATTCTGGAGGTCACCAGAATCTTATCACTTGCTTGGAAACTTTGCAGAAGGCTTTAAAAGGTTGGTGGTTGTGTCAAAAACTTACATATTTAATATTTAATTTTTAAAAAGAAATACTCATTGGTTTATAGGAATTGGCATTAAGAACATTTTTAACACTTTTTTTACCACATTTATTCAAAAGAAATTCGCAGTACCATGTTTCCCCAGAAATAAAACCAGGTCTTATTTTCTTTTAGGCTTGAAAATAAGTACTCTGGTTTATTTTTGGGGAGGTCTTATTTTTTTGAGGTGCAGAAGGCAGGGAGTATGGTCACCTCATGGCTGCTGGGCCCCCTAACCGTGGCCCACAGATCAGCTGAGTCAGCATGGGCCATTGAGGCCAAAAGCCATGCAGCCCTTTGGAATCGGCTCCTCCCCACCTCTACCCAATTGCTGTTGCTGCTTGAGAAAAGGACAATTCTGGAAGATTGTGGAAAGTGTGTGCTTACAGTAGAAGTAAACCACAGCCTGTCTCTTTTAAGCAATCATGTCTGTGTGTGTGAGAGAGAGAGAGAGAGAGAAGAATGGCAGCTAAGGCTATTTGAAAGGATTTCCTCTCTCTTTCTCTATCTCTCTCTCTCTCTCTCTCTCTCTCTCTCTCACACACACACACACACACACACACACACACACACACACACACACGCACAGACATTTGATGAGAAAAAGCGGAGGGCAACCAGGTAAGGGGACTGACCCTCCCCCATCTCCAGCTCGATGCCTGCTTAGGATGGCGCCCTGAGGACCGGCCTCTGTGTGGGCGTCCCCTCCCAGCCAACATGAGAAATGGGCTCCCTCACAGCACTTTGTTTCCCGCATGAAGCCAGCTGGGCTTAATGCTCCCCCCAAGCGTTGGCAGCCAGAATCAGGTCAGAGCCAATGCCGCTGGCAAAGATCAGGCCAGACTTGATGAGCCGGACACACCATGGATACACCACCACCGCCCAGGAGGAGAAGAGTGCACCGGAGCCCAAACACTAGGTCTCACTGGATTCGGAAGCCAAGGATCCTACAGGCATCCCAGCCACAAAAAGGCTGTCCAAATCCCCGGGCTACTTGCAACTGGAGTGAGCCACATGCAGGAGTGGCGGCACTACTGTGAGGTTTGTCATACTAGCACAGCCTCTTGGAGCAGGACCCTGCAAGGCTTGTTGTGATGTTGCACTTGTGAACGGCAGCACCGCTGTGAGCTTCATCCTACTGGCACAGCCGGTGTACTTCCGTGAGCGACTGTGCCAGTATATTGAACCTCACAGTGGTGCAGCCACTCACATGTGCTACGGCACACCAATCCTTGCAGGGTCCTAGGATATGCTGAAAGCTCGGAATGGAGCCTTTTTGATGAACGGCAGGAAAATGGGGAGGGGATTTTCCTTCCTGTCATCTTTTCCTCAGTCTGTGCTGAGTTTGTGGAAAGGATGACAGACAGGAAAATCCCCTTTCCCATTTCCCTGCTGTTCATCAAAAAGCCTTTCAAGCCTTCAACGTATCCCAGGATTGCAACACTGAAGCTCAGAATGGAGCTTTTTTCCAAACGGTAGGAAAACAGGGAGAGGGGTTTACCTGCCTGTCATCCTTTCCTCAAGCTCAGCACAGGCTGAGGAAAGGATGACAGGCTGGAAAATCCCCCTCCCCAGTTTCCTGCCATCAAAAAGGCTTCAATCCGAGCCTTCAGCGCTGCAATCCTGGGATATGCGTCCTTTTCTCAAGCAACATTTGAACACTGTGCCCGGAGAGAGGGAATGAGAAGCAACTCCTGGACCTCGGTCGCTCAGCTGATCCATGGGCCCCGATTAAAGGGTGGAGCAGCCATGAGGTGACCAGGGAAGGGAAGGGCTGCCTCTTGTGCTGGCCGTGTCCACTCCCTTCACTAGGGCTTATTTTGGGGGTAGGGCGTATATTAGGCCCAACCCAAAAAATCAGGCTAGGACTTATTTTTGTGGTAGGTCGTGTTTTTGAGAAAACACGGTATTTATTGACTTTTTTTTGTATAACAAAAAAAGGACTTATTGATTGTAAATCTAATGGACATGATTTGCTGCAATCTGTATCTTTATGTTTTATTTGGTTAATCATCAGACATATTCTGCATATTTACGTACAAAATGCCACATTCCTAATGTTTCAGTGCTTTTGCTGCATGTTTGTAATTCTAGATGGGTTTGGGAATAAGCAGTAGTGCTTTTTCCTTTTCTCTCCTTTCAGAACAAGCAAGCATTTGCAGAACCATGTTTGGTTTCTCTTGCTTCTGTGCCTCCTGCCAGTTAGAACTTCAGCTGGTTAATAGGTGCAAAGTTAAGCCTCTGATCCCAGCTGTATCCTGCATAGCACAGTTAGAAAAGGAGTTAGAGACTTTTTGCAACAAGAAGCATAGAGTTAAAACAATAGAGCTATTTTTTTTCTGTTTGGGATTGGAAAGAAAATACACTTCTTGATTTAATGCTTGGCCAACAATTTCAGAAAGCTGTAGTAGGGTCATACTCTAAATCTTGTTTGGGGAAATAGATTTAGTTCTAATGCAGGATATTAATTGGTCTGTTTCCTGATTTGTTAAAGTGGGGAAGCTGATTTATAAGGATACATATCAACACCAATGAAGTCAATGTTATGTAGCATACAGTGATGTATAATAAATTAAAATGCTTAAAACGAAGTTATGATGCTGAATTAGGATACTTGAATCAGACATACAGAAATCCCCTTATCATGTTCCTTTGCTTTTCTTCCAACCATTTTGGCTACTCACATGTGGCTAAAGAGAAAAGCAGCCCAGAAAAGTTGTTGAATGGAAAAACACAAGATTCTGCTATTTTCATCTGCATGTTTTTTTCTGTTTTTAAAACAAATACCATTCCCTATTTCTTGCTAAAGAGCAATAGCACTTAGACTTTTATACCATTTCACAGTGCTTTACAGCACTCTCTAAGCAGTTTACAGAGTCAGCCTATTGCCCCCAACAACCTGGGTCCTCATTTTACTGACCTCAGAAAGATGGAAGGCTAAGTCAACCTTTAGTCTGGTGAGGTTCAAACTGCCAAATTGCAAGCAGCCAGCGGTCTGCAGAAATAGCCTGTAGTACTGCATTCTAACCACTGCACCACTGCTGCTTTAAATAATCACAATAGGTTATAACTGCATAGTGCTGCTGTTACTATGTTTTGATGTCTTTTACTGGTCTTTTCCTTTGGAAAAAAGCAAATAAAATCCTTAGTCCATCTTGCCCCAAGTCTTTTGAGTGAACCATCATAGGTAAAAAATAGAAAAACTTAAGGCCACACAGAAGAAATTGTAAAACTTCCTCTAAAAATAAATATTCAACTCACCATTTATATGGGGAAAAAATCTAAAGTTGACACAGGACTGGATCTAATTAAACTGTCTTCTTCCTAGTGTCATCTCTGCCTGCTATGACAGATCGCTTAGAGTCCATTGCTAGACAAAATGGGTGAGTTGTTTAGTTGTTTTACAAGTTTTACCTGGTTAATTTCAAAGAATCATGCTAATCTAATTGTCTCTTTGATATATTACAAAAACACACATTTCTACTGGAAAGTAGTTTCAGCTTCAATTCTTTTGCAGGAAACATAGCTTCCTTTGTTTATACAGTAATGGTCTTGATCCAAACTCACATCTCAATTGTTTTTAAGGACCACAGTGCAGTGCATAGTTTGCTATTGTGGCTCTCAGTGATCTGAATTGTATTAATTATTTTATGAGTGGATTAAAATGTAATTTTCCATAAATCGATTGAAGTATAGTAGTTCTTAAACATTCATTATATTTGAAAGCAAGCTTAAAGTAATTCTAATGTCAAACTATTCCCTTGCTTTCATAGCTCTTTTTGGCCAACACTATGCTAATTACATTTTTATATATTTTCATAATAGTTTAACTGTTTTGAGGAAGTAAAAGTGAAAATTTGGGTGGGCAGCACTTGGTTTCAGGTATGAGAAGCTACTCTTCTAGTTTGGTACATCTTTGCCATAAATTAAGGAGTTGACGAAGTATATTGAGTAAATTACTAGCAAGTATAAGTATACATAAGGTCTTGATGAAGTTTGATAACCTTATATAATCTTATAATTTTTTCGACATTTATAATTTTCCCCTTTACAAAAGTCTTGGATCTCATCTTAGTGGAAATGGCACTGAATGCTATATAACATCTGACATGTTCTATGTGGAAGTCCACTTGGATACTACAGGACAACTGCGTGATGTCAAAGTGGCACATCATGGAGAAAACCCAGTGGTACGTAGAGTGTAATGGCTAAGTTATTTTTCATATTTATGTTGATTTATAACATATGTTTAAATAACCTGTATTATCCTAAGCCAATATTTGCCAGGCTTTTCCCCGCCTTGAGTTAGATTTCTTTTATAATGTTTGTGGAAATCACAAAATTTTTACTTTGCAAAAAAAAAAAAGAAATCTTTACGGGGACGGGTGCATTTGAGGACATTTCCAAATCCCATGTTAAGCTTTATGTGTTTTATTTTGTTTTAAGGAAATGCTATTGTATTCCCAATAGTTTGTGGTTTATATATTATCCTTTTTTTTTCCAGAGCTGCCCAGAGCTGGTACAGCATCTAAGGTCAGTACTGTGTTATTTTATCCTTTCCTAACTACATGTTTTCTAATTGCTGAATAGCCATTTTATCAACTGCTTTTTGATCTCAGCTTTCAGGTTTCTCAGTTGGCCTTCTCCAACTTTTGGATTAAGCTTTTAAAATACCCAGGTTTGGTCATGCTGTAATCCGTTAGGGCATCAGAAGAAAGATTATACTAAATATGAGGGCAATCTTTTCAAAACCTTTATTTATACATAAACACTCTCCATTCCTTTCCAATAGTTTTCTGCAAATTGCTGTCATTAACAACAAACCAGTGATTTGGTCCCTGTCAGTCAGATAATCAAAGAATTAGCTAATGCAGACTGGTTTATTTGCCTTTAAGACTGGCCAGCAGTCAGATTCCCCATGGCTTCAAAGCTGTACTTACAATTGATGGACACCATGGCTTTATTTAGGCAAATGTGACTTCCACTGTAGTATTTCACAGAATTATTGAAAGTGGATAGGAAAAGTGGATAGGATGTTATTATGTCCTTCGAGAATGTAGTTATGAGAGCATCTTTTATTTCTTTAGTTCTAAAACTAAATTTTCTTCTTTCCTAGAGAGAGAAACTTCAATGAATTTTCTAAGCATCTTAAGGGTCTTGTTAATCTATATAAAGTGCCAGGTGACAAGTAAGTATTCCATTAAATCATAGCTTCTTAATGGAGAAATATCCTAGAAAGCAGTTTGCATGTTACAAGCTGTTTATAAATAATTATCCTATTCTGTCATGACTCAATTGAGACTGATTGCAGCAAGGGATAACACAATATCATGATAGGGAGAATTGCAGGACCCCAGATATAAAATTTATTTATTTATTTATCAATTTCTATAACACCAATCTCACCTAAGCAACTAAGAGCAGATTGCAAACATGACATTACACATTATGGGAGGTGTGAATCATAGCATTCTAAAACATTGTAGAGCATCTACTCTTTTCAGAGAATTGGAAGCATTGTCTGATTCTAAAGTCTTTAGCTAGCTCTTATAGTGTGAGGAATTTCTTTTTTTATATAAAATGTCTCAAACAAGTTTCCTCTCTTCCTTTCAGCAAATTGAAAACTAAAATGTATTTGGCTCTACAGTCCTTGGAGCTTGATCTTTCAAAGATGGCAGGGATGTATTGGTAAGACCAGTTTACTGCAATGAACCCAGGATTTAGTTCTAATTTTTTTAAAAAAATGAATACCAAGGGAGTGTAAGTAGGCTTGGAAAGAACTGGCTTTAATCCTATTTGAAGTATGGATAAATAAAATATTTGTGCATCATATTATTTCACCAATATTCTTTCTGTTCTGCACAGGAGAGCGTTCACATTAATAAAGTTTAAGTCTTTTACCTTTGATGGTAATGGAGGAAGGTATAATAACATCCCACATCAGGAGTACCTGCATCTGTACTAGACAAGGCAATAGAGACCATCTCCCATGTCTTTATTATGCTGACCCTTGTACTATACCCAGTTTTCTAATTGGAATAGAAGAATAGAATTCTTTATTGGCCAGGTGTGATTGGGCACACAAGGAGTTTGTCTTGGCGCATATGCTGTCAGTGTACATAAAAGAAAAGATACATTCATCAAGAATCATAAAGTACAACACTTAATGATAGTCATAGGGTACAAATAAGCAGCCAAATCATAATAGGAAACAGTCAATATAAATCATAAGGATACAAGCAAGGATAAGGTTATAGTCATAAGTGGGAGGAGATGAGTGATAGGAACAATGAGAAGATTAATAGTAGTGCAGTTTTAGTAAATAGTTTGACAGTGTTGATGATCAATTAAATCAGAACTCTGGAAGAGTTATTGGTCTGAAGAGAAAAAATATTTTTATTAGCAAATTAATCCAGAGAAATATCCAGAAAAGCTGCCACAATTTGATCCATTGTGATCACTGTTAGAAGGCACTGGGTCTGAGTTTAGAAAGATTACAAATACCAGTTTATTATAACCTGAAAGTTTGTCAACGTACTACATCTTTTATCAAACCTTTTTCCTACTAAACTTTTTTCTTCTTTATTATGTTAATTTCTTTTCCTGTTTTATTAGATTTATTGTAGTTGTAATATTTTGGTTATTGTTATTACTATCTATCTATCTATCTTTATTTATTTATTTATTTATTTATTTAAAGAACTGCATGTGTATGATAGATCTAAGATTCCAAATATGGTTTAAAAGATGAGTTCCAAAGCTTTCAATAGAGGAAGTGTGTGATTTTTTAAAAAAAAGATTAAGAAAACAGTTGCTGAAACAAAACTGAACTGTGTTTCCCAAATGCAGTTCTAGATGTCCAGTGATCGTGACTGTTTATCTACATAGATTTCATGGCAGGAGAGAAGAGGATCTCATTTAAAAAATTAGATTGCAGTCCTGTCCAAATTTATATGCAGTTGAATTAATTCTGCAGATAATTAATTTCTGATTGAATCATGAATTTCTAGAAATTTGTTTTTGTTTTCTATCTCCTTATAGGCAAGCAACGAATGCAAGCCCCTTGGACAAAATTCTGCACGGCAGCGTGGGCTATCTCACCCCTAGAAGTGGTGGTAGGAAGTGTTTTTTTACTAATCATTTTCTATATAAGATGGATGGATGGATGGATGGATGGATGGATGGATGGATGGATGGATGGATGGATGGATGGATGGATGGATGGATGGATGGATGGATAGAAGATAGATAGATAAATAGACAGACAGACAGACAGACAGACACTGTAGATCAGGGGTGAAATGCTACCAGTTTGAGCAAACCGGTAGTAAAAAAAAGCTACCTGTTCATCCAAACCAGTATTTCCAATTATCAGCTCTGTCGCGCAATTTATATTCACTAGAAAGCAGGAAATCCTGCTTTCTAGCGAATCTAAATTGCGCGGCACAGCTGTTCCCCACATCACTGTTCTACTTACCTTCAAAAGGCTCCTTTTTCCACACGAAGCGCACATTTGGTGTACACTGTGCATGTTTGCATATGCAGCGTGCATTTGGTGTGCACTGTGTATTCACACACAGCATACATTTGCTGTGAACTGCGCATGCACACATGCAGCATGCATTTGGCATGCACCACCCATGCGTGGGCAGCAAACCAGTGGCAACCCATGGCGGATTTTACCACTGCTGTAGATAGATACTATAGATAGATATAGGTAGATAGGTAGGTAGGGTGGTATAGATAGATAGACAGACAGACAGACGCAGGCAGGCAGGCAGGCAGACAAATATAACCCAATTAATGGTGCAATGATTTTTGTTACTTTATAATGGTTTATTCCTGATTATTTAAAACAAATTGTGAAATTACTATTCCATAATTTTGTTCTTCTGGCCAGCCTTGCTTAGCTCAGCCAAAGCAGTTCAGTCTGTAGTGCACTACAGGTAAAATATGGATTTCAAAAATTGCTAGTTCAGCAAAAAGGTATAGAAAATGCACATAAACTGCATATTATAATCAATTTGTACATTTGAGAAAATTCTTTTGCAGTCTTAAATGCATTCATAAAGCTTCATCATTCTAGTCTTAATGTCAGCAAAAGTCCATTAAGGTTTACCAGAAATAACAACATATCTATTTTAACCTTGATCAAATAAACCAACTTTATATGTCCAGTGTAACATCTTTTTCCCTGTCATTCATATAGCCTGTCATTTTTAAATCCACTTTCAACTCATTCTTGATCTTATTAAGTAGAATTTGTCTACATAATGTCTTTTAAATACTGTCTAACTATAGAGGAAGACACTATTAAAATTAAATTGTGAGTCCATTGTTCAAAAATATTCTTTAGTATATCCAATTTTAAAATTGTTTGTTTAGTGGTAAGTTTTACCAAGATAATTATTCCCTCATTCTGAGACCTCAGAATTTGCCAGAGACCACTATATTTTGGTTTTCCCACAAGAAACAGCTGACTTGTGAGCAATCTCAAAACCTCTCCTTGTTTGCAAAATATTATCAAGTCTAGTCATGGCCTCTTCATTCTGCCCTGATTTTCAGTTCTCCTTTCCACAGAGCTATCTTTAGCTAGCTATTTCTTCCCCAGAACAAATTCAGTTTCTGACAACAACAACAAAAAACTTTGTATCTGGCACAAATGTATTCCTGCCTACAGCCAAATGCACTGTTTTTTGGGATTCCACAACAGCTGCAGGATCCTAAACTTAACAACAATAGTAATCTGGATAGTGGGCAGAGCAGTACCTGGAGAGAGCAGAAAAGAAGAGAAAGAACTGCAAAAAAAAAATCACTAAATCACAGAATAGAAAGAGACCTGCAAATAGAAGTAGAATGAAGAAAAAAATAATAAAAATAACCGGAACACCACTTGAACACCATCAGCATTGGCAATTGACAGCCAATTGCAAAAGATAGTTTTACTTGGAACAGCTTGCATCCTGCAACAATATCTTTAACATCATCTACCTAGCCCAGTCCTTGGGAAATGCCAAATCCAGTGTAAACATCTGGCTGACTGTAAGAACAACCACAGTAATAGTAATACTATTAAATGTGCATGCAACCCAACTCTCAAAGAAAAGTAGGCAGTGTTATGATTCAATTTTCAAATCATTTTTTCATCTTTTGTTCCAAAAGTATTGAATAACAGTGGTGGGTAAACTAAAATGCATAAGTCACATCATATTTTAAATAAATAAATAAATAAAATAATTTTTATTGTTTTAAACGCTTTTTATTTTTATTGTTTTTATAGTTTTTGGAACTGAATCATTAATTGAGATGGACAGCTATAATTGAACAGATTAATTTACATATTCAGATCAACATTTACACTTCATTTTTACTCTTCTTATGCCTATTGTTTTTCCATTAATAAAACCTGCTTATTTCAGGTCACCTGATGAATCTGAAGTATTATGTTTCTCCTTATGATTTATTTGAAGAAGGCACCGGAGCTCCCATCATTCTGAATGAGAATAATGGTACGTTATTCTTGCATAGTGTTTCCCACCATGCACTGATTTTTTTAAATTGGGCATTCTAGTATGCTAGATTGTTTTAAATCATCTCCTTGAATATCCTTAATAGCAGTAAGTCAGATTAACACTTAGGTATACAGTATTCATATTTAATAAAGAAAAGCTAAAGCAAAGAATTCAAATTTAAAAACACTTGCGGCCTCTTACAGCCATTATGTGATAATTATTTATGAAATTACTGCATTGTGCATTGAATGAAGAGGAATTGTCTTGGGTTAATGATCTTGTGGGGCCACATTGCTAGCTGACCATTGCTAGCGCTTGGACCATGTGAAATAGGTTGGACACATCTGGTCTAAATGATGGGGCTGTGAAATGACTGTGCTCCCTGAATCACGGATATATCTTCAACCTGAGAAATAGCCTGAAATAGCTTGAGAGCTGTGCTTTCTTCATAGAGATAACTTGTTCAAACTCATTTCTGATTTTCAGAATAACTAGAACTCTGCTTACTCATAGTCTAGCAGAAGAAAACCATAAAACTTTAATCGCATTTATAAAGTGTAAAAAAATTAAGAGAACTTCAGGAGTTTTTTAATTACATGGTGTTTTGATTGCAATAATCACTAACCCAATAATTATGTTGTAACCCTTTGCCAATGCAACTTGACAAGTACACATCCCTATATTATATACTGTATTTTTTGGAGTATAAGGTACACTGAAGTATAAGACGCAGCTTAGTTTTTGGGGAGGAAAATGGGGGGGGGGGAGAATCCGCCTACCAGGCTAGCATCCTTAGTCTGGTCAGCTTCAGCACATTAGTTTGCTGGTTTTGAGCGCACGCTTTTTATCCCCTGCTTGGGGATTTTAAAAAAAGCTTCTAAAGCACAGCTGAGAGTTGGACGGAGAAGGCAAAGCACCTGGAAGATAACCTCATTAGGCTGAAAAAAAAGCTAAAGCACAGCTGAGAATTGGAGGGAGCAGGCAAAGCCTGCGGAAGAATAGATCGCTTCACTCACTAGCGCCTTGCTGAAAAAAAAAGCTTTGAAAAAGCTATATTCAGAATAGCACCCAAATTTTTAGCCTCTTAGGCGGGGGGAAAAGTACTTCTTATACTCCGAAAAATACAGTAATGAAAATGAAATGGGAGGAACACTGACAAAGATAAAAGAAAAGAAGGCAGATATAACATTGATATATCATTTAAAATTGTTTATGGAACTAAAAAGTAGTAAGCAATGAATTATTT
Organism: Coluber constrictor foxii; assembly: GCA_038048745.1. Classification (NCBI taxonomy): domain Eukaryota; kingdom Metazoa; phylum Chordata; class Lepidosauria; order Squamata; family Colubridae; genus Coluber; species Coluber constrictor. The sequence continues at coordinate 79,637,268 of CM075961.1, forward strand.
TCTACAGAGATTATTCTGGAGAAATTATTAATGATTAAGTAAAATGTAGGTACAAATGAAAAATGATGTCTTCTAACAAAAAATGTGAGATGGAGAATGAAAAATATATAAACAAAGTGAGAAAGGATTAAATTGAAATAAGGAAGAAAATATTAACTAGTTATTTGCAAAAAAGCATACAGACACATAAGAATACACAAATTCAGGGTGAGAAGGAGGTTCAAACACAGTGATAGCTTGCACCTCACCAAAAAGCAGAGATTAGGCCAATAATCACAGAGGCCCCTGTGGGATGTATTGATCTCTTAAACAGTACTACACCTTCCTATCAAATATTTGGAGAACAAAGGTTGTGAAAACCTTTCCCTCTTTGGGATACAACTTATTGCCTTACCAAACAAATGGATTGAACTTCTGAAATATATCTTTCACATAGAATCCCAGAGAGAACTTTGAATCAGAAATACCTCCTTAAAGTTAAAAGTGATCTTTAATTTTTTCATTTGGTGTCAAAATCATGATTTATATTGAGATGAAGCACAATACTGGCATTAAAGGTCTTGGATGAGATAATCTTACATGTTAAATTGCTGCCACTTAATTTGAACAGTTATTAAAGAGTAAATGGCCAAGACTCAAACAAAAGTCATTGCCTTCATTTTGCCACCATCTCTTGCTACTCCTGCACATATTCCCTTCACCTATATTGTTGATTCCACTACAGATACTAACCTAAGCAAAAGGATGTATATGCTTTAATGTATAAGAAACTGTTCTGTGGTTAGTGTCCCTTTCTTAAAACTCTGAAAGTTGGAAGAAGTGTGTCATTGACAGTTGTTCCTATTTTCAGAGCCTAATAAATATCTTTAAATGGCATCATTGACAGAGTAAAATTCTTGGAAAGGACATAGCTGGATCGTTTGGATTTTCAGATAAAGTCTTGGGTTGTGAGGGCAGGGTTGGAAAATCCCATACAACCTTACATATTTGCCAATGATGCTTAAAATTTTTGAGAATAAATAGGAAAGAGGCATATTATTTTTTAATTAAGTGTACATGCTCCTGACTTCCAGTAAAAGAGCATACATCAAGAATCTGACATAAAAATAAATGTTACTTCCAGTTCATGGGCAACATAGGATTTAAACTTGCCTCCACTATTAAATGGGCAAATCTTAACTGGTATATAGCAGTTTTTGGGAAGTTAAATGCCAAGAATGCCATCTGTTATCGACATCCATCACAAATCTGTTTTCTGTATAACAGTGAATTGTGTAGATCACAAGTTACACAGTGTCTAGCATTAAACTCATTGTGCTACAACTGTTTGAAAAATTGTACCTTTTTCTCCTTTCCTTTCAGTTCCTCGTTACCTAGGCATGAATGTATGTGTTACAATTGAGGGAACCTTAACTATGAATAAACTTCCAATTGCCCCTCTGATTATGGGGACTCACCCTGTTGATAACAAAGGGTAAGAAAAAAAACAATACTGAATGCTCATTGATGTTCTATAGGACAAGGTCATTTCTAGTACCTTTTTTTCACGTTGCCCATTATGTTCTTTTTAATGAATAAACTAGTGAGTTAAGACTGTCCCTCCCTACACATGTAATCATCTCTGCTGGGGCCTTCAGCCACTAAAAAAATCTGATTATTATCAAATATTTTTCTTTCTTTCTTTCTTTTTTTCAGGACACCCTCATTCTCCTCAGTTACCAGTGCCAATAGTGTTGATTTTCCAGCTTGCTTCTTTTTGAAGTTTCCAAAACCTGTTCCTGTTTCTCAGGCTTTCATTCAGAAACTTCAGAACTGCACTGGTAATAACCTTTGATGAATTCTTGCATGAATTTTGTGGGCATCAATGAATTATTTTCAGTGGTACCATCTGTCATTAGATGGCAGCAAAGTAGCTTTCTTAAAAATGCATTCTTATTCTTTTTCACAGCTGAAACTGTATATTTTCCATGAACCTTATTAGAAAAAGTCATATTTTCTGCTGCTCAAATTCTCTTTTTTTTTAAGCCAAGCAAATGCCATATATTTGTCATTATAAATAATCAGGGAAATATATCATAGTTTTGAAAAGAGTATCAACTCAGAGTAAGGTTGCATAGAGTTTTGTGGTAATTTTTCTCTGTTCTCCCCTCTCATTTTCCCCTACCCTTGCAAGTTACCCATAGCTACTTTCTATACTTCATCCTTTTTTCTTCCTCCTATCTGGACAAAAAAAAAAGTTATAAATATTTGAAAAACTTAATTGTATTAGCCAAGCAGATGATACATGCATAAACATGTAATTTAGCTAAAACTGAGAGGAATACATACTTTTACATATATGCATACATATAATCCAAATTTATTTTTATATATAAATTTGGATTATTTACAACTATTTTAGCTCTCCTGTAGTTCTACAAGTATGCCTTCAGCCTCCAATTCAAAACAGAGATAATAGGCTGAAATACTTTCACGGGAAAAGGCACAGGTTTTCTAATATAATAAATCTATTGATGATTATACCTTTTTATCTCCCAAGTGTAATCCTCTCTCTGTGGACCATGTTAATTTTTAGGTTGGCTTTATTATATAATTAATGATAGAATCCTTGACTTCCAGTTTCCAAACGGGAATGTATTTGTGTATTAAACACTTGTGGTGTCTGGGAAGATAATTATGACAATTCCATAGTGCAGTAAGTTCCTCCCCCCACTCCCTTGGAGGAATTGCACTAAACAATTCAATATTCCCTCAACTGCAATGTAATAACAGCTGTTCTTCAGTTAAATCTCTGGGGCTGATAATATTTTCTTACTATTTCTAGGTATCCCGCTGTTTGACACTCCTCCAACATATGTTCCATTATATGAGCTCATCACACAGTTTGAGCTATCCAAGGAGGAGGAGGAGGATCCTTGTCCATTGCGCCATACTATGCGCTTCTATGCTGTAAGTTATCAAGTGAGAGAATAACATATTAGCTAGGCAAGTTCTAAGTATAGAATTTTCTGAACACCAGAAAAATGTTAATACATAGTGCTATAAATATAATTGTGTTTTATTATGTAATGCCTTTAACTTTGAATTTCATTACTATTTAACTGAGAAGTCCTATATTGATTTGAGATTCAAGTACAGTCAATCCAAACCTAACTCGGACCAGAATTTCCATCACTAAACAAAGCAATTGTTAAGGAAAACATCACATGACTATGTCACTTAGCAAAGGCAGTCCTAGCAATTCAGCTTGTGGTTGTTAGGCTAGGACAGTGATGGCTAACCTTTTCCAGACCAAGTGCCCAAAGTGTGTGCGGCCAAACCTCCCCAATGCAATGTATGTGCAGGCCCTGCGCATGCACCCTGATGCATGCACTTGTGACCCCTGCATGCACCCTGTGCATGCGCACATGACCCTCCTATGTGCGCCCCACTCCCCGCACATGTGTGGCAGAGACCCCAAAACCAGCTGGCTGACGGGAGCCCCACACACATGCACAGCTGAGCTGGGGTGACAGTTCACATACCCACAGAAAGGGCACTGCATGCCACCTCTGGCACATGTGGCATAGGTTCGCCATCACAGGGCTAGGATCATGCAGTTGTTAGGCTAGGACTTCAGACTGCCTCTGCCCTTTTGGCTGCCTTTCATAGCATGGGGTGGGGGAGTGTACAGTAGCAGAATAAAGCAGCCTCTTATCTTGGCCATGCTTGCAGGGCAACCAAAAAGGGCATAGATTGGGAGGTAGAGATAGACTTATTGGGAGTGGAGGTTGAAATGGAGGCAGTTTGCACAGGACAAGAAAATGTGACCATAGGATGCTACAATAGTTCAGATCAGTCACTAAGCACTCAAATTTTGATCACATGACTAGGAATGCTGCAGTGGCCATAACTTTGAGGACCTGTGGTAAGTCCATTTTTTCAATGCCGTCATCATTTTGAATGATGTTGTTAAATAAATGGACATAACCCAGGGACTACCTGTAGGCTAATTTCTTTTCCTATCTTTTCTCTTTCTCTTTTTCCTTTTAATTTTACAATTCTGGGATTAATCTTTTCTTAAATTATTCTAAATATGCCTGCTTAGGCTTAGAATAACTTTATTGTCACTTTAATGCATGCTAATCGGCATACATTAAAATGAAATTTTGTTGTACACAGCACTTAAAGGTTCACCACCTCCAATATACACTACATAAACATTAGTAAATAAATAAGTAAATATGCATATACCCACATATATTCTCTTACTTTGGAGTAAGGTAATTCCAGAGAATTCAGTAGGATTTCTTCTCATAGATGTATATGGGGCTCATTGTTAATTTCTCTATCATACTGTCCATTTTATATATAAGAACAATAACGCCTATATTTGGTGGTTCAAAGTAAACCTGAAAATACTTTTTTAGAAAGTACCGTATTTGTCAGTGTATAAGACGCACCGGAGTATAAGACACACCTTAATTTTGGGGGAGGAAAACAAGGAAAAAAGTATTTTACCTCTGCCTACCAGCATTTAAGGTGGCGCCGCCCTCCTGCAAGCGAGAGGTGCAGGGATTACTCGCTTTCCCCCAAAGAGACCCCTAGCATGCTCTGGGAGGAGGGACAGAGCACAGCCTGAGGAAGAAACCTCTTCGGGATGGTTGGGGGGGGGAATCTGCCCTGCAGCTTCGGGAAACAAGGCAGGTGCCACGAATTGCGACTGGTCACCCCTCTGGCCACACTGACTTCACTCCCCAGCAATGTGAGGAGCCACCGCCACTGCTGCCTAACCCTCTCTGTGCCCAGGACCCAAGCCGAGCTGAATGGGAGCCCCTAAAGGGAAACATTCCTCCTTTCCAGCCATCACTGCCTGGATTCCAAAATGCAAACCTCAAGAGTCATGCTTCAGGTGGCGACCAGTTCCCCTGCAATGTGCAGCGGGGAACTGGGAAGTGCTTTGGATTCAGGGAGAAGATTGTAACGCTGACACCTAAAAGTGTTTTTCTGCACATTGCAGAGACACCCGCCTCCGTCCTCCTCCTCAGCAGACTCTTCTCTTTCCTCATGGCCAGATCCGCTGCCTGAAACACGGTAGACTTTTTTTTGTCTCTGCACACACCCCGTGTTTGGAATCGGGAAGGGGATTGCAGGCTCAGGCAGCAGATCGTGGCACCCACCTTGTTCCCCAAAGCTGCTGGGCAGATTCCCCCCCGCCCCACCAATCCGAAAGAGGGAGTGTTGTTCCTCGGGCTGTGCCCCGACCCAGATCACTGCCACCTGGAACTGGCCAAAAATGGCCAAAGGGTGGGGGCTGGTGAGTGGGCGGGGCTACATTCAGGGGGTAAATGGGGGGTAAAAAGGTATTTACACCGAAAATTATGGTAGTTTGTTTTGTGTCTATGGAGATGCTCAGTCATCCAGGTCATGGTTGTCCCAAAGATGCTTTTTCAAGAGTCAACTGGACTTTCTGTTTTTTCTTTGAAGATGTTTTGCTTCTTTGATACTTCTTGGATGAGAAGCAAAACGTCTTCAAAGAAAAACCAGAAAAAAAGCACCTTTGGGATAGTTTGTTTTGTGTTTTATTTGTTTTTTTCTTAATCTACAGAATTATCTATTTTATGTACCAGAGAAGTATTTAGAGAGCATTATAAACACTACCCTTTTTGAATGGTAGTTTCAATTTCATACTTTTACAAATGCTACCAATTAGGTTTTCTATCCCAGAGAACAAAGCTCAGTAGGTCTATAACGGATTTCTGCATTTTAAAGAACTTCAGTGCTCCGCAAAACAGAGAAAATAATCTTTATGCTTTCCAAAGTGCAATAGTTACAGAAAAGTAGAAATGGTTAAGGACATTTTTTCTTCTTTCATCACACTCTTGTTGACATAACATTCTCTTGTTATAATACTATGATATAACATTGACATAAGGAAGATAACAAAATTTAGAAAAATCTCCTACAACATCAACCCTGTATAGAACGTTATATTTTTTTTCAAATTCAAGCCGTGCATTTTTTTTATTATTTTTTTTTTGTATTGCTATAAATTTCCAAGGGGTTCTATCTTCCACTTTCTGTTTTAAGGGTTTTTATTCTAACTTCCTCTCTTTGTCACTTCTGTCAACAGCCATTTCGAAAGCTTGTAACTCTTAGACATCTTTTAAGATTTAAAACAAAATGCTTGGTTCTTCATCTAAAATGTGCCTAATTCTGTTTACAGTACTTAGTTGAACCTTATCTTTTAATAAACCTTTTTCTTGCAAAATCAGTAGTATGCAATCTAAATTAGAATAAAAAGTATATTATTTTTTAATGTCACATTATTTACCTGGAATGGAAATTAAAGGATAATTTCTTTGTGACATGGGCAAACCTAGAAAAAAGCTTTTCCTTAACTGTATTGGATTTAAAGCATTATATATCAATTTATTCCCAGAAGAGTCAATTAGAATTAAACATGTGTTAAATTTTATTTTAAAATGTCTATAAAATAATAAATCAAAATGTTATACTTTCCCTGTATAAGAACATATACCATAAGTAAACTCTGTAATGGAACTTAAACAAAGTGGTCAAATGTAGATCAAAGCAGTCTTTTGCTGACTATGTGCAGATAATTTTAAATTCGATTTTTTCTAATGAACCCAATAATTGGTACTGATTGCTGAGCTTGATAGGAGTGGAATATTTGCTGAATTGAGTAAGGATGTTTTCAGTGTTATTATTTTGTCCCCTGTTATTAAATGAACAAAACATTTGTTACTACATACATTCCAGGATTAGGTAGTTCACCACTGGAATACATCTCCTTTACTCCAGTAACCACACACACAGTTATTAGATATTGTAAGAGATGTATGCTAAATATCTGAATGATTCCAGCATGATTAGTTTGGCACATTTTCTTCGTAAGATACTTTGAATTTTGGACATTATACTTTAAATTAAACATTATAATTTAAATATTTTTAAAAGTATAATTTCCTATGGATAAAATCTACTATAACTATATAGTCACTAGGAATTGAAACAACTTTGTAGCACATAATAAACTTTTGCCTTGAAAGGTGATTCAGATCACCTTTGTAAGGCTACTCCTTATAAAGGCATTTGCTTTGTAATATTCCCTTCTGCTTTATGTAATATGTGTTCATGTATTTCAAATTCCAGGCCTTGCCAGGACAACAGCACTGTTATTTCCTCAACAAAGATGCCCCATTGCCAGATGGACGAAGCCTTCAAGGAACACTGCTTAATAAGATTGCTTTCCACCATCCTAGTCGAGTACCTCTCATTCTCAGTATGATTAGGCATCAGGTGGCCTACAATACACTAATAGGCAGCTGTGTTAAGCGAACTGTTTTAAAAGAAGGTGAGTACTACTGTTTCCTTAAAAAGGAAGCACCCAAAGAGCTTTTAAAAGACACTTTCATTACTGGCATTGTCAAGTCAGAACACACACACGGAAGAGAGAGGGAAAGGGAGAGATATTTAAACATAAATATCATTTTTATTTAATAAGCCACTTTAAAAATCCTGCATGCTTATTTTACAGATACTTTGTTCCAGAAAAATAGAAGTTGCAAATAGGCTTCATTTCTGCGTCTGTCATTCTGCTAGTCAACATATATTCTTAATGAACATTTTGTGATGTTATCATATACAGTATAGATAGTCCTCAACTTACCTCAGTTTGTTTAGTGACAATTCAAAGTTATAACAGAACTGCAAAAAATGGTTTATGACCATTTTTCACACTTACAACTATTGTAGCATCCCCATGATCACCTGACCAAAATTCAGATACAGGCAGCTGATTCATATTTATGACAGTTGCAGTGTATCAGGTCATGTGATCACTTTTTGTGCCCTTCTGACAAGCAAAGTCAATGGGGAAGACAGATTCATTTAACAGTGCTACTAACAAATGCAGTGATTCATTTAAAACATCTGTGTAAGAAAGGTCATAAAATGGGGCAAAACTCACTTAATAACTGTTTTGCTTAAGATCAGAAATTTTAGGCTAACTTGTGGGCATGTCAAGAACTACCTATAATGTATTTACCTATATTTACATGCTATTATGCATCTTTCATCTCAAGAATTATAGTAGGTTGTTTATCTATCTAAAAGATTTATAGATTTTATTTGGTTGTTTGACTTTATTTGGCATCACCAACTCAAAAGACCTTGAAAATTTTAAAGTACATGATTAGTACAAGCAGGCATACATTCAGTTTTTATATAGTGTTATTTTTTTCCAGATGAAACTGAAAACATCTTTTGTAGCTGAAAATACCTTTTATAGAGAAAATTGGATAAAATTAGAATAGTAGTGACATGATACCTGTATTTTAGACAGTAATTAGAAAGAATTTCAACTATGATTTTGGCATATTGAATTTAAAACTAATTTTGCATGAAATGTAATGTATCAGTATTCTCCCAACATAGTATGTTTATGTCTTTGTTAGAGGCATGAAGTACAGAATATGTTAGATACTTTGAGGAAATACTAAAAATAAGATAAATGAAATCAAATTACTCTTAGGAGAATTTGTTGTGTCTCCTCCAAGGAATACAGATTGGCGAGTTTAGGATTTTTTCACTATAGCCTTGCAGCAAATCTGTGAGATAGGTTAAGTTACAAATGGCAACATATGGCTGTTAGGATATTTTTAGACTGCAACTCTTGTCAGTCTCATCATTGACCTTTTTGATCTTGTCACAGATAAGAACAAACAGCAGGAAAAAAAACAGTTGCAATAGTCCTACAGATATCTGTTTCATTCTCGAAGAGACTTCATTTCAGAATTGTTTAAAGAAATATTAGCTGTCTTTTTATCATCAGGAATGGTTCTTCTGCCAAGATTAAACATCTTTCACTTTTATTTGCATATTTTCCTTTGAATTGTTTCCAAGAGCAACTAAATTCAGTAGGAATAGACAGAGTACAAAGTAATAAAAACCTAAAAATGGCAACAAAATATATAGTAGTTTATAAACACATAACAAATATGATTTAGGCAACTATGATGAATCTGTGAACTGAGCATAGTTTTGTTCTATGCAGAGGACAAGGCAGTCTATCAGAAAGGGAGATGGTAGATTTTTATATCTCTCAACAAATGTGCAAACCTCTAAAGAAAGGAGCTTTGAAAAAAAATAACATTTTATTCTAAAAGTGCAAAGCTTTTCAGTTTTTCAGAACTCAACAAGCAAACAACAGTTAACCAGTTTAAAAACCACAGTATTACTAATGGTTCTGTCATTCCCTAACACCAATTCTATTTGGGAAGATCTTTTATTAAATCAAACTTAAAAGCCCCCGATTTATCTCTCAAAAGTTTTTTTTTATGTGGACAACAAATTATCTAGCCTTGCCTTCAAATTGATTTTTTCATGTTGTAAATAAGTTGCAGATAAAAACATAAATGTCTCTTATTTCCTAGACTTTCATTATAAAATGAATAGGGTTCTCTAGAACTTCAAAGGCTTATTGATATCCATACTTAAACAAGTATTTTTCTTTTGGCTATATTATCAAGTTGTGTCTTTTTTTTTCAGATTCTCCTGGCATCCTGCAGTTTGAAGTCTGCCCTCTTTCTGATTCCTGCTTCAGTGTATCTTTTCAGCACCCTGTTAATGACTCCTTAGTTTGTGGTGAGTTGCAGGAAGGAGGAGTACAAGATATATGTATAAACTGAGAGCCAGTGTGGTCTAGTGGCTAAGACGCTAGACTAGAAAGGAGTAACCATATTCCACCTTAGCTATGAAAACCAACTGGGTAACCTTGGGCCAGTCACGTTCTCAGCCCAACTCACATCACAAGGTGGTTGTTGTGAGAGAAATTGGAGGAGGAAGGATATGTTTGCTGCCTTGAGTTATTTGTAAAAATAATAAAGGCAGGATACAAATAAATAAATAAATAAACTGGCATTGGTTGAAAATGGACTTATTTTCAATAACATTCTACTTATGAATTCTGTCTTTCAGTGGTAATGGATGTACAAGATTCTACCCATGTGAATTGTAAATTGTACAAAGGGCTTTCTGATGCACTCATCTGCACAGATGATTTCATTGCAAAGGTTGTTCAAAGGTATGTCTGCTTAATCAAAAAAAACCTGATAACTTAAAACTAGTAAAATATAAACATGATTATTCAGAGATATATTAAAATACCTTTCACCATAAATCTTTCTTTACTGCTTTTCTGTTTCAGACATTGCTATTTTTCAGATGCTACTACAATAGCAAAAAAGCCTCCCTCAGTGCAACACTATTCTGAATTTACTTTGCCTAATTTTTTCAAAGCTATTCAACAAGATTGGCTAGATTCATATACTATATTAAAACACAACATACTGTACATTGTTTTGTTATGGCTTCACATAGTAAACCCAGGCAATATAGTTTGCAAGTAGTGGTTTACGGCCTCAAAGTGTGTATGAATTGGGCCACTAGCACGTTCAGTGTATGATAGCATACAGATAGTCCTCGATTTACGAATACAACGGAGCCCAAAATTTCTGTTGCTAAGTTAGAGAGTTGTTAAGTGAGTTTTGTCCATTTTATAATGGACAGTTGTTAAGTGAATCACTGCAGTTAAGTTAGTAACACGGTTATAAAATAAATCTATCTTTCCTTTGATTTAGCTTGTCAGAAGGTCGCAAAAAGTGATCACATGACCCTAGGACTCTGCAGCCCAGAGGTGGGTTTCAGCAGGTTCTGACCAGTTCTGGAGCCGGTAGCAGAAATTTTGAGTAGTTCGGAGAACCGGTAAATTTCACCTCTGACTGGCCCCACCCCCATCTATTCTCTGCCTCCCGAGTCCCAGCTGATCGGGAGGAAATGGAGATTTTACAGTATCCTTCCCCTGTCACGCTCATCATGCCATGCCCACCAAACAATGCCACGTCCACAGAACTGGTAGTAAAAAAAAAAATTGAAACCCACCACTGCTGCAGCCAACAAATACGAAACAATTGCCAAGTATCTAAATTTGGTTCACATGATCATGGGGGTGCTACAAAGATCATAAATGTGAAAAATGGTCATAAGTCCCTTTTTTTGAACAGTCACCAAATGAATGGTTGTAAGTTGAAGACTACCTATAACATGCCTCTGTACCTAATCAGATATAATCACTTTCATGTAGAAGAAAATGCTTATAACCCATTTTTTTTCTTATTCAGGATTGGCCAATTTATTTTATAACGGGGGACTACACACTAATTGTATTTTTATCTAATTACCTCCAAGAACCAAGAATTGTGGCAATTATGTTATTACATTGGCAGTGGGAATAAGGTCGGAAGATTTGCATCTTTCTTTGAAACAGAAATAATATGGATAGTTAAGCTAACTACAAATAGTTCTCAATTTACAACCATTAATTTATTGACAATTCTATATTCCAACAGCATGGAAATAAGTGACTTACAACCACTTCTCTTCTTCACGTATGACAATTGTAGCAACTTCACAATCACATGATCAAAATTTGGGCATTTGGCAACCATCATGTATTTACAGTGGTTGCAATGTCATAGGGTCATATGATTGCTGTTTGAGATCTTTCCAGTGGGCTTCCAGCAAGCAAAGTCAGTAGGGGAAATTGGATTCGTGATTCACATAACAACTGCAATAATTCTCTTAATAACAAGAAGTCAAAATCTGGTGTAGGTCATTTAATAAATCCTGCTTAGCAATAAAATTCTACAACAATCGTTGTCGTAAGTCAAGGACTACCTGTACCTATTTTCAGGTGCTTATTTTTGTTAAACAGAAATTAAAATAGAGCACAGTCTAGAATGGGTGTTGGCAACCCGTAGCTCTGGAGTCGTATGCGGCTCTTTGGGCCCTCTGCTGTGGTTCCCTGTCAGCTGATCCCACTGCTGGCTGGCCCCGCTCTTCACCCTCCCCTCCCCAGTCACTCCTTGCGTGGCCTGAGAAGGTAAGGGTGACGGCAGGGGATTGAGAAGCGGCCAGGGCTGATTCTCTGGCACTTCACTCTTGCTGGAGCTTCTTTTGGCTCTTGTTGGTGCTAGGCGTGCCTCGGTCGCTTGGGGAGATGCACAACCTGCTCTCCGCCCTGAAACACTGGCATCACCAGGCTGCGACCGATGCCGGCCTCACTAACACAAGGGCTGATGGGGTGGGAATGGGATCTGGGAGGAGGGGATGATGGACAGGGGAACGGGACCACAGTGCCCAGTTGCAGCTATAAAACTTGCATGGGGGACTTTCACCATCCAGAGGACGCTTTTCAATGAAAGCCGCCAGTGGCACTGTACAACCGGAGGAGTAAAGAAGCTCAGGGCAGTGGGAAAAGGGGCCTGGCCCTGCTGAACCTTGCATGCCCATCCCAGGAGTCAGGCAAGGAGAATGCCGGAGCACCCTTGTCAAAGACGCTCACCTGTCAGCCGGTCTCTCCCTCTCTCTGCATCTCTTTCTCTCCCTCTCTATCTCTGTGTCTCTCTGTGTGTGCTTGTGTATCTCTCTCTCTCTCTCTCTCTCTCTCTCTCTCTCTCTCTCTCTCTCTCTCTCTCTCTCTCTCTCTCTCTCTCTCTCTCTCTCTCTCTCTCTCTCTCTCTCTCTCTCTCTCTCTCGGCTGGGCCAACTGGCGAGCTCTCCTTGGGGCTCTTGCTCTCTCTTCCCCCCTCCTCTCTCCCTCTGTGCCTCTTCTCTCTCTGACCCCCTGGTAGGAGGGTATGCACAAGTGGGGAGACCCTCAAGCAAGCAGCCGCCTGCCCCACATGTACCTTTGTCGCACTTTGGCTGAGCCCGGCTGCTTGCTTGAGGAAGGTCTTCCTGCTCGTGCACACCCTCCCGGCCCTGCCACAGCCAACCAGGAGGGTCACAAGAGGAGGAGGAGGGTCACTTGAAGGGAAGCCGTCACCGTGGCTCACTCTCGTTCCTCAGCCAGCCTGGATTTCCAAAAAGTTGCCAAGAAGAAAAGGAGTAGCGAAGAGCCCCAAGGAGAGCTTGCCGGGTTGGCCCAGCCTCAGCTTTCCGAGAGAGAGAGAGAGAGAGAGAGAAATACACACGCACACACACAAAGACATATAGAAAGAGAGATAGAGGGGAGACAGAGACATAGAGAGACACAGAGAGAGAGAGAGAGAGAGAGAGAGAGAGAGATACAGGGAGGGATATAGAGAGGGAGACTCTATAGAGAGACACAGAAATAGAGACATACAGAGAGAGAGGGAGGTAGAAGATCAGAGACAGAGACACACACAGAGGGGCGGAGAGGGACATAGAGACACAGAGAGAGAGATACAGAGAGGGGAGACACACAGAAAGAGGAAGATAGAGGGGGAAAGACATAGATGCAGAGAGAGAGAGAGATCAGAAGATTTTTGTGATTCCCGGTGTTTTTTAACAACCAGTTCTCTGTCCTAATGACCAGCTGGGTAAGCGTGGCTAGGGGAGTCATGTGACTGGGTGGGAGTGAGTGATGAGTTGGCTAGACCCACCCAGGTTTTGTGGCTCCCAGTATTTCTTTCCCATGAGAAAGGGGTCCAAAAAGAGTGTTTAAGGTTGCAGACCCCTGGTCTAGAAGGATATACGTGTTCTGAACTGCATTCGGTCTCTTAGTTTAACATAATCTAAAATAATTGTGGCACACTTTATAAAACTACTGGGCCATACCTAACTTCATTTTTACTGCAATAATTTATTATTAATTTAACAAATTAGTATGTGTTGTTTTGTTCATTTGTTAATTGAGAGAAGGGAATTAAAAAAATATTTGGAAGGGATGGGAAAGATTATTAGAGAAAGGCCTCCATCTGTGCTTCATAGGATGCTACTGCCATGACTTAAAAATAATGCTTAGTTGCTTTTAATTTTTTTATTCAAGCAGTTATGTATTGTTTTGTATTGTCCTAAAGAAGAAAAAGTTAAATGTATATACTGTTTATAAAGCATTTGAACTGAATTATATTCTGTTAAAAATGTAAAGTTAGATCTACCATTGTTCACATCTTTTGTGGTAAGAGTAGTTGTGCTGTTTCAAAAAATTATTAAATAGTGGGACTAAATTTGCTTTTTACAACATTGTATCTTGTAGGTGCATGTCAATTCCTGTGACTATGAGAGCCATAAGGAGGAAGGCAGAAACAATCCAAGCAGACACACCAGCTTTGTCCCTCATTGCTGAGACAGTTGAAGATATGGTGAAGAAGAATCTGCCTCCCGCAAGCAGCCCAGGATATGGCATGACTACTGGCAACAACCCAATGAGTGGCACCACCACCCCAACCAGTACTTTCCCTGGCGGCCCCATCTCCACTTTATTCAGTATGAGCATGGGCATCAAAGAAAGGCATGATTCAGTGGGACATGGGGAGGACTTCAGCAAAGTGTCTCAGAACCCCATTCTTACAAGTTTGCTACAAATCACAGGCAATGTAGGCTCTGCTATTGGCTCTAGTCCCACTCCTCCACACCATACACCTCCCCCTGTGTCATCTCCTGCAAGCAACACCAAAAACCATCCAATGCTTATGAATCTTTTGAAGGACAATGCTGCTCAAGATTTCTCAACTCTTTATGGAAGCAGCCCACTTGAGAGACAGAACTCTTCTTCTGGCTCTCCAAGGATGGAAATGGGACCAGGGGGCAATAAGCAAAAAAAGAAAAAATCACGTGTGTTAGTGGATAAACCAAAGCATCAAACTGAAGATGACTTTCAGAGAGAGCTGTTTTCTATGGATGTTGATTCCCAGAACCCCATATTTGATGTCAACATGACCACTGACACTTTAGATACTCCTCATATTACTCCAGCACCCAGTCAGTGCAGCACCCCTCCAACAACCTATCCACAATCTATACCTCATACCCAACCCAGTATTCAGAGAATGGTCCGGCTCTCCAGTTCAGACAGCATTGGTGCTGATGTTACAGATATTCTTTCTGACATAGCAGAAGAAGCATCCAAACTGCCAAATACCAATGAAGATTGCCCTCCTATTGGGACACCAATAAGAGACTCATCCAGTTCAGGGCATTCACAAAGTGCCCTTTTTGATCCAGATGTTTTTCAGTCAAATAACAGTGAAAACCCATATACTGATCCAGCTGATTTGATTGCCGATGCTACTGTAAGCCCAAATAGTGACTCTTCAAATCAGTTCTTCCCAGATGGAGTTGACTTCAACCCTGATCTCCTGAACAGCCAGAGCCAAAGCGGTTTTGGAGAAGACTATTTTGATGATAGCAGCCAGAGTGGAGACGCTGATGACTTCAAGGGCTTTGCACCACAAACGATAAGTACTCTGGGTGTGCAAGTATTGGGGGGTGATGGAGGGGAGAGTAAGTTCAAGGCAAGCAGCCAAGCGGACACAGTCGACTTTAGTATTATCACTGCTACCAGCAAAGCTCTGGGAGCCTCTGATGTATTGGAGCATCATAGTGGAAGCCAGAGCCCCTTACTGAGTATGGGAGAATTGGGGAAAGAGAAATCACAGAAGCGGGTCAAAGAGGGTAATGGATCTGGGAGTTCTTTAACGGGCCCTGGGCTGGATGGCAAGGGTGGAAAACGCAATCGCACCCCATCCAGTGATGGAAAGAGTAAAGAAAAGGTCCAGAAGCGGAGGAAGGTGGAGCCAGAAGGCAAATCTCCTTCTCATAGTACATCCACCAGACCTTTCACCCCACCAGCAAGCACAGGTGGCTCAAAATCTCCTGGAAGTTCAGGCAGGTCTCAAACACCCCCTGGGGTAGCTACTCCTCCCATCCCTAAAATCACCATCCAGATTCCCAAGGGAACAGTGACTGTTGGCAAACCTTCCCATGGGCAGTACACAAGCAGTGGCTCAGTCTCTTCTTTGAGCAGCAAAAGTCATCACAGTCATTCCTCCTCCTCCTCTTCGTCCTCCTCGTCCTCGTCATCCTCTTCGTCTTCCTCCTCGACGTCAGGCAAAATAAAGAGCAGCAAGTCGGATGGGTCTTCGGGGTCCAAGATGAGCAACAGCCTCTACTCAGGCCAAGGCAGCTCTGGTTCAGGTCAGTCCAAAAGCTCCACCCAATCAGTGGGCAAGCCTGGGTCCTCCCCCATCACAAAACACGGCCTCAGCAGCGGCTCTGGAGGTACCAAGATCAAACCTCAAGGGAAGCCTTCATCGCTTATGAACCCTTCCATGAGTAAACCAAACATTTCTCCTTCTCATTCTAGACCCTCGGGCGGTTCTGACAAGCTGGCCTCTCCGATGAAACCTGTTCCAGGTACTCCCCCGTCATCTAAAGCAAAGTCCCCTATTAGTTCCGGTTCTGGAGGTTCACACATTCCTGGGACAGGATCAAGTTCAAGCATGAAGTCATCTTCAGGGATGGGATCTTCCAGTTCCATGTCCCAGAAGCCGCCTCCTTCTTCAAATTCTTCAATGGGATCTTCATCTTCCTTTTCATCTGGCAGCTCTTCCATGTCTTCATCTCAGAATCAGCATGGGAGTTCCAAAGGCAAGTCTCCAAGCCGAAACAAAAAGCCATCTCTGACTGCTGTCATTGACAAACTCAAACATGGGGTTGTCACCAGTGGCCCCACAGGGGAAGATTCAGTGGATGGACAAATGGTCCAGAATTCCAGTTCATCAGGCCACTCCATGTCCTCCAAGCACAATCTGTCGGGGAATGAATTGCAGGGGAAACGAGAAAGAAGTGACAAGGAGAAATCCAAAATCTCTGCTTCAGGAGGTTCCTCTGAATCTTCCAAAAAAGCATCTGATTCAAAGAGTGTTGGAAGCACTGGAGTGGCCAAAATCATCATCAGTAAGCATGATGGCGGTTCTCCTAGTATTAAGGCCAAAGTTACCCTGCAAAAACCTGGGGAAGGAAGTGGGGATGGCTTAAGGCCTCAGATGTCATCTTCCAAAAATTATGGATCACCCCTGATAAGTGGATCAACTCCAAAGCACGAGCGTTGTTCTCCTAGCCACAGTAAGTCACCTGCATATACACCCCAAAATATTGACAGTGAGAGTGAATCTGGATCATCTATAGCAGAAAAATCCTATCAGAATAGCCCCAGCTCTGATGATGGAGTTAGGCCTCTTCCAGAATATAGCTCAGAAAAGCATAAAAAACACAAAAAGGAAAAGAAGAAACTGAAAGATAAAGACCGTGACAGGGATCGTGACAAAGAGAGAGACAAAAAGAAATCTCACAGCATAAAGCCAGAAAGCTGGTCTAAATCTCCAATCTCTTCAGAACAGTCCCTGTCTATGACAAGCAGTGCCATCCTTACATCAGATAGACCATCTAGGCCCAGCCCTGATTTCTTGATTGGGGAGGAAGATGATGACCTCATGGATGTTGCCCTGATAAGAAATTGAGAATATTTGTAAATTGTGTGTGTTTGGAATGTTTAATTTATGTTCTTTTTTAAAAAATAACAAAACTGTGAGCATGGGTTCAAGTAAATCAAACCTGATTTGGACAGCTAATAAAGTGTGTGTGTGTGTTTGTGTGTGTGTGTCAGAGATACACACACAGACACGCAGCCACACATCTATATTGGAAGCCTGTCTACCAAGAGCCTCTGCCAAAAAAAAACCCCTGTTTGGTTATAAGTCTGTCACTTGTTCACAAGATTGCATTCCTTTAGGCAGAGGATGAACATTACCTATTTTAGTAGAAATAAATCTTCATTGCACCACTTTTATATTTCTATTTGGTGCTTAATTTTAATTTTTTTTATCATTTAGAGCTTGGTTTTTATTATTCATATTAGGTAGAGCTTTTCATTAAGAGATTATTGGAAGCAATTTAGTGCCTGATATTTCTCTAGTTCTTTTAGGTGCTGAAACATCTCCTTTTAAGAAAAAAAACCCAATCTGATACAAATTTACAGATAGCACCAATTCTGGCACTCATCCAAAAGGGTGAAGTATTTTGATATAGATGTATTATACCTGTAAGGTAATTTGACCTACTCTTCGTGTTATAAAACTGAATTTTTAAGAGTACCTGCGTTGGATTTCATGCCTGTTTTCTGTGTAACAGTTACACAGTAAAGGCTATCATTTAATGAGAAGCAGAAAGGGATGGTTTTAGAAACTCTTGAACACAGAATTTAAATACTTCTGGTCTGTTTTAATTTTGAATGTATATACAAACAACAAAGAGAATTCTAATAGTAAGCATCACGTCCTGTTGCTTCAGTTGATTTTGTTTTTAACATTATGTACTGAGATAGTACAAGTCCTCTTTGATGTATAAACCACTCTAGAAATGTAATATTCTTGGTCATATAATAGGAGTCAATAGTACAATATTTTAAAGAGTTGTGTTAGTTCCCAACAGTTTGGCCAGCGCATTACCTCCTTTCACGTTAGTGAAATAACATGGAAAGCACCTAGGAAAAGCACCCTTGTTTGCACTGCTGTATTTTGTCATAGGAAATGAACTAAGACTCCATAGACTTCCAACATTACATATGCATCTGTTTACCAATCAATACTTCCTGTTTTCTATATTTTAACACTGACATTTGCCCAGTATTTTGAAAAATTGCGCAGCTCAGCATTCTATATGCATCTGGATTAGACAATGGCAGTATGTGGCCATATGGCCATATCTGTACTGATAGTTTAAACTGTGGCCTTAGAACTATGCATTAGTAAATAAATTGATTTTTCCAAGGTATTATCTGGTTAGTCTACCTATTCTTGGATTCTGTGTATTAATGAAATATGAGGCAGCTTTCATTTAACCGGGTATCCTGAAAAATAAAAATCCTTACAATTCCAACCAGCTAATTAAGAAATCTGATTTCTTAACCTTACACGTCTGGCGGTGCCAGCTTGGATAATGCTGTTCTAAAATACAGTGGAGATAACACAAACTGTACTTTCTTTGTATTGCATTCTTGCTTTCTTGTTTAGCAAATTTAAGGCAAGTTACATTATTGTGTCCTTACATGTGTTTGATTGAAAATTGCACACAAGATCTATGAAATAGTAAGAATTGTTTAACTGATATTCCTTATATAGCGCCATATTACAGACATGCAATTTTTTTTATTGGTCAGGTTGTCATGTGTTCAGTTTCTATAGTATTCTTTTTTAATTGAAAATGCAAAGTTCTAAGTAACAGCAGCATAGGATTTTCAAAAGTGAAGCTTCATGAAAAGCTTGCTATAATTCCAGACACAGTGTCATACATAGAGAATAGAGATTCTCTTTCATTTTTGCAATAAATACATAAATACAACTGGTCCTTTAAATCAGGGATCCCCAACCCTTGAGCCACAGCCTGTTTGGAACTGGGCTGTTTGCACAAGCAGTGTGTGAGCACACTCAGCTCCACATACACAAGTGGTAGGCTTGCATACAAGCGCGCTTGTCCTTCTGCTTGCAGAGAACCACTGCCTGTCCACAAAGCCAGAAAGTTTGGGGATCACTGCTTTAAATATTATTGTGTCTTCATTTCAGTGAAGAGATACAGTATTGGCTCTAGATCCATTTCATCAATTGGCATTAAAGCCAGTATGCTGTCAGAGTCATATATTCCCCATATATATTGAGTTGCCCAAGCATGTGGCACAGAATAGGATACATTTTCTTTTTATCTTTTGTATACATATGTTAGATTGAACCAATGTGCTAACTCTAGAGTTTGCTATCATATGACTAAAAAGAATAATTTTCAAAAGAATGTTCACTTATTCCCAATATTACAGATCCCTCAGTATTGACAAACCAAACATTAATAAATTAAGATAGGAGAGCTACATGTTTAAATCTCAATTGCAACAGCTTACATAATTTTTTTCCATGTAAATATATGACCTTTACTTTCATTCTATGAACAATTTGTGTAAAAACTGCTTCCTATGACAGGTGGGTAAGGAATATATTGTATAATAATGTTTTAGCTTCTTGAAAAATATTTTAAACTATATGTTGATTTTTACATATAAATAAATTTGTTTGGTAGAAATATTTGCCTCATTTTGATTATTGCATTTTTTAATGTCATTTTCTTTGCGACGGAAATTCTGATTATTAAATGCTAATTTTGGAAAGTGTTGAAATCCTGATTTAACTATAATATTTTAAAATTAACTGGAAAGTGTAAATAATTACAAATTTTTCTTATCCCTATCAATATTAATACACAGTATAATTACAAATGCTACTTCCTTTGATTATTTGGAGGTTCATGGCAACAACATAGGATTTAATGCACTGAAAACCATTTGTTTAAGCCTTTTTGTTCCTTGATTTTCACCCTTTTGTTCCTATAGACTTCATTTTAGTTGACAGAGGGCTATAGACCCTAAATTTACATCAACAAACAGCAGAAACAAGTTCTTCTTATTTTTATTTGTGATTTAAAATTATTGGCCAGCCATGAGAATAATACTAATGCAGGACAAGTTCCTCAAAAGGCAGCTTGCCAACAACTATCTAACATTCTTGGCTTATGGAAGGAGGCTTAGCAGACTTGATAAATACACAAACAATCCTTGAAGAACATAACTGTTCTTCAAATCCTGTACAATGTTGTAGTTCCTTGAAATATTTGAAGATAGGAACATTTCTGAGGATGAAAAACATTGCTGAATGTGATTGCCTACAGCTAAGGTTAAGAAAAGCCACACTTTATGGTCTTAAAAAAAACAAATGGATGTTACAAAGAGTATACACTGCTTTGCAGTTTGAGTACTGATGCTGGATATTTTATTTTTTATTTTTATTAACATACATATACAAACACACACATATAAACAAACTATACATAAACAAACTGTACACTAAAATCAAATACTAAGTAGAGTTACTTCGGTAATTTATATATACCTAACTATCTATCTACCTATCTATATATATCTTTCATTATATAACGATATTTATGTAACAATAATTAATATTGTTTCCTCATTTTTGTATCCTTGGGTGGTATTCCCTTATTTCCTCTTCTTTTTCTCTAACCAATCATACCATTTTTGCCAGAATTAGGTAGTAATCTGAGTCTTCTTTTTCCTGTATTTCTTTGGTAAGTCTATCCATCTCCACACATTACATTGTTTTTTGTATTATTCTCTCCTCTGATGGCGTATCTTCCAGTTTTCACATTTGTGCGAAAGTAATTCTAGCTGCTATCAGAATATGTATTATCAGATATTGTATTTCTTTTTTATAGTCCTTAGTCAATATTCCTAATAGGTATATTTCTGGTCGAAGTGGCACTTTCTGGGTAATGATTTCTTCCAGTTGTTTCTGAATCATTTTCCAAAATTTTTTAACCTTTGGGCATGACCATCACATGTGGTAATAGGTCTCCTTGTGTGTTCTACATTTCTAACAGTTCTGAGTAATATTTGGGAACATCTTTGCCAACCGTGCAGGGGGGAGATGCCACCTGTAGAACATCTTGTATGTATTTTCTTTGTAGGGTACAGACATTGCCAGCTTGGTATTTACTTTCCACATTTTCTCCCAATTTTCTAATTTAATATTGTATCCCAAATTTTTGGCCCACAAAATCAAATTTTCCTTTACTATTTCTTCCTCCATATTGTATCTTAATAAATAATTATATATTTTAATTATTAATTTATCATCAGATTGCAATATAATTTTATCTAATCCATTCCATTCTTTTTGGATTCCAAATTTTTTCATATCCATTTTGTATCTTGATTTAATCTGTAAATACGGCCACCAATCAATGTCTGTACCCTGCTGTCTCAATTCCTCTCTTGTTTTCATTTCTCCTTCTGTATTCAACAGCTCATTGTAAGTTTTCATCTTATCTATATCCATTGTATTCGGATAAATTTGAGCCTCCATGGTTGATTGATTCTGGGTATTTTAAAGGACATATGGATGGCATTTATTCTGCTACAAACCTAAAACAAAATTCAGCCAATACAAAATAGGAGATAGCAAGCAGTTTATAACCTATTGCACAAGCTGAGATAGAATTATACAATGCATCAATATTGAAAAAGATTGATGCTCCCAAAATTACTATCTAAGAACCTTAGCAGAGGTCAAAAGGAAGAATGTGCCTGACAAGAGATAGCCCATCAGGGTCTTTAGCTCTTAAAGCCATCTCTAGGAGAGTATGCAAAGAATTGGCTTCCTGCTACAGCTTCATTATTTTTATCCCAGTTTGTCTTAAAAATCTTTGTTTCATTCGGTAAAGGGACTTTACTAATAATACCACTGGATATGCTTAATGTTATTCAGGATTTAATATCTTAGATTACATGTGGAGAACGAACAATAGGGCAATAATTTAAAATGCCAAGCTTTGATTTTAGTTAATTGTATCTAAGCTCTGATGTTTTAAGGTAGGAAGAGATCATGCTTATTCCTACCTGAACCAGGTTATAATGTAAGAAAAATAATCCTTACTCATAATGGCAAGTTCATATTTATTGTGGCCTAGTGATCTAACATTGAATCTGAGGCACAGATCCTTACAATTCAACAGAATTTTTGTACTGAATCTACATGAAATCATAGGATTGTCAGCATGTAATCATAATTATGTATATAACAATTTTTTGTAACACTCTGATTCCAGAATTTGGATCAAACACAAGTGAATAAGATCGGTAAGATCAAAAACAATAGCCAGAAGCTTGTAGCAATAGCAAGATACATGGGGCAACCATTTTTCTGATGCCAGCATGGTAAGCCTTGAGCCAATTACATGGTATGGGTGGAAAGTACCCTTGATTATATATCAAAATTGAATGTTTTTATACATTTACTAAATGTATATGCTGCCTATATGATCGTCATGCAGCTCTGAGTGGCATTGAACATACTTGCACATAAGCCCATTTTCAGATAAACCAACCTAGAAATTTTCATGTTTTTCTTTTCATAAATGGTTTATCCAGTGGTGGGATTCAGCCAGTTCGCACCACTTCGGGAGAACCAGTTATTAACTTTCTGAGCAGTTTGGCAAACTGGTTGTTGGGAGAAATTATTAGGGCAGAGAACCGGTTGTTAAATTACTTGAATCCTATCACTGGGTTTATCCATGACATGTATTTTTCATGATACTTCAATTAAAAATATGAGCATCAGTTTAGCTGTGGATGGGCTTATAAGTATAAAATATACGGGATATATGCAGCCTTGTGAAGTAGTACCAAATGAAAGAGAGCCCAGGTGAACTATTTCTACTTTGTAAAGACACTAGCAGAATTATCCAAGTCTAAAAACATAGTAAAAAATAAAACATGATGTTACAAGACTGCATCACTTAGGACTGTAATCTAGGCAACCTTGGTTGGTGTAACCGCAAGATATTAATTGGCAGATGGAGGGAGGCCAGGGAAAGAAGGCTGTATGCAAACAGCAACAGAGCGTACACATCCATGAAGACAGGCCAATTGAGGAGACTTACCCAAGCAACTTGTGACCTTCCCTGAAGGTTTCCCTATTCACTTTGCTTGTGGGAAGCTATCAGAAAAGGTTGGTAATAGCAATAACATGACTATGGGGTGCTGCAACTAGCTATAAGTGTCAGCTGATTGCCGAGCATCTGAATTCTGTTCACATGAACATGGAAGTGCTGCAACAGCTAGTTTTGTCCAATAGCATTGTAACTTTGAACAGTCGCTGAATAAATGGTAATATCTCAAGGACTACCTGCACAAGTATTTTTAATTTTTTTTTACCATACATACTTGTAGATAAACTTATACATGGATAAGCTGAACTGAATTTTCTGGGTGCATTTTGGCACTTAAATTCTCAGCTCATCTGCAAGTATATAGCGTGTTGGGTTTCTGCTTAATTCCTATAGTAAAGATTTAAGAATCTTTAGAACCATTCAGTCTGAAACTGAAGAAACTTCTTGAATGACAAGCGAAATGGCTTCAAGGAAAATTGTCTTTTGAAGTCTAATTGCCTTCTGAAAAAAGCAACTTGAGCATGACCTGGGTGACTGAGAATCTCCATAGACAATTTGCTTTGCTATCTCACTTTGAAACAGTTTATACAAACCAAACTCTTACATTCTACTATCTGCTGATGAAAATTACATTACTTTTTTTTGTCCTTTTATAACAGCTTTCCATATAGTTGTTTTATGCTTCTAAGACTAAATAGTTCACAAGTCCAACAGTACACTTAATCAAACAAATAATAATAGGTCCTTGTTTAACATTCACTTATGGTGCCACTTCTCACAGACATCTAGTCCCTGGATGTCTGGATTATGGAATAAGAAGATTTTAACAATATCCTAAGACAGTGATGGCTTACCTTTTTGCCATCGCGTGCCAAAAGTGGGGGGAAACGCGGTGGGGTCACACGCACGCGTACCCATATCCATAATTCTATGTGCCCCACTCCCCTGTGTTCCCCCCATTTTTGGCATGGGATGGCACAGTAAGCCCGATTTTTGCTCTCCCCAGGCTCCAGAGCCTTTCTAGGAGCCTGGGGAAGGCAAAAATGGCCTTCCCCACCCCACCCAGAGGCTCTCTGGAGGCCGGAAGCAGTGTGTTTCCTGATTTCTGGTGGGCCCAGAAGGCCCAAAAATAAGCTGGCTGGCACACGCATGCGTGCCAGAGCTGAGCTCGTGTGCCCACCGATATGGCTCCACGTGCCACCTGTGGCACCTGTGCCATAGGTTCGCCATCATGGCCCTAAGATTAAGAGGAAATAGGGCATTATTTTTGGGAGGGCTCTTATTGTTTGGGGGACTCTCAGGAATTTATTATATATACTGAGCAAAAAGACAGTCAAACTTTTGACAACTGATTAGATTCTCATAGAAACTTCTTCAAATGGAAAAGACAGTGTAATTAGCATAAATTTGAACACTATTTTCAGGATTTCATATGTGAGTATACTAAAGCAGTGTTTTTTATTTTTTGGTAAACTCTTTCATATATAGGAGTTGAAGCTTTTTTCTAGATTAGGGAGGAATCTCTATATGTTCTGAACTTGTGGTGTTTCAACATCTTTTTCTCAGGAAAAAGTGAAAATGACTACACAGCTTCTACTCAGAACAGGTGGTCTCAAAGATAACTAGGTCCCAAACCATTTAAGGCTTTACAGATAATTGGATAGATAATTATTATCCATTACATGGATAATAATGTAGGACAGTTACCTGCATAATAGGTAATTTATAGAATATTTACCTGTGTAATGGAGGCTGTAAGATTCCTTCAAGGATTTGCTTTATACTGCAGGAAAATGCAGATTATGGGAAAGCCAAGGGAGATTCAGTTGAATGCTAATTTCAGAAAATGAAACTCAGTTCAGCTGCTAAGAGAAGGGTGGAAAAAGGTGTTTCAAAGAGACTCTCCCTTAATTAACTTACTGTAAATGAGACTGATAAATTCACATTATGATTTGCAAGATTCTGCAATATTAGTTTAGGGCAGTGATGGTGAACCTTTTTGGCACCAAGTGCCCAAACTGGAATGTATGTGCATGTCCGCACGCCAGCCAGCTGGTGTTTCCGGCACACACATGCACGCCAGCCAGATGTTCTTCAAGCATGCTGCATCACCAGGAACCCGAAGATCAGCTAGACAGCGCACACATGTCTGTTTTTTGGGCATTTTCAGTCCATTTTCCAGGCTGTTTTCAGGCCATTTCAGGCACACGTGCATGCGTGGCAAAACTGAACTAGAGCAATGGCTCGCGTGCCCACAGAGGGCTCTGTGCCACCTCTGGCACATGTGCCATAGGTTTGCCATCACAGGTTTAGGGGATCCTAAACTAATATTGATAGGATATTGATGGGATATGAGACTTGACCCAGGAGAATTGGCGTTTGGTCTGGAGCAACAAATAATTGATCTAACAGTACAGAGGGATTTACAAGCATAATGTACAATACAGCAATCACTGTTACTATTCATTTCACTTGTATGAGAAGAAGTAATAGAGCCAGTTTGGGGAATAATTAGGAGTTACATCATTTGCAGAGTTGGACTTCCAGGAGCGGTGGCTGTATTTAAAGTAGGAACCTCACCAGAGTGACTGATTAGGAAGACAGGACTTCCTAACCTAGAGCATTGTAGGAAGGTGCTATGATGTAAAGACTCCCTAGGATTTTATAGGGTTGTGTAACAGTAAAAAAAAAAAAACGCAGAAGAACCAATGTGAATAGCACTGCCAGATTAGTCTTCCACAGTTTATCAATGGAATGAATAGAATTTGTTAGTCTCAGAATCATGGCAACACAATGATAATGGGGAAAGTGGCACGTTTATTAAGAAACCCTAAACAGGCAGGATACAGCTATCTTTTTGCTATTTCCTGCAGAACAGTCCCATTCCTCTCCAATGCCCCAGTGGCTAATGGCCTCAGCCTAGAATTGATGATGGTACATTATTACGTCCATTATAATTGATCTGGTAGAAGATGAATAGTCTCACCTATCATAATACCCAATACCTTGGTTTCATGAGAGTGTTAATATCACTTTCACAAAAATCTATCTTCCCAACTTTCCGGCCCTTGTCATCAATTTCAACAGGAGGAGTGGGAGGCACATGGGAAAATCCCTTTCTGAGGCCCTGGATTTAATCTCAGGATTAGCATTAGAAGATTAGCGCAGTTCAGTAGTGGGTTTCAAATCCTGTCGCTACCAGTTTGCTTGTGGACGCGTGCGTACTTGCGCGCAATCTTCTGTGAATGCAGATGTCTGGGCAGGTGGGCGGAGCCTCCCACCGCTGCCACTGGTTCACCCAATCCGGGGTAAACCGGTAGCAATCCATGACTGGTGAAGATGATTTAAATTTCTGGGGCTAGGAAGTGCTAGTTTTCATGGCCTATATGGCAACCTAGGCTTGTCCCAGGTAACGTCAGGTCCACTATATACAGATGTTCCCATATTTAGTAATGTGCTTCCCTCACAATTATTTAGTGATCTACTCAGATCTGTTCCTGGTCCAGATAAGATTGGCTCCCAAGACCTTCACAAGGTAATTAGGCTGATTATAATTACCTGCTTTAAGGTTTTATGAATTAGAAAGATTCTGCTAGCCATTTGGTGAATATTTCAACAACCTAATCCTGGGTATTGTGGAGCTCCAGGAAATGTTGAGACAGAAATGATGCCTGCAATCAAAGTCATTCATTCAGATTTACCAATATCTTCTTTTCATGGGCAGAATCCATATTAGTGACTAGGGCAATGCTTTATCATATTAATTTGGAATTCCTTTTGGCCTGTGAATCCATCAAAGTCAATAAAATGTGTTGATGTGTCCCCTGCCACATTTGGCTGGATCTATGCCTTATCAGTCCTTGCAAATATGGGAGTGTCAGGTTAGCTAGATCTGGGAGGTGATCTATGCCTAAATGTCTTTGAAAAAAAGCATCTTTGGGATGATCTCTATGCCTAAACTTCATTTCTCTGAGACCTTGATGGAGTTATATTGTAGCGTCTCTTAAAGAGACCCTTCCTAGATTCCTTAATTGTCCTGTTCCTAAACTTCCCTTTTTAAGAAAAAAATGTAAAACTGAAGTGAGAGTGCAAATACTAAGCACCCTAGAGGAAGTGGATTATCTAGATCTGTGATGGCGAACCTATGGCATGGGTGCCACAGGTGGCATGCAGAGCCATATCGGTGGGCACATGAGCTCAGCTCTGGCATGCATGCATGTGCCAGCCAGCTGATTTTTGAGCCTTCTGGGCCTACTGAAAGTCAGGAAACATGTTGTTTCCAGCCTCCAGAGGGCTTCTGAGGATGGGGAAGGCCGTTTTCGCCCTCCCCAGGCTTCTAGAAAGGCTCTGGAGCCCGGGGAGAGTGAAAAACGGCTCTTTTGGGCCCACCATGCCATAGCGTGCCAAAAGTGAGGAGAGCGCAGGTGAAGCCCGCATGCGTGTGGGGACAGGGCGCATAGAATTAAGGGTGTGGGTACATGTGCACGTGACCCCCCTGCGCTCCCTCCACTTTTGGCACATGATGGCAAAAAGGTTAGTCATCACTGATCTAGACCTTTTACAGTCCAGGTTCAGGCTTGACATTGGACAAACACTCCATTGATCTCACCACTTAGCAATGTGCTCTACATGCAGTTGCATTTAAAGTAACCCAGAAACTGCAGTGGATACAAAATTCAACAGCACTAGATACATCAGACAAATTATGCCAATGTTGCTGATTCTGCATTGGTTGCCAGTAGGTGTTCAGGTGGAGTTTAAGCACTAACTTGGTAACTTGGTTGAAAAAGTTCTATATACTTTCAGGTCTCCTTTTTTCAACTAGAATTGAACTAGATCCAATAAGTATAAGTATCACAAAAAATAATCCTTATAATTTCCCACTACTCTAAGATCAGGAGGCTGAGGTTAGGATGATGTACTTCTCTGTATTGGCCCAGCTTTCTCTTTGTAATCGGATAATAGCACAGCTTTCTCTTTGTAATTAGATAAAACCCCAAAATGTTGGTCTTCTGTAAATATGTTAAAACAGAAAAGACCATTTTAGTAAACATCCTAGTTTTAGGGTAAGAATATTCCAGAGCATTGCCACAAAGGCGGCCCACCTGTGAGTAGATTGCTTTTACTTATCTTCATACATGTAGAAAGGCCTTCCTGGATGTGCTCAAGTTACTTACCAGATCTAAATTAGCAAAAGCAAACTGACAAGTATTCCAGTTCAAAGTTGCCTAGGGCTTTATATGTCATAACCAAACCTCAAATCTGGTTTGATACTTAATTGACAGAAAAAGCTGTGATCATGGAGGAAGATAAATCAATCTACTATTAAGAAACATTTTTAACAATAGTAATCAAGCTGCCATCAAAGGCTGTCTCTTCCACCCCCTTCCAAATGCAGGAAGATATGGATTTTCTCCAAGGATGCCTGTTTCTTAGATACACTTGAAAATGAACATCAGATTCAAAACTGGATCTAATTAGAACATGTCATATTACTAGTTTCTAAACAATTTGGGAAGACGGAGGAAAAATTGCTTTGTTTGAATGTTTACATGCATCATATCTGCCTTCAACATTATCCCACCAATAATGCCAATATCACAACTTTAATGCACATTGCACTCAACAGCACATGGAAATCAGAATTTAGTCAAATAGTAATAAGAAGAAAAATTGATTTCTTAAAAAATAACAGCATCAAGATAATTGATAGTAACATACAATATACAAAAAGTAGTCCATGGATAATTAAATGTTTGCAAGAAAACAATCAAGCTTAGAGAGCATTTAGGATCCTTCATTTCAACCCTGAGTTACATATATTCTCCTTTATTGGCAGCTAAGGTCAGCATTAAATTGGTGCTAAAAAGAATTAACAAAATTACATCTAAATTCTGCTAATTCTTATCTAGTGTGAGTTTAGTTTGTACAACTATGGTGCCAAAATGGTCAAATCTGTAATTTTGATGGCTCACTGTATGCACGCAAGAGGATTTTTGTTTGGCTTCATATTTTTATACTATGGGGCTGCTAAGAATGATTAGATTTCTAATTCTGATCACTCACAATATGCAGGTCAATGGCCTCTGTGATTTGATGTTGGTTTTTAAAACGACTTCCATTTAAAAATCATGTGAAGTCAAGATGCTCACTAATTTGATCTGTGCTTTTGAGTAAAAGTAATATGAAAAATTGTCAGACCCATGATTGTCAGAATTTAGAATTTGCAGAAAGATGTGATCTATAGTGTTATGGTTTGGTATGGATCACATGTAGAAATTTATTTTTGCACTATGGCACAGCAAAAAGTGCTGAATCCATTATTGTGATACTTCATTGTGGGTAGATAGTTTTGTGATTTGGTAGTACTTTCATGAGGATACAAATAACAATTATGGCTATTTATGGTCATTTAATGACTCATAAACATCCTAAATTGTTAGATACATTGTTGCAATGCTCACTGCATACCAACAAAGGGAATCTGCAATGAAAACATGGCTTCATATTAATCCCATGCAAACTGACCTATGCCTCTGATTCAGGGGTGGGTTCTACTTACCTTTACTAATGGTTTGCAGTGGGGCCATGCGCGTGCGCGCACTTCACTCACGTGCATGCTCTTCTGCACATGTGCAGAAGCTTCTGTGCACACACAGAAGCATTTTGGTGACATTGGGGTCGGTGGGTGGGGCCTCCCGCCGATTTTACTACTGGTTCTATAGAACCAGTGTGAACCAGGGGGCAACCCCTCACTGCTCTGATTCATGTAGCACTCTAGTACAATAGTCAGAGCCATGATTATTGGGGGGAGAGGGGTCCTTGCATGCATACAGTTGTGCTCTGTGTTTTAATTGTGATTTTATGTGGGTTCCATACATTTATGTACAATCGAGGGAAAATTTAAAATTTTAGTGTGCTCAATCACCAATTGGTACTACATTCTTTATTGATCTGTGAATTAATAATCATGAATAAAGTAGTGGCTTTATTTAGAACACAATTAATCAGAAAGCCAGATCTCAGGTTTCAGTCCTCTTCCACTTCCATCTCTGCGGAATGAAACCGAGATAGAGTACATATTAAAAGTACTGTACAGAGAAAATGCCTAATGCACGTAAGCACCGAAGGAAACACGTACATAACTTAGTGAGCACGTAAAGAGTCGGTGAGCATCCCCAATATCTGAACTCGGTAGAGGGTGGGAGGAAATCTGCATCTAGCTCGGATGGGGCAGTAGCTTCTGCTGCATCAGCTGCAAAGATCAGAAGCGAAGGGGGAAGGAGGAGAAGGAGAAGAAGAAGAAGAAAAAAAGACAGACACCTCCGCCCTCCTCCCCGTAGCAGGCGCGCGGCCACGGCAGCTCGCGCCAGGCCTCGGGAGCGCGCGCCGCCAATATTCCCTCCTTCGTCTGCGCCGTCCTCGGCCAATGAGCGGCACTGTTGCTGGCAGGTGCGGCGTGTTTTTGTTTTGGGTAGAAGAATTAGTTGTAGTTGAGAAAGGCCAAGATTCCTTATTTTTCGCCTTTTCGGAGCCGGGAAGGGACTCTCGCTGACCAGCAGCCTCACGGGCACCGAGAGCCTGTCCCCGCCGCTTGCCTCGGGAGGGAGGGAAGGAAGGGTGGTGGTGGTGGAGGGAAGGAATACGGCTCCTCCTCTCTCGCCATCCCCCTCCCGCGGCGAAGAGGGAGGACGACGGCCAAGCAAGCGACCGAAGCCGCCTCGACAAGGAGGTGGGGGGCCAGGTCTGGCTCGGCCTGGCCCGGCTTGGCTTGGTCTCGCCCGAGCTGACCCCCGCCGTGCCTCAGCCATGAGGAGGGAAATGAACGGGGTCACTAAGGGCCGGTTTGAGGTGAGTAGATGACCGGTTGGCTCCTTGGAAGTTTTATTGGGGTGGGGGGTGGGGGGGAGGCTTTGTTTAAAATGCGGTGGGAAGGGAAGGGAAGGGAAGAGAAGGGAAGGGATGGGATCTCCTTCCTGGAGATGTTGCCTTTTCTGTCTCCCTTCCCGATGAAGGGCGGCGGCGGAGCAAGGGCCGTGCGTTTCCTTGAACGAGTTGGGGCGAGGATGTGGGGCGTGTGGGGGGGGGGAGTGGAGAGAGCATACACGGGTGGAAGAGATGTCCCTGGGTCGGAGACAGCCCTCTTCCTTCCTCCCCCTCAAAGGAAGGGAGTACGGTTGTTGTTGTGTGGTGTGTTTTTTTTTCCCCCTTTTCCTTTCCTAAGTAGATCTTGAGAGGGGAGGTAGGGAGTTTTTCCCTTTGGGCAGAGAATACATTCATTCTTTCGGAAGAGACCCTACGGCCTTGCCTGCCTGCCTGCCTGCCTGCCTGCGACTCTCTCCTCCTCTGTGCAAACACAACCACCAAACCAAACGATCGTCAAGTAAACCCCTCCGATTGTGGGTCGAGGTAGCTCGATTACCCCAGAGGGAGGTGCCGGTGCGGCTGCTTTTTTTATTTTATTTATTTATTTATTTATTTATTTTTTCTACCGCCGATGCGCCGGCCCTGGTTGGAAGGAAGAGGCTGCTGGTAGTGGTGGTGGTGGGGTTCGTCCGTGCGTATCGGGGCCGCAGGAACTGCTAGGAAGTGTCTGGAGTTGAGGGGGGCGGGGAGAAGGGGGGGAGGAAGGGTACTACTTCGCACCGAGTTTTCCTTCCCATTCGCCCGCCCTCTTCCCCGCAACTCCGAGCAGAAGGGAGGAGCCAGCAGAGGAAGGAGAGGCGGTGGACGGGGCGGAGTCTCAGCGCTAGGTTTGTGTGAAGTGGAAGTCCCAGGGTAGGGCCGTCGTGTTCGATTGCGGGATTCCCCTTTGGTAGAAAAAAAAACCGAATTATTGTTTTAGGAAGGGGTGGTGGATGGAGGGTTTGCGGGGGGTGGGGATGAGTTCAGAAGGAATAGGTTGTGAATACGTCACAACACCCGAAGGGGATGATAGCACGGAGCATGCAGGTTGTTTCTCCTGTGTTTAATGATAGCCGGTGGTAGTCGGATACTTAAGCAGGGGCCTGCCTGCCTGCCTGCCTGATTATAAAACCGCTGCTTCTCCCTTCGCCATATCCTCGTCTGCCACATATTTTTTTTCCTTCCAATCGGGATAAAGAGAGAGGACGTGCGATGATAGAGCAAAGACATATTGAGGAACCGTATAACGTATGGTGTACGGGTTTTGGGGGGGAGGGGAAGGGGCAAAAACTATTTGTATTAGGAAAACAACCGGAGATTGAAGTTATGTCTAATGTTGGGGTTATGTAGATGAACAAGTATAGTATATGAAGCTTATGTAATTACTGTATAGGTTAATGAAATGAGAGCAGCTAGTACTTAGAATGATATCCTAGAGGAGGTGGATGTATCCATTACAAGTATTAATAAATGTATTTGCATCTTGATATACAGATATGTGAGTATGATTTTAAGGAGATTGTGGTGCTTACAACTC
This sequence comes from Coluber constrictor foxii, assembly GCA_038048745.1. Classification (NCBI taxonomy): domain Eukaryota; kingdom Metazoa; phylum Chordata; class Lepidosauria; order Squamata; family Colubridae; genus Coluber; species Coluber constrictor. The sequence goes on from CM075961.1 coordinate 79,670,089, forward strand.
TTAACAGGAAGCGTTAGCTGTTTTCAGGATGTATAGTTGATCACGTCAGTTTGAAATTGTGCAAAGCAAATGCCAAACAGCTATTTTACAATAAGGGAGCAAATGACTAGTGTTTAATATCAGATTGGTCAAAAAACAGAACAATCTAGTACTATTGTTGCTTTTCGGATCATGAGGTGGTGAAAAAGGAAGGCGTTGAATACTTGGAAGCTGAAGGAGAGAGATTTTGGAAGGGGAGCAATTCAAGAATAAACAACAAACTATTCAGGAAAATATGGCATGTAATCAGAATAATCTGGGACTACATAAAAGCACCTTATTTTAACCAGAGTTACTGCCAGTGCATTATTGTGACAAATGTCTCTCCTCCAATTTGGCTCCTTTCTGAATTTATGATGGTGTCAGGGAAACAACATGGGAGTCACAAGTTTTATTTCTTCCTTATTTTTTTTATTTATGTATTATCTCTCATGAATATAAAGCAGGAATAATTTAAGTGCAATAGTAGTAGTCTTGTTTAGAAACTACAACTCTGAACATTATTGCTTCTTCATTTTGTAGTTTAGAAAGGAAAAATAAAACTCAAGTGTTATAAAAAGTATTTAGCACCAGATGATAAACATCCAAACATGAAAAAGAATATCTTCGTCCAGAAATTGGCTGTTGGATTAAGACAGGTAATACTGTGTTTTGCTTTTATTTTCCTACTTTATACAAATATTAAATTGCATGTTGATGCAAGGAACAGATAAAAAGAAAATATGGTATATTCATTGAATTAAATGTCACAAATTGCATAGTATGATGTCATTAGGTTCAAATTCCAACTCAAAAGATAGAACCTTGTGGTTAGCATAGAATAAGATTCCACCCCCACCTCACCCCCACACATTTAATATTTTGTTCAGTTTCAGTCACCTTCCCTGAAAGAAGAAAGTGTGCAGGACTAACAATCTTTGAAAGAGAATTTAGCTGTTTAAATTGTTCCATGAGCATTTTTAAATTTGAAATGAATTAGAGAAGAGAGCCATGCTGGCTCAGGAATTCTGGGAGTTGAAATCCACAAGTCATAAAAGGATTATAGTTCCCCACCTCTGTCCTAAGTGTTTTGGAAATCAAATATATTCAAATCTGCTGGTCTTAATTTTGCTTTGCATGTAATACAGTATTCTTATTTCAAAAAGGGATATGTACAGTATAGTTTGCGAAATGAATTCATCTTATTACAAAAGGGAACTGGAGATATTACCATAAATCAAAAAAACTCTAAGGGAAAAATACATTATTAAAAATACAATATATTTATTTTGTCTCTATATAAAAATAATCTTTTATGCAGAAAGTATTTGACCTGAATAATTAAGTTAAAAAAATATAAAATTATCTTGAAAACATTTCTAATACTGTGTTTTTCCATAGAAAGTTTTTTATTCTCAGGAATATTTTTTATCATTAAATTACCTAGTAATAATATAAAAAAACACTGGATAGGCTAAAATGGGAACCTGGAATGGATATAATACAGATAATTCTCGATTTACAACAGTTTGTTTAGTGACCATTCAAAGTTACAATAGCACTAAAAATAGTGATTTATGACACTTACAACCTTTGCAGCATCCCCATAGTGACATCAAAATTCAGATGCTTGGCAACTGACTAATTTTTGAGAGTTGCAGTGTCCCAGGGTCATCTGATCACCTTTGGTGACCTGACAGTGGAGAAGCCAGATTCATTTAACCGGGTTAATCATAAAATGAGACAAAACTCCCTTAACAATCTCACTTAGCAACATAAATGTTTGGTTCAATTTTGGTCGTAAGTCAAGGACTATCTGTACTAATCAAATCAGAGTTGTAACATGCTTCCTTCTAGAATCCATCTTGAGACAGCTGTTCATTAGGGCCATTGAAATTTTACAAAATAGAATACAGCACTTTCTTAGATAAAGATGGTTAGAAATAGAAGGGAAGATACATTTAGAGAATATGCACAATACAAATTGGATAATATCAAGAGCTAAAGTAATTTACTTTTGATGAGTAGAAACTAAAAATGGGAAGAAAAGTTGGAAGTAATTTAAGCGATTGTATTTCTGGAGTAAGCAGTTGTGCATACAATTCTTTAAGCATGCTAACATCAATATGATGCTAACATCAGTATGACAACAGGTTGTGCTGCCAATTCTTTTTTTCTTTAATTCCGTCTATATTAAATCTATACCATTCAATTTTTGCAAGCATTTCATTATAAATAATTTCTAAATAAATCTTTGACTATGTATTTTTTTTTTTAATTTGATTTATATGCCGCCCTTCTCCGGAGACTCAGGGCGGCTTACAATGTGTTAAGCAATAGCCTTCATACTTTTGTATATTTATACAAAGTCAGCTTATTGCCCCCAACAAACTGGGTCCTCAATTTACCCACCTTAGAAAGGATGGAAGGCTGAGTCGACCTTGAGCCTGGCTAGGATTGAACTCACAGAATTACAGGCAGCTGGATGTTAATTGCTGCCTTTAGTAGGACGCATTAGCCCCCTACACTACACAGGCTCCTTTTAATGATTTTCACATTAAGCCATACTTAATGCACTGATTCTAATTGCCTTCTCAGATCAAAATTACATTTAAGCAGTTTAAATGTTGGGGGGAAATACATAAGATACTATACATATACTACATATGAAATGGTCTCCATCAATTTAGAATTGCAGAAAATATTTTGGAATTTTCTATAAAATATGGAGACTATTGACAGTCTGATCACAAATGTGATTGTACATCTCCAATCTGACTAAAAAAGTGTTGCATTCCATTATAATGACCAAAATTCTCAATTCCAGTAAAAGGCAACCTAAAAGCAACTGCATTAGTTCAGTAATAAAATAAAATAAGGATAATTCTTCAAAAAAAAACCCAAGTCTTTATGAGAATTATTAATTATTTATAATAATAAACATAGAATACCACATTATGGCTAAATAGAAAGAAATTTGAATGTAGAGGAACAAAAAAAGGTAAAATACTGGTAGATGTATAGAAACAATTTTAATACATTTGAAAATTATTGATGAGCATACAAAATATTATCTGATGGTGGGAGGGGGGGCAGAACTAACTTAAGTGATCCTATGTGAACTTCTCTTGGGAAACTGTCAGCCAGGCTGCAAGGAGGGGTCTAGCTTGGAGTCTACGCAGTCATAAACGTCACAAGTGTGACCTTCCCTAAGATGCATGAAGCCTTATCTTGTTTCCCGAATAAGGTAAGCAGTTGGTGAGATTCTTCTAGCAGAAGTGGTAGATAATATAGTTACTGACTTTACTTATATAACAAGTGACTCTTGTTGCTTGCATCTAATAACTTCAGAGTTATACAGATTTTCAGACATAGGTGCTAAATTGAAACATTTCATAGTGCTAGTAGAAACTTGATATATTTCCAGATTCTTGACTGAACTTCAGAAGACTTTGGCCTGTAACAACTAGACTTTCATCAAGGAAAAAGGTATTTATATATGTTCCCTGAAATTAAGTTTTTTGCAAGATACAGTAGTAATAGATATTTTTGAGGAATTTTATTCTTTGACCTTTGAAAGAGACAAAGATGGCGAAGACAATTTTATATAGTTATTATGAAAAATATATACCCTGAAATGTTTTTTCATGTTCGGCATCTCATAAATTGATTATAGAAAACTAAATGGCCCAAATCAGCAATATAATGGGAAAGTAAATCACTATGCTTGATACATATTAACATATTTATTTAAAATGTTATAGTATGAATAAGTTGGGGTATTGAGCTACTATTTCTGATAAAAGAATGTAGTATAAAACTAAAATATGATAGCATTTTTATATAACTTCTCGTAGTTACTTTATAGTATTTAAATTTGCCTGTAAATTTTATTTTATTTATTTGATAAGTAAAACTTGAAGGGCTGAGTTGCTTTTGAGTATTCAAAGAAATATTTTGGCAGGAAAGCAGTTTTTCAATAATAAACTATGAAATATATCGTTTATAATTTTTCTTCTTCTCTTGATTGAAAAAAACCCAGAGAATTACAGGATTTGAGCAGCTAAAGTCGATTTCTGAAGGACTAAAACAGAACATTGGATCTTGCCTTGGATTCTGAATTTGTTGCTTCAGATCATTCCGTATCTTGAAGATTATAATGTTTGCATAATATAATCCTGACCAATGTACTTTAGCTTCCTGAAATTATATATAGACAAACTCAGTGGTAAAAATATTGTTTTAAAGGGCTGAATAGTCTAGGTGTTTTCTCTTAAAGTTTAATTTTCACTTCCTTGTACCCATTTTTTCATGTTTCTTAGTTTTTCTTTTTGTCAATACAGATTCTGTCAAGTTCTCATGGAAATAGTCATTTGGCTTTTGAAAAATGGTCATAGTATCTTACATTGTCTTGATTCATCTTTAATATATACAAGATTCAGACCAAACATTTAAAACTAGAGATGCTTAAAACTGATGGGGGTGGGGGTCACATATGATCCATTTTTGCAGAAGTCATACCAGCAAAAATTGCTGGCAAACTGCCAAACAATTATCAGATTAATTTTCATCAATTTTCAGTGACAACAAAAAAACCTATTCTGTATTTAGTATAACTTGAAGTATTAGTGTGTTTTGTTTGGTTTAGATCTAGCATGTTACTGTAAATTCAGATATTACATATAACTTTTTCTAAATATAATATACCTAGAAAGTTTTTCTTTAAAGTGAGCAGAATATTTAGAAAGTCCTGCTGTAATTATCAGCTCTTTTAAAAAAATACACTACCGTCATCAGACACCAAATAGTCATTCATCCTTAGTCTAGACTAGAGTAATGGTATCTGCTATTTCTGTAATAGCAATACTGTTACATTGATTACAAAATTGTTTGGTATTATTTAATACATCTCAGTTGGTTTAGATATCTCTTTTGGTTATATGTTTTAAAGATGTTCTCGCTATTGTAGCGTCACAACTTGCAATGCTTGTCACTACACCCATTCATTTTAGTTTGGGGCTCTTTTTTTATAACTTGTTTCCACTGCAACAAATTGCAACAAATTGCCTGTTTCTGCTATATTCTTTCCTGTTAGGGTTTAGTGTAGTTCGATGTGCCTACAACTTGGTAATTCTGCAAAGGGAGGTAATAGAATCATAGACCCCTTTTTAAATATCCTTTTTGATATTTGGGTGCTGTGATTTTTCCCCACCTAATGCCTTCTTTGTTTTTAAAGTTAGGACATTAGTTATGCTAATAACTAATAAATGACACAAATCTTTTCATGTCTCTAATCACTTGGAATTTAAATAGTGATAAAGTCAGTTATTGTTGAGTTCGAAAATATTTTTATATTAACATTGTTACAATCACTTTGTTAATAGAATCTTAATGACTTTGTTTGGGATAGTAAACTCATTACAGTAAAGATATACCTCTTTTTTTGTGTGTGCAGAAATGAGCAAGTTGGTTTTTGTACCTGAATGCTGTCTGTCCTGATGGTGTAGTTTCAGTGGGAGAAGTGACTTTGGCTACAGCAAAACAAGTACAGAGTGTAACTCAGTAACTAAATCCTCACACATATAAATTCCCATCATGCTCTTCCCTAAAACATTAAAGAAGGTAGACAAAAGGAGTAGAGTAGTAAGCCAAAGTAATTGGAGCATGAGATTAAAAAAGCAAAGGAAAGGTAGCTAAATTTAGTTTACATCAACACTCCTTACTTTACTCTTTTTGCAAACCATCCCTGTTTCTGTCGAGTATCTATACCGCTCCACACATTTATTTTCTTTATTTAAATTTCTTACTTTTCCTTTTTTGAGAATCTCATCAGCTTCATTTAATCATGACATTCTTGGTCTACCCATTTCTTTTAAGCCCCCCTTCTTAAATTTGTTTTGTGGTTAGATTCTCCTTTATCCTCTTTGTATGAATATATTTGCTTGGCCTCCATTAAAGTTTATATTTAATATATTCTGCTTGAAAAATAAGTTTGAGTATGAAGCAGCCTTGGTCTGGCATCGTTCTTCAGGCGTCTTCCTTTTGGAATCTCTTATCAAACACAATGCAATGGTCAAGTTGAGCCTGCTAGTTCTTGGAAATGTTTTGAATAGTCAAGTAAAAGACTGTGCCAAGTGTGTGAAATATGCATACATTTGCTACATAATTCTCTGCTTGTTGTTTCAGATATTTAGAGATGATTGTTAGTTAATTAAAGAATAAGTTATTTTTTTAATTAGTAGCAGAGCATTTCAAGATATTAGTTGAGCTCCAAAATACAACTTGCCTCCAGAATATTTCTTTTCTATTCAGGCAATTTAGAAGCAAAGTACACAGTACTTACTGGTTTCTCTTTACAAAACATTCTATTAATTTTATTACTTTGAGTTACTGATTACAGTTCTGTCCTGTTCTAAGAAGCTCCAAATATTGCAGATGGTCCCTTTCACACAGTCTTCCTGCTTGAAGCCTAAATTGCAGTAAACCAAAGAATTGGATCTTGTTCTCTCTGGTTAAAGTACATTCATTCCATCAAGTTTATTAATAATATTGTTTTAATAGGTTGGTGATCTTAGGAAATTAATAAGTTGTAGAATTGAACAATTGTCAGTCCAACTCACCCTCCAAAGTTGTTGTGTAGGGAAAATATAAGGGAGCATTATATACAGCACCTTGAGTTGCCCAAAATAAACAGGATATGAATCTTATAAAGAAATATAAATAGCAATGAGCTTATTTTATGCTTCCCTCTGAATTTTTATAAACTTAGCTGAGTTTCTCATCCAGCGGACTCCATAATTCCAAGAAAGTTATGGAAATGAGGACCATGTGCTTACATACATAATGACTAGTTATATCAGATTTAGCAGTTCCTGTTCCTTAGGTTTTTGATACAATATAACCTATAAAGGAATGAGTTTAGTATTGATAGAATTCAACAGACCAGACGTTATTAGTCTAGAGATGGTATTACCAGAAGTGATTTATAATCATTATAATCAGTATTAAATGAAGTGTAGAAGAGAAAAGTAGGAAATAAGTAGAAACTGAACAGGAAAAATATCTTTATATGATTTATTAGTTGCAGTGAACAGTAATGGTATCCTACATAATGCTTATACCCCAGAAATTGTGGGCAGCATATACATTTAATAAATAATTAAATAAATTGAGGGTTTTATCTTACATTTTTATCTTTTGGTAGTATCATTTAGCAAGGAATTATGCTGGCAAAACGGTGCATTGTATGGCAACAATTTTTGAACCAAGATACTTCAAGTGGGTTAACTTACAGAATGTAAGGACTAATGACTCCCAAGGGAATTAAATTTGGGAAAGTTGCTGCTGCTTCAGTACTATTGGTTGCTGTTATGTTGCTGCTGTAAGTCACATGATCTTCATTTTCAATATTCTTTAACAATTTCTCAGCCAATCTCCCAATCATTCCTTCCCTCCCCTCCCCGGCAACAGCCATTTACCTGCCTGCTGAGAAGGGAACTGAGATTTCTGATAGTCCCTGCAAGATTCCCACAGACAAACTCAATGAGAAAGCCAGCAGGAAGTCAGCCCTGCTCCCTTAGTCATTCTGTTTCTGTGTTTAGGTATTGAAATATTCCTGAAATGATGACCCAACAGGGCACAACTTATTTAGTTTCTAATAAAAATAATGTGTGTCGATATGTTAGAGATTGTGCAGAAAATGTTTGAAGGAAATTATTTTCACAGTGAAAGTTAACCTTGTAAATATAAATTGTGATATATAATTGGTTTCATAAAGCAAAAAGCAGTTATGCTGTAGCAAAATGTCTGATATTTTGTTTATAGTGTCTGTTAAATCTAGAATTAAGAGAGAAAAGGTTATAAGAAAGATTTTTGTTTTGTTTTGTTTTGTTTTTTTGCTATAAGGGACCTCATCTTAAAAGAAAGGCAACGACATTGTGAACTGTGTACCTCATAAACCAGACCAAATGCCTGGTAGCATTGATCACAGCTAGGATCTAGTTTTTTGTTTGCAGCAGATGGACTTTTTTTTTAAACTAAGAGGATTGTCTTGGCTTTCTTCCAGCCAACCAAAGAAGCCAGCAATCAACTATGAAAGAGGTAGCAGTCTTCAGTACTTAGCATGTGCTGCTAAAGAATGACTCATTTTGCTATATGTTGATCTACCTAATTGGTAAGATCATAATGAAGATAAATTTCCAATAAAGCCCATGAGGGCTGATATTCAATTAAATTACCATTCCATCATTCCATATACAGTAGTGGCCAAAATTGTGGAAACCTTTTTGGAAAAGTATTTTTGAGGTTTGATGGCTAACAACACCATTTTTGTTGGAGTACCGTTTTCCCCCCAAAATAAGACGTTCCAGATAATAAGCCCAATTGGGCTTTCGAGTGCACGTGTTATAATAAGCCCTCCCTGAAAATAAGCCCCCCCAAATACTTATACGCATGCGCAGCTGCTGTGCAAACAGCATGAGGCGAGGAGGTGAGGTGGGGTGCGAATGGTGCGGGAACATGCCCCACATGCACCTGCCATCCACCCGGAATGGCCTTGTGGAGGCCGCTCCCGCACACCATAGCTTGTGCGCCTCTTCTCTTAATGGCAGCCGCAAAGAGTGGCCGCAAACAAACCCTTGCCAGCCCCAGCCCTGTTGATCTGGGGGGAGGGGTACTGGTGCCGGAGCTCTGAGCAATGATAGGTGTGGGCTGTCTGCGCAGCCATGAAATGGGATTGGCGTGGCCGGCTCTTGCCCGCAGCATTGCCAGAGAGGATCAGGTCAGAGCCGCTGCTGCTGGCGCCCGAGATCAGCAGGCCAGATTTGGTGAGCTGGATGCACCTCTGCCATTCAGGAGGAGAGAGGGAGGAGGCACTACGAGAGAGCCGATTTCTGACATTCTCCTCCTCCTGGGCAGCAGCAGCACGTTCAGCTCCCCGAATCAGGTTTGCCGATCTCGGCTCACGAGGGGGAGTGGCAGGTGGGGAGGCGGAGAAGCAAGAATTCTGCCACTCGCCCAAATCCCAGATCTGTTTGCCTTGCATGCTCTTCAAGAGGAAGGTGATCGAACCAGTCCATGTTTTCTTCAAGTCAGCGCTGCTTCTCCTGCTCCCCTTTTCTCTCCCCCTTCCCCCCCCCAGCAGGCCACTACTGTAGATATCATTGGTCATTTGTTTTATCTATATTTTTGAAAATACGGTAAATTAAAATTTCCTTCAGTAGAAAATCTCTGGTTAATCAGTGACTGGCTTGTCATATACAATTCCTTAGGAGTCTTATCAATTTGAATAAAATACCTCCAATTACCATCATTAACCGAGGACTACCTGTGCCCTATACTCTGAATCCAGCATTGTAACACTAGTGATCATGCACACAGTTCAAAACTAAAGTCAAAAAGCAATGGAGAAAATGGACAATACTGGCAGATGTCATGATAAAATTCATTTGATCCAAAATAAATGGTTACTTTTTTGTATTGGTTGCAAGAAGTAAATCTGAATCCATTTAATAAAATGGGAGGCCATAGCTAGACAAAATTTGCTTTTGAAAATAAATCTCAACTTTGCAAAAAGTTTTTTTGAACATCCACAGGTAATTAATTCAATAGAGTTCAATCTATATTGAGACATATCTGTAATGTCTATTAATGAACATAAATTTCCAATGTCTGTTATTGAGATGAGTAAATTAGACTCTTCACCAAAAGTCTTAGAATCCCTTAATCAAAATATCTAGATATCTATATTAATTAATGTAATCTGTTTAGGAACTTTTACCTGATTTTAAAATAATATTGTATAAATGTTATAAAAAGATAAAAGCAACTTGCCACATTTAAATGATTAATTATTTCTAACAACACTGGAACCAATAAATCTATTAAAAATGTATACCATTTGGCTTAGAGTCTGTCCCATTTTTCATCAATTGGTCTTTTCGGATTTCAGTGGTTCTTTTAAGACATTTTTGCGGTAATGATTTAATGCCACACTCATTAAAAAAAAAACTCCATTGCATGTAATTCATCCAGCATTATCCAAATTATAATGGATAATTATAATGAATGGATTGAGACTTTTGTCTCAATCCTTAATTTGTTAATATTTCAGAAATTCAGAAGGTTAACTTCAGACCAACAATCAAGTAAGCAATACCCCAATTAATAAATTGCTAAAGAGCCATCAGTAAACAGCCCAACCAAAGAATCTCTATGACCGCCCCCACTCACACAGGCAGGCAAGACACCAGAATATAAACTGAAAGCAAACACACTCCTTACTAGCACTGATGATGTTACCTAGTTAGGTTAATGAAATGTCTGGAAGAAAACAAGCAAGCTCAGAGAGCACCAAAGATCTCTCATTTTAGAAATTATATTACTGCATTGATTTCAGATGATATTTACCTAACAATTTACCCATATTTACACTGAATTCCCGATGTTTTAGCTTTGATCTCTTCAAAGAGAGTTGAACTTGGTCAAAATAAAAATTCCTGCAACAATTAATAAAAATGAATATCTACCCTGAATTTTGGCTGTAAAGACAAACTGAGAATACTAATAGATCACCAGTCATCCTATTACCAGCAGGTTCTCTGGTGGTAGAAGCCTCCTTTTATTTGGTGGTAGAAGCCTCCTTTTATTTGGTGTCAGGACAATTCAATTTCCATGTTATGAGCACCACGTTGAAAGGCCCAGAGGTTCATGGTCCCTATGGTAACTCAGCTTGTCTCAGGTGATCTGAGGCATAACAAACATATATGGATAGACTTTGAACCTTGCTTTTGTGTTAGATTAGTTGCTATGTAATTAACATTACCGTGAAACATTTGCCATGATCAGATCATTTCCCAGTTTGAACATGATTGACTGTTACAACAGAGTTCCATAGAGCAAGACTGCCTCAGGCTCCTCATGGTTTCTGATGAGTATTTGGGGGATTTCCTGATAATTTTAATGGATTAATGCAGGAGATCCTATACCTGTGATGGTGAACCTATGGCATGCGTGCCACAGGTGGCACGCAGAGCCATATTGGTGGGTACGCGAGCTCAGCTCTAGCACACATGCGCACACTGGCCAGCTGATTTTTGGGCCTTCTGGGCCCACTGGAAGTCGGTAAACAGGCCATTTCCAGCCTCCGGAGGGCCTCTAGGGAAGTGGAGGCAACCATTTTCGCCCTCCCCAGGCTCCTAGAAAGGCTCTGGAGCCTGGAGAGGGCGAAAAAACGGTCCTACCGGGCCTACCGTGCCATCACATGCCAAAAGTGGGGGAAGCAGAGGGTGATGGTGGGATCACTCATAGAATTATGGGTGTGGGCACACACACACGCAACTCTCCCTGCGCTTCCCCCGCTTTTGGCAGGTGATGGCAAAAAGTTAGCCAGCACTGTCCTGTACCATTTCAGATAAAATGTCCAATCTCTTCTTACAAACCTCCAGTGTTGGAGCATTCACAACTTCTGAAGGCAAGTCATTCCACTGATTAATTGTTCTAACTACCAAGAAATTTCTCCTTAGTCCTAGGTTGGTTCTCTCCTTGATTAGTTTCCATCCATTGCTTCTGGCTTTGCTTTTAAGTGTTTTGGAAAATAGTTTACTCCCCTCTTCATATGATCATGAGGTGACCAAGCTTTTGACAAAATGACCTTTGAATAGCCTTTTTGCTGGCTAATCCTGGATGGTTCCTTGGTTTACCAAGAACCTGCAGGAGATGAAGTGACATCCTTCCTCCCTACATGAGATTAGCTCCAATTGTTGTGACTTTCCAGAAAGCCCTTAAAATGTGCCTTTTCCAGGAAGTCTGGGAATCTCCTGATAAAAGGGAGCCTGCATATATATGGTGTTATTATATAATACCTTAATTCTCGTGATCTTGTTTTATTTATGTTCGTTATTTTTAACTAGCTTTATAGAATGCTAGTTTCATTGTACACACAGAGTTACTTAATGGACAGCATATCAATTTGACAAATAAGTGAGGTCTAAAACATCGGTGAAGAAAGTAAAATGTATCTGATCCAACACAAGTATGTTCTTGTTTTCAGGACTACTCTGTGGTGAGTAAGAATTGTTGGGATTGGGGCACTATATTGTTGTTCTGCTTCTTTCCTAGTTAAGGGTTCAACTAGTTGAGAATGGCCATCTGGAGATTTGAAGTTTGATGTCATCATTAAACATTATCTCAGGCCAGATCTATTTCATTTGAATATTGTTTGGTTTAATTAATCCAATTTTATGTTTCCATTATTTTATAGACCTACTGTATCTTTCATACCTGTTGTTTAATATATATTGATTTTTATATATTTTATCTTGTAAACTGCTGAGAGACCTTACAGATTCAATATAAATATGGCAAATACTAAATAAATATAGTTGCAGATGTTTCCAAGTCCCAAGTGGATTACAATCCATTCTGCTTTGATTATATATTAAGTTATGGTCATATAATAATACCCAAAATTATTTTTTGCCAGTTTTCTGTTAAGCCATTTTCTGACATTGCTTGTTGTGTAAAATATGTTATGGAATGGATGTGAGTAAACCATCTGAAATTAATGAATTGTAAAATAATTATTAGTAGGGTCCCTTTGGTTTTAATGAAACTTAAGAGCTAATCCATATTGTTTGATATAAATCAGCCTTCTCTACCTTAATGTTTTGCAAATACATTTGGGCCATATCTGTCATTAGCAGTTGCAACAAAATTATATTTTATTTATTTTATTTATTTAATTTCCAAAACATGGAAATTAATGTTTTTTTTAAATTTAATTTATATGCCGCCATTCTCCGAAGACTCTGGGCGGCTTATAATGCTTTAAACAATAGCCTTCATACTTTTGTATATACCTGCTTAGCAGGACTTTTGCCCCCCCACCCCCTTAGTGGTGTTCTTTTTTAAAGCCAGCTTATTGCCCCCACAATCTGGGTCCTCATTTTATCAATCTTGAAAGAATGGAAGGCTGAGACAACCTTGAGCCTGGTGAGATTCGAACTTGTAGTAATTGCAGGCAGCTGGTGTCACTTTAACACCACTTTAAGGTGCTGCACCACCAAGGCTCTGTTTATTTTTTTATTTTACAATATAGTAATAGAGCACTATGCAGTTCACTCCATGTTTATCCTTTGTCCCTGCTGCAGGGAGCACAAGGAAAAGTTATTGTGATTAGCACTTTTGGAATCCATGCTGGATCAATGAAAAAGAAATGGCCAGAATCACTAAATTTACTATTCTTTGGTGTCCATGTCTGTTGAACAAACTAAGTAAGAAAAAAAACTTTACTTCAAAAGAAATTACAGTGACTTGCCAAGTTGTAAACATATAAAAAATCTCCTGTACTTAATTTTAGGAAAATCCCATTCACTTTTGTGTATCTTCAACACTTTTAATATCCTTCAATATTACAAAAAAGCAAGCTTGAGTTTATTAAGTAAATTGGCCAAATAAACATGGCGTAACATAATGTGTAATATTTTATTTCTAAGTTATCTATTCATATTTGTTTGATGTATAGAGCATAATCCCAGCTTTAAAAAATCCATAAGCAATGAATAGAAAGTTCACATACATTTTGTATGTAAACCAGGGCTTTGATTTTCCAGGTGACATTCCAGTTCCTATCAGTCCAAATCAACCTGACCATTGGTCAAAGATGATGGGAGTTATAGCCCAGCAACATCCAAAGGACCAAAATGCACTACTGCTGAAAATACTTAAATATTTAAACATATTTATCTGGTAGCATTATGCAAATAGCATTTCAGCTGCTCATGTATTCTGTCTAAAAAATTGTATATATCCATCAGGAGAACATAATAGAAAGCATAAGGAAACGAAAAAAGAATGTCTTTAAAGTAATTTGTAGCCAGCGTAACAATATTTTGTTCTGTAGAGTTCTGTATCTACCATATCTTTACCTACAGTAAGTGTCAGGGCCCTTTATAAAGCCATCATCAGTTATAATCTTAATTTTGATGTAACAGTTATAAAATGTAAAATATAGACAAATCAAAAGAGCTGAATAGTTAAAAGTAATAATTTATACATAATCCTTAACATGAGTAGAATTGAACCCAAAATTTCTATTGCTAAGCAAGGCAGTTGTGAGTTTTGCCCCATTTTAAACTTTTTTGTCACAGTTGTTAAGCAAATCGTTGCAGTTAATTGAATCATGTGATCATTAAGCAAATCTGATTTCCTCCATGACTTTGCTTGTTAGAAGCCAGTTGGGAACGTTACAAATGGTATCACCTGACCCTGAAATAAATACATGTCAGTTATTTAGTACCCTAATTGATCATGGCAACGCTACAATGTTTGTAAGTATGAAAATATGAAAACCAGCCATAAATCACTTCAAACTGTCCCTAAATGAGTAGTTGTAAATTGAGGACTATCTGTACCCTACTGAACATCAGTTATTCAGTGTTTCATATAACGGATAACAAAATAGGTGGATCAAAGGATCTCCATTGTTCAGACCTATTAAGTTCAGACATAATATATTTGTAATACACCTATTTTGTATGTAGCTAACATTATGACTGTATTGTTAACTAATCTGCTTTATTACTGACAATTGTATAAGGACCATTATTAAGTATTAAGTGATTTCCATATATTGGCAAGTCTACCCATGTTTACATTTAATTTTGCTCACTGAATCTTGTTTTTTTTAAATGGAATATAATTGGAATTTGAAAATGACCAGTAACCCGAGTCAGTCATAAGATAGAAATCATATGCTGCACAAAATTGGTCTCAGTCAGAAATTTGTTGTAGCATTATGATCCAGCTGAAGATTCCAATCTTTTTAAGGGAATGTCATGCTGTAATCCAAAAGTTAAAATCTTTTATATCCTCCTCTTTAAATCTGATGAAGACAATAAAAATAACCATTATGATTGTTTAAAAAAATAGTTGCTTTAATTTTTTGTTGTTAATTTTAAAATACTTGAACATTTCTTGCTGTGCAAATTAAAAACACATGCAAGATCAATACTCTTCAACCTGCCCTATAGTCATTTCCTGGTGATTTCATTAACATGTCCACATAGTTCCCTTGGCAACAATGTGGAGGTGGTTTGTCATTATTTACTTTTGGCATATGTAATAGTTTAACAAATAATTATCGTTGAAGAAGTAACATGATTGTTAGATGGAATCCAGTGAAGATGTACATCGAAATAAAAGTTATGTTCTTAATATAGAAAAGTTAATACGTTGAAAGTGTTATATTAATCTTTGTTTGCCGTACTAGTGTGTGTGTGTGTGTGTGTGTGTGTGTGTGTGTGTGTGTGTGTGTGTGTGTATCTATCTATCTATCTATCATGTTTGCTGTAGTCTGACTGGAGCCCAGTTACTCCTCCTTCAGAACCATCAAATTTCTAATTTATTGGAACTTTCGCTTTGCAAAACGAAAACATCAGTATTGAAGTATTGAACATGCTTTAAAAATAATTTTAAAAAATTCTCAAGTTTTGGTATAAATTATACATGGATTTGCTTATATGTCTTAACATTTATTTTGGTTTTCTTAATATTTAGAAAATAAAGAAGGATTTAGTAGTAGTGCCAGTCCTCTAGAAAGGTCTTACCATGGAGATCATACTGGCACCATCGCTGAGTGTATATAGGAAGATCTTGAAGAAAGAAATGTTCTGAAGAGAGCATTTCAACCTGCCTGAGTCATCTTTTCTTTTGTTTTAAAGTGATTTTTAAATTTCTTGTTATTTTATTTTCCAGAAATTTGTTTCCATTTTTAGACTTATCATGGACATTTTAAATTTGCTTTCTGTTATGTCAGCCATCAGAACCATATATAGTTCTATTGCATATCCACTGGAAATCTTACTTACCTGCTGACATAGATGTGTTGGGTGGAGATTCCGGCTAGTAGCCAGATTCATCTCTACTTAAACTGAGTTTGTTTGCTGAATTGTATGCATTCAGACAACATTTGGGGACATAATTTGGCAAGGCAAGATATATGTTGAAATACTCATAGAGATCAATTTTGAATACAATGTTAGAATTAACAAATCATGTGACTAAAGATTTTCAAGATTATTTGGACAGATGTTTGATCTCTGGGGATGCACCATTGCTTCATGATCGTAATCTGTCTGCCCCCAAAAAATAGTTTTATCTTTTAAGGAAAACAGCCTATTCAACTGGTTTAATACAAAAGAAATATTACTTAGGCTCAGTAACCTGTGTCTAACATGCACATATGGTCTGGCAGGAAAAAAATGAAAAGCCTGAGATAAGGGTGGCATAGTGTTCTTGATTCAAGTGCTATTACAGAGATTTGAAAATAAGTATTGTATAATTTAAAATTATACATAGTTCCAGCAGTTCAATGGTGATAACAGCATATTTCCAAATTACTTTTCAAAATAAATGTACAAACATAATATCTAAATCTAATCTGATTTAAAAATAACTTTTGTGCAAAAGTGCCATATTGGTTTTGTTACAAAGATATGAACTATGATGAAAATGCAGAAGACTTCATGTGTATTTTGCTTTTATTTTATAGATGTTCTCAAACAATGATGAGGCGGTGATCAACAAAAAGCTTCCCAAAGAGTTGCTTCTTCGGTAAGATGTCTTCTGTTTTGTTCAAAGATTGAGTACAGTTTAACTAACATGAGAATAAAACAAGATACTAGTTTATTGCAAACAACTCCAAAGCCTAGATGCTGCAATCTGGAAAGCTACATTCCCAAACTTCTTGAATCGTATCGAATTAGTTCTGCTATATGCAGTGCAACCTTTCAACAGATTTAGAAAAGGAAAGAAAACTGCTTTCAATGTGGTTTGGCACAGTTAAAACTTGGTGTCCTAGCTACTTTATAAGGAGTCATAACTTAAGGAGCAACATTATGATACTTTTTAAACCTATTTACAAATATCAAAGCAGTGTATTGAAATGAAAGTATTTCTAAAACAAGATTGGAAATTGCTAGGTTTGTTTCAGATTCCAGAAAAAGCCATATAGACAAGGAAGGATCTTCAAGCTATTATTTAACATATTAGCCTTTTCTACTGTTTAGAGAAAAGAGAAAGTGTTCCATATTTGGAAAGGATGTAGAAGGCTACTATTGATACTTCTCTCTATTCACAATTGCAGCATTGTAGATCTCATCCTAGATGAAAACCCACAGCGTTTAGGTTGATTTTAGCATTCCAGTTTAAGCTTTGTGGAAGGAAATGTTTCATCTTAGTTTTTTTGTTTTTGTTAGACTGTTAACTGTTCATCCATTCTCATGTTTTCAAACTCCAGGCTTATGGTAATCTAAATAAGGAAAGGGAAGGTAAAATTTGCCTTAAAAATATAATGTTTATCATTTAAGACAGAAAGAAAGAAGTAGCATTTTTTTTCTTATTTTGTTTCTGAATGTCACTTTAAATCAGTACTCAGTAAAAACCTTCAAGTAAAAAAACGTTTGGGTATTTTAATTATTAAGCTTGGAGCGGAAGAATACAAGAAGTAAATCTAGGTTTTAAGATATTTCAGGCAAGGATTTCCTTTCAGAAAGGAAGACTTTGTCACTTCTCTCTGGATTTCCCCTCTTGATTAAAAAATAAGCTAAGGAGCTATTTCATTGCATTAATATCAGGAAATTAGACCAAGTCCTTTTAGTTTTTGCATTAGTATATATTTTTTCTACTTCTTGCTTCTACACCTAGTACTTTTTCTTGCTTTTTAAGATGAACTTTTTTCTGTTTTACCATGAACCCAACATTTTTGTGATTTACTTTGTTCCCATTCCCATAATTTTTCTCTCAGTTTCCTCTCTGTCAGCTTAGTTTTTCTCCATATTAGTTTGTATTTAAAACATTCCCTTTGCTGCCTTTATATATTCATTTATTTTATTGCTCCTTATCCTAACAATACTTTCAGTCAAATTCTTGTTTCTTCCTGGCAAATAATTCCAAGGTAAAAGTCTGATTATTCTGATATCTTACTCCTTCCTTTCATTAACTTCCTAAAAGAATCAGTTTTAAGAGTTTTTCTAAATCCCAGTGGGGTGGAGCTACATGGAAAACAGGCAAAATGTTGTTCCAAAGAATTGTAGACATCAGTTGAGAGTAACTCTTCCTGATCTTATTAGACAGCAGTTACAATTGGGAGTAGGCAGTCGATACCTGGGTCTTGAGCTGTATAGAATTTTGAAGATGAAAGTCAGAACATTAAATTGCACTCAGAAATCAGCTGGTAACTGGTCAGCACAATTAAATGTAATGCTGTTATATGGAAGGATATGCCTAAAACTTCTGAAAGTGCTTTGTTCTGGATGAGCTTCTAAATCATTTCAAAAGGCAACCCCATCTATGTAGTAGTCCAAACAGTGACCAAGTCTTGAATGTTTGTTAGTAGGATCATAACTGGCACACAGGGTGGAATTTGCAAAGGCTCTTTTAGTCACATCAGTTCTGAGCAAGAGATATAAGTCAAAAGGGCCCGCACATTATGAACCAATTTGGTATGGGACCATGCATCCATCCAGAATTAGAAGTGGGATTTCCTGTAATTGGATAGCTTCCAAACTAGACTTTCTATCATTCTAGGATTGGGCCTAAATATATTATTCCTCATCCAAACCCAAAGAGCTTCCAGGCACTGGAACAGCCTCTTGACTTCACTTGTTCATATAAAGTTGATTATTTTTGTTATAACTTCATATTCATGCCCAAAGATATTTGTCTTCAGAAGAGAAAATCATAATTTTTAGAAATCTTTTAGATCTTCAAGGCACTTACAGTGTGTAATCATTTTCATCTCTCATACACTACCTGACAAAAAGTTTTGCCTAGTCAGAACAAAAGAAGGGATTTTCAAAAAAAAAAAAATCAAGTTACAGAATCTGTTGGTTAAAAATAAATTCCTGGAAATCCTGATCCAGAGCCAAAGCTGTAGTGCTAGAAAATTGGCCGTTTGCTTATAATCTTAGAATACAGTTTGAAAAATCTCAGTCTAAAGGACCATACTAAAAATTGCACTGTATGGCAATAGGAAATCATCCAAATCAGTTCTATCACATAAATATTTTTGCTATCTGATGCCAAGATCCGCCAGTGGAATAGTGAGATATGATAATCCAAGGGGTTAGGCCAGGTTGAGAGTAATTCTAAGCAATTTCCAACACTTTAAATCCCGTAGAATCTCCAGAAGAACAATCCCCTCTTCTGGACTGGATAAGGAGATCAGCAGAGATTTAGCTAGACTAACGATAGCTCATCCTCAGCAGATGGCAGCACCTAGCGAACTTTGCTGCTCTCAGAAACGTTGAACGTGGTCAGACCTGATTAGCAGAAACATCTGTGTATTCCATAGTTTGAATCACACTCATTTCTATTGTTAAGTTTACAGTACTGTTGTAAGCCCAGGTCTGTTCATTAGAACTAGGGATCAACAATCTGTTTCTAATAATTAACACATATTTACTCATGTCCATTCTGATTAGCTGCCATATTATTATTATTTTTAAAGAAATGCATACAAAATATGTCAGAAAAATGTTAATCGGTCTGTAAGATACTGATTTATTAATGGAAAGATAATAATAGTTTTAGTAAATTTGATGTTTTCGTTCATTTTCATTCATCCAGAGTTGAAATAATCAGGATCGCGTCTCTTTAAGACTATCCCTTTAAAATCCATTTTTTCAACCTCAAATAAGATTCTCACAAATCTATAGTAGATGACCATATCTAGTTTAACACAAAAGCAGAATAGCAAATTAGATAGCATACATTTTACTGATCAGGCTATAACTTTTTGTGATTCCAGTCTAGTAATGTTACTGCAAACTTTCTGGTTATACCAGTTTTACATTCTCATTAATTACTCAGCATAGGCAGTTTCTTTAGGGTAGTAGCAGACAGTAGCAGTTTTCATTTTTTAAAATATGAGCAATAGATTCTAATGTGAGATCTAGGAGCTGATTAGCAAAATATTACAAATCCATTAGCTTTGACTCTTGATAAGGTAGTCAGCAAAAGTTTATTTCACATTATGGAATTAAGGAACTAATTTAAACTGATTTGTCACTGTGCCTTGGCTACTTAAAGAGCAGCACTTAGGTTGCCTTTATTTGCTATAGAGCAGAATATTTAGTATTTAAAACTAGCTTGCTTACTGACTATCATAACATATATATTTCTATTATATGTCATTGTTTCTGGCTTTCAAAATGTGCTTTTCTTAGTGTTTTGAAATGTCCGATTTTGTTAGTATTATAGTATGAATATTAAAAATATGTATTAATAGGACTCTGCTTTCTAGAACATATTGTTAAATTGATAGAGTTTATTTGCTTGAGATGTGGAAAATAAAATAGCCATGATGCAAATCAAACACTTAGAGCTTAATCCTCTAGAGCAAGGGGTGTCAAACTGCCGGCCCACGGATGCATTATACACAGGCCATACCTGCCCCAGCTCCGCAAAGGAGGAAAACGTCACGTGATGGCCATGTGACACCGTGAGCTTTACATCCGTGCTCTAGAGAGGTGCTTTTAGGATTATATATATAATATAACTCACCTAAAAATCTCTATTGCTGTTTATTTAATTTAGAAATTGAATCTCAATGGATTCAGTCTTGCAGATCACCCAAAACCATCTATTTGCCTATGAATCTTAATATACTTTGGATCTTTGTGTTAACCTTGATCAGCTTTCTGTTACATTTTTAAAATTATTACATAAGTTTTCGTCTTAATAAACTGGTTGGCTGTGACAGCTGATAAATTTATTATTGCATTGTCCTTTGTCTTTCCAAAGGAAAGGCAATTGTCCTATACATATCTATGACTTTTATACATGAACTCTAACGTTGCACCTCATACAAAATCCATCTAGTCTAGGACTTTGCCTACCCAACAGACAACCAGATGTTTCTGTGAAGCAATAAAGAAATGTTCTTTAAAATAATAATTATTATGGTAGCCTTAGAAATTTTTTACATTTAGCAATTTTTTCTGTATGTCATAGGACTTGGAAGGAAGATAACATATTTTATCTTGCTGTCAGTTCTGAAAATAACGAAGCATTTAGTGCAATGGTGGCAAACCTATGGCACACGTGCCAGAGGTGGCACACAGAACCCTCTCTGTGGGCACACGCACTGTCGCCTTAGTCTACGTCCATCGTGTTTTTCGCCGTTGTTCGCAGGGAAACAAAAGATTGTGGGACTAAAAAAAAAAGTTCACTCAATCAATTCTAACTTCTCTTGAAAGAAAAAGATCTTGCGAAGTTGGAATTGATTGAGTGAACTCAAACTTCTGTTTCCCTGAACACGATGGCGAGAAATGCGACTGAGAAATGCAATGAAGCTGGAAATCAGGTAGGCAAAGAAATTACTGGGGGAAGCGAGGGCTGGGTGGGGCAAACTCTGCGGTGCTGCAATGGCAAAACAAGCAACGGAGTGGCCCTCTCTTCTACCTGCTGCTTCTCCTGCTTGGGGAAAGTGAGGGCATTTGGGCGGCAGCGATGGGTGGGGAAAGCTCTGTGGCGTGGCGCTGCAATGGCAAAACGGCAACGGAGCAGCCGGTACAAGGTAAGGAGGCCGCTTTCCCTCTCTTCTCCCTGCTCCTCCTCCTTCCCTGGTGCTGGCTGCTCCATTTCCTGTTTCTACATTGCAGTGCCCAGGATCCACTTTGATAGTGGGGGGGGGGGGGGCGGGGGGATAATTTGCCTGGCCAAACTAACCCCACAGTCTCCCCTACATTTAGCTCAGCTTTGATCAGGTCAGTCAGTGGCTCCGTCGACGGTGAACAAAACGCCTCCTCCTGCCGCCAAGTGTGCTCAGCCATGTGTGGCCTTTCCTTCAACTTTCCCTCATGGATTGCGGTAGACAAAAAAACAACGAAACCGCCTGCTATAGCCAAGGCCACCCTCACAAGCAGCAGCCATGATGGTGACCGCAGCAGAGCGTAGGGTGGAGAAGCGAAGAGTATAAATTGGTAACTACCCATGTTGTACTTTTCAGTCCTAGACAATCATAGATTTGCGGTGTCCTTGGGAGAAAGATATTGGGGAGGGGGGTGGTGGAATAAGCATATTTCTTTATTGGAACCACTCATCAGACAAAGAAGGAGAAGAAAAAAAGCTATCCGGTTTTCATACAATGGATTCAAAGCATCCCTTACCTTGTCTTTTCCTGCAAGATACAGGCTATGTGCCAATAGCTTTGCCCTCCCCCTCTTTTTGTTTTGAATTTCCTGGCCAAAGGTAGTTCCATTTTTTGACTTGTAACCAAAGATATCTACACTTAGACTGTCCCTACTTCTGTCCTGGACAGGACATTTTATGGTGATATAGTTTTCTTCCAGATAAATAATTGATGGGTATTTAGTTATGAGGAAGGCGATGTCTCTTTCAATACAGAAATTAAAATTATTTTTTTTAACAAGTAAAAATATACAGAGAAAATTGGGATAAGAAAATGAAGAGAAAAACCAAGAAATGATATTACAAAAGTTTTTCTTTTTATTGTAGCTAAACATAATATTTTAAAACCAGAAAAAAAATGAAGGGGCATAAAAGGGCATTTATCACGTTTTTCTTAGAACAATTAGCTGAATTCTGCCTTGTTTATCATTATTTTAGGTAGTAAAACCTCAGTATTCAGGTTAAATTGCCGTGTTGGCACTTTGGGATAAATAAGTGGGTTTTGGGTTGCAGTTTGGCACCCGGTCTCTAAAAGATAATTAGTGTATTCTTCTGATTTAGTGTATTCTTTGAGTTACATTTTGCATCTGAATACAGGCCTGTTCCTTATGCAAGCATTTCTGAGTTTTAACACCAACAAACTACTGGCCTGTAGATTTTTTTTAAAAAAGCAGCCTAGATAGTGCTATGCTACCTAGATGTTGAGTATTTGATTTTATAATCAAATTCTCATGAGAGTCTTCATTTTTTTTCTGTCTAAAAATTCATTATTTTTTTTATAATTAATCCAGTTACCCTTAAATCTATTCTCCTTGATGCCAGCCCTTTTTATCACTGCATTTCTACAATAGGTGGACAATTTAGAAAAGGATTTAGAACCTGGACCTCAATAGTATAGTAAGTAGCAACCTACTGTAGAACCTTTGCCTTTTGGAGTGGTTGGTTTTTTGGTTTTTTTTTTTGGTAGAAAGTTATACATTTGATACTACAATAGAGAATATTTTCAGAAATGCATCTCTTATGGAAATAAAATGAAGACTGGCTCTCAAACCTCTTCATTTTAAAATTATAAAGCAAGCTATAACTCATGAAAATATTTTTCCCAACAAATTAGTTAGTTTGGAAAGTACAGTACTGCAAAACCTTTCTGCAGATCAAATCAGCTTTGACTTTGGGAATACTTCTTGACAAACTTAACGGTATGTCTTCTGGATTCTGTGTTTTTGAGAACTTATATGAAGCATAAATAGCTTTGAGTATTGGAAGCTTCTTGCATGCAAGCTGTGAAAATTTATTAATGCAAATTAGCACATGAGCTTTTGAAAGAGAGCTTTATCCAGAGGATTGATTGCCTTATAAGTAAGCTTCAGTTTCTACAAGACAAAGACTGGTGTGTTTTCATACAGAATTATTGCATAAGTAGTTGTTTCTGGATTTTTTTAACAGCAAAGAATGTCTTGGCATTTCATGTATGGGGGTGTCAAGCAAAAAGCATTACATTTTTCTCTATTCATTTGCAATAAGTGTTCAGTGGGTAATTTCCAATTTTGATGACTTAGGAATCTTTTGATGATTTTAGTTTTAACAATTAGGAATCTTTCCCTGGGCCTGACACTGAAAACTTGTCTGCCTTTTTTACACATTAGTGGCAAATACATACTTCTGATAGATATGAGAAAGTATGAATAATAGTACTAGCAGTGAATTGGTACTATTCTAGAGTATAACTAGAATCTCACTGATATGCTGTGGTGTTATATGCATTATGTAACATTAAGTCATTACATAACATTAAATCATAACATTAACATTATTGGGACTTATAAAACTTTAGTTGGTCATGATATCTAAATCCACTCTGTAAAGATATTGTAGTTGATTTTCTGGGAATAAACTACAGTTAGTTAAAAGCTAACTAATGTTTATAGTTCCATATATCCAAAAACAATATTTTAGATAATTTGATTTTATGGTCCAGTAGAAAATAGGAGGCAAAAGTAGTTAACAACTGAAAGTTCTCTAAAGATTTTAGCTTTCTTGGAGCTTTTCCTAAACTAAGCCTTCTGCAATGCAGACAACCTAGCAATAGGAATCTGTCCAGATGCCTTCCTTCTAAAAGCAGAGTAACTAGTGTCATAGCTGCTACTAGAATAGAAGATTTAAAGGAACGAACATAGAGTTAATAGAACTTTGTGTTCAAATCACCGTTTTACTATCTGCAGATAATCTTGTCTTTTACAATCTCAGCAGTATAGATATTGCTGTATGACAATAGAATTTGTTGCGCTATTTTAAGAAGAACTATCAAGTTGCTGACCAATTAATGACCATAGAAAATAAACTGCTATTGTTTGCTTCTCCAGTTCTCCCAAAAGACTAATCTTGTTTTAATAAAAGCTAAGATTTTTACACTATGACATGCCAAACATTAACTAGAAATTAATAAATTTTATTCTTTCCCAGGACATCACCCTCCTATTTTCTTTTGAGAAGAAGAAAAAAAAATATGAAAATTTAAAATGCACTGAACTTGGTGAAAATTATTATAGTTCTTTTGAAACTTTATTTTCTCTGAAGACATAGTTGTATTTTATATTTACTGTACATAAATACTTCTATCACCATGATCAGTCTTTAATTTAGATACAGAATTTCTTGACATTTCCTTCACTGCATTCCAAGGCATTCTATAACTGTGTGGTCCCAGAGTCTTAGGCCAAGTACTGAAGCAAAGAGATGGGAAGTGGCATTTTAATAATTCTAGAGATGTAATAAGGATTCCAAAATTAATTGTAGAAGGAACCTAAATTAGAAATGTTCTTGAAAGATTTCTATTGTATGAATGAATGCCTTGGGTGGAATCATGAATGATGAATATAAACCACAATGGTTTATGAATCCACAGTAAACCAAAGTGAAACAAACCACATTAAAGCTTAAAACAGCATGTGAATCTAACTATAGATTATTTCTGAAGGAAGCATTAGATTTGGAAAGAAATATGCTGTAAGATTTAAAAACTTTTTTCCCTTATACATTAAGATTTGTCCCTTACTCATCTTCAAAAACACTCTCCTTCTCTACTAATATCACAGTAGATATTTGTAATATCTCTTGTTGGTATTGAGTGGGCAATTCTTCTTGACAGGGAATAAAGTTTTATTCAGAAAATTATTATCTAAATTCACTAAGTTGTATATGATACCTTTTTCTTCTTTGGGTTTTCTATTTGCCCTCAAATTTCCGGCAATATAAATTCCACCAGTGGATCTGATACAAAGATATGGTGGCATAGATACATTGGCTAAATACCTGGAGACCATGAAGATGTCCAAATAGTTTATTTATTAATTAAACTTATATGTAGCCCATTTCACTATTAAGCAATTTTGTTATTCAGATTTGTTTTAAGATAAGGTTGCTGACATTTCTTAGTTATAGTGATCAGTCTGCCTGTAAGGAAAGCAAGATATTCTTTAGCTGTCAGCCTTTTGCAAAGAATATGATTTGGGCTCCACGTCTGAACATTTTGTCCAGAATTATTTGGTGGCTGAATTCATATTTTTTTAACCCTTAATGAGGCTTGTTTCACTGTGGTTTACTGTGGATTCATAAAATGTTGTGTTTTATACGCTATCATTTTGTTATGTTAAACAAACTAAACTTCAGTAAATCAAGTTAAGCTGTGGCTTTGTGTGAAGTGTGAATCTATGGCTTAGTAATGGAGAGGAAGCGTCTGTTGTAGAATGGGACCACTCACCACAACCAACTTGCCACGGTCTGTGATCAACTCCCCATGGCCAACTTGCTGTGGGATAAATTGCTGTGGACAATTCAATAATTCAATATAATTATTTAAATTAAAACATTAATTTTTGTCATTCAGATTTCATTTTGTTCCTCCTTTGAAATCCTTTCTTTAATTATTCTATTCCACCATTTCTTCAACACTATGAAGCATTATATAAATCTAAGTGCTATTGCTTTTGCTATTAATGTAACTCTTGTCCTGCAGCCAGTTGGCCATGACGGGTTGTCCTACAACCCTTCTATTGTGAGGGATAAATGGTTTAAATTAGTCCTGTGTTACTCTGTCTGAACTTAACAGTGTAACTATTTTAATACTGTGCTCTCAATTTAAACAATTATAGAGGAGCAAAAGGGAGAATGTGGTCTTTAATTTATAACATTCATCAAATAAAATCTGACTCTTCAGCAAAAACCTAAACTAAACTAACCCCTTTTTAACTACCAGTATAAAACACAGATCTATATCCAGATTTATATATCCTATATCAGTGATAGTTAACTTTTTTGGTGCCGAGTGCCCAAAGCACGCACGCACACGCATTAATGCACGTGCACATGCCACAACCCCCCAAATGCAATGTGAGTGCCCCCCGCACATGCGCCCTGCGCATGCACGTTCCCTGCGCATGCACCCTGGGCCCCTGTTTTGGCTTCCAAGTTGGTGCAGGAGGCTTTTCAGGCCCAAAATAGGGTGGGGGGGGAGGGGTAGCTAGGACTTGATGAGGGAGAAACTGTGGAGATTGCGTCTTAGCTTTCTCCTGCATTCCTGCCTTTCTGCCTTCTCCAATCTTTGCAGTTTCTCCCCCATTGAATTCTAGCTGCCTTCTGCCTTCCGTGATCTCCAAAGTTTCTCCCCCCCCCTTAGAATCCTAGCTGCCTCCTGCCTTCCATGAACCCCGAAGTTTCTCCCCCCACTGAATGCCTCCTGCCTTCCGTGCCTCCTCCGATCTGTGCAGTTCCCCCCCCCCCATCGCATCCTAGCTTTCTCCTGCTTTCCTGCCATGGAGAAGCATCTGCAGAGGGTGGAACCTGCAGAGATTGGGGAGGGCCCTGCCCCGGTGCATGCACAACAGAGACCTGAAGACCAACTGGCCAGTGGGAGGTGCACACGTGTGTGGTGGAGCTGGGCTGCATGTCACCTGTGGCACAGGTGCCATAGGTTCGCCATCACGGTCCTATATAGATCTATATTTATATACTTGGTCTAGTACATTCTATCTTCCATTCAGTAGGAAATGTCAATTGAAAATCTCAGATGTTAGAACTATGTTGAATTAAGATTCTCAATGGCTGAGTATGGACTTCAGTGTCCTAAAGAATACCTTACTAATTATCAAATATTCCTCAAAATCAAAATCTTTTTGAAAAGCAATCTTTTAATTGCATCATAATTGCATCATAATGAAACGATATCAAGAGCGAGAATAGAGTTATAATTTTTACTTGCCACCATATTTTAAAACAATATTTTGTGATGTATTACGGGTTTTGTGATTTAATCTTCGGTTAATTCAATTTTGTTTTTAGTAATATGGTAGTTTTTGTTTTGAGATTCCAAATAATACAACTTTTTGAAGTGATAGATGTCACATTTATAATGCAGACATTGTAATTTAGATTGCTTCTTTCAGTAGTTTTAATCTTTGTCTCCAGCACTTCATTTAACTAATTTCACTAATTTTAATAATTACTAATTTTGGTTTGTGGATTTAAATTGCAAAGAAGCAGAAGATGTAATTCTCCAGCTAACCAAAAGTTAGACACATGATCCAGTTGCATTTCCTTAAGCCAGGGGTGAAATCTAAAATTAGTTACTACCAGTTCTGTGGGCGTAGCTTGGTGGTGGGGGTAATGTGACTGGGTGGGCATGGCCAACTTTTTTTTTTTTAACTTTTAAAAGCATTTTTTCTACACCCTCTTTGGCCTAAGAGGTTGCAGAAAAAAATGCTTTTAAAAGCCTCTGATGATCAGGCAACTCAGCTGGGATCGCCAGAGGCTTTTAAAGGCATTTTTTTCCCCTATAACCTCTTCAGCCGAAGAATGCAGTTGCAGAAAAAAATGCTTTGAAAAGCCTCTGATGATCCTAGCTGAGCCGCGCAATCATCAGAGGCTTTTTTTTTATTTTTAAAAGCATTTTTTCAGCAGAAGAGGTTGTAGAAAAAAATGCTTTTAAAAGTTAAAAAAACAGCCTCTGATGATTGCGTGTCTCAGCCATGCATGGGGGGGGGGGGGATGCAGGAATTTTTGTTACCGGTTCTCCAAACCACCCGCTGCCATCACTACCAGGTCGGGCGATCCGGTTCAAACCGGGAGCATTTCACCTCTGCCTTAAGCAATGAAATATATAATTGTAAATTTTTTGTCCACTATACCTCAATTATTCAATTATAAATAAATTAATATGTCTTCAGATAATATACAGAATAAACTATAAATTATTGTTGTAATAAACAATAATACTGTTCAATTGTAACTTTACATAAGTGACCACTAACTTGACTAATTTTTTTTACTGATTAAATGTCACATTCTACTTTTAGTTCTTCAGAACTGAAGCCTAGCTATTGAAACCAGGTTTCCAAACAAAACTCTTGGTAGCTCTTGCTTAAGTCATTTTGCAGTACATTTATACATATACATTTAGTTATTTGTTTGTGTGTGTGTTTTAACAGAATATTCTCCTTTCTGGATGTGGTCACTCTATGCCGCTGTGCGCAGGTCTCCAGGGTAAGAATATTTGAATACTAGTACTGGTAAGGCTTTCTCTATTGGGTGTCTCCAGGTTATCTCTTGAAACCCAGAAATCAGATCAAATGAAATCTTTAATATGATTATAGATCAGCATATGAAACCCAGGAATGTATCAGCCTTAAGTAATATTCAATGTGAGCCCATTTTCTCCAACCCTCTCCACAGTTTTTGTATCAAAAATGTCCACTCATTTTGTTACTCGTAACATGCAGAGTCTTATGCTGCTGGAAAATGGTGGGACTGCAGCTAATGCATTCTCTTCATATTCGCAAGTCCTTGGTAGCAACAGTTTTTGAAGGCATGGGTGGGAGAGGATTAACAAAATGGATTTTATATAGGCAGTCCTCAACTTAAAACCAAAATTGGGGCCAGACTTGTCATTGCTAAGTGATGTAATCATTAAGTGAGCCAAGCCCAGTTTTATAACATGTTTTCTGATGGTCCTTAAGTGAATTACCATGACTATTAAGCGAATCCAGTTTCTCCATTGGCTTCCCTTGACCGAGTAACCCCAGGATGCTGCAATCATTGTAAATACAGGCCAGTTGCCAAGCACCCAGATTCTGATCATGTGATGTGTGAATGCTAAGTCAAAAATATGAGGACTGCCTTTTTTTTAGCATATAATTTTGATCATTAAATGAACGATTATAAGTCAACTATTCATTGAGAATACAGCAAAATCTATGTGAGCTATACTTGGCTCAATAGTTAAATGCTTGTCTGGGGGAAAACATCTTAAGATGCTCAGACTCATATTTTGCTAAATATCATCCGGAATAGAATTTTAAATTTCCTATATTCCGATATGGTTCATTTGTTTCATATAAATGCACATAGTATACTTCAGAGGAAATCTTTTTTAATAGTGAATGGACTAGACCCGTGATGGCGAACCTATGGTACAGGTGCCACAATATGTGGTGTCATATTGGTGGGCACACGAGCTCAGCTCCGATATGCATGCATGTGCCAGCCAGCTGATTTTCGGGCCTTCTGGGCCCACCAGAAGTCAGGAAACCCACTGTTTCCGGCCTCTGGAAGGCATCTGGGTGGGTGGGGAAGGCTGTTTTTGCCCTCCCCAGGCTACTAGAAAGGCTCTGAAGCCTGAAAAGAGCAAAAAATGGGCCTACCAGGCCCACCGTGCCATAACGTGCCAAAAGCAGAGGGAACATGGGGGGGGGCGCATAGGATTATGGATGTGGGCACACGTGCGTGTGACCTCACCGTGCTCCCCCCGCTTTTGGCACACGATGGCAAAAAGGTTAACCATCACTGGACTAGACCATGAGCAGAATAGCACAGTATTATAATTCACATTGTGAATTGGATAATGTGATTTAATAATCCTAGTTTATTCCATAGCATATTCTTATTACATGTCTATTACAAGTTTTCCAAATTTGCAACCCTCCAGATGTATTAGACTTCATTTCCCATAATTACAAAATGCTGAATGTGGATACAGTACAGTGTTGAGAAGTTATCTGAACTTTTAGGGGCTTATTGCTCTGATTGCCCCATTTTTTTAAAAAAAGGCCAAAAAAGAAGTCAAATTAGTCAAAAGGTTGGAATATTACAGTCTAGGGCTCTGCATATCCTTTAGAATTTGTAGTCAGCAATACCTGGTGCATGCATGCAGAGGCCAGTTGGAGCAGCTTCTAAAACAGCTGCAGAAGCTTGAGAAAAGGCCCAACTGCTTGAATATATCACAACTCTTCTGAAGGATTTGCATAACCTTGTTGGAATCAATAAAGTCTGCACTGAGAGACATAATTGTGAAAAATAAGTTGATTAGAAGCATTATTGCAAACACAATAAAGGCATTTAAAGGATTTCTCAAAGTATCAAATATAGGAACAAATGTGTGATCAAACAACATAGACAACTTTTTAAAAAGGGGGGAAGCAGATATATAATCTGCTCACTGATTAAATTAAAGATTCTTTGCAACTCCTTATATTTCATAAGGAAGCTTTTCTTCTGCTTTAAACATCTGGGCTTTAAATGATATTAACATCTCAATTAAGGTAGTCCA
Organism: Coluber constrictor foxii; assembly: GCA_038048745.1. Lineage (NCBI taxonomy): Eukaryota > Metazoa > Chordata > Lepidosauria > Squamata > Colubridae > Coluber > Coluber constrictor. Next base: position 79,700,897 of record CM075961.1, read on the forward strand.
AGCAACTGTTCTATATTGTATTATTATATTCATTACACAGAGCCTTTACTCCTAAAACATAATGAGGCATTATTATTGTTGGGAAATGGAAGTGTGCAGAAGTCACTTGTGAGTTGTTCAGGCATGTATGCATTCTCTGTAATTTCTGAATATAAAATTTAAAATGGGTAGCTACAGAAATATTTAACTCAAATCTACATTGTTTAACCTGATGCCTGTTTAGATTGATTGTGCTTGAATGTACTGGTTCTCATGAAGAAGTAACTTGATGATAGTATCACTAGAGGACAGAAGCTTTGGAGTGGCTCAAATGAATAGAGTGGCTATATCTGCCTTCAGTTTTTCTATATTTAGAGGTATATATCTGACAATCTTTTTTCAACTTTCTGCCAATTTCATTACAGGCATGGAATGTCCTAGCTTTGGATGGTAGCAATTGGCAACGCATTGACCTGTTTGATTTCCAAAGGGACATTGAGGTATAATTAAGTGACATGGAAAAGATTGTCTCTAGATAAACTCACTACTGTACTATCTCAGATTAGTAACAAGCCATGTCATCTTTCAGATCTTCAGAGACAAATTGTAAATTTTTACTCCTCATTCCAAAGAGCGTTTAAAGCTATAGTATATTTTTAATAGAAAACAATGTTGATTTATACTGTGAATGCTTATCTCTGTATAAATTTATTCAGTATCATCTGTGCACAAAGATTTATGTCCCTAACCTGAAAATTTTTAAAAAAGAATCAATTATCCGAGGGATTAGTAATCCTTTCGATTCAACATTGTGCCTTATAATTATATGAATATATCTTTGAGGTATTACTAGCATTGAACAGCATGAGGTTATGCATCAACTATAGAAGTTTAGGGAATTATTAAAAGTCACCATATTAAAAGATGTTGGGTTTAGATTTTTAGAAAAGTAATGAAAAGTAGTAAGGAGGCCACTTGAGGGTTTTGCTTCTTTGTTTGTTTGTTTTAAATAGCCACCAGGCATTTCTCCTTATGCCGTTCTTTATGTGATAGCCAGTGCTGTAATAGGAATAGGGGAAAAAAATTACAGAGGTTGCATGGACTTGAAAAGTAGTTGTGATTCTTTGCCCTTTATAAATATGTCTCACCATTTTTATTAGTTCCTGTAGCCAAATTAACTAATTTCTGCCTATTTAGCACCCAAGTGTATGAACAAAATCCCTCTGCTGTTTCCATCACAAACTGTAACAACATAACTAAAGTTTCTAAGAGAAACTTAGAAACTTAGTTCTCTCTAAGAGAACTAGCCCTCTCCCTCTCCCTCTCCCTCTCTCTCTCTCTCTCTCTCTCTCTCCCTCCCTCCCTCCCTCCCTCCCTCCCTCCCTCCCTCCCTCTCTCTCTCTCTCTCTCTCTCTCTCTCTCTCTCTCTCTCCACCCCTACACCTCTATATATTCATATGACTGTGGAATGTATAATTATGTGGTTAGGTTAGCTGCATGGTCTTTTGCAGGCACAAACAGAAAAAGAATATAGCACAATAAACAACATATGAGTTGGATGACAGCATACTAAATTATACTTTGTATTTATGCTTGAAAATATTCAGCTGATCAGTTTGCCACAGAAAACATCTTAGTGCCAAAAATGTAGCATTACAAAATAAGCTTCAGCTTTTGTGAATTGATTCTAAAGACCCCTGTTTATGAACCAAATAAATGCAGGCATTCCACAAAACATATCATTCCAAATACAATTTAAGTATAGAATAAATGCCCAGAGATGAAGGGAGATAACAAGATGTGATAAAAATATATCGAATAGGAAAAGATGGTTTAAAGAAAAAAAAAGTTGTTTGCTGCATGTAAAATTAAGCAAGGGAATTAATTTAGAAGATTCTCTTCTTCGTCTTCTTCTTACAGGGGCGTGTAGTAGAGAATATTTCTAAAAGATGTGGAGGATTCCTTCGAAAGCTGAGTCTACGTGGATGCCTAGGTGTGGGAGACAACGCATTGAGGTAGAGAGGTCAACACAAATTATTTAACACCTATCTGAGAACTAGGCATGAGATGATAGGGCAGGTAGCTAATTTTGAGTACAAAAATTGAGGCTGCAGAATCCTGAAATATTTGATTTCTGCGTTACCATAATCTGTAACATCAAATTAAAGTGTAACTTTGATGTTATTTATAGAAGGGAAGCATTCTTTCTCGCTCCTATTTCCAGATCAGTCCTACCGAACTCACTGCAGGGAAAGGCTTGGATTGATAAATTAAAACTCCTCATGGGCCCCAAAGAAATACTAAGAGTGCCAATCAACTCTTCCATGATTAGTGGATTAGTGGAAAGGCTGGTACTAACAGCAGCAGCAATACCAGTAAACCTTGGAGGTAGTTGGTAATATGTTTTTTTTGGGGGGGGGGCAGCACTTTTAAAGAAATATTGGTAGGCTACACAAAGCTGTTTGTAAGCTGTTTCCTATCTCCACACAACTCTAAGCAGAAGATTTACTTCCACGCAGTACTACGCAGTAATGTAATGAAACTTGTAGAAGTCTGAGTAATGCACAACAAAACAGTTAAAAACAAATCTAAAGAAATATTGAGAACAATTAGATATAAATCTAAAACCAAAATTATGGGAGAATGAACTACATTCGGCACAAAAATACAGACTGGCTTCAGTTTTTATCTAGAAAAATGAATTTGGAGCATACTGAAATACTTGTTTTCATGGCCTGCCTATAGCTATGCTTATGATTGAATGAGCATAGAATTTTCATCTTAGATTGAGAAACATTAAATTCAGATTAAGTCATAGGCTGTCAGATATAGCATTGCAGTAGTCCTTAACTTACAACCACAATTGAGCCCAACATTTATGTTACTAAGTGAGAAATTTGTTAAGTGAGTTTTGTCCCATTTTACGATTTTTCTTGCCACATTTGTTAAGTGAATCACTGCAGTTGTTAAATTAGTAACAAGGTTGTTAGGTGAATCTGGTTTCCCCATTGATTTTGCTTGTCAGAAGATCACAAAAGGTCACATGACTCCGGGATATTGTAGCTGTCATAAGTGTGAGTCAGTTGTCAAGCATCTAAATGTAAATCATGTGATCACGAGGATGCTGTAATGGTCATAAGTGGTCATAAGTCACTTTTTTCAATGCCGTTGTAACTTTGAACGGTCACTAAGGAACTATTATAAATTGAGGACTACCTGTACAGTTTCTGTCTGATGCATCCTCAAGTCACTCCTGGTAAGATATACAATATCTATTATATTGCTGAAGTAACTAAAATAAATACCTATCAGTTCAGTGATGCTTATTGCAGTAGAGCAGGGGTGGGAAATGAAGGCCTGAGCTGGCCCAGGTATTCTGGGAGTTGAAGTTCACAAGTCATAAAGGGGCCATCATTCCCCACCTCTGCATTAGAGGTTGGCAAACATATTATTCAGAGGTTATATGATACATAATCTCTGAATTCCTATATTTGTGACATATAAAAATAGGGGCTCAATATTGATAGAAATTTTCAATAGAATTGTGTTTCATGGGGGGAGGGGTTTGCTTCTTAAAACTGGGTTTTCTCCCTAAATATTGTCAAAATACTTAAAGTTTATGTTGCTAGCTTTACTTTTCAGTGCATATGAGATTTTTAAAAAATCAAATCATTGTGATAAAACCTTTCATTAAAAGTCTGAAAGAATGTATATTTCTTTGCATGAAGGACATTTGCACAAAACTGCAGAAATATTGAAGTGTTGAATCTAAATGGCTGCACCAAGATTACAGATGCGTAAGTGATCTTTGTTTTGGAGTTCTGAAATATTGTATTAGCTCTTTAAAATGTCAATCTTATAGCACTTAACTGAGAGTAAACTTCATTGGAAATTAGTCTGGTCTTCTGAGGAGACATATATAAGATTGCACTTTGATTCCTCTCCCCAATGGTCTTCCCTGTCCCCCTCCCCCGGACTTTTTTTTTGTTAGTTTGCTTAAATATGGTATTTTCATGTAATTGCTATATTTCTTATTTCATGATTAAAAAGGAATGTTGGAATGGGATTAGAATAGATTAGTGGTGGGGCTCATCTTAATCTCTTTACCGGTAACCTCATTCATCCATTCTATCCATTCATTCATTCTTTCTTTCTTTTCCAATCTCTCCACATTTCTACTTCTCTACCAATTCTCAAGTCTCATCAAGCCTATCATGCCTGCCTTCCTCTTCATACAGTTCTCCATTTCCACAAACCACTCTCAACATCCAAAAACCTTCCAAAAAATTCCTTCTGCCAAACTCCTCCAGTGCGCCATCAACAAATTTACATACACACTACTGCCATCTTCATTTCTTTATATCTCAACTCAGTTTAGCGTCATCTCCCATTTGTAAATTTCCATTGTTTTCAACCATTTCTATTTTTATTTCTTATCACAAGAAAACCATTTAAGAAGGTAAGATGGAATAGTGACACAATATCTTAATTGCTAGAATTAGTTGTTGTCATCCATCTAAAAATGTCTCCAATGCTTTTTCCTACTTTTTAAAATAAAAACAAAATGAACCTGTGGGTATTCTATTTTCTTCCAGTACATGTACTAGCCTTAGTAAATTTTGCTCAAAGTTACGGCATCTTGATCTAGCTTCCTGCACATCAATAACCAACCTGTCACTGAAAGCACTGAGGTGAGTGTTCAGATTGTTCATAAAACTAACCACCTAAACTAGGTTAATAAAAGTAGACCCATAGTGATTGTCTCTGATTTAAATATGTCACATGCCTTTGCAGTGTATTTGTTCTCTTCCCTGTCCAAACTAATATAACTTGAAGGAATACATATGTGGTTCTTTTGTAGTTAATGTAGCTTGGGAAACTCAGATAAGCAGGACACAGGATGACTTTTTGTATGCCAGTAAATGGCTTTCTGATCCCAGAACAGTCCATAAGTTTTGGATTTTTGGTAAATCTTTCAGCAGCCATGATCAACAAGATTTACATTGGAAATGTTACAAGAAATATGCAAACAGAGAACTATGAGTCAAATCAGAGATGCTCTCTTATCTCAAATCCCTAATAAGGATGCAAAAACAGACCAATCCCCTTTTTTCAGCCCTATTTCTATAGCTGTTCTGTTTGTTCCAGCTATAGCTTTCAATTGGATTGTCTACTAAGGCTGCATCAGAGAAGAAAATTGTTAACAGTTTAGAACAATAAATATAAGCAAGGGTTAACGTACCTTGGTTCCTGAAGCAAGATGTTTATCTTTAGAGTTAAATATATATATACCTGCATTTTCTTTCTGTGTTCATCCCTTTTCCCCTTCAGTGAGGGGTGCCCTCTACTAGAGCAACTCAATATCTCGTGGTGTGACCAAGTGACAAAAGATGGCATCCAAAATTTGGTGAGAGGCTGTGGTGGACTCAAAGCTCTGTTTCTTAAAGGCTGTACACAGGTACTGTACAAGTCTCCACGGAAAGTTCAGTAGTCTAGAAAGCTGAATTTGGATTGGCTGGATTTGTTCAGAAAGTTCAATAGTCTGGAAAGCTGTATTGGCTGATTTGTTTCATGTAGTGTCTCATGACTTACATATGAGATATTGAAAATTGGATAAAGAATAATTCTAAAAAAGCAAGATCATTCATCTATATATTGTTTTGTTCTGTCATCTCAGACTATCCAAAAATGTTACAATATTCTTTGCACAATTTGTTTTTTAAATCAGAACATTAGAGGTAGTCCTTGGGTTGCAACACTAATTGGGACCAGATGATATGGACCTAAAGCGCAACATCATGTGACTGCATTTGTTTAGTAACAGCAATCCCAGCATTCCCTATTGCCATCTTTAAGCAAGGATTGCACATCTTATAGGGACCTTATATGATTGCAACTTGCAATTTCCTACCAGCTTCCAGCGTGCAAAATCAGGGACGTCACCAGGAACTTACAGTCCCAGTCACCACAAGCCTTTCCTCAAGCAGTCCAGAAAGAGGGCAGAGGGGAGATATATATTATAGAGTGTGACCAGACAGAGATGGGTTTTGTGGGTACAATTGTAGTTGGGTGGGGCAGTGCTGTGATGGGATTTGAGTTTGGGCAGGTGGGGGGTACTGCAGACGGCAACCAGGGGCAAAGGCAGGTACTGCAAGGTCTATGACAACTCAATGCCACCAACTCACTACGGCCAACTTGCCATGGCTAACTCGCTGCAGCCAACTTGCTGTGGCTAACTTGCCACGGGACAACTGAACATGCCCAACTCGCTACAGGACAGCTCACCATCGCATAAGAGTTACACTAATATTGAATAAATAATGGAATAGAATCGTTACAGAAAGGATGCCAAAGGAGAGACAAAATGAAATATAAATGACAACAATTAATTTAATTATTTTAAATAGTTACATTGAATTGTCGAATTGTCCCTCAGCAAGTTCCGTGGTGAGTTGACCATGGCAAGTTATCCCATTCTGGCTACTGCAGCATGGGTGCGGGCAGATGCTGAGCCCATTGCAAGCTGGTGCAAAGGAGTGCAAGGAGAGTTCGTGCTGCATGCATGTGTTTTGCAGTAGGTGAGCCCCAGGATCTTATATTCTATAACAGGCTCTCAAAGAAAAAGTGGCAGGAGCAGCTTGCAACATTTCCTGCTAATGGCTTCCCCATTCCCTTTGCCTTGTGAGAAGCAGGCAGGGAAGAGCATAAATAGAGAGTGCAGGACATTGGAACTATTATAATTACAATCCAGTTGCCAAACCCCTGAATCTTGATCATATGACTGCAGGGACACTGACCGCTGCAAGTTTGCAGATCAGTTGTAAATTCCCCCATCCCCCTTTGTTCAGTGCCATCATATTTTTGAATGGCTGCTGAAAAACTCAAAAAATACACAATTGCAAAAATAATGTGTGTATTTTTTGCTTTGTGGAAAACATCCATATGGCAGAGATAGGAAATTTGATTGCAGCCAGAGATCATACGCATTTGGTGTTTATGTAATATTGATGATCTTTATTCAGCGATCATAATTAGGACTGGCAACTCAATCACTAGATAATGTTGTTAGTAAGTGGAAAATCATATGATTGTGTTTGGTTCTTACTATTTTATTATACTTTTCACCCATTCCCTGCCTTTTGAAATACTCACTCTGACACTCAGATAATCTGCAAAAGGAAATTAATATTTGTATTTATAGTCATTGAAGAGGAAGGGATTACAGATATAAAATCATTTGTTTAATGACTGTTAGAAGTTAAAACAACATTGGATACTTTGACTTTTGATCATTTTTCATACTTAGAACCATTGCAGTATCCCCCTTGGTCACATGATCAAAATTCAGATGCTTCACAGTTGGCATGTATTTATGATAGCTGCAGTGACCCGGGATCATGTGATCATCTTTTGCAACCTTCTGACAAAGTCAGTGGGGAAGCCAAATTTATTTAACAATTATGTTACTAATTTAACAGCTGCAGTTGTTCATTTAACAACTGTGGCAAGAAAAGTCATAAAATGGGGCAAAACTAATTTAACAACTCTCTTGCTTAGCAATGGTAATTTTGGGCTCACCTGTGGTTATTAGTAGAGGACTATCTGTACAAGAGAGAAAGCAGGAACACAATGGGAAATGAAATGGGCACATAGTGGAAATTTTTAATGTACACTGAGAGCACCAAAGACAAATTCCTTGTGCATACAATCACACTTGGCCAACAAAGAATTTTATTCTGTTCTATATATGGTAACATCAGTTATTTGTCAAACACACTCAGGATTTCCAGTACTAGACATTCCTTTCAATATGTGTTCCCCAAAATAGTGAACATATTATTGAGAGATCCTGTAAAAGTTGTATCTTCACAAAGTTATTTTTTCAACACTGCTGTAATTTTTGACAAGTTGATGCACAAGTGAGTGAGATTTACTCATATTTATTTACAGCAACATACAGTGAGTCAAAAAAGTATTTAGTCAGCCACCAATTATATTATATTGGAAATTATAGTGGAAAATAAGTATTTGGTCACCTACAAACAAGCAAGATTTCTGGCTCTCACAGACCTGTAACTTCTTCTTTAAGAGGCTCCTCTGTCCTCCACTCATTACCTGTATTAATGGCACCTGTTTGAACTTGTTATCAGTATAAAAGACACCTGTCCACAACCTCAAACAGTCACATTCCAAATTTCACTATGGTGAAGACCAAAGAGCTGTCAAAGGACACCAGAAACAAAATTGTAGACCTGCACCAGTCTGGGAAGATTGAATCTGCAATAGGCAAGCAGCTTGGTGTGAAGAAATAAACTGTGGGAGCAATAATTAGAAAATGGAAGACATACAAGACCACTGATAATCTCCCTCAATCTGGGGCTCCACGCAAGATCTCACCCCATGGGATCAAAATGATCATAAGAACGGTGAGCAAAAATCCCAGAACCACACGGGGGGACCTAGTGAATGACCTGCAGAGAGCTGGGACCAACGTAACGAAGGCTACCATAAGTAACACACTATGCCGCCAGAGACTCAGATCCTGCAGACGTATCCCCCTGCTTAAGCCAGTACATGTCCAGGCCCATCTGAAGTTTGCTAGAGAGCATTTGAATGATCCAGAAGAGGATTGGGAGAATGTCATATGGTCAGATGAAACCAAAGTAGAACTGTTTGGTAGAAACACAACTCGTTGTGTTTGGAAGAGAGAGAGAATGCTGAGTTGCATCCAAAGAATACCATACCTACTGTGAAGCATAGGTGTGGCAACATCATGCTTTGGGGCTGTTTCTCTGCAAAGGGACCAGGACGACTGATCCATGTACAGGAAAGAATGAATGGGGCCATGTAGCATGAGATTTTGAGTGCAAACCTCCTTCCATCAGCAATTGCATTGAAGATGAAACATGGGTGGGTCTTTCAGCATGACAATGATCCCAAACACACTGCCCAGGCAACGAAGGAGTGGCTTCGTAAGAAGCATTTCAAGGTCCTGGAGTGGCCTAGCCAGTCTCCAGATCTCAACCCCATAGAAAACCTTTGGAGGGAGTTGAAAGTCCGTATTGCCCAGCAACAGCCTCAAAACATCACTGCTCTAGAGGAGATCTGCATGGAGGAATGGGCCAACATACCAGCAACAGTGTGTGCCAATCTTGTGAAGACTTACAGAAAACATTTGACCTCTGTCATTGCCAACAAAGGATATATAACAAAGTATTGAGATGAACTTTTGATATTGACCAAATACTTATTTTCCACCATAATTTGCAAATAAATTATTTCCAAATCAGACAATGTGATCGTCTGGATTTGTTTTCTCATTTTGTCTCTCATAGTTGAGGTCTACCTATGATGTCAGTTACAGGCCTCTCTCATCTTTTTAAGTGGGAGAACTTGCACAATTGGTGGCTGACTAAATATTTTTTTGACCCACTGTATAATCAAAATTCAAAAGTTGAAGGAGGCATAGCAATTGGTTAATCACATAACAACATTTGCAGGGATCAGTTGCTTTTTTTTTTTTTAAGGAGGGTGGTGAAAGAAAAATTATTTTGTGTTGTGTTTAAATATATCACCAAATTTCTGGGTTTTGTTGTGATTTGCAACATTATCTTAGTGAGGCAGCAAGAGTAAGAAAAGCATGATTGACTGAATATTGCCAACTCATGCTATAAGCAAAAAATACAATGAAGAGACCTAGGAAATTGTCTATTTTCTCTATTTCTGTCTTTCTCTTAGCTGGAAGATGAAGCTCTTAAATACATTGGTGCAAACTGTCCTGAATTAGTGACTCTGAATTTGCAAACATGCTTGGTAAGAGGTTGGCCTTTATAAACCAGTCTTTTCTCCTTTCTTATACTACGGCAACTTTGTAAATTACCTATTCCGTATCATATTCTGTGTTTTATGTTATCAGTATTGGCTCAGCAGAGTGACTATTTTATAGTAGAAAAATATGGAGTATAAGAAAATGTTTAAAATGTGAGCAATAACATGAGCCAGAGGGAACAAGTTGGTCAAAATCTGTACATTATATTATCCTAGTTCAACTAGGATTTTCTTGAATCAGGCAGTTGATTTTTTTACCATAGTTAGAACAGATGTAATTTTTTTTTGCCACTTTTTTTTGTTTTGGACTTTGTGCCTTCATATTCTGAATTATGAGGATCACTAAGGAAAAAATGGATCAAGCCTTAAACACAGTAGAACAAAAGTAGGAACAAAACATAAGATTACATAATTGGCCAATCTTCTGCATGGTTAGGAAGCTAGCAGGGGTGGGTTCTACTTACCTTTACTACCGGTTCTTAGTAGGAGTGCCCGTGTGTGCTTCTGTGCATATGCAGATTGCCCATGATGACATCATGGTAGGTGGGTGGAGCCTCCCACCGGGTTTACTGCCGGTTCTATAGAACCGGTCAGGACCGGGAGCAACCCATCACTGAAATCTAGTTAACACTGGCACCATCTCTCGATTTCTATTTTTCCTATGACACACTTACAGTTTTCTGTCCCATATGACCTTTTTTATATATACGTATATACGTGTGTGTGTGTGTGTACATATGTAAGTATAAGGGAGAGTGGCAGATAAAAACATTATATTGGTTCCAAGATTACCTTTGAGCCATCAGTGGCCCCCATAAATATAACAGATGGTTGCAGTCTACTAGTTTGCTTACAAATGTATCTATTAACCAGAAAAAGGATAAAGATAGATCGTGAAATAAAAAGGAGGTACCAGGTATCTGACTGATAACTTATCTTTTTTAATTGATTAAATTCTCTAGGGCAGCTACTTTGTGAATGGACAAATTCTTCTAGAAGCCATTTTTCGCAATTCCAATGTATTCCCCAAATTTCAAACAAGCCAATCAAATTTGCTGCACTTTCCTTGGTGCTTCACCTGCTTTTTTCATTTACACAAGTGTGGAAACAACATCTAAGTAGAATTATTGGGTAGCAAAGCTTCCACATCAATCTAGTGATTAATAAGTGTGTATGTTTGTGCATATGTCCACACATGTGGAATTTTGAGATGGAATTTCTTTTTTTATAATAATAAGCCTTTCCTTGTAATTGTAAGACTTGTTTTCTGGCACTTTTTGTTTTAAAATCATAAATGGGTATTCAATGTTTTATCCCTTCTATCAGCTGTCATTTTTCTTAGCATAGTTTGAATTTTGAATAGGGGGATTTTAAAATACTCTTTTGGCACAAATGCTTTTATGATCTAGTTTCTGATTCTTACCAATCAATCCAAAAATCACTATATTCATTATGTCACTATAATGACGAAGCAAAAGTAATTTTTTCCATGCCCAGACTGAAGACTTTGTTTGACTCCATTCAATGACTAAATATTTCTAAATTCTCAAATTGGCAACTATTTCTTCACATTTCTATATAATGAATATCTAATATCTTGAAAAATTTTCCAAAACCATTGTTATGTTAGCATTTGATCTGGTAAATTTATCAGGCTTTCATTTGCTTATATATGAACTTTTTTTCAAAGTTTGCTTGTAGAACAAGCTGGAAAAAAATCTTTATTTTGAACTATCATGCTTCGTTGGTTTTGTCTCCTTTTTGTTTTCAACATGTGTTAAAAATATAGTCTATTTTTATGTGTGTATAAAAAGAGCTGAAAGAGGAAGTACATTTTTTCTTCCAAGAAATTATCATGAACCAGTTTGTGGTGATGCCAAAAATGGAATATCTATCCAAAAAAAGAACTGATTTGGGGTGATAGTATGCAGTTGGCATTTTGGTTTTTCATAAGGTAGTTGCCAAATAGTCACTCATCCAATTGTTCCACCAGCAAATAGTTTTTAACATTTAATTTTAGAATTTGCAAAGAAAATTGTGCACAATTTTCATGCTTTTCTCTATAAATGATTGACTTTCTTTCCTTTTCTAGCAAATAACAGATGACGGCCTCATTACAATATGTAGAGGATGCCACAAGTTGCAATCTCTATGTGCTTCTGGCTGTTCCAATATCACTGATGCCATCTTGAATGCGTTAGGGCAAAATTGTCCAAAACTTAGGTAAGTAGATTTTTTTTTCTTTCTATGTGCCTGTTTGGAACCTTTTAATATTTACAGAACTGTTCGATGGATACTCTGTCCTCATGTCTAACTTTGTAACTAGACACAATATAGTCACTGTATTGCATGTTTTTTTTGAGCCAATTATATTTTACAATTATTGAAATACTTTATCTTTTATTTACATTTTCTTTAATCTCAAGACTCCTTAGGATTCATCAGTTAGAAATATCAGGATTAAGAGTGTACAAAATGTTTTTAAATTTAACTATTCCCCTAGTTTGGAGTGCAAAACATGGGTTTTAAGTGTGTAGCTAGCTATTTCAAGTATTTTGGGAACATTTTGAGCTCAAAACAAGCTAGAGTTTCCCAGGACAGGCATATTAAATACACAACTACCAATTGTCTCCTAACATAAATCATGAGAAAGGTAAATTGTTTTTTCCAATAAGATATGGAAATTACCATGTTTAAACTTCAAATGGTATAATATGTCAATAGTTACCACAACTGTCAGAATAGGTCAGTCGTTTTAAACCAATTGCAGTCCTTGTATATAATGAATCCTCAGAAAAAACATCATTTGATCCCATCTTCTTGAACAATTTTCATCCTGTTTCCAAACTTCCTTTCTTAGGGAAAATAATGGAAAAGGTGGTTGTCTGGTAACTTCAGAGGGTTCTGGATGAAACAGATTATCTGGACCCCTTTCAGTCAGGATTTAGGTCTGGTTATGGTACAAAAATGGCATTGGTTGTGCTTGTTGATAATCTCTGGCAAGAGCAGGATGGGATAATGCAACCATCTTTTCTCTCTTTGATCTCTCAGTGGTATCCAATACCATCAGCATGGGTATCCTTTTGGGCCAGCTACAGGATTGGAGCTGAGCAGCACAGTATTGTATTGGTTGTGCTTCTTTATTCAAGGCTGATTGAAATTGGTGTTAATAGGAAGTGAAAGATACAACCCACGGCCATGCTTGCCATAGGGCTCAGTATTCCCTCCACTCCTTTTTAATATCTACATGAAGTCGCTGGGTGAGATCATCCATTACCATGAGTTGAAGTATTTTCTGCATTCTGAGGGTATTCGATTCTATATTTTACCCCTGGTGATCCAATTGATGCTGTTTCTTCTCTCTCATAGGGCCTTGGGGGTTGTGAGGGCTTGGATGGGGGACTTTAACTGCACCCTGGAAAGATTGAATGGCTTTGGGTATATGGACCTCCAAAATCCAGGATTTTGACATCTTTAGTTCTGGGTAGCATGGCAGTGATCAAGACAGATCCAATCCACAATTTAGGTACTTTCCTGAACTCTCAACTTTTGAAGAGCAGTTGCAATTGCAAATAGGAGAGCTTTGCACAACTTCAGGTTGTACAACAGTTACAGCCTCTCGTGGATCAGGAGTCCCTGAGATCAGTCATTCAAGTCCTAATCATCTTGCAATTGGACTACTGCAATATGCTGTACAAGGGGCTACAATTGAAGAACACTCAGAAGCTATAGCTGGTACAGAGTGTAGCAGTACCATTTGGAGGCCCAAGAGCAGCCCATGTAACACCACAGCTCTGTGGGTGGCACTGGTTGCCAGTGTGCTTCCAGGTGTAATTCAAGGTAATCACCTTCATGACATGGTCCAGGATATGTGAGGGACCTTCTCAAGTAACAAACTTCATAAAGAGATTTCAAGAATAACAGAGCAACTGCAGGTTTTTTGAGTGCATACGAGATTTTCAGTTATATACTAGAAATATGGGGTAGAATTACCTTGCTTTAATTATATTATTTTATAATAATAATAAAAATAAATTTTAATTTAATTTAAAAAACTAGTTTGAAAAGGATGAACTGAGAAAGTTGTTCATGAGGCAGGGCAACCAGAGAATTAGGAAGAATTGTTCCAACATTTTGTGTTAATTGATAGGCAATTGAAAGAATTGAGGTACAGATGAAATAGTAAAGGGAGAAAGTTTTACAGTCTCCCTTTACCCCTACCCCCTTCCTGTAGCTTTCTCAAACACCAGCACCAAACAGCCCACACAAATAGACTTCCTTTACAGCTAAATGAAAATCCTCTGCTGAAAAACAGCAATTCAGTCTCTGGCAATATCAGATCCATAATGTTTCAACCTTTTCCCTTCATTTAAAGCAATGAGGCTTGCTTCTCTGTTCAGTAACAATATATCTTGTGGCTATCTCCTTTTTTCTCTTTATTGGAAAATACCGTATTTTGCAGATTATAAAACGCTCTGAAATATAAGACACACCTAGCTTTTGGGGAGAAAAACAAGGGGGGGAATCTGCCTCTGCTTCCCAGCAATTTACTTTGTTGCAGCAAACAGCCTGGTCAGCTTCAGCACAACCTGATTTAACACAAGCAGCTGATTTGACAGTTGGATCGGCCTCCCGGAATACTGCCTATCACCTGTTCCAGGCTGCAAGGATCACCGCCGCCGCCCATCGCTGCTGCCACCTATCACCACCTCCACATGCCCAGTTTTCAGCCTCCATGCATCCTGTTTTTGGCCTGTTCCAGGCAGCGGGAATTGCCGCTACCACCACCTATCTCTACCACCTGGAACAGGCCAAAAATAGGAGACGAGGAGGCAGAAAACGGGATGCATGGAAAATGAAAATGGGGCACACAGAGGCGGCCATAGGCGGCGATAGCAATGGACAGTTGTGATCCCTGCAGACTGGAACAGCTGATAGGCAGTATTACGGGAGGCCAGTCCAACTGCCAATCAGTTGCTTGTGCTAAATCAGACTGTTTGCTGCAAGGAGGTAAATTGCTTGGAAGCCGAGGGCGAAGGGTAGGAGCTAGTGGGTATGTGGGGCTTCAGCCACCTTAGCTGTATAAGACTCAGAGACATTTCCATCCACCCACTGTTGGGGGGGGAGTGTGTCTTATACACCAAAAATAAGACCTTGTCTTATATTGTTTGAACCCCTTAATAAGAGCTTGGCCTTATTATCATTATTATTATTTTTAATTTGATTTATATGCCGCCCTTCTCTGGAGACTCAGGGCGGCTTACAATGCGTTAAGCAATAGTCTTCATACTTCTGTATATGTTATACAAAGTCAGCTTATTGCCCCCACAAACTGGGTCCTCATTTTACCTACCTTAGAAAGGATGGAAGGCTGAGTCAACCTTGAGCCTGGTAAGATTCGAACATACAGTAATTGCAGACAGCTGGTGTTAATCACAATGCTTTAGTCTGCTGAGCCACCAGGCCCATGTTATTGAGGGGTATGTTATTGAGGGGTATTATTATTTTGGGGGTGCAGGAGGCCACGAGCATGACCAGCTGCTCGTCCGCTGTTTGCTGGGGCAACCAAAGGTGGGAATCTCCCCGACGTTCTAGGCACTTGCCTGCCTCCCATCTATCCATCCATCCCCCTCACCTGCAAACTCCTGCCTCTCTGCTGGATGATCCCTGGCAGCCCCAGACGCCCAAAGTCTGCACCCTCCCAGCTCCCTTTTTCACAGCACCCAGCTCTTTATTGAGGGGAGTGGCATGTGGGGTGGGAGAGAAACAAAATGCGTGAAGCGAGACGGGGCTCACTCCTCTTGCTGTCTCTTCTACCCCCCTCGTCAGGGGCTGGGGAGATGCGAGACACGCATCTTACCTGCCTTGCATCTCTGTCTCGCCGTTGACTGCAGGCAAACACGTAGGGTAAAACCGAACTTGTCATAAGTTCGAGAAGTTTGATTGAACTCATGAGGTTTCTTTTACCTTACTTGTTTGCCTGGAGACAACGGTGAGACAAGCAACGGTGAGACAAGGCAGGTAAGACACATCTCATGTCTCCCCAGCCCCGCGGCTCCCCACCTCCCACCCCCAAATTGCATCCAATTTGGGCAGGGGCAGGAAGCCTTGCCACGCCCAGCGAGAGGGGGAGAAGAGAAGGCAAGAGTAGTGAGCCCTGTCTTGCTCCATGCATCTTGTTTCTCCCCCACCCCCATCTATAAAGAGCCAGGCACTGTGGAAAAGGGAGCCAGGCGGGCACAGGCTTTGGGCGTCTGGGGCTGCCGGGAGTCGCCCGGCAGAGAGTTAGGAGCAGGACAGAAGTTTGCAAGCGATCGCTTCCCCTTTGCCTTCTCTCCCAAAAGCGCTCCTTGGGTACAGCCACTTCTGCAGCAGGAGACTTGCGCCTCATGCCGGCTTTCCAAAGGGTAACATAGCATCAGTTATCCACAATTTTTTAACCCTTATTTCGTCCTGACCCATGTGGCCCAGTACGGTCGGGACAAAATAAGAGTAAAAAAATTGTGGATAGCTGCTGCTACACTAACCTTCGGAAGGCTGGCACAAGGCACATGGGATGCATCGCTTGGCCTCCCGCTGCAGAAATGACCACAATCCATGACAAAAACGGCCGTGCTTGCTTGAGGCACTGGCCAGAGTGGCACCCATGAGGTAGCTGTTCTATGGACAGAATTGCCTGCTGTGACTGTCACCATTAGGTAAGGAGGATGTGAGGTATGTGGGGTGGCCGCACTTGCTGGAGGCAGCAGCCTGAGCGGCACCTGCGAATCTGCAGTGAATGGTGCAGCTGATCCGATTAAGGGGCCGAGAAGCCCTGAGGTGACGGGAGAAGGGAAGGGCTGCCTCCTGTGTTGGCCATGCCCACCCCGTCACAAGGGCTTATTTTCAGGGGTGGTCGTATATTTACAGCCACCCCAAAAATCAGATTTGGCCTTATTTTCGGGAAGTGTCCTATTATCTGGGAAACATGGTATTTTCTAGCCTACTTACAAAGTATTTCATGGAAAGCCTAATACAGTCTCTCTCATTTTTCTGCTTTCTCCCCTCTATGTTATATTCTTTGAACCCATGATTACTCTTCCAGTTAATCTCATCTTGAAAATAGTTTTTTTTATTGCTGAGTTATTGGATTATCACAAATAGAATTGTATGTTTCTTTTTCTGTTATTTTTCTTTTCTTTCAAAATCAGCCTCAGTTTTCCACTTAACACTGGAATTTTTATTGCTGTCTTTTTTCCCCCCTAACTCTAAATACCACTAGAACCACTGCTTCATTCTTTCCATGACACTTGTACCTTTTAGAGTTCCTACCTCAACTCCTACCCTCAAAACGACACTATAGAGCTGTGATGGCAAACCTATGGCACAAGTGGCACACGGAGCCATATCAGTGGGCACGAGCTCAGCTCCGGCATGCGTGCGTGCGGCAGCCAACTGGTTTTCAGGCCTTCTAGGCCCACCAGAAGTCAGGAAACAGACTGTTTCCAGCCTCCGGAGAGCCTCTGGGCGGGGGGAGGCCATTTTTGCCCTCCCCAGACTCCTAGAAAGGCTCTGGAGCCTGGGGAGAGCAAAAAACAGGCCTATTGTTCCATCCCATGCCAAAAGCGGGGGGAGCACGGGGGGTGGGGCGCATAGAATTATGGATGTAGGCACGCGTGCATGTGACCACACCGCGCTCCCCCCACTTTTGGCATGTGATGGCAAAAAGGTTAGCAATCACTGCTATAGAGCACTGCACACCAGAACAACTAGACACAAGAACAGTTTTTTCCTATCACCCACCTCCTCCCAATTATGACTGTATGACTGTAACATTGTTGCTTGTATTCTTTCAATTTATATTAATTGTTTCCTAGTATGATTTGATTGCTTATTTGTACCCTATGACTATCAGTAAGTGTTGTACCTTATGATTTTTGATGAATGAATCTTTTCTTTTTATGTACACTGAGAGTATATGCACCAAAGACAAATTCCTTGTGTGTCCAATCACACTTGGCCGATAAAGTATTCTAATCTTCTAATCTAATCTTTTACCTGAACCAAATGCCTGTTTTACTATGTAAAAAAGTTCATTCCTGGCCTTCTATTGCCTATCTAAAGGGAAGAGCTTTCTTCACAGAATTCTCCTAATAGATAGTAGCAACCATGTAAGCTTGTTATGAGTTACCAGCTTTGCCTCTTGCAGTCTGTAGTTTTATCAAGAGTGACAGCAGAACTAGCAACATTTCCCTAGACTAGAGCACTACCTTACTGAAGCTATGTGGGCAGCCACTTAATCTCAGGCCTCCACTTTTACTCAATATAAAAATGGATTTGAGCTTACAGTGAGATGCAGTCCTTGGAAAGGCTTTCCTTGCTTTGGTAACCTTATATCATTCAGACTTTGTTCCATATAAGAAACTTTTATATCCCTAAATGTGAATGAGAGAAATCATCATAATAAAACACTGCTTACTTACCTGTAATTGCAGGAACAGGTAATTTGTACAGTAGTCATCTGCAAATTTACACAATGCACCATGTTACCTTGTTTCATCTCAAATGACCTTAATGTTTCTCCAAGTCTTTTGTATCAGTCTTAGGAACTGAGAGGGTTCAGTGAGAACAGTGCATAGTCATATAGTACATGTGAGGATGGGGCTCCTTTCAAATTTGTAAGCTCTGGAAGGCGCTGAATGGGGCTAGGTGGAGGCACGCAAACTATGTGTGTCAAATCACAGAGTATTTGAAGAACAACAGTTGCAGGTAAGTAACCAGTTCTTCATCCACAGGACAATAAAGGAGCATGTAAGCATGTTATATGTTTAGAATGTATCCCATATCTTTGAGAGGAAAGCATAAAACATCACCTCATAGAATAGAGTTTCATTATACTATTATGAACTGTGTCCCCCTCCCTTTCTGAAGCTAGTTTATCATTCAGAAACAAGTGTGATTCTTCCATAAATTAAGATCATTTTAATTAGATCGGTTTGAGAACATGAACAAAATTAACTTGCCCTACAGCAGGTTTATGAAGCATTGTTGAGAATCAAATGAAAACAGGACAGTGGTATATATTGGAGAAATGAGGGGATATATGACAAAAGGACTTGGCTACAAGGTGTTCCTTTAGCTAAGAAGGGCAAACAAGCAGGAATGGAGATTATTATTTGTGAAAAATATTTAGTACCAGGGCTGGGAAACATAGTAAAAATATTAAAATTTAGAAATAAGTCATAAAAAAGAAACTTATTTTTTTCTGAAATTTATACTGTCGTATTTATTTCTTCTATTAGTGTTCTGTTTTCTTGATAGAATTGTTGGTATCTAAAATCCCATGAAATGGGAGTAGAAAGAATTCAGCTTCTCCCCTATTTTGGAATAAGGGGTTTAAAAAGTATTCCTTAGTTCATACTGGCTTTCTGAGATTTCAGAAGGGGTTTTAAATATTAAAACTGTTTGTTGGTACATCTATTTATTTTCCATGCAGGATATTGGAGGTAGCTCGTTGTTCCCAGCTTACAGATGTGGGCTTTACAACTCTGGCTCGGGTAAGCATTTGATGTCAAGGTTGCCTTTTCCACTATAGATGGTCCTTGATTTACAACAATTCATTTAGTGACTATTCGAAGTTACAATAGCACTGAAAATAGTGAATTAGTGAATTATATCCGTTTTTCACACTTACAACCATTGTAATCACATGATCAAAATTCAGATGCTTGGCAACTGGCTCATATTTATGACAATTGCAGTGTCCAGAGGTCACGTGATCACCTTTTGTTACCTGATAAGCAAAGTCAATAGGGAAGACAGATTCACTTAACAGCCGTGTTACTAACTTAATAATTCACTTAGTGGTGGCAAGAAAATGGAGCAAAACTTATTTGACAAATGTTTCACTTAGCAACACAAATTTTGGGCTCAATTGTGATCATAAATTGAGGACTATATGTAAATGCTGTTATTTGCTGATTACGCGTGTATTTCATAACTGAACATCTTCTGTTTCAGTATTTCCTTGGGAACCATTATGCCCCCCTTTAATGCTGCTCAGGAGCTTTAAGGATAGGAGGAAAAAAGTAGATACAGAGTTTCACATACTTAAATCAGTAATGCTAGTAGGTCTTGAGCCAAAATGAGTAGGATTAGTGCTAATAACAAAGAAGAAAGGGAAGCAAATAAAGGATCACACTTGATTTAAAAAGAATGGCATTCTGTTGCCTTTCCTGAAATATATTTTTTCCTGAAAAGCAGGATAGGAAGTTTCAGAATAAAAAAAGACCATGAGAATGAATGAACATAGAGATTTTCCCATTCATGCTTTATCGCCAAAGATTACTTACAAAATAAGATTTGTTACATTTTTTTCCCCTCCAAAAGAGGCACCAGGTCTTATTTCTGGGGGACGTCTTACTTGCTTACGTTAGGACCACTGCAGCCATGTTTCCCATGCCCCAACATCTGTCGTGTCACTGCCTGACTTCTACAGCTGCTTGTAGCCAGATGCCATGTGGCACATCACCTCAGTGGCCGCTACTTGCGGCAAGACACCACCTGGTTTATGGCGCACCATGAGCAGCAGCAGCATGTGACAGCCTACCATAAGGAGCAGCACTGGCACAACAAGCCATGTGGCCTCCTGCCATTAGCAGCAGTACCGGTCCAATGTGCCACATAGTGTCCAGCCGCAAGCAGTGGCACCAGCAGGATGAGCCGTGCTACCTCCTGCCACAAGCTGCAGCACCGAGACAAGTCATGTGGCGTCTGTTCACAAGTGGTTGTAAGCAGCCGCAGAAGAAGCTGGGTAGCAGCACAACAGGTATCGGGGCATGGGAGCCCTTGCTGCAGCGTACCTAAACAGGTGCAATGCATGTGGGGCCACCCCACCCTCCCACCCCAACTTGATTTTTACGCATGCTTCTTGCCCCACTTTGTACAGCCAGACTGTAGGATAGAGTGGACAGAATCTTAACTAGGGCTTATTTTTTTGGGATGGGTAGGGGTTATATTTGGCACATGTACAAATCAAGCTACAGCTTATTTTCTGAATAGGTCTTATTTTCGGGAAAACACGGTAGTTTATCTAGCCAGTTTTCCCTTTTTGAATCTAGAAGTGATTCCAGGATGCAGGAAAAAAATTAGCTTATGCCAAGATCTGAGAGCTCAGTGGTCAT
The DNA here is from genome assembly GCA_038048745.1 of Coluber constrictor foxii. Classification (NCBI taxonomy): domain Eukaryota; kingdom Metazoa; phylum Chordata; class Lepidosauria; order Squamata; family Colubridae; genus Coluber; species Coluber constrictor. Next base: position 79,721,866 of record CM075961.1, read on the forward strand.
TTCCAATCCACATCTTTTCAAATGATAAATCTTAATGCCTGCTTTTTTGTGCAAACATGAAAGATCTGAAAAGATCCAGAATTCTGAGCTTAACAGAATATGTGATTCCAAACATTAAGATTATTGTAGTTTGATAGTGTCACAGGTGCTTGATGTGGTTGAACAGAAGATACAGTAAGTTAATATTTTTAATGGTTGTGCATTATCCACCAGTCTAAGTTTAGTGCAAGCATTCAAAAACCTTTTCCTCTTTTTTATTTTTCCTCTTTGCATTTTACAAGTAGCTTTCTCCAGTCTTGGGCCCCATTGTTCTTGGAATACCATGCCCATACTTGACAATTGGTCACAGAGGTTCAATATGATAGAAATTGAAATGTAATAACGTGGAGAGCAGTGGTTAGTCTAAGCCCATAATGCACAGATAACTGTGCCTTATTAATGTAATCCGTTTGAAGTCCATTTGATTAGTTTGATACTATCTATTGCTAAAAATAAAATCATTTCATGGAATAAGAACAAATTACTTTGATAATTAGACATTTCCATAAAATTATATAATCTGTTGTGATTGCAAACCTTGATATATTTTAGAACTAAGTCAGAAAGAGGGGGCTGTGTATGTCCAAATTTATTCCTGAACAAAATTAGCTTACCATAAAATAATTTTAATACATTACATGCAATTGAGTTCTCTAGCTGTTGGTTTTTTTATCCTTAAGTAAAGGTTGCCCAACTGCTTACCACTGAAATTATTTCCTAGTAACAAATGAAACTATTCTGCAATACCAGGACATGTTTCTAAAACAAATTAATCTTTAATTTGCATGTATGTTCTCCAGAATTGTCACGAACTTGAAAAAATGGACTTGGAGGAATGCGTTCAGGTAATTGTACTATTTTCAACCTATTTTCTAGATTATTTAGTTAAAAATTATCTAATGAAAAATAAATTACAATTCATCAAGAATCTGCTTGATTTTGCTTTTAAGCATCACAGCAAGCACTGAAGCAAGAAATATTTTTGAGTGATAATTTGGCTGTGAGACCACTCTGTAATGATGAAGCTAGGGTATTACTAATATATAATGAATTATTTTCATAGACCCGTGATGGCGAACTTATGGCATTGGTGCTAGAGGTGGCACGCAGAGCCATATTGGTGGGCACGCAAGCTCAGCTTTGGCATGCATGCGTGCACCAGCCAGCTGATTTTCGGGCCTTCTGGGCCCACCAGAAGTCAGGAAACACACTGTTTCTGGCCTCCGGAGAGCCTCTGTGCAGGGGGCGGCTATTTTGCCCTCCCCAGGCTCCTAGAAAGGCTCTGGAGCCTGGGGAGAGCAAAAAACGGGCCTACCGTGCCATCCTGTGCCAAAAGTGGGGGGAGCCCAGGGGGATGGGGCGCATAGAATTATGGATGTGGGCACGCATGCGTGTGACCCCACATCCATAATTGGGGTCACACGCAATTAGGTGATTGCGATGGCAAAATGGTTAGCCATCACTGTCATAGGCCTTTATTATGTCTACAAAAAGATATTCATGATTATAATGCCACAAGATTGAAATAAGTCTCTGAGTCACATTTATTGACTTTATAATGAAATTCAGAATTGGAACAGGTGCAGGCATATCCTATTCAATCTTTTGGCTTGCCTGGGCTGCATTGAGTGAAGAGAAATGTCTTGGGCTGCGTATAAAATATATAATATAGTTAATGTATAAAAATGCACATAACGTTAAAAGTTTACAGTCCTGCAGGACTGCATTATTAGCTGTCTAGGGCCCCATTCAGCCCTTGGGCTGCTGGTTGGACATGCTTGCTCTAATGAGAAGCAGCTGATCCACTTTCTCTTTTTGGCCCAATAAACATCTTTCAAAGTGTGCAATACGTTAGGCAAAAAGCTTCTTCACTCTGCTTCATTGGCTGCTTTAAGCAAAAAAGGAAGAATGTCTATGCAGTTTTCTGACATCATGTGTCTCTTCTTTATTACACATTACCAGAGAGTTGAGAATATATCACAGAGATTCATCTGTTTAGTTGCATACAATTATATTATGAAGATTCACACACATAATAAATAAGAAAAGCATTAGATTACATGATGGGAAACAAACAACTGGTATGTCATCTATCAGTATCCTTAGTATCAGCCTGGGAATAAGAAGAACAAAGTGAAGGAAAAGGTTTTTAAAGTATAGAGGATTGGTTTCAATTCTGCATGGTCTTGTGCTTCTTCTTTATTTTTAATCAGATCTCTCCGTAATTGTCAACAATAATTAATTTGTGATTAAGTGAGTTTATAGGTGGTCTTCAGATTAATCTTTTTCTTAGTTATTAATTGTAAAGAGACCCACATTTTAAATCCTATTGAATGTAATCTGAATTAGAAAGACAAATTTTACCTAATTTATGGATACCTTAGCATTATTATTGGCTTAGAAATACAGTACTTTCTATATTAAGAAATTCAAATTTTGGCTTTTGGCCCCACCCGAAATTCTTATCATGGAAATGACCAGAGAAGAATTAGTACCTCTCCTAGCAACTTTCCTCTTCAAGCTTTATGTTGTTCCTGAAAGAACGCTAACGCAAAATAAGTGAAATGATGCATATGAAACTTCTTACCAATACAATATACAACTTTAGTTTCAAATATGTGTTTTCTTCCAGATAACAGACAGCACATTAATCCAGCTTTCCATACACTGTCCACTGCTCCAAGTTTTGGTGAGTTACATTTTTCTTGCAGGCTAAAATTTTATCCAACCCATTTCTTCATCTGTGCTATAGAATTTTAGAATATGAGTCAGAAGGGCCAAGAGAATATTTTATTATATATCTTAGGTGAAGTGCACTTTTAAGAGGCTGAGTTATATAACTGAACATATATACCTTACATACAACCAGATAAAATCTGATATTCCTAAATGCTCTGAACAGGACTGTTAAATGTCAATTTAAGAAGCTTTTATAAAAGGGCCAAGTATGCAATGATTTGAAAAAAAAATAACTAGGCACTGCAGAAATCTGAAGAGGAGAAAAGGGAAGGCAACATGCACCCTACTAAACATCCTTCTAGAGATTATTAAAGTGTTATAGACCTAGCTGTTCCCCCAGGTGTCTTTCTGAGTCTTGTACTGCTGGTCAATGTAGATACGATATATTTATGAATTAGATTGTGTATGACATGAAGCATTCAGTTTTATTAAACTCTAGTGGTGATGGTTTTAACTTTTGTAAGTCCTTCACATTCACTTTGGAGATTATTAAGATTGCTTACTAATGATTCAAAAAAAAAATTGCAGAGAGAGGAATTGGCATGCTTTCCACAATATATATGGAATTGGGGTTTTTATTAAAAAAAGAGGATCAGCAGAATAGATTGTAGAGGACAATTGAGGCATGGGCCTGGTAAATTAGATTGAAAAAATTTTGCTTAACCAAGCCTTGATTATCACCTGTTGCTTTGTTTTCCCTTTTAATGGCAGAGTTTATCACACTGTGAGCTGATCACCGATGATGGTATTCGCCATTTAGGCAATGGTGCCTGTGCCCATGATCGCTTGGAGGTGATTGAGCTGGATAACTGCCCCTTGATCACAGATGCCTCCTTGGAACACCTCAAGAGTTGCCACAGCCTGGAAAGGATAGAACTGTATGACTGCCAACAGATTACCCGAGCTGGAATTAAGAGACTCAGGGTAAGAATACATTTACATTGTTTAATAGATTGATGTGCAGATAGTTCTAGCTCCTGTACTTGTTTAATTCTTTTCTCATCCTAACAATAGCTGCAACTACTTAGAACATATTCTTCAAACTGAAAGTAAGGGGTATATGACATAATGTCAGCATATTAGACTTGGTATTCAGTTTGAACTAGGAAGTTATAGATTCAAGCCTCCATTCAACCACAGAATGCACTGGAAATTGGGGGTCGGTCATTCTCTCAATCCAGCCTTTCTCACAGGACTGTCATTATGGGATAAAATTAGAGCAGACTTCCATGTAAACTGCTGGGATAAACACAGGACATAAATGTGACAAATAAACAGTAAATCAAAATCGAAGACTTGTTGCCTGGGTAGGTTAAGAATGAGATGGAAATTAGTTTACAACTTTACAAAGAATTCATAGGACCCAGTGACTATTGATAACTTTCTATAAAAAATACCTTCAAACAGATAGCTAAAATTGAATTTATCCCATTAACTCCCTCCTTCTGAGATACTTCTATCTGTTAGTGGGCCTGTCCTGCTTTCTTGAGAGAGTGTTGATATTCATGCACACTGGTAAGATCCTTCTCAGTGCAGAAAAGCACTTGCACAGTTAATTATTTAAAAGAGCTCAAAATAAGATAATCATTTACACAGGTGAAGCATCTTAAGAATTTAATTGCCTGCCTCAAACGTTACTTCTTGGCCTGATGATGAAATAGCCCTTCAGTCATGCATGTTTGTGTCCCTGTACTTTGATTTCTTTTTCATTTGTGAAGCAGTGTCTTTTACAAATCTATAGACAGTGAGATTAAGGGAAGTTCTCTTTACTGAAGCAACCAGATAATAAAGGAAATAGTGAAAAATACTATTATTATTTTTTGCATATGTATTTAAAAAAATACATATGCACAAAACTAAAGTGGGGAAGATTGAAAAAAAACCCCATTGATTTTCCTTAAAATATCTTTTATGCAGAATTTTTTTTTCTGCATAAAAAGAGTCCAGTATTACTTCATGTTCACCTTTTTAAGTTTAAAATCTTTGTTCATGTTTTTGGTATTTTTAAGTTTTTTCTAAATGGGAAAAATGTGTTTGTCTTTTCAGACCCACTTACCCAATATAAAAGTCCACGCCTACTTTGCACCTGTAACTCCACCACCATCTGTGGGGGGCAGCAGACAGCGTTTCTGCAGATGTTGCATCATCCTATGACGTGAGAGCCAGTCTACTTTGTGAAAAACAAACTGAGTATTTAAATTACCCTTCTAGAAGTTACAGTGGACACCAGTATCTCTGCCAACAAAACGATGCCAGTGCTCCTTCACCAGGGCCTTTGGAAAACAAAGCAGGGGAAGCTGGTGCAAAACATTGTTCCCCTTTTTTACCCTATGTAAAAATACACAACACACACACACACACACACACACACACACACACACACACACACACACTAGTATATACATGCGTACTTATTCCAATAGACTGATGGTCTCTGCAACTGAGGACCTAAATTTATGGGAACTTTCTCCTCTCCCCCTACCCCATTGCCCCGTGGGTGGATTGCTATAATTGTAAACCATTCCTACAGAGCCTGCTCAGAAGAAATCATGGGGTGGCGGGTGGGAGAAAGGAGTTGTTGGTTGAATCACTTCGCACATCAGAAGAACTGCTGTTGCTTCCAAGAGAGGGAAAAGTTGTTCTTTTGACACTGAAAGCAGCAAAGCAAAGCAAAAAAAAAAAGATGTTGGGATTGAAGGAGAGGTTTATAACTGAGGAGGAACAAACATGAGCACTGAACCTTGAAGATACTGTTCAGGTGGGAGGAAAATGTACAAAGCAAAAAGAAAACACAATGCCCTTGGGTATATTTTTTATTTAAAATCATATGTGTGTTAAGGAATGTTAAAACAGCAGCCATTGTGAGATGTAGATTCCTGCGCTTCTGTACTTCCTTGTTTTCTGTGCCGGCACATACACTGAGCATGCTCATCTTGGAGGTTCAGGAGTTTCTCTTCTTTTATAATATTTGGCTCAGAGGCTTCCTAGATTGTTGTGATGATAAAGCTAGAAATCTGTAATGTCAGGCCTGATACCTTTTTTTCCCCAATCTCCTCATTATCTTTTTTTTATATATAAACTTAGATGTCTAATTCTGAAACTGTATGAAATGACTGAACATATAATACACATGCCAAGTTAATATTTCCTTTCAAAAGGCATCTTTATATCACTAGGAGATAAAGCTTTGAAAACACAGCTGTGAAATGGGTTGAAGTTATAAAAGCAAAATTCTTTTGTAAAGGTTATTCTACATTTTTTTAAACAAGTAATGCAATCTGGGGAGAAAAGAGAAGTTCTGTCTATTATAATGTATTATTTCCAAAGAAATGGGTGCCTCATAAATCAGAAATGGTATACAAACATAGATTATTCTAATTTCAGTGACAAATGCCCTTTTCCATTATTATATGAACTTGGAAAATTCCTTTTCAGATACCTGGACATTTATGGAAACTACATCAGATGTTTTCATTTTATTTAGAAGTAAGTAGAACTCATGATGGGAAAATTCAGGTCCATCCAGTTCAACACTGAAGGATTGTATTTACTGAACTTGGTTTGATTTGCTCAAAGCTGCTATTTCAAAAAAACACTGGAATCATCTTATGGTGCTTTTTTGGAAGCCATTTTTGGTATCAGACATGGTTTAAAAGGGCTTTGGGGATGTTAGAGCAACATTCCAATGTTCTCTTCACAAATAATGCAAATGGAGCCCCAAAACACATGCCAAAGGTCACCAAACACTTTCCCTGATATCCAATATCCTGCTTTTATGAATACTTCTTGTTAGTGAATGTTTATCATTTGCTTTTGCCATTCAAACTATTAGATGTGTTACTTTTTTTCCTTCTGTGCCAGTATTTGACACAGTATGGTTTACATTACAGGGTTTTTTTTCTCTCTCGCAGGACAGTTAGCCGCAAAATTTAACCTGGAATTTAAACCTTTCCCAATGAGGCTCTTTGGTTGTTTGGGTTCAAACTTCCATTATAATCACACTCATCTCAGCCTTCAGATTTGAAGATTGTTTTTCAAAAAATCATGGTGATTATAATATCATCTCAATACATTCCATTGATACAGGAAATTGAAACCTACCATTAAAATGGCAATATTTCAGAATGTTCAGTTGAAAACAAGATCAGTGAGGCAGAAAGATAAGCGAGGCAGGAGACATTAAGTATTCCCTACATCATGAAAGGTACAGATTTTAAAGGGATCTTCACCCACTTCTGGAAGCAAAAGCACAGCACAGATTGCAGAGTCCTATCCAGACAACTTCCCACAATTTACATTAATTTATTTTTCTCTTGCCAAGCTTATAGATGTTACAATAAACTTTTTAAATTATACCTTAATTATACTAGAAAGACTAAGATGGGGTAGAATTCCACTGTTTTATTAAATGTTTTGTGACAGGTTCTTTCATTTTTCTTAATCAGCAGCATTTATTTTGAGATCAGAAAATGTTTTCCTTTTGAAATATTTTCCATATGAAATATTTGAATTTGTGCTCTCAATATTCACAATTTCTTTTGCACAAATACTTGCTTTCTTACACAAACATTTACAATGAATTTTCTCAACTCATCAATATATAGTTTTTAAAGGGCTTTAAAACAATTTGGACTGTTCCAAAATATTTTTAAAAATATATTTTTTGAAATGTCATTTTTCTCTTCCCTACAGTCTCTTCTAATTTATAGTTTTAAGAAACAATCATCTGGCTCCAGTAGGGAAATATTATAAGGAATTATCAACTCCAATGTATACTATTGATCTATTGTTACAGTGTAAATTCACTCTTTTTTAATCCCAAACACCATGGCAGTGATTATTATCCAGAACAAATTAGAAACTTGTGTGTGTTATCACCTTGTCAATGGTTAGCAAAGCTTTGAAGATAACCCCAGAGTGTTTTGGATTTTTTGTTTATGACTGAACATGTGGGGATAAATGTCAGGTGTTATTCATGTGCAAAGCCCCCTTGAGATGAATGAAAATATTTGCTGCATTACATATCGTGTATTTTCAGTTTAAATGGTTCTCTTAAATGTTCCATTCTATCTAACAGTAATATAAGGCTACTTGTTCAGGGTAAGATAGAAATAGCTCTACTTATGTCACATCTGGGGTTGAAGGAAAGACTTTGGGCAAATTGATAGGTTAATTTCTAGATTTTTTTCTGTGGATTTTTAAGATCCAGCATCGTAACATGCATTTACTTGCATTCATGACAATAAAGATTTGCCGTGATTGCCAATAATGGACTGCATTTTCTGGAGTTAAAACCAGAAGATAAGCAAGGGTGTTATTTACCTGGATGTAGCTTCAAAGAGCAGATGTGTCTTAGTACTAATAATGTTAGAAAAAATCTTAGCTTTGACAAATGTCAGGGTTTGATCTGAGTATGTTATATGACGAAAATTTCCCATTCTCTAAAACTGTGGGTTGTTCAAACTCAGTTTGTGTTTGCTAGCTATGAGAAGGTAGGTTATTAGGAGCTGGGTTAGATGAAGATGTATTACTAAACTGCTGCACAAAAAAAGATCAGAGTGAAGATATAGACTTCAACAGTTTTCATGATTCTAAATTGATGTGTTAAAATATTTTTTTATGAAGTGGAGTCAAAGCATTCTACGGTAGGATATCTCCCTTTCTCCAAGGCAGGGTGAGAAAATACTAATAATATTTCTAAAAGCACCATCCCTAGTTCTGGCTCTGCTATTTTCCAAAGAGCATTTATACCCATCAGCTCTGTCCAAGACACCCTTGGTTTTCAGACAGCTCCTTCCCCTAATTTTTCTCCTCTTCCAAACTACAAAGCATGGCCACAAAGCATATCAGCAGAAACTCTTAATGTTTGAAGGCATGTCAGAATTCCTTCAAAGCTGGGTCTGGGCCATAAAACCAGTATGTATTTGCATGCTAATGCACTCTCTTCACTTCATTTCCACAGTCTCTTCAAGAGACATTAGTCAACACCATAAGTACTGAATTACAGCATAGCTGATACATAACCTGTTGCCATCTCTGGGTAGTCAAGTAGCCTGAGCAGTGGACGGCAAAAAAAATAATAATGCTAGGTACTGTTTCCCCTCATCTGTTTTAGAGGAACCACCCATTCCAATCTCTCTCAGCATTTATTCCCAGAGATTACTAGTGAAGGCCATGATCTCAATATCTGGCCTGTATTATAAGAGATGAAAAGGATGGGAAATGTCCTAGAGTCTTTCCAATTGAATCAACCCAAGGTGTGAGAAGAGGTTCTGCAGCAATCCCCATATTCCATTCCTCATAGGTGCTGCAGATGCTGCCATCAGATGGGAAAGAACTGAATGGAAGCGATTAGATAATTTCATAGAGAACATAGAACATAGGAAGGAGGGAAACAGCCTTTGGGCCAGCAATAGAATTTACACATGCAATTTTACCCCAGGTTAATAAATTCTGTAAAACCCCAACCCAAGGAATCAGGATTTTCCAATTAAAAAATTCCTATGCATGTACAAATAGTAGATATTTTCTTTGCAGCTCACATACCTGCTTTGTGCCTCCCCTTGCCTGAAACATGTAACAAAACCATTTAGGATTGAATGTGGAAACTATCGGGATCGTGAGGAGTGGCAAAAACTCTGTAGGTCAGGGGTGTCAAATTATTCCATTGAGGGCTGCATCAGGGTTATGTTTGACCTCGGGGGCATGGTGGGTGTGGCCAGTTTGACGTCACTGTTATCGGGGGCATCTGTGGTGGCCCAAGCACTCTGCCAGTGAAAAAGGGCTCCAAAGCTCCATTTTCAGCTGCAACAGCCTCCTGCCATCCTCTGCCAATGAAAACGGAGCTTGAGGGGGTCGACCTCCGTTTTCACTGGCAGACTGGCAGGAGCCATCACAGCCGAAAACGGCGCCTGGGAGGGCCGCACGTAGCCCTCCCGAGTTCAATTTTTGCTGGCAAAGGCACCACAAGCTGGTCCTTTGCTGTTTCTAGGGCAGCCCCGCGGGCCAGATCTAAGCACTCTGTGGCCGGATCTGGCCCCCAGGCCTTGAGTTTGACACCTCTGGTGGAAGGCTAATGGAATTTACCAACATAATGAGCCCACATAACTACATATAGTCTAAAGACAATGTCACAAATGTCATGGTAGAGTTCATCAGTGCATAAACACTAAGTTACTATATGCTATCCCATAAGTCTCATAAGGCAAAACGTCAAACATCTCATCCAGGTTCTTGTCTCAATACAGAAAATCAAGATCTTTGAAGATATTGTATTTCACATTCTTCATCATTCTTGAAAAAAAAATTATACATTAATCTTGGATGTGTAATGCATAAATTGCCATATCAAATATTAAAAGTTTGGGATGGTAACATCCAATATAGAACGTTTCAAGAAAGACAAGATTTTTATTTAGACATTCCCCAGGCATCCACTGTCTTCCATTCAACAGCTCTTGAGATATTGATGATAATCAGTATAGCCAATTACATACCCCAAGTCCTCCTGCCTATAGGATAACTGGTACAGCCACCCTAGATTGAACAGGAAAATGTTCAATAGACTATGAAAGACCTGTCTTTAGAAAAATAAAATTTAAAAAGAACTCACTAGCATTAGGTTCATAGCACTTCAGTGCCATTATCAACACCAAAGGGAGTGAACCAGTCCCTACCCACAAACACACAACTGCCAAAAATGAATGTGTCCAACTATAACTGATAGATTAGCTCAATTGAAAGCTATATTGAAAATATAGCTTAATTTTTTTAGAGTTTTAGAGTTGATTCATTTTTAATTATTTAATCTGTTTTAAATTTTCAGCCAAATTTATATTGTTTTTATAATATTTTAACTTTTATGTACTGGTTTTTATTCGGCTGTTCACCGCCCTGAGTCCGTAAGGAGAAGGGCGGTATATAAGTCCAGTAAATAAATAAATAATTCTGGAATGCTTGAACAAATCCTGTTAATCTTCAGGAGGTTGACAACTGATCTAAGAACATGTATGATCTACAAACCTGAGAAATTAACCTCAGACGTCCCAAACCAAGGAGTATAGGCAGCAAATGTATCAATTAGATCAAAAATCTGTTATTTATGCCTTTACATTCCCACTAATCTCTTAATGCATTCTATATAATGCAGCTGTACCCCATTACTATACTTATATCCAACCTTCATAACTGAGATGAATTCAGCCTTCCCCCAGATTCAGCAATTGATTTTCCCCTCCTATCTCAACCCGAATGTGTAATTAGAGGGTATTTGGCAAAAACTTGGATATCAGATGTCTGTTAAGTTTTGTTTGACCAGAACAGAGGAATTCAGAACTTCAACTTTCTCATCTCCTTCAACAGACCCATTTGGGTTGCAGAGCTTCATTGGTTATTTCCTATATCAAAATAGCCTAGAAAACCCCAAGTATGCGCACACTGTTAGAAGCATAGCCACTTTACCCATATTTTATTTATTAAATTTGTTTGATGCTATCTTGCTGTGAGGTAACTCTGGGCTACTTACAGTGTTAAAAATTGATGCAAATGCCTCCAAAAATATATTTGATGCATACTTTTCTGGTGTCCTCTATTTTGTAAAATAAGCTTAATTTACATGCCTCAGTCAAAGTCTCTTAACATATGGGTCTGGGGCATTCAGCTATAAGATCCCACCCACAAAGTCATTCTGCTCTGTAATAGAAAAACATTATATATATTGCACTTACATTAGAGTCAAGCCCACCCAGTTACTAACTAAAAACCAAAGTCATAAAAGAGTTCCCAGTATGGTTTAATCAATTGTACATATCAACTGAGCTCTCCCATAATAAATTCTGAAAGGGGGATGGCATCTCTCCCCACCCACAGAAGAAATGCCATCTGAATCTTTTGTCCTGCCTCAGACATGAGCAATGGTGGGGGAGATTTCCTACTGTAGAATGCTGACTATATTGAAAACTGTAGTTGGAAGGTCATTATTATTAACATTCATTAATCTTTTTTTATTTAATTAGAAATCACAATAACTTGAGATGTCAAAATAATAACATTGCCATTGGATATGCCTGTACCTAAATAGTAATAACAAACGCCTCAGCAAAAATTGCCCACAACTCAAGACATATTGTGAAAAACAATAATTCTTGCATATCAGCTGAACTATACATAATCCATTTGCCTTATAAACATAGTGAATGTGCTGGGAATGACAGTATATCTTCAATGAGTGATCTGAAGAACCTCCAGCTCTGCTGAGTCAATAAATCTAATGCTCAAGGCATGCTTACCCAGTGATATTTCACAATTCTAAAGCAGTTATTCCTGAAGATAGAAAAAAACAACTTTAAAAAAAGTTATTTTATTTAGTTTTATTTGAAAGTGGTAGATGTGGCATCTTAAAATGCTGTGTTTTCAGGAGAAAGGTCCATAGACCAAGTTTTACTACTTTTAAGTATAATCAGTTCACTTGGCTTATATTTGTCCCTGGAAGGCAGAAATAAAACCATAGATTTGGAAGAGATCATTTCAGTTTTTGGATTAAACCTACTAGTATCAAATTAGAAGACAAATAATTATTTTCTCCAATTGGAGCACATTTGGTGAACTGCAATTCATCACTTCTCTATTTGTCAGGTGGTGGTGGTGGCTGCTAATAGAGTAGAAGAGAAGAGAACAAAATAGAATATTGACCAAGTGTGATTAGAAATACAAGGAATTTGTCTCCAGTATACAAGCTCCCAGTGTACATGCAAAAGAAGAAAGTAATAATCATAATAGCAAAGGATAATCATGATACCAATTGAGAAGGTAATGCAACAGATCAGAAGGATAAACGTAATACTGTAAGTCATACTACATGGGTAATAGACATAAGACAGAACTGTAGAAAGCAATATACAAGTCCTCAATGGAAGGCAGGCTGGTTGCAATTATTTTTTCTACAAACCTTATTATCCGTTGAAGTCTGTACCTGTCCTGTTTGGTTGCTGTGTCCAACTGGACAGTTACAGAAATACAAATGACACATTAAATAATTCCTCTGTAGAATTATCAGCAGCTCCTTGGACAGTCTGAACTTTCTGAATTGACACAGGAAGAACATTCTTTGTTTTGCCTTTTTAATGATGGTTCTAATATTAATGTCTATTTCAAGTACTGGGAAACTATAGAATCTACAAATTTGAAGGACTCTACTATTGATACTGTGTTGTTGGTAGAGCAGGAGTGCTTCTCCTGAAATCCACTCTTATCTCTGGTTTTAAGCATTTTCAGCTCCAGATGGTTTGAGCTGCAACATAGGGTCAGTTGTTCAACCTTCCATTGAACAGACTCATCATCTTGAATGAGACCAATGACTTGTATCATCTGCAAACTTACATATTTTAACAGAAGGCTATTTAGAGGTGCAGTCATTGATATATAGAGAAAAGAGTAATAAATGGAGAAAGCACATGGCCCTGGGTTGGGGGGGGGCGCCTATGCTAATTGTTGGGTATTTGATGTGATTTCCCCAACCTTCACCTATTGCTTTTTAACTGTCAGAAATCTTACAATCTACCTACAAGTGTGGACAGGCACAATTAGTTGAATCAGTTTAGAATGAAGAATTACTGGAATAACGGTATTGAAATCTGCAAAAAAGACCCACGCATAAATCCCTGGGGATTGTCCAAGGGTTGGGTATTTGAAGTTTATATACAAAATATATTTAGAATCCTAATATAATATAATGGAATTCAGTGAATTCCTTTAGGAAACTGGTGTCAAAGCACTCACATAAGCACTTTTTAATTAAATAAAAGTTTTATTGAACATTTCACTCTGGAACTATAGAGTATCTGTTTTTAAATTTTAAGATTGCATTTATACAACTATTGATATTTTGCTTAGTGTGAAAAAGCTACCCCGTTTCCCCGAAAATAAGACATCCCCTGATAATAAGCCCAATTAGGCTTTTGAGCGCACACTAAAATAAGACACCCCCCCCTGAAAATAAGCCCTCCCTGAAAATATTTAAACACAGGCACAGCTGGTCCCCACTATTTTCTCTGGTTTCCTCCACGTGCCCCAAAATAACAAGACCTCCCCAAAAATAAGGCCAGGCACTTACTTCAGGGTTCAAAAAAAATATAAGACAGGGTCTTATTTTTGGGGAAACACAATACTTTGAATATATGGAACATAATTCTCCTCTTTAACAAATATATTAGACGTACATGTTGAAATCTTGCCATTTTGTCCTCTAAGTATAGACTATAGAGAAATCTGTATATTTCAAAAACATAGAATCTGTGTATTCACTGCTCCTGAAAACTGTTGCAGATGTAATAATGCCAATTTACTACAACCAAAAATATGCACATGGATCAATGAGTTTCTTTTTATTTTATAATAATATAACCTTGATAAAGATCATAGTGTAGGAAACGTGTTGCCAAAAAAATCTAGTTCCAAATATTTGGCATTCTGTCATCATGAGAAAAAAACTTTCCAAGAAGAGATTTAGAGGAACAGTTTGAGTAATTTGTTCTTCAAATTGTCTTCCAGAATTAATTTAAATTTGGGTGCACAGTTAACGGACAAGGAATTCTTGTGCTCCGAACAGGAGCATAATCTATTTAATTGGAATTCTAAAATCAATGGTATACTGTATTATAAGTATTATTTCTTTCTGGAAATTAATACTAGGTCTGTGGCACATCAAATTTCCATAACAAATCCATCTTATTACAACATAAAAGGAACAGACCAAAAATAGTCAGTGTATGAAGATGGAAAATAGATATACCTTAATTAAAAGGTAATAAGATTACATGTTTCAAATAATTCCCCTGGAGTAATTTTAGATTTTTTCCCCACTTTGCAAAGGGCAGACCTAGATTTACTATATTGTACAATATTGCTAGCAAGATTTGTCAGCAACAGTAAATTTACCAATCAATACCTACCTGAAACAAATGTTTTCCTCATATCCTGTACAACAAAACAGAGACTTTAGGAGTATGGTATATGAAGAAAGTTTTAAGTTGGTAAATTGTAATGTAGGTTAAAGCTTTCATCAATATCTGGGAATTGATTAAAATATTAAGGCTGTCGAGTTTCTGATTGTTTAAGTTTAACTGGGATTTCCTTTACATAGGAAAGGCAAGAGTTTTTTAAACATCACAGAAGTTGTACATCACAAAGTGGATCACTATTCAAAGGGTTAGGTGTGCTTTGTGCTATTGTCTTAGCGCTTCATATGTGTTTGTATTAATACATTACGTTTATCTGGTATAAAAATAGGCACTCTTGATTACTTTATAATTATGCTACTGCTTTCCTACTGTGCAGGATTTAGAAATCATTACAAAAAACTCCCCACCCAGCTGGTAACAGATGGCAGTAAGATACAGTCATGTTTAAAAAGGCTTAGACAAATAACAGCAATATCCAAATAAAAATAGATTTTTAAAAAAAGATTGCAGTTAATACTAAGTGAAGTCATGGTTTAAGCCATATGAATCCAGAAATGTTTCTTACGAAAAGACTTAAAAGCTAATGGTTCACAGGCACTTCTTTTTTGGTCGATTATTTAATAGCAAGATTCTGTGCATACTTACTCAAAAGTCAGGACTGTTTAGGTCACTAGTGATTATTTGTAGATAAGCAAATGAATGAGTGCAATCTAAACTATTTGAGGATCATCCAATTATTCATTTCAATATTTGGCCTTTTAAATTAAAATGTTAACAAAAGCTGGCAACCAATGTCTCATAATCTGTATTTATAAATGTAAAAACAATTCATCAAATGTTTGAAGAAGTGCCTACCCTGGTGGTTAGAATATATAATAATTTGATATTCATGGAAGATAGTTACATAGTCTCTTGTATGACCTTAGCTTGACTCTTTGGATTTTTCTACCAAGAATCATCAATATCTAATTGTATTTTCCAATAGAAGCCAACAAAAACAGTTGGCACTTCTCCCACTGAAACTATCTAATGTCAAAATCAAAGAAAGCTGCACTGATAACATTGCAACACAAAGGAGTGCACAGACAAATTTGCCTTTTGGTTGAGGGACAATTGAGGAGCAAAAACTAAAGAAGTTTCCTTTACAACGTAACATTTTATGGCATTGTCACACTTAGCTAACCATTAATGAGCACTTGAAAAGCAAAGCTTTGCATTGCTTGGGCATTCTTATAGAGGAAGAAATTTAGCAAAAGTAGATGGCCCTGCAGCATTCTCCACAATTCCAGGTAATTGACTAGTGCGCCATCTGTTCAGTGAGCATGGCTGTTCACCTTCATCACGGATGCTGCAACCATTAGTTGTGGAAAGGGGCCAACCAAAAAACGTCGTGGTGGTGGTTTTTAGTTTTATGTTGGCCTTGCAAATAAATTGACTAGAGGATGAGCATTTCCCACAGAGGAATACTCTTGACTGAAGCTTGCTTTCCCCTTGCAGCAAAATCAATCTGTGATAGCCCCCGTCCCTCTTGCAAGGGAGAATTATTGCCTTTGTAAAGGATCAACCACCGATATGTTCATTTTCTTAAAAGTACTTTTATCAGGTTTCATCACTACAACAAATAAAAGTCTGAGAACATCTTCCTCCTAACAGAAAATGTGGACTTGCACAAATAATATCATTAGAAACTGATAATTATGCAAATAGTTATTTTGCTTGCAACATATTAGATAATCAGTTGATAAATATACATCATTCTTTGGAGTCTATATAAGTGAGGTGACATGGTTGCTACTTCCTTTTTGGAAAAAAAAAAAACCAGAAAAAATCCCAGTGTTTTATTGCACTACAGATTCCTGTTGCTAAAATCCGTATCAGTTGATGTCAGCCTTGAGTTCTTTAGTGTAGAGTCAACTTGTGGGGTATTGCTATTAATATTCTTATTGCGCCTGCTTTCGCACTTTTCAGCTCCCCATCTTCTTGCAGGCCAGCAGCACACCGTCAAGAAGGTCCTAGTCTATTTTAGAACTAAATGGTAGCCTTCTGCATTCTGTACTGTAGTGACAGATAAGACAAGACAAAACCAAGTCACTTTTTAAATAGTTCCTAAAAACAGGGAGTTTTCATCCTTTCTTAGGATGGACCAGTATTGGGTAATCATAGGGTCTGCTTTTATAGCTTATTAGGAAAAAAATCAAGGTGATTGCTCCAGAGGGAGATGTAGTCTTCAAAAACCTCTAAAGGAATATTTATGCTGCAATATTAAATGAATTTGCTGTGCCTTGTATACTTAATTGGATAGGTATAATATTTTTTTAGGACTCCACTGCCTACCATTTTATGTGCAACATTCTGCTGCTGACTTAAACAAATGCCTTGTTTTATGTAGTGCAATATTGCAAAGCAGTAAAGACAGAAAATTCAGCAGTAAATCCTAGGAATCCCAACCGGATTTGAGTCTGGTCACTGTTTGAATCCTGTTCCATAATATGGGGTTAGTTAGGGGTGGGAGAGGGAAGTGGGGAAAATTACAGAGCCCCAAGAATGTGAAGTGCCAGGTGATGCTGATAGAAAAAAAATACTACCTCCTGGTTTCTGGTTCCTCTGGTTGGATGTATTACAGTGTGTATTGAGGGAAATATAGATAGTCCTCAATATATGATCATAATTGAGGTAAAAATTTATGTTGCTAAGTGAGACTTTAAGTGAGGTTTGCCCCATTTTATGATCTTTCTTGACACATATTAAAATGAATCACTACAGTTAGGTTAGTAACATGATTTTTAAGTGAATCTAGCATCCCCATTGACTTTCCTTGTCAGAAGGTCACAAAAGGAGAACATATGACGCCCCCCCCCCCAGGCCACTGCCACTGTCATAAATATGAGTCAGCTGACAAGTGTCTAAATTTTGATCACATGACCTTAGGGATGCTTCAATGTTTGTAAATGTGAAAAATGATCACAAGTCGCTTTTTTCAGCGCTGTTGTAATTTTGAATGATCACTAAATGAACTGTTGTAAGTTGAGGGCCTCCTGTAATAATTTTCACTAATTCCTCCTCGTGTCCACGTGAATCTCCTAGAACAGAGTTGAAGGGAGTGGGGTCCGTGAGCTGAAGAAGGAACCTCTTCTACACTATCTCAATCTTCTTGTAAACAAACAAAAACAAAAAACAAAGTCCTGGAGTAGAAATTTGAGTTCACTGTGTCATGGACATTTTGACAACTGAGAGTATATCCAAAATTGAATAATGGGTTTTTTGTCTACAGACACTCAGGCTTCAATAAATCTTATTAGTCCTCTGAAGAAGCCAGAACTCTGCTCTTTTCACAGGCAGATCCACCTACCTTTTGTTACAGCTGCTATGAAGCAGGATTCATCTGGAAGATTTCTGACCATCTGTGATAACCAGGAGAGAACAATGCAAGGTTAGTTCTTGACTAGATTCCTAACTGTCTGCTTTTAAAATATATATATATCTGTGAGTTGCCGGAGAGGGAGAGTTCAGCAACAGGTGGCAATATGGTAAAGTGAGATTGTCAAGACATATAAAAGCCAGTGGCGGTATCTATATGAGAGGTGTGTGTGTATATACGTACAGAGAAAAAGATAGACTGTAAAAGGCTTGGGGTGGGGAGAGATTTAATAGATAAGTAATTTAGTTCGTCTGAAACTGTTAATATAAGAATCCCCCAAATGGATTGTGTAAAGTGTAACTGCTTCTAAGCTTAAGCAAAGTGTGGTTTTGAACAGCTGAATGACCAGAACTTGGATTTTTTATTTTTGAATTTGGAGTCAAGATACCAAGTTTGGTTTGAAGGTATCCAGCATGACATCTGTGGTTACTACCGTACTGTGCATATCTATAATTACCTCTCAGAATCTAAGAGGGGTTTATCTTGCCTCTTTGTCTTTTTAATCTTTTGTATTACTTTAATTACAAAAGAATACAGGAGAGTGGGTTAGTTGCAGAGCAAAACATTTATCTTCAGGTACACAAACTTAGAGTCATAGGTATGGAATATTAGAAGTCTCTAGACTAACCCCCTGCTCAAGGCAGAAATCTTTATATCATTCCAGAAAAAATGGTGGTTCAATCTTTTCTTGAAACTTCCAGTGATGGAGCACTCACAACTCTGATTAATCGTTCTCGTTGTCAGGAAATTCCCCCTCATTTCCAGATTAGATCTTCCTCTGACAAGCTTCCTCCCATTGCTTCTTGTCCTGCTCAGGTGCTATTGAGCATAAATTAACCCCCTCTTTCCTGAGACAGCCCTTCAAGTATTGGAAAACTGCTAGCAGGTTTCCTATAAGCCTTTTGTTTGTTAGGCTAATATATCTAGTTTCCTTAGGCATTCACCATATGATTTAGCTTCTAGACTCTTTATCATCTTTGTTGCTCTTCACTCCACTCTTTCTAGGGCCTCAGCATCTTTGTTGTATCATGGTGACTAGAACTTAATGCAGTGTTTCAAGTGTGGCCTCACTAGTGGTACTACCATTTCCTGGGTTCTTGATGCTATTCCTCTCTTTTTGGCAGCTGCAGCATACTCCTGACTTATACTTAAGTGTTGGTCCATCAGAACACTTAAATCCCTCTCACAGTTTCTACTGTTGAGCCAGGTACTGCCTATCCTGTACCTGTGCACCTCGTTTTTCCTGCCTAAGCACAGGGCCTTACTTTTCTTACCACTGAACTGCATCTTGTTGGATAGAGCCCAATGCTCAAGTCTGTCAAGATCCTTCAGAATCTTGAACCTATTTTCCAAAGTAAGTAAATTGTCCCATAAATTTTCTTTACAAATAAAAATAATGATTAATTGCAATCTAGGTGCTTTCTTTGGGAATGCATTATTTCCATAGGAAAGAAAAGTACTGAAAATAAAGTGGAAAGAGATAATATTCTTCATCAATGGCAGGGTCCCCAATTATAATGAAGGAGCTCTCTGCTCTCTGTCTGCTCCCAGGTGGGCACCTCCTGTCTTGCTGTCAGTTTAGAGAGAATCTGCATGTTTTCAAGTGTGTTCATCAATCTGGAAACTGGAATTTTCCAGAGTTCAGGAAAAAGGGCAGTAGCAAAGTGATCGTTTCACTAGGTCATAATATGGCTTCCTTGTTACATGAAGTTGGTTCTTGTGACTTAGCATGTTGTAGTTAAGTAAAAAATAATCCACGATGGTTGCAAATTAGAAAATCTCCAACTCAAATCTCATTTCTGTCCTTAGGCAAGGAAATACTTTTTTTCAGCTCCAGAAATCTGCAGCAAAGCAGGGATATTTTACTGGTTTGCCTTTCTGGATGGTTGGCATTCTTTTATCTGAAAATAATCTATAAAAATCACTAATAGCTGTTTTGGTTCATAAGATTTTTTCCCTCCAAAATAAAATTGAGGGGTTTTTTTTAATGATTCATTACTCATGCACATGGAGTTTGAGCTACCCAGAACTCTTCCATCTACATCTGTATGCAAGATGATAAAGCTTCAGTCTACAGTTTTTAACTATTTTAAGATGCAGACCAGATGGAATTAATGCAAGGAGGTATATGTGTTGTGTTTGCAGTTCCCAGAATTTCAAGCCATCATGAAGCAAAATTGGAAGTCCAATTCATTGGTATCAGCCAAAGCTAAATGCTGGCAGAGCTCACAAAAGATGCTTGTGTATGGACTGAACAATTAAAGTCAGAAGAGGGCAAGAGATGGCTGGTTTTATCCAAATCATTTTTGGAGTTATTTGGGATTAAACTACTCTCCCCAGTTTACCATGTTTATTTAAATAGCAAAACACATCTAATTAAATCCTATGTAGTTTTTCAAGAAAAAAAGATGGAGATACAGATAGCTGGAAACAGTTTATCCACTTCTAAATTTACCACTAAACAGCATTAAATACACTTTCCTGATAGAGTTCCTTGTTTGGTGAGGTGGGCAGCTACATAAATTGAACATGCCATAGATATATAGTGATTGGTCAGAAGGAAAGAGACAGGGATGCTGTGGAAGTGCCAGGACTTTCCCACTACAAAGATCAGCAGAGGTGATCTTTGGTGTTGTTGTTGCAGCCAGAATCCTATAGCATTAGGCAGAGATTCTCCTCCTTGACAAGTGCATGGTCAGAATGCTGCAAGAATAATAATTGTGATCTTCCAATCTCTATTCTTTAATCTTTGGAGACAAGGATTCAATCTTCTGTGTTCCTAAGAGGTAAGGCTGAGTAAGGCTCATTCTTAAAATAAGTCTGCACCATACCTGATCATTGACGAGGATGTGAATTCCTGTAGGCCCCTGTTTGGAAACTTGCTGGACCTGATTGGCTGGGACGCTAAGTAGTTCTGCCAATTTATTAGTCAGCTCCGTGGCGGTCAGTTCCTCCAGATATAATTCTTGGTATATAACTTTTGGGGAAGGAACATCAATGCATGAAATATTGTGCAGTTTTAAGAAATACAATTTTAAAAAAAAGATTTACAACAATTTATACAACAAAATTATGCTATCAGTGCTTAAAAGTTGTGAAGGAGAGACTGTAATCTCCCAAATGAGCAGTGTAGTTCCCTTGGGCATCATTGTGCCTGCAAATTCCTCCCCTGCTGCTTGCCACACTCCACCTCATCTTAATTTATTTTTAAGACTCTTTCATCAAAACCAGTAAAAAGAAACCCAACCACCTGGCATGCTGCAGTGTAAAACACCAGCCTCCATCATCTTTATTACTTCCAAGAATGCCTCAAAGCCCTAAATGACTCCCTTGGGCATTCTTAGAAAATGGTTTGGTGCTTTGTTTAGAGCTATGCCCATCTGGCAAGAAAAGCTGAGAACTTAGAAGGGACAATGAGTACTGACTTTGATCAGTTTTGCTCTGGGTAAATTAGTGTTTTTGCAGCCAGCTACACCTGCCTGGGAACCATTTTGTGTCTAGGGAAAATGTCTTCCAAGACAGCTGTAACTTGCTAGAAAATTCCAGGGCTTCTTGTTTCATTGCCTTGGCAGATCTGTTCATTGTTTTGCTTAAATTTACATAGGTCCCACTTTTCAGAGCTGCTGAACATTAAGCAGAACATAAACATAGTATGCAATATTGCATCTTTTAAAAATTGCAAAGCAGCACCATAACTGGATGTGCGGCTAAAAGGCCTCCTCAGTCAATGGAGATGTGTTTGGATAGTTGGCTGGAAGGTGCACACAGGTGCCCCAAAATCATATTTATGAAATAATTCTGACTTACCAGATGCTGGGTTTGAAGGAGCATTGTTCCCACTTGCTTCCAGTTCTTTGGACACATAAAGAATGAGACGAGGGCGCACCGTCCTGGAAAAAGAGAAGGAAGTCAGGCTACTTTGATGTATCAAGATCTGGCAGGATGAAATGATTTCAAGGATTAGCAACAAAGTTCTCACCAGCTCTGAATTCACTTGATAGTGGCAGTGGTGATAGGGGCTTCGTGGGAGGAGTGGCCTAAATAAAATCAAGAAAATAGCCACAACTCTGCAACTGAAGTCCTATTCCTTTTTATGATTCAGGTAAAATGGGAAGAGTCTCAGTTAAAGAACACAGGAAGTGTTCTCTTTGTGACAGGTCCTGCCCCTTTCACTTAAATCATAAAAGGGGTGGGGGCTTCAGTTGCATAGTTGTGGCTGTTTTCTTGACTTTTTTAGGTCACTCCTCCCACAGACCCCACCCCCCACATCTCAGTGACATGGTTGCTGAATGGTATGGGTGAGCTAGACTTTCAAGTTCATAAGTATCACATACTTTCACAGCAAGCTTGGGATGCCCAGATACAAAAAAGGAAGTTTAATAGCCTGATAAAAAAAAGGAATTTTGAACCTCTTCTCAGTTCTTAGATTAAGGAGCCTACCCTCTTTTATATTTAGCCATTCTCCCTAAACTATTTTTAAAAATTCCTTCCCCCCTCAATTTTTTTAAAGTATTACTTTGGGGAGAAGGCAGAATTGAATGAATTTAATTCAAATTCAATTGTTATACTCCGACAAGCAGTCAATACTACTAATAGGATGTAAAACAGTATGAGAAGGGATATTTAAAATAACAGTAATTAATAAAGACAGAATAGGAAGATATCTTGGAGGTTAACTAGACCAATTGCTCAGTGCAGGATTCTCAGACTAGCACATGTCTCCTAGAGGCCATCCAGCCATTGAAGACCTCTGGTGCATAAAAACTCAACAAAATATATACTGTATTATTCAAAATATAAAACGCTCTGGACTATAAGACACATTTAGCTTTTGAGGAAAACAAGAAAAAAATCTGCCTCTGCCTCCCAGCAATTTGCCTCCTTGCAGCAAACAGCCTGGTCAGCTTCAGCAGAGCCTGATTTAGCACGAGCAGCTGATTGGCGGTTGGATCTGCCTCCCAGAATACTGCTTATCAGATGTTCCAGGCTGCAGGAATTACTGCTGCCCATTGCCACTGCTGCCTATTGCCGCCTCTGCGTGCCCCATTTTCAGCCTCCGTGCACCCCATTTTTGGCCTGTTCCAGGTGGCAGGGACTGCCCATCGCAGCCATCTGGAACGGGCCAAAAATGGGGTATGCAGAGGCTGAAAATGGGACGCGTGGAGGTGGCGATAGGCAGCAGTGGTGATGGGCGGCAATGGGCAGTGATAATTCCCATAGCCTGGAACAGCTGATAGGCGGTATTCCAGGAGGCAGATCCAACCGCTAATCAGCTGCTCATGCTAAATCAGGCTGTGCTGAAGCTGACCAGGCTGCTTGCTGCAAGGAGGCAAATTGCTGGGAGGCAGAAGCCAAAGGGTGGGGGTGGGGGTGAGCGGGGCTTTCACAACATTTGTTCTATAAGATGCACAGACATTTCCACCCACCTTTGAGGGGGGAATGCGTCTTATACACTGAAAAAATACAGTAGCCTGTCCCACTAGCTGGCAGCTCAAATAGTCGGGAAGCTCTTTGTTTGTCTAATCTGAAGTCCTTCCTAATAGTTAATCCCCTGGCTCTGGTTCTCATGTAATCATTGAATCACAGTACTTATTTTGAGAGTGGGTTAGATTTGATTTTACATTTCAGCATATATTTACATTAAAAGTTCAAGCTTGACCTTTGGTGACTTCATGAACTGTTCTGTGAACTTTCTTTGGTCTCCTGGGACAATAGTTTCATTCTTTCCCAATGTTTATTTTTCTTTTTAATAATGTTTTAATAGAGTTTTTTTTTAAAAAAATCCATAAAGTCTCAACCTTTGTTCATAACTCCATACCTCGCTTTTAGAGCATTTGAAAGTCTAATCCCATCTGCCATTCCACAAATCTGTACCAGATCATTGCGGGACAGTTTGAGCAAATCAGTTCCTGGGGTGAAGAAAAGAATTTAGAATTTACTGATAATAGATCATTTTCAGAGAGCAAATTGGATAAATGTTTATTTTACTATATTTATTCTGACCCATCACAATCCATAATGTAGTTAGAATTCTTTTTTTCATATTCGCAATATCAGAGATTGGCAGAACCCATTTTTCATTATTTTTTATTGCATAATCAATATATATGGAGTCTTGCAGAGTAACTTAAGAAAAAAGAAAAAGCATCTATCATAAGAAAGTTGTAATTTAAATTCATCTTTGGTGTTTCCTTTACCCTCTACAATCTATTCAGAATAGTAGGATTATTCTGATTTAAGGAATGCTGGAGAAAACTGGGCCGTTCTCCCTCATTTAAGAAATGCGTGTGGGGTTTATTTTAATGGTCTGATTTAGGAGGCCATAAAAGGCACTGGCCTAGGAAAAAATGCAAAATCGTAAGGTTATACAGTCTTGGATGAGTTTATTGGCATCTTCACCCTGGAGAAGAAAAGTCTCACCTGTATAGCTGGCAAAAACCCTGGAATAATTGGAGAACCTGTTTTTGAGTAACCACTGTTGAGTTTCCAAAATGGAGGCACTTGGACTCAGGGTCTGAAAAGAGGCAGAAAATTTAACAGGCATCTTTAATTAAGTCCACCAAAACAGAGAGTTAGAAGAAACTCTCTCTCTGATAACAGATTCTTTGGAAGGCTAGAAGCTCTTCTTTAGACTATTGCTTTCTTTTCAGGGCCAGGTTGGATCACAGAAAATTTATTCTGGAACTGAATTAGTCCTTACGAATCCTGTAGCCATATTTCATGATGTTCATATAATGGATTAGAAACCATCTCATTCTAAAAATGCAATAATTTAAATAAATGCTTTCTACAGAAATATATGTGTCAGAACTCTAGTGCATCTTTAATCGTTGGCCCTAAATTAGCCAAGAAGTCGTATTCTCTGATTAAAAACCTCTCCTTCTTAATCTAGATGACTGTAGTTGGTTACTGATTTACAGGGATTAGGAAACTCTTCAACACATACTGGAAACATGCCTTTTTATTATGTTTCATGTATTAAGAGTAAGTGTTGCTGTCACATGAATTGTAGAAAGTATTTTACTTCAGTATCCGCTAGGCAGATAAGTAATTCACATTTTGAGGGATTTGCCAAATGTTTCAATTTTAAAGACCCCTTTCAAATGTGAAACAGTTATTTTGAGTGCAAAAGAACTCATGCTGTTTTTTTCTAGCTTAAAACACCTCCAAAGTAGTGAAAATACTTTCATTTGCAGTCGGCAGCTGTTTCAAACTCAAAATAGGCATATCCAAATACAGAATAGTTCATATTTGAACTATTTTGCCCACTGCTAATAACTTATTCCACCATTATGGCTCCAGATTAGAATTTTCCTACATTTATTGCAACAATTGGAAAAGTCAGAAATAATGAAAAAGAATTCTCAAAATCTGTGCTTTAGGAACTTCATCTACAATAAATTCAGTGCTGTAGGCAAAATAGTAGGCAGCCACCACCAACCTGCAGATGCATTGGATTACAGCTTCTGACATTCCTAGGTGACCCTTACACATCTGGAGGCTATTGTAGTAGGAAAAGCTGGCTAAGACAGTAGTGTATCATGTAAAGCTGAAATAGTGAACCTGTGGTTCACCTGGTGTGCTGATGTGAAATTCTGGGTATAACTTACAATTAGGCTAGGCTTCTTAATGATGCTGGGAGTTGTGGTTCATGGAGCAATAAGCCATCTGGAGTACCAAGTGTTACCCACTCATAATTTAAGATGATATACTGTAGATAGTGGATAAGATATCCTATGAATTGTTCCTCTCCCCAATAAATGAATGTTAGAAACAGCAGCACCATTTAGCTTAACATTTTAATTAACATGTTGATGAGCCAAACATCAGTTAACTGCCAACTTCGGGTATATTGGATGTTCTTTCATAAACTAAATTTCATCCATTTTTTAAAAATTGGAAATAAAACTTTACCACCAGGGGGCACCCTTACATTGTATTTATTTGACTGCAAAGTAAGCACAGACTGAATAAAATTTGTCAATCCCAGCTGACATCACCTATTGGTAGATTGTGTGGCTTCATCAGTCTAGTGTCTTTGTAAAGACAGCCATTTCTGCTGATCATATTAGTCTACTACTGGTAGCTTACTATATTCTGCGCTAAAGTAGGGAAGGCAGGATAGTCACCTCATAATGGTTCACAAAATGCACTTTCCCTGAAAATGTTTGATTTAGTTTAATGGAAAACAGGATCTGGACAAATTTCATTTATTTTATTTTAATAATATGGCCTTCATAAATAGTTTCACCCGCGTACAGATGCTATTTGTTACCTCTGCTATGCTCTCTGATGAGCTGTCCAAGGCATAACTGGGTGAGGAGCAGACCCTGCCAAAAAGAGCAACAAATGCAGTTTATCTTACAGATATCCCAAGACCAAAATAGAGAAGGAATGCTGTTATAGATGGCTCAGCCTAGTGTACCTCTCGGGGGTCTGAAGCTTGAAGGGATGTGGAGAGACAAGGCCAGGAGTTGGTGGAGGACTATTGAGATTGCTGGAAACTTCAGGCCAAGGGGCACACTAAGGAAAAGCATAGGAAGAAATAGATGGGAGGAGATAAATGTTATAATATCCTGGAATTTTGCACTCTGCAATTGCTGAATTTAAAGCAAGTTTATCATTCTGAAATGAAGCAGGATATTGTGGGAGAGGTCATGGCTGGTTGGCCTGTTGGAATTGACTACCCCACGTGACATTTTACTGCCTGTTTCATTAGCAAAGGTATAGGTGCATCAGTTTGCGTCATTTGCTTCGTATAATCCCAGCTATTATAGTCTGCATAGTGTGTAAACGAATGGTTTAGTGAAATGTATGGATTCAGCCATTGTAACTTATTCAAATCATTGTTAAAAATAAACCAAGGTGTGTGTGTGTGTGTGTTTGTGTGTGTGTGTATATCATCATTTTAGCCATTGTGTATCCATTGCAGGACCAAGGCCTCTTCCGCATGTTTCCAACCTATACTGTCCTAAATTTTTTTTTGCCAATTGGGCCCACAATACTTGCTGATGTCGTCGATCCATCTTGTTTTAGGAAATAAACATACATAATGTTGTGAAACATTATTTTTGTCTTTTATTTCAACCCCATAAATTCTAGAGGTTATCCTTCTTGGACTGACTTCTTATGTTGCTAATGAAAATAAACTTTTTAAATCACACGGAGCTCTTTAGCAAGGCAACAAAAAAGGATGAGAAAAGAAGCTCAAGTACCTCTGTCAATACTGTGCTGTCATATGAAGGCTGGTACTTCTCCCTCTCCTGGAGGGACTGTTTTTCAATCTTCTCCCTATCTGTTTTCTGTTTCCGGTCTGCTCCTTTGGGCTGGGGAAAAAATAGCCTCACTTAAAATATAGCAGGTATTCAGCAATATTTGATTCATGTCAAGTAATCACGCATCTCAAGGAACTTCTCTGCATATAGTAATGTATGTTGGATAACTGGGCAGTGGAACCTATGACCAACCTCTGCTGATTATTTTGTCTTCCAAACAATCTGAATATTCTTTCTGCTACTTAGATCCTTAATGTTCACCACATGAACAATATTGCCCAAGACTATTACAGCAAAACAAAACAACAAACTACAACAAAACTGCAGATGAATCAGCCTTTAACTCA
This sequence comes from Coluber constrictor foxii, assembly GCA_038048745.1. Taxonomy (NCBI): domain Eukaryota; kingdom Metazoa; phylum Chordata; class Lepidosauria; order Squamata; family Colubridae; genus Coluber; species Coluber constrictor. Next base: position 79,749,641 of record CM075961.1, read on the forward strand.
GCTCTCATTCCATTTCCAAACAGAGAAGCCTTGCTTGGCAGCAGTACTGGCTGAAGAATACGTGGTCCCCTTAGTCCAATGTGAAGATTTCCATTTTTAGAATGATTTGGAAGGAGGGATGACATTGGTATCCCCTGAGCTTTGACACCCTCCATTTTAACTTGGCAATGATTCTTTTACTCCATCCTGCTTTCATTATACTGTACCCAGGACAGGGAATAGGAATTGTAGTCTCCTTCTAGTAGGGACCCTTCCTTTCAACAACTGGGTTTGCCCCTACTGAGTCAGGCAATATTACCTTGAAGACTTTGATGAGACAGCTGGCGGAGTGCAAGTGTTCCATGTGCTCACCCTTCTCATTCGGCTTGAAGGTGTCAACTTGGATGCGAAAGGGGACCCCCTTTTCCCCACCATTCTTACGAAGTGTGAACTCGGTACTAATGCAGTGGACCTGTTTCAAAGAAAGAAAGAAAAGAGACAGACATGTCTCTCTCAGTTGGGAGAAATGCTGCTGGATCAGACCACAAGCATATCTAGCCAGCAAATGGTCCCCAAGTGGCCACTGAAGGACCTGGGTACCATGCTTTCCTTCACATACCATTGGTTTTCCATAGTTAGTGTGGAGGGGCAATTAACTTTCTGGAAGTAATATACAGTCACCATAACTAATCAATTTTCTGCAGCCTTGAAATTCATAATTACTCTCTCATCTTGTGGAATTTCCTTTGATCAGCTAGAATGAGAGTACCGATGCTTTGTTGTAGCTGGTATTGTTGACCTTGATTGGTTTTGGGACATAACATTTTTTAATGTATCGCCCTGGTTCCCTTTGTGTGGAAAGCAAGTACTTCAGTATTGATCTACAGCCTTTCTTTTCGAAGCCAATTTTGCTTCCCCCATACATAAAAGTTGGGGTTATACAAATCAATTCTTGCAATTTGAAGGTCATTGTTTAAGAAGCAAGAACATCATCTGAACACAAGGGAGTGAAATCTGCAGGTAGGGTAGTCACGGGGTTGTCAAAATATAATAAAAATTGGGAGGGGGATAATTGGTGGAGGAACCCCTAATATAATCTACTGTGTGCCCATTGACCGTGAAATGTTCACTAACATGGTGAGGAAGAACAAAGAATAATTGATGGCTGAAATCCCAAATGAGGAACAATCCATGCTGACCTATTTTGTTGCAGATTCCCCTCCTTCATATCTTTTTCATTTCTATCGTACCATTATCCATCTTGTATATACTTGCTCTAGGCACAGGATTTGGACTTATTTGTTATTTGTGTAAAGCAGTGACCATTTCAAAATTATGCAGGAAGCAAAACTAGGAAGAGCTGAATCACAATATTGATGTGGTCCTGTGGGAAACCTGCCTGTGAGGTGATTTCGGCTGTCCCATTCCCCTCACCTAGCTAGCTTTCACACTTATGGCAGGATTTGAACTCAGTCCCCTGGTTTCTGCGCCAGCACTTTAACCACTACACCAAACTGGCTCTTTTTTTCCTGATTATTGAGGGGGAGGGGGGCTTTCATTGCTTTTAAGCCTGTTGTAAAATGTGCACTAACTGTTTTCATAAAAGCAAATGGAAGGGCAAAAGGGGACGAAGACCAGCCTACTGATCAGCAGGTTGCTACCCACCTGCACAAAGACTGAAGTGCGCTTAGTTGGATCCCACAGGAATTCCACAGTATTGAGCAAAGTGGAGGGCATGTGGGGCTCCAGAATGCCCACAGACATGGGGATATCTACAACAGGCCAGAAAAGGAAAAACCTATCAGAACCCTCTCGTGGAAAGGGAGCAGAGGATTTGCAGGGCAGTGGGGAGAGGAAGCTGGCATCAGCCACAGAATCAGCCACGGAAATCCCCGTTTGGTCAAATAAAGAACGTTTCTCTTACTCTTTCCCTTCCCTTCCCCGCCCCCTACCCCCAAATTCCTTGTTTTCAATTTTTTCATGGGGATGACTATCTTGAAAATCCTGCAGCCCTCTATCCAAGGAAGATGGGGAAGAGGGTGCCTGCAGGCTCAATAAGAGTCAACAAGGCAGCCACAAGTTTTCCCTGAAGACTTTGCCTGAAAAAAAAGAGCAAATCTGAAAGAGGTTCATTAAAAAAAAAAAAGTTATGTTTATAAATCTTGTTTTATAAATAAAGCTTCAAGAGCAAAACCAAGGCAATAAATAAAACTAAAGGACAGATGTCTGCATTTTGACTTTTTTGACTCGCCAAACGGTACCTAAGTGTTTGTAAGGGCAGCAAGCGTGCGCTTTTAATTAGAATGCTCTTATTGTACTGTGTGACAGATGCAGGGGATGGCAAGTATAGATTAAAATAGAAAGGCTCTTCCAGCCAAGCACAGGCCAGGCATGAAAATAGGGAAAGACAAAGCATTAGATGCTGGTGAAAGAGCAGATAAAGCAAGAATTGTGTCCCAAAAGCTTGTAATGGTATTGCGGTGATGGCTAAGGCTTCAAGAACAAAAAGCGGCCTTTCTAAATGGAGGAGATATACTGCTAAATGAATATTTGCAATTTCTTTATCCATAGTCCTTGACATAAATGATCATTTAATGGCCTTTTGAAGTTATAAAGGCACTGGAAAAAAATGACCTATGATGAAATACTTGCACCGTTGACCTTTGTAGCGGCCCCCACAGTCCTGTGATCAAAATTTGGCTGCTTGGCAACCAGCATATATTTATGATGGTTACGGCATCTTGGGGCCCTGTGTGATCACCAATTGCAACCCTACCAGCCAGCTTCCAACGAGAAAAGCAAATAAAAGAAGTTGGATTTGCTTAATAACTGCATGATTCACTTGAACAACTGCAGTGATTCACACAACATTGGTTTTTTTTAAAAAAAAACTTAACATCCATCTCACTTAATATCCACCTCACTTAGCAGTGAAAATTCTGGTACCAATTGTAACCATAAGTCAAGTGCTATCTGTACAGCATAGCTGAAATGATCGATCCATTTTCAGAACAGGCATTCTCACAAACTCTTTGGAAGATTGTTATGAAAGCACATTCCAAGTTAGGCTTAGGCGGGGGTGAAATGTAAAATTTGTTACTACCGGTTCTGTGGACGTGGCTTGGGGGGGGGGGGGGGGGATAATGTGACTGGGTGGGCGTGGCCAACTTTTTTTTTTTTTTTTGCAACTTTTTAAAGCATTTTTTCTAATGCTTTGAAAAGCTTCTGCCGATCAGGCAAATCAACTGGGATTGTCAGAGAGGCTTTTAAAAAAATGCTTTGAAAAGCCTCTCTGCCAATCAGGCAACTCAACTGGGATCGTCAGAGACTTTTCAAAGCATTTTTTTTTACCACCTCTTTGGCCAAGAGGTTGCAGAAAAAAATGCTTTGAAAAGCCTCTGATCATCCCAGCTGAGCCGCGCAATCATCAGAGGCTTTTTTTTTACTTTTAAAAGCATTTTTTCGTTGGAAGAGGTTGTAGAAAAAATGATTTTAAAAGTTTTTTTTAAAAAAGCCTCTGATGATCGTGCAGCTCAGTTGGGCATGGGTGGGGGGAGCGCAGGGATTTTGCTACCGGTTCTCCGAACCACGTGCCGCCATTGCTACCGGATCGGGCGATCCAGTCCAAATCGGGAGCATTTCATCCTGGGCTTACATAAATAATACCAATCCTCCCTCTTTGAAAATACACCTTACCAATATCCAGGATGCGGTCACCTGGCCTGTTCCATCTCCATCCCTCTAATTGCTGGTGTTCTGTGTATTGCAATCTTCGGTCATGGAAGACTACCCTGATAACACTCTGATCAAGAGAGAGAGAGAGAAGAGAGGGAGGGAGGGAGGGAGAAAGCCAGTATTTTTTTAATCCATTTCTACCACCAGAGTGTTGCAATGAGTCATAGACAACTGGTTGTTATTTAGGCTGCACATAGAAGAAATACTGTGAGATTTAATGGTTGCACCACTCATCAGGCCAAAGAGATGTTGGTGGGAATGAATTTTTGGACTCTGTGACTTTTGCCTCAAAGACACTGAATTGGTTGAACCGTATAAAGTTCTGTTCTAATTAATTTTCAGCCTGCTATCTATTGAATAAGATTTTCTTCACACAAACTCTGCAAGCAAACCATGATGGGAATATCCAGGATCTGAGAGTTTCTGAAGAAAACAATTGTTTCTCTGGGTATTAATGATTAATTATGGATTCTACTATTCCATAGGCAGTGAATTGGATCTTTTAGAAAAATTGTAATATGTTGCGTGAATTAGCTTCATAGTTTGTTATAAGATAAAGCTTCATGAGGACTCAATTTTCAAAAATGCCAATCTGTTCTCCTATCCTATGCTTTACCTTCAGCAGCTTCCGTCCCTCAGCAAATTCACCTATTTTGGGATTACACAGCATCCGGATTTCATATGATTGCCCTGGAAAATAATAATACAGTATGTGGAATGTGAGATTGGCCAAATATGCCAAACATTGCCTCAAAATCCAAAATATCATCTTTTAATGTTCCATATTTGTTTTCTAATACATTTTCAAATGAAGAAGAGAAATAATGTAAGTAAGTGAATGAAGGAGTACTGAGAATCTAAATTATTGCTCAGTACATCATTGAGAAATTAACAGTAACATACAAAATATATGAAATTATTTTAACAATTCTCAAATTTCTGCTCCTTTAAAAATACAAAAAAGAACTATTAAAAACATTATAGCTTATAATGTTAGTTTATAATTTTCTCTTCATTTTATTATGACTGATGTACCAAGACATTTTTTAATGTCTATAAATTTAAAACTGCTGGGTACGTTTTGAAGTAGAGGAGCTCTTAAGGGTTGAGTTGTTGGATCACAGATGTCAAACTAGATCACGTCACATGACATATCACGACATGAAATTTTTTTGCCTGTGGAGCTGGGGTGGGCGTGGCCTGTGTGTGACATATCTGGCCCGCAGGACGCCAGTTTGACAGGCCTGTAAGATGGTGCTAAGCTATGATTTGCTTAATCATACTTAAATAACCCATGATTGTGCTAAGACATAAACACGATGGCCCAGTTCACATCACATATAAGCAAAAATATTCCAGATATTTTTCTGTTAATCTTAAATGTAAATTGATCTTAGTTTTAATCCAACCAATAGCAATCCATAACCACACCTCCACAGTTCATGTATAATTTTACTTTTAAAATGATCTTGCCCACCCCCCCACCCCCCCAACCTTATATCAATGTTTCTCAACCTAAGCAATTTTAGGATGTGGACTTCAAAGTCAGCAGGGAATTCTGGGTGTTGAAATTCACACATTTTAAAATTGCTCAGGTTGAGAAACACTGATTTATATGAACATATTCCCAGCAAAGCAACAAAATTTTTAAAAAACCCATTTGTGAAAATAATATGTTTCAGTAGAATCTAGTTCTATATGTCTAAATTCAGTTGCTAAAACACACCAAGCATTCTTACACCAATGCTATGCTATGTTAGTGTTAAGGCAGCCAAAAAGAAGTAACGCATTGTGCAGACCCAACCCATGTGGCCAGTTTTTGGTAAAATATATTGTGCAAGCCTTGACAATGAGTTAATTCAGTAATCAGATTAAGCATATTGTGTAAACACAGTATATAGTTCTAACAAAAGATCTTCTGCTGGATAAAATGCAACCTTTAGCTTTTAATTAGAAAGGCAATCAATCTTGCAATGTGTTAGGATTTAAATGGTTGAAAGCCTTATTGTTACCTGGTTCAGCTGTCAGTTCACGGAAGATCTGTAATTTACCTTTCTCTTCCAACAGTAGAGGCTTTCGGTGGGGTTTGCGTGTGTGTGTGTGTGTGAATCCAGTAATTTTTGCGTCACAATGTTATTTAGGCAATGGAACCTGCCTCTAATGCATTAAGTTTACCACTAGGGGGCAGCTTTTGAAGAACTTGATCACTTTTCCTCTCTTTCCTGCACCACCTCCCTTGATTTATAAAATCTTACCTTGATTGAGATAGGTGAGAGTTTCCTCATGCTGTTTGACAGCTGGAGAGGTAACTGCACATAGAATATACTGGAAAGATGGGCAGTGCTGCTCAACTGATGTTGAGATGTTTGGTTCTTCCTGCTTTAGGAATGGCAGCGCCAGTGGCTCTCTGCAATAGCGAAAAAGGTATGGATAAGAGACATAAGAATGTCCCTTTGGTGTAGTGGTTAATGCATCAGACTACAATCTGTGAAGTTGTGAGTTATAATCTTGCCTTAGGCACAAAGCCAGCTGGGGGCCAGTCACTCTCTCTTAGCTCTAGGAAGCAAGTAAAGGCAAAGAATTCCAAAATTTTGCCAACAAAAACTTCAGGAAGTAGGATTTGCCAAGAGGAAGATATGTGTGTGTGAGAGAGAGGGGGGGTGGAGGGAGGAAGAGAGAGATTTTTTTCAAGTAAAGTTCTAAATGATAATATATTCAGAAGCCAAGAAATTACTGCAAAAATGTACTGTACTTATTCAAATTGTGTAGCCACCCATCTCGCATTTGTGATTTTGGATAGTTCACATAATTAAAATGACTATAAAATAATAAACAGATTACAAAACACAATAAGTAACACCATTAAAACCAAAAAAAGATAATCAACAGGAAGATACAGGTCATGTGTCAATCAACACAACCATCTTACAGACTTCACATCACCACTGGATTCCCAATATAGTGACACAGCACCATGTATTCAGAACCTTTTAAAAGGCAAGTACCGTATTTTCCGGCGTATAAGACGACTGGGCGTATAAGACAACCCTCCTCAGAGGCATTTAAGGCTCGTCAGAGCCTTTCGGGCTGGTCTGCCTGGTTACAGGAGAATGAGACCCGGCGTATAAGACGACCCCCGACTTTTGAGAAGATTTTTGTGTGTTAGAAAGTAGTCTTATATGCAGGAAAATACAGTAGTTTTTGTGAGGTCTTGTTATAAATACCTGTGTAGTAACTAAATGGCAGGATGAAAGGAAGAGCTACAAGTGCATTTTCTCTTAAGATTACTTGTTATTTTTGCATCTTTTAAAAATCTTTTTCCTTTTGCAAATAAGCAGGAGGTAGTAGATCTCTGCAGCTTTCTAATCCTTGGTTGGTTCTTGTTAGCAATCTTCCCTTCTGAATCCTGCACTGGTTGTAAACTCCTCAGCTGAGGACATGTTCAGAGGCACTTAATTTTTAACATATCACAAATGCCAGCAGGGTCTTTATTTGGTATCCACTTTGGATCAGCAGATCTTGCACTTCTAGTAAAACCTCAGAGAAATTTTTCAAGTCTACCTGTAATACTGTGCAATGATAATGTCTTAAACTAACTATAATTCAAATGCTAAGTCTACATTGGCTTGTTTACTTTGAAATTAGTTCTCTTTCACATTCTGTTCTGCATTGACATTGTTAGTGTCAATTTTACAACTGCACATGTAAATTTGACTGTAAAATATGTAATTAGTCTTTATCACAATATATACCAGTATTAGTCATTAGTAGCAAGCAACAATTCCGAAGGGGAGTAGTAAAAAGAGAAAATTCTCTCTGTTCCCACAGATAAGTTATACAAGAAGCCTAGTTTTCCATTGCATATAAAAAGGCTGCATCACAAAAAGGCTTTTGTAAATGTCTCTAGCCAAATTACTAATAATAGGGTGGCCTTGGGCCAATGACTGACTATCTACCTAATGTACTTCACAGAAACATTTCATGCTTTCTGGAATTGGATTTCTGACCTTGAGCTCTCAAAAGTGAAATGTTTTTTTTTAATATATACAAATGTTTTGGTGCATGGCCACAAATCTGGACTTCAACTGGCACCTCTTCCTCTTGAGATGCCATTAAAATGAGCTAGTGAAAGAAGGTTTGGCTACAGAAGCTGGAGGTCTTATAAGAGAGAAGAATAGTGATGAACAGTAAGAGTGCCAAATTTAAAAGGCTGCAAGGGCTTGTGCATCATTAATATTTGTGTAGAAGAGGATACTTCAACACCTAGCCCCTATTTTTCCCAACAAAACAGCCCTTAAATGCAATCCAAAACAGATGAGGGAAGAAAGAAAGGGGGGGGGATAGCAATTCCAGAGAATAGTGTCTCTCTGCATACTAAAAAGGATGGCAGTGAAGGAATTTGAATGGAATTAAGAAAAGTGTTCCTGTGAACCTCTGAGCAAGATCCAGATCCAGATTCTGCTGTATGTTGAATATGATCTTCTCAAGCAGAAGCAGAGCAAAGATTGACTCCACACTCCCTGCTGTGCCATTCTTAAACTATCTACCTGTCTCCAGAAGTTAAATGCTAATATAGTCTAAACAAGATCTGTCACTCATAGTCAGATTATACCAAAGAAATGGACAAGGTGTGCTATTATCCAATTTTCTTGATCTGGCTCTGATGCTAACACTTCATTCCCCTCATTTAACTACAGAATGGGAAAAACAGTGATACTCAGGTTTAAGTGGCCTTAAATTTGGAAGAGACCAACTTATGGATGAGAAGTCTTTTTATAGCAACTATCCAGGATAGAACCATGCAAATCCTATGTGAGTAGAATGACAGCTCAGCATACAAAGTACTGGGAAGAGAGAGGGAACAAAATATAGCAAAGTCTTCATCCTTTCTGATAGTCTGACTAAGAGCTTTCTAGACATTCTCTTGAAATAAGCAAAATTCTGGAAGCTGAATCACTACAACTATTTCATGAATCCCATCACGAACAAGTAGATTTACTTGCATGCTTTTTCTTCTTCTTGCAGATCTCGGCTGTTGGCATAGCTGGAAAGGGAGGGGTGAAAAAAGAAGTTGCTCACCTTATGAGATTGTTGCCAGGGCAAGGATACATTTCTCCCGGACTTGGCCAGTAATGATCAGGTTGGCTATGCCAAAAAAGCATGACTGATGGATTTCCAAAGATAGACTGGAGAAGTGGCAAGAATTCAGGGAAGGGGAGAAGTCAAGTCCCAGCTCTTCAGCAGTTACTTAGTGCTCTGGAGTGTTGCTCCTTTTTTCTTTTTATGCACCTGCCGGCCAGGTAGGTGTGGTCAAAGAAAGGTGTTGTCTGATTGGCTGAGGTGCTATGGAGAACAATTCTTTTTTTTTTACACCATTTCCTCTCAGGTAGACCAGACCTGCATTTAGATAATTTTTACCATCAGAAGTCTTTTAGTCATTGCCAAGAGCTAAAATATATTTTCTTGCCTCTGCAGAGTCATAAGAAAGGTATGGGATTTATGGGGAGGAGGGAAGGAGGAAGAAAAAGCAAAGAAATGTCAAAGGTATGGATAGTGTTTCCAACTAGATAAAGATTCACCAAATGTAGTTGGGTAAATCTTAATTTTTGTCTATACATTCTGAAAAATTCCCTCTTAAATGAAATATAAATGTGTGTGATTTTAAAAACCCTCTTGTAAATAAAGAAGGTATGTGAAATAACTTTTTAAAACACTGGGTCAATATTTCTCCACCTTGGCAACTTATGGGGACTTCAACAGCCATCTGGCTAAAGTATTCTAGGAGTTGAAGTCCCCATATCTTAAAGTTGAGAGGCATTACATTACATCATCATTATCAAGGTGCTACAGCAAACTGAATGACAGAGGAAATATGAATTGGAATTTGTTTGCCTAGTAAGTGATGTGCAGGTCAGTTAAAAAAGCCAAGGCGACAGTCGAACATAAAAAGCAAACCATTGTTCAGATGTGTTGTCTCGATAGAATGGTTCTGGAATTCTTGCATCTTCCAGTTCACACATGCATTCCAAAACTTTATGTTTGTTTCAGATGTTTTTACCTTTCAGTTTAGCAGAAAAAGCTTTCAGGAAGAGAACTTCCAATGTATCATTATTAAGACAGGCCCCAGCCTGCCCAGGTTGCAAGGAGTAGGGAGCTGCAGAGGGGAGAGTAGTATCTGGCTGTTAGTGAAGCCGTGGAGAAAAGCCAGGGCAACTATCTATCAGCCACACTGAAGATGTAATCTAATTTCTCTTCTTCTCTGCAGCCTCATGGCAGAAATACCAGCTTTGGGAATAAAATGTGAAGAGGCTCCATGATCTTTCATTAAAAAAAAAAAAGCAAAGTTCGTTGCCAGAGTATGGGAGAATCATTTTGAGGATGTGCAGAATGCTTTTCCTTGAGTATTGAATTATCAATCAGCTCAAGTGTACCTGAGTGAATTTCCAGGGAAAATAACTGGTCTTTCTGGCTAACTTGGACTCTTGGAACTTCTTGCTATGGGCAGGAGGGGTTGTTCAGTGGAAACTTCAAAAAGTTGTACCAAATTATACTCTTTCCAATGTTGTGTCAACTTTAATGGTACCAACAATGAAGCTAGGCAGTAAAGCAGGGTCATTTGCAAGGGCTGCCGGGATAAGAAACAATTGTAAGTCTCACTTCAAAGATTTCCCTAAGTAGACCCACTATTTCTTCCCTGTATATAAATGGTGCAACATTTTTTGAGCATTTATTTATAAGGTCATTTAAAAAAAAATCTGCCTCCAATAAACAATTACCTGATCAGTTTACAAAACAAAACACAGTGAAAATACAAAACAAAATGACAACATCGTAAAACGCGGGAGAGGATTGTGGTGTGAAGAATACATACTATATATTAAAAGCATTGCCAGTTTTAAAAGGAATTTGCGTTGGCAAATATACTATATTAGAAGCCAGGTGAGCCTTCCTTGGAAGAAAAAACCAATAATAAGTAAGAAAATGTATTTATAGTCATAGGCCACTTGTTTGTTATGTATTACACACAATTAAAAAGAAAACAGTGGAGAAAGATGAAAAAAAAAACCTCTAAAATTATTCAAACCATGCAGTAAACTAATTATTCCATTCTGTGAAATACAAAGACACATTATTTATTTATTTCTACTGCATCTCAGTATAAAGCTATATCAAAATAATCTATTTTCATACTTTCACACACACCATTGCAGTACTACATGGAGGGAAGTAAGCAGTGGGGTACCGCAAGATTCTGTCCTAGGCCCAGTACTCTGCAATATCTTCATAGTAGAAGGGGAACTTATCAAATTTGCAGAGGCAGGAAGCTGGCAGGAATAGCAAATATCCTAGATTATAGGCTGAAGATCCAGATGGATCTTAACCAGTGGTGAAATGTAAAATTTGTTACTAGTGGTTCTGTGGGCGTAGCTTGGGGGGTAATGTGACTGGGTGGGCGTGGCCAACTTTTTTTTTTTACCTTTAAAAGCATTTTTTCTACAACCTTAAGAGGTTGCAGAAAAAAATAAATTTAAAAGCCTCTGATGATCAGGTAACTCAACTGGAATCATCAGAGGCTTTTAAAGGCTTTTTTTCCCCTACAACCTTGAAAAAAGCCTCTGACAATCCCAGCTGAGCTGCACGATCATCAGAGGCTTTTTTTTTTACTTTTAAAAGCATTTTTTTGGCTGAAGAGTTTGTAGAAAAAAATGCTTTTAAAAGTTTAAAAAAAAAAGCCAAAAGAAAAACCAAAAGTATACATATGGATTGGGAGAAACCAGACTTAATAGCAGTAACTGTGAGAGGGATCTTGGACTCTTAGTGGACAACCAATTAAATATGAGCCAAGAGTGTGCAGCAGCAGCCAAAAAAGCCAATGCAATCCTAAATTGCATTAACATTATCCTAAGTTGCAAGTTCACATGAGGTACTAATACTATTCTATAAAGCCTTAGTAAGACCACACGTAATATACTGCATCCAGTTTTGGTCACCATACTATAAAAAAGACGTTGAGACACTAGAAAGAGTTTAGAGACGAGCAACCAGGATGATTAGGGGACTGGAGACTAAAATATATGAAGAACGGTTACAGGAACTGGGCATGGCTAATCTAGTGAAGAGAAGCACCTGGGGAGACATGATAGCAGTGTTCCAATACTTGAGAGGCTCTCAAAGAAAGGATGGGATCAACCTATTTTGCAAAGCACCTGAAGGCCAGACAAGGAATAATGGATGGAAACTGATCAGGGAGTGATTCAACCTAGAAATAAGGAGAATTTTTCTGATAGATCAACCAATGGAACAGCTCGCCTTCAGAAGTTGTGGAGCTTCATCACTAGAAGCTTTCAAGAAGAGACTGGACTGCCATCTATCAGAAATGGTATTGAGTCTCCTGCTTGGCCCGGGGATTGGACTAGATGACCTACAAGGTTTATTTGTATCATGTGTCACAGTTATGTGGTGAAAATTTGGGCACTTGACAACTGGCATTTATAAACTGCATAAATTGCAATTTATGACAGCTGCACTGTCCTGGGGTCATGTGACCTCCATCTGTCACCTTTCCAGGTGGCTTCTGACAAGCAAAGTCAATGAGGGAAGCCAGATACATTTAATGACCACAAGATTCACTTAGTAACTCTGGCAAAAAAATCATACAATGGGGCAAAACTCAACTGCCTTTCTCAGTAATATAAATTTTGGACTTAAGTGTGGTCGTAAGTCAAAGACCACCTGTAGAACAAGATTTATTTTAAAAGATGATGCAGGAAATATGTTTTCCAATATGATTTACTAGGACAGTTAGATAGCAAAGGCCTCATTAAATTAATGCATCAAAGAAGACAAAATAGGCACACAATTATGATGTAAGGAGCTCAGGAAAACGGAAAGTTGAGCTGGGAACTGATTGTCCATTTCTTTGATAAATATAGAAGATAAACATGCATCATCATACTACTGCTATGACTCAGTGCACTTGTATCAAGTGGCATTTGTCTGATGATGTCACCAGACACATGTCATTACTTTGGCTTCATCATGCTTTGCTATGGATTCTGCTGTGCTTTAGAATATGCTTCAGCAATTGCTAAAGAGAAAGATCTGAGAAAGAGAAAGAGCCTGGTGGTGCAGTGGACTAAACTGCTGCTGTTAAAGTAGTACTTAGCTGCCAGCTGCCTGCAATTACTGCAAGTTTAATTCTCACCAGGCCCAAGGTTGACTCAGCCTTCCATCCTTTCGAGGAAAGTAAAATGAGAACCCGGTTTGTGGGGGCAATAAGCTGACTTTGTATAAAATAGAACACTGCTCAGGGGTGGGGGCAAAAAGCCCTACTAAGCAAGTATATACAAAAGTATGAAGGCTACTGCTTAATGCATTGTAAGCCGCCCTGAGTCTTTGGAGAATGGCGGCATATATAAATCAAACTAAACTAAACTAATCTCCACTGTGACACACACACAATGGACCAAGTCCTTTGCCCTTTACTTATTTAAAAAGAAGCAAAATAGTAGGGAAAAAAGGGGGGGAGAGAAACAACAGCAATAACAAAAAGTATTTTGTATGTGTGTTTGTGTGTATATGAGTATATAAAGGCTTTTTACATGTGTATATGTGCATGTAAAGATTTATACAGAAGTTACAGTGGATGCGCATATTTCATTGTAAATCATCTGCATAATCTTTAAGCAATTCATTAATAAATATTCATAAATTGAAAATAACAGCAGGTATTTATTGTGGCCTTACAGTTATCTTTCCAATGTTTAACACATTTTTAGCAATAGGTAGGGCACATAAAATCCATTTCCACTGCCTGGCCATTAATACATTTGTAGTTTGTTGAATTAATATATATAATGACAACATACCAGTGTGTAACAATTTCAAGATTACACAAAAGTATTGCATTTTCAGAATGTGACGATTTATCCATTTCTTATTCCTTTTCTGTACAAATGCAATTGGATCCAATAAGCCTGATATGCTTCTTTTTTGCTAAATAAGTCATAGCGTAAGATCTATTGAAATTTTTGATAACAGACATTAAGACTGTTGCATATTATTCATACAGAATGGGGATTTCTTGTTCTATTCAGTCTTTAAAATGTGCAGATCAAATTCATTTCACACAATGTCAATTAGATAATTGAATGGGATAAAAAGCCTACTGGGCAAACAACTATTATAAGGATGGGAGGCTGATTTTTCTGGAAGTTAGAATCAAAAATTCATTGCCTCAACTATAAAATATCTCTCTTAACTCTATAGTAAGTAGAATCAAATATTGAATCATGGGGCCATAATGTCTAAGATCTCATCCTCAATTGCTTACTGCACTCTTTGACTAGGATCAAGTGTATTGAGAGACCCATAGAACGGACCCAAGAATAGATAAGACCTGAGTAATTTCAGATGGTCGTAATACTTAGAAGGATATATGTTGATATGGCAATTAATATATCAAAGCCTATTCATTAAAATAGTATAGTCTATAATACTCAAAGCCAGTGGGAAATTTCTAGAATTAGATTTCTCCAGTTTGCTCACATTGGGCATCAATCTGAGTGATTCATAGCCATTTCTATAGCAAGATTAAGCCTAAAACTCAACTGAAGTTGGGCTAGATAATTAGCTGCTGTCCACAGTGTTTCCATGATAACCATCCACTCAATAATTTTGCCAGAAAAGAAATGACAATATCATCTGGTTAAGGCTTAATAATAGTCTTTGAGGTTCAGAGGATACAGCTTCAGAAAAGGTTTTTCAGTTGTGTAATTCAGTTGTGGTAACTAAAACATCTGTTCTCCTAGTAAATATATATATTTCTCCTAGGAATGGTAGCACACATCTAATAGCTCAGCCTTCCCTAATGTTTTCAAATCCCATGGCCAACCGGCTGCTTTGGGAGTTGAGATCCCAATGTATTTGAGGAACACCAGATTGAGAAAGGACGGGCTTAGGGCTCCAAGATAAGATGAAATAATAGACAGCAAAAAACCAGACTCCCTGGTTCTCTTTTTTTGCCAGAAAATTAAACTGGTACCACCAACACAGGCCCAACGAATATCCTGGGAGTGATCTTTGACTTGGACAACCAATAAAAACCATTAGCCTTCAATTACAGGTGGAGGAGAGCAACTTTATCTTCAAAAACTTGGCAAACACGACACATAATTTGTCTCCAAAAGTAAGGGCAAAATTTGCCTTCTCTGTTCCCAAAATTGAAAGTGTAACTTTTGGAAACAACTGTCAGAGAGCCTTCAAATCTGGCAGTAGACCTGTAAAAAGATCCTTTCCTCACAATACATAAACATGCAAATACCACAATGACAAATGTGTTTCTAGTAAACAGTAATGAATAACATGCGATGTAAAAGAAACACTGAGCACTTCACGCACATAGTTTTTAGAACAATAGCACATTAAAATGGCACATTATATTTATTTATTAGATTTATCTCCTGGCTTTCTTTTTAGTACACAATGCATCGACTTCCTCCTTTTGTTTCTCCCCGCAACAACAGTTGTGTAAGATACTTTGGGCCAAAAGAGATCGTTCTAAAACCACCCAGTAACTTCCATGGCTGTGCGTGATCTAGATCCTGGTCTCTTGGCTCCTAACACAAGACTTTAGCTGCTATACCCTGTCAGCTTTCATATCGGAGGCTAATAGGATAATGGCTTACAACTTCTTTTAAAATCCCAGCATGTCAAGCACTACTGTATGGCTGGAAAAGACATACATTTATTTCCTGATCATCTTGCAAGATTATGGAGAATCGGAAAGCTAGCTAGAGCTGATTGATCATGGTTGCCAAAAGTGCTTCTGTCACAATTTAATCTATCCTTCCATGACAGAGGAGGGCAGGTGACTGGGGGATAATAGGAAATATGGTTCGTATATGGGGAGGAGGGGGGGAAATCTATGGCCTTCCGGATTTCAATGAACTACAATTCCATAGCTTTTGTTTTCACGCTTAAATTCTACCTCCTAATGAGAACTGAACTAATAATGGGTTAACCTAAGAGGCAGCACTGATATTAATTATTGTTGCATAGTAAAACATACAGTTGCCTGGAGTATCTAGGAGGTCAAGGAAGAAAAGAAAGAGATCTGACGCAATAAGAGAGGATGCATTCTTTCTGCTCTTGCATAACATTGCTGGAAACTTTTCCATTTTACAGAGAAGTGTTATAAATGTTTCATTATATAAAGCCACATGCTTGGACAATCACTACTGGAATGAAATCAGACCCCTGGGGGGAGGGGGAAATTGTTGCTTTCTTACCTTTTGCCAGATCATTTCCAATTGTGCTAGTTTAGCAGCGTCACTTTCAGCATCATAAAAATTAAGTTCCAGCGCATGATAGTCCAGGTGTCATATTTAGGGAAGCCTAATTGCATCTGTATTTTCTACCCCAGATCTGCAGGAGGTAGGGGAAATATTGGGAGGAGAAATAGCTTGGTGGTAGAGCGCATTCTTTGCACGCATAAAGTCCCAGTTTCAATTCTCTCTAACATTTCTAGTTCAAAGGAACTTAGGTAGTAGGGCTGGAAAAGTCCTTTCCCTGAGCTCTTGGGGAATCTTGGCCAGTCTGATCAATAGTGGACAGACATTAAACCTGAAGCAACACATTTGTTCTTCATAGAACCTTAAGTTCCCAATAATCAAACAAAGAACATTTATCATAGCTAGGATACTTCTAGACTTCAGTGACTGTTTGTCATTGATCTCATCTGATACCACTTGCAATTTTGATTATTTGTAAACTTGTGGTGCTCACAAAGAAAATGTCTGTCAATGAGTTATAATGGTGGTTGTTGCCTTTTCTTGCCCACTCAGCTTTCCACTAAAACATTTATTTATTTATTTATTTTATTTTGTCACATTTCTATGCCGCCCAACTCCCAAGGGACTCTGGGCGGCTTACAAGAAAGAATAAAACAATGCAAACAATCCCATAAAAATGTTAAAAAGAAAAACATTAAAAACTTTAAAAATGTTAAAACACATGCACTCCTATTCATGGCCAGGTCTCGCAAGATCATTATAACGAGATCAAAGGCCCCAGGCCTGCCGGAAGGGCCAGGTCTTCACCACTTTGCGGAAGGCCAATAGGGTGGGGGTGGTCCGGACCTCAGGAGGTAATTGGTTCCAGAGAGCTGGGGCACCACAGAGAAGGCCCTCCCCAGCGGGTCCGCAGCCGACATTGTTTAGCTGACGGGACCCGGAGGAGACCGACTCTGTGGGATCTTACTGGTCGCTGGGAGCTATGCGGTAGAAGGCGGTCTCGAAGATAGCCTGGCCCTGAGCCATATAGGGCTTTAAAGGTAATGACCAACACCTTGAATTGCACCCGGAGACCAATAGGGAGCATGTTTCTTCCCTCCTTAAAAAAGTGAAACACATTACTCCAAAGCTCCTTATCCTGCACTGATGGCTACCCACGATATAGGCATATTACTCTGCCAAGAACTAACTGTAGGGGCAGGGGAGAGCATATTGACCATCGCCTCCAATGAGAGAAGAGATCATGAAAGCTATAAAGATATGTCAGGACATTTCAGGATGGTAACCACCTAGTCATAGTGCTGTGTGTTCAGTAGAAGTCTTGTCTCAATCTGCATCTCCATCTGGAAGAGTTCTTAGAAATTTGAAAGAAAAAACAAAACAATAACTAAGATCACATGAAGTATTAATACCACTTTATAATGCCTTGGTAAGATTACACTTGGAATATTCACCCAGTTCTGGTTGTCACGGTATAAAAAAGATGATGAGACTCTGGAAAGAGTGCAGAGAAAAGCAATGAAGATGATTAGTGGACTGGAGGCCAAAACATGATGAAGGATGGTTGCAGGAATTGGGTATGTCTACTTTAATGAAAAGAAGAACTAAGAGTGACATCATAGCAGTAATATCTAAGGGGCTGCCACAAAAAAGAGGGGATCAGCTATTCTCCAAAGCACCTGAAGGCAAAGGCAAATAGCAATGGATGGAAACTAAACAAAGAGAGAAACAACCTAGAACTAAGAAGAAATCTCCTGACGGAACAATTAATCAAGGGAACGACTTGCCTCCAGAAATTGTGTATGCTTCAACACTGGAGGTTTTTAAGAAGAGATTGGACAACCATTTGGCTGAAATAGTATTGGGTTTCCTGCTTGAGCAGAGGTTGGACTAGAAGACCTCCAATGTCCCCTCCAAATCTGTTATTTTGTTATTCTGTTAAAAATCCGTAAGCTTCTATTGTAGAAGAGGGAAGGGTTTGAGTTCCTGCTCTTGTCAAACTATGAGGAGTCAGAAATCTTTGCTGATCAGCCAGCAGATGATTAGCATATTCACTTTGTGGATATTTTCATTCATCCAGGTCATAGTTATCTCAAAATTGCTTTTTCAAAAGACAACTGGATTGTTTTTTCCTTGAGGATGAAGAAGAAATCCATTTCTATATCTTATATATACTTTGCCTTCTGTCTATTCTAGACTTAGATAGGCAAGCGAGTAAAGGAATTTTGTAATTTCTGCATAATGACATATGATCTACTATTAAAAGTCAGTAAGCCATGAGCCGTGACTGATGGGTATTCTTAATTTTGCTGGTTTATTAACCCCCAGTTTGGTGGAACATTTTTAGATAAGTTTCAAGTTTTGGGTGCATGTTTTTATGTGTATTTAGACCAGGGGTCCCCAAACTTGGCAGCTTTAAGACTTGTGGACTTCAACTTAAAGCTGCCAAGTTTGAAGACCTCTGATTTAGACAATAAATACACATAAATAATTGGTATTAATGTTCATGTATGTATACTATGAATACTATGAGGAAGTTGCTTAGCTGTTTTAATTACAGAAATATTTGCTCCCAAGACAAATCTTTCAGATTCCCTACAAGTAGGTGTTGGGGTGGGGGTGGGTGGGGAATCATGCCTGAATGTAGGTAAGGCAATACTTTTAAACAATTCCCAGGTCCCAACTGGTATTATAATTTGATTCTGCAAAGATTTGGGGAGAATGTGACTTGTTCAGCATCACCTATTATAGTTATATCCAAACAAACTTTCACTCTAGGGTCTCATTGAATTAGCTCAGCTGCATAATAAAGCTATACAGACTCCTAAGCTAGGATGGCTGTCAGTGATCTAAAGGAAACAGTGCATTTGCTTAGTAACCTAAATAATCTTTTAGGTTACTGAGTAACCTTTATAACCTATTTTAATCAAGAATATATTTGGGACAAATTCAAAATATATTTATTGTAATAATTTTGATGTCTTAGTCTTGCTTTTTATCTTTCTTTTAAAATAAAAATAGAATCTTGATGTAAACAACTATATTAAGAATAAATGTTTTAATGATTTGGTATCATTGTCTTCAGCAGTGGCTAAATTATGTTAGTAATTGAAATGTAAAATTAAAATAAATTGGATTGCTTTTCTTCTCAGTTGGAGTAAGACAAATTTCTTTAAATGTTCTTCATTTCCCTTTCCCTAAATATTAATTGACCAAAAACTATCCAGTTCCCACAGGAAAAAGATTCCAGTTCTTTTTATTTAATCACAATGGACTGCAGTGATTATTAGCTGGCAACTGCCATGGGAAGAATTTATTTTCTTTGCTGACGGTATCTTGCAGCAGATTTATCCTCTTCTGAAATAGGTTGTCTGCAGTCAGGAGAAAATGAAGGAAATAAGTAAGTCAAGGAGTGACAGTTTGGTTGGGGGTGAAGGTCCTTGAGAAGACGAAGAGGTGTTGGGACAGGGATTCAGGACACCGAGGGTGCTCCTAATTTGCCAAGGCGGACAGAGTGCTAAGAAGTTGTTTTGTAGCACTTCTTCCTACGCAGCTTTCTGACTAAGAAGGTTTAGCAAAGGCCACAAAGATAGGAGAGCTCTAAGATGTGTGAGTCATAAATGCTGCCGTACGTAGCTTTGGCTGCCTACAACTGTCCTATTATTTTGTTTGGACAAAAAGGATGATCTTGGATTCTAGATGAAGAGGACGGATGATTTCACTTCCTATGACTCTGCGCGTATGACATATATTATTCTGGTGACAGCTTGATACAGCAGAGTTTAAAATAAAGCTTCAGGTTTCTAGGCTTTTGATTATCTATAGCCACACAAAAGAATTCGGTGGTCAAAAGACAGAGCTGTTGTTTTGTTTCAAGACTTCCTATTTCTTTCAGGAAAGTTCATTCTGAGAACAAATGAACTATGTCCACCTGTTGGTCTCCTTCTTCATAACTTATCTATGTGTGGCATAGTGGTCAGACCTTCCTTAGTCAACCTCTTGATTTTCCCTGTGTGGAGTTCAGGAGGCAAATCCTTCCTTACCAAACTGCAGCCCCAGAGATTGTTTTTTTATTCCCTTCCCTTGAAAGTAACTAGAAGGACAACGGTATTTTTGGCTCACAAAGCAGACACAGAGCAACAGGAACAACAATGGAGAACAGAAGGCTGCATTGAAGGGAGCATTGAAAGGAGCTATGATGGAAACTACTGGCCCTCAGTTATCAGGGTTGCAGAAAAGGAGCTGGTCCATTCTTCTCTGGGTAATAGGCCCTCCTGCTAGGGTTGTCAGAATGGCTTTGGCTAAACTAACTACTAGGGAGTTCTACTTTTTGGGGGGTGGGGGTTTCATTTCTGTGGAAGGAGCAGCTTCCTTCTGCTCAAAATACTTCATTGCAGGGCATAGTGCTTTCTGCTGAAGTGGCGAAGTGGCCTTTTTAGTTATTTCACTTTGCAGTTTAGAGATGCAAATTGCATGAAACTACCTTAAATTGTTTTTCCATTTAATTTTTTTGAGAGGGGAAGAAAAAGGAAGAGGAGGGGGTGTGTGTCTGTGTGTGTGTCTGTGTGTGCAACAGGGACATTGTGTTCTTAGTTGCGAACAGTAAAGTGGCAAAAAGGCAGTGCTGGATTTCAAAAAGAAAAGGAGAAGGAAAGGGTAGAGGGAAGGAAATCTTACAATCTGTCTTTACATTTCATGCTGAGCTTGGGGTGTGTGAGGGAGAATGAGCTTTGGGTTCACACAATATGCTGTTGCAGTGTTGACTGCTTCATTTAGCATGCTGGCTTGGCAGTCACTATGGGATGTAAATTATTCCCACGAACAGACCCAACTGAATATGGCTATACTGTATTCACTACATCACAGTTAAGGTAAACCAAGTAAAAAAAAAGTGGAGTGAGTGAAAAAGAGATAAAGTGATACTGATTGTGCTTTCTAGGCAGAAAAAAACGAATGAGATCATTTTCTGGGCTATTGTCCCTGAAATCAGATTTGAGCCAACAGTAACAACTGCCTGAACTAGTGCTACCAGGGTATAACTGCAAATATCTGGATAGCCATCATATTACAATAAGTATCCTTCTGTTTCTTTGCAGTACAGTGTTTCTCAACTGCAGCATTAAGAGGCATGCACCACAACTCCAAGAATTCACACACACACAACCAACATGGAATTCTGGGAGTTGAAGTTCAACACATCTTAATGGCAGTTGCACTCTTTTTCTTCTTGATTTGAAACTATATGGATAAAAACAAATGTTTTAGACTAGAAAGAAAAGAAGTCCAATTGTCATGATTCAATTTCCAGACAACTCTACCAGGGTGACTGGGAATCTTCATTAACAACACATCTTAATGTTGCTGAGGTTGAGAAATACTGTTCTGGTGGCCATCCATATTTTTGCTACACGGTTTGCAAACACTGTGTTCTCAAATTCAGTTTTAATTTCAGGGCAATACAGCTCCTCCCCCTTGCTGGGTTCTCCAGCATCCATGCCAATGCAATTACCTTCGCTCCTGGGTTGCAAATGTGAGCATGCGTGCCTCCTCCATGCATGCACAGAGCCTCCTGTGCATGCGCAGAGGGTCAAAAACAGGACATAATGATGTGCGAGTGAGTGAGCAAAGCCTCCCACTGCAAGGCCTTACTGGATCATGCGAGCCAGATAGATCCGGCTGGAATTCACCACTGATCCATGCCCATCTCTGCCATGAATAGGATCCTGACCAGAGGCCTTTTTCTTCAGGAAACCTTAGCTTTTGATTTTCATCTCTTCCAAACAAAGAGGAGAGAAAGTCAGAAGCTGCAGTTTTTCAGCACTCCTGACCCATTTATCTCCATCGCAGAGCTGAGCATAGAGAACATCATGAATCTATCCTGTATTTTTCTTTATTATACTTGTAAAAGGAAAGAAAATGTGCATGCAGATGCAAATTTCAGGTAGTTACAAATGGTAAATGAAAAATAACATCCTCAAATTGAGTACCTAACAAAGCAATGGGGACTGTTTAAAACAAATTATCTCCTGCTATTTGTTCTTCTTACAGTACACAAAAATTATAGATTTGCTTGAAAGTCTTCCATGCTGCTTCGCCATCCTCTATTAGCAATTCCAGTATCAAGAGAGATTACATATTAGCTATTCACTGTCAGAGATCAACTTCTGTTGAGATGCCATGTAATAATTTGTTTAGCTGGTTCTCCCACTTAGGGGTTGACAGTCCTTAATATGACATAGATTCTCTAGGAACACTTAGGGAACACTTTTAAGAGATCTGATGTACAAATGAACAGCAATAATTTTCCTTAAGAATTCTTAATACCAGATGATAAATAATAAACTATATGTTTGACTGCAGTACGCTCCCAAATCACAGGTGGGAGTTCATTAACATTCATTATTAAATAATCTCAAATGTGCTCGTAAATACGAAATAAATTTTATTATTATTTTGATCATCTTAATTTAAGAACTAGTATAATGGTGTATAAATAAGCCTGCTGAACTAAGCCAAGAGACTGCCTTTAAGTTTAATGAGGTTAAACCTCAAGGAATTAGCCTGACTAGGTGGCTCAGTGGCTAAGACACTGAGCTTGTCGATCAGAAAGGTTGGCAGTTCGGCGGTTTGAATCCCTACTACAGGTTTCCTGCATGAGCAGGGGGTTGGACTAAATGACCTCCAAGGTCCCTTCCAACTCTGTTACTGGTACTAAATTGGCCTATTATATCAAATGTACTTGCAGTTATTACAAGAGAGAGCAACCCAGAACTGGACATCTTTTCTTCTGCCCAGGCAATTTTAGAGGGCAAGCATATTGTGTACCCTATATCACTTCTTTTCATTCCTCTCCTGTAGCCATCACTACAGCTTGCTTTTAATACTATTATCTGACTTTTGGTAGAGTTGAAAACTTAGGCTGGGATAGGCATGGGAAGCCTCTAGAAAGAAAGAAAAAAAGCCCAACAATATCAAATTTTAAAAGAGTTTGAATAATATCCATTGTGGCTGGAGAATTCTGGGAGCTGATGTCCACCTATCTTAAAATTTTCCAGGCTGGAACTTGCCCAGTAAAAAGCTGGGACCCAAGTTTTTAGGACATTTCCCAATAGTGAAAGTAATTAGCACGGTATCAGTTCACCTGAAACCTCACACACATAGTAGGGAAAGTGCATCCTGTCTTTCACTAAACCAGCAGTCGGGTTGAGACTGAGGCCACAGACCCAACGGGTGCTCAAACATACAGTGGTGCAAGGGGAGACTCATTATGAAGTTAAGAAAATCCTAGACTCTAGATTGTATAGAGGTCGATTACAATATTTAGTCCATTGGAAAAGGTACCCCTTGTCTGAAGCTACTGGGTTAAAAACTGGGATGTAAAGGCAGACAGTTTAGTGAAACAATTCCATGATAAACTCCCTGATAAGCCAAAGGGTCCCTCTGGGGCAGGGGGAAAGAGGTGGTTAGGGAATGTTGAATTAACTCCCTATGATCCTCTCATTGCAGGACACAATCATCAGTTGAGGTGGGGGGCAGCCTGTCAGCTCTGGAATCCATCTTTTTCTTTGGATCTTCAGGACTGCCACACTTAGTGCTGAAGGAAACTGGGAGAGGAGACTGCATGGAGTAGTAGAGATATCTAGCCATAATAACATTCTTTACTCTGAGAATCAAGGACATTCTGCCTGCACTTGGAGTGGCAGGACTGGGAGGCATCTCCAGTTGGGACGGTGTATTGATTGGACCATGTGATGGATATGTGGGTGCAGTGGAAGGGACTTCCTTTTGGGTGGGGAAAACCTGGAAGCTTTCAGATTCGGGTTTTCCCAGATGTGCCAATATGACATCTCTACTAAAATGGAAATTTAAGGAACTTCTAGCCTGGGAGTCTTCTTTCATTGGGAGTGTTACTTTGAAACCTGACACATAGTGTATTCAATATAGAATAATTTGAGCCTGATCATTTGAGCCTAAAGAACCTCTTGTTTTGCTTCATGAACCATTGGTTTGTTTTCTTGACTGTGCATTATATTTTCAGAAGTCTTCACTAATAAAGATAAAGATAAAGGTTCCCCTCGCACATATGTGCTAGTCGTTCCCAACTCTAGGGGGCAGTGCTCATCTCTGTTTCAAAGCCAAAGAGCTAGTGCTGTTCGAAGACGTCTCCGTGGTCATGTGGCCTGCATGACTCAATGCCAAAGGCAGAGAAAGCATTGTTATCTTCCAACAAAAGGTGGTCTCTACTTTTCTATTTGCATTTTTATATGCTTTTGAACTGCTAGATTGGCAGAAACTGGGACAAGTAATGGGAGCTCACCCCGTTATGCGGCACGAGGGATTCGAACTGCTGAACTGCTGACCTTTTGTTCGAGAAGCTCAGTGTCTTAGCCACTGAGCCACCGCATCCCCGCTTCATCAATACCAAAGTTCGAAGGCAACAATATTCTTCCTGCTAGTAAAAAAGTCCAACTTTTGCTTCCATAGAATGTCACAGAGAATACCATAGCTTGAATGATTCAAAACAGGTTGGTATAGTTAATTTCCACATAGATGCCATTGTGTTTACTATACCCAGATAGCTGATGTAATTTAAGAGGGGCCAGAGGATCCTTTGGGAGAAAGGCAAGTCTGTTCAGTGCGCTGAAGTAACCCTGCAGTTATTAAGTGTACCATTTAGACCAGGGGTGAAATGCTCCCAGTTCAGACCGGATCGCCCCTACAACCTTTTCGGCCGAAAAAATGCTTTTAAAAGTATATATATATAAAAAAAGCCTCTGATGATCGTGTGGCTCAGCTGGGATTGTCAAATGCTTTTAAAAGCCTCTGATGATCCCAGCTGAATTGCCTGATCGGCAGAGGCTTTTTTTCTTTTAAATGCCTCTGACGATCCAAGCTGAGTTGCCTGATCGGCAGAGGCTTTTAAAAGAAAAAAAAGCCTCTGCCAATCGGCTGGGATCAACAGAGCCTTTTGAAAGCATTTTTTTACAACCTCTTCACCCAAGAGGTTATAGAAAAAATAGTTTTAAAAGTAAAAAAAAAAAATGGCCATGCCCACCAAGTCACATTACCCCACCCCCACCCCAAACCATGCCTACAGAACCGGTAGTAACAAATTTTAGATTCCACCACTGATGTAGATGTTAAGCGAATCCGGCTTTCCTATTGATTTAATTGATCAAAGAGATGCTATGATAATCATTAAGTTCAAGGACCAGTTGTGAGACACTTTTTAAAGGGATACTGTAACTTAAGGTCACTAAACAAATGGCTGTAAGACAAGGACTACTTTATGGGTTCTCTCCTTTCAATAACTGCTGTACAATAAAGTGGATTCTGTGTAGTTGTCTGTGAGGACCACATCCCAAGAAGTAGGGAGATAGTGCTAGGACAAAAAATGGGGAGAACCAACCAAAATCCTAACTGAAATGTAATTAAAGCTGCTAATTTAATTCATGATTCTTCCCTCTGTATTTAATAACATCTTTTTTCCTATCAAATTAGAAACTATTGTTCAATATTAACTTTTGGAAGAGTTTGAAAGCTACATCGAATACTTTCAGAGAATGGAAGTAGCCCTGGGCCTTAAATCAAGCATCTTTTATCAATTTAATGATGACAAATGACCGTTCTAGAAAGAACTTTGTCAGCATTACAAACATCTTCCTTCCTGCCCACAAAGTGCAATGCCATAAGGAAAAAAAACTTAGGTTCTAAATACACACGTGAGCTGAATGTCAATGCATAAGGAGAAACAATTTGCCTTAGGGAACTGCATAAAGACTTGAACATAATACCAAATCCTTGCAACAGATGTGGTCTTACTGCATACACACCTTGACAAATGAAACAAGGGGCACCTGGTTATATAAAATTTCAACCATTCTTATCTATAGTTATAAGGATTCTTGCCTTGGGAGGTTTGGACCAGGGGTGGGTTCTACTTACTACTGGTTCGCAATGGGGCCGCGCGCTCTTCTGAGCAAGCGTTCTGATGACATTGGGGTCGGTGGGCGGAGCCTCCTGTTGGTTTTACTACCGGTTCTATAGAACCGGTGAAAACAGGGGGCAACCTACCATTGGTTTGGACTACAAGAACTCCAAGGATCATTCCAGCCTTATTATTATTCTGATTCAATGATTCTACGAAAATAAGGATTCATGAGAAAGCAAGATGGCTATCTTAGCTTTGGCCCAGCTGGAATTGCAAGGATCAGAACTAGATTAGTAGCTCCTGTGAAGATATACAGGTAGTCCTCAATTTAAAACCTTAATTGAGCCCAGAATTTATATAGTTAAGCAAGAAATTAGTTAAGTGAGTTTGCCCCATTTTACAACTTTTCTTGCCACGTTTGTTTAAGTGAATCCCTGCAATTGTTAAATTAGTAACACGGTTGTTAAGTGAATCTAGCTTCCCCAGAAAGTCACAAAAAGCGATCACACAATCCTTTGACTGCAAGCATCATAAATATGAACCAGTTGTCAAGAACCCAAATGTAAATCACATGAGCATGGGGATACTGCAAGAGTCATAAGCTTTGGTGATGCAGTGGACTAAGTGCTGTTATGCAATTAGTGCAGGCCAGCTGCCTGCAATTAGTGCGAGTTCAAATCTCACCAGGCTCAAGGTTGACTCAGCCTTCCATCCTTCCGAGGTAGATAAATTGAGGACCCGGATTGTGAGGGCAATAAGCTGATTTTGTAGAAACACCATTTATGGGGGGCCAAAAGCCCTAATAAGCAGATATGTACAAAAGAATGAAAGCTATTGCTATAAGTGCATTGTAAGCCACCCTGAGTCTTCGGAGGAAGGCGGCATATAAATTTAACAAAGAAAGAAAGAAAGAAAGAAAGAAAGAAAGAAAGAAGAAAGAAAGAAAGAAAGAAAGAAAGAAAGAAAGAAAAAGAAAAAGAAAGAAAAGCATGAAAAATGATCGTAAGTTTTTTTTTCAGTGCCATTGTAACTTCGAACTGCCATTAAATGAATGTTGTAAATCAAGGACTTCCTGTATTCAACACATCTCCGACTTGTTTAAAATCTAAATCTGTCTTTTCTTCTAGCTTGCCCAGCACTTTGTGTTCTGAAATGCTGCTGATTTATAGGATAAAAAAATCTGCTTTGGAAATTTTATACCGGAAGGTGTGTCATAAATTATCTTATTTAAATAAATAATATAATGGAAGTGTTCAGCCTGAACATGTGAACAAAATGTATTTTTAAAGAGTGTTTTTGGACCTTGTAACTATTTTATCCAGAGCTGATCGCACCCCCCCCCCCTTTACTGCTTTAGGAATTAGCCTTTGAGTGAAAAGAACCCACCCTATTGTTGAGGTATAGATCTGTGCTTCTTTCTCCCCAGGGAATTTTTGGCACTTTCACATTTGTCTCTGTTGAAGTTTATTTGTAAACAAATAAGTAAAAGGTGCCTGACATAAGTTGCATCTCTCCCCCTAGCTTTAAACCCCCAGCCCCTATTTCCTTTGTTTATACAGTATACATCCTAGAGGCTCTCACACTGTCCTAGAAACTGGGCATGTGTTTGATGTCAAAACATATGAAGATCAAAGGCCTGAAGGAGAACAGCAGAGAGAAGAATTCACATCCAAAGTCGAGATGCCTGGATTTCAGCTGTAACTCCCTAGTAATATTGTTGCTTGTGTGTTGCAAAGAGAGGAAGATTACTTTCACAGCGAAAAGGAAATAAACAGGTACAGAGTGGAGTAACAGTTTGGTATGATATGTGGATGCAACGGTAGGAAACATTACTAATTTCAGTAAAAAATCTCACTATGATCCTATAATCAACTGTATTTCTGCTCTATCTTCAGTCTAAGCTGCCCAGAAAGGTGCTTTAAGATGGGTGGCCATTCAAATCTTTTAAATAAATTAAGGTAAATAAATAAATATGTCTGCATTATAAGTGTTCACAAATTAAGGTCAACTTCTTGGCTGATGCCACTGCTTTCTCTTTTGAAGTTTTTTGAAATCTTTAAACAGGACTTGTGGTGGAGATTTTTTCACAAAGGTTCTCCATAAAGAAGTCTATATGGACACTCTCTGGGAGAAGCAGACAAGTCCTTTCAATGTGTATTTCTACAGATGCCGAGCAAAAGTGTACCCAGAGATAAGTTTATTTTGGACTCCCCCCCCAATTATGTTTGCATTTATTTTTCATGCTTTTTTCCCTCTGCTTTCAACATTAGGCACAATGAGCTGCCTGCTACCTAAGTTGCCTTCCCTTTTTCCTATCCAAATAAATGAAAAAGACTGATAACGATACCATTATAGCCCATTCATATTTCTTTAGAGATGCTGTTATAGATAACTCTCTGCTTCTGCAAGAATATGACATTTCAAATAAATATGATAAATGCACTTGATTTTATAGGCAATTGAAGAATTCACCATTCTAAGCTGTCAGTTTCTTGGTAATCGTTTTGTGATATGTACTAGTTCTTTTAAGACAACTTTATACTTCGTCAACCATCTCTCTCTCCCCCAGTTGTTTCATGTGGCAGTCAGTTCCACCAGCAGACAGCTCATACAGGCGGGACATTCCTCCTGACATTTACTCTGGATCTCCTTCCTTGTAATTCTAAACCTCTGCTGAAAGTCCGGCCATTTCAGACTCTTCTATGTAACAATCTTTCCAATTATCTGAATATTGTTATCAAATTTCCATTTGATCATCTCTTCTTTTGTCTA
This sequence comes from Coluber constrictor foxii, assembly GCA_038048745.1. NCBI lineage: Eukaryota > Metazoa > Chordata > Lepidosauria > Squamata > Colubridae > Coluber > Coluber constrictor. The sequence goes on from CM075961.1 coordinate 79,778,351, forward strand.
ATCATAACCAGATCCTTCCTTTGTTCCTCATAGGTCTTGATTTCCAAACCCTTCATAACTTTTGTAGCACTTCCCTGAACTTGCAGTGAAATTTTCACAGTTTGAATAAAAAAATAGATGTCCCCACAACCTTTTCCATCCAAGTCACTGATAAAAATATTCAACCGAGCCCTGTGGAGCTCCACATATTAGTTCCCACAAGCTAAAGTGCAGCTAGTAATGAGTTGTAATTCAGTGGCTTCCAGCAGGCTACCAAGTCTCCATCTGTGCTTTTCTTGCAGACTGAAATGCAGTTATGTTTGCACTACATACCAACACCACGGTTAAATGATTTTCATCAGTCCACAAGTACAAACTGTAAAGAAGCCACACAAACTGGGCTAATGCTGAATGATAAACAAGCCAACATAACACAAATCACACTTTAGCTTCGTGAATTGTGTAAATCCAATTCTGCTAGTGGGCCAAGCATGCATTCCAGTGGTGGGTTTCAACATTTTTTACTACCGGTTCTGTGGGCATGGCTTGTTGGGCGTGGCATAGCATGGTGGGCGTGGTGTGGTGGGTGTGGCAGGGGAAGGATCCTGTAAAATCTCCATTCCCACCCCACTCCAGGGGAAGGATCATGTAAAATCTCCATTCCCTCCTCAATCCACAAGAAGGTTACTGCAAAATCCCCATTTCATCCCGATCAGCTGGGACTTGGGAGACAGAGAATAGGTGAGGGTGGGGTCAGTCAGAATTTTTACTACCGGTTCTCTGAACTACTCAAAATTTCTGCTACTGGTTCTCCAGAACTTGTCAGAACCTGTTGAAACCCACCTCTGATGCATTTTCCAGGTACAGATTTCACTCAGCCCACCTGCTGCCTCTCTCCAGATTCCCAAATGTTCAAAAACTATCCACTCACTGTTAGTAGAAGAAAGGTGAGGCAACAATTACAGGCCTTGGGTGTAGGGTAGGTAATTCTGTACTTTGGATGTTTTCTATATACACATGCCCAAGTTTTCCTACCTGTTTTCAGTAAACAGTGTTTCACGTACAGTGCTAGTAAAACTGCAAAGTCCTTCCTTTCTGTTAGGGAGGAGGAGAATTTTATGGAACAAAAGAAAGGCTGTTTCATCTTTAACAGGTAACCCTTTACAGCCATTTATTTTGGTCTGAAGCTGAAATGCTTCCTCCTTTGTAGGATGCTTCGGCAAAGAAGGTTCACACCTCTGGTCTGCAAATACTGTAGATCCTCATGGCCTGTTGCTGCCTGCCCTGCTACTATTTCAACTGTGAAGCAGATTATTTTCTCTCTTTTCCTACTACCACCATGGCTACTCCAGCTTTATGACAAGTTCTGCACTGGTAACATTTGTGATTTATTTGAGGAATTTAAATCTTGCCTTTCTTCTAAGAGTTTGAGGTAGAATGCATAGTACTTCATCTTCCTTTAAAAACACACACACACATACCCTATAAAATAGCAACTTGTAAGTAGGGGAAGAATTAGTCATAATCTAAATTAAAGCTGACTCTCCCAAGCACAAATCCTGGATGCTGGCCAACTGATGTAGAAGTAGTTAATTCTGAATGTACCACTCATGTAAATGGCAGCTCCTGCAGAAATAAAGAAACAGCATAGAATCTTTTTCTGTCTGCTTCATGCCAAGTATATTTGATTAGAAATAAGGCCATTTTGTTGAAAAAATGAACATATGGAGCCTAGGGAAAAATGTAAATAAAAACATTAAATATTAAAAAATAATAAAAATACTATAAGGAACCCATATATTTTTTAACTGTAAGAAGAAACAAGTAGAGACTACCAGAGTTAGCTCAATAGGTCACAATCTGAAATGTAATGCTATATCTTGGGTTGTGGCTGGTATCATCTGCTACCCCAGTCCTATAACAGTTATTGTATTAACTGAGTGCCACTTCTCATTTTGACACCTGTATTTAAAATTCATTATTTGCCCAAATGTCACTGGGGAGATAGGGGCTTCTCAGAAGTTCCAGGTTGCAAGAAACTTCAAAGAATTATAGTGCCCCCTGCAGCCCAAAAAGAAAACAAAACAAAACAGTACTATCTCAAGTACATCACATCTCTCAAACTTTATTTCTTTATTTATTAAAATTATTTGCAGCCAGCTCACGCGAACTGATAGCGCCAGTGGCGGGAGGCTCCGCCCACCCATTGGGATATCATCACATCCCATTTTTTTATCCTCTGCACATGTGCGGAAGAGGTGCATGCTCACACTCCCGAACTGGTATCGAAGGTAAGTTCATTTCACCGCTGTTTGCAGTCTATTTTTCCACAGGCAGTTCTGGGCAACTGACAACTTTAAAAACAATAAAACCATAAAAACAGACAAGTCTAATAATAACAATAAAAATACAAATGATAATTAAAAGATGGGGGAGGGAGCAGGATACATGTGCGAGGGAATAAGCTCTTCTACTGGTCCATCAAACACCTCCGGTGTAGGGGCCCCAACTCAACTGGCAGAGCCAATTCTTCAAGCTCTTGAGGAAGGCCAGGAAGGTGGGAGCAGATCTCACTTCAGGGAGCAAGATGTTCCAAAGGGAAGGAGCCACCACAGAGCAGGCTCTACTTCTGGTCTCCGCCAGCTGGAATTCATTGACTAACAAGGTCTGCAGCGGGCCTTCTCTGAGAGCACAGGTGGGGCAGGGTTCCTTAGGTGGACCTTAACCTGGACCTATATTGTATAGGGTTTTCAAGGTGGTCATCAACATCTTATATTGAACCTGGAGGCAAACCGTCAATCAGTGCAGCTCATGGAAGAGTAGTGTAACATGGGCTACAGTCCTCAAAGACTGCATCAGTTATAGCTTCTGGTTGCTGTTCAAGGAGCTCCATGTAGAGCACATAGAACTAGTCTAGGCATGAGTTGGCCAGCCAGAGATGACTAAGGGCAAGACTCTTGAAGACTCCAGGAAAGGGTGCAATTAGTGCTCAATACAAAGTTGTGCGAAGAGTCTCCTAGCCATGACTGTCATCTGCTTTTCAAGCAGGAGTTATGAGCCCAGGATAACTCCTAGGTTGCGGGCTGGATCTGCCTAGGGTAGTGCAACCCCATCCAGATCTAAGGATGTTAGTGTCCTGGATCTTGAAGCTCCATGCATCCAAAATCACTCAATCTTGCAGGATTCAGCCAAAGCCTGTGGTTCCCCCATCCAGGCCCCCACATTCTCCAGGCACCATGAGAGGGCAGCAACAGCACACTTGGATCACCAGGGGTGGAGATATAAAGTTGACTATCATCAGCATACTAAAGGTATTTCAACTCAATGATGACAGATGATCTCACCCAGCGTCTTCAGATAGATGTTAAAAAGAGTGGAGAGAATATTAATGGCACAGCACAAAAGAGCAGCCACAGACTGGATGTCTCAGTCCCTATTAACACTGATTGGGGCCAGCCTTGGAGAAAGGAACTGCAGGACAGTGCTGCCCAACCCCAAATCCTATAACCAACTCAAAAGAAGGTGGCTGAGAGGTCAAGGAGAGCAATGACGATGGCACTTTGTCCATCCTGCTCTTGCCAGAAATAGCATCAGAGATCATGCTATCTCTGTCCCATAACAGAACCTGAATCCTGACTGGAAGGAGCCCAGGTAATCATTTTTATTCAACTGCCAAGTAACCACCTTTTCTATCACCTTCCCTAAAACTGGAAGATAGGAAACTGGATGGAAATTGTCCAGGCAGGCAGGATCAAGTGCTGCTGCTGCTGCTGCTGCTGCTTCTTCTTCTTCTTCTTCTTCTTCTTCTTCTTCTTCTTCTTCTTCTTCTTCTTCTTCTTCTTCTTCTTCTTCTTCTTCTTCTTCTTCTTCTTCTTCTTCTTCTTCTTCTTCTTCTTCTTCTTCTTCTTCTTCTTCTTCTTCTTCTTCTTCTTCTTCTTCTTCTTCTTCTTCTTCTTCTTCTTCTTCTTCTTCTTCTTCTTCTTCTTCTTCTTCTTCTTCTTCTTCTTCTTCTTCTTCTTCTTCTTCTTCTTCTTCTTCTTCTTCTTCTTCTTCTTCTTCTTCTTCTTCTTCTTCTTCTTCTTCTTCTTCTTCTTCTTCTTCTTCTTCTTCTTCTTCTTCTTCTTCTTCTTCTTCTTCTTCTTCTTCTTCTTCTTCTTCTTCTTCTTCTTCTTCTTCTTCTTCTTCTTCTTCTTCTTCTTCTTCTTCTTTAGGATGAAGCAAACCAGAGCCTCCTTAAAAGGCCCTGGGAATGTCCCATTCTGCAGTGAAGAATTTATCATCGCCTGAATCCAATCAGGAAGGGCAAGGATCTAATTGATAAGTGGTTGCACTGACAGCATCAAGGACTCTGTCCACTTTCTCAGGACCAACAGGATCAGAGCAAGACCTTCCCCCAGGCATGTCATATGGATTTGCACCACTCTTGGGTTCCAACTGGGAACAAATCCGACTTTGTCCATCAGGTTTGAACAAATTCCTCTGCAAGGCCCAGAAGATAACAGAATAACAGAGTTGGAAGGAACATTGGAGGTCGTCTAGTCCAGCCTCCTGTTTAAGCAGGAAATCCTTTACCATTTCAAAGAAATGATTATCCCATCTCTTCTTTAAAACCTCCAGTGTTGGAGTACCCACAATGTCTGCAAGTTATTCCACTGATAAATTTTCACTGTCAGGAAATTTCTCATTTTTAGTTGGTCCTCTCCTTGATTAATTTCCATCCATTGCTTCTAGTTCTGCCTTCAGGTGCTTTAAAGAATAAATGACATCCCCCCCCTCTTCTTTATGGAATCCCCTTTGATATTAGAACACTGCTATCCTGTCATTCAAATCCTTGTTTTCATTAAACTAGACATACCCAGCTCCTGCAACCATTCTTCATACGTTTTAGCCTCCTAATCGTTTTTATTGCTCTTCTCTGCACTTTTTCTAGAGTCTCAACATCTTTTTTACATTGTGGCAACCGAAACTGGATGCAGCATTCCAAATGTGGTCTTACCAAGGCATTATAAAATGATAGTAACACTTCACGTGATCTTGATTCTATCCCTCTGTTAATGCAGCCTAGGACTGTTTTGACTTTTGAGTGATCACCAGAGCCTTCCTATCCCAGGAGGTACCAGGCAATCCAGAACAGGGCTGCTGAGCAATACTTTTCGGACACAATAAGAGCAAAGAAATAATGCTGTTTCATCATTCTTACCACCACGAGGCAGGCCTTAATAGCAGCTCTAAGTTGTTTGCAGTTGAAGTCATCCTTCGTTTTACTCCAATGGTGCTGTAGGCATCTCTTCAGCCTTTTCAGCTTAAGAGATACCTAGAGCAGTTCCTCCATGAACCATGGGAAGAATCTGGCATGAGGGGTTGGAATAGGTCACCCAGGCAGACCAGATCTTGGCTGACCTTTGATTTCAGGGTATTACCAAGGCTTCAGCCGAGCCATGTAGCAAACCCCTCAAGTTAATCCCCAATTCTCTCTGGAACCCATTTGAGTTTATCAGCTGGCTGCTTGGATGATCCCCCCTCACTGAGAAAGGAAACATAAGAGGGTCTCAAAGAACCATGCGAGGGGGAATAATGTTAGATCTCCCACTAGATCGCTTTGCCATTGCTCCAACAAGAAAATCAAATCTAGTGTGTGACCACTGTCCTGAGTCAGACCCATGGCTGCTATGGTAACTGTGAATTCTTGGGCTGCTTATGAAGCTAAACCCAGGGATGCCAGATTGAAGTCCCCCCCCAAGTCTGGAGAACTCCACTGCCAACTCTGAGATGGCCTCCAACAGACAGGGGGGCTGGTACACTAGCAACAATCCCAACTGATCTTGCGAGCCTAGCTTCAGAAACAGAATCTCATAGCCAGAGATTTGAGGAACAAGGCCCCTGAAAGCCAAAAGAGACTCTGATGAGCATTGCCACCCCACTTCCCCTGCCCAGTTATCTCAGCTGGTGCCAAACACTAGACCCATTTGGACACATCTTCGAGAGGGGAACCCTACCTTCCAGAGTCAGCCAGATCTCAGTGATGTATACTAGGCTGGCTCACTTCTCCTCAATAAATTATTGAATAAGAGAAGCCTTATTATTGACCAATCTGGCATACACCAGCAGCAGCCAAAGCTCTGGGCCTGAGGGTAGGTATCCTGTCTATAAACTGAGAAGGATCTCAGGGAGTTGAAACACTAATACTACAACACATCAGGGGCATCTTCCTTGTAATAACATGCACTCTGGATCCCATAGCATTCCATGCCTGTCACTACGGGCAACAATTCCAATTTTTTCACAAAAAGCAAAGAGTACCTACCTGATGTCAGCCCAGAACATTGACCCCAAAAAACTATAACCAAGCACAGTTCTTGCCTTGGCCATGGTGATTGGGGACTATGGAAACTGAAGTATACAGCATCTATTGTGAGGGATAAATCATCATATAGCAGCCATAGTTTCTTTAAACAACCATTATCCAGATATTTAGGATTGTAATGGGCATCCAGAGGGATTTGGCTTTGGGAAATTGTAGCTAATAAAGAATTAAAATGACAATATGTGGAAACCTAATAAAACAAGGTATCTCAATCTTGGCAAGGCTGAAGTTGAATGGACTTCTAGAATTCCCTAGCCAACACGCTAGCTGAGGAAATCTCTAAGTCTACCCATCTTCCGCTACAGTGAGAAACACTATAATAAAGATACACACACCAAATGAAACATAATTTGAACATTTCTAAACAAAAAGAATGAGCAAATATCTAAAAATAGCAAACTTCTATGAACTTGATGCTCAGACCAAATTGTCCTTTGATTCTCCTACACAGGTTTACCTGTAGGAAGAAAGTGTTAACAAAGCAGTGGGATAGCAGAATGTCACCAAATCTCATAATTTAACAGTTAAAAGTGCAATTAAGACTAACAAGTTAAAAATTAAAACCCCATCAGTCTAGGCCAGCCAAACGAAACAGCCACGTTTTCAGGTCGCAATGAAAGGAGCGGAGGTTGGAGGCCTCCAGTTGATTCCAAAGGATGGGTGCACCCACAGAGAAAGCTCTCCCCCTGAGGGTCGCCAGCTGACACTGTCTGGCCGGCGGCACCCTGAGGAGGCCCTCTCTGTGGGAACGCACTGGGCAATGGACAGCTGTTGCTGGCTGCAGATGGCCCCCCAAATATCCCAGGCCTAAACCATATAGGGCCTTATAGGTAATCACCAGCACCTTGATCTCACTCGGAGGGCAATCGGCAACCAATGCAAGTCGTGTAGGAGAGGTGCAACATGGGAGTGTTGAGATACACCCATCACAACCCACACGGCCGCATTCTGCACCAGTTGAAGCCCCTGAGTGGTCTTCAAGGGCAGACCCATGTAGATGGCATTGCAGTAGTCAATATGGAAGGTGACAAGCGCATGAGTAACCGTGTGTAAGGCATCTAGGTCCAAATAGGGGTGCAACTGGCGCACCAGGTAAACCTGGGCAAATGCCCCCCTGGTTATGGCTGTTACATGATCTTCCAAGTTTAGCTGTGAGTCCAGGAGGACACTCAAGTTGCGCGCCCTGTCTACAGGGGGCAACACCTCATCCCCTATGACCAAAGATGGGATCTCTTGATCGGACCAAGATACCGGTACCCACAGCCACTCGGTCTTAGCAGGGTTATGCTGAAGCCTGTTCCTCCCCATCCAGATCCACACCGTTTCCAGGCACTGGGACATCACGTCAAGGGCATCGCTGGGTTGGTTTGGGGTGGATATAAAAAGCTGGATATCATCAGCGTACTTATGAAACCTCACCCCAAAACCCTGGATGATCTCACCAGCGGCTTCATATAGATGTTGAACAAAAGAGGAGAGAGGACCAACGACCCATGGGGCACCCCACAAGTGAGGGGCCTTGGGGTCGACCTCTGTCCCCCAGCCAACACCACCTGCGAACGTTCCGAGGGGTAGGAGGAGAACCACCGTAAAACAGTGCCTCCCACTCCCAACCCCTCGAGGCGTCGCAGCAAGATACCATGGTCGATGGTATCGAAAGCTGCCAAGAGATCTAATAGGACCAGGACAGAGGAGTAACCTCTGTCTCAGGCCCTCCAGAGATCATCCACCAGTGTGACCAATGCTGTCTCCGTACTATACCCAGGCCTGAAACCCAATTGGTAGAGATCCAGGTACTCCGCTTCATCCAGGGCCAATGGGAGTTGACAGGCCACCACACTCTCAACAACCTTCGCAACAAAGCAAAGGTTGGAGACAGGACGAAAGTTGTTCAAAGTAGCTAGGTCCAAAGCAGGTTTCTTGAGGAGGGCCCTCACCACCACCTCTTTCAAGGCGGTAGGGAAGCTTCCCTCACCCAAGGATGCATTAATTACTGCCTGGATCCAGCCTTGTGTAACCTCCTAAGCCGAATAAACGAGCCAGGTGGGACATGGGTCCAATACACACATGGCAGCACTCAGCTTACCCATGATCCTGTCCACTTCTTCTGGAGTAACAGGGTTGAACTCCTCCCAAATAACACAACCGGTCATCTCCCTCCTGTCCGACTCTGCCCAGTCAGAGTCCAGACCGGCCCGGATCTGAGCGATCTTGTCAAACAGATGTTGACTAAACTCCTCAGCCCGGCCCTGCAGAGGGTCATCCCCTGCTCCCCAATTCAAGAAGGAGCAGGACACCCTAAACAGGGCGGCCGGATAATTATCCACACATGCGATGAGGGCAGAGAGATGGGAGAAGCTTCGCTGCTTCCATCGTCATAAGATAAAACCTCGTAAAAGATCTTAGCTGTGCATGGCCTAAATCAGAACGACTGGATCTCCAACAGCTCTCTAGGTCTCTCCTCCAGCGCTTCAACTGCTGGAGCTCCTCAGTAAACCAAGGGGCCAACCGGGATCTGCACCAGGTCAGAGACTGCAAAGGCATGACATGGTTGAGAGCTCTGGCAGCCACCATTTCCCAGGCCTCCACCAGGGTCTCGACCGGGGCGTGAGAAAGAGAGGCAGGCATGATCCCAAGCTCCATCTGAAAGGGTCCATCAGGCACCTGGGGTGGAACCAGTTGGTTGGTCCCACGTCCCAGCGGTGAGGAATGGCATAATGGAAGCCCAATCAGAGGAGATAATGATCGGTCCATGAAAGGGGATGAATAATTGGTATTCCCCCACCGAACTCATCACACCACTGTCCCAAGATAAAAACTAGATTGGGCATGTGCCCCCCCCATGAGTTGGGCCCTGAATTATCTGAGTCAGGTCCATGGCCGCCATGGAGGCCATGAACTCCCAGGCTGTCCCTGATGCCCCACCCAGGGGAGGCAGATTAAAGTCCCCCAGAACAATAAGTCTGGGAAACTCAACCACCAATCCCGATATAACGTCGAGCAGCCTGGGCAGGGCCGCTGATACACAGCTAGGAGAAAGGTACGCTCTCATCAGGCCCAACTGTCCTCGAGGGCCCCATCTCATGAGGAGGGACTCACACCCATCTATCTGGGGGACAGTGACCTCTGGCGGACACAGGGCCTCCCTAATAACAACTGCCACTCCCCCGCCCCTACCCTAGGCCCACAGCTGGTGTAGCACCTGGAAACCTGGTGGGCAAAAACCTCCCTCTGAGCCCAACTAGGTCTCTGTAATGCAAGCCAGGTCCGCATTTTTCTCCTTGATCAATTCACAGATGAGGAGAGCTTTGTTAACCACAGACCTGGCATTAAAATAAACCAGCCTGAGCCCAGAGGCCTGCTCTCCCAAACCCCCAGGGAAGTGGATGGAACCAAGAGGGGGCATGCTCCCAGATTCCGATATGGCTCTCTGTTCTCCACCTGCCACCATTCCCAATGGCCCTAGGAATCAGAGCCCCCACCCTCTGCCTCGGAGCCCTGGGGGACCCCAACCCTGCTCCAATCCCACCACGATCCTCCAATGGCCTAGACTGCAATTGACCTGGTGGAGCCTCCCCAGCAACAAGCGGATATCACAACCCACCCCACTCCCCAGTCGCCTAAAAATCTAATTAGAAAAGAATACAATGAATGCCTTTTACAACCCATAACAAACTTAGAGGCCTTATTTGCTCTATGCCACCTCTCGGGATCCCAGGACCCGTCATTTATATATATAAACACATACACACACACAAACATTTGCTGGCAGGGTGGCTGGCCATGAAAGCTGGCCATGAAAGCATTAAAGAGTCTTACTGTCAATCCTGCTATGTGAAATGGGGAGTAGGGTGTCTTGTCATTGTTCTTGTCAAGTAATAACGTACCTTGGCCTGATTCTGGGTAGTGATGGGCAAATCTGATAGCTTGAGTTTCTCTTACTTTTTCCATTTGTGCATATGTCTCATCTCATTTACACAGCAGTTTGAGATTTTTAAAAAACATACATACATGCTTACACATATATACACACTAATATAAAGAACATTCACTTCATTTTCATGAATTTATGTGATGTGCAAGCATGAATCTCTTTATATAATATAACATTGATTTATTTCAGTTTTTTAAATTATTGAATTGTTTTACAGATCCATGAAAGCATGAATTTTGAAAGGTATTTGAGTTTTAGCTCATGCATTTTGGAATAAAAACATGACATTAAATGAAACTTCTTTCAACCATGAACTAATTTAACATCTCTGCATTCCTTAATATAAGGCTCCCATTTTGTTTTTAATAGCAAATATTTCAAGGCATAAACCATGCTTTATCTTTTTTGCCAACTCGCCCAATTACAAGCTCTGGAAAGCTCTTTCTGCCACCCTTCCAATCAGGAAATGAAGAGAATCAGCCAAGAGAGACCCACAAATAGGGTTATTTCACACCATTAGCACCTTGCATTGAAGTCTAAGAATACAGACAGATAGATAATAAGAAACGACTGGGCCCAGCTGAGCTGCCTATATCTTCTATAATGAGGCACGTCTTACAGAGGGATTGGCTTGTGTCTGCCAGCGGTTTTGGTACCTCAAAAAATTAATGCTTCTCAATTCTTCCTTGCTTTCCTAGTGACTCTTTAAAAGCCCTGTTAGGGTGAGGACGCAGTATATACAACATTAGTTTTTCTGGACAGGAATGACTGGACTGGTGATCCTCTGAATTCTGAAAGAAGGCAGTGAGAGAGGCTGCTTCTTTCAAAAGGCATCAAAATAATCCTGCAGCCAAATGCTGCAAATTAGATGATAAAGTATGTGACAAATTGGCTTACTTTTAACGAGACTGACATTGAATTACCGTATTTTCCGGCATATAAGACGACTGGGCGTATAAGACGACCCTCCTCAGAGCCATTTAAGGCTCGTCAGAGCCTTATGGGCTGGTCTGCCTGGTTACAGGAGAATGAGACCCGGTGTATAAGACGACCCCCAACTTTTGAGAAGATTTTTGTGTGTTAGAAAGTAGTCTTATACGCAGGAAAATACAGTATATCAAACTGAAAGTATATGCTACTATAATATTATACATCTATGGCAAAGTGAGATCTATTGCCGGATTGTGGGAGAATGCTGAATAAGGAATTATGAGAGTTAAAGTCCACCCATGTTAAAGTTGCTGAGGTTGGGAAACATTATTCTCTGTCAATTAAAGGTATCTGCAAGATGTCAAATGGCTGCTTCAATCAGGTGGCCAAAACTCTACAGTGGCTTTTGTTTTATCTCCTCTATAGATTAATGGTGGATTTCAACCGGTGTTACCACCGTTTCGCTTCATGCACTCGCTTTGCTCGCATGTACGCCAAACTTGCGCTCTGCACAAGCACAGTGTATTATGGAACTGCTGAGACACTGCAATCCGTTCTGCCGTGCCTTTCAGAGGCGCTAAAAATGACCAAATATAAGGTAAGTATAATGCAGGAGCGGGTGGGAGCGCCAAGCTAATGGTCAGAGAGAACTGGTTTGCTCTCAGCTCACCATCACCACTACCAGCTCGCCTGAATCGGCCCGAACCGGTAGAAACCCACCACTGCTATAGATATCCTAATTCCAGTATTTATTGCTCCTGATCTGGTCTGCAGACAAGGCCACTGCAGTTGGCCACTGAGTAATGAGGAAGAAAATAGTATAGCCATAGTATAATCCCATGTACCATTTATGTAGCCATAGTAGATGGTACATAGTATTTTCTTTGCCAAATTTGGCTACTTCTGAAAAACTAAACAAAGGCCTTGTTAGTTCTTAGCAGGAAAGCAATTAGGAAGTTCCAGGGTTGAAGGCTAGACTCTGAATTCAAAAGAAGACCCAAGAATTATAACTTAAAACTCTTCTGTATCATATTCAACCATAGATTATATTCTTAGTGTTGTAACTTGAAAATATTCTTGGATAAGATGACATTCTCTGAGTTGATTTGGCATGATATTAGTGTGAACTAATGCTCTCATGCATAGTCAGCAAATGCAAGAATAAATCTGTGGCTTTTATCTAGCACTTTCAAGATACCATTATGTTTTAAAATGTTTACCTGCATGATGGGTCTGCAAATTTTGTAGAGGATAATGTCTTGATAAAGGAAAAAATTGGAAACCACGCCATGTAGTTCAACCAGGTCTCAAATCACTATGGAGAAAGATAGAATGAATTAAATATGTAAATTAAATTAAATTTATAGCACTAGTGACTATTGCTGTATTCATGTGTTTGACTAGATCATTAAAAAATCAGCAACTACATTTATGCAATATCCTGTGTGTAATTAATGTTAACTTTAGACTTTTTTGTGTGGTATGAGTAAAGATCATTTGGTGAGCCTGTGTTACAGTGAATTAGGCAAATTCAGAAAATGGGTTAATTCAGTAACTAAATTTGATATTTTGGATGGATGCAGACTTGAGTTTCAGAGAAATGGGTCATTCTTCATAGTCAGGGATAGGCTCCCCCTTCTGTTTGTTTTTATTTCTAATTCTAAGCAGCTACAGCCAGCATGATGGATGAAAAATAATGGTAGCCACAATGCTGTATGTATCTGAAAGGACTCGAACCATCCAGCCCTGGACTAAGAGATTAATCTAAGCAAAACTTTAAATTAGTTTTTGCTGTTGTCCATCATTATTTTGGCTTTGAAGGTTTCACCAAATCTATAGTATAATCTGACATACCGTATTTTCCGGCGTATAAGACGACTGGGCGTATAAGACGACCCTCCTCAGAGCCATTTAAGCTCGTCAGAACCTTATGGGCTGGTCTGCCTGGTTACAGGAGAATGAGACCCAGGGTATAAGACGACCCCCGACTTTTGAGAAGATTTTTGTGTGTTAGAAAGTAGTCTTATACACAGGAAAATACAGTATTTTAAATTTTTGTTAAAAATGTTCCAGCCTTTCCTCAATCAGGGACTTGCCTTGCTGGCTAAAGATAATATAAGAGTTATAATTTCATCAGCCATCAGCTGAGAAAGTTTTGCACTGTTCCTTTTATCTCCAGATTTTTGCTACTCCTGGAAATCACATATGGTCTTCCAAGCGGAAACTCACTTGTGGGGCACACCATATCACAGCTATGCAGATATGCCCCTTGTTCAAATGGTTCTCCACTGAGGAGAGGGATACCTCAGATTTAGCAACGTGGTTACACTTGTCTTAAGTAATACTTAATCCTTTTATACCAGATGGCTCAGGAGGGTGGCAGGTGGAGCTTCTCATTCCTTTTCCCTCTTAAACTTCCACCATCATCATTTCCATCTCAGCAGCATTTTTGCATACATATTTTCCTAACCCTCCATCCTGAAAATAGCTGCATTGCAGCTTCTTAGCAGTGGGTAATAAATCCATGCATGGTAATCAACTGCTAAATATAGCCAATGCTGGAAGCTTTTTATACCCGAGCATACCTGACTTAGCTGAGAAAAGAGGAGGGGCTAGGAGATTTGAAAGGATGTTTGGGATGCTTCTTCAGCAATTACTTGGACATCATGACCTAATAGTTATTATTTATAACTATTTTAGTTATAACTATTTTGTTATTATTCCTACTGCTATTATTTCTTTGTGTGTTCCTCAAAAAAAAAAAAAATCACCAGCCAGACTGATATGTGCTCAAAAGCAAACTGATGGATGAATTTTCAATTAATGACTATGCTTGGTTTTCATTCAGTCGCAATTTAGTTTTGTGTCACCACATGGGCTGGCAGTCAGTTATGCTAACACTTATATGAAAATAAGCCTTACTGACTTCAAGGGGGCAAATTGCCAAGGAAATGGGCAACATGCAGCCCACTTGTAAATACTCTGATACAAAAATGAATTCCCAATGAATTTTCTTCTATAGCGCACATACTTTTTTTTATCTAAGCATCTTTTGATTTTGTACGTTCTCCAGTTCTTTGTACTACTGAATATATAAAAAGATGTAGGCCAGAACAGAAGCCAACTTATCCCACTGAATTTTGGGACCCAGAAACATCCTCCTTCCCTCCAGATGCTTCAGTGTTAGGAGCAACCATTCATTAGGGATGTGCAGTTGTAGTTCTTATATAGCTATTTTCTTCTGATATTGCCATTTGACATAGTTTATCCTTCCTTGAACTAGTACCCTGGTCTATGTTCTCCCATCATCTTCTGTCATTCTATTGTTATCTAAGACAATTGAATGGTGTAGGGTCAGAGAAGGCTGCCCTCATCCTAAGACCATTGTCAAAAAATGGCCTGTCTGTCTCAGCCTGTCTCAGACTGTCTCAGCCTATGTCCTTCAGATTCCTTGCTCCCCTCAGTATTTCTCTGATTACTTCATCTCTTTTCGTTTCTTCTCTTTTTCCTGTCTGTTCCTTTCCTTTGGTGTCAATCCAGATGTATCTATTTCCTGTGTGGTTGTGTTATCTCTTTCTGTCACACTTCATCCCCCTTGTCTCCTCCACGCCTTTATCTCTCCATCCTTCTTGAGCCTCAGCCTTGCCTATCTGTCAGTTAAGCCACCACACACAGACAGAGAACAACCTCATTCATATTAAATGAAACAGCATTCTTTGAAAAGCAAAACAAGACTAATCCAGTTGGATTTCCTTCTGGGATAAGAGGTCAGAGATCTTTTTAAACCAGCCTGAGGAACAAAATCTGATGACAGCCCCCTCTGCTCAGCTTCCTAATTGAAAACACACACAGAGAGAGATTATTTAACCCAAATGCTAATTCACTCTGACAGACATGGAGAAAAGAATGATTTTCCGAGTGGCACTGTGGAACAATAGCAACCTATACTTACATGATTTGACTTTGATAAGTTATTCAATCAGTTTTACAACAACTCTTTGAGATAGGCAATGGTATTATAGGTAGTCCTCAGTTTACAATTATAGGAAGTTAGCATCCATCCCTTTCCTAGAAGAATGAAATATTTTGGGAAATATTAAAAAGGCAAATATTATGTTTCCTGGATGAGAAATGGAGAAGCATGTTTTAAAGGCAAAGTAGCTCCCACCTTTCTGCCCCCCATCCTTTGTTAATGGGCCAGAGGCAGAAACTCAATCCTTTGTCAAAGGACCATCATCTGCAACACAGTAGAACCCATCTAGCACAGAAACTAACACAATGGGCCCATCTAGCAGCAGAAACTCACCACATAGCACCTGGGAAGATTACATCAGCCAGCAAGGCTAGCTAAGACTCCCACCCCCTGGGAGTCTGACAACCAATCAGGATATTCTTTCTGGGCCCAGGAAGTTCAAAGCCAGAGAAAGCATAAATCCTGGGGACTTGCTGTATCTCGCCCCTTTTTCTGTTCAGGACCTCAAGCCATATGATCCTGTCCACCATTAAACCATCTTTCCAAGCAGTCTATATGTTTCCAGTGTCTTTTTTCCCACTTGGAGCTGAACCCAGAAGGATATTTTTTCCTACACAACCATAGCTGGGATCAGAATTTCTGTTTGCTAAGCAAGGTGATTGCTAAGTGAGTTGTGCCCAATTTTACCACATTTTTGCCAACATTCGATAAGCAAATCACTATAGTTGTCAAGTGAATCACCCAGTCGTTAAGCAAGTACTATTTCCTCCGCTGACTTTGCTTTTCAGAAGCTGACTGGGAAAGTCGTAAATGATGACCACTTGACCCTGGGATATATACCAATTATCAAATGTCCTAATTTTGATTACATGAAAACCAGGATGCTGCAATGGTTGTTAATCACTTTTTTTGTAACTGTGAATGGTCATTAAACCAATATTTATAAGTCATGGGCTACCTTGCACTCTATTTTCCAAAGAAGATAAATGATTACCAGGTTGGTTGCCAGGTCTAAATAAGATATATATTCCAGTTTCTTCCAGTCTGTAGTAATGCAGGTAGACAAGACTAGCTATCTATTTACTGTACTCTGCATAGCAGATGGCTAGATCTGCTATGATAGAAATGTTGCTGAGGGTAAGAGCAGGAAAGTTTTTTAAAAGACCATCCAAAACTAGCAATTAATTCTTAGGAAGCTGGTAGCTTGATTATTAGCAAAAATGAATGATAGAAAGTACCTTATTCCAGCTGAAGTCAGCCTTACCACGAAGCAAGACAGAGCAGGTTGTTTCAGATAACAGGTGGGGCACAGTTCACATGGACCAACAAATCCTTTTGAAGCCATTATTTCCCACCTGATTCCTTCAAGAAGCATTGGACTTTAAGTTCCATTTTTCTTCATCAACAAGGGCAAATGTCACTGTTATATTGCATGACCAGGATATTACTTGAATTCCAATCTGGAGGGTGCCAATTTGGAGAGAAATACTTTAAATGTTTAGCCCTAACAAATAATGATCTGATGTCACCAGTGCATAATGATTCTATGACCAAGCCTTCCCCTATTTATTTTTAGAACAAGCACATCATTCATATTTTTATTTTCTGCATCGATAATGTTGCTATTATTAAAACAGCAGAATATGCCAAGCATTGTTTATTAAGCTACTCTGCTAATGATAACATAGAAATAAGATGTGTATTTACTGAAACGCTTTTTTATTTTTAGACTATGTTCCTAAATATATTAGGATGAATTCAAAATTTGTAACAGCTTACACCCACTGAAACAATTAGCACTGCTTATCTTGAATAACTTCAGTCCTTTATTTTCAAAATCTTCTCTAAATGTACTCAAATTTGAACTTAGTCCCCCAGGTGTATCAAATTTTAAAACTGTTAAAGCTTCATCTTTCATTCCAATGTCCAATAGAAAAGAGAGAGATACATTCCTTCTTATGGTGGATCAGGTTGTAATAATTTAAACTTTTTAAAAATTACAATTCTATATTTATTTTCATTCATTCATTCATTCATTCAACTATTTCAAAAGGTATTGCGCTTTTTGTTTAGTCTAAAGTCAGGCAGGTTCTAATAGTATCTTTTTTCCATTGCTGCAAAATAAATTCATTAGCTTTTTTGGACTAGCAGGTGTACAAGAGCATTTTGGGATGGGAGTGGGGAGTTACATGTTATCTGAACATTTGGGAGGATATAAATCTACTACATCTAATAAATAGGATTAGATTCAAACTAAGAGAGCAATTGGCTGGAACAAAAGAAATTAGAAGGGGTGGAGCAGCTTCTCTTCAAACTTAGAGATGGTTGAGGCCCCACTCTCTTTTCACATGCATCCCATAAAAAAGGACTGGGGCAGTGATGGGTTTCAAATTTTTTTACTACCGGTTCTGTGGGTGTGGCTTGGCATGGCTTGGTGGGCGTGGCTTGGTGGGCATGGCAAGGGAAGGATACTGTAAAATCTCCATTCCTACCCCACTCCAGGGGAAGGATACTGCAAAATCCCCATTTCCTTCCAATCAGCTGGGATTTGGGAGGCAGAGAATAGATGGGGGTGGGGCCAGTCAAAATTTTTACTATCGGTTCTCCGAACTACTCAAAATTTCCACTACCGGTTCTCCAGAACTGGTCAGAACCTGCTGAAACCCAGCTCTGGACTGGGGTTTCGGTTGCATGTTGCGGGTGCCCTCTTGACTTTTGTAATCCTCTGAATATTCTTGCTTCTAAGAGTGGGGATTGGCTGCCCTTACAAAAAAATATA
Source organism: Coluber constrictor foxii (assembly GCA_038048745.1). Lineage (NCBI taxonomy): Eukaryota > Metazoa > Chordata > Lepidosauria > Squamata > Colubridae > Coluber > Coluber constrictor. The sequence goes on from CM075961.1 coordinate 79,796,310, forward strand.
TATATTTATGGAATGCTCTGGCGGTGTTTCTGCCATCCTAGACCCTGAATAAGGTCTTCTGAGATACCGGGAGGCAGTCTGGGATCCATCCAGGGTTCAGTTCCCCCAAGGCTCACCTCTAGATAAAACAGGAAAGCCTTTTGTTTAAATCCTGGGAGAGCCATTGCTGGGCTGTGAGAATTTCTGCACTAACAGTTCAGAGCCTCACCCTGCCATGGCTGTGGCAATATAAACAGTGTCTGCATTTATGATTTATTACCACTGCTGTGTCTCATTGACACTATAAATCATTTGCGTAGAAATCTTCAATGTAAAGGCCATACAGCCCGAGAGGAGGGAAAAGCACTGCCAAGGCTGCCTCTGATCTTGGGTAGCTGCCCAATTAAGAGATTTAATGTTAGGTACTTATGAAAATAACAAAAGGTATACTCCAAGCCAAAACAGCCATTTTTCATGCTCAGCCAGCTTCACTTAGCTCTGCATTCTGAGTGAGTAATTGTTTCATCCACTTGTAGCAAAAAGATCCAGAAGTCTGACCAGTCTCGTGGGGCGAAAACTTTTGAGGGCATTTCTGTACGAAAGTCACTTCCAGAACTGAGCAGGGGGAGTGAACAAAGGGACCAAAAGCAGGGGGGAGGGGAAGACAGGGAGAGCCAAAGCAGCATTAATTTCTTAAAAACTCATTTGTTTTTACCTACCTACACAAGGAGATATTGTTTAACTTGTCATCTATTCATTCACTTAAATATCAGCCAGCAGTGTGTGGCAGCCGCCAAAATAGCCAATACAATCCTAGGCTGCATTAAAAGAGGGACAGAATCAAGATCATGAGAAGTACTAGTACCATTTTATAAAGTCTTAGTAAGACCACACTTGGAATACTAAGTCCAGTTTTGGTCACCATATTATAAAAAAGATGTTTAGACCAGTAGTGAAATCCAATTTTTTTTACTACCGTTTCTGTGGGCGTGGCTTGGTGGATATGGCTGGGGAAGAATACTGCAAAATCCCCATTCCCTCCCCACTCCTGGGGAAAGGATATTGCAAAATCTCCATTCCCATCCCACTCTGGGGCCAGCCAGAGGTGGTATTTGCTGGTTCTCTGAACTACTCAAAATTTTCACTACTCGTTCTCTGAACTGCTCAAAATTTCTGCTACCGGTTCTCCAGAACCTTCTGGATTTCACTGAATGCTGACTGTTCTCCTTTTGTATGAATAGCTCAATTTGAGGAGTCTTCAAGAACCATGTCTTGAAGCTTTCCCTCATGGGGTAGCATGGGTGCTACACAGATCAAAAGAAAAATGATCAATGTAAAAATACTTGGCTTCTTTTCATGGCTTTGAAAAACATAACATATTTGTTACCCTGCCAAACAAGACACCGATGTACCTTTTGGAGCAACTTTGTTCATAGAAAATAATGCTCAGTCAGATTGATTGGATTTAAACATGGCTGGTGAATAAATTTCCACTGCAGTTTAGATGCTGTGTCATCAGTGATGTATTATGCTACTTCACCCATTTGTTCCCATGTCAATGTTTATATTATATTTACAGCTGCTGAAGATCCACTTTCTCCCCTGTGGATAAACTCAACGTGGCGTTCAGCATTCTCTAGTATGGTTGGAAGCATTTAATTTAATGAGATGGTTTCTTTCCCAATCACAGATGGGTGACCCACTTATTGGGACTAAATTGTCGGAACCTTTGCTGAAGCTCCAAATAGCCCTTTGCCTGAGTGACCAATCTGACACATGCTGATACTAAAAGTAATAGTATTTCTTTTTAATCTTGGGAAATAATCATAATCAGCCAGCTTGTGGATAGAATCCATAAAAGAGAGTGAAGCTGATGTGGGAACTGTACAACAAGCAAAACATGGAATTTAGGTGAAGTGTTTCAAAAGGAATATCAGAAAACATCTCAGAGAAAAGGAGCAAGGGAAGAAATATAGTAAAGAATTAGAAAACAAAGAAACAAACAAAGAAACCAGAATGGAAAGTCAAGGTTTCTACTGATACTATCATTCTCTATACCTTCTACCAGGACTTATCCCTCTTCAGCTCATTCTCCATCTTCCAGCATTGATAAAATGCATCTGGAGCTCTTATCAATATCCTCATGCATGTTCTCATTTAGGCAGTTTCTAGTTACGTGGACAATTTTATGATTTGCATGGGGATCAAGTGTAGCCATGGTGAAGCTTATCAAATGCATAAGCCACTAGCTACTATGGGGAGAATGGCTGCTTCAGAGGGGGAAGATGAAAAACGCCAAGAAAAGGAACCTGTTCTTGGTAGTTGTAGCTTCTTGAATGGGCACCCAGCCATCTAATTGATATTGGCCTGAAGATATGTTTAGCCACCTTCTCCTAAACTCTTATACGTAATGCCTTTGGAAAAGCCCTCTGAGTCAATACTTGAGAGGTATCTGATCCAGGCTATAGAATCCAGGAAGTAAAATGTATATGTTTGCTCCATTGTTGCGATGTGTATTGCTATGTTGACATACTTAGCTGAACAGGTAGGGAAAGGATACTAAGCATAGCAATTAGTGAGTAGCCACAAATTATTGGGAGGTTAGGGTTGAATGACCCAGAATCTTTTTGATTCTTTTTAAGTCAACAGTTTATTCATTTATTGCCTACTTTTATCTATCGTTAGGTACCTTAGGCCAATAGACTTTTGTGGGCTTTAAGCCTATATTTCTCTGTGAAATTCACTTCCAAATTGAGCAAAGAGACCAAAAGTGTGTGGGGGTGGGGGTGGAGGGGTGGACAGGGAGAGGCAAAGCAGCATTAATTTCTTAAAAGCTCACTTGCTTTTACCCATCTATACACATAGACATTGTTTAACTTTTCATCTATTTCTGTGGCCCCCAATCTTTTGGGCACAAGGGACCAGTTCCATGGAGAGAAGTTTTTTCATGGATCAGAGGGAGTGTCGTTTTGCCTTGATGACTACATCCCGCTTCACTTGTTTGTGCGGCCTGATTTTGGGCATGCCATGGCGCAGTGCCAGTCCATGGACTGGGGGTTGAGGACCCCTAAGCTATTCGATCACTTAAATATGAACCAGCAGTGTGTGACAGCCACCAAAAAAGCTAATGCAATCCTAGGTTGCATTAACAGAGGGATAAAATCAAGATAATGAGAAGTATTAGTACTGTTTTATAAAGTCTTAGTAAGGCCACACCTGGAGTACTGCGTCCAGTTTTGGTCACCACATTATAAAAAAGATATTGAGACTTTGAAAAGATGAGCAGCAAAGATGATTAGAGGCCATGAAACCATGCCTTCTGAAAGGACCTGTTCCAAGGTTGCACAAACAATTGCCAGTTCAGCCAGTATCTATATATTAAACAGGAAAGCGGCAGCATCTTGTACTTTTCCACAAATGCTTGGGATCAACCATGATTATGAAGAAAAAATGTCCCATGGAGTAGCTCTTTAATATGCAGCAATCCAAAGGGCAGAAATATATGTTCCTGGGCAATTCAAATTCTGGGCACTGCAAAAGCTGAATCATGCATCTTTTGTTAATAATGTAAATTATATATTACTGCATATCCTTGCATGGTTTGGATTATTTATTCAGAGTGTCCAATAATTAGAAGCTTGTTTACAGTTCAAAAAACTGAACTCCATACCTACTTTTCACAAATGCTATACTTTTTCTACTCTCCTCCAGAGATTTACGAGCAAGGAATTTAATGCTGGTATGTTTATTCTAGTCTAAAGGTCATGAAACATAAGGATTGCACAGTTTGGTGTTATTGTCACATATTGCAGAGGTTAATATATTTCTTTACTTTCGTTGATGGTACATCAGTAGTGTTGAACTATATGTATGAAGTCCTCTTTTCTGGCACTGACAGCTGTTTTTCAGTGATAATTTTCATGGAGAACACAAAAAGACATCCTTGCCAAAGGTCAGGTAGGCCTGGTAGAGCAGAAGATGCCAAGATGCCATCCTACAGCCATCAAAGTGCATTGCATCTGAAACAAGTCAAAGCATTTTGGCATGCCAAAATTTCTCACCAGAATTTCTTCCCATCCAAGGCAATAAAAATAAAACAAGAACAAATACAATACTGGTAAGTGGCAGTTCACTGTCACATCCACAATGCCCAAATTTTCTGCTTGGGGCGACTACTTCACTCTGACATAGCACAGCCAGACATTTCCTTCTCCCTTTTAATTTTTTATCTGTATGTTTTCTGTTCAAAGCAATCCCAATGACTAACTACACATTCTAATAGCTTGCAGTGAAGAGCAGTTTAGTGATAAATAACTCATCCTTTGCATCAAAGACCAAGCTTAGGAAGAGCTCCATTTTTTCCTGTGTTTCTGCTTGTCAGCCACCAATCAGGGAAGAAAAGGATGCAATATTATTTTGAATGCCTCCTATCAAAAGTGGCACTTCGGCTTCTATCCTTCTTCTTCCATTCAACTCAAAGACAAATTCAACCTTTCTCTCACCGCAAATCACTTGAAATACTAAAAGCGCTTTTCATTTTCTGATGGCTTTCATTATCGCTGCTTCCTGATCTGCTTTTCCAGACCGGTATGTTTTTATCTTTTTTTTTTCTGTTAATCTGGTTTATTTGTTCTTTCTGAAGAAATTCTCTCCTTCCCCCTTCTAACAACAATGATGCCAGTTCCAGGGATTTCTTGCCTTCTGTCTTTGGTGGTGGTGGTGGGGGGATAATCTTCCCTTTGAACAGCTGCTGTAATTTGCCAGGAAAGTAGGGGGTAGAAGGGATGAGGAACGGGGTGCTCTTGTGTTCATTGCAAGGTCATTGGTGTAGACAGTGGCTCATTTCCTTCCTACACACTCATCTTAGTTTTTTAAAAAAGCACACTCACATTTCAACAGACTAAGATAATTTATGGTTTTCTTCCCCCAGAATTGGGGGGGGGGGAATACTTTTGACTGTTTGTTCCATCCGCCTGATGACTTCACCCGACCTATTCATATGCTTCCCACCACTTTTTACTCATACAGCTACCACCAACCCTATGCACTGATTGTGCCAGATGCATATTATGCAGGGATCGTGAACACCCATTCTCCTCCTTCCTCTGACCTTCATCTCCACTTCTCACAGTTTTAGCCACAATCTCCAAAGAGATTTTTGCTCTCATTCAGACAGGCTGGAACTACAGAAATGCAAGTCACCAAAAATGAGGGGAACCAAAGGAGAAGTTTCCCATAATTCTTCTTATTCTCAGGCCTAATTTAACATTTTACTGCAGCACTATCCTGCCCTGACAACTGCAAGCTTCCTCCTTTTTTGTAATTGTCCTCATCCACAATTCAGAAAGAATCAGCCTTAAGTTGCCACTAAATATTGGGTCTATTTAGATTTTAACTTTGTATTGTGGCTGTGTGCATTTTATTATTGTGAGCCACCCTGAGTCCATTAGGAGATAGGGTGGCATATAAGACAAATAAAATAAATAAATAAATGAACTAATGTAAAAATAGTTCTTTCCCTTTTAAGACAACACTATCTCACAATAAAGTTTGTAAAATCCATTATTTTGGAAGTAAAGCTTCAGCCTGTTGAGATACTCCAGGCAAGAAGCGTGCCCAGAAGTACTACTCTTAACTTTATTGTAAGAATGCTGATAAACTTACTTATAACAACTGACATCAGAACAACATAATGGTTTGGAATAGATCTCTAGTATGAATAGATCTCTAGTCCTTGCATCCTGGACATAAACTGTTTCAACTCCTAACCTCAAAATGACGCTATAGAGCACTGCACATCAGAACAACTAGACACAAGAACAGTTTTTTCCCAAACGCCATCACTCTATTAAATAAATAAGTCCCTCAACACTGTCAAACTAGTTACTAAGTCTGCACTACTATTAATCTTCTCATCGTTCCTATCACGCATCTCCTCCCACTTATGACTGTATGACTGTAACCTTGTTGCTGGTATCCTTAAGATTTATATTGCCTGTTTCCCTATGACTATCATTAAGTGTTGTACCTTATGATTCTTGATGAATGTATCTTTCTTTTATGTACACCAAGAGCGTATGCACCAAGACAAATTCCTTGGGTATCTAATCACACTTGGCCAATAACAAATGCTAGATGTACAAAAGACATACTAGGGATTAAGAATAAGAATTACAAATTTTATGCTGGTTCTGCACACTGAAGGAACTGTGGATAACATTTTACTCAGTTGTGAGGAATAGCCACACCTTAGCTAGTGTTTTGTAATGTCCTTATTTCCATATTTTCCATATTTCACCTTCAACAGCAAGGCATAAGGAATCCCCCCCATCCAAAAGGGAATAATGCTCGTCTTTCCTAAAGTGGAATCTTAGCCCAGAAAAGACTGATTTGAAGCGGGGGGGGGGAGTATTTTTATTTATTTATTTATTATTTTATTCATTTTGTCAAATATGTATAAGATAACAGGTGTAAGTATAAACATGGACCTGAACATAGGAAATGAGTACAAATAAATGGGGACAGTAGGATAGGGATGGTAAGCACGCTGGTGCACTTATGCACGCCCCCTTTACGGACCTCTTAGGAATGGATAAACTGATGGATCAGGCATTATTAGAGGAAAAAAATTCAATTCACCATAAAATAAATTTAATGGACCAAGAAGAAGTAGCTGAGAAAATTAGTTGGGTTAAACAAGGTTATTTTGAAAATGCCAACAAACCGGGAAGGTGGTTAACCTATAGAATTAAAAAGTTAAGGGAAAGAAGTAAAGTAGGTGGTTTGAAGGATGCGAATGGAAGATGGGTAACAGACGGGGAAGGTATGAAGGGAATTGTACAGAAGTTCTTCACGGATTTATACAAGAGAAAGGAAGGGTCAGACCAGGAGATGGATAAATATATAGAGGGTCTGGATCTTCCAAAAGTGCCGGAAGAGGTAAGACAAATATTTAATAGGGAAATTTCAGAGAAGGAGGTGGAGGAGGCAATTGAGAGGCAGAAATTAGTGAAAACCCTGGGGACAGATGGGATACCTATGGAATTTTATAAGGAAATTTCTGATATAGTGGGACAATATATGACTTAAGTCTTTAATGGAATAATCGAGGAGGGTCAGATACCAAATTCATGGGCTGAGGCTTATATCTCCCTAATTCCCAAGGCAGAAACAAATTTATTGTTGATCCACAATTACAGGCCTATATCTCTTTTGAATACCGATTATAAGATTTTCACCTCAATTTTAGCAGGGAGAATGAAAAATTTCTTAAACCACTATATACATAGAAATCAGAACGGGTTCTTGCTGCATAGGCAGATAAAAGACAATGTGAGAATGATAATAGATGCAATGGAGTATTATAAGACGTTTTCAGATAAGGAAATAGCATTTATTTTTATAGATGCTCAGAAGGCCTTCGATAGGATTAACTGGAAATTTATGTTTGCTTTGTTAGATAAAATGGAATTTGGAGACAATTATATATGGGTGATAAGATCAATTTACTCAACCCAAATAGCTAGAGCTTTAATTAATGGGGAAGAAACGGGTAGGATTGAAATCAGAAAAGGCACAAGTCAAGGATGCCCCCTGTCCCCACTTCTATTCGTATTTTCACTAGAACCTCTTCTACAGGAAATTAGGAAGAATCAGGGAATAAAGGGACTGAAGGTGAGATCTGAGGAATATAAAACTCAGGCATTTGCAGATGATTTGGTTTTTATTGTAGAGGACCCATTAGAATCAGGTAAAAATTTGCTTCAGGAGATAGAGAAGTATGGTAGAGTTGCAGGTCCCCGAATCAACAAAGATAAGATGAAGATTATAGTAAAGAATATGACACAGACCGTTGGAACGAATTGGAGAGAGAATTGGGCCTTCAAGTGATGAAAAGAATAAAATATCTGGGTGTTCGGATGTCTTCCAAAAATACATCTATTATGGCAGATAATTATACAAAGTTGTTAACCCAAACAAAGATAGACCTAGAGAAGTGGGAGCACCTGCAACTCTCCCTACATGGTAGGATAGCTACAATTAAAACCCACGTCTTCCGAAATGGAATTATTTATTTCAGACTGCTCCCATGAGACAGGATAGTGGTTTTTTTAAACTCCTAGATGTTTACATGAGGAAATTTGTTTGGAAGAAGAAGAAGCCCAGATAAAACTTAAAATGCTCCAAGAGGCTTCATGTAGAGGGGGATTTGGTCTACCAAAATGGGAGTTTTAATACCAAGCGGCTAATCTAACTTGGATTAGAGATTGGATGCTTTTAAGTAGGAAGAGGACTCCTACATTGGAAGGTTATGATTTGTGTCAAGGTTGGCACCACTTTCTATGGAGAGAAAAAATAATATTCTACCTTCGGAGAATATTATTAGAATCTTGGGAAGGGGTTAGGAATAGGTATTACTCAATGATCCCAATTTGGTTTGCCTCATTAGAGGCAGTAACACATTCAATACTATATAATAAGGAAATACTACTAATTTATCAGGACTTGCTTGACCCTCAAGGGGATTGAAGACTCGTGAGGAGCTTATGAATCAGGGCAAGATGGTAAACTGGTGGGCATATGCCCAAATACAATCGAAAGTCAGAAGGGACAAGGGAAAGGAGAGAATTTATAGGTCACTACAGGAGCTAGATAAAATCTTACTGGGAACTGAAAAAAAATTACTTTCAAGATGCTACCAGTTTTTGGTATCACGATGGATTGGTGAGAAAGTGATTAAGGATACCATGATTGTTTGGAGGAGGAATCTTAGATTTTCCCCTAATTTAGATACATGGGATGCGATATGGAATAGGAATATTAAACTTACTTTTTCAATCCCCTACAAGGAAAATATATATAAAATGGTGTACTGTTGGCATATCCCCCTGGTAAGAACTGCAAAAATGTTCCCGGGAGTTCCCCTGGCATGTTGGAAGTGTGGGAATGGTAGCAGAACATACTACCACCAATGGTGGACGTGCCCCAAAGCAGGCAAATATTGGTCCAAGGTTCAGAACTGGATAGTGGAAATTACAGGATATAATATAGAGCTGAAACCAGAGATTTTTTTATTGGGAATGAAACCAGGCAAAATAACGAAGGAAAAATGGTACTTGATCCTCCACATCACTACTGCAGCTAGGATATTATATGTGCAAGAATGGAAAAATGAACTATTACCCACAGAGAATAAATTGATTTGGAAAATTACAGAGACAGACTGGTTAACGAAATTACTTAGGAATCAAAAAGATTCTGATTATTGGATTGGATTATCTGAATGTTGGAATTTATGGTATATTTGGGTGAAAAAAAAGAGAGAAATGAAATGGACTATATTAGTGGTATAGGTGCTTATTTATGTATGTTAGTTGCAATAATTTTGTATGTATAAATGTAAAGCATTGTTTTTAAAAATGGAAATAAACTTTATTAAAAAAAAAGGAATGGGGTGAGATCCATGGTAAACAGTTTAAGGTTGAAGCTGTGGAGTTTGAGGCTGTAACAATGGAATCAGGTAGAGCATTCCAGGCATTGACCACTCTGTTACTGAAGCCGCATTTTCTGCTATCAAGTTTGGAGTGGTTTACCTTCAGTTTGTATTTATTATTTGCCCAAATATTATTGAGGTTGAAGCTGAAGTATTTGTTGACAGGTAGGACGTTGTAGCAGACAATTTTGTGTACTATGCTTAGATAGTACACTGTAGGTGGCATAGTTCCAGGTTGTTCAGGCCCAAAATTTGGAACCTGGTGGCATAAGGGATTCTATTGTGAGCAGAGGAGTGAAATATTCTTCTCGTGAAATACCTCTAGACCCGCTCAATTGTATTAATGCCTGTGTGGATTCCAGACAGATGAGCTGTATTCGAGAATTGGTCTGGCAAAGGTTTTGTATGCCTTAGTTAGCAGTACAATGTTACTGGAGAAGAAGCTTCGCAAAATTAGGTTAACAACTCTTAATGCCCTTTTGGCAATGCTGTTACAGTGAGCTCTGAAGCTTAGATTGTTTGAGATGAGTACTCCTAGGTCCTTGACAGAGTGAGGATCATCTACGGAGTCATATCCTCCCAGCTTGTATTTGGTGTTCCAATTTTTGTTGCCAATGGTTAAGACAGAGCATTTGTTAGTTGAGATTTGGCGTTGCCAATTGAGCAACCATTCTGACACATAATCAAGGTCTCTTTGTAGGGCAGCAGCATGGTCGGTGGTGTTAAAATAGTTTTATATCCTCAGCGAAGAGAACACAGCTCCTTATAATATGATTGTAAAGATCATTTATGTAAATCAGAAAGAGTGTGAGTCCTAAAACACTGTCTTGGGGGACACCACTGTTAACTGGTGCCGGGTTTGATAGGACGTTCCCAATTTTGCCTATTTGTTGTCTGTTTGACAGGAACACGGCTATCCACTCATGTAGGGATCCTGAAATACTATAAGAGCTTAGTTTTATCAGTAGTTTGTTGTGTACCACTGAATCAAAGGCTTTGCAGAAGTCTATGTAAATTGCATCTATTGCTTTACCCTGGTAGAGTTGTGTTGTCCAAATGTTTCTGCAGTGTAGGAGTTGTAGATTACAGGACAAATTTTTCCTGAAACCAAACTGCTTGTTAGAAAGCAGGTTGTTTGTCTTTAAGTAGAGGGTGATGGATTGGTTTATAATTGATTCCATGACTTACAGGTGACGCAACACAGTGAGATTGGTCTGTAATTTTCTACTAGGCTGGGGTCCCCCTTTTTGAAGATAGGAATGACCATGGCTAATGACCATAAGTCGGGCAAGGAGCTGATTCTGAAAGATACCTCATAGATTGTGTTTAGAGGTTCGGCTATGGCAGTGGAGAGCTTTAGAGTATTGCTTTAGAGATTCCTGAAACTTTCCTAAGCACCTGAAACTAACTTGTGAAGACCCCAGCATGCTAAGAGCTGAACAAATCAAGCCTCCTATGTCATACTTTGAAAAGGAAGAGAACGAAGAGCTTGCCTTCACTAGCATTTCTTAGAGTAAGAAACTCTTGCAGTTACCTTTGCTCCAAGTTGGAGACAAAAGTATATGCTAGATGCCATGCAAGAAATTGCTAGTGGATAAAATCAAGGGATGTTAGAGCTGACTACTTCAAACAGTGAAAGAGTCCAACTCTGAAAAGTGGGCAACTGTGCATTTTGTTCTTTTAGATTTACAACTTATTTTTCTATCAAATTTTGGTAACATATAACTTCTTTATGTGGATCCATCTATTGATAAAGTGTCCATCCCTCTGTTTTGTGGGACACAATGGCCTATGGGAGGAGGTTATTTAATACTCACTATTACCATATCAAAAGAAGAAGGCAAAGTTAACGAACCCATTTGTAATAAAAGTAGTGATATGAGAGAGATTTGGTGTTTATGTATAGTCTGTATGACAAAGCTCCTGAAAACCAAACTTGAAGGAAGAGCCTCCAGAATGTAAAAGACTAGGAAGCTTCTCCAGCGCTAGTCAGAAGGGAGGGGAGAGTAACTACGTGGGGTTGTAAATTCTGTTTAGATTTGCATAAAAGGGGAGGTCCGAGTGGTAAGGAGACCCATCAGCATCGGCTTCAGAGTTATTTAGAGTGAGGACCGTCTGTTGTCGCTTAAGAGAATAAGTCAGCTTTTTGCCTTCCTAAAAGGAAACTTAAAGTGGACGAGCAAGAGAACCCTCAAAAATTTCTCCCGGGGATTCGGGAGAATAAAGCTTCCTGGTCCATCGAGGCGGGAGAAGAGGCGGTTTTGGATTTAAGGTGGGAGGGGAGGGGCGGAAGAGCTTCGGTCCGCAACCCTTCCGGAAAACTGTGTTCATCTGCTTCAGCTCCGGACCCCCAGCTCAGCCGGGCCCGTCCTAGGCGCACCATGACCGAAATTACCGAAAAAGAGAACGACCCCCAACACAGCACGGATGCGCAGCAGACCCCGAGCACCGGCTCCAGCCTGCAGGAAACAAAGGTAGCCATCTCCCTCTCTCTCTCTTCTAAACTAAGCGAGTTATTGATTGGCGCACTTTCTGAGCCGCGGTCTCCTCCTTCAACGCAGCTCTCCTTTCCCAGGGCGACTCTCCGGATCGAGGAGGCAGCGAGCGCTTGTATACCGTGGAGATGTTTTCTCCTTGGTTGTCTCCACAGAGCCTCCCGTCCATTCTTCCGCCCCGCCCCGCTCCATAACTAGTTCTCCACGAGCCCCGAGCGACCGCGTGTCTCCCCCTTGCCCGGCTCCTCCAGTCCCATCTTTTCAGCTCCGCGCTTCCTCCTCTTTCGCCCGCCTTTTCTCCCTGCAGTAGCCAAGCCGCGTGCCATCCTGCTGACTGTTTCATCACAACCGCAGTACTGTATAATCCCTTTGAAGTAAGCGGCAGCACGCTCTTTTTGCCCCTTCGCTAATCTGGCGCCCTCTAGATGTGTTGGATTACCGGACCGATAGTCTGCAACCTATCTGGAGAGTGGTGTAGATCATTGCTAGATATTTCTGGGGATTCCTCTTGGGCTGTGTGCATGTGGCATGGTGGGTTACTATTGTATGGGATGGGCAGATGGGGAAAGAGAAGAGAGAGCTGTTTACCATCAAAAGACACTTCTGAATCTTCCCAGCCTGGTGACTGATTTTTTTCCTTTATTAATCTGAATGCTGGATATAGGAACAGATATAAATATTTATTGACATTTAAGTAGAGAAGCACTCTTCTTTAAACATCTGAGTTAGGTATTTATTTTCTGTGGCCCATTTATAATCTGAAGGCCAAGTTGTAGGGCAGATAATTATATAGATGACAGTGAAGAGATACAGTAATGCAATAGTGCAATCCCTTTGAAGTTGGGATTTTTAAAAACATAATCAAAGCTGGAAAATGGTTGTATATCCCCATTGTCATTCTCTCCGCCTGATAGCCTTAATGTCCAATTTAAATGGGATTACCAAGGTAAATAGGTAAATGGGATTACCAAGAAATATCGTACAATACAGACGTGTTTGTGAGGATCTAAAATATCACTTCAGTGTTATCTATGAAATAAGTGTAGAAGACTGGGGATAAGGGCACTGTCATTCAGTCAACACACACACACACACAAACACAGAGGAAGACAGAGAGAGAAATTGGAGGAGATTGAATTTGAAAAGGTTACTAGCTTGAAATCATAATAAGATCTAATTCTGAAGGAAGGTGGTCTTGGAGAGAACAGGAGCTATGGAAAGTAGCAAAAATTAGCTCTGTATGTGTGTCTGTTCACATGCATATTTCAATGCAGCAGGGTGACTTATTACCACATGCGTTAATTATAGGCTTTATGTTATAATAGTTGTGTTCTTTTGTGTCTTAGGAACACGCTTTAAAGGGGAGAAGGGGAAGAAGATGGGGAACAAAATTATTTTGCTATGGAAGAAAAAGAATGCTTGAACTATATCAGCATTTCATGGCAAGAGCCACTAGCAATGCACCAAGTGGGTAGCAAAATGTTCTTTCTTTGCCGCTTATTTCCTAGATGCTTCTAGCTTGCAGAAGAATATTACTTCTGTACATGGAGGCTCCACTAATTCAATTGGCTAATTGGCCTGTTCTCCCTTCATATGAAGTATGCATATTGTCCCTGTTTGTTTGTTTTCTTTTACATAGGTGATAACATTTCCAGTTTGAAGAAAGAACATGTGGCCAGGGCAATACTGAAAAGAAGTGTTGACTTCTCTAGAATTTAGTTTTGGCAGCCCAATGCTTACTCCTTCTCTGCTAGAGTGAAAATGCACTCAACAATGTCAACACTTCTTTTTCCTGTTCTTACACTCCTGAGACCTGAAACCAAAAATAGACATTAGGGACTGCTATACCTAGGAGAGTGTAGACTGAAAAGAAGCTTGATACATATATTAGAAACCAGATTTAAAAGGCAATCGGATGAACTTTTTCCAACCAAGCACTTTCCACCTATGTCAGACTACAATTTCCATAACCCTCAACTCCGTAGGGCTGAGAACAATGGGATGTGTAACCTAACGTATCTGGAAAGCCAAGGAAGGCATTTCCAAAGCCTGGCCCATTATGATCAGTTACCTGAAACCGCAGGTGCAGTCCAGAATCGTGTGTCAAAATTTGGCTTGTGATAAAAGAAATAAGAATTTCAGTTATCAAAAACAAGGGGTGTTTTCAACCCACTCCAGTTGTTACTAACGTAGGCTGTGATGTGGAATGTGCAGGCTCATTCTGCTGCCACTTTAGAGCCCTGCTGATGTCAAAACTGTGACGTTGGTTGCTCATGCACGTAACATCTCGAGTGGGTTTAAAATTCTAGGCAACACGTGCAGTTCCAGCAGTGATGCTGCATCTTCCACCCCTGCCAAATTTGTACTACCAATAAAAGACGCTTCTGTGTGTGCGTGTGTGCATGATTGTCTCTGGCATGCACAGCAGAATATGTTCCTACTTTACTCTGCAATTCACTCACTAGGAAGTTACCTCTGTAAAGCAGGAGACGGATGCAGTGCTGTACAGGTTCCCTATGTGGCTGAAGAATTCCCACATGCCTCTGAAATCTATGTAATGTCTGGCACTTTTCCTCTCATATTATCAATTGCTTATCATTCTCTAGTCAAGCTGCTGGCTGTCCACCACCAAATCTGTGGGGTGAGTCCACTGTTGCTTTAGAGGCCGACAGAAATGAAGGAAGACTGAGGCTGCTTATGCCATACAACCCAAGAATTTTGACTTGCCTTAGTTGGAATCGTCCGTCTGACCTGCACTGACAGCAGCAAATCCCACTGATACCCCTCTTCTCCTTTAGCAGAAATGTAATTACCGTTACTGAGTAATTAACTATGTGCTGCCCTTTTGTGGCACTTACAATCATTCTGCCTAATGGTACAGACACCCACGATTTCAAGGACTAGTAAGAAAAAGAGTCACATTTTTGAATGCTTTTGTGATGGGTGGGAGAATCATTCTCTATATGAAGAATGAAACTTATCAGTGGAATGGCACAGCCTAGTCTTCCCCTTGATAGGCTATATTTCAAGGCAGAAAGAAGCTGATGGGAGTATGTATTTGAAAAATAGAGAAAACCAGAAGAAATAATCAAGAATGCACCCTACTCATCCACAGTGCTCCTTCATTCCATTGTCTGGATAAAATTGAGTCGAAACAAAGGCAAGAGTCACTAGGAATGCAAAGAATTATAATGGAATAAGGGGCAAAGGTTATGATAAATTAGGGAAGACTTTCCCTCTACATTTTTTTCTGACTAATCCCCATTTTGCGAATCTGCTATTTCACTTCCATAAAAAGCAATGTAGAATGTGCCACTTGAATTTCCTTTATGAAAGGAATCCCAGCAGGGGGATGTGATAATTTTGAAGTGGGAAAAATAGTGGGATGGGATGGGGAGAGGAGAGTTAATTCAGATTTTTTGTCCATTCCCACAGTCATGGTTGAATTTCTCGCTCTATCTCTGAAGCTGCCTGGTGGTTTGTTTAAAGACTCAGGTAGATCTACTAAGTCTGTGAGTATTTGTGCATTAAGTTGTGCTTTTAGAGCAGCTTTTTCAAATCTGATATTCTCTGTTTTGGAGGACTCCATGTTGGGGAAGATTGATGTACGTAACTATCATGTTCAAAAGGATCCCTTAAATGCCACCCTAAGGCAAAACAGGAGAAAGTATAACTGTTCATTTGATATCTTTCCTTAGTGATACTTCTTAAAGATCTGTTAGCCTCAGGCCAACATATTAGGCTTGCTTTGCAGAATTGTTTTGAACGATGTAACTCCTTTCTTTTCTCCCCAATTTCCTTCCCTTTTTAAAGATTTTTCCTTGGTCAATCCAGTTGCTTAGCCAACAGCCTATCTATGGATTTGGTTGCAGCTCCTTCTGAAGGAGCTCTGGGTTGGTTTTGTTGGGGAGAGACGGTTTAGCAGCCAAAAAAATATCTCCACTGGAAATAAACTGAGTAAGCACCCAAGTATTCCTGATGTTACAAAGATTAGCTTTCCCCATCTCCAGAGGAGGCAGTTTGTCCTGAAATAAACCTGATGGAGTTTTCTAGCCAACTCAAGGATTCCTTAGGAAGCTCTTCGGAAATATGGTACTTTGTTTGCTCCCTCCCTAGAAAACAAATTTTCCCATCTTTTAAAATTTTACTTAAGGACAAGATATCTCATCAGAACAGGGATAGTATATAAAGATCCTGCACATTTATGATACAGGAGGGAAATCTGATGACTTTGACAATAGCACATTGACTAGGATGAAAGACTCGATTGAGCAGACCTGAGACATTTCTGCTGATCTATACTTTTTTTTTCCTTTTCCCTATTCTGGTTACAGGAAGACTTATAAACAAATGTCTGTAAAATTCCAGCACAATTAAGGTAATTACTTTTGAGAAGCAGGGGTTGTATAGGTTAAAGGAGTTGTGTAATATTTCCCTGTTCTCAACATATAATAAAATAAAACAAAGTTCCAGGACATTTCCACACCATTCTGCTTTAGACCTGAATTAATTTGAACCATATTCTCTTTCCTGGAGTGAAATTGATTTATTTCTGACTCTAGTCCAGTTTATTGGAAACCACTGAAAACGGGCACTTTCCTTTGAACTGCTGTTTCTCCGCAAATTTCATAAGCAACCTGTTTTCCTTTTGTCAGAAGGACCCTGACTGCAGGGAATAAATTGCTATCATGGTTAGGGTCTTATTCCTGAAGCTTTCCTCTCTCCTCATTGCCTCTCCCACAATAAAAATGGTGAATTTTCAGCAGTAAAAACTTGGGGGATGGGATCACTCATATATCCTTCCTTCCTTGGATATCTGCAAG
Organism: Coluber constrictor foxii; assembly: GCA_038048745.1. Lineage (NCBI taxonomy): Eukaryota > Metazoa > Chordata > Lepidosauria > Squamata > Colubridae > Coluber > Coluber constrictor. The sequence goes on from CM075961.1 coordinate 79,813,100, forward strand.
AGGGATACCTGCAAGAGGGACCTAAAGGCCCTGGGAATGGACATTAACAACTGGGAAACCTTGACCTCCAATTGTTCAGCTTGAAGGCTAAAGACCCAACATGGCCTTCTCCAATTTGAAGAGACACTTGTTCGGCAGGCTGAGGCAAAGAGGCAGTCCAGGAACCAGCAAAATCTGGGGGCTGGGCAGGGGACAGAATGTATCTGCCCTCAGATACATTCTGAGGGCAGTGTGAAAGGGATTGCCATTCTCAAATTGACCCTTTTAGTCAGACCAGATGCTGTTTTAGGACCTCTTTCCAGAGCACGATACCATAGTCTTCTGAGACTGAAGGATGCCAATGCGAAATGGAATCACTCAACAGGTTCCTTTTAAGTGTTTATTCTGATGGTGTAGATTTGATCTTGGCAAGGTGTTGCCTGTTATCTTGATGCAGCACCATGAAAGATTTTAAAAATGATAATCAGCATTTTGAATCGGATCTGGAAACCGACAAGTAGCCAATGCAGGATAGTTATAATCCTTTTCTGATGGGTTTGTCTTGTCAGGAGCCTAGCCACTTCAGCGTGAATTAGTTATAGCGGTTGAGATCTCTCCAAAAGCAGCACCACATAGAGTGCATTACAATAGTCTAACAATGAGTCATCATTGCCAAGACATTGGTTAAGATAGGATTGTAACAAGCGCAGCAGCCAAAACTGAGCAAAGGCTCCTCTGCTTATGGTTTCTGGCTCCTATTTCAGCAGACGCCATGAATCCATACAGCTAGTCCTTGCTTATCAACTATTCAGAAATTACAGCGGTGCTGAAAAAATAATTGTATTGCCTGTTTAGAACTTTTGAGGCATCCTTCTATCATGTGATTGCCATTGCACACAGTCCTATGCCTGATCTGTGTTTTCCTTCCCCCTTCTTGCAGAGCAGAGAAATTGAAGAAAAAGGGATTACAAGAAACTAAGCTGTTAACTTCTACACACCCAAAGCAGTGTGTTTGTACTAACAACCTCAGCCCAGTAGCCATGGGACACTATTCAAACAATTTATAGCATACTCTTGAAATCCCTTCTTCAATCTCTCTGCTCTGAGGCAACCTGGGGTAGGAGAGAAAAAAAGCAAGTGAATTCTATAAACACTCTCTCCTTTGTCTGCTCTTTTGTCCCTGCCCCCCAAAGAGAGACGAGAGGGATTTCAAGAGAATAAGCTGTTCTGCTATGTTTGAAAGCAGTACAATCACACCAGTAATGGGAAAGGATCAGATAAAGAAGAGATTGCTTTCAGAAATTTTTCTCCCTCCTTTCTATCCCCCAGAGAGATTGGAGAGAAAAGGATTTTAAAAAAGTAAGCTGTTCAGTGTGCCTGTGACACCCAGCCCTGGGCTGCAGCATGATCATACTGCTTTTGATGTGTACACAACAGCATGCAGGCACTCAAGCATTCCGAAGAGTGGTGGAATGGTTAGGAAACAAATGAAAGCCAAAAGTGTAAAACTGAGTAATTTGTATGTTTCCAGCCAGAAACAACAGTTATGGTCACATGATTTCTTCTTAGGGACCACTTCCCTTAGAAGTGGAATTGTAACACAGAATCCTGGAAAATATTTACCTAATGCATCTCTGATTATTTATTCAGAAGAGATTCTAATCATCATCTCTGATGAGATCTGATTTAATTTAAGTTTTGAATGTTAAATCAGGAATGCATTCATGAAACAAGATGTCAGAAGAGTTTTACTGGTCAAGAACTACCTTCGATCATCCTTTTTCAGCCAAGGGCTGCATTCAGACTGGAACCAAAGCCAGGATGTAATTGTGGGAAGGGCATAAAAGTAATAGAGCTGAATCATTTGTGATAAGTATTCCTTACAAGCTTCACACATCAGTGTTTGGTTGCAAAGGACAAATTTTTGTGAGTAATGTGCCAAATTCTCTGGGAAACGTTGTGTATAATTGCAGATTATGAATTGTTCAGTTTGCTTTAAAACAATTGTAGGTTAAATATGCAGCTTGGAAATTTAGAAAACTTGTGTTTAGTCCTCTTCTGTTCATGGTATTGGGGGTGATGTTAACAAAAATTAGGGTTCTATGATGATATTTAAAAGAACTTGAATGGAAACTATAGGAGTATCTACCTTAATCTGTTCCCCTTGCAGTTAGTTATCTTTCCCTCTCGAGCTTTCCCTTATTATCTTCTATGAATGGGTCATTTCAAGAAGTGGAACTAAAAATTAAAACTATGGGCAGAAGAGAGAGAAGAACTAAAGTTAGAGATTTTGATCTTATTAAGAGCAGATAGCTGAACTATAGAAGATGCTGCAATCAGATCAGTGGTGGTATTCAGCTGGTTCTATCCAGTTTGGGCAAACTGGTTGCGGCGGCTCCGGGAGGCTCCGCCCACCCCACCCGAACGTCATCATGTCCTGTGTTTGACACTCTGCATGCGCAGAAGGTCCTGCGCATGTGCAGAGGTGTCATGGGCATGCTCACATTTGCGAACCGGTAGCAAAGGTAAGTCCACCCCTGAATCAGATATATCTATTAATTTAAGTTGCTTTTAAAAAGGATTGGACAAATGTGTGCAGGATTAGGCAGTTGATCAATAATAATTATTTACAATTCCAGGACCGTATCTTAATACAAGATGACCACATGCAACAGCAGAAGAGGGCTATTGAACACTTGCCTATGTTAGCTTTTTGAATGCACCTGGTTGGCCATTACATGGTAGAAAACTGAACTGGAGGCCTGAATTAACAGGAACTTTTCTTAGAATTTTGTCAGCAAAAAGGAAGGAGAAAGGGAGCTTGGGAAAAAATGACAAATCTTAATAGCAGCTGTCAGTGCCATGGAGGCTCTTACATCTCAGGAACATTTATTATACCAAAAGACTTAAACCCAGTAAACCGGACTGTTGGTGCACTGTGTTTAAAAGCTCAGGCTATTGCTAAAGAAATTGAAACAACTTAAGTTGGTTCTCAAAGAGCTTGGGGCACAGTCACAAGAAAAATGGCAGCCTTCACTGAGTGGTTGGCACTGAACAGGACCAGGGCCAAAATCCAGATTCCAGAGCTGTCTTCCAGAATCTTTTTGCTTGCAGTAGAGATGAATTTAACTCTTCTTGCAGGCTGGCTAAGGCAAAGCTGCCAGGATTCAGTTCTCTTCCCTTCCCTTTCCAAAATGGCTCTTCCTGCTCTCTTTTCTGCAAAGTGCCATGCTGGATATTCAGGTGCAAACTGTCTGTGTACTCCAAGCAGCTAGAACAGGCTGGTCTTCCCTTGGGAGGTTGCTTTTCCCATTATTTTTCAAAATGTACAAGTGACACTTTATTCAGGCTGACGGGAGAAGAAAAGCAGGCCAGGACCCAGCATGGCATTCACATAAAGAAGACCAGGAAGAGTTAGCTTTGCTCTTTCTTTTCAGAGCCATCCTTTCCCAGTGTATCACCTTCCTTATTCTAGAGGACGAATTGTGAATAGACACAGGAACACGGAATTGGGGCAAAGTCAAGCTGAGGCTTTTGTACATTATGGATTGGAGCACACCATGAATATTTTAAATTTTATACGATGCAAGAATTGAATTAAGGTCCAAACTCTCCTTGCCTCTATCCTCATTTGGAAAAATTCAGTTTGGTGGGATTTACTCACAAATTTGCTTCAGTGGCATACGATCTCAATGGTCTCTGTCATGCCAGTTTAGGGAAAGAACCGGCTTTTAACTTCTGTTATGAGAAAGAAGAAAATTAAAAGATGTACCTAAAGGTTCTGGTATCTCTGTAACCTACATATTGTAGTTGTTATATGTATAAGAACTTATGTAAATGTGAGAAGGGCTTTTTCTCTTAATTGTTGGTTCTGTTTTAGACAACATCTGCAGCTTGTTTATGAAAGGCAAGGGATTCTGTTGTTTAAAGCCCATCACTTATTTATTTGTTTGTTTATCGAATTTGCACGGCTGCCCAACTCCATAATGTCTCAGGGCTGCTTCTCCTATTAAGACACTTTGGAAGAATAAAAAACAGAAAAGAGCAATGAACATCCAGGAAGAGCAAAGCAAGCACAATTCTTTAGTATAAAAAAATCTCTACTACTCACCTCAGCTCAAGTCCTGGAGAAAAGCTAGGTTTAAATGAGGTCAGAGTAGGGATTATATCGATCTTGGGAGTGGGGAGAAGTGCTGTTCCAAAGACCACATGGTGCAACAAGAAGGCCTGTTTCTTGGATTCAGCTCATCTTATGAAAGTTACTGGTTCTGCGTAATCCAAATACCCTCAGGCACTTGATGTTGTTAGTGTTGATCCTGAGTCTGTTCTTTCCCCATCCAGACCCTAGTCACTGTCAAGACCTTGACAGCATGATTTCATTGGCCTGGAGTTTAGATACACAATCAGGTATGGTTTGCATATTGATGACACCTGAACCCAGACTGGTGGATGGTCTCACCCAGTGCTCACATATAGATATTGAAAAGGAGGGCAAGAGCCTATTGTTGAGCCTATTGAATCCTGCATATCAGAAGCTTTGCACTCACTCTCTCCCCCCGCTCGCTCCCCATGCTATCACCTACTGGAACCAATTACAGGGCAAGAACCACCATAACATTTCTAATTCCTAGAGGCAACCCAGAAGAATACTGTGTTTGATGGTATTATAAGCTTCTGATAGATTGAGAAAGAACTATATGGTTTCACTATTTTGTCCTGTCTCTACCAAAAGCTGTCAACAGCTATGTGACCAATGCTTTCTCAATACCGTGTCCCAGTTTGAAACGGGATAAAAATTGCCTAGATAATCCAAGGCCCCCTGAATTGGCTGGCTGGGCCAAAGTGTCTTAGGATGTTGACTCAGGCAATAGTTTCTTGAAAAGAGGTCATACCATTATTTCCTTCAAGGCAGGTAGAACGACTTCTCTTTCGATGTGGCTTTCAGTTCTACCAAGAACTATAGCATGTACTGAGGTTCAATGCTTAAGTAGAGAATTTACCATTAGGAAGAGAAAAAGGGAGAAGTTGAGTGAAGATAGCCCCAAAGAAAGGCTATTGCCTCATATAGTTGAGTGTGTGTGATGCTGTCTATAAGGTGGAGGAAAAGAAGAACCAGTATCTTATTGAATTTAATCCAAGTTTGAATCAGAAAGCCCTTTAAATAACAATATCTTCTAAAAGAGGATAGTTCTCTGTAAAGGAGCATTTTGGCATCTTTAAGGGTCATGAAGAAAAAGAGGGGTGGATGTGAATAAGACAGGGACAAAAGCTGCGCTAATTATCTTCATTGAATCTTCCTTACTGCCTCATTTACAGACCTTGGTTAATGAACCAGGGTGTGTGTCCTCTGTGAGCATGTATAACATATAACACATGCCTATTTCAAGCATCTTATCTTGTTGTAGATCTCAGTGGGAGTAATGGAAGGAAGCATGGCTTTATTTTCAGTGTTCTTAGCTACCAAAAATAGACCCAGCACCCTCTCTAAACTGGTCTGATGTCTTGTAAAATCAAATTAAATTGGACATTGGAGATACTTCATTATATCTTCCTTCTCTCTTCATTTCTTGTAAGATCAGTCAAGTGGGGAAGAAAATTTGATCAGGACTGCAGTATTAGAGAAGACTATTTTAGCTGTTTCCCTTGTTCCAGTTTCTTCCCACCTGATGCCCTCTAAAGAAAGGATGCCAAAGTGTCGACCCTCAGCTTTTTAATGAAATACTTCGGGTAATTCAGGAAGAAGCAAAACCTTCTGAGTTGCTGAGGTGCTGAGTTAGAGCCTTAACCAAGTGTCTGAACATCTCATGCTTGGACTATTGCAATGCAATACCCAAGGCTATCTTGAAGACTCTTCAGACACTGCAGGTGGGACAGAATGCAGCAGCCTGATTGTTAGCCATATGGGAATTCCTATAATGGTGTGTTACTGCACAGTGCACTGGTTACCAACAGGTTTCCAGATAAAATTCAAAATGATGATTTTGATCTATAAAGTTCTATGTTGCTTGGCTCAAGGTAGTTTCAGAATTGTGATTATGCCATAAAGAAGGGAGCGCTTCCCATCCGTCCCATTTAAAAGATGTCTGGGAAAGGCTTTTTAAGAGCTTTTTAAGTATGGGAATAGTCTCCTCCAGAGAATTAAATGGCCCCAAACTTGATAGCATTCAGAGAGCAACTTCAATTGTTCTGTTCTGCAATATGTTTGCATTGCAACTGATACTTCAGTGATAAGGATCCTAACTGGCTGTTATGCAGGTGTACAGGTAACATTTAAAGCATTTTATTTTTTATGGTATAACTCTAGCAATTTTATTGTATTGTGGTTTTGTTTATACATAAAGTGCAATGTACAGTGATATAGCATGTAGAATAATGACAAAGAGGAATGCATGACAGCAAATAATATGATTGGACTGTTTTTTGGGATTATTATTATTAATTTTTTTGTCATTGCTTACTTAAAACTGGGCAAAGATGCAGCCAGGACATCTCAGCTGGAAAGACTCTTATCTCAAATACTATGCTTGCTTGCAATATTTCTAACACAATAGTCCCAAAGCAAGGTATGAGAAATAGATGAGGCTCCTATTCTGGCTCACATATAGAAGATGATTCTTGTCTTATCTTGATCCCAGGGCATTGAAACTAGAGATGCACAATCTAAGAATTCAAGCTGTGTATCCTCCTCCCCCCAAATACAGACCCTCAACAGGTTGGCAATGAATTGTACTTTAGAATATCATAGAAGAGAATATTTATTATGTGCAGAGAAAATAATGTTTGATTTTAAATTAAATGTAGAATTTACCTAGCTCTAAAGCATTTTTGTTCTGGCTTCTCCTACAGCCCCTGGCACATTAATCAAAATCTTGATGAACCCTTTAGTCGTGGATTTGCCCAAAAATAATCCAATTGGCACATCAGTTTTGAACAGGGATGTGCAATCCATTCTGGGCTAAAGATGGAAAGTCTCCAGTCCAAATAATTACAACTACTTGCTTTTGATCCTGAGTCTGTTCCTCCCTTTGCACAAACTCCTTCAAAGTCCTCATTTATGCTTTTTCCAAAATGCTCCCCTTGGATTGAGTTTGAATGAAAGTTGGCATCCAGCACAATGATGCAATCAGTTAAATATCAGGCTGGTTTAATTAGTTCTACTCAGCCCAACAGGAACTGCAATTGGTACCAATGTAAATTTCTCCAGGCTAGCTTCAAGCCTACCGTTTGAGAGCGCAATATAATAATTCAACCTGAAGATAACAAAGGTAAAGGTAAAGATTCCCCTCGCACATATGTGCTAGTCGTTCCCGACTCTAGGGGGCAGTGCTCATCTCCGTTTCAAAGCCGAAGCACCAGCGCTGTCCGAAGACGTCTCCGTGGTCATGTGGCCGGCATGACTAAACGCCAAAGGCACACGGAACAATGTTACCTTCCCACCAAAGGTGGTCCCTATTTTTCTACTTGCATTTTTTATGTGCTTTCGAACTGCTAGGTTGGCAGAAGCTGGGACAAGTAACAGGAGCTCACCTAGTTACGCGGCACTAGGGATTTGAACCACTGAACTGGCCTTTTGATTGATAAGCTCAGCATCTTAGCCACTGAGCCACCATGTCCCTTATGACAAAATGAATGGCCAAACCATTTCAGTTTTTTTTCTATTGCTGCTATATTGGAACAGATTCTAACAGAAATAATTGTAAACTGCAAGCACCCACTTCCCAAACTGTGACTACCCCACCTACCCTCAGGTAATGAGGTTTTTTCTCTGAATAAAACTGCTGTTCACTTACCTTCATCCAAATTATTCATAAGATAGAAGTCCTGGATTTCCATTATTTCCATGATTTGGTTAGATGAAAATGAGAATAACAGCTGAGCATTATCTGTATAAAATCCTGCCCATTCCTTAGCAGAAAGCAGGTGCAGATTCTAGTGTGATGTGCATTCTGAACGCATTACTAAGTTGACACATTTCACTAAACCACACTGTGATTTGCTTGCAATTATCTAAATGTATGTCAACCTTGCCACTATGATTTGCAACCAGTGGTCTGTGCTTTAGTGTGAGATGTAATCCCACCAACATAATAAATTGTGGCAACCATGAATATCAATGGAAAAGGAAAGAGAGACCCAGAGTTGTGAACTTGTGAATTGGTGCTTGAAGCCTCTGGAGATAGGCAGTGTTGGGGGTAGTGAGCGCAGCTGTAAGTTAAACATTGTACATCTTTTCATAAATATGGGGGAAGAAGAGTTTTTGAAAAGGTTGGGAGCTGAGTCGCCAATGAGACTTATATTTGCCAAGCTGTTTTCACAGCAGCTGCGTTAAAAATAGCTTGCAGGGGCTGGAGCTGCATGTCAAGAAATATTAGCCTTTTTTTTAATAGTGTCTTGGCAGGTTCCTTGAATGTTGCAGAGGGTGAAAAACTGAGAAATGGCAGTTTGAGCAGGAACCTGGATCTGCTCTTTTGAACATCCTTTTAAAACAGCATAATAGAGAGCCTGGGTGAAAGGGAAGGCCTCAACTTCCCTTGGCATAATCCCTCCCACTGGGTGATCCGCATCGTGTGGAAGCCACAATTCTTATAACACCATATTTCATATACTGGCTGTGGATGCTGGAAGTTGTGGTCACAACATGCTATAGTTGGAGGGCAACAAGGAGGGAAGATTCCCTTAGGGCAGTGATGGTGAACCTTTTGGGCTTACTTGCTTCTGCTGGCATATCACCCCACCCAAACAAAAGAAAACAATTCTTTGCATATTCATCTATTAAAAAAAAATGAAGTCCACTTGTGTGCGATCCCCAGGATCTGCTGTGCGCCTCTTACCTTCAGGCCCTGTTATTTTTTTGTTAATAGGCTCCTGTGGCCTATCAGAGGCAGCTCTAGGGCCTTCATTCTTGAAATGGCTTCAGAGAATGCTCTTCCATAAATTGGGTGAAAGTATGCCTGTTCTTGAACAACTTCTGGAAGGTCTGGAGGCTGCCAGAGCATACTTCAATCTTGGACTGTCTTCTCAGCTTCCAAAAACCATGAAAAAACAGCATACTTTTGACAATAGTTATCAGGGGAACTCTGATGTCACTCAAAATGTGATGGTTTGACATTCAGGTTCATCATTATTACCTAATGGGGTGTCAGTTTGCCATATTATTTCCCAATAAACCTCTTGTTTTATGCAAACATTTTCCTAAATGGTTATATGATGCTTTTAGAAAGTCACAAGTATTTTCTAGTTCATCTGTCCAATATTCAAAGTTCACACCTCGTGCTAAGCCATATGCTTTGTTTTGTTTTGTTTTGTTTTAGGGTGTTATGTTATGTTGTGCTTCACAAATAGCTGAGGATTTAGCATATTTTTGCCAAGCTTTTGTAGATTATTTAACAAACTCATGTTAATCCAAAGCAGTAATTGAATTCAAAATATTCTTCAATCCCATTCCATTATTCCTATGCCAAATTTTTGTTGCTTATTTATATCTCTTCTCTTGATGCCATGTTTTTTGAAAAACCACTTAACTTTCCTTGAAGAAGTAATAATAATTATTTTTATTGTTCTCATCCGTATCACTGGTATTTTGAGGTGTTTTCTTTGAGCAGTATGAATTTGAGAGCTTTCTTTACAGAATTCTCCTCTTTAAAGGCAGTAAATGGGACTGAAGCCAGATTATACTCTTTCAATCTGAGTTTATATATGCTGTACATCGGTTTTTCATAACAGAATGACTGGATGCGCAGTGTTAATACTAAGCTTCAAACCACAAAGTTTAGGTTTACCCAAGTATTGATTTACCATGTGGTATGAAGCTACCACTGTGATTTATAAACCATAATTTATCATACAGTATGTTAAGGAATTCAACAATTGTAGTCATCCAAATATGGTTTAAAAATCTAGTGTAATATGTAAACCCACCCATTGTGATGTATAAGGAGTTAAAATAGTTAAAATAAAAAAAGTGTTTAGCGTAAAGTGGTGAATAAGCATGTATCTCCAGTAATGCTTATTTTTAAAATGATAAATATTCATAAATGACAGAAACCTTTTATCTAACCTTAAGTATAAGATGCCTTGGTACTGTGCATATGTGCTTTGTGATATTTCTCTGTCTTTATAACTGCTGTGTTCCGCCCTTCATCTGGAAAGGTGAATCTTTTTGTCAGTTTTAAACTTCTGATCCTTTACATTTTAGTGGCTTTCACTTTTCCATTCTAATAATATTTTTAGATATTGAATAACCAAAGAACACAAAAAGTGCCTTCTTGGGTTCTACAAATTACAAGGTACCAAAATGATCATACACGTGTCATGATGTCATTCTGCACATGACAGAGGTATGTCATTTGTAAAGCCATGTATTTTACTTCGTGGTGCATGTGCCATTTATCCTGCATGGCTTTTTTGGCAGATACCAATGGAAACATTCTTCTGCCAGAAATCTTTTAATTCCTTACACCCACCCATCCCAGTACTAGAACTTCTCCCCCATTATCTTGAAAAAAGTACCCAGGAACAATTAAGGCAAAATAAAGAGACAGTGCTAGGGATGGAGAAGATATGAGAAAGAAATTTTGCCTTGAGTTGGTTTGATATGAGTAGGTGGCAGTGGGAAGCTTTCGAGATTCTGTTATATCCTACAATAGTAGTAACATTTCTGGAATCCTTGCACTGTTCGTTTCCTTACCTAGCCTGCCTCAAAGGATTGGTATACTCAAGGTTATTTAGGTTCAGCCTAGGTAACCTTGGCTGAATCTAGGTAACCCTGGCTGAACTTTTGGTTGTCCCATTCTCCTTCTGATCTGGTTTCTTTTGTATTATTATGACATTACAGAGGCTGAAACATATTTAATAAATGAAAATTTCTGCATTCCATGCTTGAAAAGGCTTCCTTTACTCCATTTCCATATACTAGACTGCTATTGAAAATATATGAGCAGTGATGTTTATCAAAAGAGGAAAGGAAGAAAAATGGACTACAGATAGTCCTTGACTTATGAGCACAACTGGAACCAGAACTTCCATCACAAAGTGAATCGTGGTTATGTGAATACAGCTCCCACCCCCACCCCCCCATTGACTTCTTTTGTTAAACCCCACTGAGATGATCATGAATGGCCCTCATGTGACCTGAGGCCCTGTAACCATCCTAAATACATACTGGTCGCTAAGTACCCAAATTCTGATCACATGACCACAAGGACACTGCATTACCATACCATCTGTGGGTGGCTGGGTTCACATATGTTCATATACGTGCAAGAATAATTTTAAGAAGTCGTTCTGCAGTGTGATAGTTAATTTTAAAAAACCTTTAGGCACAAAGTAGGCTCCGTAGTTTTCTGTTTTTCTATGGTTTTATCAGCCGCGTGGCAGAAATAACTTTATTTTTCAATGTTTTATATATAGAATTTGATCCACAGAAGGAGATAGTGATATTTTATTTTATTTATAATATGCCTCAAGGGAAATAAATGGATGACTTGGAATTTGTAATCCATCGCTAGATGGACAAACACTTGAGCCCAATTCAAACTCCAGGTGGGTCTCAAGCCTCTTTTTACAAATAAAAACGTCTTGAGCTAAAATAGATCTTGTGCTCCTGAATTGTGTGAAATGAAGCAGCCTCTATTAGCACACTAGATTTGGAAGCCCAGTGGTAATTCTTTCGCTCCAAAGGCCCCAGCTCATCAGTAGTTAGCGGAGCTGAAACCTTTTAAGCTCAGTCTGCAGAGACAGCTGGGTTCCTCCTTCCGCCACCCCCCCCTCGCTCATACAGCAAAAAGCCACAGCCAGTGAGGTGTACAGAAGCCCACATGCATATTTCCACTCTCTCACCTTGCACTTTCCCTACCCCCAGCTCTCTTCTCTATACTTCGTGTTCTTTTGCTATTCTTTCCCCCGCCCCCGTTTTCTTTAACAAGGCTGAATTAATTTCACCCCACAGCCCGTTTTAAAAGCCAGACCTGATTCATGCATACTCATGGTAAATGGCAGTTCTGTAAGCTTTTCTTGAATATTGTCTCTTCACGGGTGTCCCAGAATTAGGAAACAGAATATACAGACCAGAATAATTCAGTACCCCATCCCAGTATTTCTCAACCTTAGCAACTTTAAGAGGTGTGGACTTCTAACTCTCAGAATTTCTCAGCCAGCATGCATTACTGCATTGATGATGCCTGCCCCTGTGATTTCTAAACTATAGGGCTTAGTCTCAGGCGTGAACCCAAATATTGGCAATTTTAAAAAGAATAATGATTTGAGTGCAATGGAACAAAGAAAAGGGCAGGAAAGAGGACAAGGCAAAATCTGGTACTGGTTGCAGAATCTAACTTACTGTTTGTAATGTAATAACAAGCAGATATGATGGAAACAACTAAAACTAGAGCAGTTGCTGATCCTACATCTTCCAACATCTTTTATTTTCTCTTCATTTAACTTTGCTCCAAGCTTTTTCTGCTCCATCTCTGTCAGATAGACTAGCTTTTCCAAGCTGGGATGGGTGATAAAACCTGAGGCTAACAAGTAGGGACCAGCCAACACTCACACAGCAAGCTTCATGGTTGAGTGAAAATTTTAACCCAGCCAGCTGTAGTTAGTGTGCCCAAATATGCCTAGCTGTACTTGGCAGATTTCTAGAAGCTAAGCAGGTTTGGATCTAGTTACAGTATAGATCAAAAGCTGCTAGGAAGTAGGTTAGACTGAGAAGTTTAACAAAAATCTCAAAAGAGGATGAAAAACTACTCCTATTCTATTGCCAGGAAAGTTACATGGATGGATTTCTCCATAAAGTTGATGGAGATTAAGTCAAATTTGGTGCTCAATACTATACCAGCTAGCCTTGCCTTTGTGAGACTCGGGTACATGCAAAGCACCTAAAAACACCCTGTATGCAACAATAAAAACGTATAAACACATCTATGTAATTTAGAAATTTTAAGAAAATAATGCTGGAGCTGGTTCTTCACAATGTATTACCGTGTTTCCCTGAAAATAAGATCCTGTCTTATATTTTTTTAAACCCTGAAATAAGTACTTGGTCTTATTGCCATGCGCTCAAAAGCCCAATTGGGCTTATTATCAGGGGATGTTTTGATTTGGGGGAAACAGGGTTTATCGGGGAGCAATTGAGGGCAACCTACCCTGTCCCCCAGTTTAAAGTACAAATACTAGAAGGTGGGCAGTCATTTGAAAATTGATGCAGAAAATCTGACAAGGGTTTTCCCCCATTGACAAGAAATGCAATTAAATAAATAACCAGTCATTTGCAGTATCCTTGTAATAGGCTTGATTTGAGTCCCAGCTCCGTAGATTATTCATATTGTCATAAATGCCCTGTTCTTCTTGAAGTCATCTCTAATAAAAATGATTTGTTTCTAAGTATTTGTTAATAATGTAACTCTACAATTTTTGCTGGTCCTTATTTCAAGACCTGAAATTTCCTACATAATTCTTAAGCAAAAATCTCTTCCAAATTTTATTCTCATTGATCTTATTGTCAATGTTTCTGTTCACAGGGAGAGCTGCAAAATGTCTCTTGTCTACTTTTCCAGTAAAAAAAACAAAACTCTTCTAGTTACCAGCCAACATAACACCTTTCCTTCCTTGTTTTCAGAACCAAAGATTGAGAGGAATTCTATTATACTATAGTCCTTGCACTAAATGACTCTACAGACAATTATCAAGTTTACACTGATACAAGAATAATGTAATACATCAGCAAATACTTAAATCAGTGTACCCCCATCTTCCTGTAGTCCTGAGAAACTTGCTTAGAGAATATAGTTCATCTTTGAAATCTAGGACAAGTTAAACCCAAACTTACTCAACAATCCTAGTTATTTTGCCAAGGTTTTACAAACAGATGATCCCTCTCCCATCTTCTTAATTCTTCTTGCACATACACATTACTGGCCTCAATTCAAATTCAGGTGGACTGTCCATTGCTTCTCCCACCATGATCTGCTTTCTCAGCTACCACTTTGGGCACTTCTGGTCTTGGTTTCAGTCCTTTCCCCCCACTGGCATTTGGGTTGATTTGTATTAAGGGACACGGTAGGGCCTTGCCCCCTATTCTGCTTCCCCGGAACTGAAAGTATAAGCAAAGATAATAACAAGGGGGAGTGTTTGACCTACCTACCTACCAACCTATCTACCTACATCTACCTACCTACCTACCTATGTCTGTCTGTCTCTACTGTCTGTCTGTCTGTCTGTCTGTCTATCTATCTATCTATCTATCTATCTATCTATCTATCTATCTATCTATCTATCTATCTATCTATCTATCTATCTATCTATCTATACCAACTCCAATAGAAACTGATGGCAAAAAGGATCAGAAAGTTCATAAAAATAAAATATAAAACCGCACAATAGTGAATACTAAAATAATCTTAAATGCAACATAGATGAAAACATACCACTCCCCTCCCCCCCTCCACCCATACAGTAAAGCATTAAACCAGTGGTGGGATTCAAGTAATTTAACAACTGGTTCTCTGCCCTAATGATTTCTTCCAACAACCAATTTGCCAAACTGCTCAGAAAGTTAACAACTGGTTCTCCCGAAGTGGTACGAACTGGCTGAATCCCACCACTGTATTAACCCCATCCCTGGGACTAAACCAAAGCCAGGTTTTAAAAACTTCCTGGAACCCAAGGGAAAGGGCATTTTTCAGGGGAAAAGGTGGCACTGTGACAGAAAAGACCAACTTCCTTAGTTCTGTAACAAAATGTTTACTAGAGCGGACCTGAAGCACAACCAGATAAGCAGAAACAATTGGACACTTATCTCAGATGATGGTTTATCTCATCATTGTAAAACTAATTCCTTTTTTCCGGTTGCTTCATTGATCTAACCAGTTCCTTTTTTTATTTCCTAGCCATTTCTTCCAGCCTTGCTCTGTTGTCGGCTCAAGCCTTGTTTGTATCTAGAAGAATCCCTGTACCTGTAGGTTTCCAGCTGTATCACTTGTGCCCCTCACTTCCACGTCTTTTATATTCCTTTTTCCAAACATTGCTTTCCACTCTCTGAAGTGACCTTTCCCTCCCACCAGAAAGTCACATTTCATATGTCCTTGCACTTTGTCTTCTAAAATGCTCTGAATCTCATCCAGTGATCCCAATACCTTATTTTCCCTTTCTTCATCTGTCCACCCTTATTCCTCTGTTCTGCATCCACCCATCCAATTACAAAATTACTACTTCCAGCATTTTGCTCTGTCTTCATTCATTTGTTTCACTTTATCACAACCTCCTGAGTCCCAATAATGTGTGCTGTTAGCTATATTTATCTTGAGTTTCAGATGCTATCCTTGAGCACTTCTAATTCTTAGCAGTTTAAATGATTTGGCATTTATTCATTTTAAAAATTGTTTCAAGATTAGTTTTTCCCAGATTATAACTTTAGTCAGGGCTTTTCCCTAATTACAGGCCCAATACTTACCCATGATGGTTGGGGATGATGGAAGGATTATGTCGCATTGCTGGTGCTTGTTATAGCCTCCGCTAATACCAGTCCTTTTACTGCAGTAACTGGCTGGAATTGTGTGGCATAGCAAAACTGGCATTATATAAGGAGAGTGGAAAATGTGTTAGTAAACAAATTTCACAGAAAAGTTAATGTGAGCCAGATTACAATACGCATAGGTGGAACTGAAAAGTAAGAGGCCAAATTGCTAAGTTACTATAAAATAAAGTAGTTGGTGTATTCAGCTTCTAAAATTGCTATGATATACTGAGACATGAGATAAATTATTCCTGAAGCATTCTCATTCTCTTATGTCAGCCATACTTGGTGTGAGTATAGCTGCTTCACCAGCAAAATGGATTCAGCTCTCACTCACCAGAAAGAGATAATGGAAAGAGCAGTGAAATGGGGTTGCAGGCTAGCTAGCCGTAAGCTCACTCCTCTCCAGACACGCATCCGTAGTAGTCCCCTAGGACTATATGTTAGCCAATGGGTTGCTGTTACATTGAGCAGATTTTTTCCTCCAGGCCTAGATGCTATACCTTGAGTGCAGTTAGTCATGGCCTCTGCTCTGTATGTTCAAGGTCCTATTCTCACAACAGCAGATCAGTGGAAAATTTTCCTAACAATATGTTAACTAACTTGTTCCACTGTTGACAGTCCTCTTTTCCCCAGCAGGAAAGGAAAACAGCAAAGAGAGGATGGTTTTTCTAGCACATAAATGGCCTGCAGCCTTAAACAATCTCTTCTTTGCCCTTTTTTCCTCTCTCCCTCCCCACCACCAAAGGCGCCTGCCTTCCATATCAGATTAAAGTAGTTTTTGCTTGCTTTTTAAAATAGAAACCTTCTCTTGACTCCCATTTGCTCTCCTTTCGATTATTTATTTAAGGCTTCTCTGGTAAATGTGGAATGAGACTGAAGTTTTTCTCTTCTGTGAGGTCCCTGATACTCTCTGAGCTTGCTTGCTTCCTTGCAGATGTTTCATTACCAGGCTAGGTAACATTATCAGGAATGGGGAGAAGGAGAAATGGGTTAAGTTTCTGTTTTGACTATTCCTCCAAAGCTTTGCCTTCAGTGATTTTTGGGAATTCTGCAGCAGAAATGTGATGATTGAAGGAAAAAGCAAAAATGAAGTTCATGAAGTATAAGAGCTCAGTTTTATGTAGTAGTTAAGGCACCAGCTAGGAACCAGGAGATTGTGGTTCTAGTCCCACGTTAATCACAAACCCAGCTGGGTGATCTTATCCATCATTTTCTCTCAGCCCTAGGAAGAACGCAAGGGCAAAGCATTTCCCAAAAACCTGCCAAGAAAACTGTACAGACTAATCCAAGCAATTGATAGGAGTCAACACCAGAGCGGTGCAGTGGTTAGAATACAGTATTGCAGGCTAACTCTGGTCACAGCCAGGAGTCCGATACTGACTGACTCAGTCTTCCATCGTTTTGAGGTCAGTAAAATGAGGATCCAAATGGTTGGGACAATATGCCGATGTTGTAAGCCACTCAGAGAGTGCTATAAAGCGCTATGGAGCGATACACAAGTCTGAGTGCTATTGCTATTTGAAAGCACAAAATCCATTAAGTATATTGAATACTTCATCACTTTCAGTGGATACTGAGCAAAGTTCATGGTGCTAATATAATATGCTTTCCTCCCCAGTGACTACTGTTATTTTTTCCCTTTTTCTTTCCCCTTGTCTGCTAGTTACAAAGGTTCAAGCGCTCTCTGTCACTCAAGACCATCCTGCGCAGCAAGAGCGTGGAGAACTTTTTTCTACGCTCTGGTAATGAGTTCAAGCTGCCCTCCGATGTCCTGCTCAGCCCTCCTGATTCCATGCCACCCCCCTCTCCACCCCCAGCTCCCTCCGAAGTAGAAGCCTCCCCCAGAGTCCTTCACAAGTCCCTGGGAACCCTCAAGCCCATGAAGACTCACAGCTTCCAGGAACACATCTTCAAGAAACACAATCCTTGTGAAATTTGCCATCAGCTTATTGTAGGTAAGCAATTTGAATGCCTCGTTCCCCACCTTCTTGATAACTTGTTTGTTAGTTCTTGCCATGCACACTCAGGAGCTGAATTATGGTCATTCTTTTTCTGTCCCTGTCTGGATTACTTACACTCTAAATCCTGAGCTATTTCCAGATCAGGATGGCCCTCCTCCCTTTCCTCAAATAGGTTTACACTTAATAAGGATTAGGCATTGATTCTAGATGAAGCTTGGAAAAATATGCATTGGCGGAAGTTGGCTGTTGATGTATCTCATCTGCTTATGCAGAGAAAAAAATAGAACAGCTGGAGCACAGCCCATGAAGGAGAAAGGAGATGCACACAGGCCTGATATTCCTTTTTCGTTTTTTTAAGCAGGCTAGCAAGAAGCAATTGGAGGTGGGTGGAAGCCTGTGTAGTTTGTTTTTTTTAGCTGGCCAGCATTGTTTGTTTGGGTTGGAAGTTGTGATGGCTGTTAATTGAAGCACCCATGTGTTTGTCTCATGTACGACACCCCACATTTCTCTTCTTCCTAATGCAGTCATTAAATGAATATGTGGGTTGTTGAGTGGACATAGGGTGCCTCAGAGTTGCCAGAGGAGGCCCCCGATCTCTCAAGGCATCTTCCACCCCCTGAGGCATTTCAGGCTCTCCCTATGTCCCTCAGGGTCTCTATAGGGCTTGGGTCTACTTCCCACTCCACTAGGGTCCATATCCTTCTCCTTGTCCCACATCACCCCACAATGCCCATCATACTCATCCTTAACACAAGCTGTGGAGCTCTTTGAAAGGTGTGATGAGTGACATGGCATGAGAAGGAGGAGAAGGGTATGGAGATCGGTGGGGGGAATGTGAAAGGAGGTGGGAGGGCACTACAGCATCCCTGTGTCTGATGTAAAATAGACAATCCCAAGGGCAGTGCAGTGACCGTAACTTCAAGATCAGGTTCTAAATAGCTTTTTTTGGGGGGGGGGGGAGGGGGAGGCTAAAGTGACCAGTTGTAAGTTGAGGGCTGCCTGTAAGTGCAAAGGGAAAAGTAACCCTGGAAATAAAGATTGGGGGGAAAATAATAAGATGGTTGGATGTAATAAGCCACCCTGCAGATATGTTGAATAGGGAGGATGGGAATCGTTATTTGCCTCATTGGAGATGAGTACACAGCCTGTTCCTTGCTATCAGGCACGTATTTCTGATTTTTAATCTCTCTTGCTCTGCCCTTCAATATTGTTTCCACCAACACACATCTATTATCATAGCAAAACACCTTTTCTCTCCCTTGTGTCTTGGCTTTACTTTTAGGAAACTCCAAGCAAGGCCTACGATGCAAGACATGCAAAGCAAGTGTGCATCTGTGGTGTTCAGAAGAAGTTTCTCATCAGCAGTGCCTGGGCAAGACAGTAAGTAGCTAACAAAGCTCTGCATGGGTTAAGATAGAAAGATCCAGAGAGGGAGAGGATGGGCTCTGTTCTATAGTTTGCACAGGGTTGATGTAATACAAATAGGCCTCATTTAACATCCAATTATTGAACAACTGTTTGACACTACAATGATGCTGAATGAAGGAGATTATGTGCAATCCTAGATGTTCCAGCTATTGCAGTGCTTCTGCATCACGTGAACAAAATTTGGTCCCATTGGGGCCCATCTGCATTTATGACCATCTTATTTGCCATCCATCATCATCAACACCCCAGCTATTGCCGCACTACGTATCACTGCTGTATTGGGCAGGACTTGTTTCACGTTGCTTTCTTTCAAGCTGCTGTAGCCAGGGCCTCGATTTGCATGCCAGCCAGGTTCTCCATTCATATGCTTGTCAGGGCCTCTGTTCTCAGGTCAGCCAGGGCCTTCTTTTACAAAAGGAGACCCGGCCCAGTCTGGGGTCCTATCTGTGCTGGCACAAAAGAAGGCCCTGGCTAGCAAGGTCCATATTTCAAAGGTTTCTTTCATTGGCCTTGTTTCGGAAAAAACAGTTTCTGGCCAGTGCTGATATGCAACCCCTGGTTAGGACTCAAACCAGGAGTGCAAGAGAAGCCCTGATTGCACTAGTGTGAAAGCAGTTGGCACAAAAGTTGGCCCTAACTAGTATACTAGTGGCATGCAGCATAGCAATAGAAAAGGCTGGGCAGTGGGCAGCAGATAAGCTGGCAGGCAAATGGGCAGAGATGGGGGGAGATAGGCGGATAGAGGAAGTTGAAGCGGAGACAGTCCTTACCTTTTTCCAAGAATGCTTCGATCCTGGTAAACAACTGTCTGGGATTCATGCAGTGACAGCAACTGGCATTGCTAAGATGTTATGTGATATTTCATTTGGTGATTACATCACTTAGCGATGGAATAGCTGTTCCCAATTAGGGTCATTAAGTGAAAATTAATTGGGTGACTTTGGGCCAGTCACTCTCAGCCCAACCCACCTCACAGTATTGTTGTTGCGGGGAAAATACAAGGAGGAAGGGGTGTTGGATACGTTCACCGCCTTGAGTTATTTGACTAAAAATAATAAAGGCAGGACACAAATCAATAAATAAAATGAATAAATAAATAAATTACCAGTTCCATAGACTGAAGTGCGCACATTCTGCAAGAGAAGGATTGGCAGTGATATGAGGAAAAAAGAAACAGGAGAGTATATTCTGCCTACCAAGTTTGTGCATTTTGGATGAAGTCCTGTATCAAGAGCACTAGGAACTGGATTGCTTTACACTGGCTTTCTCTTGCAAACAAATCATTTTCATGTAGTTGTTGTTTTAAAAAACAAATAAGCTCTGTTGTGAAAATATCCACATGAATGGTCAATCAAATGACAAATATTGCTTAACGCATTGTAAGCCGCCTTGAGTCTCCAGAGAAGGGCAGCATATCAATCAGATTTTTTTAAAAAAATATTCAGTTTCAGTAAGTGTAAAGTGATGTACATCAAGGCAACCCAGAACCCTCCCCAAATTTCAGATATTCATTGATATGAATTTCTTATCAGATAAAAGGTCTTCAGGTTTGCTGAATAGGTATCTGCCATAGCAGCTTTGCAAAAGGCATATTCTATGATAGGAGTGAGAACATAGGGAATTGAAAATAAAACAGCCAGCATTATAATGTCTGGAATATCTATATCTTGTATGTTCTATACAACTATGGTTGGACCTGGAAGAAGTGCCGGGCAAGGCAGATCAAGATAATCAGTTTTCTTTAACATTTTCCTTACAAAGAAATGGTGGAAAATGTAAGACACTTAGCTTAGAAAAAATGACTGGTAAGGATATTACTGAGGTGTATAAAATTAAGCACGACACGGAGAAAATAGACAATATATTTTTCCTTTCTCAAAACACTAGGAGAAAAGGGCATCCAATGAAGCAATCTTAAGAGGAGATTTAAAATAGGCAAATGAAGGCCTGTTTTCACATAGCACATAATATCTGGTATTCATTACCTCATGGCATGGTGATGGCTACTAATATGAATGGCTTCAAAGCAAGGCTGGTTATCTTCAGATTTAATGTTGCCTTTGGTTTGGGCACAATATGCCTCCAAAGAGGTTATGGGAACAAGGGCAGGGGGGGATATGTCTCCTTCTGCCACTTAAAAGTACTCGGAGACATGTGGATGGCCATTGTGATAAACAATTTTTTAATTTATTTTTCACATTTCTGAACTACTGGTACCCGACTTCCTCAGAGAGGTACTCTTAGCAATATACAATAAAACATCAAAATATAAAAAGCAGTATACACTGTAAAAAATGAAATGTTAGAATTAAAATTTTTGAATTTTTTTTTAAAATTGTTAATTAGTTGGCAAAGGAAGGCCTCTAAAAATGCTGAATTAAGGTAAATTTTGGCCAATTCAAGAAGATTCCTATTATGTAAGATCAAAATTACCATATGTGATCAGGTTTGGTTTTTAAAATTGCCCAACAAATTGTATAAAAAATAAATCAATGAATAAAGCAACATGCCAAAAATATATTTCTCGCAACCCTTATTTTTCTCTATACTTACTGCTAGTTCCAGCTGTTCAGAAGTACTATTTTATGGATTATGCAAGGAAAACAGCCCACTCATGTTTAAAAAGATATGTTCCTCAAAATAAAGTATCTCAATTCTTTGTTACCTGATATGTCTTTCTGCTTAAACTGGATAAATCACTTGATTTGTCTTACACTGTCTTCAAACTTAAAATAGATTAACATATTTTATTCCTAGAAACTTGTATTTTTTTTCATTCAAGGACATTCTAAAAAGCACTTGGCCACTAATAAACATTTTAAGGTATTTATCAATCCACCTCCTCTGTTTCTGTTCTTTTATATTTATCCTTAACAAATTGTAGCTTATGAAATCATGCTTAAATTAGTTGTATTTCACTGCATGCAAATAGTTGCCTGTATTGCAGTCCTTCTTCCATGTGAACAGTAAACCAAAAAAAGGAGAGGTGAAATGCATTCTGAGAATATGTTTAAGAAAGAAAGAATGGAAAGCAGTTTTACAATATAATTTGTTCTAATTTGTGAACATTATTGACATGTTAAACTTGCATTATTTATTTTGTTGTGCAAAAGGCAAAATGAATAAACGGCAGTATTGTAATACATATATCTTGTGGTATAGTTAATTATATTTGATTTCCTGGTTTTATCAATAAGAATTACATGTGCTTTCTGTGGCTTACTAATTGACATTATGATACAGAAAGTGTTGTATCACTTAGAGCCAGTTTCTGTAAGCTTGTTTTGCTTCTCTGTACATTTCAGATTTCACAGCTTTTGTTTTATTAGATTATATTTTTATATCCCCTCTAGGGATCTCAGAACAGTAAATGTGGGTTCCCAACAACTCTGTAAGGTCAATGTTAGTAGATGAGCGAGGAATTTTGAGTTTGAGATCAAACTCAATCTGCTATACCAGATTTCTAGTCGCAAAGAATGCATCTAAGGATCACCATTTTTAGAAGCTGGTATGCAGAGTTCTAGACCAGGGTTCAGGAATCTGCGGCTCTGGAGCCTTATGTGGCTCTTTTAACCCTCTGGTGTGGCTCCCTGTCACTCAAAATAGGCGTCACAACTGCTAATGTGCGACACCCACCAGCATGCAATTTATTGAGCTTTTCAACCCCCGTTAGGCTAACCATGGATAAATACAGAAAAAAATTTTTTTTAGAAAAAAACAGAACATTTAATTCAACTACTTATGCTAGTTTTGTGGCTGCTCAAGAAATAGTCAGGCACTGGAAGAGTTTTGTGGCTCCCGGTGTTTTCTTTTCTGTGGGAAATGGGTCCAAATAGCTCTTCGAATGTTTAAGGTTGCAGACTCCTGTTTTACTTAAAATTTCTCTGAAGGTTAAGTATATAAAGAGAAAATTGAGTATAAACTAATTCTTTGTAACATGTCAAGAGTGAAGCAAACATGGTTCCTATATTAATTCAGCAGTATGGCAGAGGTCACGCTACATAGTACTCTATACCAGCCAATGAAATATTCTTCTGTATTTCGTTCCTCAGCAGGCAACCTCTTTCCGCCGTAATCTTAGTTCTCCACTGCTGCTACATGAACCACAGCCCCAACCAGCCCCAACCAAGGAATCGCCTCCTGCAGGTAAAAATTTGGCCATTTCTAAAGGCAGTAAACCTTCTGACAGAAATTCAATCACAGAAAATGGATGGTGAGGTACTCCCAGGCTGCTGACTCCTAGAGCTGCCAGCCAGGGCTTTCCAAGGGAAGGGTTCAAGATGGCAGATATGCATGTGCAGTGCATGTAAAAAAGGGGTGGGGTTTTGGGGTTTCATAGTTCTCATCTTCTGACACCCAACCTCTAAATTGCCTCTGCTGCCTCCTCAATGGATATTAAGGGGTAAGAAAGAATACAGAAGAAGCAGTGAGAAAATGCAGGAGAGTTATACATGGAAGAGTTATTATGGTTCTGGGATCATCAAGTAAAATGTCATGATTGAGGCAGGACAATTGCATGGAAGGTGGGTGGGTGGGTGGGTGGGTGGAGGTTCATTTTGGAATTTAAATCTATTTTTAGCAAATAGATTCTTTGTCAGGGAACCAAGTAGAAGAATTTGACTGGTCATTGCAACTCAGATCTGTCCTTCCACATTGTAACCAGAAAGCATGGTGGGTTAATCTGGTTGATGAGAACAGATTTTGCTCATTGCACAAGGAATTATACAAATCATCCAGGACAGTATATGCTTCGCGAAGTACAGAATAATAGAATAAAGTGACCCTGCTTATGACAGCTTCCTTTGCTTCTCCTTTGTACATGACAATCCAATTCTAAAATGTATCTGGTTTACCAGCAGGCCCCAGTGGAAAGGTAGATCCCGTTTATGAGACTTTGCGCTACGGCACTTCACTGGCCTACATGAATCGCTCCAGCTTCAGCAGCACCTCAGAGTCCCCCACCAAGAGTCTGGTATAGTCCCTAAATTCAAAGATTTCATTTTGGTAACATTAACAGGTCCCTGATGAACACACTGGGGTTTGAGGGAAACCCACTTGTGAAATCTAGAGAAGATAGTGCGGAAAACTTTATTGGAAATGGATATATGTGAAAAGGATACGAAGAAAGGTAGAAACTGAGTAAATCAAGAAAGCAATACACGTTTCTTTCATTGGTACTCATTCTATAAAGAATCATGATCAGTTTGAGGGAATGTATAGTCAAAGCAGGTAGCAACATTCAGCCAACCTTGGCTGATCTCAGAGAGGCATTTATTTCTTCCAGAATGAGAAGGAGGAACTAGTTCAGAACACAGAAGGCTCAACAGCAAGTGGATCAACAGCAGAGGAAAATATGACCGATAATGGTGAGTAAAATTCCCATCCTCACTTACAATGTAACATATGTAAAATAACTTATTTTCTTAACCATGCCCAAAATTTACCTTCATCCAACCACATACATGTGAATATGTGTAAGACACAATAAGAGGGATGGCTCAGCCTGTGTCAATGCAGTCACCCTTGCTCCCTCGCTTTCTCCCCCCCCCCTCTCTCTCTCTCTCCCTCCCTCCCTCCCTCCCTCTCCCTCTCCCTCTCCCTCTCCCTCTCCCTCTCTCTCTCTCTCTCTCTCTCTCTCTCTCAATGGCTGTACTAAAGGCAAGAAATCTTGCTTTTTTCTGACTCTATCTTCTTTCACATATTGTATATTTTGTTGTGCATGATTACATCCTTGCTTACTGTTTGGTAAGCTGATACAGTCAATCCCAAAAATTGTTCTAACGCAAATTCACCCCTTTGATCCTAAATTATATTATGGAAGGCAAGACTGGCTCAGAGATTAAAGCTTATGATTTAGAATGCCTTCAATTCTCAGTGTTTTGCTAAAGGCGAGGCTGAGGCTATTTTGGAATCCTTTAAAAAAAATCCCCCTGCACAAACACTCCTAATTGCAGCAAAAAGCATTTAATTAAAATTTCCTCTCAAAGCTAGGTCTTGCAAAAGGGGCTGCAAAAATCCAGTTTTGTTAGCCCCTAGTCTTTGCAACCTGAAGAACATCATTTGCCCAGATTTTCTGTCAGTGACTGCTTCTCTGATTTCTGGGTATTGTTTCTTAGTGAATTTCCAGATCTCTTATCATCTCTGATGTTGGAGTGCATCCTTCTCTGGGAAAAAGAAAAGAAAAAAATATATGTTTTGTTGCATACTAGAATGATAAGCCTTCATATCCTCTGCCTTTTTTTTCCTTTCAGTTTTCTCAATGGCCACAGAAGGAGATAACCCTGTATCGGAAGAAAAGAACTCAGGGCAACAGGTAGAAAATATACCCATTTCATTTCAAGATTGAGGAAAAGCAGAGATTACCCCAAAAAATATAGGATCTAGCTCCTTCCTCAGATTTTTCTTTCTAGAGAAAGAGGGAAGAAGGAAGGCAGGGAAGGAGAAAAATTGCGCACAATAATGTTATATTTTTATTTTATTATATTTGGCTTTAATTCCTTTTTAAAATTCAAGAGCCAAAAAGATTATTTAGTACAGTAGTTCATTCAACTTTAAAAGTAGAGTTTCATGGAACACATGCCACAACTTTCCTTTTTTAAATTATTTTCTATTGTGGAATAATTATTTAGCACTCCAACCCAGAAATTCTCTATCCTTTCTTGTCAAAGTGTAGTTATTTAGTGATGGTCCACTCTAATAAACTTCCTTAGTGAGTCATGAAGGAGACAGACATTTTATATGTGTGTAGAATTTCTTAAAGAAAATGTAGTGAGGGACAATGAGAATGACTGGCAAAATAACTCCTGCTAGACAGAATTAAGGGAATTGTGTTTAGTGTTGGGAAATGAAAACTGAGAAGGTTATGACTGCATTATTTGGAGAGATTTTATCCAAAAGAAGGCCATAACTTGTTCTCTGTCAGGAAGACATATTTTGTTTGAAAGTTAAGAACATTTATTGACGGCAATGGGTTCAATTTCTTAGGGACATTTGCTAAACATGTTTGGACAGTGTGAGTCAGATATTTGTCATCAGTGCTTTAATCTGGGTTTTCATATTGAATTCAATGGCTCAAATGCCATCCCCCATGATTCTATAAAGGTTCAGAGCTCTGCTTTTTAAAGAAACCAAGTGGCATATGTTCTGATTTTTTTTCTTCAAAGAAAGTTGTGAAAAATACAGCCAAGCAAAACAATCGATTTCAGGATGGATAGAAGGCTGGAGAAGGGCCCTTGTCAACTGAGCGTGTGACTCTTTCACACAGCTTTACTTTTGTGCTGGCTTCTGCCCTTTTCCTGACCCATTTCGCTCAACTGCACTCTTTCACTTTCACAAATTCTTTCCAACAAACCTTCACCATCTCTAGCATGGAAAGTAGCAAGTTCTGGTAATCATAAGATCTTTATCTGTCTGTCCTGTAATAGCATTTTGCAAAAGCTGTAAAATGTAGGAACACTTTGAATCAAATGGTATTTTGCTGTTTATTTCAGACTAGATCCCTAAAGATTACACCATGTGTCTCAAGGCTGCAATGTTTCTTCTTGTTATTTCTTTTTCCAATAGCCATCTCAAGGCTCTACACGTAAAGAGGTCTCACCCATGTATTCTTATGTTGCTCTGTACAAGTTTCTGCCTCAGGAGAACAATGATTTGCCACTGAAGTAAGTATGCCCTTATTCTCAGATAGCCAATCTAGAAATCCATAGCATGAGATAGGCAAAAAGTAGACTTAGAATAACTTTTTATTGTCACTTTGAATGAACACTAATTGGCATACATTATCAAATGAAATTTTGTTGCATATAGCTCTCAAAGGGTCTTCACCTCAAATGTACACTACATAAACATGAATGAATGAATAAACAAACAAATACAAAATTATGCATATATCCACATATACTATACATGACATGGAAAAACAACTCAGTCTAGTTTGGATGTATACATGTACATTGCAAAAGAAACAAA
This sequence comes from Coluber constrictor foxii, assembly GCA_038048745.1. Taxonomy (NCBI): domain Eukaryota; kingdom Metazoa; phylum Chordata; class Lepidosauria; order Squamata; family Colubridae; genus Coluber; species Coluber constrictor. The sequence goes on from CM075961.1 coordinate 79,839,950, forward strand.
TCTTGCGAGTTTACCAGATAGATGGCATAGGGAACAAAGCTGTTACAGAAATACTTCAAAATCTCCTCCCAGAGTGGAGCAGCAAAAACAGACCGTAAAGTGGGTTTGTGGGGTCTCTAACAATGCTTTGAGCTCTAAGCACATAGCTCTTATAAGCAGTATCCTGAATGACAATAAGTGAGTTTCCTATAATCTTCTCAGCTGTCCTTACCAGTCTCTGAATGGACTTTCTATCTGAGGCACTGCTACCACAAAACCAAACAGTGATGCAGTTTCTGAAAACACTCCCAATCGTGGCTCAAGAAAAAGTGGCATAGATAAAAGGAGAAAGATGTGCTCTCTTCATCCGATGCAGGAAATGCAGATACTGGTTTGCATGCTTCACTAAGGATGACGTGTGGAGAGACCAGTTCAGATTGTAACTTATCTGCACCCACAGATAATACTGTTGACCACCTCTACAGCTGCATCCTTGATACTGAGTGGAGTATGATCATGCTGACTCTTCCTAAAATCTACAATGATCTCCTTTGTTTTATCAACATTTAGAACCAGGTTACTTTTATTGCACCGGTCCACCAGAGCCGTCACCTCTCCCCTATATGCATCTTCATTGTCGTCCCAGGTAAGACCCACCACTGCCGTGTCATCCGCATACTTCACAATATGATTTGTAGCAGATTTGGCACGGCAGTCGTGGGTCATCAAGGTGAACTCAAGACACAGTCCTGTGGGGAACCTGCACTCAAGGAGATGGAGACTTTTCTTCCAACTCACACAAACTGAGGCCTATTAATAAGGAAATCCAGTATCCAATTACATAAAGGAATATTAAAACCTAATAGGCCCAGTTTGTTCACCAAATGCTGAGGAATGATTGTGTTGAATGCCAAACTAAAATCAATAAACAGCCTCGGCACATGAGTATTCTTCCCCTCCAGATGTGCCAAGCTAAGATGAAGCACATAGGAAAGTGATTCATCTATAGAGTGGATCTTCCAACAGGCAAACTGTAATGAGTCAAATGTGGGAGGAAGGCATGAAACCACATAGTCCTTTACCAATCTCTCAAAACACTTCATCATAATGGAAGTGAGGGCAACAGGATGGTAATCATTAGGGCATGTCATGATAGTCTTTTGGGGCACTGGTACAATGATGGCAGTCTTAAAACATGACGGAACCACGGCCTGATGCAACAAGAGCTTGAAGATGTCTGTGAGAACAGTGGCCAGCTGGTCAGCACACTCCTTAAGTACTCGCCCAGGGATATTATCAGCATCAGCAGCTTTCCGAATATTGACTTTCCTCAGGATCCTCCAAACAGGAGTTGTATCAGACCTGAGTGCCTGCTCATCAGGGAGGGAAGCAGCCTTCCTTGCTGGAACATTGTGGCTTCAAACCAATCAAAAAAACCCATTTAGCTTGTTTAGAGAATCCATGTCCTCCTTATATGTCAGGGAAGCTGCCTTATAGTCAGGAATGACCCGGATACCTTGCCACATACATCTCAGGTCCATAGGATCTTGAAAAATGTTTCCGACTAGGCCTGCTTTGCTGTTTTTATAGCACATCTCAAATCAACTCTTGCTATTCTAAGTGCTGCCACACCACCTGATTTGAAAGCCGTGTTTCTCACCTTCAATATCTCACAGACCTCCTGTGACATCCAAGGTTTCTTATTTGTTCGTATGACAAAAGCGTTAAGGACACTGACATCCTCCATACACTTTCACATATAAGCAGACACAGTAGAAGCATATTCATTCACATCAGTATGTTGTCCATTGACTGCAGCCTGTTTAAATATGTTCCAATTAGTGCACTCAAAGCAATCTTGTAGAGCTTCCATAGCTACTGCTGGCCACACTCTCACTTGTTTTCTAATTGGTCTCTCTCTCTGATTAACAAAGGCTCGTATGCTGGCATAAGCATCACAGAGAGATGATCTCGGAAGCCAAAATGAGGGTGAGGGGCAGCCTTAAATGCTTTCTCGACGTTAGAATAAGCTAAATCCAGGATGTTCCCATCCCTAGTGGCAAAGTCCACATATTGATGGAAATTAGAGAGGGCTGCTTTCAAGTTAGTATGATTGAAGTCCCCTACCACAATGAAAACCCTCTCCAGATGGATAGTTTGCAACTCATTGATAGTGCTATAAAGAGCATTCAGGGCTTCATTCTTGTTGGCACTAAGGGGAATCCAGTGCCAAAAGTAGTCAGTCCTTGTACTGTGAGACCTTGCTTAAAGGAGCTACACTCAAGATTAAGGCTGTGGTTGCTGGTGGGACACCTGCAAGTAATGACTCATGTACTTCTAATAGGCTATTTATTTTGCCCGGTGATTTTTATACTGTGGCATTCCCTACATCTCACTACCCAAAAGGCAGCTGGAGATAAACTAGACTTTGTCTGTTCCTGCAGGCCAGGAGATCGAATCATGCTGATAGATGATTCTAATGAAGATTGGTGGAAGGTGAGCAGAATATTATGGCAGAACACAGAGATCTGAACATATACTGTATTTCCCATATGCAAATAAAATATGCAACTCAACTTCTTATATGAACAAGTGCCACCGCATGAGTTTGACCAATTGATTGATTGATTGATCGATCAATTGATTTTTTTAAACCTGTTCATTCAGAAGCCCAAGGCAGCTTATTTAGCACTCCTTCTCTCCTATGTTTTCCCCACAACAACTCCATGAGCTAGATTGAATTGAGAGAGAAGGACTGGGCCAAAGTCTCCAATGAGCTTCGTGGCTTACCATGTACTTGAACCAGAGACTCCCTTATCTTAGACCAGCATCTTAAACATTGCACTACGGTGGTGACATCCTCTGCTCTTTCTGAAAAGTTCTGTCTTCAGAAGTTTCCTGACAGGGAAGGGACAGGATCCTAAAGATATGGGCGAGGGGGAAGGAAATACGTAGCCCATTGTGATTAAAGGCTTTATCTTTGAGGAGATGGATGATTCAGAAATGTGATAAATAGATGATAGATAGATAGGTAGGTAGATAGGTAGATAAAAGATCCCAGCTGCAGGTACAAAAGACCAGGTTCTCAATACCTAGGTATTCTAAAGTGGAGATTCTATCACTATAATTGGATAATTTAATTATAAACAATTATGTGCTTCTTTGGGGCTCATTTCCTCAACCCGAGATAGCCTGTGCTTATCTAAAATACTGAAACAAATACTGTATGGTTTGCAAGCAAGGAGGAAAACTATAGTGCCCTGGTTTTTATATATTTATTTCCGTATATAACAGAATAACAGAGTTGGAAGGGACCTTGGAGGTCTTGTAGTCCAACCTCCTGCTCAAGCAGGAAGTTCTAAACCATTTCAGACAAATAGTTGTCCAATCTCTTAAAAATCTCCAGTGTTGGAGTAGCCACAACATCTTGAGGCAAGTCATTCCACTGATTAATTATTCGGTCAGGGAATTTTGCCTTAATTCTAGGTTAGTTCTCTCCTTGATTAGTTTCCACCCATAGCTTCTTGTCCTACCTTCAGGTGCTTTGGAAAATTTGTTGCCCCCCTCCCCCACTCTTCTTTGTGACAGCCCCTTGGGACACTGTTGTCATATCACCCCTAACCCTTCTTCTCATTAAACATACCCATTTCCTTCAACCATTTTTCATATGCTTTAACCTTCAGTCCCCTAATCATCTTTGGGGCTCTTCTAGAGTCTCAACATCTTTTTATATTCTGGCGACCACAACTAGATGCAATATTCCAAGTGTGGTCTTACTGAGGCATTATAAAGAGGTATTAACCCTTCGCATGATCTTGATTCTATATTTCTGTTAATGCAGCCTAGGAGTGCATTGGCTTTTTTGGCAGCTGCAGCACGCTGCTGGCTTATATTTAAGTGATTGTCTATTAGGACTTGAAGACCCATCTTGCAGCAGGTACCACTTGTTTTATACCTGTGCATTTGGTTTTTCTTGACTAAATGTAAAACTTTACTTTTTTCACCATTGAATTTCATTTTGTTAGATAGGGCCCAGTGTTAAAGTCTGTCAAGATCCTTCTGTATCTTGAGCCTGTCTTCTGGAGTGTTGGCTATTCCTGCTAGCTTGGTGTCATCTGCAAATTTGGTAAGGCAGAGCCTTGAGGTATCCCACTGCATACGTACTTCCCTCCATGTAGAAAGTTCCATTAAAGACTACACATTGTGAGTGGTTGATCAGCCAGTTACAAACCATCTGATAGTGATGCTGTCTAACCTAGTGGTCCCCAATGTTTCTATGTCTACAGATTGGCAGCAGCAATGGTGGCAAGAGGGAGGAGATGGTTTTGCATGCGCAGCCTAGCTCCTGTGCATGTGCAAATGAAGCTTTGCATGCTTGTCCTCCACTTGCACAGTTCCCAACAGGCCGCAGACTGGTACTGGTCCAGATGTTGGGGCCCCTTGATCTGACTCACATTTCCCTACCTTGTCAAGTAGTAGGTTGTGGTCTACTTTATCAAATCCTTTACTGAAGTCCAAGTAAATTATATCGCTGGTCCACTATTTCTGTCACTTTGTCAAAAAATGCAGTACGATTTCTCTGACATGATCTGTTTTTGATAAACCCACGTTGGCTTCTGATTATGATTTTGCTTGGCTCTAAGGGTTCACAGATTCATTGCTTTGTTATCTTTTCCAGAATCTTTCCAGGTATAGATGTCAGATGGATAGGTCTTTTTCCTGGATCCATTTTTTCCCTGTTTTTAAAGATGGGAACTATATCAGCCCTTTTCCAGTCCTCTAGTTCCCCAGGGCTCCAGGATCTTTGAAAGATACGGTTCAGTGGTTTTGTGATCATATCTGCCAATTACTTTAGAACCTTGAACTGTACCTAATGATTTGAACTCTTCTCAAGTGAATAGAAATTCTCTTACCATTTTCTTGCTTATTTTGATTTACATTCCTAATTTGCATTTTGCAATTATTATTTTTTTTATAGGATGGACTGTTTTTTTCCCTTTTGTGTAAAGACAGATGCAAAAACTCAGTTAAGAAATTCTGCTTTCTCCCTGCTGCTTGTCATCTTCTTGCCATCTTCTCCCATTAATGGACCAAATGTTTCCTTTACTTTTTTTCATTTTTTACATGAAAAAAGCTTTTTTTGTTGTTATTTTTGACTTTTGTCACAAGCCTTAATTCATTCTGAGCTTTAGATTTCCTGAATTCATCTTTGCAGGTTTGGCTATTTGCTGATATTCTGCCTTAGTTATGTGCCCATTTTTTCACTTTTTAAAATATTTTGTCCTTTTTGTCATTCAGTTTATCAGAGAGTTCTTCGTGTAGCATGCTGGTTTCTTTTAAGATCTCTTATTTTTCTTCTTCATTGGAATTGTGCTAGACTGGGCTTTTATAATCTCACTTTTCAAAGTTTCCCAGGCTTCTTGGATTGTTTTCCCCATGAGAATTCTCATCTATGAAATCCTTCTGAAGCTAAGTTATTGAAATCATATTTTTTTAACATTCCAAAATAAATCATTGTGTAGTTCTTTGAATGGCAAAGACAAAACTAAGAAACCACACTGGACTCTAGTCAGTATTTGTTCCTTGATGTTACTCCTATCATCCTGCCCATGACCATTTTATTATTATTATTATTATTATTATTATTATTATTATTATTATTATTATTATTATTATTATTATTATTAAAATTTATATACCGCCCTTCTCCTAATGGATTCAGGGCGGTGTACAGCCAAGAATAAAAGCACTCCAATACAAAATTTAAAATATTAATAAAAGAATTAAATAATTTTGGCCCAACAAATTTAAAAAACCAATAGACAATTAAAATTTAAAACCCATAAAACTTTAGACTTAAAAAGAGGGGGGGGGGGGTTACGCCAGCCCAGCTTGACAAAATAAAAAAGTTTTTAGGGCACGGCGAAAAGCCCGGAGATCAGGTATTGTACGGATCTCCGGGGGCAAATCGTTCCAGAGGGCTGGTGCTGCCACAGAGAAAGCTCTTCCCCTGGGTGTCGCCAGCCGACATTGTCTGGCTGACGGCACCCTGAGGAGTCCCTCTCTGTGGGAGCGTACTGGCCGGTGGGAGGCTATCGGTGGCAGAAGGCGGTCCCGCAAGTACCCAGGCCCTATGCCATGGAGCGCTTTAAAGGTGGTCACCAACACCTTGAAGCGCACCCGGAAGACCACCGGAAGCCAATGCAGCTCACGCAGGAGAGGTGTCACATGGGAGCGCCCCCTTGCTCCCATAATCCCCCGCGCGGCCGCATTCTGCACCAGTTGGAGCCTCCGGGCACACTTCATTTGCTTAGCAATCAAAGAACGCAGAATGTTGGCCTGAAAAATTTTGCAAGTCCCTGATATACAGCCAAGTTTCCAACCAATCACTCTAAAAATGCTATATGTTGGGACCAAAATTCACAAAGGCAATAATGTTTGGATCTTCTGGGAGATGCAGTACCAACAAATTAGGAAAGTACAGATTGGGGAGAACTGATTTTGAGAAAGGCGATGAAGCTCTAAAACAGTATTTTAAAGAATCATCTTCACCAAATAGTAACCACCAGCCCTTATTGTGTAAAAGCAAGTATAATGGCAAATGTAATAGAGAAATTTCTACTTTGCCTTTATAAAAACCCTCCTCACAGGTGCTTTCAAACTATAACATGCAATAAAAATTTCAAAACAATAAACCCATTACAAAAAATTTAATTACATTGTGAAGAAATCTGATGAAATCAATACTTTTCTTTATTGACTTGAAAAAAGACAGCAAATATATGACTATGCATGTATTTACCATAAAGCAGAACAATTCTCTACGGTCAATTTTGCTTGCTGTGGCTCTTATTTACAATCCAGAGAATTACAGGCCTCAGTTTATAATTTTTAATTTAAAAGGCCAAGTTTCTATGCCTGCTGATGAGCAAGTTATAAAAGTATAACACAAATACTATCATAGACTTTTGTGCTACAGTGGTGACATTTTTGTTTTGCCATCTAGGGGAAGATGGGAGACCGTATTGGCTTTTTCCCAGCCAATTTTGTCCAGCGAGTTCGCCCAGGTGAAACTGTCTGGAGATGCTTTAGGACTTTCTATGGTAACAAAGAACAGGGGCAGCTGAGCCTTAAAGAAAACCAGGTAGGCATGTATGCCCCCAAATATAGACGTGGTCAAGTAATGCCCCTAGCCTCATTTTCACAAAGTCCATCTGTGACCAGCCAGTTCAAGTTTGGAAAAACATGCCCTGCCTCTTAGTTGGCACTTGCCTGAGCTGGAAGAAGTGAAAATAAAATGGAGTCATCCAATTGGTCCCACTCATAACTTTTCTAGAGCCGTTATGTGAAAAAGGTTTCCTACCCCTGAAGTAAAAGGTACTGTATTTTCCTGCGTATAAGACTACTTTCTAACACACAAAAATCTTCTCAAAAGTCAGGGGTCGTCTTATACGCCGGGTCTCATTCTCCTGTAACCAGGCAGACCAGCCCATAAGGCTCTGACGAGCCTTAAATGGCTCTGAGGAGGGTCGTCTTATACGCCCAGTCGTCTTATACGCCGGAAAATATGGTAATTTAAAATAAAAGGAGTCAAATATGATTCCTAGGAAATGTAGAGACAAGTCCATGTGTTTTTAAACAGGGTGGGTGGGGGAGAAGCTTGACTGGTTTGTTTTTAATTCTAACTTGTTTTCCTGGTATTGCCTGTTGAATCCTAAAAAGAACTATATTGATCCTAAAAAGGTTGATCCTAAAAAGAACTATATTTTTCTTCAGTCTTTGTAACCTGATGGACATCATTTTGCTAGGATAAACTTTGCTTTTTTTATTTTCTAGTAAGCTTTTGCTTGTTTTATCTGTTGATAGTATCTAGTAATTTTGTCTTCTGTCAGACTCTTGAAATTATCTTTTATTATTCCAAGAATTAGAGGCTTGTATAGTGACTCACCCTTCACAACTGGTGTCCAAAATATTTAAACTTTAGCATTCTTATTTCTGCTTGCACTGAATAGTCTTAATTTTACTTCATCAAGTATTGTTCTTCTTGTGGTCCAGGTTAAACATTTCTGATGATCCAGCTTTCACAACCGTATGTCACAACTGGAAAGCCATAGTCCTGATAATATGTACCATTGTTGTCAGTGCAATTTAACATTTAAACTAGTTATCTCCTAATTACATAATAATATGTCAGAATTACCAGTTCTCAAAGTTCTATATTTAGGAGCAAATATCTGTGCTTCACATTATGGTGATGAATTGGACATGAAGGTTTGTACAATTATGTGCAGTATTATTGCACGTAAGCTGAATTGTAGCTGAGGGGCACCTTGTTTGTGTATTGTGCAAAATCTTGGAACTAAGTTAGGCATTGGAGACATTTTGATGAGTCACAACTTTTCATTGAATCACTATGTAATTCAGTAGCAATGCTTCTTTGACACTTTCAGATGCATTATAATTCAGATGGACTATAATTCAGCAAAATGAAATTATCCAGAGATTGTACAAAAGAGATGTTCTAGCTTTAGTCCTTCAGTTGAGTCAGGACAGGAAGGCTCAGATTCCTAGTGGTCATCATAGCTTTATAACAGGTTAGAAAAAGCAGCAGATGGAGAAGGATGACTAATATATTCCCATAGAGAATTTAATAGTATTGGAGGTGTGCTATATATAAAGGTCCTTGGTGTATAAAGCACTTTGTCCTTAGTCTCCTTCTCTAGTGATTTTAATAGAAAGCCCTGGGATTAATTTTACAGCCAGTGAATTTTCCATTTGGACATTCCAAAGTCCTTCCCTCTTGAACATTCAAAACAAACTCAGCATCTCCTTGCAGCCATGTTGTTCTGACAGCCTGATGCTCCTGCATCCACTCTCAGTGTGTAGGATTTCAGCCAAACTGAATTCTTTGGTCCATTTTAATAAGTCTCAAGCAAACAAAGTTATGCTGAGGCAGTAAGGAAGGACTGGCTGCTACAAATAATGGAAGAAAGGAGCTTAAGGCAGTTTGGATGCCAAGCAAAGGATAGCCAGTAAGATAGTGGAAAGGAAGAGAGGCAAGCCAAGGTGAAAAATATTGGAGCACAGGACTAATTCTAATGTTAAGAAACACAAAGACAGTTGCTTAGGGCCGTTCATTTTGGAGTTTCCATTGAAAATGCTGCAATTATTATTACTATTATTATTATTATCTTTATTCATTAAATATGAAACTCAGTCATCTGAACATTCAAAAATGCATCACAAATACCATTGACTAGTGCTAATGGTTGATACAGGTTGCTGCCAGCATCCTAGGTATCAACCAAGTACCTTCTTAAGAATTGTTATTGTTATTGTTGTTGTTATTATGTGAGTAATACAGAAATATATCTAGAAATGTATCTTGTTGTGAGGTGGACTCTCACCCATTAATGAATTTTCTTAGTATTAGAATTTTGTTCTCTAATATGTGGAAGCCTTCACAGAGGGTTGGAAAACCTTATAACTAACTAGGAGTGTTAACAGCATAAATCCAAACAAAAATTAAGTTTAAACTTCGTATAAGAAGCACTGTAGCATCTCATAAAATTTAATCCAGAATTAGGGGATCCAGTCTCTTCTCTTTATTACAGCAGTGGGGCTGGTATATAAAAAAGTATCCAATACATTTCCCTCCTTTGTTTTGGAACCAATTTCTTACTTTTATTTTATTTTTTCCATACATACATTGCTATGGTATGAGGTTTACATATGTCATGTGTGCTATTTCTCTTTCTCTTTCTTGAACAGTCTCTCAATTATTATAGGAACTGATCAGGAAAGAAAGATTTTGGTTATATTTATATATGTTGTATATACCTCTCTTTATCTGCCACTTGAAATTTTGGATAATTGGTGAGACATGATACAGCTTGTACGATGAGTTGTACAAACCGCCAAAGTCCTCTGGATATTTTTACTATGAAGGTTGTAACCTTTATGGTTTAACTTTAAAAAGTGCAACTTCTTGGCCAGGACAAGAAGATTGTTGCTGAAAAGAACCTTTTGTTTTTGATTTTTAAAATGCCCATGAGAAGCATGGATTTTGGAATACTATTACTATCAAATATTTTGAGACAGAATTCAAAAGCTACCTGACAATAAATTAGAATCAAAAGTGACTGAATAACACTGAGCCAAAATCCAAACTTCATTTTTTTAAAATGCCTCCAAAACACAAAAACAAGGCAGTAAATAATATTGATTACTCCAAATACATACTTTAAATGTCACACTATGGAGTTCATAATACATGTACGTTTACCATTTCTGAGTCTTTTGATAACATTTAGGATTCTCCGCACCCCTTCTTCTGATTCTCCTAGATCTGTGTTGGTGTGGGAAGGACCAAAGAGAATGAAGGTTTCATCAAGGTGACAAGTGGCAAAAAACGTGGGCTGGTGCCTGCTGATACTCTGACAGAAATTTGAAGATGAACGATGAAGAGCAAAATGAGAGAAGTATGCACTAAAAAGAGGATGCCTACAAGGGGAGCGAAGCTGCCTTGTGTTCCTCTAGACCACCCCATATCGGAGCACCTGGGTAATCACTGTTTCACAGAATCTTCCCACTGGATCTTGCGAGCAGCTTTTGTGGAAGGGGTAAAAGAAAGCTTGAGGGGGAATTGGGAGCACCACTTGCTGTGTATCTTTATCCACGTGGGGCTGGAAATTCACTCCTGTTTGATTTAGTTTCTCATCACATTCACTGCAGTCTTTGTAAAGATCTTTGATGAAGAACTCACTGTCTTGTGAATGTGAGGGAGATTGCCTCTGCTGTAATTCACACCCTGTCTTCTTGTCTTTGGACCCTGACAATAGATGCCAGTTAATAATTAACCAGCCTTAACTTATCGGGAGGGATCTATCTTAGTGTAAAGCCCCCCTCCCAATTTCAGAAATTCTCAACAATGCTGTGTCGCATGCAAGCTACCCATGGAAATGCAAAGCCCTTCTCTGACTAAGAAGACCATGTGGTGTGTTGGTTTCTGTGTTAGTTTTCTTTCTCTGTATTTGTGTGACTGTTTGCTCACAATTCGTATCACCGTCTGTCAAAAAGATGATGTGGCCAGGCAATTATATATAGCCTTTTATTGGTCACATAATGAGGAGTCTTATTTTGGAGCCACTTCTGCTTAATTTTTAGGAGGCGAAGTGGTTTGCAATTCTGTTGTGCCCTTTCCTGGGTCCTGGGGAAATCATACAACTATGTTTGCTCCTCAGTGTGTAGTGGCTGACCCACCATATAACTGATAGCAGCATTGATAATTTCTCAGGGACCTTCCTTAGCCAGTCGCTTTTCTGAACTAAACAGAGAATATTACTGCTTTGCTCATAGGAGTTCAAAGATCCGGGTTACTCCAGATTTCCTTGTTTCCCAGCATGCTTTCAGCTATGTGATTTGCAGATATATTTTTGTAAAGAAGAAAAGGAAAAAAAAGAAAAGAAGAAGAAAAAACAAAGTCTATGATTTGAAAAGAATTATTTAATATGGTATTTGCATAGACATCCCTAGTATGACTGAACTAGCATTTTTCTCACTTGGTTTGCTGGTTAAGAAGAGATGCCTTGTTAAATCCTATGGTTTCTAAGGCCTAGTTGGAATATATAACAGATATTGGCCTGAGAAAGATGACTCACACGAAATACTTCTGTGAGATAGACCATTGATCACCATTTAACTAATAATATGTATAACAGATCCAGTACACTACTAAATTCATTCAGACATGATGTACATGCATGGCTCATTTACCTGGGTTAAGCACTTATTTTCTTATATTGCATAATCAAACTAGGAAAACAGAGTTCTTTCCTAGGTCTTACACTGTGACTGTAGTCTATTAGTAGGTTATATTAGTACGTTAGCAATAGGTATTCCTTTGCTTCCCCAAAAACTCCAGAAATATATTTTCTTTATTTATACTTCAAGTTGTCCAAACAGTATACAAAATATACAGTTAAGTGCTTAATTCATCAGATATTTCCAAAATAAGACTTGGTGATTTGGTGATGATCAATACACAGCACATTCATGATATTCAGTAAACGTTTTCTATTTTGTTCTTTGGGAGTAGAAAAGCATTTTCTTGTTTTCTTACATAAGAACTATTAATGAGTAATTTTATTAACCTAATACTAAAACCAGGGGTGAAATGCTCCTGGTTTGGACCGGTTTGGTTGAACTGGTAGCGATGGCGGCCAGTGGTTCGGAGAACCGGTAGTGATGGCGGCACGAGGCTCCGCCCGGTCGCCATTACTTCCTGGTTCTAACCAGAAAGTAATCTTTTTTTACCCTCTGCACATGCTCAGAAGAGTTTGTGCATGCGCAGAGGGTCCACATGTGTACATGATGTGCAGCACATGCACTTCTGAACCGGTTGAGAAGGTAAGTAGATTTAACCCCTGGCTAAAACCATATCATAAAAGTCATCCTCGCACTATACGTGGTTTTGCCATAATCTATGATGAAAGACTGCTGTTACAATAAACAAACCCTGTTTGCTATCACAAATGCAAAATATAGGCATATGCACAATGCAACAAGGAAACAAATGATGATTCAGGAAGATTTGGTCAAGTATGCAAATTATCTGAAACTATGTTATTACTCAGCAATAGGACCAAAAAATAAATAAATCATGGAATGAAGAAATTGCCACAAGGAAGAAACTCTGATTCAGGGGTAGAATCTGATGTTGCGTTTAGAGATGACTTTTAGACTCCTCCATATTTAAGCCATCTCTCATATTCTGATGATCATTTAGTCATGCACTAGATAGAAACTCCACCGCAGTTTCTTTTTCATCAATTAGCTCCTTAGCAGTCAAATCCATCTTCTCACGGGAGAAGTCGTTAGCAAGCTACTCAATTCCATCTCAAAAATCAATCAGTAATTCTTTTTTACTTGAGATCAGAGTATTGTTCCAAGTATTTCCATATCATAAAGGCATCACTATATTGGCTTGATTCACATCTATATCATAGAATTTCTGCAACACTAAGCAATGACTTGCAAATATGATGTCCAGATTCCATAATCAGGAACTTCATATCATTAGAAATGCTTTCAGCAAATGAGCGTAGGCATTCAGTTGCCAAAAATTAAGCATAATGAAATCAAATAATGTAAATGCATGTATGAGTCAGACTCTACCTTGGGAAATTTATTGCTTGCAAAGCTAATATAAAGATTAGAATGTATTTAAATGTCAGTGTCACCAAATGGAAGCTGTAGAGGAAAAAGAAGCACTTAATATTTGTTGGACAATATGTGTTAAAGTATGGCACAATAAATCTTCCACCAAGTACACAGACTCATTTATATTGCCTTTTCTGGGTCAGGACCATGAAAATAGATGATATAAGCAACAAGAATATCTGCTGTACCAATTTTCCAAAATAAATATGTTTAGATAGAGACCAACAGTAGGAAAATCTATTTGGAAGATGAATTTCCTATTCCTGTTTTATTATGCATAGTTACGTTTGCACTATTTTTGAATTACTGTTGGATAGACTTTTTCCACTTTTTGTGCATTAATTTGGGGTTATCTCAAGCTAACCAAGCACTTGCTGAGTGTTTAGCCACTGTCTCAATAAACATGCAAATTTTACAGCATGCACAGCAGCATTCCTGAGGAGTTTTGCTTGGTTGTCAGGATTAAAAAAATTAGATCCATAATCTTATGATCCTCATGTCAAGAGTGCCAGGAGGAAAGTACATAGGACATAATATGAGATCTTCCAGCTGGAAGGTTTAGGTTTCCTACTGCACTAATTCATGTAGCAGATGTAATTTCTTCATTGTTCTCCCCTTTATTCTCCTTTAAAGGTTTTATTCAGTATGTTGGCATTAACTGGAACATATTGAAGAACATGATGTTTATTTCTTTTCTAGTGAAAAATGATACAATTACTTCTCAGTAAATAACATCATTGAAAATATCCCTGGTGGGGTCTATAAAATCGATTAGGAAAATGGAAAATGGGAGATGGAAGAACATGTGGCCAGATACTACTGACCCTACTTGATTAATAATCCTAATGAATCGGGTAACACAGAGGTGATCTGATAAAGAGTTCTCCAGAATAAACTGCAGCAAGAAGCAAGGTGAGATATAGAAGATGTGAAGGGAAAGAAATATAATCAGAATTACATTATGAGAAAAGATGTTTCTCTTGATAATATACTGATTTTTGGAGTTCAAACCAAAAGATGTGTTTACTTGCCCGGTCGATCTCCTGAGCTACCGATGCTTGAGGGTGGATGGGGAGTTTATTTATTTTTTCTTCATTGGCTAATTGTCACAGCAACAACTGACTATACATCTAAAACAAGCAATGCCATGTCAATATATTTTCCTTAGGCTGTGTGAGAGACTGGTCACAAAAACATTCAACATACATTTGAAATCTCCATTGTACAGAAAGTGTAGCACACTTGATTCCTTTCTGGAATTCCACTCATCTAAGCAATAATGTTCAATTCCTTCATGGCTGCATATAGACATATATGTTTATAAATGGCATCTTTGTATATGTTGAAGAATGCATTGTGGTCAAAGGGGAGGAAATGGAAGAAATGTTCTGAATTAAATATTATAATGCACCAAACACTGTGATTGATAGGTTTTTCTTCTCCCAATTTAGTCAAAGTAATATTGGTTTTGTTATCTTTTGGTAAGATAGTTAAAGGTATGGTGAAGAATTTGTAAAGCCAGAACCTTATACTTGAAGGTCAGCACTTTGCCTAAGCAGTTCTTATCAAATGTTTCTCTATGTCTTAGCTTGGTACTTCATTCTTTAAATAATTGTTATTCTGCACTTGCTATCATCACCAAGCAAATGAAGTTTGCAGGCTATTCATATGGATCTAATATTTAAAATATTTGATATGTTTTCACACAACTGATAGTGTTCTTAACCTGAATATGTTAACAATCCAGGCTATTTAATATCTTGGAAATCTACTATTGGCAAGCTACTTGCAAATTCTAGAGTCCATAAATATGCTTATTTGTCCAGTATAGAGAGACATCCTGATCTGAAATACCTGGATGAGGTTATACAACTAATTGGGATAGTAATAGTAAACCTGCCTTTACACAGTGAAAGTGAATGTGTGTGGTGGGATAGAGCTCTGCTAATAATCTCTATGTACTGTATGTGTATAAGCCGGAAATTCAGATATAGGAAGTGGTCTTTTTAAATGTTATTCAGTATGTATATATTTGGTACCAAGTTTACAGCTACTTCCCCAAAAGTTTTATTCTTGTATCCCTGAATGTGTGAACTCATGTGTTTCTGAGTTTTGGGCTGTAACTCCTGCAGTTGGATTTTGCTTTGGCCTATATTAAGGCATTTCACTGTCATCTGTACCATTTCGTTTAACTTTCTTTGTTTAAGAAAATCAGTATAAAATAATTATATATTGTCATGTGTTGATTTTTCCACCTTGGCCTAGGTGGGTCTTTGATGGACAAAGAAAAGTACGGAGTACTAAGGTTTCACTGAATAAATATAACAGTTCTGAAATAAGGTGATGCTATGAAATAATTTTGAGACATGATGTCCTCAAGATCTCTATATTCCTTTTCTTGCAATATTGGTAAAATCTTCCTATGTGCTCCATACTGCTATTGGTGTTGATCACCTGCATGAGCACACATTCTTGCCACAAATATATACTTATGTTAACATGCAGCGTCTAAGAAAAATAACACTGGAAAAAGGAGAATAATATAATGGAATACCACAGAAGGGAAGGATGACATCACATTGATAAACATAAAAAGATATCCATTACATTTGTGCTGCAAACTCAATTGCAAGGTTTTTTCCCCAAAGTGATATATTTTTCCCAAGATCTATTCTTCAGCTTGTTACATTTTTTTTGTGGGGGTGATATTAATAAAGGAAAGCAGGCAAATGATAATGAAGTTATTATCAAAAGTGAAAAATGCAAATAGGTGTTTTCCTCTTTTGGTATAAAATTCATAATATAGTGTCCAACATTCGGTGTGGTCCTCAACCGGAAAGAAATTGACAGATCCTTTAAAGTTCCCCAGTCTGATATACAGATATATATATATCCAGTGAACTTAATTTTAAAAGAGCTGACTATAACAAACTCAGAAACAGCTTGGGAAAGATTCCATGGATGAAAATCTTAAAGGAGAAAGCAACTCAAGAAGCATGGGAAACTGAAAAAATAATAATAAAAGCCCGGTCCAGTACAACACCACTGAAAAAGAAAAATGAGAAATCCAAGAAGAAACTGTGGGTGCACAAAGATCTCTTCGATAAACTGAAAGACGAAAACAATAAATACAATAAATGGGAAGAGGGACACATAATTAAGGTTGAGTACCAACAAGTAATCCTGACTTGCAAAGATGAAGTCAAGAAATGAAGTAGACTTGCAACCCTAACCCTAACTCATTCTTTGCATCAGACTTCACATAAAAAGAAAATAGCCCAACCTACCAAAAACAACCATAAAAGAGACTAGAAATAAAAATTGAAATAAGCAATAAAATGATAAGACACCTGTCTGATCTAGATGGGTTCAAATCACTAGGATCTGGCAGATTATATCCCAGGATTCTGAAGAAGCTGGCAGTTGAGATCTCAGAACCATCGAACCATATTTTTTAAAGGTCCTGGAGGACCAAGGAACTACCTGAGGCCTGGAAAACAGCTGATGTGGTTCCCATCTTCAAAAAAAAAAAAAAAAGTGGGGGGAAACAGCCTGACATCAATGTCTGAGAAGATCCTGGAAAAAGATCATCAGAAAATAGAACTGCAAACACCTAGAAGCAAGTAAACCAGAAGCCAACACAGGTTTGTCATAAACATGCCAAACATCTTATTTCATTCTTCGATAAAGTGACTAAATTAGTAGACCAGCAAAATTTTGTGGACATAATATACTTTGATTTCAGTATTACATTTGACAAAGTAGACCACAACCTACTTAGTACAGAATGGAAGCCTGGTGGCGCAGCAGCTTAAGTGGTGTTAAAGTGACACCAGCTGCCTGCAATTATTGCAAGTTCAAATCTCACCAGGCTCAAGGTTGACTCAGCCTTCCACCCTTTCAAGGTAGGTAAAATGAGGACCCAGGTTGTGGGGGCAATAAGCTGACTTTGTATAAAAAAGAACACTGCTTAAGGGGGGCCGAAAGCTCTACTAAGCAGGTCTATACAAAAGTATGACGGCTATTGCTTAACACATTGTAAGCCGCCTTGAGTCTCCAGAGAAGGGCGGCATATAAATTACTTTTTTTTAAAAATGGGACATTTAGGCAGCAATCCTTGGCCATGCCCACTTTGCTCCCAGCCAACTGCCACTGCCAAATCCCAGCAGGCTTTCCTCTTACCCTAGCCCACTGCCAGCAATGGTCCACTGCCAATGACCCCCTGACCCTCCACTTCCAGCCATGCATCCCAGCCAATTCCCCAAGGCACAGTCTGACCCAGGCCTTTTGCTGCATCAGACAAATAGCCACCATCAAATCGGGTGGCAGACAGCAATGATTTGCTGTGTGGGTAGAGCACAATTGGTGGAGGGCAGGGCAATTGCAGGGGCTGGTGGGGACGGTGTGTGATGCAATGGGTGGCAGGCTGAGGTGGGACAGCAGGATCAGTATCAGCTGTGGAGGGGGAGAACAAGATAGGTGGTGGAATTCGACTGCTGGCGGAGGAGGGGAATCCTGGGGACTGGAATAAAGCATAAAGTGCAAACTCCAAAGCAAAAAGGCACTAGTATAAAGCTGTCTGGAAGGGCAAGAACACAAATCTGTCTGCCAAAATCCCGCAAAAGTCATTAATTCTCAATCCTTCCCTTGCACATACATGCATAAATAAATGAACGGTGGATAAGGCTTCCCATTTTGTGGAACGGAGTGGGCGGCAAGGGTGGTGACTGGGGTGTCAGTCCAGGAAGCCACAGTTGCTCTACAAGTTTTTTTTAAGCACTCAACAAGGTTTTTTTTTTAAAGCCACTCCACAAAATGGGAATCTCTGCACACTGCCACAGAACTGTCCATTTGGCATTTGGGCGGGAGCCAATACACAGAGGCAATGGCAGAAGATGCCAAAATGGGAAGCTCCCACCCACATTTAAGCCAGAGTTTGCTCCAAGTGGGTAGTTTGACTTTAGCACTGGGTGGGCTGGGCAAGGGGGATGCAGCAGTAGGTGGGAGCTTTCCATTTATGCATGTATGTGCATTGGAAAGAATTGAGAGAAAAATGAATTTTGGGGGGTTTTGGCAGACAGATTTGTGGTTTTGCACTTCCAGATAGCTTTAGAATAGTGCCTTTTTGCTTTGGAGTTTGCACTTTATCCCAGTCCCCAGGATTCTCCTCCACTGCCAGGAGTTGGGTGCCATCGCCTATCTTTCCCTCCCGCTCCATAACTGATATTGATCTTGCTCTCCCACCCCAGTCTGCCACCCATTGCATCACACACCTACAGCCCCAGTGATTGCCCTGCCCTCTGTCAATTGTGCACTGCCCCCATGGCAATATTGCTGCTGTCTGCCACCTGATTTGATGGTGACTGTTTGTCCAAGGTAGCAAAATGCTACGGTCAAATTATACCTTGGGGAATCGGCTGGAACACAGGGATGGAGGTGGAGGGTCAGAGGGTCATTGCCAGTGGATCATTGCTGGCAGTGGGCCAGGGGAAAGCCCTCTGGTTTGGCAGTGGCAGTTGGCATTGAGCAATGTGGGCACGGCTAAGGATCACTGCCTAAATGCCGCATTCTGTACCAAGAAGTAGATTGTGGTCAAATGTCTTACTGAAATCAAATTATAATATGTCCACAACATTTTGCTGATCCACTTTGTCAAAGAATGAAATAAGATGTTTGGCATGTTTTTGACAAATTTGTGTTGGCTTCTTGTTATAAATTTACTTGCTTCTAGGTGTTTGCGGATCTGTTTTTTTTATGATCTTTTCCAGGATCTTCGCAGACATTGATGTCAGGCTGCTTCTGCCCCCCCCCCCTTTTTTTTTTTTTTTTGAAGATGGGAACCACATCAGCTGTTTTCCAGGCCTCAGTTCCCTGGTCCTCCAGAATCCTTGAAAAATATGGTTCAAATGAGATCTCATTTGCCAGTTCCGTCAGAAACCTGGGATATAATCGATCAGATCCCAGTGATTTGAAATCATATTGATCAGACAGGTGCCCTCTTATCATTTTCTTGCTTATTTTAATTTTATTTCTAGTCTCTTATGGTTCTGTTTGTGGTAGGTTGGGCTATATTTTCTTTTTACATGAAGACTGATGCAAAGAATGAGCTAAGCAGTTCTGTTTTCTCTCTACTGCCTGTTACTTCCTTGCCATCTTCTCTCATTAGCGAACCAATTGTTTCCTTGACTTTTTTTGTTTCTTGTGTGTTGAAACTTTTTTTTACTATTTTTGGTATTTGTTGCAAGTCTTACTGCATACTGAACCTTAGCTTTCTTGACTTCATCTTTGCAAGTCAGGATTACTTTTTGGTACTCTACCTTAATTATGTGTCCCTCTTCCCATTTATTGTACTTATCATTTTCATCTTTCAGTTTATCAGAGAGATCGTTGTGCACCACGCTGTTTCTTCTTGGATTTCTTGTTTTTCTTTTTGAGAGGTATTATGCAGGACTGAGTTTTTATTATTATTTTTTTTCAGAGTTTCCCAAGCTTCTTGAATTGTTTTCTCCTTTAAGGTTTTTATCCATGGAATCTTTCCTAAGCTGTTTCTGTGTTTGTTAACAATCAGCTCTTAAAGTTAAGTTCACTGGATGTATATATCTGTATATCAGACTGAGGAACTTTAAAGAATCTGTCAATTTGTTTCAGGTTGAGGACCACACCAAATGTTAGACATTATATTATGAGTTTTATACCAAAAAAGGAAAACACCTATTTGCATTTTTCACTTTTGATAATAACTTCATTATCATTTGCCTGCTTTCCTTTATTAATATGATCCCCACAATAACAAATGTCACAAGTTTCAGAATGAGTCTGAAAAATAATCATCTTGGGGAAAAAATAACTGCAATTGAATTTGCAGCACAGATTTGATAGATATCTTAATTTTCATCAATGTGATGCCTCCCTTCTGTAGTATTCCTTATATTCTTCTCTCCCTCCCCCACAGCCACTGCCAATCTTGCTCTCCTCTCTCAGCTTGCAACCAATCACATCATGAACTGCCCCCAGCCCCTGAGATCGTATCTCCCATTGCCAATCATGCACTGTCCTAGCGCCATCGCTGCTGCCACCTGCCACCTAATTGCTGGCAGCTATTTGTCCAGTGCAGCAAAATGCCTGTGTCACACCATGCCTTGGGGAATGGGCTGGGATGCAGAGTTGAAGATGAAGGACCAAGGGGCCATTGGTAGAAGACAATTGCTGGCAGTGGGCCAGTGGAGGATGAAGGTCTGCTGCTGTTCAGTGGCAGTGGCTAGAAGCAAAATGGGCATGGCCAAGGGTCAGCACCTAAATGTCATAGACCTTCTTCGTAAGCTAAAAAAAAACCTGAAATAAACAGTATCACCACCAGAAGAGTTTGCAACTGACTCACAAACCACACTCAACAAGTAATGGTACTACATCTACATGGAGGGAAGTAAGCAGTAGGTTACCACACGCTTCCATCTTAGGCTCAGTATTCTTCAATATCTTTATCAATGATGTAGACAAGGGGATAGAAGGGGGGCTCATCTAATTTGCAGTTGACACTAAACTGGCAGGAATAGCCAATACCCCAGACTATAAGATTCAGGACCCAAATGGATCTTGACAGCGTTGAACACTGAGCCCTATCCAACAAAATGAAATTTAATGTAGAGAAAAGTAACGTTTAATGCAGAAAAAAACAAATATATAAGTACAAATTAGGTGAAACCTGGCTCAAAAGCAGTAACTGCGAGAAGATTCTTGGAGTTCTAGTAGACAATCACTTAAATATGAGCCAGCAGTGTGTGGCAGCAGTCAAAAAAGCTAAAGCAACTCTTGGTTGCAGAAACGGGGGTAAAGTCAAGATCACATGAAGTATTAGAACTGCTGTATAAAACCTTAGTAAGATCACATCTGGAATACTGCATTCAGTTTTGGTCACATAAAAAGTGTTGAGGCTCTGGAAAGATTTCAGAGAAGAGCAACAAAGATGCTTAGGGGACTGTAAGCTAAAAGATGAACGGTTGCAGGAATTGGGTATGGCTAGTCAAGAGAAAAGAAGGACTAAGGGAGACATGATAGCAGTCTTCCAATATTTGAGGAGCTGCCACAAAGAAAAGTGAGGTCAACTTATTTTTGAAAGTACCAGAAAGCAAGAAAACTAATCAAGGAGATAAGCAACCTAGAGCTAAGGAGAAATGTCCTAGCAGAACAATTACCTAGTGGAACAACTTTCCTTCAGAAGTTGTGGGTGCTTAATCACTGGAGGCTTTTAAGAAGAAACTGGAGGTCCACTTGTCTGAAATGGTATAAGGTCTCTTATTTGAACAGAGGGCTGAACTTAGAAGACCTCCAGGGTCCCTTCTAACTTTAATGTTGTGTTCTATACTTTATACATATGGCAAAGTTGTGCTTGACTAAAATTTATGTGTGATCGGTGGAGGATGAGAAAAGAAAAATGTGATTATGTGATATATAAACTAAAGTAATTTTTGCCCTAGATATTGTTGATGGCATTGTCAAGTCAATCAAGTGAAGTTAACAGTTGCATACAGAAAAGGAGAGAGGTAGATAATTGTGTAATCACAATTTCCTAGAATTCTTTCTGTATGCAGAGTCAAATTAGTATCTCATATTACAACCTTTATTTTACCTAGCATTCTTTATTAATCTTGCCAGTTTATGATGCAGTGTGCCATGCTACATTACCTATATTATTTCAGTTATAGGCCAGTATAAAATAATATAAAATAAGAATTGCACCCACTTCAGTAATAACAATGAAACAAACAGTAAATACAATATAAACATACTTAAAATCTAGCATTATCAACATGGCACTATAACATTATAATACTAAGATCTTCATATAAAGATTCTTGAATTAAAACTAATTAGTTGCCAGGTGTCCACTATTTGAGCGGACAGTCCACTTTTTTCACATTATGTTCACTATTTTTTTTCACAAAATAGTGGACTTTTTTTTATTCAAAAGCTTTATGATGAAATGGTACATAATCTAAAACTGTAATCTAAGAGAATAAGGATAGAATCGCGTTTTGTCTTTTTTTTCATGTTAGAATGAGACAAAGATCAAATATCCATTGAACGCTAAGTTGTTTCAATCTAATTGATCGCAATAATCCTCCAACTTTAGAAGAAATGATGAACATCTGGTTATTATCACCATGGCGAGAAGAACTTCCACCCAACACTCTTCAATGAAATTTCTGCCTTAGAAGAAGTTTATGTTCATCTGCAGGGCGATTCATCCCTTGATAAGTGGACGTACTTTTTCAAGAAAGAGCCAGCTCCAAGTTTACTGAAACTGTTCCAGTATTGTGCATCAATTCCGGTATCAAATGCAAACATTGAACAAATTTTCAGCGTCATAGGAAATTTGTGGACTGACGAACGTAACCGACTGCTTATACCATCCGTTCGAAGTGAACTTTGTATATTTTTTAATATTTCTCAACGTTGTACTGAAATTAAAGAATTATTCCTTAAACACAAAGAATTGATCAAAGCTGCACAGTCAAATAAAAAATACACACGACAGCAAAGTAAAATGTAATTTAATATTTTACATATTATTATATTTGATGTTTTGAATTTTAAGTAAAGTTTTGAAGTGATTATTTTAATACGTTTTAAAATGTTTGTAAGAAAATATATAATTTAATATATATTTAATATATAATTTTTTTAATTTGTTTACTACTTAAACACACACACACACACACACACACACCCGCTTGTCCGCTATTTTTTGGAAGCAGACCTGGCAACCCTAAAACTAATACTGTAAACTAAGAAGCAAAAATATAATAGAAAAAATGACTATAAAGACTAAAGGATTATAATTAAAGTTTAATAAAATGATACATAAAATATAGAAATAGTTCTCATCTAATTTATTTATTATCATAGTTCAGATGCAAATAAAACTTAAACTCTGGTTTATATATATGTGATTACACAAAATTTTGCAACTGCAATGGAAACGCTGGTTTTTATCAGAGTGGAGACAGCAGGCATATAAGATCTGTAAGATTTCGCTGGATAGGCTAAACTCCCCACCAAGGAGAAAGCAGTGTGTCATGCAAAGCAGAGGTGGGTTTCAGCAGGTTCTGACCAGTTCTGAAGAACTGGTAGCGGAAATTTTGAGTAGTTTGGAGAACCTGGATAGCTCAGCAGACTAATGCATTGTAATTAACTCCAGCTGTCTGCAATTACTGTAAGTTCGAATCTCACCAAGGCTCAAGGTTGACTCAGCCATCCATCCTTTCTAAGGTAGGTAAATTGAGGATCCAGTTTGTGGGGGCAATAAGCTGACTTTGTATAAAATATACAAAACTATGAAGGCTATTGCTTAATGCATTGTAAGCCGCCCTGAGTCTCTGGAGAAGGGCGGCATATAAATCAAATTTAAAAGAAACAGTAGTAAAAATTCTGACTGGCCACGCCCCCATCTATTCTCTGCTTCCTGAGTCCCAGCTGATCGGGAGGAAATGGGGATTTTGCAGTAACTTTCCCCTATTTGGAGAGGGGATGGAGATTTCATAGTATCTTTCCTCTGCCATGCCCACCAAGCCACACCTGCCAAGCCATGCCCACAGAACAGTAGTAAAAAATTTTGAAACCCACCACTGATGCAAACCCAGAAAATTGGGCTGATAAATCATGATTAAATGAATGGACTCCATCTTTTACTTTGGATCTTCTGGGCTGCCACACTTGGTGGATGGGTATGCTGTGGGAAACGGGAGGGTCTCTCTCTGGGCACAATGAGAATGTATCTGTTATGTTCTGGGTGAAGAATGGAGGTGAGGCCAGAGTGATTTCTAACAGTTCTTTATTCAACACTGCTGGTGAGGCAAAAATGGCACTGCCTGACTGATACAGCTTCTTTTATATGAAACTGATCAGCCAAACAACCAACTAGGAAAGAATATTTTCTTGCTCCAACAGAAGAGCAGAATAAGAACTTCAACTGATCACTGTACACTATATACAATACATAACACCCCTGCCCACTAAGATGGAGCATTATAGTGATAAAAATAACACTTTAACATATGTAGTCTTTTAAATAGGCAGAGCGGCGATGTGTCCATCCCGACCTATGAGGTTCTGTCTCAAAACCATTAGTTCCAGAGCCTTGACAAGGTGGAGTGGTTGACGCTGCTTCGGGGGCGGCTTGCTTATGGCAGTAGCAAGGGCCTGGTCACTGGTGCTTCTAACAAAGGGAACCGAGTTGGCAGGCATCTGTGCCTCATCAGAGTTCCTTGTCGGTATCGTTGTTTTTGGTGGCTGAGTTGGCATGTCCTTAGCCATGGTTGTCTCTGGTGGAGTCCATTCTGGCTGGTGACAGCTGTGCAGTTGGTCAATGTGGTGGTGTCACAACCTGCCATCTTCGAATGCCACCCTATAGGAATGCAGCCCAGTAATGTCCACTACCCGGGCAGGAATCTAGAAAGGGCTCCAGTATAGTTGTGGGTGTAGACAAGGTTGCCTGGTGAGAATGACTGGGACTGGCTGGTCAAGTCTGCAGGGACCGCTGGGGACTAGTTCGGGTGCAGCAGGTCCAAGTCAGTCTGCAGGTAGCAACCCATCAGAAGTTTGGCCAGACTCCTGTTGGTGGTGGAGTTTGGTGTGATGTGCTGGACCAAGAGATACTTGACAATCTGTGTTTGCCAGTCCACTGGGCCCATCCTTGCCAGTGCTTCCTTTGCTGATTGGACCATCTGCTTAGCCTGCCCTTTGCTAACAGGATGGAATGGTGCACTCCAGGAACAGCTCAAACTAGCTTGATGTGAGCTGTGGCCCGTTGTCTGAAACAAGAACGTCTGGCAGTCTGTGGGTCACAAACAGCCTTTTAAGGGCCTTGATCATGGTGTCTGATGTGGTCGATGTCATGAGTACCACCTCAAGCCATTTTGAGTAGGTATCCACAACCACCACAAAAGTCTGTCTATGGAAAGGCCCCGCTAAGTCAATATGCATCCTTGAATAAGGTGTCTTGGGTGCTTCCCATTCGCGTGCTGGAGCAGATGCGGGGGGAGGGGAGGGGGCTGGCCTTGACTCTTGGCAAGGCTGACAAGATGCAACCCAATAAGTGATTGCCTTTTCTAAGTTGGGCCACCAGATATAACTGCGGGTAAGTGCCTTCATCCACACAATGCCATCCACACATGGAGAGCTTCCAAAACTGGCCACCACAGCCTCTGGGTACCACCACATGAGTAGGCAGCCCAGTTGAGTGGACAGCTCATATTGCCAGGTGTGGAAAGGAAGGGTCTCTGCACTGACTGGCCCCTTCCGCCACCCCCTCCACACCCAGTTGAACATTTGAGCAATGACATGGTCCTTGGCGGAGTGTGCAGTGATCTCCAATGCCATAATGGGGCCAGACAGCACGTTTTCAATTAATAAAAGCAATGATGTTGTGGAGGACCTGGATCCTCCACAACAGTCGGGAGTGGACAGTGGTCTACTCCCGACCACTGACCACACAGTGGTCAGTGTGGCACAGTGGTCAGTGAAGCCACTGTGTCTTACCCAGCTGATGCATGAGGTGCTAACTGTATGAAGCTAGGAACATAGAGTAATGCAGCATGCGAGGGGACAAGAGTTGTAGCATTTGGCTGTCCCCAGTGAGCAGATCCAGTAGCTGATTGGTCATATGGTGAAATGGTTTGCCATAGAGTTATTCATGGAAGCTTTTGACTCCTGCGACCATGGCCAAAGCTTCCTTGTCCAGCTGGCTGTAGTTTTGTTCAGATGATGGTTCATGAGAAGAAAGCGATTGGGGCCTCTCTTCCATTCAGGAATTGGTGGCTTAAAATGGCGCCAGCGCTGAATGGAGAGGCATCGCAGGTGAGAACCAAGGGAAGATTCTTGTTGTACTGCACCAGGACACTGTTTGAAGATAGTAGCTCCTTGACAGTGGAGAAGGCAGCAGCTTCTTTTTGGCCCCAGAACCAAGACATCTTGTTGAGCAATCGATGGAGAGGTTCAGCTACGGAAGCTTTGTGCGGCAAGAAGACAAGGTTGAATGAGATGGGTGTGCCCATATACTTGCCCAGGTTTTCATCAAAGATGTCTGCAAAATGAGAGATTAAGGCCTCAATATCAGAGCCACTGGTGCTCCAAGATCTCAAGGGCTGGACTGAGAGCTTGCCCTCCGCTGCGCAGGACTCCGGGCAGCCTGTGCTATCATCTGGGTATCCTCCGTGTGGCCTGAGAGGGATGGCAAGGCTTCTCTGGTGGATGAGGCTTTAACCCTTGCCCTGGTCTTGTCTCTTCTACTGGAAACCTCTGGATATATACTCCCAGTCTTGCCTGGCTCCCCACAGGAGGCGGAGGATGACCCTGCTGCATGTAGAAGTGTGGAGGAGAAAGTTTGCCGGAAGCAGTTTCCTCATTGTCCAACTACACACACACTTGACTGCCAACAGTTTGGGGAGGCGAGGCGCTTGTGGGGCACTGAATTGTCCCCATGTCCAGTCTCAACCCACCCATCCCAAGTCAGCCATGCCCAGTGAGTGACATCAAGCTGGCCATGCCCACCCAGTCACACCCACTTAGTCACAGTGACCCAGTTGTGACCACCCAGCCATGCCCACCTAGCTGCTGAGACTCGTCATAGTCTTACATGCAACTGCCCCTTTGAGGGCAACCATAATGCTGATGCAGCTCTCAATGAACTTGAATTTGACACCCATGCATTTTATCTTCTTAAATGTTACAATAAATGTACCTGTCAGCACTTCACACTGCACTTCGAAACCTGACAGTACCTTTTTGTGGGGAGATATAGTAGCCCCTTCATCTTTTCCCTTTTTCAGTCACTTGACTCTGATTCATTCTTTCCACATAATGGCAAATTCTACACTTAAATAAGTTTATGAATTTGTTCTGACTGTGAAAGTCCTCTTTCTGATCCCTCCATATAATCCTCCTCTTGTATTCTACGCTGAATAATTTGCAATAAATACCAACTTTATTTCTCGTATATCTTACAATTTTTCTCTAAATCTAATTACTAAAAGGATGATGGTTCAGAGAAATGGTCACTGAAAAAAGTAAAGCTGATCCTCTTCTCTCCAGCAGCTACCAATTTTGACCCTCCCCATCCCTAAAAAAAAGAGGAAAGAATTCCACAAAATTAGGTTTAGTAAGAAGAAGCTTCAATTAGATGTATGGAAACTTTTTACTTAAGACAGGAGGGAGATTTTGATGGGTCAGGAAAAGACAAGAGAGAAAAAGAATATTGAAATATATCGAAAAGAGAGAGAAGATGGGGGGGAAGTGCTTACTACTGGCTTTAACTTCACCTACCAGGTAGTAGACCCTGCTGGTGTTGATGATTGCTAATAGTTTAAGTATGCAAATATATTCTAAACTTGACATTCAGAGGTTCTTGTCCTTTATCCTAGAGTGTTAAACCAGCTTATCATTGTTATGTATATTCTAAATTCCAAATAGGACCCAGGATTTTAGCACCCTCGCTTGTAATTCCACCCTGTTATATTCCATTTTTCTCCCCAGACATCCTCCATCCTAATTATCTTGGTCCATCACTTCCTAGCCTGTGTTCATTCTTTTCTCTAGCACCTGCCTTTGTCCCAACCAAACTCTAGTGAAGATAATATATTGTAAGGACACATTGTCTAATGACATAACTGGACATCTTTCTTTTCAAGACTTCAAAGCCTCTATATATAATGTAGATAGAGCTGGCTCTGACATAAACCAGAAAAGAATTTTAAAAGGTTTGGCTCCATGACAATCTCTTTGGATGACCTTGAATTACTCCTCATTTATGGGAGTATCCTGCTTTATTGCTCCTGCTGATCTTTCCATGTGAGAAATGCTGTACAGTCTTTATCCTCATAATCCTGTAAGGGAGATCACAACTATTTTTATATTACCACACAAGAATAGTCATCTACTTTATTTACTATTCTTTATCTCCCTTCCATCTCAAAAATGTTCAGGGCAGGGCAGGGCAGGGCAGGGCAGGGCAGGGCAGGGCAGGGGAGGGCAGGGCAGGGGGGAAATGCTACCAGTTCGCACAGGTTCGGGCGACCGGAAGAAAACTACCAGTTTGCCTGAACTGGTAGTAAAAAAACTCTACTGGTTCATACGAAGCAGGAAATCTTGCTTTCTAGCAAATCTAAATTGCGCAGCACAGTTGTTCCCCCTCTTGGTGTTCTACTTACCTTCAAAAGGCTCCTTTTTCCATGTGAAGCGTGCATTTGGCGCACAATATGCATACACACGCAGCGTGTGTTTGGCATGCGCCACGCATGCGCGGGCAGTGAACCGGTGGCAAAACGCGGAGGATTTCACCACTGGGATCGGTTCTCACAATAAAAAAATACAGTTAAAATAATGACTTTTCAAGCAGTAAAATAACCATTAAACTATAAAGGACTATTGTAAGTATAAAAACTCATAAATAAATGTTAATGAAACTGAATTTAAAAAGTCTACTCAAATTACAATTAAAACCAGACCTCTGGAGACTGTTTTCTAAAACTGAAGAATGAGGAGCCTGCCTCAAGTTCATTGGAAGTTTATTCCAAAAAATCTGGTGCTACTATGGAAAAGGTCCACCACTAAACTTCTTGTGCAGTGGGATAACCTGCAATCCTCCCCAGCAGATTTTAGAACGTTGGCATTGAATGGGGTGATATCTCAATAACTATTTTGGACTTCATAGGTAAGTAGCAGTACCTGAGTCTTGGATGCTATCAACAGCATTGGGCAATGCTTACAGGGCAGCAAAAATGTGAGTCTGTCTGTCTTTCTAGCCCCCTTAGTACTGGATCACAAGATTTTGTATCAGCTGTACTCTACAGATCTTTTCAAGTGAAGCCCTATAAAATACATTTCAGTATCCAGCAAAGAAGTTACCAATGCATAGAATACTAACGTGATTGGGTTGCAATCTCTAAGTTTTATAGCTGATTTCAGGATATTGTAAATAGAAAGAGATTCATTGATCAGAATGAACAGGAGGCCTCAATTCATTAAGGACAGCATATTTTGGAATAACCAGTCTACCCCCACACAAACCCCCACAATTTTAATTACCTGCTGTGTCTACAGAAGGATATGAATATGTTTCCAATGCTGTAATTAAACCACCATAACTTACTAGAAAAGAATAGCTGACTTTTCCCAGGACCAGCCACTGCAATCAGAAATCCTCCAGATATTTTGGAGTGCTTTCTATCATCCTCAAGCGGTAAGATCAACTACAAGGGATTATGAAAACTGTCATTCCAAAACATCTGAAAGATTACATGTTGAATCTACTGACTTTCCTACACTGTTTCATTTTCTATTTAAAAAAGAATTTTGTAACTTTCTGATTGGTCGCAGTTGCCTATCTTGCAATTAGATTTTTTCCCCCCGTAATGAACCAACATATTTTCGATGATCTACCTAGAACAAATTGGTTTTTTTTTACAAGGTATACCCTTCCTTTATAGTATCTAAACGAGATGGTCATATGACATGGCCACTCTAAACATGATTTAGCCAGAATAACTGTTATCTTTGGCTTTTATCTTTGTTTTTATATTTCTTCTTTATTTTATTCTTACTGGAAAATAAACTATGAGTGGGTGGTTTGAAGACATATTATGTAAATAAATATTGGTGGCAGCTGCATTCATGCAAATATGTCCAAGGTTTTACACTCACAATGAAAATCATTTTAAATGGAATCACATAGGTTAAAATAGTCAACTGAGAAAGACACACACAGATGGAATAATAGCATAACTTCATAACTTAACAGCATAACTTCCAACAACAATGAATCGCAAAATTGTTCATTAAAAGCTTGTAATTTGGAATCTAAATGTTAAGATGAAAACAGCCAGTTTGGTCTAGTGGTTAAGGCACCAGAGTAGAAAGTAGGAGACTGTGAGTTCAAGTCCTGTTTTAACCATGAAAACTGCTAGGGGACTTTGGGCCAGTCACTCTTTCTCAGCCCAATCCACTTCACAGTGTTCCTGGAGAGAGGATTATATAACTGGGATGCTGAGATAGTATGGCCAAAGCATTTTGGTAAAGGGTATAAAAATATAAAAATGACCAATCCATGTATACTGGTGGAATGGTGAGACCATCTCTTTGGTCAGTCTTCATGGGGAGGGATTTGGGGGGGTTACCCTTATATTATTAAAAGGCTTGTACTAGGTAGGGTACAACGATCCCTACCTAGTTTTTAATTCCAGCTCCTGAGACTTAAACATTGCCATTAGCATATCAAAAATGCAGATGCCCAAATCAATGCCCAAGTAGAAATGTATCAAGGATCTGGAAAACAACGCAACTCTATCATCTAACACTTTTTTAAAGACTTCTAAAGTCTTCAAATGGCATTAGTTCAAGATGGGATCCACTGTGTGCTGAGGATGATAGGACAACTCATCTTCAGCGTGAGTGTATATCCAGAAACTACAAGTGAGGAAGAACAAAACATCCAGAGATCTTTGGAAGGTCTTCTGGCCCAAGACCAATAAATTGGTCCAAGACCAATGAATAGCATTTTATATTATTATATTATATATATAATATATTATTATTAAAATATATCTTAATGTCCATTTTCAGTATCCATAGTGAGATGTTTTTAATGGGATTGATGAAGAAGATATTTTTATTTTTATTTTTTTATTTATTTGTCAAGCATATATAAGATAACAGGTAAAAGTATAAACATAATTTGAATACATGAAAAGAGTAAAAGTAAAAAGGAATATTAGGACAGAGACAGTAGGCACTCTGGTGCACTTATGCATGCTCCTTACAGACCTCTTAGGAATGGGAGGAAGTCAACAGTAGACAGTCTAAGGTTAAAGTTATGGGGGTTTGGGGAAGAAACCACAGAGTCAGGTAGTGCATTTCAGGCATTGACTACTCTGTTACTGAAGTCATATTTTCTGCAATCAAGTTTGGAGCAGTTTACCTTAAGTTTGTATCTATTATTTGCTCTTGTATTGTTGTGGTTGAAGCTGAAGTAGTCATTGACAGGTAGGAAGACATTGTGGCAGATAATTTTATGTACTATGCTTAGGTGAGACCGAAGTCGGCATAGTTCTAAATTGTCTAAGCCCAAAATTTGAAGTCTGATGGCATAAGGTATTTTATTGCAGGTAGAGGAATGGAGGACTCTTCTCGTAAAATATTGAGATTGATACTCAAGTATAGTTCAAAACATCAATAGGATGAAGTGGTGGAAAAAAAATGAAAATTCTAGCTCAGCCCTCCATAATGTAATTCAACCTTAATAACTTTATGCATCTACTAAATTCTGATTTCCACCCAAATAATAAAGAGCTTGTTTGTGTGACACGGATGACCCAGGTATTCCTTACCCTAGCCAACTTTCTCCATAAACCAGAATGGCTTCAGAGATAGGAATACTTCATTTTCCCAAAGCTTCTCTAGAATGTTGTCTAATTGAGGAAGAGAGAAGGAATGGCCAATTCTCCAGTAATTTGCTCAAAGATGGAAGCTAGTTGATCAGAAGCGTTTTAATTAAAATTAACCTTTTAGTTTACTTGGCCATTCAAATGGCTGAATTTCAGAATTTAGATGACAGACTGATTCCCACCTACATCACAGTGAAACAAGTTGTGTAAACAAAGCCAAATAATGAATCTCAGCCATCAAAAATTTCCCTACTATCTATTTTACATAGTTACAAAGATACCCAGGCACACATTAAAACTATTTAGTAGAGACAACTAACTATATTCATGTTCTACTGTACCAAGTACAGCCTAGAAACCCCCATGAAAGTTTTACACTATAGTTCTGATAATCCCTTCCCACAGGCCTGGCATTCACCACTGATGAGCAAACCAAACTGAATAGGTCTAAATCTTATACTAAATCATACCATTCTGGACTTCGAAAAACCACATTCTTTTGTGGTACGCAGTCCTCGCTATACAGCCATACATTTAACGAGACATTTTAAGGCTAATCATAAATGCTCTGAAACAAATCAAGGTGACAGTCTTCTCCTCTTTGCCGTTTGTTATGCAAATTAGTCTGATTCATGTCAGTCCCTCATTGCCTCCTTGGGGGAATAGAGGAGACCTTGTGGAAAATGAGTAATCACATCAAATTGTCAGTGGCAAGTCAGTTTTTGATTCCAGGGAAATGAGATTTAAAGAGCAAAGAGGAGGAAAGGGGAGAAAAGCAGTTTTACTGCTGGCAGAGCAGCATTTTATTTTTTTTAATTTCTCCCACTTGGCCTTATTTAAATAGAACGGAAAACAAGGATGGGATACGTGGGAACTCACCTGTATGCTTCACTAGGATAAATTATCCATTTTTTATTATTTTTTTATTTTTTTGCTACTGATTGTCCTGCTCCAGATAGCAGGTCAAAGAGTTAGATGACAGCAGTCCAATTTGTGATAAGATCATTTTCTGTGGGGCCTTATGCCAAAAAGCCTTAGACAATTCTGCTAGTTATTCAAAAGGAGTGAAATATAGTAAAAATGATAATACAGAATCAAATTAAGATTTGATGTCCGTTCAGGTCTTTGAAATATATATCTATATATACCGGTATATATTCAAGGGCCTGAACAGACATCAAATCTTAATTTTAGATTTTAAATATTTAATCTCAATCAAATTATAGCCCAACATATGTATTAGTCATTCAATAAGCAACAAGTGAAGATCTATCTATTTGGGTAAATCTGTAAAGGTGCAAATTATTTTCACCCAGATCTTTTTACCTTCTGCAGTTCTGTTGGGCAATAATTCTCAGACATAAATTCAAATTTCTTTCTGTCTAGAGATTAATGGACTTGTAGATTAAGCATTCTGATATCATTTTCAGGACTCCCATAAATCCTTTCTGGAATGAATTTTATCTACCTGTCCATCTGTTCGATATAAACAAAACAGTAGCTGGATTAGCAGTTGAGAATTCAGATATAAAATTAGCTAATAGGCAATAGACAAATATATAATATGCTTTTCATTTCCTGCCTTCTCCCTGAAGAACAATTAGGCCAATCTTTGAATGATCCGAAGTATTTAAGTTGCTTAAAGCTACTTGAACTTGGAGAAGATTTCTGTGTTAACTGGAAGGTTCAGTACTTGGTTTTAACAAGACTTAAGTATGGGCTTTTACTGCCCTCTGCTGTTTTCAAGAAGAAGAACAATGACAAAAAATATCTTATAGAACTCAATTCATGTTGTTATATTTATTTTCCCTAGAACCAAGAAATGGAGATAAGTACTACACTCTGGAGTTGGACATTCCTGGAAAGGGAAATTTTGCCTTTTAATTTATTTTCTGCTTTTAGATATATCTTTCCAGTGTAAATTGGTTTACACTAAATGAGTCATATTTTTAAATAAGCAATACAGGATGGCACTAAATATGTTTATTTTTTTCCCTTTCATTTTGGCTGCTTGAATATGCCAGTTGATAAAGTTCAGACATGGAGTCCCCAGCCTGGGCTGCAATGCGGTACTGGGCCACGGCCCATTCTGAATCAGGCTGCAGTGGTGGGAGGTGAGTGCAAGCAGGCTCATCTGCTGCTTGCATGGAACCATCCTCTCTCTCCCCATCACCACCATTGCCACCACCACCACTGATCCACAAAGCCAGAAAAGTTGGTGACTGCTACTTCAGACCAACTAAAGCAGGGGTGAAATCTAAAATTTCTTACTACCGGTTCTGTGGTTGTGGTTTGGTGGTGGTGAGGGTAATGTGGCTGGGTGGGTGTGGCCAATTTTTTTTTTTTACTTTTAAAACCATTTTTTCTACAACCTGTTCAGCTAAGGGGTTGTAAAAATGTTTTCAAAAGGCTCTTGCGATCCCAGCTGAGTTCCCTGATCGGCAGAGGCTTTGCCTCTGCCGATCAGGAAACTCAGCTGGGATCGTCATAGCATTTAAAAGAAAAAAACCCTTGTTTTCTTTTAAAAGCTCTGATGTAAATGATATATTTTTTTAAAAGAATTTTTTATTTTCAAAAAACAAAACATAACAAAACAGAATATAAAAACCATTATCATTCCATACAACCAAAGATAGTGTAACTATTGGTGGTATTTTTTGTGCTCCTCCTTTTCTCGATTTGTCACTAAGCATTTTAACTTATTTTCAAAAAAGTTTCAACATCATTTATATCATAATTATTTCCAATTGTTATTCTCTATCTATTGATAAAATAAATCCCATATCAAATAATATTGTCTATTTTCCTGTTCTCTTATTTCAAATGTCAATTTGCTCATTTCAGCACAATCCATCATTTTCTTAATAATTTCCTCATCGTTAGGTAACTTTTCTCCTTTCCAGTTTTTAGCAAATACAATTCTGGCTGCGGTCAAGAGATTTACAATTAGATATTGCACTACTTTATTATATATCTCCGGTACGATCTCTAATAAAAATATCTCTAGTTTAAAATCAATATGTCTCTTTATCATTTTTTCCAACCACATGTGTATTTTGGTCCAATATTTCTTTGCTTCTACGCATGTCTACCACATGTGGTAATAGGATCCTGGGGTCTGATGACATTTCCAACATTTCTCCAATTTATTCTGGAACATTCTGGCTATCCTCGATGGGGATAGATGCCACCTGTAAAACATCTTATACAAATTCTCCTTATATGTTGTAGACATTGTCATTTTATAATTATGTGACCACAATTTTTGCCATTTCTCTAAATCAATACCGTAACCAAAATTCTTCCCCCATGTTATCATTGATTCTTTAACTTGTTCTTCCTCCAATTTAACTTCTAGCAAATAACCATATAGCTTTTTAATTACATGATCATCAGAACCTGTCAAAATCTTATCCAAATTAGTCAATACATTATAAAACCCTTCTTGTTTGAGATCTTCTCGATATCTAGAAAGTATTTGCATATATGTAAACCACTCCATCTTATACTCTTGACTTTCTAAGTCTTGATTTAATTCAAGTTCACCCTTTTCATCCACTAGTTCCTTGTATCTTATGATTTGTTTCCCTTTAAATGTCACTGAATATGAAAATGCTTCAATTGTAAATACCCAGACTGGTATCTTCAAATAGTGTCCTTTTTTTAATCTTCTCCCAGTTCAAACATAAGGCTTCATGTATTTTATGTCTTCTAAAATACCCCTGTATTTTAGTTCCTTTATACCGCAAATAGGCATGCCATCCCAACAACAAATCATGTCCCTCCAAATTTAACAATCTAGTATTTCTTAATGATATCCATTCTTTAATCCACATTAAGATAGCTGCTTGGTAATAAAGTTCAAAGTTAGGTAAGCCAAATCCACCCCTCATTTTAGCATCTTATAGCAACTTCATTTTTATTCTTGCCTTTTTCCCCTGCCAAATGTATTTCAGTATCATTTTATTTCAATCTATAAAAAAATCCTTGTCCAGCTTTATCGGAATCATTTGGAATAAATATAAAATTCTGGGCAAAATGTTCATCTTAATGGTTACAATTCTCCCAATTAGAGATAATTGCAAATTTCCCCATTTTTCCAAATCTTGTCCTATCTGTTGCTTAACCTTAATATAATTATCTTCTTTAAGAGAGCTACACCTTGCTGTTAATTGTATTCCCAGATATTTTACTTTATTCGTAACCTGGATACTTGAGATCTCCGTCAGTTCTTCTTTTTGCTTTTTCAGCATATTTTTAATCATTATCTTTGTCTTTTCTTTATTAATTTTTAGGCCAGCCACCTCTCCGAACTCTCCAATTCTTTCTAGCAATTTATTTATTGATGTTAAAGGTTCTTCCATAATAAAGACCAAATCGTCTGCAAAAGCTTGTAATTTATATTCCTCTTGTCAAATTTTCATGCCTTTTATCTCCTTTTCTTCTCTAATATTTCTGTTTAGTACTTCCAATGTCAATATAAACAACAGTGGGGACAATGGGCATCCTTGTCTAGTGTCTTTCCCTATTTCAATATATTCAGACAATTCTCCATTTATCATTACTTTAGCCTTTTGTTTTGAATGTATAGCTTCAATTGCCTGAAGAAATTTTTCCCCAAAGCCCATCTCCTCCATCTATAACAACATAAGTTGCCAATTGACATTATCGAAGGCTTTTTGTGCATCTAAAAATATCAAAGCCATCTGCTTTTCAGGATGAGCTTCGTAATATTCTAGGGTATCCAAAATTATTCTTATATTGTCTCTGATTTGTCTTTTAGGTAAGAATCCATTTTGATCGGAATGTATAAAATTATTCAAATATCTCTTAAGTCTTTCTGCCAATATCATAGCAAAGATTTTATAATCTGCATTTAGCAGGGATATCGGCCTATAGTCTTTGATTTGTTGTGGGTCTATCTCTTCTTTATGAATCAAAGTGATATATGCCTCAGTCCATGTCTTGGGTATTTCTTTTTTTATCATTACTTCATTCATGACCTCCAGCATTGGGATCGATAGTGATTCCTGTAAAGGCCTATAATATTAGACTGGCAGTCCATCTGGTCCTGGTGCCTTTCCGTTCTTCTGTTTCTTAATTACCTCGATTAGTTCCTCATTGTATATTTCCATCCAATAACTCCTCAACCTCTTTGGGGATTTTTGGTAGTTTAGCTTTTTGTAAATACCTTGCCACTTTGTCCTCTTCTATTGCATCTTTCTTGTACAGTTGTGTATAATATTCCTCTATTATTTCCCCTATCTCTTTATTTCCAAATCTGCTTTGTCCTTGATGATCAATTAATTGCGTTATTTTCCTTGATTCTCTTTCTTTTTTTAATTTATATGCTAACCATCTGCCAGATTTGTTTGCATTTTCAAAATAATTCTGTTTAGCAGCCCTTATTTTTTGCACTAATTCTTCCTTCTCCAGTAGGTCCATTTTGTGTTTTATAATATCCATTTTAATTTTTTACATCTTTCTTATATGGATCTTTCTGGAGTTCTTTTTCGAGACTTTTATGATCATCTCTCAATATTTTAAGGGTTTGTCTTTTCATCACATTTCTTTTCCGTACGTAATCAATGATTAATCTGGCAAATGCTTTCATTGTATCCCAACGGTTTTGTATCGATGTTTCTTATTCTCCTTGAAAAAGAAGTCCAATTCTCGTTTCATTTTCTGTATAAAATCTTTCTCTTTTAATATTGTATTATTCAATGTCCATCTAGATCTGCCTTTTCACCCTTTCCAAGTGACAATTACTGGATTATGGTCTGCCCATGTATTAGTATCTATATTCACTTGTTCCATGTTTAAAGTCAATTCCATTGTTGCCCATATCATATCCAATCGGGACCATGATAAATGATTGACATACTTATTTTTACAGAGACACTGGAAGAGCATATCAAGCCTGTATGGCAGATCCTGAAAAAACTCCTAGCTGCGAAGCTCTATGAAAAACTTTCAAAGTGTGAATTCCAGAAGACTTCCCTAGACTCCTGGGCTACAGAGTGTCAAATAAGGGAGTTGAGATGGATCCAGGAAAAGTAAAAGCTGTGCTGGACTGGCAGCCCCCACGTACCCTTAGACAACTCCAGAGCTTCCTGAGGTTTGCCAACTTCTATTGACAGTTCATTCCAGCTTTTGCCAAGATAGACAGAACTTCTGAAAATGGGAGAGGCTGCGGAAAAAACCCAGACAAGCAAACCCCTTACTTGGTTGCTAGACTGCCAGAAAGTGTTTGAACCATTAAAAAGGCTTTTTTGCTGAGGAACCCATTCTTCAGCACCCTAACCCACACAGGCAGTTCATCATCCAAGCAGATGCTAGTGATGTAGCCATGGCAGTAGTGCTCTTGCAAGAGAACCCCGAGGGCCAGCTCCAGCCCTACACCTACATGTCCAAAAAACTGACACCGAAAAATGTTGGGCAATATGGGAGAAAGAAGCCTATGCTGTCAGATGGGCCCTTTTTTTGTGATGCATATTCTAGAGGGGAAGTACTTTTGAGGTCTGGATGAACCACAAAAACCTGGAAGCACTGAAGACTGCTCAAAAACTCTCCCTTTAGCAAGTACGCTGGCACACTATTTTAAGTGATTCAACGTTGAGCTAAAATACATTCCGGGAGGAAAGAACCAGCTTGCTGATATCTTGTCAAGAAAGCCACAGTTCAATAGTCAACTAGAAGTAGTACATGCAATCATTCTCCCCTCATAGCAGATGGCCCTAGTCACAACCAGAGATCAACCCAGATGGCGGAATGACCAAAGAAGTGGTCAAATGACTGCAGCACTAAAATCCACACTCCAACTGGCCAGTGATTTGTGGACAATCAGGACACCCTGACCCCAAAGGATGGACTAGCCTGGAAAGGATCCAAATTGTATGTCCCTGCCACCTTGAGAATTCAGATTCTACAGTGCAGCCACAATTCCCAAATAGCAGGCCACTTCACATTCCTAAAATCCCTCCACTTGACAAGGAGGCAAGTCTGGTGGCCAAAGATAGATGTGGAGGACTATGTCAAAAGTTACGCTACATGTGCAACCTGTCAGCCCCAGCCCTGCAATGGTACTTGGGTCCACCATTCATGTGGGGATTGCTGTTCCGCTGCTGCATGCTTTCGCCGATGATCCTTCCTGTGTGCCTGCTCTCCTGGGTCGTCAGTCCCGAGGCATGCCTCTCACTTCGACCCCCCAGCTGCATGCTAGATGACTTCAGGGGCAGTTTCTCACCATCCATCACTTTAAGGAAAGACTGAGCCACCAACTATGGGATAGAAATCCTCCCTGAGGTTGTTCTCTCAAAACCTAAAATGTACCCAATGACCCCCCAGAGATGAAAGAAATGAGGGTGTCAGCTTTGGAAGCCATATTAGGCTGGAAGCTTCCATGCTGCCACCTTCTTATGTGTGGGAAAGTAGGAGGGAGGATTTAGTAGAGGGGTTTTCTTTAGACATAATAGCATTCTTCCTGTTGGTCAAGGTCAGGGCAATCCTGCATCTAGAGAAGGAGTGGTTGGAGTGCTGTCTTGAGATGGGACGGATGGTGATTGGAGCATGTGATCGTCTGAGGACTGAGGGGCTGGTTTTGGGGGTTTTGATTTACTGAGGGAAAACCCAGACCTCTCAGATTTGGGTTTTCCCAGATGTGCCAGTTTACCTATTCTAGTAAATAGAACTTTGAAAAATAGTTGCTTCAGAGTTTTACTTGGAGTTTGGGGGGGAGGGGTTTCTGGAATGCTGACAGAGGCCCTATATTGACAAAAACCTAAAGAGGATTTTTATCCAGGGTGGCAGCTCCTGTCCTGTTCAGGTGGGAAAAGGATGGAGGTCTTTGCTTATGTGTGGATCTCTGGGGCCTTAATGCAGTTTGTATAAAGTAGGGGTCGGCAACCTTAAACACTTAAAGAGCCACTTGGGTCCGTTTCCCACAGAAAACAAAACACTGGGAGCCACAAAACCTGGGTGGGCGTGGCCAACTCAATGTCACTAACTCCCACCCAATCACATACCCCCTCCAGCCACTCCTACCCAGGTTTTGTGCCTCCGTGTTTTCTATGGGAAATAGGTAACTCCCTGTCTATCTCTCCCTCCCTCTCTGTATCTTTCTCTCTGCCATCTCTTTCTTTTTCTCTATAAACCTCTCTCTCCCTCTTATCTTTCTCTCATCTTTCTTTTTGTCTCTATCTCCCTGTCACCGTCTCATCCCTCTCATTTCTTTCTCTCTCTCTCTGTCTCTTTCTTTCTCTCTTTCTTTCTCCCCTCACCACCTCTCTCTATGTTTGTGAGTGTGTGTGTTTCTCTCTCTCTCGCTCCCTTCTTCTGTCTTTTCTCACTCTCAGAAAGCCCTGCAGCCCTGCATGCTCTTTTTGGAGCTTTTCGCCAGCTGTTTTTCTTTCTTTCTTAGTTTTGGAAAGCTGGGCTGATGGAACAATGAGTGCAACCTGTGGCAGCGGCTTTCCTTCCCCCTCCTTCTCCTTTCGTGCACATCTTCCAACTGCACCACAGCCGGTCAGGGGCAACGTCAACATTGTCCCAATTGTGTTGGGGCAACATTGGAGCGCGTCTTCTGATCCTCCAGCAATCGCCCACAACTCTCTGCGCTCCTCCAGGTCCATCTTGCTGAGGGGGGGAGCAGCCCTGATGCTTCTTCTCCCCCTCCCATGGCCCTGGCCATCACTGCCCAGGGAAACTAAAGCAAACAGAAATATAGCTCTTGCTGAAAGGGCTGAGATTGGGGAAGGCACAGGAAACAGAAAGCAGTGTATTCCGCTGCAAGAGCCAGACCACGCCTCTCCACCATTCAACTCACCAATGGGGGCACTTCTGCCGAGCTATCATCTCCCTCTCCCCCTCCCCCGGCTGGGCTGTTGTGCTTGGCAGGGCAGGGGAGCGCTTACCCATACTGCCCCTTTCTTTCTCTTGGCCCTGCCAAGGGAGTAGAAAGGCCAGGCTTGGGGGATGGTCCCCACCCCGCAAGATCCGCCCCTGACATTCTCTCCCAGCAGTCTTTACTGGTGGCAACAGCAAATGTACAAGGTGGAATGTGTTGCCATGCAAAAGCAAGTGCAGGAGTGCTTTGCTCCCGCACTAAGGGTCCAACCATGCCACTGTCACGACAGGGTGACAGGGAGCTGTGGCAAAGGGCCCAAAGAGCTGCATGTGGCTCTGGAGCTGCAGGTTGTGACCCCTGGTGTAGAGCATACTTATCCCCTGCCACTCATGAAGGACATGTTGGCCCAATTAGCGGAGGGTAGGATTTTCACAAAACTGGACCTCCAAGAGGGTGAGGATTAGGCCTGGGGACGAGTGGAAGACCACCTTTAACTGTCCCCTGGGTAGTTATCAGTTCAGAGTAATATCTTTTGGGCTGCAAGGGGCTCCTACCATGTTCATGCAGCTGATCAATGAGGTGCTGCATGAACACCTGTATAATGGCATCTTAGTATATCTACATGATATTTTGATATACAAAAAAAATGATGTGGGAGCATACAGCATTGGTCCAGCAGGTCCTCACAAAACTCTTAGAAGCCCATTTATTTGTAAAACTGTCTAAATGCAAATTTCACAGAAAGCGATTGGACTACCTCAGGTTTCATATCTCCCACGTATGGATTGAAATGGATCCTGCCAAAGTTAAGGTGGTATTAGATTGGCAGGCACCTAGAACTAGAAAACAATTTCAAAGCTTTTTAGGGTTCACCAATTTCTACCCTCAATTTATTGCACAGGTAGCCCTACCACTGACTGATCTTCTCAGAACAAAAGGCATAGCTGGGAAACCCCAACCTGGTAGTTCATTGTGCTGGACTATTCAGTGCCAGCGGACTTTTGAGCAGTTGAAAGCTCTATTTGCAAGGGAACTGGTGTTGAGTCATCCTGATCAAGCTATCCTTTTTGTAGTCCAGGCCGACATCAGCAATGTGGCGGTGGTCACAGTTCTCCTTCAAACCAACAAAGAGGGGACCCTCCAACCCTGTTCTTACACATCATGAAAAATAACAGAAACTGAGAGAAATTGGCCTATTTGGGAAAAGGAGGCATTTGCTGTCCGATGGGCATTGACTATGTGGCGACACCTGCTAGAGAGGGGATTCTGCCATTTGAAGTGTGGACAGGCCACAAAAACCTGGAGGCCCTGCAAACCCCACACTGTTTATCACCAAAGCAGGTGCAATGAGTTCTACTAGAAGAACCGTGCTCTGTTCACACATAAGAATGGATTCGTTTGGAAGGGTACCAAACTATACGTACCCCAGTCAGTACAATTAGAGGTGTTACGCGGGTGCCATAACGTCCGTTCAGTGAGCCATTTTGGTTTTGTAAAAATGTTGCAGCTAATTAACCGCCAATTTTGGTGGCCTTCCATGAAGCGGGATATCGAAAATTATATAGGGAGTTGTATTATCTGCGCTACCAAGAAGGGAAGACCTGTCAAGCCTGTTGGATTGTTACTGTTGGATTGCTAACCCCACAAAACCATGGGAATAGGTTGCAATGGACTTCATTGTGGAATTACCGCACAGCCAGGGTCACAATGTAATATGGACTGTCATGATCTATTTTTGAAGCAGGCTCATTTTATAGGCTGCTCCGGCCTCCCTTCCACTAGAAAATTAGATAGGTTATTCGTACTCCATATATATCGACTGCACGGTATACCAAAAAGGGTTATATCTAATCAAGGCATTTAATTTATTGCCCAGTTTTGGCAAGACTTCTTAACCAGAGTTGGGTCAACGCAAGTGTTGAGTTCAGCTTTTCACCTGGCAACCAATGGGGCTGCGGAACATATGAATGCCATGATTGCAAGATACTTGCGCTGTTATGTAAGACATAGACAGGATGATTGGGCCGACCTCCTTCCATATGCTGAGGTTGCCTATAACAATGCCATAAATGGTTTACTCCCTTCCGGGTGGCTATGGATAGGGACTTCGTTCCTATATCCAAATGTGCCCTGGTGGATCCTACAGATGTGGGAGTTCAAAAGTGGGTGGAGCAAACCCAGAGTGTCTGGCTGATCATACAGGAAACACTTCAGTGGTCCGCTAGAAAATATAAGCAACAAGCAGATAGGAAATGACAACCTCATCCACCCTTCCAAGTTGGTCAGAGGGTCTACCTATCGACCAAATATTTGAATTTAGGCTTTCCCAGTAAGAAACTGGGGCCCAAGTATATAGGACCATTGAACAGATAAATCAAGTAACTGCCAGGCTACGGCTACCCCAATTATTAGGGAAACCCATCCTGTTTTCCATTGTAGCCTGTTGGGACCTGTTAAATCAGCTCAGATCAGAAGGCTCCCAAATGTACCACTGCCTCCCGTTGACGGTGGCCTACAATATGAGGTAGAAGAAATATTAGACATCAGACTGTATACAGGGGGTCCTACAATACCTCATTTTATGGAAAGGGTATCCCTGGTCCGAGGCTTCATGGGTTCAGGAGGGTGATGTAACCACCCCACAGCTCATTGCCAAGTACCACCGTCAGTACGCAGACAAGCTGAGGCCTCTATCATCTTAAATCACTCACTATTTTTCTTATGTTTTAGACTCATTAATTTCATTCATTTATTAGATTTATATACTGCCCTTCTCCTTGCGGACTCATCTCCATGGTAGAGGGGGCAACATGTTAGCCCCAGCCCTGCGACGGTACTGGGGCCACTATTCATGTGGGATCACAGTTCCACTGCTGCATGGTTTTGCCAACAACCCTTCCTGTGTGACTGCTCTGCTGGGTCGTCAGCCCCCAGGCATGCCTCTCACTTCGACTCCCCAGCCGCATGCTAGATGATTTCAGGGGCATACACTGAAGCAGTTTCTCACCATCCATCATTTTAAGGAACGATGGAGCAGTGTGGAACTGGAGCGGCTTGCAATGGATTGGGGAGGGAGAGGGAGGATACGGGTTAATTGGATAATTGAGTGATTACATTGGAGTGGAGCTGTATGCTGCTTAAAGGGTGATAGGGAGCATGGAGCATCAGCTCCAACAAGGGTTCCTTTCTGTAACACTTTAAGATGGTCAGTTAGTACCGACATTAGGATAAACAAACTTGGTTACTGCTTTTGTGTGTGGAAGGTTTTTTTCCCCATACTTTACGGAACCTGACACTACCATGAAGTTGAGACCAAGGAAACCCCCTGGCCTTCTCCAACAAGTAGCCAATTTCTACCAGCCCTGGGAGGAAATTGCTATGGACTTTATCACCGAGCTCCCGGAGAGAAGAAAAATGGTCATCTGGACCACAATTGACTTGTTCTCAAAACAGGCCCACTTCACCGACTGTTGCCCTCTGCCAGAAAATTGGCCAAGATGTTCATAAAGCAAGTATACCGGCTGCATGGAGTGCCTTGCTGAGTCATCTCTGACTGAGGGGTTCAGTTCACAGTGAAGTTTTGGAGGGAGTTCTTAAAGGCCATAGGATCAACCCAAGGGCTTAGCTCGGCTTTTCATCCAAGTACTATTGGAGCTGCAGAACGCGTGAATGCCATGATGGAACAGTACTTAAGATGTTATGTGAACTATCAACAAAACAACTGGACAGATTTGCTGTCTTTTGCAGAGGTGGCTTACAACAACACAGTGCATAGTAGCACTGGACTGATGCC
Source organism: Coluber constrictor foxii (assembly GCA_038048745.1). Lineage (NCBI taxonomy): Eukaryota > Metazoa > Chordata > Lepidosauria > Squamata > Colubridae > Coluber > Coluber constrictor. The sequence goes on from CM075961.1 coordinate 79,884,222, forward strand.
CTTCCAGGTCACCGGTGGCATGGAATTCATCCCCATGCCTGAGCTGCCTTGAGAACTGCCATCGTCCATGACCCTGGCAGAGTGGTGTAGTCGCTGAAGCTGGTTTGGGATAATACTAAGCAAGTCCTCTCTCGAGCGGCTGAGGCTTATAAAAAGCAGGTGAATAAACGTTGATCTCCCCAGTCCCCTTTCACAATAGGGGACCGGGTATCTCTCTCGCCCAAATACTTTTAAGCTAAAGTTGCCTAGTAGAAAACTGGGATCTAAGTTTCTGGGGCCATTCCCAATAGTGAAAGTAATTAACTCAGTAACTGTGCAACTTAAGTCTCCCATGCATATTAGGGAAAGTATAACCGGTTTTCCACAGCAGCTTGTTAAAGCCTTCATTTAACTCACAGCTCAGACCACTGGACTTGTCAGCCTCTAAATCAATTGTAGTGCAAGGTGAGACCCACTATGAGGTTAAGAAAATATTGGACTCCAGATTACACAGGGGTTACAATATTTAGTCCATTGGAAGGGATACCCATTGTTTGAAGCTACATAGGTAAAGAGTTGCCATGTGCAGGCTGACAGATTGGTAGAGCAATTACTAATAAGGCAAAAGGGTCCTGGGGGTGTGGGGGAGAGGCAGTTAAGAATCAGCACACTAATCCCTTGTTGATTATTTCATCGGTTGGGGAAGGGGGCAGCCCTGTCCTTGACACCTCTGGAGCCATCTTTGATGAGAGCCTTTGGGGCTGCCACAGCCACGTTTGAGTAAGCTGTGGGAACGGGAGGGAAGAGCTTAGTGTGAGGTGTGTAATCATAACATTCTTTCCCTTGGGACTCAAGGACATCTCACCAGCACCTAGGGAGATGTGACTAGAAGTTGCATGAAGTTGGGACAGTGGTCTGATTGGGTCATGTGATGCAGATGTGAATGGGACGGATCTTTGACTTGGGGTGGGAAAAACATGGAGAACTCAGATTTTCTCCAGATATGCCAATATGACATCTCTAATAAATTCTTACTTTGAGGAAAATGCTTGTCTCAGTTTTGATTCAGTTGGGGGTATTACTTGGAACCCTGACAGCTTTGTTGTTGGGGAATACTGCAGGAAAACCTCATGAAAAATGTCATTTGTATATGCTTTTTGAAAACACACAGTATAGAAGCTTCAAAATTTTGTACTTTAAAAACCTCTGGAGGAAGGTGTCAAATTCAAGGTTGACTCAGCCTTCCATCCTTTCTAAGGTAGGTAAATTGAGGACCCAGTTTGTGGGGGCTATAAGCTGACTTTGTATAAAATATAGAAAAGTAAGAAGGCTATTGCTTAACGCATTGTAAGCCGCCCTGAGTCTTTGGAGAAGGGCGGCATATAAATCAATTTTTTTTAAAAAAAAATTAGCATTCATTTTCTTCCTTGAAGTTGTTATGTGGTTTGCTATTATATTGTCTCGTTTTGTAAAAACTTGGTTTTGACATTGTAACGTGGATCACTACAAGTCTGTCATTTCTTATGTGTAGATTTTTTATCTAAAATATGTTTATAATATAAACAATGGTGCAATACACAGAAATGTAATCTGCATAATAATTACTAATTTAGCAGTAATGAAGCCTCCTTTCCTCACCACAAAGGTTAGCGAAAATACATCTTTATTCTCCTGTTCATATTAAAGGCCAAATGTTTTGAGTTTCTGCCTACATTGGGATTAATTAGGTAATTAAAAAGCAGGCATATGGGAACACATCAATTCATTATTTGCCTGCACATGACTTTAAGTAATGCATGTAATTGAGAGGAGGAAGGTCAGCGGACTGAATGTCAATTAAGATGTGCACATAAATAACAATCCTGGAGTTTGACTCCTGTGAAACCCAACATTATTTTTAAGACCTATAAAATTAGCTCAAAAACTAACTATATAAATATATATAAATCTCCCAATGGGCAGCAGAGATAAATATATAGATGTCTCCCAATAGGCAGCAGTGTGTTTGCTGGCTGCCAGAAAAAAAGCCTAGAAACTAGTGGATTGTGATTTCATTGAACTAGGGCTGCATAAAAATCTTGGTTTATGTAAGAAGAACCTGGCTAAAGAGAAATTCATATATGATCTATATATATATATAAAAGCGAAAACCACTCACGCCATAATCTCCAGAACCGTAAAGCCTACAAACTTGAAATTTGCCACATGTTCCTCTTGGCTTCTAGGTGCTCACTAATAAAGGATTTTTCGAAATGACCATCAGAGCTTTAGTATTTCCTATATTATTAACACACTCTGATGCTAAGGAGTTCTACTCCACCATCTCACCTGAAATGAAATCTGTTCCAAATGCAAAACACAAGCACAGGAGTTTCACTTTCAGTTTTACTTTCACAGCAGTAACCAGGGGATAGGATAGGGGACGCTTCTGTGGGGCAAGTCTGAGGGAGAGCAGGGGATAGGATAGGGGAGGAGAAAAAGGGATAGGATAGGGGAGGCTTCTGTGGGGCAAGGCAAGGGAGAGAAGGGGAGAGGCTGATTGTAACTACTCATTGTCAAGCTGTGTCTATTTATCAAGCCCTATCACATAGTTTTGTAGCAAAGAACAAGTATCCAGTTAGTCTAAAGATAAACTTTGAATATACCTTTGAAACCCCTACGTAAGAATATGTAACCCCTACCTTGCAATATGCAATTCAACTGATTAAAATTGATTTGACTTGTTAGGTTCATTTACAGTTCTGCTGCATATCTGAAGATTTCTATGCATTTCCTCTTAGAAAATCAACGTGTCTAAAATGCCTGTTTTGAGTTCTGGAAATGAAGATGCATTGCTTCATTATTTTATCAGTTTACCTTTCATTCATTATTACTATAATCCGCTAAGGATACCATAGTGATACTCAAGAGATATTATTATGCCTGGTTAAGTTTAAATTATTACATTTAGCTTTAACCATACACTTTCAGAAGATCCTTTTGCCAATCTAAACAAGGCTGTTATAGACACATTCCATTTTGTCCCTGTTCTAGTTCACTTCCTATGATACATTTGTCCTAAGTTTCTCAATATGGATAACTACACATTTAGGATTTTATATGCATATGAATGCACAGCTACTGAGATCTAGCAGTGGTTAGTGGCTAGAAAGCAGAAGTACTGAGTTCTAGTCATGCAAATCACTTCCAAACATCTTGACAAAAAAACCCTTCAGACTTGTCCAGGCAGTTGCCAAGAATCAACATTGACTCAAATATATATACACACACACTTTTTTTTAAAAAAAAGCTATTTCACCCCATAATCACTTTGTAAATTTTACTATTGTTTGAAATTTTTTACCTTTATCTTAGAACGTGTCTATAAATGACACTCCTTATAAAACGATTAACATATACAAAAAAAAGACCCATAAAGACCCCTAGTGAGCATATGTATTTATTTATTTATTAAATTTATTCATTTATTTATTAAATGTATTTGCTGCCCATCTCACTTTTAAGCAAATTTGGGCAGCTTACAGCATAAAATCCATTAAAATCATGAAGTATATTCACCCAATAAAATGACAATACAAAAACAAAACAAAATCCTTAACACAAGATGAAGGAGTTGGATATGTGGGGGGGGGGAGCTAGAATTAGCACTTAATGATTAGCACTTAATCAACCAATTTCAACGTGAAATTGGGGCCCATCTTATTGAACCAGATCTTGAGGCGCATAGTGAAAGTCAAGAGTAGAAGCTGATCTCACCTCAAGGGACAAGATATTCAAAAGGACAGGAGACATGGCAGAGAAGACTCTTCTTGGACCACCTCCCCCTCCGGCTGAAATTCCTTAACTAACGGGAACTACAGTATGCCCCCTCTGTCAATGCAGGTAGGACAGGTCAATCCCATTGGGGTGAGATGGTAGCTTTGAAAGCAACACACCTGGAAAACACCTGGAAGCAAATCAGCAACCAGTGGTTTGCAGAGCAATGCTATTAACCTGGCCACTTTGGGGGCCCTAAGAACTGCCCACACCACTATATTCTGCAAGCTTCTGAAAACTCTTCAAGGGTAGCCCCACGTAGTATGCACTGCAGTAGTCCAAATGAGGGGGGATGATCAGGACTTGACTGAGCACAGGGATTCATGATCCAAAAAAGGCTACAACTGGTACACAAGACAAAACTGAACAAGGCTATCCTAGCCACGACCTACCATCTATACTTTGAGCAGAATTTGCAAGTCCAAGGGAACTGCCAAATTGCAAGCCAAGTCTACTTGGGATAGTGCTACCTCATTCAGACCTGAGGATGTTAAAGTCCCAGATTCTGAAATTCCATGCACTCAAAGCCACTTAGTCTTGCCAGGGTTCAGCCAAAGCCTACTGTCGCTCCATCCAGGCCTCCACAACCTCCAGACACCACAAGAGGGCAGCTACATCATCATTTGGATCACCAGGGTTGAAGATATAAAGTTAAGTAACATCAGACTGATATCTCAATACATGGTGACAAATCTCACCCAGCGGTTTCCCATAGATGTTGAAAAGCAGTGGAGAATACCAAGCCTTGTGGCATGCCACAAAGGAGTGGCTGAGGGATCTCTCACTCTTGTCAGTATCGTTTGGGACTGGCCCTGGAGAAAGGAGTCGAACCAGTGCAAGATTTTGCTATCCAGCTCCAATCCCTATAGCTACCCAAAAAGATATCACAGCCAATAGTATCCAAGTCCACTGAGGTGTCTCTGTCCCATAACTGTGCCTGGAATCTGACTGAAAAGGGCCCAGAAAATCCATTTTATTCAGGACCCTCTGAAGCTGCCATCCTTTCCATCCTGCAGTTAAGTGTTTATCACTGCTTGCATTTAATAGACACCAACAGCCAGGCTGGGCAAGGATCTAATTGGCAGATGGTTGCACTGACAGCATTGGGGACCTTGCTTACTAAGGATCTAACAGGGTTGAACCAGGACCTCCTAAGACCCTGGGAATGTTCCATCCTGCAGTTAAGTGTTTATCACTGCTTTTATTTAATTGCTAGACACCAACAGCCAGGCTGGGCAAGGATCTAATTGGCAGATGGTTGCACTGACAGCATTGGGGACCTTGCCTACTAAGGATCTAACAGGGTCAAATTGTTCCCCAATAACTTGGAAAGACCTCTCCTCAGGCATCACACATATAGACCTGCACCATGCATGAGTTTAAATTGAGAACAAACCCAAGCTACTTTAACACGTTTCTCTATATGCCCCTGGAAATGATCACCCAAGCCTCATTCTACCAACATCGCTAGGAACAATGGACTGAAAAAGGCTGCATATGCTTGATCATCTCGATTCCTGGCTGCCCTTTGGTTACAAGCCATTACTAAGGTTTCGGCAGGGCCATGCACAATGTCCCCCAACTCCCTCTGGAATTCATTTGTGGCTATTAGGACATCAAGGATGGAACATTCTAGTGGTCCAGCCATCTGGCAGAGGTGGTGGCATAGGAGTATCTCAAGGACACCAGGGCATGATCTCTGCATGACAGGGGAGATGTTAGGGTCTCTACCAAGTTACGCTACCACTATTCTGACAAAAAAAATGCCTTGTTGTGTGACCATTGTTCTGAGTCGGACCTGAGGCAATTTGGGTGCCATGGTGACCATAAAGTCCTTGGCCGTTCCCAATGCCAAAGCCAAGAATGGCCTCCAGCTCAGGCAGGAGGTTGTTATTCAGCAGGAAGGTTTATACAGTAGCAACGCTCCCAACTGATCTTTTCAGTCCAGCTTCAGAAACACTACCAGGAACAGGGGTGGGGGTGTAACTGAATAGCAAATGACTCTTGAATGATTATTGCCAAGTCACTTTCCACTTAGTTGGGGCCTTAGCTGGTCCCAAACCCTAAATTGGACTGGGCATATTGGGACCATCTTCCCAGTAACGGCCTGCCTCTGGCTCCTACATAACACCCCATGTCTGTCACCCTCTAATGCACTGTCCCACCCTGCATTCCCCAAGGTGACCCTCCCTCCCTCCCCCTAGAGCTAAGGGTTCTGTCATCCCCTCTATTCACTTTTACTCCTGCAGACATGGCAGGGGAAGTGGAGACAGGTGAGGAGGGAACTTCCCTCAGTGCTATCAGCACCAACAGGGCTCCCACCATTCCATTTCCCACCACCACCACTCACAACCTCTCATCTCAGCTAGTCCCTCTCACTGACCAGTCAAGGGAGGATACTCATTCCAGATCCTCCACCCGACTCTTAGTTGGGACTGCAAGCATCTGTCCTAATACAGTAACCACTCCTGGCTTCCTCTTCTTGTGTAGTCCTCTTCTTGTGAAGCTACCGCTGTCATTATCGAAATATATAAAACTTAATTTAAGTGGTATCTAAACAATGTGTACTAATTCTTCACATTAAAAAAGAGTATTTTAAATATTTATGATCTGCAGACCGTAAAACAGAATGGGGGTTTATTTTCCATATCACAGAATGAAATCCTTCTATTCAAATTATTCCATTCCCACACAAATTTTTTTTGGACTAGCACGTAATATTCTGGCTAGCTTCTATGCAAGTAGTTTTGGACTAAAAGCTTAAATTTTCATACATATATTAAGTAAGGAATTAAAAATTAAATACAGCAAGTGTTTAAAATCAAGTGAGTAGTTATAGTATACAGGCCTGAACCAAAACATTGTAAGACAAATATTTAGCTAAAACATGTTATTCCAGAAAGTAAAACCTACTTTATTCTCAACTGACCCCCTCATACATAGAAAAAGGTACTGGTCACTACTATTGTTGAAGAAGTTTATTAGATACCCTTTGAGCACTAGGTACACAAAAAGGCAGAAATTATTTCTTAGTTTCTTCTTCCTTAGACAAGGTTTTGATAATTTCCTCCTTTTTTGCTTGAAGACGTTCTTCCCGGCGCTTACGGGCCTCCTTGGTCTTAGACCTGCGGGCTTCAGCCTGGTCACTGAAGAATAAAGGAGTGCTCAGACAGTTTAGCAATGAAACATTACCTTTGAGGCATCCAATGATTATCTGTTTCAGGTGCACCAAGTATTTTCCCAATATTATTACTTTAACAACCATGCTTCTCTTCCGTATTAAATTCTAACATTTTCCCGTAGAAATATTATCTTTTACAAGAGGTAGGAATGGCTTTTCTTTTTCAACTAATATCTAGCCCACTTGCTATTTATGAGGAGTAACATAAAGATTTATTTGTCTCTCATATATAACCTAATACAAACTAACTAAAGTTAACTACCTCCCGATGTTTATTTAAGAGCGGCTTCCTTACAGAAAATATTTTTCTAGGGTTCTAAAACCCTAGTTACCAATTTTCACTTCCTGCTGCAAATTAACACGGATACATTACTAATTATATAATTTGATCAATTCCCGCATTGGAGGTACATAAATAACCAAGTAAACATATTAAGAATTCTTACTAATCATTATACGTGAGTCTCATGGTCAATAAATATTCAGAATTTGCAGTGTTTTTTTGATGAAATTATATGGCGTATTGCCTACTTACTGCATTCTTTCTAATAAAATTCTTTCTATAAATGCTATATCTAACCAGATTCTTTTGATCACTTCCCAAAGTAGAAAATACACATCAAACTTTATTTTCCAATATCCATTTTCCACTTTTCAGTTCTTAATGCGTAACACCTTCTCAGTAGTGTTAACATTGAAAACTGTTAATATTATCGTGTGTGGTTCTTTATATGAAAAGAAAAAAGGAGCATTACTGAGTAAATAAATTTGCCTAATGACTTACGCCAAAAGCTTCTTGCGAGCCTTGTCTGCCTTCAGTTTATGGATGTGCTCCATCAGAATACGCTTGTTCTTGAACACATTACCTTTCACCTTCAAATACAAGCTATGGTACCTGTAAAGCAGAGAAAAAGAATTGAATATGCCTCTTAGAATACTGAAGAAAAATGCTACCTTAACAGGATTTTTTGTCTAGATGTCCTGCCATGGCATTTGAAATGCGGACCTTACGTTCTTTTTATGCTTTCTCCAATTTTCTCTGCAGCAGAAGTTGTGAACTGTCATTTAAGTAATTGACTTTATGTGAGTCAACATTGCTAAGCAGCTTTATCTAGAATGTTCTGTTTAGGGGGAAAAAAGGCCCATATATAAACAAAAATAAAGTGACATCTTTTAACTGGCAGGACCTGTAAGCACACTCTCTTCTAGACTTACATATGCCTGTCAATCTTCTTGGACTCCCTGTATCTACGTAAAAGACGCCTCAAAATTCTCATCCTCCTCATCCAGGTGACTTTTTCTGGCATACGAGCATTAGCTGTACCCTTTCTCTTCCCTGGAGAGCAAAAGGTCGGTGTTAATCAATTTTTGATATTTAATATTTGTACTTTGAATATTTGCATTTCTCCATAACCTTAAAGCTTTTCTGTGCCTTATTATTACATAAGTCTACATAAAACTGTAATTTTTTTTTATCATTTCAGAATTGTAAGCTGAATATATTATCATACAAGCATCTATAAATAAATGAATTATAATCTGATATATAGCAGGGGCAACCAATACTTACCAATGCCCATGTGCCTGCCCTTTCGACGAGCCAAGGTGTTTTTCCTGCATCGAGCTCTTGAGTGAACAGTCACAGGTTTACGGATTATTAGACCATCTTTTATTAGTTTTCTAATCTGCTGACCTAGAATGGCAGAAAATCAATTACTAACAGATGGTACTAAGGTAGACATCACATGAAGTATTTTATAACTTTGCCTTCTCTGTGGGGGCAGCCGCCCTCTGGAACGAGTTACCCCTGGGACTACGATTAATCCAAGACCTCTGTACTTTCCGCAAGGCCCTGAAGACTTTTCTATTCCAGCAAGCCGGGCTGGCTTAATAAAGATTTTAATGGGTTAATTTAAGTGAGGGTTTTTAAATTTGGTGAAGCCAAAATTGATTTAATTATGTTTTAAATTATTTTAACTTTCATATTGCTTGTATTTTAATTTTTGGCTGTTCACCGTCCCGAGTCCGTCAGGAGAAGGGCGGTACACAAATTTAATAAATAAATATATGCAAGTATGCTTACTTCCTGCTCTAAATTTTCAGTTTCCAAATCAAGTTAAAACGTAAGAATTAGTTGGTTTTTGATATCATTTTTCTCATGAACTCATCTATTTTTAGTCTAATACAAATTAGTTGAGAAATGAGATTGTTCTACTGTTCAAACACACTGCTTATAGAAGTGAAATCTGGGTAGATACTTGTTTTTAAACTATAACCTTTAAGTATGTGAATCTATTTGACATTACTATCAGAAATGCTGTTAAACATAAGCAGGCATTATTAGAGGTATACAAAATAATTCAATCAGCCCTTTTGAGGTCAGAACAAATCTCTGCAATCTCATCAAACATGTTCCAATACTGGAAGACCTGTTTGGATTTTGCTTCAACTTCAAAACAGAACACTCTGACTTCAAAATAAGTATAGCAATCCATTTTGATTACTTCTAACAAGGTTGGACCATCCCATTCCACTGAGGACAGAGCCTGAACTGGGTATTCTGCAGCTAGAAAGGAATGGTTATATTTGAAAATGTTTTAAATGCCTACAATATAGGCCTCCTATACATGGCAAATGATACTTACGAGAGTTGGCATTAGCAATTTCATTGGTCTCATTAGGATCCAACCATACTTTTTTCTTTCCACATCGCAAAACGCTGGAAGCCAGCCTCTTCTGCAGCCTTAACATACTAAGGAAAAGAAACATTTACATGTAAATTGGAAGTTATCCAGGGAAAAAACCCCTAATTTCTGAAGATGACATGGGAAATTATTCTAAGTCTCTAAATATAACTAATTTTGAGTAGACAAAATGATATATAGGTAGTCCTCAACTCACAACCACAATTGAGCCCAAAATTTCTTGTTACGCGAGACATTTGTTAAGTGAGTTTTGCCTCATTTTACCACCTTTCTTAGTCCAGTTGTTAAGTGAATCACTTTAGTTGATAAATTAGTTATCCGGTTGTTAAGTGAATAGGGCTTCCCCATTGACTTTGTCATATTGCAAAAGATGTGATCTTGGGACATGGCTATGGTCATAAATATGAACTAGTTGTTATTCTGAAAATATACGTAACGTGACCAAGATGAGACAAAATTATAATTATTTCAAATTATTTCAACCATCTAAATGGTTCTAGATGGCTTTTCTGTCAAATTCCCTGACCGGTTACAGGGTTTTAAAATTGGGGGTTTTAAATTTGCACTGTATTTTAGCTTTTTATTATTGTCTTGTTTTATTATGTGAGCCGCCCTGAGTCCCCTGGGAGAAAAGGCAGCACACAAATTTTAATAAAACAAATAAAATAAATATTGTATCTATTTAATGTAATATAGTCGTATGAGGGATTTTTTTTTACACAGTAACTATCATTAAAAAGACGGGGGGGGGGGGAGGGGGTTAATTTTGGGAGTATACATCAGGACTCCTAGTTTTTACTCTTTAGAAGCACAGCAAGATTCAGCTGAATCTTCTTGCCGGTCTAGCCTGATCCCTGTTGAATTTTAAAAATCTTTAGTGTTGTAGGGTTGTTGTATTTTAAATATTTAATTGTTTTTAAATATTAAAATATTAAAATATTAAATATTGTTTTTAATTGTGTTTAAACTTCAGCAAAAGTTTATATGGGTTTTATAATTTTTAACTTTTATGTACTGTTTTTTATTCGGCTGTTCACCGCCCTGAGTCCGCAAGGAGAAGGGCGGTATATAAATCCAATTAATTAATTAATTAATTAAAAAAAGTAAACTGGGAGTAAACGATTTCGATTTTTAAAAAAAACATACAGCAACGTTAAAAAAAATGTCCTTGAGAACCACATGTTCGGTAAGCTCCACAACGCCTCTGCGGTCTCACTCTTAAAATCTCCGTTAAGCGAAAGGAAGTTACTCGTGAAGAAAGGAGACACGCAAAAGACGGCAGTGCGAACCGAATAATGTGGGGCGAAAGTCTTTAGAAACAGGCGGCGCCAAACCCCCACCAGGCCGCCAGCCTCTCTACCCAGCTCTGCTGCCAATGCTCCCCGCCCGCCATCATCCCCGCTTTCCTCCCGCAAAGCTACCCCGGTGCCTCGCAGTCTCTCCCCATCGACAGAAAAGGACTCCCTCAGGAAAAAAGGGGATGCTTGGTAGGAAATCCCGACGGTTCCTCGCTTCTCGAGTGCCACGAGTCACGTTTTCGCCGCCAGGCTCCTCCACGCTTCGCAGGCCTTTAGGCCGCACTCCTCGTTCCCCTGGCCCTTCGCCCCTCCGTTCCCCATAGGAGGCTTCCCAGCTGCCTTTCGGACCATTTCGCCAACCGTGACTCTTAAATTTCATTACTTAAGGCTCCCCCCAGGCCCTTAAGCCCCTTCATAGCGAAGATCTCACCTCATGGCGGCAAGGCCGACGCACTGAAAAGAAAGGAAGGAAGCGGAGGAGGGACAACCCACCTCCTATAATGGACTGAACCACTCGCTTTCACCCCAATCCTGCCTTCGCCTTTTCTTCCTCACTCTTTCTAAAACCCTGTTTATTTTCCAATAGACCCGTAAGTCTGACCTTAAAGGATATATCGGGGGAAAAGGGTATATCGGGGAAGACAGGGGATATTACGTGTAAATATAAATATATCTTCCCCTCAAATGAGGGAAAAATGGTATCATCCAAAGTATTACTACGCTTGCGCACATCTCTTCTTACAAGGCGGGCAGTGCGGGTGGGGGAGGGAAGGATGTTGGGTTTGTGCCACGAACGTGTGCAAACCTCTTTGCGCATGCTCACATTTGAGGCTGTTCGTACAGATAGTAATTGATGCGGTATGGCGCATGAATGCTTAAAGTAACTCCCCCCCCCTTTTTTTTAGCAATCTATGATTTCTTTGTAGCCTTCATTAGCCACTAGCGATCTCATTTTTATTTTTATTTTAGAATAGAATAAAAATTCTTTATTGGCCAAGTGTGTTGGACACACCAGGAATTTGTGTTTGGTGCATATGCTCTCAGTATACATAAAAAGATAAGATACACTCGTCAAAAATCACAAGGCACAAAACCCACTGACAGTCATACAGTACAATAAGCAATCAAATCATACTAGGAAACAATCAATTTCAAGAAGTCACCTTAATAAAGGGGAAATATTTCACGTTTTTCTAAATTACTGTGGTTTTTTTTGAATGTCTAAATTGATTGGAAACTTGGTCTGCTTTCCCCACATCTTAATGGGGGCAGTGGATACTGCGAATGAGAAAATACAGACGTATAATACAGCATTCTGATTCTCTGATCAGAAAATGGGCTAAAGAATTGGCTTGAATTCCTCCTCAAACATTCTCATTTCCTTGACTTAACGACCATAATCAAGCCCAGAATTTATGTTGCTAAATGTGAAATTTGTTAAGTGAGTTTTGTTCCATTTTTATGATTTTCCTTGCCACATTTGTTAAGTGACTCGCTGCTGCTGTTAAATTAGCAATATGTTACATGATTTTGGGACTCTGTAATTGTCATAAACTGCCAGGCATAGGAATCTAGTTTTCTTAATATTTAAATTAGGAGTATGTCTTATTTGGTTTAGCTGTTACATGAACATAGCAATTGGGCTTTTATTATTATACAGGTTTATTAAAATAAAATTTGGCAAAACAATTTAGTGTGCATGCTGTTTGAAAGACATTATAAACTAACATAAGGGCCAGGTTTGGAAAACATACTGGGCTAAATTGGTTCAATAGGTCATGTGACTACAACCAACAGAAGTACATTCAAAACTTCATTATAATCTTTAAAATGAAAAAGGAAAGGTGTAACACTATGTAATGGCTCAGAATCACTTCGCTCATACTGCCCTGCTTTGAGAAAAATTTTCAACCTACACACTATAATTTTATTCACACTAAATGTTCACCTTCCTTTCTAGTGGTCAATGAAAATAATCCCAGTGAAATACAGTAGTAAATTATTTCACTGCACATGTTACCACGTGCAATTTATTGTAGGGCTTATTATTTAAAGGCGAGTCCAGGCAAGCTTTGTGCAATTACAAATTGAGCACACTATAAGCAAATTTACTAAGAATAAACTTCAGGAGATCTGTTTTTCACTTCTCCTCCCAAGTGCTATCAATATTAGAAAACTACTGGTAACTTCCCAGTCAGGTTAAGCATTCAGCTGCTTGAGATATCGTTCTCATCAATTCCCCTCATACTTGCATACAATTGGGTGTACTTGTTGGGGATGATATGCTTTATAGGCCAACAGGAAAGGGACAGGATCTGGTGATTGGATATAAAATAACAAGAAGCCCAAAGTTTTTAAGTGTCACAGGCCATTTAAATTTTGCTTTTCATAACAGATAACAAAGAAAAGGTAGATTGTTTGCAATTTTGAATGTAAATTTCCTTTGGGTAAGGAGGTACCTTTAGAAAATTTTGATTCTGACACATCTGAAATTGGATATTCACCAATAATTCATTAATAAGATGTTTGTGCCTGGGCTACATAAACAGTATGTATGTATGTATGTATGTATGTATGTATGTATGTATGTATGTATGTATGTATTTATTTATTGGTTCAATTTATATATGCCGCCTTTCTCCAGAGACTTACAAGCCATTGTAAGGGTGCCTTAGAATGCATTAAGCAATAGCCGTCATACTTTTGTATATACCTGCTTGGTAGGGCTTTTGGCCCCCCCAAGCAGTGTTCTTTTTTATATAAAGTCAGCTTATTGCCCCCACAATCCGGGTCCTCATTTTACCTACTTCGGAAGGATGAAAGGCTGAGCCAACCTTGATGAATGATACTACAGGTAGTCCTTGACTTAAAACACTTCATTTAGTGACCATTCGAAGATACAATAGCACTGAAAAAAAGTGACTTATGATGATTTTCCACACTTCTGACCAGTGGTGGGTTGCCCCTGGTTCAGACCTGTTCTATAGAACCAGTAGTAAAACCGGCAGGAAGCTCCGCCCACCGATCCCAAAATCACCAAAATGCTTATACTCATGCAAGCACACACACATGGTCCACTGCAAATTGATAGTAAAGGTAAGTAGAACACATCTCCGCTTCTGATCATTGCAGCATCTCCATGATCACATGGTTTACATTCAAATGATTGACAACATTTTCATTTTCAGAATGAAAGAGGGAAACCCTGTGCCCTAAGATGAGTTCCTAGAAGGTTATTCAACATAATGTAAATTACAATTAAAATTAAATACATATAGATATTTTGATTGTTTTAATACAAATGTAAAAACCTGTTGCTGGTGACTGTATGTAAATACAGACACTAATCCAAAAATTAATAATTTTGTCTAGGTTTTATGCCACACTGAGCCACAAATTAGCCAACTACCCTATTTCACTCAAAATAAGACATCCCCTGATAATAAGCCCAATCGGGATTTTAAGCACATGGCAATAAGGCCAAGCGCTTATTTCAGGGATCAAAAAAATATAAGACAGGGTCTTATTTTCAGGGAAACATGGTATATTTTAGCTTGTCATGTCCACAGTCACTTTAAATATGGTTTTTTAATCATGGTTCCTGAAATATTGCACACGATAGATTAGTCTGTACAACATTAAATCAAAATCAAAAATATATGCTATGTGAACAAGCCACATTAATGATACATAACCTGATTCTTATTTATATATTTTTTTCCAGAATGCTGATATTGTTTTTATTATTTATTAATTTAACCTATATACCGCCTTCTCCCCAAGGGGACTCAGGGCGGTGAACAGCCAAATTCAAAACACATATAGCATAAAAGTTAAGAGAAACTAAAATAGATTAAATAACGGCATTACCAATTTAAAACCCAAATCGACACCATCGAAAAAACCCAATTTAAAATCCAACATTGATTAAATTAAAGAATTTTAAAAACCTCATTAAAACCGTTTATGCTAGGCCAGCTTTTTGAAGGAGATAGGTCTTCAGGGCCTTTCGGATGTTTTTATTGAGTACATTGGTATAGGAACTGAACATGCCATCATAAACGGAAATCATCATGCTGAATGTTTTTCATTTTTACCTAAACAACTAATATTTCTATTTAAACATGTGTTTACTTGTTATCTAGAAAAAATATATCTTTTGATATGCAAAAAATATACTAGCATACTGATTTCCTCGTCCCTTTGGGAATATGAAGCAAACTGTAAATATCATTTAAAGTAGCATAGTTACTGGGGGGGGCAGACCGGCTGGGGGGCGTGGCTAGATGGTCATGTGACTGGGTGGGCATGGCCAATTTAGCAGTCTATTAAAAAATACACACAAATTAGACTTTAATTTGTTTTGCTCCTGGGGCTGATTTCTTTGCTTTGTTTGCATGATGCTCTTTTTACTAGATCATTTCTTAAGGTTTTTTAGGTGGCTAATGGTCCACTTCAGGAAACTCAGTTTTGCAGCAATTCTTCTCAGCCCCAAGGAGCTTACAATAAACAAGTCTCTCTGGAGGCCAACGAGTAGTGCGCTGAAGACGAGCTGGCTGGCAGGGAGATGGGCCAATCCTGTGGTCTCCCCAAAAGTAACATATCTCTTGTTGCTTGAAACTTAAAGACTAGTCCGATCGAAAGGTGGGCGAGCAGGCGGCCCTCCTCCAATCCAGCCCTCCTACAGCACTCTGCTGGCCGTGCAGAGACCCCAGGAGGCCTCCGCCTGGCCTGTTTTTGGCCTCCCGTGCCTCCAGAAGCATTCTGTCAACCAAAAACATTGCCCTTATCTTCCAGTTCCAACCCACGGGACTCACAAGAGTAAGACCTGTGCTTGGACAAAGGGTGGGGACTGGTGGGAGGGCAGCCTCGTGTTTCCGCAGGGACCAGATTAATGGCTTCGGTGGGCCATATCCAGCTCGCGGTTTGTAGTTTGAGGACCCACGTTCTAATGTATTGAATGTCTATGGAGATTCTCAGTCACAGTTGTCTCAGAAGTGCTTTTTCAAAAGTGTTTTTTCCTTGAGAAAGAAGACATTTTGCTTCCCATCCAAGAAGCTTCATCAGTTCTGATAGGGATAGAAGGATTAATTCTGATGCTTCTAATATACTGCCTTCACTGGAAAAGCTCTTAAAAATTAAAGGAAATATTCAGATATATGTGCCTTGAAAGTAACCCATCCTGAACTGTGTAGCACCCTCAAACATCAGGAACTGACCACAGGAAATATTTAATGACATTCTGTATTATATCATAAAATGTATTGTGGTATTTTTATGTAAAAATGCTTTGAGTAAAAATGCCAATTGAATACTTTGTTACAAAAATTGTTGCCCTGTGATGCATTGTTTTGCGCAATTAAAGATTACAGACATAAGTTTCAGTAGTATATAACTGCCCATTGTGCCAAGTGAATAAAGTTTTTTTTTTTTGAAGAAAGAGATACATACATATCCAAGAATCACCGAGTGAGTGAATTATGATACCAGTATTATGGCACAGTAAGTGTGGTCTCCCACTTTTTCCCTTGGAAAATTTTACGTTATATCAATGGCAGATTAAATTTATTTTACAAACTTTCCCTCATTTTCATTTTCCCTCAAAAATCATCAAGAAATAGTGGCATCATTACTATAACAGTTTGTTACAACAATTCAGCAGTGTAGGCTTAGGAGGCTCCAGAGGATTCAAAAGAAAAGGGAAATATTCGAGTCACATGTAGAGCAGGAATCAAAAAGGTATGGTTAATTTATCAGTTTCTACTAGCAAAAGATGACTTTCAGATAGACTGTTCTATGTAGTAGGAATTTCCTAAGAGTTAACAGGAGCAATTAAAAGAATGGCAAGGTCTTGCCTCTCCTATCTTCCCAAGATAGCAGGACTCTTGAAATTGTAGTTGTTCCAAAAGGAGCTTTTATTGGAAAGTTTGTGATAACAAGAGATCTAGGCAAGAACTGAAGTTTCTCATTTAAAACCAGCTATTTAACCAAACCCCTCCCACACTACATCACTGCAGGGAAACAGAAACAGAGACTTCATATGGAGATTCATACAGTAATGCAAGAAATAGAAACAGAAACTTCATATACAGACCACTCCATTCATCCCCCACTTCCTCCCACCAAAATGCCAGCGTCCCTGTAGAAATATCTGGGACCTGACAAGAATAACAATGCTGAATAAGTTGCAGCATTTTCAACAGTACAGGACAATATACATGAATTCTGGGTTAAACTATATTTCTACTCAGATCTTTCAAAGCCTTATTATTCTTTCTAACTAGAAAATGCTCTCACCTTTGTTTGCTCTATTAGTCTTCACAAATGCTGCAGGCTGAATTTCTTCTCTGTGAACAACTTCTGCATACAATTCCAGAGTCAAAGCTGGCCCACACATATTCAGCAAGGATGAGCTACCCTCCTGGTGGAGTGACTGAAACCTCAGATAAAACTAGGAGTTAAATGTTTATTAGAGGAAGTCTCACACTCATTCATTCTCTTGTCATTGCCAACACAGTTATGACAAGGATTACAAATAACTTCCCAATGAATCCCAATACAATATTTACCTTACTTAATTGGCAGGACAGCTGTTCTCTACCACCATCATACTTTTTTGTGCAAGTTTAACTTTCGGAATTTTAGGAGCTTGAGTTTCAAAGTTTCTCTTAAAATTATTAAAAAGTCATATCAGATGTGTTTGTATTTGAACTAATTGCTTGCCATAACATCCAGAAAACTAATTGATTCCATAAACTACAGTGAAACAAAACATGTTACTATATTGTGGAAATCATATCAGTAAGTATGTTGGAAATTGCAAATAACTGTTGATATATCTGTAATATAAACCAGAAGTGAACAAAGCTGTATTTGCAATACTATTGTACTCTTTACCGAAAAATTAGAAGATAAAATGGGTTATAGGACATGTCTAGATAGCTTAATTAATGCATTTTCTTCTAGTCTGTGAGATGATACGAAAGTGTCTTGCCCTGACACTGGAATTTATTCTGCCCTGGTTACAAGGCTGGTGAGTGCTGCCTTGGGGTTTTTGATGTGGGACGAGTTAAGAAAAAAAGCTTGGTGGATTTCCTGCAGTTACTCTCCCTAACATGGAGAGTAGAGAGAATAGAGAAGTGGTCTGGAAACCAATTTTGACTGATGGGTTTAGCCATTTGCCAGAATTCTGATCTTCAGGGTGGAAGTGGAAGGGGCTTTCTGTGGATCAGGCGCTGCAGCTCCCATCCCCTTTGTTGATGATCCAAAGATTATTCCTCACACTCATGCTGCCTCGCTTTCTCTTGCCTGTTAGTCATCCATACTGTCTTCTTCATTCATCTTTCTCACTCATCACTCCATCATCCTCTGTGGCCCCATGACTACTTCATCACTTGCTTTTGCTCCATCGCCTTCAGCAGTCCCAGTTCTCTCACTGTGTTACTCATTTCATTGCTCTCATTCATTCCATCAAACTGTCTTGCTCCATCACTCTCATTCAATTGCTTTTCAGGGCCTTTCTTTTGCTCACTTAAATTTCTCTTCATCCTGCTTTTAGTTTTTCTTTTTTGCTATTGCTCAGAGTGCTACTCTCTCACACCTGCTGCACCTCTTGCTGCCTACAACAAGTATGCAGGGTTTGGGATTCAAGGACTCTAGTGGATGGACTCTCCTGCTTCAATCAATGTACAAGCTGCCCAGGCATTCATTTAGCCAAACAGTTGAAGAATCTGCATAATGTCTAAGTAGTGCTTCACATCAATGACCTCAGCAGGCCCAAGCAGGAACTGAAGTGATCTTAGCCTCTGTTCTATCATCACCCCAACAAATTCTTAAGCAAAATAAATTGCTCATAAAGCAAGCCATGTTGGTAAAAGATAGAAAACATTGAATAAGATAAGCATAAAGTTACATGGCTGAGTTCTGAGATGCCCTTTAAGAATGGTTAAGAAGGCATCTTCAAGATGCAGCAGGGTTTCTGAGTGAAACAAGGAATGTTTCTTGGCAATAGAAATGAGCAATTGCAGCAATAGTGGAAACAGGCTAATGGGATTAAAAAAAGATAGACAATTTTGCACTTGCTGATATTATGAGCACATTTATAAAGCATTTTACGCCATAAGGTGGTATGCTTATTCACCAACCTCAAAATTAAGCGAATTATGGTTTAGTATGTTGGTAAATCAGCCTGTATCTTGTATTTTCAGTGATTTGGGGATAATGTTTCTTAAATCAAGCACTATGAAGCATCTCAAGGGAGAAGAATAAAGTGAGATAGTGGAGAGGTACAGTGACATCTTGTTGTATACAGGATAATCTTGCTAACCTGTTGCTGACTATCCAGACAATAATACACAGCACATTTGGAAGGCATTAGTGTGGGGAAAAAGCAGATATAGGAACAACTAGACTGCACCTATATGATATTTACCTGGAACAAACCTCATAAATAAATGTAATACTACTGATTGTGTTTGAACAACATGGTCATTTATAGTTATTTTAATCAAATGGATTTTATGGATTTGCACAATAGCATAAATTGATTATACAGTCTGGGTTCACTCAATAAGTTAGACAAAACTGTGGTTGTTTAATTTGGGGTTCTGTGTTATTAAAGCAACCCAGAATTGGCCCCCACTTTCCATTTTCCAGCCTGTAAAGTTTGCTATTCTATGTTTATAGCTGGAAGGGGGGAGGGTGAGAAATTAATGATGCATTTGAACCAAATTTAATTCCTGGTCATTTTCTTGGCAACTGTATGGAAGTGCTTTGCCATGGCCTTTTGCCAAGTAGTAGGTTGACTTCCCAGTCGTGGGGATGCTTAATGGTCCCTCATTCAGTATTAACCCTGCTTAGTTTCAGAGTCTAGAAAGGGCCTGTAGTCAGATTTGGGTATTCTCAGCTACAACCTGAAATCTTCTTGCATGGCCCAAATTCTGCAGGGATTTCATCAGAAGATAGAGAGAGTTAGGGAGGACGGGGGTGGGGGGGGGGTGGGGACTGAGTTGGAATCAAAATGGTCGTCTCCAGCCTAATGCTAAATCAGGGAGGGAGATGTTAGAGGTAAATTGACAAAACAAACAGGGAAAAGGTAGCTAGCTATAAATGGGATAGGAAACTGGACAAATTTCCTAATATTCTGGCTTCCAGGATGGGACAGCAGCAGGTGGACTCTAGAGGATCTTTGTAAGGAAGCTAAACTAGATGTGAGACCATTGGCAGGAGCTTCCATCTTCCCCTCCCCTCCCCGCCATCTGCTCGGCCCCACTTTGGCTCAAACCACACCCATCCCTTCTTCCTTCCCCTGGGGAGCTGAAGGCAGCAGTCAGCCCTTGCCAGTTGCCAGGAAGCGCTCGTAGGCGATGCCCTATGATTGGAACGCTGGACTCATCCATCACGGCGGCGGCGGCGGCGGCGGCGCGCGCGTAGGGGGCCTGCTTGCTCATCTTAGCCGTCAGGAGGGGCCATGCCGAGGCTACGAGTTTGAGGAGGCTGGTGGTCGGCTCCTTGGGCAGGCGAAAGGCGACCTCAGTCTTCCCTAGCTTTCACCATGAGTCCGGCGTGAGCTCAGCCGACAGCACAGGCGTCTCCATGGTGCAGGACAGCGGCATGTCACGCACACCTTACAGCTCCAGCCAAGACATCCAAATGGAGGTCTTAGACAACCCTGGCCTCCAGGTGCGTAACAACCAGCCCGCTCTTCAGTCGGCTGTACCGGTCCGACGCCTTGCAGTCCATTGGGCGGAAGACAGCTTGTCTGTGATGTGGGAAACTTTGGACGTGGAGATCGTGTCCGAAAGAAAGGAGGGGCGGGGAGAAAATCAGAAAAACCGCGGCGGCGGGAGAAGGAGGGAGTAGAGAGATCCAGTGGATGCGACCGGGGGGATCTTGCAAGACCCGACCCGGGCTGAGGCACCCACATTCTGACAGAATTATTTCCTCTCTCCGCTTTCCCCAATATAGCACGTAACTGAGAGAAATGTTTTTGCTGGAAGAGGATGGGATGGAAGGGCACGTTGTCGGTTTCTATTGATCGTCTCTATTGCCTCTGATCTTGAACTGCCGGCCACCCAGAATGTCAGGCTCTTTGGGATGGGTGCTGAGATGCAATTCACTGAGTAGGACAAAAGGGGGTGCAAGGACGGCTGGTATGGGGGCTTCGGCTAGCCGTTCGGTCCAGTGAAAAGTGTCGCTCCGCTTCAGGCCCTTGTCTTCTCCCTTGCGATCCTTAAATCTGTCCAAAGCCAAAGACGGGCGGCCGCACTTTCATACCAGACTGAAAGTGGGAAATCGCCCTGTCTCGGTCCTTGAATTTCACAGGGAGGGGATACATGATCTTGTGTTTGTGCCTTTTCATATTTTCTTAGCACTTCCTCTCCCTCCCATCCCCAATATCCCGTCCCCATACAAATTGGTTGAGAGTGAGATGCTTTTGAGACTCGTAATAGGAGAAGCTCCTCCGGCTGATTCCAAGAAGGACTTTTTGAAGTGCATCAGCTCTTGATTACTAGGGTACCTTTCCAGATATGTCAGGATTTCCAGCCAGTTGTGATCAGGAAAGTGGCCTGGGAATTAAATGACCACTATTGTTTGCCACTGAAGTTCAGATGTTTCACCTGGTTCCCTTCTCAAATAGAAATCAAGACTGGTGGATTCAGGATTGGTAATGATCTCCCCAGTTTATGTGGGAAAATATTTGTAGAGGTCTCAGTAAAGATAATTAATTAAATATCTAGCTGTGGAGAAAACCTGGGACTTGGTAATAAAGGTTTTTTCTCCTCCAACGCTTCTTCAGCTACTTCAGCCAGGAAATTGATGAATCTAAGAACACATTTCAGATAGATAAGAATTGACAGATTGACAGAAATATCTTTGATCTTTCGGGATAGAACAAGATGCATGGATGAAATATCCTAATTTGGGGGGAAAATGATTTGATTGCACAGTACATCCTTTCAGATGCGTTAGACTTTGTTCCCATAATCTTCTACTCCTGCGTTTTAACTTTTCAAAGCAAGGAGTTTATATTCAACATCTCCTAAAAGTTATAGCATAATGACACCATATTGACTATTGCTAAACGTTTGTTTAGTTGCTAATTTTAGCTATAAGAGCTCCTAAAACAATATTTACTGGGTGGATTATTGGAAAATGGGTGGTGTTTTTATCTGCCAGTCACTTTTTTAAGGGATAAGTTATTGGCCCGGACTGGAAATAAGGGATTCTCAGAAACTATTGTACTGTATGGTTTTGATGAGCAAAAGAGAGGAGAGAAATATTGAATATTAATAAATCTAGACAGATAGTGGAAATTGGCAAATGCCAACATACTCTTTATTGTGTTGTATATGGATAATGAGAGAATAGAACTTAGTGGCAGAATATGTTAAGAGATGAGCTTGAGCTACGTAAATCTTTTGATATGATCCCAAAGATAGAAAATAGCAGTTTTCTTGTGCTCACTTATGAACATCAGGAGTTTTAAAACATTTAAAAATAAAGGTAGGTCTTAGAAGGAGGAGAAGGAAGAGAGACAGAGAGAGATCAAGTTGATAAGGAAGTAGCAGCTCCAATGCTCTCACTTGATGAAAGAATCAAATGGAATGTAAGATGCTATTTTAGATTTTTCTGTGATGGATGAATGTGTGGTCCTTTGCAAGATGAACCTCATGCAGGTAGCCTCAAAGGCAATGCTTAATTGAGTATATGAGAGGTGGTAGTGAGCTGTTTGGAGCTAAAACATCTTCTGGCAATTCTTTTGTCCTGCTCTTCATGATCCTCCACGTGTTGGATCCTGACTGCGTATTGCAGCTATGAGTGACGCACGTGCCTGATTTAGAACAGGGAGAGGAAAAACCTAAAAATACCAGCCTCATCTCTGCCTTCTTTTCCTGCCCTGCTTGGCCTTAGAACTACGAGAACCATGTCTGGGGGGGGGCCTAATAACAATGGGCTTCTCCTCAACCAGCTGTCCTATCTCTCTCGCTAGAGACATGCTTGGGTAGCGTCTGGCTCATTCCTGGTCTGCTCCCCCTCCCCCCTTCTCAGGATCAGTGCAAAGGGTTGGTTCATGGGGGAGGGAACATTCTCCCTTGGGATATGGACGGAAGCATGATTCTTAGAAGCAGGTGAAGGAAAGAAGCTTAAATTGATATCCTCTCTCCTAAAAAAGGAACTTGGTGTTGCTAACTTGCTATGAAAAGAAAAAGCCACAGGTTGTATTTGAACTGGGTGTGAGAATTAACTGACCAGCAAATATATGGGGGGCAAGCAAGGTGTCTTCCTGCTTATGGTTACATGGGGGGAGGGAGAGGAGCCTTCTTTTCCTTTTTCCTTTTAGTAGAACTTCTTAATTTCCCTAAATGAAAATTGCACTAAATCCCCCTGACATTTTTCTGCTCAATAATCTTCTGATTGGATTATGTCATCTATAGTGTAATATTGATCCTCAGAAAATTATTCATGATCCTCTCAGTAGGCTTTCCCACAGCCTTGATAAATCAACTTTGATATTCAATTTGAATGATCCAGACTGAATTTTTAAAAAGGCTCATGGTTAAAGAACATGGACACTTGACAGTTCACCGCGTTTCCCTCTTAAACTGGATTAGGTGTCTGGTTGATGAGATCTGAAAAACAATAAACTACCAATGTTTCTCTCTCAGCTTGGAAAAAAAGTGAGGAATGTTGGTTATGATAATTGGGCCAACTCTTCCTAACTTTTCCTAAAGAAGGCACCATGGTGGAATTTTTCTCAAACCACTACATTGACTAACAACAAAAAAAGGAGCAACAAAAAAAGTAAATATGGCAATTGCAACCCTTACAACAAAGTCCCAACCTTTTTATGCGTTGCATAAAAGGGTGACAGTAGTTTATAGTCCAATCAAGCCAATAAAGGATTCTCCCATTGCAGAATTCCTGATATAATGAATCTAAAAAAGTATATGTTTTTCAAATTACACTGTATTGCAAAGCTATGGCATGTGAAACAACACTGTTAGGCTCAAAGTTTTGTGCCTTGCTACAGTGCTTACTTGTGTGAATTTAGGGGCCTGACCTGTGTGTATCAAAACAAAAGCAATGAAATGGTGATATATGCCATTAAGATATTTACATTTCAAAAAATTTGTTTTTCGGTTTGTTTATTTTTTAATGCTCTTCTGCTTTGCATTTTTGCTTTACACGCAAAGAGGTAGTAGCATTGTAATAGATTTTTACATAGCACAGTTTGTTTAGTGAGGAGATTGCCATGCAATTGGGGTTTGTGAATCATGACTTATGATTTAGTGTTTTTTGTGAATCAGGTCACTGTGTCTTGTTCAAAAACAAGTGAATTTGGGTGAAACAATCAAATGCTTTCTGCAGCATGTGATGACACCTGCAGCCTGCATTCTCTGAAGATCTCTAGCGTGCTCGCTGAGGAATTCTGGGAGTTCAAATCCACACAGCTTAGTTACCATGCTTGAGAAACATTGAGTTAAAGAATATGGAACATGTTCTTCAACTGTCTGAAGATGGGGTTTATATTATCCTTCTGCTGGATTATAGTATAGCTTTACTGCAGCATTGTGTGTATCCACACTTTTGGTCACCTACTTACCAACTTGTGTATGTTTCTTTCTGAATTCATGCTACTCTTGACCTTTGTTTGTTTCTCCCATTAGGGGAAGTATAGCAAAAGAAAGAACCGCTTCAAACGCTCTGATGGCAGCACCTCTTCTGATACAACATCAAACAGCTTCGTCAGGCAGGTAAGAACAACCAAAAAAGAGAGCATGAATTATGCTTGAAAGGAAGATGGGCAGGGGACGACTATTAAATTAATGTCTTAGAAATTAAAGGCTTGGGCTGATGTCATACTAAACTGTAGTTTGCTGTTTTTCTGTCTTTCTGACTTGCCTTCCACTCAGTTTTGAGTCCTGTCAACTGCATGGACTAGTTCCTTGCATTTGTGAAATTATTTGCCACGGCTTATATTAGAACTTCTTCTTCTTCTTTTTAAAATTTGATTTATATGCCGCCTTTCTCCGGAGACTCAGGGCGGCTTACAATGCGTTAAGCAATAGCCTTCATACTTTTGTATATTTATACAAAGTCAGCTTATTGCCCCCACAAACTGGGTCCTCATTTTACCTACCTTAGAAAAGATGGAAGACTGAGTCAACTTTCAGCCTGGTGAGATTCGAATTTACAGTAATTGCAGACAGCTGATGTTAATCACAATGCTTTAGTCTGCTGAGCCACCAAGCCCTTGAGAACTTCTTGTCTCTAACCTGGTGCTTTTACCATTACACCAAACTGGTTCTCTTGTTTAAATATATATTCTTAAATTATAAACTTCATGCTTGGCCATAAGGTGGTTGGTTTATTCTGGGATGAGTATATTTCTAAATTCAGTCATGGGGCTTTTCCTCACTTTCACCTAGCCACCGCACAAATAAATCTTAGCTATGTTTTTCTGCAGGATGTGGTATGAAAAGCCAAGATGGCAGTCACAACAGTAATTAAAGATCCATCTGCTTTTTATGTACAGCATCTGCCCCGCCCAACGTAAGCAAGCAAGTTTAGACTATTTTCAGCTATAGTAGTTTTTAATCCCCGTCCTCCTTTTCAAGCATCCTTTAAGGGCACCTCAAGGAAACTGAAGTAAACAGTGGCTGAACAGAGGCAATGATGGCTGAATTAAAGGATCAACCAGAGGGATAGAAAATATTATGCTGATAGAAAATGTTAACCTAGATTAGTTTTCTGCTGACTTGAAGACAGGTGAACAGCCCTTCAACTCAACAATGGGGGAAGCCCATGGTTTAATATATTTTCAAAGTGTTTCCAAACCATGATGAGTTCCAGGTGAATAGTCTTCAGTTCCCAGAATTCGACAGTCATAGCCATTGATGAGAATTTGTAGATATCCAGTCTCTGGGAACATGCCACTGGTGGAAACAATACTCTCCTTAACAATGCATTTTAATTTCAGAATTCACATATTTCTGAGATTTCTTTTCCACCCATCAACAACTTTTTTATTGCAATGTTGTCATTTTCTTCACCTGTTGTACATGTGCAGCTCAAAGAAGAAGAAGAAAAAGGAGAATTTCAATGTGAGGAAGAAATTGGGTTTCCTCCCTTGTACATTTCAGTAATTTCTTCCTTGGTCTAGAGGTTTTATGCTCCTCCACTTCATCTGTTTGCTGAACTTTTTATTTGTTTCCTTTCTACTTTTCACCTGTTTTTAAACTAAGTCAAAGGTCTCTAAAGTTTTGGGGGAAATAAAATGATGAGACATTTATTTCATCCTTTCTTTTTCATTTCCAAGATGTAAATCTACAATTTATTTTCTTACTCTTGTTCCCACTTCTTCTAAAGAGGTACCAGGTTTTTTCCATACACTATATTTCTTTTTGTGACTATAAGTCCATATCTTTCCCCATGTGAAGTAATAAAGTGGCTGAGAAAAATCCCCACTGAAGATCAAAACTTGGTTTTTGTATTTGAGAACACTGTCTAAAGCAGGGGTGTCAAACTTATGTCGTCACAGTGGTGTCACGTGACGTATTAGGACTTTTCCCTTTCGCTAAATTGGGCATGAGCATGGCCAGTGTGTGATGCATCTGGCCCATGGGCCAGGAGTTTAACAGCCCTGGTCTAAAGCGTACTACTAGGTCTCTTTTCATAAAATGCTCTGAAAATAAAGCAGCAGCAGGTGGTAGTTGGGAATGAGGACTGTAATCTTCTATTTATGGACCTGGGAGAAAACCACTCTGACTGAAAAACACTGATTCTTAAGTAACTATAAAGTTTGGATCTATGAAATGGAACCTTTCAAATGAAACAAACAATGCTAAAAAGTTATTATATTTATGTAGTTGCTTATCAAGCACATCTAAATTATATTAAAGTAACCAAAATATCTTTATAATCCACAAGGCATGTCACAACCTTTGAGCACCCCTAATGCTTGGAAATTGAAAGGTGAACAATTTAACACACCGTAAACTGTCCCTTCAGTATATGAAGGATCTAAATGACCGAAGCAACAGAGGCAGATGGAAAAAGTATTCTATGTTGAGATGATGAACAAAGAGTTGGGTCATACATGATGATAAGCCAAATAAAGTTATCTGATGGGTTCCTAAACTATGCTAGAGAGGACACATATTTCAAGGTTTTCAGGATGAAACTTTGTTAAGCCTCCTGTAGGACATGCTGTAATTCTAATATGTTTTCTACCTTAAAACGGTGAAAAATATTATCATAATTTTGAAGCAATAGCAGCAGGGTATGAAGGAACTGGGTTGACTATAAATTTGCCACCCAAATATTATGGCAAGCTTCCATTGGTTTATCAAAATAGGATGTTTGTACTTTTTGAGGTCACATCAATATTTACAGTGAAACTTTGCTTTAAAAGATGTTTGTGAGGAATGGGTTCCTGTTATTATTGAAAGTGTGAGGACTTTGTGTTTCATATGATAAAAATTAAGGCCAGGGATGTAATTTATATAACACAAGTTACTACAGAATTTTGAGCTCTGGAACATCTAGATTTCCAGGTCATGTCAATGTCATCAATTTCTTTCACCTTGTACAAAATAGGCTACTGGCTTAAGAGCTTTAATAAATCTCTACAAAACCTCCCACCACAATAACATTTCAAAAACTACAATATAACATGGATCAGATAGTCCAAAATACCAAGTCCTTGAGTTGACTAATCTACCAAATAACATAAATTTGGTTTTTAAATCAATAATTTTAGAAACAGCTGACCTGAGTTGATTCAAAATAATAATGAAAGATCTATTTTACACAGACCCACTTTTCCTCTAAGGTTACCCACAAATAACAGAATAACAGAGTTTTGCCAAACGAATGTATTTAATGATCTATGTATTTGCTTAAAGTAATTTAATGGAATAAGAATAGGAATTTCCAAATAGAAATCAACGTTGGAGCTAATTTTTTCTGAATCACATTTATCTTAGTCCACATACTCAAAACAATTATAGACTCTCTATCTAGTTCTTTATTCATTTGTATCAAGGTAGAGAATAAATTAAAATGTACTAAACAGTAGTGGGTTATTACCGGTTCACCCCGGGTTGGGCGAACCGGTAGCAGCGGCGGCGGCAGGAGGCTCCGCCCACCTGCCCAGATGCTTTTGTGCATGCGCAGAAGTCTCACACACGAGCGCGCACAAGCAAACCAATAGCAATGGGTTTTGAAACCCACCCCTGGTACTAACAGAGAGAACTTACAAGCAAAATGTATTCCAAGGCAAAAGAAGGAATCAATACACAACCTAAAGACTTAGTCCAGATTATCAGGAGGAATTATCTGACTGAATGAATAAACGTTGATTAATGACCGAGTAGGTGCATCAAGTCATTTTAAACTCCTAGCCAGCACAACAGGACAGATTTTCTCCAAATGTTATGAATAGATTTTCTTTACATGTTATGGATAGATCTTCTTCATATGTTATAAATATTTGTGATGTCAAATTCCATATGGAACGTATATATGATATTATACCCATGCATCAAATTTTTTATATATATAAATATAGAACAAAATCTTATATTCTGTCAATTTTGTGTAATTCCTTTAAGACTTTCAGAAGTCATACTAGCACTTGGGAAAAGATGCTCTTTTTCTCTTTTATGTACATCTTGTTTTTACATCTTGTTTTTTAAAAAGATGTACATAAAAGAGAAAAAGAGTATCTTTGATCATTTTTCACAACCAGCCAGGCAAAGGTGGTAGCGTCAAAATCAGCAAGATGGTGGACAGAGCTTGTGATTCAAGCCCCTTTTATACTTGAAAGTGGCATTGACATACATCTAAAAAAACCAAAGTCTAAATCACAGTGCTCTGTCAGCCATCTTACTGATTTTGACCCTTCTAGGCAACCCTAACCACAATCACACAAATGTATCTAAGAAAAAGACACACCTTTAATAATAATTTTTATTAGAGAGGTGATTTTTCCAATCTTTTTAAACATCTGTATGAGGCCTAATTCATCACCATGGAGTGGGGTATCATCAGTATGCTAATTATATTGTACATCTTTCCACCTTGTGAATTAAGCAGTTTCAGGACTGTCTTATTCCAGTACCTGGAACAAGAACAGACTTCAGCTGCCGTCTTTAGGGCTGGATGCATTGCCCCAGACAGACCGAGTGTGCAACCTGGGAGTCCTCTAGATTCTCAACTCCTGAAATGAACAACAGGCAGTTGTGGCTGGGAGGGCCCTCACATAGTTTCATCTTGGGTGCAGTTATGAAAAAACTTCTATCTAGCTCTTTTGGCAAAGCTAATACTTCATATTTTAGAATTCTGCGAAGAAGAATCAGTTGTTGTTTTTCTTTGCTTGCTCAGAATCCCAATAACAAACACATTGGCCTGATGGGAATATGCTTCCAGAGACAATAACTTATTCTGAAGTAACTTATTAGCCTTCAATGAACTAGTTATAGATTTACCTCCTTTGTGTTTTCCAGCTGAGATAACTTTATTCTCGGTCATGTCCAAACTTGAGTGTAAATATTTACAGTGTTATAATAGCTTTTATCTCCTCACCCATCTAAAATAATGTAGCCATTATATTATTCACCAATATAATTGTTGTCTTAAAGGGGAAGATGAGATTGATATTTTCTTGAACACTTGTCAAATAAGTAACAAACAAAGTCTATATGATTATCAGAGCAGAACCCAATTATCTATTTCTGATTTTAGAGAATGCCTACTTGTTGAAATACACTAATATCTTGGCTAAATGTTACCTGCTTGTTAGAAAGTATGAGTGTACACAGAAAGTTGGTTCATCCAGTTCACTAAGCAAACCATAACTTCATTAAGCAAGCCTGTGGTTTTGTTTGTGTGTAACACAAAACTGTAAACCAGGATTTGCAATCCATAGTGATGCTCAGTCAAGCTCAGATAAATCACATTATAGTACTGCTTTGTATGATTTAAGCACTTTTTAATTTTTTTGACAACTGATGATGGTTGTATACACCCTCCAAATTATCATCTGAGATCAAAGAACCAGCATTTGCACTTCCCCACTACAATATTTTTGTTGTTCATGTTTGTCTTGTTTCAGCTGTTTTGTCAGTTTCTTGCCTTAGCAAATAAAAAATAAACAGAAAACATTTTTTCCATTGTACAGGGAAGCAATGAGGTTGCTATAGCAATTCTCCATCTGCTGAGTGTCTGGAAAGGCAGAAGTGAAGCATCTATCAAAGCATTTATAAACCAAACAGGAGAAACATATTTCATTTTAGAATTAGTCCTGGCTCTGGAATAGAAATTGCCTGGGTCACCCTGAGAAGGTCTCTGTTTATGAAGACAGAGACAATGGATAAAAGAATGCAATGTTGTGGATAGAACTAAAATAAAATAAATAGAATAATAACAAATTGTAACCTGACCTATTCTAAACATTTTGAACAGAGAGCAATGTTACAGTCAGGAAACATGGACAAGTACTGAAAAAAATCCATTTATCACTTGGCCATCAAAAGTTAATTTAAATGTATTCACTTCAGAAATTTGGCTCGACAATTCTCTGAAAACAATTATACCCTGACTATTATTTTTTTAAAGGTTACAAGTAAAGAATAAGAAATCTAATTTATTGGAAAAATATCAAATGAGGGCTGCTGCTAATAGCAAGTAATTCAGCAATTTGGATGGGATTTTGTCTCAATGGTGCATGAGAGAGGAGCAACTGTGGCCCTCCAGACTCCATCTCCCATTAGCCCAGATTCCTGGCTATGTTGGTTGGGACTGGTAAGGGTTGGAGACCAATAGATTTCTTTTAGAGAGCCACCAATTCTTTAATCTTGCTTTTAAAGGGCCACCAAGCTTGCTCCATTCATCTGTTTGATGAATGAAAGCAGGAATATGGTGTGTTTCATATAAATCCAACATAGCTGTTTTAAAATGAGGTCAAGTGAGAAAAATAGAGAGAAGTAGAATTCTGAGCATCCTGTTTCTTCAATTTGTTTTCTACTCGGTTATGTACTCTTTAAGTCAATATTGTACATTTGATATTATAAGCCTCTATACACCACATAGACATACATCATGCACATGAACTTTGTTTTGAATGTGTGAATGGAAAAAAACAAAGAAATGGAAGAAGAGTGTGAGGGAGAGCATCAATGACCTAGACTTGCATTACCATAGTGATGACGTAGGAGGCAGTTGCTATGGAGGAGATCCCTAAGCGATCCTTCAGCACAGCACCAGCACAGATTTAAAGGCTATCATGCTATGCAAGCCCTTCATTTACAGCAGAGGTCCTTTGTGGTACAGAAATCATGGCAAAAAGTTGTTTTAGAATGTTAGCAAGGGGCTAAGGAGTGAGCAGTTTGAATAAGTGAAGCTCAAGCTGGTTTAGAGAAGAATTACAAATTTCTTGCCTGAAAAACGTGCAAACCAAATGTCCTCTCTTAGTCCGAGGAGGGAAGACTGTGTAAACCTGGATCCCAAATTAGCAATTCAGAGCTCAACAGTACAGTCTACAAAAGGGAAAGCTTCTTCTTCCTCCATCCCAACCCTCCCTTTCATATCTTGTTGATTGTAGACTGTGGGGAAGTAATTGGGAGAACAATGTGTGGAGTCAAGAGGGATGCAGCTACATGATATTAAGGAGATTTGGGTTTAAACAGGTTTAGACACATTATTATTATTATTATTATTATTATTATTATTATTATTAGTTAATCTGTAGTGAGATTCATAGTCTTTGAGGCTGGTTAACAGCTCAGCAGCTCGAGTCCTAACCAAGGACCTAGGAACTGTTAAGATATCGTCGGAGGATGTAAGCTGTTCCGAGTAAGGTGGTTTTTTGTAGAGTCAAAATGTTCAAGTCCGGTAAATTTAGAATTTCTAAATAGCGGGGTAGCCCTTTGGGTATTGCTCCAAGGGCTCCAATTACAATCGGAACAACATATGATTTCTTTTTCCATAGTCGCTCAACTTCGATTTGCAAGTCCCGGTACTTTTTTATTATTATTATTATTATTATTATTATTATTATTATTATTATTATTATTATTATTATTATTATTATTATTTCTTCTTCTTCTTCATGATGATACCCTCAGGCTAGTAGATTGAATGAACCAAACCAGTGTGGTTTATTTATGAGTTATGGTTAGTATGCTCAGTAAACTCAGCCAAGCATGGTTATTCAATAAGTAAATCACAACTTAATGCAGACATGTTCATCTGTGGATTCCATTTCAGTTTTTCAGATCTTTGTATCTTCAGAGTCCTGCTCTGACCATGATAACTAAAAAAACCAGACTGACAGTTTCTACCTATTTCTGGTAGGAAACAGAGATTATAATAAATTGAACATATGCACACATACAGAAATGTGCACACAAACACACATGCATGCACATATAATATTATGCATGAAAAATATTTTAAATAAAACAATGTACTGTAAATCCTGAAATAGGCATAGCAATGTAATTGTAAAAAAAATCTTTAAAATCTCCTCACTATCATATCTGCTTACATGATACCTCCATCTACTCTGAAGCTTACAGCCACACCCTGGACCAGGTCATGAGCTACCCAGGGCAATTTACTGTGTGAATATATTCACTGTGTGTATTATGCATTCGGATTTATTTTTCAGCAAAATTCCCTATAGCACTGGTAATTATAGCTACGGTAAGAACTTATGCTGTTCTTGGCTCCTTGTCAGAAAATTTGGATGCCACATAATTATTTGGATAAAAATCTGAAATAGAAATTCAGTCATTTACAGGAAAAGGGTCAAGGAAGCAGTGTTTGTAAGATGCAGAATTACCAGCATCAACAAAATCTTAGGGGAGTCAATGACATTAAGAAATGCCATACAAAGGTTAAATCATTTTTAAATGTTTGTAAGGAGCAGTGATAACAGAAGGGCTTGTACTCATCAAAAAAAGCATAACATTCTGTTGGAATGCATGTGTGAGACCTTAATATGCACACATTTTCTATACTGATGTGCAACAACTCATTTTTTCCACAGATGAGATACAGAAGATTCCTAATTCTTCATTCAATTGCAATTGTCTTTAACGGTGTTTTTAATGCAACTATTAAAACAGTTGCATCATATTTTAGGTTTGAAGTTGCATCATATTTTAGGCCTGCAAGAAGACGTGTGCACATTAATGAATAACAGACTTGTTGTCCTTGTATTCATGTAAGATCCAGAGAACTAATTCTGAATTATTTTCATTGAGTGCATAGCTAATGAATTAGTTTAAGGAAAGCCCAAATGCTCCCACCACATCCTGCCTGGGAAGATGTTTATCTCAGGGTAATTGTGACATTTGGTCCCACTATTTCAGAAAACAGAAATTCTTAAATTCCAGGACTCATTATAATGCTAAATTCCAATTCCCCCCCTCCCCCAAATGTAAAGTTGTTGTAACACTGAATGCAGAAAGCATTGGATGAGTATATTATGTAAACCCAACCCAGCCATTTTAATTTGTAACCATGATTTATAATATAGGAATTGTGGGATCTAATGATGTGTAGTTTATCCAATAAACCAACATTAAGTAAACCAACTGATTTGTAATATAATGGCTCGAAGTGAAAGCAAATTAGACAATCAGCTAGAATACACTATAAGCAAACATATTGGAAGATATACTTGGATATACTTCATCACTTGGAAAAAAAAGAATGAGGGGGTTGCTTCTGTCACTGTTTTAGAGGAGAAGCAGAGTGTACTAGTTCATTTCTTGGTGGAGAACCATTAGCTCTCCTTAAAGGGGGCAGGCACAGCCGCAAAGACAAGAGGTAAGAAGCAGTAAGAACTGAAAATAAATATCCCATTGCTTCTATTGTTTGATTCAGTTCTTATTAATTACCAGTATTTCCCACAGTGGTGTGTGGTATGTGGTGTAAAATATATTCTTATCTCAGAGCTTCCCTACCTATTTTGCCTCCCCCCCTCTCCAAAAGCTGCTCTTTTCTTAGAGTCTTTTATTACTACCTGCTAGCTCATTCTTTGTCTCTTTCAAGTACATCCAATAGTGCATTCAGAAAGCTTAGAGGTTAAAATGACTTCATTCACTGGAAGAAGGATTAGCATGGATTACATTGATTTGAACTGTTAGGTTTGGTGCACAGTTTGAATCATCCTTTTTAGGCTAATAAAAAACCTCCAGGTTTGAGCATGGTAAGATAAATTACTTCTTTATATAAAGTGAGTTATCTGAGAAAGAGATCTTAAATGCATGGGAATGAGATCCTTGAAAATTAAATTATTCATTCCAATTGGGATTGGAATGCTGGATTTAAAAGCAATTAAGGAGTCCTCCATATAGGAATTTGGCATTTATTTGCACAGGAGTATTATGAATGGAACCCATTTTCTTTCACTTTGGCTGAAGATGGAGCTCCATGGAACACTGAGGTTACCTCCATAGATGGTAATTTCCAATAGCATTTTCTCCTGGATTCCACCCTCCCTGTAGTTGGAAAATCTTTGGAACACTATGTAAATCTTATTTTCTTGCACAGACTTGTTTTCTTCCTTTTTCGTTACAAAATGAAACTTGCTGGAGTACTGGCAGCCTGCCAGTGTCAGTGCTTCCCTGTTGATCAGTTGGAAGAATACTAGTCTGCTCAGGAAGAATTCTTGATAACTGGGCAAATATTCACATTATAGCATAATCTGTTTTTTGGGTGGCTGGAACAGTTGCAATGGAACCTTTATGGATTTGTAGAAGTCCTCTATCTGGAACTGGCTTCAAATGACCTTTTCAAATTCTTCATTACATTTGTTTATTTATTAATCAAATTTGTATCTCATGGAAAATACTGAGAAAAAAATAATGCAGAGAGGGATATTAATAATAAGGGAATGACCTCATGAGATCACCGTCTCCTGAAGGTCCGAGGTCTGCTGGCATAACCAGGTTTTGAGGGACCTTAGGAAGGTTAAGAGTGATGAGACATAACTTACCGTATTTTCCGGCGTATAAGACGACCCTCCTCAGAGCCATTTAAGGCTCGTCAGAGCCTTTCGGGCTGGTCTGTCTGGTTACAGGAGAATGAGACCCGGCGTATAAGACGACCCCCGACTTTTGAGAAGATTTTTGTGTGTTAGAAAGTAGTCTTATACGCAGGAAAATACAGTACCTCAGTGGAGAGAAGATTTTACAATATAGACTCCACAGCAGAAAAGGCCCATCAGATAGGGCCCACCAAATGTATCATTCTCAACATTGAAACTGGTAACATATTCATTCTGTGAGATCTGGTGAGTCAGGTACATGAAATTAGGGAAAGGCGGTCCCTCAAATAACCCAGTCCCATAGCATGTAAGGCTTTAAAGGTCAATCCCAGTATCTTGAATTGCATTTGGAAACAAACTGGCAATAGATGCAGCTTGTGCAGCAGAGGTATAATATGCGCTCTACCAGAAACGCACATAACTTCTTGCACTATTGCATTTTGCATCAGCTTAAACTTCTGCATACATTTCTAGCAGGGGTGAAATCTAAAATTTCTCCCTACCAGTTCTGTGGGCATGGCTTGGTGGGGGCGGGGAGTGTCCTGTGACTGAATGGGCATGGCCAACTCGATGTCACTCACAGCCATGCCCACTCAGTCACAAGACCCCTCCCACAAAGCCACGCCCATAGAACCCGGTAGAGAAAAATTTTTAAATTTATATTCTGCCGGTGTGTCCTTACATTTCTCCCGCAGCTCTGCGCACCCGTCCCATTCCCCGGAGTTGGGGAATGCACCATTCCCCGACTCCAGCCTTGCTGTAGAGCCGCTGCCTGCTCACCCTTCGCCATGCGGCTCCGCCCACCTGCTCCATTCCCCGGAGTGCATTCCCCAACTCTTATTGCTCACCATTCTCCCGCGGCTGGCTATCAGGGAAGGCAAGCTGCCCAAAGTTACTGGAGTTGCTCATTCTCCTTCTTGAATGAGCCGCTCTGGTCCACACGCCAGCTGTGCAAGCGCATACCCAACCTGCCGCTGAATTAAATAAGCGGTGTGCGCTTGCACATGGACCAGAGCAGCTCATTCAAGAAGGAGAGTGAGAGACTCCAGTAACTTTTGGGCGCTTGCCTTCCCTGATAGCCAGCTGTGGGAGAAAGGTGAGCAGTAGGATACACCGCGTGGTGAAGGGCGAGCAGGCAGCGGCTCCGCGGCAAGGCCAGAGTCGGGGAATGGTGCATTCCCTGACTCTGGGGAATGGGGTGGGTGGGCAGAGTCTCCAGCTGCCATTGCTACCGGTTCCCGAACTACTGGCCATCATCGCTACTTACTCACCCGAGCTGGTCCGAACTGGGAGCATTTCACCCTTGATTTCTAGGGAGGGAAGCCTCATGTTTTATGGGCAAAACATTGGTGGAAGATTCTCCAAGGAAGAAGAACGTCTTCAATGGTTTCTTAATGACAAGCTTCCTCCTTTGTGATCATAGTAGCATCATTGCTGAAAAAAACCCCAAACGATAATGGTGTGGTGGCAACTGCAAACAAAAATAGGAATGTTCTTAAGTAGCTTAAATGCAAG
Source organism: Coluber constrictor foxii (assembly GCA_038048745.1). Taxonomy (NCBI): domain Eukaryota; kingdom Metazoa; phylum Chordata; class Lepidosauria; order Squamata; family Colubridae; genus Coluber; species Coluber constrictor. The sequence continues at coordinate 79,920,780 of CM075961.1, forward strand.
GAAATTGTACTTCAATCCTAAAAATATGCCTCAAATTCTCCTATTCCTTAGAATAATTATAAAATATATAAGTGTGTGTGAGTGTGTGTATAGATATATACATATATGTAGTCTAATCCTGTAATATATATTCTCCACAAGATGATGCTCTTTCCTGCTTTCTAAATTACCCCTCATTTCAGCCTGGGCATCAGCTAGAATGACTTTGGCCTAGCCTCACACGCCCACCCACTTGCTGGGATGTCCAGTCCCTGGTCTAAATATACCACAGCTGTTTGCTAATGTAGCAGAATGTTTGTAACCTGAGAGCCCAGGAATCAGGCAGAGCCACCTCTGACCACATATCACCAGGCCTAGGCAGCATGGAGACGCCCAGCAGCAAAGACCCCAGACCCGCTTTGGTGAGCACTTCTGTCTCTTAGCCTTACCTGGCCTCATGGGAAAACACCCCTTTTCCATAGCTTTCCACTCCCCCCTGCCATTAACATGGCTCCCAACCTGGATTTTGGTTTTTAAGCTCAGAATAGACCCCACTAGTACCTTCCTAGCCTTTTTAATGCCACAGTACTAGAAAATCTGTTCATTCCAAATTCTTTCCTTCCTTCCCCATCTTTTCATTTCTCTTTTACCCCGCAGAAAAACTGTCCCATCACCTGTTCTACTCTAATCTCCCCCTTACAAAGCAAGGCTGTGACAACCTTTTATTTTATTTTCCTTCTTCTGCTTACCAGCCTTTCCAAATATAATTTGCAATATTACACTTGTACCTATTCGGTCAGACAGCCCCTAAATCTTGATTGTTTGGGAACTAGAAATAAATCTCTGCCAATTCTTTACATCTTGGAAATTATTCTGCTTGGTTGCGGAAGGGGTGTGAAATGCTTTATAAAAAATAGTGGTTTGAAGTAAATAAATGAACACTGAAGTTTTCAGGCTAATGGGATTCCCCCCCCCCCAAAATTTCTTTTGTGATATGTTATATAGGATTGTGTCCTAATCTGGAAAGTTGCTTGTTATTCTGTCCCATATTGTAAAATAAGATAGTAATCTTATGAATTCTTATGAAATCTTGCAATGTCCATGTAAGCTAGTGCTTTTAACTCTTGCATATGCAGTCATCATGACTAAAGGGATTCATTCTTTCACTGTTTATTGGAATGACTAGAATCATTTTTATTGTAGTGTTATGATGATATAGTGATGATTGTAAACTCATATAGCTATAAATAGAGTGTCAGGTGGAACCTTCATAATAATTGAATTTAGAATAAAAGAGTGTGATGGTATTCAAATGTCACCTGCCTTTTAAATTCAATTCATTGTTTTCCCAATGACACCACCACTTTTATCCTGACGACTTTGGCTAGATCAACTTTTTCTAACCTGATGTTCTCCAGATATGGCTACACTAGTTAGAAATGCCGATAGTCCCAATTGATGAGAAGGAGGGCTAAACTGGTGTGTATGTGTGTGGGAGGGTATTTTGCTTCTGTCTACTGATTTGGAAATGAATCTATTGGATTGCACTATAATACTAATATTTTCTAATCTACTGTCAGAGGTCCCTTTAATTCTTGGCAGGTCCAGTCAGTCCTTGATACTCTTTTCTCGAAGAGCAAGTCTTAAACTTGCACATTATTAATTAGAGGCTACTTTCTTCCTTTCTGCTGACCCTAGATTGCCAGGACCAGTACATCAGAACTGACTTTGAGTGAAGCTGGACTTGGGTAGAGGGGAAATGGATGTCTTCTATGGATAGAATAAAATAAGTGTTTCTCTATAGGGAGATATATAGTAATCTCTCAGCAATATCCATCTCAGGCATCAATATGCCAAGTCCCCAGCTTTAATTCTTGGTATTATAGGCCATGTGGAAAAAACTTGCTACAGAAAACCCTACTGAGACATGACCAATCAAGGAAAAATCAATACTGGGCTTAATGAGGCAAATAGCCTGACGTAGCATAAAGCAGCTTTTTAAGCAGAAGTTTTATTATGCAGTTTAACATATCCCTACTCAAAAGTATAGCAGGACTGATTTCCAGATAAATGAGAATAGGGTTGCATGTAACCAGGCTATGATAGAAAAATGACAAAATTCATGTTCATTTTTATTTTGCAAGAATATCACCCATATAGAGAGAAAAAACCCTCTAAGAAAAGTATTGTGAAATTTGTCTGATTAACCAATTCCACTTCTCTCTAAGAGGAAATCTTACCACACAGATTTATTTCTCTCCAAAGATTAGTTGGGCAATAAGACTTTGAAGAGGGACCAGTAATTTGGATTTAGAATTAAAAAAGCAATTAGAAAATTAGAATTTAGGGTTCAGTTCAAAAATAAAACCACAAATTCATTTCAGAGAAGTTTTCAACTTTTAGATATGGCTATGGAAAATAAATAAAATGAAATGTACTATAACCTTCTTTGAGACCTTAGATTAGGTGGGAAACAAATTTTAAATATACGGATCTTGGTTTTTACACATATAAAGGAAATTTTCAGAATGTACTACCAGTTTGACATAACAGAAAGATCATATATATATATGTGGGTAAATACTGGCACAAAGATGTGGTTCAAGCAGCATACTAAAGAAAATGTGGCTTGTTTGATTTTGGTTTAGTGCATTATGTAAATTAATCCCTTGCAATTTTAAACTATGATCTATGGGTTAGTATGCTATGTAAATCCCAATCCTTGCGGTTTATTCAGCAAAACTATGATTAAACAAATACATTTACAAATACATTATTGGGAATTCTGGTTAAGTACTCGCATCACTGTATTTGGTTAATCATGATTTTGCTGAATAAACAGCAAGGATTAGGATTCACATTTTTGCTTGCTTTAATAATACAAAATAATGGCTTATGTGAACAAATCCTTTTGCCACTTGCCACTTGCCACAAGCCATGTTTTTGCCACGTTTGCCACTGGACAATTTTATGCTCCAAAACATCTCCATCACCGGTTATTCATCCTTAATGTCTACATTGGTTTTACACAATGAGGCTCTTACGCATACATATTACAGATAAACTTTGCTAATGAACAACACATAAACGAATAAGCCATTTGCATCTCAGAAAAACGTCATCAGCACTTGGCTCTTTCAAACATCAGTCTGTAGATCTCATGCATTGGAAGCTAAGAAGCTGTTGAGCCAGCAAGACTCTCGCCCAGATTTCTCTTTTTTATCTTTCTTCCAAGTGGGAGAAGGACAGCTGGTGCCACTGGCTGGATTTGCCGTTCTTGCCTATTTGCAGTTTTGTGCTTCTGGAAGTATTGGGCTGTGGCTTCAGCTTCCAAGCCAGTGCCTCTGTGCATGCTTTTGAGCACAGGGAGTGTTTGTGCTGTACCCTGTATGCCTAAGCTGCCACCTGCCAGGATGTACCTGTATGAATGGGATGATGATTCAGAGGCGGTGAGTAATTGCATATGCCAATTTTGGTATCTTGCATTGCATATGTCTGCCTTTGCCAAATTACTGTGGCGCATCTGAAAACATTAGAGCTCAGATTTTATCTTTTCTTTTTTTTGCTCCCCTCTGTTCTGTCAGGGTTCTAATCTGCATCTCTTTCCAACTCAGAAAGGAAAGAGATGCATTTTCTCTCAACCTTCCTTGTCCAGGAAAATTGTCCATTTTTAAACAGGTCAAAAAGTTGCTAAAAGAAACATAACTTGAAGACCCATTCTCAAATCAGATCAGGTTGTTGAGTTGGGACAGATTTTGACAGGACCACTGGGGAAGTCAATCAATACTACTTGACACTCATTTCCAGCTCAGGAATATTCTTATTCTGTTTTTTCTTTTTCTTTTTGTAGTGGTAGGGGTTGGTAATAGCTCCATCTTCCCCCAAATGTCCTTTTCACAAAGAGAAGATTTCACCTATTACAAGCTTGGTATTTTTTAAATGGATTTTTCTGGTTTCTATATTGCCAGTCTTTATAGTATACTTATTACTTAAAACATGATTTCGTGTTTGTTTATTTCTGTGCTTAAATCTGCCCAACTCTATCTTCTGTTGTATACCAGATGTTGGTACATCAGGCTGAGATGCTGCCTTAATACCCATATGGAATGTAGGCCGACTGCAGCTGTGTCGTTTGTGCATTTTGTGTGCATATAAACTACCTGGGTATCTAGGTAGGGATTATAAAAGCCACTACTATGTGATTTTTCAGTCTTGGAATTGAAGCAGAAATCAAGTTTCACTGTGTGCACCTGGGAAGAGTCAAAATGAAGGGCAACCTCAGTTTTTCTTATTCTAAATTCCTTTAACCATTGCCCCTGTATCTCTCTTTTTCTGAATTCCACCATATCTGTCCACTTTGCAGGACATCAGCTTTTTACTTCCAGCTTTTTGGGAGTTTTGGCAAATTCATCTATCCAGACTCCTTCTCCTTATAGGAAATGGCTGCACTCCTTTACCTTGCAGAACGGCCTGCTTTTTTCAATTGCACAATCAGCTAACGAAGCCTTTTGGTCTCCATGTAGCTTCTATTTTCTTGGCACTGCATTTGGTGGGAACCTCCCTTATGTTTGCAAACAGTGACAATAATGGGCAATCTGTAGGAAACCTTGGGATTAAATAATGGAAATATATCCTCTTGAAGTTAGAAACATTTTCCTAAAAGCAATCAAATTCCCACAGAATTACCTTAACAGGTGAACTAAAAAATTATCTATATACAATTGAGTTTAAATAAGCACCCCCATTCCTTCCCTCTTACTACTTGATTGGCAACTGCCTGGAGAGTTCTCACCTCTTTTGAGAATTTTTCCTCATCTCAGCTTTTGCAGAAATTCTGTCTTCTCCACTAAGCTTCCTGGGGGGCTGCTAATTAACAGTGGCATTTCAGCCCCTCAGACTCTCTCTCCAGTCAAGTGACCGCTATTCAAGAATTGTCAGGAGCATTAATTATCTGTTCATCAGGAGAAAAATACTATTTCCTCCAAAAAGCCCTGAAAAAAGACATGATAATTACTACTTGTGTGTTCAGAAAATATTTAGCAGCAAGATAGTTTGTTTGCCTGTGATAACCAACATGGGACTATGGACCTACATAAATGCATCACATCTGGGATATAGGTAGTCTTCAATTTACAACAGTTCATTTAATAACTGTGCAAAGTTACAATAGCACTGAAAAAAAGTGACTTATGACAATTTTTCACACTTATGACTGCTGCAGCATCCTCATGCCATCCTTGGCAACTGACCCATATTTAAGATGTTTGCAGTATCATGGGGTCATGTGATTACAATGTCACTTAACAACCATGTTATTAACTTAACAATGGCGAAAAAGATCATAAAACAGGGCAAAACTTAACAATGGTTTCACTTAGCAACATAAATTTTGAGTCAATTGCGATCTTAAGTAGAGGACTACCATTTTCTGCAGAAAATGATCAGATAGACAAATAAAATTAACTTAAGAAAGAAGACAACTAAACTGAATGGTCTTCTTTTAAAGGAAACATGAATAGGATCAAATCATAAGAATAGGAGGAATCCAATCAGGTATTTTCAAGACAAGATGGTACATTTTCTCATTTTTCTGAATGCAATAAAATCTAAATATAACATATAAATATGATTAGTCTATAAAATAACAAAGAATGACAAGTATTAATTCTGAGAGATTAATAGTGTCAAAAGAAATTGCTCAGTATAAACAATTGTTAAAATTGAGTACTGTAAGAAACTTAGTTGTTCTAAGAGAAGGAAATTTATTAGGCCCTTCAGAATAAATTGCTTTGTAACAATTAAGTGGTCTCTTAAAAAAAAATCTAAATAAGAGATAGGTTAAACCAGCAGTCACCAACCAGTGGTCCGCGGATCACTGGTGGTCCACGAGAAAATTTTGGTGGTCCATGGAGAAATCTTCATATTTTTACTGGTGCACTCTGGTGAAGGAGCTGCTCCGGGATGACCAATGGGCCAGTCCTGTGAGTGTGACTACTGCAGCTCTGGAATATGGGACCGGCCATGGTGGGGCTGGAAAACTCTGCCCTGGGATGGCACGTGCAATGTGCAACTTTGCAGGTGGTGCAATATGGAAAAAGGAGTGCAGTCCTGTCCATCTGGAATGAAATAATGGTGCTGTTGCCGTGGCGGGAAAGGGGGCGGTGCAAGCGGGTCGAAGCAGCGATTGTGATGGCTAGAAGCTGTGGGAACGAAGCACTACTTGCACTTGCGCGGCATCAGCATTCAGCCTCTGTATATTTGCGCCAGCCAGTGGCACAAAGCAGTCCTTGTCTCCTGCTGCTTGGGACTCAGAGTGGTAAACGGCGACTGGTCCAGGGAGCAGCTGGATTTTGCTCTATATTGCAGATGCCAGATTGGTCCCCTGCAAGGTCTCATCTTGATGAGCCCAGCCAAAGTTTCCTGTGCTGCTTCATTGAGCGCTCCTTGAGAGACAAAAGCTTGCAGGGGAGCAATTTGGCATCCACAATGGAGAGTAAAATCTGGCTGCTCCCCAGTCTCCATTTACCGCTCGGAGTCCCAAGTGGCAGGAGACAAGGGCTGCTTTGTGCCACTGGCTGGTGCAAATATCCCGAGGCGGAATGCTGATGCTGTGCAAGTTCAAGTAGTGCTTCACTCCTGCACTTCTTCCAGCCCTTGTTGTCCACGCATCTCGGTCTCAGGGAGCTGCTTGACTTTCTCTCAGCCCCAGTCAGAGAGAGAGAGAAAGAGAGAGGGGGAGAGAGAGAGAAAGAACGAGAGAGAAAGAGTGGGAGAGAGAGGTGGGAGAATGCCTGAAGGGCCCCATCCCATCACTGGAAGTCCAGGTGCTTCAGTAAGCAGTGCGCTGGATTCATATTAGTGGTCCATGGGATTTAAAATTATTAACTTGGTGGTCCCTGAGGTCCAAAAGATTGGGGACCCCTGGGTTAAACTGTCTCTAGAGCAGGGGTCTGCAACCTTAAACACTCAAAGAGCCATTTGGACCCATTTCCCAAAGAAAAGAAAACACCGGGAGCCACAAAACCCTTCCCATGCCTGACTATTTCTTGAGCAGCCACAAAACTAGTATAAATATGTAGTTGAATTAAACGTTCTGTTTTCTTATGGAACTTTTCTTTTCTTGGATTTATCCATGGTTGGCCTACCAGGGATTGAAAAGCTCAATAAATTGCATACCAGTGGCTATCGCACATTGGCAGTTGTGACACATATTTTGAGTGGTAGGGAGCCGCAGCAGAGGTGTGAAAGAGCCACATGCAGCTCCAGAGTCGCAGGTTGCTGACCCCTGCTCTAGAGCAAAGCTGAATGTAAAACGAAGTACAAGGTTTGTTTTAATCTATTAACTCTCATCATATTTAATCCATCCATATTTAATCCATCTCCCTTGTCTTCCCCAATGGTGACCTCCAAACATGTTTATTTTGATCTGGGAACCTCCCTCCAGATGGAGCTGCTCAATTTCTGGATGACTTGGGGGCTTCAGGTTGTTTCCAGTGGTCTAAAGAAGCGATCTCATCCCTGCACAGCTGGAAAATCTGCATTTTCCCACTTTCTCCTTTTTTGAGAAGGGGAAATTATATGGGGAAAAGGAGAGGAACGGTGCCCAGAAACTAGACCTTTTTTGCATTTTGAACTATACCAACATCTGTTTGCTATTGGCAACAAATAATTGCCTGGGGACCAGAGGCATGATTACTCTGTGGTAGAACTTCATGCTTTATTTTTCATACAGCATACTTAATCCAGTCAGCCAGGAGCTCAGTCAGGACTCTTTACTAATGATCTGGAAATATGCAATCACATTAATTGGGTTATGGGCCATTATTTGGGTATTACATAGTAGACAGCCACCTCTTTCAGGCGACATCTGGTGTCCTTTTGTGCTAGATTAATATTGAAAGTAACTCTATTATATCACTAGTGCCTTCTCCTTGCCCAGGCAAGCATCAGGGGATTGACTTCATCTTTTTTTCATTAACCCTCACTCATTTTCAGGGTTCTGCTGAGTCCTATACCAGTCGCCCATCTGATTCTGATGTGTCCCTGGAGGAAGACCGTGAAGCCCTCCGCAAAGAAGCAGAGCGTCAAGCATTGGCACAGCTGGATAAAGCCAAGGTAAGTATCTTCTTCCTGCAGAGTTAGAGAGTTAAGATTCAGGAGATGTCCTGTTGCAAAGTCACCTGTTTATCTGGCTTTAGACTGGGAGGCAAATATACCATCTTTTCATTCCAAGGAACTGCAATGCAGGTCGTGAACAACAGGAAAGCAGAAGTTTCCATGAAGATCAAACCTTCACTTTATGAATGAGAAAAGCAAAAGTTACACCTAATCCTAGTGAACTAAGATTTTTTTTTCTTTACATCAAATTGACAAACCAAGACAGCTCTATTACATCTACTGAGTCTTATTGTAAAAGATAGCTTATATTCATGTCAAAAGTGTCATCACAAATGCACACCTCCTGCTGTTTGAGAAGTTGTACCAGAGCAGAAATGTTTCTCTAGAAAGAAATATGTCCCTTTCCACTTTTCTTCATGGAAGGAGAAACTGCTTTTCCTGAATTCTTAATATTCCTTTTCTAGGATCAGTATACTGTATATCTGATAGGAAATTGTTTTTGCAAACAGAGCAGAACAGAATTTGGGATGTAATATTATGTAATTTTCTCAGAGAAAAACTTCTTTACCGCAAAGGAGACCAGTTCTGCCCTGCGTGTAAAAGCGGAGCAGTTCAGAATGGCAGGCTTGATTCAGGGCCAGAAATATTGTGAATCAAACTTCTTGTATTAAAGCTTTACTAACTTAAACAGTCCTGCTGCCTGATTACTAGATGAAAATTGTATTTCTTTGCTTTGCTTTGATAAAAATCAATGTCTCTTCTGACTCAAAATAGTTTTCAGCAAGAATTCCTTCTTTTTTATATCATTAATGTTTGCAGAGATTCTGCATTGTAAATCAATCTTCTATTGCACTTGAACTTTCAGCCTGTAGGAGGACGTTTGTAGTGATCTACATGATATCTTGGGTTGGCTAAACAGTTTTCTGGTGTAGTTTGGATTATGATAAAAGTAACCTACCTGTGCTTTCACCCTCTTTTAACAAGAAGAAAGTAAAGAGGATCTGACTAAATAGTTAGCTTTAAGTGCTATCCAGCTGGAAGGATCCTTGGTCACATACAGCAGGGGTCACCAACCTTTCAGACCTCAGGGACCACTAAATTCATAATTTTAAATCCCGTGGACCACTAATATGATCTGCCTAATGACCGCTGGGTGGGTGTGGCTAGATGGTCATGTGACTGGGTGGGTGTGGCCTACTCAATGTCACTCACATCAAGGGGTGCCTGGCCAAACTCTACTCACCCCTCCACTCCCAGCCACTCCTTACTTTCCCACTTGGGCTCCTTAGGGCCCCAACAGGAAGCAGTTGTTGGAGCTAAGCAGCCACCATGAGAAAGAGTTGGCAAATCACCTTGCTCAGTTCAAATTGGATCTGACCAAGAAGGAGGCTCAGCAGAAGCACTTCACTGAGGACTACGAGCATAAGCTCAAGCTATCCAAGCAGAGGGAATATCTGCAGGAGTGCAAATCCAGGTACTGGTGCCTGGAGGCTCAGCGGGCTGAGATAGTCAGCCAATTCCAGGCCATGATGCAGTCCCACTGGAACAAGGCCCTCTGGTTCTTTGCCACCAGCGGTGCTTCCCCCAGCCTTGAGTAGTTTGAGCCGTAGTTTGAGGACCCCTGATTTAATGCAATATAAAAAATGCAAATAATTTTTCTGCGGACCACCAAAATTTTCTCGTGGACCACCAGTGTATACAGTATAAGCAAGAGTTTCCCAAATGGCCATTCTTCAGATGTTTAGATTATAACTTCCATTTCCTTTGATCTTTTTGTCCTCCTGTATGAAGGTGATAGAAATTGTAATCCAAAACATCTGGAGGACTTCAAGCAGCTATAGTGTTTTTGGTTTATTAAAAGCTCTTGTCTCATTTGTTAAGAAATAAGGTAGTTCAGATACCAATATAAATGTGCAATCACTTTGTGCCTCAATAAATAAAATGGTGCTATATCTGTCATTGCATTAGAGATGATGATTTGATTGGAGTATTATATTGAAGGGCATGTCAGATTTAAGTGGCTATATGCTGTAGCAGCTATTTCCCTCCACAAATTAAATCTCCATTCTTATCCTTTTAGTTCTGCTTATCTAGAGCATATGCAGTACCTTGGGAATATTTTAGATTCAATTCAGCTTTCAGATGCTCTTCAGATTAGTTCACATATGTCTTCAGAGAACTGGAGTAATAGGCATTCACATTGTCCCATTGTAAGACACATTAACTTATTATATTTTAACTTATTTCACTCACTTGATCTTTGTGGTAGAAGAGGGCTAGTATGCTTTGAAAAATTAGTTTCAGAGAACCTTCTGTGTTCATGCAACATACTTGACCAAGTCAGTTACAAATCTATCAACTACTTTCATATAACATACTAAATTTGGTTAATTTGATTGTTGATTACTTTGTTTTGCTTTTAGCATGTTTTATAAATGCAGACCATTTGGTCAATAGATGGTTCAATATATTGTGCAAATACAAAAATTGGATTAATTCATGAACCACATTCCACGTTATTTGAACACAGTTTAGATATCCCTATCTAATTAAATTACGGTGGTAGATAACAGGCGAATAGTTTTTCAGCAATGGCTTCTAAGTTATGCAACTTACTCCTTCAAAGCCTTCCTTTTTATGCATCCATTACACCCACTCCAGGATCATGAGGCCCCGTGTATGGTCATTCATGCCTCGGTCATTCATGCTTCAACTATTGCAACATGTTCTACATAGGACTACCTTTGAAGACCATTCGGAAACTACAGTTGTTCCAGAATGCAGCAGCACAAATAGTTATGGATGTCCCACTTGTCTGCAAAATTGCTATTTTACAAGCCACACTGTTTTATGTAAGCCTCCAGGTGCAATTCAAGATGCTGGTTATCATCTATTAAGCCCTTTATGGAACAAGGCAGATTATTTTCGAGACTTCTGAACTCTGGCAGATTTTAATTAGGTTTGTCCTTTTCACAAAATCCAGCAGAGTAGTCATGCTTCTAGTCCTCTTCATCAAATAATGCATCTAATGGGACCCAGTTTTTGTTGTGGCCTTTTGGAACAACATGCCTCCCTCCACAAGACTGGATGGATGGATGGATAATAGATAAAGCAAGACAAAAAGCATCTAAACATTTGTAGATGTCTTCTTTATTGTAAGAAAGCATATATGGTTGTTACAATTTTTAATAGCTTGGTGCATTCTGGTTCTTTTTACTCACATTTAGCTTACTGATTTTTCAAATGTTTTCAACAGTTGACCGGTTGTGACTTTAAATTGTTCCCCCTGAGTTTTTAAAAAATTTTTTTTAAAGAAAATTATTATCTTTTAAAGGGAAGAAAGATGACATCAAGCTGTCAGGTTGTAAATACTAGAAGCACCTTGGTTTTCTATTTACACTGAACAATACTTTCCTCAAATATATTAATCTCTGCACTACTGTAGCAGTTCTCAAAAGAATTGTTTGCTTTTCATTAACAGTTAACTCATGTCTCTGCTATGGGACGATCAAATAACCCTCTCCAAGGTGGGAAATATGAAACAGGGATTTGAGGACATGCCATATGAGGACAGGCTGAAGGAACTTGGGAGGTTCAGTCTGGAGGGAAGAAGGGAGGGGAGACTTCAAGTGCAAATATATGAAAGGGAGACATTGAGTCCCATTACTGCAGAAATTATGGTCATAAATAATGACTACAAGTTGCAGTTACCTAGATTTTACTTAACTACAATGGGAAACTTCCTAATGGTAATATCTATGCAGCAGTGGCATAATATGCCTATGGAAATTGTGCAATCTCCTTCCCTGGACATTTTAAAAAACAGTCTGGACAGCAAGAATAGTCTGGATGATGCCTTCTTAACGATGTCTTAATAGATTTTCCTGCAAATTACAATAGGTTGGATTAGATTATCTCCATTGGGTCTTCCAGCTCCATAATTCTGTCCTTCTATGATTTACTCTATCAGGGCTTTGAGTACTTTTTCTGCTTTTGCATGGAGTATACAACTTTCTGATTAATGCAAGGTAGCTATATACTTCACTTCACTTTATCTAATATTATCCATCCAAAGAATGGCCAGACTGTCAGGATTGCTTTTCTAACTTGTTTCTCGGTCAATTCCCCAAGGAAAAAAAAAACCACATGGAGGTGCTTTTTGGAAATGGAATTATGCGGTCTTCTCTCCTTCCCTGATTTTATGCAATTGGAATCATATCTTTTCCCCCTGGAATGTATTGTGAAGATGACCTGAAAGAGTAGTTTCTTTCTGGACTCTGAGGCATGTGCAAGTCACTACAAACTTCCACTTGGTTGGACGATCAGTTCCTTGGTTAGACTTCAGAAAGTTCCAAACCAATTGAGGCCGGCACAAAACATGCCTCAAGGCTGGATTGGCTCATTTCACTAGATTCAATTAGAATAGTTGGAGGCATTCATGGTTCAGTGCATGGATCCAGCCATTATTTTAGGATACTATCCCACAATTGTTGTCCCATTACCCCATGTTAAAGTGTAGTAATTCTTGTAAAACCAAGCCATTCATATATCTATTCCAAAAGTGTAGCTATATCACTTGCAAGATCCAGCCTATCTTACAAAGAACCCATCACCTGATTTTTAGTCCTAGGACATCAGGATTGGGATTATTACTCAGGGTTTATTCATTTTTTTCAGAATTATATTGACCCTTTATCTTATGACATAATAACCTGCACTAAATCATCCAAATGATTCATCCAGATGAAAGATTCCATGCAACTCGAGGATCTGATATATTATTACCTAGAATTTAGAAAAGCTTGTAGGTCTTCCTCATGATGCCCTGCAAGGCTCGTTCTTTTCCAAAACATCGGTGTGACTTTCCTTGAAATCTAATAAGACGCTAGCTTTCTCATATGCGATATATCAGAAGCATTTCTGGTGGGCACCATCTTGCTGCTCTGAAATAAGCAACTTTTCTTGTATTAAAATGTATGTTCCTAAAAGAGTAGATTGGAGGGCTGCATCACAGAACTGCAGGATGTGGTAGATGGGCCAAATGTTGTAGGTTCAACATTTTTTTTATTGCCTCCCCTATTTTGTAGAGTGGGGAAAGCACTTCTTTACTTTTATCAGAGTAATTCTCTTCCTTTCTCACATGTTTTGCCAGTCCATTTTGTTTCTTTGATTTTGCAAACAGCATTTGAAAGCAACCTAAGAATATAGGTATTCTTAGGTTGTACCTATTGTTACAATAGGTAACAAAATGAAGATACCACCTATGTTTTGTATCTGATTGAAGGATCATGAAGATTACATTTTCTGTGATATTATTTGGATATCTTCCCTTCAGTTGTTTTGCTTTTTAGCTCCCTTGTTTATCCCAGCCTTACATTTCTGCAGATTGTTTATTATCTTATCTAAATGGTTATTTTTTTAGCAACTAATATACTATTGAACCAGTGTTATGTAGTGATAAAGATGTTGGATTGAAACTTGGGAAAGCCACATTCATGCTTTTACTCAACAAAGATGTTACTAAGTGATTTTGAACCAATCATTCTCTTTCAGCCCAACTTTTCAGGGCTATGAAGATAAAACGAAGGGATATGCCACTTTGAATTTCCAAAAGATCTGTTCAGTTATAGATTCTCAAAGTAATCTCAAGTTTAGATATGATACCTGGGTCTTCTACTTCCACTTCAAAGAGATTGGCCCAAATCTAGGCAGGCTCCATATTCTTTGCAACTGGCGTCATCCCATTTGTCGCTACAAATTCCTGGCTGGCCACTCATCTGCAAATTAATTTGGCTAATGGCATGGCGATGCTTTATCAATTCAGGAGGTGGATGAATAGCTTTAGTAATATTTCTTATTAATTGAACTGGCTAAAGCAATGCTACAAAAACATGCACCTTTGCTGCAGATTGGCACAGTCCCAAATCTTGTCTCAGCACCTGTTCACCACAGGTATTTCACAGTTGCTATTTTCCAAGCACCAGCCATGAATAGCAGATCCTGCTCACAATAACTATAGAAAGTAGCCAGAGAAGTATTATAGAAAACTATTAAGTTGAACTATTAGTAGCATCTTTTAAAAAAGGGATTGGAAGTCTGTACTTACAGTACTTATTTGGGGGGGGGAATAAACTCAAACAATAAGTAAGAGCTGACATATGTCTTCTTTCCTCCTACTATTCTCTATACTCTTTGTTACTGTACTGATGTTTTTAAACCAAACAAATAGTGAAATAATATTAAGAAAGAAAGAAGCAACCAGATTAATTGGACCAAAGGAAAATAAGATTTACAACAATGGTTTTCAAGTTGGGAACTTTTAAGATGTGTGTACTATATACCATTTTGGGGAAATGATGATTGGAAGCCAGTCATTTAAAATGTTAAAGAAACTAGGGATGCCCAAATGGTATCAATGCAAAAGGTACCAGAACTTGCCTATATACTGTAGCTTCCCCAATCAGATGCCAGTCTTTCCAGCAGATTTCTGTTAGGGTCTTGCTCATGACAGCAGGTATTTGTATCCTTATTGTAAACCATCACATTTCTGAAAAGGAGGCTCCTTTTGGCTGAAGCCTCGTGATTTTGACAAATGCAATTAGCTAATGAAACCTCTCAGTCTCCCTCTGTTTCAGCTTTTGGCGGATCCTGTTGCTTCCTTCTTGCAATTAGGATGTCTAGAAGCATTTAGGCATCTGGGATCTGGTCCAGGCTTCTTGCTGCCAGGATGAACCAGGAGGCAGAACTGAGTAGGAGTGGTTGGCACCCAAAACATTCCTAGCTTTCTGCTTGGGCTTCAAGCCAAAAGTTTCATCCTTTGCTTCTCTCAGCAGGTTTTGTAGCTGTTTATTGACTACGGTTTCAGATTAACCTTGGGGCCCCTTAGGGGTCTGAAAAGTCTTGGCATCAGGTGTGCTTTGTACTAGAAATGATGGTGTATTTTTTTACCTGCTTTTTTTGCTACTTGGCCTCTGGGATGAGGAGAGCTAAAGAGATGTTTTTCATTTTTATGTAGCATCCAACTAATTAACAATATGAAAAAGCAGATGCAAAACATTTTAAAATTAAGTTTTAAAATGTGGAACAATATGTATATAACCACCCCCACCCAGTGGTGGGTTGCTCCTGGTTCGGTCCAGTTCTTGTGAACTGATAGAATCTGCAGTGGGAAGCTCCGCCCACCCACCCAGAATCAGAAGTGTGTGAGCAAAGCGAGCATGCAAGTGTGCGCTCCTGTTGCGAACCAATAGCGGAGGTAAATAGAACCCATCCCTGCCCCCACCCCACTTCTTGTGATTCAAAAGATTAACAGCATTGATAAAATAACACTTTGTCAATGTTCACCAAATAACAAAACAAAAAAGTGAGGAAAAATGTCTGGAAATGTATCTCATAATCAAAACAACTGCAAGAAAGTTCGAAAGGTTTCTAAAAAAATTCTGTCCCCATGGGTATTCTACACACCAATATAGTTTATTTTACTAGTTCGCTATGATTATTGGTGACAGTCAGCCAGATGCGTAGACTGGATTTGGCATTTTTATATATCTATCAAGTTCTTCCTAAGAGCCTGGGACAGACAGACATTTTTTCATGGTCTTGTAGAATGAAAGCTATTGCAAGTAAAGCTTGTCTTTTGCAATTGACTGAGGGTGATTTAATCAATGCCAATAGTGTTCAAGTGGTGATCCATGTCAGAGTTTGTTGCAAAATCAAATCCAGAAAGCACACACAGATAAACTGATTCAACAGGATTCATTAATTTCTTTATATACATAATAACACATGAAGTGAATGTACAATACCAACAGCAGATTCTTCCAGCATGGTAGAGAGTTACAGGCCAAAAAAAAAAAAAATCACAGGCAGAGGAGAGAACAGTGAGATAAGTTTCAGTTCAGCAGACAGACAGACTAGTTTGCAGCTTCAGAACTCAGAGTTTAACACAGATGAAGAGAACCTCCTCTAAACAGGGCAGTTAAGATGAGCCTAAGCCACGACCAGGCTTCAAGCTGTTTCAGCTCCCAAACAGCCCTCATTGGTTGACTTAGTTGCTATGTTCATACATTGGCTGACCTTGTTACCATGTCCTATTCTAGCCAGTCCCCAATGCTATGTCTATAGCAGTTCATGAATATTCTGACACTCCAGATATTTTGAGATTGCACTCAAGGAGCTTATTACTATCGATACTAGCTTTGCTTTCTTTTGGCACAGATATTCTATTTCTATTTGCAGGTCTTTGTATTTTCTGATTTTTCTTCAGTTCTTTCTCTTCTACCGATAGTCCTTGGTTTGCAACTATACTTGGGCCTAAAATTTCTATTGTTAAGTTAGTGCAGTCATTAATTGAGTCATCATGTAACCAAACCCAATTTTACAACCATTTTTATAGTAGTCACAAAGTAAATCACTATAGTTATTAAACAAATCATATGATTGTTGTGCAAATCTAACTTTTCCAATTTGCCTTTTTTTTTTGCCAGAAACTAGCTGTGAAGGTTGCGAGTTGGATGCTGCAGCCAGTCATAAATATGAATTAATTGCCAAGCAATTATAATCATGTGTTGATGAGGATGGTGAGATGGTCATAATTGTGAGGACAGGTAGTAAATCACTTTTTCTGAAGGCATTGTAACTATAAACCATGATTCTGTTGTAAGTTGAGGGCTTCCTGTAGTTTGCTATCTCCAGGTACACCAATGTTCACTATCGCGACTTTTTGTCTTTCTTTTTGACAATTGTTAAGTTTCTGTGTTATGTGGCAGGTGTTTGTCTGTTTGAATTATAAAGTTCAAGAGCACGTTAGCTTTTTCATTTTTTATTATTTTGTTTTATGATCTCACCTGTTTTTACATGTAGGCAAATGGTATTTCTTGAAGATATTCTGATTCATCATTGTCAGTCTGTGTGATTCTCTTGCAGTAGCTGTTATAACTAGATAGTCTACTGTTTTTTTCAGCTTCTTTGCACGGGTAACATTTGCACAGGTAGAATGTTGCTGTCTTCTCAATTCTAACTTTATACACATTTGTTCTTAAGGCTTGGTCTTGTACAGCCAGAATTAGCCCTTCTATTTCTTCAATAATTATTATAAATATACTGTGATGATACTTTTAACACCATCAAACATCAACGTCTGCCTATCTTAGATTCGTGAGAAGGATTAAAATGCTAAATCCAATCTGAACATTTGTCTTACTGTGCGACAAACCATAATAATAACAATAATGTATATTTAATGACTTTAGTAATTTAGGCTACTTTTACAAGTCATGAGGAAGGCCAGCATAATAGTTAATTTTAATTAAACAAGGGGCACTTTTCCTCAAAGGTAATCTACTGGAGCGATAAATGTAGGTAGTGAGTATGGCTGAAGCAAACAAGGGGTGATACTAGAAATGAATGGGAAAAATATGTTCTCTCTTACACCCCCTTGTGTCTTTCCCCTGTGACAAACTGAGGAAATGACTGGTACTTCTCACCACAAATTACAGCCCATCATCTGTAGTGAGCTTACATTGAGAAGGAAGGAAGGCTAGGAAATTCTGGAAGCTGATGTCCACTCATCTTAAAGTTGCCAAGATTGAAGAACAATGACATAGATGCTAGACTTAGAGATGTGCAAAGTTAGGTTATGAATTACATTTCTATGCTACAAAGACTACTGAGGTAGTCTTTTTTCATCTTCTTTTATCTCAGAAAATTTATTTGAGTAATTCAGTCCTCTGAGCTCTGGGATGTCAGTCTAGATGACCAATGGCAAAACCTATCTTCGCTGCTATAAAAACTAGAAATAACTCACTCATGCCAGTGTCTTCCTCTTATATGGATAAATAAATGATTTTATGTTTTTGTTTTTAAACTGAGAAGTTGCATAATTTCTTTTCCCTGTTAGACAGTAACTTCTCTGCTCATCTCATCTCTGCTTCTCCATCAAAGTGTTTTTGCTTGTTGTTTTGCAGACCAAGCCGGTAGCATTTGCTGTGAGGACAAATGTGGGCTATAATCCTTCTCCCAGTGATGATGTGCCAGTCCAAGGCATGTCTATTTGTTTTGAACCCAAAGACTTCCTTCATATCAAAGAGGTAAGACATTGAGATGAGGCAGCAGAAACAATCTGATGGGGAAATGTAAGGGCTCACTCCAATCCCAAGGGTTATAAAATTTACAGAACTGTGTTTCTTAACCAAGGGAACTGTTGCTACTGGTAACAGTTTACTATCTACAGTAGTATTAATCTGGGTGCGGCATGGCTCCCATCCTTAAATCAGGAAACAGAAAAAGAGAGTGAAGTGAAGCAGAGGCATTAGTTTCCCATACAGCATGCTAAGGCAAAGAGAAGGAATAATTTGGCAGAGCTTCTTGTACATGGGATTAAAGAAAATTACAAGGGGTTTGACATGTTAAAAGTGACCAATGTATCTTTCCCACCCCCTTCCCCCTTTTCATTATTTGAAAATATTTTTCACCTGGGCTTACATAAAATTGCTCCCATAGTGGGAAATGCTGCTTTAACTCCATTAGCTCTCATTTTATAGTTGTCAGTATAATTAATAGTATTAATGCATCTTTTATGTTCTTAAAACCTGTGGTACTTGATCAATACAGAAAGAGAGTTCTATAAATGTATACATATACACACATACACTATATCCTTGTTGAACAAAGTAGGCATTTGATTTTTAGTTAAGGGGAAACCCAGAGTGATTAATGGGATTTATGATATGAAAACTTGAAATCCATTAGCATTTATCAATAGGTAACAAATAGCAACCGAGAATCGTTCCCTTCTCTCTTTTCCACCTCATATATTTTGTGTTTTATATATTTGTTTTTGTCTTCTCTGCTTCAGAAATATAACAATGATTGGTGGATCGGACGTCTGGTCAAAGAGGGTTGTGAAGTGGGCTTCATCCCAAGCCCGGTCAAACTGGAGAACATGAGGATGCAACAGGAACTAAAGATGAGACAACATCGGCTCAGTTCCAGGTGAGGTAGAGAATAGAATAGAATAGAATAGAATAGAATAGAATAGAATAGAGTAGAGTAGAGTAGAGTAGAGTAGAGTAGAGTAGAGTAGAGTAGAGTAGAGTAGAGTAGAGTAGAGTAGAGTAGAGTAGAGTAGAGTAGAGTAGAGTAGAGTAGAGTAGAATATTTTATGTACACTGAAAGCATATGCACCAAGACAAATTCTTCGTGTGTCCATTCACAATAAAGAATTCTATTCTATTCTATTCTATTCTATTCTATTCTATTCTATTCTATTCTATTCTATTCTATTCTATTCTATTCTATTCTATTCTATTCTATTCTATTCCATTCCATTCCATTCCATTCCATTCCATTCCATTCTTATATCCATATCTACCTGTTACTCCTGATTTATGTTAGCTGAAGCTGAACATACTGTTAATGGAATCCAAGAACATCCAAAGGGTTGCAAGTACCCCATCCCTGAATCAAAGTCCAAGGAAAATTCTACACCTGAGAACTTCAGGAATATTCTCAACCTCAATTTAGCAATTCAGTGGGCTGCTCCATTCTACACATGCACATACAACAAGAGATTATAGGTGCTTATTCAAACCCCCCAAACAGGTTCTCAGAAAGCACCCCTGTTGC
Organism: Coluber constrictor foxii; assembly: GCA_038048745.1. Classification (NCBI taxonomy): domain Eukaryota; kingdom Metazoa; phylum Chordata; class Lepidosauria; order Squamata; family Colubridae; genus Coluber; species Coluber constrictor. The sequence continues at coordinate 79,940,502 of CM075961.1, forward strand.
ACAGGTATGGATTCTGAGCTTAGCAAGGTAAGAATCAATGGGTAACTGAGTCCAATGGGCACACATAAAATCCAGGAAAGCTTGAGTTGAATGCTTAAGTCCTCAGGATAGAATTAAGTAGGCAACACTATTGCAGCCCTTCATGAGAGGCGAGGTTGCCTGACCAGCATTGTGCCTGTCCCCTCTCTGCTGTTTGTGTCTTTGGATCCAGGGGGGTGGGGGAGGGAGGTGTGTACTCCTCCTCCTTTTCATTGCTAACAGGCAGTACTTGCTCCCAGTCCTCGCTTGCAGCCTCCTGACCAACTTGCTGCAGCTGTGGTTCGGCTCAGCTCGCTCAGCCTCAGCCTGCCACATGTCTGATCAACATAGCTGAAGCTGCTCCATTAGGCTAGCATTCTCCAAGCCCCAATCCTGACATTCAGCTAACACTCAGCTCTGTGCTTTCCTCTGCCGACTCAAACTCACCCTCCTCCTTTAAACTCGCATCAAGAGAGTGGTCCGGGGATAGATCCATGAATTCTAAAATGGAATAATTTTTTGAAGGTATTGAAATAGGGAATATTCCTAGTGTTTTTCTAGCTGTTCTAATACCTGCTTTTAATCATGTGGGAAAGCATGAGATTGGAAGAGTACTTGGCTTGATTTAATACAGGGGTGGTTTTTATAATTATGACTGCATATTATATATACACACACATGTGAATTCAGAGTTGGAGTTAAAACATAGCAATGGGATAAAGCTTAGTTAATTTATCATACTATTTACCCTTCCAGGTATGAGCTACTTGAACTTTTAGATTTCCATCTGTAGACAAGACTGACTTCAAATTGCCTGACAAAGGTTTTGGAGAACAAAGTACTACAAATGCCTCAGGGGGAAGTCAGGCACATATCATGTATCAGTGTTTAACAATTTTAAAATGTGTGGGCTTGAACTTCCAGAATTCCTCAGGCACATCCGTACATTTTATAGGATTCAATCTGGTTCGGTCACCAGGACCAGAGATTTAGTCTTCCAAGCTTTCAGACTTGTGCTGGATCTCATCCTTAGGGGACTTCTCTCTCACCAGAATGTGTGTGACACAGAAGGTGTGAGAGACATTCCCTGAGGATGGGCTCCAGTATAAGTCTGAAAGCTCGGAAGACTAAACTTCTGATCCTGGTGACTGGCCCATATTGGATCCTGCAACATTATCTTGGAACACCTATATTTGCTTCCACACATCTTAAAGTCACTAGGTTTGTAAAACTGTGATATAGAGAGATTGGGTTGAGGATTGGTTGAGCAGATATATAGAAACAGTTATGGTAAATGTGAAAAGTGCCCTTACAGTAGTTGACATTTGAAGAATTTAGTTATTTTACTGTTCCTGGAAATTCAGAATAATGTAAAAAAAAATGAAGTAAATGGAGGGGAACATATCCATTATTCATGAATGTGGTAATAATTTATTTAGCAGATTTCTATATTGCCCATCTCACCAAGTGACTATGAGCAAGTTACTGTATATATGCACTCAAATCATAACGTAAGACCTATTATTCCAACAACACCAACCCCATTATATAAATATGAAATTATTCATATGATGTCATTTGTGTCAATTTATATAATTATAAGTTATATATTATCCAATAAATTAAAATATGCTTGCTCCTGGAGAGGAAAGCTATGGCAAATCTAGACAGCATACTAGAAAGCAGAAATATCACCCTGCTAACAAAAATGTGTATAGTCAAGGCTGTTGTTCTGCCCCAGCTACAGACCACAAAGAATGCAGCACACAAAGTCCGTACAAATCTTAGTTTACTAATTAAAGACTACTAATGAGCTTTCTTAGTAGTTGTTCAAAGCCAAGTACAGTTTAAATCAGTCTTTTCTGAACAAGGGCTGTTAATTTAACTTCATTAACAGTCAACAAGAGTCTAAGGAATAATAACTCAATTCTGAGGCACAGTCTTTCAGATAACCGTAAGATTACTGTGGTTGGCAGAATGCCTAGAAGCAATTTGTAGGAAAAATGACAAGAGAAAAGCAAGAGCCGATCAGATGTTTCTGGAGTCAATACGCAAAGGAATATGAATGAAGTTGTTTTCTGCAAATTGCCTCAGTCGTTGTCATTCCTTAAATAGGCTATGGAAGTGGCCAGTCAGCCCCAAGCCTTACTCTCGCGGAGACCTCCTGAGGAGCCATTCCTGCCTTTTGGCAACTCTGGGTGCCCGTGCATTGAGAAGAGGCTCCTCCTCTTCTTCCTCTTCACGTATGGGAGCTTCTGGAGGTTCTGAAGGCCCTGGCTGAATCCCTGCCTCTGACACCAAATCTTCTCCAGCCTCCTCATTGTCTGACTCGGGTGTCAGCTGCACAGGCTGCTGGCGAATCACCACACAGCTTCCTCACTGTCAGAATCAGTTACCAGCTGCACAGGCCGCTGGCGGGCGACAGCAGCTATGGTTTTCCCAGTTGCAATGTATGGCTGTGAAAGTTGGACCACAAAAATGGCTGAGCGCCAAAGAATTGAGGCCTTTAAACTATGGTGCTGGAGAAGACTCCTGCGAGTCCCTTGGACTGCAAGACAATCAAACCAGTCAGTCCTAGAGGAGTTCAACCCTGACTGCTCTTTAGAAGGCCAGATCCTGAAGATGAAACTCAAATACCTTGACCACCTAATGAGAAGGAAGGACTCACTGGAGAAGAGCCTAATGCTGGGAAAGATTGAGGGCAAAAGAAGAAGGAGACGACAGAGAATGAGGTGGCTGGATGGAGTCACTGAAGCAGTTAGGCGTCAGCTTAAATGGACTCCAGAGGATGGTAGAGGACAGGAAGGCATGGAGGAAAGTTGTCCATGGGATTGTGATGGGTCCGACATGACTTTGCAACTAACAACAACAACAAATATAATTTGGAAAACTGCATAATTGAACAAATGATGTAAATATTTCTGAACAATCAATTTTAACAAAACAGAAATGAAATATACAGTGCAAAAGAAGACTAATGAGGACAGGAAAGAGGCTACAATACCTCAGTTTTGGCCATTAGGAAGTCCTATTTAGCATCTGGTACAAGGTGGACAACTAAATGTTCTGCATCAATGAGACAGCTTGGTTTTCCTTAAAATGGCCTCCCGTGTCCAGTGGCAGAAAGACCCAGGATTGAGGAAAACTGGTTTAAACAAAAATAAATTTCTTTAAAGCATATTTTAAAATCTACATTGGCTCATACAGTTTTAAGAAAAAAATAATTTGTATAACCTTAGAAAAGGGTTAAAAAAACACAGCTTGGAATTTCTCTGAGTAGCAGCTGCCAAACTCCAAAATAAGGATATATTTGCTTTTTTTAAAAAAAATAATATTTTCAATAACAGCATTTTCAAGAAGGGATCAAAAGAGGCAAGAGAGCAATCAAGGCAGTGCAGTCAAATTCACCCCTTTTTAGAAGCATGCAAGTTCAATGTATGTACAAAAGGACAAATTTGTGCTGGACTAAATGACTTATTGCCCCCCATTTTTAATCTCTTCTCTTCTGGGCATCATTGATAACCAATATCATTTGAGGGGTAAATCTCATTAAATATAGTGTTCTTATGAGATTTCCTCATTCTCGAATGAAATTAAACAAGATCTTGCAGCTGAGTCTGCTGAAAGATCATGTGTGGGGCCATCTTTGAAAAATTGTTTCGTTACTCATGTCATTATGCAAAACTGTATAGTAGCACCTGGTGCCTGCAAATGTTGTCAATCACTGCTTTAGAGTACAAGGTTGGTGTCAATTTCATCTTTCCTTCTACCATCAAGTATTTCAGGAAGCTGCATCTAAAATGAAATTGAAATAAAATTGTCATGCACCTCATTAATCTTTAGCCTCATTAACCTTCATTGTACATTGTGGATCTTAAAATCCCTTGGACATTCATTCATTCAACCATTCTATGGCTGCCCATTATATGTGCTGTAATTCTGAATGGCTCACAACCAAAATTAAAACAGTAAAAATATCCAGCAACCATAACATGTCTTGAGAGACACTGCAGAATCTTTCATATGATCTAACCCCTGTCTTAAATACATACAAAAGATAATCTCTCCTTACAATGTATATAAAAGCAGTTTCAAGTTGATTTAATTCTCATGACTCCTAATCGTTTAATTAGTGGGTCCATTTTCCTGCAATTCCTTTTTCTAATGAAGAATTTTTAGCAATCTGCAAACTTTAATTATTAAGGGAGCAACTTTCTTGGAAGCTGAATATGGTTACCAAATGTTTTATTTCTATACTCAAAATATGCCTTAAATTTCATAAAAATATTATCATTTATTAGATTTAGAGAGCTACTTGACTTCAGAATATAATTAAAAGATGGGAACCAGATAAACGTGTTGCAGGTAGTAGTTTTCCAAGGGAAGCTTATCAGGTGACATAAATAGGCAATTAAGTAATGTTATCCTGCAGCAATGTATTTCCAAAAATCCAAAAATTTAACTGAATGAAGAAGTTAATTTTCTAATGAGAAAAGTTGCCAAGCTTGGATCTTATAGTGATTCTCCATTGCCACAGCTAATTTTTCCACAATCTCGTCTTTCCATATCTTATTTTAATAGTTGCCTTTTGTTTTTGCTCTTGTAGTAAATCAGGAGACAACTCCACTTCCAGCCTGGGAGATGTGGTGACAGGTCCCCGGAGACCCACCCCACCTGCTACTGGTAAGGCCTCTCCTTCCCAGAGACAATGCCTCTCACTGTTTTTCTACTTTCATCCTAGTGGAAAATCCTGCATTTTTCCTTACTGAGAATGAGAAAAGTCTGAAGCATCAGGATAACTTGATTTTTTATGAGTGAAGCTAGGCATTCAGCAAAATGAGATTCCATGGGTATTCTGTATTTGAATATTCCCCACGTTTATATCTCTCCTTCCTCCCAAAAGCTTTTGTGCTAGTCAATAACATGCATTTCAAATGTATTCTAGCCCAGCCTACTCTCTAGGATGCTAGGTATTCTTCTTCTCCCTTTTAACAATAAAAAAAAATGCATTTGTAAGGAACAAAAAATTCCAATTGCCTTTGCCTTATCTGAAATGGTATAGTTCACCCTGCCTCTTTAGGACTTCATCCCTATAAGTCATTGCTTATGAGCAGAACTTGTCTGTGCTTAAGCCACTGCCAGGGGACAACACATTGTGGAAACTAGGATTTCTACCCCATTTTTTTCTTCCTTGCATTCTCCAGTTTATTTTATTTTACTTTATTTTGTTTTTCCTTTTCATTCATTTTAACCTCCTGCTATTTTCAGTTTTTCTCAGTTTGGTTCCTGTTCTTTGTGCCTTCTTTTTTTTTCTTTCTCTCTCCCCCTTCCCCCCAAACCTCTCATACTTTTTCACCTCATCCTTGTCCCAGGTACCTTGGAACTGACTAATTTAGCTTATGACCCAGATGCCCTTGATTTAGAGGAGGAGGAAGAGGCAGGAGTCGACGAGAGCCAGCGCACCCCTAAAACTAGCGTTAGCAGTGTCACCACACCTCCCTCTACCACCAAGCGCATCCCCTTCTTTAAGAAGGTAATGGTGGCCCTCTTTACTTGCATCTGCTTGCTATGTCCTGATAAGATGCCTGCCTGTGTGTATAGGCCGTTTTTGTCAAGGTCAAGCCCTTGTGTGACTAGGATAGAGGTGACCAAAGCATGTCGGGAAACTTATCTTGTCATTGATCATCCACTGGCAATACTGTGCGTAAGTTATAGCAATGAATATAATGATGGCCTTCAAACAGTAAGTGGCATATTAAATGCACAGCCTCTTGGACAGCAAAAAAGCAGAGGTTCTGTTCATAACATTTGTAACATGTGAATATATATCTTATAAGAATGGTATGTTCCAGTGATCACACCTATTTTTCATGTGTATGAGCTAAAAGATGTATTGGCAGCTAGTTCATACTCATGTGTGGACCATATTGTAAGATGGATCCTGCAGATTATGTGTCCTTTCTCCTGTTCCTCCCTGCTTTATATATAATGAGAATAAAATAATCGAAGGATAAGAAAGGAATATTTCAGTCATCCAATTATTTTCTCAGTTTGCTTCCTTTGTATAAATCCTTGAAAATGGAAAATTCAAGATTCCAACCATTTTCTCACTATGCAAATAATATGTCCCATTCACTCTTCCCTAAGATGATGGGGTTTCCCTGTGCTGATTATAGGAATAGAACATATTCTCCATTTGCTCACCCAAGGAAAATTCCATCAGCAGAATTTTCTAATTGCAAATGGGTGAAATAATTCTGCAGTTCCCTGTAACATGGGATTAAAGCATCCTGTTGGTCATGGTCATTCCATAATAAGCATGAATATGGAATTTCTAATACTTTTTCCTCTCCAGATAAAGAAAAACATTCATAGCACTGAATGTAGTCAAGATACTCTTGAGCACATTCAGCATTACGAATGTTCTTTTTATCTGGAGAGGAAAAGCTATTGGAGCATTCCATATTCATGAATATTCTGTTCTATACATTCTGTTTTATACACTGAATATTCTGTACACTTCTACACAAATGTTATCTTCTTTTGATACCTCTGAATATGAAATTTGCCTATTCAGAGCCTTCCTTAGAAAGGGGGAAGAAAATAACCTGGAGCCTAATTGTTAAACCAATTCAAGATACAGGTTGGAAAGTATTGGAAGACTAAATTACATGTCATATTAATAGCCGAATGATAGTTTTCTATGAAGAAGAGGAAAGGGAGTGCTTAACTCTACTAGCTGCCTTTCTCCAGAAATATCTTTCAAAGCTCTTCAGATAGAAGTATAAATAGTTTGAGAAAGCATCTCCTTGGCAATTTCTCTCTCGGAAGATTGAGTTGCATGTACAACAAAGCTTATCCTGCATCTTTGCCCCTATATCAGCTATCTGGCCTTACAGATGATGATGATCCTATCCCATTGTCAGACTTGAGGTTTGAGACTTTTAGTTTGTGTGGGTTCTGGAACTGGAGGGAAAGAGATAACATTTGTTCTTTGTCTTAAGGAGCAATAGGACTCCTCTGTTGCTCTTTAATATTATGGGGCTGCCATGAGCAAGAAGAGTAAGGAGAAGAGAGAGCGGACTGGACGCTTAATGGAAGATTGTTCCCCACACCACTAGTGGGTGCAAGGATAAATTTACTGATACTGAAAAACAGCCAGTATCCTGCTTTTCTTGGCCCTAGTTTTTTTCTCCCTTCCCTTCCTATGCCTACTATGCTTCTGCAAGTGTGAGCTGTCAGTAACACGCATGCCCTGTTTGTTTTTTCTCTTGCCTGTCCCTTCTCCCATTCCCATATCCCTATTCCCCACCCCAACCATTAATTGCGATCACTGGACATAGCCAAGCAGAAGCAAAAATCGGTAAGTAAGCTTATTAAATATCACATCAGGTGAAGATTTCCCAGAAATTTAATTATTGAGATTCTGGGCTCAGTTGTGGCCATAAGTCAGGGACCACTTGTAATGCCCAACATCAAGAGGTCCAAAGCCCTTCTGTTATGTCGAGGTTGCCAAATTGCACACAGTTTCTGTTCTGCTTTCATCCAGGACAAGCAATGGGAAGTCCTCAGGACCTGATGACCATTGAACCCAGAACTACTCAGTCTTGCTAGGGTTGAGTTGAAACTCACTTATCTTCATCTAGATTCCAATAGCCTCCAGACACCAAGAAGCACCATAGCATTATTTGGTTGGCCAAGGGTAGAAATATAAAGCTATGTGCCATGAACATACTGATAATACCTTATGCCATGCCACCAGATCACTTCATTCAGTAGCTTCATGTAGATGTTAAATAGATTGGAGAGAATACCAAGCCCTGGGGATCCCCACAACATAGAGATTGGGATTGTGAGAATCAAAAATAATGAGTTAAATAATCAGGAGCAAACCTAATATTTTATTTTTTCTTCTTGTCCTCAGACAGAGCATGTGCCACCATATGATGTGGTTCCTTCTATGCGGCCGATCATTCTTGTGGGCCCATCTTTGAAAGGATATGAGGTAAGGCATAGAGCATATGGAGTGGAAAGTGGGATTAACAGTGATGTGGTGAAAATAATATGGAGGACTTGGGTTAGTTTACCAGGAAGCTGGAAACAGAGCCAAAGGGCCATCAGACATCTTTTTTATCTGCCAATTCATTGTTCAAATTTGAGATATATCTCCTGAAACCATTGAATTATAGTATGTAGCTTTCACAAGCTTTGGTGCAGTCCCCAGAGCGGCTTCAAAAGTTCAGTTTTAATGTTTAATTTATAACAGAACTGGGAAATCATTAGATATGGTCTTTAAACAAAGTGAAATCAAATGTGCTCCCAGTCCAATTTTTGCTCATTTTTTACTTGTGGTTTCATATGGAACATCAAATGGTGAATACAGTCTCAACCCCTAAAGAAGTCACTCCAATCCAACGCCCTTCCATGCATTTGAGTGAGAGCTGATGATGATCTTAGTGTAGCTCATCTCAGCTTTACTCCTATTTTTCCCACTGGCTCTCTAAATTATTTTCCAGGAGAATTGGCGGGGAAGTAGAACACCATTGAACCTTGAAATCTCCATTTAAGATAGGGAGATGAAAGTTTTTTCAAAGGTGTCAATCAGATGTTTAGAATAGATTGTGAATGTTCCTATCAATTGTTTGCCCAGACACACTCATTTCCTTTCTAATATAGTTGATTTTCCTGATCTTTACATTATCAATCCAAAGCCACTTTTAGTGTTTTACACTTTCCTTTTCTACAAAAATGTTAAGGAGAATTCTCGTAACAATTAAAAAAGCAGAAAACTAAACTGTAATACTTTAATTTAGATTAATAATTCTGTCTTCCTCTTTCCTGAGCAGAATCAATCAAAATAAAATAAAATCATTACAGAGGAATGTTGGTTTTGATTTTGTAGTAATATTTTGCATGAAGCCAACTACAGTGTTTATTAAGTGGTCAGTCAGTCTGTCTTTGTCTGTCTGTCTGTCTTTCTGTCTGTCTGTCTGTCTACCTGTCTATCATCTTATATATCATTCATCACATTTATAAACTGCCATTCCAAATAATTCTGGGCAGCATTATAGCTCAACTCTATATGAATGCAGTTGTACATGGTTATGTAAATCACATTGCTATATGAACCTAGTTACTGAATAACAGAATAATAGAGTTGGAAGGGACCTTGGAGGTCTTCTAATCCATCGCCCTGTTCATGCATGAAACCCTATACCATTACAGATAAATGATTGTCCAATTCCTTCTTAAAAACTTCCAGTTTCTGGAAGCAACTTCTGGAGGCAAGTTGCTCCACTGGTTAATTGTTCTAACTGTCAAGAAATTTCTCCTTAGTTCTAGTTATTGAACCCAAAGGATATCCATTCATGCAGAGAACACAGATTGTATCAGTTGGCAATTAAACTGCAACATTTCGAAGAGTTTTACATCCAAAGTCTACTGGACAAATTTTTTATCAAATGCTGGCATAAAACTTTGCACCCATTTTACATTGCAAATGCAAACTTTTAGATTCTAACTTCTGTATACCTCTTCTCCCTTCCCTTTTATCTTCCTAGGTGACAGACATGATGCAGAAAGCGTTATTTGATTTCTTGAAACGCCGATTTGATGGCAGGTGTGAGCAGGAGCCTTGGGGGAAAAAGAGAGGTCTTGGGGAAAACCTGGAAATCTTATGGCCACATCTATGTGATTTCAGGAAAAAATCCAAGTAGAGGTCATAAGATATGGGAGGGTTGGTACAGAATTTCTGCCTTCCAGAATTTCTACAAGTTTTCCTGCATTTTACTGACTACAAAACATTTTCCCCTCTTTCTTCCAGGAGCTGAAGGTTAGACATTTCTTTTTGAAATAAAAATTGAAAGAAGTTAGTTTTTTGGGGGGGTTTTTTGGCGTGGTTTGTTAAAAACTCCTTTCCTAATTCATGAAGAGAAACCTGTTTCAGTTTGGTTGGGCTGAGATTATTAAACTTCCATTGACAGATATTTAGATTCCTTTTTCTGGTTCTAATACCAGAAAAACATCCTCCTGATCTGGAAGTTGGCTTCCTCAGCTATTCATCCCTCTGTGTCTTCTACAGAATATCCATCACACGTGTGACGGCTGATATTTCTCTGGCTAAGCGCTCAGTCCTCAACAATCCTAGCAAACACACCATCATTGAGCGCTCCAGTACCCGTTCCAGTCTGGGTAAGACTAAGTTGAGATCCTGAAAGAAAACTTCAAATCTTTGTTTTCTTTTTTAAAAAAATTATCAGGATTTTTTTTTTCCTGTTGAAATTGTGGGAGAGAAGAGAAGGCGGGTCACATTACACTAACATTTTGCATGGTAACTAAGTCTAACTCTAATCTGTATCAGTTGAGAATATCTTTTCCTGGATGCTACTTGATTTTTTAAAAATTTTATTTTTGTAGTGTTGTCTCTTTTTTTCCCCTCTCCCTGACAGAACCCCTTTGACACAATCCTTGAGCAGGGCATTGGGATGGTCTCTACAACAACATGAATTTATCTATATCCAGAAATGGAAGTGGGGGCACCCTAAAATACACAGATCATGGACAATGGTATCAGAAGTATTATAGGGTGCATTTTAAATCACATACACTTCTGTGCATGAGGAAGAATGTTCCTTCTCAAACAACAATTGAAAAAGGAGAAAGCAGTTGGGTTTGTCAGCAGCCTTCTCTATTTTTAATCCCTCCCCATGTTGTGACTTCATCAGACTTGTAGGCATCTTCTGCTGCTTCCCAATGACTTCGACTCACTCTTCTCTTTTCCTTCCCCCTTCCCACAATTTTCCTTCCCTTGTGTCTGCGCATCCTCTTCCTTTCTGTGCTCCTGATACAGATGTCTTGGGTATGTAACCTTTAACTTCACAAGCTCTCCAGTGTTCTTTCCAAGTGCCAATTTAACATGCTTAAGTTCAGCATGGGAAATATGTTTAAGATAACGGGGCAGAGGGTGTTCAAAACCAGAACAATAAATACGTTTCACTCTTGCTAAAACGTTTAAAACATTTTTGGGAGATTTTTAATTGTGTTTGGGAAGTGAAAAATGCAGAGTCATATCAGTCTCATTTTTCACTTTCATTCATTTCCTAAGATGTTAATGAGCCAAACCAAATCCCAAAAAGAATGTTCATGGCCATTATAAGAACAGCAACAATGCTTAATGTTTTAGTTGCAGTCCTGTGCATATTTACTTGGGAAAAGACCAGTTAAATTCAGTGGGACATATCTTTAAGTAGACTTAATGTTATAACACTGTTGTATCACTTGGTTGTAAAAGGTTACAGATTCTATATTTAGATTTATTTATTCATCTATTTATTTATTTATTGGACATTTTCTGTATTTGCCATTTCCAATTTCGGTACACTGTAGGTTTGTAGACTTCGACTCCCAGAATTCTCACTAATGGTCATGCTGCCTGGAAAATTCTGGGAGTTCCACACAATTGGACTTAAGTTGAAAACTTAAAAGAAAAAATAAACACAAATCGAAATATTTAAAACAAGGAGATCACTATGGATGACAGGTAGCATTTCCACACAGTGTTATTTCCCACATTATTGTCCTAATGTGGCATAAACTCTACTAAAAATTATCCTAGAAGCAATGAGGAAGGACAAGATTCTTCCTATTAATGCCCTGTGGGTATATCTTCCTGGATCAGGCTTTATGAATCAAAACTAAGTCTTCTTATTTATACCTCAAACTTGCTTCTTGTGGCTAGGAGCTATTTCACTTTTCTTCATTTGAGGAATGGCTTTAAACCAAACTGTTGGTGGATCAGACTGACTGTTGATCATTCAGAAATGAAAATAATTAATGTTTGTCCTATAAAATAGGCAGATTTAATAAGTATATCCTTTTTTCAAAGGCAGCATCTTCCACAATCTCACAATGATGGGCACTGTAGCTGTGGTGCCTAAATATAACGGTGAAAATAGTGAGCTGTGAGATAATTAATTATAACTGATTACATTTCATGCATTGAACAGATGCTACAGAAGGGAACAGTAAAGATATTCCCAATCTGTTGTTTTCCTTTTCTGTTTCATATCATTTCTCAGAATTCCATAATTGGAATGTCCAGTTGTTCAGAAGCAAACAAGATTGAGAAAGATTGTTCTAGAACTATCACAGGGCAGTTGAATCTTGCTGCTATTTTTCCCCATGGCAGTGCTGACCTTGTCTTCTCCTTCTTTGCTGCTTGCTCTCTGCCTTGGCAGCTGAAGTGCAGAGCGAGATAGAGCGCATCTTTGAATTGGCTCGAACATTACAACTGGTTGCCTTGGATGCAGACACCATTAATCACCCAGCTCAACTCTCCAAGACCTCATTAGCACCTATTATTGTCTACATCAAGATATCTTCCCCGAAGGTGAATAAATTCTCGTTTTCTTCCACCTGATTCTATTAACAAATTACTTTCCACCTGGTTTGGGAAAGAAAGGTGGGCGGCATAGAGGGACTTGGTGCCAAAATAAATTATGGTACCTCAGTGGGGAATGCGCAGGTGAGACTGGCATATAGGAATGTTTATCTCAAAAGGAGTGCATAAAAATATATATAAATACTTTTGACACAAATTGTTAATATCTTTCGGAAACTGGTTAGTGCTAAATTATAGAGGAGAATGTGCAAGTTAGATAGAAGCCAGAAATTGTGGAATTGAACCAGTGGTGCAGGTACCTTGCACTATTTTTATTGACTGCCACTGTTCTCCATGATTTCAGGAAGGAATCTTTTCCAGCCCTTTTAGTGCCAGGGATTGAATTTGTGAACTTTTGCATGAAAATCCTGTGCTGTCTAATGAATTACAGCACTTCCTTTCTTGATTTATTCCTGCAGAAGTTCTGCTCTTATAGAGGAAGATGTTAAATAGCCTAGAAAATAAAAATATAATATTCCTCAGATGATTAGAAATGTATAACCTTTTATATGTTTTATTATCTTATTTTCTTATTTTTCATTAGTTATATTTCTCCCTTGTTGTTTCCTTTATATTATTAAAACTACTGGTTACTGCAAAAAACTTGTTTCAACAAATTGAGTAAAATTGCATAAACTGCCTTCTTTGGCCTGTGACTATATGGCTGGTCATTTCTGAAGTAGCTGCATGCATGATTCTGGTAGTGCTGAGGCTGCTTCTTTAATGAGTTTATTTATTTAAGAAATATATACATTCATGTTTTACTACTGGTTTCCTTTTCCATGGACTTTAATGAATGCCTCTGTGGTCTAAATTTGAAATATGAAACCGCTAATAGTAAAAGAAATATAAAAAGTGGCTAATTTGCCAATGTTGTTTTTCCCTACCTGCTTATAGTTGTAACCTGACTTTTGTGATCGGAAGATAGTAACCATAATATAAGTGAGACTTAGGTGAAGCCTTGATCATGGGAAGAGAATGAACAAGTGTGCCATGGAAGAGATAGAAGTAACAGCAGGTCCAATTCTGGTCCCTGAATGCAGCAAAGACCAAAGAGTTTTCCAGTTTTCACCCCAGACTATTCGTGTTTCATGTTTTCTTTTTTTTCAAAAACTTGATCTCATTTTGAGCATAGCTTGTTTAAATTGACTGTGATCATGCATAAGTGGAATTATGCTCTGTTAAATGTAAAGACATCACATAGTTCATATAAATTCATTTGTAGCTTCTTTTGTTTGCTTCCTGTCGAAGCAACTGCACATAAGAAAATAACTTGTGGCAAATTAGATCACTGGCCCAACTACTTCAGAAACTCTGCAGACTCAAAGGAGTTATTTAAGATGTCAAGAAGAGACACAATCATTTTTACACAAAATGGTAGGAAATGAAGACAGGATCCAGAAGGCAAAACATTGCTCTAGTATCACTCCAATCTAGCCACTCTAAATTGTTACTTCATCTCCACAATGTGAAATGTAGTCTTATTCCTTATCCAGACTATTTATTCTGATGAATAAAGGCTCTGTGTTCAGAGAAATACCTCTTCCCTGTATATAAATATTCATACAATTGCCAGGGTTCCTTCAGGAGAAGTATGAAGCAAGAGTTCCCTGGAAGTATCTTCCTCTCTTTTAATAATTGGTTTGTTCTGATCCTATCTCTGTTCTTTTGGGTCCTCACATATCTTTCTCCCATTCTTTCTAACAGGTGCTGCAAAGGTTGGTGAAATCTAGAGGTAAATCCCAGGCCAAGCACTTGAATGTGCAAATGGTGGCATCAGACAAGTTGGCACAATGTCCCCCAGTAAGTTCTCACATTGGATGCAGCAGCCTAACGGTCAGGACTCCTACAACTATTCTCTCCCTTCCTTCTATGTTTCCAATCCCAGTTACACCATACAAATGAAGCATTTGGCCTTCTTGTCACCACCACCAGTTTACCCTGCCCTTATCTTCGTGGTACCAAACTTCACATTTCAGCCTCTGTTGTGATATTTAATTCCTTAGATAAGTTCTTGGTCTGCCTCTTTGCCCATGTTTACAAAGTAAGCCTAGTAGGGAAGTTATTATGATTGTATCATGTGTAGTCTAGTTTTTTTCTATTGGTGATTTCCAGAGATGATGGATTTCAATTCCTAATATGCTTGGCCAGCATGCTCATACAGAAGAAGGGCTGACCAAAAACCATTTTACCAGTAGTAAAAAATAGCAATATATATTTCCCTGTTTCTCTATTATAATGGCCATTGCACTTGCACCAGAATAGTTTTTCAATACAGTAATGGGACAGTATCCTTTACTGTATCTGAAAGATTTAAGTAAACTTAAATGGCACAGAAAGATCACGTTGTAGCTCTCCTCTTCAACTCTTTGCTGTAATCTCCCAAGGTTTACCCTCCGGAAATTGGAGAAGATTGTGTTTTTAAAAACCTATCACTGCAGCCCACTGGCTTCTATTCATAAGATCTGTCTGCTTCTTCCTTTGCTTACTGCTGCTCTTGATATTCCATCCTATTTCCCACCCCTACACCATCTCTCTATTTCTCTCATTGGACCAATTTACTGCTACTCCTCATCCTGTTTTTCTGCAGGAAATGTTTGACATCATTCTGGATGAAAACCAACTGGAAGATGCTTGTGAACACCTGGCTGAGTACCTGGAAGCCTACTGGAAGGCCACCCATCCTCCTAGCAGTAATCCACCCAATCCATTGCTAACCCGCACCATGGCAACTGCTGCCTTGGCTGCGAGCCCTGCCCCGGTCTCCAACCTCCAGGTACAAGTGCTGACCTCCCTCAAGCGCAACCTGGGGTTCTGGGGTGGGAGGGGCAGCTTGGACGAGGGGCTGAGTGGAGCTATCCGGGTTGAAGAACATGAATTATAGCTTTCTGGAAAAACTGGGATGTTGCTCCAAGAAAAAAAAAAAAAGAAATAAGGGAGACCCACCAACAAGGCTCCCACTTGTCCTCAAAGGACTGTTGGTACTGCTGTTCAGTGAAGGTGATTGCTCTATGTTTCTTCTTCCGCTCTCTGCCTTACACTTCTTTGATGAATCTCTCTGCTAAGGATCCTTCCGCTTTTTCAAAATTTACACTAATTTTGTTGAAAGGATGGCCTTGTCAGGTTTCCTATGTGTCCACATCTTCCCCTGCCTTTGTCTTAACAAGCATTACTTGGTAGGACACTGAGCTAAGACTGCTGAGTCTGGAGGGAAGATCTTAATCATGGTAAAATGGTATCATAGAAGCCATAAAGGCATTCATTTTCCTTCACTTTCTTGCTAAACCATGCAGGAATTGACCGAGCTTTTTGCAAATGTATGTACATGAATGCAGAAGCTGGGTTACTATGCCACAAAGGTGTCCAGGATTGCCATTTTTTTTCTGGATGAATTTGCACTGCCATTCACCTACTCTGCCATGCTATGTTCCCATTTTATTCCTAAGCAGAGTATAAGAATGTAGACAAGGGCTGTACTCAAAAGGTAATTATTCTCCAATTTTGTACTCCTCAGATGTATTGGTTTCAACTCAACTGTGTGAATTTTCAGTGTGCTGAAAAATCTCCGTGTTGAGCTTCAGCACATCTAGAATGCACTAGGGTTGGGGAAGCTTCAGTGGAGTGAGATTGTCTAAAAAACCCCCACTACTACTGCATCTCCAAATAATATACTGTCTAAAAACAATCATTGTTGCAACTTATCAAAACAATGTCCCTTCTAGCTTCCTAGCAATTAGTAGACAAGTCAATACTAAACTATCAGAATCAGCATTTTCCACATATCACATTATGCAATGACTTATCTTTTTACTTTAACTAGGACCCTCATCTTTGCACCTAGTAAACTAACTTCTGGTATGAGGCTCATCTTATGTGTTTCTTTCTTTAGTTGAATTTGCACCATGACTATAATAGTTTATTTTTTTCAGGAGTGAAGGTAATCTGTTCGTATCATTCAGAAACTTGAGCTTTCCTTGTTTCAAATAGATGTTTGAGTACATGATGAAAAATATCACATGCTTTTTGTTTTAGAAAAATGCAGGTTCTGAAATGGTAAACATAGCTATGAAGCTGATCCTTAAGTTGATCCTTTCCCCAATTGGCCTCCCTTGCTTTTTTATGGGTCTGCATGATGAGACTCAATGGACTAATGATCTACTAATTATCTATATAAACGGCATTGTGTCAGAACTTGACCAAAATCCAGGTACAGGTAGTCCTCAATTTACAACAATTCGTTTAGTGACCATTTGAAGTTACAACAGCATGAAAAAAGTGACCTATGACCATTTTTCACACTTACACCTGTTGCAGCCTCCCCATGGGCATGTGATCAAAATTCAGACACTTGACAACTGACTCATATTTATGATGGTTGCCGTGTCCAAGAGTCACTTTTTTTGACATTCTGATCAGCAAAATCAATGGGGGAAGCTAGATTCACGTAACAACTGTGCTACTAACTGAACAACTGCAGTGAGTCATTTAACAACTGTGGCAAGAAAAATCTTAAAATGGGGCAAAACTCACTTAACAACTGCCTCACTTAATAGAAATGTTTGGCTCAATTGTGGTTGTAAATTTAGGACTACCTGCAGAGCAGGATGCTGTTAGTTTGGTCTTGAAGTATATACGCTGAAATCTTGCAAGTTATCAAACTGGATGGTAAGTCTTTCTAACATTATAGGAACAATAGAAAAGTCTCATTTTTTTTCTTAAATAATTACATGTGTGCATGTACATGTATGTTTGTATGTATGTATGTATGTCACGAAGAGTGAAACATAGCCAAATCTGGTGGTGGTGAGAAAAATCCAATTGAAAGGTCAGAAAATTCTCATTCCTGTTCTAGTTCACACTGATTCTGCAAAACTTGTCCAAAACTACATCTAAACAGCAATTTCTGACAACATGCCAGAACTAACATTCTTCTCTGAACCTATTTCCCTTTTTCCTGGTGATGCCATTCAGGGAAGAATTTGGGGGCAAAATTCTAGATCCTAGTTTGGAGAGCCAAAATACAGCATGGCATGGTTTGTTTTCTGTTGAAGTAAGTGAAGTAATATACATTATTGCCTAAAAGTACACCTTATGCCATTAAGTCTGGACTTTATAATTAACCAGCAGCACTACTGTTCCACATCTCTCTCCCGACACCCCTAATTTCTCAGCCCCTCGATTGCCCATCTTCTTTATTTCTTTGCAAGTTTCTTTGGCATTAAGATGCATGAGGGTTTTCTTGTTCATCTGCTTGGGGAGAAAGAAGAGGAAATGCTGCCAAAGGAAAATGGTCTGTCTTGGCCTGGGGAGAGGAAGGCTGATTGCTTTCTTAAATCTAGGGTGATTCACAAGACTAGAGTTCAAGAATGTGTCATTCTAACCAGTTGAAGGATATTACTGCTGCTGTGTGATGGCTGCACTAACATTTTTTTATCTTTTTCTTCTGTTCGTTTGCATGGTGTGCGATATCTGCTTCTTTCAATCAGGGACCCTATTTGGTGCATGGGGAGGAGCCTCATGACCCCGAGCATCCTGGCCTCCAGAGCTACACAGGGCAGCCAGTGGGGCATGGCCAGATCCGTTCAATGGTGCCTCCTTCTCACTTGGCTGCCCGAGGCCTTTCCCGACAAGACACCTTTGATTCAGAGATGCCGGGCAGTCGTGATTCTGCTTACACCGATCCAACGGATTCCTGCATGGACATTGAAACTGACCCTTATGAGGAGCCGGAGCCTCCTTGCCTGAGTCACCGCCAGGGCGCCTGGGAGGCTGAAGAACCTGAGCTTCATCACTTCCAGGGCCGTGGTCATCGTCCCCCCCAGTGCCAAGGCTCCCTGGAAGCCGAGGAGCCTGACCGACAAAACCATAATCGGTCTCTGCGTGGGCGGGGCAAAGGGCGGGAACGCTACTGCCAGGAAGAGGAAGAGGAGGAGATGAAAGCTCTAGGTCATAACCAAAACAATATGGAAGACTGGGGGCGTGATGCTTATATCTGTTAAGGCCTCAAAGGTGGGTTTTTATCCACCTAGAGAGAAGCTTGTTCCCACTCAGACCTTTGGGGGTGACAGCTGAGAGCCACTGAGGGCAGAGGCTGCCCCTAAAAAATTGGCCTTCAGCTCCACAGGAAGAGCTTAATGGCTGCAGTGTTTGTAACCCCCAAAGCCACACCATCATTGACCAGGCCTGTAACTCAATTCCCTTCCTTGTCTGGGGACTCCCTCCATCCCCCCCTTTGCCATTTGTGCCAACAACTTCTTTAACATCCTCTCCCTGCCAGCAGCACTGCCTGGGCTTTCCCACAAGATCATGAAGAATCACATTGACCTTAAATTCTTCTTTATACTTCAGGGCTGGAAGGATGGGGACAAAGTCCCTGAGGACAGGGAGAAGATTGGTCTCCGCTGGTGCCTCAAATTACCCCAAATGCTTGGGGAATGGCTGGAGTGAACAATGACCATAGACTGGCTCTTCTAAAGTCCTTCGTTCCTTCCCCAGTCAAAGCCAAATAGCTTCTGGAGGAAGATGGCTTCCTTTCCTCTTTCAATTTAAACTGTCATAGATCTCTTCTTTTGCTATCTTATGGTGCTGTAACCAGCCCGCCACTGTGGGGGAAAGGGAGAAAAAGATAACTCTCAATTTTTCTCCCAAGATTTGTTCATTGCCGGATCTTTTCCAGTGCCTAGAAAAGAATTACAACACAAATCACCTTAAATCAGCCTTCTCCATTTTGACAACCTCCAGGCCTGTTGCGATAATTGCATTATTCCCAGCCAGCACATCTGGAAGTTATCATGTTGGAGAAGGCTGCCTTAAATGCTTCAGCCCTCCAGTGCCTCTGCTCAGGGCCGTTCTGTTCGTATTTTGCATGCTGGACAGATTCTGATAATACAGAATGCATGCATGTACGTGTGGTATGTGCCATGTGCCTGGCAGAGAGAAAGTCTTTGACATCCCTGTAAATTGTTTTCTGGCTCTTAGTACTGACTTTGGAAAACTCTTTCCAGCATATGTGATAGCCTGGCCTGAGCTATCAGGCAGATAAAAGGCAGGCCAGCTCTCTCACTCCCCTGAGCCCACAAGGAGGCAATGCTAGCTAGTCTCCTTTGCCTTTGTTGCAGGAGGTGCCTTCTCTTGTGGAAAGCTTGCCTGTTGACCCATCCTGCTATTGCTTCTTTCTTGCTGGGGATTTTTTTTCCTTGGTGAATTTGGGAAACTAGCTTGTCTTCCTCTTCTGATAATGTGCTAGATAAGTTTCAGGTAAAACAACAAACACATGGCCTCCATGACAGAAAGCAGAAATGAGAGGAAATGGGATAGGTCAAGCTGGAGTCCTAAATCTGTAGCTATTGATTACTCATGTGCAGGTCCAGAAACATGCTGGATCTAAGGGCGGCCCAGGGATGATCATCAAGGCAAAACATGTTAATTATATCCATAGTGGGAAATTTGTAGCTGCTTGCTCCTACCATTATCAGTTATGCTGTGATAGACTCTCTCTTACCCAGATCAGTGTTTAAAGAATGTAAATTTTTGGGTCCAAATCTACTTCCTGCCTCTAGTCCCCAGATCTTCCTTTAAAAGGGTTTCAACAGGTAAGAATTGTGACGACATGTGGTAAACCACATCCATGTGGTTTACTTGGCAACAATATAGAGGTAATTTATTATTGTTGCCCCCTCTAAGTAGTCTTAATCTACTTTGCTTAACTTTTCTTGAAATCAACTAGATTCTGTACTTACTTACACTTAAAAGGATTGATCTTTACTAAGATTTATTATTGTGGCATGGAACTGTGAGCAACAATTGTTATTTCTAAATAACACAGAGATCTCAGGAGTTTCCCTTCCCTCCTCTATAGATATTTCAGGCTTCTATGTGAGCTTAGGAAAAAAAAAAGGCGCCACTGCTTTAAGTGTCATGTTAATTTTGAATGAATAAATTCATTAAGACTTGGATGGAAGCCTGGAAAAAGGAAGGCTAATGTATAGTGGAGAAGTGCTGTGTTTACTCTCCTGTGAGTACTGAAGCACTTGCATATCATTTCTGAAGACTACTCTGCCTTTGTTTATAAATTATATGCCCCGGGCTCTGTTAGAATAGTGTTTGTAGAAATATTAAAGAAAGATAGATACTGGAAACTTGCTTGTATTTGGAGGAAGAAATAATAAAAAATGGGCTGACATCAGATCCTTGGACTTGGGCAACCTTCTTCAATGTGGTGCCAAAGGCTAAGGATTCAGGGAGTCACAGCTCAAGATAGCTGAAAGTCTCCTAGTCAAGAAGGCATCTTTCTTTGTTAAAGCTGGTAAGATTTTGGCATATTCAACTAGTAGGAAAAAGGGAGGACATTGTGGCATATAAATCCAGCCCAGCTATTAATCTACCAAGAAAGTATAAGGAATTGAAATGAAGCTGCTGCAAGGCATAAGAACAACTGTTAACCAGAAACACAGGTTAGCAAAATAAGGCACAATTTTTTTGGCTTTATGACATCTTGCAATGATTGAGGGTGGCTGAACCTGATAGGTTTTGACCTGATGATTAATGGCAGAATGATTGATTTTTGGTCCTTTTTATTGTAGGGAAAAGGAAAGGAAAGGAAAGAAAACAGATAATCTCCCCAGAGCTTTGCTATTGGTTTGATCCAGTTATTTAATTCTTCCCCACCTACCCTTGAAACTGAAGTTCTCTTTGGTTTATTGGTATCTGATTCCTTATTTTAAGCTGCTGCCTCTTATTCCAGAGCTTTGCACACCCACAGCACTTTAGTGGATAATCTTTCTATTAGACACCACAGCTGCATATATTGCTTTAATTTTTCTGCTCTGCAAACTTCAACTTCAGCAGTCCCGGACTTCTTGTGTCCAATTGATTAAATGACAATAGAGATAGGAATATGCTATTTTGAGTTCTGTAAATCCAAATTAGTTTTAGGGTTTTCCCTTCCTGCCATGCCTACAAAGTTCTGAATATGAAAGACAATAGAAGATCTATTACTCTATCTATATGTTCAAGTTTGTTCTGGGATGGATTTAAATTTTTTCTGCTGCTTCAGTGGAGTTAAAAAGTTGCAGATTCATAAACTCTACCAACAAGTTATTAACTGTTTAGCTGAGTTTGTTTCTTTGCAATAGATAAAAGGATTACAAATGGGATTTGAACAGGAATATATCAAATTATAAGATTATTTTAAGAGAGTGTATTTTATATTATTTATTGTAGTGTTCCTTGAGATAAAATTACTTGGCCAAATTTCTAATGAATGATTTCACCAAAAGACTTACAAACAGGAGTTTCTGGGGAGAAAAAGGGGTGGTGGTGGAGATATTTTTAAGAATATGGTATTGAACTTTCAAGTAATTAATATTGATCATCTTCATCCCCAACCTATTTGTACTTCTTGATTTTAGTCTCCTCTTTGGATTGTTTTGTTGCTTAATTTGAGTGGGGAGCAAAAGAGAAAGGTTATTATTAATAGAATATAAATTTTATTAAGTTTTTGCCTCATCATTATACAACTGGTTCTTCAATGCTTCAATAATCCAAACCCATCATTATCATGGGAATAAAACTATTTTCTAAAATGCTATCTCTGAAATTTTTATTGTGTTCAGTGAAGAACAATGAAAAATACCCTATCCCCAAATCATAAATATTAAAGGGATAAATACTGAGATACTGCTTGTGTGCAATTCCATAAAAAGTAACCCTTGCAAAAACCTTGCATCTAAAAATGTGGAAACTTGGACGTAACTAGGAACCCGAAGCTTCTATAACCCAGATGGATTCATTTGTAGTAAGAATCTGTCCTCTAAATTCTGGCCTTCGGGAACTCCGCGAACAAGGTGGGTACACACATTCCACCCAAAACATGAGAGGCAAAGCAGTGCTGTGAAAAGAGACCTTTTAAAACACTGGCCTCTTCCAAGGAGCTACTTTAACCTGCTTTCTTCTACTAAAAGTAGGCCAGTATACAGTCATCTATTCTGTCTTGGCAGCTGATTTCTGTTATCCTTCAGTAAAGAGGTCAGAAGGTGATGTCCTTACTGTGCAGTGTATTAGTGCAGGAGGCTGCATTTCAGGGGTCCCACTTCCACTTGCTAATTGGGAAAAGCATCCACCTAATGTGTTTCTTAATGTGGTAGAGTGAGGTTGGGAGATGGGAGCCTGTGAATCCAGGGCCTGACACCTTCCCTCCCACAGAAGCTCTTAGAGTTACATTGACAGTTTAACAAGCATACTGAAAATAAATGTCTTACAGCGCTGTCACTTCGGCTAATTTTGAGCTCCTATCTGGTGCTATTCTGGGACAGTGTTAGACACATCTCCCAAAACAAAAAGGTTGATAGGTAAGTTGGTACTATACGGGGGTGGGGCACAAGGAAATTGCCCAAAATAAAAACGCTTATAGATAAGTTGGCACAGTACAGTGGTGGGACATAAAGAAATTTCCAGCTGAATTCCATTTCACCTGTTTCACTCACTACACAGAAGTTCTTTTTTGACAGATTGCCACATAGATTAATAGAAAAATCACTATAATCATGTCCATTGCTGCACCCAATTAGAATGATGGTGAATCTTATTGTCCATCTTCATTTTGCTGCTGCTGTTCCGTTCCTCTTTTTAAAGAGTTTTTTTTTAAAAGAGCACTTTAGCACTGTCTCCAAAAATAATGTACATGTGTTTTGGAAGTGGTCGAAAAGCTGAGAACATATTTATAGGAAGTTTATAAAATCCAACTTGGGCTTCATCAGGCAAGAATTGTGCAAGCAGCTACCTGTGGAAACAAGGTGGCACGTCAGTTGAACAGCACAAACCAAAATGTTCAGGATGGACAGCAAGGAGATGATCTATACAAGTGATCACATCCCAACCCAACCCTGTGTTTTTCACCATGATTTTTGAATAAGCTACAATTGGGTTCATATAACATGATATGCAGTACACCACAACTGACACATTATTATGGTTAGCTCAATAAACCAAAACTAAATAAAGCTCATATTTTAACCGAAAGAATGAATTTGCCACTGAGATTTTTCTGGGTTGTCTAATTTATTAGGATTACAACAACAATAAGAACATCAGTATTGCCACCATCAAGTACCAAAGAGAATTTTAAGTCATGGATCTCTCTCTTCAGTTCCTCAACTTCTCCTAGTAATGGAAGGGTGACAAAGAGGATTCTGCCGCCCTTTCTGTGTTTTCATAGCCATTTTTTTTCCTACACTGAATAAATCCCGCTGCCTGGAAGCCGTACGGATCTGGATGGGGAAGAACAGGCTCAGACTCAATCCCTCCAAGACAGAGTGGCTGTGGCTTCCGGCGGCCCTATATAGCCAGTTGGTTCCATCACTGGCTATTGGGGAAGAGATCTTGACCCCCTCAGAGAGGGTTCGCAACTTGGGCGTCCTCCTGGATGCCTTTTTTCATTTATTGTCAAATTGCCATCTTTAGGATTTTCAGCAGATTCAGACCTGGTTCCCTACAGCAATGAACTTGCTTGTTCCTTTTTACTGCATTTATAGCATGTAGTCTGTCCCTGAATAATTTCCAACCATCATCTCAAGAAAACTCAGGGTGTGTTTTTTTTTCAAATCACAGCCTTTTAAACTCAAGACTCACAATTGAGCTGTTTATAGAAATCTTCTGTAAGCAGGTTTAATATTCAGAATCATGAGCAGGATCCCTGATTTGTAGATTTGAGCGCCGCTTGGTGTTCACTATTAAGCATTGCAGCTCTACACCAGCGGATTGTTTATATATTAGTGTAAAAATCTTCTCTGTATAGATTTCAGGGTGCTTAAATATATACATTCCCTAGTCAAAAGATTTCCTGCAATTAGTCTTATTTTTCCTTGTTGGGAGATGCTTCATGGTGAGAAAAAAAGGCTGGAAAAGAAGCAAGGAGAAAACATAGAAGGGTTACAAATGGAAATTAACAATGTCTGACATCTGGATGTCTCATTCTGTAAATTCAGTGAATGTAAATGTAATGATATGTGGGAAGGACCTTGGGAGATAGGAAAACCAGTGTGTTGTGAGAAATGTTTCAGAAGGGATCCTTCTTAGTTTTACAGGGAGTAAAAGGAAAGGCTAGAGGTGGGGGGTGGGGGGTGGGGAGGAGAAATACTTTTAGTTTTGCCAGTTTATTTTAATGCAGCCTTACAATCAGTGGTGGGTTGTTCTGGGTTCGGTCCAGTTCTATAGAACCGGTAGTAAAACCGGCGGGACACTCCGCCACGACATCATTATAGGTGATCTGTGCGTGCACAGAAGCTAGTGCACATGTGCAGAAGCGTGCGCGCTCATGCTGCAAACCAGTAGTAGGGATAAGTGGAACCCACCCCTGCTTACAATAAAGGTAGAGCAAAGTACTCCTGAGGGTGCTTGTTGTTGGGACTGCTTCACAGGGCTAACAGAGAATGAGGCAGAGAGAGAAAGGCCCTGTTCTCCACACAATCTTCTCTATCACCCATTCCTCCAATTTTCCATGCAATTGGCTTTTGCTTTAATAATTATACTGGCAAAATGATTTTTTTAAAAAAATTCCACAGGTCTGCAAGCAGTTTTAGGATATACATAGTCAATTCTGAATCCTCTTTCTCCAAAACCATTTTAGCTCTGAAAACCACATCCTATTTACTTAACAGCCTTTTATCATTTAGAAGTATTTCTAATTTGCTTGCGTTTGTTGAAAGATAATGGCTGTCCTTTAAGTATTAGCTTAAATATTTTATTAGTTTTGCTTGACTTCTTTTTTTTCATACAAAATCATACAAAAAGCCAGTATTTCCTCTCTTTCTCAGAGGTAACTTGAATAGAGTAACTTGACAAATGACCCTTCAGCATGGATGATACTCTGGAAAGACTTAGAGAGAAAAGTTATAAATGGATGAATGCCTGGAGTGTGGCATGACAAGCAAAGGCTGTGCTACTGAATTATACCCTTGCTTTTCACCGTGGAAAGTATACTCCCCAGAGCACCAGTGGGGTCATCCATCAATATCATAACATTTTTGCATTGTTTGAATTCTATTTTGCACATGTGCTTTTGAAATTGGTGTTTATTTCTGGACCTGCAGATTTTGAATCTGGTCGCACATCTAATAAAAAAGCCTGAATGTGCTATTTTGGTCATACTGATAATTGAGCATTCTGGTCAGCAGATTTATCAAAAGAAATCACGAACTTGTATATCCTGGACTTCCATCCCCCCCCCCCCCCCAATTACTTGGGATACAGATAATAGCTTTCCTGCCCTGAAACCTCAATATCTAAAAGCTAATCAAGGACTGATTCATATGGTTCATGGAGTTAAGGGTGCCAAGAGCACTGAAGGAAACTGAAGAACAAACTTGACCAAATACAAGTTAAGGCCATGAAGTACTCTTATTCCAGAATGTTGCCTTAGGGTCTCCTTAGGGAACTCAGAGGCCCACCTACAGGACCATGAGGAGGAATTTTCGGGGCATCTGGAGGATTGAATCACTTGGATCTGTTCCCAGTAGGATACCAAGTATGGTGCAAATTCCGTGGAGATGCCTGAGGAGAGAGCTTACCCAGTAATAGACCCAGCAAGATCCATTCTGAGTCAGTCACCAGACCAGAGGTTTTGTCTTCTGAGTGTTTGGATTCATGCTGGAGCCCGTCCTTAGGGAACTTCTCTGTGTGCTTTCGACTGTTCTGTGTGTGGCATTTATGGTGGCTGTTGTGTGTAGCTTTTTTGCCAGTCGTCAACACCCAAATTTATACCTAAAAGCTACACAGAATAGCCACCATATAAATACCACACATACAACAATCCAAAGCATACAGAGAAGTTCCCTGAGGAAGTTTTAGCCTAAGTCTGAAAGCTGGGAAGACAAAATCTCTGGTCCCGGTGACCGATCCAGAATGGATCCTGCAACACTATCCTGGGACATGTAAATTTGCCTTCATTCATATCTGGGAACTGTTTGATGCTATTGGGCCTGAGAAGTGGACTGTAAATGCCATCACCTACACATTAGATCCATGTCCCTTGTGGTTAGTTAAGGCCATTCGAGAGGTGTCATATAGATGAGTTGAAGCATTAGTGAATTCATCCTTGTTGGAGGGGATATTACTGGCTCTTTTTAAAGGAGTGCTGGTGTGCCCTATTAAAGAAACCATTACTGGACCATTATGGACAATTTTTATCCAGTCCCACATCTCTCCAATTTAAGAAAGGTGGTTGAGAAGGTGGTGGTGCAATTCCGGAGGATCTTCGAGGAAACGGATTATCTGGATCCTTTTTAGTTAAGTTTCAGGCCTGAATATGGAATCCACATGGCATTAGTTCAATCATGAATGATGATCACTGGTGAGAGCAGTATAGAAGTGGTGCATCCATCCTTCACTTCTTGATCTCTCACCAGCTTTCAATAATATTGACCATGGTATCCTTCTGGGCCAGTTGGGGGTGGGTGGCAGAATTTCATGCTGATTCACTTCTTTTCTCCAAGGCTGGTCCCAAACTGGTGTTAGTAGGAAGTGAGATATCCAGCTCACTGCCACTGCTTTGTGGGGTGCCATGGGACTTTGTTCTCTCTCTGCTACTTTTTCAAGTCTACATGAAACTGCTGGGTGAGATCATCCATCACCATGGGATGAGGTATCATTAATACACTGAGGATACTCCATTATATAACTCCATCCTGGATGAATTGAGTTGATAGTGTGGATGTTCTTTCATAATGCGTCTAGGCCTGGATAAGGAACAATAGACTTCAGCTGGTTTACTAGGACAACCTTGGAAAAATGGAGTGGCTTTGGCTCTTCTATGTCCAGGAGTTTTATCATCTTTGGTCTTGAATAGGTGGTACTAGCTCAGCCAGACACAATGCGCAATCTCTTGGAATTATAGCTCCTGCCCAAGGAGCAAGTGGCAACAATGGGTAGCTCAACTCTGTGTTGTGCGCCAGTTTTGCCCTTTCCTGGATAGGGTGGCTTTCCACTTGGTCACTCATGCCCTGGTCATCTCCCATTTGGATTTCTGCAATGCACTCTACATTGAAAAATATCTGGAAGCTTCATTTGGTATAGAATGTAGCCACATGAGCTATATACCCAAAGAAAGGCACATGTAACACCATTGCTCAGCAAATTATTTTGAGTGCCTGTTCGTTTCATTGCCCAATTCTGGTTGTGACCTATAATGCTCTACATGGCATGGGGGAAGGTTACCTATGGGACTGGCTTCATTCCATTACATCAGCCTGTCCCACCCAGTCAGGCAGGGGAAGTATGTTGTGGACCCTGTCAGTTAAAGAACTCTGACTGGCAGGGTGTAGGAAGAGTTTTTTCTCCTATTGCTCCTGCGCTACAGAATATTCTTTCTCTGGAGGTGAGGCAGCCCATCCTCTCTCTTCTGACCTTCCAAAAAGGAGTTAAGACGTAATTCTGCAGCCTTGTGTGGGGAGCCCAAAAGAGCCTGCAGCTGCAGGCCTCAGTGGGGCCCTAATACCCTTCCCTTTATCTTTTCAATTGGGTTTAATTATTCTTGTCTCTTTCCAAAATCTTAATTCTAAAATTTTAATTTTAACAGCTTAATCTTTATATAATATTTTTATATGTTAACATTTTATTGCACAACAACCAGAATGCCTCTTTAATATGAAGAACAAAACAACCAATAAGGAAACAGATAAACGATCAAATCTTAAAACAATTCTTTCACACTTTTCCTTTTATTATTTTCTTATTTGTTTAATTAATTAGCCACTTAACTCCAGTGGGCTCTCCTTTCCTTCATGGAAATATTATGCAAAATATAGAACTCAGGTAAGAACTAAGCAAAAGAAATGAAAGAAATGAAATAAAAGAAAGGGGAAATGCTATTCTTTCCTATACATTCCTGTGTTGCAGAGTATGCTGTCATCACATCCATACTCCAATTCCTTGTGTTTTTAATTTATATTTAAAAACTTTTTCCTGGCTCAAAGGGAACTAACTCTTCTAGGTTGCCCTACATCTTTCAGGTATATTGGACAATGTATAGTTTATAGTTTGGACAAAGGAGAATATTTGGAAGGCAACAGATTAAAGAAGATGAGGAACATATTTTATTGGAATGATAAGTAATCCTTCAAGGCTGCAGAAATGGATTCTCTTCCTATGTTGGATCAACAGATTCAGCAGTGAAGTATGTAAGAAAAGCAGGAGAGTGAATCTGGAGACTTTACACTAACTCAGCAATTTCAGCAGCTGCCCAGCCCATCCATCTCCACTCCACCTCCCTAAGAGCTTTGAGGTTTGCGCATATCCCAATGTACTTGCTACACAGCACCTGCTTAAGAAACCTGACCATCCCCCTGAGAGGCTGCAAAGTCAAAATATCTCCTGGACTGATGTTCAGCTCTTCCCACTTCAGGATGTGTTATGATAAACTTAGCTGGCTAAGAAGGACAGCTGAGAAGGAAGAATGAATCTAAAAAAGGATAGACATGGAACCAGGGTTGGAAATAGAGCTCAGGGTTGATTCACAAACAGTGTTTTCTCTACAGCAATAATAAGGGATCATGGGGCTGTAATGTGTGCTGTTTTTACAATCAAACGAAGAGGTTTTGTTCATGGCAAATAACAGGCATAGAAGGCAAGGGATCCTGCCAAGAAATAGCTTTTAACTCCTGTCTTCCTGTGCTACAGACTCAGAAACTATTGGAAGTACGTTTATATTAAAATAAAAGCTTAATCCTGTTCAGTAATTGGAGTTTCCCCCCTCTGGTACATTAAAGTTACAAGTAAGTTCATCCCATCCCATTAGATGCACTCTCATAAAGATGTACTTTACAAGTACATGTTCTCTACAGCAATGGGGAGATGTACATGAAGGCAATACAGTTACAGCCTTCACATAAGCACATTGTTTAGTGATAGGATATTTTTAGTAGTTCCTTATCCCTACCAATGGCAGTTATGAAAGGGGCCTTCCCAAAGACTTTTTGCAATTGAGCGTCCCCTGGGCAACAGTGTTGTCACTGGCAAATCCTTTCAACTCAGAAGCATCTTCAGTCAGCGATAACACCTAAGAAGAGAACCTCAAAATATATCCCTTCTCAGTACCCAAATTGACATTAATCACAGTTAACATAAAAGGAATATCCTTGCTCAAAGAAATCCTGCTCCAAAAATTTTGTGACAAACATAAAAGTGACTTATTATATTTGCAAGAAATTCGTAGGCAGGAAAACTAGCAATGCCTTAAAGTTCCTGGAATGCTATTGTGGGAAGCCACTACCACCCCTCGTAGAAGAATGAAATATTTTGAGGAATATTAAAAAAAGGTAGAATAGTATATTTTTCTAAATAAAAAATGGAGATACGTGTTTTTTTAGAAGCAAGAAGCAGACTCATTCTTTCTTAATAGGCCCCAACAGGTATTTTGTGCCCATTAACAGAGATAGGCATCACATTGTTAGAAGAAATATCCTTCTGGGTTCAGCTCCAAGTGGGGAAAAAGACACTGGAAACATGGAGACTGCTTAGAAAGACGGTTTAATGGTGGACAGGATCACATGGTTTGAGTTCCTGAACAGAAAAGGGGCGAGACGCAGTGAGCCCCCGGGTTTTATGCCCTCTCTGACTTTGAACTTCCTAGGGCCCAGAAAAAGTATCCTGATTGGTTATCAGACTCCCAGGGGGTGGGGGTCTTAGCTAGCCTTGCTGGCTGATGTAATCTTCCCAAGTGCCATGTGGTGACTTTCCGTTGCTAGATGGGTCCTATTGTGTTAGTTTCTGTTTCTAGATGGGTCCTATTGTGTTGCAGATGATGGTCAACTAAGGGAAGAGCTAAAAGAAATATATTGTTTATATATGTATTGGATGTAATGGACACAAAGCATGGGAAAGAATGGTTTTTGAGAAGCTGATCCATACAGTGCAGCATAAAACATTGGGGAGGCACACAGAGATAGCCATTTTAATAGACACTGACAAGTATGATCTGGAATACTCTTACTTCTGTTTAGGAGGAATTCTACCAATGCTACAATCCAGGGGTGGGTTCTACTTACCTTTACTACCAGTTCGCAGCGGGGCCGCTTGCGCTCTTCTACACATGCGCAGAAGCGTTTTGATGATATCTGAGTCGGTGGGTGGAGTCTCCCGCCGGTTTTACTACCGGTTCTATAGAACCGGTGCGAACCAGGGGCAACCCACCACTGCTACAATCCAGACATTGATTTCTTTAATAAGTTAAATCTGACCTAATATAAACAATAACTTCTTTCATTAAGAAACTGCTATAGGGGTATTTTTATAATTGATAAGAAGATTTTTTTTATGCTTAGTTGTACAAAACACTGTAGATTCCTCCAAGACTACGGTAATGATTTTAGAAGAACATTTTAAAAGAATAAGATCACCTGTATAGTCATGGTCTTGTAAACATTCAGGCCTGGCTATAGCATGGAAACTGCCTTGGTCACGCTGATAGATGATTTCTGGCAAGCCCGAAATAAGGGTCATTCCACTATCTTGGTGCTTCTTGACCTCTCAGCATATACCATTGACCATGGTATCCTTCTGGGACGACTAAGAGAGTTGGGAGTAGGAGGCACCGTGTTGGGTTGATTCTCCTATCTCTCTAGTCAGTCACAGCCAGTGTTGGTAGGAGGACAGAGGTCGACCCCTAGGCCCCTCGTTTGTGGGGTGCTTCAGGCTTGATCCTCTCTCCCCTCCTATTTAACATCTACATGAAACCGCTGGGTGAAATCATTTGACAATACAGGTGGGATATCAGGAATACGCTGATGATACCCAGGGGTAGCGTACAGGGGGTGTATATGTCCACCCCCTGTCAGTTCAGTGAGGCAGTGGACGTGATGTGCCAGTGCCTGGAGGCTGTGAGGGCCTGGATGGGAGTCAACAGGCTCAGACTTAACCCAGACAAGACCGAAGAGCTGTGGATATTGCCTCCTAAAGACTGTGTCAATTGTCCATCCTTGGTCCTGGGAGGGGAGAAATTGTCCCCTTCAGAATGGGCTCGCAATCTGGGTGTCTTCCTAGACTCACAGCTAAGATTGGAACAACATCTGACAACTGTGGCTGGGGGGACCTTTGCACAGGTTTGCCTGGTGCACAAATTGCGACCCAACTTGGATCAGGAAGCTCTCCTCACAGTCACTCATGCCCTTGTCACCTCATGGTTGGATTATTGCAACGCGCTCTACATGGGACTACCCTTGAAAAGTATTCAGAGACTACAGTTGGTCCAGAATGCAGCCATGTGAGCTATTGTTGGTGCACCTAGATACACCCACATTACATCAATTCTCCACGAGCTGCACTGGCTCCCTATCGGTCTCTGGATGCAATTCAAGGTGTTGGTTATTACCTTTAAAGCCCTACATGGTTCAGGGCCAGGCTATCTTCGAGATTGCTTTCTACCACATAGCTCCCTTTGACCGGTAAGATTCCACAGAGTTGGTCTCCTCTGGGTCCTATCAGCTAAATAATGTCGGTTGACGGGCTCACGGGGGAGGGCCTTCTCTGTGGCTGCCCCGGCTCTCTGGAACCAATTACCTCCTGAGGTCCAGACCACCCCCACCCTATTGGCCTTCCGGAAAGTGGTGAAGATCTGGCTTTTCTGGCAAGCCTGGGGTCGTTGATCTCTCTACCGTGATCTTGCGAGACCCGGCCATGGAATGGAGTGTATAGGTTTTTAATGTTCTTTTAAAAATTTTCTACCGGATATTGTTCGGATTGTTGTTTTGCTATAAACCACCCAGAGTCCCTAGGGAGTTGGGCGGCATAGAATTGCGGCAAACAAACAAACAAACAAACAAACAAAATCCCTGAGGACATCACACTCATGTTAAATGAGAAAAGTTTACCTTATTTTTTCCAGTATACAGTAGCCAGAGTTATCAGTGCAATATCAACCAAATCCCCAGATCCAGGAAATGCCAATCCATATTTTGTGAGCTCTTCTGTAAGAGTTATGGCCAGCAATGATCATTCCTTATTTCTTAACAATTAAGTTGGCTAACAGAAATCCCAAATTAAATATTGCAAGTTGCAATATTGCAACTTGCCTGAATTGTGTTTCAATATTTTACATTCTAGATTCAAGCTAACTTCAATAATATTGCCACTCTCCTTTTAGCTGTTTTCCATCATTATGCAAATGACACCAATAACATCAGAGAGGTGGCTTGGTGTTGCGTCGGCACGTTGCCCTGACAATGGAGCCGCCTCGTCCTAATTGGTCACATTATTCCTTTTGTTTAAGTGGGAGTTTCTGCAGTTCCTGATTGGTTAGAGTGATTCTGACAACAGCTATATAATAGCTGTCAGGCATTTTCTTCTGTTGTTGTTACTGGGTTATGTTCGTTACTCAATAAATGATGTTCTCTGCCGCCCGTGTTGCCTCAATAATTACCACCCTCACTAATTTAATACTTTGCATAGGTGGTCTGATTGGATTTGATATGCACTTGGAAGATGGTGGGCTGGTTTGTCATGAGGCCTATTTGAGGCCCTACCACTGTGGGTTATGTAGTTGCTTGGAGGTGTTGCAACATCAGGAAAACCATCTGTAGAACTGTGTGGAAGGACATACTTCCAGACCAGATTGTAACATAAGCACTATTGCTCCCTTCTTCTTCTATCTTTTCATCTCACTCCTAGCATTCCCAATCAATGGCAGCATTAAGCAGTCAGGAAGGAGCAAGAAAGACAAAATGGCTGCCCAAGGACTTTGCAGACAGGCATCAGGCTAAATAATGAGAGTCAAAGCCCAAGAGTAAAAGTAAAATTAAAAGATAGCCAGCCCAGCTGAGAAAAAAGAAACAAGAAAGGAAGTACAGCTGAGACAGTTAGGAAGTGAAAGGCTTTTTCTCCTTGCCTCAGATCTTCCATAAAGGAAAATTATTCTAGCTGTTTCCCTCAGATTGAGCAAAAATTCAGAAAATGAACCACGTAGTTCAGCCAAGAACAAAAAGAAGAGAAAAGGAGGAGGTAAAACAAAAGTAGAAAATTGAAACTAAAAAAGGTGGGGTATTATGGGTGATTAAAATATTATTTTAGTAATATGTTTTCCTGTTTTGTTAAATAAAATTCTGTCTGCCCCAGCCATTGAAGAGGAATTTTAAAAAGACTATCGAATCAACCAATTCTCCTTATTGAGTCTAGGTCAATCTGGTTATTTGTGATTCAAAAAAGAGCTGCAATTTGTATGGACACTTTTTGTGGTGATTTGGGCAGTGGGAACTGGTAAGAATGCAAATGGTGGGATCACTCCCACTGCTTTTTTGCCTGCTTATGGTTTTTCTGTTTAATTTGTTTAGGAAAGGAAATATCTCTGAAAGGATGACTCAACAGATCACAAGTTGTCTCATGTAATATGATGCTAAACGAAAAAGTGCATAGGGGTACAGCTTTACAGTACAATTTAGTAGTAATGTATGCATGTAAAAAAATAATTTATTGTAAATTAAGGTCATCCTTATAAAAATTTCTGTAGACACCCATGTTAAATTTATGCCTGGGATGTTGTAGTCTGGGTTATTATTATTATTATTATTATTATTATTATTATTATTATTATTATTATTATTATTATTATTAATTAAATTTATATACCGCCCTTCTCCTAGTGGACTCAGGGTGGTGTACAGCCAAGAATAAAAAGCACTCCAATACAAAATTTAAAATATTAATAAAAGAATTAAATAATTTTGGCCCAATAAATTTAAAAAACCCAATAGGCAATTAAAATTTAAACCCGTAAACTTTAAACTTAAAAAAGAGGGGGGGGGTTTACACCAGCCCAGCTTGACAAAATAAAAAAGTTTTTAGGGCACGGCGGAAAGCCCGGAGATCAGGTATCGTACGGATCTCCGGGGGCAAATCGTTCCAGAGGGCTGGTGCTGCCACAGAGAAGGCTCTCCTCCTGGGTGTCGCCAGCCGACATTGTCTGGCTGACGGCACCCTGAGGAATCCCTCTCTGTGGGAGCGAACTGGCCGGTGGGAGGCTATCGGTGGCAGAAGGCAGTCCCGCAAGTACCCAGGCCCTATGCCATGGAGCACTTTAAAGGTGGTCACCAACACCTTGAAGCGCACCCGGAAGACCACCGGAAGCCAATGCAGCTCACGCAGGAGAGGTGTCACATGGGAGCGCCCCCTTGCTCCCATAATCCCCCGCGCGGCCGCATTCTGCACCAGTTGGTTGTTACTTAGTATATTATATGGACCCAGAGAATTGGGTTAATTGAGCAAATCATGTTTAAATTAACTATGAGTAAGCATAGTTATGAGACTGAAACCATTGAATGGATATTTAGTATGTCAAGCCATAATGTGATTTGTTTGGCTTAGATTTAGCATGATATCCAAACCTAGTCATTATGGTTTGTAAAACTTTATTTAGTTTATCCACCATGCTAAAAGCTATAATGATGTAGCCATGCTTTGTTGAATAAATTACAGTTGGCTAGGCTTGCATACCCTGTTTAGCAAAAGTCAATGAAAAATTTAGTACAATGGAAGAACCCAGGTGTCATCATTCAATATGCAATATAATAAATTTTTGAACAATAATTTGAGTTTCAAGGAAAAAGGCAAGATTGCAAAAGGTATGATTGTTAATAAAATGAGACAAAAAGCCAAATAAGGCTCTCCAGCAAGATCAGCTAGTGAAACACATACACACCTGTTGATCAAACAGCTTGCAGTCAACTATTCCACCGGGAAAGTGTCAGAAAGTAAATCCAGAGCTTGAAAGGAATGTGTGGCATTTGCACTTGTAAGGCTTGCCTATAAAAAGACACACTTTGTCCCCCTTGAGTATAGAGGCAGGTTGAGAAGCAAAGAGCTGTATTATTTTTTTTTCTGGATAATCCTCTAAAAAAAGCATTTCCATTTAAGTAAGTGTTTTTTACAGCTTTCCCAGCTCAGGTGTGCAAAAGCAGCTTGCATTTTCTATCATAGAACATGGAGCCAAGCCAGGCCCTTGTGGATGACAAAGGACAATTGTTGATTGAGAGACACACTACTTTTTTGGAGTCCCTTCCTTTTATAGTAAACAGTTGTCTTTGCAATTTACCCACCCCTCGGGTATGAGACCCACAGCTGAGTATATAAGCCCTGGATGCAAGTATTGCCTTTTGTTCCCTGAAGTCCTTAAGATTTTTTTTCAACCAAGCCCTTTGGCAAGAAATCCAGACTCATGCCTCCTAAAAAGCCTGACCCCAAGAAAGAAGCCCCCAAAGCAGCTCCGGCTCCAGCTCCAGCTCCAGCTCCAGAACCACCTAAAGAACCTGCCTTTGATCCCAAAAGTGTGACCGTAAGTAGGAGCTTCCAGCCTTTGCCAATTTGCTGCCCTCAGATTTTTCTGATAATAATTCCTATAATTTCCAGGTAACAATCCTAGAAAAGATTGTGGATAGCAAAATCCAGCACATCTGAAAGGGCATTAGGTTGAGAAAGGGGATAGCTATTCATTATCATCCTTGGAAGAAGGAGCAGGGAATACATTTTTGCCATTGATACATTAAAAGATGACTTTGTTCAGACAGTGTTACCCAAATTAGTGAATTAGTGGAAGAAGCCATGTTTTATTCTGAATTTATCACTTGGCTACTCTGAAATTTAGTTTATCAGCCTCCCATTCCTTTCTTATTCAGCTTCAGGTAATATTAAATATTCATTACTTATTTTAATTAAATAATGTGATCTACAATGAATAGTTATTTTGGAAATACAGTTTCTGCTCAATGAATATAAATATATTTTGCAGAAACGGGGTAGTTCAAGTTAATTGTAATTTTTAATATTTCTGGTGCTTAAAAAATAATTCTTAGGTGTTGAAAGTTTTGATAAGATTTGTATTTAATTTGAAATTAATTGTAGAACCATTTGTTTGTAACGCTTTTTCATCAAATATATTATGATTCCAAGGAATGAATATTATAATGTATATTATCTTGGTCCAAAAACAACAACAACCTGAAAATGTTGAAAAATGTTTAATTTCCCATAAAATATTTATTTATTTTCCGCTGTTGTCATTATGCTCAAATACATTCTACATATTTTCTTTCTTGTTTAAAACTCACGTTGAAAATGGAATGAATGTTCATGAAATAAATATCTGTCCCCTTTCAACATAGTTTTCAACTATTTGAAGAAATCATCTACATCTAGCTTAAAAGACTTCCAAAAGCTTCTCAAAGTTAAAAATCTGGATTTTTAAAAGTTTGGTATAGATCCCTTCTGTGATATTGTACTATTCTGAAGAGGCGGAAGATATTATTGGTGTACAATACACTTTCCAAAACTTTTCTCTTTTGATATGTTAGATTGTTTGTGACATCATTATACAAGTTGAACAAATAAATAAATAATTTATCTCTTTTCTCTATAAATTTTCACATAGAAAATATGGCAGGGATAATGGTGTCAAATGATGGACAGCACAACTTCCTAAATTTCTTTCTTAATGGTTATGGCGGCCTCCATTTTCATTTTCCAGGTGGAAATTTCTTTGATAATATTTGTAGAGGAATGGGCAGAAAGTAACATCAAAGATGTAGTTTTCAGTATGTCATGTTGAACTCATGATACTGGAAGCATATTAGAAAATATTATCATCATAATTTATGGCATGGTTTTGGAATTTCAGGTGATAAGTAAACCCAGCTAAACAAAAATACATGAAACAATATAAAAATAGGAAGATAGCTATTTTTTATTTTCTTTCTTTTTTTAAGAAAGAACTTATCCTTTTGGATCTACATGTTTTGCTGTTGAATATAATAATTAGGTTCATACATCATGTAATAGTACATTTAATAATTATTAATCAAATAAACCACAATTAATTGGATTTGCATAGATCCCAGGGACTGGATTTACTATAAACCCAAACTAAACAAGCTGCATCAGAATTTCTTTAGTTAATTTATATTCCTAGTCCATGTATGATATGCCATACACTCACTCACTCACTCACAAACAAACAAACAAACAAATGTATGTATGTTGCATTAAATAGTCAACATATCTGCCAAAAATACCCAAAAGCCAAATAGTTTCACTGAAGCTGTGCAGAACCATAAAGTTATACAACAGAAAAGGCACTTAGGCCAGTCTCTTAGATTCTCAGTAGGGGAATCTACAGGAAAGCATTCCAGGCAGATGGCTGCCTAACTTGTATCTCAACCCCTTCATAAAGGTGCAGTTTATCAATTAATTGCTTTGATTAGAGATCATGGATTAGACAACTTTATAAAAGACTAGAAATTGGTTGTGGACCTTCTACGTACTAAATGTAACAACAGATATTTAATAAGTGTGTGTGTGTGTGTGTGTGTGTGTGTGTGTGTGTGTGTGAAAGGGAAGGAGAATGGACAGCTTTTTCTTTTCTTTCAGCACCTAGCCAGGGTGGATCCTACATGTTAAATATAAAATTTAATTGATCACTTTTTGTACACTATTTGTTCTTTTTTGTTATTGTTACGGTTGAATGTATGCTTTTATTTTGTTTCATTTTGTTTGCTTGTTTAACTGTTTAGTATTTTATTTTTATAAAATAATAAATAATAATTAAGAAGGATGCAGCTTATCATCCTGTGGAAAATTGGTTCCACTAATCAAACTGCTCTTTATTCTTTAGGACTGTAGCATTCTACAATCCTAAAGAATAATATTTCCTTTTTTCTATGTAGCATAGCTCAGGTTTTTGTTAAGTTCTAAAATTTCCCCCCTCTATCTTTTCTTTTCAAGATTAAACCTTCCTAGTTCTTTCAATATTTCTTCATAGAACTACACTATTTTCCTAATCCTCTTGTCATATGTTTTGCCCTTCTCTGAACCTGTTTCATATTCTCTGAATCCTTCTTAAAGAGCGTTGTCCAAAACTGAACTCAACCAAGCTGTGGGCTGATCAGCATAGAATTAGAAGATGATTTGGAATTTGTATTTCTGTTGACAGCTTAAAAGTGCATTTGCCTCTTTTCTAACCACATTATCATGTTTATCCATATTCAGTTGTAATTGATTAGTATTCCAAGATATTTTTCAAAATTCTATTACCAAATCCTCTAGCCTACATGCATACTTTGTTTCTTAATTGAAAAAATTTGCATTTATCTCTATTAAATTTCATGTAAAAATGAAATGACATTTAAAATGTAAAGTTTTGTTATTCTCAGCCCATTTCTCTACAGTACCCAAGTGCACCATTAATCTAAATCATTACACAGTGAGACAATCTTTCACCTTTCAATTTGGCTTTAAAATACTGAATATATAAAAGGAGCGATGCATTATCCTGAAGTAGCCTAAAGAGTTCTTCTAGCTCTGGATCCAGTTTCCAAAAATAATCAAATAACAGAAAAAGCTTACAAGTAATGTGTCAGCTTGTTTTCCTTTGTTTGACCGTAATATTTGGAGTTTAGAGGTACATTTCCTCTTAATATTCAAGTGTCAGTGAAGCTACTCTAAATAACAGCGAAACACACTGAACTAACACATGCAGTAGATCATGTGTTGTTATCATTTGCTTTCCACAGGCACTCAAAGCTGTGGTCTCTGAAATTATCATGCAGGCAAGGGAAAAATGTTTTGCATTCCTCAACTTTGATAGTGGCACATTCTTGTAAGATAGCTCTTGCAATTGAATTATTAATAGCTTCAGAACAGAATGGAAAAGGTTTGAGCCTTGTCTTCGGAAAGATGACTTATGCTAATAAATATATATAAGCACAAACACAGATACTGATACCTAAACTTGGTAAATCATAATAAATTGACTTAGATCACTTATTACACTAAGCCACATTGTAAGTTTTTTAAATATATATATTATTATGTGAATTCAGCCTGTTATTGCTAATGTACCTCGGCTCCTATGGTTAGGGCTTGCTATGAATTTAATTACATTTTTGGTAAATTTGCCCAATTAACACTAATTTATAATTAAGCCAGAATCACTGAAATCTTCACCATTTAGAATATTCCTCTCATGCAGAATTCAAAGCACACACTTAAGGGTTTGCACATATTGCTTGCAAATTGTGCAAACAAAGGTACCATAACTGCATGATGGATAAGGACTGAAATGTGATCGCGGAAATCCAGTTCAAGTCTGTATTAAACATTCACTGGGTGCTTTTAAACCAGTTGCTATTTCACAGCCCATGTGCTGTTACCTAACTAAAGCCTGGGTTAAACTGGTTTCAGCATGTTCCTTTGTATAGAGCTGCAAAGCAACTGTCCGATTTGGAGACCCTGAGAGGCTTTCCTTGACTTGGGTTCCTTTGGGCTTTAGTTGCTTGCCCTGTAAAGGGGATTTAGCTTTCCAGTATTTTATTCAAGAAAGAGCATGCACTGTGGTTGGAGTGTTTCTTTTCAAATGCACATTGGGTGACCAGGCTGGGAAAGCAACTTGTATCATGCAAATTCAATCTCCATGTAGGCCATGTGGCTTGGATTGCTTTCTGTTAAAACAAGGCCTCTCTAGTTTTACAGCAGAGGTGAACTTCTAAAGCAACATACACACAAACTTTGCAAAGGTGATTCAAACATGCAGCCCTGGGCCCCCTTTATAGCAGGGCAATCTGCTTAGCTAGCACAAGAACTGTCTTTCACTGCTGAGCAGAATAAATTACTCAGTTAAATCCAAATGGAGTTTGGGATGGCAAAGAGAAGGTAAGCAGGTTTTGTCACATTTGTGGCTAAGCAAAGGTCTCAATTAGATGCAAACAAAGTCTTTTTACAAATTGTGCACAGAGAAGAGATGCATTTTTGTTTCTTTTGTTCACTCAAACAGAATGTCCATCAATGCTCCAAGAGAAAGAAAGGGAGGGGGTCAGGCAATCTATCATCCTTTTATTGTTCTGTTCCCCAGGCTCCACTGGGAACAGGCAGATAAACTCTAGCAAACAGGTTTCATACAGATCGTTTATTAAGGTATCCTCAAACACAGACTTACAATCAAGGTGAATCATGGTGAGATGCAGCCTTATTTCATAATCTGTCCCATTTCCTACTGTAAAAGGATGATAGTTTGTCCCTCTGTTCAGAAAGCATGTTCTCTCTTCTGAGGTAATTCAACATATAGCTAGGCCATAGTTCTAAAACTCAGGCAGAAAGCCTCAGTGGCCAATCAAGCACACAGATATGGTCACATGTCCTGGACTACATTTCCCATAATTCAATCTCTCACTACATCTTCCACAATGCAATCTCTTAAGGAGACAGCTCTTAATCCTTAAGGTAACTAACTCACCACAACTCACTATCTGTAACAGCACAGCCCAATTTACATTGCAGGAATAAAAAAAATAAGAACCATAACTGGAATACCTGAAGGAAATTACATAATTGGATGTTAATACTCACATATGATTTTTGACAGCAAAGAATAGATGGCGCTCTACAGAAGATGGAACTTTTCTGTCCAGATTTTCAGTATACTCATCCACTATCTCTTGCAAGGCAACAGATTCCTTCTTCTGAATTTTTATCTTCTCTCATCAGTTGACAGATATTTCCATACTAATGAAAATTAATTTAATTTTCATTGTCTATTGTCTAATCTTTCTCTTGAGATTTAACCTTCTACAAAATAATGATAAAATAGATGATTTTGTTGAAAATAAATATCTTCTACAAAAATTATAAAAATGTTTTCTACAGAATAGTTCTTGTTTAGATTATGTTCCTTCAAATGTTAATGCAGTGTATTCTTAATACTGCTTAATTAAGTCAAATCAGACATATTACAATTCTTTTTCTGGTATTCTTTCACGCCATGTGGGGGAAAAAATCTTCATATGTGAAATATGTATGAACATTGATTGGTTTTTAGACAAGGTAATGTGAGTACAATTTTATGTACTTTGCACAGAGCTCCTGCAAATAGTTGTACTGGTGTGTTAACCTTTACATAAAGGTTAAAAGGTTTTAGACAAAACCTTACTAAAAGGTTTTAGACAAGGTAATGTGAGTACAATTTTATGTACTTTGCACAGAGCTCCTGCAAATAGTTGTACTGGTGTGTTAACCTTTACATAAAGCCAGCACATTTTGAGTTAACTGGGATGGGATTGGAGTTGAAATGGGACACCGAGGTTGAGTGCTCAAGCTTTAAGAATGTCAAACTGGGCCTTATCACCTTTGGAAGATATGAGCTGGAAGACACAGGAAGATGTGGGTGGTCACATACATACTGTACGGGATTGTGAGTGTCTATGTGATTTCCTGGCTAGATTATGAAAAACAACTAGAAACCTAATTCTTCTATCCTGACTATAATAACACTATCAAGAATTTTAAAACTCTAAGTCTTTATGAGAAGATGAATATTTTATATTACAGAAACATTTCTGATTAAGAATTATGCTTAGCATCACTATGTGGTACTTTATAAAAGCAGCAAACAAACTCTGTTGCTTGATAAGTATTATAAGCAAAGTTTCAGAGTGAAAGAGACAACTGATGGAAGGGGGAATGGTTCAGATAGACTCTGAACAACAAGAGATGAAGCTAGGGAAGAAAGGGTAAGTTTTCATTTCAATTTGAAGAATACATGTGTTTGGCTGGAATATCTAACATAATGATATTTTTATGCCATTGCAATGACATGCAATTCTGTATACACCTTAGCTTGACGCATACAATAGAATTAACCCATCATTCTAAAACATAGGTTGCTTAAATATGGTTTATTGAAAAATCATAGGTCATTGGTCATAGGTCAAAAGCTATTACAACCTATTCTCAAAGTTACAACTGCTGCCCATCTCCCTATGGTCACATGATCACATTTTGAGTTCTTGGCAAATGACTCACATTTAAGACTGGTGGCAGAGTTCTGCTATCATGTGACTGCAATTTGCAATATTTTTTTGCCCTTTTCCAGCAGAACATGGAAAAAACCCCATTGGATATGCTGGATTTGCTTAACAACCTGACTGAATTTCATGACTGTTGTAAAAATGGTCATAAAATGTCCAGTCATGTAGTGCAGAGGTATCAAATTCAAGGCCCGGAAGCCAAATCTGGCCCACAGGGTGCTTAGATTTGGCCCATGGGTTGCCCTGGAAAGAGCAAAGGAGTGGTCTGTCGTGCCTCTGCCAGTGAAAACCAATCTAGGGTGGGCTGAGTGAGGCTCTCCTGAGCTCCGTTTTCACTGGCAAAGGGCTGCAGGAGGTCATTTTCCCTGATAGAGAACTCGGGCCACCACAGGCACCCCCAACACAAGTGACGTCGAGTTGGCCACAGCTACCATGGCCACAGCCACCACACCCCTTCAACACAAACCTGATGCGGCCCTCAATGAAGTTGAGTTTGGCACCCCTGATGTAGTGTCTTGACTTACAACCATAATAATTTGTGAAATTCTGAAATCTATTGTCATAACTTGAAGACTTCCTGTAGTCTTGTTTGTAGTTGTAGTAAAAGGCCTGTAGACAACTCAAATTATTCAAATAGTTTGACTAGTTACCCATATATTTTGCACTATAAGACAACTCCCCCCCAAAAAAGTGGGTGGAAATGTCTGTGAATATCTTATAGAGTGAATATTGTGGCAGGGGGAAAGGGATTTGGTGTGGCGACAGCATTCGCTGCCCCCACCTATCACCACTGCTGTCTGTCACTGCTGCCGCCATTCACTGCCACTGGGGAACGCTGGAGCCTTCACTGCCGAGCAGCTGAATCGGCCTCCCAGAATATCGCCAATCAGCTGTTCTAGGCAGCAGGGATCGCAGCCATTCCCCATTGCCATTCCCCACTATAATTTGCTGTCATTGCCAATTGCTACCAATTGCTGCTGCCAAATGGTGATGGCGAACAGCAGCGGCAATAGTCAGTGGCAATCCCCCTGCCTAGAATAGCTGATTGGCAGTATTCCAGGAGGCCAATCCAACTACCAATCAGCTGCTCGCCAGTGTTCCCCGCCGACGGCAGCAGCTCAGCTCAATTGACCGGTGGTGGACACAACAAAGCAGAGCCCTAACTAGCCACATGCTCTGGCTGCAATAACATGAAGTTGACCAAGCTGTTTGCTGCAAGGATGCTAGCCAGATGAATACCGGATGGATGCTGGGAGGCAGAGGCAGATTTTTTTTCTTCTTGTTTTCTTCTCTAAAGCTAATGTGTGTCTTATGGTCTGGTGCATCTTACAGTGCGAAAACTACGATATGTGCTATCATGTCAGTGTCAACTCTTAGTGACTTTATAGATTTTCTCCATGAAAATAATAGCCTTTCCCTTTCTCTCCCTTAGATTGAATTCAGTGCTGATCAGATTGAAGGTAAGTAATGGTTTATTTTAAAACCATTGTATTCACATGTATGCTATTCCTCCACCCCATATTTTAGTGAATAAATCACCATTTGTTGATTTCACAAAATATACTAAACTATAAACTATGAAAGCCATTAAGTTCAGCAGGACATATGATAAAAGTTATTATGTTGGTATCAGATCAAATATATTTGCTGCATTCAACACATCATATTAACTAAGATTTATAAACAAATTAGAATGGCTTGCATATGTCACATTATAGTATAGCATAACTGAACAAAATCAAAGTCCATAATGGAATAATAGAGTTGGAAGGGACCTTGGATGTCTTCCAGTCCAACCCCCTGCTGAAACAGGAGACCTTCATTTTGAAAGCCTCCAGTGATGGAGCACACACAAGGAAAGCTGAACCTCTGGTTATTTGTTCTCATTGTTAGGAAATTTCTCCTTAGTTCTAGGTTTCTTCTCTCCTTGATTAATTTCCATCCTTTGCATCTTGTTTTGCCTTCTGATGCTTTGGAAAATTGTTATGGTAGCCTTCTGTTAATGTAGCCTAGATTCCATTGGCTTTTTTGGTAGGTGCTGAGATCATGTGTACCAGCCTCTTCAGAATTGTGGGATGTAATCTGCGAGATCCTGGTCATTTGAACTTCTTTAGAGTGGACAGCTGTTCTTTCACTATTTTCTTGCTTATGTTAATTTGTATTCCTAATTTATCTTTTACGTTTATTTTTTTGATAGGTTGTGATGTATTTTTTTTTTTGCATGAAGACAGGTGAAAATAGCCTTGTATAATAACTTTTGTCCATAAACTGAGTACTACCTGAAAGCTGCCAGGGACGCGGTGGCTCAGTGGCTAAGACACTGAGCTTGTCGATCGAAAGGTTGGCAGTTCAGTGGTTCGAATCCCTAGTGCCATGTATACAGGGTAAGCCCCCGTTACTTGTCCAGTTTCTGCCAACCTAGCAGTTTGAAAGCATGTAAAAAATGCAAGTAGAAAAAAAGGGACTACCTTTGGGAAGATAACAGCGTTCTGTGTGCCTTTGGCATTTAGACATGCCGGCCACATGACCACGGAGATGTTTTCGGATAGCGCTGGCTCTTCGGCTTTGAAACAGAGATGAGCACTGCCCCCTAGAGTCGGGAATGACTAGCATATATGTGTACGGGGAACTTTACCTTTATCTTTCCCTGAAAGCTATTACATGAGCAGCTATGTTATCT
Source organism: Coluber constrictor foxii (assembly GCA_038048745.1). NCBI lineage: Eukaryota > Metazoa > Chordata > Lepidosauria > Squamata > Colubridae > Coluber > Coluber constrictor. The sequence goes on from CM075961.1 coordinate 79,985,467, forward strand.
ATATATAGAAATTTTATAATATTTCAATAGTTTCAACCTGTATTTTTGAGCATTAGCAATTCCCCTTTCTTTCAGAAGAAGAGGTATATTGCAGCATAACCTAAGGTTGGTTATATTGAATTATATTTTGGTTGATTATATGGCAAAAGACATCGTTATCTACGCATTATGGGAATTATTGGCTAAATCTCAAGCAGTAGCTTGAGGAAGGCAGAAAAACTGCCGTGGCAGGCCTGAACTTCAGTCCTGAACTTCAATCCAGTTTATAAATCCTTTGATATATTATTAGCCATTATGATGCCACCAATGACCTAATAACAAGCCAACCCAACTATTGCTGTGGCTCAAGGATTTCTGTGAAGCCTAAGACTCTTGGGCTTCCACTTGTCTGAGGTTGCACACTGGCACTGTCTTCTTGCAATATTTCAGTGGTAGAGATACAATCATGAAAAAGGTGATGTTGGAGATCCAGAAAAAAGTAGACCATGCTTCAGAGGCAGTGAAGGATTTTGATGGTAAAATTTCAGCCTTGAATTCACGGATGGATATGCTGGAAGAGCAAATTCACAGCCTTGCCCAATCAATAGCTGCAACTAGCTCTATAATTGAGCATGAGCAAACGTGCAGACAGGATTTGGATGGCTCATCTAGACAAAATAAACACCTCAGTTGCCACATGAAACAGATCAAGGAAGCGATGCAACTTCGTACTCTCAGGATCCATGGCTTGCCTGAGAAAGAAGAGGGCCACAATTTGGCAGCCTTCATAGAAAAATGGTTGCCACATATTGTGAAACTAGGAGGCACTACCATTGTGGTGGAAAAAGCCTATCGATTACCACAGAAAAGGGAGAAATCAAATGCAAATCAATGCAGCAGGACTGTTCTTATTCAGCTTGCAGAATTAAAGGATAAAGAGAGGATAATGCAGCAAGTTAAGAAGCTAAAAACTATCACATACAAAAATAACATAATTCTGATTTTTCCAGAAATATCCATCCCTGAAGGTAATGTTCTGGGCTGAAACTAAAATTGGACATTTCAGGTAGTATCCAGTTTATAGGATCCAGATATAGTATAACTATACTGTTTGAAATCAGTAGGATTTAAGTTAATCATTCCTACTAAATTTAGTGGAATGTACTTCTGAATCTACATTGAATATGCTTTTAATTAGGTTTTAGTTCAATTACTTTTTTTGTTTTCAGATGGCCACACAAAAGAATGTAAGCTTCCTGCAACTTTAAATAAAACAGTAGATTCAAAACATAGGATAGTTTATTTCGGAATTATCTAAGCAGAAATATATTTAAGATGACTTAATAATCAAAAAGCCAATAAATATAATTCCTTTAAGTGGAATAGTAGTAAAATAGTATAAAAATAGAAAAATTATTGGAAATCATGATTCTGATCTGTTCAATATACAATGTTGAATACACTGGCTTCCTGATTCTGCTTAAGCATCTCTTCAGAGGAAAATAGATTATACTGTTTTTAGTATTAGAAATTTTCTTTTGAAGTTTAACTAAAAGCTTTTTTTTCCCCTGTTCAATTGTGTCCAATTTTGAAAACTGCCTGGACAAGTCTTTGGAGTTTTCTTGGCAAGCTTTTTCAGAAGCCACTGACGTCTTCCTAGGGTTGAGAGAAAGTGACTGGCCCAAAGTCACTCGGCTTTCCAACCTTTCTACCTTTTCCTATAATCTATTCTAGACCTTATGGCCACACCCACATCACCTTTGGACCCCCATCATAGCCGATCCAGCATGGGAAGTCATCCTCTTATGGCCCTTTGCCCAGTCCTCCCCCCCAACCACCACAGGGTCCTCTCCCCTGCCCCTCGTCCCAGTCAATTTGCCAAGGGATACTTGTCCCCAGCCAATTAGCTGTGTATCCCAGCTTCTCAAAATGGAAACTGGAAAGGTGGTGTGTGTGGGGGGGGGGAAATTTGTGTTTCCCCTGGCAAGAAGCGCTACTACTTAACTCACTGTGCTGTGTGTACGTGCAAGCAGGAGTGAATTGGCGGCAAAGTGTGAGCTCACAGCAGGCTGCAAGTGTCAGGAAGGTGGTGATTGCAGCACCACCAACACTATGAGCAGGATTAGGGCAGCAGCGAACATCTCTGCCACTTCTATTCTGGTCAGGAAAAGCGAGAAATTGCATAAAGCTCAAACATTGGCCCACAGCGTGCTGGAAGCCCTTGTTTTCAGCCTTATGATTGGTTGTTGCTCTGCGCTGCACAGTTACCACTGCTACTTCCATATCCACTGGTGCTGCCATCTGAGCTGGGGCCATTATTTATTTATTATTAAATATAATTTATATGCCGCCCTTCTCCAGAGACTTAGGGTGGCTTACAATGCGTTAAGCAATAGCCTTCATACTTTTTTGTATATACCTGCTTAATAGAGCTTTCGGGGGCCCCCCAAGCGATGTTCTTTTTTATACAAAGTCAGCTTATTGCCCCCACAATCCGGGTTCTCATTTTACCTACCTCGAAAGGACGGAAGCCTGAGTCAACCTTGAGCTTGGTGAGATTCGAACTTGCAGTAATTGCAGGCAGCTGGCAACTAAGTGCTACTTTAACAGCACTTAGTCCACTGCGCCACCAGGCTCTTATGAGGTTGAGGAGGCATGTATGGACATGGTGGACAGGATGGGAGAAAGCAAACCAAACGAATGATTCAGTGGGTCCCTGCAAGCTGCTGCCTTCCAGACGTTCCATGCTGTTACCAGGAGCCCCTTGGCTGAACATTGCAATTTTATGGCAAGGCAACAGGTGGGCAGGTGGAGATTCGTGATGCTTCTGAAATAATAGACTCCTTCCAAGCACATCTAGAAATCAGGAATTTGTTTTCAGTTTCTAAATCAGTAGTGGGTTGCCCCTGGTTCGCATCAGTTCTATAGAACCAGTAGTAAAACAGGCGGGAGGCTCCACCCACCCACCCTGATGTCATCAAAATGCTTCTGCCTGCGGCCCTGTTGCAAACCGGTAGTAAAGGTAAGTAGAACCGTGTTCTAAATGGAACTTGGGAGGAGGAGTTGGCTGAAAGTCTACTTTGCAATACTTCAATTGTTCTTCCTTTCCTCTGCCAAACTAAAAAAAAAAAAGAATCCTGCTATTGTAATGCTATTGTTAAAAATTTGGGGTTGGAAACTTGCTATCTTTTATAAGATTACCAATCACAGGTCTATATTAGTTTCTTTATATTGTGGTGAATTAGTGCCAGAATCTGACATTGCTCAAAATGTTTTGGATTTGATCTATACTCAGACTCTGACGTAGTCAGTGGAAAAAAAGTCACAACATCACAGCTAGCCCAGTCCTGCCTGAATCCACCTTGGCCAGTCACCCAGCTCTGCCTCAGCTCCAGTCCTCCCCTCCAGCTAGTGATGGGGTGGGAAAAATCAGGGAGGGAAAGTCAGTTTAGGGGACTCTGTTGAAGTACTTGTGAGCGATGGGAGGAGGAAGGCTGAAGGAAGATTAGGAGAGCTGAGGAATCCTCCCCGGGAGATTAAAACTGGTCGGCATTCCCCTCTGTCTATCGAGTGTGGCTACTGACAGCTGCTATGGGCGAGGCAAAAGAAGTAATAGATTGCAACCAATAAAAAGACCGGGTGAATTTTCTCTCCAGGCAATGGTTACTAGGGCACCTCACTCCCAACTTCATGTGGGCTTCTCTTGGAAACCATAGGCACCCCCCACTGTTCACACAATCCAAGGCCTGGATCCTTTGGGTGGATTTCATTTTTAACATATTTTTATTTTCCAGTTGTGACCAATTGTTTCCATTCTGCCCCAGCTATGGATCCCAAAGAATGTAGCACACACAAACCTCAAACAAAACTCAGTTTACTTCAAAACACAGTCTTTTGCAAATGCAGGCTATTAATAAAACGTTTTTAACAACTTGCCAGAAATTCTACAGATAAGATAGAGTCTTTCAAGACTTGACAGAAAGCCCAGAAGCCAGGTTTGCAGAGAAAATCCAAACTCAATGATCATCGAACGAACACCTTGTTTCCTGCAGTTTTTTAAAAGCTGTGTGCAAACTTAAATAGGCTAAGGGAGTGGCCAATTAGCCCCAAGGAGGCTCTTGAGGAGACCTCCTTACTCTTGAGGAGACCTCCTCCTGAGTAACCACTCCTGCCTTTTGGCAGCTCTGCGTGCTCGTGCATTGAGAAGAGGCTCCTCCACTTCATCCTCTGCACTTAAAAGAGCCTCTGGAGGTTCTGAAGGCCCTGGCTGAATCCCTGCCTCTAGCACCACATCTTCAGCCTCCTCGCTGTCCAACTCGAGTGCCGGCTGCACAGCTGCTGGCGCAACACCACACCAGCCTCCTCGTCATTGGGATCAGCAACAATCCACGCAAGCCGTTGACGGGCCACAAGAGTTTCTCTTTTAATATACTCAGTCATCCAATGTTCTCAAGGGGGCCCGTGGGAAGGGGCAGTCAGGAGCAGTGACTTTCCCTTACTAGCCTTTAAGGAGGAGGAGGCCATCACCTCCTGTTGCATCCTGCCTTGCTCCGTTTGGCACCCAGCTCCTCCTCACAATGCCGGAGCATCCCAGAAGAACTGAGTGCAGAGTTGGGATAGGCAAGGGTTTTTTTTTTAGCTTGGCAGAGGAAAGGAAACAAATTCTTGATTTCTAGATGTGCTTGGAAGTACTCTATTATTAGCCAGTCTCTCCCTTTCAGAAGCACCACAAATCTCTGCTTGCCCGCTTGCTGCCTTGCCACGAATCTGCAGCATTCAGCCAAGGGGTACCCTGCAACAATGTGGAATGTCTGGAAGGCAGCAGCCGATGATGCACGCTCCTGAAAAGTTGGCTGCAGTGGAGGGCCCAGGATGAAATGGGCATGGCCAGGCAGCTGAGGCCATTCCGATGTCCATAGAACAACAGCCCAAATCACTTTCTGCTTTGCAATTTCTCACATGGAAAGAGACAAATTATAATATTTCTGTTTGCTACCTAGTCCAGCCTTTGTGCTTTCTTTTGAGATCAGATAAATATAACCTCTCCAAAACTCCCACATACAGATAAAAATAGGCTTCCATTTCTGTTTTTTTAACTATTTCACATGTTGGTTAGGAAGGATTTCTACAAAACTTTCTGCTAATGTAAAGAGCTAATGGAATTCTGTTTTTTGCCCAGAGTTCAAGGAAGCATTCATGCTCTTTGACAAGACCCCAACTGGAGAAATGAAAATCACATACAGTCAGTGTGGAGATGTCATGCGAGCCTTGGGACAGAACCCAACCAATGCAGAGGTCTTGAAAGTACTAGGGAAACCAAAGACAGAAGGTACATATATACAGAGATTCAGCCCTTTTCATATCCTACTTCAGAAGTTTCCTGCTTACCACAAAACTAAACACCTGCATCAGAGGTGGTATTCAGCCAGTTCTTACCAGTTCTGGCAAACTGGTAGTGGAAATTTTGAGTAGTTCAGAGAACTGGCAAATACCACCTCTAGCTGGTCCTGCTCCTGATCTATTCGTTGCCTGCCAAGTTCCAGCTGATCGGCTGGGTCTTCTTTTGTTGCTCTGCACAGGGGAACGGAGCTGGAAAGCAGGTTAGTGGGGTGGGGAGGGAATGGGAATTTTGCAGTAACCTTCCCCCAGGAATGGGGAGGGAATGTGGATTTTGCAGTACCCTTCTCCTGCCACACCCCCACAAAGCCACGCCCACAGAATTGGTAGTAAAAAATTTTGAATCTCACCACTGATCTGCATGTTCAATAACTGATCTAGAAGCAATTGCAAAACTTAAGTCTTCTGAGCTGTAATCTATCCAAGTTCAGATCTGCTTGAATCAGTTTCCGAGTTTGTTGTTACAAGAAGCTATACTGATGAAATGGGGAAACACATGGGAAAGTGTGTGTGTGTGTGTGTGTGTGTGTGTGTGTGTGTGTGTGTGTGAGAGAGAGAGAGAGAGAGAGAGAGAGAGAGAGAGAGAGAGAGAGAGAGAGAGAGAGAGAGAGGACAGGCTAAAAGGATTATTGGAATTGTCTGTTGCTGTATCAGAACTGTTACTTTTGGCATTTGTCATCATCAGCATATTCTTTCTTGTCAGAAATGAACACAAAAATGCTGGATTTTGAGACCTTCCTCCCAATGTTACAACACATTGCCCGATCTAAGGACCAAGGGACTTTTGAGGACTTTGTGGAAGGACTCCGTGTCTTTGATAAGGAAGGAAATGGCACTGTCATGGGAGCTGAACTGCGTCATGTCCTTGCTACTTTAGGTACAGGAAGAAATTTAGTCCGTAGCATGTTGAAGGGAGTAGAGTATCTGTAGAATTTGTGACAAAATTATGTTTTGGCAAGGTCTGACCTTCCAGTCATTAGCATTTAGCCAACCTGTTTGCTGTCTTTCAAATCATCCATATGTTCATATATACTCCAGCGTGTATGCACTATATAGCACATTGCTATGATTAGTTCAGACAGTAGATTTGAATTTAAAGCAGGCTATTTTTTGTGCTGCTTCCACGAGTACCGTGTGTGTGTCTTTATAGTAATAATACGTTTTTTCCCCAGCTGATTGTACAAGATTAATGCCTATAATGGGGTCCAAGTGTGAATGTGAATTATCAGTAATACTTTACACTAAAGAAATAAACCTGGTCTTAAAAATCTCAGAGTAAACTTAACTTCTCATGCATCAACCGCTGAACTGTGGATGATAGTGGAAGCAAAGCAGTCCATATCACGCTGGAAGGCATTTCTGTATTATTTGATTTTCTAATTTTCTTCATCTTTGTCACAACTTCCATTCATATGTAAAACAAGTGGAACATTCATTTTTTGCAAGAATTCATTCTCTCATTTGGCAATTCTTTTGTGACTACAGATATTTCTGGGATTATTGTTGCATATACAACTGCACCAGGAGTTACTTATTACAGGATGCCATTGCATAACTGGAGGCTTCTGCTGTGCTAAGCATCTGTCTATATCAGTTGTCCCTGACTTGGTGCCTTCCAGAATTCTTTTGTCCATGTTAGCTAGACGTTCTATGATTTACAATCCAAACAGATTTGAAGAATGCCAGGTTAAGATAGACAGAACTAAATCTTATTTAATATTAACAACCAGATTTATTAAGTACTGTGTTTCCCTGAAAATAAGACCCTGTCTTATATTTTTTTAACCCAAAAATAAGCACTTGGCCTTATTTTCGAGGAGGTCTTATTATTTTGGGGTGCATGGAGCAAGACGGGGCTCCTCTTGCCATCTTACCTGATTTCTGGCCCTGTCTCCCTAACCCTGACCAGAGGAAATGGCGGAGACAGATTGTGCATGCATTTAAATGTTTTCGGGGAGGGCTTATTTTTGGGGAGGACTTACTTTAGCGCATGCGCTCAAAAGCCCAATTGGACTTATTATCCAAGGAAGTCTTATTTTTAGGGAAACCTGGTAGTTCCTATTTTGCCTGCATTCAGAGATACGTACTGAAGAAAAATTAAACTAATTTGATTTCTATTTTATAGGCGAGAAGATGACAGAGAGTGAAGTTGAGCAATTGATGGCTGGACAAGAAGATGCCAATGGCTGCATCAACTATGAAGGTATTGTTAGTAGATAAAACCCATTATAAAAAATCTGTTTAAAAGGATCTTTTGCATTTGCTGTTTATAGCTGGAGCTGTTGCTAAAATTGCCTAATGCTGCGAAGTTTCTACTGCTATTTTATTTCTTAGAAGTCTGAGTACAAATCAGACAGGAATAAACAGTGGCTCCCTGAAGAAATAGAACTGGAACAATGTTGAAATATTTGGGCTGCTGAAGTTACTGCTAGAATATACATTGGTACTGCAACCACCTAGCTTTCTATGAATATGATTGAGTAGGCTTTCCACTCCATTTGGTTGCTTCCTGTTTGGGACATAAGGACCACAATAGTGGTACAATTGGAATGGCCTGAGAATTTGAATGCCATTTAACTTCCTATAAAAAGTAATTCTTAAATTTAGGATCAAAAATTTAGGATTCTTTTTCAGTTACTTACCTGCACTGTCTTTATAGCAGGCATCAATTTGGTGATCAAAGGACAGAATTGGGGGTGGGAGGGAGAGACGTTAATAGCCATCTAAGAGCCATGGTGGCATGGTATTGCTAACTCTGCCAGTGGTTCGATCCTGACCAGCTCAAGGTTGACTCAACCTTCCATCCTTCCAAGGTTGGTAAAATGAGCCCCCAGATTGTTGGGGGCTGAATACTGACTCTGTAAACCGCTTACAATGGGCTGTAAACCACTATAAAGTGGTATATGCTATTGCTATTGCTGTCTACAAAAATTTCTTCACAATTATTGCAATCCAGCCCAATCCGCATATTCTGGGCAGTATACAACACAGCAAGATATGTAGAACAAAAACAAACATTCAATTGTAGTCTGCTTGTATGTAAAAATCTTGTGTCAGTTTGTGACCTTCAATTGGGAAAAATTGGAAGGGTAATAACTATTAAAACAAAGTAATTTAAATGGGATAATTTACAGAATGCTGGGACTCACATGATCAAGAATGAAATTTGGGGAAGTGGTGGCCACTTCAGCATTTACTAAGTTTTCTGCCTACACTCTCCAAAAACCTGTAGGTTGCATGACACAATGGAAGATGGGAGAACTGTTTTCCTGCCCTCTTTCCCATCTCTCTGGCCCCTGTATGAAATAAGCTGGTAGCAAGACCTGACAGATAAGAGATGATTGGCTGCTTCGGAACAAAGGCTAAAATCTGAAATTTCTTAACAGCAGCAGGCAGTGAGGAAAGGAGAGGCTTATGCCTGCTAGTAAAGTTATAGATGCCTGAGGGATGCTGATGTTTGATGGGTGAGCTCTTTTCCTCCCTAGTGGGAGGGAGTCCCTGGAGACATACCAGAATGGGAAGTGGGGGTGCTTCTTTTATTCCCCATCCCCCCAGCAAAGTGGCAGGTGGCTTCTTAAATCAGCTGAGGAGGAGGAAGACTGATTTCCAAGCTCCCTAGCAGTGTCCCATTTAAATGTATTGATAAAAATGTTTAAATTATCAATTTATGTTGAATTAATGTAAAAAAAAGTATGCTTTCTAGAACTGTGTTATAGTTCAGACCATCTTGAACTACCTTTCACATCCTTTTTTAATTTTTTTTATTATACTTAATGATCTAGATAAGGCGAATTGAATTTTAAAGGCTCTGCACTGACTGTGAGGGGACTTAACGCTTGACTAAATCTGCAAAATATTTTTTATTATCAGAATATCCTTTCTGATAATCTAGAGATGAACCTATATTACTTCTAAATTCCTGTTTTTATTTTCCTCAGCTTTTGTCAAGCATATCATGTCTGGCTGAAGCTAGAATCTTTAAAGTGAGTCCTTTTTCTATATTTCTTATTTTAATCGTTGTATAGTATGATTAGAAAAATTTCTGGCATATATTATCACTTTCGTTAGTCCTGAAAGTAAGTGTGGAAGATGATGCTAATGCTAAATATTTAACATTAGCGAGTCTCAAAATAGCAATGAGAAGAGAGAAAGATGAAGTTAAAAAATAGAGAGAAATGTCATGGACGTTTCAGGATATTGCAGAACTGATGGCAACTGACAAAATTAGGAAGAGAACTAAGGAGTAAAAAATGCAATTGAGCTATAAACAGATAAATAGGCAGAAAGACACAGGGATTAATTATAAGGATTCCTTAATAGATATATTTTGCTTTCCTTTTTTTGCATTTTCATAAACATCTGTACAATCGAATAATTGTGCAGTATTGGTAATGGGCAACACGGCACACACACACACACACACACACACACACACACACATACAAGCACATAATCAATAATTACAATATTACAGATAACACAAGTGTGACATTCTTTTCATAAGATGTGAATTAATATGTTTGGGCAATTCCTCATGGAGAAAAACTAAATAGAAAGATACTAATGGATTATACTAATTGAGCTTCTAATTGATCTAATAACAATTTGTGAAATTCGAAACTGCACACCTTTTTGTAACTTTTTGAAGTGGAAGAGATGCAAAACTGCACTTTTCCAAAAGACTGAGTTCAACAAAGTTCTGTGTTGTTGCAACTATAAATAATAGCATTTGCACTATTTTATTATTATTGGAAACGATCTTGGCTCCATTGAATGAAATTATATAACTAACTATGTCATGATTAGGTTACACACAGTTAAAGTTTTTTTTAAAAAAATACTAAGAAGTCATTCAATTATCTTGTTCTTTCTTTCCAGATTCTTCAGATGAGTAAAAAAGTGATTCGGCAGAAATTTCCTCATACTATTTCCCCCTTAAAATTCTGTAGGAGATGAATCTACCACAAGCCACATTAAAGGGACCGCCCATTATAATAACAAAACCACTGCATTAAACACCTTTGCATCAATTTCAAATTTTATTTTTTTAATAGTTTCTTCCTTCTTTTTTTTGTTGCATCTGGTGCATTTAAATTAAAATATGCATATTTGTGCAGAATGCACAAATTATTATTTGGTTAAAAAAAGGCCAGAAGGGGGTAACAGTGTACATATGTGATGGCCCATAATCTTTCTACTCCTGGTTATTTTGACATGGGATAGTGGAAGTTATAATTAATCAGATATGGAACACATCAGATTGGAGAACATTGCTATATGAAAAAATAAAGATTTGTTTGTTTCTATCTTTCAATCAACTGCAGAATGTTCCATTTTTGGTAATGGATAATAGACTATGAGATGCTCTTTAGAAGAGGAACATACAGTTGCTTTGCTCTCTTTGGTATGGAACTATACAAGAACTATTTATAGAAGGCAGACTGAATTAAATGCTGATAATATATATATATTGGCAAACTATTAAATTGCTAATATAATCATTAATTATTAAAAGTTACTATATATATATATATATATATATATATATATATATAAAATGTAACTTTTAATAATTAATGATTATATTAGCAATTTAATAGTTTGCCAATTTAACAAACATTTCAAGTATTTTCTTCCTGATATGTGTTAAGCACTCTCCCCAAATTGATGCTATATACACTTGTGGGATTTTAGTGCTGACACTTGGCCATCTTGATTAATGGTGACAGTTCTTGTAATCCAAGATATCTGGAAAGCACCAGCCTAAGGAAAACATAAGGCAGCAACCATTTGGCTTTTGTAGAAAGGGCAATTTATAATCAATATATACATTTTTTGCCCCATATAATGATGACTCAACATTTGCTACATATTTGAAGAAAAAAACATTCAAGGTAATTTATGATTCACACAATGCAGACATAAAAATAAAGTAAAAATAATTACAGAGTACATAAATATAAAAACAGGAAGATACAAATATAAATATGTGTATATTTATTGCAATTTATACTCTACTGCTTAGAATAACAATCCCCCTAAAGCAGGTTCTATTTAAAATTATTATTACAATATTTTAAAACAAATATCTAGGATCTTTCCCATATGGCAAGCAATGGCTTTGATCAGGGAATGCAACAAAAGTCCAGCTGGAATAGGCTTTGGTGATGGTCTTTGACTGGCAAATGTAGGCAGACTTCCAAGATGCAATTTAAAGTGCTGGTTTTCAGTTATAAAACCTTTCATGGTAGAGAGCTATTTGCATGACTGCCAATCTCCAACTTTCTCTGGTCATCCCACAAAATCTGGCACAATGACCATGCATCAGGTTCCTTCTATCAAAGACTGTATGTCACCTAACAGGACCTAACATGCTTTCTCTATCACAGCATTCCATATGGAAAAGCATTCCATTTGTGATTTGGATGGTCATGTAAGGTCCAATAATAATATGTTTAAGCTCATAGATGCCAAGCAAGAAACTTAAACAGGCTTGAGTAAAATAGCATTTAATCTTGATCAAGCTTAAATGGTTAGCTGTTCCAAACACATACAGGATACATGCAGGTAACAACTACAAACAGGAGAGGGAATGTGAACCCCTTTTATATTGTTTAAGAAAGTCATAGACCTCCAATTCTGGCATCTTTGATTTGTGTGTTCCTGGAATTTTATTTGTATATCCCCCCTCCCCAACAGGGTAGAGCCTCTTAATGAGGATCATTAGCATTATCTCTTCCTTGTCTTCACATTTGGCTACTTAGGCCCCTGGAGTGGAGGGAACTTAAAAGATCAAAGATGAGATAAATTCTTAGACAGGAGAGGGAGCGATAAGGCTCTGATCAAAAGGTGGAACATATAGTTTGACAAATGCCAGATACTTCACAACAGACCCCAATAATAGTCCAGGAAGTTAGTCAATGTGGCATGTTTGTGTTATAACTACAAAGTACATAATATATATGTCAATGTCACAGGAAACAAATATTTACAGCATGCAGGTATACAAAGACATCATATATCATATATATATATGTTGCAGGAAACAATTAACAAGTTTCTACTAATTCTAGTATTTCAGTATATCTATTTCCTTACAATCATATTCTTGGCCTTTAGTAAGGCCCTGAAAATCTAGCTTTTCCTCTAAGCCTTGGACAGAACCTGGATGAGCCTGTCTAGAAATGAAGTCATTTGAATAAGAATAAGATATGGCTGGCCTGGGTTATTTAGTATTTCTGCATTTCATTTTTTAATTCCTTTTTGTTTAATTTTTAACCATATATAAGCACTCAGGGCTACTATTGCAAGTTAGGTGGCCATATGAATCATATTAATGAATAAAAGGAAAGAACGAAGGAACGTAAGAAGCGGCCAGCATTACATTCTAGTAGCATACAGGAAATTCGTTAAGAGATAAAAATAGATGGAAAAATAATGAAAATAAAAAGGAGCCTGCACTGTGGCATAAAAAGTGTAAAATAATAAGGAATTTTAAGGAATGAAGCAAAACCTTTTAAAAGCATATGGCAAAAAAATAAAGGGTTAAAATAAATTCCTAAAAGGATATGGAGACTGCAGAGGAATTTAAAGAATTCCTTTCACCAGAGATTGGATTGATTTTCTCAGCTCAAAGGGACTAATTCCAACAATTAAAGCACATTGGGGAAACAAAAGAAGATATTTAAAATATTTAAGCAACTACACAGTAATAAATTGCTGAATCACAATGTCATCCATCTAAAAAGTCTCAAAGAGCATAAAATTGCTGATTTCCTAACAAACACCCAAATCATCAAGAATGTTCAAATATCTTCTCTATGTCTGTGAATTGTTTAGCACAAAAAAAAGGCAACTGAAGGGGGAATGTGATGCAGGTGAATAAAATTAGACATGGCATAAAGAAGATATTTCTTCCCCTTTCAAAATACCAATGATTGAAAAGGGATTTAGAACAGACAATAAAGATGACTTCTTTACAAGACATGGTTAATATAAATAATTTATTATCATAAAATGTAGTAATGGCCACTAATTTGGACAAACTTAAAAAGGGAGTTGAATATATTTGTGGAAGATAAGTCTACCAAGGAGCAAGACAGCACACCTCCAGATACCAACTGCAGCAGAATAACTGAGCAGAATAATGCCCTGCTTGCTGTTTCAAACATCCCTGAAGCATTGGTCAGCCACTATGAGAGAAAAATTGCTAAACTAAGATAGACCTTGATAGCAGGCCAATCTTATTCTATTAGATCATTACTCCATAGATAAAAGACAACTTAAGATGAATTCATAGCATTCCATTATCAGTAACAACATTCCAGGGTCATATTTTGTAACACTGTGATTTTCCTTACAGGGGTTTTCAGTTGATTCTGGAGATTTTCAATTATTCTAAATAAAAATTAAAATCACTAGTAATTTCTGTTGGCAGACAAGTTTTTATAGAATTAACATATAGTATGATAACGATATTTCTTCAAATTGAAACTATACTTCCTGAGTATCAGTAGTTAGAAATTCTGTAGGATAATGTCACGGTTAATTTGGATTACTCTCTACTTTGCCGATATAAATTTGGCCCACCTCAATTCTTTATGCATTCCTCAAATCTCATCATGAGTTTGCTGTTCAGACATGATCTTCCAAAGGAGAGGTGACCATATAACACACAGTGTATTTTATTACAAGTTTTTGTTGGCATCAGCTGTCTCCCTCTCCTTCAAAATTTCCTGTCACAACTGAAGAAGGAGGACAATATAAATAGAAACTTAACAGGAGTGAATTCTCCCAGGACAATAGCCAACACTCAGCTGTTTCCTTTTAAAGTTTGGAAGCATTTTCTTCTTTAGCTCCTAGGATAGCGCATGACTTAGAAGGCAGGGGTGCTTGAAAAGAAATAAAAATAGCAAGCTATTCAAGGAGAGCCTTTGCTGGCATTTCTTGAGTTTAAAAAAGCGTTCATACCAAAGATGGTTTTGATAATGGCAGCATGAATTTAGTCAATGAAGAAGTAGAAAAAGGAGACCAAAGAAAGCTAAGAGAATAATGCATGAAATTATCAATGATCAAGCCTGAACTTTTAAAATATAAACTGAATTGTAAAATCAAGTTTATCCCATCTCAGAATAAATATTGTTGTTCAATGATTAAATGGAAAGAAAATTCATTTATATACTCCTAAGAATAAGTTGTAACGTTGCTCTCTAATCAAGGACCATGAAAACATTTAGGGCTATCCATCCATAGGCTACAATTAGAAGTTATAATGCAAAAAAAAAAAGAAGAACTACTAAACAGTATGCTTTTTCTTTCAAACACTCCCTGATTTTACTATTTTGTGGTTAAGTATATATGTATCTATGTAAGTGTGTTTCTGTGTGTGTGTGTGTGTAAATCAAAGAGCAGGTTGCAATCAGTTACTAGCTTTGCTGGATCAAGTGTGAGTCTAGGGCTCAATCATCTCACACGTGCAATGAGCACTACATTAGGCTACCGTTGAAAAGCATTCAGAAGTTCAACTGGTGCAGAGTGCAGCGGCACAGACAGTCTTTGGAGCCCCTGGAGTGGCCCATGTTACACTGTTGTTCCAGAGCTGCACTAGTTGTTGATTTACTTCTGGGTGCAATTCAAGGTGTTGGTTATTATCTATATACAGTCTGCATGGCATGGATTCAGATTATTTAAGGCACCTTCTCACTCCTATGGGACAGGGCTGCCCCACCTGGGCTGGCAGAGGAGGCACGCTGCAGATCCTGTCAGTCAAGGAATTCTCACTGATGCTATCCAGGAGAGATCCCCAGCTCTTTGGAATATCTTGCCCTGAGGTAGATTGGCTCTCTCACCCTCCAGATATTCTGCAAGAGCCTGAAGACCTGGCTTTGCAAGTTGATTTGGAACTCTAGTGGGAGAGTATAACACTGGATGTGGTTGATCAACTAATATCCCCATCTTTGTATTATAACCTGTAATTTTATTGTGAATTCATGATGATTTTTATACCTTTTTAATATATATAAAACCGTGTGTGTGTGTGTGTGTGTGTGTGTCTTTGTGTATGTATATATTTATGTATATATAGTTTTATTTTGATATTGTAAGCTGCCCAGAGTCATTTTGCAGTGGGCAGCAAACAAATTTAATAAATAAATAAAATAAAATGTGTCTGTAAAATGACAGGAAAACAAGCGAGTAAATACTGAAGTTTCAGTGTTATGGGGATTCAACAATTAAAGCTAGGCTTTTAATATTGTTTTTCACCCGACACTCACTAGATAATCATTTAATAGTGATCTAGATTAAAGGATTTTGAATATAGTACTAGTAGCATCTATATCAATTAATCCATTTTTATTTGAAAAATTAAAATAAATTACATGTCTACTAAACAACTCAGCCAGAGTTAGCTTGGCTTTTAACCCTTTCTTTTTGACATGTTATTTTGATACAAATCTTGGAATTTGAGATGGCTACAGGGAGATATTTTCTGTCTCCAAATATGTAAGGGTTTCATACAGAAGAATTTAAAAACAATGGCTTTAAATTACAAGGAAATAATATTTGATTGAAAATCAGAAAAAAAATCCCATTAGTAGAAGTTATTCAAGAGTGGAATAGACCACTAAGAGAGTTAAAACCTTTCTTTAAAAAAAGCACTCTCCCAGGCTGGGCTGACAATAACACAATAGACCAATTTTCTCACTTAAATGATTTGCTTATTTATTTACATCCCATCTTTATTATTTTTACAAATAATTCAAAGCAGCAAACATACCCCGCACAGTGATGGGATTCAAATAAGTTAACAATCGGTTCTCTGCCCTAATGGGTAGGCGTGACTGGGTGGTCACGTGACTGGGTGGTCATGGCCAACTCGATGTCACTCATGTTGAGATGCAACAAGATTTTATCATTGAATGTGTTCAATCCTGGAGCTGGTGACATTTCTGAACATACCCAGAGTGGAATCATTACCAACTCCTCATATTTATTATTTATTATTTATTTATATTTCTATACCGCCTTTTTCCCGTAGGACTCAGGGCGGTGTACAGCCTAGATAAAAATATAGACACACAAACATCATAAAATTGCAAATTAAAACTATTACATAGTTTGGCCCGATTAAATAAAAATCCTGAATTAGATAACATTTTAAAAATCATTCACATGTTTAGCCCCACCTGTTGGAACATCAGGGTCTTGAGGGCACAGCGGAAAGCACAAAGGTTGGGGATATTCCGTATCTCCGGGGGCAGTTCATTCCAAAGGGCTGGAGCCCTCACAAAGAAGGCCCTCCCCCTGGGAGTCGCCAGTCGGCATAATTTGACTGACGGTACCCTGAGTAGTTCCTCCCTATGAGAACGAACTGGTCTAGATCTAAGAGTACTTTGGAGGAAACTGTCCTTTCCTGCTGTTATTAATATATATTTTTCAACATCCCAAAATTATTTATCCATTGTCTCTGTAAATGGGAGAATGGAAGATTTCAGCAACATCTAGAGTAGGGGTGTCAAATTCAATTTCGTTGAGGACTGTATTAGGGTTGTGTTTGACCTCAGAGGGCCTGGTGGGTGTGGCCAGCTCACTCAGGTCGAGGGAGGCTGTGGTGGCCCAAGCACTCTGTCAGCGAAAACGGAGCTCGGGAGAGGTCTGTTTTCACTGGCAGAGGGTTGCAAGAAGCTGTCACAGCTGAAAATGGAGCTTCAGAGAGTTGCACAGGGCCCTTCTGTGCTCTGTTTTTGCTGGCAGAGGCACCACAGACCAGTCCTTCGCTATTTCCAGGGAAGGACCCTGTGGGCTAGATCTGGCCCATGGGTCTTGAGTTTGACACCCCGATCTACAGGAAGAAAGATATCCCACATCTGTATTTTTTGGACTATAATATGCTCTGGACTATAAGATGCACTTAGCTTTTGGGGAGGAAAACAAGGAAAAAATCCCCACAGCCTGGAACAGCTGATAGGAGGCCGAAGGGTGGGAGCCAGCAGGTGGGTGTGGCTTCGGCAATATTCGCTGTATAAGATACACAGACATTTCCACTTATTTTTTTGGGGGGGTGGGGGAGTGTATCTTATACACTGAAAAATATGGTAATTTACAGCCCTTCACACTGTGGCACTAATATTCATGTTTAAAACTGCTACCTTAGTTACAAACAGTTAAAAGTGTGTGTGTGTGTGTGTATGGTTGTGTACTCTTACTGCAAACAAACTAGTGGTTAAGATAGATAGGAATAACAAACAGACCTTTTCATATGCTTCATTGACTACATAAAGTTTTTGACTGTGTTGACCATGTCAAGCTCTGGAACTGCCTTAAAGAACTAGGAATATAACCATACCACATCCAGCTCATTCAGTCATAGTACTCTGGTCAGGCAGCGATTGTAAGAATGGAATATGGAGACAAAAAAAGATTCAGAATTTAAAAAGGAACTCAGCAAAGTTGCACACTGTCACCTATACTATTAAACATGTACACAGAAATAGCTATGAGAAATATACATTTGGAAGAATCTACCATTTGGGTTAAAATCGGTGCTAGGAATATCAACAACTCCAGATATGGAGATGATACAACATTGTTTGTGGAAAGCTAGGAGGATCTGGAGTGATTAATTCTGAGAATCAAAGATGAAAGTGAAAAATTTGGACTGCATATTAACATTAAAAAAACAAAGATAATTATAACTCCAGACAGGTGAATTGTAGATCAAGTGCAGATCGATAATGAGACCATTTAAATAGTAAATATATTAATCTTTCTAAACTTTAAAATTGACCAAAGTGATAATTGCAGCTCTAAGATAAGAAGCGTATAGCACTTGGAAGAACTGTCTGGCATCAATAACATCTGGAAGAGTAAAGACATCAGCCTCACAAGGAAATGCAGATTAGTTAATGCAATACTTTTTCCATTTGCTACTTATGCCTGAAAAATGTGGACTCTGACAAAGGCAGATAGGAGAAGGGTGGATGTCTTTGAACTGTGGTGCTACAGATGACTATTACACATCCCACGAACCTCACCAAAAATATCACTTGAAGGCAAGATCACAAAACAGAGGCTATCATACTTTGGTCATGTCATGAGAGCTGACTCATTTCAAAAGTCAATCATGCTGGGAGTGATCGGGGGAAAAAGGAGAAGGGGCCAGCCCAGTACCTATTGGCTGGATACCATAAAGGATGACAGAATGACCATGGCAAAACTGAAGGAGGCGGTACAAGGAGCATGGAGAGTGCTGATCCATAAAGTGGCCAAGGGTTGAACACTACTGAATGGTTGATGACAATGATGATGGGATGTATTTGCCTAATCAGACTGGACCACAATTTGGAGGTCTTCTTGAGCTCACAGATTCTGCCTTTGCACAGGTTCATTTTGCAAACCAATTGTGCCCATTCCTCATGGTGATTTATGCCTTACTCACTTCCTGCTTGGATTACTGTAGGTCTAGCATGGAGGGCATGCTCTGAGACCCTTCTATTAAACAATGCCATTTTATTGTACCCTGGATATATGCTTTCTCAGCGGCTGCTCTGTGAGATAGCATTTCCCCCACCCTCACCCCCAAGAATTGGATGGGCCTGCCCGTTAACCTGTCCTAAGGTTCTGAAGTCCTGATTGTTATTCCAGACTAATGTTTTCAACTTTGGCAATTTTAAAGTTTCTGGGACTTCAACTCCTATAATTTCTTAGGACTGAGAAACTCTGGAAGTCCACACATCTTCAAGTTACCAAGGTTGAGAAACAATATTCCGGGCTTTTGGGCCAGGCAGTTAGGTGAGCTCCTTAGTATTAGTGATGTGATTTTCTGTTGGCTATTGATGTGTTTTGGGTTATTGATTAATCATGTGGTTGTTAGCTTAAACTGTTGTGATGGTTTTAATCTTACGAGATGGGTGGCTCTACAGATCCTTTAAATAAAGGAACATATTGAATCTGAATCACACCACGCTCTCCTAGTGGCCTAAGTAAAACTGGCCCAATTTAATCTGAGTCTTCCCATTTAGTTCTGGATGCCATATTTAGTTCTGGATGTCTTTCTGCATTCACTCAACTTTAATGAATAAAAAACAGGGTATCCTGTAACAGGGTATCTTTTATCAGAAACTTTCCCCTCAAGAAAGTTCCTGAGTTTGTACAGAGTACTCTTCGACATCCCCACCCCAAGGAGAGAAGCAAGTGAAATTAAGGAGAAACTTCCTAACAATAAGGACAATTAACCAATGGAACCGACTGCCTTCAGAAGTTGTGGATGCTTCATCACTGGAAGTTTTTAAGAAGGCACTGGACAGCCACTCGTCTGAAATGGTATAGGGTCTCCTGCTTGAGCAGGGGGCTCGACTAGAAGACCTCCAAGGTCCCCTCCAGCTCTCTTCTGATCGATTTGAGCATTTCTCTCAATGGAGACGCAAAAATTTATCGAAACCCTCCTCCCCCTTCGGCAGCTTGGGTATTTCCGGCTACTATTCCTCTATTTCCGAAATAAGAGGCAAACCTCCCCGGTGAATTTTTAATATTCCAATCTCCCCAGCATGTTATTTTCATGATTTATATTTATATATATAGTACGTACAATACACATAAGATGGAGACGCAATTTACTTTTGATCAATATGGTTTTCCGGATCACTTCGGCTCTTTCCGTCACGATAAAGCCGAGACGGGACGACGCTTTGGTGACTTCAATGAAGTGAGCAGTCCAAGTCCGACCCGCTTTCGCTTTCTTTCGGCACTTTCCGTCAAGAACGAAGACGCCTGGCGTTTAACTTCGTTCGCGTCCTTTCCGTCTCCGCTCGGGAAGGAGCAGCGGAAGAGGTCTTGCCTTCGGGTCTTTTCGTCACTTTCCGTCGACTGTTCGGCAGCACTCGGGTCCTGACGGACTGGGGCCTTCCTTTCCTTTTCCTTACCTCCTTCACGGCCCGGTTAACGGTCGCTGCCAGTTTAAATGAGACGGGATCCGGGTCGTTGTCGCGCCACACCCTGAGGCGGTGTCTGAGTCTGTCAGGAACAGCCAGAGGAGGGACGAGAGAGAAAAGAGAGAAGGGGGCGCCCTCCCCCCCCACCTCTCTCATCCGGGTCCTATTCCTGAGTGGGGAGCCGGGGCAGGATGACGGTGCTGCAGGAACCCGTCCAGGTACGGACACCGGTGGCGAAAGGCCTGTATTGGGGAGGGGAGAAACGAAAGCAGGAGAAAGAGGAAGGGAGCCTCCGGAGAAAGGAGGGTTCCTGCTCCTCTTCTTTCCCTCCTGATAAGCCAGGGCTCCTTTACCAAACTCCCTTTGCTCCTTACAGGGAATGGGGGATGGAGGATGGCGGTGCAAGAGAATCTTCTGTAATCTCACTTTCTTAGTTTTACAGCATGTTATTTTGCTTTTGGGAATGCCGCCTTCGCACTTGGACTCTCCCTGCCCCAGTAAATCAGATCAGTTCCCTTCTCTGGAAGGAACGGTGTGTCTTTTTCTTAAAAATCGCCTTGTGCATTTTGTGTTTTTAATTCTCCCTCCACCCTACCCCACCCCCCCACCCCTTTCCTGGACTAACTAAAACACATTCTCTCAACTCTCAAAGACCTCTTGGACCCCCAAGGATTACACTTTGCTTTTCGTACTACCTGTAGTGTAAAGCGTCTTCCCTACAGTATGAACCCTCTCTTAGCTTCCTAAATCCCTGTCCCATCTCTCCCATTGCAAGCTTCCTTTTTATTACATCCTTAAACGCACACATATACAAGCACCAAACCAAATAGTCACTTCGATTAATATCTGGCTTTTACAGCATAACGATCTTCTACCGGTTTCGGTCCAGTCCATGGTACTAAATAAATCTATGCCTTTTTAGCAGCATTAGATATTCTGTAATCATCACAATTCCTGTCAGCTTTTCCTTTTCCGTGAAGGTCTTAGATTTGCGTTGCCTGTTTATAGATGATCTGATTGTGTCTTGTGTCGTCTATTCTGCCACTTCAAGACATTATATGCTATCTGATTTTTCTCTTAATTGCTAAGAAGGCCCTCTACCACTATAGTCCTCCTGATTCTCCATTATATTGGTGGCTCCAGCTGAAGAAGCCCCATATTTTCAGTTTCTGCCTGGTTGTAGAAAGATCAGATCTAGAAACCAGTATTCTTCAAATGCCACCCCTGCATTAAACTGAAGAGTTTTGCAAAATTTACAAGTGTCATAAAATGTTTTTAAGGGCCTAGCACAGTGATGGCTAACCTTTTTCCCATTGCGTGCCAAAAGTGTGGGGAGAGTGTGGGGGGGGCGCACACGTGCCCACACCCATAATTCTATGCACTTCTCCCCCTGCGCATGCATGCGTGACCCCCCTGCACTCTCTCCACTTTTGGCACATGGTGGGCCTGGTAGGCCCGTTTTTTTGCTCTCTCCAGGTTCCAGAGCCTTTCTAGGAGGCTGGGAAGGGCAAAAACAGCTCCCCCCCCCAGAGGCCCGAAACGGCCCATTTGCCAACTTCTGGTGGGATGGAAGGCCTATTTTTTTTTGCTCTCCCCAGGCTTCAGAGCCTCTCTAGGAGCCTAGGGAGGGTAAAAATGGCCTCCCCCTCCCCCCGGAGGCCCTCGAAAGGCCCGAACAGCCCGTTTGCCAACTTCTGGTGGGATGGAAGGCCTATTTTTTTTTTGCTCTCCCCAGGCTTCAGAGCCTCTCTAGGAGCCTAGGGAGGGTAAAAATGGCCTCCCCCCGGAGGCCCTCCAAAGGCCTGAAACAGCCCGTTTGCCAACTTCTGGTGGGAAGAGGGTCTGGAGCTTGGGGAGAGCAAAAAACGGGCCTTCCTTACCTCCCCAGGCCCTCCGGAGGCAGGAAGCATCCTGTTTCCCTACTTCCAGTGAAAATCATATGCACGCCGGAACTGAACTTCTGTGCCCACCAATATGGCTCCACGTGCCATCTGTGGCACGCCTGCCATAGGTTCGCCATCACGGGCTTAGCAGATCAGACAATTGCAATATCCCAGCATTTGTTATTGTTGCTTTCTATTTCTTAATATTAAAATGCAGTTTTCTCTGTTCTTCACCCAATTCTTTTCAAACCATATTTTTATTTTCAGCCTCCTAAATATTCTCAAGTTGTGTATTTTACAATATCATTTGTGCTCTACAAATTGCTATTTATTTTCTTCACTGTTCTTAACTGATTGTTCAACAATTTCATTTGCTTAGAGTTCATTGTTATCTTTTTCTCAAAGGCAAGCTTAAAGCTTCTTAAAAATGGCAAACAAAAAGAAAATCTGTTGATGTGTAACACCAGGCCAGCAAGTCAAAACATAACATTCTGTTGAGAGGTTCTTTTTTTCCCCATGGAGAATTGTAGGCACCATCTAAAAGTTTCAGTATTCAGTCATTTGGTACCCACCTCATCTTTTACCCTGGTTGGCAACTGGAGTAAATAATGACTTAAGCAGTGAACACAAATTTCCAGGTGTCCATTTTCAGATCATAGAATCATATGACTCTCTGATCTCCAGGAAATTAAGGACAACGAAACAAGCAAGAAGGCAACTATAATGACAATGGAGAAAAACCTGAGATGCATCTGACTTGACCTAAGCAACATGTGCTTGAAATAATTGTAGTATTTATTCTATGGTGCAAATAATGGTTAAGAAATTTTACTTTTCCATTACTATTTCCAGTTTGTGTCTACATTAATGTACTGCAGGAAAAAACAGCTAACAGATTGTGGAATCCTTTAAAACTAACAAATTTATTTTTATGTGACTGATATGTTGACTTTTTTTAATGTTATTTTTTTTCAGAATTGTTAAATTTTCACTGAATTTACTTTTAATTTTGAGGTTCTTAAACTTTTGTAGGATTAGCTTTATAGCTTCTAGCTAGTTTATAAGACACTTAGAGATAAACTGCTTGCATTAATACTGATTTAGAATTCACCTTAGAAGAACCAATTAATACACTTGGCAATTGTTCCATTTTATGGATTCCACTATGGTAGGAAAAGCAAGAAGTAGTATATATTTTTTCAAAATATTTCCAGTCTCCATGTCTTCCTTATTGGAATTTTATAGCAAATTGTAAATACATGATTGTATTTATTTAACGTATGGCATATCATATATCGACTAGCAATATATATGAACATTTCATCTATCAATGACTATATTATTTGACAGTCATACAGGATATTGAAAAAGTAATAAAACTCTTTTGATCAGAACAAAGTTGAAAATACATTTGCTATTTGTCCCAAGATCAGGAATATTCATAAGATCAATTTGTCAACCAAATAATACGGGTAGTCCTCGAATTATAGCCATTTGATTAATTTTGATTAATTACGAGAGCCCTGAAAGAAGTGACATATGAGTAGTTCTTATACTTATGACCATTGCGTCATCCATATAGTCAAGTTATCATACTTTGGGTGCTTAGCAACAGGCAGGTATTTGCAATGGCTGCAGTTTCCTGCAGTTTTAGGATTACCATTTGCGGTTTCTGACAAGGAAAATCAATTGGGGAAGTCAGATACACTTAACAACCCCATGAGTCATTTAACAAATAGTTTTACTCTTAACAACCATGGCAAAAAAGTTGTAAAATGGTGTATGATTCACTTAATAATTGCCTTGTTTAGCAATGGAAATTATGGGCTCAGTTTTGGTTGTAAGTCAAAGACTACCTGTTTTCTATTTTTTGGTTGTTGTTTTACAATTATAAGCATTTTTCTTATTGTGATTTCAGAAACACTATATTTAAAATGTATGGCTTTCTTTAATATTATTCTAGTTGGTATAATATATTTATTTATTTGTTTTTATCCTACCTTTATTATTTTTATAAATAACTCAAGGTGGCAAATATATCCAATACACTATCCTCCTCCTAATTTCCCCACAATAATAACCCTGCGAGGTAGGTTGGGCTGAGAGGGAGATTGTCTGTAATGTATATTATCTCTCTTGAAATAAGAGGATCACATCCTAACACTGTATTTCCCTTAGATATTTAGATGGGTTGGTAGTATGTATATTTCTGTATCAAACTTATATGTTTTTTTAATAGTTGTGCATTTAAATTACATTTGTAGACCCAGTACAGAAAAATTTGATTGACTTTGCAATAGAATAGGACTAGATTTTCTTGTCTATCAGTAAATCAGATTTCCTTTATTAGTCCTTTATCTGTTTTTTTCAAACTCAATAATTATTTTCAGTGGTAATGTCTGTAGGCTGAAATTTCAAGATACTGTTTCAAACTCTTTAGATTCTAGACCAGTGGTTCTCAACCTGTGGGTTGCGACCCCTTTGGGGGTCGAATGACCCTTTCACAGGGGTCACCTAAGACCATCGGAAAACACATATTTTCAATGGTTTTAGGAATAATTTTATGGTCGGGGGTCACCACAACATGAGGAACTGTATTAAAGGGTTGCGGCATTAGGAAGGTTGAGAACCGCTGTTCTAGACAAAATATTAGTAAAATTGTTTTTGAATAGGAACCAAATAGGAGCCTGAGTGGCGTAGGAGGCTAATGCCTCCTACTAAGACAGTATTTAACATCCAGCTGCCTGCAATTACTGCGAGTTCAATCCTAGCCAGGCTCAAGGTCGACTCAGCCTTCCATCCTTTCTAAGGTGGGTAAATTGAGGACCCAGTTTGTGGGGGCAATAAGCTGACTTTGTATAAATATACAAAAGTATGAAGGCTATTGCTTAACACATTGTAAGTCGCCCTGAGTCTCTAGAGAAGGGCGGCATATAAATCAAATTAAAAAATAACAATAATAAATAAAATTTAAAAAATTTAAAAAAAAAAAAAGGAAGAAGGCAATGGCAAACCATTTCCATACTCCTGTCACAAAAACTGTGTAGGTATGTCCTTGTAGCTACTGGGAGTTGGGCACAACTGAACAGTCTTTACTTATTACAGTACAGTAGTCCCTTTTGCACTACTGTAATGCTCTCTACATGGGACTCCCCTTGAAAAGCACTTGGAGGCTCTAACTGGTCCAGAATGCAGCCGCACGGGCAATTATGGGAGCAACTTGGCGCACCCATGTAACACCCTTCCTGCGTGAGTTGCACTAGCTTCTGGTGCGATTCAAGGTGGTGGTGACCATCTTCAAAGCGCTCCATGACTTAGGACCCGGGTACTTACGAGACCGCCTTCTGCTGCTGATAGCCTCCCACCAGCCAATACGCTCCCACAGAGAGGGACTCCTCAGGGTATCATCGGTCAAACAGTGTTGACTGGCGGCCCCCAGGGGGAGAGCCTTCTCTGTGGGGGCACCTGCCCTCTGGAACGAATTGCCCCAAGAGGTATGGATGATCCCTGACCTACCCACCTTTAGCCGTGCCCTCAAGATGCTATTGTTCCAAGAAGCTGGGCTGGCCTAAACATGATTTTTAATTAGGGTTTATTTTTAATGATTAGGGCCAAATTGTTTAATATGTTTTTAAAATTGCTTTTAAATTTTGTACTGGTTTTGTTTTATTGTTGGCTGTGCACCGCCCTGAGTCCTTCGGGAGAAGGGCAGTATAGAAATTAAATAAATAAGTACATACAATAATAATAATAATAATAATAATAATAATAATAATAATAATAATAATAATAACAACAACAACCAGCCTCAAAGACTGTGAATCTCACTACAGATTAACCAATAATAATAATAATAAATGCTTGTAGCAAAGAGTTTTAGTGCTTTGTTACATAAGAATGTAATTTCCCTTGCTACAGATAATTTCACTTTTTTACCTGGGTTTGTTTCACCCATTTCTCTTAATAGCTCCAGTTATACCTGCTTTTTCCTCCCTCTTTTCTCTCTGTGATAGATCACATTTGGCAAAAGTGGTGAAGTGGTTTCCTGTGGTGTTTTTTCAAGGTTAGCTTGCAGCCATGGTATTCCTCACAGATCTTGCATCCAAATTCTAACTACATCCAAACTTATTTAGTATGGAGCCCAAGGAAGGTGAACCAGATACCTGATATGATTTAGCAGACAAGCCAAAATAACTGAAATCCATCAGTAGGAATAATTACAAACCAATCTTTTTGTTATTGAGTTCAATTCCAGTCACACTAAATGAATTATTGCTATTTTATTTATCTGGTTACACTAAGAGGAGGAATGAAATGGAAATAAATAAGTTTCAGGTCTCCGTTTTAAAGTGGGCAATATTATTATTAAAATATTGCAAGAATACTATTAATGAATATGGTGTTTATACAAACTTTCCTCAAATCTTTCCTCCTTATTTTGTGGGTGTAGACTATAAATAATTTGACTTTATCTCTTTGTCCTCAAATCTTAATTAAAATTTCTCTATGTTTTGATGGAATGTCCACTGATATTGTAGACATAGTAATCAATTACTGAATTAACAGTTCTTGTGCAGTATTTATTTGTTTAACATTTTTCTAACCCATTTACTTCCAGACAAGTCAGCTCAACATGGATATTTTCAGGAGCAACAAGGCATGGCAAATGAGGACAGGTGCCTGATGATGTCATTGTACAAATATCATGTCTTAGTTATTTTATCATCTATTGAAATGCAAGTGCATAATTGTGGTATTTGCATAATAATGGCATTATGCAAATATCTCTTTGGCACCATAATATAACTCTTAAAACCTTCTTTTTTTGTTTTTAACTACTGTAATTGTATTATTGTTTATATAATTATAAAATATGGTTGTTCTTGCAGAAACTGTACTATATTTCTCTTTAAGGACAAAAACAATTTTTATTAGCAGAAGAGGGGAAATATACATTAAATTAATAAAGATGAAATACTTTGCATTTCAGCTTCTCTTATTCTCTATACATTCTACAACTTGGTGAACTTTTGTTTTGCAACTAAAAATTTACACATATCCCAAAAGTACAGTTTCTTGATTTTTAAAAATGTACTATTACAGCAAGAATGGACTTACTGAGGCTCATTATGATTATATGTGTTTTAAATCCTATCCCATTTTGTCCATACTAAAGTCAGTAGAAATTAACATGCTGACATAAATTAAGGGCTATTAATATAGTTGAAAAAATATTGTTCTTTATGTAGCAGAAATTTACATAAAGTTTTCTTCTTTATTTTCTCTTATCAGATAAGGAACCATTTATTATATATAATGTCAATAGATTTTGCTTGATATAAATTAAAATTTGTAAACAGAAAATTAATGGTATTGTTTATGAGTAAATTTAAGGATTTCTTCTTAAAAAGAGGGAATACCTCTTTTATCTTTTTAATATTTATCTGTCCTGGCATCCTTTTTGTGGCCTTCAAAGCCCCTCCCCCTTATCCTCATCCAGTTTAGTCTTAGTTTAAAGGACTAAGTAATCTTAGTTTTAGTATTAATATTAAGAATGTTTATAGAGAGGGTTTTAATATTATAGTATTGTTTTATATTATTGCATTGTATTAATGTTACTATATTAAAGATAACGACAACAGCTGCAGACAGACATGAGATGTTTAAAAGGAACAAGGAGGAAATTAAAGTAGTTTGAGAATTTATCTTTCTTGGATCAAAAATAGTTCACAATGGCAGTTCTACATCTGCTATCAAATACAGTATAAACTTAGGCCACACTGCAATGATTAACATGAACAAGATTTTGAAAAGCAGAAATATTAATGTAAATAAAAAAAGCAGGCTAGTTAGAACCATAATCTTTCCGATAATGATGTATGGGTTTGAGAGTTGAACACTAAAAATGGCTGATCAAAGAAGAATTGCCTTTGAACTGTGGTGCTGACGTAAAATATTGTGTATACTACTGCCAGCCAGAACAACCAATAGAGAGGGGCTGAATCATATAAAACCAGAAACATCACTAGAAACCAAAATCACAAGACTACGTCTGATTTACTTTGGGCATGTCATGCATGCAAATTCATTGGAGAAGTCAGTAATGCTAGGAGTGGTTTGTTGGTCAAGAAGAAGGGGCAAGCAAAGAGCTTGCTGCCTTGATACCATCAAAGCTGAAACAAAGATGAACATTCACCAACTGAAAGAAGCTATGCTTGACAGAGTAGCATGGAGACACTTGCCTATGAAGCAGGGGTGAAATACTACTGGTTCGGACTAGTTTGGGCAATCTAGTAGTTAAAAAAATGCTACTGATTCAGATGAACCAGTATTTCTGTCGATCAGCTGTGCCTGCTTTTTAGAGAATCTAAATTGCGCGGCACAGTTGTTCTTCCCCCCTTGCTGTTCTACTTACCTTAGAAAAGGCTTCTTAAACCTTTTTTAGCACTGCATGGTAGCGCATGCATGTGAAGCGTGTGTTTGGCACGCACCGCGCACATGCAGCGAACCAGTAGCAGACTTCAGAGCATTTCACCACTGCTATAAAGTCGGCAAGAATCTGACACAACTGAATGGTTAAAACTACTAAACTATTGTATTAGTATCTTTAGCTTTTAGTCGTCTTTTATAAATTTCAATGTTGTTATTAAAAAGGATGTAATATTTTCTGACTATATGTTAGTTTATAATTAGTACTGAATATTTGAAAACCAGACAACTCTGTTTTCAGGGAAGATAAGCAAACTACTAATAAAGCTTTTTTTCTAGTTTTATATTAACAGTCATTTATTTATCCTACCTTTATTAGATACATGTACATTTTTTTCCGTAATCATACATGTTCTTTTCACTGACTAATTACTTCAGTTTATAACCTGCATTTCTATCTTTATTATGCTCGATGAATATAAATTTAAAATAAAATATAAATAATTGAAATTAAAACTCAATAATAAAATCTTTATAAATGTACTTCAAAAGCCCAGGTGAAGAGGAACAAATCCTTTCCTAAAAGTGGAAAAACATACCTTCTCAAGAGTATATTCCATAATTTAAAAGCAATACAGGAAAGCACTCTCACTTGAGCAAAAAATAGGCTTCAGAAAATACAGGAATGTTAGGATTTATCTATTTGTTATTATAATTTTATTTGTGGAGTCAGAGAAAATATGGTGCAATGGTCTAGAGAATTAGTTATTCCCACTTATCACTTTTCTGCTACTTGGAAAAAAAGTGGGACAAAATCATAACAGCTTTTGTTCATATTTCCTGTATATGGCCAGATTTGTAAGGCTGCAATCAAAACAAGCCCATGGTTTTAGCTACATTTAGTCTTATCCACATAACAACACTGTGTTTCATATTAAGTTTATTGCTTGAAATGTTTTTCTGTATTCAGAAAATAGTTTAATTTTACTTTATTTCCAAAGTACTTGTTGTCCAAATCAGTCTTCAAGGTGGCTTAAAATAACAAAATTAGAATAGGTTAATTAGTTAATTATTAATTACTATGCATTTCAAAAAAAAAATTACAGAATTAGTTTTTAAATCAGGTTAAATATAATTTCAGGTAAATATATTGGCATGTAAATATATTTGGAAATACATTTATTCACTTTTTGCTTGCATCCAGTAACAATAAATAATATTTTCTTCTCTTCCCTTTCTCATAGGCTGCTATATGGCAAGCACTTAACCACTATGCTTATAGGGATGCTGTGTTTTTGGCAGAAAGACTGTATGCAGAAGGTATGAACCTACTCTGATATAAATATTTGCACTATTTACAGAATTGTTAAAATACTTTGAAGCTTTTTTTCTAGCAGCATCCATGAAATCTAAATGGAATTGTGGTTTAAGCAATAGCAAAAATGGCATCTGTATAGAGCAGATCAGTGTATAGGAGTATTCCTATAAGCTTAAAAAAATAGTTTTAGTAGATAGCATTCTAAGTATATAGTCAGTGATAGTAAAAATGTTTATTAAAAGCCAAAATATAGGCTTCTTTGACGGATCAGCTCTCAGGTAGAAGGAGATCGTACTCTGTAATCTAAATGTATGGAAACTGGTCAATATTTTAAAACTGTAGAAAATACTGTCATATTCTAAATCGTACTTTATTGTGTTACATTATTTCATATTTATATAATAAAAAATTGAGCATGTACACAGATAAAGGATGATACTCGATAAACATACGGAAAGATGCTGGCCTAGAAAATATTTTCCTTCTTTACTTATGACATTGGTCAATATTAATGTACAGTTTTTAAAGCCTTTCCCCACTTCTATCTATGCACAGCACAAATACATTCTAGCAGCATTTTTTGTTACTGTTATTCCTGACTCCATGATGTTATTCATGGATGATACAAACTTGTTATTTTTAGCTGTGCTGGTATTAATATTTTTCCTCTTATTGCTCAAAGATAGCCTCCAAGTATTAAAATGTGTTTTACTCTGTCACCTATTAGCTGGGAGTCAGTTAACTGCTGCGATTTGAAACAAAGGCTATAGGATAGGGCTGGGAAAATGGAAAAGGCAACCTCTACTGGCATAGTTTTCTGCAAATTATAGATGAGTGGCTAGCATTTCAAGAACAGTGAAGAAAGATCTAACATCAAACAGAATAGAGTAAATTCATGATCGTTCATACTACAATCTCATATTATTCTCATAAATTGCTCAGTTATGGAGAACAAAATTATTGTAATTACTATGTAAAACAAAAATTAAGTAGACCATCAAAGTAGTTTGGCATGAATGTTGCCACAAAATACTATGCACCTTAACTGTTTGCATCCAGTGGTTCAGGGTATGTAACTGATATTTTTCTATTTCTTTTTTATTTCTTTAGTACATTCAGAAGATGCACTCTTCCTATTGGCAACCTGTTATTATCGCTCAGGAAAAGCTTACAAGGCATACAGGCTCCTTAAAGGACACAGTTGTACCACCCCACAGTGTAAATATTTGCTTGCTAAGTGCTGCATTGATCTTGGCAAGTAAGTTGTCCCTATGTTTGTTAGCAGTGTGTAATATGCATTTCACTTTATAAAATATGTGTCGCCATTTTGTGGCTTTTCAACTATGGGTTACTCAGATTATGGAATGCATTCACTTTGAGGTGTAAAAGCAAAGTACAAAAGTCTTGTAAAAGAAAAAGTGAAGAAATAGAAATATTCTCTTAAAACTAGTATGATATAATCTTAAAGTATACATCTCACATTTCTACAGTGCTGCTTTAGGTGAGCCGTAAATATTAAGTAGCCAATGGAGTGGTTCAGATTTTAAGGGAAAAATGGTGAGATGACTCATGCAGCACCTGTTGACAACTCCAGGGAGAAGTGTAGCAGTTCTATTCTGTGGAGTTGTGAAGGTAGCAGCATACTGCTAAGAAAAAATAAAACTAGTCTAAGCAGTTGCCAACAAATGTCTGAGCACTTCCACTTGCTCCAAAGCATTGATAGCCCTAGTATTAAGCCTAGAAGAAGTGTAATGATTATGTTTTGATATCTAATTATTAGCAAATTTCTGTTACCATGGAGCTGCTTTATTTCCTTCTTGAAATGAATGTTGCATTAATAGAGAATAGCTTACAGATACAGTTTAACAAGAAATGCATAGAAAAGTTGCTGTCCGCAAGCTCAATACAGGATAAACAAAATATTTATTTAAATGTAAAGCAATAAAACTCGTAACACCTGCATGAGAGAGGATTTGTTCCTTTCCAGTAAATGTGGAATTACAGCTGAGGATTCCATGTGGTCAATAAGAAAACTGAGAAATAAACCTTTATCCATCTCATTTTCATTGCTCTTATTTCATTTTGTTCTTCTCTTTATTTTTCTTAATTTCTATTTTATTATCTTTAAGCAGACTCGCAGAAGGAGAACAGATTCTGTCTGGTGGAGTTTTTAACAAACAGAAAAGTCATGAGGACATTGTAACTGAATTTGGAGATTCTGCATGTTTCACACTATCCCTTCTGGGCCATGTGTACTGGTATGGCTTCTCTACTTCTTTGGGATAAATTGTTGTTCCACTATCCTCACCCAATATGGAGAACTTACAAGTGTGTAGATTTATTACTATGGCTTGTTGCACAGTCAGCCAACAGATTAGAGTTCTTCCCAATGACCCGAGGTAGGCAGATGTTGTTCTTCGTAAGCTGTTCCACTTAAAGCTGCCATTGACAATTGATTGATAGTGATTTTGCCAATGTTGATGTGCCAGATGTATTTGAGTGATGCGCCAAATGTGCCAAGATTGCACCCAAGTTGCCTATTACTATTGGTGTAATCTTTGCTTTATTATGTTTCATTGCACAGTTAGATGGTCAGACTGGATTTGGTCTTTTTATCCACCTATCAAGTCCTTCAAATAATCTGAAATAGACAGATGTTAATATTTAATGATTTTAAAGATATTGTCACAAATTGTAAGATGTTCCAAGTAAAGTGGTCTTTTGCAGTTGACAGGTAGTGAATTTGTCAATGCCAGTGTTGTTTATTCTTATATTTTGTTCCACTTTTATTCTGTGGATTATAGACAGTTTGTTTAGCAAAAAGAAGGATCTTTACTTATAAGTAATCACCTCTTCTTTTGTTGCAAAACTTCAGATATAAATATTTCATTCCTTCCATTTATGCAAAAAACATTCAACATATTTTTCAGTGATCTGGATATATATAAGTAATACAGAAATGTTTCTCTTAGAACTTTATTATTGAGCAGTCCTTGGCGCTCTCTGAACTTGATTGTTTTCTTGTAGATGTTTCATTAGCCAAACTAACATTGATGATATTACAGTACGGAGTTTGGGTAATGAAATGTCTGTGAGAAAACTATCGGGCTCAGAGAACACCAAGGACCCCTCATTTCAATACTAAATTTCAGATGTTCTCCTTCATTGGAATGTCATCATGTTTAGATTTTTCCAAATTCTATGGACATACACTCCTCATGTAGGAACTTTCTAGTTCTTTCAAAACAAAAACTATTGACAAACAACATTAAACAGTATGTTCATGTATATGTGTACCAATGTACAGAATGCAGGTAGTGCTCGACTTACAATAGTTCATTTAGTGACCGTTTGAAATTACAATGGCATTGAAAGAAATGACTTATGACCATTTTTCACACTTATGAAAATTGCAGCTTCCCCATGGTCATGTAGTTTACATTCAAATGCTTGTCCACAGGTTCATATTTATGATGGTTGCATTGTCCTGTGATCATGTGATTATCTTTTTTTTTTACAATTTTTTTTTATTTTTTCCAAACTTAAACATAAAATATAATTTTCAAGAGCAAAGTCTTGATCCGGTCAAACATGTTTACCATGCTTACAATCTTTTAACAAGCTCCATTCACAATTTCCCATTACATCTTTTAGAAGTAAAAAATTCAAAACTTAAAAAAACTAATTTTAACATCAATTCTAACATGTTCATCTAAGCAAATCCATTATATCAATATGAGTTAATTTCAAATTCGCTTTCACTCATTTTTATATCTATATATCAATTCTAATCATATCTTATTCTTCATCTTGTATCTTTTATAATCCATATCCAAATAATTTTTGATAATATTCTAACCTCTTATTCTAAGTGTTTATCTTACAATTTTATTACCATTAATCTTAATTTCAAATTCAATACAACTTCATTTTTATTACACTTTATAAAACAAAATTCTATCTAGTTTTTAATCCTTTGACCCTTATCCTCAAATCTTAATATCTAGCTTTATTAATTTATCTTGATTTTATCCCTCTTACCATCTATTATACTTTACATATTACACAGGTTTATAACAAAAACATATTTTATTTAATCTAATTTCCGACATATTTTCTACCATACCTCTCTCTATTATTTGGCTGTTTTCCAACGTATTCTGTTTGATTCTCAGCATAATCCCCTCTAAAAACACCAACTATTTAATTAATTTCAATATAGTCTCCTCCAAGCCAACCACCATTATTGGCTGATTTCCAACATATTATATTTGAGTGGTTTCCAGCATAATCCCCTCCTCCCTCCATTGTTTGGCTGATTTCCAGCATAATCCCCTCCAACTCTCCTCCTATTTGTCTGGCTAATTTCCAGCATTTTATGGGCTGATTTCCAGCATATTGTGTTTGGCTGATTTCCAGCATAGTCTCCTCCAACTCTCCCATATTTATTAGGCTGATTTCCAGCATTTCAGATTAGTTTCCAACATATTTCCTCCGAGTCTCAAACTCTTATCTAGTTGGTATCCATCCCACTTATTTTAATTTTCCCTTAAGATATAATTATCTATTTTATATCATTTTCCCATCATACTCTTCAATTTAATTCTCAATATATTTCATAATAATCATCATTTCCAGTATGTATTACATTAATTTACAATTTATCGCTAGTATCTGTGTATCTTATATTTTGTTCAATAAATCCCTATTCATCAATTTAACATTTGTTTGCAAATTAGAATTACAGTATATTACATCAAACAATAAATTTTCTTAAAGTTATCCCGCCTCAAAATATACTCTTCTTTATTGTTTTTAATCCCCTATATCTCATCTTCTATTTTAATTGCCATCTCTTATTTTCTATTTTTATTACTCCAGAAACCTTCCTGTTTTTATCCCAAAATCATATATACCTTTAGGCTTTTAAGCTTTACATTTCAATTAATTACATTTAAATTTATCCACTTTATTTCTTCCTTTTCTTCCTTTTCCTATCTGTTCATTAATGTTCCATTTCAAAATTCATCTGTTCAAGTTGAAAAATTCTGTATGTCCCCTTAATGCTTTTATAATGTCTGTTCCAAGCCTGATGTATCAACTTCCTGTCTTTTGTTGCTGTGCTACACCTAAATTTTGTTTGCTGCGCTTGTTGTTCTCCATTGTCAAACATTCAAAATATTCTTTCTTTCTTCTTTCTTAAAATCATCTGGGACAGAATAGAAATCTCCAATATCCATAAGTCTAATGTTAATTTCAAATAATCCAAAGTAAAAAGCCATTTAGAATATTTCTTTTCCAAACAGAAAGAGAAATTATTTCAATCCACTTTCCTGCTTAGTCACTGCAGACTCCGTGGCTATTTTGTATCATCCATCTGTCATCTTCATTAGCTTCATTAACTTTCAAAGGCGTTAGCTCCCAGAGAAACATTTCTCCAATCCACTCCAATTAAAGGCAAAGTCAATTTTCAAAATTATTAATGCCAATTCTTCCAAGTCAAATTTACAGAAACAAAGTCTAATTCAGGTCTTTTTCCATTTTTATTTTTAATTTTTTTTCCTTTCAATCTTTAAGCCCCGCAGCTCAGCAGCCACGTTTTAGCATTTGGGGTCTTTTTTTTTTTAATCCTAATAAGTGTGTTGTCTTGCCTGGGTTGGTGTCACTCACCCGGCTTCGAGATATTCGCTCTTTCTTCTTCTTCCTCCAGCACAATCCTTGTTCCTGGTTGCCGGGGTTTCAGGACAGCCGCCATGACTGTCGTTCCACTGCCGCCGGTGTGAAGGAAGAGCCTCCGGCACTGAGGAACCTGCCCGTTCCTCTCGGCCGCCCAAGGGGTTCCTTCTTGTCCCCCTGTCTCTGCAAGACAGGGAGGTCCAAAGACCTGTCGGCGGCAGCTTGGCAGAGGGGATTTGGCAAAGCTCCGCGAAACTCGCCATTTCCCCATCTGTGTCCCCGCGGCACCAACCGGAAGTGGATCAACTTTTGTGACCTTCTGACAAGCAGAGACAATGGGGAAGCCAGATTCACAACAGTGGTGTTACTAATTTAACAACTGCAGCGATTCACTTAACAAATGTGGCAAGAAAAGTCATAAATGGGCCACTGATTTACTTAACAAATTTCTCAATAACATAAATTTTGGACTCAATTGTGTTCGTACATTTTCTCTTATCATCTCAAGATTTTTTGACTCTGATAAGACAGGAATCCATGCATTTTGGTTGATTTCATAATCTGTGGCTGACTTCCAATGCACTTATCTCCCTACTGCTGTTACCTAACTTGGGAGAAACAGATGTTTTGTACTTGAATTTATGCTCTATGAAAATCTTAAAAATGCCTCAATATCTAGCATGAATTAAAAGATCAGCTCTCACTCATCACTAGCATTTATGTTGATGGATCTCATTGTAAAGAGTTTGTATCCCTTGAATTTCAGTACAATTCTTTGTAATTTCCACCTTTCTTAATATAGAAAACCACTTTCAAAAATGTTTGGGCACTATAATAGAATGTCTTATAATAGTGGCCCCCAATCTTTTGGGCATCAGAGACGTGTTCCGTGGAGAGAGGTTTTTCCACAGACTGGAAGGGATGTGGTTTCATGTGCTGCCTGCATCCTGTGGACAGAGCTTCCCTTTTTTGCGCAGCCCATTTTCTGGCATGCTGCAGACAAGTGCTGGTCCACAGAGCAGGGGTTGGCGACCCCATCTTATAAAATTACCAATGTCGTTGCATTAAACTTTCTGTTATAGTCACTTAGCTGATTGCCCTCACTTATTTTAGGAATATATAGTTTGCATAAAGTTTATGTAACATGTGCAAGTTAGTAAGTAAGAAATGTACAGATTTTTGTATATCTATTTAACTCTCCAATAACTAGCTACTCAAGTGCAAGGGAGAATTCTAAAATTAATAATATATCATCTATGGAAAATGGCTGGTAATTCTTATTTTTCTGCTGAACTCTTTTCCCTCTGTGTTATCTGTCTTCTCTTTTTTATTAACAGTAAGACAGATCGGCTTGCCAAAGGATCTGAATGTTACCAAAAGAGCCTTAGTTTAAATCCCTTCCTCTGGTCCCCTTTTGAATCACTATGTGAAATAGGTAGGTATTGTTCAGTTCTTCAATTTTTTTTATCATCTCTATATTAATTATTCTGATTAGGAATGGGACACAGAGAATGTCATGTCTTCTCTTATGAACTAGAAAAAATGCAAGTGTTTATAAATATTTTACTTTTAGATTTGCCTTACTTGAAACTAAAATTGAACAGAAATGTGAGTTATTGTTTTGGATGTTTTCCTTTTTTATGAAAGCTCATTCAGTTGTTTTTATTAATATGATTCATGCTATCCTGTATAGGTCTTGATTTTAGATACTGTCCCTTTCAAAATTTATTTTCGGGACTGAAGATGATCACAGCAGCTTAGAATCTCATTGTATCCTGTTTTGGATAGATAATATGTAAAAAAAAATCTATAATTTGGACATAAATATATGCTGCAATATATTCTAAAAAAGAGATGAAAACATTTTGCAGACGATTTGTAGGCTGCACTAAGGAGGGGAGGGTACATGTTTGTGGGCACCAGGAAAATAAAATAAAACTATTTTTTAAATAACAAAATAGGAAAAAACAGGGCAAAGGCCAAAATAATAATAATAAAAAAAAAACAAAAAGTCTTTGATTGTTATGACAATTTATAGCAGCAAGCTACAGTTCAAAATTTTGGAGAGGAGCAGGCCTTCTGGGTTTCATGTTATTGTTTCAACAAGCTGGGCTGGCCTAAACATGAATTTTAATGGTTGTTTTATTTTTAATGATATTGGGGCCAAATTATTTAATATGTTTTTAAATTGTTTTTTAAATTTTGTATATAGGTGTGTTTTATTGTTAGCTGTGCATCACCCTGAGTCCTCTGGGAGAAGGGTGGTATAAAAATTTAAATAAATAAATAAATAAATGGGAATATTGCTTTCCTTGGTTAGTATTAAATTTTTACCATTCTTACGTTAGAATTTTTGATCCTAAAAATTAATGCTGTGTTCCAGATTCAGAACTGTGTTCTTAACAAGTACAACCCCACTGATCACTTTTCAAGACCGAAGTTTTATAATTAAATGTGCAGAAGCAGTTTGATGTTTAAAGCGTCAAATTCAAAAGTTAAAGTGCCTTAGACAGAAAATACTTGCCAAGTTGGAAATACAGATTTAGAATCTAGAATTAAGCCAATGCTCAGTTCTTGGTTATTTTGTGTTTCATGTATATCTACATGCATGCTTTAAACTTGCTACTGTTCCATCATTTGCTGCATGTAGGTCTCTTGCTTTCCTATTACTTTGGAATAGACTACAGGTAGTCTTTGATTTACAACAATTCATTTAGGGACCGTTCAAAGTTATAACAGCATTGAAAAAAGTGAATTATGATGGTTTTTCACAGTTACGACATCCCCATGTCGTAGCATCCCCATGATCATGTGTTTAAAATCCAGATGCTTGGCAACTGGTTCATATTTATGACCGTTGCTGTGTCCTATGGTTATGTAATCATCTTTTGCAATCTTCTGATAAGCAAAGTCAATGCGTAAACCATATTTACTTAACAACTGCAGTGATTCATTTAACAATGTGGTAAGAAAGGTTGTAAAATGAGGCAAAACTCACGTAACAAATGTCTCACTTAACAGAAATTTTGGGCTCAATTGTGGTTGTAAGTTGAGGACTACCTGTCGTGGCAGAGTCAGTGATTCGACTAGCAATGTTGCCTGAGAATGCCTATATTTTGAAACTTCTTGTATCATGTGTACTGTACATTTATATGTGCTTAAGTATTTTTTATTTTTGCTTTTGCAATCAAATTGTACTTCAGTATAAATAAATGGGATTCACAATTGAATTTGAAGAAACTATATCACGATTATTGATAAATTCCATTGCCATAATCTAATATCATAGATTATGGAAAGAAAAGGAAATAGTAAAGGATCCGCCCGACTTACTTTCTTGAAGAAATACTCTTCCACCTTGATGACCTTGTGATTAAGGTAGAAGAGTGTTTGGCATCCCCAAACTATAGATGGGATTGTTTTATTGATTTGATTAAATACACATCAAGTACTGTTACACTATACTCACCCCCTCCCCCTCAGATTATCCACTAGTACCAATCATTGTAGCCAGGTACAATGATTGGTACTAGCTCTTACTTGGAGCTTGTATATTTTTCAGTACAGGATTCTAACCATAGGTTTAAAATAAACATCATTTAAAGATTTCTTTAATTCTTTAAAGATTTGAGAACATAAAAATAAGTAGATATCTGATTAGAATAGAACTTTTTAAAATAATGGCCTACTATTTAGTAAAGGGAATGACTTTCACAAATTTCCAAAACTTTTTGAATAGAAATAGAGCCAGTTTGGTGTAGTGATTAAGACACAAAGCTAGAAACAAGGGAATTATGAATTCTAGGCATAAGAGCCAACTCTCTTCCCCAATTCACCTCACAGTGTTGTTGTTATGGAGAAAATAGGAAGAGAAAGGCGTACTAAATATGTTCGCTGCCCTGAGCTATTTATAAAAATAATAAAGGCAGGAAAAACTTTGGCTCTTCTGCAGGGTATTTGGAGTGTGTGATTTAATGAGTCCTGCTGGTTTTAACTCTGCTTTATCTTAATTCTAATTGCATTTCACTTTTTCCTGTTTAATTTAATTTTAATTTAATTTAATAGTTCTTTATGTTATATTGCTAATGTTTTATATTTTAAACTATTTTTGACTATATTAATTTTTGAATATGTTCAATTATATTATTGTTTGTAGTTATCTATTATCTATTATTTGAATGGGCAGAATAGAAATGCTGCAAATCTAGCCATTTCCTTTACTGAGTACTAGGCCATTATATTAAAAGATTTTCTAATATATCTACTTATCAGTGATATAACTACCCTGGATCAGATATTAGAAACTGTACTAAAATTCTGTCACCTTTGGCTGAATTGTATATGTATGGCAAAAGGTAAACAACCTGGTGCCCTTCATTGCTCCTCATCTGTTAGAATGCAAAAAATGGTGAGGTTATATATAGTTCAAAATTTCTAATGGGTGCTGTATTACCTTCTCTTATTTTAACTATTGATTGTTACAATGTTTAGTAGCAATAAATTTCACATACATTCCACGCTATGGGGTTAAATAGGATGTGTTTAAAATATTTCTTTTTTCTTTTTTGTATCTTCCTATGCCTCCCAATCCCTTTCATTTTCATTACAGGTGAGAAGCCAGACCCTGACCAAACTTTCAAGTTAACTTCTATTCAGAACTTCAGCAGCTGCTTGCCTAACACATGCACAACAGTGGTGTCTAATCACAACATAATTCACAGACAGCCGGAAACTGTTCTTATGGAAACACCACAGGACACACTTGTATGTTTATACCAATCATACTTAATCACGACCATCTTTATAGTTCATACTGTTCATGTTCTTTAGAAAAATGTGTATTGTCTTTAAGAAATGGTTTTCTATTTCAGGAATTAAACAGACTCAACCTGGAGTCCTCCAACTCTAAATATTCCTCCAACACAGATTCCTCCATTTCTTATATTGACTCGGCTGTAATTTCACCAGATGCTGTATCTCTTGGATCAGGAACTGCCTTTTTAACGAAACAGGCTCAGAACAAACCAAAAACTGGCAGGAGTCTTCTAGGTGGACCAGCTGCCCTGAGCCCTTTAACACCAAGGTAAAAAATTTGAAAGTTGTTCCTCCATTTTCTTTTAGGAAGCATTGCTAGAAGAATTAATAGTAGAGACCTGGTGGGGAAGGGATCTGTGCACTAATAAATATAGACTGGCATATGCTTTTATAGTAGAGAGCTTACTTTATGAGATACATAAATGCATGTGCAAGTATATCAGGGAGGCACCTTAATGTTTTAGAATATGAAATGTAAGCAATCCAGTAAAATTCTGTGTACATTTAAAATGTACACAAGAACACCTCCATTTGCAACAGCAGTAAATTGATTAAATAATCTTATATTTGATATGTACATCTTTTACTCAGAATGAATAATGAATGTAAGGATTCGATTGAGACCTGAATGAATAGGATCAAATACTAATAAAATAACTTCCTTTTGGGATTCTCTTATGAGTCTTGGAGCTAAAGCAGTAAAATATTTAGAGAGTTGTAAAATATACTTTAGCTGCTTTCTAAATATTGTCATTTAAAGTCAGTTTTTTTTATTATTG
Organism: Coluber constrictor foxii; assembly: GCA_038048745.1. Taxonomy (NCBI): domain Eukaryota; kingdom Metazoa; phylum Chordata; class Lepidosauria; order Squamata; family Colubridae; genus Coluber; species Coluber constrictor. The sequence continues at coordinate 80,026,673 of CM075961.1, forward strand.
TTGTTCTCTTTCTGCATATGACAAACAAATCGAATATGTTTAATGATTTGTTAATGTGAGCTCTAGTACACAATTCAAATTTACCCAGGTATATTTACCCCCTCCAAGTATTCACTTGAATTTGCCTATTAACTAAAACCTATTTTTTGGATATATTTTTAAAATTATAGCATATTCTAAGCCTTAAAATTTGTTTTCAGAACCAGAGCTGAATTGAACACATAGCCCATTCCTGATTCCCCCAAGCTTTCTTCATTTCAGCAACCTAATTTAGGTGGGAAAATATTTTTGTTGTTGCTGTGATTAAATGTGGAAATCAGAAACTCTTGCTGACAAGCTTCATAATCACCCAGAGACTACTTGCAGATTTCGATTTTGCTTTTCCCCACAGCTAAATTACTTAATATGATTATTTTGAAGATAAATGATAAAAAATTAGCTATTTATCTGAATTCTATTCTTAACCTGAAGAGCTGGAATAATTTTCATTTTTAATATTTCATTTATTTAAAATGAGTATGTTACATCTTTTTCATTTTTTTTCTTCTATTCAATCTTCTGTTCAACCTGTTCAACTTTTTGGAGTCTGCCTGGACAAGTATCTGCAGTTTTCTTGGCAAGATTTTTCAGAAGTGGTTTGTCATTGCCTCCTTCCCAAGCTGAAAGAAAATGACTAGCCTAAGTTTACCCAGATGGCTTTTTGTCTAAGGCAGGACTAGAACTCATAGTCTACAGCTTCTAGCCTGATGACTTGACCACTATACTACACCAGACTGGCTCTCATCATTTTAATTAGAATGGTTGTTTTTCTACAAAATATTATAGCCTTAAATGATTAATCCAAAAATGAAAAATCCCCTTTTGATAACAAACAAAAATGGAGCTAATTCCTATATTTGAATATAGCATCATCTTAGTGTTATATTTTTTAATACGTATATAACTGGAACTTTGTAAATTCTTGTTCTTAAAAAAAAGATACTGCACAGTGCATGTACAAGGCTTAGGCTGCAAATTTTTCTTGTTTTCAAAAATCCTCTTTTCCTGCCTCCTCTTTCTTTAGGAACATATATATATTGAAATGCTCTTGTATGTTTCCTCAGTTTTGGAATATTGCCATTGGAAACTCCTAGCCCCGGAGATGGATCTTATTTACAAAACTGCACAAATTCTTCTTCCGTAATTGATGTGCCACCTCAAGGAGCCCCTTCCAAGAAGGTATCTTGTGCCAATGGATGTGCATCTAAGATTGCTCAAGGAAATGTAAAATTTTGGCTAATTGTTCCTTACAAGAAAAAAAATGTCAAAGCTACTTTATGATATTTAGTTTCTATGTATTTCCCCTCTATTATTTTTCTAGTAAACATAATATTAGAGAAAAATCTGCAGACACTTATATAGATAATCTGGAAATATTTTAATATACGGTTTTCCAAGCTGTAGAAACTAGAATTTTATTTTTAAATTACATTAAGATGCTTATCTTTACAAATCGTAGAATCTTATAATCTTTCTTGTTTACACTGCTTTTTTTAAATGCTAGCTCATAAAAGGAATTCAGAGCAAGTATTCAAAATCTGGTAGAGAAAACTATTTAACATGTGGCAGAATTAATGTAAAATCAAAATTATTTTGTCTTTTCTTAATTAATTTTTCCTGCTCCATAAAATAGATGCTTCTACTTTGTATATAGACCGGTGAAGTTAATAACAAATTGAAATCAGCTTCATACAGTTATTCCTTTAGGATTTTTACTGAAATTGACAGTATGTAGGTTTGTATTGGCTTGCCCTGTTCTTGTGAGTGTACTGCAGAATTTGATTATCTGTCATTGATCTCCATAGTTGTGAGTCTATAAGAAGAAAAGAACATTTCTAACAGTGTGATGTTTGTCAAAGCTAATGGCTTATTTTATGGTGTAAACCATGCAATAAAATTCATATCATTTTCTACTTAACATTCTTCTCTCTAGGTAATATAATGAACTAATAAAATAAATATATTTAGCAGATTGTCCCCTATCTCTGCCAGTGAAAGTCATGTCATAGTCTGCAATTGCTATAAATATAATGCATAATTAACATTATGATACATTTTTGTATAGACTGTTACCAGAATAAATCAAGCTGGAACAAAGTCGGTCTTCTCACAAAGTGGTAATAGTCGGGAAGTAACACCAATCCTTGTTGCCCAGACCCAAAGTTCAGGTGCACAGACGAGGTACGCAATGTTTTCCTAACCTGGTGTATAATTTTTCTTCCTATTCCAAGATATATGTTTTCTTCCTAGGCTGCATCTGCTGTTGTCATGTTTCCTGTATTTCTGGTTAAGAAACACATTTGAAACCCTAACCATATAAATTATGTTAAGAAATTTGATTTCTCTCTCCAGTACAACTCCTCAGGTATTGAGCCCAACTATTGCTGCTCCTCCTAATGTGCTGCCTCGAAGAAGTTCACGTTTGTTCTCCAGTGATAGTTCTACAGCCAAGGTAAATGGGAATTCTACATGCACTTACTTATTACTTACTTAGTTATTTATTTCCTACCTCAAGGTAACACTGGGCGGCTTATAATCAGAAAAAATACAGCCTATATAAACCAAAAATATAAAATCTAGAAGGCCATGTCCCATTTAAAAGAGGGTGGGAGCAGGATATAAGGTGGTTAATTGATCAACCATCTCCATTGTGATACTCTAGTCCCCGATTGGTGCTCCAACCTAACTGGTGGAGTTAGGTCTTTAGGCTTTTCCAGAAGGTCAGGAAGGTTTCTGGCCGCTCACCGATTAATATTTTTCAGGAAATTCAGAGCCTAAACGGGCAGCAGCAAAAATATTTAATGGGACTACAGACATAATTAAAACAGGACTGTCGTCTTCATATTAATATCAATTTTTTCTGAACAGAATTGATTTCAAATATGTTCTAAAATAGTATTTCTCAATCTCAGCAGTTTAGGTGTGTGGCTTGAACAGAATTCCCTGACTGGGGAATTCTGAAAGTTGAAGACCACATACGTTAAAGCAGCATTGCCTTAAGCCAAGGATGTCAAACTTGCGGCCCACAGGCCAGATGTGTCATGTGCAGTTCACGCCTACCCCAGCTCCACGAATGGGAAAAACATCACAATCATGTGACGGCAATGTGATGTGGCGAGTTTGCAGAATGGGACTTTTTGTGTCCGACTTTTCTTGGGCATTTCCCCTTGGGCGATTCTCCCCAATTTACCTCCTCAGCTGGCACGCCTCCAGCCATTTGCCCTGGGCAATGGGCCACCAGCCCCTGCGTTCCACACCCTTCGACACAGCCCATTCGCAGAAAGAGGGTTTGTCCTGGGTGTTCAGTCCCCTGTGACAGTTAGCCCCCAACCAATTGGCTAGAGGGGGTGTAATAGAAATCCAGCGAAAGGAGAGAGGTGTAAAAGAATTTGCCAAAATGCCTGCCTCCCTCTCTTTCTCTTTCTTTCCCTTCCCAGCCTCCTCTCCCCCCACCCCCCAATACAGGGAGGAATAGTTGATTTACTCAGAAGTAAGTCTTGCTAAATTCAATGCTAGGATTGCAGCATGAAATATTCACCTAGTATTTCAAATGGAACATTTCTGCGCCTGGATTCTTCTTCCTATACCTTTGCCTCCCCATTCTCCCCCTCGCTTTTCAATTTCTCTGCTTTTCCATTTCTGCTCCTGGATTCTCATTCCTACACTTTCACCTCTCCATTCTCCCCCCTGTCGCTTTTTCATTTCTGCACCTGGGTTCTCCTTCCTACGCCGCCTTCTCCCCATTCTACCCCTTACTTTTCCATTTCTGCTCCTGGATTCTCCGCAAAGTGAAGAAAATGTGTTTTTCAGCAGGGGCAATTGAGATAGCTAGGATATCACTTCTGGCCCCAATGGGGGTTGGGTGATGGAAGAGGGGCGACACATTCCGTGAGCGGTTTACAACACCAGCATATTGCTCCCACTCCAACAATCCTTTTATGTAGAATTCAGTTCCCCAAAACAATATTCACCTTCCTTTATTTTATTTTACCACCCCACCCCAACCCACACCCTCCCAAATATCCTGGTCTCCAGTTCAGAAGAGGAACCAACTGCTTTCTGGAGTGTGATCGAGTGGAATGGCCTTTTATCTCTGCGCTCTGCCTTCCTTTCCTTTTTCAGTCACACACACACACTTCGCTAAGCTCCACCCTCCACTCTAGAGGAGCCTCAAACATGGCTAGTTGTACAAGCTATAAATCAAGGCTGAACTTTCTAGACAGGAGGAGGAAAGATAAATTTGGTTACTTTTTTAAGCTGATTTTTTAAGCAGATAGAATTTGGAGTGGTTACGAACAAGGATAGAAGAGGATTTTAGAAATCTAGCATCTGCTGTTATGGTGGGTGGGTAGAAGGAAGGAAGGAAGGAAAAATTCTCTTTTATTGGACCTTCCAGACTTGATTAACTAATTGGTTGAAGGGAGGGTAGGAGGAAGGAAGACAGGCTTTTAGCCCGCTCAGAAACAGCATCACTGTCTGAACTCTTGCGGGACGTCCAGCCAGGTAAAGTTGTTAAAATGCCAGGTGTCCAAGACAGATCCTGGCTGGGCAGGTGATTCAAAGTCTAATTGAAGGCAATTCTTTGTTCCTTTCCTCCCAAGTGTAACCTTTCCTGAGAAATCCAAGGATTCTAAATATGCTTTCAGGGATGCGGCGGGGTGGGGGGTGGGGAGAGAGAGGGAGGAAGGCATTTTGGCAAATTCTTTTACACCTCTGTCCGCTGGATTTCTATTAATTGTCCTAAAGAATTCTTTCTTCTGAGTAAACCAACTGTTCCATTAGAAATACTAGGTGAATATTTCATGCTGCAATCCTAACATTGAATTTAGCGAGACTTACTTCCAAGTAAACCAACTGTTCTTCCCTGTATTGGGGGTGGTGGTGGTGGAGAGAGGATGCTGGGGAGGGGAGAGAGAGGGAGGGAGGGAAGGAGGCATTTTGGCAAATTCTTTTACACCTCTCTCCTTTCGCTGGATTTCTGTTACACCCCCTCTAGCCGATTGATTGGGGCTAACTGTCATGGGAGGTGGAACACCCAGGATAAACCCTCTTTCTGTGAATGGGCCATGTCGAAGGGTGTGGGATGAAGAGGCCAGTGGCCCATTGCCCAGGACAAATGTGGCAGCTCAGGAGTTAAGTTGGGGGAGAATCACCCAAGGAGAAATGCCCGAGAAGGAAGTGTCAGAGACAAAACATCCTAAACCCTGAGTTTGACATCCATGCCTTAGGCTGTGAAAACATGTATACAACAAATTAATTTAACTCCTTGTTTTCATTGTAAAACAAACAATTATTTTTACTCTATTACAATGGAGCACAGTGGCTCATGTGATTAGGGCGCTGGATTGATAAGTAGCAAGCCTGCATTTGAGACTTGAGTGCTGCCATGTGACAGGGTGAGCTCCCATCCTTTGCTCCGGTTCCTGCCGGGGGACATGAAAGGAGCCCCTAACTGGGCATCCCTCAGGCAAAGATGATGTCACCAGATAATCCTTTCAATTTGGAAGTGCCTCAGTGCTTTTGACACGAGAGCAATGCAACCCCATTACAAATGTTTCATATGGTAGTATTATAGATTATCCTTCATTTCTAAATAAAATTATACATGTTTTAGATATATTTCAGTTAAAGACATTGAAGAGCTATCATCCTTTCAAAGCATCTTTCTTATTGAAATAATTGGTCAAAATAATATCAAAATCCATTAAATCAATAATGAAGTGTAGTAAAGCTGTAATTGGATGGTAGAGGACAGGAAGACCTGGAGGAATGTTGTCCATGGGGTTGTGATGGGTTGGACATGACTTCACAGCTAACAGCAACAACAGCAAAAGCTGTAATTGCAAACATGAAGAAACTTTATTCAGTAATATTTCATCCTCTGCTTTTGAGCCATCCACTTCCCTCACATCAGTATAATCACTCAGTCCATACTAAATTATATTGTTGATGCAATGTAGAACAGTTCTAGTTCAGTTTTCTTGAGTGGAATTGAGAGTCTATAATATTAAAAACCAGATGGAAAGATATCATGGGCATCTTTTATTCTATAAGCTTAAGTAATGCAATTATATGTAATATGTGTTTTTGTGTAATATGTATTTTGGTGTCTGATTCCATTATATATGTTGTATGAAATCACAATTAGTTCAAAGCCATAAAGTTTCATCAAAAATCACAAAGCCTTGGAAAAATTTATCAGGCAAAAGCCAAAATGAGTGTAGTTAATAGGATTATGTAGTACATATTTCAGTACCATACTACATGAAATTAAATGAAACCATAGGTTAGATTGGTTGAGATTCCCCATCCAAAATGAAGTTCCTCTAAATTTCTACCATGAATTGTTTTGCAAATTTCTGTTTTGAATGGTATACTTTGCTATTTGGCTGCCAGGAAAGATTCTTTAAAATGTTTTTTCTTCTTTCATAGGAAAATAGTAAAAAGTTAAAAATGAAGTTTCCAACAAAAATTGCAAACCGAAAGACAAAATGTAAAACCAGTAAAGGAGGGATCACACAGCCAAACATAAATGACAGTTTGGAAATCACCAAACTTGATTCGTCCATTATTTCAGAAGGAAAGATTACCTCAGTAACGCCACAAATCCAGGCATTTACATTACAGAAAGCTGCAGCAGGTGTGTAGAATATTTCTGAGAATTCCTTCAGAGTAGTGAATTTGTGCCAAACCCAAAAGGCAGTGGTAGTGTAAAGTTCAAAAGCAAGAAAAACATAGAAATACCTGTTGGAATCAAGTTAAAATGAACAGTGCAAGTTCCTCTAAAATTCTTATTCTTTCTAATTAAATTGCCATGATGTTCACAATCTTAATTTCTTTCCTAATTGAAAGAAAATTCAACAGTAGTAGGTAATAATCATGAATTTTTACAGATACATGGAGTGATCCAGAGGATATTTGCGTATGAAGTTATATCTCAAAGTCTGGATTTGGACCAGATCTCTTTAGTTCTATTCAGCACCTTATTCACTGGAAGAACACAGTTATGCTCTGTTAACTCAAACTGTTGGAATTTCATCTAGGTTTCTTGAAATTATGTGCCACATTTATCACCAGTGGCAGTTTTAAGCAAGTATATCTCTTTGTTCTCCTGTGTATTTATTGCATTTTTTTCCTAGAAGGTTTGATGAGCCTTCTTCGTGATATGGGGAAAGGATATTTAGCCTTGTGTTCCTACAATTGTAAAGAAGCCATTCATATACTGAGTCATTTGCCTTCTCACCACTACAACACGGGCTGGGTGCTATGCCATATTGGAAGAGCTTACTTTGAACTTGCTGAATACATGCAGGTAAAGAGGCCACAGAATAATTTTGGGGGATACTACATTCTGTATTTTCAGTGAATTGTACAAAAATTGACCCCAAAACATAAACTTAAAATAGTTAAAATTTCCTTGGCTCTATCACCTTTTAGCAATCCAAATGAGAAGTTCTAAGCTTGAAAGAACTCTTAGTATATTGACCCCCATCAGAGCGATGTGCACGCACACACACACGCACGCACACACACACTGCCGTTCTAATCCAGTATCAATGCTATTCAGAAGAGGGCTGGACAGTTGGCCATCTAGTTGTTACTGACTGGCCACTAATTTCAGTATCCTACAAGTTTCAAAGCATTTACCAAATATCATTTCTGTGGCATTGCAAAAAATATTAAATGGCTGTTCATATATGCTGCTGCTTTTTGTTTCATATCCTACCATGCCCTGCTTTCAGGGTACCTTATGAATTCCTTTTAGATGCTCTCTAGATGGGTCAATTAATACAGAAACAATTTCTAGCTATATGGTTCTATGTAAAGAGTGGGGAAATGGATATTCTCATTTTATTAAATAAAATTTGCTGAGAATGAATCACACTTCTCTTAAAATGAAACATATAATTTATTAAGCAAATAATACCCTTGTATAAAAACCAACAGTTTCATTTAAAGCTATATAACTAAATGTACCCATGTGATATCAAAAATGGATCATGTTGATTAAATAGCATTTGTTCATTACTGTCATAGGCTGAGAGAATATTCTCTGAAGTAAGAAGGATTGAAAACTACAGAGTAGAAGGCATGGAAATCTATTCAACCACATTGTGGCATCTGCAGAAAGATGTAGCTCTTTCAGTTCTTTCAAAAGACTTGACTGAGATGGATAAAAATTCACCAGAGGTATCATTTCTGGCTATTTTGAGGCAGGCATTTTTTTTAATACTACAGTTTAGCCTCTGATTCTTTCCTTCAATTTTAAATGAACAAATCTGAGGTTGAAATTACTTTATTTTACTTTGCAGACTCTTATGTGACTGAGCATTTAAATAGTAATTATTAGTTAATAGTAATTTATTAATATTTTCTTCTTCCTTTTATACCATTTAAAAATAGAAAGAGGGAGAAATCATAGTTTTGTGGTATATCTTATACTTTTTCATTCTTCCAGGCATGGTGTGCTGCAGGAAATTGCTTCAGCTTGCAAAGGGAACATGACATTGCTATCAAGTTTTTCCAGAGAGCTATTCAAGTTGATCCAAATTATGCTTACGCCTATACACTCCTGGGACATGAATTTGTGCTGACAGAGGAACTTGAGAGAGCATTATCCTGCTTTAGGAATGCAATCCGAATGAATCCAAGGCACTACAATGCTTGGTGAGAAATAAATTTGATTAATAAAGATGATGAAGATTGGGAACATATTACCCTTCAAAGTATTTAACAATCTTATTTCCCTCCGTGATATAACAGTTCTGGAGTAAAAAAAATGGTTCACTTTTCTCTCTAATTTTCTATTGATAATTTCAGTCCAGTTCTCATAGATACACGGTGTATACTTGTCTATTATTATAATGTGTGGGTATCTACAGTTAGAATTATGGTCTAAGGCTAATGGAAACCTAATAATTCAAGTCCTAACAGGGGCCTAAGAATATGTAAGGTAATTCTTAAGGATATAGGCATTCCAAGCAAAATGGAGTTTGTTTTATAAAAGTAGGGTGTTCAGATCTGATAAATTCTAAATTTCCAAATACTGAGGCAGTACTTTGGTATTATTCTAATGGCTTTAATCATAATTGGTATAAGAGAGCATTTCTTTTTCTATAAACATTCAAATACAATCCACAAGTCTTAGTATCTTGTTTTTTTTCCAATTGTTTTTCCTCAATCTAGCATCACCTAGTATAGCAATATCAATGAAGCAATTATTTTCAGCAACTGCTATATTAAGCATGAACAAGGTGTCTATATATTTGAATTTTAAAGTCCCATAGAATCTTAACCCATAGATTTGATGGGTTAAAAACCTCGATTTGATGTTCTTCAGTCTTTGCTACTGAAATCTAAACCTCTGCCAAAGTTTCCAATGAATAGTTTTGGCAACTCAATTGTGGTAGTGTTTATAGTCAGTTTGCAAAATTTTGCTGCAGCCACTGATGAAATGGTTGATTGTTCATCCTTTTTTCTAAAAGATAACATTTGCTGCTGTTTGTTACATGCTGAATTTTTTGCTTTCATGCAATTACTTGGCAGAGTTTGTTCTTGAATTGTTAAAATAAAGCCTTCAGTTTCTTTCTTAACTGGTTCCTACATGGAACCAGTTAAGATCAGGAGTGTTTCTTTAACACTCCTGATCTTAACTGGTTCCATGTAGGATTTTTACCAGTTTCCTCTTCTATATCCTTCAAGTATTGACTGAATCAAGCTTTACATTGTTTCTTTTCAATACTCAACCTTCATCTTTGTTTACAAGAGTTGTCCTTGATTGATTTCTTTCAGGAATTTCATTGGCTTTTCTTTATGTAGTCCTTCAAGCTTTATTTTTCTTTCTCCAGTTTGTTTCACCTATGAAAGTCTTCTACCCCATTGGTTCTTGGCCAATACAATTAATTGATAAATCCCACTTTTGGGATATAAAACATGGCATTGTCATCAGTTTTTTCCTATCTTATCCAAATTACAAGTTTCACCTGGTTCTAATCAATTATTCCCACAGTATATTGAATAACAGAGACTTTAATTGTTTTGAAGTTATTCCACCATTTAGTTTTGATTTCAAAATTTTGCAAACTCATTTGTTATGTCTGGTAGAAGTGCTTTCTGTGACTCATGGAGTTCATCTGGTTCAGTAGCACTCCAGGTTTTTTTTACCTTTGTTGATTGCTTTTGTACTATTTTTCAATTACCATTCCTACCCAATTACCTATCCAATTAACCTGTCTTCCATAGAAATTTTATTCATTTCACATTCAACTTGTTTGATCCATGTTGCATCCCTACTGTGACTCCTGTTGTTTTCCCACATGCTTGTCCAATATGTAGCTTTGAATATTTTTACTCAAAAATAAATAAACAAGTATTTTTCTCATTTGTTTAACTGTGTTAATCTAATCTTAGAACTTGTGATTAGAACAAATCAAATTTTAGATTATATTTATGCAGAAATGTTGAAAATCCAAAAGAATTCACAACTAAGTACTTTTATACATTAGATCAACTGGCCTTATAAACTCATGTCTTTCTGCATTGCAGCCTTTAGTTCAGGAGCATCAAACTCACTGCGTCACGGCAGCATCACATGACGTATCTGGACTTTCTTCCCTTTCGCTAAAATGGGCATGGGCAGCACATGACACATCGGCCTGTGGGCCAGGAGTTTGACAGCCCTGCTTTAATTGCTTGCTTTATGTATATAAATTGATTGGAAATGAAATTGCTTAAGAAACCCTTTTCTAGATTTTAAGTCCTCTCAGTTTGGCCAAAGAGATAGGTAGATTTTCTGTTTGGACCAAGTTGACAATTTGACCAAGTTGACACAGTTGGTAGATTCCCTTGCTTCTTTCTTGCTTTTCTTTCTTCATGCAAAACTTTAAGGATTGATAGAAATCAGTAATCTAATGGCTCTTCTAATCCTTTGAGGATGAAATGTGGCAGAACTCATATCAATTTCACCAGTGTAGATAAAGAAAGGGACAGTGTTTCACTTTTCTCTACTGAATCTATTAAGCATGCAAACAAATTGTCAGTACTATATTTCACTATTCTACTATTGAACTTAGATGTCTATGGAGATTCTCACTCATCCAGCTCATTGTTGTCCCAAAGGTACTTTAAAAAGGCAATTGCATTTCCTTGATGTTTTTGAACACATTTCACTTCTTATTGATTGGACTGAAGAAAGGACATACTGAATTCAGTAAAAACAATAAAAAATACAGTCAGTCATGGCAGGCAGCCCAGTACTAAATGGTCATCAGAGAATGGAGGCTGGGGAAAGAGACTTCTCGAAGAAGGGGATTGCCCACCAATATACAGTATATATCAGCTACTTGAAATAATATTTGCACAATATGGAATAAAACACAGTAGGCAGAACAGACTACTGTGGTATTCTAGAGATTTGGAAATAGGAGACAGTCCTTTGTAGTGACTTCATTCTATTTTGAGAGTTATTATATGCTGTTATTATATACATTGCAGTTGCATTTTATTATCTTTTAATGTAAGTAGTAATAATTAATTTCTTAATTATGTAGGAATGCTGCTATAGGTACATTTCATATATAATCTTGGTCATTTTGACACCCTGATCATATCAAGCAAAGTCTGCATGTTAAACATCTAATAACAGCTTAACTCGTGAAGAGAGAAGTAGTATATTAATATATAGAGCTTCTGTTATTATAACTTTTCAAAATAAAATATACATAATAAAGAGTTTCTATAGAGCTGTTTTCTGATCAGGTCTGACCCAAAGGGCTAACATGTATCTCACAGGTCTGATTATGTTTTACCTCCCCTCCTTCTTATACCCCAATAAACAGGGAAGAACTTGCCTAAGTCTTTTCCAAATATTATCTAATTTTTCCAGAATTTAAGCAGTGTTTCAATCTTCTTCAATCCTCAAGTCTTTGCCCATTTCTTTCAAGGACATCTCCTTGATTTTCCAGAGGCAGAATTCTAAGACACCTTAAAATGGTGTTTGTTTTTCTAGCTTGTGATCAGCATGGATACCTAGATCCTTTCCATGTGTATTATTGTTCCCTTGTCCTGTATTTGTGTCTCTCAGTTTTCCAATCCAGATATAGAACTTCCTTTAAATTCTTCTATTAATTTTAGTGCTCTACTCAAGACTATCTAGGTTTTCTTGAATATACTTCCTTTTATACTTTGGAAGTATAACACCTCCCAGTTTTGTGTTATTTGTAAACGTGGTAACTGTCCTTTCAACGTCTTCATTCAAATAATTGTGTTATGTACCCCATATTTTACTATCTTATTAAGATATATCTACATCTTTTTTGAATACAATTTTATTACGTTTCATAATAAAATAAAAATACAGAAAAACAAAAGTTAGAAAACCAAGAAAAAGAGAAAAGTGCAAAGAAAGAGAAAAAGTGAGGATTTCAGATTTTTTTCAGTGCAGTAAAACATATACACTCACAAAAAGTTTGCCCTCAACTTTTTGCTTTACATTTCACATTTCACTGTTTTACACCACAGACAATTCTACTACCCTGCAAAACAATCTAGATTGTGTATCTGAATGGTCAAACAATTGGCAACTCCAATTCTCCATTGTGTGGTGATGGGAGGTGCCAGGCTGGGTTATTCTAGGCTCTAGCTCTATAGAATGAGTTGAATCTTCTGAGGTTCTGCCTCCCTGGTGACGTCCCTCAGTTTTTTCAACTCAGTCTCAGCTTATGGACGCATTTCCCTTTGCTCCAGAGCTTTAGAGCTGAGCTTGGAATAATTCCCTGGACACTTCTCTTTTTTTTTTTTCCTTATTTGTCTTGTTTTCTTTGCAGCTGGGGTGGGCTCTCCGTGGCTACGGATTGGAGCTGGGGGAGGTGGCTCCTTCTGGCACCTCCCACCCTCCCCATCCCCCACAGGTACCTGGATTGGTGTTTTGGGGTGCGGCCTTGCAGGGCCTCACCCTGGTTATTGCAGCTGGCCTCCACTGTGCTGGAGCACCTAGATCTGAGCCGCCGGAGCCACACCAGCCTCCTCAAGCCTTGGCGTGGTTTTCCTTTGCTCCACAGGGACAAGTCAGCTGTAGAGCGGACTCGCTCCTTTGATGCAGGCTGCTTTCCGGAGCTTTCACTGCTGCGCCAGCCTCTTGCAGCCTGGGTGGGGGCCGTTTAACTGGGCAATTTGTCGAGTGCTATTGCGCAGAACTGTGGCAGAGCCACTGGACCGCACTAGCCTTCCCTAGCCTGGCATAGTCCCCATTTGCCTGGATTTAGTTGTGGTGGCCTTGTTACCTGCGCTTTTCATTTGTGGCTTCTAGTCTAGGCAGCTTCGCTTCTCTGGCATTGCTGTGTTGCCACAGGGATGGTAGGGTTAGGCTAACAAATGCTCAGTCCTGCACATTGGCAATAAAAATCAGAACATCAAATACAAGTTGGGTGGAAACGATCTGTTCCCACACTCTGTCAAGGACCTAGAAATATTCATTTCAAAAGATCTTAGATCTTTTGAAATGATCTCACTATAACAACATTGAGCTCACTATAACAACATTGCTAAAAAGACATTAAGAGTTGTCAACCTTATTTTACAAAGTTTTCTTTCTGGTAACGCTATACTTCTAACTAGGGCATACAAAACCTTTGCCAGACCTATACTTGAATACTGCTCACCTGCCTGGAACCCACACTGTATTTCGGACATTAATACCTTAGAGAGGGTCCAGAAATATTTTACAAGAAGAATACTCAACTCCTCTGCTCGCAATAAAATTCCTTATACCACCAGGCTTGAAATTTTAGGCCTGGATAACCTTGAACTAGGTGGTCTATGTTCCAACCTAACCTTAGTACACAAGATTATCTAACATAACATCCTACCTGTTAATGACTTCTTCAACTTCAACCGCAATAACATAAGGGCTAAAAAATAGATACAAACTAAATGTAATCCATTCTAATCTTGATTTCAGAAAATACAACTTCAGCAAGAGTAGTCAATGACTGGAACACTCTACCTGATCCTGTTGTTAGTTTCTCTAACCCCCATACCTTTTACTTTAAACTGTCTACCGTGAACCGTACACGTTTCTTAAGAAGTCCCTAAGGGGGCATACATAAGCGCACCAACATGCTTACTGTTCCTGTCCTACTTTCCCCATTTATATGTACTCATTTTATGTGTTTATGGCTATGTTTTGCTTATTTATATCCATTTATTTGTGCCATTTTTTCATGTGTCCATGTCTATGTCTATTACTGTTTCCTTGTACTTGTTGACAAAATAAATAAATAAATAAATAAATAAATAAATAAATAAATAAATAAATAAATAAATAAAATTACTGTTTTGTAATTAACTATATCTATCATAGCAGATTTTGTGAAATAAGTGATTAAGCTCTCCTAAATGTTAAAATATGTCAATTTATCTAGCAAGCTGAGTGTTTCTCTTTGATCTTTAGTAGTAATATTATATACATCGTTGGTTTTTGTTATTGTTTGTTTTTGTTTTCAATGCTAGGTATGGATTGGGGATGATTTACTACAAGCAAGAAAAATTCAGCCTTGCAGAAATGCATTTCCAAAAAGCACTTCAAATTAATCCTCAGAGTTCTGTCTTGTTGTGCCATATTGGAGTTGTAAGTAAATCACATCTACTGTATTTTCCGGCGTATAAGATGACTTTTTAACATATGAAAATATTCTCAAAAGTCGGGGGTCATCTTATACGCTGGGTGTCGTTCTCCTGTAACCAGGCAGACCAGCCCAAAAGGCTCTGACGAGCCAAGCTCTGACCATCCTGGCTTAGTTGCCTGCTAATCAGGCAACTCAGCTGGGATCGTCAGAGCCATTTAAAAGAAAAAAAGTTTTTTCTTTTAAATAGCTCTGACAATCGCAGCTCTGACGATCCCAGCTGAGTTACCTGCTAATCGGTAGCAAAAACCCCCCCTCTCCAGCTTGCTTACCTTAGCTGCTAGTCGCAACGTTTGCCTGCAATCCATTGCATCAGTAAGCAACTGAATCTCCCTGCCTGCAATCAAGCAGGCAGGGAGTTGTGGACTTCAACTCCCAGAATTCTTCAGCTAGCAAAGCAAAGCTGGCTGAGGAATTCTGGGAGTTGAAGTCTACAAGTCTTAAAGTTGCCAAGGTTGGAGACCCCTGTTCTATTGGGTAAGTTTTTTTTTCCCCTTTGGGAGCTTTAAAAAAAAGTTAATTGGGGTTTTTTTTAGTTGTTCTTTTTTTAGACCTAGCCATTTAAAGTTTAGGAAGTTTTAAATTCATATAAAAATAAATTAAAATAAAATAATATTTATGCAGCTTTCTGAGATTTAGTGTGTTTCTGTAGTGTTTCACTCTAACTACATACACAAAATCTCACAAAGCTGTATGTGGAATTTTGTGTGTGTAAAGTGTGAAAGTTGTTTTTTGGGGTTCTTTTGTGGCTGTGTGAGGTTCCTGCTTGTTGCAGGGGCCATTTTGAGTCTAGCACAGTTCTAGCACATCACCAGTTCCAGTTTGGTTGACAGTTTAGAAAACAAACAGCATGGCAGCTCCCATGGGTTTATTGTCTTATCCTTCCTTTCAGCTTTAGAGTGAATTAGGAAAAGTTTAATCGAATTGCACTGTTTTATGTTTACATGTTTGATGACAAACAGCCTTATGTTTATAAGTGACAGTTTTCCTGCTAAGTACCTGCATGTCACAAGCATTTGAATTAAAATTACCATATTGAAATAAAATCTGATGTTTTTTAATTTTTATTTGGTGTGCGTTGGAAGAGGGGTAGTCTTATACAGCGAGTATAGCCCAAACTCTGTATTTTAACAGGAAAAGTTAGGGGTGGTCTTATACACCCAGTCATCTTATACGCCAGAAAATACGGTAATACAGGTTTGATGTATAATATGAACATTGACCAGCATGGAGTTGTATATATATATATATATAAAAAATGACTTTCTTTTTTTTTCAGGTTCAGCATGCTCTGAAGAAATCTGAGAAAGCTTTGGATACACTGAACAAAGCCATTAACATTGATCCCAAGAACCCCCTCTGCAAATTCCACAGAGCCTCAGTATTATTTGCAAATGAGAAGTACAAAGTGAGTAACGAATTTGAAAGGAACTATACTTGAGGTTCTTTTGGAAAGCAAGTTTTTTCCTTTGAGAAAACTGAATACTAGCCGTATCCATTTAAGCCAATTGTAAAATGCATACAGAACAATCATAAATATATTTCACATAGTTCACTAAAATTTATTCCACAGAACATTCTTTGCAGCTGTAGATTTTGAGGACCGTAAGAACACTTTTTCTCTGCTGGTGATTCAGAACTTTGTTCCACTGCTCCAGGAGAGCTACTTGCTCGGTCAAAAGAAGTGTTGCTCAATATCATATTGATTTATGGTTAAACAATATTCCTAATTTGAGAAAGGGAATACTACTATAATGGTTCTAAATAAAAAGTAGTTTCATAGGAATCATTTTAAATCCCTGCAATCAAAATACAATAAGATAATGATTTTTTTTATTATATTAGAATTTTAGCCAGCTGGCCAAATATCTGAAACTTTTCCAGTAGTTCATTAACTCTATCTTAGTTATAATCATTATTACTTTCTGTTTGTTGTCACTTCATTTTTTGAATATTCTTACAACTTCTAAATGATAGAGAAATGGACTATATCTTCTATTCAAGAATTTCCTGAATTCCTTGTTCCATTATTATATTTCAAATTTGGGAGTGAACAGTAGACCAAACTCTTGGTTTTGTAGGTTCATTATAAATTTTTAAATTGTACAGGAAGTCCTCACTTAAAAAGTACAATTGGAATGGGCAACTCCCATCACTAAGCCCTGCAGTTGTTAAGCAGAAAATCAAATTACTGTGATGGGCTTATGATATCATTTTCTCATTGGTCATTAATTGAATCATCAATCATTAAGTGAAACATCGCATAACTGTTCCTTATGGTTTTAATTCCACATTCCCTGTTAACTTTAGATATCTCAAACAAGTTGCAGAGCACCTAAATGGCAATCATACAATTGTGGGATGTGATAATGGTTGTAAATGGGTGAAGTGAAGCACCTAAATAGCAGAACCATGACTGCAGACACTGTAATGGTCATAAACATGTGGATTGTCTCAACTCTTTTTTACACCATTGTAACTTCAATAAACAAGGCAGTCAGTGAAGTCTATCTGTGTACCACAACAAATATATTTGTCAAACAATATCAAAGCATCAGACATGGACATTAAAATTGACTTTATTGTATTGAATAGACCTTTTCATTGATACATATATTTAAATTATATTACTACAGTCCCTTGAAAAAGCTACTGTTTTTTTCTTCCTTTCAGTATGCTTTGCAAGAACTTGAAGAACTGAAGCAAATTGTTCCCAAAGAGTCTCTTGTTTACTTTTTGATAGGAAAGGTAAAAATAATTTTGAGTATTATTTTCTAAATGGTTGCTGTAAAAATATAAAAGGTTAATGTTGATAATAATATTATGTAATGCTCACCAAATGTACCATACTGTGTTTCAGCAGTATTGCCAACTGTGATGAGTAATCAGTTCTCCTCCTAACTTTGAAATCACCTCTCAGTCCCATGTACAATTGTGGAGAAAGTATGGGAATGGTTCACCATTTATGCTGCCTATCTGGTTGTACAGGCTGATTGTATAGGCTTGTTATGGCATTGCTTTACAAAACAAAAGACTGGGAGGTGAAGTTTGTTTGGAAAATTGACACCATTGATTTTTCAATTGTGACCACATAATAGGTAATGGGCAATTCTTGAGACAGCCTGATTCTTTCAAGTTGGAAATACTTTTAAAAACAAATCTTGATGTTTTAAATTGAACCCAAAAATAAACTAGAATACAGTGATGTTATTCAAAAACCTATAGTGAACTATGAAAATAATCTTGAAGAAGAGGAGAAAGAGCCACGGTCTTTATCGTAAGACAAGTCAAAGAACATTGGGACATTTATTAATAAGATAAATCTCAGCCCAGGCAGGTATTGAATTTGAGAAAGTGAGTTGGACACTCACTAAGTCTTTTTAGGATAAAGACAGGAAGGAGAAAGACATATTCAGACTTGCAAGATTCTGTTACTATAACCCTGTGATAAAAATAGTTTTAACATTCATGATTTTGATGTACAGGTCTGGTCTACTTCAGTGAGATATTTTCCCTACTTCAATCCTACTTAGCAATGCAGAACTCTACTTTCAAATTAAATGTGAATTATGATTAATATTTAAAGACAATATCATATATAATGTGCACTGTGTTCTTATTTTAGTGGGTTGGTGGGGACCTCATCCAGAATTGACTGGTACTGGCTACTAGTGTATAATATTAGTATTCTTCATTAGATATAGCAATCTCTCTCCATTTTTGGCATGTTTGATTTTTAAAAATATTTTTACTGTTTATAATCTTTGAAAGGAATAAGTGCCATTTAGGGGTATGACAGATATCCTGGTAGATATCTGCCTACAAACTGTAAGTAAAAACTACCTACAAAGAGCACTACCAGATATAAAATATATGAAATAAAAATTCATACCAGGTTACGTATTCCTTTTTTTTTATTAGGTTTATAAAAAGTTGGGACAGACCCATCTTGCACTGATGAACTTTTCCTGGGCAATGGACTTGGATCCCAAAGGCGCTAACAACCAGATCAAAGAGGCCATTGACAAGCGGTACCTACCTGATGATGAAGAGCCTGTAACACAAGAAGAACAGATCAGTGAATGCTGTCCATATGAATCAGGTTGTTTTTTTATATTGGCTATTTTATTTGTTCTTCTCTTGAGGTAAAAAGAGATACCTTCTATTTGGGTAATTTGAAAATACTGTCATAGCAACAATCCTGAAGTTTACCACTGCTACTATGTTATATAGCATAGACCCTAGTTTTGTGCAGGTTTCTTATGGTCACTGTATCTCATGACTAGAAATTATTTATTTATTTATTTATTTATTGGTTCTATTTATATGCCGCCCTTCCCTGGAGACTCAGGGCGGCTTATGTTGCGTTAAGCAATAGCCTTCATACTTTTGTATACACCTGCTTAGTAGGGCTTTCGGGCCCCGCTAAGTGGTGTTCTTTTTTATACAAAGTCAGCTTATTGCCCCCACAATCCGGGTCCTCATTTTACCTACCTCGGAAGGATGGAAGGCTGAGTCAATTGAAAATGTTTCTTATTTTTTTTCTAAATCTGAAAAGAAGTTATGAACATTAGGTGCCCCCATCTTCTCTATAGCAGGCAAATTTATTTGAATATAATAACATTCTTTTTCATGTTATTCTTCTCTTTGCCACTCTTAATTAAAACAATTGTAAAATAAATATTTATTTAAGCAAACGATAAAAATTAAAGTTCCTTGAATAAAGCTTAATTCTTGCTGATTCATGGGTGTACCGTGCTTCCCCGAAAAAAGACAGGGTCTTATTTTCTTTTGGGCCTTATTATCGGGCCTTATTATCAGAGGGTCTTATTATTTCAGGGGTGTAGGAGGCCCGGGCGGCCTGCACACTCACAGCCGGGAGTCCAGCAAATAGAGGCTCCCTTCACCTGCCACAATCAAGCCTCTCCCCTCCCACGGGATGTGTGTGTAGAATGCAAGTAGTCCAAAGGCACCAAGCTGTACGAGTGTTTATCCCCACCCCCTGCTCATGCGCCTCCCAGGCCTCACCACATTGATGTGGGCAAAGCCGCTGAGCACCAGGTCTTGAGCTCATAGTCAATGCTGCCGGCGCCCACCACCAGCGCAGAAGCCATGGCCTGGACCAGCTCTCCCTGCAGGCTCCAGTTCCAGCCGTCACCATAGAGTGGGAAGCACACTCCCAGAATGGCTGCTGTCCTGGCTGGGGTTTGGAAGTCACAGAAGCAGAGTTTGGAGGAGAGAAAGACTGACTTCTGCTGCTTTCCTTGCATGCAGCCTAAAACAGAAGCAGCAGAAGTCTTTCCTTCTCTCCCCCAAACTCTGCCTCTGTGGTTTACAAACCCCAGCCAGAGCAGCAGCTACTCTGGGAGTGTGCTTTCCACTCTATGGTGATGGTGGCCTGAGGTCTCCCCTTCCACTCCTGCTCCTCTCCACTCCAATTACCCAAGCGCTAACTGACCAGTGCACCCACTGGTGAGCCTGCAGGTCCAGTTTACTTTTTCCAGGTGCCCAGCAGTGAGATGCCAGGCAGCTGTGCCAAGGGCAGCACCGACAGACACAGCTCGGCAGGTCCAGCCATGGCCAACGCTCTTCGCCTGTGGCTGAGCTTGGTCGCGAATAGCTGCCCTGCGAAGGAAGCCCCAGGGCGGCGATGCTTGCGCTGGGGCTGCTGGGTTGGGCGCTCGGTACGCAGGCTATGTGGACACGGTGCCTGGATGTGGGGGCAAGAGTGGGCGGGCTGCCACCATGGTGCAGGAATGGGTGCTCAAGGATTACAGTCAGTGCTGCAGGCAGCGAAAGGGGCAGGGGGTGCAGGAGTTGCAGTGATGTGGCTGTCTTGGGAGGGTGTGTGTGTGTGTGAGATAGAGGGGGGGCTTATTTTCAGGGGAGGGTGTATATTTAGATCCATCCCAAAAATCAGGCTTGGTTTTATTTTCAGGGCATGGCCTATTTTTGGGGAAACACGGTATCCATGAGGTCATCTTGGGAATGTTACAGAAATGGTTGCCACTGGAATGAACATTTTTTTTACTTTCCAGTCTAGCCTATAGCCCTGGTGTTTTCTGTGGTCTTCTCTTCCTGTATTAACTAGGATCAGCTTTGTTTAGCTTTCTGAGATCAGCCAAATTTAGCTAGGTATAGCTATGTAGCTGGGCATGCAAATTATAATACTTTGAACTAGTAAAGCAATCTGATCATTGCTTAATAGGAACCTATCAAATAAAAGTAGCACCAGAGCTGACTGAAGTATCAATCTCCTAAAAGGAACTCTTTAAGTTTTTGCAGAAGGCTTTAATAAATAATACACAATATTCAAGCACAACGCTACCAAGCTTGAAAAAGTTAGAATCACTAGTGCTTCTCCTTTAAAAATTGGCATCTTTAAAAATTTAGGGGATGATCATTTAAGATGGGGATATGTAACTTATGTCAGTCTGATAGCTGCACAAGATTTTGTGTCGCCTGCTAAGGGCATTTTAAAAGTGGAGTTGGTGAGGATTCACATGGAAAAAGAGGGTTGAAGAGTTTAAAAGCATGAGATGGGTACCCTAAGATTTGCAAGTATTAAAATACCTTTTTTGCTGTTTAAAATCTTGACTTTAAAAATCGAAAATAAAAATAGTTTGTAGTGCTTGGCTTTACCCACTTGAGAGGGATTCTGGTGGTACAAAAGGGATGATGGTAGATCATATATGACTACCACTGTATTTTTTTTCCCGGTTCATGTAAGAGGTATAGGGAAAAAAAACTATAGTTGCTGGGTTTTCTTCACCCAACACATTAAAGGGACTAGAAAATCAGCTATGAATCCAGAAATACTAATTAGAATTTGGCTTCTCTGATGTGATGTAATATAATGTCCAGAGTCTTGGTTTAGGGCAAGAAAAGCTTAAGAGTAATTCCAATATAAATCTAATGCTACTTTCTAAATGTGCTACTATGAAGTTATATGGGGAAGGAGGAGAAAGAAGGAAGGAAGGGATAAAACTATAATATGTTAACCATCCAGGTAGCCTTAAGCAAGCCATTAGCTTCCCCACCACAAGGTTCACATTGTGGGGATTATGAATCTAACCAGCTTTACAGGTTGATTGTGTAGTTTATAACGAAAATAATTTATGGTGAAATTCATTTACAATTCCTGTGCTACCTAAATGCTAAATGCCTGGTCTAATTACTACATATATCAAAACTATTTAAAAAATTGCATTATAGAATTGGACCTGAAGCTATCTATGTAGATTGAATTCAAATAGGACCAGCTCACACAAACACAATTAATTCAGGTTCTAAGATTTTGCACATAATTTTGGGAATTGCATAGTATTTGACCCTTGAAAGAAAAGAGTACATTTTGAATGCATGATTATATTTAATTCTCCAAAAACAGGGTTGGAACCATGTGTAAATGAGATATAAAAAGTATAATGGAAAATCAGTCTTCCCATAGAATGTCTTCCTTATAGTTTGTGAAATATGCAAATAATATAAATAAATCTTATTCTTGTGTATTTTTCTTTTCAAAAGTTGGCACAGATGAGTCTCAGGCCAGTAGCATGACTGACGCAGATGACACACAGCTCCATGCAGTAGAAAGTGATGAATTTTAACTCCCAAGTGGACTCTGAGTTTGGATGTTTGACTGACTCATTCTATTGGATTCTTCCTTTCCCTTCCTGCCACAGAGCCAGCATTGTTTTAATGCTCCACTGATACCCCAGGCGCATCATTCATCAGATTTTAATTAATTCTGAATTAATGGCAGTGTATTTGGGGTCATAATTTCAGTCTGAATTATTGACTTCATCTTTTTAAACATGATTCTTCAAGGAGGAAATACGTTTTCTAAATCTCCTTTTTGTTGACAAACCTATCATGGAAGATGAAATTTGCTGTACAGGAACTGGGAGATATGGGAAAGTAACTGATGAAGCAGTTACTTGCTCTGTCCCCAAAAGAGTCTTAGTTAGGCTCTTTCCAAGAAGCAGAGACCTGCGCTTCTCCATTCCACACTCTTCAGAGATAATTGTGGAAGTACAGGACTGGAATGTGTTGAAGACATTTCTGAATATTTGAGTGTAAATTAAATGCCAGAAAATATAAATGACTTTAAAATTAATTTTTTTCTTGTGAACGCTTTACAGAAAATATAAAATCCAATGTTCCTCCTTTAGATTTATCAACTTGCCAGAATAGAGACTTCCACAGAATACATTAGTATTCCACCAAGAAGTTAACTTCATCAGGCTAACTTCCAAAGCATCAGTTGTTTGTATTTGTATACCATTCAGTTCAATAACATGATGTTGCTCATCATGTGCTCCTTGCAATTGCACCTGACAGTTCGAAAAAAAATCAAAATGCTGTTGCAATTATTAATTCCTAGAAAAGAAATAAATGTGTAGATTTGCAGTGTTGAAAAATGCAATGAAATAAATTCACAATAACAGAATGCCAAGATGACAATGGAAGCCTTAATCCAATCAAACCTTACAATGGTGGTTCATCCCCCATCTATTTACAGCAGTGACCCCTTCAAAAATTATTTTGTAATGTGTTGTCTGAATGAACAGATGCAAAAAAAATTGTGCAATTATCTGTCTTTTGGGAGGGGGGGTTGGGTTAGGGTTTTTTTATCCTGTAAGTTTTGAGTACTTCCTCTATAATGTCTTGTAGGAATATAGACCCCCAGATGGCTATTTCTCTGAGAAAAGAAGCTAGGTTGTATTAACAAAGCCAGTTTTCTCCTCCTTTGTAGCATTCCTGCGACAAAGGTGGTTGGCTTTTGTGCAGTGACCATCAAGAAAGTGTATGATAACCTTACAGTTCTAAAGACAAAATTATGCACAATAAAATGGTTTAAATTTCATAAAATTGTATTGTGGTAAGTTTTTGCAAATTTTATTTTAGTCTATTTTTATAAGGCCTTCATTAATATATACTAATACAGACACGATTAAATACAAGCTCTTTGGTAGCTAAAATGCAAATGTCATATGTTAGAGAGGGTAAGAGCAGAGTTGTAGAAACATCAGGGCTTCTGCATGGTTTTTTTTAAGGGGTCACTACAACCTACCCAGAATCCAGGCTAAGGAAGATGCCATCTAAGGAGTGGTAACTTGAAAAAGAATGGAAAGATTTGAAAATCAGACATTTCACCTTTTATTCCCTTTGTCAATGCAGCCTACAAAGGCCAATAGAATCCTAGGCTGCATTAACGGGGGGATGGAATCAAGATCATGTGAAGAGTTGGTACCATTTTATAATACCTTGGTAAAACTGTAATTGGAATAGTGCATTTAGTTTTGGTCACCACAATATAAAAAAGATGCTGAGACTCTAGAAAAAGTGCAGAAAGAGCAACAAAGATTGGGATGAAGCTAAAACCTAACAACTTGGTTGCAGAAATTGAATACGTCTAGTTTAATGAAAAGAAGGTCTACGGGGACATGACAGCAGTGTTCCAATAGCTATTCTCCAAAACAACTTAAGACAAGAAGCAATTGATGGAAACTAATCAAGGAGAGAACCAACGAGGAGAAATTTCCTGACAATTAGAACAATTAATCTATGGAACAACTTGCCTCTAGAAGTTGTGGGTGCTCCAACACTGGAAGTTTTTAAGAAGAGATTGTCTGAAATGGTTTAGAGTTTCCTGATTTTTTTAAAAAAAATTGATTTATATGCCGGAGACTCAGGGCGGCTTACAATGCGTTAAGCAATAGCCTTCATACTTTTGTATATTTTACAAAGTCATCTTATTGCCCCCACAAACTGGGTCCTCAATTTACTTACCTTAGAAAGAATGAAAGGCTGAGTCAACCTTGAGCCTGGTGAGATTCAAACTTACAATAATTGCAGACAGCTGGAGTTAAATACAATGCATTAGTCTGCTGAGCTATCCAAGCTCACTGGATTGAGGAGGAGGTTGGACTAGAAGCCCCCCTCCCAACACTGTTATTTTGAGAGTAAACTTGTATTTGACTGTAATTCTACTTCACTGTTCTATCCCTATTTAACTGACATTCAAGTCCCATTCAACTACTAAACATAGCTAGTAAATTACTAATAAAAGTTACAATGGAGTTTTTTAAAAGAATACTTACGACCCATAAAATTTTATGAGTAAAAACTTGTTTCCTCTCCAATGGTCATGTGTTTGCATTCCAGGTGTCCAAAACTTACGACCTGTTCCATGTCCTACACTCACATGTCTACAATTTGCAATTTTTTTTTGCTGTTTCCAGCAAAAAGATGCCACATAATGTATAAGCGGATGCTATGTCTAATCTGAAACAAGGCTCTTTTCAGATCCAGCAAATTGGGACAGATATGGCCAACCTTTCCTTTTTTATTTTTGATAATGTAGTGGAATTACAATTATATAGACTATCCTAGGTGGAATGGATTATTCATATCCTTCTCAGTCAGGATTCAAAATCAATGACTAGGCTTCCTTCATGGATTTACCTGCATTGAGACATGGATTGGTGAATGTATCTTTCCTGATCATTTTTGATACTTGCCAGATAATTCAATAATTATATCTTTCTAGATTGCTTTTGGCCCATTTGAGTTATGTAATCTCTCATTTGTTCCTTTATTTTTCCTTTCAATTATGTTCAATTCTTGACAAGTCCCTAAGGTTTTCTTGGCACATTTTTTAGAAGTGATTTGCTATTGCCTTCTTTCTAGGGCTGAGAGAAACTAACTGAATAAGGTCATCCAACTACTTTCATGCCTAAGGTGTGACTATAATTCAGTCTCCCAATTTCTAGCCTGATGTCTTCACACATACTGGCGTTCCCAGTTAGGTGATAATGGAGGAAATAAAAATCATCCAAATGGTTATTAATTTGGTATATTGCAGGGTTTGTTCCTTATTATTTAACATCACCAAGAAGTTGCTGGGACAGTTAATTAGTTTAGAGTATGGTAAAATCAATATGCTGCTGATATATAATGCCACTGAGGATTAACTCAGGGAGTTGTTACCCATTGTCTGGAGGTTGTTAGGGACAGCATAAGAGGAAACAAGAAAAAATGAATTCATGACAGTCATAGACGTTGTTTTTCAGAAACTGTCTGGCATCCAGAGACAACTCTGGATGGGAAGATTTCATTATTTATCTATCAAACTCATACAGTTTTTCAACTCAGCAAATGACTCTGGATGGTGAACAGAATAAAAATACAAAATTTTGCAAATAATACAAAAGTTAAAATACAAAGCAGTTGAGGAGTAAATACTAATACAGTAGTACACTAATACAGCCAAGCACATCCCTGCATAGTTGCAGGTTCCAAGCTTAGGATTCTTCCATGACATGACATAAAATGTACTCCTTATTTGCACGTGACATGAAAAGAGAGAGAGAGTGTGTGTGTATTATACATGTTCCCCATTTTGGCATCATGACTAGCTGTGAATGCCTATGTCTCCAGAGAAAATATGTGGTCAAGGCCTGGCTCAAGGGGATAAAAGTTGTGATTCAGGTAAATTTCCATTACAAGCAGAGCCTTTCCTAGGTATAATTCTCTCTTTCTAATAGTATTCAGGAAGCTCCAAGGTGTTCTTGTGAAAGAATGTGAATTCTCAGAAGTGTAAATAGGAAAGGGGACAGGATCTTGGCTTAGGAAATGCCATGTCATATGATGTTATTGAATTAGAAACTATCCTGTTCCTTTCTAATATCCCCACAGTTCCTGAACTGAAATTATGATACATAATCTTTAATACAAATTTTTACAATTTAAGCTCAATGTTTCAAAAATGGGGAGGGATTTTCTTTTGATAGTTATCAAAAGGTGATTGAAAGCATATCAATTATGCAAAATAAAATTTTGGAGAACTTGCTGTGCAAGATAGGTTATAATTTTCTTGTCAAAGAGTCAGAAATCCATGATATTAGATGAAAGGAGAATGCAATTTTACAATATTGTTTTTTAACAGTAGAAATCTAGTAACACAATATAATAGCAGTGGAGTAGATACTGATAACTTGAGCAATTAGGCCATTCACTAACTAGGTTCATTCATAAGCCATAATATGATTTGTTTGGTTTTGGTTGGCTGTTGTGTATACTCAGCCAATTGTACTTCACTCAGTAATCTACATTTTATGCCATCTTGACTCCTTGAATTATTTATTTATTTATTAGTTCGATTTATATGCCGCCCTTCTCCGGAGACTCAGGGCGGCTTACAATGCATTAAGCAATAGCCTTCATACTTCTATATATACCTGCTTAGTAGGGCTTTTGCCCCCCCCCCCCCGAGCGGTGTTCTTTTTTATACAAAGTCAGCTTATTGCCCCCATAATCCGGATCCTCATTTTAGCTACCTTGAAAGGATGGAAGGCTGAGTCAACCTTGAGCCTGGTGAGATTTGAACTTGCAGTAATTGCAGGCAGCTGGCAACTAAGTGCTACTTTAATAGCACTTAGTCCCCTGCGCCACCAGGCTCTTAGTTCAAGGAATGTTAATGGATGAGAATGCTTCAGTAATATGTCATATGTAGCTATTCCATTTGTTCTTACTATTAGGTCTAAATGTAGCTATAAGGCAGTCCCTACAGCCACTTTTAAGTGACTTGGAAGAACATTAAATAGTTAGCTGTTTAGTTGGTTTTGTTTTAAATGATTTTGCAGCCAGGGAAGAGAAAGAGATGCTTGTGCATGTTTTTCCTCAGCTCCCCAATCCCTGACTTCCACTATGCCCAAACATCTGCTGAAGAGCTGGGGTGATGTGTATAACATAAACCCTCTGACTTACCAAGTAACTACTACTGGAATGCAAGTACAAAAGCCTAGGACTGTATTGTCACAATACCTGATTTGATATTTTCCTCACCTTGATTACTATGCACTTTCTTGCTAAATTGGAAATATCACACCTTTGGTATAAATTCTAGAAGATCAAGTCTGTTGAATGAGCATCACAAATATATATATTAAGTATGATAGATTATTTACATAGAATTTTAGAAGTCAGTACATAATGGTTACTTTTACACAAGATAATAGGTATTAAAAGAAATAAAAGGTGGATGTTGAGAGCAAGCATTTTAACCGAGATGGAATTTCAATAAATGGTAAAGAGAGAAATGGAAGCCTTCTTTAGGATCAATGACAATAAGGAAACCTCGATACAGATTTTGTGGGATACAGCGAAAGCGTATATGAGAGGGTTAGCAATTAAATACACTGCGGGGAAGAAAAGACAGAAACTTAAGGAGAGGGAAATATGGACAATGAAGCTGCGGAATGCAGAGAAGAATTTACAGACTAATCTATTAGATGCTAAAGCTAAGGAAGCAGTAGATGCAAGTAAACATCAACTCATATTACTAGATCAGGAGGAAATAGCACATAATATTAGAATGGCCAGACAGCATCACTTTGAACATGCCAATAGGGCCAGCCAGTGGCTGGCTTATAAACTAAAGAAGGAAAGGGAAAGTAGATGGATAGATCAATTACAGGACAAGACGGGAGTCGTATGGGTAGATAATGAATGGAAAAAAGGGATCGCACAGGAATTCTTTTCACAACTCTATGCTAGTGAGCAAGTGCCAGATAAGAAAATTAAGGTATATTTGGAACAGTTGGATCTTCCCAAATTCTCAGAATCAGTCAAGAAGTTGAATAAGGAGATTATGGAAGGAGAGAGAGAGATTGCGATCAAGAGGCAGAAGACCGGTAAAACCCTGCACAGATTTATAAAACGTTTCCAGATTTGTACATAAAATATATGAAGGAAATTTTTAATATGGTGTTGATGGAATCTAAGGCCCCCAAATCATGGCTAGAGGCCTATATCTCTCTAATACCTAAGGAAGGAGTGGACCAAACACTTATACATAACTATAGACCTATCTCACTTTTAAAGCCGACTACAAAATTTTTGCAGCTGTAATAGCAGCTAGATTTAAGAAATATCTTAGTGAATTTATTCACATAGATCAAAATGGTTTTCTACCAGCTAGACAGTTGAAAGATAATGTACGGATTATAATGGATGCCCTGGAATATTTCGAGGCCCACTCTGAGAAGCAGGTGGTGTTCCTCTTTTTGGACGCCCAGAAAGCCTTCGTTAGGGTCAAGTGAAATTATCTAATATTACAATGGAGGCTGGCAATTATTTCATTAATGCAATCCAGGCAATTTATAATCAACAGAAGGCCAAGATTTTGGTTAATGGAGAAGAGTCAGAGGAGGTGACGATAGTGAAGGGAACGAGACAAAGCTGCCCACTCTCCCCATTATTGTTTATATTCACGCTAGAACCTCTGCTTAGGATAATAAGACAAGAGGTGAGCATAAGAGGACTAAGGATCTGAGAACAAGAATATAAGGCCAGGTGTACGTGGACGACCTGGTCTTTGTCCTGGAAGATTCACTAATCTCCGGAGGGCGACTTATTGATATAATACAGAAATTTGGTGAAGTAGCCGGATTACAAATAAATAGGACAAAAGGTTACCCTATATATGTAATGGGACAAATTTATTTCCTTCTCGCATTGTGATGTAGACCATTATAGAGTTAACGTTTGTTGGATGTATAAGACAAAAAAAAAGTCTGTTGAATTAGCATCACAAATATATATATTAAGTATGATATATTATTTACATAGAAATTTAGAGATCAATACATAATGGTTACTTTTACACATGATAAAAGGTATTCTACCCATAATTTATGTAAATTATGTGTGCTATTCATTTACTACTTCACATTTTGGTCCTTGACCATAATAGATATTAGGAAAGTTTGGTTTTCTGAAAACACATAGGGGAATTTGACTTCCTGTGTTGTGATGGCTGCATTTTAGCAACTTTTCAAAGGTGAAGATAATATCTATATAGTTCTAACACTTTTGTGATTAACACTTAACTGAGTGAAACAATGCATCATACAGCAAAGCATGTCAAGTGAGATAACTAAAATGGGGTAACTTACAGAATGCATCCAAAATCCAGAACTCATGATTCCTGTAAAATTGAAATTTGGGAAACTTTATAAAACATTTTATGACATACTACAAAACGTCATAAAACATTTTTTGTGGTCAACTCCTCACGTGTGATGGTTCTACACAATTCAACATGTGCTATGTTTCAAGGCAAAGATCTCTCTGAATATCTCCCTGAATTTTTGATAATTTTTCCAATGAAGGCAACACATTAGAGCTCTATCACTGTTGAAGGCACTGAGGAATCTGGTAAGGAAATATCTATGAAAGGATGATAGCAGATCATGGGTTCTTACAAAATTCTGATATACTGTGCTGACTATTCAGCTCTTCACTAAAAAAAAACCAAACCTCTCCACTACTGATGTGATTACAGAAAAAAAAATTACTGCTACTTTAATATAGTCATATCTTGATTTACTTCTAAAAGCTTAGAAGGCACAGCTAATCTTCCTTTTTTTTCCATAACAATTTTGCAAAGTGTATTAGCTCACAATTGTACTGCAGGAACAATTATCCTCCAGTCATCATCTGATGAGCTTTATGGCCTGAGGGAAATTGAACTAATTGAACTATGGATTCCCACATATAGCAATCTAATTGCTATATCATGCTATCTGTTCATGTTCACACACATAACCAGCATTACTAGTTTTTACCACTACTCATGAAGTGAACAATGTTATTAATAAGGTCAGTAAGATCTAATTTCTGCCTATTTTTAGTTTTGTTCCTGGATTATTGGCTTGAAGATTTAAACAAATTAAAGAAACAACAAATAGAGAAGGGTAATATGTTTAAATCATTGTTGCATTTATTCTGTATCTCAGCAGTTATAGGAACATTTCAAGATACATATTAAAATGTTGTTAAGTAGCATCAATTTCAGTATTTATGACTTTGCCTTCCAAATAGACAGCCCCTTGTATTTCTCTTCATCAAACTCAAAATCATTTGATAGCTCGGGTTGCCAGTTCAAGAAACAGTAACTACATATTTCTATCACTTATGGGAAATATTGCAATAATAAAGATGAATATATTACCAAAACTACTATTTCTATTCCAGACAGTATC
This sequence comes from Coluber constrictor foxii, assembly GCA_038048745.1. NCBI lineage: Eukaryota > Metazoa > Chordata > Lepidosauria > Squamata > Colubridae > Coluber > Coluber constrictor. The sequence continues at coordinate 80,057,445 of CM075961.1, forward strand.
GATAAAAATTGAAGAGAATTACTTTCAACATCTTAATAAGATAACAAGGAAATTTATACGGCAAGGGAAAAAAACAAGAATAAGCATAAAAATGCTCCAGAATATGAGACTACGCGGAGCATTTGGACTCCCGAATTGGGAACTATATTACCAGGCAGCAGCATTGACTTGGATGAAGGAATGGGTTGAATTAAGAAATATAAGACTATTAACACGATTTACAACTGGGAAAGTCATGATTTACAACTGGGATGGCATGCATTCTTATGGTGTGATAGAAATAAGATACATACATACATTATGTACATACCTACAAAGACAATATATAAGGAATGCACTGTTATTGGTATTGGAGAAGGTTAGAGATAAATATTATGTGAAAATACCAATATGGTTATCAACAATGGAAGCTTTAATACACCCAAATGTTTTTAATTTTGGAAATATTGTTAGATACAAGGATTTATTAACAGATAAGGGGTAATTGAAAAGGAAACGAGAATTGGAAGAACGGGATTGAGTTGGATTGGTATATGTATATGCAAATACAAACAAGATATTAAAAAGATGCTAAATTATATGGTTTTTACTCAGAAAAGGCAAAGCTGAATAGGATACTCACAGGAATAGATGATAAATTAATTTTAAAAATCTACAATTTCTTACTTGGCATTGAATTGGAGGAGAAGCAAGTAAAGGAAACAATGATAGCCTGGGCAAAGAATTTTGGATATTCAATTGATTTAGATAAATGGCAATGGTTATGGGAAAGGAATTATAAGCTAACAATGTCCACTGCATATAAGGAAAATCAAGATATAATGTTTTACAGATGGCATATGCCTCCTGAGAAACTGGCAAAAATATTTAAGGATAAATCAACTAAATGTTAGAAATGTCACCAGTTACCAGGTTCATATTATCATATGTGGTGGACATGCTCAGAAGCTAAAAACTATTGCAATAAAATTAAGATATGGCTGGAAGAAATTATACAACAACGTATTGATTTAAAACTAGAGCTGTTCCTACTGAGTATCCTCCCAGAGAAAATTAGTAAAGAAAATATCTATTTGATTATACATGTAATAACAGCTGCGAGGATTGTTTATACACAAAATTGGAAAGCAGAGAAAATACCTTTGGAAGGATTAAAAAATAATTTAGATTGTGGAGAAATGAATAGATTAACTTTGATGATTAAAGAAAAAGAGGATTCAGAATACTTTAAGATATGAAATCAATTTTACCATTGGTTTGAAAAGAGATACAAATAAGTAAATTAATAGTTATGTATAAAATTGCTCCAATTAGAATATTGTGTTAGTGAAGAATTGTTGTAATGGACTTGGTGAGAATGAAGATAGAAAAACAACAAAAAGAAGAAGTTTTGGAGACAGCACCAAGATGTCACATGGAAGGAATGACTGATCTATTAAATGTTTGTTTACAAAATAAAAAAAACTTTATTTAAAAAACCAACTACATATTTCTACTTATATATGACACTTATCCATCAGTATATTAAACTTCGATGATGTATTGCCTCTAATAAGAGTTTAGCAAATCAGAATTTAATTCAACAAACCATTTTTAAGCAAACCTGGGATGATATGTGAATCAGGCTACTAGTATGCAAAAATGAATTTTACTTTAATGTGAGAGAAAAAGCTAGTCTTCTTAATATCACAATTTCTGTTCTGCAGTCTCCTTGAGCTTCTGCCAATCTAAATTAGAGATAATCAGCATTTAAAGTGATCTACGGTTATGAAATTTAGGATAATCTTTGTACATCAAGTTTAATAGTATGATTAAATTAGTAAAATAATTGAAAATACATGGAAAGGTCCTAGACAATGAGGACTAACCTATTATACATCAAGGTGAAATTTTGTCAGTATCAAAATGTCTGGAATACTTCTTTGCTTATATTTAGGGAGCCTTTGTCTCTCATCATCTTGCCACTTTTGCCTTTTGCCTAGTTGTTTCTGTTTGGGCACATCTGGCAAACCGATCTGGTGCGATCCAAAAGAACCAATCTTGTCTCTCTGACCTTTAACAAAAGTAAGTTCCTTCAATGTTATCTTCATCTCTTTAGGGCAGGTACAGTTAAAGTGATCTTTTTGTAATGGGATCATGCATTTAAGAATGGAGATAAGAACATTGACTTTTCACAAGCATCTTGTTTCCCCTTTTCATTCTAACTCTTCCCTAGATGCATTTATTCATTAAATTTTTATCCCACCTTTATTACATTATAAGTAATACAAGGTGACAAATATAGGTAATATTCTTTCCTCATCCTCTTTCCCCAATAACAACCCTATGCCAGAGTTGGTCTGAGCAAGAGTAAATGGCTAAAATCACCCAGCTGATTTCATGCCTAGAACTCACAAGCTGGTTTCTAGGCCAGTACTTTAACCACTACACATTGAAAAGGATCCAAGAAAATGGCCATTATTCCACTTCCAATGACATCATTAAATGGCTTCTTATAGTCCATGGAAGGCTAGGCAGTTCCAGTTCTTAACAACTTCAGCATTGCCTCCCTGATCTTTCATATGCTCCCTGAGCATATGAAACTAGTTTTCAAGTTTTAGGCAAAGAGTTGATCTGATTGGCTGGACTTTGCATATCCTGAAAGGTTAGATATTTTGAATTGTAACCTGGTAGCTTATTTATTTACCTTTTAATAACCAGTTTTAATTTGATGGCATGGTGCTAGTAATATGTCTTAACTATTACATTCTGGCTTTCACACATTGACATTCTGACAATGTCATCTTTGTCTATCTTGTGCAAAATAGATGAACCCACTGAATTTTAGTAAGTGCATATCCTGTAAAAGTCTGCATCAAAAAATAGGGAGAATAATGCTTTGTTAAAACATTGTTTTGGCAATGCCCTAAAATTGTTTACACATACACACAAATTACTATACATATTATTCAATTGAGATATAGTTTATGGTTTAATGTTATTAGACTTCCATATTATTTTAACCTACTTACCTATTACATGACAAATGATAATTGGACAATCAAAATGAATTCATGTTCTTTCTATTGCTAATTTATGGTCCCAATTATTTAGTGAATTAAAGTTCTGATATTACTTTATTACAACCATTATGAATGGTTGTAACAAAATATGGTAATTATTGAAACTGTTCAGAGGTGGGATTCACTTACTTTCCCTACTGGTTTGCAAATGGGAGCGCACGTACGCTTCACTCGCTTGTGCCACCTCTGTGCATGCACACAGCCTTCACATGCACAGTAGTCGCACATTACATCTGAGCGGGTAGGCGGAGCCTCCCGCAATCACAGCTACCAATTTATTTATTTATTTATTTATTTATTTATTTATTTATTTATTTATTTATTTATTTATTTATTTATTTCAATTTATATACCGCCCTTCTCCCCAGGAGGGGGACTCAGGGCGGTGAACAACCAAATTAAAACACATATAATACAAATATTAAAAGGACTTAAAATTAGATTAAATCGATTGGCGTTCCAAAATAAAAGTCTCAATTTGCGCAATCCAGACAGAATCGGCTGAATCCCATCACTGAAACTATTATGTAAAATGCAAAATAGTATACCTACTTGATTGTCTAGAATAGGCAGCTGAAGGAGTTAATCAAATCAAATAAAGTATATAAGAGAAAACCATATAGAAAGGTTTTTCTTTTTCCCTTTTCTTTCTTTTTCTGTTCAATCAAATAAAATTTTAAAAAACAACAAAAACAACTGGGAATACTATTTAGTTTTTGAATTAAAGACTTTTTGAGATAGAATCATAAATAATATCATGATCACATGATAAATTTATACTCAGTGATTCCAGTCTAAAAGCTGCAGATATTTCTCCCAGAAGTCATGAGCAAATACACGTATCAGTATCTAGGATAAATTTATAGTTAAGCAAGTTTTAAATTGAGTTACTACTGGAGGAATGTAGATTGGCTCAAACTACAATATCACAGTATATTAAATTAAAATACTTCTGTTTGCAATTTGATTCACATACATTAGCATTTAAAATTAATGAATTGTGAATAATATGTATTTTGAATGATTTTACAATACTTTTAATAAATAGAGTACTGCTTTTAAAGAGTGTCACTAGATGCAGTAATTCTGGAATTGGAATATGGCTTGGAATATTTCATATTAACCAATGAATGGATTAAGAGTTTGAAAAACAGAAATCTGTTTATGATATTTATTTTATTATTAAAATTTATATTATGATGATTAATTCAAAAGTACTTTTACACATTTATTAAACACCTTAGAAGATTTTTTATAAAGGACTATCAACATTTCACAGGCGGCAGTGGTGGGTTGCTACCGGTTCGTGCAAGATCAGGCGAATCAGTTAGTGGCAGCAGCAGGAGGCTCTGCCCACCTGCCTGGACGCTTCTGGCACAGAAGCATCTGCGCATGTGCAGAAGTGCTCTGCGCGCACATGAGCGCGCACACCAGCAAAATGGTAGCAATGGGATTTGGAACCCGCCCCTGACAAGTGGTATAGAATAGGCAAGGGGACACTTATTCATGCAATATGTATGTATTCTGCTATTGCTCCATTCTGGTTTAATATCTGTAAATTTGACACATTCTATATTCGAGATATCATATATTTGACAAATTATTACAAATGAATGAAGTGGGAATGGGATTCTTTTTTTAATTTTTATTTATTTATTTAAATCAATACATCAGAAAAAAAATAATCAGAAAAATGATCGCGACAGGAACTTTACATGATATTTACACTTTATAAAAATATTTAAACTTCAATCAGATTTAACCTACATTGAACATAATCCTAGTTATACTTGACCTTTTGAGAGTTTATTATTCAACCAAGCGTACCATTTGTCTCAACATTGGTAATATACGGAGTCCTTTTGATCTCTCAATGCTTTAGTTAGTCTGTCGGCTTCCGCATAGTCCATGATTTTCTCCAAAATTGAATCTTCAGCCGGCAGGTCTTTCCCCTTTCAATGTTGGGCAAAACATATTCTTGTTGACATGGTAATAAATACACATAAACACCATATATCTGTGCCTAAATTGTCTGTCCTAATATTCAGTAAATAATACTCTGGTTTCAGAATTAAATTGTATCCTGTAATTTCCAAGATAACTGTAACTGTATGATTTTCCAGAATTCGGTCGTCCTGGGACAGGTCCACCACACCAACAATCTCCCCACATTTCCAACAATTTGGGGAAAGGTTTGAATACATTTTGGAGAGCCGAGCAGGCGGGAGATGCCATCTATACAGCATCTTGTACACGTTTTCTTTATAAGAGGTTGCCCACAAGAATTTCGTATGTTTAAGCCAGATTTCTTCCCATTTTGCCATGTCAATTGAATAACCAATATTTCTCCCCCAGGGAATGGGATTCTTAAGTGTGTGTGGAGAAAAGCGATGGAAGCAGAAATTATTGGTTTCTGAATGAATGTGGTTTGAAAATGAAAAAGTACTAGGTTGAGGCAGTTTGGCCATACAGGGAGGAAAAAAAAAACAATCCAATTTCAAATATATGAAAGAAGACTGGAAGGAATGGAAGGAGAGGGAAGTATGAAGCAATGTATGAATATGTTGGATGCAAAAGAGTTATGGAAAATAAACAATGTTGATATAAATTATCCATTTCCCCCTTTTTTTTCTTTTTTAATTTCTACCTCTCACTATTTCCTATTCTTTTTGCCCTTTGCATTATGTTGCTTATCTAAAAAGAGAATAGCACAATGGATAAGTATGTAGCAATAAAAAATAAAGTAGGGATATTTATCACATTAGGCTACTTTCTTTTCCAACTATACTACAAAAGACCACGGGCCTGACTAAAATACAACAATAAAATAAAATTTAAAAATAAGATAAAAAAATCCTTGCCAGTGACAGCAGCTAACATCCCTACACCTTCTCTCACCACACTAGATCTGTACCTTTACTTGCAAAGCCTATAAAAACCCCGTTCTGCCTCCTTTCCTCACTGCAACCAAACTCTGATTGGTAAAGTTGAACAAGCAACCTTTTCCATCTTTTTTTAAGGAGAGTGGTGATAGACTGTGTGTGTGAAACGCATCGCACTTCCCTTCTTCCTGTCCAGAAGTCATCTTCTTCCCCTTCCCCATCTATCTGAGGGAGTATCGTACTGGAATGCTTTCCTGGCAGTGTTGCATTTCAGTGGCTCCTGAACTGCTTTCAATCAAAAGACTAAGTGGTAGATATGATTTGAAGAAATATTGTACTAGAGGATCGGGTCAAGGGCCCTGCCTTGTTAGGTATTCCCACAATTTTACACCCCCCCCCCAACCTTCGGGGAAACACAAGCAAAGGGAGGGATAAACCCGAGGTATCAGCATCCAACCGTCCTTCGGCCCCTCCCCTAATCTGTGACCGACAATTTTCCGTCCAACCACGTCTGACCCTGTCCTCTGCGAAGCCAATGGGGAGGGAGGAGGGCGGAAGACTTCCCACACCCACTTCAAGGCTGGTTGAGCTGTGCAGGTAGGTGTTGGGGGTATGGGAGTAGCTTCTCCAGCTGGTGCAAATAGGAGGGAGCAAAGACAGAGGGGCGATTAAAGGGGTGAGTGGTGGGGTGGGAGGCAGGTGAAGATGTGGGAATGGGGGAAAACGGGGTGGGGGCGTAACGTTGCAGATGCATGCTCCCGAGGAGGAATGTGGCTGGAAAACGGAGGCGCCCCCCCCCCATACCGTATCCCATCCACGCACACACATGTCCACTCCTTTCCTGCCATAGATTGCAGGCCGAGTAACAGGGTAGCCCCGTTCCTTCAACTTTGATTGAGCGGGAGGAAAATGGGGAAAGAAGGGGGCGACGCTGCCCAGCCGAGCTTTTGCAACTGCTGTAGCAGAGACCGTCTGGACAGGCCAGGAACGGGAGGGAGGGAGGGAGGAGAAACGGAGTTGGGGGGGGGGGAACGGGACCGAATTAAGAATATTATGGTTTGAAGGATACCTCCGTAGAATACCTCAGAAGTGAATTTGGGCTGTCAAAAATCCAAGGGATCGGAACTTTGGAAGTTCTTCTCGATTTGCGAAAAGCAAAACAATCGGAACAGCCTCTGTCCCTCCGCCCACCCACATATACCGTCTACAATATTGGTACGGGCAAGTGAAAATGATGGCGAGTCAAGCAAGGCCCCGCAGTCCTCCTCAGGGAATCTATAGAAGCGAGGATTATCTAAGGGCAATGCTGCTTGTGGCCTCCCTGGATTTTTGGACTAGGCTTGTTTCTAGTTGGAGTCGGGATTATAGTCCAGATTCCCCCCCCCCCTCTTCCACTTGCCACAGCAGTGCCCATCACTTCTGTCATAAGAGCCATATACAGAGTGACAGCATTCCATTGTACATATTTCCACAGAAATATAAGTTATGTGGGGTTTGATATTAGTTAAAAGATATGGGAATGTGGTAAATTTCCTTCTCTACTGACCAAGTTCAGGCATCCCTTTTGTAGGGATAGGGCCTCAGAATCCTGACTCTTGCTAATGATATTGCTGGAATACTTAGCTTTTTAAAAAGTCGTATTTGTGGAGATTTAAACAGGAGTTCTGATTTAAGTTAATATATATAGAGAGAAGAAGATACTTGAACTCTTGATTTTATACCAGGAGCAGGAAGGAAGCAGAGAAAACGTGGGTCTTGCATTAGATTTATGACTCCTAACATTCATAAGTTGGCTGGAGATGATAAATGTCAGATAGGGGAAGGCATAGAATTATGATAAAAAGATGGGATTAGCTGTTATCTTTCTGTTGTAATTGGGCTGTATTGAAATATCACCAAAAATAGAAATATCCCATATGTTTAAAATGAGATAAATTTGATTGCTTTAAGTGTCTTATCAGTCCCTCATATTTGCATTACTTCACTGATTGTGTATATATGTAAACAATTTTTGAAGAAAATGACAATGCATGTCTTTAAAGAGATTTGTTTGAAAACAGAATGAAAATACTAGTCAAATGAAAATTCAGCTCTATAACCCTAACTCTAACATTAAAAAAATATCTAAAAGAACAGTCCATTTGCTGCTAGTGTTATAGAACTTATTTAATAAAAGTGAATAAGATTGAAATTTAAAAGTACTAATTTGTAGAAACAAACCTTTCTCTTTTATTACATATCTGCTCCTGACAGAAAGTAATTTAATAATATCCAAGGGAAAGTGAATTTTGTTACACTGTAAAAGTGATCTTGTCCCTTGGGTGAAATTTTTTTGAATTTACTGCACATTAGGAGACAAATGTACAAGTATTTTGAACAAATATACATGACTATATATAACAGTAATAGATTAAAAAAGTATCAAAATATTTTTAAATACTGGGGAGTGAGGGGGGAAGGGGGGCAGAGGGTGAGGGGGGAAATGTTTGTATTTCTGATAAAACTTTTTTAATAAAAAATATTTTTAAATACTTACAAAAAGTTACATGTACATGTATAAAAATTAGAAAAAAATTATATAAAGAGGATAGAAATTTAAAGGAAGACTGTATAAATCATGATTGAATTCTTGATGTATTTCTCACATGGGTATGGGTATCTTTGATTATCTTAGTATAATCTTATGGAGTGCAGATAATGTAGTTGATACTAGTTTCTTATTAAATAAAGCAGGGAATGAAAGAAAAATAAATATCAGGGCCATACATTCATTACATATTTTATAATCTTAGTTTAGTGGTCTCATACTTTCATTAAGTATGTTAATTTTATATGATACAATCAACTGTTAGGAAAAGTTATTTTGTCAAGTTATTTGGACATGACATTTCTGCTTCCATTTTCATTTTAGAATAAAAACAACTTTCTAAAATATAAAACAACTATCAAGAATAAATTACATGCATTAGCAAAAGATTAAGGATATTATTATATTGACATTGATTTTGCTGAAAAAAAATACTTTCTATTGTATGTATTTCTTACTGTTTGAAGAAAAGCATACAGTAGATTCATTATTCAAGCAAATTATGTACTAATCTTGGATACAGTTGGAAAGTAAACTCATCTGTTGCAATTTTCCCACCTGGAACCCTTCAATATATTTGACTGATATAATAATTTCTAATACAAATTATTGAGAGAGCTTCCAGGTTGGAAGTACAATATTTGAATTTGCAAAAAAGGAAGAACTGTTGCTGTGCCAATGGAGGGTGTGAAATGGCTAGCAACCAAAATTGTTATGTTGTCACTTTCTGTTAAGTTATTGATAATGGGGAAAAATGATGTCCAAAGCTTAATTTTATTAAGGTACTAATGTTATGAAACATTTCATCTCTAAGAAATAAAAATAAGATGCAATGGGATAAGAATATCTAGATGTAGCTTAACAGCAACTTTCTCAAAGCAAACTATAGTTTAGCATAGATACAAATTATTTTAACTGGATTTCTTATTGGAAATTATAGCTTCTTTCAAGAAAATATAACTAATTTGAGAAAATCAGACTTCTCTATGCAGATTGTATGAATACAGAAACTTGCAATGGATCCAAGAGTGAATATTCCATGTGTAATCTTTTGTGTCTTACACTACTAAGCAGTCCAGGCTCTTGAGGTGTAGAAGGGGCAATGTGGAAGTAGGAATGCAGACTCATGTTTCTACTCATGTTTCTACTGTGTCTTTCTAGATAACATAATCTTTCTTAAAACATGTTTAATATTAAAATCAGTTTCCAAACTACAGCATGAAAACCAGGTATCTGATTTCTTACTCTAATTTCTTATAATAAATAATAGTTCTTTAATCTCAAATCACTCGCTGTATTCTGTGTATTTGATCAAAAGGGAGATGCACAGTGAATTTAAGATGTATCTGGGATATGAAAATAACTCCCAAGAAGAAGGCTTCATAAAGTTTGATCTTGAACAATTGGGATGGATTTTGTATCTGACACAATAATCATGATTAGTTGGCAGAAAGAATATGGAAAAGTTGAGGGATCAGAGTTGGCTCTATCATTAGGCAAAATGAGAACTGTCGGGTGATGTGGGACAAAAATGATTAGAGTTATGATTACCATATGAAGTGTACAAACATTTCTGTTATCCTCAGTTGTGGAAGCTATTACCAACTGTGAAATAAGATTCAGCTGCTAACCTCATCAGTTACTACCAGTTATGTAGAATGGAGGGGCAGCTATTTTGTTCTTTACCTTTGTCCTCTCCCAGGAATAAATGATGCAGGCATATATATGTGTGCTATAAGGATTATTTTAACAGAGATAGCTGTGTTTATATAATATAGTAAGCCACAATTTGCTTATAGTTGATTTAGGGAATAATTACAACTGAATTTGCAAAATACATTCAATTGTATACTATGATTTTAATTGCCACATTAGCTAAATTTGGACAACACATTAAGCCACAAATAAATTATGTTTTGGTTTAGCATGTATGGACCAAACAAATGCATATTTGTCCATTTCGTAATTTTGCCATTTTAAAAATTTTGTGTAAAAGATAACAGCACAGATAACTGCAATTTATGCTCTATACAGTCCATATATTTGCACTGACAAAATGTTTTCTCTTACAGAGGAAAAAAATATTCCTTCTCAGAATTGGAGACATCTACAGAGATATTCATACTTTTAGCAGTTAAACTTTTCTTTCTGGAATTGCTTGGACATTTTGAACAAAATGGATTTTGCAGCAGTGTTCTCTAGGGTAAGTTTGTAATGCTTCTCCTGTTTATTAGTAACTAACGTGTTATCTAGCAGAACGTTAATTTGAATCAAGACTTTGTCCCTGAATTGTCTTAAATTAACCATTGAAGGGAGAATTTATTTTAAAATAATGAATCTTGTGGTTAACAATTAGTATCTGTACTATTGGCAGTGCTTAATTTCAGTACAAACTACATCTTTTAATTAGGGAAATATAATGAAAATTTCTGAAGTTGATTGTTGATTTTGTTGTTGTTGAAGTTGATTTTGGGAATTCCTTTTTCCCTATGTTTAGCTAGCTGGAATACTTTTAAATTGTGGTTCCATTTCAGTCACTGTAGAAAACTCTAGATTTTCACTGATCCTTATCGTGACATTTTAGAGCTCAATTACTACATTAAAAATTTGGCATAATAATTATGCATGTTTGCATTAATATTTATTGTGCACCTTGCCACCGACTGCTTACTCTTGTAAATATGTTGACAATGCAAGTTGATATCTACAAGTAGGGGGGATTGTATTAGAAGACCATTTCCATTGCAGAAATTGAAAACTGTTGCAGAAATTGCAGCTACTCACATTTTAAAGATACTTTGATTTAATAAAGTATATTTTGATTTAAGAAGAAATATGTTAGTGACTGTGTAGGATTATGGTACTGTGTTTCTCTGAAAATAATAACCAGAAAATAAGCCCTAGCATGATCATTTAAAGAATGCTCATAATACAAGCCCTACCCCCAAAATAAGCCCCAGTTAAAATCATCACCCCTGGGAGGGCGTGGCCAGCACTGAAAGTGGCAAGCGCACAGGGGTTGATGACATTCAGCAGCAGCCGCAAGCCACCAACTCATTGGCCTGCACACTCTGGAACTGCACAGCCCATGCAATGCAATTGAATCTGAGTGCTGTGACCACCAGGCTGAGCCTGGAGGCTCAGCTGCGGGCAGGCAAAGACAGATGGTTGGATGGAGCTCAACCCCCCCATCCAGGCTGATCACCCTGTTAAAGTGGTTCCCTGAAAATAAGCCCTAATGCATCTTTTGGAGTAAAAATAAATAAATAAAACTGGGTCTTATTTTCAGGGGAATAGGGGTATTAAGAATTGTGTATTCATGTTTTTCAGATTTTGGAACACAGACATTTCTAATATTGGCTGTTTAGTATTAATTTTGCTACTATTTATCTATTCGATGGAAATATGCCTTTATGATTCTGATGTTTCAGGGATAAATTTTTTGATTTGTAGATTATGATTAATTCTTTTTCTATTATACGGAATAGGAAAAATTAATTGACATTAATATAGTTTAGAACATAAAGATAAGAATGTTTGTTCAGTATTGGATTAAACCAGGGATTATCGAAGTGTAGTTTACAACCTGATAAATAGTCATACGGAAAATTTAACAATGGGTGTAGTTTTGGGTGGATTTGTCCTGATTGAGAAGGATTCTGCTAAAACTCACTCTCACTATACCTCAACAAGTTGACAGCTCTGGCTTTGACATACACTATATTTCCAACTCTGAACTGATATCGAACTTTGTTCTGCTCTGTTGAACAAGCTCACAGCAAGTCAAAATGTTCTATAATTGTTGCTCTAATATGAAAATTTTGATTAGAAATAAATGTGGAGCAAGAAATGAAATTGTGGCTCAAAAATAAAACCCAGATGTTAGGAATTATACCAAACTGAAGGAATTTATTCTTCCTATTATATATAATTTTTTTCATTGTTTATTTCCAGTGACAGTGTTATAAAGTTTTACTTTATAAGTTCCTCTTACTCCTACATTGGCACATACCTCTATGAGAGTTTTTAGAGCTGATATATGAAGTAAAATGTATTTATTATGACTTGTATATTTATTTCCCAAATCTTACCCCAGTGAAAGGGTACTAATGGATTTGAGAATCTCAGATTGAACAATAATGGAACCTGAATAATTTTATCTTTTCAGTTGTATTAAGCCAGCCTAGTTTTTTATTTCTGTACTTAATAAAGAAACCATATGCAGACATGATTCACATAACATATCAAAACACGGTTTCTTTAGTAATAACAATATTAGTCTGCATATCCACAGTACCATAAATCATATTTCTACATTAATCCAGTTAATGGAAACTCACAAAGCAATAAACTTATAATTGCAATTATTGCTAAAAAATTGGGAGAGATTGCTCTAGGTTAAAATTTTTATACTGTGGTTTGGGGTTCTATGCATAGTGAAATAAGCTATTAAAGTTTCTGGAAAAAGATTGCTGATTAGATAGGTTTGTTGTTATAGAAATGTCTAGTATATATTATTATGTAAAAGTAAAAAGTTGAGGTTGTATGTTTCTACCTTACTCTACTGCACAAAAAACCCCAAACTTCCAATAAACTTGGAAGTCAATGCTTTTCTTTTCCCCTTTACCCTCACTTTTTCCTCTTTCCCTTCTCCTCCCCATTTTCTGATGATATCCATTTTTCTTTGTATGTCTGTATTTCATATTTTGATAAATGGATAAAAATTTGAACCCAGGGAGTTTCTCTAAAAAAACAATATAAATATCTTATTTTAATAGATTTCTGCACCACATTCTATATTCAAGATATCATAATTGAAAAGCACTTGTTAGATTATCCCTAGGGCAGTGATGGCTAACCTTTTTGCCATCACATGCCAGGAGTGGGGTGGTGGTGTTGCACACGCATGTGCCCACACCCATAATTCTATGTGCCCCATGCATGCATGCACGCACAACCTCTCCTGCTCCCCCACTCCTGGCATACAATGGCCTGGTAGGTCCGTTTTTCTCTCTCACCAGGCTCGAGCCTTTCTAGGAGTTCCAGTGGGACCAGAAGGCCCATTTTTTGCTCTCCCCAGGCTCCAGAGCCTCTCTAGGAGTCTGAGGAGGGCTAAAACGGCCTTTTCTGCTCCCTCAAAGGCCCTCTGGAGGCCAAAAATGGCCCATTTGCCTACTTCTGGTGGGCTCAGAAAGCCAGGGCTGAGATCACATGCCCACCAATATGGCTACCATAGGTTCACCATCCCGACCCTAGCCTATGTGCAAGCAGAACAGCTGAGATAGATTTTAGTTTATAGTCACTTTTGCAAATGAAATGTGTAAATTCTCAGGTGCTAGTTACATTTGTTTTTATATGCTGTAGTGAAAGATGAAATCCTGTGCGCCAGTAAGTTGTAAAAAAAGTTAGTGTCATGGAACAGATATTCCAAAGTCCTGTGTTGTTTGCTAGCTTAGTCCAGATTTACAGAACAAAAGAGAACAAAACTGTATTAAAGTGACCAAAAGCTAAAGCTGCTACGTTAAAGAGTATCTATCATTCTAGATCCAGAAATATGGTATATGCTAACTCATTACTTAAGATGATTTTAGAAAAACAGTTTATTATGCCTCAAGAGAAGTATAAATTACCTATTAAGTAACTGCTTCTTAGGAGACTTTAACAGGATTCAGTTTAATTCCAGCTGTTGGTTTATCTGTTGCCTGGCCACAAAGGTAGTGCAGCTCTATTTAGAGCGCAAATCTGTTAGAACTTGTAACCCTAAATGTGGAAAGTAAGCTGCCTGAGAAAATAAAGAAGAGTCACATCTAAGCCAGAATTTTGCTGGCTGAATGTTTTCCTAATATTGTCACTTTTCTGCCCTTAACATTTGAAAGGGCAGATCTTTGATTCTCCCCATCTCCTGATTCAAATATCAAGCAATCAAATATTGCTTGATGCTAAAACAGAATCAAGTACTTAAGACTCCTACCCTACTTCCAGACCCACTTCCTGATAGTCAAGATGTATCATAACAAAACCAGACCTTAGACCATTTCTTTATAGTTACAATACAGTGCTAATTAAATTGCTATGTTTTTAAGGTAGCAATTGCCTTTTGCTCACTTTGCCTTTTGGAAGGATCTCTTTCCTCCTCTTTATAATATGGCACAAGGATGTTTAAGCTTGGCAACCTGAAAACTTGTGGACTTCAACTCCCAGAATTCCCCAGCCAGCCATTCTGGAAGTCCACAAGTCTTCAAATTGCCAAGGGTTAGGGTTAAGGTTAGGGTTGCAGTCTTTTTGTACCATACCTGGGACTTTTTATATTGTATTCTGCTGTCTTCTCTCTTCTAATCCTCTATATGAAAAATTAATAATTAGCTAAGGGATATCATAGGATACAATATCTGAAGAAAATTGAAACCACTCTCATAAATATCTATGTAACACCTAACTCCCTCTGTCCCCAACCATCTCTTTGTATCTCTTTGTATTAATATGCCTGCATACATTTTTGACAAGCTATTCTCTGTGTACCTGATTAAGTGGACTATCCCAGAAAGCTCAGGCAATAATAAATTCTTTAAGATGGCACAAGCCTTTACATATTTTTGCTGCAAAAAAATCAACTAGCAATCTATCTAAAAAATTGTACCAGTTGCAGAGTTAATGTAATTTTATGGATTTATTCATAGTAGGACAAAGTTTCTGTAATGACTAATATTGCAAGAGAAAAAAGCTTCAATAGATACTGCATTTTTAAAGAAAAAAATTTCTCTTCTGCATATGAAAAAAGGGAGAATATATGGTAGGTATCTGTCTTATTTATAGCAAAAAACAAGTCTTCAATAATTAGTCTTCCCAGATTTCAGCAATATAAAAAAGTGGGGTGGAAAGTACCAGGCCCTTTAAATTTAATTAAACAGGAGGACATTTTAGGAGTCCCTGATCTGTATGGATGTAACAAACTGTAATGGCCTGTTGATGGCGATATTGTTTGTGCAGATAGGTGATGTCCTGTAGTCTAAGCAGTTAACTACAATTCCCAGCAGGCTTGCAGGAACTGCATTACTTTTCTTTTCCATTTTAGTTGCAGAGTGCTTGCTGCTTGCTAATTAGATTCACTAAAGCTGATGTTTTAGGAGAAGGATGGGAGAAGTTCAAGAGAAACTATTCTGTCTTGTGGTTATCTGGAACTGTTTAATCCGCAGCATTTAAAAGCAGTCCACAATTACATTGCTTATTACTGCTATTACTTTGAGACTGGCGTTTCTGAACTTGATACTCTGTAGATGGTTTGGTTTAAACCTCTAGGTGGCGTCCTGCCTTCTCTATTTTTTGGTTGCTTAAAGCAAAACAAGTAAGGTCTGGAAAATAGTGTTTGTTGTTACATCTAAATCTGTTGTATAATGAAGTTAATCATTTTATATATTTAAAAGACAATTAATAGTTTTAAGTTTGGTGGGTTCCCAAAACAGGTTTATTTCAACATCAACAAATATTACATTCCAATTGAGAAATTGGGCACTGTGTGGCAGTACTGTGCAAGCCAAATATTTGGATGGCACCATTTTCTACACACTCCAATCAAATTAAAAATAAAAGAATAATTGGATGGCACCATTTTCTACACACTCCAATCAAATTAAAAATAAAAGGTTGAATTATATCAAATTATTATACCATTTCTTCATCTTTGTCAGTATTGCTTAGACTGCGTTCTGCAAGCTTTCCAAAATTCAAATAGGAAGCAACCTAGGATTCCTAGAAATTGTATTGTACTTTTGATTTGTGTAACAGCTATTGTAACCAATGAACTATAGGTCTTTCTTCATCATTTCTTCACCATTTTAGTGGCAGTGCTTCATTTTCCACTGCACACTCTTCCACTAGAATCTTATTTAAGAAAGTTTGCATCCTTTGTTCACCTTTAAAAATAGGATATCTCCTTCAAGGCACTAATGAAACCTGTATGTGCAGGGCTTCAGATTCAAAGGGAACATTGTGCTTCAAAGCTTGCATACTGGCTGTATTTTTCTTCAACTTGTGTACCTGCCCTCCATAAGTCCTACATGATTGAAGGAAAAACATGCTTGTGTGTGTTTCATTGGGATTTCTGACTGCATCCCTATCTAAGCTCCAAATCACATTTATCTCATTGAATCCAAAGTTTTCCCCAGCATTACAATATCTATCTCTTTATTTTTTTCTCCCTCTATGTGCTTATTCTATATTCTTACCCCCTCTGAACACATTCTCTTTGCTTTTTCACAGCTTTCTTCCTATGTAATAGAACAGTGTTCCTCAACTTTCTTGGCTTTGCAGACTGATTGGTGGGGGGGAGGGTTTCATGTGTGCAGTGAGCAAATGTGTGCAGTTCCATTTCTGTGAGCAGCTGGCATGCTCACCTGCCACTTGTCCACTACTTGCTCAAATGAAGTATGTGTACCCATGCGTGCCCGCTGAGTGGGGATTCTTGCTTGCTCACCTGCCACTTCTGCAGCCCGGTTCTGAAAGGTTCAAGGCTTGGTAGTGGGCCATGGCCCAGGGTTTGAGGATTCCTGTAATAGAATGAAAGTTTATATACTAGTTTTGCATAGGAGCATGTGCATATTTATTCAGTATTCTGCTCGACTCTAGTATTCCATAGATTCCAAAGCAGCTTATTTTAAAACAGCAATACTGTAACAACAATATAACTTAAAGCAAAGGCACATCAAGGAAATTATGTTTTGCAACGGATAAAATATTTATGAGATCTGAAAGCTCTGGGCAAATACCAGACTTTGTCTACTGTAGAAAATAGGGAAGAGTTGATTCCATGAGAGTCGGCTTGGGCAACATGTTCAATAATTTTGGTGCCAGTAAAAAAATGTCTACGTCCCTGATTCTGGAAGAATAAAGATTATGAAGAATACCTTAATGCAGGGGTGTCAAACTCAATTTCATTGAGGGCCGCATCAGGGTTATGTTTGACCTCAGGGGGGGTGGGGTGGAGTGGGCATGGCCAGCTCAGTGTCATGGGCACCTATGGTGGTCCGAGCACTCTACCAGAGAAAGGCTCCCGAGCTCCATTTTTGCTTGCGATGGCCTCCAGTGAAAATGGAGCTCGGGAGGGCATCTGTTTTCACTGTCAGAGGCACCATAGGCCAGTCCTTCACTGTTTCCAGGTTGGCCCTATGGGTCAGACCTAAAGCACCCCGCAGGCCAGATCTGGCCCCTGGGCCTTGGGTTTGACACCCCTGCCTTAATGTGTCAGTCATATTTAAGAACATATGCAAAGGAAGGAAAGTTACATATTTAATTTGATATTTAGTTAAAAGCAGTTTGTTTATCAAGGTATCAGAATAGAATAATAGAGTTGGAAGGGACCTTTGGAGGTCTTCTATTCCAAACCACTGCTCAAGCAGGAAACTGGAGCATTCCAGACAAATGGTTGTCCAATCTCTTCTTAAAAAGATAAGAGTATTCTTTAAAAAATGGTGACCCCTGATCAATATTATTGCAATTTGGAATAGCTTCAGTTTAGCGTAGAAGTAGTTTTCACTTATTGACCACATTTGGGACAAGCAATTCTGTCACTCTGGGATGGTCATAAAGTGATATATTATGTGACTGTCCTGACATGACACCAGCCTGTCTCTATTGGCTGCGGTCATTAAGTGAATCATCTGTGGTTGTTAAGTATGACATCATGTGACTGACTTTCTTTTGACTTCCTCATTGCCTTTGCTGGTTGAAGCTGATTGTGAATGTTGCAAATGAAGATCAGGTAACTTTGAAAAACTGCAACTATTGTAAACGTCTGTTGCTTGCCAGGTGCCTGAATTATGATTTCATGACTGCGGGAATGCTGTGACAAGAGATGGGTTGTTTTTCAATGCCTTTATAACTTTGAAAGGTCACTGAACAAGTGGTCATTAAGAGAGGATTACCTGTAATCCTCAAAAATAGTCCATAGATACATGAGAAAGTACCTTGGGTTACTGTTACCCAGGTATTGAATACCTGAGTCTTTATGAAAAGTGCACGCATGCACCTCAAGCAGAGACAGTAAAAGAGCTTCTGCTTATGAACATCCAATAGAAATTATGATAAGTAACATAATTTTCAAAAAAGTGTAGACATTTTGAAATATGCTGGTAAAACTTGAGGATGCATAGGGAAAGTACTTGCCCTGACCCTTTCTTTTGGGTAAAGGAATGAAAGTCAATATATTATATTTCAGTGGATGGGGAATTAGAATGGATGTCCAGTATCTATTGTGTATTCATTATTGGAACAGTAGTGCTCTATGAGACAGAGCAATGGCAAGATTAATAAAACATGACTGTCCATATGTTGGACTTCAACTTTCATCACTGCTCGCCAATTGCATTATAGTTGAGGTTGCTTGAAGTTGGAATTCAGTGTTAGTTCTAGGTTTACTATTGTAATGGGTTTGACAAATTAAAAGTATTATGTGAAGTGATAAGCAGCAAAAACATCATTTTTCAGCAATACTCAATAAAATACCATTATAGTTTAAAAGCTAATATTCTTTATATAGTATTGAGAATGTTACTCAAATAAAAACTGTGTCCCTCAGTATAATATTGGTGGAAAGTTATGCAAACAAACAAACAATGCAAGTGGTTAGTTCAAGGAGTTGACACCTTAAGGTGGGAGCAAGGTAAGCGGTTGGAAAACTTGAGCTGTCTAGACATTGCTGAAATACAATTCTTAGCATTCCTCTTTTCTTGGTCTTGGTATTGGAGCTACTGCAAATTTTAGTTTTGGAAAGTAAGGAAAAATAGAAGGTGAATAGGGACAAATTGTAGATTTCTCCCAAATAAACAGAATTATTTAAAATACCCTCTAGTGATTAGCATCCTGTAAGGCAACTTGAAATGAGCCTTAGGTAACATTAGGATAGTTTCTTTTGGAAAATTTTGCTTAAATTTCAAATATTGAGATGCATAGGGCAGTTCTGATTCACATATTGCATTAAGCCATGGGTTGGCAACCTGAAACCTTAAGGTTGAGTGGGGACCTCAGAAAAATCTTATATTGTTTCCTGTCAATTTGAAGTGGGAAGTGCTCAAACTGTACTTTAACTCTAGAAATGACTTAATATACTGTGTTGCCCCCAAAATAAGACTGGATCTTATTTTCTTTTGGGTCCCAAAATAAGCACCGGGGCTTATTTTTGGGGGGTGTCTTATTTTTTCCCTATGTTAGAGAGATCCTCTTCTGTTTGCTTGTGACGGGGCAGGAGGCCACATGGCATTCCAGTGCCACCTCTGTGATGCAGGGGTGGTGATGGAGCTGCCCCATGCACACTGCAGCAGCTTACCTTAGGGCCCCAGAGCCAGGCCACCCATGCTGCAACATGTGCCTTGCTCGCAGCAGGGGCTCCACCAGCCCCATAAAGCAGGACCCCGCATGGCCACCAACCTACTTTTTCTGTTTGCTTGCAGCCACAGTGGAGCAGGAGGCAGAACGACATGCCAGTGTCACAACCATGAGGCGAGGCAGGGTGAGTAGAACTGCCCCATGTGCCCCTTACTGGCTTACCTCGGGGCCCTGCAGCCAGGCTGTTCATTCCCTGACATCTGCCTCCCCTCGCGGATGCAACACCAACACCCCACTTGGCCTTCTGCTCCATTGAGGCTGCAAGTGAGCAGAAGTGGGTCAGCAGTCGTGGGTTCCTGCTACACATGGGTGTTGGTGCTGCTGTCACGAGGCAGCTGTTGGGGTGTGGATGGCCTGGCTGCAGGACCCCCAAGGTAAGCCAGTGTGGGACACATGAGGCAGGTCCATCAACACTCCGCCTCGCCTTGTGGCTACGGCACCGCAAGCAACCAGATGGAATGGGTGGCTGGGCGGTTGCTCAGGCTCTTAAGTAGAGCTTATTTTGGAGTAGGGCTTATTTTCAGAGAAACATGGTATTTGGTGGTGAAAGCCGATTTGTCTGGTAATACCCCTTCATCCTCTGAAAACTCAGGATCCCTGCTATCCTCCTCCATCCAGGCCTCCTCACTACAAATTGATTCCTGCTGTACAGGTGACACCGGTCTGGGAACTGATTGGACCTGAGCCTGGGGTTGCCATTCTGGCACTACTGCTTGCATAGGACCCCCTTGGTTCAAAGCAGAGGCAAGAGCTTGAGCTAAAGCATGAGTGAACAAAGCTTGAAAATCTAAAGATTTGTTCCCCCCCCCCCCCAAGTGGAGCCGTACTACTGTTGGGGTAAATGTTGCCTCTGGAGCCAATAACCCTGAGGCCTGTCCCACCTGCATCCCTCTTGGGTTAACCTGGTGGAGATCTGAGGAAAAATCCTGAATCTCAGGAACTGACAAATCTTCCCTGGGTTGATACAGGGATACATTGGGCTGAACAGAAAGATCCAGAATCTCTGACTGAAAGGAAACAGGAACACTGGAAGATTGTGCCTTTTCTTTTGGGCATCCTTGTCCCCAATGGAGGATTTCGATAAAGGCAGGGATGTAGCAGGTCTGTTGTCCCCAGACTCCTTCCTGCACACTGGAGCACAGCTTTTAGATTTACTTTTGGAAGCTCTTGTAGCTTTAATGAGGGTAACAGACTGCTCCATATCAAAGGAGAATTCCTGATCCCCCATTGTGACTTTAAACTAGCAGTATTGGTCACAACTCAAGAGAAAAATATCACCATCATACATCATACAGGTTGCAGAGATTCAGAAGCCAGTCTCACTACCGCTCCAGCCGTTAAAAATGGTGCGGAAGATCAGTGCCAGGGAACTCCACCACACACTAAAAATGGCATGAAGATCAATAGCCTCCTATGCGCCCCCACTCACTTCCAGGTACATTAGGCCTTGGAGGGAATGTGATGTGCTTCCTTGGCAATCTGGCCCTTCTGGCGACTCCAATCCTCTTTGCCGTCCACTCCTGTTGCTGGCAATGTACTGGAGCTAAAAACGCTCCAAAAAGTGCTGCAAGGCCAGAAAATCCTCACAGTCTGTTTCGGCGTACCAAGCAGAAACTCTGGAACCGCCTGACAACTCGGGAGCAATGATGGAGGCGGTTGCCTCCACTATTGCTCAACCGCCGGCGGCAAAGGCAAAAAAGCTGCAATAGCCCAACAGGATTGAACACAATGGACAAAAACCCGCTTGCTGCAACTCAATCAGCTCTGTGGACAGTCAATCTGGAGCCCCAGAAACGATCTGTCCATTCCGCAGCAAAAGGAAACCAGTTGCAGCCACAAACTGGTCCCTACAACAACTCTTCTGCTCCTTCCTAAATTTTCCTAAAGGAAAAAAAATTAACTACACTAACTACAGGAGCAATTTTACACACGTCCCTATTGCTAGACTGAGCGAAACAAATGAGGCTCAGCAGAGCAAAGGAGGCGTGGTCACAACAGATTTAAAGAAATACTACACTTAGTCCCTAGCAAGCAGACAAGAGAAAACCCACGCTTGAATTGCCTAAGCAGCGCAATGGAAAAAGAGATGAGAGAGGAAAGATGAGAGAGGGAGAAAGAGAGGGAGAAAAATGAGAGAAGTGGGGGAGAGAGAGAGCCACAAAACCTGGGTAGGCATGGCTGGGGGTGTCATGTGACTGGGTGGGAGTGAGTGATGTCGAGTTGGCCACGCCCACCCAGGTTTTGTGGCTCCCGATGTTTTATTTTCTGTGGGAAACAGGCCCAAGTGGCTCTTTGAGTATTTAAGGTTGCAGACCCCTGAACTAGGTAATTGTGGCACTGTGAATGGTGTATAATCTTTCTATTGCACTTCCTGGTTGTACATGTAGCAATTCACAAGATATTCTGAATTCAAATTATGTTTCCTCTGTTCCAATTATATTTTCAAAGTAATTGAATTATTTCAATCATGAAACAAGTTTTAACTTTAAAAAATGTTGTTGTTGCTGTTAGTATTATTATTATTATTTTATTATTATTTTATTTAATCTTCAGTTTGATTCACACTCTAGGACTGGTAAAAACTTAACAATTCAAGTCCTAAACAAAACCTAGGAGCTGTTAAAGTAACATCTGAGTATACAGGAGTTCTGAGTAAGGGTTCTTTTTGCAAAGTCAGAATATTCAGGTCTGGTAAGTTCAAAAATTCCATGTACAGTCATGGCCGTAAATGTTGGCACCCTTGAATATTTTCCAGAAAATGAAGTATTTCTCACAAAAAAGTATTGCAATAACACATGTTTTGCTATACACATGTTTATTCCCTTTGTGTGTATTGGAACAAAACCAAAAAAGGGAGGAAAAAAAGCAAATTGGACATAATGTCACACAAAACTCCAAAAATGGGCTGGACAAAATCATTGGCACCCTTTCAAAATTGTGGATAAATAAGATTGTTTCAAGCATGTGATGCTCTGTTAAACTCACCTGGGGCAAGTAACAGGTGTGGGCAATATAAAACTCACACCTGAAAGCAGATAAAAAGGAGAGAAGTTCACTTATTCTTTGCATTGTGTGTATGTGTGTGCCACACTAAGCATGGACAACAGAAAGAGGAGAAGAGAACTGTCTGAGGACTTGAGAACCAAAATTGTGGAAAAATATTACCAATCTCAAGGTTACAAGTCCATCTCCAGAGATCTAGATTTTCCTTTGTCCACAGTGCGCAACATTATCAAGAAGTTTGCAATCCATGGCACTGTAACTAATCTCCCTGGGCGTGGACGGAAGAAAAAAATTGATGAAAGGTGCCAACGCAGGATAGTCAGGATAGTGGATAAGCAGCCCCAAACAAGGTCCAAAGCAATTCAAACTGTCCTGCAGGCTCAGGGAGCATCAGTGTCAGCGCGAACTATCTGTCGACATTTAAATGAAACGAAACCCTATGGCAGGAGACCCAGGAGAACTCCACTGCTGACATAGAGACATAAAAAAGCAAGACTACAGTTTGCCAATATGTCCTTGAGTAAGCCAAAATCCTTTTGGGCAAACGTCTTGTGGACAGATGAGACCAAGATAGAGTTTTTTGGTAAAGCACCTCATTCTATTGTCTACCGCAAACGGAATCAGGTCTACAAAGAGAAGAACACAGTACCTATAGTGAAATATGGTGGACGTTCACTGATGTTTTGCTGCCTCTGCACTGGGTGCCTTGAATGTTTGCAAGGCATCATAAAATCTGAGGATTAACAACGGATTTTGGGTCGCACTATAGAGCCCAGTGTCAGAAAGCTGGGTTTGCATTGGAGATCTTGGGTCTTCCAGCAGGACAATGACCCCAAACATATGTCGAAAAGCCCCCAGAAATGGATGGCAACAAAGCGCTGGAGAGTTCTGAAGTGGCCAGCAATGAGTCCAGATCTCAATCCCATTGAACACCTGTGGAGAAATCTTAAAATTGCTGTTGGGAAGAGGTGCCAATAAGAGACATCTGGAGCAGTTTGCAAAGGAAGAGTGGTCCAAAATTCCGGGTGAGAGGTGTTAGAAGCTTATTGATGGTTATCGGAAGCGACTCATTTCAGTTATTTATTTGAAAGGGTGTGGAACCAAATATTAAGTAAAGGGTGCCAATGATTTTGTCCAGCCCATTTTTGGAGTTTTGTGTGACGTTATGTCCAATTTGCTTTTTTTCCTCCCTTTTTTGGTTTTGTTCCAATACACACAAAGGGAATAAACGTGTATAGTAAAACATGTGTTACTGCAATACTTTTCTATGAGAAATACTTCATTTTCTGGAAAAATTTCAGAGGTGCCAACATTTACGGCCATGACTGTATCTAGACAGCCCTTTGGGTATTTGCTCCAAGGGCTTCTATTACTATTGGTACAACGATTGATTTCTCCCTCCATAGTCGCTCAACTTCAATTTGCATCTTGCAGTACAGTCACGACCATAATCTGTTTCATAACTTTGGTCGCAAACCAATTTCGTCATGATCCAAACTTAATTTGAGAAATTTGGCACTTATAAAGAAATGGCGCGGAAGGGGAAATTGGCTGTGAAAAAAAATGTGTGAATTTTTTCGTCACTACCATATTTGGTTGTGGTCAGAAGTGTTTGTGGCTCTACTGTATTTTATTTTTTTTCCTAGCAGTTTCTCTTCAATTCGTGCATCAGCTGGTGTTGCTATATCAATGAACCAGACTTTTTTTCTTTTCCACAATAGCAATGTCAGCTGTGTTGTGAACCAGATATCTGTCTGTTGGATTGGAAAGTCCCACAAGATTTTGACCTGTTCATTTTCAAGAACTTTGTCAATTTGGTGTTCCCAGTAATTTTTGCTGCATTTGAATCCAAACTTCTAGCAAAGCTTCCAATGTATGATTTTGGCAACTCGATCATGATATTGTAATCAGTTTGTGAGATTTTGTTGCAGCTACTGATAAAGTGATCCACTGCAATGAGAAACTATCTTTCTTGTTGCATAAACAATGTTTGCTGTTGTCACAGACATGTTGAGTTTTCGTTTTCATGGAATTGGTCTGCAGGGCTTGTTCTTGGGCAGCCAAAATGAAGCTTTCAGTTTCTTTCTTCAGGACCTCTGATCTCAACCATCTCCATGTTAACTTTGTATCAACCTTTCCTTCAATGTCCTTCAAGTATTGACTGTGCATAGACTTCTTTTTCCAGCTAGAAACTCGATGCTCAATTGTTTCCTTTTGATAGTCTGCTTTCAATCTCATTATTTTCAAGAGATTTCCCTTGTTCTTCAGCAGAGGCTCTTTTGCTTCTTTCATGTAGTCATTTAAGCCATTTTTTCCTCTTCCACTGTTCGTTTTACCTGTAAGAGAGAAACTATTATTATTGGCATTGTTGTTTGTTGCAGCAGTCAACCAGATGTTCAGACTGGATTCGACATTTTTGTCTATCTATCAAATCCTTTCCAAGGACCTGGAATAGGCAGATTTGAATGTTTGATGGTGATGTAGATATCGTACAGAATGTAAGCTCTTCTGAGTAAAGCTGTTTTTTGCAATTGACTGACACTGAATTTGTCAATGCCAGTGGTGTTCAAGTGGTACCCCAATTGTTTTAGGATTGTACCCAAGGCACCTATTACTATTGGGACTACCTTTGCTTGCTTCTGCCATAGTTGATCTGTTTCTATTTGCAGGCCTCTGTATTTTGTGATCTTCTCCAGTTCTTTTTCTACTATTCTGCTGTCTCCAGGTTCTGCCATGTCCATTATCCAGACTTTTTTGTCTTTTTTTATTAACAGTTGTTAAATCTGGGGTGTTACGTGACAGGTGCCCATCTGTTTGAATTCTAGAGTCCCAGACCAATTTAACTTCTTCATTTTCTATGACTTTCTCTCTTTTATAGCCCCACCAGTTTTTGCTTGCAGGCAAATGATATTTGTTGCAGATGTTCCAATGCACCATTGTTATGCTGCTGCTTGTAGTCAGTCTAGACAATCTTCTTCAGCAGCTAAGTGATTCACTGCTTCTTCAGCTTCTTTGCATCGGTGACATTTGCATGTGTATGCATTTGTTCTTAAGATTTGCTCTTCAAATTTCCTGCTCTTTGTCATTATCAAGTCTTGTTATTATCTGTTTTCCCTACTATTTGTTTAATGTATTGGTCATATGATGTTTTGTCTTCCCATGCCTCCATTCTCTTTTTCATTTGGTCCTTCTTGTAGGCCAGTTTAGTCTTGCCAGTAGTCAGTAAGGCTTCCTGGTATACTGGTTTCAGTGCATCTTCTTTACTGCCCTTCAGATATTCTTCCAATGCTCTTTTTTCCCGTTTAACCATCTGATGTATTTGCAACATAGATGCCCACCTAATTTCCTTGGTAGGTAGAGTCTGCCTATGTTGCTGTGAGGATGAAAGGCATGATTCATTGTCATTATTTTTCTGATCTTTCCATGGCTTTTAGTTAGTTCTGCCCGAGTCAGCTGTGTGACTGGAATTGCCTAGATGTTGATTTCCTTGATGGTATTTTCTTCATTGAGTTCGGACTTTAAAATCTATTTCTTACATATTATGTTGAAATGAAAAAAATTGTATAGCTAATTTCCCCAGACTACAGGGTTCTTTATGGATTGGGATTAATAAAAATCTGATGTCTGCAGACTATTGCAACTGACATCTACTGATCATGTGACAAACTATTATTGGATGTTGGTGATCCATTGACATTACCACCAGTTATTGAGTTTGCTTCTCTTGGATTTATTTTTGTGTCTTCATTTTAATATATTCATAGCCTTTGGATCCGTAGAAGTCTGTTTCGTTCATTTTTACTTTTTCTCTGAAGTTACATTTTTTATATGATATCAAGATGAAAATATGGCTGCCCAAAATAAGTGGTAGATTTATTTCATCTCAAGTTATTACTTTGATTCATGATGGATTTTTTTTGTAACAAGAAACAATTCAACATTTTAGGGGGTCTTAATATCACAAAGTTTGAGAATCTTTAACTTAGTTCTTCATGTGAACTTGCAGTTGTAGTTTTTATATGCAAACAATGTCTTATTATAATATCTGATTCTTTGGAATCATATCTGGAAGGATGAAGGAAATATTTGCCATTGCATGAATACCTAAAGTAATCTAAATTGTTGCATTAGGTTATAAGGCTGCAAATTAAGCAAAACAGAAGAGAAAAAACTTATCAGACACTTGGTGGTGCTGGTGGGAAATGTAAGTTCCTGCCTTAAGTCTTATTATAATTCATTTATGTTAGTGTACTGAACTGTTAGCATTTCTAATAGTAAATCTACCACTTCAAAAGTGAGAGGGTTTTTTTAATTGTTAAACTCTTTGGCAAGAAATTATACTAGAGGTATAGAGAGACCACTAGCTGAAAGTAAAAACTGAGAGTTTGTAGTTTGATTTATTGAAATAGTTAGGATCTGCAAAATGTGTAACAGTGGCATTGTGATGCTATAGTAGGCTGGTTAGCAGGCACAGCATTTAAAATTGTGTGTGGCACATCTGGAGTTGTGCTTTTTTTTTTAACCGGCATTGTACAGAAGGAACATCTAAGATTTATGTAGTTAAGACAAATAGCATTTGGTTTTCATGCGATGTTCCAGTATTTAGGATATTTATGCAGACAGATATGCTAGGTGGAAAATGATTCAATTTACTTCAATGCAGTGCCTTTCCCGCATGTCCCAACATAGGAAAAAATTTAGTCCAAAACATCTGGAAAGTTTTTAGGCTGGAAAAGGCCTAAAGAGCACTGCATAAGACCTGTTACTGCTTTGCATTTATGGAGTTCTCTTCTATTGGAATTTTCTAGATCTTAAAGAAAATTCTCCATCTGTAAAACAAACAAAAAGCAATGTACCTTATTGGTTGTATTTGCATATGTTAAACCCTGCTGAACACAATTGGCTGAATGTCTACATAGCAATTATACATTGTTTTTAGTGCATTTGGCCTACCTCAGTGTAATTCAACATACTTTAGCATAGTTAGAAAGAGATGTTCCTCTTTTTATGCACTATAATTGAAAATCCCAGAGTTCTATTATTAAAATGAATGGGGAAGAGTTAGTGATTGTGTCTGCCAGATGTTTTCAGAGAAAGTATACTGTGTAATATTTAATACATTGCCAAATAGCAACATGCTTAATTTGGAAGATTGCAATATAATAAAAACCCCATTTTAACTACTTGATAGTTAATAATTTGTACTTCCTATAAAGAACTTTCAATAATCAGTTTGATCCTATCCTTTTTATTGTTTGCTTTCTTTTCTTCCCTGCAAAAGATAAGATTAATAGATTATGAAAATATTCTACCCTTCTAATATGCCTCATTACTGAGTAATATGCCCCATTACTGAGAAATACTAGTGGTAGATGTTTTGGCAGAGTTTTAAAGTATTATGATATATTATGAATATCACAGACATAATTTTGTTCCTAAAGACATACTTTAGCCTCAGTCTTACCAAGCCTTTGGATATTTTAATAGTTTTCATGGCTCTTAATTCCACAGATTTTTCGGAGTATGCAGCTGATTACCGTTCCTCTACTGATGGATCATTTTCTATTAGCCGTCGGGCCATTCATTTTTCCGTCTGCGCTGGATGCACGCGCCTTTTTAAGTTGCTTTGGTAGCTGTCTGGCTCGCGCGCAAGGCAGGTTTTTAGCTGCAAAGCTGTAGTTTAACCCCGCAGTGCGCACGGGAAACCGACGGTGGCGCTAGCGCCTCCGTTTTTTGTGTTTCGCCCCCCCCCCCCCCACTTTCTTTTTGCTTTCCCTTCCCCCTGCCTTGCCTGCCCGGTGCATTCTCCGATTAAAGGGAGGAGGAGGAGGAGAGGAGGAGGAGGAGGGCAGAGCAGAGAAGGAGCTCAGCCGCCATTTTTCCCCTGAACATTATCTAGCAGCAGAAAAACAGCAGTAGCGCCACCTCCGCGGTCGCTGCGGCTGCCTTCTGTTGTACGCGGGTGGAGGGTCGGGTACGAAGGCAAAAAGGGGGGGGGGACGAAGGCGGAGAGGAGGAAACGCCGCAGAGACTGTTGCACATTGTGCCCCACTTTGAAGAAGAGCGGGAGACCCTCCTTTGCAGTAGGAGGAGGAGGAGGAGGCACCGCAACAGCCGCCGCCGCCGCCACCGCTGGGGGGAGAAAGCCAGGAGCACCTTTTTTTCTCCCCCCCCCCCCAATCGCTGCCGCCGCCTCTCTCCCTCCTCTTGGGTGCGTGGGGTGGGGGCGGTTGCAAAAGAGAAGGCAACCTTCCCGCCCCCCCCCCCTTCCCTAGTCTCTTCCTTCCCCAGTCCTTTTCCTGCCCGCCCGCCCTCCTTGCCCGCAGAAGAGCAGGGAGCAGGCGGGCAGGGAAAGGGGGAGTTGGGGCTGGAAGGAAGGGGGAGAAAGGGGAGCGACCAAGAGAGAACAGCAACGGCGAGAAGACGATTTGTGGTGGCGGGAGCGAAGGAAGAAGACTCTGCTACTCGCGTTCGCCTTGTTTGCAAACTGCGCCCTTTTTTATTATTACTACATACATATATATATTTTTTGCGTCGGGCCGGATCCGCCCGGACTCTGCTCTCAGCTCCGTCACGTGGTAGGTGTCGCCGCCTGCTTGCTTTGCTTTTGCCTGCTTTACTCGATTGCTTGCTTGGCTTTCCCGTTGCCCTTGCTCGGCCCTTCTGTCGCTGTCTTTGTTAGCGCTACTGGCTGCCTGTACCCCGCACGAGCCCGCAGCGGCCAGAAAACAACTTATATGACCCTTATTTCTTCCCCTCCCCCCTGACTTCGATTTGCGTCTCGTTTGCCTTTTAATTTCTGGTTCTAAGGTGTGCAATTTTTTTTGCGGAGATATTTTTTTTAAAATCCGTAATCGTAATCAAACTTCCCTGTCCGGTTCTTTATTTTCCATTCGAAGTGTAAGGTACTGCCACGTTCTTAATTCTTCATGATATGTTTTCCCCCTTTTCCTCGCTACTTTCCCGTTCTTACCTGTTATGTGTTTGCAACACTCTCAAGCGTTTGCGCTGTCCTGCAACTACAATGCGATGTCTTCTCTACCTCATTACCTTTGGAAAGCCATAAAGCTGTGCAGCTTGGAGTAATCGCGCTTTTATAGGGTTACAAAAGAGCTTTTAGTTTCCCTTAACAGTTAAGTGTGGGACGGAGGTGGGGGGAGGGAGGGAATAAGCTCTGCAGCCGGTCGTCTATGCTAGGGGGTGGGGAAGAGAGGGAACTGGAAAAGATTGACTTTGTTTAATGTTTGGAATAGAGGCGACCACTCCCGCTGTCCATTTTACAATAGCACTTGTAAAGTACTTCCCTCATTCAACGCAACACGATAACGTCTTCGGTAACGGGCCCGTCCCTCGTTTGCTGCCGTTGTTACTGTTATTGTTAAAGTGGCATTAAAAAACTAGCCATGTATGTGCGCGTTTATGCGAAGTATTGTGGTTCCAATGCAAATTGGGGGAGGGGAAGAAGAAAAGCTGGTTTCTTATGGCGCCACTTTAACTTGAAGGCTTTGCTCTTCTGTTAACACAGAAAGCTTCCCAATTGGAAGATGTTTATTTTCTTTGTATTAGTCCCTTGCTCTGCTTGTCTCCTCCCCTTTTCATAAACATGCTGCTTTCCAATTTACTTCTCGCAAACATTCGAACTCCGGCGTTCCCAAAGTTCCATCACATCCGTCCAAACCTACCCCCAATTTCCATTCTCAAACATCTTGTGTGTGCGCGCGCCCCCGTGAGCGCGCCTGTATTGGAGATTTTGTGGTCACGTGGCTGGTTGGCAGTCATTTTTGTGTGCGCCTTGTGGAGACTGCATGCTGTATCCTTCTAGCTATAGCTTTTACAATCAACAATGAATTTGCTTCTTTTTCCATCTCTTCTCGCATGGTAATTTCTAAAGTAACTTCTTCGTTATTATGGGGCTTATTTATATATTCTAACCAGCCAAACTTTTTATATAGTTTTGGGGAAGCCTTACCTAAATTATACTTGTTTTGCTTAATGTCTATTGTGTGAGATTTCCCTTTTTATTGTAATAGAATCTGAAATTGCTGTTTGGGGTATAGACTTCGATCAATGTAATAAGTAGTATAGAAGGTGTCCTACGAAGTTGGTTCTTAATGACATTTTACTATCAAGTATACTTACTTATTTGTACTTATGAACATGCTTTTTTTCCTTCTTAATTAGACATATCCTTGTCTTGCTTACTCTAGTGAATTTTCCCTAGTTAATCATGTTATGCTGTTACCACTGATAATCTAAAATTAATGGCACTGCTTTTGTTCTTAAAATAAACTAGCAAATGTAATTCTCAATTTTTTTCTTTGAAATTGAAAATTCTGCCTCACTATTTGACCTTTTAGATCAGTTCAGAAAAGACATACAATTGTTAAAATAAGATGAACCTTAGTTTGGAAGGGGAGTTGGCATTTTCAATCCTTTGATTTAAAACCTGTTCAGTGTTGCATAATTATTTGCTGCCACTTTAAAATAATATGAGAACATTAACTTGGTGTTTGTATTCTAAGCACTAGAAAATAGTTTTTTTCCCCTTGCAATTGCATGATGGCTCATACCGGTATTTACTCTTACCTATGATGCATAATTCTAAAAATAAAAAAGTTAAAAGGTTTTCTGCAAGAATTAAATGATGTAAAAATACTTCTGGTTGTCACAAACTCTAGAAGCTGTTTGAAACTACTTTTTTGAATTGTTCAAGCTATAAATGGAAAACAATCTTCAGAACATTAATGTTACTGCACTAGCAGATTCAACATGAAGGCTTCACTTCTAATCAAGTTGCTGTCTTTAAACTTTATAGTAAATTATGTTTAACTTGAATAAAATAGTCCATTGGGTTCATATATTAACTGAACGTGACTTCTAAATAAAGTTACATAGCATTCTGCTGTATAACTGCCTACTGTTGGTGAATGATGATTCTTATTAGATATAAGTAAATGTGTGTTTGATTCAGTTATAAAACAACTAACAATAAGTTAGTTCCTTAACACAGTGAAACATTATGTATATGAATGATTACACAATTGGGAAATTTGTGAATAAGATCCCATTTTCTCAAATATGTTCTTCACAAAACTTACATATTTCTTTAAAGTTATGACAGTGGTAGAATTTCTGAATGCCATATCTCCTGAGATTTAAAGCTTGATGCCTAATATTTAATATTTGATTTTTTAAAATAAATTTAATGCTGTCTTTCAAGGAATCACTCTTTATTAATATATAATATATAAAATTATCCCTATTTGCAGAACCATTTTACTGTCATGGTTAAGTTGCTGCTGGACTATGAACAGGAAACAGGTTACAGAAGCTCAGTGAGTGGCTTTGGGCTAGTCATTCTCTAATCATGTATCATAGTTTTGGAGAATATAGAAAGGAGCGCTATAAGCGCTACTTGTATGTGATTGTGTCAACACAATAAGGAAAACAAACTGGAGAAATAATTTGTATGTAACTCTTTTCTGACTTAGTGAAGATAAAGCTAAGCTGTAAAATGGCTAAGTGGCAAATATGCCTGCTGGTTCACCAATAACTGTTGGAAATGAATTGTCTAGGTTTGGTTTGTCTAAGTCAGGGGTGTCAAACTTATAGGGCCCAGATGCATCACATGCTGGCCCCGCCCCCTCCCGGTTCAGTGAAGGGGGGGAAGTCCAGATAACACCACTGTAACAGCATGAGTTTGACCCCTCATCTAAATGTTATGAGTATAGCCAAGCCATTACTTGCAAATGGGTATAAATATTATGCTTTTTCATGAGAAGCAGGTGCAGTCTCTCGTACCCTTTTCAGTATGGTAGGAAGACTGATCAGCATTTTATTCAGGCTGGTTTTCTGAAGAGTGATTCCCATCATTTCCAACTTAGTTGTGGAATGTTTAGAGTTCTTTTTAATTTGGTCTTTTCCCTTTTTGAATGCTTTGGGCTGCAGTTCTCATCACAGATAAGGAGACTATCCCATTCATTGATGCTAGATAGGACAAACCAGATGTATTATGTATTTGAAGTTTTTTTGTTTTTGCTTCTTCTGAATATAGCTGTAACTATCAAATCATTTTGATGATGTAAAGTAGAAATAAGTTTTAAAAGCTATATATGACAGCATATCTAGGTTTTAGCCATGGTGGCTGGGAATTGTAGCCTACCATATTTGGCTGGGGACCTGCTATTTCAGATAGGGAAGCTGGTTATTTCATTTTACGTTTTACGTGTTTTACGTTAGATATTTTTGATCATACCGACAGTGGAAATGTTAAGGCATATTTTACTTAATACTGTGCATTTCTTTAGTATTGGATATAAAGATATTTCATGTACTTACAAATTAAGGAAAGGGAGCTCTAATTAGTTTTCTAAGGTTACAGGTTAAAAAACAAGTTATAGAAAAGTTACGAAAAAAATTCTAGGGGATAAATATATTGACAGAAAGATGGAAATCATATCTGATTTATACTCCAAATGAGCCTTTGTTGAATCAGGATTTGAAAACATTGAAGGTACTGATCTAATAATTTTTATCATATTAACAAGGTCAAAGTGCAGGAGAATAAAATAGCTGCAAAATTATACAGAAATATTAATGAAATTCTGTTATCTCTGATGTTCAAAGATGATGTTCTTGACTATTGAAGTTGTGCTTGTAAACAGCTTACCCAATAGACTAAGTAACTTTTTAGCAGCTAATTGCTGTATTGAAAATAAATGATCTCTATGACCTACAGTGATAGAGCTTCTATGAAATTGCTTGTGGACTTGGTATTTTAAAAGTAAAATAGCTGTGTTAAGACTTTTGAATGCCTAATGGATATTCTTGTTTATTTTTACAAATATTAAATACTGACCTCTTACCATTGATATTCAATGGTGATATTTGGAGGAGATAAGTTTTTAAGGATTGGAATTTTGCAGATTGCTGCATGGGAAATGATAGAATCTGTTTAAAAATGTTATGTTATGAAAAAAACATAACTTTCAAACACCTTCTGGGATATTGATTTCTCCGATAATTTATCTATTAAAATGGATCTTACTGGATCTTACTTGAAATAAATCATTTTGAGGTTTTGCCTGTCTATCAGCATTAACCATGTCTGTCCAAATGAAAGCAACTGAAATTAAATCACATATAGTAGTAGAGAAGAATGCAATAATTTACTATGTTGTGGGAGTTGGGAGGAAAGACAGAGATCAAGAAGGTATGGTAACCTTGAGCATAGTTTTGTAATTATTGGAATCCTATAAGTTTAGGATTGTTGGCCTTATACCCAAATAGCTTTCATATTTATCAGCTGCTGTAGCTAATACAAAGTACTCTTTTGTGTCTGAAATACTAAGATTCTACTTTCCCAGAACAATGGATCTGAATAACAAGAGAGTTTATGTATGAATGACTAGTTCTGGATCAGGCTTTTAGCTTCTGTTGTACAACTTAATCTTTTGCTACTGGAATAACATTACAGTTAGACTAGCAGTTTACCTGCGAAAATTTACTAAATTTTGTTAAATTACATGTACATTACATTTTGACTCCTTAATATAGAATGTGCCATTAAAAAAAAAAACAGTGAAAATTTGGCAGTAAATCAGAAAAAAAATTAAATATCACTTTTAATTTTTTAAAAAATAAGCAAGTGATAATAAAAGTAATAAATTACTAAATTCTGGTGAGCAGTATTTATTTTCATAATTGCTCTATTTTTTTTTGTGACTCCCAGTATATTATTTTACACGGGATAGGCCAGGGGTGTCAAACTCATGTCCTCACAGCAGCATGATGCAGGGAGTTTGACAGCCTTAGGATAGGCTGATACAACTGTCTTAAAATTGCTATTAACTGGCTATTTCTCAAAGTAGTTAAATCAGGAAGATTATCATTACAGTTGGCAGTTAAGCATGATTCCATTCTTGAATTAATTGCCTTACAACTGTACAGTTTATGAGACTGATTATGTAAACAAAATATCTTGGTAATATTAATGCTTGGTGTGTGTATATATGTGTTCAGATATAAAATTTTAAAAAGAAAAGTTTCTTTATGGCCCTGATGGGTAAAATGATATCTAAAGTGAGGTCTGAATTTTCAGAAATTCATTTTCCTTTTTTTGCACATATACTTCAGTATTCTGCATGGTTCCTTTGTCATTTTTAAATAAATCTGTTTCAAAATCCAGAGACAGGTCATTCAATTTTTTGGGTTGGGTTTTACCAATATGTTGATAAGGCTTCCTTATTTTTGGCTGGTAAATCTTTGAAAACGTAAGAAAATTCAATAATAATCAGGTTCAACAAACTGAAAGATGGGTGGAGAAGACAGAGGAACTCCTTTTAGGAAAGCAAAGATTAAACCTTATGGCCAAGTTGTATCCCACTCTGAAACATTAGATATGTAATTTGAAGTGCTCCTAAATTTTCCTTTCATTCCTAAATAACGTCTGGCATAGACTGTTTAAAGGTAAAACTATGGTGCACCAGCAGAAGTGTGTTCAGAACAATATATTGCAGTGATCTAGTAAACTCTTCAGAAGCAATAATTCCTTGGATAGCATTATGCCACATTTTTTCTAAATATTGCTGTGTTTCTTCGCTATCTAATTTATTTCCTTAAAATATATCATTTTAAAAATGAAATTGGAACTTCATCCTTATTTTCAAGATTGCCTGTGGGGATTTAATTGGAAGTATGTATCTTTGTCACTCAAAGGACTGGAATGCTGTAGTAGTAAGCAACGTCCACTGTTTTGTCTTCTGATAAAAGGGTTTCTGTGACCAGCAAAACATATCTGGACAAATACTTTGTGAGGCTGCTTAAAATATGCTCTCAAAATTTCAAATGTGCCCACAGATCAAAAAAGACCTACCTATTCTTACTGGAAACCACATCTCTTACTAGATAGATCTTAAACATCTACAATATTTTTTTCTTTCTGTTAGGACAGGGTTAGCTTTGTTATTCTCAGTTTCAAAGTCTATCCAGGTTAAAATTTTCCAAAATCCTCCTGACTGCTTGTGGCATATAAAAAGAAATACGTAGTTCAGTGAAAAAAGGCTTTGATTATGTTTTTTTTAAACTCCAGATGAAATTTTCTATTAGCAGACCATTCTTTCTCTCTCCTCTCTTTGAAATTATTTTAACTGTATTACTGGTAGTTGGGTTTGTTTGGATTCAGTAGTATTTGCTGCTGTTCATAAACTGCCTTGAAATATGCTATTTTGAAGAGGGGGAAATAAATTGTGTAATTAATGAAATGACTTGTTTGCTTTACCAAATAATTTACTGCTCAATAAATTGGCTAAAGCTTTGTTTTTCTTCCTGTGAAACTTTTCCCCCCCAGCTGTGTACCTGGAAATATTTAATGCTGAAGCATTTAGCCAGAACTGTCTGCTTGCAAGAGGGCCACTGTTAAAAGGGGCAGTGTGGACCATCCTTGGTTTTTGAAAAGCAGCCCCTTTTCTAATAAATAAAGCTTTCAAATGCATTGTTTTTTCCTGTATTGTGGGAGGTGTTAGGGAAACCCACAATACAATGGGTTTGATGAGAAAAATGTGTATTGATGAGAGTATAGTCATACACTTGATGCAGAAAGCACCATGATGCAAATAGTTTCTTCAGAATTGTAGATTTCCGTAGCCTCAGAATGAAAAAAATGACTTATTTATGACTACTTATTAATGCTATATGATTACTGTGTAGGAGATGAATGAAACAAATAGATCAATATTAGTCTTTAACATATTTGTATTAAATACTTTGTAGTGCTTATTAGCAGTTGGAGTCTTTGATGTGCTTCTATTCAACAAATTAAAAGATGGAAACTTAAACAGTGGCTAAGAGTAGGAGCTAAGAGCCATGGTTTGAGGCCTCTTTGATTTCTGAATAGATTGT
This sequence comes from Coluber constrictor foxii, assembly GCA_038048745.1. NCBI lineage: Eukaryota > Metazoa > Chordata > Lepidosauria > Squamata > Colubridae > Coluber > Coluber constrictor. The sequence continues at coordinate 80,094,254 of CM075961.1, forward strand.
ATCATCAGATAGCTAAGAGAAATTGTGGAAAAGTGATGGTTCGAAGTTGTCTATTGAATAAGGATTTGAGCCTGGCTCTCCGTTCATATTGCTGAAACCAGTGTATCATATTGTCCATTTATTGGTGGTGAGAAAAACAAAACAGTGGTTCCTCAAAACTGTTGTGCAAAAGAGAAAAGAATAAAAAGGATTTGGACTCTTGAAATTGGGAAGAACTAAAACTGTAATTTGTTACCTTTATCAGCTTTTAACAACTAAATGCATTAAGTGGAAAGCATTCTTCATAATGCTTCTCCAAATTCCAGTCCTCTAAATTTGTTGATTACACTTTTCATGCTGTCCAGTCAGCACACCATATTTGGTTATGGGATGGCAACTGACAATAAAAGATCCATAACTAATCAAAGAAAATATTTTAATTCCTTGTATTTTGTTTGGTCTTCTAAACGAATAGGATATTTGTTGAAATCATGCTTTCTTATGTAAAAATGTGCAGGCCTAGTGTCTGTTTATATGCCTTCAAATCAGTTTTTGACTCCTGGTAACAGATAGCATGAAAGGGGCATGGTGGCTCAGTGGCTAAGATGCTGAGCTTGTCTATCAGAAGGTTGGCAGTTCAGTGATTCAAATTCCTAGCGCCATATAATGGAGTGAGCTCCCATTACTTGTCCCAACTTCTGCCAACCTAGCAGTTCGAAAGCCTGTAAAAAATGCAAGTAGAAAAATAGAGACCACTTTGGTGGAAAAGTAACAGTGCTCTATATGCCGTCGGTGTTTAGTCAAGTTGGCCACATGATCTCGGAGATATCTTTGGATAGCAGTGGCTCTTTGGCTTAGAAACGGAGAGGAGCACTGCCCCTAGAGCTGGAAACGACTAGCACACGTGCAGGGGAACCTTTACCGTAACCAGTAGCATGGGACTGGATTGTTTGAGGGACTTCCTCTTACTGATTTAATCTGACTATCCTCTCAGATCCAGCAGAGAGAGAGATTGTTATCCTTTGGTTTAGCTTGATTTTAATCCTTTTTAAAATGAATTTGTCAACTGTTTTAATTCTGATGCATGTCACTCAGAGTTGCTTGTTTGAGAGTTGGGCTGCTATATATATTGGTTTAATAATAAAGCTTATCCCAGGTCCTTGGGAAGGATTTGATAGGGGGATAAGAATGCCAAATCCAATCTAAACATTTGTGCTGATTGTGTGATGAACCATAGTAAAATCTACAGATTGTGTGATGAACCATAGTAAAATCTACAGTTTTGATAGCAAGATTTTTTTTGGAAGTGGCTTGCATAGGGCTGAGAAGGAGAGTGACTGGCCCAAGGTCATATGCAGCAAGCTTCATGCCTAAGGAGCTATTCAGTGTCTTGGGGTTTCTAATCTGATGCCTTAACAATGACAACGGTGCCATACTATATCAAACTAATCTCGTGATATAGTGTATGACTTAAAAACAAATCATTCAGAATATGCTTGTGAAGTAATGTTTGTCTAGTCTATATAATAATTACGGTGTCCATAACATGGACAAATACTGAACTCTCCAAACATTTTATCAAGGAATTTGTCAAGAAAGAAAGATCTTTCCTGTGTGGGAAGAAGTGGTTATGTGAAAACTGAGTAAGGTGATGGAACAGATAACACATACCATGATAGTGGCTTTCATTATAATGAGATGCTGAAGAATCCCCCTCAGTATATATTTATCATGCTTTTATGGGCATGAATATTCTGGTTCAGAATTGTTCACCTGAGAGAACAGAATAAGTAACCAATTATTTATCCCAATCCAATAAGCAGATATGTGCCAAAAATTGAATATGAGAACAAAAGCTGTTTTGCTCATCTTGAACGTGGTTGAGCTGGTTGGCTGTTTTGTTTGAACCTAAGGAATTATATTTGACTCTTTTGTTCACAACTATAGTTGGATTGGGCTTACTGTTTCTACATGAAACAGTAGAAAGAGAAATGGGAACAAAGAATGCTATTTTGTCTTACTTTGTCTCTAGTAAAGAAGAGCAAGTGTAATGCTCTTATATAAATCTGTGTTATAACTATTTTTAGGATACTGCATACAGGCTTGCCTCCAATTTAAACAATAGAACTGAAAAAGATATTGAGATGGCAGAAGAGTGTTGAACTTTTTACCCAGAAAAGGTTTACAGTTTACTGGCTTATTAATTAATGGGACAATTAGAGAAAATGGTAGAGAATAGGTAGGCAGTTGGGTGCTTTGCACATGGTTTGATCACAGATTTCTCAGATTTTGCCATTGCCTGTACTGACTGGGACTAATGAAAGTTGTTTGACATACTGGGAAGGGCACTATTTTGCTGTTGCCTGGGATTAAATAATTGAGATTTTGACCAATGCATCTTTAGTCACCTCTGGCATTTTGCATCTTTCTTAGCATTCTGAGATTGTAATGAAGGCTTAAAGGGCAGTGTCTCAACTGATTTAAGTTGAGAAAAGTATTATTTAATTCATAATTCTTTAATATCTTTAAAATATGAATTAGAAAATAAAGTTTTTAAACTTTATTTCGGGAAAACAATGGTTTGTATTTAGGGTCAAGTTAAGTGCAGGTGGAAATTCCCTTTTCTGAATCCTAAGAATTAAGATTCTTGACTTTTAGCAGTGGAAAAGGGAAGGCTCTTTTCCTAAACACAAAAGAAGTCCCTTCTTTTTCTAAATAAATGATTCCTCTTTATGCTAGGGACTTGATTCATGATCATGATGGTTGAGGGAATTTAGGTAAGTTCAGTTTTGATTCACTGATGGAAAATACCTTTCTGAACTGGTTTTGTATTTAGTTTGGCTGACTGCCACCCTTGATAAGAGCTTGCTGGCTTTTTGCATTTTGCCTACAGAACATAGAATACCATATATGATACATACTAGCTTTCCTGAGTTCTTCCAGCATAACCTTTATTGCAAGTTCTGGGACTTGAAACACACTTGAAGATACCATGATTGGGAAATGCCTGAGCTGAACAATATTTGATAAATATATTTCACTTGTTAGCTTGATACTTTTCCAATCATCAAGGAATAGTTGAAGATGATATGCATACCACTGCCACTAGTTCTTCCTCACATAACTAAGATAGGGCTTCGAGATAGTGATTTCTTGAAGTCATCTGGAAAGTTTTCATAGTTGAGCTTAGGCTTGAACCCTGTTTCTCTGTCCTTTGCCCAGCATCTTTACCATTACAGGTAGTCCTTGACTTACAATAGTTCATTTAGTGACCACTCAAAGTTACAATGGCACTAAAAAAAGTGACTTAAGTCAATAAACTTAAGATTGTTTTTTACCAATGGTTGACCATTTCAGCATCCCCGTGTTATATGATCAAAATTTGGAAGCTTGGCAACTGACTCGTACTTATGATGGTTGCTGTGTAATGGGGTCATGTGATCTCTTTTTGCTACCTTCTGATAAGCAAAGTCAAGGGGAAAGCTAGATTCACTGAATAACCCATGTTGCTAATTTGACAGTTGTGGTGCTTCACTTAACTGAGGCAAGAAGTCATAAAATGAGGCAAAACTCACTTAACAAATGTCTCACTTGGCAGCCAAAATTTTGGGCTCAATTGTGGTCATAGGTTGAGGACTACCTGTATACCACAGTGGCTCTCATTTGCAGCTTTGTTTTCTATTTTGTTCAGAACCTGCTTTTCATATTGTACATTTTTCAGTTGTTTGGCAAAACACAACCTTTCACATTTCCTAGCAACAAAATGAAAAGCCACCTGAAGGGCACCATGTTGAAAGCTTTCTTACTGAACTTGTCCAACATTTGATGCTTATTCCTTGTTTTGTGATTTCACCTTAGTTCCTGCTTCAAATCCTTTGGTTATTTCACTATTTTGGCATTTCAGAAGATTTTCATGTTCTGCTTTATACCTTCCCATTGGATATTATACTGACTAATTTGGATAGGAAATTATCCATTGTGTTTGATGAATAGGTGTATATATTGGTAGACTTCTGTATCTGATAAAAATGTATATACAAATAACTTGTTATTTCTCTTTTGCTAATTCTACATTTCTGAATCATATCTGCTTTTTTTATTATTATTATTAGGCTGCCCTTTGGCGAGGCAGAAAAACACAGCAGAGCTGGCCTCTGCAACGGGAGAGGCTGGACGTCCCAACTTTCTGTGCTGAATGGCTACTATGGCGCCCGCTCTCACTGACGCAGCAACTGAAGCTCATCACATCCGGTTCAAACTGGCTCCCCCATCCTCTTCCCTATCTCCTGGCAGTGCTGAGAAGAACGGCAATAGCAACAACATCCTTGTTGCCAGTAACGTCACCAAAAGAAAAGCTGAGGATTCCAGTCTAGATTTCCGAAATAATTCTACAAAAGAAGAGCTGGGAAAGCTGCAGCCATTGGTAGCATCTTATCTCTGTTCAGATGTAACATCTGTTCCTCCAAAGGAGTCCTTGAAACTGCAAGGGGTCTTCAACAAGCAGACGGTCCTTAAATCTCATTCTCTGTTGACTCATCCTTTCTTGAAAACTAGTGATCTGTTAGGAAGGCCCCCAGTGTTGGAGATTTCCTTGGAAAATCTAAAAACCATGAGTACAAGTAATCAGACACCTTTGCCACAAACACCTGTCAATGGTTTGGCTAAAAAAATAGCTAAAACTAATAGCTCTGACCATGAAAGTTCTATTTCACTTAATGGTGCAAAAAGTGCACCTTCTTCTATGACCTTCCAGGAAGTTGATTCAAATAGACCTGGGAGTTCTGATTTGGAGGACCTGAAGTCTGGTTTGAGCAATTGCACTCTACCACATAAAGGCCCAGATGCAGAGCATGGTGCCCCACTTAGCAATAATGGCATGGCAAATAAACATGACCACAGTTCCCCAGAGCAGCAGTGTGGACTCGAAGGGGGTAGGGAGAACCAGTTGCTTTTGTTATCTGGAATGCCTGTTTGTTCTGAGCTGGGAAGCAGTAAGCCAGAGGAACAGAAGACCTCTCAGCTGAACAGTTCCTTTAGCACTCTAGATTCAGATATAAGGACAAAGGTGCTATTGCGGAGGCAGGCAGACATTGAGAATCATGCTCGCAGGCTGCAAAAGCGGCTGCAAGTGGTACAGGCCAAGCAGGTAGAGCGGCACATTCAGCAACAGCTTGGTGGATTTTTACAGAAAACGCTAAGCAAGTTGCCTGCTTTGGACTCCTTGAGACACCGGAGTCAGCTAATGCTGACCCGCAAAGCAGAAGCAGCTCTAAGAAAAGTTGCAAATGAGACAAGTACCTCGGAAGGACTGAGCAACTTCCTAAAAAGTGACTCTGTCTCAGAAGAACTAGAAAGGTTTACTGCCAGTGGAATGGCTAACCTGCGCTCTTGTGAGCAAGCATTTGATTCTGATGCCACAGACAGCAGCTCAGGTGGAGAATCTGATATTGAAGAAGAGGAGCTGGCCAAAGTAGACACAGAACAGTACCATGTACCCCTGTGAGTAACATTAAGTGTTAGTTTCTTTACAGTTTTTAATATTTTGTTTTTCAGACAAGTTTTGTCTCACATCAGTATTGTTTAAGATACAATTAAAATCAGGAACAAGCAAGCTGCAGTAACAGTTGCAAAGTTGTAAAGTTGGCTTGCTTTTAAAATATATTAAATGTTAATGTAGGTTTTCTGCAATTGAAAGGCTATTTATTGGTAATTGACAGTGTCATACATAAATTAAATAATATATGTTGAAGAGAATAACTTGTTTTAGCTATTAATGTGGCTGAGAATGGCCTAGCATCTTTATTGTTTTTTAAGAAAGAGAATCTAACATATACTTCTGTAATGGGACTATGGGTAATAGAAAAGAATTACCTACAAGTAAATGATTCCAGACCATGCAGAAATTATTGCACTGAAGTTGTTAATATTTCTCTTTAAATCTAAACTTCTGTGAATATCTTAACAGAGATGGACATGTGATGCTGTACAAATGTTTTTGATTTCCAGATTGCAGTAGAGTCAGCATGAGAAGACAATTTGAAGATACTGATTTGCATTGGTTGGGTGTGCTGGGCAGGGTTTTGCAGGTTCTGACTCCTGATATATAACATTTGATACATATATAACATTTTAGATGATAAAATATTGAGACCATTGTTTGGTATGTTAAATAACACATGAAGGGTTTTAATGTGTGAAAACATGCTCAATAATGTCCTCAAAACCTATGTCATATTTGATTAATATTTAGCAAGAGGTTCAAATCTTAACGATACTTTTTGCGTGAAAATAGAAAAGATGGGCCATGCAAGAAAGGGAGAAAATATGATAATTGCCTTGGTAAAAAAAGTAAAAGAAATATTTGAAAGGCAGGACTAAAACTAACACAAATAGTAGAGACTATTTAATTAATGAGGTGAAATTAAATAAGTTTGGTTTTGGATTCCCTCCCCAGTAATGAATCCGTAAATAGAGGGCCATCTGGTACTTATCCTAGTGTAATGGCTTCAAAGATGTCTGATAAGAAGCATTATTGTAACTCTTCAGTCAGGTTAGTAAATATCAAAGCTCTGGATCAGCCACAGTAAGTACTGTAATACATTTGGATGTGAATGAGCTGTACTAGAACTGCAGATTGATTAAAAAAAATTGTACTCTTGCTTTTACATTAGTCTTGTCACAACCTAATAGGAGAAATGCCTAATGGAAAGTTAAAGGGACTTTGTGCATTTATTTATATACTAAAAATATATATAGACCAGCTTCTTCTATGATTTTAAGAGAGATGGTAAAAAAAAAAATCTTAAACAGTTCCATTAGGAATGAGCGGCATCAGACCTGTAGGATTCTGTCTTTCCTTTTAAAAAATTTGCTGTAGCTCCAGAATTCATCAGTTAGAGCTACAAAATATGGCAGCTTAGATAGTGAGATAGTCATGGAGTGTTAGTCAGAAAGAAGCCTCTGATGCCACAAGCTGTAGCTTGTAGGAAAAACTATACATGCATAGATAAAGATCTAGAAATCCTCATTGTTATAAAGGAATAACATAGTCACATGATGTCACGGTATTACATTGGGGCAAAAAAGTATTTAGTCAGCCACCAATTGTGCAAGTTCTCCCACTTAAAAAGATGAGGGAGGCCTGTAATTGTCATCATCAACTATAAGAGACAAAATGAGAAAACAAATCCAGACAATCACATTGTCTGATTTAGAAAGAATTTATTTCAAATTATTGTGGAAAATAAGTATTTGGTCAATATCAAAAGTTCATCTCAATACTTGGCTATATATTCTTTGTTGGCAATGAAAAAGGTCAAACGTTTTCTGTAAATGTTCACAAGATTGGCACACACTGTTGCCGGTATGTTGGTCCATTCCTCCATGCAGATCTCCTCTAGAGCAGTGATGTTTTGGGGCTGTCGCTGGGCAACAGACTTTCAACTTCTTCCGAAGGTTTTCTATGGGGTTAAGATCTGGAGATTGGCTAGGCCACTCCAGGACCTTGAAATGCTTCTTACGAAGCCACTCCTTGGTTGCCTGGGCTGTGTGTTTGGGATCATTGTCATGCTGAAAGACCCAGACACATTTCAACTTCAATATCCTTGCTTGATGGAAGGAGATTTGTGCTCAAAATCTCATGATACATGGCCCCATTCATTCTTTCCTGTACACAGATCAGTCGTTCTGGTCCCTTTGCAGAGAAACAGCCCCAAAGTATGATGTTTCCACCCCCATGCTTCACAGTAGGTATGGTGTTCTTTGGATGCAACTCAGCATTCTCTCTCCTCCAAACACGACGAGTTGTGTTTCTACCAAACAGTTCTACTTTGGTTTCTTTTTTTTTCCCCAGAATTTTATTGATTTTGTGAAAATACATAATATAACAATTCTACTAATATCGGATATGTAGTGTTTATACATATCCAAATATATACCTGGTGTCTCTTAGTCTACTTATTCCTTTTATCAGTCACACCATCCTTTACTCCTTTCTTTATTTTATCATTCATCCATTTATACCACACTTCCCAGACGGTATAGTAATCTTGAGTTTTCATCCTCATTTATTTCATGGGTTAATTTACTCATCTCCGGGCACTCAGATATTTTCCTGATTATGTGTTCTTCTGGTGGCAATGTCTTTTCTTTCCAGTATTGTGCATATATTAGTCTGGCAACTGTCGTAATGTGTATTATTAAGTGCTTCTTTTTTTCCCCATAGGCCCTCTTTATTATTCCCAGGAGAAATATTTCCGGTGCCAATTCAATATCTTCTCCAATTATTTCTTGTAACCATTTCTAAATCTTACTCCAATATTTTTTCGCTTTGGGGCATGTCCACCACTGTTCTACTTTGGTTTCATTTGACCATATGACATTCTCCCAATCCTCTTCTGGATCATCCAAATGCTCTCTAGCAAACTTCAGATGGGCCTGGACATGTACTGGCTTAAGCGGGGGGGGGAGGAAGGGGAGGGCTGCCTGGCACTGCAGGATCTGAGTGCCTGGCGGCGTAGTGTGTTACTGATGGTAGCCTTTGTTATGTTAGTCCCAGCTCTCTGCAGATCATTCACTAGGTTCCCCCCGTGTGGTTCTGGGATTTTTGCTCACCGTTCTTGTGAACAATTTGACCTCATGGGGTGAGATCTTGCGTGGAGCCTCAGACAGAGGTAGATTATCTTATGGTCTTGTATGTCTTCCATTTTCTAATTATTGCTCCCACAGTTGATTTCTTCACACCAAGCTGCTTGCCTATTGCAGATTCAGTCTTCCCAGCCTGGTGCAGGTCTACAATTTTGTTTCTGGTGTCCTTCGACAGCTCTTTGGTCTTCATCATAGTGGAGTTTGGAGTGTGACTGTTTGAGGTTGTGGACAGATGTCTTTTATACTGATAACAAGTTCAAACAGGTGCCATTAATACAGGTAATGAGTGGAGGACAGAGGAGCCTCTTAAAGAAGTTGTTACAGGTCTGTGAGAGCCAGAAATCTTGCTTGTTTGTAGGTGACCAAATACTTATTTTCCACCATAATTTGCAAAAAAATTCTTTCCAAATCAGACAATGTGATAGTCTGGAATTGTTTTCTCATTTTGTCTCTCATAGTTGAGGTCTACCTATGATGTCAATTACAGGCCTCTCTCATCTTTTTAAGTGGGAGAACTTGCACAATTGGTGGCTGACTAAATACTTTTTTGCCCCGCTGTATAAGTCATCTTAATATAATTTAAACACACTCAGAAGTGTTAGGCTGAAAATTTTTAATTGACCTGAATTTCAATGCACATGGGCATATTTAGGTACACATTAAATCATATTAAATTCAGGAAATATAAACTTAGTAAACCATGGATAATGTTTGTTTTGTGCTGATCTTTATTACTTAGTGTGGAAGTAGGCTTCTTCATAGTGCATAGCAGTTTTTGGCTGAGGCAGGTTGGAAAAAGAATAAACAGTTGATTATATTGAAATTTGAATAGATCTGAACAAATGTAGCTGTTATGTCAAATCTCTTTTGTTACATTGATGATTATATCCATGTAGAAAGACAAGGAAAATAGTTCAATTGCCCTCAGAGTCAATTTCCTGTGTAACCTGGAGAACTGTGCCTCTTTCTGTTAATAAGTAAACATTTTGACAACCAAATTAATAATAGAGTGCTCTATAATTTTACTGTGCTTTTTTTATTCTTTGAGATAAAAATTTTAAATTTATTTCATTTGATTGTGACCCTGGATTTTTAATGTGCTCAATTAATGGGTCTTCCTGTATGCTTGTTTTCAGGAGTCATTGAGCGAAGGCCAGATTCACTTCAGAACACAATATTAAAATACAGTAATTGGCTAAAATATAAGAGTATGCCTCTTCCAAAGAAATATCTTTTTCCCCCATTTTTCAGCTACTTTTGATTTTATGTAACTTATTTTCAGTTGTACCAGCCTGATCCCAATTAGTTGTCTTTAAAATACATATTCAGGTTTGCTTATTTCAGAACTCTAACTTTAGAGAGAAGTTTTATCCATTTTAAATTTGGGAACATGTCATAGTCATTCTAATAGCACTTGCTGCTCTGGAGAGTATTTTTTTAAAAAATTTCTTTATTGTCATTGTACATGTATACACAGTATACCCATTCAACGAAATTCACTTAACACTCAAAGGCCAGGTCCAACACACATAACAATCCCCAAACAAACACACACCAAAATTCCCCACCCTAAATCACCTAAACATCCACACAACAGACCAAATATGGCATTCCTTTACCAAAAGGCAAACTTGATAAAGTTGTTTTCTGCCATCCATTTTAGTTGATGAACTAAAGATAAAAGATATTTCTCTTTTCCTGATTAAATGAATACATTCCAGACAAAGTATTTGTTTGCAACCACCTAAAATTTTTATTTCCTAAGAATGTATGTGCAGTCCATGTGGGATTCAGAAGTTCTCCGATGGAAGCAACGTCTGTCAGACTGGGTTTATCCACTCCATATGCAGCAATTGGCTGAGTCCACACTATAATTTGAATAGCTCCGCCCTCCTTCTTCCAGTGTTTCGACTCAGAGAGGCTATGAAACCTAGCTGAGACCAAGGGATCTTTTCTTTGGAAAATACTCCAGAGCATTAAGAGCATTAGGGCTTTCCCCTTTAATTTTCCTCTTTTTTCACTGAAATATATGGGTCAAGCTTGCATACTGATTATTTTTATTGGCACTTAGGAGGGAGGTTTGTTAAATTCTCAGCACGAGCGTCCAATTATCGATTTGTTTTCATCTGACTGGTTTGATTGAAAACTTTTATAGCAATTTATATATATTATTCCTAATTAGCTTGGTATTGCTAACATTTTAAAAAAAGTTGTAAGTTTTATTTATTCAATCAGTTTGTGTAGTTGCCCATCTCAAGAGATAACTCTGGACAGAAAATGTTAAAACATGAAAATAATAATAACTATAAAATTAAAATGCATAGTAACAGAGAAAAATACAACAATCATTAACATAACCAGGAGATGGATCTCTTCACACAGTTGGGGGTCCTAGGTCTTTAGGTTTTACAAAAGGCTAGTAAGGTTGGGACCATCCTTATTTCTTGGGGTAGAAAGTTTCAGAGAACTATAAAGTTTTGATTGATAAATTAATTGTTCTTTTAATAAAAGTTACTTTTTAATCAAAGAAGATGGATTTTAATGAGATGTATAGTGAAAATAATGCTTGTAGATCAGGATTGAACAGTGGGATCCTTGGTGTGTTCTCTGATGGTTTTCGATAGTTTTCTTGCAAATGTTTTATTATCAAAATAAGTGTCAGAATCATAGACATCTCAGAAACCATGAATAAACTATTTTTTTAAAAAAACCAGGAATCATTTACAACTTTGATGGTGAACCTATGGCACATTCTTTTAATTTCACAAGACATGAAAATTCTTTAATTTTACAAGGCATGGGCAGACTTAACCATAGTTTCAGTTGGGAAACGGAGTGTCCTAGATCAAACCAAGTCAAGAACATGCCAGAGAATTCCTGGAAGCCTGGTATTTAGATAAATCAACCATCAACTGGCACATAGAGGTAAACAACATCTACAGTCAAGAGACAATCAAAAATCCAAAAGGGAAATAAAAAACTCTTCACACCAGCAATCAGCACCCTAATGAGCAGACATTAACACTAATACTTACACCAACGATGAAGAAACAAGCAATACCCCAATCAAGTAATTAATTCAGATAGACAAGTTAACACTTCAGAAAGAGTGTAAAATGGGAGAGAACAGATACTTTTTCTAATTTTGGCTCCAGTCTCCTTCATATACCATTTAGCTGAAGCGAAGGTGTCCAGTTTGTAGTGTCTTATGCATGGGGATGGAGAATACCATGTCAGTGCTCTACAGATGTCCTCGATAGAAATCTGTGTTGTCCACACAGTCATCATGGCTGTGCTTCTGGTGAAATGGGCTGTCACTCGCCTAGGCACTGGGAGAGCGTCGTAATGCATGCTCGTATCCACCAGCCTGTGGTTGATGAGTGTCACCTTGTTACCCAACATGGAGGGCTGGAAAGATACCAACGGATTCTGTCTTTCTAAGACAAACTGTCCTCTTGATATAAGTGTGAAAGGCCCTCCTGACATCCAAGGCGTGCTGTTTCATCTCCAGGGAGTGGATGGGTCCCGGACAGAAGTCTGGTGAGATTATTTCCTGTGCCCTGTGGAACAAGGAATTCACTTTGGGAAGGAAGGAAGGGTCCAATCACAGAATCGCCCTGTTTGGATGAAATATGCAAAGGTTATAGAGAGGGCTACCTTATAGAGAGGGCTACCAGTTCCGCTATTCATCTGGCCGAGGTGATGGCCATGGGGAAGGTTACCTTGAAAGTGAGGAAGTGTAAGCTGGTTGATTGTATTGGCTCGAAAGTCAGCGAGGTGAGAGTGCAATATTTTAGGCAGGTTCCATGTGGAGTACCTGTGTACTACAGGGTGCTTTAGGTTAGCTGTGCCTCTAATGAAGCTGCATACAGTTGGGTGTTGAGCAAGGGATTCCAGATCCCTGCAGGATAACACTGAGGCCAGAGCTGCTACTTGCCTGCATATGGTATTAGGGGTCAGGCCCTTGTCTAGCCCTTCCTGAAGAAATTCCAGAATCTGGGCCACTGAAACAGAGATGGGATCAATGAGAAACTTGGAGCACCAATCACAAAAGGTCCTCCAAATTGAGTCGTAGATTCTCTTAGTTGAAGGCCTCTTAAAGCCTGGTTTGTCTGTATGACTTCGTTAGAGAGGTTACTTTGCCTCAGGATTCTCCGCTCAAATGCCAAACAGTCAGTTGGAGCCATTGTAGATCTGGATGAACTAAGGCCCCCTGACTGAGGGAGATTCTGTCCTGTGGAATCCTCCAGTGTCTGGGTACCGACAGACTGACTTTGTACCACGGACGCCTGGGCCAGTGGGGAGCCAGGAGTAGGATCTCTGCCCTCTCAGCTAGCACCCTCCTGATTACCCCCTGGAATGAGAGGGAGAAGAGGTTATAGTAGCCCTTCAGGCCATGGACTGCAGAGTGGATTGACCCCCCCCCCCATTCCCCTGGTGTTGCAAATCTGGTGTAAAATCTGGGTAACTGGGTGTTTGACAGGGAGATGAACAGGTCCAGGATCGGAGAGCCCAACCTTTCTGACAGCTCCCTGAATAGTTCTGGGTGTAGGCGTCACTCTGAGTGATCGACCATGGTTCTGCTGAGCCAGTCCACCTGTACATTTTATGTCCCCGAGATGTGTTTTACTCTGATGGAGAGAAGATGTCTCTCTGCCCAGAGGCCCAGTTGTTCAGCCATTGGAGATCTGGAGAGGATGCCCCCTTGGTGGTTGATATGGGTATTGGTAGCCACATATGTCCGTTAGAATGAACACATGGTGTCCAGAGATTGTGTCCTGGAATCGACTGAGGGGCAAGTGGGCTGCCTTGAGCTCTAGCCAGTTGATGTTCCTCAAATCTGCCTGAGACCACTACCCTTGCACCATCTGGGACTGGAAGTGGGCACCCCAGCCAAAGAGACTGCCATCTGTGGTGATGGTCATGCAGCTGGATTCCTTGAAAACACATCCTTTGGTTATGGCCTGGGACATCCACCCCTGGAAGGATTGAAGTACTTAGATGGGACCTGAACCCTGGTATTTGAGTTGCTTCTGCCAGACCTTTGGTAGGGCAGGAAGAACCACTGTAAAGTTCTGGTGTGCCCAAGGGATGATGGCTATGCAGGATATCATTTTGCCCAGGAGATGCAACAGGAGGGCTAGGGACACTGTTCAGTCCGCCTGGATCTGACTCACCAATTTCTTTATACTGACTTGACTCTTCTGGGATAGGAAGACCTGGCACGACCTGGTATCTATGATTTCCCCCAGGTATAGCAGTCGGTTTGCGGGGTCCAGGTGACTCTTGTCGAAATTGACAGAGAATCCATGATCCTGGAGAACCCTGATTGTGACTCACAAGTCCTCTGTCACCCAGAGGTGAGAGGAGGACTGTATCAGTATATCATCCAGGTAACATTGGACTTCCATTGGAATTGCCCTGAGATGTGCTGACAGGGCCGCCAGCAACTTGGTGAAAGCCTTGGATGCTGCGTATAGCCCGAATGGTAGGGTCTTATACTGATAATGTTGACCCACATAGTGAAACCACAGGAACCACCAGTGGGATGGCAGGATAGGTACATGGAGGTGTGCCTCCGTCAGATCTATGGATGTTACCAAGTCGCCCTCTCGAATGCTCTCCAGGATTGATTGGAGAAATTGCATCTTGAATCTCTGGTAAATTAGATGTCTGTTCAATCTTTTCAGGTCCAGAATCGCTCTCCGCCGCCTCGCCCCCCAAGGTCTTTGGAACTAAAAACAGGATGGAGTAGAATCCCTTTCCCTGTTGGTCCTTTGGAACCAGTTGTATTGCTTGGATGTCCAGCAAGTGTTGGACTGCTTTTTGTCTCGTCCCTTGATATGGGGCAACGTATGAAAAAGCTTGGGGGTGTGGAGAGAAATTTGAGGGTGAGACCTAGTCTCACCATATTCAGGACCCAGGTATCTGTTGCGGTTGCTTCCCATTGATTGGTGAATAGGTTTAAGCGCCCGCCAATGGGAGAGTTGGATCTGCCGCCATTTGGCACGGCAGAAGAGGCAACAGCCTGTGCCACGAAATGGTCGCTTGCTTTGGAAGTGTTATCTATTTCTGTCTGAACCCGGGTTTATCCGGCTGTAATCTTGTCTGTGGGCGTACACTCTCAGGGGTTGAGATATGTCAGACCCCATGTTTGGGCTGAAAGGAAGGCCTACGGAAATAAGGTGAGGTGCGGCGGTCAGCTCGTCTGTATAGAGAAGGCAGGATTTTCCTTCTGTCCTTAGTCTCCACTAGAATGGGCTCTAGGGACTCTCCAAACAGCTAGCGACCCTTAAAGGAAGCAGAGGCTGGCTTCCACTTACACTTCACGTCCGCCTGCCAATGGTGGAGCCATAGGAAGCAATGGGCCGCCACAAAAGAAGCAATGGCTCTGGAAGCAAATTTGGTGGCATTCAAGGTGGCATCTCCTGAGAATTCCATAGCTGCTACCAGTTTCTTAGCGTCCTGGTGGAAATGGAGGTCACCAGGGTGAGCCTTTGCTTGTATCTGGTGGAGCCAGAGCAATGAAGCCTTGTTGAAGAATGAGGCGGCTGTAGCTGCTTGACCGCCCAGGCAGCTGCCTTATGTACCTTGCGGAGGGTCAGTTCGCCTTCTTATCCTCTGTCTTCAGAACATCCTTGGTGTTGTTAGACAGGATGGTGGAGTATGTTAAGGTCACCACAGGGCCATCTATAGCTTGTGGCTGCAGTGTCTTGGAGAAGCCTGGAGCCACATTATAAAATCTCTTTGTCATTTCCACTTGTGGGAGGATATACCCCCAATTGGGCCCATTTTCTTAGGATGATCTCCCAGAATAGTTTAGGTGATGGGATTTCCTTGCTCTCTGCAGTTGGATATGAAAAGAGCAACTCACTCGGATCCTCTAGGTCTAATGCTGACTCGGTTGTAGCTGGGTCAGCTCCCAGGTATACTGTGGCT
Source organism: Coluber constrictor foxii (assembly GCA_038048745.1). Lineage (NCBI taxonomy): Eukaryota > Metazoa > Chordata > Lepidosauria > Squamata > Colubridae > Coluber > Coluber constrictor. The sequence continues at coordinate 80,109,818 of CM075961.1, forward strand.
TTGGCCTTAAATAATAAGGATTTAAAAGTGCTGGGTGAAAGAGCCCTATGAAGGCCGGGGAGTCTGGACCCATCCTCCCATTGTCAGAGTTCCATCTCTTTTTGCTCCTCATCTCCTGAGAGTGATACCCCACTCTGCACGAAAGAAAGGGGTGAATGAGACCTTTGGAAAGTCACTAAATCTCTTTGATGCTGAGAAGCAATATATTGGTCTTGTTGTAGGGGAGATTCAGGTACAACAGGAGCAGCCTGTTGTCCCTGCTGTAGGCCTGCAGCGATGCCCTGTGCTATGGCCTCTGAAATCATAATTTTTGTCTGGTCAACAATTTCAGGCCCTTTACTCTCCTGTGGGTGAAGTCCCTCTGCTGTGGGTGTAAAGAAGTTTTCATTTTCTTAGATGTGGATCAGCAAAAATCTCATTGCACACTGCACATGCGCAGACAGCGAAGCGGTAGCAATCCACGAAGGATTTCACCACTGTACTTTCCCCCCTCCTTTGCTCTGCTTCCCTCTCAGCCATGACAATTCCTTTGTCAATGGTCTTCTGGAGAATTCTAGATACGCGGAGCCGGGACCTTACTATAAGTTTCCAGAATCCAAGGAATAACACTGTTCTTTGTTCTAAGAGCCCTCTTCTGCCTGTCTCCTCTGAGCAAAGACTGAGTCAAAACTGGGCATGTGCAGGCAAAGGAGGCGTGACTAAAAGATTGATTGACTCAGTCTCTGAGCTAGCAGAAGAGCAGAGTTAACCCATTCCTTAGATTCTCTGTTCAACACACTGGCGAATGTGCAGTCATATGACCTTGGGGGCATGACATATAGAATTGGTTTATTGGAAATTGGAAAAAGCCAATTATTGCTCTCTGCATAGCTCTTGACTTAGCTATACATTAAAACAAATATTACAGGCATTTCTTGGAAGTCATAGTCTGATCACTTCAAGTGTTGATAAACTATAATTGGTAAGGTATATTTTTCCTAATTTATTTTTGTAACATAATGCTATAGCATTATGTTACAAAAATAAATTAGGAAAAATATACCTTGTATTAAAGGTTCTAAAGGATTTTATTTTGCTTTGTTTTTTTGTTTTAAAAACACAGATTGAAAATTGTTCGCTGTTGAAAACCTTGTTTTTAGCTTGGCTCTTTTGTTTTACCTGCTCCTGGGCTTATATATTTCATTATTAGATGTACATTTCATCAGCTTCAAGCAAAACAAGAGAAACTGAATCACTGTTCAATCACTATTCTTTCAAGAATTAATACATAAAAACAGAAAGAGCATCTGTTTTTTCCTTGTAGAATTGCAGATGCAGGCAGAAATACGCTATTTTGAGATGGCTGGTCTAGTTATAGAATACTTGTATCCTGATTATGAGGAAGTAATTTTCCAGAAAAACTCTGCATGAACCCAATTCCTCTATCCATGCTGGATGGCCATTTTTGTAATTTATTTTCTAATTTTGAGGTGACAATAAAATCATATTGTCTTCTAATAAATCAAGCTAGAAATTTCTAGTTGACTTCCTAACATTAAGGTGGAAAGCTATTTTTTAACTTGTCTAAAGCACTACTTTTTTCTGCTAACTAGAAAGAAGTATGAAAATGTTTCGATTTACATTTCTGGTTCTTAAATCTTTTGTGTTAAAAATGGTAGCTGTTAAATCTATTTGTTTACTTCTTCACCAATCCTAATTTAAAGCTACAAACGTGTGTGTGTGTGTGTGTGTGTGTGTGTGTGTGTGTGTGTGTTCATTTTATTAGATTTATATATCATCTGACTCCCGAAGGACTCAGGGTGATGAACAGCCAGGGAGATAAAACATACAAATTACAAAATTTAAAAGACAATATAAAACCCATTAAATAATTTGGCCCAGAACAATTTAAAACACCCCCAATGTTTTAAAACCAATTTTAAAAGTTACAGTTAAAAGGGAAGTTAGGCCAGCCAGCCTGTTGATATAAATAGATCTTGGGGGCACAACTATATATAATTGTTTTCACTAATAAATTCTCTTTTCTTTTATTGAGGGGGATATGCTTACGCATCAATGTTAAAGCATCTTGTTTCTGAAATAGTGTGTTGTGAAATTCAATAAGTGTGGTTATTATACTGGTAGTCCTCATTTTGCAACCACAATTGGGACTGGCATCTTGGTTGTTAAGCAAAAGGGTTGTTAAGTGAAACTGATTGTGCTTATGATCTAGTTTTCTTCGCTTTACAGACCTGGCAACATTGTTCATAAATACAAGGATTGGTTGCAAAGTTACTTTTTCATCACCATTGTAACTGTATGGTTGCTGTATGAGGCACTTGCTAAGTGGGGACTAGCTGTAGTGGTTTAACATAATGCAGCCATTGTAGTGTTTCATATTATAATTAAAATAAACAATGGCTTAATGGGAGGAATGATTCAGGGTGGTTTTGTTTTAATAGTGAGATACAGCTAATATTCCTTTAAGATCTAGAAGGTTAGGATTTATTTTTTATTTTTTAGCATCAGTTATACAATAAATAATTTCATGGACAAGATCTTTATCCTTACTGTCCAGTTGAACATGTTTAAGATAAGAATATAAACAATTTAAATAGGAGTGAAAACATCTGTTCACAATTTTCAGGTAACTATTAGTTTGCAGAATTATTATTTGCCCACCGCACTCATTTATTTGCATTAGTTCAAGTGAGAATAATAAACAACTCAAAATGTACAAATAATGTAGAAATCAACATTTCTGACATTTCAAAAAAGAATTTTTTTAAAAAAAATCAGCGACCAATATAGCTACCCTTCTTTTCAATAACAGTCATAATAAGCCTTCCATTCATGAAATATGTCAGTTTCTTGATCTGTTGACCATCAGATTTTTGTGTAGCAGCAACCACACAGTTCAGAGAGGTGTACTGATTTCCTTCACTGTAAATGTCTTATTTAAAAAGGACCCACAAGTTCTCAAGTTTTTGGTCAAGTGAAGAAGGGGGGCATGTAATTATTCTTTCATCTTTAAGGGCTTTACTGGCTAGTCATGGAGTGGAGTATTTAGATGCATGTGATGGAACATTGTCCTGCATACAAATCATGGTCTTCTTGAAAAATGCAGACTTTTTCTTGTACCACTGCTTGAAGAAAGCGTTTTCTAAAAACTGGCAGTAGGTTTGGGAGTTGATTTTGAGCCAATCTTCAACCTGAAAAGGTCCAACTAGCTCATCTTTAATAATAACTAGCCCATACCAGTACCCTACCTCCACCTTGCTGGCATCTGAGTGAAAGTAGAACTCTATGCCTGTTACTGATCCAGCCACAAGCCCATCCATCTGGTCTATTATGAGTTACTCTCATCTCATCAGTCCATAAAACCTTTGAAAAAATTGTCTTGATATCTTTCCTGGCCCAGACTGCCATTTCAGCTTACTTGTCTTGTTCACTGATGGTTGGGTTTCAACCTTCCTCATCTTGGCCATGTATCTCTAAGTACTGAACACCTTATACTTCTGGGCACTCCAGGTGGGTTGTAGTTCTGGAATATGACAGCATTGGGGGATAATGAATCCCTGGTAATTTCATGTTTGATTCTTCTGTGTCTTATTTTCTCAATATGGTTCTTGCAACCCTATTGACTGTTTGCAATAAAACGTTTGGTTCTGTAATCACGCTGCAATATCCTAGAAATTTCAAGAGTTCTGCATCCCTCTGAAAGACTTTCTTAATCTCTTTTTTGGCCCATTTTGCTCAAGGAAAAGAAACTGCTTGATAATTATGTACATCTTGATATATAGGGCATTGATGGCAAACCTTTTAGACACTTAGTGCCCAAAGTGCATCTGCGTGCCCAAACGGCAAGATGTGGACGCATGTGCATGCGCATCCCACACTTGCGCAGCAGAGACTCAAAGACCAGCTGGCCAGTGGGAGGTGCATGTGTGGCAGAGACCCGAAGACCAGCTGGCCAGTGGGAGGCATGTGCGCATGCATGGCAGAGACCTGAAACAGCTGGGGCGACCAAAGGTTCACCACCATAGGTTGGCATGCCATAGATTGATCACTATTGTTACAAGGTATTGATCTCCCTCATTACACAAATATACATCATCTGATATGTTTAAATCCATTAAGCATTCACATTTATAGAGCTTGGAGGTAGAAAATATGCATAAAAGTAATGATATGGTCAAAATACTCACTTGCCTAATAATTGTGCACATCATGTATATGTAGCATTTTGGTTGAGTTTTGTATATAGCATTTTGGTTTGAGTTTTCACAACCTGTGTCTAGATCTGTCTGGAGCCATACAGAGGCATAGCAGAAATTGGCTTGTGCTTGTTTGATTTCCTACCCAAAGAGTTCCAGTGGTAAGATTGTGGTCCCCTGCTCTGTATTCTGAAATGTAGAAAAAAATAGTCCTTGACTTAGGACCATTTATTTAATCACAGTTTAAAGTTACAACAGCCTTGGAAAAAGTGATTTACATCTTGTTCTAAATGTCACACCATCCCTTGGCCTTCTGATTGCAATTCAGGCACTTGACAACCAGCTTGCATTTACAATGGTTGCAGCATCTTGGGGGTCATACAGTTGCAATTGTGATCTTGTCAGCTAGTTTCTAACATATAAATTCAATCGGGAAAGCAGGATTTATTTAACGACTAGGGCAAAAGTGATTGTAAAATTGGATCCAGTTATGTGATGATTTTCTTTGTAACCTCACTGATTGATAATGGAAATTCTGGTCCCAATTGTGGTGGTAAATCGACAACTATATAATACAGTGTTGTATTATTTTCAAACAAATTTGCACACTTCTTTTCCTTCAGATTATTATAACGTGTGAAGCTTTGGGATTTTAGCTTTCCCAGCTCCACTCTTTCATAATACTATCTTATTCATGATACAAAATAAGTTATGTACCATATTTTTCAGAGTATAAGATACACTGGAGTATAAGTCGCGCTTTAATTTTGGGGGTGAAAAACAAGAAAACAAGAATTCTGCCTCTGCCTACCAGCATCAGGATCAGCCACATCCTTACTTCCGCTCAATTTTGATAACGAACAGCACAGATCTTTTTATCTGTTTAAACCCTATCACTCTATGCACATTTAACTGGAATGAGTGGGGGGAGGATGATTTTCATGGGGGCAGAAGAGGGACTTGGTACCAAAGGCTCCACTCCTGAGACGCCCCCATCTTTCTACCTATAGCCATAGGCGTTGAAAGCCTGGCTTTCTTTTTTGGCCTGTATTATGGTACCTTTCTATTTTGTAGGAAGCATGGCTTTCTTTCCCAGTTACTCAGAGGCCTTGGTTTAAGGTGGTGCTGCTTTACGCTGCTCTTCTCCTGCTGCAAGCTAGAAGTGCCTCAGAGATTCAGCTGAGAAAGACGACGTGGATTACTGAGAAGTTCTTTTCTGGAAAATTTATCAAGGTGCTCCTGCGATCCGCAGGGACTACTTTCCCCAAAGAGAACTCTCACATGCTCTGGGGGGAGGGTTAGGGCACAGCCTGAGGAACAAACCTCTTCAGGGGGGGGGGGAATCTGCCTGGCAGCTTCGGGAAACAAGGCGGACTCCATGGTTTGCAGCTGGTCCCCCTCTGGCCACCTCTAACTTCACTCCCCAGCAATGTGAGGAGCTGCTACCACCGCAAAAGGCCTCTCCGTGCCTGGGAATCGAGCGCGAGCCCCAAAAGCGAAACATCTCTCTTTTCCAGCCACCGTTGCCCATGGCTCGATTTCCCGATGCAATTTGCAGAGCTGCGTTTCAGGCAGCGTCCGGTTCCCCTGCAATGTGCATCAGGGAACAGGGAACTGTTTTTGGATTCCCAATTCCAAAAATGGGGCATGAGGCAAAAAAAAAAAAGTATAATGTTTCAGGCAGTGGATCTGGCCAGGAGGAAAGAGAAGGTGAGCCTGCCGAGGAGGAGGAGGAGGGTGCATGGCTCTGCAATGTGCAATGGGGAGGAAAGCATTTTCAGGTGGCAGCACTGCAATCCCCTTCCTGATTCCAAAAAGGGCATGCGGAGGCCAAAAAAGTGCATCACGTTTCAGGCGGCGGATCTAGCCAGGAGGAAAGAGAAGGTGAGTCTGTTGAGAACTTTAGGCTTGGGAACCTAGGATAAGTTGCCCAATCCCGTGGCTGGTATGCGTGGCTATCAGGTGTGTCCCCTGTGGTGATGGGGTTGCTGAGTCAAGTGCCTGAACAGTTAGTAACAATGTCACCATGGACCAACGCAATATAATAGTGATGATGTCTATATAAAACAAGACGAAACAATAATAGAATGGATGTGACATTGCCATACAAAGTCCTCCTCTTTGTCCCTATTTTTAGGGCTTTATACATCAACGATGAAACACCAACTCTACCTTTTTAGGGTGGTTGAAACATGCTCTTTCTAATGAGAATGATTTTACAGAGTTTCCAGAAGGGTTGCTTTTTTTTTGTTTTGTTTTTTTTGGTAAAAGCTGGCTGAAAATATCCTATTTTTGGCATTTTTACAAAAACAGTCAACTTTACACTCAATTTGTGAACTATTGGAAAGCAGTAGGAGAATGAAATTTTATATTCGACAGCCTTGTGTTGCTAAGTTATTACGCACAAAGTTTCACGTTTCTTTCCTTCCAGAGATACAAGAAGCAAACTACCCTTTTTTTGTGCTGCAGTCATTTTCGGCAAACTTTGCTCCCAATTATCTAGATGGAGATTGTTCATGAGAATGTTTTTGATTTGATTTGATTTGATTTATTACATTTCTATACTGCCCTTCTTCCAAAGGACTCAGGATGGTTTACAGCTGTATTACAATAACCCAACACAAAAATTAAAATTATTAAAATTAAAACAGTTTGGCCGTTACTTAAAACCCTTTCTAAAACCCCTTTAAAACCAATTAAAACCCATTTAAAATTTATCTATTCAGTCAGGCTGGCTTAATGGAACAAAAGAGCCTTCAGAGCCAGACGGAAGGCACGGAGGTTGGGAATCCTTATATCCGGAGACAGTTCATTCCATAGGGCAGGAGCCCCCACAGAGAAGCCTCTCCCCCTGGGGGTTGTCAGCCGACATTGTCTGGCTGACGGCGCCCTGAGGAGGCCCTCTCTGTGAGAGCGTATCGGACGGTGGGAGATATTCGGTGGCAGAAGGCGATCCTGTAAGTATCCCGGTCCTAAGCCATGGAGCGCTTTGAAGATGGTGACTAGCACCTTGAAACGCACCCGGAAGACCACTGGGAGCCAGTGCAGCTCATGTAAGAGGGGTGTTGCCCAGGAGCGACGAGTTACTCCTATAACCACTCAAGCGGCAGCATTCTGGACCAGTTGGAGCCTCCGGGTGCTCCTCAAGGGGAGCCCCATGTAGAGAGCATTACAGTACAGATGGGACGTTACAAGGGCGTGAGTACAGTGCGCCAGGCGTCCCAATCCAGAAAGGGATGCAACTGGGAAATCAGGTGGACCTGATACTATATGCCTGGCCACGGGCATCATATGATTGTATAAAGACAGCTGTGTGTCCAGGAGGATGCCCAAGTTGCGAGCCCTCTCTGAGGGGGGTAAGATCTCATCCCCAATAGCCAGCGAGGGTATCATCTGGGTATATCAGGATGCTGGGTACCATAGCCACTCTCTTGGAGGGGTTGAGTCTGAGCCTGTTCCTCCTCATCCAGATCCATATAGCTTCCAGGCAATGGGACATCACGTCAAGGGCATCATCGGGGTGGTCCGGGGTAGAAATGTACAACTGTGTGTCATCGGCATTCAGTTGACACTTCACCCCAAAACCACGGATGATCTCGCCCAGCAGCTTCACATAAATGTTGAACAGAAGGGGCGAGAGGACTGACCTTTGCGGCACCCCACAAGTAAGGTGCCTCAAGGTCGACCTCTGTTCCCCCATCAACACAGACTGCATACGGTCAGAAAGGAGGAGAACCAGCGCATCACCCACTCCTAATCCCTCTAGCTGACGCAGCATGATACCATGATCGATGGTATCAAAAACCGCTGAGAGGTCGAGGAGGACCAGGACTGAGGAACATCCCCTGTTCCGAGCCCTCCAGAGATCATCAACCAATGCAATCAATGCCATTTCCGTGCTGTATCCCGCCCTGAAACCCGACTGGCAGCTTTATCCAGGTATCGAGGGAGCTATCGTGCCACCACACTCTCAACAACTTTTGCTGCGAAGCGAAGGTTGGAGACCGGATGGTAATTAGCTAATATAGTAGGGTCCAGGGAAGACTTCTTGAAGGGGGGCCTCACCACTGCCTCTTTCAAGGCGGCCGGGAAGACACCCTCACTCGGAGAAGCATTAATAATCCCCTGAAACCAGCCCCGTGTAAACTCCTGGGAGGCCAGTACCAGCCAGGAGGAACACGGGTCCAATAAACGTGTGGTAGCGTTTAGTCTCCCCAAAACCATGCCCACATCCTTGGGAACCACAGGGTGAAACTCATCCCAGATAACACTCTCAAGATCTGCCCCCGTCATTCCATTCTAGGCTACCAATTTGGAGTCTAGGCCGTCCCCGAATCTGAGCGATTCTATTATGCAGATATTGCACAAAATCCTCAGCTCTACCCTGCAAGGGATCATCCCGTGCCCCTACCTGCAGTAGCGAGCGGGTCACCCTAAACAGGGGGGGCTGGGCGGTTCTCTGCAGATGCAATAAGAGTGGGAAAATAGTTACATTTCGTCGCTCTTATTGCCATTAGGTAGGTCTTTTTTTTTTTATTGAAAAAGTTTTACAAATACAAGTTTCCTCCCCCTCCCTAACCCTCCCTGACCCATCCCTCCCCACCCTTGACTTCCCTTATAACCTTAAAATTACAATTCATTTTTAACTCCCCAAATATTAAAAAGTGAAATCCAAATCACATCATAATTCCCCCCAACTACTCTACACCCTGTATGTACTATAAATTTCTACATAGCATTCAGCTAAAACCAATCTGATACTTCTTTGTTTGATATTTATTCTGCACATAGTCTATCCATTTCTTCCATTCCCACCAAAAGTTTCTTGAGTCCGGTCTTTTAAATATGCTGATATCTTTGCCATTTCAGCAAAACTGGCCACCTTCAAAGTCCATTCTTCAATAGTAGGTGAAACATCTTTTTTCCAATATTGACCAATCAGTAACCTAGCTGCTGTAACCATATATAATATCAGTTTTGTTTCATTCACTGAGAAATCCTTAACTATACCCCGTAAAAACAGTTGAGGAGAAAATTGGAGTTTTTTCTTCAAAACATTTTGCATTACCCACCAAATTTTGATCCAAAAAGCCTTCACTTTCTTGCAAGTCCACCATATATGCTAATATGTGGCATTTAAGCAATCACATCTCCAACATTTTGGCTGAACATTAGGATACATGCATGACAATTTGTTAGGATCTAAATGCCACCTATAAAACATTTTATAAAAATTTTCCCTCAAATTCTGTGACTGTGTAAATTTAACGTTCTGGACCCATATTTTTTCCCATGTTTCCATCATAACTGGTTCTGCAAAGTTTTGCGCCCATTTTATCATACAGTCTTTAACCAGTTCATTTTCAGAGTCTCTCTCTAACAAAATATTATAGACCCTCTTAATATGCATTGGGCCTTTCTCTTTTATCTGTCTTACCAATTCCTCTTCGTACAACATCAAACCAGTTTTTTGATCTTCTCTTCATCTCAATTGAAGTTGATTATACTGTAGCCAAGTTAGATTAATCCCTTCTTCCAACAGAGTGTTTAATGTCTTTAATTGCCATCTACCCCATCATTAAAAAGTACCTCTTCATATAAAATCCCCAAGAGTGACTTAATATTTATATTCCGTGTAATATGACCAAGATCCAACCACAAAGGTATTTTGTAATCCAATTTAAGCTGGTGCTTCTTCCATACTCTCTTCAAAGAGTTTCTGAGTATGTGACTCTTGAATACTTTATCAACTTTATTTTCATAGAATAAATATGCAGGCCAACCAAATTCCAAATCATGGCCTTCTATATTCAATATTTCAGACCTTGTCATTCCAAACCAATCACTCGGTTGTGTCAACGCTGCTGCTTCATAATACAATCGTAGATTTGGAAGTTTAAGGCCACCTCTTTCATGAACATCTTGCATAATTTTCAGTTTGACTCTTGGTTTTTTCTCATTCCAAACAAACTTATTCACTCCTTTTTGCCATTCAATCAGATGTTTATCACTTTTAAGCACCGGGATCATTTGAAACAAAAATAAAAATCTAGGTAGAACATTCATCTTAACTGCTGCTATTCTTCCAAGTAAAGATAGCTGCAGCTTTTTCCAGGTTTCCATATCTTTTTGCACCTTTCGCCACAACACTTCATAATTATTTTGAAAAAGTTTTATATTCGAAGCTGCAACTTGAACTCCTAGATATTTCACCTTTGGTACTATTTCAAATCCTGCCATCCTTTCAAGTTCCTTCTTTTGACCTTCTGACATGTTTTTAACTATCATCTTGGTTTTTTTCTGATTCAGTCTAAATCCTGATACCATACCATATTCTTCTATAATACCTTTCATCTGGATTATTGATTCCATCGGCCGTGTTAGGGTAACAACCAGATCATCTGCAAATGCCCTTGTTCTATAGTCCTCTTGCCTTATAGCTATTCCATTTAAGGTACTCGAATCCCGTATTGTATTCAACAAGACTTCTAAAGTTAAAATAAACAACAATGGGGATAACGGACAACCTTGTCTTGTTCCTTTTTCAATACAAAAGTTTGTAGTTAAACTTCCATTAATAATAATTTGTGCTGTTTGCTCTTGATAAATTGCTGCAACCGCCTGAACAAACTGGTCCCCAAAGTCCATTTTTGTTAAAGTCTTTAATAGAAAGTTCCAATTGACTCGATCAAAGGCCTTTTCCGCATCCAAGAACACCAGCACTGCAGGGATCTGTTTACTCTTCTCAAGATGTTCCAATAAATCTATAATTTGCCTTACATTATCCTTCATATATCTGCCTTCTATAAATCCAGCTTGATCATGATGAATCACCTCTTGCATAACAGGCATTAATCTGTTGGCTAATAATTTTGCAAAAAATTTATAAACCGTATTCAGGAGAGATATTGGCCTAAAATTTTCCTGTTTTGTAGAACCTTCCTCTTTTGGTATCAATGAAACAAATGCTGCTTTCCATGAAGGGGGTATTTTACCCCCTTTTTGTATGCTACAAAATAAGTCTTTAAGATGTTCAGTCATTTCTGCTTGTAAAGTCTTATAATACACTGCTGTTAAACCATCCGTCCCTGGAGCTTTAGCTGTTTTCAATTGTTTGATTGCAAAAATAATCTCAGCTGTTATTAATTGATTCATTGTATCCTTTTGTTCTCTAGAAATTTTTGTGACTCTACTTTCTTCTAAGTATTTATCTATAAGTTCATTCTGTATATGATCTTTGGCATATAGTTTAATATAATCTAAAAAGGCTTGTTTAATTAAATTTTGTTGAAAAACTTCCTTCCCTCCATGTTCAATACTACCAATAACGCGAGAGCTCTGCTGTTTCCTCAGTGTATAAGCCAGCCACCTGCCCGGTTTGTTGGCATTACTAAATGTATTATGTTTTGCAAATTATAGATTAGTTGCTGCTTGTTCCGCTATAAGCATTTGAAATTGGTCTTTCAGAAGTTTTATAATTTCTTGTAATTTTTTATCCATCGGATTTTTTATAAGTAATTGTTCTTTTTTCTTTATCTCCCCTTCCATTTCTAATCTTTTCTTTTGCTGATTTAACTTACGTTTGGAGTTCATATAAACCAGTACCCCCCGCATATACGCCTTACTCGCATCCCAAACGATTTCATTAGGGGTACCCTTATTCAAGTTCATTTCAAAAAATTCTTTCATTTGTTTTTTAAGTTCATTTACATTCTTTTCATATCTGAACAAGTTTTCATTTACTCTCCATGATATTCTCTTGATCTTTCCCATTTCCATTTCTATCCATACCAGGCTATGGTCAGTTAAAGTCCTCGGAAATATCTTTGTTTTATTTGTTTTTAAAAGTAGATCAGCTGTAACTAAAATGAAATCAATCCTGGAGAAGGATCTGTGTCGATCTGAAAAAAAGTACAATCCAATTCTTTTGGGTTCTGCACTCTCCATACATCTTTCAATTCAAAATCTTCTTTCATATCAAAGAAAGTCTGTGGTAATTTAACACATGATTTTGCCAAACTCTTCTTATCTTTTTAAATATCTATTACTCCATTCCAGTCGCCCATAAGTAAAATAGATCTATAATCCCATTGCAATATTTTAGAATGTAATAGTTTATAAAAATTTTCTTGTTGCTGGTTAGGAACATAAATTCCAATCACCAAAAGTGGGCCATTCTGTGTATGTAATTCGATTGCTATATATCTGCCACAATCATCTGCTTCTATAATTTTGGCTAATAATCTTTTATTTATGTAAATCACGACACCATTCTTTTTCTCTGAGTTTGAGGTTATAAATTGTGCACCTAATTTAGAGTTCATCGAATATTTTTGATCCTGTATTCTGATATGAGTTTCTTGCAAACAGATGACATCACTGTTAAACTGTCTCAAATAATGAAATATTTTCCTTCTTTTCTGTGGTGAGTTCAATCCGTTCACATTCCAAGATAGAAATTTAATTGTCATTTGTAGTCTTGAGAAGCATTAAGAGCATTTGCTGAAGTTTCTGTTCCAGAGTGGTAGTCTTCGGCCTGGCTCCTCCCATGGCTTCAGTTTTCTGTGGTTTACCATTGGCACCCTTCTTATCTCGTGGTGGGATAGACCTCTGCTGCTGTTGCTTGTCTAAGATTTGCTTGTGGGCTGCTCGAGTTATATGCTGATCTTTAGGTTCTTGCAACAACAATTTGAGATCCAATGCCACCTCTCTTGTACTTTTGGGTGGCCCCTTTCTAGCCTCAGAAAAATCCAGCAATGGTTCATTCAAAAGCCCCCCATTGCTCCTTGAATTTCCGCTATTGCTCTTTGAGTTTCCATTGCCTCCAGCTCCATCTGTTTCCGCTGTTCCTCAGACTCTTGTTCAAATTCCTTCTCTGTGACACCCTCCTCTACAGCTAAGACTGAAGATGTACGTGGAGATGCTGGACCAGTTTTAAGAATTCTAAAATAAAATTCTTCCGCTTTTTCAACAGTATTTAATTGGTATCTCTCTCCTTGGTATCTCAGTATTATACCAACTGGGGCATCCCATCTAAATGGAATCTGTTGTTTCTTCAGCTCAGTCACCAAAAATCCAAAATCTTTTCTATCTCTTAACATCTTAGGCGGCAGTTCTTTATAAATCCCAATCTCCTTTCCATGCACTTGAACAATAGAAACAAAAGACTTTTGCAAGATATCATTTCTCATTCTTCTATCTGTAAAGTAGATCACCACATCTCTAGGCAAGTTCCTTTGTCTTGCCACCCGAGAATTCACTCTGTAGACCTTGTCAATCTTGCACAGAACATCTTCAGGGTTAACCTTTAGCATCACAGCAAGGGCATCAGCATTCTCAAATCCTCTCTGTTGTTTTCTTTATTCCTCTCAGTCTTAAAACAAATTCCATAAATCTGAATTGCATCATAGTTACTTCATTTTCAATTCTTTGAGTTTTATTGTCCACATTAGCAATTTTATTGTCAGCTTCACTCATTTTAGATCCAAATTCTGAACTGAGTTCAACCACTTTTTAATAAATCTCAACAACCGCTTCTGACAAACCAGTAACAACTGTCAGTATATCTCTTTTCATTTTATCATACTTTTCTTGAACCACCTCTTTAATTTCCTGCTGGGACTTTTCAAATTTCTGCTGGGACTTTTCAAATTTTTGATCCATTACTTCAGTTTGGTTCATCAAAGCCCCAGCAATAAATTCCTTCAAATCCTTAAATCGTCTCCTTTTCTTGGCTCTGAGTCTGTATCTCTGACTGCTCTTTTGTTTGGTGAGTAGGGGAGGCTCCCTCCCTGCAGCTTTAGGAGCTGGTTTGGTCTGCTTTGAAGCCATATTACGTAGTCTTATTCTTTCTAGGAAAGAGGTCTTACCCCCTTTTCCACCACAGAGTCCTTTTAAAAACTTCCACAGCTTCAATCAGATTTGTAAAGAAGATAGAACAAATTGAAATCACTTAAAAAAAACTTTTCTCTTTTCTTCTAACAAGCACTGTTGCTTTAAATACTTTAATACACGTTTTTATTATGCAGATATTGCACAAAATCCTCAGCTCTACCCTGCAAGGGATCATCCCGCGCCCCTACCTGCAGTAGTGAGCGGGTCACCCTAAACGGGGCTGGGCGGTTCTCTGCAGATGCAATAAGAATGGAGAAATAGTTACGTTTTGTTGCTCTTATTGCCACTAGGTAGGTCTTGATATAAGACCTCACCAGTGTCCGGTCAGGTTCGGTGTGGTTGGCCCTCCAATCACTCTCTAGGCGTCTTTTTCAGCGCTTCATCTGCCTCAGCTTCTTGGAGAACCAAGGAGCTAATTAAGTTTGGCACCAGGTCAGAGGCCGCAAAGGCATGACGCGGTCCAAAGCTCCAGCAGCCACCCTATCCCAGTATCCTATACACCATAAAAAATAAATATTTTTCCATTGCTGGTGGAGACAGCAGCCAATGTGGGTAGCGTCAGCCAATCAGACTGAAGGACTGAGTCTTTCATTCTTCTTGAATCCTGCCTCTGTTGCTGGATAGGCCAGCTTTAGACTCAGTCCTTCAGTCAGGACTGGCGTGTGGGACTCTGGCTCTGTCTGATTTCCTGTCATTCTACCTTAAATTCGAATTCCTGGTTTTTTCCTACCTCTGGTTTGTTTGACTACTGCTTCTGCTTATCCCTTTGGACTCTGGTACTTGGATCTTCTTTGTGAGTTATTGTAGATTTGCCTTGGACTGGGACTCTCGTTCCTGTGGTAAGGGGAATTCCCTTGGAACTCCCCCCTCCCCTTTTGGGAATTTTTGGATGGTTTTTTTTATTGCTTTTCCTGGTTAGCTGGCCTTCTTTCCTGGGGTTTCCTTGTGGATTCGGACTAATTGGCATTTCAAAAAATAGCGTTTAGGCTCTTCGGCTCCTTTGCGAACCCCTGCAGCCGTTTTTTCACACCGTTTGCACGGCGGTGGCCATTTTGTCATCACTCGAGCCACTGGTGTGCTGCAGCCTTGTTTCCTGTCAGCGATTCCGTAGGCTGCCTCAATTTAAAATTTCAAGTGCTCCAACAGCACTTGAAATTTTGGTGGAGTGATGTCCACTGCTGTTCCTGTTCAAGCTATGTTTCCAGACTCCTTTTCTCTCCAGCTGACTCCGGATCAACTGCAAAAGTTCATTGAAGCTGCTGTCCAAAAGACTTTGGCTGCTAGCCGTCGCTCTTCATCTGTAGCTAGCTCTGTATGTTCACTCACACCTGAACGAACTCACGCCTCTGAGCAGGTTCTTACCAGAGCCCCTGCATCTCCTCCTATCTCGCAGGAGGGCCATACCACTTCTCTAGCCAACAAGGATGACGATTATTCTGGCCTCTCGGAGGATGATAATCTTCCTCCAGACCAACTCGTGGTTTCGGGACTGTTTCCACAGGCCTTATTTAAGTCTCTCCTCTTTAAGGCCGTTAACACTGCCCAACTGTCTTCGCCTGGGCCTCAGGTCTCCTCTGCAGCTCCTCCTGGAGCTATGGACCCGATGTTTGCTGAACCTGCTAAGCAGGTGTCTGGCATCCCCTCTCCTCCCCTTTTCTTGGAGACAGTCATATGTCAGTGGACTTCTCCCGGCTCAGCTCTTCTGCCTTCTGCCAATGACAAACGTAATTTTCATGTGGCAGCTGATCTGGAATCTCTTCTGCAAATGTTGTCCTCCTCCTGGATCCTACCTTTATGCCAAAAATCAATTTGGTGTTTCATCGCTCTCAAGAACTTATTCTTCCGACTTTCTGCTCACAACCCGCTCACCCTCGGGAACGTCGTTGGCAAACCTTGGACGTCAGACATGCACTTCGCATCTACATTAAACACACGGCATCAATTTGACGATCAGAGGCTTTGTTTGTTTCTTTCCTTTCCGTCTCCTTGGGCTGAAAGGTGTCATCTTCTACTATCGGCCGCTGGATCCGGCAGACTATTGCCTCGACTTACGACTTCCGTTCCTTGCCACGACCTCCTCATGTGACTGCTCATTCTACGCGCAGCGCAGCTACTTCGGTGGCCTGGGCGACCCAGGCTCCTTTGCTTCTTTTATACGTCACTATAAAATTGACACTTTTGCCTCTGCAGGGGCAGCATTTGGTCGGCAGGGGTTGCAGAGGGTTGTTGTTAGGGAGGTTGTCTCGGACCAGCCTTGTCCCACCCATTTGGGACAGTGATCTTGGGTATGTCCCACACTGGCTGCTGTTTCCACCAGCAATGGAAAAGGGGCGTTGGTCTACCTGATACGCTCCTTTTTGTTGCGTGGAGACAGCAGCCAGACCCTCCCTGTCCAGTCTGGTCTATCACTATCCTTTGTTCTATTGACCTTACCTTTTTTTGTTACCTTCTCTCACATGCCGAGTCTGTCATCTCACTCCTTTGCCTAAAGCTGGCCTGCCCGCCAACAGAGGCGGGATTTAAGAAGAATGATAGATTCAGTCCTTCAGTCTGATTGGCTGATGCTCCCCACACTGGCTGCTGTCTCCACGCAACGAAAAGGAGTGTATCAGGTAGGACCAACGCCCGTTCTCTTATTTTTCTTAGCAAGCATGTAAAAGCATGTAAAAGCTGAAGAGTATTGACCCTTGTACACATGAGCCTTCTTTTTTATGTCCCAGAAGTTATAAGGTAGTTATAAGAATTATAATTATTCTTATATATAAGAAGTTATAAAGAGCGTAAGAATGCAGCTTGTCATTGTAGCCATTTCATTCTGGCTACAGAATGTGGTATAGATAGTTACTGGGTTATCACCATTTGCTCAACAACTTTAAAATAATACTAGTGCTGAATAAATGGTTCTTAATTTCAGTCATCAAAATTTTGGCTGTTGCAGTACCCCCGTGGTCATGTGATCAATTTTGGGGAGCTTGGGGAACAGCCCACACTTAAGACTAGTCATGTTCTCCTATCCTGTACAAACTTCCTTTCTTTGTTTCTCTCCACTGTTTCTCTCTCACTATCTCACATCAATCTCTGCCCTTTTTGCCACCTAACCTTGCTGACTTCATGCCTCTCTTCTCCTTGGTGACTATCTTCTTTCTCTTTCTGCTGGTTAGGGATCCAGGTGTGGGGCAAGGACACAGCCCAAAGGCAAGTGCAACAGAGTGGCAGAGCCTTGTCTGCCAAAGGCCCAGCAATTTCTTTCTTACTCCCAACATTTCTGTCCTTTTAACTGCCCTGACCTCTGTCCACCGTACCTAGAGAATAGGCCCTCAGGCTTCTGTAAAGAAATAGCAGATTCCAGTGTGCTGAAGTCCACAGACCGGTTTTCTAAGAGACTTTCAAGAAACATATTCTGCAGTTTCTGCAGAAAGCTGATGGTGCTTCAGGAAACTTTGCAGGAGCAACCCTAGGTCAAACAAGAGAAGGCTTGCAAGTAGGCTCAGTTGTTGCTGGAGTTGTGTCTACCCCTCACCAAAGTTCTGCTTTTTCTAGTTTTGCTGCCATTCTAAACAATGCTTCCTGCAAAGCTGCCTTCTTCACTAGGGAGTCATCGCTACCTCTCCTATCTCTGCAAGCTATCATTCCTCATGTTGGCGGCAGAAGACAGGGCTTCTCTACAGGCTGCATTCTGCATCCTTCTATCTGATTGGATTTGGCAAGCTCCCTTTGGCAGATTCCACAAGTAGCTGTGCATGTCTAGGGGCTGCATCATTGCTAGAAACCTGGATCTCTAGCCAGCAGCAGAGGAAGAAGACAAAAACAGGCGGCCAAGTGCAGGGTGGCCAAAAGAACAGAGATGGTGGGAGGGGTAGTTGAAGCAGAGCAATTCTTTCGGAGTGGGAGAAAATACTAGTTTGATGTCAATGAAGAATGCTGATTAAGCATGTTGATCAGTCATAGGAAAAGTCTAGATGCCTTAGGAGTGTAATTGTTTTGTGTTTGGATGTGCGCATGTATCATACTTCTGCTCCTCAGAAACTAGTGCATGTGGGCAGTCTGATAATTAGCCTTCTATTTGTATGCTGTTTAATAGTATAACAGGAACAGATGGAAAATAAATGTCTCAAATATCAATCTGTTTGCTGCTTTTACTTCAGAGATTGCTTTCATACACCTGTCTCTCCTTTTAGGGAAGCATAAGAATAAATTTTGTTAATGTTATATTCAATGCCTGGAGCATTTAACTGGTGTATTATAAGCATATACAAGGAGGAAAACACCACAAGTAGGTGCATCTGTGTGTAAGAGAGTGAAAGTGGAAAAAAACACCCCATAATGTTTCCCTTTAATTTGCTACCAGAGAAAGGGACATAAGTAATCTTTTTGAACTGATTAATTTGGAAGATAGTCTGTTTTTTTTTAAAAGAGTGGAATATGTTGCAGATGAAAAAAAGAGGTCCTTAATCTCACTATCCATGTTTCCCTGAAAATAAGACCGTCTTATATTTTTTGAACCCTGAAATAAGCGCATAGCCTTATTGCCATGCGCTCAAAAGCCCGATTGGGCTTATTATCAGGGGATGTCTTATTTTGGGGAAAACAGGGTATACATGGCTTTATTTAGACCCCATTTGGAATACTATATCCAGTTCTGGAGACCAGACGTTAAAAAAAGATATTGATAAGTTTGAGTGAGTCCAGAGAATGGCAACAAAATGGTGCAAGATCTGAGGAACAAAGCCTCATAGATTGGAAGAAATGAGTATGTACAGAACTGGAAAACAGAAAGTAAAGCTATGATATGATTGAATCCTTTAAATATATTAAGGATGCGAATAAGATTCTAGAAGACAGTATTTTCAATATTAAGCAAAAATCAAGTACACTGGGACATAGCCTTAGATTGACAGGAGGGAAGTTCAAAAATAACGTTAGAGTAGTGGAAGCTTGGAACCAACTTCCAGCGGTGGTAGTGGGTCAATCAATAAATGAGTTTAAACTGCTTGTGAAAAAAATGGGTCATCATCCAACAAAAATTAAAGATAAATAATAAAGTATTAAAAATAATTAAACATTAATAAATACATTAAAAAGAAGAACAAAAAACAAATCAACCCAAAGGGCAGACTTTTGATGGACTACTCCGTCTTTTTCTGTTATCAATTTTCTATACGTCTATATTTCTGTGGCAAATTGTTTTATGTAAAGGTTGCTGGCCTCTAGGCATGTCAAGATCTAACAGCTTTGCAAGCACTTACCTCTTGAAATTTTGATAGAGAACATACATTGGTATGTTTTCTATTGTATGCAAATAATAAAAATGCAGAGAAATTATTTGTGACCAAATTATTCCCCCCTCCCCCCGGCAAAAAACAAAACTAAATTTAAAAAAGGGGGGGGGATTGGACTTTATTTGAAGAAACTGCTCTGGGTATCTTCCTGCTCTTCTGGTTACACTTAATTTATGTTCAGAAAAAAATATATCAATATACCAAATAAAATAACAGGACCTCCTTGTTCTGGCTCAGACAGCTGCAAGTGAGAATCCTAGCTGGTGACCTTCTCACCCACCAGGACATAAACAAACTGGTAGTGGCAGCAGAATTTTCTGCTGATGCCACACTAAATGCTGCCAAATTCTCTACCAGGGCCATTGCCTCCTCAGTGACAACTTGCCACCTGCTGTGGCTTCGTCATTGGCAGATAGACATGAATACAAATGGAAGCTAGCCTCTGCTCCCTTCAAAGGGGACAAGCTATTCAGGGAGGCCTTGGAGCCCATCCTTGTAGAGACAAAGGACAAGAGAAAGGTCCTACCCTCTCTTTCCAGGTGAGCTGACCGCTGCCCCTCTTATTTTCGTAGATCAGCAGATACCGGATCTGATTTTTCGCACCCACAGAGAGTATACTTCCAAAGGCAGGATCGCCAACCCGACAGATCTGATATAGAGATAGGAACAGACAGCAGTTCCAGGCCAAACAGCCATTTTATGGCAATGGAAGTCACCCCTTTTGTCAGAAGTCGCCTCTTTTGTCGCTGCAGATGACTGCAAGTCCAACCCTCCCATTGGTGGCTTCTAAGTCTCTTTGCCAATCAGTGGGAGGAAACTACCACAGATGCATGGGTCCTGAACACGGTAAGACTAGGTTTCGCTCTTGAATTTTTTTTCCATGTCCCCGAAGTTCTTCGTTGCCCCATCTCAAACAACAACACAAAAAGAAGCCTCATGGAGGCTGCAATCCAACACCTGTTGGGACATTTGAGCCATCCAACTAGTCCCAGAGGACTAGCAGGGCCAGAGGTTTTACTCCATCCTATTCATAGTCCCAAAGACCTTGGGTGGAGAGCAATTCTGGACCTAAAGAGATTACACAAGCATCTGGTTTACAGAAGGTTCAAGATGCATTCCCTCCAATCCATACTGGAAAGCACCTGAGAGAGCGACTTCTTTATATCGATAGACCTAATGGAGTCATACCTCTATGTACCTATCCTTCCAACTCACGACGATTCCTATGGTTCTGCTATGGGGACTGACATCAATACAAGGCCCTGCCATTTGGCCTGTCTTCAGCACCCAGGACATTCACCAAGATTCTGACAGTATCGGCTCAACTCAGGACTATTCCTATTCACGTCCAGTGTTACCTGAATGACATATTGATCTAGTTCTTCTTGCCTTTGGGTGACAGGATCTGCATGTCACAATCCTCCAGGATCACGGATTCTCAATCTATTATGAGAAGAGCCACCTCACTCACACCAGCCAACTACTATATTTGGGAGCACTTACAGATACTGCGTTTTGTATGGTCTCCCTATCCCAGAAGCACCAGGATAGCATCAGAGGCTTGGCGGCTTGGATACAAGCAGATCAAACAGTGCCCCTGGCCCTCTCGCAACTACTGGGCAAGATGGTGTCCTGCATCTCCATTGTCTCCTAGGCATGTCTGCATGCCAGACCCTACAGTGGTTCCTCCTACCTTACCAAAGATATGGCAGGAGCAACTCAACTACCAGGTTCCACCAGTAATACTACAATCCCTCCAGCGGTGGATGTCTCGGGCCGCAGCCAGGGGATGCTCCTTCAAGGAGCCAAACTATCTGGCCATCACCACAGATGTCAATCTCTTTGGCTGGTCGACTATGGCTGTAAGTGCCCACTTACAGTCCAAGATGACACGGGGCATTGGTCTCAGGAGGACTTGCGGAACAATATCAACTGGCTTGAGTTCAAGGCAGCCCACTTAGCCCTCAGACGGTTTTAGGACACGATCTCTGGCCACATGTACTCATGTTGACAGACAATGTAACCACCAAGGCCCATATCAATGCCAAGGATATGGACATTCCAGATCCCTCATGCGGGAAGCCGAGCACTTGGGACTCTGTGCGGAACAACATCTCCTATTCCTGAGAGCAGAGCATATCTCAGGAACAGCAAATGTACAGGCGGACTGGCTCAGCAGAGCCATAGTCGACCACTCAGAGTGGCACCTGCATCCCGACCTGTTCAAGATGCTGTCCGAACTCTTTGGTTCTTCAATCCTGGACCTGTTCGCCACCCCATCAAACAGCCAGCTTCCCAGGTTTTATACCAGATTTGCAACACCTGGAGCGGAAGGGGTCAATGCACTCTGCACTCCATGCCCCCGGGGGCTACTATATGCCTTTTCTCCGCTTCCCCTCATCCCAGGGATAATAAGGAAGGTACTGGCAGAAAGAGTAGAAATCCTGCTCCTGGCTCCCCACTGGCCCAGAAGTCGATCTGGTCAATCTGTCAGTGTCCAGACCCTGAAGGATTCCTCCAGACAGAATCTCCCTCAGTCTGAGCGGAGAGCTCTGAGACTGGACAGCTTCTCCAACAAAGTAATACAGACCATCCAGGCATCTAGGAGGCTATCTACTAACCAGATTTGTAACTTTACATGGAAAGCCTTCTATGGCTGGTGCTCCAAGGGTGCTATTGACTCCCTTTATATATTGGTGGCCCAGATCCTGGAATTCCTGCAGGAAAGGCTGGACAAGAGCCTGTCACTCAATACGATATGCAGGCAAGTGGCAGCCCTGTCCTCTGTGTTATCATGGGATCTTTAGTCTCTCGCTCAACATCCTATTGTGCACAGCTTCATCAGAGGCACAGCTAATTTAAGGCCCCCAGTGGTACATAGGTATCCCACCTGGAACCTATCAAGGTCCTACAGGCACTATCCTGTGTCTTTCGATCTGTTGTGATCTGCCAACCTGCATTTCCTCACTTGTAAGGTGGCCTTTCTTGTGGCCATCACTTTCGCCAGATGAATCTCTGAACTGGCGGCTGTCTCCATAAGGGAGGATCCATGTGTATTTCATTCTGACAGAGTGATTCTGCAATTGGATGCTTCTTTCCTTCCCAAGGTTAATTCCTTGTTTCAAGGGCATGGGAAATAATTCTTCCGGACTTCATGCCCTGGAGAAAAAATGGCACACCTTGGATGTCAGGAGGGCCCTCCGCATCTATATTAAGAGAACACGCTCTGTTTGTATCCTCTACATTGGATAGTAAGGTTACAGCATTGACAGTAGGCTAGGGGATACAGGCACGCATTGCCAAAGCATATGAACTTCATGCTCTTCTGTTACCTCAGTGAGTGACAGCTCATTCCACTAGAAGTGCGGCCAAAACGGCAGCATGGTCCTCTCCATCCCCATTAATAAGACATTATAGGCTGGACACATTCGCTTCCACTGAAGTGGCCTTCAGCAGATAAGTTCTCCAGGTTTACGCAGCCTTGGGGACTTGGGACTAGACCGTTGCCCACCCTTAGGATGAGCCAGCTTTGGTATGTTCCATTCCTTGGATTCTCCTCAGCACACTGGAGAAGGGGTGTTGGTCTTTCCTGACATGCTCTTTCTCAGTGTACTGTGAGAGAATCCAACTCCACCCTAGTGACCATCTGGTCCAGAGCCCAAGAATGGCCAAATCAGAACAAAACACGTCATGTCAATCATTACGCCGTCATCAAAATTAGGGACGCAGACAAGACAGGCGTGACTACAGAAGATTGACAGACTCAGTCTAATGAGCAGCAAGGTGGAGTTAACCCATTCCTTGGATTCTCTCTTAGCACACCGAGAAGGAGCGTGTCAGGTAAGACCAACACTCCTTCTACGTGCTGTTTTACAGTTTTGGAGCTTAGGAACTGATTGATTATGTTGCTCATTCCAACCCAGAATGGAATATCCACACAATCGCAATAATATGACGGATTTCTCAATAGTTTTTAATGAAATGATACGTTTTGCTGTTAGGAATGTATGTGCTAAGCAAGACTAGAAAATATATATCCCAGAGTGAAGCTAAGATGTCCAAATTAATTATTTGGAATTGGCAAAGATGATGGAGATTTAATCGGCCATGGAGATGTTTTTCACTGCTTCTCAGGGAGTTCTGTAAAAGGCATATGGAGCATTCAGGCTTGTGTTGCTAATAAGATTAAAATTGAAAAGCTAATCAAAACATCTTATTCATCTAAATTGGGAATTGAAAACTAGGGCTACAAGAAGAGTTGGTCTAAGCAGGCTAGTTTAAAATATGGGCTCTAGGAATAGGTCAAAAATATTTCTAAAATCTTTTTATTCCGGGCTGTAGGTTCATTACAGTGGCTGAACTGTTACACTCTTTATGCAAAACATAATCACTGAGGGAAGAAGTAGAGCAGGGGTCTCCAACCTTGGCAACTTTAAGACTTGTGGATTTCAGTGCTCGCTTTGGCAGTACATATACTAAAATTGGAACGATCCAGAGAAGATTAGCATGGCCCCTGCACAAGGATGACACGCAAATTCGTGAAGAGTTCCATATTTTTGTATCATGCAGAATGAGGAAAAATTGGTAAAACAAATTGGAGATCAAAGTCAAATGCATATAAAAAGATTATATAATGTAGTGATAGAAATAGATTCAGAAACGGAATTAGTTAAGGATTGTATGATAAAATGGGCACAAAATATTCAGGAACCAATAATGCTGGAAACTTGGGAAAAATATGGGTTAGAAATGTGAAATTTACGCAAGCGCAAAATTTAAGAGAAAATTTTTATAAAATGTTTTACAGATGGCATTTAGATCCTAAAAAGTTAGCCTGTATGTATCCGAATTTGCAACCCAAGTGCTGGAGATGTGATTGTGATGATGCCACTTATTATCATATATGGTGGACTTGTAAAAAAGTTAAAGCATTTTGCATAAAAATATGGTGGATTATCCAAAATATTCTTAAAAAGAAGATAAGGTTTACTCCACAGTTGTTTTTGTTAGGTATAATTACAAATTGTACGGTTATAGAGACTAAATTGATTTTAAATTTAATAACTGCAGCTGACTTTTGGTGGCGCAATATTGAAAGAAGGAAGATTTGCCTACTATTGAAGAATGGACACTAAAAGTAGTGAACTTAGCAGAAATGGCAAAGATTTCAGCATGTTTGAAAGACTATTCGCAAGAAAGATATATATCGGAATGGAGAAGATGGATTGATTATATTCAAAACAAATATCTGACTAAAAAGTATCAAATAGCTTATGAATGAATAGAAAAGCTAAGAGTATTCATATTTAGTTAGATAAAAGGGGAGTTAAAATTTGAAGGGGGGGATAGGAGCCCATAGATAGTTAGCTTAGTTTAGTATATGATTGTTAATTGTTATACCCTGTATTTTGTTCTGGAAAGTTTGGAGGTGGAGGTGGGGGTGGGGTGGAGGGTAAGGAAGGGGGGAGGGGGAAATATTTGGAAAATCTTTTGTAAAACTCTTTAATAATAAAAAAAAGACTTGTGGACCTCAACTCCCAGAGTTCCTCACCCAGTTCCTCTGGGAGTTGAAGTCTACTAGTCTTAAAGTTGCCAAGGTTGGTGACCCCTAAACTAGAGTATTGGTGGAACTGTGGTTGCATAGGAAACAGGAAGTTTCAATTTGGCTGAGAAAAAAAAACTTACCTTGAGTTTTTTAGGAAGACTATTTGGAAGTATTGTAGACTTTTAGTCTGTGCTGGGGAGCATTTTGAAGAAGCACCAGCTTAAAGGTGTGATGCAGATTTTGCTACCTGCAGAAACAAAATTTTGGGCGAGTCATATTTGGTACTGACTCCTGTCTTCCTGCCCCCCACCCCAAAGGGTGAAAAAATAAGCTTGAAAAGTTCTGAAAGAGATGGAACATAAGTAGGAAAAAAATAACATGATTTAAAGCGATATTAATATGCCTTGAAGTATAATAAAATATAGTAATAATATAGTAATATTAATAGTGATAAAATGTGCATTCTTGAAACTAACATCTTTAGGTTAGCTTTTTTGTTATCTGAGATTCTTCAGATTTTTGGATTTAAAATCTTGTAAATGTCTAGCTGGTATATACCTGGTAGTTAATATGGGAATTGGCCCAGTACTTGTAAAGAATATTGTAATATCTCTGACTGTAATCAGTTTTATTTCAGAGTATGGATTTATTTAGTTGAAGCTAAACGTGGATTTGAGGAATGGTTTTATTCTTAAATGAAGATGAAAAAATGTTTTTAAGGCAAAATGAGAAGCTTAAAATACAATGAGATCTGGATCTAGCCAGTATATAACCACATTTTGCAGCCAGATTATATCCTGGAGATACAAATCTCAGAATGGTTACTGTGCATTCAAGCATGGAATTCCAAGTTTCTTTCAATAACCCTGGAGGGTGCAAGCTGTGGAAGGCTAATTGATCTTACCCTTAAATGGGAGTAGGAAACAATAGGGTTTCATCTAGTGCCGCTGGAAATCCCAGGTGTTTTATGGAGATCTATTTCTTAACCCTGTTGCTGTCTGTTCTTTTTTAGACTGGTGTGGTTGATGAAGCTTAGAGAAGGAGTTTCTTTTGGATAATGTTAGGTATAAAGGTTGTAGTGAACTGACAATATGGAGTCCATTCACATTTGGAGAGGAGTTAGTTGGGGAATTATTAATACTTTCAAAATAGATATTTTTATAATTAGACAGAAGAGCTAATATAGTGCAGTGTTAACAGGTAGAAACTGGGAGACTATAAATTCTGGTCCTGCATTGGTCATAAAGCCAGCTGGGTGACCTTGAGCCAGTCACTTCCTCTCAATCATATAGGAAGGAGGCAATGGCAAACCACTTCTGAAAAATCTTGCCAAGAAAATTGCAAGAATTTGTCCAGGGAGTCTCGGAGAATCAGAGACTATTGAACAGAGGGGAGAAAATATTTAAACAAAAAGGGACAGAAAAAAGTGTTTATAGAAAATGGAAGACAGCCATTCCAATTAGTGTGAGATTTACAGTTCTATAGTTTGGCAGTATTTTTTTAAAAAGACTTTCATAGAATAGAAGGGGCTATCCCCGAACACCTTACAGCGACAAGTCGCAGCCCTGGCCTCAGTTTTGTGGTTTGGGGACTCAGGCTCCCTCATGCACCACCTAAGGGTACGAGCCTTCCTCAGGGGGCCCTCCAACTTAAAGCCCCTGACAGTACACTGCTATTCCACCTGGGCCTTGACCAGGGTGTTACAGGTACCTTTTGAACTCCTCAGAGAGACCAGCCTACATCTCCTCTTGTTTAAGTTAGCTTTCCTTGTGGCTGTCACATCTGCCAGATGGATATCAGAGTTGGCGGCATTATCGGTGAGAAAGGACCTGTGTATTTTTCATCCAAACAGGTGCGGTTGGACCCCGAACCGAATGTGTTCATTCGAACAGGTGCGGTTGGACCCTGCCTTTCTTCCAAAGGTTAACTCCTTGTTTCACCAAGCACAGGAATTATCTTGCCTGATTTCTGCCCAAGGCCTTGGCATGCCTTGGAGCAGACATGGCAGAGGTGAAATGCTCCTGGTTCGGACCAGATTGTCCAATCTGGTAGCAATGGCTATGGGTGGTTTGGAGAACCAGTAGCAAAAATTCCTGCCTCCCCCCATGCCCAGCTGAGCCACACAATCATCAGAGGCTTTTTTTTAACTTTTAAAAGCATTTTTTCAACAACCTCTTCAGCTGAAAAAAACCTTTTAAAAGAAAAAAAATCCTCTGATGATCGTGCGGATCAGCTGGGATCGTCAGAGGCTTTTCAAAGAGGTTGTAGAAAAAATGGTTTTAAAAGTTAAAAAAAAAGTTGGCCATGCCCACTCAGTCACATATTCCCCACCCCCACCCCACCAAGCCATGCCCACAGAATCGGTAGTAACAAATTTTACATTTCATAAGACATGGCATATTCTGGATGTTAGGAAGGCCCTCCGTATTTACATCTCAAGGACCGCTTCCATCAGGAAGATGACTCCCTGTTTGTTTCTTTCAGCCGTCAATTCTGGGCCACAATGTGACACCTTCCACGGTGGGTCATTGGCTAATTGCATGTTTTGCCAGTGCCTATGAGCTTCAGGCTTTCCCGGTGCCTCGCAGGATCACGGCACATTTAACTAGAAGCGCCGTCATAATGGTGGCATGGGCTACCCAGGCTTCTGTAGAAGAGATTTGTCAGGTGGCGACTTGGACATCCCTGTTGCCATTCATTCGTCATTATAAACTGGACTTGTGCTTCCAGTGAAGTGGCCTTCAGTCTGCGTGTCCTGCAGCGGGTGCATGAGGAGGCGGGGACTCAGGACCAGAACAATTCCCGCCCATAGGACTGCCAAGCTTTGGTATGTCA
The DNA here is from genome assembly GCA_038048745.1 of Coluber constrictor foxii. Lineage (NCBI taxonomy): Eukaryota > Metazoa > Chordata > Lepidosauria > Squamata > Colubridae > Coluber > Coluber constrictor. Next base: position 80,137,567 of record CM075961.1, read on the forward strand.
CATCCTGGACACTTTGTTGATACTATAGAAAAGGAGCGTTGGCCTTACCTGATACACCCTTTCTCAGGTGATCGATGTGAGAGTCCAGTCCCACCCGGTAAACTGCCTGGTGCGGATTCTGGGGGAAGGATGATTGGTTTGTTTGTTTGCAGCTGAATTTCACCATTCGCTTAGTCTTTGTTGTCAACTGGGGAACGCTAGTTGACAACCAGGGAGGTGTGTACTTAGAAATTCAACTCAGCCAGTAGAGCCATGAACAAAGAATAACCCATCCTGGACTCTCCCATTGATCACCATGAGAAAGGGCGTATCAGGTAAGACCAACGCTCCTTCTGCTCAATAATGGTGGTGGCGTTACAGAAGAATGTAAAGAATCGCCTTCCAGGTTTTAAAAGTTCATATAGCAATATCACTCTGGAGTGTGCATAGAAATATAATTACATTCTTAGTTATATTGCTTTGGAGAAGAAAAGATGACAATGACATTCAACGTCTTTGTTAATATTCATGGATAATTCTGCCTTTATTGAACTAGTTTTTTTAGAAAAATTTTTTAAGGCCCTGGCCATTGGGCCTTTACTAGGGCAACATTATACATTTTATACATGGAGGAAGCAGTGATGCAAGTATAGAAGAGTTTGCTCATTAATTTAATTTACTCCTATCTGAATAATTTTTTTGTGATGAATTCTGTCAATAAAACAATAGAGTTAGTATAACTGTGATGTTTTAATGTTTTAAATGTATGCTAGTTGTAATGCAGTCCTACATCAGTTGGGTATGTTTACTCTTGAAGTTCCCATGAGGGTTTTGTTTACTGTTGAAAGCACTGCTTCATCCAAGGAAGCCAGCAACACAGTAAAACAATGAAAGTAGTCAAAGGTTTATTCTACTGTAGAAAGTCACAGCACTTATTATTTTTATATTGAGACATAAAATATCTTAAAATGTTTTTTTATTCATTTGCTTTTAATTAAATATTCATTGTTTTGCTCAATCTTGAACCTTTCTCTGTTTGCACCTACTTTTTGTCTGATTAGGAATTCTTTTTTGAGGGTAGTCTTAGTCCACATACACATAACAGAATGTAGCAAAAAAAATTATCTATCTTAAATTCTTAAATCAACTTCTTGTTTATTTTGGAAATGAAAAAAACTTCTTGTCATTAACCTTCACATTTCACTCTCTTCTGTTGCTGTCTTCTGAAGTGCAAATTCACAGTGTTGAACTATGTGAAGATCTTCTTTCCTTTGTACTACTTTCTTCGTTAGCATCTTTTTGAATTTCCACATGAACAATTGAATAATGACAATTTACTATTCCATTCTCCAAACCAAATTTTCTGTGAGATCTTCTGAACAACACTTTAGCTATACTCAGTTATAAAACATTTAGTGCAACCTTATTTGATCATCTTTAATTTTTCCACTGTGTTGATGGAAGACACTTTATTGAAGAGTTTATTCCCCAAAATACCATATACATTAATGATGGTATAGCAGGTTTGTGTCCATTACATTTTAGAGGGGATTATTATGTAATATTCTGGTATTCTTCAAAGAATCTTGTTTTCTGGAAGATTTAGACTGAAACTTTTGGTCTCTTGAATAGTACATATGAATTAGGACAAAGTTCCCCAATATTTCTGGCTTTGTGGACTGGGGAAGGAGAGAGAGAAGTGCGGTCAGGCAGCTCCATTTATGTGAGCAGCATGCATGTGACTTGCCTCTTATGCAGATGGAGTGCACAGTTTCGCCAGCCATTTCTGCACCTTAGTTGCAATCCTCAAGGCCCACTAGTAGGTCATAGCCCACAGGTTGGGGACCCCTGGATTATGAGACTGAATTCCTTTCTCTGAGAAAGAATGTTTGCCTTCTGTAGTTTCAATTTAAAAAAAAAACAACTATTTTAGCATTAAAGGACCAGTAGATTTCTTAGGTAGTTTCATTTTTCTGTTATTTTTGTTTCTTTATTAAATTTATTTGCTGCCCATCTTATCACAAGATGACTCATAAAAGACAGTTATATGATAATAATTACCATGGTGTTGTGGAATCTTGACTTAAAAGCTGCACAGACTTGACCTTCTCCAGAATCCCTGAAGTCTTATCTGAGGGAATATAATCAGTATGATAAAATTCTTGTAACATAGGTGACTTAATAATAAAGCTCTGTTCGAGACGATTCAAGAGTGGTTTTAGTTGCTTGTGGCTAAGACATGGGGTTATAGATATTTGTAATTACTTGATAGAGGTACTGACATATATTCAGGGACTTTTTAGTAGTACCAGAAACTAAAATAAATTCCAATCTGATATTAATGGAAGTATTAATCTGAACATTTTTAATTGGCCAGCATAGTAGGGAATCTTTAATTTGCATTTTCCTCAAAATTTTACTACATTATATAAGATACAGTACCAAAATGAATCCATTCTTTGCCTGTAAAAGAATATTTGTATATTGACATCTATTGACAAATTGTTCATTTTGTATGTTTGTATTTAAGCCAGATAGCGTAGCCCCATAGCAAATAAGATGGCAAATAAATTTAACACATAATTAAATATTCATAGAAACATTTGTTTTATTATTTCCATTCTCCATTGTGGGTGGAGACAGCAGCAAGGCTTGAGGATGAACTCATCCATTCAGATTGATGGACTGAGTCTGTCAAAGTTGCTAAATCCTGCCTTCGTTGCTATGGACTTCCAGATTTTGACTCAGTCCGTCAGACTGGACAGTCTTGTTGGATTGTGTCTCTGGCTTAATTGCCTGTATCTCCTTCCTTTTTCCTTCTGATTGATGTGGATTTGACCTTGGACTGTTACTGGACTGTTTATTGGATTTCGGATCGTGAGTTTGACTCTTTGCTTGCCACTCACTGTGGATTGCCTTCCCTCAGGGACAGGCTTTCTCTTGTCTGCTGGAGGATCATGTTTTAGCTCCAGATTAATAGTTTCTATTTAGTCACCTCCTGGATAATTCAACCTTGCAGAGCTTTGCACTCCCTCCAGGGGCCTTTCTTTTACATTTGGCGGAGTTCTGTGCTCCCAGTAACTGGCGGAGTTAGTGCGGAGCTTCACGCTCCCAGAGAGAGTGTCGGGTGGCCATTTTGTTTGATGTGACAGCTGCCGCCAACTTCATTTGACAGCACAGCAAGTTTGGGGCTTGCCTCACCAGAGTGCCCTTACTCTCCTTCCTGGCTTGGTATTTCTGACTACGCAGTTTCGCTCCTGCCTTCTATTGCCCAGTGGTTGGTGGCTATTTGGAGGAGCTCTGCGCTCCCGTGAAGACGGTGGGCAGCTGCCATTTTGGTTTGCCGCCCAAAGCGAGTTAGTGGCCATTCAGCCGAGTTTCACGCTCCCAATTGAGATCTGAGGCTGCCATTTTGTCTGTCACCCTGCACCACCTTGATTAGGGTGGTCTGTGGATTGGCCTCCAGGCTTCTGCCTGTGCCTTAATTTGTTGCCGCTTGCCGCCTCCTCTACGTGATCATTGCGTGGCCTCCAGACTTCTGTCTGTACCTGAATTGCGGCTGCGTTGTCACTGGTGGCCAACTGGACTGTCAGATCTGTCCCTCTCTCGGGGGTTACTTTACTGAGGCAGTTTTCTTCCTCTGTCAGCCTGTTTAATATGCCTAGGGCAGTTGCTAAGTCAAAGCATGGCCGGAAGGCCAGGACAGACAGACAGTGTCCTTCTCATGGGCATGCATCATCTGAACTTGGCCAGCAGGTCGTTCCAGCTGATTCTGGCGCCAAAGGTCATGTGTCCAGTTCTCGCCACAAATCTCACAAGCATGCCTTGGCGTCTTCCAAGGACGAGTGTCGCAGGCACAAAACACCCCAGAAAATTTGTGACAAAGCCACAGTTAAGGCTGTTTCTTCTATGCAAGCTAAAGAAGGCTCTCAGCTTTCCAAAGGGGCGGAAGTCCCTAATGTGCTGCCACCACCAGTGACTCCCGACCAGGTGTCCCTCCAGGATTGTCTTGTCACCATCCCAACTGCAGGGTTGTGGGGGCCCATTCTCCAACCACTGCAGCCAGCTCCTGTTGCAGTGGTTCCAGTGGATTTGGATACGGTTGCCTGTCAGCATCCTTTGGCATCCACTTCTATGGGGGTTGATATCTCTCAGCAACATGTCTGTCATCAGCCTCTGGGACCTGAGCAGTTACAGTAGATGATTGCTTCAGTTATTCAACAAATCTTGGCTGCAGGTCTCCGTCCAACGAGCAGGGGCTCTTCCGGACGTTCCTTTGTGTCTGTCTCACCCAACAGAGATTATCAGGAGGACTCCTTCTCTGCCGGTGACTCTGGCTCCACGACCTCGTCTCTCAATGGCCATCCATCTATTCTAGCTGCAGGAGATTCCCCAGGGGCCTGACATTTCTGACGATGAGGGCCTTCCCCCTGAACAGCCTGCCTTCACGGGTTTATTTCTTCCTGCTCTGTTCAAATCATTATTGTTTAAGGCAGTCAATGCTGCCCAATTAGGCTCTACTCCTGTGCAGTTGGGCGCGCCACCATCTCAAGCTGGTCTGAACCCTGTCTTTGTGGAACCCACTAGGTCAGTGGACTCTGTGCCTGTGCCTCCTTTGTTCCTTGATGTAGTAAAACAACACTGGACTTCTCCTGGTTCCACCCCAGTCCCATCCTCTACTGACTGCAAGTATTTCAACATGGCACCTGAGTTGGCGACTCTTCTCCAGATTCCTTCAGTGGATGCTCCTATGGCTGCCCGTCTGCCCAATGCCGTCATTCTGGGGGATCCAGAGGAAGGACTTCACCCGGAGGAGCGCCGCTCGGGTTAAGTCGTTCAGCGAGTGCATCAGGGAGCCACGTGGGTGATTCGTTCTGCGACAACAGCTTCATTTTTTAACCGAACAACTTTGCTCTGGCTCTGCCAATTACAGGACAAGCTGTCGCCAGAGTACACTAGGTTCAGACAGGACTTGAATAAAGTAATTACAGCTATCCAATTCTCGGCTGATGCCACCCTGAATGCTGCCCGCTTTGCCGCTAAATCCATGGCATCTTCTCTGGCGGCTCGTCGTTTAATATGGCTCCATCATTGACAGGCAGATGCTAGGCACAAGTGATGTCTAGCATCTGTCTCCTTAATGGAATCCAAATTGTTTGGGGAGCCTTTTGTAGTCATTTTTAATTGAGAACAAGGACAAACAAAAAATCTTGCCCACCTCTTATCGCCGGAGAGAGTCCCGCTTTCTACCTTACTCTCAACATTCTTACTCTCAATTTCGGGGTTCCAAAGAGGGTGCTAGCTCTTCCCGTTCAACGGGGCAATTCAATTAGAGGCACTGGGGTCTTTCGAACAGACCTTCTCGAGATAGAACTTATTTGAGTAAGCCGCCCTTTCGTGGGGGAGGAGGCCGTCCATTCTGATGCCGTCATGGACTGCACTTCTAACATTCCCATTGGTGGTAGATTGAGATTCTTTGCCAACCTCTAGGATGTGACCACTTCGGATAAATGGGTCCAGAGTACTGTTAGATTCGGATTGTCTGTAGAGTTTCTCTCCACCCCTCCGCAGTTCTTCATTTCATGTCCTATTTCTCGAAATTCGGTCAAGCGACACCTCATGGATTTGGCAGTTCAATACCTGCTGTCGATCCAGGCTATTCAACCTGTGCCCTTTGAACAGATCGGTCAGGAAGTTTATTCCCTGTTTTTTGTTCCTAAGTCTTTGGGGGTGGGTTGGAGACCGATTCTAGATTTAAAATGTCTGAACCACTATGTGGTTTATCGAAAATTTAAAATGCAGTCTTTATATACCATTCTTGGTGGCGTTCGGGGGGGCGACCTCCTCACCTATTGACCTCACAGAGGCCTATTTACAGATCCCTGTATGTCCTCCTCATAGAAGGTTCCTTAGGTTCAGTTATGCGAGGGCCTATTATCAATACCGGGCTTTGCCCTTTGGGCTTTCCTCTGCTCCCCATAGTTTCACAGTGTTAGCAGCCTTAGCGGCTTCTCTTGGGCCCAAGTCTATTCCTATCCAGAGTTATCTGGATGATATTCTGCTTCTACCTCCCTCTATTCAACAAGCCCTTAAGGACTTGCAGACCACCATATACACACCCTCTCTTCTCACGGACTCAATGGACTCTTCTCCATTAACGTGGAGAAGACTTATCTGGTTCCTACTACCCATTTGCAACATTTGGAGGCGGTTATTCTGTGGATTTATTGCAGGACTGTCAAGGCAGTCTTACGGCCATGATGGTCAACATTCAACGTGAGCAAAGGGCCTCCCCTTTACTTTTGTCTCAACTTTTGGGAAAAATGGTTTCGGCAATTTCAATTGTTCCCTGGGCTCGTTTACATTCCCGTGATCTTCAGTGGTTCCGTTTGCCTTTTCAGAGGGCAGGCAAAGGTTCCTCTTTGACCCCAGTTCCGGTTCCCAGGGAGGTGATCAGATCCCTCAGTTGGTGGTGGTCCTTGGCCATCGCAAAAGTTTGTCAGTTTCAAGAACCACAGAGACTAGTGGTGATGATAGATGCCAGTCTCTCCAGATGGAAGGCTCATCGTCAGTCGAGGGTTGCTCAAGGCAAATGGCTGGCCAACGAGAGGCTGCACAGTATCAACTATCTGGAGCTTCGGGCGGTGTTTCTGGTCCTCAGAGCCTTTTAGGATCTACTCTCTGGCTCCCATGTACTAGTCCTCACGGACAATGTCGCTACGAAGGCACATATCAACCGCCAGGGGGGCACCAGGTCCAGGATGCTTCTTTTGGAGGCAGAGATTGGGACTCTGGGCAGAGCACCATCTGGCCTCGCTGCGAGCAGAGCACATCTCGGCCAATGTGAGGGCGGATTGGCTAAGTTGCACACAGATCAATCATGCGGAATGGCAGCTGGATCCCACCCTTTTCCGGGACATAGTACTTCACTTCTGCACCCCAGAGGTCAATTTATTTGCAACCAGTGTGAACGCCCAGCTCCCGCGTTTTGTGGCATGATTTCCAACTTCTCAGGCAGAAACTGTGGATGCTTTTCGCATCAGCTGGCCTCCTGGCCTGATGTATGCATTCCCTCCAATCGCGCTTATTCCCAGAGTCATACGAAAGATCATCCTGGAACAAGCGTAAGTCATCTTCATTGCTTCTCATTGGCTGCGGAGGAACTGGTTTGCGGATCTGCTGACTTTCTCAGTGTCACCCCCGTGGAGGCGGCCACTGCACATCGCCTCACTCAGCCAAGGAGCGATAGTCCATCCAGATCCCCAGTGGCTTCGGCTGACCGCTTGGCGGATTAAGCGGGACACATTGAAAAGAGTTAACATTCCCTTTACTGTAATTAGGACCATCCAAGTTTCCTGGAGACCGGCTACAGACAATATTTATTCTGCTACGTGGTGAGCATTCTGTGCCTGGTGTGGCCATTCAAAAATTTCTCCACTCCAGGCCTCAGTGGTGGATGTTCTTGTTTTCCTACAGGATGGCCTTTCCAGGGGATTCTCTCCCAATACTCTCCGCCATCAAGTGGCCGTACTTTCCATGGTCCTGGTTTATGGGTCTATTCCATCCTTGTCACACTGCCCGCTCATTCTCAGGTTTCTAAAAGGGGCCACTAACTTGTGTCCTCCTGTGTTGCACAGGTATCCTACCTGGGACTTCTCTCTGGTACTTAACTCACTTACAGATGCCCTGTACGAGCCTCTTCGTTTGGCCAGTTTGAGACTTACCGTGTAAGGTCTCCTTTTTGGTTGCGGTTACATCTGCGAGAAGAATTTCTGAAATCGCAGCTCTTTCTGTGAGAGATGCTTTATGTGTATTCCATACTGATCGTGTCATCCTGCGACTTGACCCTACATTTGTTCCAAAAATAAGCACCCCTTTTCAGCGTTTTCAGGAGCTTATTCTTCCTGACTTCTGCCCTCGTCCTTCCCATCCTCTGGAACGGCGTTGGCACAAATTGGATTTGGGCAGAGCTTTATGTATTTACATCAAGAGAACCGCTACTTTCCGCAAGATGGAATCTCTCCTTGTGCCCTTTCTCCCTGTTTCCTTAGGTAGCAAGGTCACCTCGTTGATGCTCGACCGGTGGATCCAATAAACTATTGTTTCTGCTTATGATTTACGATCTCTGCCTATACCTTCTACTTTGACGGCTCACTCTATTTACAGTGCTGCGACTTCAGTGGCATGGGCCACACAAGCTTCTTTGCTGGAGATCTCCAGGGCTGCTACCTGGACTTCACCTTTTCCTTTTATTCACCACTACAAACTGGATAAGTTTGCTTCCGCGGAAGCCGCCTTTGGACGCAGAGTATTGCAGGCGGTTCATGAGGAAGGGGAGTCCTCAGCCCAGACTGATTTCGCCTGTAATTAAGGGACAATGAACTTTGGTATGTCCCAAGCCTGACTGCTGTCTCTACCCACAATGGAGAAGGGGTGTTGGTCCTAGCTGAGACGCACCTTGTTGGGTGGAGACAGCAGCCAGCCCCACCCTCTTTCAGTCTGGGGGTGGGGTTTCTTGTCTCTTACCTTTTATTTTGTTCTTCTTCCACACGACGAGTCTGTTTTTACGTCTTCGCCAAAAGCTGGAAGTCCATAGCAACAAAGGCAGAACTTAGCAACTTTGACAGATTCAGTCCAACAATCTGAACAGATGAGTACATCCCCAAACCTGGCTGCTGTCTCCACCCAACAAGAAGGTGCGTCTCAGGTAGGACCAATGCCCCTTTTCCTGAATTTGCTTCCATTAATACATTTTTAATTTAGAGTAAATCCTTTCTCCAAATTAGTATCCTCTTTATACCAGATTTCTAAGATTTATAGTCCAATACACCTGTAAAAAGCAAGATTAAAAAAAGTGGACGTAACCTACATTCAACTAACAAAATTGGTATAATCTTTCATTGATAAAATCTGTCTTCATTTGTCCCTTGAATTAACATCAAAGTTGATGTTTGTAAGAGCTACAAATCTAAATGTATTTTGCTCTCATTAGTTAAGACAATATTTTCTTCATATTGTTACTGATTTCTCCACTCAAGAATGTTTTAATCTTCCTTGTATCTTTAAAAGGCTGATGGAAGCTGTTTAGTGAGAAAATTATAATGCAGTATTTCAGGCCCATTGATTCAGATATTAAAGATACTGGATCAGGAGTATAAGATGGCAGTCTGGGCAGCAGTTTAGTAAATGGAGTTGCTGTATAGAAAAGGGACAATAGTTAAAAGAGGCCCATTAAAAAAAATATTTTGGAATTTTTGTGATATAAGGCAAAAAGATAATGCTTGGACTAAGGCTGAACAAAAGCAGTTGAAAGGACCTGAATGCCTTAAATGTAAAAGTTCAAACAATTATCTCTTCGAAGGAGGTGGAAAGAGTGAAAAGAGCGTGTCAAAAGTTTTTAATTGTGATTGCTTTTGGGCAAGGCCTTCTTTTCTAATGTGGAATAAATCTTACTAAAGGTGTGGCAGTGATAATCTAGCTTTTACTATGTGACTGAAGTTCAGTATACAACGTACTTGAAAGTCTGGAGATTCTCAGTCATCCAGGTCATAGTTGTCCCAAAGGTGTTTTTTTCAGAAGGCAGCTGTGAAGAAGCTTCTTGGATGAGAAGTGAAATGTCTTTAAAGGAGAAAAAAAGAAAAGAAAAATCCAGTTACCTCTTGAAAAAGCTCCTTTGGGACAGCTTAGTTGAAATAGAAAAGGCAGTAGCAACAGGCCCTGTCTTTCAGAGAATAACAGGCTAGTTTGAACATTAGTTGGGCATAAGGTGACTGTATTCACCTTAAAATGCCTCATATACAATTATGAGGAACATATGACCATATAATATTGTATGACTAAAATATGAGATAGAAGGTCTGTACTATTTCAGCCAATTGTAAGTATAGAAGATGACATGTTCATTTTGCTTTTTGTTCTATTAATAGGTGGACAATGTTTACAGTTCGAAAGCATTAAAATATTGTTTCAAAAGCCTATTTTTCTTGTATGTTATGCTTCTGTGTTTGTCTTTGAGATTTCTTGATGTAGCCATCATTGTAACAACTGACATGTTTAATATTGTCAAATCTCTTATCATGCTGACCTTCTATTGAATAATCTTTTGATGAAAATATAAAGCTTTCTGAAACTGGATATTGCTTAAACGCATTAGATGACAGTTTTAATAATTAAATTTAAATTTGAACAATAGTAGTTTTCCAATCTGGCAGTCTCTAAATGTGTTAGAACTACTATTCTCAGTGTTCTCATGTATAATGGTAGAAGTTATTGTACTGTTACAGTACTGAATTATGAGACTTGTGATCTCAACATTCCTAGAAACCGAAAGTATTGGAAAAGGTTTTATAGAAGTAGTTTCTTAGTTGGAAACATGACAACCAATTGGCTGATTTTCAAAATTTCTTATAAACCTTTTTATTTCCATCAACACCAGAATTTGGATATGCTAACTCAAATTATAAAATTAGAAAGACTCAGGGTCTACATCCACTATATCTTTATTTCATAGTAGAACAACTAAAGTATAGAGAATTAAATTAGTTGTGATAAATATTTGGAAAAGAGAGAGTAAAAAGTATACAATAGGACTTGCATCTTTTAACATAATGTTTATAACATTTACTCTCCTTAGTTATATTCTAATACACACTACCCATTCTATAGTAAGTTTTAGCTCAGTTGATGGCCTTCACAATTACAATTCAGCAATAAGGAATTAGTCTTGCTAATAAATGTTATCCATGACTTGTCTAATAATATTGAATTATGTTTTCCGGGACTAGTTCGATCAGATTTGGGCTTCATCATGACAAGGATTGCTTATTAGCATAAATTGACTATAACAGGAATTTTTATTCTCAGTGGTAGGAGCCACTAGCTGTTAAAATGATCGTCAACTCTGAACTTCTATCCCTAGTCAGCAATGCTAGGAGTCAAGCATAATAGAATTTGGATTCTGAAAATATATGTGGAATCCATGCAAATCTGACCCTTTATTGTGGAGCTATCTTAGGTACTAGAATTTGATGAATTTTTTAGGAAGTTGAAAAAATCCTGGAAGAAAGCAACCTTTTCCATATTTCTATATTTTCCAGAAAACTTGAAAAGAGATTCATACTTGCTCAACTAGAAGGAATGTTGGCTGAGAGCAATCAGAATTGTAGTCCAGTTATGTATTATACTCCAGATGGGATAACTGATCTAAAGAAAGAATTTTAGAGAGTGCCTGTGTTGTTAGTTTTATCCTCTGTGTTCCATGTTACCTTACAGACATACAAAGGAGAAAAAATTTTTTTCAAACTAAAATAGAGTTTGGTAATGGCAACAAATTCAGTTAGCTTCTCTAAAGCAGTATTTATCAGACTCAGCAACTTTTAAGATATGTGGACTTCAGTTCCCAGAGTTCTTTCTCCATGTAGTTGAGGAATTCTGGAAGTTGGAATCCACTCATCTTAAAATTGATGGAGTTGACAAGCACTGCTATAGAAATATCATTGGTGAATAGCATTGCTTAATTTTGAAGAATATAAACATGAGAAAAAAGAGATTCTCAAAAGGGAGAACATGCAATATCACAATTTTTAAAAAAAATTCTATGTAGTTTCTTGCAAACATGGCATGATAAGCAAGAATTGTGACTAATTCATTGTCTAGGGATAGGCCATAGTACATAACCTCCATGACAACTGAGACTAAACCCAGGGGCCTGGTTTCTACTAACATGCCAATATGCTTAACTGTTATAGTTGCTGAGTACTAGTTGGTCTATTGCAGTGATGACGAACCTATGGCATGCGTGCCAAAGAGGGAACTCACAGCCCTCTCTGTGGGCATGCTAGTTGCTAGACCAGTGATGGCTAACCTTTTTGCCATCGTATGCCAGGAGCTGGGGGGGCTGTGTGCATGTGTGCCCACACCTATAATTCTAGGCGACCTGCCCCCCGCACGCATGCGCCCCCAGCTCCTGGTACGCAATGGCCCAGTAGGTCCGTTTTTTGCTGTTCCCAGCCTCCAGAGCTTTTCTAGGAGTCTGGGGAGGGCGAAAACGGCCTTCCCTGCCCCCCCCAAGGCCCTCCGAAGGCCAGAAACGGCCCATTAGCCAACTTCTGGTGGGTCTGGAAGGCCTATTGTTTGCTGTCCCCAGCCAACAGAGCCTTTCTAGGAGTCTGGGGAGGGCGAAAATGGCCTTCCACCCCCCACCCCCCCGGAGGCCCTCTGGAGGCCAGAAACGGCCAGTTTGTCAACTTTTAGTCCCACCGGAAGTTGGCAAACAGGCCATTTTCAGCTTCTGGGGGGTGAGGAAGGCCGTTTTCACCCTCCCCAGACTCCTAGAAATGCTCTGGAGGCTGGGCAGAGAAAAATGGGCCTTCCCCACCACCCCGCAAGGTCCTCTAGAGGCAGGAAACAGCCTGTTTCCCTACTTCTGGTGGGACCAGAAGCCCGAAAATCAGTTGTCTGCGCTGGAGCTGAGCTTGCGTGCCCACAGATATGACTATGCGTGCCACAGGTTCACCATCACGGCGCTAGATTTTCTCGCTCACCTTTCTGCAAGTCGAAGAAAATGAGCTCTCGATGCCAGACTCTTCAGGCAGGGTTACAAGGAAAACATCCCCTCATCTCCTTAAAAGCGGAACCTTACGATGCAGTGTCTGAGGGAAGGGTATTGTTCCAACAGCCAAGCAACACTTGCCAGGAATGGCTTTTTCCCTCACCCTTCTCAAGGAATGTTGCGCGCTGCTCTCCCCCATCCCCTCCGGCACACGCCTTTTACTGCTGCGGTCCTTTCCATCGCCCCGGTTTGGAGGAGCAAGCGGTGCCCAAAGGATTCACGCGGAAGGTCACCTCAAGGCTCCCTTTTTGTTTTCAAGTCAATTTGGTGGCACGGCTTTGCTGCAGAAACAGGTGGAAGCAATTGGGAACAGTGTGCCTGAGCTTTCTTCCTCTGTTCCGCTGTTTGCAGCCCTTGAGATCAGCCGGGAAGCCCCTGAAAGCTTTTGGAGAAAGAAGGTGAATGCTCCATTTTCCCCTCTGGGTTTTTTTTTTGGTGGGGGGATAGAGGCTGTGAAATAATGACTCTTCTTACCCTGCCATCTCTCCATGTGCCCGCCTTGGCTGTTGTGTTATTCAGTAGGATTGTGTGGAGGAGTCCCAGTTATTGGTTAGCCGAAATACCCTCCTGATCAGTAACTTGGTCCCCCCCCCCCCCCTTGCTCATAAGCCCATCCTAAAAGTTATCTGTAAAGCCTGAATTAAAGCTGTTCATAGCTTGTCTCTAAAAGTCTAGGGTTCGCTGTGTTATCTTACATACACCACACCTATAACCCAGAAGCCTTGAATCTTTTAACTTTCCTAAATTCAAAAGCATGCCAAATGCAAACTTTTACCTTTCAGTAAAAAGTTATTTGTATCGTTGTAAGCTCCGTTATTATGTTTTTCTTTTAAGACAAAAGATATTAATGCATGAGTTGTTTTTTTCTAAACTAAAACCTCAGTATTCAGGTTAAATTGCCAAGTTAGTACTCTGCGATAAATAAGTGGGTTTTGGGTTGCAGTTTGGGCACTCGGTCTCTAAAAGATTTGCCATCACTGGTTTATTGCAACTTCTTCAGAGAGTTTGATGGCTGAGGCAGAATACAGAATGGAAATCAATTATATCAGGGATCCCCAACCCCCGGTTTGTGGATCAGTACCGGGCCACAACATCCCAGCAACTTGACTATACAAATAAGTAAAGCCCCATCTGCGGGACACAGGCAGCTCTCGTTCGTGGAAAAACCTCTCTACAGAACTGGTCTCTGTTGCCCAAAAAGTTGGAGACCTCTGAGCTATTGCCTTTTTATCATAAGAACAGTAATTTCTCTCTTTCTAAAGTGTCTCTCTGTGCATTTTTCTTTCTGAAGCCTTTCTGACCTCTACTTCTGCTACTATCCTTAAAGAAAGAAAACATTACATGGCCCTCATGTCAGTAAATCAGCCTCTCAGCACTAACAATTCAAGGACCTTCCATTTGACCTTTCCTTGTGATGGTGGTTGTTGTGTCCTGCTCATCTGATCCAGCTCATTACTGCTGCCAGCCTTGGGATGGGACTGACATTGCAAATAGTCTAGATAGAAAAAAACCAAAATAGCTTTATTTATTTGAAATTTAAAGGCACTCAGAACTGTTTGAGTGCTTAGCAGGCAAACACATTAAAACATACCAAGTGAATAAGAACATTTACAATAAAATAAAATGCGAAACGAAAACATAGTACAAACTAGGCTATTGGCAAGGCAGAAATTCAGATTTAAAAGAATGCTTATTAAAAAGACTGAAAAAAAGGTCTTCACATGGCATCATAAAGATGCTAAAGAGGGTATAGTTAAGCTTTTTAACTATGTAACATAACAATCCAAGGGGTTTCACTCTCCTCATCACCAATAAGGCCATGAATGTGGACTAGTTGCCAAACGCCCAAAACATGACTGTGAGGTATGTGTACAGTCTGCTTCTCCCCTTTGTTGGACGCTGGTAACATCAACTCTGGGAAGAGGTTAATAGAGTTGAGAGGGATTTATACTGTAACTCAGTTTAGTACTCAGCCAATTGCCTCTGAGACATAGTTAACATTTCAAACATTTTAAATTTTGAAGGGAGGCTTCTTATTGCTGAGCTAATAAAAGCTTGAACAATGGCTCTTGCTATCTGTGTTAATGCAAGTGAAGACTTGTATCACTTTTGTAAGTGAAAAAAGGGAAGTACTCCTTTGGGAGTATAAATAAATATGCAATATTTAAGATCTTTATATTTGCCCGTCCTTCAGATACGTTTTTTTAAAATGATACTGTTTGGGTTTCTCATGTTGTGGTTGTTCAGAATTGCTGTGACCCCTGGCTCTTTAACCATACCTTTGCTGACAGAGAGATGGAGAGTCTTACTATGTTTATTATGATTTATTATGTTTGCCATCTTTAATTGATGCAATTTGCTTGTATACATGTGTAATAAATTATTATTATTAATTATTAAATTTTGTATTTAATTTGTTAATGGTATTTAAGAATGTTAGCGGTACAAGACAGAATGAAAAGTACAGCAGTTAGGGTAAATTTTTCACTGCAAGAAAAATGAAAAGGATATTCACTATCCTTTCATAGTCCTTTTGTTCACATGCTAAGGTCTTTTGCGCTGCATAAAAAGGACTGGAGACCTGGATTTTTAGGAACTTCATACCAGGGCATAGAAATTAAAATCATTTTTCAGATTGGAATATGGATATGGAATAGCATGGGCTTCTATTCTGCTGTGTTAATTATATAACATGAAAACTGAAGATTAGAATTACACGTTTGAAGGAATTGTGGGGAAATAATTCAGGGGTGGGTTCTAATTTTTTTTACTATGGGTTCTGTGGGCGTGGCTTATTTTATGGGCGTGGCTTGATGTTCATGTGACAATTATTTAGGATTTAGCAGAGGTACTGGTCTACCAGGCTTTTAACTGCTTGTAGAACTGTATCGATCTACCCATTTATTTTTGCAGGCACTGGTCTACCCATTTATTTTTGCAGGCACTGATCTACTCATTTGTTTTCTTTTAACACTGATCAGCTGTAGGGCGGCCCTTTGAAGCCCCGCGGCAAGATTTTAAACAGGTTTTTTCTCTGCTACCAGCTCCACGGAACCGGGAGGAACCCACCACTGAAATAATTACATTATTACACTCATCTGGAATTTGACTTTTTAACATCCTAGAACTCATTGCCTCAAGATGCTCCATCAAGAAGTTAAGCTTGTCATACAGTGTTCTTTAATTAGGTTGTAAATGTAAGAGAGATGTGTGTGTTATGTATGTTCCATAATGTTCAGTTCATCCCTCCCTCCCTCCCTCCCTCCCTCCATCCATCCATCCATCCATCCATGGAATTTATGTAGGCACCCATCTCAAACAAGTGATCCTCAGCAGTAGACAATCAGAAAATTGATTAAAACCAAACCAGACTCAATGTCTTTTATTTATATTTGTATTATAAATTCCAGAATCCCAAGCCACTATGAATAAAACTATGAAGAACACCAACCTGGATAACACCTGGCAGTATTCAAAATTGATTCTTGGATACTTTGCATTGTATAGCTAGGCTAAATCCAGTAAGTGCTTATAAGCAATGGCACCTGCTGTGCATCTTGAAGTCTTTGTTTCTTCTTTGTTCTTTAGTTGTTCTGTTTTAGCATGAATCCTGGAGAGTTCAAACAATTCAGCTGTAGTATTTGATTTTATAATTACAACTTTCTGTCTTACTTAAGCTTTGCTGAATATTGCAGACAATTTTCAAGCAGAGATTGCATAGAATGTTGGATACGTGTAACCTAAACTGGCCCTTCCTTTCTTCATTCATCATCTCTGAATGAAAGGATGGATTTCATTTGTTTCTGTGCCTGATCGTTGTAATTTTTGTTTTGCATTTGAGGTTAGCTTATATATGATGGATAAAGAAAGTCTACACACCTCTGTTAAAATGCTGGATTTTTGAGATGTAAAAAAATCAGACTAAGACCACTTCAGGATTTTTCAATAAGTTAAAAATATTAAACAATTACTGTATTTTTCGCAGTATAAGACGCACCCCCCCCCAAGGGTGAAAATCTGGATGTGTTTTATAATCCAAATGTAGCCCCACTAGGCTTCTCAAACGGAGGTTTCAGAGGCTGAAAAAAGCATCAGAAAAGAAGCTTCAGAAAAGAAGTTGTCAAACAGAACTTCAGAGTCTCTCTCTCTCTCTCTCTCTCTCTCTCTCTCTCTCTCTCTCTCTCCCCCCCCCCCCCCTCCTTCATCCTATTAGAACTGTTCAGGTAATTCCTCGTTAGGGTTGAAATATTTATGTTTTCCTTTGTCCACATTTTATTTCAGTACCTAAGAACAAAAATACCATCCAGGGTTAACTGCATGTGTCCTAATACATTGCTGCTCGGTTTATCTCACTCCTTTGCATTTCTCAATATGGGTTGGGCTCCATTTAAACCTTAAGACAGCTTTAGGTAGCACGTCATTTTCAACATGTTTTTTTATTTAGGACAGAAATTTCTGAAGCTTTTTTCCCCTTAACCATACAGATTTCATCTTTTATTATTTGGATAATTTGAGATGACTGTATACAACTATATAACTTCATAAATCTTATCGTAGTTCATCTCCTTCCATGCTTATGATTATCTCACTGTAGAATGCTCAGAAAGAGATCACTGCCTGTGTAGCTAAAATGACAGTAATAAATCTATTGTACAGTAAGGATGAACAAATTTATTATAATCTAATTTTTTATAAAATAGGGTCCACTCTGAACTAGGGAATCTGTGGTTCTATAGAATAACTGAATTGTCATTACAAAGTCCATACTTCTGAAGTTCATTGACTATTCAGTCAGTGAGGATTGTACTTAAGAAATTGATACCAAACTAAGCCCTTCTGAAAATTCAACCAGACTTGCTTTTGTTTCTATCTTACCACAATTTTCTAGCTACTGTTTGGAGTTCTGTATTGACTTCTAACTTCTGAATAATATTTTAGCATTTCCCAAATAATGTTGACATTCTCTTTTGCTGGAGATTAGAGAAGACTGAATATCTACTCTTAGTGATAGAATACTCCCAACTAGCTTAGGATTTTCATCACGCTCCATGAGATTTCAGAATTAATGTTTTATGTACCCTCAGCTTTTAAAAATCTGTCCTTAATGTAGATAAATAGTATATGTAAGAAATCATAAATAAAATAGTGCAGTAAGTGGTGAATGTTCTAAGATAAAAGTTGCAGATAAATAGCTTTATAACCTAGTTTTAGTGGTCACATTGAAAGTACTAGAAAGAAGTTCATGACATGTCTTACCATGGGGCTATATGACTTGATTTTTGAGTAGTAAGATCTGTATTACCACCTGCCTTTTCTAACTTGTTCTCCCTTCTTTCTGATTCAGTAGGTTTTGAGCATTGAGGTGTACAGTGGTAAGAATACTGACTAAATTTTTTTTGTACAACAGTGTGATACTATTTTATTTTGGGGGATTGTGCTTGTGTCAAATTTCCAGAAAGACTGTCCATGCTATGGTTCTCTGCAATAACTCACTACAACCATTTGTATATACTCTTTTTAAGCAATAGTTTCATCAGTTTAGCCTATATAAAGGAACCATTTTTACAGCACAGTGCTCTTGGGTGAATACTCTGTGGCAAGTTTCAATGAATTCAGTGGGCCTTATGCTAGATGTGTGTGCACAAATTGCAACCTTGGAGACTGTTCTTAAAGAAAGCTTTAGTACAGTGACCATTTTTTCCCCCACAGTAAATAGCTAAATGCTGGAATAGCTATTTTGACGAGTAAGTGTGCAAATGTTGAATGTTGTTTGCTTACTTGCTATGTTTTCATCCTTTAATTATATGTGGGAAACTAGTATTAATGTACATGCTTGCTTGTAACATGTATGCCTTTTTTAATCTACTTTTTTGAAAGGATAATCTACAATACATTCAAGTCCAACTTGGCTGCTAATATACCATTGATCTTTCCTAATAGTAGTAGTTTATACAGTATTACTAAAACTATGAGAGAGACTAGTTTTAATTCTTCTGTGATTTGTATTTTCAGTTTTAGCTTTTGGTGCAAAATATTGAAAAAGTAATTTTTTGTCTTCTGAATATTATTTGTATATGAATTTCCCAATTTCTAAATTATTTTATATATTTAAAAAAAGTTCATTGCATTTGTTCTTAAGGTTGTGATCCCTAATGCTTGCTTAACAATTTAATTATATTCAGGATTTTACCACTAGCAATATTTTTTTTTGTCAATCTCTTGCATTTATATTTAGCACAGTGCTGATGGAATTTGAACTTGTTTCTTTTTTTATTGAAAAAGTTTTACAATACAAATTTTACCATTTCTCCCCCCCCCCATTTCCCCCCTCCCTCCAACCCCCCTCCCCTCCCTTCCCCCCCTTGGCTTCCCTTACAAAAAATATTGTTCTTATATGTCTATCAACATTAAACAAGAAAAAATATATAGGTGAAATCCAAATAACATATCAAATGTTTTTAACATTAAATGCTAATTAATCCCCCTTATTACATAATAAAATCCAAAATATAAAGAAAAAACCTAATTTTCCCCAATTACTTATCCCTAAACATTAACTAGTCCCTATAGAAGATACTGTATTAGTAATTTAACAATTCTATCGTGTATAGAAAATAAGATTATTCTATCAAATATATACTGTCATTCAAACATATATATAAATATATCAAATATTTTGTAACATTAAAATTTCCCCACATATCAATATAGTAGGTATAATAAAACTAATTATCTATATTAATTAATCCCCCTTGATACATAAGAAAAAAACCAATCAGTAATCTGGCTGCGGTAATCATATATAAAATCAATCTTGTTTCACTCGGTGAGCAATCCTTAACTATACCCAACAAAAACAATTACGGAGAAAATTGAAGCTTCTTTTTCAAAATATTCTGCATAACCCACCAGAGTTTAATCCAAAAGGCTTTCACTTTTCTGCAAGGCCACCAAATACGAAAGTATGTAGCATCCAAACAATCACACCTCCAACATTTAGGTTGAACATTTGGATACATACATGGCAGCTTCTTGGGATCTAAGTGCCACCTATAAAACATTTTATAAATGTTTTCCCTCAAATTCTGTGCCTGAGTGAATTCAACATTCTGGACCCAAATCTTTTCCCATGTCTCCAACATAACTGGTTCTGTAAAATTTTGTGCCCACTTTATCACGCAATCTTTAACCAATTCGCTTTCTGAGTCTCTTTCTAACAATAAATTATAAATCCTTTTGATATGCATCAGCCCTTTCTGTTTTATCTGTATCACCATATCTTCTTCATGCAACATTAAACCAATTCTTTGATCTTCTCTCCATCTTGATTGAAGTTGAGTATACTGTAGCCAAGTTAAATTAATCCCTTTTTCCAACAGAGTTTTTAAAGATTTCAAACTCCAGCTGCCCCATCATTAAAAAGCATCTCTTTATATAAAATCCCCCTGAGTGACTTTATATTCCGTATAATATGCCCAAGATCCAACCACAAAGGTATTTTGTAATCCAATTTAAACTGGTGCTTCTTCCAAACTCTCATCAAAGCATTTCTCAGTATATGACTTCTGAATACGTTGTCCAATTTATTTTCATAGAATAAGTATGCATGCCAACCAAAATCCAAATCATGGCCTTCTATAGTCAAAATTTCAATCTTTGTCGTTCCAAACCAATCACTCACTTGTGTCAACACTGCTGCTTCATAATATAGACGTAGGTTTGGAACTTTAAGGCCACCTCTTTCACAAACATCTTGCATTATTTTCAGTTTAACTCTTGGCTTTTTCTCATTCCAGATAAATTTATTCAGTCCTGATTGCCATTCAGCCAAAATTTTATCACTTTTAAGCACTGGAATCATTTGAAACAGAAACAGAAATCTAGGTAGAACGTTCATCTTAACTGCTGCTATTCTGCCAAGTAAAGATAGTTGCAGTTTTTTCCAAATTTCCAAATCTTTTTGAATCTTACGCCACAAAACTTCGTAATTATTTTGAAAAAGTTTTATATTAGAAGCTGCAACTGGACTCCTAGATATTTCACCTTTGAAACTATTTCAAAACCTGCCAACCTTTCCAGTTCATCTTTTGTGATTCCAACATATTTTTAACTATCATCTTAGTCTTTTTCTGATTTAGTCTAAATCCTGAAACCAGACCATATTCTTCTATGATGTTTTTCATCTGGATGATTGATTCCAAAGGTCGTGTTAGGGTAACCACCAGATCATCTGCAAATGCCCTTGTTCTATAATCCTTTTGCCTTATAACTATTCCATTCAAATTATTCGAATCCCGTATTGAATTCAATAAGACTTCTAAGGTTAGAATAAACAGCAGTGGAGATAACGGACAACCTTATCTTGTTCCTTTTTGTATATTGAAATTAGTTGTTAAACTCCCATTTATAACAATTTGTGCTGTCTGTTCTTGATAAATTGCTGATATCACCTGTATAAACTGATCCCCAAAGTTCATCTTAAACAAAGTTTTTTTTAGAAAGTCCCAATTGACTCGATCGAAGGCCTTTTCCGCATCCAGGAACACCAGCATTGCAGAGATCTGTTTACTTTTCTCAAGATATTCCAATAAGTCTATGAGTTGCCTTACGTTATCTTTCATGAATCTGCCCTCTATAAATCCCGCTTGGTCGTGATGAATCACCTCTTGGATAACTGGCATCAATCTGTTGGCTAATACTTTAGCAAAAATTTTGTAATCCGTATTCAAGAGAGATATTGGTCTAAAATTTTCTGGTTTTGTAGAACCTTCCTCTTTTGGTATCAGTGAAATAAAGGCCGTCTTCCATGAAGGGGGTATATTTCCCCCTTTGTTGTATACTACAAAATAAGTCTTTAAGGTGTTCAATGATTTCTGTTTGTAAAGTTTTATAGTACACCGCTGTCAAACCATCCGTCCCTGGAGCTTTGGCTGTTTTCAATTGTTTTATTGCAAATGAAATCTCTTCAGATGTTATTGCATAATTCATTCTCTCCTTTTGTTCTCTAGAGATTTTTGTAACTCTCCTTGAGATATTCATCTATAAGCTCATTCTTTATATTGTCTTTATGATATAATTTGGAATAATAATCTAGAAAAGCTTGTTTTATTAAATTTTGTTGAAAAACTTCTTTGCCTCTATTTTCAATGGTATCAATTATACGAGAACATCACTGTTTTCTCAAACTATAAGCCAACCATCTACCCGGTTTATTAGCGTTACAAAAAGTATTATGTTTCGCAAATTGTAAATTAGTTGCTGTTTGTTCAGCCATAAGCATTTGAAATTGATCTTTCAAGAGTTTTATGGTTTCCTGTAATTTCTTATCAGTCGAGCTCTTAATGTGTAATTGTTCCTTTTTCTTTATTTCTAACTCCAGTTCTATTCTTTTCTTTTGTTGAATTGACTTATGTTTAGAATTGATATAAATCAGTACACCTCTCATGTATGCCTTGCTTGCATCCCAAACAATTTCAATAGGTGTACCCTTATTCAAATTCATTTGAAAAAATTCCTTCACATGTTTTTTGAGTTCAGATATATTCTTTTCATATCTAAACAAATTCTCATTCAATCTCCAAGAACTTCTCTCCTTCCCAAATTCAATTTCCATCCATATCGGGCTATGATCCGTTAAAGTCCTGGGAAATATCTTAGTCTTTGTCATTTTAGTAAGTAATTCAGATGTGACCAACATAAAACCAATCCTAGAAAAGGATTTATGTCGATCTGAGAAAAATGTAAAATCCAATTTCTTCGTATGTTGAACTCTCCAAACATCTTTCAATTCTAAATCCTTTTTCTTTGCGAAGAAAATTTGTGGCAATTTGATCCCTGTTTTGGCCAATGTCTTTTTATCTATAGTTGTATCAATCACGCCATTCCAATCTCCCATAATCAAAATTCATTTATAATTCCATTGCAATATTTTAGCATATAATAATTTATAAAAACTTTCCTGCTGTTGCTTTGGGGCGTAAATTCCAATCAAAAGCAATGAGTCATTCTGTATGTTTATCTCAATTGCAATATATCTTCCATCATCATCTGATTCTATAACTTTAACTGGTAATCTTTTAGAAATATACAACACTAGTCCATTCTTTTTCCCAGAACTGGAAGATATAAAATGTGATCCTAATTTAGAATTTATCAAATATTTTTGGTCCTGAGTTCTAATATGAGTTTCTTGCAAACAAACAACATCATTTTTGAAGTGTTTCAAATAATGAAATATTTTCCTTGTTTTCTGTGGAGAATTCAGTCCATTCACATTCCATGATAAAAATTTAACTGTCATTTGAAGTTTCACGAAGCGAATCGAGCAATTTCCAAAGATTCTGTTGCAGAATCTTCGATCTAGCTCCTCCCACAGCTTCTGATTTCTGTAATTTCCCATTAGCCCCCTTCTCTTCTTGTGGTACAGTGGACCTCTGCTGTTTTTGCTTCTCTAACCTTTGCTTCTCTGCTGCACGAGTTATACGTTGATCTTTTGGTTCCTGCGCCAACAGTTCAAGGTCCGGTTCCACCTCTCTTGTACTTCTGGGGTGCTTTATTTTAGGCTCTGGGAAATCCATTAAAAAATCATCTGAGAAACCTCCTACTGCTCCTTGAGATTCTTCTATTGCTCTTTGAGTTTGTATTGCCTCTAGTTCCACTTGCCTGGAGAATTCCTCAGTTCCTCTTTCAAGATCTTTATCTTTAACAGCTTCTTCTATGGTTAACAACGTGGATGAATGTGGAGATGTGGCAGCCCTTTTAAGAATGTTGTAGTAAAAACGCTCTGTTTTTTCAACTGTATTTAAACGGTATCTTACATCTTCATATCTCAAAATTATGCCAGCTGGGGCATCCCATCTAAATGGAATCTGATTTTTTTTCAACTCATTCACCAAAAAACCAAAATCCTTTCTGTCCTTCAACATCTTGGGTGGTAACTCTTTATAGACACTAATCTGGTTGCCTTCAACTTGAATATTAGCAAGAAAAGATTTCTGCAGAATATCATTCCTCAACCTTCTGTCAGTAAAATAAACCACAACATCTCTAGGCAAATTCCTTTGTCTTGCCATACGAGAATTCACCCTGTAGATCTTATCAATCCTACTAAAAATTTGCTCAGGATCAATCTTTAACAACACAGCTAATGCCTCTACATAAACTGCTCTTAAGTCTTCTCTGTTATTTTCCCTTATTCCCCTCAATCTTATAGCAAACTCCATAGCCTGAAATTGGATCATTGTAACTTCATTTTCAATTCTTTGGATTCTGACATCAGCTTTAAAAAATGTCTCTTCTGTTACTCTCTTGTTAGATTCAACTTCTATGTTTAATTCATCCACTTTTCTCTCCACTGCCACCACTGCATCTGAAAGACCAGCAACTACTTTGGTTAAATTTTGATTCAACTTGTCATATTTTTCTTGTACCAGCTCCTTCATTTCAGTTTGATTTTTTCCCATTTTTTCAACAACATTTCCTAATGTCTTTAGCTATAAAAACTTTCAAATCCTCATTTCCAGCTTCTTGAACTTGACTCTGAGTCTGCATTTGTGGCTTAGCTGGCTTTTCCTTTGTCTGATAAGTGGGGGAATCCCCCCCTGACTTAGTTTGTTTTGAAGCCATGCCTCTACACTATCTTACCCTCTGGAAAAAAGAAAATCTCCCTCCTTTTCCACTTGTTCCACCTTTTCTCCCCAGTTTTACAGAGAAAGGAGTTAAGTCAATTTTGTATCTTTAAAAATCCTGTTAGAAAGTTTCCATTAGGTGCTTCAAGGCAGGCTTAACTCTCACTTTCACTTTTCACTTTGCCTTCTTCCGTTTAAGCCAGTCGCCATTTTCTCAGCACTTTCTCCCATTAAGTCTCTTCTATAAAAATTATTAAAAAGACAAATACTTGCTTTTTTTTCCTTTTAGAAAATCCAGATTTCAGCAAATCTTTGCTTACTGTAGATTTCTGTTATTTTAGTGGCGTTGCCCTCGTCGTCTGGCTCTGCTGCTGCAAACAGAGGTCCCTCGCTGTACAGAGCTTCAGTGAGTTGGAAGGGGAGCCTTCACCCTGAGCCCTCCCCAGGATTTGAAAAGAAAGCTGGGGGCAGCTCAAGGGGCTCTACCCGGTCCCACCGGCTCTTCCTGCTCTTTAATCCTAAAGAGTGGGTTTTCCGAGCCGCCTGACAGTTGTGAGGCGGCTCCAACACGCAGCGAAGCCGGCGGTCATAAAAAGACCTTCCAGCAACGATGGAGACGCCACCGGAAGCCCCTACCACTAACAATATTAATAGACCTGTAAGGAGTTTGCCAATGATATGTCATAGTGACTGGGTTTTTTTGTTTTTTTTTTTGTATGTTAGATGGAACAAGTTGTTAATCTATGCAAGTTCAAGCATCAATGGCAGTACAGAAACCTTTGTTATAATTGACTCGGAATTATGAGAATGATAAACCTTTCTGCATAACTCAGAGGTCAGATAGTTGGAGATTCTGGAAGCTACAGCTAGACAAATTGATAAAAGATGAAGCGGAACAATTGAGAATATAGAGGAGGAATACACATGTTTTCTCAAACTCAAAATTATGGTAGTCCTTATATATTTTCCAGCTATACCCCTTTGTCCAGGCTCTGGAACTTAAAATAATTGTGTTTGTTGCATTTTGTATTGATTAAAATGCAACAAACACAATTATTAAAATAATTAAAATACTTTTGAGTATCAAACAGGCAGAAGGACTTATTAGTCTTTTTCCATTGCACAGAGGAAAGTGATGCTGTTTGCTGTCCTACTTTAATTTCCAAATTTCAGATGTTCTCTGCCTTCTTGTTCATCATTGGGAAAGTAGATAAAGAACAGTTTATATCCACTAATAGAAATAGCACTTATATACCCCTTCACAGTGTTTTACAGCCTTCTCTAATAAAGTCCTTAGTTGGTTGATTGAGTAGAGGTTGGTTCTTGATCTATACTTTGCAATTTAGCAAGAATTCAGGAACTGGAGAGAGAATGAGTAGGCTTTTGGTTGACCTTGATGTCAGCACAGTTCATGCATTATAGAACTACTGTACTGCTAAATTTTAAAACTTCCATTCCCTAAGGAAGCACTACTTCTAGATTGTGCTAATATCAGGTATTTCTGGCTGTGTATTGTTTCTAAAATTGGGACGCTTATTTCAAGTTTTTAGAAAAAAAGGGTAGAGCAACAGGTGAACTATATATGGGTTCCTAGTGCCAAAATAAAAAAGAAATGCTTCATGTTTTCAACACATTTAAATATATGGGTTGTAGGGATTTATTTTTAAATAAAGAATTTAACTTTGTCTTGCTTGCATGCCAATTTCCCACAGCTATAGGCCCTTTGGAGATCTCCTGATAGTTCCTTGGACTATTAGGAATATGTTCCCATTTGTAATCCTTTGCTTTCTAAAAAAAAAAAATCTCACTACACTACACTACACTAATTTTTGTATTAGTGTTTACAGCATTGTTGAAATCGCTAGAGTCTTCAGTCTATTTTATTGGAGATTTGAGAATGGGCCAGCTTCTCAGTCATGTTTGGAATTGTCTTTTGTGGGGTTGGCCTCTTCTATCCAAATGGAGAAAGGAATATCTACCTGCCTCCCTAAGAATGGTACTAGCTATTCTATCAGGTTTAAAGAACATTGAGTGACTTATTCTATGCAGTAGTTCTTACATCTTATAGCTTATATTTCCAGTCAGTGGAAAAAAGCTAGAATTTTGCGGCTGAATGCTCCTATCTAAGCTTTAAAGTGTCAGTGTGATATTACAGGGATAACTGAAGGCATCTTTTATTGCTTGGCAGCAATTTTTGCATGACTGAATAGTTAGGTGAATGGTTGTCTCTAGTGCTCTGTTTCATTATCATGATTTTTATTCAGATTTGCCAAGATAAATCCTTTGTGTATAGGGACATTTTACCTTAGGAATGTGAAGCTGAAGTTCAGATCATTTGGAGACAATCAGGTGGCCTGTTACTGATCTAACAAACTACTGCAAACTCTCCAAGAGCTCAGGTAAAGTAGCTGAATAAATACCATTGACTCAGACAAGATAGAGTTTAAAAATGTAAACCTCTTCTTTGAATGCTAGATTACATGATCTTCCTGTGAGATTTTAAGCATAAAATATTCCAGGAGACATGAGGACGTAAGGGCCAAGCTGACTGCAATAGTTTAAACAAGTGTGTTTAACCTATTTCTCCTAATGGCGGGAACGGCAGTCAGGATGGGAGGTGACTTGGTAGAGTATTGATAGGACCGAGTCTGTAGAAAACCAGGAAGTCCCGCCTCCTCATAGCTGCCAGTTTTTCGACTCGATCGAGTTAGGACAGTCATGTCTAGTCAGAGCTCTCCTTTTTTCGCAGTGTGTGGATCGTTTCTAGCTTGCATGAAATTTAAAATCTTTCCAGCATGAAAGGCTTTTGCTTCGTTCCGCTGAAGACCGCTCAGTGGTAAGGCCCCAGCGTCGCGTGCACGAGCCTGCTCTGCCGCGATTGCATCAGAGGCCTCGGAGTCACTCAGGCCATTTAGCTGCGAGTCGGGCATTGTCCTGCAGCTGGGAAGCGTGAGGTTATCCGTGCCATTGGTAGCACTCAGAACCATCCGTAGCGCTCCTTCGTTAGCGCTCAGAAGCCTTTGGAGCGCTAACGGCCATTTCGCTGTGACTCGGGCTTTGCCCTGCAGCACGAAAGCACGAAGTTTCTTCCGTGCCATCGTTAGCGCTAGAAGTCTGCTGGCTAGCGATTTTCAAGCCTTCCTCGCCACGGCTAATTGGAACGACAGAACCAGGAGTGAGTACTGATTGAGGGACTGGTGTGGGCGTGCCTTTGGATACAGAGCCAAGCGGCCATTTTATCCTTGAACCACGCCGTTACAATGGCGGATGCCATTTTGTCTTAAAGTTTCTCGGTCACAGAGCAGCAAGGGGAAGTGGCCTCACCAATCAGACCCTAAGGAAGGCCCTTCAGACGGTGATCAGGCAAAAAAAAGCTAGCAGTCAGTCTTCCGTGAAATCGCCATTACCTTCAACAGTGTCTGACTTCAAAATGTCTAAAGACCAGGAGCGGCGCCATAAGGCCATTGAAAAAGCCTTTAAAAAGGCAGCAACAGGCTCCAGTAGTAAGGCCAAGTCCTCTTCGGCCTCGGTTCCCTCTATTGCACCTCAGACACAGTTAGTGGAGGATCCTTCAGCGACCTCTATGCCACCTCTCTCTCCAGATGTGTCCCTTCAGGATGACATGGCTCCTGAAGCGAATTCAGTTTTTCCCTCAGGGAACGCTGAGGATCCTCCTCAGCAGATAGTCCAGCAGGGGATGGATCAGGCTCCAGTTCCAAAGGCTCTTGGGGCTCAGGCTCCTTTAAGCCAAGATTTAGAAATAACTCCGGCCTTGGCTCACTTAATCTCTGAATCCATCAAACAGGGCATTCCCCAGGGTTTGCAGCAAAGGGCATCGTCTCAGGTATCAGAGTACCTTAGCAGCCATACCCCTTTGGTCTGTTCTCAACCGCTGGACGGTTCCCACCATCAGGAGCGGGCAGTTTCCCCTTCTAGGGAAAGCCAGGGATCTTTATCTATAGAGGTGGAGGAAACAATTATCGATCAGGATTTATCAGAGGACGAGGGCTTAGAGCCCGATCAACTGTCGTTTGTTAGGCTTGTTCCGCCCACAGATGTTCCGCTCCTTATTATTTAAGGCGCAGACTACCACTCGTTTGGGGATCCCGGCTGCTAAGCCACAAGATCAGATAGGTTTAGCCGATCCTACTTCCTCTTTATTTGAAGAACTGGCAGTGCAGGCGGAGGTAGTCCCGGCCCCAAAGCTATTTTCTGACGTTCTTCAGCGACAGTGGAAATTTCCAAGTTCGGGTCCAGTGCCTAATGGTCTGGACAGACAGTTCTACAACCTGGCTGTGGAGTATGCGAAACTGCTGCAGATTCCTTCAGTAGATGGGCCTGTAGTAGCCCTAGCCTCTCTGTCTCCTTCAGTCCTTCCAGAGGAACTCCTACGCCCGGAGGACAGGAAGGTGGAACAGACCCTGATGAAGGGTCATCAGGCCTCGCCTTAGTCTGTTCAGGCTTCATCCGCGGCATCGTTTTTTAACTGGGCCTCCATTCTATGGCTGAGGCAGCTATAGTGTCGACTTCCAGCTTCTGATGTGCGCTCCCACCAGGACATTAATAAAATTCTAGCGGCGGTGGAATTTTCAGCGGACACCACCCTGAACGCCGCACGGTTCTCAGCCAAGGCTATTGGGACATCGATTACTTCTCAAAGGTTGCTGTGGCTAAAGAATTGGCAGGCCGACATCTGCAATAAATGTCGTTTGGCGTCTTCCCCGTATTTAGGCGACAAATTGTTCGGAGCTTCTCTTGAACCGCTTCTTATAGAGACCAGAGACCACCGTAAAATCTTGCCATCTCTCTCTCGCTGCTCGGACTTCCATTCATCTGGATCCTTTCGAGCCCATTCCTTTCGAGCCTCAGACACAGGCTACTTCCAACAGAGATACCAACGCTCTTATGAACCTAGGGGAGCCATCCACCAGGGCAACCAGGTTAGACAGATCCCTAGATATCCCGCTAGAAAAGCCGGCCGGGGGCGGCCCTTCCGAAGATCCTGCTAGAGCCCCCCAACCTCATTAATTGGAGGCCGTTTGGCTTTTTTTGCCCATAGATGGGAGGCTACAATTTCAGACAATTGGGTTAAAAATACGATCAAATTCGGTCTGTCCCTAGAATTCAATTCCTTTCCCCCCCACCTTTTTTTGCGTTGCCTGGTATCCCTTAATAGATCAAAACGAGCTCAGGTGGAATTGGCTATTCATCATTTATTGGCTATTAGAGCTATTCAACCAGTTCCCTGTAGCGAATTCGGCCAAGAGTTTTACTCCTGTCTATTTTTAGTACAGAAGCCCTCGGGGGACTGGAGTCCTATCCTTGATTTAAAAGCTTTGAACCGGCACATAATCTATCGCCGGTTCAAGATGCAATCCCTTCAGGCTATTTTACTTTGCATTCGACAAGGGGATTTTTTGGCATCCGTGGATTTAACGGAAGCGTATCTCCATGTCCCCATAATTCCGGAACACCCTAAATTTTTATGTTTTTGTTACAATGGTAACCATTATCAGTACTGGGCCTTACCCTTTGAGTTGTCTTCAGCTCCTAGGTTTTTTACAAAAATTATGTCCGCCCTTATGGGCTATGTCAGCTCCCTACCAATCAGAGTTTTATTTTATTTGGATGATATCCTTATCTTATCCCGGTCTGTTACTCAGGCCCAGACTGATATAGCTACCACTCTCCAGGTCCTGCAAGACCATGGTTTTTCAGTTAATTTGAATAAAAGTCACTTGGTTCCAGCCACTCGATTCCAACACTTGGGGGCTGTAATTGATACTGTCACTACGGAGGTTTTCCTCTCTCCGGATTGAATACACAGCCTACAACGCTTAACAGCTAGGGTCCTAGACCACCATTCTGTCTCCCTCCTTATGTCCCGACTTCTTGGCAAAATGGTTTCCACCTTTGGGATCATTCTGTGGTCTCACCTCCATAGCCGGGAGCTTCAATGGCTCCTCCTTCCTTTCCAATGTTCCCGCAGGAGCTCCTCGGCTACAAGGGTGATTGTGCCATCGAACGTTCTCCGATCTCTGACCTGGTGGACCTCACCGGCAATTCTCAAGGGCACAAGGTTCCGAGAACCTCAATGTCTCGTACTTACGATGGATGCCAACTTGTCGGGCTGGGGCGCCCATCTAAGTCATCATCTAGCTTGGGCAGTGGTCCTCTCACGAGCGGCACCTGAACATCAATGTATTAGAGTTGCACACAATTTTCCTCGCTCTACAGGCCTTCAAAACTCTGGTCCTTCGGCAAGATGTCTTAGTCCTAATGGACAACGTGACAGCCAAGGCACATATCAACAGGCTAGGGGCACCCGATCCAAGGCCTTGATGCGGGAGGCATGGCGACTAGACGTTTGGTTGGAATCGCATCTAACATCTCTCTGGGCAGCTCACATCTCAGGAGTGGTGAACTGGGCAGCGGATTCCCTCAGTTGCTCACCAATAGACCATGCAGAGTGGAGTCTTCTGCTGCACCTCTTTCGTGAGGTGTGCCAATGCTTCGGTCAGCCCGCAGTGGACCTATTCACATCTGCGACCAATCATCACCTTCCTCGCTTCTTCTCTAGGTTCCCATCGGAAAGAACGGAGGCAATGGATGCCCTGTGAAGCAAATGGCCTCCCAACCTCCTACTGTATGCCTTTCCTTCTCTCAACCTGATTTCCAGAGTGATAAGGAAGGTTCTGGAGGAACGAGCAGAGCTGATACTTCTGGCTCCCTTCTGGAATCGACGGCCCTGGTTCGCGGACCTCAGGTCGCTCTCAGTGGCTCCACCCTGGCAGATTCCGGACAATCAAATTGCCCTGTTCCAGGGTCCTCTGCAATACCTCTAACCATGTGGAGGTTGAGCGGTTCCTTATGACGAAGCTCCCTCTTTCTGCTGGTGTCATATCCATCATTCTGGCCTCTAGATGGGTGTCCATTACCCGTATTTATGAGGTCACCTGGAAGGCTTTTTCGGGGTGGTGCAACAAACATCAGCAGGCTCCTACATCGGCTTCCGTGGTCCACGTCCTCGAGTTCCTGCAAGAGGGTTTCGTAGCCGGTCTTGCCCCCAATACCTTGTGTCGCCAGGTGGCGGCCCTGTCGTCCGTACTCCTGTGCAGCAATCTCCCGAAATCCTCTCTTTCGCCAATTTTTACGTGGCGCTACCAATATTAGACGACCTATTATTCACCGATACCCATCGTGGGATCTACCTAAAGTCTTAGCGGCGCTAACCAAACCTCTGTTCGAACCTTTAAGGGATGTCTCCTTGAGGTTTCTGTCCTTTAAGATGGCTTTTTTGGTGGTGGTGACTTCTGCCCACTGTATTTCTGAAATGGCTTCCCTCTCCATACGCAAAGAACTGTGCATTTTCCACCAGGACGAGTGCTCTTAAGATTGGATCCCACCTTCCTCCCAAAAGTTAATTCGGTATTTCCCAGAGCTCAAGAGTTGGTGCTACCAAATTTCTGCCCTACCCCTCGGCATTCCCTCGAAAAACTCTGGCACAAATTGGATGTCAGACGAGCTTTGAAAATCTATATTGCCTGTACTTCCTCGTTTCGACGTACGGAGTCATTATTTGTGTCATTCTTGCCGGCTTCTCTGGGTGCTAAAATTTCGGCCCCAACCTTGGGACGTTGGATCAGGGCATGCATCTCGGCAGCATATGAGTCACACTCTCTCCCGATTCCGCGTAACATCACAGCCCACTCCACCAGGAGCACAGCTACCTCGGCAGCCTGGTCAACGTGTGCATCAGTGGAGGAAATCTGCTGAGCGGCCATGTGGGCAACTCCGATGCCCTTCATCCGCACTATCGTTTGGATAAGTTCGCCTCGGCAGATGCAGCCTTTGGCAGATAAGTGCTTCAGGGTGTTCATGTGGTTTCCGGGGTCTGCACCCTCCAAACAGGATTCTGGACTTTGGTATGTCCCATCCTGCCATTCCCACCATTAGGAGAATGGGCGTTGGTGCTTACCTGATATGCCCTTTCTCTGACTGACGGGCATGGCAGTCAGTCCCACCCTGGAAGGGGCCGTCCCCGGCTCAGTTGGTTTCGGGGAGAGGGCTCTTTAATGATGTTTCCTTTATCATTCTAGACACGTCAGTCTGCAGGTACGACCTCATCTCCAAACTGGCAGCTACGAGGAGGAGGCGGGACTTCCTGGTTTTCTGCAGACTTGGTCCTATCAATACTCTACAAAGTCACCTCCCATCCTGACTGCCGTGCCCGCCAGTCAGAGAAGGGGTGTATCAGGTAAGGACCAACATCCATTTTATGTAGGGGAAAAAGCAGCATAGGCTTTGGATGTGTTTCCAGTCTGGATCTAGAACCAATATTAGATATGCCCTTGAAAACCATCCCTTTTGAAGTCTCCCTAGGTATTAATTGTAAGAGAACTTTTGATGGACAGAAGTACTGTGAGAAGAGAGACCATTTCAGTTGAAACTTATTGTGCGGTTCAGATCCAGATTGAAAACATGTTCCAGTCTGTGTTTTAGCTGCTAATTTTTCCTCCAAAATAAAAATGGCCAGCTTTTGAAATAAGATGTTGTAAATATCTTATTTAAATATCCCAGGAACAGTACTGCTTGGTGCCCTATTGAATACTTGATTTCTTTTAGAGACTTCAGGTTATTTAGGGTAAGAGCAAATCAGTTGAAAAATGTTCCCTATAGATAAATGCAGTGGCAGTTGGAGCTATCTTTTCTGCCACTTTGTCTTCTCTAGAACAAACAAACAAGGTCCCAACGATAGCTTCACAGTTTACTGTAGTAAAGTTTTCAGTTCTTGTTAGTTGCTGCAGGCAGAATATGGCGTGGATGCCATATTCTGTAATGTTATAGTGCTATAAATTGCTTTGCTTATACTTTGAAAGTTAATGAAAATATTTATTCAGAAGTAATTTAATGACAAGTCTTGTTCTAATACTTGAAGAGTTTCTCTTCAAGGTATTAGAGTTTCTCTTCACTGTTCATAATTTCTATACCCAACTATAGGTGTTAAAGGCAGAGTGACAGCATATGATATATGCAAGTGCTGAGGACTTGCATCCTTTCTCCAAGTTATGTTGGAGAACATTCTTAGACCACAATGAAGATGACCATTATTACAAGCAAAGTTAATTTGACTTGCTTGTAAAGTACAGGGACAAGGAACTAATAACACTGATATTCTGAAAAGCGGACACTGCCCACTGCAGTTGAAGCACCATTCTTTAAATGTCAGAGTTGACATTTAAGTTGATAGCACTACAGGTAGTCCTTGACTTAATAACAGTTAAGTGTCACCATTTGAAGTTATAACAACACTGAAAAAAATTGACTTCTGACCATTTTTAACACTTAAAACCATTGCAGCATTGTCACGATCATACGATCAAAATTCAGAAGCTTAGCAATTACCACATATTTATGATGGTTGCAGTGTTCTTGATCATGTGATAACCTTTTGCAACCTTCTGACAAGCAAAGCCAATGGGGAAAACCAGATCCACTTAACAACCATGTTACTATGTGGCAAAAACCAGGGGGCAAAAAAGATCATGATATGGGGCAAAACTCAATAAATGTCTCGTTTAGCAACAAAAATTTTAGGCTCAATTGTGGTTATAAGTTGAGGGCTACTTGTACAAGATTTTAAAGTTACTGTATTACATTGACTTTGGTTTGAAATTATATGCTATGATAGTTTTACTTGTAAACTGGCTGTATCATTGGTTTAAGATAACATGTGCCGTATTTTTCGGCGTATAAGACGCACATACCTTTTTTGTTTCGTTTTTTTTAATAAAAAGTTTTTTTTATTTTTTAGACAAACAAACATACAATGTATTTTCTTTGAACAGAGTATTTGGCCGGTTCACAAATTTAAACAGTGTTTAGTCATTTCAATTAAATTTACAATTTCTATATTTCCTTTTTGCCATATTTATTCCTCTTCTGTTTTTTTAAAAAACCAGTATTACCCTTCATCCTCATCTCTAATCTTAATTAAATTCAATTTTCCCCTTCTATTCTATATTATACCCCTTCCCATTGTCATCTATTTTTATATCCATTCTGACATTGGTTAATTATGTAATATTACAATTGTTTAATACAATTTCAACATTTTGATAAAAATCAGTTGTATAAGTATCTTCTTTTGTATATTAATCAACATGAACATGAATATTCCAATTATTTCCATGCAGTCCAATTTCTTATAAATTTATATTTACCAATAATAATAAACCAAATAATTTTCCCCATATATTCCTCCAAACCACAATTTAACCATTTCTGCTTTCAACACAATATACAATTAATAGTATCTCAATTATTACAGTTCCCTAGTTAAATAGAGCTTTCTCCTTATGTTACTCATTTTCACATCTTAAACTCTCCCAATAACCCAAATAGTTTTGCCAATATAATCCTTCGAATCACAAGTTAATTATTTCTACTTTCAACACAATATACAATTAAAAATATTTCAATAGTTACAATTTCCCTAATTAAATTTAAAAATGTTCTAGTTGTTATCCAAACTACAACTTAATCCTTTTTACTTTCACCACCATATTCCGTTAAAAGTATTTCAATTGTTACAGTTTATACTTATTCATATTTCTAAATTTTTAAAAAAAAATCTTATCATTTCAAAAATACAAAGACAAATATTCCAATTATTATTCATTTCATTTTTACAATCATGATTTCCCATTTATTTCTTATTACTATTCATATTTCAATTCTAAATATTTTTTTTTAATTTGATTTATATGCTGCCCTTCTCCAGAGACTCAGGGTGGCTTATAGTGCATTAAGCAATGCTTAATATGTATATAATATAAATTATATTAATATTATATACATATTAATTGTATTATATTATGTACAATTAATATGTATATAATATACAATATATAATATGTATAACATTTTTCTCTTTCATTTCTTTTTCCCCCTTCCCATTTTTATTTTTGCTTTTTGCTTTTTTCTTTCTCCTTTTTTTCTTTTGTGTTTTAAAATCTTGAACTCTCCTCTTTTGCCCTAAATTTCCCATTGTTTGCACCTACCTTTTTTGGTGAGGAGAAAGAAGGCCTTAGGCCTCTGCCTAAGCCTAATTTTGCGACCTTGCAGCAAACAGCCTGCTTTACTTTCATTTTCATTTTCAGCATAGTTTGATTAGCAGAAGGGGGGGAAAAATCTGTTCCAGCAATTTACCTCTTTGTAGCAGAGCCCTGCACAAAACAGCTGAGAGCAAATCAGCTGAGAGTCGGGAGGCGAACTAATCAACTTGTGCTAATAGGCTGTGCTGAAGCTAAAAGCAGCTCTTTTTTCTTGCTGTTTGCTTACAAGGAGGTAACTGCTGTGAGGCACAGGCGAAAGGTCGGGGGCCAGCGACTATTTTGGTGTATAAGAAGCACCTAAATTTTCACTCCCTTTTAGGGGGGAAAAAGGTGCATCTTGTACTCTGAAAAATACAGTAGTCTAATAACCAAATAGTTAAAATAAATAGAAATGTGAAACTGTTGAGAGTTGAGTTGAGAGTTACACATAATAGGTTAGAACAGAGGGAAACTCATTTTTTCTTGAGGGGGAAAAAACCGGAACCCCAGTATAAGTATGGATTTTAGGCATTCAAATTAGCTGTGGGAGCTTTAACAAAGAAACTGTTTTGTACTAAGTCAAACCATTATTCCATTACATTAATTATTCTGTTTAATTGCAATTGCTCAAGGTTTAACATAGTATCTATCTATCATCTATCTATCTATCTATCTATCTATCTATCTATCTATCTATCTATCTATCTATCTATCTATCTATCTATCTATCTATCTATCTATCTATCTATCTATCTATCTATCTATCTATCTATCTATCTATCTATCTATCTGGTTGCAGATTGAGCTTGTATCTGTTTTAAGAAAAGCTATGTGCTCTCTATAAACAACAGTCCATGATCATCTTGTTCATCCTTGCTTTAAATGGGAAGGTAAGAACTAAATATAGTAGCCTCCTCAGTTCCTATGGTACTTTCTGTGGCTTAACTCTCTTGCGACATAGTGTTTTTAAATCATGCTCTAATAAATGTTTTATGAGAGCATTAACAAGCACATAGATGGGTGACCCAATAAATATTGCACCCTTAGATTTTCAAACAGCCTTTGACAAAGTCCCTCAAAAAGTATTTCTGAGAAGATTTAATTAGCATGGGATACCAGGGGTATGGTATCACGGGTCCAGGGGTTTTTGATTAAAAAAAAACATGTAAAAAAAAAGTAGCTGGAAATAGAAATAAAAGGACATCTTTCAAACTGATGATTTTTCTCCAGGGATCAATGTTTGTTGGCGTGTGTGTGTGTGTGTGTGTGTGTGTGTGTGTGTGTGTGTGTGTGTGTGTGTGTAATACAGTTAAAAAGATTTCCTAGAAATACAGCTGATCTTTGGGTTATGCCCACTTGTTCAGCAGCCATTCAGACATACAGTGGCACTAAAGTAATAGTTACGAGTGTTTAGAATTCTGACCATTGTAGTATCCCCATGGTCATGTGCTTGAAATCATGATGCCATAGTGAGCTGTGATCATATGCAGTGCTTCCTGTTGGCTTCCCACAAGCAGTCAATGGGGAAGCTAACAGGAACTCTGAAGTCCTGGTCAAGTGATTGGCAACCAGGACTGCTGGAATTGCTGTTGCTAAGCAATACAGTCACGGATGCCACATTGTAACTGCATTGC
Source organism: Coluber constrictor foxii (assembly GCA_038048745.1). Lineage (NCBI taxonomy): Eukaryota > Metazoa > Chordata > Lepidosauria > Squamata > Colubridae > Coluber > Coluber constrictor. The sequence continues at coordinate 80,174,513 of CM075961.1, forward strand.
TTAGTGATGGCAGTTCTGATCCAATTGCCATTTTAAACCAAGTACTAAAGTAGTCCTTGACAATTGGGACTATAATTTTGCTCAATAAGTAGTATTGTTGTTAAGCAAGTTATCATGTGATCAGGCCTGATTTATGACCATTTTATGGTGGTCAACAAGCGAATCATCATGTTAAGCAAATTACATGGTCAGTAAGCTAATAATGTGATCATTAAGCAAATCCATCTTCCCCAATGGACTTTGCTTGTCAGAAATTAGCTGGGAAAGTTGCAAATTGTGATCATTTGACTCAATGATGCTGCAGTTGTATATGCCAGCTAATTGCCAAGTACCCATGTTGTCATCATTAGATTGTGGGGAAGGTGCAACAGGCATAACTTCAAGGATTACTTGAAGTTACTTTTTCCAAAGCATGGTATATTAGACCTGTCTTATACAAATGATTGTTAGTTAACAACTACCGGCAACTGTAATTATCCTATGTTGATGAATGGACATCAATATGGCATATTCAGTTGATGGTAAACCAGTATAATAATATACGTTGGCATAAAAATTCTACTTTTTATTAATACAGAGATTGATTAAGAAAGGGTCTTAGAAATGAAAATGTTAAGGCATGTACAGTTTCTGTAAAAAAAAAACAAATTCCATACTTGGAATCATAAATAGAATTGTCGTTACAATATCTATCCTGATACAAATATATGATGAAGCTTTATTTGGAGAATTGTTTACAGTTCTGGTCTTTGCACCCTATAAAATAAATTATAGGCCTAGAAAAGATGCCAGAAAGACCAAATTGATTGGTAGAGCAGCTCTACTACAAGAAAACACTGTGGCAGATAGGACTCTCTTGAAATGAGAAATTGTAAGGATTGTGATAGAGTTATATAAAATCCTGCAGAGCAGAGGCAACAGAGAAAGTGAAAGAGAACTAGTTTTCATTTTGTCACATTACTAGAATTTAAGTCATCTAACGGAGCTACATGTGAGAAGATTTTAAGACCAAAAAGAAGAAATACTTTTTCACATAATTTGTAATCGTTGCAGTGGGAGCCAGTTTGGATAGTTGTAAACAACAACTGGGCTATAAATATTATTGGCTTGTTGAAAACTTTTTCTTTATTTGTAGAGTGCCCAGCTCCTAAACTTAACTTTATTAAACACTGCCCAAAATATAAAAGAACACATTGATAAGAAGAGCAAGAATAATTGAAAAAAACCCATCACTATAACTTCCTGAGTCATGGACAGTATCTCCTTTATATGTCTGTTGTGAAGTGGTGTGGAACTAGTGTCTAACGAACATTTATTGGGGTTTTGAATTTATTCTGGCCATTGCAAGTGCTTTCATAACATAAGTGGAATGTACAAAAATATGCTGCTCACATCTGTTCAACCAGTCATACATTCCAGACATTAAAGCCAGATTGAACAAAGCACTCTTAGAAATTTCTGTAGAAACAACCAAGCTTTTATTGTATCTACTATTAAAAACTTCAATTAATCTCAATTAGGAATTTTATGATAACTTTAAAAAAATGTAAGGATATAACAACAATGTTGCTGGAGAAACAGTCTAGTTCAGTATCTTGTTTTCTAATGGCTAATTGTATTTGGAAAATTCACAAGCCTGGAATGGAGGATCTTCCTTTCCTTCATTTATTGAAATTGTGAAAGGACTTGCAAGAAACTACACTCAGCATTGGAACTTGGCTGGATCTTAAGGGCAAAAGCCATATAAATTTGCAGAATATTATAGGAAATGGAACAGTTACATACATTTCTATTTATTATTATTTATTATAATTTTATGCCACCCATCTCCTGTAAAAGGTGACCCATACGTATTTGCTAAATAATTAATGTTACTTTCTCAGGATAGCAACATTTCTAATGATTAGCAAGTTTTCTAATGTTGCTATCCTGAATTGCACCAGCATGGCAAAGTGCGGGCAAGTGCAATAATTTTTCTCATGTTTTGCACCTAAAGATTAGCAAGCTTGTATATGGTCCTCTCCAATAAGAAAGTAATGTTTATTTTTAGGTAAATTGACTTATTCCAAAATCAGTTATGTCTTTCATAATTGAAATGATACAAGTGGTCACCTAAACGACTTTGCCATTTCCTAGTTACCGTATTTTTTTGAACTATAAGACGCACCAAAGTTTTTGGGGAGGAAAATAAGAAAAAAGCTGCTTGGTGGATGGATCAGCCTCCTGATCAGCTGTTCCCAGAGGTGATTTTTAGCAACAGGTTCATTGGGTGTGAGCTCTGTGCCTTGCTTTTTTTCAGCCTCTGAAACCTCCATTTAAGAGACTTCTTTTCCTGAAGCTTCTTTTCAGAGGCTTTTTTCCCTAAAGCTTCATTACAGAGGCTTTTTTCAGCCTGTGAAACCTCAGGCTGAAAAAGGCTAGGTGGGGCTACATTCAGAGTATAAGGCACACCCAGATTTTCACCCTCTTTTGGGAGGGGAAAAGGTTCGCCTTATATTCAGAAAAATATGGTATATAATCATACATGTAGCAAATATGTATGTTCTATGCCATCCAGACTCACCTTGTAGGAGAGTTGGATGGTATAAAACTTTTAATAAATAATAAGAATAAATAATACCTGCATTGGGGAGGCAATGTGCATAGATTTTTGTATAGTCATAGTTCCGGTGCATAAGAAAACAAATGGACAACTTAAATGAATAGTTTTCTTCAGTACAAACATTCATCTTTATTTATGTTTGGGAGTTCTGGCTATTAAAATATCAATTGTTTGGAAAGTATTGGGCTGGAAAAGGGTACTATGGGTTTTCTTCAAGGTTTTTTGGTATTCTCGATCCAGTTACAAATTTTTGTATTGAAAATAGAGGTCAGAATGGAATTTTGTTAGCACAGCAGCCATCGTGCTGTCCCTTTATTTTATCTTACAGAGATTTATCTCAAGGGAGACGTTGTGTTCCAAACATTTTTAGATTCAGATTATTTCAGTTTGTTTTGCATCTTAGCTTTGATAAGTAATGAACATAAAGGATAAAACCCTCCCTGAACATCCTCAATGTTAACTTTTGTTTGGAGATACATGGAGAAAATACGTCTACATAATCACTAGGTGGTTTTGAGTGCTGTTGTCTATGATATTCCGGTTAGATGATCTAGTTTTTTACTGAAGGGTAGATTTGTGAAGTTTTTGTCTGGGCTGTGCTGATCAACATAAATGTTTGGCACCTCATGAGCCTTGAGATAGTGTTTGAGCTTCTGATGGAAAACTAGAATATAAACCTAATAAGTACATTTTTCACTGTCATTATTTCATTCTTTTCTTATGTGTGGTAGAAGTATTTTAGTATCAGTGAAGAATTTGATAAGGATCTATAAACTGAAACTTAATCTAGGAGAGATGGAGGAACTGTTGGAATTTTTAAAACACACATACCAATACCCCCTTATTATTTTTATAAACAACGCAAGGCAGCAACCATGCCTAATATCTCTCTTCCTGTTTTGATTTTTCTCATAACAGCAACTCTGTGAGGCGAGTGGGACTGAGAGACAGAGTGATTTTCCCGAAGTCACCCAGTTGGTTTCTAATATTTAGTATTAAATTTGTCTAATGTGGGACTAGAATAGTTTCTGACTGGTGCTACAAGAAACTGGTTGTCTGAAGAAAGATATAGTGTATTGATGTTTGTGGGCTTCTCTATCATCCATCCATCCATCTATCTATATATATCATATGTTGGTGTTGCATTCAATATCTTCTAGGTGAGATCACACCCTCTAAAAATAAACTATCCTCTGTTTAACATATGCTCATTTAGCTTTTGTAATTGATAATTTAATCTTTGTGGTGTGACTTTCCATCAGCTGCATCAATTTCAGGACAAGATAGTACAGTTACAATTACCTGTGCTTCAATAGCCTTTATATTAGATTATTGTATCTTTTAAATATACATTTAAAGATTGCTTAGGAGCAGCAGTACATTCAAATTATAGCTGCTAGATGTCATGTGTGATTATATTATGAAAATCTTCCTTGCATGTGTTTGAATTGCACTCCAGAAAAAGTCCCGGTGCTTGTTCTTTTAAAAGATATGTACTGTTTGAGAGCATGTATAGGACATCTTATGCTAGCAGGGACTGCCTATATCCTTGATCTCCAGTTTTTTCCAGCTGCTTTGTGATCCCAGTAGGTGGTAACTTTGAAGGAACTCTATGTAATTGTGCTGGCCTGTTGATGGAATGCTTTCCCAAAGGAGACGTGTTTAGCGTCTGCTGTGGTTGTGTGTGTGTCTGCGCATGTGTGCTTGGCTTGTTTTATTTTTCCTAGCTGTAGATGACTCAGCACTTTCAGGGAGAATGGAGTTGTACAAGGAAATAATGAAACTTTGGAGCAAACTGTTTGTAACTCTATACAATTTTCTGTCTTGTAGCCATTTAGAATATAAGCCACATAACACAAATGATACTTTTGAAATATTATGAATAACTGGCAGTAAGTGGAATATGCTATAGTTTTCTAAAACTGACCCCTCCCCAAAATAACTGCAAGCTGCTTTTTTCTCTTCCCCGTCTCCTACAAAACCTTATGTTCATTAGAGTGAGCAGTTACATCACACCTAAGTATTCATTGAATCTGTTCCTTATAATACAATGATGACCTGTGGCATCATGTTGCTGTCACATGATGTTTCATGACATTTTTTTCCTTCATGGAGCTGGGGTGGGTGTGACCTACACATGACAAATCTGGCCCATGGGCCACAAGTTTGACACCCCTGCTATAATAATAAGGTTTATAACAGTAAAGAAATACATAATTGTACTGAGCAGAATGCAGATTAACAAATGCACTAGATGATTCTGAATTGTACCTTTCATCACTGGATGATATTAAAACATATTTGTGTGCGTGAGAAAGAGAGACAGAGAGAAATTTGTTTCTATAAACTCATTATGCATAAAAGCACTTGTTTGCACTGAGAAAACTAAACATAGGTCTTTTTAGTATTTGGATGGAAGACCACTGAGAAATCCAAGAGCTGAAGATTAGTTTGAAAATACATCTTAGCAGTGACAAACCACTTCCATAAAATTGGTAGGTATATAACAAAGGTTTCTCCATAATTACCAGCAGCCAAAATTGATGAGGAAAATATGCTGCTTTTAGATATATATTTTAGTGCAGAACATCTTGTACAGGTAGCCATCAATTTATGATGAGAATTTCTGTTGCTAAGGAAGCTAGTTGTTCAGTGAGTCCCACTGCAGTTGTTAAGTAAATCACTTTGTTATTAAGTGAATCCAGCTTCTTTCATTGACTATGCTTTTGGAAGCCTGTGGAAAAATAGCAAGTAGCAATCAAATGACCCTCAGCTGCTGCAACCATTGTAAATACATGCCAGTTGCCAAGTGCTTAAATTTTGATCATGTGATCAGGGGGAATGCTACAGTATGTGAGAACCGATCATAAGTCATTTTTTCAATACTATTGTAATTTTGAAGAGTCGCTAAATGAATGGTTGTAAATTTAGGTCTATTTGTAATAGAGAGCACATGGTGATTTCAGTAGTCAACTTCATATTTCCGGTATACAAACTTCAGTTCCCGTGGTTCTAAGATAGTTAATATCATTGCCCAGGCAGATGTACTAATATATAGTCCAGCGCATTGCGCATTGAGAATAACTATGGAAATGCATGTTTGTTCATGGCAGTTTATTTTGGTTTCTAATTTTGTTTTCAGTCACTTCCAAAAATTGTAGATTCTAGAGGAGAGAGATGTTTGGGGGCAATTAATTATTTATAATTTGTAAATTATAATTTACAGTATTTAATGTATAAATAATGACAGTTACCTGTTCCAATCCATGTTGCTGTTTCTTCAAAAGAGAGAATCTTGCTGTGTTGGTTCAGCTAGGGAAATACTGAAGCAATATAGTTTTTAGCATATACATAACTTTAATTCTTGTAACCATCTGAAGCTAACTTCCCCAATTTCTGGCTTTAAGTATAGCCCTTAGCAATAGCACTTAGACTTATATATCACTTCATAGTGCTTTTACAGCCCTCTCTAAGCGGTTTATAGAGTCAGCATATTGCCCCCAACAATCTGGCTCCTCATTTTACCCACCTCAGAAGGATGGAAGGCTGAGTCAACCTTGAGCCTGTGAGATTTGAACTGCTGAACTGTAGTTAATAGTCAGCTGAAGCAGCCTGCAGTACTGCACTCTAACCAGTGTGCCACCTCGTCTCTAACTATGAAGAGGATCTACATTTTCAATTTCTAGAGCAGGGGTGTCAAACTCAATACTCGGGCCAGATCTGGCTCACGGGGTATTGAGATTTGGCCCACAGGACCACCCTGGGAACAGTGAAGGACTGGCCCACAGTGCTTCTGCCAGAAAAAACAGAGCTCAAGAGTGCTGTATGTGGCCCTCCTGAGCTCCATTTTCACTGGCAGAGGTTGCAGGAGGCCGTGGCAGTGAAAAACAGAGTTTGGGAGCCTGTTTTCACGGGCAGAGAACTCAGGATACCACAGGCACCTTGACCCAAGTGATGTCAAGCTGGCCACGTCACCCTGGCCACGCCCATCTCTGCCCCTGGAGGTCAAAACCCTGGTGCAGCCCTCAATGAAATAGAGCTTGAACCCCCTACTCTAGAGCAAGTTTTTTCAAAGTGTGATCTAGACCAGCAGTTGCCAGAAAATTTTGATGGTCCACAGAAAAATTATTTTCATTTTTTATATTGCACTAAATCAAGGGTCCCCAAACTACGGTCCTTGGGTTGGATATGTGCAATGAGCAATTGTCTTGCTGCAGAGAGTCTCCCCCTTCTGGGTCTTCTTGTGTGGGTCGGGGGGGGGTGAGAAATTCCGACTTGGGGTCTGCTTCAGCCTACTGGTGCAGGACTTTGGCAAATCCTGGAGGGAAGCACCGCTGATGGCAAGGAGCCGGAGTGGGACTGCATCATGGCCTGGAACTGGCTACTATCTCAGCCCGCTGAGCCTCCAGGCACCGGTATCTGGTCTTACACTCCCACAGGTCTTCCCTCTGCTTGGAAAGCCTATGCTTTTAGTTCTCAGTGAGGTGCTTCTGCTGAACCTTCTTCTCGGTCAGATTCAATTTGAACTGAGCCAGCTGTTTTGCCAACTCTTTCTCGTGGTCGCTGCTTAGCTCCAACAACTGCTTCTTGTTGGGACCCCAGGTGGGACCCCAGGTGGGCAGGCAAGTAATGGCTAGGGGGAGAGGGGCAAGTAGAGGCCGGTGAGGTGCCCCTCGACGCAAGTGACATCGAGTTGGCCATGCCCCCATCACATGACCACCTAGCCACGCCCACCTAGCCAGTCATTAAACAGATCCTCTTAGTGGTCCGCAGGATTTTAAATTATGAATTTAGTGGTACTTAAGATCCAAAAGGTTGGTGACCCCTGGTCTAGACATCCTTGGAGTCATTGGATGTTTCAGAATATTCAAGCTATTTTCATAATAAATACTAAGGCACTACTTGCCTTTCTTTCTGTCATGAATGTATAGTGGAATTTTCCAGAGACTGCATGATGTGTGATAATGTCATAATTTTGATGGGCAATAGAACATATTTTTGTGTTGCTTAGAAGATTTTATGGCAGAAGGTTTAATAATAACTGTGTATAAATAATTATTAATCCAATTTTAGGATTGGACTTTTGTGTTGATAATGTAATAGATTTATTGTATTTATGTATATATAACATAAACATACACACATACACATATGCATATGCATATGCATATGCATATATTGTCTCAGCTTTATCTTTAATACAAAAGATTAAAAGACATTTCTCATAAACAAAAGCTCTTTAGAGTTTTCAGTAATTTTTAAGAATGTAAAGAATCCTGAAAATTTCTATTGTGTGTATATCCTCTGATATGGGTTTCAGTGATGACTTACCGAAAGTGAAATTTCAAAGTAAGGTAAGGGAGATTCAGCAAGGTATTATCAGCCTGTTTTGAAAATTCACTAAATATATAATTTAATGTGGGACTTGTCTGTATCATTCAGTGGAGAAATGAATATGCAAGAAACTGGTGAGTTACAAAGTTTTAGATGGCTTCCTCCCAATCAAGCAATGACTTACCATATTTTTTGGAGTATAAGACGCACCCACCTTTTTTGTTTCATTTTTTTAATAAAAATGAACTATTTTTAATAAAAAGTTTTTTTGGTTTTTTTTTAGACAAATACATACAAAAAAACATACAATGTATTTTCTTTGAACAGAGTATTTGGCTGGTTCACAAATTTAAACAGTGTTTAGTCATTTCAATTAAATTTACAATTTCTGTATTTCTTTTTTGCCATATTTATTCCTCATCTATTTTTTTAAAAAAACCCAATATTACCCTTCATCCTCATCTATAACCTTAATTAAATTCAATTTTTCCCTTCTATTCTATATTATACCCCTTCCCATTGTGATCTATTTTTATAGCCATCCTCACATTGTTAATTATGTAATATTACAATTGTTTAATACAAATTCAAATTGATTTAATATAAATCAATTAGTTATATAACTATCTTTTTTTGTATATTAATCAACATGAACATGAATATTCCAATTATTTCCATGCTATCCAATTTCTTACAAATCAATTATATTTACCAATAATAATAAACCAAATAATTTTTCCCATATATTCCTCCAAACCATAATTTAATCATTTCTGCTTTCAACACAATACACAATTAAAAACATTTCAATCATTACAATTTCCCTAATTAAATTTAAAAATGTTCTAGCTGTTATCCAAGCTACAACTTAATCCTTTTTACTTTCACCACCATATACCATTAAAGGTATTTCAATTGTTACAGTTTATATTTATTCATATTTCTAAAAAAAATAAAAAAAAATTGTCTAGATTTCAAATATACAAAGACAAATATTCCAATTATTATTCATTTCATTTTTACAATCATGATTTCCCATTTATTTCTTACTACTATTCATATTTCATTTTTAAATATGTATACCATCTTTCTCTTTCATTTCTTTTTCTCCCTTCCCATTTTTATTTTTGCCTTTTTCTTTCTCCTTTTTTTCTTTTGTGTTTTAAAATCTTGAACTCTTCTCTTTTGCCCTAAATTTCCCATTGTTTGCACCTACCTTTTTTGGTGAGGAAAAAGAAGAAAAAGAAATCTCCCTCTGTCTCTGTCTAATTTTGCGACGTTACAGCAAACAGCCTGCTTTACTTTCATTTTCGTTTTCAGCATAGCTTGATTAGCACAAGGGGAAAAAAAACCCTGCTCCAGCAATTTACCTCTTTGCAGCAAGCAGCAGAGCCTTGTGCAAAACAGCTGAGAATCGGGAGGCCGATCTAATCAACTTGTGCTAATTAGGCTGTGCTGAAGCTGAAAGGAGCTGTTTTTTCTTGCTGTTTGTTTGCAAGGAGGTAACTGCTGTGAGGCAGAGGCCAAAGGATGGGGCCAGTGGGTGGGTGGGGGGTTACATTTGGTGTATAAGATGCACCTAAATTTTCATACCTTTTTGGGGGGGATACTTCAAAAAATATAAGAGAAATAATATGGGCAACTATTGTTAAGTTTCCACAAAAACTAATACACTGAGTGTGGCATTAATTGTTCATTGGTAAACACTGAACAAATAATGCCTTCAGAGGTATTCTCCAAAATGAATAAGAAATTCAGTTGTACATGTAGGAAGTGACCTGGCTGAGTCCAAGGGAGGGCTTAAACTATCATCAGTCATGATTCCTTTATGCCCACAAGAGATCCAAGTCCAGCCCACCTTGAATTCCTGTGACTCTTACCTACCTCCAGTTTGCTTGGGTCGTTAGTATTTCAGATTCTTGTGGAGAGCTTAAGCTTGCAATAAATCTTTATATCCATTTGAACTGCCTGGTTCTCCAGCGCGCTGCTTGGAGAATCCAAAGTGTGGGTTTTCAATAAGTGTATTAGCCAGAGACTGAGTGTATGTTTCTTTAAATTTTTCCTTGGTTCCGCCTCCTTCGCTTGACGTGTCAAGATCCAAAGATTCCAAATCATTACTGGCCTCAGCAAACGCAAAATATGTTAGAGATGTAGGCTCTAATTCTTTAGGTCACTGTGTCCTTTCTTCTTCCTTCTTTCACTTTTGCTATCCTTGAGAATGGAGGAGATAAATCAATGACTTTGTATTGTTGTGTCTACTACAAGCAATCCTCATTATTCAGAGATTTCATATCTGCCAATTTTGTTATTTGTAAAGCCAGAGTGTCAGGCTTATTCATAGACAGATGTGGAGTGGCAAACATTGGAGTCCACCCATTGCTTGTGGTCTCAGGAGAGGTTTCAACATTCACTAATTTAGAATTCCTGGCATTTTTACATAATACAACTACTGCAAATAACAAGAATGCCTAATATGATATAAATAGATATTAATATTGATTCTGTTTTTCATATAGTTAGTAAATAATAACTTCTAAAACCCAGGGTGTTAATAATTTTGAAGAACTGGGTGTAAGAGCTTCCCTCAATAGATGTTCTCAGGGGTATTCTAGTATCAGTAATTTGTACCTGGCATGGTGTTGTTTGCTTACTGGCATTTATTGAAATATGATTCACTTCATCTAGAGCCATGATGGTGCACGGAGTCATATCTGCGGGCACGCAAGAGGTTACCCTAGCTTAGCTCCAGCATGCATGCGTGCGCTGACCAGCTGATTTTCAGCTGGCCCCGCCCATGCCGCCCCTCCCCTCCCAGGAGTCTCTACGTGGCCCGTTTTGGATACCAGGTAAGTACAGGGCTTGCACGGAGGCTCTGGGAGGGTATTTTCAGCCTCTGGCGGGATGGGGGAGGCTGTTTTCACCCTCCCCATGCTCCAAGAAAGCCACTGGAGCCTTGGAAGGGTGAAAAACAGGCCTACCGGAAAGTCTGAAAGCAGGCCATTTCTGGCCTCCGGAAGTTTCAGGGAGGCATGCTAGGCCCAAAATGGGATACGTGGACGTTGTGCGTGCATGTGTGGGGGAGCGCTAAGGAGAATTGCATGCGCATGCGTGGGGAGGGCGTGGTGCGGGGGACATCGAATTATGGGTGTGTGCATACACGTGTGACCAACCCCCCCCCCCAATGCTCCCCCCCGCTTTTGGCACACGACAGCAAAAAGATTAGCTTTCACTGATCTAGAAGGTATTAGGTTCTTCCCTGATGAGTTAGATAACAATTTTTTTCCCATTATAATGTGGTGATAAAGTGCAGGTAATGTTTACCAATCTCTCTCCCCCATTTGAATTGCTGTTTTTAAAAAACTATGCAAGGAAAACTCTTGTAGTTTCTGGTTAAAACAGTCATTAGGACTAAGTTCTTGAAAAGTTTTGGACTTTGATCCAAGGAGGGGGCTTTTCTGAAGACTCAGTGGTATTCAGCATATGTTTTTGTCATGGGTGGGTCGGGGTATCTTAAACATTTCTCTCCCTAGATGATTATTTGGTTATATCTTTACTTTTAAAAATCTGAAGTCTTAGTTTGAAAGCTAATCAGATGCTGTCAGCAAAAAGTGCAAGTGAGATCTCCCATTGCTTCTGCTTAATGTTATCTCTTTTGACTATTTGCTCTTGCAGAGGGAAATGCTGAGTTACTTTACAATCATCTTAGGGCTGAGGTTAGCAGTAAAGGAAAATATCCTAAAGCTTTTTAGAGAAGGCTAGAGAATACACACACACACACACACACACACACACACACACACACACACACACACACGGAGAGAGTTAAAAAGAATTTAATCATTACTAATTTTTTTTCTATTCTTAAATTTCACAGGATTCTGGATGGTTATTAATAAGATTTTTTTTTTTAAAAAAATTGATTTATATGCCGCCCTTCTCCGGAGACTCAGGTCGGCTTACAATGCGTTAAGCAATAGCCTTCATACTTTAGTATATTTATACAAAGTCAGCTTATTGCCCCCACAAACTGGGTCCTCATTTTACCTACCTTAGAAAGGATGGAAGGCTGAGTCAACCTTGAGCCTGATGAGATTCAAACTTACAGTAATTGCAGACAGCTGATGTTAATCACAATGTTTTAGTTGCTGAGCAACCAGCAGACTCTCTCTCCCTCCCTCTCCCATTCCCTCTCTGGCTCCCCCTACTCTCTCCCTTTTCCTTTCTCTCCCTCCCCCATGCCTTTGGTCAATTGTTCATATTATATGTTTTAGGGAGGAGAGGATTGCTTGGAAATTTCCCTTCTTTCTGTTCTAGTCTTAAGAGCAGTTGAAGTAGAATGGGATCACCATAGATAATAACTCTGCGTAGCCTGGTATGACTATGTTAATTGCAGTAGCTGGGAGAAACGTTGTAATAACAGAGCTCCTTGAGATACGATTTTTCCATTGGTGTTGGCTGGACTGAAAACTCACACAATTAGAACTTGTCCAAACCTAATGGATTTTTCCTTTTCTCCATTCCGCTGCTTGGAGAATCCAAAAGCATGGATTATTCTTGGTCTTTCAGCCAGAGACTGAGTGAATATGTCTTTAAATTTTGTTGGCTCCGCCTCCACTGCTGGGCTGAGGTTCAGTTTCATTCACTCAGTCAGGCTACAGAGAATGCTTTGGATTTCCTCTGCAAGAAATTTGACAGAAATTTCACCCACGACTTCGGATTCTTCAACATCCAGATGTGTTTTTGGGTATATTTTAACTTTTTGCAGGCTGTGTTGTGGGTAAAGCAGGAGACTATGAGTTCAAGTCTCATTTTAGCCATGAAAGCCAGATGCGTGACTTCAGGCCAATCACTCTCTCCCAGTTCAACCCAACTCACAGGGTTGTTGTTCTGGGGAAAATAGGAGGAGGAAGGCATTTTGGGGTGTCATTTATTTTAGTTATATTTCCATAAAATGTCCATGGTAGGATGCAGTAATACAATTTATAATAATATAATTGTAAAAATAAAATTCAATCCAAGCAAGTTAGATTCCCTTGGACATTTAATTAGCATAAATGATTTCCTAAAAAGTTATATTTGGCTATATGTTAGAAGACCAAGAGTGAGAAAAACTTATAAACCAATATGGAAGGGGATTTTGTATAGTGGAAAGTTTTTGCCATTGGGTAATAGCTCCACGAGATAAGAGAAGTAGCGGACTTCCCTGAACAAGATTCCACAAGTAAGATACAACTCCAGAAAAGCATTTTCTCTCATCTAAATTGACCACCTTCTCCACAGGGGCTTCTGCAGGGAGAATCAAAACAAACAAGCAAGGTTTTGATTGCAATATTATGGTTGTCATTTTGCCTGTGTTGGCGCATCTGGTGCGGATGCTGCCATTTCTCCACTGTGTTTTGGACATAGAGATAAATTCCTCTCCTACATTAAAATAGAGTAAATTACCCTGTATGGAAGGCTGAAAAGATTATCATCAATATTTTCAGTTTCTTTCAGAAACAAAAACAAAAACCATTTACAGATAGTCCTCAACTTATAACAGTTCAATTAGTGACCGTTCAAAGTTACTACGGCACTGAAAAAAGTGACTTATGACCAGTTTTTACACTTATACCTGTTTTATCATCCTCATGGTCATGTGATCAAAATTCAGCTGCTTGGCAGCTGACTCATATTTGTGACAGTTGCAGTGTCCCAGGGTCACGTGATTCCCTTTTGTGACCTTCTGACAAGCAAAGTCAATGGGGAAGCCAAATTCACTTAACAATTTGACTAATTTAACAATTACAGTGGTTCACTTAACAACTGTGGCAAGAAAAATCATAAAAGGGGCAAACTCACTTAACAAATGTTTCACTTAGCAACAGAAATGCTCAATTGTGGCTGTAAATCGAGGACTACTTTTATTGTGCACCTAACAGTGTTCTCAATCTAGTACTGGAGACATCCTTCCTCGACCTGTTGTTCTCTGGGATCTACTCCACTAATGTCTATCATATCTAATTAGCGCATGATCTTCTAGTCCTCACCAAGTTTGGAGGGTAGTTCTATCAAACATGATCCGGTTAGTGGATTTAGAGTTGCTAATTCCAAATTAACTCAAGATTTTTTTAAAAAACAACAACCATAGAGCTATTAGAAAACAAATCAGACCTTTTCATTCAAAGTAAAAAGTGAGTTTAAGTAAAATAATCCACTAAAAGTATTAGGATAATGAATACTATATTTTTGGAGTATAAGACGTACCGGAGTACAATCTTAGTTTTTGGGAAGGAAAATAAGAAAAAAGCTGATTGGCAGATTGATGGCCTCCTGGATACCCCCAATCAGCTGTCCCCAGAGGTGAATTTTAGCAACAGGTTCCTTGGTTGTGAGCTCTGTGCCTTGCTTTTTTTTTTTTCCCTGCCTCTGAAACTTCTGAAACTCTGTTTCAGAAAAAACTTTTTTTCCTGCCTTTGAAAGCCTCCAAAACAGCGCTTCAGAAAAAAAGCCTCTGAAGCTCTGTTTGGGGGCTTCTTTTCTGAAGCTTCTTTTCTGATGCTTTTTTCAGCCTCTGAAACCTCCGTTTGAGAAGCTGGGCGGGGCTACATTCGGAGTATAAAACGCACCCAGATTTTCACCCTCTTTTGGGGGGGGGGGAAAGATGCATCTTATACTCTGAAAAATATGGTATATCATGTTCATTTATTTATGAAGATACTTTATATAGCCCCCCCCCCTCACTCTCAGTGACACTGGGATGCCTACAGAAAATAAAAATCCAGTATATAAACAGTAACGATATTATCCCCCACCCTCCTCCAACAACAACAACCAATCAGATATCCCACTTGATGGGCTCCAGCCCATTCTAGATTCCCCATTCTAGATTCCCCAAACCTCTTCAGGCCTTGTAAAAGAGCGTCAAAGTGGGAGCCAGTCTGTTCTCCACGATGGTGATGTTCCAAAGGAAGGGAGCCACCACAGAAAAAAAACCTTCTTCTGAGTCCCACCAGATGTACCTCCGTAGGAAGTGGGACCTACAACAATCCCTGCCTTTCCTGCTCTAGGTGGATTGGGTAGACGTAACTGGGAAGAGATTATCCTTCCAGTAACTTGTCTCAAGTCATGTCTTGACAACCAGCACCAGCATCTCAAGTCATGGCTTGACAACCAGCACCTTGAATTTTACCTGGAAGCAAATTGACAGCCAATGCAACTCCCATAGGAGAGGTGACACATGTGCATCCCTGAGTCTGCACAAAACCATGCATGCCACTGCATTTTGAACCCAGTGGATCTTCTGAATACTTTTCGTGGGCAGGAGGTGGGTAGGTTGTGAGTGACTGTGAACAGGGATTGTTAATCCAGGAAAGGATGTAACTGGTGCACAACCCACAGTTGTACAAAGACTCTCCTGGCCATGACTGCCACTTGCTTTTTGAACAGAAGTCATGAGTCCAGGAGAACCCATAGATTATGCACTGGACCTGTCTGGGACAGTGCCACCCCACCCAAGATCAGAGATGGCCTTTTTCCATAGATTAAAAAACCGTAAACCAGAGCTATTTGGTCTTCCAGAGTTCAGTTTCAGCCCATTGTTCCCCATCTTCGGCTTCAGGCCTGGGTACAGCATGGAGATGGCATTGGTCGCATTGGTGGACGATCTCTGGAAGGCTCGGGACAGGGGTTGTTCCTCTATTCTGGTCCTGTTAGACCTCTCAACGGCTTTTGTTACCATCAACTATGGTATGCTGCGCTGGCTGGAGGGATTGGGGATGGGAGGCACCATGCTGCAGTGGTTCTCCTATCTCTCTGACCGGTCGCAATCCATGTTGGCAGGGGAACAGAGGTCGATCTTGAGGCGCTTTGTTTGCGGGGTGCCGCAAGGATCGGTCCTCTCGCCGCTCCTGTTCAACATTTATGTGAAGCCACTGGGTGAGATCATTCATGGTTTTGGGGTGTGATGCCATCTGTACGCTGATGACACTCAGCTGTACCTCTCCACCCCAGACCACCCCAATGATGCCCTCAAAGTGATGTCCCAGGTCTGGAGGCCGTGCAGGTCTGGATGGGGAAGAACAGGCTACGACTCAACCCTTCCAAAACTGAGTGGCTGTGGATGCCGGCGTCCCAATATAGCCAGCTATTGTTATTGCTGGCTATTGGAGGTGAGTCATTGACCTCCACAGAGGGGGTTCGTAACTTGGGCATCCTTCTGGATACACGGCTGTCTTTAGAAGAGCATATAACAGCTGTGGCCAGGGGGGCTTTTTATCAGGTTCGCCTGATGTGCCAGTTGTGCCCCTTTCTGGATCCGCACTCCTTATGCACGGTCACGCATGCCCTCGTCATGTCTCGCCTGGACTATTGCAACACTCTCTACATAGGGCTCCCCTTGAAGAGCACCCGGAGGCTCCAACTGGTCCAGAATGCGGCTGCGCGGGTGTTACATGGAGCGGCGTGGCGCTCCCATGTAACACCGCTCCTGTGCGAGCTGCACTGGCTCCCGGTGGTCGTCCGGGTACACTTTAAAGTGTTGGTTCTCACCTTTAAAGCTCTCCATGTCTTAGGGCCAGGGTACTTATGAGACCACCTGCTGCTACCGATAACCTCCCACCGGCCAATACGCTCTCACAGAGAGGGCCTCTCCCACCGGCCAATACGCTCTCACAGAGCAATGTCGGCTGGCGGCCCCCAGGGAGAGAGCCTTCTCTGTGAGGGCACCCACCCTGTGAAATGAGCTACCTCCTGGAATACGACTGATCCCGGACCTCCGGACCTTCCGTAAGGCCCTGAAGACTTATTTATTCCAGCAAGATGGCCTAGTTTAAATGGTTTTTTAATGGGATTTTAAAAACTTTATAGACTTGGGGTTTTAAATTGGGAGCCGATTGGTTTAATCTCTTTTAATTATCTCAACTTTTGTATTGTATATATTTTAGTTTTGGCTGTTCACCGCCCTGAGTCCCTTTTGGGAGAAGGGCGGTATAATTAATCTATCGATCTATCTATCTATCTGTCTATTTTAATGGCTCTTAATGGCCTCCCAAGTACTATGAAAGAGAGTTCTCAGCATTCCTTAACTCACCATGAACTGAGACATATAGCTGCATATTGATGATATCTCAATTCATGGTGGCAGATGGTCTTACTCAGCAGTTTCATGAACATGTTAAATAGAAACAGAGTACCAAGCCCTCTTGCTTCCTGTCAATACTAAGAGTGGCCTGAGGAAGGAAGTGAACAGGACAACAAGAATCCCTCAATTCCAACCCCAGAAGGATACCATAGTTAAATGTATCAGAGGCCAAATAAAGCAAGGATGAATGCACTTCACCATCCCACCCCCACCGGAAATCATCAAAAAGTGTGACCAATTTTGTTTTAATCCCATATCTAGGGCTCTGAACCCTGACTGGAAGAGATCTAGATAATCAATTTCATCTAGTAACCTGTAGAGCTGCCGTAGAATCATCTTCTCAACAACCTTCCCCCAAAAGAAAAATTGGAAACAGGTCAAAAATTATCTAACAGGGTGGAATCTAGCAATAGCTTCTTAAAATGAGGGCAGACCTCAGCCTTCTTAAAAGGCCAGGGCACAACCCCCTTTCACGGGGAAGCCTTAATTACTGCCACTGGGAAGCAAAAAATACAAGTGCTTGTACTCATTCTCTCCCCCCCCCCAAACACACACACACACACATATTGGGTCATTTTTATGTGAAGATTTGGAGAAACAGGAAATATGCATGTATACACATTCTACTCCAGCATCTGCTTAAGGCAGAAGCCTTAGATACCGTTGCTTCTTTCATTTTCATTCCGTACTATACTGATATTAACCCTCTAGAGGTTTTTAAAAACATAATAACTACTTTCCTGTATAGAGGCATATATATGAATCTAACAGTGCTTCAGAGGAGAGGAAGAAAGGAAGAAACCTACCCTCCCCGCCCATCCCTTAACAAAAGGAAGTAATGTATGTTCATTCTATTTAGCTTGCCTGGTTGCTGCAGTATTTATAACTCAGGCTTAGCTCATACATTCCAGTCATCCTGGTGGTTCTTCCTCCTCTGTCTAGTTCTTCTCTTTAATTTTTTCCCCTCTATCCTCCCATTCTTTCTAAATAAATAAAGGATAGAGATCTTCCCAGCGTGCCTTTGTTTATTTTCTCTCTGCTGCCCTCCTCCTTCCTTTCTGTACTGCGACATTGGTCTACAGAAGAAGGTGGAGTGAAATCTCAGTTACTACCAGCTCCTATAGCCATGTGCATGCAGTTTCCTTTTTACAAGTGCCATCTGCTTAAATTTACAGGAGATTGTCCTTGTCAGTCAAGGAGCCTGTGGTGCTGGCTTTGCTAAGGCCACAGCCGTGGGTGTGATAAAAGTATCCCTGACATTTGATTTTGCTTCCTTGATCTTCTACTATCTTGCACTAACGTCTGTGGTCTAAGGACATTAAGCCGTATTAGCTACATTAGTTCTTTCTCTGGGTCTGATAAAGAAAACCTGGTTGTGAAAAAAGGTCACTCATAAAATCTGATCTGTGTTCAGATGCTGACAAGCTTATATTTTGTGGCTGAAGAAATAACCCAACTTTTTAGAACATGATCCATACTGGAAGTATAAAGAAGGATTACTTTTAATTTTATTAAGGGTCTCCAATAAATTTGTAAACTCTGGAAATGTTTTGGAGCTGTTTTGGTTTTGCCTGCATTTTCTTCATAATTGTTGCAGCACACCCACATCCTGAAATTTAAAACTTCAGAGGCCCTGACAGCAAATATGTACCATGCGGGCAATTTAATTCTAAGATGTCCACCTCTGCCTCCTCCCCCCCCCCCCCATTCTGAAGTTATAGGAGAAATTCTGTTTTTGTAGAAAGAATTTTAAATTATCCAGGCAAAAAATGATAGATGTCATTTATTTATGTACATAAAATTAATCTTATTGTGGTGTAAAACTGAGCTGCTGAGCAACTATCTGTGTAAACATCTTCCTTCAATAGAAGAAATTACAATTCAGATTCTTGGTTAATGGACATTACTAAATAAACTAGAAATCTTGAATTCATTCATACAAGTTAGACTGGCAGAAGTTTTACAGCTCATATTTGTGAGCCAGTAGGGAAGGTAAGTGAATCCCACCACTGGGCCTAATTATTTGAGGGACCATCTACCTTCCATGGTTACTGCCTAGTATTGTATGATCCAGAAGAGTGAGTCTGCTCCAGATACTTCTTTTAAACAGTGTCATATTTTGAAACCAGAAACGTGGCCTCTGAGTATTTCCAGGTCTTAGAATAGGGTGGATGGGAGATGCCTCACACCCGTGGTAAAACCAGTGGTAAAAGTAGCAAACCTGGTTTGCTACTGGTTCGCTGCCCGCGTGTGCGCGCCAACACACATTGCCCACGCATGCATGCACAGTATGCACCAAACGCGCTGTGTGTGGAAAAAAGAGGGTTGGAAAGGTAAGTAGTACAGCAGGGGGAAACAGCTCTGCTGCGCGATTTGCTTTCTAGCAATTTTAAATTGCGCTGCACAGCTGATAATTGGAAATAGTGATTTGGAGGAACTGGTAGCTTTTTTTACACTATTAGTTCTCCTGAACCGATGCAAACCGGTAGCATTTCAGCATTGCTTCATACCCAATTTGAGATGTTGGGATTGATGTGTTATTGGATTGCCATTTTGCATCTATCTTTAATCTCTTTTCTGGATTCTTTTTATTGTATTTCAGTTTACTTATTTGTATGTTATTTATTTTGTATGTTACCCAAAGTATTTTGGAGTTGGATAGAATTAAAATAGAATAAACAATAGTAGCAACATATTTGTAGAGCATCCAGTTTGAGAAAGACTATTTCAAGAGTTATAAATTATTATCTGTATTATTGTTGAAGAGAAGAAAGTGGGATGAACAAGTATAGAACAAGACTTAGATGCATTATTTTTGGTTTTTATGGTTGTGGGATGCTCCGAGTTTTGTTCTTAAGATGGACTGCCCCAGAAATCTTTTAAAACAAATAAGATTTGGTCCTGCCTACTTAATCAACCTTTTATTTCAAATGTTGATAAAATGTCATGCTCTATTTTTCTTTAGACAACCTTGTAATAGTTTTTTAAAGATTGCACCTGAGTCCCATGTTTGGGAGATGCAGTCGTATTTAAGTGCACCTAGTGATAAGTGAATGGGCTTAACTGAGATTTATGCTAGTTTTCTACAAACACATGCCTTCTGACAGGAATAGACTCCAACTGTCAAGATGGTAGTTACAGTTCAATACAGTTGAAGATTCAGAGTTAGAAAAGTTGGTTTGCAATCTTCCAGTACCATCTCTTTATTTGTTCATGTTTTCTTTATACTCTTCCTGACCAGCTGTTGGCAAATATTTTCTACCGTTTTCCCCTCTTTCTTATTAAAGAAGGTTGAACTAAGTTATGTAAAATGAACAATTACTTTAGATTAGGCCTGCATAGGTCTGTGGGCCACATGTAATCCGCGAAGCATCCATGTTTTTTTTTAAAAGTTAAATTTTCTCCATCACACTCCATCTGCAATTATAAGCAGAGTGCTTATAATTGCTTTACCAGCAACAGCTTAGGCCAGTAGCCTAAGTAGTTGCCAGTAGCCACTAAAGTGTTGATTGACATGCCAGGTTTCTTTCATAGCCTGCAAGGATTTTTATTTTGTCAGCATGACCCTTTCCCTCCTACAATCGTGCAGATTGAAGGAGAAGGTAAACAAGGGCTTTAAAAAAATAGTTATTTAGATTTTACAGAAAGGTTAAATGCATTTTCATAATAATGGTCTAAAAACAAGGATATTTACAAGGACTTCTAATGTGGCTGGTAGCTGAAACAGAATTGTGATAGTTAGAAACATTTGGAAACATAATTGAAAGATACTAATTTTATTTTTAAATAATTGGTTGGAAAACTAAATAGGATAAAAATAGTTCAAGAAAGCTAGTAAAATATGCTAAAATATTAAATAATATATTAAAAGGAGAAAGCTAATTTTTACTGCTCTATGAGATTATTAAAATGTAATATTTTGTACCCTTTTAAGAAAGATAAGGTCTTGGCTCCGTCTCTCATCCTGTCCGAATAGCAAAAGAAAAATGACTCAAACCACGTATGAGCTTTTCGCTCATACAGCTGAAGCCTGTTGTAAAGATCTTCCCATCAGACAGGAAAACACAGGATGGTTACACAGGTTTACTTTTAGGTTCCGCAGCAACTCAGCCAGAAGAACAGAACAAGTCAGAATACAGGTTTAAAGTCCGCGCTGCACGCAGTCTCCATGCAGTGCTATTTATCACCCTCTTGCTGTATTAACTACCATCTGCCACATAAGAACCCAAACACACACACACACCCCATCAGCTATTCAGCGGCTTACAATCGGCGCTGCACTGACGTCACTAGAGGGTGCCGATGACATGTTTTCTGATGCTGCCGGTGCCTCTAGCTCATTGTTAGGGCTGTCGTCCTGCACAGGACTCCCACCAATCCACAGGTTAGATGCCTGGACTATCGGGGCTCTAACTTTCCAGCCCCACCCCCCACCCCCTGCGATGGCGAGTCCCAGCCGGGCACGACATAAGGGACATTTGCAAGATTTTTTTTTCTTCTAGATTGCTCTAAATTTTTCAAAAGGTAGAAGTGGAACTTCATGGAGTTTAGTATTTAATAGATACATAGGACAATTTCTTACTGTCCTTAGGATCTGTGCTTTCCTAGAGCATTGCTCCAGGACTTCCTTTACATGCTTTCATTACGTCTGCAAAAATGACCTTTGATTTATTTCAGAGCTTGCTCTGAAGTTGCATTTGCTTTTGCATGTGAAATGTTTCATTGCCTTTCATTTATTTCTGTATTTCTATAGGGTGTCCTATAATTGAGTCTCTATAATAGTTAAGATTACTATCTTAAAGAATATCTGATAGTTGCAAACATCCAAAATTGTTTCTGTGCATGTGTGTTTCTCAGTCATCATTTTGAGAAAGGGTTGTAGGTACTTTTAGTCTGTTGTAACTTTTGAGTAGTCATTAAACAATCAGCCATTAAAGGAGGACTACCTGTAAAGATTTAGTATCCATGAAGACAGGAATTTGGAGCTTGGTTTAACTTAGTATTATTATACATAATGCCATAACTATTAAAATACTCTTCAGATTGCTTTGTGCTTCTAGGCGCAAAACACCAGCCTGAAGATGACGAATGAGACCGTCGAAACGTCACCAAGACACTTCCAATTTTATGCGGGAAAAGACCCGAATAACCAAAGACCTGCATATATATATATGTAAATTAGGCTCTGAAACATCTTGATTTATGTAGGAAAATCCTGGCATAAAGAATGACACACACACACACACACACACCACATAATTTAAATCCCCCTTCAGAAGTGATTGAGGGAAGTTCAAAAATTATAGTCAGTGTTCTACTTTCAAAGTGCATCAGATTCTTCTGTGCTGTTTTTGTATGCTTCCGCTAAATAATATGTAATATTACAGGAAGTTATTACATCCCCCCACCCCCAATCATTTCCTTGCAGGGGAATTTTGTCTTCTGTTTATATATGCTATATGTAGTAGAATGAAATCTTTCCCTATCAAAAATGCAGAATGGATAGAATTTAAATTATTATAATACTTGTTTAGAGAAATAATATTAACATGTGTAAAACAAAATGCTTCAGAATGCAGCTGTAGAATTTGGGGAGTGGAGTATCTTTGAGTCAGTTTTTACTCCTGGCTACTGCCTGGATGAGTCCTTCAAGTTTCCTTGGAAAGATTTTCAGAAAGATCTGCCACTGCCTAGGGGCTGAGAGAGTGCCTGGCCCAAAGCCATCCCGCTGGCTTTGTGCCTAAGAAGGGATAGAACTCTCAGTCTCCAATTTTCTAACCTAGTACCTTAACCACTACACCAAGCTGCTACATCTATATAATTGTCTGTACAATGGACAGATTATAAATAAGTAATTTGATTTTGAACATTTCCCCATCTGCAATGCAATATTTTCATGAACTGTTGAAAAGCAAGCTGTTATATTAAAAACAGTTTCATCTATCTGTGAGAATATTGCACAGCTTCAGTGATAAGTTTCATCTTAAGAGGAGAACATCCACCACCATCTTTAGTAATAGGCAATCCAGTTGTAAGCAAAAAAGTTGGATGTTCGTAACCTGGGGATTGTCTATATTGTAACACAGAGAAGATGTAGATGTTTGGTCAAGCACAGCAATTATTAAAAGATAGTATTGCAGATATTGTTAAGAACTTAAAAGATTGACACAAGTGACTTATTTTGTTGGTGATGATGCAAATTAATGAGTTCAATTAAAAGGGGATTTTTCACAATAGAACTTCTTGATAGTCCAACTACTGTAGGGGTGTCAAACACGAGGTCTGTGGGCCCCATGATGTGGTTGGATCTAGCCTTTGGGGCCATCCTGGAAAATTTAAGGAGCCAACCCGCATCACTTCGGTCTGGTCTACCCAATGCAAAGAGTAAACATTGGGCCAGCAGTTTGGGGAGTGATGTCAAGCTGGCCACACCTACCCAGTTGGCCACATCCATCTCCCCGCCCCAATCAACCACAGCCCTGATGCAGCCGTCAATAAATTGAGTTTGACACCCCTGAACTATGGTAATAATCCTAAATTGATCGTTGAGACTCCTTTAAACTCTGGTACTAATGAGTGAGATGTGTTTATCTGTGATACATGTTATAATAAGGGTGGTGTATGTATGTTTATAGTTAGATAGAAAATGAAAAAGACAGATTAATGCTGGTCCACAGTATTTGTATATAAACAAGTTTACTCCCTTAATTTTCAGTGGATATTTGAAAATGTATGGCAGAAAGTTTATTAATTAAAAAAATCAAATTACTATCTCCTTAATTTTTCATACTAATTTCTTTTCCTATAAATCATTTTTGATGCTGTTCTGTTAGGGGATTTTTTAATAGAAGATCCTTAACTAGATATTAAGTAACTTTGATTAATTTATTTAGAAATGAGAATAGTATATCACTGGTATTCAGAGAGTATATCTTTTTGAGTCTATGGACAAAAAGAACATAGAAGTTGAAATATAAATAATTTCTGCATACTTTTAAAAACTTAAATTACTGCTTCTGATATGTTCATAAATTCTTCTGTGAGAACTTTCCCATTTTCCCTGGAAATATATTTGAGCCTGCTAACTATCTGGTCCCCCCCTCCACCTTTTTTTTTTTTTCACATCCATCTCTCTCTTTTTTTTATTCCGGTTAGTTACTGATTATGTAGGTTTGGGTAACTAAATTAAATTTATGTTTATAATACCAGAGGAGAAAACATAGTACTATGTAGTTGAAGAAGAATGTTGTGAATGCTTCTTTGCCGCTGTTGTTAATGCTATACGATTATGTGGTTTGGGAAAATATTAACAAGAAGCTACCTCATCATTTTTATCAGCTAATTTCAATGTAATGTCTTTTTAAAAAAGTATTTAAACAAAAGGCCAAATACGTTTTAGATTAGTATTAGCTAGTTTGTAAGACTTGCCTAGTAAAAATATTCTTCTTTGATATTATGACGCCTTATTTGGAATAATGTTTTTCTGTGTTTCTAGTTTGGAAATTTCCATTTCATTTTGGAGGGGAGATACAGGGTTGATAAAGAGGGTTGATAAAGCTGAAAGGAGGCAAGGACAACATGATCACATTTCTATTGAGAATTTTTATCAAAACAACTATAGTTTTATTTTATTTAAGAATGTGTAGGAAATAGGAAAATCTCCTAATATATTAGAGTCAGTAAATTGCCAAACTTAGAGATTGATGAGAAAGGTTAGGCAAATGTGTAAGGAGTACTTTAGTCAGATACAATCAAGCAGAAATCTAGATGCTCATCTCTAACAGTTCTTTGCATATTTTTTATTCCACATTTGTAGAAATGAGCATTCTATATTGATGACTGTAAAAATGCTGCCCCAATTTAAGAACCACCCGCCCTGACTGCTTTTGTCCTTTTTAACAGCCTTTTTTTAGAAGGGTGGTGGTATAATACTCAATTCTCTCTTTTCCAGGAGGCGACGGTCAGAATGGCAGTGGGCAGCAGACAGAGCTGCTATTGTCAGTCGCTGGAACTGGCTTCAAGCTCATGTCTCAGATTTAGAGTACCGAATCCGGCAGCAAACAGATATATACAAACAAATTCGAGCCCACAAGGTAAGAAAGAAAAAGTTACTTCTTTTGGATCTTTACCATTTATTATAGTGCAGGTAGTCCACAACTTACAACCATTGGTTAAGTGAGGTGTTAAAATTACAATGGCACTGAATTTCCAACCAGTACTCAACACTACAACCATCACAGAAAGCCCCAAGGTCACTTCATCAAAACGTAGGCATTTGGCAACTGGCAATTGCAGCATTCTGAAGTCAGATGATTGCTATTTACAATCATGATTCATTTAGCAACTGTAGTGATTCACTTAACAACTGTGGCAAGAAAGGTCATAAAAACAGGTGTGACTCATATAACAATCGCCTAGCTTAGCTATGGAAATTTTGGTCCCCATTCTGGTCATAAATTGAGGATTACCTATACTGCAAATACCTTTATATATGTTTTGCATTGCATATATCAGGGGAGGGTGAGAGGATTTTATGGCTTCATCTGGCTTAGCATTTTTATCACCAGATGTAACTAACATGAATGGTGTTAGAAATACATTTTAGCAGAAGTTGCAAAGCAACTTGGTGGTTTATTTTCATTAGTACCTCTAGCTTGCCAGGCTTCAAATTCCCCAGAATATATGGCACAGAAAGGGAAAGAAGTAAAATCAGGAGATAAAATCAGCCCAACCCTGCTGGCATTTAGTAAAGCTACTTGAGCCTGACTACTTTTGAAAGCTTTTGGAGATGGCTACAGTGTTGAATTCCCACCTCGTAGTAGGCGATTAGTTCTTACAGAGAATGTCATTCCACAGTATGATGTTGAATGTGAAGTTTACTACTGTTACTACTGTTTTATAATTTTAATTTATTTAATTTTTTTGTTAACATGTTGGCGTATATACCTTTTAGGGTCACCTATAATTGAAGTGTCATTCAAAGCTTATAAAATAATAAATATCCGCAAATTAGGCCAAGTAGGAATTTGCTATTAGGAAAACATGTAATTTGAGTGATTAATTTGTAATTTAATCTGTTCATTTCAATTACCAGATATTAATTTGACTTCAGTTGACTTTTTCCAGGTACACAATCCCTGAACCATTGGCCTTGCTAATATAATGATCATTGTGCCTTTATTTCTGCTCTCTGACTTTCCAGGTGTTTAATTAATTTTTTCAAGGCAAGAGAAAAGGAAATTTGAGTTACCACTGTCATTAAGTATATATTCAGAAATGCAGAGGTCAACCTTTGCTTCTTTGTCCTATATGCTAGGTAAAATTTGATACAAGTAGTATTTAAAAATGACTAATTCAATCACATTGTCTCTCCATCTTATTTCCTGCTTGATGAAGAATTCTACAGAAGTCTCAAGGTAGTACATAACTCTGTGGCAAATCAGTTGTTTAAAAAATGTACTTTGCAGTTGTTAATACTGGATTACTCCCCTCTCAAGAATCAGGATAGATTTAATTCAAAAGCATTGTATCTGTTAGACACTCATTTGGGTACAACCATTTTATTTTTGCTTTCTATCATAATCCATTACTGGGTATAATTCATATGATTAGACAGAAATATATTGGAGAAAATTAGGATATTTTTTGGTTTGCTTTTGTTTGCTTAAAATAGAATAGTGTAATGGTAGTACATTTGAATGGCACTATAGAGTGCTACAGAATTAATTTATCAATTATTCCAGCAGAAATGGTTAGTGGTTTCCCTTTTTCATGTTAGGAATAAGAGAGCTAATGATTTCTGATGTCAGGAAATTATATTGTGAATAATTTCCTTCTTTTAAAACCAGGTTAACAATCTCCCTAATGACTTGGGAAGATCTTCCAGCATTTAGAAAATGATATTCTGATGCTGTCAGAGTTGAAATAGAATTAAGTCTAGTGAATTTTTTTATGATTTTACTGCTGTTGTTTGTGTCAGCAGTTCTTCCTGATTGTGGCACTAAATTGGGATGGATCAGGAAAGAATTTGGATATTGAAAGATAAAACTAGGAATAAGGATAGGTATGGGTAGAAACACACACAGGTAGTCCTTAGCTTATGACTGATCACTTAGTGACTATTTCAAGTTACAGTGGACCTCCTCAAAATCCCTTACAACCCAATTTCAAAGCCTGACCACCGTGATCATGTGATTACCTTTTGGCTGCTGTCTGTCTTCAAGTACACTAAAAACAGAGAAATAAGCTTACTTAATTACTCTTACTATCACAAAGTAAGTCCCGATAAAGCTTCTTTGCCTGTGCTTTGTTGAATTTTTTCTTGGTTTTTCTTCATCAGTACTCCAGGTGTCCCTTTCATCACTTCATATCCTGGACCTCTTGTTAAACCAGTCAGCTCTGTAGGATCCATGATCATAGAGACCCCATATGGGTACAGTTTGATCCAAGGCTCTACTATTTTGTTCTAGGCCATAATTAAGACCTCTGAACCATGATCAGAGTTTTGGGTATAAACTATAATATAATTAATAATGAATCTATAATATAATTCCACTGGGCACTAAGTCACCTGAGACCAGCCAATCAAAGAGGTTTTTTTTTCTCTGCAGCAGAAATCAGTTAGAGAGCACTGCAAGGTCAAAAGGTAGAACTGTGAATAGCAAGGGACATCCTTGCTAACATCCCCCAACCCCAAATCATATTGCCATTTTCCCAAGACAAAAATCAGATCCAAATATGACCTCTGTTGTGGTGTCCTCTCATGAATCTGGATGAGGTTCGTAGATGCCATAGTGGTCAAAACCCCCAAGCAGTTTCTGACTATGAGCATAGAGAAAGCAAATTGAAATCCATTGGAACCATCAAGCTAGGTCTGTTTCACTGCAAACTTAGTAGCTGGATCAAGCAGCCCTGTTAACTGATCTGCCCTTGAAACTTGGAAGGGCACATTTCAGAGAAATGATGCAGATATAACAAGCATGGAGGCTCACATATGCCTCACCATGACATCTGACCATGCTTTGGTAATGCATGCAAATCAGTCTTCTCATACAGAATCAGATTGAGGACCAGATGACCTTATTACAGTATGATCTAGCATTAAGTAACAACAGCTGGATTTCGAGGTCTATAAAGTCTCCTAGAAATAAGGCCTTGAGACTGAACAGATGGGCTGGTTTCCAAGGTGAGAATTATAATACTTCTGGTTTCTGATGTTGCAGCATGATTTAGATAAGATGAAGAGGCTTGTACTCCTCTACAATTATAATTACAGCTCCCGACTATCACAGCCCATATGATTGATGGTGAGTGATAGTGAAGTTGCCTCCCTTGATTTAAAGAGAACCAGGTGCTGCTTTCCCTGGTACAAGTTGACATTCAGAGTAAACAGGGTTTTTGTGCCAAAAACCAAGTTCAGCCAACAAAATTTATTGCCTCAAAATGTAATAATTAAACCTAGCCCATAAGACAATTGGAACCATTCTTACTTTGTTGGAAAATGTCCTAGCATCAGTTCTTTCAAAAAATAGTACTGTTCCCTTTCTTTTACATTTATTAATTCTGAGATTTAATTTATTTCTAATCCCTGCCAGATATAATAATATAAAATGACAATTTAAGATGGTGGTACTCAAGGACTCTGTCCATAGCTTTGACTAACAACAACCAATAAAAAGTTAAGTTTGTTCTGTGGATTTTGACAGAAAAGGCAGCCAAATTAAAGTAAATGCAAAGAATGTTATTCAGAAAAGATAAAACAGTATTGCAAAATATAACTGCATAGAGGATGTAGTGATAGCAATCATTGGAATAAGTATTTAAGATGTAGTTTTTTCCACAGTCATTTGGATCTAGTTTAGTAAAATCAGTTTTGGTTTATGATATTTGATTGTTGTTTTATGTTTTACATACTGGGTTGTTTTTAAAAGTTGTACAAAGGGTTTTTTTTCTGTTTAATGTTTATTTTTGTTACATGTTGCCCAAAATCACATTGTTTTGAGTCAGGCACAAAAATACATCTATCCTTTGGACTATTCTTAGTAGATAGAATTACTTTATCTTTGCTGACATAGCTACCACAAATAGGCCATAAAGTGATTTCAGAATGTTTTATTAGTCTTTATCACATGTATTTCTCCTATTTCTCCGATGACCTGTATAAATGGGATCCAGACAGTATTCAGTAGGAAAAAGTGCTAAGGAGAAATTTTGTCCATTCTCTGAATCTTCCATATCCATTACAGCTCAGCAGTAGCAGTCTTGCACAACCTGTTGCCCTGGCAAGATGAAGTCCAATACTATTTGCTCTTCTGGCATGGAGTTACAGGGGTTGACGTCAAATATGTCTGCAAAGTACCAAGCTTGAAATATCTTCAAATTATCATGAATCTGTTGCCATAAAAAAATAGCAAATACAGAAAATGACTGCCCACATACCGTTCTGAACCTTTATACCTCAGAGGAGCCCTTGAAATAGTTTTTAGATAATTTGAATCTCTGCATAAAAATCAACTCCCCTCCAAAGTTTACAATAAAATTCATTTCTAACATACAGTCCTGTTTTATAACAGCAAAGAGTTGTAATGTATAAAAATAGAATTGTGTGGCATTCAAAGTTTAAAAAAAATGTTCATTTATTTTTTAATCCTAGTTTCTCATGGAACTCCTGGGGACCTCTTACAAACCTCTCAGTTTTGGAGAACTCCAGTTCAGAAGGTATACTGTACCAGTGACCTTCTAAGCCATCTTTGTAGCTTTCATTTGCATTAATCCTGAATTATCCTTCCCCGACTTGAGGAAAATTGTTCAGCAGAAAAGTTCTTGTTAAATAAATAGAATCTTTAATTGTATTATAATGAATGAATATTAAATCGAAGCCCCAATAGCAAAAAGGGCGTGAACTCAATCATAGAACACATGCTTTACATAATAAAAAGTTCCAGGTTTTGTCCTTGTATTTTCACATAGGCCTGGGACATTTTCTGGCTAAAATTCTAGAGAGCAACTATTCATCAGTGTTTGCAGTAGTGGCATTTAATAGGTCTACCGAGCTGATTCCATATAATGCAGTTTCCTCTATTATTGTTAGCTGATAAAACTCAGCCCATTGTAAATCTTTCAAGATGATTAAGTTTTCATGGTTTATAGTTGTCAAAAACTTTTTGTCCTGTAATTGGAGGTAAACTGCAAGATTTCTCTCTTCTTCAAATCTTCTGCTTCTTAGAATCAGGTCATTTTAAATCTAGCTTTGGGAAACTTTGAGAAAGCATAAGCATCTTCGAGTGATGATACCTAGTTCTTAATAGTTGTTGTCCTGGGAGTAATCCAGTGTTTTGGCTAATAAACTAAATGCCTCCAATATACATGCTTACATATTCACATGCTTACATGAAACATAAATAGATGTTGGATCTATGCATTGTTTATTCAAATTACAAAAAAGATATGTTCGCTCTAAAGACATGATAATTATTTTTTTATAATTTGCCCTCTCTGACATTTTTTTTTTGAGACCACCGCTGCAGCCACCAAAGAAGTTGCTTTGCCCAGTTTATACAGTAGTCAGAACAAATACTTGTTTGACACTGCTTTTATACCATAAAGAACCATCTGCCCATTGAAGTCAATGAACTGAATTTTCCTTCCAAGCTCTTACAAGGTATTTTCCTGGACAAGATAGGGATTGAACCAAGAACTTTTTATATGTGCAAAGAAGTTATTATCCCACAAAGTAACTATCCATGTTCAAAAACGAGCAGTAGTTTTCAATTTACAATCAGAATTGACCTCAAATTTCTGTTGCTAAGCAAGACACTTGAGTGATTTTTGTCTCATCTTAAGATCTCTGTTGCTGCGGTCATTAAATCAGTGCAGTTACTAAATTAGTAACCTGGTTGTTAAATGAGTGTAACTTTCCCATTGATTTTGTTTGTCTGAAAAGGTGATCACATGACCATTGGACACTGCAACAGTTTTAAATACATGCTAGTTGCCAAGCATCTGTCTTTTGGTTATGTAACCATGGATATGTTGCAACATGTGGAAAGCAGTCATAAGTTGCTTTTTCACTTTGAATGATCACTAAATGAATGGTTGTAAATTGAGAGGTATGTGTAATTGTGTAGATTAGTGAGACTGAATATGTTAAAGATAAATAAACAGCACCAGGCAAGCAGCTAATTTTGTAAAACTGCAATGTTTATGGTAAGGTATTGAATAAAGTTTCTGTGTAGAATGGGAGGGAGGGAGTGGAGATTAAATTTTTACTAACTTTAGAATATCTGTAAAACAACTTTAGGATAGTTAATCTCAAACACAAACTGTGCTTTCTTAAATTTCAAGTGATAGCAAAACTTTTTAAAAAAATGAAAATTAACATTTAAAAAAACCAAGGCAGATAGTGGCCCCCAACATAAATATCATGGAATGAAAGAGAAATTTAGATTTAACTCAAAAGCAAAGTCTGAAGTTGAGTTTTGGAAATGTGTCTTAGAGTAGAATTTTTAGCAAGGTCTTAACTGTGGATGGAATTGCTACGTACATTATAGAACAGTGATGGCGAACCTTTTTGGCACCAAGTGCCCAAACCGGAACGTGTGTGCATGTGCGCACACTGGAGCGCCGGCAACACAAAGATCAGCTGGCCGGCACGTGCATGTCTATTTTGGGGCCGTTTTTTGGACCAGCTGGCCAGCATGCATGTCTGCACTGGAAACCAGAAGAGCAGATGGCGATAGCACACATGCCCACAGAGAGGGCACTGTGTGCCACAGGTTTGCCATCACGATTATAGAAGATAACATGCATTATTTTGTTTTGTGTATGCATAAGGTTAAATCTGTATCTAACCTATTATGGTGTCTTCTAAATGTGTTCAGTCTGATTAGATTTCCTAGCTACTAATCAAATTAGAGGTGAAAATAATTGATATCCAATACACCTAGTACATGCCAGATTTCAGAAGTCTGCTTACATTTGATCACACTTGAATTTTACGGTGAAGAAGCTGTCATTGACAAATGTGTAATTGCACTGAATAGGATTGAATTGGGCCTGAGCAAATCAGTCCATTTCTGGTTTGACATATATTAAGCAATGCCCAAGTTTTACAATGAATTATAATTTTGTTGATATTTAAACAATATGAAATGTACATCACTGTATGCATTTTAGCCAGATTTATTTTCAATATATACTTATTTTATATATACAATATATATTTATTTTCAGTATATTTATATGTAAATATATATAAAATATATTTATTTTCAATATATTTTCAATATATGCATTTTAGCCAGATTTATTTTCAATGTATTTATTTTCAATATATAAAATACAATAATGTATTTTAATACATATTATACTAACAGACATTCAGGAAAAGCAAAACTCAAATTCTGATTGTAATTAACTCTGGCTGATGGAAATTGCATCTCTTTTGCTGGAATTTATTTAGGAATGTAGCATTTAGAGTTATTTACCACTTCATAGTGCTTTACAGCCCTATCTAAGCACTTCATACACACACACACACACACACACACACACACAATCTGAATCCTCATAAATCTCTAATTTGAACCAGTGTATGATTTCCTTTGTATTTTAGACTAATTATTGTGATAGCCCCATAGATAATACTTGTTTTATCTATGTCATTAATTGTATTTACATCTCAACTTTTCTCTAAATGTTCAAGAAGGCATACTTTTCACAAGCAAAGGACAATTTGGCTGAGGGAAAGTGGCTGATCCACAAACATTAAGTGGGATAGTTGAGGATTTGAACCTGGGTTTCCTTCACCCAAATTCACCACTTTAGGGAATACATTATACAAATTAAAAGGCATTAGTCAACCAGTCACACAATAATGAAAAATAATTGACAAACAGACATGTTGGCTGCTAACGATATAGTCCTCAGAGAGAACATTTCCCCTTCAAATGGTATGTTAGTGGCTTTAATATACATGCTCCATGTATAATAAGGTGTAGCTGTGCAATTGATGGCATTGATGCATTATGTGTTGTTAAGAGTTGAATTCCACAAATGCAAATGGCTTGCAGGCTGTTGGTGATTCTGTTCCAGTTTACATTATTTTATTAGATTGGCAAAAGAACTGGAACTTCGAATGGAACAAAAGCTGGAAGTTTTTGCTTTGGGAAAATAGTTTTTTGTTAGCCCAATATGAGTAGTCCCAAATTAAGTATAGACTTATTCCAACATAGAAAAAAAAGGGACGGAAGACTTTTTGAAGTCTTTGTTAAACATTCATATATTTGTAATAAATGGCCTGGGCAAATATTTTTTAGTGAAATTTTCTTCCTTCAAACTTTATTTGTATCATTTTTGTTTAGTCTAGATAAGAGTGCATGTCCGGGCAGGTAAGCTGCATCTGTTACACTCTAGTGAAAGGTCCGGTACACAGTTTGGAGTGCTTCTGGATCCATTATTGGCACTGAAATCATATTTGGCTGTTTGGGGGGTGATTAAGAAAGCTTTGGTTAGCTAAAGGTGGTAGCTGATATATGAATCTATTTGGAAAGCATCAATTTCCTGTGGTCTGTTTTACTTCTAAAATGAATTTACCAAATTGTGTTGTATCTCGGGCTGCCTTAAAAATGCTTCGGAGGTTTCAATTAATCTAAAGTGCAGTTAATAAGTTTTATACATAACCTGATAAAATGTTTATATGATGACTGTGCTTTGTCAAGTGCACTGGATTCCAGTTAGTTTCAAGATCCAATCAAAATGTTAATGAAACCACTGAAAGCCCTTTATGGTTTGAAGCCAAAACATCCTGCCTAAAATACAGACTGTAGGTCAGAAACAGAATTTGTCAAAGGTGGGATACGAGATGTTAAAATTTTTGAAAGAAATGTATGGACATAGTTAACTGGTGATAAGCAAAGACATCGGGCATTAGACATATTAATGGTTGTTTTGAAATTGTTAAGTGTCATACTAGTGCAGTGTCATTAATAGAAACCCTATCAATATCAACCCAATCAAACCTCTGATGTTTACTATAGAGAAAGATACATCCTATGACCTGGTTGCCATTTTGTATGACATCCTGATGTAATGCAAACAGATTTTATTCATGTAGATGAGAACTTTGCCAGGAATAATACTTGCAAAAGTTTTGTTCTTATTAACAGAGTAAAAAGTCTGTTTCCCATTTCTCTATTCCTTCAAATAGGCAAATGAGTTAGAAGTTAGATTTATAAGCTGAATGTTTTTAACCTCCGATACTATAAAATTGGAATGGCTGATTCCTGGTGTTGGCATCATTGACAAAGCCCATAATTTGTCAAAACAGCCACTGCTGGCCCCACAAACATCCATTGTTACTGCTTGTTTGTGTCCTTTATATAAGAATAAAAGTACAGGTAGTCCTTGCTAACAGATTGTCTCATTTAGCAGTGGTTTGAAGTTAACAATAGTGTTCTTTAAAAAAAAACTATGTTTACGACTGTTACAGTGTTCTTGTGTCATGTGATTACCATTTGGCCACTTCACAACTGGCATGAATTTATGATTATCACAATGTCCCATGGTCATCACTTGCTTGCTTCACAACCAACTTGTGACAAGCAGAGTTAATACAGAAAGCTAACGTAAAATCCTACATGATTTTCCACTTTAACAACTGAGTTACCAGCCCAAATTGCAGTTGCTACTTCTAAGCAAAAAGAACAAACTTATGCTTTCATTTTGAGGGATGAGTACACTGATAGTGGTAAAGATTATGCAAAGTATTTAAAGGCTGCCCTTTGACGTTATAAGCTACCCACAGTCACCATATAGTTGATAAATAAATTTATCAATCAATAAATTTAATAAATAATAATATAAATAATTGAATTCTTTTAGTCTTTAAATTTACAAACTTAAACTTGCACTAGAAGTGGTGGTGAAGCCTGGTAGTTTAGAACTTTTTATAAAGTGCTCCAGAAATTATGGTGTTTCTTTAGTTGAATGAGAAGAGTCTGTAGCTTGAATGTTTTTGGAGAATAAACAAAAACTTTTTTTAAAGCCACCATCCATAGCTTTGTATTTTGTATTCTGTGATAACAAAAATATTTGAATTTGATACAAAAATTATCTAAAAGTCTTACACCCTACAAATCTACAGTTTACTATAGCTATCATATGTGTATATAATCCTTTTTAATTTGAATTTACTATTATAGATTTAGAAAAAGAGGAACTCCTACATCACATATAACTTGATTTTTCTATGTTAGAATGCTGAGAATTGTCACGATCATTTTTGAGACATGTAAAAATGTCTTATATTCAGGTTTGTAGTATTAATATTTAGCGCACATTAGTTTAAAATTTGTTTGCTGTTATAGTACATTGTTTGTCTCTTTGTACATATACATGCCCACATACACTATAAGTGATTAATGAGGTCCAAAAGTTTTCATAATGTAACATAATAAAATGTAATATAGTAAAAACCAATTGATAATGTCTGTGTAACTAGATTAAATGGGATGAGGGAGAACCCAAAAGTGGTTTCAGAAAATTATATATTAACTAAAGATCTGTTCAGGCATGGGCTATTTTTCTTTGGGTAGAGGCCATTATATTTCTCCCATGAGATATTGGGTGCGTCTGGGATTAACTGGATTTTCTCATTTTTCTGGGTTTTAAAAAAGGAGTAAAAGATAATTTTAATATTTTAAGCCCAAGGCATACAACATGAAAGCAGCAATTGAATTTCTGCATAGTTATCAGGGGTTTTAGGAAAATAGGAGTTGGAACATTTTAGCCCTGCCCTTTTTGGCTTTACCTCTTCAACCCTTGCAGGCTGAACTCTTTTGAAAAAGTAGTGGAAAAATGGTGTAGTCCAGGGACCAAAAACGTTGACTGTCATTATCTTTTTCTTATCCCATTGACTTTGGCTTATAACTTTTATTAGCAGTTGTCAGCACTAAGTACACTAGGCTGATCCCAGTTATGTACGGTTAAATGGGAGACAGTCAATATACCTTAAAGTTGCCTGCTGTGGATTCAGAAGACAAAAAAATATTCTGGAAGAAAGTAATGACAAACCACTTATGTACAATATTGTTTGAAAGAAAATGACAGGGAGGAATCTGTGTCATGGAATCACACTCAACTCAAAGGAATCATTTTAAATTTGTATTATTAGTAGAAATAGTATTTGCAGTGATTTCAGAATCACCTAGCTTTTCATAAAATTAATAGCGCAATCGCGGTTTTAAAAGTTCTTTAGAGTAGGTGCTATGGATGAATTCATTTCTATATATGCATGTAATTTGCAGTGAATGCATTGCCTATTAGAGCAGAAACTTTTAGTTTTCTATCATTTTCAATATGATATATAAGAATGTATTATATTTTTCCTTCCCTTCCCTTTTCCAGTCCTCAATTGTACAGCTATAATTCTAGAATATGATTAATGCTAGAATGATGTCTTCACTAATTTGAATTTTTCAGAACAGGAATATTACGTCATGCAGCAAAGTAAAGATAAAGTTGCTAATTAGTAGAAAAGAAAACAGAGAAAGAATCTTACAGGAGAAAAGGGAGGATAGGTACAAAGAAGCAAAATATAATGAATGAAATGTAATGGTAGATTTTATTCTTGGCATCGTCTGAAAGAGAATTTGGCCTGACAAAGTGCAATCATCTTTTTCCATTTCCCATGCAGGGACTGGTACAGCTTGGTGAGATGCCTCTTTCTGACCCTGTATTAAGTGATTCAACCCATAGTCTTAGCCTTGACCGCAAGGTGGAACCTGGAATTGACAGATTGGTAAGTAATAAAAGTGGGGGGAGTATTCCTTGGAGTACTTTTTTTTTTTGAATTCCTCAAAGAAAAGCTTTATTGGATATATCATATTGGCACGAATCTAGTGAAAACCGACTCTGAAGGCTCCCATGGTTTTCACCTAATTAAAAGTAAAAGTTTTTCCCTCAACCCCAAAACAGTCAGGCATGTGGTCCAATCAAGGTGCTGTCTGATGGCCTGGTGACATCACTTCTTTTATTATTATTATTATAACAAATAGTGATACACTCAATGCACTCTCTGTACTTTTCTTTTATCATTGCATCTTTTCCTGCTGATATTACATTGCTATATTTTATTTATTTTATTTAATCCCTAGTTGTGTGTGTACACAGAAACCAGGAAATAAATAAAATTCAGCAATATAATCTATATATTACAAATTTCATAGTTGTATAAAGAAGGAAGACTGTCCTTCTCTTGCTGTTTTGTTTTTTGCTTTTTTGTTTTTTGTTGTTGTTTTTTTTTTGTTTGTTTTTTGGTCCCAATATTTGAAGAATTCCGGGTTAGCTTTCTGCCCCGCAGAAGCTTCCAGAAATCACCTATTTACATAAATTGACATCCTCAAAACATGTTTCTAGGATAGCATATTACTGAAGGCCATAGAGTTGTAGTTTATTAGAAGTTGGGATGCAGTTTCAAAATTCCTGAGCAGTAGAAT
The DNA here is from genome assembly GCA_038048745.1 of Coluber constrictor foxii. Classification (NCBI taxonomy): domain Eukaryota; kingdom Metazoa; phylum Chordata; class Lepidosauria; order Squamata; family Colubridae; genus Coluber; species Coluber constrictor. Next base: position 80,212,065 of record CM075961.1, read on the forward strand.
AAAATAATTATTTTTATTTTTTTAAATACTGTTACCAAAATATACAACTTTAATTATAAAAAAAAATCAAAACATTGTGAAATAAGTACTTGTGATGTGTCTGCAGACAGAATTAATTTAAAAGTGGATGAATAGAGAAAATATCAGATCTATAAGTAGGCAGAAACCTAGTAAATGATTGCAAAAGGGATGAGATTCAGTTGTTCGCTCTATAATTTCTGGAGGAACATAGGTGAATGCATTCCACATTTCAGATTCAAGGGCACCAGGTGCTTTTAATCAGTCTGTGGACTGAAATATCAATATTTTTAGGTTTTGGCATCTAAGATTTACTCATAAATGACTAGGAACTGGAGACCTTTCTATCCATGAGTTGGTATCTCTCATGAAGGCTTACGAAGTTAATACAGTAGAAGTTATTCTTCGTGGATTTTTAAAGGAATGCCTATATTTACTTTGCATACAAAAGGTCCCAAGTTTGGTCATGGTTACTTTGGTAGCAGACTTTTACTTGAGAGCATGAACAGTAAATAAATATTAACATACTGTCTTGAGTAAAATAAGCAAGTAAGTGTCATATAAAGATAATCCATGCTTGCCCAATTGGTCTGATTCTGTAAAGCTTTACCATTGCTTGCTCAAAAGTGATTGCTCAGGTGATATAATATCCGTCATTTGCTTCTGATTTAGGCAGGTTTCATGATTGCAGGCATGTAAAATTGTGTTCACAAATTTCTTTTATAGGAAAGCAGAAACCTACTTGTTTATTTGGTCTATTTCATCAGAACCATCTACAGACACTGTCTTTCTAGACTTTCAGATAAGAGTTTCCTTAGTCTTACCTGGATATGTCACTTGGATGTGTACAAAACACCTTCTGCTCTAAGACCTTTTGTTTAAAGCAGACTGGGCTTTTAATCAAACACCGCCCATTTTCATTTTTTAATTCCTTGAGAGAGTTTTATCTTTTGTGGCGATATTGCCAGCAGTGAACCAAGTTATGGAGCCAAAGGTGGAAGTGTTGAGAGAGGAGACACAAAATTAAAGGTTCTAAACTAAAGGTTAAAGATCATGTTAATTGCCATTTGAAGTATCAGTATAAGAGCCTTGGTGGTGCAGCGGACTAAAGTGCTGTTAAGTAGCACCTAGCTGCCAGCTGCCTGCAATTACTGTGAGTTCAAATTTCACCAGGCTCAAGGTTGACTCAGCATTCCATCCTTCTGAGGAAGGTAAAATGAGGACCTGGATTGTGGGACAATAAGCTGATTTTGTATAAAAAAGAACACTGCTTTGGGGGGGGGGGGCAGCCAAAAAGCCCTACTAAGCAGGTATATACAAAAGTATGAAGGCTATTGCTTAATGTATTGTAAGCCACCCTGAGTCTCCGGAGACTCCGGCAGCACATATATTGTGGGTGTGTATACGCACGCACGCATGCATGCATGCATGCATGCATACATATGTACTGCAGTTACTAAATACACACAGGAAATGCTATAAATTTGTATTTGATGGGAGAGCTGGATATAATCTATATCCAATAGTAGTGGGTATTTTGTACACCTCTGTGTTACATATTTTATGAATCATATAGTAGATATATATCTGAAATGTCTCGACACATCAATTTTGATATACCATGGTATAAAGGAAAAGGCTTGTCTGCAGTTCACGAAAACTGCTCAGAGGGCAGGACAGCTCTGCTTAAAATTATGTCTCTCTCCATCCCTTTTACCCTTAATTCTGTGTCTTTCCCCCTTGTCCCTTTTATCTTTGGCCACATAATTTGGTTTACCACTGGCAATATTGCTGTAAAAGATAAAGCTCTCTCAAGGAATTCAAAATTTCGTTTTTGCTCCTTACTTGCCTTTGCAAAGCATCTAAATTGCCCCTGTATAACATTATACTGTGTAGGAAATAACAGCAGATTCAGTTCATAGAAAATAAGTCGGTAGATTGAGTATGGTTGCTTTTCTGCTCCTTGGAAAAAGTTTTTTCTCATCTTGAGAGTGTTTCGGATTTGTTTTTGTTAAAATTTTCAAGCTTTCGGTTGCTTGAAATACCCTCCATTTATATATATTTTTGTCCTTCTATTCATGTTTTGCCTCTTCATTCATAAATGTGCAATATTAGTTTATCAGGTTGTAATATTCAATTTATATAATAAAGCAAACTGTAATTGGTGCTTGTGATAAATGCATTCATCTTTAAAGTCTCACTAGATTCTTTGTTTTGTTTAAAACCTAATATGACCATTCTTTTTCTTGGTCCAGTTAAATTCTCCCCTTTAAAGAATCCTTTGGGGAGGGCTAAAAATCTCTTTTAAAACCCCAGTCTTCCCTCAGTATATTCATTTTGAGTTTTAAAATGTTTTTATCACATCCTTGTAATCCTAACTCAAAGTTAAAGATAAGCTACTATGTTATGAATCATAAATGTATAAACCAGTGCTGTATTTCAGATAGCTTTTCTATTACAATTGACAGTTATATTGCAACCCTTCTCAACAGCCTTCACAGGTATAAGAACTAGAAGCTTGGTTCTAGGATAAATTATGAAAGACTAAACTTTCAGTGGTGTAAATTTAAACATAGAACAATAACAGTAAAAGAATATAGAATCTCAGCATCAAGTTTAGTAAATTATTTAGAAAACATACAAAGTACGGTGGGGCAAAAAAGTATTTAGTCAGCCACTAATTGTGCAAATTCTCCCACTTAAAAAGATGAGGGAGGCCTGTAATTGACATCATAGGTAGACTTCAACTATGAGAAACAAAATGAGAAAACAAATCCAGACAGTCACATTGTCTGATTTGGAAAGAATTTTTTTGCAAATTATGGTGGAAAATAAGTATTTGGTCACCTACAAACAAGCAAGATTTCTGGCTCTCACAGACCTGTAACTTCTTCTTTAAGAGGCTCCTCTGTCCTCCACTCATTACTTGTATTAATGGCACCTGTTTGAACTTGTTATCTGTATAAAAGACGCCTGTCCACAACCTCAAACAGTCACACTCCAAACTCCACTATGGTAAAGACTAAAGAGCTGTCGAAGAACACCAGAAGCAGAATTGTAGACCTGCACCAGGCTGGAAAGACTGAATCTGCAATAGGCAAGCAGCTTGGTGTGAAGAAATCAACTGTGGGAGCAATAATTAGAAAATGGAAGACATACAAGATTGCATGATCTGGAGCTCCATGTAAGATCTCACCCCGTGGAGTCAAAATGATCACAAGAACAGTGAGCAAAAATCCCAGAACCAGACAGGGAGACCTAGTGAATGACCTTCAGAGAGCTGGGACCAACGTAACAAAGGCTACCATCAGTAACATACTACGCTGCCAGGGACTCAGATCCTGCAGTGCCAGATGTGTCCCCCTGCTTAAACCAGTACATGTCCGAGCTCATCTGAAGTTTGCTAGAGAGCCTTTGGGTGATCCAGAAGAGGGTTGGGAGAATGTCATGTGGTCAGATGAAACCAGAGTAGAACTGTTTGGTAGAAACACAACTTGTTGTGTTTGGAGGAGAGAGAATGCTGAGTTGCATCCAAAGAACACCATACCTACTGTGAAGTATGGGGGTGGCAATATCATGCTTTGCGACTGTTTCTCTGCAAAGGGATCAGGACAACTGATCTGTGTACAGGAAAGAATGAATGGGGCCATGTATCGTGAGATTTTGAGTGCAAAGCAAGGGCATTGAAGATGAAACGTGGCTGGGTCTTTCAGCATGACAATGACCCCAAACACACTGCCTGGGCAGCAAAGGAGTGGCTTCGTAAGAAGCATTTCAAGGTCCTGGAGTGGCCTAGCCAGTCTCCAGATCTCAACCCCATAGTAAACCTTTGGAGGGAGTTGAAAGTCCGTGTTGCCCAGTGACAGCCCCAAAGCATCACTGCTCTAGAGGAGATCTGCATGGAGGAATGGGCCAACACACCAGCAACAGTGTGTGCCAACCTTGTGAACTTACAGAAAACGTTTGACCTCTGTCAACCGTTTTCTGTAAATTGCCAACAAAGGATATATAAGAAAGTATTGAGATGAACTTTTGATATTGACCAAATACTTATTTTCCACCATAATTTGCAAATAAATTATTTTCAAATCAGACAATGTGATTGTCTGGATTTGTTTTCTCATTTTGTCTCTCATAGTTGAGGTCTACCTATGATGTCAATTACAAGCCTCTCTCATCTTTTTAAGTGGGAGAACTTGCACAATTGGTGGCTTCTTTGCCCCACTGTATGTTTGCATTGTCTGGGTATTCCTGTGTGCACCAGTCTATAGATTTGAAGGTTTTCCATAGACAGAAGTCCTCACTAGTGGAAACTGATTTCCGTATGAAAATGATGGATAATTGAATTTTAAAACAAGATGTGCTTGCCCATCATTATTTCTAGGTTGGAAAAACTTTTAAAGTAGATGATCAGAAGAGCATCTGTGAAGATACAGAAAATGCTGTTCCTTTAATTGTTTCTGAGTTAACGGATCTTTGAAATCATCTCGCTATGTTCCAGCATATTGTACTGTTCGTTGCTGAGTTACAGCTATCGTACAATTCGTATTATCGAATACTCTTGGTTCCCAAATGCTGCTGATGATTCTAGAGTTTGTCATGTTAAAGAAAAAGAAGCTATTGATCAGAGAATAATACAATTTAACAAGAATTTTCTTTCTTTCCCCCCTGCTTCTTTCCCTTTCTATTTCTTGTATTGGTACACATGCATATTTTCCAGTCATCAGAGAACCTTGGTATAACCATTAGTAATACCCAAGAATCTCTAACTGCCAAAACCTGTGGAGTGCCGAGACCAGTCAACGGAGTCATTAACACGTAAGATTCTTGTTAAACCTCTTCTTAAGGAAATAAAACCTCTAGAAAGGTACTTCTGAATGGCCACCCTTGAAGGTACTTAGGCTTATAAGTGTATATAAATCAAACAAACTCTGATAGTATCTATTCAGCATGTCACTTGTATCTTTACTAGAAGTCTTAAATAATTTGGAAAAATGTAGAAACTTCTGAGCAGAAATAAGTCAAAGGACCTTTCTCACCCTAATGTTCTCTAGATGTATTAGACTATAACTATAACTCCCAGCAAGCTGGCTCAGGAAGCTGTAAACCAGCTAATCTAGAAAACCCATTTGATTAAGAAAGTAAAAAGTGATGGAAACTTAATAGGATGAATCTACTGGAAAGCTGGAGCAGGCATTGTGTGCAAAAGAATGAGATAGGATAATAGTGAAAGTGTGGATGAAAAATGTAAGCCAGGAAGACATGAGAGACAGTAAAGACAAAGGAAAAACAGTAGCTGACATTTTCAAATAATGAAAAGCTAGAGAGCTGCTGACAAGTGATGTTTACTGCAATCTAGCCTAACCTGGTATCAAAGAAGAATTTTGGAGGTACTGATCTTAGTTTTGAATCTTTATTATATGCAATAATTATATCTTTATTGATTTATTAGTTTGCCTGGACAAATGGGCTGCTGATTTTAGGAAGTGAGAATCTGGCCCCAATTAATAATAGATAGAGAAGTAGAAATGCCTAATGTGCTGTATTTCCATTGTTGGACAGTTTGCAGCCAGGCTTGACAGAGCATACTCAGGGAGATGGCTCAGATGCTGAGGAGTTGTTGCGGAAAAAGCAGAGATTAAATATGATGTCTTCAATTCCTGATGGAACCTGTGTGGCAGCCCGCACACGCCCTCTACTCAGCTTCAAGAAACGGAGGCTTATTCGACCTAGCAATCTGATTCCACTGTCCAAAAAGGTCTGTAAATGAATAAATTAAGGTAGTAAAAAAATGGAGGAAGAGAAATCTTGCACCTATACGAGATAATTAACAAATTGTTGGTTTTACATATTGTTCTTTTGCCCCATAGCATTATAAAATCTGCTTAGAGACTGTCTGATATTCAAATAAAGAGTAGGAAAGACTTGAGAAAGTTACATTTTAAATCTTTGGAGAATCCTGTGTTTTATTATTTGGCTGTAGAAGTAGGCCGAGGAAGGTGGTTTAATTTCTCCTTCCCCTATGCATACTGCTTTGGGAGGAAAGATTCTCATTTTTAAACACTCTTTTTAATTTCAGTTTAGTTTAGTTTTAGACTTTTTAGTTTAAAAGTGTTTAAATGGCTACAATGGTCAGTATGCTGAATCAATCAATTCTAAATTTTGTGTTTGAGTTAATTTGCAGGATAGAATTACAATTATTATTTGTTGTTTTTAAAAAGATACTTTTTATTTTCTTTCCTCTCCTCTCCTCTCCTCTCCTCCACACTTTAAAAAAATGGCTAATCTAGGAATTTAAGGAAGTATGCACTTTCAGCCAGACTGATCAGTTTCAGTGGAATAATCTCTGGTAGGCTAACAGCTTAGGGCAAATGTGATATTGATATTCAAGAAATTTAAATTAGTATGCATAAATGGAAGATACAGTGCACAAAATGTAAACCTCTAAAAAAACCCAATTTTTATATAATCATTCTAAATTACATCATTATTGAAGATAAAAGTGTTATGGTACTCATTCTCGATGCAGAAAAAAAGCCACTTTTCCCCAAAGAACAAAACTTTTACATATCTTACTTTGAGATGATATTATGGATATTAAAGAAGGTTTGTTTGCTTGTTTTTTTGCTTGTTTTAATTGGAACATTAGTAGGATGAAGTACCAATACTGATAATTATGTTTTGGTGGACACTTGGAATTTGTGAATAGCAAATATTCTGTTATTAGATAATCTATAAATAGTAGTTTTCTATCCAGGACAAATTCTTTAAAAAGAGAGGCAACTGCAAAAGCTGAAGTACAAATAGTTTGCCCAAACAGCAGAGAAAGCTCAATCCCCATTCTTTATACCTATAGTTGACCTTCTTAGGCAAATTCACAGTCAGTCTCTCATTCATCCATCCTGTTCCTTTTCCACTCCCATCAGATCATCTTGAAGGCTTGTTAAATGCTTTGTCTAGTTCACTATGTTCAATAACCCAAATCATATACTTCCTCTTTCCACTGCATTGATTCTACAGTGAAATCAATTTCAATTTTCGCTGGATAATTTCGCTAATCCTTTCCTGACTACCCAGAGCCGTCCTGAGGTGTCCTTCCTTATCAAGCAGTGGCAATTAAGCATATTTTTCCCTTTATGTTTTGGGCAGCCAAGAGTATCTCAAAATCATTGGTCTCTGACCACCTCTGATAGCCCATGTTGTGAAACTTTGAGTAATTCTACAGAATGAAAATAGTGAATGATTGAAGACCAGGTGCTCAGTTTGAAACAAACTGCAAGTTGATGCCTTCTTCTAGATTGATGGATTCTAGCCCTTTTCCCTATCTCATCCTATGTCTAGGTTTATCGTAAACCACAGCGGTGTGGTTGTGATGTGAACTCTTTGTGTGTTCTCTGTGGTTCTCGAAGCTCAATGCCTTCAGAAATCCAGTATGAAGCCCCTTTGATGGAGTGTCTCTCACAGTTGGATTCCTGCATCCACCCTGTACTTTCATTCCCAGATGGTAAGAATGACCCCATTAGCAGATGTGAGTAATAAAAAGCTAAACAAAAGTCAGCTCCTCATTCCAAGCTAGCTCGGAAACCATATCTAGGCAACAGTAAGATCTCTACTTTTATCCTGTCTTAACATAGGATGATCCTTTGGAAGCAGAAACTACATCTTTTTTTCTTTTTGCTTAGACCGTAGAGAAAGGTAGGCAGCCACAGAGGGATAATAGAAGCTGAATGATTTTGGATAAGAGAGGATCTGGAAAGGCATTTACTTTGGCTCTCCTAAGGTATTGAGCTACTTTGGCACTAATGTTAGGCATCCCTGACCTAATTATCTAAGGGCTGCCTGACATGCACTGCTAGAGACTAGTAGATAGAATTTAAACAACAATTGGGCATCTTCCCCCCCGCCCCCTCCTTTTCCCTGCTCTCATCCTGCTTCCATATGTGAGGTTGTTAATGAATGTTCTGCCCTCGTCTGGATGATTTGATATGTGACTGGAAATTTCCAGATGACGTAATAACGTCATAACAACCTTGGTGAAAAGGATGTTAATCAGGTCTTTAAAACAGCTAAGATAGCGCCATCTGGGGTTCTTGAGAGAAAGCTGCTGCTCTGAAGCATTTGGTCGGGGGGGGGGAGGCTGTCTTGGCAGGTCACGATGCTGTTTTGGCGCAGTCAGATGTTGGCTAGCAGTAAGACGGAGGAAAAGTAAACTGAATAATCAATTGGATGGTGTAGTCAGATGGAAAAATTGCTCATGTTTCTTCAACAATGCACTTCTCTCTTCGGTATACATGCACACAGGTAGCATTATTTTACCACTACAGTGCAGCCTTCTTAGCTTATATACATTTTCATGGTTTCCATCATTTGTACTATATTAGAAATAGCCAGAGTAAAGGCAGGAGATTTGTTTGTAAATTGCCAGAGTAAAGGCAGGTTGATTTGAATTTTTCTGCTGAATGTGTTTTACTTTTCAGCTTCTTAGCCTGTTATCCAGGCTGTTTTTTAATTAATATCTGGATTTCATCCTCTTTCATCAGCTGTTTCTCAGTATTCAGCTACTTTTCCTATCTTAAGCCCTGCTCCTAGTTTTATTTACTTGTGTATTGCCCATTTATGGAATATTCTGGACAGGTAACTTATTTTCTAAACCCAAGAGTTGCAACTATTTCTGTACTGTGACAGTCCTTGACTTTGAAGTGATTGTGCCCGGGGTGCATTCTAAACATGATAGGCAATGGAAGGGCAAAACGTTAAAATGGATTTTGTTTCATTTACATTTACAGTAAGAAAGCATTAAACATAATTTCTGCCTAGACATATACTATGGAATTTCCGCATGTTAAAAAATCACTGTTAGCTAATCTGCAAGAAATGCTCAGAATGCTTTCGTTTGGGGGTTATCAATGGATAGGATGTGGTCCTGCATCCTTCAGTTGTGTATATGCTCTAAACCAGTGGTCACCAACTGGTGGTCCATGGACCACTGGTGGTCCACGAGAAAATTTTGGTGGTCCGCAGAAAAAATATTTGCATTTTTTATATTGCACTAAATCAGGGGTCCTCAAACTACGGCCCCGGGGACAGATACATGCAATGAACGTTTGTGTTGCTGCAGACAGTTTACTCCTTTGGGGTCTTTTTGTGTGGGTTGGAAGGGGATAGAATTCCGACTTGTGGTCTGCTTCGGCCTCCTGGTCAGGGCTTTGGGGTGAAGGCTGGAGGGAAGCGAAGAGCCGGAGGGCCTTGTTCCAGTGGGGACTGCATCATGGCCTGGAACTGGCTGACCATCTAGGCACCAGTATCTGACCTTGGACTCCTACAGGTCTTCCTCTGCTTGGAAAGCCTATGCTTGTAGTCTTCAATGAGGTGCTTCTACTGAGCCTCCTTCTTGATCAGATCCAATTTGAACTGAGCTATTTTGCCAACTCTTTCTCATGGTAGCTGCTTAGCACCAACAACAGCTTCCTGTTGGGAACCTAAGGAGCCTAGGCCGGCAGGAGAGGAGTGGCTGGAAGAGGAGGGGTGAGTAGAGCTGGCAAGGCACCCCTTGACGTGAGTGACATCGAGTTGGCCATGCCCACTCAGTCCATTACTACCTAGCCACACCCACCCAGCCACTCATTAGCAGATCATATTAGTGGTCCGCGGGATTTAAAATTATGAATTTAGTGGTCCCTGAGTTCCAAAAGGTTGGTGACCCCTGCTGTAAACAAAGGTACACATTTTGCTTTTAACTAGGTGTGTGTGTGTGAATGAATACATTTATATATACATTTTCATGTTTTCTTTTACTTGTTGAAGGGAGCCTACATACTTACCACACATTTTCTAGTACCTTGCCTTTCAAGTTGCCTGCACCTCCACCAGCCACATTTCTCCAGATCATAGGTGATGTTTGTGGTTTCTGTCCCTGTTCCTGATCGGTCCATTTCACCAATGTATAGAAAATTACCAAATAAAAAGGAAAGTGCTAATTTCAAATTAATTGGAAGTATGTTCAGGTTGCTACTGGATAGACTAGGACCATGTGTGTATCTGGTGAAAATAAAGATCTTGGTTTGGATAGATGATGAATCAATGTTGTATTTGAGAAGTGATCAAATTCTTCATATAAGTGGAAATGCTCTTTTAACTCCTTGTTTCTTCAGAGATGTCAATTCATCTTCAAAATTTTATTGCAGGGCAAATTTGCTTTCATTTATGTTGTTTAGTAATATCCTCATTTCAATTTAAGGGGCACTTAATATTTATTTATTTTAAGAAACAAATCTTATTTTGGACTTAAACAAAATATTTTAATTGCTCTCAAGTAAAATGTAACTTGGGATAGAAAGCTAGGACTTTTGAATTTTTTCCAGAGAAAGCAGTTTTAGTTGGAGAGCTGGAGTAGCTGCTTTTGCTGCTGTTGTTGGGCGCCTACAAACAAAACTGTTGTGTCCTAACTAGAGGTGGAGCAAGCTCAAAGAGAAGGATTATTTTTCCATTCTCTATAGGTAGTCCTCCACTTAACAACAATTCATTTACTGACCATTCAAAATTACAAGAGCACAGAAAAAGTGACTTGTGCCTTTTTTTCAGTTACGATCTTTGTAGCATTCCCATGATCCTGTGATCAAAATTCAGATGCTCGGCAACTGCTTCATATTTATGACCATTGCTGTGTCCCAGGGTCACCTGATCACCTTTTGCAATCTTTTGACAAGCAAAATCAATGGGGAAGCCAGATTCACTTAATAACCATATTACTAAGTTATTAAGTGCAGTGATTCACTTAACAACTGTGGAAAGAAAGGTTGTAAAATGGAGCAAAACTCACTTAACAAATGTCTTGCTTGACAACAGAAATTTTGGGTTTCATTGTAGCCATAAGTTGAGGACTACCTGTATTTATTTTCTACTCTTTCAGTCTCTAATGGGAAATCCCTTTAAGCAGTTTATAAATAAAAAGAACTAAACATAAAACTAAGAATGTGAGAATAATATTTTATAAAATATTTGACAGAGACATAATGCAACAATACAATGGCCCATCTGTCCGGGGGAGGGAAGGCCCATGTGCCCCTAATATACTGTTGCTGGAGGCTACATTAGTTCAGAATTCCAGTTGACTCAAGAAATCTGGAGGGCAAGTATTAAGAGTAGCTGCAGTTAAACCGATATTGGTGATTTCATTACTGGGTGGAAAAAAAGAACTCCATAAATATTATTTTTTTGCCTCTCAATGGATGGATTTTTAATCCATGTTACTATAAATTTAGGTTTAGATTAGATTGCATTCACAATAGGCCATCTTTATTTTGAATAATGTCTGATAAATTCCTTCTTTTGGTTTTGTGTTTGTGTATGTGTGTATTCATTTTTCTGCAGATGTACAAGTAGGCTTACACCTTCAGGGCATGTTGAAATCCCACTTGCAGTACAAGCCCTGTGAGAAAATCAAACCTCCGAAAAAGCTCACATTGAAGCACCGATCCACCGTGCCTCCCAGCAGTCTGTCTGACTCAATGCGCAAAGACCGTCACAAGCTGGTTAATACCTTTTTAGCAGCAGCCAGTAAGTGCCTTCATTGATTTTAGTCTTGAATTGGCAGGAATTATCCATTTGGTCCTGCAGAGTCATCTATGTGTATGGCTTAAAGTGAACCAGGATTCCACTTTGAAATGTGATTAATGCTAGTGCCCAGCCTGGAAAAGGAAATAATAAATAAGAGACTGCCTGTGAGAATACATTGAGTATTTGGGCCTCCATAATAATAGTACACAAACTCTGGCTTTAAGCAGAGCTTCCAGGATTACAGACCACTTAGAGGCTCAGCTCTACTTTCTTCCTTTGGAGGTATAATTTCTGACAGTAGGTCCTCTTTTAGTAGTAATTTAATTTAGCTTTTAAGAGGGAAAAAAGAGGGCTACTTACAAAGAAGAGATGCTTGTATTTAAACTTCTAAAAATTCATTTGTGCAAATAATAATTAAGCAGTGAAGAAAACAAAATAGGCAAGAACCCATGGTCCACCAATGCTTATTGAAATGAAATGTAGGCTCTTGTTTTCATCCTGATTTTTGCAGCGTCTGAGTTAATGATAAGGAGGACTTAACTTCATATTAGTTGAAAATAAAAATCTAGCGTGAATAACTGAAGGAATTAAACATGTAACTCTTTGAAGGATTATGTTGCATAGAGAAGAATAATAAAAGTAATGTTTAATATTAAAGAGATAAAGGTGTCCCTTGTTCTGAGCCAGGTCATTGCTCCATCTAGCCTAGAGTTTTGTGTATTCTGTCTTGAAAAATACTACTTCTATTTGACAGCCTTTTTTATCTGGAGATGCTAAAGATTGACCTATGATTCTGAGCATACAAAGCATGAGTTTTGCTATTGAGTTTACCAACCTCCCCTTCCTTTCCCTTTTCTTCCAAAATAGAAGCAGATTAAGTTTCTGAAATTCAATGTCATAGACTCTTTGACCAGGAAACACTTTTCAAGGAATTTGGAACTTGTGTTGGTGCATGAGGGAGCTGATTATTTAGTGTTGGCTATTGTTATGGGAAAACCACAATGAGTATATGTGGAACGCAGTCATTCTTGAATGTTTCATGGTTATGATATGTGTTGTTCTGGAACTGAAAACAATTAAACATGGATTGTATGTTCCTAAATAAGCAAGAGAAAATATATTTGCATGTGAACACACTTGTTTATTCCTATTTTTTGAATGGAGTGTCTGCTTCAAGCATCATGAACACTGTACAGTATATAATTGATAAACTGCAAAGGTAGGTTTAATACTTGAAATAAAGCAAAACACAGGTCCTGCTGCTCTTGATTTTTCAGATTGTTCTGCAGTGGTCAAGTAGCACCATCTATAATTGCCTCTTGGTTCTCTTTACAGAATATATTTCACACAAATGTGGGCCAGAATGGAAGCCAGCATATTAGAAGCCTTGGCAGGCTTGGGTGCAGCTCAAAAGTTCTGCGCTATAGTAGGCCTTGCAAACAGGATGGATGGATGGATTTTTACTGCAACCGCTAAATTAATAGGGTTGTCACCCAAGGGCAGTTGCTGCCAGTGACCCTTTATGTTGTTCTGGCAATCATGCTTGTATGGCTCCTGGGTCTTGTCTAGTCTGGGTCCTGAAAGGCAGGAAAGACAGGTGAAAGCAGGGCATTTTCATGGCTCTCTTTCTGTTCCACTCCTCAGCTTGCTCACATCACAAAATCGAGCCAGACAAGGCATACAGGCAGTCCTTAAACGATGTGAGGGCTGCTCCCAAGGCCGAGAGAGCGCCAGAGCGCTCACTTATCCTGACGGCAGTTCATGAAAGAAAGCGATTACGGGACAGCTCCTCCGAGAGAAGTGAAGGTAGGCTGGCCCCAGCCAGGTCTGTCTGGGGGGAGCTTGGGCTCTGCATTCTGCTCCCCATCTCCCTTTCGAGATGGTTGATTTCTGTTTCTGGGAATTAAAAGGGGCAGTGGTGTTACCTGCCATGGGTTCTCTCTTTGTGCTTTAACAACTTTCTCCTCTAGAGAAGCAGTCTAGCCAGAGGAAGCTTCTGTCTCTTACGTGTGCTCTGGTTCTTCTGTGTCAATTGTTTGATGCCTGTCTGGTGTAATGCTTGTGGGTGTAATACAGGCATTGTTTTCACTCATTGTTCTCTAACTTATTCCTTCTCTTTCTTCCTTGCATAGTGTTTAAGCATCATGCAGAGATTGGAGGGCCAAGTTACTTGTCGAATGCTATGGCCTCCACGGCTCACAGTTCCGTCATGAGGCAACTCTCCACTTCCTCTGAAAATTCCATCCCTCCTGTCACCACAAGCTTCTTGGGAAGCTCCAGTGCAACTGTAAGTATTTTGGGTGAGAGCGGGGGTGTTACCTGACAGTAGCAACAGTTCGATTTCTTCAATGCTTCAGGATGCATTGCATGACCCAAGTCATTCCATGTCTCAAGGTGCTTGAGAGTTAACCTTGACTTAGAAGAAAAATTAGGGCAAGGAGGAATGGCTTGAACAGAAGGATATGAATATGTGCTCTTCTGTTTCAATTATAGAATATGGGATATAAGGATCAAAGGTACAACGGAAAAGGTTATTTCTAGCTTTCATGCTCATCAATCTTCTGAACAATTAGCTTTAGCTATAGTGTCTCAGATTGCAGAAGAGGAAGAAAAAAGTGAAGAAAAGCAGGTTTCAAAAGTTGGGGAGCAATATATTCTGGGTTTGGGAACAAGGAAGTTGTGAATCCTAGTGGAGAATGGGTGAGAGAATGGGGATAAGAGGTGGCAGTTAAGAAATGAACTGTATCTTCAGTTTCATGCATGGAAGGGAACTTTATCGCTTTTCAGTCCAGCTGACTTGAAACTTATTAGGTTTTTTATTATTATTATTTTGACCGAGACAATTGGAAAGTACTTTAAAAAAGAAGTAGGGTAAAAGAGGCATTTGTCTTACCTTTAAATGCCAATTCTCTCTAGCTGCAGAGTGGTTCAGGAATGGGTAATCAGAGTCCAATCTGCCCAGAGACTGAGACTTGAAGTTTAGGCCACACCTTCCTGTGACTGCTTCCTGTCCCAGTTTTCGGTGAAGAAAAGCTTGAAAAAGAATCTGGAACAGAAACATTAGTAGGTACACATCCCAGGCCCCGGTGAAAAGGGTGGGGCTGAACCACTCTGCAGTTAGAGAGAATTGGCATTTAAAGGTAAGACAAATGCCCCTTCTCCTAGTTTGCTGCAGAGTGGTTCAGGAATGGGACATACCCAAGCCTGCGGAACTGCGGACGGGAAGCTGAAGGGCCTGGATCACCCCCAGCTGTGGCCACCTGTTGAAGAACCCTCCTTCCGAAAGACACCTCATCTGAGGCGAAGACATCGATCTTATAATGTCTGATGAAAGGCAAAGGAGAGGTCTAGGTAGCCACCTGACAGATTTCCTCAAGGGAAGCTTGTGTGGCCCAAGCAGCAGTGGTCGCTGCACTACGAGTGGTGTGTGCAGTGATGTGCCCAGGAGGTGGCAGTGCTGAGCTTTCGTAGGCACGGGCAATGCATGCCCTGATCCACCGACCAATAGTGACCGATGTCACCTTGTTGCCAATAGAAGTGGGTTGAAAAGAAACAGCCTCAGTCGTCCTGGAGGGTGCAGTGCGGGAGATGTATATTTTAAGTGCTATCCGCACATCCAAGATATGCCACTTTCGTTCCAAGATGTGGGATGGCCTGGGGCAAAAGTTTGGCAAGATGACCTCCTGGACCCTATGGAACCAGGAGTTGACCTTGGGAATGAAAGCCAGGTCCAGATGAATTACCGTGTCTGGATGGAAAATGCAGAGATCGGACCGCACGGAGAGAGCCGACAGCTCTGAAATGCGCCAAGCTGAAGTGACTAATACCAGGAAGAAACTTTAAGGATGAGAAGGTGAAGGCTCGCCGTTCTCAAAGGCTCGAAGGGTGGCGCCGTGAGCGCCTGCAATACTTAGGTAAATCCCACGTGGGGTAACAGTGGATGACCGGAGGGTGAAGGTTACTGGCCCCCCTGAGAAACCTGTGAATGTCTGGATGCAGGGCAAGGGATTCTCCCTCCCTGCCCATCAGGATCGTGCAGAGGGCAGCTACATGACGTCTGATGATGTTGTGTGCTAGCCCTTTGTCGAGGCCATCCTGTACGAACTCCCATCACCTGTGGGATAGAAACTGACAGTGGGTTAAGGTCATGCACAGAGCACCAGCAATGAAATACCTGCCAGGTGTGATTGTATATCCGGAGCGTGGATTGTTTACGGTCAGCCTGCATGGTCCGGATAACCCTTTCGGAATAAGCACATTGCCTCAGGAGGATCCTTTCAAATGCTAGGCGGTCAGTTGGAGCCATTGTGGCTCTGGGTATAGAAGGGGCCCCTGGCTGAGAGAGGTCCTCCAGTCGGGAATTCTCCAAGGTGGCGAGACGGAGAGAGCGACAAGGTCCACGAACCATGGTCTCCGCAGCCAATGTGGCACCACTAGTATCACCTCCGCGCATTCCCCGATGATCCTGCAGATGACCGCTAGAAGCAGAAGCAGAAAGGCGTAAAGAAGACCCGGAGGCCAGTCGCAGCAGAGTGCGTTGGTCCCCACAGCCCCTGGGGTGGGGAATCTTGTGATGTACTGGGGAAGATGTGTGTTGAGATGAGACGCGAAGAGGTCTACTTGCGGTTGGCCGAAGCGGAGACAGATGTCCCGGAAAGGGTCCGGGTGAAGACGCCATTCAGAGCTGTCTATGGTGGTCCAGCTGAGGAAGTCCGCCTACGTGTTGGAATTGCCAGCGATGTGATCTGTCTTCAGAGATAGGAGGTTGGCCTCCACCCACCTTCCAAGGCGGAGGGCTTCCTGCCTCAATTGTCTCGACCTGGTGCTGCCCTGGTGGTTGATGTGGACTTTCGCCATGGTGTTGTCTGTCAGCCCCAGGACATGTTGCCACCCTACCAGGTGGTGAAAGTGTCTGAGGATGAGGTGGGTGGTCCTCAGCTCTAGCCAATTGATGTATAGAAGGTCCTGTGGAGTCCAGCGACCCTGCGCCACCTAATAGTTGAGATGAGCACCCCAGCCAAAGAGGCTGGGGTCCGACGTGATGGTGATTCTTTGGGGCTCTCGGAATATCATCCTCTTGTTGAGGGTGGAGGACATCCACCAGTGGAGGGAGCGGCGAACTGCTATTGGGACTTGAACGCAGGCCCGGAAGTTCGAGCACTTGTCCCATTGAAACGGAAGAAGGAACCACTGGAGCTTGCAAAGGTGGAGATAGGCCCAGGCTACTATTTGGAGGCATGACACCATCTTCCCTAGTAACGAGGACAAGGTTGCCAAAGGAACCCTGGGTTCCTGAAGCACCTGGGCGACCAGTTCCCGTATGGATATCTTTCTGTTGAGCGACAGGGAGACCTCCCCCTTGTGGTGTCTATGAGTGCCCCTAGATGTATCAGACTAGTGACTGGGTCTAGTTGGATTTTTGGGAAGTTGACTAGAAAGCTGTGTGCCTTCAAGGTGTGTAGGGTTAGTTGTATGTCCTCTTCGGCCCTAAGAATGGAGGTTGCCTGCACTAATTTGTTATCAAGATACGCCTGCAACTATACAGGCCTTAACTATAGGTGGGCAATCAGGGCAGCTGGGATCTTTGTGACACAGCAGGGGGCTGATGCCAGGCCGAAGGGCAAGGCGTGGTACTGCAGGTGCCTCCCCGCATAGCTGAACCTGAGGAACTTCCAGTGTGGACGGACAATTGGAATATGTAGGTAGCCCTTGGAGAGGTCAATTGAGGTCTCCCTGGCATATTCCCTCAAGAATGGACTTGAGGAACACATCTTGAAACTCTTGTAGACCAAGGGGGAGTTGAGGGCTTTCAGATCGAGGATTGCCCTCCAGCCCCTTTGGTACCATGAAGAGGATGGAATAATAGCCCAGCTTCCGTTGATTTGTGGGAACAGCCTCAATGGCTTTGATGGAGAGGATGTGTTGAATGACCTCCTCCATGCATGCTCGCTTGGGAAGGTCGCGGGAAACTGGGCAGGGTACAAACTGGTTTGGGGGGCTGGAAAGGAACTCCAACCGGAAACCGAATATGATGGTGCTGAGGACCCAAGAGTCCGCTGTTGTTCTCTCCCACTGGTCTACGAAGTGGGTCAAGCGACATCCTGTGGGGGGAGTCGATGTGTCAGCGTTGCTTACCAGTCCCATGGAAGGAACGTCTCTGAGGACCACCATGGCAACTCCTAAAACGAAAAGACTGCCTGTCCTGCTGTCAAAATTGGCCCTAAAAGTGCTGTTGATATTGCCCTTCCTAAGGAGTAAATTGAACTGACTGCCTCAAGAATATGGGACTGCTTACTATCAGCCCTTCTGGTGATGAAGGGCAATACCTTGTGTCTGTCCTTGTCCTCTACTAGGAAGGGTTCAAGGGCTGGTCCAAATAGCTGAGATCCCCTGTAGGGGGTCGAAGCCAGATGCCGCTTGGCTCTAATGTCCGCAGACCAGGACTTAAGCCACAAAAATCTTCGTGAAGTAATGGTGGAGGTTAAGGCCCTAGAGCTGTATTTCGCTGCATTGAGGGTCGCATCTGCGGAGAATTGCATGACAGCGAGGATCTTGTTAAGATCCTGGTGTAGGCGGACCTCAGTGGGGGGCAATTTGGATTGTAGTTGCTGCAGCCACAAGATAGCTGAGCGATTAAAGAATGAGGCTGCTGTGGCTGCATTAATGGCGCAGGCGGCTGACTAACGCGTCTTGCAGAAGGAAGCTTCAAATTTTTTGTCCTCGGGTTCAAGATGCTCAGAGGGATCACCTGCCCCCTAAGGCGCAGGAGAGATCAAGGCTGCAATCGGGAGGTCCAATAAAGGAACTTGAAGCAGCTGAATGAGGGGGCCATGTTGTAAAATTTTTATCCGACGAGCTGGGAGTGGGAAGGGTAGCAGGGTTGACCCATCGATTTTGGACCACATCCCCAAAAAGCTTGGGGGCTGGAATAAATAGCTGTTTTAGTACCGGCTCAGAGAAAATCCCTTGGCCCTTCCCCTGGGATTCAACTTGGTCAGAGGAGCCCTCATCCTGCAACCTAGCTGTGGTTATCGCCTTGCAAAGCAAGGATCTGAAAAGCCCCGCCGGAAAAAGGCCCGTGAAAGCCAGGGTGTCCGGGAAATCTACATCCTCATCTTCAGATAGGTCAGGGTCCTTTATGGGCTCCTCCCCAGATACTAATTCTGCATTACCCTCAGAAGGAGAAGGAGAAGGAGAATGGTGCGAAGGCTCAGCTAAACTGGCCTGTGGAGAAGAGTGGGCCTGCTTGCTGAGGTAGTCAGATACCAGAGAGATGGATCTGTGGCTACGAATGCTCCAGCAATGCCTGATGCAATGGCTCTAGATATTAGCAACTGAAGGCCTTCGGGCAATTTAGACAGTTGAGCCTCAGGCTCTGTGGATCTGCTAGGCCCTGGATTCTGATCGCTGGAAGTACATGCAAAAGGATGGCGCATTCTGGACAAGTCCATCAGATGAGCAGGCTCCTGTGAATCTGAGGGCGCAGGACTTGAAGAAAGACTCCTAGTAGCAGACTGCAATGGAGCCTGTGGCGAGGGTTGGTGAGGCCCGTGTGGCAATGATTGAGTCACCAGTAGATCGGTAGCCCTGGAAGAATCCTCCAATTGAATCCTCCAATTGTTTTTGCCTTTTTTGCACAAGAGAAAATTGTTTCTCTAGAGCTTTTTGTCCGCGCTCCATATTTTTAACTTCAGCACTGGACAAGTATGAGGCCTTGCTGCCGTGCTTAGATTTGCTAGTGGTTTTCTTATGGGTGGATGCCCCCCCATGGACTAGAGATTTGTCTGCCATGGAGGCGAGTGAGTCTGCAAATTGAGGCAAGGCAATTTTGGTCAAAAGCCTTCAATAAGGGCGGCTTACACAGGGCGAACCTGCATGCTGCCTGCTCCTTGCTCACCCCCCTGTTTATAATAGGGCCCCTTCTGATGGTTATACTTGCCAGCTGCAGGTAAGGAAGCTACTCCTGCAAATAGTTGTGAGACTCTGCAGAAGGGTGAACCGTTGAGCTGCCCAAGCATGAACCAAAGTGCTGCCCAGCCTCTGAGCTGCCACAAGCTCACAAAATGGCAGCCGCCAAATAGGAAAAACAAAATGGCCACCAACTGAAAAAAATAAAGTGGCTGCCACCGTTGGAGCAAAGTCCAAAGGAGGAGAGGCTCCTTGGCACCTGCTGCCTCGTTAGGCAGCAGAAATGGTTGTGGCAGCAGGTCGCCTGAGAAGCAGGCGACCTGCTTCTCAGCTGATTGCCAGCGTGACGGCAATGCAAATACCGCCACGCACCTAAGCTCTTCGCCCCGCTTCTGCCTGCTGCTAAGGGGCAAACCGCATTGTGCTGTGGTGGTAGTGGTGTCATTGATAGCAGCGCCTTGTGTTGGAGGGGGGGAGAGATAGGGCAGTGGCCACCATCTTGCGCAAGATAGGAAGGCCAGAGGGCCTGAGCCCAAGGGCTCCCCCCCCCCCCAATAATGGAGGCAACTTTATCAGCCTACACTGATGTGGCCAGCAATTTAGGCAAATAAATGTTAAACTTCTTAGAAAAATAGAACCTGTAAGATGATTCAGGAATTGATAAATGAAAAGCAACTGCCAAAGATGTCTCTTCTCAGATGGACTGAAACAAAAACTGGGACAGGAAGTAGTCACAGGAAGATGTGGCCTAAACTTCAAGTCTCAGTCTCTGGGCAGATTGGACTCCAATTACCCATTGCTGAACCACTCTGCAGCAGGCTAGGAGAATTGGTGTACTTCCTCCTCTCTTTATAGCTTGCTCTCCCTCCCCTCTCTCAGTATTCCCATGGTTTGTTTTGCCTTAGCTGTGTACTGCCATTCTTTGAAATTCAGGCCACATATATGTTCACCTTCCGTAACCAACCTGTGCCATTTTTCTCCTTACTTCTCTTTGATTGCACACCACTGTTCCCCTTGTGCATAACTAACAGCATCTCTCCCTCCTTCTTCTATATACTTTTAGCTGTTGCCTCATGTTACCCTCTCTGATTTTTCTCCTTTCCCACTCTCCCATTGCAGAACATGTCTGCTTGGAAAGTGCATGATTTGGACACAGGCAAAAACTGCATATTCTAACCCAGACACCACTGCCCACAACTTCCCATCCTGTGTATGGAATAGCCTATGCATAGGATGATTGGAATAAGACATTGTGTGCCCAGACTCTAGAAAAGCAAAGTAATGGATAATTAATTTTGTTTGAAACATTTCAGCAATTGCTAGTGATAGATAAGCTTCATTTGGTGGGATTTGGTTTTCCAGACTTTAGAAAACGCTTTTCAGGAGCCTTCTTGTGGTTTATTTTCTTGGCATTTGAACACTAACAGCACCCTACTAGTGTTTTGGTTTACTAGTCCCATATTCATTCTTTATGCCAAGCAAGTTTACTTGCTTGAAATAGTCATGTATTTATTACATTTATATGCTGCCCATATAAATTGAGCATTTCAAGATGTGTAGCGCATATCCAGTAAAAGTGGAAAAGTGGAAATTCAATTTTTAGAGGAGATGTTCAAAATAGCATTGTAATTCTTACCTGAATACTTCTTTGGTTGGGCACAATCAGGACAGCTGAAGTAGTGCAGGGTAGTAGCTAAATCAGTGATTGAAATCCATATTCAGCTATAAAAGTGCATCTGCCACATTAATTTCCTTTACATAATGGTTATTGAAAAGATAAATTTAAGAAAAAGATATAGTATATATTTCCTTAAATTCCTGTACAAAAGCTGGATGTCAATCTAAGAAGCATGGTTTCCTGGCCTAATTTGAGTTGAATAGGGAAATAATATTTCACAAACAGTTTGAATGGCAATTGCTAATTCATTTCATTCACCCTGGAAAAGGCCAAATAATATGAATAAATAATTGCCATAATGGAACATGATCAGTCAACCAGTTCCACTCATAAAATGGGGTCCTGCAGTTAGAAGTAGTAGCAAATAAATTAATGTAGTTGAATGTTTTATTTTTTTGGACAGATGAGAGCAGAAAGAAAGAAAAGTGTTCAATAATAACACGTACATATCTAGAACATTCCAAATATATTGGAATGTTATGTTGGAAGTTGTGGACCAGATTAAATTCTCTGGATGATTTTGGACTGCATCTCCCATCATTCCATACCAGTAGCTATGCTTTTGTTGGTTATGGTGAAATTTCGGTTATTTATTTTTGTGTCTTTCTGCACATACAGCAATCACTACAAAGTCACTACAAAGTGGCAAAAAAATCTTACTAAGTATTGTTAAAACCACTATTACGCTAACACAATTAGAAAAGGGCTGAATTTAGAAAGTGGTTTTGATCCGTTTTCTGAAAGCAGAAAGAGTGGGAACAGACTATGGTTCTTCAAGGAGCATACTCCAAAGCTTGGAAACAAGGTCATCTCTTAGGTATCTAGTAGACAGATGTCAGCAAGTGAATGTATCTATAAAAGAGCCTCTTCTACTGCTTTATGATTTAACCAACTTGTCCATCAGATAGTGAGGTCCTAAGCAATTCAGGGCTTTAAAGATGAAAACTAATACCTAAAATTGTGTCTGTAAGATAATAAAATGGGCAAATTACACTTCTGATATTGTCTACCAATTAGCAACTTCATTTTTGCATTTTATACCAGTTGAAGCCTTCATACACTTCTCAAGAATAAAACTACATAGAAGGCATTGTACTATAACCAAGAAGTAGTTAATTATTGTTAGATCTAGCCAACTCGGATACCTTAGATGTAATTGCCTGACCATATTCTTTACCACTCATGTCATCTGAAAATTAGGGATAGCGGAAGGTGTCAAGGAGCCCTTCCAAATGCTAGTCATCCTCTTTTACTGATAATATAATCCCATCCAGAATGATGAATAGTGTAGGGGAAAAAATATCACCCCTGACTACTTCTGCTGTAGACCCAGCACAGGACCAATTTGGGAAAAGCTGCTCTAGGGTATAAATACCTAAATGTGTTCATGAATAAGTTTAAGGTTACTAATTCAGACAGAGCCAAATAAGAGGGTCTTCCTTTCCATTTCATTTTTGGCTTGCATTACTATGATACTTATGGAATCTCGCACACGTAACTTTGGTCTCCGTATCAGTACCTCTGTATGAATTTGCAAGCAAGAACTGAATCACAAAATTTGCATCTCTGCCCTGAGTAGCTCCTGTTGGTTCATACTTAATTGAACCTCTCAGGTAACTAAATAATACTAGGTCCATTTATGCAGGACAGGGGCCTTGTGCTAGCCAATCAGTGGCAAGATTTGTATGTGTGTAACAATCCTATTTTCCAACATTAATACCTGAAGTAAGGCTATTGAATCTCTTTGTCTCCCTGTAGCAGTGCTTTTCACTAATTGTTTATCTCAGCTTGTGATTAAAGTGCAGTTTTAACAGCAGTAGATGCATGTGCTTGATTTTTATCTTCTTTATTCATACTGGGGGGAAAGGAGGACACTGACAATGGTAAATCATAAGCAGTTTTTGTAAACATTTTTTGGTAGTATTGTTTGTGGTATATTTCATGTCTGGTTTCCTCTACTTCAAGGTTTCCCAAGTTGGCCACCATTTTAAAAGTTTGAAATGTAATAAGGTTAGTTTCAAATTTCCCCAAGTAAGCTATTTTTTTTTTCTAAATGCCTCTTAGTAAGTTATAATATTTCTTCTAAGCTTGTTGACACTAAAAAAGTTCTAAGTATACTCTGCACCAAGTATTTTAAGCAGTAAAGAAGATAGATTGATTATGAAAGTTGCAATAAAAATGAAGTAATGAATATCTGTCTTAAATGGGTATCATAATTTGGTATAAATTGCTTTGTCAACAGAGCCAGAGGCTTGAGAATCTCCTTAAGATAGGGTTTCCAGCTGTAGGCAGCTTGAAGATGTGTGACTTCAATTCTCAGAATTCCCCAGCCAACATTCTGGGAGTTGGAATCCGCACATCTTCAAGCTATCAAGGTTGAGAATCATTGCATTTAGGAATTTGTGTACAGCCCTGTTCACTATAAAATAGCTAAAAGGAAAAGTTACATCTGCCACAATATGGCATCCACTGAGCCGAAGATGATATTGTCAAAAAAATCCCACGTTCATGAAGAGCTTGGTAGAATCTTAGGCAAATGTCAGTAGCCACAAGCACTTGTTTTAATGTTATATTGATGGGGTTACATGTGCAGAGTATCTATGAATGTTACAACTAGCAACATACTGCACATTTTAGCAATTTTTAGGAAAATAGGCTGTCAGGAAGAAGGTTTTCCAATGAATGAATATGTTTTCAAATTAGTTTCACTTTACAATGGATAGTGTAGCTTTGCTTTAGTTTTAGTTTTAGTGTTAAGGTTGCTTAACTTGGAATTTACATCAGGATATCTTTTATTTTCCATTAGTAGTTGGTTCCCTGGAATATTTAAGCAAATTAGAATTTAAATAAATCCACTTCCATTGTATTTTAATCACTAGACTAAAAGACCAGAACATTTCTGGTCATTTCTTTCTGCTATAGATTAGTTTTGAAATTGTTTCCTCTTTGTAACCCTTCCTCATTTTCACTGTTGTTTTCTGCATTGTTTTGCAGCAACCACCAAGGAGGAGAAGAGGGGAAAGCTCTTTTGATATTAACAACATTGTCATACCAATGTCTGTTGCTGCCACAACCAGGGTAGAAAAACTTCAGTACAAAGAAATTCTTACACCAAGGTATGTTCAGAAGTTTAATTAGCATCTTAAACTTCCACAATCTTCCTGTTCATCTAAACCAGTTAAATAATGTAATATCTCAGTTTTTTTAGTCTTCCCTCTGTAGAAAATTACTGGGAACTACTTGATAAACATTCCACAAGCAGTTAGAATTTTGCTTTTTCCAATCCACAGAACATCTGAATGAAGCCTGTAGGCCACCAGTAGTTTTTAGACTACAGAAAACCTCTCATAGCTAAACATCCATGTGTGAGTGAACCTCTGAGCCCCAAGATATTGCTGACCTATATTTTCAGCTCCTAGCATGCCCAGTGGTAAAAAATGTTTTTTTACCCAGTATCAAAAACTTGAAACAAGTTAAATAGTATCTAGAAAACTACCATTTCTCCTTCAACTGTCTAGAAGCAGAACAACTCTCTTAAGATCAGGTTAAACATTTCGCTAAATGCGTTCCAGAACAGGTGCCAAATTTGGGAGCGTGAAGAATTTCCCAGGAAAGAGCAATGTAGTTAGTATTTTCCTTACACTGGTCTCCTTACAAAGTTTTGTTTTCCTATCACAGAAGCCATCTTTCTATTGAGAAAGAAGTTTCATTAGGTCTGGTAGCTTGATCTAAAACACTTTATTTATTGTAGATTTTAAGAGATTACAGATGGAAAGGAGAAATGCTGGGTCTTAGCTGTGGTCTTGATGGAACTTCCTTGTTACCTGTGGTTACTCCACTTATGACTGAAATTGAACCCACAGTTTTGGCTTTGAGTCGTAAAGTAGATCACATGAGTAGACCCCCCCCCTTTTTTGGGTGGGAGTGCAGTGGTTATAAAGTGTTCACCATAGTCATTAAGCAGAACAACCCCCCCCCTTTTTTTTTTTTTTTTTTTTTTTGCTATGGACAGATTTTTTTTTCCTGGAAACTAAAAGTAAATAACCTGTTTCCAGGATTTCCATTATAAATCATAGCCATATGACTGCAGGGCCATGGTTCTGTGCTTTTCTAGGAAGAGTCATAGCTCATCATGCTTTTAATTTAAAATATCCAGTGCATCAGTCACCAATTTAAATGATCTCTACTGCTTGGTTAGAAATTAGAAGAGGGAAAAAAATCAGCTGAATTAGACCAAGGGTGTGATAATTATGGAAAGTGAATGTGAAATATTTCCCACCCCTTCTTCTTTGTGATTTTTTTTTCATGCTGTCATGGCAACAGTAGTCTCTTTTAGTGGCTCTATAACATTACACAGTAGAGATGAATAGCTATCTATCTCTGGCTCTGCCCCTTGGATCTGTTTCATCATCCTAACCCATGCACTCCCCCAGACTTCCAGTTGATCCTTGCAAAAGCAACATATGCTTACTGTTATTATTGCAATTAATAGAACATGTTACATAGGAATCAACAGGCATTTTCCCTCAAAAATGCTCACACGCTTCCCAAATAAAAGATTTTTTTAAATGGCAAATCTCACAAGAGATTTTGTAAAGGGTGATTGGAATTGCAGCCTAGTACTTACAGACATGAAGGCGTAAGTTGGTGTGAGCTGGTATGTCTGATTTGAAATTATGCCACTGCATGTTAAAAGGGCAGATTAGATAGGACTGCTAAAAACATTTATGAGATCTCTAACGAAAAGATGTCTGAAGCTTATTTGCCTTACCTGGAGAGGAGAAAGAGTTAGAAAAGGTGTGCTTGAAAACCAAAGGCAGTTTTTGTGGTACTGAGGTTTAGAAGGGGCAGATAGTCAGAAATGCCATCATAAGAGGCAGACTCTATTATGGCTCTGACTTTCCCAAGAGAGGATTAAGCTCAATCTTCAGCTTAAATTGAGTTCTTGAGTTGATACGATCAGTCAGTGAAAATCTCTCCATAAACTCCATGGAGGAAAAGGCAAATGCAAAAGTAGCAAAATTCCCTTTGCTGTTGGATCCAGGTGGCAATGGGTGTATTTTTCCTACTGACTCTTCTTTTTTGACCCAATTGTTGCAGTTGGCGTGTTGTGGATGTTGGTGCTCTGAAGACGAATCCAGATGAAGACAGTGAAGAGGTAATTGTAATGGCTTTCCTTGGTTGTCTGTGCTTAATTTCCATGCATGGATTCTGAGCAGATTCTGATGCTATATATTATGTTGATTTCCAAATATATTTGGAAGAAGATAGCAAAACATGCCCATGTGTGGCTTTCTTTCCATTCTAAAATGACAGTGGGATTCAATACATGTTGACTTTTTCCGAGGAAGAATTCTTTTGAAGCAGTCCAGAGCCATTTGTTGGTTATCTTGAATGGCTGATAAAAACAAATGGAAGTGTCTGTCCACAGAGCATTTTGGAGGGCAGAATAGAATTACAATTCACAGTGAGTGCTGTTACTTGTAAGAAATTAAAATTGGAGTACCTACTAAAATTGGAGTACCTACTGATTCTCTGGGCATAGACCTCCCCACTCTAGCACCCACTAATTGTGTTGAACTGCCATTCCCAGCCAGTATTACTAATTGTGCCTAGATATCCTTGGAAGATGCTAGCTCAGGCTGAGGGAGACTGTCCTGTGAAAGTTTGTTTTTCATCTGATTTTCTGAAGGCTACTCAATTCCCTCCGGGAGTCTTACACTATATAGATATTTTTTTAAAGTAAGCAAAGAGAGATATATGTCCAGTCACACATTATAAATATTTCACAGTGGTTTGACTGGGGTCAATAATCATCTTATTCTAGAGCCTGGGTAAAGATCTCTGTTTTTAAGAATTTTTGGAGCAGGGACCTCCAGTGGGGTGCTGTGCCTGGGTTCTTCTGGATAGCATTGTATGGAATCCATAGCATATCAGTTCTGCCTGATGTTACTGGATACGCAGATATCATGGAAGAGAGGCAGGCCTTCAAATAAATTAGCTTTGTGTCAATAAAGAGCTTTACTAGTAGTCGTTGAGTTACAATTATTCATTCAGCAACTTTTCAAAGTTATCAGTGGCACTGAATGAATGAATTTACACCTGGTCTCTGAAGTTAGGACTGTTGCAGTGGCCCCTTTGTTACATGGTCAAAACTGGCAACACTGACTGCAGGGGCCCTTCAACTCCCCTCTGCCTCCCCTCCCCTCCCCTCCCCAACCCAAAACCTACCCTTTCCTCACAGGAGTACAGGTGGTAAAGTAGCGGGCTGAGGTCCAGCGGTTTCAACCAGTTGCCCCCAGGCTGCTATTTTAGTTGCAGCACCCCTATTGCCTCAAGCCTCCAAATGCTACAATGCAAAATCGCCACCCTGCACTCTGCAGGCCCTGCCACCACCCAGCTGACCTTAGCTGCCTCCCATTGCTGACCAGAAGCACCCAGTCTTGTTCCATGTCTGTCTGCCATTGGCTGTTTCAGTCCTTTTTGCTGAGGCCACTTGTACTGTTCTCCAATTAGTATGCCCCATTCTCACAATCCTTCAGAAAGCCTCTGAAGCTTTATTAAGATTTTCCAAAGCATCGCAAAGCAGAGTGCATTACTGGTCGCCTTCAACTTAAAACAGTTCATTTAGTGACCGTTCAAAGTTACAACAGCATTGAAAAAAGTGACTTACAACCATTTTTCACATTTAACGCTTGTTGCAGAATTGACATGGTCACTTGATAAAAATATGTATGCTTGACAACTGTTTCATTTTTATGATGGTTGCCATGTCCCAGAATCATGTGATCCCCTTTTGGAACCTGACAAAATCAACGGGGAAGCCAGATTCACTTAACAGCCATGTTACTAACTTAATAACTGCAGTGATTCATTTAACAACTATGGCAAGAAAGATTGTCAAATGAGGCGAAACTCATTGAACAAATGTCTCACTTAACAACAGACGTTTTGTTGGCATAAGTTGAGGTCTACCTGTACAGCACAAACTGCTTTGGGGGGAAAAGACCTGGAATAGCCAATAGCTGCCTCACATAAGAGCCAGATCAGGTGCAACCTCCTCTGCAGCAAGAGGAAGAGGAGGAGTAAGGTCATTCGGGCATGGCAGGATCTGCGGACTGCTGATTGGCAGGAGCTTTGTGCTGTGGCATTCAGATGGTTGGTTATGGCACAAAACCTGAGGCATCACTCTGACTGTGCTGTGGCTGAAGTTGAGGCCTGGGGCTGGAGGCAGGTGGGTGAAGTCCCTGGGTCTCTGTTTAAGCCCCAGTGCTGCTGTTGAGGAGCCTAACAATGGTGGAATTCAGTGAACGACAATGTTGGGTGCTAGGTGATGAGGTCATCTAATGTTTTGCCTAATGACCACATTTCTTAACTGTGCCAGGAGTAGATAATAACCAGTGCCTTGAATTGTGTTTGGAAGCTCACTGACAACCAGTGCAATTCTGTGGTAGGGATTTTTCTAGTTATGAAGAATGTACTAGTTATGAAGAAGGATAAAAAACTATCCTTAAAAGTAACACACTGAAAAAAATCATTTAGTGATAACCATTTCTGTAGAATCTGGCAAGCTATTTGGAAATATACAGTTTGCCACTACTGTATATAATAGCACCCCCCCCCCCCAAAAAAGTCAAGGTGAGATTTCATGCCAGGTTTCTTGTTTTTTTGTTTTAGAAACAAACATCAACTATCATCTTGAGTTCCCAATATCTGAGGCAGCATTCAAAACACCCAGAAAATAATGCTTGACAATGGGGAGGGAAGGGCAGAGAGATCCTGGGACTTCGTAATATTTAGCTTGGCTGTGTCTGTGTTCTTGAAAAGTACTATCCAAAGAGAGTTGTATGGGCTGAGGCACGAGGCATGCAGCCAGACGTACTTGCAAAAGCAGGATTGAGGCATCAGATTGTGGCATCAGCATAATGCTGTGTTTGCCTATGTTAGCTGTCTCTCCGCTAAGGTCAGAGTTGAGAGAGAGGAGTAACCTTCAAAGGAAAAGGCAACAAGCTATTGCTTGTCATGCATTAACAAGAATAAAAGAGCTGTCTAATTAATGTTACATCTCACCATGCTTTTAAATGAAAATTTCATTTTCTGCTACATCCTATTTTATAGGTATTAGTAGGTTCCTAGGCAACACCCTACTATCTCTCAGTAACTATCTCAAGGTGGGAGGCAGCCTCACACTTGGAAGGGGAAATCTTTATTTAGAGCACAGACAGTATCTTTATATTCTCCAGGCTGATGGATCAGTGACATTAGGGGATATTTGCTTTGTTTATACAAACCCAAATAAGACGAGATCACTGTGTATCAATGATTCCTTACTTGTGCTAAGCAATAAAGAGATCTGTTTTCTTTTTCCTTGCCCATCCTCTTGTCAAAGGCAATTTTTCTATTCCGGTTAATGAGCAAACTTATGAAATTGCTACAATTACCCCAGGAAGGATTTTTCAGCCTGTTACTGAGCTGTATCTAGGTAGCTAATGAGGAGGATTGACAGACCAAAGTTTTGGAAGTTAGTATCATTAAGGCTAGGTTAGCATTGCCCATTGGAGAGTCCTGCTTATTAGATTAGAGAGCAAAGACCCTCCACATTCCAGCAAATAGAAATCATATGAGGAAGACTATTCTTAAAAGTTGTGTTGTGATCTGCTCTTCTGATTCTGTGGAAAGTTCTTCTCTAGATCCAGATGGCAGGAAAGTAGTCAGAGCCTTTTCATGTGAAGTTTTTGTTCTCTTTTACTGAAGAGTTTGTAGTGTGCCTTGATCTCAGGAAACTTATCTAGTTGCCCTTTTTGTGCTATAATTTTAATGGATCTTTTCTATTGAAGAAATCCTGGTTCCAAAATTACTTAGAGAAAACATTTTATGGTCTCTGGGTCACATCGGTCCTTTGGCTGTGCCTGTAGGGCCAATATGAGGACAGTTGGCAATTAGAAATCAAATGTAGATAAGGACGCTGCAGAGGACA
Organism: Coluber constrictor foxii; assembly: GCA_038048745.1. NCBI lineage: Eukaryota > Metazoa > Chordata > Lepidosauria > Squamata > Colubridae > Coluber > Coluber constrictor. The sequence continues at coordinate 80,242,202 of CM075961.1, forward strand.
GAAGAAGAAGCCAAGTTAGGTCCAGCGTTACACAATTGCTGTGTGTTCCTTTAGTTGGCCGCAGGAGGACAAGGGGAGGAGGTGCTTTTCTACTCCTGTGCAGTACTTACCCTCACCTGGAGCAACCTGGGGAGTTGATATGATGAATTTTGAGGACATCAAATCAGGTTACATTGGTTCGTCCCTCCACAAAAATCACAATTTTTTCAGGTGACCCCTTGGGAAGATTAATTACCCATCCCTGACTTAGAAGATAGTTGGAATTTGGAGAGCTAGTTTGGTGTTGTGGTTAAGCCAGTGGTCTCCAACCTTCCCAGCTTGGCAGCCCGGCGCAGGGGGGGAGGCAGGTGAGTAGCAGGAGCACTCAGCTCCATTGATCCAAGTGGTGGGTACACACATCCCTGATCCACACAAATGGAACTTCGTTTGTGAATGTCAGATGCTTTTGCGCAAGGCTGCACTTGTGTCGTTGGCAGGCACCTGTGCAAGCAGCAGGCACTTGTGCTCTTCTGCAAAGCTGCAGTCATCTGCAGAGGATGCTTGTGCTCACACATGAAGCTCCACTCGCTTCAGTGGAGAGGGTTCATGCGAATGGAGCTTCGCTCATGAGCACAGGCACCATCCACTTGTACAAGTAGAGCTTCACAAGGGCATGCTTGCCCACCGCTTGAATAGAGCTGTGTGCACACTTGCCCATCACTCATGTGGCTCTGTTTTGAACAGGCCGTGGCCCAGTAGTGTGCTGTGACCTGGGGATTGGGGACCCCTGTGTTAAGGCATCGGGATAGAAACCAGAATACTGTAAGTTCTTGTCCTATCTTGGTGAAACTAGCTGGATGATCTTGGGTCAGTTACTTTCTCTCAATCCTAGGAAGGAGACAATGGCAAAATCACTTCTCAAAAACCTTGCCAAGAAAATTGCAGGGACTTGCCTGGGCAGTCTCCAAAAATCAGACACAATTGAATGGGAGAAAAACAAAATTGGAATTCAGACTATAACTGAAATAGCCACTCTCAAAACAATGATAGTTTTTCTCTAGAAAAAGGTGACTGGATTGATTATATGATAATAGGATGATGATAATGATGACGATGACAAAATTGGCCATATATTGGATTTTGCCACTTTTCTTTGACAGTTCATATACCATCCAATACTCAGTTTTATCCACATCTTAAGAAATCGAATCTTCCTCAGGAAATTACACTGATTCCCAACCATACTGGCTATCACTGAGATATGTGGGGGTTAAAAATCCATATAAGTTGATGGTGCCAGGTTGGAGAAGTCTGCTGTAAGTTGCATGGAAATGTTTGAACCAGAAATGTATGAAGTATCTACTCCTTGGGTTCTCCTAGATGTTTAACTTTATCCAGATTGAATTTTCAACATTCTCTTCTGTTAGTAGAGAATTGAAGTCAGAAATCTGAATTTGGTTACCCTATCCTACCTTAAAAGAGTATATTTGTAGAAGAAACTTGATGTGGTTATTCATAGGGAATATACACTGAAACATTTATTTATTTATTTATTTATTTATTTATTTACTTACTTACTTACTTACTTACTTACTTACTTACTTACTATACCGGCACCAACCAGGAAGGATACGGGTCCAGTAAACATGACAGCGCTAAACCTACCCAGAATCCTGTCCACGTCCTTGGGAGTCATATGGTCAGACTCCTCCCAGATAACACTCTCAAGGCCTACCTCCGTCACCCCATCTGACTCTACCCAATCGGAGTCCAGGCCTTCCTGAATCTGAGCGATTTTGTCATGCAGGTATTGCACAAAATCCTCAGCCCTACCCTGCAAGGGATCCTCCCGTGTTCCCACATGAAGTAGCGAGCAGGTTACCCTAAACAGGCGGCTGCATAGTTCTCTGCAGATGCAATAAGAGCAGAAAAATAATTAGATTTTGCCGCTCTTATCGCCACTAGGTAGATCTTAATATGAGACCTCACCAGTGTTTGGTCAGATTTGGAGCGGCTGGTCCTCCAATCAGTCTCTAGGCGTCTTCTCCGGCGCTTCATCTCCCTCAGCTCCTCAGAAAACCAGGTAGCCAATTGAGATCGACACCAGGTTAGAGGCCGCAAAGGCACAATGCGGTCCAAACCTCCAGTGGCCGCCTTATCCCAGGCGGCCACCAGTTCTTAAGTCGAGTTGTGAGCCAGAGCCTCTGGGAATGGCCCAAGCTCCGTCAGGAATCTCTCAGGGTCCATCAGGCGCCTGGGACGGAACCAACTGGTCAGTTCCGTCTCGCTGCGGTGGAGGGAAGCGGCTCGAAAGTCTAATTGAAGGAATGAATGATCTGACCATGACAAGGGCTTGATGACTAAGTTCCCTATTTCTAGATCATTCAACCACTGACCAGAGACAAAAATCAAGTCCAGAATATGTCCCTCCGTGTGAGTGGGGCCTTGAACTAACTGGGTCAGATCCATGGCCTTCATGGAAGCCATGAACTCCCGGGCTGCCTCAGACGTTTCACCGACAGATGGCAGGTGGAAATCCCCCATGACCATAAGTCTGGGAGTATCCACCGCCACTCCGGCTATTATGTTGAGCAGCTCAGGCAGGGCTGCCGTTACGTGGCAGGGAAACAGGTACGCAGTCAACAAACCCATTTGCACCCCATGGCCCTACTTCACAAGGAGAGACTCACATCCGGCTATCTGAGGAACAGTGTTCTCCCTCGGACAAAGATTTTCCTTAATAATCGCCGCCACTCCCCAGCCCCTTCCCTGAGCCCTTGGCTGATGGAATGCACGGAAGCCAGGTAGGCACATTTCAATGAGGGGAAACCCCCCCCCCCCGGCCCAACCAGGTCTCTAATCCCCGCCAGGTCAGCACCCCCCTCCTGAACAAGGTTGTAAATGAGGGGGGCTTTATTCATCGCAGACCTGGCATTGCACATCATCATCCGGAGGCTGGGCCCTGAGGCTCCGTGCAACCGGAGAACAAGAAGCGCATTGGGGGCCGGAGTTTGCCATCGCTCGTAAACAGCGAGTGCTCACTCCCAAAATACAATACGGCTCCCTATGCCTGCCATATCTGCCCCTCCCATCCACTATATTGATTGAATAGCCCTTCACCTCGTCCCCCAGCACCCCGGCCAAATTTCCATCCCCGTCCCTCCTGCCATGACCATCAGACTCACTACGCTACTCTGAGGCTATATGGCCCCCCCCAGGTCTATCCCTATAACTAACCAACCCCTTCCCCGAACCCTTTAAAATCTTTACAAATACTTTCACTAAAAAAAACCTCATCCTCCTCTTTGCAGCATGCCACTTCTCGGGGTTCCAAAACCCATCATCAAGGTAGGCCCCCAATAGTGCAGAGGGCCAGGCCTGCGAGAGGGGGGAGTCTTGCAGCGCAAGAAGCTCGGCCGCTGGAAGCCCAGGGTGACATTAGAATATGGCCAGGAGATAACAACAAAAAATCTGAGAGTCCCAAGGGAAAAATGCAGATCTAGGTGTAGGTAGAGTAAATTCCACTGTCCTCTCACAACAGTGGAGGCGTCTCATGCCGTTTATGAACACCAGGGAATAAGATCCAAGGCTACCCTCTCACAGTGGCTGGCCAAAATGAGAATGGCCATTTTGGAGTCTGATGAACCGTCCCCTCCGGTGATGCAATGGAGCAATGAACCAGTTCCTGCAATACCCGCATCCTAACTGCCAACTCTCCGACTGACTGAAAGAAGTTGATGAAAAGTAGAGCTGGTCCATGGAATCCGGCCAGTGGAGATATCATAGGAAGATAAGATGGAATACAAATAGGAGTACAAGGGGGATGTTTCTGCAGTGGGAGAACCAGTCAGATGGCGCGTGACCGGCACGGGTCCTGAAACCTGGGGGGGCAGGCAACACAAGGTGACCGGGATAACACTCCACAGCCATCCGCCAGCCCCTCCAGGCTACCCCCAGATCTTCCTTTAAGAGTTACGTGATTCACACCACCGGCCTCCACCAGTCTCAATATGGACCTCTGTCGCTGCAGGAGCTGCCCCTCCAAAATGAGGCAAACATCCCATGGCAATCCAGGGATTCCATGATGGTAGGCTGCAATGACACCACCTATAGCAGTTGTTGAGGGCCACCCAGGCCACTAACAGCCTTAACGCCGCTCTCCAGCAATTGCAGCACCACCGCCATCTTCTTAGGCGTTCCCATCACACCCTGGGAGCTCCCGAAAGTCCTGGAGGCCCCCAAGGCCTCCACGAGAACCATCTCATTGATGCCGTCGCCTTCCTATAAAGACTTTTAAATTCCAAAAAACATCCTTCAGAGTATATGGTAGCACGAAAGTGGCTCCCGTTTCCGGTTTTTTAAAATAGCATTGCCTTCTTCTATGATCACAAAATTACTTGGAGGAAGTTGCAGACACATGTCTTTGCACGCTGCAAAACATCCCTATTGGGTTGAATCCAAAGGATTACACAGCTCTGAAAAAATGTTTTGTAGTTTTAACCTATGCCAGGTACAGGATTGCAAGTTCATATATTGCATGTGTCATATAGAGAATCTTTGACATAATGACTGTTTGTTCAAACTTAAGATGATGTTGAATGAAAGGACCTATCATTCCCTCCCAAAGTTTCCACTGTTACAGCATCCCTGCAGTCTCAATAAAAATTGGGATGCTTGACAGCACATCTGTCCTTAATAACTGCAAGTTCCCTTCATCAGAAGTCAGAAAGCATTTCCTAGTTAGGTCCATCAGCTTGCCCCCTGCTTCACCACACCCAGAAGGCTTGGGCCCTCTCCCTACCCAACTGCTTACCTTCCCTTTCCTGCAGCTGCTGACACGTGTTCCTAATCCAAGTGAGGCACAGTTACTATAGAAAGCTAAACAGTGTGATGTTTCCAAAGATAGAAACAACCTCAAATCATTGCTAGGGTTGGTAAATATCATGCAGTGTTTTGAAGCTCTTTTAAAACATTGCATTAGATAGCTTCCTGAGGAAGCTGTACCTCATTGTTGATTGGGTGGGCTTGTCAGCAGTTGCATGAATTGGAAAGATAAGTAGACCCATGAGTAGTAGTGGGAGGGGAGAGACCTGTCTGCCATCAGGTCTTGTTGACTAAGGCCTCCCAGCCAATAACAAATTTCCATGCACCAATGGGCATTGGCCCTCCCAGGGCCTCCCCCACCCCTGACGCACCTCTGCAAGTGGCTTAACAACTGTAATGGGGAAAGGTGGGATTGTGGTTGTTGAGCAAGGCAGTCACAGGTGTGTCTCACTTAATGACTGCAATGACTTACCCAAATTTTGGCTTCAGTAGTAGTCATATGTCAAGGACCACCTATCAGCAGACACAGGATATGGTTAGGAGTCTTTTTGCCCTGTACTTCATTAATTCCTTAGGGGGGAAATGTTTGTTTTTTGGCTAGATAAATTGTGTCGTTCAGATTTCTTAAATTTAGAGGTCGGTAACTAGATAATTTAGAGTCTTTCAGTTACCCATTTTAAGAAGTGAATAAGGTAGGCTTCTGAAGAAAAAATAGCTACTATTCTTAGAGAGCTGTCTGTCCCCTTTATGAAGAGCTTCAGTAGGACACGTTTTGCAAAGCTTCAGTCCTATTCCAATCCTAACCTTCTTTCATGGCTTTTTCAGATAGAGGATATGTCTGATACAGCCTTTGCCACTCTCCATGCTAAGTGTGAGGAAATGGAGCGAGCCAGGTGGCTGTGGAGCACAAGTTTGCCACCACAACGGCGAGGTAGCAGGTAAGACTGGCTGCTGCTTCAGAAGCAGAGTGCTTAGCAATCTCAACACTTCAGTTATAAGCACCTGCTGTTAACTTTTCAGCAGCATTGCAGCAAATACCATATCCCTGTTGAGATACAAAGCTCATTTGGGCATAATAATTGGGGAGTGGGGTGTGTTGCCGAAAAGCATTTCCTGGAGCTAAAGTTGTTTGCACTAGTGAGAATATATCCTTCAGTAAAAGAAGTTGATATTTATTTGTATGAGTGTTCCTGATACCTGGGGCATTATTTTCCAGGAAGAGTTCAGAAGCTTTACAGTCTTACATGACGTGGGAATCACATCTGCTACAAAGTATAATGTAATAGATCCTGTTCCAAGAAGTTTAGAGCCTGAACTTCAGAGAAGTAGAAACAGGGCGGGAAATGGAAAACGCAAGTTAGGATAAAGCAAAGATCTCTCAGCTATTTTTATTTCATGTATGAAGGTGCTTTTTAACAGTTTATGTCTTTCGAATTTTCAATATTTCTGCATAGATACTATCTAAAACAAGATGCATTCTCCATACAAGTCCTTAATTTAGATAAAGAGAACCCAATTAAACATTGAGTCAAAAACAGTATATCTGTTAATTTATTAATCAGGGGAAATAAACTAAAGCCACATGTTTGTATTTGGCAGAAATATATAAATCTCTAAAATTATCAGTTCGTTTGAAGGAGAAATTGGAATTGGTATTTCAATCAATGAGGAATGGTGCAGTTGCTCAGTGGTTAAAACACTGGGCTTGTTGGCTGGAAAAGCTGCAGCTCAGGTTTGAGACCCAAGCACCACATGACAGGATGAGTTCCCGTCCTCACCCCAGCTCCTGCCAACCTAGCGGTTCAAATGCAGGCAAATGTGGGTAGATACATAGGCATCATTTTGATGGGAAGGTAACCGTGCTTTGTGACTTTGATACTGGCCACATGATCACAGAAATGTCTTCTGATAGTGCTGGCTGGGAAATGAGCCCCCTCCCTCTCAATTGGCAACAACTAGCGGAGTAAAATCCACAAGGACTTTACTGTATCTTTTTATTTCAATCAGTGAGGTGACAATCAGGTCTGAGTGTGAGAAATCGTGATTTATTTAAGAAGCACAGTTACGGGTATTCATTATCAAAGTCTGATCTTCTCAATAGGTGTGTCATTGTGTCATGGCTCAAACAAAGATTTCTAAGGACCTCTGAAAAACAGAGATTGATGCTCACTAGTCTGGAAGTGATTTTCATATTATTTTCAAAGAGTTTGGACTTCACCAGTCCACTGTCAGGCAGATGGTGTTGAATTGCCTCCATTTGTATGTTATGGTTATTTTCCACATGAGAGGTTGGCCAAGCAAGAACACAATAAGATCAAAGAACCCCAGGATAATGTCTAAGGAACTAAAGGCCAATTTTTCATAGGTGAATGTCAGTATTTGTGAGACCATCCTCAGGAGAAAACTGAATAACAATGCTGTGCATGGCAGGGTGGCAAGGAAACAAGTAGTACTTTCCAAAAGGAAAAAAAGATGCTCCTGTGTAGTTCATGAAATACTATCTGGATGAGTCTGAAGGCTATTGGAAGAATGTTCTGTGGATAGATGAAACCAAAATGACACTTATTTTGACTGGAATAAAAATGTTTATTTACTAAATAAACATTTAGTAAACATTAACATTATGTTAATGTTTAGTAAAAGGCAAATCCTGCCTTCCAGTATGAAAACCTTTCCCATCTTTGAAACACAGCAGATCAAGGTTTGGGCTTGCTTTGCCATTTCTGGATCAGGACAGCTTGCCATTGTTGATAGAACTATTCTGTATTAAACCAGCAAATTTTATAGGAAAACTTCAGGCTATCATCTGTGCCCTAAAGCTCAACTGCATCATGCAGCAGGACGATGACCCAAAACACACAGGTTGCATGACCAAAGAATGGTTAGAACAGAAGAAAGTTTTGGAATTGCCAAGTCTAAATCCCAGGGTGGATTTGATTTAAATCAAACTGATTTAAATCACGATTTAAATCATTAGTCTATAAGGCTTGATTTAAATTATAGTTTTCTACATAAAGACTAATTCTTGCTGGTATAATTTTAATATGCAAGTAGATGAAGATTTTTAGAATAACAACTTTTCATATTAGTTTTTTTTATCCCCAGTTTAATAGGTTAATCATTCATATTTGGACAACTTTTCTTTTGTACTTAGAAAGGAGAAAAATAATCATTACCTTAATAATAACAATTTAAATAGATTTATTCAACTGAAATAATAACATTACAGCCTATGTTATTTGCTTAAACAAACATTCATGTTTGTTAACTAATTTGGCTAAACAATATATATATATTTTAAGAAACTTAGACTGTCAGCCCAGCCTACATATGAAAAACTTCAATACTGTCCTCTGTAGCTCACTCGTCATCTTCATCTTCTTTGTTCATAATCTGGAAAAGAAAAATAAGCTTTCCTGCTTTTATCGGGTCCCAAACGATTTCTCAATTTAGAATGAATGAGTCCAAAGGAAGAGAATATTTTTTCAATGCCTGCAGAAGAAGCTACTGCTGTTAAAAGTGAAATCATTACTTGAACAGTCTCTAAATCCAAGTGCTTAAGTGACTTCCACCAGTTCACTGGTGTGACTATCTTTAAAATATCTTCAGCAAACATATTTCTTGAATGGTTCCCCCTTAGCTTTGAAGTTTATTGTAGTTGGCATTACAGATGGATGATTGCTGGATAACCATGTCATAGCTAATTCCTCTTCCTCAGCACTTAAGTTTTGACCCTGATACTGGATATTGACAATATTTGCCAAAAAAATGAGCTGGAGACAGTACTTGTCCCATTCGTTTTTTTAATGCTTGTAATTTAATTCTGTCCATGTGTAGTTTTTAAGTGTTCACTCAGTTCCTTCCAAATTTCAACAGCATCAGCAATAAAACAGCTATTTTTCTGTATTTTGTTTAAAGCTTCAGAGATGGGTTTCAGGATGCTCAGCATATGTTCAACATTTCTCTGTTCAACATGTTGAGAATTTTGGCCGTGACAGTGCCATCTCTTTTATCTCGATTTTCTTCACAAACTGTCATCAGAATAGGCCAGTTCTTGATATACTGCTCAAAACAGTCCACCACAGAGTTCCATCTAACATCTTGTGGGAGCGTTAGCTTGGTTTCCTTTTCATTCTTTTCAGAGCTGGTGCAGCAAAATTATTGTTACGGAAGTATTTAGCAATTTCAACAACATTAGTCTTTATTTCTGGAATACTTAAGTCTTTGGCTAAGAGGTGCAGCAAATGAGCACTGCAACCATGTGTTATTAGCCTTGTATTCCCTTCCTGCTCTTCTAAATTTCTTCTCACCTTGAATACATTTGCAGTGTTGTCTGTGACCAAACTGCGTATTAGACATTTGAATTTTTGTTCACATGTTATTATAGCTTTTACTGCCACTTCTTGTAAGTATTCTGCTGTGTGTGCATTTCTGACTTATCAATTGTTTATGCAAGGAAGACTTTCCCTTCTTCTGTTGTTATACAAGCACATACAATAGGATCATTGTGGACATTACTCCACCCATCAATACTTAGGTTAACCATTCTACCCTCCAGAGCTGTTGCACATTGCTCCATTTCTCTGTTATACACTTTATCCAGCAGTTTCCCTGCAACATCTGCTCTGCTGGGTGGATTGTATCCTGGTCTCAGTGACTGAGCCATATTAATGAAATGTGGGTTCTCAGATGGAAAGAAGAGTTCATTGCATAAACAAACTGGGCAATTTTTTCATCAATTAACTCTTTTTCTAATCTGCTAGTTTTTATCACAAATTTATCTATGGTGGTTCCAGGAGGGAAGGGTTTTTTCTTTCCTTTAGGTGATAGTGATATGTGGCTGTGGGTATCTGATGCTGCTACTGCTGCTGCTGCTAATGAAGCATTATCTTGGATGGATAACTCTGAAACTGTAGAACAGGAGGATGGTGAAGGTGGATAGTTTCCAGAATCCATGAATTCCCCTAAACAAAAAAGTCAATGCTGTTATTTTATTGTTTATACAATTTCTGCTTATTGTACACAGCACTGCCCCAAAGGAATATTTGCTTTTCTTCATAATTGTACCAAATGACAGTAACATGCAGTAATAATAAGAAATATAATTTTGCTCAAACATGACAAAAGGCAGTCTTTAGAAATATGATTCAATAAAAATGTTTACCAACCTGAAGATCCTGCCTGTTCAAATGTGTTTCTTTGGTCATCTTCATCACAGCACCTCTCATGATGTTGCCTCATTTGGGCCACCAGGCCTTGCATTTCTTTGTTGCAGTGTTTGCAGTTTGCATGCATGCCTGCCTTACCAATAGGTAAAGAAACTTCATTAAAATATTGCCAAACTGGGTCTCTTTTATGGCCTGCTGCCATTGTAAGTTTTTTCCTCCAAGGAAAGAATGTGATACGCCTCAGGTCATACACACAAAAAGATCCAAAGACTTCTCTGTCTGTGGCTGTGCAGTATTGTGCTCAGAAAGTTTCACTTTCATTTTGTACTGCTTGTCTGCTTGCCCCTTCCTCCTCACACTTAGTTTCACTTTCTTCTTGTGCAGATCTATTCCACTCCAAACAATCAGAAAAATATTGTTTCTATTCTATTCACTGAACTTCTTGAAACTTAGCACTGAAAGGGTTGGTTCTGTATTCATAGGTTTGTAGAACAATAGGATTAAGGTCTTTTTCTCAACTCTGTTCATGTTATAACATTTTTACTGTGAAGAAGAGGCATGTGATCTCTGCTGAGTCAAATTCAGTTTTGAGAACTGCAAAAGTAAACCAAGCATCTGTGATAATATCTTGTAGGCAGAGAAACTGCCCAATAATCTTACAGAAACCTCTGGAAGAGCATGACATTGTGAATGGATTAATGGAATTTATTTACCAAAAAAATTAAACATATACAGTCTTATTCTACATAATTAAAAAACTAATCTTTATTTCATGATGGAATAATACATTTTTGGATGGTAATATATTTTCCTCAAAAAGCATTTTATTTAAAAAAATCTGATTTAAATAAAAAAAATCTGATTTAAATTTTAAAAATTGATTTTTTTTTATTATTTTTTTTAAAAAATCATTGATTTTTATCCACCCTGCTAAATCCTGATCTTGAGTCTATAGAAATGTTGTTGAAGCAGGCAGGTCATGTAAGGAAGCCTTCCAATGCCCCTGAGTTGAAGCTTTCTGTAAGGAGGAATGGGTAAAATGTCTCCAGGCTGATTGCAGACTGATCAATAATTAATGGAAACATTTAGTTGCAGTTACTGCTACCTAGTTATTGGCACACCAGCAGAACTTTTCATATTTGCACACACACATACTTAAATAAGTAGTTTTGAATTATTTTCATAAAATGTCTTTTGATTCATTTAATTGGGTTCTCTTTATCTAGTTTTAGAATGTGTGGAGAACAGGTCAGATTCTAGTTTCTATTTATATAGACATACTGAACTTGAAAAGGTTCATAAACTTTAAAAGCACCACTGTAATTGAATTCTTGAAATGGTAAATAGAGTTCGTGTCAAAAGCTTTTGGATGAAGGATAGATTCAGAAGGCGGGGAGGACATAAGAGAGATGTTTTGAGAGAGTTTCAAATGTAAAAAAGAGAAAAAGCCTTCTCTAAAAGAAGGGGACCTTGTGTGAAGAGAACATGACCATCATGGGCAGAGATGTATTCAAGAGAGGAGGGAAATGATAAGGACCATGCCAGGATTCTTTAGAATAGGGGACTTTCCATTGGCAAGTAACTGTTCACTTTCCCGGTATCATTTACTGCTTCTATGCTTCACTTATGATTTGTCTGGATTAAAATGGGAGAATGTAATAGGAGATTGAAGAAAGATTGTACTAATTAATAATTTCCATCCTTATATATTAGTATTTATTTTAATTTCAGGTCGTACAGGTCTACAGATGGACAGACAACCCCACAGTTGGGGAACCCATCTACTCCACAGCCAGTCTCACCTGATGTTGGAAACTGCTGCTCCCATTCAGATTTCTCCCATCTATACTCTCCACGTAGCCCCATCAGTCCTGACCTGTTTTCTGGTCCTCATACCCCTTTGTCTCGAGACTCCATGCGGCATCTGTCAACAGAGGACACCCGTTGTTCCACACCTGATTCTGGCCTTGATGAGCAGGTGAGTGAATGAATCTCTTTTGGCATTTAATGAAACTATCTATGACTGACTCTTTTGGCCTTGTAGGTGAGGATTGCCCTTGTTAATTTGATTTGTTATCTTTTTACCTACAAAGATTGAAAATATTCTTGGTTTCCCCCAGATTTGGGGGATACCAAATGCATATAGACTGAAAATTACTTTTAGTTGCAGTTCTATCCCGAAAGAATATTTCTGGCTTCCAGATTGCATCTTGTGTTAGTCTTGAGTGTTCACACTCAACAGCATTGCTGTAGTTGCTCTGTGTCTTTCATTCCAAGAGCTTCCAGATAAGATGCAATGGGATACAGAAGCAATGAAGCCTACCAACCGCTCTGCCTTTTCTTCCCAGACTGTGCAGCCCTGGGAACGGCGCACTTTCCCACTGATCTACAATCCCAAGACAGAGTGTGAGGAACAGACAGACCCACAGGACCGGTCATCACGTTGCACACGGCGCACATCAGGCAGCAAGCCCTCCCGAGAACCAGACACTGCCTCCATCTCACCTTCACTTGCTTGCTTCAAGAGCCGGAATTCAGGGGCCACAGCCACAGTTCAGCGGCCGGCCCACAGATAAGAGAGGGACAGGAAACCGGAGCAAAAAGAAAAAAAAATCCACCAAATTAACTCTTGGCATTAAAAGTTTCTGAAATCTGTGTTTGATATTCAAACATCCTGCCGGGAATTTTCACAGTTTTTAGTGAATTTAAGGAGTTTAGAAACTGTTTTCTTTCTTTCACTCCTTCTCCCCCCCCCTTTTCTTTCCACATTTCTTTGTCTCACACATACCTTATCCAGTGCTGTGGTCTGATAAGGAGAGCAAACCTGCCACTCATTCCCTGATCGTAGGGGTACACTCCTCAGAAAGGAGAATGAAGCTGGCTGGTTGACCCTGGAATCAGTTCTCTGGTGAAAGGATACTTTTCATTTGTACTGTTTTTTTTTTCTTTTACTGTTTAGTGTCTGTTTTCCTCACCTGCCAACATCACAGTGCCCTCCCTCGCCCTTAAAAGTTTAGTGAAGTGAAATTAGTGGTAACAAGTGATGTTTCCTGAAAGACACCCTCCCCCCCTGCCCACTGGCACTAGAAAGCACTTGCAATGCAAACTCAAGATCACTTGGTTCCTTAAGGGATAGCTACCCATTGCACCTACTACCAACAAGAAGCTCTTCTCCAGTGACCTTCGATACGTTCTGGGGTTTTCTGCTGCTTCTGAGACCATCTCTCCGTATTAAACAAGAAGTTCAGTTGTGCGAGAAAAAGCAATTTTCCATAATCAGCCTGGATATGTTTTGGATGTTTTATTCATATCGTGTTTTGTTTTTTAATGGCAGATTAGTGGGGAGAAGGCTGACAGCCATTCAAGAGGAACCTTTTTTTCCATGCTTTTTTCTTTTTTTGCTGGATGTGATCTAGGGTTACTTTCTCCCCTTTCCTGTTAATTACTAACACTTCTGTGTTTACTTTTAATTTTGCATTCTGTCCATTAGTTTGAAAGCTGTAGGTTATATATCTGCAGCTAATAGATTGCAATACAGTAGTGTTGAGCCTTAAGTACTGGGAGCGATGTCACAGGATTCAACAATTTGCCACCCCAGATCCACAAGCCATATAATGAGTGTGGTATAATCACATTGTTCCCTTTTCTTCCACCCTCTATAAAAAAAAAAGTAGTCTATGCATTGTTTGAGATTGCATTTAAATTTGAACATATGTCTTGAGTACCAAAATATTTGTTTTTTCCAGAGAAAGATTGGATGTTGTTTTTCACCTCTACCTCTTACTTATCTCAACTGCAACTTAACAAGTTTTGAGGCAGAAATGAATCTTAGTCATGTGCACCCCACCCCACCCCACCCCACCCCAGAAAATGGCTTGGGCTGAGTTTTGCCAAACTGAACAGATCTGACTTTTTTATATATTTAAAGAGGCAATTTTGAGAAATGAATCTGTCCATTTTTTTCCCCTGAAAATGGCTCGGGTTGACTTTTGCCAAGCTGAACAGATCTGATTTGTTTTAATTTATGTATTTAAGGAGCAGAGTTTTTCCCCTGAAAATGGCTTGGGCTGAATCTTGCCAAACTGAACAGATCTGGTTTTCTTTTTTCTTTTTTGTTTTTTTGGTGGTGTTGTTGTTTAATTTAAAGAACAGATTTGAGAGAGAACTAAATCTCAGTTGTGTTTTTTCCCCCCCTGAAAAAAGCTTGGGCTGAATCTTGCCAAGCTGAACAGATCTTGGTTTTTTGTTATTGTTGTTGCTGTTGTTGAATTTAAAGAGCAGATTTGAGAGAGAACTGAATCGCAGTCATGTTTTTTCCCCCCTGAAAATGGCTTGGCTGAACCTTGCCAAGGTGAACAGATCTGGTTTTTTTTTTTTTTTTTTGGTTGCTGCTGTTTAATTTAAAGAGCAGATTTGAGAGAGAACACATCTCAGTCATGCCCCCCCCCTCCCGAAAATGGCTTGGGCTGAATGTTGCCAAGCTGAACAGATCTGGGGTTTTGTTTTTGTTTTTTAATTTAAAGAGCAGATTTGAGAGAGAACTAAATCGCCATCATGTTTTTTTCCCCCCCTGAAAATGGCTTGGGCTGAATCTTGCCAAGCTGAACAGATCTGGGTTTTTGTGTATATGTGTTGTTGTTTAATTTGAAGAGCAGATTTGAGAGAGAACTGAATCGCAGTCATGGTTCCCCCCCACCCCCGAAAATGGCTTGGATTGCCAAGCTGAACAGATCTGAATTTTGTATTTATTTATTTATTTAAGAATGCCCCCCGCCCCTCACCCTGAAAATGACTTGGGCTGACTTTTGCCAAGTTAAACAGATCTGATTTTTTTTTTAATTTAAAGAGCACTTTTGAGAGAGAAGTGAATCTGTCATGTCCCCCTACCCCACCTCCACCCAAATGGCTTGGGCTGACTTTTGCCATGATGAACAGATTTGGGGTTTTTTTTTAGTTTAAAGAGCAGTTTTGAGAGAAGTAAATCTCAAGCCTTTTTTTCCCCTCCTAAAAATGGCTTGGACTGATTTTTGCCAAGTTGAACAGATCTGAATTTATTTTAGTTTTAATTTAATATAAGGCCACTGTCCTCACTTCACTTCCCTGGTCACTCCCATATTTTGCACACCAATCCATTGTAATGTTTTCCTGACCTTAGCGGTGTGGCTGTTGGTCCCTGTCCTGTTGTTAAGCATTGCGCCTGTCTTCTGTATTAATCACATCACCAAAAAAAGGAAAAAAAAAACTTTTTTTCTCATTTTGTAATCGTAACAAAATAGTAGCTAAACTGCTTAATGGGGGTTTTTCACAATTTTCAACATTACCTAAAGTTTTTGGTTCTGTTCTAGGTTTTTTTTTTTTTGTTTTTTTGAAAAGGAAAAACCCAATGCTACTATATCCCTCTGCATTAAGTGCTTTTCTATTTATAAAGTTGAAAATTCTGAATAACCATCTTAGCGTTAAAAAGGAAAAAAAATCTACAAAAAATAAAAATAAAACCCACCTTGTATTTTGTAAATATTTCTTTTCCTGCTTCAAGCTGTGTAATGTCCTTGTTATATAGAAATGCTTTTCTTCAGAGAAGCTGATCTTTGTTTAATGTCTTGATTCTGTTGGCCAAAGCACCAATGTGTGCTTATAAAAAAAAATTAAAAAATTTAAAAGTTAAGGAAAGTGCTATAATTTATTGGGGAATAATATGGGGAAAATACATTGTAAGGCATTTAGAGAATTATGGAAACTATTTCAACAGAGAATACAGTGGTTTTCATTTTTGGATTGTAAAATCTTTAAATGAGTTTTATGAACTATTGATATTATTTCAGAGAAATACTACCTTTTTCGGACAGGTGATTTAGCCAGGATTTTGATAATTGTACTTTTTATGATAGGTAAAGCAGCTGAATGAAAGTGAATGCCATTTATGGAATGGGCAAATTAATGCTGCAAGAGGTGGAAGGTGCAAAGACAATCACAGTTGCCTTAATCAGCCTGCGTGAGCACCATCCCCATCCTTTCAATGAAAGGAAAGTTGTTCAGGCTTAATTCTGATGATTATATTGAGTCTGAGAGCTTTTCTTAATGTCAGTTTGGAAGAAGTGTGCTCCTGCTTCTATGTGGGAAGTTTTCTTCAACAAAGACAATACATTTAATTATTGTAATAATGACTTTTTATTTCCAAATTCACTTTTACAGCAACAGTCAGTGTAAACCAGTTGTTAAAACACACAAATACAACATGGACAGTTACAGACAGGTAGCTAAGCTAGGATGACCATACGGAGATCTCATGCCCTTCCCACCCCCCTCCCAGTTTCCCCGCCTCTGAAAAAACTTTTAAAAGGGAATGATGGTGTTTTCCAAACTCCATTGTCCCTTTTTTTATACTTGCAAATTTATGTAATAAAGCCCCATTTTGTGAACTTCAAAACCAATATGTCATGTTTTAACACTTTTAAACCCCTAGATATGTATATTTATATACCAAGACAAGACATAAGCCAGTCAGTTTAAGGTGGCTTTGGTCTGGAACCACCATGGGTCTTCACCATCTGGGGGAAAACGTCTGGGAATCCTAGAAAGACACAAAGTCAATCAAAATACAGTTGGGAAATGGGACCTATGATCAAAGCAAATGGCTAAAAGAGGGTAGATGAAAGAATTCAGAACACTTAAATAAGCGTGCAATGCTTGGGAAAGAGGAGGATTTAAGCACTAGTAAATATGTGAATGGAGGCAAGGCATACTTTTCTGAAAAAGGACTTAAGGACCAATAGTTTTTCTAGAAGTAGAGCCTGATTGCTTTTCACTGTTGAATGCTGAAGAAAGAGAGTTATCAAATGGGGGGGGGGGGGGTGTTTTAGGCTTATGTTACTACAATAGCTGCTAATGATATTGTAAGATTTTCCAGCCGAAAGTCCTCAAACGCAAGCAAAAATAAATCACAATGGCATAGTGTATAGCTTCGCAGTGAAAGATTTTCCAATTTTGATTATTTTTAAATTTTAAAAAGAATAAACCTACCATCCTAACTTAACTACAGAGGTAACAACAGGCGTATAAATGACTGGAAAGTGACTGTTGATGTACAGATGAATCCTCTGCAAAATCTTCTCTTCCACTTGAGCGCTATCTTGGAGTAAAATACCTCCTTAGCTCTAGAAACTATCCATTACTCTGTCCAACCACTCTCCCCTTCAGATCCCACAAGTTCTGCTTGTCAAAACTTTCTTCACATGATCCAGATGATTGATTAGCATACAAAAAAGGAAACTGCAGCCCTCCTTTGAACTGATGCAGCAAGAGATTTCCCCTTGACTTTTATCTTGGTACGGAAAAAGGATGGCAGTACCACAGATGAACATCATGTTTTACAGCAAATCAAAAGGGCAATGCTGCTGACCAAGAATTGTCAACTTGTGTGATTTGTTCAACCGGGTGCTGCCCCTCTACCCATTCCCCCTCCCCCAGAATATGACTGGTATTAAGGACCATAAAGCAAATGATAATAGCTGGGCCTTCTTTTAATTGGCTTTGAAACGAAATGTGTTTTTCCCCCCAAGGATGCTCTATCTGTTGCCTACTAAAGTATCCTGATTTTGGTAATTTCAAAATTATAGACCTGAAATCAGATTAACATTTTTAAAAATAGATTGCTTCCAGAGCAAACCAGTTTTCTTAAAAGCCCTTTCAAGCTTTGATCATTGTCAATTTTTGCTGTCAACCAAACACATGCAAACCAGACTTTGAGTTAGCATGATTACCTTTGATCACATGCATGAAACTACAGCATGCAGAGAAAAACCAATGTCTTTTATGACTGTTGGCTCAACCTAGAAAGGATACAAGTTGGGATTTTCATTACAGTCCAAAGGAATACCAAGAACTAGGTTGGAAAGGGACAATCATCAAGGAAGTTTCCTGTCATTGCTCTGAGTGTAGAAGAGCAATTAAGAAAACAATTCAATAGTGATGAACACCATAATGATTGTATATACTGCTTCAGTTATTGTGGAAAGAATAATATATCTATAAATTAAACTAGATGTTCTTAGGTGCTGTTAAAGAACTCCACTATAATTGATCCAACAGTCATTCTTGTTTTATTCCTCCTATAAAATTCTTTATTTTTAAGTTCTTTTGAAATTTCCATCAAATTATCCTAAAAAAAATCTCGGCAATTTGAAGCATCTCTTGCTAAGTCTGGTAGAAGGGGACAAACCAGTTATTCATAATTTCTGCTTTGTATAATTTGTTGCCATTTGCAGATATATTTCATATAACACAGATGCTTGGGGGGAGTATTCTTGTTCTGAAATTTAAAAAATGGAGGGTGAAGGAGAAGAGCCTTTTCATTTACAGTACACTTACTGGAGCAAATCAGCAACTTCTAAATATTGTCAGACTCTAAATTTACTCATAGCCACTATGACAGGTAATGCAAGAAGATGGGAGTTGTAATCCAATAATATTTTTGTGAACATCAAATATATTCCCTTAGCATAGAAAAATTTCTCCCAATAGCAAGCAGCATGTGGGAAAAAGCTTGTTAAATAAGTGCTTTCATGCAACTTGCCTTACGAAAATTACATTTCTTCACAGTGGATCAATTAAAGTCCACAGGTCTTCAGAAATCAAATGTCTTTTTTAAGCAGTGCTTGCTGCATTGCAGTGAGTGAGCTTAATAGCAGACACACGTTCTTATAGCTAGTTCTTATGACAAGTCTGCTATTTCTGAATTACAACTCCCAGGATCCCTAACAGCTTGATGATTAGACTCATGTGGTTGAGTGCAAATCGTAATTCTGCAGTATCTGAGGTGCTAAAGAGTTGAATAAAGCACAACTAGTAACTGAATAGTAACTATTGAAAGGAGTGTACTTGCTTCTGGCTATGATTTCTGATGTGTGATGCTTCTTTCAAATACACAAATATTACATAAAGATGTATGAGATATAGGTCAAAATATACATGTTCCCACTTCTGCTGAACTGGTGTCCTTTCACGCAATTGTCTTTCCTAAAAAACACCTGCATGCACCATAAATAAGTACATCAATTCCTTTATTTTTAAATATGCCTAGAGCCATACCTCTATCTCACAAATTTCTACATTTACAAAAAACATTGGAACAACCAGGCCAATTGGGCTGAACACAAAGGTAAATTTGCTTCTTCCCCAGCAACTCTGGACAAATTTTTATGGTGTGACAAAATCATGGAGGTTGAAGGTGAGATGGGCAAAAGAGAGGCAATAGTTACTGTTTGAAAAAGAGAAAAAAAGAATGTAACTGATCCAATAAAATTAAAAGAACTTAGCATATAAGAAATTAATTAAGTCCGATTATTTTAGTAGGATGACTATACAGCCTAAAGTCAAAAGTTAATTTTAGGAACAAACAAAAAATAGATAAGCTATTGCCTTTAAAATACATCATTTCAATTAAAGAGAACTGGCATTCTGCAGGCTTTCAAGGCAGTTTTGGCTTATGTCTTAAATTATCCAAAGCATGCAGTTTTATCTTGAACTTGAACCTGGTTCACAAAAATTCTCAGTACCAAAAAGAATGGATGCATATGTAACATAACAGTCCTTTCAAAAGCTCTCTACTATATCAAAATTTCTCCTTCAAAGGAAGAAATATACTTCAAATATTAAAGCCTAGCATTTCAGCTCTAGCAGGAGAGACATTTGAAGTAGAAGGTTGTACTGCTTGTACACTGGAAATCTCTGGACCTGCATTAACTTCTATACTAAATCAGCAGCCATGATTGTTAAGGTGGTCACAAGGCTTCTACGCCTTAAATTTCAATGGCAAAAACTTGGCCAAATAATGAGCATGTACAGCAGAATGTATCATTTTACATCCCCAAGTTTGAGATTTCAAATTTCACAAATTTATCTGTATTCAATTACATTTCTTTTTGTTTTGAGGTGAGGTGAAGTGATGGGAGACTTTTTAAACAGCATATTCCATATAGGATGGAAATCTTTGCTTCCAACTTGTTAATTATTATGAAATTCTAAAACCACGGATGACGGTATAACTAAAGGAAGAAGAGGGAACAGATTAGAGTTGATATTAACTTAAAATAAATAGGAATGATGAGGGATGTAGATGGGGGGAAAAAAGAACAGAAAGAAAGGCCAGAGTTAATTTTTCTCTTATTATCTCCAACCACTACAATACAATCACAAGCCTTGCTTGGCCAGGGAAGCAGAAACTTCATCGGCCAATGTGGCCAGTTGAGGGGAGTCCACCATGTTGATGCTTCCAGTCGAAGAGACATTGCTAAGGCGACGAGGAGAAGCATCTCCAGAAACAGTGGGTGATTTGTAGACAATTTCAGCTCCATGATCAGTCTTGGCTTTGGCGTTCTCACGAAAGGTCAGTTTGTGGCTCTCAATCTGAAATGAGACAAAGTGAAATGGGGGGATAGAATGAGGCAGGGAATTAAAACCTTCCCTTTAGTCATATGTTTGTAGAGCCAAAATGGTACACCCCATGGAAATATTCCCATATTTTAATGCGTGATTCTAAGAATAAACTGGGATCCTTCTTGCCAATCAGAAAGTTTTAATTATCTATGGTTACTCGACCAAGATATCCTGACATACCACTACTATATAAAAGTCCATGCTACAAATTACTCAGATATAGGATATAAGATATAATAAACCTTTCTGTAAAAATAGTAACTTTTTACAAAAACAGCTTTCCAGACCCAATAAAGGAAATACTATGCTCATCTGAATTCTGTATGATAGATTGGACTCAATATTTAGATACACAAAGACTCCTTAAAATACTTTGCAGATGAATGTGAGGGGTGATGGTGAGTAGGACTGATTGTATCACGAGAAACTGAGGGGGAAGCCCTAAAAAAATTAGGTAAAGTCTCCTTCAACAAGCACAACCTGCCTTCTTCAAATAGGACAATCTTCCTCTGCCACCCCAGTTGCACACACCTTCATTCATCCAACCCAACATTAAGAGGTGCAGAATTCCTGTTTTTTATCACATTGGGTAGCCTAACATCAACGTTCTTCAATACTCATTTAATACTGACAACTTTTTTCCAACTGGAAAAAGAAAGAATAGGAATGAAATTATTCTAGCCACCCAGCCACCCAACCAGCTTTGGGCATCTAATTCCCTTCTTGCTCTCACAAAGCTTATGACAACAGGTAACTACTTACTGACATCACATGGGTGCAAGTCGGGGAGTGGGCTCTCCTCAGGGATGGAGGGCTCCGTGATGGGGGAAGGAAGCCCAGCCTTATTGGGGCAGTTTTGTACACGGTTCTTGTCTTCCTTGCCCTTCTCTCTCTGCATGTGGGTGGAGAAGGTCAGTGGGATGCAAAATAGCATCATCAAATAAGATGACAATGAAACCAAAACTTTTCAATGGGGAGGAAGGGACATATGGAACTGAAGAAAGAGAAAGCAGCAGGAAGTATGAAAAAGAAGCCACAGTAACTGAAGATGAAGAATGTAAGAGCTAAAGAAGAATCACATAATACCGACTTGATTCCGAATCTTACAAAGGATGGCTGTCACTAATAATTCATTAAGGACTATTAACCTGCAATGACTTAATAAATCAGCAAGATCAAGCAATTTTTGCAGCCTAGCCTATAGAAAGGATCATTAATTTGCCCTTCAAAAATTGAGTGATATCTCTTTGAAGCAAGCAATAAAGGAAAGATCTATGGACAAAATGGGAGGTCTCGGTTCCTCCCTCACCAGCTTTTCCTCATACATGTTACATGGACTGCAACACTGGAAAAACAGATGATGTCGGACTCAGTTTCAATTACACCCAATTCAAATAATGATAAAGCCCCGCTTTCAGTGGGTCTAATTCTTTCTACAGTTTATCCCCTATGCCACTCGTCACTAAGGGGCCATGATGTTGTCACAAGGCAGTCCGGGAACGCTTAAAGAAATGTTATGATTTAAATCTAAAGTCTTGGGGGTCTCCGTGGGCATAAGAGGTGTTTAAAGTAGGTCCATGAAGAAAAAGTTGAGAACCACTGCCCTTAAAAAGATAATGTATGTGAAGGTACACTCCAGTGGTGGGTTTCAAAAATTTTTACTACCGGTTCTGTGGGTGTGGCTTGGTGAGCATGGCATGGTGGGCTGTATATGGATACTGTAAAATCTCCATTCCCTCCCCAATCCAGGGGAAGGTTACTGCAAAATCCCCATTTCCTCCCAATCAGCTGGGATTTGGGAGGCAGAGAATAGATGGGGGTGGAGCCAGTCAAAATTTTTACTACCAGTTCTCTGAACTACTCAAAATTTCTGCTACTGGTTCTCCAGAACTGGTCAGAACCTGCTGAAACCCACCTCTGGTACACTCATTATCAATTTGTAATTTGTTTTCAACTTTACTAATGTTCTTTACTTCCAGATGTTCAACAGCCATAAAAGGAGATGCCGAATGTAACAATGGACACATTTCAAAGTCTCTTAAAGATAAATCTGGAAATGGGATGAACTATATAACCTTATATCTACATTAACCTTTCTCATTTGTCCAGAAAAAGAGATAAAGCTGAGGTGCTATGTGGGACTGATAATCTCTGCTTTACACCAGTAATTTGAAGCAGAAACTCAGTTATTAAATGACAGAGTCATAAGTTTAAAAAAAAAAGCAGTTTTGGCAGTCCCAGTTGTCATTGTTAAGCAAATCGTGTGTGATCATTAAGCAAGGATCTTTAACTACCGGATCTCTAACTACCACTTGTTCAGCGCCATCTTAAGTGTGAATGGTTGCTGAACAAATGGTTGGGAAACTAGGATTACCTGTAAAGCCAGAAATAATATCACCAAATGTTTCTAGCTAACTGATATTTGGTGACTGGATTCAAACTATGGCAGCCATTTTATGACTGGGCAACCCTTTCTTCAACTGCAGCTATTTTCCTTAAGTGCTATTCATGTGTTCTCGAAGTATGGGACCAAAGCTATAATTAAGCACATCTACTGACCTACCGAATTATCCCAACTGTGATTCAGAAAATTCAGAAGGAAGAAACAATGCAAAAAGGAGAAAGAAATGCAAAAGTTGTGTCAATATCAGTGAGAGAAGGATAAGGAAGCAGAAAAGTCCTCCCATCAGAAGCCAGAACACTCATTGGAAAGAGCTAATGAGAAACAAAAAGTTTTATAAAGTTATTAAAATGAGATGCATCTGAGTGGAAAGGACTGAAATGCATGTGAGTGGAGCCTCCCTCCCCAAGAGAGGAACAACAGATGAGGCACATACAAACAAAAGAATAACTCGCATTAATGGGTCATTCTCAGATTGTTGCTTCAAAGTCCATGCTACATTTTTGTTGCTAGCCCTGAAACTGAATATAGCAATCTAAACTGGGATACCAATTTACAAGAAAAATAACTAGATTTAGATAGCTTGTGATTTCCATCTCAAGTTGATACAGAAAATAGATGAAACCTTTTACTGCACAAAGATAAATATAACAACTACCACCAGCAGCTGTTGCTGAAGGTATACCTAGGGTAGCCACTTGAAAAACTGACTGGAGTGGGGTGATTCAGGAGGTTGATTCAGTCATATGAACATCCTGGTCCAAAGAATTTTTTAATTTATTTTATTCTTTATTGCTCTACTTTCTATAATAACACCAAGATATTGTGTTATTATTATTATTATTATTGTGTTAGTTTTAAAATGTTCACAATCAATAAAAAATAAAGTATTATACAATACTTTTGTTAGAAACCCATCATTAACAATTTGAAAGAGCTATAATATTTCTTTTCCATATTGCTACTGCAGTAAAAACGAAGCTTCTTAACCCCCCCCCCCCAACTAATGGTAATCTTAAAAATCATACATTGCATTCTGTTGACACCATGTTCCACTTTCTACTATACCATTGTCTTAATAATGCATACTGGAGGCACAAATTGAATCGCTTTAATAATGCCTAAGGAAAGTATTTGTTTTCTGAAGACTTGTTACAGAAATAGAGTAGTTGCAAATAAAACAGTAGCCTTGAAAATTGCTTAATTATTATAATTATATGGTTGTTAGTATATTTCCAATTTTAAATTACTATGAATCAACCAAACAAACAGAAACTTACCAGATTTAACTTCTCTTTTGCCACCTAGTGGGATACTTGGGCTTGATGAGATTTATATGGCTCTTTGTTATCAGATGTAATTCCAGACATATTTTCATTTCTCTCTCAATTGCTTGTAATATTGCAGTTTTTATATTTTTGAGCACAGAAAATCTTAATTTACACAATTCAGAAAGTTGATGTTGCTTCAGTAAAGGAGTTTCTTAACCAGTCAGAGTTTTAAATTTTTTTGAAAGTTTTCAAAATTTTCAATGTGTTTGACAGTAAGTGGTATAGTCTCATTATTGTTAGTTGCAATAATGAATATATTTGAGATCACAATATTGCCTTTTCTTACTTGTCACAAATCAATTTCTTTTCTCTCAGTTTTTATTTGAATAAGACATTTTGAACATCTCTGCATATACACTCTAAGTAAGATAACTCTGCTAGTGACTCACAATTTTCTTCTTGCTCAGACAGAAAGCATCTCACTCTGTTTCTGATGTAATAATATTTTTCCTCTTGATAACTCTTCTGTGTGAAGGAATCACATGGCTTGTTTCACTTCACAAAGTTTGGTAAACAGACTCAATTGAAGTGTCCTACTTTTAACTCAGTTCATTGTTTTTACAATTTGTCCTTTCAACTCAAAGCCAATTGTTTTTTGAATCAATGTTGTAATATCCCAAAGGTGCTTTTTCAAAAGGCAACTGGACCGTTTTTCCTTGAAGACATTTCGCTTCTCATCCAAGAAGTTTCTTCAGTTCTGGAAGTCCTCAAGGCAAAACAAAGTCCAATTGGATTTTGAAAAAGCACATTTGGAACAACCATGGCCTGAATGACTGAGAAACTCCATAGACATTTAGTTATATTATTATAATACTTATAACTAGTGTTGTTCAATTTCTTTAACTTCAACCTGTGTGATTTCACCTCTGTAAATGCCTACCATTCACTAGCTGGGGGGTGGGGGTGGGGAAGAAACACTTGTCCTTGGGATAATCTTCCTTCAGCTCACTCACCTGAAAACTCTTCAAAACACATTCACTTTTACAGATTTCCTCAAAAGCATCAATTCCGCAATCATTCACATAAGAATGAATTCTTATTTGCAAACAGAATCATTATTTCTGCTGTAAAAGTAATTTCTGAGTATATAATTTATAAGCAGTTGTAAGAATTTACCATACAATTATCATAATGCACCTTGTCATCTTCTGTAGCATTCTTGAGAATCATCAGTATAGGGAGTGATGCAGGATAAGGCTTTTTTTGCACACCTGTGAGCAGATGTGTCCTCAAACAGGCTCTTTTTTGTGGACATTAAACTGGCAAGTTTTTAACAAACATACCTTCAATCTGGTCAGATTAATCCAACTCAAACTTTGGAATACAAAGCTAATACCTTTAAGACAGGTAATTAGTGCAGATATTCCAACATTGGCTCCTGATTGGCAGACTAAATTGTACCATTCCTGGTACAATTGATTGGCAAACTAATTTGTACCACTCCTGAAGAGCAACCCTAGGTAGAGCACACTGCAGAAATGTAATGCTAATCAAGGATTGGATTAAACAAGATTTTAAAAACAGACTTTTTGGGAATGTTTGCGACTGAAATCCAAAACATTCTTGGGAAAACTTCTTTCTATGGGAACCAGTATTTGGCAACAAGATGCTCCAGATTTTCAGGAACAGCGTGACCCAGAACAAAACAAAGCCTTAGCCATAATTAACTAACAGTGCTCCATTTTGCCTTGTTTCATCATCAAGAAGTGCAATACTGTGAGTGCTCAGAGGCAAACAATTCCACTGAATTTCTTCCTATCCAGCCCAGGTTATCTACCAGCCTGAACCAGGTTGAAAGTCCCATTAAAACAGCTATGTAATTAACTTCTAAGTACATTCCACTGACTTCAACTTCCCTGAAAGCTGTCCTTACAGAAAGACTGTATTCCATCATTTTATCTGTTTCCCTATGAAGATGACAGCAATTGGTAATATTTACACTCTGTGGAAGATAGCACACTAACTCTTTCAACAACCTAGAAGCAATTATTTGAGCACATAATGATCAAAAGGGATTTTTTAGGGTGATCTTTCAAAGACAGAGCAAGGAGATTTGTGAAATTTGAGATAATCTTCAAAGGTACCATATGGTATCTTCATATATGAAAACAATATTAAATCATCAAAACAGCTAGATTTATTGTAGATGTCATTATCCAGTGGGGCCAAGAAATATTTCTCCCCCCTTCTGCTGTCTGAAATATTAATTGCTGTTGCATTTCTTTTGACATATACAGGTGTACTTAAAAGCAGGGGTTATGTTATGTTTATTTCTCTGATGATCCTAATGTTCTCCTCTTTTGAACTACAAAAGAGAAATTCCTATTTTAGCAGTAGATCTTGCTGAAAAAGAAGATGGTCAGATATCTTTAAAAATACTGTAGTTGGAGAAGCAGAGTTTCCACAGCTAGTGTAGAAAAATCAGAATAATTTCCAAGAGCATGATTTGACTTTTCTTAATATTCTGGCAAGTATCAGAGCTGGCAGAAATGTATTTTTAAAAATCTAAGAATGAAAAAAACTTATTTACGAACGTGGTGATAAATATCTTTATCCTGGCATTGGCCTTCTATAGAATGCTTTGGTAGTGGGATATGGTCACTGATTAAAAATGAAAGTTGAGCTTTCCCTGCTCCAAAACCTTTTAACACAGCAGATGTTCAGTAAGACAAGAGACAAGACAAAACAAGACCAAGTCAAGACCATAGTAGCATGACATGGATATTTCTGGATCTGGTGTGCTTTTGTGATTTATCCACACTGTTGTAATAATATTTTCTGTGCCAGTAAAAAATGTTTGTTCTATAGAAGAATCCTTGTAAGGATTAGAGAATATGGAGATGTATCAAAGGGATAATATCCAAAACAGGAAGTCATCCATCCTTGTCAGTGTTCCAAATGCCTCAAAATCTTGCAGAATTGAATATTTAGTTATTTCCTGATTATTTCTCTCACATTCTCTCCTCTAAGAGAATATAGTTATTGTTCAAGACCATTCCTAAATAAACATACTCTGTCTAAATAACTCCAAATGTGAAACTACCAGAGAAACATTTAGATTTTCCTGCTGCCAGTTCAACAAGAAATATCATGAGAAGTATTTAAAAGAGTATCAATACACTATCTAAAATCTGGTTTGAGAAAGAGGTGAGAAGATGGGATCATAAAGTAAAAACTAACAGTTGATTAATACTATGTTTCATCTTCAACTTCACTGCATAAGTTTGTGCTTATTGCTTCTATACTCACTCTTATAAAGGAACAAGTATATCTGATGAGCTGCTGGGTAGCTCATGTCTGTACACATCTGAAGGTGCGTGTTGGAAAATGTACCAAAGCTATATGAAAAGAGGGATGCCTTCTTTAGCAAAGGCATTCCATACAAGGAAAAATTTATGTGTGTCTTGCCTTTTTTCTCATGGCCAACCGTTTTTGAGGGAGATCAACCTGAGTTTATGTGAGCTTGTATATAGCATCTATTAGCTCTTAGTTGCTTCTTTACAATTAAGAACAGCTGCTGGTTTGGTCAATGTCTTAATATGCTTCAGTTGACACTAGGAATATTTACAGATATTGTGCTATGAAAATCGGGACCTAGTAAGAATTGTGTTAAGACTTAAATTAGCACCATTCCAGAACTAGAAGATTTGATAGAGATACCATTTCTCAAAGCTTAATGCAATTATTGCCCTATAGCTTCCTAGGCAAACCAGCCCATATCACCTACACAACTAAAAATAGCAAAAGAAAAATCTTTTTACCTTCTTATTTCCTCCTCCGGGAATATGGGTGATGTTATCTAATGACCCAATTTTTGATTGCACTTTATCTTTGAAATCCAGTTTCTCAGATTTCACCTCTACCAGTCCACCACCTAAGGAAAAATGAGCAGGATTAACAGATATCAAAATGAAAATATAATGATGACTTCTGAAGAAAATACTTTTTTATTTGTAGGTTTGTCAATACTTCTTTCCCTCAAACAAGTGTTGTGTTTGTCCACTTAAGCATTTGAATATATGATTTCTGCCCCAATATCCAAATTCATTTATGCAAGTCTCACACAATTTACAAGAAATTTTGGATCTCGAAATTTACATTTAGTACAGTAATAGTAGTGGTGGTAGTAACAGTATTGGTAGTAGTAGCAGTAGTAGTTGCTGCAACATACATTCTAAATTTAAAATAATGAAATATATTTTACTGGAAGGCAAACAGGAAAAAAAAACAAATTGGAGTGTATTGAATTTGTGCTTCATATTAAGATACCTGTTTTAGGAAGAGCTACAGTTTTAGATAAATAATTTTAAAATTAAATGTTACTAAGCTTGCAGGACCTACACATGCAATGCAGCACTTTTAATAATCTAAACCAGGGGTGTCAAACTCGATTTCACTGAGAGCTGGATCAGCATTGTAGTTGTCCTCTGAATGCCAAGGGAGGAGGAGGGGCATGGCTGGGGTGGTCACGGATGACTGGGGTTGGCCAGCTTGATGTCACTCATGTGAGTGGTGCCTGTGGGGGCCAGGGAGGGTTGGGGAAGGAATCCAGGGGTCTCCGGTAGGTGGGGTGGATGGCTCATCCCACACAATGAGGTGAGGCAAGACAGGGGGTAGGACAGCTACAGCCAGTGTGCCTTCAGTTGCTTTCAGTGCACTTGGTTTTCCACCCTACCCCCACCAGGCTGATCTGGTCTGATGGGGGGGATTGATTTCCACCTTCTCCGCTGTGCCATGAACGGGAATTGATTATCTCCCAAGCCCAGCTGCTATCAAAGTAAATCCCAGGCACTTCGCTGCAATGGACAGATGAAAAGCCTAGCTTTAGTCTGAAGGATGAGGAGCAAGGAAATGTGGGAAAGCAGCCAAGTGAGAAGCGCCCAACCGGCCAGGCATGGAAGCACACAGTCGCCAGCCCTGGTATCTCTCTCTCTCTCTCTCTCTCTCTCTCTCACACACACACACACACACACACACACAGATTGAATCTGATCTCTCATGCTCTTTCTGTCTCACTACTGTTGCAGGGGTGGCGCTTCAGTGCCTGGCCAGCGGGGCGCTTCTCACTCGGTTGCTTTCCATCTTTCTTCTCCCCGCTATGCTTTTCATCTGTCCATTGCAATGCAGCATCCAGGATTTTCTTTGACAGCAGTGGGGCTTAGGGGATGGTCAATCCCTGTTCGTGGCATAGCGGAGAATGCAAAAAGTAATCGCCCCATCAAACCAGACCAGCCTGGCAGGGATGGGCTGGGAAACCAAGCAGCACTGAAAGCAGCTCTCTCTTTCTCACACACACAGAGAAGTTTGATCTGATCATTCTCTCACTCTCTAACGGTACCTCATGACAGTGGCAGCAGCCATGCTCTAGCCGGTGGCCTGTACTCCTTTGTCCTCCATGCCACCATTGCCTCCCTTTGTTTGTCTTCATTCTTTGCCACTTTTTCTCCTTGCTTGCTGCCATAATGGAGCAGGAGGATGAGAGACACATCGATGCAGTGGCTACAAAGCGAGGCAGTGGGGGAGTGGAAGATGAAATGAGGTGGTGGTGGTGGTGGTGGCAGAGGGTGCGGAGCTGCCCCATGTACCAGCTTACCTGAGCGCCCCGCAACCAGGCCATCAATATCATGTCAACTGCCTGGCCTCATGGTGGCAGCTCCAGAAACACCATCCAGGACCCTGCATAGCCACCAGCCCACTTCTCTTTGCTCACCGCCGCAACAGAGCAAGAGGCTGAGTATGGTGTCCTAGACAGTACTGCTGGAGCCGCCACTCTGCACCCCCTGCCTTGTTTCATCCTCCAACCCTCACTGCCTCACTTTTTGGCTGCTGCACCTGTGCATTGCTCAGCCACCTGCTCCATTACAGCGGCAAGGAAAAGAAGTGGTGAAGAATGAAGAAGAATGAAGCAAGGCAGTGAGGGGGTGGAGGACGAAGCAAGGCAGGGAGTGCAAAGCTGCCTCACCCACCCCACCCTAGCTTACCAGAGGGCCCTTGTTCTGACCTAGGCTTCCCCAGCAGCATGAAACTGAGTACTCGTCCTGATAAACCCCTTTTATTTAATTTACAGTGAATTCCTCTCCAGCAAAGTCTTTCTTCTCCCACAGTCCTTCAAGATAGTTCACAATTACCGACCTTTATCAGGCTTGGACACTGGCCAGGCCGATATCTTTCAGATGCTGCAATACTTAGCAAGAATGCAGTAATGAACTAATTGTCTCCTGCAAACTCTACTCCCCTTTCACTCCTCTTTTACTCCCTCTGGGAGGGGTCATTCATCATCCATCTGTGGCCTTACTCTCAAGTCGACCCTTGTTCTTTAGCTGTTCCTTCATGTGGCAAATCTGCTTCACTGATGTCTGACTCCAAAGGCAGCTGATAACTGGCATACGGCCCTGGCCCCCTCTCTGCCTCCGATGCAGAGCCTTCATTAGAGCCTTCCCCAGACTCCAGGACTGGCCCATGTTCTTCCCCAACCTCCTCATTGTCTGAATCTTCTGCCAGATCCGCTGGCCACTGGTGGGCCACAACAAACCTTCAGCCAGGCCACCCATGTCAAACCTCCACCCCCAGGGCAGCCACATCTCTTCATTAACCTGCTTTCCAGCTCCATTCACCACCGCCATGTGCAGAGCAACAAAAGTAGTCTGTTGGACTATGGTAAAAAAAATAGTTCAGACCTTCCAACTTCTGACAAAAAAAAAAAATCTTGCAAAATTGGAAGGTTTGAACTATTTTTTTTTTATCAGTCATACAGATTACTTGTATTGCCCTGCACGGGTCTTTGTTCATGTGCACTGGCCTCCTGTGTGCGCATGTGCCCGCTTCCTCCTGTGCATGCGCATGCATGCCAGGATGGCATGGGCCAGGCCAAAGCGACGTGGGCTGGCCCTTTACAATTTCCAGGATGGCCGAATGGGCATCTGACCTCATAATGGGCCGGATCTGGCCTTCAGGACCTTGAGTTTGACACCCCTGATGAAAACTGATGAACCCCAATTTTTCTACACTGCCCCTTTTCTCTAGCTTCCTGTTTTCTAGGCCCCCTGCATAACTAAGAGATAAAAACAGGCAGGGCTTATATAAGACTCAAAGAACTCCTGGATCATTCCGAGAGCAAATTGCATCCCCTACTAAAAGTCTGGAAATTGATGTTCTAAATTACAGCAGAGAAGTCTGGTGCACATCGAGGAAGGACTTCCAGATTTCATCCTGCAACAACACTGCACCCAAAATGTTTCCCTTAAAAGGAAGACATTTGGAGTGATTCCTATAGAAACCACTTGGGTGAATTTGTTGTTCATTTAATTTTACAGTTAATTAAACATAGGTTTTTTTCCCCCTGTTATTCTGAAGTAATAAATTGATAGGAATTCTGTACATCAGAGGTGAGCAACTATAGCCCTTTTATGATTTGTGGACTTCTATTCCCAGAATTCAAAAGCTAACATGGCTGGCTCAGGAATTCTGGGAGTTGAAATCCACAAGGACTTCCATAAAAGGGCCATAGTTGCCCACCCCTGCTGTACATGAAAGATCCATTATTTTGTAGACACTCGATTAAACAACAGCATGAATAAACATATAGAAGGAGTAATTTCTCTGATCTCATCTATCAATTGCAATTATTGATTGTTCTCTAAATAACTCTTTATCCCTTGCAATTACCTTTATCTTCATCATCTCAGTGTTTTTTAAAGGCAAAATAAAAATAAAACTAACATTTACCCAAAGACAAACAACACTATATATCTTACAAAGATACTTCAACAATAAAATACATAGATATCACCTGGTTTGTGATGAATGTTATCCAGAGACCCACATTTGGATGTTACATGGCTAAGATCCACTGGCTTGTATACAATTTGTATCTGTGAGAAGAAAATGAAAAAAAAAACCTATACACTATGGGATTGGAATTTATTTTAAATTTTAAAAAAATTACCCAAAATATGCTGGAAAAGTGAGACATACAAAATACTGGAACTTGTTTGGAAAAGAAATATAGTTGGAAGAATTATTTAACCAAGCAAGACTGAATAAAAGCTTTCTGCAAGAAACTGTGAAGCCAAAAAAATGGGTTATCAAATTTTCTCCCAAGCATGCACAGATTCATTTTGTGATTTTAAGAAGATTCATTTAAAGATTCATGGGAAAATAAGAACCATTACCCATAAAATAGTTGAGCCCATGTTTTCAAATAAGTAATCTATTCTAAAAGTTAATTATCTTGTTTTTTAGAATTAACTATTCAGTTCTATTTTGCCTTTCACATTCATGCTGTTTCAGGTTTTTTTAATAGCATAGGAACCCAAATATTTCAGTCATTTATAGGCTATCTATATTCTTAGAGTTAGAATATTTCACAGAGAAAGTCATACTTTAAAAATAATTGTTGTACTCATCTCTGAAGATCTCGCTATTCTTGCAAAATTACCCCTTATGTGACACTGCATTTCCACAGCATGCAAAAACTATTATACCTCCAGAAGATGGAGATTTGAAACTGAGGGCACTTAGATGAACGTAGAAAGTGGAGAGGAGAGAAAGAAAGAGAGTGTAATCAAATAAACTATATCACATAGAAATCATTTAAAAGTACAACAACAGAAACTGAGCTAAATACCTTTTTTGATGTAAAACTTAAGGTTTATGTCCACAAAACTGAAAGAACAGAAATAATCAATGTGCATTGAAAAGGCTGGGGGGAACGGGGGAGAATTATTTTTTTAAAGGATCTTTTTAAAATGCAACTGAAAAAGCATTTGGAACAATGTGGTATTATAATCACAATAGAGTCAAGTTATCGAGAAATAAGACATGCACAAAAGGCACAAATATAAACAAAAATACTTACTAGCTGTTATTAGGTTACAACAAATGACACTGCAGGAAGGCATACAACTGGAAAAAAGACATACAATATAGTCCCAAAGGGTGGGGACCAAATCCATCTTTGCTGTGCATTTTGCTCCAAAGCTGAGCAGGTACCAAGATACTGATTCCCTTGTAACCCTCAAGACAAGGATTCTGGACATTGGAAACTGATTAACCTATCACAGAAAGCAACCACAGTCCTGAGCAAACTGATGCTATATTATGCTATGGTGGAACTCACTCAAGGCAATCATGATTACAACTTACAACTCTTATCTGGCCTTTTTCTCCTATAGGGATGCATTGGGAATTTTTTTCCTGGAATGTTTTTCTCTGCTGCCCCAAGCTAGATCCAGTCCATTTTCAAACTTTTCCCATCATCTTTGCTACTCTTCTATTTAGTTTTCAGACATTTGTCACACTGATGGACAGATGGATAAACAATGTCTTGACCCCATTACATAACTTCTTTGCAATATTTTTTTTGGATTAGAAAAAATAAAAAAGGTATTTATGATTTAAAACCAGGATCATTTTATCAATCCATTTACCTATGAGGAAATCATTCAAGGATGATGGCTTGAGTTACGACAGGCTATACCAGAAATTCTCAGGTTGCTGACTAGCTAGAAGAACATTTCAAAGTCAACGGGATGCATCAACGGGATGCATTTGAACATATTCACACATATACAAAAAAACCCAATGAGATTACTATAATCATTTGACCTCACTTCAGAAGTACTCTTCATGTCAGATCTACATAAATTACTCAAATAGAAGCCATATGTTAAGAGAATAACCTTCCACAAATCAGACAAAAGGCCTACCGCTGTTACTCATCTTTCACACAAAAAACATTTAAGAAAATACCCCTGGTAAATAACCCAGGTAATTTATTTTTAAAATTACCATTGAATAACTATGGCTTGCCAATTAAAAGAAAAAAAAGGAAAGTTTTTTAAAAATCTCAAGACAAAAATGGCATGTTCCCTTAGATCACAGGTAGGGACTTCATGACTTATGGACTTCAACTCCCAGAATTCTGAGCTAGCCAATCTGATCATCTCCTTTTTTTAACCTCTGCACTTCTTTCCTGATTTGCTTTGTTTCCTCAAAACCCAATATAATGACATAGATCATACAATGTGTTTTCTTCTGTAAAATGTGATGCTTAGTACTAGTACTTCATCCTCTCAAGCCTCCTCTAGCCACTCTACTCCCTGAGGAAGTCCTTCAGTTCCCTGGCTATTTCTCTCAAAATGTACTGCCTACTTCACCATCCAAAATCAATGGATTCTTTCTTCTTCTCTGTTGAAAGGCTACAAATCACTGAAAAGGAGGTAGCACACAGCAAGGATAGAAAGTACATATATCAAGTGTAGATGTGTGATGCACATTTACCTGATAGACAAAGGGGAATAAGGAAGGAAGAGGGCAAGGAAGGACTGAAAACAAATTCATAATCATTGTACGTGAGCCTCACATTGTCCACAAGTTCTATGTCAAGAATTTAGAAATTAACCTCCTTCAAAACTTACTTTATGAAAAAGACATGCTAGAGAGATCTAATGAAAAATGTTTTCATTATTCATACATTTTTAACTTGGTAAACTACAGGATTGCTGCTGTGAGAATGACAGTACTGTCACAATTTAATTCCCTTTGCAGACTCTAATAATCTAAACAGCATTGGCTAAATTTCTAGAATGCTGCATATAATGGAAAAGAAGAATAGCTTTTTAAAAAACAATATTTTAGAATGATATTTATAGAAATTGTTGCAGAGGCAAAATCTAATAAAAAACTTTCTCAGTTTCCATATATATTGTAGATCTATAAAATAATAAAGCTTCTTCCATTTCGTAAGTAGTACTCCATGATTTTTCTTTTAATATTTTCATCAGTAATTAGTAGCCTATGTTACTAAATGCAGCATTGTTTCAGTTATGTTTATAATGTAATCAACTGACTACATAGTATTATAATTATAGGAGAAGTAGCCTTTATAGTTGTAGAGTGAATTAAAGAGAAACGTAAATATGTTAAAGCCATACCCACAAATAATGGTTGTAACTGTACATGTGGAGTTGCCAATAATTGGAAAAAGGTCACAAAATTAGTTTGAGAAAATAGAACACGATCGGAGAAATAGTGGCTGAGGATGATTTGGAGCTGTGTCTGGCACACAAATGAGGCAGACATCACTATGCTAGAATAAAAAAGACTGGTAAGATGGGATCTATAAAAAAGGTGCTTTGTTCATTGTAACTCAATGTAGCCTACTTTTGACAGTATTCATGAACTACATCTTAACCAAAATCCCTCTTACAAAGTGTACATTTTTGTTTATATATTTTTCAGTCTCTGATTTAGAGAGTGAAATACATGCATCAAAAGCATAACGCTAATCAGATGACTGAGTTGTCTTTTTGAATTTTTTACTGATTTTCTTTTAAATGCCAACTATTAAGATCATTTTCTCCACTGTAGACAAATGTCACAATTATGTCAGTTGATAAACACTGAAACAGAGAACATTGTACAAGTCCAATATCATGCAAATAGTGTTCCTGAAAAGATAAACTAGCAGACTAATAATGCAAACTATGCAAGTTTAATTAGTAAATTAATGGGGTTTTTTGACAATACATGTTATTTAATGTATATTTCAAGTGCCATGAGCTTTGATTTGGAAGATTAAATATGGAATCTCAGGGTAACTCAAGATTACTGCATTTTGTAAAAAAAAATCCTGGCATTCTTAAGGTGCTTCCAGACAAAGCTTATTGCAACAAATAAAAATATGTTTATCATCTAAACCCTTGAGAATTGAAAAACTGGGGGGTGGGGAGGGTGGGGGTTGAGAGAAAAGTGGTGGGAACATAAAGGAGAGCTACACATGTAAATTCATATGCCTGAATTCCCCCATAAAATTCTGTCAAATGGCATCAGCCCCATTAAAGCCTAATCTGGAAGCACCTTTGGTTGCAGAAGAAATAAAGAAATACACAGTTGTTAGCATCTGGTGAAGGCTCAAAATTCAATATCGGATTATTCTTTTTGGATTGGCAAATAAGATTCATATGCCATCCCTGTCTTCATTTCTTATGAAGGTAAATTAAGAAATGAATAAAGCAGGGCTATTTAGAAATGAGAAAAATTATTATTATGGTCCAGAAAAATCCTGAGATTTGGTAAAATCCTGAGAATTGGTAAAGAATGATAGATATAAAATATATTTTTCTCTCCACTACCTCACTAAAGTCCCTAGAAATTTTATACTCGGTATAACTAAATAAGGGATATTATGGAAAGAGATAGGAAGAATTAATTGGCTTGCTTGAGCCCCTAACAAGTTAAGTTGTCCCAGAGAACATGAATATCTACACTGAAAACACAACTCTTAAGAGGTAAGGCCTTATTTGCCTCAGATCCAACTTGGATCTATTTATATACCAATGATCCAGTCTATTGATTCCATATAGCATCTGATACTAAATTCTACTTTTTCTACATTCCTCATGCTTTAAAAATCACCAATTATAGAAACAAAAAACACATTCCCTAACATTCTGGTTAGGGAACATGCTTATTCTTTAAAAAAAGAAAAAAAATATATGTTTCAGATGCAAAACATCAGATTTACTATGACTATGTGTAACATTTTCATGAGACCTCCAGAATAGCACATACTATTCATCAAATTTCTAGTTTTCTATCTTGAATTAACATCTTCCTCTTTCTCTAACTGAAGCAGACAACATAATTGTCAGAAGCCTGAAAGCTATGTAATTAAAAATGATGTTATAGTATTTTTGAAAAATAGCCAATTAATCCTGAATACATTGCCACACACAGATTCTACTGGAAGTTTAATCAAGCCATATCTTTCCTAGTAGGAGGTTAATTTATATGTTATATTTAAGTGTGTTACCAATGGCTGGCTGGCTGAGCAAGCAGCATTGGCATTTTAGGATTAATGCAGAATTCATGCCACTAATAATAAGTTATTTTATTATAGTGCATTGAATGGTGTGAAGGTACTCACACTGCCTCCTCCTGGGATATGTTTGATATTATCCTTTGATCCACACCTGGATTGGACATGGCTAAAGTTCAGCTTCTTATTAAGCACCTGCACCTTTGATAGTCAGAAAAAGAACATAAGTAACACCTACTGCCAGCCAATGACACCGTGCAAAGGGTTTCTCTACTTATAACAGTAAACTTAGAAGAAAAAAGAAACAGAAAATGTCTCCAAGGCATTTTTTAGCAACTTGGTTTAACAAATGAAGCCACATATTCCAGCTCTACAGAAGGGAACATCTGGAAAGCAACTTTAAATCAACACTTTAAAAAAAAAAGAAAATATCATAGAAGTCAAGCTATTCCACTTGTGCTGGAGTGCATTAGTCCTATATAAACTACAATAAAGTATTCGTATAAGTTGAAGAGTGACTTACATATTTCATCAGTACCATGCCAAATTTAGGGTAACTTTTAATATCAATGTGGGGCTCTGTTGCCTCCATGAGGAAATATCTGAATATCCCACGACTCACTGGATATATCTTTGATCAGCACAAGGAAAAACAACATTGTCACATACTGATGAAAGTGAAGAGAAAGACATGAATCAGACTTCTCTTGCCTGTTTTCAGTTTGTTTGTGTATTTTTGCTTATTGGATGAAAAAATATTCAGGGCTAGTATATGATGTGCAATTTTAGCATGACAAATGTAATTGGGTAAGTATACCCACCATATGAAGATGCTTGTGTCTGCAGGATGAAAGCTGAAATCAAATAGTTTTTATCAGACTGAAGAATAGCATCCTGAAAAAGTCATCCCTGGAACCTGCCATTTTGGCTATCCCCCAATATGCAACTTGTTGTGTGTGGGGATTTTGAAGTCTATTACAGACTTCAATTACAGAGAATTCAGGATGAAAGAAAGTATTTTTATCCATTTTTATATTTTCAAGTTTCAGATCTGGATGTGGGACTGAAATAATATTGGTCGCTCTAGCAGATAACCGTTGTCAGGATGAAAATGTGGGAGTTGTACCCAGTGCATCTCTCTGCAGGAAGAGTCACTTTAGCCAATCTACATCAGTGCTGCAGTATCTCCCCATTTGTTTATGTAAGTCAAACTGCTGTTAATTAAGTTCTGCATAGCTTAGATCAAAGTAATTTTTGGGACTACTTGCTCCCAGTAACATTAAAAAGGAACACTCCCATTTCTTCCTTTAGATTTGGGCTTATGAGACAAATAGTTATAAAGAAATGTGCTTTTCCTGCACCACTCTATTTTGTGGAATATTTGCCACCCAAAGATTGACTGGCCCATTCACACCTTTCTTTTAGGAAGACAGTGGGATCATAATTTTTTATAGCACATATATTATGTATAAGCTGAGCTTTTTAAATTGCTTTTTCTGAATTTGTGAGAAAGGG
Source organism: Coluber constrictor foxii (assembly GCA_038048745.1). Lineage (NCBI taxonomy): Eukaryota > Metazoa > Chordata > Lepidosauria > Squamata > Colubridae > Coluber > Coluber constrictor. The sequence continues at coordinate 80,280,674 of CM075961.1, forward strand.
AATGAAAAAAAAAGGAAGCAAGCAAACTACTTTCAGAGTGGGAACTGAATTGTTACTCTTCCTCTGAAAGTGGCTGCACATCCTTCTGATACCGATGCCATGGTTTCCTGGGCATCATACAGTTACTCAAACTACCAAGTCAACAAAGGCGCTTTTTCAAGAGGCAACTGGACTTTCTGATTTTTTTTTTAAGATGTTTCGATTCTCATCCAAGAAGCTTCTTCAATTGTGACTGGATGGTGGGAAATGGAAGGATTTATACTCCTTGCAGACAGCTGGTCATTTTTATTCTTTTAGTGAGTTTGTTAAGGCCACCTGGAGGGTTATCTGTGTCGTCAAGATCACCTGAATAGTGCAAATGGGTGTGGAGCCTTCTTGGAATTATTGAAAGGACTGTATTGTAAACTGGAGATAGATGATGTCATATCCCTCCCCCTCTGTTGAAACCCTTGGGCGAACTGGTAGGGATGATTTGAATTGGTTCGCCGAATCAGTAAAAACCACTCCTGGTTAGCCCTGCCCACACCCGCCTGGTCGGCCAGTCACCACTCAAACCTTCTGGCCGCTTGCTTGCCCCTTCCGGCCACTTGACCCATTCAACATTAAATGCTGCAGCAGAGAGAATCCAAACTCTTCTCCCTCTATTCACAACTGAGCTGCTGCAGCCTGTCCCTTTAAGGTACTTCGACCCCCAGGAGGGAGGGGGACAAGGGGGAACCATAAAGGGAGCACCAACTCCGCTGTGAATGGAGGGAGAAAAGTTCAGTTTCTCTCTGCCACAGCATTCACTATGAGTCCTTCTGGTGCTCATACACACATTTTTTCCTACCAGGTTCTGTGGGTGTGGTTTGGTGGGGGGTGTCATGTGATTGAGTGGGCATGGGTGTGAGTGACATCGGGTTGGCCATGCCCACTCAGTCACAGGATCCCCACTAAGCGACACCTACATAACCAGTAGGGAGAAAATTTGAATGTCACCGCTGAACAGGGCTGTTCAATTTTGACATCGATGGTCTTTTTCACCCCTCTTTCAAACCAGGGGTCCTCTTTGCCCAAAATGGGAACTTTGCTGTCTTCAAAAGACTGGCCTTCATCTTTTAAATGAAGATAGACTGTTGAATCTAGTCCTGATGGGTTAGTTCTCCTATGTTGTGTCATGTTGCTTATGAAGTGATTGTTTTGTTTTCCCAATGTACAGATCTGTACATGACTCACTGCATTGCACTGCATATACCACATTGTTCAGTTTGTATTGTATGTTGTGTTGACTGAAGATCCTCCTGAGCTTTTCTGATATTCCTGCAATGTATGGAATATTGATGTTGCTTCATTTATTGTTCTCTTCATTGTCTGTTATAGATGAACCCCTGCAGTGTCTTTTTTGAGATTTGAGGAAAGGCCCATTTGGGATAACCAAACATTCTGAGGGCTTCTTTGATGTGTTTTAGTTCTTTTTCTTTCCCATCTTTGCTGGTTGGCAGGTCTTCAGCTCGGTGGTGTAGGGTTCTGATGACTCCCATTTTGGGCTCCAGTGGAGGGGCTCTTCCATAACAGACAATGAAAAGAAAATAAATGAAGTAACGTTGTCATTCCATACGTTGCAGGAATATCAGAAAAGTTCAGGAGAGTCTTCAGCCAATACAATATATGTGCACACTTCAAACACAAAAATACACTAAGGAGAAGCTTGTCCACCCCAAGGATAAAACACCCAAGCACAAATTGAGCAACGTGGTATATGTAGTACAATGCAGTGAGCCAAATGTACATTGGGGAAACTATCTTCATAAACACATGGCACAACATAGGAGAATAAACCAATCAGGACTAAATGTGATCTTGACAACACAGATAAACCTCCAGGTGGCCTTCTTGGACAGGAATTGAAAACGTCTTCAAAAAAAAGAAACTCTTCAGAAAGTCCAGTTGCCTCTTGAAAAAGCACCTTTGGGACAACCATGACCTGGATGACTGAATGACTGAAAATCTCTATAGACATTTATCAAGTCAGCATCTGCCATGGGGACCAAATAACTAAGATTGGTCTTCTTTTGTAAATAACACTAAAAGAAGCATTGAGAATACTACACACTATTGCTACTTCTATCGACAATAATCTTTTTTCCTCTTTCCTCTCAATTCTCTGAAACAGCATGGAGAAGGAATAGGGAGTAAGCTGTGTGAATCTACAAATCACCCTCAAAAGAGCCACAATTATTGGTAAGCTCAACTTGTCCAACTTACTTTGGGCCTCTGACTAGTAGAGATACACGTGGTAATATGCTTATCTGCAGGCAGAATAGATCTCTTAAGACAGAAAAAAAGCTAAGTATCATCAAGAAACATCAACTCCTATCTAAATAATCAGATGCAGTACTATGCAACTATAAATGGTTTTGAATGTGGCTTATTTTGCAAGTCAGGAAAAGAACAGGAGAAAGAGAAAGAGTAACTAAAGAAGTTACTGTAGGACAATGACACGGTTTTATTAAAGATTGGTTTATTAAAGAATGATGAGAAAAGGCTAGTGAGCCCTACCTAGAAGTAAAAAATGAACTAGAAAAAATATAATCTGAATTTGATAAGGTAGAAAAATTACAAACGACAGTAACAACATTATCTGAGATAGAAAAGCCAAGTCAGGGTAGAGAGACTTTTTTTAAACCTCTTATGAAAAACGTTGGAAAAATAAATTGGGACACAGAAAAAGGAATCCAGGTCTGGACATACATCTGACTGACATTACGGCCATTTCAAAAATAGTTAGACCAGAGAGATGGTAGACCACTGTGAGAGAAGGTGATTTAAGGTGCAAATGGATTAGCAGGATCCTGAGAACTCTATCAAATGGACTGCTAACAAATAAGAAGGGATGAGATATCAGCTACAGCTTTTAGAATCTGGTCTAGCAGCATGGAGAAACATATTTCTCTTTTCTTGTTCAATTAAAATTCAGAATCAATTGGTTCCATACATCAGGTTTGAAATACGAAGAGTTTTCCATTTTCCATGTTGAGAGAGAACAGAGTGTACAAATAAAATAAATGAATACAGTAAGTTTGAGGGAAATTTATTTATTTATTTATTTATTTAGTTAGTTCAATTTATATGCCGCCTTTCTCTGGAGACTCAAGGCTTACTAAAATAATATTTAGTATCTGGTCTTCTGGGAAGTAGGCTAATAAGAGTGAAATTTCTGTCTGTTACAATCAGCTCCCCAACTCTCCTATGATGAAGCAATGGTGAATGTGCAAACAAACAAACAAAAAAAGAAGTGATGCAAACTGGCCTAAGTTGTCTCTGATAGGAATGAAGGGCACCTGATAGAAAGATCAAATGTACACGCCATGAGTCCAGTTAGTGTTCAGGAAATAATGCTGTAAACCTGGAATTATCAATAAGGCAAAATGGAATTTTGTAGGAGAACTTCTGCTCTGTTTACATTCTTTTCATTTCTTCCTTTTTACTGTTGTAAGATGCTTAGAGTAGCCCCACAGTGAGATAGGCAACAAATAAATAGGAGTCAGCAATAAATCTTCTTAACTGGAACTTAACATGTGGTTCTAATTCTTCATACCTGACAATTAATCTAGTCAACTAATGATTAGCATTAAATTGCTCTTCATAAGAGTCAACAGAATTTAAGGGGGGCTGAACTTGGATTGTTTATGGCAATGTAACAACTCCAGACTGATTCATCTCTTGACTCCACCTCCAAGCTCTGCCTTTTCTTCTCCTACAGTGCTATGTGATCAAACCATAAGGTCAAAGTACAGTTCAAGCTATTTCATGTTTCCCCATTAAAAAAAATCTTATGCGATTCTGTCTTATGGAATAGGAGCTGCTTGGATTGAATGTAGTAGATAGGCTCAATGACCTAGAGTGGAAGAGATGCTAAGAAAAAAATAACAAAATTGTGCAATACGCATGACTGAATTATCAGCAAGCATCCAATTGGAAGCTAACCTCAAATGATGTAAAAATTTGTATTAAGATGTCATTAATAGAATTGGCATAAAAGTACTTTTAATTTTTCACCATTATTATATGATTGCACTAATACCAAATCTAAAAAAATAGAAGAAAGTGTTAAAAAAGAGTAATAATAAAATTGTGTCAACTAGAAAGATCCAAACGGCATCTTATTTTTAAAATTATTTTTTAACATGCATGTATACTCTTTAATTCAAGTCCTGTTGTAGGAATATTTTAATTCCTTAAAATAAAAAGTGCAATAAAAGAATCTAACGATGATTATCAGAAGGATAATAATAACTGTTACCAAAGTATAGATGTATAGAATGCAGTACCATACTTTTCGGAATATAAGACACACTTTTTCCCCCCCTAAGAGAGGGTGGAAATGTTGGTGCGTCTTATACACCAAATACAGTCATTTTTGGCCGCCCAAAGCTTCACCCCGTGCATCCCCTTTTTGCAAACAATGGGCCTGTTTTTTTGCAAAAACAGGGTGCGCAGAGGCTTTGGGAGGTCTGCAGACTGCTCCTATGGGCTGGGGATAGCAAAAATATCCCCATTTTTGCGAAAAACAGGCCCGTTTTTGGTCTCCCAAACCCCCAGGAGCACTCTGCAGGCCTTCCAAGTCCTCTGTGTGCCCCATTTTTGTGAAAAACGGGATGTGCAGAGGGTTTGGGAGGCCTGCAAAGTGCTCCTGGGGGCCGCAGGGGGGGACACCTTTTTTTCTTGCTTACCTCTTCAAAATTTTGGTGCATCTTATACACCGGTGTGTCTTATAGTGCGAAAAATATGGTATATGATTGCACAAATTAAAATAATGCATTTTTAAAACAAGAGTAGTAGAAAAGTAATTATACTGTTTTCACATCCTTCTTAACACAGTCGTAGCTGGGGAAAAAACCTTATTTTTAGTTGCTTTAAGAAAACTGTGTCAGGTGTTTTAAGAAAATATAGCTAAATGCTGCATGAGAATACTTGCAGATGTTCCAAAATTCGTTTATACCTTCTATCTGAAACCCCATTAAATGCATGATTCAGGTTCTCCACCTGATGGAAATAAATGGAAAATGCATGAGAATTGTTGACAGGCTCTTGTAAATCGATAGGTACTATGTACCCATTAAGAATGAAGCACTAAAATTGTCTATGCTTAATAAAAATCCAGGGAGCAGCAGCAACTGAACATAAGATGATTGAAAACATCACCAGAGGCACCAAAACAGCAGCCTATCCTATCAGCCTATGAATGAAGTTATTCATATTTAATGTAGTGCCCTCTGATCATTAAAAATGCTGGTATTTGAAACTCTCTTCAGTAAAATAGATTAGGAAACTTGGACAGTAATTACTAACTCCCATAGACTAACATTAAGAACAAAAAAAAATATCATTAAATAGGGAATTCTGTTACCCTTAAATTCTAAATAATTCGTTGTCTTTTTTTGATTGCCTGATTTTTTAAAAAACTTTTTTAAAAAACAAAAACCACAGCATTCACTTTTAACATAATGGTATGATGATGAACATCTCAAGTGAGGTATTAATGAGCCTGATTATTAGAATCAGAAAAAAAAAAGGTTTCGCTATTCCTGCTAGTAACACCATCAAAATGTAACATTAGATCCTGAAAGTGAGTCAGAAAGCAGGACTATAACATACCTGAAATCAAGTACTATTTGTCCTTAATATTCTAGCAATAAAATGATCTTCCTATATAAAAACCAGTCTTATGAGGTTTCTTTACTAGAACACACTATGGGCAGCATGAGAAGTCTGTTCCATTCAAGATCCTCAGCCAAAACAGACCGATAGAGACTGAATAATTGAATTAGTTCAGTATAACTTTGAGAGGAGCAGGATCTTCATATGTGATGTATCTTGCTATCTTGTTACTGCTGTGGATTAGTGCTTCCATAGGTAGCTTTAAAGGCCTGCTTTCTAATCAGAACAACATATTGTTGTTTTGATTAGATTAACTCATTCACTTTACTACCTTGTACATACTCAGATCCCATGTATTTTCTAATTTGGAAGGAACCCTTAGCATATTTAATTGTAATGAACACATATCAGTTCAGTAATGTCAATATTACCTCAGTGGTGGGTTTCTACCGGTTCGCCCTGGTTCGGGAGAACAGGTAGCGGCAGCGGCGGGAGGCTCTGCCACCCACCTGGACATCATCACGGATGCTCTGCATGTGCACAGAAGGTTCTGCACATGCGCAGAAGCACCACATGCAAGCAAAGCGAGCACGCATGTGCGCTCACAGTTCTGAACTGGTAGCGAAGGTAAGTGAAAACCACTACTGTATTATCTAATCATCTCACATATAAAGGGGTTACACCATCACCAATTTTGAGTGTTTGCATTCTGCCAGATGAAGATAGCTCATAAAACTGAGATAGTCTTGAAGGCAGAGAATGCAATGCTGGAATGGCAGAGAGAGAAAGCTACCCCATCTACTACAGTTGGCCTGTGTATCTGTTTCCTCAGAAATATAAACCATGTTAGATTTACCTTTCCACCTCCAGGTTGATGCTTTAAGTTGTCAGTGGAACCAATTTTGGACTTGATATTCTTCAGGTCTGGCATGGGGACCGGAGCAGTCTGCAGGCGGCTCTTGGCAGAAGAAGGGGATTTTGGTGGTGTACGAACCACTGCAACCTTCTTGGGCTCCCTGTTTGGTGGAGTTGGTAAGGATGGTGTGCGAGAGCGACTGCCAGGGGTTCCTGGAGATCCAGGGCTGCTGTACCCACTTCTCTCTCCAGATTTGGTTGGTTCACCTACAGTTTGAGATTGAATCGGTTTTAGTTGTTAAATTTTATTTCTTACTATTCAGTAAGTATGAAATATCCACATAACATTAAAAAGATAACTCTGTATTGTTCTATTAAGCTATTTTGCACCCATAAACATTGTCATTGCTGAATACAGTCCACATCCGAAATATAAATAACATTCTTTTGAGTGATAATTTTATTATGCCTTTGTGTCATTGCAAATGCACAACTCTGTTATAGTTGCATTGTAATTAACAAAATTGTGGGATCTTCCATGCTCTCTGAGATTGGTTGATTTCTTGGAGAAGTTTTATTACCAAATTAGGTAACATCATCACTGCTAGTTGATTGTCATGCATTTTCAGTAAACCGGAATATGTGAAATTAAACTACATTCAAGTATTTCCAATGTGGAAGTAATAATGATACAAATTAGATATTGTCCTTTTCAATGCTTGCAAAGTCCAAATGACAAAATAAAATGTAGATGTCCCAATCTTCTGGAGTAAATTTCTCCCAAGTTCCAATTGGTTATAATTTAGTAATCTTCAGATTTTCGGTGAAGGTGGCCAACTGATGATACACCTTGGGAGGGCTCTCTGGGGCTCCTTGAAAAGGTTTTCCATTGTTGCTTTTTCAACTTGCTAACAGAAGGAATCAGCATTCCTTTAGTTTATATGGCTCTCCTGGATTAGGGAAAGCCCTAGAATCATCCCACAAAATCCTCCATACAGCAACAGTCTGCAAGTATCTTTGGGAGCTGTGCTTCCGAGTGAGCTGGTGAGCTGTTCAGCTGGTGGGAGGGGACTGCAATATTGTTGAAAAAAGCAGCAATTTTGAAAGTTATTTTTCAAGCAGACAATAAACTGTGTCTTTCATTTCTTAATAATTTTTAGGGATTATTATCTTTATTGAATTAAAAAAGGCTCTCTTCAGCCACAGTTTATTACTCCTTTTTGAAGATCTGCTCCATTTTGGGGACTATTTTATTGTTAAACAATAAGAAAGAGGGTTGCTGATGGCAAGCTAAAATAAGGAAGCATGGAGTATCTTTGTTTTAACTTCGATGAAGAAATGTAAGAGTAGAAAGTTGTGGTTTTATTTTAGTATTTTTAAGTAAATTATAACTTGGTTTGCTTTGTTATGAGTGGCTAAAACTTTCCAATATTAATGAACTCTGGCCAGCAATTCTTAAGTGACTTACAAAAAGTTTACCCTTTAACCATAAGAAGGAACACGAATTTGAGCAAATTATTAGACATTGTTTGAAAAATTCTTAAATGAAATTCTTCACTTTATAGATCAATTATGTTCTAAGGATGTTATAAAAACTACTCAAACTACTTCAGAGATGCAATTATGTGTAGAAAGTTATCAAATGAGATTCACACAATTTCACAAGTAGCTGACAATGCAAAGGACCCAACTGCAACTCTGGAATATACTGTAAATCTGACCCCAATCTTTATTATGATGTTGGTTTATATATAACCCTTCCAGCACAATTGAAAGAAAAGTTCCAAGAAAATCTGCAACTTTCAAAAGGATGAGTTTGGAACTTTTTCTTCATGGATACTAACAAGTTTGAGAATTTCTTGAAGAAAAAGATAAGTATAAAAAGATAATGACTTGACTGACAATCCAGAGAATAAAAAGATTTCATTTTATGAATATAAGCTAGAAGGAACAGCTTAAATTTAATTAGCTAATTGGAGTTAGAATGGATTTTTACCAATCTGATATATGTAATTGAAAGAAAATTTTAATGTAAAAAATTGTTACAGTGAATTTTGCTAATATAAACAATGATTTTCTATAAAGATTAATATGTGCAAATAGAAATATAATATTTTCCACAGCAAATAAAACGAAATAGAGATGGTTAAGTTGATTCCTTTATTCAAAGAAAATAATATATCTAATTTTGTTTTTATTTAGAAACCACTTCTAAATTTTGTACTTGTAATGGAAAGATAGAACTCTGACTTTTGTTTTGCTGATTAGATATGTTTGTTGTTACAGAAATGGCTAGCATATATATTGCATAAAAGTAAAAAGTTGAGTTTGTAATGTTATTTATCTTCTACTATGCTAAAGAATCAGAACCCTTTTTCCTTTATCCCCTTCTACCCCACACTCTTCCCCTCCCCTAGTTTCCATTATTTTTATTTTCCTATTTTATATTCTCTTAAACTAATAAAAATTTGGAGCCCAAATGATTTAGTCAACTTTCAGAAGATTGTTATATTGGTGCTGTTCTAACAAGCCTTTGGAGATTAACATTTGCATTTTGTTTAGCAGTTACATAGCCTAATTCTACATTATTTGTAATAAATGATATCATAATATTATTTTTATGACATAGATTACCTGCAGATTATCAACTATGAATGTAAAGAAACAGTGGAAAATAAATGAATCAACTTAATTGTTAATTGCATCCCATTGATTATCTATTTGGAAGTTTTAAGTGGAACCAGATTATTAATACAGCAAATATTGGTTTTATAAATATCCAGAAAATCCTACAATTCACTGATTCAGTATTGCATTCTCTGATATTCATGCTACCCCTATTGTTGTAAATTATACTATATTGTGAAATAGTATTCAAGAAACACACTATATTTTTTATTTGACTTGCAACAGGCTCATCATGCTGCTTTCACCCGAGTTGTTCAATAATGTGGATTTTGAAGTTTTAGTTATGATGGATTGTGTTAAGTGGGTCAGTCCTCTGTGTAATAATAGCCAGAAATCACATTAGGTCAGTTCTACTGAGCCAAACATTTAACATTTAAAAATATAATGCTTAACAAAAAAATTAAGAAAACAAAGAGATGTGTGTATGTGTTATGTGTGTGTATTTTATTACAGAAGACAAATCATCTTTTTTTTTTCCTTCACAGGGTCAAGAAAACTTTCTTAAAATGGAAAAAAAAATATTTGGGGGACGTCCGGTTTCACGTTGCAGTGGGATGGTCAATGATAGTGGGGATCTGCAAATCTTGGCTGAATCTTCTTCGTTAGGAAGCCCCAAGATGCTAAAGTCACCCTGCAAGGATGACGAAGAAAGGTGGAATCCCTTGTTGATCGCGAGAGAGCAATGGCTCTCCTGCTGGATCTGAGACACACTCCCAACCAATGAAGAAAAGAGACTGCCATTATGGTCAGACTGAAGTTGGGGCAACCGAAGAAGAAGCATTAACAAGCACTAAGTGAACAGAGTATCAGACTGGATGAGACTATTTTCAACTTCTACATTAGAGACTTATTCCCAAATAAAAGAGTTTCTTTTTTGAAGATTCTCCAAAGCATAGAGAAAGTGGTAAGTTAACTATTAAATTTTAAATTTCAAAATATAGAAAGACCAGACTGGAATTTATAGTACTGTGAAATATGACTTAAATTGTTACAAAGAAAAGAGAAAAAAGCTTTACTTTTTGAATACTAGAAGAAAGTTTACAAAGAAATGTTTTTTATTATTATTATTTGACAATCAGCTGTTGCATCTTTTGCTTCAACACTGGAAGTTAGAGCAGCGGCAACTCCTACTGGTGAAAAAAGACTACACTACACTATACTATACTACTATACAGATAGAAAAGACCTTGAGAGGAAGCCAGGATTGATAAGAAGAAGAGAAATAAAAGACAAACTAACTAAGAAAGACAAACAACACCTGGAAAGCCATTTTCTTGCTGTTTGGGAATAGGCAATGTTTTCTTTTTGAAACTTGTTGAATTTGGTGGATTATAAATACTGTTGGCTTTGAGGAACAGCTTGGCAACTGAGAGAATTGTTTTTACTTCCTTTTACTTTTTTTTACTTTTTTCTTTTTTTTTCTTTCTCTTTTTCCTTCTTGGATTATAAATACTCTAGACAAAGTTGATCAATGGAATAGCCAGGAATTGTTTAGAGACTAAGTGATGTGGCATTTTGGTTTGTTGGATATTTTGGATTATTGAACAGCGGGGAACTTGGTAGGCCATTTGGATTACAAATGCTAACCGACAGACAAGGACATAATTGCTGACTTTAAGAAGTCTTTTCTCAGTGTTCCTAATAGACTGACTTTGTGCATTACAAATAGAGCTGGCTTGGTGACTGAGAGAACTGGATTCTTGTGTTGACCACTCAACTCTTCAGATATTTGGAGTATTTGGGGTATTTGGTTTTGGTTATTGTTTTTATTGTTTTTTCTTTCTTTAATATATTTAATATTAGATATTAAAAAGGCAAGTGTTCCAAACTTAACTAAAATTGGCAAAAAAGCATCCTCTGCAACAACATTGGCTGCCTCCACTCCATCAAGTCAAAGATCAATAGATGTTATGCTACAGCAAATACAAATGATGTTTCAGTCTATCAATGGCAATAGCAGAAAACCACAACGAGATGAAGGAACAGATTCATAACATGAATGAAAAACTAGAGAACTTTCAGCAAATGATAAGAAAAAATGAATAAAGGATTCAGAAAACAGAGGAGAAATCAGAAGAAGCTGAGAAAAAAGTTGAAATAAAAATTAACATAGGCAAACAAAGACTTCAAAGAGACAGTAATAATGTTGGAAATGGAGAAGGCAGCCCATTTTTTAAGATTTCAGAATATAGAAGACGAAGACCTTCCGAAAGTGATGATAGAATGTTGGCAGGCATTCTAAAGATAGGAAAACAAGAGATGGATGCAGAGATAGATATTCAGAATAAATAATAGCTACACAAGAAGACACAAACTTCCAAGAGAGATACAAGTGTAATTTGTTAAAAAATCAACAAGAGATGAAACACTTAAAAAGGCAAGATATGAACCATTGCAATACAGAGGGAAAGAAACAGTGGTCCTGAAAAAGGTTCCTAGAAACAATATAAATTTCTGATTGCAAAGCTGATTTAAAAAAATGTAAACTTTAGATGGCTGGTATTTGAGGGAATACTAGTTAATTGGGATGACAAAAGATACAGACTCAATTCGTTAAACAAAGCGATAGAATTTTATGACAGCTACCTTAGCACAAATGTGGAACATGAAATGAGAGGAGAAATGGTACACAGGGGACAAGTGGTTGAGGAATTCAAGGGACAAGAGGATCCAATAAGAGAAGATAGGTTTATACAGCAAAAAGAAAGTGAAGCTGAGAAAACAGAACAAGCAGAACGAGAAGGAGCAAGAGTGACCAGAGAGAAATAAGAACAACTAGGAGAATAAGACCTATATATAAGTGAAGGAGATGGAAAGGAAAATTGAGATGTTGTCAATTAATATAAATGGACTGGATTACCCTATGAACAGGAAAGAAATCTATACACAATTACAAAAATTAAAATATAATTTGTCTTCTAGAAACCCATATAAAAAAAACAACACAGTAAACTATTGGAATGTTCTAAAATTGGGAAACTCTATTTTTCATTAGCACAACAAAAGAAAAGAGGGGTAGCTTTATACATTAAGGAAACAATAAATTCTAAACAAATCTATACAAATCTATACAAATGAAGGAAGAATTTTGATGGTGGAGGTAGTGATCAATCAAAAACAGATCACTCTTTTTAAAAAAAACTTATTAATTATATAATTTAAAAACCTTAGGCTTAGTGCGACTTGTCTGGTACTTATTTTTCTAACACTTTTTGTTTCATGTATATTACAATATAACATCATGCATATTCCAAAAAACAGATCACTCTTGATAGCAATATATGCACCAAACAACAAACAAGAAGATTTTTATTAAAAAACTACGTAAGATAACTGAAATGGAATATAAGAATATTTGTGTGGTAGGAGATTTTAATGTTATTATGACATAAAACTTGACTACAGAAATAGCAAACCAGGGGAAAAAGTAAGGAAGATTCTCCCTAGGACCTTCTTTAAAATGGCAGAAGAACCATGCATACAGGATTTATGGAAAGAAATAAACCCAGGGAAAAACCAATACACATTTTATTCCAATATGCACAAATCATGGTCTAGAACTGATATGATATGGATGTTGCTAGATTTAAGAACAAATATGCAAAAGATAAGAGATAGAAACTAATATATGGGCAAGCAGTGGGGCGAACCAGTAGCGGCGGCAGCGGGAGGCTCTGCCCACCCACCCAGATATCATCATGGATGCAGAAGTGCCGCACTCGAGCGAAGCAAGCACACACACATGCTCACAGTTCCGAACCGGTAGTGAAGGTAAGTGAAAACCATTACTGATATGGGCCAACAACAACCCAATAAAAGTTAGATGGAAGGGGCAAAGGAAAAGGTCAAGATGGACACTGAACCAATCTATATTAAAAGAAAAGGAATTCACACAAGCAACAGTAAAAGAAATGGAATATTTTTTTAAGAAGAATAAAAAAGAAGAGACTTCATTGCAAAAAGTATGGGATACAGCTAAAGCATATACTAGGGGACTAGCAATAACTTACATAGCAAGAAAAAATAAGAAGAAAAGACAATGTCAATAGACATCAGAAAGAACTTGAATTAGAATTATAAAAAGAGCCACAAAAAGGAAATTTAAAAAATCATAGAAATAATAAAATGTAAATTGAATTTAATGGAAAAAGAAGAAATGGCACAACAAATTAAGAAAGTAAAACAAAACCTTTTTTTGAAAATGCCAATAAACCAAGAAGATGGCTAGCATATAAATTGAAAAGAGAGAAAGAGAAGAAACTGATAAACTACAATATCAAAATGAGAGCAAAAAGAAAATAATTCAGGAGTTTTATGGAAAATTATATGATCAAGAAAAAAATTTGGAGGAAAAGATAAAGCAATATTTGGAAAAAGCTAAATTACCAAAAGTGCCTGAAAACAGGAAAGTGATGCTGAATGAAAGAATAACGATGATGGAACTAACAGAGGCGATTAAAAGACAAAAAAATAATAAATCACCAGGACCAGATGGACTATCTGCAGAGATTTATAAACACAAGATACATTAATCCTATTAATGTTAGAGATCTACAGTGAAGTATTGTTAGAAGCTAAGACTCCAAATACTTGGATAGAAGCAAATATTACATTAATTCCAAAAGAAGACTCAGATTTGACACAGGTAAAAAATTATAGGCATATATTGTTATTAAATGCAGACTATAAAATCTTTACATCAATTATAGCAGAAAGATTAAAAAGATTTTTGAACGAATTTATCCACCCAGATTAAAATGGATTCTTATCTAAAAGACAAATTAAAAATAATGTAAGATTCATTTTAGATACATTGGAGTACTATGAAGTACACTCTGAAAAACATTCATCGTTGATTTTTTTTAGACATGCAGAAAGCATTTGACAATGTAAATTGGCAATTTAGCTACAACAATTAGAACGTATGGACTTTGGTGAGAAGTTTATAAATATGATTAAGACAATTTATTCCAAACAAACAGCAAAAGTGGTTGTGAGTAGGGACTCAATGGAGAACTCCAACATAAAAAAAAGGTGCAAGACAAGGATGTCCGTTATCCCCATTAGTATTTATATTAACATTGGAAGTGCTGAACAGAAGTGTTAGATAAAATACGGAAATAAAAGGTAGTTAGTTAATTACTTTACTTTATTGTCATTGCACTCATACAATGAAATTAAATGCCATCTACAGTGTACATCATAACTATAAAAATAAAGCATAAACACACATCCTTCACATCAGTGGTGAAATCCAAATTTTTTTACTACTAGTTCTGTGGGTGTGGTTTGATGGGCGTGATGTGGCTTGGTGGGCATGGCTTGGTGGCATGGCAGGGGAAGGATACTGCCAAATCCCCATTCCCTCCCCACTCCTGGGGGAAGGATATTGTAAAATCTCCATTCCACTCCACTCTGGGGCCAGCCTGAGGTGGTATTTGCCAGTTCCCAGAACTACTCAAAATTTCTGCTATCAGTTTCCCGAACTGCTCAAAATTTCCACTACCAGTTCTCCAGAACCTGTCAGAACATGCTGGATTTCACCCCTGCTTCATATTCTATACAACGGAATTGAAAATCCCTGATATTGCATTAATATTGCACTATACCAGGGGTCTGCAACCTTAAACACACAGAGAGCCATTTGGACCCGTTTCCCACAGAAAACACTAGGAGCCACAAAACCTGGGTGGTATGGCCAAGTCAACATCACTCCCACCCAGTCATATGACCTGCCCTACCCATGCCTACCCAGGTTTTGTGGCTCCAGGTGTTTTCTGTGGGAAATGGGTCTCTCTCCCTTCTGTTTTTCTCTTTTTCCTCTCTCTCCCTCTCTTTTTTTTCTTTCTTTCTTTCTCTCCCCTTCTCTCTCAATTTTTCTCTCTTTTCCCTCTCTCATTTCTCTCTCCCCCTTCTCTCTCATTTGTTTCTCTTTTTCCTCTCTCTCATTCTCTCCCTCCATCATTTTCTCATTTCTCTCTTTCTTTTTCTCCCCTTTTCTCTCTGTCATCTGTCTTCCTCCCTTTCTTTCCCTCCCTCTTTCCATTCCTCTCTCTCATGTGTGTATGCTCCCTCTTGAACCATTTCCAAAAGCAGACAAGATGCTGTGAGAAGAGTGAGCAGGTCATGAAGGGGGTATTGGGTCTTCACCCCACCCCACGCTGAAGGAAAGCCAGCCGGGGGTCTCCTTCCTTCCTGCCCTTCCCCCTACTCCCTTCAACCCACTCAATTTTAGTTCAGGACAGAGAAGCAGGTGCTGGAAACACGTGTTGGGGCAACATCAGAGCACGTCTTCTGACCCTCCAGCGCTTGCCCGCAACTCTCTGCGCTCCTCCAGGCTTGGCTTGCTGAGGTGGGGGGGAGGAACCTTGATGCTTCAGCTGCCCCACCCCCCCAGCTCTTCACTCCGGCACTAAGGTTCCGGCCGTGCCACTGCCATGACAGGACGACAGCTCTTTCATCTCTCTGCTGCGACAGAGTGACAGGGAGCCGCGGCAGAGGCCCAAAGAGCTGCATGCGGCTCCAGAAAAACAGGTTGCCAACCCCCGCACTATACAGTAGAATTCAATATAGTTATTGCTCTGGGACAGAAGCTGTTTTTCAGCCTATTTGTTCTTGTTTTTATTATCTTTTACCATCTGCCAGATGGGTGATAATTCAAAAAAAAAGGTGCCCAGAATGAGATGGATCTTTAAGATTGTTTTGAACTTTCATAAGGCAGTGGGAGATATAAAGCTCTTCTAAAGAGGGGAGAGGGATAACCAATGATCCTGTGGGCAATGATGTATGATATGGAAATATGGAATGGTATGGAAATAAAAAGAGGAAAAATACAAATTACAAGCATTTGCAGATGATCTAGTATTTATTTTAGAGGAGGCATTGGAAACTGACCCTAAGCTAATGAAAAAATAGAAGAATTTGGAGAAATTGCGGGACTGAAAATAAACAAAGAAAAAAACCAAAATATTACTTAAAAATCTTACAGACAAACTGAAAAATGAATTGACAAAGATAGATCTGCAGGTAGTGAAGAAAGTTAATTTGGGAATTTATTTAACAGCAAGATGTGCAACAATTAAAGTAGATAATTATGGAATACAAGGTTAATGCAACAAATTAAATTGGACTTGGAGAATTGGAAAAACCTACAACTGTCAATGGTAGGAAGAATAGCAACCATAAAAATGAATATTCTGCTGAAGTTACTATTTCTATTCCAAACAATTCCTATAAAACTAGAGAAAAAAATATTTTGATGAATTAAATAAAATAATTTTGAAATGTGTTTGGCAAAGAAAAAAAGCAAGAATAAGATTGAAAACGTTGCAAGAATCCAAAAACAATGGGGGCTTTGGGTTGCCAGATTGCAAGCTTTATTTCCAGGCCTTACACTAACTTGGGTGAAAGAATGGATATATCTTACACACAGAAGATTATTATTGCTGGAAGGGCATAATCTTCAATTGGGATGGCAAGCCTTTCTGTGGTATGAAAAGAATAAAATACATAGATATTTTCAAAGACATTATGTAAGAAATGCTCTACTCTTAGTATGGGAAAAAGTTAAAGCAAAAAATTGTATGAAAATACCAGTCTGGCTTTCTACAATGGAAGCACTGATAATCCAAATGTTGTAAATTTGGAAAAAAATTGTAACATATAAAGACATTTTGAATGAGGAAGGGGAACTTAAAACTAAACAAGAACTATGAGAACAAGGTGTGGACCTAACATGGTGGCCATAGCTGCAAGTACAATCGAGATATGAGAAGAATGCAAAGACATGCAGTTTCTATAAAAAGCCAACAATACTAAATCTAATATTATTAGCGATGGATGAAAAATTAATAAAGAAAATATATAGCTGTTTACTAAGCCTTAAAACGGAAGATGAACAAGTGAAAGAAATAATGTTAACATGGGCAAAAAATTTTGGATATACTATATAATTAGATAAATGTACTTGATTGAATGAATGATGTTTTATTTTTATTTTCTTTTTTCTTTTTTGGTTTTAAAATAAAAAATGATTTGGGATAAATGGCAAAAACTTTGGGATAGAAATTATAAATTGACATTGGCAATTACCTATAAGGAAAACCTGTATAAAATGTTTTACAGATGGCATATGCCACCAGAAAGGCTAGCAAAAAGATATTTAAAAACATGTCTGCTAAATGTTGGAAATGTAACCAGATACCGGGTTCTGATTATCTATCATATGTGGTGGACATGTCCAAAGGCAAAAATATTTTGGACAAAAATACATACATCATTAGAGAAAATGATAAAGCAATATATAGATTTAAAGCCAAAAGTATTTTTGTTAGGTATACTACCAGAAAAATATGACAAAGGGAATATATATATAATATTGCATGTCTGCAGCTTACTATATGAAGTACACATACTGACCTCAATTTAGTTTATGAAAACTGAAACTAAAAAAAAATGTAAACCAGATTAAGCCAGGGCACCTAATGGCCTGTCTCTTTCTATATGCACCCATCCACACACTCAGATTAACATCCAATAGTATGCTCCTTTCCCGTCATTTGCATTGGGCTGCTAAACCTGATAACTCTGGGGCTCCATCTGTACTCCTTTTCCAGGACTGATGATAATATTCACAATTTTAATTGTAGGGAATGCCAGCTGAACTAGCATTCACCAATGATGCTATATCAGCCAATTTAATTTATATATTTAAACAATATTATTATATTGCCCAAATGTCTATGCTTCTACAAAATACATTTTACGCTGTCTTCACATTGATGGCTCGTCTTTCCAAACTGAAAGGTTGAACACAATGTTTTCACTCAATAATAATGTCTCATACACCACCTGGAATATTAGTACCAATATTCAGAATCAACAGAGCTTTTAGATCAATGCCTGAAAAGTACTTTAGGATTCTTTAAGAATAAAGAAGGAACTAAAAAAATATATATTTTTACCTCTCTCAGATTTTGCTGCTGTGCTAGGGGGCCTTCTCTGCTCCTTCTTAGCAACTGAAAGAACAAAAATATTCCTTCACTGAACCATGACTTTTAATGTCTTTTCAGATCTTAGTGATACATTAGAATAACTACTACAAATTAGTGGTGTCATTCTCGGCACTGAAATAAGTAAAAATAATAGAGTGATTGCCAAACGTTATAGAAGTCACTAAGATCTGTGGATTGCATTATAATGAGAGAAAACTTATGATTACTTAGCTTCATTATCTATTAGAGCTGTGCAGCATTTCAGTTTCAAGGACAAAGTGATGCATTAGTGCCCATAAGGGCACTAATGTAGCACCTGTCCTCATCTCCTTAAAGCAGCTATGTCTTTTTTCAGGATTGCCCTCAGAAATTATTTTGACGAATTTATTCTGATTGTGAAAATAAAAGGATACATATGCTTCTATAGAGATATCTTCTAGCATTATTGATCATGCAACAATTTGTCTTTTCCTTCTTAATTGAGAAATCTTCTATAAATAGACCTTAACATTTAGTGTCTGAGACCGCAAAATTTAAGTTTGGTTTAGAAATATCTTTTTTATCATGGTAAATGTATAAAGATTACTTGAAACCATTGTCATTAAAGAGGTTTCCGTGTGACAAATTGACCCTCCTTGATTAGAAGTCTTACAAAATCCTATGGAAAGCTTTTCCCAACAATATCATCTGTATTTACTGTTTGAGCGTGGTTTCTTTCCTTGCTGCTAGGCTCTTCACTATTTGGTAGATTGGTTGGGAGTATAGGTCAGTTCTGATTGTTCCTGCAATGGGTGCCGTCAGGTCGAATGCAGGATGTAAGAAACCTCTGAGTGTTGGGTGAGGGGAATGACACAGGCCATGAGGAAGTCCCTTATAATAATGATTCAACTGTGGTACCTTTAACCCTTTCCAGGCTAGCCTCCCATTTTCGAAGGTCTTTCCAACAGCACATTATCAGTCACATGAATTGCTAAGGGTATCCTGAAGAATGTATATCTTCCCAACAAACCACCATAAAATTAATATTATTTATTTACACATAAAAATGATTCCAATAAGCCAAAGAGTCATTTTTTTCCTTTTTCCTCTATGTGTAACAAAACGAACACATAAATTTCTTCTCTTACTGAGGCTCGGTGGTGTTTTAGGAACAGTGGGAGTTTTGGAAGGGATTCGAGATGCACTGGCTGGGCTCTTCTGAGTCTGTGCCACAGCAGAGCGTGGAGTTGCTATCTTCGATGCACTTTTCATATCTGGACCCTAAAGATACATTAAGAAAGGGAAGGATTACTATACTGCTAGTGAACTTTTTTTAAAAAAGAACAAAAAATTGCTAAAATGCCTATCTTTATATGGTTTTCAATCCAAGTCTCCTAAATAAATAAAATTTCACTTAAGTCTAACGTTGTAGGTACTTACTATGATACCACATTTGCATTTTATGCTTTTTGAGTACAAAATATTTTCTTCTTTAATTAAGAATAATCACTAATCATTCTTATAGTGAATCTAATGTAACTAAATCAAATCATCTTGATAAGGTCTAACAGGCTGCATCACATCCATTCAGGGACTAATTCTCTACATTAATTCCATGGGCTTTTTTTTCTTCTGCAAAAATGAAATTTGAAACCTAGAAACAGATGTCAATGTGACTATTGGCTCTCCATAGTTGAGGGTGACATTATTTTCTCTTCTTTTGAAAAACCTGAGCAACATTAAATCAAATTTGGGCAAAGCCAGAGAAGCTAATTACAAAATGATCTATCATTCTCCATCTTTATTGTGAAGTTTGCCAATGGCACATTTGCTCCAACAGCAAATTCCCACTGAAGAGCATAACTGGCAGTTACTAAATAGCAGTGTCCTTGGATGCAAATGAATTTAAGGCATTTTTTAACTATGTCAAGAAAGTATTTCTAAATTCAGTTACAAAGAGTCAGTAGTCAATGCCAGCCTAGTCACTCAAATGGAAGAGAGTTTGCATTAGCAAGAGATTACTAAATGAGTAACCATAATGTGACATAATCTAGTGAAAAATAATCTCCAGCCAACAGCAAACTAAATAACACTGAACGTAAGTATATAAACCAAGTGGCCAAATTCAAATAGGAATGAAATGATGCTCCCTCCCTTCTCCCTTGCTTTTCTTTTTAAGTAATTCCTTACCTTGCTGTTTTTTCCTTTTATTCCTGTACTGGTTGATCGGGATGCGATAGAAGAGATGCATTTAGGGGTAGATGATGAGGACTTGGAAGGATTGGAGGGTTTTTTCAAGGGGATAGAACTAATAGAGGAGTTGCGTTTGGGGGTAATGGAAGATCTACCTTGTGGGATTTTGACAGAGGAAGGTATAGATGTCTTTAAAACAAATAAAATTAAACCAAGGGTTAGCATGGAAAAGAGGGAAAAAAGCAATAAACTTAAAAAAAAAAGTTGGTTAAAGTAAAATAAAAATGACTGCTAAATTAAACATGCTGGAATCAAACTAAAAGTTAAATGAAACTATTATTTTCCCGACTGCAAAAACATAACAAAGACATATCCCACCCTCTTACCCATATTTAAGGATCATCTCACTTTTACAATGAGTATCTCAGGATCTGCAAGTATTTATCAAATGACAGCAGAGAAATTTTCAAATGTCCTATTAATTACCTCCACGCTGTTAATTATCACTATAAGGTTGCACAATTATAAGCGAAATATATTTCTATCCATTCCACAACAAAACCAATAAACAGCTGGAGGTTTTTTTACATTTATTAATGTGGCCCGTATAATGTGTCTGAACAGTTTTCCTTTTGTACCTATGCTAATTTCAGAAAACTTTTTTGAGGGATAACCATTGCAATATTATTGCTGAAATATATATTCAGGGTTTCCTATTATGGATGGGTTCATTCTAGTAATCACATGATCAGCAAATGTTTGATAGTTAAGAAGAAAACTAATTTTAATAGGAACATTTTAGAACTACAAAATTTAAAAGAACAAGAAGCCTTAAGTAGTTCAGCTGATACAAGACTGCAGTTCTTCCAGTTATGGTTCTTGCCTGGGTTATTATGCATGTCTATAACACCTGTCCTCCTTTTGAATACTATATAAACAGATTCTTTTATTCCTAATTGTACTACGGTTAAAAACTACCATACTTTGCAAACTTCAATCACAAGACAAGTAATGAAATCAGCTGTATAGAATAAAAAAGCTGTATAATATTCTTTATTAAATATCTTGTCCAGTTTGCTCTATACTCATCCATTTATTTATTTATTATTACTGTGGTAAATTATACCAAAGCAACACTTTGTTGTTTAGGGAATAAAAATGGCAATTTTGATGCATAGGAAAACAATTTGTTTTTAAGAGTTTCTTGTCTTAGATGATGAACTTCTTTTCAAAGGGGGAGAAGAACAACTCAGATGTGTTAATAGTAAAATTGGGGAAAGTGTCCAGATTTCATAACTTTCTGGATAGTCAGATACTGAAAACAACATTTGAAGTTTTTTTCTGTCATCAGATAGAAAACAGCCTGCTCTCAGAAGAAAACTTGTTTCCAAGACGGAAGAAGAGGAAAAAGTATACCTATGATAATCCACTTATCAACTTACCTTTGATTTTGGCTCTTCAGTCCCAATTTCATTTTTATCTCTGCTGTCAATGTGAGCTGAAATAAAAGGGGGGAAAGCCCTATACTTAGTATGCTTTCTGGAATAGATAAATGAAGCAATTGATTCTAAAATAAATTTGGAATATGACGAACTATTTGGGCAACTACCACATACAATTCTCCTTTCTCCTTTTAATGCAAACAGCAAGCATGCTTTGTCTCACATTAAATACTCTGGAAAATAATTTTTTTTAAAAACAGCAAAATATCAAGCCAGCTGTATTGGGAACACAAAATACTATGTGTTCCCAACCAACTGAAAACATTTTTGGCAGCTCCTCCAATGTTTTTGTGTGAAGCTCTGTTTGCAAAATGATGTCAAGAACTGGCAAGATCACTTTGTGTCTTTAATGACTAGACTAGAGCAATGGAGAAGCCTATCCGTGTCCTGTCATTTTTGAATACAAATGGACTAAGAATGTAATGCTCTATCTGCATGTAACTCCTTGAAAAGAGAGCAAAGCCATTTGAAGGTGTTCCATTTTATATTATAGTAGTTGGTCTGCCTTCTCTGTATTAAAAAAATCTTTGCAGTTTCAAAAGTATGTAATTGGGGTAATAAAGGAGGGGGGAAAGGGATCATGAGGTTTCACAAACATAATTATTTCCAACAGTTTTGCCTCCTCTGGGCCAGTTTGGATCTTATGATAAAAAGCATTTAATAGGGCAGCAATAGTTAGAAAGGGGCTACTGCTTGTTTCAATGAATCAGTTGATTTTAGGAAATAAAGTATTAGTTTTTGTCATCCACTCACCTAATCCAACCAGTGGTTTTACATCAAAAGATTTCACAATGTTTAAGCCAATCCTACTTCAGACTGATTGTTTTTAGACGATTTGTAATTCAATATGTTTTTTTATGCAACTGAACCAAACTTAGAAAATAACCCCACTGCTGCTTACTGAAGGAATAATTTAACTCCGTTTAAATTTACAAAACTATGTTTCATGGACGAGAATAGTACACATATTTAATTCTACCACTGTAACAAAGAAAAATCATTAGCTGTTTGCATTATATGCATTATAATATAGTGAAAATAAATCCAAAATAATGCATTTTGCAGAACTGCCTTAGTATACAATATTTTATAATATAAAATAATAGATTTATAATATTAATGTAAAGTTTTAGTATATTTAACACTTCAACATTAGGAAATGGAATTTCTGTCTACATTTTATTCAGTCTTCTTTAATTAATTGTTGCTTTAGATTTAACATCTGTAAAATACCAGTCCAAGTCCAAACTTTTAATTCAATATTTCCTAACAATAACAGAGGTTATTATTTGACTAGATTCTCAATTCTTTAGAAAAACTAATACATTGGGAAAACTTGAGGAAAATCATGCTCTCCAAATTAAATCAGTACACACCTTACAACTAAACAGTACTTCCTTAAAAACTAAATTATTTAAAGGCTCAGATATTTTCTGCATACTGTTAATATTTCTCAGTAAGTTTGAGATCGAATAGCTCAATTTACACAGTCTATTACTGAGTGAAATAAATGTTGTCCAGAGGGCTGAGAGTGCATTTTACAAAAATGATCAGATTGATAGATGCCACTTTTAAGAATACCTGTTTTATCCTTGGCTCAAAATGAGAAAAAAAATCCTAACAATCCAAAAACAATTAGGTTGCGCTTATTTATTTATTTTATTTATTTTATTTTATTAAATTTATATACCGCCCTACTCCCGAAGGACTCAGGGCGGTGAACAGCCTTTGATAAAATACATCATACAAAAGTTAAAAGATTATTAAAAATACATTAAATAATTTAGGCTTAAGTCAAATTTAAAACACCCAATTTATATAAAACTTAAAAGCCAATTTAAAAGGGAGTCAGACCAGATCAGCCTGCTGGAATAAAAATGTTTTGAGGGCACGGCGGAAAGTGCATAAATCTGGGATCCTCCATATCTCCGGGGTGGGGAGCTCATTCCAGATGGCAGGTGCCCCCACAGAGAAGCCTCTCCCCCTGGGGGCCGCCAGTCGACACTGTTTGGCCGACGGCACCCTGAGGAGCCCCTCTCTATGGGAGCATACTGGTTGGTGAGAGGCTACTGGTGGCAGAAGGCGGTCTCTTAAGTACCCAAGTCCTAAGCCTAAGCTTAATGGGGGCAGAGTGGACTATATGTAAGAAATAGGATTTACAAGAAGCAATATTATGCTAAGGGAACATATAGAATTATAGTTGTCCATTGTATAAAACAGTTTTGCTTACCTGTATAAGGTAATTTTTATGGTTATAGAATTATTTTTGTGCTTATTCAGCTGAAAAACATCTGCCAGCACTAAAATAAAAGCAGGCATTTTACCCTACCTCTTCTTAAGACTTTTCATATGTCATTTCCTGCTTAGTCCCTTCTCAAAAATGCAGCAAGTTTTGTTATCATATTTCCCCCCCATAGCTCTTTGACGGGCAGAAAGAAATCAAATAAAGATCTGTTTTGGAAAATGTGAAAAGGCTATATAACTGTATTGGAATATGCAGAATTATAACTATTAATATTAATAGTGTTGTATTGGAAAGTAGAAGCCTGCTTTCTCCCTTAACAGCACAATTTACGGGATGACTACACATTTCATATATTCATTCAATTTCTATATCCACCTATTTTAGTCAATGACTCTGGGTGGTTTACAATTCAAAAAATATATTACAATCAAAATACTAAAAACATTTTAAAAGAATAAAAACAATATACACAATAGCCAAGATGGCCTATTAGCAATACAATCAGGAAACGAGGCCATTAGCACATTCAGTGCCTCAGACTTGAGAACATAGCCAGGTTTTTAGGACTTTATAAAAGGCTAACAGGATTGGGGCCATTTTAATCTCTGAAGGGAGGATGTTCCATAAAGCAGGAGCCATTGCAGAAAAAGACTGTCTTCTGGTCCCCACCAGACGACATTCTTTTGCTGATGGGATCTGCAGCATGCCCATTCGGCTACATCTGGTTGGAGAGATGGAGAACTTTATCTTTATTTTTTATCTTTTATTAGATTTATATACCGTCCTTCTCCTTTCGAACTCAGGGTGGTGAACAGCCAAAGTAAAAACATTTGTACACAAAAGTTAAAACAATTTTAAAAGTAATTGAATAAATTTGGCCCATAATTTAAAACATTTCAATTAAAATCAGTATCAAACTTTAAAATCAACATAAAATCAGGCCAGCCCAGCTAACTGAAAAAAATAAGTTTTTAGGGGCCGACGAAAAGTTCAAAGGTCTGGGATCATTCTTATCTCTGGGGATAGATCGTTCCAGAGGGTAGGTGCCACCACAGAGAAGGCTCTCCCCCTGGGGTTCGCCAGCCACATTGTCTGGCTGACGGCACCCTGAGGAGGCCCTCTCTGTGGGAGTGAACCGGCTGGTGGGAGGCAATTGGTGGCAGAAGGCAGTCCCGTAAGTACCCCGGCCCTAAGCCGGGTTTAAAGGTGGTCACCAGCACCTTGAAGCGCACATGGAAGTCACCGGAAGCCAATGCAGCTCACACAGGAGAGGTGTCACATGGGAGCGCCCTGTCGCTCCCATAATCCCCCGCGTGGCCGCATTTTGCACCAGTTGGAGCCTCCAGGTGCACCCCAAGGGGAGCCCCATGTAGAGAGCATTAAATAGTCCAGACGAGAAGTGACGAGTGCTTGAGTGACCGTGCATAAAGAGTCCCGATCTAGAAATGGGCGCAACTGGCATATCAGGCAAACCTGATAAAAAGCCCCCCTGGCTGCGGCCGTCGTATGCTCTTCTAAAGACAGCCGTGCATCCAGGAGGACACCCAAGTTGTGGACCCTTTCCGTGGGGGGTAGTGATTTGCCCCCAATAGCCAGCGATGGCGCCAGCTGGCTATACCAGGACGCCGACAGCCACAGCCACTCAGTCTTGGACAGGTTGAGTCGAAGCCTGTTTCTCCCCATCCAGACCTGCACGGCCTCAAGACACTGGGACATCACTTCCAAGGCATCGTTGGGATGGTCTGGGGTGGAGATGTACAGCTGAGTATCATCAGCGTACTGATGGAACTCACCCCAAAACCATGGATGATCTCACCCAGCGGCTTCACATAAATGTTGAACAGGAGGTGAGAGGACCGACCCTTGTGGCACCCCACAAACAAGGCGCCTCGGGGTCGATCGCTGCCCCCCTGTCAACACAGATTGTGACCGGTCAGAAAGACTCTTGGGAAAAAGAGATCCCTCAGTTACCCTGATCTCAAACCATGTAGGACTTTAACAGAAATTAGCAGTATCTTGAATTGTAACTGGAAACACGCTGATAGCCAATGCAACTCACACAAAAGTGGTATTACGTATGCCATGTATCTGGCATCATTTACTACTTGTGCAGCCCCATTCTTTACCAGCTGAAGTTTCTGAATAATAAATTTCTGAAAAACTTTAATGCCTGAAAAATTAAGTGGACATTTATGTCTGATGTTTTGCTGATAAACATATTCTCTGGGCTTTCCCAAAAATTTTAAAATATTTTTTTCAGGTGCAGGCAGAGTCCAGACAGTATTATCTTTATTCTTACTTATCTTTTCTTATCACTGTCTATATAACAATGTGCTAAGAATTCTGCTGTAGATTTAACACAATCCCCTTCTCAAGAGAGTAGTCCAGCATTGAGTACCAGAAAGTAGAGAGGGATATTGGCTTCTAGTAGAAACACCCTATGGATGAAATCTTACTCAGTCTTACTACATGCTTTAATGACTTTGCATGTAGACAAAAATTAATGAACATCAACTGGGAAAGGACAAAATAAGTACAGGTACAGCTCTAGATGGATGCTTCCACACAAGCACAGAATTCTGAGCAATGTCTACTTTGGCCAGAAAATTCAAAGAGCTCAGTTTGTGGAAGTTCAACTTGGGGGCACAGTGGCTCATTGCTAAATGCAATTTCTATCATCCATGAACCTGTACAACTGGCTACTTGGACTTCTTGAACCCAATAGTGTCCTGTGTTCCAACTCTTTGTTGCATGAACCATAACTCGTTTCTCTTTTCTTAAATCTGCTGTTTAAATCCTTGAATGGGTTTGGACCAGTGGTGAAATCCAATTTTTTTTTACTACCGGTTCTGTGAGCATGGCTTGGTGGAAGTGGTGTGGCTTGGTGGGCATGGCAGGGGAAGGATACTGCAAAATCTCCATTCCCACAGCACTCTGGGGCCAGCCAGAGGTAGTATTTGCTGGTTCTCCGAACTACTCAAAATTTCCTCTTCCTGTTCTCCAGAACCTGTCAGAACCTACTGGATTTCACCCTTGGTTTGGATTTTTAATTTCTGCATCAGGTTACTGCTGCTGTATATCTTTCTTGCTTTCTGTTTGTGGAGTAAGACCTCAAACATCACTGTTTCAAGTCCCCAACTTTGATCCAAAACTGGACAAATAGTTGATTCAAGTTCTGTATCTCTTTTGGATAATGGACGGCAGGGAGATTGTTTATGTTTTATCAATTCTTGACAGCCTCTGTCTGGCCTGACTCCATCTATTTTTCTTTAGTCATGTCATACATGGCCTTACATACTAAGGCCATGTATGACAATTCTATACCATCTTTCTCTTTCATTTTTTCTCCCATGAAATGTTTTTTATCTCCTAATAGTCTAGACCCATGAATAAACCATAAAAGAAAAATCTGCAAACAATATGTGGAAAGCTGTGTTTTCAATTAAATGTAAACTGGTTCCTAAATAAGTTTGGGGGTGAAGTGAGGTGTCCTGATTTTTATCTCACTGGCAGCAGCATTATGAATTATTTCTACTCACTCCAACTAATATAGTAAGCTAAGGCATTATCATGACAAGAAGGTAGGAATATATTATTGTACATAACACATACACAGAAGTATTTACAATAGTTTACAAACTAGAGGAAATGATTGTTTCATGAAGAAAAACTAAGTGCTACAGTATTACTTAATGTAACCAACATCTCTTTAATCTAAAAGGTAATTTGTTGAGCCTAAAAAAGTTCTAAGAATTTATTAATTTGAACTATTTCAAATATAAGGTAGGATATAAAACATACAATTGTCTTAATATAGGTATTTTCATTTACAAAATCAAAGCTGTTACAATTATTTTAAAATGATAAATTTTGAATATATAAAGTACCTCTTTATTTGATATATCAGGTATCTTTATTCTTTTTTTAAAAAAACAATTAAAAGTCAAAGTTGATAGTACTAGTACAGGATTATTTCCTAGCTATTAGAAACATTTATTTTTAATAGCTGTAGTTATTAATCTACTATGGCATTTACCACTTTATTTCTATGAAGCATTGTTTACTTTTTATTTATTTTATGACATGATTCACAGTTTCTGACGTGATTTAAATGATCATATACTCTTTTCCCTCATATTGTCTACATCATTTTCAAGATGGGTAGCCAAAATTCTAAGACAGCACTTACAGCAAGGGTTAGATACAATGGAGTAATTCAATTGTAATGATCAACTGTGGCTTGACACTATGTCCAAAAGTTTCAAATATTTGTTTTTTCTTCTCTCCTTTTGTGAGCAAAAGGGTGAGTCAATTTCATTTGACCAGTGTTTAATATGGGCCTCAATTATGTTCTGATGAAATAACTCAAATGTTTAAGTATCACTAGCTTAACTAGTTTCAATTAACCACAGCTAAGAATTAATCATCTGTCCAGGTTCAGCCATTCAGTATATCGCAGTTAATAAAAAAAAAAGAAGCAAGTACATTTTGTAGACATGATTGCTTTTAGTCGAGATCCTGTTCCTCACAAAAAGCAATTCATTCCACACAACCAAACTGAAAACGAAACCTATCAATTGGGGAACACAAAGTTCAAATGCATCTGTAATTGGCCAAGAATTTGGATGGGTGAGTTGAAATAATGAATGGCAGAAGCTATGCTGTTCGTAATATAGGTTTATACTTTTGTTTTAATATTTTGCTGCTCTTATTGTTTATATTTATTGTTTTATCAATTTTGTCCAATTTTTTTTTATTTATTCTACATCTCTCTCACCACTAAACCAATATATAGTCTAATCTAGGTCAGCAATTTCCAGGGATCAAAGCACTTTTAGATATAGACATATGTATATAGAGAGAAAATAAACTTACTATGCTTACCTTGAGCATCCCCCGAAGCATGGTCTTCATGGTTAGGAGTACAAACTATGCCTGCTTCCTCAGCTAAATTTTCCAAATTAAAGATGGGGAAATGGTTTCAACATTAAAAATAGAACAAGACAAATGTTTCTGTATTTTCAAATGATATGTGAATATTTGAAAATGCATGGCAGTACATTTAAATGAAAATGAAGCAAACTGATGAGAAACATTTCTGTTGAAATAAATCACATCAATTTCTGAATCCTATTCAACAATGATACACATACACCTGAAGAACAATACAATAAGATTGACAAGGTTTACAGAAAATATTTAACTAAAAAGATACTAAGCTGAACATTTAAGAATATACCATTATTTTGTACAGTTAAATGTGATGAAACCGAATGAAATTAATGAGCTTATATAAACACCTAATTTCTGGAAGATGCAAACTTTGTTTTGACAAAGTTTTTTTTTAACAAAGGTATTTTTGTGTATATTTATATAGACATGGAACAATATAGCATGGTCATGTTCATCTGCAATTGGGTCAATATAATTTAGCTGTGTTAATTGAAAGTTTTAAAAATAAAATTAACTTTTCCCTTGATTGCTAAAATTATTTGGAGAGCCTTGATCCAGATATTCATGGAATTTCAGAAGGCATGATTAGAAACTGTCAATATATTTTGAATAAGATATGTAGGCAATACATATAATGAAACATAATACACTATATAATACTTTTATAATATATAATACTCTATATCATATAATATTACCAAAGCTGGCTGGGTAAAATTTTGGGAGCTGGAAGTCTATACCTCTAAAAATTGCTAATAACACTGAATAACACTGTTCTATTTTATTTCTGACTGTAAGATTCTCATTATGGCAGCAGTAAAAGTTGCATCACAAAGGCTAAATCGTTTTTGGGACCTTTTGTCACACAACTCCCCAACTTTAAACATCTGTAGTACTGTGAACTTTCTCCTTTCAAAAGAGTTTTAGTGGAAGATATTCCTGGCGGTAATTTTCTTGAAACATCACTTCTTGAAGCCACCTTCACAGGTGAAAAGTATGAGATAGTAAAGGTTTGTTCCCAAGGAAGCATATCTTTAAGCACTGAATCCCAGAGATTATGTCTTAAAATATTATTATAAATATAAACTATCTCAAATTCTTCCATTTCTTATCAGTCAACATCTGGAAGATTTTTTTCTCCCCTTGATGGAAGAAGCATAAAATGTGTAGGGGGAAGGGGTGGTATTAAAGTGAAAATGGTGTTGTATGAATCCTCTGTAAAATAAATAAAGGAGACTGGGTGTAAATTGCTTCTAGATGAGACTTGAAACTACCCAGCATTATTCATTTTATTTTTACTAGAACTGTTTCTAATATTTTTTCATGAATGTCCCAAGACAAAACAGGCATTTGCAGAAAAAAAAAGTTATCTAGTAATTGATCATGATTTCTTTGATGATCAGAAAATATCCCTTCCCCCCCCCCCAAAAAAAAACCTGATGGGCAAAGGAAAAAAGAGAGAGAGAGAAAGAGAGAGAGTGGGAGGGAGAAGGAGAGAGAAGAAAGAAAAGTTATACTTCTTATGTAAAGATTAAGTTTAACGGGAAGGTATCATAAAAGTAAATACTGAAAGATGTTTTGCCTCAAAATCAGATACAAGATTGGTCCTTTCGTTATCTAACAAAGGATACTCTGGCTTCTAAGAGATTTCATATTTGTATGTATCAATAGGAAATGCAGAAAAATGTAAATAGGAAAATAGATTACAGATCATCCTCGACTTTGTTCAGTGGGTTGTTCGAAGTTATAAGGACGCAGCAAAAAGCTATTTATGACTGTTTTTCGCACAATTGCAACCTTCCAATAGTCACATGATCAAAATTCAGACAATTGGCAATTGATTCATATGATGGTTGCAGTGTCCTGGGCAAAGTCTAAATGGAAGTTAGATTCACAACTGTAGTGGTTCACTTAACAACAGTGGCAAATAAGGTCATAAAATGGGATAAAATTATCTGTTTCACTTAGCAACAGAAATTTTGAACTCTATTGTGGTCATAAATCAAGAACCTACATTCAAACATCTAACCGTCTTTAAACCAATCTAATGGATTTTGCACCTATCTAAAGCAAAAGCATTTGAAGCAGAAAACTGGTACTTGGCCCACTTGGATTATATATTAAGGACAGAGAAGTATTATTCTGTTCAGTTTAACTTACAAGTTCCTATCAAATCCTGCAACAGGATGATTTGACTAAACAGATTATTTTGAAGAAAGATAGAAGTAAGTAACCTGCCTCTTCTCTTTATGCTTAATTCAGCTCGGAGGTTATCACACTGACCTACAGGATGATGGATGCAAAAACATCAAGAGCAAGAAATCTGCAGGAATCTACTAGAGAAACAGCTCGTGTGGATTTTTTCTATAAGAAAAAAATGGGTTAATAGATAAGAATAAACAGATCTTGACTAGTTTATATTTACATCCATTAGGATCAATGGGATATAAATTAGTGATGATTCTTAAGTCCCACAGATTTCTACAGTAGTCTAAAGCAAATATGTTTATATTTGAAAAATTATTGAAGGAAAAAGTTCTCCCAATAGGCTAAAAAGAAATGTCCAAAGTTTAAAAAGACATCATGCAAAAATACAAAACAAAACAAAAACTAGAGCTGTTTCAATGTTCTCCTTCACGCTTGATAACAAGATAAAAAGAAGATTCAATTCGTGATTCAAACTACAATTAGTTTAATGAAAAGTTGGGGATATAAGGTACTTCACTTTGCCCCTGTAAAGACTAATTAAGATGATTATCCCACAGGACCCATATTCAATATTTTGACCTTGAAAAAATGCTAACAATAATGGAATATTTTTTAAAATGAAAATGTTCAATAACTCAAACCCCCATTACACTAAAGTCAGATAAAGTAACACTAACATATAAAAGATGTCAGGAAGTAAATTATTTAGGTTTATAAAATGGCAAACAAAGGAGGAGAATGTAAGAGAAATGTATCTATTGATTGGGTTCTGCATCAAGAATTACCAGATGCCTCCTAAAAATAATGAAGAGGTTAGAAGAATATTTATGGCTTTGACAGCATATCTTCATTTGCTACTTAAGCTTTTGAACATTTAACATTTCCACTATAAAACCTCCTGTTGACAATTGTTCTGAATGAAGTAGACTTAAGATCCACCTAGCTTTCAGATGGGACAGCTGTATATTATTATTAATGTTTTATAGAGCCACTGTAGTTGTATGATTATATATATTGCATAGATCAAAAAATAGTTAAATTCTGCAACTCTCTTCCTTAGACTTTTTAGATTACATTATTCTTTTCTAGTGCTTTAACATTATCTCTCTGGGCTATTTAAAGAATGCTTTTTTGTTGTAGTTTAAAGGAATCCAAGGCAATTGATGCACAAAAGACAAATGTCATATTGTAGTCCATTTATAACACAGAGCATTGCATGAGGAGGACACTCTATCAGATTCTCTCTAAAGAATTGGAAGAACAAATCATAGAACTGTTTGTGTTAATCCTGTTTCTCATAGTAGATTAGTAGATAATAGTAGAGTAACTGTAGCAGAATTTATTGTTGAGAGTTACCATTTGTAGTTAGATATTCAAAAAGACAGATACGAATCACTACACCATTCAGAGCTTGCACCAATAATTTCAACTATAAAGAAAGAATAAGTGGTAAATCATAAGTGTTTTGCCTTTATAGCACAGTGCAGGGGGATGCGGTGGCCCACATGGTAAGATGGTGAGCCTGCGCTCCACTTAGGTTGGCAGCTCAGCAGCTCGATTCCTGTGAGCAAATAAATTGCATAGGGAAAGGAAAGGAGCCTCCTCCGATTGCCTACTGACATTCAGGCATCCCGCAGCAAGATAACACCGCCCGAAAAAATTCATTTCATAGAGGCAGCCAGCCATTTTGGTGATCCCTGGCTAACCATGCCATATGCTAAAAAAAAAAAAAAAAGAGTGCAGAAACAGGATCTAATGAGAAAGGAGATGTAACTGGCAACTTCTCTTTCAACTAACAGCAGATGATCTAATCTACAGAATCTCAACTGCATATGGATTTGAAAGTAGAATTATTAATTCAAGATAAAAATCACTTAAGGCAAAAATGAAGATAGCTGCCAGTAGAGTACAGGCGGAGTTTTCATCTTTCACAAATGAAGACACCAGCAAACAGCCCTTTATTTGATGAAGTAGCAGATAACAAAAATAGTATGCTACCATGTTTCCCCCAAAATAAGACCCTGTCTTATATTTTTTTGAACCCTGAAATAAGCGCTTGGCCTTATTGCCATGTGCTCAAAAGCCCAATTGAGCTTCTTATCAGGGGATGTCTTATTTTGGGGAAAACAGGATAGTAGAAGATTAACTGGGTAATATGTAGGGGTTTTTGTTTCAACTGGATATTTTAAGATATTAGAAAAACCATTCATGGTCTGTAGCTTTCAATTTATGATTTAAATTAAGGTTTCAGTGAAAGGTAGAGTTACATTCTGGCAGATTATCTCAAATAACCTTATTGCCAAATTTAGATTTTATATATAGGCAATATATAAAATGAAGCATTTAGGCAACAGATAATAATGATGATATCATGGTTAAAAATTAAGCACAAAACAGAAATGAAGGAGTATAAATTAAATTAGAAAATACCAAACTAAAGAACAGCTGCGTTATAAACCTAGGCATCTCTTAAGAGAATAATGAAATACCAAACAGATAATTACTTTACAATAAAAAGAATAACTAGATCCTGTAAAACCTACTAGCAATGTATAATTATTACCCAATTAAAATTAAGCAAAATACAATATAAAACTAAAAGATCCTGTCACCAGAGCAGAATAGAAATCACAAGTTCACAATCTGTATTTGAGCTCCTTTGAGCTCATATTTAAAGATTTTTAAATCATCTGTCATTTGAAGAATAAGACAGAGCCTTTTTTAAGCTGTGGGATTATGTCTTAAAAGCCCCTCAACTTCAAAATTTCCAAAGTAACAAAAAGCAAGACAAGGAACAATGGATGGAAACTAATGAAGGAGAGAAGCAACTTAGTAACTAAACAGAAAATTCCTAACAGTGAGAACCATTAACCAGTGGAACAGCTTGCATTGAGAAGTTGTGGGTGCTCCATTGCTGGAGGCTTTTAAGAAGAAAACTAGATAAGTCACCTATCTGGAATGGCATTGAGTCTCCTGCTTGAACAGAGAATTTGACTAGAAGACTCCAAGGTCCCTTCCAGGGGTGCAATGCACCCGGTTCAGACCGCCTCAGGCGAGTAGGTAGCGATGGTTGCGGGCAGTTCAGAGAACTGGTAGCAAAAATCCCTGCCCCCGCCCCCCCCATGCCCAGCTGAGCCGCGCGATCATCAGAGCCTTTTTTTTTCTTTTAAATGGCTCTGACAATCCAAACTCTGACGATCCCAGCTGAATTGCCTGCCGATCAGGCAAATCAGCTTGAATCGCCAGAGCCTTTTGAAAGCATTTTTTTAACATGGTTTTACATGTAAAAATGGTTTTAAAAGTAAAAAAAAATGGCCACGCCCACTCAGTCACATTACCCCCACCACCAAGCCACACCCACAGAACTGGTAGTAACAAATTTTAGATTTCACCCCTGGTCCAATTCTGTTGTTCTAGTTCTGGTTCTGATTCAAATTTGTTCAAAGAGGAGGAGAAGAAACAAAATGCCCGAGATCAATGAGTAGATTTTTTGAGGCTGCACCAGCTCAACAATGAAGAAACAAAAACAGAATGAGAAGACAAAAACTAAAAGAGAATTATATACATGACACACAGAGATTAAAGGATGCTCAAGGATATCAAATGAAGCCAGTAAATCTAGCAAGATTAGCATAGATGACAAGTAGTATGTTCTGTCCACCAGAATGCTATTCCACACTGAAGACATTAGTGGAATGACCAGACCGAAATCCTAACTGAAGTTGATCACAAAAGTCAACTTGCAAAATAATTGTTTGGTTGAGAGAGAAACAACTTGGCTTCATTTGTGAGAGAAAAACAATTCTCTCCAGGATTTTTTTATATAAAAAATGAAAACAAGAAGAGGTGAGGGAGATCACATAGATAGGACATATGCAAAGTTTGAACTTTTTTTCCACAGAGGCCATAAAAGATATGTGTTTAAGATATTAGAAAACCTGAATACAGCAAGGAGTGAAAGGGTCTCAATGGACATGTGGTTTGTGTGAAGATTTAACAATTAAATCTCTTCCTATATAGCTTATTAATACACAAATCATTACCAGAGTGTTTCTACGAAAGTTGCTATTGCTCCCAGCTACCATACCAGCATGCTATCAGTGTAGTGATAAAGTTTTAATTCAGCAACATGAAGAGGGCTACGGATTCCCCATCGCTGCCTAAGAGCCTTTTCTGTCATGGTGTCCACCCTTTGGAATATCATTCCCCCAGAAATTAAATTTGTACCAGCCCTATTGGCCTTTTGAAAGGCATTAAAAATTTGATTTTATCTCTGAGAATGTGGATGAGCAGGTGGGACAAAGGCCAGCTATTATCTTATATTGGACTCTTTTTACCTCAGCTGCTTCTTTCTATATTGGTTCTTTTTCTTTTTTAAATTTCTTGTAACATTATTAGCTGGCCAGAATTATGACTTTATGCTGGGTGGCCATAGAAGTTGAAATAATAAATAAATAAAAATAAAATAAGGACACTTCTCATATCTACCAGCATTTGTGACCTTCTATTTATTAGGAGAATGATAGCCATGCCTCTGGAGGAAAAACATAATCTCATTTGTGAGGAGAAACCTGAACTATCACTGAAGAGAATTACAGTAATGAAAAAGAATGTCATTTAACACATACACACACACACACTCAATGAATTGCAGAAGAAAAATAAAACTTTCAAAATTTCATAAGAATTGTCTCTACAAAGACAACGGTCTCTTCAAGTATCTTTAAAGGTAAAGATAAAGGTTCCTCTCACACATACGTGCTAGTCGTTCCCGACTCTAGGGGGCGGTGCTCAACTCAGTTCTAAGCCGAATTGTCTGATGACAATTCTGTGGTCATGTGGCTGGCATGACTAAATGCCAAAGGCACACAGAATGCTGTTAC
Organism: Coluber constrictor foxii; assembly: GCA_038048745.1. NCBI lineage: Eukaryota > Metazoa > Chordata > Lepidosauria > Squamata > Colubridae > Coluber > Coluber constrictor. The sequence continues at coordinate 80,316,813 of CM075961.1, forward strand.
CTTCCCACCAAGGTGGTCCCTATTTTTCTACTTGTATTTTTACATGCTTTCAAACTGCTAGGTTGGCAGAAGCTGAGGCAAGGAATGGGAGCTCACTCCATTATGTGGCACTAGGGATTCACTGCCAAACTGCAAACTGCCAACCTTTCTGATCAACAAGCTTAGCCACTGAGCCACTGCATCCCCTTATCAAATCTCCTCAGACAACCATAAAAGGAAGAAAAAAAAACAGGAAGGAATTTATTTAAGTAAATGAGACCCACTCATTCAAGGGGATAAATGAGGCCTATCCAGTCTCACCTTATGGGTGTGTTTGCACAAAGATCACAAAGAATAATAAATTACTAGAAACCAAATTCCTCAATGAGGGCATCAACAATTAAAACTCGGACCACACATTTTTTGAATAGTTTTTATCCCAGAGCTATATTTGCACTCAACAATGAACTAAAGGGCCACCATCAGTGAGCTGTTGGAAGGTATTATTTAGTCTATTATGCGGATCTATGGGTAGTTTAGGGGTGGGGAATTGTGCTGGGTGAGAGTGTGTTTGGGGATTGTTATGCGTGTTGGACCTGGTCTTTCGGTGTAAAGTGAATTTTGTTGTATGGGTATACTGTGTATACATGTAGAATTACAATGAAGTTATTTTTAATAAATCAACCTATCATCACGTATGGAATCCTGAAATGTATTATAATAGGCATGGAACCAAGAAATTATATAGAAGTTCACAATATTGCCTCTGTTTCCTGCCTTCAACCCCAAACTCCCTTATAGCACATTGTCAAGAATGCTGCAATGTACAGATGTCTCTTGCCTTCAAAATTATCACCTATCATAAAACTAAGTAGGGAGAGGCTTCAAGTCACATTTGAGTTATCTTCATTTGCCTCACCTGTAGTTCCTTCAAACACTTCTGCATGCTGATGAGCTGAATTTCCATACTCATAAGCTCTGTCTTCTACTAATGAAGCCGTAATATCCAAAACAAATATCAAGATAAAGCAACTTTCAAGTAAAAGTTCTGCAAATTGAACTTTTACAGATTGCTTACATTAGGAAAACTGAAGACTATTCTGCTGTAAAAGGCTGTAATACTAAAAGCAACCATTTCCCCAGCTAGAGAAGCAGTCAGTAAGTCAACACAATTTTAAATTTGATGAATATAAAATCAAAAGAAAATCAAGTTCAGATTCTGGAAGAAATTTAAAGCTAAAATACAGAGATCTTATTCAAACCACTGCACCATCATCAAGCTGGTTGTAATAACAAAATATCAGATCTCTCTCCAAGCAATAGCAAGGTTGGTTACCCCAAGAAGTTAAGAAATAATATAGATTTTAAAAAAGAAGTTTTGGAAAAAGGTGTGTGCCATTAGATGTGTGTCATTGGACAAAGGAAACACAAGGAGCTATGGTAATACTGTCTGACTTGCCATCCCAAATGCTTATGTATAAGAAGCATACAACAGCGCAATGTACAGGAATCATGATACCAATTCTGCACTGTTCCAAGTACTGGTATACAGATCCATCATTTTTCTTCAGCTATAAATCACAGTTCTTTCTTTCTAGAGACTTCACCAATGCTTCCAAAACCAGGAATTAAAATGCCTGTTGTCCATAAAATATTTCTGTGGAAGTAGCTTCAGTAAATGCATTTTTATTTTCTATAATGTTCACTCTCTTGGCATTTTTCACCAGAAATAATTATTATATTTAGTAGTCCACAGAGGAACATTTACAGAACTGCTTACCTTTCAGATTCGGTGTGATGCTTCAAGAAGTGATGTTTAGAAGATTCCATTTGCCAGATTTCATAGCAACAGTGTTACCAAAATTAAGATGCAAGGGAACAAGTATTTTACAGTTGTAAAATGATTTTAACACTCAAGAATATTTCTAGCCCAAAAGATGAAAAAAAAAAGAATCTTGTATAAAAAAACTTGTAATCATCATTTATGTATTACTAAAGCAAAGATTTAATTAAATTAATAAGGGCATGCCTACACTTTAGTTCTTCCAAATTTGCTTGCCTCTGTTCTTTTCTGCAATCTTGTCTTTGCTGGTCACAAATCAGGAAACTACAGAGCACTCGAAAGTTGAATTTATTTGTCACCTCCTCTTAAAACTGCCCTTTAATTGATGCATTCCAAATGCTTGAAAACTGAAGTAACTTGACAGAGCAAAAGTGCTCAATTTCATTTAAGAGCAACAGGTTTCTAGAGCATAGTAACTTTTCTGAAGCATGAACTTTTACATATATTGATTTAAACAATCAAACAAATGCTAGATGGCATAGATGACATAATTACAAAATAAAAATAATGATTTTCTGCAAGGCTAATTGTGTAACCATAATTCCATTTGAGACAGCATAATTTTAGCAATCACATCTGTGTTATCAGATAGGAAAGCATTCTTTCAGATAAAAGAAATGGGGGGTTGCTTGTTTTGTTTTCAATGTAAGATAGCAAAGTAGTTAAACTGATTTGTAAGGCTCTAGAGTTATTTGGTGGGTTTCTAATATAGGTTGGTAGGGTAACCATGGTATAAAATCAATTTTAATTTAATAATGACATAGGGTTATAGATAGAACCTAAATTTACCTAATCCTAACCCTAACTAACCCATTACCTTTTTGTCCATGGGTGGAAAGAACGTCCCTATAAATGAAAGATTTCTTTTAATGTTATTCTGAAACCAAACTATGTCAATTCCTACATTAATTTTCTCAAAAAAGGTGAATATTTAAAATCCTTGGGAAGGCACTATAGGGGAGAAACAATATCAGGCTAACAACAACTCTGAATTTAATTGTGAAAGGCGCAAACAAGACCACAAAAAAAGGTTTTTCACAGCAATTCCAGTCATAGCAATAATTAAAGCTAAAAGAAAAATCATTTAATTCTAGATGTAATAAAGTTTTCATTATTGTTAGTTGGACCTGTATTGATGCACTTTTAAGAGAGACATTCAAGTTGGCTGCTATAAATTTCAAAGTAATGAGACAAAGAGCTCCCACCTTCCACAGTTGGGGTACTCTTAGCATCAGAAGCTTCAGACCCTGGTTCATCAGATCCATCATCAACTGGTATATGGAGGGGAGTGCCTAGAAACACACACATTCAGCACTCAGGATAAGGAGCTCAGTTTTGGAATATGGCCCATCAACTAAGCAATAAGGTTTTGAATTAGGCTGCTCATCCCTGCAGAGCAAGAAATGGGCATGCATATGCGATTGCTTAAAGGCAGGCATTAGCAAAAGAAGATTAACAGTAGAAATGGAAGTACCCCTTACAGATTTTGGAGCCAAGCAACAAAAGAGGTATTGCAAGGTAAAAAGCAACTAATCTGGTGGTGCATCAATCAGAAGCAAACTTGAAAGCAGAGTCAAGAAGTCCAAATGCAAAGCAAAGCTTTTTCATATTCTTCTTTCAGTACAGATTATAATAGCCCCTCATAAGAATGCCTTGCGTCATGCCTTGGTTGCAGATAATGCATTTAAAGATATTAGAACATCAGTATGGAAAGAATTAAACATCTACAGTGATTTATACAATAAGCTGTGTTTTAGTATCAAGTTGGTCATCGCTGAAGATATCTGATGCATAGTTCTAAGGATCAAGAAAAGCAGATCTGTACTTATTCATTCCAAAAATGTATAAAACACCCAAATCTACTGGCTTTTTCAGAAAAACCACCTTGCCAGAAGAACTAATAACAAACATTGAACCTGGACAATGAACATTTGAGTAGACACGAAGTTGTCTTTTTAATGCCTTTTTGATATTTTAAAGGTATACCTGACTGAACAGGATAGGAGCATGAGAAATTCTGGGATGGTTGTTGAATCTCATAAAAGGTAATCTACTGGGGAAAATCTGAGGAAGTATTCCTGCTGATTGCTTTTGAGAAGTTTTATTCTTTTCCCTTGAATGATAGTGTAATATAAAGGAGACATATATTTGGAGGAATTTACAAGATCTATGGATTTTCTCCCTACCAATACCAGCTAAAATTTTGAAATGGACAGAAATGTAGTTATGAATCAGGCAGCAGGACACTCAAACTGCTGATACAATTAAGTGAGAAGCAGTGTGATCCAAATAGAGAAAGAGAAGCTGCTTTATCAATAGACAGTAATCATTTCAAAGTGACTGGACAGTCATGCAAATTATAACAGTTTGTAATCATTTGGAGATAGTGAATCTATAAATAGAAGCTAGGTCTTTTGGGGAAAAAAATGGAAACTTCCATCTAATTCTTGCATTTCTTTTAGTGCTAATGAAGGAAGAAAAGATCATATGATTTGGCAGCGTTGCTCCAATTTTTTTTTTCTTGCAGATGAATACACTCAATGTTTTCTTCTGTTCACATGATGAGCAAATTATTCCATCAAGGAAATCCATGATGAAGTCTTCATATGGAACACACAAATTTATTCAATTACCTATACTTCATGTCTCTGCTTTCAATTTTTATTTTTAAAAAAATCAGTGGACCCAAAATAAGGCATCTTTCATATCATCTGCTAGAAAACTATTTCTGAAATCAGGCCAACATGCATATTTTATTAAATAAAAGGGCAGCAGTCTTACTGCTACGGGTAGAGCAGAACAGCCAGCAATTTGTTGTAACTAAATAAATGTGTGCCTGGTGTATTACATGATTATCCTTAAGGAAGAGACAGTTATAATGAATATCTATTATACTACACCACTACACTTGTCATTACAGTCCATGATTAAGCCACCCAATTCCTGATAACAATATGAACATTTCCCTGCAATTTTCATGGCAACATTTTCAGAAGTGCTTTACCTTCTTTCTAGGGCTGAGAGAGGATGATTGGCTCAAAGTCACCCAGCTGATTTCTGTGCCTAAAGGAAGATTAGATTTTCCACTACTAATCTAATGCATTAACCACTAGACCGAACTGGCCCTCTATGCTGCTACATACAAAAGCTCATCTATCTGAAGAACATACTGCTACTTTTTGCAAATTATATTATTTTCTGCTTTACTATTTTATTACTTCAGTTACTTCACAAGTGCTTCTTCATAGATAATTCTTGGCAGCAGGGCCAACCTGCTTATATACCCAGGACCATGATCACTGAAACTTCAGTGGTTACATTTCCAATAATAGTTTGCTAGAGCCTGGCATGCTAGTTTAATTTAAATACTGATTTCATTTTTCGTGATGAAAGGCATTCTCTTATTTTTGCTCCCTTGCATGTTCTTCATTTGATCTCCACAGCTGAGTTAATGAGATGGAAGTTATAGTTTATGTTGTCCTTTTTCTGAGTCAACTGTAACAACTTGACATATACAGCCAAAGAAAGAAATAGAATAATTGAAATCATTCTCTATATCCAGAGTAGAATATTCTCAAAAAAAAGGAAGTTACTTCTAGTTGAAAGTGCATATTATCAGAAGTTTTAAGTTTTTGTCACATACAATCCAAAATATCTCTAAATGTTCTATTAAAAGTTCATTGAGAACTAAGCAAACAATTTATTTGCTAGGAGGTCAACAAACAGTAGAACATTATTAATTATGATAGACAATGGCTGAAAAGCAATCTCAAGCCTTGAAAGACAATCCCAATCACACCTAAGAAGTACAGGTAAATGTCTGGGTTATGAGCATTCACTTAGCGAATGTTCGAAGTTACATGATAAGCACCCCCTAGCATTTAAGAACAAGTCCTGCAACTATGAATCTTGCAGCACCACAGCAGTTGTTTGTCCTTACAAACAACCGCAGAAGCTCTGCAACATTCATCCTGAATGTTAGCTGCCAAAATGGAGCTTCCGAAGGGTGAACCCGCCCTTCTGACACTCTATTGGAGCCTCCGCAGGCCTTACTCAGCATGTTGCAGGCCGAAATGGAGCTTCTGAAGAGCATATGTGCCACTTCGGCGCTGTGTTTGGGCCTCCAGAGGCCTCACCTGGCATGTTGCAGGCTGACATGAAGCTTCTGAGGGGCGGATCTGTCCAGGGGTCAAATCTACTTACTTTCCTTACCGGTTCGGAAGTGTATGTGCTGCGAACGCATGTGAGCGAACACATGGACCTTCTGTGCATACACAGAGGATAAAAAACACATTACTTCCTGGTTAAAAGCAGGAAGTAATGACAACTGGGTGGGTGATCGGAGCCTTGCGCCGCCATCTTTACCGGTTCTCCAAACCACCCGCCACGATCGCTACTGGATTGGCCAAACAAGTCTGAACCGGGAGCATTTCACCCGTGGATCTGCCCCTCAGAAGCTCTGTTCAGGCCTCCAGAGGCTTCACCTGGCATGTTGCAGGCTGAAATGGAGCATCTGAGGGGCGGATCCACCCCTCAAAAGCTCCATTTCGGCTTCCAACATGCTGGGTGAGGCCTGCAGAGGCCTAAACCGAACTGCAGAGGGGCGCACAAGGCTGAGAGGCTTGAGACTGCTTGCTAGATCTTCACAAGGTAAGTGACCTGGCATGGCATGTTGGGGGGACAAGCAATTATGGGGAGCATAAGGTATTTCAGTGGGTTGGGGGGGCCTTGGGTGGTCTTATGCAGGTGGCCTGTTCTATCACTAGCCCCCCCCCCTTGGTCTTCCCCACCCTGAAATACTTTATGTGCACTTAACAAGCCTGACATTTGATTAGTGAATGCATGAGCGAAAAGAGGGAGTCATCCCTTTCAAAGTACAGGAGTCACTCTCACAAATCCTTGGGTTATGAATGGAATGGGCAGACTCCATTCCATTCATAACTTGAGGACTACCTGTACCTGTTTTTTGATAGATTTTATTTATCTTTATTTTATTTTTAAAAAAATCTTTTTATCAATTTGCCAAATTATTAATTTCTGTCTGAGGTCTTTGACAAAGTTCTGAAATATCATGATTTTACATTAGGTTTCATGCAGTGACTATTAATCACCTTCTATTAGTTGATGGGAAAGAACTGGCCATTTATTTTAACTTTTCCCAAAGACAGGCATAATGTAGCTTGCTATTCTGCATCGAATACCTTTCTCCTATAACAGATATCTCTGCTGAAGTTGTCAGATGTTTTTTCCATAAACACTGTCTATTATGTTTAGAAATGTTCATTCAGGCCTTTCTCTATTTTATTAAGTGTTTTATTGAGAGGAATATAAACTATTTTTCCTGGCTCTCTCCTATTTTTCACAATATTTAGCAGATGGCTTAGAGATAAATAATCAGCTTATAGAGCAATTCTGATCAAATCGATGCTGGAACTTTCCAGGATCCATACTAAGATCCTGATCCGAATATTCTTAAGTGGATTGAATAAAACACTGATCACTGCTGGCACAGTGTCCTCAGTGGCGCCACAATGTCCTCAAAACTTCAAAACAAGTTTTTCATCATTCAGATGAGGGCCCTTAAATTCTATGCCTTTGTGAGAACTGCAGGTCTTGGATACTTAAAGCTTACCCTCAGCCAAGCACTAGAACCTTACTGTACTATGCAAAAAGGACTTTACTTAAACCAATAAAGTCGCTGTCCTCACAGGATCCAAGGATAAATGCCACTATCCAACTGAGTATTCAGCATGGGGCAAAGAGTAATCAAGCAGGTTACAATTCATTGCCCATGGTGAAGGAGCTGTGATTCTCCATTGGTTACCATGGTGAAGGGACTGTGAAGGCAGGCGCTGAGAACCAGGGGGAGGAATGGGAACAAAAGCCCCTCTCAGATTCTTCTTGTATCAGCCTGGTTTGACTGAAAGTTAAAAAGCACTGAGCCTGGATAATCTTGCTAAAGTCCTGGAAAATAAAGAGAATACATGAAGCAAACAAGAAAACTCCTGAAGAAAAAAAGAAGTTCCTACAAGTATTTATTTGTCTTGCCTTGGGATCCCAAGTTCCACTAAGGCTCAAGAATGTCCATTGTAAATCAAAATAAATATTTCCAAGTAGATTTATTTTGGGTTTACTGTACAAGACACAGTTCAGTGACTCAGATCAATGGATAAAAATCCTGTTATTGGCATTACATAACATGGCCACAAGATTTTGTAAAAGTAAAATAGCAAAAGAGTTAATCAAATTAGTTTTAGTGCTGGCTGTTAATGTGAAAGGAACTTGCTAGGTTTTCAAGATGCAGAAGGGATGCAAGTTCATATATGATTTTCAGAGGAGGAGTTTCCATCATCTTTTCAAACACTAGGAACACCTTCTTGCATAGATTTTATGTTTCAACTTGTCACTTGCAGATTATATTATGAGAAAGTATCTCCACTTGATCTCTCAGGCATAGGAAATGAGAATCTTCCTGAAAAAAAATTATTAAAGTCTAGAATTGCTATTAAAAAAATTATAGACACTAGGCAGGAATATAACCTGCAAAAATTTCCGAACAACTGAAAGAAATTCAGTTTTCAGCCTAAATTCTTATTTTCAAGTCTTTGAGTATATGAATAGGTTCCAGTTGAGGTTGTCCATATCAAGATCTTTTATAAAGCTGCCAATGCAGAATAGATTGTGCTCTAGAGATAAACAGCTTGACTTAATAAAAGTCAGTTTCATGTTCATAAAGATAAAACATTTCACAGGCTGCTAAAACCAAGAAGTAAAATAATCCCCTAAAAAGTGACCAGAGTACTTGTAGAAACAAGTATCCCAAAGCACAAGAGGAGAGAAGAAATAAAGAACACTTGAAAGCTCTTTTTGACATTCCAAGCCTGGCTACTTGCAAAATGCTCAACTACAGTTCTTTTCTTCCCTATGAACATAAATTTCTGTGGCACATTGACCCCCCAACAAATTTATCCAATCATGATTTTTGAACTGTTATAGTGTTCAATGATGACTTAGCTCATATATTATTTGAAACCTCTAGCCTGTTAAAATTTCAGAAAACACAGAAGGGAGCAACAGAAAACAGATGTGTGCATGTTTAAAAATGCAATTACTGGAATGTAAGTGTAAGCATTCTGGAATATCACATTAAAAATTATTTTGGTTTTTTGAATACAGACAATATTATAGTACTACTTCTTAGTACAAGATGGGTGAAATTAACAGGACATTCACAATTCTTAACACACAGACATTAATTGCAGCTTTGATCCAATGGATATTAAATTTGAAGCCAAATCAAAAATGAAGAGAACTTCATGAAAAGAAATCTGTTAATTTCTGTATGATTTTGTCATTTTCCACAGTCTGGCTCAACAATGTTCAGTTTATTTCACTAATTCATGATAATTTATTATCCACTTTGAATTTTATTTGTCAGTTTGGACAATAAGGAAGCAGTGTAGGCAATGATGGAGCAACTTTGTTCTGGAAAATAACTGTAAATCTGGCAACTCAGTGGTTCCAATGTTTATTCTGATATGCAATGGACTTCTGGAATATAAAATGTGAATATGAGTAAGTGTTTTAATTGCTTTTTTAAAAACATAATTAAGTATCTGGCCACCTGAAGCATGATAAAAATGTTGATGGATACCCAAAAAAATCAGAATTTTTTTGCATCAGAAAGAAAAGCAGCTTAATAATGTTTTAGAATTCCCTAGAACTCTAGGGTAGGAATCCTAGTTTAATAGCCAGAAACCAGTATCAGTATTCATATTCTCAAATCCTCTCCTTCTCTCCACCCTTCCTATTCAAATGTGGTTCAATTAATTTATAATTCTTCAAGATTATACTATCTCAATCTTCAGATATTGGGTTTTAGCATAATAATTCAGCTTATAAGTGAAGGTTCTCTTGAAACAAGCTTGATTACTGGTGATTTTATGGATACATCCATGTATTTTGTCAGGCACCCTACAGAAATGGCTTGCTATGTCTTTCTTCCAGGATGCATTTTGAGTCGCCAGTCTAGTTCTGGAATTCAAAGATAATCTTAGCTTCCAAGAGGAATAAAGCCTGACTCAGTGCTGCCACTGATATATTTCAGATCTAACACAGAACCATATTTTACTGGTGCATGGAAAGAGAAAGTAAAGGAAGAGATTATGAAAAAGCCCAATATTTGGACCGGTCTTGCAAAATTATAGTATAATAAGAGAATTTTAAGATCATTAAGAAGCGGTCAAATTTTTAAACTGCTGAAACACCTCAGACACAAATTGGTTTATGTACTTTTATTCTAGAACTGAGCATTAAATATATTAATACATTCTGATTGTTTCTTAATAGCTGGAACAAAAATTATGAGTTTATCCCATATGTGGTACAAATGTGTCAATACTTTCAATATATCAATATATTTAATATACCAGAACAAAATGCTTAACAATCCAACAATGAGGATCCATTTGACATTTCTGCTGTATTAGACTACATCTAATCAATCTGTCTGCCGTCAGATTATCTAACTAGAGTCCATGAAATGATTACTGTACAGTGTTTTGCTTCAGGGTTTAATGACCATGGCCTAGATTTCCTGATAGTTCATTGGCAACTGTGGCTGGTGTCTTCAAACATAAAATGTTCTGCTACACAGACCACAGGCAACTGACTGGAAACTAAATGGGATCCTATCTGTACAGCCAGGTGTCCTGACTGCTGATTAATCTTTGGCCAAGCTGGTTTCCAACTGCTGCAGGTTGATGAGGGCTGGTCTCATCGTGTTTAATCTTGATTGATTGTTTTGTTGGTGTTGGTTCCTGATTGGTCCTTTGTTTTGTTGGTGTTGGTTCCTGATTGGTCCTTTGTTCAAACCAGCTTCTGATTGGTCATTTCTGGAATGCTGAGTCCTGATTGGTTTTTGTGTTGGCTTCTGTTTGGCTAGTCCTGTTTGGGACCTTGTCCAGGCAAATTTCTAATTTTAACATTTTGGGGAGTTGTTTCTTGCTTAGTCCTGCTTTGGGGAGGATCTTGCCATGGCAACCAGGACAGGTAACCAGGCTTTGTTAACTTTCAGGCTTTCTTCTTTCTTGATGAAGCACTTGGGATGTTTATAGATCTCAATAACCTCTCTCTTGCAGGTGTATATAATGATCTGAAGTTGTTGACATCACATGCATGTCTTTGAAATGAATTTTATTACCTGTATGGCACAATGCATGTTCTGCTACTGATGGGGTTTTTTTTGGCTGTTCTTGTCTGCAGTGCCTCTCATGCATTTTGTGGTACCAATGTACATCTGTCCACAGCTAGAGAATGCAATAGCTACAGAATGCTATGAAGAGTTCTCTGATTTTCTTAATTGGCCTGTAGATGGCTTTAAGATTGTACTTTTCTAATAATTTATCTGTTTGATCAGGGACCTTATTTATTTCATTTACCTTTCACATTTCTTTACCACCCACTGCCCTCAAAGAGGGACTCTGGGTGGTGTGCAGAAAAATGCTAAAATACAAAACAGTATATATGAAAGTTAAAAACATTAAGAGAAGGCCAGAGATTAAAAATTGGTTAAAAGCAAAGGGAGGGCTTTCGGGAAGTAATTAGGCTCATGGCTGCGGGCTCTCCTGGGCTCCCCATGTGAAGTTGCAGAGCCAAATCTTAACTCCTTTTCAGAAGGCCAGAAGGATTTCATAGGGCAGAGGCAACAGCTGAAAAAGCTCTCTTCCTTCACCCAGCCAGTTGAAGTACTTTAACTGACAGGGTCTGCAATATATTTCCCCTGCCTGACCTGGTGAGGCTAATATAATAGCTATATAATATAATGGGCTAATATAATAGGTTAAAGGTAGTTTCATGGATAGCCTGGCCCTATTCCATTGGGGCTTCATAGCTCAAAATCGACACCTTGAAGTGGACCCAGAAGCAAACTGGCACCCAAATCAGCTTGCTGAACAAAGGTGTTACCTGCACCTTTCTAAAACCTGGGTGCCTAAAATTGTCCCTGCAACCGCATTTCATACCTGCTGAAGTTTCTGGATACTTTTCAAGGATAGCCCCATGTACAGAGTACCGCAGCAGTCCAAATGGGATATGACCAGAGCATGAGTGACCTAGGGGAGAACCTTCCTAGTCAGGAAAGCACATAACTGGCAAACAACACAAAGTTGAATAAAGGCCTTCATTTCCATGGGTGCCATTTGCTCTTCAAGGGGGAGCCATGAGTCTGGAGGATCCCAAGATTATGCATTAGATCTGTCTGAGATGCTGCACTTCCATTCAAGACCAAAGGTGATAAACTCCTGGATAAAAGAGAGGCTCACCCACAGGCACTCCCATCTTACCAGGGGGTTCAGCTAAAGTCTGTGGTTTTCCATCCGGGCCCACAATCTCCATGCACCGCAAAAGAACGTCCTCGGCATCACTCACTTCACCTGGTACAGAGATATATCACCTACCTTCTCTATGTAAGGAGAAATACCCTTCCTATTGGTAGTTTACAGATGTATCTACTAAACACACATGCTGGCCATGAAAACCTACACCCATATATAGATTACACTCATATTATAATAAACCATCAGCTCTCCAAATGTCACTGTGGATAATTTTAAGTAGAAAAATACTTTAAACTAGAGTTTAAAATGAATGTGTAATGTCTCTTTGCTGTAGGATTCAAACAATTACTCTTGTAGAATTGCACACATGTTTATAGTCACTTTTCTGGTTATATAGACTTCAAATTTTTGTTAAGTAACGAAGCTTAGCAAACCTTTTTTACAGTTTAAGGCAAAGATTGGCAGCAACTGACAGGTATGTGTGAGTGTGTGCAATTGTATTTATGACTACCTTATCCTAGCTCATTTAGACTTCCAAGTTTATTCCTATTGATTATCTCTCTTTATTTTTTTTTTATCCTGGCTTCCACCTTGTGAATTAAACATTCCTGTTTCCCATCTCATATGACTTACCTGTCGGATTCCACCTAGCTTGGCTCACCAAATGATCATCTGGCATACTGAAGTTCTGATGTTGATCAGCCATCCTATCAGAAAAGTCACCTTCAAAAACAAAATAAGAGATATGGAGCATTTTTAAAAAAAGCAGTGACTTTCTTGAATAGCATCTACCTTAAGCTTTATAATACAGGTGGTACTCTTTTAGTGACCATTCATTCAACAACTGTTCCAAGCTTCAATAGCGCTAATCAGGGAGACTTACAACTGGTCCTTGAACTAGCAGTTGTCACATGATCACGATTCAGGCACATGGTGACTGGCTTGCATTTATGATGGCTACAGTATCCCACAGGCACACATCACCATTTGCGACCTTCCTTGCCAGTTTCCCACACGTTGGAAGCAGGGAAGGTCACAAGTTGCTTCTAAAAGTTGCTCCTGCCACTTTTTCTCCAGAGGAATCCCCAGGCTGCAGTATGCATGAGAACCCCTGGGGCCACCTGTACTCGTACCACACCGACCAGCATCCACTTTGCCACCCATCCTTACGCTAGGCCCCCCATTTCTCCGCTTCTCATAGAAGACAAAATAATTATTTTTTTAAATAGTTTGTTAACAAAGTTGCCAAAATAATAAATGACTGCAAAGAAAACCAGAATGAAAGAAATTTAAAACATCCAACTTAAAATTTACAATTTCCTTTCATCACCATAATCTAAAACAAAGTGATTAATCCCCTTTTTTCAACAGCAGAATTCCTGCAGGGATAGTAAGGTCCATGGTGAACACAGTTGAAGCAATAATAAAAAAATACTGGAATCATCCATTTTCCTTCTGACTCCTCCTTTACTATCTTTAACACCTCTCTCTCTCTCTCTCCTCCCTGTCTCTCTCTCAAACATCATGTTAAAGAGAAGGAATTGATAGTTCCCACGGGATATCTAAATTATTTGTTGCAAAGGATTTTTAAAAATGTGAAAATAACCTGAAGAATAATTCCTGATCTAAAAATTCATTCCAGAAATAAAAACAGCTGCCCCAGAATCACTTTGTAGAATTGGGCAGCATAAAAATTTAACAAGTAAAGGCCGCTATTTAGCTAGATTACAACACATTTCAATATAGCACAGCATTTGTTTTCTCTATTCTAAACATCATTCTTTGCATTTGAATACATTGTCTTTTAAAGTATATTTATCCCAGATATGGCAAGTTGCCTTCCTGACAATACACTAAACATTACTAAAGTCTGTATTAATTTACTTTTATCAGGAAAAAAAAAACCCTTAGAAGTACACTTGCTTTACAGGAATTCCTTACTTAATAACCGTACTTGGGACCGGAATTTTCATTGCTAAACGAAGCAGTCAATAGATTAAAAAGTCATGTGAAAACATCCTCTGCAATTGCAATTCAGTAGTCCTCTTGGCAGTCATGAGGTGACTGCTTCTGCCCTGTGCAAACTGCCTGCTCCATCCCACTGCCTCCCTCCCAATCCAGAAAGGATTAGTGTCCTTTGGCAGATGAGACTGCACTGCCCTACTGCACTCTCCTCCAATTCAATTCCCCACTTACCTCCTTCCCATCTCTGCCCTTTTAGCCATCCTGCACTCGGCTGCTTCCATAGGCCCATGCCACCTCCAGCTGACCTTCGCCATCTTCTCCTGCTGCTCCTGGACATTTGCGATACCTTCGCCAAGTGCAAGCAGCTCCCTCAGCTGGGTACATCTCATCAGAAGCAGGAAGAAGATGGCAAAAATCACCTGGGGACATCGGTAGGGGTGGAGGTGGCAGAGTGCAAGGCATGAGCCATGTGAAGTGTCAGCAACTGCCTTGGCCAGGCACAACTCCTCAGCAGTGGGAGAAAAAAGATGGGGGAAACCAGCAAGGAGATGGCAAGGGCAGTGGACTGCAGGTGGCCAAAAGGGCAGAGATGGGAGTTAGATAGGTAGAGGAGAGTTGCAGACCATGCTATGGTTGTAAATGTAGGTAGGCTGCTAAATGCGGAGTTGCGCACCCATTACCAAGGGGTGCTGCAACAGCCATAACTTCAAGGACCAGTTGTAACTAGCATTCTTTCAGCACCGTTCTAACTCTGAACTGAATGAGCATTAAGTGAGGATAGCCTGTAACAAGATTTATAGATTAGAAACAGACTTGCACTTAAAACAAGCCAGTGTAAAAGTATTTATCACAGATTTAAATTGGCCTTCTTTATTCTATTTTTAAATGGCATGTTATTTGAAATCGAAGCCTTTGAAAGGTTTTGTAATTTATCAGGTGGAAATAAACAAGCCTCGGCATATGCTGCCCGAAGACTGTTTCCTAATCTCTAGAAACTTTGCCCTATATGAGATTAAATAGCACACTGTATAAAATAGACTATGAACTTAATGGACAGTCACAAGCGATTACTGTATGACCCTGAGGTGTGACATGTAACTTGTCCACAAGAGGGCAATATAGGAATTAATCCACTTTTACCCCAGTACTCTTTGACTTTGTTTCACTTTTATGGCTATCTGGTCAGCAATAATTAATTCAGAAAGACATGCCACCTTTGGGGATGGTGAAAGCAATTAATAGCATCACAGTTTGCATTTTATGGTTCTTGTAAATAGATAACCCGAACTGATTTATCATTGTGAAATAGTATGGTAGACGGTTTTTCAATCTTCCCTTTCACCACAAAGAAAAGTCTTGAAGTTGCTGAATGTCACAAGGATTGGTTGAACATGACTGATGTCTCGCTGTCCCCACTGAGCCATTTTGTAAACTTAAAAGGTTCTGTTTTATTGTGTTTTTAAAACATTAAAGAATCATATGCTACCTCTTCTCCTAATAGTAAGTTCACATCTCCCCAAGAAGCTATTATTTATTTAATTAATTAATTAAATGTATATACCACCCTTCTCCCCCAAGGGACTCAGGGCGGTGATGCTCTGTCCCCCCCTCCCCACATCATCTACAGAAGCAGTATTTCCTCCCTCTAGTTTATAAAAAAAGTCATTTTTCTTGCCCTCAAAATCTTTGGAAAAAAAATACTTTGGGTCGCTGCCTGCACTATACCTATTAATTTCCTGATGCAAATACGTATTTAAGTAACTACAAAAACTCTTTAAAAATACTTAAGTAGCAGAGGAGAATATTCAGTCTAATCTAGTTATCAAATGTCTGGGTGGTGAAAGTTCTCTACCTTGTCATCCACAGACAGTTCTTTCCAGTCTGAAGTGATAAGGGCCCTTTAGAGTTTATCTTTAACCACCCTCTTTCTCCCAGACCAATGTTATCTGGCAAAAAGTCTTGGAAGCTCTTCTTTGGATAATTTCCCAGTCAGCAAGAATTCAAATTGTTTGAATATATCTAGAAGAAAGCTATCCTTCAGGGACTTTACATTTCTGCCCAGTTGTCAGCCCTCCAAAGTAAACCACACAGGAAATGGGACTGGATGAACTAATTCTACTTTATTGTAAAGCTACATTACCAGAATCTTGCAAGTCAGAAAGTACAAACTGCCCATCCACCAGTTTTAACTTCCTGATCCATTAGGTTGGGTCCTTTCTCAATTTCTCTTTATGATTATTAAGTGACTGTGGGTACATACTTATGCTTTCGGTGATGTAAGGTCCCCACAGAAAGGAGCAGCTTCCCTGTTGCTTCAGAAGCTTAAACAAGATTAGCCAGAATTACAGATTAGATTGGGAAACCCAAAAACATT
The DNA here is from genome assembly GCA_038048745.1 of Coluber constrictor foxii. Classification (NCBI taxonomy): domain Eukaryota; kingdom Metazoa; phylum Chordata; class Lepidosauria; order Squamata; family Colubridae; genus Coluber; species Coluber constrictor. The sequence continues at coordinate 80,333,311 of CM075961.1, forward strand.
GTGGAAGAAAGTAATGATAAACCCCTGCCTCTTTTTACCCAGAAAAATATACAGACATATTCATGAAGCTACCACGGGTCACATTCAGCTTGAAACTGTCTTTACTACTGGTATTACCTTTTGAGAATATATAGATTTGCTAGAATGAGAAAAAGGGAAGAAGGAATGTCTCCTCCTTTTGCTAGAATGAGAGAAAGGGAAGAAGACAGGGCAGTATCGTAATGATTTGGTATGAGAACTGTCAATCAAGTAAGGTAATGTAGAGCACCTCCTCTCATTTTATATTCCAGATGGAAGGTGGATGGGTGGACGACTTGTGACAATTTTTGACACATATGACTGACGCAGCCCCATGGTAACATGATCAGAATTCAGATGCTTGGCTGATTCATATTTATAATGGTTTCAGTGCAGTGGTGAAATCCAAATTTTTTTACTACTGGTTCTGTGGGCGTGGCTTGGTGGGTGTGGTGTGACTTGGTGGGCATGGCTTGGTGGGCATGGCAGAGGAAGGATATTGCAAAATCTCCATTTCCATTCCCACTCCACTCCAGGGGAAGGATACCGCAAAATCCCCATTCCAACACCACTCTGGGACCAGCCAGAGATGGCATTTGCTGGTTCTCCAAACTACTAAAAATTTCCGCTACCGGTTCTCTAGAACCTGTCAGAACCTGCTGGATTTCATCCGTTTCAGTGTCCTGGGGTCATGTGATCACCTTTGGTGACCTTCTGACATGTCATTGGGGAAGCCAGATTCATTTAACCACCATGTTACTAACTTAACTGCAATAATTCACTTAACAACTGTGGCAGGAAAGGTCGTAAAATGGGGGAAAATTCATTTAAGAATTATACTTAGCAACAGAAATTTTTGGCTCAATTATAGTCTTAAGTCAAGGCATATCTTTACTTTATCATAAATGAGGAAGCCAATCTCAGATATATTTCTGAAACATGGATGACAAGAAAAATGGAAAGATTTGATTTACCTCTTCCAGTTTTAAGAGAATTACTATTAAATTACCTCATTTTCTATATATCCCATTTGAACTGTGACAAAATGGAGATAATATTGCTGTTCTGCCCACCTTACTCCTAGCAGAATCCCTGACTAATTTAACCAGGTGGATTTTAAAGCAGTGTGGTAAATTTCATACTCAGATTATCCTAGCTAAACCAGCTCATGGTTAAAGTTCCCCACTATGACAAGTGTGAGATTCATTCAAGCTGCCACTGATTTTGATTTTATTACATTTCTATACCGCACTTCTCCCGAAGGACTCAAGGCGGTGTACAGCCATATTAAAACAAACCCAACACAAAAATTAAGAACCATTAAAATAATTTAAAGCAATTGGCCGTTATTAAAACCCTTAGCTAAAACCCCTTTAAAACCAATTAAAACCCATTTAAAATTAATTTATTCGGCCAGGCCGGCTTGATGGAACAATAGAGTCTTCAGAGCACGACAGAAGGCACAGAGGTCAGGGATCCTTCTTATATCCGGGGGATATAATGATAAATCAGTTCTTATATCCACTGGATCAAAAAGTAGGCCTTTGTGTACCTTCATGCCAGTCTTTGTTCTGGGATGTGAGTAGATAGGTAGGATTGTCATCACTGAACAAACATCTTGGGAAGTTTGGTCTCATATCTATCTTCTCTTGCAGGGATTAAGACCCCTTAAAGACCCCCCCCCCAAAAAAAGAAGACTCACAAGAGTTCAGTGGTTTCTTAAATGTTTATTTAGATCAATTTCAGACCGTTCATTGACACACACCTCAAAACATTTATTGTATGAAGATAATTTAATGAACACTACTTTAGCTAACAGCACTATGAATAATAATAACAATATCAACCTCTTGGATGGTCCCATCAACCCTTGAGGTCAATATTTATTGTTTTGGGGAACCCTGTTTAGCAGATTACAGAAATCACGGTTAATAATCCTACTGAATTCCTTGTAGAGTAATAACAGCTTGACATACTGTATAACCGGCCACTGATATGACCCATACATACCACTATATCGCTCAAGCTACAGATTAGTTTTCCTATCAACAGAAATATTACAACAGTTTCCAAATAAATAATGGGACTCCAGTTGCTGGATGTGAGCAAGTAGAAGTAGCAACTATTTGTAGGGGATGTTTTAGATTTGGCTTCTTGCATTGAAAAAAATATATAATCAATTATCCTTTTCAATCCTATCATGTTGTTATATGTTCAATTACTTTTGCAATTTATTTTCCACGAACAAATAAATCCAACTGCAGTTAATTAAATTGTCTCTTTTCATTTTAGTGAACATCTAAAATTGAAAATACAATTTATTCCTTTTTTCGTAATTTATGTACAACAAATATATGGAAAATATTCCTCAATCTTAACATTAAAACATGATTTAAACATGGAAACTTTAGATTCATTATCAGTTTAAAGGTTTATATAAGTTCTAAAGTTACTGACTTCCAAGGGAGGCATGGTGAATTGAGCAAAATTCCAGCAGAGCAGAGATGATGACCACATCAAAGACTGAAGAACTGGTGAGTAGATAGCTTCTCTGGAATTTTCCAGACAAGGCTAGGATGATAGGTTACTTATATGTGCTTTGGATGAAGGTTCCTCATGAGGAGACTGCAAGATAGCAGTCTCCCATGGGTTTGTGCACCAGGAAATGAAAAGATCAGCCATCAAGCTCACAACTGCAGTATCCTATATTATATATTTACAACCTTATAGGGGATGAAGAGTTATTAAGTTTTTATTTCCTGTGATGAAGACTGAATGTGTGTGTGTGTGTGTGTGTGTGTGTGTGTGTGTGTTGTGTTTCCCTGAAAATAAGACAGGGTATTTTCTTTTGAACCCCGAAATAACAGCTTGGCCTTATTATCAGGGGGAGGCGAGGTGTCTTATTATTTTGGGGGTGGAGATGGAAAGCGTGAGACTGGATGTTCCATTGTCGCTGCTGCTTCCCCTTCCTGTTCTTCGCACTGGCCGAGAGGCTGGCCACCGCTGCTCTGACGTGTCCTACCGCCACCACTGCCTCATGGAGGACTCTGCAAGGCTTGTTGTGCCGTTGCACGCACAAATGGCAACACTGGTGCGAGCTTCATCATACTGCACAGCTGGCATCCTGCCTCTCGCAGCTACATCGGTATGTTAAACTTCGCGGCCGTGCTGCCGTTCATGCGTGCAAGGGCACAAGCCTTGCATAGTCCTGCTCCACGTAATGAGTCTCACAAAGACTCATTTCTGACAGGTGGGGGTGAGGTAAAAGCGAGACACATGGAGCAAAATGTGGCTCCCCTTGCAGTCTCTTCCCCCCACCCTCGCCGGGCATGGCAGGACTCCTGCCCCTTGCTAGCCACCTGTCCCCTTTAGGGATGCAATTTGGGGATGGCAAGTGGGGCGGGTGAGACGTGCGTCTTATCTTTCCAGCTCCGTTGCTTTCGCCATTATGTCCTGGGAAACACGTTGGGGGAAAAACTTTATTGAACTCGCGATAAAGTTTGCACTTTTTATTTCTTCTTATCTCTGAGTTTAGTTTGTACCTTCTCCTATCATTGTAATTAAAATCTTCAATAATTGATTTTAAAAAGTTGTAAAGATATTAAATACAAACTATTCCATTTGTTACATTAATCATCCATAGCAGGGAACTAACAAATTAAAACAAATGTTTCAATTTATTCAAATGTCTGCGTATTATACTCAGCTTCATGCATAATTTTTTTATTTAGCCACTTTATTATTTCCTATAAATTATTTCCTATAAAAACTGGAAGGAACTTAAGATATATGTTTCAGTAATGTCTTTCTTAAATCAAACTCAATTCTTAACAACTAAAGAAATGGCCATGCATTTTCCTACCAATGATGCAATAGTGACTAATTCTGAGGTTTCCTGCTGGTCTCTCATCCAATCACTAACCATTTCCAACTCTGCTTTATCCTTTTCAAGATTAATCAAAATTAGTTAAGTTCTGATACTATACAGACTGACCAGGGAATAATAATGCATTACCTCCTTTAAAATAATGCCTCCACACTAATATACTTTGGCATGAATACCTAACTCATTTCAGGATGGTTTACCTTTCTCTGATAACTTAATAAAAACATATAAAATGGAGTGTATACTTCACAGACATTCACATATAAGTTTTAAATATGCAAGTTTTCAGTTATACCTAAATTTTATTTAAAATTGTATCCATTAATTCTTATTTTAAAAAATACGATTAGTTCCATAACCTCCCAATGTGACAAAATGCTTGTTCAAGGTGAAAGGAAACCTAAATACTTGACAATGTTACATTTATAATTTTGCAGTATCTTATTTCAGATTTCATTCATGTAGTGTCTGCATCTTGTTTTGAAAGTGAAGTACACCATAAACAAGCAGTATCACACTAGTTCAGATACCTGTTTCAGTCTGAGTTCCAGTCTGTTTTGGGACTGATTCACCTTAACAGATTACCTTTATTGGGAGAAAGCCAAGGGATTTTAAACCTATTACCATACTTAAGCTATAAATGACATCCGAACCATAGTATCTTACTGACTGCTTCAACAAGCTGGGGATAAAGGACTTGAGCCATAGTTTTCAAAGAAAATTCACAAAACATCAAAGGGATCTCATTGTTGGAACACATCAGTCAGAAGAATGGTACAAAAAATTTCCAAGGCATTGGATATACCATGGAATATAATGAGGACACTCATTAACAAGTGGAGAAACTATGGCATATTACAGTGATATTACCAAGAATTGGATATCTTTCCAAAATCGATGAAATATCAAGAAGGAAACTGATCCAAGAGGCTGCCAAGAGACCTACATCAACGTTTAAGGAGTTGCTGGAATTTCTGGCAAGAACTGGTGTTGTTACTATATGTGACAACAATCTCATCTATTCTTCATATGTCAGAGCTATGTGGTAAGGTGGCAAGATAGAAGCCTTTTCTTACAAAGAAAAACATCCAAACCCAGCAACATTTTGCTAAAACCTTCATCAAGTACTGCATGACAAAAGCTTGTGGGAAAATATAATATAGTCTGAGGAGACAATGGTTGAATTTTTGGCCATGATTCCATGATTTGGCCATGATTTTTTCTTGTCTCAAAAACAACACTGAATATCACTAAAAGTATACCATATCCAAAGTGAAACATGGTGGGGACAGCAATATGCTTTGGAGCTTTTTTTCAGCTGGAAAGTGAGGGAATTATGAACAGTTCCAAATATCAGTCAATTTTGGCGTAAAACCTGCAAGCCTCTGCTAAAATATTGAAGATGAAAAGGAATATCGCATTTCAACACAACAATGACCCAAAGCATACCTCCAAATCAACAAAAGAATGGCTTCACCAAAGTTTTGGAAATAACGAAGTCGGGCCCAGATCGGAACCTAATTGAAAATCTCTGGGTTGACCCTTGCAATCTAACCAGTTTGGAATGTTTCTTGCAAGGAAGGATGGGCAAAGATTCCCAAGCAAGATGTGCCATTCTCGTAGGCTCCTACAACAGAAGACTGCAAGAAAAGATGCTTCGACAAAGTATGAATTTAAGGGTATGCACATTTATGCCACCACATTACTGTGTTTTATTTTTATTTCCACCCCCCAAAAAAATATGTCACTTTGTTTTTTCAATTGGATTGCACAGCTTTTATGATATGTTAAAGTTGGAAAAAATTCAAAATTACCAAAGCATGCACGAGTATAGTAAGATCTAAATTTAAACTGCTATTTCAAGAGGCAACTGGACTTTCTGATTTTTCTTTGAAGATGTTTCACTTCTCATCCAAGAAGCTTCTTCAACTCTGACTTGAGTTCTTCCCCACCATCCAGTCAGAGCTAAAGAAGCTTCTTGGATGAGAAGTGAAACAACTTTGATGAAAAACCAGAAAGTCCAGTTGCCTCTTGAAAAAGCACCTTTGGGACATTCTGAAATTAGAATAATAGATATCTTTTGTTTAAATGTAAGCAATTTACATCAAATCTGCATCAAATGCTTTGTGGCAGATACATATCCAGGCTAAAGTGAAGGATATTAAGGTTTAGGATCATTATTTGAAGAACTAACTATAGATCATGTAACAGTAACAGAGAGGCTCGAAGCTCATCTTAAGAAATCCTGTTAACTGATGAAATCTCTAGGAGCAATTTGAACAGTACTAGGAGCATGCCCTTTTGAAAGCTGTGTAAAGTAAATCTGTAATCAATTTCTTTAACTCTATGTTTATAACTAATACAATCCTTTAATGGAGAAGACTCAAATATATATTCCTCAAGCCAGTGGTGAAATCGAAATTTTTTTTACTACCGGTTCTGTGGGTATGGCTTGGTGGGCGTGGCATGGCTTGGTGGGTGTGGCAGGGGAAGGATACTACAAAATCCCCATTCCCTCCCCACTCCTGGGGGAAGGATATTGCAAAATTTCCATTTCCACCCCACTCTGGGGCCAGCAAGAGGTGGTATTTGCTGGTTCGCCATACTACTCAAAATTTCCGCTACCAGTTCTCCGAACTGCTCAAAATTTCCACTACCAGTTCTCCAGAACCTGCCAGAACCTGCTGGATTTCATCCCTGCCTCAAGGCTTCTATGACTTATAGTAGTCCCCAATTGTGATGCCCTCAAAGAGCTAGATTACAACTTTTAGCATTTCATACAACCGACCATACTGGCTGGTGCCGACAAGACCTACAGACAAACATACTACTACTGCAGTGGTCAGATTTGAATTTTGAGACCATTTAAAGGACACAATCATAAAATGGTTGTTACGGTGATGTGGCCAATCACAAAACCCTTCTATACCAAAATGGAACAAAATGGACAACAGGTTGCCACCACTCTCCAATTTATTGTACAAGAGCTCTTTGGGGTCTACATGATGCCTAAAGAGAGGCATTGTGACAAATACAGATCGTGCTTGATGACAGTACTTTGCTTTGTTGCATGTAGGCAACCCTTCTTTTTATTTTTCAGTTAAAGAAATCTACAAAAATAAATTTTAAGGGAGTTTGCCAGATTCCAAAGGATTTGCCGCTAGACCAACTACTGCTTCTCAGCACAGCATTGGAAATCAGAGGAATTTCAGACTTTTCCTTAACTAAGTTTGTTAATTAATTAATTGTTAATTAATTCCTTAACTAAGTTTGTTAATTAATTAATTATTCAATTAATTAATTAATTCAGCAGGAAGTAGAATGCTCTTCTAAAATGGAACTTACCAGCCCATTTAAAAAAAAGGTAAAAATGACCCCATGTTTTTTTTTTCTTGTTAAACAAATTGCTGATTTCTAAAATTAGTAAAAATAATCACTTATATTAAATGGCTTTCTTGTAATTTTCAGTATTCTATTTCCTACAATTGAAGAGAGTATGTGTCTCTTTTTAGCATGAAGGAATTATGTGAAGATAATTATGAAACAGATCAGCACTAGAAAGCAGGAGGCAGAACATCTCTGCCATATTCTAGCTTTCTTCTGCCAGTTATGAGCATCTTGCACTGTAAGAAGCATAGATCATTATGCAAAGGGGCTTCCTCCAGGCCCCGCAATAATTTTTCCTCTGGGATTTCCACAGGAAGACAAGAACTCAGCTACAGCAGGTAAAATACTTTAGTGTGGAAACAGAGATCTCTAGTTATGATACACAGCAACTTGGCCCTGGCAAAGAATCTGTTGCTCTAGGAAGGTAACCAGTCAACATTATAATTTTGAGTTGCCTTTTCTTGTCTTTTTGTAAGAGGCATTTTCTCTCTCCCTTTCTAACTAGGGCCACTATCTGTATCAAATTCAGTGGCAAATCTGTACAGATTTAAACAACAGTGCACGAATTTTATAGATGCATGAACAAAAAGGCCTACACTACAGCCTCAATTTGGAACTGAGGAATGCTCAATCTGTGGGTCATTAGAAAGCAAAAAAGAAAAACACCTCACCTCATTTACTAACTTTTTAATATGTGTATGCCAAGATTCCTCCTTCTACCAATTATAGAATCAGAATGCTTAATACCTTCTCAGTGTTTAACCAACCTTTCCCAATGTTATCCCATCCAGATGGGTACTGTAATTTGGGAAGCTATAATCTAAACATTCAATTATCAAACAACCTTTCCAAATTAGTTCCTTATGGAACTCTCTAATATCACCAGGCCATTGATAAATCTTGCACACATTGCTGTTATTTTATCACAACAATGGTTGACCATATAAGTCATTGTGAAAATTCTATGAAAGAGTAAAATAAAAAGCAAACAGTGAAAATTCCTTCCAAGAAATCCATTCTATTGCCTCAGTACAATTCTTATCTCCCAACTGAATGCCACATATTGTAGCTTTCTGATGAAGGATGCCTACAAAACAGAGTCAGTATTTCAATAGTAAGTTCCTTTTACTCATTTTAAACAAAATCAAATGTTGGTGGATTACAATACAGCAAGCGGTTCAGCTACTTTGATTTGTAGTTGGGATATATTTTGTCTACATAAGCATACTTTTTGGCAAAGAGATGAAATCTTCCCATTTTGATTTATACCAAACAACAACCAAAACATAATTGGTTTTTTAAAAAGAAAGTCTTAATATAAGTCACTGCTCTAACCTCAATTACTGCTTTTGTTAGATGCATCTTTACTTCAGTGGCTTAAGAAACATCATTATGCCCTGCTATGTTTATTATGTTGACAAATGCATGCAATCACAGTTTAGCTTTATCAAACCAAGATGTTATAAAATATACTTTATATTTAGGATGAGAATTTATAAATATACATACCTACTATGTGCATGAAAACATATCCTTTAGAGTCAGACTAAAATAACAGATCCCTGAAGCCTTATCTATCTAGTCACGGCTGTCCATGAAATCACATAACTCAGTATCATGGCAGCTTGAATAAACTTTACATTCAATTATTGCTTCAAATCCCTCCTCTTGTAAATGGAAGATATTTGCTAAATCCCTTGGAATAGTACGATAAGCCTCATTAGAATTAGACATCCAATTCTGCTCAAAATCAAAGACAAAGATAGGTCAAGAATTCAGCAACGTCTTTTAAACAAAATTACATAATCTCTTAATTGTTCATTTTTCAAATATTGACCATGACTGGAAAAGTGACAAACACAGTATCTCTGAAATTGTTTCAGTCAATTTAAGCTTTAGTGGTCCCTTCCAATTCTGTGCTTCTATTATTCTTTGAATTAGCCCTTACATTTTATTTCTAAATTCAGATTCCAATATTCCACTTTTAACTCTCATTTAATTTTCGTCTCCAGAAAACATCTATACCATGCTTTCTCTCAAGCCAGGCCATTCTTCTTCAGATGCATTAGAGATTATCCACTACAATAGATATGTTTTGGTTTCTGCTATGAATAGTTGAAATTTCAAATTCTGTACAAGTTGCTGTAAAAGTACCCAGTCACATGGCCTCATTCTGTATCTTCTGGAGGATAAAGAGTTTAATCATGTCATCTAAATCCAATCCAAAGATTAGCAGCAGTTCCTATTTTCAATATCAAGACTCAAGACTTGTTGCATATATCCAGAGGGATCATCCACATTAACAGTGAAGCAAAGACTCTAATAAGAAATCCTATAAAATGTTCCCCTTTAGTAGAGCTGCTGGGAGGGCATTTATTATTATTATTATTATTATTGTTGTTGTTGTTGTTGTTGTTGTTGTTGTTGTTGTTGTTGTTGTTATTATACTGCTGCTACTACTATTATTATTATATTTTTCATTACACGGTCAGCCAGATACTCAGACTGGAATTTGGCATTTTTATCCACCTATCAAATCCTTCCCAAGGATAGGTAGATGTGGATATTTGATACTGTTACAGATATGGTCACAGGATGTAAGCTGTTCTGAGTAAGGCTGCTTTTTGCAATTGACTGACTGTGATTTTTGTCAATGCCAATTGTGATCAAGTGGTGCATCAGTTGTTTTGGATTGCACCCAAAGCGCCTATTACTACTGGCTTATTAATATTTCTTTTCCCAGTAATTAATTGTTGCATTAAACTATTTCTCCCTTTACTGTATTTTTCTTAATGTTAAGATTTGTTAAAGACTGTAATAGACATCTGATCTGAACAGTGAAGCAAATATGGATGCATATATAAAAGCATCCCTACCTTCAAATATAAAAAAAATGTGCACCTTGCTATTGTATGACTATGCTAGTTTGCAGTGACTTTCCTACACACATACATAAAATAGAAAGATGTAGAAATAACATTTTCCTTCATTTTATGCATATAGTGAAAAGGGATGATGTATCTAGCCACATATGTGAAGAGATTAATTGGCTAATGAATGATGATGCATAGTGCACAGCAGCACTTTTTTTATTCAGTTTTCTATATAGGTCATTCTCAAGTTATGACCACAATTGACCCCAAAATTTCTGTTGTTAAGTGAGACATTTGTTAATTGAGTTTTGCCCCATTTTACAACAGTTGCTAAGTGAATCATTGAAGTAGTTAAATTAGTAACCTGGCTATTGTGAATCTGGTGTCCTCATTGACTTTGCTTGTCAGAAGGACGCAAAAGTTGATCACATGACCTTGTGGCTCAGCAATAGTCATAAATATGAACCAGTTGCCAAGTAGCTGAATTTTGATGGTCATAAGTCATTTGTTTCAGCGCTGTTGTAACTTTGAACAATCATTAAATGAACTTTTGTAAGTCGAAGATTACCTATACAGGAAACCTTATTTGAAACAATTAACTGCCTAATTTTATTTATATTCAAGATAGAAAACATAGGTCTCTCCCCTTATGTCATCATGATAAAGGACAAAGAGGCTGGGCTAAGAGACAGCAACTGACTGAATAATCTCCATGTTGTGAAGGCCCTCTCCAGTTCTACTATTAACACAACACATTAACCTTTTGTATTATCCTGATTTGTTCATAGGATATACATTCTTCAAGAAAGTCTCGGAGATCTTAACTTTGCTACTTGCATCTGGATGACTTGCCAAAGTCTATTCTGACTTTGGTCAAAAACATTTTTTCTTCTTTCCTCACTGTATTTCTGCAAGTGAAACATTTTATTCATTCATTTTATTCAATTTAAAATTTGTACAATTAGAAATAACTGTATAATAATAGAAATGTAAATACAACCTAAAATAATTTAATGTTTTATCTCTAAATTGTGTAAAATACATATCTAAAAATTTATGTTCTAATGAAACAAGAGAAAAAGTGAAAAAATAGAAATGTAACAGTAAAGAAAAGCTTATTTTTAAAGGGCAATAAAATACCACCATCACTATACCCCATAAAAGTAAAGGGGATATTAATTATGCCATTTGTCCAATAAATTTTGGCAATTATCTTTAAGTTATTACCCTGTAAAATAAGATATAGGTCACGAAATGAACTACATAGCAAAATACATAGCTACATAGCAAAATACATTGGAGACAACATACTACAGAACAGTGGGCTATCCTACACAAATGCAAACACAGACACAAACAATTTCCAATTTATATTTTAAGGGGAAAAAACCCCAAATTGCTCTAATTTGATTCCAGTCCTCTACAGAAACCTCACTAAAACAAGACTTCTAAAGTTAAATGCCCATGGCATATTTCTGTTAAAAGTCAATAGCAATTTGTTCCTCCAATGTTTGCTGTCTATGAATGCAGGCTTTCAAAAGAAAAGTATTACACAATCAAGACTGCAATTAACTAAATAGCTCTTGTAACAGAGGCCACTCCTCTTTCCATCCTTTTAATGAAGCAACCACTAAAAGCAGCAAAAAAATACGTAATGCCTGAAAAGCCAAAAGAGGTTGTAAATGTTTATCTATTTATCAAATTTATATGGCCACTCAATTAAAAAAAAGCAACTCCAGGCAGCATATAATTTTGCACCTTAAGCATCATGTTTTATGCCAGAACAACACACAAATAAGCCTTATTTTGAGAAAGTTTATCCAAGTTCAAATAAACAAGCTGCAGTTACAATTAAATTAAGGGAACTCATCTGATTGACTTCCTTAACCTATCCTGCCATGACATTCTTCATGTGACAGGTACATGTTGAATTTTACAAAATTTACAATAATCTTCCTATAAAATTTATCCAGTTGCCAGTCCTCTCAGAAGCACAAATCCAAGTAGTAAGGCTTTGTCTAATTTGGCCACAGACGTTTCCCAGGCACAGATAACTTCTGCTGGAACCATCAGCCAAGAAATTGTATGTTCACATATCTGAGAAGACAAACTGAGAAATCTTTCAAAGCAGTTAGACAGAGTTGTGCCGAAAATATGCTTTCAGAGAACAAGGAAGGGAGCAACTTCAAGGATTTTACTTGTTTGTTCGCATCAAAGCACACCACAAAACATCCATTCAAATGCCCTGAAAAGCCTAATTAACATTGTCTCTATTAGTGAGTATCCTTATGAAACATTGTTTTAAAATATACATGACAAAATACAAATAACCGTATTAATAATTAGTATTAGTAGTTACTGAACATTTCCAATGTAAAGGCTGAAATGGGGACAGAGATAGGGAAACTTCTTCGGGGTGGGAGAGGAGAAGGGGGAAGAATAAAGAGATTTTTTTTTAAAAAAAATAATTTTTTTCTCCTTTTTTTTCATATTTTCGAGACCTTCATTTCTCTAAGTTCTTCTCCTGCACATCTGCCAAAGATCAAAACCAACCATCTAGATCACAAAGTAGAAATGGAATCCAGCCATAATTAAAAACCATTCACTATAATCAAAATTAAACTATATGGTCAGAAAAGTAAGCAGCATTAAAAAAAAATTAAAGAAGAATCCCACATGTTTCTAAAAAAACTTGGCTGGTGGGATAATTCTAATTACTTCCAAAATAGTTTGCAATACAAAACACAAAATTAAGATGAGGCAAAAACAGAATCCAAGTTTTACTGTAATAAAACAAGATTTCCTCAGTAGCTATAATGGGATCATTGTTTCATATGCTTCCCTGTCATTCAGTTTCATAAAAGAAAGCTGATGTCATCTCATGGTTATTAGGAGGGTATTCTCATTCATGTGCTAGGAGTAATATCAGCAATTGATTTGATGTGTTTATTTTCTGTTAAATGTTATGTTTATGTTGAATTGTGTTGGTCTGTACAACTGCTTAAAATCATGTGGCTCAAGTGGCATACAAGTCTTATATACATAAATGTCCTAGAAACTCCATGTTCAGCCTAATCTTAGCCATATGCCCACTGGATAGTTTTTAATAATGTTTCTAATTTATTATTATTTATTAAACATGAAACTCAGTCAACTAATAATTATCATCATCATCATCATACCCAAGACACTATTATTAAATAAGCAATCTATAGCTTTCATACATTATGAAAATCAATAATCATGAATGCTATACCTTGTATATCAACTAGTTTAAGATCTAAGGAAAAGCATACAAAGAATTATATCAAAATGCTAAAAATGTATTTGCAGCCCTTATTTATAGCATTGTACAGGTTTTCAAATTATAATCAGCTGCTACTCCTTTTGAAAAGAAAATACAGCAAAAATATCTAATAAAATATATTATTACATTAAGCCTAGCAAAAATAACACTTACAGTTAATGCTAATACTAGCAGTAGACAAAAGAGTTTTCCCTTCCATCCCCACCCAAGCTAGAAGAACATACCACAGCTTTTACCCAATGAAAATGGCACTTTGCATCCATGTATTCTGGCTGAGTAGGGGCGTGACCAGCTGCTGATATTAGAACCATTTTTCTCTAAGAAAAATCAGTGGAGATACTGAAGGGACACAACCATCATGTGTGAAATCACTGGATGGTGGCAGAAATTCTTTGAAAGATAATCTAGGGGGAAAAAAAACCCTCCCCAAAGACTACTACATCTATAGCCAAATGAGTATACACAGATGTTTGTGGGGGAGGGGGGATAAAGAAGGAGGGGAAATTACATGTTTTTTTTATATTTTCCCCAACTCACCAATCACACCCACTGAAAATGGAAATCTCATAATGCTGACCTACATATCTGGAACAAAGCAGTTTATTTCTCAGGAAAGATGGTCTTTATAAAATTCTTTCTTTCTATCCTTAATGAAAATGGATTAATTTATTAATTTATGAAAATGGAGGAAAGATTTTTTTTTCCTTTCACAGGTATTCAAAGCTTTTTCACCATCTAATTGTTAGAAACATGACATGGACTGCAAAACATGGCACCACCGAAATGAAGAGCAGGGAGCCCATCCTTTTTCTCTTTCCAAGATCCACACCTACTGCAGTACCAACAGCATATAATTCGCCATCACCCTCAACAATTAAAATGAGCTTTCCAAACAGAAAACCAAATGTTCCAGACTTTGGAGAGAAGGAAAAGAATGCCAGAAAGAAAAAAATAGGAAGCAAAAACCAAGACATCCTTAAAATGTAAAGTGACTCATTTGGCAAATAGAAAATTGTTTAAAAACAGGCACACGCACGTGAAAATCACATTTCACTCTGTATTTCTGCAAATGAATGAAACAATGCTATGGTTTTCAAAGCCTTCTTAAACCTCTGCCGCTTTTCATACAACTACATCTACCCTTGAGGGTCTCAGAGACACACCCCTCCTGCCCCATTTTGTACTGCGAGAATCTCCATTGAGTGCCGAGCTTACAATACACCAAGAAAGAAAAGCTAATTTGCAGAGCAGAGACAGGTGGCGAGTGCGTATTGGCAATAAGGCTCCTCTACTCCGAAAGGAGTGCGGTTAAAGGAGGCGAAGAGAGATAAGCTACCCCAAATGCCAAGGGCTAGAAGGCAGCAGTAACAGCAACGGTAAAGACTGGGCGAAGGTGTCTATCCGCCGACCTTCCTCTCCACTCGAATTACGCTGGGTTGTGAAGCCGCGGACTCCCGAGTTATTTTATCTGTACGACACCTCTGTTTCCAGCCATTGCAGGAGCAATCGCTGCGTAACCGCGCGCACCTGTGCGTTCCACGCACCCCACCCGGCCATCCCCGATCCCCCAACACTTGGAAAGTCTGAAGGCCCCGGGTGTACCTTCCCCGGCTGGAAGCAGCCGGCACCCCTGTGGGAAACCCTACCTGGTGTTGCGGCTGTTAACTCTGCTGCAAGGAGAGCTCGCTGGAAAGTCTCGCTCACTAGAGCCGGGAGGAGGGGGAGTGACAGGAGAGAAGGAGCGACCGAAGGAGAACGCGCTTAACTAAAGCCGGGAACGCGCCTAAGCTCCGGAACCTTCCCTAGAAGAAACCGTACACGCGCGTTCGCGAAGGCCCACCCAAATGCTGCCCGAGCGGGCTCGACCAAGCAGGCGCAAAAAGCTCGCCCGTGTCCTCTTTCATCAGACACCACCCTGCAGGCGTGTGCGCATGTGTCGAGTCCTTGCGCTTTTTCCCAGCCCGTGTTCTTTGTCTCCTGTAGGAAAAAGGCTATTTCCCAAAAAAAAAAAAACTCGAGTTGAGGGTGAGGATTGGGAACGGATTCTCGAGCCCTACCAGGCAAATTAAAATAGTAACCCGCTTCAATAGTATACTTCGATATAACAGGCCAAGACAGGAGTCTTTTCTGCGGATTTCAAGCTGGGGAAAGGCTGCTTTTAGTGACAGCTAAAAGGCCCTCGAAGGATGTTCCATACAAACAATGGAAGCCAGCGAGACTCCTTAAGGGTCTGGTTAAAGAACAACAACTAAAAGGGGAAGTAAATCCTGAAAGGAGAGCAAGAATAGAAATAGGCTCTCCTTATTTGTATTAATAATACACATTTTCATTTTGAAATAGGTTATTTTTGGCTTTTCTTGCTTTTTAGCATTTTAATACTGTTTTACTATGTTTTGTTTTTCTGCACCGTAAAAAATACTAAGACACTAGAAAGAATGAATTATAAATATGTTTCATAAAAGGTAGATTACAGCATCATGGGAAAGGCCTGGCAATCCTATTTTTACCAATCCTGATAGTGATCACTTTACCCTGTCCTCAACTCATGATTTATGCTCAGCCCTACTTTGCTACTTTCAGTAATGCAACTCAATCCTACATAACACTCAATCCTACCTAAGCTGTCACAATCCTGCTACTGTGCTATCTACATACAATTAAAACTCTCCTGTATGTTTGTAACCTTCAACTGGGCAACAGTTTTTAAATCAAGGTGCCTCAAATGAGCTAACTAAAAGAATGCACCCAATATCTCTGACCCCTGGGATTGAAATGAAAAGGATTTTCACGCCAGTTGTATTGGCGAAGTTATGGCCAATACAACAATTCTGCACTGCCCTGCAGCACCACAATCCTGCACTCATGTGATCATGATTTCCAGTGGTTCCCTGTCAGCTTCCCATAAGTAAAGTCAGTGGGGATAACAGCAGGAATTTGAAACTCATGCCCACTCCCACTGCTTTTTTGCCTGCCTGTGATCCTTTGGTTTAGGTAAGGGAACATCCCTGAAAAGATGACCTAACAGATTATGGATTATCTAGACCAGTAGTGGATTTCAAATCCCGGTACTACTGGTTTGCTATCAGTGGCACAGAAGTGCTCAATGCTTCTGCGCATGCGCAAAGCGTTCTTGATGACATCTAGGGACGGCAGAGCCTCCCGCCGCTGCCACTACCGGTTCACCCAAACCGGGAGCGACCCACCACTGATCTAGACCTCCTTAAAATGATACTTTAGCCACATTCCAGAGAGCTGTATGCTTTGCCTGGAATAATTTTGACTTGGTACATTTCTGTTCCCAGGTGACATTGACATTAGGGAGAAATTTATACCTACAAAGGAATATCAAACAGTAATGAGAATGACTATTTATTAACTAATCAATGGCCTCAGTAAATTCATTTACCCAAACAAATAGGCAAACCTATATGTTAGCAAGCCACAAAATAAAACCAACAACAGAAGTCACAACTGTAAATCCCCAGTAGGATATTCTATTTATATTCAGCAGTCTGGGTTCTGCTAAGGATAGTGTCAGAAAGGTCTCAGTCTAGCTTGTTATTGTCTGGGCATTCCTTATCTCCCACTTTGCTGTGGTAATTAATATTTTTGTGCTTGAATATCTATGCCATCAAAAAATCATAGACATCTAAAATAACAGAATTGTTTAAACACTACTGGTTCCTTTTGTTTCCTCTTTAATCCCTTATTTTATTTGTAGTTTATTTATAATTTGCTTTTAATGTAAATGAATTATCATATTAATAATTATTTTAGTTTCCATTATTTGGCATAAATCTTTGGGTACCAGTTTAGGTCTAGGTATATAAATATCATTTTTAGGTATTCTAAATTCAGTTAGGTATCCTCTAATAATAATATTGCTAGGCAATCCCTCAATATTTATTGAGATCATTGTTAAAATTGGTCCTGACAAAGTCCTCTTTGGTGAATTCATTCCTTGGTTTTCCCAGGTTTGATTTAGTGTGAGAAGGATTATCCTGCAAACAAAGTTGCTGTTGCATAAGGTAACTCTGGTTTGAAATATTGGTCCACAACAGCTGTAAAATTCAGCCAGATTTATCCGGCTCGTACAAACTGGTAGCGCTGGTGGTGGGAGGCTCCACCCACCCATCAGGATGTCATTTTGTCCTATTTTTAATCCTCTGTGCATGCGCAGGTGCACCCAAGCATACTGAGTGCGTGCACACTCACATTTCCAAATCAGTAGCTAAGATAAGTGCATTTCACTGCTGGCCCACAATCTTCAAGGAGGCTCCTTCTGTGTACTTTCTGAAGTATCTCAGTCATTCAACAGGATGCTGTCTTTTCAACAGCATTGCCCAAACTCTAAAGGAAAAGGTAAAGGTAAAGTGGAACTTGAGGAACAATATCATCAGGAAATTGATAACTGCGAATGGGGAGCACAGCTATCTACATTGTGCACATCAGCTTTGGGCTTGAGTGTTTCTGCAACAGAGTATGCTGCTCCAGTCTGAGGCAGATCTGCACATGTGAAACAATTAGATATCACAACTTGTCAATGAAGCAATATGCCTACTGACAAGTTATCTCAAACCTACACCAATATATCCTCCCACTAGCATTTCTCCACCTAAGATCAGGAGAGTAGTAGCAACAGATATTGAGAGAACTAATGAAGAGAATGATCCTTGATATCCTCTGAATGGACATATCCTCCAAGCTCACCAATTCAAATCTATGAACAGCTTTATGGAAAGAAAAAAACATTATTGAAGGTACACAAGAACAAAACCAAATTAAAAGATGGAGGAAGGAGACCATTGAGCAAGGAATAATATTAAAGGAGGATATGGCTAAGGAACTGACCTCCCTTTTACTACCTGAATAGGTTGAGAGTTGGAGTGCCGAAATATAAAACCAATACGCTTAAGTGGAAGCTTTAGCAGATAACAACATGTTATGTGAATGTGGAGAGAAATAGAGCCTGGCCCAACAGCTGGTATGCCGGCTACTACCAGAAATGTATACCGATAATGACTTATTTTGGGCCAATGACAAAGTTAAGAGGGTGACTTCATCCTAGCAGTTTAAAGTTTGATCTAGACACAGAAGAAGAACAATTCAGTTAGATGATAAACAGTGTTTAAAAATACTGAAACTTTCCATAACATCTTTTATTAATTGCTATGATGCAACTTCAGTTCTCTTAGTCACCTCTTTTCTATTAATTACTATAGGGTATGCCAATAAAATGCCAAAAGGCACTTCTCTTAATGTTTGCCAAGTTCCCTGCTTTTCCTAAACTTTTTACACTATTTTAATTTTTCAAAATTATTTGAGAAGTTAGTGAAACTAATCAACTTTGCTTTCAGGGATGTGTCTGGTCCCATATATGTTCTTAGGGCTCATCCTCATATCCCAGTAACTGTAGCATAAACAAACACGTAGCATGTGTCTATTTTTAATGGACATATTTCCATGAGAATTACCTTTTTTTTCCATTGGCAATCAGCTGATAATATAGCTTAGCTATAACTGTTTAGGTAACAATAATATAGGAGAAGTATATTATTTCTCCTATATTACTTCTCCTTTTTCCAACAAAAGCTTTGCCATTTTATTACAGTGATATTGGAAATGTCTCAAAACCAGGATCTGAGATCCGGCATGTTTCTATTGGCCTCAATGTCATTTTACCCTTAGTCAGTGGGCATGTTGTCCATGATCATTTCAGCTTGGGTGCATATAGAGACTGTTCACATTTCTGCCAAGCCATTGGCTGACCGCTGTCAAATATGCTGTCTGGGCATTATGCATACTGTTTAAGTACATGTATATCACTCTTTGGGCAAACTAATATCTTTTTTTTTAATCATGTTTTTAAAAAACTGCACTAGATCCATTTTTAAAGAAAAAAATACCATCAGTCTTTGAAGAAACTGCCAATCTTACGTTGCAAAGGTTGATTTAAGCAAGATATGTGTTGGATCTACCAGTGTGCGTGTTGTTGCTTCTTTCCCCAACTAGTTCATTAACAGAGTTGCAGCTTTTACAACAAGAGCTTTTGCATGACTGGAGCTCCTACTAGTTTTGTTACTCGCAAGTTATAACATTTTACACGCACAGGCTACTTTCAGATGCTGCCAGCCACATAAAAATTATTCCCTTGCCTAATTTACTAATTTGAAATATAATATGAATTAGTGTGAAATCATCTTTCTTTTCCTTCCTTCCTTCCTTCCTTCCTTCTTTCCCTTCCCTTCCTTTCTCTTTTTTTCCCTTTCTTTCCTTCCTTCCTTCCTTCCTTCCTTCCTTCCTTCCTTCCTTCCTTCCTTCCTTCCTTCCTTCCTTCCTTCCTTTTTGGAAGGAGAGGTCACAAGGGCAGTTTAGAGGCATAAGGTGGCATGGGAGGGAGCACCAAAATACTCTTTGTTGCACATGGCAATGGGTCACTCAGGCCATTTCTGACATGGGAATAGCATGCTTCTGGAAGAATGGTAAACTCTTAAATGGTAAATTTAAAAAATAGCCCAGCTGACATGTTGTGAGGTAGAGCAGGAGCTTGGGATGATGCATAAAACAGTTTTCTCAATCTGCTGGACCAGGTCCCTTTCAATTAACCCTGTTCTGTTCCATCTCTGCACCCAGTCTGCTCAGCTGTTTTGGGATATTGCCAAAAGCCTACTTGACATAAATTCAGAAATAGCCCATGTAACAGGATACTGGCATGGAGCAGCACCATATTAGTGACCTGTCATGGGGGCAACTTGAAAGATAATTAAATAGTTTATGCGCCAAATACCCACCGATTCATTCACTGCATCTCATCATGTGTTAAAGAGAATTATTAGTCATCATTTTTCATAGTGATTTGTGGGTTCTGAAGAAGAGGCAATACAATTGGAGGAATCAACCTTAATTTGTCCTGCATCAAAACTATAAACACATTATTACATATAAAGCTTACTGGCAATTTTATTCAAAGCACAGCTATCCAGCAGCACAAATTATATCAGTATACCTTTCTGACAGCTCGAGGAATAGAAGAATACATATTAATGCAGCCTTGAGGAAGAGCCTTAAGTGAAAGGAAAGGATGTAAAACATCTGAATGGTCTGATCCTGTCAAATTGATGCATATAGGTAAGAAAGTTGTTTTGATTATGTGTCATCAAATCAGTGTTATTAAGAGTAAACACTGATTTGATGACACATAATCAAAATCACTTTCTTACCTATATGCATCAATTAGACAGGATCAGACCATTCAGATTTTATTCTTATTATTACATAGACATTATTACATAGATTTTCTCTGGAATATTTCTCCTCAATCTGGCTCTTCAGGTCTTGCAACAATGAATCCATCATTGCTATAATTCACCTTGTTTCTGCTTGTTCTCTTCTTCTCTTTCCTTCCAACTTTCCGAGCGTCATGGATCTTGGGGGAACTAGATATTGTGTCCATTATTTGTGCATAATGTGTCCAAAATATGATAACTTGAGCTAGTCATATATGCCTTAATGGGATCTCTGATCTGTTCAGTGATACAATAGCATGATTTCTTGGCTTAATGGGGCAGATAGTTCTCATTGAACAACAATAATTGGGACCTGAATGTCACTAAGCAATGTGGTTGTAAAGCATGACATCACATTGCTGTGTTGCTTAGAAACAGTTGTGGTAGATCCTGGTTACCTTTATTAAGCAAACCATTGCAGGTTGTTAAACAAGGACTTCACATGAGCATTATTTCCAATTTCCTGCCAGCATCCCTTTTGAATTTACTTGTGGAAAGCCATCACATGATTGTGAATGCAGGAAGCTGTGATGGTCAGGATCTAGGCGAGTTGCTAAGGTCCCAAATCATGATCATGTGACTACAGGAACATTGCAAATGGCCTGAACTTTGAGGACCAGTCATAAGTACCACTCACTCAGCCCTGTCATAAGTTTCAATGATTGCTAAATGAGTGATTGCTAACTGAAGTCCATCTATACTCTTTGGGATCTTCTCCAACACCAAAGCTCAAAATTTTCAATGTAGTATAAAAGCTCACACAAATGGACAGGATCAACAATAGTTTCAACTGGGAAACTATTAACATTTTAGACTACACCAAATCCAAAAATTTCAAAGAAATTCCTGAAAACCTGACATTCAGACAAATTAACCATTAATAGACACATTAATGTAGCCTTCTGCTACAGATAGCGTCCCACCAGCCAATACGCCCCCACAGAGAGGGACTCCTCAGGGTGCCATCAGTCAAATAATGTTGACTGGCGACCCCCAGGGAGAGAGCCTTTTCGGTGGGGGCAACTTCCCTCTGGAACAATTTGCCCCCGCAGATACAGATGATCCCTGACCTACGCACCTTTCACCGCGCCTTCAAGACGTTTTTATTCCAACAAGCCGGGATGGCCTAAACACGAATTTTAACTGTCAGTTTATTTTTAATACACTGAGCCAAATTATTTAATATGTTTTTTAAACTGTTTTTAAATTTTGTATATGGGTATATTTTATTGTTGGCTGTACACCGCCCTGAGTCCACTGGGAGAATGGCGGTATAAAAATTGAAACAAACAAACAAACAAACAAACAAACAAACAAATAAATAAATAAAATTAATAGTCAACATTAATAGTCAAACCACATTTGCACCCCATTTAAAGACAGACAATAAAAAAAATACCCAGGAAAGAAAGAAAAAGATCAGAATAAAGGTAGTCCTCAACTTACAACCACAATTGAGCTCAAAATTTCTGTTGCTAACTGAAACATTTAAAAGTGAGTTTTGCCCCATTTTATGGCTTTTCTTGCCACAATTCTTAAGTGAATCACTGCAGTTGATAAGTTAGTAACCCAGTTGTTAAATGAAGCTGGCTTCCCCATTGACTTTGTTTGTGAGAAGGTCGCAAAAGGTGATCACATGATTTTGAGACACAGCAAATCTTCATAAATATGAACCTGTTGCCAAGCATCTGAATTTTGATCACATGGTCATGGGGATGCTATAAGAGTCGTAACTGTAAAAAATGCTCATAAGTCACATTTTTCAGTGCCATTGTAACTTGAAACAAACTGTTGTTGACGACTACCAGTATATCCCCTCCAGCAGCCAATATACTCAGATAAGCAAGGATCAATATTAGACAAGCAATCAGACAGAAAGAAGGAAATTACACCTCCATCAAACCAGTGGTGGGTTTCAAAATTCCTTACTACCAGTTCTATGGCTGGGGTTTGGTGGGCATGGCATGGCTTGGTGGGCATGGCAGGGGAAAAATACTGTAAAATTTCTATTCCCACCCCACTCCAGGGGAAGGATACTGCAAAGTTTCCATTCCCTCTCCAGGCCAGGGGAAGATTACTGCAAAATCCCCATTTCCTTCCAATCAGCTGGGACTTGGGAGGCAGAAAAGGGCCAGTCAGAACTTTTACTACCAGTTCTTCAAACTACTCAAAATTTCTGCTACCGGTTCCCCAGAACTGGATAGAACTGCTGAAGCCCACCTCTGCACCAAACTGACAGCTACTAATGTACCGTATATATAAGAGGCAGCACATTCCACACTCATTTGCATAGATGATATTACCTAGTTGGTAATGAAACACCTGCAAACAAAGAACTTCAACAAACAAGAATTGCACACCTCAATGTTCTTTTTACCTTCATCAAAGCAAAATATTGTCTGCGCACTTCTGATCATTGTAGGTACAAGCATATCTCAGTGTATTTTCCAAAAGCCATATGAGTACCCTACCAAGCTATTCTATGACATATCTCTTGATTGCTACTTCCTTTCCTGTGAATAATCATTTCCAGAAGTCCACTTCAGTAAATTCTCTGTTAATTCTAAGGTTGGTTGCTATTTAATCTTATTCCCAATTTTTCATCATCCTTCATGTTTTCATTACTAGTTCCTACTTTATTTGCATTTTCAACCAAGAGTAATATCAGTATAGTACAGTCTTTCTCAAATTTTAAAAGTACATCCATTTTGTTCCAATCCAGGTTCCCTCAATATTTTCAGCTTGTAGATGAATAAATAAGGAAAGCAAGTACACAGCTTTATTACGTTCCTTACTGGCATGGAGTCAGTCTATTGTATTCTGTCCAGACTGTGACTTCCCAAACAGTGTAAAAGATTTCTTGTGAAAATGAGAACTTCTGGGATTCTGGTTAATTGAGGATATGCCACAGCTTCATAATTAATGAAACACATATTGATTAGTGTTGTTCTTGGTTTTGTTCTTTGATTTTCTTTTTCAGCTTGCTCAGTTATCCAATATGCCTCAGCAATAATGAATCTTGCTCTTCAGCCATTCCTAAAGTTAACTTAAACATCTCTCTTTCCAGGAAGGACCGTAATGTGATTTGAATGATCTGAAGCATCATTTTGCTAGCAAATAAAATTTAAGAATATTGTATGATAATATACACTCAATAAAGCCTCCTTTCTTTGGTACAAAACACAAAGTGATCTCTTTCAATGGCCATTGGCGCCTATGTCATTCTCTAGTTTTCCTAGCACAGCATAGTTAAGATCAATTGAATCTTGTATTTCATGCCTAATTCATGAATTCCATCAATTTTTGTAGCCTTTTAACTTGGTAATGACTGGAGTACTGATCTAACTTCATCTTCTAGCATTAAAAGTCCTTGTAAATAAGAAAATTCTTTTTTAAAAAATGTTGATATTCCTCCTGCCCAGAATTTCATTATACTCCTTCCATCTCTGATTTTTTGTGACTAAATTATTATCTTATTTGTGGATCAGTCTGCGTCCATCTTCAGTATTTTTATAGATGATCATGTCTCTTCCAGCAGCTTTCTGAATTTTTTTTATTAAGCTCCTTCTTAAGATAATGGTCTTATTTGATTTAAGCCTCTCTTTTCTTCTTGAAAATATCCACTCTGTTCCGATATTCTGTTTCCTTTCTTCTGGTTCTTGGTTCCTTAAGATTCATCCTTATAAATATGATAATGAAGAGGGAAATCTTGGGTGAAAGTTTCCCACTGGTCCGCCTGTCAGGCGGGGTAACCGATGGTTTAAATTGATTGGCTAACACTACAGGCAGGAAATTCAAGGAATCTCAGTGGCTGAGGACAGGTCCCTTTAAAAGAGGGAGCTGCCAGACAGCTCAGACACTTCTTTGTACCAGTCTACCAAATAAAGAGCTGTTGAATTAGCTGGGAGTCCTGCCTCTTCACTCGACCCACACATAATTCTGGCGATGAATGTGGGATACGAAGAGAACAAAGGACAAAGGAACTGAAGTGAAGTGAAGTGGGCATTCCGCATGGCATCAGTGGCCATCTTCGCAGAAAATCGGGATTTCTGCATAGGCCATTCCAGGATGACCACACACACCCCACCAACCCCATACAATTCAGCTAAAGAAGATTGGACATCGTATATGGATTGATTTAAGATATTTATGAACGGTAATGAACTTCTGGCACTATTGGACAATAGGAAAAGGGGCTTTTCCTAAGCTACTGCAGACCAGAGATTTTTTAAATGGCTAAAGCTTTGATGGCGCCAGTAAGCCTGCAAACAGTATCCTGGGAGACACTCCAAAAAGCTCTACGAACACACTATGCTCTTGCTGCTTCGAACTTGGTAAAACGAGATGAGTTTTACCGGAGCTATCAGAAGGAAGGTGAGACAACAAATGACTTTGTTGCAAAACTAAGAGAAATTGCAACCAACAGCGAATTCAGTAATTTAGAGTAGATGATGCAAGATAGACTCGTCTTGGGCTTGGAAGACCTAACTCTGCAGAAACAATTACTAAGCAAGTCTGGCATCACATTCCAAGCAGCGCTAGATGAAGCCAGAGCAAATGAATCCTCCAATAAATCAGCAGTGGCAATGAAGAAACAAAGTAGCAGCCATAAATCGAGAGAAGCGGCAACCATGTATCATGGAAGCATAGAGAACCAGAAGAACCTGCCAAGGAAGACAATGAAATCCAGTGCACTGACTCTGAGAGAAGGATAGGAAATGGGAAGCGAGAGAGAGACAATTCTTGTGTGTGGCTTGTGGGAAAAATCACCCTAGATTGGCGTGTAAGTTTAAAGATGCCACATACCAAAGATCCAAGTGAAGGGGGCACATAGCAACAGCTTGCTAAGCAACCCACCCAGTCTTCCTCCACCAGAAACAGCCGGTTTCCCTATCAGGACCACATGCTTCGCAAACAGCATTCCGGAAGTCACCATTCCAGAAGCATAAATGAAGAGAAGACCAAACCAATGAAACAAAGGAAACTCATCAAACAATTATTGGGCACTCGGACGCATACCGCTCCAAGAAATTCCATGTCATGGTTCAAATTGAGGGATCTCCATGTGACATGGAAGTAGACACAGGGTCATATATGACCATAGTGTCTTTGGCAACTGTTAAGAAGACCATGCTGGGGCTGCAAAAGAACCAGCTGAAACCCCAGAAGGTGCTCCTAAAGGACTATCAGGGAACTGCATCCCTATCCTAGGCAGCAGAGTTTTCCAAGTCCAGTTTAAAAACTTGGTCGGATCCTTGCAGCTGACTGTGGTGAATAGAGACCTGCCAAGCCTGCTGGGGATATTGTAGTTCAATATTTGGGACTGGGAGTGACCAGCATCTACGACATCCAAGAGGACAAAGTCGAGGAGCTGATCAAGGAATTTGGCGACATTTTCAATGGGACTCTAGGCAAGTATAGGGGAACCCTTATTTCATTCAACCTAGATCCCAAAGTCGCTCCCATTAGAATGAAGCCACAAAAGGTCCCTTTTGCTCTCCGGCCCAAAATAGATATCCAATTAGACAAATTAATTGCCCAAGGAATTCTAGACCAGTTGATCATGCTAAATGGGAAACCCTCGTTGTCACACCAGTAAAGCAGATGGCTCAATCCACATCTGTGTGGATTATAAGGGCACGATCAATAAGGCATTACAGCAGCGTGCATATCCTGTGCCCATTGTAGAGCATTTATTGCATTCCCTGGGAAAAGGCAAAACTTTTGCAAAATTCAATTAGCCCAAGCTTATCAGCAATTGGCAGTGGACGAGGACATTGCAGAGGAACGGACTATTTTAACACATAGAGGAGCATTTAAATGCCGCTGCTTGTAATTTCGGGTGAGCATTATGCCATAACTTTTTCAAAGAATATTGGAACATCTCCTACAGGGCATTCTGGGGGTGGGGCCATATTTTGACAATGTACTCTCGTGTCCACAAACAACAAAGAAGAACTAACACACAGACTAAGAACAGTTTTGAGTTGGTTTCAAGAAGCTAGACTTGAAGTAAAAAAAGAAAAATGCCAAATTGCAGTGCCAAAAGTTGAATTCCTGGGATATTTGATCGATGGTTTGGGAATACACCCCACCAATAGCAAAGTCAAAATTATTAAGGAAGCCTGCAGTCCAAAGAACCAAACAGAATTACAGGCATTCCTCGGCCTGCTAAACCTTTATAGCATTTTTCTACCTCACAATTGCTGAACCATTACATTGATTGCTAGATAAGAAAGTGAAATGGGCCTGGAGACAAAAAGAAGCTTCTGCCTTCAAAGCAGTTAAAAGACTCTTGTCTTCCAAAAGCGTTCTGGTTCAATATAATAAGACTCTGCCCCTCATTCTGACATGTGATACCTCCCTATTTGGCATTGGAGCTGTTCTAAGCCACAGGATGCCAAATGGGACCAAGGCTCCCATTGCATTTTATTCAAAAACTCTAGCGGTGGCCGAGCGGAACTGTAGCCAGCTGGACAAGAAAGCGCTGACTGCAGTGGCAGGGGTGAAACGGTTCTACAAATACTTTTATGGAAGGGACTTTGAATTAGTTAGGGCCCACAAACCACTTCTAGGCATTGTCGCAGGGGACCCCCCCACTCCAAACATTATCACCGTGAATGACTAGATGGAATCTTCCTAGCAGCCTACAAATACCAGCTAATCCATTGGCCATCCAAAAGCCTTGGCCATGCCGATGTCCTCAGCCAGTACCTACTACCAGAAGTCATTGAAGACCCTACTCCAGTCACACTGTACTCCTCATCTTCTGCTATGTTGTCATGTATGGAAGAAGACAAGCAAGATAAAGAGTCTGAAAGAGAGGTTGAGGAACAATGTGTGCAGATGGAATTACAAAATCAAAATAAGCAAAGTGTGTTAGAAGAAAAAGGAGAGTTAGGTGGTTTTCTAGATGATTATATTACGGAATATCCAGATTTGAAAACAAAGCATTCCAGAGATTCAAGAGACGTGGTACCGGGCCTTGAACTGTTGAAGCAAGATGAAAAACAAATATTTTTACAGCAGAGGCCCAGTATTCCACAAGTGGAAAAGTATGAGGAGGAGAAGCAACAGAAATTACAAGTCAAGGGAGGAAAGAAACTGAAAACCACTGAAACTGAACTGCAGCCGAAAATGTGTCTTTTGATGGAACCGCATGGTGAACCCTAGAGGTTAATTCTGAATAGATGGAATCTAATGCATAAAGGATTATTTGAAATGGTTTGGAAGATAACTGTTATATTTAATTTTCATATGATATTGGACTTAAAATTTGTTATAAACTCATCCTGATTTGGATTTGACATCTTGAGAAAGTTAAATAGATCACTGCAAAATAAGCAGAGGATCTGTGATTACCCTTTTATAATTTTACTGGAATTAATTATCTAGATGAGGAGCGTGAAGATAAAAATATCTTGGAAACCCGAAGGAAAGAGGTGGAAAGGTCGGCAGGATTTGAAAGAGTTTTAAAGGAACATCTAGGAGTGCAGCTTGTATAAGCTGCATTTGTTTTGTTTTTTTCTTTGAACGGATACAACAGGAGTCAGGTTGATTGATCTACCTAGAGGTTTATAAGATACCTTCGTGGTTGGATTTTACAAATACTAAGTCACTCAGGGGGATTTATATATGAAGAGATGTTTGTTGCTGATGGGAGCAGCTTGAATAAGAATAAGAACCAGTCTATACATATTGTCTCAGAAGAAAGTTGTCCAACTTTAATTAAGACTAAAGATGAAGAAAAGATGAAAATCTGGTTATTGAGATAGAAAATCTATTGGATAAAGTCACTTGGGGGGATTAATATATGGAAAAATGTTTTTTGCTGATGGAGGCAGCAGGAATACAAAGCTTATTAGTGCTATGTTGGATAAACTTCAATCAAGATCAGGAGAAGATTGAAACATGGATTATTGAGATGGAAAATTTTTGGATATAATTGTATAATCATAATTATATATGTATAATCATATATGATATTTTATTAGAATAGAGAAATGTTTTGTGTTTTTGTTAATAGTTAATGCGACTAGTTGGGATAAAAGTTGATATGGATATGGAGGTGAGTTATTATATTTTATTATTAGGGGATTGATTTTGGTATATAATTAGTAATATCAATGGATTAGAAAAAGGTATGTTTTTTTTAAATTGGGTTTAAATATTATAAGTATGGTACTGATTGATAATCTGTTTCTTAGTTGATGGGTGTAGCTGGGTTAAAATTATTGAATACTGATATGAATATGGATATGGATATGATTTATTATATTTTATTATCAGGGGGATTGATTTTGGTATATAATTTGTAATGCTAACATTAATCGATTAGAGAAAGGTATGTTTTTTTTTAATTGGGTTTAAATATAAGTATATGTACTTGTTTTTTTTTCTTTTCTTTTTTTAACTTGTAGCGGAAGTCAAGGGGGGGATGGGGGGAAATGGGGTGGGGGTGGGGGGAGGCAGGGGGGAGGAGGGGCAGGGGGGGAGAAAAAATTGAAAATTTTGTATGTAAAACTTTTTCAATAAAAAAAACTTTGGTGCAAGTTTTGAACTGGGTGTGAAGGAGATGGCCTGTGGGACCAGTGGGGGGCTGGAGGTGAATTGAAAATGTTTCAAACTTGTTAACAGGAATTGTCAGTTCAAAAGGGGTATGTCTGTTGTGGGGGGATAGAATCGTTGTACCTCAAGTATTAAGGAAATTGGTATTAGAAACATTACATGTGGGGCAGCCTGGCATTGTCAGGATGAAGGCATTAGCCAGGAGTTACGTCTGGTGGCTGAGTATGGACAAGGACATAACGGACTGGGTTGCTACGTGTATGCCTTGTCAGGAGTCCAGACCGGCACCACCCACTGCCCCTGTACATGAATGGAAGAACCTCTAAGTCACCATGGTCATGGTTGCACATCAATTTCACAGGACCTGTACAGGGCCAAACATTTTCAATAATTGTGGACACATATTCTAAATGGCTTGAGGTAGTTAATATGTCTACTATAATGGCCGAAGCTGTAATCAGGGTGTTACGGAGGCTTTTAACCACACATAGCCTACTGGATGTTGTAGTTTCTGATAATGGGGCCCAATTCACTAACCAATTTGAAGCCTTCTTGGCTGAACATGGGATCCAACATGCCTTGTCAGTGCCATTCCATCTGGCCATGAATAGTCAAGTGGAATGAATGGTGGCAGTCCACCAAAGAGGCTCTGGCCAAAATGGGACCAAGGGAGGTGCAAGCCAGAATCGACAAATTCCTTCTAGTGCAGCATATAACTCCTACCACAAACCGTAGTGCAGCAGAGTTGCTAATGGGCCACAAACTCAGGTCATAGCTAGACAGGTTATACCCCAATTATAATACAGATACACCCACAGATTCGACTAACCAGCGCTGGTCATGTAGCATAGGGGACCTAGTATATGCCCACAACTATACGGGGGCGTGGCCTGGGTCCCTGCAAAGTTAACCATGATTACAGGTCCCCACTCTTACCGAGTTGAATTAGAAGATGGTAAGGCACATTGACGAACTCCGGGGATGTTTGGGGCACTCTGTGCTAAGACAACCAGAAGAAGAGCCGGCCCTAACAACTAAAGTCCCTATAGACACTGAACAATACACAGATGCTCCATCTAGCCGACACCCAGAACAACACACAAGCACTTCATGTATACTATGCTCAAACCTGAGTTCTCAATGCATAAACACACCTGAAGAAGCAGAAAAGTCCAGCAAAGAGTTCCCGGGAATCTGTTTCCCACGGAGTCAGACATTCCCCAAGGAAGCTTGCAGGCAGTTCCATTGGCTAATTCTGGACTGGCAGCAGGCCTGACTGCCCAGGCCACTACCGCTGAAACAACTCAGCCGCTCAGATTCGGGAACAGCTGGACTCTAACTCCGAGTGGGTAGATCCAGGGGAGGTGACTGGGGCAGGCTTTGAGAATATTGTATGGGAAGAGTTTGACTCTGTGACTCCAGATAATGTGGACAGGATACTGAGCAGTCTGAGCACAGCCACATGTTTACTGGACCCGTGTCCCTCCTGGTTGGTGCTGGCCTCCTGGGAGGTGACACGAGGCTGGCTCCAGGGGATTATAAATGCTTCCTTGAGTGAGGGTGTTTTCTCTGCTGCTCTGAAGGAAGCGGTGGTGAGGCCCCTCCTCAAGAAACCTTCCCTGGACCCGGCAATGTTGGTAAATTATTGTCCCATCTCCAACCTTCGCTTTGTTGCGCGACAGCTGCCTCAGTACCTGGATGAATCGTCCTATCTAGATCCGTTCCAGTCGGGCTTCAGGTCTGGGTACAGCATGGAGACGGTATTGGTCACATTGGTGGATGATCTCTGGAGGGCTTGGGACAGGGGTTGTTCCTCTGTCCTGGTACTATTAGATCTCTCAGTGGCTTGTGATACCATCGACCATGGTATCATGCTGCGCTGGTTGGAAGGGCTGGGCACTGTGTTACGGTGGTTCTCCTCCTTTCTCTCCAACCGGTCGCAGTCTGTGTTGTCAGGGGGGCAGAGGTCGACCCTGAGGCCCCTTGTATGTGGGATGCTGCAGGGATCGGTCCTCTCGCCCCTTCTGTTCAACATTTAAGTGAAGCAGCTGGGTGAGATCATCCGTGGTTTTGGGGTGAAGTACCATCAGTACGCTGATGACACTCAGCTGTACATCTCCACCCCAGACCATCCCAATGATGCTCTCGAAGTGATGTCCCAGTGCCTGGAGACTGTACGGATGTGGATGGGGAGGAACAGACTCAAGCTCAACCCTTCCAAGACCGAGTGGCTGTGGTTTCTGACATCCCAATATAGTCAGCTGGTGCCATCTCTGACTATTGGGGGTGAGTCATTAGCCCCCACGGATGGGGCTCACAACTTGGGCATCCTCCTGGACTCACGGCTGTCTTTAGAAGGGCATATGACGGCCATGGCCGGGAGGAGTTTTTATCAGGTTCGCCTGATCCGCCAGTTGCGTCCCTTTCTAGATTGGGATTCGTTACGCATGGTCACTCATGCCCTCGTCACCTCATGCCTGGACTACTGTAACGGTCTCTACATGGGGCTCCTTGAGGAGCACCCGGAGGCTCCAACTGGTCCAGAATGCAGCCGCGTGGGTGGTGATGGGAGCTACATGGCGCTCCCATGTGACCCCCCCTCCTGCGCGAGCTGCACTGGCTCCCGGTGGTCTGATGGGTGCGCTTCAAGGTTTTGGTTACCATCTTCAAAGCGCTCCATGGCTTAGGACCAGGGTATCTTCGGGACTGCCTTCTGCCACAAACAGCCTCTCACCGACCAGTCTGCTCCCATAGAGAGGGGCTCCTCAGGGTGCCGTCGGTCAAACAGTGTCGACTGGGGGCCCCCAGGGGGAGAGCCTTCTCTGTGGGGGCACCGGCCATCTGGAACGAGCTCCCCCCTGAGATAAGGAGGTTACAGGACCTGTGTACTTTTTGCCGCTCCTTAAAAACGTTTTTATTTGAACAAGCTGGTCTGGCTTAACCTCCTTTTATACTGGGTCTTAAATTTTTTACAATTGGATTTTTAAACTGTTCGAGCCAAATTATTTAATTTGTTTTAAATGATTTTTAACTTTTATATTATTGTATCTTATTTTGGCTGTTCACCGCCGTAAGTCCCATCTGGGAGTAGGGTGGTATATAAATTTAATAAATAAATAAATAAAATAAATAAACTGAGCTGTGCAGGTCAAATTGCACTCACCCTAGCCCCGCCTACTTTCATGACTATGTCAGGTAACTTTGCTGACTGGGTAATGCTCCTTCCAAGAGGGGAGGGGTATTGAATATGATAATGAGGAGAGAAACCTTGGATGAAGGTTTCCCTCTGGTCTGCCTGTCAGGCAGGAGAATCGATGGTTTAAATTGATTGGCTAACACTACAGGCGGGAAATTCAAGGAATCTCAGTGGCTGAGCTGTCAGACAGGTCCCTTTAAAAGAGGGAGCTGCTGGACATGTCAGACACTTCTTTGTACCAGTCTACCAAATAAAGAGCTGTTGTATTAGCTGAGAGTCCTGCCTCTTCACTCGACCCATACATAACATAAAAAAAAAATTAGGCTTTCCCAATAAGAAACTGGGAACCATATAGGCCCATTTACCATTGAATAGATTATAAATCCAGTAACTGTCAGGCTACGGCTACCCCAATTATTAGGGAAAACCCATCCTGTTTTTCTTTGTAGCCTACTGAGACTTGTAAAATCAGCCCAGATCAGAGAGGTCCTAGATGTGCCAACACCTCCCGTGGACGGTGGCCTACAATATGAGGAGGTGCATAGGAGGTGCTACAATACCTCGTTTTGTGGAAAGGTTATCCTTGGTCCGAGGCTTCATGGGTTCGGGAGCATGGAACTGCCTCACGGCTCATTGCCAGGTATCACCGTTGGTACCCAGACAAGCCGGGGCTTCTATCATCTTAAAGCGCTCACTTCATTTTCTTTAATTCCCTATCAGTGAGGTTCAGGACTTCTCCTGGTAGTCTCCTTGAAAATAATGGGTATAAGCTGAAGTTTATATTGTGGGAACTGCCTAGTTTTGTTCTTTTGTGTTAGCTTTACTTATAACTTGTGTATGATCAGTTACTAATTTCTTTCACAATTGGTGCCTGACTCTCCCTCTTTGATATTATAACCAAGCTCTTCTGATTCCTTGTTCAATGATACAGTAAAGTAGGTTTTCGGGGATGGTGGGCTGCCCTATCTGGTGATATTTAGGTATATATGCACTGTCTGATTGAAGACTATATTCACAATGAACAAATTTCTATTGCTAAAAGAGACAGTTGTTAAGTGAATTTTGCCCTTTTCCTGCCATAGTTAAGTAAATCATGACAGTTGTTAAGTTTGTAACATGGTTTTTAAGTGAATCTGGCTTCTCCTAGATTTTGCTTATCAGAAGGTTGCAAAAGGTGATCGCATGACCCGGGACAATGCAACTGTCATAAATATGAGTCAAGTTGCCAAGCATCTGAATTTTAATCATGTGATCATGGGGATGCTGCAATGGTCATAAGTATGAAAAACCATCATAAATCATTTTTTCAGCCATTGTAACTGAACAATCATTAAATGTCCAGGACTATTTATATGTCAAGAGAAGTAGCTGAATGCAGTGGGAATAAGGAATTTAAGTTTTTAGTAAAATAAGAAGTGATAGGTAAAGAATGAATGGGTGCTATATGACGGTAGATTGAATATATCAAATGAGTGATTACTATAAAATAAAACATGATAAGGCAGTTTGATGATACAGGTAATGAAGACTGAATCATAAACAATAAAAGAAGTACTGAATAGTGTGTTTTCAGTTAAACAGCTTTACTCTCCTTTTATTATAATTTCCACCTTCTGGTCATAAGAAATTATTTATTATTATCTGCTTTACCTAACTATGCCAAGGAAAGAATACATGCAATCTTAGTCTTAATGGGGGATGACTTTCTTTCACTATATAAATGTTAGGTCAGCAAATTTTCTCTGCTTATATAAGCAATATACACTGAATTTTTGCCCTATGGTCTTTGAGTCCAGGTAAATTGATGTTATTACAGTATCACTACCATTACTTTGCAAACACAGAGGCTCCACACTGCAATGCAATTTACATCCAGGGTGACAGCTAGCTTCCCAAAATCCCACTATTCTATCCTTCCAGCATTACTGCTAGCTGAGATTCTTTATAAAAACAGAAAAAATGGCACCTTCCTTGCACAATGATTACCCAACTAGTGGCCAATAAAACAATGCATGTGTGTGCACACACTTGGTAAGAGAAGTTGCACATGTCTTCTGAAAATATGGAGAAAACAATAGGTGCTAGAAATTGGATTTTTTCTTCTGCATGGAATGGTAATAAGTAGCTGTTACAGCTCAGGGAGAAAGGAACACTTTATTTTAAAAAATATCCTAACTGATCAAATGGCAATATCACATATTAAGCTAATCATTCAAAACAGCTCTTTTGATCATAGATAATTCTAGAGAATTTGAAAGTGTGCAATCATTTTGTCACAGAGTTTTTCAAGCAAGTGTAGTTTGAAATGTAGGGACAATGTGCTGAATAAGAAAGCAGGAACTAAGTACCACCTTGACCTAAATCTTCCATTCATCAGCTCTACTGCATTGTAATCCACAAGTCAAATCTATTAATCTCTTGGTGTTTTGTTTTTAAGAGGAAGAAAATAAATCAGAGCTGGCAATGAATGCCCACAGATAAGGAAAAAGAGCAGTCAGCAGCGAAGTACAAAGGGGCAAAGTATAGAAATGATGTATGAAGCTTAATTACAAAACTCAGAAGATAATTAAGAAGAGAAGTAATATTTGAAGACACATAACCCATTTTAAATCATTTGTCAAAACTATAAGGCAGTTAAAAGTCAACAGTGACACCTACTGACAGGATTGAATAACAGAACAAGGCACAGTTACCGCCAATAAAACAGCTCTTCTAGCTTATGTTCCCTTGCGAGATGTTTTTAGCTTTATGATTCCCAGCACTTTTAACCACTTGTCATATTGCAGTAGATCACTGAATATTTGTGTGTGTGTGTATGTATATGTATGTATGTATTTATTTATTTAGTTGCTACCCATCTCATTTGAGATGACTCTTGCAGTTCAAGACCTGAGATCACATTTTGGAAGTCTCAGAACAGCTCAAGTCAGGCAGTGCCAAACTACATTCAATAAACAATGGCCGGTAAGTAGGACTCCAGAGTGGACAAACACTGTCAATCTGAAATGTTCTTGCTCATTAAAGGAGAAAATAATCAACTAGTTAGATCAATGCTTCTCAAACCTGCAAATTACCCAAAACTGTGTAAAAGTGTTTTTTCTATGGGTAAAAACATTCAAAGCAATTACCCAATCACAACAGGAACATTTAAGTAGGGACTTTTTGATAAGCAGTAAAAACAACTTTCTGATAAGTAGTTTTGGATCAGGAAGGAAAAAAACTGGGAAACACAGTGGGAACTATTAACATTTTTAACCGAGTAACTGAAGTTCAGAATTGGTCTCTGACTTGACAAAACTATTGTATTAATACCCATTATAGCCCTTTCAGTGATCCTACATTCATTTGTCATAATGTAAATGGGGTGGGGTATTTTTCTCTGTTGAAATTAGCAGAAAGAAATGAACTTCCCATTAAATTATCAAAAGCAACAAAAGTCCTTGCAGGAATTTCTCTTCATTTACAGTAAGTTAAACTCTTGTCAAAGACAAGAAGTAGGACAACCAGTTTTAAAACCAAGAATGAAAATATTGAAGTGTTAAATTGCTTCTGCCTTTTAGGATCAACCATATAAAGAAACAAGTAGTCAAGAAATACCTTGCCAACTAGCACTTGGTAGAGCAGCTTGCAGTCTTTGGAAAAGATTTTCGAATGCCATCACGTGTCTAAACCTACAAAGATAAGACTTATGCAAGCATACTTTATGGAAGCACAAGCTATGGCTTTGAAGAAGTAAGATAGGAAGAATATTGCTGCTTTTGAATTTGGTATTGGAGAAGACGCTTAAGAATGCCACCTGTAGTCAAATCAATGAATCATCAAACCAGCCAATCCAGAATTCTCATTCAAGACACAAATGACTAAGTTCATACTTTGGACACATTTTGCAAAGACTCCATTCTCTGAAAAGGCTGTAATGCTGGGAAAGGTAGAAAGAAAGAAAAGAAGAGCAGCACCCAAAGCAAAGTAGATGCATTGAGTGTATTATTAGGAGAACTAAAGAACAGGTTAGGGATAAATCATAATAGAGAAAATCTAGCTGTCTGGTTAGCAGTTAAAAACAACCTGATGGCGCATACAGTAATGAGTCCATCAATCTTGCCAAAGAAAGGTGTTGGTACTTCAAGGTAGACCAAGTTTTTTTAAAAAAATAAACAGTATTACAAGCAATACTAAAATTCTATTGACATGGCTAAAGTAATAGAATTTTGAAAAACTGACAGATTTTTTTGTTTCTCTCCCTCTTACACCTAAGAGAGTCATAGTGGGCCAGTCTGCAATTTGTTTTTCTTCATCCCTTGCTGTTTTCCTGGGCTTAATGGATATTTTTGTAATGGTTGCAACATATTTTCTTCAAAGCTATTTCTGTATTCCTTTACAGCAGGTGTTAATAATATCAGAAATGATTAGAAGGCTGAATCATTGCAGATCCTTCTAAACTAAGCTGGAAAGGAATTCATTATGTCTCCACTTTGTACTTTTGGATTCCAACTTGGCTTTATCCCACATTGCCTCCAGCTGCCTGTTCTCAGGTTTAATTCAGTGCAACAATTCTATGAAGCATCATAGGTTCTGACACAGAATAGGAAGCATGAAGGACTCACAATATCAAACAGGTTCTATGTAGCCTATTTTAGAGTGACTAAGAAACCAACAAGATATAAACCAAATTCGGTCCTCATCTCTATAGAAGGGTATGCCACACCAATCCTGTCTTCACCAAGTAATAATCATTCCATTTGTGGCAAAAGTATGTAGACAAAGACACAGAGCTAGGAGCACAAAGTACAGGGCCAGATACCGAATCTACTTCCAAGAACTGAAGTATAGCAATGGCATCTTCATGCAGATGACACTCATGGTGAGACAGACAGCCTGCCTAGTCTGGGAGATGCTTGCCACTTACCGGTGCAATGATACCATGCTATGGCCAGGAGGGCCTGTCACACCATCTGATGCCTGCATTAATTGAGTAGGCTGTATGCAAAAAGAGGAAGGGCGTGGCAGTGCCTCAGTTGGAGAAGCGAAGGCTCCTTGGTAATCTACCCGTGTCTTCAAGCCTATTCATTATGCCATGAGACAAAGCCTTGATTACGATTAAGTTGTATCTTTTAAAATTCATTTCAACTGTGGAGAGCTTTATGTGAAATAACAACATAAAACTAAAATCAAAAACCCCTAAATAGGGGAAGAAAGTTTAAATATAGCAGAGAAAAATAGCTGAAGAAAACACATTGTGTACCTCTTTCTTTGAGTCATTAATCATTTTAATAATTTAAAATAATAGAGGTAAACATTATTCTTTCATATATATTCAGTGGTGGGATTCAGCCAGTTCGCACCACTTCAGAAGAACCAGTTGTTAACTTTCTAAACAGTTTAGTGAACTGATTGTTGGAAGAAATCATTAGGGCAGAGAACCGATTGTTAAATTATTTGAATCCCACCACTATTTATTTGTAATTGTCTACCCAACAAAATTTGGAATCCTATCTGAAAAGACTTCAGAATTCTCCTGTTTGTCTCAATAAAGCATTTCAAATTGCCTCAGTCTCTTTCCAGATTTGCAAGTAGTAGGAAGAAGAACAGCTATTTCACTCAGGCCTTTGCCCCAGTGAATCATACCTCAAAGACCTGTTCAGTCTTGTTCCTGATACTCTGAGAGTTGAAAAAGAAGCATCTTGCAATTTCTTTAGCCCTTTGATAGGATTAACATATATAGGAATTCTCCAAATGTTAATAACATTGTGTCATGATTTAATATAAAAGCCAATTTATGTAGTGGAGAAAGTGCTAGCCCAGAATCCAGGACAGGATTAATTCTAGGCATCCCTTTGGCATGAAAGCTGTTTGGGTGACTAGGGCTAGTTCCCTCTTAGCCAAACTGCTCACATGATTTCTGTTGTGGGGAAAATAGGAGGAAGAATTAGTATGTTCACTGCCTTGAGTTAAACAGAATATATAAAAAGGTGGGATAAAAATATTATAATACAAAACTTGCTACATAACACTTCAAACTTAATGATTGCCAGTAAGAAATACAAAAAAAGTCTGGATACTAGATGTTGTAGTATCTATCTTGAGACAGCAGAATAGAAGAGAAAGAACTGAAGAAAATCACAGTACAAAAACCTGCAAATAGAAGTAGAATGACTGGCAAAAGAAAGCAAAAATAGTACCAATAGTAATAGGTTCTGGATGCCATCTCGAAACATCTGGAGCACCACCTAAATACCAATGGTATTATGTCATTGGCATTGATATAATCACCATCAAAAGGCAATTTTACCTGGAACAACTTACATCCTGTGACAATATCTTAATCAAACCACCATCAAACTACAATCTTTGGAAAGGATTCAATAGGTAGATAAAAATGCCAGATCTAGTCTTAATATCTAGCTGACTATGCAACCACACATTACAACACTCAATTACATTTAATAAAAAGAAATGCCTATTGCCTGATGATCTGAGGTGGAGCTCAGGCGGTGATGCTAGCACTGGGGAGCGGCTGCAAATACAAATGAAGTTTCACTCTCTCGGCCACCACTTACCAGCAGCTGTGCAGCCCAGTTCTTAACAAGCCATGGCCCAGTATCCATGGCACAGGATTTGGGAACCCTTGCTCTAGAAGCTCAACAGGATATTAAGGATGTCGTGTTTCTAACCTCTCAAGAACAACCTTATAAATCTAGCTACGCTGAGAGACTACAGCTGGTCCAAACTTTCCCAGTTAACCAAATGAATCAATTAAGACCTGAATCTTTGTCCCAGCCTGATACCATTATAACAATGCCACATACTTCAGAGAAATAAATAATAATTAAAACATAATTATCTGGATTCATATATCATTTTAAACCTGAATGAATTATGTTCAGAGCAATGTATGAAGCTGGCCTACGAGAACATGTCTGCAATGACAACCCTACAGACTGCTAGCATCTTTGCAATGCCTAGCCAGCAATTGTTTTGTTTTTATTTCCATTTTTATTTTCTTATTTCATCCTCGCAAAAAAAGAGATGAGAGCAGTAAAGAGAACTCCTTTTTCCCTAATCACTATGTACTCCCATCTCTATGGAAGACCAAAGAAGAAATTAACTTTACATCAATATATAACCACACATACAACTTCAGAGAACAAACAAATTATGCCCAAATAATTACATTTAATTTAAAACAAGAATATAAATTTTAGTTATGAATTTATAAAAAAATAACACTAGACCTGACCATGTTATGTTTAATGTGTATCATATGAAATCAGAATCCTGTGGAAATTTTTCAGTGAGTCACCAAGAATTTCTTACTTTCAATTATTATAAAATGGTGGCAAATTTTTAAAATAAGGCTGCTAAAAAGAAAGGAAATTTGAGGGAAGTTGATTAAGAATTTGCTATAGCTGATGAATTTACAAATTACTGGAAGAATAAAAAGTGATTTCAGGAAAGAGTAGACTTTGGATGAAAGAATTTAAAAGAGCCAGGATCATCTCTTACAATGTATTTCTAAATTGTACAATACAGAGATGGAGCAAATTAAAAACTGAATGAGAAGGTAAAGCAAAAGTTCAAAGAAATAATCATAGTACATCAATGGAAAGAGCTACTGGAAAAAAACAATAACATTTAAATTAAATGTTAAATTTAAACAATTTAATTATCAATTTGGAAAACTAAAAATTTGGAGCAAAAAAAGTGCAAGTCATAAATGTAATACTTATCTACATTATTTTAGTAGGTTCTTTTCATAGTTACAAGTAATTATGTAATTATAAATAACAGGGTTGGCTTAAGACTACTAAAAGCGCAAAGATTTATTCTTTCTCTCTCTATCATTGTCTGTCTGTCTGTCTGTCTGTCTGTCTGTCTGTCTGTCTGTCCGTCTGTCTGTCCGTCCGTCCGTCTGTCCGTCCATCCATCCATCCATCCATCCATCCATCCATCCATCTATCTATCTATCTGAACTGAGTATCTTTAAGGGCCCTGTTTTCTGGCTGTATAGCTAACTGAGGAAATATCTTGTTCCCATGTATATTTAATCTGGATGTCTTTAGTATTTTTACTGTTTTTATTGTTTTAAAATGTTTTTAGTATTTGTAATTGTAATGCATTTTTTTAATTGCCAGTCAGAGTCATTAAATAAATAAATAAATGAGCATCTCTATGTACTTTTTCTGGTACTGGTATCTTTTATTAGTGTTATTGAGCATTAATTGTATAACTGCAGAAATTGTCTTTGTTCACTTATTAACATTATCACTTTTAGAATTATATCTTTGTTTTAAATAATCAGCAGAGAATCTATGTAGCTCAAAGATTAACTGTGAGTTTTTAATTGCTGAGTTTGATTGCTTGCAGATGCTTCATTATTCAACTATGGTAGACAGTGGTGGAATTCAATTTTTTTTACTACTGGTTCTGTGGGCGTGGCTTGGTGGGCATGGTGTGGCTTGGTGGGCATGGCAGGGGAAGAATACTGCAAAATTTCCATTCCCTCCCCACTCTTGGGGGAAGGATATTGCAAAATCTCCATTCCCACCCCACTCTGGGGCCAGCCACAGGTGGTGTTTGCTGGTTCTCCGAACTACTCAAAATTTCCGCTACCAGTTCTCCAGAAGCTGTCAGAACCTGCTGAATTTCACCCCTGACAGTAGATAACATCATCAGTAACATTTCATTACCCAACTAGGTTATATCATCAAATAAATGATTTCAAAAAGAGAAAAAAGAAATGTTCAGTTCAAGGAGTCTCTATGAATTAGTCCCCAGACACAATTCTCCGTAGTTGGGCTCAACACTAAAATGCCCTTCAAAAAGAGTCTTGCCCACCTTCAGATTGTTATGATTTTTAGCCCCAAGAAAAAACATTCCTCTTTATCTTAGCATTCTAGAATTGTAAGTCCCTAGTATTTTATAAGATAATTCTAATTCCTTGCATGAAATAGCTGTATGGGTACAGTTTAGATCTATCCCCTATATACATTCTATAATATATTTGAGGATAATTGTATTTTTCTTTTGCATTTCATGGGGTTTATTTTATCATCTCTCAGAGAATATATTTCAGCAGCTGTAAAGGTCAATTTCTCCTCCCTTTCAATAGATATTTCTCCTGACTTAATTAGAACTAACATCCACATGTTTGTTGAGAACCCAAAAGTAACAATTTCAGTTAAATTAAAATTTTAAGCATAGACTTTAAAATTACGTTTCTTGAATAAGTAATAAGATAAGATAATGAAATAAAATATTATTTTATTTCATCAGTTGCAAGAAAAGGATGACTAAAATATTGACCATGTTTTTTTTTCACTGTCTAGTTATATGTTTTCGGCAGCAACTATTTATCAGGTACAGTAGAGCTGTTGCAATATTATGAATATGCAAGTACTTTATAAGGCAATCTTAACATATGAAACAAATATGGTTGATCATTGCTAAACTAACAATTCCAAAATATATATTTGCAAATTCTATCTTTTTCCTTAACTACTCCTTTAATATTATACTTTTCTGTGATTGCTAGCAATGTTTTATTTTCTTATATTTGCTATACTTGGCAAATATATTGTATTCACATGTACATGTCAATAAAATCCATTACAATAACACTATACAGATAGTTCTCAACTTACAAGAGTTTGCTTAGTGACCGTTAGAAGTTATAACGGCACTGAAAAAAGTGACTTATGACCATTTTCCACACTTATGACCATTGTAGCAGCCCCATGGTCACATGGTTTTCATCCAGATGCTTCGCAATTGATTCACATTTATGACAGTTGCAGTGTCCCTGGGTCATGTGATCACCTTCTTCAACTTTCTGACAAGCAAAGTCAATGGAGAAACCAGATTTATTTAACAACAGTGTTATTAATTTAACAACTTCAGTGATTCACTTAACAAATATGGCAAGAAAAGTTGTAAAATAGGGCAAGACTCACTTAACAAATTTCTCATTTAACAACATAAATTTTGGGCTCAATTGTGGTCGTAAGTTGAGGATTACCTGTACTCAGCTTGCACTTAGCCAGCAAGCGGACTTTAATTCCAAATCAACTACATAATTGAAGCCCACCCATTTTAAAGCTACCAAGGCTGAGAAACACTGGGCTTGCTTGTACCTTCCTAGAGTCAATGACCCCTTAATGCTTCTCTGAGGCCAAAAAAGATGCTATGAATTGATTAGCATCTTAATTGATTTTGTTATTTGCATGACCAAACAATTATACACGTATCCCAATGCTTGTTTGCATGACCAAACAATTATACACGTATCCCAATACTATTACTAACTAATAGTATCCCAATGTATCTTGTTTGAACTGCTAAACTAAACAGAATTAAGTCTGTTTAGGACCGTGGAAGATTGCCAGGAATTACTAGTTTGAAAATTCTTTGAAAACAAATACTAACATTGAAAAAGAAACCATGAAAACAATATGGGCATCTGCATAAAGTCAACAGGGGTGAGTTCAGTTTGAAGGAGCTTGGCTTACCTTATAAAAGGTTATTCTGATAAATTTTCCGGGGATATATCATTTAAACTCTCTTGAGGTATAATTTTCTTCCAAGAAAGAATACCGGTCCATAAATCACCTCCTCCTTGTTAGTTTGCAGGAATTTGTCAAAAAGCACTTTGGATAATAGTCAATCTGCAGGCAAGTTGGGTTCCACTCTGTAGATATGCAACAGTTGGTTATTATTATCTGTAGGAAAAAGCATTCATCCCTATGGCTCTCAGTTTAGCAGGAGGACCTGTTCATTATTAAACACAGCCTGACTTGATGTCCAGGAAAAAAAAAACCTGCTCCCCCCATTGTACAGATGGACAAACAATGGGTTAAATGACTCCCTTAAGGTTCCACAATGAGTCTGACAGATTGTCTGTCTAAGGTATTATTAGTATGGCCCCTGTCACCATAGCAGCCAGCTAGACAACTAACCTCACAATTGATGTGTTTGTAATCCTCCTGGGTTGGATGAGCTCTAGGGTAATATTAAGGAAAAACAAAAAATAAGAATCTCAAAATAATACTTTAAGGGAGTACCGGTAATTGTCCAAGTTCTTGCCTCAACATTTTATGTGTGTAACAAGATTTTCTCAGCAATTCTTTTCTATTAATGCTCAATAATAGGAGCACTGGATGATTGAAGAGACTGAAAGCAGGCAACAGAGAAGCTTATTACACTAACTTCAATATTTGTTTCTATTTTTGACTCGGTGGAAACATGCTGGTAAGCCATGATTTGTTTAATAAGCTACAACCCATGACTTTACACATTAGGTTAAGCCATAAGCCAAGATTTATGAGCCATTGTAGTTGGGCTTGTTCGTATTAAGCCAAATAAAACAAACCATCTATGGTAATAATTATTCTCCCCAAAGCCTGGATAAATAATCCAATGCATAGTAGAGATAGTACTCAACTTACAATCATAATCGGGCCAACCCATTATAGTTTTAAGTTGTAACAGTCGTAAAGTGGGTTGGTCACATGACTGGTCTGATTTTACAATGTTTGTTAAGCAAACCCATTGTTCACCATGGCATGGTTTTGACAAAAACTGGAAATAAGTGTTGGTTTTCAGCAAAACCTTCATGAAACGTGGTCATGAGACCACAGGATTCTGCAAATGGTCATAAATGTGGCCCCTGGCTGAGCACTCAAACTGTAGCCACTTGACCGCAAAGGGCAAAATTGTCAGAATTTAGATCCTCTTTTTCAGATAGGTCACAACTTTGAAAGGTCAATAAGCAATCTGCCATAAGTTGAGGACTATCTAAACAACGTATACAGCAAAGAGGCATGAGAGAACTTAGCAATGAATGGAAGAAAAGACTTTTGAGCAAAGAATTACAGGATGAAGGCTATTTCAGATGGAAGACGAGAGCTCCAGTTTAGGAATCTGAGAGAACTAAAAAGTTACACTTGCTTCAGAAAAAGCTAATTCAAAAGGATGGGGTGACTGGGGTGAATTGTTTCTTTGCCTTTCTTTCACATTTGTTTTCCTTTACACTATCCTTTATCAGAATCCTAGAATCTGTGAATTAGGCTAATGTTTCTCAAAGTTGGCAACCTTAAGATGCGTGGACTTCAGCTTCCACAATCCTCCAGCTTTGTGCGAGCTGATGCCCACATATCTTAAAAG
Source organism: Coluber constrictor foxii (assembly GCA_038048745.1). Lineage (NCBI taxonomy): Eukaryota > Metazoa > Chordata > Lepidosauria > Squamata > Colubridae > Coluber > Coluber constrictor. The sequence continues at coordinate 80,377,991 of CM075961.1, forward strand.
TTTCCAAGGTTTAAAGACATTGGATTAGATTGAAGGAAGAATTGAGGTAGAAAAAGAAATGTGTATGTATGTCATTAAAATGGCAAAGCTGTGGCTTTTCATTATGATAAGATATTTTTATAGGGCATTTTAAAACATAAGAAAGGTTCTGCTGGATCAAGACCTATCTGGTGCAGCATTCTGTATTTACAATGCTGTCTTTCAGAAGTTCATAAATCTGAGGAGTTGGGTAATATCACCCCTTTCACATTCACATGCTAGCACTCACTATTTAAGTAATTCAGGAAAAAATACTCAACCCTCCACATGACTAACCATTGATAACCTAATTATACTATACATGAATTTGTCTAGTCCTTTTTTAAAATCATTCAAAATGGCAGCAATTTCCACAGTTTATCTATTATGCATATGAGTTTTGGCGGGAGATTCAAACTACAATGGGTCACTTGTGATTGGTCAGCTCCCTGGCCAGCAAAGTATTTAAGGAGAGTATTTAAGTTTGCCTGTAACCTTTGCTGAAATCTCACTATATATTAAAGAGCTGTTGTCACTACCTTGCTTCTGCCACCTCAATCGCCCAACTCAACATTGGTGACAAAGGTGGGATTGAGGCACTGAGATGTAAGCCAAAAAAGAGCTAGCTACAGTGGATTCAGCCAGGTTGAAGAGCCATACACAGCAGAACTACCACGATGTCTGCATTCGTACTGCCAAAGTCTTTTGATCCAGCCAGAGAAAAGTGGGGGTCGTACATGATCCCATTCGAGTGTGCCTTGGAAGCCAGAGACATGCAGGGCCTCCCTGGGAACCAAAGGAAGGCCCTGTTCCTGAGTCACTGCGGGCTGGAGGCCTTCAACATGGCAGTGTCACTCTCAGAACCGACCCCGGTCCAGACCATCTCATGGGAATGCTACAAGCCACGCTCAAGACACACTACGCGCCGGTACCATCGAAGTTTGTGCAGCACTACGAGCTCCGGCAATGAGTACAGCATGAAGGAGAGCCAATCAGCCCGTACAGAGCCACCTGCATAAGGCTGTGACGCACTGCGAGTACCAGGATCTCGATGATGCGGTCCTAGAGCAACTAATCTGTGGAGTGAGAGATATATGTTTACAGAGAAGTTGCTCACGAGATAGAATCTGACTCTACCCATCCCTCTCAATGACGCCAGAGCACACGAGTCATCAACCAAGGCTGCAGAGACACTGCAACGACCAGCTAACCCGAAGGAAACCCCGAGGTTGACACCGATACACTGAGAAGCCACCCAGACCAGCAGTGAGGAAGAGTCGGAGGAGGACATCTTCCAAACAGAGAGACAGACACAGAGCAGAAAGAGTGATGCGGAAGCTGCTCGAGCTGCGGAGTGGCACACCAGAGACAAACCTGTAAATTCAGGGATGCCATCTGCAGGCATTGCGAGAAGGGGCATTTGGCGAGAGTCTTCAGGGCAAGCATACTAGTCAATCACAAATTCAGGGAGGCTGGACTTCGCATAAAACGAAATAAGTGCATGATTGCAGTTCCCTTGGTGGAGTTTCTGGGGTACCAGGTGGACAGATCAGGAATACACCCCACCAAGAGCAAAATAAGGGCCATCCAAAACACGCCCACACCAAAAAGCAAATTGGAGCTGCAGGCTTTCTTGGGTCTCCTCAACTTTTATGCCATCTTCTTCAGGGACAAGGCAATGGTCGCTGAAACCCTACACCGATTACTGGCCAATAATGCACCTTGCGTTTGGGGGAAGGCTGAAGCTGCCGCATTCAACGCAGTGAAAAAACTCTTATCCACGGACAGTTTCTTGATCCAGTATAATGCAATGCTACCGCTTGTACTCGTCTGTGACGCATCCCCTTTCAGCGTGGGAGCTGTCTTGAGCCATAGACTGCCTAATGGCCTAGAGGCACCCATCGCCTACTACTCATGAACCCTGTCCAGTGCAGAACAGAATTACAGCCAGCTGGACAGAAAAGCCCTCGCAGCAGTGTTAGGGGTCAAAAAATTTCATGAATACCTATTTGGCTGACATTTCGAGTTGGTCACGGACTATCGGCCACTTTTGGGCCTCCTGGCTGGGGATCAGCCCACCCTCGCTGCTTTGTCTCCACGCATGACACGGTGGACCATCTTCCTGGCAGCTTACTCCTATCAACTTATCCACCGACCAGGACTGAGTTTGGGACATGCTGACATCCTCAGACGCTGCCCAATACCGGACCTCTTAGAAGACCCAACCTCGGAGGCACCAGTTCTCCTTATTGATGTGTTGGACTCGGGGCCCCTCACTTCCATGGAAGTGGCGAGAGCTTCCACTAAAGATCACGTGTTAAGGACTGTAATGGGTTGGTCATGAGGGGTTGGCTGGCAAAGACTGAGGGCGGGGAATTCAAAGCATTTGCTAACAAACAGAATGAACTGTCTATGCAAGGGGGGTGTTTGTTATGTGGGGACTGCATCATTGTGCCCTTATGCTTAAGGGAAAAAGTTTTTAAAATGTTACACGAAGGGCATCCTGGAATTGTATGAATGAAGGGTCTAGCTAGAAGCTATGTATGGTGGCCCCAAATGGATAACGACATCACCGAGTGGGTGGGGGAGTGTAACCCCTGTCAAGAATCCAGGCCAGATCCCCCCACAGCACCGGTCAGGGAATGGGAGCGTCCCCAGGGGCCATGGTTGAGGATACACGTAGATTTTGCAGGGCCATTTCACAGCCAAACCTTTATGGTCATCATCGATGCCTTTTCAAAGTGGCTCGAGATCATTCTTATGCAATCCATGACTTCGAAGTAGTCATAAAGGCACTCCAGAAACTCTTTGCAACCAACGGATTGCCTGATACCCTAGTGTCAGATAATGGCCCCCAATTCACCACCACCCAGTTCGAGGAGTACTTGGCAGAATTAGGCATCCAGCATGCACTCTCGGCCCCATTTCATCCAGCCAGTAATGAATTGGCTGAGAGATTTGTGAGTACGGCCAAAGAGGCCCTGGCACGGCTGGACGCGGGAGACTGGCAGGCCCGAATAGACAAATTCTTAGCAGTCCAACACGCCACCACTTGTACGGCCATGGGGCGCACTCCAGCTAAACTTCTCAAGGGTAGGAAGCTCAGGTGTACCTTGGACCAATTACACCCCAACTACTCCCCGGACAGATTTAGACGAGCCGACCAGAAGTTACAGGGATTTCAGATAGGGACACCGGGGTTTGCAAGGAACTACTCAGAGGGTCCAGAGTATTTAAGGAGAGCTGTTTATCTGTAACCTTTGCTGAAGTCTCACTATATATTAAAGAGCTGTTGTCACTACCTTGCTTCTGCCTCCTCAATCACCCAATTCAACATTAACTATTATATGCATTTTATAACTTTTCCTCTCTTGACCCTCAAGTCCCAATTACTATAGTAATATGGTCGTTTTTCAACCTTTTCTAGTACTATAGCATACAAAAGAAGTAGAAACGTTATAATGTATGTGGTGTGGTGACCAGCACTATATGCAATACTCTAATTGAGTTCTCATAATCTACTCATATAATGCAGGGTTACAACATTATTTATTGTATATGTTATAATAACTGTATATGTTATTACAACTGAACATTTGTATTACATACAGTTTTAATTCTTTTCTGATTGAAACATGGATTCTGTTTTTTTCCAGACCAACTCATGTCTGACTAACATATTTATTCATCTGTTCACAATGAAAAGTATTGGACTTGTAGTATCTTTCCTAATTTAAGATAATACATTGTAGCTAAAAATCTATTACTATACTGTAGTTCCAAACAATCTCCAAGCATTATGCATAATTTAGTTTTCTCATACTTTTAAATTTCCATTTCACCAGTTCCTTTATTTATTTATTTTCCTTCCTTCCTTCCTTCCTTCCTTCCTTCCTTCCTTCCTTCCTTCCTTCCTTCCTTCCTTCCTTCCTTCCTTCCTTCCTTCCTTCCTTCCTTCCTTCCTTCCTTCCTTAAAAACACAGTTATTCTCCTGCAGCCTAACATAACTGAATAAGACTCTTTGGCATTTAGTGCATTCAGAAAGTATTCCTATCCCCTTCACTTCTGTCAATTTGACCTGATTCTACATTTTGAAATTAATTTTTTTTTCTCATTAATCTACACTCAGGATCCCATAATAAGAAAGTGAAGATAGAGTTTTAGAAATATCTGTAAACTTATTAAAAAGGGAAAAAATGAAATATCACATAGGCATAAGTATTCAGACCCTTCTCTCAGTACTTTGTTGAAGCACCTTTGTCAGCGATTACAGCCTTGAGTCTTTTGGGGTATGACGTGACAAGCTTTGCACACTCGGATTGGAGAAATTTCTGCCATTCTTCCTTGCAAATCCTCTCAAGCTCAGTCAGGTTGGATGGCAACCATTAGTGGACAGCTATTTTCAGGTCCCTTCAGAGATATTCAATAGGATTCAAGTCAGAGCTTTGGCTGGGCCACTCACAGGACATTCACAGAGTTGTCAGAAGCCACTCTTGTGTTGTCTTTGCTATGTGCTTAGGATCGTTGCCATGTTGGAAAGTGAATCTTCGGCCTAGTCTGGAACAGGTTTTCATTGAGGATATCCCTGTACTTTGCTCCATTCAGCTTTCCCTCAACTCTGACCAGTTTCACAGTCCCACACACACGATGCTGCCACCACACTTCACTGTTGGGATGGTATTGGGCAGGTGATGAGCAGTGCCTGGTTTCCTACAAACATAACATTTAGAATTGAAGCCAAACGGTTCAATCTTGGCTTCATCAGATCAGAGAATCTTGTTCCTCACAGTCTGAGAGTCCTTCATGTGCTTTTCTGCAAATGCCAAGTGGGTTTTTATGTGTTTTGCACTGAGGAGAGGCTTCCGTCTAGCCACTCTGCCATAAAGCCGGATTGGTGGAGGGCTGCAGTGAAAGCCGGATTGGTGGAGGGCTTCTGGAACTCTGTCCCATCTCCACCTAGGATGAAGCTGAAGCTCAATAGACTATTGGGTTCTTGGTCACCTCTCTTACTAAGGCCCTTCTTCCCTGATCGCTTAGTTTAACCAGGATCTTGGAAGAGTCCTGGTTGTGTCAAACTTCTTCCATTTGAGAATTATGGAGGCCTCTGTGCTCTTAGGATCGTTCCGTGCAGCAGAAATTTTATTGTAGCCTTCCCCAGATCTGTGCCTTGCAATAATCCTGTCTCTGAGCTAAGCAAGCAGTTTGTTTGACTTCATGACTGTTCTGCTACAGTATGCATAGTCAGCTATGATGCCTTCTATAAGAGCCTTTCCAAATCATGTCCAATCAATTTAATTTACCACAGGTCAATTCCAATCAAGGTGTAGGAACATGTCAGCAATGATCAAGAGAGATGGGAGGCACCAGAGCTAAATTTCATGTTGTTGCAAAGGGCCTGAATGCATGCCAATGTGATATTTCAGATTTTTCTTTTTAATAAATTTACAGACATCTCTAAAATTCTGTTTTCACTTTGCCATTATGGGGTACTGAGTGTAGATTAATGGGGGGGGGATGAATTGCAAGAACTGTAGAATCAGGCTACAGCATAACAAAATTGACAAAAGTGAAAGGGGTCTGAATATTTTCTGAATGCACTGTATAGGCATTATGATGTTCCCAGTCCGTTCAGTAACTTTTACATCTTGTAGGCTTTGGACAAGATTCTGGATGCTGCTAAATTAAATGTATCTCCCGTTGTTGGCTCTTTGACTAGATGTTCCAGTGAATAAGGATGTCTAGAACTTTGTTCTGTTTAGGAATAAGTATAAACATGGATATTAATACATGAAATGGGTACAAATAAATGGAGACAATAGGACAGGGACAGAGGGTATGTTGGTGTGCTTATGCATGCCTAGGTATTTAATATAATATATAATATCTAGGTATTTAAATTATTTTATCTGCTCAATTATTTTACCTGCTCAATGGATATTAACTATCCAATTTGATGAATTCTCAATCCTTTCAGAAGAAAGCAGAATTTTCATTTATAGCGGTTTACAGTATTTCCAGCCATTCTCTATCACCATACCTCAAAAATTCCTTGACACTTCTACATACAGTTTTAAAATCAAAAGAGTAGCTGTATAATCTATTCTATTTGGCTTAAAAGTTCCTAGCATTTGTGTGTCAGCAAGACTGGCTCAGGAATTCTGGGAGTTGAAGTCCACAAGTCATAAAAGAGTCATAGTTCCCCTCTCTTGCTCTAAACAGTTACCAAACCAAACCAAACAAAATAAAATAAAAAAATCTCCCCTCCTCCAGGATAATATCCTTAAAGGATGTGCTTTGCACCAGCAATCTGCTTCATGTGCAGATTTTTTTGTACAGATCTTGTTTGTCCAAAAGATATTTGAATACCTCAAAAATTTAAATTGCTCCTCCCAACACAACCATGCATTGAAGCTACCGGTCTAATTGGGATTGCTTATGAAATAGATAACATTTCCAATGAAGCCCTCTCAAAATCTGGATTTTTCCATGTTAAGTCCACATTATATTTTCTTCTGGATCTCTGATTTGTCTTTGTTGTTATAATTAGTGCCAACATGTACCATAACTATTGACTCATCCCTCATACTACCTACCAGTCTATCTAGGGAGTGCATAACAGTGGTGGGTTGCCCCCGGTTCGGACCGGTTCGCAAGAACCAGTAGTAAAACCGGCAGGAGGCCCCAACCACCACCCTGGACGTCGTCATCAGTGATCTGTGCATGCACAGAAGCTTCTATGCATGCACAGAAGCTTCTGCGCATGCGCAGAAGCAAGGCACACAAGCGAAGCAAGTGCATGTGCATGATCCCATTGCTAACCGGTAGTAAAGGTAAGTAGAACTCACCCCTGGTGCATAATATAAATAGTCTTTACATCAGGCAGTTGCACCATGTAGTGAATTGCAACATGTACTGTACCTGTCCATCTATGCCTCTAATAATCAAATCCACCATACTCTTCATCCAGGTGCATATCTTAGTATATCTACTCAGCTCCCAAGGATCAGATCAGTGGTGGGATTCAGCCAGTTTGCACCACTTCGGGAGAACTGGTTGTTACCTTTCTGAGCAGTTTGGTGAACAGGTTGTTGGAAGAAATCATTAGAGCAGAGAACAATTACTTGAATCCCACCACTGGATCAGATCCTATTTGAGCGATTCTTTCCCTCTATTTTAGAGCAATGTCCTCCTATGTTGTTTCATTCTCCATTAATGTTGAGTCACAACTTGAGGTCAGACACTATTATCTCTGTCAACAAGCTCACTCTGTCCTAGCATCTCCAGTTCTATTACTTTGGCCATAAGCAAACAAACCTCAGTCAGGAGGTCACCGTCTTCATTTCAGATTCAGAACTTTTGCTCAGAAGGGAGACTGTCATGCATTAGACACATGGTATAACAGACTAGTCAGCTGCCAAATAGAATAGAATAGAATAGAATTCTTTATTGGCCAAGTGTGATTGGACACACAAGGAATTCGTCTTGCTGCATACGCTCTTGGAGTTCATGAAAGAAAAGATACATTCATCAAAAATCATAAGGTACAACACTTAATGATAGTCATAGGGAAACAGTCAATATAAAACTTAAGGATACTAGCAACAAGGTTACAGTCATACAGTCATAAGTGGGAGGAGATGGGTGATAGGAACGATGAGAAGATTAATAGTAATGCAGACTTAGTAAATAGTTTGACAGTGTTGAGGGAATTATTTGTTTAGCAGAGTGATGGCGTTTGGGAAAAACTGTTCTTGTGTCTAGTTGTTCTGGTGTGCAGTGCTCTATAGCATCGTTTTGAGGGCAGGAGTTGAAACAGTATATGTCCAGGATGCGAGGGGTCTGTAAATATTTTCGCAGCCCTCTTTTTGACTCGTGCAGTATACAGGTCCTCAATGGAAGGCAGGTTGGTAGCAATTGTTTTTTCTGCAGTTCTAATTATCCTCTGAAGTCTCTGTCTGTCTTGTTGGGTTGTCTTGTTGGGTTGCAGAACCAAACCAAACAGTTATAGAGGTGCAGATGACAGACTCAATAATTCCTCTGTAGAAATGTATCAGCAGCTCTTTGGGCAGTTTGAGCTTTCTGAGTTGGTGCAGAAAGAACATTCTTTGTTGTGTTTTTTTGATGACAGTTTTGATGCTGGGTGTCCATTTTAGGTTTTGAGATATGGTAGAACCTAGAAATTTGAAGGTCTCTACTGTTAATACTGTGTTGTCTAGTATTGTAAGTGGTGGTAGTATGGGAGGATTTCTCTTAAAGTCCACCACCATTTCTACGGTTCTGAGTGTGTTCAGTTCCAGATTGCTCTGGTTGCACCACGAGGCTGGTTGTTCAACCTCCTGTCTGTATGCGGATTCATCATTGTCTTGAATGAGACAGATCACTGGTGTGTCATCTCGAACTTCAGTAGTTAATAGTTGGATTATTTGAGATGCATTGGGATATAGAGAGAAGTGGAAAGAGCACACAGCCTTGGGGAGCTCCTGTCCTAATTGTACAGGTATTTGATGTGGTTCTGCTTAGCTTCACCTGCTGCTTCCTGTCTGTTAGGAAGCTTATGATCCATTTACAAGTGTGTTCAGGTACCTGTAGCTGGTTTAGCTTAATTAGAAGAATGTCTAGAATGATGGTATTGAATGTTGAACTAAAGTCTACAAAGAGGACCCTTGTGTAAGGGTCCCTCCTTGTAGTTATTTGTTAGGTTTTAATTAAAATACTCAATCAAATTCTTTAAGTAAGTTATTTATTTAATCTCCAGTCTGTTTGATTATATGAAAACTCATAGCACCTCAAATTTATTTGGCAAAGTTATTTAACTGCCATTTCTGGAATATCCCATGTGATTTTTTTATTTAACATTTCTCTCATAACAGGCTCGCCATTGATGAAAGGTCCAGTTCTCTGAGTAAAAAGAAGGTTGGTCAATCTACATCCATCTCTTGCTGTGTCTTCTGAATCTACCACACTATTATGAAATTGAGTGGCTTTCCCCTAGATCAGCTCTTGAAATTGCTTGTAGTAAAACTCCAAAGACAGTGAAGAAATCCCGATGTGCAAACTGTGACCTTCTTCTTATATGCCAGGTATTCTTCCAGAAAGAAATATCATTTCTTTAATGTCACTTCTTCCTTTTCTAGCCCCTTATTTTAAAAAAACACCAGGATATTGGGGTATAGTCCACTAGACCAGTGGTGAAATGTAAAATTTGTTACTACCGGTTCTGTGGGCGTGGCTTGGTGGGGGTGTGTGATGTGGAGAACTTTTTTTTTCTTTTAAAACCATTTTTTCTACAACCTCTTCGGTTGAAGAGATTGTAAAAAAAATGCTTTTAAAAGCCTCTGACAATCCTAGCTGAGTTGCCTGATCGGCAGTGGCTTTTTTTTCTTTTAAAAGTCTCTAACAATCCCAGGTGAGTTGCCTGATTGGCAGAGGCTTTTTTTCTCTTAAAAGCCTCTGACGATCCCAGCTGAGCCGCCATCATCAGAGGCTCTTTTTTTACTTTTAAAAGCATTTTTCTGACCGAAGAGATTGTAAAAAAAATGCTTTTAAAAATAAAAAAATAGCCTCTGATGATTGCACGGCTCAGCTGGGCATGGGGGGGGGGGAGGGACAGGGATTTTTGCTACCAGTTCTCTGAATCACCCGCCAGTATCGCTACCAGATCGGGTGTTCCAATCCAAACTGGGAGCATTTCACCCCTGCACTAAACACATTAGATTGCTCAGGAATACCTCAGTTTCAACAGTCAAGTAAAACCATCCCCTATGCAGTGCAAATGGTGGCAAGGCAACCATTTATACCTCATATCTTTTGAATATGAGATCTCATTTTTGTTCTAAATAATGTGGTTGAAGTTGGAGCTGGCTGTAAGCGTAGCTGCTTTCATTTGGCATCCATACCTCTTCTGAAACCGTCAACAGCAGCCTATTAAGACAGCCAACAACTAACTAGCTTAATTTCAGGACAAACAATTTTTTTCCACTGCAAATGTAGTTCAGGAAGGAAAGAATAGCCAACTGTCACCAAATATTCTGAATAATGAAATAGAAATAGGAAGCTGGAACATTTCTGCAAAAACTTGGATTGTTGTCCAAGATGAACAACAAAAGCTTAACTTATAAAACAGGATTAGGATGGCTTAACCAATACACCTGCTTGGTACCCAGTCATGTCAACAGGAAAGTGGTGTTAATGCCAGTCACTTGCACCACCGGTGCAGTGGCCCCTTGGAAACTCATATTAGCCAGGAACAAAACAATCACCACTGAGTTGCCCAGCATGAACATACAGTAGTTAGGCTGATCACACATAAAACCTGGCCTCCAGTATCCCCTGCATCGGCCATGTTTTAAATTGAGAGAGGATAGAATAATTCAATCTCTTTGCTTGCTGTCAATCTGAAAGATGTTTAACTCTTCAGTCTATTTCACCACTATTGATAAAGAAGCACTGATACTTTTTACCAGGACTATATCATTCCCATTAATAATCCTGCACAAATTGGTTTCCTTTTTATACTTCTGACTGGCTTGACCAACTCTTGGCTACAGGGAGGGCTGAGTTTAAAAATGTTACAAGTAAATCTTCTCCCTGGGCATGTCCTGCTCAGTAACTTGGTATGCCAAGGGTTAACCAGCTCAAGCGAACCTAACCCCACCTTCTCGCCCTTCCCATTACCTGTAGCTCCACCTCCCGGGTATTTAAGGTCTTCCCCTGTTGTTGTTGCTTCTGTTGTTCCTGATGATATCTGCAAAGAAACAAATGTACATGAATGAATAAAGACTCACCTTGAGGAACAAACCAAGCGTGTCTCCGTATATTATTGGGGCCCAAATCGATCCTAACTAACAGAATGGTAGCAGTCGATGGTTGGGCAACCCAATAATCAGAAGACATGCCAAAGAAACCTCAAACAAGGTCAGAGACCAAAAGGAGAGAAAAACAACGAAAACCAACTGAAGACATGGCAACGCCAATAACTTCAGAGGAAGAAAAAGAAAACACCCCCGAAGAATATTCATCGGACGATGAAAGGGGGCAAAAGGACATAAATGAAGAAAAAATCCAACAGAGGGAAATCAGCAGACTCAGAAGAGGAATGATGAGCCTGCTAGAAACCCCTACCACCGACGAAGACCTCCTGGCCGGGATCAGCTACCTCATCCAAAGCCAGAACGAGGCCAGGAGGACTCAAGGACGACAAACAGGGCGACCGGACACAAGCCCGGTAAGAAAAACCCCCCAGAACTGTTATTTTCCAAAGGCTGAGGGGGGGATTCCCGCCCAAAATCAAGACTGGCGGCCATCTTGGAACACGTGGCCAAAAAAGATGGCCGACTTCCAAAAAAACGAATTAGCATATGCTAATCCGCCAACCAATGAGGTGCCCGAACCCCGAAAACCCCAAAATAATGATGATTCCTCGGAAGAAAGTGAGGAATCACCCCCCGAGGACATCCCCGACGATCAAGCGGTGGAAGAGGCGATAAGAACGCTCACCGCCGCCTTCGGGACAAAAATAAAAATTTTAAAGGGGCCCCAAAAAAATGCTAAAAAAACCAAAGGGGACAAGAGAAGACCCCCCAGCTGTTTACCAAGGGGCGCGGACACCGCTGGGGACCCACCGATGCCGCAGCACCCCCCGGTAGCGATACGCCACCCCACTCCCAAGCCGCGACTACCGGAACGGACCGAATGGCGAGAATACTCACCGCCGCCGCCGCCGCTGCAGAGAGAGACCTGGAGCCGCCCAGCTGAGAGGACAGCCTTCCTCGACCGCCGCTGGACACCCGGAGCCGGACCGGAGGCCTTACCATCTTGGACGGACAGCCTGGCCGGAGCAGAGATGAAGAGGTCCTTCCCCGACGAAGTCTCAGCCGGAATGAACGCCGCGCATGCGCAGGAGCTCCTGTGGACAAAAAGAGAAAAAAAAATGCAAGGAGGGATTTTTAAATTACCTTCAAGCGTTCCTGAACCACTCTGCTTTTTCCAGCATGCCAAGTACCATGGACAGCAACACCCACCTGTGAGTAATACACAAAATAACACAGGGAACTTACCAAATGGGTTTCCAATTTTAAAAATGCAGGGTTCAAACCTAATGGAGTGGTATCAACAACTCCAAGTTTTATTCCTAAAAGAAAATTTAAGGTTTTTCATAACTGACCCACCTGATACACCATGGACATTTGAAATGGACTGCATGCATCACAAGGCATTTGGTCTCCTCATCTCCAGCATTTCACCCGCTATTTACTATAGCATTGAGGATGACCTGACTGTGCATGATGTGGTTCAGAAAATATTCGGTTACTACTATAGCGATAGCGTAGCCACAACAACTAAGATCTCCAAGGACTTCTATTCAGCCAGGATTAAACCAGGGATGTCAATGGGAGAGCATTTAATGGGACTAAATGCAGCCAGGGCAGAATTGCAAATGAGGGGGGAAATAGTGTCAGAGCAGACCATGAAGAGTGTCATCCTCAACTCACTAGACCCTTCCTGGCGAACCTTCCTAACGCAGCTAAACATACTTAGCTTAGGCCAGATGACCATAGAAAGCCTGTCTAACCTGCTCATAGCAGAGGACAACCACAGAAGGGAACACCAGGTGACACCCAGGGAACACAAACCAACACGAAGAGTGGCCTTCACTGACACCACCCGAGACTCCCCCGAGTGCTATAACTGCGGGCGAAAAGGCCACTACAAACGAGACTGCACCAGGGGGCACAGGGACAGATATAAACACGAGCCACGCGAAAGGCACACAGACAAGCGTCACCATGACAACAGGGCTAGGCGAAGGGACTCCCCCAGACCCTGGGAGAAGAAAGAAAGCAGAGACAACTCTAGGGATAGCAAAGACGGGTCCCTATGCAGAGTAGGAGGAGCCACACAAAGTAACAAGACCTACGAAAATGGGTCCTGGTGGCTCATCGACTCAGGGGCCACCAATCACACCACGTGTGAGAGAGGACTCCTCTCCTCCTTCACTGAGGAGGACTATCTAATCAAAGTGGCCAATCAAAACGACGTGAGGGTGACAGGAAAAGGCAACGTAACCCTCCCCAAATTAGGGAAACTAGAAGGAGTGTTGTTAGTACCCGAGATACCCCACAACATCCTCGCCTCCTTGAAACTCAGCAAGGAGGCAGGGATAGAAATTAACATCAAGGAGGGGGGAATCACCATGACCAAGGGAAGTATAACCATAGGGAAAATCACAATTAAAGGGGGCCTGCCCTTCCTCTACATAGACAAGACTAACGCCAAAGAAGACACCGAGGGTAACAAAGGGCAAGAGGGGGAGGGTACCCAACCACACAAGGAAGACAAGCAAGGTAGGGAAAAGGTTAGCATAGGGAAGCCGCTCCATGATGAGTGCGCACACCTGCTGCACCGCAGGTTAGGACACGCTAGCTTCCCTGTTGTTCAAAGGGCTAATGACTGTACTGAGGGCTCAAGAATAAAGAATTGTGAAACTTATTTGGACTGCTCTGTATGCAAACGCTCTAAGCTAAAGGTAGCCCCCAAACCCAAAAAGGCCACACGCTCAACAAATCAATTATTCGAAATGGTACACATGGACCTCGTAGGCCCCCTCAGGCCTTCCATAAAGTATGGCAAGAGGTTCTTCTTAACCATAGTAGACGACTACAGTCGCTACGGCTTCGTGTACACACTGAAACACAAAAGTGAGACCTACCAAAAATTTAAGGAATTCTATAAGCGTGTGGAGACACAACACAATACAAAAATCAAGAAAATCATGACAGACAGGGGATCAGAGTTCTTATCCAATGACTTCTCCCGCTGGCTGAGGTCAAAGGGCGTGCTGCACTTTAAGTCATCTCCTTTCTCGCCATTCCAGAATGGCGTGGCAGAACGCAAGAACTCAGCACTCCAAACAATGGTGAGGTGCGTCCTCGAGGACGCTGGGCTTGGCCAACACTTCTGGGCCGAAGCCCTGGTTTATTCTAATTACACGATTAACAGACTTTGGTCGAGCGTACTAAACATGACCCCTTACGAGGTGATGTACAATAGAAAGCCAAAGATATCCCATCTCCACATCTTTGGGGTCACGGCAGACGTGCACATACCCAAGCAGCTCCGTAGGAAGGGAGACAAGATTTCAAAACGCCTTAGGTTCATGGGTTATGAGACAGGCACGAAAGGATATAGGTTCATAGACAGTGACAACAAATTCATCATCTCCAGAACGGCCACATTCCACGAACAGGCCAATTGGTCAAAAATACACCTCAATGAATTGCATCACCAGGTAGAAAACAGCCAGCAGAAAACAGACCAAATTAATCACCCACAAAACAACCACACCCAAAGGTCACTCCAACCCAAACACAAGGTAGATTCGCTCACCCATAAAGAGGCAAAATACATGCACGACGCGGAGACCCTGCAAGGTAGGCCAGTCAGAAACAATAGGAACCAAAAACCAAAAAGGTTCGATGACTACGTCATGCACCTGCAGACAGAACCCATTACCCCAGAAACATACAGCGACATAACAAAATTACCATTAGAGGAAAGGCAAAAGTGGGAAGCAGCGATGGAGAAAGAAATGAGCAGCCTTAGGGAGCTGAGCGTATACACACCATCCAAGGTACCAGAGGGTAAGACCACCATCGGGACAAAGTGGGTCTTTAAGGTAAAGACTCTAGAGGGGGGCCAGAATCTATACAAGGCCAGACTCGTAGCACAGGGATTCGCCCAAAGATTCCCCGATGACTACACAGAAACGTACTCACCAACAGTAAGGCCCGAAAGTGTCAAAAGCGCGCTGGTCATTGCAGCCGCCCTGGGTCTTGAGGTGCAACAGTATGATATACAGACAGCCTACCTACATGCTAAGTTAGACAAAGAAATTTACGTAAGGGCTCCTCCTGGTAAAGACACCACCAAGGGCGAAACCTGGCTACTAAACAAGAGCTTGTATGGGCTTAAGCAGTCGGGTAAACAATGGTATGACTGTCTGGTTAAAGTATTAGAATCTATGGGGTTCAAGGCCACCATAGCTGATAACTGCCTCTTCACCAAGGAGAGCAGTAGAGGCAAGGAGTATGTCCTCATATATGTGGACGATATTTTGTTTATAAGTAAGAACAAAGGGGATTGCGATGCCTTTGCAAATGAATTAGGCAAACATTTTTCACTCAAGTCACTAGGGGGCATCAACAAATACCTTGGGGTACACGTTACTAGATCACCCAAGGGCTTCCTCCTAAGTCAAAAAGAAAAAATAAGCGAGCTCCTTGCCAAATGTAACATGTCAAATGCCAAACCTTGTGAAACTCCCATGTCAACAGACTTTCAAAAAAACGTGCACAGTGACTCACCACAGTTCCCAGAGAACACCTTGTACAGATCCACGATAGGTTCTCTGTTATACATTGCTAACTGGACACGGCCGGACATTGCTCTGCCCGTGAACCTGCTCTCGAGGCACGTAGCCAACCCCACAGTGTTTCATTGGGAAGCAATAAAAAGAATACTCAGGTACCTAAAGTATAGCATTAATAGCTGCCTCAAATTAGAGCCCAATACCAATGAGAAACCTCTCCTACACTGCTACGCAGATGCTGATTGGGCAGGCGACACCAAAAGCAGGAAAAGTACCTCAGGGTATGTCCTCTTCCTAAATGATTGCCCAGTATATTGGTACACTGGAAAGCAAAACCTTGTGGCCACCTCCACCACTGAGGCAGAGTACATCTGCTTGTCTAAGGCCATAAACAATCTAGTTTGGTTCGATGAACTGCTGACAAACATCTGGACCGAACCTATACACCCAATCCAGATTTTTGAAGATAATAAGGCAGCAATAGAGATTTCCACATCAGATGCTATAGGTCATAGGTCAAGACACATCGACATCAAAAACAAGCACGTAAGGCAGCACCACAAATCAGGCTTCGTTACCATCACGCACTGTGACACCGAGCACCAAACCGCTGACATACTCACTAAACCCTTACCTGTTAAACAACACTCATATCTTACTTCCAAACTATGTGTCATACCCATAAACATTAGCCAGGTCGAAACTGTCAGCCCCAGGGATAAGCATTTAGAGGGGGATTTGTTACAAGTAAATCTTCTCCCTGGGCATGTCCTGCTCAGTAACTTGGTATGCCAAGGGTTAACCAGCTCAAGCGAACCTAACCCCACCTTCTCGCCCTTCCCATTACCTGTAGCTCCACCTCCCGGGTATTTAAGGTCTTCCCCTGTTGTTGTTGCTTCTGTTGTTCCTGATGATATCTGCAAAGAAACAAATGTACATGAATGAATAAAGACTCACCTTGAGGAACAAACCAAGCGTGTCTCCGTATATTATTGGGGCCCAAATCGATCCTAACTAACAAAAAATAATTCCACATGCAGATTTTGAGAGAGAATAAGCCTTCTTTTAAAAAAAATTGTCAGGTTTTTTTACTCCTAGCAAGGTCACCTAGTTACTTTGTAAAGAACACAAGATCTACCAGTTTTTAACCTGGTACTTCAATCACTACACTAAACTGGTTCTCAAAATCAATTACAGTCCTATCCTGTCCTAGAAATGGAGATTCTGTTAATTCAGAGTGGGAGTTCTAGACCCACCTTGAGCATAAAGTTTTTTGAGAGAGGGTTGTTCAATTTTGACATAGATGTCCTCTTTGACCCCTTTCAAACAGCGGTCCTCTCTATCTGAAATTTGAACTTTGCTGTCTTCAAGAGTGGCATTTGTCTCTTGGTCAGTTTGTCTGGTTGTGTTATCCTTGGAGAGAACAAGCTTCTGTCTTAGTTTATCGTTGGGTTTGAAGTGTGCTGGACATTCCTTCCCCCTCTCTCGGTATTCTACTTCAAAATTGCTCTTTATCACAACTGCGCCAACTCAGCTCATCTACCAAAGGGAAACATACAGAAGATTCAGGCATTCAGCCAGTTCGCACCACTTTGGGAGAAATGGTTGTTAACTTTCTGAGCAGTTTGGCAAACTGGTTGTTGGAAGAAATCATTAGGGCAGAGAACCGGTTGTTAAATTACTTGAATCCCACCACTGGTCAGCACTGATGTATGGGAAGGGTCTGGGTCTGAATCAAAGAATTCCCTAAATCGGTACTAAATTGATGACAAAGGAGTTATAGAATCTCTGGTTTCTTAGGGAATCAACAGTCTACAGCCCAACACACCACTTTATTTCAAAAACTCTCTGCCACATAAATAGGAATTTTGTCTGAAAGTAACTTTCTATTAAAAACCCGTGTATTTTGACCTATTTCTTCCTCCATATAAACCTGTTTTAAGATAAAAGCACCCAGTGTTCCCGTTTCCAAATCAAAAATCTCTCCACTTGGAAACCAGTGTTTGCAACAACAAAAAATGCAAGCTGTGATCAAGAAACAAGAACATTACGGTATCTACAGAAGAGCTAATTTGATCTATTGACTAAGACATTAAGCTTGAAACCAGGAAAGTTGAGTTTTAGCCTGCTTTAGGCATGAAGCCAATTGGATAATTTTGGGCTAATCACGCTCTAAAGCTCTAGATTTATTTAATAGTTATAGAGCTGCCCATCTCACTGAACATGACTCTGGCTGGCGTACAACCAATAGTCAAAAAATGTCACAACGATTAAAACACAAATATAAATGCAAGAAATTTTTGTTTATTTTATTACACTATTATGTAATGCATGCAATATATATTACATATATATATTGTATGTGCTGCACGTGTGGTGATTAAAAAGAAAAGATCGCCAGCTAATACATCTCCGGTCGTAGAAAATCAATGGTCTCCTCGTAAGACTTGCGATCAACGGTGGCAAAAATGAATTCTTCCTCGCCGACCCAAGCGAGAGGGCGGTTGCCGGGGGAGGGAAATCATGCGCGCCTGCGCTTATGCAAAGGCATTAGCCTCCCTGGCGCTCTAGGCCCACTTCGCCCGCCTTTCCCCTCTCCAATCAAGAGGCGACAGCGACCTTTCCCAAAGTCAGCCACGGGAAGCGCTGCGCAGCTCCTGCCGACTGCCGCGCGCGCTTCTCGATGACGCCAACGCTGTTTCTCCAATCCCGGACATTCGGGTGACCGAGCTCGTGCGAGCGTAGGTCTCGGGGATATCCGGACGCCTCCCTTCGTCAATGCATTTATGGATGCATCAGGCGCAGAAGTAGCAAGCGTGCTGATGGCTAGAGTGAGGAGGTGAGGGGGGGGGGCGAGGGGGGGCGGCGCAGGCGGCGGGTCAAGGGCCTTGAGCGTGAAGAAGCCTGTCACCGGGCCTTGAGCGCAGTTCCTCCCAGGCACGACAGGAGTGCGAATATTGGACGGGGGGCGGGCGGCCACTGTATGTAGTTCATTGGGGTACAATACTTGCCGTGCTCCTGTCCTGGGGACCGAGGGAGAGCCTTGTTGGATTACACCACAGTTTTACAAATCCAGTTTTCTAGAGCGATAGATAAATGCCTTCGGGAAATCTGCGAGTGAGGCATAAAAGGTAACAACCTACCTTCACTGTCCATTTCCAGCACCTGTCCAGCACCAGGATATGCTGCTACTAATTCGAAGTTATTAATTGAAACGTTACCATTAAGAGCCATTATTTAGCCTGTTTGCAAGATGGTATGATGCAACAGTGGCCAATCGCTTAGGTTAAGCAGTATATGATGCCCTTTTAGGTCTCTTCTTTTTTTAAAAAGGTAAATTATATCCTATTTTTTAAAGCAATTTCCCCCAGTTGAATGCCCTCTCAAGGTGTTCTCAGCATTTTGTCTGGAATTATGAGAATTATTGGGAATTTTTTTAGTAGATGCTAGGTTATGAAAAGTGGTAAAGGGCATTGCTTTTTTATTAGTCTCCTTGGCAGTTTTGGACCCCTGCCCCCTGAAAAAATAGGAAGGGTTGAAGGATTTTTTTTCACCTTTGAAAAAGTAGATGCTGAAGCAAGGTTCAGGAAACAGCAGAATAACAGAGTTGGAAGGGACCTTAGAGGTATGCCACTCCAACCCCTTGCTCAAGCAGGAGACCCTGTACCACTTTTGACAAATAATTCTCCAATCTTTTCTTTAAAACTTCAGTGATGGAGCACCTACAATTTGTGAAAGGAAGCCAATTCACTGATCAATTGTTCTGTCAAGAAATTTCTCCTTATTTCTAGGTTGGCTCTCACTGCAAGGCAATTAATATATTTATGTGATACTTTGTTGATAGAGAGGATAGATTATTGCATTGGCTATTTATGTAATGCAGGCTTTTAAACATTCTTTTGATTTTCTTTGTCTGATATGGTATATAGGGATTTCTGCTTGAGCAGGGTGTTGGACCAGAAGACTTCCAAGGACCCCTCCAACTCTGGTATTCTGTTATTCTTGCTTAAAAATAGTCAGCATCTTCTGCATGAAGGCCAAACACTAATGAGCATGAAGTGCTCATAATTAAACTCACTGTCCCGCACCAAGACCCTCCACATGTGGTGGACTCATGAAGTTGTAGGTTAACCATTCTGGAGGAGACCAGCTAGCAAATGATTACTTACAATATATTTACCACATCTATTTTGATGCAAAGGAAAAGAGTAGCAGTATATCATCTAAGAAATGAATATATTGAAGCACAAAGTAAACATTAACATATAATACCTAGAATTGGGAAGAGCATCTGGATAGATTCCTTCTCTATGATTTGAATTGGTGTATATTTCATTGGGCTTCTATAGCCAAGAATGAAATGTATGACCTTAAAGCTGACAGTGATATATATCTGATGGTATCACGAGATATTTGGAGGTCAAGACCACAGAAATATGCTTTGGTTGGAATGGAACCCAGAATGCCAGTAAGGGAAAAGGAGGGAGAGATCAGTCTATGCACAATTAGACATTCAACCATAACCATACTGTAAATGTTCAATTGTTTTGAATATATGATTTTCAAAGTTTTTCTTTCTACATGCAATTAGTAAGGATTATAGAGGTGACTCTAAAGTAATACAAAAACTTTTCCTGGAGAAACGTGCATGAAAAAGAATATTTGCAGATTGGAAGGGTTTGGAGAGAGAGAGAGTTTGAAAATCTATATGAAGAGCAAACTGTAGTTGCATTTTCAAATAACTGTTGATATGTGTTTGTAAACTTCTAAGCCTAACTATTTATTTTTTAGGATAGGTCCAAGAAACTCAAGGAATCTGACTGAAATTTGGAATCCTGTGATAGAAAGATGCCTTATTTTAACTAAGGCAAATATGAACTATTACCTTTCCCCCTTTCTCTACTTGTTTATGCAATCTGGAATTCCAGATGAAAACAAGTTTAGCTATTAAAGCAGTATGTCATGCCAAATTAGTTTTTGACTTTGGTTTTAATTATAGTTTTTTTCTAGAAAAGCTAGAGAAATGGACTTTGATCATCATGTTGAGGATTTTGATCAAAATCCTCAATATAATTCCTCTCGTAGCTACTCTTTCAAGTTTTTCTGGGAGGAGGGGATAATTAGAGCACAGGTGACACAAACACTCAGAAAGTAATATTGTAATAGAATTCTACATTGTCTTTGACATAGTTGATCAACGTTCAATTCAAATATTTTTTACCAACTGAATTGGAGCTTTTATCCAAAAATATAAATTTACCTTACTATACAGAAAAAGAAATTCATATATTAGGAATCTAGTTGCAAGCAGTTTCTGTAGGCAACAGGTTTTATACATCCTGCTAAGCCGTAATTTGTGATTTTATGACATATGAGTAAATCCAGCCATTATGGCTATAAACCACGGTGTGCAATTTAGCATATTATATGAATCCAATCAGTAGTAGTTTATTCAATTATGATTGAACAATCCATAGTTTAGTGTAGTTTGTGACAGCTACACCCATTCAATGATAGTTATCAATGAGCCTGTATATGTGTGTGTGTGTATACACACACCTTTTTTTGCCTGATCTGAAGCCTGTTATGCAAACTGTCATCATTCCTATGCCGAAAATCAGTTGACCAATTTGCATCTAGTCAATAAAAAACAGGAATTTTGGTTTTTGTTTTGTTTGCTAGCAGATAGCAGCAGAAAGAGCTTTACATATGAAGAGAGATTGAATGATGAAAGTTAAAGCTATCTAAATCAGTTATATGACAGTTAGCCCAATCTGTACCTCTCTTTCTATTTGCACAAAGTTGATTTATGTTAAACTATGTTTCTCATAGCTATGGGGTTTGGGTTCTATAGTATGCTAAACTAAGAAACATCATGAAGGCTTTGTCTACTGAAGCATCAGCAATTAGTATATTATACTTGGAAATCCAAAGTTGAACGTCTAACAATTGAAAGAAGCTGTGCTTGAGATGGTAACATGGAGAGCACTTGCCTATAAAATCACCAAAATTCAAACATGACTAAATGGTTAAAATACTTGGAAATCTATATTGTAAACCAGGAATGTCAAATTAGCGGCCCATAGGCCAGATGTGTCACACACAGGCCACACCCATCCCAGTTCCACAAATGTCACATGATGGCAATGTGACGCAGTAAGTTTGACACTCGTGTTGTATTCCAAGCATGCACAACTTAAGAGAGATGGGGAAAACCTATTGATGCCTTAAAAATAATCACAGGCCACAGAAGAGTAGCTGGTGTGCTGATCAGCTGTTTGATAGCTACTGGTAGTGGCTTGGCACAGCAGCATCAATGGAGCTTGGAGACTCATAGCAGTGTGTCCTTTAGAGTGGAGAAGGCTGTGAATAACTAGGCAGCAGCAAATCCTTCCTAAAGGCATGGTTTGGTGGGAGTGGATTTGTTAGTGGATTCAAAACAGCTGACAGAACACACAAGGATGCTTTGTGGGCCATGTGTTGTGAAGGCCTGTTATAGATTATGGTTATTGGATTATAGCAATAAACTTCATAACTTCATAACATGGACTGAGTTTTGACATAATTTTATTGATAGACTTCACTGAAAACATCTCAAAGCCATGTGCCTCTTGTTCCTCTTCCTAGATGTGGGGAATAGAAATGGGTGGCAAGCAGTGTTGGGATTGTGCCACTTGATGCCACTTTAATCTCTATAGAATTCTCTTAAAGGTTCGGCACAAACATACAGCTAACCGAAAGTAATAGGGACTAATGAGGTTTGAAGTCTTAACATCTGGGGAGAGTTAAGATGGAAGCTGGTTACCAAGCTCTTGAAATGTGATCACTTGATGACCAGCCATAAGTTTAAGGACTGGTTATAATTAACTTTTTTTTGAGTCCATTATGTATTTGAATGGTCATTAAGCAAACAGTCATAAATTGAGGACTACCTGCACTGAACATAGAATTGGTGCTTTTTTATGGATGGAGAACTGGTTTCATGGAGTGTTGTTGATGGTTCTTTTGCATAACTACATACATACAGTAAGTGTGCACCATGCGGGATGTGGGGGGAGGGAGGGAGGATTCATTCCAAGGCAGTAAATTAGGCTGAAGCATAGTTATCTCACATGCTGCAATAGAATGGGTGAATATGGTGGTGAAGTTCAAATTATAGTAGCAGTAAGGCTAGCAAAAAGAGAGAAAAAACAAGGATGTAGGAGTGTCAAATTATTCATACTGTTGCAAAATCTGTTTTAAAGAGTCATTATTTGAACAGCAGATAAGGATTATAATATTTTGTAAAGTCAAATGAACAATCTGGCAGTCGAGGAAAACAAAGGTTGGATGACTTTGCCACTATCAGAAATAAACACAAGAACCAAGCGTAAATGCAGTCTTGTAATTACTGGTGGGAATTAGTGACTGGATCTCTTTTCAAAATTTGGTGTTCTGCCCCATGCTGACTTTGCTTCTCCGCTTTAATGGCTTTAAAGATGGAAGAATCTATTATCTTAAGAACCTCAGGCTGTGTTAGTGAAATGGCTTTCATGCTTATTATATGGAATTACTGTTAAGCATGTCTGTCTCAGGTGTTTAGCCATAGACACCTGATGCATACTTCTGATATTTAATGGCTTATTCTGCAATCCAGCTATTTTTATTCAAAATAAAGATACCAGATGTTCCAAATAACCTAATAGTATTATTGTTGGAAGATAGGCAAACTGAGCAGTTCTGTTTAAAACAGAAGTGAGATGACGTATTACACTTTTATCCTGTGCTTTCTGCAAGTCGCTCAGACACTGCTGCTTATCGTTGTTAAACTGGCATCGTTATGCCATCTTCTGAAAGGCTAAATGTCTCCGAAGGGAGGCATCTCCCATTTCTGTAACTGTGCAGATAATAGTCATGTCAACGGGGAATGAATGCAAAAGAATACCTCCTGGGCAGGTTTGATTCAAGTCTGCACTGAAATCTGTTGTGCAAGGGGATGCACCAGTATTTTCTGAGCTCATTTATATTACTCTTGCACGAAGTAAATAATTTTCAATAAAGGAAAATATTTGTAGCTCAGGGTTGACATGAGGGGTCCTTGGTGCTCTCTGAGCTTGGTTGTTTTCTTGCTGACGTTTTATTAACCAGACTATTCTGACTAACACTGATGATGTTACTTAGTTTGGGTAATGAAACATCTGCAAGAAAACAGCCAAACTCAGAGACCACCAAGGACCCCTCAACAAATACATTCACTGTAATATAAATGTCACGTTAAAACATGGTAAAGCAACATATATTTTTATGTATGTTTATAATGAGACCCACATTTGTTGCATGCCCTGGTTTTCCTTTTGGTGGTAAAATCTTCTGCTTTCAGAATGATTTTAACTTTTTCCCAGGTTGTAGAAGATATTTTAATAAATTGTTTTCCTGCTTTTGCTTCTCTTGTTCTAAATTGTTGTGATTATCCATCAGAAGTGGGAATCTTACAAACTCCACATGTTCCTGGACCCAGATATTGCATTTCTATATTGTGACAACAAAAGGGTTAAATTTTAGCACCATGATTTCAGCTTTGCTTTTCAGAATTTCAGGTGGTTCCCATCCCTATGCATAGGCATCCACCCAAAAGAGCCAAAAACTTTTAGCTACATATTTTCAAATATTACTGCAAAATTGTTAGAGAGTCTCCTATGGCCACTCAGAAAGTCAGAAGGTGGAATGGTAATCTTGACTCCTCAAACATTGGTCATATCTGTTTCATGTGGTAATGTAAGAATTTTCTGAATGTCAGCGGCTTAAATATATGCATTCCAAAGCTTGGGTACTTGTATCTCCAAATATCAGGTCAAACCCAAGAACAGTATGCTGTGTTTCCCTGAAAATACGACCTACCACAAAAATAAGCCCTATCCCTATTTTCACATCTGTGCCTAAAATAAATCCCACCTCAAAAAAAAGGCCTAGTTAAGCCCCACCCACTGTCTGGCTGTATGAGGTGGGGCAAGGGTGGAGGATGAAACAAGCAGTAGGGGGGAGGAAGACCCCATGCATCCCACACCGGCTTACTTGAGGACCCCGCAGCCAGCCATCAACTTCCTGACAACTGCCTTGTCTTATGTCGGCAGCTCCAGAAACCCAGTCCAGGACCCCACATGGTCACCGGCCTGCTTCTCCTTGCTTGCCACCGCAATGGAGCAGGAGGCTGAGTGACGCACATGGGATTCTGGATGGGGTTGTTGGAGTCACCGCAAGGTGAGGGAGTTATCAGGATGTTTATAGCCTGGCTGTGGGGTGTTCAGGTAAGCCAGGACAGAGGGGCAACTCCACATCCCCTGCTTTGCTTTATCCTCCACCCTCAACCACCTCACTTTGTAGCCGCTGCGCTGGTGCATCATTCAGCCTCCTGCTCCATTATGGCAGTGAGCAAGGAGAAGAAGTGGCAAAGAACAAAGCGAGGTGGTGGTGGAGGTGGAGGACAAAACAAGGCAGGGAGTATGGAGCTGCCCCACGTGCCCTGCGCCAGCTTACCTGAGAGCCCTTCAGCCAGGCCACCCATGCCAAACCCCCACCCACTCCAAGGGAGCCAAACCCCTTCACTAACCTGCTTTCCAGCTCTGTTCACCGCTGCGTGCAGGGCAACAAAAGTAGTCTGGTGGACTATGGTTAAAAAATAGTTCAGATCTTCCAACTTCTCACAAAAAAACAAGATTTTGCGAAGTTGGAAGGTCTGAACTATTTCAAGTCCTTCAACTGCTTTTGGCATCGCGTGGTTTTCCACCCCATCCCAACCTGGTCTGGTGTGGGGGGGGATTGCCTTCCACCTTCTCCGCTACACCACAAATGGGGGTCCACAATCCCCCAAGCCTTGTCACTGTCAAAGTAAATCCCAGGCGCTATGCTGCAACGGATAGACAAAAAGCATGGTTTTTGTCTGGAGGAGGAGGAGTGGGAAGAAAAAAGGGAAAGTGGCAGAGTGAAAAGCACTCCACCAGCCAGGCAGTGCCGCCACAGTGAGAGAGAGCAAGAGAGCAATATGATTCAACCTCTGTGTGTTTGGGTGTGTATGCGAGAGGGGCGGGGAGAGAGAGATCTGATCCAATCTCAAGAGTCATACCAGAACTGATGGCGGTGTACTCTCCCCACCCCCCTCACACACACAGGTTTGATCAGATCATTCTCTCACTCTCTCACCCCACCTCATGGTGACACCAGCCATTCCTCCGGTGGCCGAAGCGTGCAGGCTGATGCCCTTTGGGCACCTGCCACCCTCTATTTCCTGCTGCAATTGGCCTCAGCATGGTCGCCGCCTCCTGTGCGCCATGGGGGGAAGGGCACCAACCAGGCCTTGTGATGAAACAAAACAAGACCTCCCCAAAAATAAGTCTGAGCGCTTATTTTCTTTTGGGGCCCAAAAGAAAGTAAGACTGGGTCTGGCAAGATTCTGTCTATTGGATATAAGCAAATAAAGAACACTTTGGCTGGCATGTTCTACCATGTTTCCTTGAAAAGAAGACCCAGTCTTATTTTCGGAGAAACATAATAGAACGCTTCAGCCAAAGTGTTGTTTATTTGCTTATATCCAATAGACAAAATCTTGCCAGACTAGGTTGTTCTTTCCTTGAGAGATTTCTAGGGAATGGTTATCCTAATGCGCTGTCTACAATTTGATTCTGGGCTGTGTTCCATCTTGTCCTGCCTCCCACCGCCCCCTTTGAAATATAGTCTATCTGTCTTGGAAATAGTCACTTCACTGTAGTCCATCAGACAACTCTTCCTTCTGTAGGCACCATCCCTCACACCAAAAATCATTTTATTTTTATTGGTAGAAAATGCTGGTGCAAGTATTGTGTGATGACAAATTTAAGTCGCATTGTCATTAAGAAGATAAGGCACTGCAGTCGTCTGCAACGACATCACTGGCTAATCCTTTCACCCCAGAAGCGCCTCGGTGCTTCTGACACAAAGGCAATATGATGTTGTATTTTCTGTAGGTGAGCAGCACAATGTCTGAAAATTCATCTGTGAAGCTGGTGGGCATCACTCCCCTGCAGCAGATGTTGGCATCTGGGACTGGAGCCCTTTTCACCTCCCTTTTTGGTAGGTACATTGTTAACAGCAGTGTCTTTTGAAGCTAATTTAAAATGTATGCATACATGTAAAAATATGTACAGGTGGTAATCCTCGGATTACAATATCCTTTGGGATTGGAAACTCTGTTGCTGAACAAGACAATGGTAAAGTGCAATGTCATGTGACTGTTGTTTTGCAATGGCAATCTCAACAGTGCTGGTTGCTATTTTTAAGTGAGACCCTGCAGTTTGTTAGGTGAGGAACTCATGTGATTACAACTTCCTACTGTCTTTTCTATTAAGTTTGCTTGTGGGAAGGAAAGCAGGAAACATTACAAATTGTGATCATGTGGCTGTAGCTCACTGCAACATCATACTTGTGAGCCAGGCACTGAGATGTAATACTGAGTAGAACTCTGAGGGGACACACACACACACACACCTTAAGCTCAGCGTAGTCATAACTATGAGTGTTTGTTGGAACAAATGGATGTAATCCAAGGATTATCTCTAGTGATAAAAATATGCAGGCTGAATTTCTGTATGAGAATCGAATTATTCTTTTTTAAATTTTTTTTTATTGAAAAAGTTTTACAATACAATTTTAACATGTCTTCCCCCCCAACCCCCCCACCTCAACAACCACCCCCTCCCCTCCTCCCTCAGCCCCCCCCTTCCCCCCCGACTTCCACTATTAAACAATCATGTATTACAATAAACAACCAACAACTTTTTAGGTAAGATCTGGCTAACAATAAAACAATTTTAAACTAATTTAGTACAAAAAATATTCGAAACTTTTAAAATCTATTGCCCCCCCAGATATATAACCACATAAATCATTTATAAAAAATCATAGAAAATTTTCGCATACAAAATATAACACTTTTTTTTTAAATGATAAAATAATGTTGGGCATCTTAAGTTTTGAATTAAAATATCATATAAATCCCACAATTTACTCTTAATAATATTTCTTAATCATTCAAATATAAAAATCGTCATTAAACAGAATAAACCAAAAAACATCAAATAAGATAACAAATTTAACCTTGTAAAATAGAAAGAATTAAGCTACTTTTAAGAAAAATATATCAAATTTAAACAATACCTCATCATAAAGATATAAATCCAATTATATATTTAATAAACATTATTATAACTCAAGTGCTACTTGAAACTTCTTACTCTGATATTTATTCTGCATGTATACTACCCATTTCTTCCACTCTTTAGTAAAAGCTTCATGGGTCCTATCTTTCAGGTATGCAGAAATCTTAGCCATTTCTGCAAAATTAGACATCTTCAAAATCCATTCCTCTATGGTAGGTACACTATCCTTCTTCCAGTATTGTCCAATCAGTAATCTAGTTGCAGTAAGCATGTACAAAATTAATCTCGTTTCGGCTGACGAACAGCCCTTAACTATTCCCAACAAGAAAAACTGAGGAGAAAATTCAAGCTTCTTCCTCAAAATGTTCTGCATTACCCACCAAAGTTTAATCCAAAATGCTTTCAATTTTCTGCACGTCCACCAAATATGAAAATATGTTGCATCCAAACAATCACACCTCCAACATTTAGGTTGAACATTTGGATACATACATGATAACTTTTTAGGATCTAAGTGCCACCTGTAAAACATCTTATAAAAGTTTTCCCTCAAGTTCTGTGCTTGTGTAAATTTAACATTCTGGACCCAAATCTTCTCCCATGTTTCCAACATTACTGGTTCTGCAAAATTCTGTGCCCATTTTATCATACAGTCTTTAACTAATTCACCCTCTGAATCTCTTTCTAACAGTAAATTATACACTCGTTTAATATGCTTCGGCCCTTTACATTTTAGCTGAGTCACCAAGTCTTCATGTAACATTAGTCCAATTTTCTGATCTTCTCTCCATCTCGCTTGTAGTTGATAATACTGCAACCAAGTTAAATTCACTCCTTCCAACAGGGTATTCAAAGGTTTCAAACTCCATCTGCCCCCATCATTAAAAAGTATCTCTTTATACAACAACCCCCCGAGTGACTTTATATTTGGCATAATCTGCCCAAGATCCAACCACAAAGGTATTTTGTAATCCAATTGAAGCTAGTGCTTCTTCCAGACTCTCATCAAAGCATGTCTTAAGATATGACTGTTAAATACACTGTCTCTCTTATCTTCATAAAGTAAATATGCATGTCATCCAAATTGCAAGTCGTGGCCTTCTATATTCAAAATTTCTGTTTTTGTTGTTCCAATCCAATCTCCAACTTGTGTCAGCACTGCAGCCTCATAATATAGATGTAGGTTTGGAACTTTAAGGCCACCTCTTTCACGAACATCTTGCATAATTTTAAGTTTAACTCTTGGTTTTTTCCCATTCCAGATAAATTTATTTAAACCTGCTTGCTATTCCATCAGAGCCTTATCACTTTTAAGCACCGGAATCATTTGAAACAAAAACAGAAATCTAGGTAGAACGTTCATCTTAACGGCTGCTATTCTACCAAGCAAAGATAGTTGCAGCTTCTTCCATGTTTCAAGATCCTTTTGAATCTTATGCCAGAGTTCCTCATAATTACTTTGAAAAAGTTTTATATTGGATGCTGCAACTTGAACCCCTAGATATTTCACCTTTGTAGCTATTTCAAAGCCTGCCAACCTTTCAAGTTCAATCCTTTGTGGTTCCAACATGTTTTTAACTATCATCTTAGTCTTTTTCTGGTTCAGGCCGAAACCTGAAACCAGACCATATTCCTCTATAATGTTTTTCATCTGTATGATTGATTCCAAAGGTCGTGTTAGGGTAACAACCAGATCATCTGCGAATGCCTTTGTCCTGTAATCTTTTTGCCTTACAACTATTCCATTCAGTTTGTCCGAGTCCCGTAGAGCATTCAACAGCACTTCCAAAGTCAGAATAAACAATAATGGGGATAATGGACAGCCTTGTCTTGTTCCTTTCTGTATGTTGAAATTGGTGGTTAAACTACCGTTAATAATAATTTGTGCCGTTTGTTCTTGATAAATTGCCGAAATCGCTTGTATAAACTGGTCCCCAAAATCCATTTTGTGCAAAGTCTTTTTTAGAAAATCCCAATTGACTCGATCAAAGGCCTTCTCCGCATCCAAAAACACCAGCACCGCAGAAGTCTGTTTATTTTTCTCAAGATATTCCAATAAATCTATGAGTTGCCTGACATTGTCCTTCATGTATCTACCTTCTATAAAACCTGCTTGGTCATCATGAATCACGTCTTGAATAACTGGCATCAGTCTGTTGGCTAATACTTTAGCATAGATTTTGTAATCCGTATTCAGGAGAGATATTGGTCTAAAATTTTCCGGTTTTACAGATTCTTCTTTAGGTATCAATGAAATAAAAGCCGTCTTCCACGAGGGAGGTATTTTACCCCCCTGCTGAATATTACAAAACAAATCCTTAAGATGCTCAACCAATTCCGCTTGTAAAATCTTATAATATACTGCTGTCAAACCATCTGTCCCAGGAGCTTTAGATAATTTCAGTTGTTTTATTGCAAATAAAATCTCTTCAGATGTTATAGGTCGGTTCAGTCTATCACTTTGTGTACTTGAAATTTTTGTAACTCTCATCTTCTGCAGATAATCATCAATAAAATCCTTTTTAATGTTATCTGCTTGGTACAATTTAGAATAATAATCTAAAAAAGCTTGATGTATTAAGTTCTGTTGAGACACTTGTTTCCCTTTATGCTCAATAGTATTTATTATACAAAAACTTTGTTGTTTTCTCAGAGTATAAGCCAACCATCTGCCAGGTTTGTTAGCGTTACAAAAAGTGTTATGTTTAGCATATTGCAGATTAGTTGTTGTCTGATCAGCCATCAGTATTTGAAATTGATCTTTCAAAAGTTTTATCGTTAACTGTAATTTCTCATCGGTCGGATTTTTAATAAGCAATTGGTCTTTCTCCTTTATCTCAGTCTCCAATTCTACTCTTGATTTCTGTCGTATTATTCTGTATTTAGAATTCATGTGAATCAGTACACCCCTCATATAAGCCTTACTTGCATCCCATACAGTCTCTATAGATGTACCTTTATTTAAGTTAATATCAAAAAATTCCTTAACATGTTTTTTAAGATGCATAATATTCTTTTCATGTCTAAATAAGTTCTCGTTCATTCGCCAAGATCTTCTCTCCCTCTTGCCAACGTCCATCTCCAGCCATACCAAACTATGATCCGTTAGAGTTCTGGGAAATATTTTTGTTCTAGCCACTTTAGACAATAAATCAGGAGTAACCAACATAAAATCAATTCTTGAAAAGGATTTATGTCTATCAGAAAAAAAGGTAAAATCCAACTCCTTCGGATGATGAATTCTCCATACATCTTTTAATTCCAATTCTTCCTTCAATGCAAAAAACGTTTGTGGTAATTTATTCCCCTTCTTGGCCAATGTCTTTTTATCAAGATTTGTATCAATCACACCATTCCAATCACCCATAATAACAAAAGACTTGTAGTTCCACTGCAATATTTTGGTATTCAATAATTTATAAAAAATTTCCTGCTGCTGGTTTGGGGCGTAAATCCCAATAAGAAGCATCGAAGCGTTCTGAACATTTATTTCAACTGCAATATATCTTCCTTCATCATCCGCTTCTATCAGTTTAGCTGATATTCTTTTAGAAATATACAAGACTAATCCATTCCTTTTCACAGAGTTAGAAGATATAAAATGTAAGCCAAGTTTTGAATTTATCAAAAAATTTTAGTCCTGGGTTCTAATATGAGTTTCCTGCAAACAAACAACATCATTTTTATATTGCTTCAAATAATGAAATATTTTCCTTCTTTTCTGTGGTGAATTTAAACCATTCACATTCCATGATAAAAATCTTAATGTCATTTTGGGGATGACTGAAGCCCTTTGAGGGCTCGCCTAAGATTCTGCTCAACTGCGGATATCTTCGGTCTCGCCCCTCCCACTGCTTCAGAGTATAGTTTCTTTCCATTTGCACCATTCTCCTCCTGTGACATCCTGGACCTCTGCTGACTTTGTTTCTTTAATCTTTGCTTCTCTGCTGCCCGAGTTATACGTTGATCTCTCAGTTCTTGCAACAACAAATCGAGGTCCGGCTCCACTTCTCTTGTAGCTCTAGACTGCTTTGATTTTCCCTCTGAAAATTCTGCAAAAAGATACTCTGAGAGACCTCCTACTGCTCCCAAAGTCTCCTCCCTTGCTATCTCTAAAATTTCCTGTAATTCTTTTTGCTGGATCAGTTCTTGAGTCCCCTCAACAATATCCTTCTCTTTAGAAATTTCTTCAATAGATAACAATGTAGATGAACGTGGGGGTGTTGAGACTTTTTTAAGAACATTGTTGAAAAAATGTTCTGCTTTTTCCACAGAGTTAAGGCGGTATCTCACATCTTTATATCTCAATATAATACCAACCGGAGCATCCCATCTAAATGGAATCTGACGCCTTTTTAATTCATTTACCAAAAACCCAAAATCTTTCCGATCTCTTAACATCTTAGGTGGCAGCTCTTTATAAATCCCAATTGGGATTTATAAAGAGCTTATAAATGAATGATGAACAGTGGTGTGGAAAGAACTTTGCAAAATATCATTTCTCAATCTTCTATCAGTAAAGTAAATCACAACATCTCTTGGCAAATTTCTTTGTCTCGCCGCACGCGAATTAACTCTGTATAGCTTGTCAACTTTTTTATCAATCACCTCTGGATCAACTTTTAAGATCTTAACCAATATGTCCACGCAAGCTGCCCTTAAATTTTCTCTGTTATCTTCCCTTAAGCCTCTCAGTCTTATGGCAAACTCCATATTCTGAAATTGTAACATTGTAATCTCCTCCTCTAGCCTTTGACTCTTAATCTCCACTTTAAAAAACTGGTCATTTACTGCCTTTTTATTAGCCACCACTTCAAGATTTAAATCATCAACTTTTTTCTCAACCGCCAGCAAAGCATCTGTAAAAGCAGTAGCCACAGTAGAAACATCCTGGCTTAATTTATCTGTTTTTTCTTCCAACCTATCCAACATTTCTTTTTGATTTTTCACCATCATTTCATCCATTTTACTCATTTTTCCAGAAAGCTCTCCCAAGGATTTGTGTATATCAAATATAAAAGTTTTCAAGTCCTCCATCCCACTACCTTGTGACTGTCTCTGGGCTGGTACTGATGGCAGAACAAGAAATTTTGTGCCATTTTTCTGTTCAATATAGTTTCAAGTGTTCAGTCACCAAAAATATTTAAATAAGCTCTTTGTTATTAATTTAGCATTGGGGTCTATAAATATGGAAAGCATAAAAAAACTATTACACAGATTAGAAAACAAACAGTACATAGGAAGAATACTCACACATTATAATGCCACTGATCCTCCATGTGACATTGAAAAGTGTAGCAACTTCTGAGCTTTGTAAATATTATTCAGTCATACTTCCTCTCAAATAAGTTTACTTAACAGAAAAAGAAACATGTACCTTATGTTCTAAAGGAAGTACCTATCACATTGAAATTTGGCAAAATACTGCAGATATCATAGCACACAGCAAGATTTATCTTCTAATTCAATTCACACATAAGAATACCATAGAAACAAACTTCACTGAGTCAAAAACGTGAATGACAAAGAAAAGTCACTCAACCCTATGCTGTTGGAATGATCATTGGTGGTATGCTGAGTTGCATTTTTCAAATGTTTAGGCAGCCTGTTCTCCTCTCCCTATTGTACTTAAATGGGCAGGATAATTTTTGCAACGTTGTCATTGTGGTAGATCACCCTTCTCCAAACTAGTTTCCTCCAAATGGCAGAAATCCTTGTCTTTTGGATGGAAATTCTATGGTATGTCCATAGAACATACCTCCATAGGAGTGGAGGAGGCCATATCACGTCTATAGGCTTTACAGAGATGTCATGAAAGACTGTATCATTTAAAACTCCTTTTCCAATACAAACCTCACTTGGCCCTGAACAATATATTTATTCAGTGCTTTGACATGCTATATTGCTTAAGTGTCACATAATCAAACATTTCAATACTGTGTTTTCAGTCACACCTTTGGATGTAGTGAAAATCCGACTGCAGGCTCAGAGAACCCCATTCTCTAAAGGTAAGTAATTACTCCTTGATTGCAGAAGGAAAAGTTTATGTTATTGTGGGAGTATTCTAACCTACCGAGACTCACTCAAGTTCAAGACAGACATACAGTACACCGCAAGCCACTTATAGCAATTTAGAGCTTAGGTTGTATTATACATTTACATGACCTTTCAACCCATCAGAAATGCTATATAGAATCAGATGAATATCCTGCCCAGTCCAGTGTGCTTTTTGTATGGATATCAGCAGACATGTTTGGAAAAGTCATAGCAGGTTCATCAGTGCAGTAGCAAACTCTCAGCAACTACCGCCGATCCTGAGAATAGTATTTTGGGATTATACATGACTACAATAATAGTAGTTGGCTGCTTTTCTCTCTGTAAATTTGTCTAATCCAAGTTGTTGCCATCACTGAAGCAAATGATTTAATTACCATTTTGTCCTTCAAAAAAATTCTTTCCCTATTCTCTTGCTTTGAAAAGCTTTCTGTGCTTTAAAAGAACAGCCCTTTCTTGTTATGCTAGCTTTTTTATATGTGGCTGCATCTAGATTCTAAAATCATACCGTGCAAGAAAATTGTACTAACTGCTTTTTTTTTGGGGGGGGGGGGGGGATTTGAAGACTAACTTTTAGGAAAGGCACTGCTGGTTCGTAAATGGAGCTGATTTGGGGACAAAGTATATTTTTTATTGAAGGGGATCATGCTGAGAAGATTTATAGTTATTATTTATCTCCAGTTTATAGTTTTATCCAAGCCTGGATAAAATGGTTGAAACCTTTTTACAACGAAGACATGGTTTTCTTGCATATACCTTTCTTCAGGAGGGTGTCCTTCATTTGCAGAAAGATTTATATAGGTTTTCAGTTCTTATTAATCAGGCATGGGTCACACATTTTCAAACTCATCACCATAAACCACAGTATTTAGACGTGTATTTAAAACGAAGACACTTAATTGGATGGAATCGTCAGCATCTTTTTTTTTTGCTATCAAAAAGAAAAGGAGAAACACCTTATATAATACATTTCATAATGATTTTTCATTCCTCCTGCTCTAGCTGAAGCTCCTGAAGAACAACCCCTCCAGGCAACTGTTTCTCCTTCCTAATTCCTATTGTCATTAAGTGTGTCCATGTTGTTTCTTTCAGTGTTGTCAGTACAGTCTATGCCCTGGAGCATTCACCAGCCCAAATGTGAGTATTTCAGGTGCTTTCCCAACTAGGTGCCATGATCACCTCTCCAACTCTTTTCCTGTTCCCACTCCCAAAGGAGTGTTGTAGATTCTTAGTCCTTCCCCTCCTTCCTCACTTGTGTAGGAGAAAGTGTTCGTATCCTTTATTCCTTGACAAATTTAACATTCATTGGTCTGCAATGGAAAATAAATAACAATGCAGTTTTACTGATTTTGTACCCTCCTAATGTTTAGGACTACAGGCCCAATAATCACTGAAGTAATTAACTGTGATAGCTTGATATTTGATAATAGGAAGGTATCAGATCAGGGAAACTGCTGTAACGTATTGGCTGGATTGAAAATCAAGACATTCTTGATATGAATCCTTGTTCTAATGAAAATTTATAAGTGGTCCTAGGTGAGCTACCCTACTAGACTTGGATCCCATAATTCCAAGATTTTAGAGGCAAAGATAATATCATCCTATTAAATGGAATTATTCTAAGGAGCTCTGAGATGTTTATACATACCAACATACACACATGGATCAATCATGATAATATTATTAAATTAGCAAAACAATGGGGGGGGGGGGAACCAGGATTCCAAATTCAGTTTAGCCATTTTTACCCAACCTTCAACTGAAAAAAACCTCCAAACAGCATATTACAGATGGTCCTCAAATTACAGTTATTTGTTTAGTAACTGTTTGAGCTTACAACAGGAGCGAAAAAAGTGAATTATTACTGTTTTTCACTCGCTTGTTGCATCATTCTTATAAACATGCTCAGAATTCAGAGGCTTGGCAGTGTCCTGGGGTCATGTGATCACCTCTTGTGATCGGACAAGCAAAGTCACTGGGGAACTAAATTCACTTAATATCCGTCTTGCTAACTTAACAACAGTGATTCATTAAAGAATTGTGGCAAGAAAGATTGGAAAATGTGGCAAAATTCACTGTCTTGCTTATCAATGGAAATTTTGGGCTGAATTATTATTGTAAGTCGAGGACTACCCATATATTATTATTATATGAGCTGTTGTTGCACAGTGGTTAGAATGCAGTATTGCAGTCTGACCCTGCCCACTGCCAGGAGTTCAATCCTGTTTGGCTCAGTGTTGACTCAGCCCTCCATTTTTCCGAGGTGATAAAATGAGGACTCAGATTGTTGTGTGCAATATGCTGACTCTGTAAACTGCTTAGAGAGTGCCGTAAAGCACAGTGAAGTAGTATATAAGTTTAATTGCCATCACTATTATTATCAAAACCAAAACTGAAGAAAATAATGAGGGAAAAATAAACTTGAGTGCAAGTTCTGAATTAGAAAGTTCAGTGTATAGTGATTGATCAGCTCATAAAGGTTAGTGGAGAGATTGCAAGTTTATGTGGTAATCTTAGCAGTGGCATAACTGGAACAACCATAGTATTAATTAGAGCTGTAACTGCACAATGGAAGATTGCTGACCGCTTTGCCTCTCCCACCAAAATCAGCTATTGTAAGTTAATATATGTAGCATGGGCGTACAACTTTTGGCTTGCCTTGGTCACATTGAGAGGAAAGGAATGGTTCTGGACTCCATACATACTGTAGCTAATGTATATAAATCACATAACAATGTTAGAAGTTTATGATCTTGTGGGGCCACATTACTAGCTGTCCAGGGCCTCCCACAGACATAGATTAGAAATGCCTGATCTCTAGGGAATGAAAGTGGGAGAGAAGAGTCATCCAATACACAAGGTAATATAGCTGGCAACGTCTTTGAAAATTCTCATTAAATGAAAATTTTGCAGTTAGGTACCATATTGCAAGAAAGGGTTTTACCCCAACACTTTGATTCCTCACCTTTCTACTTCAGTTCCTAATTTAAGAAAAAGTATTTTTCAGTCTTGAATCAGGTTATATTTGATTCCGATATTAATTTAAGATATAAGAGATCAATTAAAAATGTCTGGTAGAAGCAATCTATCCCTTTAGTTGGCAGAGAAGAGAATATTAAAAATGTATACTTCAGCCCTATTCAGCCTCCAATAGGTTACCCCTGAGGGAATGTTTAATTCCCCTGTAGTAGTGTAAGAGTTGATTACCTTATTTTACCGGCTGTAATCTAGGCAGTAGAATCTACATAGATTCTCTAATTCTACATAGGCTAGGACTTTTTAATTTCTAAGGCATCATACTCTTTCAAAGTAGAGTTTTCCCTTATCTATTTTTCTGAGTAGAAGATTTGTAGCTTCTTCACTTCCTTGATGTAATTAGTTAACGTGAGACACATGGTTGGATCAGTATGCATTTTGCATACAATATCTTCCTGCAAATTTTCATTCTGATTAGAAATAATTATGCCAAATATCTTCCCAAATGTTAAATTTTGCTCAGACAGACTTTGCTCCACAATCTGAGATTTTAGAGGCTTAATTTTCACTTTCTTCTTTCATGTTCATTGTCAGTATAGGAAAGGAAAACACTATAGAAATATTTACATTTTATTTTGAAATCAGGTGAGCTAGAATGTTTTAACAGAGAGCTTGTATAGATGGAACTAAAAATCAGGTAGCAGAAAAGGCATTCATCACTGCATGTAGTGATAATGGGTAATTATTTCTTCCCTTTTCTGTCTTCAACCAATAAAGTTCACAGCTATTTAACCCAACTTACGCATATTTCCTCTTCATTTTTCTTTCAATAAATCATGATTTTCTCATCAACTTAATTTACATCCAGTCTGGGTTCTTAATTTTTTTTAAAAAAAACTGTGGTTTGGCTTGTTTGGTGTGTTGTTACCTTTAGGGAATTGTTGATTTTTCAAGGGAATACTGTCCAGCGCAGGAATTCCCAATTTCTGGGCCACAGACCGGTACTGGTCTGTGGCCTGTTAGGAACCAGGCCACACAGCTGAAGTAAGCAGCAGGTGAGCGAGTGAAACCAAAACCATCCCCCTCCTGGTGTGTGGAAAAATTGTCTTCCACAAAAGCAGTCCTTGGTGCTAAAAAGGTTGGGGATCCCTGGTCCAGAGGGTATCATCCTGCATGGGTGATGTTTCCTTTTCATTAAAGCAGCCTCTTAAACGTGAGTTGGCATTTGTTCTTGGGCCTCTGTAATCTGTTTTGGTGGAAACTCTACAATCTTTGAGATGGGTTACACAACAACTGTTGTGTGTGTTATGCACTATTAAACAAATTGCACTTAAAAAATAAATGATTTCTTGATCATGATAGCTAAGAAATACACACTGATAAATTTGATAAACGAAGAATAATATCTTAATTATGAGAACTATATAACTTTGGTATCAATATGGCAACTCACAAATCCAAAGGAATTTTTTTAAGGGAAGCTCACGAATGCTGGAATTTCATGCTTGCTGTGGATAATGCAGACATGGAGTAAGCTGGGCACTCACTGATTTAGTCTATAATCAGCTTAAACTAATGTCTGAGAACAACTAGCAACAACAGTAGAACTGGGAAGCAACAAAGCAGGGTGCTTCATAAGAAATAATCCTTCTGCCCTGCTTCAAATGAAATAAATTCTTCTGTCTTTGAATAAGCAGACTTGTGTAGCCTGTAGATATAAGCCCACATTTCTTGGGAGTCATCAACATCATTATCTGAATTATAAGTAGATCAAGATGTGAGTTCTATTTATCTGGGCAAAGTGGAAATATAAATTATGTTTTCTCATCTGATCACAACATGTAAGCAGGCTCTCATTTTTTGGGATATGAGCTTTTATTGCTGTTAGGTCTCTTTCCTTGTCACTGATAACAATGACTATACGCTGGTGGAAGATTTTTATTCAAAGATGATATTTTAAAATGCTATATTATAATACTGTAGGGTTGAGCATATGATATACTTGAGACCAATGCTGTAGCCATAGCTGATCTAGTTTTGAATCCTAGTCATCCTAGGTAAGTGCTAGACCCTCCGATTAGAGAAGAAGCTATGCATGTTGCTGAAGCCCTAATTTCTGAGATTTTGATCTCCCTTGCTGTCTTTTTCTTCCTGCTTTTGAGAGAACCCCAGTTGCAGGCTGCATGTTTGCAACCTTTTTCCTGCATCTGTGAAGGCTAGAATCACGAAACTGCACTGGGTGCTTGGGTTCTCTGCTTACATGGCTAGCGTTGGGAGCACATGAAAACAAGGCAGCTATGTGTTTGAGGAACATAGAATATTGAGAAATTTAAACATTGAGAAACTGTACTTATGGGAGGCAAAAGTATTTAGAAACAGATTACTTGGAAGTAGCAAATAAGCGAACTATGTGTAAATTCCCTACCTCTGAGAATGTTTGTTTTTGTCCTCCTCTCTTCAATAGGGAAATGCTTTCTTTACTGCAATGGCCTCATGGACCATCTCTATGTTTGTCAGAATGGAAACAGCTGCACAGCCTGGTATAAGGCTCCCACTCACTTTACTGGCACCCTGGTAAGGCCCCACATGAGAAAGGGCAGAGCCCTCTGCCAGCTAAGGAAATCAAGTAGACTGTGTTTTCCACTTGAGTTAAGCAAATTACTTAAGCTTCCTGTGTTGCCAGTGTCCTTTAAAGGTAAAAACTGGTAGAAGTCGTATTTTTATCTCCTTTCAGCACAGGGAGGGAGGACTCTGCTCACTTATGGGCTGCAAGGTTGGTGGATAGAGTTACTCCCACTGAGGTGTGGAGCTATCTGCCTCACTGCCTTTTAAAAAAAAAAAATACAGTTAGATTATGCTTTTATTATTTGTTATTTATTTTATCAGACACTGTTATTGGTTGAAGTTAATTGTTGAGTGTTATTTTTAAAATCATCATGTGATTATATGCTAGGAAACTATGAAAATAAATATACATTTGCTTAGGAATAACCAAAAGTATGGTAGCTTTAACAGTTTACACTAGCTATCTTCCACCACCAGATGCATTTTCCTATCTAATCAACATGGGCAAAGTCTGGGCTGCCTGGGAGTTCCAGAAGTTATAGTATTTCATGCCTATTAAAATACAAAATGGAACCTGAAGCATCCAAATCCTCTAAAAAAGAAGCATTTATTGTTATGACCTGGAAACAAGAATCTTGATAAGGAACCAAGTCAATTTATGTTCTTGCATTTGCTGAATTAAGGTTTCTCACATTCTCCTAAAGTGATGGTATGCCATTGGAGAGATAGTCTAGCTTATTTGAGAAGCATCCAGTTGGGGGGAAAAAAGTAGCTCTATAAAGCAGAGGAATGGCCTATTTAATCAGTTTTTAAAATTATTTCTGTATTTATTTAAATTTATTGGCTGCCCACCTCTGGGTGGTATACAGCTCTAGAAAAATGAGTTAAAATATAGAATCAGACAGTCCTGACTAAAATAATCTGATAAACAACAAAATCAGAAAAACAAAATGATTGAGAGTGGAGCCACCTGATCTAGGAAAGAGTCCTTCTGGTACCCCCATACAAAGTTGTACAAAAGCCCTCCGGCCATGATTGCCACCTTCTCTTTGAGCAGGAGTCATGAATCCAGAAGAATTCCAAAATTGCAGCCCCATCCAACATTATAGATGTTAAAACCTCAGAAACAGAAGGGCCAAAACTCAAAGCCATTCAATCTTGTAATCGTTCAGCTGAAGTTTGTTGTTCCTATCTAGAGTCCCACAGCCTCCAGATTCCAAGGAAAGATATTAACAACTTCACTTAGTTCACCAGGGGCTATAACTAGGTATCATCAGCATACTGATGGTACCTTTACCCCATGGTGAAAGATGATCTCAGTCAGTGGCTTTATGTAGATGTTAAATAGGACTGAGCATCAAGCACTGAAGAACCCCACAAAGTAGGAGCTGAGAATTGGGCCTCTTGCTCCCAATCAACACTGACTGAAACCAGCTGTGGAGGAAGGAAGTGAACCAGTGCAACGCCATGCTGCTTAATCCTGGTCCCCAAAGCTGATCTGGAAGGATATCATGGTCATTAATATCAAAAGCTGCTGCTGTGTTGGTCAAGAAAAAAAGAATAGATGTACTCTGCCCATCCTGCTTCCACCAGAGATCATCCAAACGCTGAATCGGTGATGTTTCTATCTGTAAATGGGTCTAAACACTCATAGAAAGGATCCAGGTAATCTATTTCATCTCTTGACCATTTTCTCAACAACCTTCTCTAAAAAGAATATGTCAGCTAAGCTCATGGAACAAGACTGTCCAATTCCTCACATCCAAATAGAAATGGAAAACAAGTAGATTCTGGAGATGGTGTTCTAGTGCAAAGAAGTTTCTACAAGAAAGGCATATATCTCCCTTGCACAACTATTTATAGCTACTTCTTTCTTGAAAAATTTCCCTCAGAATTGTGTGTGTGTGGGCCTGCTTTAAAGAAGAATGCTTTTTTCTTGCCTAGCTATTTACTCACCTGCATGAATTTTTTGATTACTGAAAATGTTCTCTAACTTTGTGTTTAGCAAAATTGGAGTGGACAACTATGTATGCTTCAGCTTCAGATGTTTTTTTTTCATGCTAACATGTCTCTTCATGTGTGAACGTTCTTGCTCTTGTTCATTTTAGGATGCTTTTGTGAAGATAATACGGCATGAAGGTATTCGATCCTTGTGGAGTGGGCTGCCACCTACTTTGTGAGTCTGAAAATTATTAAAATAAAAATCCAGTCAACAGAAGTCTGAGGTCATATACCACTATTACTTCTTTAAAATATTCTTATCTATTCTCTCTCCCTCCCCCAGTTACTAATTGTAAAAAAATGAATTGAGTTTGTAGAATAAAATGCTAAAATTTTCAAACCTCCAGATCCAGAAATCATGGCCTCACCCTCTTTAGGTAACAGTGGAGTAATTCCAGCTGTCATCACCTATCTTCCAAGTATATCTCATCTAGCATTTTCCTTTAGCGAAAGAGAAGTGTTGCATCCTGTACAAATAATCCTTGAGTGATAACTGTAATGGAACCTGCCCATGAAGTCAGGACAACATTAAATGAACTGCTTCAAAGAATGACCAGCCATTCCTGCTCTCCCCTGTGCAGAGGGACTGACTTGTTGATCCCCCACCCAATTAATTGCAAAAACTAAACTTCCTGCCTCCAATCCATATTTTAAAAGCTTATCTTGATTCCAGGCTGAAGAGGAAAGGAATTTTTCTTCAGCTTTTTCCTTTGAATTGGAGAAAAAAAACCTCCAGGAATTTAGCCAATGACATACTTGTAATACATGCAATAAAATGGAGGATGCTGGGTCTTTGCAAATGTTAGCCGTTTGTCTGATTACTGTAGAGGCATTCTGCAGTCTAGTCTTTAAGTTCTAGCTAGGCTCTATCTATCTTTACTTTATATCTATCAATTAAAAAGCAAAACAAAAGAAAAATGAGAATAATGTATATGCAACTTCCTGGGTAAGTGGTTTAGAGCTACAAGATTTCAGTTCTTTCCTAAGAGAGAGAGCTAAGAAAATGTTATTACAAAAAAGGAAGAGAACAAATATAACTCCCTTTTAAACTTTAAAACTTAAATACAAATGTTCAAGATTGTATTGCTGAGGAATTACATAGTTGCCCGGATTGAGGCCAACAAAATGCAGAAGAAATGCTGCAGGCATAGCATAAAATGGCACTTCAGATAGGAATTTATTTGGCAGAATTTTGAAAGAAAGATTACAGGAAGTTCAAGTGGTTGTACAGTAATTTATTGTAAATATTTATATGCTCAACTGAGAGAATGAGAAAAAAACTGAATTACATCAAATCAGGGGTGAAATGTACTTACCTCCCTTACTAGTTTGGAAGTGCACCTTCTGTGCATGCACAAAACCTTCTGCACAAGCGCAGAAGTTAAAAGAACATTACTTCCTGGTTAAAACCAGATTGCCAAACCACAGGGAAAAATTGCTACCGAATTGGGCAATCCGGTCCGATCCAGGAGCATTTCACTCCTGCATCAAATGTACTAGCTTGACTAGAAGCATAATAAAAAGAAACAGACTTTACTTAGCACAGTTATCACAAAAGAAACAGTTCAATCTGAATTCTGAGTAGAACATACAAGTATTTTTTTTTATAGAAATACTGACTCTTTTTGAAGCAAGATCACCTATTTCTTTTTACTTTCCCTTTTTCCTGGAAATTCCAGTTTCACTCAAACGGTCTGGAAAATGATGTCAGTCTCCCTTTTTCTCAGTCTTGGCCTGGCAACTTCTCCAGTTCTGCCTTCGTTTCTTTCAGACAGCTAACATTTTCTGTTTCCAGGATTGAGACAGGATCTGTGCCTAGAACAAAGGGCCATTGCTTCCCATGGAAATGCAAATTCTGAATCTGCAGTTTTAAGAGGAAATATTGAGAATATCAGAGTTCTTTTTGCTGATGAATAGAAGTCCATTTGACCTGCATCCAAAACTGTTCCTACATGGCTTCTAAGAAGTCCATTCTCTTCATTCATCTGGAAAGGATCAGGTGGCCCTAGTTTGGGGCAAACTAAAATATTCAATTGATTGCAGTCCAAATTGTATAATCCTCAAACTTTTGAATATCAGAAGTCCGGAATTAGGTTCTTCAGAAATACAAGGGTTTTTTCCCCTTAGT
Organism: Coluber constrictor foxii; assembly: GCA_038048745.1. Taxonomy (NCBI): domain Eukaryota; kingdom Metazoa; phylum Chordata; class Lepidosauria; order Squamata; family Colubridae; genus Coluber; species Coluber constrictor. Next base: position 80,421,267 of record CM075961.1, read on the forward strand.
GCTGCTTGTTGAATTACAGCACTTTTGATGCAAAATGTTGGAGCTTGATGTGATAAGATAGATATTGAAAATAGATCAGAACTAGTTGAGCTTCTATACGTGTGTACATTCTCTTTTCTTCAGAGTTATGGCTGTCCCTGCTACCGTGATCTATTTCACTTCTTATGATCAACTACGTGATTTGTTGCATGTTAAGCTGAACAGCCAAGGACACTATATCCCACTGGTGGCTGGGGCAGTTGCCAGATGTGAGTTTCATCCATTTTTGTATACTTGCAGGAACTGTAGACTTTGCTGTTGCTTGAAAATTGCTTTAAAGCTAGGGGAGGGAAACTGCCCTTTCAAATGTACATAGCCACTAAGGTTGTGCAAAGCCTTTGAAGCAAGTATTTTGTAAAGTGTATTATGGTAGCTTAAGTGAAACCTCTTGGAGGTTTTAAAGCAGCCACGTCCTTTAAAGGACTTACATGATTCTTTGGAGGGCTGGTCCGCAGCCTTTCAGGCATGGGTTCGTGCACAATCATTTTACTTTGCTGGCAGTACCAACAGAAATGTCGTTTGTGCATAGATATTCATAAGTGGACATCAGACTTTAATATGGCCACAGATGTTTTCTAGAAGATGTGGCCACTTTTAGGATTTGAGAAGTGCTTTGTGAAATGCTTTGGATAGCTATAATATTCTCCTGGGGCTCTGTGGTTCTGCAACATTAAGGTCTGTAGGTTTCAGAATCTTTTTTTAGAGTAATTTAGGACTCTGATAAAACGCTGACCAAAAGTACAAGTTATGAACCAGCATTCTGCCATTCAAATCACTTCTGCCTGAGACTCATTAGGCCCTGAGACTCAATTGTCCTTCCCTGACTGTTATATGATGTTTACATTGGCTTATTTTACTGGGGTATTATACAAAATATTGGTGTAAGATACAGTATATGAAACAGATGGAATATTTGAAATATTTCTGCTTTGTTACATAAGCAGAGATATTAAAAGCTGCTAGTTATGATTTGCTTTATACTCGAACATATTAATTTTTTTTCTAGAACCCCTAGAAAAAATTGTTGCTGTATCATTACTGTCAGATTCAGCTGTATTAGAAACATAATCATAATTGCTTGCTGGAGACTGCTCACTAAATGACATATTTAGTGGGAAATTATGTGTGCACATTGTTTATTCATATCAAGCATCACAATTAAAATAAGGCATATTATACAATGTAAAACGTAAAATATATTTATATATATATATACATATACGTACACACACACACACACACACATAAATGTGTTAAATAGATCTTGCTCAGAAACTAGCAATATTAATTGCATTCTGTCACGCTTACCATGAAATCCTCAAGTGTACAATGATTAGGATATAAAAGACAGGTATACATATGTGTTATTATCTGCATGTGACCACAGTTGCAAAGGGCAGAAGCCACCAGATAGCCCTATTTGTTTTGTGTGTCTCTGGATGTTGCTATACCTGTGAATATACCAGTCTATTCAGTGGTTTACATACTTCTCAGCTTCCGCCAGACCTAGTTCTCCATTGGTTCCATCTGGTGTTGGTTCTTTATAGCTTTCCATAAGTCCACTTTTAAATTTGTCGAAGACTTCTATCAACATAAGGAAGCTTTTCCTGAGTATTAATCTCTGATAAACTGGTTGTAGTGAGAATGGTCTGCACCAGGGCTGTCAAACCCACGGCCTGTGGGCCAGATGTGTCATGCGCTGGCCACACCCATGGCTGGTTTAGTGAAGGGGGGAAAAGTCCTGATATGTCACATGATGCTGCCGTGATGACACAAGTTTGACACCCCTGGTCTACACCTACATGTCTGTATGAATAATGTATATCTGCAATTCTTGAAATTTTCATCTGAAATGCGAGTGAACTTGATACTCTCCTTAAAATCATATTTGTGTCTTAAGTGTAGTTTCTATGTTTAAATATGGTGATAGGACTCCTGTGAGATTAAGTAAAATTGGGTATTTCTATTAACTGCTCCAAAGCATCAATTGCCTTTTGTGACCATAACCAATACTGTGCAATTAATTCTCCCAAGTTAATCGTTGTTATCCACTTCACAGTCAATTTTTAGCCTGGCATTTACAAAACAGTTCTGGTTTCAGTGACTCTCTTACCCAATCCAAGGAAACTGCTGAGCAGGAGAAAGATTTTATGCTGAGCGAGATAGCTATTTCATTAAAACCTCTATTGATTTTCTTGGTATTATAATGTTCAGCCACCTAAGGGTCTACTTTGGTTTCTATGTCAGTGGTTTTTATAAAAGAAACCAATCTTCCACTTTGGTATTCTAGTGGGACCCTGGCCTGAAGCACAAGGACGTAGCATTGTTGGATAAAGTTTGGTTTCTTATGCCAGATTGGGTTTTCTTTCATAGTGGGTGCAGTAACTATGATCAGCCCCTTGGAACTCATACGAACAAAAATGCAGTCTCGTCAGCTGAGCTACCAGGAACTGCGTGTCTGCATCCAGTCTGCAGTGGCACAAGATGGATGGATGTCTCTTTGGAGGGGTTGGGGTCCGACAGTGTTACGGGATGTTCCTTTCTCAGGTATGGATTGAAGAAGGGGATCTGGGTCACTCGCAAGAAGAAGGATTTAAGGAGATTAGAATACATTACAAACAGAGCTGGTATCAGTTGAGAGGAGCATTATTTTAAAGCTGCAGATCTATCAGTTTCTTAGTTGTTAGATAAGGAAGCTGGGCGGTTGCCATGTTGAACACTTTAAAAAAGAAATTTGCATACTTTAAAAAATTACAGAGGAATGGGGTACGATTACATATATAATAACAGCCCTGGTGGCTCAGTGGTTAAAGTGCAGTATTGAAGGAAGACTCTGCCCACGAGCAGGAGTTTGATCCTTTCAGGGCTCAAGATTGAGATCAGTAAAATGAGGACTCACATTGTTGGGGGCAATATGCAGATAATGCCTCAATATTGTAAACTGTCCAGAGAGTGCTGTAAAGCATCATATAAGCCTAAATGCTATTGTTATACAGCCCACAGGAACCCATTTTCACTTCAAAGTTAATCTTCCATAGTGGTAAATAAGAGTTTGCCTAGGTCTCCAGTCCATTCCTGTCTGGGCAGTGGAAGTCATTTCTGATTTTTCCAGTAGTCTTCTATTAGTCTAATCTAATAGTCTACTTAGTCTGACTAACTTAATTTGAGGAAAACTACCCCATAGTGTTACTTTACTGGGAGAGCTACAAACTGTACAAATGACCATACCTTCTCTTATATGCAGAGAAAAATATGGTGAGCTAATACCTTCAACCTCTTTCCATTTTCCTCATGTTTCCCTTTCTCTTGCTTCCCCGCAGCTCTGTATTGGTATAACTATGAACTAATGAAAGATATGCTGCGTGGACAGTTCTGTCTTGATGAAGCCACTTTCATGATTAGTTTTGCAGCTGGAGCTATTTCTGGCATGGTGAGTTCCAGAGCTTTATAGACCTTTGTATAAATGTGAAAACTTGAGATCTACCTGTGATCCAGAATATGCTGGAATTGCATGAACCTTATAATAGGCAATGAAGAAGAAGCTGTAGGCTTTAGATGCAGCACTGCTGTAATTCCCACTGGCTCAGTTATCAACAAATAAAGAGGGTTCCTGAAAATTGTATTCTAGAAGTTCCCAGCCACTGGCCATGTTGGTCAAGCCAGTAGCCAGGCCTATAAGTACATATGAAGGGTCCTTTTACAGATGGAAATCAATTTTAGTTAATTTTAGTGGATCCTATCAGTAGCATCTTCATTTTCACTGCTGAACAGCCCAGCTATTTATGTCTAGACCTAGTTTTATTTAGTAAAATTACTTTCCACAACCATTAGGTTGTGTTAGAGTCTGAAATTTCTGCACTTAAACCCAGAAACTAACAATCTTACTTTAAAATTATACTGTTCATTGAGTGGTGGAAGTCAACACATCTTAATACATCTTTCTGTTAAAAGCACATAAGGCTAGTTCAACTGGGCACACTAGGAGAAGAAAGTTTTTAAGTCAGCTTCGCATCAAAAGTTTTTATCAGTTTTAGAAAGGAGTATGTAACTTAAATCTTGACAGTAAACATTTGTCCTTTCTTACCAGAATGGCAATACTTGCCCTCAGTTTTCATAGAGTGTTTAAAATTAATAGAGTATACTATTTTCAGCAGTAAGTAGTGTTCAAGTTAAAAACCTGAGATGAAATATTCTATATAGAAAATTTGCTTTCATTTGCTTTTCATATTGTAAATGTTGTACAGATAGTGGCTAATAGAATATCCTCCCTGTTCTCCAGGTGGCTGCTACTTTGACTTTACCCTTTGATGTTGTAAAGACCCAACGACAAATTGAGCTGGGAAACATGGAGACACTCCAAGGTAAGAAGTGAGCAGCTGCCAAGGATAATGGATAACTGTTGAACAGTAGATAGCTCCTTTGAACATATATTCCTATACTTGAGTTAATAGTGGTGGGAGGAATTTACAATTGATAGAGGATTGAATTTAAAAGTCAGGGGGGAAAAAGAAGACAGAGAACGGTGAACTGAAGAGGCAATCCTAGCTCATTGACAAGAAAGATCACTTTAACTTTCGATCAAAAAAGTTTACCTCTGGTTCTTATTCACATGTGAAAAGCTGCAGGAAAGAACCAATCAAATTCCATTATATTCAAGTTTGATTTTTCACAATTATCTTGGCCAAGTGAATAATTTCCAGAAGAAGGTCCAGTAGGTACCAGTTTCTTATCTGACAGAATTTGCTTGAAATTTTGCCTGTCCAAGACAACAATCATGTTTCTCTAAAGTATTTGCAATGTGTTTCATAGCATCTAGTTGGAGGAACATTTTAGCAACAGACTGGTCTGTCTTGGTGAGAAAAAAGGCTTCTTTGGCTTGATTGTAATTAAAATAATCTCATTAACATGCTATGTCTGTGCTGAAGAAGAAGCTATGTGGTGGATTGAAAAAAAAGAGACGTCATTCTGTGCATGCCCTATATAGAAACTGTTTTGTAATTTAGAGTGGATGGTTGCATGATTAATGCTACCAAATTGCTATACACTCTGTATGGGGAACATTGATAGAGAGGACAAATTTTCCAAAAAGAAAAAAAAAAGGATTTTCTTATAGTGCCCCCACTCACACTCATGTGTACATGATTATGTGTAACCTAACATATGAAACTCATATATGAATACAGGCCTGCAAATATGAAAATGTAATATAACAATCTGTATAGTAGTTGATTTGTTGACTACTTACTCTTCTTGCTCAGTTACCACTCGCAAATCCTCATCAACTTGGCTACTTATGCAAAAGATTTGGGCAGAATCTGGAACACGAGGGCTCTTTACAGGTGATATTATCTAATTTTATACTAAAATCTCTACTTTAACCTTTGGGCAAGATGGGCTTGTTGGTGGTGAAAATTATGGCTGTCTATAATCTTGTACTCTTAAACCCCTCTATAATCATTAAAACAATATTATTTCTCTGCTTTTGACTGTGTTAATGTGGTTTGCATAATGTCAGTGCGGTCTGACAACTAAATTTAAAAGAAGATAAACATTCATTTGTGTTTCTGCAGCTGTCATTGCCAGACTAGACGATTGTCACTATAGAATTCCCTTTCCTCATCTAAATCAAGAAAAACGATGAGAGGGGAAGGGCAATCAACTACTAAACCCTTCAGTTCACTATCAGCAAAAAGACAGGATTTGTATTTGGCAAGATGTATTTACTTGTCCTCTTTCTCCCTTTCCTGTACTTTCCTTCCAAAATTCATATAGGTTTTCTGCCTCGTGTTATCAAGGTGGCTCCAGCCTGTGCTATCATGATTAGCACATATGAATTTGGCAAGACCTTCTTCCAGAAAATGAACCAGGAACGGCAGTTAAGTAGTCTATGAAGCCTATAAACAGAGCTTTGGATGGTAGCCTCCAGATGGACCAAAGAAATACTGATGGCAAGAGAAAGGACACATTTTGATAGATGCAAAAAACCAAACAAAACCCCAATTTGTGAATAGAGTTGGATATAAAAGCAGATCCAGCTGTGAATAATATTAATCAAAATTGAGAAGACCACATAACCAATAAATCTCTTCCTTGCTTTCCTTATAGGATTTCTCATTCATCAGGCAAATTCCAGGTGCCTTTAGCTAGCTTCTGGTCTCCTATCTTTCTTTTTCTTGATGGACAACAACTAAGCCTCTTGGCTTTAAACCCTCTCCTCCTTAGATACTGACAAGATTGGATGCTATAACTTTTGACTTACTTGAAGAGGAGATGCTCCAGTTGTGTTTAAACCAATTGAATAGAATGATCCTGGAGTGTTGGGATTGTTGGCCAGTTGAAAAAGGAAAAAAAGGGGAGAAAACAGCCTAGCATTGCCATGCCCACTGCTTCATTACTGTTATTATTATTATTTTTGGTAGGCCTTCAGAAAGTAAAAGTTGCTGGTAAACAGCAGATGTTTCCATCTGTATCTTAATTTTCAAAGGTTCTATTGGCCTGCATGCTTCTTCTTGTTTTTTTACCTGACTTTTCCTATGCATGACAAACATAGTTGTCTGAAGTTGCAATCCTACGCTGGACTTTGACAGCTTTGAATAGAAACACTGATTTTTAACACTCAGGTTTTGCCTAGCTCTTCCCTTCACACTATCACGAACAGTTTGAATTCTGAAATCTTCACATTGAGTAGCATGAATGAAAATGAATTAGACTCCTGTTCTCTGGTTCAATATTTGCTATATTGAAGGAGAGCTGAGAATAGCCGGCCAAGGTTTGCTTTGATGCCAGATATCTTACGTAGCATCATTAGCAGTTGATAGTCTTTGTCCATTTTATGTTATTAATTTATGTGCCTGTTGCTTACATATTTGTGGAGGGGGGAAAGCTGAGCTTTTTATTTCTTGAATAAAATTCACTTTTTTTAGCAAAACAACAGTAAACATTACTTGATTGTTGATATGTCTTTCTGTTGAGTTTTTCTTTCCTTGCATCCTCATCAGATACCCTTAGATTTTATTATAAAGATCACTGTTTTTGAGATCTCAGATCTTTTGACCAAGCTCTTGGAGTTTAGGAAGAACACTGAAGAGTATCATTTTCTGGTATTACTTCAAATCTTGGAATGACAGTCAAAAAAACACAGATGATAAGTTTAAAGAACAAAATACGTTATTGGAATTGATGTATGAACACAATAGAACTACAAGTTGTTTGATGGGATGTAGAAAAATATAGTGAATCATTCTAAAATAATCAAATTTAATGAGAATGCCCTGTTTCCAGTGCTTAATGGGATGGGGAGAAACAGGCTCAGACTCAACCCATCCAAGACCGAGTGGCTGTGGTTTCCGACGTCCCGATATAGTCATCGCTGACTATTGGGGGCGAATTATTGGCCCCCACGGAAAGGACTCGCAACTTGGGTGTCCTCCTGGATTCACGGCTATCTTTAGAAGAGCACTTGACAGCCGTGACCGGGAGGATTTTTCATCAGGTTCGCCTGATCCGCCAGTTGCGTCCCTTTCTAGATCGGAACTCTTTACACACAGTCACTCATGCCCTCGTCACCTCCTGTCTGGACTATTGTAACGCTCTCTACATGGGGCTCCACTTGGGGAGCACTCGGAGGCTCCAACTGGTGCAGAGTACGGCCGGGTGGGTGGTTATGGGAGCGACGTGATGCTCCCATGTAACAATTCTCCTGCACGAGCTGCACTGGCTCCCGGTGGTCTTCCGAGTGCGCTTCAAGGTTTTGGTTATCACCTTTAGAGCGCTCCATGGCTTAGGACCTGGTTATCTACGGGACCACCTGCTACCACCAATAGCCTCCCACCGGCCAGTACACTCCAATAGAAAGGGGCTCCTCCAGGTGCCGTTGGCCAAACAATGTCGACTGGCGGCCCCCAGGGGGAGAGCCTTCTCTGTCGGAGCACCTACCATCTGGAACGAGCTCCCCCCCGGAGATACGGAGGATCCCGGATCTGCGCACCTTCCGTCACGCGCTCAAGACTCATTTATTCCATCAAGCCGGCCTGATCTAAGTCTGTCCCCTTTTTAAATTGGAAATTTTAATTTGTTTTAAATTATGAGGGTTTTAAATTTGTCTCAGCCAAATTATTTAATTCGTTTTTATTCTATTTTAAATTTTTGTATATGTGTTTTATCTTAAGGCTGTTCACAGCCCTGAGTCCTTCGGGAGTAGGGCGGTATATAAATCTAATAAAATGAAAAATGAAAAAAAAAAGTGGCCTCTGGCAACAAAAAGTATGTCTTTAATCTTTAAAACTCTTTATCTAGTGAGAACTACCATGATTAGAGGAATGCATTTGATTCCTAAATAAAATGATGTTCTTTTTAGTTTTTTTGTCTCACTCTGACAGGCTGATTCACTTGAATTACACATAAATATATTTTATTGTACAAACAAAAAGAGGAAATTTTGTTTCAGTGGACAAGTTTGCAAAACATGGTAGACCAGGCTAAATTGGAATTTGCTTTAATATAAGATGTAAACTCAACTATTGTGTCAGTGTGTTGGATAAACCAGGCCACAATGGGATTTCTTTTTGTCATTTATGAACAAGTTTAGTATATTATGTGTATGTAGATCATATGTCTTTGCAATACCAGCAGTAAATCGTTAGGTCTCTAATAGTGTTGTTTCAGCAAACTGAAACCTTCCTTATCACCACTGTGCAAACTGTTAAAATCTTGAGCACCCCAAGTATAATAGTTGTTGCACATGAGGCCAGTAGATGAGACCACTGGCATGACAGGAATGCAAAGAAATGGGTACAATAACATTATTAATATATTAGAAGATAAAAAAGAATGCAAATAAGAAATGTTTTAAGGTGCAAAATATATAGTCGATAAGGAAGAAGTTATTTTGAATGTATGTAACTTTCTGTTGCTCGTATAGTTCATATTTTCCAGATGGGAGAATCTGATGGTGGATAATTTGGGATATGATACAATACATTCCTTTTGGCTTCTGTATGACTTCCTTTACTCTTAAACATTTTAATGACTTTTTCCCTCACACAACAAGCAGATAATTACTGCTGGGCCATGAACATTTCTTTTAATCCAGTTTTGGTTTTGAGAGCTGGTAGTGTATATTGGCTAAGACCAAAAGTTTCTCAGCCTGTGGACTTCAGAAACACAGAAGATAGCCCCTAGTATGAGTTGAATTTATTTTAACAGCCATAGGAAATCTTATATGACATCGTGATCACAGGTGTTGTATTGCTGATCCTGTCGTATATTGTGAGCCTCAGAAGATTTACATAGTCAAATTCTAGGAAATGTTGCATTGGGATGAGATTCTCCTAAATAATCTTGGCAGCAATAGGAAACTATTGAGTTTCATGCATCCACCATCAGCTTATCAATTGGTCTTGAGCAATTCCCCATTCTTTCAGCAATATGCAGATAATAGCTTATGAGAATATGTATGCCTAAAACAGTGGAGTTTGTCTGGTTCACTCGAGCCAGTGTCCTAAACATACACAAATCGTAACTAGCAACATAGGCTAAGTTTGCAATGCTCATAAGCACAGCCAGTTTATCTCTCAGTACTCTAAATGGGAGAAATGTGAATTCCCTCACCACCCACATAAACATACCAAAGGTTTTCAGTTATGGCTTTGTAATTTTGACAATACTGTCATTATTACAAGGTTATGGGAAGAAGCTCTTCCCTTTTGTGTTACACATAACCGTTGAGACTTGTGTTTACTTGGAAGGAGGAATGGGAAGACTAAGTGACTTGTCCCATTGTTGACACAGTTGGTCACTGTTGAAATTGTTAGTGACTGCAGAATTTAAAAACCCAGCCTGGATTTGTTACCAGAAAATAAGCATCAATAAGCATTGTCTTGTCAACTCCTTAATTTGATTTAATGTCTGTCTGTTCTAACAATCTCACTAGGTGGTACCAGTCAGTTTCTCAGTTCTGGTCAGTGACAATCTTGATTTATCCTGGAGTAGATTTTTAATGTTTGTCTTGCTGCTTCAGAACTATGGCACAGATCAAAAGTCAAGATATAAATATTGGTTCTTCTTCAACTTCCAATGTTCTGTCCCTAGAGCAGAAATTTCCAATGGGATAGCAACATGCAGGACAAAACATGTTGGAAATAGACTCATTCAAGAGTGGCAGGACCAAGGAAGACACAAAAATGATTCTTGTGCTGCAAAGTTATCCAGGAATCTGAAGCTGCCTTGAATTCCCTTTCTGTAATACGATGAACCAAAACAGATCCTGCAGTTGTCTTTGAAGTGCGGCAGTGGGTTTAACATGGGTAACAAATTATCTCCCTTCCCACAACTAAGTCTTAAAATGCTGTTTTCAGGAACACAACCACAGAGCATTCACTTCAATGAAAAGGGACAGATAGAGGACCAGGCAATTTCCTTGTCCATTGTGCAAATCTTCACATTGAACGATGTGAGGCAGCTTTCAACTTGTAAAAGATCTTTCTGCCTCTGGCAATAGACAGGATTTTTTCTTAAATGTTGTTTTGCAAAGGCAGCCACCTTTTGGCAATCTCAACCATATATAATATACATTACATATATACAGCATCATGTTACAAAAGCGCTTTTTGTTGCCAATCCTTCCATTTTCTGACAGAGGGGGTGCTTTCTCAATTTTTTTTTTCTCTGCTCCCAATTTAAGGAAGAAAGTCTGGGTTTCTAAGAATATTTTGATGAGGAAGCAGACACGTTGCCCTTTTGCATCAAGCTGGATAAATGGTTCAGTTGCCCTCCCCACCTACTGAAATCAAGCCAACGGGGCTTGACTCAAGATGTTTTGTCCACCCAAAATCTCCTTCATAGACATTTTAAAGATTTATGAGAATAGTCGTCTGCTGTCTCAGCTGGGACTATGAGCAGGGCTAGGCTCTGTGCTGTCGCTCACCAGACATTCATTGGATTTTAGGCTAGCTAAAGACTTGCAGCTAGGCAGAGAGGCCAAAGATCCACAGAGGCCCAACATTGATGGAGTTGGGTCCTTTCCTGCAGAGAGAAGAAGAGAGGGAGGGGTTTAAAATGAGGGTAGACCACCACTGAGAACATGGCTGGCCTATACTCCAACAAGGGGCACAGCTAGATTAAAAGCTAAAACTTTCCCTGTGTTGAATTTCCACCTTGGCTTAAAAAAGAAATCTATTGATAACTTTTGAGCAGTCTGAGGTCGCACATGGCAGGCAGTGCCACCTTCTATAATTCGTTAATAAATTATTAATAACTCCTCAATAAAAATTCATTAACTTTATTGAAAGATTAAAAATTTGGAGCTTAATCCAAAAAACAGCAGTTGTAACTTGAAAAATTAATTACATATTTGTTTTAGAGATAGAGAGACAGAAGGCTGGCATCGCTTAAGATGGATGTTCATGTTATTTGAATAGTATCCCTAGAAAGGAGAAGACTGAGAATACAGAACAGAATTATGATTCTGCAGAGAAGCCATTCTTCTGCATGTTATTGGCATGAGTGGGCCTCTTGATTGAGAAAAGACAAATTTCAAGACAAAATGCAAATAATGGCGGATAATCTCATCTTGGCATCAATTTGAAACTACTAAATGCTATGTCCAATGTTTTGTCCCGAACATCAATTTAAAATGATTCTAATGTTTTAATAATTCAAACAATAAAAATAATTGTTTAAAGCATAAAATATAAAAGGCTATTGAATTCTAATATATTCAGGGTAGTTTGAACAGAATTACAATATATATTGGAAGGTCAACTGGAAAAAGGTAAGCGCAGAGGGAGATGGAACAACAAAGCCTATTTTTGCTTTATTTCTAAATGTGAAGTCACTGAAAGCGCTATAGACAATGCTTAATGGGAAATAGAACTTATGGTTTGTGAGGAACCACTGTTATTAATTATTGGAACTATTTATTTCTTGAAACTAATAACTGTTTTGCATACATTATGCAGAAAACGGAGTGTGATTTCATAGTCTCCGTTTGATTTGAGCCAACACCAAGAATCTATCTTCTGTAACATACTTGCCTTGGAAAATATTAATTATGGGACTCTAAAAATTTTCAGAATTGTCTTATCAAAGTTCTCTGTGGGAGCCAGTATTCACATACATAGAAGGGAAAAGAAAATGTGAAGGGCAAGCTGTGGTATGTCTTACTTTTTAAAGTAAACCATTTTGGGGTTAACAAATACTAAACCACAGATGGCTGAGCAGAACAATATGTTTGGGTTCAGAAAACATTAAGCCAAATGAAATGACACAAGGGCTTTGAGTGATGTTCAGCTCTAATCATAAATATTTCCCAAGACTATGCAAACTCTTACCCAGTGGCCCCCAAGGTTCCCCTTCATGCTTCCCTTCACCCATCCGTTGTGAATCAGAACTCAAGCTTATTTCTGTGGAGAGTTGATCTGTGCTCATGAAGCTGTGCCTGGAAAAAAGAAAAAAGAATTGGGAGACATCTCTGAACTAAATCCCAGAATGTGTACGTATCCAGTGTGGTATTCTGATGATAACGATTGAGATCTGCCGGCTCCCCTGTCCTACCTAACTTCATTTTAATATATAAATGATAGAGATAGTGAGTGGCTACAAACCATTGCTTTGTTTGAAAGTGACCATCTATTAAAAAAAAAGGGAAGGTGAATGTCAGAGGACATTCTGGAAGCATCTTTCACTTTGATTTTTTTTTTTTTTTTTTGCAATGGGTGGTTTATAATTGACCTTGATCATGCCCATCACATGAGCTGTGTTTAAAGGGTTCATAACTTGGTCTCATAATTCCAAAGGCACCCCTGCCAAGACTTGATATAGAAAATCTTGAGCTGGCTGCCAGAAAAACATCCCATGGCTATATAATTCTGATGTGTACAGGAGGCACATCTTAAAACAAGGCAACCTATGTAGCTACTGAAATCAGACTGTTTTTCAGGCAGACTCAGTGAATTTTTTAGCCACAATGCAACTTCGGTTTGCAATTGCCCACCTCTGGTAGGATTTCCAAAAGAAACCTATTTCCATGGATAAAATGTTTCCTAGATAATGAAGGCACACTCTAAATTAGGTGATGGCCTTAATCATTTTCCAAGAACATCAATGTTCGATGCTTTCATTCTGAAAAAAAAAAATCAATTTTCTGCTTCTCTTTAAAAACAGATTGGCTATTTTAGTAAGACAAATTGAAACCAGAGAAAAGTTAGAAGGGGTTTATTATGGTTCAATTATTTGCTTAAGTTGACCTAGACTGAGCAAATAAAGAATTAGATGTGGAACAGAGATAGGCAATATTTTAGTGGAAAGATGCTACACAAGTTTTGGGGCGTGTGAAGGGCTGTGATAAGCAAGTTAGTGATGAAAACAGAAATGGGGGAAAAGATTAGATTATTTTCCATGAATTTTAAACTTACTGAAAAGTGTAAAACTTATTTCTTGTCTTGAAACGGAGGAAACATGCACCACAGATTTTCAGCAATTGTGGTGAGGATGCAATAGACCTTAGAGAAAAGGTTACATCTTTTAGACACACACTAACCTCCTGAATATCTTGGCTTCTGCATGGCTTTCATTACTGTTCAGAGTACCCAAAGAGGGCCACTGGTTCACCAAGGGTGCAGACATCTCCTTGGAGAGTTGGACAAATTGGCTGTTGTCTGAAGGAATGAGGCCCGTCCTGAGGGCAGAGCAGGAGGAGGGAAATCTGATTGAGGAGGAGGGAATGCAACCTGTCACCTCAAGGCAAGGAACCAGAGAAAAGCACTGTGTCCATCTTCCCGCTTGACTCAGAATCCAGTTTTAACAAACCTTAGACCCCCATCTCCTAGGACAAGGGGAAATGGATTCCATTTGGGCATATTTATTAGTGGCAAAGAGAGTGGGATTGGATCTTACTTACAGCTGCTCTTGCAATTCCAGGATGATCCCTTCCAATTCCCGTTTCTCTAACTGATTCTGCACCTTCACCTCTTCCAGCCTTAACTTCAGGCGCTTGTTCTCTGCCTCCAGATCCTTGAGTTGTGACTCTCTCAACCGAACTAGCTCTTCTAGATAGCCCTGGGACACAGCAAATGAAGGGGAAAGGGAGAAAAATTAATTCCTATGCAGTAATACAATCAAATTGCCACACAATTAATGGATTATTGGAGTAAACTGCAAAAACAGCCAATAAGCAAGAATTTTTAAAAATGACTTGAACTGCTAGCCTCTTTTTAGACTACTGATTTAATAACCTACAAAAGTCGTATCAGGACTGAACTGCCTAGCATACCAAAACTATTAGTAATAAATCAATAAACCAACAGGTGGCTAAAAATCTTAGTAAATATAAGCCTTTAGAAAGCAAATTAAAAAGTATTGCACCAAAATACATGTTTTCTACACCAGGTAATCCTTAAAAAGGACATTTCAAAGTTTTGGCAACCACAATATGGGTTCCCAGTTGTGTTTTTGACAAAGAAAAGCATAAAGAAGGACTTCTGAGGGATTTCTTTAGCATGTAATCCAAAATCGTGTGTCTTTGGTACATAACAGTAGGAGCTATGAAATGATTTAAAGTGGCAAAAAGTATTTTGTGGAGTTAATTATAATCAAAGCTTTAGAAAAGCCTTCCCTAACAAGTTGTCCCTTGGATGTATTCCTTGAGAAGAGGAGGAGGAGGAAACCAAACATATATGAAGAATTGTCTGTCTGGTAAGGTAATCAATATACTTTAATTAACTCCTGAACTGGTTACAGATTCTGAACAGATAACTATCTTAACCTATTGCAAAATTTCCTGTAATCTGGTGATTTCCAATTATATTGGGCTATAATTTTTATGTCACCAAACACTGCCCATAATCCAATACATTTAAAGTCACCAATGTAGAAGAACCCTGGTATCTGATTTTTCTCAATGGGAAGTTTCTTCTCCAATACTAATACCATCTTAAGAGCAAAAATTTTCCATATGGTGCAGTCATGTTGAAATCACTCTCCGTGTCTACCCTGCATCCATTAGCTTTTCTTCATGGAAGTTTTATTTAGATCTATTAAATTCTCAGCCCCTCCTGGAAAACCTTCCTTTGATTTTTTTTTTTTTAACTTCAAAAGGCTGATTTTAAAAGTCCTGTGGAGCTCCGGAGGGGCTCCTTTGTCAGTTTTCTCTCTCTGAGGCTGGAGCACTATTTTTAAATCTCGCTCCAATCTCAGATGTGCAACCTTGAACATTTCCATGCCTTTTGAGACATCTTGCTTTTATGCCAAGTATAGATTTGACCCTCAGAGCCCTATGCTCATGGTACCTTTTGTGCATAGACGATGCGAAACTTCTGCTCTATCTTGCGCCATTTAATATACCAGCTGTCTTCTGCGGTCACTAATGGTAAGTAAGGGTGGTCAGGAGAGCTCTCTTCACTGGTACTGCTCTCCAAGCTGCGCCGGTCCTCTTCATCACTTAGGTAATCATAACTAGAGAGATTGAAGTTTACTGCAAAAAAGCGACTGAAATGGGATGCACAATTTAATGCTAGAGTCTTCCATTTCCATTTCAAGGCAGCAGTGCTATATTTTAGTGATCCCAATAAGAATGGCCTGAGGCAGGTTTTTTCAAGGAATGTCTTGTGTACCTGTCCGACATAGATATATCTAATCACTTCAAATCCCAAGAATACTATTCTGAAAACTTCCATTAAAAAAAAATTAATCTACAAAAAGAATGTTAATGCATTCTGTTCTACCTGTTCTGCTACTTATTTATCTTCACAGGAACGGTTGTTTTTGTTAATATGCAAGGGCATTCATAATTTGTTCCCTGTCATCTTATGCAAATTTATTATCAGAAGGGATATAATTAACTTTGCCACCTCAGTACCTTCTCCAATTATGATGATGATGATGATGATGACCCAATCTGTGGAGCCAGTTTAGAGTGTGTTACTTTTTTTTTTTAATTGAAAAAGTTTTACAATACAAAATTTTTTCCCCTTTTTTCACCCTTCCCCCACCCCCACCCTCCCATCCCCCCCAACCTCCCCCCAACCCCACCCCCTCCCTCCCCATCCCACCCCTGACTTCCGCTACACATTTCTTAAAAAAAAAACAGCAAGAATTTATAACGACAAGAAAAGCAAATACTATTATATATTCAATTCTACATTGAGAGGAAGAGAAAGGAAAGAAAGAAAAGAATTTAAAAAAAAATAAAAATAAAAAAAAGCCCATAAACTTAGATATTTATCTAAAATTAACAATATTACAATAAAAAAACACCCAGAGAATAACCATTATAGTATTTAACCTAATTTAAAAACAAAGAAAAGAGAAAGAAACATTACTAAGATTACTAATCATATGCCATACTCAATCCCGTTACTTTTTTTTTTTTAATGGGAGACTTTCCTGTAAATTAAGCATGCATATCTTCAACTCTGAACAATCAAATTTACATTTCTAGCCTTGGAAAACCTTCTGCCATCCAGCTCTGTAGCCTAATCCTAATGACACAAGGCAACATTAGGAAAACTCATTACCTCTGTGTAAACTTCAGATATGGAGTATAGTCGATTACCACTGGTGTCTTACCATCCATAATTTCCCCTTTGAGGCAGAAACTGTAAAAAAAATCAAGGTAGGATTTAATTATTTATAAAGATCCCTCTCTCTGGAGTACCTACCTTAGATAGTTTAGGGCAATATCACAATTCTAATATCAGTTGGTCACACATACTCCACAATAGTGTTTATTTGATTTTATGTGCAAAGGCAATCAAATGTAGTTCATTCAATAGGTATATCATGGAAAATACAATGCTTACCCAAAGTAACAGTGTTTATCCAGACAAAAATGTTTATTTTTGAGGGCATCAAGGTACCTGAAGTCTATAGCACTGAGGCCAATCAGCATTCCTGTAAGGACAGTCGATTCTTCTCGCAGCATTATTGCTCCATCGTCATAAAATCTCCTACAGAGGGAGAGGTGACGAAAGAGAGATGTTCTTGATTAAATAGGGATAAATGTGGAAAAAGAAATGGGAGTTGTTATTCATTTCATTTCATTTATTAGATTTATATACCGCCCTTCTCCTTGCGGACTCAGGGCGGTGAACAGCCAAAAGTAAAAAACAAATTTTACAAAAGTTAAAACAATTATTAAAAGCAACTAATATAAAATTTGGTCCATAAATTTAATACAGTTCAATTAATATTTAATATCAACTCTAAAAATTAACTATGGGATCAAGCCAGTCCGGCTAACTGGAAAAAGTAAGTTTTTAAGGCCCGATGAAAAGTCCGGCGGTCTGAGATCGTTCGCAACTCTGGGGGAAGATCATTCCAGAGGGTGGGAGCTACCACAGAGAAGGCTCTCCCCCTGGGAGTTGCCAGCCGGCATTGCCTGGCTGGCAACACCCTAAGGAGGCCCTCTCTGTGGGAGTGAACCAGCTGGTGGGAGGCAATTGGTGGCAGAAGGGGTCCCGTAAGTACCCTAGTCCTAAGCCATGGAGCGCTTTAAAGGTGATCACCAACACCTTGAAGCGCACCCGGAAGTCCACCGGCAGCCAATGCAGCTCACGCAGGAGAGGTGTCACATGGGAGCGCCCTGTCACTCCCATAATCCCCCGCGCAGCCGCATTCTGCACCAGTGGAGGCCTCCCGGTGCACCCCAAGGGGAGCCCCATGTAGAAAACATTACAATAGTCCAGGCGAGAAGTGATGAGTGCTTGAGTGACTGTGCGTAAGGAGTCCTGATCTAGAAAGGGTTGCAACTGGCATATCAGGCGAACCTGATAAAAAGTCCCCCTGGCCATGGCCGTTGTATGCTCCTCTAAGGACAGCCGTTGCTCCAGGAGGACGCCCAAGTTGCAAACCTTTCTGTGGGGGTTAGTGATTCACCCCCAATAACCAGCGATGGCATCAGCCGGCTATATCGGGACGCTGGCAGCCACAGCCCCTCGGTCTTGGAGGTGTTGAGTTGAAGCTTGTTTCTCCCCATCCAGACCCGCACGGCCTCAAGGCACTAGGACATCACTTCCACGGCATCGTTGGCATGGTCTGGGGTGGAGATGTACAGCTGAGTATCATCAGTGTACTGATGGAACTCCACCCCGAAACCACGGATGATCTCGTCCAGCGGCTTCACATAAATGTTGAACAGGAGCAGCGAGAGGACCGATCCTTGTGGCACCCCACACAATAGGTGCCTCGGGGTTGACTGCTAACCCCCTGTCAACACAGATTGTGACCGGCCGGAGAGATAGGAGAACCACTGCAAAACGGTGCCCCCCCACCCCCAATCCCTCCAACCGGCGCAACATAATACCATGGTCGATGGTATCAAAAGCTGATGAGAGGTCTAACAGGACCAGGATAGAGGAATAACCCCTATCCCGAGCCCTCCAGAGATCATCCACCAACGCGACCAATGCCGTTTCGGTGCTGTACCCAGACCTGAAACTGGACTGGAGCGGGTCTAAATAGACAGCTTCATCCAGGTACTGGGGGAGCTGCCATGCAAGGAAGTGAAGGTTGGAGACTGAATGGTAATTAGCCAAAATAGCTGGATCCAGTGAAGGCTTCTTGAGGAGGGGCCTCACCACCGCCTCCTTCTAGGCGGCCGGTAGGGCACCCTCACTCAAAGAAGCGTTAATAATCTCCTGGAGCCAGCCTCGTGTAACCTCCCGGGAAGCCAGCACCAACCAGGAGGGACATAGGTCCAATAAACATGTGGTCGCGTTCAGTCATCCCATAATCCTGTCCACGTCCTCGGGAGCCACAGGATCGAACTCCTCCCAGATAACACTCTCAGGACCTGCCTCAGTCATCTCATCTGAACTAACCCAGTCAGCAGCCAGATCTTCCCGAATTTTGAGTTATTTTATCATCCAGATATTGAACAAAATCCTCAGCTCGACCCTGTAAGGAGTCATCCTGCGCTCCCAAATGGAGGAGGGAGCAGGTCACCCTAAACAGGGCGGCTGAGCGATTATCTGATGACACGATAAGAGCAGCAAAATAGTTAGATTTTGCCGCTTTTATCGCCACTAGGTAGGTCTTAATATGAGACCTTACCAGTGTCAAGTCAGATTCAGATCGGCTGGCCTTCCAACCGCTCTCTAGGCATCTTTTCTGGCGCTTCATCTCCCTCAGCTCCTCGGAGAACCAAGGAGCTAAATGAGTTTGGCGCCGGGTCAGAGGCCGCAAAGGCACGACGCAGTCCAAGGTCCCGATGGCTGCCCTATCCCAGGCGGCCACCAGGTCCTCAGCCAAGTCATGAGCCAGTGTCTCAGGAAATGGCCCAAGCTCCATCTGGAATCTATCAGGATCCATCAGGCGCCTGGGGCGGAACCACCTGGTTGGTTCCGCCTCCCTGCGACAGGGTGCAGCGGTCAGAAAGTCAAGTTGAAGGAGCCAGTGGGCAAACCATGACAAGACAATTAATGCCTATATCCCCTATATCGAGACCACTCAACCACTGACCAGAGATAAAAACTAGATCCAGGGTGTGTCCACCCATGTGAGTAGGGCCATGAATTACTTGGGTCAGGTCCATGGCCATCATGGAAGCCATGAACTCCCGAGCTATCTCAGATGTTTCACCAATAGATGGCAGATTGAAATCCCCCAAGACCAAAAGCCTGGGGGTATCAATCGCCACCTCGGCTGTGACATTGAGCTCGGGCAGGGTTGTTGCCACATGGCAAGGAGCCAGGTACGCGACCAACAGACCCATCTGCCTCCCACAACCCCACTTCACAAAAATGGACTCACACCCGGCTATCTGAGGTACAGTGGCCTCCCTCGAATCAAGACCTTCCTTTATAATGACCGCTACTCCACCGCCCCTGCCCTGAGCTCTCAGCTGATGGAATGCGTGGAAACCTGGTGGGCACATCTCCACGAGGGGAACCCCGCCTTCATGGCCCAACCAGGTCTCTGTAATACCAGCCAAGTCCGCACTCCCCTTTTAAAGAAGGTCACATATGAGGGGGGCCTTATTTACTATGGACAACAGCAGCCGGAGCTTTGGGTCCTGAGACTCTGAACAACCTGGGGAACAGGAAGAGCTAAGGGGATTGGGGCACGCAATCGCTCGAAGATAGCAAGTGTGTGTCCCCACCACACGATGCGGCCCCCTGCTCCTGCCATATCTGCCCCTCCCACACAGCATATTAATAGAAAAGCCCTCAACAGAGGGCTCTCTAGGATCCCTCTTACCTCCAGATGTTATCCCATATCTTCTACAGGTAGTCTTCAACTTATGACCACAACAGAGCCCAAAATTTCTGCTGTTAGGTGTGACATGTTAAGTGAATTTTGATCCATTTTATGACCTTTCTTGCCTTGGGGGTTAAGTGAGTCACTGCAGTTGTTAAATGGTTGTTAAGTGAATATGGTTTCCCCATTGACTTTGCTTGTCAGAACTTTGCAAAAGGGATTTGCGTGACTCCAGGACACTGCAACCATCATAAAGTTTAGTCAGTTGCCGAGCATCTGAATTTTGATCATTTAAATATGTGGACGCTGCAATGGTTATAAGTGTAAAAAATGGACATAAGTCACTTTTTTCAGTGCTGTTGTAATTTTGAGAGGTCATTAAATGAACTGTTGTATATCGAAGACTGTATTACAAATATGGAAAAAAACAAAATAGGTACATTTACATACTTCTCCCTTAGAGTAGAAAGGAATACACACAATGCATATAGACAGATAGTATAAGGTCATCCCATGTCAAAATTATTTATAAAAGATTACTTTACTGAAATAATGCCTGCCATTGTCTCCACCCTTCTTTTCACAGGGAGCAACTCTTGCTTACTTTTGTTCTTTTTCTGGACACTTGGGCATTTCTTAACTAAGTCTCCTAGCCACAGCAACCCACTACTTTATATTTCAAGAAAAACATATGGGGACGATTTGGGTTCCCAAACACATTTTTAAAAATTAAGCCAAAGACAGATGCTTTTCTCCACAGCCTGCCACCTACAATCAAAAAACATCAAAGTATCAACTAGGTAGGAGCTTGAAAGATACCAAGAGGGATTTATAGGTTCATTGGCCTCCTCAAGTCCAGCCCCACCAGACAGGATCAAGGTACTTCTATACCAGGGATGTCAAACTGTTAGCCCCCAGGCCAGATGCATCACGCACAGGCCACACCCGCCCCAGTTCCACAAAGACAAAAAAATGTCACGATACATCATGTGATGTCACATGACGTGATCGAGTTTGACACCCATGCTCTAAGCTATCCAAAAATTCTGATGTGTATAACACATTTACAAACCCACTTAGTCAACAGTTTGAACATAAGATACTTTTGCATCATAGAGGCAAAGCATTAGGCGCCGCTTTCTCTGTATATAATGTCAGGATCAAGCGATTCAAAAACTGGGCTACTGCCAAATATTGCACTATAAGAGCCTCTTGCCCATTTAGGCTTAGAATTTAAGTTGCACAGATTTCCAGAAAGAGTTGAGAGTAATTGTCTTGTGCTTGCAGAATACAAGTTCATTTATGAGTACTATATATTGCAGAAGACAACTAACAACAGAGTCGTTATATACTGAGTACAAGATTTTCAAACCGGAGTCCACTTTGGGAGATTCTGAAATGTCTAACTACATGGATCTCACATTACACTGTATTGACACATAAGAGCTCGGGACAGTTTTTTCCTTCCTATTTGATAGGATGTGTGGGCCTACGTGAGCTCCTCCGTATAGTTGTAATTTTGGTTGGGAAAGTAACAAGGGAGTTGGACAGCCGATCTACTTGATCAGATGAAAATGGGGCAAAGGAAAAGGGTGTGACTATTTGGTGGAAGCGCAGATGTTCTTACCTGGTTGTTCTCGTATCCCGAAGTGCTGTTGCAATATACTCAGACATGCGCTTCTCCATCAGGGCCACACGAATCCATGCCCGGCCCTAAAACAGAAAGTTTGCTAGTATTGTCAGTTGTAAATGTACAGGGACTAACTCAGCACAAGATTCTGACCAATGCTGAAAAAGATTTATATCTAGTTCAACCTGAATCTGTACACGAAGTAAAGATAGCTAGGAAAAATCTAAGGAAAGCTGGATAACAGTCAAGTGAAGGTTCCTATTGTGACATTAAGTAACTTAAACAACTTCTGTTTCCTAATACATACCTTTTTTAAAGTCAGTATGTCTCGCCCTCTCCAAAGTTTTTGCCTTACAGATAGTCCTCAACTCATGACCATTTGTTTAATGGCTATTGAAAGTTACGACGGTGCTGAAAGATGTGAGTTACAACCAATCCTCATGCATCCTCACAATCAGCATCTTCACAGTCACATGATCAAAATTTGGGCATTTAGCAACTTGCACACACGTAGACACACATCGGTATCAGTGTCCTGAAGTTATGTGATTGCCATTTACAACATTCCCGGGAGAGCGAGGGGCATTCTGACAAGCAAAGTCAATGGCGGAAGCCAGATTTCCTTAATAACCACAGCAAAAGCGATCATAAAATTGGGCACAACTTACTTAATGACTATATTGCTTAGCAGTGGAAATTTTGGTCCCAATCATCATAAATAATTGTAACTTTCCTGGTTTTATAGAACTGACTTTCTGACAAGTTATATTTAAAGCAACAGGTTCTTCTCCCCGTCTCTCTCTCCTCCTCCCACCCAGCTTTTTCTCAAATGGACCTGCAGCCAGAGAAAGAAATTTCAGAACGCCATGGTCCCTCTCCATCATTTCGCCAGAATGCTGGTATGCAGGCTGACTGCACAATGAAGGCAGCTCTCTCCCTCTGGAATTTGGTTTCACAGAATTAACTCACTTTGAGCTAAAAGTTTTGGAAAGATGAAGAATAAGAAGGAAATCCAGTTCTTGATCTCACTACATGCCCACTCAGAAATAAGACTGAGAACAAATAGGATTGAGGGGAAAAAAAGAGAAGAGATCTCTCCATTCTCAGCCACCTACTGTTTTAACAGGGAATGTAGGAAAAGAGAACAAATGGGTTCCTTTTTCTTGATCTGGTGATTTTCAAAAGTTTTTGGTGCGCCTTTTGTTCTCTTCCCACATGCTATGCCTGATGTGTGGGACCAGGAGGCTCTGAAACATACAAATAGGCCTTTTTATCTTTCTTTTCTTGAGTTGCAGTAGAGCCAACATGTTTACTCCTCACACCTCAGTGTTGGCTAAGGAAGGGAACAAAGAGGCTCAATTTACCCCATTTAAAAAAATTTCCCAAGGCTATTGTGGGGGTGGGGATGGGAGTGGTATTTATGTGTCTATCAACAACAGTAAAAACATCCACAAGGTGGATGCTGCACAATTAAGGCCCTACCACTGTGGTATTTTGATCATGGGTATGGGATGACAATCATCATGTTGACTTTTCTTACCTCCCAGCGTATGTTTATGAGCTTCAAAAATTTTAGGAAGGGGTTCTCTGCCTGGTTGCTGGGTGGGCGTAGCCATGGTGGATGTGGCCTAGTTGGCCTCCTGCACCATGGTGGGGGGTGGGTGGGTGTTTTTGCCCTTCCCAGGCTCGAGCCTTTCCTCGAGCCTCCAGGAGAGTAAAAACAGCCTCCCCAGGCTCCAGAGACACTCTTCCTGAACTTTTGATAGGTCCATTTTTCACCTTCCCTGCACCCTGCACTTACCTGCATCCAAAATGGGCTGCGTGGGGAATCCTGGGAGGGGCAGGGTGGGGTGGGAGAGGCCAGCCAGGAGTGGGATTTGAGGGTTCTCTGAACTGCACATAATCTTAGCTAGAGGTTCCTTCAAACCTCTGCAAACTCCCAGCAGCCCATCCCTGTTTATGAGTGTCAGTGTGCAATTCTGCCTAGGATCCCCTAGGCAGAAATCTCAATTATGACAAAACATTTAGGCATTAACCTTTTATGTCCATTTTCTTACAATAGGACATTGTAGCTCTGCCATAAATAAATATAAATGACAAAGAACCCATACAAGGTGCTAATGTTTGCTTATTTCTGCCTTGGCTGGAAGCAGATTCTTCTTCAGTTCTCCATATCAAAACAACTAGTTAATCCCACAGTATAGGCGTCATTCTCAGAAAAGATGCTGCTCACCACATCTGTTTCCAGATACAATGTGTGTCCAAATCAATGACTCATAGGAATCTGAAGCCATGATTTTCAACAAGGGGAGATAATTCACACAAAGTGGTGTTTCTGTTGACTACTTGTGGCCAACAGAAACATGCATAAATTCAGGAAACTCACCTGAATAAGCTCAAAGGTAATTGATGAGTCACTATAGACATAACAGACATATTCAAATAAAGCAATGAGTTATTAAAATTAATTAAAAATAAAATTTTATGTCTCTTTTTGATTTGAAAAGTGATCTACTTAATTCTCAATATTAACTTAATTGGTAATCAAGAGTGAGCAATTCAACCATTGAAGTTTGCATTTAATAATAATAGTGACCATCAAATAAATGTGGTGGAAAATTAAATAAGAGATAAAAGCTTTCCATAAGCCATCCATTGGGAAGCAGTACAGTTCCAAATTAATTAAAGACAAAACCTCATTGACCTGATTTTTACCTGTTTTTTTAAAGATTCTTCCCAGCTATCTTTATCCTATAATGCAGATTCACATCAAATGCAGGTATATCAAATACAGTGGACAACAAAATTCCTTTCTAAATGTTTGATTATGGCTATGTCTCAGACAGAAAATTACCACAAACTGAACATTGTCAAATGATTTAGAAAGGTAGGACTAATATCAAACATAACATAAGAGAAGGTAATGTGTCCAACTTTAGAAAAAAAAATAGAGTACATTTTCTGTTCGAGTATTTCCGTTAATCATGTAGTTCTTTCAATTTTGTGAAACACAATGTATACCAACAATATCGACTACCAAATTTTGCTCCATCCTGGAGCACTGTAGCATAGGCAAATGCTTGAGTTTTTAAAAACCATTTTTAAAACTCTTATTACTTTTCTCCCTGCTTCTGCTATCTGCATGTATAGTCAGATGCACAGCTGCAGGGAAGGTAAGATGGTTTAAGGGCAGGCCCAAAGAATTTTGTCAAGTGAAGTAAAAGTCAAGATGCTTTCCAATACCATCCCACATATAGAAATAAACTGGCAATTGACTAGCAACCTCCGTAGTATCAAAAGGCAATGTGTCAGGAGGTAGGGCAGGCTGAGGTAGGGCAGAGCATGAACAGCTCTGTCTTCACACACCTGGCTGTCATTCACAACCCTCAGCATCCAGTGGCAGATTAAGGCTCACTGGTGCCCTAAGCACTGACAAATCTTGGTGCCCCACTCCTTTGTACATACTGTACAGATTGAGCCAAGTTTAGGCTACGTAAAGGTTTGTGCTGCCCCCTTTGGGCCTGGTGCTCTAAACCCGTGCTTAGTCTGCTTAATGGTTAATACACCACTGCCAGTATCTATCGCCTAAAGTGGCCACTTAGCTATATGTAATGTCGGCCCAACAGGGCTTCCCTCAGTCCCTGAGATCTTCTGACCTTAGCTCTGGAGGAGCTTATGTTTTCCATGTTTTCAATACTACTGACGCAGTTATTTGGGACTTTGTTGCATGCCAGGCGGATGTAATCCCAGAAGCCACGTTGTCCATCAGAGCTAAACCAACTGGCAGGACCTAGGAGGAAGGAGGGAGGGAAGGAGGGGAAAGACTTGTAGTGTAGTGCAGACAATACTGATCAATAATGAATGGCTGTCTATTAGCTGCTACTTGCTAAGGAGTCTAATCTTAAATCTATAATAGACGCACATTAACATTTTTAAGTATATACATTGCTTCTTCATCCCTAGTGTATTAAAACTTTTTATATCTAGTCTAGTCAATGATCAATATAAAGTACTTTGACCAACTTCCTTTATCAAAGTTCACCAGAAAACAGGTTTTCACCAGAAAACTCTAATGGTAGATCTCAGGGTGTGTTGAAATATAGCTATCAGCTACAACAGCTGATAGCTGATAGCTATCAGCTACAATCACAAAACAATTCCATTGCTTGCTAAAAAATACAGCACATATATGGTATCATAACAGTTTGGGATGAATGGGAGTGGAATTCTGTATGAATGTCAAAATCAGATGTACTTATCAGATATTATATATCAGATATTATTTAGAAGGTGGATTTTGAAATTGTATCAGAAAACATCATCAGTCCCACATCCATCATTATACATGATGCTGCCTGTCATACCTTGGGAAAACCCAGGGAAGAGAAAGAGGACAAGGCAGATGGTAACTTTCATAGAGGCCTATTCAGACATATCCTTTTCTCACTTTTCACAGGGCTCCCACCACCAACTGCCTTTGCAGAAAGAAGTGCATCGAACAGTTTTAGTTCTTTAAAAATAAATAAAAATATTTGTTTTTATTTGCATGTAAGTATTTATATCCTGCCATTGTTTTGTACAATTCAGGATAGAGTATATAAAGTTACCCAACCAGCTTTCTTGCCTATAGAGGACAAGATTTCTTTTAGTTTCTAGTTCAGCATCTTATTCAAAGATTTGTGCCTTGGGAAGACACAAATATTTTAGAGCCTTTGCTTAGGCTCTAAAATACTTGTTGAAGCCCTAAGATAACAAAATTTCCTGGTTGAGGTTATATTAATGGTTTGATTTGATTTGATTTTGATTTTATTGGATTTATATACCGCCCTACTCCCGAAGGACTCAGGGCGGTGTACAGCCAACAATAAAAAATACATAAATACAAAATTTAAAACCCAACTAAAAACAGATTAAATAAATTTGGCCCAGACAGAATTAAAACACCCCAAATAATTTAAAACAGATTAAAATTTAACACTAAAAATGGAGAGTGGTTAGTGGTTGATCAATATATGGTCAATATGTATCAATAAATGACACAGAGCTATGAATGGATTTAACTTTTGGCTTGATTCAGAAGGGTTTTATTTATATTTTTAGGCCCTTCCATCCATCCATCTGATTCAATGTTTATTTCTTGACAATCACCATCTCTTAACGTAATTTCTTTAGTCTTTAAGAAAGCAATAATTCTGATCTATATTACAGATTGGATTAATAAGAGTGACCCTGAAGCAAACGGAGTTATCTGCTTACCAATCAGAAGGGTAAAATACTATATTACACTGAGATATATCCCTGGTTTATACTGTATGCTGAGTTATAATGAGAGATATGCAGATCAACCACTGTTTTATCAAACCATTGTTTTTTTAAAGATATTTAAGCTCAGTCTTAGACATTTCAGTTTAGATATATTGACATCAATGGGACTTACATTAAAAATTCCATTCTATGATTCTATTCTATATGGGGTTCTTTTTTTGTATCCAAGCTTATATTGTATACATAAGGAATCTAAAAGGGGATTCCTCCATTTTTACCTCAACAATTTGCAGGCATCAGCCATGCATAGGCTAAGCAGCTATGCATGAGTTCATAACCATAGGGAGTTTTTGCTTAGCTCCACATATAAAATTTGCAGTGATGCAGATTAGCACGACTACCATCATCCTCTTCATCCACAAGATATGTTTATTTGACCTACCATGATCCCCTTTGAAACGATGGCTGAGTATATGCTCTAAAATTGCAGCAAAGTTGACGAACTCTTCAGATGAGTCATCAATGGGTTCTATCATATATTTTTCCAATAAAGTATTCACAGAGAATCTACAATTGAATGAAAAAAGGAAACAGAATTTAAACAGAAATTCTGTTTAAACAGAATTTCCTTAAAAGGGAAAAGAAGCCAGATCACCAGATACAGCTTTTCTAATTCTTTGTAAAATATGAGCATAAGACAAAGTTCTTCCTTTTCCACAATGGACTGAGCCGTTGCTCATAAAGTAGCAGTAGAAAGTTTGAGCTCAGCCTCAGCGAGGTAGCTTCTGACACTCATTATAGCCTGTTGTTCCCATGCTCCTTGCTCAGCAAATACAGCTTTTAGAAACATTTTTGCCTTCCTTGCCAAACCTGACTCTTCCTTAATTCAGCACAAACTCAATAACAGGAACCTTTTCTTCATATATGGAACTTCATATCTTAATAGCACTGTTACTGAGGGCTTAAATGCTCTGCCTTCAAACGTTTGACATTAGTTAATTTTTCCTGCATGTTTCAGAGTTAATAGAGAATGATTTCAAAGCCCATTGGTACCTTGTCACTGTGTGGACAATACTAGAGTCCATCAAGGACAACAATATAAAGCTGTCTGATGATCAGGTACTGTAAATGAACATCAGTCATGTCTTCCACCATCAGAATTCTGTGAAGAAATTTTCATTTTTGCATTTAAAAAGTATCTGCCTTAATCACTGGTCATAAAAAATCCTGCTATTTAGGAAATGGACAGCTTGAGACTTCTATTGAGGATTCTGGGAGTAGAAATGTTCAAATTAGTGAAAGATAAGCACATGGGATGGGGGGGGGGAAGAGAAATCAGTGAGTCAGGCTTCAGGTACCGGAAGCTCATCCCTTCCCAAATTGGAATAATTTATCCTTAACAGATAACCAATCTAAGCTTTCTTATATTTATCTGCTTCTTTGTTTGTCCTCCTGTAAAATGAGGGCAATTTAGATTAATCCAACTTTTACCTGTCCTTATTTAGAACAAACATAACGATGCTCAATTAAATGTGTTCTGGTACACATTTTTAATTACTGAGTTTCTTGCAAATATATTATGTTTCAATATTGTGGCTATTAAACAGGCAAGTGAACAAACACGTGGCAGATTTTTATTTTAAGCAGCTTTAGGAAAATTATTGAACAGATTATTTGTTATACCCAGTAATGACTTTAAGCAGCAGAGCATTAAGGAATACTTAAAACTTTCTGGCATAAATCTGATGAGACTTATAGTTATATCTCTAACCAGATTTACACAAAGGTAAGTATATCAATACTCCTTAGGTGCTCTGTTGCAAACTAATATTGGGTGATTGATATCAGATACAAATTAAATTGTAAATAGCTTCTGGGAGTAACTGTTGCATTTCTGTATGATCCACTTCTCTGGTCATAATTCCTTCTGAGTTTTGCTGGATGCTGGGTGAGAGTATAGCATCTGTGATTGCATTGGTCCCTGTTAAAAAAATTACTCATCCTCAGAAGAGGCTGCCAATGGCATCTCTGCATGAATCACCTCTCCAGGCTGGCTTTCCGCTCATTAGAAAATTTTTCTAAATTATTGAATGATAAGAATTAGGATTCTGTTAGGGCAGATCATTTCTATTTCTTGATATGTTAAAAGTAAACTCTTTTAAATGCAAACTGAAGTATGTGTACAAATAGCTCACATAAAGAATTCCTCAGCTTTCAGGAGTCTGAGAAACATAGTTTTTATTCAGTGTTTCACTGTTCTACATTTTACAACTTCTATTGTTATTAAAGTATATTGTATTTTGATGTATTTTGCTTCTGTTTGCATCTCATACTGCATATGTTTATACAACACTAAATGCATTATGTAATTACTTTAATTAAACATTACATTCTGTAAACAAATTTTGCAGCTACCTAACTAGGTATTCAAGTATGAATTAGGAAATCAAGCTTAGGTTGTAGACTGTTCATCAAAAGTTCACACAAAAGAATGTGAATATCAGAAAAAAAATCTGTAAAGCAAACTCATAATGCTATAATGTATTTTGTCATTAAATATGCACCTGAAATTTTCCAGTTCTATCTAATAAAGGCTAATATCAATTGATAATCCCCAAAATTTTGGAAAGCTGAACATTCTTCTTGATTTTCACATCTTCAATTATTCCTTGGATTCAATTTGGCTGCTAACTTGATCTCATTATTGGCTAAAAATCTAATATAAGCATTTTAGTTCAGGACAGCTTGAAAAGAGCCGGTGTGTACAATAGTATGTCTGAAAAATCCATTGGAGTTGGCAGTTAATAAGAATCAATCAATCAATCAATCAATCAATAAAGACTCCTGATTCAATCTTTTATTTTTTAAAAAAATTAAAAGCAATATAAACTATTACTTGATCTACTGACAGTTAACTTCCTGTGATGCATTTGGCATTAAACCCATTCCCTTGTTATTTGTTTTTCTGCCTGTTTTGCACAGCCTTTGCAACTTAATTATTTTTTGTTTTTGTTTTGGCTTTTCATGCTCTCCTACCTATGCTGTGGCTGCAATCCCTGAAAAAATATTCCTGAAAGTTACATAAAAACATGAAATTGAAGCTACTTGAAAATATGATTTAAGTGATTCAAAATAAGCATCAGAGCTGTTTAAACCTTTCAAATGAGCTGCTTTGCATTATATGGAGGCACATGTGAAGCATCTATTTTGGTATTAAAGAAGCTGCATCTTTTTCCAGGCTGACGTGAAATGATTTGCACAGCCCAGACAGCAAATATTATTTTTATCCATCTCTACATCTCTGCATTCTGTGAACTACTTGAAAATTGAAAATAATAACACCAGAATTATCTGACCAAATTCTCTTTAAAAGTCAATGTTCTCATTCTTCAAAAAGCAGCTAGTTAGATGCTCTTAGAAAAATGGTGATAGTGATACCCATGTACTCCTAGGCACCCAGAATATATACTATTACCATATCCAAGTAAGTGAAACATAATACTGTAATTTATCTTCAATGTAGGCTGAATTTGCTCAAAGAGTACCTTTCAGAATGTTGCTGAATGTTATCACTCGAGTATTTATCAAGTTTCTTAACATATACACCTATTTTTAAAAGTAAAATGAAGAGAAGGGTGAATAGTGTTAATGAGTATCACAGTTTCTTATTCCTTAATGCAGCATTAAAAATGTAGCCCAGTGAAAAATGAACCAATTGCCTTTTTACAGAATTGACTCCCAAAGGTAAGGAAAAAATAATTAGCACATGTTCAAGATTCTCCACAAAGCCTGCTCCCCAAAGTACACTTTGTATGTCAATATTCTTTCTGTGGTATTTTTGTTATCATGCATGTCTGTCATGTGCACATATAGAGAGAGGGTTATACATAAGACTAGCCTTATATGTAACTAGCTAGACTAGCCTTATATGTAACTAGTGGTCTTATTTGAGTTCAATGGCCAATTTAAATATTTGCTGATAATGTTTGGATCTTATCTGTCAAGATTACCTACTCTTTACTCTTTCTTCTAATTTATGTAAGCACTATATAAATTAAGAAAAAGAGAATAGCAGAAAAAGCTTGTCTACAGAAATGCTTCCTGTAGATTTTTTTCCTTTGGTGGAAACAATGAATGTATTTAAAAACAGCATGAATAGTATTGATTTACATCCATCACCCAGAGTTTTTTTCTTCCTCCTTAGTTTAAAAGCAATGCTTATTGATACTTGCTTGTCTAAGAAGGATAGATTATGATTTATATTTTAGTCAACAATTGTGCTGGCTGGAAATATTGGAAAGACAATAGACTGGAAAAAGCTGTTCTCATCATTTTAGCTCCCCATTCCCTATCTTCTCCACCCCAGCTCCTTTCGGAAAGTTAGAATGATCAATATTGCACCCAATTTTCCAAAAACAAAAGAATAATTGTGATTTAAAAAAAACATTCAATCCTAAAAATAAGTCTGTTAAGGTGAAGAGTACATCTTCTTTCACTTCATTAAAAAAAACAAAAAATACAGGATTTCATGGTCATCTTGTTGAATAAAAGATACAGGATACTTGGAGGCAGCCCATCAATTCTGGCCAGTCCCAGGAAGGAAAATACATGAAGTTTTGGTTGACTCCAAGCTAGGATTGTCCATATTTATTCGTCTTTCTGAGCAGTTGACTTTGACAGACAAGCAGAGGTCACCTAGTCGCTGATGTCAGATATATGAGTTCATCCTAATAGAAGAGGCCCATTGTCTCTTCTGTTTTTATTTCCCAAAATGTTTTTTCTATTGTTATTATTTTAAGCAAATCCATCTGAATAAAAACATTAACCTTCCAACAAAAGCTGCACCATCTTCTCCATATGTTAACAGTGCTATTTTTATATAGGTTGAGGAAACTAGAAACTAAAGGTAGTCCTTCTAGTTTTTTGCTCAATGCCTTTGTTGGAAAATGGAGATTGTTGCCATAGCAGCTGCCCGCTGGTCCTTCTTTTCTCCCGCTGTCCCTTCTACTGCTCTACAGTGATGTCACTTCCCAGATCTCATATCTCCCTAAATGGATATCTATAGCATTCTTCTGTCAATATTGTTTCTAAGAGAGTGCTTTCCTTTCTTTGAGGAAAAGAATGGGAAGGAATGAAAGGGATTCTAATATTGAAAGGGCTCCCTGTGACAGTCTGTTTCTTATTTCTTGCTGCTTCATGGGATTCAAGTTATGATGTTTTCTATTCTAAAGGGAAGCAATTCACTATAACAACTAAAAATTACAGATAGCCTTTCTCTTGCCTCCCAGAATTTTCCACCTTGCACTGGAGCTGCAATTTTAGCTGCCAGTCTGAAACTGTCTCAGCTAACTGATCAGTTTGTGAATGAAAATAAGGGTTTCAAGGCTGAAAATAGCTAGTATTAGGGTAAGGTCAATATGGTATATTTCTTAAATCTACTGGCCATGTTAGAAAATCTCCTAGGTTGTTAGAGTCTACTCTGATTTAATTAAGGATACATTTCTGGAAATCACATTGAGCTTCAAATCCATAAACTGATATGCTGAAAACTTGATTCTGCAAACATAATGGAGGATGTGCTGGATGGAATCTCACATCATTCCCAATTAGCATGTCCATTGATTATGCTGAGTGGAGTGATGAATAGTGTGGCCCATCTTCTGCCTTGGGACTCTACACCATTGTTATTTGTCCCCCTCCCTTTTTTTTTTTTTTTACTTTCAATTTGCTTGTCTCCCCAATTTAGTCTGCCCTCTTAGATCACTTGAATTCCAATCTCCCTGATTGTTTTTTCCATCACTCAGTATAGTATTTTTGCCTTTTAACTTTTTTTAGCTCTACTCCCAAAGCACCAAATAGTCATTCCATACTAACTGTGTGAAATGTATGTGAAACATTGTGTAAGTTTAGCCATTTCTAGACTTTTTCTTTTTAAAAAAATGTTTAAACATAAAATTAAAATATTGAGAAACGGCACCTTTCATTTCCACCTTGCCCATTACTCTGGCCTTCCTCCCAGCTTTATCTTAGGGAACATGGCTAAGAGTGAATACTCTTTTATTCAGTCTGCTTCCATCCCTCTCCCCTACCCCCACAATGAAAGAGTCTCTTACCTGCAGACTGTAATCAAATTTTTCCTTTCTACTGAGATGTTCCGGGAAGAGGTTTTCTTGGAGGACAACCCCAACGCCATAGTGGACCGGATACAATGTGATTCCATCCAGGGGAAAGATGCTCTCAATAGCCCTGGTGGTGTCACTGGTACCTCTTCCTCCTCCTCTTCTTCCTCTTCCTCCTTCTCCCCACCCCCTCCCCTCCCCCTTCCTCTTCTCCCTATTTTCCCCCAGAAAACAAGGCGTTGGGTCAACCTCCCCCAAGAGCGGATGGCTCTGAAATATCTCCCTCCTCTCTCTCTTCCCCAAATTAGCTCCAGCCCCCTTCTTGGATGGCTCGGAGAAAAAAAAGCAGCAAAAGCCGGACGAATGGCGACAGGGGAGGGAAGGTCGGGAGGAGCTCTCCTTGGTGCTGATGGAAAGCGGGGTCCTCCTCCGCCTCCTCTTCCACCTCCTCCACAGAGGAAACCAGCCCCTTCGCCAATGACGTGATGCCCGAGGATGGGAACAGTCGGCGCCGGCGGAGAAGCCAGGAACGGGAAGGAGGAGAGGCGGCGCCTCCCTTGTCAGTGCTTTCCAGTCATTTCATGCAGAGATTTCAGCCATGAACAGAGCTCTCCCGCCATACATCTCCTGCATTTAGGGACTGTGCTGGGTTTCTTTGCTGTTTTCAATGCAAACAGCCTCAGTTTTGCAAGAATAAAAATCAACATAAACTGAGATATTTTCTCACTTGAAGTTGTTAAACAAAGGATCAATCCACACCTTGCCCTCCTGGCAGGGATTCACATGGGATAAAATTGACAACTGTGCGATAACAAAGTGTGAAAGTTGAACAAATCATATTTAAATTATAAGCTATAATGAGATTTTCTTGAGTTGCAGGTGTTTTATATGCATCCTGGCATTATGCAATGGCTCTGGGGTTGTTTTATTCAATAAACTATGGTTACAAATTATAGTTTAGGTCATTGCAAAACCAGCCATCCCCCCCCCCCCTTTCCTACCTCCATTTCATTCTTCCTCTGCTGATTCTCTGTCTTTATATGAGAAAGGTTCTTCATAAACTGCCATTTTTATAGCTGGCATTGTATACATGTAAGGATAACAACAACGTGTTTTATCTACTAATTAAAGCTCATCAATACTGCATAAGAACATGAGGGTGTAATCCGAAGAGCTTCATAACATATTATTAGAATTAGATTTTTCATCTTATTATTTTAGTAGGTTAATAAATGTATCTTATCTGTTCACATCACCTATGATGAAGGTGTAAAAAAATGGCCTTTTAAGTCAGATAATTAAATTAGATGAGGCTAGAAGAGAAAAATAGGTTGGCTGCTAAACTTTTTGTTTTATTTCTTTTCATACAGGGCCAGACAGATGTATATTATTTTAATTTGCCTAGACAATACCATCTGACAAAGGGCAGCTCTATGAGGTTACCTACTAGATGTGTGTTGATACATTTTAATTACTGTTAGTTTTTGCTGGATAGATTCTGGTGTTGGTGCAGCACAAAAATTAATTACATTTCTTCTTGGTAATCCTTATTAATTGTAACAATAATAACAACAAATCTGTAGGAAAGGCAGCAAGCTGAAATTTGTGGAGAAATCTTACAGAATTTTAAAGAGAACATAGGAACTTTGGCCATTCATTAAGTTTAACTTTGTATAACTGCCCAGAATCACTGCTAGGATTACGGGTGATCATATAAATTATTTAAACACATAAATAAATTTCAGCTTTGCCATATTTTCAAAGAGGGTAAATAAAGGTCAAATCTTGACCAACTCATCTTCAGAATCCAGCACTCAAGCCAATATTTGAATAAAAAGATCCCATTTCTAAGCCAGTGATTCTATCCCCATTAGCTGGTAATAAGTTTATTTGTATTTATTCAACCACCCCCCCCCTTTTTTTAAAAAAAGATATGTTGGACAGTATCCTATAATTCTGGAGTAATGTGTGAAGCTGATAAACCATCCAATGGCTGCTCACAAACTTTCTTGTACACGGAAGCACTGTTGTTGGACTTAATTGCCTGGTGCTGCATTCTTTAGAAAAATCTCTCTCGCTTTGCTGCCATGCATTGAATTTTGAAATTGAGTCAGAATTCTGAGAAGCAAGTAAGTAAAAAGTCTACTTCTAGTGACTGCATCCATTCAGTTTTTTTGGCAGTGGTACAGAAGTGGCTTGTCACTGTCTTCTAGGATTTATTTTTTTAAATTTCTCAGTCCACTTTCTATTCTGGAGTTCCTAAACAATACTAATTAAGGCTAACCCTGTGTAATGTCTGAAATAACTAAAGTTGGGTAAGTGCTGTCAGCTTCTAGACACAGAGGGACAAACTGGCTTCATTAACTATAGTTTGTTTATTTATTTGCATAGACAACACAATAATAATTTACATTAGATTTTTGTCTCTATGTCTAAATTATTTCAACCTTTCCCAACATGATGCTTCCAGTTGTGCTAGGAATTGAAATACTCCAAATTGTTAGCAATGATGTCAGTTTGGATTATGGATCTATCATCCCAGCATGTGAAATCACTAAATTTGGAGAAATCAGAATAGATTATGTAGAGATTTTCAAATTTTTTATCATGAAGTTGCTATTTTCTTATGTACTACATTTGTCTTCTATGAAATGCCTATGAAACAAAAAAGATTCTGTATCGTATTAATAAAACACATCCACTTCACACTTATTCTGGCTCACTTATACCTTGATGGCTCTCAAAAAGCTAAGCAGTATTAGATCTAGTTCGAACTCAGATATGGAAATACTGGGGATATAAGAACTATAGGTTAGACTGGGCAGTTGCGAGAAATATCCTGGAAAAAGGCAATGGCAAACTATTTTTCTTGTTGCCAAGGAAACTACAGGGACATGAATCCACCTGGGCTTAGCTCATCTTGAAGAACACTTTAATGTATGATATATAAAATAAAAAATGGATCCTGAAAACATGAACCAAAGAGTAGCAAGAGTGGGCTTCTTCTTAAGAAAGGTTAATGAAAACTTCAAAGTTCTCTACTCTTACTGTTACATCCATTCCAGTTCCTACACTGTTTATGCACTTTGTTGTTCCAATGCATGCAGAGACTGTTTCACCAAACAGACAGTCTCTGAGAACCCTCACACTATTAAAGAACATTAACAAGGTTTCTTGTAAATTATGAATGGGCTACATTTCATTCTTGGTAGGTCCTTGAACTCCAACTCTCATCAACCCTAAAACAGCAGAACTAACAGCGATAGACAATGGGAGTTGCTGTGCTGTCACTTTACACACCCCAAGTCTTTAAAGCTACCTTTTGTACATATTACTTGCTTCTAAAAATCAGAACCTTGGGTGAAAATGTCATTTACTCATTTCATGCAGAATTAGTCACATTTACAAAGAACACCACTTTGATACTTTTGTAAGGAGATATTTGGTTTAATGAGAGGCAATCCATTCCTGCAATTTTACCAATTGACTACATTAAAGCCAGGACCACCAGACAGTGATATGTCCCAGAGAAAAAAACAAATAAATTGGAAGTGCTTGTCAGATTAAAACAAATATAGATTCATTTGCTTTACGTTTATTGTCCTGCAATTGAGTGTATGAGCTGCAAAGTATGTTCCCAGATCTGCAGCTTAACATATAAAATGTTTTTTCTTTGACATTTAATTATTTATTTATCTTCGATTATTTTCTTTGTAAAAATCTAAGCTAAGCTGTAAACTGGTGAAGATGTCTATATTAATTCTTATCTCCTGCTCTCTACAGGTTGGCATTGGTATAACAACATTTCTTGAGAAGGAGAATAAAGAAATAATCAGTCCTCTCAGACATAAGGAGGGATTCAGCTTTTGTCAGCTGTATCGTTCTAGATAAAGCAAAGGCAACCTAAATGGAAAACTTAACTTAGTGGAAAAAACACCTATCTGTTCCAGTGCTTTGAATAGCAGTTTGTTTAAAATGTTGCATGGAAGCAATTCACGTAGGTATTTCAACATCAAGACACCACTGAAGATGCAACCATCGAAATGAGCTGAAATTAAAACTGGCCACCCTAACATCCATAATGATCAAGAATGGGATTATTGGGGTTAGAAGGGATAATTCTGAGAACTTGGATCACTTGTATTAACATTTATGTTTTTCTTAATGCAATCCAGGTTTAATAATAGCCTGTGTGCCAAAATCTTTTTTGCAGCCATTGAGAACTAACAGTCAGCCTTCATAGGTGGCCAAGATTCTGCATCTACAATACTTCCCTGTCAAGCTAGCATGCCCCAATGGCATGGGAATGATAATCCTACAATTACTGCAGATTTGGAAACTCTTCTTTCCTTTTCCTTTCACAAATTAACCCATAGCTGTATCCCAAAACAGGGATTAATGGTGCCAACAATGTTGCAGAGAAGCTGAGGAGAAGCATCAAGGGAGGACACTTGCTTATTCTAGACCTGGCTGTCTACTGAGAGATAAAGCAGTTCCTGAAGGAGGGGATGCTCTGAGATATGCCTAATCGCAAAGCACTATCCACTGTAAAAGGCTACCAGAAACACCACCCAAACCCTTCCCATCCACCTACAAGCTATGAGGTGCCTAATAAGTGCCTCCTATCATTCTGCGAGTGGTTTTTTTTCCCCCCAAATATGACAAGGAAAATTTCATTGGTCCAGTTTTCTTGGTATATTTTAAAACTCTCCAATGACAGAGTTCCACGTTTGCTTTCTCACAAAGATTGCTAAAGGTCTGAAGAAATGCATTTCAGCTGAATAGAAGTTAAAGACATCTGCTGCCAAACAATGTATTGAATACTGTGGCTCAGTCAATCTGATATTCAATGCCACCCACTCTGATTCCTGGATCTCATCGCTGCCTCCATAAAACTGTCATGTCATATAATAGCAGTATCAGAAGAAATACCATATGCAAACTCCAACTGTTACATTCTAAAGCCTTTGGCCAGGAATTTATTTATTTATTTATTTATTTATTTATTTATTTATTTATTTATTTATTTATTTATTTATTTATTTATTTATTTATTATTCATTCATTCATTCATTCATTCATTTATTTGATTTATATGCCACCCTTCTCCAGAGACTCAGGGTGGCTTACAATGCATTAAACAATAGCCTTCATACTTTTGTATATACCTGCTTAATAGGGCTTTTGCCCCCCCCCCAAGCGGTGTTCTTTTTTTATACAAAGTCAGCTTATTGCCCCCACAATCCGGGTCCTCATTTTACCTACCTTGAAAGGATGGAAGGCTGAGTCAACCTTGAGCCTGGTGAGATTTGAACTTGCAGTAATTGCAGGCAGCTGGCAACTAAGTGCTACTTTAACAGCATTTAGTCCACTGCACCACAAGGTTCAATATACCTGGGTCCAAAGTCTGGTGGAAGAACCCTGAGTCTCTATGCTTTAAAGCTGAAATACATCTACATCTATTTCTACATATACATATGGTACACATACATATACATGGACACACACACTCACACATATTGACTGAATGATTTAGTGTTTACATAAAGTAGTCTATATTTTACTAATGCAATATAATTAAAAATAAATTTGCACTCTGTTAAATAAAATTTAGACTTTCTTCTTCTCCCTTTTGGCATGTAGGCTTCAAAGGGCCATTACAGCCTTCAGGTAGGGAAAGATTGCATGCTTCTTTTTAAAACTAGCTTCCCCAACCAGATTAGCTCTAAATGGATTGGGACTGCAATTCCCAAAGATTTTCTCTTAGCATAGATGCTGGCTAAAAGACTGGAGGTTATATTTCTATCTGGAGAATGCCCTGCTCAGGGAGAGTGAGCTAGCATTTTTTCAAATACCCAATAAGCCAGTTCAAAACCCTTCCATGTCTCTGCATATCCGACACTCTCAGTTTTTAGCTTCTCATTCATTCTAAGTTGTTAGAGAGCTAAAACAATTCTGCAAGATCGTGTCCTTGCTGGATCACTAACGGTAACAGAGTTGGAAGGGACCCTAGAGGTCATCTAATCCAACCCCCTGCTCACGCAGAAGACCTATACTAGGGGTTCGAATCGCCGAACTGCCGACCTTTCTGATCGATAAGCTCAGTGTCTTAGCCACTGAGCCACCTAGCCAGGCTAAATAACTGCTGCTGCAAAAAGAAGGATCTACACTCTTTAACACAGATATATAAATTGGATATTATAACAACTCACAAAATTATGAGAACCAACAGATTCCTCTATTTAGTTTCAGTAAGCTTTTCTATATATGTAATTACATCTTATTCTAATGCAGAGTTCCTGATATGCTTATAACATGAATTGTATTTATGTACTACGTGTATGTAGCTGAATACTTATGCACATGTATATATGCAATAGAACTGTGTCATGCACCAACTGAATGTCACTGAGCTGTGTATGGTCATATTAACTGATTTACACTATAGGCCAGTGAACCTATCCAAATAGTTTTGCATATATGAAGCTAAACACTTATTATATTTAATTGCAAATCCGCCTCAACTTCAGGAGAAAGTAAGAACTATGATAATAAAGCTAAGTACTAGTCCAATTCCAGATGCTAGCACAGAAAGAGCATATTTTCTACAGGAAGGTAAATTCACAAATTTAAACAATGCCATTTTGACGTTATTGATGGGGACAGAAGTTGCAGAAACATCAAGAATATTACTAGGCCACATTTGGAAGAATAAAATGTCAGATTTAGTCAAAACATTAATGCTAGAAGTAACAAACAGATAAATATCTGGAAGAGTATCTGCTCTGTTTGTGCTTAAAGGAGATACTTCCTAAAGTACCATTAGTAGGAGAAACAGATTTTGATTTTGCAAAACGGGGCCTTTCCAATGGTGTCTTTCAAATGTCCTATGTAAAGTAATAAGCCTGGTGCTATTTTTATGCTCTTATCTTGCAACTCTATCATTGTTATATTACATTAATCTTTCCTTAATGTTATGTAAACTAATAAAATCACTCGTAGTTGGTTAATAAATTAAGACCAAAACAAAAATGTTCCAAGATCTTGATTGCATAAATTAAAAATTCTACTGGTGAAATACAATAAGTAAACTCTATGTGGAAACCTAGCTGGGTTTTAGTAATAAATTTACAGAAGCTTCCTACATCTTAAACGGTGGGGAAACGATATACCTACTTTCATTATTATACTATCCAGATTGAGCATGAAAGAGTAATTGTTGTAAATTATTGTATCTATATAATTAATGTCAACCTATGGAAATCAAAAGATACCAGATGTTACCGTGTACAATGTGTGAGGGGGGAAATCTTTATCAATGTTGGCACACTGATAAGGTGCCTTCTCTGGAGTGACCCAAACTAATGGAGACTAGCATATTCCTGCATAGACAGTACTCCTTCTCTAAGCTAAGACTTGACAGAGCTCTATATTTCACAGTTGACAGGTACTAGCTCTAATTACTGCTGGCTCTTTAAAAATATGGCTTATGACTTTTTTATGCTATTATTTCTATCCTTAAGGATACTTTAATTATCAACTAAATGGAACTGGAATTTCCCCATTTCAATGATCTCCACCAATTTTACAATAAGAATTCATCTGATCTGTGCTTGTACGTAATGTTGACAGATCTTATGTATATAGACTATGGTGGAATTGTTCCTTCTTTCAAAGAGAATGTTGTTTTACATTATTTAAAGGACAGTTCTGTAGAGTGCAATCATGAGAGTTCATCTGAAATTACTGGGGTCAGAGAGATTCAGTTCATGATCTATTCTTGTCTTTCCCCCATTCAGAGAACTAATGGGACATTTTTCTGGTAAAAGTTTCACCAAAAGGATGCTGCAACTTTTGGCAGGTACTCTGCTTTCTTTAGAGCCAGGAAAGGGAATTTTCTTGTAACCTTTAAAGAAGCTTATCTTAAAAATATGAAGTTGAGAAACTAATAGGACTTATGGACGGAGATATAGACTTGCTGAGTCTTGCTCAACATTTACAATGCTTTCTAAGGATGGTACAACCAGTAGTAGTAAGATGGGAGGGGTATGCCATGAAAATTCAAGGGGACATGCAGATGGTTAGCAGGGAGGTAACACCACATGGTAATGCAAGATAATGTTGTTTACTGGCCCTTGGAAAAAGGTAGAATCTAGAACATCCAGAAGCATCTCAAGTGCCAGGTGGTAGGACAAGATTAAAGAATTAACCAGGAGTCAGGACTTAGAAGCTCCTCTGGAGTATGCTGTCATCTCATTCCTGACTCTTGTGGACTGGTGGAAACTAGAAGTCAGGGATTCCATAGAGCAACAAAAATCTAAGTGGCTTAGACTTCTGTTGCTTTCTCATCAAGAATATCCTGCAAATAAATAGGTGAGTGAATTTTACATTCTCACTTGAGTTTCTGTGAACCAATGAAAGATGCTCAAGATCTAGACAAAAACTGTAGTAGAAATAAAGGGCAGTAACTCAGGAAAGAATAACCTCTGTCCTTTGGAAGTAGAAAAGACTGGAAAGAACTCTCTTTAGTTAGCTTTTGTAGCTCCAAAAACCCCCAGTGATGGTAGATTAGGCCCCTCTCAATCAATTCTTGTGGGACTGCATCTCCCACCACTCCCACCATTGTGTCATATGGGGTGGGGATAATTGGAATACAAATACATACTGGGTGAGGATGGTTAGAATTCTAATACTAATAAACAAAGTTATAAAAGATATGAAGGAACACCTCTGAGCTTTTTTATCATTAATTATTTGATCTTTATCTCAAAATATTTGTGTTTGGAATGCCTGATAGCTGCAGAGGTTTCCTAGAGATCTTTCAGTTTTCCAACAAAAATGAATCTACTTTGTGCTCATTCATATTAGTTTGGATTTGTTATTCTTTGCTTTTACCATTTTGTTCTTTTAAAGAAATCATCCCTAGCTTGTAGCATAAAACCCATGCATAGAACTTGGTGTATATAATGCTTAAGGCACAGCTTTTATCTTTTTGGTTGATACAATGAAGGGAAGAAAAATTTCCAACCATGAATAGAAAGAATACTCTCTGAAATTAAATTATATTTTATGGAACATTGATGATACCTGGGGAATATGATGAGATTATAAGGTGATCTCTTCTGTAAAATGTTTTAATAAAATATCAAAAATTGAGTTTCTGTAGAAAATTAAAAGTTCATCAAATTTGAAAATGTGCCTGTAGACAATTTTTTTGGGGGGGATATTTCTTAGAAGTTGATAAGCTGTTCAAGATGACTTATTTTCTCCTGTCTCTCAAAAGCAATATATATTGCTTTTGACTGGACAGGGAGCAGATCAATTGAACTTATAATGGTTAAAAACTTATAATGGTTAAAAGTTCCATCTATTTTCCATGAATTTGTCAACCATTTCTAAACCACCTCATGTGGTTTCTCACATCTTGTGACAATGAATTCTAGAAACCAGAAAGAATACTATATAAGAAGACTTGATTATTTTAACTCATCCAAATCTATGATTTATTAGATTAATTTGGGTACTTCAGAGACTAATGTTTTCAAATAGATCATAAATCTCTATTAATTCTCTGGTATTTAAATTGTGTTTTTTATACTTTTGGGAATATTATTTCTCAGATGACAGGACTGGAATTGTTCAGTACTTCTGTTGCATTTAATAGTGATTGTGTTCAAATATTGATGTCCATTAATTAGTTCTTATGTTGTAAACATTCTTACTTTCTTATATTTCTTCATATAATTGATGACAGAGATAGTGACAAATTTATCATAGATGTCCTGAAGATGTTCTTAATTGCCTCTAAGTATTAATTGATTGATTAGATTGCAAGAGCAGTGCAAAGATAATGAAGCTAAAAATTATATTCCAATTGTGGTGCTTTATGGAATAAGAAGGTGAAGTACTTGGTTGAGTGAAGAGCTTCTCTTTCACTCTTTCAAGCAGAGACTAGACAGATCCAGGATGATTTAATTTGGATCCCTATATTGAGTTAGGTTTGATAGCATAAATAGCCTCTTTGAGCACTATATCGATACAATTGTAAATGGATTTTGTACTATAAGATGAATCAGCCATGAGCTTGTACAGATATTAGACTGCTTAAATTACAAATTCAGCAATTGACAGGGGGTCCCAAATTAGAAAGACTGGAGGGTTATTTAATTCATAGTACTAATTTGCACATCATACTAAGACACAGTTTTTAATCACATCACCATTTGTTGAATAAGAAATAGTTGATTGTGTTCTCTTACCACACTAAGGCATAAATTTTGGTTTATGAACGAGAAAGGTTGGGTTCAGCCAATGTACCAAATGGCCAGAGTGGCTGAGAGGAAGGGATTCGTGATTTAACCCATCCAAAGATGCTAGCCTTGGAAAGGCTTCTCTAAAACCTTTCCAAATCTTCATCAAATTCAGCCTTTTGGTTGCATATAGACAATAAAAGGGGTTCTTATCAGGAAAAGCTGAGACATTGCTGCCAATTTCTTACAATTTAATGAGGACCAGCCCAAAGCAAAGCAAAGAAAGATAATGTTTATCAGTAGTGCAATGCCACAAAACTCTATTAATTTAGCCTGCACCCATTAATTTGTTCATAATGTCTAGTCAGCAATTATTTAAAATCCCAAATTGCTGAATGGAACATAATATACAACTCTGCATACAGAGTTTCCTTCTCTCTATCATTAAGGAAAATGAGAATTTAACTTGCGAAGGAAAGTCTCAAAGACATTGTAAATGAAGTAATCAAATTCATAAGAAAGTCACAATGAATTTTTAATTAAAAGTTGTCAGTTAGTTAAAGGTTTTAGATTTTAGGGAAGGGAGAAGAAAATTTGCATTTTCCATTTCCACATCTTCCACTCTTAGGAAGCCTGTTCTGTTGGATGATGCTGACTTTCGGGAGGGAGGGAAGAAATATACTGAGCATATAGTTTGATGAGCTTCTATGGGCAGAACATGATAAATGATTAAGAATAGATAGACAAATTAAACTTAACTTCCAAACG
Source organism: Coluber constrictor foxii (assembly GCA_038048745.1). Classification (NCBI taxonomy): domain Eukaryota; kingdom Metazoa; phylum Chordata; class Lepidosauria; order Squamata; family Colubridae; genus Coluber; species Coluber constrictor. The sequence continues at coordinate 80,465,531 of CM075961.1, forward strand.
TAACATCGCTACCTGATGTACCGGGAATGTACATTGTTTCCTATGCATAAAATGAATGTAATTGTACTTATAGAAATGAATTAAAAGAAGTTTGTCAAGTGCTATATTATGATAGAAGCAACAAAAAAAGGGGTTTATCAGTTTTACCAGGTGGGGGAAAGTAAATTAACTTAGAATGTGAGTAGCACTGGGAAGAGAATGGGGCATAACTAAGGTATGTCTGTCTCCTGATTAAGCCTATTATAAGGCAATTGTGTCAATCGGCTAAGCACCACACCCGTTTCAACATTTCTTACTACAGTGCCCCCTAGTGTTGCAAAGAGAATATTGAAAAGAGGTAACGGCTCCACTGTTTTCTTTCTAAAAGCAAAGTTAGAAAGAAAATTCTAAATTAGTGGAATTGCATGTCACAAACACAGTCTTTCATCTCTAGACACTGGAGACATTGAAATTTCTCATCTAGGGGTTACAAGAAATGCATTCAAAATAAAAGTGTTGGTGTCATAATGTCTTCTAAATTCCCCCCTTTTCTCTCCTGTCTATACACAACTGCACAATCTTTTCTAGGCAAAAGTTTGAAAGAAAAAAACCCTAAATTCTATGTTGTCTAAATATAAAATAATAAATCGAATACAGTTACCATAATTATTTAGCAAGTATTTTATTCCCCCCCCCTTTCTGCTACATTCACAATTACAAGACTTTGATGGGGGTGGGGCCCTCTGGGGCATTATTTCTCTCTCTCCCTCCCTTCCTCCCTCCCTCTCTTCGCTTGCGTCTGCCTGCCTGCCTGTTTCTGTTTTATTATAGTAATAAAACTCCAATTGTTTCAGAAGGTCTTGATGATCAGATCCAAGTGCAAAACATATCAAATATGCTGATATGTATGGTTGTCACAAAGTTGCTTAATTAATGCATGTCAGGTGGAAAATTACCCTGAAATTTACCATGGGTATATAAGTATCCCTTCATATGTTGCTTCAAAGCAATTTAACACACTGAATATCATCCATATGTATGGATTATATTTTTTCTTAAAATTATAAGATGCAATTGTTATAAAAGAAAAAAGACCACCAAAGCACATATATAGAATATTTTAAATAACCATAAGAAAGGAACATCGAATGGTGGTCCATCTTTTGCTACTGAGTAATCATAGCCAATACCTGCATATTGGGAATTAGAGGAAAATATTTTGATCTAAGAAAACTGATTCTATTCTCTTGAGCAAGTGATATTGTAGCCCACAAGAACTGTATTATAGCAGCTAAAATGTTTTTTAAAATGCTTTCTTTAAAGCTTAAACATACAAATATCCATGTTTGGTTGTAATGAGAGAAGCTGTTGCAAATCAATTTTAGTATAAAAATTTGCCTAGCTGGGACAACAACAGAGAAAATACTGGAGTGCAATGGGCTGATAATGCTCTAATCTGGATCTACTGTAAAAAATGAATGAAGAGTAGCAATTGACAAGAAGAGGGCCCATCTAGAAGCAACCAGAAATTGAATTAAAATAGTTTACAGTTGGTTATGTTCATTGCAGGACATAGAAACAATAACAACATGTAATGATCCCCATAGGAGTCACAAGGCACTGCTACTGAAGTGGTTCTGGTTTTCCATCTCTGTTTACTTCCACAAGGTACCCCAATATTTGTGTGGTCTGACACAAAAAGCATTGCAAGCAATCTGCTCTAAGACGTCCTTGAAGGTAGAGCTGTGTTCATGTCTCTAACTTCCTAATTTATCTTTGTTCTTCTGTATTTCAATCTGAAACAGCCAACCAGGGAATGTTACCTCCAGGCTGAGCATTAGGAAGAGAATAAGAAGGACAAAAAAGAGGAACCAGAAGCCAAGAGGGAATGGCATCTCAGGTGAGAGAGAAAATAGGTACTTCTACTTGCATATGAGTCTCAAAAATAAGCCTTGAATTGGGAGGAAACTGCTTTTTAATCAGCATCAGAGTTTGGTGAACTGCTTAATATACTAACATTAATACATGTTTTTATAAGCATTTTAAATATTTTTCCCTTTCAAAGGAGGACTATGAATCTGGGATTAAGGCAAAACTTGATTTGGAGGCGTATGGAGACTCTTCATTGAAACAGTCTAATATGTCACTTGCAAGTGGAGACAGTGAGTAATTCAAATCAATTGAAGAAAAGAGGAGAAATCTTTCAGGGCAAACATGTCATGTATTATTGGGCTCTAAGATGTTTCAGGAATTTTGGCAGGATTTAGGATTCTACTTTGTACATCTGAATATGTTTAAGATAGTTGTTATTTAGAAATTAGATCATAAATTGATCCCTGTTTAAAAGGAATATTCATATAGGCTAAGCCACCTACCCAAACATTTGAGAATGTGCCCACTGCTCCAGCAAACAAGAGTCTCATGGTAGATGTGCTAGCTGTCATTTTCTGCAAACTATTTCTTATGAAAAGGGATTCTCAAAGAGAGTAATACTACACAAAGGAAAAATGTACCTAAAGCCAACTAGCACATTGGGAGACATTCTCTTCCAAAGGTTCATCGACTGCAGTTGTCAATCAGAGGAAGATACCTCAGTTACAGATTTTTAAAGAAGCTTCTGCATAATAACTTTAAACTGTGAGAAAATGAGCTATTTCGTGATATACCAGGAAGCCAAAAGTCTCTTAGGTAATTTTAGTTGACAGATTGGATCATAACTAACCATACTTAACTCCACTGAAAATAATGGATTTTAAATTAGTCATGACAAATATAAACTTAATTGGGTGCAGATTAGTATGACAATATTTGGGTCCCTCCCTTTCAATCTAATACACTGAATTGTCTCTTCCCATTCCTCCAATAAGATGCATAGGGATGCATAGTCCTTTACTTAAAATTTATACACCAACTCTGTGTTTAAGGGCCTTTCAGATGTATCTCTGGAATGTGGGATTGGATCTGGATCCCACAGACCTACCATGATAATATTTGGAAAGAGGTGAAAGAAGTGACATCTGGATAGGACTGTGGTTGAATTAGTTATTTACTCAATTTAAAAGATAAGATTCAAAATGTGCTACTGGCTCAGATTCATGAAGAATGGATTTAGGAAGGTTGGCATTACAGGCATGTTCATAAGACTATGACGTGCCTGTAAACTCCACATGACATGGGGCAACATCTTTTCATTTCTAAAAAGCAACCAGAGGACTTTATTACATTATTACAGTATATTATTTTTAAAATAAATTGGTGGCTTACAAATTGGTAACTTCCAAATAAATTGGTTGCTTACCAAAATGTTTAAAAACAAAAGAATGTATCTATACATCACCCGATGCAAGCAACCAGAAAGCCTATACATTTATTCTCATGCATACTTTTTCCATTCATTCACAGTAGAAAGGAAAATTGCACACTATGGTAGATTATCTAGAAAGCAGAAATTGTTTGACCCCCCATATTATAATCCAAGTCTGGATTGGAGCCTTTAACCTTAGCTCCCTTTTTTGGGGAAAAAAAGCACTTAATAAGTGTGGTATTAAGAAATTATCAACCTATCCATATTTTTGAGTGCTCTCCTAGGTGAAACATTCCTGCAAGTAAAGAACTATCCCAACAGGAAAACAATGAGCAAAAATATTTTCCTGGTATGGGTTGTCATAAAGGGATATTGTTTTGCTTTGTGTGTTTTTTTTCAGAAATGGGAACATACCTACAATGCCTACAAATAAAAACAAAATGAAAGACTCTGACAGCAGCATAGACTTGCTATAATAGGTTTTTTTCTACACACACAAAAAATATTTGTTTATTTGAACGGGCAGGAAGTGTGCTTTGCCTGTATCTTGACTAATACTTGGGGGCTGGCAATGAGATAGAAACAGCAGCCACTGTGAACTCAATCAGTACTTGTGCACTCTTTATACTTTTACCATTAAAAAAAATTCCCTGCACCTTAGAGCAAGGAAACAATATACATAATAAAATAACACATGTCTTCCTATTTAAGGGATAAGGAGAGGCTGAAATAATATATGCATTAGCTTGAATGGAAGAAAGAAGTTGTTTGAGACACTGACTCCGAAAAGTCAAAAAAGCATTTTTTTTTTTGGTGGTCTTTAAGATCTAACTGAAAATCATTTTGGTGGAAGTGGGTGAAGGCACCAGGTTGGAACCAGGGTGACAATGAGTTCTAATATCACATTAGGCACAAAGCTGACTAGGTGACCTTGGCCCAGTCATTCCCCCCTAGACCTGAGAAGGAGGCTATGGTAAATCTCTTTCAAAAAACCTTGTCAAGGAAACTGCAGGTACTTGTCCAGGCAGTCACTAGAAATCTACTTCTGAGAAGTAGATAAAAAGAATTAACTATCACACAAGAATATCTGGCTTTTATGTTACATTGGTGAAGGGAAACTTAATTTCCCTTAGAAAAAGTGGCTACTGCATTTCATTCAATGGTGACGTTTGGAACCAAATCTGGAAATCAGCAATTTGTGGCAACATTATTTTAAATTTATCTATAGACCTCAGTAGAAATTGAAGAAATAAAAACTGGCACATTTTGCATATAATGTTAAATTTGCCATCTTTCCTTTGTCTGTTAAATGTTTTCCAAAATCCTATTTTCATTCCATCTCAACTTAATTTCTAGTAAAATTGGGTTTTGGTATGTAGCTGTGAATATAAGATTCAGCAAAGAAGAGGGAAGTTTTGAAAATGTAATGGCTATTGAACTTTCAGTTTTCCATGCTGAAAGTGACATGGTGCTTCTTCCAATGATCAAGAAAAGAAATCTGTAACCATCTTTGAGAAGCAAAGCAGCTGGAAACATCCTATGTAATCTAATTATCAAAGAGGAACTCTGCATACAACTCTCTAGCACAAATCTGTTATCACCCATGTACGTTGATCTTTGATTCCCATTATCCCCAGCCGGCATAATAAAATAATCCATATCTCACCACCTCTGGGGCAAAAGCTATTAGATTGAAGATGCTGTGGTCCTTATGGCTATAAATGGTGACTAGGATTCAGAACAAACTTTCCTTGGTCTGATAGTTACTATCTATATACACTTGATCTCTTTTCCCAAGGGCACTACAAAATGGTAATTTTGCAGTAATACTAAACCAAGTTATTTTGTTATTTAAAGTAAATTACAGGATGGTGTCTTCAGTCTATCATATATAAAGGTATATTCAGTTTAGGCTTGATTCCTTTCCCAAGGGCGATATAGGTACAGCAGTTTTACCTGTCTTTCATACAGCAGTCTATCTTCCAAGGTAGTAATAGGACCAAGGCTGGGTATGTGGTGCAGAAAGTTCTATTTTCCAAGTCTTCTCCTGCCTCCTGGCACCGACCATCTGAGATAGTTGTTTTGCTCTGAATAATAACAGGTATATTTATAGGAAAGTTACCAATGAAATTTTAATGTTATCATCATGTCTAAAATGACTTTACTGGGGTGGGTGGGTGTCTGCCTCTATCCCATGGATGGCTTAACTATTGAGAATCTCACCAATCCCACCATTTGTAAACTGTCATACGGCTGCAACAACACATCTAGAACTGAACTCTGGAGAGCAGATCCAAGAGTGTATGATTTGGGGCCTGGGAACTAGACTGATGGATAAACTAGAAGCAACTAACAAGAAAAGTAGCAATCTCATTTTATTTGGCAAGATAAGCCTTGCCATAGTCTCTCCTTCTCGCTTCTGCATTTTCAGTTCATCAGATGAGCATTTGCCAACATATCTGTATATCGTTCAGTCAGTACTCCTGTCCTGGTCACCAGGGAATATATCACCTGAGTAAAAGAAGGAGGATGGAGAGGGTATCCATGGGGAAAGAAGGATCCTATCAGAGGCATGTGGACACAAGTGAGTGTGTGCAGTGGCATCTTCAGTGGCATGAAGTGGGCTCAGTGGCTCAGCTGCAAACCAGGAATTTCCCTCTTGAAATTTTCTTCCACCACAAGTTCACTCACTAGGCAGCTTTAGGCAAGCCATTTTCAGACTGAATTTCCTACCTGCAATATCAGAAGAAAATATCTTTATCTACTTAACAGAATGTATTATTGCAACATTACACCAAATTAATATACTGTATATGAAGTGTTTTGCGGCATTAAAAGTTGTACTGAAATTATCAGTACTACTGAAATTATCAGGGCCACTATGTTCACAAATCAATTGTACGTGACACATACTAGTTAATTAGTGTGGATCACTACTAAGCAAATAACTGAAAGTGCTTTTTAAAAAGATCATAAAATCCCTTTCTATATGTGTATTGTACAAATCATACAAAAGAAAGATACAGGATCAACAATTCCCTTCTGAGATTTCAACAGGCACCATCAACTCACTTTTCAAATCTATAATTATTGCTAGTGGAGGGATCAATTTTTTAGAGGAAAAACACTAAAATGAATGTGGAGAAAGTTTGATTTGCTAAATCAAGATCATGTGTAATTTTTTATTTCTAACTCAAGAAAGATTATACAATCATCAATTGAAAAATTGCAAAACACTTCCTAGCTAATTAGAAAGATAGATTAGTAGCATAGACGTCCTTGTGTTGGGTGAATTGGTTGTGGCTAGTAGAAATTGGCCCTTCCCTGTTGACAGTAACCATCTGAAGGAAAGTCAGTGAGCTTTTGCCCCTTATCAGGCAATCTGTCCCCCACAAGGACATTGGATTTCAGCTGTTCCTTGAACATTCCACTATTGATGATAAATACAAGTGGTGTTTGAAGTGAAGACAAACCCTATTGAGTTTAAGTTGTTTCTGTTTATAGCCAGTTAAAAGCAGATTCTTTCATTATTGGTGGGTGTGATCAAGTGACAGTAAGAAACATGAAGGCTACTTCACAATTTCCTACCTTGAATTTAATTTCAGTACAGGAGGCCGTATGAATCACCTACCAAGTAATGGTATCAGAACATTGTGCTTGACAGAGCTATTAGACAACACAACAAAAATAAATCTTGTCCTCAAAGAGGCTATAGACTAACTTTAGACAATGGGAGTCAATGGAAGGAAAACATGATTGATGGGATGGTGGTATTTCAGTTATAATTCTGTGCATTGAAAAAATCATATAGAACTAAAACTCTGAATTGAAGTAATTTGAATTCTGTGCAAATAATGGCTGAATTTGCCTGCAACAATTATGTAAATAAAGACAAAAGGAGTGGCTTCTTTGCATAATCCATCCTGCGCCTGTTAGTAAGAAGAGAAGGAAAATAATACAGCCAGAAATGACTACCATTTTTTATTTTCTTTGTCCATTCTCTAAACCATTAGTTTTCATACATGAATGTGTGTATGTACATGTTAGGTTTATCTGATCATAGCTGCAAAAATTTGCAAGATCAAGATAGAATCAAAGAGATGGTTTTCTCTATCTCTTTACTGCCAGAGATTGGTTGTCTGGATTTTGGTAACTCAGGCATGGTAGTCTAGCTTATGTATTTGTAAAAGTTTATAAAAGTTATTTAGAAATCTCTTTTCTTTTAAAACTGAAAATTAAGCATGGAAAGGTAGGGCATTTCATGAAAACCACAGTGTGAGAAATGGGAAGACTATTTTATTTTCTTCTGTACTATATTGAAATTTCAATCTTCATTGTCATCTTCATCATCATTGTTGTTATTATTTAATTTCTATTCTGCTCTTCCTCTTAATTAATCTTAGGGAAAAAACTTTCAGTGTCATTTTTGTCACTATAAATTTGGTTACGTCTCCCTCTTTGCATTCCATATCCAATGAACATTACTCTATTCCTCAGCTAACACATGGTTATTTTTTACTATGCAATTACAATCCTATCAAGCTCATTACTAGGTTTCCTGACATATTAATTACGGAGGGAGTCAAACTATTCTCCAAAGCACCTGAAGGCAGGTGCAAGAAGCAATGGATGGAAACTAATCAAGGAGAAAAGCAACCTAGAACTGAGGAGAAATTTCATGACAGTTAGAACAATTAATCAGTGGAACAACTTGCTTCCAGAAGTTGTGAATGCTCCAACATGGGAAGGTTTTAAAAAGAGATTAAACAACCATTTGTATAAAATGGTACTGAGTTTCCTGCCTGAGCAGGGGATTGGACAAGATTACCTTCAAGGTCCCTTGCAACTCTGTTCTGTTATTCAGGAAGAACATATACAGGTATCCTGTCTCCCCCAAAATAAGACATCCCCTGATAATAAGCCCAATCGGGGCTTTTGAGCACATGACAATAAGGCCAAGTGCTTATTTCAGGGTTCAAAAAAATATAAGACAGGGTCTTATTTTCGGGAAAACATGGTAACATTTTATTAAATTCATCAATTAGGATTAAAGTAACTTTACTGCTTCACACAAAGATTGCATTGCTTGAATAAACACATTACATTCATAATATGGGTGCAGATTTTTAATTTTAATTTTGATTTAGTTGTTTCTGTGATTCCTGCCAATGCAGTTATAAACCATGGGTCTTAAATTAGCATATACCCAGGGGTGAAATGCTCCCGGTTCGGATCGATTCGCCTGATTTGGTACTGATGGAGGCAGATGGTTCGGAGAACTGGTAGCAAAAATCCCTGGTGTCCCCCATGCCCAGCTGAGCCATACAATCATCAGAGGCTTTTTTTTAACTATTAAAAGCATTTTTTCTACTACCTCTTCGGCCAAAAAAATTATTTTAAAAGTTAAAAAAAAAGCCTCTGATAATCGTGCGGCTCAACTGGGATCGTCAAAGGCTTTTAAAAGAAAAAAACCCTTTTTTTTCTTTTAAATGCCTCTAACGATCCAAGCTGAGTTGCCTGATAGGCAGAGGCTTTTTTAAAAAGCCTCTGTCAATCAGGCAACTCAGTTGGGATCGTCAGAGCCTTTTGAAACCATTTTTTACAACTTCTTCGCCGAAAAGGTTGTAGAAAAAATGGTTTTAAACTTTTTTTTAAATGGCCACGCCCACCCAGTCACATTAACCCCCCCCACCAAGCCATGCCCACAGAACCAGTAGTAACAAATTTTAGATTTCACCACTGCATATACCGCCAATTATAGTTCATTCACCAAGCCAAAGTTAAGCAAACCATGACAGAGTGAAATGTAAACTCTGTCAAAGAGTGGTTGATCTTGCTGAGCAAATTTGACAACATGTCTTTATTGTCCAAGAGGATAGCTCTAGAACCAATGGATTAAAATTACAAGGAAGGAGATCAAGCTAGATATCAGAAGGAACTCCCTGACTGTTTGAGTTGTCAGATAGTGGAACAGGCTGCCCATATGAAATAGTGATGTCTTCTTTGCTGGAGTGGATAGTCTGTGTGGATATCTGTCAGAGGTGCAGGGAATCTTAGGAGGATTCTCAGGTCCCTTTCAATTCTATTATACCATTAATCTATGAACATTTAAATGTTTAATGTTTTATTTATACTCAGAGGAACCTGGATAGCTCAGCAGACTAAAGCACTGTAATTAACATTCAGCTGTCTGTAATTACTGTAAATTCGAATCTCACCAGGCTCAAGGTTGACTCAGTCTTCCATCCTTTCTAAGGTAGTTAATTGAGGACCCAGTTTGTGGGGGCAATAAGCTGACTTTGTATAAATATACAAAAGTATGAAGGCTATTGCTTAACGCATTGTAAGCCACCCTGAGTCTCTGGAGAAGGGCAGCATATAAATCAAATTTTTAAAAAAGTGCAATTAGAAACAATTCTGTAGATTAAGTTAATGTTCCAAATTTTAAAAATTACTCTTCAATGAGGCCAGATCAAAAAGCATAGGGTCCCAGAATGAATTACATCTTCTCCCTCACTGTCTCCTGATCTAGTGGATGGGGGCTACCATTCAAAGAAAGATGGACACTCCTAATTTGCCTTTATTCTAACTGAGTTCCGTGTTGCTAAACTTTCTCCTGCAATTCTGCCTCTTTTATGGAATAGAATTATCAAGTTTAATTTAGCAACTTAATTTCTTTTATGGACATCCATTTGTCTGGAATGGAACAGAGTCTCCAGCTTGAACAGAGAGCTGGTATAGAAGAACTCTAAAGTCCCTTCCAACATTTTATTCTATATTGTCCTTAATGTAATCTGCTTGAAATTCTTAGAACAGGTGGGATACAAATGCAAGTATGTGACTGACTTTGAATAATCTTGTTTTGAACTTGAGCTGTGATTTCTAGCTACTTAATGTCTTGTCCCCTCACCCAGAAAAGTGCCAAACGCCTTATATTTACTGTCAGCAAACGTAAAGTGGTTATGAATTTACTATGAACACAAGAACCACTTGTGATAGGAACGTAAGGGTGGAGTCAGAGTGTCTTGTGCAGTTGCCAAAGAGGGGATTTATAGAGCCAAAACTTCACATGGTTTTTTTCCTCCTTCTTGAATGTCGGACTGTGGAAGTTGTTTTCGAGGTAAGGTTGGTGAAGCAGGCTGAAATCTATGTGATCAGTGCAAAATAAAAAGATAATCTTTTAGCCACAAGAAAACAAGAATGAAGTATAATATATCTGAAAAACTGTAGCCACATACAAGGATTAGCTGAAGCATTTTTGTCTAGAACATGGAAATATAGGAAAGATTTCTATATGTTTTTTATTTAATTTTTTAAAAAGTACAAATGGGTGAAATACATGTTTAACCTAAACATGCTAGTTTCTGTTCCATTCTGGGAGCTATTCTGTATCATCCTTAGGGTTTCCCCATAGTTAATGCAGAAGGAAATATATTCTTCTTATTTATTGGAAGTGGTTTTTGAATGTCACCCAGAACACTATTGTTATTTTGAAAATATAAAATAGAGGAGAGGAGAGGAGAGGAGAGGAGGCTCGGCTCGGCTCGGCTCGGCTCGGCTCAGCTCGGCTAGAATAGAATAGAATAGAATAGAATAGAATAGAATAGAATAGAATAGAATAGAATAGAATAGAATAGAATAGAATAGAATAGAATGGGTTTTGGCATACACCAAAGTAGAGTTGTTGGTAAATGTTGGAAGTTTCACTTTCATGCCTAAAGAATATCTGAAAAAGTTTTCACAAACATCCCATTACAAAGAGTTTTTTTTCCCCTTAGAATTGTAGGATATAATAAGTATGGTACTATCAATTCATAATGTTGTGGGATATGATGGCTGGTGAGGAAAGCAAATATGTCCTTGTACGACAAATATAATTTTTATTATATAAGATTTTGTAAAGGAAAGTAATTCTTTTTGCTGATATTTTTTCCCCATGTAACAGAGTAAATTGGCTTGTTTGCATTAGTTTTGTTATTTGTTGCAGAGCAGCATTTTAGTAGTGCTTTGGCTGATTTTGTAAAGATGATAGCCTTAATATCATGATATAAAATACAAGAACAATTAAAGAAATCATTCCAACTTTGGGTAAAATAACTTTGGACACTTTCAGAGACAGCCTTTCAAACATTATTAGACAGCTATAATAAGCCCCGGGGTCCATTTCTAGTAGAAAAAAGGGAAAGGATCTATTCATTTCATCTTTTCCTCTCCCCGATGAAATCCTCAATTCAATTATTTTTTTACCTGAATTTGAAAGTAAGGCCAATTACATGATCTTAATCTCAGGCTCACTGTATTCCCTTTCCATTGCTTTGTTTTATAATTCCCAAATTGGCTGAATATGTGTGTGAACATATGACACCTCTTGTTCCAGATTTACTTCAGCAACGAATTGAAATGGAAAGGCAGACTCTTTAGAATATTCTTCCTGAATCACTCAAAAGGATATCATAACTAGCTTTCTATGGCTGACCAAAAATAATTGGGGTCCCACAAAGAGAACGGGAAGAACAGTGGATATTCCCTTTACTTGTTATCCACAGCTCAGCTTTTCATAATCTATTGCCACCACAAATTGTTTGGAATATAATCCCCATAATTCCCCATTCATCTTCATGGTGTTTGGTCCCATCCAAGTTGGAGAAAACTAGTAGGTTGCTTGTATGACTTCATCTTTTTGAATAACTGCAATTCAATTTTGCAAGTGGCAAAATATTCAGAATGGCTATAGTAATTTTATAGTAATATAGTAATTTTTAATCTGTGTAAGGGAATGGCAATGGCAGGAAGTGATAGATGCACCTTTTTATCCCAAAGATTCACTGAAAATAGAGCCTTTCCTGCCACTTGGAGATATAAATTGTGTGGCGTGTCATAGAGATACTGTCACTTGCTCAGGTTACAAATAAACAAATTGAGATATAATTTTCAGGTTAAAAGAAAAATCTATGAATCACAACTTGATAATTCCTTAGGCTTCTAGACAAATTAGTATTATTATAATTATTAAATTGTATTTTACATACTAGCAAGAATTTTTATCTAAATCATCTTGCAATGTTAACATCCTCTTTCCAACTATATTCCATTCCACATTATGACATTTGCTGCCTTGGATTATTCCTAATTTGGTATAAGTAGTTAGAAATATAGTTTTGAAGTTGTTTGCCATGTTTTTTTGTTTGCTCCAAAATTCATATCAAAGTTCAGTCAATGAACAGAATGAAGAAGTAAAATTTGAACAAATGCCAAACTATCTCCTATTGGACATTTCAATATTTATTTATTTGATTCCTTGAGCCACCCATTTCAATAAGTGATTCTTTCAATAACTCAATATTTCATTAACTACAGCTACAACTGGACAACATTCCCTCCAAATGCACTACTCTCAGATGACAATTAAGAATAAGAAAATGGAAGTGCACAGCTCATTGTAAATTGACTAGAAAAAGAACACTCATCTCTAGTGTGAAAAGAGCAAAGTTCTAATTGCCTCACTTTGCTTAATGATAGGGCCGCCACCCAAACATTACTGCTCCAAAAAGAAGGCAATGGTATTTTCTCTTTGTTTACACAGTGCATGGGATTTTGCCAAGTAAATCACCTGCACTGGTTTGTGAGATGAACTCTGATATATCTATTTTTCTGAGTCCTATTGACAGACAAAAGAATAGGTTCATATACAATAGACCTTCCATGGGTTAACCCAGGGGTGAAATGTAAAATCTATTACTACCGGTTCTGTGGGCGTGGCTTGGTGGTGGTGGTGGTAATATGACTGGTGGGCGTGGCCAATTTTTTTTTAACTTTTCAAAGCATTTTTTCTAATGCTCAAACTCAGCTGGGATTGTCAGAGAGGCTCTTTAAAAAATGCCTCTCTGCCAATCAGGGAACTCAGCTGGGATCGTCAGAGGCTTTTCAAAGCATTTTTTTTTTACCATCTCTTCGGCCAAGAAGTTGCAGAAAAAAATGCTTTAAAAAACCTCTGATGATCCCAGCTGAGCCACACGATCATCAGAGGCTTTTTAAAAAACTTTTAAAAGCATTTTTTCATCGGAAGAAAAAATGCTTTTAAAAGTAAAAAAAAAAGCCTCTGATGATCCTGCAGCTCAGCTGGGCATGGTGGGGGGAGGGGCCCAGGGATTTTTGCTACCAGTTCTCTGAACCACCTACCACGATTGCTACCGGATCGGACGATCTGGTCTGAACCAGGAGCATTTCACCCCTGGGTTAACCCATTTTCTGGGGTCAAACAATATGCTGAGTCACAAACTATCGTGTTTCCCTGAAAATAAGATCGGGTCTAAAATTAATTTTTGCTCCAAAAGATACACTAGGGCTTATTTTCTGGCTAGGTCTTATTTTGGGGGAAATATGGTACTAAATGCACCCATCTGACTGACAATCTTAACTGGAGATTATTTTGGGGGTAGGGTTTATATTATGAGCATCCTGAAAAATCATGCAAGGACTAATTTTTGGGTTGGGTCTTATTTTCAGGGAAACAGGGTAACCCAAGGAGTTGGGTTTGCAAAACATAATCACCCACAAAAGTCTGAGCTTTAGTTAGGGTTAGGGTTAAAAGCTGCTGTCATTTACCTGACATTCATCTAGGTCACAAAGTCCAGATTTCAGCAAGTTTGAATGAATGGGCCCATATAATAGAGTGGATAAAAATATACTGGCTCCAAACAGAAGATACGCACAATACAGAGGGCGGTTTGTACCAATGTCATATCTTTCATTTGATTTACCTCACAGAGTTGCCAAGGGCATAGAAAGGAATTATTTTCTGCATGCCATTTGGAGCACAATGGAGGAAATGGGAAATGGGAAGAGTGGAGATGAAAAAGCAGTGAATAAGTAAACTTATTTTCTTATTGACAGGTAGCTCCTCCTCATCTGAGGAGGAACCAAGAGGTACGGAGCCTGCGAAGCCACTCATCTCCCACAAAGCTTCCCATAATGTACGTTCCTAGGGCATGGAGAGATTTGAGTTTGGTTGTGGTAATTTGTAAGCAGTTTCAAGAATCCAGCTGTAGAAACCTCTGGAGTGCTCTTTCTCTGAAATAACCTTGAAAGCCCCAGTGGTGCTGGGATTGCCAAACAATTCTTTTTCTATGTAGAAAATGGATATATGTTTTGGATTTTTGCACAGTCCCTAAATAACTCTTATTTGATTCAAAGTGTCTGATGTAACCTTGATTAAGGTTCAGAAGATCAAGTCAAATTTTTATCATGGCCATAGATCAGCACAGAGGTTCAAGAGAATTTGCAAAATATAAATAGAACACTTACTAAGTTTTAAATTCTTCGAAGTATTTAAATACTTTAAATATTTAAAACAATATAAAGCATCAAAAAGTCAAAAAAGCAGGCATAAAAAAGCTGCCCATATAACTATCTCTTTAAAAAATAAATTATGGTGCTGCTTGATAATTTTATGGTGCATCTTGTCACTAGTTTCTATTTCTGTGTTCATCATAAGGCCATCTATCTTCTTCCTACAACCCACCTCCCACTTCAGCACTCCATTAAAAATAACTGCAATCCCTTTAATTGGAACTGCTAGGAACTGCCTGCTTGCAAAATATAGTAATTGTACAATTTTAGTTAAAGAAATGGTATAAGAAAGATCAATGACATTCCATTCCTCCTGACCAAACCCTTCTGCTTTTTAATAAATCTAAATGGTGGGAAAACCAAACAAGGAATTTCTACACTGTTTTTCAGAATTCAGTTGCAAATATAGCTCTGTTTTACAAATATATTACAAATATATATGTATTTGTATTACAAATATATATGTATTTGTATTACAAATATATATGTATTTGTATTACAAATATAGACAGATCTTACATTTGGGGAAAGGGTGCACTTCTACCATCACAAAATCATTTTTTGAGTGTCCAATAGCCTTGTGATTGCAGTGGAATATACATTTGAGTAATGAACAAAATCATAACCCACTTGCTTGCTTTTGTAATTGTAAACCAAATTAAAAAGCACAATTTTCTGGGGGAAAAAAGTACAGAACCTCAAAACTAAATTCTTTCTCCCACAAAACTGTAAATGTTAATGCAACAAAAGAAAAATATTAAATGACCAAGAGAAAAAGTACTTCTAGTGGTGATGTTTTCTTTAAATAACACAAACCAGTCTTGACCAAGACTGGAAATACTCAAACACAATCAATCCTAATGACTTCCAGGGATACACCAGAAAATCCTAAGGCTATAGATTACTTTGGGAGATCAAAAACATCCCTGCAGAAAACAATGCAGTCTCCTACATATGGCCACTAAGAAAACTTAGCTAAAGTTTGAGTGAAAGTTTATTTTAGGGAAAAGGAAATGTTTTGCCTTGTTCCCATTCAGTACACTTTGGAGCATACCTCTTGGCACCTAATCCAAAGAGCTCAGCCTGCCAAAAATTGCACACTCCTGATCTAAACAGGAATAAGGGATACACAGCACAGGCTTTGGTAAGGTAGGAATAGCTTTCAAATACTTGGCAGCTGAGGTGGCAGTAAATTTATACAGCAGTTTTCCACCTCTCCTGTCCTCAGATGTAGACACGACAATTTCTAGAACTCATAGTTATCAGTGAGAAAGATCCCACACATCTGGAGAACGACTTGATGCAGAGATAGGTTGCTTTCTCTATTTTTCTTTCCTAAAAAGGGGATTTACTTTTCACCACTGTTCCTTATGTCCTTAATGTCCTCATCAGTGGGGGAGACATGCAGTGGATAAAATTGTTGCATATCACTCCCCAGTATATCCCTACTTGTAGAAATATTGCCTGCTGAATTTCTGCAAGTTGTGTCACTGTTACAGAGCACTAAAGGAAAAGTAAAGTGGCAATCATTATGACATGTTTTTGCTATTCTCTTCAGTCATATGTGGAACTTCATGAGCTGGTCATGGACAAGAACAATGAGTTTCGCTGGATGGAAGCTTCTCACTGGATCAAACTGGAAGAGGACTTTGAGGAGATGGGGCATTGGGGGAGACCTCACCTTTCATACCTGACTTTCCAAAGCCTTCTGGAGGTGCGAAAGGCTTTTAGCAAAGGTGAGGAAAGGGACTGCAAGGTTTGTACAATTTTCCTTAAGAACTTGCCCTTTGATTGTTTCCAAACAATGTGCTACAAAAAAAGAAGAAGAAGAAGAAGAAGGGTGCTTCCACTCATCTTTTCCATTGTCCGAATCCCAGTGCTATATTAGGTACATTACTGATATTCATATTTTTACCAATAAAGAAAATATTTGTAGCTCTAAACTGTGGAGTCCTTGATGTTCCATAAGCTTGGTGGTTTTCTTGTAGATGTTTCATTACCAAACCAGGTAACCTCATTAATGCATCAAATAGTACTGGTTATGTTATTTAGTTTGATAATGAAACATTTGTAAGAAAACCACTCAGTTCAGACAGCACCAAAAACTACACCTTTCATGTATTGATGGACTTGTTTTTACCAGTTTTCTTGCCCCCCAACAAATATTCCTAGAGTAATTTAGGGAACCCAAAGTTTCCAAAAGGGGGGAAAAATCTGTCATTAATAATAGGAAATGTAGAGGACAGTAAATCAATACAATATATTTATATCTGTATCTATAGCTATTATATCTGCATGCACATCTACATGTATAACTATATCTATTCATTTTATCTATCGCTTTTCATCATTCAAATCTTCTAGCCTCAATGATTTGGGAGTCTCTTAAATAACAGTAGTAACCATGGCATTTATTTTGGGGAAAGTATTGAAAAAATCAATTAAAAGGTTCCCAATTTTCCTTTTGATATACTTCATAAAGATAATAAATGTCTCTTTTGGGATGGTAAGCAAATACCTCTTTCAAATGATCAAAATGTTTCTTTGACATGATCTCTCTATTTCTGCATTTCTAGGAACTGTCCTTCTAGATTTGCAAGAAAGAAGTCTAGCTGGGATTGCCAATCAGGTGCTTTCCCAAATGATCTATGAAGGAAAACTCAGGCCTGATGACCAAGAGGTGCTTTTAAGAACTCTTCTACTTCAGCACAGGTATTGGCAAAGACAAATATGAAATATGATATTTCTCCACCTAAAGAATGAATGGGACAGCCAAGAAAAATAGGTCCCAATCCATGTCTAGCTCTTTCTGGATCAGGCATACTCTATAAATTAAGTAGTGCCAGATGTATCCTATATAAGTGGGAAAGAGTACTGAGAATGAAAGAGCATATGAGAAGACCTTTTCTCCTGCAGTAGTTGCCAATGCATAGTATTTGGATTTATTCCAAGATCTGGACAAATCCAGTAATGGTCCTGCAACATCAGGAGCAGCAAAGACAGCAGATACATTTGCCTGTCATACTTAACCTATTGATGTGACATTTAGGAAAAATAGGACATGTAAGGAATTGTCCTGTGCCTGTTAGCCTTTTGGTCTATGAGCTCAGTATTTCTATTTCTTTAAAGGTAAAGGTAAAGGTTCCCCTTGCACATATATGCTAGTCGTTCCCCGCTCTAGGGAACGGTGCTCATCTCCATTTCAAAGCTGAGGAGCCAGCGCTGTCCAAAGATGTCTCTGTGGTCATGTGGCCGGCATGACTAAACGCCAAAGACGCACAGAACGCTGTTACCTTCCACCAAAGTGGTCCCTATTTTTCTACTTGCATTTTTTACGTGCTTTCGAACTGCTAAGTTGGCAGAAGCTGGGACAAGTAACAGGAGCTCACCCCATTATGCAGCACTAGGGATTCAAACCTCTGACCTGCCGATCTTTCGATCAATAAACTCAGTGTCTTAGCCACTGAGCCACCAAATCCCTCTATTTCTTTGGAACAGTGCAAAGAGGGGTATCATAATGATGATCAGGGGCTAGAAATTAAGCCTGCTGAAGAGAACTGGATGGTTTTAGTTTTGAAAAATTATGACTAAAAATACAATAGCATTTGCCAAGTTCCTGAAGGGGTGTAATGCAAATCAAGACCTGTTCTATGTGGTCAGAATTCAGAAAATGGAGTAAGGGTCATATAGGAAGGTCAATTTAGATTAAATGTAAAGAAAAGCTTTATAATACAAAAACAATTCAACAGTTTCATGAGTAATGAAAGTGGTGATATTTTCAGAGAGTTTCAGTCAACTGTTGAGGATACTTCCATCTGGAATCTCACAGTGATCAGGGTCTAATGACCTCTTTCAACTCAATGACTTCTTAGTTCTAGATAGAAATTTAAACTCTGTGAACCAGAAGTTACTGTGGAACTATTTAGATTTTCCACAACTCTTCTTTGTGAAGATGTTTATGTTTTTTATTACAAATAAAGTATCTGTATTTTTCAAATTTTAAAATAAATATACTTAACATTGAACCTTTCTTAAGGGAAAAAAATGAAATAACTTGCTATTTTAGTAACCAGAAAATGTAGATAGTAGGTAACGTTGAAATGTTGGGAAACCCTTTTTGCCAGAGAAATAGGATTTTAAAAATGAATTGTTGCCTTTTGCCAGGACACTCTGCGCACTAAAGCCAAATTCTCTAGTTTTATTTATTTATTTATTAAATTTATATGCCGTCCTCTCACCTTACATAATAAGTTTTCGTTTTATTCAGAAAGTTAAAATACAAACTTCAAAAAAGAAGAAAAAGATTACAAAGACAAAACAAAATTAGAGGAAGTGTTTTTAAAAGCTGTATTAGAACACACATACAGATATTTTCCCCCCACCCTCAGTAGAATACTGATATATATATTACACCTATTACCCCTTGTAAATCAGAAAACTGAAACAGAAAATTGTTGTTTCTCAATTATTGCTTCTCATTCCCTGAAGTCAAAAGCCCTCCTATAGATTGGACAGAAGACTCTTCTGTAACTGAGCTTTTATACAGTGGTGAAATCCTACCAGTTCGCACCAGTTCGGCCTAATCGGTAGTGATAAAAGCTACTGGTTCCGCAGACTGGTAGTAAAAAAAAGCTACTGGTTGGTCTGAACCAATATTTCTGATGATCAGCTATGCCACGTGATTTATATTCACTAGAAAGCAGGAAATCCTGCTTTCTAGCAAATCTAATAGCGCGGCACACTGTTTCACCTCCTCACTGTTCTACTGATCTTGTTAAGCATGCTTTTTCTGTGCAAAGCATTTTGTGCATGTGTTTGGTGCACACTGCACATATGCATATAGCATGCGTCTGGTATGCACTGTGCATGCACACACAGAGCACACGTTTGGCGTGCACCACGCATGGGTGGGCAGCAAACTGCTGGCAAACCGCGGCGGATTTCACCACTGCTTTTACAGCCAGTCATAAACAATTCTCAAAGACAGAAGAAGCACCATAACAAAGGAATTCAGAGAATGTTGAAAAAACCTTTCTCACAATTTTTTTAAAAAAATAAGATGAGTTTTTAAAAATTAATAAAACATGAAACTCCTGTTGTGAAACTCTGGTTCAAATGTAAATCAAATGAGGTCCCTTTCATTACCCAGGAATCCAAGTTGAGTTCCATAGAGAGAAAACAAAAGTGATTTATAGTAACTAATAAAGCAGTTTTAAAAAAAACCGCAAAAATTATTCTTTAAAATCAGGGTTTAAAACAAATCAGCATTCAACCAGTCAATTAACATTTATTTATTTATTTATTTATTTATTTATTTATTTATTTATTTATTTATTGAATTTCTATACCGCCCTTCTCCCAAAGGACTCAGGGTGGTGAACAGATTAAGATTTCATATACATATAAATATATTTTATATGTATATATTTTGAAAGAAAAAAACCAACCCATCAAAATGTGCAGTTGAAACCAAGGCATGCTTTAAAAAGCAAACAGTTAGAACGAAAAGATGGAGACCCAATACTGAAAACTGCAACCTTAAAGATTTCTCTTCTCAGATAGGTCCATGGTCTTGGATCATTCCTAGTAACTCCCATTTGAATCTAGGGAGCGTGCCATCAAAGAACCAGCTTTGGCAGCAAAATCAGCTGTTTGTCAAGGGAAGGGAAGAAAACTCCTGTGCTGCTCAGCATGCCATTTTCGGGGAGTCCCCATTTTGGGGGAAGTTCTTGCTATATGCCAACCTCACCAGTAAAGCAATTCAGGGCAGTATATATTTTGGTTGTTAGATAATGCCTATAAATTAATCTGATCATTTTACATGTATCAGTTGCTACATGAATTCTTGCCTGAAGACCTAGGCATTAACTTTTTACTACTGCATTCTTATTCTTTTTCTCTTCATTGAGCCTGATATATAAATATTTATTCTTTACCCAGTCACCCTAGTGAATCAGCTTCATTAAACACTCTCTTGCCTGCACGGATACAACGAACAGATGCCAAAGACTCAACTCAACCACTGCTTCAAGAACATCACCAAATTGAGATGAAGACCTTTTCTAATGGCTCAGAGCAGGTAAGTTAACTTTGTAGTAAATAAATGGAGAATATTTTATGACTACAGTGCCACAAGTACTGGGGTTCAAACTATAATTTTTCCTATCTAAGTATGGAATTTTACTCAGACTTCAGTTGACCTCAGACTTAAAAGAGAACCAAGTAAGCAAAGCGAAATCATAAAGCAAAGTGTTATGACTGATAGAAGTCTTAAATCAATGGATGGGCCAGACTTGGTATGACTGCTCAAGAATTTGAACAAATTGAACGAAGATTGCCGTCTTTTGCATCCCTCACTTCAGATGAAGTATGTAGTCTATAAATTACTTTTTAAAGTAAGACAGAAAAGAAAATCCATCATCATAGCCTGTATTGAGAATTTCTTTCTTTCGGATTAACACATAGGGAATGTCTACACAGACATGTCTTAATTATTTGTTCTTAATTAATTTCATAATTTCATAAGGTCAAGGCAATGCATCTGATACTGACTCCTAAATTGTACTGAGTTTTATAATGCTCAACAGAGTTGTATAATTTGACTTGCTAACATACCAGCAAGCAACGCAGCAATGAAACCTGTAATTCAAAATCAGTGGCTCCCTTCAACAGCCCATCTATTATATTTTGTAGAATTCCAAATGCAGGAAGTCCTACATACAGCACATTGTACAGTAATACCCACCCATTCCTAGAATAGATGAGGGTAGAATGGAACCTTGAAGAGCCCCTCCCCCACTACTTAATTATCATGGGGACAAAGTGTAGTGACAAAAAGGCATTTTTGAGTACAGTCCTTCAGTAAAAATGGAGCTCCTGAACTATTGCGCACTTGATCCCCAACTCACAGAGCTACTTTAGAAGAATACCATTAACAAGAGTATCAAAAGCTGTCAAGAATTCAGGGAGAACTAGTTATGTTGTAGTCTTTCTTTTGGTAAAAGTCATCAATCAGAACACTCAAGGCTGATTCAGTTCAAGTCTGAAATAGGCTTTCTTTCAGGAGTAGCTAAATCTCTACTATCTTAAGAATCACTTGTAAGAAAATGTCTAATTTTCTCAAATTCAGAGTGTAATCTCCAAGTTGTCTTCTTGCAGGGAGAGTCAAGCCATAGTGATTTTAAGAAGCAGCTGTTAGATAAGATTCCTCCTGATGCAGAAGCCACTCTGGGATTGGTTGGTAAGTATCTTCTGTGTTCAAGTGTAAAATGATCCTGCTGTAAAAAATGTGTAGTGGACCTCTAGAGTAGTGTGAGAACAGTTGTGTTGAATGTCATTGTTTCATTTCTTGGCTTCTCCAGATAAGATTTCAGATAAGATCTTGAAGAATTGCTGCAATGACCTCAGAATATATGCTGGACTTTGAAACTGATGCACAGGTGCTACAATACACCAGAGAATCATTCAAAAATTTCCAGCATTGTAGCACAATGTTCGTATGGATGCCAAGAAATGGGTACACAGATAGATATGGGGTGGATGTGTGGAAAGTAAAACTATGATGAAAAATGTTATTAGTTGAAATAAGCGTAACTATTGAACAAGAAAAGCCACTACTTTTATTAGCATTATTAATATCTATCAAAGAGAAAATTCATTGTTATATTATCTGATATTAAAAAGGTCTGCTTTATTGGCAACAAGAAAAGCTATTACAAATTCCTGGAATAATTTCAAAGGATTGAAAGTTATACATTAATATGATAGAATACGGATGATGGCATGAGCAGAAAATCTAACAGGGTAAATTTGGCCAGTAAAGGTATAGTAAATAAAGCTCAGTGGTGATCCAGATACAAAGGGAAATGGTGATATGCACCACGCAGGGAACTTCCTGCAGTCTTTGCAGGTACCTCTTTAAACCAAACTTTTTGTTGTTGTTGTGATAAAAAAACAGCAGTTTTACAGGCAATCCAGGAACTGCTCTGGATCACATTTTCCCATTTAGATTCTGGATCACTGCACAGCCCTAAAAATTAATAAAAATCATTCTAATAAATTTGACTAATGGTGTAGCTTAGGTCAATTCCATTGAAGAAATATTTATTAACAAAAATGTTAATGAAAAATATGGGAAATAAAACTGGATGTGCTTTGGATAAAATATCTATGTATTGTAATCCATTGCATACATTAAAATACATGCATGTACTGTATGTATGTTTCTAGATAGATAGATCAATGGATGGATGGATGGATGGATGGATGGATGATAGATAGATAGATAGATAGATAGATAGATAGATAGATAGATAGATAGATATTATTAGCATTATTAGTATTATTTTCTTTGACATGTTTTTACTTTTTTATGTTAAAATATACTTTAAATATCTCTTAAAAGATATCCTGGGTCCACCATTTGGCTGGTCTGTTTATAATTCTATATATGAAACTTTATAGAGCCATTGAAGTAGGCTTATTTTAATTACCTGTATTTTAAATCTTAATCTTATTTTAATTATTTTAATGCAGTATGAACCACAGATTGATCTGTTGACATTAGCAATGATGCAATTATCAGTTTGATCTATTGATTCTTACATTTCAAGCAATTCCAAAGCAGAGTTATATCTCGGGTCTTCCTTTTTTTTTCTGGCCAACTTCTTGAGCACATATTAGAATATAGTCTATTTTGCTCCTAATCTTAATCTATGGCTTGTCAACTTACTAGTTATCATATCTGGACTACAAAAACATCTGCAGATGAAAATTAGTTTTTTGTACCTAGTTGCTGCCATCTAATAGTTATCCAGATTTCTGCAGCTCAGATAGGGTACCTTAATTCACCTACCACTACTATCTAATCTATAATTTTTGTATTGACATTGTTCAAAAACAATCAAAATCAGCCTTCCCCAAACAGAACTTACAGTTATTTTTTTTATATCAGCCCCCATCATTCTCATCAGAAATTGAAATCTAACACAAAAATGGACACCAAGTTGGGAAATCAGATCTAAGGACAGTCTAGTTTCACTTTATATAGAGATCTACATGAATCTGTAGATGTACAGCTCATGAGATAATGAGGAA
Source organism: Coluber constrictor foxii (assembly GCA_038048745.1). Lineage (NCBI taxonomy): Eukaryota > Metazoa > Chordata > Lepidosauria > Squamata > Colubridae > Coluber > Coluber constrictor. The sequence goes on from CM075961.1 coordinate 80,489,259, forward strand.
TGAGTTAATACCATATACCAATTTACTCAGCCCTACATAGGAACCAGAAACTACAGAAAGTGATCAATCCACCTAGACAGAGTAAATTGGGAAATGAGAAGCAAAGTTGTTCTTATTCCAGGTTTTGGCGTTGGGGGAAAGAGCAAATATGAAAAGTGCTCTGACTTGCTTCCAAGATCTCTAGATAGAAAGAGAAAGAATAATACATTTGATTTCAGAACCTATATTCCTTAATATTCTACGTCAGTGTTTTTCAACCTTAACTTCTTAGCTCCCTAGCCTGCATGGGGGTTCTGGGAGTTGAAGTCCATATACCTTGATGCCACCAAGATTAAGAAATACTAGTTTCTTCAAACACAATGACTAGCAAAGAATTTCTCTCCTCACAATTGTATCTTTCTTCTTACGTCCTTTCTTTTCTCTTTTAAAACAGAATGATTTATGTATATAACTGAAGTATTAATGTGGGAAATTCTGAAATTGTTAAATTGCCTTAGTTTAACATTGCTGCCACACTGCCTAATTGCAGAGCCAGCACTACTTGTTTCTACGAATGTATTCTAATCTTTAAACGTTTGGAGAATGGGAATCTACTTGCTTATTCTTGCTTTCTTGTGCATTCGGGCCAGGAAGAAGCCATATTTGTCCTTGGCTTTGCTTCTCTATCTAGCTTATCAAACCTGATTGCAAACTTTGCTCACTTTGCTGTCTCCCCTTCTCTCCCCTTGTTCCCTTCACTTCCACCCTTTTGCCTCTGCTTGGATTCCCTTTCTTTTTTGCCCACATTTTCTCTCTTCCTGTTTCTCTTTGTGCCAAAGCCCCTAAAGTATATCCCATGCCCATCCATCCTCCCTTCAGGCTGTGCCACCTTCCTGGACCGACCTACTCTGGCCTTTGTACGCTTGAAGGAGGCTGTGGAGCTGGACTCTGTCCTGGAGGTTCCTGTCCCTGTCAGGTTCCTTTTTGTGGTTCTGGGCCCTGATTCCCCCCACATTAACTACCACGAAATCGGGAGAGCCATCTCAACTATGATGTCTGAGAGGGTAAGTTGGTTTTCCTTTATTCATTCAAGGGGCCTGAGGAAATAATGGTAGATCCTGCTTTCTGAAAAGATTAGCAGGCGAGCATTCAACATTGAGAAACCCATGTGAATAAGCTGAGAGCAAGGCTGACAGCTTCTAAGATGGAGCAGTTCAGTACACACCCATTGTAATCCTGACATTGAAGAAATGGCTTCCTGACAAGGACAAAAAAGAAATCAAGTGGCACCAGAACCAACGTTAGAAAACTGGCATGCCAGGTGTGAAGTAAAGAACGGTAAGACCCAAAAGACCTGTTCCATCAGCATGAATGCCCAGAATGAGGCCTTATTATTTGCAGGATGGTTATAATGACTAGAATTTCATACTTTACTAGGCATAGAAAATGAGAGGCCTGGTGAGGTTTCTCCAACCAGAAGGTGGAGCAGTAAGGCTTTTAATAAGCTTCCCACCTATTACCACAAATAGGGGCATCATAATTGCATAGGCAAGATTTATTCTTTTTCTCTGCTTGCTGTGATCAGTTCAGAATATCAGAACCTCACACAATTACTGGTCTTGGAAAAGAAATTCCATGGCCTTTTCAGTGGCTAATTGAGATGGCAACTTCCATGGATAAAAGTTTCTGGGAAATGTGTCTTTAGTTCTTGGTTCTCACTTTCTCTATCATGCCATGCAAGATCTAGACATACAGGTGTCAAACTTGATCATGTCATGTGATGTATTGTGACTTTTTTGCCTTTGTGGAGCTGGGGTGGACATGGCCTGTATGTGACGCATCCGGCCCACGGGCCACCAGTTTGACAAGCTTGCCTGATATATTAGACTACCAGAAGTTCCCTATCATTGAAAGCTCTTGGCAAAGCATTTCCAAATATTTGACAATATAGGCAAAATGGGCAGCTTTCAAACAGATGTTTTAGAGCATGTAGTTTTACTTAATTTTACTTTAGAAGTTTGTCTTAGTAAAGACTTGTCGACGTTTATTTTTCAGCTTCAATGGTTTGAACATCTAGAATTGCTTACATTCACTGATTAATTTTAATCGGCTAGAGAGACATATTTCAGATAAATCTGATTCAACTCTTCACTGAAATACACAGTGTTAACAAGAAACTTAAAATGAATTGTTTATGGAAAGTTGGACCTATCCCCTTATCTACATCACCTGTAGAGTACTGTTTCAGACAGAGTGGAGAAACAGGCTGTGAAATGAGCCCATCCCATTCCTGCCCAGTGCCTCCCTGAGCACTGTTTTATTTTCTTTCTCGGAGTAGGTATTTCGCAATGACTCCTATTTGGCAGAAGGAAGACAGGACTTGATAAAGAGTCTGGATGAGTTCCTAGATTGTTGCATTGTCCTCCCACCCTCTGAAATCCAAAATGAAAGACTTCTCAAAATGTTGCTGCCAGTGCAGAAGGATTTCCTAAGGAAGAGGTACCTCCCAGTGGAGAAGAAACTGGAAGAGCCACTAAAAGACCTAGGTATGGTTAGACATAGCTATGGTTTAGTGTAGGAGGATAATTTAGCCTCCTACTGCTCCTCAGTCTCAGCAACTTTAAGACGTGTGGTTTTTCAAGTCACAAAATTCTCTAGCCCATTCATAGGCTTCACACATCTCAGAGTTGATGAGGTTGAGAAACACTGATTTAGCCTGCAGTTCTCTGCTTGAGTCAGGCATAGTGAACTAGTGTGATTTCTTCTAAGAAGACACTAGGATAGACATTATACTATTAGCTTCTGCAATAACGACTGAAGGAGTCTATATTTTAGTTTGTTTATAAGATGGGAACTTGCTGAGAAATTAGTCTGGAAGATGTCCTGTCTCATATTTATGACAGATGTGTGGGAAATAGCTTGATTTTATCTAGTAGGATAAGAAACGTGTATAATTGTATCACAAAACCACAAATATTGGCACTGAATATTGAACTCATCTTCCTGATTAAGGCCAGGGCCCCATGTAACAAATTTTCCAAAAACGTTTTGCCTTTTTTCAATGTATTTATTTATTTCATTTATGTTCCACCATAATCCCAAAAGGCTCTCGGCAGTTTTGCAAGGTTTTTCTTCCCTCTTTCATTTTTTTGGGCCATTAAATGAGTCTCGGCTTCTGGAAACCGCCTGGACAAGTTCATGCAGTTTTCTTGCCAATATTTTTCAGAGGTAGTAGCCCTTCTTTCTTGATCAAGAGAGAATGACTGGTCCAAACTCACCCAACTGGCTTTGTGCCTAAGGCAAGACTAGAATTCACAGTCTCCAGGTTTCTAAGCCTGGTCCTTTTACTCACTACTCCAAACCAGCTCTCTTCATTTGAGCACACAGCTACTAAAACATTTGTGGTTGGTTTTAAAACAAGAGCAGCATCTTAAAAATACACAAAATATATACAAACATTAAAAAACCCAGGCATTGTCCAAAACAGTCCCCATAACATAGGAGCTCCCATTTCAGATGCTTCAAGCAGGCAGTGTGAATCTAAATTCTAGTAGGAGGCAATTTCAGAGGGTTGGCTGTGCTACACAAAAGCAGTGCCTTCAAACCTTAGCCACAGGTTCAATCCTGTGTGTGGAATGCAGTGAGAAAATTTAGATATAAAGTGGAACAGAGAGAAAGACTGCATTGCCAGTATTCAGAAAACGGCAATCTTTTCTTCTTGTAAATAACTGCACAAAATAACTATGCAAACCAGAGAAATATACATACATTAAAATTTAAAATGTTAGTAGGCTTGCTCAATCATAGCAGCCCTTTTGGCAAAATGCTTTTTTGACTTAACAGTGTGAGGTAGAAGAGGGATGACCTTTAGATGGCAATGATTATTGCTTCAAAAGGCAGACCAGCCTCACTATCATACCTATCCTGCTTAGGCAGCCCCTGAACTTCTCTCCCAAACACAGCCAGCCATAAGGTTGAGGAAAGTTCAGTTACATTCAAATGGTGGCCACAACTGGATGACTGCAGCTTTGCCTTTTTTTTAATATGTATGTAATGTGTACAAGGGACATGGTGGCTCGGTGGCTAAGACACTGAGCTTGTCGACTGAAAGGTTGGCAGTTCAGTGGTTCAAATCCCTAGTGCTGCATAATGGGGTGAGCTCCTGTTACTTGTCCCAGCTTCTGCCAACCTAGCAGAAAATGCAAGTAGAAAAATAGGGGCCACCTTTGGTGGGAAGGTAACAGCGTTCCGTGCGCCTTTGGCGTTTAGTCATGCCGGCCACATGACCATGGAGACGTCTTCGGACAGCACTGGCACTTTGGCTTTGAAACGGAGATGAGCACCGTCCCCTAGAGTCGGGAACGACTAGCACATATGTGTGAGAGGAATCTTTATCTTTTAATGTCTACAATGCACATTTTAAAAAAGGATGAGACTTCAGTCACCTGACCCTGCCTGCCATTTAAATATTGTTGACAACTTCACCCTCTACCCCCCATCCCTACCCCCCACAATTAGACAGCATTGTCTCGTAGTCTATCCAGATAACTCAGCTGGGAGTTTCTCTGATGTTAAAGATCCATATTATACAAGGCAACCTTCATGATCATGAATGAAATAATTCCAGAGATCATCAAATACCCATAAAAAGTGGGCTCACATTCCAAGAGGGCACTCCCTCTGAAAACCTCCCCTTTCTTTCTCATGTAGGGCACAAACTGAAAGACCATGACATCACAGCAGAAGATTCGGATGATTCCTTGCGCCGAACTGGAAGGATTTTTGGGGGGCTAGTGAAAGACATAAAACGTCGGTACCCCAAGTATCTCAGTGACATCAAAGATGCTCTGAACCCACAATGCCTGGCTGCAGTCATCTTCATCTACTTTGCCGCCCTTTCTCCCGCCATTACTTTTGGAGGCCTACTTGGTAAGAGAAATTAGCAGCACCTTGAAATGTAATCACATACTAAAGATCAGGAGGGTGGTCCTTTTTAAAAAATGCTCTGGAATTAACTTTCTCCTGGGCTAGACAGACAACCAATAAGAAGCAGCATGTTTTCAAATGTGAGTGCTTCAGATGGGTTAAGACTATAATTCCTAGCTATATTTCTAGTAAAATATTATATGCTTATTTGTTTATTTTCTCCAAGTCTGGTGATAAAAATCAAAATGAAAAACAATAAGGATAGAGTTACTAGATATCAGAAGACGCAAAGAAGGATATAGACATTTGGAAAGGAAGAGATATGGAGGGAGAGAGTAACACACTAATTTTCATGGTATCTGCAACAAAAATGTATTTAAGGTTACACGTATATGAAATTACTTTTCCCTTCAGCTTCAGAAAAACTAATTTTTCAGTCAATAATTTTCCAACAAATCTTTATTTTTAAGAACAATAACAATACTATAGAATATAGTTCTATAGAGTATAGTTATCATAGGTCTGAAAGGGTTGAATTGAAGATGATTGCTGGAATTGCAAAATATATTTAACAACATAGATCTAGGTCAGGGATCTGCAACCTTAAACACTCAAAGAGCCATTTGGAACTGTTTCCCACAGGAAAAAACCACAAGGAGCCACAAAACCTGGGTGGGCATGGCCAACTTGACGTCACTCACTCCCAGTCACATGACACCCCCTCCCCAGCCATGCCTACCTAGCCAGTCATTAGGGCAGAGAATCAGGAACCACAAAAACCTTTTCTCTTACTCTCTCCCCTGCCTCACTATATCTGTCTCTCTCTCTCCCGCTCTCCTTCTTTCTCCCCCACTCTGTGTATCTCTCTCTCCCCCTCTCCCTCTCTTCCCCTCTTTCTCCCTCTCTCTCTATGTCATTCCCCCTCTCTGTATATCTCTCTCTGTATGTCTTTCTCTCCCCCCTCTCCCTCTCCCCCTCTCTCTGTATCTCTCTCTCCCCTCTCTCTCCCTTCTCTTCCTCTCTCTGTAATTCTCTCCCCCCACCCTCTCTCTTCCCCTCTCCCTGTATCTCTCTGTATCTCTCTCTCCCCCTTTCCCTATACCCCCTCTCTTTGTATGTCTCTCTGTATCTCTCCCCGCACTTCCCCTCTCCCTCTCCCTCTCTCTGTATCTCTCTGTCTCCCCATCTCTCTATCTCCCCCTCTCTCTGTACCTGTGTGTATGTGTCTATGTGTCTATGTCTCTCTGTGTCTGTGTCTCTTCTCACTCTCTCGGAAAGCCCAGCCAGCTCTCATTGGAGCTCTTTGCTATTCCTTTTCTTATTTTTGGAGATCTGAACTGGCTGAGGAATGAGCGCAAAGCACAGTGGAGGCTTCTCTCTGGGCGACCCTCCTCTTCCTCCTCCTCTCGCGATCCCCTGGCTGGCTGTGGTGGGGCCAGGAGTATGTGCACGAGTGGGGAGACCCTCCTCAAGTGAGCCAGTGGACTTGGCTAAAGCACAGCAAAGGCACGCAGGGGAAAGAATAAAAGGAGTAGCTAAGAGCCCCAAGTAGACCTCACTAGCTTGGCCCAGCCTTGGCTTTCCTGACTCCCAGGGTGGGCGTGTGAACTTTGGGGGGCAGCCCCCTTTTCTGCTGCCTTGAGCTTCTAAAAGCTGTGGCAGAACCATCTCCCTTTCCATCGTCCCGTCCTCCCAGATCCTATTCCCACCCCACCAGCACTCGTGTTAGCAAGGCTGGCATTGGTTGCGGCTGGGTCGGGCCAGTCTCAGGGCGGAGAGTCGGTTGCGCATCTCTCCAAGCGACTGAGGCATACCCAGCACCAACCAGGGCCGGAAGAAGCTCCAGCAAGAGTGAGATGCCGGAGAATCAGCCCTAGCCACTTCTCCACCCCCTACCATCACCCTTACCTTTTCAGGCCAGGCGAGGAGTTACTGGAAAAGGAGGGCGAGGGGTGGGGCCAGCCAGTGATGGGACAGGGAGCTGCAGCAGAGGGCCCAAAGAGCCGCATGTTGCTCTGGAGCTGCGGGTTGCCAACACCCAATCTAGGTTATTGACTCTATCAAAGGGCAAGGGATGGAAAGACCAGACATTTTACAAGATCACAACACACAAAAGTTGTAATGACAAGTATTGTGAAAACAGTCCGAAATTATTTTTTTAAAAAACCAAGATATTCAAAAGCCAGCCAATATTTAATGCTATGCTTATCAGACAGAAGACATGTCTTTTACCTGACTTGGAAGCTCTAAGGAGGTCTTGCTAAAGACCAAGTCATTCATCTTGGTCAAATACATACCAGGTTTCTATTAAATTACACAAAAAGCAAACAGTAAACAACAGGGCAGAGAATGGAAATATCTATACTACACCACCAAGACTTATACAATGAGATAGTGGTGTAATGCTGTAGTTTTCAACCATGTAATTTTACTTAATTATTCTTGAAGAGGATCACAGGAAATGTATGTATTGCCTCAATGTGTTTCATTCATAAGTTCATTGAACTTATTTATTTATATACAATTCACCCTCAGTCACTCTGGGCAGTTTACACAAATTATAATCTAATATCAAAAACAATAAAAAAAGCAGTAACCTCTCACATGACTAGTGGCAACAATCAAACAAGCCACCAGATGAGATCCACTTTGTAGTTCCCAGGCCTGTTGGCAAAACGAGATCTTCAGGGCCTTGCGAAAGAATGTAAAAGCGGGGACCAATCTTATCTTCATGGGGAAGGAGCCATCACAGAGAAGTCCCTTCTTGGTCCCAGTACATGGAATTTTTTAGGAGAGGGGATCCATAGCATTCTCTGCCTTCCCACTCTGGTGGGTTGGGTAGATGTGACCAGGAAAAAATGGTCCTTCTAATAATCTGGCTATGTAGGGCTTTGAGGATGACAATTAGTAACTTAAATTAGATCCAGAGGCAAGTTGGCAGCCAATGCAGCTCCTGCAGGACAGGTGATACATGAGCACATCTAGACCTGCACAAACCATGTGGGCCACATTTTGAATCAATTGAAGCTTCCAAATGCTTTTCACGGGTAGTCCCATGCAGAGTACATTGCAATAGTCAAGATGGGAGGTGTGTCAAGACTAAAGTGTGAATGAGTGTGAGCAGGTATTTGTCAAGGAAAGGGTGGTGCACTAAAGCCCTTCTGGTCACAATTATCACCTGCTTCTGAAGCAGGAGTCTAGAGTCCAGAAGGACCTCCAGATTATGCATTGGATATGTCTGGGGCAGTGTCATCCTATTCAAAACTGGAAATGGCAATTATCCATGGGCCAAAGAAAGTGAATCTTATCAGGATTCACTTTCAGCCCATTGCTCCCCATCCAGGCTTCAACAGCCTACAAGCACTGCAAGAGAGAAGTCATGTCATTGCTTAACTCAACATGGGCCAAGATATATAGCTGGCTGTCATCAGCATATTGATGATATCTCAGCCTATGGTGATGGATAATCTCACCCAGCAGGTTCATGTATATGTTAAACAGAAAGGGAGAATTATCATGCACCATAGGACACACACACACACACACACACACACACACACATATATATATATATAATGGGTGCATTGCATGTTAAAAAGGGGTAAGGATTTGTCAGCTCTTCTAGGCAAACAAGACACAAAATAAGACCAGCTAATACTACTTTTTTTTAAGGCTGCATTAATAGTATCTTGCAAGTCTGAAAGTACAGATCTCTTACTTTTTCTTTTCACAGCCTGATCAAGGCATGTCCTTCCTAAATTTCTTTCTCTGGCTGTTAAACAACGGCAGGTTTCTCTCCCACTTGTCTGATCATTTCCTAGGCAGCATCTCTTTTCCTTTACCCTCAAGATCATCCTCTACATACCATTATAGCTTTGATCACCTGATCCTATCTGCCATTAATACCTAACCAGTCCTTAATAAATCTAAAGACCTCAACCCCATCACTGGGCACTTCCATACACCTCATTATTTCTACCATTCAAACACTTTTTGCGTTTCAGAAAAGACTGCGAACATCCCCATGCAACCATTGCATTAAATCAAGCTCTGTTCTCTCCCACATTAAAAATGACTGCCAGCCCAGACTTCTCTTCCTTTCTTATTCTTTTCAGCTGCTTCCTAAATTGTCTAGTCTGAAAAACAAATACATTTGAATGATCTGTATAGGCTAGCCTAGTATTTCTCAATCATGGTAACTTTAAGATCTGCAAACTTCAACCCCCAGAAGTCCTCAACCAGCCCAGCTACCTGATTGGGGAATTCTGAGAGTGCAGCACCAGCACAGCTGGTTGGAGAATTCTGGGAGTTGAAGTCTATCTACTTTAAAATTGCTAAGGCTGAGAAACAGTGGGCTAAAGGTAGGTTTCTCCAAAGATAGTGGAAAGTAGCTTGAAAAAAGTTTTATGAGGTATTTGTTCAATGTGATTTTATGTCTTACCGGGAAGATTTTGTATTGAAAAATACACTTCGGTTGTGAGAAATGTGCATTGTTGTGAAAAAGACTGACAAATCCTAAACTGTATGAATATCTGACTACTGGACAATGGAGAAGGGGGCCGAAAAAAAGGCCTGGGCTGGTCCTATTTTTGCTAACTGTTTCCTATTTTCTTTCAGCTGAAAAGACAGACCGTCTGATAGGAGTCTCTGAACTTCTACTCTCTACCGCAGTTCAGAGTGGACTTTTTTGCTTGTTGGGAGCTCAGCCTCTCCTTGTTGTGGGATTCTCTGGCCCCCTTTTGGTTTTTGAAGAAGCTTTTTATTCAGTAAGTGTCCTGCCAGAAATCACTACAACTTGTTAAAAGGGAACCAGATTGTTGCTACAAGGGAGCAACTGGATTTGATTGCCTTAAACTGTAATGTAGTTCAGGGGTCTCCAACCGTGGCAACTTTAAGACTTGTGGACTTCAATTCCCAGAATTCCCAGCTTTGCTGGCTGAGGAATTCTGGGAATTGAAGTCCACAAGTCTTAAAGTTGCCAAGGTTGGAGACCCCTGATGTAGTTTATCTGAGCGTAGTTTGTATGATTCCATCAATTGTCATTTTGCAAATAATGTATGAGTGGTCAGCAAATAATGGCTTAAGCAAATATGGCTAAACAATCCATAATGGTGGTCATTTGCTCAAATTATTTTAAAGCAATAGACAATTTTGGAAATTGATGGGCAATTTTGGCTATAAGATATGAGATGAAGCAATCTCCATGTCTACAGGAAGCATCTCCTATTTCTAGATGCTGGAGAGTAATAAAAGATGTTTTTAGGTGGCTTCTAATCAGGCAGTGTTTTATATAACAAAATTATTCCTACATTATTAGAAACTTTCCAGATCATGCTTGCTCAGTCATATTTCTATAGCAATAGAATATTATGCCTTTTCCAATCTGATAACATATTAAACTCTCACAATAATCAAGTAGTGTAACAAAGATTGGGCTGACTTTGGAATTTAAGTACAGGACTTTTGTAGGAAAGTATTATGAAATGCTATAACAATAAAAAAAAAACATCTGAAGACAAATTTAGATTTCAGCTATCTCCCCACAGCTTCATCACTGTGATCATAAGCTTGAAAAATTTACACAGGTCTCCCAGTAAAGGGAGAGCCAGAGCAATTCTTATTAGGGATTCCAACAGAAAACTATACAAAAGAAATTCAATATTTAATATTACATATATTAACTGCAGCCCGCATAATATATGCGCAAAACTGGAAGAAGGAATATCCACCAACAGAAGAGGATTTAATCAAAAAAATCCTTGAATGCGCAGAGATGGACAAGCTTATAAAGGAACTTAAGGAAAGAGAGGACTCAGATTATTATACAGTATGGTTTAGATGGTATGATTGGTGCGAGAAAAGGAAAAACGAAAAAAAGGAATAAAGGAGGAAAAAGGGGGGGAACAGAATTAATACTTGTTTATTTTTGTGATAATATGGATTGAATGTGCTGAAGATCAAAGTAAAGGAAAGTCGACACAAAGGAAATTAGATTATCTAAACAGATTAAGATAAATTTAGAATATATTTAAATAATAAAAAGGATCACCTTAAACGAGCTGTTAACAATGATTTGTATATTTGTGTTGTTTGTTTTGTGTTTGTTTTTAATGTATTCAAAATAAAAAACTTTTAATAAAAAAAGGTTTTTTTTATAAAAAAAAAAGAATTTTTTTTTTTACACAGGTCCTTTTTTTCATATCCTCATATATGTGTTCAACTCCCCAATTCCCAACAAACCAAAACAGAAGTTTTATAAAATGTCAATCTGGAAAAGCTGATAGGTCAGACATCTATTTTATTAAAGTGAAAGTGCAAATGAAGGGGAAAAATTGCATTTCAGCTATATAGTCTATGAATTTTTCTTTACCTTCCTCATGCCCATTCCCTTTTCTATCCATATAGTTTTGTGAGACTCAAAAAATTGAATACCTTGTGGGGAGAGTCTGGATTGGCTTTTGGCTGATACTAATAGTGATATTGGTGGTGGCTTTTGAGGGCAGCTTCCTGGTGCGTTACATCTCTCGCTACACTCAGGAGATCTTCTCAATCCTTATCTCCCTCATCTTCATCCTGGAAACTTTTTTCAAACTCATCAAGGTAATGTGATTTATTGCGTTTGTATTTTCTGTATTGTTGAATGACAGTTGCTGGTAGTTTTGTTTCTTAAGAGCAAAGTATGGGTATTCCATTTCGTGACAACAACTCTCAGAATTTCTATTCATTGGCTATGTGGTTGAAATTTGGGGATATGTCTTAACACATTTTGATGGCGTTACAATAAATAAGGCAATAGTACATCCAAATCTATGACAGGTATGAAAATTTGTCTGCTGAAGTGTCTTTCTTCACTTTTTCTGTTTGAAGTAAGGCTGACTGTGGAGTAAGTCAATGAGTGTCTTTCTCTTCATTGTGTCATTTATTCCTTGTGCTAGAATGCTGGGCATTATTTTGAAGTAGATTTGGGGTCCCAAGTTCTAAGCAGTATGTCCTTTATAAATATTATCTTTTTGTTCTACAATTCTTTAAATTCTCACCAAATTAGAGACATTCTGGCCAAAATTAAAAGAAAGCCTTAGTCACTTTTGCCTCCTCTCTACTTCTCCATGCATTTTCCAAATCACATTATGTTATGGCCACACATTGTCACTGCATAGCTTGTATATCACACTCCAGGTCATATATGTTCTCTTATAGCAATTCTATGACTTGAGAAGAACATGTGTGTTTTAGCTGTATAGTTTACATTTCCAATGTCACATATCTAGGGTGTCTTGCTATCCATGTCATGATCATGGATTACAAGATGAATAAACGATTTACTTTTTCCACATCTTCATTTGATTTCCAGTTTTATTACTTTAGACAAATATTGAAGCAGTTTAACAGACTCAATATTTATTTCTGCTTCTCCTTTTTAAACGACAACTGCCTTCAGTAACTACTCCGTTGCAAACATTTTTGATTAATGCTTCAAATGATAAAGGTGATTTAAAATTCTCTGGGTATTTAAAAAGCAGAAGAATAAGTGTGAGTATTACATAAACCACTAAACTTATAAAATGGGCAAAGAAAAGGGTGTATTTTCCACGACTGTCCCTATCTTATGGGACACCCTCTACCCAATTATTTGGCAGGCCTTTTAGTCCTTGAAGGCCATCCTTACCCAGGTGCTAGATAAAATGAGAATGTCTGGAGTTGGTTATGGGGCATTCCAAGGGGATGATGGAGGCTCTGGGGTTTTTTTGGTTTTATGATTTGCTGTTTTGTATAGTTCTGGGTTTTGTTATTGTTGTGGGCCATCCAGAGCAGTGTTTTTGATGGGTAACCAAACAAATATTTTACGTAAATAAATAACAGCATTATAGCAATGCTTTAAGATAAGAGTAACTAAGTATTCTGGTAGCAGAGGTAAATAATACATGGTCCAATGGTGATTTAAAAAGAACGTGTGCATATTTATTTAATCTTTTGTCAATCCATCAGTCAGCAGGAATTTCAATCCTTTCATATACTCAGTAAATGGTCTTGAGTAAATCATCAAACCTATTTTCTACATCTGTAAAAATGGAATCAACTATGACAGTATTTCTAAGGGAGAGCAAACAAACTGCAACTATAAAGTGATGAGTTTGGGATTACATTGGGGTAATCATTGTAATCACCATGCCTCCCATAATAAATATATTATAGTGTACCTGTGATGGTACACTATAAAATTATTTTATACATTTTCCCCCATGATATCCTGCTCAATTTTATTCCCATTTTACAAATGGAAAAAAACAAGCTAAAAAGGCCTCCGAATTTCCCTCAAAATAAGACCTAACCAGAAAATAAGGCCTATCCGGATTTTTAGTGTGCTCCTAATATAAGCTCTACCCCCAAAATAAGCCCCAGTTAAGGTCATCATCAGCTGGGATGTGTGTGATTGTGGCCAGCACCAGAGGCAGCAAGGGTGCAGGGGCTGATGGCATCCAGCAGGAACTGCAGCCTGCCGGCATCTTGGTCAGAGCACTTTGGAGCTGTGCAGCCCACGCAGTGCAGGTGAGTTGATTACTTGTCCAATCAGTAGATGGAGGCAGAGACATGGGGAGAGGCACTTGATCTGGACATGCCATGTGGGCCACAGGAAAGCTGAGAGTCGGTGGCCTGAAGCAGGCGAGTGGCCGTGGGAGGCTCGTCTTCGCATCTTTCAGCTTGCCTGCAGCCCATGCACCATGTTGGAATCACCTGCCTTCTCCCGTGCCTCTGCCTCAGTCTGCTGCCAGTGCTGCTGTGCGAAGATGAGCCTCCCATGGCCGCTCTCCCACTCCAGCCCACCGACTCTCTGCTTTCCTGCGGCCAGCACAACATGTCCAGATCGCTTGTCTTCCTCCTGTGCCTCTGTCTCAATCTGCTACTTGGACAAGTAATCCACTCACCTGCGCTGCACGGGCTACACAGTCCCAAAGTGCACCGACCAAGGGACCACTGAATTGCAGCTGCTGCCGAACACCGAACCCATCGGCCTCCATGTGTCTACTAGCCACCTCTTGTGTGCACTCTGGGGGTGTGGTGCCCAGCCAGGTTGATCACTCTGATATTGTGTTTCCCTGACAATAAGCCCTAATGTTTTTTAGGAGCCCCAAAAAATATAAGACCGGGTCTTATTTTCAAGGAAACATGGTATCTGTGGTATCCCATACTTTTGCACACATGGAAAAATGAAAGGTTAGCATCAAGCTGCTGGAACATATATCTTGATTACAATATGTTATTTTGCTCAAGTTTTTAAAACTGCTTGTTTTACCATAGTCTCCTTCCTCTTATCCTCACCATTATACATGATTACTGTTATTAATAGAGCATCTGCTTCTGAATTTTTGTAAAATTGCTTCAGAGATCTGCCTTTGCCCAGCCCACTCCCCAGAACAAGCTGGTCCAGGAAGCAACACTGCTAAGATACGGTTTCCATAGAAACTAGGGAGCAGGAAGGATTGGGGGGAGGAGGAGAAGAGCTGGAAGAAGGATGAAAGGGAGCTGTTGCAGGTGGTTTCATTTAGAATCACCCCTGCAGAGATTTGATAGTATTGGATTAGGTACCTCAGGACAACTGGACAAGACAAGGCAAAGATTTGATATGATGAGCTAAAACACCAGGAGAATCAAGAAGCAGAGAAAACATGGATGCCTAACTTATTTAAGCAAAAGATCCAGGCATACATTAACCTCCCCATCTCTGCCCATGTTCATCTTTTCAGTCATCAAAAAATACCTTGCAGCACTGTAAAGATTATTTTATCATCATGTGATCTAGGAACACCCTGACACTGGGAACACCACAAGAGGGTGCCACTCATCTCTAAAATGAAATCAATTATTAAATATAATTTGTTATTTAGTTAAAAGTGGCCCAAATCTTCCAGAATTACTGGATCTTTTAAGATCTCTATGTTCTTGAATGTGAATGGAATTTTCATGTGAGAAAGCTGTGCTACTTGATGATATTTATTTAATTTCCACATAATGTCACCTATTGTATAATTATTTTAAAAAGACAGTCATATCTTTATTATCTAAAAACACTTGTGTGATAACAGATTTCTTAGCCTTTAAGGCTATGAAAGTCAAGAATGTGCCAGAAGACTGCCACAAAACTATTGTTATTTTCTGCAGAAGATTAGCATGGCTATTCCTTCACAACAGAAGTCAGCCTTCTTCAACTTACTACCCCCCAGTTGTGTTGATCACAAACTCCAGAACTTCAGCCTGCATAGCTAGTAGGCAGAAATGTAAAGGTTGAGTAAGTGCTATCATGTTAATATCAAATTTTAGCAATCACCTGGATAGATTTTCATGACAATGATTTGTTTTCAAGTTGGCTTTTTAGCTGAGGGCTGATAGAGGGTTGAGATCTTGGAAGCAGGGACATCCAAGAAGTGGGGTGAAAATGGTACGTAGGTGTGCTACCAGATGACCCAAGTTTGATTGCATTCCAGTCTGTGCAATGCAGGTGTCATATTAAAAGAGAGTAGGACTTTAATCACACTTGCCATTTTGAGATTGTTACACACACACACACACACACACACACACACACCATGTATTGCTGGGACAGCTGACCTAAACAGTAAATGGATGTAGTTAGCAGCCAACTCAATCTCGATTTTAAAATCTTTTTAAAAATCTGGTGGCAGGGTACTGTGTTTTGCCATCTTTCTTCTTTCTTTCACTGCTTTGTCTCCTGAGGAACACTCATATGTAGGAAAGTTATATATGAGTACTCTGTGATAAGATGTTGCCATCTTTGGTTTCTAGAGTGGCTTTCTTCAGCCTGATATTCTCCTTCACTAATCTCTTCTTGGGTTGGGACGATTACTCTCCAAATAGCAACTCAGTTTAACAGATCAAGGACAATAGAGTTAATCAGCCTCAAAAGCTGCATTCCATTACTATCAGAGAACAAGCCAAGCATTCAGATAGCAAAGCCAAAACAGCATCCTTCTGGTCTCAGGGAATAAGTCCAAAACCAGTTCAGTCCTAAGGCCTGAAGAAATAATTTGCCCATCCTACTGGAGAAGATGAAAACATGTTTTTCATCTTTTTCAGATGGATAAAAATTAATACTGATCACCAAGAAATATTAGGAGACCCAACGTATATTCTTTGCTAAACCGTATGGACAACATACACTGAATTACAGAACAGCCAACCACATCTAAGTCTGATATAGTATACAATTTCAGTTCACATGATTAGAGTATATCGTGTATCTAGAAAATTGGATTCAATAAAACATGTTTACATTAATCATGGGTATGCAGACTATGTAGTAAACTACCAAACTCTTACAGCCATCTTAAAGTAAAGCTACTTCAAGTCTCATTTGTCCCACATGGGACAAGTACAGGGTTGTGTAAAGATTTGAAGACCAATATTGCATCTGCAGCTGAGTTTGTCATTTTACTATCAGAGCCCAAAATCTTAATCGATCAATCAGAATAGAGCTGAAAGAGACCTTGGAGATCTTCTAATTCAACCCCCTGCTCAAGCGAGAGACCCTATACCATTTCAGACAAGTGGCAGTCCAGTTTTTTCTTTAAAACCTCCAGTGATGAAGCCCCTACAAATTCTGAAGGCCAGCTGTTCCACTGGTTAATTGTCCTCACTGTTAGAATTCTCCTTAATTCCAGGTTTTGCTTCTCTCCTTGATGAATTTCCATCCATTGTTTCTTGACTTGACTTCTGGTACTTTGGAAGATAAATTGATCCCTCCTCTTCTTGATGGCAGCCATCAAACACTGGAATACTGCTATCATATCACCCCTAATCCCCTTCTCCAGACTTGCCATACCCAAATCCTGCAATCGTTCTTCATATATTTTTTCTCCAGGCCTTTAATCATGTTACTTGCTCTTCTTTGCATTTTTCCAAAGTCCCAACTCCTTTTTTATAATTTGGTGACCAAACTGGATGCAATATTGCAGGTGTGGTCTTACTAAGGATTTATAAAGTGGTAGTAATACTTCACTTGATTTTGATTCTATGCCTCTGTTTATACAACCAGTGATTGTATTAGCTTCTTTGGCTGCTGCCACACACTGTTGGCTCATGTTTAAGTAATTGTCCACTAGGAGTCCAAGGTCCCTCTTACAATGACTGTTTCTGAACCAGGTTTTGCCTACCCTGTACTTCTGTCTTTGGTTTTTCCTGCCTATGTGTAAAACCTTGCTTTTCTCCAAATTAAATTTCATGTTGTTCAGTACAGCCCATTGTTCAAGTCTGTCAAGATCTATTTGGATCCCGAGCTTGTCTTCTAGGATGTTGGTTATTCCTGCCAACTTAGTGTCACCTGCAAATTTGAGGAGTTCCCCTTCAATTCCCTCATCTAAGTCATTTATGAAGGTATCTCCTATTTAATTGAATCAAGTAACGTCTCCCATCAAGGATTCATGATACTATTCCCATAAAATCAGGGAAAAAATGCATATAATCAAATACTGACATACTAGAGATGCTGGGAAATCTTCAATGCCCAGGTTGGTCAGCATTGAACAGACTGCTGTCCACCACCCGCACACCCTTGATTAATGTTACAAGGAAATCAGCAGTCTGTGTCAGGGCTGCTAAGAAAATGGGGGCCTTTTTTTGCTTCCTTGTGATGAACCTGTGATGCTAGTGGGAGCAATTCAACCTGCTACTTTGCTGGCTAGAGGGGGGAACAGATTGTTGTTGCCTGTTATTTAATAATTGCAGCAGCAAGAACAGTCAACCATCTTTCTGCAATAAAAAAATTTAGAAGGGTAACTTTCAGGCAGTCAGTCTATCTTTCAGGGTTGCTGTTATGGGAGAAATTGGAGGAAGAAGTCCTATGTATGCTATTTATAGTTCCTGAAAGAAAGAGAGAATGTAAATTGCAAACAAATAATATAGAAAGTGTGAAATGTAAATGGGTGAAACAAGTAAATCCCCTAAATTCAGCAATCTCTGAAGCGTTCAACTTTCTCATCTAATCCAGCCATTCTTCCAAATTGTGATAGCTGTCCAAGTCAGAATGATTGGTTTCTTTGGTCTGATTATTTATTTTCTCATTCTGAGTCTCAGGTGGTCAGCTCAATGTCTATGAAAAGGTTTGGTCCTTTTTTCTGACGAACTAGTCAATCTTGAAAAACAAAGTAAAAGAAAGGAATAAAGTTATGAAATACCTCAATGATGCAGTTTTTCCAGATCCCACGTGACTAACTAACTTCCTGCCAAGAAATTTCAAAAGTCATCTAATTGATACTTAGGATCAAAGCCATCAAACCAGTGGTGAAATCATCCATGGATTGCCACCGGTTCACTACCCGCGCATGCACTGTGCACACCAAAAGCACGCTGCACATGCACATACACAGTGCGTACCAAATGTGCGCTTTGTGCAGAAAAATAAGGCTTAACAAGGTAAGTAAAACAGCGAGGGGGGGAACAGCTGTGCCGCGCGATAGAGATTCGCTAGAAAGCAGGATTTCCTCCTGAACCGCCTGAACTGGTGCGAACCGGTAGCATTTCACCCAGGGGTGGGTTCTATCTACCTTTACTACCGGTTCGCAATGGGGCCGTGCACATGTGCTCGCTTCGCTTGCGCAGAAGCATTTTGATGACATCAGAGTCGGTGGGCGGAGCCTCCCATCCGTTTTACTAGTGGTTCTATAGAACCGGTGCAAACCGGGAGCAACCCACCACTGATTTCACCCCTGCATCAAACCAATCCCTCTCCAAGCTAAGGAGTGATTAACTTCTTCACAAATCCAATAATAAGTGGGAGTCAAATGGTGCTCAAATATATCAGTCTTTTTCTTTTTTTTTATTGAAAAAGTTTTACAAATACAAATTTTTCATTTTTCTCTCCCCCCAATTTCCCCCCCCACCCCCAGCCCCATATCTCCCCCAGCCCCCACTTGGCTTCCCTTGCAAAAAATATTATTTTTACACAGTCTACATATATTAAACTAGAAAAATACAGTGAAATCCGAAAGATAACATAACAAATAGACCTATAAATAATAAAGTTTTCCTAAAATTAACATCCAAATAGTAATAGTGTTTGCCTCATTTATCAACCATCAGTATTCATTTATCAATCAGTACAACTCTCATCTAATAATATAATATTTAAATCCAAGTAAAAAATATCAAACACTTCTCTAATCTAATAATAATTATTATTTACTTAAATCAATCCCCCATGTTGTATAATAATAGTAATAAGATATAATATATAACATCATCTATATCAAGTAATATTCTATATCCATATATCAATCTGTATTCTAATTTTAATTACATATAATATATTGTAAACCCTCTTAATATCTATATCACCAAATCTTCTTCATACAACATTAAACCAATTTTTTGATCTTCTCTCCATCATGATTGAAGTTGAGTATACTGTAACCAAATTAAATCAATCTCTTCTTCCAACAGAGTTTTTAAGGACTTCAAGTTCCAGCTGCCCTCATCAGTAAAAAGTATCTCTTTATATAAAATCCCCCCGAATGACTTTATATTTGTAATATGCCCAGATCCAACCACAAAGGTATTTTGTAATCCTCTAGGTAGAACGTTCATCCTAACTACTGCTATTCTACCAAATAAAGACAGTTGCAGTTTTTTCCAATTTTCCAATTTTCTAAGATCAGCTTTAAAAAATTTTTCTTCTGTTACTTTCATTTTAGATTCAACTTCTGTGCTAAGTTCACCCACTTTTTTTTCAATCTCCATCATCGCATCTGAAAAACCAGAAACTACTTTAATAATATTTTGGTTCAATTTGTCATATTTTTCCTGTACCAATTCCTTGATTTTCTTCTGGGATCTTTCTATCTTTTCAACAACACTTCCCAAAGCCTTGGTTATAAAGCCTTTCAAATCCTCATTTCCAGTTCCCTGAAACTGCGTTTGAGGCTTTTCTGATTTTTCCTTTGTCTGATGGGTAGGGGAGCCCTCCCTTGGTTTTTGTTTCGGAGTCATACTTCCACAGAGTCTTAGCTTCTCCAGAAAAAAGGATTTCCCTCCTTTTCCAACTTTCTTCTCCAGTTTTGTAGAGCAAAAAATGAATCTATCTTCTTAAGTTGTAAATGTCCCAATTAACCGCTACTAGCAGACAAACTTTCACACTTTTGCTTTCAACTCTCCCTTCTTCCGTTCGTTTAGGTCAATCGCCATTTTATATTACTTTGTTTCTCTTTTCTCCCATTTAAGTCCTTTTTTTTAGAAAGATAAAATACTTGCAGTTTTGAGGCTTTAAAGTCCAGATTTCAACTTGTTTCATCTAGTGCAGACTTTTATTGGTTTGGTAGGTGTTACTCACGCCGTCTTGCTCTGCAAGCAGAGATCCCCCGATGTCCGGAGCTCTGGCGAGTTGAAAGGGGAGCCTTTTTCCCTAATTCCTCCCCAGGAAAAAAAACAACCCTGGGGGCTCCTCAGTGGGCTATACCCCGCCTCGCCAGCTCCATCTGATCTTCCGTATGGAGATCAGACTTTCCGAGCCGCCTCACAGCTGTTGAGGCGGCTCTATACAGACAACGAAGCCGGCGGTCATAAAAAACCGCCCGACAACGGCGGAGACGCCGACCTATATCAGTCTTTTTCTTGTCATATACAGATAGGGTATCTTGCCAGTTTATATAACACAACCATAACAGCATAGAGTCCAGGCTGAATGACCATAAAGCTCAGATGACCACTAATTTTACAGATTTTGATTGCCAAGGGAAAAAAAATAACATCTATTTACTGTAACTCAAGCTGGACAGTGCTTCATTTTCTCACCAACTATCTAGGAGTAGAGAACCCATGTCTCTCAAAAAGTACACCTTTCACTAGCCACAGCAATTCTGACCAGGAATAAGGGTTGCTGGAACTTTTAGGTCAGCCATATCTTGAAGGCCAGGAATTTCTTACTTCTGAATGATGTCTTTTAATTGGGTCTTTTAAAATATATAACCTAAAGGAGACAACACCAATGGGTTTCTTCATTTATTTTTAATGGATATTCCATTTGAAGATTAAAACAAAATTATGCAAGCTTTAATGAACATTATTGGTACAATCCTTTGAATCAGGCTTGAATCTTGGCTGACTATATGGACAGATTCATGCAGTTTTCTTAGCAACATTTTCAGAGGTGGTTTTCTAGTGATTTTTTTCTACAGTACGGTCTTCTGGGGTGCTTTTTACTTCCAATTCTAACGCTGAGAGAAAATGACTGACCTAACTTATTTCTATGCGTAAAGAAGGACTAGAATTCAAGGCGCTCAGTGTCTATTTTAGTGCCTTTAATCCCCATACCCAAATATGGTTTTATTTATTAAGAGATTTCTATATCTCCCTTCAACACCCTTTTCCTGAATGGTACACAAATAAATCAAAATATTCATTCATGTCTAATAAGAGGGGCCTTGAGTCTGTGATAGTATAATATATACAGAATCCCTGCCATAGTAAATCAGGCATATGGACCTCAAGGTCCATATGTCTGAGTTAGCAACTGGCAACTGACAGGTTTTGTAAAAGCAATCCAGAAAACACAGAAGAGCTCTAAGCATTGGGCATTTCCTTCAAAGATTTATTAAGCAGATGATGACTCAACTGAGGAAACATCTGGGGAAGGTAGATACCATAGAAAGTCATGCTTACATAAGCATTAAGCTTAGACAGACAGCTCAAGAAATCCCAGGGAAATATGATTCATATAAGTCCCTCTTCTCATTCCAGTACTAATTTTCGCACTTTCCTCAGCTCCTTATTAGGAAAATTTAAAGAATTTGGAGGCCCAAATAACACCTGATTTGGAGTCTTAGATTCTTATGAAAAGGGATGTTAAACTTATGGTTTCAAAACGGAATAACCTCAGATCTGCATTTAAAATTAAACACATTTATTTATTTATTTTGTCAAACATGTATGAGAAAACAGGTGTAAGGATAAACATGGACATGGAAACAGGAAATGAGTACGAATAAATGGGGACAGTAGAACAGGGATGGTAGGCAAGCTGGTGTGTTTAGGCACACTCCCTTACAGACCTCTTAGGAATGGAGTGAGGTCCACGGTAGACTGTTCAAGGTTAAAGGTTTGGGGGTTTGAGGACGTAACAACAGAGTCAGATAGTGCATTCCAGGCATTGACCATTCTGTTGCTGAAGTCATACTTTCTACAATCGGGTTTGGAGCGGTTTACCTTGAGTTTATATCTATTGTTTGCCTGTGTGTTATTACATACCTGGAAGAAATATCTAAATATTTACTACTTTTATATTTTAAGAATCAAATTCTTCTTTGGCAAATAGAAAGAAAATGTTTTTATATCTGAGATGATATGTTCCTTATGTACTATCCTGCAGATATTGTTATTAGTTTATCAACATTCAGAATCTGAGCACTATTTTTTTTTTAATTTGATTTATATGCCACCCTTCTCCGGAGTCTCAGGGCGGCTTACAATGCGTTAAGCAATAGCCTTCTTACTTTTGTATATTTATACAAAGTCAGCTTATTGCCCCCACAAACTGGGTCCTCATTTTACCTTCCTTAGAAAGGATGGAAGACTGAGTCAACCTTGAGCCTAGTTGACTTGACCTCCATATTTGTCAGATCAACTGCTTTTGTCTGGTTGTAGAGCTTAGATACGTTTTTATTACTCAATTCCTGAAATAGGCATGTATAGCAATTTTTGAATGCACTAATTAAATATGGAAATGTATATTGAAGCATTTTGTTCAATGTATGCTTTCATACCAACAAACTGTTACCCAACTGCTATAGTAATTACCTCAGTTACACAAAGAACACAGTTACAGAAAAAAAAACCCACATCAATATTGGGAATCTTCCTACTTCAAGAAGTAATTTCTTGGTATCTACTTGTCCTTTCCCCCCTGCCCATTAGCAGTTAACGGTCCCTGAGAATATCTGTCCTCTGAACGCACAATTCCAAAGCTTACTTTGCACAAAATTTGCAGGAAGAAACCAGCATATGCAAACAGGATTTTGAATAGCGCATTAAGAATATCAAATATTATCACATAGCTACTTTTGCCTGTTGTTTTCCTTCCTTTGGCCCCCATCCCTACTCGCCCTTTGGGGGTAGCATTGCAGCTATGATTATTTTTGGTGGTTTTCCAAATGCTGGTGCTGCCGCTGCCACAAAGCTGCTCTCTCTCATTGGTAAGTAGCTGGTAAAACAAGTAGTAATTGCTTATAGTTTGCAGTAACTTCTTTTCTTGCTTGCTTTTCTGTTTTATTATTAAACAGAGATATAACTAAGGTGCTGTTCCATTTTTATTTTAAAAAAGCTCAATCTTTGTTAGATATTAATTGTTTCACATGAGCAAATATGTGCCCTTGCATATCTGAGGAAGAACTAGCTTGGGTAGTTGTTACCTGGTTTCCTGTATTATGCAAAATTCAAACCTTGGGCTAATTGGATAAATATAATTTAATTAACTATGCGTGAGAATAAGAGAAAGGAGGAATTATAGATAACAGGAGATTCTGTGTACTGCCAGCTATCAGAAAATTCATTCCTGTATGAGTCAGGCTCATTGCAAAATCTTCAAAATAAGACTTCTACATGTTACCCCTTGACAGAAAGAGGAGAGGGAGAAAGTTGAATGTACTTCTCGAACAGAAATTCGGGTTCATTTATATTTAAGAATACACTCATATTGCCACAAGTAGAATGTAAGTTTAAAAAAGAATGAAATACATATGATTTATTAATGTGTGGCTTCCTATTTTAGTTACTCCTTATTGAAATCAGGATAAATGTGTATAAATGCAGACAAATTACGACATGTATTTATTCATTTGCAATGACTAATAAAAATAATATTAGGAGGAGGAAAAAAATTACTGGGACCAAGGGAATGTTTTGTTTTTCTTTTTTGCCTTCTCAGTTATATATATGTAAGCCATTAACAGCAAGGAAGCAGGGAAGGATAAATTCTTTTCATAATATAAATCCTATCATAGAAAAGAAAATATCTGTTTCTAAAATCACATTTAGCCAGAAATCTCACCCAATATGACATTATCCCAGAAACCTGTTCTGAAAGAAATCCCTTTATTAACAAATGGAATGGGAATTTAAATCCTGCTGTATAGTCCTGCATCTTATTCTCGGTAGTTTTTTTTTTTAATTTGATTTATATGCCGCCCTTCTCCGGAGACTCAGGGCAGCTTACAATGCATTAAGCAATAGCCTTCATACTTTTGTATATATTTATTCAAAGTCAGCTTATTGCCCCCACAAACTGGGTCCTCAATTTAGCCACCTTAGAGAGGATGGAAGGCTGAGTCAACCTTGAGCCTGGCAAGGATTGAACTCACAGAATTACAGGCAGCTGGATGTTAATTGCTGTCTTTAGTAGGAGGCATTAGCCCCCTACGCTACTCAGGCTCCTTAGTGATTGATACATTTAGGTAGTGATTGATCTCAAATATGTTCAGTACTTTACAGAAGTGTTTCTCAAACTTTAGAGCTTTAAGATGTGTAGACTTCTTAAGCAAGTATGCATTATCAACCAATCTTTTGGCTGTGGAATTCTGGAAATTGAAGTCCATACATATTAAAGGTACTGAACAGGGGTGGGTATCAAAGCCCGTTGCTACTAGGTTGCTCGTGGGCATGTGTGCACATGCACACACGTAATGCTTCTATGCCTGCACAGAAGTGTTCAGGCAGGTGGGTGGAGCCTCCCACCACCGCTGCTACCAGTTTACCCAATCCGGAGTGATCAGTAGCAACCCACCACTGGTACTGAACTTTAGGCTTCTAGAACCATCTTTGTGAATAAATAGTGAAAGCATTTCTTTAAAAATGACTGATCAGATAATTGTGACTGTTATGAGACAGAGATTATGTGGTTCTTTCTGAGAATCTCATAGCAGAAATACTCAACTACATTGTTTGGGGATTTGCCATTGAAAATTCTTCAGAGGCTGCAGTTTGTAAAGAAGGCAGCTACCTAAATTCGCTTGAATTCATACTGCCAATTTAAAAAGATCACAATTAACTACTTGCTTGTTTCCAGGTTCAACTCAGATCATAGTGCTAGATTTCAAAATCCTAAAATCTTGATCTTGAGAGATCAATGGCTACAAGAGCATATTTCAACTCATCTCTACTTTAAATAATCTGCTGATGGTAACCAATCCTTCTCTTTGTAAGTGGATGGAAAACAGATGGGAAATACTTGTTGGTTGCAGTAAATCAGTTAAGAAATACCTTGAGATCATCACTATGTTGTAGAAAACAGCAAAATCTTATCTATTCTAATATGTGGTGTCTATACCTACTGCTTTCATATGGTCATTAAAAACTATATTAGGTGGGGGTGGCTAGGAACTTCTCTGCCACATGAAGCAATAATCTGTTGAGTCCATACTAGATAATCTTACTATCAAAAAAAGTTCATTTTCCTGCTTACTCAGCTTTTAAACCTATTTTCTTTCCATTGCAGATTTTTCAAGCACATCCTCTGAAAGACGTGTATGAAAACATCACCTTTTCCGGAGATGAAGAACCAAGGGAACCTGTACCAAATACTGCTCTGCTTTCTCTTGTGCTGATGGGAGGAACATTTTTCATTGCTTTCTTCTTACGGAAGTTCAAAAACAGCAGCTTTTTCCCTGGCAGGGTAAATTGTCCTTAGGGCTTGGATGAAATAGAATTTTTGCTTAGCCTTTTCAAAGAAAGGAGCTTAAATCTGTGCTTGCCTACAGGGGTTTAGTCTGCTGTGTTCCATCCATAATTGGAATCAAGTGCCCTATAAATTGAAGCTGTGGGGTGCTGCGAGAAAGGTTTTAATTATCAGCTTAAGTTACAAATATTATAATAGAAAATACAAAGTATTTAATCATCAATGGAGCTGCAATTCACATAGACTGAAATCCACTTACCTGGAAATAAATCTTATTGAATTCAGAGAGGCTTGCTATTGAATAATTGAATTGATCGCTTTAATAAGCCACAAAAAGTTATTTCACTGAATGAGTCTCCCAAGAATAAATAAAATTAAGCTGCTTTTCTGCAACATTCAAACAGATATTTAAATGGACAACCACAGGACTAGATGGTTTGTAATGAACATACAAATATATTGATTGAGCATAAGAGTCTCAGTTTAAAAATCTACATACTAATGTATAAATCTACAAAGGCAGATTTTAAAAATTACAGACATATAGGGAAATCTTAGAAGTCAAAAAAAGAAAATTTTAGGTTTTAAACAAAGAGAAGGGACTTCAGTTTCCTACAGAAGTCTTATAGTATTTAGCATTGCAATTTTATATAATAAAATTCACAAGGATTACTTCCAAGGACATAAATGTAGATATAGATCCAGATGTAGATAGACATGGATTAAAAGCCTGAAAGTAATTCCTGTGAAATTCAGTAAGACTGGCATTCTAACATATTTGCTAATCAGAATATCAATCTCAGTTAAAGTGGAACTTTTGTATAAATCCACCCAGAATATATTGTGCTGCAAGAGAAATGTGTCATTTTTAGTGCATGTGCAATTTTAGTGCAATTTATTCTTGATATATTTCAGATGAAAGCCCCAATGTAATATTATAAAATTACAGCTGTATTTGCTTCCCCAATGTACAGATGTCTGTTCCATCATTCAGATTTTTAAAAAATAATACATTAGCACACATTCAGAAAGTTTAAGGTATAGCTGAATTACAGTTTGCAGATCTCTGACAATGGCTTGTAATAGCTGGGGCTGCTGGGTGCACTTCAGCAATATTTGAAGGGCCACAGGTTTCAATCCTGCATTAATAGTTGAATGTGTGTTTTATTTCCACACTAGCAATTTCTAGCACTCTTTATAGTCATTGAACCATAATTGGGCCAAAATAATAGTAATGAGGATAGATTTTATATCATTACAATGTTGGCTGTGTGGCATTGTGAAAGTTCTAAAAGAAAGTTAAAAATTGAAAGAACAATTTTTAAAAGTCCCCTGTTGTTACTATGCATAAAGATAGAGAAGGCCACCATTTGGATTTTAGAGTAGACTTTCTAATGCATTATTATCTTTTCTTTCAAATGCTAGTGTGGACAGCAGTCTAGAAATTGAGAATCTCTTCTGATACACTCAATCCCCCAATCATTACTGCCATGTTAACACACTTCTTATTTTTTGACAGCTTCGCCGGGTGATTGGTGACTTTGGTGTCCCTATTGCCATCTTTATCATGACATTGGCAGACAATCTTATTAAAGATACCTACACTCAGGTAACGATTGCTTTATTTATTAATGCAGCTCCTTTCCCCTACTTTTTTTGTTTCTGGTCTAACAGTTTGGGGCTTAATGCCCTTTCCATCCAGAAGGGAAGGAAGGTGCTCATACACAATCCTCCTCTTTGAATAGTTTTGATTTTTTTTCAAGAGAGTTTGCCTAAAAGACTTAAAATAAAATAATATAATGACAATCTGCCCATTCCAAATATAGAAGTTAGCTGCAATGGCCATTGAATCTGATTTCAACATTGACACTGGAAAAATTCTTATACTGTATCAGAGGTCTTGTAGTGAACGGAAAACCTTGTAGGCTTGTAGTGAATGGAAAATCAAAAAGAAATTCACAAAGCCCATCCAATCTTCCCTTTTGGCATCCAAATCTGAAGGGAAAAGATTTATTATGTTAAATATGGGGATGAGCAAGATACTAATGGATATAGAGTCCATTGATTTTTCTCTACTTTTCTTGCTTTTTCTAGAAATTGAAAGTTCCCAAAGGCCTTCAAGTCTCCAATCCTGAAAAACGGGATTGGTTTATCCATCCAGTACCAAAGACATTCCCCATATGGATGTGTTTTGCTGCAAGTTTGCCAGCTCTCCTGGTTTTCATTCTCATCTTCTTGGAGTCACAGATCACCACGTAAGAAATTGGGGAAAGATGAAAAAGATGGGATAAAATGAAGATAAGTAATGATTGATCCAGAAATGGAGCATGTCAAAAGGACATGCAATAGATAAAAAGAAGGGGGAAAGGAAGTCAGGATTCAAGAAATGCCTCCTGTAGGCATTTAGATAAGAAATGGGTAATTATGTGGTTCCAATTTTGCCTTGATTTCATATCAACTCCAGGATAAAATATGCATGAACAAATTTGATAAAGATGTTTTTGTTGATCCTGATGGCAGAGATGGCAGATCTATAATACAATACTAAAATAACAAATAAATATTTTGTTTTAATTTTGCTGCCGTTTCAGGCTGATTGTAAGCAAACCTGAGAGGAAGTTGCTGAAGGGTTCAGGTTTCCATCTCGATCTCCTTCTTATTGTTGGAATGGGAGGTATTGCACCACTTTTGGGCATGCCCTGGCTGAGTGCCACCACAGTGAGGACTGTCACTCATGCTAATGCTCTGACAGTTATGTCCAAGACTACTTTGCCAGGAGAAAAGGCCTGCATCCAGGAGGTCAAGGAACAGAGGGTTACTGGCTTCCTGGTGGCTATTCTTGTGGGTGAGTTCTTCTACAAAAGATTCCATTGATTTTATTTCAAGTTTTACAAGGCTGTCCAACTCAGACAGTATGACTCTGATTAGCATGCAACATAAACAACCAATATTTTTTTAAAAAAATGAAAACCATCTACAACAATATAAAATGTAAATGAAATATGGCAACCAAGCATACAGCAAAACAACCACAAGAGGAACTCCCGCTCATCCAGCCCCTAACAACTGAGGAAAGCGCCAGATCTTAAGGTCTTTCCTAAAGGCGAGCAGAGTTTGGGCCTATTGTGTATTTGTGATATTGGGAAATGATTCCATATAGCAGGAGCAATCACAAAAAAAGGCACATTTCTTAGGACCCCATAAGATGACAAGATTTAAAACATAGTACTGTCACTGACGGAGCATATGAGTTGGGCAAAGGTTCTTGGGAGAAGGCAGTTCTGCAAATAATCTTATCCTATGATATGTAAGACTTTAAAGGTAATCACCAACATATTGAATGATTGACAAAGATCTAGCTTAAAACAGCCTACATCCTGTTCACATTTAAAGTGGTTAAAGAACAAATTAGATGCCTTTAAAAAAAAATAGATGGGTAAGTGCCGATACAGATAGTCCTTGACTATCATTTGTTTAGAGACTGTTCAAACTTACAACAGCATTGAAAATGTGACTTATGAACATTTTTCACATTCTCATGGTCATGTGATCAAAATTCAGACACTTAGCAATTGGCATATATCACAGTTGCAGTGTCCCCAGATCATATTGTCACCTTTTGTAATCTTCTGACAAGCAAAGTCAAGGAAAGGAAAGGAAAGCAGATTCATTTAATAACTGTGTTACTAACTTAACAACTGTAATGATTTTCTTAACAGCTGTGGCAAGAAAGGTTGTAAAATGGGGCAAAACTCTCTTAACAACTGTCTTGCTTAACAACAGAAATTTTGGGTTTAGGGATTACCTGTAATAGGACTTGATCCTCCTTTGTATTATTTTAAGGTTTAGTTGCAGTGCATATATTGAACTATATCTAAGTTATAGATATATGAGCTTTGATAAACTCCTTATTCCCATCATATCCAATTTATCTGTTCCTACTGTTGTTATAAGAAGTTGTGGTTATTTTTAGAATAACTGGATGTATAACTGCTTAACTAGGGATGAAATCTGCTTATCTTCCTTAGCAGTTCAATGACACCCAGAGTGGGTGGGCGGAGCTTTACTTCGCCATCGCTACCAGATCACTGAACCACCAGCCAAGATTGCTACCGAACCAGGCAATCTAGCCCAATCCGGGAGCATTTCACCCCTGTGTTTAACCCAATATGCAAAAGGACAACTCTCACATTCGGGGGAAATTTATACTTTTGATAAGCCAAAACTGGAGCCTAGTCAGACTGATTACTGACCTTGTGCTCTACTTGTGAATGTCTTCTTGTCCACAACTGATATGAGTAAGAATGTTAGGCAAGGTTACTTTCCTTATCTCTTCTGATTGGGAAGGAGAATGTTACAATTGTTCCATTCCAATGTGGTGATGCGTGTGTATTGTATAATCTTTAATTACATTAATATTTTAAAATTAAATCTTTTTAATCTGCAGCATTGTCTTTTGCTTACCTACAGGCCTGTCCATACTCATGGAACCCATTTTGAAGCTGATTCCATTGGCAGTACTCTTTGGCATCTTTCTCTACATGGGGGTAACATCTCTCAATGGCATTCAACTATATGACCGCTTACTTCTCATGTTGAAGCCACCCAAATACCATCCAGATGTGTCTTATGTTACAAAAGTAAGCTTTGAAGGCATAATTACTACATTTCTCTTGAGCTGTGAGCTTGAGAATTGCTGAAGTGGGGAAAACAGATAATCTATGGATCAAGAGGTTTGCTCCCTAAATATTAGTCCCTGATCTTGTCTATCACTTCCACATAGAATGTTAATATTACTTCTACCTCCTTGGAAAACCAGGCTAATCATCTTCTGCATTTGCTGTAGTGCAAATGGAAAACTGTTTTGCAATTTCTAATGTTGGGATTCTGCAAAGTTTGAAGGTGAATCATTTTCCGATTTACAGGAACTCTTGTTTTATCCTATCACTTCCCATCTGAAGTTAAATTTCATAGTCACATCAGTAAACTAGATTTTGATCTTTCTTATCCGTTTCTAGGTAGTTTTACTATCCTTGTAAATAAAAAAAAGTCCTATTTGTGCTGATTCCCCCTTCTTATACAAATAGTCCATATCAAAACTCTTGCTGCATTCTGCCTTTGGGTGCAAGTGGGCTTATACCTCTGATTTCCAATGCCCATACATAAGAGGCTTTATACTAAAACCCTATAACCATAATTATAGCTGTTGGAAAAAGAGCTTGACTATAGAATCATGGTGTCATGCCTTCTTTACAGTTCTCAAGGAACG
This sequence comes from Coluber constrictor foxii, assembly GCA_038048745.1. Taxonomy (NCBI): domain Eukaryota; kingdom Metazoa; phylum Chordata; class Lepidosauria; order Squamata; family Colubridae; genus Coluber; species Coluber constrictor. The sequence goes on from CM075961.1 coordinate 80,520,104, forward strand.
ATAGATAGATAGATAGATAGATAGATAGATAGATAGATAGATAGATAGATAGATAGATAGATAGATGGATGGATGGATGGATGGATGGATGGATGGATGGATGGATGGATGGATGGATGGATGGATGGATGGATGGATGGATGGATGGATGGATGGATGGATGATAGGTAGATGAGAGAGAGACAGAGGCAGAGAGACAGAGAAAGGCAGAGAAAGAGAAAGAGAGAGAGAGAGAGAGACGGAGAGAGAGAGAGACAGAAAAAGAGACAGAGAAAGAGAGAGGAGAGAGAGGGAGAGACAGAGAGAGACAGAGAAAGAGAGAGGGAGAGACAGAGAGAGACAGAGACAGAGAGACAGGCTATGTTCAGGGAGGCATTTGTGAACAGCTAGAAAACCTGAAATGAGAGAAGCAGTTTATTCACTCCTACACTTTTATGTGGTATAAATTTTGATTGTTCCAGGAACAGCTGTAGCTCAGGGTGCAAAGCAGCAATCAAAGATTTTTGGCCTCTGCTACTGGATGGCTGGAAATGAAAATTTCTTTCTTGTTCTCAATGTTTGGCAAGCATAAAAATGATTATATAGCCAGGTTCAAATCATGGGAGGGGTTGAAAGAGTGGACCATTGCCAAGTGGAAGTGTCTATAGAAAAGCCAAAGAAGTAATGAAAATATATACTTATTTCTGAGCTTTGTTTACCTACTTCATTGAAGTATTTATTATTTGTTTGTTTGTTTATTACATTTCCACACCACGCATCTCACCTAAATGATTCTAGGCAATTTACAACACCACATGAAAGCTTGATCAGAAATATCACAGATTCTTTTATCAAAGCTTGAGCATATCCGTCTTCCAATTTAGAAGGCTATGATTGGAATATTATGTAAACAGAATTTTTAAGTTAAACCTCTGCCAGAATTTTTAAATTGATCATAGGACAAATGTGTTATAGAAATAGAGCCACTGAATCGTAAATTAACCACAAAGGCATTTTAAAAGGAAAGTGTGTTAGTAAATAGTAGCAAAATGATCAGGAATCCTTTTCTGACTAACAAATATTATTAAAAAGCATAGGGGTTTTTGTGAGCTGCAGAGTACATCACTCGAGCCATTCTATGTATCTGACTCTTCCTGATTAACTACAAAAGTTGAATTTGCAAAATAGCCTATTGGGCAAATGGGCTAAAAATGGCTGGCTAGTTTATGGCTCAGTGTGCTTGTAAGATCACAGTCACTGAAACCAAACTATGACCAGGAAAGTTGATAACTGAGTGATAAAGCCTTTGCATATGGAAAAGGAACAATCTAATTTACAATAGCAGGCCTGGGAAAGGTCTCTGCATGAGATCTTGGAGTTGTGTGAGGGCCAGAGTTTGACAGATTAATGCTCTCAGTGATTTGATCATGATTCATAGAGAGGTATGCCTGATTTTAAGCCTAGTCTGTTGAATAAACCACAATATTGTAAGACGCCCTGAGTCTCCGGAGGAGGGTGGCATATAAATCAAATTTATAAATAAATAAATAAATAAATAAAGTTCAAACCTACATTAAGACATAGCTCATAATGGCTAAATTCACATAGCAGATTAAGCCATAATTTGTGCTATCCTTGGGGTTGAAATTTCGATGTCTGAGTTTTATTTAGTTATTCCATTTCTGTAACCATCCATCTAAGCCAGTGTCTCTGGGTGGCTTACAGTTCTAAGAACATAAAAATGCTTAAAACATAAAACACAAATTTTCACATAATTGTGTGCCATGTACTATGGTTAACGAATCTCAATGGCACTTACACATTGCAACAAATGTAAAAATACTACATTTTTGTACGGTGTGACATTCATACACATGTACTCACAAACATATAAATTAAATGCCATTGCCAGGCCAGTATTGACTCTGGCCAGTGGTTGAAGGAAAGAGCTGCTAACTTTGCCAACTATTCTTGTTTTCTTTTTATCCCAAAGGTAAAGACCTGGCGTATGCACATCTTCACCTTCACCCAGATTCTCTGCCTAGGATTGCTGTGGGGAGTGAAATCCAGCCCAGCCTCCCTTGCCTTGCCTTTTATACTCATTCTGACTGTCCCTCTTCGACGCTTCCTGCTCCCTGTCATTTTCACAGACATTGAGCTCAAGTGTGTAAGTACTGTGGTGCTCTCTCTTCTCCCTCATCAATGGGAGCTTCTGATGGGAAACTTATGTGTGTATTTAAATATTTATTTATTTAAAAGATATGTGCCTATCAGTGCAGCTCTGAGTCACATAACTTGCAGGTCAATAATGATTAACTTTCCTGAAAGAAGTCTTACCCACATCCAGAAAAGAGTAATGTGTGTATCTACATTTCATATAGCAATATATCCCAGATTTTTTCCTCAAAACTTCTGAAATGCAGGGCGGCCCAAAGCAGTTGATGGTGCGCTCAAGAGAAACATGTCTACATTCAGTTCTTATTTAAAGTTTGCAATTTCTTTTCATGAAATGCAGTCACAGCCACCATGTGAAGAGCTTTAACTGGGAATTGGCCATATTTATGATATAGTCAAAGTTTTTTTTTATTAGCAACTGGGACACAGTCATCCCAGAATGTTTCATGACACCAATAATTTTCATGGCATCAATAACAATAACTTGTCAAAGCATACCAGTTAGAGGACAATCTCATGAGGTGTAGCCACATCCATCTTTGTCACTGCTGATGCGCAGGTGGAATTGTTTTTTTAGTCTCTGAGAAAGAGTGTTGAAGTAGAAGACCAATTGATTTATGTGTTGGGCCCATACAATCTCTCACCTTAGATGCTTATAGATATGTGTGAATAAGAAAGTCAAGAACAGCCTGTCTTTCTGTGTGGATATAATGCAAGGTGAATGAATCTTTTTTCTATGAGGCATAGTAGAAGCAGAGGTCTTTTCAGACGCTTTTCCCTCCTACTGAACTTGATGAAAATTTTTCATGTATAATGTGAACCTATATTCAAGTTTACTAGCAGCATGTTCATCAGCTTGGGTGTTTTATTAGCATTATCTGTCACTGGGTGTGTCTCCTTTGAATTTTATTGAATTTTAATGTCTAGCAAAATTGTCTATAAGATTACACCCTTAGTTTTTCCCCAAACTACTACATAGTGCATATAAAGTGCTCTTTTGTTAGTCATGATAGAATGGCCTGATTGAGGAAACATACTCATGTTCATATTTGGCAGCTCAGAATTAGATTGGGCCCAAAGCTTCTTTTGCATCTGGATCCAAAATTTGATGTATCTGAGAGAACACAAAGCATTTGCATTACTTTGGTCTGCCGTTATTTAGCACAAGAAGGAAATTATTGATGAATTTCTGTGTATTTCAGTTCATCACTAATAATGAGGATGCACCACAACATAAGAATAAGGAACCATATATGAGAGTTGAATATATATGACTTGGTGAAATAGCAACATTATTTATTTATTTATTTAAGAAAATATATATGGCCGCCCAATTAACTCTCTGTGACTCCAGGTGGCTTACAAGGATGAAAGCTCAATACAAAAACAATAAAAAAGCAATAATTTCCCACTCTCCGACAACAACAATGAAATGAGCCATTTGATGAGCTCCAAAGGTTCCCACGCCCATTGGCAAAGCCACATCTTTGAGGCCTTGTGAAAGAGTACCAAGGTGGGGGGCAATTAATCATTGCAGGGATGATGTTTCATAGGATAGAAGCCATCATGGAGAAGTCCCTTCTGCTTGGTCATGCTAGACGCTGGACCTTCTTAGGAGAGGGGATCCATAACATTCCCTGCCTCCACGCTCTGTTGGGATGGGTAGATGTGACTGGGAAAACACAGTCCTTCAAATAATCTGGTCCCAAGCCGTGTAGATCTTTGAAAGTGATAATTAGCACCATTAGATGTGCCATTAAATTGCTGTCAACTCTTAGTATTCACTTGAATATATTTTTTCCATCATGCTCTAAATGCTCAGCAAAAAATCATGTATTTTGAGATTCAGTCCTGATATCTCTAGCTTACAAGGAATTCAACAGTAGGGTTGAGATAGATACTTCTGCTTTTTGCCCTTGGAGAATTGCCATTTTGGCCTTAGAGAGTTGCCATATTTTAATCTTAGTTCCATATTTAACCTTTAGGTGGAATGTTAGAGGCAATATTTTACAAAGTAGATAGAGCCAGGATGAAGGGAGTGAAGTCAGTATGAAATGTAAATTAGGTTTCATTGATTCAAAATTAATTAAAAGTAAAATATAATTAACTGTAGTTATTGCAGCTGTTCCCTATATAGTTGATATTTTTCATTTCAGTTTTCAGTATTTTATTGAATATTGGACTTTGTTGGTAACTTTTGGAGAGCCACTGAAAGCATTTCCAAGGCTTGGAGAAAGCAGCTCTTAACAAATGTAGTGTTAAGGATTGCACACCAATGAAGTAAATAGTACTAACATTATTATGAAGAAGCTTATTAATTATCTGATTCTATATAAGATGGCTTCATATGTAATGACTATTTGAAACTACTTAATCCTTGACAAATAGAAAAAAAATCAAGATTTTCAAGGTTTATGTACAGCACTCTATTTTTTTAGCCACATTTAGCTTCTAAATGTACTTCTCTCATTACCTTCCAGTTGGATGCTGATGATGCTGAGGTGACTTTTGATGAAACAGAAGGCCAAGATGTCTATGATGAAGTCCAGATGCCTGTTTGAGCACCAAGCTGCTGCTGCCACTAGGCAAATGAGGAACCAAATTTCCCCCCAAAAAATACATATGATTGTCAACACATGGATCCTATAGGATTTAAGAAACATATTTTCCCCCAGTCAATTATAGTTCTATAGTGAAACTTAATATTTCTTTCTTAGGATTTAGGAAACAGACGTACTTTCCCAGAAGGGGAAAAAAGTACCAAGATATACAAGAATTGTTGAAGAGATGATACATGTTAACAGTGGACTCTATTTTTAATGCAGCTATAATCAAGATGCTTCTCTTCTGTATTTGTGTGTTTGTGTGTGTGAAGCTTTATCGGTCATAGAGGAACCCATCTACTTTTCTACCAAGATAAGAAGCATTTTTATTACTCACATTGCCAGACCATGTACACCAATGAATATCTTAATGTGTTTTGAAAGAAATGCTGAAAATTCATCACTGTTCTCTGATGGACCATCAGAGTGAATGCTTCAGAATGATGGAGTGGACTGAAGCCAAGAAGAAAAGGCAGTAAAATCTTTCTTTAACCACTGGAATTATAGAATAGAAAAAAGCTGGAGCATGAAAACGAGACACAGAAGAAACACGACGAGGGTGCCATATTTGCAGTGGAAAGAAGCAACAAGCCTAACCTTATGGTGGAAACCAGGAAAGGAAGTGGCAGAAACATCAGGTTTCAATAATCAAGAATGCTCATTTGATGTGAAATGCTGACAGATGAATGAAATCTATCTCATCTTGTCAAGTGGGGATGACATATTTGAAAAATTGGTTTCCCTGGAAAGCTAGTCATCTTTTTCTTTAAAGATGCATTTCATATTTTGTGAATTCATCCTACTCCCTTTCCTACTGAAACTTGAAGTATGCTAATATGATGAAGCCATTGTCAAATGATGAAGGCATCATCCAAAAATACAGTTCTGCCTTGAGAACAGTTACTTCTGTTCTTGTAGTTAAGTTTTAACAAATGCTAGTGTTTTTTTCCTTAATCTGGCATCTATCTGTCCCTACCTGGGAAATGTGCCACTTGACAAAAGATTAGTATATACTAGATTATAATAATTAAGAGCTGTATATTTGAAAGTGCAGCAAAAGTAACTACCTTGGTGCATATTAACATTCAGAGATTCTTAGCTTCCAATTAAATACCAATTACTAATCCTTAAGAATAGAAAAAATGTGTAAATCTCATCAATCAGTCTTTCCTTCCCCCCTCTTGCTTATTAATCATTCCAAAGTATTCAAGTATTTCTGCATCCAAGAAGCCATTCTAAGATAATGTCTGCAAATAGGCTTAATTTACAGACTGTTATTGCAAAATAGGCTTTACGTTTTGCACACCTTGATATTTCACATGCGTCAATCTAACAGTACTTATATATAGCAACATAGAACTTTCTTCCTCTCTCACTTCAAATCTCTATATTGGGTGTTGTTCTGAATCAAGCTTTGAATCCTCATTAACTTTCGCTTGCCTAAACACTTTTCAAATGGTCTTTGGCAATCCACGTTTTTTCTTCTCAGTAATGTCACATGTTGCCTACTGAAAGTTTGTCGTCATAGATTTTTTTCCCCCACGATTGTAGCAATAGTGATGAATGCAGGATCTATATAAACGCAGCAGGTTCCATTTCCTCCTTAGAATTTTTGAAAATGTTTTTCATGATGGTATGAATTCAATATTGTAATAGTCATTTCAGCAATATTATTATTTGTTATTTCCTAAAAAATAATAAAGGTGCTAAACTCAACAATATCTGGAGTCCTTCAACTTGTCAATGCCTGCCTTCTAATCCTAGGCATGCATAGACTACCATTGTGTTGCATTATGAGTGAAAACTTTCTGTGCATGACTAAGATACTTTCTCTTTATTATTTTACATTATCCAGAATGAACCATGGTCCTAACCATGCACTGCTTAACATTAATTTGATTAGGAGAAGGACTGGAGAAAAAACAAACGGTAATATTTCTTCTTGCAATGCATAAACAATTTATGGAATTTATTGCCCCAAAGTATAAAGATGGACATTAGCTTATGTGGCTTTAAATAAAAGATTTGGTATACAGTATAAAAAGTGACCACATCAGTATGTATTAGTCATGACGGCCAAATGAAATTTCCTTCTTTAAAGATATTATGCCAGCATAAATTAATGAGATGATGAACAGTGTTATTGTGTCCTTCATGTGAACTTCTCAGTTTGTAAGTGATTTCTGTTAAAAGGGGGAAAAATTCTAATCCATGAGATTTTTAGGTCCTTTTATTAAACAGAAAGAAAACCAAACCAAAAAATGTATTTAGCCTTGGAGCCATGGGCTCAGACCAGTGGTGGGTTTCAAAAATTTTCGCTACCGGTTCGGTGGGCGTGACTAGGTAGAGGGCATGTGACTGAATGGCCATGGCCAACTTGACATCACTCACGCCCACACAGTCACATGGCTCCCCCCACCTAGCCACATCCATAGGAAAAGATAGGAAAACTTTTGGAATTTCCACCTATCTACCCCCACCCTCCTTTCATCAGTCATCCCCGTTTCCCCTCCTTTAGCGGCCCCAGCCCTAGCCCCGCTTCAACTCCCACCACCGCTTCTTTGTTTGGGCTGCTTACCTTCCGTGGCGGTTGGTCCAGAGTCCAGAAGGCAAGCTGACCGGAGTATTTGGTGGTCCCCAGCCAGCCACCACTGCTGGAAAGCAACTGGCAAAGAAGCCTCCCAGCTGCCGAAAAGTACCGGAGGTCACGGAAAAAGCTACTGCCATCGCCATGTTCTTCACGTATGTGCATCCCATTGGACTTGGTGGGAGAAACATGATGGCAACAAACATAGCGGGTGGAGCGAATGAACGACTGGGGGACCAGTTCAGGGGTGTGGCCAGGCGGCCATCGCTATCACTTCATTGACCTTGGCCAAATTTCTACCAATGGTTCATGTGAACTGGTGCGAACCGGCTGAATACCACTTCTGGTTCAGACTCTCTCCCTTGATAGAATTCAACACAATAATTTCAGTTTGAATTAGTAGAAAGCTACTGTATCCTGAAAGCCATTTTATAATAATTACAGGGATTCTTATTCCACATTAATTCTGTACTATCATTTGTATTGCTATTTATGCATGTAGGGGTCTAGATGAACTGCTTTGTCTTTATTAGCAGTGCAACAGATACAAATTCAACAATTAAACCCAGTGTATTAAAACAGCAAATTATATCTATAGATATCTAGTATATCAGGTTTTTAAATTCTTATTCATTAGATTCTTCCAAGAGTTCAAAGTGATGTGCATAGTACTCCCTTTCCAGTATCTCAACACAGCAACTATCTTTGGATGTAGGGCAAGGTGGGCTGAAAAATAGTGGCTAACCAAAAGTCACCCTATAAATTTCTATTACCAAATATGGCTTTCATCATAGCCCTAATCCTACAATTTATTCACACTCCATTATCTCTTAGTTATTAACACGTTATAAAAATAGGATCCCCTCTCCTGCAGTGGGATTTCCTTTATAACTAAAGGTGTACACTAATTTAATGAGAATGGGCTTTTATAACTTATTAAAAATTATATTTGATGTTCCATTTGCTCTGCTATCTCTGCTGGGTCAGATATTTTTTAACAAGGGCAGCAAGAAACAGGATCTTGGGATAACTTGTTGCATTTATTTTGTGACCTTATTTTGATTTAGCCATGATTAAGCCAATATAATTGCAATGATTTTCTTGTTTTGAGCAATACCAGAAGCAATAAATCTACTTTTTTTAAAATAACAACAAATAAGATGTTCATATATTTGCAATCCAAACCCACAGTTCTTCACCTATGAATAATACTTGGAAAAAGTATAATTCTGTAATTTAGTGCTCCCTTCAAGGTCTTCTTAGTGGAAATTGGTTAATGTTCCTTTAACAGATTGGTGAGATAAAAGCCTCGTTTCTATTTCTAGTGCTAAATGATGTTTTACAGTCCATCAAAACAAAGCTAGAAGGGAATGGAAATTGCACCACACAAAACCTAAATCTTAGGAATTACAGCCAGTCCTGATACTTTATAAGCAGTTATTGCTATTAATGGGAGGAGGAGGAGGAAGAGTACTAGTAATAATATTTATATACAAGAACATTTAATCACCTAAATCTACATTCTTATCTGTGATATAGCATCAACTGAAATTACAGTGAAAAGAATTTGAAGTTATCTTTTCCCCCCAAGATAAATTAAAATATTAAAAAAGGCAAAGGAGTTCCAACTGATTTTCCTCCACTAGTCCTTGCTGATTATAGGGACTGTTGCTTATCTCCATTTCAAGGCCATTCAGCCAGCACTACCCAAAGACATTTTGTGATTATGTGGCCAGCATGACCTCAGGGAATGCTGTTATCTTCCCATCAAAGTGGTACCTATTTATTTGCATTTGTATGCTTTCAAACTGCTAGATTGGCAGAAGCTGGAGTGAGGATGGGTGCTCATCCTTTGTGTGGAACTCTGATTCCGAACCTGGGCTGCCAGTTTTCCAGCTGAGAAGCCCAGCACTTTAACCACTGAGCCACCATGTCACCCATAAATTAAAATAAAAATATGGGGAAATATTAATAGATGTAGTGCTTGCTTTCCCATTGAACCAGGACTTATTTGATTAACAACATAAAATACATACATTTTAATTTAGCATATTATACTAATTGGCATATTTAAGAAATGCACAATGAAATCTTGTATACTTGTGAGAGTGCCTCTTCCCCATTGTTTCTGCCCACCAAAGCAGTCCAGCAGAGTTGGTATGCTTCAGTCCCCTTCATCAAACAATTCTATTTTGTAAGATCCTAGAGTTGTGCCATCTCTATGACTGCATCCGCCTTATGGAACATCATCCATCCAGAGATATGTGTAAAGCCCTGAAAACCTAGGCTTTCAAATTAGGCAGTTAGATGAGTTTTGTTGGTGATGTCTTTTTGTTTTGGAAGATACTGTTTAACTTGATGTCATACACTTATACAATTATGATTGTTTTAAATTTATCAATGCATCTAGAGTCACTGCTGCAAAATCTGTGGCTCTAAATCATCTAAAAACATAAATATGAGGTATTCTCAAAACCTGGAAGTACAAGAAACCCTGCCTAAAATGATAAATGTACTTGTGGGAACACCTATTGTTAATAAAACTAAAGAAACCTTCAAATGGCAACCATTTCGGGTTTAAGCCAGAAATCTGGATGTGGGCTGGAAAACACCAGGTTACTAATACACAACCAAGATATCGAGTGTGATCTGAAATGTTGCAGACCAGACCTAGAAATATGGCAAGCTACATGCTTAATGAAAAAGCATGCATGAAAAATGCTATGCGTGATGTGGTTCAGGACAAAAATAATGGTATGCCACTCATTTAGTGGTTTAGCATTTCATGCAAACAATAATTTGGTGTAAAGTGAAGAGGGAATAGCCTTGAGGAATAGGAGAAAGAGCTCGTGACTACAGTCAGATAAAAAAGCTGAGAGAGGCAGGAATGTATTTTGAGAAAGCATCTCAGATAACATTTTCCCTAATTGTCACAGAGATAAAGTGGGGAGGGAGAAGTGCATTCAAAGTAATAACATCATGTTCTCTAACCTTGCAAAAAGTAGTTTTGGCTACAAGATTTTGATTTCATATTCTGGTCTACTTCGAAATACTGACACTTGTCCGGGATATTAAAACCCACAAAATACATGTTGCACCGATTTACTGCAAACCATTACAAACTCCCAAACATACAGCTCCAAGTATGGATCCAGTATGTACATAACAGCATTGTCATATTTTTTTTAAAAAAAGGACCAACTAGAGAAAACACACAAAGTTATCAACATCTTCAAAGGAATAAAATTCACAAAGGAAGAAGAAAACAACATCACACTATCTTTATGGATATCCTCATCACCAGAGGCAGTGATGGCGGATTAGAAAAGTCAATTTTAAAATTACTCACGCCAACTAAGTGCTCCACTACCAAAATATCTACTCAACTTCCCACAAGAGTAGCTGTGTGAAACACTATTTAGACAAGCACAAACATACTGCAACAATCCTGAACATCAGAAAAAGGAAACAGATCATTTTTATACAATGTCTTCCAACAAAATGGATACTTGTGCAACTTTATCGCACAGGTATGCGATAAGTTGGGCATTTATGCAGTGCATAAATGCCCAACTTATCATAGTGCATAAATGCATAAATGCCCAACAGTGCATAAATGCCCAACTTATCATAGCACAACCAATACAAGCTGTGAAAAGGATAATACTGCCATATATCAAAAACTTCTCAGAAATCCCTACCAAACTATTACAATCACATGGTATCACCACAGCACAAAAACCAACTAACTCCCTCCAAAACATCCTACATAAACCAAAAGGCTCAGATCCCCAGAAGAACAGGTGTCATCTATAATATACACTGTATATAGGACAAACAAGAAGAAGACTGGCAGAGCACATCTATGAATATTAACCAGCAGTCAGAAAACATGGCAAAAGCTCCTTAATTTCACAACACATAGATACTCAACCATAATTTCAGTTTGGAAACTGTGAGCATCCTAGATCAATTCAAGTCTAAAAACATCAGGGAATTCCTCAAAGTTTGCTACTCAGACAAATCAGACATCAACAGGCACATAGGGATAAATAATGTTGTGTATTGAGCAGTTTCCCCAGTTAGGCCCCGTTAGAATGTTAGAAACGGGTAAAGCTTTGTGATTGGTTGAGCCCAGCTGACAGGGAGTATGTAAGAGCTGTCAGCAGTTGTTCTCTGTTCTGTTCTGAGGAGAGCGTGTTCTAAACCTCCTGTTTGATTAATAAAGAAATTATCTCAGTAATTAATACTGCGGAGTGAATTGTTCCTGGGTGCCCATCTGATATTTATTACTGGCGACGAGGATGGGATCGCCGAACCTGGCAGCATAAACGGCAGCAGGTCAGAAATCCTGAGGTAACTGTGAAGCGAGATACACAATGGCTACATCCCATACTTTCCCACCGTTCAACCAAGGCAAAGAAACATGGGACGCTTATGTCGCCCGATTTGAGTGCTTCTTAATAGCAAACGAGTACACTAATCTGTCTCCAGAGTGGAAGAGAGCATATTTCCTTAGCTTCTGTGGGCCGGAGATGTTTAATACAGCCATGACTCTTATGGCTCCCCAATCCATACATGCTGGAACTTGGAAGGACTTCATGGGCAAACTCAAAAGGCACTACGCGCCGGCCCCATCCCGAATAGCCCGACGCCAGCATTTTTATCACCATGACCAAGCCCCGGGTGAATCCATAAATCAATATGTCGCAGCGCTGCGCAGGGCTGCTCGCCATTGTGAATTTGTTAATTTGGACGATTATCTCCTAGACCGCCTTGTCAGCGGAGTGCGTGATCAAAATTTGAAACAGCAACTGATCGCCAAACATGAACTAACCTTCCAGGAGGCATTGGACGAGGCCTGCACTGCAGAATTGGCCGCATTATCCATTGCTGAACTACCTCGGGGTCAGAGCGTGCCCACTAGAGAAGCAGGAGTAGGCTCTGCTAACGAAATTAAAAGTGAGACATATTCCGATTCAGAAGAAGAAAGTGAGGTTTACCATGTCAGGGAGACTACAAATAAATTGTCCGGGGCTAGGAACATGTCTGGAAAGTCCTTCAAGTGTTTCAGTTGTGGGGGAGACCATGTCCGAGCATCTTGTAAATTTAAAGAGGCAGTATGCAGGAGGTGTGGGCGCCGGGGACACATTGCCAGAGTGTGTCGCTCTGCGCAGCTGCAGACTAGCTCCCGATTTCAAGCTGAAGGGAATACACAACATAGGCCCAGCCTGAAGTCCACGCATGCGCAGCCACAAAAGGGGTTTTCCGCTGTCAACCAAGTGACGCCACCTAAACATGCGGGAAACCCGAAAATCACTTTGACTGTTCACATTGAAGGATGCCCTTGTGAAATGGAAGTAGACACGGGCTCCTCTACATCTATAGTCTCATGGAGCACTATCAAGCGGCTAGTGCTGAAGTTGTCAAAATGCCTGCTTGAGCCTTGTTCGCTCCTATTGAAAGATTACTAGGGCGCTCTCATTCTGGTTGTAGGGACTGGGACATTTAGAGTCAAATTCCGTGCTTTCAATGGCCGCTTATCTCTGGTGATAGTAGATGGTCTTCTCCCAAGCCTCCTCGGACTTAACTGGTTTGCCCCACTAGGTACTTGATAGGCTACATCCCTGTTACGCCCCGAAAAAAACCCTTAACTCTGCAAGTCCTTACAATGGTTTGAAGGAGGGTGACTGCGTATACGCTTATAATTATGTTGGGCACCCGCTATGGCTACCCGGAGTAATATTAGCGATTACGGGACCCTGTTCATATAAGATAGACATGGGGGGTGGAAAGGTCTGGAGACGACATCAGGACCAAGTAAGAGTTAGGCGGGGAACGGGAAATAGAGGAGTGGGGTCAGACGAGGAAGGCAGAGATGCAAACCCAGGCAACACAACACCCGATGCAACATCCGAGAATCCCAAACATGCCACCATGCCGCGGCCCCATGCCTGCGGCAGCATGGGTCCCAAAAGCCGACAGCCGAAGAACGGGTCACGACCCCACTAAGTGCCGAAAAGTTGCTAACAGAAAACACAGATACCCGAACAAAGGAGCGTGATACACACTTACCTGTTGTCACAGGTGATCAGACCGGACTAGAAGTTGCTAGAGACGAGGGAAGAGACGACAAACAAACAGAGCCAGAAGGCCCCCGCCGTTCTGGCCGTCTCCGGCGTTGGCCAACTCACTTTCAAGATTACGCATGTGCGTTCTAGGGATAAAGGGGTGTTGTGTATTGAGCAGTTTCCTCAGTTAGGCCCCCTGTTAGAATGTTAGAAACAGGTAAAGCTTTGTGATTGGTTGAGCACAGCTGACAGGGAGTATATAAGAGCTGTCAGCAGTTGTTCTCAGTTCTGTTCTGAGGAGAGTGTGTTCTAAATCTCCTGTTTGATTAATAAAGAAGTTACCTCAGTAATTAATAGTGCGGAGTGAATTGTTCCTGGATGCCCACCTGATGTTTATTAAATAACATCTACAAAAAAGTCAAAATAGAAATCAAAACACCAGAACATATCCCACCAGCAGGAATCAACACTCATTTAAGCAGAAAGTAACATCAACACTAACACTAGACCAATAATCAAGAAGTAAACAATAGCTTAATCAAGGAACCACCAAAACTACTTCCACCAACAGTGTCAGGGCAAACCACTAGTATATAAAAATAAGAATAAACTCCACTCCCTACTAGCACTGATGGCTACCTAGTTTGATAATGAAATGTCTGAATGAAAACCACCAAGTTTAAAAAGCACCAAGGACCCTACAGTTCAATCCTGAGCTACAGATATTCTCTTCTATCTGAACTACAAACCAGGCAGAAGCTTCTAGAATAGGGTCAATGAAGTAAAGATGGTGGCTGCAACTGTGCAATTAGAAAATTTACTCTTTTTTTTACACACATGGAAATTTATTTTGCTTTTTTTTTTTTTACTTCCTGCCCCAACCTAATAGCCCTGAACTCTGGCTGCAAATATCAGAGAATTCACTTAAGTTTAGATCAATGTTAGGCAGCAGAAGCTGAAGTTACTGAAGGCAACCCAGGATGTCCTGAAAGTGTAGATAGAAATAGACAATGAGATAGATAGGATGGAAAATAGAAAGCATGCATATCCTGTTCTCACCTTATCTCCTCCCAGAGTTTTTGTGCAGAAATTACTTGCTGACTGAACTCCTCGGAAAAAGAGAAACTATAATAATAATTGCTGATATGAAATACCAAGAATGGTTTAGAACTTGGAGCCTCCATGTAGATGATAACGAAAATGTTGACTATTAAACAATATTAATTACCTTTTTTAAAAAAAGAACTATTTACAGTTGTTTATTGAAAGAAAGCAATTGTGATCTTATTGGCAATAACAATTGAAAATATTGAAGGGCAACTTATGATCAAACTTCATTCAGACTAATCAGCAGAAATCCTTAAACTTGGATTATCAACTGCTGCAGCATAACAAATCACTTCCGGTCCTATTCTTTAGGACCTCCAACCACCAGAGGGAGATGTGTGTTATAAGAATAAAACATGTATCTGTTGTCAGAAGCAGGAAAAAAAGCCCTTTATTTCAGATTGGCATAAACCTAGTTTCACTCAGTGCTTTATGGCCCTTCATCTGACGTGCTTTACTAGGCAAGGGACTGAAACTCTTCACAGGAAGGAGGATCAAGATGATTGCTCTGGTATGCCCTGAGAAATGAACTGAGCATCTTTATAACAGGCAAACATAGTCTTCAGTTTGCAGCAAACTGATTTGATCAGAAGCCAGCTTGGTGAGTTATGACGAGAGACATTCTGAACAAAAGATCTCAGTGCTTTAGTTTTTTGAGGGCTGAGCATCAGGGACTATGGCTTAGTT
Organism: Coluber constrictor foxii; assembly: GCA_038048745.1. NCBI lineage: Eukaryota > Metazoa > Chordata > Lepidosauria > Squamata > Colubridae > Coluber > Coluber constrictor. The sequence continues at coordinate 80,535,313 of CM075961.1, forward strand.
CCCATGATACTCAAGTCTTTAAAAAAAAAGACTTAATTTGTAGTATTATATAGAAACTCAATAGCCACACTGAAACATTTGATTTTACTGTTCACTTTCCAGAGACTCTCTTTGATGAAAATGGAAGTATTAGAAATGCAAGAAATGAATAAATTAAATAAATCAAAAAGAGGGGTTTTTCTCCCGTTCTACCACTCAGTCCCAAATAATAATCTGTTGACAAGTTGTTCAATGATCATCTGAATCCTCTTTCTCTATGATTCTTGTGACTGCAAGAATTCAAGAAATAAGAAACATATACTTGCCTTTTTATGGCAAGCCAAAGATCAAAGTACTCCCCCAGTTCAGCATAAAAAATGGTTGACATAATATAAGACACAACATAAGAACCAGTTTAATCTAGTGGTCCAGGTTAGAAAACTGGAGACCAGGGATGAAATCCAGCAGGTTCTGACAGGTTCTGGAGAATCGGTAACATAAATTTTGAGCAGTTTGGAGAACCGGTAGTGGAAATTTTGAGTAGTTCGGAGAACCGGCAAATACCACCTCTGGCTGGCCCCAGAGTGAGGAGGAAATGGGGATTTTGCAGTATCCTTCTCCTGCCATGCCCACCAAGCCACACTCACCATGCAATACTACGCCCACCAAGCCACGCCCACAGAACAAGTAGTAAAAAAAAAAAGATTTTGCCACTGCTAGAGACCATGAGTTCAAATGCTGCCTTATCATGAAAACCAGCTGGGTAACTACGAGCCAGTCACTGTCTCTCAGTCCAACTCATCTCATTGGACTGTTGTTGTGGGGAAAATGGGAGGAGGGAGGTGTGTTGGAAGATGTTCACCACCTTGAGTAAAACTACCTGATAGGATTGTATCCTAAATCTGGTTAGCTCTAATTCATCATGTAAGCAACTTTGATGGAGTTTATTTATGTGCCTTTGAATCAATAGCAACTGCTTGGACAGGCCCCTAGCAAGATTTTTTCAAAGTGGTTTGTCATTGTTTACTTCTTAGGGCTGTGAGAGAGTGACTGGCAATGGGTACCCAATTTCTCAGTTTCTAATCCAATGCTTTACACAAACTGATTTACCTTCATGACTACTGTACATGAAATTGAAAGAAGATGTGTGGGTGCTGAGCTGAGCTGAACAGCACATAGGAAAAGAGCCTTTAAACTTTAGCTTGCTTAGTGCAGGTCATTGTTTCCCATTCAGTACATGCTATTTCTGTGAAAGAAAACTTCTTTTCTTGTGGCAAATTTTGCCCTCCATGCAAAGTTTTTCATTTTTTTTTACAACAAATTATTGAACAAGTTGTATGTCTATGTAACATCATAGAATTCAACCTCCATCACATTGTGTGTCAAGCCATTGTTTGTTTATTCTACAAATTTATACACTGTATCTTCCCACATTCCCCCAATGAATTAAAAAAAAATAAAAATTGAAAAACCCATCAAGTATTTAAAAAAAGTCTAAATCCTGAAAATGTAGGTGGAAAAATGCTTTGAAGCTCATCCAGAACTATTTTAATGAAGAAAGTAAGTTTCTTCATTAATCCAGTTCAATCCAGTTTCTCCCACAATGCTGGTCCCAGTGCAGAAAAAAAAATGTTGAATTTCATTACCAAATCTAACTTTGGAACTTGCAAAAGGTATTACATTCAGTTTAGCAGAAAGCCTCTTACCTTTATGGAATAGAGCATTGAGTTGAGCATAAACCAGGCTGTGGTTTAAATTAAGAATTTGAATTCAGTTCAGAAAGAATGCCCACATTCCTTTTGCAGACTAAGATGCTTCTTATCTGACCATTCTCCGACTGTGACTCTCCCTCCTATCCTTGTTTCCCATGGTCATTATCAGTATACCATTATAGATAGCAAAGTTGGCTTAGTAAATGGAATATGCAATGGAACTAGTGTACATCAACAAGTTATCTCAATTATGCATGGAACTGGAAAACACCAGTTGGTGACAATCTATTACCTGGCATTGGCCCTTTATACTGATCTGTAAGAATATCCTTCAGAGACAGAAGGAAGAGGGGCTACAGACTAGCCAATAGTCACAAAAGAGGCAGTTTAGTCAACAAAAGCTGGTGGTGGGTTGCTACTGGTTCACCCCGGTTTGGATGATCCAGTAGTGGCAATGGTGAGGTGAGAACAAACCGGTTCTCTCTGTCAGCTGGGCCCTCCCGCCTGCCCCTGCACTTTACCTACCTATATTTGTTCGTTTTTAGCCCAGCTGATAGGCGTGGCAGAGTGGATTGCTGTGCCTCAGCTGTTCTGAAATGCAATGCGCTGGCGCGGAGCGAACTAGCGGTAACTCCGGTTGAAACCCACCACTGAAAAAAGCAATGTAGCAGACATCTCAGAAGAGAGCCTCCCTAGTTTCTGGGACTATAAAGGTGATGGGGGAGAAATTGGTGGATCTGTAAAACACATAAGGACCATGAGTGCTGAATGAAGCTATTCCAACAAAATCTCTTCCAAGCCCCCAATCTTATGCAGCTCCTTGATTCAAGGAGGAACTGAGAGAAATGAAGTGACTGAAGGAATGTGACTAAGCACTTACAAGAGTTTATGTTCAAGTCTATGCAATGGCAAATGAATAATCTGAAAAGCACAAAGAATGCAAATGTAATTGTGCCCATTAAGACTTTATGAAAAGCTGAAAACTACTTAGGTATCACCAGCATAAGAAATAAGATAGCAATTAGGATTCTGTTTTCAATCCTGTTTCTACTTTATTTAAATTAGGTTTGACATAAAGACTGTAATACCTTGTTTTGTCAGCTGGCCAAGATTGTGAAATAACTTTAGGATATTTTTCAATTTTTAAAAGTTAGTGCTATAATTTTTTTCCATCTACCAAAGTTGGAATTAACATTCTAAAATATTTTGTTTGAATAACCCATACCACTACATGTAACAAACTCTCATACTGAAACTGCTACTATTCAGTATCAGAGTATGGTAGGTATCAGAGAATAAATTGATACCTGGTTATCTAGAAAGTACTCTTCTACAAAAACAAATAGATTAACATACATCTGATAATTCCATCTGTGTTGGCGTTAACATTGCTCTGTTAATAAGGTTCATATTCAGCCTCGGTCACAAAGCTTACTGGGTAAAATAAAATAAAAATAAATCTGATAAATTTTCAAAAATCAGTGGAAAATATCTCCACTCCCAAAAACATTCATCTATTGATCTTAAATTAGCCATTCTTGAGCAAAGGAATTTAAAAAGAACAGTTCAACATGAAGTTACAAAATTATCATGATCTTTAACTCCTGGATAAATTTTTAATTCCACTACATATCTTAATTAGCATACCAATGCCAGGGTATCTTGTGTTATCATTGATATAACTCTTTAAATCAGTCTTAGTCACAAAGCTTGCTGCATAAAGACAGGCCAGAGAGACAACATGGGCATAACAATTAAGGTGTAGGGCTGGCACCAGGTCAGATTTAAATCTACTTTCAATTGTGGAAGCTCACTGAGTGACTTTAGACCCATCGTGCTTTCTCAGTCCAACCTGTCTTATAGGATTGTGGTTGTGGAGAAAAAGAAATAGAGAACGCTATGTACATTGTTCCATAGTATCTACACAATTCTGTCCCTTAGAATTACCACTAACATTATTTACATTGCCATGTTCTTCTTCCAGAGCAGATTCTACTCTATTTTAAAGAATGAACCCAGTAGACAGCACAATGCTTATGTGTCTGTCACTTCTCTATCCAATCAAGACGTTAGTTTATCTTTGCAAGTCGCCCAATTCTGTCCTTTTAACCCACCTATGACTGAAGATTAATGCTATTCTTGGTAATTTCCACTGTTAGTTGTGTTAATGTTATTAGATTAATTTTATTAACATTATTGTGTTTTATGCTAACTTTTTAATAATAATTTTATGTGCATGTGTTTCTATGTAGTACTTTTCAAATTAAAGGCCATAATAAAGATTTTGGGGAGGCTGTTTGTTTGTTTGTTTATAGGCAACAACCCACATCATGGATTGTTTCTGAAAGGCTATGGTTATTAGTACAGCTAGTGTTGCAGAGATGTTAAGAAAAAATACCATTGCTTATCTATAACTTCTCATGCCACTGTATTTTGGACCAGCTGAAGCTTCAAAATGGTTTTCAAGAGCAACCCTTCGAACAACACATTGCAATAGTCCCAAATGCAAGGTGATAAAAATTAATTGTGAGAAGAACCTTCAGTTTAGAAATGAGTACAATTGGTGCCTGAAATGAATGTTCCTGGTCACAAGTGCCACTTCCTCTTTGATCAAGTCCCGGAAGAGTCTCAAACTGTTACAATGAGCAGAAAGAATAACTGAGGAACAGAAGGAAAATATGCAATCAAAAGTATTTGTTGTTGTTAGTTGCAAAGTCATGTCCAATCCATCGCAACCCCATGGACAACGTTCCTCCAGGCCTTCCTGTCCTCTCCTCTGGAGTCCATTTAAGCTCATGCCTACTGCTTCAGTGACTCCATCCAGCTACCTCATTCTCTGCCGTCCCGTTCTTCTTTTGCTCTCAATCTTTCCCAGCATTAGGCTCTTCTCCAGTGAGTCCTTCCTTCTCATTAGGTAATCAAAGTATTTGAGTTTCATCTTCAGGATCTGGCCTTCTAAAGAGCAGTCAGACTTGATCTCCTCTAGGACTCACCGGTTTGATCGCCTTGCAGTCCAAGGGACTCACAAGAGTCTTCTCCAGGACCATAGTTCAAAGGCCTCAATTCTTTGGCACTCAGCCTTTCTTTTTCTTTTAAAAAAATTATTTATTTTTTAGGCAAACATTTAATGCATCAGTTTTCTCTTCCCTGTGACATCTCCATGTTATCTTTCAAAGTTCTTTCTTTTTCTGTATAGTTGTCAATACTTCTATCTTGCTCCTTAACCAGTCCACAATATCAATTCAACACTAACATAATATTCAACTCATCACATATTTCTACATACTTATATAATTAATCATTTATATGTCTTCTCCAACCAATAATAAAAATCATTCCATATTTTAAAATATTCTGAGTCTTCTCTATCTTTAATCATCAAAGTTAATCTATTCATTTCTTCACAATCTAAGATTTTTTTTGTTACTACTTCTTCCAAAGGTATTTTCTCCGCTTTCCAATTTTGTGCATTGACAATCCTTGTAGCTGTTATAACATGTATTATCAGATAAACTTTTTCCTTGCCAATTTTTTTCAGGTAGGATACCCAGTAGGATCAGCTCTGGTTTAAATTCAATACATTGATGTATCATTTCCTCCAACCAAGTTTATCCAATAGTTTTTAGCTTCCAGACACATCCACCACATATGATAATATGATCCTGGTAGCTGATGACACTTCCAACATTTAGCTGTTTTTTCTTTTAAAATTTTTGCTAATTTCTCAGGTGGCATGTGGCATCTATAAAACATTTTATATTGATCTTCCTTATATGCAGTGGACACCATTAATTTATAATTCCTTTCTAATAGTTGTTGCCATTTTTCCAAATCAATTGAATATCCAAAGTTTCTTCCCCAAGCAATCATTGTTTCTTTTACTTGCTCCTCCTCTAATTCAATACTAAGCAAAAAGTTATAATTTTTTATTAAATTATCATCTGTTCTCATGAGTATCCTATCCAACTCAGTCTTTTTCCATATAAAAACCATATAATTTAGAATCTTTCTCATAGCCTCAGCCTTTCTTATGGTCCAACTTTCACAGCCATACATTGCAACTGGGAACACCATAGTCCTGACTATACACACTTTTGTTGGCAGGGTGATGTCTCTGCTTTTTAGTATGCTGTCTAGATGTGCTACAGCTTTCCTCCCCAGGAGCAAGCTTCTTTTAATTTCTTGGCTGCAGTCCCCATCTGCAGTGATCTATGCAGTATCCTACAGCCCCCCCCCCCCAAAATCATCCTAAAATTAATTAGCCATTAATAACACATATTTTCTACAGGCTGCAAATGTAAATTTTGTAACAGCTTATGTGTTAAAGTTCATCTGGGGTGTCCAAAGAATGGTCTAGTGAGATGTGTCTGTAGAAGTTATAGGAGAGCAACATAAGCCAATGATTTTCTGAAATTTTCTGAAGCTTATCTATATCTATATCTATATCTATATCATCTATCTATCCATCCATCCATCCATCCATCCATCCATCCATCCATCCATCCATCCATCCATCTATCTATCTATCTATGTTTTCTGAGGTTTTCGCGGGTGTTTATATATAGGTCTTTGGTTATTCGGGTGTTCTCCCACATAGAATTGGATGTGTCTTGGCAATGTTTCGATGAAGTCTCATTTGTCATCTTCAGGCTGGTGTTCTCTAGAGTGTTATAGCATTTTCATGCTATTTATTATACAGTCTTTCCCCCTTTTTTTCTTTTATTTCCTTTTAATTTTATTCTATTTTATTTAAACTACTTGTCTAAATATTTATGTTGGGTTTGTGATCTATTAATTAAATTGAACTTTCCTTTCCTTTCCCCAAGCTGCCTTTAGTTTTTTAAATCATGCTCCCTTGATATCGATAAAAATTAAAAATATGCCCTCTAGATTGCAAATTTTTCACAAGATTCTGTTTTGCCCGCATATTATTCAATAGCTATGTTTATACAACACAATAACCTACCATTCTCCAATCCCATGGCATCCACATAGTGTTTAATTCCCAATAAACTCACCAAAGGCCACAGTACCCGGGGAACATTGGGAGATGAAATCCACACATCTAAAAGAGAGTCAGACTGAAGAAAAAAGAACCGTATTTGTTGAATGTATCCATAATAATGAATTAATCCAATTAACTACATTTTAACTTTGCATGTTGTGCAAATATATTTTTAAATATTTAAATATTAACTTAAATATAGTATCTGTATTTAATCATTGAAGAGGCTCATTAGGTTTTAGGAATTTGATATCACCAATATATAAATCATACAAAATTTGGTTTCTACTTATTCTAAGCAAGCTATCAGGAGTTTCAGGGCCACTTTATGAAAAGTTGGTTGGGTGACTTTGACCCAGTCCCTTTTTTTCAGCTCACCTCACCACACAGGGTTGTTGCAAGGAAAACAGGAGGAGAAATAAATATTAAGTATGTTCGCTGTCAGAGTTATTTGTAAAAATAACAAAGGCAGGATAAAACAAATAAGAATGTTCTGAGAATTGCTTGGAAATGGTAGGATGCATACTACTAACTTTTGGTTCAATGGAATTAATCTGAGAATCGAGACTCAACCTCCATTGTCTATACTTCCCCCTGAAAACATTATTTGGGTACATTTCTAGACCAGACCTTAAACATGGATGCTCAATCTTGATAAGAACAAGCGTTTTAATTCAATTGCCTTCAATAACATTAGTTGCAACTGGAATGCCTCAGACTTTAGCTTGATTGCATATGAATTCTTAGAATGTGCTGCTCACAAAGGATATAATTTTTGTGATTCATCTACTAATTCAGTCTTTCATCACTCCTATGTATGGCTTCCATTTGTGTAGAACTATAATACCTAATATCCCAATACTAAGAATAAACAAATGTATCATACTATTAAAGGAATAGATACTATTAAAATGTGAAAACATTGACTATGAAATGTAATTCATTGTTTCATCAGATCCAAGTGAAGCTTCTGTCCAATATTCTCCATGCATAAAAGAAACTATTCACAATATATTGTTACAATGTAATTCAATAGATGTAATAAAATTCAGGATATTAACATTTTACAGTAGACCTACAAAATAATTTTAGGTCATCAGTATGTTCTCATATATGAACCAGAAAAACCATACTCTAGTTATTTTTATACTACAGAAAAATAGACCACTCAAATCATCATTATGCCTATTCATGAACAATCTAAAATTGCACATTACCACACAAAGAGTAGATTATGTATTTCATGGAGTCATTGTAATCAAAAGCTAGATATGGATCACTACAGATCCTCACAGTTTAAAGACTCTTGCATTTCAGTGTCCCCATAGTGGAAAAATGTCGTAAAGACATAGAGTGAATTATTGCAAATGAAGACTCAAAATGATGATCAAATAACAAATTGCAACCATATCCATATGTTGTGCTAGGACAATCAAGGGAATAATTTTTTTTCTGCTACTGAGGCTCAAATACCTGAATATTAGGAAGAATTAGGAGTTATGCTTATGGCAACAGTGGTTCAAAAAGGAAGCATAAAGAAATGGTTTATCATCATAAACAAAAATACTGGGTTTTTTTCCTACTAGAGATCACCCTAAACAACCAAACGACAATTTTTATGATTCTTCTTGTAACCTGACATAGCTTTAAGTGAATACAAATTGTTAATTTCTACATTATGTTCTGCATCATAGCACTGTCAAAAATAAAGATACTTCTGTTGTCCAGATGCGATCTGTGGTTTTTCTGAATTTTGAATTAGAGCAGTATAATTATATTGAGAGTTAATAAGGATTTGTTCTTGAGATAGGTATTTTGGTATTGTGACAGCTTCAAAAAGCGCTGTCATCTATCGATATGGACAGTGGTTTCAGATAAGTGTCATATAGAATTGTGAAGATCTATGTGTATCTGTACTTGGACACAATTTTCCAGCATAGGAATACAAAATATATTATTAATGAAAACAGAAGCAACCAGAATTATTTTGCTGACTTTTGGACTGTTTAAAAACCATGAAATCCATGAGGATTCATATTTTAGATCTTTGTGACCCAGGTTTGCAAAACGACACTAGATCTAGAATTGTGTTCTTTGTCCATGGAATCACATATGACCTGTAATTTGTTGGTAGTATTAGGTACCGTATTATTATCCTTTCTTTTGCAACAGGTAACTGTCTCCCCTGAAAATATCAGTAGGCAAAATATAATCTGCTACTGGTATGATTTTTTTCCTATTGCAGCTTCTACTTTATAATGGATTAAGTGCTATTTATTTATTTATTTATTTAATTTTATTTTACAAATTTTATGAAATGCTTTAATATATGTTTAATTGTTTAAAATGTTATTTTAATTTTTATTATAAGCTACTTTTTAAGTTTTTTAAAAAAAATTAGGACATACACACATTCACGCATATACACACCTGCACACACAGATATCCAGTCCGAAACTCCTATAATACTATTATGGAGATAGATGTGAACTGTGTTTTGACATCACTAGCAAATATTCTCTGGTGTATCAATGTAAACGTCATGTAAAACTAAGAAAATCCATTTATAATTTCATGGATGTAATTCTTATTTTTATTGTTCTTTTTTCTTCTTCATATATGGAATAAATAAACATTTTATATCATGTATTTCTACAAAATACAGTGATATTTAGTTCTTGCAAGTAAATGTCCACATAATAACTACAAAACCAAGATATAAAGATATTTAAAATTTCTCAAATTTCAGTCCCAACAATTGTAGAAAGCCCCAAAAAGCAAATATACAATCTTCACTGCAGAGGAAGAAGTTCATCCCACAAAATATTAAAATGTTTGAAACCTAAAACTGGAGTTCTTCCAAATGCATGTAAGATCTATAATGTGGATGATAGCTCTACTTCATTAGTTCTTTCATTTCCCTCATAAACATAGTTCATATATTTTGGTGCTGTAGGATTCCCTTCCCCCTACGCACATACCCCTACATACATATTCAAATGTCCTCTATATGGTGGAGGGGAAGGAGGGCAAGGCCTGGAGAATTATTTTCCATTTCTTTCAACTGGCAAAGCACAAATAGAAAATAAGCCAACATATGTTCGTTCATCTTTCCTTGTTTGTATGTACAGGCAACGTATTCACTATTTTTAGCGTATCTCCCAATCCTCGGTCACCTCCCCCTCCCATCCCTCATAATTTCTAATTGCATTTTGGCAGGTCTATAAAAGTCGCGTTTGCGTATTAGAATCGGCTTTAATTTGACAGGCAACCCCAGTAGAAGGTGATTGGCTCTATAGGAGATGACGCCCTTAACAACAAGGTGGAGCTGGAAAAAATGGATTTAAAAAAAGAGAGAGAGAGAGAGAGAGCGGAAAGGGAGTGGGGGAGGAGAAGCTCGGCTTTTGACTAAAATCTACACGAATGTCATTTTCACGCAATGATTTAGAATCCAATCCCAAACCAATTGTCAATAAAATCCGACGGGACACAAAGAGTTACAGCCTTCCCTTCCCGCCCCCGTTGTTTATAAGGCAAAGTGGGATCTTAAAAAAAAAAAAAAAAACCTCGCTTGTTGCCAAAAAAATGTCTGCCCTCAGAAATAATCTGATGGCGTTGCAGCAGCTAGCGCTCTCCGGGTTGTAATTTTGAAATTCTCCCCACCCTGGTTCTTTCGATACGATCGTTTGAAAGGGAGATGAAGAAAGGGGAGGTCGCAGGAGGAATTAAAATCGAGTGCGTGTGATTTGTGCTCGTTTTACAAACGCCAAACGAAGAGGATTTGTGGCAAATGTAAGCATTTTCTCTCCTCCTCTCTCTCTTTTCCTTTCCCCTCCTCCCTCTCGTCGTTTGACTACAGTGTTGCAAAAGCAAAGAGCAATAAAAACATACACACATACACACTCCAGAATCGCGAAAGATAGACCCACAACCTGGTGAGATCAAACAGAGAAAGCGAGAACGAAGCCCTGGAAACATGTTTCCTTTTTACCAATCCCATCTTGGGAGCAGATGGGAAAAATGGGGACTTGTGAAGAAGGGCTGTGAGGTTGCCTAAGGATCCGGGAGCCGAAGAGACCGGCTGATTGGAAGAAAAAAGCAGAGAGATGGAGGCGGGGGAAGTGCGAGCTCTCTGCGGGGACTGGAGCGAGTCCACGCCCGGGGCCAGCGCTGCAGAGCTGGCGTGCATTCAACCAACGCTTCCCAGCTAAAGCAAGCCCAAGAAAGAAGAGGGGGGAAAAGGGGGAGCTTTTCTCCAAAGTCCTTCCGATCTGCAGGTAGGTTGCAGACGTAAAAGGGGCTAAAAATCTCCCCTCAGATCGACTCCAGGATGGAGCCCCCGTTGCAAAGAAGGGCGGGTGGGCAAGGACGGATTAAGGGGAGGGGGGGAAGGCACGATCCGAGGTGCCGCTGCCTACAGCCGGGGCTGGCTTTGCGGCAGTACGAGCGCATGTGGAGCTCGCCATTAGCCCGACGTTGTGCTCCACCATCTGGGGCTGGAGGGAGGCGCTTTTGTTACCTCCTCGGCTCCGGCGGTGAAGCAGCACAGCCAGGCTGGGAGACAGGCGGCGGAGGCGACGGCACCACCACCACAACCACCACCCGTTGCTGCTTTTTCCGCCCAGCATCTCAATTTCCTCGGTAAGGTTAAAAAAACGGGTTCAATCGAATTTTTCGGGACGCATATATTAAAAAAACGAAATAAAATTTTTAATTTTAATATTCCCTTTTTTAAAGCACATTTTAGAGAGTTCGGGTAAATTAATGCCACCGTATCTATCGACTGATGCTTTAAAATAGCATGTATATATTTTTTGCAAACGCATTTTCTCCAAGGAATCCGATCGGAGCCTTGGCAGAGACAATCGAATCGGGGCCCCTTCCCTGCCTTCCGGGCGCCTTCTAGATAGGCCGCGCCGCGGCATTCTACCATAGAAGGGCGAGATCGGGAGGCGGTGGCTGCCCCAGTCGCCGTTGAGTCGCGGCGGAGGTAGATGGAAAAAACTAGGCGGTGCAGGCTGTGGCGCAGAGATCCGATCTCTTTCCTGCTCCCGCCTGAGCTGCTTTTAGAACCAAAAGGGCGCTGCCAGACTTGAAGGGAAAGAAGCGGTGGAAACAAGCCGTCGTCTTGTAAGCTTTTCCCCCTTCGCCTCCACCGTGAAAAAAACCAAATGCGGTGGAGGAAAAGTCTTGGTTTTTTCCCGCCTTCCCACAATTGGTGCACACTGGCTTTATAAATTAGGTGCAAAACATTTCGCCTCAGTTTTACGGAATCTGCCGCGGTGGATTCCTATTACTTTCCCTCGTTTCTACCGCATTGAACGGTCTTGGCGAGTTCGGGCACCAGAATGGCCCTTTCGACCGGTTGGAGCCAGCGCGCTCCGCCATCCGAAAGGGTGGTTCCATGCAGACGAACAGCTCGGCGTCCCTCCCCTGCTCTCGACGAGCAGCTTTTTCGGGGGGCCCCCGTTGCGGTTGGGTGTGGAGAATCGGGTTAACGGGGTTTGACTCGCCGACTTCCCCTGCGCCCTAGGCGCACAGGGGGAGGCGCTCCCCGGGGGTCTGGGCGCTGGTAGAGGGAAAGGAGGAGGCGGCGGCGGCAGTAGCTGCCGCAGCCAGGACGTGCTGCCCTCCCTCGGCTCTGCCTGGACGCCCCCAGCCGGGCATTCATTTCTCCCTCCCGCCAGCCAACCATCCCCGCCCCCCTTCCACCAGCGGCTCCGATGGGGCTGCTGCTGCAGCGGCTCTCCGGCTCCTGCTCCTCCCCACTCGCGACTGCCGCCGCCACAACGAGGCGGGCTTGTCTCATCCTTATTAACCGCCTCGGCGAGGTTACACCGACGGAGAGAAGAGAGACACGGAACTCGCTTGCTGCTCCCCTTTCCTCTGCAACACGCTGGGCACTGTTCGGCGCCTGGCTCCCGGCCGACGAAGCGGGATCCGCTGCTTTGCGCTCTGGTACAGGGGTTTGGGGGGAACCGAAGTTCTTTCTTTAGTGGCCAGGGAAAGCTTTCACCGTCCGCCCGATCGACGGAGAACAAAGCGGGAGCTCGCCTTCTCCGCTAGATTGTCCGGAGGGGGATAAACGATTTACTGTATCGAAGGCTGCCTTCTTTAGGGATCGTGGCTTGGGCTGGGATGCGAGTCTTATTTATTGAGATAAAGGAAGGGATCTTCTAATGAAGGGAAATTCTGGACTTGGGAAACAAGCTGGTTTCCTTAGGATTGATTTCGTAGGGAGAATTCCGCGGGGAACGGAGGGTGATCTCTGTTAACGCAGTTGTGTGTATGTGTAGATCTTGAATAAATCCCGTAGAAATCCAGTAGAACGAATCAGAAGGGAGCGAAATCCTGCGGAAGGAGGGAAAAGATCCTGGAATCCGTCGATCTCAATGCTTCCCCTCCCTGGAAGGACGACTGAAGTTGGTTGGCGAGGAACGCTGGCAATGTCGAGAGCCGACGGGGGCGAGATCGTAGCGAAACACTGACTTTCTCGTCTTCGAGAGTCAAGGCGGGGAGGAACGAAGGAACGGGGCCAGGAGGCTGGAGCCCGAACTGGGGTTGAAAAAAAAAACTGGGGTGGGAGCGAAATCAGGCAAGCGAGGTGGCGGCGGCGGCTAGATTTCCCCTTCGGTGGCGCCCGCAGGGCGTGCAGAGAGGAAGGAGGCGGGGGGAAGGAGGCGAAGCAGAAGCAGCTGCACCACCAGCTCCGTCGGTTCGGCTCGGCTCTCCCGCCTGCCTGGAGACAGGCGAAGAGGGGGAGGGTGGTAAGCAGCAGCTGCGCTTCTGCTGCTGCAGGAAGGCGGCGACGGAGATTGGCTGGCGATGGTGCGGCCTCTGAAGAGCTGGTGGAAGGGGAGGGAGAGAAGAGAGGTCCGCAGATCCCTCCCCTTTGCCTGGCCTGCCTCCTCTCCACCCCTCCCGCCCGATTCGCCTTTACTCCGCCCACCCTGTGGTTGGGTGCTGCATTCTCTTAAAGAATATCCGCTCACTGGTCCAAGAAAATAAGCTTTCTCATTTCTTTCGCCCAGAGATCCGATCCGGTCAATAACTACTACTTCCTTCATACATTAATGCTGGCTGACAAATCAACTCGTAATAATCCTGCTTTGATACCAATCTCTTCTTTCTTTTCAGTTGTAATTCTCATTGTTACTTATATGAAATTATTTTATTAATTTTATTATTGCTTTTATGCCTACGGATGGAATCTGTATCTTAGTCTTTCTCCAGAGGTCTTTCTATTCCCTGATTTTAACTCTGAGGCAGATTTAGCTTAACTGTTCCAGTGATCCCTGTGGCTGCAAGATCAGGGCTAAATTAGCTGGCCAGTTCCCTTGAGTTCCGTTCCCCCCCCCCTTCCTTTACTGTAATCTGTCAACTGTTCCCCACTTCTGTTTTAGTTTTCTTCCTCACCTGAAAAATGGATTGTGGTTGAAGTAGCTTTCCTCACCTGCATCATTGGGAGGCAAACTCCATTTCTCTTGCTACTTAGAATTTATTTATTTATTTATTTATTGAATTTAAATTCTCCATTATGGCTAAGTACAGTCCCATATTCTATCAAAGCACACTTAAGAGAGAAATCTAGGCTGTTCATGTTATGATCTTAGGCCATTAGTAACTTCTTCAACTTTATAAAAAACTTTTCAGCCCTACATTGTGGGTACCTTGTCTTCTCTTTCAGCTCCCATTTGCTCTTGAACATATGAATACCTTACAGGTTCAAGAATTATTTAATTCTTTATTAATTTCCAGGAGTTATTCACCCAAACTCCATGTTTGTGATGTCAGCTCTTTGTGAAGGTAGCCTGATAAGCAGAGATCATTATTCTAGTTTGTCTTTTTCAGGGTGAAAAGTGATTGACGCCATCGTGAGGGGGGAAGACAGGGAGCTGGAAGGGGGAGACCCGGGAGGTGTCACCCTTGGGTCTGAGAGGTGGAGAATGAACGGAGAAGCAGATAGTCCAACCAATTTAGAAATGACGGCCCCAAAAAACCAAGGTGAGAAGGAATGCTCCTGGAAAAGCTAACATTGCTAAAGAAAATTATGCAGAATTATGTTCCCAGCTGCCACTTCTTGAATATTCAACTTTATTTATTGATTTTTAAATAAATATTACTTACTGATATTTAAAGATGTTTAGCTACATTAAAAATAATCTCAAGCAAAGGTGAATACTGTTGCTAATAGATAACACATGTAGAAGAAAATGTATGCTGCTTTTGCAGATACTTGCTATGATCCCACAAACAAGGTGTAACACTATTCTGCTGGCTTTAACAGCAACTTCATCTCATTGGCCATTCTATTCTTGTCTGCATTTAGAAAACATAGTGACATGGTTAACCATGAATACATCTCAAGGTTACCCACCGACAAATTGTGCAGCTGGAGCTACCTATTTGGTTATTCTAAAGTTCTTCATCTGGATGTGGTATGATGAAAATATAAAACGTAGTGTGATTTTTTTTTAAAAAAAAGGTGCCCCCCCCCCCCCATTTTACGAGACTGCATTTTGGGCACTCAACAACCAGTCTGCATTTATGGCCATTTGTTGTATCCCACAGTCCTGTGACCATGATTTATGTTTTTGTTAGAAACTGGTGTTTACTTTGATTTTGAGCAAAAAAAAAATCCCTAGTAAACAATTGATTCATTTAATGCCGATGGCCTTCACTTAACCCCCCCTCCCACCCCCGCAAAAAAAAAAAAGCATGGTAAAAATAATTCCTGGTCATGATCATCACAATTTAACAGCCATAATTGCCAGGCTCGATGTTTTTCTGCTGCCTGTAATATATAAAAAAGAACCCAGTAGCAGCTGCTCTGCTAGCTACTGTTTCTTTTTAAACTTTTTAAATATGAAGGGTACTAGGTTGCATTTGAAGAGCACTAATTTGAGAATAGCTCCTCAGAAACAAATATGACATTCATGCATAATATGTTTTTTTTTGTTTGTTTTTTTTGCTTTTCCTCCAGACCGTTGGACCCAGGAAGACATGTTGACTCTCTTGGAGTGCATGAAAAATAACCTGCCCTCCAATGACGGCAGCAAGTTCAAAACCACAGAATCCCATTTGGATTGGGATAAAGTGGCTTTCAAAGACTTCTCTGGCGATATGTGCAAGATGAAATGGATTGAGATCTCCAATGAGGTAATCGATTGCTTTCTGAGCTCAAAGAGGACTGACCTGAAACAATGCTTTACATATGATGATTTGCCTTACAAATATGCCGTATTGGTTAATTTGAGTATTTGATTCAATAACAATTCTAGTGTGAGGGCAAGAATTATCTTATGGTAAGACGAGCAGCCAATACATTTTATAAATAGCAAAGTTTTGAGTGCTGTTTGCCTATAGAGATTTCCCCATTTATGTCTCAGGAGCTCTTTCAATAACTTTTATGTCCTCAAACTGTTAAAACAGTGTTTCTCTTCTTTCTGTTCTCCAATCAAGGCACCCCTATTCTTCTGTCTTTATTTGTCCCGTGTGAGCCGTCTTACTGCTCTTGACTGCTTAACTGTATTCATGCTACAATTCTGTGCTGAATTGCCTGGGGATAAGGCTGAGGCTTGCTGTTTGAATAGACAGGCAGAGGATTGCCTTGTTAAATTTCAAACTGTACAAAAGTACATTGCTATTATTATAGAGATGGTGGCTGACCAGATTTGACTGCATATTGAACCATGATGTAGAGCAGGGCTCAGTAAGCTATGGAAAATGCGGAGGAACTACAACTCCTATGGCTATCTTATTGCTAGCAGGAGTGCTAGATGGGATTGTAGAAGTTCATTACAACCTGAAAGATCCAGTCCCCCCATTACATTCTGTATGTATGAGCTTCAGCAAAAATTAACCTTACATCAAGTTTGCATCCCCTCCCTCTCCTCATTTTCTCTTGAATAGTTAGGGCAACTTCTAAGCTTAGTTTCACTGTGAAAAATGTGGATTTACTGATGATTTGAATGAGGAATTATGGTAAAAGTTTAAAACAAATTTTAGTTCTTGACAAAAGACTCTACTTATTAATTGAATCATACAACAAATAATTTATGTTGATATATCAGCTTAAACCAGCAGCCTTCAAAATAATCACACCGTTCTCTTGTCTCTCTTCCTACTTCACTACAACGATTTACTATTTATTCCTGCAGGTGAGAAAATTCCGGACCTTGACAGAATTGATAATGGATGCTGAAGAACATGTGAAAAATCCATACAAAGGCAAAAAACTGAAGGTAGGTGTTGGCTTCAAGGAGGACATAATAAACAAAAGAACTTCCTTTTGAATCAAGTTGGCTGGTTGATTATTGCCTTTTCCCAAATGGCACAAAATTGTGATCTAAAACTCCAATATTTCTTAAGACTCAAGTTTGCTTCCATTCTCTTTTTTTCTAGTTATCCCTTAGTTTAATAATGGGTTATAGGAAGTAATAATTGGTAATGTATCCCACTCTGTGGATTTATCCATAATTTTCTCAGCGGAGTTTATTTACTTGTTAGATTTCTACCTTCCCTTCCCTCCAGAGACTCAAGGTGGGTCATGTGACACTCTTTTTTCCACCACAGTTCTGTCTGGCAATTTGGGCTGACGGATAGTAACTGACCTAGAGTTACCTGTTCAGCTTTAGGCCTCCTGGGTCTTCATCAAACACCTTAACAACTGCACTGGATGTTCCCCAATTTTGGATGTGCAGTTGGATATACCTAATTGTATATTTGTATTTCAAGTCAAAGTTTTGCTAATAGCTATTGATCATTTCAATTCAGGAGAATGGGAGAAAATTTAGAAAAGTCCTAAATGTGCATAATTCTAAACATCATTTATCAACATTTTACATTGATTAAGGCATATTAAATAATAAATTATTCATTGTACAGTATTGGTAAAAATGGATGATCTGAACATTGAGAGTCACACATTCATCAGGTGGGTCACATTGTGATTCCAGATCACACCACTATATGTACAGTTTTTGAATATAGTTTGTTAACTATTACAGGGCAAGGAAAGGGTTCCGTTCATTTATGAATTAAAGATAGAAACAAATATACCCTTAATAGATTTTACTCTTAGAATGTGAAACATTGAAAATGACTCATTCCAAAACGTGTGCCAAGAAAGAAGGATTACAGTTATGATAACAAGCATCTTACGATAATTATTAAAATTGACATAGAATCAGAGTAGCCATTCTCAGAGTGGCCATTCTCAAAATCATAAGAGAAAAAAAAATAATTACATGGATCTGGCATTTTCTCCACAATCACACACTATTAGTCTTGCTCCATTATGCACATTAAAACCAGTGAGATCTCTCCTCTTCCTTCTAACGATTTGCATGGTGAGTTATGTCTCTGCACAATCCATTCTTCTAATCAGTGGACGATGAAGAGAAGGTATTTCTTCCACCTCTATTTGGAATATAGCTAAATTGTTCAACATTCTGCTGAGGATATGCTTTCATTCCTTGTTCAAAATCCAGAGTATTGATTTGTGCAGAATTAATAAACATGATGATGGGTCTCTCTGAGGACAAGTTAAACTTGATTTGAATAATCTCGCTACCCTAGCTTGCTCATACTGTTTCTTATGTGGGTCTTTGCAGATATTATTACATTATCTAACTGAAGAGTCAACAATAATTTTCAGATGAAATCTGGACAGGGGAATCTGCCTTCATTCTATGTTATATTACAGAAAAGCAAAGCAGGAAAAAAAAAAGGAAATTCTCTGTGACTGGTGCAGTGGAATTGTCTGGACCAGGAAAAAAAATTGAATCTGAACAAGAAATCCTTGACTTATGCACACAACTTGGTTAAGATTTTCTATTGCTAAGCAAGGTGGTTGTTAAGTAAACCGCACCTAGTTTTACAAACTTTTTTGCCATATTTTTAAGCAAATCACTCCAGTTGTTAAATGAATCACGGAGTCATTAAGCAAAGCTGGCTTCTGCCTTTCGCTTTCTGTTGAAAGATAACTGGAAAGATTGAGAATGATACCACATGTCCCAGGGACACTGCATTCATCATAAATACATGATAATCGCCAAGCACATGGAATTATGATTATGTGGCCTTGGAGATACTACAATGGTCATAAGGGCAAGGGATGGTGGTTTTAGAAGAGTAACTATGTTTTCAGTTGATTTGATGATATGATGCAGCATTTGAAAGACCTATTCTCACACATACACATTTCTTTTCTATGTGCTCTCTTTCTAAATCATTTTTACATATAGCAAACCATATTGTAGCTGAAACTTTGATAATTTCTAAAAATAAATTCTGGAAAGAAGCTAATACCCAGACAGCTGCACCTCTAGTGTTTTGCATATATGGCTCTGCTGCTTTTGCAGCTTGATTTATACAGTACTGTGTACCAAACGATCCTGTACAGTCTTGTATATCAAACATTAAAAACTGCAATGTTTAATTACACTGTTCAGAAGAAAATATGTATTTGCTGTTCAGCTGAGGGCTGTTCTTTTTCCAGATTACAAAGCTAAAGCCCAAAATAAGTGTAGTGATTTTTTTTGTTTGTGATTCTATTTCCTTTTTCTGGCCATATAGGTGGGACATATTGCCTTGAAGGTCTGAACTTAACAAAATAATTTATCTTATATACTTGAAGTATTTAATACATCTCTTATATTGTCCTACATTTTTTTAATAGTAGAGTGGGTGGCAAGTAAAACACAGTATCATGGCTCCTGATAACTACAGAAAGAAAGCAAAGAAGTTCTTTAAAAAACAAAACGAAACTTACTAACACAGCCATAAAAAGGGAAGGGTAGAAAAAAGTACTTTAAAAAGATTTACATATGTGTAATTTTTTTAAAATAAAAAGCCTTAATATAATCTTACAGTAACTATATTAGTTGCCAGTAATTAAAAAACTAACAAAGGCAGCCAATAGCAGGAATCCTTAATTGGAATTAACAAAAATGACAGTCAAATTTGGAAGATATATTCTTATAACAAAGCAGACAAGATGTGCTATTTTAAAACCCAAAATTTGGAGACAAGAAGTCTCCATGTGTAGAATTATAATCTATCAATGATCCCTGTTGCAGGCATTATCATACCAAACAAATATGACATACTTTGTAGGGATATGTTTAAAAAAAAACATGGCAGGAAAGATAAGGCAAACTAAGATGTGTTACATTCTGTAGTAAGCAAAGTGAAAGATTTTAACTGTTGGCCTTAGCTTCTTCCCCCTTTGCTTGGTTGAGAATGAGTATGAGATAAAGCCTTCTAAAATAGGAGTGACTTCCTTTGGCCTAACAGACAAAGTTTATCAAAAGATGCAATCAGATGTTGAATAGGCATTGATGTGCAAATATATGTGAACAATTGGAACAAAGGCCAAATTAAATTTCCTGTAAACTGCAAAGATCTCTGAAGTAGCAGTGTAAAGTCAGTTTTATCAGATTATACCTCAGTATTACCTGGAGACTACAGGTTGCTTTATTTTTGTGAAAGGTTTATGGAAAACTAATTCTCCATCCCATTTTTTTAAAAAGGAAGATTGATTAGTAGCATAATTATTAACAGGTATTAAAATTAATAGCCCTCTAATTGCTGCAATGTTCACTGAAGCTTGATGCTTCTAAAGTAATGAAATACTTTGTATTTGGGATCCTTGGTGCTCTTTGAACTTGGTTTTCTTGCAGATGTTTCATTCCCAAACTAAGTAACATCAGTCAGACTGCTGATGTTACTTAGTTTGGGAATGAAACATCTGCAAGAAAACCACCAACCTCAAGAGAATCAAGGGCCCCACAGTTCAAACTGAGCTATAAATATTCTTCTATCAATATTTCATATGATTTGTGGAAAAAAATGCAGAACCTCTTAACTTTACACTTTAACAGAATACTTTTCCAATTTCTTACACTATTGCTAATGATAAAAGTTAAACTCAAGATTCTAGTCAATGCCTTTAGGTTTATAGTGCTGCATTTTGAATATAGAAACTATGTTATGCCAGGATGATTTGTTTATTTAATTTGCTATTGCTAACTAATTGGTCTTGGTCTTTCTACAGTTGGAGATGCCACATGCTTTACATGGAGGTTTTGGGCCAGTCACTGTCTCTCTCAGGCTAACTTACCTCACTAGGTTCTTGTGGTAGGAAAACAGAGGAGAGAACACTACATATACAGTAGAGTTTGTGTATGCATGTATGTGTGTATGTTGCACTTTTGAATGAAAGGAGAGAAAACTACTGGTAATGAATAATAGTAATATGTCACAGTAATAACTAGGAATTAAAGGTACAAGTTGAGGACAAGTTGTGGCAGAAAACATAGAGTGGGTTTTCTTTGTCTGATGCTTTCCAGATATGTTGGAAAGTGATTGGGAATTCTGGGGTGGTATAATTCCAGCCCACATAGAGAGATGCATGGTTGGGATGACTATGATAAGCTTCAATGCTGGCCTTTCTTGCCAAGTTCATGTGCTTCAGTGTAGAAACATGTAGTTTAAAACAATAACAAACAGCAATGGCGAAATAGACAGCTAATTTAATTCTTTGTATGTCTCAAGAAGTAGCTCCATTTTTTTATGTCTCATCAGATAGAGATGCTAAGCTGAAATAAAGCTTACATAAGATTAGTGGAGTTTCATGGTTGAATTCAATTACGTGTGTACTTAAATATGCTATCACCTTATTCCAGATATTTGGCACAGCAAACAAATGTTATAAACAACAGTAAGAAGATTTAGTAAACTCCTATTTTTTGTGGAAAGAGATCATCTCAAAATATTTCTCTTTACTTGCTTCCTGCCCCTATTTAGAAGCATCCTGACTTCCCAAAAAAACCTTTGACTCCGTATTTCCGTTTCTTCATGGAAAAGCGAGCAAAATATGCTAAGCTACATCCAGAGATGAGCAACCTGGACCTAACCAAGATTCTCTCAAAAAAATATAAGGAACTCCCCGAAAAGAAAAAGGTGAGCAGTACATACTTAGAATGTGGTGAGGGGTTTCAGGAATGGCATAATTCCATAAGCAGTTACCAACAGCAAGCCCCCTTTTTACTGGTGCTTCCAGCAAAACCAGACAAAAGCAAAAAAGGAAGAGAATGAGAGAGAGAGAAAAGCTATTTTTTTTCCTTGGGTAAATTAATACCTACGAATTATGTATCGTGTGCCTTCTGCAAAAATGAATATTCCCTTTCTCAAGTGCTCTATGAATGTGCTACCTTTGCAAAACAAATAATGAACCACAACTGTCAAAGTAATTTGACTCTACTTGCCTGCTGAATTGGCCCCATCTGACATTTTGTGAACAATTTTAACTTTATATAACATGGTAAGTTCCACATTTCAAAAATCAGTTGGTATACTGCTTAAGTTTTTTCTGGGTGGCACGGTTTCAAGTGTGAAATAGTTGCGTAAAGCATCTTCAAGGTGACTCTTTTGTCTATTAATATCCCCCTATGCATGTAGTCCTTGACTTACCACTGCAATTGAAACCAGAGTTATATTTGTAAGTTGTGGCAGTCATTAAGTGGGTCATTACATGAGTGCACCTGATTTTATGACCTCTTTTGCAATGGTCATTAAGAAGATGCAACAGTCATTCAGTGAACAATGCAGTTGTTAAACAAATCCATTTTATCCTATGGGCATTTTTTGCTGGAAACTGGTAAAACCCACTGAAAATTGTGCTGGTGCAGGACACTGCCAAGGGCTGTAAGTGCCAGCCGGTTGTCAAATGCCCATAATGCACACCACATAGAGGAGTGTGGCCTTCAGAACTCTGCAGATCTGTCATAACTTCGAACAGTTGCTAAGACAGAATTACCCGTGTACAAAAAAGAAATCCTGAAGCAGTGGTCCCTAACCTTTCTAGCACTTGCAGGGGGGGGGGTGGTTCTGTGCAGAGGCGGACCTGCGCGCGTACCCTCTGCTTGCACAGCCCAGTTCCCAACAGGCTATGGCCTGTTATCAGGGTGCTGCCCGGGGGTTGGAGAAGGGGAAAAAAATAAAAATATATTGTTGGCCATATTACTCCTAAAAATAGGCTGCGTGGACCTTCAGATCTATAATCCCTGCATCCCTATTTTAAATGGTAATAACACAGAGGTCTTTCCAGATCATAAGAGAAATGCAGAAACCAACAAAATATACAAGTGGGGTCAGCACAGTTAGTGCTGAAGCAGTACTCTTGACCTTTTTGTGAAGGTAAACCTCCTTTATCTGAATTTCTGCATAACTAAATGGGAAGCAAGATAACATACTAGTGTGCAAATGTGCCCAAATCTAACCTTGCTAGCTGGGGGCAAAGTTTCCCGAGTAGAGGAGCATTTAAAATTTGTACAGTTATTAGCTCTGAGCTAAGAAGAGTCCTAGATGCTTTAGTGCTGCATGCCAAGAAATTGAACTTCTCATTTCCAGAGTGTCATTTCCAGAGATAAAGAATAGCCCTGTGGAAGGTTTGATGGGTATCTTGTGCATACACACATGCACCCATGTGTGCAATACCTGCAATTTCAGAACATAGAATTAGAGGAAGTAGATATTCAGTATAATAGCTCTCAGACTTATATACCGCTTCACAGTGCTTTGCAGCTCTCTCTAAGCGGCTTACAGAGGCAGCATATTAACCCCAACAATCTGGGTCCTCATTTTATTGACCTTGGAAGGATGGAAGGCTGAGTCAATCTTGAGCCGGTGAGAATCGAACTGCTGGCATTTGGCAGATTTAGCCTGAACTGCATTCTAACCACCGCTCTTAAAGACTCAAGATAGTTCTGTCCCCAGTGAGAGGGCTTGAGTGTGACAGTGGCTACCTCATATATAAATAGCAGCGGTGGAGTATTTTTCCTCTTCTCCCTGTTTTTTAGATGAAGTATATTCAGGATTTCCAACGAGAGAAACAAGATTTTGAGCGGAATCTGGCAAGATTTAGGTAAGAGATCTTAAGCAACGATGCCTTGCTTGTGTCCATGAGCACTTTAAGGCTTCTCAGCTGTAGACTTTAGTTGCATACATTTAGTGGAGGTTTTTCTGAAATTTACTGTGAAAGCTGCTTTGATTAGAAGATGGTGAGGAGAGAGTAGAAAGAATAAGTACTGCTAGAAGGTTCCTTGCCTTCAAAGTTGTATGTTATATAGCACAGGAACCCACTTTCCTTTGAGGTAGAATAACTAAGTCTGTAAATTTATATATTTGTAAGGCAGGTAGAATTGTCTGTGTGAAAATTTCAAACGCTCATCTAAGGCTAAGCAAATGCTGAATTAAATCAAAGATCTACCTCGGCAGATGTTCCCAGCTTGAGATATGTTGAATCCCAAGATGTTACAATAGAATTCACTTCCATTTCCAGACGATCATACGCACTTAGGGAAGCCACAACATCTGAGAAGAAAAAAAATTGAGAAAGGATAATGTAAACCAGCCAGATTTTCTACAATACACAATCGATATCATCCTCCCAAAATTTGAAGAGAGCTGCCTTTCCTGCTGTGTAGTGTGTAATTAAACTTTTGTTTTTTAGGAGAAAAAAAATGAAACCAAAACAATGGATGTAATGAGCCTTTATATCTACAGAATATTTCTTGATAAGAGATTGGGTAGAAAATTTGTCCCGTTATCTAGCATAACAGCTGCTGGGTTAATCGTTGATCATTTTGTTATCTGTTTGATTTAGTTTCCTCCTCTATTTCTTGCTGGTTTTCATTGCCAGCTTTGTTTGTTTGTGTGTGTGTGTGTGTGGGAAATGTTCTTATTCAACTCAGAAACTCATGTATCTTCATTCTCAAGAATGTCTGGGTAGACAGTGGGTAGAGCCTTTGCCTCACACTTTTTTTTTTTTTTGGCCATGTCCCCATCTTGCTCTTAGGTGTTAGAAGGTTTCAGAATTTTGCACCAAGGTCAAATGTTGGTCTTATGTCAGAAATCCCTTCTTTGCCCATGAAGTTTGGAGGATTGTGAGGGAATATTTTTTAATGGAGAGAAAATACAATTCTCCTACGAACAGA
This sequence comes from Coluber constrictor foxii, assembly GCA_038048745.1. Taxonomy (NCBI): domain Eukaryota; kingdom Metazoa; phylum Chordata; class Lepidosauria; order Squamata; family Colubridae; genus Coluber; species Coluber constrictor. Next base: position 80,560,011 of record CM075961.1, read on the forward strand.
TTCATCCTGCAGTCTGGGAATTTCTTGGCATTCAAGAGTGGGGATTGGTACGTAGGGCCTTAGAGAGGTTTATATGAAAGTGTGTTTTGTTAATTCCAGTATGGTGATACCTTACATTTTCCATCCCGTTACCATCCCTGTTCTATGAAGGGAAGACCATCCTGACCTCATTCAGAATGCCAAGAAATCTGATATCCCAGAAAAACCCAAGACCCCCCAACAGCTCTGGTATACTCATGAGAAGAAGATCTACCTGAAAGTCCGACCTGATGTAAGTAGCTCTACCTTTATAAGTCTGAAGTGAAGGTGGCATGGGAGGCATGAATAAAGACAGCACAGAGAAAGCAGTGGAAACAGAGGGAGAGAGGGAGGTAGAAGGCTGTTTCTGAAAGTAGAACAAGGGGAGAGGGGGGATTAGGTGTAAAGCTGTATCTTTTCATTTTTGATCAGCTGAGGCTTTGGGTTACATTCGAGCAGAAAGTAAAGGCCTTCCTTGGTTATTACATTTGGGATTCTAATCACACACATGAACATTTTCTTCTTATCGGAAAACTTCCATTTTGCTATATGACCCATAGTCTGTCGAATGAAAATGTTCAGCTTCATGTTTCTTCATGTTGTTTTCTTTTATCTACAGAGGGGTCCTGCTTTTTTAAATAAATGAAGCATTCAGATAAAAGCATTTCCCCCATCTACCGGTACATCAGGAAATGATACATTCAGGAAAAGCTTTGTCTTTTGATTCTGCTGAATATGTAAAATTGATTCTGAGAGGGCTGCCAAAGCATCAAGAAAAAGCTATGAAACTTAAATAAAGATCGGGGAAATATAATCTTGACAAATACTTGTTTATTTATTAAATGTATATGCCGCCTGTGTCACTGTCAGGCAACTCTGAGCTGCTTACAACTTCATAAAAGCAAAAATGGCAGTGAATACAAATGGTTACTCTAGGGATTTACAGCTTTTTCAGTTCCAACAGCCATTGAATGTTCAGATATTTCTTCTTCAAATAGCCTAATATGGGGGGAATTTTTTGTTATCCATTCAAGTAGTCCTAAGTGCCCTTTTTCTTTCTCTTCGAAAAAATAAGGTTTAAGGTCATCTGGTACAGATGATAAGCAAAATAGATAGGATAGACAAATCATTTTCGTGCAGTGAATAGTTAATTCATGGCATTCATGGCTACAAAATGATGAAGATCACACATACAGATAGCTACTAAGATTTGTAAAGAATTCCCTCCAGACATTGTGGGTGCTTCATCGCTGGATATTTTTAAGAAGAAATTGGACAATGACTTGTCAGAAATGATGTAGGGCCTCCTATTTGAGCAGGGAGTTGGACTAGAAGACCTCTAAGACCCCTTCCAATTCTATTATTCTATTAGAATGGTAAATAGAGTGAGGCCAAAGAGAGATCACTACAAAAAAAAACTCCTGTGGGTCACTAATTCCCATCTTTCTTGGAGGCATGGCAGGGACACTCTTGGAAGTGTGTAGAAACTGAGTTTGATATGTTGCTCTTTGTAATATTTGCTTACTAAGTTTCCATATTTACCATTATTCAGACAATTTCTTTTATGAATGAAGGTAAATATATGTGTTCCAGGATCATGTTGCAGGTTCCAATCTGGGTCAGTGACCAGCACCAGAAGTTTAATCTTCCATGTTTCTTTTGGTGAGAAAAGGATAGAAAGAGAGCAAAGACAAGAGACCTTTACAAATGGCCTACCTGGGACTGAAACCCTTTTTATATGTATTTAAACCCCAAAACAAAGATTCTTCAGAATTCTCGTATTGGACCTCTGCATATGCATTATGCAGAAAGTTATATTTTGCTTCCTTGCAGGATCAAGAAAAAGATACTTTAAAAAAAATCACAAAAGAAAATTCATCTTTCCCAAAATTTAGTGTAATTCACTGCTGTACCACCAGGGTGGGCAGTGTTCCCTCCCCTTCCCCCATTTTTTTCCATTGTACCTACTTTTTTTATTTCCCCTTCCCCACCTGGGTTTTTCAGGCCACCACGAAGGAGGTGAAGGAAGCGTTGGGCAAGCAATGGTCTCAGCTCTCGGACAAAAAAAGGCTGAAATGGATTCATAAGGCTCTGGAGCAGCGGAAGGAGTATGAGGTAGGGAACAGTACACCGTTCCCCTCCATCTTCTCCCCCCTATGCTCAGCCCGGCCTTGTCGCGGCTGTCCAAACCCAGCCACGCTCCGAGAGCCGATTTGTGGGTGCCACTCCCATTTACTAAGCTGGAAGGTAGTTGCAAAGCAACACCCTCTCTGCTTCATCTACCCAGAGTTGAAATTGGTCAGAGTTAAGTAATGGGTTCTCTTTGCCCACCTCATTACCCTAGAGCCTAGGAAGGGCTTGTCCCCAAAGCTTTGGGGCTGTATTGTGTTAACCACTCTCTGTGTTTGTTGTTTCCAGGAAATGATGCGGGATTACATACAGAAGCATCCAGAGATGAACATTGAGGAGGGGGCACCACAACGGTCTACTCTAACAAAAGCAGAAAGGCAATTGAAGGACAAATTTGATGGGCGACCCACCAAGCCCCCTCCGTAAGTTGGGGTGTCATAATTGGGAAGGCTTTTTCCCTTTTGGTAGTACTTTCATATATATTTCCTAGAACTGGTAAAATAAGGAGATCCTCTTTACATTCATTTGATGTGGCAAAAGGAACCAGGAGGTTAACTTAAAAGAGCTACAGGCTCAAATCTCTACCCCAGCACGTCATACTAGCTCTGTTCATTCAACACATTTAACTAGTATACTAACTGCTATCTTTGACAATGCTGATTAGGTTTTTGTGATTCTATATATGATGCCTGCCCAATTAAGTTATGGTTCAGTGTAGTAGAAGTAGAGAATCAAGTGAGAATATGTAAACCAGACCACAAAACTATGGTTTAGAAAATTGTGATAATATTGGGCACACAACATAGCCAATAAAGATAAACGCTTTAAAAAAAGAGAAAAGGCCATTTCAACCATTAATAAAAGAGCGCAATGTGAGAACTTTTCAAACCCTGACCTCTGCAGGTAAAATCTGGTATAGCACCCGGATGTCTGTTATTTTCACAAACAGAACATGGCTCCTCATATTCTCCTCTGTTGCCAACAGAGGTCTATTGCGGTTGTTTGCATCTGCAAGGAAGTAAAATTGTGTTGAGTTGGTGGGTACACAAGAGGCAGGGCTTGCATCACAACACTGTGCCAAACATTTTGCAGATTTTTTTACACCTACACAGCCTGCTGGCACTGTGATGCTTCTTTCCTTCATTAAGGGGGATAAAATACTTATTCTCAGGGCAGTGCAGTTAGAAGAAGGCTAAAACCCGTAGGAATTTATTTGAGCCCATGTTTATTTTCTCTAAATTGTTCCCCTTCCCATTGTTTCATATATATGACGCGGATTTCATCTACAGCCCCTTGAGTAGTTCACTATCGCTTTTTTTAAAAAAAATTAAAAATTTGATTTATATGCCGCCCTTCTCTGGAGACTCAGGGCGGCTTAGAATGTGTTAAGCAATAGCCTTCATACTTTTGTATATTTATACAAAGTCAGTTTAATGCCCCCATAAACTGGGTCCTCATTTTACCTACCTTAGAAAGGATGGAAGGCTGAGTCAACCTTGAGCCTGGTGAGATTCGAACTTACAGTAATTGCAGACAGCTAATGTAAATCACAATGCTTTAGTCTGCTGAGCCACCAGGCTTATATAGTGTTGTAGGGTGGTGAATAATATAATAAGGGGTGCTCCTTTTCCTATCCTGCTGTTACTCTCAAATCATTGAGGCATTGGCTGGTGAATTCCGAGAGTTGAACTCCACATATCTTCAAGTTGTTGAGATTGAAAACGCTGGTCTAGCTAAAGCACAGTGTCAAACTCGCCACATCAGGTTGCCGTCATGTGATTTTTGTGATGTTTTTCCCATTCGCGGAGCTGGGGTAGTCTTGGCCTGCGTGTGATGCATATGGCCTGCATCCTGCTCAGTTTGACACACCTGAGCTAAATATTACTTAAGATCATCCAATTCTTCATTTCCTTCCACTGCTTTATTCTGTGGTGAGATTTTATTTGAATAAATTTGCCATCCCCAAACGTTTTGGCTGTGAAGGAGAGGAGTTTTGGGGAATTCAGTCCTAGTTTGTAGGAAGGATATGTTGCTGAAATAAAATTTTCCTGCTGTGTTTCTGCAGGTTAATTCCCAGCTCTTTCTTGTAATTGTCTAGCTCTATCTACCTCTCAATGATAGATCTAGCTCAATGCTCTCGCAAAAATCTGGGAGGGAACAATGCACCTCAAAAAAAAAAAAACCACTCCCTGCAACATTGAGTCAGAGTGGAAAACCATCCAAAGTTGTGACTTTAATGCAAGCAAAGAAGCTTGTATTAAATTAATACTTTTTCCTCCCTCTATCTCTTTGTTAGTCTGATGCTTGTGGGGGTGGATGACACTACGTAACAAGTGGCTTGTTTCCAAGGTTGCCTGCTCACAATTGGCAAATGATTTTGAAGTGCAGGGGTGCGCTTGAAGAGGCTACAGATCACCGTAGCTGGACTGATGTTGCAAATGGGGATGGCTTTTCTTTTCTTGAGTGGGATTTTGAGTTCTTTACTTGGATTTTTTGCAAGGTATCAATATTAAGGCTTATATTAACAATTTTTGTGTTTTTATCTCAAAATCACACAACCCATTTTCTTCATTTATGGCCAGAGGTTCCAGGGTTTCAGAAGAACAGCTGGAGAGCCATAAGTTGTCTCCAAGCTACAATATTCATTCCCGGTTTAGGACAGATGTCTTAAATGGGTAGCATATTAGAGACTCTAGTCTTAAGAAGTGGGATTAGGGAAAAAATTAATTTAATTAAGTACGTTATACTTAAGTAGGCAATGTGCTTTAGACTTTTAGCAATTTTCTTGTTTGATTAATTCACTGACATCTTCTTGAGGATAGAGCAATCAAGGCTTTTGTGGAGATTTGAATGCCCTACAAGTTATGCACCTCTATTTTAAATTATAGATGAGAATCCCCACTCAAAGCAAACATTTGTAGCTGAATGGGAATTTATCTCCAAGAGTTATCACAGAATTATTGTCACAGGCATTTGACTGCTATTGGTTGGTATAGCGTATAACCAGTACTAATTCAATGGGACAGTACTACATAAAAGAAACTTGTTATTTTAGAAATAGTTATTCGCTTTACTGTGCTGAACTGATGGCAAACATGAAAGATGTCCCAAGCACTGAACGGATGGTGCTCTGCAGTCAGCAATGGAAACTTCTTTCCCAAAAGGAAAAGGATGCCTACCACAAAAAGTGTGATCAGGTAAGCAGGGCTGGAGGAGCAAGTATTAAAAATGTTTTCCAGAAAATAAATAATAATAAATCCACTTCCTGATTTCTGGGTCAGCTGGCTATCCCATTTTTGATAGAGAATTGTATTTATCCACATTCAGAAATGCAATATGATAGTCCTGTTTACTGCTTTGGAAGTCTAGTCCCTTGTTCAGAAGGCAAATAAATATATATCTCTACAGGGTGAAAATAAACTACTAGATGAAATATAAATAAATTAAAATGTAAAATCTTATCAATTAGTTGGGCTAGTGACTCACCAATTCCTTGGCTAATATGATGTTATAAAAAGGCATGCCTTTCGGTGCCTATCAGTCCTCTGCCATACTAAATTAATGTTTTTTTCAATTAAAAATAGCAGAAGGGAGACACATGCTGTAGAGCAAAGTGCCAGACCCAATGTCATCCTCCTCTTCCTGATTTCAAAGAAAGTCTCTAGTTTCCACAAAAAAAGAGAGGTAAACGACATACAGCAAGGAGCACTTGGTAACGCTAAAAATCTACCTGTATCCATTCCACTCATTCTGTGCTTTTCTGCCATTTTGTCCCTCATGGCAGCCATTTTGTGGAAGGGCAGCCATTTTTATGAGATGCCCCAGAATATAATTCTCAATAGTCCAGTTAAGAGTAATCTTAAATTCAGGTTACTTACTCTCTGAACAATGAGTCATGTTAGTCATTGCAAGTTTCATCTTGTTTGTAGCACAGGAGTGTGCTATTTGGGCTCCATCAGATGTGCTTAACATGTTGAGGGCTCTACTCAAAGACAGGCAAAGCAGGATTTTTTTTTCCCAAAAAATTTTTTCCAGAAAAAGACTGGAAATTTTGCCTGTACATAAACTAGGAGATTCTGAGGACCACAGATATGCTGCTTGCTTTCTGTATCTGCTTTCTATTATAGGATGAAAGTGCAATCCAGTCTTCTCCATAATAAAAACATTTCCTTTGGTTCCTCATAAAAACTGGGTATTTTCTCTACCCTTTTTTACAGTTGAATTAAATAATTTACAGTACAAACACAAATCAGTTGCTTAATTTGGCCATTTTAATGTACTGTTGATTTATCATAATGTGTTTATTGAAGCTAATACCTAACTGGCTTTAATCATCTGATATTAATTATGATTATCTTAGACTTCATTTCGACCTTATTTAATTGACACAGGATTGAGAGTAGTTCTTTGTTTAAATCTGAGCACACTGAAATCTCAAATAGTAGTCAATTTAAAATAATGGAAAGGAAAAGTACTGTGATATAGAACAGCTGATGCAAGGAATTGTTCTGTGCTCTTGGGGAAATCTTCGGTCTTAATTCTGTTAAATATTTCTGGCTAGACAGGCTTATTACTTGTCATGGAGAATTTGAAAAATCACAAAGCATATTACACAAGGCAGCCTCCATGTGAATGTCAAAGTCTTCATATTGCTAGCTGTGGGTATCCCCCAAGCTACTTCCCAATTAATGTGTGAGGTATGAAGGCTGATGGGTAAATATTGTTGCTGGTGTGTTAACAGATTCTTAATCCTATTTTCACTGCCCTTTACTAAACGAATATTAATTATTGGCTGATTTGGATGGAATAGCTGAGAAGAAATCTGAAATCTGATGGATATCAGTCAGATCATTGCAGCCTTCCAGGATTACATTTGGAGTGGAGGTCGACTTCTAGTAATCAACCAGGCATATAACAGTAGTGCTCTTGAGAACAAGCAGGTTGCTCTCATGCTACAAGATTCAATACAATTAGGAAGGACTAGTAGGTACAAAGCCCTTAACTTCCTAATGTTCCCATTTGTTAGTTGCCTTCCCAGACTTTGTTTGATTCTTACAATACAAATAAAGCATCAGTGAAATTCTTGAGAGTTAGAGTTAAGACACAGCTCTTTTAGCTTAAAAGGCCCAACTTCATAATTTAAATAATATCATTTGGCAATAATTCCCACCCCATGTATACTTACCATCATGTACATATTAAAATAGGACGATGACCTAGTGTCCAAAAATGCCTAGCACCACAACTCACAGAATACTTTGTAAATAGCCATGCTAGATCAGTAGATGGAAATACATGTCCAGAATACCTGGAGGATATCATGTTGTCTGATCTTGTCTTAAAAATTATAATTGTAGTGTCCTATTTCATCTTGTTTGGCAGACCTTTTAAAATGAGTGAATTCTTCCTTCCTGTACATTAAATTAGTCATGGTACTGTTACCTTTTACCCTCTGAATCAGAAAATGGTGGGGAAACAATTGTATTTACCGAGGACTTCCAATCTTCAAGTGTTTCAGAGCTATTATTTTAGGTCAGTTAAATATTTGATCCCAAATCCAGTACTTCATTAAAATTTCTTGAAACTAATTTCTTACAAACTTGTAAAAATCAAGAGAATCAATTTGTTTAGAGAGAGAGAGAAAGAAAGAACTCGGGGATGGAGGTAGGAAAAGGAGATGGGAATCATTAGGCAAAATAATTTTTTCTTCTTGCTTTGTAGAGAAAGAAAGATTATGAAATCGAGCTTTTGCGTTTCCTGGAGGTGAGTATCACCCATAGCACACCCATATACGCATATTCAACTATCTCCAATTAAATGAATTAAACTTAGAAAAAGCTTGACATTAGTTAGATCATAATCACGACGACAATTTGCTGATGTCAGTTTAGCATAGGATGGGAGAATGATCTACTGTTTTCTTTAACTCTTCAAGGTTAAGTTGTTTTTAATTATAATGAGACTTTGCTCAGAAAATGAACAGCACCTGTATTGGTGTCATCCTGTTTCTTCTCCCCATTGTTGGCTATAAAAGCTGTTGTCAGAGACATCTGGGTATGGGAGAGAGAATTTTTACAGCTGGAAGTGAAACAGTCTGAAGCAGATAATTGTTTAATAGCACTACTCACCAGTGGTGAAATCCGAACCAGTTTGCTGGCCACGCATGCGCACTGTGCACCAGATGCAAGCTGTGTGCACATGCGCAGTGCATACCAAGTGCACGCTCTGCATGTGTGCGCACAATACACACCAAAAGGAGGCTTGGGAAGGTAAATAGAAGTGAGGGGGAGATCAGCTATGGTGCGTGATTTAGCTTTGCTAGAAAGCAGGAAATCCTGCTAAATCCCACTGTACAGCTTATCGTCGGAAATACTGGTTCAGAGGAACTGATAGCTTTTTTTTAACTATCGGTTCGCTTGCACCGGTAGGTTTTTAAACTGCTGGTTCAATCGAACCGGTAGCTAACTACCAATTTGCCCGAACCAGTAGCTTTTTTTTTACTACTGATTTGTCTGAACCGGTAGCATTTCCCCCGTTACTTGCCTGGAGTAGGTGAGTTCATAAACGGTGGTAGTTGAAGTGGCAGCAAGAATCGTACAAGTCAGGAAAGGATGGGGTAGTAGTGAGCAGGGGGTAATAGCTGTGAATACTTCTTTGTTGTCTAGAACCTATGTTGTTATTGTTTCTTTGGTGTTCAGAGCCTGTTAAATTGGACATAGTTTTAAAAAAATGTGACAGGGATCATAGTGGCAGCTCAAATATCCTCTGGCCAAAACTGAATTTACTTTCTTTAGCAGGGAGATAATAGTTACTAATTTGCAGGTGTGTTTATGCCACTCTTATTTCTTCAAAATATTTGAGCTTGTATTTCAAAATGCAGTCTAGCAATCTCCATGTGTTACATGCCAGTCTCTTGAAAAGAAATTCTGGACAAATTTCTATATGTCGGAACCTCAGTCATATAAAACATCCTGAAAAAGATTGTGAATAATGCATACAAAATTGCATTTGTGCCTTCTGTCCCTTCAGCATATTTTATAAGTTTTTCAGTGATTTTCAGAAGAGCTTCCTCGTTCCAAGGCAGGGAAGAACAGGTAAAAGATTATGACAATATAGATGCTGTAACAAGTAGTTCTTGTTTAGTGACCACAGCTTGGATTGGCATCTCACTTATTAAGCAAAGTGATTACTAAGTAATATCACAGTTGGGTTTATAATCTTACTTCAGCTTTCCTGCAAATGCAGGATTGGTCACAAAGTTATTTTTTCATCACTGCCCTAACTGAAGGGTCGCTGTCTGAGACAGTCACTAAATAAGGACTACCTGTACTACTACAGTAGTACCTTATTAGGAAGCTATTCTTCTCAGAAGAAAATAAATAGGCAGATGTAGAGATTTCTGTTGATACTGAAATTTGCTATGCAGGGAAATGACAAATATCTCTATAACCCTTGAAAACTGCTATAATCTTTTAGAGCCTGCCTGAAGAAGAACAACAGAGAGTTTTGGGAGAGGAAAAAATGCTGGGAATAAATAAGAAAGGTGCCACCAGCCCTGCCTCCAAGAAATCATCACCAGATGCCGGCAAGGTGGGTGACCTAGCCATACATTGTGGATATGGACTATTTTTACATAGAAACAGTGGGATTAATTTGATCTTTAAAACAGCCTTTTTTAAACAGCCTTATTTTACATGGCTGCTGGACTTGCTTTAAAAAAATTATTACTAAATATGATGCCACCATTCCTCAAACAGTTCAGCCAATTTGGAAAAAACTTATTTGATAAATCATCTCCATTTTAATCTAGTAACTGTTAAATCAGTTAAAATAAATATGTGCTCACGTCTTAACAGAGGAACCTTTTTGAGATATTGGATGTGTGAAATTATTGGTTGATTTTCAATTATCAACATCATTGTTATATTCAAATACTCATTTTAAGAAGCTTTTTTTCCCCACTTTTCATGGCATTAAGGCAACTAAACGAAACTTAAAGGGCTTTCAACTTAAAGCCCTACCAATTAAAAGTTGATTTCACTGGTATAAATGGCTTCCTCTTATTGATTAATGAAGTAAGATGCTAGTTAATCTAGTAAACAAAGTTTGCAGATCTAAAATTAAATTTGCTCTTTCCATAATTCAAACAAACAAAAAAGATAAAACGCAAAGTTCCACAACCACGAGTCCCTTTGTGCTCTTTAACAGGGAGGTTCTGAGAAACCCAAACGGCCCGTTTCTGCTATGTTTATCTTCTCGGAGGAGAAACGCAAGCAGCTGCAGGAGGAGCGACCCGAACTGTCGGAGAGTGAACTGGCCCGGTTGCTGGCGCGGATGTGGAATGATCTTTCAGAGAAAAAAAAGGTTGTTTAATCAATAATGCACATTCTCCTAATTATCTTTGGGGGTGGAGGCATGGGGAAACATGTGTTCCTGGATATCTCAGTCACATGGATTATTTTTTTTCTGTTGACTTAGATGAAACCAGGAACATGACCCTCATCCTCACCCTTAAAAAAAAATAGGAAAAGAAAAACCTGCTAGAAACTTGCAGTAGGTTCTGGGATTTTCCAGAACCGTGAGCACCAAGCTCCGTCACAGTCTGGGCGCTCCTACCATTCCATCTTGCGTTACCTCTTGGATTATTTATGTATTTATTTTTCCCTAGTTGGGTGTTGTATATGGAGCCAGACCCCGACAGTACCCACATGGTGCAAAAATGAGGCCAGTCGGAGCCTATTAGGTATTCAGTAATCACTATTTCCCATGACATCTGTGACTATTAAATAGAGAGGGCTTGGTTTAGAAGCCTGAGAAAGGGAAGTATGTGAGACTTTGGGGAAATTGTATATGCACGTTGATTGTCACTTAGAAAGTTGAGCTTGAGAGGGATGAGATGTCATTTGATGTCATTTAGGTACAGTATATGCATCAGAGGCTGGATTGGGATAAAGACAGGGCTATTTATCAAACTACTTGGTCTGTACATTCGTCCCTAAATTGAAAACAATTCTTATACAATAAAGTCCAAAGTGAACAGTAGGGTGATTTTTTAAAATTTGCTTTATTTAAGCTCATATTTTGATGTCTTTGAGTCAGTGTTAACTCTTGGCAACTGCCCAGATGAATCCCTCTGGTATTTGTTCAAGATTTTGTAAATGGTTTGCCAGTGCCTCCTTCTTAAAGGTGGGAAAAAATTACTGGCCCAAGATCACCTAGCTGGCTTTTTGCCTAAGTGTGATCTAAAACTCACACACTCTGGTTTGTAGCGTAGTTAGTGCCTTAATCACTACGTCAAACTCATAAATTGAATTGCTACTTTTAAATTTTGATAGCTAGTTTTAGTTGCTTATGTTTTCCTGCTCTTGTAAACTGTAAGTACATAGTGAACTGGCTATTGCCACTGAAAAGATTCTTGTACTCATCCTTTTTTTTTCTTTTTTTCAAAATCCATGTCATTTTAGGGGGAAGATTTTGGTGGGAATAAAACACCCTTGTAGACCTCATTAAAATTAACATTAGCTTTGTACCCTTGTGGCCTAGAATTATATTGGAAAAAATGGGAAAGAAACTGAATGAAAATTTGAAATCTCTAGGAAGCTGGATCCTGATTGGTCTAGCCCATTTCTCCTATACACACACAAACATATATACACATACATACACACACATATATGTATATGTTTATATGCATATTTTTCTCTCAGCCAGGTTTTTCCCTACGCAAATCAAGATCTTTATACAGCCATAGCTCAGTGAAATCCCATTCACTAGTTTCTAGGCTTTTTCAGACATCAAACCAGCATTTTACTGTCTATTGGGAGACTAAAGGGAGACTAAGATAGATCTATTTCGGACTAATTAGTCCTCATCAGTTAGCCACACCCTCATCTCATGTCTCCTCCCCATAAAGGTCAAATATTTATTTTCTTGTCTTATATACACATACAGATATACATTTATGTGTGTGTATGTGTGTGTGTGTATTAATTATTTAATCATATCTCACTGTTTTGCTTTATAAAAGCACACATCAGTAAAGCATAAAACATAAAACCAGAACAACTAACAGCGATACAGGTTCGACTTACAATCACAATTGGGACCAGAATTTCTATTGCTAAGCAGGCTGGTAGTTAAATGAGTCATGCCTGATTTTACAACTTTTTTTTTGTCACAATTGTTAAGCAGATCTGACTGTCCCCATTGAGTTTACTTATTGGAAACTGGCTGAGAAGATTGCAAGTACCGATCACATGATTCTGAGATCACCTTTTCAGTACATGAAGAAAAGTAGCAGAGTTCACACTAACATATTTAACTATTTTGAAACACGCTGTATTGATTTTCTAAACAAAACAAAACAAAACATGAAATACAGTCATAAAGCTATTAACATACATTCATAATTGTTGCTACATAATAGCATCTATATCCTAGTCAATTATTCTTGCAAGCATTCATGAAGACTCCATACATAGAAGGTATTTAGAAGGTAATATTTTTTCGCACAGTGGATTTTAAATTGAGACCTCAACAATTATAAGTTATTTAAGTTTTTTTTAAAAATGAAAGACACTTTTGCTTATAAATCATGTTATTTTTCTTGCAGAATTTTAATTCTGCAGAAATATTTGTAGATATCTAATGTCCATATATGTTTTTAATGCATGGTTTGTATAATTCAAGCCTCTATCCAGCTGTCTTTTTTTAAAGCACATGGCTGTATTTTTAATTTTGAAGCACCTTCACAAATTCACTGCAGTAGGATTTAGATTTAGAATCATGGTCCTGGATCATAGGAAACAAATTCATCATTCTTTTTTCTCAACTATCTAGAAGAGAGGTTGATGTCTTGGGGAGAAAGTATTTTTCCTATTCACAATTTGACTACAGCAATAGTATTTACCTAACTTGGTGGAATTGTACCTGCATTATATTGTTTTTCATAGACTCAGTTGTTTCAAATTATCTTTAAGTATATTATCAGATTAATGCATAGTTCACATGGAGAAATTGGGTGAGGTTTTTAAACTCCAATCATGCTGGGTCAAATCAACTCTGATGTTGGACGTTTCCAATGCAGCAATATCCTGCCTGGATAGTTAGCCGTGGTGGGCTAAACTAAATAATTTGCTCTAATTTTCTCTTTTGGGAACTAGTTTAAATTTACTTTAATCCCAGATTTCTATATAACACTTTCTTTTTCAGAGCTTAATTACATTGGAGTTTAGTCAGCCAACTTCTTTTGTTTTTGGCTAGCCAGTGAATCTTCGTTAACTCATAGATTTTGGCCGTTCTTGCTCTTTCCTTATCTAGGCCAAATATAAAGCTCGGGAGGCTGCCTTAAAAGCTCAGACAGAGAAAAAACATGGTTCCGACAAGGAAGATCGTGGCAAACTTCCTGAGTCACCCAAGACTTCTGAGGAGATCTGGCAGCAAAGCGTTATAGGAGATTATCTTGCCCGCTTTAAGGTAAAGTGAGAAAAGGACAGGCATGATCATAGTAGGAAACATCTTCATAGCCTTGAGATTTCCTCCACAACTCTCCTCCAAGATTTTATCAAGTCTGATTCTGGTTCAGTTTGATTTTGGAGGGGGAGGGGAAGATGAAGCTAGATCAGTGTTTTGTCAGCCTCAGCAACTTTTAAGATGTGTGGACTTCACGGAAACCCCCAGGTAGCATCCTGGCTGGGAAATTCTGGTATTGGCTGAAGTTGATGCACTGATCTAGATCAACAAACTATTAGTCCTGTTTAGTTGTTAGCGAAGGGTGACATTTCTCAACTAGATTGCTTTTCAGCCGCATAGAGCATTGAATTCTAAATAGGTCATGTTAGTCAGGAACAGTTCTTATATTGGAGTTTATATATAATCTGGCAATTTTGATTACATTTTTACATGTAATTTTAAATTTTTTTTAAAAAATTTAATTTATATGCCGCTCTTCTCCAGAGACGCAGGGCAGCTTACAATGCGTTAAGCAATAGTCTTCATACTTTTTTTGTATATACCTGCTTAGGGTTTTTGTTCCCCCCTTCCCCCCCAGCGGTGTTCTTTTTATACAAAGTCAGCTTATTGCCCCCACAATCCAGGTCCTCATTTTACCTACCTTGAAAGGATGGAAGGCTGAGTCAACTTTGAGCCTGGTGAGATTCGAACTTGCAGTAATTGCAGGCAGCTAGTGTCACTTTAGCACTACTTAAGCTGCTGCGCCACCCAGGCTCTTCCAATTTGAAAGATACGAATCTTTCAAATTGGATATGCCCTGTTGCAAACTTGAAACCCTGTTTTGAATTAGATAGGGTTTCCAATCTTAACAGAAATGTACCAAGCTCACAACAGCTCCCATTTTGATGGTGCTCAAAAATGATTCTATTACTGCATTACATCTTGGTACAGCAATGTGAAAAGTGGTACTGCAGCTCAAAGACACAAACAACCCCTTCCATTTTTCAGAAGAAACAAACTGAATCCCCTTTCCTGCCCATATAGCACATTCTAGGGCAGTGATGGCGAACCTTTTTGGGCCAGAGTAGCCAAACCAGAAGGCACCCTCACCAGCACATGTGTGCACATGCATGCCAGAGCGCCAAAAACGCGACAGCCATGTGGCTGGTGCAGATGCATGCCTCAGAAACCCAACAATCAGCTGGCCGGTGCACATGCGCACATGCTCACCTTGGAAACTTGACAACCAGCTGGCTGAGCTGGGATAATGGCATGCGTGGACACAGGGCTCTGCGTGCCACCTCTGGTATGCGGGCCGTAGGTTCACCATCACCGCTCTAGGGCAAAGCTACAGAACATGTATGCCTTCCTTTATTAAGCTTGCTTTTTCCAGTTTCCAAGTCTAGCTTCACACATGCATGCACAAATATACATTTTTCTCCTCCTGACAACTCCTTCAAGGTGAATAATTATTGCCAGGTCCTTATAAATAGCAGAAAGAACTTGCTGGTTGGAAAGGACGCCGGAATGGGGACTTAAAATGAAGAGGAAGAGGAAGCATAGCAGAAAAGAAGACGAGGTTAAGTCAGGAAAATACATAGAGTGAGAAACAAGAAGTGAATGTGCTAAGTGAATGAGTTCTGTGAACAGAAAGACAGATGCTTTCTATTTTTGTTTTGAAATGGTTGGAACCACATGTTTGGAATGATTCTGCAGTTTATTTAGAGTCCATAAAGTTTGATAATATTTTTCCTTTCATTTCAGAATGACAGGGGTAAAGCACTAAAAGCCATGGAAGCTACCTGGAATAATATGGAGAAAAAAGAAAAACTTATGTGGATTAAGAAAGCAGCAGAAGATCAAAAACGATATGAGGTACGAGGCATTAATTATACTGCATTAGAGCATGCATGTATGTGTAATTTCTTTAGAAATGTAGGAAACTGACAAGAGTTGAGATGTTCGTTATTCCACTTATTAAGCAATGATATTTGAGAGGATACATACTATCTGGAACATCATTTCCCCTGTGATCTATCTGGCCACCACCCTGATCTTGTTAAAAGATCCCTTAAAATCAGGGTCTTCCCCCAGATGTCAGATTAGACTGCACATCAGGTCGCATGTATTGCATAGTTTTTAGAATGGATTGCCTTCTGTTCTAGATATTTATAGGGTTTTTTTTACTTATATCATTTTTAGTATGGAATGTATTATTGTACAGTGGAATTGAGCAACCTTATAAATAAGTCCAGCATTGAACAAACTTCTTTGTCTTCATTAAAAAAAATACATTAATCAGGTTTCTAGCTGTAGGCAAATGTATTTGGAAATATGTTGGAAATGCTCCTTTTCCTATTATTCAGGCTGTTAAAATGGCTGAATAATATTAGACATTACCTAACCAAATGGTTTATTTGACCCAAAATTTTAATTTTTAGTATTGTGTATTAAATGTTATGATTTGGTGGATAAGTTGACATAATTATTTCTTCTTTATTAAAAACTCAAATACTTTATTAAAAACCCAAATGGGACAAAGGAAAAGGCAGCCGTTTATTCTGCTTTTTCCTTTTTTGTAGCGAGAACTGAGTGAGATGAGGGCACCACCATGTTCAACAAATGCCTCCAAGAAAATGAAATTCCAGGGTGAGCCAAAGAAACCCCCCATGTAAGTGTTGTTTTAATAGAATACAGAAATGTGAGGTTGTCTTAATTCAGGAGAACCTTTAGTACTGATGTTGCCGATTAGTACTTTTAATTAATACTAGTACTTGGCTGATTAGTACTATTAATCCACTCTTTGGGGGTGGAATACGCTTTTTCCTATGTTTTATTTATAAGATATAAGTTTTCTATTCAATAAACTTCTCAAAGTGTTTCTCCAAAACAACTTTTAAAGAAAATTAAGACTAAAATTGTATTGAAGTTTAGGTATATTGTATGTATATGCATTAGTCCACCCATGCATAAGCTCATACAGTCCAGCCAAACAACAGAATAAAAGGGCCTAACTTTACAAAAATGTAGTAAAGCAAAATTAGAATTATAATCCCATGAAATTTCTTAATATCTTAAATGAGATCAAAGGAAAAACATTTAAACAGGAGTCGGGAAATTGTGGGAAAATATTGTTGAATCTCACTTTATTTTCCTGTTTTAAGTTTATAAGATCTTTGTAAAGACTAGTGGGAAGTGGGCAAATAGATGTTTTGCACACTTTATGGGAGTCATCCTATCACTGAAAGTTACAGCTCTTTTAAGTGTCAGGAAATGGGACAGATGAAACAGATGTTGCTTAGTTGGAATTAAGCTTGCCATCAATAATTACAACAATGATCCCAGCCACTAATTATGTACATGACTTCATTTTTTCATCTACAAAGCCATACCTTTGATAACTTTGTTAATGAGTCTAGAGTGTGATAGCTGAGAATATCTCCCAGCATTAATTCCCAATGATTATGAAATTGTTTAAAATGAATTACCTGTTTTGAATATTAACTGTTGCACTGGATTGGAAAATAAGTTAGAGTAATAGACAGTTTCTTGTGTTTATCAGGAATGGATATCAGAAATTTTCTCAGGAGCTGCTTTCAAATGGTGAACTCAACCATCTTCCTCTGAAAGAGCGAATGGTAGAGATTGGGAGCCGCTGGCAACGGATCTCTCAGAGCCAAAAGGATCAGTACAAAAAGTTGGCTGAAGAACAACAGAAACAGTACAAAGTGCACCTGGACATGTGGCTGAAGGTGAGTTCTGAAGTGGGGAAAAGAGGAGGGAAGGGGAGGTAACATATCCTTGATAAAGTACAATAAAATAAAGATACAATTTTTAAAAACCTGCAAATTTAAATGAAGTCATTCTTTCTAGCTTCTATATGAAATACTGTTCTCCATTATCAGTGACACACAGTTACATGGGTCCTTGTGACCTTTAATTCAGATTTCTCAAGACATCTTCGTCCTCAGCTGTCCTGCTTCACTGGTTGTCTTTTAGTCTTAATCTTCCATTCTCATCTTTTTTTTTACAGACCTTGTCACCGCAAGAGAGAGCTGCCTACAAAGAGCATACCTCCAGTGTTAGTATTCTGCAAGTACTTGTGGTTGCATATCTGTTGTTTTGAAAAGGATGTTTCTTGAATTTTTGGCATGAAATGAAACGTAGCTTAGAAGGTGCTGGCACTCTGAAAGGAAGGTGGCATTGTCTGCCAGGCATTTCAGGATCCATATTATGTAATAAATTATTGATATAATGGAACATGAGAGGATGAATGTTTTCAGAGTTAATAGAACTATGATACTCTGTCGTTGGGGATAGCTATACTGAAGTAGCTACTGCAACTGCGCACCAGAATGTAAGCACAGTTTGTAACCATTGCAACTTCATTCACGCCACTTTTTCATTTCCAAGCTCATGGCTGGCATGAAGCTGAAATTAGAAGATAGTGTTGTTTGTTTTAAACACTTCAGTTGCTTTGAACATTCATGCTGAAGATAAATGTGAAGTTTCATTAAACAAATAAATTGTTCAGCTATTCCCATGTTTAGTTACCCTTCCCAAGCTGATGCCTTTAGAGATGATAGAGGACAACTTCCATCATCAGCAGAAATGCAGTCAGGTTGGGGAAGACCAAATTAGGTGGTATAAATGCTGGCTGCCTTTCATCTGTATGTTCAGCAGAGGCTACTACATCAGGATAGAATACAAGCAGAAACTACTGTATAGAGGCTGTAATGTGAGAGAATGTGGTCTGAGTACAACTGTTTAGAAATTGCTGGCTTAATAACCAAAATGAAAAGCAGGTGTGCAATCAATTTTCAGATATGTAAAATGAAATTTAAGGGAAATGATGGTAGTGATATGTCAGGAGTAGGTAACTCGTGGTCTTTAGCTTTTGCAGGGCCCTTCTGACCCTTACTGCTGAATCTGTGCCATTTGAGGCTAGAAAACAAGTAAAAACTAAGATGTACCCCAAAATAGACACATCACTATGCTAAAAGCAAAGAAAATCACCAAAATAGCTCTCCAAAGGAGCAATCTCAATTACTTTACAGTCCTTTGTCTGCCGTAAAATATTAAAAGTAATCCTTGGCCAATTCTGCAGTAAAGAATAAAAGTTAGACTCCTGAGGAGAAAGAAGAATTCTCTAGCTAAACATTATCTGGGTGGAATTAGTTTTGTCTTCAACATCTCATTTTATCAATTTTGGCATCAGATTCCACAGTATATGTTCAGAGATACGTTTGAGGGTCATAGGCTATAAATTAATAAGGATGAAAGATGTAGGCAAGGGAAATTGTGCTTCCTTTAGACTGATTCATGGAAAGGAGTATAGTCTCCCATGTTGATCATCTCTTATCTTTCACTTCTATCTTATCAGAAACGTAAGAATATGGGGAAGATACGAGGCCCAAATCCAAAAATGAAACCAATGCAATCCAAATCAGTAAGTATCTTAATAGTACAATGTCTGTGTTATACAGCTATTATTGCCTGGTGAAAAATTTCAAACAAAGAATGCTATGCCTAAGTCAGTTAGTATTTTCAAAGTAGTAACAAAATCCTGGAAATAGTGTAAAATCCAGAAACCACTCTTTTTTTTTTTTTTTTTTGCAGAAATAAGAACAGAACAATATTTTCATAGCTGATGGATCTTATAGCTAATCCTAGTGCCACGGGCTATACAATCCAAGATGAGCTTCCTTTTTAGCTTTTTTCTTAAGAGTTATTTCTTCTAGAAGTATGCAATGTTGAGATTTCAAAGTGGGAACATTTCTTCAAATCTGGAGAAGTGCTTGGCAGCTTTTTAAAAAAACTGTGACTTCTCCTGAGCTTTCAAAGCAGCTATATAGTTCCAGGAAAATGAAGTGATAAGCCTGTCGTTGTACCCATTTGCTATCTTCATAACTCAAAACCATATTTTCTTGGGATAAGGCAGTATTATGCAAGAAAAGGTGTGCTACACCAGAACAATAGCACCTTTCCTATTTTGG
The DNA here is from genome assembly GCA_038048745.1 of Coluber constrictor foxii. Taxonomy (NCBI): domain Eukaryota; kingdom Metazoa; phylum Chordata; class Lepidosauria; order Squamata; family Colubridae; genus Coluber; species Coluber constrictor. Next base: position 80,579,606 of record CM075961.1, read on the forward strand.
ATCTTATTACCGCACTTCAAAATTTTCCCACTAACTCCCTTTCTGCCAATTAGCAATAAGGAAAAAAATATCCTCTGTTGCAGCCATAGGACAGTGATATTATTTGCTAAATATCTTGGAATTCTTGCATGCTTATTTGAATCAAATTAAGCTGGAATTTCATCAGTTAAGCTTAATTAAAGAGAAACTTAGTTTGTTTTTATATTACTCCCACTACTGTAGTAATGAAAAAGTTATGACTCTCCATATATTTACCATTAATTTAAGTGTGCACAATAACGCATTCTGTTTTAGAAATGAGAATATGTTTGGCTGCTTTAGATTTAATTCATTGAGTACTCATGAATACCTGTCCTTTAGTTGAAAATGAGTTTGCTTTTAACCTACTCTCCACAGGAATCTGAGGAAGAGGATGAAGATGACGATGAGGAGGAGGAGGAGGAAGAGGAAGATGATGATGATGATGAGAATGGTGATTCCTCTGAGGAGGGAGGAGACTCTTCAGATTCAAGTAGTGATGAGGAGAGTGAAGATGGGGAAGAGGTAAGGCTCTGCTTATCCCCAAAAGCTTTAGACTGCATGGCTCCCCCAAAGTACCTTAGCATAGAATTTCTTTTAAACTCCTCTTAGTGAAATATAACTGAAATATTCCAGAAAGCAACAATTTAAAATATAGCTTATTTTTTTAAAGAGATTTCTCAAATAAATACCTAGTAACAGCCTAAACTCTTTTATGATGAAGTTGAAAAAACAGTCACTTCACACCTTTTTTGTAAGCTAGCTGTAAGAATGGCAGGTTTTAGGGCAGCAATTCCTTACTGGCTTAACTTTGTCTACTAAACATAGTTATCAGAATAACAATGGTAGAATTATATGAACTAAAATATTTTATACTGGGTATTTGGGATAATATTTGTAAAGTCTTGATTAATAGTGCTTTTGAGCATTGATGAGAAAGCTTTCCCTCATTACTGAGCAGTAACAGCTAATCCTCTACTACGGTATCTAGAATGAGACAGCCTCCTGGAAGTCAGATGTTTTCTACACACTAAAAAATGAATAGCTGTATTCTGACAAATGTTAAATTACAAAAATTGAGCAAGTTTCTTAATCAACACAATGAGGTTATCTTTTTTTGTGATTAGCCAAGAGATAACATACACAGGATTGCCCAACAGTGCATTTTAACAGTTCCTCTGTCCCATTCTCAAACAATCAAGATTGCCGCTTCCCCACTAATAATATCAGCAGAGAAACAACAATTTAATTCATCCTGGAGTCACAGTGGTGGCAAACCCCTTCAAGATCTAAAGAATCATCCTGGCTGGGTTTTAATAACAGCACAACAAAGACAGCAAAGAGAGAGAATAGAATTGTAGATAGTACTGGCCTTTGTGGGCCATGTTTGACCTGCAGATTGACAGTCTGTGTAGCCTATGAGTAACAATCTTTTCAAATGGCAAATAGATACTGAGATGCTTACAACCAGAATTGTACACTCCCACTTGTCCTTCTGTCAGATTTACAGAAAGCATGTTTCCTGTTCTATTTGTACCTTCCTCCCCACCACCATCACCCCCCTTCGGCTTGCTCTGTAACTCGCCTCTTCTTTTCCCAGAATGAAGAAGAGGATGATGAAGAGGATGATGACGACGATGAGGACAATGAATCAGAAGGCAGCAGCAGTTCCTCATCCTCTTCAGGAGACTCTTCTGATTCGGACTCCAACTGAATTATCTTTCATTTTCCACCCTCCTTGGTGTACTTTATTCGGTTTTATTTTTCCCGGATAATAGTAACATTGCAGCTGGAGAGCTGGGATGGGGAGGAAACAGAGGGGGGGTGGGAATCACTGGTTTAATTCACTTCCTTTCTTCACAATCCTCACATTGCATTAACAATGTGTGGCTGTGGGAGAGAGGAGCAAGGGGCAGAGTACATAATAGCTGATAACCAGCAGAGGGGCGTACTTTTCCCTTTTTTGTGGTTGATGATAGTGTGGAGAGAGAATTTCATTATATAATCCCTTCTCTCTCCCTCCCCTTAAATCTCTGTTTATGAGAGATGACAGGGATCATAGCAAAATCCAGACCCCTTTAACTTTTTTTCCCCCTCTCATCTTCATCCCTCTTCCAACCCCCAGTTCTAGCCACCAGCTTGGGACTTTGTACAAATTCTTTTTTAAACAACAACATGGCAATGAAAGACATTTCCCCCTTTTTCTCCATCAACCCCAGCAAACAGCCAAGGAGAGATGGATTCTGAAAGAGCACGAGCTGTGGGAATTTGCCAGTGAGCCTCATCACTCCTCATAATGGACAATCTTGTATAGTCTTGATCTTTCACATTTTGACATAAGAGAGAAAGAAAACAAAATGGCTGCAGCTGCACTTAGCAATTTCCTGTGACAAACTGGATATCCAGCATTTCCTGCTGAGGGAAATGGGGGTTGGGGGGTCATATTTTGTGTGAGTGTGTTGCAAGGTTCAAGGGATAGAAGGGACTGAAAACAGGATTTTTTATTTTTATTTTTTATTTTTTTGCAAAGGGGGAATGTCTGGCATACTGTTGAAGATGGAGAGAATTTCAAGAACTCCAAGTGACTGGCTTTATTTTGCTGGAGGTGGACTTTTCTGTCATTTTTCTGACCAGCGTTTGGCTAAAGACCGTAGTAGCCAGACCCCTTTGGGTTGATGTTGTTGTTAATATATATATTTTTTTTTACAATGAAGTGACCAATAATTGTACCAAAATGGGGCATTTTGTTGACTGTCTTTGGGAGGGGTGGTTGGTTGTGGGGATCATATGTGTCATTAGCATTTTTTAAAAAATATTTTATAAACCAAGTAAGACAACCATCTTTTTTTACAACAAAACGTTCTCTCTTTGACATTAACCTCTTTACGTGTCTTTTACCAAATGCAGAATTCAGTAGTTTTAAGATCTTGAGAAAAAACGATTTATGTGAGACCGTGTATAGAAGAAATACAGATGTATGCTTTTTTCCAATATGTCTTGAACACACTAAGCTGAATTTTCAATTCAACTCTGGATAGAAATGTGATGTCAGGAAAGGACCAGGCACACAAATTCTCTCTTCCTGCCCCAACATTTTGTTTTCTTTAGCATGGCTTTTAAATATCTGTGGAAGTTCTGTAAACTAGACTATGATTTAGGAGAAACTAGCTAAGCATATAAATCACAAATAACCAATCCTAGCTTGGTTTTCTAAATCATAGGTGAAGTTAATAATATTTTGTATGTAGGCATTGCAATAAAACAAAGTTAAGTGATAACAGAAGTGAAAGATTCCAATCTTGGATTTCATAGATATATTGAATTTTTAAAAAGGGTGGAGATCATATAAGGTAAATGTTTTGAGAATAAGCTCTTAAATCATCTCCAAATAGGCCAATATATTTGAAAAAAAAACAATAGTTATTATCTTCAAACCAGGAACTAGTTCATTGTAACCTACTATTTATTGGACAGGTTAATTTTTAAGAGGTATTTTGGGTTTTTTAATCTTTTTTCCTTTTTTATTGAAAAATGACCTGTTCTTATAAGGTTTCTACATTTTTAAAGTTATAATCACAGCCAGTTAAATATGATTTAGAATAATTGGCAATCTTAATTTTCAGGTATCCTGCCCAGGACTATAGGAGGTATGATTGAACCCTTGCCTGGAAAGGATGAAACAATAAATTAGATTTAAGATTTGTATTTCACTCCTTATTCACCACTCGTGAAAAAAAAGACATTTTCAATACTGTCAGCTCTAATGGCCAAAACAAGGCATGGGGACAGACAAGTTCGGTCTTCACTGATAAAAGAACTATAAGCCACTCTACCACCATTTGTTCCTGATTTTTCCTTTGGTTGACATGGGAACTTAATAAGGCCAGGTTTTCCTTGCTGCTTTCTTCCCTTATTGACACTCAGATAATCATGTTTCTTGTAAGAAGTGTCATTGTGTGAATCTTTCTGAAAATCAGGTCACGCTACCCTTCCTGTCCCAAGTATCAATAAGGTAATAGGGATTACCTATTGTCACTTGATGAATACAAATGGTCTGGAAAATAATAACCAAGCGAAGGAACTCTATTTGGATGCGCAAGCAAAACATTCTACAACACGTTTCTTTCACAGTCTCATCACTCAAAGGGGACTTCACCCATATCCCAAATAAATATGATTTAGATTGTCTCTTAAAAAAACCTCACAAATATGTGTTTGCCACATGCAAGAGCGTGTGCTTTTTATACACAAATTATGTATGCATACATGCCATACGTAAACATAATTTATGGTCTTCAAGTGGGTAAAGGTAATCTTAAAAGTGAACTATGAAAAGGGAAAGCTTCCAGTATTTAAAGTGCTTTTGTGACTACGCTTTTCCCTCCAGAAAATCTAAAGGAGATTATATTTATTTGCTACATTGAAAACTCGAGTTATTAGCACTGAAGATCCATCCATTAAATATTAGAACTTTTTGAATCAGCTGTTATCCGCTCATTCTCAAGTAAGTTTTAAGGGATACTTAACAACCTCCAATCTGCTCGTAGGTTTTGCTTGCTAGTATAGGTTTAATTTGTTGAGATTTGCAAATTAGTCCTGTTGAGCTGAAGTAGGGTTCATTTATATACACCTAGTCCTCGACTTAAAACAATTTAGTGACGATTCAGAGGTACAATGGCACTGAAAAAAGTGAAAAAATTTTCATACTTACAACCATTGCAGCATCTCCATGGTCACAATCAAAATTCAGATGCTTGGGAATTGACTCAAATTTATGACAGTTGTAGGGTCCTGGGGTCATGTGATCACCTTTTGTAACCTGACAAGCAAAGTCAATGGAAAAATCAGATTCATTTAAATTACTAATTTAACAACTGCAGTGATTCACTTAACAACTCTGGCAATAAAGGTCGTAAAATGGGACAAAACCTACTTAACAAATGTCTCACTTAGCAACAAAAACGTTGGGCTCAATTGTCAAGGACTACCGGTATTTGCTTTTTAGGAAATAAAAGGCAAAATTCCACAGGTCTAGGATCTATGAAATCTCTTCAAGGTTTATTAGCTGCTGTGATGAAGCTGAAACTGAAATGACATGATGCACTAGTGTTTAATGCCAAGTTGAAGTGTTCTACCTAATGGCAATTTTCATCTTTCTGGGTCCAGGTCTTCCACCAAAACAGTAATCAAATATGAATTAAAAGTAAGCAAATACATTTACTTCCTCAAATGTAAGCCACAGTTATAATATTACACAACTATGCTGGGCTGACTATTTTAAGTTGCCTTTGTATCTTCAAACTCGATTGGGTCACATGATGTCATGTGACATTTTTTGCCTTTGCAGAGCTGGGGTGGGTGTGGCCTACGCATAATACAGCCTGTGGGCCGCTAGTTTGACCCCCCTGCCCAGGCCTATATATTTTCCTAGTGGCCAACAACCCATGTGCCTGCCTCATAATAGTTGTAGAGAAAATAGTGGCTTAAATTGGACATCAGCTCAAAGTAATGTTCAGTAAATAACAGGTTGAGATAAGAATGTGTTGCACTGTTGCTGTGGCTCCCTCAATAAATTATAATTATATTCCAATTCAGCAATGTCCATTAAGCTGGTATTGGTGGAGATTGGTTTCCCTTTCTATATCCATTGAGGTGAATAAAATAATTGGCCCATATTTTGGGACACCAAGAGATAAAACTGATCTTAATATTGAAGAATCTGCATGCTTTTTGTATATACAGAAATGCACCAAGTATATTCATATGATTCAGAAATTATCTTCTTTGTGTCTAAGCGTTCTACACCATGCTTTGGTCCATGTTCCTCTGAGTGATCTGGAAAAGTTTTAAGTGTGTGATGGTTATAGCAAGGACTAAGCTAAGCCTCAATAATTTTTTATTTTTTCTTGCTCAGTAATTTGTAAGAAAACAATAGTATAAAGTATAAAATAATTAAATATATTTTGACTTTGAGAAACCTTTTTAGGGAAAAATATGATGTATTTGATTTAAGATTATGCAATGCAGATTAATATACAGTACATAAGAAAGCAGTTTCTACATTTAAATAATACTTCGATTAATAAAATTAATTTTCCAGATTAATTTGGGAAATATTTTTAACGTATGTGAATAGAATTAAAACCTTTAAATTAATATGTTTATCTGAACAAGAATTAAATTACTATGGGCAAAAATTTATTGATGCTTTAGTTAATAAAGTTGAAAGGGCAAGCAAGATATTGTTTTAGCGTAGCAAACAAATAAGATAGGAAAAATAGAAAAATACCTTTGAAATAGGTATTGTCATTTATTTCTAATTCCTGAAACCAATGTGTTATCAATAAATTCTTGTTTACAGAGTTTAATTAATTTAAAATGGTCTACAATGTGTGCAGTTCAATATGAGTCATCATCTCATTTAATGGCAACGAGATGTGCCATGACTTTTAGCCTGCAGTATTTACAATTTGTAGCTGAGAGGGAATTTAATGCATGGTAGCTAACACATTATTTGCACTATTTAAATAGGATACCTGAGTATAGGAAATCCTGCGAGCTATATGCAGTCTTCTCTAGAACTTTCATAACTCAATTATCATCATCATCATCATATATTCGATGTTACAGTATACCTTCTGAAGACTAAGATATTTCCAAAACTAAAATTGTAGTAACTGCACGTCATCCAGGAGGAGAGTAGGAATGTATCTTTTCCAACAGCCTTGGAATGAATATACTGTGCTGGATAGTGTGCAGATAATGTCATTTTTTTTTCTTCCTCCTCCTCTCTCATTCCTATATGAATCACATGGTAGCAAAAACAGCATCCTTTTGTACAATGAATCATGCATCTATAGAATTATACTGCTCCTTTGGATTTCCAATTTATCAAGAGTCTCTCCTTGCCAGTACTGTGAAATCCTTACAACTAGTTAGCTGAAACCCAGATAATGCTTTGGTAAGTATGCCAATGCCGCTCCATTGTTTCTTGGCAGAATCTATTTCATTATAAGGTATCATCAGGAATATGCCTGTATCATATAATTTTCAGTCTCTCTCTCATTTTGTTTGGGTAAGAGAAACACTTTTGCTTTTAATCTATCAGAATTTTTTCCACATTTGAAATAATACAATATGCATGGTTCATTATGCATCCCACTTCAAAGAATATCCTGTGCTCTTTAACTTAATTATCAAATGTACAATGGTGAAAAGTAAAACCAGCAGATGTCACTGTGTGCCAAAATAATTTGTAGAAAACACTCATACATACTTTTCGTTTTACGTCATTGTTCAGTCTTACACAGACTTTAATGCATTAAGCAAAGAATAGGAATTGAGACGGCTTCCTGTTCCTTTGTGGGATGTCCACTTCTTTGAAATGTAATTTACTCCTTTACTGTATACACACATCTGAGTGAAGTTTCCCACATAGATAATTTAGTTTTCATTGGCTTGTGTGGATTTTGCTATAATGTGCCCATTATATGGGATTAATCCAGCCCTGTTTTATATCAAACATTTTTTCTGAAGCTTCCAGTTTCCAGTCCCAAAATCTTCTCTCTTTCTCATTCTGTTCTTTAAATTGAGAAATTTGGTTTGATATTATTTATTTATTTATTGAATTTCTATACCGCCCTTCTCCCGAAGGATTCAGGGCGGTGAACAGAATAGGATTTCATATACATATAATAATTTTTTAATTGCTGAATATACTAATTCTGTTGCATTTTACTAGGTGTGTTTTTAAGTAAAATTAAAAAGAAAAATCTTGTTTTTAAAGTAAAATTCCTACAGCAGCGGCATATTTTTTAAATAAAAAAGTATTATGGGGAAAGGAAAGAATCCTTTGCATGGTACGGAGGTAGGACTCTGCATTTTTGCATTGTTTGGAATATCACAATTGAGGTTCTCATGATAAAGTATGTTTTTCCTACTATTTAGCATGTTTAAAATATTGAAAAAAACTTTAAAATGTCAAAAATATTTTTAATTTCAATTGATAAATGAGACATGGAAAGCCAAAGATCTCTTGCTTTCCTTATTATGTTGTGCTATTTGCATCAACTTCACTAGGATTTACCCACCAGTCTAAACTGTGGAACTTCCTTGTTGGATAATAAACTGCAAAAATTAAATCCTCGTTATCTTGTCATTACTTCGAAGATCTAAAAAAAAATGCAGGAAAGAGAGGCTATTTGGGATACTCTTGAGTATCCCATGTTAATTCCTTTCTTTTCTTGTGCATATGGCTATTGAAGATAACAATTTCCATCCTATTTTATGAACTTTCTTGCCACCGTTGTTAAGTGAATCACTGCAGATGTTAACAGTGATATGGCTATTAAATGAATCTGGCTTCTCCATTGACTTTGCTTGTCACAAAAGGTGGTCACATGACCCTGGGGTACTGAACCATAAATATGAACCAGTTGCCAAGCATCTGAATTTTTATCACATGATCATGGGAATGCTGCAGCAGTCACAATTGTTATACATGGGTATATATGGCACAGAGGAAATGTCTAATAGTTTAACCTCACTGAAGATGACAGATTAATCAAGCCCAGTGAGATTTTGTTTCTGGCTTAATTACAGTTATTGTTTTTAAAAAACAGATTCTTCCATAATATAACAGGTTTTAGCCTTGTTGAAGTATACAAGACAACTATATTTGGAAAAATTGGTTTCTAACAGAAACCTATTATTAATATCATTATTACTAATATTCTAAATCAACATTCATTCTTGTGTAATACCAAGGCAATGTGCAACTGATTACATTTTTTGAAAAGATGTCCTCTAAAGTTATGCATCGGAACAGGGTTAGCAAATGGAAGCTGTCCCTGATTAATAGAAATTTATTTTTTGTTTATTTATTTAAAAGTTTTGCCACCTGTCTCACCTCATAGCACCAGACTAATGTAGAGGTTAAGGCATCAGGCAGAAACTGAAACACCATGAGCCCTCATCTTGCCTTAGTCAAAAAACCAGTGGGGTGACTTTGTGCCAGTAACCTTCCCTCAGAGACAATGGCAAATCATTTCTGAAATCTTGCCAAGAAAGCAGCAGATACATGCCCAGTTAGTTGCCAAGAGTCAAAAACTGATTCACAGGCACAAAAGGAAAAAAAGGAATTGAAAGAGATTGTTTGGATTGCCATGTCCAACATGCTCAGGGCAGGAATCCAAATTTAAATATTCACAACAGTTGGTTGAACATCCCATAAAGAGGTGCCCACAATCTCTTCAAGCATTGTTTCAATGGTTTTACTGTTGGATTTTTGAATAAATCTGTTTTGGGATGACTCATATGAACTAGATCTGTTAGAGAGAAGGAAAAAATATTATGCGCACTAAGATAGCAACCAGTGGAAAGACAGTTAACAGAGAGTCATATCAACAGAATTATCATTTAAAATGATGCTCCTTATAACAGAACTTCACTTGGCTGCCTAGCAACCGTTACCAGGAAGGACTTTGAAATCAGAGTCCAACCGTTGGTGGCTAGCCCAACACTGGAAATAAACCAGTGTCTGCACGTGATAAATTTTGATACTGCAAAAGGTGTGTATTCAGGGAAGAGTAATGGTTAGGCAGAAATAAAAGATAACTTGAGATAAAAAGAATAAGAATGGGCCTATAATGAATATCAGAAACATTAGTATAGAGAAGTGTTTAAATCATTTTTCATATTATCTTGGATTTATTACTGGAGAAATCATAAAGTCTCAATCTCAGGTTTTATTGCTAAAATAAACATGGTAAAATATTTCATTTGAGAACAATCAGTGCAGTTCGATACTAATATACCTGAGAGTTTTACTAAATTAGTTCAATTACATTTACTTTAAAGTAAGAATTGCTGTACTTAATTGTACTGCAGATTAAGACCCGATTTCTTTCCACAATGATTTATTTTCAGGGACACATTATCAAAATACTGATTTTTGAAATGGAAAGGATGGGAAGCAAAGTATCCATAGATCCACCTGCTGATGACTATGTTGTATATTTGGAAGAGTAACTCTTGGAATTTATGAGTACTAAATGGTAAAGGAGGATAGGATAGGATGGGATGGGATGGGATGGGATGGGACGGGACGGGACGGGACGGGACGGGACGGGACGGGACGGGACGGGACGGGACGGGACGGGACGGGACAGGACAGGACAGGACAAGAATTAATTAAGTGAATCACTGCAGTGCTTAATTTAATAAGAGGGTTGTTAAATGAATATTTTTTTCCCATTGACTTTGCTTGTCAGAAGGTCTCAAAAGGCGATCCCATGATCCCGGCACACTGTAATTGTCATGAGTCTGTTGCCAAGTGTCTGAATTTTGGTCACGTGATAATGGAATGCAGCACTAATCATAAGAGTGAAAAATGGTTGTAAGTCACTTTTTTTTAAGGCTGTGGTATTTTTGAATGGTCACTACGTGAATGGTTGTAAGTCAAGGATTACCTGTAATGAATAGAGAGATACATTAATAGAAACAGATCTGGTTTGCAAGGGTGGACAGAGAGAAACAGGTAATAGTGAATGGTATTGGTATACATTATGTTTACCTATGTTTTTTTCTTAATTAGGACTTTCATTTCTTTGGCTTAATAGTTATTTACTTCTTTTCTGAGCTCTGTATAAAGTTTCTATCCCAAATACAGGTAGTTCTCAAGTTATGATCACAATCGAACCCAAAATTTATGTTGCTAAGTGAAACATTTGCTAAGGGAGTTTGCCCCATTTTACAACTTTTCTTGCCACAATTGTTCTGTTAAGCATTGTATTGGTTAAGTTAATAATATGATTGTTAAGTGAATCTGGCTTCCCTACTGACTGTACTTGTCAGGTTGCAAAAGGAGGTCACCTAACTTGGGACACTGCAACTGTCATAAATATGAACCAAGCATCTGAATTTTGAGCATGTGACCATGGGAATGCTGCAATGGTCGTAAGTGTGAAAAATGGTCATAAGTCACTTTTTTCAGTGACGTTGTAACTTTGAATGGTCACTAAATGAACTATTGTAAGTTGAGAACTACCTGTAATGTGACTGGCATTTATATATAAATATAAAACAATGAAGTGTCTTCCAACATAACATACTTGCCCAGGTAATTAAAAATTTCGCCACAAAACCAATCAAGCACATCATATTGTGTAAATATAGCTAAATGGTTAGCTTATGATTCAATATATAATGGAAACCCAGAAATAGATTAATTAAATCAAGTTAAAAATATCATAGGAACCCACCTCCACAAGCCTGGAGAATGCTTGTGGAGGTGTGAGGGGGTTAGAACAAGCAAAAATGGCCCGTTTTTACCCCCAAAACAAGCCATTTTCGCCTGGTTTTTAGCCTGCAGAATGCTTGTAGAGGTGGTGTGTGTGTGTGTGAAAAGGCACAAAAACAGGCAAAAATGGCCCATTTTTCACCTTCACTGCCTCCACAAGATAGATAGATAGAGAAACAGAAAGAGAGAGAGAGAAAGAAAAGAGAGGGAGAGAGAGACAGAAAGAGAGAGGGAGGGAGGGAGGGATAGAGGGACAAAGACAAACAGACAGAGATACAGAAAGAGAGAGGGAGAGAGAAAGGGAGAGAAAGAGAAAGGATGAAAGAGAGAGGGGGAAGAGAGAGAAAGAGAGATGGAGAGAGGAGAGAGAGAGAGGGAGAGAGACAAAGAAAGAGACAGACAGAAAGAGAGGAAGAAAGAGGGAGAATGAAAGAGAGAAAGAGGAGACATACAGACAGAAAAAGAGAGGGAGAGAGAGGGGAGAGAGACAAAGAAAGAGAGAGAGAGGCAGAAAGAGAAAGTGAGAGAGAGGGAGAGAGAAGGAGAGAGAGAGAGAGACAAAGAGATAGATAGATAGAGAGATTTCTCAAGCTCCTTGGCGCTGAGAAGATTTGCAGCAAAACAGAGTTTCCTGAAGTGGATCACTAGACTCCTAAATAACTGAAAAAACGATCTAGTAAAAAGAAATGGCAACCAAAAGAGCAATATGAAAACAAAAGCAAATAAAACACCCCAGGAGCAAAACAAATTATAGTCTAATTTGTGTGCATTGTTCAATGGACTGTTAAACTGGCCCACCCAGTCACATGGCCTAGCCACGCCCACCTAGTCACATGACCACCTAGCTACGCCCTTCCAGCCGATCTGCCCCCGCCCCAACAGTTTGAGGGACCTTGAATTGGCCCTGTTTAAAAAGTCTGAGGACCCCTGGTCTAAATTCTATCTACATCTTTCCTGTTTAACCTAAGTATTTCTTCCATCTCTACTATCTTTTGCTGCCAAGCCTCCAGAGGGTCAGCCCAAGTCTACCTATCTTCTTTTCAATGATACCTTTCTGTTTATCCAATACCATTTTTTGATCTTTTAGTATGTATTTTCCCTGAATTGTTTCATAAGTCTTTATTGCTTTCTCCTTCTTACCTTGTTTTATTTGTTGATTTGTCTGTTCTATCTTTTCTCCTGGTGTTTCTATTATCTCCTCTATTTCCTGGACTTTTTTTTAATCATTGTTCATTATCCCTTGTTGAAAACTTTCTAGCTTCCCTTCTTTGATATTCATTAGATCTTTTATCTCCCTATGATTCCTTATCATAATGTCATAAATGCTTTGAAACATCGACGCCATTTCTTGTGGTAACCCACTTATTTCCTCCTGCTGAAACATCTTGCCTTCTTTTGATAAGTCCAAATATTGCTTCAAAGTCTGTAATTGAGACTCCCCAGAGTGTCAATTATCTTTGACCTCAGAAAGTCAATCTGCAAACCATTTACAAAATCTTGACATTGCTCCTCAGAAAATACAGTAATTATAATTCTTTATGTTCCACAGTTAGCCAATTAGTTCTTTTTAGTTCTTTCAATTTAGTTCTTTTTAGATATTTGGAAGATTTCCAAATATCTTCTTAAGTAAATCATAACTCCTGGTATTTGAAACATTTAGATGTCCTGTGTTCTCGCCATTAGAGCTCCAATAATCATAAAATAAATAAGTATAGAACAGTAGATAGCACAGCAGTCCTCCAGGTGTTATTTATTTCCACTTTCTCCTCTGTTTTATCAGTATTTTTCCCAGGATTATAGGAGTATAATGTCTATTCCATTTACCAGTAGGTGGCATATTCACCTTAACTTTCAATGTTGCACAAAATCTCACAGATTCCATTGGTATTTATTCAAACAAATAATCAAAATTCAGACAAGTAATTCCAGCATTTTAAAATGCCTTATTGCCAATAAAAATTAAAAATCCAATCTTTCTATGTTTTTAAAGATTTTATGCTCTCCTCTTAGAATCTTTTCTTTTGGGTGTGATTTTTCTCTCTGTAAATGTTTGCCACTTAAACAAACTTTTCAGAGTCTCTTTTCCAGAATTTATTTTCTTTAGGGTAGGTTTTAGATAAAAAATGAATTACCCACCCAGTTCCAGTCACTGTTCATCTACACTGCTCCAGCACATTCTTTGTTTCTTCAATTGTCCCAGCTTCACAGCAGCCATTATGGCTCCTCTCCTCTTTGTTGTTGGATGAGGGAATTAGGAGGAGACCCACCACCCTCCACAACCTGCAGGGCACCTCTCTTCTTTTTGTCACCCCTACAGCGTGACTTATGGGGCCCTCCAATGAAGAGATTTTGTGCAGGTTCGCAGAGCCCTGCTTGTGTCCGATAGTTGTGATGTCAACTGGAAATCCAATTTAAACATAAAATATTAATATACATATTTATTATGTTATATTTTCACATATTAACAAATTATTTAAACATGAAGGACTATACAAATAATCCCTGGCAACAACTTTACTTTGCGTGTTCATCTTCCTCATTCTATCTATAAGATAACCTCAAATTAACCTTCATGTTTTGCTCTTAAGCCAACAGCAATCAGTAGCAGTTTGAAGATGAATCAAAACTGATCATCATTATTGTTAATGTCATTATTCTGTTACCCGCAAACAAAGCTGGAGAGGTGTTTTGAAACCCAAGATTGTGTAGTAAATCAGGAGGATGCAGGGTTTTGAAGATGCCAGTTTTGAAAAAGGCTCATTCTCCTGAAAGCAGGAGCCTCCACAATCCTGTTTGTGAACTTGGCAAGTTGATTGGTCTGTTTTGTCACATACATAAAGAAGGAGAGAAAGGTGGAGCCATTGTCAAAACTCCTCATCTCCCCATCACTGTCCTGATTATATATTGGTTTCCAGGTGGCTGATGTCATTCCAAAAGGCAGAAGGGAGAAATGTCAGAAGGTTTAACCAATCATTTTGTGAAACATGCCTTGCATGTTTAAGTAAATACACCGGTATTCAGTAGCCAGTTAGAACACAGGACACAGGAGAGATGTATTAACAGTGGGGAGACCAATTTATGTAGCCATAGTTTTCTGCCAACTCAGTATAGATGGATGCCCTGGCAGTGCAGGAAGGCCCTAAAGAGTAAAACTGAAATCAGATACCATATCAACATGTATAAAAGTTTAACTGGGTGTAATGTGTAATCTTTGATTGCAAATTCCACCTTGATACTATTCCTTCAAAAGTAGTAGATGCATTAATCTCGCAGAAAAACAAAAAGTTTTATAACTCAGTAAAGACAAAGACAAAAGAAGAATGGGACGACAGAGAATGAGGTAGCTGGATAGAGTCACTGAAGCAGTAGGCATGAGCTTAAATGGACTCCAGAGGATGAGAGAGGATAGGAAGGCCTGGAGGAACATTGTCCATGGGGGTCACAATGGGTCGGACACGACTTCACAACTAACAACAACAAAAGACAAATGCCTTTATTGCATGACACAGTTTACATTACATATTACATTTAATTAGGAAATCTAATAGGAGTTTCTGCTGCTTTTTCCTAATCTTTCAACCTGGGAGTCCATCAGATGAATTTATTTCAATTCAAAATTATCCAGCTGAGTTGCCCTGGCCCAATCACTTTCTATAATACTGGGTGGGAAGCAATAGCAAATCAATACTGAAAAACCTTGCCAAGAAAACTGCAGGGACTTGTCCTTGCAGTCTCCAAGAATAAGACACAATTGAACAGAAGAAAAAATCTGGAGGGTACCCAGGTTGGGAAAGGGTCTTATAAGGTCAGATTTTAGGTTCTATTGTTAATGAAGTTTGTTTTGAGGATACAGATTGTGATTTTGGATGGTTTAACATCTCTAAATCTTTAAAGTGTCCTTCTAATACATCTGGACCAATCCTTTATTATCTTCTGCAAATATCATTAGATAAATTGGCAAAACTGGCAGTAAGTTAGCTGCACCAAGATAATAATCATCTTTCACATTATGCACCGATTTTCCATTTATAACCGCATGAAATATAACATAAACTCAAGTAAATATTTTATTGCAAAGAAAGTCCCTCTATACCATCTAATCATTAAGGCAGATTACGAGGATTGAAGTTGAATTCTACATATAGTACTTGGTCCCACTCATTTCAGACTCCCTTTCTTTCTGTACTCTTCCTGATTGCATGTTAGTGAGTTTTAGAAGAAATATCCTTCTGGGTTATGCTCCAAGTGGGAAAAAGACACTGGAAACATGGAGACTACTTGGAAAGATGGTTTAATGGTGGACAGGGTCACATGCTTTGCATTCCTGAACAGAAAAGGGGCGAGACACAGTGAGTCCCTGGGTTTTATGTCCTCTCTGGCTTTGAACTTCCTGGGGCCCAGAAAGAGTATCCTGATTGGTTGTCAGACTCCCAGGGGGTGGGGGGCTTAGCTAGCCTTGCTGGCTAATGTAATCTTCCCAGATGCCATGTGGTGAGTTTATGTTGCTAGATGGGTCCTATTGTGTTGCAGATGATGGTCCATTGACAAAGATTGAGTTTCCGCCTCTGGCTCATTGATAAAGGGTGGGGGGGGCAAGAAGGTGGGAGCTGCCTTGTCTTTAAAACATGCTTCTCCATTTCTCATATAGGGAAACATAATATTCTGCCTTCTTAATATTTCCTAAAATATTTTATTCTTCTAGGAAACGGGTGGGTGCTAACTTCCTACATGAGCAAGCACAAATAAATTTGGCAGATATATATACATATTTTGTTTAAATATGTATGTATGTATGTGAATAAACATATGTTGCACATATTCATGTGAATGTAGACTGGAGTTTTAGAATGCCATAGATTCCATAGTACTAATGTCATAGTATCCTTTATTTATCACTTCTATCATAATACCATAATGTTGGTATTTTTGTGTTTCATAACATTCAGCACTGTTACTTGCAACTAAATCTTTAATAATGGGATTTATGATGTTGCTAGGGTAAATTAATGCTTAAATTATTTGTAAGCAGTTTTGAACATTACCTATTAAAAAGCTAGAGACTCCTTTTTCCATATGATAGAGATGACAAATTGACAGAAAGGAATAAATACAATAAATATAATATTCATTTAAGATAAACCTTTAATCTCTATACAGGAACAGGAAGACATTTTTAAACATGAAAGATGTAAGAAATAGAACTAATTTGAAAGGGACAAGTATTTTAGATTCTTCAACTCTATGTCATTTGGCCTAAATAAATAGAAATTAGAAATAAAATAGAGGAAGGAAAATAAAACATCAGTTCATAACTAAAGATTACTTATGTGCATGCTCCTTGAAATGATACAAGTACATTACATATTGGCATCACATATATGTACATTGTTTGATATACTAAACTATTTTAGCATATATTAAAAGCTAGTCTCTTAAGCTTTTTTCCTTTTAACTGAAAATTCTTCAAGAAGAGATCAGTTGCCTGAAATCAGATAGATCTATTGGAATCACATATATCATGTGTATCCCCACTCCCCCAAGTTTAATTCAGGACCTGCATTTTTCAAATCTGAATTTGTACTATAATTGAATCACTGGATGTTGGGATGCAGGCTGAGCTCTGCAAGCAGATTTTGAGAGGACAAACAGTGCTTAATTTTCGTGGTGGGAAAAGAAGTGAGAGTTCAAATCTGGAAATTCTATTTTGGTGTGTTTTTTTTCTCGGTCCTTTCCAGAAGTGTGGAAAAATTCCACAAGTCAGAGAATTCTGGGTACCATGGGATCGGAAAGAGGCTGCTGGAATTACTCAGGGGACATTATTTTCCACCTGTTTTAACTACATGAATTCCAGCCCTGAATACCTGGGAAAGAACTGGCCGGTGGACTATAGGCAACTTCTTCGCCCTGGCTCAGTGGCATGTTTTGCATTTTGTTTTTCAAAATTAGGGTTTAGGGCTCAGAAGCGAGAGCTAGGCACGAGTTCATCAGCACAAGGACGCGAGCGCGACTGTGTATATCCGGCAACTTTTGAGTTTTAAGTGTGTGCGCGCGGGGGGTGAGGGGGGAGGAATTTGTCCCTTTCCCCAACTCCAGCCTTCCCTTCCCCTCAGCCCCGGAAAATCTTGACATTCTACATTAAATGTAACAATGTACCAGCAAACAGCGACTCCTCGCGAACAACCTTGAATAACAGCGAGACTAGAAGAAGAGACAGAAACCGTGTCGATTGGTCGCTTCCTTCCCCACCTTCTAAGAGCTACTCCATTGGGTGCCCTTCTACCCACTTCTTTTTTTGTGCCCTCCTCCAGTGACCGCCCAGTTACCAGCAAGTTCGGTTGAGTGTCTATTGCAAAAGGTGTTCCCCCCCTCCCTTTCCCTTTCTATTGCTACCGCCAGTGTTGGAACCGCTGTAAAAGAAAAGGAGGTGGATGCGATAGGCCGGACTGATCTATCCATCCGTCCGTCTTTTCTTCTTCCTGCCAGGGGCCTTGCGCTGAGCTGGGGCCCGGTGAGGAAGGGGCATGGCTGCTTCGCCTGGGGCTCGGCAGGCCGCCTGGGGAGCAGCCACGGGCCATCAAGTGGAAGGTGGTCGGTTGTGAGACTTCTCTTCCTTTTCCTGCCCCGTGAGTGGAGGTAAGTAAGTGAGGTGGGGGAGGACAATAATTCGGGGAAGGTAAAATAGGGGCAGGGGCTGCTATGGGAGCGGTCAGGGGCATGCAAATAGGCAGGCGTGGGGTGAAGTAAGAAATGGGGTGGATAAGCCGATGTAGGATGCAAATAAAAATCATGACCGGGGATTAAAGAAGCCGAGGGTATTGGGGAGGAAAATAATTGTTTGCTCAGAGACCCGATTAAAAGATAATTACATTTTTGGAGGAGTAGCTACTAAGCAGCATTGTTCTATAAAGCCGCTGTGATCAAGAACATTGCATTTCTGAATACAGGAAAAAAAAAGTGAGAGCTATTGAATTTATCCTTGCTTGCAATGTTTCAGGGACACTGGACTATTCACTTCTGGACAATGAAAGCTGGGCTAAAGGGACCTTTGACCTTAATAGAGCAACTTTCTTTTTTGTATAGGATTGAGTAAACCTCAACCTCAACCTATTGGCAGATAGGTTTAACAAGAATTAGCACAGATACCAGTTAGATGCCAGTGTAGGAGAGAAATCTCTACTTACAAAGCTTCATAAATAACCTTGGGCCTGGCTCACACACATAGTTTAGTCTACATCTCTAGGATGTGGTCAAGATAAAATGAGAGAAGAAAGAACATGTGTCCTGCCCTGGTTTTCCTGAAAGAGCAATAGGACATAAATGTAGCAAACATACCAATCTTTACTTAACTTATTAGACTGCTTATCTCAGACTGGAATGTTGGGAATATATAGCTGAAAGTTTCCAAAGCAAATGCTCAACTGTTGGGGTAAACCAGATGCTAATTTGAGCAGTCCTTCAATCCTCTGATAATGCACTTGCTAAACTCTGAGGAAGATTAACCAACTAAATCTGGATAAAGGCAGAATGTGACTGCCAACTCCTTTTACCAAGTGAAATATTTCCCAAAGGATGTGTGTGAAGGCAGGAATAGTGGAAATAAAAAAAACTGAGCATGATAAGAGCAAAATGAAAAACACCATTCTCAAAGTGGTACTCTCTAGATACACTACAGTTGTACTTTAGCTGTGTTAGTTTGAGTAATTGGGGTGGAAAATATGTTAATTTGTGATTCCCTTGGACAATCACAATCATGGACCTCATACATATAACCATAATCAAATATGGTTATCCTTTTTTGAAACATGTAAAAATGTTATTTACAAATATGAAATCCCAGCCATAAATAGATTGTTTCCTGTTTGCTCCCCAACAAAATAAAAATATAATCTTCAATTTTTTTTTACTCACTGTGGATGTAATTGGTGCAATATCATTGTTGTGATTATAATGAAGATATCTAAATTCACAGAGATCTCAATTAATAACCGTAACCCATTTGGTGAAGAAAGGTATAAGATAGTCAAAATAAGCAGATTTATTTGATTGTTTTGTGAAAGTCATTGGCAAGGGGAAAAAAAGGAATAAGTTTTTTCATACTTCCTAAATTACAGCTGAAAGTGACTAGTTCAAATTACCAGCTGTTTTCCATGCCTAAGGAAGGAACTAAGACCTGGAATTTTCTTCATTTCAAATCCAATACTTTAACTTATCTTACAGGGATTCTCAAATTCATGTGTATGTATTCTTTCTTATCTCTTCTTTTTTGCTTAATTAAAAGCAAAAAAAATGGTAGAATGTAGAAGATTCAGCTGAAGAAGATGAGTTAATAAAATTAGGGGAACTGACAGTAGATGTTCAGAAAAGTCTGGAAATTGATGGATATAATGGAGAAGACTGAATTGGATTAAGGAAGGAGTTGCTTGAAGCTCAGACAAGACATGTGTAGGAAGAAACATCCTTCTAGGTTATGCTCAAAGTGGAGAAAAGGACACTGGAGACATGGAGACTGCTTGGAAAGATGGTTTAATGGTGGACAAGATCACATGGCTTGAGTTCCTGAACAGAAAAGGAAGGGCAGATACAGCGAGTTTTCAGGTTTTATGCTCTCTCTGGCTTTGAACTTCCTGGGGCCCAGAAAGAGTATCCTAATTGGTTGTCAAACTTCCAGGGGGTCTTAGCTAGCCTTACTGGCTGATGTAATCTTCCCAGGTCACATGCTTCCCAGGTCACATGTGGTGAGTTTCTGCTGCTATTGTGTAGAGGGTTAATCCTATCTTTGTTGGATCGTTAGCAATTCCTACTATGGCTCTGCCTGAAGGAGGTAGATCTTTGTTATGTAGAATAGACTGGCCCAGGCCTTAATGGCCCATTGACAAAGGGTGGGGGCAGGAAGATGGGAGCTGCTTCAAAACATGCTTACCCATTTCTCATCCAGGGAAATATAATATTCTGCCTTTTTTAATATTTCCTAAAATATTCCATTCTTTAGGATAGGAGTGGATGCTAACCTCCTCCACATGGGAGGCACATAATAGCTGTGAATGAATTGTTTCCCAATTTGATTCCAGCAGCCAATTTTTGTTGTTGTTAGCAGCCAATATAGTCAAGGAATTACAATCCAGAAAATTTAAGATCATCAGTTCCTTTTATTGAGTTTCTCTTCTGCATTATTCAGCATTACTATCTGGTTTTGTTTTTAGACTTCTACCAGAGCACTGAAAATGTTCCTTCTATAGTTCCTTCATCTTTGTCCATTCTCTTTGTCATTCAAAGTAGGACTTGGCTCTACACTTATTTCCAGTTTTATTTCTTTCTAGAATGTGGGGTGTAATAGTTGAAAAGATAAAATTTCCTCAGAGCTCTAGCAGGAATGCATTTTCCTCTGATGAGTAACCCCGTTTGTATCCCACCTTGGAATGAGAATAAAGCCATCTGGGGAGGCTCAGTTTTGTTCTAGGGAGGGCGCTTGTGCAGCATCCTGTGTAACCAGTATAAAGGCTGTACATTTGAGCATCAGTTCAGTTTCTGCACTGAAGGAGAGAGAAATCTCTGCAAGAGAATGGCGGGCACCAAATTAATCTTACATGGTATTTAAGTACCTGGTGGACATGTCAGCTTCTGTTGACCTAAATTGATTCTGTGGCTTGAAAAAAAAATGAAACCAATAGGGTTTTTGTTTTTTAAAAAACATATTTAAATAATAACTTGGTTAATTCTTTCCTATTTTCAAGTTTTACAAGTGGCCCAAATAGATGGTAAAACTGGCTACCATTGTGTAGTCTTGGTGATGAAAAGTAGTCTTCTAGCGTTCCAAACGGACAACTTCCTACTTGGCAGCTGAGTTTAGGCATGGATACAGTGTCCAGGATGAAGGGAGGGTGATTCCAGATGGCTGGCTGCGGGGAAGCATTAGATCTGGGGTATCCTATAATGTCCAGTTTTTGTTTTGCCTTTGTTAAGCTAATGAAGGCTGCATCTGCTGTTAAAGGAGTACTTTCCTCAACAATAGGGTGCCAAAGAGAATTTGAAATTACTACCAAGCTTTGCAAGCCCACCCATTCTTTATGAGACAGCTCTATTAAAGATTAAGATTTCTCTTGAGCAAATCCATCACAATAATACAGGGTGTGTGTTAGAGAGTGACAGAGACCCAGTTTATTTGCATCTTTTAGTCTTATCAATTGCAGATGACAATTCCCTTACATTAAATAAGAGGCAATTTCTGCATCCCCATCTAGATTGTATGGTGTTTTCATATGTACCAGTATATGGATTATTTTTCTCATTTCTCAGTGCCAACCTACCCCCACCCAAATGGGGGATTTTTAAATACCAATACTCCTTTTTAAAAGGTTCCAACCTTGCAATGATGTAGTAAAACATACACTACATTATTAGTTGGCATCACATTTTAAATGTCCTATAAAATTTAAGGGCATTGCAATGTTTAAAAAGCCATGAGTTATACATATGTAAAACCTCTGCCTGAAAATATGAATACAGATTTTTTTTTAAGATGCATTTTTGGATCGTGTAGTTTTTAGAAGAAAGGAGAGGTTTTGAGTAGCACTGATCGGTACCAGTGATGCCATGGTTCTGTTATTCATGTATGTTAATGTTAGATTTTTTAAAATCCCATTTATTTCATATATATGCATATGCATATACATAAACATACACACCACATCTGCCCCAATTCTTTTAAATGCATAGCTGATTTGTGGGCTCCACATCCATTGTTAATCTACAATCTCAACATAGGTTTTTTCATGGTCATTCTCTCTTTTCAAAAGTAGATAAGAGCTGATTAATACAGATGCTTCTGCCTCTCTGTCTTTCCTCATCCCTCCCTTTCAAAACCATTGAAATGTAGATTGCCTCGGGGTGGGGGGGAGAGGGGGAGCCAGCAGAAACTTTTGAATCCTGGAAATAGCCAGTTTACAATCTAATTTTATCTAATCTGGTATCTTTAAGAAGAAAAAGAGAGAGAGAAAGCGGTTTGTTGGTGGGCCTTCATTTCTGTGGAAGTGTGCTGGGGAGAGGAATAAGACAGAAGATGGTGGATGAAAGTGTTGATTTGGAAAAGCCCTTAAACAGATTCTTTTCAGATTTTTGCTTTTTCTTCCTTGGTGTTCCCTGCATTTGACAAGTGGCCTCACCTCAATCTGACAGTTAGCTCTTGAGGCTATGGAATGTATATCTTATACCTGTGCAATCTGTCCATACTATCAGTGAATGCAATTTTAATGTTTCTAGATATGAGGTGTATCTTTGTATAGGATCAGTTTGTTTTGTTAGTTTACTTTGTGCCCTCTCCTTTTTGAGGTGTTGCAGATATTTTTTATCCTTTTGGAATTTTTTTTGTTCCCTGTTCTTTCCAATATGAAGATAGCAATTTTTGAAGCTGGAGATGGAATATTGGACCTTACGAAAACTATCCATCCTAACTGGTCGGTCTGCTTTGTTCTCATTTAGGCCAACTATTTTTGCACAAAGGAATAGGTCAACCTATTACCCCCTGCCCCATATTTAACCAGTACATAATAGATTAAATTGTAATGAGCTGGTATGCAGATCATCCAGGATTAAGGTAGCAGTGTTTTCATTAACCAGTGCTGTAAAAGTACTCTCCTTAAAATAGATTCTGCTTCCAAGAAAATTGGATTTAGTTATATGTGTGCATCATATTCATAGTATTTCTTCTTCATATTTGTATATTTTATTCTGGTTTTGCTTGTTATAGATCCTGAAATCCTATCTGAAGCACTGAATATTACTCATAAATTTATCTGGTGTCTGAGTATTCAGTAGGCATAACACTTGTGAAATGTGTCTACGTCGATTTTTCCAAAAAATAAAATTGAGACTCTTTGGCCTCTAAAATTTATCCTTCCCTCTCCCTTTCTCTTGCTTAAGAATCATGAATATTATACAACTCTATCCTTATCCAGTTCCAGTCATTTAAAAATATTGATTAGTTTGGGTGTTTGCATTCTCAGCATTTGAATATATATGGGTTTTTGGAGTTTTTTTGCTATCTTTAGAGGTTTCTCTAGCAAAAGATTTGAAACTATGGTCAGATCCTGAGGAAATTTCTAGGTGTTTGTCAATTCTGGAAGGATTAATTAGTGTAAGAACGGAATGGAACACCGGCTTTATTAGATTCATAATGGATGTCTGAAAAATAGCACTTGGGTAGTGAAAGCTATATACATAGTAGTTCAGAATGATCTACATATAAATAATTCCTTGCTTTGGTGTCATGTCATGCCTTCCAGATATGCTGGACTGCAATTCCCATAATTCCCAGCCAATTAATATTGTAGTTATAGAACATCTGGAAGGCTGTAACAAGATAGTATATGTGTACAACTTTCAATATTTAACACTAAATTGAAATCATACTGAGAAGGTTAAAGTATCAAAGCCATAAAAATTGGATGTATTATGTGGATAGATGGGCAGAATATAGTTAATATAACTCACTGCTAAGAGAGGAACATGTACTTCATCCAAGATAATGACAAGTTAAGTCCTGCATTGTGTTTTGACTGAAGATTGAACAATGGAATATGGACGTGATACTTCTAATACTTTGTATCTCTCAAAAGCCAAGCTAGTAGTTGGAATAGACCACTGGATAAAATAATTTAAGGCCATAGGTTGGCATGTTAATCAGTTTCCAGAAAATGCCATGAAATTTTACAAATTGGAGGAGAAAAAGAAGCTTGTTATATTTATATTATAAATCTCTAATAAGATTCATAGCCCAGGGGTGAAATCTAGCAGGTTCTGACAGGCTCTGGAGAACCTGGACATTTTGAGCAGTTCAGAGAACTGGTAGCAGAAATTTGAGTAACTCCAAGAACCAGCAAATACCACCTCTCGCTGGACCCTGAGTGGGGTGGGAATGGAGATTTTGCAGTATCCTTCCCCTGCCATACCCACCAAGCCACAATACGCCCACCAAGCCATGACCACAGAACTGGTAGTAAAAAAATTTGAATTTCACCACTGTCATAGCTCATCTTTCTACACAAAGCAATGCCAGAGCAAGAAGTGAATATCTATATTGCACTGCTGTCAATGTGTGAGAGGATGGCCATCTGGCAGTTTGATTAATTTCCCAGGAATCTGTCAGGTAGTCAGAGGTCATGGTCAGTATGCCCTCAGCATGCACTCAGCAACATGGAACTTGTTAAGTTACCATATACAATACTTTGTTGGGTTACATGAACTCAGAGGTTGTGCAGGCCATAATTCTTTCTCATTAATTCATTACCACACCATAGCAATAGTTCTGTCAGCTGGGAAGGCAGATAAATATGGTTTCCACCAAATAAAGTAGTAGAACCCATTTTAAAAATTGAGAAATATTACAAAAACTGCTGGAGGAAAGGGCTATTTATAAAATAGGTTTTTAAACTTTTACTTCTTTCAAGAATGGTTTTTCAAAAATCGCTTCCAATCGCCCCCATTGCACTTTTCAGAATTATTGATAATTTATATGCATTATCAATTAAAACTATTATTAATATATTTCTGTTCTGGATAACTTCTTATTCATTGCTTTGTTTTCCATTATGAAAGTAAGATTTTCTTGAAGTGATAATTGAATCTTTTTGGCTGTCTACATTTAGGGGTGCTGCTTTCCATTTCAGCCTCGCCTATACTATGTTGCATTTTCAGCATCTTTTCTGATAGCTGTTGCAAATGAAAATGGAGGAAATGACTTTGTCGGGCCTGGATAACAGCAAGTTAGAGGTAAGCTTTTGATAGAGCAGAGCCAAAAAAATTATGGTGAAATGAATAGATTAATAGAAAAAAATCTTGCAGTTCTTTTGGACAGGGTGAAGGGCCCATTGTAGTCAGAGCTTAGCTTAGATATATGTGCTATGAGTCATTTATCTTTGACATTTGTATATAAATATTAAGGAGATTTTTTAAAATGTCAGCATTTCCTGAAAGTGAATAGATTCTCTTTATATTGGGAAATATAATATATAATAACATACAGGTCTTCCGATGTCCCTTGTTCTTGTAGTTAAGACATTTTTGGTCTTGTTGTCTTGCAGGCTTTGGCTCATGATATTTATACTGACTTGATTGAGGATGCTTGCCTGGGCTTGTGCTTTGAGGTACACCGTGCTGTCAAATGTGGATATTTCTTTCTGGATGATACAGATCCTGATAGTATGAAGGACTTTGGTAAGTGCGTACTTTAGCCAGTGCTCTTCTTATATTTGCTTACTAGCTATCTTGCTTAGGTGTAAAACCTTGCTACATAGTATAATAGGACATATTATTTTAGGATTATAAATACATTGGATTCATACAAGACATTAAACGGCTACAAAATGTATTTGTTTTGTTATATCTTGACATTTGTCTAGTATACATTTGTGCAGACCCAGCTAAGGGTCCTCAACTAAGCATACACAGCTGCCAGTTGGGCTACTATTTTTTTGTTTAAAATCAGATGTGCTTGCGGTCACTTAACCTGGCTCAAATGTGCCCACAGTGTTATGCTCTGTCTCTTTGTTGTAGCTGAGCTGATGACAGCACCTGACTGACTATTTTTTGGCTCAGAAGCTAAACAGAATCATGCCTGATTTATACTCTGATGGAAGATGATCTTAACTTTTATTGCTCAATAATGATAAGCTAGGCAGGGAAGTGTGTGTATGTGTGTGTTGGGGGTGGCCGGGGAGATAGTCCTACAATTATCCAAGGAGCTTTGTGAGAGTTGAAAGAGTGTTGCCTATGTGTCTGCTCGTCAGAGCCATTTTAGTGTCTGGAGGTTCTTGTTTCCCCCTCTGTAGCTGAGAATTGTAGCAACAGAGAAAACTATATTGTAGGTTACTATTCTTTTTGTAATGTTTATCTTTAAAGAAGGACAAACTGGACTATTTTAAAATGTCTGTCAATCTAAGCTGCTATTCTTTGGTGAAGTTCTTGAGATGTGTATGTATGTAGCTCTTTTCCTGGCTATATGTTCAACTGAGAGACATCCTTATTTTTCTTTTGGTTACAGAAATTGTGGATCAACCAGGGCTGGATATTTTTGGCCAGGTATATAACCAGTGGAAGACTAAGGAGTGTGTGTGCCCAAACTGTAGCCGAAGCATTGCTGCTTCCCGCTTCGCCCCACACTTGGAGAAATGCCTTGGTATGGGCCGGAACAGCAGCCGCATTGCCAATAGGAGGTGAGGACATGAGAAGCCTCTGAACATTATAAGCTTTTCCTAGTAGGAAAAGAGCTGAGACCAAGGATGATATGATTGAAAAATCAGAAGTATCAGAAGAAGAAAAGAAAATCCAATTTTGGGATTCCAGTGATTGTATTGCTTTATGTTTATTCTATATATTATTCATTGTCATTCTAGCCTAAATTATGCACCACTGAAAAAGTTGAACTGATGCATTTTTTTCATCATTATTTTACATTTGTTCGCCATGGCAAAGAATGTGGAGATATGAAAGGCAGTAGAGCAGGGCTCTGCAACCTTAAACACTCAAAGAGCCATTTGGACCTGTTTCCCACAGGAAAAAAACCATTGGGAGCCACAAAACCTGGCTGGGCATGGCCAACTCTTAAGTCACTCACTCCAGTCACATGACACCCTCCAGCCACACCTACCCAGCCGGTCATTAGGGCAGAGAACCAGGAACCACAAAACCCTTCTCTTTCTCTCTCCCCCTCTCTCTGTATCTGTCTCTTCCCCTCTCTATCTTCCCCCCTCTCCCCTGTCTCTGTATCTCTCCCTCTGTATCTCTCTCCCTCTCCCCCTCTTCATCTCTCTCTCCCCCTCTCTCTGTATTTCTCTCTCTGTATCTTCCTCTTTCCCCCTCTTTCTGTATCTATCTATGTCTCTCTCTCCCCCTCTCCCTATCCTCCCTCTCTCTCTCGCTCTGTATCTTCCTTTCCCCCCTCTTCCTGTATCTCTCTGTGTCTATCTCTGCTTCTCTCTCCCCCTCTCTCTATATCTTTCTTGCTGGCTATGGTGGGGCCAGGAGTGTGCGCACAAGCAGTGAGACCCCCCCTCAAGTGGGCCGGTGGGCTCGGCTAAAGCACAGCAAAGGTGCTGGTGGGGCGGGCAGCTGCTTAATTGAGGAGGGTCTTCCTTCTCATTCGCATACTCCCAGTCCTGCCGAGCCCACAGCTGGCCAGGGGGTCGTGAGAAGAGGAGGGTCGTCCGAAGGAAAGCCTCTGCTCCGCTTTGCGCTCATTCATCAGCCAGCCCAGATTTCTAAAAAGGAGTAGCGAAGAGCCCCAAGGAGAGCTTGCCAGCTTGGCCCAGCCTCGGCTTTCCTGATCCCTGGAATGGGTTTACAAGGTTCAGCGGGACCAACTCCCTTTTCCCACTGCCCTAAGCTTCTTATAGCTGGGTGCTGTGGGCCTGTTCCCCTTTCCGTTGTCGTGTCCTCCCAGATCCCATTTCCAACCCGCCAGCCCATGTGTTAGCAAGACCGGCATCAGTTGCAGCTGGGTCGGGTCAGTATCTTGGGGCAGAGAATAGGTTCCGTGTCTCCCCAAGCGACCAAGGCACACCGAGCACCAACAAGGACCAGAAGAAGCTCCAGCAAGTGAGCCACCGGAGAATCAGCCCTGGTCGCTTCTCTGTCCCCCCGCCATCGCCCTTACCTTTTCAGGCCAGGTGAGGAGTGACTGGGAGGGGAGGATGAGGTACGGGGCCAGCCAGTGATGGGACAGGGAGCAGCAGCAGAGGGCCCAAAGAACTGCATGTGGCTCCAGAACTGCGGGTTGCCGACACCTGCAATAGAGGCAATCATTCAAAAGATTATGGAGAAAGCAGGGGAGTTCTAGAAAAACATCTATTTCTGTTGATTACACTAAAACCTTTAATTGTGAGGATCACAACAAACTGGCAAGTTCTTAAAGACAGTGGAGAACCTGTCTCCTAAAAAATCTGTCAAGAAGTAACAGTTAGAATGAGACATGGAACAACTGGTTGGCTCAAAACAGAGAAAGAAGTAAAACAAGGTTGCATATTGTCATCTTCCTTCTTTAACTTACATGCAGAGTACGTCATGCAAAATGCCAAGCTTAATTAATCACAAGCTGGAATTAAGTTTGTCAGGAGAAATATCAACAACCTCAGATATGTAGATATTACCACTCTAATAGCAGAAAGTAAAGAGGAACTAAAAAGCCTCTTGATAAGGGTGAATGAGGAAAGTGCAAAAATTGGTTTGAAAATCAACATTAAAAAACCTAAGATCATCACTTTCTGGCAAATAGAAGTGGAAGAAATGGAAGCAGTGACAGATTTTATTTTCTTGAGCTTCAGATCACTGCAGATAGTGACTGCAGCCATGAAATTAAAACATTTTGCTTTTTGGGAGGAAAGCTATGGCAAACCTAGATAGCATAATGAAAAACAGAGACATCATTTTGCTGACAAAAGTTTGTATAGTCAAAACTATGGTTTTCCCAATAGTAATGTAGGGCGGTGAAATATGGACCATAAGGAAGGCTGAGCACCAAAGAATTGATGCCTTTGAATTACGGTTTCAGAGAAGATTCTTGAAAGTCCCTTTGACTGCAAGGAGATCAGATTAGTCAATCTTCAAAGAAATCAACCCTCACTGTCTTTGGAAGAACAGATAATGAATCTCAAATGTTTTGGCCACCAAATGAGAAGAAAGGACTAATTGGAAGATACTCTGATGTTGGGAAAGATTTAAGGCAAAAGGAGAAAGAGATGACAGAAGTTGAGACAGTTAAATAGTGTCATCAATGCAATGAACATGAATACAGGAGACAGTGGAAGATGGGGGAGCCTGGTTTGCTATGGTCACAAAGAATTGAACATGACTTAGCAACTAAACAACAAAATAGGCAATCAATTCCCTATTTTCTATATGGTGCCTCTGCTCCCACAGCTGCTAAAATATGCCAAGGGATGGACTGTAATTGCAAAATGTTGGCCCCTAAAGCAAATTCTCTGCTTATACATTACGATGGAAGAATGCACTCAGCACCATGTAAGAGTTGATTTCCTGTGGTATTCCACTTAAGGGATTGTGCTGCAAGTCAGAAAACACCTGGTACAAGTTTTACCTTTGCATCAAACTGTTAATTCTAGGAACAAAAAACAATTTAGCTTTCTTAGCTTCTTGTTTCCATTGCAGTTTGAGTCTATACTGTCCTGTCTTACTGGGTTGCAGATAAGTTTAATCAGAAATACTATCCAGTCTTTAGACCAGCTTTCCCTAATATTGGTATCATAGTGGCTGCTGAATTCTGGAAGTTGGAATCCATACATAGGTAGCACCCAGGCTGAGGAAGTCTGCTATACATGCGAAGAAATATAGTGATAGTTGGTAATTAAGACACTTGCTCGTTTTGTGCTGGACTTTGTCCTTTAATTCATTTAATGATAACAGTTTCCAACTTTCTACCTATTGCCTATTATACTGCAATTAATGGGTAATTTGGAATTGTATGGAAGGATGGCAAGCTCTGTTCAGTGGTATTACTCGGGACCAATTTCTCAGTTGAGAATATTGTGTTGGTAGATCTGAGTTTCTAAGTTTAAAAAAGACACAAACATCAATCTTGGAAACCTGAACTCTGCTCAGCCTTTTCCTAGGATTTATACCCACGTACTTGCCAATCTTCTTTGGGCTGCCTTATTGTCTGGCAATGCCATGGAGCAGTGCTATATTTCCTGGCAATCACCCTTTGCATGAGTTAATAGCTTGGAACAGAAAGTGGCAGTTCTAATAGCAATCTTTCATCCTGAAAGAAAAAGAAAATAACTCTTTTTCTTGTTCTCCCTGCTGCAGGATAGCAAGTAGTAATAACATGAATAAATCTGAGAGTGATCAAGAAGACAATGATGACATAAATGATAATGACTGGTCATATGGATCCGAGAAGAAAGGTAAGCAGAAGCAAAGATGTGTTTGTTTGGTCTTTTGTAAAGATGGAAGTCTTTTTCTAGAATGAGGAATTGATGTTGAATTTGGCTGCCAGTTCAGTCAGAAATTCTGATGAGTTAGATTTTCTAGAAGGCTCTTCTGGTGTAATTTGGTGGGTTCAAATGGGCAATCTTGCATCTTGAGCATTTTGCAATATGGAATCTAATGCAAAAGTTTTGGATTAAGACAGGGTGGATTTGATTTAAATGAAGTCGATTTAAATCACGATTTAAATCACTTAAATCACTAGTAAAAAGACTTTAAATAGAGTTGATTTAAATCATAATTTTTAAAAAGCAACTGTCATCTCTGCTCCTCCTCTGACCTGCTGTTGACTCAATGACAGTCCCAATGTTGCAGAATATACAGCCTCATGCTACATAACTATGCTCCATTTCATGCTGAATAAACTAAATTATTAATGTATCTTAAATAGAAAACTATCTTTAGATTTTTATTCCAAAAGCATTTTATTAAAATAAATTTGATAAAAAAAAATCTGATTTAAATAAAAAAATCTGGGTTTTTTTTATCATCGATTCTTATCCACCCTGGATTAAGATAAAGTTCCCAACTTTGAGGGCAGGAGACTGTCAATGCTACAGTGAGTTATTATTGGCCAGTTTTGTACTACTGTGGGTCTAAAGACATAGTTTTCAGCAGTAAAATAATGAAAATATGAAAATAATGAAAACACTTTAGCTTCCTCTGATGGTGATATGTTGCAGAGGAACAGATTAATTATTAATTCATTATTAATTAATTATGGTAATCCTGAACCTGCTACTGTAATGGAGACTGCCTATTATGGTCACAGGTAGTGACTGTTATGTGAGACAGCCTTGCTTAATGACCATCACTCCTGCTTTCCCTGATGCCACTGTTAGATAAACGTGCAGGTCGTTAAGCATGCATGGATACCTCATGGGTGGAGGAAGCCCACCACTCAGCTGAGTCAATAAAGAAGTGGACAAACAGCAAAAACCTTTGCAAAGCCAAAATCAGCCCAGCTAGATTAAGGTCTAGCATTGTGTTCCAATACCAGATAGGCTCCCAAACAAACTTAAATGCTTGGCCAATGAAACCACACTTGTTGGTTAGGCCTTTGTTCCACCTGGAACTCGGTATCATTTAATCTTTGCAGAAGTGTATGCTCGGCAATGTTATATCCCATACATCACATGTACTCTATTGATAACCCATATGTCATTAGTTTTTGTTCTGTGACATTATGCCAACTTGATGGAAAATTATCAGTCTTTATTAGTTGAACCAAACCTGAGGGGGAATAACTTAATAAACTAATCATACTTTAACATCAGTCTCCATGCCCTAACTTCAATTTTACATATCTCTGTTTCTAATTTGAGATAAGAATGAACTCTCTGGGCTACTACAAATATAGACTCAGAACTCTGTCCTATCATGTTTTCCCAAAAATAAGACCGGGTCTTATTTTCTTGTATGCTTGAAAATAAGCCCTTGGGCTTATTTTCAAGGAGATCTTATTTTTTTGAGGTGCAAGAGGCAGCAAGTGTGGTCACCTCATGACTACTGAACCCCCTAACCGCAGCCTGTGGATCAGCTGATCTAGCGAGGGGCGGAAGTTCTGTCTCTCCGGGTGCCTGGAGATATTTCCAGTGCACTCTTGCTAGCCCCAGCCCTGCCCATTGTGCCAGGCAACCTTGTAGCCGAGGGCCCCTCTGTTCTGCAGCTCACCTTGTGGCTATGGAGCAGGTGGCGAGCACGGTTTGTGCTCCTCCAGGGCTGGAGCTCAGGTGTTGCTTAGGCTGCTGCTGTGATGAGACAGAAAGCCATGCTGCCTGTCAGAATCAGATTCCCCGACCTCTACTCAGCTGCTGCTGCTTGAGAAAAGGACAGGCATTTGTGGGAAGCGTGTGCTTACGATAGAAGCAAAGCCCAGTCTGTCCCTTTCAAGTGATCAAATGTCTGTGTGTGAGAGAGAGAATGAGAAAGAGCGGGGGGAGAGAAAGAAAGAGAAACAACGGAAGGGAGAAACAAGAATTGCAGGCAATTGTTTGAAAGGGTTTCCCCCCCCCTCTCTCTCACACACACACACACACACTTTGAGAAACGGTGGAGGGCAACTGGGTAAGGGGACTGACCCTCTCCCGCCTCCAGCTTAGCGCCTGCTCAGAATGCCATTCCGAGGCCCAGCCTCTGCGTGGGCAACCCCTTGGCCAACATGAGAAATGGGTTCCCTCGCAGTGCCTCTTCCTTGGTATTTCACCTTCCTGCCTTTTGAGAACTTTTGGCTGCATGCAAGGAAAGCATCAGAAGTCTTTCTTTCTCTCCCCCAAATTCCACCAGAAATTACTCTTTGTGAGACTCATTGCACTGCCACAGCCTCTTGGAGCAAGACCCTGCAAGGTTTGTTGTGGCACTGCATGCATGAACAACAGCACTGCCACAAGCTTCATCACACTGGCGCAGCTGGCGTCCTGCTGCCTGCGTCTACGCCGGTATGTCTGTGCTGAGCTTGAGGAAAGGATGACCGGCAGGAAAATCACCCTCCCCATTTCCCTGCCATTCACAAAAACGGCTCCATTCTGAGCCTTCAGTGTATCCCAGTATTGCAATGCTGAAGGCTTGAAATAGAGCCTTTTTTTGCAAATGGCAGGAAAATGGGGAAAGGGGTTTCCTGCCATTTGTCAAAAAGGCTCCATTCCGAGCCTTCAGCGTTGCAATCCTGTGATTTTCTCAAGTGATATTTGATCGCTTGAAAGGGACAGGCTGCGCCTGGAGGGAAGGAACGAGAAGCAGTTCCCGGCCATCATTGGCTGAACTGATCCATGGGCCTCGATTAAGGGGCTGAGCAGCCATGAGGTGACAGGAAAGGAAAGGGCTGCCTCCTGTGCTGGCCACACCCACCCCTTCATTAGGGTTTATTTTTGGGGTAGAGTGTATATTAGCCTCCCAAATAGGCTTGGGCTTATTTTCGGGATGGGTCATATTTTTAGGGAAACACAGTACTTCAAGACATTTTTTCTAACATACAGCCCACATGGGCCCATATAATTCTTGGATCAAAAATTAAGCTTGAAAATGTTTTAAGGGGATGGTATAATAACATATCTCCTTTTTGTTTCCTAATTAGCAAAGAAGAGGAAATCAGATAAGGTAAACTCATGCCTTTCTTTATTATTGATTTTGTTACTAAAGTAAGCATTTCTAAATTTTTTCCAAAGTTAGAAGTTAGTGTTAGAAAAAATTGAAGGTGTATTTCTTCTGTATATGAACAGACCCACTGATTGCTCTCAGTTTTCATGATCTTATGCTAACTGTGAAACCTGGGTTTCAAAATCTTTTGTGCATTTGGATTGAGAACTGAGAAATTGTGCTACTGTAAGGAGGGTCTTGAGAAGCAAGATTATGCCTCAATTTGTATCCTCTAGGAAGCTTTTTCTGAGTTTATTCTATGAGTCTACATATTTTATCTTTTGAGTCAGATAGCTCCTTTGAGTTGTAGGAGGTTATATCGTCAGATAGTGCTAAAGAAAGAGGAAGAAAAAGGGAAGGCACCAAATACAGAAACAAGAGAAAGGGCCTCTAACAGGCATAGAAAAATTTATAAAATTTTAAATAAAAAATTTCCCTTTTTATAACTCTCTCATCCATTAATTCAAGGTAGAACTCAAAATATATTGGAGATGTAAGTTTTCCTTCCCAGATACTCTAGTAATGAATGTTCTGTATCTGTATATCAACAACATTCTTTAAAACTATTTATTTCACAATAATTTCTGTGCTTTCAAATATTATTTGGGTATCAGATAACCAAACATTTTTTAAAACCTAACCATCTGCATTGCTGTTACTGATGTTCAAAACGTTGCCTAATCTTTGTCACTGAAATGAAACAATGTTGAAAAGTCTGGCCTTCAAGTTGGGGAAGGAATTTAGTTGCAGGATCTATTAAATTCAGAGTTTGCGCACACCACCATACCAAACTATATCTTTTATTTTTCCTGACTTCTTTCAGAATCCCAATTCTCCTCGAAGATCCAAGTCCCTGAAACATAAAAATGGTGAGTGTATTGTGGAAAGACATCATTTATTGTTCTCATATCTGATCTCCGTATGACATAGCATAATGCATTTGCAAAGAATTTCCCAATTGCCCTGTAAAGCTTTTGTGCATCTTAATTAAAATTAAAATTTGGAGTGGAGAGGGTACATACTTTTTGCATTGGAAAGCCCAGTTTTCTTGTGTTTCTGCGTGAGTGATGAATATGGACATGCCAGATTAATTGGAGGGAAACAAGCACTACTAAAGCAGAAGCTAAATAGCAGGAATTCTCCACACATAGATAGATTTGCTGGTTGAAATCCATCAGAGCACTTCTTATGTAGCCAAACTTTCAGATGCTTTTATCCCAGTAGTAGCAGGTTTCTCATTGAACTATACTATAACGTGTCAGGATTGTTTGTCAATTACTGCTGTAAACATGCTGTGGGAAAATGTAAAAAAAGGAAACCAAGGAGAACTGATGTGTTGTACAATCAGAATGTTTTTTGCCAATCTGCTGAATATCTCAGTAGTTCTTAAGTAGGTTAAGCATGCTTGGTTTAAAGTTTTTAGTGGAAAAGCATGGCAGTATGCACTATGCTCAGAAAGCAAAGTTGGTCATGGCTTTCAATTGGATTGGGCATTTGTAGGAAGTGCATAGGTTGGATTAGAGCAGTGGTTCCCAAACTTTTTCAGTCCACCGCCCCCTTGGTACTACAAACTCATCCTCAGTGCCCCCCACCCAGGGGTGGGTTCTACTTACCTTTACTACTGGTTTGCAGCAGGACCACGCGCGCGCACTCACTTCACTCGTGCATGCACGCGCTCTTCTGCACATGCACAGAAGCTTTTTGGTGATGTCGGGGTCGGTGGGGGGGTTCTTGCCGGTTTTACTACCGGCAAGAGCCGGTGAGAACTGGGGCAATCCACCTGCCCCCGCCCCATCCCCACCCCCTATAAATAGCATTGTTTGGAATAGCAGTTTACACAACCTACTAAGGAAGATAGTAACAGTAAAATATAGGGAATGCAGCCATTTTTTGGCCGCCTGAATCCTTGCCCTGCATATCCTGTTTTTGTGAAAAACGGGCCAGTTTTTCGCAAAAACAGCGTGCATAGATCCTTTGGGAGGCCTGCAGGCTGCTCCAATACAAATCTATCCCTGTAACAAAAGTAGTTAATACTATTAGTTAACACTAAAGAAATCCCCTGAATAAACCAATCTAGAGCAGTGATTCTCAGCTGGGGGTTCCTTTTGAATTTGCTGACCACCAGCGAGTGGGAGAAAGCAATTTCACAGAGGAGGGGATGGAGAGGGCTGTGGGATGAATTCACACCCATTCCCAGACCCCTTTGGGATCAACCTGCAGTCCTTCTCTGCCTCCTCAGGCAGTGGAGTTGGGGGGTGGGGATGCTTTTCAAGAAGTCACAAGGAGGGCTGAGAGCTGGTTTCTGTCCCACAAGTAAGATTTGGTCCACAACCAACCCCAACATGAAGATCTTTTATTTGCTCCTTGTACTCGTCTTTGCATTTTTAACAGGTAATAAATTAAATTTCTTATGATGTCAAAATAGATCATAACACACCTTTCTAAACAGCTATTATCATGTCTAAAAGCAAGATACTCTTCTCCATCTTTTGTCTGGAGTACCATTTAATCCAGAGTTTTTTAATTCCAGAAGTCCAAGTTTAAAGAATGGACTTCTGGAATTAAAGCTCCATTTTTTAGCTAAAACTTAATTCACACCTGTTAATTTTGCTTGAGCAGTGTGAACAACTGACAGTGTGATCCTCCAAAGGTCTGAAGAATATATCATTGATCTTTCTTTGACATTTAAACTAGATAACCAATGTGAAAAAAATGCATCAAGGAAAGACTGGAAAGCCAATTCATACTGAACCTTATTGGGTTTTCTGTTGTTATTTGAATAAAATGAAAAGAAATCAAATAGTGGTACCTAGTGTGGAAAAAGAGACGAAATAATGGGTCATTCTCAACATTTGAATTCTCTTCAGTTAAAATATCTATAAATTATTATGGTTAAGTGTGTTTTGCCCCATTTTACAATTTTTCTTGCCATAGTTCAAATCAAAGATTTCTGAGACCAATGTTGAATACTTAAATTTCAGTAGTCACCAATCCTAGTCTTAAAATGAGTTTAGAATCAGTGGGAGTCACTGATAACAATGAACTAACTGGCTACTGATAATGAGTCCAGTCCTGCCTTTCTTTTCCTTCTGTCCAAGTTTTGCAAATACTTTTTCCAGGTATATGTTTTATTCCAAAGTATACAAACCATTATTGTTAGGGAAAAAATGGCTCTTCCAAGCAATTTTAAAAGACACTGTTAGAATGACTCTGCTCCCAGCTCTCCTTGTGGCTCCTTGAAAAGCACCCACCCACCCGCCCACATATATAAATGAAAAGAATAAGCTTAAAAATCCTAGCCTTTTAAAATTGAAAATATGGAGAATTGGGAGGATGAAAATGAGACACTAAGGGAGATGTTTCAAAAAGTAAGGGAGGCATTTAAGGTAAATAAAGAAGCAGAGAATTGATTAGCTTGCAAAAGAAAGAAAGAAAAGATGAATGAGGAGCAAGAGAAACAAGGAGCTAATATTGAAAAGGAAATAATTGGAAAAAAAGATAAAGATGATTACACCGTGTTCAATAGAAAAAATGGAATAAGATGAAATATACTGCTCATAATTAAAAAGATGAGGGGAAATTTTGAGAAATATACTTGATAAACGAAAGGAAGACCGGGGTTGCCTGGACTCCATAGTGGAAAATATAAAATTGAAAATGAATACAGAAATAGAGAGGGATGACGGAAGGAGAAGAGAGATGGAAGAAGGAAGGAAAGAGAAGGGAGGAAGGAAGGGAAGGGAAATTAGAGTAGGAGTGAGGGAAAGAGAGGGAGGAAGAGAGGAGAAGGAGAAAGGAAGAGGAAGTAGGGAGGAGAAGAAGACGGGGGGAAGAGAAAGTAAGAAGCAAAGAAAAGAGAGAGGTGGTAGGTTTGAGGAGAAAGATTGCTGTACAATAAAAAAAGATGAAATGGAAGAAAGGCAACCCCAAACAAAGATATTAAGATAAAGAATGAATTGCTGAACTTTAAAGAATAAAAGAGAACAAATATGAATAAATAGCAATAATTAGAAACACACATACAAACATTCAATGTATTTTCTTTGAACAGAATATTTGGCCGGTTCACAAATTTAAACAGTGTTTAGTCATTTCAATTAAAT
Organism: Coluber constrictor foxii; assembly: GCA_038048745.1. Classification (NCBI taxonomy): domain Eukaryota; kingdom Metazoa; phylum Chordata; class Lepidosauria; order Squamata; family Colubridae; genus Coluber; species Coluber constrictor. The sequence continues at coordinate 80,617,154 of CM075961.1, forward strand.
TTACAATTTCTATATTAACTTTTTTCCATATTTATTCCTCATCTATTTTTTTTAAAAAAACAGTATTACCTTTCATTCTCATCTCTATTATTAATCAAATTCAATTTTCCCTTCTATTCTATATTATACCCCTTTCCATTGTCATCTATTTTTATATCCATCCTCACATTGGTTAATTATGTAATATTACAGTTGATTAATACAAATTCAACATTTAATATAAATCAATTAGTTATATAACTCTTTTTTGTATATTAATATGAACATAAATATTCCAATTATTTCCATGCAATCCAATTTCTTAACAAATCAATTAATTATATTTACCAATAATAATAAACCAAATAATTTCTTCATATATTCCTCCAAACCACAACTTAACCATTTCTGCTTTCAACACAATATACAATAGTATTTCAATTATTACAATTCCCTAGTTAAATAGAGCTTTTTGTGTGTGTGTTTTAAAATCTTGAACTCTTCTCTTTTGCCCTAAATTTCCCATTGTTTGTACCTACCCCTTGATGAGGAAAAAGAAAAGAAATCTGCCTCTGCCTAATTTTCAAACTTTGCTGCAAACAGCAAAGCCAACAACCTGCTTTACTTTCGGTTTCGTTTCAAGCTTGAATTGCATAAGGAGAAAAAAAAATCTGCTCCAGCAATTTAGCTGTTTGTAGCAAGCGGCAGATCCCTGTGGAAAACAGCTGAGAGCAAATCAACTAGAATCACGGATCTAATCAACGGGCTAATCAACTTCAGCCTATGCTGAAGCTGAAAGTTGTTTTTTCTTGCTGTTTGCTTGCAAGGCGGTAACTGCACAGGCCAAAGGGTGGGGGCTACCCTCCTTGCCACTTAGCGCCTCCCTGCCGCCCCCTTTTGCCTCTAGCGCCCTCTGACACCCCCCTTGCCTCTTACTGTCCCCCTAAGGCATCCCACCACCCCCTAGGGGGCAGTACCGCTCACTTTGGGAACCACTGGATTAGTTACCCTACTTAGGTTGCCAAAATGCACATTAGTGGTAGCCCTACCATAGACAAACTGCTATTCTTGTCTGTCAAGTAAAGAGAGGAAATACTGAGCACTTGGAGGAACCTACTGAAGGCTTGGTGGACTGTGGTAGATGGGCAGGTAGTAATGGCAGTTAGATGATAGGCTTGCTTAAAAGAGCCTTTCATGAATGATAACAAGGTTATATTAAAAAAAAGACTTCAGAATCACAGGTGTCCATGAAAATGACTGGAAGGAATGGGAGTCAGCCTGTCTCTTGCTTCACTGTTTGAGCTTGCTTTCTCCATTAATTAAACCTTCCTGCTATAATTTGAGTTAAGCATGTTTTAGAATGTTTCAGAATGTTTAGACTATTTCAGAATGCTAATACGTTTTCTTATACCAAATTGAACATTTGTGTTTCCTAGGGTATAATGTGGAAATGGCTCCATTTGCAACTTCATATGCAAATGGCCATATGGAATCTATGAATTGGCCTTTAAAAGTAAATACTAGTTCTCTGTCATGTGCATTGATGAGCATCATAAGACACAGTGAGATCACATTTATTGCTACTTACGTGTATTATTTTTTTCTCTTCCTATAGGGGAATTGAGTGGTAGTTCAGACCCATTTAAGGTGAGTTTAACTCAGCACAGCAATGCTGTGTCCTAGCATACTGCGTTGTCCTCAGGATTTTAGGAAGTACTAGACCTTCTACAAAACCTGTTTTGAGGTTCTATTGATGCCTGAGTCAGCTTGTCTAAATACAGCAGTGGTTCTGGAGCCCGCTCCCACAATATGCCTAAATTTGATGGCATAAATGCCTGCACTTAAAAAAGGGATGTGAAAAAATGCTAATGTCAGCCTCAAATGACTTTTCATCATTTTTAACAAAAAACAGTGAATGCTCCCTAAAAGTATTCCATTGGTACATGACAAAGGCCCATCCATTCTGCATCATTGCTCTATCCCTTGTGGCTGTCAACATGTCTTAAAGTTAAAAGGACTCCTAAGATTAACAACTCCAGAATTGAATAGCATTACAGAGGGGCATGTATTATATTTCTATTTGCTATTTTATCTTTGTTATGCTAGTATCTCATCTCAGCTAATTTGTTTGTTTGTTTGTATCCTGCCTTTATTACTTTTACAAATAACGTGGTGAACATATCAACATACCTTCCTCCTCCGATATTCCTCACTAGAACAACCCTGTAAGATGGGTTGGGCTGAGAGAGAGTGACTGGTCACCTAGCTGGCTTTTGTAGCTAAGGCGGGACTTTTAACTCATATTCACTTGTTTTCTAGACTAGTGTTTTAACACTTAGGCCACTGTCACTCAAACTGGCTCGTTTTACTTTTGTGTTGCATAATTTCATTTTCATACCATTCCATTTCATGATGAAAATGTGAAGGAAAGATTGCCATGATTTATGTAACACCTAATATATCTGGGTGTGGTATATTCTCCTCAGTATAACAATTCTGCTGGAATCAACTATGAAACTCTGGGCCCTGAGGAGCTTCGTAGTTTGCTAACTACAGTGAGTACCTAGCTCTGTTGCTTTCTGTTTAGTGATTCTGTATGCTATTGCTTATTTTCAGTTAATAGAAAGAAATTGATGCTTATTTGTTTGAAAGTAAATGCTTGCCCTTAGGAATGCTGCATAATTGGTCATTCGAGACTGTGCAGTGCTTAACATTTTGTTTGGAAGAGACATTACAAAAGGAAGATACATCCCCTTATGGCCTTTTGAAGTGATTTAAGGTCTCTTCAATCCCTTGAAGCTGCTAAATAATATTTAAAGTGGATAGGTATTCTTTATTATGGACTCGATATTCATTTAACTACAGCAATGTACAGTTGCTGCTTTATTGAATATGAAAAATGGAAGGAACCCAAGCAAGATTTTGTTGAAATGAAGGTCAAATGATGCTAAGGAGTAGGCAGGTAGTATAAGGATTAATGAACCTAATCAGGACTAAGAGAGAAATAAAGGGTGGTGTGCAAATACTGAGGCCTATTATTGTGGAGATATGATCTGCTGGCCTAATTAAAGTGCGTAGCTACTTAGGCTGATTTTTATTATATTTTATCCTGGAAAAGCAACAAACTTGCAGACGGCGGTTGTCCTTCCCCAGCTGGAATATGCTCCTTGTCTGTGGATCTGAGAGTTAGAGTCCCAATACATTTGGAAGGAGAAAAGAAGTATAGTTCTTTTTAAAATTCCCATCTCAGTTGAGCTGCTTTAAAAGGAGATTTTCCTCTGCATTGCATTCTTGCCTTTTCCAAGTAGAGTCCTATACAACTTTTTGAGACTAGGCATTGCTCCTTTTAGATCTTCCAAGATGCCCCCCATGAGGCTTACAGAATTCTGCCTCACTTTCTCCCCTAGCTTCTCTTTTTTTTACTCCCCATTTTCTATATTTTTACCTGGTTGTGTTTACTACTATCTTCTTAGCCAGCCTGTTGCTGAAAATTCATAACTGCATTTGCAGTCCTGTCTGAAAATCAAAATATTTACATTCTGAAATAGTTGCTTTTTGAATGTTAAAGAATGAGAACTACCCATCTTCTGATGCACTCACCACCCTACTAACCAACCTTATGTATGGTCCTTTTTCTGTAGCAATGTGGGGTGATCTCTGAACATACCAAGAAGATGTGTACACGGTGAGAACTACCTTCTCTTAATTTTTGGGTGCCTTTTTGAGTTGCTTTGGATGCTAGTGCAAATGTCTCTAGGTCACAGATTTGCCCCATTTGCAGTGACTAGTTTGGAATCTATTTGCTTGTGATTATAGGAACTAATCTTTTCACTCGTGTTCACTCAAAACAGAATTTACACTTGGGGAGAAAATATGCATTGAGGGGAATAATTTTTTTTTCCTTTGGCAAAACTTGCCACCTGACTGAAGCCATATTATTGGAAATTATATTGCAGAAAAATGTTGAAGAAGGGGTTGGGAAGGGAATTCTTTCCGTTTTAATTTAACCTTGTAACTTGAGGAAGGATACCTTGCCTACAATAAAGTATCTCTTGATAATCCTGATATTTCAAATATTAAAATAAAATTAGCTTTTAAATGCATTTTCAAAGATTCTTTTGGAAAAGATTCTTAACTGTGTGCAGATGAATAAGAAATTGGCTTTAACTAGCTTCTTAGGAGAAATTCAAACATTTGGGAACTACACAACAACTGTATAAAAGCTTTCCACACATTGTAATTTTTTAACCATGAATTGGGATTCCATGCCTGATCAAAAGCTAAAATATTTTACTCACTAGGAAAGTTTTGAATTACGGTACCTTTTCAAACAAATACATTTTATTATAAAGCACCAGCTTTCAGGAGCTTCAACCTACTTTATCAGATGCAGGGAATGGCTTAACATAGGATTTAAAAACATAGTCATGAGATGGGAGAAGGTATTAGAAAACAATGATTACACGGATGAAGGTTTCATGGGGTACAGATTATAAATTCCTATCAATTAACCATTGTTCTTTGTTAAAAACAGTGTTGAGGCTTTCTGAGTTAAGTTGCAAATCATTGATGTTCAGTGTTCAGCTGCCTCCCACCCAGTTTCTCTAGGAAAGTATTTTTGTTACAAAACAACGACATTAAGATTTATAATGGATTATCCTGGGAGATCAAAATGCTGCAATGCTTTGTCCTTAATTCAAGTCCTGATGTCAGACTTGGCTCATTTAGTTCTTATGTACAAAGTCCAGTCTATTAGTCCTGTCTAAAAGTCAAAAGGGGACTTCTGGCAGTTGATGGCATGCATGGCATTAGAGGAACAGCATATGAAGATACCTATGAAATTGATACTTCGCCTGTTGCACATCTGTTTCTCATGTTATCTTTCTTCTGTTTCATTGGGAAAATGTTTTCAGATGCAAGTAGAGTTGCATGTTGGCTGGAAAATTTTGGGAGTTAAAGTCCGCATATCTTAAAGTTGCTAAGTTTGAAAATCAGTCATCTATGTGAATATGTTGGATGAGGTCATTTCATGGCACAGAGTGCAGCATCAGTATGCTGATGATACCTAGTTACATACCTCGATCCCTGGCTGAGCAGGTGATGCCATTTTGGTGCTAATCCAACACCTGGAGGTTACGAGGGTCTGGAAGGGAAAGAACTAGCTCCGTTCAACCCTGCAAGACAGAGTGATTGTGGGCTTTAATTCCCTGTACCCCAGCCCAAAAAAGGTTAGCCAAGGTCTGCCATCTATTGAAATACTGTAACTTGAATCCCCCCGTACTTAAAAACAAATTCAAATTCTGCTTCTAGAAAAAGTTTTTAAAAAAATAGATTGCATACATATATAACATAAGTTTAGCAATCTGTATTTCATATAACTTAGTGTATTTAATTTTCTCACAAGATGCTGCTGAGACTCTACCCTGGGAGGTTAAAACTGTTCAGCATCCAGTTGTTTAAGACTTGGCTTGTTTTTGCTTCCTGGTTTTAAAGTCTTCAGATCCCAGTTATAAAAAAGAATGATTTGTTTTCAAAGAAAGAATTTAAAAAAATAGCTACAATTCTGGAGAATCTGAGAATCTTACTAGATTTTGTCTTGCTAGTAGATAGCCATATGAAAGCAATAAATCATTGTTTCAAAAACAGACCAGGATATTCACAATATATTTTCCAGGTCTAAGCATTTGGTTGTTCCCTTAGATTTTTTGACAGTGTTAATCCCCTACTTCTAGAATATTGATGGGTTAGCATTATGGGCATAGAAACAGCAGCAAGCATGTATTTCACAACCTGTGAGGGTTCTCTAATCTCGTTCTTTGCCTGAAGGTCTCTTCGCTGCCCCCAGCACACTGATGAACAGCGGAGGTCAGTCAGGATCTACCTCCTAGGATCCTCTGCGTAAGTATAATTAGGATGAAAGGAATGCAGAAGAGAAACTCTTTTACTCCAAAATATATTTCATACTATTTAACTGTATGAATGTTGCTGAATTTTGCTAACTGCATAAATGAAGCGGAATAACTTTCACTAATTTACTGCTTTGCTAACCTACTATTTTCTTGGTTTCTTTCTGAGCCCCAGAAAACCTTACATTGATACTCTTGGGTTTTCAGAGTTAGGCATATCTCATCCAGAAGTTTTCAAGCATATTTTTCTGGGTTAGAAATCCATTCTAAAAGAAATAAAAAATATAAAAGTAGTGGAAAATGGAAGGAAGGAGGAAATAGCGCACCCTTTTGGAACTTCAAGAATGCCTGGCTGTTGTTCTCTTAAAACAGTCTCTTCTTAACTTTCCTGATCTAATAGCACATTTCAAAACATTTTGTTTTCTTGTTCATTGATTTAACCCAAACTCTGCATTGACAGAATCTACCTTTGTAGGATTTTACTTCTTTAGGTTGTAAGTGAACTTTCAATTGCAACCTGCAGTATATCTTCTGCAAAGCTCCAAGATAGCATGGTGAAGCCAAGTATATATTTGCTCATAATTAAATGTGTCAAAATCTTGCAAGATCAGCCATTTTTCATGAAAATCTTGGAGATTGCTGAAATCTCATGTGACTTGAACCATTTGATTTTTTTTTTTATTTTGGAGTATCCAGGCCGTCACATGAGATTGATTGCTGGCCTTAGAGTATACAGTTGAAGTAAATTACCAGAGGAGGAGAATCTGAGTTGAAAAAACGACCTAAGTGTGTGGGCTGAAATGCTGAGCATTTAGTAAAGTATAATTAAGTGCTTTCTTTGAGAGACAACAACATTGAATGTGGATGGACAGTTGAAGGCAGCGTCTTTTCTGCTTTTTCTTTCTGACAGTATATGACAGGCAAGCACAGCCTCTTTCTGTTCTAGAAATGCACGTTGTCTTTGTAATAGTGGGATTGCCAGAAAATGCAGGTGGGTCTAGGGCAAAATAATGATGTGTATTTAAGTGTAAATAAAATTAGAATATTAACATAATTGATTAACATTGGCAATTAATCATTGTCTTCTATCTTTCATATGACACTAGCATTTGGAGGTGCTGTAGAACCTCCTTCCTCCTTTATTGAGACTGCCTCTATCTCTACCAGTACAGGTTAGATTTCTACAGGTTAGCTATTGCTGCAGTTAAGATAATTGACCTTAATCTTTTCCCCTTTTCATATATTTTTTCCTTTACTTAGCTCACTTCCTGAAACGGAAAGCAGCGTGGAAAATGATAGCTTTGATGTGGCAGAGAGTCAAGCTCTCATGAGTCGGCTTCAATGGGATGGTTCTTCAGATATCTCTCCTTCTGATTCAGCTTCATCAAAAGCAAGTAAGAATGTTTATAGCTTCCTGAGAGAGCAGGCAGAGGTGATAATGGCTTTCATCTTAAATTCTGGGTCTCAACTTTCAATTGTGAAACTGTAAGAGTATCACATTGTACTGATGAACATAGAAGGAGCAAGGACATCAAAGCATTATCACTTAGGACATCTGGTTTATCTTGTTCATATCTATGCACATGGGATGCTAACTATTGTCAGCACTAGATGCTAGTCAACCTTTCCTCTAATTCTTAACATCAGAATGTGTTGCAGTAGCTCTTTTTGTGCAGTTTGAGTTGTTGGATTCCACCATGCTATTTGCAATACTGGCATAACATGATTGTTGAATGCAGACAGCTCCAACCTTTAGGAATATGATTGAGGGGTTTCCACAGGTTGCCAAAGAATCTAATGGTTCCTTCATAAAAACTTATGGGCAGACTACTTGAAAAAAATATTCTTAGCTTCTTTTTAGCTATGATCAGTTAATGCATTGGCAATTATTTGTAAAGAAGATTCTGTCCATAAGCTCTATCAAAAACAGGTACACAGAGACATTGTTGCTGATTACCTCAATGAAAGCAACTTCCCTGTTCTTTCAGACTACATAGTCTGCATTGCAAACTACATAGAGGCACAGTAAGAAAGGAAAACCCCAACAGAACTAGTAGTCCTCTAAATGAGGTGGGGGGTTGTGGTCCATTGAAGTTTTTGTTAAAATGTTAATCTATCATCCTCTTTATTTGCTCTGCTATCTGAATCCTGTGAGCATTCTTGGTCTGCAACATCTAAAAGCCACAAGGTTTTGATCACTGCTCCATTTGTTAAGAAGTTGACAGAAGCCCAGTAGGCAAATTCTTTTAAGTAATAAACTGAAGTTGATATAAAAGTATATGAAACTTACTCTTTTTTACTCACACTTACACCAAGTGCAAGTGTGGCAAATCAAATTGACAAAAGAAAGTACAGTCCAGTTTTAATATTATCACTGTAGATGCCACTTTAATGAAAAATATTTTTATTTGATAAAAGGATTGTAAATACTGACTCATCAAATTGTATGTTCTCTGGCTTGCTGAACTGTAAAATTTATGCTGCGTTGTATTAATGATGATGGTAATTATAATACTGCGATGATTTTCCTGGACATGCTCTTTACTTGATGTCTTGTGTGTGCAAATGGGCCACACAGATTTGACAGCAGAATTCATCCTTTCATGACAGTGCTTTTCAATGGAAGTGATTTAGCCTTTCAGCTTGAGAATGGACAATGAGAAGTTTTTCAAAGCATTACAAATTGCTGCCCAGGCAAAATTAGCATATACTCAATGAAGGACAAGGAAGTTATTTGAAAAACAGGACTGAAAACAGGCAGGCACAATACTTAAACATGCATTCTTTTTCTTCCCACAATAGGTACAAACAACTCTGAATCTCGAAAAACCAAAAAGAAGAAACCACACATGAGCCTGGTAGGAGGTGCTCCAGGAATGAGCTCCAGTAAAAAGAAACTGAAGTCTAAACCACTTGCCCCTCCTACTCCCAGCCTCTATGATGACATAAATTGAATAATGCTGGACTGAGAAAAACAAGGAGGGCCTCTAGAATCTGTTCTAGTTTCTTTCTGACCCAGATCAGGAGACAGATCTGGCTGGTATCCTCTCAAGTGGTCCCTTGCGGACACCCTTTACAAGAATTAACTGTGAAGATAGATGGCTGCATGTGTCCACTGCCTTCCTCTCAAGCCTCCTACACACATGGCATAGCCCTATGCTCACCAGATGTATAATGAAAGACTAGACTGCTTTGGGGAGAGTGAGCTCCCACCACTTCTGGGAAAAAGGGATGATGGTGATTTGAGGAGGGCCTTAAAGGTGGATAGCACCTCCATCAATCAGGGAGGAATTGGTCTCTCTCCTTCTTCCTGTTTCAATTTCTATTTATTGTGATGTTAGTGGTTGTTCAATCATGACTATATATATGGTGGCATCATATTTGCTTAGCAATGCTAGATACTGAATTGGCAGGGCTGGGAGCATCTATGCGTATAAACCTGCCTGCTCTTTTGTTGATTTTAAAGGGTATGGCAGAAAGGAGAGGAATCAGTGCCCACCCTTTTGTCTTAAGTGTCTACTCCAGTGGCCTCTTTGTTGTCAAGAGAAGTGGCACAAAATTATAGATCAGCCTCTTCCTCTCTGAGGATTTTGCCTTGTTTAGCTATCCTAACATGCTGAGATGAGCAGAGAGGGTTGAACAGATGTTGCTGTTGTCACTATTGTTTCCTGACACTATGTGCTTCTTCACCAGTAGCATCCCTAAAATCTTGTACAAAACAAGATTAAGAATCTGGGATTGCATTCTTCCCGATATATGGATATCAGGAAGCTGGTGAAATAGTTAACTTCCTTACTTGTGCTTGGATACAAATCTCTATTTATCCAATCTTGATGAGCCAATACTCCAAGACATGCATTACTTTATATACATAAATTAATACACATTTTAAAACATCCTTGACAATTGGCTGTAAATTTGAGTTACTGAATTTTGAAACAGCTCTATTTAAAAACATCTCATTGAATCCAGGTAGGGAGATTGTGCTCTATGACCTGCTAGCTATGATTAATTTCTTTTTAACTTAGTATGTTTAAAATACTAAAACTGTGCTGGAGTATTAGGGGCAAAATCAAGAAAGTGATAATGGGATGGAGGGAGAATATATGCTTCTTCTTTTTCTTTTCTTTTCTTTTCTTTTCTTTTCTTTTCTTTTCTTTTCTTTTCTTTTCTTTTCTTTTCTTTTGTTAATAGTTTTACTATTTTCCCCTTACCCTCTCCCACCCCCCCAAAATATATTTTCCCTCCACTTCATTCCTTCTCTGTTTAGTCTTTTTACAGACAACTGCTGTTTTAAATCTAGTGCCATAAATCATGATGGTCTGATGATTGTATAAATAGATGCTAGAAATTGTAGTACTACTTCTAGGGAATATTGCCTCTGCTTTTTGCCTCCGCTTCCTGAATCTTTACAATGTGTACAACTACACAGAAGCCATGTAACCATTTCAAAATGTGTGCCCTCTTTTATTCCAAAAGTATGCACATGAAAAGGATTGTTTATTGTATCTACCCATAAGTCTAATTTGCTGAAGCTTAACTGTTTCCTTCCTAATGTGAGAATATTTGTAGCTAATTTCTACAGTAGTAGAGGATCCAAATTTCTAATAACAACTGCTTGAGGCTGTTGCCTGGATTGAGGTGGCTGACAACTTTCCTTTCCTTCCCTTCCCTCTCTTTGTTCCTAGTAACTAAAAAAAGTCCTTGCTCAAAAGATGGTGGAGAGAAATTCCGTGTTTTCCACTGTTAAAATCTATAGCTCAATTACATCAGGGAACACGTTCTAAAAAATCCCCACCAACTGTCCTGAAGTGAAAAGCTTTCAGCACATGCAGTACTGTTTACAGGAAGAATCTCTAAGGGGCTGCCAAGTTCTTTCTTCCTTCCCAGAGTTCCACATGCTTTTCTGGTGCTGTTACATGCGGGGGCAAATTCTGTTTACCATAGTGCTTGTGTTAAGGCATAGATGCTAGATCAGTTTGCTGCTTCTGGTCCTGACTGAAAGATATGTGAATGTCCCAAATTGCTTCAAGTGTGGAAATAGCAGACATAGGAAGCCAACATTACTGAGGTTGGTCTTCTTTATTTGCCATTATATACTTGGGCAAAAGGTATGTTGCAAAGGGAGTATTCTGGGACCAAGATGGGCTTTCCTAAAAGATCTTGCTGGACAGTGGTAGAAAACCTAGCTTTGTGGCGCTCTGTGTTAAACAAGGAAAACCTGTTTGCAGGAATCTTGATCTTTTTCCCTTCATCTGATCACAATCTACAAAGCATTACTCCTTTATTGCCTAGACCAGTCCCCATCCCTCAGTCCATGGACTGGCCACAGCATGCCAGCAACCGAACCATGCAAAGAAGCAAAGTCCCATCAGTGGGATGCAGGCAGCATGCAAAACCACATTCCCTCTGGTCCATGGAAAAATCTTTCTCCATGGAACTGGTCCTTGATGCCCAAAAGTTTGGAGGCCACTTGCCTAGATTTCATAGTTAGCTAATGCTTTTAAATACATGACTCCGTATTCTATGAGAGATACGGATCAGACAATTGCCTCACACCTCCTTGTAATGTAGCTATTTGATGTGATTTGAATCTTTCCAAGGGAGGTGGGAAGTTTGCTGCTGTTCACTGCCTGATAACAAGTAGCTACATACTTAAATTATGTATCATCAAAATGCTGGCTAACTTTACACTATTGCAGTAATGTAAAGATAGCCAGTGTGAAAGAAGAGTAAGAGTAGATCCTTGTTTGTTTCCCATGACTGCAACTCAAGCTTTTGGGATCATGTTTCAGGCAATTTTGGAAGTATAAACTTTGGAGACTTTTGAACATTATTAATTTAGCAAGAGGGAGGACAGAGGTCATTTTATATATGGCTTTGCCCCTGTACCTGCACCCATTATTTTTTAAGGTGGGCCTGTTTCACTTGAAGAAAAAAAAACCTGTATTCTATCATGAATGGATTAATGAGAGTTTTTTAATTTGTTGATGATGTATAAACTGCACCTATGTGATATTTTTGAACGTGCAGAAATCACTGAAGAAAGTACTGTACTGTGGTCTCTGATTTTTTAAAAAATGTTTTATCTCTATAATCTCAGCCTGTACAGGTAGCTAGATACTTTAAAAAAAAACACCTGTCAAATCTGTATTTTTTTTCTTCCCATTCATGGATTGTGAAATGCTTGTGTAAATAAACTGTAACTCTGCTTGGTACTGATTAAGTTATTCGTGTCTTTACATGTTTTGAGAGAAAGGGAATTTTTAAAATGTTTTGTAATACATTACAGTAATACATATGATTTACTTAAAATGCACTGTGAAATCAGATCTTTCAAATAAACTAGAGCCCCAAGTTTGAAAGAAAACGCTAATTATTCTACTCTGAATTGCAGTTCCTAAAGATACTCAGAAATACCATTTTTTCCTTCTCTGGATCACTGTATATATTCTTTTAAAGATTGGAGTCCTTTTTAGTCTTTATATTGAATGCTAAAGCAGAAGCATAAAATGAATACAACAGTATAAATAATTTGAAGACTGTCTCTGAATTTATATAACATGCTAGAGAATACTAGGAGAGTTGAAGATGATTTTTGGTTCACTGTGTTGTGGGAACTCTTTCATTGTCCTAATATGTGATGCAACCCATCCCTTTAAATTGCTTGCTTACATATCACATATGTTATTTGAAAACAGCAACTGCAGTTTCTTAATCTTGGCTTGTGAATCCAGCCAATGTTTGGATTGCACTTTGTACTTTTAACAAGTGGACAAAATAGGTTAAACAGAATAGTGCTGTACAAATATGGATTTTAGAATTCTATAAATACTTTTAATTTCTCTGAAATGAATTTTAACACTAAACAAAGGCTGGCTTACCTAAACTAATCATTCAGTTGACAAAAATTAACTTTACCAATATAGAACTTGGATTTCAACAGAGTACCTTATTTATACAAATACAAACATTTTAAAAAAACATCTGACTTCTGATTTGGCATCACGATGAGACAGTCGGGGAAGTAGCGGGCTCTGATGAGCCCCACGAAAACCTGGACTGACGAAATGCTGCCAATGGGTCTTCAGACCAGAATCATCCTGCAGGGACGGGGAAGAAAAAGAGGCACCTTGGAAGACCAAGAGGAACAGGCAAGTTCCTCAAAGGTCAGAGGAAACTATGACTCGGCGGCAGGGGATGGCAGCCATTGCGGCTGTTGCAAAGCTGGGGCAACCAGATTAAGCATTGAGCAGGAGGGATGAATGGAACAGAGTTTTTGGAACCAGGTAAGTGGCAGCCAACCCATAGCTTGAAACAACAAGGAAAACATTTTTTTAACTTCAAAACCCCAAGCGATGAAACAGCGACTAATGAGCGGGGGAGGGGGGTGGAGAAAAGAAGAGTCTGAAGCACAATCTTAAAGGGATAAAAACCCAATGGAAAATTTAATTTTGAACAAAATTATTTGGAAACTTTAAATAATCAGAGAAATTGCCCCAAGATTGGTTAAAGAATCGGAAAGAAATAAATAGATCCGTTCTTTTTCGAACTTTAAGAAAATTAAAGAGAATGGACAATAAGTTTTAAAACAGAAAAAAGAAAAAAAAGTGAGAAGAGCTGTTTAAATTTGAACTGGACTATAAAATTGTTTTGATATTTTTAAAAGCTAAAAAGAAATAGAGAAGCCAAATAAGATTGTTGATGTAGACTGAAACAAAATGGATACTTGTTTGACATTTGGTAATTGTGGACTGCAGAGAGACATCTTCAGGAGTAAAAAGGAAAAATTGCAACTTGGTCTTTGTTTTGGAAAAGTGTGAACTTTACAGATAAGAGCTGTGAGAACTTTTGGGAGAGGATTTCTTTCTCTTCAAGTGGCTTGACTTTGAGGGAAAAAAAAGGGGAATACAACGGAACTTATAATCGGAACAATACTAACTTAAAAAGAATAAAATGGCGCAGGAAATTAGAGAAATTAGTAAATTGATGTACTTGCCATGGAAAATGGAAATAAGAGAAATAATTATAATGTATGGAAGACTAAAATTTGAGGACATAAAAGCTGAAATGGAGCACACGTAAGCAGACAGGAAAATGAAGATGGAAAAGCAAAACACAGAGATTGAAAATAAAGAAAATAAAGACAATATAATTAAATATGAAGAAGTTATTGAATATGTGGATAGTAATAATAAAAAGGAGGTTCCTAGAGATTACATTGGGATTCACAATGAAAAAAAAAATAAAGATGATGCTGGGATTAACAGTAAAAATAAGATGATTATGCTGGGATTAACAGTAAAATTAAGATGATTATGCTGGGTTTAACAGTAAAAATAAAGATGATTATGCTGGGTTAACAGTGGAATAATAAAAGAAAAAGATTGAAAGATATCAGGGAATATAGAGTTAAATAGAAGAGTCCAGGACTTTGATTTAATGATTATACTGAGATTAATAATGGTAAAATAAGGAGAAAAGAAAAAGGGTAAACAACAGGATAGAGTAAAAGAGGGGAGAGAGAAACGAAGATAGAAAGAGAAGAATATGTTACAGATACTTAGAATTGAAATATAGATGGAAGCGAAAATAAACAAAAATTAGATTATGTAAAGAAAATATATCAATGGATATAATGAATTAATTTTTATTGAGATGTTGAATGATATTGAGAAAATTGATGGCTGTAATGGGATATTTTTTAAATATAACAATTGTAATAATTTGAATATTTTTAATAATACATTCATTTAAGCAAAAAGAAAAGAAAATTGAAATGATACAGGATTATAATTTACTAAATAAGGCTCATATAACGGGTTTTTAGATAATGGTATTGTTAAATAGACAGAATAGGGAAATAATTGTGAATTGTATTATGTTGTGTTATTTGAACTAAACTTTGTTTAAATGTCAAATTGGTATATTTTCAAGATTACAGATAAGACTTAAATTTGAGGCAGTAATAAATAAAGATTTAATGGATATTATATGAAGTAATAACAAAATGTAAGGAAATTTTAGAAATGGAACTAAGGTCTAGAAATATGAACGTTTGAATTGTATTGTAAATAGTGAGTATTTAGGGTAAGAATTGTGAAATGTATTATGAGGTATTAATTGAATTAAGATTTAAAGTGGATTAATAAAAGGGTAATTGCTTTGATCAAGTTAATATGAGTTAATTTTTTATAAGATGATAATACTTGAGATTTATGATAAGTATTATGGCAAAAATAGAAAATAAATTTTTTTGTTAAATATAAGCAAAAAGTTGAACAAATTTACGACCGGATCAAAAGTTCCGAAAGATGTATAGTATGTTTATTTCTGTGTTTTAAAAAATAAAAATAAAATTTATTTTTAAAAAAACACATCCAATTTTTCTGTGGTTATTATTGCAGATCTTCATGATTGTTTTTGAAAGATTTCCTGATGTGAAAAACTTGTATAATAAGTAAACTTTGCTATGGAAATCTTTATTTTCTAGAACAGACTTGCAAGTATATTCAAAAAGTCATTTAGAAATATTTTACCTGGTTTCCTATGAATAAGCATTAGCATAATGGCCCCCTCTAACCATTCAAATTATTTAGTTATTTATAGGTTTGCTTTTACTTTCCCTCTAGTCTTCAATTTAGAATGAATGCACAGAAAAGACAATTTCCAGCAATATTTATACATTTTTTCTTTTTTACAAGAAGTATACATTTCAGACAACTTATCAAGCAAAGATGTACTTAAAATTGGAGCTATACAAATTCCCCAAGAGTACTTTTTAGTGTACAGGAACACAAATGGAGTACTTCTTTTCCAACAGCAATGTCGTTTTTCTTGATTTAGACAACTTCTTTGGAGACAGCCAGTTGTGTCCCTATTCATGTACATGCATAGTTACTTCACTGCTAACTGTGTGCATGCCCACAAATGCAGTCCTGAAGTAGCTAGAAAGGTTAGAAAAAAATGACTTAACAAAGAACAACTTTGTACACATTCTTATATATTCCAAAGCATCTAGCAAGCCTCAGGTCAAAAAACATTTCTGTTAATCTGTTCTTAATGCCTTGATTTTAGAAGTTACAGCAGTTGAAAGCATTACAAGGTAGCTTTGAGCAGCATTTAGACATTTTTGCTTGGCACCAGTAATTAAAATGGATGTTTAAGTCTGCAATTTAACATGAGTTTTCCTGTAGCAATGATGTCTGAAAACATTATATTCCTCTTGACCAATAAGATTGCTTACAACTTTGGGGCTAATTTAATATTTAATCCTGTTTTTAAAATACATTTCTTTCCAACGGAAAGTCCAGCTCTCAGTAATAATTGTCTGTTGTAGCTCAGACTCTGGGAATTGTAGCAATGAATTCCATGGCAGTAACCTAACTTTAACACTTTGATTAACTCCTATCTACAAGAAAATTTATTTGAAGTAATCATGCTTCAAAGAGAATAGAATCAATGGAGTTTAAAACTATAACTAGATTAACCTACATATGAATAACATTCAAAAATATTGACAGCAGACAGACTTTTCTTCTGTTTGACTGGGCAGGCATATGTCAACATATATCTTACCTACAAAAGGTAAACAAACTGCCTAAACAGTTGATAGGAAGCTCTAAATGTAGCTGTTACCTTTTCTCAAGCAAGCGCAAAGTGTACCAAATAGGCTTCTAACTTGCAATCTCAACTCACTGCTTTACCTATCAACATGCATGCATATTTCTGGCAGGGACTGACTAAATGTGTAGTCCACAGTTAATGTACAGCCTGATATTTTCAGAACACAGTTCAAAAATACCTGATTTTGAGATATTAATCTATGTGAACTGCAGTACATATTCCATTTGTTCCACTCATTGGCATTCATGAAGTGCACTGGGTCGTTGCTTTACCGCTAGATAATTGGACACAGTGGAATTAATAAAAGAAATGTGCATCAAGATCATTCCTTCCATGCTTGTCCAAGAAGCAGCAAATTAATCAGGCAAACACTTAGGCTAAAAATCCTCCTCTACTGGGGGATTCGAAAGATGTCCAAGGGCATATAAAACAGGAATTGGATTTCAAGCCAATCGTCAATAACTTTCATATCATTGTAGAATTAGATGTATGAAGAAAACTGGTGTAATCAGTCAAATTGTTCTTAGAGACATAGATCATGGAAGAGAATTACGTTTTAAGTGAAAATCAAGTAATGGAAAGAAGAGGAACTAATGATGCCTTATTCTTCATGTGTCATATCTCCATCTTTTACTAATGTTTTCAAAAATATTCAGGCATCACCACAGAAATTGTAGAAATTAAGTTAAGATTTTGTTTTCTTTTTCAAATGTAGAGCCTTTTTTCAATTTGTGTAGAATTCTTAGTAAGAGCATTTCTTGGTGCTGTAGGTTATTAAGAAGTGAGCATATCAGATAAAAAGCATTTTGGTTGAAAAGGTTGCTGAATTTTTTTTGCCCCATAGCTGCTCACCGTCCATACATCCCAAAAACAAGAAAACTAAAAAATACAGTCACTCCAACCAAGGAAATGGTGGCAGGCGCTGTGAATAATTGGCGGTAGTTGATGCGGAAATACCAGATCACTGCTAGCATCAGCATAAAAATGGGCATCATCAAGTCACTCATGCTCAAAGTAATACCCCCAGCTTCCGATGGTGCTACCACAGTGTCAGGAATGGCAGAAACCGTCTGGGAGAGATGACAGTGGATTACACAATTGTCCAATATATTGAGGGACTGCAGAGTCCGTGCCTGGTCTTGGAGCAGCTGACCCTGGTAGATAAATTTCATCTGACTTTCCTGGCCTGGAAAATATTTGCTTTAGAAAGAACATAGGTAAATAAAAATATCAGTAAAAATGTGGTATCTCATATTTTAATAAACTGATGAGCCGTTATAAGGTAATCAATATGTTATTTCATGATAATGTAGCCAAGATATAATTTATTAATGAAGTGTTTTTATAACACTTTAAACCAATATACTTTTTTTTACACATTTTAACTCACTCATACAATGTTTGTATCATGCACAACATTTATTTTGCAAGTAACTCTGATCTACAAACAACAATGCAATTTCTAAACTTCTTTCCTATTGTGACTATGGTTGTATAAATATTGGTAGTATTCAACTTATAACAGTTCATTTAGTCACCATTCGAAGTTATAACAGTACTGAAAAAAGTGACTTACAATCATTTTTCACACAACTGTTGCAGTATCCCATGTCATGTGATTAAAATTTGGATGTTTGACAACTTATAATAGTTGCAGTATCCCAGGTCATGTGATTCCCTTTTGCGACCTTCTGACAAGCACAATCAGTAGGGAAGCCAGATGCACTTAACAACCAGGTTACTAACTTAACCATTGCAATGATTCACTTAAGATGTGCGGCATTGTAAAATGGGACAAAATTTACCAGCAAATTTCTCACTTAGCAACATAAATTTTGGGCTCAACTGTGATCAAGAATGATCAGTACTATATGTCAGAATAATCAGTTACTCACAACAGGTTCAGGGATTTTAGACATCCCCTATGATTCCAAAATGAAAGAAAAAGTACATGGTGATTGCTGAACTGATCTTTATCTGTTTGATTCCCTCCCACACTGCAACAGTTGGAATACTTTTTAAGGTTCTTTCAAATATGTAGGATAAAGTGAGAAAAGTCTTAAACTATACCAAGGGTTCCAAAATCAAATATTTTTGAAAGAGATGATTTACTGTATAAATCTGTATAAATTATACCACATTGTTCTAATCTATTCTGAGATTATTTTTTTTAAACCTATATAATTTTTTTCAAACAAAAAAGGACAGAACACCAAACAAATATATGTTAATATTCAACAGTACCTCTTCAGTATGCCTATGGTGTCTTCTGGCTTTACAATAGCCACTTCTTCTGTATCATTGAGGAATTTGAGACGCACTTTGATGAAGCCTGGGTTTGGCTCACTCTCCTCCATATTGGCTACTGTTTGTGGAATTCCCTGGCTTTCCTGAGAAACACCATCTATTGAAAAGGTCCTTTGTGGCAGGCCCCGGATGTCCAATAGACAGTCTAAAGCAGCATCAGAACCACTGCCATTTTCAACTTGCTCTACCGTAGGACCGGTGCCAGAAGCAGAACCTTCATCTGCCTTTTCTTCAGTATTTTCTGTAACATTCTGGGGCTCAGTTTGTTCAGAAACAGAATTTCCCACATAATTTTCAATGGGGTTCAGATGGATCACTGATGAATCTCCAGTAGCCACGACAGTTCCTAAAAGATGGTTGCTACCATCTGCAACATATGTAGAGAGCCAGGCCAGGACCAAGGCCATAATAAGGACCACTATACCAGCCACCACAGTCACTTCATCTCCCACACCTTCAATTATGGTAATCTCAGGAGGTTCCATTTTTTGGTGTCAGCTAAAAGAGGAAAAAAAGATAGAATTCAGTTTTGGATCAAAGGCTAGGAATAATTTCAGAAAATATTGCATTCAGATTTTGGTGCTATATCTTTTCAGTTAAATCACAAAGAGAGGATTTGTGAGAATTTAGCTATTTTTAGCTATAAAAATGTATCTATCATGCTGAATTTATTTTTTCTTCTGTAAAGCTGAAAACAGTAGAAAGAATTAGTTATTAATTAAGTGTTTCACAAAGGCTAACCAAGTTACTGATTGGTCCTAGATGCGCTATTCATGCAACTATTAAACAAGTTACAAAAATCTTTAAAATTCTTACAATAACATGCAATAATATTATGTAGGTTCGCAGCCTTAAGTGAGAGCTATCTTGTTTCCCCGAAATGGTCTTATATTTTTTTGAACCCTGAAATAAGCACTTGGCCTTATTGCCATGCACTCAAAAGCCCGATTGGACTTATTATAAGGGGATGTCTTATTTTGGGGGAAACAGGGTATATCTACAAATAGCAAGTTATTGTCAAAATTAACTGCTAGTTTAGTTAATAATGTAATAGTTATGGAGATTATCCAGGGTTGTAGATACCTTTGTACAGTCTCTCTATACTACAATGTAAAACTCTGAAATAGGAATTTAAAAAACAGCATTCAAAATTCATTTAATCCATTAATTTTCTTATGCAAAAGCCACTTATTGCAGTAAAAAAAACCATGAAGAAACTAAGGGAAGAAACTCTATAATAGTTTGCTTGGTTAGAATATGCCTAGTGTTGCTAGTTGTGCAACAAAACACAATACTATCTTGATTAGCTGTCAGATGGGAACAACCAGATCCACACTTGAAGAGTACACTTACCGGTGGCTACTTTATTGCTTGAGCCTATTTCACAGGAATCTTCCCAGACTGGCAGTTTGTACCTGGGCCAGATTAGATAAAGTTGTATAACCTTCAAGGGAAGGGCAGATCTTGCCTCCTGTGTCCATAAAAGGATTTGAAACTAATTTCCCACTTGGTTCTTTCCCTGGCTAGGCCAGTCTCTCTCTGACATTAAAGTTTGACATTATCAGCAATAGAATAAAAATATTGTGACATAAATCAGGGATCTCCAATCCCTGGTCCATGGACCAGCACTAGTCTGCAGCAACTGGACCGTGCAAACAAGTGAAGCTCCATCCATGGGATGCAGGTAGCATGCAAAACCATGCCCCCGCTGGTCCACAGAAAAACCTCTCTCCATGGAAGCAGTCCCTAGTGCCCAAAAGGTTGGGGGCCGCAGACATAAATAATTAACACATGAATTTAAATCATTTTTTCTTTTGTTTGAAAATTTATGATCTCTCAAAATTGGAAAAAACATGCATAATAGAACTCTGAATTTATTTTTATTTTTAGATTAGTTTTACTCTTTTATTATTTTTATAAATAACTCATGGTGGTGAACATACCTAATACTTCTTCCTCTCCTATTTTCCCTATAGCAACGAACTTGTAGGTGAATTGGAATAAGAGTGTGATTGGTCTGAAGTCACTCAGCTGGCTTTCATGACTAAGGCAGGCAAGAATTCACAGTCTCCTGGTGTCCAGCCTGGTAACAATACACCAAACTGACTTTCTATTTAAAAAAATAAAATTTAGAATAATTTTTATTTAGCATAATTATTATTACGAATAATTCAGTCACTCAGAAACAGATTTTCTAACCAAAGTGATTTTTTTTTGTCTAGATCACGGGTGTCAAACTCGATCGTGTGACAGTTGGATTATGGCATATTGTGACGTTTTTTGCCTTTGCAGAGCCAGAGTGGGTATTGCCTGCATATGACATATCTGGTCTACTGGCCCTCCATTTCACAGGCCTAGGACTAGAGGGCCTGAAAAATCACTGAAATTGCCTAAACTGTTTTCCTATATCTACCTAAATCTTCTTGTTTACTTATCAAGGAAGATGTAGGCTTAATTTATATAATAAGTGGAATGAAGCTCTTCTAATTATCAAATTGTATATATATATATATAATTATTTTCACTTTACAAAGAAACCTCTACTTACAGATAAACATTGCAACAAAATAGCATTTTTAATGGAAGTATTTGAGGTGGATATGATAGAAAATATATCACTGCTTCTGAATTGTTACAGGTGGCCCTCAAGTTATAAGCATGTTTTCAATGACTGTTCAAAATTATAATGGTGCTGATTGCAGGAACTTACCACTGATCCACAGTTGTGACTGTTGCAGGATCCACACAGTCAAGTTATCACAATCCAGGTGCTCAGTGCCTGGCTTGCATTGTAACATCACAATGAGAGTGGTTCTGTGATTGCTATTTGTGACCTTCCCTGTTGATTTTCCATAAACAAAGTCAATGGGGAAGGTGGCAGGGTGGGTTGCAAGTCATTCTCCTAAGTTGCTCCTGCTTTTTCTCCTGGGGAGCCCAATTACAGATCTCATATCCAAAAGCACCTCCCCCCCCCCCCGCCTTCACTCAGCAGTGTGCATCCATCTTCAATACCCCCTACCTGGGATTTCAATACGGCATACCTGACATTTTGAACAATTAGACACAAGAACAGTTTTTTCCTGAACACCATCACTGTGCTAAACAAATACTTCCCTCAACACTGTCAAACTATTTACTAAGTCTGTACTACTATTAATCTTCTCATCGTTCCCACCATCCATCCCTTTCCACTTATGACTATATGACTATAACTTTGTTGCTTGTATCTTTACAATTTATATTGATATTGTTCCTCATTACCTATTTGTACTTATTTGTACCCTGTGACTATCGTTAAGGGTTGTACCTTATGATTCTCGATGAACGTATCATTTCTTTTATGTACACTGAGAGCATATGCGCCAAGACAAATTCCTTGTGCGTCCAATCACACTTGGCCAATAAAAAATTCTGTTCGATTCTATTCATTTGAAAACCAACATAACTGAGATAGGTATTTCCTCTTATTATCTTAGTTATTGAAGTTATTTTAGTATTTATGCAACTATTTTTTAAAAAATTTGATTTATATGCCGCCCTTCTCCGGAGACTCAGGGAGGCTTACAATGCATTAAGCAATAGCCTTCATACTTTTGTATATATTTATACAAAGTCAGCTTATTGCCCCCACAAACTGGGTTCTCAATTTACCCACCTTAGAAAGGATGGAAGGCTGAGTCAACCTTGAGCCTGGCTAGGATTGAACTCACAGAATTACAGGCAGCTGGATGTTAATTGCTGCCTTTAGTAGGAGGCATTAGCCCCCTACGCTACTCAGGCTTCCTATTAGCTTGCAGTGCTCATGTTCTGACTAAAATACTATAAGATATGCTTTTTGCCTACTGTCTTAAAGGCAGAAGAAAGCACTACTTATAGGAAATCCTAAACCAGTTTAGGGTATCTTCTAATATAGGTTAAAAAAAAATCAGCATGTGAGTAGACTGAGGACCTCGGACTTTTCCGTATTGTTAAAATCTAATTCTCAAGTCCAACATAATTCTCAATGCCAATAGTTAGGAATAAAGGAAAATGATTCAACATCTAGAAAATTATATATTTCTCCTCCCACAAACTACAGTAACTACAGTAGATAAAGAAAAGGTCATTAATTGCTATGCCTTGGGACCACACTGAATAGAAAACTGAGGCATGCATTTTGTCCACATCTGAAAGGAAATTTAACTAAATATCTGGACTGATAACAATCAATATTCATGCTTTTTTAAACATCTATCTTCAACATCATCCTCCCCTACTTCTAAGGTAAGGTTAGCACTGACTCTATTCGTCTTCTGAATTTACGGTTTTCTAGCAGGCTCGGGAATCTTTGGGAAATTAGAGAACTTGCAAGGTAAGGTGACTTACTACATATCAATTTTTAAAATACCCCATGGTACGTATTTTATTCTTTTTAAAGTTTAGTTATGTTTTATTGTTCTTTTTATTTTATGCCACTCAGAATCACATTTGTGAGATAGGCAGCTATTGACTGCAACATGTAAGTATGTATAGTTGGGAGATTTCTTTTCCAAAAGAGAGGCTACTAAGAAGCTAATTTTAAGTAGATTTTTTTGTGCCTATACACATTGGGTCATTGTTTTTAATGTTATTATTAATAGTTTTGCGTATAATAAGAGAAAATACAAACTAAAAGGAAAACTAGAAAGAATAAAAGGTTATTGTTTGATATGTCTCATCTTACCCTGCCCTTTTAACCATTTTTCTAAATCTATCCATTATTTCTCCCACTACAAGTTCTGCCTTCCCATTCATTTGCCTGCCAAATTCTAAGGGCAAAAGTCCCTCCTCCAGCAATGCTGCCTTTTAAAAACACAGTTCCCCATGTGTCAGCCCAGCCCCCCCCCCCCCCCCGCCCTTTCAATGCTCGGTAATACGTGTGAAGGGAGGCAATGTAGTCCGGGCTGAGAGACAAGTATGGCAGCGCAAGAAAAGGCCTCCTTATAACACAAGAGCATCGATATCATAATTTAAAAGTAGCGCGGCAGAGAACACAACAAAAGGGAGGAAAATCTCCATTTTTATTTGGAGGAGGAGAAGGGGAGTCCCATAAAAGGGTCACTGAGGGAGCTCGGGGAGGGGGGGGGGCTCTGAAATAGGGCCAAACTATGCGACTTTTCCATTAGCGGAAATAAGATTTTATTTTTATTTTTTTTAAGAGGTGCAGGAAAAGCTGAAGCGTTGGGGGCGCAGGAACCTGTCACTCACCTTCCTTCCTTAGAGTCTCTTCCTCCAGCTTCCCAAAGGGGAGACGTCACCAACGACCGCTGACACGTAGTTGCGAGGCGCACAGGAGTGTTCGGCTGCAGAACTGGTTGCTATAGCAGCGGCTACAGAATCATAGGCCTGTGATGCGATAAGCACGCGACGGGATCGCTTAACTTCTTTACTAGTTATTTTTCCTATTTACAGTTTATACACATCTATCTATCTCTGTGTGTGTATACACACACACACATATATATACATATATATATTACTATAGTATATATAGTATATATTTATAGTACATTTATAGTATATATCTATAGTACATTTATAGTGTGTGTGTGTGTGTCTGTCTATCTATCTATCTATCTATCTATCTATCTATCTATCTATCTATCTATCTATCTATCTATCTATCTATCTATCTATCTATCTATCTATCTATCTATCTATCCTCTTCGGAGAGAGTGAGAGCCAACATAAAGGGGGTGGGAAATAATCCCATTTAATTCCTTTGTCCCAATATTGCAGAACAGAGCGACTTTCATCATTTTAAGGCTGCGAAGACCAGGCTTGGTCATTAGATGGCAGAAAAGCGGTTTTTGCAACAAGATCAGCTAATAGGATTCTGAAGGCGTTGATGCTATTTTTCTTCTACTGAAAAAGAGCCCATAAAGAGGTGGAAATTCTTATTCAGGTTTCATTTCATTTCGTTTTGACTTTTTAAAGGTCTTCACTTCTAGGTACCAAGATTGTGTTTTTCTTTTTGATAATTGTATCTATGCTTCCTTAATATGTATTTGAATAGATCTATGCTTTTTTAAAATAATTGTTGTGATTAATATAGTTTTGCAAACCCTTTAGAAAGTGCATCGAAAAACTAGTTTCCTCCAAAATAAGACATCCCCGATAATAAGCCCAATTGGGCTTTTTAGCACATGGCAATAAGGCCAAGTGCTTATTTCAGGGTTAAAAAGAATACGAATGTTTTATTTTCAGGGAAACACGGTATTTCCTACCAAAATCCATCAACTGTAGGAAATAAAGCTAATTAGCAACTATGATGAGATGACTATATGCTGTGGATATAATCTCTCATCGCAAAAAGAGAAATATACTTTATTTACTTCAGAAGGAAACATAATCTCAATTTGATAAAAGATGTTATCAAATCATTGACTTTTAAATTTTCTCCATGAAATGGTTATCTTACAACACAAAATAAAAAACTGCCTTCTCTGTTCTATTGACATTCACAAGGTGTGTGTTTGTATGTGTAGTGTATTTCAATACACTTGAAATATTAATTACCCAGTAAGACCATCATCCATTTTTGTATATATATTGTCTTGTGGCTGGTTAGTTTCCAGAAGCCTACACAAGGTTGCCATTAGAGGTCAGCAGAAAACTCCAGCTGAGGCATCTAGGTAAGTTGTCCCCAATTCATCCTCATCTACCACAGTATCTTTATCAAAGGCAGGGGTGTCAATGGTGGCATCACATGACATATTGGGACTTCCCCCGCTCTGCTAAACAGGGTGGGGCCGGGGCCAGCATTTATCCATCTTATGGGCCATGAGTTTGACACCCCAGATTAAGGGCTTCTGATTATATAAGCGAAGACTAATGAAGACCTGTCACTTCCTTCAAGAATATTGCTAGTCTTGAGAACCAGTTGGCATCTCAGCAAGAACAGCTGGAAATAGCAAAGCTCCACCAAGCTCCGTGAAAACCAACCAGTATCTGCCTGCTGGGAGAGCCTGTGCGGTCAAAGCCATCCTGGAGGGGGGGAAGGAAAGAGAGGTGCTTCGTCGATGAGGAAAACACAATTTCTTTGTTAGGTCCAAAGAAAGGTCTCCCAAATGGCAGCAAGTCACAAGCTATGACAATCAGGACAGTAAGATTTGTGCTGGAGCGGTTCATGGACAGAGCATTGAAACTGGGTGAAACAACTTCCAACTTTTATTCTAGAAACCTAACCCAAGTAAAACAATTTTTAAAAATAATCTCCAAATGTTAAGAAAGTGGTGATTGGATACATGGAGAAAGAGAAAGATTAAAGACCCAGATGTGAAAAAAATACCTAATAGAAACTTTAAAATATAAAAAGCCTGGAAAAGATTTAACAGTATTTTATAAAAAGTGATTAGTGGGAGAAACTTTTTTAAAAATTATTTCTAATCCGCGGATTGGTTGATAATCAGCTGTTGTTTTCCCCATGCTGTTTAATGGATTTGGAGCAAATCTTCTAGAGGAGGAAAATTACTGCAACATGGGAAAATGATAATTGTTTAAGATACACAAAGAGAAGGAGTGAAAGTAAGTAACAACTGGAAGGCCACTTGACCTTAATTCTATTTCAGAAGGTGACTTAGATGTTTGGAAATATCTTGTGAGCTTTTTGAAGATCTTTAAGACAAATTGAATTGCAAATAACTAAAACTCTATTTAAATTGTTTACTGGAAGGTGGATTTGAAAGACTTGAGGGAACTTGGTGCGCCATAAAGAATCTATTATAATTACAATGAGCATATTAAGATTAGAAGTTGGAAGACTAATGTTTAATTGTATTATTGTTAGCACTGTGTAAAAAATATATTGACCTAGTCAATACACTGTCCACAAAACATGTTGGTTATTAAAGGAAAAGTACAAATAAAATATGTACAATTAAAAAAAAGAATATTGCTAATCTTGCACGATCTTACAGACTTCAATTACTTTTTTTGTTTTTGTTTTCCAAGGCAATTGTTTCATTATGTAGTACACTGAATATGTTATCTAATCAGGTAAGGAAAACAAGATTAGAGAACATCAAGAACTCCACAGTTCAATTTAGTTCCGCATATATATTTCTTTTATTGGCACAACAATATTTTATTTCAGATTCCAGCCCAAAGATTTAATATCTTCATCTTGATCCTCATATAGCTTGCATCATTCTCTTAACATGTCCTCAGCATATAGACATCATTCCCAGGAATTGACCCCTATTTAGTATTTTCAGCCTATACCTTGATAAAGATAGCAATTACGAATGAAAGTGAATATACCCGTCCCAGTATCATGTTGCAGGATCTAATCTGGGTTGGTCACTGGGACCAGAGATTTTGTCTTCTGAGTTTTCGGATTTCTGCTGGATTCCATCTTCAGGGAACATCTCTCTAGCCAAGAAGAAGTTCCCTGAAGATGAATCTGGAAGACAAAACCTCTGGTCCTGGTTACCGTCCCAGATTGGATCCTGCAAGATAGCAATTACAGGTAGGACCACTCTCACTATTGCCAATGTTTAATTTGTTGCTGCCAAATCAGCTGATGACTATCCCACTCCATCCCACCTTATCCCTGGAAAATCAGGTCACCAATAATTGTCACTACAATTACTATCAGATTCTTAACTGAATAGAAAAATATGTCCAGTGATATTAATCTCTCTATATGTCTATCCTCATCATTTACATTTTTAAGTAAAGATTATAATCAAAGCCAAGCAAACTAAATCAGGATCAATATTAATATATGTGAATACCCACCGTTTATTTAGATGGACAGAATACATCTGTCCAGAATTAGCTGATTGATGAGAATCCTTCATGCCAGAAATATGATAACAATATGCATATATTCTCATTGTGTAAATGAAACTTCAGTATGCAAGAAAATAATTTCCAGCCTGAATCAATCAGACATGCATGTGTCAGTCTCTTAACAAGACTCAATCTTGCATTACAGTCAAAATTTATTCTCATATTTTTCTGCTTTTTCTTCTGGAAGGAGTTCTGCTTTACATTGAAAGTGATACATCCAAGTCATATTTATCTCTAATTACTATGACTACATATCATCCAAGAGCAATAGTTAACATGGAGGTACAAGAATTATGGTTATTAACATAGCTAAAACGTTTGCTTTTTGCAGTTTAATCATTATTTTAGTGGCAATACTAGTATTTCATTACAGGAGGATGGAATCATATCAAATTACTAATTGCTCTCTATTTTGCCATCATATTATTTGACATAACCCTTCAATGGGAGAAATAAATATTCATGCAAAGCAGAAGGCAGTTTCAATTGAGAAATGCCTTCATGGCAACGGATCCCTAACTGCCTTCGAATAGCACAACGAGCTAAATGTTGCAGTGGGCGAGGTTGATTCACCAGGAAAAGAGCTGAATCATAGAACATTTGATGCTCCTGTAAAGACATAAAGTTAAATGTGGTTTTGTTCATATATGGCACTTCAATAGGAAAGTATCAAGAGGCAGACATGTTATACAGAAATTATTATAAAAGTTCCCTGCAAAGAAAAAATCTCATATTCTGCAACAGACTACACGCCTCATGGAATAATGTTCAAAGTTCTCTGGTTCAAGTATTTTAGGGACACACATGATATATGTTTCTAAATGTACGGTAGTACTGTATTACATAGAGCAGTATTGGTGAATCTTTTCGGCACCTAGTGCTGAAACGAGAATGTGTACAAGCACGCGTGCCAAAAACCAGAAGAGCAGTTGCTAGGTGCAAATGCGTGCACCTGCTCTTCTGGTTTCCAGTGCACGCATGTCCATTGGGCAGCTGGTCTGCTAGTTTCTGGTGCGCATGAGCGTGTGAAGACCAGCTGGTCACTGCGCATGCGTGCACCAGAAACAAGAAGTGCAGCCGTCCAGCATGCACGCACGCACTGGGAAGGTGATCTTCCAGTTTCCAGTTTGCACATGAGTACCGGCCAGCTGATCTTCCGGTTTCTGGCACACATGCATGTGCATGTGTGCTAGAAACTGAAAGATCAGCTGGCTGGTAAGTATGCAAATGCTGGAAACTGGAAGAACAGCCACTTGGCGCATGCATGCCCTCTGGACGGCTGCTCTTCCAGTTTCTGGCATTCCCACACATGTGAAGACCAGCTGCCCGTCCTGCCGGAATCCAGAGGAGCAATGGGTGACAGCTTGCGTGCCCAGATGGTAGCTCTGTGTGCCACCTCCGGCACGTGTGCCATAGATTCGCCATTATGGACATAAGAGTTTCCAGATTCTAAACCACTCTACATGTTCTAAGCTGTATCTACTGTTTGTATCAAGACAGTCAAGATTGTTAAATATCTATCTCAAAAGCTGTGCACTTTGATCCACTACTATTTTTCTAACATTTATTGTTCAGTCTTGACATAACTTCCAGATTTATCTATTTTATTGGTAAAGCAGTTTATGATACAGTATCTGTTAATATTCTGATATCACAGTTCAACCAGCCAACTAAGCTTAGGTCCTTTTAGACATTCTACTTTCAAGAGTATATATAATTTGTGAAATTAAATCCCCACACATAGAACTAATTGTCAAAGACCTTACTTAGAACCATGTTATGGGAAACAATCTAATGATGGAATATGACTTTATTAAAAAAAAAACAGTAAAAGCCATGACATTCAATTTTAAAAATAAATCCCAAATCCATGGCTGGACAATATCTTTATTAGGATCAACTCGACCCAAGTAATTTAAAAGGGTGTTTTAACTTTTGATTTTTCCAGAATTCTGTTTATTTTAAATTGAGAATCCCTGTACTCCGAGTACTCTCATTAATGAAAAGTTCTAGACTTACCAATGCTTTTTTTATTACATAGAAATCTCTCTCCCACCCTGCAATATTTCTCCAGAGTTAACCAGAACATATCATCATGTGATTCTTCATTTACAATACATGATCAAGCTATGTTCAATGATACACAATATAAGAATATAATTTGATCATTACAGGGAGAAATAATGTTATGAAAGCATACAGTTGACTTTCAAACAATGTGATGGGAGCCCAAATTAAATAAGTAATTTTGGAGTTTTAATGGGAACAGGGAGATTGTAGAGGTAGAAAATGGCCTTGAGAGAGAGGAGAAAGAGCCCTTACTTAGTGAGAACTCGCTTACTGAGTGAGTGGTCAGATGGTAATAAAAATGTGGACAGAGTATTTACTTACTTCAAAGGCTTTCTAGGAAGCAGTTCTCCAATTGTAAAAACTAATTCTTGTAAAGATACTTGAATCGAAGCTATGACTAGAAGTCAGACTGACTATATGACTATATACTTCTCTTTTATAAAAAAAGGAAAAAGATAACCAAAAAACTGTCAAATTTCTCAGCTATCATTTCCCCATCTTGCTCCATGCGCTGTCATACAAGTCCAGATCTCACTCAGCAAGAAAAAAGCCGAAGGGCAACATTATGGTAGAAGACTATGACATATAAGTAATGGTGAACAAAAAAAAAATTCTGTTATTGGAAAGGGAGGAGCTTTGCAGCATTACCAGTCACAGAGAACAGAGCTCTCCGTCCCTGTTTGTGGGCTCTGAAAGGAGCCAAAGTCGCCTATAGGGGTGGCGAAGGTAATGAGGTGCGCTGAGAGGTCGCAGGAGAGATTGCAATTCTCCTGCGGAATCCTGCGGCTTTTTTCCCTCTATGCCATGACAAGGAGAAGAGCCATCTAAGATGGCTGCCGTGAAGCTGGGACAGTTGATGACCATCTAAGCACAGTGCAGGAGAGGACTTCGGTGAACAGTATGTGAATTGGGTGAGAAGTATTCTTTTTATTCAAATTTTAACCCCAAAAGAATATCTAGGAAAAGAGAGGCTCACAACTATTTTTAAAAGTAGCAGCGACTTAATACTTTGAGAAAACTTTAAGATTGAAATTGATGGAATAAGAATTAAAGGGGAACAGGCAGAAAATTAGTTAAAATACAGAAAATTTGACTTTTAAATTGGATAGCCACTGGTCTGAATAGGCATTTTGAAATGCTGGAATTATCTACATCTATCTAAAAATAATAACTCTATTTTTACATTGTGAAATTATGGAAAAACTGATTAATATTGAAATCCAATCTAAGAGTGTCACCTGCTGACAAAAGGAAGAATAACATACTCCCAAAATCTTGGAAATATTTGATTATTGGGGATGTAAGTGTGGTAAAAAGAAAGATATTATCATTAAAATAACCCCTGAAGATTACAAGACAAGACTGAATTTATAGAGGAACCTAAGGAGATTCTGGAAAACTTATGGAACTATCCAGAGGAACAGGTTGATCAACTTTGGGATACAAAGCTAAGAATATTGAATTTTTTTGAGAAGTTTGGGTAGGTTTGAATATATGGTCTTTAGATTATTGGACAAAAGAGGGACACAATAAAATCTAACAAGATGCTTCATCAAGGAGAAAGGAGTGGAATTTGGAAAGAGATGGCATTGGCAATTCAAAGTACAAGGGAAACACTGGTAAGACATTTTAAGGAAATTATGAACCGAATAGAGAGCATGGATGGAATGCCAGGAAATATAACATAAAGGACAATGAGTGATCAAGACACCCAGGAAGAGGAGGAGACAACTGAAAGAGTCGATGAAAAAATGGAACAGACAAAACGAAACAAGATGACAATGAGGAGATAATAACAAAAATAATAAGGATTGATGACATAAGCCAAGGGGAGAGTATCCCAAGGGAATTAAAAAAGGAACCAGAGAACCAGGAATATTCTTATGGGAGAGAGATGGGGGCAAGAGCAGATATTTTGGAAACTAGTCAACGGAGAAGGGCAGAGAAGGAAGAAATGTTTAAAATGGGTTGCCAAGATGTGGAAGCAGACAGAAGAGGAGCCTGAGTAGCGTAGGGGGCTAATGCCTCCTACTAAAAGGCAGCAATTAACATCCAGCTGCCTGTAATTCTGCAAGTTCAATCCTAGCCAGGCTCAAGGTCGACTCAGCCTTTCATCCTTTCTAAGGTGGGTAAGTTGAGAACCCAGTTTGTGGGGGCAATAAGCTGACTTTGTATAAATATATACAAAAGTATGAAGGCTATTACTTAATGCATTGTAAGCCGCCCTGAGTCTCCGGAGAAGGACGGCATATAAATCAAATTTTAAAAAAAAATAAAGAACCAAGAGAGGAATATGGGAGGCAAACTAAGAAATGAACAATTAAAGCTTTAAAGTGGGTAAGGGATGATAGTTAGAAAGGGAATATGTTTTGTCAGAAGTGCTTGCAGGATTGCTGTGATTATGTGATTAGCTACAAACTGTAAGGATTCAAACAGGCCTATCTCTGCCTCGCAATTAACTGCAAGCCTTCCCCGCCCTAGTTAATTGCCTATTCACTTCCTATATAAGCAGGAGCTTGCTGCTTGCCAGAACATGGTCAAATGGTCAAGCGGTCACCCAGAGAGAGCCAAACGCACGGGCCTGACACAGATATTATTAGAATTATATAAGCTTGTTAAATGAAACAAACATGATTAATACTATTTTATTTGTATCAAAATGTATGACACTCAGGTGTCACACTGTTCACGCATTGATATGTTCGTAAAAAATAAAAAATTTGGAAAAAATACTGTTACTTACTTGCCATTTTTCAGTGGATACAGATCCCACCCAGGAATCACAGGACACTACTCGGTCGTAAGAATTCAGAATTATTTCCATAGATCGAGGTGATGAGGCACAAAATTTTAGCATCTAAGTGCAGAAGCATTAAGAGAAACAGCAAAAGACTATAAAAAGCATGAATATTTTAGAAGGGAAAAGGAATGTTTTCAACCAAAACCCTTATATTCTCACAACATCTACAAGAAGCACAATCTGAGAGAAACATCAAAAACAGCATTGTGTCAGTTTTCATCCAGGAGAAGGTTTCTATTTTTAAGGCTGGTGTGGACTTTGAAGAGAAAAAAATGGCTACAGAATTGGCTCTACCATTTACCTCTCATTGTAAAAGCTTTAGGTAGTGCTATCCATTCCTCTTAGTTATTTAATAGGATAGCACCTGTTTGGCATCTTCTACCTTCTGTATGTGAAATTGAAACCCCAAATCTCTTATCCTTGTACAGGAAGGAAACTGTCCCGAGTTGGCCATACATTTTAAAAACTTATAAACATTATTCCTTACATATATTATTGCCATATAATATTATGCAATCCAAAAATTAGTCAACAATTTCAAGAAATTATTACCCATAACATCAAGAAATCACTAGAATTGAAGGCACCATTCTTACCTTAGGATTAATAGAGGCAGCACCATGGTTGAGCAATGTGACTATAACTTTTTCACGCTCTTCCTCCAAGTAATCTTCCACTGCTTGCAAAGCACAGTCCATAGGAGTATTGCCAGCACAATTACTAATATTGACTTCTGCCCCATGCTGTAGCAGGAGCTCCACAATACCAATGTGACAGTTGCTGCAGGCATTGTGCAGTGGAGTATGGTTCTTTCGGCCAGCAACCTGGACATTGGCCCCACCATCGAGAAGTTGCTTTACCACTTGGTAATAACGGCCAGCCTCCTCAGGTCTATCTGCATTGGCACAAGCAGTGTTGAGAGCTGTCTCTCCTTCCTGATTTCTATGAGCAATATTTGCTCCATAGCAAAGATAGAGTTTGACATGATCCTCTAAACCATGCCTGCTAGCCACATGCAATGGGGAAGCATGACCATCTCTTGATTTCTGGTTCACTAGAGCTCCATATTCCAGTAGTAGTTGAGCACATCTGAAAGGCACAGAGTTGCATTAAGGAATTTTGCAATTGCCCTACAATCCATTGTTATTTAATCTTATATTCTGTTAGCTTTTAAATATATTTTAAAATGTTACAGAAATAGATGTGGGTGCACATAGCTAAACGCCCCTCTATTAAGCACTCTTGCATTGCTTGTAATTACATATGGTTTCATTTCATTATATCCAGTTACTCTCTTTGCAGATCTGTTAAACACAGCTTTCAATTATTTCTTTTATGAGGTAAATCATGTAAACAAATAAGTCAAAGTTTATTAAAATTTAATTCTGAATTAAGCATTCAAACTGAAAGCATTCACATTAATAATCAAAGTGGGCAAACTAGTTCCTTAATTACAAAGTGCACTTCACTGCAGTTTAAAAAAGAATGTCATTCATGGACAATTGGACAGGGCTAAGGGCATAAGCTATTTAATAGAAAATGTAAAACAAGCACTTCTGCATTAACTCATATCTATATACTACTAAAACTCTTTGTATCTGCCTGATTGTTTGTAACCTTAAATTTGGTGAAATGGTGTGTCATATGGCAACAATTTCTAAGTCAACATACCTCAAATGGACTAATTTACAGAATGTGTCAAAATCCAGGACCCATAATTCCTGTGGGATTGAAATTTTATGAGCCAGTTTCCCAAGCACCCAAATTTTGATCACATAACCACAGGGATGGTAACAATCCTAAAAATGGTCATAAATCACCCTTTTTCAATGCCATTGTAACTTTGAACTGTGACTAAATGAATGGTGATAAATTGAGAATTACTTATACTTTAAAAAGAAAGATATGGAATGCATATGTGAACAGGAACAGGATTGGTTGTTATTTGGAATATTGTGTTTGGAGCTTATCTTCTGCGAAGGAGAAGTTATCTCTCTCTCATGTTAAACTTGAGTTTTGTTTTTTTTAGAGTAAGATGTGGGGATCATTTTATGTCTTTTTAAGTGGGATTTTGTTACAACTGAGAGCTGAGGTGTAGACTGTTGAGTTTTATATATTTAATGTTAAAATCTTAAAAACTCTTTTTGGATGTTTTGCTGATAATTGGATTGAAGAAGACATTACTTATTTGATTTGCCAATTGTTAGGAAATGGATTAGGGGATGAAGAGTCAATATTTGTTAGATAAAAGGTGGTGAAGATCATGGAATTGTTTATACTTGCCATAATGATGGTGGGAAGTCCTTTTCTTATGAGAAGGGTTTTTTATCCTTTTTCTTGCATTTTTCCTCTTTTTTTCTATCCTAGTTATTTAAAACTTCTAATAAAATTGTTTTTTTAAAAAAGGAAGTTGGTCCACTCCCATTGCTTTTCTACCCACCTGCAGTTATTCTGTTTCTCAATTTAGATAAGAAAATATCTATGAAACAATGGGTCATGGATTGTGTAGTTCAGGTAATAAAATATAAAAGGTTTCTATATACCCTTCTATCACTTTGAAAACACAGATTTTCATAGGAATTGTCTGCCTTCAAAAAGTAATTAATGTGCTTTTTACATGTCTTACCCCAAGAAAGTAATTTAACATCAAAGAATAATTCTTCCGCTTGAAGAACCTTCTTTTTTATTTTATAAAATATGCCGCTACTTTCCTATTAACCTATCTTTAATCTTCCTTCAAGCCATTACACCCACAATTATTTCAACTTCCCAGACATACGGCAAAGTTTCCTGAGTGGTGCACAAATGCAATGGGGCCAGCCCCTCTTCTGAAAGAATATTAGCATTAGCACCATAACGTAGGAGCAGACGGGTACATTCTTCATGGTGGTTGGCACAGCTATCATGCAAAGCAGCTTTCCCACCAATAACTGCATTGACATCTGCCCCTTTCAAGAGCAGATGTTTCAAACAGTCTTGATAGCCCCTGGCAGCTGTTATTCGCAATGGAGACGTGTGCTTCTTTTGAGCAGTCAACACCCACAATCCTATAAAACCAACAAAGACAAAGGTAATTGATTGGGCAAAAGCTTCCTGTATCAAAACATGGCAAAATATACTGTCAGAATATAGAGCTTCAGTTATCTAATTACGATAGTTGGCATTAAATTGAGGATACTTTTTCCCTGTAGTACATTCTTTTCAGCTAATTCTGTGAGGGACATCAGCTGAAGACTATTTTACATACAAGTTGTTCTTTATTCAGAATTCACTTATTTTACAACATACATGGAGAACTTTCAGAAAGATGGAATATAAATTAAGGAACAATAAAGCTAATAGTTATGATAATAAAGCTAAATACCAGTATTCACAATCCTCACACCACAAAACCACCCCTAGAATCTTACACATTAATGCAAATAACTCGAACATGCTTACTTGTGGATTTCCGAGAAATATTAGAGCCTCAAATACTAAAAATATAAAAGCTGGTCTAGGTGGAAGTTTGGCATGACTCAATTTCATTATACAGTCTGAGAAAATACTATGCTGTTCTAGGCTTAACTTGAGCACTAGAATGAAAATACAGAGGGAGATTAAAAGATGCAAAACATAAAAACAACTAACTACAGCCTTCTAAGTCTTCTGCTTTAATGGTACATTTCCTTATACATTTTTTTAAAAAAGAGGATGATATATGGCTGAGTGGGGAGAAGAAAAAAAAAGAAATGTGTTATATTTAAAATGTTTTGCTTTTCACCCAATTCCTGAGGATTATAGTTTGATGACAGTCTTTAGTGAAATAGCTTCAAATATATAATCAAAACAGGTACAGGGTTAGGGATAAACTTAGATCTTGCCTCAGAAATAAACTAAAAACTCTAAAGCCAAGTAGAGATTGAAAACTATTGTTGTAAAAGAACATGTTAGAAAAGTCTAAACCTAAAGAAGAATAACAACTTACAGCAACATATTAAATTTTTATTCTACCCACGTCCCAGGGACTCTGGGTGGGACTCTGGTCAATTCTAGGAAACCTTGTTACTATTAATTCACTCTTAGAATATCTGTTATGTTGCAATGTTTGTAAATGATATCACTTTACATATAATTCTAATTTCATTTGTTTTACTTTCTTATCAGAGTTTCAGATAAGAATTAAAATAGATGCTTGAATATATTTAATTATTTTTTTCTATTTTTATTGTAAGGTTTAAAAGATGTTTACAATTCAAGCAAAGCTTGTATAATTGAAAAGATAGCAGTATTGTACAGGTATTCCTTCCTTTCTATTACAGTAGAGAAAATACTTTAAAAAATTAATGACCAAAAATATGGGAAGCTTAAACTTAGAAGTGGATGACTGAAAACATAAATAAGGTAGGATAGTATGGTAAAAGGCTCTCTAGGAAATAAACTTGTCTGGGCCTCTACTCAAAGTTGCCTTTTTTTTCCCAGCTAAAATAATCAACACATATTCCTTCCACTTCATTTCTTATGGAATTAAAGTTCACATATTACAAGCGTTTGTTCCACAATACAAACGGTGAATGTTTGTCTAAAACTAAGAAAAACGACCAACATTACTTATTTTCTTTCTGCACGAATTTACCCATCTTACCCTGATCAGCTGACCACTCTAGCTCTTCCACTTGGGTCTCCACAATCAAGTTGGAAGTGATTTTATCTTTAAAAATGCTTTGGATTCTTGGCAAGTCTCCTGTGTAAAGGGCATTGTGAACAGCAGGATCCCGACAATATTCAAGATGTCTGGTGGGCTTGGGTAGAGAAAGGAGGCTCCTGGCAGTTGGATGATACCTCTGGCTGGCCCACTGGCGAGATGCAGCCCTCTGCCGTTCTTCCCATTCCAGCTTTTCTCGTTGCAAGCGCAAGGAGCGCAGAGTGGAAGAGGTGAACACAAAAGTTTCCTTTGACATTCTTCTAAGCAAAAAAGGAATCCAGAGTTTTCTACACAGTGGCCCAACTCATCAACCCCAAATCATTTATGAAAACAACTGATACTTCCAATTTTCAAAACCTACTATTATGACAAGGTTTCACTGACAAGAACATCTGCGTACTTACTACCCAGTGTTATAAATAGAATTGAGTAGTCATCATAGAAGCAGTGTCATCTTTCTTTTTAGAACTGAGCAAAAAAAGAACATCAGTTCTCAAATTAAATTAGAAAATCAACATATGCCACCTAACAACAAAACTATAATGAAAATATAAGATGATAAAAACAAGAACAGATAATATTTGAACCTAAACAAAATTACTTACATATTTAATCTCAGCCATATATATGAAAATTGCTTGAGGTGGCAAAGAAAAGGAACTTGACATTTAAATGCTGTTTCAAAGTATCAGCCAAATTGAGAATAAACTAATTACTGCTGATAGTCTATATAATAAGAATGCAAGAAATAAAAGTTTGCAAGTCTACTGTAGATAGCTATAGATGCACATAAAGGCATAAAATAGTAGAAAATGTTTCCAAGAAAATGCAGATGATCAGAACTAAGCAAATAAAGAACAAGGCTGTAAGTGTATTGGGTCTCTTCCAAGATACAAGAAATATTTTTCAATATGGTCCTTTAAAGAAATTCTTTTTTTCTCATTCTAGTGCACTTGAAGACCATAATTCAAAATACCAAATCTGTTCTCAAATAATAAGAATTCAGTCTGGAGCACATCTGTGAATAATATCTTAAGACAGCAGGGCATGATTTCTCTACAACTCAAGAATGAGCTACAGAACAATACAACTAAAGTTCTACGTATGGGCTAGTTATAGTAAAACTGCCTTCCATGAGAGTCAGATTTTTCTCACTTATCAAGAGCAATCTCTGTATGAAAGTTGTGGATGCAGGATGTTTCATACATAAAAGAATATGCTATTGCATTGTCTAATACCACTTTCTCCATGTTGTCCTCAACTTTAAGAAATTATAATTTTGAAACTAATTGAAAATGCACCTTTTATGCACTCACTGCATTGAATAATTTCATAAATATAAAATCTATTAACCTCTATGCCTTGTTCAGAGAGCAATAACTAGATTATCATCCTCACTGGAGCATCTCGAAACATTACGTATTGAAGAACCACTGCAAACACTATTTTGCACATAATTCATCTGACAGACAGATACACTGATCCTTAAAAAACCTCTACCAAGTAGGTTTTCATAATTTGATAAATATTCATATAATTTATCTAGAATGTTTAACAATCCATTTGGCATTGCAAATATTTTGTACAAGCTGGCTCTTATTTGAATGAGTGCATGAAATTTGACCTCCGTCTTGATATTTATAGCCAAAGTCCTTTTCCATCTATATGTTACTATATAATAAAAAATTCTTGCTTTTTATTGCTTTTTTTCTAATTTTCCAAAAATTAAAATGAGAATTGAGTTATTTAGTTCAGTTATAATATCCGAGTTTGTGTATCTAGAAGCCCCCATATGAATCTCTTTATACATAGCAAGACTTCTTTTGTTTGAACATGCAATGAATATATGTAACTGAAAAAATGGAACTATGGTATGTATGTGCAAAAATGTTATAATTTTCACCATATCCTGAGTTCAAATGATATGACATTACCTAACAAAAATATCAGCTGTTTCCATAATGTTTCTATATGCACATTATTAAAAGTGAGGTAGGTAATAGCTAAAATAGAAGAAA
The DNA here is from genome assembly GCA_038048745.1 of Coluber constrictor foxii. Lineage (NCBI taxonomy): Eukaryota > Metazoa > Chordata > Lepidosauria > Squamata > Colubridae > Coluber > Coluber constrictor. Next base: position 80,656,358 of record CM075961.1, read on the forward strand.
TTAATAAAAAAGAGCCAATTTGGTGATTAAGGTGTTACTCTAAAAACCAAGAAATTGTGAGGTTCAGCCACTTTAGATATAAAAGCCAAAATGACTTTTCACTATCTTTCAGCCCAATCCAAATCACAGGTTTGTTTTTGTGAAGAAAATAGAAGTATTATCTATGTTCATCCCCATAAACAAAAGTGGGATAAAATCAATCAATCAATCAATCAATCAAGTAAATAACTAAATGTTGAAATAGACAATCTTTTGCTAAGCTTCAGAAACACTGCAACAGATATATTTTTCACATTTATTTTTCAGACAGTATCAGTTAACATAAGCATTTTTTATTGTTTTGGAAGACCAGTTAGAAGACAGTTTGTTTGCCTGAAACAGTGTATAACAAAGCACCACAGTAAACATTCAATACATATCTAAGGCAATTTCAAACCAAATGGAGTAACAATTACTTGTTAATTTAAAAAGTCATTGTAGGTCATTCCAATAGCCTGGCAAAATTTATTTTCTGAAGAGACAAGTGTGTAATAAGGTGTGATGCAGGATCTCAGTACCAGTGTGCAAAAATATAGCATCTCTGCCAAAAAACAGCCAAGTCTTTCCACACACAGGAGGAACATTAGCTTAACAACCAACCATCTTGCTACTCAATCTATTTTCTGTCTAACCCCATAAAGGACAGCTTACATCTAATTTATAAAGATGATTTTTTTAGCAATTAGAAAGTGCCCCTGCAAGGAAGTCTATTTCATGGTACAAAAAGGCTCATGAACATAGCAATATGTCCATGATCCTACGTAGCAAGATCTTTTAGGATTAGTGAGCTGTCATAAAGTGTTCTGTTCTTCCAAACTGGAGAAAAAATCATCAGGCAGTTCACCAAGAAGCTGGTCCAGATCATCTACAAGAACAAAATGAGAAATGAGACCAAGTTTTTAACAATACATTAATCACTCTGGGCTACATCAGCTATGGTAACAAAGTGCTTAGAATGCAATATTGCAGGTTAACTCTGCCCCTGCCAGGAGTTCGATCCTGACCAGTTCAAGATTCATTCAGCCTTCTATCCTTCAGAGATTGGTAAAATAAGGGCCAGATTGTTGGGAGCAATATGATGATATCTGTAAACCACTCAGTGTTGTAAAATACTGTGAAGTGGTATATAATTCTAAGTGCTATTGCTATTACTACATGAAGAGGTTCTGGTCTGGACATAGAATTTTAATGAGAAGCTGCCTTGTTTTTTTCAGTGTCTATTTTTTCTGTGTTAAGGGGGGAAAAGGAAAGAGAAGAAAATCTTATATAGACTTGCTTTCTGACAAGCAACTTCATATTTAATGCTTAGTACATTCTATACTTAGATGACACCGAACATATCCTGACATATCCTAAGAATTTCTGTTTTTCTTTCTTGGGGGGAAAAAAGCATAGCAGGCCTTTATAATATACAGCTAGAGCAGCATAGAAATAGATGGAACACACTAAATAAGAGTTCCATGACTGCACATAACACATAACAAATGCAGTTAATAGTAACTTCCCCATCATCTTATAGAATTATAGAATATACATTTTTTAAAATCTAAAAATGGTGTTGCAAGCTATCTCATTACCTATAAAACTCTTCATATTTTATTTCTTCCCAACATGTCATGCCACCTGTACTAACGGTGGGCATGCTTCAAGTCCCCTTTCTAAAACAATATTATTTGATTGGATCTAAAGGTATGCATTTTCTGTGGCAGTGCCTACCTTCTGGAGCAATTCCATCCTCCACTCCCAAAACATACATTTTCTATTGGCCTTTAGAAAAGCATTAGAACCCTCACTGTTTCTCAGGTGATGGACAGATCAGGATGATGGACACCCCTAGGTAATTATAGGGTAATAATTCTGAGTTTCTGATCATCTGTTATGGGTTTCTTTTTCATTGTAATGGAGTCTCTATATGTTTTTTTGCTAATTCATTCTTTACATTCTAAATCAGCCAGAATCACATTTTTAAAGGTGGGCAGCTATATAAATAAATAGATGTAATGTGAGGGCAGATAATATGTGATTTTGCAAGCATTATCTAGCTCTGCAAAGCTTCTCTCATTTTACATTTTAAAAGCATAGTGAAGAGCAAGGAAAGACAACAGATAAGAAGATAAACAATACTGTTTAGCATTCTGTTTACCCAAGTCAGCTCTCTCAGCAGATTTGCCTACTCCACAATTTCCTGACTCTTGTAATAATGATGGACTTTCGTTTAATGCTAATACATGATGACATCTCTTCTTATTTCTCTCACATGCTTCCATATTCTTGTCATCCATAGCGGCCATTACAATCACAGCACTTATGGGAGGATCCTGCTATAATTTTAAGACAGCATGTTCATATAATGTGTCATAGACAGCTAAGAAACTAAGTATTTGTACAATTTATTTATTCAATTTATTTTCTGCCTATCTCACCATTTGGCTACTCTAAGTGGCTTACAACAATAAAAACAGAAATGGAAAGAAATGGAAACATAACAGTAGCAAAGTAATGTAACAATGTAACAATAGAACAATTTACAACTTCCTCACACCATAAATGCCATCCAGTAATAGCAGGAAAAATCAGAGATGATCCTACCATGTTAGATCATTCATCCATTCTGTATCGTTTTGTTCAAAATGATCATCTGAGGTTTATTAGCCTCAAAAATTGAAATTTGAGACACACTATCTGTAGAACACTCAATCATAATATCACATAATATATATCTTCAATGCCTGTTGATCAATTTTGAATTCAGTATATGTTCTAAATGATTTAAATACTTGTAGATGTTCTTCAAATTAATCGGCATTTAAACATCAAGTGATCAAAGAAGATCTAAAAAAAAATTTATTCTTGGCTAATATGAGTTTGGACTAGAATAATGTATGCTTTAAAGAAGATCTAAGAAAAATATTTATCCCATCGTCATTAAATTTTTATGCTGACTATTTTAACTCAAATGGGGAACATGCTTAATATTCCCTCCTATTTTTAGAACAACCCTTTGAGATGGGTTAGGTTAAGAGTGACTGGTCCAAAGTTACACACCTATGCCTGAGGGAGGCCTAGAATGCAGTCTTTTGTTACATTACTATACTGCATTATTATACTAAACTGGCTCTCATGGGAGCATAATATTTTTCTGCTGTTCATTAATGAGTCACTACCACAAGCCTCAATTTAGCTAGCTTGGATTTAAATTATGCTTTCTTCTCAGTTTAGCTATCTATCCACATGAAAATCCTTACTGTATGAATATTTTCCTACAATAGTCAGATTTCTAATGACTTAGAAATATTTCTAATGATATTTTTTAAAATAATTAAATTATTACTGTTGTTGTCATTATCATTACATCCTTACCTGTGGTGTCACAGTCTCACTTGTTTCCCAAATCTCTTGGTATGACTGAAGCTGATTTCCACTGCTGAAATCAGGTGAATATACTTTCATCAAGTTACTGGGTGTGACATTGAGATAGTGATTGCGATGGGATGGAGAGAACACGCTCACCTGTGAAGATAATTATCAGTTGTTTTCATAATAATATGTGGCACTACTAACATGCTAAAGTTTGATGCCAGTAGATGAAATATTTCCAAATCTTGCCTCTCCACTGATGCTTAAAATGATTATGTATGTTATAGTCACCTTAACTGTATTTCTTGTTTGTATCTTAAAGAACAATAGGAAGGAAACAGCCTTGTTATATAGAACAACATTCCCAGTGGATATCTGATTTCTGTCCATTGCATTTAAATAAGACATCAGGATTGATATATGTGTGTACAAGAGGAGGGAATCTTAAAAATGTCAAATGGAAGTTGGGGTTGGGAATATTTATATTAGATAATTAGAATTCTTACTGAAGAAAGCTGTAAAAGAAATCATATTGTTTTGTTTTGTGTTTTGCCAGACTATAAATATCTGCTTTATTCTGGTTCCAGAGGTTTTAGAGACAGAGAGCAGGAAAATATACATCACAAGCCTCTTGGATAGGAAATTGGATTTTTTCTTTATCTTATTCTAATATGCTTCAAATTTTGCAAAACATATCATAGCTCGATGGCAGAATACCAAGGAAATATAAGCAAGTCAAGTGCAAAGATTTTACATACATATTATTACTTTTGGCATGGAAATTATCAAGGCTCATCCAGCCTTGAATTTCTTGCTTCCTTACCTGTTTTAGCAAAAGCACTGAACCAGTTTTAAATTCACTTTCTTTTTCTTCCAGCAACAAACGATGTATTGTGCCCTGCATTTCACCTATTTGAGAGAAGATTAGAAAAATAAAGCAACAAAAAGAATCTATCAAAATGTTATCTAGCAGTAATTCTAATTTGCTTGTACAGAATATACGGACTGGATTCAAGCATGTAATCTGTTATTTGCTTAAACACAGCAGTTACTCTCAGATGAGTAGTTGAATATTTAGTGCTATACATTTCTGCTTTTCATCTGGCAATGTCACTGTTTTGAATTTATATTGTCAGATATGTTCTATAAGTATGGTTACATAGTTAGTCATTGTATTAAATTCTTCTAGAGAAGGTTGGATTATATATTTAGACACCCTGAGTCTTTTTGGAGTTGGGTGTAACTTCTCTTTTTATGATAACAGTTGTGGGCAATAGGCAGTCATTCCCCCAAACTTATAGCCTACCGAGACATACTTAAATTCGGTGAACTATTATGTTACTGGACTTAAGTGCCAAAAACCACTCATGTAATCCATTTGGATAACTTGGGAATAAGTTTTGTGGCTACTTTTGATATAATTTATCTTGGTACTGCAGTACTTGGCTAATCATGCATGCATGCAACATATACTCAAGAAAAGGTTGCCTGTATTTCTTTTGTAACCATGAAAAGCAGTAATAATGAATTTTTCATAACTTTCATTAGAATGAATCCCTAGAGGATTGTACCATTATTTTCTATGGGATAAACTTTAAGTAATCAAAAGAGCAATGGCTACCCATTTGCTCAGGTATCCAAAAAAATTAAGTCACTCAAAATGATGCAGGCAAAAGATGTTACTGTACATGACACAAAAATCAAGCATCCAGCTAAGTTACAAGCGAAAGCATTATCTCATCAGTCTAGTAGGGTTGAACTCCTTTTACCCTTACCGGTAGGATCCTTGAATTCAGCACCTGCATCAACATTAGTCCTCATCAATGATTTAATCATTACTGCCATGTTTGGAACCTTGTTCTTTGGGAGTTGCTTCAAAGCTGCCTGAATGGAAGAAACCAAGGAAGGAAAAGAAAAGCTCCAACAGGAATTGGGAATGCATTCAATTGTGAGAAAAAATGTCTCACATTAAGAAGTTGACAGAGGAGATATGTTGAGATGATCTTGAACAGCTTATTTTCTATCCTTCATAGAATAGAAGAGACACTGGGAATAATATAGAGGGCTAAAGAAAATTATTTGGATAATTTTTTTTCATCATTCTTAAATAGTTAGCTTAGAACTAATTAAATAATCTTCTGAGGGTGAATTTTAGGGATGGTTTCCTTGCAAGAAATGAAGAGAAAAATATTTTGGAAGAGCTTCAAATGCATGGCTGTGGTAATACTGCATCATTTCCTATTCCTTAACTATCCATTATTTCAAGAATTAGCCATTTAAAAAAATATCTGTTCCTTGCAACTGACATAGAATTTTCAAACAGAAAACTAATTCAAATTTCAGCCTTTACCTTACGAAGTACCATAGAAATACTGTACATCTGAAGAAAACAGGATGGATCTCCTTCATCCAAATCCAATTCATTTTTCATGGCAACCCATGGGCCTCTTTCAAATTCTTCTTCTATTGTTTGCTGGGAAATAGACATTTCCTGAAAGAATAGCAGAGAATCCCAGATAAAGATTTACTTCAAACCGACTGCAGAGCAACATATTCATCTTAGAAATGTATTATTTAACCAATGATACTTTAACCAATTATATATCTGAAACTCTGGTTCATCTTTCTATGTACTCCCCTTTCCCACTTTAATTATATCTTTAATTATATCAAGCATTTAGGAAAAAAAATACTGATGCATACAAAAGTGTATTTATAGGTAGTCTTCAACTTACTACCACAATTGAGCCCAACATTTCCATTGCTAAGCAGGACAGTTATTGAGTTGTGCCCCATTTGTACTGCAGTTGTTCAGTGAATCTGACTTCCCCCATTGACTTATTGGAAAACAGCCAGGAAGGTTACAAATGGTGATCACATGACCCCTGGACAGTAAAATTGTCATAAATAAATGCTAGCTGCCAAATACCAGAATTTTGATCATGTGCTCATGGGGAAGTGGCAATGGTTGTGTGAAAACTGGTCATAAATTACTTTTTTCAGTACCACTGTAACTTCAAATTGAATGATTGTTAAGTCGAGGACTACCAGTACAGGTATAATTCAAGAATTACAGCTCAACTATTGAAAATATTATCACATTTGCTCTAGCTCCAAAAGTGGTAAAGTTGAATTTGATTATCCATGAGCTATAGATCGATAGATGTTCTCTATTGTTAATGACTTTCCAGGATTAGAACAGTCACATTGGAAGCTTATTCAGTTCATCACCCTTAAAATATTAAGCTTATCATCTTCACAAACAATAGAACCAAACTCTCCTGCAAGGACAAAATTTTCAAGATAGTTTCTTTATCTACAGGACCACACAACACATTTAATGTCTACTTTTGAATAGTTAGGGATGGGACACTAAATTAATCGAGAGATTGGATATGGGAAGAAAAATCTTATTTCACCCAAGCCCCAACTCACAGACAGACTCAATAAAAATCCCCTTACTCCAAGATGCAGCTAGCTATAAGAAGGGGGAAGATTGCTCAAAAGTTCCTGTATAGGCTCATTTTAAAGACTAACAAGCAGATTGGAGGCAGCATGATTTTTTAATTAATAAAGAACCTTAGTACCTTAAGTCTAGCCAGTACAAAATTTTCAAAGACAAAATGAAATTACCTCAGTTCGTAATTTTGCTACAGCTCCATGAGTTGGCATATGGGGAGTTGCAATGAGAATCTCATCCAGGTTTTTCCCATTAGGCTTTTTAAATAAAGAGGAAACAAAGTAAAAAATGAGCATCATCTATGGGTATTTTTAAAATGCCCTCTTATTCTTTAATTGCTTAAATAGAAGCAGAGATTTCTTAGGATACTCAAAGTGATACTCTAGAGAAATTCTGTTTGAAGTCATCCTACGTATAGAAGCTGAAGGTTTTAAAGAATGGTAAAATTATTAGATCTAATAGACACACAATAGAATACTCCTCAAGAAAATAATCTTTGTAGTAAAGGCTGAGGCCTTTACTAAGGGGAGCATATGCAGCAGCTCAGAGTAATTTTAAGTCACAAAATGTTTTGGGACAGAGTAACTAGTAGAATTTTAAGTTATATTAGTATTCTAATTTGGCCTTAAGTGCCATTCTGAGTATTTATATATTAGGAAGATAACTACTGGCATCCTAAACAACAGACTAAATCCATCCAGACCTGAATAATCTCCAGTATGAAGATAACTCACCCCATAATCTTTTTGGAGTAAAGACAACGGATGACAGTTTTAATTCCTTTTTATGGTTTGTAGCTACTGTAGGTTTTTATCAAAGTACATCTGGAATAAATATTTTATTTTATATAAGTAGTTTAAAGCACCCCTTCATGGATTACTGCTTTGTCATGGCAAAGGGGCTTGCGTAGCTCAATGAAGCTATGAGCTATACCGTGCAGGGCCACCCAAAACGGACAGGTCATAGTAGAGAATTCTGGCAAAATGTGATCCACTGGAGAAGGAAATGGCAGCCCACTCCAGTATCTTTGCCATGAAAACCCCATGGACAGTACCAAAAGAAAAAAAGATATGACACTGGAAGATGAGCCCCTCAGGTTGGAAGGTGTCCAATATGCTACTGGGGAAGAGCAGAGGGCTAGTACTAGTAGCGCCAGAAAGAATGAAGCGAAAGGAAAGTCTGATGCTGCAAAGATCTTTTCTCCATAGGAACCTGGAATGTAAGATCCATGAATAAAGGCAAGCTGGATGTGGTCAAACAAGAGATGACAAGACTGAACATCAACATAATAGGAATCAGCGAACTAAAATTGACAGGAATGGGTGAATTTAATTCAGATGACCATCAGGTATACTGTTGCGGGCAAGAATCCCTCAGAAGAAATGGATTAGCCTTCATAATCAATAAAAGAGTAGGAAAAGCAATACTGGGATACAATCCACAAAATGACAGAATGAATCCAAGGCAAACCATTCAATATCACAGTAATCCAAATCTATGCTCCAACCACTGGTGCTGAAGAGGATGAAATTGACTGGTTCTATGAAATCTTCAGCACCTTATAGAATTAACACCAAAAAATTATGTCCTTAATTAACACTAAAAAATGATGTCCTTATCATCATGGGGGATTGGAATGCTAAAGTAGGAAGCCAAAAGATAATGGGAATAACAGGCAAGTTTGGCCTTGGAGTACAAAATGAAGTAGGGCACAGGCTGATAGAATTTTGTCAAGAGAATACGATGGTCATAGCAAACACTCTTTTCTAACAACCCAAGAGACGACTCTATACATGGACATCACCAGATGGTCAACACAGAAATTCGACTGACTATGTGCTCTGCAACCAAAGATGGAGAAGCTCTATAAAATCAGTAAAAACAAAACCAAGAGCTGACTATGGCTCAGATCATGAGCTTCTCGTTGCAAAATGTAGGCTTAAATTGAAGAAAGTAGGGAAAAGCACTAGGCCACTCAGGTATGAACTAAATCATATCCCTGATGAATATACAGTAGAGGTGACAAATAGATTTAAGGAATTAGATCTGATAGAGTGCCTGAAGAACTATGGATGGAGGTTCGCAACATTGTACAAGAGGTAGCAACTAAAACCATCTCAAAGAAAAAGAAATGCAAGAAAGCAAAATGGCTGTCTGAGGAAGCTTTGCAAATAGCCGAGGAAAAAAGAGAAGCAAAAGGCAAGGGACAAAGAGAAAGATACCCAATTGAATACAGAATTCCAGAGAATAGCTAGAAAAGATAAAGAGTACTTTCTTAAATGAACAGGGCAAAGAAATAAAAGAAAACAATAGAATAGGGAAGACCAGAGATCTGTTCAAGAAAATTGGAGATATGAAGAGGATGTTTCATGCAAAGATGGGCATGATAAAGGACCAAAATGGCAGGGACCTAGCAGAGGCAGAAGAGATTAAGAAGAGGTGGCAAAATTACACTGAACTATACAAGAATGATCTTAACATCCAAGTAGTACTGTCCAATAGCTCACTGATGGTGGCCCTTTAGTTCATTGTTGAGTGCAATTATAGCTCTGGGATAAAAACTATTCAGAAAACATGTGGTCCGAGTTTTAATTGTTCTATATCTTCTGCCAGTCCAAAAAGATTGTAAGCAGGATGGGAAGTCTTTGAGAATGTTATGCAACTTTCTCAAACAGTGAGATTCGAAGATGTCGTCTAGAGCTGGTAGAGGGAGTCTGATGATATTCTGAGCAGTTTTAATGATTCTCTGTAGAGCTTTCTTGTCCACTACAGAGCTGCTCCCATACCATGCAAGAATGCCGTATGTCAGGACACTCTCAATGGTGCTGCAATAGTAGGACAGAAGTAGATGCTGAGATAGATTTATCTTCCTGTGCATTCTCAGGAAGTACAGCCTCTTCTGTGTCTTCTTCACAAGCATGTTAGCATTCATAGTCCATGAGAAGTCCTCCGAGATATAAATGTCCAGAAATTTAAAACTACCCACCTCTCCATCTCCTCACCATTTATGTACAATGTTAGATGTACATCTCTCTTTCTCCTGAAGTCAATTATAAGTTCTTCAGTTTTTGTGGTGTTAAGTGTGAGATTATTTTCATTACACCACAATGTCAGCTCTTGTACTTCCTTCCTGTAAGCAGACTCACTGCTCTTATTAATGAGCCCCACCACTGTTGTGTCATCCGCAAATTTAATAATTGCACTGGTGTTATACAATGGGGTGCAATCATGTGTGTACAAGGAATAAAGGAAAGGGCTTAGCACACAACCCTGGGGGCTTCTGTGCTTAGTATCAGAGTAGAGGAATGGTGAAATCCCATCTTTACTGACTGTGGCCTATCTGTCAGAAAATCCCTTATCCACAAACAAATCCTCTGATTTATTCCCAAATTGGACATTTTAAAAAACAACCTGTTGGGTAAAATGATGTTAAAGGCAGAACTATAATCCACAAATAATAGCCTAGCACATGTCCCCTATTGTTCCAAGTGATTCAATACAGTATGGACAACAAGAGACATAGCATCGTAAGTTAATCTATTACCCCATATGCAAATTGGTCCAAAATAGATGGAAGACTAGCCTTAATATAATTCAACACCAGCCTCTCAAAACATTTCATGACAACAGATGTTAAAGCTACTGGTCTATAAACATTAAGGGATACCACTACTGTCTGCTCAGGGACTGGCACTAGAGTAGATGTCTTCAGGCAGGTAGGGATAGAGCCCTACGACAGGGATAGATTGAAAATATCCATGAACACTCCAGCTAGCTCTGCAGCACAGTCCCTGACAACTCTTAAAATCTTAAAAGACAATGCAGTAAAAGTGCTACATTTAATTTGTCAGAAAATTTAGAAAATTCAACAGGGGCCACAGGATTGGAAAAGATCAGTTTACATTCCAATTCTAAAGAAAGGCAATGCCAAAGAATGTTCAAACTGTTGCACCACTGCACTAATTTCACATACTAGTAAAGTTATGCTTAAAATCCTACAATCTAGGCTTCAGCAGTATGTAGATCGAAAACTACTAGAAGTACAGGCAGGATTTCAAAGAGGCAGAGGAACTAGAGATCAAACTGCCAACATATGCTGGATCATGGAAAAAGCTAAGCTTAGCTTCATTGACTATGCTAAAGCCTTTGATTGTGTGCATCACAACAAATTGTGGCAAATTTTTAAAAAGATGGGAGTACCAAACCATCTTATTTGTTTCTTGAGAAACCTATATGCGGGTCAAGAAGCAATAGTGAGAACTGGACATGGAACCACTGGTTAGTTCAAAATTGGGAAAGGAATCCAGCAAGGCTGGATGTCACCCTGCCTATTTAACTGATACGCAGAGCACATCATGAGAACGGCAGGGCTAGATGAATCAAAAGTTGGAATTAAGATTGCCAGGCAACCTCAGATATGCAGATGACACCACTCTAATGGCAAAAACTGAAGAGGAACTAAAGAGCCTCTTGATGCAGATGAAGAAGGAGAGTACAAAAGTTGGCTTGAAACTCAACATTAAGAAAACTAACATCATGGCATCTAGTCCTCTCAATTTCTGGCAAATAGATGGATAGAAATGGAGGTAGTGACAGATTTTATTTTCCTGGGCTCCAAGATCACTGCAGATGGGGACTGTAGCCAAGAAATAAAAAGACACTTGCTCTGGGGAGGAAAGCTATGGCAAATCTAGACAGCATTCTAAAAAGCAGAAACATCACCCTGCCAACAAAAGTGTGTATAGTCAAGGCTATGGTTTTCCAGTTGCAATGTATGGCTGTGAAAGTTGGACCATAAGGAAGGCTGAGTGTCGAAGAATTGAGGACTTTGAACTTTGGTGCTGGAGAAGACTCCTGCCAATCCCTTGGACTGCAAAGCGATCAAACCTGTCAGTCCTAGAGATCAACCCTGGCTGCTCTTTAGGACAGATCCTGAAGATGAAACTCAAATACTTTGGCCACCTAATGAGAAGGACTCACTGGAGAAGAGCCTAATGCTGGGAAAGATTGAGGGCAAAAAAAGAAGGGGGCGACAGAGAATGAGGTAGCTGGATGGAGTCACTGAAGCAGTAGGCATGAGCTTAAATGGACTCCAGAGGATGGTAGAGGACAGGAAGGCCTGGAGGAATGTTGTCCATGGGGTCGCGATGGGTCAGACATGACTTCGCAACTAACAACAAGTTTAAAGTATTTTAGAAAGGCTTTTCCCAATGTTTTCACATATAGACTTATTGTGTCTCCTGAGTGTTCTCTTACTTGTTGAGGCAGAATGCCTGCTGGTCCTGGGAAGCGACGAGTCTTAGTTCGCAAAGAAACATGAGCCATTGATTGAGGTGTCTTGCTGGCTGCTGTGACCAAACGGACAAGATGATTGGTGAGAACAGGAGTCTGAGGCTTTCCAGAACCTGCAGCTAAACTTGGGGCTTTAGGGAAGACAGGAGGGATTCCCACAGTTGCCACTGAAGGACCATATGTGATATGGAGTTGACCACCACTATTGGCCATTCTAGTGTCAGAGCAGCTGGGGCTATATATGTGTGATTTGGGCAGCCTTGAAGGAGTACTTGTTGAAATAAAAGGAGAACAGGGTCTAATCAGTGGCAAGGAAGGACTGCTGCACTCAGAAGTGGATTTATCCAAAGAGGATTGAGCAGGCTTTATCATCTGAATACTGGAATTTGAAAGGGAGACAATACTGTTGCTCATTCCTAAATTAGCCTGGGGAAAACCAGAATCCATGGAGGTAGGCCTCAGATTTGACTCTGAAGAAACTCCCATTGGCTGTAGATGGCTGACGACCTCATCAACAAATTCTTTTTGAGTTTTTGTCATTTGTGAAGTATCCAATCCAACAGGATTCATTGGTGTCATTGTGTTTGTGACTTGTCGTTTCTTGACTGTTTCTAAGTCATTGTCTCTCATCTGCTTCTGGGAACAACAGTCAGATCTGAAAGACTCTGGATACATACTAGATTCTTCTAAATCCATGCAAGAAGCCAATACAAGTTCATTGTCAATATCATCTCTGGGGGAAGTCCCAGAGGGAAATATAGCTGGAGACCTGTTCACAAATTTAAATCTCTTGCCTGAAGTGCTACCTGATTCACACTTGGCTAATAAGCCTGTTGGGTCCTTTTGAACTTTGAAGTTGCTTATCAGGGGAAGCATATGGTTGTTTTTGGTCTCAGTAGTGCAGCTACCGTCTCCAAATTGAAGTCTGGAGCAGTTTTGTACCTGTGAAATAGGGGGCATAGTCTCTGAAAAGCTACGGGTGCCTGGATCCTTGACTGGCATGAAGGCATTGCCAGGAGCTCTTAACCCTGCAGAAAGGGGTCTCAGACCTCTTAAATTAGCAGATGTTGTGTCTAGAGTCTGCTTCTCCACATCACTCACAGCCATTAAGAAATCCTATGGGGGGGAAAAAAAAGATAAGCCATGTCATGAACAGTGATATTTTAGTGTATATAGATTATGAAAGTGTTGCTTGGGAAGTTCAAGTTCTCAGAAGTAAGCAATGATTGAACAGTGAGATTTTATCTGAGATTTTGTGGCTAATCTATATGAGATTAGACTATAGGCTTTCTTTAAGAAACTTCTTCAAAAAACCTCTTGTTTCTTCTATTTCAATGGTCTGGTTTCATCATCTACTTTCCAATTATGATTCAGATGATTACCTCATCTTCAAATTCAGCCTCCACAGAAAACAACTTTTGGAGCTTGCAGGCCTGTAAAAGCAATTTAATAATTTGTAAGATTAACTCTAAAGGGGTTTCTCACAGCAATATTTTTATTTTTAGTTCAAAACATTATTCACCAGAAGTTATAATGAAGCTGTACTGTGTTATCAATACTACAAGCTGAAATTGCTAAATGATTAGGGGATGCTAAAAATACTGCTTGCTTCCTGAGGACTTAATAATCATAGCTAAAAACAGAATACTATATTTAACAAGACAGTTCTTTTTTTCTTAAAGGAAAATTAAATCTCTCTTAAATCAAAGAAACTAAAAAAGAAATTGCTTTTACGATAATGTTGAAGACAAGTAAAGACTTCTCTACCAAACTTCATAGTTCTGCTAACCAATAGTATCCAAAATGAGATTTTTTGAATTCTTAAAATGAATTCTAATTGTACAGAATTCTCATTTTAAAATGCAGGAATTCCTCTTCATTTTAAAAGTCTATAGGAATTCTCAGTCATCCAGGTCATAGTTGTCCCAAAAGTGCTTTTTCAGGAGGCAACTGGACTTTGTTTTTTCTTTGAGGACATTTCGCTTCTCATCAAAAAGCATCCAGAGGATCATCCAACTCTGACTGGATGATGGGGAAGGATTTACTGTATTTTTCAGAATATAAGATGCACCTTTTTCCCCCAAAAAAGAGGGTGAAAATCTGGGTGCGTCTTATATTCTTAATGTAGCTCCACCCAGCTTCTCAAACGGAGGTTTCAGAGGTTGAAAAAAGCATCAAAAATAAAGCTTCTGAAAAAAAAGCCTCCAAACAGAGCTTTAGAAAAAAAGCTTCAGAAACAAGGCTTTAGAGGCTTTTTTTCTGAAGCTCTGTTTCGCAGGCTTTCAGAGGCAGAAAAAAAAGCCAAAAAAAGCAATGCACAGAGCTCACAAACAACGAATCTGTCACTAAAATTCACCTCTGGGAACAGCTGATTGGGGGTATTCCAGGAGGCCAATCCACCCACCAATGAGCTTTTTTCTTATTTTCTTCCCCAAAAACTAAGGCACATCTTACATCTTATACTCTGGTACGTCTTATACTCCGAAAAATACGGTATATTCCTTGCAGACAGCTGGTCATTTGCATTCTTTTAGAGCAGAGGTCTTTAAACTTGGCAGTTTTAAGACTTGTGGCCTGGGAGTTGAAGTCCACAAGTTGTCAATTTTGAAGACCTCTGTTTTAGAGAGTCTTTGAGCCACTTGGAGTTTATCTGTGTCCTCAGGGTCACCAGAGTAATGCAAATAGATGTGGAGCCTTCTTGACTGCAGGATGTTTTCTGCCCTGTGTCCCTTCATTCTTGGGTCTTCAACAGACCTTCCATTTCCCACCATCCAGTCAGAGCTGAAGAAGTTTCTTGGATGAGAAGTAAAATGTCTTTAAAACAAAAACTCTAGTCTAGTTGCCTCCTGGAAAAGCACCTTTGGATCTTCTTCACTGTACCTTTCCATGGGTTTCATACATTACCTGCATTCACAGACCTAGCAACAGATGTGAGTTGAATTATCCAAATAAATGTCACTTATATATTTTAAAAGTTATCTTAGTTTTACCGTCATACTTTGTATTGCATGAAGCTTTTGGATTTGACAATAAACAATCATGAACCTTTGATGTTACTTGTTCAGTGCAAAATAAACAACATTAAGTTATAATTTTACTGAGATTCATGAAATACCATTTAACAGTGAAAATACAATATTTTGACATACTAAAGATTAGTCTAATCAATTTCCATAGTTATAACATATCTTGGTTATTTAAAGGGATATATATCTACATATACATGACATCATTATCATTGTTAAACATATTTGCCACCCAACTCTCAGTGATTCTTGGCAGTTTACTAATGATTTCAAACATAATAATAAAAACTTCAAGAAGTAGATATGGCACAAACTGAGTAGAAACCAATATGAATTGAAGAGATTGTGAGTCTGCACAAAATAAATATCTTTTATACCATTCTGTCAGCTTAATTTGCTGCCTTTTGCTCAATTTTTCCATTCTTCGCCTCTGAATCATATACATTCCAGAGTGGGGAGGAAATAATAGCAAAATTGGTTTTTGTTTTATTTATCGGTATTTGTTATTTGCTTCATTTATTTCATAATGTTATTCAATATGCCAATCTGAAAAAGATAATTATCTCAGCCAAGCAATGTCGGCTGGTGGCCCCCAGGGGGAGAGCCTTCTCTGTGGGGGCACCCACCCTATGGAACGAGCTGCCTCCAGAAGTTCGTTTGATCCCGGACCTCCGCACTTTCCGAAAGGCCCTTAAGACCTATTTATTTCAACAAGCCGGCCTTGCTTGATTGTTTTTAATGGGGTTTTAACAAAATCTTTCTTAATTGATTTTTGGGGTTTTAAATTGGGTATTTTAATGGGGGTTAGAATTTTATTTGGAACGCCAATGAATTTAATTTAATTTTATAATTCTTTTAATGTTTGTATTATATGTGTTTTAAATCTGGTTGTTCACCGCCCTGAGTCCCCCTCCCGGGGAGAAGGGCGGTATATAAATTGAAATAAAATAAAAAAATAAAAATAAATAATAGGCTACAGTACTTTTAGCTACAATAACTGTGACAACACATCTCTGTAACTGGTGATCTCTCACCTTATTAAGAATTTTTGGACTATTCCTGCCTTGCGAAGTGCTACAATTTAGGCATATCTGGGGGATTTCTGACAATTGTTCATTGTTAGAAATCATCCTGCTACATTTCTATGGAATTAAAGTCAGTGCTTCTCAAATCTGGTAAATTATCCAAAATTGGGTAACAGTGCTTTCTCTTTGAGTAATGACACCCAAACCCAGTACCAACCATAACAGAACATTTAAATAAGGACTTTCTAATAAGCAGACTTTCTGACAAGTGGATTTTTTAGATAAGAAAATAATGGGAGGTACTGAGTTAAATGCTAAATTTCAAGTTAGCCATTTTAAAACAATGAATTTGTTCACATACGTACATCTTGCAGATTTGTTAGTATGTTTCAGATCTTTGATCCATTTGTGTTTCTGCTGATTGATAATATCCTGATATTCTTCTAGTGCAGGGATGTCAAACTCAAGGCCTGTGGGACGGATCCAGCCCGCGGGGTGCTTAGATCTGGCCCATGAGGCTGCCCTGGAAATAGCAAAGGACCAGCCCGTGGTGCCTCTGCCAGCAAAAATGGTGCTCGGGAGGAACGTGTGCAGCTCTCCTGTGCTCCATTTTTGACCGTGACAGCCCTCCTGAGCTCCATTTTCACTGGCAGAGAACTGCAGGAGAATCCCCTCAGCCCCGCCCGGGCCACCACAGGTGCCCCCGACACAAGTGGCGTTGAGCTGGCCATGCTCACCCTGACCATGCCTACTCCGGCCATGCCTCCCTGGCCCCCTGGGGTCAAATTCTGATGCAGCCCTCAATGAAATTGAGTTTAACACCCCTGTTCTAGAGCAATGTTTTTTAAACTTTTTTCTCTCAGGCATCTTTCCACTTTTAAATAATACAGAAGAGCTCGCAAAGCTTCTGTTTTTATGATATTTATCAATATTTACCATATTAAAAATAAAACTGACACATTTATACCACTTCTCATAATAGTTTGATGGAATTTTAATATTGTACTGTTTTTCAAATTGACTGGCAAATAATTTGATTTTCATGGACCCCTGAAAGGATTTGGGGGAAACTCCTATGGTTCTAGGACCACACTTAAGAGATACTGTACCATTTGTACCCCAACTTTATTTTGACAAATAAACATTTGTCGTCAACATAATCTTCATAAAAACATAAGACAGCAAACATATCCAACATACCTCCTTCTTCTATATTCCCCACAACAATAATCCTATGAGGTGAGCTGGACTGAGACAGTGACTGATCAGTCATCCAACTGGTTTTCAAGGCTAAAGCGGGACTTGAACTTACAATCTCCTGCTTAATGGCTGATGCCTCAATCATTAGATCTCAACCATTAGACCAAATTATTCTATTTTATCAGAAACCCTATCTTTATCCATTGTTTTTCTGATAATGGAATAATAAATACTAACTTTAAGCAAGGCAAGAGTGCCTGCAAATTACTTGATGTTTTTGGTGTGGCACAATTTTATACACAAGCTCTAAGAGTGATTTTAACAGAGTGGCCACTCTTGGAAAGATTCCCCGTTTTCTTTTTTTTCCAATTCCTATTTTCCAAAATAAATATTTTCAGTGGGGCATCATATGCTTCCAGTCTTCCAATCTTATGATAAGGTTTCATTGTAATGAAGACAACCAAAGATTTATTCAAAGCAAAGTTGACCCAAATCAACTCTATTTAATATAGTACAATACTGCACTCACACAATTAACCCTTGGTATTCATTTAATTGAATTGGTTAAACTGGAGTATGACTTTTTCCCATTAGCATGTTCCATAACTTTATGAAATAAAAGCACCCATCCATAGGGGAAATCAGCAGCACAAAAATAAATAAAAATAAATAAATAAAATGTTGGTGTTATTCGTACAACTACTACTCCTTGAACAGGGGAGATTTATACGAAGCTTATATAGCACTCAGGGTCAACAATACCCAAGCATGCATAAAATCTAAAAGAGAATAGATTTTCACAGAACTGTAAAAGTGGAAACAGTGACTTAAACACAACTGGTCAACTGCCATGAAATAGCAGTCAGCATATCCCTTCTGGGAAAGCAAACCACAGTCCCAATGAAAAAGAAAAAGGATAGAATTAATTTGAATTTTATAAGGCCTTCATATATTATGAACATAGCTTTCACTTTATTGCTCAGTCTCTGCCCATCTATTCAAAAAACTTTCCTGGTTACCATTGCCCAAAAAGACACCAAAGACAATGACAATTTTTAAAATATTTCTAGTTTTATGTATCTACTATTTTGAGAATCATTGTCTTTTGTGGCCACAAAGTTCAATATTAAGTATCCAAAACCAGGAGTACTGCCCTTGAAACTTACAGGCATTTTGTTTCAAACAATATCAACCAGCGTGACTGAGAGAAAAGATTTGCAGCTGCATTTTAAAAACTTTCCAAAAAGGAAAAAAGGCTGTTTAGCCCAATTCTAAACCAATAAATCACAAGCATGTTTTAATACACACCAAAACCTCCTTTTCATACTGCCTTATATCTCTACTTAACGCACACTCGCACATTCTCTAGGGGCAAATTAACGATTTAAATTCAAATGCTTATTGTTTTTACGTTTACCGTTGGGTTTTGTACCCTTTGACCTTATAACAGAAAACCACCTGGGGGGATTTTTCCTCGTTGGCCACAAGAGCTTCCTCGGTTTCTTTGCACGGAAACCAATGGCACAGTCTAACTCACAGACACTCAGTCATTCCCTATATTTAATTCCTCCCTCCCAAGTTACGCCGGTCCTTCTTTACCATCGCAGAGTAAAAGCTCCAACGCTACTATCGGGAAAAAGGAAACGAAGAGTGAGGCTCAACGCCCGAAAGGCAGCCCCGCCATTGCCTTAAACGCCGCTCTAGCGAACATTCGAATTAGCCATCCTCAGCCGACGAAAAGCGTGACGTTCGTTCTTCTTCATTACGCCTGCGCGATAGGGCTTCGTTTCCTGAAACCCTGCCTCCTTTCTCCAATAGTTATCCCTTGGATTGCGCAACCATAACCAAGCTCCTAGGTTGGGAGGCCGGCCAAGTGGCAACGTGTGTCTGACTTGGCCAAACGATCCATTCGTTTTCAGTGGCACGCATTTAGCTTCCTCCTGCCACTCAGAAGGTAGTTCCTACGTTTTGGAAAAGTTCGTGTGCACAAAACCTACATCACTAAACTTATTTGAATCCAGTCTTATCATTAAATGAAAGATAATTAGATGAAACACTGAATACTTCGTTGCCGAGAGTTCCTGATCCTCAGAATTGGGCAGCCTTTGTATTGTTTCTATATATACAACAGGCTGAATTTTCTAACACGCTATTGCTAATCAGCATTAGTGCAATCTTATTTTTTTCCTGCCTTTACTATATGGTGATATTCTTTCAGCATCCCAGTAGATTTACTATGGATTCAAAAACTAACTATAAATCCTCTGTATTCGACAGAGAAAATTTTATTGTTGCAACATAGCCACACTTGTAAGCTTAAAGGTTTGGCATCACTGTCTGCCAAGTTTAAATGTTTATGATTTTATTAAGTAACTACATTATCAATAGGTGGCAGCATTTAGCTGATATTGACTGGTCCTGAAAAAAAGATGTGGGGAAGAGTTACATTTTAAATTAAGAAATTTTTTTAAAAAACTGAAAAAAAGCAAATAGGAAATCACTTCCCTATTTTTTTTACCAAGGAAGTACATGGATATGTCCATGTTATCACCATTAATCAAGATTAATTAAGATTATATCTACATGGAGGGAAGTAAAGGGTACCACAAGGTTCCATTTTAGGCTGAGTATTTTTCAATATCTTCATGAATGACTTAGATGAGGGAATAGAAGGGGAACTCATCATATTTGAAGATGAAACTAAGCTGGCAGGAATAGGTAATAACCCAGAGGACAAGCTCAGGATACAAAAAGATCGTGAAAGACTTGAACAATGGACCCTACCCCCAAAAATGAATTTTAATGTGGAGAAAAGCAAGGTTTTACACTTAGGCAGGAAAAACCAAAGGTACAAGTGCAGATTAGGTGAAACCTGGTTTAAAAACAGTAACTGTGAGAGGGACCTTGGAGTCCTAGTGGATGATCACTTAAACATGAGCTAGCAGTATGCTGTAGCAGCCAAAAAAGTTAAAATAATTCTTGGTTGTATAAACAGAGGCACAGAATCAAAATCGTGAAGTATTAGTAACCACTTTATAAATCCTTAATAAAGCCACATCTGGAATACTGCATCTAGTTTTGGTCACCACATCACAAAAAAGATGTTGAGACTGGAAAAAGTGCAAAGAGCAACTAACATGATTAAAAGCCTGGAGACTAAAACATATGAAGAACAATTACAGGATTTGGGTTTGGCTAATCTAGAGAAAAGAAGGACTAGGAGGGACATGATAGCAGTATTCCAATATTTGAGAGGTTGCCACAAAGAGGAGGGTGTCAATTTATTTATGAAAGCCCCAGAAGGCAAGCAAGAAACAATGGATGGAAACTCATCAAGGAGAGAAGCAATTAAGAAAAACTTCCTAACAGTGGGTCAATTAACCAGTGGAATAATTTACTGTCAGAAGTTGCGGGATTTTTTAAAGAAAAGACTGGACAGTCACTTATCTGAAATGATATAGGTAGGGTCTCCAGTTTGAGCAGCGGGTTGGACTGCCAAGGTCCCTTCCAGCTCTAGTCTGATTGAAGATGGGCGTGAGATTTTATTACTAATACAAATATTTTATTTTATTATTATTGATTTTATTATTAATTTTATTACTATATGACTAAAAGGTTACACTGAATGTCTCAGTTTGTGGGAATGCATTGGCTGTGATGTGGGATACAAATATTGTCTGCCTTAGTCCAAGCTGCCAGGATTTACATTTTAAAACAATTCAGTTTATGAACAGGAAAACAGAAATCTGAAGAAGAAAAAAACTGTGCTCCACTTTCAAATTGTAAATCTGTAAATACTAGTAACGTATGAGGAAGGAGTATTACACCTTTGCCTCCAATCATTAAAAAAAAGGTGGGATAAAAATTAAAAATGCTAATTTACCCTTGCATTCCTGTTAGGAAATAAGTCCATCAATCCTACAAGACACTATTTCCCTCTGCTGCCACCATGGTTATGCAAGCAAAGTCTAAAGCATTCGATCCTGTATTGTATAGTGGAACTCATAACATTTTCTACATTTATTAAATTATGCTATCCTCCGGCATCAGAGAATTTTCTATATGGCAGCAGATTCTGTTACCTAATCATTTGGAGTGGGGGGGACGGGGACGGGACCAACTGAGGGAGGATTCTCACTCAGCTTCCTCTGCCTCTCCACCACATGCTCCTTGGGACCACGTAAGCAGGCCTCCTCCTATTTTCCACTGGGTTAATCAGCCGGCACTAGGACCAGGAAAAGAGTTTCTCTGAACCTTATTAACGAGTCCAGTTCTCTTGTCAAGACTTTTTGTTGCCCAGACATGTTTTTCAAATAGTTTCTTGCAGTCTTTGATGTTCAACTGGCAAGGAGGAAGGGCAGAACACCTCCTGTCTTTTGAGAGAGACATTCCACTAATCTCAGAAACGTAGAAATCACAATCCCTCAAAGGTACTGGGATCTTTTTTTGGGCCATCCTAGTTCAGGCCGCTGTTTTACACGTCGACGGAATTGATGCTGCTTGGCTGGAGTCCTCTGGGCCGCCTCTATTTTAGCAAAGCGCCTCCTCCGGCCCCGTTCTTTCCCCTCCCTCCCATCGCAGCGTGCAGCCTCGAAGTGCAGCTTCTTTTCTCCCTTTTGCACAACTGTGCCATCGGGGAAGATCATGAATTTGTTGTGCCTTATCTTCGCCCTGAGTTCTTGGGGGGCTCACAGCTTGGGAGACCCCGGCCCTTTAGAGGATGTCGTCATTGATAGATACTACATCCCCAAAATGTGCTTGCGAGAAGTTCAGATGGGTGACTTCGTCCGCTACCATTACAATGGGACCTTTCAAGACGGCACCAAGTTTGACTCCAGGTACTGGCTCGCTCGGTAAATCCAGAACAAAGTCAGGAAAAGTCAGGGCTGTTTTTTTTAAAACTGCTCTTTTTTTTTTTTTGTCGAGACCAGGGATGGGTATGCGCTGATCACAAACAATGCCGTGGAATCATTATTAGCCCTATTAAATCTGAATTCCAAAAGATTAAGTATATTACTTATTAGTAGAATTCGAAGGGAAAAAAGTTTTCCCATAAATTGCAAGGCAAAAACAAAAAAGTTACATTTTATTCTTCCATTTTGCAGAGTATTTTGAAATTTTAAATTCAGCAAAAAAAAAAAACTAAAAAGGAAAAGGCCACACCCTCTCTTTTTTTGAAGAATTGTGTATTTGCGGGGCTTCAATAAAGAAATTCGGCATTGCTGACAATTCACATCACTTCTATGTGACTGCACAGCATTTGTGTTGCAGAAGACAAAGCATGGAGGAATGTTATTGGAATAATACAGGGTTAATTTTATAAATTCCCAGTTCTGAATGAGAAAGAAGGTGGGATTGGCTTGGGAACCAGATATTTGAGTGAAGGAGGGATAAGATGGATTCCTGTCTTATAGTGGGTTGAGATGCCAATGCAAAATGGTGGAGAATTCAATGTGGTAAACTTTAATATGTGTTTAAATCTACTAGCTTAAATAGGTGGTGAAATGTTAACATGTCATATGATTGTCAACCATATCTTTGATCAGAATATTAGAAACAGTTTTGTTCCTTAGTGAACAATTAGATAGAAGCCATCTATACATGTTTCCTTTTATCTCTGCAAATAAAAGAATGAGAGATTTGAAAAGGAAAACCCTCAGAACTGCAGTGTTTTTTAAAAACAATCTAATTATAATGACATCTATTCATTTCAAACTATGTTTGCTGTAGATTTTGATGTGGAAACTTTTATCTTTAATTATTTTCACAATTATTCCTTTTAGAAAATGGATTTAAGTTAGGAGTGCACCATGCATTGATCACTGTTATTGGCTCCCTCGACATGGCATTATTCTGTTAAACAGCTACCCAGAAGTAGTTTCCATTGAATTTAGTGCGATTTATTACTGGAGAAATGGATACAGGGTTTAATTTTGCATCTGCCATAAGATTCCCATTCATTCAGCATCTGAGAAACTTGGGAGCAGGGTTTCTGGCCATAATTTGCTTGATTTTTTGCCTTACCACCCTATATTAAAGACACATATTTTAACTGCCTGGGATTTCTGAACATGCAGCAAGCCTTCTCTAATCCCATGCTTTCCATTTATATTTGACTACAACACTTATCATTCCTATGCCAGTCAACGTAGCCCAATGGCACCTGAATGGGAAAACTAAGGGAAAGGCTTATATTAGTTATATTGGCTAAGAGGCATCGATTAGCTGGTCTTCCACTAAGACTTTTTTTTAAAAGAGTATTTATGTAAGCATTCTTTCAGTAGATCAATCCAACATATTGCTGTTATGTACAGTCATATTCATAAAAACCCCATATTCATGAAATAAAGTACCATGCCTTTAACTATGCCAAAAAGTTGAAAATAAATTCTTTTGCAGTTGCTGGATGTAATACTCTGTTAGTTCAATATCAGTGAATGTGAGTGTACTGTAACTTTTACTTATACACCTATGGTATTCAAATGTATTACAACATTTCATGGTTTCCTTCAAGTGTTAAATATTACTGCCCTTAATGTTTAGTCTTGATTTTCATCCAGACAGGGTCCTCAGACTATTTAAAAGAAAGAAACAGTGGGTTGCAAAGAGATGCCAAAGAGATAGTGTCTATAATGGGATCTGGAATTTTGGCTGTAGACGTGTCACCTCATGAAACCATAACCGAACTGAAAAGTTAATTTTGAATGGCTAGATTTTGCAAGCTAAAATTCCATTCCTATTCCAAATACATGAAGTAGGCTGCAAGCTCTATAAAACACATGCAAGTTTATGCCTACTTTACATTTTCAGAAGATTTTCTGATAAGGAAAGTTCAGTCCCAGTTTAAACTGCAGTTTTGGAAACGCCATGGTGACTTAGCTAGCCTTTCCTCCAGCTGCATTCGGAATGTAAGATTCTGCTGTTCCACTCTAAGCAAAGGAAGCTAGAGATCATGTTTCACTTTCTTCTTTCTATGCTAGAAAAAAAAGGGGTCGTTTTAGAAGGAAAGATTTGCAGAATTGCTTTCTTACTAAAACACCCATCCATGATCTAGATAAATAATTAGGTTGAGATACAACTCTGTTAAACAGATGGATTCTGCTTTTGCAGCATGACAATAATTATAGTAGATCCGTACTAAAATATTCAATTGCATCATTACTTCAAGAGGGAATGTTTAGTTCAGAGGTGTTCAACCTTCACAACTTTTAAGACTTGTGGACTTCAACTCCCAGAATTCCCTAGCTATCCATTTAAAGTCTACAAATCTTAAAGTTACCAAAGATGGATATGCCTGATTTAATCAATCCATTCTGTGCATGGATGACCACTGTGACTCATTATTATATTTGCTTTTTTTTTGCATATAAAGTGAATTATAAAATAAATTATGGCCATAGGACCTTTACTTGCTGATTTTTCCAGCCCTTTTTCTTCCTATTTTTTCACAACCAGAATCATGTCCTTCTCTATTTATATTTGCATGGATTCTATTCTGAACCTGAAACAATAGAAATATGATGAAGAAAATCCTGTTGCTGGTAGAATAACCTTCCAACAGGGGACAGGCGTACCGTTCAAAGGGAACAAAAGACACACTTGCAGTATTCAGGCTTAGTTGATATTCTATATAAATTGTATTTATTTCAATGGTAGGTTGGGCTGAGATAGAGAAACTGGCTACCTAGCAAACTTTATGATCAAATGAAAATTTGACTCTGGGTTTTCTTAGTAAAGTCTGATAAGATTGAGCAGCTGAGGATTTTAGGGATCCTCACATTCAGTTATTTTTTTTCCATCATTAAACCCCAAAGAGGGTTGGTGCACAATTTGGGGCTCCTCCTGGACTCAACAGTTCTTGCTCAAGGAGCACAAACTCAAAAGAGACTCTTTGCACACTTGTATTCCTAGATTGTGGGGTATGGCTTATATAACTCATGCCATAATTGGAAAAGTGCAATACATCCTGAATAGCATTCAGAAGCTGCAACACTGTAATATATGCAATATTGTGTATGCTGTAAGGTACACCCACACAACACACTGCTACATCAATTGAACTAGTTTCTATAGGCCAGTGATGGCTAACCATTTTGCCATCGCGTGCCAAAACTGGGGGAGCGTGGCGGGGGTCATACACATGTGTGCCCACATCCATAATTCTATGTGCCCTGCCCCCCCCCCCGTGCTCCCCCCGCTTTTGTCACACGATGGCCCGGTGGACCCGGTAGGTCCGTTTTTTTGCTCTCCCCAGGCTCCAGAGCCTTTCTAGGAGCCTGGGGAGAGCAAAAATGGCCTTCCCTACCCACCCCCAAAGGCCCTCTGGAGGCCAGAAACAGGCCCGAAAATCAGCTGGCTGGCACACACATGCATGCCCGAGCTGAACTCATGTACCCACCGATATGGCTCCGTGTGCCAGCTGTGGCACCCATGCCATAGGTTCGCCATCATGGCTTTAGGCAATTTAAGATTTTAGTTATCACCTTTAACGACCTACATGGCAAGGGCCAGAATATTTGCAGAATGTTTTTGTCCATCCCACAAGATCAGAGTGGGAATATTCCAGGTTCCATTGGTGAAGCAATGTTTTTTTTTAAGAGTCCTTGGCTTAGACATTTCTTTAATTGATTTGTAAATCAATTTTTTTAAGCTGTTCACCACCCAGAATTTCACTGGTACTTAACCATTATAGAAATTTGTCTAATAAATACATATAAGTTTTATACTTCATTGACTCTCTATGCTGCTACATTTTGTTACTGATTAGTGGTCAATTTAGAACAATTGTCTAATGATTTATTCTTTAAGGCTCACTCTTTCTGACAATAATTTCTTCCTTCTCCAGCTATGACCGTGGTGCTACTGTGGCAAGTGTCGCAGGTGTGGGACGACTCATCACTGGCATGGACAGGGGCCTTCAGGGCATGTGTGTGAATGAGAGGAGGCACCTCATTGTGCCACCACACCTTGGCTATGGCAGCATTGGTGTTGGTGAGTATCAAAATTCTGATGTTGGCTGGAAAGGAAAGATAATAAGAGTGAATTTTGCTTACAGATCTAAATTAGAAAGTTGTTTCTCAATTACAATTAGAAATATGCATAGTATTTTCCAGATTTCTTTTTTCCCCTCCATACCATATATTTTCATCCATAATTGGTTTTTCCACCATTTTCTTTACGAATATCTTCTAGCTATATGATAATATGGAAAGATACAATGCTGTGTAAGGACAGTGTACATGGTATTCTCCTGGTCTTCATTATAGTGTGTCTTATTTTCAAACCCTTAGCTGGTCTCATCCCACCAGACACCACCCTCTATTTTGATGTTATCTTGCTTGACATTTGGAACAAAGAAGACAAGTTGCAGATCATCACCCTCCACAAGCCACAACAGTGTAATCGCACAGTGGAGAATTCAGATTTCGTACGTTACTACTACAATGGCACACTTCTGGATGGAACCCCCTTTGATTCCAGGTAAGAAATTCTAAAGCATAGAGGGCAATTTCTTGAACGCTGAGGATCAAATGTTTATAAAAAATAATCAATTAATGGCCACAATTGGGCATATGATGAGATGATATCACAGGGGGCATGATCTATGTGGTTCTACTGAAACTGCAGGCCAGACTAAATCATGAGTCACTTGCAGACTTCTTTCGGTTGCCTACTTTGGTGCTAACATATTACTGGTGGCTTGGTTCAGACAAAGAAAAAATATATCCAAGAATACAATTTCCATAATCAACTCAACAATTTCATTTTTTTCAGAGTAGGAGCAGCAATCCCCAAACAACTATACAGTTGCAGTTGCAGAAGAAGCAGACATTCCCAGCCCAAGAAAATTAAGCTGATTGATCAAGATGTTGTAACCTTTTAACTCAGTTACAGTTAGAAAGCAGAGACCTTTTTGCAAAATCATTAATTTCTAACTAATTACTACAGGGTCTAATAAGAGTAGACAGATACCAATATTTCATTTTGAGTGATTATTTATTGCCAGAGGCATCCAAATTTCTTGCTCTTTTAAGGTACCACTGCTAGCTGCTCAGTTTTTCTTCATTCCCTGAGCTGCTTCATCTACCTAGTATTCGATGTTTTTTTCTTCTCCATCCTCTCTTGCTTCCTAGCTATGGAAAAGACAATACTTATGACACCTATGTGGGTTCAGGCTGGCTAATCAAAGGTATGGACGAAGGCTTGCTAGGGATGTGTCCTGGAGAGAAGCGGCAAATAGTCATGCCTCCTTTCCTGGCCTATGGAGAGAAAGGCTATGGTAAGCTGGTCATGAAATTCATGTATTTCTTCTGCATCAAATCCAACTAATTTGGATTTCACAGATAATTTATTTTGTGGACTTAAAAAGCAACCACCATCTATCATTTGCAGACTTATGTGGAGATGTAGACCTTTATAGGGTGAGGATTGTGGCTGTTAGCTCTACTCTTACATAGGACCCTTTGTAGTTTTGGGATTCTGTAGTCACTGTTACCCTTCCAGCATCCAGTTATTTCAGGACTGCAGATCTCAGAATTCCCAGCTGGGTAGGAGAAATATGTGATTATGTGCACTGTTGGGATATGTTCGGTTTTTTAAAATCTGTTTGCTTGTTTGTTTTACACCAAGTTCTGCTAACTAATGAATTAAGCTTTGCAACTGGGCATTTTTTTAAATGAATGTCAAAATCTATTCCCATAAACATACCATCTTTTGTATTCCTCCAGAGTGAATGTCCACAAATAACAAACACATATACAGCATACTGTGTCACCCAACTTAAAAGCATTGTTCTCACCTCATCTGGCTCAATTCATATCTGTGCCAGCCTGAGCTGAGTCCTATCTTTCTTTCTCTCAGGTACTGTCATCCCCCCGCAAGCATCTTTGGTTTTTTATGTTCATCTGGTGGACCTGCACAATCCAAAAGATAGTATCTTCTTGGAGCACTTGGAAGTGCCAGCATCATGCAAACGCAAGGCTGTGACTGGAGATTTTGTGCGGTACCATTATAATGGCACCTTAATGGATGGGACCGTCTTCGATTCCAGGTGAAGAAAATATTCTGCAGAATTAGTTTCAAATTCTGATGACTACATGTCCATACAGTCTTTATGACATGAAAGTATGGAAGTGATTGGCTTCTTCCAGCCTGGTTCCTTGATGTTTATTTTATTTATTCAAATGTATTAGCCCCCAATGGACTCTTAAGTGGTGTACAAAATTGGAGAATCAAGAAAAATAGATAAAACACCAAATCCAAGAGACCGTCCAAATAAAAGAATCTTATAAACAATACAAACAAACAAGAGCACCAGAAATATAATAATACATTGATATATCAACCCCAGGCTTGGGACCAAAATTAGGTTGTAAGAACTTTCCAGAAGTTGCAAGAGCAACCTTCAGCCTTCCATCTGAGTCCTAACCAGCATTTTAGACATAGCAATTAGTTAGGTGCCATGACCAAGGTAGAAATAAAATGAAATGAAAAAAGATCTTAGAATTGGAATTTACCTTGAAAAATACACCATCAGACAAGAAAACAGGTTGCATAGAGACGTGATAGATTTCAGTCAAGGGAGATTACCCAGCATGGGTTTCTTTCTTAAAATTGGATTTTCAAAATAGGGTTTTGCCACATGACTATGTTCAACTGGGTCAGCATAACTGAAGTTGTACCTCTTTTGCTAGAATCAGGGGTTCCTGGTCCTTTCTGGCAGAATAGAATCCTTACAGCAACTGGGTACATGTGCTAGAAGATTTCATGACATCACAGCCTTATGCAAATAGCACTACAAATATTGCTGTCCCATATAATAGATTCTGGCCTGAATAAAGCAGCATGATTACATTATGCAAAATAGAAAGGACCAGTTCATGTCAGCCTTTGTTATATCATGCTTATTCAATTTTAGTTGTCATCCAGAAAGGGGAAGTACCAGTAAGAGCAATCAGAACAGCATAAACTGTTAAACCAAAATCCTGGTGAATTATTTTACCATGTCATTCTAATAAGAATAGCTAATAAAAAAGTGAAGGGGATGCGATAACTCAGTGGCTAAGACACTTGTCGATCAAAAGGTCAGCAGTTCAGCGGTTCGAATCTCTAGTGCCACATAAGGGGGTGAGCTCCCATTACTTGTCCCAGCTTCTGCCAACCTAGCAGTTTGAAAGCACGTAAAAAATGCAAGTAGAAAAATAGGGACCACCTTTGGTGGGAATGTAACAGTGTTCTGTGCGCCTTTGGCGTTTAGTCATGCTGGCCACATGACCACAGAGAAGTCTTTGGACAGCGTTGGCTCTTCGGCTTTCAAATGGAGATGACACCATCCCCTAGAGTCGGGAATGACTATCACGTATGTGCGAGGGGAACCTTAATAAGAAAGTGTTCCCTTGCTTGTGTCCTATAAGTTGCTTTTTTATCTTCATAAATCCGGATCAGTACATCAGAAGATCAGTATAGCCAGAATCTGGCTATTCAGGCAGATTTTTCCAAATACAGACCAAGAAAAAATTACACTGGGGAGCAAGAAATAGAAATCCTGATTCCTGAAATCCTAACTATTTTAATTTGATTTTAAAAATGATAAAGGAATATGAGGCTTCCATATATTTATCTTATTGCTTAAGCCAGATTTGTGTACCTTGTTGTGATCTTCCTTTCCTTATTCAGGCGAAGTTTATTTAAATGAGCTTAGACAGTTTGAGCAGTCTAGTTAGAGTGAGCAATGGATTTTGCTGTTAGAACAGTCAGTTCTTCTCCACAATTTCTTTTCTCTTTCAATTCTAGTTATTCACGGAATCATACTTATGACACTTACATTGGAAAAGGTTATATCATCCCTGGAATGGATCAAGGACTACAAGGGGTCTGTATTGGTGAAAGACGACGAATAATAATTCCTCCCCATTTAGCCTACGGAGAAAGTGGAGCAGGTAGGTAGCAAGGAGATTGTAATTATAATAAACATTTTTATATGCATAAATATATATTACCTCCCAAATGTGTTGGACTTAAGCTCTTATAACTCCCATGCCCATTTTACAATATGAGCTGTATAATCCAAACACATCTAGAGAGATCTATGAGAATTCTCTTCTTGATCAAGACACAGCAATCTGTATATGTAACATATAATTATATCATGAATATAAATTAGGCACTCTTAAATTTGGCCAAGGGTTCCCTATAAATCTGGAAGTGCAGATTTTAAAATGTCTTGAGTTAGCTATGTGGCACAATCCCTGATATCCAGACAGATGAACCATTGGCAATAATATCTGGAGATTCTCAGTCATCTGGTCATAGTTGTCTTTTTAAAAAAGCAGCTGGACTGTCCTCGAGGAAAAAACAAGTTCCATTGTCTGTGAAACACTGGCAATAAGGTATTATAACACTTGGGATACAAATATACTTGTAAATTTAAGATAAATGTTCAGCTTTTTGAAGTATTTCCTTTTCTATTTCTGTGTGTTGTGCCACTTTAAAGAACATATTTTTCCTGATCCGAAAATAAATCCAGGTTGTTTATCCTGTATGGCTTGTAATCAAGTTATTTTATAGGCCACTGATTTGTTTGATTGGAATGGAGTCACACTTTTCCTCTGGGAAATTAGGGTGGCATGTATAGTACTCCATTCTCCAAATTTTTCACCTCCAAACTATCTAAGTTGAACGGAGATGGTCCCAAAATAACTGACTTTCTATGACAGAGGATAGATATACAGTTTTAACTCCTAATCAACTTATCTGCTACATCACAAGGGCTCTCCTATAAAATATTAAGAGAGTGATGCTAATTAGGTCTAGTTATCCTAAAACGCATATAAATCAAATTAAAAAAAAACAAAAACCTATTCCCTCCCTAATGATAGCTCTGCTCTTTCTTTCCCTTGAACACACAATTTTAGATGAGCATTGGTTGGCTTCTAAATCTAATAGACTAGAGCAGGGGTCTGCAACCTTAAAGAGTCACTTGGATCTGTTTCCCACAGAAAACACCAGGAGCCACAAAAATTGGGTCGGTGTGGCCAACTCGATGTCACTCACTCCCACCCAGTCACATGACCCCCGTACCCAGGCCTACCCAGCTGGCCATTCGGGCAAAGAACTGTTTGTTAAAAAACACTGGGAACCACAAAACCCTTTTGACATCTCCATCCCTCCTTCTCTTATTCTCCCCCTCTATCTCTGTCGTTCCCTTTCCCCCCCTCTCTCTATATCTCTCTCTCCCCTCTTATCTTCCCCTCTCTCTCCCCATCTCTTACTCTGTTTCTGTCTCACTCTCCCTGTGTCTGTCTCTCTCCGTCTCTCCCTGCTCCCTCTCTCCTCCCCCCCATCTCTCTTGGAAAGCCGAGGGTTGGCCAACCCAACAAGCTCTCCTTGGGGCTCTTCGCTACTCCTTTTCTTTCTTCTTGTCAACTTTTTGGAAATCCGGGCTGGCTGAGGAAAGAGTGCAAGCTATGGCAGAGGCTTCCCTTTGGGCAACCCTCTTCCTCTCACGGCCCCCTGGCCAGCTGTGGCAGGGCTGGGGAAGTGCGCAGGAATGAGGAGACTCTCAAGTGAATGGCTGGGCTCAGCCAAAGCACAGCAAAAGCATGTGTGAGGCGGCTGCTCACTTGAGGATCTCCCCACTTGTGTAACCCTCCTGGCCCCGCCACAGCCGGCCAAGGGATTGTAAGAGGAGGTGGATTGCCTGAAGGGAAGCTTCTGCTGCAGCTCGCACTCATTCCTCAGCTAGCCCAGATTTCCAAAAAGTTGACAAGAAAAAAGAAAAGGAGTAGTGAAGAGCCTCAAGGAGACCTCGCCGGGTTGACCCAGCCTCTGCTTTCCGAGAGAAAGAGAAAAGAAACACAGAGACAGAGATACAGAGAGATAGAGAGGGAGAGACTAGCTGATGGGCGAGCTTCTTTAGCGAGGGTTCTCCAGCTTTCTTGTAGCCTGACCCCCGGGATGGGCGTGTGAGGTTCAGTGGAGCCAGCACCCTTTTCCCGCTGCCCTGAGCTTCTTTACTTCTCCAGTGGAGCAATGCCACTGCTGGCTTTCATTGAAAGCATCCTCTGGGCGGTGAAAGTCCCCCATGCAAGTTTTAAAGCCGCGACTGGGGGCTAGGGGCCCATTCCCCACTCTGTCATCCCATCCTTCTGGATCCCATTCCCACCCCGCCAGCCCTCATGTTAATGAGGACGGTGTCAGTTGTGGCTGGGGCAGGCCAGTGCCTTGGGGTGAAAAGCAGGTTGTGTGTCTCCCCAAGTGACTGAGGCACGCCCAGCACCAACAAGGGCTGGAAGAAGCTCCAGCAAGAGGTGCCAGAGAATTGGCCCTGGCCGCTTCTCCATCTCCTATCATCGCCCTTACCTTCTCAGGACAAGCAAGGAGTGACTGGGAGGGAGAGGGGAGGGGCAAGTCAGTGGTGGGATCACCCGATAGGGAGCCATACCAGAGGGTCCAAAGAGCCACATGCGGCTCCGGAGTCATGGATTGTCGACACCCAGACTTTAGCAACCCTGAGATATAACAGTTCCTTTATTTATTTATTTTATTTATTTTTATAATATTTATATGCCACCCTTCTCCCGAAGGACTCGGGGCGGCTCACAGCAATAAAAACAAAACAATAAATGATGCTAAAATCCAATTAAAATCCCTAAATTAAAACTATAGCACCCAAACAGATCAGAAGATTTGCTGAAAAAGCCATGTCTTCAGGTCACTGTGGAAAGAGCGGAGGTCAGGGACTGTCTGGAGCGCAGTAGGTAACTCATTCCAGAGGGTCGGTGCGGCCACAGAGAACGCCCTCATCCTGGGCGCCACCAGCTGACATTGTCGGGTGATGGCACCCGGAGGAGGGCTGTCCTATGTGAGTGCACTGGGCAGTGGGAGGCCGGCAGGAGGTGGTCCTGCAAATACCCTGGGCCCATGCCATGAAGGGCTTTATAGGTAAGTACCAGCATCTTGAAGCAGATCCAAAGGACCACCAGCAACCAGTGCAGCTCGCGCAGGAGTAGTGTAACGCGGGAGTAGTGGGAAGCTCCCATAACAACCCGCACGGCCACATTCTGGACCAGTTGGAGCCTCCGGGTACACCCCAAGGGCAGCCCATGTAGAGGGCATTGCAATAGTCCAGACGAGAGATAACAAGAGCATGAGTGACTGTACGGAGGGCATTCCTATCTAGGAAAGGTCGCAACTGGTGCACCAGCAAACCTGTGAAAAAGCCCCTCTGGTCATGGCTGTCAGATGGTCAACTCAGGACAGCCGCGAATCCAGGACGACACCAAAATTGCGAACCCTTTCAGAGGGAGTCAGTAAATCACCTCCCCATGTTTTATAAAGCATGAAAGTGTCCAGTGTCTACAATTTAGTTGATTCCTGCCAAGGATACTTTGCATTCCATAATAGGTAATACTGTAGTGTGGAAAAAGTTTTCAGAAGACATAAAGTTCAAAATTCAGTGGGCTAGATTAAGAAACCAAAGCAGAAGAAATGGCTGAGTTTCTTCTTCATGGTGATATGCTTGATTCTGCCTTCATGCAGTATGTGAACCTACCAATTGTTAGATCACAGTTTGTCTCTATATGATGTGTATAGCTTGATATCATAGTTTTTTCAATAAACCAATGATTAAAACAAACAATGGGTTAACATATGTAAACACAGGGAATACCTGCCTCATGTACTGTTTGAAACTTTCTGAAATCCACGTTCCTGGAAAAACAGAGTAGCAAAATATCTTGGTCAGCCAAGTTTCACAGAAGACCTAATATGTACTCTTTTCCTCATTCTTTCTTGCATTCTTTTGTATTCCAGGGAACAAGATACCAGGCTCAGCTGTACTTATATTTGATGTCCATGTCGTTGATTTCCACAACCCCACAGATTCTGTAGAGATAGAGACCATCTTCCGCCCTGCAGACTGTAACGTCACCGCTCGGGATAGAGACTTTGTTCGCTATCATTATAACTGCTCACTCCTGGATGGCACCAAGCTTTTTTCCTCGTGAGTTCCTAGCTCCAAGTTCATTTCAGTTAAATGTCTACCCTGCCTCACTGCAAAAATGCCAAAATGGAAATATTGAACAAATACACAACATAGGAGTTTCCTTTTTTACCTATATGAACTAAACCTAACACTACTGATTTGAATTCATTTTTCAAATGAATTCATTTTTCATCAAAAATTGACTAATCCCAGTCTATCTCAAAATCACTGTATAAACCTGAAAACATTGGGACTTACAAAAATAGTTGTTTAAGATATTTCTTTTTTCTTCTGAAAATATTTCTTTCATGGGCTGTTATGTGAGAGTACCACAACTTTGTCAGTGTCCCACATTGCTTTAGGTACCTTTCTAAGGCAAAATAATATTGGCTAAATAAGGAGATACAGAAGTTTGCATAATTTAGTTGCAGAATTTAGACTTCCTAAATCTAGAATTCTACAGAAAAAGCTTCAGAGAGCCAATAGGGGATAGAACATATTATTCTGAATATCCAACAAACTATTTTCAAGACTCAATGGCTTGTTTTCCACTAACAGGCATGATTATGAACATCCTCAAGAAGCTACCCTGGGTACCAATAAGATAATTGAAGGCTTGAACAATGGTCTACTGAGCATGTGTGTGGGAGAGAAGAGGAGTGTCATTGTTCCTCCACATTTGGGGCATGGTGAAAGTGGTGGTAAGGCAACTTCTTAGCAAACATTTCAGATTATCGTTCAGTTATACAAGCTAAGAAGAAATGGAAATATTGGATGGATCCTGAATCCCTTCCTACCTCACTTCCTCCCTTTCTTCTAGATACCATTATTGAAAAAAATCAATCAGTGTTTATGTGGAAGGTGATATAGGTAATCCTTGAGTTATGGTGGGAAGTCAGATGACTATTAAATGAACCACTAACATTGACAGAGCTAAAGTAAGCATCTACTAAGAAATGGAAACCTGGGAGGATTTTTTTCTCATCACTAGCACTGGCCTTAGCTCTTTCTGTTTTAGTTTCACTAGCATTATACTAGCAAACCTGACACTGGTGGAACTAAGGCATTTAATATTAGTGAGAAACTAACACTAGCAAAGTGTTATTATTGTTAGCAAGAAGCTAATGCTAGTGAAGCTAACACTGGCAGAACTAAGGATAGCCTTAGTGAGGAAAAGAAAACCAAGAATATCACCAACAGTATTTTTCACTCAGAAAAAGATGTACTCTGATGGGATTATGCCCACCAGAGCATAATCTCTGGTGGGATAGCCCAGCAGCAGAATGGCCTTAGGAATGATACATTAATTCTATCAAGAGGCTTAAATTCTTAGAAATGATTGTTGTAATCTCTAATTTAAAGAGACCATTTATTAGGACAAATATTTCCCTTGTCTTTGACTCACCAACCTAATTTGAATGTCACATTAAAGCATAATTTGACTCTTTGGGCAGATTAATATGCTGCATGAACACAGGATTTTAGTATGCTGTATGAGCACAGCATTATATATATTGGTTTATTTAGTAAACCATGGTTAAGACCACAATAGCCTGAAGTAATATGTGAACCAAGTCACTGTTACTGCTGCCTATAGCACTTTTCTGCATGCCTGAAAACTATATTTCTGCATTACAGGTAGCCCTTGATTTATGACCACAAATGAACCCAAAATTTCTGTTGCTAACCAAATGAATTTTGCCCCCAATTCTATGACCTTTTTGCCAGTTAATTGAATCATTGCAATTGTTAAAGTGAATCACATAGTTGTTAAATGAATCCAGCTTCTCTGAGTGACTTTGCTAATTCGAAGTCAGCTGGGAAGGTTACAAATGGTAATCACATCACCCTGGGACAATGTAACTGATAGATACATGCCAGTTACCAAGTGTCCAAATTTTGATCACATGACCATGCAAGTTGTATGAAAACTGGTCGTAAGTCATCTAGAAGTGAGAATATTCATTGACATGGTCATAAGTCACTTTTTCAGTGCCACAGTAGCTTAAAACGGTCACTAAACAATAGGTTGTAAATTGAGGACTACCTGTACTGAGATGTTAATCTTTTTCTTTAAGCCCGGGGTGTACCTGGAAGTGCTGTTCTTCGCTTTGACATAGAACTTTTACACCTGGAAATTGGTGTTCCAGAAGGTTATTTGTTCATTTGGCATGGTGAGCCACCAGAAAACCTGTTTGAAGCCATGGATCTGAATAAGGACGGTGAAGTCCCATCAGAGGAGGTGAGATTGAGTTCTGTTTTTGAAAGAAAGCATCTCCTAAAGGATTCAAAACTGGAAGGATAATTAGATTGATTTTTATTGCCTAGTCCAGGGGTCTGCAACTTTAAACACTCGAAGAGCCATTTGGACCCGTTTCCCACAGAAAAAAACCCACCAGGAGCCACAAAACCCAGTTAGGCATGGCCAACTCGATGTTACTCACTCCCAAACACATGACAAGCCCCCAGCCAGTCTATCCAGCTGGTCATTAGGGCAGAGAACCAGGAACCACAAAACCCTTTTCACTCTCCCCCCTTTGTATCTGTCTCTCTCTCCCCCTCTCCCTGTATTTCTCTGTAACTCTACCTCCCTATCTTCCCCTCTCTCTATTTCTCCCTCTCTGTATCTATCTCTCTCTCCCTCTCTCTATACCTCTTATATCTCTCTCCCCATCTCTCTATCTTCCCCTCTCTCTCCCTCTGTATGTCTCTCTTCCCCTCTATCTCTGTCTCTCCCCCTCTCCTTCTTATCTTCCCCTCTCTCCTCCTCTGTATCTGTATGTTTCCTTCTCCCTATTTCTCCCCTCTCTGTATCCCTTTTCCCCTCTCCCTCTCTGTATCTCTCCCTCTCCCCCCTCTGTACTCTCCCCCTCCTTTCCCCTCATTCACCCTCTCTCTGTATCTATCTCTCCCTCCCTCTCTATCTCTCTCCCCCTTTTCTATCTCCCCCTCTCCCCCCTCTGTATCTCTCTTTCTCCCTGTCTATCTCGCCCTCTGTATCTCTCTCTCTCTGTGTGTGTGTGTGTGACTATATCTATTATCTATATCTGTGTCTGTGTCTCTTCTCACTCTCAGAAAACCCAGCAAGCTCTCATTGGGGCTCTTTGCTATTCCTTTTCTTCTTTTTGGAAATCCAGGCTGGCTGTGGAATGAGCGGGAACTGCAGGGGAGGCTTCCCTTCGGGCAACTCTCCTTCTCCTCTTGCGACCCCTTGGTTGACTGTGGTGGGGCTGGGAGTGTGTGCACGAGCAGGAAGACCCTCAAGCGAGCAGGTGGGCTTGGCCAAAGTGCAGCAAAGGAGTGGAAAAGGAGGGTTGCCCAAAAGGAAGTCTCTGCTGCAGTTCGTGCTTGTTCCTCAGTCAGCCCAGATTTCCAAAAAGAAAAAAAGAAAAGGAGTAGTGAAGAGCCCCAAGGAGCTTGTCCCAGCCTCAGCTTTCCCAGCCTCAGCTTTCCTGACCCCCGAGGTGGGCATGCAAGGTTCAGCATGGCCAGCCCTCTTTTCCCACTGCTCTGAGCTTCTTAAAGCTGTGGCTGGGCGCTGCAGACCCGTCCCCCTTTTCGTTGTCCCATCCTCCCAGATCCCATTCCTATCCCGCCAGCCCCCGTGTTAGTGAGGACAGCATCAATCGTGCCCAGGTCAGCCCAGTGTCTCAGGACAGAGAACAGGTTTCGCATTTCCCCAAGGAGCCGAGGCACGCCCAGCACCAACAAGGGCTGGAAGAAGCTCCAGCAAGAGTGAGGCGCCTGAGAATCAGCCCCGGCTGCTTCTCCACCCACTGCCATTGCCCTTACCTTCTCAGGCCAGGCAAGAAGTTACTGGGAGGGGAGGGTGAAGGGCAGGGCCAGCCAGCGATGGGACAGGGAGCCGCATGCGGTTCCGGAGTTGCAAGTTGCCGACACCCGGCCTAGTGCTTTGAATGCATATGTTGGCAAAAAAGAAAGGTCTAAAGAAAACAACAAGATTTTTACTTCTAGAATATGTATATAGTTGGGGCATTTCTTGATATGAGATGGGGCTCTTAAAATGTTGCCTAATTCCTATAAATATTTGAGCTGAATTGTTATTAAACCTACATTGAGGGAAAAATTTATTAGGGCACTCAAGTCAGTACATACAGTAAAATCAATATCTAATTAAACTGATTATTTCATCCTAGCTGCATTATTGCCAGAAATAAATCACTTTGTTTGAAATGCTATACATACTGGGAAGCCATTTGTAGAAATAATCTATTATTTCTTTTTTTCTATGCCCATTCTACAGTTCTCCACGTTCATTAAGTCCCAGATTGCAGAAGACAAAGGTCATATGATTCCAGGCATTGACCCAGAAAAAGTAATCACAGACATGTTTCAGAATCAAGACCGGAATAAGGATGGGAAGATCACAGCAGAGGAACTGAAGCTTAAATCTGATGAGGATCAAGTTAAACATGAGGAACTTTGAATGATAAAGAATCCCTTTTTAAAAATACTCCCATTTGGTGGTCCTTTCCCTATTTGGGGGAGCAAATTGGCCCCCAATCACTGCTAGACTGGATATAGGAAGCCAGTAGTTCCCCCCCCCTCCCCAATTTGGTTTTGCTTTGACTATATATTATTGGAAATGAGTTAAATGAGAAACAAAACCCAGTGGACTAAATGAATGATGATAAATCTCCCAATTCACTGGTTGCATATCTTCCTGAAACTAATTATTCCATCTCAATTGAATTTTCCCAATTATAGCACATTGTCTTGCCCAGAAATCATGACATTAAAACAAACATTCTGCTTGGGATCTGTGCATTCAGCTGTCCAAATCAAGGTTGAATTCACTATCAGGAAACCCAGACTGGCTTATTGGAGCCAAATAAGCAGTATCAAGACACTCTGTATTCACTAATTATTTTTAGGTTTTCAAGGCAAACACAACCAAAATTATTATTTTTTTTTTGTATAAGTTAGAATAAGCAGGCATTTTTTAAAAAAATATTCCTGCACGATGCTTAAAAGGGTTTAATTGAGAAAACAGTCTTTTCTCATGATTTTATCTTTGAATTTCTCTTACTGCTGTTAAAGGACAGGATTGTTGGATCAATACCAATCTTGAAAATCCAGTGTCTTGATCAGAAGGGTGTGACCATAATTTACTTTCCTTAAACCAGCATTAGTTGTATTTTTCCCTAATGGGGATCTATGATTAACTGATAAAATTAAAATCCCTTAATTATTAAAATTCTTGAAGCAATCAGTTCATTAAAAATTGGCTGGTACAAATAATGTATTTTTAGGACAGGCAATTGGACTGTTAACATCAGTGACTTTGTCAGTCAAAAGGATGTTAGTCTTAATTTGATATCAGCTAGTTACA
The DNA here is from genome assembly GCA_038048745.1 of Coluber constrictor foxii. Taxonomy (NCBI): domain Eukaryota; kingdom Metazoa; phylum Chordata; class Lepidosauria; order Squamata; family Colubridae; genus Coluber; species Coluber constrictor. Next base: position 80,696,094 of record CM075961.1, read on the forward strand.
TCAGCACCCAACCTCACTCCAACCCCGAGTACAGCTGTATAATAAAAAGTACTAATAGGAAGGTTAAAGTAAGTTAGGAAAACCTATACACATCCATGCCTGAGATATTGAGGTACATGTTTCAACTGAATCATTAAAATTCTCGAAAATAACATGCAATAGTTGCTTTATAATTATTTGACTTGTAAGATATTGTTTTCTGAAGGACAGAACACACAAATCCTATTTGTAGTGTTTGCACACAATATACAGACAGGTGCATTGACACTCACAAACAATTTCTCCAAGCTGGTGTCTTATAGAAATATATGAATTTCAGTTCTCATGCCTTTTTCTATCTGAGTAACTGATTTTCTCTCATGCACTTCAAATTGTACATCAAGTCATTCAAGAAAATCCTAACATAGCATCACATATTTTGAAAGCACTTAAGTCACCAATGGAACAAATATTTATCATCACATAGAAGGTGCAAAATTAAAATGTCTCTTGTGTTTCACCCACCTAAAAGTAGTCGAGGACCTGTTATCTTTTACTGAAGAGAACATTCAGAAATGTACAGTATCTAGAATTCTTTTGAATAAACCATAATGTTAATGATTGAAATCAGTGAACACACTACTATGGTATGTGCCTTTGGACTTAAACAAGTCTGAATAGTTTTTTTTAATTACAATTGTTTTTTAAAAATTGTAGCATGTTGCTGTGGTGCTGTGGTAACTTAAAAAAATGGTTCAATTAAAACAGATGAAACAAAATAAAATAGGCATACTAAAATGTTCAAAATAAGACATTTTTTATTATATTTACATGTCTTTTAAATAAAAAAAATGTTGAAAATTTTGTGGAAAAGCTGGATTTGGACCATATATAGTTCAAAAACGTTTTGGAAAATAAATGTTTCATGAAACCAAAATACAGAACATCATAAATCTAAAAGTTTGCATACAAATCAAACAAAAATCCTTAAGTTATGCACACATTTTAATTATCAGGGTTTAGCTTATTTGTTATACATGTTAGTTTTCATTAGAAAAAGCTCAATAACTACTAGGGCCAATATGTATTAATCTTATTTTAAAGGTAGTTTACATTACATCCGGCATCTAAATTCACTCACACGTTTGATTTAGAACATGCCCAAATACACAGGATTCCAACAAAGCTACTCACCCAGAAAGCCCTTCAACCCAAGTCATTTGCATTAAAATAGCATCACCAATAATACCAATGTTTCCTACATTAAGATTATTTCAATAACTGCAATGTATCTTAAAGTGGACTATACCATATTATTATCATTAATTTCTACTTTAAAAGAGACAGGGAGTGACAATAGACAAGTCTAATCAATATCATTCCCATACTGTGCTTTTAAGAATATTTAATTAGTCAAATGAGTCTGATTTGGCCAAGAAAAAGTTGTCTGCTAAATTAGTAGATATCTTAGTACAATTGTGATGCCATTTTAGTTAGCTGTACAGTAAATGTAAAAATAAGATTAATGCTAGCTGGGCCCTATTCTATGATTATGGAAATATTAAAGAACACTGAAGGGAATATTCCAAAAGGAAACTAGTTGTCAAGAGTTACGGGAGTGTATATAGAGTTTGGGCAAGGATGAAGTGTAAAATACCATTTACCACATCCAATGTTTCATCTTTCTCCAATACAATATCATAAGCCTCAATGTATTTTTCCCGCCGTTCTTCCACCTGCATGGGACAGAGTATAAATAGCAATTATAGTATTAATCTCAATAAACCTGCAGTCTGGTTTTTATAGATACTAATACTATGGTGGAACATTTTCTTTGTATGAAATGCCACAAAAAAATGGCTAAAAATCCCACCTCAAAATTGAATAGGAAAAATTACTTCATAGTGTAACATAACTTTTGAACTATCTTGTTTCTTTCTCATCCCCCCTTTCTTTGGTAACAACTTGCCTGACGAAAAGTTCTGAAGAACATAGAGCTGGCAGACGTGTCACTGTGGTTGTTCTAATCAAAAATCACAACTAGATAATACATCTAGCTATTTCTCCTATTAATTTCTACTGCTAATATTTCAAGTCAGCGCTTATTATCATCTGGTAGATAAAATTAAAGCTTAGAGACCTAGAGAAGATGGATGCTGTTCCATCTTCACACTATTGCCCTTTAGGCAGAGCCTATTTATTTGTAAGGTTGGAAAAGACAACATGGCAGGAACAAAGTTAAGCACAAAAGGTAAGAGAAAACAGCTCTTACTTTCTAGTGAAACTTGTCATACCTCTCCCAAGCCAACCATCATATATGGCACCCAAACTCTTCTACTTGAAATAGGTGCTTTATTTTGCTTCCACTCAGGGCTTTCACCATCTGTTTTAACCATCTAGATACTCTCAACTCACCCTGTCATTCAGGAAGCCAATCCGGAGGATATTCTCCATGTCAGAAACACCATCTGCCATACTGAGGTCACCCATGGAATCTCCAAGCAGTAAGATATTTGTTCTTGTGCACAATTGCTGGAAATAGTCTGTGTTCTTCAGGACTGTGTTGTTCTTGTTATAGATGTGGATAAGAGGGTCTTTGAAGCCTTGCAGAATGCCCTTTGAAGGCAAACATAATGGGTTTATAACACAAAAATGGCAAAATGCAGCTTAGAAGACATTTTGTGGATCATAAAGAGTGTGGAATTTTGGTATTGGAAAGATGATAAATAGGAGGCTGGCACAACTCTTTTAAGAATAATATTCCAAATTATAAGATTAAATACCAGGCTTAGATTAAACTGAAGGTTTGTGTCCAAAATCCATTGCTTGAGTACACTGCTGGTACTTTCAAAGCCTAAGCAGCAGAGCCTCTTTATGAAAAAAAAAAAGATTTTATTAATCATTCTCTCAAACCACATTGAATTAAAGGCATCCCTAAGGACTAAAGCACCAGATCTACAGGAAGCAGAATTAATTTTAACTAAAAGGTAAGAAAAAAACTCAAGATCTAGCCTCCATGGAAATTAAGCCCATCTCCATATAAGAGCATTCTTAATATATTTTAGAAATGGCTCTACTAAACATAGTTTGAACAACCTTTGACAAAGTGACAAAATTAGTGGACCAGAGGAATGCTGTCGATATAATTTACTTGGACTTCAATAAAGCATTTGATAAAGTAGACCATAACCCACTACTAGATAAAGTAGAAAAATATGGGTTAGACAGCATCACCACCAGATGAATTCGTAACTGGCTGACCAACCACACTCAACATGTAGTCCACAATGGAGCTGCATCTACATGGAGGGAAGTATGCAGCAGAGTAGCCCAATGCTCTGTTTTAGGCCAGTGCTCTTCAACATCTTGATCAATGACTTGGACAAGGGGATAGATGGGGAACTCATCAAATTTGCAGATGACACCAAGCTGACAGGAATAGCCAACACTCCAGAAAATAGGCTCAAGATACAGAAGGATCTTGACAGATTTGAACATTGGGCACTATCTAACAAAATGAAATTCAACAGTGAAAAAAGCAAGGTTCTACATTTAGGCAAGAAAAACAAAATGCACAGTTACCATATATGTGGTACCTTGCTCAAGGTGACAGGGATTTTGGAGTCCTAGTGGACAAACATTTAGATATGAGCCAGCAGTGTGCAGCAGCTGCCAAAAAAGCCAACACAGTTCTGGGCTGCATAAACAGAGGGATAGAATCAAGATCATGTAAAGTGTTAATACCACTTTATAATGCCTTGGTAAGGCCACACTTGGAATATTGCATTCAGTTTTGGTCGCCATGATGTGAAAAAGATGTTGAGACTCTAGAAAGAGTGCAGAGAAGAGCAACAAAAATGATTAGGAGACTGGAGGCTAAAACATATGAAGAACGGTTGTAGGAACTGGGTATGTCTAGTTTAATGAAGAGAAGGACTAGGGGAGACATGATAGCAGTGTTCCAATATCTCAGGGGTTGCCACAAAGAAAAGGAAGTCTAACTATTCTTCGAAGCACTGAAGGTAGAAAAAGAAGCAATGGGTGGAAACTAATCAAGGAGAGAAGCAATTTAGAATGAAGGAGAAATTTCCTGACAGTTAAACAATTAATAAGTGGAACAACTTGCCTCCAGAAGTTGTGAATGCTCCAACACTGGAAATTTTTAAAATGATGTTGGATAACCATTTGAGTGAAATGGTATAGGGTTTCCTGCCTGGGCAGGGGGTTGGTCTAGAAGACCTCCAAAGTCTCTTCCAACTCTGCTATTCTATTCTATTCTATTCTATTCTATTCTATTCTATTCTATTCTATTCTATTCTATCCTATCCTATCCTATCCTATCCTATCCTATCCTATCCTATCCTATCCTATCCTATCCTATCCTCAAGAATACTGAACTTGAAAAGAATATAACCATGATGGTGAACCTATGGCACACATGCCAGAGGTGGCATACAGAGCCGTCTCTATGGGCATGTGCGTCATCACCCCAGTTCAGCCAGCTGGTCATTGGGTTTCTGAGGTGCACATGCGCGCCGGCCAGCTGGTCATCAGGCTTCAGGTGCTCTGGTGTGCACCTGAAGCCTTCTGGTTTGGGCACTCTGTGCCTAAAAGGTTCACCATCACTGGAATATAAGGTACTTCTTGTGGATAGCAAGAGCATTTAGTTTAGTTTAGTTTTTTTTCGGATTTATATACCGCCCTTTCTCCCAAAAAGGGACTCAGGGCAGTGAACAGCCAAAAAATTAAAATACATAAAATACAAAAGTTATAAGGAACTAAAATGAATAAATTTAAATCCTTGGCTTCTCAATTTAAAACCCCCAAATCCATAAAATTCCAATTTAAAACCCCGAATCCATATAATTTAAAAAACCTATTAAAAAACCCTTTGGGCTAGGCTGGCTTGTTGGAATAGGTAAGTCTTCAGGGCCTTACGGAAGGTGCGAAGGCCCGGGATCAATCATATACTAGGAGGCAGCTCATTCCACAGGGTGGGTGCCCCAACAGAGAAGGCTCTCCTCCTGGGGGCCGTCAGCCGACATTGTTTGGCCGAAGGCTTATATACCACTTCACAATGCTTTACAGCCCTCTCTAAGCTGTTCACAGAGTCATCATATTGCCCCCAACAATCTATATCCTCATTTTACCAACTTTAGAAGGATGGAAGGCTGAGTCAACCTTGAACCTGGTAGAATTCAAACTGCCAAATTGTAAGCAACCGGCAGTAAGCAAAAGTAGCCTGCAGAACTGCATTCTGACCACTGTGCCCCATCGCTCTCATAGAGGTATTCCTCAATTTACGACCACAATTGAGTGGTTTGGCAAAATTTGTTGCCAAGTGAGACAGTTGAGTTTTGCCCCACATTACCATCTTTCTTGCCATAGGTGTTAAGTGAATTGCTGCAATTGCTAAGTTAGTAACACAGTTGTTAGGTGAAAACTCATTTTCCTTTTGGCTTTGTTTAGCAGAAGGTTGCAAAAGGTGATCATGTGATACCAGGACACCGCAACCATGATAAATATGAGTCAGTTGCTAAGTGTCTTAATTTTGATTACATGACCATGGAGATGCTGCAATTGTCGCAAGCGTGAAAACTGTCATAAATCACTTTTTTCAGTGCTGTAGTAACTTCAAATAGTTACTAAATGAACTGTTGTAAATTGATCTACTGTATTCATAACTGTTCAGCTTTGGACAGCAAAGATTGAATATTTAAATATGTTCAACCTTTATACATTTTTATTTCTATGTTATTCTTCTACATGACAATAAATAAACCAAGATCCTTCAGATTGCAGGTGATCAGTCATATGAACAAATGCTATTTCATACACAAACCTCTCACACAGGAAAAGAATATGGAGAGAAAAGATGCACAATGTCCTTCTTCTGCTTTTCTACATAGAATATTTTTAATATAGGACAAGTCATAGCCTCTACAACCAAAACAGCACAGCACAACCCAAATTTTTACCACTTTGAAAAAAATTAGATCCAAGTCCCTAAGATATTCATTGTATCTGCAGTATTCAAAATACTGTATATTGTGGCAAAGCCTGGAAGTTTGTTATTTATTGCCCTCTTAACACCACCTGTAGAATCATACAGGAAGCATTTTGAAGATACTCCCATCAGGGCAAAATAGCAGAATCCCTGGAATGCTTCCAGGTCAGAGGAGATGAAGTGGGCAAAAAGAGATGATTCAACTCACGTTTTCATCAAAATCCATATAATTGGAGACCACATTGATGTTAGGGTGGAATACACCAGCCTGATGAATTATTTCCTCTAGCACATCACCTACACCTGCTGAAAAGATGAACAAGGGAACTTTGTTCTCATGCAGCTGGTCAAAGAAAATGTTGAAGCCATCCCTAAGTGCAAGAAGGAAGAGAAAGACAACATTAAGCTACTGTTGTGAAACAGGGGCATTTATATGAGGACCTGGTTAGGTGGCTCAGTTGCTACATTGCTGAGCTTATCAATTAGAAAGGTCAGCAATTCGGTGGTTCGAACCCCTAGCATAGGTCTCCTGCTGAGCAGGGGGTTGGACTAGATGACCTCCAAGATCCCTCCCAACTGTTCCTGTTGTTATATATTTAAAGGGCATTGGCAAAGTCTCAATGTTTCTAATAGATTAGCTCAAAAGGGCAAAGATTTCCTGAAGCACACAAGTACTGACAGAAAAAAATGTGCTTTCTATATTATCAATAGTAAACAGTGAACTTGTCCACTCACTTATCAGTTTCTTGGAACAAATAAGGATCTCAGATTGAAGAAAAAAAAAGCTTTTGACTGTTAGCTAAAAATTAAAGTAGCATGTGATTTCCTAAAATATATAAAATTGTCAAATCTGTATTTATCCAAAGTATAGCTTTCTACATATCACACACGTCCCTAATTGCAATGGTTCCAGTGAATAAACTGATTGCCTAATATGAAATGTAAAATTTATAATTTGAATCCATTATTTAAATGTACACTTTGGGTGGATGATTTAAACATTGGCTTAAAGTTCTGTCAACCGTGGTCCCCATGCACATAAACATCAGATGGTAGCAAATCCTTTTCTTGACATGCAAATTCATGCTGGGTAGGAAACCTTACTATAGATAGTTCTCAACTTCCAACCATCTGTTTAGTGACTGTCCAAAGTTATGACAGCACCGGAAAAAAATGACTTACAAATGATTCTCATATTTACAACCATCATAGTATCTTGGCAATCATATCTTCAAAATCCAGGTACTTGGTAACCATTGTGTATTTATGGTAGTTGCAGCACTGGGGTCCCATGCGTGCCATTTACAATTTTCCTAGAGGGTTCCCAACAAGCAATGTCAATGGAAAAAGCTGAATTTGCTTAACAACCACAGTGATTTGCTTATTGATCACAGTAAAAAAGATAAAACTGGGTGCGACTCACTTAACAACCATATTACTTGGCAATAGACGCTCCAGTCCCAATTTTGGTCAAAAGAGAGCCAGTTTGACCTAGTGATAAAGATGTTGGCATAGAAATCAGGAGACTGTGAGTTCTAGTCCTGTCTTGGGCATGAAAGCTGGCTGGGTGATTTGGGCCAGTCATTTTCTCTCAGCCCAATCCCCTTGATTGGGTGGTTGTTTTGGGAAAATAGGAGGAGAGATGAATATTAGTATGTTAGCTGCCTTGAATTACCTATTAAGTAATAAAGGCAGGATAGAAATCTATTAATTAATAAGTCAAGGATTACCTGTACCATTCCCAGATCTTCGGCTAAATGTGACATGTTTTATTGAAATATGCATTTAATTATCTTTGCATCACCAGCATTCATCATATGAAGAGGCCATGAAAACAGCCATTCTAATGGCCTCTTCACATAATGGCCTCTTCAGTTTTTTATCTCAGGAAAATAAAGGTGGACTTTATTATACATTTACTAATAGAATTATTAAAATAAATGCACATGAAGAGCTCCAAAATTTCAAACACATACTGTTGTGACTGTATCTGACATTCTGCTTCTGTAACTGAAAAACATTCTGAACCTATTTACTTCTTCTTTCTTTATGGTTTCTGGTACCATAGTTACTGAGTCTAAGTTGACACAATTATGTACCAACGGATTTGCTTTGGGTGAAAAAGAACATGCAAACAAAAAGCACTATTAAGTGTGCAATATTAAACCTTAAAACTTTGGGCCAGTTTTTATATTTAATTCCATATGCAGAATTCCATCTTTACATAACTTAAGAATATTTGATACCAAGAAGAAATAATTATAATTATGCTTGGATAATTTACCTCTCTCTTGAATTGATTTTGTATCCAACATGCAAACCTCATACCTGAGTTTAACATCTGATTCTTTCACAATTTGGGCAATATCATTCTTCATAATCTTTTCCTGGGACAGAAGGTTATGGGCTTTAGTCCACCTGGAAAATATCAGTGTCAGGAACGCTTGCCAGCTGAGCTAATTCACCCACCTTCTAAGCAACCAACACCCACCCACCAACCCTATTCCAGCCTGCAAATTGTTTTGGGATATCAAGCAGAATAATCTTTTTTGGTACAATACTCACCATTCTATCATGAGGGGGAGTTTGTCCTCCATAGTCCGATAAGGGTCAATTTCAATAGGATAGTAATGATGGAGTAAATCTTTCAGCTGCAATATTGAGCAGAACCAACACATTTGTTCGAAGAAAAAACTGATTTTCAAAGCTGATAAATGGCAATGAATTATACGGAGTTTTAAAATTGGAACGCTGGTGTTACCTTTTTCTATGTAATTACATGGAACATTAGATAATGTCAATAGATTGGCCACTGCTGAAAAGCATGTTCTTTCAAATAAAAAGGATTAATCTCTGGCACTTTCCATTTTAATAACATTTACTAGCAGGCAAAACTGGAATCTCCAAAACTGATTTTAAGTTATATGATGATTCTCACAAGTATTAGCAGTCACCTTCACATCAACTGATTCCAAATTCACTAAAGCTTTAAAAAACTGACTCCCATTTTCCAAACTTGGTATAAAAATGGAAAGAAAGTGAACTGCCCCAATATACTCTTTTAGCAGTTGAATTCTTAATACTTGAAGTTTCCAGTCTTCAAAGAAAGCCTCATGCATTAAAACAGTAAAATATTTTCTCTAGCTAAAAAAGCCTAAAAAGTCACAAAATTTTAATTCCTAGGATTCCTGATAGCAGGACATGAAATATGAATATCAGTTTGGATTTTAATTTGGATATTTGCTAAAGAATTCCTAGAAGCTCATACCTTTTTTCTGCCTTCTTCACTGATGACCCGACAGTTATCTATGATATCTGAAGAGATACAAGCAGATTTCTAGAAACTCTTATACACAATAATGCTGAGTCTAAATTTATTTTGAACATGTGGTGTTTTAAAAGCATGTTCTTTCAAATAAAAAGGATTAATGCAAATGAATGATAATATGCATCTGGCTATGTACTATGCAAAACCAGAATTTTAACTCGGGCATAAAATCTAGTAACTTAAAAAAATATAACTGAATTTTTAAAAACTATCTATGTTTATTATAAAAAAGCAAGTTTCTAGTTTCTGAGCCTGTAAAAAAAAGTATGAAAATTGTATATACTTCCTAATTGAAAACAAAGATTAGACAAGAGTGCCAGAGAGCAGTACTTTAGACCTGTGTAAAGTATTTATACGTGCAAAGTTGCCTAACAGCTTGTTATTTTCCTTATTGATAGCAGTGCTTCTCACTTATGAAATTGTATCTTACAACACTTATTATTCATTAAATATTTAAATCATAACTATTTTAGATTACATTGAAACAACAATTAGATTATATTAAATTGAATGTGTTCTATGAATCAAGAATTACATCCTGGTCAAGAAAGAGTGCCTTAATCACAACTTTAAAATGTAGTTTGTCATTAAATTCATTAAGCTAAAACCATATTTCAAAATATTATTTCAATTTAGATGAGCAAAGGGAATTCTCCCTTCCACCTTAGAAATAGGCAAGAGAGAGACTGGAATAGCTAAAGTATCACATGATCTCTTTTCTTTTCTTTCTTTTCTTTTTTACAGTCCAAATATGAGTAATATGGCGGTACAAAATAGGCTGGACAAGGTTTAGTCATACCCCTGTCTGTCCTAAGTGCCTTTGACTCCAATAAGGCATTATGGTTAAAATATATTTATGCATTTGTAAAATAAAGTACTATTTCAATGATCTAAAATGGTACTTAACCATTAAAACCTGGATTAGTTTGGTTATAGTTATCTTAAATTAGCCAAATTATAATTAGAATTAGATTGGAGTTAATATATCATGTGAATATACTCACATATACAGTGAGTAAATTTTACTCACTTTAAAAGTATCTTAAAGACCATTTTTTAAATTGAAGCAATAGGAAGAAAAACATTAATTTGAGAAGTTTTTACAAGACATCTTGTAAAAAATGAGACAGAGGACAAAAATATGAGAAAACACCAAGAAAAAAAGAAAAGAAACCATCAAGGAGAAGAATATTTTTTTAAAAAAAGAGAATTGACAATTAAAAAAGACCAGAAATTACACTCACTGTGTGAAGTAGGACAGCGCTTCCCATTGAAGCCAAACCGAGTAAGAGTCATGTCAAAATCAGAAATGACCTGGATTGAACAGGAAAGAAGACTTAGTAATTTACCAAGGAATATTGTGTTCAGGTGGCATCCTATATCACCATGCAACAGAGTGACTTAAGAATTAGGTCTCTAAATCAGGGGTTTACAACTTATTCTACAAAAGCTTTGATGCAACATTCAATATTAACTGTAATTAATTTTAAGTTACATTTATTTTTGTCCCAGCCCCGTCTACCATTGTTTTATGCTGGTGAAATTGTTGGAATAAACAGATATCCAGAAAAGAGGTGGGAAAGAAACTAAGATTTTAAAAAGAGTCACACACCTGGAGTCTTGCTGCTCCGCCTTTCCTGAGTGCTGAAACTATATTTTTTACATGTTCAGGATTCTTCATCCGGACAGTTATTTTCTGCAACTCAGGTACCTTGAAACAGATATAGTATGCAAAGCACTTAATTATATTTTAGAACACAAGTACCATTTTTACAGTTGATAAAAATTATGAAAACTTAAATACATAAAATGTATATAAAAATAAATCCACAATTAAGATGCATGCAACAAGAGGTAAAAATAGCAAAATAAGGGAATTTCCATATGTTTCTATTCCCAGTCCTTTCATTTTGAAATCTGAGATTATCATCACTTGTGACCAATTTGGAATGCTGAAAAAGCAGGAACACCATGTAATAAAGAAAGCTTCCTGTAGGTAATTAGTAAAGGAATGCAAACACAATTGTTCAAGTCAATGTTCATAGTCTAAATTATGGCAGCTCTGGAATAGCAAAAAAACAGTTTGGCCTCTTTCACAAAATTAAAATAAACGTAAATGTCTAGCCCTCTTTTTACAAACTCCAATATGTTTGTTAAAAATGTTTTCCCAACATCTGCCAAGTATAGGTTGCTTTGTAAAGCTTTATGTATCTATATGGAAGTGAACAAAGAATAATTCACTTTGATCCATAAACTGGGAAGCTTACTTCTAAGAATTTTGATTCATACTGCCTATATATGGTAAGAAAAATCAAGGCAGGTAGCTTTATATAGAGATTGTAAATTAGAATTAGGTTCAGTAAGGAAGTTGCCTAAGAAAACCCATTTAAAAGTTCAAAGCAGAATAAGGAAAATATTGTGAATGGGAAAATTCCCTATTCCCAAGGCTAGTATTACAAACAAAAATAGCAAAAATATTTCTATAAATAAAATATAAACCTGTTGTTTGCTCTTCTTGTTTCTCTAAGCTTTCAGTCCTACATCCTCAGCCTACAATCATTCAATCAACTTTGCCAATCTCTTAAATACTCTAAGATCTCAAATAATCACATCTCTAATACCCAAATATTTTTTTCAGTTCTGTACCATCACATCTGTAACAACTAAAGAAAAGTTTAGATTTTCTGTATTGCTTCCCCAAATCTCCATAATTAACCCCAAAACAATCTTCCTTACATATTTTCCTTACATATTCCTAACCCAACCCTAAACTAAATCAGCTAGCTATACCTGATCACACATGTAAATGGATTATAAACTTCCTAGCAGACAGGAAGTAGCAAGTGAAGCTAGGCAAAATCACATCAGATACCTGTACAATTAGCACAGGAGACCCCCCCCCCCCCCAGGGCTGTGTGCTCTCTCCACTTCTCTTCTCTCTATACACCAATGACTGCATCTCAAAAGATCTCTCTGTTAACTTACTGAAGTTTGCAGAAGATACAACAGAGATTTGTCTCATTCAGACAACGAATCTGCATATAGATGGAAAGTTGAACTACTAGCCTTGTGGTGCAACCGGAACAATCTTGAACTAACACACTCAAACCCGTAGAAATGGTGGTATATTTTAGGAAAAACCTTCCTATACTACCACCTCTTACAATACTAGACAACACAGTATCAACAGTAGAGACCTTCAAGTTTCTAGGTTCTATCATATCTCAAGACTTAAAATGGACACCTAACATCAAAAAAGCACAATAAAGAATGTTCTTTCTGTGCCAAATCATAATGTTCAAACTGCCCAAGAAGCTACTGATTCAGTTCTACAGAGGAATTTTTGAGTCTGTCATCTGCACCTCTCTAACTGTATGATTTGGCTCTGCAACCAAACAAGAGGGACACAAACTTCAATGGATAATTAGAACTGCAGAAAAAACAGTTGCTACCAACCTGCCTTCCATTGTGGATTTGTATACGGCAGGAGTCAAAAACAGGGCTATGAAAATATCTACAGACCCCTCACATCCTGGACATAAATTGTTTCAACTTCTACCCTCAAAACAACGCTACAGGACAATGCTACTGCACATCAGAACTAGACACAAGAACAGTTTTTCCCCGAATGCCATCTCTCTGCTAAACAACTAATTCCCACAACACTGTCAAATTATTACTAAGACTGTATTACTATTATTCTTCTCATCCTTCCTATTACTTATCTCCTCTCACTTATGACTACAACCATGTTGCTTGTATCTTTACGATTTACATTGTTTTGTTTCCTAGTATGATTTAATTGCTTATTAGTAACCTATCATTATCACTAAGTGTTGTATCTTATGATTCTTTCCTTTTATGTACACTGAGAGCATACGCACGAAAGACAAATTCCTTGTGTGTCCAATCATACTTGGCCAATAAAGAATTCTATTCTGTTCTGTTCTGTTCTGTTCTGTTCTGTTCTATTCTATTCTATTCTTCACAAATTGCACAAAGACTGAATCTGTAATATACATTTTATCATCTCAAATCAGATTAAAAATTAACAGGTTTGAATTTACCATTAAATCTACTCAGATCACTCTCAGCTTCAGATCTCTATTTGCAATGGACAGACAATAAAATACAACCTGTAAAGTAGATTGGGCTAAGAGAAAGTCAGTTAGTGAAACACTGATGGACCTGAATCTAGCTTTTTAATTATGTCAAGAGTATCTTTCAAAAATCAAATCCAGAAACACACACAGATAACTGATTCATTAACTTCTTTATATTCATAATAACACATAAAGTATATTTACAATACCAACAGTGGTTCTCCAGCACAGATCAGCAGACAAGTTCACACACAGAGCACAGCAGAAAGTTTAACACACACACTTTCTCTCTGAATAGTTTCAATTCCAATTCTCTGCACAGAATGAGAAACTGCAGTCTAAGACATACCCTGGCTACAGGCTGTCTCAGCTCCCAATTGGCTAACCTTGTTACCATGTCTTTCCAGTCATGAATATTCTGACAAATTATTATACTAAACTGACTTTCAATTTTGTTTACTATGAAATTGTAAATTGTAAATCGTTTACAATCCATTTTTCTGGATTCTGACAATTCACTGAAGCACTAAAGTCTAAATCACTCAACCCACTAAAATAAAGTATAGCTGTTTAATCTGTAGCTGTGGGTTGTATAAACTCAAGACAAACTGAAGTAAGCTATCCCTCGGACAATTACTCACCCATACATTTTACTGAGAACAAATCTTGATTCCAAATGAATCTGATCATTCAACTGCCACATCCTACTTGATGCCACCTGATGTGTTGGAATAGGACTCTCCTCATTTACATTGCCATATTTTAGGACACAGCACAGCAGTTAAACGACAGCAAAGGTATAGAAGAGTCTTAACAAAACCCACGGTCATCCAGTGATCCTCGGGATCAATGAACTATTATAACATGCTGATTTGGGGAAGAATGAACCGCCATTATCTCAGTATAGCTATCCCATCCCACATCAGCCTTGCCCTACCGCGCGTTCCCCCGTCAACCCTACTAGCGGACATCCAGACAAAATCTGGAGGTAAAGGTAAGACTTGCTTTCCCCGCTCGCTCCCCAAACCTTGTCTCACCAGTCATTAATTAAACACCACGGTGGCCTTTTAACTGCACTGAACCCAGAAAGGGCCAAGGTCCACACGGGCGCTCCTTACAAACCCCTCACCATGACTCCGGTTCTATGGCTGCGGCAGCTGCAAGCAGAAGGGCCTCTGTCCGGTTCTTCTCAGGAGGGCCGAGAAAGGGAACGACCGCCAGGCGAGAGAGCTTCTCTAGGCAGCGGAGGCGACTCTTCCCGTACTCGTTAACTAAGCGCCTGAAACCCGAGCAGAGGTTTTATCTTAACCGGGTCACGAAAGGCCAGAGCTCTTCCTTTTTCTCCTGTTCCCTCCTCCCTCAACGGGGGAGGAGACGTCTGGCATCAGCCCCTCCTTCCTGAGGCGAGGCGGGTTGCCTGCAAACAGGACTTTACGCCTTCCCTCCCAGCAAAAGTTTCTGAAAATAGCCGATGCGATATTAGGTTTTAGTTATTTTATTCTTGGCTAACTCCAAAGACGGGGCTGTCGCTACAAAATGGCTTTGAAAGAATCTTGATATTTTAAAGATAGTTTTTGCCAGTCGATGTCTCTCTTGCTAAAAAATAGTATGCGTATAGTGTGACAGGTACATAGCATTATTGATCCTAGAGGAAAGTAATACTTCTAATTAATAATTCATGATTCAAAGTGGGGAATTTAAAATCAATTCATTTAAGTGCCAAAAAATGTGCAGCTGTTTCTCATAGATTAATTGCATCATACTCTTGTATAAAAAACAAACAAACAAAAACAAATCCCCTTCTTTTCCCCTCGAAGCATCAGGGCAAGATATTGCCCCTACTTATTCAGAGGCAAGTAGACTATTTTCTGCTGGTTAACGATTTGGTAATATTGGCAATTAGATAACAGTTTTGAAAACGGTTGAAAAGTATCTATGGAAAAAACTATGGAGCCTCAGAGTTAGTACACTATAGTGCTCATTGAGGGGATCATCCACAAAGCTCCTTTACCTGAGCTAAGACATGGCTGCTTACCAGTTGTTGATGGCATGTCCTCAAGCTGGAGCCTCCATCCTGGGGGCAACCTGTCACTAAAATAGCATAAAAATAGATACAGGAGGAAAGCAGTGGTTTCTAGCAGCAACTGGAACGAGCCTTTTTTTTCTGCAAGCGTTTTATATTGCATGGAGGAGGAGCCAAACGAGATCAGTGAGCTCCAGGGCACCAATTGGTTTGTTTCCCGAACATCACCCTGAAAGGGGAGTGCCTCCGTTCCTCCCTGCTGGGGAAAGAAGAGCTTTGCCTGACAACCGGAAGATATTTTTTGGGGGGTGGGGGGACGTGGTGTCTGATAAAAATACAAATTTTATATAAGTTTCATAAGGTAATTATTGGTGCCAGTAACTTTTGCTTATAACCCCATGATGATTCATTCTCTTATCTCTACATCTGCTAGAAAGCAAGATGGAACTAAAGATAGCAACTTGATCACGTCTTTGAACTGTGGGAAAAGAACTGCTATAGGTGTGTTAGCTTTCCACTTTCCTTTGATTTGGAGAACAGTATGTTGCTGGATGTGTAAGAGTGAACCTGAGTGATCAATCCCATTCTTTAGCTAAATTTAAGAGAATCAACATTGTAGAGAGAAAAAAATCAATCTTATCTCTAATAAGGAGATACACAATAAGATGTTCCCACTCTCCTTAAGATCTTACAGAAAAAGGTAGATTATATGTGCAATAAATACTAATAAATTCAACTGGGACTTTAGCATCCCTCTGAAAAATAAAAGGCCATAAAATACCTGGTCAAATATAAGATTTATTAGTGTGTTATATCTGAATTGCCTGTTCACGTTCTATGCTGTGTCTACATTTAAATTTAAATAAGCCAATGTATTTATTTATTAAATTTATATGGCTCCCATTTCACTATCCAAATTACAGCTATATGTTTATTATTTATTTATCGTATGATGAGAACATAACAGAAGTAAACAGTTATATATGATGTCCTGGGGCTAAGACAAATCATTGTATTCTATTCTACAATGTTATACCAGGCCAAACAATGCTTAATTTGAGTTTTATTCAGCCCTTTCATTTATATATAATGGCCATGAGCCATTATAATATTTTTACTTTTAACAACATAATCTCTCTCCAGAATATCATTTTGGTTTACAGGAAGGAGAATTTACTGTATAGAAGCCATTGAACTGATAGTTATACTAGCTAAAACTGCAGAATTCAAAAGGGATGAAGCTATTTCCTCTAATTGCCTAATTATCCCATCCTTTTTTGTCTTTTAATTAACCATCTTTAAATTGCACAGAAAAGTGAAAATATAAAATTCATTAAAGCTACTTCTACACAAAGCTTTTTCTATTCTTTACAAATTTTATCGTGGATAAAAATAGCTGAGTTTATACAAAACTTTGCTTATAAAATTTATGTACTTTGCAATGGTGGGCTAAAATATTTTGGATTAAAATGTGGGTGGCTAATATCTGGGTCATTGTACAAATCAGTTTAATAATAGTTTAATGTTTTGGCAAAATCAAGCAACTGGATTCAGTTCAATATAGTAATTGCATGTTATGTGGACACAGCATCTACTACTTTAAATTCTACCACTTTTTCCTTTTGTACCAGATTATGAATAAGAAAAAAAAAAGCACAAATTATTTTTAGTTAATGGTATTACCATAAGATCCAGTGGTGGGTTGCTACCGGTTCGCCCCAGATTGGGCAAAACAGTAGCAGTGGGAGGCTTCACCCACCCGCCCGGAAGCTTCTGTGCATGCGTGCATACCCACGAGTGAACCAGTAGCAACAGGTTTTGAAACCCACCCCTGGTAGGATCTCTCCAGCTGTAAGCTTCTCAACACTGCATTTAAGACAGAGTTACAGATGAATCTGTATGCAACAATGGAGACGGAGGAATATTCTCAAAAAATGTGACAGGCCAACAGAGAGTCAGAGATAGGTTTTTTTAAAAAGTGTAAATAATTGAAGATGGGGATTCTGGTTACATGAAGCATTTGTTGTCCTTGACAACTTTACAACTGTTTAGTAGTAACTTAACTGTACTAAAATAGTTGGAGTATTTTGATATTTTAATTATTTTAATACATCCACCTATGTTTTCAACTTGTCTTGTCTCTGGAGACGCTACTATTGAAAATGGGTAATTCCTGGCGTTGATTGTGGCAGTAAGGCCATACAGCTTAAGTTGTTTGACAGGACAATTTTAAGATAAAGATGTTGATATAGTTTTTCAACCAAGTCTGCAATTTGTCTTGAATACCTCTTAGCTAAATAGAATACACTCCTGTTATAGATATTGGATATAAAGCAACTTTAGGTAAGTTCAGATGAACATGAGAGAACATTTTCATGTATGAAAACAGGCTTTCCTCTCTAATGCTAGTTCTTGGTTGGTTGATTTGATAGATATCACAATTATATAGAGGCCATCTCACAGAATGTGATTCTGGTGAGTAAAATCACAAAAAGCTAAAACAGAGCTTTCTACAATTAAAAACAGCCTTGTTACAGGCTGTTTATTATTAATTACCATCATTACCATCATTATTCCTTAACTAATGATGGTAATGGAGCCTGTTCATTATGGTTGTAAAACAGGTAATCTATGTGACCAGCCCAATTTTACAACCTTTTTGTTGCAGTTATTAAGCACACCCATTGTTCACTATGGGCTGGTTTTACAAAAAACATCAAAGTATATGCTGATTTTTGGCAAAAATATTGTAAAAAGCACTGAGATTCTGCAGATTGCCATAGATGTAGGCCAGCTGCCCAGTGCCCAAAATGTGATCACATGACAGCAGAAAGGGGCTGAATGTTGGCACTTCAGCACTGGGTCACAGGCATGCCTAGGGAGGTCTGTCATGATTTTGAATGGTTGCTAAGCTTTTAAGTCAAGAACTACCTGTAATTCCCTATCACGATTGCACAACCATGTTTTAAGGAACTTCTGGAAAGATAGTGGAGCTGAGGTCAGTCTCACCCGAGAGGAGAACCAATATCTCTGAAGTCAGGCAGGATTCAAAACATACTTATTCTGCCAAATCTAATGGGATGGGCAGAGGTAGTCAGATAGAGGTAGTTCCTCATTTTACCCAATCCCATGCCAAGAGGAATTTTAAAGATGAAAAGAAGCGTCTTGAATTGGACCTGGAAGCAAACTAGTAATTTGTGCAATTTTAAAATAGATGTTAAAGCCTGTAGGATCCTAGTTGCTCTCTGAGCTTGACAGTTTTCTCGCAGATATTTCAGTATTAGGGAACATCATCATGCTAGAAGGGAAAAGTTTGCTCTTAATTTATATATGCAGTAGCCTGCCTGTCATTGTTGGTAGGAATGTTCTCAGAGGTTCGTTGATTGGGTTATTGTTTACTTGATTATGTCCAATGTGTCCCAAATCTGGGATGCATAACTCCCAGGGTATTAACATATGGCAAATTTATAAAACTATATGACAAAAATTGACATAAAAGTTTATGACATAATACAAAATGTCATGTAGTACATTAGACATTCTATTATGGAAAGCACTGAGGAATAGGTTAATTCAGTTGGTCACAGGTTGTCTAGTATATACTTCCTTTGTTTTTCAAGGCAGAATTCCTTTTCTTTTACTTATTAATTTTCAGCTATCTGATCATCTTCCCTTCTTCACAGCTAAATGTATTTCAAAAGTGGAATGCAAACAGCCAGGTATAATATTCCAAGCCTATTATTGCTGAACAGAATGGAACTATTACTTCCTTTATTTTAATATTTTGATTTTTAAAATTTTGTTTACATCTCAAGACCTTATTGTTAATTTAAAGCTTTTTCTTTTGGCTTTTTCCTGTCATAGTTTTAAGCTATGTTTTCTAGAATGAACAGCTTCAGAATTAGGAAATAAAGATATTCCTATTTGTTGATGTTACATTGGTTAGTTTGTCTTCATTCTATAAGAGACAAGAGAGATATGAATAAAAAGAATCTTCTTTTTGCACTATTTTACAAATCAGTGATAACAACCTGATATTTAAAAATAGGAACTTTTGTGCTGAAAACATATCCATGAAGAATTTTAATAAGAGAGGAACAAAAGATATAGAGAAATAAAATGTTTATTGAATTAGTCTTTAGTGTTACACAATGTAATATATCACATAATGAATTGCATTTTAAAAAATAAAGTTTAGAGGACAGCATAGCATCTAGGGTATTCTGCCTGAACCAGGTGAAAATTCTGCATTGCAATCTGAGAGCTAACCCATTTATTGAGGAACAGACCAAACACAAATTAGGATCATAACAGAAAAATGAAATGGGAAGTTATTTTACGAATAACTTCCATTATGAACTCTTAGCAGAAAAAGTTTTATATTTTATAAAGTGTTATATTTGTACTGTTTTTTTTTCCAAATTCAGAAGCCAGTAAATTAAGAGTAAAATTAAGATACATCAGTATCAGCTTGGCATTAATTTATATCATTAACAGATTTACAACCGTTGTAAACACATAACTGTTTCCCATAATTGTAAGAGATATTGATGGGAGAGAAAACTAGGTTTAAAAACTGCTGCTTCTATACTTCCACAAAACATTTTACAGCACAGCTGATACTACCAGTTTCCTGCAAAAGAGGAAAATTCTCCACCTTCTCCTAAGTCACTCTTCACATATCGTCATTTGCACAATGTGAGTCCAAGATAAAAAAGAACTATTCTTTTGTAGGAACTCTTGGCAAATGGCTTATTGTCATACTGTTAAAAATGACTAACATAACATATTTCTAATGTTTTTGTCGTAGATGTTATAGCAATAACAGATTACCATAACATTATTGTACTGATATATGTAGTTACTTTTCTTGTGAAAATTGAACTTTAGTGAAACAGAGACACAAATACAAAACAAGGAATTCCAATATATAACAACATTATGAACAGCCACATATGACATATGACATATGTCTGAACAGGCTTCAGACATTACTCTAGTAATAATACTCGTTTATTATTTAAAAAAAACTATGATACTCTTGTAGATCATAAAAGAAAGGCAAACTGTTGAACCATATATTTTTTCAATAGAAATGCAAATTAAAAAAATATTGTCTCCTAAGACTCTATCTAGCTTTGATGTCTGCCTGTCTTTGAACATCTCCACTGCAATAATTAGAAATATATTTTGATCACACAACATATTTCTAATTATTTTCACTCAGGTAGAAGTCCCATTCATTTAATTGAAACTCTCAGGTATGCTGAGGAACATAATCTCGATCTCTTAATAATTCTAAATGGAAATATTTTTGTAGTTGTTCCTTTTGCTACAAGGCAATTTTGTCAAGATTGTCATGACTAAATAAGAATAAGAAATCACATGCAAACCAGAGTTGTGCACTCAGACCAAAGGAACAAGTTAGTAGTGTAATATCCAGACATTAAAAAATTCTGACATTTAATGCTACATATTGTACACTGTGACTGCTTTCTATACTGCTCTTACCTCTTCATACAAATTGAAATCTTCAAGCAAGGTATGTAAATAGCTGTAAGTGACTGCATTCACAAACAACCAAAGTGATTCATAACTAAAATTATATAAAGCTTATCAGACTAAACAAGCATTTTGAACAAGCATTTTAATTAATATAGTCAACAGATTATTTGTGCTGATTTAGCCTTCTTTGCAATGAAGGCCATATATACTACTATAAAGATTTCAAATGTGTGTTTCATTTCAGGTAATTGAAATTTTGTCAAGGTTGTCATTACTAAATAAATATAAGACACTTAGTTTCAAGTACTACAGCTAGAGCTATATTATATGACTAAAAGGGAATACTGGGAGATCTAAGAAAAACAAGAGACTGAAAAGGTATAATTTCCAATTAAAGTTTTAAATTTTGCATACAGACGTGTCTCGGCTTGGGGCTAGATTATGTTCTTAAGAAGCATACTTAATTAATACTTCAGACAATAATTTTGAGGAAGGGAGTTTAGACCTTGCAGCTTTGGAATGTCAAAAGATTTCCAGAAGATAAATTGCTTTCTGAAGCAGCTATTATACCATAAAAAAGTGACTGGTAAAGTATCTTTAAGGCAGGCAAGCGGCATAATTTGATTGTTAATGTCTGTGACACTGTCGGACAAAAACATGTTAGTCTTAATTTGATATTAGGATTGTTACTTCAGCCCACAAGATTAACCCTGCCCCCACCCACTATACAGCTATATAATAAATAGAAGTATTAGAACAGCAAAGATAAATTAAGAAAATCTGCACACATGCAATTGAAACACTTACCCCAGTATCTCAGACATGAATTAGGTTTCCTGCTAAATTGGAAAACAGTATTGGTCAGTCTGTAATATTCTTTTTATATTTTAAAAAACATGCTAAAATTTAAGACATAATTATTTACCAAACACCATCAATAATAATATTGACCAATACAGGCTTCTCCCATACTGATTTTGTTTATTTATCTCCTCTTAGTTCTCTCAAAGATAAATCTGGACTAGTTAAAAGAAAAAAACAGAGATGAGAAAAGTAGACCTAGATGAAGACTACTATTTCAGATCCTTCTCAGAAAATATTTAGATGAAGAAATCAATTCTTTTTCTGAGGATTCTACTTGCACATCATTTGATGATTGCATGTATCTGATCTAGATTTTTCTTAAAACTTCCATAGACATTGTAATCACTTCATCTTTATATTTCTGACACAAAGCAAAGAGGAGAAATTAAAAGATGTTCTACTTAGCTAAAGATGGTTTCTGGAGTAATTTATTTCAATCATTTGAAGAGGCAGGATAAATAATGTATATGGTGCTAAATTTTTCAGAATATGTTACATTTTTAACACCTTGAGACATATACCTGTGATGCAAAATAATTTTAAAATAAAATATTCTATTAGATCAACAAGCATACATTAAATATTGCATAAATGCTTCATATCAGTTTGTCTGCATAAACATCTCTGTATTGTTCTAAGTAGCTTTAGTCCAATAAAAATACATTTGTATCATCTGGACATATTCTGCACCTTCCATTAAACTACCTGAACTTTAAACAAAATAAGATTCTGCTTATTACCAGACTGGTGGAGAGGACAAAAAGCAGCAAATAATTTATATCAAAAATTATCTTGGGCAAGAATAAATTTTATATGCTGCCATATAAAATATATAAATATAATTAGGACATGGGAGTTATGGGTTCTTGAATAATTATTCAGGCAAATTTTCTATTCAAAATTGAAGAGCCTACTGTCCACATAAAGAATGGTGTATCATTTAAGACAAGAGGCTTTGATTGTCAAAGATAGATCAGATGGTAGTTAGGCTTTCCCAGATATTGACACCAAGTTTACACAGCTTTAATCCTTCCATTAGGAACTCATAAATCCTTAATTATGAATTATGATCTTTTTGGTCATTTCATTCATTCTTTAAGGCCACAATTCTGAACCAATTAAATAAAGTTCATTAATGAGAAATTTGTGGGGCAATTAAATAGCAGAATGCCATCACTAAAAATAATAGTGATGTCCTCGAACAACTCAGAACTTTTTCATTATATGAGTGACAATTATTATTAGGTTTATCATTTAGCAACTTCAAGTGTGTTTAGATAAGTACAATTTTAAAGTATTTATAATCATGGAACATGTTGAAGCTCTTAGAAAGTTTGTGCTTTATTCCTTTTGTAAACTTTTTTACTACTGCACATTTCCAAATTTGACAGAGGAAATACCAGTGCAAAAGCAGATAAAAAATATTTTTTAAGAAAATCATGAAATGATATTTTCCATGTACACCAACATTTTACAACAAATTAGAGTTCACATCAGCTGTATAAATGTTATACAGGCATGAGATGATCCAATACACAAACAGGGAATCCAATACAAAAAGCTGTAAGGAAAAAGCTTCGCTAAATCTTTGTACTACCTGAACACATCCACAAAGTGCAAAAACAATTATTTTGTTGGACTCATATTTGTGGAGAAACCAACAGGTTATAAGATTTAACATGTCTGCCTACCTCCATATTTATGGCCAGTATACACCAAATTTCCATGTGGTGCTTGTAATCCAGATCAAATACTTAACACCAAGAAAGCTTTGTCTCCAATGATTAAGCAGCTTAGGTACATGCCAGGCATGACAATTACAGACATGTATTTCTGATGGCATTTATTCAAGCTAGCATTCTATCTGAGACCGAGGCATCCTCCGTAAACTTAAGGAATGTCGGTGTATCTCCTGCATCTGCCGGATCCGGTCCTTCTGCCACATTAGATTTTGTGGCATTGGATATTTCTGGGTACCATGTAAGGACCGAAAGGGGATTCTCACATGACAGGCTGTAGCACGGCAGCGAGGCTGAGGCATAGGAGGGAGTAACAGCCAACGCTGCTTCTCAGCACAGTAGCGGTAGGCCTCTTTTCTGTACTGTTTATCGGTATCATCACTATTCTTCCATCCACCTATGATGAAGATATCATCTTTGTAATAGCAAATAGCCGCCCCTTCAATGCTAAGAACCTCTGATGGTAAGCTTTCCAGAATGTCATCAGATACTTGGTTAGAGATTTTTCTCTTGGCCTCTTCATGGTCTAAAGGATAGCTTCTGGGACAACACGAAGCGGTGTGGTAAAAGTTGGTGTTCCCCACAACCATTTGGAAACAGCAATAGTTGTCAAGGAGTGGCAGAGACTCACAATCTCGCCACTGTCGTGTGTCTGCATCATAACGAATAATGACAGACCTTAAGCCATCTTCATTATCTCCGTCAACTGGTGTGCGAGCTGCCATGTAAACAAATCTGTTGTCTATTGTAATCACTTTAACATCCCGGAGTATCTTTGGTGCAGACTCCAAGTTGTGCCACTTATCTTGATCAGGGTTGTAGACAGCTACATCTTTAAAGCCAGGGATAAAATTCCCATGGCCACCAATACTGTACAGGTTTCCCTTTACCTCAGTAAGTCCAAAGGAATGCTTCCTGGTTATCAGATTGGAAACCTGCTCCCAAACATTTCTACCTGGGTTATACCTTTCCATGGTCTTGGCAAAGCCAGGCTCCATGGAACCTGCCACATAAAGATAGGATTCGGTTACTACCACAGCATGTCCATCAAGGTGATTGTGTATGTGCGGTAAATTCACCCATCTATCTTCATCAATAAAATACCCCACACACTCACTCAAGTAATCACCTCCCTCAGACACACCACCAATGACCATGATAACATCCATGTTTTGGCCAAAACGAGGCAGAGATGAGATGGGGGAGTTAACTTGCTGGAATGTACCCAGCTGAAGATTCTCACCCTTGAGAGCATGGCTTTCCACTGCTTCCAACACAAGTTTGAGGCATGCTTCATTGCCTGAAACCAGCTTTTCAGTTTTAACATGCCGCATCAAATAGGTTGGTTTAATTTGTGATAGTCGGAGAAGCTTAAAGAGCTCTCCAAAGTACTTTTCTCTTTCATCAGGATTTCTCTGGACCCACTTTAAAACCATCTCAAAGAGAATCTCTTCTGCATCCACTGTGATTTCTGAATCTGAAAGCCAGTCCCTAATAAGGTGAAATGGCAAAGTATAGAACTCTTCATCTTCAATGACTTTGTAGAAGTTCCTCCTGATCATCTCAGCTGCTTTTAAAGCCAGCTGGTTCAAAGAGTACATATGAGCTAAGCTGTGAATGGCTACAGAGTTGGAGAGACTCAGTTTTTTCTTGAGGAATTCTCCACAGAACTCTTTTAGACGTATTAGTAAGAACCTGCAAAGCAAACAGGCAATTTAGAAATGCTACAAGAGAATTATTAGATAGTTAATTACTTGTATTTTGCTTCATTCAAAAATGCCAAGCGCCACTGCCTTTTTTAAAAAGGTGCCAGTGTCTTTGAGTATCCAGCAGCCCCCCTTCATGCTATAACTCAAGTAATTCGGAAACCGCACTGGGAGAAATGTTGCCATAAGAACGTTCACCTTGCTAAGGTCCATGTTCAATGCGGCCATTTGGTGTATTTCTATGCTTCTTGATATGACTTACAGCAAGCCAGACATCTGGTCCTTCTGGCAAAGTAATCTACTCCAACTAAAGCCACCACTGGTTTACACTGGAACCCAAGATCAATTTTCACAATTCCAGGGAAGGAGGCACAGAATGACCATCCTTGGTTGCCTTCACTAAGAGCTCCCTCGGGTTACGCCCACCAGAACTCAGGAAAACTTTCTGCCGACCTACATCAGTCGGTTGGCGTCTGATTTATCACCTGACGCCTCGTTCCTCCTCCCCGCCTCACCTGTCGGCCAACTCCAGGACCTCGTGCACGTTGCCAGGACTGACGCGAACGGTCCCCGTGTACATGAAGCTGATGACCGCCTCGATCGTCTCCGGGTCTGGTCCCGCTCCCGAACTCCATTTTCGTAACTCTACCCGCCCCGAGCGGGACTCCGCGAAGTCGCCCAGAAGGAGAGGAGCGAAGTATTCGGTGGCCGCCGCCAGGACCGAGCGGTGCGCCCGGAACTCTCGCGGCGGCGGGTCGGAGCCGGAGGAGGCCCCGCCCACTCCCCCCTCCTCTTCTCCCTCCTCCTCATTGCTGCCGCCGCTGAAGGCTAGCGTGACGTCACAGAAGAGGCCTAACCGCCGCTGTTCGTTTTGGCGGCAGGCGAGGTCGGAGCAGTGGGCCACGCACGAAAACACCTCCGAGTCAGGCTCCGAGTCCGGCCCCGCCTCGCCCTCCAGGCCAGGGAGGTTGACATCTGCGCCGCCGTGGCCTCCTGCGTCCAAATCTCCGCCACCTCCAGCCGCCGCCATCTTTGCTTCTCCTTAATCAATTCGAACACTTTTCCCGTAGCTACATCCAATTACGTCACTTACACGATAATAGGGATACGAATATATTATACTTCCGGAAATTAAAAAAAAATCGCCGCTTGCGACGATAGATAAAAGATTGGTAGAGATAAAGTTATCTTGTTTGCAAAAACTGCTTTCTTTTTATTTAGGATCACTTCACCAATTATTTCTTGAATTAGTATGTTCAGGTTTATTCTTAGTTAGCCGAAATAGAAAGAGGAACTTAATCTCTGGCAAATCAATATTTGCAGAATATCACAAATTAAAGATCAGATTGTCTTTCTGAAAACAAAATAAACTTTTAAAGCCAGTAAAAAATACTTTAAAAGGTAATGGAGATAATTTTAACTTATCTTAAATTAGACTAAATTGCAACTGAAATTTAATATAATTAGGAGCAGCAGATACAATTCTACAGAGGAATTATTGAGTCTGTCATCTGCACCTTTAAGTGTCTGGTTTAGTTCTGCAACCCAGCAAGACAGATACAGACTTCAGAGGATTAAATCTGCAGAAAAAACTATTACTACCAACCTGCCTCCCATTGAGGACCTGTATACTGCGTGAGTCCAAAAAAAAGGGCTGTGAAAATATTTACAGCCCTCGCATCCTGGACATAACCTTCAAAACGACGATATAGGGCACTGCACACCAGAACGATGAGACACAAAAACAGTTTTTCCCGGAACGCCATCTCTGCTAAACAACTAATTCCCTCAACACTGTAAGGCTATTCACATTAGGCTGCATTACTATTGCTGTTGGTCTTCTCATCGTTCCTGTCGCCCATTTCGTCCCACTTCTGACTTCATAACTGTAACTTTGTTGCTTGTATCCTTGTAATTTATATTGAGTTTCCTAGTATGATTTGATTGCTTATTGTACCATATGACTGTCAGTGGGTGTTGTGCCTTGTGATTCTTGACAAGGTATTTTGTCTTTTTATGTACATTGAGAGCATATGCACCAAACAATTCCTTGGGTTTCCAATCACACTTGGTCTATAAAGAATTCTATTCTATTCTATTCTATTCTATTCTATTCTATTCTATTCTATTCTATTCTATTCTATTCTATTCTATTCTATTCTATTCTATTCTATTGATAATTAAGTCAAAAATTCTTGATTTAAGAATTCTAATGCTGCCACCTTTCTTGGAATCCAATCCTGGTATGTCACTTACGTGAAACCAGTAAAAAGTCCATCCTTCTCATTTATAGAATGTGGCTAGTTATCATTATGCTTAAGACTATATTTACTGAGTACACTAAACCAAACAAACCATATTCTAAACAAGTTAAATAGTACAGTTAAAATTAGCCCATTGTCCTATCTAATCCACCATGATTAAACTGGCAAATCAAGCCACATAAATTCTAAGATTAAAGGTCAACCTATTTCTCCATGTTGTACCTTGGCAACATTATTATTCAAAAGCAGATATTTTGCTCATGGAGATGTATAAAGTTGATGTTTTTCAAATCTTTTTCTAAACATTTTCAGGAATTTATTCCCCATCCAGTGCCAAAGCTGTTGTACCATAAGAAGGTATTTTGCTTTATTTATCTAGTTTGGTCCTTTCTTGATCAGAGCCATTAATTGGAAGGGGCCATTTTAGATCACGAGTGCAGGAATATGAATTAAAGGATCCTGAATTAAAGGATTTCTTTATTTTCTATCTTGCTGCAATCACAAATAACATGAACAAAAGACATAGAGAAATAAAATGTTTATTGAATTAGTGTTTAGTGTTACACAATTGTAATACAACAAAAAATTGCATTTAAAAAAAATAAAGTTTAGGTTTCAGCATGTAATCTAGAGATTTCTACAGAATGGGGCTGGGTGGGTTGAAGTTTACATTGCACTCTGAGAACTAACCCATTTATTAAGGAACAGACCCAAGGCAAATTGGGATCACAATGAAATGAAAATGAAAAATGAATCAAGTTATTTTATGGTTTCCTTTACTGGAATTTTTTTTATATTTTATAAAGTTTTTATTTTTTACTATTTTAATCGGATTCAGAGAAGACCAGAAGCTGGCAACTGCAAACCTGCAACTAATGAGATAGCTTTCAGAAAAATGATCTATAATTAAGGACAAATATATATACATATCTATTTTTAGCTTGGCATGCTACATGACATGCCAATGTAATAGTGAATTAAGAGATCCACAAGTCTTAGCTTGGCATATCAACTGAGTATCAATTTGTACTACTAACTGATTTACAAACCTTATAAACATATAACCCCTTGCTAGAATTACAAAGCTATTGATGGGAGAGAAAACTAGGCTTAAAATTAGCTGTTTCTATACTTTTCTAAAACGTTACTGAACAGCCCATATTACCAGTTTCAAATGGGGAACACCTTCTCCTTTGTTACTTCCCAAATGAAGTGTCTTTTACACTATGTGAGTTCAAGATGAAAGACACTTATAAGCGCTCCATGGCATAGGGCTTGGGTACTTGCGGGACCGCCTTCTCCGCTGATAGCCTCCCACTGGCCAGTACGCTCCCACAGAGAGGGACTCCTCAGGGTGCTGTCAGCCAGGCAATGTCGGCTGGCGGCGCACAGGGGGAGAGCCTTCTCTGTGGCAGCACCAGCCCTCTGGAATGATTTGCCCTCAGAGATCCGCATGATATCTGATCTCCGGGCTTTTCGCCGTGCCCTAAAAACTTTTTTATTTTGTCAAGCTGGGCTGGCGTAAACCCCCCCCCTTTTAGCTTTTTAATTGTCTATGGGTTTTTAAATTTTCTGGGCCAAAAATTGTTTAATTCTTTTACAAATCTTAAATTTAGTATTGTAATGTTTTATTCTTGGCTATGCACCGCTCTGAGTCCACCAGAAGGGCGATATATAAATTTAATAAACTAATTTAATTTAATAAACTAATAACGTCATTCTTTATGGCAACTATTGCAAATTATCTGTCACTTGGTTAAATTGTGACTAACTTAAAATCTTTTTGATACTGTTTTTTGTTGTAGAGGTTATGAAAACAACCAATGTATCATCTGTGACAAAACTGTATGGATTATAGGTAGTCCTTGATATACAATCACAACTGGGACCAGATTTTCCAGTACTAAGCAAACTGGTTAAGTGAATTGGGTTCTATTTTATGACCTCTGACCTTTTGTGAATCATTGCAGTTAAGTGAATCATGCAGTTAAGCAAATCCAGCTTCCCATATTTGTTTATAGGAAACTGGCTGGGAAGATTATATGGTAAATGGCAATTACATGACCCTGGGATTCTCCATGCCAATTAATAAACATCTGAATTTTCATCAGGTAACCATGGGGAAGCTGTGAGTGTTCTAAGTGTGCATACTAGTTGTAGGTCACTTTTTTCAGTGCTATTATAACATTGAACGGTTGCTAACCAAATAATTGTAAGTAGAAGACTACCATTACCTTAATAACATTGTATTGACATATCTAATTAGCTTTGTTGTTAAAGGTGCTTTGAACAGAAAGCAAGAAATAAAACAGTATATATGAAGAATATGTGCCTGTGCAGTAATGTCTGTTTGTTATAAAAAGTTCTATTATACTTCAGTAGGATCATAAAATAAAGGCAAACTGTGGAACCATACATTCTGTCAGTAGAAAATTAGTAATTTATAAAAGATTATTGTCTCCTAAGTCCCTATGTAGCTTTGAAGTCTGTCTGTCCCTGAACATTTCCACTGCAAATTCCTTTGGTTATAGGAAATAACAAAATGTATTTCTAATTATTTTCACTCAGGCAGAAGTGAAAATTTAATCTCATTTATTTAACTGAAATTCTCAAATATGCCAAGGAGCATAATCTAGATCTGTTAATAATTCCAAATGGAAATATTTTTAAAAACTTTTGGAGGATTTCCCTTTGCCACAAGGCAGTTTGTCAAGGTTGTCATGCCTAAGTAAAGTTAAGAAATTTTTACATAGAAGCCAGTATTGTGCATTCAGACCCGGGAGCAAGTTAATAGCATAATATCCAAACACTACATTAAGAAACTTTGACATTTTATGCTACATATTATACTATGCAATTGCTTGCTATAGAGTGCTCTTAACTTGACATGCTGAAATCCCCGAGAATGGCATGTGAATAGCTGTGACTTCATTCACAAGCAATATCCAAAGTGACTTACGATTTTAAATACAAAGCTTACTCAGACTAAATAAGCATTTTAAACACTCATTTTAATTAGTATAATCAATATATTAACTTATTTGTGGTGATTTGGCAAAGATTTGCAATGAATGCCAACTATACTTACTACAAAATTTTCAAATTGTTTAATAGGGACATGGCTATATTATAAACTTAATCCATTTTAATTATATTTAAAAGGAATACTGAGATAGCTAAGAAAAACATCAGACTAAAAGCTGTAATCCCAAATTTTAAAAAATTAATTTTTTCACTCAAATGTGTCCAGGCTTGGAGCTTGATAATGTTCTTAAGAAGGGTACTTCTTAATTAGTGCTTCAGATAATAGTTTTGAGGAAGGGAGTTTAGATCTCTGCACCTTTGGAATGTCAAAAGATTTCCAGAAGATAAATTGCTTTCTGAAGCAGTTATTACATCAAAAAACTGGCTGGTTGTTAACAATAAAGTACTGTTAAGGCAGGCAAGCGGCATAACAACTGTTAATGTTTGTGACTCTCTGGTACAAGAACATGTTAGTTTTAATTTTATATCAGGATAATTACTGCAGCCCACAGATTTACCATGCCCCCACCCACTTACACCTAAATAATAAAAAGTAGTATTAGGATGGCAAAGATAAATTAGGAAAACCTACACATCCATGCAATTGCAACACTTACCCCAGTATCTCAAGACATGAATTAGGTTTCCTGCTAAATTGGAAAACAATATTGGTCAGTCTGTAACATTCTTTTAATTTTTAAAAAAACATGCTTCTAAAATTTAAGACATAGTTATTTACCGATCAAACACCATCAATAATAATATTGCCCAATACAGATCTTTTCCATACTGATACCATCTTCATGTTTCATTTTTGTGCTCCCAGCAATAAATCCAACTTGGTAAAAGAGAAAAAAACGCAAAAGAGATGAGAATAGCAAATGAAGTGTTTGATGTTTTTTTCAGAAAATATGTATAGATGAAGAAGAGGCAAATTCTATATTTGAATATTCTACTTATACACCATTTGGGGACCTCATGCACCAGGTCTTGATTTTTCCTGAGACTGTCTTAGATATTGCCATCACTACAACTTTATTTTACCACATTTATTACCCAAGGCCATAAGGGAAGATGAAGAGATGTCCTAAGGAAGGATGATTTCATGAGTTAATATATTTGACATTTATATCTGTAATGGAAAAGAATTTATGAAGTAAAATTAAATTTTCTCTTGGATTAATAAGCTAACGTCAAATATTGCATAAATGTTTATGCCTGAACAACTCTGCAGCATTCCAAAACTTCAGTATCCCTTGAACCAATAAAATATATATTTGTATCATGTGAATACATTCTGCATCTTCCATAAAACTTCCAGAACCTACAAAATAGGATTCTGCATGCTACTAGGCTAGAGGAATGAAGAGAAAGCAGTAAATAATTTACAGTATCTCAATCATTTGAGTGAGAATAAATTTTATATGCTGCCAAAAGACAAGACTTGGACAATGCGGACTCTCAAAGTCAAGAATATTCAGGCAAATTTTCCAACTGAACAGCCTTGCATCCCGTACTGGCTACACAAAGAATGGTGTCATATTAAGACAGATGGATTTGATTGTCAAAGATAGATCATATGGTAATGAGACTTACTTACCCAGATATCAACACCCATACAATTTTATACAATTTTATCCTGCATAATGAATTCCCAATTGTTACAATTATAAATTATGATTTTTTGGTCTTTTCATTCATTTTTTAAGGCCACAATTCTTAACTGAAAAAATTAATGTAAAACAAGTGGGGCTACTGAAAGAAAGAACAGTAATCACTAAAAATTATAGTGACGTTCTTAAGGAATTCAGACATATTTCATTACATAATAGTGAATGGTTCAACCAGCAAAATTTATAACTAATACATTTTAAGAATCTCAAGCGCTTTTAGATAAATAAAATTATAAGATACTTATTATCACAGAACATTTTGAAGTGCTTAGAAAGTTTGTGCTTTATTCCTCTTAGAAGAGTTTTTATTTTAGCTATTTTACATCTCCAAATTAGAGAGAAATTCATAACAGAAAAGAAATGCCTCTGCAAAAAAACTTAAGAAAACCGTGAAATGGTCCATTACATATATATCAGCACTTTAGAACAAACTGAAATACTTCACATGACCTGTATAATGCTTAAAATGTGATGAGATGACCCAAAACACAAAAAACAAGCCTAATACAAAAAATGTAAGGGGGAAAAAAAAGGCTGTGCTGAATTTTTAATATTACCTGAACACATTCACAAAGTGCAAAAACAATTATTTTGTTGGATTCTTCATCTGGATCACATCTATAGAGAAACCAACAGGCTCTAAGCATGTTATATGTCTGCTTACCTTCACATTTATGGCTAATATACACCAAATTTCCATGTGGTGCTTGTAATCCAGACCAAATTCAACACCAAGAAAGTTTGGTCTCCAGTGCTTAAGCAGTTTGGTGGCTATTAGTCCATGCCAGGCATGACAATTACAGACATGTATTTCTGATATCATTTATTCAAGCTAGCATTCTATCTGAGACCGAGGCATCCTCCGTAAACTTAAGGAATGTCGGTGTATCTCCTGCATCTGCCGGATCCGGTCCTTCTGCCACATTAGATTTTGCGGCATTGGGTATTTCTGGGTACCATGTAAGGACCGAAAGGGGATTCTCACATGACAGGCTGTAGCACGGCAGCGAGGCTGAGGCATAGGAGGGAGTAACAGCCAACGCTGCTTCTCAGCACAGTAGCGGTAGGCCTCTTTTCTGTACTGTTTATCGGTATCATCACTGTTCTTCCATCCACCTATGATGAAGATATCATCTTTGTAATAGCAAATAGCCGCCCCTTCAATGCTAAGAACCTCTGATGGTAAGCTTTCCAGAATGTCATCAGATACTTGGTTAGAGATTTTTCTCTTGGCCTCTTCATGGTCTAAAGGATAGCTTCTGGGACAACACGAAGCGGTGTGATAAAAGTTGGTGTTCCCCACAACCTTTTGGAAGCAGCAATAGTTGTCAAGGAGTGGCAGAGACTCACAATCTCGCCACTGTCGTGTGTCTGCATCATAACGAATAATGACAGACCTTAAGCCATCTTCATTATCTCCGTCAACTGGTGTGCGAGCTGCCATGTAAACAAATCTGTTGTCTATTGTAATCACTTTAACATCCCGGAGTATCTTTGGTGCAGACTCCAAGTTGTGCCACTTATCTTGATCAGGGTTGTAGACAGCTACATCTTTAAAGCCAGGGATAAAATTCCCATGGCCACCAATACTGTACAGGTTTCCCTTTACCTCAGTAAGTCCAAAGGAATGCTTCCTGGTTATCAGATTGGAAACCTGCTCCCAAACATTTCTACCTGGGTTATACCTTTCCATGGTCTTGGCAAAGCCAGGCTCCATGGAACCTGCCACATAAAGATAGGATTCGGTTACTACCACAGCATGTCCATCAAGGTGATTGTGTATGTGTGGTAAATTCACCCATCTATCTTCATCAATAAAATACCCCACACACTCACTCAAGTAATCACCTCCCTCAGACACACCACCAATGACCATGATAACATCCATGTTTTGGCCAAAGCGAGGCAGAGATGAGATGGGGGAGTTAACTTGCTGGAATGTACCCAGCTGAAGATTCTCACCCTTGAGAGCATGGCTTTCCACTGCTTCCAACACAAGTTTGAGGCATGCTTCATTGCCTGAAACCAGCTTCTCAGTTTTAACATGCCGCATCAAATAGGTTGGTTTAATTTGTGATAGTCGGAGAAGCTTAAAGAGCTCTCCAAAGTACTTTTCTCTTTCATCAGGATTTCTCTGGACCCACTTTAAAACCATCTCAAAGAGGATCTCTTCTGCATCCACTGTGATTTCTGAATCTGAAAGCCAGTCCCTAATAAGGTGAAATGGCAAAGTATAGAACTCTTCATCTTCGATGACTTTGTAGAAGTTCCTCCTGATCATCTCAGCTGCTTTTAAAGCCAGCTGGTTCAAAGAGTACATATGAGCTAAGCTGTGAATGGCTACAGAGTTGGAGAGACTCAGTTTTTTCTTGAGGAATTCTCCACAGAACTCTTTTAGACGTATTAGTAAGAACCTGCAAAGCAAAAAGGCAATTTAGAAATGCTACAAGAGAATTATTAGATAGTTAATTACTTGTATTTTGCTTCATTCAAAAATGCCAAGCGCCACTGCCTTTTTTAAAAAGGTGCCAGTGTCTTTGAGTATCCAGCAGCCCCCCTTCATGCTATAACTCAAGTAATTCGGAAACCGCACTGGGAGAAATGTTGCCATAAGAACGTTCACCTTGCTAAGGTCCATGTTCAATGCAGCATTTGGTGTATTTCTATGCTTCTTGATATGCCTTACAGCAAGCCAGACATCTGGTCCTTTTGGCAAAGTAATCTACTCCAACTAAAGCCACCACTGGTTTACACTGGAACCCAAGATCAATTTTCACAATTCCAGGGA
This sequence comes from Coluber constrictor foxii, assembly GCA_038048745.1. NCBI lineage: Eukaryota > Metazoa > Chordata > Lepidosauria > Squamata > Colubridae > Coluber > Coluber constrictor. Next base: position 80,731,097 of record CM075961.1, read on the forward strand.
AGGAGGCACAGAATGACCATCCTTGGTTGCCTTCACTAAGAGCTCCCTCGGGTTACACCCATCACAACTCAGGAAAACTTTCTGCCCACGTACATCAGTCGGTTCCTCCTCCCCGCCTCACCTGTCGGCCAACTCCAGGACCTCGTGCACGTTGCCAGGACTGACGCGAACGGTCCCCGTGTACATGAAGCTGATGACCGCCTCGATCGTCTCCGGGTCTGGTCCCGCTCCCGAACTCCATTTTCGTAACTCTACCCGCCCCGAGCGGGACTCCGCGAAGTCGCCCAGAAGGAGAGGAGCGAAGTATTCGGTGGCCGCCGCCAGGACCGAGCGGTGCGCCCGGAACTCTCGCGGCGGCGGGTCGGAGCCGGAGGAGGCCCCGCCCACTCCCCCCTCCTCTTCTCCCTCCTCCTCATTGCTGCCGCCGCTGAAGGCTAGCGTGACGTCACAGAAGAGGCCTAACCGCCGCTGTTCGTTCTGGCGGCAGGCGAGGTCGGAGCAGTGGGCCACGCACGAAAACACCTCCGAGTCAGGCTCCGAGTCCGGCCCCGCCTCGCCCTCCAGGCCAGGGAGGTTGACATCTGCGCCGCCGTGGCCTCCTGCGTCCAAATCTCCGCCACCTCCAGCTGCCGCCATCTTTGCTTCTCCTCAATCGACTCGAACATTTCTACGTCACTTACAAGATCATAGATACTTCCGGGAATAAAAAGTAATTCTCGCTTGCGACGATAGATAAAAAAGTAGTAGAGATAAAATTCACACAAGTTATCTTGTTTGCAAAAACTGGATCTTCTTTAATTAGGAGCATTTCAGTAATTATTTCTTGAATAATATCATCAGGATAACTATGCATTCTTTTCTAGTGCAAATATCTCGTTTTGTTTTAAAGAGGGAATTAGCTCATTCAGGAAACTCCCCACTTGCAGAAACGCACAAACTAAAATACAAATGTTCCTCCTTAAGTTAACCTTAGATGACAAAAACTTTTGTTTAATGTCTCTCAATACCTACCTGCAATTTCTTTCATTAAATTTATGTCATTAAGTAGACTCATCAGATTTTGCCTCTTACAGTTAGTGGGATTGCAAACCGTGATTTATGGAACGTTATGCGAAGATGTGCAATCTACCACTCTCAAATGAATATCAAATTGTAATTTTTAAGGTCAGAAAAATTATTATATAAGAGAGTGGAGGTAAAATAAATTATGATATTAAACATAATAAAGGAAATTAAATCAAGAATATTAAATTGTAATTTGATATTGTGAGAGAAAAATGATTATTATTCCTGTAAAGGTCTGAAAGATAGAACCAGAGTTACGCCATTTTGAATGTTTCCTTTCACCTTGTATGAACTGGGTGAAGGGGTTATAATGATTTTTGTTGATTGTATTATATTAGAGGAACTATGTATTATGTAGTTGTTTTGACGGAAATGAATGTTCTTATGTGTTCTGGGAAAATGCTGATTTAAGGATGTCTTAATGAGTTTGTTTTCAGGTTGAGTGTTCTAGGAAGGGGAAGTGCGTATTTGATATATTTTGGGGTATCTTTGTTGAGAAGTTGGGGATTTTCCAGGGTGGAACTTGTATTACACATATATATTATATAACTCTGTAACCAATTCTCTGGGGAGGTATCTTTTATGTAACTTGATGTATTTTCATGGGAGTATAAATATCAAGTAAGTGGAATGTGCATTTTGTCAAATTGTTTGAAAGCAACCCATTCAATTTGACCCCTTTGCAAGGGCTATCTTTTTCTGTACACGTTTTTATTTCTCTGTTTTTATATTATATCCAATAAAGATTGTTTATTTCAAGAACGGGATTGATTTTATTCTCACAATTGGCGCCCGAACAGGGACTTGAACGTCCTTCTGGTCAGGAAATGGCCCTGTAAAGCGCGCTATCCACTGTTTTGGTGGAAAGGGGGTGATGTCCTTTCCAGCTGGGATTGCTTCTGTATACCCTGGGACAGAGACGTAAAAGCGTGGACAGAAGTTTCTGAAGACTGCAGTGCACGGGTACCGTGTGAGTATATGCTTTTTTTCTCCTTGTTTGGATTTGTGTATGTTTGAGATTGAATGCAGTGTATGTTTGTGTGTGTATGCCCTGTATACTTTGTGTATTTACTAGGAGATAATATTAAACATGGGGCTTAGTTTAGGGAAAAGAGCAGCTATGACTGAAATACCTTCCATTTCCCCTATATCTCCATTAGGGGAGTTGCTGACACAGTGGTCAGAAGATTGATTTTATTCTCACATATTATAATAATCCCACCATTGCTTCCTTGAGTCAGTCCTGGTATGTGCAATAAGTAAAAAGTGGATCCTTCTGATTTCTTATCAGAAACCATGGTAAACTAATTAATGGTTAGCATGACCTATTGTTTATTGAATAATCAAATTGTTGTTTATTGTGTATTGAATAATCACATTGTTGAGTTCAGACAAAATGCAAAACTATAAGCTGTAGAAAGTTAGCACTCACCCCTCTCCTAGAAGAAGGAAATATTTTGAGAAACATTTTTTTAAAAAGGCAAAGTATTATATTTCCCTGGATGAGAAATGGAGAAACATGTTTTTTTAGAAGCAGGAAGCAGACTCATTCTTAATAGCTCCCACCTTTCTTAATAGCCCTCACCAGATGTCAGCACTTAAGACATAGAGATAGCTAGCTCTATTCATAAGCAAATTCCCTGCAGCAAGGTCTGAACTGAAGGGCAAATTTTTTGCAAATTTTGCAAATTACAAAACCCAGCTGAGCTGCGCAATGATCAGCAAGCCCCTTCATTGCATCAGCCAAACTTCAACCAAGCTTAGCTCATATAAAATCCTAGCATTTGTAGATGGAACCATGGGAGTCTGACAACAGCCAATAGAATACATGTTCTTGCACAGGAATAGGAAGTTCAAGTGCAAGGCCCAAGAGAAGGTATAAAAACCACTCACTCTCAACTCCATGTGGTCAGCTATCCAGAATCACACATCCTTGGTGGTTCTGCTTCATCAATAAATGGACCCTCTTTCCAATTAGCCTCCAGCCTCCATTTTGTCTCCAGTTCCTTTCTCCCAGCTTGGAACTGGACCTGGATATTTCTTCTAATTAGATTCAGTGTGTACACTAAACCATACAAATCATATTATTGCTAACAGATTTAAAAGTACAGTTAAACAATAGACCACTGTGAAGTGCTGTCTAATCCAGCATCCTGAAAGAGGCAAATCAAGTCATATAAGAAGTTCAAAGTTCAAAAGGACAAATTATTTCCCCGTGTTGCAGCTCAGCATCATATAAACTTGGTTAATTTCACATCCTTTTCCTAAAATTCTCAGGAATTTATTCCACATCCTATTGCCAAAGCTATTTACTAAATGAAAGCATTATATTTATGTAGTATATATAGGAGATGACCAAGCTGAGCACAAGGTTGGGAGTCAAATGTGTCATCAATTTGGAGTCCCTACATTCACACAAATGACCTAAATCAGGCCCTCCTTGTATTCCATTGTCTCTAATCTAGTGCCAATTTGCCTTGAATGTTAATAGATCAGATTCTTGTGAATGGAAATAGCATAGCGTAGTTTAGCGAATACTGAGAGAAGGAATTGAAATAGTATACAGTGGGGCAAAAAAGTATTTAATCAGCCACCAATTGTGCAAGTTCTCCCACTTAAAAAGATGAGAGAGGCCTGTAATTGACATCATAGGTAGACCTCAACTATGAGAGACAAAATGAGAAAATGGGACCAGATGGGACCTTCTGGTCCTGCTCATATTGGATTACAGTGGAGCAAAAAAGTATTTAGTCAGCCATCAATTGTGCAAGTTCTCCCATTTAAAAGATGAGAGAGGCCTGTAATTGTCATCATAGGTAGACCTCAACCATGAGAGACAAAATGAGAAAACAAATCCAGATAATCACATTGTCTGATTTGGAAAGAATTTATTTGCAAATTATGGTGGAAAATAAGTATTTGGTCACCTAGAAACAAGCAAGATTTCTGGCTCTCACAGAGCTGTAACTTCTTCTTTAAGAGGCTCCTCTGTCCTCCACTTATTACCTGTATTAATGGCACTTGTTTGAAATTGTTATCAGTATAAAAGACACCTGTCCACAAACTCAAACAGTCACACTCCAAACTCCACTATGGTGAAGACCAAAGAGTTGTTGAAGGACACCAGAAACAAAATTGTAGACCTGCACCAGGCTGGGAAGACTGAATCTGCAAAGGCAAGCAGCTTTGTGTGAAGAAATAAATTGTGGAAGCAACAATTAGAAAATGGAAGACATACAAGACCACTGATAATCTCCCTCGATCTGGGGCTCCACACAAAATCTCACCCCGTGGGATCAAAATGATCACAAGAAAGGTGACCAAAAATTCCAGAACCACACGGGGAGTGGGGGGGAACCCAGTGAATGACCTTCAGAGAGCTGGGACCAACATAACAAGGGCTACCATCAGTAACACATTAAACCGCCAGGGACTCAGATCCTGCAATGCCAGACGTGTCCCCCTGCTTAAGCCAGTACATGTCTGGGCCCATCTGAAGTTTGCTAGAGAGCATTTGGATGATCCAGAAGAGGATTGGGAGAATGTCATATGGTCAGATGAAACCAAAGTAGAACTGTTTGGTAGAAACACAACTTGTCGTGTTTGGAGGAGAGAGAATGCTGAGTTGCATCCAAAGACCATACCTACTGTGAAGCATGGGGGTGGCAACATCATGCTTTGGGACTGTTTCTCTGCAAAGGGACCAAGACGACTGATCCGTGTACAGGAAAGAATGAATGAAGCCATGTATCGTGAGATTTGAGTGCAAACCTTCCATCAGCAAGGGCATTGAAGATGAAACATGGCTGGGTCTTTCAGCATGACAATGATCCCAAACACACCGCCTGGGCAATGAAGGAGTGGCTTCGTAAGAACATTTCAAGGTCCTGGAGTGGCCCAGCCACTCTCCATATCTCAAAACCATAGAAAACTTTTGGAGGGAGATGAAAATCTGTGTTGCCCAGCAACAGCCCCAAAACAACACTGTTCTAGAGGAGATCTGCATGGAGGAATGGGCCAACATACCAGCAACAGGGTGTGCCAACCTTGTGAAGACTTACAGAAAATGTTTGACCTCTGTCATTGCCAACAAAGGATATATAACAAAGTATTGAGATGAACTTTTGATATTGATCAAATGCTTTTTTTCCGCCATAATTTGCAAATAAATTCTTTCCAAATCAGACAACGTGATTATCTGGATTTGTTTTCTCATGTTGTCTCTCATAGTTGAGGTCTATCTATGATGTCAATTACAGGCCTCTCTCATCTTTTTAAGTGGGGGAACTTGCACAATTGATGACTGACTAAATACTTTTTTGCCCCACTGTATGTCCAGAATGTGAGGGATCTGTAGATATTTTCTTAGCCCTCTTTCTGACTCGTGCAATATACAGGTCCTCAATAGAAGATATGCTGGTTGCAATTATTTTTTCTGCAGTCCTAACTATCAGAAATGACTGACTACAGGTCACAGATACTGCAGAGCTTTTTCGTAGTTCACAATTCTGAACCTTTGTCATAAGTACACTTTTGGGATGCATTGGTAACTTTGAACAGTTATTAAATGGCCATTTATACCTTGTATTCCTATGGTGATTTTTGCAGGAAACCAGTCTTGTAAGACAGCCAAAAATATCATAGTGAAGTCATATGACCATGGAATGCTACAGCTGGCTATAAAGGTGAATCAGTTCCAGTTCGTCAACTGCTCTAAATCTATCATTTGTGTGCGTGCGTGCATGGGTGTGGGTGTGAAACCACTGAAATTTCAGAACCAGGTCATAAGTAGTTGAGGAGGTTTGTTGTAATTTTAAAGAGTTGCTAAATGATTGGTTATTAAGCTGTAATAGCTGTAGTAAACTAGCTGTAATAAAAAACCTGCAATATATAGGATAGTTTCTTCCAAAAATTCTATAATTAAGGACATATGCAAACCAGTATTTAACATGGTACGCTACATGAAATGCTAGTATTGTAATAAATTAAGAGATGCATGCGCAGCAACCAAGCATCAATTTGAGTCATTATCACGGAAAAAAAAACCCTAATTGCAAGTTATTGATCGAAGAAAAAGCTAAGTTTACAACCTGCTGTTTCTATATTTTCACAAAACTTTCTACAGAATAGCCAATATTTCCAGTTTCCTGTAAATGAGGAAACCACTCCACCTCTCTCCTGAGTTACTTCTTATACATCAAATACAGGGTTTCCTGCCTGACCAGGGGATTGGACTAGAAGACCTCCAAGGACCCTTCCAACTCTATTATTCTATTCCATTCTATTCTAAATATCATTTGCCCACTGTGATTGCAAGATGAAAAGTGCGTATAACACTGTCAATTTATAGAAACTTGTAAATCTTGTCACACGGTTAAATAATGACTAATTTAAAATCTTTTTCATATTGTAATTTTTTGTAGTAGAGGCTACAAAACTAACAAATATGTCATTTGTAGCAAAGCTGTACAGATTGCCTTAATAACATTATACTGATATATCTTACCTAAAATGTGAAAGGTGAGCCTTAGTGAAAGAGTTTCAAACCAAAAAGGAAATTATGTATGTGAAGAGTATGTACCTATGAATGTAGCATTTAAGTATTACAGATAGTCCTCAATCTATGACCACAACTAGGACCAGAATTGCAATGACGTAGTGTCTGAGAGAATTGAGAAACGAGGTGACTCTCTCATTCAACAATCGCAGTAACAGCTCTCCCAGTTGTGGGCCTTAACTGACTGTGCAGGTTATTAAGCAAATGGAGCCCCCCCCCCCCCCCCCCCCCCGCAACAAGGAGTGTAAAGGTGCCTCAGGGGAATGGGGGAGGCCTAACATAAACCCCTTACGAATTTAGGGGTGCTGCAGTGCCATGGAAAGCTGCTGCTGCCTGAGAGGCCCAGACCTGCTCCCTAGCCAATAAGGCTTGGGAGACCTGGATTTTTTCCTTGTACCTCCAGGCTTGGGAAGCCTTGATCAGTTACAGGGTATATTCAGCAAGCTTAAAGTACTCCATTTACCTTCATTTTCTCTTTAGTTGCTGATAGGCAGCTTCTGCAAGTAGGCTTTTCCCCAGTTGCTTGTAAGGCTTCCTCTAACCTTTCAAACAATCATGAGAACCTTATCAGAATATATGATAAATGTTTTTTTTTAATTTAAAGAAAATAATATTACAGATTAAATACTGACAAATTCAGAAAAAAACTTAATTCATGTCTGAGATACTAAGAGAAGTCCTGCAATTGCATGGGTGTCCAGTTTTCCTAACACGTTGTTGCCTTCCTAATACTAATTTTTATTATAGAATTGTATTGGGGGCTAGGATGGGATTAAACCTGTGCGCCGATGTAAGTATCCTGATATTAAGAGTCTGATAAAATCAGAGACATTAACTGTCCAATTATGCTACGTGTCTGCCTTAGAGACACAGTATTTTCATCAGCCACTTTTTTTTTATGGTGAAGAAAGGTTTTATTAGAAATCTTTTGACATTCCAAAGTTACAGAGCTAAAAACTCCCTTTCACAAAATAATTAACAGAGATACTTATTAAGAAATATAGAAGAATATTATTCAGCTCTAAGAATGGACACACCTGTGTGGAAAATTTAAAATCATTTAATTGGAATTGTAGCTTTTCAGTCTGAAGTCTTTCTTAGATCGCTCAGCATTACCTTTAATGTTAAATAAAGTAGATTTAATTTGTAGAATATGTACATCCGTACTACCTGAAATTAAATATTTGAAAACTTCATACTAGGTATATATTTGACCTTCATTACAAATTTTTGCTATGTTTGAAAAACTGTTTAGTATGGTAAGTTTTCTTTTTTTAATATTATAAGTCATTTTGAATGTTGCTTGTGAATGCTGGTCATTTAAACAAGTAGTCCTTGAGGACTGCCGGCGCCGCAGCAGTTCTTTTGGGAGCTCTGACTCCGGTGATCTGTAAAGCTGCCAAAACAGCGAAAATCAGCTGTTTTGGTGATTCGGAACTTTCTCCTCGGGCGAAGAGGGGGAAGTGAGTGCATAGGCGTGGGTAGAGGCGAGAGAAAGTTTTTAAAAGAAACAAAATCGCGCTGACTGAAAACGAAAGCTAAAGAAGAAAGTGATTGTTAATGCTTGTTAGCACTTGTTAAAGTTGTTAAAGCTGTCAGTACTTTGAAGTTTTGCTGAATGAAGTGGAAATTAAGGTTTGCAGCTCAAGAAAATAGGACTTATTGACAGCAGCCTCATAACAAAGTCAGTGAAATTCTTATTCTCAGTCTCTAACAGATATTAAATGGTAATATCTGTTAGAGACTGAGAATAAGAATTTCACTGACTTTGTTATGAGGCTGCTGGAAAGGGTTTTTTGGAGATGGCAGTGGTAAAGATTTCTGAAAGGGATGAAGGCTTATTATCATGTACTTCAGCAAATGTACAAATACTGACAATGGATCTTTTGGAAGAAAGGCTAGAATCATTTACCTCGATAATGGAAAGATTGGAAGGGCGTTTTGACAAGATTTTTACTCAAATCTGTAATAAAGATACAAAGGGAGACAATGTATTGGTATCTCAGATCCCAAATAATATTGAGATGCTGAAGGAAGAGGCGGAAGAGGTAACCCAGATAAAAGCACCTGTGGAAAATGGAATGGAGGTTTTTCAAATTAAGAATGGAAAGATGACAGGCTTGAAGATTAACCGGGAGATATTGAGAGAGATCTATCCAGAGGTTTTGACACAGTTGAAAGGAAAAGTGACAGGAGGCATTGGGACTTTTAAGATAAGAAGAAGGGTTTGAAATGGAACATTACAATTTCTTTACAAAAATGGACTTTTAATCCTAGTTAAGGAGGTGTGCTTTCCAAAAGGAATTATTTTGCAACCTGCACAAGACTGCAAGATTCAAAAATCACAGCTGAAAACTCAAGGGTTTGTAAAAATAAAAAAAGATGGAGGAATAAGACTATAGAAGGCGGCTCGTAAAAAAGCCAGGGAAAAATGGAGGTGGAAGAATTACATGCCTCCTTGTTAGGGAGGATAATACTGGTGAAAAAGAATTACTATACTTGTATTAAGGGATATGATTTGTTTTGCTTTGAAAAGTTATATTAGAGTGAAAATGAATGATTTACTTATATTTAGGGACATGATTTACTTTGGAAAGTTATTTTAAGTAATGTTATGTTTGAATTGTTATAGGTTAGTGGCTAAATCTTTACTTATGCTTGGATGTATAATTTGAGCAGTGTTTTTTTTTAATCTATAAAAGTTGTTGGACTAAAAGGAAAATTTTCTGGAGGTTAAGAGTAAGGTCAGCATAGATCTCTCAATATATACTTAAGGGTTTTAAGAAGGATATTATTAAAACTTTTATATTTTGTTTTAAATTACATTAATATTATCTAGTGAAGAGAATAAGTTGAATAAATTCATGTTTAATATAAGTTTATAGGATGGAAAGTATAAGGTTTTTTTACATTGATGGATTAGAAGGAAAATATTGTGGATGTTAAAATTAAGATCAGTATAGATCTCTCAGTATGAATCCAAGGGTTTCAAGAAGGATATTATTAAAATTTCTATATTTTGTTTTTCTATAATTTACCTAGTGGATTTGTAGAGAATAAGTTGAAAAAATTTATGTTTAATATAAGTTTATAGGAGGGAAAGTATAAGGTTTTTGCAATATATTTTACTGGAGACTAGTTGAAGTATTTTTTTTTACTGTAGTAATATATGTAAGGGTGGGAGATGAGATGGTTAATTGTTACTAGGTTTTGATTGGTATAATGAAGATCTGCTTATTGCTGAAGAATGGACAAGAACTAAGTGGGACTAACTACCTTCAAGCAAGAAGTTATATTTAGTTATGAATAAGGAGAGTTAAAGTCCAAGAGGGAGACAAATCTATAGATAGTTAGTGTGTGGTGGGGTTTTTTTGTGTTTATTAAATGTTTTACCCTGTATTTGCTCTGGGAAGTCGAGGGAGGGTGGGACGGGGGTTGGGATAGGAGGGGGGAGGTGGGGGGTGGAAATTAAAAAAAAAGTTAGGCCTTGATGTATTAGAAGATATATTTTGATGACTGACTATATTTTGTTTAAATGCCTATATGTTTGTATGTAGATTATGAAATAAAACTTGTTTTAAAAAAAAATAAACAAGTAGTCCTTTTCTGTCCACAGTTGGGCCCAGAATCTCATTTGTTATGTGATCTTTAAACAAGATACATCACTATCTTACTCAGTGAACGCAAATCCTGCTCCCCCAGTTACAATCATGGGACCACATGGATTGTTAGGTGGGATGCCAGAGATAGCCCAGATCTCCAAACACTTGGAAGGCTTGGCCCTCTCTCCAAATTACCAGGAAAGATGGTGATCACTAGTGTTTCCCTCAAATTTCAGGTTCTTCCTTCAGTGCGCCAAGGAATTTCCTCCAGAAGTGAAAATTATAGCAAATGCATGTTTTGAAGGATTCTGAAAGCAGGCCAGTAAGGCCAATGTTCAGAATACTGGCCTTTGCTAGCATTTTCATCATGTTCTTCCAGCATGCAGGGAGGGAAAGAAAAATTCCGTACCTAATTGAGGGACAGACCTGAAATGTAGTATCTCCTCCACCTGCAACTTTTCCCATCAACTTTGCCACAACATTCTGGGGAAACTGGCAGCAAAGATTGCGAATGAATCTCTCAGGAATAAATATGGATTAGTTAAAAGGGAAGAAAAAGTAAGAGATTAGAAAAATAGATCTACAATTGTATTGTCTTATGTAATTTTTATGGTTATGAATACTTTGTACAGTTTTTATCTTTTAAATTCAATGAAGTTTTTTTTTTAAAAAAATAGACCTAGACAAAGTTAACTGATTTAGATCTTTCTCAGAAAATATTTATTTATGAAGCAGCAGTCAATTCTTTTTCTAAGGATTCTGCTTGCATATCATCTGATGACCACATGCATCATGGTTTGACTTTTCTTGAGCTTTCCTTAACATTGCTATTACAACATTTTTATTTACTACCATTTCTGATGCAAAGTGTAAAAAGGAGATTAAGGAGTACTCTATCTTGCTCTAGTTAAACAAAGATGGTGTCATAAGATGGCCTCATAAAATGGTTGTTATTTTAATCATTTGTAGACACAGAATAAATGCTGTGAATACATACTTAAGTTCTGAAAGAGAGTAGAAGTAATAATGATGCCAAAGCAAATTTCATTACAAAACTGCCTCAGGAAATCAAGTAATGTGTTGGACATCTTGGGACACATATAAAGGAACAAAATTATTCATGGTTGTAAATATTCTGTTGAACCAAGAAGTTTATATTAAATATTGTATGTTCTACATGATTTTGTCTTCCTGAACTGTGTAACTATCCATGTAAGGAATGATATATCATTAAGACAAACAAGTTTGATGGTTGAAGACAAATCAGATGGTAGTTAAAGTTATTACCTAAATGCTGACACCCAGAATTTTTGCAACTTTAATCCTTCCATAATGTATTCCCAATTGCTTCAGTTATGAATTAGTATTCTTTTGGTCTTTCTCTTCATTTCTTTAAGGCTAGAATATTGGATCAATTAAATAAAATTAATTAATGGGAAACCAGGGGGACTACAAAAAAATAGAATGGTCTTACTAAAAATTAGGTTCTAATTTTTTATGAAACACATCTGACAAATTTTTCATTGTATGAATGCAAATGATTCAAATAATAAATTTTATTTTTTTTATCAATACACTTTTTAGCAAACTCAAGTGCTTTTAGATAAATAAAAGTATAAAATATTATAATCATGGAACATTTTGAAATTCTTAGAAAGATTGTGCTTTACTCTTCTTGTTTTTAAGTATTGCACATATCCACATTTGACAGAAATAAGCAGATTCACAGCAGATTCAAAAGCGAAGTATTTCTGCAAAAGCAGATAAAAATGTCTTAAGAAAACCTTCAAATGGTCCTTTACATATACATCAGTATTATAAAACAAATAGAAATACTTCACATGACCTTTATAACATTTAAAATGAGATGACCCAATACACAAAAAGCAAGTCCAATACATACATGTAAGGGGAAAAAAGGACTGTGCTGAATTTTTGTACAATTTTACACAACTTGAACACATTTACAAAATGCAAGAACAATTCTTTTGTTGGGTTCTATATCTGGATCACATTGGTGGAGAAACCAATAGATTCTAAGACTGTTCTATGTCTGCTTATCTTCATATTTATGGCTATTATACACCAAATTTCCATGTGGCGCTTGTAATCCAGATCATTATTGAACAACAAGAAAGCTTTGTCTTCAATCCTTAAGCAGTTTGATGGCTATTAGTCCATGCCAGGGATGACAATTACAGAGAGGTATTTCTGATGGCATTTATTCAAGCTAGCATTCTATCTGAGAGTGAGGCATCCTCTGTAAATTTAAGGAATGTCGGTGTATCTCCTGCATCTGCCGGATCTGGTCCTTCTGCCATATTAGATTTTGCGGCATTGGATATTTCTGGGTACCATGTAAGGACCGAAAGGGGATTCTCACATGACAGGCTGTAGCACGGCAGCGAGGCTGAGGCATAGGAGGGAGTAACAGCCAACGCTTCTTATCAGCACAGTAGCGGTAGGCCTCTTTTCTGTACCGTTTATCGGTATCATCACTGTTCTTCCATCCACCTATGATGAAGATATCATCTTTGTAATAGCAAATAGCCGCCCCTTCAATGCTAAGAACCTCTGATGGTAAGCTTTCCAGAATGTCGTCAGGTACTTGGTTAGAGATTTTTCTCTTGGCCTCTTCATGGTCTAAAGGATAGCTTCTGGGACAACACGAAGCGGTGTGGTAAAAGTTGGTGTTCCCCACAACCATTTGGAAGCAGCAATAGTTGTCAAGGAGTGGCAGAGACTCACAATCTCGCCACTGTCGTGTGTCTGCATCATAACGAATAATGACAGACCTTAAGCCATCTTCATTATCTCCGTCATCTGGTGTGCGAGCTGCCATGTAAACAAATCTGTTGTCTATTGTAATCACTTTAACATCCCGGAGTATCTTTGGTGCAGATTCCAAATTGTGCCACTTATCTTGATCAGGATTGTAGACAGCCACTTCTTTAAAACCAGGGATGAAATAACCCCTTCCACCAATGCTATACAGGTTTCCCTTTACTTCAGTAAGTCCAAAATAATGCTTCCTGGTTATCAGATTGGAAACCTGCTCCCAAACATTTCTACCTGGGTTATACCTTTCCATGGTCTTGGCAAAGCCAGGCTCCATGGAACCTGCCACATAAAGATAGGATTCGGTTACTACCACAGCATGTCCATCAAGGTGATTGTGGGTGTGCGGTAAATTCACCCATCTATCTTCATCAATAAAATACCCCACACACTCACTCAAGTAATCACCTCCTTCAGACACACCACCAATGACCATGATAACATCCATGTTTTGGCCAAAGCGAGGCAGAGATGAGATGGGGGAGTTAACTTGCTGGAATGTACCCAGCTGAAGATTCTCACCCTTGAGAGCATGGCTTTCCACTGCTTCCAACACAAGTTTGAGGCATGCTTCATTGCCTGAAACCAGCTTTTCAGTTTTAACATGCCGCATCAAATAGGTTGGTTTAATTTGTGATAGTCGGAGAAGCTTAAAGAGCTCTCCAAAGTACTTTTCTCTTTCATCAGGATTTCTCTGGACCCACTTTAAAACCATCTCAAAGAGACTCTCTTCTGCATCCACTGTGATTTCTGAATCTGAAAGCCAGTCCCTAATAAGGTGAAATGGCAAAGTATAGAACTCTTCATCTTCGATGACTTTGTAGAAGTTCCTCCTGATCATCTCAGCTGCTTTTAAAGCCAGCTGGTTCAAAGAGTACATATGAGCTAAGCTGTGAATGGCTACAGAGTTGGAGAGACTCAGTTTTTTCTTGAGGAATTCTCCACAGAACTCTTTTAGACGTATTAGTAAGAACCTGCAAAGCAAAAAGGCAATTTAGAAATGCTACAAGAGAATTATTATAGTTTGTTTATTGCAATCCAAAATATTTTTATTAACTTATAATACAAAATACAAAAATACAGAAGCAAGTAGTAGGAAACAAAAGGAAGGAACAGAAGAGAGAGAGGGGAAAGAAAAAAAAGGCATTGATTTTCCACTGTTGCAGTGGAATAGGGTATTTAACATCAAACCTCAACTTTTAGCTTTTCCATAATAGAATAAACTAGCAATTTCTATAACAATTAAACTAATCAATAAAACCCAAAATCAAAGTTTCATTTTTTCCACCTCAAGCATAAAGTCCAAAAACAGTTTCCAAGTAGAAACAAAAGTACTTACATTCTTTTCTTTGATCAAAACAGTTAATTTAGCCATCTCTGCTAACTTTTACAGCCTTGCTGCCATCAACATATATAATAACATCAACGTTCCAATTTTTCCCTCCAATTCTTTTTCCATTAAGCCCAAAAGAAAAGTTTTTGGTTTTATTTTTATATTCACTTTAAGAATTTTCTGTTCTTAAACAGAAGATCCTTAATTTCTTTGCTTTATTACATTTCCACCTTAAATGGTAGACAGCCCCGTCTTTACATTTACATTTCCAACATTCATTTGAAATAGTTTTATACATTCTGCATAACCTGTCTGGTGTTACAGTACATACATCATCTTATAAAACCTTTCTTTTAAATTATAGTTTAATGTAAATTTTAAACCTTTTGTCCACATATTCTTTCGTTGTTCAAGCGTCACAGTGGGCAAGGAATAGCCAACTATTCCTTGCCCACTGAATCGTAGAATGCTTTATATGTTCACTTTCCAAATTCAATTTCTATAAAGTTTTATAAATCTTTGAATATGTTCATCACTATTACACAGTAAGATTTCCAATTCATTTTTAACAAAGTCAAGCCACAACACTTTTTGTCCAATTTAAATTTTTCTTTCAGTTGTAAATATAATGGCAGACACAACCTTCTGATTCTAACTCTTCCTTGGAATTGAAGGTGGGGTCACCAAAGTTAAAAGATATTATTTTACCCTAAGTCCACCAATTCGGCTTCACTGCCATTTCTTTTCTGAAAAAGGCTTCCTGGGGGGAACACCCAAAGAAGCATCTTCATAGGAAACCTTGTTTTGTATTTATTCCAAAACTCTTACTATGTCTCTTCTAAAAAAAAAGATTGTTGAAATCAACATTTACTTCAACTTTGTCATACTATAAATAGCCGTGCCATCTGAATTTTAATTCATGATCTTCTAAATCAGTTACCATCTTGTTCTGGAAGTTCACCAACTCTTTTTGCCAGGCCAGAAAGCAAGCATCGAAATACAATTTCTGGTAAACCCAAACCTCCTCTTTCCTTAACATCTAACAATAGTTTATATCTAATTTGTGGTTTGAGAATTATTAGATAGTTAATAACTTGTATTTTGCTTCATTCAAAAATGCCAAGTGCCACTGTCTTTTTTTAAAAGGTGCCAGAGCTGAACTTGTCTTTAAATGTCCAGCAGCCCCCCTTCATGCTATTACTCAAGTAATTCGGAAACCGCACTGGGAGAAATGTTGCCATAAGAACGTTCACCTTGCTAAGGTCCATGTTCAATGCGGCCATTTGGTGTATTTCTATGCTTCTTGATATGCCTTACAGCAAGCCAGACATCTGGCCCTTCTGGCAAAGTAATCTACTCCAACTAAAGCCACCACTGGTTTACACTGGAACCCAAGATCAATTTTCACAATTCCAGGGAAGGAGGCACAGAATGACCATCCTTGGTTGCCTTCACTAAGAGCTCCCTCGGGTTACGCCCACCAGAACTCAGGAAAACTTTCTGCCGACCTACATCAGTCGGTTGGCGTCTGATTTATCACCTGACGCCTCGTTCCTCCTCCCCGCCTCACCTGTCGGCCAACTCCAGGACCTCGTGCACGTTGCCAGGACTGACGCGAACGGTCCCCGTGTACATGAAGCTGATGACCGCCTCGATCGTCTCCGGGTCTGGTCCCGCTCCCGAACTCCATTTTCGTAACTCTACCCGCCCCGAGCGGGACTCCGCGAAGTCGCCCAGAAGGAGAGGAGCGAAGTATTCGGTGGCCGCCGCCAGGACCGAGCGGTGCGCCCGGAACTCTCGCGGCGGCGGGTCGGAGCCGGAGGAGGCCCCGCCCACTCCCCCCTCCTCTTCTCCCTCCTCCTCCTCATTGCTGCCGCCGCTGAAGGCTAGCGTGACGTCACAGAAGAGGCCTAACCGCCGCTGTTCGTTCTGGCGGCAGGCGAGGTCGGAGCAGTGGGCCACGCACGAAAACACCTCCGAGTCAGGCTCCGAGTCTGGCCCCGCCTCGCCCTCCAGGCCAGGGTGGTTGACATCCGGCCTTCCGCCTCCAGTTGCCGCCATCTTGATTATTTTTAAATCGATTCGAAGTTTTCCCGTTGCTGCATCGAATTACGTCACTTACAAGATCATAGAGATAGGAATATATCATACTTCCGGCGCTAATAGTCGCCGCGTGCAATCACAGATGTAAGAATGATTCACGTAAAATTCTCACAAGGTTTTTTTTCTTTTCAAAATCGTCTTCCTGCTTATTTTTAAACGCCTTTTTTTTCTCAGTTGCAAAATAAAGAGGAAAGCTATTTTTTGAAAACATAGGACAAATCCAGGCTAGTTAAAAGAAAACACCTTAAACTGTAATCCCAAATGGATAAACTATGGTGGAAAAAGTACTTTCAGCTTCTTTATCAAATTAGGGTCCAAAGTATTGTACATATTTGTAGATTTTTGGATGTTGGCAATAGCTAGCTTGAATGTTTACAGGAAGATGCTTGGAATAAAACTGAGTTTTGGTTGTATTTGTAACATATTCATCATGTTATGGAAGAAAGGATATAAGAGACACCCCATAGAGCAGCTAGAGTCAGGTTTATTTTGCAAAATAGATTCAGAATCAGAGTTGTGTCTGAAAGTTCTGAATGGAGGGTTCATCTTTACACAACGTCTTTTATACAGTTTGGAACAAATGATTCTTGCCGTCACAGTAACTTTCCATACATTGACATTTCTTAATTATTACAGTTTTACATCGTCCTTGCCAAACCATCATAATTCTTCTGTAAGTCGCTGGAGCATGAGTTCAAATTATCTTCTTGTTGAAGGACAAGTTTCAGCCCATATGGGTATCCATGACCTAACCACCTCTAGCTATATGTCTTTAGGATCGTTCCTTTCTTCTGACAAAGGGGGCCTCTTTAGAGTGTTACACGTTGGCTTTGTATTCTCTGCAGCTGCACGTATTTCTTGTCTTCAGAATATAGTTGCTTTTAGAATATCTTTTAGAATATAGTGAATATATAAAGTTATCCAGCGGTCATATGTCCGCTTCTACTTTAATCAGGTTGTCAGAAATGGTGTAGTGTCTCTTGCTTGGGGGGTGGGGGTGGACTAGATGACCTATAAGGTACCTTCCCGTTCCAACTCTTGTTAATCTGCTAGACTTTCTGTTAGGTTGCCTCTATGTTTTCTTAGTGTATTTGAGGGGTAACTAACATGGGTTCTGTTATTTGTTAACTAACATAGTTACTTTGCATTTTAATCTGATTTATATTCTTTCTTTTAAAGTGATGTTCAAGATTTATTAGCTTTCCTAAACTGATAAACAAGCTGGAGACTAGCTCCTGATAAGAAAAGTTCCTTAGTACAAATTGGGGCCTGGTTTATCTTTTTTGTGAACTCTAAAGTGAAGATGAATGTCCAGAATGAATCATGGGAAAAATAGATGTGAAAGAAATCTAACCCTAATCTAACCTAATGTAAGAAAGTTAGCACCCACCCATTTAGAAGAATGAAATATTCGAAAGGCAGAATATTATATTTCCCTGGATGAGAAAGGAAGAAACGTGTTTTAAAGACAAAGCAGCTCCCCCCCCCCCACCTTCAGCTCCAGGGTGATGAGATTAAGACATGGCCCTCAGGACTTGATAGGATTAGCCCTCTACCCATCTAGCAACAGAACCCACCACATGCACCTGGGGAGATTATATCACCCGGCAAGATTCAACCAAGCTTGGGACTCGACACTACGAAGTTACCCCTGCATGGCCCCATGGGAGTCTGACAACCAATCAGGATACATTTCTTTCACAGGAACAGGAACCTCCAAGGCGAGGCTCAAGAGAGGGTATAAATCTGTCTCCCTCTCTCATTCATGTACTCATTTTGCCCAGGACCCAAAAACCCCATGTGATCCTGTCCATCATTAGACCAACTTTCCAAGCAGTCTCCATGTTTCCAGTATCTTTCTCCCAATTTGGAACTAAATCCAGATGGACATTTTTTCCAGCACTAACCCAATCTAACCTTAGAATGGCTGAAAGAAGAGTACAAGTCCTATATGATAAAGTATTAGAACACAAATTAATCTCTTAGCCAAATATGTTAAAGTCAAATAGACTAGGATAAAACAGGGATAGGCATAGGATAAACAGAGTTGGAAGGTACCTCGGAGGTTTTCTAGTCCAATCCCCTTCTCAAGCAGGAGACTATACCATTTCAAACAAATGGCTTCCAGCCTCTTCTACCTCCAGTGATAGAGCACCCACAACTTCTGAAAGCAAGGAGTTCCACTGGTTTAATTTTTTCACTGTCAGGAAATTTGTCCTTAGTTCTTTGTTGCTTCTCTTGATTAGTTTCCATCCATTGTTTCTTGTCTTGCTTTCTGAGCTTTGGAAAATAGGTTGACTTCTTTGTGGCACCCCTCAAATATTAGAACACTGCTATCATGTCATTCCTAGTCTTCACTAAAAAGACATACCCAATTCCTTCAAATGTTCTTCATAGATTTTAGTCCACAGCCTCTAATCTGTTGCTTTTTTCTGCATTCTTTCCAGAGTCTCGGCATCTTTTTTAGTAATACTGTATGATGACCAAAGCTGGATGCAGTATTCTAAATGTGGTCTTACTAACTAGTAATTCATGTGATCTTGATTCTATCCCTCTTTAATGCAACCTAGGAATGCATTGGCTTTTTTGGTTGCTGTGTTCCCAAATTACTAGGCAAGATGTCTCCCTAGGCATCTCCCAAAGACTAGCACTTTACAAGGGTTTTAACTGGAATTGAACATGACCTATTTTATGTGACAGGTGTTCAATGATAGGCTAGGAGGGATTGAGTGATTTGGAAAAGGGTCAATGGGTGACACTGTGAATGCAATAAGAGCAGAGAACTACTTTTGTTTCACCATTTTTATCACCACGAGATAGGCCTTAATAGGGGCTCTAAAATATGCCCAGTCAGAGTCCTCCTTTGTTTACCTGTAGAGGCACTCTAGAAATCTCAACCCATTTCAGAACCCTCTGATGTTCTTTGAAGCAGAGACAATGATGGGAGCGAAGCATGTGAGAGGATGAACCTATCCAGAGCCTCAGTGCCTCCTGGTTCCAGGCCTTTACTAAGGCTTCAGCAGGACTATGCAGTAAATCCTTTAGGATATCCCCCCGATGTTTCTGAAATCTACTTGGGTGCATCAGTCTCTGTGAGTGTGTATGTCCAGGCTCTCTGCAGAGGTGAGTAATATAAGAGAGTCTCAGGATATCAGGGTGTGATCTGACCATGATAGGGTGAATAACATTACCCACCAGAACATCTTGTCATTGCTCAGATAAGAATATTAGATCTGGTGTGTGACACAAGAATCAGACCTGCGACAATCTGGAATAGGCCCATGGCCATCATGGAGATCATGAATTCCTGAGTTGTTTCTGAAGCTGAACGCAGGAAAGGCAGACCGAAGTCACCCAGAACCATACGTTTGGGGCACTCCACTGATGAGGAAGGGAGGGAGAGAGTACTCTTAATGGGTTTACAAACACCAGGCAGTTTGAAATCACTAACCTTTGTGTTGAAATAACAACATACAGATTACCATACTTCCTCCTCTTAACACTTTTTTCTCTCAGCCAGAATTTCATTAAATACGAAATCTAGCAAAGATGATTTATTATGGTACATTTTTATTTGAGTCAGGTTGTAATACATAAATGAAGCACTGAATATTGTTGTGAATACATTAAAGATCCAGAGATGAAGTGTCTTGTGCACACAGATATATTCAGAGATCACTGTCTGCAAAAATAGTAGGACTTGTGTTTGTGCAACTAAAAATATTACCTGCATAAATACAAAAACTGGAATGCACACAGAGTTCACAGTTTTCAATATGAGCTTATGTTACCAGTTTTACATTTTTAAATATACCAGGTTTATAAAGGCTTATCAAATCAGGTGCAATCCCTCAGACCAGAAATAAAGACGAATGATTAATATAAAATACAGGATACAGAGAGGACAAATTTGTCACAAAATTATACACAGCTTGTAAGGAGAGTTTTTAAGATTTTGATCATACAGGTCCATTTGACTTAATCTAGCTTTTCAAGTCTAATGAGGTCACAAATTAAAATAAAAAACATGAACATTTGGCCAGAATTACTGAAGTGATGGGAGGAAGACAAAATAAACATGCATAAAGGAACAAGCAAAGACAGTGCAACTTCTTTAATATATTAAATACAACAGGAAGTAGCGAATGTTTTGGTTTATCATTATTTATGGAATCCACATCTAAGCCTAGAAAAGCCTTATATAGAATTTCAACTCAGTCTGTTTTACAACCAAGCCATATAGCATAGTCATATTTATTGGTCTTCCAGAAAAGCAATTTGTTTTGTTCCATTCAGTTGTCACATAGTCATATGCTCCGGTAAGACATAAGAGATATCGTCCCAAGGATGACGATATAGACCTTGTTTCAATCTTTTCTGATCCAGATAATGTCCTAAAATAAAATATTTTTTATTTAATATTTCTCTTTGGATATAGTCTTTAAAAAGACATAAATAGTAGAAACTGAACTTCAGTCTCCATTAAAGTTAACACTTGGTTCAACTGTACAGCCCCCTCCCTCCCCAAAACAAGATTAGGGAAAGAGGGTTCAAAAATTGTGTTCTTGTAACCTCTGGTGCTATATTCGCCACATGCTATGCTCTCTGTAATTGTCTGAAATTTTGGGGGGAAAGGGATAGCCAATATAAAAACAGCCTTTCTAGATGAATCAAGGAGCAAAATGATTTCTTTAAAATATTTGCTCAAGTAGTATAGGATTGGAATCCTCTTCCATGTATATTGCATACATATTTCTGTTCAGATGTTGCCTGGAGCACTGCCTCCTTCCCGTAGCTGAAAGAGTAATTAGCCCAAGATCACTCATCTGGCTTTACCCCATAACATAAAAGACTCACCAATGAAACCCATGCTTCTGCCAAGCACGAAAATGCCATTGAGGGCACCAATGTCAATATATTCATCAGCTTCTTCCCTGCGGTAAAAAAAGGATATTTTTTTAAATGTTACACTTTAAAATTATGCAATAACCTATATGTGCAGAAAAAAATAGACATTCTTTTTAAATCGGCTAAATAAAGGTTTCATAAAGTCTGCAGAATAGACTTTACAAGACAGTGGCATGAGAAACATGGCATGTTTTCTTTGATATTGGGACAAGGGCACAAGTTCACAAACTATTCTATTCCATATTCTGGGTTAAGATGTGTGAATCCAGCCAATTTTGATTTATTTAACATATTGTTATTAAGTGAAATTTAGTCAAAGACTGATCTCCTATTATCATAAAACAGGATGCTCCCTGCTTTTTTAAAATCAAATTGCCACAATTGGGGCCCATTGACATTAAGAAATGTCTATATTATTTTCCTTTAACCTACATGTTATATTTGCTTAATGAGGTTTATAAAGCAAGTTTGGTAGCAGAGTTAGAAAAAATAACTCCAGCTCTTTTGATTCCCAAAATATGCTATTTGGCCTGAGATTTTGGAAGACAAAAATGGAGAAGACAAATTACTCTTTGCAGGGGCAGTTGTGCTTTTAGCTAATTTTGCATCTTACGTTTTTGAAATATTAATTAAATGATATTTGGATAATGTTAGACTGGATAAATGCTAACTTATAACAAACAATGGTCCTAGAATATTAATGAAGCTTTTATTAACCATATTATGAACCATGATCAAGATGCAGTCATTGTTAGCATCACTCTATGTTATCAGTGATACATGAATGCAGACCGTGTTTATCACTTTCTTAGAAAAATTACAACATAACCTCAAGAAAATTAAATAGAATGAATGAAACTGGCCATAATGCCTACATTGTCAATAAGCTCAAATTTTGCTATCATTTTTCCTTTATATGCATTATATCCAGAATGCCTTGTTATTATTTTTGGGCAAGGGAGATTTATTGTAACCAAACTTCTATTTATTTATTTTATTTATTTATTTATTTTTTCAATTTATAAACCGCCCTTCTCCTTGCGGACTCAGGGCGGTGAACAGCCAGAATAAAACATAGTACACAAAAATTAAAAACAATTAAAACTATTAAATATCATTTGGCCGAAAATTAAAACAACCCAATTTAAAATTAAATTCAAATTTAAAAACGGAGGATAGGATCAGGCTAGCCCAGCTAGATGGAATAAGTGGGTTTTAAGGGCCCGACGAAAGGTCCGGAGATCTGGAATCCTACGTATCTCCGGGGGTAGGTCATTCCAGAGGGCGGGCGCCGCCACAGAGAAGGCTCTCCCCCTGGGGGTCACCAGCCGACACTGTCTAGCCGACGGCACCCGGAGGAGGCCCTCTCTGTGCGAGCGTACTGGCCGGTGGGAGGCTATTGGCGGCAGAAGGCGGTCCCGCAAGTACCCAGGTCCTAAGCCATGGAGCGCTTTAAAGGTGGTCACCAACACCTTGAAGCGCACCCGGAAGACCACCGGGAGCCAGTGCAGCTCGCGCAGGAGAGGTGTCACGTGGGAGCGCCACGTCGCTCCCATAATTCCCCGCGCGGCCGCATTCTGGACCAGTTGGAGCCTCCGGGTTCTAAACCATAACAAAGATTAATGAGAAATTGATTGCTCACCGTGTAAAAGAACCACAGTTTCTAAGTACATCAACAAAGGCCACACCAATAAATCCATCAACATTCAGGATAAGGTTAGGTTTCTAGATTGGAGCAGGTTGAGGGGAAAAAAATGAGATTTTAACAATAAGAGGAACTTTTAATTTAGACGAAAGTATCACCAGCATTGGTGATCTCTTAATTGTTACACCTCAAAAACAACAAAAATTAATAAACCACATATATGATTATTTTTAAGATGGCTGCACTGGAGGCAGAGTTTTGATAGTAATTCCTAATTCTATTAATTAAACTACAATCTGTAAAGTTCCCTACATGTAAAATGACATAATTAATTGATTAAATTGTGCAGTAACATTTTCTATCTTAGTATCTTTGATTATTTTGTTTCTGTTAGAGTAAATATTGTTATCAAGTTCCCTGTCTTGAAAATACAGGCAGCATTTGATATTTTCTTTGGGTTCAGATTTCTATAAGTAAGACTTTATAAGCTAATGCAATGTTATCTGATGTCTAAGACAAGCAAAAGAATAGCTTCCAGATAATTAAAACGCAATATTTTAAAAACAGGAAATACATGCATTCTTATCTTTTTTTAAAATCCTTTTTTATCCTGTATGCAATTTTTAAAATTTTCTCTTAATCATAATAATTAAATATAAAGGGACAGGAAGTTTAGCAAACTCCTGCCATTCAAATTTAGTAATGTTTATATGTTTATAACATATAACAAATATTTATAACAATAGTTGATGTAGTTTTAAATAGAGAAACGAAGTACTTTAATGTTAAAACTGTCACAAAAAGATGTTACCTTGGAAGTAGTAATTTTTTCCACTTCCAATGCATAATCTAGTAGAGGCGTTGCAGGGAAATTCTGTTTCACATAATCTTTAAGGATCTGAACTCTCATATCTGGGTTGTTGATCTACAAAGTTAAAAGAAACCACAGAGTTTAAAATCAGCAAGCACTCAGGATCAAAAATATTTTCACATCATGGCTAAATTCTTTGAAATTCTGAACTGAATTCAGGATTTAGGCTATGTTGCTAACACTGGAAATCTAGCACCTCTCTAAGCAGGCAAGCAACTTACTGATTTAACTCGGTGGCCAATGCCCATGATTAATTTCCCTTCCTTCTTCATCTTGTTCACAAACTCCATGGGAATGATGCCACTGTCAAATGCTTTGCTGAACATTTTTGCTGCTGCATCCAAAGCACCACCAAAACGATCACCCTGGAGGACATTGGTAAACAAAGAAAAAGCCAAACTGCAACGATTTTTCTTCTGGAGTAAGATTGGACACAGAAGATCCTGTGATCAAACTTAAAAATACGAACAGGAGAAATGGAGACAGCAGATAATAGAAGTCTGCTCCCAACAAATCCAAAGAGGATGCCTCAGAGATTTCAAACTCCTTTGCCTGCTTTGGATACAAATATTGCACAACTCACGAAATGAGTATGTCAGTGAGATCTAGATTAGAAAGCATCTAATCTTAATAATAATGGACATTTGAAGCAGAAGCACGAGATAGCAATTATAGGAAGAAACATTTTCTATGCAGTCCGTTTCCCTTACAGCTTTAGCTTATGGAATTCAATCACATCTTGTTAATTCCATCGCTTATGGAATTAACAAGAACAGGATCCATGTGAAGAAATAGAATTTCTTGAGCAAAACCAAACCTATACTGGCAATTTCCAAAAAAATTTGAGCAGTTTAATAAATGGACTTCAAATATATGCACTTTTTTGCTTTTTGATATGATTTGTCTTTTTTGATATGTCACTATAAGAGGAAATGCTGTAACAAATTATTTTTCATATTTTACACTACCAGGCAATAAATTCAGAAATTCCAACAGCAGTTTCTATTTTATCATTTCTGGTTAGGACTGTGTTCTTAACTAACCAGTTACTTCTGTCTGCTGAATTCACCTATTCTAAGCAAGCTGAAATAATCAGCAGAAACCCAATATTTCCAAAAATACTGTATGTGGTCTGTATAATGTAGCTTTCTCTTAAAATATAAAATTCTTTGTTATCAGCTTTGTCAGCACAGCTCCAGAAGTATCAGACGAATTCTAGAATTGAAGTGATGTCCAGTCCAGGAGCTTCTTCTTCAAAACTGGCATATGTTGTGAATTATAAGTGGAGAAGTAAGAGCCCTAGCTACAAATGGTATAATGCACTAATTTCATCCACCTCTTGGCAATGCTTACGATTGTGAGTAGGCCTGATGTGAGACTGGAGACAAGGTCCTTTCCAGCTCTTGCACAGACAATAGTGTTATGGGCTCCTGACACTGCTGGACCATGATCCGCTGTCACCATCAGACACATCTCTATAAACTGGCAGGCATATTTAGGCAACCTGAAGAGACAAATATTTTATAAAGTTCCCTTTAAAACAATTGTATGTTGGTTAATGTCAATTATTAAGATGTTATTACAAAGACAATTGGTGAACTATGTTTTCATTTTTAAAAAACAACTTCTACTAGAAACTCAAAGCGTAAGGCAGCCTTCTCCAATTTAATTTCTAGTTGGATTGTTACTGCAAGACCTAGACTTCCCAACCAGCATCTACAAAAAGCCAAACTGGGAACAGATGACCTAAGAAAGCATTTGTAAGTTTTCGTATTAGAAGCTCTTCTTCAAGAAATAGCACACCTTGCACTTTAAAAACTATTTAGAAATAGCATGGGCTATTTGCTAAAGGGAAGATTTTAAAAAATGGATCAGGAATATCTTACTTGAGCCATTGACCCCATTGACTGAGGAACTCTCACAATTACTCACAATCTTGTCAGCTTCTGTTAAATCACATTTTGTCCTTTCTACACTTTCCTTAAATTATAGCATATTTGAAGCAAGAGGCTCAGGAATCTACCAAGAATACCTATCAGTCGATATAGTGCACACATTTTGATGAAACATTTTCATAAATCAATATTTGGATAAAGGGAAAGCGGGAAAAAATCAATTCAATCCTAAACATGCTTATAATAATGCAATTGCTCTACAATATACTGTATTTTTCAGAGTATAAGATGCACTCCCCCCCAAAAAATGTCTAAAAATTTGGGTGCGTCTTATATTCTGAGTGAAGCTTTTTCGAAGCTTTTTTTCAGCCCTATCTTCCATGCTCTCAGCTGTGTTTAGAAGCTTTTTTTTCAGCCCTAACGAGGTACTAGCGAGTGAAGATCTTCTGAACTTTGCCTGTTTTTCTCACTGCTGCTTCTCTCAGCTGTGCTTTAAGAGCTGTTTTTTATCCCCAAGCAGGGGATAAAAAGCCTGTGCTAAAAACTAGCAACTAATGTGCTGAAGCTGACCAGACTAAGGATGCTAACCAGATGAATACCTTGTAGGCAGATTTTTTTCCCCCTATTTTCCTCCCCCAAAACTAAGCTGCGTCTTATACTCCGGTGCGTCTTACACTCCGAAAAATATGGTATGTAGTGAGATTTATGTTGTTTTTCTTCTTCTTGAATAACACTTTCAATTATTAAAATATGCTGTGTAAAAAAAGGCTTACATATTATCTGTCATGATTATAAACCAGAATATTTTGGAAGTTTTCAGATTTCAAATAATTCTTGCTTCCTTCATCAACTCTATGCAGGAAAATGCTCCTGCATTCTGAAGAGGATGCTGAAAAGCATCTTTAAGTGGACACTTATATAATGCAGTGCATCATTAGAGCTTCCAATATATGGAGCATCACCAAAACACTGCAGAATTTGAGACCAGACCTTAGGATATACCTTTTCTTATAGTTGTATACTATACAGAGAAGGGTTAGCAGAGGACACTATCAGAAATCCCTCATTATCAATACTGTCATAGGTATAATTATATATTGCAGGAACCTCTGGAAGATAAACAGGTCACCTGTATCCCTAAGCCATTTCAATATTTCTCTTTCATCCATTTTACCCTTTATACTTTTCATACATATTTATATGATTATCCTGACTTTATTCAGTTGTTTCCATTTTTGTCATCTCCTGACATCCATGGTCAAAAGAGCAACTTTTAGGAATGAATGAGAAGTCAGCAACTCAACCCTCAACTGTTTTATGAATTTGCTAATATAAGTACCATTTATTCATCCCATATTTATGTCTAGAAGAGCCTAGACAGCATCCCTCAGAGAGCTAAACCTGCCTCAGGAATTTAGCTGTCAACCCTCAACAGTTTAAGTGAATAGTTCAATGGGAATTTCACAATCAGAATCGGCACCACTCTGAAAACACCAAAATTTCTCAAAAAAGAAAGGTAAGATAATATTATGACGTTTCCCCCCAAAACAATTTACCTTCTCTGGAACCATAGCAGACCCAAAACTCCACCAATTCCCATCTCTTCCTTGAAGACCTCAGTGATTGGCATGCCTGCATAAATCAGTTCCTGACCTCTCTCATCACAAATGCTAGTCATGAAAGAAGCTGGTTTCCGGATTAAACCAAGCTCCTAAAAAACAAAAATATGGTTAAAAAATCCCAAACATGGCAGCCCTGTCTTAATTTTCAGTGAAGTGGTAGACTCATATCAATTCAGACTCCTATCAGGCTTACCCAGGTAAATATTCTTCCATAAAAATAATATGTTGTAGTGAAATCTAGTTCCAAATATTTTAATATTTGAGAGATTAAACATGCATATCATGTCCATCTCTCCAATCATTACAGTTCCTAAGATCCAAAATCAAACGATACTGAAAATCAGCTACCTCTTTTTGCCTAGAGATAGGGCCAGCCTATCAGGGAACATGCAAAATAAATGCTTTTCCATAAAACAATGCTGACTTACTGATGCCCCTACCTATGGGACTTAATGATAAAATTCAAAGTCTATTATCCCAATGAAAACATGCTTTAATTATATTATTAATTATATGTTTTCTCTCTCTCTCTCTCTCTCTCTCTCTCTCTCTCTCTCTCACACACACACACACACACACACACACACACACACACACACATGCTTCACTCAAGTAATTCATTTGCAAGAAAATAATGGACAGGACTAACTGACCATCTAATTATAATCAAATATAACAGGGTTCCCAATCTGTGGGCCACAGCCCATTACCGGGTGAGTGGTGAGTCAGCACACAAAGCCCAACTCACATGAGTGCCAGGTGCTGGCCCTCACAGTCTCACTTGTGCAAGCAGCGGGCGCCAGCACTTGCAGCTCCACTCATGTGAGGGACAGGCACTGGCATTCACTGCCCCGCTTCTGCACTCACAGCCCCACTTTGTGCCAGCTGAATGAAGCTGTGCATGTACACACATGCACCTGTCCCTCACACAAAACAATCCCCCCCCCCCCCATATCGTGCTGCCAACCCGGAAAGATTGGGAAAGCTGATCTACATAGGATGTTTTAAGAATTTCAAGCTCATTCAGCCATTCACCTCCCACTTGTATCTCTTCTAGACTATTAAGAGTAAACCTACTCTGGCCCATGAGTAATCCATTGGCACAGTTGGAGGAGGAACTTCCTGTGCTGGCTCAATTACTCCCTTAGACACCAGATCCTCATACACTGATCTATCGAAAGGAAAGAAAACAAAACAATGTTAATTTCTTACAGATGTAGCCAATTATTATTTACTCGGTTTGTGTTATATGTACTTTGAGGATCAACTCTTTATACTCATGGATAGTGATCTCTAGGTCTCCACAAAGCCAAAAATCACTTAAGATTCAATCCCTATCCTTTATGTATTTATATTTTCCTACAATTAGAATAATATTTATTATCCATCTCAGAAGGCTACTTCTGCTGACTGCCGGCTGTCTGCAATTTGGCAGTTCAAATCTCACCAGGCTCAAGGTTGACTCAGCCTTCCATCCTTCTGAGGTGGGTAAAATGAGGATCCAGATTGTTGGGGGCAATAGGCCGACTCTATAAACCGCTTAGAGAGGGCTGTAAAGCATTGTAAAACTGTATATAAGTTTAAATTCTATTGCTATTGCTATCTTCATTTTCTTAAGCTCTAGAAATATGGATATCATATTATGACGTACTTGAATAAAATTTCACTTGCCTTTCCTTTTTGAAGAAGAGGATTTTTTTATTAAACCTTTTAAATACTTGTGTTTGTATTTACTTGTACTTATATTTACAAGTAAAAACAATACATTTCAGTTTTGTTGTAACTCAGTGTTTCTGAAGCTCAGAGACTTTAAGATGAGTAGACTTGCATGCCAGCTAGGAAATCCTGTGAGTTAAAGTCCAGATATCTTAAAATTTCTGAGATTGAGAAACACCATTTTATGTAGTACTTAATTTTCTTTTCTTTACTATATGCACTTGATGAATCATTCAGTAAAATATCTTTGGCTATATATACCAGATAAATTCCACTAGAACAAAATTAGTTGCATACTTCTGCTTGTCCTTCAGTATAACTTAATTGAAGAGATCAGCTTGTGGAAGTGGCTATAGGCAGGGTAAAGCAAAGGATATATGAAACAGTCTAAAAGTTGCACTAAGTTAAGGGACTTTTGATGATTTTATGCTGCTAGCAAAGTTTACCAAAGCCAGTCTTGCAAATTTTCACTGACCAAAGGTAGAAGGTGATATGGGATACATTGCAAACCTAGTACCTCCTCATTCATTAGTGTAATTCATCTATTTTACTAAGCAATGGGTTTTTTTAAAACCAGGATTTATTTTGAATGGTTTCACCGAACATCTTATTCCAATCATAAATTCATACAATGTGAGATTTCTATTCACCTTGCTTTGCCCGTTGATAAAGAATATTCTAGCAATTGGTAAAACAATTCTTACAATGATTATAACATCTGGCCTGATTCATATATCTGTTTTCTGATGTTTGCACAGAGTTAATAATAGTAAAGAATAGTAAAGAATTCATTTATAATTCTGGGAGCAATCCACCATGTAATCCCTCAAAGGAGACTGGGTCTATTCTTAAAATCCCGAGTAATCCTATAATACTATTTCTCAAACTGTCTTCAGAAGCCGAACAGATATATCATGATTATTGTCATAATGTGACTTACTGTATTACATCACCCAGCTCATCAAAGCTTTGTGGTAC
The DNA here is from genome assembly GCA_038048745.1 of Coluber constrictor foxii. Taxonomy (NCBI): domain Eukaryota; kingdom Metazoa; phylum Chordata; class Lepidosauria; order Squamata; family Colubridae; genus Coluber; species Coluber constrictor. The sequence goes on from CM075961.1 coordinate 80,761,230, forward strand.
AAAGACACCCACTTCTTTTAATGCTTTATTCTTGGCTACAGCAGTTTCAGATGCCTGATTGGCACATGCTCCAGCATGGCCAAATTGTACCTGTTATCAAAAAGGGACATATTAAACATAAAATACTAAACAGAATAATGACAAAAAGAATTTATAATGAAACAAAGTAAAACTAGCTATAAATAGTAAAAACAATGCAGCCATACAATCAGAGTAAGACTAACAGCACATAGAATAATGACTGAAAACACTAAAATTACATCTAAAATGCATGATGCAATAAAGCATTTGGTAGCAAGAAGACCATATGCACAAAATGAGCCTCTATGTGGAAGGAATTCCACATATGGGATAACCCTCTCCCCTTTGAAAAAAGGTTGTTGTGGACATTTGTCTCATCTCATTTGGCAGGAACACTTGGCCTCAGATAAAGATCTTAATGATCAGGTGGATTAATAATTACACAGTATGCAAAATTAATTCATACGTGTTTTTTAAATTTTTAAAGAATTAAAGTAGTGCATGTTGAATGATAGTGTAGATTCTGTAGAAGATACAAAGACTGGTTGGTTACCAAAGGAGAAAAGAGATGATTATTAGATCTTTCACAGAGTTGTGGAGTAAGATCCAGCTTTCGAAGATTTGTTTTATGAAAAAATAGCAAGTGACTATTAGAAATAAAACTAATGAAGACTTTGTATTTTGAATGGCCTTCACCCTTAATTAAAACATTCTGCCAATGATTCAATGATTTCCTCTTTCCTCTATATATATTACCTCCGAAGAGAACATAGTAGCACATGTTCCAATGCACCAACACACAACAGGTTTAGTGATCCGGCCTTCTTTAACACCCTTACAGATTTTGTATTCTTCTGTCCCTCCAATCTAAAAAATTGAAACAAAATTGGAGTCAAATGTATTAATGCAGTCTATATATATATGCTGTTCTTTAAAATAAGGCACTATACCAATTTCATCAATCCAGCCTTGCGTTTAATTTAATTCTATTAAATGAGAAGATTAGTTAAAGAGTTAACATGTCTTCTGATTACATGGAGTAAAATATGAATCTGAATAAAACAGCAGTAATAATAAATCAGGATCAAGGCATTTTTAAGACTTTGTACTGATTAAGCCAAGTGGCAGGTAAAATAAGAATACATTTATATCAAAATTATGGTAATACAAGTCAAATCAAATCAAGTTTATTACAGTCAAAGAACAGAGACGAGAACAAATAAAAACACTCAAGAAATATCCAGATAACAATTCTAGAATAAAATAGTAAATAACAGATAAACCTATATTAAAATTACAATTTTGCATCCAATCTGTCAGTTACATTTGGGCTTCTAACTATACTATAATATCAATCCTTAGAGGCTCATAGTCATTAAATATTAAAATTCAAAAGAGTAGTAATGCAAAAGGGTTTGCTACATTGGTTATATAACTAATAATGGATTAATTACTTGTTTGTGACAAATCCCCAGTGCTGCTACAAAGAATCTAGCCACTAGATCACAGTCTATAATCACAGTCTATTCGTCCTTAAGCAGCCAGCCATTGGAGATAAGTAGTGTTGGAAAGGCCAGGATACCTCCTGATTATCGGGAGGCTATTTTTTTTTCAAATATCTCTATAGAAATAATATCAAAGGAGCATGTGTCCAATGGTCTCCAGATAATACAGTAATGGAGAGCTGCTAGACATAAGAAATCAAAGCTCTGGTTTAACTGTAGTACCAACACTAGTTGGGTGTAGAATCCTCTAACAATGTCTTGGTATTTGATAAACTAGGTAAGCTTATTCTAGACAAATTATTTATGTTTCCACAGCATATAGAAGGGTAGAAAATCAGCAGTATGCCCGAGGCTGCTGACTAGACTGGACGGGAACCCCAGCCAATGTGGCTGGTCATAAGAGAGAGACTTCCCAGTCCTTGGCTTTATGGCACTGGCTGAGAACACAACAACGATATGTATTTTTGTTCTCTTGCTTTTTCAAAAAAAAATTTAAGAAGTCAATGAAAAGATCTCATTTCTATATGTGTGTATGTATAATTGTATATTTTTTATTAAAAAAAGATAAAAGTAAACAAGATAAAAACTAAAGCTAATATAAAAGAAGAAAAATAAATTTAAAAAAAAGTAAAAAGTGCACGAAAAGAAAAAACAGGAAGGAAGGAAGGAAGGAAGGAAGGAGTAATTTTTGATATTCTTCACAGCATTATAAGTACAAATATATTTAAGCTCTCTTCCTAAAGTTACACATATTACTATTCTTTCTATAAACTATTTGTCTAATCATCAAAAATATTTATATTTTTGTATAAGTTCCTATATAAGTTCATTACATAAGTTCATTTTAACACAGAAAGTCCATTACAGGAAAAGATCCCATTTCCAAATTATGCTCAAGATAGAAACTAAAAGATACTCACTTCTCCTAGCACTACAATCATCTTCACCCCTGGAGTATCCTGGTAACGCAATACATGATCCATGAAGGTAGAACCAGGATATCTGGGCAGAAGGGAACAATTTTTAAAGAAGTATTTTAAAAGACAAAAATAGGCAAAACAAGCATTTGGAACTACCACTCTTACCTATCTCCACCAATGGCTACACCTTCAAAGACTCCATCTGTGGTCCTGGAGATAATATTGTTGAGCTCATTGGACATCCCTCCTGAGCGGGAGACATAAGCCACGCTACCAGGGCGATACAGTTTCGATGCCAGAATGTTATCCAGCATTCCTCCTGTGTTTCCAATCTTAAAACAGCCAGGTTTAATTCCACCCACCTGTGAACAGAAACCAAATTGAAATATCAAGATCTCTTAATTAAAACAATTTATGTTTGATTCAGGTCCAGCTAAGGATAGTTGTATCACGTATACCTTCTCTCATTTTTTCCCCATTATCTAATTTACATGTACTTAGTATGAATATGTATAGCACATCTGTTGGCAGCATCTGATTGATTCAAAAAGAAAGCTACATAAGAGTCAGACCTGGCTAGTAGAGAGATCTTTAGAGAAAAGGCCACTGAAGCTTCCCAGGTCTGTAGGTTTAACCAGAAGTTGAAATAACTTCTCAGAGGAAGGCAGCAGGGAGCCAATTCTGAACTATTGCAAAGGAAACTACAATGGTGTGTTCAGAAGGACTCCAAAAGTTAAATGCGACCCAAAGATGACTTTTTATTTTTACCCCTTTTGTGCTTGAGTGTGTGCACACATAGGCACATTTACAAGCTGTTAAGTCAGTCTTGAATCCTGGCTTGCATGGACAAACCCATGCAATTTTTAGCAATCTTTTCATAAATGGTTTGTGCTTTGTTTCCTCCAATGGCTGAGAGAGATTGACTGACCCACAGTCACCCAATCTAAAGTGAGGCTAAAATTGACAGTCTCCTAATTTCTACCTAGTGCTTTACCCACTACACCAAATTGGCTCTCATCTTTACCTATAGTCCATTATATTTTACATGGAACAAAATGGAAGTTTCCTGTGTGTTCTGACACTTAAATACTTTGAAGTGCTGATTAATCAGTGATTCACTATCCCCAGAAAGATGCATTTATACAAATTAATCAAGGCTTTGTGACAATTTTCCTCTTTAGAACTCTACAGGTTCTAAAGTGAACCTGCTGGCACAGTGGGAAAACATTTAGTGTGCAGCAAGAAGTTCTCAATCTGTAAAAAAGGGAAAGCTTTTTTAAAGCCAAAAGAAAACAAAAGTAATCCAAAGTGGGTTTTTTTTTCTCACCGTTGCTGGTCCAATAATCGTGACTCCTTTCTCATCTGCCATTTTGATCAACCTGCGGGTTAGGGCCTCAGGAATTCCTTCTGCAATGATGGCCACTGTATGGATCTGAAACCCAAAAGGAAAGTAGCACCAATATTGATTTCTGGGTGAGGTTATGGATTTTTTAATTATTATTATTATTTTGCCCATGAGAAATGGAGATTCAGGAAATGATTCTAATAATACATTTTTCTCAACTTTGATTTTAAAATTGGGAAGAGGGGACACAATGACAAGGAAAGAAAATTCATCATTCAACCAAAATTGCCACCACATCAGACTTTTCCAATTTTTTAAATTATCCACACTGTGAAAACTGGAGATGGAAGACAATGTTTAAACATTATAATATATGAATTTTGAGTAGTGATTTAATAATTAATGATAGCTCAAAGTTATATCTAAACACAGTTTGATTTTTGATTTCAGGCTTTCTAATTTGGCTAATAGTCTTATGATTTTTTAACCCTGATTAACTTTCACCAATAAACAATGGCAGCAATTTATGACAAAAACATGGCTGTAGAACTTTTTTCCTTCTTCCAATAAATATTTCCTTCAAAATTTTTTTGATGAATTTTAATGCCCCACAGCTGTACTATCAGGTGCAAAATCAGCACCACAGTTTTTTAAAAAGTGTAATTGTTAAAAAAAAGTTGACTTCAATAGATTCAATAAACTTATCAAACTACTCTAAAATGACCCTAGATTTGCTGATATCCAATATTTCCCCATTATCTGATATTGATGACAGCCTTCTTACAGCCACTAAGTACAATGAAGTACAAGCTATAAAATTTGGGGATAATTAGCATGCACACTAATGAGAGGCTCCAGATAACCTGATTTCAAACTGTTTTCTGTCTCAGTCAGACCACTTCTGTATATTTCATGCTGCTAACATGTTTCTGGTTTTTCAATAGAAGTGCTGATTTTCTCAAATTAAACGGATTTCATTACCACATTCTCTGTTCCTTTGACATAGAAGCATACATATACCTCCATGGAAACATTGGCAAATAATTTACCGGTACATAGCTACCTGAAAAATTACTTCAAGATTTTTACTAACTTTACAATGTTATAAATTGTACTAAAAACAAACTTGATGTTTTTGCTTTGTTATTAAAATATAGAAGAGAGTTCCTAGACTTTGAAACTTATTTGTCACTACTTAATACAGTTTCAGTACTTAAATAGCCAACTTCTTTTAATACCATTGCTACATTTTAATACATTTTAATACATTTATTTAATTCATTTTTAAAAGCAACCACTACTTAACACATAAGATTTTAGTAATTCTTCTAGTATTATTTAAGATAGACTAAATATTGTATCTATACTTTTTTGAAATTGCAAATCCAAAGTGTTTTACTGTTCAATTGACTCCTGAACAGAATGAAGAGAGAAAGAGGGTTCAAGTAAATATGTTATAGAGACATACAGATATCTTATCCAACCAATGAAGAACTTAGGGCCCAGAGAATTGTCCACCCATAGTTTCATTTAAGGATGTGCAGCAAAACATGCTGCCTCATCGTCTTAGCAAAATTCATCTCTGATATAATAAGAGGCATTTATACTGATTTTCACAAATAACGCAAGAGGATTAGTTTGATAGAAATTCTTGCTCATCCACACACCTGAGGGTAATTCATAGTCTCTACGGTGCTATCATATGCTGAGCGGAGAGAGGCAAAGTTGATCAACACATCCACTTCTGGGTGTTTCTTCATGGCATCTGCCATATTCTTGAATACAGGAATGAGTATCTCTTTGTGACCCCAGTAAAATTTTTGTCTGTGATCACCTCTGTACAAAATAATAAGTAAATGCAATATTAATTTCTTGACTAGAGACATAAACAATGCCTCATTTATTAGTTCAGGCATGGGGCAGGGCTGACTGCAATACATTTACCTAAATCAACAACTGCCTTACTTTTGGTGGAACGACAGATGGATGGAAATTTCTCCTCAATCTTTGAACCTTTGAAAACAGTTTATATCCCAGAATTGTTATCTAAATTAGGCAACAATCATTTTATCTCAGTATTTATTCTGAATATTGATTTGGTGACAGTGTATCATCATAGTATACTGATGACTAATGATAGATATGAGCAGATGGCTTACATCAAGGATGTAGCCAACTAAAGAAGTGGCAGAAGTTTAGGGTAATTGTTTTGCAAATCTTTTTTTCTTTACAGATAGTATTGATAATTGATGCTGCTGGGGACTTTAATTCACTCCTGAATCCAGACACTCTATATAAATATAGAAATTTAGATAGTTGGCATATGAAAATTTAGATTAAATTTATGATTATTCTGGTTAAAAAGACATGTTGGTTCAATCACAATTGTAATTGTAACTGTAATAATAATAGCTTTGGGGGAGAAAATTCTAATTAAAATACTGCATTTAAAAAAGTTGTTACAGAAGCTAAATGAGCCACTCATTCTTAACATTTTTAAAATTACATAATTATATTTGGATAATATACAAGAAATTCCAAATAAAGAATTGAATTATCCTTCATTACAACATCTTAAGGTTTTAAGGAGGCCAGGCATATTTGTTGTCATTATAAATTTAAGTCAATCCAACAAAAAAGTTCTTTTTATATTTACTGGGCTCTCCAATGGGTATATGTAAAAGGTTGATTATCATTCTTCGAAGATGCAATATATTTGAAGATCATATTTGTGCATATGTTTGGTAGTTCCTTTCTGGTTAGACTTTTTTACTATTGTGGTCTGAATTCTTGGAAGGAAAATGCAGTTTATAGATATTAATGTGTGATTAAAGTATAGCTCCCAAACCTGGAATTTCTCTACTATGAGGAGTTTTGGATGTATTATGCTTGGACTGTTTCCAAAACGGTAATTATGTTTAGACAAATGTACACCAGACTTGAAGGGGAGTTTAATTACATTTGTCAACTCTCAGCCTTTGAATGGGTTCTTATTGATAGAAAGATACCATATGATTCTGTGTGGTCAAGATTCAATTCTTTGTTTAAAAATTGAGGTACAGTTATTTGCATAAAGGTATAACTACTATTCTTGTATCACAGATATTTTGATTTTTCTCCCTTTTCTTCTAGTTTTATTTTCATGTCATTATCTTGCGTATATTTTATGACCATTTGCATAATCTATTTTTTATATATATAGTTCTTGAATTCCTTTTGAAAGTTTTGTATTATTATATCTTTTATTTTCATCTGTAGTTTTAAAGAAAATTAGTAGCATTATCATTTTAAAAAAAGAATGGAATTTTATACAGGCAGAATGAAGCAAGGTAGCCTCAAAGGAGCATGAACATACGTGAATGGATAAACCATGGCAGCCACTGAAGGCTCATCCCTTGAGCAGACGTAATCAAAATCCAGCATGCCTTGCACAGCCCGAGTCTGCATTCCCCACACAATTGCCTTGGTGTGACGACTGAACAAGGTTGTAGCTTTGCCTGCAAACAGAAAAAGAGTAGATGACTATAAGGTGGCAATATATGGCCAAAAATAAGACTGGTCAGTCACTTCTCTGCATTAAAGGGAATGAGCCAGCATACCAGCCATTCGTATGAAGCAAAGCACTGGAAACGAAGCAGCCACATAGCTTTTTGTTTCATATCATCTATAAACCTATATGCAATAGTATCATTCTTGGCAGTACAAGAGAGCTTAAATAGTAAGAGATATTGGGATGAGTGAGTGGGAGAGGCAGCTGTTCATGCAAACAAGAGCATATCTATATACTACTAAAACTCTCATTATGTTTATGTGTTTATCCTCAAGTTAGCCCAAAGGATTGCAGTACACCACAACAATTTTTGAAGCTACTAGCTTAAATAATTGAGTAAAAAATCCATAATCTATTATTTCTGTGGAATTGAAATTTCCATGATGTTCGGGCCGGTTTTATTTGCAAAGTTGTGACCACTGCAGCTTCCGTGTAGTCATATGGTCATGATTTCTGATATTTCCTGTCAGCTATCTTTAGCCACAAATAGTCAATGGAAAAGCCAGCAGGAAGTCAGAAATCATTCCAACTCCCAAGGCTTTTTGCTTACCCTTGGCCTTTCTGTTTATATGTTTAGACAAGTTAATATTGATTTATTGAAATTAATTTGCCATACAATTATTTTTCTATTCATGCTATATACTCTTCTCAAATGATTGTAGGACTATTCAGTATTCGGCTATAAAATATGGTCAGACTAAAATTTAATGTTTGTTTTGGTCACATCAGACTGCACTATTTTTTCCTTAATGGATGACCCAGTGTCACAGGGCTCTCTGATCTTCTTTAAAGATATCCTGATCAGACTGGAAATCTCATCTAACCTATACTAAAAAATAGCAATAACACTTAGACTTATATACCACTTCATAGTGCTTTACAGCACTCTCTAAGGCTGAGCGATTTATAGTCAGCATATTATCCCCAACACTCTGGGCCCTCATTTTACCAATCTCTGAAAATAGAGTCAACCATGAACCCTTCAGGATCGAATTGCAGACAGTGGGCAGAATTAACCTGCAATACTACATTCTAACCACTGTGCCACCAAAGATGATGTGAATTACTTCCCAAAAGTTGATTATTTCCCAGCTCTAAAGTATTCCACCAGTTTGTCATCAAAAAACTAAGCTTTAAAAAGTTCACATCAGAAAGTTTCTATAAATCAAAGCACCCTCCCAAGAAGTGATAAATGAACAGAGCTGATGTTTTTAGTGTGCAGTGTACAAGTAAACTATAAAATACCTGAAACAGTAGCATAAGAAAATTGTTCACCCATGAAGAATGCTCCTCTACCAAACCACAACCAAATGCACCACCTGCTTAATAGCATTACAAAAAGGGCTTGAAGATTCACATACACACAGCACCACAAGAACTACACAATCCACTACAAACACTCAAATAGGATGGAACTGAAATGAGTCTTTGATTATTTATCATAGATAAAAATCTTAAAAGTACTAGTAGAAGCTCTTTCCATCCCAATAATCTCCAGAAAATTAAGTTTTTAATTTTCTTTAAGCTCACATGATTGCCTGAATTTAACAAGAAAAAGCTGAAAAAGGAGGTATGGATTTTTCTGCTGTATCCAGATACATATTTAATACAGCCCTCACCAGTGCCTGTCGAGTAGGAACAATCCTCTTCTAGTGCCTAGGGTTTCCATATACAAAGATCGATACACTGAGAATTAAGTAAGTATCTGAAGTGTAAGAGAAGGAGTAGTAGAATCTGGGAGTGGAACTGAAAGAGATCAGCCTATAATCCCTACGTAGCTACATGGAAACTAAATCCAATCTCATTTGAACTTCACTACTTTTAGCTAACTTCAAGCAGGTGATAACTATTAATTGAGAAGATTCCTGGGCATAGGCATGATTAACAAATCAGTTTTACTGGATTTTCACATGATCTTTCCACGTCTGACACGAACCATTGCACTGTTCCATAAAGCTGGTCTGGGATTTGCTATTGTGAATCTCAAGAAGGGAGGAGAAAATCTGTGTGTATTTTCCATTGAGAAAGATGTGGCCTTTTTTTGGCGTATCTGATGTGAGGGATCCTTAGTGCTATCTGAGCTTGCTTGTTTTCTTGCAGAGGTTTCATTACCCTAACTAGGTAACGTCATCAATGCTAATAATGAGTGCTGTTTGCTGTCAGTTTATATTCTGGTAGTTTATCCTGTCTGTGTGGGTGGGGGCGGTCTTAGAGATTCTATGGTTTCTGATGTCCTACGGCAGCCTTCCCTAGTTTAGTTATCTTCTAGATATGAGGACTTCAACTCTAAATACTTTCCAACCAGTAACTTCATTGCTAGGAATACTAGCGGTTGGTTCACACAACTAGATAATGCCTAGTTTAGCATAGGCCACTTAAGACATGCTGGACTATAATTAACTTTGATTCTATAATTTATTGACCATTCAACTCCCAACAACTTCAGCTGGCTTGTAATTAAAAAGTAAAAGAAAAAAGGCAACAAAAGAGAAAAGATAGGGACTCACTTCCAATCATCAGAATGGGAACAAAGAACGATGTAGCTGTAAGTATGTATGTACCCTGTTTCCCCCAAAATAAGACATCCCCTGATAATAAACCCAATCAGGCTTTTGAGCACATGGCAATAAGGCCAAGCGCTTATTTCAGGGTTCAGAAAAATATAAGACAGGGTCTTATTTTCAGGGAAACACAGTATGTATGTATTATGTATGTATGTACGTAAGTATGCATGTATGTATGTATGTATTTAAGAGTACTGAAAGTCAAAAGGCAGAGTGGAAGCAATATTCTATGTTTTTTATAAACTTTTTTCATTTTTTCTATTTTATTTCATTTCCTTTATTTTTATTGTATTGAAAATTTTAATACAATTATTTTAAAAGAGCAGGTTTAAAATAATAGGAGGCATTCCAGGAATAGTCATTCTGATAGAACTAGCCGCTTGGCAGGTAGAAATGCCCCCACTAAAATTAGAGATCCTACTGTGATATAGTGTCATACTGGAAGCAGAAAAGAGATTCAGTAAGATTTAGTGGTAATTGATGTTAAGAAGCTATGTTAGGTCCTTCATAAATTTAAACATAAAAATGGGAAATGGGGACAGGGGGCAAGGAAGAAAAGTGCCTTGAAAACCCCTATTCCTAGGAAAAGAGAGGACAGAAATTAACCAAGGCTCACTGCAGAATTTTGCAAGGAGAACATAAACAGCAGAAATAATACAAGCTAACCAAAAACCCAAACACACAGGAAATCCATGGAATAGAACTGCAGAAGCAGCTGATAGCAAGGCTGGACACGCTAAGGTAGTGGTGGGTAGTCCTACCTTGAACACGTCTTGGAGATGGGGATGTATCTGTTAAAGAGAGAATCAATTTTGCAAGAAATTCGACAACTGGTTCTGGGCTTTGGCTCACATTATACTTAGGGAGAATTTGAGCAGCTTTATTTGGGACTTAGTATAGTGGTTTTCAAACAATGCCTTTCCCAAACCTATAGCTCTTTGGAATCTCACTGGAGGAAGGAGAAGGGAAAGGTTATTCAATGGGAACACTGATCATGTAGTATAAAGACTCAAAGGAGCAAGCTTGACCTTTCTTAAAAAACAACCATCACCACCATCATCGGCTCTTATTTTATAATACCACCTCGCAGGGTCACTAGAAGAGACCCAAAGGAGGATGAAGAGAGACCCATTCCTTCCAAAACCGCATGACTGGCATTGAGGAAATACCACAATAACCATAGAAAAGGTAAATCCTGCCTCAACCTACATATCCTGACACATGCAATAGCAGTTGATATGAATGCAGCTATGTACAGTTAGTCCTCAATTTACAACAATTCATTTAGTGACTGTTCAATGAAAAAAGTGATTTATGACTGTTTTTCACACTTACGACTGCTGCCGCATCCCCATGGCTACAGTGTTTCCCCGAAACTAAGACATAATAAGCCCAATTGGGCTTTTGAGCACATGCAATAATATATGCCCCCACCGAAAATAAGCCCCCCCAAATATTTAGATGCATGCACAGCTGCTGCACAAATAACACGATGTGAGGAGGCAAGGCCAGAGAGGGGTGGAAAGGGAGGGGGAACATGCCCCACGTGCCTCTGCCATCCACGGGGAACGGAGGTCATTCCTGCAAACACTAGCTTGTGCACCCCTTCTCTTAGTGGCAAGCTGGACGCACCACTGCCACTTGGGAAAAGAAGAGAGAAAGGAGGTGCTGCGAGAGAGCCCATTTCTGACGTTTATCTCCTCCTGGACAGCAACAATGTGTTCAGCTTCCCGAATCTGGCTTGCCGATCTTGGCCGGCGAGGGGGTGTGGCAGGTGGGGAGGGGTGAGGTGGTGGAGAAGTGAGACGGGACTCCCCTTGCCGTCCCCTAGCCCAGCATGGCAAGAGCTGGACGTCAAGTAAGACATAGCGGAGAAGACAGGCAGAGTGTTATGGTTCACCAGTAGCCCGCGGAGGTTTAGGAATAAGACACCGCCCCCCCCACCCCGGATAATAAGGCCAAGGCCATATTTCGGGGATCAAAAGAAAATAAGACAGTGTCTTATTTTTGGGGAAACATGGTATGTGATCAGATGTTAGGAAACTGGCTCATATTTATGACCATTGCAGTGTCCTGGGTCATGCGATCACTTTTTGCAACCTTCTGACAAACCAAGTCAATGGGGAAGCCAGATTTCCTTAACAACTGCAATGATTCACTTATCAGTAGTGGCAAGAAAAGTCATAAAATGGGGCAAAATTTATTCAACAAATAAAATCCACTTAAGCAAGATAAATATTGGGCTCAATTGTGGTCATAAGTTGAGGACTATCTGTAGAAAGCTTATGCATACTCGTATGATTTGCTTCCAAGCAAATGGGGAGGCATGTAGGCATATAGAAATCTTTTACTTGCACCCACCCCAAATTCATTTTCAAAAACATAGTCTTACAGCTCACTGCTGTAGTTAGCCTATAGTATAAACGAAGAGCATGCCAGAAACCCCCCCAAAAACCGAACAAATAAAAAAGTCCAATCCAAATTATTAGCAAAATGCAGGGATCTCATGGTAGAAGGGTAGAATTTCTTGATAGACAAAATATTCCTTGAAAATAGTACATTTTTGTCTTCCCATGGATATGCATTTTATTTTCCTGCATTCTTGAAATTTTTCCACAAAGGATAAGTTAATGAAGATCAAAGGAATGTATAGGTGCAAGGATTTTAGTAGCATCACAAACCCTTCAAAATATCTTCCCAATTGTCAATTTTAAAAAAAGATTTATTTCACCTTTATTATTACTTTCCTTTATTTTTAAAGCCTCCATATTTTGCTGACATATATTAATATTTTATAACTGGAAACTACTGATTCCTTTACATATTAGGTTATTTCCTAATGCTAATCTATTTGGCTTTCTCTTCATATCTCTCATTAGCTGCCCAAAATCCACATAAAGGGCTTGTTGAGTGCCAGAGAGAACATTAGGAACTGAGGCCAAAAATGTTCTGGGAATAAACCCAAGAGGAATGCAAAGGAATGGCAAGGTGTCCCTGCAACAGTTCCCAAAGAGGAAAAGGCCAAGAGCTTACCAGAAGATACTGTGTGCTTGGCTTTCTTAGCTGGAGCAAATTCATCAGACCTGCCTTCAGAAAATGATGCAGTTCGGCTTGGTGCTGGGGTCTGAAGAGGAGTAAAAAACAAGCAAACAAAAAACAAAAAAAAACCCAACAGAAAACAGGGTTAGCAGAGATGGATGTTATAAGTATGGGTTGGTTGCAGGGGTGAAATGCTCCCGGATCGGATCGGATCGCCTAGTCCAGTAGCAATCGTGGCGGTTGGTTTGGCGATCCGGTAGCAATGGCGGAGCAAAGCTCCACTCACCTGCCCGGGTGTCATTACCAGGAAGTAATGTGTTTTTTATTTTCTGTGCATGTGCAGAAGATCTGCGTGCACATGGGATGTGCATGCATGCATGCAAAGCACGCACACGGCACATGCACTTCCAAACCAGTAAGAAAGGTAAATAGATTTCACCCCTAGTTGGTTGGTATTCTACAAAGCAGGTAAAAGTTCTGGAGAGCAATTTAAAAGGGGTAGGAAAAAGTATCACAATATTGTCCCTTGTGCATTTTGGTGTTTCATTTGATCTACTATGCTTCTGCAAACAATGGGAACGCAACATCTCACTGCCTAGAGCACCAACGTTCTTGAAATCACAATGTCCTCCCGTTATTTAAACAGAACTCTATTCCCTAGTATCCAGGCACAGACTGAAGAAGACTAAAAGCAGGAAGGCAGGCCTCTTCCCATCAGCACAGAGGCCAAAAAAGACACTGGATCACAAAAGAGACTTACCGAGGAACTGCCACTGGCATTAAGGAGGAAGTTTGCAGTGTGGGCAGCAGTAGGTGGTTGGTTTGGAATGGGCCGGTGCCCCAGTGCCATTCCAACAATGGCAGTCATGTGAGTCTCCGTACCAAAGACGTGGATGGGAATGCCAGTAGTTTTTCCTAAGTGCGAAGAGTGCAGAAGCGGATTAGCCTTTGTTAAGGTTTATTCTGGAAAGTTAGTGAAGAAAAAGTGCAAATCTACAAAATAAACCAGTAAATTCTACTGGGTAATGAAGCTGCAAAGATGAAAGTAGCAATTTAAATAGACTAGCAATTAAAAGCTTCAGCAGCCCAGATGGCAGCAATAGAAGTGCCCTCCAAGCCATCTTTTAATATATAGCTCACTTGCTTAGTTAAATATATTGAGTATTCACACAGTGCTTTCAAAACTGCCCAAGTTTCCTTGGGTGGTTTGGTCAGAGCTGTCTCCTTGCAGGCTGCCTCATCAACGTGGCTGAAATTCAGATTCAAATCCAGGCATGTGCAAAACCTTCAGTTCACTGAAGCATGAATAAAAGGGAGCCAACCGGTTAATGCCCAGCAACAACTGATTTTTAAATATATAATCTTATTTTTGAACTGAGCAAATGCTGGAGGAGCTGCTAGCTTAAGCACACAGGAACCCAACAGGGACAACATTATTATTGCTCTTTCCACTCCAGTCTGAAAGAGATTTTGCAGTGCTCTAGTCATTTGGGAAAGTTAAGAGCTGTTATTCCTCATTTTGTTTTACGTATGAGAAAGAGGCACAAATGTTTATTTCAGCTATTATCTCAGCCTTTCTAGAGGAGAGTGGGGCCCCACTATAAATTCAAACAATCACTGGGCATCCTTACCTACTTCCCCCATGACACGCAAGCCTTCCTGGTAATTGGGGCCACCTCTCCTCACGAAAATCCTCACTTCATGCTCCTTGAGAGGGCCTTGATAATCTCTAATGGCCCTAACAATACCCTGTAAAATTTTTTTGTTAAAATAATCATACAGATAGATACTCTAAACATCAAGATACAACTCAGCAATTTCACAGAGCAACAATTGGCAGGAATTGTAGTAGTAGCTGTTTTGTTGTCTGAGACTAAACGAATCGGAGCACCACATTAGGAAAGTTAATTTCCAAAAGTTAATATCCGTATTTCCTTAATTACATATTTTAATAAATAATGCAGAGAAGTTAATGCCTGCATATTTATTTTTATCTAAAGCAATACTGATGCCTAAAATGCCAGATAGTGGATACAAATTCAAGCCTCTCACCTTAATACTTTTAATAAGTACTTTTAATTTAGCTTGGTCATTTTTTGATATGGGGCAATGAGAATCTCTTGAAGTCTCAAACAAAGAAAGCCTGAACCAAATGCAAGAATGCTGTAAATAAGGGAATATTGCCTTCTGAAGAACAAGGCTTGTCAAACCCTCAATTTAGTGAATTTGCTTAAATCTATATTTGGAGCAGGAAATCATGCTTACAGCAGCTATAGTTGGCTTCCAAGAATCTAAATTGGATTTTCTCCCTATCTTTGCAGAACTAAAAAAATAATACCAGATGTGAACGTATTGGTAAGAGATATTTATTTATAGTTAGTAAATCACAGGTGTTTGATATATTGAAACATTGCTTTCAAGTTGGATAGTGCTTTGGAAGTGAAGATATGGAAAAGCATTTTACATCTATATTTTCATTTTTTTAAATCATTTTTATTAGTTTTATAAGTAATTCAATAGGGAACATACCTAGGTACTCCTTTCTCATCCAATCTTCCTGTTTCTAGTCTGGTGTCTTAACCACCAGACCAAACTAGGGCTTGTTTTATTATTATTATTATTATTCTCTAATTAACACCATGCATTGCACTTTATAGCAATCTCATTTAATTATTAAGGAATAAGGAACTCACTAGAATTTCTCAGAAATAAATCTAACAAATGGACATCACATTAAGGAAAAACTGGGATTGCTCTTTGTTAAAATATTCTATTTTGATTTGATTTATATTATATTATTTTCTCACTATTACTTTCCTCTCTTGATTGACTTTGTTACATATCAATACTAATCATCATATGTAATTAGCCAGTTATAAGTTTGCTCTAGTGATATGTTATTATATAATTCTTTCAATTTTAATTCTTTACTTTTAATGCTTAATTCTAATACCTTCCAGTTAAAAGGTATGATCTGACCTAGGACAACCTGATTTATTGTGTGCTAAGAATAACTATTTGAACTGGACCTACTTATGACTTATTTATTGAAAGGAGAATGTAAAACTAAGAAAGTCAATTAAATAGCACAAGATCAAAGAAATTTGTAAAGCTTGATTCATTTATAATATTTACGATGAATGTCTTTTATTTTGTTATGACTTGTCACCTGTTTGCTCATTAATATAATAGAATTTAAACTGCACTTTGCTTTCCGATTCTGTATAAGTTCAACTATCACTTCCTATGTATTCCTGGGGGCAACCCAAGATAAAAATAAAAGAAACCAAACAATAAAAGTGAAATTGTATATATCAGTACTAGGTACTATATTGAATATTAAGTACTAAGGTTCCATTTCTTGTGTTTTGGCTCAAAAACTGTCCAAGTTCCCAAAAATGAGACTTAGTTCTGCCTTCAGTTCAGGGATGAAAGAACCCCCCAAAAGTTGTCTAATATCTGTGGGGCAGCCTCTTGACCCCTGAAAGCCCAAATGAACAAAAGATTTCCATATTACACTATTCACACTGTATGTTCTCAAGACAGGAAGAAAAAAAAAAAGCCCAATCAAGGCTGACCAATGTATAGTAACCCATGATAGTAGCGGAAAAAACATAACTCAACCCTTATCTATTTATGTTGCTAAATCTGTTTAGATAAATGCCAGTTGTCTGGGAGAAAATGCATGCATAATGCAGTATAATGCTGCAAAGACTCTTTTGCAAAAGCTTTTCAATCTACTTCATGGCCAGTCCATGCATGGACATCTCCAAAAGTGAATGCATCTTCCCAAGCCATACATCCAAATGGCCATTAACAGGCTTTATGTCAGCATCTTTTTTTACCTTAAAAGTGGCAGCTACATTGGTAAAATTAGCAATGCTTCCTCCAATGATTAGGATTTTGCCTTGCAAAGAGAAGGAAAAAGAAAAAGTTTAAAACAAGATAAAAGATTTGGCAAGAATATACAGAATATATAATCAGCTCTATAGACATTTAGAAGCAGGCAACTCCACTCAGAAATATAGTAATGGCTCGAATGTTAAGGACTTATCAATACTGGTAGTCCTTGAACAGCTTGGTGACTGAAGTCAGAACTGACCCCAAAAAAGGGACTTATGACCCAGAGTCAAAGTTCTGATCTTTGGCCCCCTCTGAGATCATGTGACCAAACTTTGGGAGCTTGGCAACACAGCTTGATGTTTTTATGACAGCTTTGCCAAAAACTGGCACTTATTTCCAGTTTTTGGCAAAAACGTGCCCATAGCGAACTATTGGTTTGCTTTACGATTGTGGTGTTCGTTTCACGACTGTAGTATTTGTTTAACAACCATCACAAAAAAGGTTGTAAAATCAGGTCAGTCATGTGACCAACCCAACTATTATGACATATGACCATAATGGACAGGCTGCATTGTGGTCATATGTCGAGGACCATCTGAATTTGTATCTTTCTCAAATCAATTCTACATTCCTGAAGATATTTGAGGCAGAAATTGATTTTCTTGGGCTTTGCATGTCACTAAATGAAGAGAACTTGGCAGAGGAAAGCACATCCCATTCCACTGATTTCTTTCTAACATGTCTTCCATTTCTACCTACATACTAGTCTCCCCCCTTCTTTTTCTCTCCCATTATTATACTCCCACTTGACTCTCATAACATCCAGCCTTCTACCCTCTTTCATCTATTTCCTGGTCCTCCTGTGGTTGCCTTGCATTTGCTCATCTATGTCACTTCAGAGCATCAGAAACCAGGGTGGAGCTTGGAGGAATCGTGGCTCCTGCATTCATTCCAATAATAGAGCAGATCTTTTGCCAAAGGACATGCAGAATCAAAGGAACAAAGGGTGCCTGCTGCTTCCAATTTGGCCTTTACCTTCTGGGTGTTTTTCTCGGGTCATGAGGGAGAGAATGGTTTTGGCATAATCATACGTCTGCTGTTCACTAGGAGCTCCAGAGTATTCACCATAGTTGGCTAGTTCGTTCACCCCACCAAGGTCACAAATGGTGTCACTAAATGGAATGCACATGGGGTGTTAAAAGGCATAAACTACATTAAGTTCTCATAAAAACTGAACCAACTATTAAGCAACTACCTGGAGAAACAAGAGCATCAGCTAACTCAAACAATTCTTATGAACTAGAGTACAGCAATTACAATATTGATGTTTTAAAAATATTTCTACAGCTAATCTTTCTAACAGATCTTGGCATAGTTTCTCCCAGCCAGAATATCTGTTAAGGCAAACCATGGCACTAATGTACTTTACCTCCCAAGTATCAGATCATGAAAGACACTGATGTCTGCTCACTGAGCTCTAGAAAACTAAGCTTTTGAAAAGACTCCGTATGCAACTTTGCTAACAACAAGCTTTTAAGAGCAACAGAAAGAGAGCAGAGATTATCCTGATACCATCTGGACCAAATGTACAGATACAAATGTTCTGGATCACAATCTACACTGAAGTATGTGACAGCCAGATCACCTCCACCAAAACCTGAGTCTGGTACCTGTATACCACAGAGGCACCACCTCCAGCCACCATGGTCCAGATTCTGCCACTGGGGTTCAAGATGGTCAACTTTAAGCTGGCTCCACTCTTGGCATCAAGGTCAGCAATATAGGCTTCCTGCAGACATACCATTTGAATATCAATTGAATCAAAATGTTAAGGAGCAGAAATACATGTAAGATTCTTCTTGTAACACTAATCAAAACTAAACCAGAAATCAAAATCATCTTTGTAAAGATACAGGAGACTAATTTAGAGAATCTTCAACTCTTAACACCCATTCAGTTGCCAAGATTCCGTAGGAAAAGCCAAGTCTGCTGAATTCTAATGGCATAGTAGCAGATTTTTAAAAAAGTTTTTGCAAAAATGAAGAGTTAAAATAAACGTAGTAAGTCTCAGCAAAGCCACCAAGATTCATTTTGCTCTTATAAGTTCCCTATCAACAAAAGGAGGTCTGAAAATGTTGTCACCGGTCATTCCTGCAGCTTCAATCAAGCTATTAAAAAAAAAATTGGTTCAAAAAGGTTGGCCATTCCTGTTGTATAGATACATGCAAATGCTCAATACTCAACTCCCTGCAACCTCATGATTCCTGATAAACAGGAATAATGATAAATAATAAACATGATAAACAGTCTTGCACTACTTCCTCCACATTTAAGATGGAGTATGCAGAATGCTCAAGCACCATTCCATTAATATATGTCCCAGGGATGGGACTGGCTCTTTTCTTCAAATATGTAACTCTGTCTGTCTTCAGCTCTCTCCCTGCACACTTACATATATGAACAAAGAAACAGACAGTAGAAGTCACTGATTCTAACTTTTGTGCCATCATGGTAAGTCTTAAAATTAGCCTTGTCACCATGACAATTTTATACAGAAGGAAGATTTGGAAATCTAGAAAACAAAGGGATTTCAAAACTATCTTGAAGTTTCTAATACAGACATATTAATAAAGTAGATAAAGGGAACCAGATAATTTGTGATCCAAATGCTATCACAACCTTCCTTGCCAAATAGTGGACAAAAAGGTAAAAAAAAAAAGGACAATAGAACCTACTGAATTGTTGTGGATATAAAACCACAAAAAAATGGAGGGGCTCACAGAGCAATTAAGAAAAGAAATAGATAAATAAGTTTTGGGTTATGGATAAACAGCTAACTAAATAAAACAATTAATTTTAATTTAGAGATAAGTTGAAAGCTTTCCTGGGAATATGTGGTTTGGAATGGAAAAACAGACATTTGAATGATTAAGTGAACATCCCAGATGGTATTATATGAATGTTGATTTCGGCTCTTCTAGAATGGGGCCTATTTTCATTAAAATTCTAAAATAGTACAGAGTCTGAGACTTCATTAGTGTCTGGCAAGAAGATGATTCAATGAGGCCAGAATTAAAACTCATTCATTAAAAGGTTGAACAGAAGGCACTTGAGTTGTTATACACAGGCTGGGAAGAAAGAAGAAAAAGAGCTAAATGGATTTCTCAATTAAATTACAATGTGAATCATTAAAGAGTTTTACAAAAAAAGATGTTACACTTGCTAATAACATTCACCCAAGTTTTTCTGACTTTGAGATGAACAAAAACAAACCATTTTAAAGAATATTCATATTTTCCAAGCAGAACCAGTTTACTGAATGGACAGAACTGTGTCTGCCCAGACAAAATTAATCTGTGCCCAGTGTACCACAAGTAGTCATCAGAATTTTTGTTAGCCTACCTAAAGAGCTATCAAAAGCATTTCAGAGACATTTTCCATAGTGTGGATTCTAAGACTACTACTAAGCAAATTCAGTTCAGTTCTGGATTATTTTAATAGTATTTTTAAAGGATGTTAACTGCCAAGAATTCTAGTGCCTGGTCAAATATGTTTGTAATTAATCTCCTAATGTAAAAATATCTGTAGTGGAGTGTACCTAATCATCATTCCTCTTATCTTTACAACAACTGCATGTAAGTAGGTTAGTCTGAGAAGGTAGCACCTGGCGTAACATCAGTGCAAGAGTTTCATAACTGAATGATGGTGAGGGTCTAACCAATCTACTCCAAACATTTCAATATACTCAAACACTTCAGAAACTCTAATTCTCCTGCCCCATGGAAGAAGAATCTTTTTTCTTGCCTCTGGATAAGCCTCCCTTCCAAAGGGAGGAGGGAATTCCACATCACCCCATTTCACTTTGCAGATGTAATCAGCTGTTGCATCAATTTTTGCAGCCAGGTCTAGTACGTAAACACCATCTGCAGTTACAACTATACAGGGAGAACAAACAAAAAGCAGGTTAGAGTGAATTGTTCCCTAGCCACTGCTGAAGTGCCTCATTTCAGGTTCCTGCCAACCGTAAATGAGATATGGAACTCATTCATTGGACTTTTACCAATTAAGCGTTTGGATGATTCAGACCCATGAGACATCTCTTCCTCAACCTGGCCCACCCTTTAGATACACTGGAAATTTCCTAACACATCTGGAGAACTCCAGCCTGAGAATGCTGGAAAACACTATCAAAAAAGTGAAGTACATTTACGAATTAAAATTAAAGCAGGTTTTCGTTTCTACCTAAAGCAAAATGTCAGTCTTAGCAGAAAGAACAGGGATTTTTGTGGCCTTCATTGAATCCAAATTATGAGGAGAATTAAACAGATTTGTATTTTCCAAAATAATAAACGTTTCAGAATATAGATTTTTGCATGTTTTATGGCAGAGTTCTCAAACTGACATGACAAAATATTAATTTTAACATAAATGAATGAAGATGTAATTGAAAGGTTTTCTTTAGCTATGAACACAGTAGACTTCTGGACTTGTCAGAAATAGACTGAA
This sequence comes from Coluber constrictor foxii, assembly GCA_038048745.1. NCBI lineage: Eukaryota > Metazoa > Chordata > Lepidosauria > Squamata > Colubridae > Coluber > Coluber constrictor. Next base: position 80,782,523 of record CM075961.1, read on the forward strand.
ACAGTATCTAATAAAGAAAGACAAATAAAATATGTAGATGCACACTAACCAACGCTCTCTTTGGGTCCTTATACAAGAGTCACAAAATATTTTTATTATTGCATACGTTAAGTTTTTCAGAATGCAGTAATGTGTTTTGGCACATAGTACTGGAATTATAGGCGTAGCATCTGCTAACTAATCTGAATTATGTGATCATACCATCACATCTAGTTGGGCTAAAGCTGAATCATAAAAACCAGACATTTCTGATTAGTTCTTTAGCATTGTTGCTGAAGATTCTGATTTTAGCAGTCTGCTAACGTTTGACAGTCATAATTAATCTCTGAAGATATTGTTTTATATGAAGAACCTTAAACATTGATTGATAGGTATTTTTACATTTTCTCTTCCTGAAGGAACACAATATAAATTACTTTGGTAAAAAGACTATGTGGTAATATATTCACTATTTTATAGCAGAGGTTTTGCGTCCATCTTCATTTTCTATTCCAGTAAGCTAAAAAAAAAACTCATCAGAAACTGAAAAATACAGAATTAAATATATTCATTTTCCACAAAGATAAAATAACACATTACCTAGTGGATTGATTTCCAGATATGTAAAATATAAATCTTCATAAAGGTTGAAGAGGCCAAAGATGAAGCTTGCCAAGATGCTAAATAAAAATAGTACAACATATACAGTAATAAATTGCACAAATCAAACAATTTGCCATATTAACTGGATTTATCTCAATTCTGTCTGCCTTTGGCCTAGCTAAGGCTCATTGGTTGAGTTGGATGAGGCAGCCAGTGTCCCTGATTGTCCTTGAAGCTGTATTAGTTTCTATTTTAAACGGGATGAAAAAGACATTGCAAATCAAAACACATAAGCACAAAAACATTATATAAATGGGAAAAAATTTTTTAGCCATCTTTTGAAGGCTTGCAAAGTATTTTAAAGTTTTAGGCAAAATGAAGAAGCATTGGCTGAGCAACTGTGGTATTACCTCTTCAAATAACTGCCAGCAATGGCACCTAGGGAAACTGGTAACTAGGAAACTGGCAATCCCACAAAATGTATTTGCATTTTTGTTTTGTTTTATCTTCACCAACTGGCTCTCAACATGGGTTCTTATTCAACCACTTAGTTCACCATATTAACAGACATGGGCCATCCCTGCCTTCTGATCTGCATGATGGTTAGCCCCCATCTCTTCTTTGATCCTACAGTGATAGGCACACAGCTTTGACCCAAAGAACCATACCCAGATTGGCCAAAGCTTGCAGTCCCCTTTCTCAGTAGTTTGTCTGTTCTAGAGTAGGATGGAAAGCCAATGGCTTAATGTGGCTACTGAGATTAAGTATGGCCAGGAAGAAGTACATCAACGTGTTTCTTATAGCCTTTTGAAGAAGATAATAAGGCAAGTATGTTAAACACAGTTACCTAAGTTGCTAGGTACAATTTAAAGCACCAAGATTCAATGAAATATGCTTTTCTCTTGGGAAGGACTCAGCCAACCTTATTCTGAGATGCAAGAGGCATGACAAGTGATTGCTGGATGACTGGTGTCTATATATACTGGCAAAGTCCAGGAGAAAAAATGGTAGAATCTAGGCACAAGTCTCCCTTTGGGAATATTTCTTTATTAAATCCTGCCTTCTCTCTTGGATTGCTTTTTTTAAAATATATATTATCCTATCAAATAGGTAGGGCTGAAAAAGGTTGACTCAATATGACTTGGGGCATGGTTAATTGGAGACTTGATTCAATCCCAATCCAACATACCAACTATACTGACATGGGGATTCTACCTTTTATTATCAGCTGCAAGTATCTAGATGCAGCATGGATAGTGGAAGAAAATGGCCTAGAGATTTGCTCTTTCATAATAACAAGCTGTAAACCACTTTCCAGCCATTATTAAAGATATCCCAATTCAGCACGTAAAAAAGAGTAAAAAGAAAATATTTGGCCTCAGAAGAATGTGTATTGCCCCTGGGTAATTGTAAATCTACAATTCTGCATTACTGGGCAATGCTTGGCCTGGTCAGCATAATTGCTGCCATAAATCATTCACCTACACCATAACTCATACACATTCCCTATGATAGAAAGCAATAGTTCAGAATTACTCTTTCTTGTCCGGTGGAGCATGCACCAAGAGATGTTTCTTGATATCAGATTCACTCAGCTTGCAGTCCACGTGCACCAGCAACTTCTGGGCTTTGGCATCCACATCCCCCACATCCACACCACCCTGGTGGTGAAACAGCACATAGTCTCCTTCACGAGCTGCATAAATACATACATAGAACTCCTCTGTCTGTGAAGAAAACATAATGAATTGGTAAGATCTTACTGCCTACTGATTAAACCAGATTGCATTAAATTAAACAGACAATCCTTTCTGACATTTTCTTGTGCCTCTGCTATCTTCACCAAGATCTGGCAAGTTCAGACTTCTTTATTCTACTACCTTTCTGCATAGAGTTTGTATTGTATAATAACAAAACTGAATAAATTTAAATTAATTAAATTAATTTAAAGAAAGGAGAAAGCTTCACTTAGAATCAATTTACTTCATTGTACCTCAGTTAAATTACTACACAGTAAACCAGTCTGCCTCAGAACCAGGATTAATCATAGCAAGACTGAGGAAGTGCAACTTGTTTCTCTCTTTTCTACAGATTTGTGATGTCATCTTAGTCCTATTTCATCATCTCCACTAGCAGCATTACACCGACTTCCAGACTGCCTATTAGTATTTAAGAACATTGGTCAACTGAAAGGAGCTTGAAAACTTCAAGGAGATTATAGAAAGAGGATTTTTTTCCCCTGTCTTTAGCATGACAAAGCAATTTTCTTGATTTTACTGCCCTTCACATTCACACTGAAACATCAATCATCTTTAGTGGTCATATTGGCTGAAGAATATATTCCATTGCCTCTGAAAGACAGATTAAGAAAAGGCTCCTCCATATGATACATACCCCATATGAGATGGGGTATGTATCAAAGATATACATATACAATTCTGTTCCATGAGAATTCTCCAAAGAGAGCTTTGCAAACAAACTGACCTGTTTATGTGGAACAAAAGGTTCTATCAAGAAGTTCTTTAGGATGCCCTTAGCTTTAGCAATCTGTGAAAAAGAAGAACAGATGTAAACATATGATGAATTAGCATCCCCTCAAGGGACAACAGTAGGATCTGTGTGATTGTTGAGCTCTTCTGGGTATTTGGGGCGTTTTGAAAAACTACCATGAGAATGACCACACACACAGACACATACATGGTTACTCTTCTCTCATCATCTCCATACCCAAATGATAGAAAGCACAGTCCTCTGTTTTGATTTGCTGTGAACTCCAAGTCGCTCTCATTAGAATTCAGCACAATTATTTTTAATCCGCACACTTACAATACAACATAGCTTTCATCGGTAATCTGCAGGAAAACCAAGTGGTTTTGCCTACAGATTACACAGTAAAAATTCCTGATCTGATATTTTCCAGTGAAGAAATGGATCCTTGTGATTTTTATAGCAGGTGCTGTCAAAACCAGTAACCAATCACAGAACACAGATACAGGTGTCCAGTTGATAAACAGTGATTTGGATGGAAGATGGCTATCATAATTGTCATTACTGTGACGAAAATATTAATACCTTGCACCCATGTTTTTTTTTTAATGCAGCAACCCTGGAAAGCCTGGAAATATGTGTTTGGTCTGTTAAGACAAGAAGGGTGGTAATTTGAAAAGGAAGGAAATTCTATATAAAAATTATGCAAATTCTAGGAGATCAGCATGAATTCTTTTTTTTAAAGTATCTCTTTATGCATCTCTTTTTTTTCTATGTTGCTTTTACCTTTTTTACCTTTTGCACTTCTCTTTCTACCCATGTAATTGCTTCACTTTCATCCTTCCTTTTCCCAATGACATCCTTATTCCTAAGCAAGTCAATTTTTATTATAATTATTATATTAAATATTTGAAATCATATTGTTATTATATATTATATATATAATATATATTATATATTTATATTTACTATATTAATATTTAGATAAATTATAATGTCAAAAATAAGTTTATATACCTGATAGACTAGCTTTATCTTATTCAGTGTTAAAATTTATGATGTATTATCTGGATTTTATATTTTCTTATATAACATTATTTAGATTGAATATTTGGAATTATATTTAGTTATATATATATATACTATATTATTATCTAGAAAAATGATGATGTTTAAAATTAGTTTTCATATATTTGTTATATTTGTTATATTTGTTATACTGCTGTCTAAAAAAAGTTTTAAGAAAATTGGTTAAGTTTTTACAAATGATTTATGGTTAGTATATATTTGAAGTAAGGGGGTAAAAGAGGGTGTTAGAAGCTTAGATTAATTTTATATTACCTAATGTTAAATTTATAATATCTTATCTGGATCTCACCTATTTATCTGTTTGATATAGATTGATATACATGACTGATGTTTGGTTAGCAAAGGAAGTCAGGAGGGGAGGGGGGGAGGGAAGGGGAGGGAAAGGGAGGGGGTGGTAGTTGGTTGGGGGGATTGGTGGGGGGAAAGGGGGATAAAATTGTATTATAAAACTTTTTCAATTAAAAAAAATTATGCAAATTCTAGGAGATCAGCATGAATTCTTTTTTTTAAAGTATCTCTTTATGCATCTCTTTTTTTTCTATGTTGCTTTTCCCTTTTTTACATTTTGCACTTCTCTTTCTACCCATGTAATTGCTTCACTTTCATCCTTCCTTTTCCCAATGACATCCTTATTCCTAAGCAAGTCATATTCTTCTCCCAAAACAAAAGCTGTCATAGGCTATTCAGAATGCACTCACCACCTTTAAGTGAAGATCTTAAAGTGGGAGGTGGAAAGGGAATTTCTCATGATGTAGACAGACCTATGGTCATGGTGATTCCTATAGGTACTATATGCTAAGGACATTCAGTATAAAATACAAAATAGTTCAGTGCCATGTTGTGTTCCCCAAATACTTTGGTGCCTTGATTGATTGATTGATTGATTCATTCATTCATTCATTCACTCACTCACTCCATATCCTTTCCAAAGCTCAATGTCCAAATTATGCGGTTTACTGAGAAATAAATAATACTTACTGTAGCTTCTTTTCCAAGGCGTGGTTTCAGCCAAGCTTTCACTTGATCTAAATTAAGATCCACACCGACCAAGCCAAGTTTACCACGACGTTTTATCAGCTGATCAGGTTTCACCACAAGACGCTAGAATGTTTCAAAGGAAACCCCAGAAATGAAAAACTAACTTTGTAGGTAATTATATCAGATTTGTCATAGCTTACATGCTTTTTCAGAAAATTCAGGCACTGTTACTCCATGAAAAGTACTGTAATTTGATCATTTCAGCCATATCAAAAAAACAATATAAAAAGAGTCAGTTTGATTGATAAAACTTCCTGGAAGTAATGTATGTATTCATATTGGTGTATTTTCATGTTACACCTTTAGAAAGCATCATCACTACCATGACATTATCCCTACCTCACAAATACAACAATAAAGGCTAGAAGAAAGATCATGGATGACAGAATCTCTGCGATTAGCAGGAGCAGTCTTGTACAATGGTAAAATACTTTGTAGCTTTAAGACAACTTTCCTATCTGTTTACTTGTAATTTACTGTGCTCATCACAAATGTTAACAGCAGTAGAGCGAACACTGATGTCAGAACCAGGGATCTGAAAGCATTCTTTCTATTCCTAATTTAGGCATCCTATCATTAAATTAAAAGGATATTCAGAACCCTTCCTGTCTCCTGGCAGAATTCCTGATCTTTTATCTTCCTTGCTGACACAAGGCAACAACTGAGTCATGTAACTAAGTGCATTGTATTTAATTAGCTATCAATAGAGCTGTCCTCCATCAGCAAGAAAAATGGGACTGTATTGCAGATGCATGCCCCAAATGTGATTAAATTGGATGGGAGCCAGGAGAACAAGCAACCCAAAGGAATCAGGGACAGAACGTCTCTACTTTGCTTTCACAATAGTTTGAAACAAGAAGGTTCCCAGAATTTTTCAAAACAAAAATGAAAATAAAGAACACCTTCCTTCTGGAACACCATTCTGCCCAAGATTATATGGCCCCTACTATGTCCATGTTTAAGGAAACCTTTAACACCTGGCTGTACTGCAGGTCCTAGGTCAGAAAGGGTGGTATTTTTTTCTTCTAGGTGATATATTCTAATTTATTTATTCTTTTATTGCTGTACTGTAAGCCTCCCATAATCACAAAGATTGGGGCAACTATCAATCAAATCAAAGCAAGCAAGCTAGATAGTGAGAGGCATCTAATATGCTTCTTTATCCACAGAAGATAAAAGATACAATGATGATCAGTTGGAAAGCAAAATATATTCACTAACCACCCTTTGTTTTATTCTAATAAAATCTGCCACAAAGATGCTAGTGTTAAGAGCTCTTTCTGTTAAGAGAAAGAACTCTGTGTTGTATTGTCTCAAAAGCAACTTGTTAAGGTTGGGGGATTGAGTGGAGCTAAATCAAGAAAGGGCTTTTCTGACACCATTCTTTTCTAGCGCTGCTTTCTCCCTCTCTTATTAGATTTCTGGATTTAAATTTCACAAAGAACGCTTGAGATTAGGAACCAGGTGGTCGGTCCCTGATGAAAGTGGTAACTTTTCCCCAAGCTTCACCCAATTGCAATCAGCTATGGCTGCAAGTAATTTTTAATGGAAATCTCAGTAGGAATCTCAAATACAAAGATGGTCTTTCATTCTACCTAGCTTGACCTCGAAATTCAATAGTAGTATATAAAGACTTGCATTGCTGCTTATTAGCCAAATACTTAGACAAAGGCTTTTCTAGAAAAAATTATATTTTTTCTTATTTTGAAAATGTTGAGATTATAAACTGTTGTTGCTAGCCTTCCAAGTTAAGAATGGATCTAAAGAGAGGAAGTGTTCAATACTTTTATAGGAATCTCAGATAGCTCCAGGAGGTTACAAGACCCAGTTTCGTTTTCTCACCTCAGTCAATAACCAGGGATGATCTTGGATGAGCCGATCCCAATCACTATCAGGTGTTACTCTGGCATATTTGAAGCGATTCTGGACGGCTGAAGAGGTGCAGATATATTTATACAAAAACTCCTTCCCCGTTTGTTCAGAAATTGCTTTGGCAGACATGGTTACCTAAGGTGAATTACAAAAAAATATACTACAGTTACTTATAAAATATTTGACTTTACAATATTTATTTTAATTATGGCCTTACTGACAATGACTCAAAACGTTTCTATATTTAAAAGTGGTTCTTGCATCTCCAATATAACTGTAGTCAACATTAACTCTATTCTAGAAACCAAGGCATAACAGTTCTGCAGGATTGTACAATTCAACCTATGGAGAAGGCCCAGTAACTAGTGAAAATGAACTTCCCGCTCTGTGGAATACATTCCCTCCAAATACGCTTTTTTAATTATTAATTTTAGGATTTGCTTTAATATAATTTTTAAACTTTTTGTTATGTAATTTGCATTTAAAAATGAGATTCCTTAGCAAGAAATGCTAAGAATCAGAAAAAAGAATCAACAGAGAAAAAAAAAAGAATAAATTTCCATCTACTCAGTCAAAACACCAAACAAGGACACTAAAACATAGGAAAGAGCATTTCATCTTTAATTTCAAGTTTCTCCAATATGGGAGCATGTGTTCTACCAAACATTTATGAAGAGCAGGAAGAAAAGGAAGAACTGAAGCTAACACTGATGGAAAAATGCCAGAAAAAAACTATTTACTTACATCACTTCAAATCTTCAGAATCAGGCAAATGGCATTCTTACAAATGCCTTTTAAGTCAGCTAACTATCAGTATGTAACTACTATGCCACTCAATTCATGCTTAGCTAGTTCACTAACCACAGTGTTAGGGAGAGTTCCAGCAAATGATTTATTTACTCAAATCAAATCTATTACATCAACATTGCAATAATCTGATAAGGAAGGTGCCATGTAAAACATGTAGTTGTTGTTTTAATCAGCTAAGAATTGTTTTTGACAAAAGTTGATTTAATAGTAACTGCATGTTTCCAAAGTGCCTACTGATTGGTTTTTTTATAATTGCTTTAGAATCTTCTCAGGTATCAATATCAGACTGATTGGTTTGTAATGCTCCTTGAATTCTCCTTTCCTTTCCTCCTTGTTAAAACTGAAGTCAGGAACTGATTGAGCTCTAAAGTACACTCTATATTTTTGCTAATAACATGGATAAGGAGATGGATGGAATGTTTTTTCCTTTTATCAGTTTTTTTTAATTGAATGCAAAAAACAAGTAAAAAATACACAATGTTATAAATAAAGAAAAAAATTATTGCTGCAGCAATCATATATTGAAATAATCTCCCATGATTCTTTTCTGTGTATCTATCAGTCCAAAAAGGAAAAGTTTTGACTGCAATTGAATATTAATAACATCTATATTAAAATCTCTATATTAATTTATTCATTTGAATCCAAAGTATGTTAGCTTTTTTACATCTCCAACAAGCATGATAGAAATATACACTATATCGGTATGCCTCCAAACATGATCTCGTCTTATCTTCCAACTTTGGGTTATCTGTTTCGTTTTTTGATTTCATAAGGGCATTTGTGGCCTATTTATCTTCTTCTGCATTCATTTCTATACTATAGTAATGAAGTCTTCTTATTTTTCTTTTTTACTTTCTTCTTTACTGCTTTGGGTGGCGAGGGAAGTAATGAGATGAATCTACCAATTTCTTCTCAAATAATCCATAAGAGTTCAATTTATGTAAAATAATCAGCACAATTGGATAAATCATAATTTCTATTCTAGAAACTTGCCAAAATAGTTCACCATTGATATTCTTGTACTGGATCTTTCAGTTCCTTATTCCACAATTTCCTATGCAACTAAACATAATATATAGCAACAAGCATTTATTGATAATATTATAGTCTTATTAATTCATCATAGGAGCATGATGAATCATCTGCTATTAGAGGGAATTCTGAGCCATTTAAGACTACTCTCCTGATCCATACCTAAGTATCAAAAAGTATTTTTAAAAAGCTAGTAGTTTCTAGAGATTAAGTTTATATATAAATTTCTCTGCTCACAAAAATCAGCATCTCATCCTCTAGATTTAAAGTACATATGCAGAAAATATACAGACTGTGCCCAAATTCTCTAACAAAATTATTCCCTTAATAATTTTTCTTTTATTTTCAAATATGAAAACTGATATTACTTTTAAAAGATTGTAAGGACAGCAACTTGTAGGAAAAATGACATTTTTGCCAGTGAGATGCTTATTTCTGTCTAAGAAATGTTTACACTGTTGTAGGAACAATATCTTCGGAAGACTTCTATACCATCTTAGGCTGAATTTCATTGTAAAGTTTATGCTTACTAAGAAGCAAATCCCACGGAATTCAAAGTTTATAATAAATTTTCTGGAAAAAGAAATGTTTGGTTCAAAAATGTTAACAATTTTATTAGATAGTATTAAATTGAAACTGCTAGTTTGAAGGGGAAACCATTATTAAAAAGAAGAAATACTTCCTTTACTAATTTTGACTTATTCTTTATGAGTACTACTTCTTATAGTGTTAAAATAACCTTTTTCAGATATTTCAAAGTGGCTGCCTGAGTTACCAGCAATACCAAAAGAGAAATTCAGGTTTACTGTCCATATTTGTTTTTAAACTGCCTTCTTGCAGACTGTTTTAAGGCAAATAAGAACTTTCATTTTGGCTCGTCCCATCTCCCTTAAGTAAAGACAAAGCTAGCAAGTCCATTTTTATTTTATTTTTTTGTATTTGAGTTTGAGCACTGAGCCATTCTAAGCAGCAGTAAAATTTAATGAGCCTCAGTATGAACTCATTCATTTTCTAGAGTAGGGAGAAATTGTCAAAATAAGTAGCCTACATGGTGATTTTGTGAAAGTCTCTTTAAAATAATTTTCTTTATTACCTGATAAATGATATGAGGTATATTTTTAAGTCAAAATTATATAGGGCCATTTAAGTGTATTGAGATCTGACTTTTAGTAAGTTGTACAAAAACGCTTATTTATATCTATAAGATAATTGAAAACATTAGACACACTCCTCCATCTGGGTTCCCTCTCCCTGTCTGTGTATCATTAGTTCATTCATGTGTGACAAGTATTCTATCACCAAATCAAATGCCACAAAATCATTTTTAAAAGTTCACAAGGAGTTTCCAGTCATTGATCTATCTATATCAATAATGAACTTTCTCTTATCAATGAAGTTAGTTTGGCCAGCTCAGCAACTTCTGTCATTTTACCACCATTCTTCCATGGGGTTAATGTCAAATCTTTGGGCATATAATAATATAAAGGAAAATAGCTATCAGTGGTTTTCTTGTTTACAGATACCAGAAAGATTTAAAATGGATAAACTGTCTTGGCATTAATATGGAGCAAAGAAAGACAGAATCTAAGATACAATGGCTAATACGATGAACATATAATCGCTAAACTATATAAATTTTTGTTGAAATTTGAAAGGGAATAGCAGGTTTAAGAATATATGATAAAGTGGGCTAAGAATTTTGGTTATAATAAAGAAATGATCAATAGGAAAATATATAGTGAAAAGGTTGAAATTTGCATTACGTTATGATCAAAGAGATTTTTTATAAAATTGTGAATCATGACATCAGATAAATTATCTAAAATATTCCAAATGTATGTTGGAAAAGTGAACAACAATAAGGCATATTTCCCATCAACCCTACAATAGTTTGTAGTGCTCCTTTCTTTTTTAATATTTGAATGAATGCTTCTCCCCACCTTACCTTTTTGCCCATAATAAATGTGCTTTTTTAAAAATGAAGAAAAATACCACAGGCTAAACAACAGCAGTTCTTCAAGGGGAAGAAATTCATAGGCAATTCCTGGTTATCTATGCTTTGGGAAGCCTGTTTTCCACATCATTATCTTCCATACATAAAATTCTTGACTAGGCAGAAGTACTGGAAAAGTAAGAATTCTTGCAAAATAAATTTACAGAAATGTTTGTCTACTTCTTCTCCATATATATGGGTTCAACACATAGGCTGATTCAGCCCAGTTCTCAGTCCCTTTGAACTTCTGATGAACAATGGACAGATATTTCTTATATATGAATGCATTGTAATCTGATTTAAAAAGATCAGACATAGATAGCATTAAAGTTTTTGGAAAACTACTAGCAGTAAAAATATAATAGGGCTGATTTACAAGGCAAAGAGTTCATATTCCTGATATTAATTCCAAGTACTACTTCCCACACCATTTTTTCTCCAGAGATGTTTAAAGTAGGTTACAAATATGATATTAAAAATACATTAAAATAGAAATATTTGATCTTTAAAGATTCTTGTGGGATGGGAGTCCAACTTTATATATATCAGAGAAGAGTCACTGAAAAATAACTAGAGTACAGCTATTAGCAAATATTAAGTATAGTGTATCTCTGATTCAGGTACAAGAGGTCTGGACATTGTTTTGGCTGAGTCACCTGGTGTTTAAGCCCATCAACTGCATTCTGTGATTATCTTTTTTAGAAACCTTCTCTAGTCCCACTCATAAACACTACACAGTCTTTTCCTCACATTTAAAAAGCTGCGAGATACCACAGCAGGAGGACAAGGAGGACACAATTACAGGTAAAGCAATCAAGTCTGCTGATTGAAGAGCCTCTATTAATAGCCAAGGTTGCAAAATACAAGAAAGAGGATTTGAAGAGGCTGATGTGGTCCTTGTCATATTCTCTTCCTTTTTCCCTCCTTTAAGCAAGAACTCTCAACTTATCTGTCCTCAAAGAACTTTTAGCTTTGTTCTGAAATCAAGCAGTTGAAGGCTCCTGTGACCTGCAAGGCACTCAGCCCAAGAAGTTAACTGCTTCACCTTGCTTGGTTTAATCTTTTACCTTGGCATCCTTCCAGCAATCCCATCTAGGATGAACTTTTAAGTTATTTATGTCAGATTTCTATCCAACTTCTTTTCTTACTCAAGATAGTAAGATAGAGGGCTTGTGATTTGCCCTAAGTTGTCATGTGAGGGTCCAGGGATGGGCAAAGACCTGAATTTGTGTGTATCTGGTTCTAAGTGCTATTTCATATTGGAAAACTAAAGCTCTCTCTCTCTCTCTCTCTCTCTCTCTCTCTCTCTCTCTCCTCCCTCCCTCCCTCCCTCCCTCCCTCCCTCCCTCCCTTCTCTCCCCTTCCTTCTCTCTCTCTCTCTCATATATCATTTTTCTGTTCTGAGGAAGAGGTTACCATATCTGTTTCTTCTTTAATTATAAGATTATGATCATATGATCAGAAGAGTAGCTTGTGCAGAATTGCAACAGAAAAGCTTCCCAAGAGACCAATTCTTGGTCTTTCACACTCTAACAATGAACCTTTTTGACTACAGTTGTGAAACATACTTTATCTCTCAGGATCTGGGAATGGTAAATGAGAAGGCCACAGCCCTTCCAACAGATTTCTTTGCCATATTAACATGTCAAGGATAATAAAATGAACACCATTTCCATGTAAACAATGAATACACACAGAGAATATTTGACTTCCGTCCTTTTTCTAAGATGCTTCCACAACACCTATATTACCTCATACTAAAGCCAAATTGCATGCTGCTAGCACAAAGTGCAGGGAATCAGTTCAAAAGCAGGATCCTACTGAAGGACTATAAGACTTTTAAAGGTTTCACACTGCGCCAGTCCAATCTGCTTGCAATTAAGGCACTTGGATTTCTCTACATCCAAGTATAGTAGCACCACACTGGTATTCTGCAGATACTTTAGACATAAAAACTCTGATCAGTCCCCAGCACATAAAGACTTATTGGAGTTGTAATTTAAAAATTACCAGAGCCTGTTTGATCTAGTGGTTAAGGCATCAGGCTAGAAAGCAGGAGACCATGAGTTCTGGTCTTACCTTAGCCATGAAATTCAGCAAGGTGACCTTGGGCCAGTTACTCTCTCTCAGCCCAATCCACCTCATAAGGGTATTGTTGCGAGGAAAATATGAGAAGAAATATATGTTGAATATAATAACTGCCTTGAGTTATTTGTTAAAATAATAAAGGTGGGATATAAATACGTAAATAAAATAAAGATGAAGTAAAATATCTAATGGATTGCCTATTGTCTTCTACAATAATGAGGATGATAAAAAGGTAGCCAATTAATCTGAAGAGTCAAGAAATCATTAAGGCTCTTTGCCTTTCAAAGATACAACACATATTCCTACAGCTGAGCAAATAGCTGATGGCTTTTGGAAAGTCTTGGAAGCAAATAGTTATGGCTTTCAGCAGACATGTTCGTAATAGAGCTTTAAAAAATCTGACCAAACATCAGGCAGCAAACAATTAAAATTTCCTGCACCTATTTCCTGCTGCCCAGATTTTTGCAGCCCAGACCTGGTAGTTCTAAACCAAGTTCGTAATAGAGCTTTAAAAAATCTGACCAAACATCAGGCAGCAAACAATTAAAATTTCCTGCACCTATTTCCTGCTGCCCAGATTTTTGCAGCCCAGACCTGGTAGTTCTAAACCAAGCAGGTTTGCATTCATATTTTTGCTAAAAATTCATTAAATATCCTTGAAAAATACCTCAAAGTCCATCTAGTGTTTGCCCCTAGGTACTTGGTAAAAGGTATCTGATAACAGAAGTAGTATGGCTACATTTCTGTATCTTAAAAAAAGGAAAGTGAAGATGTCCATATCGATTAATGACTATATGCTTGAAGATTATGGTTTCTTAGAATTATAACCATCAGAAAATACAACATTAATCAATTCATTAATTAAACAATCCTATAACTGCCCACTCAGAGCAAGTTCTATTAAGCAGTATAAGATTGTAGACTTTATTCTTCATAGGCTATTCATACTTAAGCAGAATCTTAATTACATCTTAAGTACCCATTTTTATTGATGGTTTGAATGTAATTGCTGGGTATATAGACAAAATATAATGCCTGAGCTCACAGCTTGTGTTAAAGAAAACCAAATCAAAATATGGGTAGAAGAGAAGAAGATATTTGGAATACACACAAGTCACAGCTACTTTAATGGCTTGACAATCTATAAATTAACAGCTTCAAATAAATGTTATTTGCAAAGGAAAACAGCTGAACAAAATTTCTCCCAGTTATGTCACTGGATGTCACTATGTGTGATAGACCTATAACTTAAAAGGTAATGCATTGTATATGCTCTGAATCCAAAAAGATCCCTGTATCCCAACAACAAGAAGATCTAGAACAAGAAGTGCTGAAACAAGAGTTCTACTTCAGTGCTTATAGACAACCCTGACATCAATATATTACTTAGCAAACAGAAACTCCACAAACACAAGTGAAAAACAAATAGCAAACTGCGGTGCTCGATGAAAGATAAATAGCAAAATGCAACTTTCCCAGAGCATGTTGAAACTCAATGACGTTCAAATTCATTTCATGCAATTATTTTCTCAGTGATGTCAGCAAGGGCCAGCAAAGATGAAAGCATTATTACTAATCTTAAGAGCAAGCCAATATCATTTTAATACCCTTCCCCTCCCCACCCTTCCAATTCTTTGTTCTTCAAGTTGAGCTTGATTCCTGGTAAGGTGAATTTAAAAGCCATAACTATGCTGTTTTATTGACAAGAAATGACTTTTTTTCTGGGAAGATTTTTTTCCTGAAAGACTCCCATCCGAAGAACAACCAGTTCTGACCCTGCTTAGCTTTTCGTGATCAGTCAAGATCGGCTAGACTCTGACTTCTAGTTAGACAGCCTAGTTACTTGGAAGCAACCCGCAATTAGAGGAACCTGTTTTATAGATCTGCATATGTACATAGATCCAAAAACCACAGAAGGATTCATTCATGTGGGAATAGATACATAAAAATGCCTCCTTCCACTTTTCTACTTTTAAGAATCAAGGCCATTTTCTGGCATTTGACTAAAAAGATAAAACCTTTCTATCTCCTTGGAATTTCTATCAGAAAGGTTTCATTACAGCATTTTTCCCACTTGTTTCTACTTTAAGTGCAATCAGGTTACTCACCAAACAAAAAAGATGGATTTTCCAGCTAATGGAACGGTAGGAATAGACTATGCACAATTTTCATTAGTATTGAAGGAGTACATATTTGTATCAGGAGCAGTCAGAGAAGACTCATTTCAGGATGGCACAGAAAACCTGGTTTTAAGGTCTTCTATGCCAAAGGATCACATTTTTTCAAGTTGTTACTGTCAATCTATCCTGTGAATATGCCAGAAATGTGTCAGAAGCAAAAGCAAAGAAGCATGACAAGAGAAAGATCTGAATAATTCTGAGTCAAAAAAAAATTGATAAGCAACCTGTCCTGCATAAAGAAATCTAGATGATATACAGCTTCCTGTATTCATTCATCTTCTATTCATACAATGCTATGAATATAGCTTCTATAAAATGAAATTCAAGGCAGGCAACAAAATCAGGCAGTTTGAGCTCCAGGCAGTCAGCAACCAGAGCTACTGCCTTTTCCAAAAAGAGAAAAATTTGGAATTGAGCAAAGCAGCCAAAGAATCACTAAGAGATATTTTTGAAGTTGTGTGGAGGTCCAACTCTCTCTTCTGAAGGAAGAATAACAGACAAGACTATAAAGAAAAGTGCAGAGATAGAGCTTGATCACACATCATCGTTGTCGTATTAAAAACTTTTAAAAATGAGGAGTGGTGAGATGCAAAAGCATCTCTTAATGAGTGGTCGTTCTTGCAATTAGAGAAGAAACATGAAAGGAAGTGAAGAGATACCAAAATTTTTAAAAATCAGAATAATTTCATATATATGGAATAATATGTAACACAAAAAGAACTCTGAAATTAATTTTGCACGAAATGACCAAATCTGAGCCTGCCCCTTCCAAAGCCTATATACCCTTAGAAAATTACTACAGCTACTAGAAATTACTACTAGAAAATTATTGCAGCAATGAAATTATTTTCCAATAGACAAAATATGATTCAGAACTCATGGCCCACTTGTAATTCGCCAGCATCTCAAACCATGTTTCCATTCCAATCATTAAAACATCCCTTACGTTTCCAAAACTGCATCAAAATGTGTCTCTGAAATTCACCCATTTTGCTGTTCAATGTTGGTGATGGTTGGCAAAATTGTTGTTCAGTCAGTTTATCTGTTCTATGGGTAGGGAAGATTTGGATGGCTAAGAATGGTTTGTTTCGAAGAGATTTCCCCCTTCCATTTCCACCTAAACCCACATTTAAAAGACCAAAAAGATTCAACTCCTTAACCTCATTTGTGGTTCTCCTATTTGTCAGGAACAAGTTGCAGCTCCCAACTCTTGCATAATTGTCTAGGCCTGTTAAAATTGCCAGGTAGTTAAGCAAGTTAAGTCCCTCAATTTTGTGATTATCTTGCACTGTCTTTTTGTGAAACTGGTGGTTAAGAGCAGAGTAGAACTTTGTAAATCTCTGCTGTACATTATTATAGGTATTAGCACACTGGTTCTTCGCTCAGTGGAAACCACCTATCAGGCTTCACTGTCTAAATACCTTTAACTTTCTAAAATGCGGTTGCAGCATTGAAGGTTGCATATTCCTGCTAGACAGCAATATTATGCAAATCTGACCTATGCATCTACTTTGATAGATTGAAAAAGGAACCTGCCACTGCCTTCTGCTGCTATTCACATACAGAATCCAGAGCAGCTTCTGATTAGCATTCATCAAAAAGATTTGAAACAATGCAAAGTACGCTGAGGAAATGCCAGATGAACTGTTAATACTCAAAGCCTTCCTCAAATAGGAAGGGCATCATATCCTTGTTCAACTGAATTTAGCTAGAACAGCTGCCATTTACCACAGGACCTTCAAAACCACAAAGGTTTAACTGCTGTCCGAGCTGCTTTGTGCAAATAAAGAAGAGGCCAGCATAGTGAAGGCAAGCCTACACGTCAGCAGCTGGGTGTCTTCCATCACATTTGCCCCTCTGTAAATATTGCAAGTAGAAATCTGGCTTGCAAAAAGGGTGGCATATTAATAATTGTCTAATACAAATGCTGAATCAACCTTTTCTTAAAGGTTTTATTACAGAAACTCACTTTTCATTTCCTAATGAACAAGATAAGTTTTTCCAATGCAGATAGAGACATGCCAAGCTTCTTAAACTGCTTAGAACTAATTTTAAAGGATCTAAGTGAAGCTACTCTACTTCAACAGCGAATCGTTATTGTTACGCTAGACATATCCATGTAGCAGGGATGTAAATTTATCCATAAAAATGAATAGACAGCAAAATCCAAAATCACTCAACAAGCATTAACTTAAGCATGATTATTCATTTATGAAGATTCCTCAATCCAAATTTGCCAATGCAGCTGACTTGTTGCTGTTAACAGCAGATAATATGGAAGTTGCAAGCACTGGAAGCTGCATTTTGCAGGGATACATAAGAAGCCTAGAAATATCCCCCCTTAATGCTCACCAGGCTCCCTGTCCCCATGACTTTTTAAAAAGAAATAGGAAATAAGAACCTGACATGTTATGAAATAGAACCAGTTTCTCTCATCCTACCAATTTGCAGAAATGCCAATGAATTGCACAGGGAGAGCGTTTTGAGGAGAGAGGAGGGAGGGTTATCTTTCCCTTCTGATGAGTGGTTTTTGATACCGCTCCATCACCCATGGAAGCATTTAGTGAAAAGGTGTGTTTATTTCAACTATATTAAGAGTGGGTGCTCTCTTGATTCCAGAAGTACTTCCTGAGCACAGGATACATGGTTCAAGGTTTTGAAAAAAACAAAACCCTGACCTAATAAAATAAATGGATCAAAGATCTCTCTAAGAAGAGCAGTTTTAATAAAAGTGCTGATACAACAGAATATGAATACAAAAGTTTCTTTGCTGATGTCCTTAATATTGGAAATAATATCCCATTGTTCTCTCCAGTTTTCTTTTCTTGGTTCATTGTTTGTATTTCTTTACCAATTAAATAAAACTATATTTTTTTTAAAAAAAGAATGACTTCAGGGAAAATGGTAATAAAGTCAAGTCTTTGTTTTTTAAAGCCACAGATGACAAGAGCAAAAAGATTTAGGCAACCAATATAGTGAAGCATCTGAGTGGCTAGTATGAGTGGTGATATAACCTGCCCATAAAGAGGCCTTTTCCTCATCAGAGCTAAAATACCATGATCCCAATTTCAGAAAGAATGTAGTGTTTGTCAAGATCATTTAGCACAAGAATATGCCTTGTTCGGGAGGGAAAAAATGCTTGACAAAGAGGTAAAGGCAAAATTACCCAGACCAGTCTTCTCAAGAGTCAAGATAGTTAGAGTTATATTGTTGTCATCAAAATGGGGATTGAATTGGAACTCACAAATAAATAATTTATGCATGTTGCCAACAACTGAATCCAGACAGAAAAATAGAAATAATATAGCTTTATGGAGTCAGACTGAAGGTTAAAAAATTCAAGAAAATGAACATTTAAAGTATTTTTCAACTTTAGTGATATTAATATTAAATACATATAATTTCATTCCTAATACATATATATATTTCATTTTACATATAAAATGACTGAGAATACCTTATAAACCATAAAAAATAATCAAACAATTGGAAAATTAAGGAAATAAATTTAAAATAAGTTGTAAAACAACTGCTGTATGAAATAAGTTCAGAATTCAGTTAAAAATGAATAGTACATTCAAACATGAATACCATCATAAGGTAGATAAGCCCAAGGCCAAAGTAGGGCTACATTGCTGCTTTTTAATATAGCTATAATGAATCCCAGCAATCAGAATAATGAAAAGGAAGATTCCAGAAATTATCTAAACAAATTTCCTTTGTTTTATTAAGAAGCTTAAACAACATGGCTTTAACTTGGTTGGGTTTATCATTTCTCTGATTTAATAATGTAAGACATAGATACAAACTGCTTTTGGATACAGAATGAAAAACACCCACTGAACTAGAATTTGAATAAAATGAGATTGCACCCTCTATGATTATTTGAAAATATAAATTAATTAATTGAAAAAAGTTATTGGTACTGTTCGTTACTATATTTACATCTGCTTCTATGCTGCTACATTCCAATTAGTTGAGCAAAGCAGGGATCAAGAGTTTAAATTATTAGCTATGAGTGAAACTACTTAATATCATATTAAAAATGTATTTTAGGGTTTGCTAATGTCTTTAAACGAAGTGGAAAAGGCAGGGACCCCTTTAGCATTTCATTGCAAGCTTTAAGGTTTTCATCAAAATGGTTCCTAGTTTTTTTCAGTGGAAGGACTAAAAACAACAGACCAACACAGAAAACTGACAAGTATCAGCAGAAAACAAAGCCAAAAATATTAGGCTCAGAATAAAATGGCACAGTGATGAAACTGACGTACCACACACTGATGTGTGACTTAATAAACTAATAGTTATTTCAGCTGCTTCAAAATTGCTTAGACATGTGGATAAACAACATAAAGAAAAAGATCAATTATTTTATTGTTCTGTCATTTCCAAAAGCTTCCTTATACACAAAAACCCATCAGATTTTTATTTTAAGGCAGCCATCCCTAAAAGTATAGCCCTTCAAAATCCATTAGGCTATCATTCCAAGGTTTCCTAATTGGAACTGTTAACTGCTTGAGTCTGTCTTAAAGAGGTGTGGGTAAATTATACACATAAAAAGAACATCCAGCAGAGCAAATCTTCCAAACTACCCAAGTGATAGTATAACCACTAAGATTTAGTATCAGAATTTTATTCTGTCAATTCCCCATGTTTATATGTGACATTATGATGAAAAGGTTAATGTTATATTGGTTTTATAAATAGGTATTTGATACAAGTTTAAAAAACTTCTCAGTAATATTTACCTTTCTCCCTAAGATTTTTGTTCCACTGTTCTTAAGACAGAGCATCCAATGGCATTATGTTAATTTGAAACAAGAGGTAAGAAATTCATCACAAAACCTCTGAAACTGTAATAGTAAGGAACCTTGGGATGTATCCTGGGAAAGAGATGTGCCCAGGGAACAATCAAATGAATGGGGGAAGCACACGGCTGCATAAGAAAAGAAGACATTCAGAAAGGATTCTAAGTAATCTGGCTGTAGAAAGAGATAACATAAGATTTGTATTATTAGACTTGCAAGGTTCTGTTATTGAAACCTTATAATAAAGCAGAATTAGCTCATCTGGTCTGTTTCTTGTTTGGCCTACCTGGAAAGGCTGGCAGAAATTTAAAAATTTATTATCTACTGTTGAACAGCTTACTGGTATATGCCTAGATTCCTCTAACAAGGCAGAGATCTAGAAGGATAAGGAAGGTTCTCCATTTTTGGTAAATAGCAATAGCAATAATACTGTGATTTACAGACTTATATATTGTGATTTCAGAGTCCTTATATTGCCCCCAACAATCTGGGTCCTCATTATGCCGAGTCAACCTTGAGCAGGTTGGGATTGAATTCCTACTGTGGGAGCTTGAGTGGCATAGGCGGCTAATGCCTCCTACTAAAGCAGCATTTAACATCCAGCTGCCTGCAATTACTGCGAGTTCAATTCTCACCAGGCCCAAGGTCAACTCAGCCTTCCATCCTTTCTAAGGTGGGTAAATTGAGTTTGTGGGGGCAATAAACTGACTTTGTATAAATATACAAAAGTATGAAGGCTATTGCTTAACGCATTGTAAGCCACCCTGAGTCTCCGGAGAAGGGTGGTATATAAATCAAATTTTAAAAAAAATATCCGAGTGATTTATTGTAGATTCCTAATAGTTGGTCCTACCATTAAGGGAGTGACAGTACTCTAAATCAATTTTAAGTGTCAAAATAAAAAGCAAATTGTTATGCCTGCCCACCTAACAACAGTGATATTTTAAAAGGTCATATTTTAAAAGGTCATATGCCATCCATAGAAACAAATATGGATAGAAGAGTCCAAATCAGCCTGTTGCTTCGTTCTAGTATTGAATAGAGAATCTTAAGCTAGTCAACTTCTCAGAGGCATCCTGTTCATTGCCTGCATATGGTTTTGCCCATGTCTTTCATTGAGGGATTTTGGGGTTCTATAAAAATTTTCAGGTTGGATTTCAATCAGCTCATTCAGAGAATGCAGGATGATCAATATACTTCTGAGACATAGGAACAAGTTAACAGCAGAAGCAATATCACTATGAAAGAGTAGAAAGTGTGATGAAGACAAATTTTTCAATGTAGTATATTTCAGGTGCTGTTGTAAAACATAACAGGAGAAACCTATTTCCTCTATTCTTTTTTGTATCACATTAAATCAGGGATCATCTACCTTTTGGACCTCAGGGACCACTAATTTCATAATTTTAAATCCCGTGGACCACCAAAAAATTTTCACGAACTACCTGTGGTCCTTAGTGACTGTTGCATTAAATTGTCTATATCGAGTCCTGCCTCAGCCATGAAAGCTAGCTGGGTGACCTTGGGATAGTCATTCTCAGTCCAACCCACTTCACCGGGTTGTTGTTGTGGGGAAAAATAGGAGAAAGATGTGTTGGATATGTTCACCACCCTGAGTTATATGTAAAAATAATAAATTATAATAATTTGTAAAAATAATAAAAGGTGGGATACAAACAAACACAAGATATCTACATATCCTGTATTTTTCTTCAATGTAGAGGCAAATGCCTGAAGGAAGCAAGGGCTGCCCTCTCAGGCATTTAATCCTAAAAAACAGACATTCATAGAATATGAAGGATCATTAGGCTCTTAAAGAGAAAATGAACTATGTATTATATTTGTGAGGAATTTCTGAAGCTTTTGAAAGTGAGCCATGAACATCATGCTTTGCAGTTGGTGAGAAAGCAGTTTTCCTTTCTCAACCCCAAATTTATATCAACAGATGATTCACAAGCTCCCAAACTGAGGAAGAGAAAAATGACTGCATCGACTCCTGAAGTGGTAGCATATTTTTTCCCTTCCTATATAGGGAGGGACAAAAGCTAAAACTATTCTACATCTGTCTTTCTTACTTTCTCTCTATCTTATGATTTTATTAACTAGTTATAAAAAGTTTATAAAAAGAGAAAAATCTCTATTAACTTAAGTAATATTTGCTCAATTAATATAAATTGCCACTCGGCGGGTTAAAAGTGTGTGTACTAACTAGGGGATTGCTCCGCAGCCCACTTGTTTCACAATCCACAGATACACTTGCCAAAGTGTACGATGCACTTTTGATGCTGAATACATGAAATGCAACAGTAACTATTTATTTAGATAGCACCATCCGGGAAGCAGAACTTTAAATAAAAAGTGAGCAGGTAACCGCTTCTATTCAGCGACTGGACACTTATAGAACTGCTGCGTTGGTTTCAACTCTGCTAGGAGGAAAAGGAATTGCTCCAACGACGACAACCAGAAAAGTGCCTTGTTTTAAATGTCCTTAGCAGTCCGAGGAGTGCACTTATTTCCCACACATCCCTGTGAAAGGTGTAGTTAAGAAAAACGCTTAAAAGAAAGGAATACCATTTTTCCCGAATCTCTTCCCTTTCCGCTTACCTTAGGGTTAAAATGCCTTGCCCTTCGCAGGCCAGGCCTTTCCTAACTCTGAAGTAGGTCCTGCTGCCTTTGTCCAAGTCTTCCTGCTGCTTCCCTCTCCGTCTTTTTCTCTCGCAGCCACCACCTCCTCCTCTGCCTCTTCTCATATGGCTAGATGCACTCCAGGCCTGCCATAGGGCAGCATTTTCTCCACGTGCTGCTTGCCTGAGCAGTGCCTGACTTCGCTCATTGGCTCACCTCCCGTGGGCAGAACACCGTACGCTTAGGGGGGCGGAGCGGGAGAGAGTTGCAAAGCTTAATGGGAGTTGCAGTTTTTTTTTTTTAAATTTGTGACTTTTCGACTTTCATCTCGTGTGGAGGCAGTAGGGGACCGGGAAACCGAGGACAAGTTGTTTTAGGGTGGTTTTATTTTAAAATACCCCTTTTCTATCATTGTAAAGAGTATTTGTTTCACTAATTTTATCAATGGGGAAATTAATGCAAAAACTCAGTTACATTTGAAAAGAGATCTTCGGAGCGTCTCATCTTTAGAAATAAATAAAAGCTGCTTCTAAACGTGTTGGAAATCCCAGTGCTTGCGCAAAAACATCTCTCTTTTTTCTTTCCAATTATAAAATTATAATTTTACTACTAGTTATCTGTGTTTTAAATAAGTATGAGTGAGAGTACAACTAAACTGTGCATCGTTTACCTTCCCCCCCCCCCCCACTTTTTCATTTCATCCGCAAAGGTTTCTACACAACAGTCCTTTAAATTTCCAGGAAATTTAAAAACCAAGCAGAAGGCAGCAAAAATACTAGCAATGATTCCTTGTTAAGTAGAAACAGCCGAATAGTAGCAGTTGCAGCCAATCTGCTCTCTGGTAGTCATAGTCAATTATTAGCAAAAAACAAGGGTGCTGAACTAGGTGACCTGCTTTTTATAAACAAAATGTGCTTTCGGAATTATCCTATAGAAGAAATCCTATGAACAATATTGTAGGTGATTAATTTTTCTTTTTGTCATTGTCTTCTCACAATTACATGAATGAATTTATATATATTTATATATATTTATATATTTATATATATATATATATATATATATATATATATATATATATATATATATATATATATATATATATATATATATATATATATATATGTAGGTCTTTGGTTATTCGGGTCTTCTCCCGCGTAGAATTGGAAGTATCTTGGCGACGTTTCGATGAAGTCTCATTCGTCATCTTCAGGCTGGTGTTCTCGGCTTCGTTCTTCCAGGAGCAAAGTTCTTTCTTGCTCCTGGAAGAATGAAGCCGAGAACACCAGCCTGAAGATGACGAATGAGACTTCGTCGAAACGTCGCCAAGATACTTCCAATTCTACGCGGGAGAAGACCCGAATAACCAAAGACCTACATACAAACACCCGCGAAAACCTCAGAAAACATATATATATATATAGTCTACATATCTGATGCATTGAACTGTGATTCATAAAAGTTCATGCAATGATACATTGGTTAAGATTTTTAAAAAGGCACAAAGTTATTCATTTTTGTTTGGGGACAGTATTGCCATTGGTCTTATCATTGGGCAGAGGGAGAAAGTTTTCTTGCAAGGACAAGGTTGCTCAGTGATTTGTCTTATGAGATTTTCTTCTTTAGGTGTCAAAATAATTTAATAATTAATTTCTAAATATGAAACTAAAGAAAGTTAGCTACTCTACCCCAAGCAGCAAAATGTCTTAGCTAACTGTGTGTGGTTGTTTGCAAAGGCAATTTAACCACTAAAATTGTTTATTTTAAATGTAGAAAGCCCCAGCCCAGCCCAGATTAAAATATTCTTTATTATTAATATTAAAAAGAGGCAGAATATTATATTTCCTCAAGGGAGAAATGGGGAAACATGTTCTTAAAGGCAGAAAGCATCCCCATCTTCCTGTATTGGAAAACAGCCTCAAGCAGAAGAAATTGGTCTTTTGGAATGGAGATTTGTATCCATTTAGGAAGACTGGGCTAATCTATTCATAAATAAAACTCACAAGAGGTTTGAGTTGATGGGATTAAAATCTACATTCCCCCAAATTCTAAGGGCAGGACCTTTAGGACATAATAAGATTTACTCACCACTATTAGAATAATAAAAGACAGGAGTCTCACTACATTGCACAACCCGCCTCCCAGAGCATCTCAATCAAAAAATCCCAGAACCCTATAAAGATCGATCCACTCACTGAGCCATTTTGTCAGCCACCCCAGAAACATCCTGCTGTTGCTGAAGTTTCTGGCATTCAAATAAATAGTGACCTTCTTTCCAATCAGCCAGTCTCCATTTTATTATTTCTGCCGGCTTAGAACAGGACTGGATTTTTCTTCCTACATAAATAATAGAATAATTAAGCCATCTTGCTAAAAGAATATTGAACTGATGTGAATAATGGCTTAGCCATATTATTTCTTTTTCTGTCCATTTATAAAATGGGAAATATAATGCAATGCCTATGTGAAGAAAATATGAAATCTCCAACTTCAAAATAAATTCAGATCTCTAGTTACCTTAGGCAAATCAAAAATACAGCCTTCTGGTATAATTAAATTAGAACAGACTTCCAGAATTTCAGCTAATATTTAATTTAATTTAATTTAATTTAATTAATTCAATTTATATGATGCCCCTCTCAGAAGACTTGGGGCGGTTCACAATACATTTTAAGAATCATTATAAAAAAACATTTAAAAATTAAAAATATTAAAAGCATTAAAAACTCATTCACGCCATTCATGGCCAGATCTCGCCAGATCACAAGAGCGAGATCAACAGCCCGAGGCCTGCTGGAAAAGCCAGGTCTTCACCGCTTTTTGGAAGGCCAATAGGATGGGGATGATCCGGATCTGAAATCATGGTCTATCTTACAGAATTACTGTAAGAATTTCTTTAAAAATGTGCTGTTGTAAAAGTGAAAGTAATGCACGAAGCACTACTAAAACTTCCCTAATAACAGTTAGCAAAATTGCCAGACACATTTTTGTTTAGAGAGGTGACTGGCTGATTTCTTTCAAGAACCAAACTGCATAAAATCTGTTAAATGGGGTAAAAGACAAACATTTGAAGCTTGAATAAAACAAAAATTGTCAGTTTATGCTTCTAAATGTGTTACGGAATTGGTACATAATTTGGCTGTCTAATGCTTCATTAATATTTGCAATGTTCAGATCACAGGATAAACTCCTACATCAAAAGAATAATAGGATTGCAAATAACAATTCGTAACTTGCAAATATACTCCCACAGCACTTCACTGTTGCTGATTCTGATAAATGCAAGTTGTTTTCCACAGGGTTTTTTTCTTTTTTAATTTGAAAAGAAAGGTGTGCTGTCTAGATAGGTATCATACATGACAATGTCAGGTAGGCAATCCAATTTGGCAAGAGAGTGAAAAAAGTCCTTGTATTGCTACTCATTTGCACAAAGAGGAGGTACAAGAGTGAATAGATGGGAGCCAACATGTTTTATTGGCTCAAGTGTGTGATTAATCTATTGTGAGAGCACTAAATGAATGACCTGATTGTTAATTAACCTGTAAGGGTTAGATACAGCCAAGGGGTGGGTTCTACTTACCTTTACTACTGGTTTGCAACGGGGCAGGACACGTGCTCTTCTGCGCATGTGCAGAAGTGTTCTGATGATGTCAGGGTCAGTGAGTAGAACCTCCTTCTGGTTTTACTACCGGTTCTATAGAACCGGTCCGAACCAGGGGCAACCCACCACTGATATAGCCCCAGACTGAAATTTCACAAGATCAGTTGCCTTATCAAAATGCTAAGTCAGTGAGATGCCTGTTCTTTCCATATCTATAGCACTTCTTCATGAAAACGATTTGGAGAAAAATAATCAGCTTAAAAAATACATGTTTCTGTTAGAAAACTCAGTGCAAAGGTCTAATGGAGCAAGACAGAGTTCTCAAATATTGACTAGGGCTACGGTGACTGAGCCAGGACTGCCACTGAATATCTGATCAATAGAAAGAAGCTAGGAAATGCAAGAAACTTTTATCAGTACTTTATTAAGTATATCCTAGAGAAAATGGGCAAGGAGTCTGCAGTCTAGATATAGCGTGTGATTATAAGGAGATCTGACCGGAATATGCTTGACATGGTTATATGTGTATTAATACAACAGGACCATTCACTGCCAAGGAAATCTAGCCAAGATACCATTAAAGTATTAGCTGAAGTGGCATATAATGATTACATTTCCATTAAATGAAATGTCAAATATGGTTCTAATAAGCCGCATATCTTTTTTTGGTGCAGCAGATGACTTGGCAAACTGATTTCTTCATTGTTTTTTTTAATTTTGGCTAGTATCCCAGCCATTTTTGCAAAGGCCAATATGCTGACATTTTGTGCATATGTTTTTTTTTTAAAAATCTTCAGTTTAAGAAAAAATCCATGTAGTTTTCTTAATAACAATGTACAGGTAATTCTTGATTTATGACCATAATTGGAACCACGATTTCTATTGTAAGTCCATGCAAGCAAACTGTCATGTGAGTGAACTGACATATGAAAGCAATCCGGCACTCCCCATTGCAGTCGTTAACTAAGAATCATGAGTCATTAGCTAAATATTTGTCCCAATCCAAGGCATACTGGGCAGCTCTTGGGTTGCTTGACATGTCATTCTTTTGCCCTCCAGCCTACCCTAGCAAGCCAACCATCAGGCATTTTTTTATTCCTTACCAGTATGCCTTACTTCACTCCCCATCCCACCCCAAGCAATGATTGGCAAGCAATCATTTGTCCTGCTGCTTTCTCTCCCAGTTCCTTGCACCAACCTTTCATCTTTTGCACCTGGCAAAAAGGGTCCAAAAAGGAGGCAGCAAAGGCAGTGAAAAGGATCTGAAAAGGAGGCAGTTAAGTCAGAAAGGTACTTTTGCTTCAGCTGCAGTGGCTGGGCACAAAAGGTAAAAGATTGGTGTTGGAAACTTGAAGAGAAGATAGCTGGAGGAGCTCTGCAATTCTGGGCTGCTTATTGCCTGCAAAGTCAAGGTGCAACATGGCAAAAGGGCAGAGATGGGGAGAGGAGATAGGCAGGCAGGGAAGTTGAAGCATCCCTGTGGTTGTAAATGCAGGTGCCTGAATTTTAATCACATGATCATGAAGGTGGTACAACAATCATCATTTTGGGTATGAGTCATAAGTCAATTTTTTAGCCATCATAATTTCAAATGATCTCTGAAAAATGGCTGTAAATTAAAGGTTATCTGTATGAGTTCACCATTGCCTTCTTCCAGGATATTTTCTGATCTTCTTACTGTAACTTACAGTCCTGAGTTTTTCTTAATTCAAGAATGAATTAAGTAGATTGGTCTTAATTACAATCAGATGAAAACCAATTTACATTAGCAATATTATAGTTTCAAGTTGTCTTGTGATTTATATTCTAAAAACTCATCTTAATTTCTTGCTGTTGCTCTTTTCTTGTATTTATTGATATTCTTTACTGAGATATCTTTTGCCAAGAGATCTGCAGGATCAAAAGCTTACGTCAAAACGACAAAACCAGTGTCATGCCATTATAATGCAAGCTCTGCTTGTGTAGTGTGATGTCATATACAGAATGAAATAGTTCCCCTAAGCCCAGAAGCCATGAGAGGGGGCTCCAAATTTGCAGACAAATTTCACTGTGTTGTGGGTCAGCAGCCTGTGCAGATTGTACCAGATTCTGACAATGAGGAGGCTGGTGTGGTGCTGCGCCAGCAGTCTGTGGAGCTGGCGCTCGAGTCGGACAGTTGAGGAGGCTGGAGAAGATGTGGTGCCAGAGGCAGGGATTCAGCCAGGGTCTACAGAACCTCCAGAAGCTTCTTTAAGTGAAGAGGACGAACAGGAGGAGCCTCTTCTCAATGCATGGGTGCGCAGAGCTGCCAAAAGGCAGGAGTGGCTCCTCAAGAGGAGGTCTCCCCGAGAGTAACCATGAGGCTAATTGGCCACTCCCTTAGCCTATTTTAGAAGGAACGCTGCTTGCAATAAGCTGTAGAGAACAACTTTAGTTCACTCTCCTTCGCGTCTGGATTCTCTGCAAAATTGCTTCTGGGCTTTCTGCCAACTCTAGTAAGACTGTGATTACCTTATCTTAGAATTCTGGTAGGCTGTTAAGACAGTTTATTAACAATATTTAATTGATAAAGACTAAGTTATTTAAGTAAAATAAGCTTTGTATAGAATTTGTGTGTGCTGCGTTCTTTGGGGTCCATAGCTGGGGCAGAACACACTGTTGCATATCCACACCCATCCCACTCCCAACTTGCTTTGCTCTCATAGAGGAAAAAAAGAGCAAAAAACCCAAATCATCTCTTAAAACAAGGCATTGTCATAGGTTCAGACATATTTTCTTATGTGAAGCTACTTTTTAATTAGTTACAACATGACAAATGCCATTCACATTTTCATAATTTAGACTGAACTGCCCTGCCCATAAATGACAAATTGTTTAGAATATGGCGGACCTCCTATTGTTAGGGTATGACCTGTCCTAGAGACCAAGTTAAAATCAGTTCTTGCCATAGGCATCTGCCAGAGGACAATGAAACATGTATTGTGATATCATGGCACAGCTTATGTTCATGCATCTAGCACCAGGACATAAGTACGAAAGATCAGAGTTTGTTTTGAGAAATTGGAGAGCCTTTCTCAATCTGTATATGCCAAACGTGTTGGGACTACAAGTCATGGTTTCTTCTACAGAAGTCTTGTTGGTTGAGGTCTAGGAGTTGCAATTCTATGCATGAGAAATGGGATGATGGAGACAGTTCTCACACTTATGACTATTGTAGCATTTTCATAGTCATGCAATCAAACTTCAGACGCTTGTCAACTGGCATATATTTATGATGGTTGCAGCATCCTTGAGTCCTGGAATTGTTGTGTGCAATCTTCCTAGAGAGCTTCTGATAAAAGCAAAGTCAATGGGGGAAGCTAGAATTTGCCTAATGACTGCATGATTCACTTAACAACTCTAGTGATTTGCTTAACAACCATGGCAAAAAGGCCAAAAAATGGAGAATGACTCATTTAACAACTGCTTTGCTGTGCAATGGAAACTTTGCCCTCAATTGTGATAATAACTCAAGAATTATCTATATAGATTAATTAAAATTAAAATTAAAATTAAATAACAAATGTAGTTAGTTTTAGCTGAAAGAACTTCCAGATTGCATTTGAATGTTATGAAATATCTTAGGTATAAATAATAAACTTAGATATTTCAACACATCTGGAATAACCAGTTGGACTGTTGCAAATTGAAGGTACAACTTTCCCAGCCTTAAAAGAACAAACCGAACTGGTTCTCTATCTTAATCAATTAGAGTGTCAGAGTGAAGTAAACTTTCCTTTTGTGATCAAATACAATTATATTCACAACTGTTGAAAACGGACGTTGGCTTACCTGAACGTCCCTTTTAGGTGTGCTGCAACCACAATCCATAGGTGGGGAACAGTCAACCAATCCTGACAGACACTGAGTGAAAAAATTCTCATCTTCTTCTTCTTCGTGCTGTGACCACGCCTACAAGTCCCATGGTCCTTCAGTCTTTGTCACGAAGGCGCAGCCATCTATCAAAACATAACTGAACAACAAACATTAGTCCCAACTCAACCTCCCAGTTCCGGAGCAGGAAGCCGAAAGGGTGGGAATGGATTGTGGTTGCAGCACACCTAAAAGGGACGTTCAGGTAAGCCAACGTCCGTTTTCCAGTGTGCTGCTCCCACAATCCATAGGTGGGATATACCCAAGTTCATGGACCCTGGGCGGGAGGTTGACTGCTCCCCGAACCAGAATCAGTGATAACAGCCTGCAACATTCTCCGGCCAAAAGAGGCTTCTGCAGAAGCGTAAGAATCTATTTTATAGTGCCGGATAAATGGTGTAGCTGAAGTCCACGTCGCAGCCCTACAAATATCAAGGATGGAAGCTTGCGTCGCTCAATTAGCTGAAGAGGCAGCACTGCGAGTTGAATGCGGAAGAATCTTGCCCGGCAACGGTTTCGCCTTAAGTTCATATGCAGTGCATATACAGGCTTTGATCCAACGCCCCACTGTGGCAGGTGAAATCTTCCGTCCCATCGAAGCCGGGTGAAACGATACCAGCAATGCTTCTGTCCTTCTGAACGACTCAGTGCAGCAAATATGTTTCAGAGCCCGCCTCACGTCCAATCTGTGCCACTTCCGCTCAAGATGATGTTTGGGAGCTGGACAAAAATCTGGTAAAACCAGCTCCTGGGCTCTGTGGAAAAGAGAGTTCACTTTCGGAGTAAAGGATGGATCTAGTCGTAAAACCACGGTGTTCTTGTGGAAAATACAGAGATCCTTCCTAACAGATAATGCAGACAACTCTGATACCCTCCGAGCCGAGGTAATGGCTAGAAGGAATGCCACTTTAAATGACAGGTGTTTGAGTGTGATGGAACCTAACGGCTCAAAGGGTGGTTCTGTTAGGGATTGTAGCACAAAGAGAAGATCCCATGACGGATATCTGTGCACAGTTGGAGGACACAAATTATTTGCCAGTGGAGGAAACTGCTGATCAACGGATGGTGAGATAGCGACTTATAAGGGGGGCAAGACAATACAGTAGACAAAGCAGCTGCTTGTCGGCGCAGAGTTGAGGGCGCGAGTCCCTTCTTCAATCCAGCCTGTAGGAACCCCAGAACAATAGGGACATCAGTGGACTTAGGGTCAAAGGAATGGTCTGCGCACCACACACAAAACGCCCTCCAGGAAGCCTCATAGATTCTAGAAGTAGAGGGTCGTCTGGATGCTTGAATAGTATCAATCACCTCATCGGACAGTCGACCCCTCCGCAGGATGGACCTCTCAAATGCCAGACGGTTAGGCGTAACCACTGGGGCTCCGGATGAAGAATGGCTCCTTGACCCAGAGAGATCCGCTGTGGAGGAATCTCCAATGGACGAGATGCCGACAGTGCCACCAAGTCTGCATACCATTGCCTTCTTGGCCAATTGGGTGCCACAAGTAGAAGATCTGCTTTTTCTGACACCAATTTTCGAATGACGTTGGGTATGAGGGGAAAGGGAGGGAAGGCGTAAAGCAGTCCCGACAGCCAGCGGCAACTCAGGGTGTCGTAGTCTTCCGCCAGAGGGTGGAGATACCTGGTCACAAAACGAGGAAGCTGTGCGTTCCGATGGCTCGCGAACAGGTCCACGCTCGGAAGCCCGAATCGATCCATGAGTTCTTGGAAGAGGTTCGGGTGGAGTTGCCATTCGGCAGGGTCGATCCTTTCCCTGCTGAGCCAATCCACGCAGGTGTTGTCTACTCCGGATATGTGGTCCACTACGATGGACCGTAGATGGTGTTCCGCCCACCGGAACAGTCTCCCTGACTCCAACATCAATGATTTCGAGCGCGTTCCCCCTTCGCGGTTGATGTGAGCTTTCGCGGAGGTATTGTCTGTCCGGACCAGCAAGTGGGTTCCCTCCAGAGTCGATTGGAAATGAAGAAGAGCCAATCGAACCGCTCTCAATTCCAGAAGATTGATGCTCTTCAACTTTTCCTCTGGAGACCACCGACCTTGTGCTACCTGATGTGAAAGGTGTGCACCCCAACCGTGTAAACTGGCATCGGATGTGAGAACCAGACGGTCCAATTTGAGGAAGTGACATCCCCGGTTTATCGCTGGCGAGAGCCACCATCGGAGGGAACTTCGGACCTGCGAGGGAAGGATGATTTTCCTGGACGATGTGCTGCGGCCTGTCCTCTGATGAGGCAAGAGATGCCAGTGAAGGGGCCTGTAATGGAACCTGGCCCAGGGTACAATGCCGAAAACTATTGGGAAAGACACTATCTTTCCCAATAGTTGAGATAGGGAAAGAAGAGAAGTGGACCTGTGAGGGAGAACCTGGGAGATGATTCCTGGATACTGCGAACCCTGTCGGGAGAAGTTACACTTGTCCATTCGTGGAGTCTACTATCGCTCCTAGGTGAAGGATGCTCGTGGCCGGAGTCAATTGACTTTTGGACAGGTTGATCGTAAAACCATGGAGCTGAAAATAGTCTATCACTCGAGCTAGGTCTTGGCCGGCGAGTAAAGGGGACGACGATAGAACAAGGATATTGTCCAGGTAACATAGCACCCTGACTGGAAGGGAGCGTAAAGCTGCTGCCACTACTGCTACCAGCTTGGTGAATGTCCTGGGGGCGGACGATAGACCAAAGGGCATGGCACAGTATTGGTAATGGTATCCCGCATATTCAAAACGTAGGTAGCACCGATATAGATATGTACATATCTACATCGGGACATGTAGATATGCTTCCCAAGGGTCCACAGATTGCATCAGGTCTCCCCTCCTGATGCCTCCCAGGATGGAACGAAGGGAGTGCATCTTGAACCTTCGATATTTCACTGACAAGTTCAAGGTCTTTAGATTGAGTACGCCTCTCCAGCCCCCCGAAGTCTTTCGGACTAGAAACAGTACCGAATAAAATCCGGCGCCCTGTTGGTGTAGAGGGACAGGTTCTATGGCCCGTATTGCCAACAAGTGACGAATTTCCTCGTCCATTTGAGATCGCATGAGTGGCGAGGAAGAGATTGGACAAGGCATGAACCGTCTCGGAGGGGTTCCCGTAAACTCGATCAAAAGGTCATGAGCAATGGTATGAAGGATCCAGTTGTCTGACGTTGAGCGCACCCATCGGTGATAGAATTGTTGTAGGCGGCCTCCGATGGGAGCAGGAGACTGGGCGTCACTTGCCACGTCAGAAGGGCTTGTAACCAGTTCCGCGATCTGACTTCCTGTTCGATTGTTGTGACCGGTTTCGCTCCCTGAATTGTTGTCGCTCCTGAAAACGGTCACTGTGGTATCCTGACGATCTTTGAGAATAGGACCCCCCTGGTCCGGAGTAGGATCGAAAAGGCTGCCTCTGAGCAAAAGGGGTGTAACGACGCTCAGGTCTCCGGTAAGAGGATGGCAGAATCTTCCTCTTATCTTTGTCCTCTATAAGAAGAGGATCCAGGGCGGAACCCAATAACTTAGAACCTTCTAATGGGGCAGCCGCCAACTTCCATTTAGCCTTTGCTTCTGTTTTCCAATTACAAAGCCAAAACAAATGCCTGGATATCACGGTGGAAGCAAGCATGCGAGAGGCAAACTTGGCCGAATTCAATGAGGCATCTGCCGAATATTCAGTGGCCGCCACTATTTTGTAAATATCCTGGTGCCATCTTTTCTCTTCCAGTGGAAGGCACTCCTGAAGCTGCCTGAGCCATATCAACGCCACTCTATTGAAGAACGATGTAGCGGTGGCCATCTTAATAGCCCAGGCTGCCGCCTGGTGTGCCTTGCGGAAAGAGAGTTCTGTTTTCCGCTCCTCGGATTTAAGTACGTCCAACGCATCAGTCGACATAGACGACGTAGTCGATAGATTGGCCACTGGGGCGTCAATCGATGGTAAGGATAGCAGATTATTAAGCTCCGGGGCTGCACAGTACAGTTTTTTGTCGAGGTTACTAGGGGCCATGAGAGCACCCGGTTGAGTCCAAGGGGCCCGGATCACATCTTGAAAAAGTTGGGGACAAGGAATAAAATCCTTGTCTGGTTTAGATGGATTGAACAGGGAATCGTGAGGTCCCGCAGTAGTGTGGGATTCCGTTGTCGTTTTATCTTTCCCTAAATTCGTGGTTAGCCGGGTCTTATGAAGGAGGGACTTAAACATTGATGGTTTAAAGAGACCTGTAAATACAGGAGCGTCTGGAGTGAGGCCCTCATCCTCGGATAGAGCCACATCCTCGGGAAATTCTTCCCCTTGGTCAGACTCCGCAGATGACTCCTGGTCATAACGATTGGGCGAACAGGTCCTGCTCGAAGAGACCTTTGGAGCTTGTGGTGGAGGGAACAGAAATTGTTGTTGTGGCAGCATGGACTGTTGCATACCTGCTGCCAGAATGGACGACAGTGCCGAAGACAACAAATTGGGAAAGTCAAATTGCCCTCCCCTAAAGGTGCCATCAGGTGCCTGAAGGCCTGCAGCTGTGGGCGTGAAAGTAGCTTCTGGAACGTTACGATGTGAAGATGTGGAAGCACTGACACCAACAGATGAGACATCTGGCAAAGATACAGACACCCCCTTGGCCAAGCCAGAAAGGGACCCCCTCATTGGCGGTTGTGTTTGAGATAAGAGAGGAAGTGCAGCAGATGACCCCTCGCTAACAGGTGGTGCAGTATTCTCCCCCAGCTGCAATGAACCCTGCAGGGCCCTCTTGGCCTTGTCATATTGTCTCTCTAGCGCCTTGTGGCATCTCAAAGCATCTTTATCAGTCTTAGAATGTTTGGGGTTTCGGCTAGAAGAACCAGCGCACTTCCCTGTCCGCTGCTTCTGGGCCTTAGGGGATCTGGGCGGTGATTCCTCATGTTCAATGTCGGAAGACAAGGAGGAGTCTGCCATTTTATCACCGGTAGATTTTCAATCTGCAGCAGAATAACTGCAAAGCCCCCAAATTCAGGCCTTTCAAGCCCCCCCCTGCTGTTGCAATGCAAACAGTCACGAAGAGGTGGTAATTTGAGCCCTCCCAATGAAAGGGCAGCCCACTTAGCTGTAGCGTGGCGCTGACTGCAGTCCTCAGTTTCAGCACAGATGGCAGGAGAGCAGGCACACCTCCTGGCAGCAAGCACAGTTCCAGCCAGTCAAAAATAGTGCCCAGAATTCTGAGGCCTCAGCAAACTGCAGAAAATAGGCCTTCAAAATGGCGGCCGCAATGAATAGGGCAAACAAAATGGCGGCCGCTGTTGTCAGGCTCCTAGCCAGCAGTTAAAATGGCGGCCGCTATGAAGCTGCAGTCAAAATGGCGGCCACTGTTGCCAGGCCTACCTTGCCAGCTTCCAAAATGGTACCCGCTATGAAGCTGCGGTCAAAATGGCAGCCGTTGTTGCCAGGCCTGCCTTGCCAGCTTCCAAAATGGCAGCCGCAATGTAAAAATGCCCCCAAAATGGCGGCCGCAAGCTCTGACGATGATCTAAATAGATCGGAGCGATACATGCTGTGGCGCCTCGCCACAAGGCTGCTCGAAGCGCTGTTCCACCTCAGAGCCGGTAGGATCCCCTACGAAGCTCCGAGCCGCTAAACTAATGAGAGCAGGGGAAAAGGTGCGGGGAAACTAGCCAGTTCACCGGCAGCTTCCCAATGGCACCACCGGCTAAATTAAACGATTGGCTCTGCCCCGAAGGGTCAGAACACCGAGGCTGCGGCCTGAATCACCCCCTGAGGTGACAGGAGAGGCGAGGGGGCAGCCTGGAGCCCCAGGACAGCCTCCCAAACCTCAGCAGCAACAGAAATCTTCGCTCTCCCACGAGTAACAAGGAAAATTATTCAAAAATAAAGTAAATTAAATCTAAACGCAACTAAAATCGCAACTTTGAACAGCACAAAGCCCACTACAGTCCTGTCAGTGACTGAGTGAAAAAAGACTGAAGGACCATGGGACTTGTAGGCGTGGTCACAGCACGAAGAAGAAGAAGATGAGAATTTTTTCACTCAGTGTCTGTCAGGATTGGTTGACTGTTCCCCACCTATGGATTGTGGGAGCAGCACACTGGAAAAGTTGTCTTGGTGTCTTTGATAGCTGCACCTATAACAAATAATTTTGTGAGAGCTTCCTGGATATAGGGGAGGCTCTTTATACACTTGGCACATATAGAACTGGTGTTTATTAACAGATTAACACACATGCACATCTCTTGATTTCTTCATCCTTTATTACAATATACATAGGATTATTAGACCAAGGCTATACAAACATCTGGATAAAAAAAAAACCCAGAAGAGTAATTTCTTTTTTTTTTAATTGAAAAAGTTTTACAATACAATTTTTATCCCCCTTTCCCCCCACCAATTCCCCCACCCAACTACCACCCCCTCCCTTTCCCTCCCTTTCCCTCCCCCCTCCCTTCTGACTTCCTTTGCTAACCAATCATATATATCAATCAACATCAAACAAAAAAAATAGGTGAGATCCAGATAAAAATATAATAAATTTAACATTAAGTAATAAAGAAAATTAATCTAAGCTTCTAATACCCTCTTTTACCCCGTTAATTCAAATATATAATAACCATAAATCATTTCCTCCAGAACTGAGAACGATCCCCAACCTCCGGACTTTTCGTCGGGCCCTGAAAACGTATCTTTTCCAGCTTGCCGGTCTAGCCTGATCCCCGTTGAATTTTAAAATTTTTAGTGTTTTAGGGTTGTTGTATTTTAAGTATTTAATTGTTTTTAACTGTCAGCCAAAGTTTATATGGATTTTAAAGATTTTTAACTTTTGTATACTGTATTTTTATTCGGCTGTTCACCGCCCTGAGTCCGCAAGGAGAAGGGCGGTATATAAATCCAATAAATAATAATAATAATAATAATAATAATAATAATAATAATAATAATAATAATAATAATAATAATAATAATAATAATTTGTAAGAACTTACAGCAGTCTAACAAATATAACAAATATATAAAAACTAATTTTGAGCATCATAAATTTTCAGAATAATAATATAATGTAAATGTTTAACATTAAATATAATTCCAAATATTCAGTCTTAGTAATATTATTTTAAAAATAATATAAAATCCAAATAATACATCATAAATTTTTAAAATTAGATAAAGTAAAGCTAGTCTATCAGGTATACAAACTTATTTTTAGCATTATAATTTATCTAAATATTAATATAGTAGGTATGAATGTATAACATAATAAAAATATAAATTCAAATATTTAATAAAATAATTCATAGATATAATTATGAATCAAATACTAGTTGAAACTTCTTATTTTGATATTTATTCCGCATATACTCTACCCATTTCTTCCACTCCCTAACAAAGGCTTCATGGATCCTGTCTTTTAGGTATGCAGAAATCTTAGCCATTTCTGCAAAATTAGACATCTTCAATATCGATTCCTCTATAGTAGGTACACTATCTTTTTTCCAGTATTGACCAATCAGTAGTCTAGCTGCAATAATCATATATAAGATCAATCTCGTTTCAGTCGGTGAGCAATCCTTAACTATCCCCAACAAAAAAAACTGAGGAGAAAAATTCAAGCTTCTTCTTCAAAACGTTCTGCATAACCCACCAAAGTTTAATCCAAAATGCTTTCAGTTTTCTGCACGCCCACCAAATATGAAAATATGTTGCATCCAAACAATCACACCTCCAACATTTAGATTGAACATTTGGATACATACATGATAATTTTTTGGGATCTAAATGCCATCTATAAAACATCTTATAAAAATTTTCCCTCACATTCTGTGCTTGTGTAAATTTAACATTCTGGACCTAGATCTTTTTCCATGTTTCCAACATTACTGGTTCTGCAAAATTTTGTGCCCATTTTATCATACAATCTTTAACTAATTCACCCTCTGAATCTCTTTCTAACAATAAATTGTACACTCGCTTAATATGCATCGGCCCTTTACATTTTATCTGAGTCACCAAATCTTCTTCATGTAACATTAGTCCAATTTTCTGATCTTCTCTCCATCTCGCCTGAAGTTGAAGGTACTGCAACCAAGTTAAGTTCGTCCCTTCTTCCAACAGAGTGTTCAAAGGTTTCAAACTCCATCTGCTCCCGTCATTAAAAAGCATCTCTTTGTATAAAATCCCCCCGAGTGACTTTATATTTGGCATAATCTGCCCAAGATCCAACCACAAAGGTATTTTATAATCCAATTGAAACTGGTGCTTCTTCCAAACTCTCATCAAAGCATATCTCAAAATGTGACTTTTGAATACCCTGTCCAATTTATCTTCATAGAATAAGTATGCATGCCAGCCAAATTCCAAGTCATGGCCTTCTATATTCAAAATTTCTATTTTCGTTGTACCAAACTAATCACCCACTTGTGTCAGCACTGCTGCCTCATAATATAAACGTAAGTTTGGAACTTTGAGGCCACCTCTTTCATGAACATCTTGCATGATTTTAAGTTTAACTCTTGGTTTTTTCCCATTCCAAATAAATTTGTTTAGACCTGCTTGCCATTCCATCAATATCTTATCACTTTTGAGCACCGGAATCATTTGAAATAAAAACAAAAATCTAGGTAGAACGTTCATCTTAATAGTGGCTATTCTGCCAAGTAAAGATAGTTGCAGTTTCTTCCAAGTTTCAAGGTCCTTTTGAATCTTGTGCCATAATTCCTCGTAATTATTTTGAAAAAGTTTTATATTAGAAGCTGCAACCTGAACTCCTATTTCACCTTTGTAGCTATTTCAAAGCCTGCCAACCTTTCCAGTTCACTCCCTTGTGGTTCCAACATATTTTTAACTATCATCTTAGCCTTTTTCTGGTTCAGACTAAAACCTGAAACCAAACCGTATTCCTCTATAATGTTTTTCATCTGTATGATTGATTCCAAGGATCGTGTTAGGGTAACAACCAGATCATCTGCGAATACTTTTGTTCTGTAATCTTTTTGCCTTACAACTATTCCATTCAAATTGTTAGAGTCCCGTAGAGAATTCAACAACACTTCTAAAGTTAAAATGAACAACAATGGGGATAGCGGACAACCTTGTCTAGTTCCTTTCTGTATATAAAAATTAGTAGTTAAACTCCCATTAATAACAATTTGTTCAGTCTGTTAAATTGCTGAAATCGCTTGTATAAACTGGTCCCCAAAATCCATTTTATGAAAAGTCTTTTTTAGAAAATCCCAGTTGACTCCATCAAAGGCTTTTTCTGCATCCAAAAACACCAGCACAGCAGGGATCTGTTTATCTTTTCAAGATATTCCAATAAGTCTATAAGTTGCCTCACATTGTCCTTCATATGTCTGCCTTCTATAAAACCTGCTTGATCATCGTGAATCACCTCTTGGATAACTGACATCAGTCTGTTGGCTAATACTTTTGCAAAAATTTTGTAATCCGTGTTCAGGAGAGATATTGTTCTAAAATTTTCTGGTTTTGTAGAACCCTCTTCCTTTGGTATCAGTGAAATAAAAGCCGTCTTCCATGAGGGGGGTATTTTGCCCCCTTGCTGTGTACTACAGAACAAGTCCTTAAGATGCTCAACCAATTCTGATTGTAAAGTTTTATAATATACTGCTGTCAAACCATCCGTCCCAGGAGCTTTAGCTAGTTTCAGTTGTTTTATTGCAAATATAATCTTTTCACATGTTATAAATTGATTCAGTCTATCATTTTGTTCACTTGAGATTTTTGTAACCCTCTTCTTATCAAGATATTCATCAATAAGATCCTTTTTAATATTATCAGCATGAT
Source organism: Coluber constrictor foxii (assembly GCA_038048745.1). Taxonomy (NCBI): domain Eukaryota; kingdom Metazoa; phylum Chordata; class Lepidosauria; order Squamata; family Colubridae; genus Coluber; species Coluber constrictor. The sequence continues at coordinate 80,822,406 of CM075961.1, forward strand.
ATAATTTAGAATAATAATCTAAAAAAGCTTGGTGTATTAAGTTCTGTTGAAAAACTTGTTTACCTTTATACTCAATAGTATCAATTATACGAGAGCTTTGTTGTTTTCTCAAGGTGTAGGCCAGCTATCTACCAGGTTTATTAGCATTACAAAAAGTATTATGTTTGGCAAATTGCAAATTAGTTGCCGTCTGATCAGCCATCAATATTTGAAATTGATCTTTCAAAAGTTTTATAGTTTGCTGTAGTTTCTCATCAGTCAGATTTTTTATATGCAATTGTTCTTTTTCCTTTATTTCTGACTCCAGTTCTATTCTTGTCTTTTGTCGTGTTGACCTATACTTAGAGTTCATATAAATCAGTACACCTCTCATATAAGCCTTACTTGCATCCCAGACAATTTCAATAGGTATGCCCTTATTCAAATTGATTTGAAAAAAATCCTTGACATGTTTTTTAAAATCCACGATATTCTTCTCATATCTAAATAAATTCTCATTCATTCTCCAAGATCTTCTCTCCCTCTTGCCAAAGTCCATCTCCATCCATACCGGACTATGATCCGTTAAAGTTCTAGGAAACATTTTAGTCTTAACCACTTTAGTAAGTAAGTCAGAAGTAACCAGCATAAAATCAATTCTAGAAAAGGATTTATGTCTATCAGAGAAAAATGTAAAATCCAATTCCTTCGGATGATGAATTCTCCATACATCCTTCAATTCTAATTCTTCTTTCAGTGCAAAGAACGTCTGTGGTAATTTATTTCCCCTCTTAGCCATAGTCTTCTTATCAAGAGTTGTATCAATCACACCATTCCAATCTCCCATAATCAAGAAGGACTTATAATTCCACTGCAATATTTTAGTATTCAGTAATTTATAAAAAAATTTCCTGCTGTTGGTTTGGGGCATAAATTCCAATAAGAAGCATCGAAACATTCTGTATATTTATTTCAACTGCAATATATCTTCCTTCATCATCCGTTTCCACAAGTTTAACTGGTATTCTTTTAGAAATATACAAAACTATTCCGTTCCTTTTCACAGAGCTAGAAGATATAAAATGTAGTCCAAGTTTCGAGTTTGTCAAAAATTTTTGGTCCTGGGTTCTAATGTGAGTTTCTTGCAAACAGACAACATCATTTTTATACTGCTTCAAATAATGAAATATTTTCCTTCTTTTCTGTGGTGAGTTCAAACCGTTCACATTCCATGATAAAAATCTAACTGTCATTTGGGGATTCTTGAAGCAATTTGAGCATTTGCCTAAGACCCTGTTCCACAGCAGAGGTCTTTGGTCTCGCTCCTCCCACTGCTTCAGATTCCTGTAGCTTGCCATTTGCTCCTTTCTCTTCTTGTGGCATCATGGACCTCTGTTGCTTTTGTTTCTCTAGTCTTTGCTTCTCTGCTGCACGAGTTATACGTTGATCTTTCGGTTCTTGCGACAACAATTCAAGGTCCAGATCCACCTCTCTTGTAGCTCTAGGCTGCTTTGTTTTAGGCTCTGGGAAATCTGCAAAAAAATCCTCTGAGAAACCACCTACTGCTCCTAAAAGTTCTTCCCTTGCTGTTTCCCGAATTGCCTGTCGTTCTTTTTGCTTAATCAATTCTTGAATCCCCTCTTCAAAGCCCCTGTTGGCTGAACCCACCACTGGCTGGCCCCATCCATTACCCTCCCCTCCCAGTCACTTCTCGCCTGGCCTGAGAAGGTAAGAGTGACGGCCGGGGATGAAGACTTGCTCCATATTCCAGAGTGGGAGCAAAGCGCTCCTGTACTTGCCAAATCTCGCAGACACTTCTTCCAGCCCTTGTTGGTACTATGCACACTTTGGTCACTCGGGACATGCGCGACTTCCTTTCCACTCTGAGACACTGGCTCGGCCTGGCTGTGGCTGACACAACTGTTGTTACCACCTCCATACTCTGCCTGCTGCTCTCACAGCACAGTTAAACTTAGCATGCTTCACAATGGGGGAGATGGTGTCCCTTCCTTCTCCTGAACCCCATTACAATGCAGAGCATCAGTCACAGCCAGGCTGGACTGTGTCTCGGGGCAGACAGCAAGTCGCGGATCTCCCTGAGTGACCGAGGTCTGTGCAGCACCAACAAAGTTCGGAAGAAGCACCTGCGAGATATGGTGAGTTCAGGGGTGCTTTGCTCCCGCTCTGGAATATGGAGTGAGTCTCCATCCCCCACCATCGCCCTTACCTTCTCAGGTCAGGCGAAGAGTGACTGGGAGAGGAGGGCGAGGGGTGGGGCCAGCTAGTGGTGGGTTCAGAGGACAGGGAGCCACAGCAGGGGGGCGAAAGAGCTGCATGCGGCTCCGGAGCTGCAGGTTGCAGACACCCGTACTAGACTATCACTTTTTCAGAACTTGGATCCAGCAATATTAGGCAACAGAATGAGAAAGGAAAATAAATTTGGAGAGATTGAAAAAGAAAGGGGAAGGAAGAGAGTGAGCTGTTCCATTTAGACTGGTGAAAGGAATATAATAGCGAGAGGGTGATGGTACTGTTAAGCTCCAGGAAAGATAATTACAACAGGATGACTTAATGGTGGCTTGACTTAGGTAAATTGCTGCTATTGCATTGGGCAAGTTGTGGAAGAGTATGCAGTCACACATGCCAGAGTGACCTTTCAAAAGAGGCCAAATAGGATTAGATAACAGTGGGGGTGGGAAAGAAGACAGACAGAAGAGATTCCTCATTATCCTTTTCATTTAGAATTCCCCCTGTCCATTATTTTTACATCAGGTCTGCAAGCACAGCCATATACAAGTTGATACTTGAATGTTCATCGCAAAACAGTAAATAAACAATAAATAAAAAAATAAAATGTAAATTAGGCAGTGAAAAACCAGTGGGCAGGAAGTGTCATAAGAGTATTTCAAAAGAGAGGTAGCACAAATATTTCATCTAACTTAATTGTTTCAGATTTAAAAATCTGATAAGCATAATCACTAGTTTTAAAAAGAAAGTGAGGCAAGACTAAAGTCAAGCACACAAAATACATTTAAAAAGCAAATATAGGACTTCTTGGACATCTCCTGCTTTCTCCTTAATTTCAGTGGTAGCTCTGAGTATATTACTCTTATTAATGTTTATTATGGTTGCCCACTTCAAGGCTCTAGGAAGCTTCCACCATCAAAATACACAATTATAATGATTTAAAACATGACAGCAAAATATATGGTTGCGTTTTGGTCTGGGCTATAACAATAAAATCACAACAGAGTTTCTGCAGACACAGTAACTCCAGGCCTGGGAACAAAACCAGGTCTTAAGGAGAGTAGACAACTCCCTACTTATTTCAGAGGATAGGGGGTGCTATATAATTACTCGCATGCTATGCTAACTAACCATAATACAACAGAATCCTATGTATGGTTATTGAGATGAAGACCAGATGAGGGGTTTACTGCCTGGTTAGGAATACAGCCTTGATAAACAGCACTGTATATGAAAAGCATTGCTAGTTCAAACTAAGATTCATTTAATTCAATGTTCTGTAGCGTATAGTGGTCAACTGGGTACCCCTTGGAAGTTTGTAAGAAGAAAATGATCATGAATTACTTTAGTTTTTTTCCTTCACAGGAACATGTGTTCTTGTTGCTCTCTGAGTTTGGTTGCTTGCTTCAGGCATTTTATTACCTAATTAGATACTGAAATGTCATCTGATATGTGAGAGTTATTTAGTATACTAGTAGAAGAAATGTATATTTATTTTTAATTTGGGATTAGAATAAAATAAATATTTCCTAAACATCCAATTCTAAAAAATATGTATGGTCATATTTGAACTACACACCAGTTAATATTAGTAGTTGATATATGACATTAGAATAGTTACATCCTTAAGTAAAATTTCCAGAAGCTTACTTTAATGTCTAAGATGTAGACAAACTTGATATTTGAACTACATTACATTGCTCAGGTGAGATTTGGTTGCAACACAGTAACATGCAATCACCACCTACTTGCTCTATTTTTCTGTTTCTCAAAGCTGCAATACTTCTCTCTAGCCAGAACTATAAAAGCAGCTCTAGAATCAAATTGGGGAGAACCTAAATTATTTGATTTGTTTTTATCCTGCCCACTTTGCACCTTGAAAGATATCTTGAAGTAGTATGTATGTTACCAGCAATGTGTGAAAAGCTGACATTGTATAGCATGCTTGGGAATTCCATAGAATGCATTTGTCTGTGCATAAAGTATGAAATGTCTGTGTTATTTTAATATGCTATATACTTTCCCTAGGTATTGTATATAATGCCTAGGTATTATACAAAATGACAAGAACTATTTAGGCAAAGTATGTAAAGAAAGTCATGAAAAGGATTAGGGTTAGAGTCAGGGTCAAGGTCAAGGTCAAGGTCAAGGTTAAGGTTAAAGTACAGATTAATCCTAACTCTAACTCTAACTCTAACTCTAACTCTAACTCTAACTCTAACTCTAACTCTAACTCTAACTCTAACTCTAACTCTAACCTTAACCTTAACCCTTTATTGAAAAGATCTATATGAAAAGGAAAGAAGAAATGCAAAAAAATTACAGGACTTTCTTATTGAAAAGAACCAAGAGAAAAAGACCAATATTGACCTACTTGTTGCAATAAGGAAGGCTAGAATAGCATTTTAGTAGGAGTATTTTATAGTTTGCCAGTTTGCTTTTTGGCATTCTATAGAATGCCTAGGCCAGGGGTAGGCAACCTTAAATATTCAAAGAACCACAAAGGTCCTAACCAGGAGCCCCCTGTTCAATTCTGGAGCTGACCAGAAGTCTGGTTCCCCCACCATAGAGTCTCCTCCTAGCTCAGCATCCTTTTTCGTCTACTTGCCCTAAGCGAAAGCCCTATAAATTGTGGAGCTGACTGGCGACAGGGAGCCACGGCAGAAGGATGAAAGAGCCACATGCAGCTCCATAGCCACAGATTGTTGACCCCTGGCCTAGGAAATGTGTGAAATATTAAGAGTTTCAAACTTTGATTCCCCACTTTTCGCATTCTATAGATTTCCTAAGCAATCTATAAAATGCCTAATTTTACACACTGATAGTAACATATACATACCAATACTAAAATAATAAATTTCATGATATAGTAGAAGACAATCATATTTTGTTCAGTACTTAAATTTATACACATATTGTATGTATGTATGTATGTGTGTATGTATGTATGTGTGTATGTATGTATGTGTGTGTATATATATATATATATATATATATATTGTGACTCTATTTATGCAATCAGAAACTGCATTCACTTTTTACTGCATTCACTGGGGTTTTCAAAGACAGAGCGTAAGAATTTTACCATCTCACTTCACAATTTCATTCTGTTAATTTTGGTCTTGTTTACTATTCTACTTCACCCATTTTGAATTTTATTGTTCTGAGGTGTTAACTACACTTCCTATTTGACCATGACACCAGGAAAATTATGGCAATTCATCAGCAGTACCTCTGAACAGCTGATGTAACCTGATGATAAAAGAGTCTGAACTGAAGTCAATTGATTCTGCACAACCTATCAAATATCCAATTTGCAGAGAAACTGGAATATTATTTCTTTTATTTCTATTAGTCGATTGTCTCTGTTTTCTACTTAAAGGATCTATGGATTTGTCAAGAAATGAAACAAATTTGATTAGAACTTACCTTATTAAAAATGGGAAGCAACTATTACCTGCCTAGTATGCTTTAAAAGAATTTCTACTGAACCTGTTGTGATGAGACCATTTTGTACATCTCTCCATCTGAAAATAGAAAAATTGTAGCGTTCTTGGTGCTCCCTGAATTTGGTTGTTTGCTTGCAGATGTTGTGTTATCAGATGTCAGTACTGGCCGGTGCATTTTCAAGGATGTGTCCATATAATCCCTACCAGATGATCTTGATTTGAAGGAGACTTTACTTTTGACCTTTGCTAAATTATAACTATCCTTAAAAATTAAGGATAATTATGATTATCCTTAAAAAAAGTCTCTGCTCAAAGATGTAATTTTTTTAATAGAAGAAAGGGATCAGTGACAGTCAAAGAACAAACAAAATTTGGCAGAGTCAGTTTTGCTTGGATTAATAGTTCTGCAAAAGGAAAGCCATATAAAATAGAGTTTCTATATCTGGAGTGCAAAAGAATTATACAACAAGCCATCTAGTGCAGGAGTCTCCAACCTTGGCAACTTTAAGACTTGTGGACTTCAACTCCCAGAATTCCACAGCCAGCAAAGCTGTGTGTTGAAGTCCACAAGTCTTAAAGTTGCCAAGGTTGGAGACTCCTGATCTAGTGATAGGCCGGAACTTTGTATGACAACCCTAATACTATATAGGTTCCCATGCTACCGGATGCTTTCTTCCAAAGTTTTAAAACCCTTTTGATCCATCCGGCTTCCCGTCGGATTACCGGAAGTATTGCAGTTGCCTAGGCTACAGGTTGCGAGGCAACTGCGTCGCGTCCTTCTCGGCGCTTTGCCTTCTTCCAAGATGGGGGACAACGAGGGAGAAGTTTTGCGTGGGACTTTCCCCAGCCTCATGGCTGAAGGAACCATGCTTAGCCGACGCGGGGAGCTCACCAAAGCTCTGTCCTACTACACTTTCGTGAGCATTTTCCATATGGATATTCGGAGAAGTCGCTAGATGGGCGGGGAGAAATGAGCCTGCCTTGCAGGCAGGCAGGCAGGCAGGCATCAGAGAGCCGAGAGCTAGGGAGGGTTTAATACTGGAGCGGGAATCCCACGAAGGGCAGTTGCAAAAGCCTTGTTTGATCTCCTCCCCGCAGCAAAGCTGCACAGAGACAGGCCTCGGGTTATCCGAGGAGCTGCAGGGCAAGCTGGAGACTTGTGTCTGGGTCGCAAGACCAGGTCCCCAGATGTGATGGGTGCAATGAGAATTGACTGGGGAATGCTACAGCAGTGGAGCATTGTGTAGCTGGAAGGAGGTAATGCATCAGGCTACTGCTTTTAAGCTCCAGTAATTACGCTGGGCAGCAAAAAATTAGAATATTCTACCTGCTTTTACTGCACTCTTAATGATTGTCCAGATATCTGTTGTTTAACTATTCAAATAAAGGAGGCAGTGTTAGAGACGTTGTTCAATTCCCTAGGGTCCTACACGTTTTCAAAGCTGGTAACAATTAATAGCAACAAAGCAAATTCCTTGTTTATTTTCCATTTGGCCCTGTGCGCCCTCCTATCTTTGAGATGAAGCATGTTGTAGTGCTATTATGTTTCATTTATTATTAGAGCTTCTGTCTGTAAACAGAAATGGAGGAAAAGGATGGAAGAAGAAAAAAGTCGGAGAGAAAGTGGTTTTTTTTTGTGTATGTCACTCATATCAAGAATATGATACTTAAGACAGGGAGTATAGATGCTGCAGAGAACATGATCACAACATCCAGAGTTTAGCAATATATAACAGAATGCAGTTTATAAATTATGTAATACAATTTACGCATAAGAAAAATATACCCCCAATTTCAGCAGAGAAATAATGGATATGAAATGCTCAGCTTGTAGCAGTGATAATATGAGGGAGATTGAAAACAATTATTTTTATGGGTTAGGCCTTACAGCTTCAACCTGGCGAAAGGAACTGTCTTGTTGCCCGTTCAAAATGCTACTTGAGACTTGGAGATACAGTAAATGCCCTAAAAGATGCAGAAGCCTCTCTGGCTGCTGACAAAGAATTTACTAAGGTAAGCAGAGATATCTGTTCCAAATTTAGGAGATTTCAAAGTTTGTCATTCGTTATCTAGTTTGTTGCTAAAAGGAAGTTATGTTTTTTTCCCCAATTCCCCCCCCCCAAATAAAAAAAAATTACCAGGTTAGAAAATCATATTGAAAGCAATGCAAGTTAGACATGCAAAGGAATAAACTGGAAGATAGTTTCTTAAAAAGAACTAATTATTATTATTTATTAATCATATTTCTATGCCACCCACTCTCCAAAGACTCTGGGCGGCTTACAACAATTGACAGTATACTAAATAGCATATTGCCCTGGGTCCTCATTTTACCCACCTTGGAAGGATGAGTCAATGTTGAGCCAGTGAGATATGAGCTGCTGAACTAGCAGTCAGCTGAAGTAGCTGCAGTACAGCACTCTAACCACTGCATCATCTCAGCTCATTAAATAAAACAGTATAAAGCTGGAAATGAAGGAGAGAAAATTTTCTTGGATTGTGCTCAAATTCAGTTGGTCACATCTGACAAATCATTGGACGTTGGGACAAATGTGTGTATACTTGCTGTTCACTTACATGTACAATATATATTTCTTCCAATTATTCTTTTTTCACTCCAGTAGTTTTCCTTTCTGTTACAGGGACTGTATCAAAAAGCAGAAGCCCTGTATACCATGGGTGATTTTGAATTTGCTTTGGTCTTTTATCATCGAGGGCACAAGCTCCGCCCTGATTTGCAGAAATTTAGACTGGGTATTCAGAAATCCAAAGAAGCAATTGAAAATTCAGTTGGAAGTAAGCAGAATGGTTTTCTTTGATATAAGGTTGTTTTATTTTATCTGTCAGACATTATCTAGACTTGAATGTGATAGAAAACATATGGAAAAAAACCTGTCAAATATTGTGCTATGTGTATATAATACATGGTCTTCCCTTCTGAAAAAAGTAAATAAACCAAAGAATTCATTTTGTGCTTTTCAAAACCAAATAAAGTATTAATTAAGTCTTTAAGAAGAATTTCTTTTGCAATTGAAAGGTTTTTTTTATAGCCCATCTCATTATTATTTCTCATATTTCTAAAGGAAACAAATGGGATATTTTCAAATTTTTTCTGAAAAGATTCTGATTTATTCTTTAGTTTGATAGATTTACTTTCTTTCTGGAATATAAGGGATCATATATAGTGTTTCTTCCTCCCAATTTTTCTCTAAACTAACAATCTTTTGAATAAAGTGACCAAGAGACAGTGATTGACCCAAAGTCACACACTGAATTTCCATGATAGAGGGTAGATTTTAAGCAGGATATCACCAACCCTAATTCAATATTGCATTATTCACTGGCTTGTACACTACACATCCAGATAAGGCAATGATATCTGGAGTAAAGTACATAGGGGAAATAAAATACAATATGCCATTACACAAAACTATGGTTCATCCACGCTTGAAATATTTTGTGATATTCTAAACTATATTTTCGAAAAAAATAAGAACATTGATAAAAGGAAAATAAATTACCAGAGAGTTGAAATGTGTGTGTATTTTAATAAGGTTGATATTCTTTCTTCCACGTCCTATTGACTGCTACTTGCTATAGGTGCTTTGTAAGGCCTTCCTGACCTCTTGATACCTTCTATGTCTGTAGGCCCATCATCCGTGAGACTGGAAAATAGAGCAGACCTCTGCTTTCTGAGTCGCCAGGCAGAGGTATGGTCTCTCCAGCTTTTTTCCAAAGTGGTTATTTTGTGCTTATTCTAGGAGTAAATAGAAAAAGTGAAAATGGGTTTCAAGGCATTGGGGTGGGTTAGATATTAAGAATAATAGATAATAAGAATTTGGTACAGTGAAGTACCAAATGTTTATACATTTCTGTTTATACTTGCCAACTGTTTGCTTCATATACATTAGCTAAGCATCTAGAGAAAACCTTCTAAAACAGAAGAGTATCGTTATTGCCCTTAAATTGTTGTTTTGGAGGAAGTTGCATAGTAAAGTACTTGAATGCGTAAGACTGTGTTTACAGTTCATACCCTGAATCACCATGCTACATGAGAGCATGAATTAACATAATTCTTGACTTTTTAATCATATTATCCCAAACCTCTCAAGTTGTGGAAACCCTCTTTCCATCTCAGTCTGAAATGTTCAGATCCATGCTCCTGGATCTAGTCAGTTTGAGAGACAGCTTTGCTATCTTCCAGGGCTCCTTTTTGTTTCTTTCTGAAGAAATAATGCTGCAGAGAAAGGAGAAGTCTAAAAAAATGACCTTGTAAAGTATGTTTTTTTTATTTTTATGACAGAGTAAAAAAGCAAAGCAGAAACTCCAAATCAAAAAGGATTCAAAATACTTAAGTAAACAACAAGTCCCTGTGAGAAATGAGAAGATGGAAAGGCAGCTCTTGGGAGAGCTCTATGTTGACAAGGCTTTTCTGGAAAAACTGCTCAAGGATGAAGGTTTTAATTTAATGTATTTGTACAGTGCGGGGCCTGGGAACCTCAGAACCACACATCTCATTAGGTTGTCTGCCCCTGTGAAATTGACTTTTTCAGAAAAGTCAATTTCACTTTTCTTGACTACGTTAATAATCTTTTCTGGAATGTGCACTACTAAAATTGTTCCTTACAGTTTGTGAAAGAATGGTAGCCAAATGTAAAAGCTTGCTAGTGAAGTACATGCATTATTTTAACAAATTTCAAAATCCTCTACAATATGCAATTTCCTTAATGGACAAATCCATGGAAAGGATTATTGAAGGGAGAGAATTTTACTGTAATGTGGCTCTGTGAGATTATCTTCAGATTGGTAACTGATATTGGTAGGATGAAATAGAGGGGCTCAAACATCAATCACACACTTGGATTCCTTTCTTCTAAATCTGAAGGAGGCAAGCAATACCGTATTTTCCAGCGTATAAGATGACTGGGCGTATAAGACGACCCCTGACTTTTCCTGTAAAAATATAGGGTTTGGGCTATACTTGCTGTATAAGACGACCTCTCTTCCAACGCACACCAAATAAAAATTAAAAAACATCAACTGGCTCACCCACAATGTAAAAGCAGCTGCCGCTAGACCCAAAATGGCCCCTGCAACAAGCAGGAACCTCACACAGCCACAAAAAGCCCAAAAAAACAACTTTCACACTTTACATACACAAAATTCCACATACAGCTTTGTGAGATTTTGTGCGTTTGTGTAGTTAGAGTGAAACACTACAGAAACACACTAAATCTCAGAAAGCTGCACAAATATTATTTTATATTTTTATTTATTTTTATTTTGTTTATGTTTATGTTTATGATGTTTATGTTTATTATTTTTATATGAAAGCTAAATTTAAAACTTCCTAGCCTAAAACCTAGACCTAGCCTTTAAATGGCTAGGTCTAAAAAAGAACAACTAAAAAAAACCCAATTAACTATTTTTTTTAAAGCTCCCAAAGGGGGAAAAAACCTTACCCAATAGAACAGGGGTCTCCAACCTTGGCAACTTTAAGACTTGTAGACTTCAACTCCCAGATTTCCTCAGCCAGCTTTGCTTTGCTTTGGCTGAGTAATTCTGGGAGTTGAAGTCCACAACTCCCTGCCTGCTTGATTGCAGGCAGGGAGATTTAGTTGCTTGCTGATGCAATGGATTGCAGGCAAGGCAAGGCAAGTGTTGCGGCTAGCAGCTAAGGTAAGCAAGCTGGAGGGGCGGGGGGAGAAATTTTGCTACGTACCAATTAGCAGGCAAAAATTAGCAGCTGGGATGGCCAGCGTTGTGTAAAAGGAAAGTTTTTCCCTTTTACACAGCGCTTGGCCATCCAGGCTCTGGCTATCCCAGCTGAGTTGCCTGCTAATCAGGCAACTCAGCTGGGATGGCGAGCGTTGTGTAAAAGGAAAGTTTTTCCCTTTTACCCTGGGCTTGCGTGTAACTCAGTTGATTAGCGGCAACTCAGCAGGCAATTCAGCTTGGCTCCTTAGAGCCATTTAAGGCTCGTCAAAGCCTTTCGGGATGGTCTGCCTGGATACAGGAGACCAACACCCGGCGTATAAGACGACCCCCAACTTTTGAGAAGATTTTTGTGTGTTAGAAAGTCGTCTTAAACGCCGGAAAATACGGTAGTTATTTAATTTTCACAAGCATATTATAGTTATATTTTCTGAAAAATCAGGAGTTAATCCTAATTTTCCAGGTTTATTTCAAAATAGAAAAGGATGCAGATAAATGAAGCACAGCAAGTGCTTCACAAAAATGAAGCAGGAAAGAAAATATATGATCCCTTAATTTCTTACTGCATTACTCAGAGCTTTCTATTATATCTATACTCATTCTGTGCTTTTTCTTCTATTATTTTAAGGTTGTCTGTTAGGTGTGCTGGCACTACATATCAGCATTAGGACAAATTCTTTGAAGAAGTTGGGCTCATATATGCATTAAACCATAAAGTGTTTTGGTTTTTAGTACTACACAGTGTTTTTGCCCAGCATTATAGCCTGCAACTGTAATTTAAGATTTAGCATTCTTTGTGAACCAGGCAATTATATTCAATCCTTAACATCTCCAATGGAAAAATATGATATTGGTAGCAGACTTAGCAAAATCACTGTAAACTAATGCTAGATTAATTGGATAAGCAATACTTGTTTCATCATCTTTGCCTGATGAAGTGTTCTAGATTATTTGAAAACTTCCATATTTTTATAGATTCATAAAAGAGAGTCTTGATCCAAGGGAGTCCACTGTACCTCAGATAACCGGGTGCGAATCCCTCCTTGTGAAGTGGGGTTGCGGAGTTCAGATGGGTCTGCTGCTTACGTACCTGGCTCCCTGCCACGTAGCAACAGCCCTGCCTGAGCTACTCAACGTGATAGCCGAGGTGGCGGTTGATACCCCCAGACTTTTGGTCTTGGGGGATTTCAACCTGCCATCTGTCGGTGAAACGTCTGAGGTGGCTCGGGAGTTCATGGCTTCCATGACGGCCATGGACCTGACTCAAGTTAATTCACGCCCCCACTCACACAGGCAGACACACTCTGGACTTAGTTTTTGTCTCTGGTCAGTGGTCGAGTGGCCTTGATATAGGGGATATAGTCATCGGATCCTTGTCATGGTCAGACCACTCTCTCCTTCGACTAGACTTTCTGACCGCTACACCCCGCCGCAGGGAGGCGGAACTGATTAGGTGGTTCCGCCCCAGGTGCCTGATGGAACCTGACAGGTTCCAGATGGAGCTTGGGCCATTTCCTGAGGCTCTGGCTCATGACTTGGCTGAAGACCTGGTGGCCGCCTGGGATAGAGCAGCCGCCGGGGCTTTGGACCGCGTCGTGCCTTTGTGGCCTCTGACCCGGCGCCGAACTCACCCAGCTCCTTGGTTTACTGAGGAGCTGAGGGAGATGAAGCGCCGGAAAAAACGCCTGGAGAGCGGTTGGAGGACCAGCCGTGCCAAATCTGACTGAACACTGGTGAGTCTCATATTAAGACCTACCTAGTGGCGATAAAAGCGGCAAAGTCTAGCTACTTTTCCGCTCTTATCGCGTCATCAGATAATCGCCCAGCTGCCCTGTTTAGGGTGACCCGCTCACTCCTTCAACCGGGAGCTCGGGATGACCCCTTGCAGGGTCGAGCTGAGGATTTTGTTCAGTATCTGCATGACAAAATTGCTCAGATCCGGGAAGGTCTGGCCTCTGACTGGGTAGATCCGGATGGGATGATTGAGGCAGGTCTTGGGAGTGTGGTTTGGGAGGAGTTTGATTCTGTGACTCTCAAGGACATGGACAGGATTCTGGGACGGCTGAATGCGACCACATGTTTATTGAACCCGTGTCCCTCCTGGTTGGTGCTGGCCTCCCGGGAGGTTACACGAGGCTGGCTCCAGAAGATTGTTAACGCTTCTTTGAGTGAGGGTGTTCTGCCGGCCGCTTAGAAAGAAGCGGTGGTGAGACCCCTCCTCAAAAAGCCCTCTCTGGACCCGGCTGTTTTGGCTAATTACCGTCCAATCTCCAACCTTCGCTTTGTTGCGAAAGTTGTTGAGAGTGTGGTTGCATGGCAGCTTCCCCAGTTCCTGGATGAAGCTGTCTATCTAGATCCGCTCCAGTCCGGCTTCCAGCCTGGGCACAGCATGGAAACAGCATTGGTCGTGTTGGTGGATGATCTCTGGAGGGCATGGGATAGGGGATGTTCCTCTATCCTGGTCCTTTTAGATCTCTCAGCGGCTTTTGATACCATCGACCATGGTATCATGTTGCGCCGGTTGGAGGGGTTGGGGGTGTGGGGGCACTGTTCTATGGTGGTTCTCCTCCTATCTGACCGGTCGCAATCTGTGTTGACAGGGGGTCAGCGGTCGACTCCGAGGCGCATCGTTTGTGGGGTGCTGCAGGGGTCAGTTCTCTCGCCCCTTCTGTTCAACATTTATGTAAAGCCGCTGGGTGAGATCATCTGTGGCTTTGGGGTGGAGTTCCATCAGTACGCTGATGACACCCAGCTGTACATCTCCATCCCAGGCCACCCCAACGATGCCGTTGAAGTGATATCCCAGTGCCTGGAAGCTGTGCGGGTCTGGATGGGGAGAAACAGGCTCCGACTAAACCCCTCCAAGACCGAGTGGCTGTGGCTGCCGGCGTCCCTATATAGCCAGCTGACGCCATCGCTGACTATTGGGGGTGAGACACTGGCCCCCACGGAGAGGGCTCGCAACTTGGGCGTCCTCCTGGACGCACGGCTGTCTTTAGAAGAACACATGACGGCCGTGGCCAGGGGGGCTTTTTATCAGGTTAGCCTGATACGCCAGTTGCGTCCCTTTGTAGATCGGGACTCCCTACGCACAGTGACTCATGCTCTCGTGACTTCCCGCCTGGACTACTGCAATGCTCTCTACATGGGGCTCCCCTTGAGGTGCACCTGGAGGCTTCAACTGGTTCAGAATGCGGCCACGCGGGGAATTATGGGAGCGACGTGGCGCTCCCATGTGACACCTCTCCTGCGCGAGCTGCACTGGCTCCCGGTGGTCTTCCGGGTGCGCTTCAAGGTGTTGGTGACCACCTTTAAAGCGCTCCATGGCTCAGGACCTGGGTACTTGCGGGACCGCCTTCTGCCGCCAATAGCCTCCCACTGGCCAGTACGCTTGCACAGAGAGGGCCTCCTCTGGGTGCCGTCAGCCAGACAGTGCCAGCTGGCGACCCCCAGGGGGAGAGCTTTCTCTGTGGCGGCGCCCGCCCTCTGGAATGACCTACTCCCGGAGATACGCAGGATTCCAGATCTCCGGACCTTTCGTCGGGCCCTTAAAACCCACTTATTCCATCCAGCTGGGCTAGCTTGATCCCATCCTCTGTTTTAATTTGAAATTGATTTTAAATTGGTTTAATTGTCGGCCGACAATATTTAATAATTTTTAATTGTTTTTAACTTTTGTATACCATGTTTTATTTTGGCTGTTCACCGCCCTGAGTCCGCAAGGAGAAGGGCGGTTTATAAATTGAAATAAATCAAATCAAATCAATCTTTCCGAAGTGAGGAAATCACATTTGGGAAGAGTACTCTGAGTCAAACAAATATTGTATTTTAACACCAACAGGATTGGTAATGTATGTATGTATGTATGTATGTATGTAGGTATATTACTTATCTACTCAATAATAACTCACCCTATTTTTGCCTCTGGCTTTCTTGCAGAATTGATCAAAAGTGTTACTAAGCAGGGAGTAACTGTTGGAGATTTACTTCAGGAGGGTCTTTCCTATCTGGATACTCGCACAGATTTCTGGCAGCAGCAAAAACCTATTTATGCCCGGATCAGAGATCGTAAGCTTATGTTGAAAAGATGGACTCGAGATCAAAAGCGGAAACCCTCTGAGGTGGCAAGATACATACTAAAGAGCATGGAGGACATTGATATCCGTAGGTGACTCAGGTGAAAATGGGGACCGGTTAGAATTTATTAATGGGATTGTTTGTGTGCTGCCTCAAATAAGATAGCACTGCAATGTTTACAGAACAGATATTGTCCTAAGTAAGAAAATGTGCTTTCAGGATTCTCCCAATTTGTTTTTTGTCAATTCTTTGAAATGATATGCTGTATGTAATATATATGTGACTTCTTAATGTATAGAGTATAATATTTTGGTACGTAGAATCATATTTCTTACTAAAAAAGTTGTCCTCAGCACATATTAGTAAGTTCTTTGAGTGATACTTCTTGTTCTTCTGAGAACTACTAAAATATTATCTCCTATAGCCTCAGATTGATCTCCATCTAGTGGTAGCACATCATATATATAGATTTATGTAGTCAAATCTTTTTTTATTGTTTGAAGAAGAGCTCTAATAATTGTCTTTAGGGGAAAAAAAGTATTATTTCTGCTAATAGTAGCAGATTCCAAAATCCAGTTTTTGGTATTACCTGAATTTCTTTTGACATTTTCTGGCATTGTTTTGTGAGAGAATTATTCTTTTAGACATATGTGAAATGTATCTAGGCGAATTTAAGAATATAAGAGAAACTCTGCTGGTTCATCTATAATCTAGCATTCTGTGTCACATATTACCCAGCCAAGTTTGTTCATGAAGTTCTCATGCATGGAGAGATTTGGGAGGGCTTTTTATTTAGAAAAAGAAAAAAAGAAAGACAAAAGAATAATACAATTTAATGCAGAAGTGCAATAAATGATTCATGCTTCATTGTAATCTGCATATAATCTAAAACTATAAGCAATGTATGGAAGTATCTAAGATTTTTCTTGCTGATACTGTATTTGAGCTATATTTCATGATTTAAGAGTTATACAGAAAACAACTTTAATGGCCATTTATTGTCCTGCCATTATGAATATATCTAGTTTCTTTTTAATACCACCTAAATCAGCTATTATGCTCAAACTGCTGAGAAAAATTTGATAAGTAAGTATTTCATATGATTGTGCTGAATCTCTGTGCATTGTTTCAGTGCATACATGCTTGATTAGCATATTTGCTCATGCAAAGTTTTTTCTCCTAAGTGCTGACCAGTGGCTGCCCTGAAAGAAGTTGCCAGAAAGCTGAGCAAGTACTGAAAAAAATCCAGAGCTGGTCCGATGATGAAATCCCCAACAGGAGTGAGCTGGTTGGAAATCTTTACAGCTGCATTGGAAATGCTCACATTGAGATGGGAAATATGATGGCAGCTTTGCAGAGCCACCGGCTAGATTTGGATATTGCCAAAGAAAAGTAGGAAAGAAGCAATCACTCAGTTTTTGTCTTTCCTGGGAAAAGCAAAATTACTCAAGGGATTAAGATATGTTATCTTGTTAATGATTAGAAAACCATGTGTGATTAACATATCAGCATATGCACTTTTCCTGAGCTCCTTGGAGGAAAGTTTCTATTGCTAGACAAGTCTGTCCTGTCTAACTTCCCTACAATATCTCTACTATCTTGAGTGTAGAGTTATTTGCAGTGGAGTGGTTAAGAAAGATAAAAATAACTGGAGTTTTCCACTGTACTACTCAGTCTCAATTGCTGAGGCCCTTTAATGACATTTTATGATTTAGGGACACTAATTTCAAAATTTATGATAAACCTATAGTTTCAAGATAATTTTACTGAATTAAATTATTTCTGCTGTGATTTCATTCTCCAATAATTAAAAATATTCAGCGTTAGTCATTTAAAAAAAAAGTTGAATTGCTATTTTTGCCATATTGTTCTCTTAAATATATGAGAGAAAAAATTATTTTTATAAATTTGTTCTTAACAAATAATTTAAAAAATAATCCATATAATGTAATTGTTTTCTTTAATCTTCTTTTTAAATCAGGTATTGATATAATTGAATTATTCTTATAATACTTTAAAGAGCAGCATATTATTCCAAGTCTGATCTGCTGCTTTGCTGGGGCCCTTTGCACTGTTTAAAGCAGAGATAGGCAACTTTGGCAGAAGCAGAAATGATACGCATCTTTGAGAGAAAAACTGTATTTTGATCAATGACCAGCGTAGTATGAAAAAAATACAGTAAAATACAATACATTCACCATATAAAATTAATAAGGGGGAACTAAATACAATGTAAAATTACAAATATTAAATGTATACAAACAAATTCAGCTAAACCTATACAGGTAGTCCTCGGGGTACATCCAATCACTTAATGGCCATTCAAAGTTACGACAGAACCTGCAAAAACTTCATATGACTCTGTTTCAAAGTTATGGTGGCTGCAATGCCCTTATGACCAACCGCAAGATCCCACCCCTTCACTGCTCTCCTCCTCCCCCCACCTGTCTTGATTGGATCCTGCAGTGCTTAGGCTTTCTCCCCATACCACGTGGAAGCAGCTGCCATTTTCAGTGCTTCAACAGTTTCTTGCAGAAATGGCAGCTGCTTTCCGAGCTTTCTGCTCTGCTCAGCTGGCTGTTGAGAGATTGCAAACCTTTACTGGCTAGGCTTTTGGAAAGCCAGCCTCCTGCATGCAAAGGTGGCAGCTGCAGGATGAGCTTCCCTAAGTTTTTCCCTTGCTTAAGTGCTACCTGTAGGACACCCTTTAGGACCCAGCTTCTGCTGTGGCCATTTGTTGCATGTTTGTGCTGTAGCCGCTTTTTCTTTTGAGCTGGATTTTTTTCCCCAGCTCCTCCACACAAAAAAGTTACAGAAAGATGGTTTTTTTGCTTGCATCCTTCTTTTCCTCTACTACTCAGCCTGGCAGTCACTTGTCAAGGTAAGAACTTACAGTTTTTGTCCTCAACTTGTCAGACCTGCAGTAAATTTAGCAAATGAGGTGGTTAAATGGGATCAAGATTGGAGGCAGAGATGGAGAGTTTACTTTCAGCACCTTGGAATAGGAGGGAACAGTCAACAAATATGTCCTCCAAGGTTTTTTTGGTTTCTTTATTGAAATGTGGGTTTGTGGAGGAGGGAAGGGGTTAAGCAAAGAAAATGTTGCTCCTCCCAATGTCCAGCTGAGGGGGTAGAGATCCCTTTCCCACAGAGGCTTGTTTGGAAGCCTCTCTGGTATTGGAATATGGCACTAGGCTTAATCTAGCTGGAATGTTTTTGCTTTGTAAAGCCTTTCGTTGCTTGTCTGCCTCTGGACTCAACAAGGTGGCAGGCTTCCGAGGGCTTCTCTCACCCATGAGGTACCCCATGCTGCTTAATGAACCATGCATTTGGGTAACTGGCACTAGGGAGAACAGGGGCTGTGAGCCATTAAGTCTCACTTAATGATTGTCACCACTTGTGACTGTAGCGGTCAGCCTCCATTATGGTTGTAGGTCGAGGACTACCTGTAAACCTATCTATCAATATTAAAAAAAGGTATTATCCTGATGTATTATGTAATGTGCAATAAATTTTTGTATGTAAATTTTAATGTGTAGTAATGCATATTTAGTAGGCATATATTCTCATGGACAATTAAACAGATACCCTCTTTTGATATCTACAGGCAATATAGCAGTAATTAGAGACATTCAAGAAGATTCTACAGTATCACTTCTCTCAGGCAATACATGCCATTTCTCCCAAAATAAGAATCCCCTGATAAGCCCAATCGGGCTTTTGAGCGTATGGCAATAAGGCCAAGGGCTTATTTGAGGGTTCAAAGAAAATATAAGACAGGGTCTTATTTTCGGGGAAGCACGGTATTAAAGATGAAATACGTTCCATAGACAATTTACTAATAGCATTTTTTTAGTCTGCAAGAGCAAAGTTACCAGAGCAAAATATTGTGTATCCTTTTTGGAAGATGATAAGGGGTATTCTCATAGGCATATAACACATTAAAAATAGGCAATGTTGAGAAGTTTCCCCTGCTAAATTTTGGAGCTGTAAATTGGGGCTTCAAAATGGAGGCAGAGGTCACAATCTCACTACAAATCATAAACTGCCACTCATGTTTTAAAGTATTGTACACATTCATAGTGCACTATACAATAATGCATAGAGATAATATCCAGGATTGGTGATGGCTGATGGGGTATTTTTGAAATAGTATCAGAACTTTTGCTTTTGCATTTTTTGCAGCAACCTGGCTGATTCCATCTCCAGAGCCCTTGACAACATTGGTCGGGTATATGCCCGTATGGGCAACTTTCAAGAAGCCATTGACACGTATGTGGAAGTCAAACAGTGATAAGACCTTTTGCCTCTGCAGTAATAGTCTTGATCATTTTGTCTTATTTTAGCTTCACCTGATTATACATGATCAAGGGGAGCAATGTCAGTTAAAGAAAAGTAAAGATATATTAATAGCTGTTAGAACTGATTTGTGCCAGGGGTAAATGATGGGAATCTAGGTTAATGGGAACGTGTAGCCTCCAAATGCTATCCCATCAGTCCTAGCCAACACAGAATTATATCACTGGAAGGAAGAGACCTCCCTCACTCAATCTAATGAATGTTCCAAAGAATGAGAAGATGCAGAAAATTTAATGTTAAAGGCTGAAACTACTACATTAAGAAAACTTTGTTATTATGGAAACTTGAAATTGTTATTTTTTTCTGAAAACTGGCTTATCATACATGGATGATAGTAACTAGCAGTAGGCTCGAGGATAAGGATTTTTATATAATCACCACCGCTGACAAAAGTTAAGATTTGCCTCCTGAAGTCTTAGCTGCCAACTCCCAACTGTGATGGATATCAATCATCTCTCCTTTAGACCTATAAGGCTCCACCATTTTAATCGCAATATCTAATCTCTGAATCTCAGAATCTACACTTAAGAAAGTTGAGAGATATGTAACAATTGTATAAAAATGAAAATCAGGGATTGATCCTAGGAGTGCTGACTATACTGTCACTGTACTGGGCTTGGCAGAAGCTTTATGGGATTCTAGAATAATATTTTTAAAGACTAATTTTTTTTCTGTAAATGAATCTTTACATTTCTTTCTTTTCTTTTTTTTTGCAAAGCTGGGAGGAAAAGATTCCTCTTATGAAGAGTAATTTGGAGAAAACTTGGCTCTTCCACGAAATTGGCAGATGCTACCTAGAACTCAATAAAGCAGCTGAAGCTCGAGACTATGGTGAAAAGTCCTTGCAGTGTGCGGAGGAAGAGGGAGATATTGAGTGGCAGCTCAATGGTGGGGTATTGGTGGCACAGGCACAGGGTAAGTTGCTTTGCATAAGATTTACACCCAAATATTTACTGGCTGAACTGGGTCTCTTTTACATAGCAGAGTTCCTTCTTCTTTTCTAATGAAAACCCAGTTATCATTATTCATTATATAAAATAATCTGGGGAGATATATTTAGCTTGTTGTGATAGAGAAAATTGCCACCTATTATTCAACACAGCAACTTCAGTTAGCCAGTTATTGACAGTCATATACATGCTCACTGTTAAAATACAAACGGATCCAACTCAGATTTCTGTTTACACTATAGGATTGCTTCTATGTCTTGAAAACATAGCAATCTCTTAAGCTTTAAAAGGATGGAGGGAGACAGCTAAACATCTAGTCAACTGCTTTTAATTCCTGCTTTCAAAAGAATTTGAATGAATGAACTCTGTTGTTATACAAAAGGGTAAAATCGTCATTGATATTAAAAATTAAATACTACATACTAAATCCTGGGCAGTAAAAACTGTAGTATCTTGTTTCCTGCACCATACTTAGCAATAGTTCGGAAATGTTTCACATAAACACTACATGTGTAAGTTTTTCTTTATCTATTGACAGTGAAACTGGAGGATTTTCAGTCTGCAGTCACATATTTTGAAAAGGCTCTAGAGAAGGCAAAACGTATCCATAATGATGCAGCTCAGCAGGCAATCATCATTGTAAGTAACACAAAAATGGAGGGTGGAAAAAAATTGCAGGAAGGATTAGGACCAATTATTTCTTTTCATGATAAATTGATAAAATAAGCTGGGACATTCCAAAATGCAGCTTATGGCTGCTCTGAGTTTCAGAAAGTAAAATAGTACATGACATGTGATGCCCCTGTTTGGGAAGATAGTAAATCTAGAAAACCAAAGGAGGCATGAGGAAAAGCTATTATGAAAGCAAAAGACCATTTTTCACTGGTCTGTGAATGTTGCAATATCCCCATGTGATTTACATTCAGTTCATAACTGTAACGATTGACAACTGGGTCATATTTATGATGGTTGTAAAGTCCTGAGGTCATGTGGTCACCTTTTGTGACTGACTGTCAAGCAAAGTCAATGCAGAAGCCAGATTTACTTAACAACTGGGTTACTAACTTAACAACTGCAGTGATTCACTTAACAAATTTCTCACTTAGTAACAAATTTTGGGCTCAATTGTGGTTGTAAATTGAGGACTACTTGTATTTGGGGAAAAGTAATATTTTACACATGAAACTAAACAAAATATTGGGATATACAGATAGATAAGAAGTGCTTTCATAGGTTGCTTGTAGCATTCTTGAAATTGCTGGCTGGCTATTGTTGAAGAACTCAAAAGACCTCTTCTTTTGTTCTAAAAAGCCAATAAGGTTGGGATCTCTGTTTGTCAAGAGCTCCTACATTTTCTTTCAATTTCTGCTCATGTGCTGGACAAGTTACCTGATCCAACAACTTAATTGTTTCTCCAGTTTTCCATTCATAGGCCCATCAGAATCTTTTGACACCTTTTTGATGACTGGAAGATGCCAGATTAGGTTTGAATTACATATGTGAGTTTCCTTGTGCCACTGTCTTTAAAGAAACAAAAGAGGATTCCAACTCCAATTCTTTTGCTTTTCCTCATTAATCGTATTTTACAAGTACAAATACTGTATTTTTTGGAGTATAAGACGCACCTCTTCCCCCCATAAGAGAGGCTGAAAAATTGGGTGTGTCTTATACTCTGAATGTAGCCCCACCCACCCACCCCTCAGCCTATGCGCATCCTCTTCCTGGCTGCAGCTATTGCCACAGAAAATGGCTTGAATTTTTGGGCTCCGTGCATTGTGTTTTCAGCCTCCAAATGCTCTGTTTGAGAGCCGCTCAAAGCTGCAGGAATCACCAAAGCACATCACTGCTGATCGCCACCTCCATGCATCGCGTTTTTGACCTCTGCACATCATGTTTTCGGCCTCTGCACGCCCCATTTTTTGGCCTCTGCGTGTTACATTTTTGGGTGGCGATTGGCAGCGATGTGCTTTGGTGAACCGTGCACAGTCTTGAATGGCTCTCAAACGGAGCGTTTGGAGACTTAAAATGTGAGGCGCGGAATCCAGAATGGCAGCCCGGAACAGCTTATGCCTTGTCTACCACTTCTGCGCTTTGCCTGCTTTACTCACTTGAGCTCCCTCTGACAATCAGCTGTGCTTTTGAAGCTGCTTTTTAGCCCCAATGAGCATGCACTCACAACCAGCAAACTAATGTGCTGAAGCTGACCAGGCTAAGGATGCTAGCTGAATACCTGGTAGGCAGAGGCAGAATTATTTTTTCCTATTTTCCTCCCCAAAAACTAGGGTGGGTCTTATACTTCGAAAAATACAGTATTTATGACACTGGTTCAATGTATAAATTGCACACTAATGAAACTAAATATGCAAGGAAAATATCTCCTAAAACTTTTCTGAAGATTTATATAGCATTCAGACTATATTTTTTACCAGGCTCTGGATGAAGCCAACAAAGGGTTCATCAAAGAGTTGAAAGAAGAACAGAGACTTGAGAGGATGCGTGATTTGAAAGGTTGGTGTATGTACCGAGTTAATTACAGAATATTCCAGGCAAACATATTTTGCCAGGGCTCCATTCCTTCTTTCCTCTCCATTCCTTTCCCGGTTTTAGTCAGTTGTGGTAGGATAACAGAAGCCAGCTTGATGATCCTTCAGTTATGAGGGTACCATAAGGATTGATATTCTCTAACCCAAGCAAAATGGTACATTGGAATTCTCCTTAGGTGCCAAGTGGTATCCCTGTTGAACAGGCACTACTGTTCAGTTGTAGGTTTGTGATTGGGAGAGTTCTTCCAGACACATGGCTTCTGCTTGAACAGCATATAGAGCAGGGGTGAAATGTAAAATTTGTTACTATCAGTTCTGTGGGCGTGGCTTGGTGGTGGAGGTATAATGTGACTGGGTGGGCGTGGCCAATTTTTTTTAACTTTTCAAAGCATTTTTTCTAATGCTTTGAAAAGCATTTTTTCGTCGAAAGAGGTTGTAGAAAAAATGCTTTTAAAAGTAAAAAAAAAGCCTCTGATGATCATGCAGCTCAGCTGGGCATAGTTGATAGGGGAGGGGCAGGGATTTTTGCTACTGGTTCTCCAAACCACCTGCCGCCATCGCTACCGGAGCGGGTGATCCGGTCCAAACCAGGAGCATTTTACCCCTGATATAGAGGCCTTTAGTTGGAAAAACTTTTAACCACTAACCACTAAATTAGTTTATACACCAACTGTTTTCTTACCTGGTACAGGCAGGACTAATGATAGTAAATAATATTTTTACAGACTACTGCAATGTGTTTTACATGGAACTTTGTTTAAATAACTATCCAGAAATTACAATTAATCAGTGTAAGGCATCTTGTGTCTTAATTGGCCCCCAATTTGGGAGCAGGCTGCACCTATATTGTGAGCTCTGTACTGGTTACAGTCAAATAGAAGTGTATATGTTAAGCTACAAAGCTATGTATGACTTGACTATGGGACTTTCTCCCTAACTGGATTTTGTATAGCCTCTTAGATATTGTAAGAAGGGCCTCCTTGTTGACCCATAGTTTTGGAATTTTGGGGAACCAATGTTAGATGCTGCTGCTTCTCCATAGTAATTATAGAATAGTTTCTCCCTACACCCTCTATGGTAAATTTTATTAAAAATTGAGATTTTTTGAAGAGTTTTCAGTAACATCACTTACTTCTTCTGTTGTTATCATTTTCTCTTCTACTTTGCTTTTGGTTTTGTTTGGTCATTAGATCTTGGCCACATTTCCATAGCATAGCCTTTCCGAGATGACCAAGAGTCAGCTCAGGGTTATAGAATAGATCGTCCTATTCAACATATGAAATATGGTTTCAAAACTGAATAAAAATTGACACATTCCAAAATTTAAATCTAGAAACTATGGTATTAAAACAAGATTGCAGAAGTACTGTTTGTAGCACACTACCTGTGGTCTCCTAGGAAAATAAAAAGCAATGAGAATGTGATAGCCATCAATTTAGCCATAACAGGAATGCTATTTTTTGAGCTGTATTTTGTAACAGACATAGAAAAAAGAGGCAACGGTTAATAGTATTTCAGAATGTTCAGGGATCAAAAACAGATTAATTAAAAGAGGTAATACACTATTAATCCTATTGTGCTCAACAGAAAATAAAGAATAAAATGTGCAAGTAGACAATTTTAATTAAAAGTACAAAATCTCTGAGAAGTCTCTGTTACTTGCATTTGTAAATAAACACTACAAATGTATTGAATACATAATAATCATGTCTCAAAAACCATGGGCAACAATAAATGTTGGAATGCAATGATTTTGGATTCTGTATTAAAAGTGAATGAATAAGCATTGCAGTTGCACAGAAAAGTTTGCCCTGTAGGGGGTAGTATATCTCCAGTCTCTTATTCTTGGTTAGTAGGTAGCACTACATTTTTCTCTTTGTTACTTTTCTAGAATGCCTATCTGAGGATTGTTGAGTGGACTCCTGTTTTTCTATTCCTAATAAGTCAGGAATCTACATATCCTTATGCCCACTGTCATTAAGCGATTGCATTATAACAAGGCATTGTAGGGGAAAGCACAAAAGAATAATATAGCTGCCTTCAAAGTTCTGAACAGGAAATCAAAAGCCATCCATTTATGTTCCCTTTACAATTGGACTCACTTTTTGGGGGTTTTCCTTAGTAAACTTGCCTTTCCCATAGTTGTAAAATGGAAATATGGCTGAGAAGTCATAAACCTGAGAGTAGAGATGAATATAAACATTGAAATTCTATTATTTCCCAGAGTTAGAAGATGAAGAGGAGGAGGAAGAGTTGGCGGAGGAAGAGCTCAAGAAAGATGCAGATGATACAGAAAAAAAGGAGGAAGTTGAAAAACCTAAATCTGAAGAAGTGAAAGAGGTATTGCCCCAAGAAGGAGAAGAGATGCCTCTGCATGAGAATGGGGAGATAAAACAGACGGAGGGAGAACCAGATCAAGGAGAAACTGAAAAGAAAGGAGAAGAACAGGAAGAAACTGGGGAAGAATCTGAGAAAGAATCTGAGAAAGAATCTGAGAAAGAACCTGAGAAAGAATTAGAGAAAGAATTAGAGAAAGAATTAGAACCTGACCCAGAAAAACCGACTGAGGACACTATAGGATAAGACTGGTAAAATTGCTTTTGGTTTGTAATTTAGGAACTGTCTTCTTGTGGTAATCCATTTTGCCTCACAATATTTTCTCCCTACATTATTGCTTGTGATGTTCAAACTACTAAATAAAACACAAATAAAATAATTATTAAGTGTATAATTTTATAAAGAGGTTGCAAGAATATAGTAAATATATTTCCATGTAGGACTCTTTTAAAAGTTTTAACTAATTCAAATAAAGAGCAATAATTCTGAGCATATTTCATTTTAGATTTTTATATTGCTTTTCAAAGAATAGCTCAACTAATTAAAATTAATCTTAGCTGCAAGACAGCTAACTGTTTGAAGGATTCTCAAATCAGTTCACATTATAAATCGGAATTTAGGCAAAAACAACAAGCATCTGAAGAATGAAATTTTTCAGTAGTAATAATTTTAGATATTATGTTGCACAAGAGATCATGTTGTATAAGCAATTTAGATGTGAGTTCTACACAGATTTTGGAATCTTTCTTCTGCACAAGCTGAACCATATATTCAATACTTTTCTATGTGAAAGAGAAGATACTAACGAATACATTTGTGAATGCATGCAAGTAAAATAAAAGCTATTCAGAACCTAATAGTAATAGACATCTGTATATGAAAATGCTGCTTGTCAGTATCATAATTCCTTGGCATGAATGGGACAATTGTATTTTTCTGGGCATTCATACATAAGAAATTCAGGAAAGAAGTGAATTGTCCCAATCAAACTACTGTTAGGAATCAGCATTTTAGAAGTGGATCTTTTTCTAGGTTAAAATAATCCAGAACATGTCTTTTAAACATATCCTGCTTGCAAATTTCAAACATCCTGCCTTATCAATAACTTCTCTAAATATAGTGGTTTATGTAATGGTTTTGAGAGGTAGGTAAGTCGACTGGAGAGATAAGTTCCAGAATCTGCAATTGCCTATATTAGGCCTAAGCAACATAGGCTGCTCAGGCTACACGTGACCTTCCAACACAACCTGCTTATGCAATCAATGGGCATATTTTTAAAACATCAATAAAGTTAACATCACTGCCCTGAAATACATGCTGTTGAATACCTCAGGCCTCATCACATTAACTACTTACTTTGTAGCCTGCAATTATTTTTATTTTATCAATATGGCTCTTCCCCTTCTACGAATTGTGTAGGCTTGGTCTCAATGCTAGTATCCCTTCCTTGAGTGCTCTTCAGAGGTGTATTGTTTTTAATTTTCAGCATTTCAGCAACATGTCTATGGAGATTCTCAGTCATCCTGGTCATAGTTGTCTCAAAGGCTTTTTCAAAAATGGGCTTTCTTTGTTTTTCCTTGAAGACATTTTGCTTCTCATCCAAGAAGTTTCTTCAGTTCTGACTGAATGGTGGAGAATGGAAGGATTTATATTCCTCACAGTGAGCTGGTCATTAGCACTCAAGCCCAGATGACTGTGAGGAATATAAATAATTCCATTCACCACCATTCAGTCAGAAATTGAAGAAGCTTCTTAGATGAGAAGCGAAATGTCTTCAAGGAAAAACTAAAGAAAGTCCAGTTGCCTTTTGAAAAAGCACTTTGCAGACATTTCAGCAACAGCCATGCTGGGCAGCCAGTTCTGAGAGCTGCAAATCACATATCAACAGAGCACTTAAGCACAGAAGGCTGGTCTATATAGAAAATAGGCATTCCATTTGATCGTTCCAGTAACAGTCCCAACATTCTCAAAAACCCCTCATTGAAGTTAAAGGGATTTCCATGTAAGAAGGTAGAGGGCTTCAGGTTTAGAAAAGCTAAACCATAATATTGAACAGTTGGCATTCCTTCTGTTGACTGAGATTTTTAGGACTTGTCTTTCAGGAAAATCTGAAGTCACAGGTTCCATGTGTGGAATATGTAGAATCTGGAGAGAACGCAGAACTGATTATTGTGTGATTATGTTCCTATATATAAAGTACCCAATCTGTTTTTCATCCTTGCAAATCAATGCAACATTGTTACCTTTAGTAGGCAAAAGCCCCAGTAAGGAAATGAGGAATTTTCTTAAAATAGTGATAGAGCCATGTGGCCAACAATTATGAGCAATATAACCCCAAGCCTCTGAACGAAATCTTGTTGTTAACAGTGTTAAGACTAAAGAAACTGTGGTATTCTCTTTCTAAGCATTTATTTATCTCCCATTTCATTTTTTTCCTGACAATGAGCATGTTTATTTTATGTTGAGCTGTCCCAGTTCATACTCCAGTGGTTATGTATTTTTCCATTTTCTGTTTCACTTCGTTTTGTAAATTTCAGGAATTCACCACACTTTGCTTTCTTGTTCTTTAGTGACCTACACCCCAACTATCTGGAGGCTTTCCTCAGCAGACTTTGCTCTTAGGAGTGGGGCTTATTTTTGTTCCTTTTGTGTCTTCCCCTAGAACTGAAAAATCCCTTCCCGCCGTTCAATTTTTTTTTTGTTTATTCCTCTCAAAAAATGCAATAGAATAAACAAAACGCGGAGCTGGGCAGGGCACAACCGCGCTATCACCCCTTGCTGCCCGGGGCGGGGTGGGCGGTTTGGGGGGGGTGGGGAGGCAGATGAGCAGGCCCAGAGCTTCGCTTTCCTGTCTCTGTTGTACCAGGCAGGGATGGGAGGGCGTGGCTTCCCCGCTTCCGTTCCCAATTGGGCTTATAAAAACCGCTTCGAGAGCGCTCGCTCCGCCTGAATGCAAAGAAGCCCGCCGGCGGTTTTGCAGCTGCCGAAGTTCCTGATTCCGGTACCTCGCCCCATCCGCTCGGTGGCGTTGCCATGGTGAGTTTGGGTGGTATGAATTCTGCTACTCCCGGAGCAGTGTTTCTCAACCTTGGCAGCTTTAAAATGTGTGGACTTCGCACATTGTTGGCCGGGTTAATTAGAGCTGAAGTCCATATGTGTTAAAATTGTTAAGCTTGAGAAACACTGCATTGGAAGATGCCACCTCCACAGACATTTTTTGCAGGATGAATTACTGGACGGATTGCTGTTTAGAATGATTAAAAAAAGAATTATCTATTGATCCTTGGGTATGAAGAGCATAGGAAACTCGAGATTCAGTAAGTATAGATAAGAAGCAGTCCTGCCCTGGTCCTCGCCTGAGTGCAATTTGTGCAAGATAACACAAACTGTGAAACGTTATAAACTGGAAGGGCAACGAGAAGTTTGAGGTCTGCTCTGGTGACTAGAAGCAAGGGAGGTCCTGGATGTGCCCAGTCCTATCCAGCCTTTTGAAACACTCTGGGTCTGGATGGTTCTTCCTCCGAAAGAGAAATGGAATAATCCATTCTTCAATGCAATATGTATCTGAGGACATTTGGTTGCACACAAGCAAAGGTAACTGTTTTATCAGTTTCCTGCTTGGAGAAGATAGAAAATATGAACATAATTTAATCTGAATTTAGTGGAAGGGAGGAAACATAAAGAGAGGTAACTTGAGGATAGGTATATTTATTCTCAAGGAAGAAATCCAAATCCCGTATTGAGAGTTCCATGATCACACCATGCTTTACTCTCTGTATATTCTGACTGGCAAGCTTTATGTATGATTTGTCTGTTTTCAGGAGAATATATTTTTTATCCAGGATGGAACTTTTGCAGTGTTTGAATATTGCAAAAATACAGCCTTAACTTGCCCACTGGGTGGGTGGGTGGGTGTGTTCAGTAATCACAAAATAAATTAGCTTCAAAATTTGGATTTATGATTGATATGCTTCATCAATTTCAGTTATTTTATAAACCAGGAGTGCTATGAAATTTGGAGTTAATGTACTCCACAAAAGCATACTCCAATCTGCGTCTAGGTGAGTGTACTTCAATTCCCCAAATTCTCAAAACTGGTTCTTCTGACTGGACATTTTAGAAGCCCACATTCTGAAAAATGTTCAAGTCAGTTTATATTGATGGAAGATTTTTTTTTTATTTTATGAGAAAAAAATATTTTTTAAAGAACTAAGAATGCTTAGGAATTTAGACTGAATGTATTTATCTGTGCCTGTGTGGGGGGTTTTGGCAAAAATTCAGCTGATTTTTGAAGTGTATACTGACATGGATTGTGTAGAGCTTATACACCAGTTTTACTAGAACCTTTCCCTCCTTTTTATATTTATAAATACAAAGTAATTTACACCACACACTAAATACAGTACATATTTTATTATCAGCCCTGCTGTAATTTCCTGATCTGGCACTCATGCCTAATTCTTTTCCCTTCCTCAGTGGAATTCATAATAGATTATTAATGTCTCAAGTCTATGCATTTTCTGTATTTAGAGTAAGTAGTGTGCAGAAGAGTATTGCTACTTTGTGCACACATTCTCTCTATCCACCCACCCAGGGCTTATTGTTGCACAGATGCTGCACACTTTGGTTGACATTGCTTATAGGGAGGTATTTTTATTCATGGCTGGCATAACTGGTGTGTATTTTGAA
Source organism: Coluber constrictor foxii (assembly GCA_038048745.1). Taxonomy (NCBI): domain Eukaryota; kingdom Metazoa; phylum Chordata; class Lepidosauria; order Squamata; family Colubridae; genus Coluber; species Coluber constrictor. The sequence goes on from CM075961.1 coordinate 80,852,751, forward strand.
TAATCTTGGTTCCTGTTCCACATAAACAGTTAACCACCTGTGTACAGTTGATATAAAAGGGGAATGCCTCTTTGTAAAAAAACTTTGTAAACCTTTTCAAGTTTTTAGGGTTCTACAGGGTTTCAAGCCATTACAAGGAAAATGCTTACTTTCAAAACTTTCATAGTTTATTTTTAAGACCAAACTATATATGTTAATCTTTAATTTTATATCTGTAAAATATTAACTGGCCTTATCATTTTTCAGGCAAACAGAAATTTTTTTTTGGCAAACTTCTTGTCAAAAGTCCGAAAGCTTTTTAGGGAAATTCCATTAATTCTACGTGAAAGAATCTCTGATTCTTTTTTGTTGGAAAACAAACATGATCCGATGACAGACTCTGATTTTATTTTGCAGTTAAAATACAAGGCATTTTGGTCACAAACAATGAATACCCCAATAAATGGATTCAGACAGCACAATGGTTTAAAACTGCCAGTCGTCAGGAGAGCCAGTTGCTTTTGCTTTTGTAATTGGAAACAGTTTTTAAAGAGGTTACTGCCCATTTTAAGGTGGATAATTCTTTTACTTTTTTATTTATAAAATGCCAAAATGTGAACAACATCAATGGGGAAAAATCCAATAATAGTTGCATATTTTAAAAATGCCTACACATATTATTGTATATTGTATATGTGTAGGCATTAAAAATGCCTACACATATAGTGATTAACTATAAAATATAAATATAAAAGATGAAAATAATAAAAATACAGGGCTGTGGAGTCGGAGTCGAGGAGCCAGAGTCGGAGGAAATTTTGGGTACCTGGAGTCGGAGTCGGAGTCGGCAAACAATGCACCGACTCCGACTCCTACTAAATTTAGATTGGAATTAAAAAAAAAGCAAGTTTAAATGTCCCAATTCTCCCGACTCCACAGCCCTGTAAAAATATCTACATAATATCCATTTAGTATCAATATGGGATTATTTCTGTTCTTAAATTTATTATTAACTCTGACCAATAAAAAAATATATTTCTTCAACTTCTTAGTTTTAGAATATTAAAAGTTTTCAAAAATAACTAACAGATTCATATTAGCAATAGCCTTCATACTTTTGTACATTTTTATACAAAGTCAGCTTATTGCGCCCACAAACTGGGTCCTCATTTTACCTACCTTAGAAAGGATGGAAGATTGAGTCAACCTTCAGCCTGGTGAGATTCAAACTTATAATAATTGCAGACAACTGATGTTAATCACAATGCTTTAGTCTGCTGAGCCACCTGTTAGCTCAGGCATTCTAGTAAAATATATTCCCCATAATCTTAAACCTGGGATTATTTCACAGTGTCATTTTCTCCTCTGATTCTGTATCAAACATAATCACTTATCTGGTAGGAAGAAATATGTCAAGCAGTTTCCAAGACTAGAAACAAAAAAAGCCATATTTAATATACTTGTACCTTAAAGCCTGCAAACATTTCAGAGGGATTACATACTTGTTCTTTAAATAGGCCAAAAAGGACAATATTCAGAAAAGCTTTGATTCCAGAAAAGTATCAAAGTCAAAATAAAAGCCCAGTGGTTCTGAAAATTTGGTAAATAAAGCTGACTTCATCATAAGAAAACCTCAGTTTGATCAAATTTATTTGGGGAACGTTAGCTTGTCTTAATTTTTTTCTCATTATAGATAGTCCTTTTTTTAAAAAAAAAATTGATTTATATGCCGCCCTTCTCCGGAGACTCAGGGCGGCTTACAGTGCGTTAAGCAATAGCCTACATACTTCTGTATATTTATACAAAATCAGCTTATTGCCCCCATAAACTGGGTCCTCAATTTACCCACTTAGAAAGGATGGAAGGCTGAGTCGACTTTGAGCCTGGCTAGGATTGAACTTGCAGAAATTGCAGGCAGCTGGTCTTAATTGCTGCCTTTTGTAGGAGGCATTAGCCTCCTACACTACTCAGGCTCCTTGATTTACAACCATTCATTTAGTGACTGTTCAAAGTTATAACAGCACTGAAAAAAGTGACTTAAGACTGTTTTTCACACACATCACCACTGCATCATCCCCAAGGTCATACATGAGATCAAAATTTCGACACTTGGCAAATTATGAAGGTTGCAGTGTCCCAGAGATCATGAGGTCACTTTTAGCGACCTGGCAAGCAAAATCAATGAGGAAGCCAGATTCACTTAACAGAGCCTGGTTTAGCTAACAGAGCCTGGTTTAGCTCTGCAGACTAAAGCACCGTAATTAACATCCAGCTGTTTGCAGTTACACCAGTTCGAATCTCCCCAGGCTCAAGGTTGACTCAGCCTTCCATCCTTTCTAAGGTAGGTAAATTGAGGACCCAGTTTGTGGGGGCAATAAGCTGACTTTGTATAAAATATACAAAAGTATGAAGGCTATTGCTTAATGCATTGTAAGCCGCCCTGAGTCTTTGGAGAAGGGCAGCATATAAATCAAATTTAAAAATAAAATTGTGTTACTAACTTAACAACTGCAGTTATTCACTTAACAACTGGCAAGACAAGTCATAAAATGGGGCAAAACTCACTTAACAACTGTCTTGCTTAGCAACATAAATTTTGAGCTCAATTGTCATAATTTAAGGATCACCTGTAATTTTTCCTTGTAAAGCAGTGACCCCTAACCTTTTGGGCACCAGGGACCAGTTCCATGGAGATAACTTTTTCCTTGGACCAGAGGGGGTGTGGTTTCATGGGCTGTCTGTATCCCACAGATGGGGCTTTGCTTGTTTGTATGATCCGGTTTGTGGCATGCTGAGGACCGGTGGCGGTCCAGAGACAGGGTTGGGAACCCCTATTGTAAAGTAATACAGAATAACATTGGAATCTGTTTTAAAATATATAAAGGATGATATTCATTTTAGAATAAAGTAGGATAAAGTAACTTGAAATAACAGGGTTGGACTGAACTTTGGAGGTCTTTGAGTTCACCCCCCCCCTCAACTCAAGCAGGAGGCCTATACAATGGTGGGATTCAAATAATTTAGCAACCGGTTCTCTGTCCTAATGATTTCTTCCAACAACCAGTTCACCAAACTGCTCAGAAAATTTATAACTGGTTCTCCCAATGTGGTGTGAATTAGTTGAATCCCACCACTGGGCCTATACCATTCTAGACACATGGTTGTTCAATCTCTTCTTGAAAACTTCTAGAGAGAATGCATCCACAATATCTGGAGGTAAGTGGTTCCACTGATTTAATTGTTCTCACTGTCAGGAAATTTCTCCCTAGTTACAGGTTGGACCTCCCTTTAATGATGTTCCACCTGTTACTTTTTCTACCCTGAGGTGTTTTGGAGAGTTGGTTGTCTTCTATGTGAGAGCCCATCAAATCCTCCTCTTTATTGGTCTAGATATACCAAGTTCCCTAAACAATTCATGGTACCTTTTCATTTTAATTACATTAATGTTGCCCAAGAGACTGAAGTTTTAACCATTGAGTTATATTTACACTCAAATTATTTTGGAAACTAGGTAATTTTAATACGTCAAACGTTTCAATTGCAGCTGGTCCTTGTCGAACCTGAGTGGTTGAAAGAAAATTCAGAGAAAGAAAGAAGACTCCTGTAGACACGTACCAGGCAGCATTTCATTGGATAGACAGTCTATCCATTGTGTTTTTTATTAGGAGTTATATATGATGGTGTATGTTAACACATGATATAATAAGAAACAAAACTGTTCAGAATTGCAGATGATACCTGGAAGATAAGCCATGGCAACTGGACTTATTTTCTTTTTTTGTTTTGAAATGTTTGTTGCTTATCCAAGTACTTTAGCTTTTTCAGTCAGACTGGAGAAGCTACTGGTACTTGGATAAGCAGTGAAAAGTTTCAAACCCAAAAAATGAAAAGAAGTCCAATTGTCATGACTCAGTTTTCAGACAACTCTATTGGATGACTGAGAATCTTTATCAACATATTGCAAATGATAGTTTGCAATGATTGACAAAATATATTTAATTAGATAAAAGAATTAAGCAGATAATTAAATTTAGGCAATGAAATTATTTTTCAGACTTTTCATGCCTAGCTAAAAATTGTGGTAGAAACTGAATGCTAAACACATCTTTAAAGCATTTTAAAACAACATTTTTGTTTCTTGATTATTTAGGAATCCCGTGTTACCTGCTATTGCTGAGCAGTTTTCCTAAGAACATGGGAAATTAACCAATGGGGACTATAATATTGAGCAGGATAAATAATAATAGATTTTCAGTTTATTAGGTACGGATAGCCATTTGCTGCTGGTTAGATTCTACTCTCTGTTTTGTCTGGGTAATATTAGGGGTTTGTTTGCTCTATTATCTGCTACTGTACAATAGATCATTTAATTTTAATAAAAGTTGCTGTTTTTGTAACATTTAACAGAAAAAATATGTGTGTACAACAAAACTTTTTATATATCACAGTTTTCAAATTAAAATTTGCCTTCAATTCTATTCCAAGAAATAGACTGTGATGGAAATTCCCCCTTACATCTGTTGATCATAGCTACGTTCATTAATCAGGATGCTGCATGAAAGCACAGTCAGCCAGGTGAGGGACAATAAAGTTGGGTGCCTTCTGCAAACATTTCAATCTGCTGAGAAGTGAAACCAAGATGTATTTTAGTTCCCTTACTGTTTAATATTTATGTAAATTCAGTTGTTTTTACTCTTATCCAAAAAAGAATTTTACCCCTTTAAGCTCAGAGACAGATACATTTGTTAGTGTTGCTTTGTGCCAAAAATGCAACAATTCTCTCCCTCACACAGGTGAGCCTTAAGAAACGTTTGCAGGCCTTAGCAGAATTCTTCAGGGAGGATTCTTACAGTTAATTGTTCCAAGACTAAAATTATGGTTTTCCTCTGGAAGATCTAGCTTCAATAAACATCAATGGCAATAGCAATTAACAAAATAGAAGTTCTACCTTTCAAATATTTTCTACGAATTTTTCAAGCCATTGGAAGATGGCAGCAACAACATTTTTACCAAAATACCTATCTATAATAATGCCAAGGCAATAACAATAGCACTTAGACTTTACAGCATTCGCTTGGCAGTTTACAATGTTATCATATGGCCCCCAACAATCTGGGTCCTCATTTTATCAACCTCAGAATGGGAGACTCAATTAATCTTGAGTTCCGTCAGGATCGAACTGCAGGTTGTGGGCAAAGTTTGCCTGCAATACTGCCTTCTGTCCACTGCACCACCAGGGCTCTTCAATCCTGGGCTTCTTTTACTCCAAAGCTGATAGATGCATACCTGCTACCATTAAATTTTCTAAAGCTAGATCAAATGGTCTGGTAGGCAGATTTCAGATGGTCTAAAGATTGGTACTTAGAAATATTTAAAACTCCTGCATACTGTTCAATCATGTTTTGGCAATTACTCTTCATGTCTTATGTCCCAAATATTGTAATACTGTACCAATCCCTAGTAGAGATTAAGTTTTCAATGAGGGAGAAATGGTTTATTTTATACTCTTAGACTTGTTATGATCAGTTGGAAAGTTTTAATTATCAGCTGTTGCTTTAAAAAGATTTAATGTACTTTAATTTTAGAATGATATCACTAGAAAATACTTTGATCAATTTTATTTTTATTTATTTTGTATTGCCTTGCCTTATTTTGTGTACTCTTTTTGTAAAATTTTTTTCTTGTGAGGGTAAAGTTTAAGTGACAGTCTATATGATGGTTTTATTGCTCTTATTGTATTCAAGTTTGCTTTTATGCACTGTTTTTTACTGTTATAACCATTTCGAAGTTCATTGATTGTAAATAAGTATAATTTAAAAGTACTACATAAAAGCTTGAATTTTGTAAGGAAACCTATTTACAAAGTTTGGAATATTTGTTCTGGAGCTACAATCCCTGTTTATGGATGAGTGGGAACTTCAATCTTTGGCCACTGAGATTGATTAATATCAAGTTCTCCTCTAAGATAACAAACTTTACATCCAATTGTATGGTATTTATTCATACTCCAACCATAAATGCTGTTATCCGTCCCATACAAAATATAGAGGCTTTTTTTGGATGTGGGGGAGGGAAAGTGCTAAACAAATTACTAAACAAAAGGAGGGGATGTATCTATGTAGAAAAGCCTGAAAGACAGTTTGCATAATATGAAAACTATATTTTTAATTCTATCTCATAACCTGCTAATTTTTTGAGCAAGAGGGATATGATATCTCTCTGCCTTCATATTCTATGGAAAAAAATACTGGGAGAATTGATATGCAGGCAGTAATGTACAAAGGAAGCACAAAATATATTCAAAATAACTGTGTAACTTAAAATATTTCTATACAGTACTAAGCAAATGCAGTCAAATTACAGAATATTTTGAAGAAATAGCATCAAAATATAGAGAAGTTCTATTTCAGATAATAATTTATCTTAAAATGAATGAGAATTAATCATGAGTAATGTATTGTTTATTTTGATGGGATTGAAACATGAATAATCTTCTCCAGTTTAGAGATAAAAAAGTAAACTAAATTTATCATCTATTCAACTAGCTTCACACTTATTATTATGATTGGGGGAGGAAAGTGATAGGAGATGGACCTACACAATATGGTTTATGAAGTTGTTTTGACTAGAATTTCATTTATAGGACTTTAATACCACAGTGAACAGATTCCACAAAACTTCTTGGGATTATATCATACCTTAAAATATTGATCTATTAATTTATTTTTCTTTCTAACACCAAAATTGAAAAAGATGAGCCTAATCCACGTCCTTAGTAGATGAAAAGTGTGAATGGGTAAAATACAGTTAGTTCACAATATCATAGATGAGTTAACCTTCAGTATTTCTCCAGTGGAAAGTCAATACTGCAATGTGGACATTAATAACGCTATCAGCTATATCAACTTTCCTCAATCTGGTGTTCTTCAAATATGTTGGACTTTATGTCTTCTATTCTCTTGGTAAAATGGTGTCTGCATATGAGGATTGTGGATTTGAAGTCCCACATATTTGGAGGAACAAAATTGGGATGGGCAAATCATGTATTTCTGTAATTATTTATGGATACTATAGTTGTATTTGATTTGAGTGTCAAGAGAGATATGAGAGAGATATTCAAAGATATGAATTTATAGTTTCTTTGTGTTATAAGTTGAGTTGACTTCCGAGAAGTCAACTCTTCTAGTAAAATTTTATTTACTGATAGTGAATGAGAATGATTTTCAATTCATTCAGTGGAGGAATTTTACCAGGTGGTAAAATATTTATTTTTTACATCACAGTGGCTAACAAAATGTAGGTAATAAAAATGTTGTGGGCTTATGAATAAGGTTGAAATAAAAATTATAAACACTCAAAGTGAAAACCGTGTAGTGTTTAAATAAATTTGTTTTGTCAAAGATTGGATATATTGAATAGCAGAATAACAGGGTTGGAAGGTACCTTGGAAGTTTTCTAATCCAACCTCCTGCTTAAGCAGGAGACCTCATACTATTCTAGACAACTGGGTGTTCAGTGGAAGGCAAGGCGTTCCACTGGTTAATTGTTCTCACTGCTAGGAAGTTTCTCTTTAATTCCAGGTTGCTTTTCTCCTTGATTAGTTTCCATCCATTGTTTCTTGTCTTGCCTTCTGGTGCTTTGGAAATTGGGTTGATTCCTTCTTTCTGGGAGCCCCTCAAATATTGGAACATTGCTATTATGTCACCCCTAATCACTTTTTTCACTGGACTATACATATCCAATTCCTGCAACTATTACTCATATGTTTTAGCTTCCACCCTCTAATCATCTTTCTGTTCTGCACTCTTTCCAGAGTCTCAACATCTTTTATATAATATGATGCCCAAAACTGGATGCAGTATTCAAGGTGTGAGCTTACTAGTACTTCACGTGATCTTGATTCTATCCCTCTGTTAATGCAAACTAGAATTGCATTGGCTTTTTTGGTTGCTACTGCACATTACTGGCTCATATTTAAGTGATTGTCAACTAGGACTCCAAGACTCCTCTCTCAGTTATTGCTATTGAGCCAGGTTTCACCTAATCTGTACCTACACCTTTGGTTTTTCTTGCCTAAGTGTAAAACCTTACTTTTCTCTACACTGAATTTCATTTTCAAGTCTGTGGTGATCCATCTGGATCTTGACCCTATTTTCTGGGGTATTGGCTACTCCTACAAGTTTAGTGTTGTCTGCAAATTTGATGAATTCCCCTTCTGTTCGCTCATCTAAATCATTTAAGAAGATACCGAGAGTACTGGACATAAAATGGAACCTTGAGGTACCCCACTGCTTACTTCCCTCTATGTAGATGTAGTTCCATTGAAAACCCCCCAGGAACTTCTAGAATGAATGTCAAAAAACTGACAAAAGCAGTTTTGTAATAATTTATGAGAAGTCATTTACAATAACTTTTCAATGAAAAGAAACACTTGTTTTTTGTATATGTGAAACCACATATTATTCCCCCTCTAAATGCTACTTCTCTTATTAAATCAGTTGGTGTCCTCAATTATTTCCTTATTTTGCCTTGATTATGTCATCCTTCTCTTGCAAGATAATTTTTTCAATTTACCAAATATTACAAACAAATTCAGCCTAATTGAACGGAAAGAATTATGGAAAGAATTTCTCAGGCTTGGGTGTGACTGAGATGTGTGTTGACATCCACAAATTTGGTGAGGAAAAATAGCATAATGAGCAGCAGTATCACTAACACTGAGAATTTATTGAATTTGAATGCAACAAAAGATAAAGAGTTTTGATCTGAAGGGAAATATTATCTCCCATAAATTGAGCTCAGATTTTTCAGGTAATATTCAGCTATAAAATCAGCTTTCAAATGAGAAAATTAACGTCAGAGATTATGATGACATGGGTCTTTGAGGGGAGGAGCAGGGTACATGATAACACACATATAATTATATATAATGTGTTAATTTTTTAAGCGGATGAGTAGAACTAAGCTGCTGGGTGCTGGCTATCACTTCCTCCATGATTGCCTATTTGTGGGATACGCAGGGCCGGGGTGGGGTATGTGTGTGTGTGTGTGTTCCTGTGTGGCACAGAATGGAACAAATTGTTCCCCTAGAAATGAATCCAAGTTCTCTTAAGACAGGCTTGTGTGGTACCATTGTGTGCATCTCCTCCCACCTGTTTTAACAACAAGCTTGCATTATTTCAGTTCCATTGCAAAACAATTTGTACTTACAGTGGTTTCTCCTCCCCCTACCATTAGTGTTACTTTGTTTTGTCTTTTTTTTAAAAAGCTATAGTAATTCTGTTTCCCAGACAATTGGTTTTTTAAATAATATTGCAGTAGTATTTGAAATGCTACTTCAATATAGCATAATTTTGGCTAAACAACCAGGATCTTTATTGTGGTTTGGGACTCAGGGTGGATAGTAACAGATTTTATTGTAATTCCCCCCCCCCCAGTTTTGCAGAGATTAGGGACCAATGTCCTCTTCTCTTTCTTTTTCTTTCTTTCTTTCTTTCTTTCTTTCTTTCTTTCTTTCTTTCTTTCTTTCTTTCTTTCTTTCTTTCTTTCTTTCTTTCTTTCTTTCTTTCTTCTCTTTTTTTCTTTTTCTCCCTCTTTTTCACCCTTCCTTCCTTCCTTCCCTTCCCAATTGTCAGCCTTTTAAACTTTTCCTTTTAAAGTATTTTCTGTCTCTTTTGTTGCTTTCTGATATAAGAATTTGATACACTTTAAAGAATACTTTTAATAAATATAATAAAATTTGTTTCCTTTAAATAACAATGAATCAACATATAATAAAAGCATTTGCCTTCTAGCAATTTCAGATACATGCTGCCTTTCTTTTCCTTTCTGAAGCATTTTGTTCAGTTTAAAGGTTATTATTGATCCAGCATCATCTCAGAAGCTCAGAGCAAGTATTTGACTAAAAACAGTTCATTTAATGACTGAAACTACAACAGCACTGAAAAAAAAAACTTATGAAGGTTTTTCATACTTATGACCATTGCAGCATCTCCATGGTCATGTGATCAAAATTTGGATGCCTGGCAATTGGCTCATATTTATGATGGTTGCAGTATCCTGGGGTCATGTGGTAATCTTTTTCAACCCACTGACAAGCAAACTCAATGGGGAAACAAAATTCACTTAACAACTGTGTTATTAAAGTGATTCATTTAACAACTGTGGCAAGAAAGGTCATAAGATGAGGCAAAACTCACTTAACAAACGTCTCACTTATCAAATTTGGAGCTCAGTTGTGGTCGTAAATCAAGAATTACTGTACAAGAGGTGACCTAATCCTCTTGGTAGATGGCAGCTAAGTTACTTCCTTTCTAATAAGCAACAAAAGTCTTGCCACTGGGAGAAAATGAATGTTGCAAATTAATAATGAATATATACAGATAGTCCTCAATTTACAACTGACTTTGCTTGTCAGAAGGTTGCAAAAAGGGATCACATGACCCTGGGATCATGTGGGATCATATTGCAATAAATATGATGTCATAAACATGAGTCAGTTGCCAAGGGTCTGAATTTTGATCACATGATCCTGCGGATGCTGCAACTGTTGTAAGTATGAAAAATGGTCATAAGTCACTTTTCAGTGCTGTTGTAATTTTGAACGGTCACTAAATGAACTGTTGTAAGTTGAGGGCTATCTGTACTTCATATGAAGTATACACAGAACTGGGCAAGCCCCAGCCTTACAGGACAACCAACCTTCCCCAGCACAGCACAGCACAAGTTGCCTAGACAAATTGAACTACAGACCCTATAGCCTTCTATTAGCCAATGGACAGTTCGTTATACTGGTAGTGAAAACTGTAGTCCAGCATAATTGAAGGGCACCAGACTGGGAAAGGTAGGTCTAGAGTTTTGCTACAGCTGACTGAAAGGGCTGCTACTTCTGGAATGCACCGAGCTCTTCTCTGACATAATAGTGCCATTTAAAGCCATCACTAGGCCATTTGTGCTCATCTGAATAACCAGCAGCAGGAGGAGCAATAACAAAAAAATAAAAAATAAAATCCCCCTTCAGTTGAGATGGAAAACAGTGGCCTATTATTAAGGAGAAATGATGGTATCTCTCTCTGGAATGTTCCAATAAAAACCACACAATTATTCTTTCTTTCTTTCTCTCTCTCTCTCTTTCTCTCTCCCTCTCCTTTTTGATTTCAGAACAAAGGCTTCGCCCGGAAGAGCCACGTGTTCCTGCCAAAGTTTTTTAAGAAAATGTCCTCCCAGCCCAAAGAGCGCCCTGAGAGTTTGCAGTTCCCCTTTCTGGATGATGATGAAACGATCAATACCATTAAGGAATCAAAAACTTTTTTTGTTCTCCGAGGTCTACCAGGCAGTGGAAAGTCTACCTTGGCACAGGCCATCCAAGACAAGTATAAGGATGCTTGCAAAATCATTTCAGTTGACCACTACAAAATCCAGCCGGCTATCAGGAGTGCCATTCCTGATGATTACAGCAAGGTTGATGAGGATCTAGCTGACTATTGCAAGCGTGACATCAGTGTGGTGGTGGTAGACGACACCCACCATGAACGGGAGCGGCTAGAGCAGCTTTTTGACATTGCAGACAAATATCGCTACAAAGTCATCATTGTGGAGCCCAAAACCTCATGGAAAATGGATTGCTTGCAACTCAAGGATAAGAATCAATGGAAACTTTCAGCTGACGAGCTAAAGAAATTGAAGCCCAGTTTAGAAAAGGATTTCCTTCCTTTGTATTATGGATGGTTTTTAAGCAAAAAGAGCTCAGAGAACTTGCGGAAGACCGGGCAGGCATTTTTGGATGAGCTTGCTAATATTAAAGCCTTCAAAAAAGAGTCAAATAAATACTGTGGGTGCTCCACTCCCTGCTTTTTTATTTATAGAAAATTGGCTGTCTACTAACCTATGTATAAGCTTTTTAATGCTTTTCAGGCTTTGCTAATATGCTCACTCTAGCATAATTTGCTGAAGCATCCATAAACCTCAAAAGCAAAAAAAAAAAAAATCATTCCATGCTAATTCTTTAATTCGTATGATGAATCTTGAAAACCTAGGGATATTGTTTTGATTTCCTTCTGTATTCCACACTGCTTTCTCAAAATTGTCACTATATAATTAATGGACCTCCAAGGAGGAAGCAAGATCTATCACATAAACCATTTTAAAAAATGATTATTCTTAAAAAAAATATTTTGGTAAAGGGCAAATGCACAGCTTCCCAACTTTCTGCTTGCTTTACAACAAATCACTGATTTTTGTGTTTTCCATTGATACACCAAATAATACTGTGAGTTCCTGCGTATTCCTCTCTTAATTTATGGATTCATCCTCCAACTCTCATTCTATTCCCCTACTTGACTGCCATCTGTTTCTATGCACTGAAAACTCATGATGTATTTCCATTTTTACAAACGCTTCTGCATTCTAGTGTCCTTAAGAATCACTAAACACAAACTCTTCTCAAGCTCTAGAATTTTGTCTTCTAGATGTTGTCCACAAGTTCTTTGAACTCCATAAAATCATCGTGACAACCTTCTTTATCTGCTCCACTTTCAGGAATCTTCGTTATAGTCCTTGTTGCTTAAAGGCATAGGGAGGGTTTTCAGGGCACTAGCCAAGCCCATGGCTGTGTGTGCTGCTCTCCTTGCCACAGGCTACATTTTCATACCTTTACAGAAAGCCAGGAAAGTGGTGGCACACTTCACCAGGGTGGGGGGTGGGCAGATATATTGTATTATATATAATATAATATAGCATATTTAGAGGCAGCTGAATTAGGGAAGTCTTGAAATATCTTACCTTCCTTCTGTGCCAAACTATAAATGCAAGCAAACATGGTAGTAAGCAAAAGATGTATTTAAAGAGCACTATTTATTTATTTATTGGTTCAATTTATATCCGCCCTTCTCCGGAGACTCAGGGCGGCTTACAATGAGTTAAGCAATAGCCTTCATACTTTTGTATATACCTGCTTAGTAGGGCTTTCGGCCCCCCCAAGTGGTGTTCTTTTTTATACAAAGTCAGCTTATTGCCCCCACAATCCGGGTCCTCATTTTACCTACCTCGAAAGGATGGAAGGCTGAGTCAACCTTGAGCCTGGTGAGATTCGAACTTGCAGTAATTGCAGGCAGCTGGTGTCACTTTAACACCATTTTAATCTGCTGTGCCACCAAGGCTCTTAGTTTAGAGAAGGCTGCAATTGGCCAAATGTCATTACCTTCATTATGCATACGGTATTCATTCTCCAGGATTTCACAGATGTTTGTCTGGTTAATATAGAAAAGCAAAACACTTTATTTTTGAAACAGATTTAAGAGAGACTTCCAATATTAGGAGAAATTAAATTTCTGACTTGTGGCACAGATTAGGCTGGTTTGGATATACTTTTAAAACTTTTTTGTATTATTGAAAGCTGAGCTTTATGGATGCTAAATCCTGCCTTTTCCGTGAATGTTTCTGCATAAGCAATAATATAATTCTACCCTAAGGCTCTCATTTCATCTTTGGAATTTGACTTGAAATATTACCTATTTTTTCCCTCTGAACTAACAAAACTAAACATATAAAATGTAATCTACACCAAATATATAACCATATTCCTATGCCAAATTTGGTTATGTCTTATAGTTAAAAAGTTTGTATCCTTACCTAACTAATTTCAAAAATTATTTCTAAATTCCTTCTATGTGGCTGATGTCAGTTTCCGCAATATTAGTTTAAAAGGCCATAGGTATTGGGTAGATAGCAAGTAAATCAAATTTAAATTAGGTCCTAGCCTAAAGTTTTTCAAACTTTTTTTTCAAAAAGAATGCTGGCTGGGGAATTTTGAGAGTTGTACTCCACACATCTTAAAGTTGCCAAGTTTGATTAACAGTGGTCCAAGTTTAATGGCCACAATTAAAGATTAAAGGGAATTATATTCCCCCCCCCTTTTCATGGTAATAGCAAATGTCACTAAAGATGGGAATTGAGAGTCCTTTAAATAGCAGCTCTTTCCTATTAATGAAAGGCAAGTAATGGTGGGCAAATTTGCCATACCATATTTATTTTTCTTTATTTCATTTCCAGAACAGTCATTCCCAACCAGGTGCTTTCAGATATATTGGATTGTAATTCCTGTAATCCAGCACTAGTGTGGGGAATGCTACATGGGGAGGTAGGAAGAGCACAGCAAGAAAATGGAGGATGCAGACATTGTTATGCCACTTGGGGAATAAAATGCTCAGCAGTGTTGAGTGAAATTACAGGTCTTGTTTATATGAAAACTCTATAGGCTTTTTTTGGTAAGAGTTCTCATCTCTAATGGACATTTTCTTATCTTGTATCATGATCTATCTTGCCAAACTAATATTGCAAAAATGCAAAAACAGTATGAGGTGAAAAACGCATTTAAAGAAAACTATGAATCCGAAACACTGAAACATTCTTTGTTGTTTTACAGTTGGGCAGCCCCCTGAAGAACCCAAACTGAAAATTGATCTGACCAGCTACTTTGTGAAAAGGCCTCCAGGGGTTTTGCACTGCACAACTAAATTCACTGACTTTGGGAAGGCTCCAGGAGCAGATGATTATGCACAGCAAGATGTGAGAATTTTTCTTTTTATTCTGATGGAAACATGATAGCAGGTGAAGTAATTTTTCAGGCTGATTTTAGGTGGGAAAAGTCCAACTTCCTCACTCTCTCTGAACTATTTTAAAAGAGAAAATATTTTAAAAGGAATCTGAATGCCCCTCCCAGTTAAGATTAATATTGTCAGCATTTGGGCAAATTTCTCAGCATTTCATACACTAGGTTATATTCTCTTAAAAATAATATTTGGTATGAACTTGAAAAAAATGTAGTTCATTTTACTTCCTAAAAATTATTGCCAGAAAGAAAGAATAATTATATATGGTACTGAATCTCTCATTTAAAATTTCCTGTCTTTAAATTACTCATTATAGAAACATTCATTTTTATAATAGTTCAATTTTATTATGTAGATATTTTTGTTTGCAATTTTCATTTTATTAATTGTAATCTTCCTTGAACATATTTACATAAAACACATGTGACTTTTCTTTGAGCAAATTTAGCCAGGATATCAATATGTATGTGTGGTGAGAAATGTATTGTATACATCCTTGAGCATGTATTAATTCAAACAGTCTTTCAGATCTATTCATATGCCTCAAGATATTATCACCCAAAGGAATTGAGCTACTTATCACCTTATTCCCTAGTTCCTCAGCTGTTATCCTTTCTAACCTAGAATAGATTTTTGCCAAGTGATCCAGTTTGAATAGTCCAGATTGGGACAGAAATCCACCTTGGAAAGATTATAGGTTTCACTAAATCCATCATAAAAAAAACAAAACAAAAAACACATGCTCCTGAAGGTTTTTGTGGAAGCAGTTTCCAATTCAGGCTTTGCTTTATGCCTGAAAGAGCAGAGACATGCCAGTTGCCTGGGTTTATTTTGCCCACAAATGATGGAGTCCTGGGTGGAGTTGGGTAAAGGGAGGTGGCAGCACTCAGTATATCCTCATGCCACAACATGCTAAAAGGCTTAGTATTATCTGGGGTTTGGGTGGTGCAGCTGATTGAGATGAGCAAAGTCCAATTTCCAACCTATTTATTGCTCCAGAAAAAGTCATTTCCCATAGCAATCTGATGTTTATTTTCATTATATTAAGTCCAAGCACTAATATTATGAAACCCTGTTCAGATTCTTGTATTTTATGGAGGTCATAGGATTGAACTCGAGTAAAGGTGTCCAGGAAAAGGAAAACTCTGTTTTGCAGTTTCACTATATATTTAGAGATGAATGGTTTAATCCAGGGCCCAACTTTTGAGCTATGATCTGGCACTGGGCTGTAATCTGCCAGGAACTGGGTTGCAGAAGCGATAGAATGGAATGCAGGCAGCAAACGAAACCATGCCATCTACCCACCCCGGTCCATGGAGAAATTGTTCTCCATGAAACGGTTCCTGGCTCCCAAAAGGTTGGGGACTGCTGGCTTAGGCTGACTGTGCTCAGAAGAGCACATACTGTTTGGGGCCTAATTATTTTAAATTTATAACCTTCTTTTCACTCGAACTCAAGAGAGCCCATGTAGCTTTTCCTTCTCCTTATAATTCTGTGAGATATGTTGGATTGAGGGTGTGACTGACCAAAAACAATTCTGGTAATGTCTTTGTTAAGACTGGAGCTGAACCTATGTCTCCCTGCACCTAGTCAGAGATGTAAATTGTTACACATTAGCCTTGTTTTGTTGAAACTGTACTTATTATACAAATAATGGATTTTTTTTTCAATCCTAACATTTTAGTAGATAAGGGCAACATAATCTGAGTATTTCCTTATTGCAAGCATTCTGACTAATGTAGCTAGAAGGAAGCCATTAAGTTGCTTGCCATAAACTCTCCATGCCCAATTGAGGGTGCTAGTGAACACTTACGTAGCACATCTACAACATTGTCAGCCAAAATGTGACTGGCTGATTTTCATTTTGGCCAATTGTGTGAACCCACTCTATATGGTCTACTTAAAACAACCCCCACCCCATTATTCAGCAACAAACAGTATTATAGTGTCTTGCATAGCCAATTAAAGGGCTTTCTCTCCCCCATATGAAAGAGAAAGGGCTTTTTCATAGAGGCCCCAGACTCCTAATGATGAGAGAATATCCCAGTGTGGAATATTTTATGCACAGGTGTACATTTGGGAGAATAACTTATCTGATACAAATCAAATATTTATTTGCTTAGATATTTTAATTTAGTTCATCTGTTGTCATTTGTACTCTGTACTTCTTTTGATCATCAGTGTTTATTTTTACTTCACAATTTACAAATCATGCATTTTATGCTTCTGCCACTCTTCTCATATCTAAAGACAATTTAGACATAATAGTATGGAATGTTTAGATAAGATTAACATGAAGGGCTGGCAGTGTTTCTGAATTTCATAGTTCATAGGCAAATATGCATGTTCCAGGATAACCCTGCAAGATCCAATCTGGGTCATCACCAGCACCAGAGATTTAATCTGAGTTTTTAGACTCTTGCTGGAGTCCATTTTCAGGGAACGTCTACCAGAATCTCTCACATTTCTACATGAATGTTTCTACACATTCTGAGAGAGAGGAGTTCCTTGAAGATGCATGAATCCAAAAGCTGGGAAAACTAAACCACTGTTCCTGTTATTCCACCCAGATTGGGTTTTTTTTAAAACACCCAAATTTTACAACCCTAATCTAGTTCTCTCCAATATAGATTAATGACATTTGAACTACAGTCCTAGTTCAGGACTGTAGTTCAGCCTACAGTCTACCGCTAGGCTGGTGGGAATCCAGAGAGATACTCCTGATTTGAAAGTGTTAGATGTGGGGGATGGCCAGATTAATCTGAATTGAATACACAGCTTGTGTTAAGAGGAGTAATTTCTTTTGCAGATTGTGAAGACTTCTTATGGAAAATCTTTTTTCCTGACCATAACTGCTCTATTCATCACCCCAAGAACTGCTGGTGCCCGCGTGGAAATGAACGAGCAGCAAATCCTTCTATGGCCTGGAGATGTGGATGTGCTACAGCCAGCAGTTAGCCTCCCAAAAGGCAGCCGAGCCCACATCACTCTGGGTTGTGCCAGCGGGGTAGAAGCTGTCCAAACTGGCCTTGACCTCCTTGAATTTGCAAAACTGGAAAAGGCAGGGAACAAAGGCGAGGAGGTTGGGGAGATTGGTGGCGGAAAACTTTTTTCCTTTGGGAATGGAATGTGGATGCTTTTGCTTTCAAAAAAAATCGAGGTGAAAGCCATCTTTGGTGGGTATTATGGAAAGGGAAAACTGGTGCCAACTCAAGGAGGTAGCAAACGGGTATCACCCTTTAATTCCTGTATCATCATCTAAGGGCTCTCGTGGTGTCTGCAGCCTTGTTTTCACATGATATAATGTGTAACCTTTTATAAACTCTTCCCCGTCACAAATGATAGCATCCTACGACTAAAGCAATTTCTTAATTCTAGTGATGTCCTTTTTAAAGGAATATTTCTTGACCTTCAGAGGCCTGGATTCCTCAAATGGAAAACAGCACTTTTTTATACCTTTAAAATTAATACCACTGAATATATTCCATCCTTTTGAGATTTCCTTTTCTTAATATAGAGAAATAGCTTTTACAAGTTTGCTAGAACTGGGTCTGTTCCTGTGCTGTAAATCTTCCTCGTCCCTTACAGCAACATTACTGTTATAGCAGGAGAGGGAAGCTGATAGTACCACTTCAGAGCAGAGGGAAAGCATAAGGGGCAAATAGAACCATCTTTTCTCAATGATTCCTGACATAAAAATTCCCTGAGAGTAGAAAACTAATACTGTAGGTAACCATAAAGACAGAACTTTACATGATTCTATTTTCAGCAAAGGTATTGGCGGGGGGGGGGGGATATTTAAAAGTGTATTTTGTATTCTTGCATAATTTTTTCATTTGAACTCAAATTCAGGGTAGACTTAGAATGTTTGGATCAATTACACCTCTGCCTGTAGACTGAAAACACCATAACAAAGTTAAGTGAATATGGTATTGCAAAATAGTAGACTTAAAATGTTCAGATTCGCTTCCCAAGTTAGCCACAGAGTAAGTACTTGGCTTCAAGGAATCTCTTCTCTGTTGAGATTCAGAATCAAGGGTGGCCATCTGTGATCAATCTCAGCTTGATGTAAAGGAAAACATGTTACCTTTCTGGTTTGCAATTGAATATTCAAAGGATTCGTTTTTTAAAATGAAAAATAAGGCCTCACTGTTTTGGTTGAGCATAGTAAGATCTTCCTAGTTAGTATTCCTAAGCAAAGTACCAGTTGTCTTTTTTCAGATTTTTTTTTAAATGGGAAGTGTGAAGCCTCTCCCGCCTTGCAATTTTATGAGTTTTTGAAACATATGTCAAGCATTAGCAGGCTCGAGAGGCCTATACTTTAATGGAAAGATCTTGTTAATGTGCAGCTTGTGATTTCATAATGTCTTAGTCTTGTGCCAGTCTGTAACGTTGCTATTGTATAGGTCATTGAAAGCTGGCACATTAAATACTGTTGCCTGCAGCCCCTCCAGCATTTCCTCTTGTACAGACCTTTAAGGGATTTATATTTTTCTTATCTATCATCTTACTTCTGAAGCATGGGCGTCTACTAATAGGAATGTAAAACTAGAGAATAGGAATCTGCCTTGCAGTCTCTTAGTTTGTTGTCCATTCTGTCTTGAATTGTTTTAAATGACAGGCATTAGATTTTCAGTAGAGATCCTTGTATGTTGTCTGATTAAGATACCGATAAATTACATTTCAACCATTGCCCATGAAAATCAGGGACTAAGACTGCCCTGTACTTTCAGATCAGGTTTTTTCAACAAGGATATTTGAACTGGTGCAATTGCCAATAACAAAATTAGTTATATAGACTGGATCTGAATTTGCTGCAATTGATCCAAATTACAAGCGTTGCCCAAAGTATTGTATCTGAGAAAAATATCTGGATATAGAGGGAGACACAAGTAAGGATGTATCTGATTTTAATTGCATTGGATAAGTAATCCACCAGAGCTTCAAATTTTATGAAAACAGTGCAGTAAAATATGTATCAATGAACAAGTATTTTAGACAATAGATGGTGTGTTCAATGCTTTGATATACGGCTTTGTTTTCTGAAGAATATAATATATTCATGGTGCAATCAAAATGCATATAAACTTAGAAGTAAATCCTTCAAAGTTCAAAGAGGTATATTCTAAGATAATATACAAATTCCCTAACATGTTATTTATATATACTGATTCTAACTTCTATCAACTTTAGCCAGCATCACTGTTGCCCCTGCTGTCAATGACTGTTGTGAAAGTTGAAGTTCAAAGCAGCTAGCACTTGAAACTACGCAACATTTCAAAGCATACTTCAAGGAAGAAACTAACATTTTAAAACTTACAATGTATGTGTTTTTTTATTTTATAACATATTTATATGCAGTATGCCACGAGTTAAATCTCTAAAAATAAGGACAAGCCGAACATGTTCTTATCTCAGCTGAACCACATCCTATTGAGTGGCATATATTTTGTGTACACAACTGATTTAAATTCCCCCAAGTAAGTCTAGTTGAGCACATAGCCCGCTTACTTTCCTTTGAGCAGGATCTGTATAAACAGTATGTTAGCAATCAAAGTGTTGTCTAGATTATAGCTATCTTTCACACCATCTACTGCAAAGCTGGGCAATAGAAACCTTTTGAAATCCCCACTTTTGAGTTGGTTTATTCATAACATTATGGTTAGTACTTCCTTTTACCTCTAACACACAGGATTTAATCTCACTGAACCTGACCCTTATTTTGAGAAAAAAATCTCCAAGGCCAGCTTTTGCAAATCTGATGCCCTTCAATTAGGTTGAATGACAGTGTTGTTCATTCATAATCAATATTGTCTTTGTGAATGACTAAGCCAGGTTAATTTGGGACTATAGGAAATCAAATATATGACAAGAACATTGGACTAGGGCAGATTTTTTTTTTAACCATCAATGTGAATACAGTGACAATAATAGTTGTTTTGTGTAATGCCTGGTTATGCTTTTGATATGCTCACATTCAATACTTTCTAGATGGGAGCTAGTTTAAAATGGGACCTGGTTAACCTATTATACAATGAAAGCTATGAAGTAAGTTACAAAACATACATCACTTGAAACTTGGAATTATAAACATCAAATATATAAAGGAAGATAGGTGGATGGTTGGGTCATTTACTTTTCTTGAATGCTTAGCTATACAAGAAAAAGCTGGTTGTGCTATTGCTCAGGAAACAATGTAACTTGCATTTGCAAAATATTTGTGTCAATTCTTAAATATTTGTTGTTTAAACATCAAATTACTTTTAATACAACTCAAATATGGTCAAAGCTTTTTTAAAAAACCTGTAAGAAAGTAGCACATTTCAATGGTTTTGATTGATGTAACTTGAAACAATAATTCTTGTTCTGCTTTACAAAGTAGTTAAGATTCATAGTGACTGTAAAATACACTGAAATAAATGTATTAACATGCAGAAAACGTTTGTGTTACTATTTACATTAGACTGATTGACATAGAACTCTTTACTCAAGGCTTTGCTAACCTGAAGTTTCAGATTATATGCAGAGAAGAGATTGGACTTTTTCATAGATCTATAGGTGAAGGACCAAAATTGGGTACGGATGTTAACTGTAGTTTACCACCAGTCATTTCTTCTTATGAAAGATGCTCCTGGAGGCTGCTCTGGAAGTGCTCCATGAGTCTCCTTGTGATCCCAAGTGAAGCAGCCATGCACAGGAAGAGAGCCAGAGCACTTCTAAAGCAGCTATAGGAGGCAAGAAGGCATGGATCCTTTAAGGATTCCAAGAGAAATAATTCAGATACAGACCTGTGGTTTGTGAAGCACTTTTTTAAAAAAGAAATTGAACAGTCCTAGTACATGATCAAAACCTCTGGTTCTCTTCTCAGTTTTAACATTGGTAGTCTTCCTGACTACTCTCTTGCTATAAAAAACAAACAAACTACAATTTAACACTGACCACTACAGATTTTTGGGATTCCCCCCTCCCCCATTATTCAATCCAGCATCATGTCTCCACACTCAGTCTCAGCAGTGTCTACTCAGTTTAAAGAAGCATAAGTCACCAGTGAGATCTGGAGGGTTTATTTTTTGTACATCATATACATTTTATAATAAAGTTAATATCAATTGCATATGGGTTTGATTCAGTCTGGTTCAAAATTCTGCATATAAACACATTATGAATCCTGCTTAATGAACAGTTGCCACTTTTTGTTTAAATAATCTTCACCTTAGATAAGTGAAAAGATTGATGCGGGGCACCATGGCTATCCATGTGTCTGAAACTATCCACAGGAGAGAGTAAAGGGGACAGGATGCTGTTTTAAAAACAGAACATGCAACAGATGTATTATTAAGAAGTCTAGAATGGTATGCTATTGATTCCTAGCCAAACAGCCTTTCTTCAGGTGGCTTGAACATTAGTCTACCTGTCTTCTTGTAAATGTATCTGTACAGCAAAGGACAAAATGCATGCAAGAACACCTGTTCAAGTGTACAGGAAAATAGGCAAAAATGGCAAGTTTCCCTAATATATGCTGCTTTTAGATTTACATCACCAAAGAAATTATCTCATGCATTACTACACGAGAAAGTCTTGGCTCTTAATTCCCTGCTTAGAGATTTTGTGTACACATGTGTTGGGAAAAAGTGGTACTTTTAAATGGTTAAGTGATATTACTTAACATTACCAGCAATATATGCCTTCCTCTATGGCAAGCTAACTAGCAGTAAAAAGAATGTTCGAGACCCTCTCTATACCTGTTCTTTATTCTTAGGGAGTTTCCATAAGGATAATACCAAAAAGGTAATGTATTGTTTCACCTTATTATGATCAATGCAACATTCTGACAATGTATATCTTTATAGGTATACTCCAAGCCTAGACAGATAGATAATTAATTCTTTGCTTATCAGTTGCACATAGTTTTCGGTACCTCTTAAAGATAGCCTGGCTAATTTAAAAAACAAACAAAATTTGAGAGCTAAGAAACAAATTCAAATTATAAAATAATTATTAGGTGGAGAAATTCTAAAGCAAGTTATACATGGCCTAATATATAATGCAAATGTATCAGAACATCCTTAATGACTGCAATGAGAAGAATTGTAGATAATAAAAAAAAGGTAGCAAGGCAAAGTAATACAGCATTCATCACTTTTTAGATTGCAATCAGTTTTAAGGTGCAGGAACCTTTTATCATTGACTTTTGGATCTGACAAAAAAAAATCTTACTACAACTCCCAGCTGTGTAGAGATGATCAGAAAACCTGGCTTCCATCCACTGAAATTCTTAATATTCTTATTATCCTCTGTGAAGTTTTAAAATAAAATTATTTCAAAGAGCCAGAACATCTTAAAAGTAGAAAATTCACAGGATGCCAGGATTGATTCTTGACACCTCAGTCTCTGAAGATAACATGCTGTTGTTTTAACTTCTTTCAACCTAAAGTGATGAAGAGGGAGATTGTTGATTTCATAGCTTTTTGTGCCAGTTTCTGAATTATCCTGTTTGTCATTACCCTTAATAGAGAATGGACACAACACAATTCCACCAAATAACTCCTTTAAATATATGCCTTCAACCAAATACAATAAATTCTACTAACAGAAATTGACTGTGCAATGAAATCCTGAACGATTCAGTATTTACCATTTGCTGGCCAGGAATAGGCATGCAATCTTGGCTGAGGCAAGCTTTTGAGTTTATTCTCTTCCCTCTTTAGTTTCTCATTTAATCCCTGGCCATCTCTCAATAGACTGCATTTCTTCAACTACTTTTTGAGTACCTCGATTTGGAACTATTAAAGGAAATGATGCCGACAAAGTCTAATTTACTGCTGTTTCTAAAGTTTGTCAGAACCCATTAATTGAGCAGCTTGAAAAATAGAGTATTATTCCTAGGACATAATCTGTGCCTCTTTTGAAACAATGTTTCATATTGGATATTGGACCAATATCTAACATTAAATTGAACAGAAGTCCAGGCACTGCACAAAAATAGTTTTAAAATGATTACACTTTTTGAGATTCTTTGTTAACTTTTCCCCGGTCTCATAAATAGATAAGTTTCTAAAACCTGTTTGTAATACAAATACCACTCCTTTGTTATGTTGAACAATTTCATTCATCAGAATATTGATCTTCCAAGCTAACCTTCCCCAATTTCATTTCGCTAGATGTACTGAGATTTCAGTTTCCCTCATCTCCCAAACAGTGTAGTCTGAATTGACAAAAATTGACTCTCAATAAGGAGGAGTTTCACCATAAAATGGTGGAAACTGCACCTAGTATAAAGTGGTTCAACTGGAATACTTTTAGAAATGATAGTGTACTTATGATTTTTACTATTGTGGAAAAAGGAATGAACTAATTGTCTACAGCAGAAATGATATTATGGATTAGTAGCTATCAGTATGGTATAAATATTGAGCAAAAGTTTAAAAAATATCAGGAACTTCAATGTGGCTGGCTACTAATAAGAGTTCTCTCCCCTGAAATAATGCTGAATTTATTTTTAAACTTTCAACTTATTGTTGAATTCTAAAAAATCTTCTCAACATCAAATACGCTTTTTGAGATTCCAATTAATTTTAAGAGATTGCAACACTTACAGTTGACTTGTACATGCAAGTAAGAATCATGACATCACATGTTGATGTGGAAATGTGAAATATGCACTGTAGATCTAACAACATACACGCACGCACATATATATACCCTTCATAACACCTGACAATCACCTCAGACTTTATGCGCTTTTCAATGAAATCAAGTGTACATGTTGATCTGGAAGCCACCATCAAAATGGGATGTCCATGTAAGAAATCAGCCCTTACCATTTTCCTGAAGTACTCAAGCAATTGGAAACATAAAGTGTTCCTCAAAGAAAGAGACTCTGGGAATATTAAGAGAAAGTGCTGAGAAGAGGCAACTCTTATTCCAAAAATGACTCAGGGAATAATGCAGTAAACTTCTTTGTATTTCTCAAGTGTCTGAAATGTTTCTGGAAATAAGGTTTCAATATGGCTACAGTCAGTACAATACAACCAAAGTTTAAAAAAAACCTCATTTCACTTTCCCCACATTGTGAACCCAATAGAAGCATGGCATATCCAGTTTTCAAAATGTAAGGATTCCCTGAATGAAGTTCCAGCAGCTTAGGAATCTAAAATTACTTAATGGAGAAATCCACAGATTTTTCTCTCTTTCTCTCTCTTTCATATAAAATTAACAATAAACCAAATAAAAATGTGTATTTCTTAATAGCTCCCTTCCCTTCAAATGCTGGCTTTCTCATCACACTCTAAAGCACACACAAAAAATTGATGTTTCCAACAGAAAAAATGCCACAGCCCTAAGAAATGCTGAGATGCAATGAAGGGAAGATGAAACTTGAAATTAAATGAAGCAGGTCAGGGAAACTGTGGATTTCAGTAGATGAAATGGATCTGTTCCGCAGTTTAGCCAAACTGGAAAAAGAAATTCCCAGGTCCAGAAGCTGAAAGACATAGACGTACAAATTAGCAAATTAGGAAGCAAATCATCAAAGCAATTGGTACAATATTGAGATCTTTTAAATAAAGTCAGATTCTGTAGCCCACTCAGAAAAACCATGAAATATAACATAAAATTTATCACTATTATGAGAACAGATGTGTTTTTGGAGCGACTGGCAAGGAGAGGACGTAAGGTTTTTTAGCAAATCAAACCTTGATTAAACAAACAAATCCACAACTGATATCGAGCATATAAATTCCCCAATCTCTTGCTCTTCTGCAAAGTGGTCAAACATGGCCCATGAGAGGGCCCTCCTGCAAGACCACCTTGTCAGAACCACTATTAAATGATCATTTTAGGATTTTTATCCATTTGATGTTTAATTGTCATTAGTCTATAATTTAACAAATTTAAATCCTAATTTAATGCTAGTTTTTATGTTGTTTTATTTATTGATATTACATTGCACAGCCATAGCAGTAGCACTTAGACCAGGTATCGGCAACATATGGCTCCTAAGCTGCATGCGGCTTTTTCGTCCCCTTGCTGTGGCTCCATGGACTGGCTGCCCCCCCCCCCCGTCTGCTCTCCCCTCCCAGTCACTCCTTGCATGATCTGAGAAGGTAAGGGGGACAGAAGGGATGGAGTCTCGCTCCATACTCCAGAGCGGGAAGGAAGCGCCCCTGTACTTGCCTCCCATCTGGCACTTCTTGGTGCTGCCGTGTACCTCGGTTGCTCGGGAAGATGATCTCCATGTGACTTGATATCTGCTCCAAGACAAGCCTGGCCTGGCTGCAGCTGATGCGGTGTGTGATAATGGGCGCCGCTTCCATGGCCTGCTCACTGTTTTTGCAGTGCCTTGCGCAGCACATTTAAATTTAGCACACAGAAAATCAGCTGCAGCCGGGCCGGGCGTGTCTCGGAGCGGAGATCAAGTTGCGCATCTCCCCAAGTGAATGAGGTGCACGCAGCATCTGAAGAAGCCCCAGCGAGATGATAGGCAAGTATAGGGGTGCTTACCTCCTGCTCTGGAATATGGAGTGAATCTTCATCCCCGTCGTCCTTACCTTCTCAGGCCACGTGAGGAGTGACTGGGAGGAGAGGGCTCCCAGCCAGCCAACAGGGAGGTACAGTAGCGGGACGAAAGAGTTTCGTTTATCTGGGAACCTGAAATGACTCTTGATTGACATATGGTAAAAAGTACCCAAAGAAGAAAAACATCAGCAAAAAAACAACAACCCAAGCCTATTTTTGGAAATGGTTCAAGAGGGAGCATGGGGAGAAGAGAGAGAGATGAGAGAGAGGATGGGGAGAAAAAGAAAGAGAGAGAAATGAGAAAACGATGGAGGGAGAGAATGAGAGAGGAAAAAGAGAAACCAATGAGAGAGAAGGGAGAGAGAAATGAGCTGGAGGGAGGGAATGAGGGAGAGAGAGAAAGAAGGAAGGAAGGAAAGAAAAAAAGAAAGAAAGAGGAAGAGAGGAAAAAAAGAAAAACAGAAGGAGGGGGAGAGAGAGGTATTTCCCACAGAAAAGACCCAGAGCCACAAAACCTGGGGCTGGGGCAGGTCATGTGATTGGGTGGGAGTGACGTTGAGTTGGCCATGCCCACCCAGTGTTTCCTTTTCTGTGGGAAATGAGTCCAAATGGCTCTTTGAGTGTTTAAGGTTGCAGACCCCTGACTTAGACTTATATACCGCTTCACAGTGCTCTATAGCCCTCTCTAAGCAGTTTGCAGCCAGTGTATTGCCCCCCAACAATCTACTCAGAGCCCAACTTGGAGGGAGATGGGTATTTAGAAATATAAAATATCAATCAATACATAAAAAACATAAGCTTTGGGCACAGCAGACAAAGCCCTACAGCATATTTCTTGGCACCTTTAGAGGGAACTAAGATCTGGAGAGTGAAATACTTTATGGTCCCCTGCTGGAATTATATTTTGAATGAATGAAACAGCCTCCACTGAATTCCTGAGACCAGAACTTAATAGATTCCCCCGTTGTCCCAAAATGAAGACTCAAACGACTGCCTCAATTGACACCTACAGACATTCAAAAACAGGACCTCCTCCTTTTCAATATACATATGATGTATGAAAGATGACCCACCTTCAAAACTAAAACTTCCAGGTGTTCCAAAGAAAGCTTTGAAGATATTATTAGCATCAAAATCTATTGGGAAGTATAGGTGAAGAAAAGAAAAAAAGCAGGTGAGAAGGAATTCTTGTTTAAATTTATATTTACTGTCATAAAAGTTCTGAAAAGCTTGTATAGTAATTTGCAGCATTCATTTTCTTTTTTCTCATGTTTGCCTTGCCATGAATCTCCAAATCTTTTGATTATGCTATTAAACATTAAATGAATAATTAAATTCAATTTTATATAACTTTCATCAGAAAAAATGCAGAACGCTTCTCTCAAAATTTTGAGTATATCTCATTTCCCCCAAAATAAGACATCCCCTGATAATAAGCCCAAATCGGGCTTTTGAGTGCATGGCAATAAGGCCAAGTGCTTATTTTAGGTTTAAAAAAAATATAAGACAGGGTCTTATTTTCAGGGAAACATGGTATATATGCTGACTTTCCTTGTTCCCATTCCATAACTATGCACCTATGCACTTTAGAAAGGATCACTAATGCAAAGCCCTCTTTAGCACTCACCTCCCATATTCATGCCATCTTCCTCTAGATCCTGGCCACTGTCATAGCGGGCCTTTTTCTTTGGATCAGAGAGAATGGTAAAGGCTTCACCAACTTCTTTGAATTTCTTTTCTTCCTCTTTTTGGATTTCAGCACTTGCTCCACTATGCCGATCTGCCAGAAAAATTAAGATGTGAGATTGATGGGTGAGACAATGAGAGAGAGAGGAAAAAAGCCTAACTGCAATGAGAAAGAATAATTCTTTCTAATAACCAGGAGAAAAAAAAATCTGTTTATCAAAGTGATACAAATTTAATACAAAAAGAAGTTTAATTTACTAGTTTATTAATTAAGTATTGAAGCAGATTTGTGTTACTAGATTTTTCTCCTGCCTTTCTATTTAACTAGTTACTCAGGGAAAATACAGCTTTTTCCAAATCACCTTTCATATGGATCTGAACATCCCAATGGGTTTGCAATAGAAATGATGGTTCTTTAAGATATACTTTAAGATACTTTAAGATATTTACTTTAAGGTATTTAGAACTTTAAAGATTAATACCAATGAATCAAATTGTTTCCTACAAAGCAATTGGTAATTAGTGCCAATATTTTAGGGTAGGCAACATATGACCTGAAAATTATTTATTCCGTTTTCTAATCTGTATAGATTCCAGTTAATTCCTACAAATATGACATTTTTTAATGTTCTTCTAGCACAGTGGTTCTCAACCTGTGGGTCGGGACCTCTTTGGGGGGTCGAACAACCTTTTCACAGGGGTCGCCGAAGACCATCTGAAAACACATATTTTCAATGGTCTTAGAAATAATTTTATGGTTGGGGGTCACCACAGCATAAGGAACTATATTAAAGGGTCACGGCATTAGAAAGGTTGAGACCCACTGTTCTAGCAGAAGATGTCAGCTCTCTATTGTAGCTTAGAAACAACAAAGATAAGTCGGATACAGTTGTATGGTGGGAATTGTAACAATTCTTCAGTGTTCTAAATGAAGAACTTGGAGAGAATGAAAAAAACCCTGTTCCATTATCAAATAAATAAATAAATAAATAAATAAATAATAAATAAATAATCAGGGGAATTGCAACTAGAAAGAAAGATCCCCTCCTCTCCAAAATCCCTAAGTAACAGGAACTAAGAATGGATTTTGAGAGGTTAATGTATGCACTTGTACTGAACTCGCCCACGAACCCTCTAGACAGCTTTAGTTTGCATATCTCCACCCCCAAGTTTCAATCTCTCATTTTTCCTCTTATTTCGCCCTTACTGTGTTTGCTTTTCATGGCCAGTGAATATAAATAATTTTCCAATTAGTTAATGAGCAACAGCAGCAATAAAACAGTGGAGAATTTGGGGTTGGTGGCAGGATTCCACAGCTACAAGAGGAAAAGAGAAAAGGAGCCTGTGTAGCGCAGAGGGCTAATGCCTCCTACTAAAGGCAGCAATTAACACCAGCTGCCTGTAATTTCTCTGAGTTCAATCCTAGCCAGGCTCAAGGTCGACTCAGCCTTCCATCCTTTCTAAGGTGGGTAAATTGAGGACCCAGTTTGTGGGGGCAATAAGCTGACTTTGTATAAATATACAAAAGTATGAAGGCTATTGCTTAACGCATTGTAAGCCGCCCTGAGTCTCCGGAGAAGGGCGGCATATAAATCAAATTAAAATAAAAAATAAAATAAATAAAATAAAATGGGCAATTCCAGGTGCTGAATGGAAATTGAAAACCTCAATCTCATAGCTTCAAAGAACATACTGAAAACTGCCTTCACAGCGTAAGTGACAGGGCAGTGCATGGTAGAGTCTTATAGCTATTTTTCTTCCAAGCCAGATGGAGGAGGAAAAAAAAAAGGAGTAGGAGAAAAGCCTATAGCTAAATAGCATTATTGCTCTTTTTCCATTGTATCACATCATTTAGCAACTAAATTTCATAATGTTATTCCATAACTGAAACTTGCTCACTTCGTTATACATTGATAAGAGCCCTTGATCTTCTGATGAGGCAAATGTTTTTTGGCAGAAGCCATACTGATTTAGTCTCAGCAATGATTGTTTTCCTTTTTAACAATTCTATTGGCAATATCATTTTCTACTATGGAGCAAGTCAAGATCACAACCCTATACACATAATCCTTGAGTTAT
This sequence comes from Coluber constrictor foxii, assembly GCA_038048745.1. Classification (NCBI taxonomy): domain Eukaryota; kingdom Metazoa; phylum Chordata; class Lepidosauria; order Squamata; family Colubridae; genus Coluber; species Coluber constrictor. The sequence continues at coordinate 80,882,621 of CM075961.1, forward strand.
TAATATAATAGAGCCTGCCAATTACATTTATAACCTGAGGTTTTGTTAATTGGATCACGTTAAATGAACATGATCCCTCCCTGCTTTATCCAATACATTTGTTAATCGAATGCACAGGTCATTAACTGCACATGAGGTACCTCAGGGTACCTTGGGGAGGGCCTACTGCTTCCGACCACCCAAGGCCTCTCCTGACCTACTGCGATATCTCGTTTCTCCCCCCACTGTGCTGACTGGCACCGGACCCACATCCTGCCCCCCAGTGTCTGACCGGCACTGGGCCTGTGGAGAATCACTTACCTTTTGAAGATCTTGATGATCAAGCCTCTCCAGCCCCTCCGCTGTGGTTTGTTTCTCTGTTCCTGCGTGCTCCAAAAGTGGAGCGGTGAAAGCCGAGGCAGAGTGGAACCAGTCCACCTTGCTCAGCTTGGCTGACTCATCAAGGCTGCCTGCGCAGGATACCTATCCGCTTTTGGAGTGCCAGACAGCCTTGGTGAGTTTGAAGAAACCTTGAAGACATGGGAGGGAGGCCTGTGGGGGCACAATCTCATGCCCCTGAAGGCTTCCATCCTCTTTACAAAAAGCTTCTGGCGCGAAAAGAGGAGGCTGCCTGTGCAGGCCTCCGTTCTTCATGTGGAAAGCTTTTTGGAAAGAGGGCAGAAGCCTTTAGGAGCACGATTTTGCATCCCTGCAGGCTTCTATCCCCTTTGCTGAAGGCTTTTATCACAGAGAACGGAGGCCTGAAGGGGAGCTATCTTGCACACCTCCATTCTCCACATCAAAGGTCTTTTGCAAAGAGGACAGCAGGTGTATAAGACGACGGCTGCTTTTCTGCCACCTGGCCCTGATTCTGCAGATCTTTGAAAGGTAAGTGAAGAGGATGGTGGCGGGGGGGGGGGGGGGAGATAGGTAAGGGGAATATTGCAGCATCTCTGCGGTCAGTCAGGATGGGGTGACAGGATGGGGGTGGGGGGGAAGATAGGTAAGAGGAATGTTGCAGCAGCTCTGCGGTCAGTCGTAAGGCTGAATGACTGTTGTGGGCTGCAATGTTCGTAAGTTTGGTATTGTATCGTAAGTATTTGGGGGTGGGTGGATTGTAACTTTGAACCATCGCTAAGTGAACTGTCGTAACTTGAGGACTACCTGTAGTTTCCTAGATCCTTTGGAACTTTTATAACTTTTTGGTCTAAAAGTTTATTCTAGTATTATATTTTTGTGAAAATATTAGGAATTTTGTATTTGACTTCTTTAAATGTGTTTCGATAAATGCCATGCAATAATAAGGGGATGGTGTGAAACGATGTGTTTTACAGTGTATTGTACATAACTGGGTTGACAGAATTGTAGAGATGACAATGGAGCAATTATTCCATTTTAAATAGAGCTGTAAAAATTGAAATTGCATCATGCCACTTTTTAAACAAGAAAAGAAAAACAATCTTCTTCAGTACTTTGGAATATTCTCCTCTTGCTCCTATTGAAGGGACTCGTGGCTGAGCACCCTTGGTTCAGAGAAGTTGGAACTCCACAACTTAATCAGAAGGAAAACAAAAAGGAGTCCTCAAGACACTTATTCTGTCTTCTTGACCTTTACTGAAAATGTAGCAATATCAAACTGGCTGGTGAAAAAAAAAAACCAATGCACCTTTTCGAATATTACCATTTACCAGTTAAGCTCCTACCACAACGATAATCACAATTCTTGTCATGGCTCAAAAGTCCAGGAATGTTGTCTTCTGAGACTACATTCTCACCCCACCTTTGTTCACCCAATGAAAACTTGGGCAAAGTTAAAAAAGGGGAGAGGAGGCTCTCACATTAAACAAACAAGACAACAGAGAAGCCTTAATAAGAAAGCTTACATTCAGGGCTGTGGAGTCGGGAGAATTGGGACATTTAAACTTACTTTTTTAAAAATTCCAATCTAAATTTAGTAGGAGTCGGAGTTGGTGCATTGTTTGCCGACTCTGACTCCAGGTATCCAAAATTTCCTCCGCCTCCTACTCCAACTCCACAGCCCTGCTTACATTAGCAAATATATTCCTTTCGTGACATTCTAGTTACCTCAGATCAAGAATCTCTGAAGAGTTAACAGTGGAACTGGGGCAGTAGCTCTTGTGTTGTTTTTTTTTTTACCTGGATGATGCATTAGGGCCCGTTTCCGGTATGCTTTTTTAATTTCATCTTCAGAGGCATTCTTATCCACACCAAGGATCTTGTAATAATCTTTCCTTTTACTCTTTTTCAATTCCATCTGTGCATTCTTGAGTAGCTGTTTGTGTTCTATAATATATCAGAGGGAAAAGGTTTTAGCTACAAGAATAAATTACACAATGAATGCAATTCTTCTCCAAGCAGGCTAAATAAGGGGAAATTCAGGACTAATAAAGTACATTTTGATGCAATATACAATAGATAAGATTTGCTGTCATTAGATAGGACAATGGCTCCCAAATTAGTTTATTTTTAAAAGTGGATAAATTAATTGCAGATAGAACTATCAACAGCTGTTTGTCTGGAATCTAACCATATACTATTAAAAATCTCCTATTTGTCTATTTGTAATCTTTAATTGATAGAAACTGCGCATCATAGGGAAATCATTTTAGAATCAACACACCTCAAATGGGTTAACTTAAAGAATGTGTCCAAAACCTGAGATCTAAAATTCTAGTAAAACTGAAACTTAGCCGCCACAGTCATGTGATCATCATTGGGGAAGCTGGCAGAAAGTTGGAAATCCCAGGCTGCCAAGTAGGTTAAGTGGCTGCTGCTGGATGGGGGAGTGATTGAGGGAGTCCATAGAAATGGTGTATGTGTGTGTGAGGTTGTGAGGGAACAAGAGTGCACACAAGAGCTGTGGCGAGGGTTAGGAAAGGTGCATGGGGGTATGAGACAGTATGAGGAAGGCATGGAAAGGATCAGAGAGTGTGCACATAAGTGGGCAAGTGGTAAGTATCTCTGAAAGGATGACCCAATAGATCTAGTATGTCTTAAATTATATCAATGAGGTATAATTGCTATGATCCAGGTTCTAGAATGGAGGTCTAGTAATGGAGGTCTGTGCAATTGCTCTCGTTCAGACAAACCTACCTCATAGGGCTATTGCTGGGGAAAAAACAGGAGCAAGCACTATGCACACTGCCTTGAGCTCTTGAGTGAAAAAGTGTGATACAAATCAAATAAAACCGTCTGAAACTAATAGTTAAGATCGGTTTTTGGCAATTCTGAGCTAGTGTACCTATCATCCCTAGCTACTATAAAAGAAGTTGTAGCCTAGATTATCTAATAAATATTAGAAAAGGCCAGTCAAGTCCAGAAGCAAATGCTCTATGTTTACCTTTAGTTTTCTCTGTCTGGTAAACCTTTTCATAATCTCTCACAGCATCTTCATACTGCTCTGTGTCCATGTAACTAGGCAGAAGTATAATTAACCTTATAAATCTCAAAACAAGCTACAAATTACATCAGATTAAGTGAGAAAAAAAATCAGAAAATGATTTGAGCTAAAGGGAAGGAGAAACTACTCCTAACCCGTTTTTCAGCTATGAGCAATATCTAAGTGCCTAACAAGTCAGGGAGCAAGTACTGTATAGATAAGTGATTTACAGAAAATCAAATTTGATATGATGAGCAACATGACCTGATTTCTAGACCACCTGAATCAATAAAGTACTGCAACTGAATCTAGCATAAATTCATGGAATTGTTTTTGATCTGGTGCATTTTAACACTAATTACCTTAAAGGCTTAGTATGAAATCTGAAGTGAGCAGAAACAAGAATATAATCCTAAACTTCTCAAATGTAAACATGAGGGAGCAGAAGTACATGGAGAAATTTTTCAAAAAGGAAAACATCTGGTTTTTAGTTTAGCAACTGCTTCATTTAGCAATCACTTGCAATTATAAAGATCCTGCCCTGTCCCATTCCATTTGTGTTGAAAGATGACATTATAGGGGGCTCTTTTCATGTCATTAAAGTACCCACTGAAGTGGTATCTAATTACCTACTCATGCTTACTCGTTTTCAAACTGCTAGGTTGGCAGGAGCTGGAGCGAATGAAGGGTGCTCCCCCCTCACTACACAGCAACACTTGAGTCTTGAACACAGGCTTGCTAATTGTCAACCCAGCATCCTAACAATGTGAGCCTTCATACGCCTCAATCCTTATATTTATGATCTCGGCAGGCCTGCATAGTAAAGGAAAGCTAAACATTAAGCATTGCTTAATGACCAAATTATTGGCCCCAGTTGAGGTTGCTAAATAAGGACTACCTTGATAGTCTTCCCAATTCAATCAACTCACTCAGCTAATATTAGATATCAGGACACCCTAATTCAAAAGATGAGCTGTATCTTCACTACTTCTCAGATTATTAGACCAGTCTTTCCTAGCATTATTTGGAATTGTTTTTTCTAATGATAAATCTCCCGGCCACAATTTTTTGTTCAGTCTAAAATATTTTTTAAAAAATACTAAATCAGGTATTCCCCTACCCCCCAAATTTAGATGCCCATTCTTACCACTGTGCTCTTCTTAGATAGGCCTTGATGTATGTGTCGTCCAGTTTGATAGCACTTGTACAGTCTCCTATTGCTTCGCATAGTTTTCCGAGCTGGAAGGCAAACATCAAGATTAGGAAACTAAACCCCTTGGCATTATTTTTAGTCACTAAGAGTAGAAAGCAGTACATCTCAACTTCAATCTTTATTTGCTTTGACAGGTTTCTAAGGAAGTTTAGATCCTGGTTTTTTGATCCCTTATCATATATTCTACTTAATACTATATTATTACTATTACTATTATTATTTAAGATTTAATCTCCAATTCATAGTCTGCTACTGGTAAAAACTTAACAATTCAAGTTAATCCTAACCAAGGACCTAAGAGCTGTTAAGGTAACGTCTGAATATATAGGCAGTTCTGAGTAAGATGCTTTTTTGCAAAGTCAGGTCTGATAAATTTCCCATGTATCTAGGTACCCCTTTGGGTATTACTCCAAGGCCTCCTATTACTATTGGTTCAATTATTGATTTCTTCCTCCATAGTTGTTCAAGTTCAATTTGCAGATTGAAGTATTTTGTTATTTTTTTCTAAAGGTTTTTCTTCAATTCGTGCATCATCTGGTATTGCCATAACAATGAACCAGACTTTTTTCTTTTCCACAGTAGTGTTATCAGGTGTGTTGTGGGCCAGATGTCTGTCTGTTTGGATTCAAAAGTCCCACAAGATTTTGATCCGTTCATTTTCAAGAACTTTGTCCATTTGGTGTTTCCAGTAATTTTTGCAGCATTCAAACTCAAACTTCTGGCAAAGCTTCCAATGTATGATTTTGGCAACTCGATCATGATATTATAGATAATCGGTTTGTGATATTTTGCTGCAGCCACTGATAAGCAACGTTTGCTGTTGTCACTGACATGCTGAGTTTTTGCTTTCATGGAATTGGTCTGCAGGGCTTGTTCTTGGACAGCCAAAATGAAGTCTTCAGTTTCTTTCTTCAGCACCCCTGATGTCAATCTCCATGTTAGCTTTGTATCAACCCTTCCTTCAATGTCCTTTAGGTATTGACTGTGCTTCTTTTTCCAGTTAGAAATTCGATGCTCAAATTGTTTCCTTTTGATATTCTGGTTTCAATTGTTGTTTTCAAGAGGTTTCCCTCGTTCGCCTCTTTCAGCAGAGGCTCTTTTATTTTTTTAATGTAGTCATTTAAGCCATGTTTTTCCTTTTCCACAGTTTGTTTCACCTGTAAAAGTTCTCTGCTACCCTGAGATCTAAGCAAGTACAATAGATCAATATTTGGGTGCAGAAAATGGTGCATTATCGTTAGTCTTCTTATCTTTCAATCCGAGTTATCAAGTTCTAGCTGAGTCCAATCAATTATTCCAGTGGAGTACTGTATTACAGGCACTGCCCAGGTGTTAATTGCCTTTATATTTTCTCCACTTACCTTTGATCTCCTATTTCTTTTATTTATGTGAACATTTTCCACTCTAGTCACTTTTACAGTGCCTTCAACCTGTTTTATCCATTTCACTGGATTCCCATTCATTGTGCTTCTTCTTGTTTTCCTACAAGTTCTTCCAAAATATCAAGGTATTTTCTTTGTTAGGTTTTTCACTTGTGGTAGCACCATGTCCACTTTCAAGGATCTTATGGAAACTATGCTGGTTTGCTTGAAACTTTTACCTTTGTTGAAACTGCATTATTTAGTTATCATACCGCTTTATTTTCTCTGCAATAGCTACACTTTTTTGTTTCAGCTCTTCAACCACAACTGCAATTTCCTTATTTTCCAAGACCTTATTTGTGCAAGTCATATCTTGTTGTGAGACTGATTCAGTTTTTTTTTATTCTTCAAGTTTCCTTGCCTTAAATTCTTCAAATTACTTAAATCCAATCAATTTCTCTTTATTTTTAACTCCAGAAGGATTTTCCACTTTGGCTTTCCCTTCTTAATTGCTATATTGTTTCCAATTTTCAAGCCTAATTCTTCAGTAGTAACATAAGCTGCTGCATATATAAGGTAGTTTGTTTGATCTAATGTTACTGTTGGAATAGTCTGCACAGCTTCATTCCTATTCTTCAATAATTTAGCCAAACTTCAGACCTGGCAATCAGGTCTAAACAAATTTATTTGGAATGAGAAAAAACCAAGAGTTAAGTTTAAAATTATGCAAGATGTTCGTGAAAGAGGTGGCCTTAAAGTCCCAAATCTACGTTTATATTATGAAGCTGCAGTGTTGACACAATTGGGTGATTGGTTTGGAATAACCAAAAATGACATTCTGAATTTAGAAGGCCACGATTTGGATTTTGGTTGGCATGCATATTTGTTTTATCAAGACAAGTTGGATAATGTTTTTAAGAGTCATATATTGAGACAGGCGTTGATGAGAGTTTGGAAGAAGCACCAGTTACAATTGGATTACAAAATACCTTTGTGGTTGGATCTTGGGCAGATTATGCCAAATATAAAGTCACTCGGGGGGATTTTATACAAAGAGATGCTTTTTAATGATGGGGGCAGATGGAACTTGAAATCCTTTAAAACTCTGTTGGAAGAAGGGAAGAATTTAACTTGGTTGCAGTATTCTCAACTTCAATCGAGATGGAGAGAAGATCAGAAAATTGGACTAATGTTACATGAAGAAGATTTGGTGTTACAGATGAAACAAAAAGGGCCGATGCATATTAAGAGGGTGTATAATTTACTGTTAGAAAGAGATTCAGAGAGTGAATTAGTTAAGGATTGTATGATAAAATGGGCACAAAATTTTGCAGAACCAGTGATGTTAGAAACATGGGAAAAGATCTGGGTCCAGAATGTTAAATTTACACAGGCACAGAATCTGAGGGAAAATTTTTATAAGATGTTTTATAGATGGCATTTAGATCCTAAGAAATTATCATGTATGTATCCAAATGTTCAACCTAAATGTTGGAGGTGTGATTGTTTGGATGCTACATATTTTCATATTTGGTGGACCTGTAGAAAAGTGAAAGCATTTTGGATCAGACTTTGGTGGGTTATGCAGAATGTTTTAAAAAAGAAGCTTCAATTTTCTCCGCAATTGTTTTTGTTAGGTATAGTTAAGGATTGCTCACCGAGTGATACGAGATTGATTTTGTATATGATTACTGCAGCTAGGTTATTGATTGGCCAATACTGGAAAAAAGATAGTGTGTGCCCACCATAGGTGAATGGATGTCAAAGATGGCTAGTTTTGCGGAGATGGCAAAGATTTCTGCATACTTAAAAGATAGGACCCATGAGGTTTTTGTTAGAGAATGGAAAAAGTGGGTTGATTATGTGCAGAATAAATATCAAATTAAGAATCTCCAGTTAGCTTTTTGATAGAGGTTGAAGAAATACAGAATTATTTTTATCGCTATTATTATATTTTATCGTTTATTTTATTGTTACAATACGTTATAACATAATATTATGTAAGTATATATATTATATTATTGTCTAGATAATTGTCAACTTGATATAAACTTATATATTTTGGTACTGCTGTCTTGAACAAAAAGAAGGGATAAATTTTATGTTTGAGCTAGGTTTAAAGGGGCATTTATAAATTTCATTTGTTTAAATTTTTGTTAGGGGAAGGAAAAAGTGGGTTGATTATGTGTAGAATAAATATCAAATTAAGAATCTTCAGTTAGCTTTTTGATAGAGGTTGAAGAAACACAGAATTATTTTTACTGCTATTATTATATTTTATTGCTTATTTTATTGTTATAATATGTTATAATACAATATTATGTTAAATATATATATTATATTATTGTTTAGATAATTACCAACTAGATTTAAATTTACATATTTTGGTTATACTGCAGTCTTGAACAAAAAGAAGGGATAAATTCTATGTTTGAGTTAGGTTTAATGGGATATTTTTATTTGTTTAAGTTTTTATCTTATTAGTAGAGAATTCTGGATTTAAATATTTTGGATCTCACCTATATTTAATGTTTGATAATGATTGATAAATACTTATGTTTGCATAAGTATGGAAGTCAGGGGGGGAGGGTGGGGGGGAAGGGGGGAAAATGTGGGGTTAAAATTGTATTGTAAAACTTTTTCAATTAAAAAAAAAAATTTAGCCAAACTTCTCTTACTAACTTGATTCAGTTTTGGTAATCAAATTCTTTACATGTTTTCTATCTGAGATTTAATTTTCTCAGCTAGTTCAGCTCTGGCTATTGGTTCTTCACGAACTAATCCCGCTCTTGCTTCTTGTTCCTCATTTACTTCTCTGATTTCTTTCCTTTTCTCCACTTATTGCTCCACGTCTAAATTATCTCTATTATCAGTTACACTTGAGCCTTGACCTTGTGCTGTTGTTGTTGTTATTATCAATTCAATTCACAGTCTGGGACTGGTAAATGAACTAGACTTTTTTCTTTTCCACAAAGTCAGGTGTGTTATGGGCCAGATTTCAACAGCTATATTTTTCCTGCTGCTCCCAGTGCTGCAGAAATGAACAACTAAATGCGTTAATCACTTGATAATTTTGGAAGCTTTAAAAGGCAAGAGACAAAAAGAGATAATGTCCTCTAATTATGCTTAGTGGTTTTCTTTCTAACCTTGGGTACTTGTAGAATGACTCTTTGGTTTTATTCTTATTTCATCAGTTCTGTTAATCTTCACAATTTTTTTCCAGGTTTTTAGAAATACTATTTACTTAATTCAAAAAGAATACATTGTGCTACTCAGTTTCAGCATCACACAACAACAGCTGAGTTAAAAATTAAAGAGACCCTATCTCCACCCTCCACATTTATTAGTAATCAAATTGCTTTTGAGACAAACCCAAATCACTCAGGTACAGTACTTATACATCTAGAGATCATCTAGAACAAATGCTACTGACACCATTATGGTTCAACTCTTTGACATACAATAAGATCTGTAAGGATTTAAATAAACAAGCAAACAAACATAGAGGCATTGCTATTCTGAACAATTTCTCATCTTTGTTATTTCAGGTTTCAGTGGTGAGAAGACTTCTTCCAATCTGGCCTTCATGATCTTTTACAATTGAAGGTTAAAAGATTCTTCAAGCCCTTTACTATTACACATTGCAATAAGGAGACAGATTTGAGATAACGTCTCCCACATTTAAAACTGTGTTAGAAGGCTTCAGAGAGATACCTGATCTAAACAAAAAAGACTCTACTAGGGCACTTACTTTGGAATTAACAGTTCCACGATTGCAGTAGAGTTTGGCATTGGTTTTCCTGTTGTTTGGATCTATTGCTAGAGCCTCTGTATAAAGTGTGAAGGCCAGCTTATAATTCCCTTCCTTGAAAGCCTTGTTACCTTCATCTTTCTTTGCTTTCAGTGCTTTGGCATTCTGAAGGAAGAAGTGGGTCAAAAGATAATGAAAGTCTTTGAGTAATTAAAAAACCTTGGGCTGTCTTAGCAAATCTTTGTTGGCTAACTCGCACAAAGATTTCTATTAAAGAATTACCCAATTCCCATCTCAAGATCTAGCAAATGGAGAGAAGCGTTTTGGGCACATCTCAATACATTGCCAAAGTTGCACAGAAGCAACTTTGAAGAAGCAATTATAATAATGTTTGGAAGGAAAGAGATTATTATGCAGATGATTAGGATTTCTTCTTCTCTACTCAGTTTGAAAATACTCAACTTAGCACTTGCTTTAATAATGTAATAGCAAAAGCAGATTTCTAGCTGCTACCTACCACCATCTATTTTGAACATTGCATGAAGTTTAGCATTTCCAAAGTAATTCCTGGGACCCCTTTGAAAAAATTCGAGTAAGTCAAGAGTTGAACCTCTGCATCTTTCAAGTATTTATTTAAACCATTTTTAGCAACTCTAGGATGCTTTAACTAGTAGCATCCTTCACCATTGGACATTGGGGTTGTGTATCAGCAAGATTTAGAAAACCGCACCCCCACCCAAGCCTGTCAGAAAGCCCATACATCTCCCCAGCATTTCTTTTGATGCTTACACGGCAGGCAAGGCAGGCTTTATCATGGTCAGGAGCCATTTTTAATGCCTGGACGAAGAACTGCACAGCCTTCTCGATGCAGTCCTCATAGTAAAGGCAAAGTCCTCGGACATAGAGAGCATCAGCATTTGTTGCATCTATTCGCAAGATGTCACTAAATACAGAGCGCAGGTGCAGGAAAAAAAATCACAGGACAGAAACAGTACATTCTTACTCTCAAACCAAGACACCAATATTGTAAAGAACTTGTAGCATAACAATATGCGAGTACTTCAAATCAATACATGATGCCTCACTTCTGCAGTTTCCAGACAAAGACAGCATCCTTTCCAGTTGTCCACTGTATTTCCTTTTCTCTAATTTCTGACACTGGCTCCCCCCCCCCTTTTATTCTAGTGGACCATTTCCATTTCCATTTCCATTCCAGCTCCCTTCTGTCAATCTCAAAACAATTATACCCATGAGTATTTTTATTTATAATCACAATCGTATAGTTGCCCATCTCACATTATGACTTTGGTTTGGTGTACATAATAATTTTTTGAAAGCTCCTATTGCATTTAATTTTTTTTTCCTGCTGGGTCCCTTGTGGACACAAAGATACCTCTTTAGAATTATACATGCTTTAGTCAATTATGCACACTGGTGGGGGAATTTTAGCTTCCCAAGTTGTTCATTTTTCATTAAACACCAATTTATCCAATTTGCTGTAAATTCTGAAACTGATGCAGAATGGAATGATTAGAATAGTGAGCTTGTTCAGGCAGGATTGAAGTTGTCCTCATCCTGTCTTTGTGAGTCTTCCGTTAGTTCTGCTTAACAGGAAAGGGAAGAATGCTATGCCAAAGTTAGCTATGACTCACACTCTTTTTCTGTGACTGTGCACCTTTAACCATATCCTTGTTGATTCTCCTCAAATTACTTGAGGACCTTTCCATTAGTTGATTTGATTTCCATTCCTTCATTTCTCTCCTTTCCCATCCCTTTCTTTTCATAATATATTCCAGTTAGTAGTTTCAAAAACTCTGGTTTTTGCAAAAATGAAAAAAAACAAAAGCACACAAACATATACTCCACTGTAATTTAGAGAAATAAAAACTGTTTTGGGTGTCACTGCGTCTTCTCAATACTAGATAATGCAAAAGCAGAGCTCTAGTCTTTTTGTTAGAATCAGGAATATGAGATATTGCCCTTGGTATTAACTATATTATTTATATATATAGGCTTTCCCATCAAACCTGTTATAGTTCTTACCTTATAACAGACTGGGCTTCAGAATAGCGACCTAGCAAAGCTAAACATTCTGCTTTGAGGATTTTGAACCGGTGACAGGCAGGGGCAAATTCTAGAGCACGATCCATACAAAAGACAACCTGGGGAATAGACACAAAAGAGAGAGAGAAAAAAACAACACAAAAACTCAAGATATTGGTTTGGAGGCAATCCTAGGATTGCTGAAGATAGGCGTGCAGCTTGAATAATCTGTAATAGTGGGTAGTTCTGCTCTGAAACAAAATTCAGGATAGGCATCTTTTCTTTTAAATGGGCATCTTTTCCATTTAACTAATAATTTACAATGCATATGGATAATGTATATATCTCTCAGCAGCTTTTGTTCTTAATAGCTAAATAAGAGTCAATATGTTTAGAGGCAGCATACCCACACTACTGGTTACTATGGACAATACTGACAAAGGAAGACCATATCACCATAAATCTGAAATCTGATTTATTTCATAGGTTATAAGTACACTTATAAGTGTAAAATAAGTACACTTATGCAGATTATAGATCTGCATAAAGGGTCTTTTGTCTTTTGGACAGGATCCATATCTCTTGCAAGTTAGCCTAAGGCTTTGAAATGGTACTAATTTTCAAATACCAAAGCTTGGCCTCTCCCAAAAGTCTTATGAACCTTTTTATGACGGTGTGTAGAGAAGCTTAAGAAGCACAAATACCCCTCCCCCTCAAGTAACTAAACTGCTACTAGTTCCCGGTTAAGACCATTCACATGTAATACCTGATATCAAACTTTTTTACCTAGAAGGAGTGGGAAATCTATCCCCAAAAAACAGGTAAGGTGAGGCTTTTCTGCAGGCTGATCTACATAATTTTTCTATGGAAAATTATATGAATGAAGCCTTTCCAGTATGCAACAATAACTTCCCATCTATAAATTACTCTTGGAAGAACGTAAGAATGTCTTTATTTTGTAAGTGATGCTTGGTTGAAATTATGCATGTAGTCATTCCCAGAAGTACTAGCAGATGAAACACATAGTCTTTATTCATAGAAAATATTGGGTGAAACTTGTTCTGGGAGCAAAATAAACCTAAACCCAAATATGCCACAATCACAAAATGGAGGAGGGGGATTGTGATTGTAAAAATGAAAAACATGAATATAGTCAGTAGATGATAGTAGATACATCTTTGCTATTTAGAAGTTCTTCTTTGGGAATGTTAAAAACATTTAAGGATGGAAAAAAACTTTATATTCATCTGAAAATGTTAACTCCTGTGATCTTAAAAATGAAAAAGTAGGAAAAGTGTGTCATTTTTCTGAATGTTTATTCAGTGCCCTGTGATTGCAGAAACTTTGCTAAATACTGCATTAGAAACTCAAGAAAATGATAAAATAAAAGTGGCTTCAATGAAGCAGCAGCTACTATGACAAATGATGAACCCAAATTTCAGGCCTCAATAAGTGTTCTCATGGTCTCAGTTAGCTGCATATGAAGAGGGCATTGTTGGTTTGAGGCTCAGCTGGATTCTCTAATTCCCTTCCCCCAACTCTTCTCACAGGTGACATCACCACTGGGTGCTGTGGAAAGTGCCGAGACACTCCAGATGATGGAGCCACAAAAAGGAGGAGCTTCTTCTCCAGAAACAAGGGACATATTTGATAATACATAAGGGACAGAGAAGCCTAGCTAGAGCTTGCTCAAATCTCAGACAAGGCAGATTTCTTCCTTAAGACAAACTTCAGATTGTCTCTGGTGAACCAGCTGCTCTTGGCAATTAGAAAGCAGCATAATAAGAATTCACTAGGTCAGACAGAGAACTTAACATTGAAATAGTGGGACTAAGCAACAATACCATCTTGCTGAAGAGCAATTAAGACAAATTTGTTTTCAAGAGACAAAAAAAGACAGAGAGATTTAGAGGTTTGAAACACTTGTGGTTGGAAAAAAAATCAAACCTGCTGTTTCCCATTCATGAAAAGGTAGGATGAGATTAAGTAATTCTGAGAGCAAGGAAGGAACCTCATGGCCCCAACTAAGCAAAATAGATTTTCTCTCTCTCTCTCTCCCCCTGGCCCTCCCCCACCATTACACACACATACATATACATCAATTAATCTTTATCACCTTTCGGAAGTCCCGTTTTTCGAAGTCAACTTCAGCAATTTTCTCATAGTCTAGAACAGTTTTGGTACTCTTCAGCTGGAACAGAAGGCATCATATCAGATTAGAAATATTAACTGTTTATAGGACATTAGGCATTCTGTTGTCCTTTAGATATATTTTACTACTGAATGAATTCCCAGGATTATCAATCAGCTACTAGCCAGAATTCTGAGAGGAATAGCTTGCTGTATCTGAGGGACAGCAACACTGGGGAGTCTAATCTAATGTTTTAAATTTCATAATTATTTGAACTTCATAATGATACCTCTCTGTTGATAAACAACATTTAACCATCAATTTTCAACATAATCTTAATAATACATGCTAATACAAGATGCACAAAATTTTATACCTAAGATATCTTCAGGATGTAAGTTATGATTAAGAATCAAGTTCTGAGCATACATGATTTCTAATGTCCTGAATATATTCGGGCAATATTCAACATATGCTATACCACTTGTGGGCAGAATTTCTGACCTCGGTTATGCATATAGCTGGAGGGACTGTAAGAGTTATACTTCTCTACAAAGCTACATAAGCATTTACACCCCACATATAAAGGAGTCAGCATAATACAACATGGGTCATCAAACTGGGCATTCTGACTTTTAAGATATCATGAGCAATCTACAGGGGACGTTTTTAAGTGTCAGATTAAGCCTGACAGATAAAGCATAAGTGCCGCCAAAAGATTTCCACACTTTATCTTAGTTAAACTCACAATTGATTTGTAGAGATAAACGGGACAAAATTTGGAGCAAGTTCTGAGACATGGTTAAAACTGAAGGTGTTTTTCATCTGTCAAAACTATCCATTAGTAAAAGAACTGTGACTGAGCAACAACTGTTGATTTTTAGGATTTAAATAAATTCAGATAATTTCAAAAACCTGGTTAATATCACATGCTAATTGTATTAACTGTGGACTTAAGGCAAATGGAGGAACAAATGGAACAATTCACACCAGAGGAGGAATCATCTTGTAGATCTTATTGTTAACACCTCAAATGTTTTTGTGTCATGTACATATATTCTGTACATTAATTTCTAATCATATATTGACAGAATCAAAATTATATCATTTTAAGAAATGGTTCAAGGATAAGCATTGTTCTAGTAAGAACATGAGGGGTTTTAAAGAAAATCCAGAAATTCTGTAAACAAGAAGGGAAAGGAAGCTTTCTCACCAAGCAAAAACTGGAAGAGATACAATATTTCTTTTACTCACAGACTTATAGATAGGACAAGGGACAAAATGTTTAATTCACTAATGTCTTGTGTATAACTGAAAAACTGGAATAAGTGTATACATTCAAAAATGAAATTTAAAACTGAAATTCGGTATTCAAAAGAAGTGTTAACTAAATTAATATAACCTAGTCCAACATATCTTGAGACTTTTAGCAGTCAAACATGAGCTGCTGAACTAGATCAATCACCCAAACTTCATATTCAATACCTTACCTCTTGCTCTGCTTGAGCATTTTCACGATCCAATTCTATAACTCGTTGGAAGCAGCGACTGGCAGCCATGGCATTCCCCAGAGATAGGTGGCACTTTCCCTCTCTTAGATGTCCCTGAGAAGATAAGAACATTATGAAAACATGCCAGTATGATGCAAGATCAGGAGAACTACACATGTGAATTACATACCCTCAGAAAGCTATCATCCATTCTGACTGATTGCTGAGCATCCCCTAGGGCCTCCCGAAATTTGCCTAACATCATAAGAGTGGCAGCACGGTTTCCATAATAACTGGCATTGCTGGGACATGTATCTGGAAGATAAGAAACAAGAAGATAGTGGTTAATTTAGAAGCAAAAAAGAACTCACTTGCTCTGTATTGCGCCTCTTTTTGAAAACATTTTCGAAAAAAGAAAACTACATGCTATTCTGTAAGATTTTGAACTCTTTCTCTCCACAAAGTAGAATATATTTAATATTAATAATGCTAATAAGATTTTTATTTTGACTTGCAGAATAAACTGGCCAGTTTGCACAGATCTGCAAAGAGCATTAAATACTTGTTTGTGCCTTTGCTACAAAAACATAAAGAATGCAAAGCAACTGTACAAAGTTAGCACCCACCCCTCTCCTAGAATAATGAAATATTTTGAGAAATATTAAAAAGGCAGAATATTATATTTCCCTAAAGGAAAAACATGCTCTTGGAAAGCAGCCCCTACCT
Source organism: Coluber constrictor foxii (assembly GCA_038048745.1). NCBI lineage: Eukaryota > Metazoa > Chordata > Lepidosauria > Squamata > Colubridae > Coluber > Coluber constrictor. Next base: position 80,898,715 of record CM075961.1, read on the forward strand.
TTCTTAATAGCCCCAGCAGTATTGGACCAGCCTATTTGCAAGACAAAAGACCTTCAGCCTTAGGATGATTAGCCCTCACTCAAGATCTAAACCAGGACAGAGCCATTAAGACATAGTAAAAATTGCCCAAAGAACACGAGCTTCTTCATTATATCATCACCTCCAAGTTTCAACCAAACATGGGAGCTCAAACCACCTCAGATATGACCCCTGCATAGCCCCATGGGAGTCTGACAGCAACCAATAGAACACATGCTCTTGCAACAGGAACAGGGAGCTCAAGGGCAAGGCTCCACAGAGGGTATAAATAACCCTCTCTCTCCATTCCAGGGGTGAAATTCACTTACCTTCCCTACCGGTTTGCAAATATTCGTGCGCCATCATCTGCGCATGGGCAAAGTCTTCTGCGCATGTGCAGAGGATGAAAATGGTTGCAAAAAAGAGACGTCCATATGGGTGGGCAGAGCCTCCCGCAGCCACTGCTACTGGTTTGCTCGAGCTAGGTAGAACTGATTGAATTTCACCCCGCTCCACCCCATGTGGTCAGCTGCATCAGGATCATGTACTTGATGGTTCTGCTTCATTAAACCATCTTTCCAATCAGCTTCCATGTTTCCAATGTCTTTCTCCCCACTTGGAACTGAACCAGATGAATATTTCTTCCAACACAACTAATAGAGAAATAGGGTAATGGCTAACCACTACTTAACTCATGAAAGATCTACTTTAGTTTCTCAATCAAATATGCCATGATTATTTCCTCCAGATTTTCCATAACTGCAAAGATCAGTACTTTGATATTAAGAAAGATCTCTGTGATTATAGTAGGCTGTTTATATACTGTGTTCTAGACCCATACTGTATCTATAGAACAGCCATGAATCAGAGAATATAACCTAGACCAGTGTTGGCGAACCTTTTTGGCACCGAGTGCCGAAACGGGAATGTGTACAAGCATGGGTGCCAAAAACCAGAAGAACAGCCACCAGGTGTGAATGCGTGCACCTGCTCTTCTGGTTTCCGACAAGGGCATATGCACTGGCCAACTGGTCTGCCAGTTTCTGGTGCGCATGAGTGTGTGAAGATCAGCTGGCCACTGTGCATGCACGCACCAGAAACAGAAGTGCAGCTGTCTAGCATGCATGCACGCACTGGGAAGGTGATCTTCTGGTTTCCAGTGCACACATGAGCACCAGCCAGCTGCTCTTTGTGCATGCATGTGCGTGAGAAACCAGAAGACCAGCTGCCAGTGCGCATGCACATGTCAGAAACTGGAAGAAAGCTGCCTGGTGCGTGTAGGCCCTCTGGGTGGCGGCTCTTCCGGTTTCTGGTGCTCCCGCGTGTGTGAAGACCAGCTGCCCGGCCTGACGGAATCCAGAGGAGCAATGGGTGACGGCTCACATGCCCAGAGAGATGGCTCTGCATGCTACTTCTGGCATGCGTGCCATAGGTTCGCCATCATGGACCGGGACAGATATACTGATATACATGAAAAATCTTTACTCTGTATTCATTAAATGGTTTTCTGCATTAAAAGTGCTGGAATTGACTGCTGTAAAGAATTATCCACCTGAGCCAGTTCATACATACCAGAACTAAGACATTTCTAACTGAAGGCAATAAAGACTTTCATGATCTATACATGGGTGTGCCCAAAAGTCAGTTTTCAGACTTCCCATCCTTTCCTTTTCATCCTCACCTATTGCTTTTGTATAGTAGTTGTATGCTTCGTGGTAGTCCTTTTTGGCATAAAATGCATTTCCCTGCTCCTTGAAGGACTCTGCTTCTCTGAAAACAAAACAAAACAAAACATTATAATCTGAAATGCAGTAGACTTCCATCCAAGCAAGATAACAGTAAAGAGATGATCTATCTTAACTTACCAGAAGCTTCACTACCTGAACCCTGAATAACAATTGCTTTTTGTTAAGTACTGGGAAATGGATCATGCTACTGAATGCACGTTTCTTCATAAAACATTTATTGTCTCAATGATTACCATAATGAACCAATAAGATAGCCCTTAACTAATAATAAACATAATCCCATTTCTATTAAGAAGAAATATGGTTAGTATTTCTTACAATTAACACTAGTGCTACCTAGATGTTTAGAACCACCACTTTCAGATTTTGTAACTAACAATGATTTGATCATACAAATTCCTGAAATTATAAATACAACTATACATAGGCCATCAGTTTGGGGCAAGCTGTTACAAAATGTTAAGTAAATTTACATGTAATCAATATATTAGATACTCAGAATGATGATAAAAGATATATTGGTGAGGAACTTAGAAATACAGGGGAAACATGACAGTGAATACTCCAGTTACCAGTACTTGCCATCTGCAATTCTGATTTATACTAAAATTAAAGACATCAAAAATGGGTTCCAAAATCAGAGATGGAGCATATTTGCTTGCAATATAGTTTTAGACATGTTTTTAAGCAATTATACTTTAATTAATAAATTTAAATCAATTTTAATGCACTTTTTTGGATTAGTGATTAAGCCACCAGTCTAGAAACCAGGAGACTCTTTAGTTTATATATATAAAAGCTAAATGTGTAAATAAAAGTAAATAATCCCAGAAGAAGCAGTGACAAGCCACTTCTGTTGTCAATAATATGTTTTAAAGTATCTTTTAAAAATGCTGTGAAATTCTAGAAACTGCATAAACCACTGATTCTCCCCTATCTTACTAAGAGCGCTGAGGCTTGTCATTTATTTACATGTGCATGATTCTAAATGAAGTTGCATTCATCTGAATTATTCAAGACTCTACTCTAATGGCTGGAAGGGGTCTGCCAAATTCATACAGGGTACTTTCAAACTATGTCAGAATGGGAATATAGCACTCTGGCAAGCAGGCTCTTTATAGAGTTCTGAATTTATATTCTTAGGATGACAAGGAATGCACAAGATCTTTTGAGCAAGCTGGGAATCCAACTCCCCAACTAGCTATTGCAACAGTCAACCGTAAGAAACAAAAAGCACCCTTGAATCCAAGCTAATGGCTTTAAATTGGTTTCTTTAGAGGAATCCCCCCCCTCCCCAAGTACTCCTGTAAACAGCTAAGAAAAGCTATTTGGCCTGGACAATACAAGCTATTTAGGGAGAAAAAAATCTCAAGAGAGAAAAAGAACAATGGAGGGTTGTATTGGTATGTGTTAACATGGTTTAACCTCATTTTGACCTCAATCCACTGGCCACCCTCTCTAGACTCCTACCCTCTGGCAATTCCCATTAGAATGGAGCAGTTTAGTAGATTAGGTTGTAAATACAATCAAATGAAACCAAAAACATTTCATCTTGTCAACAGGCTGATGGAGGTCAAGGCCTCCATACTGCTCACACTCAGTGTAGTCAGTCGTGTTTACTTCAAGAAGGTTATAGTGCCCTTGATTTGCCCTAGCCTACAAAAACGTTAAGGCTTGGGAGAGGGATGGCACATGTAATCCAATAGTTTAAGTGTAAACAAATTAAAACTCTCCAAGTAGGTCTATCAGAAATGGTTGTGTTAAATCTGAAATGAAAAGTTCTTATTTTTTTTCCTTTGAAAAACAACAAAATAGAAAAAGGCCAATGCTCACAAGGATTTGATAGTCAACTTAAAGTATATTTATGCTCCTTGTTAAATTATAAATTAAAATAATACAAAATACAACGAATGCAATGCCATTTAATATTTTTTAAAAATGGCATCATTATCTGTTCACAACAATGTTGTTTGTATTGTAACAGGTGTCCTGCAGTATTTATGGAGACAAAGAAATAAACATCAGAAATTGGAAGTGTATTAGAATACCTATCACCATCCCACTGCAGATTACCTACAGGAATATTGTGTAATAATTGGTAGGAGTTTCAGGCAAGTCATGTAAAATTAAACTGCCTTTACTTATTAACCATTTTAATCTCTGAGGAAACTTCTGAAAAGTTGCAGTTTCTTTAAATCTTAAATCACATATTAGAATCATGCGCACTAAAATCTACCAATTTTTATATATGTAGTGAGCTTACTATGTTTTAAGATGCAGTTTTAGAAACAGAGTCCTGCCCTTGTTTACTAAGGACCGGCTGCCAGAACAAGAGGGAGTCAGGATCTCCTGATATCACCAATGGTTGTTTCTGCTTCTAACAGATGCCATAGTCTGAATGAGGTCATTCTGCAAAGCTTGCGCTGATGTAGGCTGCGTTCCCCACTTGCTACTTTTGAAGCTGAAGAAAGAATCTGGCTAAAAATACAATCCAATGTTCTGAATAGGTCTCTTTGTTGGGCAAGACGTTGGTGTCCATCTGTGAACTCTGGGGGTGAGACACAGAGCTACAATGAAAAACTAAAAAAAGAAAAAATATCTCCCTATACTACTAAGCTTCTGGGAAGCAAATAGCCATGCTAGGAAAGATGCCTTTTGAATATGATACCATAGATTGTTACGGTATTGAATACCATTATGGTATGGCATGCCAGATAGTTGTGGTATTGAAGATTGTTATGGTATGGAATGCAAGGGCTCCTTAGAATGCAAGGGATCTTTTTTACTCTCCATGAGGTTTAACAGTAAACAAAAGTTCTTAGATGTCAAATTTATGATGACATAAATTATGTAGGACATATTGTGGACAAAGACTGTCTAAGGAGCCCTGGCATTCCATACATAGTAACAAAAAAGATAAACAATGATGTTAATAGTAGCTTGCTCACTACTACTGATTGTCCCCAACAGTGTGCAGTTGTAGTTGAGGGTTGGATATCTTTTATATCAATTGGCGATTTAAGCAGGGCAACAGCTTAATATTTTATTTGCACAAAGTGTGAGATTGCATAAAATTCTTAGGCACGCTCTCAGTTCATTAGGAATTCATTATACATGTAGAAGAGTTCCTTATATTAGAAAAATGAGTCCACAAGGAGTGTCTATGGAGATTCTCAATGCAGGTCATGGTTGTACACCAAAAATACTTTTTCCACAGGACAATTGAACATTCTTAGTTTTTTCTTTGAAAATGTTTTGCTTCTCATCCAAGAAGTTTCTCCAGTTCTAACTTCAGTTAGAACTGAAGAAATGCTTTCAAAGAAAAAAACCAAGAAAATCCAGTTGCCTTTTGGAAAAAGCATCTTTGGGATAGTCCACCAGGATTTTTGTAAAAGCAGAAACTTTAGAGGGTTTCCAGCCTCTATGTTACTATTTCATAAACCAAAGATCAGCTCTTAAATAGCAATGCATAAGATCAGTAAAATCACAATGTGATTTTGCACAACGTAAAGTTGGATATATGAACTACCTCAAGCTAAGTATTAGGAATTATCAGTAGGTCTGTAGGGATTTTTTTTTTGATTCTCCAGTTTTAACTTGCATGATGCAAGAGGAATGAGCATAATGCAAGTTATTGTAGCATGTGAATAAACATTCATCTGTGCACTAGTGTCGCCTAGCGTCAAGTGAAAACAACTGAAGTCAAATAAGTAAGGTGCTGTATAAAATACTGAAAAAGTACCTTTATAACATAAAGATTTGCATCTTTTATTCAAATTCTTCTCGTACATTTTAAGCTTGTCTTTGGCTTTTTCTTTGACTTTAAGATCACATTTTGATTCAAAATCTTTAATTGTTGTGCCAGATATTGCATGGTCTTTCCAGATATTCTGTGAGCTTTTGTTTTCTTTTCCTGGAAACTAGTTAGCTCCAGATATCAAAAAACTATTTGTTATTTAGAGCTTGATTTTAATCTCTGAATAGACAAGGTAAGGAACTAATTGTTAAAACAATAGACATTCTCTCTTAACACATTTACAATTGTTATGAAGGAAGGGAAATCATACAAATGCCTCTAACTGACTTCAGGGGCAAAGTCAAGAGTAGTTAAAAATTTCCTTACAAACAAACTGATTATGAATTCTTGCACCCTTTGCCCTTCTGAAAAAAGAAAGGAAAAGAAACCTGAAGAAGTTTGAATTTCCTGAACCACATAGACTTAGCAGTTTGGGGTGCTTTTATTCCTATTTACTGAATTGCAATTAATTTGTGGAATCTTTGATGCAGACTAAGATTGCAAACATTTTCATTACCTGGCTAAGTATATCATCTATGTTAATTAGTATGATGTTTGCTCCCTGTTTATATACAACAGCTTGCCCTGTCAATGTTGATCGAGATGTGGTTTTCTCCTTCGTGATGCCTTGATTAGGGCATTATTTTCTATTTGTCTCATGTTAATCCCTGCTAAGAGAAGCGGTGGCTCAATGGCCAAGACATTGAACTCATTGATCAAAAGGTTGGCAGTTCAGTGGTTCGAATCCCTAGTGCCGTGTAACGGAGTGAGCTCCTGTTACTTATCCCAGCTTCTGCCAACCTAGCAGTTTGAAAGCACGTAAAAACTGCAAGTAGAAAAACAGGGACCACCTTTGGTGGGAAGGTCACAGTGTTCTGTGCGCCTTTGGCATTTAGTCCACGGAGTAACCATGGAGACGTCTTTGGACTGCGTTGGCTCTTTGGCTATGAAACGGAGATGAGCACCGCCTCCTAGAGTCAGGAACGACTAGCACATATGTGCAAGAGAAACCTTTACCTTTACATTTACCTTAATCCCTGCTTATCTGGATATAGTCTGCTGGATATAGTTTGCTATCTTTTTGTTCTCCTTGTTCTTTAATTGTCTCTTCTGAATTGTATATAAATGTGTGATTTGCGTCTACTTATGGTTGATTTACCTGAAATTCCCTTGTCTGAATGCCAAGCTTCCAGGAATTCCGTACTTGGTCTAGGATGCTTTGTTTCCCAATTGAAACTAAAGCTGAGTCTCAATAAAGGAGAATATTTGTAGCTCAGGGTTGAAATGAGTGTCTGAGCTTGGTTGTTTTGTTGCAGATGTTTCATTACCCAAACTAGATAACATCAGATATTCAAAAATAATATCCTTACAGACCTAATTCCTAATATTTATTTTGAGATAGTAACTATGTGATTTTAATAATCTTATGCACTGCTGTTTCAGAGCTAGATTGGGTAATGAGATGTCTGTAAAATGAACGTTGGGCTTTCCTTGAACGTTCCATCTATGTGCACTGCGGGAGAGTCCAAGCATGGGTTTGTATCAGTCAGATATGATGTCACTGAGTTGGAATTTCTTTGGCCACGCCTTCCTCCTTCCGGCTGAGCCTCAGTTTTTCCCAACTAACCGGAACCAGGGAAGACGTTGTCCGATAGAAAAACCGACCACTCCTGGACCCCGGCCAGTACAAGCCAGGGTGGGATTTGGACTCTCCCACAGTGCACATAGATGGAACGTTCAAGGTAAGCCCAACATTTAATCTCCTGTGCACTGCTTGGAGAGTCCAAGCGTGGGATATACCCAAGCTAAATTGATGTTGGGAGGGAAACAGATCGGTCCAGGGTCCCCTTGGCCGGCAGGACTCTCTGTAAGACACACCTCCCAAACAAACGCCGCCTCAGCTGATGCAAATTGGTCCAGTTTGTAGTGCCTCACGAATGGTGAAGGAGTAGTCCAAGTTGCAGCTCTGCAAATGTCCAAAATAGATGCTTGTGTAGCCCAAGCAGCCAATGTGGCCACACTACGAGTAGAGTACGCTGTGATGCAATGTGGCACTGGACAAGCTTGATGTTCATATGCTAAGGTAATGCCAACAACCTACGGTAGATGGTGAAACTTTCTTCCCCATTGATGTGGCCTGAAACAACACGAACAGGGCCTCCGTCCGTCAAAAGGTGGCCGTCTGCTTGACATAACGCCGCAAAGCTCTGCGCACATCCAGTGTATGCCAGCACTTCTCTGTCCGATTCCTAGGATTCGGACAAAAGTCTGGTAGAATGAGTTCCTGCGCCCTATGGAACCAGGAATTAACTTTTGGTACAAATGTAGGGTCCAAGCGAAGAATGACACGGTCTGGGTGAAAGATGCATAAATCCTGATGAACTGAAAGCGCCGCCAGTTCAGAAATTCTGTGAGCAGAAGTAATTACCACCAAGAATGCAACTTTAAATGTGAAGAACCTGAGTGTGGCAGTCCGCAAAGGCTCAAAAGGAGGCGAAGTGAGGGCCTGTAAGACTAGTGATAGATCCCAAGTCGAGTAGCGGTGAACAGGCGGCAACAAGTTATCAGCACCCTTCAAAAAGCTGCAAACTTTAGGATGATGCGAAAGTGGAATAGTCCCCTCACTTGGTAAAACAGTTGCCAAGGCAGCAACTTGACGATGCAACGTATTAGTGGACAATTTCTTTTTCAGACCGTGCTGCAAAAAGATGAGGACCTGTGGAACCATCACGGCTGTTGGCATGAAGTTCTTCTTAGTGCACTATCAACAAAATGCCACCCATGTGGCTTGATAGATGCAAACTGTTGACTGTTTCATAGAAGCCAAAAGGGTGGAAATTACCTCAGAGGGATAGTGCTCCTTCTGGAGAGCTTCCCGCTCAATCGCCAGGTGGCTAACTTGAGCCATTGAGGATCTGGATGTTGAAGGGAACCCTGACTGAGGGAGACACGGTGCGGTGGTAATATCCAGGGTCGCTCTGTCGACAGTGACATGAGGTCTGCAAACCATGGGCTTCTCAGCCAATATGGTGCCACCAGTAACACCTCTGCCTGCTCCTCTAGGAGCTTCCTGATCACCCTCTGGAGTAGGGGAATTGGGGGAAATGCATATAGCAACCCGGTCAGCCACGGACAGTGAATGGGCGTTGGTACTTACCTGATACGCCTCTTCTCTGACTGTCGGGCACGGCAGTCAGGATGGGAGGTGACTTGGTAGAGTTGTCACATGACCGAGTCTACAATTCCAAAGAAGTCCCTCCTCCTCGCTGCAGGGGTCAGTTTTGAGATGAGGGAGAAATTGTAGACAGGCGTGCCTAGGACCAAAAATTTCAACAAGATTAGAGAAACCCGCCCCCCTCCTGAAACCAGAACGAAGGTCCGGCCAACCCAAGCAGGGCGGGGCTGGCTGCCGTGCCCGACAGTCAGAGAAGAGGCGTATCAGGTAAGTACCAACGCCCATTCTCCTATAGTCGGGCACGGCAGTCAGGATGGGACATACCAAAGCCAAGTGTCCAGTAGGGAGAGAACCGGCCGGACCAGACTCTAGGATGCTGACAGGACTCCTTGGAGCACTCTCGTTCCGAAGGCAGCATCCGATGAAGCATATTTGTCTACCCGGTAGTGTCGAATGAAAGGAGTTGGCGAAGCCCACGTGGCAGCACGACAAATCTCGGCAATGGAAGCGTGGGTAGACCAAGCCGCTGACGTGGCTGCACTTCTAGTAGAATGTGCTGTGATCCTCCGTGGGACTGGTAAGGCCTGAGCCTCATACGCCGCCGAAATGCAGGCTCGTATCCATCGCCCTAAGGTGGTAGAAGAAACCTTTGCCCCCAAAGAGGCAGGCAAGAAAGAAACAAACAATGCGTCCGAACGTCTGAAGGAAGAGGTCCGGGAGATGTACACTTTCAGTGCTCGTCGAACGTCGAGGGAATGCCAATGTTTCTCCAGAGGATGTCGTGGAGAAGGACAGAAAGTTGGAAGAACTACTTGCTGGGTCCGGTGAAAAATGGAATTAATCTTTGGTATAAAAGAAGGATCTAATCTCATTACGACTCTGTCCTGATGGAATGTGCAAAGTTCCTTGCGGACCGAAAGAGCCGCCATCTCTGAAATCCTACGGGCTGATGTGACCGCCACTAGGAAGGCGACCTTCAAAGACAGGTACCGCAAGGGAATGTCCTTCAAAGGCTCGAAGGGTGGACTAGTGAGAGCTAAAAGGACCTTAGGTAGGTCCCACGAAGGGAAACGGTGAATGGTGGGTGGGCGGATGTTGGTAGCGCCTCGCAAGAACTGACGGACTAGCGGATCTTTGGAGATGGGTTCTGAAGATGAACCGGACAAGACTGTGGAGAGGGCCGCGACTTGTCGTCGGAGTGTGTTGGTGGACAGGCCTGAAACAAAGCCGTCCTGTAGGAATTCTAAGACCTGTACTATGGAGGCGGCAGTAGGAACATGTTGTCTCCTGAAGCACCACTTGGAGAAGGCTCTCCAGGTTGCTTCATAAATACGGGTAGTGGAGGCCCGTCGAGAAGCCTGAATAGTGGTGATGACTCCGGCCGACAGGGGAAGAGCGGTCATAATGCTCCGCTCAACCTCCAACTGTGAGTTGGTACCATTGCGGATCCGGATGGTGAAGGGACCCCTGGTGCAGGCTGATCCGATCGTCTGGAATTCGCCAGTGAGGCCCTACGGACAGAGACCGAAGATCCGCGTACCAGGGACGGCGGTTCCATGCGGGAGCAATTAAAACCAACTCTGCCCTTTCTTGGATGAGTTTCTGAAGTACTTTGGGTATTAGATTGACGGGGGGGAAGGCATACAGAAGTTGACCCGCCGGCCAAGGACTTCGAAGGGCGTCTACTGCTTCCGCCCCCGGGCACGGAAATCTGGTAAAGAAGCGCGGAAGTTGATGGTTGTCCGCACTGGAGAACAGGTCTACCGTCGGGAGACCGAAGCGCTGTGTCACCGCCTGAAAGAGGGAGGGGGGGAGGGACCACTCCGCGTTGTCCCATGGAGAGCGGCTGAGGGAGTCGGCCGTCCGGTTGTGAACTCCCGAGATGTGGGCCGCTTGTAAGGATGTCAGATGACCTTCTGCCCAGAGGCCCAGTTTTCTTGCCTCCCGCATCAGTAGTTTGGACCTTGTGCCCCCCAGACGGTTGACATGGGCTTTGGCCATTACATTGTCTGTTAGAATCAATATGTCTCGATGGAGAATGTGGTTTTTGAAGGCCTTTAGAGCGAGAAAAATTGCCCGCAGTTCGAGCACATTGATGTTCAGGCGGCTTTCGGTTGATGACCAGCGACCTTGAGCCAGGTGGGGGCCTAGATGGGCTCCCCAACCCGACAGACTGGCATCTGTTGTGATGATCAGCCTGTGTGTATCCCGAAACTTGGTCCCTTTGCGTACCGCCTCTGAAGTCCACCAGGTGAGAGACTGGATCACTTGTGCAGGGAGCACCAACCTTGAGGCCGAATTGTCCCTATGGGAACGTTGAAAGGGAAGTAGCACCCATTGCAAGTCTCGGCTGTGAAGCCGGGCCCAAGGGACAATCCCAAAGGTAGAGACCATCTTGCCATGAAGGTGTGATAGTGACAGGATGGAGGCAGAACCTCGAGTCTGCACTCGGGAAGCGAGCTGCTGCAGACTATCTATCCTATCTGGGGAAAGGGAGACTTCAGAAGCCAAGGTATCAATTACCGACCCTAGATGTTTAATTCGGGTGGAAGGGGTCAAGTGGCTCTTAGACCAATTGATTGAAAACCCATGGTCCTGGAGAACCTGTATTGTAGTTGCTAGATCAGAGTGACCCTGTTGTAAGGAGTTAGATAAAATAAGAATGTCGTCCAGATAGAAAGACACTCTAACCGGAATGGAAGTGAGGAAACCAATAAGGGCCGCCATGATCTTGGTAAAGACCCTAGGGGCGGATGATAACCCAAAGGGAAGGGCACAATATTGATAGTGTTTGGAATTATAACAAAACCGTAGGAATTTGCGGTGGGCTGGAAGGATGGGGACATGAAGATAGGCTTCTGTTAGGTCCACAGATGACAGAAAATCTCCTTCCCGTACACAAAGTAAAATAGATTGAAGGGAATGCATTTTGAACCGGCGATAAGTTATGTGGCGGTTCAGGGACTTCAAGTCCAGAATGGGTCTCCAATCGCCAGAAGGCTTCTGGACGAGAAACAGCCGAGAATAAAACCCCTGTCCAAATTCGGCGGGAGGGACCGGCTGAATGGCCCCAATGTTTAGTAAATGACTAATGGCTGTTTCCACCTGGACCCTTTTATTCCTATTAAGAGAAACAGGACAACGTAAAAATTTACTAGGAGGGGAGGAAATAAACTCCAAGGCTAAACCAAATTTAAGAGTTCTTTTTACCCAATCATCAGTGGTAGTGGATTCCCATTTAGGAAGAAAGAGGGCCAATCGGCCCCCTAGTTTGGAAGGCAGTTGATGTCTAACGAGTTCTGCGAAAGGGACGGCCCCTACCACCCCTAGGGGCCCTTCTGGAGGGGAATCTAGAGGCCTGTCTGACCTGGTTATCTTGCTGGAACGATCCTCTTTGCTGATAGGGACGCTGAGACCGCTGCTGGTAGTAGCCAGGATCTGAAGGCCGAAAGGAATTCTGACGAAAGGAGGCCGAACCACAGTTGTCTGATCTACGAGACATCGCTGGCAAAATCTTCCGATGGTCCCTAGTCTCAATGAGAAGGGGTTCAAGCGAGGCCCCAAACAGCTTAGAGCCCTGATAAGGAGCTGAAGCGAGACGCCATTTACTACGTACATCTGCCTGCCAATATTTCAACCACAGCAGTCTTCGATTAATGACTGCAGCTCCCATGGCTTTGGCGGAGAATCTGGCGGCGTTTAGGGTGGCATCGGCTGAGTACTCCACTGCCGCAATTATTTTATTTATATCCTGATGCGTTCTTACATCAGACGCAGGAAGACGACCCTGCAATTTCTTTAACCAAAGAATGGAGGCTCGGTTAAAAAAAGAAGCTGCCGAAGCCGCCTGTACTGACCATGCCGCCGCCTGATGGCCCTTGATTAGGGTACGTTCTGCTTTTCTCTCTTCCGGGCGGAGAGCCTCCTCTGCTGGTCCCGAAGTAGGAGATGAGGAAGCCAGGGCCACTACCGGAGCATCTACGGTTGGAATCTGCAAAAGAGAATCATACTCCGCCTCCAAATTATACAAGCGCCTATCAAGACTATTAGGAATAGGACCCGTACTGGGATTCTTCCACTGCCGCTGCAGGACCTCAGCAAACAGTTTAGGGGCTGGGACAATCTCGGATTGAACAGCTGGCATCTCAAACAAAGCCGGGTCTGGAACCGCCTCATTGTTCTGAGGTTGAGACTTGGTTACAGGGAGGCCCAAACCAGTGGTGACTTGTGCTTTATACAGCAAAGAACGAAACAAATAAGCCCACGAAAGAGGGCTGATCAGGCTCTAGGCCTTCATCTTCTGACAAATCCTGGTCAATAATTGCCTGATCTTCTTCTCCAGAGAGATCCTTGGCTGTCCCTAGAAGGGGATCTAGCCCGCTCAGAACCTTGTAAATTCTGAACCTGCTGTGATGCCACAGATGGAGTATGGCGGCTGAGGTAATCTGAAACCTTGGAGGAGGCCTTTTCCTGCAGACCCTGGGCAATGCCCTGTTTAATGGAGTCAGCAATCAATTGAGCCAAGGCAGGAGAAATATCCAACTTTTGGGGCTGAATTGTTTGGCTTCCCTGAGCCATATTGGATTGTTCCAGAGAGGTAGACTGAATATCCTCTTGTGAGGAAGACTGAGGAGGATCTTCAGTAGGGAACACAGAAGCAGAATCAGTGATCAACACCTCTTCAGTAACAGAAATATCTGGTGACAAACTTAGTGCATTAGAGGCCTGAGAAGCTGGAGTAGATACATTGGTGGAGCGATTAGGCAAGGCGACTGCTTGAGGCCTACTCTGTTGCCCAGCACGAGAAGAGGCCCTATCACAGACCTTCTCAATGGCCTTATGGTGTCTTTCTTCGTCCCTAGTCATCTGGGGCCCTGTGGGAGCTTGTGTTCTGGATCTTTTAGATGGATTGGGAGGATTGTTAGAGGATCCCTCCCCTGGATCTGTCTGCTGGGGGCGCTTGCCTCTAGAAGATTTAGAATGAGCCCTGGTGTCTGCCATTATAAGGGCTTTAATCTGGGCCGCTTTAAGGGGAAGAGTAAGGCTTATTAAGGGGCCTCCGAAAACACTCACAGTAATCCGGCGCTTTCTTCCAGGCGCTTGCCAGCCGGCCAAGCCACCTGCAGCAGGAGGAGAAGGAGGCTTGTAAATTGACGCTTGTATCCTTTCCTCTGATCAAGCAGCTCCCCCAGGTGGCAAGAAATAAAGTGCGCGCCAGCCGGCTCAAACGCACTTGCAAAAAGGCGCGGAATCTCCTTCGCGCCAAAACCGCTTGCAAAGGAAACCGCTCCAACACCTTAAAGTGGCCGTAAGCGGTGAGGCCGGTGCGACTGAGCTAACTCGTGCACGTGGCCGTCGGAATTGCCAGCCGGCAATTCAACCGAGGAGCGGTTGTCAGCGGAGCCGATCTGAACGCTCACGCTGAGAAGCTAAGAGTTTTGGAGAAGGCGAGCTGTTAAATAAAGAATTTTCCTTCTCTTAATGCTTCTCTCCTTTTTTTTTTTTTTTTTTGTAAAGCTATGAAGAGCTGTCTCTAGGCACGACTGGTCTTAACTCGACCGAGTCGAAAAACTGACCCCTGCAGCGAGGAAGAGGGACTTCTTTGGAATTGTAGACCCGGTCATGTGACAACTCTACCAAGTCACCTCCCATCCTGACTGCCGTGCCCGACTATAGGAGAAGGGCATTGACCCCTTCGGCTGCCGGAGTCCAAAATCTGGTGAAAAACCTTGGCAGTTGAGCATTCTGCGGGGTAGCAAACAAGTCCAGTATTGGGTCCCCGAAGCAAACTGTGATGAGATGAAACAAGTCCGAGTGAAGGCGCCATTTGGCCTGGTCTATCGTAGTCCGGTTCAACCAATCCACTGTGGAGTTGGATATCCTGGCGATGTGTTCTGCTTTCAAGGACCGAAGGTGCCACTCCGCCCAGAGACACAGCTTCCTTGCTTCGCGCATGAGGTCTTTTGAACGAGTGCCTTCCTGACGGTTGACATGTGCTTTGGCCGTGATGTTGTCTGTTAACAACAGGATATGTTGATCCGACAGCTCGGCTTGAAAGTGTTGAAGCGCCAGGTGAGCTGAGATATCTAGCTAGTTGATATCGTTGCGGAGATCCGCCTGAGACCAATGGCCTTGAGTATCAGAGGACCCCAGATGTGCTCCCCAACCGAAAAGATTGGCGTCTGATGTCAACACCAGTCTGTGAGGATCCTGAAACAGGCATCCTTTCTCCAAGGCCATCGACAGCCACCAATCCAAGGAGTGAAACACTTGTGGAGGAACCCTGATCCTGCCCAGCGAGTTACTGTACCCTAACTTCTGTCTGGGGAGGAGGAACTACTGTAAGGCCCTGGTGTGCAACTGAGCCCGGGGAACTATAGCTAGGCAAGCTATCATCTTCCCCAGTAATTGGGAAAGAAGAAGAAGGGACACTGAACCTGATGCCTGAATCTGTCTTATCAGCTGTCTTATACTGTCCCTGCGGTCCTGTGACAGAAACACCTGGGATAATTAGGTGTCTATTACCGCCCCCAAATGTACCAGCCTGGTAGACAGAGTCAGATGGCTTTTCTCCCAATTTACTGAGAAGCCGTGATCCTGCAGGGTCTGGATGGTGAGATGCAAGTCCCGCTCTGCCTTACTGGGAGACGATGGCTGGATCAGCACATTGTCCAGGCAGCACTGTAGGCGGACAGGATGGGCTCACAAATGTGCCGCCACCACATCTAGTAATTTGATGAAGGTACGACAGGCCAAGGGGAAGTATTGCCAGTGACGGCCTGCAAAGGCAAACCTGAGAAACCTCCTGTGGGATAACCTTATGGGTACATGGAGGTAAGCCTCTTTGAGGTCTATTGATGTCAAAAATCCCGTGTCTGAGGCCTCCCAGGATTGAATGCAGTGAATGCATTTTAAACTTCTTGTATCTTATATGAATATTGAGGTACTTTAGATTCAAAATTGCCCTTTGACCCCCCCCCGAACTCTTGGGTACCAAAAAGAGTACGGAGTAAAACTCCAAACCCCTTTGACCAATCGGTACTGGCTCTATGGCTGAGATATCCAGCAAATGCTGAATTTTGGCCTCCATCATGGCCCTCTTGGTGGCCTCCCTGAGCACTGGACACTGAATGAAATGATGAGGGGGTCTGGAACAAAATTTGAGAGTTAGTCCTAGAGTCACAGTTTGCAAGGCCCACGGGTCCCTGGGGGAATCCCTCCACTGGTCGGCAAACATCTTTAACCTGCCACCAATCGGGATGTGGGCCCAAGAATCACTTGGAACGGTGATAGGGGCGCCCCCCTGAACTCCTGTAGGGGCGCCTGGACTGTGACTGTCGAGATCTGTCTCGGAATCCAGACCTGTCCTGAGATCTGTCTCCTCCCTGGAAAAATGGTCTCTGAGACTGGGAGGTGGGGAATCCCGCCTCCGTATTCTGAAAGGGCTGCCTACGATAATAAGGAGTTGGTCTCCTATCATATCTTCTATTCAACTGGGGTAACATCTTTCTCGTCTTTCCCTTCCACCAGGATGGGATCTAACACATCTTCAAAGAACTGCTGTCCCTTAAAGGATGCAGCTGCCAAACATCCTTTAGACCTGGCATCAGCCTGCCATTGGCACAGCCATAACAAACATCTAGATGCCACATTAGAAGCTAATGCCCTAGAAGCAAACTTTGCAGCAGTAATAGAGGCATCTGCCGTATATTCTGTTGTAGCAATCAATTTATTAAGATTTTGCTGTAGACGGAGATCCTCTGGGGAAACCCTGGCCTGAAGCTGCTTGAACCAAAGGAGCGATGTTCTGGCCATAAAGAAAGCCGCTGTAGCAGATCTAATCGCCCAAGCCGCAACCTGATGAGTCTTACGCGCAGCCAAATCTGCCTTCCTATCCTCAGACTTTAATCGTTCTGCGTTATCAGAGAGAAGAATAGAAGCAGAAGCCAAATTAGTCAAGATAGAATCCACTGTAGGAATTTGGAGGAGATCCTCCAGTTCCTTCTCTACTGAATACATCTTTTTATCCATACCACTAGGAGGAGGAACAGATATGGGATGTTCCCACTGTCTTTTAATAGTATCCACAAAAAACTGTGGAGATGGAATAACCTCTTGAGTAGTGACCCGTTTTGAAAATAGACTAGCACACAGATCCTGAGAATCTTTAGGAGCTGAAGCAGATATCTCCACTTGGCCCATATTAACAGTCATTTTAGCCTTAAGCAATAATGTTCTGAAAAGATGAGGTTTGAATAAACCAGAATAAACTGGTTTATCCTGAACAATACCTTCATCTCCTGACATCTCAAATTCACCTAATTCTTCTTCACCTTCCAGAGTATCCTCACTGCGAAGGGATTGAGTATCATGATAGGATTCCTCCCTATAATCCCTGTGCCTAGCTGAGTGAGGCCCCAGATGAGAAGGAGCTAAAATACCTCTCTGGGCTAGTGCCTCATCAATACCCTGAGTAATGGTTTGCACAATGGCAAAATGTAATTCTGAAGACAAGGTTTCTTACAACGGCTCCAGTGGGCGGAGTCCTGCTGCTGTGGGCGTAAAAGTGGCTAAGGGCACAGATCCCTGTCTACCTGGCATCTGAAAAGTCTCAGAAAGGGGCTGAGTAGTGGGCAAGACATACCCTTCCTGAAAAGGAACAGCTTGAAACCCATGCTGCTCCTGAATAATAGTGGGAGACCAGTTAGGTTGCTCCTCTTGAACTTCCTGAGTTTGTATAACAGTGGGAAAAATATGAGAAGCCCCACCCTGATCTCTTGAACCCACAGGGGATTTGGGAGCAGCAGCTTGCTGTTGAGCTTTTGCAAAATGCTTTTCTAAGGCTTTTTGTCTTCTAAAGGCATCCTTATCAGCAGCAACAGAAGAATTAGTTTGTTTAACCTGGGTGTTAACAGAAGACTTACTGGATTTCAATCTTGGGTTATTAGTATTAGATCTTTCTGGCTGAGGTTGAGGTGTAGAAGGCCCCTCAGAATCACTGCTATTGGCCATAATTAACAAAATTTGAGGATTCAATTAAGACAATAAGGTAAATATTACTCACTGCGGAGTTCAGGGCTTATTTAGATTGCTAAACCGGCAACACGGCTTGTTTGCAATCAATCAGGCAGCAGCAGCAATAAAAGGGCACCCCAATAGTTAAGGGGACAAAAAAAGGGCTGTTTAAACTGTTTCCAAAGGTCACAAACGCTGAATGGAACTGGAATAGTCTACTTGCGTGATCAGAAGAAAATCCAGCTCCCAAAGGTGCAGATCTGCTCAATGTTTCGCCCAGCTGTCTCCAACAATAGCCTGCTGCGTCTTTAAGCCCAAACAAAATGGCCGCCGCCAACAAAATGGAGATTATCGGTCACGTGGTCAGCATGTTCTTCCCTGTGATCCATGGCTCTTCAGCAGCAATCTCCAGTGAAAATTAAAAGCCTCGGACCTCCCTGAGGCTCACAATGCCCTTTTCAAACTAATTGGTATAATCCTGGGCTTCACGGAGTAATGGCTGCCGCAAGAGTGATCTAATTGAATATTTTTCATTGTGTTTTCTACTTGCTGTTCATGGATGTGCTTTGTAATCCTGTCTATCCTACATAGTAGTCGTTACAGTACTTAACACCGTATGTTGTAGATGACTCCTGTTTTTTCTTCTTCTTGGGTTACTGGGTCCTTTAGTTTACTTAAGATGTTTTGGACAGCTTAGTTGGTTTGTGTGCTACGGTATGCTATGATTGTTATGATGATTTTTGTTGCTTCTGAGATGTTTTTGATGTATATCAACAGACATATAAATTTACAAATTATGCACCACACTCACTAGCAGTGATGATGTTACCTAGCTTGCTAATAAAATGTCTGCAAGCAAATGCCCATGTTCAGAGAGCACCTGAAGCTATATACATTCTTTTCAGTTGATAATTTTGTAGGCAAATATATTTAGGAAGTTCTTGACTTACTGGTTGCTTAATAGCCGCTTGCCTTTACAATGGCAATGGAACTAGTGCTTTACAGTCTTTAAAACTTTTATAATTTGTAGTGTCCCCACCCCCCCACATCATGTGAGTTCATGCCAGGTGCTTAGTAAATAGTCACAGCATTAACTGCAGTCAAGTGACCACAATCTGTGACTTTTTAAAATCAGTTTCTGGCTTTATTTACTGGTTTCTGGCAAAAAACACCAGGTATTACAGGTAATCCTCAACTTACAACAATCGAGCCAAAATTTCTGTTGTTACATGAGACATTTGTTAATTGAGTTTTGCCCCATTTTACGAACTTTCTTGCCACAGTTCTTAAGTGAATCAGTATAGTTATTAAATTGATAACATGGTTGTTAAATGCATCTGGCTTCCCTATTGACTTTGCTTGTCAGAAGGTTGCAAAAAAATGATTACATGACCCTGGAACACTGCAACTGTCAAAAGTATAAACTAGTTGCCAAGCGCCTAAATTCTGATCCATGATCATGGGGCAACTAAAAAATGGTCATAAGGCTCTTTTTTCAGTGCCACTGTAACCTTGAACGGTCACTAAATGAACATTGTAAGTCAAGGACTGGCTATATATTCGCTTAATGACCACAGCAAAAAATGCTAGAAAAACAATTCTATTCCTCAGCTAAGAAGGAAAACCTCTGCACCAGATGAAAGAACAGAGTCAGTGCTCTTTTTTGTAAATTTCCCACTTATTTATTTGTTTATTCGATTTATATGCCGCCCTTCTCCGGAGACTCAGGGCGGCTTACAATGCATTAAGCAATAGTTTCATACCTTTTGTATATACCTGCCTAGTAGGGCTTTCGGCCCCCCCTAAGCAGTATACTTTTTTTATACAAAGTCAGCTTATTGCCCCCACAATCTGCGTCCTCATTTTACCTATCTTGAAAGGATGGAAGGCTGAGTCAACCTTGAGTCTGGTGAGATTTGAATTTGCAGTAATTGCAGGCAGCTGGCAACTAAGTGCTACTTTAACAGCACTTTAACAGCACTTGGTCCACTGTGCCACCAGACTCTTTTAAAACTTGGTTTTAGCAAGAGTGAAATTTTTAAGAATAAAAATTATGATAGCATAACTAAGTGTCATACTTACACCAACCTGTTTTTGCCCTTTTTCATTTTTCCTTGTAGTTGCAGGATGAGGGGTGAAAAGAGAGAACCAAACAGCCAAGGGCAGAAAATGCCTAGAGAACCCCTATTTTCCCTGGGGGCTCTCTACAATATAATTTCCATTACAATTGGGAAGGGGATTAATTGAACACCAACTTGTTCAGCAAAACAACAAAGCTGACCAGGGAGCAGAGACAGTTTTATCTTTTGCTCCATTTACCAAATTTTCCTAGTGTCATAACTCAAGCCAGCTGAATGTGTCATATGAATAGGCCACTGGAAACAATCACTCCAGACCAATCATGTGACTATATAAAAGTATATTTCTCAATTTTATTATTCAAAGCTTTTAACATACATTTGATTTAATATAATTAATAAAAGACAATATTTGTAGCTCAGGGTTGAATGAAGGGTCCTTGGCACTCTGTGAGGTTGGCTGTTTTCTTTCTTACTTCCCACATCTCTGCCTCCATCTGCTGCCAGTGCCGCAAAGATGAGCCTCTTGCAGCTGCCTGTTGCTCCGGCCCACCGACTCTTGGCTTTCCTGTGACCAGTGCGGTGCCTCCCGATTGCCTGCCTCCCCCCGCACCTCTGCCTCCATCTGGGGCTTGGACAGGGATTCAACTCAATTGTACTCTGTGGGCTGCGGCTGCTACCTGACAGTCAGCCCACGTGCACTCGCCACCTCTTGTGCTGGCCACCGCCCTTCATTAGGACTTATTTTGGGAGTAGGGATTATATTAGGCACACACTTAAAAATACTAGGTCTTATTTTCAGGGAAACATGGTACTTAGATTTTTATAACCATCACAGTTAATGAATTTACCCTGACTCTATAGCACAGAGTACATTTATGCTAGGATAAACTCTCATTTTAAATACTAACCCCTCCAGCAGCCGAATCAGAGGAGGAGGTGGTGTAGGAGTCAGGGTCAATCTGAGGGCTCAGAGGGGAAAGTGGGAATGGAGCTGGCAGAGAGAGAGAGATAGAAACAGAACCAGGGCTGTCTGTCAGCCCTCAGGTGGTGAGTCAACAGCCCCCAGGTCTGCAATGGCTGATAAGGAAGAGGAGGAATAGCAGGGTCCAATGCCTAACATGCAGATGTGCAGAAGGCAAAGGAGAGAAGAAGTGTGGAAATCCATGGGTCAATCCTTGGGACAGAATGCTGCTAGAGAAGCGGCACTCTAGCTCTGGGGATAAAAGGAAGTGGAGATGAATAAATGTAGCAGACAACTATCCATCTTCCAGCCGAATGGACTTGTTAGCCTGCGGCTTAGAGAGAAACTTTTTGCCAGGGCTGCTGGCATTCCTAATAAAGGAATCTTTGAGTTAACTTCAGAGGGTTTGTCATGTTTGGAGAGCTGGGTCAGAACCCTAGGATTATGCATTACTCCAAATAAAAATGCAGTACCTATCTGCAATACCTTAATAGAATTGTGTTTTCCAAGGATCATACAGAAGGGAAAACTTTAACCCTAATCCTAATCACAGCAATTTTGAAGCAATTTCACTCTTGTTCTAAAATGTCTAGCAAATAGGGGTTACAGTTTTATTACCGTGTTCTCCAAAACATAATTACAAAACACTGCACAACCCTATTAGACACTGTTCCAAGACAGAAATCCTTCCAGAACCCAGGATATGCCCTTTTTGTGAAATAGTATACATACTTTCAGAATGTGAGCAAGCAATTCAAGCTATGGAAGTTGTACTGGTGAGGTTTTAAATTTGAGGGAAATCCTTCCCATATTGATAAGGAATCCATAACTAGTGCAAAGGATTCTGAAACATGCTCCGGGAACAATGGTTAGTCATTATGGATGCCTGATATGCAAGATTTAACATTTGTAGTATGTATCTCCTTTTTACCTCCAGTATTGACAAACACAACTGTACTTTTTTGTAATTTCATCCATTATCTAACATTGGTACAACTATGCATGCCTGAATTCATATATATTAACTATAATTTAACCAGGATGCACTGAATAAATCACATTCAACTGCAATTAATAGTTTAATAATCTTAAAATTATGGTTCTCTTAGGAAATAGTTTTAATTCTTCACTCCCTAACCCCACAAACTAAGTTTCACTATTTGAAGACAGGCTGGAAATTATAGATCAAGTTGCAACCTTGCAAGGAGGAAAGAAGTCAGTACCTTTAATTGGTGGTCAACTGTCACTAGGGAATCTAATAGTTTGAATTCCATTATGGAATATTTAGCTGGAAGACTCATATTCAAACCCTAGCCAAGCTTGCTAACATAAATTATAGCTCACTTATCTAATTCAGAAGGTTCCCCTGAGGATAAACCACACTATGCACCCTAGCAAAATGCCAATTACAAGTGTTGGCTATCATCCAATGTCCCAGGAGTACATGTGTGACAACCCAACTATGCATGTCAGCTTCTATATATACGTATAATAAGCGTTTACTGTTAGGTGCCTTTAGCTGTAGGGCAAAGAGAAATCTGAAATAAGGTGTGAATCCTTGAATAACAGGAGAAACAGGAATTCTTTTCAAATCATACATCTGATTTTGTAATTAATGATAGCCAACAGATTCATTTTTTCTTCACCTTTTTTTCTGTTTGCCCAGCCAATCAAAACCACAGCCTGACATTACAAATTTCCAGATGAGTTACTAATTTTTGCTAGAGATTTCTCTACATCTATGATTTTTATCACAAAAGAGGAGTCACTTGGTATAAACCAAGTGGCACCCGACCCAGAATGATTTTTTTTTAAAAAAATACTGCATTCATTTTCACATACAAGTGCTTACACTGTTATGCAGTGATTATTAATCTTATGAATCAAAGATAAGAAAATTCACTGCCCCATGATAACCCAAAATGAAATTCAAAATGTTTTTCCCAAATAAGATTTAACACAAAATGTAATGATTATTAAATGTCTCACTGACTACTGTGCCATTTCTCATTATCTAAAAGATTCCCATGGCAAGAACAGCTGCTACCCTAACCAACATACAGTATGTTTATTTAGTGGGATGTTCTTGAAATGCTGAGATCAAAGAGAAATCGTTTATATATCAAACCATATCCCAAGTCCTGTACTGTGCATAATATCTGAAACAAAGAGACCAATTGTACAGTAATCGATGGTCAAACTAACTTGTCTGTAAAATAGAGTAAAAACATTACTCAAACGTATCAGTGGTGAATTGCTACAGGTTCGCTCTGGATTGGGCGAACTGGTAGCGGTGGCAGCGGGAGGTTCCACCCCTCCTTGGGACGTCTCTGCATATGTACAGAAGCTTCTGTGCATGCGCAGAAGCATCACGCGCACTCAGGCACCCACAAGCGAACTAGTAGCAACAGAATTTGAAACCCACGGAAACATATGTATTTCTGATTCCTCTTCAGAACGTGTATATATATGGGGTTCCTGTAATAAACCCTTGTGGGAAAGTACTTGGAGAGCTATAATAACTGAATTAATAGGAATAATGGAATTCAGCAGTAAGTCTGCTGAAAAAGAGATGCAGTAGGATGGCTAATCTCCAGCTTGAATCCGGTGATACTTTGAAATGGGGAAATTTACAACTGAATGTAAATATCGATCAGACTGTAGGTCTCTTTCAGCCAGCCATTCCTCTCTAAAGAGCCCAGAAGTTACAAGAGAACAAGCATGATTTATCCCTAAGCAGACTGGATTTTAGATGGACACTGTCCCTCAATGAGAGATCTTCTCTTAACTACCCTTCATTAATTGGCTTAATCTTGAATGCTCTCATTCGTGACCCTTTGGAGGAAGAGCTGACAAATGACAAGGGTAACAAATCGCAGGTGCTGCAGTCCAAGCTACTTTCCTAAAAGAAGCCCTATTTCTCCCTCCCCCCCCCACCCCGCCAACCACGGCAGTGAATCAGGCTCCGCCTCTTGTCCTCCCTCCCCCCTCCCGGCTTCGAAGCAGCCCCTCCCCCTCCGCGGGGATAAAAAAAAAACTCCTTTCCCGGGATGGAGGGCTTACCTGCGCGTCGCCTCGTCCTCCCCGCTCAACATCAGAGGATCCGCGGAATGGGAAGCCACCGCTGAAGGTGCCGCGGGCGCCATAATCACGTCGCAATCTCCGCCCGCCGTCGCCATCTTGGTTCCTTGTTGCTGCAATCAACGGCCGGCGAGCCGAGGAGAGAGAACGAGAGAAAAGAAAAAAAAAAAAAGAACGAGGCGGAAGTTCCTCCTTCTATATCCGGAGAGAGAAGAATGAGAGTTAGATAGGCCACTTCCGGTTGGGAAGCGAGTCCTCCAAGGGGAAAAAAAAAATCTTCTTGCCTCGTGATTGGACAAACAGGAGTTGGAAATAATCATTTGTCTTCACGCAAAAATATGCATTAAAAAAAACCTGGCAGTCAGGACAGGTCTGCGTTCAGATCTCTTTTTGATAGCACTCGAGCTTCAATATTTCAGAACCTGTTTATACTTAGTTAGGAATAAGTTCTATCTATAGATAGGCATGTTTCTTCTGCTATAAAAATGGAAAATACGGTTTGAAAGAATTCTATAAGAGGTTGGGTTTGTTTTTTTTTGGAAAGACAACTCTATTGCTACGTATCTAGCAATAAAAGCAAGATGCATATATTTTTATTGCTTAGATACTTTAGCAATAGAGTACTAGATGACAGTTTCATACATTGATACGTTTTTATTCCAGGAGAAAGAATTCATTCTTTCTTCAATAAAACAGCTCTGATTGCATGGGCACGATAAGAAAAACAATCAACTATGTTTCAGCCTAATGTGTTCTGCAAAGCCAACCTATGTATCGGATGTATTGTTCATATTATGTGAAACCCAGAAAATAGAATTATTTCCTTAAACCATACATCAGTTAATCAAGAAGGCCACGTGAACACAGCCATTGCATCAACCGAAGATATCCAAACCTTAAAACATTTTTCGGCCTCATATTTGCAGTCAAAAATACCCCACATGTATTTATTCTCATTTCATTTCTACTGTAAGGGTATTCTAATTTCCCATATTTCTGCTACCAGCACTCTTGCCAAACAAAATTTGCTTTAATATAAATATGTGAATTCAATAAGAGATAGGGAGGGGAAAAAAGTACTGCTTTATTCCTCTCATCATTTCCACCGTTTTGCTTAAAGATCGATAGCCCTCCGCTTGATCGTATAATTTTCATAAAATTTAAAATAAAAAAACACCCCCGGTTGGATTATAGCAAGATTGCTGAGCTCAGCTTTGTATTTCCATTCGCCCGTGTTTGACCGCAACGCGCTGCTGTTACCTTTTCCTAAATATCTTAACTGAATCGCAAGAAAGAGTAAATCACACCGGAGACAGTGCTCTAGGTGGAGCTGTGGGCTGCAGTTCCCACGTATGTCTTTTCTCTCAGTCGTGCCGAGTTGTTGGTCCTCAGTTCCTTTCCTTGCTGAAGACGGCAGGGAAACATCAAGAGCAGTGCCCGGGTTGGGAAGGTAGGTTGCCTTGGATTGGCTGTTTGTGTTTTTTTTTTTACATCGAGTTTTCAGAAAAATTGCAGACTTTTAGAAGCGCAATAGCGATTGTGTGGGTTTGCACTTTAATTTCATCTGTGATAGATTTGCAAATGAGCCCAGTCCCCTCTCCAAGGAGAAGCAACCAGCTGTTTAATTAGAGTATTATCAAACCCACCAGAAGCTTGCAGTGCCTTGAAGATTAATTGATAAATGATGATATTGGCTTTTGACAACTTGGCTTTTATCAGATGCCAGGCAGGCCTTGTTTAACGGACCATTAATGCGCAAATAAAAGAGCCAAGGTGTCATGAAATATAAGAAACAGCAGTTTTACCATTTGATATTGCAAGTGTGATGTTTCTCTGAGCGCTACACAAGATTAAAGGAATAATTGTTCTCAACAGTGGAAATTTGTACCAGTGCTGCTTAATTTATTCCTCTGTTTGTGGTCACTTTCATGGATCACTGCCTTGTTGTGGGGAAGGGAGGTTTGCACAGCACAATGAAGCTATGAGCTATGCCGTGCAAGACCATCCAAGACAGACAGGTCATAGCAGAGAGCTCTGACAAAACGTGATCCACTGGAGAAGGAAATGGCAACCCACTCCAGTATCTTTGCCATGAAAACCCTATGGATAGTACCAACAGGAATGGGTGAATTTAATTCAGATGACCATCAGGTATACCCAGTGGTGGGATTCAAGTAATTTAATAACTGGTTCTCTGCCCTAATGATTTGTTCTGAGCCAAACTGCTCAGAAAGTTAACAACCAGTTCTCCCGAAGTGGTGCGAACTGGCTGAATCCCACCATTGGATATACTACTGCAGACAAGAATCTTTCAGAAGAAATGTAGTAGCCGTCATAGTTAATAAAAGAATAGGAAAAGCAGCACTGGGATACAATCCCTAACATGACAGAATGATCTCAGTTCCAAATCCAAGGCAAACCATTCAACATCCTAGTAGTCCAAGTCTATGCCCCAACCACTGGTGCTGAAGAGGCTGAAGTTGACTGGTTCTATGAAGACCTACAACACCTTCTAGAATTAACACTAAAAAAATGATTTCCTTACCATCATGGGGGATTGGAATATTAAAATAGGAAGTCAAAAGATAACTGGAGTAACAGGCAAGTTTGATCTTGAAATACAAAATGAGGCAGAGCACAGGCTGGTAGAATTTTGTCAAGAGAATACGATGGTCATAGCAAACACCCAAGAGATGTCTTTACACATGGACATCACCAGACGGTCAACACAGAAATCAGATGGACTATGTGCTCTGCAGCCAGAGATGGAGAAACTCTATACAGTCAGTAAAAACAAGACCGCGAGCTGACTGTGGCTCAGATCATGAGCTTCTCGTGGCAAAATTTAGGCTTAAATTGAAGAAGGTAGAGAAAAGCATTAGGCTGGGGGTCAGCAACCTACGGCTCTGGAGCCACATGTGGCTCTTTGGGCCCTCTGCTGTGGCTCCCTGTCAGGTGATCCCAATATTGGCTGGCCCCGCCCCTCACTTTCCCCTCCCAGTTACACGCTGCCTGGCCTGAAAAGGTAAGGGCAACAGTGGGGGATGGAGAAGTGGCCAGGGCAGAGGCAGAGAGATACAGAGAGAGGGGGAGAGAGAGAGAGAGACATAGAAAGATACAGAAAGAGAGGGAGGGAGGGAGGGGAGAGAGATATATGTTAAAAGGATTTTGTGGTTCCCGTTGTTTTTTAACAGCTGGTTGTTTGGCCTAATGACTGGGTAGGCATGGCTAGAGGGGTCATGTGACCAGTGGAAGTGAGTGACATCAAGTTGGCCACGTCCACCCAGGTTTTGTGGCTCCCGGTATTTTCTGTGGGAAATGGATCCAAATGGCTCTTTGAATATTTAAGTGCCCCTGCACTAGGCCATTCAGGTATGAACTAAATCATATCCCTGATGAATATACAGTAGAGGTGACAAATAGACTTAAGGAATTAGAGTGCCTGAAGAACTTGGATTGAGGTTTGCAACATTGTACAAGAAGTAGCAACTAAAACCATCCCAAAGAAAAAGGCAAGAAAGCAAAATGGCTGTCTTGAGGAAAGAAGGGAAGCGAAAGGCAAGGAAGAAAGAGAAAGACACACCCAATTAAATGCAGAATTCCAGAGAATAGCTAGAAGAGATAACAATGCCTTCTTAAATGAACAGTGCAAAGAAATAGAAGAAAACAATAGAATAGGAAGGACCAGAGATCTCTTCAAGAAAATTGGAGATATGAAGGGAAAGTTTCATGCAAAGATGGGCATGATAAAGGACCAAAATGGCAGGGATCTAACAGAGGCAGAAGAGATTATGAAGAGGTGGCAAAATTACACAGAAGAACTATACAAGAATGAATTTAACGTCCCTGATAGCCACTGACCTCCAGCCAGACATCCTGGAACGCGAAGTCAAATGGGCCTTAGGAAGTCTGAGCAACAACAAACTAGTGGAAATGACAGTATTCCAGCTGAGCTATCCCAAATCATAAAAGATGATGCAGTAAAAGGGCTAGACTCAATTTGCCAGCAAATTTGGAAAACTCAGCAGTGGCCACAGGATTGGAAAAGGTCAGTTTACATTCCAATTCCAAAGAAGGGCAATGCCAAAGAATGTTCAAACTACTGCACCATTGCACTCATTTCACATGCTCACAAAGTTATGCTCAAAATCCTACAAGCTAGGCTCCAGCAGTATGTGGACCGAGAACTACCAGAAGTACAGGCAGGATTTCAAAGAGGTAGAGGAACTAAAGATCAAATTGCCAACATACGCTGGATCATGGAGAAAGCTAGGGAGTTCCAGGAAAACATCTACTTCTGCTTCATTGACTATGCTAAAGCCTTTGATTGTGTGGATCACAACAAATTATGGCACATTCTCAAAGAGATGGGAGTATCAGACCATCTTATTTGTCTCTTGAGAAACCTATATGTGGGTCAAGAAGCAACAATAAGAACTGGACATCGAACCACTGATTGGTTCTGTTAGGATATGATTTGGGCCTAACAGTTGTCCAGGCAATATATGTGTTCTGTTACTTTAAGTTTTAATGCTGACTCATGCTATAATTATTTGTAATTTAACAATGTATTTAAGAAAGGTACTGTAAGGTATTCAGTTGATGATAAGCTGCTATCATCACGTGCATGTGTGGGTGGATCTGCTACCATCTGGGGTTTGTGAACCAACTACTGTTTGTTTGGTAAGAGTTTGTTTGGAGTTAACCGGTAAAGACTTGGACTGTTTAGAAGACTACGAGATTGTTTATTTTCCATTATAAAGAAAACTTTTGATAACACCAGTTTGTATGTATCTCTATCTCATTGCTCTCAGCAACGTTTCTCTGTGCACTTTACTCTGCTAGTTGTTACACAACAACAATATCCTTAACAGGTTCAAAATTGAGAAAGAAATTTGGCAAGGCTGTATACTGTCGCCTTGCCTATTTAACTGATATGCAGAGCACATCATGAGAAAGGTGGGTCTAAATATAAATCACAAGTTGGAATTAAGATTGCTGGAACAAATATCAACAACCTCAGATATGCAGATGATACCACTCTAATCGCAGAAAGTGAAGAGGAACTAAAGAACCTTCTGATGCGGGTAAAGGAGGAGAAAACAAAAGTTGGTTTGAAACTCAACATTAAGAAAACTAAGATAATAGCTCCTGGCCCTCTAAATTCCTGGCAAATAGATGGGGAAAAAATGGAAGTAGTGACAGATTTTATTTTCCTGGGCTCAAAGATCACCACACATGGGAACTACAACCAAGAAAGTAAAAGATGCTCCTGGGGAGGAAAGCTATGGCAAAGTTAGACAGCATACTAAAAAGCAGAGACATCACCCTGCCAATAAAAGTAAGTATAGTCAAGGCTCTGGTTTTCCCAGTTGCAATGTATGGCTGTGAATGTTGGACGATAAGGAAGGCTGAGTGTCAAAGAATTGAGGCCTTTGAACTATGGTGCTGGAGAAGACTCCTGCAAGTCCCTTAGACTGCAAGGCGATCAAACCGGTCAGTCCAAGAGGAGATCAAGCCTGACTACTCTTTAGAAGGCCAGATCCTGAAGATGAAACTCAAATACTTTGGCAACCTAATGAGAAGGAAGGAGTCACTGGAGAAGAGTCTAATGCTGGGAACGATTGAGGGCAAAAGAAGAAGGGGACAGCAGAGAACGAGGTGGCTGGATGGAGTCACTGAAGCAGTAGGCTTGAGCTTAAATGGTCTCCGGGGAATGGTAGAGGACAGGAAGGCCTGGAGGAAAGTTGTCCATGGGGTCGCAATGGGTTGAACACGACTTCACAACTAACAACAATAGCAAAATATTTGTGGTGTGAATAAATCCTGGTTAATCTGTAGAAAATATGAACAGACTAAAAATTCTTGTATTTATATTTAAACATATTTAACTTTAATTATATACTATACTATATACTATGTATAAATTATTGTATAAATTATTGTGTAAATTATGTAGAATTATGTAGAAAATAAGAATTACCTTACGGGGGAGATAGGTAGCATAAAAAATTAATAAATAAAATGTGGCAGAAGCAATACCAACTGGTAAACTCCCCCCCCCCCTTTAAAAAGCAAGAACATTACTTGGAGATACTATGGCTTTCCTGTTTCATTGTACAGTTTTGGTTGTTAGAGTCATACAAATATTCCAATAAAGGAGAATATTTGTAGCTCAGGGTTGAAATGAGAGGTTCATAGTGCTCTCTGAACTTATTTTCTTGCTAACGCTGATGACGTTACCTAATTTGGTAAATGAAACATCTGCAAGAAAACAACCAAGCTTAGAGAGTATCAAGGATCCCTCATAAAAATATTCAGAGCAGGTAGATACCGTATTTTCCGGTGTATAAGACGACTGGGCGTATAAGACGACCCTCCTCAGAGCCATTTAAGGCTCGTTAGAGCCTTATGGGCTGGTCTGCCTGGTTACAGGAGAATGAGACCCGGCGTATAAGACGACCCCCGACTTTTGAGAAGATTATTGAGTGTTAGAAAGTAGTCTTATATGCAGGAAAATACAGTAATTACAGGATACATATTCAGATTGGTGAATAGATAGGACACTGCATTCTCAGTGGAAACCCCTTATGAATGAAGGTGAACAAACATGTCCCAGGATAATGTTACAGGATCCAATCTGGGTCTGTCCAGTAATGGTTATTGATCCAGATTGGATCCCTTATCACTGTTTCATTCATTTTTAAAAGGTTTTTTTTTTGGTTTACTGATTTACTGTTAACTGTAGATGAAAAGAAATGTATATTGGAAGCTGATTACATGTTATTTTTATTCTCCAACTTATTCTTTTCTTTGGCCAACTTTTCAGACAAGTAGCTTTTCTAAAACTAACATAATAGTACTGTAAATAATCTAAAACTAACATAATAGTACTGTAAAAAATCAGCTTCTTTCTAGATGTGCCTTGTTGTGTTAAAATTAAAATGGCTTAAAAATTACTTAGGAAAAGTTAATGGACTTGCTTTTGGCCTAAAATGAGAAACACAAGGAAACAAAAGGGAATTCCCATCCTACCCACCCCTAAAATTGCTCAGTGCTGCTATTAGTGCTAATAAGTCTCAGCTGCTTTTTGGTTCTCTTCTCATTAATGTGGGATGATTAGGAGGGAAAGATGTTCGTGTTTCTTCCAGGGTAATCATGTTTATGCCAGAAAAAAACTGAAGGGGCAGAAGGGTTCTTTCTGAAACTCTAAAAGCATCAGCAAGCCCAGTTTGATTCAAGTGCTGACTGGAATTCAGAGGCATCAAGCAGCCAGCGTAGAGAAACAAAATGTAAAGAGACTAAAAGCAAAAGAGTAATAAGAGAAGAGTAAAATTAGAAATAAAGTGTAAGAACAGATTGCCTTGATTCGGTCTCCTAGACTGTATGGGCTTTACTTTATTTTGACTGGAAACCCAAGCCATGCTCTTCTATGTTCTTCTTCTACAATCTGCACTATACACCATATTAACTGTAATCTTTTTTACATATTTTTAGAATCATCATATTTTTCCTTTATCTTAATTGTGACTCTGGGTTATTTGTTGGTCTAAGAGTGAATAAAATTAGATTTGATTTCACTGGAATGCAGAGTCCACTAACTAAAAGCGAGATCCAAAACTAAGGCAAATTTTTACTGCAGACCATATGACAAACGAGTATATCCAAATACACGAGTTACGAGATCAGAAAGTCTTATGCAGAGAATCACTGTGGAGAAAAGAATTACCGTATTTTCTGGTGTATAAGACGACTGGGCGTATAAGACGACCTTCCTCAGAGCCATTTAAGGCTCGTCAGAACCTTATGGGCTGGTCTGCCTGGTTACAGGAGAATGAGACCCAGCGTATAAGACGACCCCCGACTTTTGAGAAGATTTTTGTGTGTTAGAAAGTAGACTTATATGCAGGAAAATACAGTACACCAAGATCTGAGCCAGATTCATAAATGTTCCTATTTTGTCAGCGAGAAACCTTGAGGTCAATATATATGTGAATAGCAAAGGCCAAACCATGGCAGGAAAAAAAATTCAATTCTATTTGTAAATATTAAATTATCAAGGCTTGATAAGGCTTAAGAAACACTTTCCATTTCTTGCGAATAACAGATGTATTAATTGTTCATCATCTTAGTTCTGCTTCACTCTGCCCAGGCATTTGCCATTTTAAAGCCCCATGAAGTTCTGCTCATGTCTTACCAGTGTACCAGCACCTAAGATTAAAATAGTCTGGTTAATATAATTTGTAGATCTCCTTCTCTGAACATCCCAAGCCAGCCTTGAGCAATAGTGGTGTTTGCATATGTATTGTCATTTAGGCATGTTTTCACCACTCATTTTCGGTATATACTTTTTGATTGTTTCCTCTCTGTATTGTCTAGATAATGGGGAAGAGTTGCAAAGTGGTAGTATGTGGGCAAGCATCAGTTGGGAAGACTTCGATCCTGGAACAGCTTCTGTATGGGAATCATATTATTGGTGAGTGTTGGCATTAAATGGGAAATCTTATTTCTTTGCTATTTTGCCCAGTTCATACATTTTGGCCTTTTCTGTTTCATTGACTGCTAAGTCATGATCTGTTTAGTAATTTTTCCTTCAATAACCATAGTTGGCTGAGTGGCACAACACATTGCTAATAAACCAGGACTAACTTTTCTCCTGGACTATTGTAATGCTCTCTACATGGGGTTTCCCTTGGGGTACACCCGGAGGCTCCAACTGGTGCAGAATGCGGCCGTGCAGGGGATTATGGGAGCAACAGGGTGCTCCCATGTGACACCTTTCCTGTGTGAGCTGCATTGGCTTCTGGTGGACTTCCGGGTGCACTTCAAGTTGTTGGTGATCACCTTTAAAGCGCTCCATGGCTTAGGACCAGGGTACTTACGGGACTGCCTTCTGCCACCAATTGCCTCCCACCGGCCGGTTCGCTCCCACAGAGAGGGCCTCCTTAGGGTGCTGTCAGCCAGACAATGTCGGCTGGCGACCCCCAGGGGGAGAGCCTTCTCTGTGGTAGCTCCCACCCTCTGGAATGACCTTCCTCCAAGTTGCGAACGATCTCTGACCTCTGGACTTTTCATCGGGCCTTAGAAACTCACTTTTTCCAGTTAGCCGGACTGGCCTGATCCCATGGTAAATTTTTAGAATTTGATATTAAATTTTAATTGAACTGTTTTAAATTTATGGGCCAAATTTTATATTAATTGTTCTTAAAATTCTTTTAACTTTTGTAAAATCTGTTTTTTATTTCTGGCTGTTCACCGCCCTGAGTCCACAAGGAGAAGGGCGGTATACAAATTTAAACAAATAAATAAATAAATAAAATAACCAAGGAGATTGATGGATTTGGGCATCGGCTTAGTGCAATGTGTGAACATTAGAAAGTTTTATTTGGGTTTGTTTTTGGCATGTATTGGAAGCCCTCAACTACCACGACCACAATTGAACCCAAAATTTCTGTTGCTAATTGTTAAATGAAATTTGCCCCATTTTACCTCTTTTCTTACTGCAGTTGTTATGTGAATCACTGCAGTTGTTAAGTTAGAAACACGGTTGTTAAGTGAATCTGGCTCTCTGATTGATTTGTCGGAAGGTCGCAAAAACTGATCACATAACTTTGAGACACTACATGAGTTGGTTTCCATGCATCTGAATTTTGATCACGTGACCATGGTCGTAAATGTGAAAAAAAAATCATGTCACTTTTTTCAGTGCCATTGTAATTTCGAATGGTCACTAAATGAATTGTTGTAAGTTGCAGACTACCTATATAAGTTAAACCTGTTGCCTTGAGAATCACGATTAACATGTAAGTTTGCTTAATAAAGCATGTTCAATGTGCACTATGGCTCAATGTAATATGCAAATTCAACTACCGTATTTTCCGGCGTATAAGACGACTGGGCGTATAAGACGACCCTCCTCAGAGCCATTTAAGACTCGCCAGAGCCTTATGGGCTGGTCTGCCTGGTTACAGGAGAATGAGACCCGGCGTATAAGACAACCCTTGACTTTTGAGAAGATTTTTGTGTGTTAGAAAGTAGTCTTATACGCAGGAAAATACAGTAATTTATTTTTCATTCAGATGTAGGGACAGATGTAGAAATACATGTGGTAAAATAATGACATTTTAAGGAAAAGGTGTTGAGGTAAAGCATGAAAAACATAATTCCATACTGGCAACTTATCTGCTCATAATTGCTCCCGTTTGTTGACATGCACATACAATGTGACGATATACAGCATATTTACTTGTTCATGTGAACTAACCTGATCTACTGAACTAGAAATTAATTGTAGGCCTGGAGTTTGTCCATGATGCTAAGCTAACATAGTCATGCTAACTATGGTGAGTTGAACCACTCTTACACCGTTGCCCATCACATTGTGTCCCCAGATCAAATATACATTTTCATTTGGTATATTGTGCCTCCCAGTTATGCACACTTTTTCCTCCATGTTCTTGCTGAAGTTATGATAACTTGAGAACACTGAAACAATAATTAAACATTTAGCAAGTGCAGTTAGCAGAAATTATTCTAGATACCTGTGTAGGTCTTTTAAGTTTCAGAGGTTTTTTTGGTAGAGATTCTTACTGTATTTTCCGGCGTATGTATGTATGTATGTATGTATGTATGTATGTATGTATGTATGTATGTATTTATTTACTTACTTACTTATTTATTTATTTGATTTATATAACACCCTTCTCCTTACGGACTCAGGGCGGTGCACAGCCAATTTAAAAAACAAATACACAAAAGTTAAAAATTTCGTAAAAGAACAAATATAAATAGCCGTAAATTAAAACTAGTTCAATTAAAAATAATAAAAACTCTAAAAGTGATAAAATATTTACAGGAATCAGGCTAAGCCGGCAAGCTGAAAAAGATGAGTTTATAAAGCCCGCTGGAACGTCAGGAGGTCAGAAATTGTTCTTAGCTCTGGAGGCAGATCATTCCAGAGGGTAGGTACTGCCACAGAGAAGGCTCTCCCCCTGGGGGTCGCCAGCCGGCATTGTCTGGCTGACGGCACCCTGAGGAGGCCCTCTCTGTGGGAGCAAACCGGCCGGTGGGAGGCAATTGGTGGCAGAAGGCGGTCCCGTAAGTACCCTGGCCCTAAGCCATGGAGCGCTTTAAAGGTGATAACCAACACCTTGAAACGCACCCGGAAGTCCACCGGCAACCAATGCAGCTCACGCAGGAGAGGTGTCACGTGGGAGCGCCCTGTCGCTCCCATAATCCCCCGCGCGGCCGCATTCTGCACCAGTTGGAGCCTCCGGGTGCACCCCAAGGGGAGCCCCATGTAGAGAGCGTTGCAGTAGTCCAGGTGGGAAGTGACGAGAGCCTGAGTGACTGTGCGTAGGAAGTCCCGATCTAGAAAGGGCCGCAACTGGCATATCAGGCGAACCTGATAGAAAGCCCCCCCTGGCCACGGCTGTCGTGTGATCCTCTAAAGACAGCCGTGAATCCAGGAGGACGCCCAAGTTGCGAACCCTTTCCGTGGGGGCCAATGATTCGCCCCCAATAACCAGCGATGGAGTCAGCTGGCTATATCGGGACGCCGGCAACCACAGCCACTCGGTCTTGGAGGGGTTGAGTCGAAGCCTGTTTCTCCCCATCCAGACCCGCACGGCTTCAAGGCACTGGGACATCACTTCCACGGCATCGTTGGGGTGGTCTGGGGTGGAAATGTACAGCTGAGTATCATCAGCGTACTGATGGAACTCCACCCCAAAACCACGGATGATCTCACCCAGCGGCTTTACATAAATGTTGAACAGGAGGGGCAAGAGGACCGACCCTTGTGGCACCCCACATATCAGGCGACTCGGGGTCGACCGCTGCCCCCCTGTCAACACAGATTGCGACCGGTCGGAGAGGTAGGAGGAGAACCACCGCAGAACGGTGCCCCCCACCCCCAGTCCCTCCAACCGGCGCAACATACCATGGTCGATGGTATCAAAAGCCGCTGAGAGGTCTAACAGCACCAGGATAGAGGAGTACCCCCTACCCCGGGCCCTCCAGAGATCATCCACCAACGCGACCAATGCCCTTTCGGTGCTGTATCCAGACCTGAAGCCGGACTGGAGCGGGTCTAAATAGACAGCTTCATCCAGGTATCGGGGGAGCTGCTGCGCAACCACACTCTCAACAACCTTCGCTAAAAAGGGAAGGTTGGAAACGGGAAGGTAATTAGCCAAAACAGCTGGGTCCAGGGAGGGCTTCTTGAGGAGGGGCCTCACCACCGCCTCCTTCAAGGCGGTCGGTAGGGCACCCTCACTCAAAGAAGCGTTTATAATCTCCTGGAGCCAGCCTCGTGTAACCTTCCGGGAGGCCAGCAACAACCAGGAGGGACACGGGTCCAATAAACATGTGGTTGCGTTCAGCCTTCCCAGAATCCTGTCCACGTCCTCGGGAGTCACAGGATCGAACTCAGCCCAGATAACTCTCTCAAGACCTGCCTCAGTCCCCCCGCCCGAACTAACCCAGTCAGCGGCCAGATCGTCCCGAATCTGAGTTATTTTATCATCCAGATATTGAACAAAATCCTCAGCACGTCCCTGTAAGGGATCCTCCCGCGCTTCCGAATGGAGGAGGGAGCGGATCACCCTAAACAGGGCGGCTGGGCGATTATCTGATGACGCGATAAGAGCGGCAAAATAATTAGACTTAGCCGCTTTTATCGCCACTATGTAAGCCTTAATATGAGCTCTTACTAGTGTCAAGTCAGATTCAGAGCGACTGGCCCTCCAACCGCTCTCCAGGCGTCTTTTCCGGCGCTTCATCTCCCTCAGCTCCTCGGTGAACCAAGGGGCTAAGCGGGTTCGGGCGTATAAGACAACCCCCGACTTTTCCTGTAAAAATATAGGGTTTGGATATACTTGCTGTATAAGACGACCTCTCTTCCAACGCACACCAAATAAAAATTAAAAAACATCAACTGGCTCACCCACAATGTAAAAGCAGCTGTGCTAGACCCAAAATGGCCCCTGCAACAAGCAGGAACCTCACACAGCCACAAAAAGCCCCAAAACCCAACTTTCACGCTTTCCACACACAAAATTCCACATACAGCTTTGTGAAATTTTGTGCTTTTGTGTAGTTAGAGTGAAACACTACAGAAACACACTAAATCTCAGAAAGCTGCACAAATATTATTTTATTTTTATATGAAAGCTAAATTTAAAACTTCTTAGGCTAAAACCTAGACCTAGCCTTTAAATGGCTAGGTCTAAAAAAGAATAACTAAAAAAAACCCCCAATTAACTTTTTTTTTGAATCTCCCAAAGGGGAAAAAAACTTACCCAATAGAACAGGGGTCTGCAACCTTGGCAACTTTAAGACTTGTAGACTTCAACTCCCAGAATTCCTCAGCCAGCTTTGCTTTGCTGGCTGAGTAATTCTGGGAGTTGAAGTCCACAACTCCCTGCCTGCTTGATTGCAGGCAGGGAGATTCAGTTGCTTGCTGATGCAATGGATTGCAGGCAAGTGAAGCAAGGCAAGCGTTGCGGCTAGCAGCTAAGGTAAGCAAGCTGGAGAGGGGGGATTTTTGCTACCAATTAGCAGGCACAAATTAGCAGCTGGGATTGCCAGAGCCATGTAAAAGGAAAGTTTTTTCCTTTTACATGGCGCTGGCCATCCAAGCTCTGGCGATCCCAGCTGAGTTGCCTGCTAATCAGGCAACTCAGCTGGGATCGCCAGAGCCATGTAAAAGGAAAGTTTTTTCCTTTTACATGGTGCTGGCCATCCAAGCTCTGGCGATTCCAGCTGAGTTGCCTGCTAATCAGGCAACTCAGCTGGGATCGCCAGCGCCGTATAAAAGGAAAAAATGTTTCCTTTTACATGGCTCTGGCGTGTAACTCAGCTGATTAGCGGCAACTCAGCAGGCAATTCAGCTTGGCTCCTCAGAGCCATTTAAGGCTCATCAGAGTCTTTCGGGTTGGTCTGCCTGGTTACAGGAAAACGACACCCGGTGTATAAGACGACCCCCGACTTTTGAGAAGATTTTCATGTGTTAAAAAGTCATCTTATACACCAGAAAATACGGTATATTCTGTCTGATTGACTTTCTACAGGTTCAGAAATGATTGAAACCCAGGAAGACATTTATGTGGGTTCCATTGAAACAGACCGGAATATGCGTGAACAGGTGCGTTTCTATGACACCCGAGGCTTGAGGGATGGAGCTTCCCCGTGCTTGGAGTTGCCCAAGCATTGTTTCTCTTGCACGGATGGATTTGTACTGGTTTACAGTATTGACAGCAAGGAGTCTTTCAAGAGAGTGGAGATTCTCAAGAAGGAAATAGACAAAAACAAGGATAAGAAGGAGGTAGGTGGAGTTATTTTCTGAAGCTTTTCCTATTTGGGAAAATTTGCAGTACATTGGTTGATTGATTGATTAGCTGATTGACTGTATTATTTTTACGAATAACTCAAGGCAGCGAACATACTCAACACATTTTCCTTCTCCTGTTTTGCTTATAGCAATTCTGTGAGGTGAATTGGGCTGAGAGAGAGTGACTGGCCCAAGGTCACCCTGTTGGATTTCATGGCTAAGTCAGGAATTTTCCTCATGGTCTTCCACTTTCTAGCCTTATTCCTTAATCACTAGATCGAACTCACTCTCAGCATCCCAGATACTCATGTCATAAAAGCCTTTGGGTAGCAAAAAGTCTAAGGATGTTCTAAAATAGATTCTCAAATCAACTTTCAAAAACATAATGTTCTTTAGAAGTGGGGACCCAGTAACAAAATGTGTCTATTAAGACAAAAATGACATTATTTGCTCCAAGTTTATTTTAAGATAACCTTTATGATCTTTATGATCTTGTTGCAACAACCCTAAAATAACAAAATTTGACTTTTCATGTTGGTTTGAATCTATTTTGACATTGTTGCTTCTAATCTGTTCTTTATCTGGTAGCAGTGTGTCGTTGACATCTGTATTTGTCTTTATTCTGTCTTCGCCAGCTTTACCAGGTAGAAGGAATCCTGGTAAAATGAGCTAATTCTATTTTATTCTAAAGCTAGGTTAACTGAATCTTGCAAGTATTATAAGCATATTTCTCCTGCCATCACCCACAGCTCAACAACTTAGGGAGGGTCCTCTTAAATATTTTGCTCCACCCACTCTTCAGGTGTGTATTGCACTTCTTATCTGACTGTTCCCAGAGCAGTTTTGATGCAGTGTAGTAGGGTGGATTCCCAAGCGGGAGGAGACCAATCCAGAGGACTAGAAGATAGGTATTTTATGTGAGCGGAAGAGAGGGTGAAGACAGCCCCTCCCTAATAATTCTCAGAACATATGGTAGATGCAAATAGTAGAGTCCTCAGCCTGGCAAGATTTTGCCTGTAGATGTGGCAACCATAAAGAACTCAGCTGGGAAGAATCACCATTTGTCATTTTTGGGCTTGGGGCCTGTCCCCAGTCTTCCAAGGTACCATTACATTTTTCATTATTTTAGGAGAAACAATTGTTACATAATAGTTACATCTTTATTTCACAAAAATATTATATAGTTAAGCTATGGAAGATGTGCTATGCTGATTCCATTTAGAGGGGTACATCGATCAAACATCTTAATTTATTTTTCTCCCTAGAAAAGGTACAGGTAGTCCTCATTTACCAGTTGTCCTGGACAATGACTGTTCACAGCAGGGGTGAAATCTACTTACCTCACTTACCGGTTCGGAAGTGCACATGCCTCACGCGTGCGCTCTTGGGGGGGGAGGGGGGGACACACCCCAATTCTAGAAACAAAAGTTTCCACCCATCATTAGAAGCTCCTAGCCCCCTGGCCCTTTTTTTTATCAAGCCAGAGAATTGGAAGTTAATAATCCCTTCTGTTACAAGATCCGTATGATATTGGTGTGTGATTGTATGGCCACATAAATCTCTCTTTGGTCAAGCTCAGCAAATAATGTAGAAATAATTTGCCATTGTATTTTAATGGGCTCCCTCTTCTTTTCTTTCCTTTTTGCATTCTCAGTCAAATCCACAATCCTGGGATTTTCTTGTGGTCTCCCAGCCAAACATTAACTAGTTCCAACCCTATTTAGCTTTCTTAAACCCATCAAGGTCAGCTAAATGCTACAGTTGCTGAGGATGAGTCTCTCAGAGAAAGGCATAAATGGAAGGATCCTGAGGCAGACAATTTGGCTGACAGGCATTAAGAGCAGTAAGAAACAGGGAAGGCATATTTGAAGGAAAAAAAGCCATTTATGCCACCAGCAAGCATGCTGGGATTTAAGTTCACTATAAAGGACCCATCCTGTTGTCTTAGAAGCAACTTTCAGCAGACAAATCAGTCTCTGAAGGGGAAAGAATGCTTTCCCTTGACTCAGGCATCCAAATATCCTGGGTGGCCTTGCTCCACCATGTCACGAGCATCCTGGGATTCAATTCAAATGGAGAAATGGAGGGTAAAAATGATGGAATTTGCAGCAATGGCTAAACTGACTACCTTGATTAGACAAAAGACATTATCTATATTTATTGTTGCCTCAAAAAACTCTTACAGATTTTTCCCTGAAACAGAAAAAGTCAGCTTTTGATTTGAGGTTTTGATTATTAAAAATAGTACATAATAGAAATTTTTTAATAATCATAGAGTAGGAAATAATTAGGGGGTCATATTTGTTCTTGTTGCAAAGGAAATCTGAAGCCTTTTCTATTTTTATCTTTTTTTTTTTTTTGCTTCTTTGTTCTTTGTTCTTTTCTTTCTTTACTTTTCATTACTTTTTCATAATTTTTTATGCTTTAATAAAATTTATGTATGAGCATCCTGGTGTCTGGAGCTTTTTGTGCATTTGACATTGTAACTAGATTTCTCTCTCTCTCCTCCAATCTTCATAGGTGACTATTGTGGTTTTAGGCAACAAATGTGATTTGCAGGAACAACGTCGTGTGGACCACGATATAGCCCAACACTGGGCAAAGGCAGAGAAAGTAAAATTGTGGGAAACCTCAGTTGCTGACCGTCGGAGTCTCATTGACCCCTTTGTCTACTTAGCCAGCAAAATGACACAGCCACAGAGCAAGTCCACCTTCCCACTCAGCCGCAAGAACAAAAGCAGTGGTTCTGTGGATGGATGAAACCCACAGTTGTTGGATCCACTAATGCTGGTAAAAATGTATGCATGTAGGGCAGGGCTGGCCTTGCCACAAAGCAAAAACTAATAGCAAATACCATATAAGGCACTTCTTTCATTCCTATCTCTATATGATTTGTTTTTGTTTTGGTAGAAAGACAAAAATTTTTTTTTAAAGATCAAGCAGATAGTACCTCCATATGTGCAGTGTCTAGTGTATTAAATAGTCAATACACCACATTAAAGGTTTGATTTTTAACATTCTTTTGCTCTCTCTCTCTCTCTCTCTTTCTCTCTCTCTCTCTCTCTCTTTACTGTTTAAAGAACCCACATTTTAAGGGTTAAGGGTACTAAGTTGTATTCTTGATTTGGACCCTGAAGAGGTAGCATGGTAGAAATATCCAGCATTCCCAGAAATATCTCTTAGGTTGTGGAAAAGGGAGGGATGAGCCATGGATATAGTAACACGAGGAAGAATAATAAAGGAATATTCCTTCAGTCAGTATTGAAGCCGTCCTGGCCAAATTAATCCACTATCTTCCATGTTCCTGAATTAGCAGATTCTAGAATGTTTTTTTAGAAGCTAACTGTATTTTTATAAGGAGACCAATTTGTGGAGAAGAGGAAATGTACAAATAGAGACTTGTGGGAAAGCACATTATCCACCAATAGAAATTAAGTTTGGGGATAATCGTTTTTAGTGATCTTTTATAGATCATTAATTTCCTTGATCTGGATTTGATTTTTGTTATTTTGTGAATGTCTCTTCCAAACACTGTGACCTTGTGTTCCTGATTTGGATAATGGGTGTAACAATTCATATAACTGATACCATGATTAAATGGATTCAACTCCGAGTAGGACTGTTATCCCATAATGCATTGAAAAATGATTCCTATGTTAGTTGCTCATGAACGCTTGAAGTGCAGATTAAAAACAGATTCTACGCTGCTCTGAATTGTGTAATATCAACTTTTATTGAATACAATACAGAACACAGTGTCCCAGTCAGAATAGATGACACCAATAAATTAAAAAATGTATTTTAGCTTTCCAACATCAATGTCAATATAATTATTTTTCCAGTTTTTCCAATGTAGATTAGGGAGAGAGGATTGGGAAGATAATTTAAACAAAAATATTTAAATTGGACAAAAATGGCATTATAATTACTTTAATAAGAAAGTTATGGTTATAGGCAAAATATTTGTTGTTGAAAATTAAGGTCTTTGTGAAAGAAAATAAACCTTTTAAAAAAATATTACGTATTTGCAAAAGGAATATTAAAGAAAAATGTATATTAATCTATAAATGTCACAATGTCAGCCAGTACAACTCATTGTTGGAATAAGAATAAAAATCATGTTACAGTGCAATACAGGTAGTCCTCAACTTAATAACCACAACTGAGCCCAAAATTTACGTTACTAAGCAATACAGTTAAGGAGTTTTGCCCCATTTTATAACCTTTCTTGCTGTAGTCATTAAGTGAATCACTGCAGTTTTTAACTTAGTAACACATTTAAGTGCATCTGACTTCCCCACTGACTTTATTAGAAAATTGCAAAAGATAATCACGTGAGCCCAGGACATTGCAACCCTTATAAATACATGCGAAAGTGACCAAATTCTGAGCATGTGACTGGAGATGGGGATGCTGCAGTTAGTGGTAAATGTGAAAAATGGTCATAAATCACTTTTCTCAGTGCTGTTGTAATTTCAAACAATCACTAAATCAATACATTGAGGACTACCTG
Source organism: Coluber constrictor foxii (assembly GCA_038048745.1). Taxonomy (NCBI): domain Eukaryota; kingdom Metazoa; phylum Chordata; class Lepidosauria; order Squamata; family Colubridae; genus Coluber; species Coluber constrictor. Next base: position 80,941,435 of record CM075961.1, read on the forward strand.
TACTATATTCTAAAGTAATGCCCATCATACTCATGTGACTTACCTCGTTGTAGCTAAACCATAGAGAAACCATGAGAACAAATTAATTTGCATTAACACATTGCAGAAGGAAATAAGGGGGCAGTGGGAGATACTTGTTCTTCCTGTTTATTACCAGTTTTCTTTCATAACATTTTAGTTTTGTTTCTGTTTGAGGAGCCAGACTGGGAAAAACGTGTTTGTGTGTAGAGGGGAAATAATTAAGAGCCAAATAAAGAACTAACATGTCCTTCCCTTCCAGCTACCATTTCTCACTTGCAAACACATGCCGCAATTAAAAAAAAAGTTGGCTGAAGCCACATGTCATTTGTCTGTGTGCCAAGCTAGTTTATGGAAAGCTCAGCTGGTGTGCATTTGTGTGTGCACATAGCAAGAATACCTCTGCACGCTTATCTTCTCTTGGTGTCTCTAGAAGGTCAAAGATGGCATGTAGAGATCTGGTGTTCTATTCTGTAAGAGGTATAATGATTATCAATTGCAAACTTAAGCAAAGACCACAAAGAGATCATCAAGGACTCTGGAAAATACAGATCTGAGCTTATAGAGACTAAACGTAGCAAACTGATGAGACCAAACATTGACCAGTGGACTGGCTGCAATATATCACTTCGATAAGAATCACTCAAGATATCCATTGTCTGTTAACAATACAAATCTAAAAAGAACTCCAAACTGCCTTAGCTCCAAGGCCTGGGTTCAACAGATTAAGTTCTTTGTATGGTAAAATAACTTTGGGCTACATGGGACTGTTTTTGGAGCTTTCTTCCTTGGTATTCATGTACATGTTTAAATAGAGCGCAGTGCACCCAAAACCTATCCTAAACAAGGCTACTAGAAATATAAATGGGAGCTGTCAATTTATTCTATAGTTTTCGTTCACTGCGAAGAGATTGTATATAATTTCTACTGCATTGATAAGTCATTTCTTTCCCACTGACTCTTAACTGTGAGAAAATGCAACATCCTGAAGAGAATTCAGAGGAAAACTATATACTTTGCCTATATATACTTTTAGCTATATAGTTGAACCTCTATATATTTTAATCTATGGTTGTATTTTTGTTGCAGTAAGCCAAACTCTGGTTTGGATAGCATGTGTTGTGAAAATACAACAAAATGTATTGCCTTCAATAAAGCATGCCTCAGTTGGACGTGTCTGTAAGTGGCTCATAATAAAGATCTATCTCCCCCACCCCAAGAAAAGTCATTAACAGATTAAACTGGGATGAAAAGGATCTTAGTGGAGAATCCCTCATTCTGACTAGTTTTCAACAGCCAGAGAGATTTTATTTTATGAAGATACAATTTTAATGGGTAACCAAAGAATAGTTTCATTTATCTCATCTAGGATTTGTGAAGACCAGGCCTTCATCGCTACAGTATTCTTTTAGTCAAGTATTGGTTCAAGAGCCTTGGGTACATTTTATAAAGATACTTCTCTTGGATCTTTTGTGACAGATGCAAGCTCTGAAATTAATTGTTATTGATCAAATTTGTACACTGCTGTAATCATGTAATAGACTCCCAATAGTAATAATGGATTCACTGTATTAGCTGCTGAAGACATTGAAAAGTTCCCAAGGCATTTTAACCTGCAGTCCAATGCAACTGCAGATGAACTGCAGATATATCCATCATCCACTACCATGTCAAGAGAACTGACAGCTGTTTCCTCTTATTAAATTGTTTATGTCCTTTCCTCCAGTAGTCCAAGGCAGTTTATGGACCACCCTTCCCTAATTTTCCCTAAAACAGTGGCCTTTTGGGCTGAAAGTGACTGGTTCAAACTCCCTCAGTGAACTCCCATGGTCGAAGATGGATTTGAATCTAGCACATATTGAAGATGGATTTGAATCTAGCACACAATTGTTGAATCTTTAGCCCAACAATTTGAATTTATCAATCAAGCAACACAGGAGATTTGATTATCAAAATATTTTTACTTTTATTTCAACATTTTTATAATATATATGCGTGTGTGTATATGTGTGTGTGTATATATATATATATATATTTATATGGTACATCAAAAATATACATTGAATCATCAGCGGGTAGAGGAAAAACAATATACTGGCCATGTCCCTAAGGTCATTTGAATGTTTTTTCACCTTAAAATAAAAGTTTAAATGTTGTGCATCACTTTTTAAAAAATTGGTTGGGAGTAAGGGGCACACACACTACTAAGAGATATGGCCTAGGTGCCCTACCCACTACCTGGAGTATATTATACTCTATGCTAAATATGAAGGCATTAATGCTTTGGATTCAGAGGGAAAGGACTATAAAAGAAAGCATCCACACTGCGCTCCTAAACAGCTTTTTGCTATAGTACTATTAGCAGAAGAAATGGCTTCTAGGGGTTAAAGTGCCAAATATATCAAAAACCCTAGTGCCAATACAGGACTGAGGACCAGCTGCATTTAGGCCAAGGGTTTGCTGGAAAATCTATACCAATGGAAGGACAATGAAACTACAAGCAGCACCACTAGGATTCAAGGTGCACTGGTGCTTTTATGACCTATTTTCCAAATCTGCCACCCAGAACAGTGAAGCACACCAGTGAAGAGGGGAGTACAGAAGAAAAATGAGAAAAGTGATGAAGGTCTTCCAACTGGACAGAAAGCAAGCACATTCAGAGACGAGGTGAGATAAAGTTAGAACTATAAAGAAGAGAAAAAGGACAGATTTGGGTGGTAGAATCAAGAGCAGATTTCTGGTTTTTCAGAATTTTATCTAGAATGCCTTAATCTACATGTGCTGGATATTTTGTAAGATGTCTATTAACAGAGGTGTACTTCTCTTCTGCCATCTTGGAACTTAGCCTTCCAAGTTGCCTGTTCTGAGCAGTACAGATTTTTCTTGTTTGACAAAAGACAAGCATTTTACTTCTTTGATCCTATTTTCTCTCTGTGGACCTTGTAAGGAATTCTTTGAAAATCAAATGTTCAAGAGCAACCTGCTACAATAAATGATACAGTTATAAGAAGCCAGAATTCACTCCATGTTTTCTATACTTGTATCCTACAACATGTGTTTGTTTACATATACTGCTCTTGTATTTTCTTTTCCACAACCCCAGTGTGCACATTTCCAGAGGGGTGTATAAAACAACCTCATGTAGTCTATTAAAAGACAGTCTGGTTCAGTGATGGTTAACCTTTTCGGCACCGAGTGCCAAAACTGGAGTGTGTGAGAGTATGTATGCTCACGCATGCTGGAGCACCAGAACCCAGAAGAGAATAAATGGCGGATGCGCATGCGTGCGATGGAACCCAAAAGAGAGCAGATGGCCGGCGCGCATGACTACAACAGAACCTGTAAGAGCAGCTGGCGATGGCGCATGTGCCCACAGAGGGCTCGGTGTGCCATAGGTTCGCCATCACGGGTCTAGTTCATATATCTGAAAAAAGAATCAAAACAGTGCACTACTTCATGGGAGGAAAGCACAGTGATAGGTCAAATATTTCAACAGAGTAGGATGAGGAGTTTCAGAAAAGGGAGATAACACAGCTAACAGAACTATCTTAGGAGTGCTCTGAATGCGAAAGGAAATGAGGGATCACAGTGAAAGGCCAGAGGATTTCTCAAATCAGCCAACAAGAAAGATGGCATTCAGATAAATGAAAAATTTCTTGTAAGTTAGTTAAAGATGTATATATAGGTCATTATAAGGAGCCTGGAACTTTACAGTAATTTAATATTCAAGTAGCCTATCCAGGACACTAAAAGGTAAAGCAGAATTCTGCAGATAGCATTCAGGGTCACTGTAAGAGAATCTTTGTGAAACACAAGACTCGGTAGCATCCCAAAGAAAGCAACACAACTAAAGCAGAAGCCTGCTCTCAGACCCTCTTGGATTTTGAAAACATAATCCATCAGTCAAACTAGATCATCAGAGTGGAGAAAAGTTAAGACTTGTTCCATGGAATACTGTAGGGTGAAGCTGGCTTTATTTATTTAATTTATTTATTTATTTTTGCATAATGGCTTGTTTTGGTAAACAAAAATAGGATTCATGCAATTTATCAAGCTGCCCATAAATAACTATATATGTATATGGCAAAAATAGAAAATGAGACTATTTTATATTCATTGCAAATGGCTATGCTCCAAACATCAGTGATAACGCCACAAAAATATAATACTGCATTCACATCCATAAAACTGGAGCATATGATGAATAATTGAGTAAAGTACTTCTGCAACTTACTAATATGCCAAACAAAATATTAGCTTATCACAGTCCTTTGCGCTGTCTACAGGTAGATTATTCCAGTTATGATTTGGTATTATTTCTTTCAATATAATCTTGTCTTCTGTTAACTTCTTTTCCACCCTGTAATCAAACCACACATCTTTTCTTCTTCTTCCTGACCCCATTTCATTCTTTTATTAAAGACCTTTTGCATCCTGAACTGGATTCCTATAATCTTTTTGTAACATTCAATTTATTCCAGTCTACTCACTACAAATCTACAGTCCCAATGTTTTGGACTCTATAACACAAAACCTGTACTTGATGTTTCAGAGCAAGATGTGCCTCTAAATTCTGCTCAGAGTTGCTAGGGTTAACTGGGGCTCATCTCTAGAATCACAATGCAATTAGTGCTGGAAAATAGGACAGCCACATTCCAAAGATGCAGTCCTCAATAACTCACTAAATGAAGAAATACAACATCCTAACTTATTAAGGGTCTGGGTTTCCCCCCGCCCCCCACCAACCAATTTTATTTCTCTCTCTTTAGTCTATCTGTAGTGCTTTGGCTATCTGAGAAGTTCAGCAGGGAAGGAAAACCAACTTTTTCCTAATTTACAAGTTTCCTTTTTGATCATCTGAATGCCGATTCTTACTTAGCACAAGCAAGTAGCTGTTGCAATTATTTACATATTTATATTGAGTATGTAACACTGAAGTTTTCTTTATTTTTTTAACAAACATAGAGACATTCCCCCAGAAAGTCAAATAGCTCTTACTTTATTGGCTTTTAAGAAGACCATTAAAATTTGGCTGATTAGCAGGCCTTTGCAGTTGGGGTATTGTAAAATCCTTAAGTTTTTTTAAAAAAATTACTATAATAAATACACTTAGTATTTATGTACACTAATATGTTTCTGATTTTATAACTGTATTCATATGTTTGAATCTGATTTACAAATGTCAGGTATATATGCCTCTTGGACTCAATAGTAATTAAAATGACCTATAAGCCCAGTAAAATAAATATTTCCACCTGATTATACAGATAGAATAATATTAACGGTAGCAGCTGAGATAGTAACCTAGTCACAATGCATTTCATGCAGAACAAGACAAATATTTTCTGTTATAAGAAGGTCATCTCTAATATTGCTACCATAATACAGAAACTTATTAGCTAAATATGCATAAATTTGTATAGATGATACACAAGATACGAGAATGAGCAGGAAGCACATTGTTTTTGCAATCATTTTTTAAAATCTGCCCAATTAAATAAGGCACTTTAAAAAAAGAATTATACATTTCCTATTCTTTTAATTACTTGTATTATGAAAATATGCCTGATATGAAGCAGCACAGAGCATTGAGGGAAATTGAAGCAGACTAACATTAAACAATGGAGAACATTTGCAAGAACCCTGAAATGAATCTATTATAAGCATTATAGTCCTCTATACCTGGTTTGATTCAGTTCTCTAATTCAACCATAGATTTCCTTGCAAATTCCTATAATGTTTAATCTACCACATCCACTTTTCCTGATGTAATTTAAGACAGCATTTGTCAAGGCTGTAATCCTAAACAAAATTATGGAATCGGAAGCTACACTGAACTTAATATAACATGAATCTTGGAAAGCATGCACAGGATTGTGCTGTAAATCTTACTGGAACCTGAAAAAGTTAGAAATAGCTAACTATGGCAATAGTTTCCCATTTGAAGATCTGCGGGCTAAATGGACAGAACCACTCCCAATATTTTCAGATACTTTCAGGATTATTAGGGAGTCCTCTGGACAGCTGTTGTGGAATCCTGAGATGCTGAGATTAAAAGCAAAAGAAAGATTCTATTTCATGCTTGAGGAGAAAAGCCAAGGGAGAGAAATGTTAAGTGGATGATGATTAGATGATGACATCTGGTAAACCTTGTGTTGTCTATAGCTGTTCCTACTCCCATTTCTGCCCCTTTTTGCCTCTTGTCAAATATTATTTGCCAAGAGTTATTTTTTTATCATCAGCCTACTTGCAGAAAACTGCTGAAATTATAAAGTAACATAACCATGTCCCCCGAAATGAAACTGCCACCATATTTGCAAAACCTATACTGAAATGAGCAAGCTAAACAAATTAGTGCAATCTAGCAAAATTTCTTTCAGCTACAAACTGAGTGTTTCAGATTGGAAAGTACAGTATTTAGGAAGTAGCTTTAAGAGCAGCTGGAAGCAGAGATTTGGTGAATATACAGCAATTTTATGTGGGTGTTAGTTGAATTCTGAGTGGGTTTGCATGTTTTCCTCCAGAAGGTAACTGCCTTAGGAACCAGTTACTGTTCAACACAAAATCACCAAAAAGCATAAATAGTTTTATGACATTATTCTACAGATGAAGAAAGCAATCACTTTTAAATAATGAATCCAACTTTGCAAGAAAAGATATACATTATATTAAGCTGAATATTTGGACATTAGACAATCTTGCACTTTTCCGTACGAATCCATCAGAATTTCTCCCCCTGAAATATCACACATTTGTTTCACCCTTTGCTCTCCTCATTCTTATAGACATACTTGCAAAGCTGACTTGCAAGTTGAATACTTTGGTGAGATCATGTGTTGCTATTCAGATAACAACAACCCATTTTTACTCCTATAAGTAGTTATTGTTCCTGACTCATGCTTGGAAAAGTATTTGTCTTAAACACAGTGTGGATGGTTTCAAGTGGACCTCCCGTAACTATAAATGTTAAATCAAAAATAATAAATATTTTTGTATCTATTGTCACATAATTTAAGGTAACTAGGCTGCATTGCAAACGGACTGACAGATGATCTTCTTGTTCTCGGACAGACCTCTTCAACTCTGTTATCCTGGCATTCAAAATCAACCACTTTTTAGGCAACTAGTAGTACACTGCTCCTCATGGCAACACCTATGTTTCAGCAGGCTAAACCAACTGGCACATTTCCGTATCTAATAAATAGAAGGAATGTTGCTATTCTACAATGAAAATTCATATCGGCAAGATCACTGTGACAGCAATGCCTTTGTCTTTTATGTATAGATTTTGGCCACAGATCTCATCCTTGTCTTTTGGATACAAAACAACCATAACACAGGCCTGAAAACCAAATAACAATAATTCCATTAGTATTTTGCATAGATTGGAATGTTTCATCACTTAGTTGTGGCCATCAATACTTCCTTGTTTTATTTCAGCTCTTTCCAATAATACTCTCTGGCCACTGGTTAGCTTTGTATTTAGGATGTGCTTCAATTGACAGGTTTATGAGATTTGTATTTACTGAAATACTGGATCAAAGGGGGGAAAAAACATAGCTTCACATGATGTCTTGCTAAAGTGATTAGTTGCATGATTTAATTGGCACTGAGGAACTTCAATAATGGTCAGACTATATACCTCTAGGAAGTTTATAAGAATGGCATGACAATCATGGTCTTTTTCTATGGCTTGCCTGTACCGTCCAATAGTTCCAGATTTTGAGTTAAGGCTGGTTTTAAGGAACTGAGGGTTCCAAAGGAAAAGAGAATCCTGAAAAGCAATCTGGAGTATGAAACTTTTGGTGCAATTAGCTTAAACATGCCTTCCCAACAAGATGCTCCCCAGATATGTCAGGACTTAAAACTCTATTTTCATCCAGCATATAGTTTGGCTCAATACATCTGGAAAGCACCAGTTAAAGAAGACTTCTTACACAATTATCTAGAATGGCAGGAACGAGGAAAGATTTTGGAGAACTACTGTCAGTCTAAATGAATGGCAGAAGTGATAAAGCGTGGCAACAGGAAGTGGGTAGGAATAGTTGGAACCTTATGACCTTGAATTTGATATCCTACTGGATCTGCCAGTTACTCCTCAACAAAGTTTGCTCATACTGTTAGCTCAAAAGGTCTTGAGCCACCTACTCTTTCATATGTGGTTGTCTAATTTTTTTTTAACCTGCTCTGCTTTTCCTGTATTTATTCTGCTACTTCTGTGGCCACATATCAACACACAGTAAAGTGATATTCTGAAATGTTCTGCCAAGTAACAGGGAACATTCATTCCAGGATGGCCACCAAACAAGTAGTTAAATACCCTCCTGCATTTGGTAAATCATCACCTGTTGTTATACAGTTCAAAATTCTTAGCTGAGGTCTCTCACATAAGATAAAATTCCCTGCTTTTCTTTCCTGGAGTAGCAAAAGGGTTCTGCCAAATCTCTCCAAATAACGTCTCTCTTTTCAAATATCAAGATTAATCTGCACAAGTGAGCACTGTAATGACAAATTCAGCCTATTACTATAGGCACACACCCCGCCTCCTAAAATGAGCCAAATCTAAAGAACAGCCCTGGAAAAAATTCCCTTATTTTTTTTAAGATTATTCTCTGTAATAATCTTAATAATTTTAAAATTATTCTCTGTAATAATCTTAATAATTTTAAGATTATTACAGCTGCAAGCAAAACTGAAGAAAGCTTCAGCCAATAGATTTTAGTTCATGCTTTGTATTTGACTGATATCCATAACTTAGGCAAGTGAAAAAATAAACTCCTATATCCAATAACTAATAATATTGGAAGATTGTCCATGGCTTGCTTCATTTGCTGAAGTGAATGGCTATTGTGTATACATCTTTTCCAACTTTCAGTCTTATGGAATTTGGTTTGTGAGCAGCAACATCCTATGCATTGCAATGGGAAATAGGGCAGCAAACTCTGACCCACTACTACAGTCCTAGATATTTATGAACTAGGTACTTTTTTTTTCAGTCAACCAGAAAATTGCAGCATACAATATTATCTAAGAGTAAGCAATATTAGCTCATTTGCACAACATTGCAATATGCATACTTGTAATAAATTCAGTAAGTTCAAAAGCATTATATTGGAACTAGTGCTTAGTAACATATTTCTAATAGAGTAACTTTTTATGTTTTGGATTTTGCTTCTAAAATATGAAATCCAGGTATCCTCAAACTTGAACTCTACTACTTTGACATTCCTGACATTAATCTTTCTATGAATGACATCACCATGGAAATCCTGGCTCCAGTCTTTCTTCTTCATTCAGTAGGTTTAAGTAGATCCCTTAAGTTTGTTCCTTTAGACTATCATGAATATGATAACAGAAATTGGGAAAGAAGTAGTTTCAAATATTCAAGGACACACAGCAGTTATGTATGAACCCTACTGTGCATTTTCTACAGGGTTTCATATTCTTACCACTCCTTCACCTTAGGCAATATACACCATAATATCGATAAAGATGTCCATCAATCCAGACAATCTTCCCCACCAGGGTACCTTTTGGTTATGTTGAAACTACAAGAATTCTCAGGTTGGCTCAATACAGCTTCTAGGTCTTGTCAATACAGCTGAAAGGACGCCCAACTGGGAAAGACTGACTTAAGATCTGAAATAATTCTATCTCTATACCATTCTTTGTTTAAATCCCATTCTTATTCCATACATAAGCAAAAAACAAAACAAAACAAAACCAAAAAACCCTTCAATGTACAGTTTTCTACTTACATAATAGCACTTTTCTTGTTCTCTCTCTCTCTCTCTCTTTTGTGCTTAACACTTAAACAGATATTCTCTTTCCCTTTCTCTTCTTCAATTCAAAAACCTGTTTCAGTTCCTTTATGAGACATAGGGATGTCTTAGTAACTTACAAGGAGAACGATACGTATTTATCAATCATCAGTATTTTCCTTAAATCTGTAATTGTGGGAAGGAGAATGTAAATTGAATTAGGAACTGCAAATCTGATTTTCATAAATGTGCATTTTGGAAAAGAAGCCTCTTTGGAGTCCCAATTACACAAATTCCTAATTAATAGAATTCTGTTTTAAAATGACAGATACTTTTAAGTTCACAGATATTTTGAATGCATACTTTTGACTTTACCACATAACTATCTGGATAAGTGAGATTGTGCTTCTAGGTATACTACTAGTTAGAAAGATTGGTGCATTGTGGGAGAATCAGGCAATAGGAAAGTTATTTCCAAGTATAACTGAGTTAATGACACAAGTGGAAATCTCAAATAAACAAACAAACAAACAAAAGAAGTTCCATTTCAAACAGTTCAGAGATTCTGCTTTTCCTTCGTTCAGAATACAGCCCTGTAAAATTAACCACCCTACCCAATTTTCTTTGTACAGCTATGGTCTACAATTTCCCACCCAAACAGCCTTTGGGGTTTCTCTAGTAAGGGGCAAAAACAATGGGCCCTGTAGCTGCTCGCACAGGGCCTGGGGGAGATCGAAAAAGCGCTGGTCCAAAGATGGGTGCTTGGAAGAGGGTAGCGGCAGCTGGTCGGAGAGTTAATGGACTGGGCAAAGTACACACAGTGGCGGGTGCCAGGGGACTTGGCAGGAACCGGGCAGCCAATGTCTTCGTAAGATGCTTCTGCAGAGCCACTTTGGACTGTGAAGAGTGAGAATGAGGGACAGGGAAGAAGCACAAAGAGATACACATGGTATATGAGCAAAGCAGCATCAAAAGACAAGGGGAACATAGAGAAGATTTGCTTTAATATTGCAGTAAATAATTTAAACCAGGGGCTTCAGGATCAAAATTTATTTGACAGCCTGATTCAGCTCTGAAGTAGGTGAATTAATAGTACTTTGAGAATACTATAATTGCAAGTACTATAAATAAGAATGGCCAGTATGAAGCCTTCCAAGCGTTGCTCGGTAAATTTTAACAATACAATGAATGGTGACGGATGCTGTGAATTATATTTTCACATCATCTGGAGGACCACATATTCTCTATTCCTGGCTGACAACAATACTGTATGACTTTATTGTGACAACATTTCTTTTACTTTTGGAGTAGGATGAAGTTTAAAAGAATATAGCAAGTTGCCCTATTGAATCAGCTCAAATATCCATCTATTGCCCGCAATGAAGAGGCCCAAGTGTAGTGTGTTTGTGTGCATTTATGCATGCACATATATGTGCAGGAGAATAAGGCTGTGGTATAACTAGATAAGAGAACAGCTTCCTTCCCTGCCCCAAGCTGTAGCTTTTCTTATCTTTTAAAATGGTTTTTCCTGTTAAGAATATAAAGCAGGGGTGAAATCCAGCAGGTTCTGACAGGTTCTGGAGAACCGGTAGCAGAAATTATGAGTAGTTCGGAGAACCAGCAAATACCACTTCTGGCTGGCCCCAGAGTGGGGTGGGAATGGAGATTTTGCAATATACTTCCCCCTGGAGTGGGAAGGGAAAGGTGATTTTGCAGTATCCTTCCCCTGGAGTGGGGTGAGAATGGAGATTTTGCAATATACTTCCCCCCTGGAGTGGGGAGGGAAAGGTGATTTTGCAGTATCCTTCCCCTGGAGTGGGGTGTGAATGGAGATTTTGCAATATCCTTCCCCTATCATGCCCACCAAGCCACACCATGCCCACCAAGCCACGCCTACAGACGTAGTAAAAAAAAATTGAATTTCACCACTGATATAAAGCCCCTCTTTTTTTAAAAAAGGGGGTTACTATAAGGTGAGTCTACCTCTTGTTGGTGCTCAACAGCTCCCGGAGGGTTTTTCATATATACATAAACAGCGGAAGATCTATCCATGTATTTGCCCAGTACTTTTTAAACAGCTATCTGGTGTCACAGCTACCGTAACATTCCTGCTACAATTACTTCCGCTAAATTAATTATGCACTACAAGAAGATGCATAAAGAGAAAAGGGAATACTGGGAATTGTAACCTCTTGATCTGATCTGTCCCACTGCTCGTCTTGTTTCCTCTCATGCAAGCAGTTGTCTCTCACTCTAGTTTCCAAAGGTTATTGAGAGCAGCACTATCTGCAATTTTGTGGTAGGATGAGACAGTTTAATGTTCAGACACAATTCTCCACTGAGTGAGTGACTGGATTTTGAAGAATAATTAAGACACCAGGGGAAATTCCTTATTGTCCCCCACATTTTCCATACACCACAGAGTTACCTGGCACCTTCTGTGACAAATACCTTGAGAATACTCACTGCCAGGGCAGTATTCTTCTGCAGTTTGCTGTACGGGCTGTATTTGGGCTTTGGTGGCTTCCCTGCAAGCCTGTCTTTGTGACGTCTACTGCTCATATGCTGTAGATGAAAAAAAAAAAAAGCTCCCACCATTATCAATGTATAAAAGCACCTTGATATCCTTTCGTCACCTGTAGTAAACTTTCTAATGACAGTTCTTTAGACTATTCTGTGTTTTCTGTTTGATGAAGGAACTGGAAGACGTGTCTTCAATTATGCTGAAATATTTGTTCCGCTTCAGTCTGGACCAACAGGATCAATATGACAAGCTTTTTGATATCACTTTGATCTCAAGTCTCTAGTGTTTTTGTCCATTTGCTCTGACGCTTTTGTCTCCTAATAGGTACCACTCTGTCTTTGTGGTGAGAACTGTGTATGTATCTGTCTTTCAATCTTTTCCTTAATACGATAAATGCAGAGCAGGATAATTAACTTTATTAATTATAATCATATTTATATATAAATATATAAATTCATTCGTATATTTATTTGTATATTGAATAGAGCATATTCAAAATGCTCTATTTAAATTTAAAGTGAATCACTTACATTCTAATATCCAACTATTTTGTACTTCCTTTCTTTTCTGTTTATTTAGCCATTATTTGCCTATATCCTGCTAGAAACGAATATTGGAATTTTAAAATAATTGTACAGAGACCAAAAGCTGAATAAAAGTAACACAAATTAGTTAATTGTTTGAATTTTAATGATATCTGTATCATTACAGATATCATTATTTTGTTTATTGCTACTAAGATAAGACTTTAAAGAAGGAAAGCACAAAATAAGAGACTAGCAGAAAGTGATTTATTGCTACATTTTCTTGCTTATGGCAAAAAACTTCAAGATGGCACCCCAGATGTCAGTTTCTAGAGTGCATTCTTTCCTAATCCGAGTGGCTGAAATGAAAACTAACTGGGATATTTGAAATACTCTTATATCAGCTTAGCCTGCCCAAATGTTGAGGATTGCCAGAGAGGTTCTCCTGCCTTTGTTATCAGCATTTGTGCCGTATTTATTTCTAAAAGGAAAACTTCTCAACTGTACTCAGCCTTTTGAATGGTCTCCAACCCTTTTCTATGAACTTTCCTCATTCAATCAAATGTTTCCTCTTCAAATATTCTCCTGTTCTACAAAGGTACAAATGCTTCCTTCTAACAGTATGCTTTCTCTTCTTGCTGGTTGTTTTGAAATTCTGTTCCTGTGCTACTACTTTTTAAAAAATGTCTGAAGAGTTAAGCTGCTATTTACTCTGTATGTGTGTATGAATTCGTAGTTACTAGAGATGCTACTAATACAGTAAAAGCTCCCCACTGGGGGAGGGTGTCTATTATTCCTCAATGGTGATTAAATTGCAAATTACATCATTTATGGTGATTTGTGTCATTATGTCATTATGCAAACGACACACTTTGACGTGAATGACATTATTTGGGTAATGATGTTATTACACAAATGACGTAAATAAATGCAAATGATGTAATTTCCACTATTAGTATATTCAGATCATTATGCAAATAAGGTAAATCAACATGATGGCATGAAATTAATGTAAATGTAATGTAAATGTAACATTTAGTGTGGACTGGTTTGGATTGAAAAGATTTGTCTGTTATTTCAGGAAGTTGTTCAGACAGAAATCTTGCCCAATTACATCTGATGTCCATTAAATGGGGGTCAGTGGAATAAAGGGTTCTCGGAATTGTTGTTCTTGTTCTTGGTATGCTACTGCTTTTTAGCCTTCTTGTTACTTTTACTCAAGTTGCACAAAGTATTTGCAATTAATTAATCAATTAGTTACTTTATAAAGAAGCACATAATACATTAACTTTGATCATTCTCTTGTCATTGGAAAAGCCATTTGTGTAAGATTTCCTGGAAGGCAAATATTGTATAAACTTCAAATATCTGAAAGTGGAAAACTGCCTAGGTCTAGCTCTAGGACAATTTTTGGAGCAGAGATATTTAAGGCAGAGAAAGACATGAGTAGCTTGGCCTTCCGTGTTCCGCACCATGTAGGGATCACCTTCCCCCAACCCCACCCTGCATGATTGCCCTTTATGATGTGATTTTGCTTATTTTACAAGGAATGTTGAAATGATGATTCAGGTGTCTTAATGCAACCTTTGCTTTAGCCCGCACTACAGAATAGTAAAATTTCTGCTTGCAATGTAACTTCATCTTTTAACTTCATTAAATATCTTAATGGATACTTAATAAACGGCCTAGACTGAAATGTGGGGGTGGAAGTAGGGTGTTAAAATTAATTCCCTATTCCCCCTTTTCTTTCCATCTTAAAATGCTTCCTTCAAAAATATCCAAAATTCAGCATGACACTCATTACAGACCTCCAGACAATCAGAAGAGCTGTTTAGGTTGATCTGTTTACCTGTTTGAGTTGTGTCTCAGAGTTGACAAAGATCTCGCACACCTGGCATTGGAAGGCCTTGTTCTGAATGTTGAGGCTGCCCTTGCTGCCAATCCGTTTGGGCTTGTGTCCTACTCGAGAGAGAACCTTCCCTCGGCTTCGCCTTGGCAAAACAGTCTGCCCCTCCAGCATCAATTTGTGCTTTGCTCCTGGGAGTGGAGAAGAGAAGATGAGTTGGGAACTTGCTTCTTGCACCTTGATAAGCAGGAAGTGGTCTAAGAGGCAGATATGACCAGTTATCAATAGGATGGGGCAATTCCATGATGCCAGAATCAAGTTGGCTATATGGAAATCCTAGGGCACAACATCTGCATTACATGTTATAAATTCTTGTTTCCTTGTTAAATGCACTTTTTATGCATCTTAATATATTGTTATATTTGATATACCATTTGGGGGCCAATAGTGGTTAAGGCAACCAGGCTAGAAACAGTGGTATAAATTTATGTATTTTGTTATGATAATCTATTTTTTAAAAAGGTTTTATAATCTTATCGTGCCTTTCTGACAATTGCACCATGTAGGGATCACCTTTGTACTACTACTACTACTACTACTACTACTACTACTACTACTACTACTACTACTACTACTACTACTACTACTACTATTATTATTATTGCTGCTATTAGATAGCAAGTAAGGCAAGGTCAAATCCCAAATGAATTGATTTTTCTTTACTTTTAACTATCCTCATAATTGTAATTCCTTGTTTTGCTTGAAAACATAAGACATAACAAAATGACAGCCTTAAAAATTAAGAGTCAAAATAAAGTAGTTCATTATTTTACAGACAGAAAATTCTACAATTTGAAAACAACAGTACCGAATAAAATCCAAAAGTTTTATAACAGCAAGTAGGCTTTCAAATTCATTAACATTCTTCATGAGGGTTAGTCTAATCTAGTTTAGTTTAATGTACTACAAGTGTATTGAACTACAGTGTCAAGCATGTTAAGCAATTATCAGATCAGGAAAGATAAGAATAAAAACAATGAAATTGAAAGATGATGAAGGTGGGGAAAAATAAAATTTTTACTAAGCAAAATAGAAAGTCAAAATTGGTTGCGTGTGTATATATATGAGGTTTCCGCGTGTTTGTATGTAGGTCTTTGGTTATTCGGGTTTTCTCCCGTGTAAAATTGGAAGTGTCTTAGCGACGTTTCCTCTTTTCTGACTGAGTTCTTGTGTTCTTCAATGCGTGCACCAACAGAAGAATAAGTGCACGCATTGAAGAACACAAGAACTCAGTCAGAAAAGAGGAACCAACTTCTTCCCTGGTCCAACACCTTAAAGCCACAGGACATGAAATTGACTTTAAAAAGACCAGAACTATCGCCAAAACTGAACACTTTAACAACAGAATAATCAGAGAAGCCATCAAGATAGAAAAAAGCCCACACAGCATGAATAAACAAGATGATACTTCCCGCCTACCAGACATTTGGAAACCCGCCCTTATTGACAAACAAGTCCCTAACACAAAGAATGACACCAGACCCACACTCACGAAAACCACACAGGATGTCACCACTATACCTCCACACAAAAAGCAAACCCAAACCCACTCCAATTATGAAGTACGACCACAAACCAGAAGCCAGTCCACAGCTGCATCATTAGTCACTTTAAACCCCTTCAATCCATACATGAAGCAAACTGACACCCACCATGAAGATGTGGCACGACCACGAACGCGAAGCCAAACAGCAACGCAGCTCACCAGCTCAAATCCTCCTGCAACTCAGACTAACCCGAGCACAACCAAGCCCCCACCCAAACAGAGCACACCCCCATCCAATCAGAGCACAGCCAACCCCCCATCCAATCAGAGCACAGCCAAGCCCCCAACCAATCAGAACATACCTCCACCCAATCAGAACACAGCCAAGCTCCCACCCAATCAGTTCACACCCCCACTGGCAGTTAAAAAGGAAGAAACAGCTGCAATCACACATTGCTCCTAAAAGCACGAAGCCGAAAACACCAGCCTGAAGATGATGAATGAGACTTCGTCGAAACATCTCCAAAACACTTCCAATTTTACGTGGGAGAAAACCCAAATAACCAAAGACCCACATGTATGTATGTATGTATGTATGTATGTATGTATGTAAAATAAAGGAAATATTACACCTTCTTGGCTTCTTAATTGGCTTGCTGCAAAGAGATCTTACAATGAATGCATCATGTAAGGACAGAAAAATGCAGTTGTTCTTTCTTTGAGAACAGAAAAGAATACAGGTAGAACTTGGAATCCCAGTTCTTTTCAAGAATTATGCAATCAGCAGACGACAAATACATTAGTAGAAAACAAACCTATTTGTCCAGTTATTTTTGGATTCAGAAAGCAAAGCATTTGTAAAACTCTCAAGCTTTTGAATACATTTCATTTTATTCAAGTCACAAAGTACACAGTTATTGTAAAATCTGGCAGGCAGTAACTGTAAATGACTCCTGGTTTCAATATACCCGCCTCTCATGGCTTTCATACTACTATATCTCTTCTATTTTATGGATAGCATATCATCATGTCTGCTGAAAGAATGTTAAAATAAAACATCCACTAATGAAAAAAACAAATATCTAGTCATTGTTAGGTATTGGTTGTGAATCCCCAAAGTCAGAAATGTATCCTTTTAGCACAAAATTTAGTTAACAGAAGCAAAATCTGTTCATTGGGGATAAAAATAGATTAAAAGGTTACCTTATCTAGGTGGCAGCCTCCACACGTATAGAGAATTCTGGGAGTTCCCAATCCCAGAAGATCTGAAGGATGCCAGATTGGGGAAGTTTTCTTTATGGTTTTTGTCAGCTTCAGTTATTAAAGTCTATCAACATCAAGAGCCAAGATGGTGTATTTTTGATAGCATTCAACATTTTCTGTCGAGGAAGAGGAGTAACTTATCCCTCTTACTGCTACAATGGACTACCTTGATCCAGTATCTCTACCTAGACAAATGCTTTTGAGAGGTGAAATGAACAGAGATATTGGAGTGGGCAAGAAGGCAAATAATGAAAACAATGCTGCACCATGGTGATGCAAGTTCTCCCCCTTTTGTATATGTATCTTGATGATGCATGCATGTACAAAAGGTGTGACGTTTGCATTGTGACTCTGATTTCATCATTTTGCCAAAAGCCTTGCATCCTGCAGATGCCTCTGAAAGTGAATTATCATGAGCTACATGCAATAGGCTCCAGATGTCATATCTTTTACAGCAGTGGTAGATATATTATATGTCTAGCTTGGCCTTTTATGGAGTAGCTGGAGAAAACCCATGTGAAGGCTCCTTACCAGAATTATGAGCCTCCAACTGAGAGGCAGAGTTAACTGTTACTTTGCAAGTGGGACAGTACAAGTGTTGCTTGATTTTCTTTCCCTCTTTCTCCACCTCTGCTGCTGAGCCGGCGGTTCCTCCAGATTCAGTTGCTGGCACCTCCATACCAGCTGCTGCTGCTGGTCTCACACTTGCACTATCTGAAGCAACTTCCAAGGGCTCTGAAACTGATGGGGACACCAGGGACAGGACGCCAGTAGGTATCTTGGCTGGTGATTCCTCTGTCGGGGACATCAGCATGAGGTTGCAATGTTCTGTCATTGGTTGGCTCAATCCTAGCAAGCTACTGGGTTGTGCTAATAAAAAAGGAAGACATTTATTTTCCTCTGAATCGTAGTTTTAAGATTAACTAGCCTTTAAGGTAACTAGCATTTCCTTCCATTATAGTGGCATCTCAGCTAAGATTATTCTTCTGCTACGCAACAGAAGAGGTCAATTACAGGAAAATATGAAAATTTCCCCAAACTAAAATCTATCTAGAAGAATGCCTCTTCCTAGATCAGCTTGCCCCTTACCTCTGCTGCTGCTGTTGGTGGTGTCTCTGCTGATAGCTAGTGCAGCTTCAAAGTTAGCCATTTTTTCTTGGCTGCTGCTGCTATTGTCAGCTGTCTTGTGCTTATTTTTCACTGCTTCAATGGCTTTGAGTCTCCGGGCATGCTTGTGGCCTCTGTAATGTGCCTCAGCTTGATTCTGAGAGAGATAAACGGGAGGGGAGCGTTGAGTGATGGAGAAGAGTATTAAGGCCATTCCATATTATGGAAGATCAAAGAGAGACTATAATGCAAAATGATTTGCAAAGCCCATTTTTCTAGTTGGTAGAGAGCACTTTGAAGACTGGTTATCTTCCTGCTGCAGCAGCAGATGACATTTTTTTCCCAACTACCTTGCTATTTTTCCCCAGTTTTCTCTATTTCCTTTCCCCCCAGCCCAGTATTGAGGAACAGCACAGAAATAATCTTTCTGTGTACATCTTCCTCCCATCTGAGCCTTTGGAAAAAGCTATATAGATAGGCAGGCCAAGTGATAGACAGCGAGCGTACAAGTGAAGTGGATCTTTTAAGAATGTGAGGATAAAAATGTGATTTCATGCATTAACTAAACATCTCCCATCAAAACAAAAAAACACATGAAAAGCAGAGCAAGAAGAAATTTTCCATACCTCTCCTTTTTGGGCATTGAGCACTTCTATTTCTTTCTTCAGCTATTATGCAAACTAATGTAACACCCTCATTTCAATTCAGATTGGACTCAAATTCACATGAATTTGCCAGAGAGCCATTCATTGTAGTGAGAATCAGGAAAACTGTCTTTGACTGCTAAGTACACAGGCTTTTGGATGGGGGTGGGGGGGGTGAGGGGGGCAGAATGCATTGTAGTCTTTTGTATTTTTTTAAAAAAAATATTTTATCAGCAGTGAACAGGCACAGGACATTAACACATACTTCAGTTATTCATCCTTTTCTCTGAAAAGCTAAAGGACCTGGATATAGAAAAGCACAAAATGTAAACTCACACATATATATAGAATTGGCATGGCTGCCTGGAAATATAGACTTCATCTTAGCTCTGCATTCCAGGAAGGGACAATAGTTGTCATTTATGTCCTTCTCTTTTCCTCTACTTCAAGTGAATATATTTAGTTATATTATTTTATTTTTGTGTTGCAAAACTGCCTACTGCATATTTTTTCTGAAGCTGCATATTTTAATTTTCCTTTCCTTTTTTTTTTTTTTTTTTTTGCCCAAAAGCGTTTTTTGAAACAAGAAATGGGCTGCATTTAATCAGGGCAACGTGTCTTATCTCCATTTCGCCAGGCAATGAACAATGCCAGGAATTGAATTATATGGATGCACAGCATGAGGCAAGGAGGGAGCGAAAGTCATCAGATGAAACAGGAGCCTGACGGCGAAGGGGTGTGGGTATATGTGCCTGTGTGTGTACACGTACAAAATGAAAACAGAGGACGTAATGCTTTGCTAGAGGGCCCATACGGTTCAAATAGAGTAGTGCTGAAGGTCACTTAGTAACTCAGATTATGGACAGGCTTTTATTTGGACAAAGAAGCACAGCTTGATATTTTTGTTCTCCTGGCATCTAGATATTTCCTTGGTTAGTTTACCTGTAACCAGTGCAAAATAAGCCTGGTAAACCTTAGATGCTTCTGTTTCACAGGCCCTTTGATAAGTGCCTTTTAGCTTGCATATTAATTTCTATGGGTAGAGGAGTGATCAAATTATCTTGAATAATTTTTTAGAAAGTACAGGAAAATATATGACATTAATATATGACATTTCCATTAGTCAAGGAACATTACTCTGTTGGTTGGTTCTAGTAAATCTATGTAAATAAATAATTCTGCCAGAATTATTACTATACAGAACTATGTTACATTGGATGAATGATAGTGTTTTAGAAAAGCATGGAATAAAAAAAAATCTGCCTAGGAATTTTTTTTGGTCACAGCTTTTATAAAAAAAAAAGGAGACCCTGGGCACAATGCCGAACTGCACCAACTGGATAATATGGGCTGTATACTTCAGTCCCTTCTTTTGGCCAGATTCAAGTAACACACACAGGCTGAAAACCAATGGAATGTGTCTCCCAGATAAAACACTTTTCTGTACAACTGCCTGCCTGACTCCTTGAATGCAAAATAAAGGAGAACACCAGTATATGGTTTCCTTTTGCAAGACCTTAAGAGGCTGCTTCTCTTCTCACACACACCCTGCCTAAAAGAAAGAAAGAAAGAAAGAAAGAAAGAAAGAAAGAAAGAAAGAAAGAAAGAAAGAAAGAAGGAAGGAAGGAAAGAAACACAGGTGGTAGTACAGCAAGAGAAGATTATTTCCTGCAAAAATGTATGATATATGTTTTTTCCCAAAGAGATGAAAGATTGACATTCAATGAACTTGCATGCATTACATGATACACAACATTTTATGGCTTATATACAAGCAAAGTATCATGCTGATTTTTTTTTAATTGTGACAGTGGGCCCTTTCAATGAGGGAGCATGGTGAACAAACCAAGAGTCTTTATCCATAGTTTATTAAATATGTCCAACAGTTAGGATTCTAACTAGTTCCCCTTGCAACACTTTAGAAGAAGAAACAAGGAAGAAGCACGAGATCTTGATTTGGATAGTGCATTAAACAATGCCTTGATGGTGCTGTCTTCAGTGGATGTTCTTTCTCTGATAAGGCTTGTTAATATGACTTGCTGTGCTTTGTGCTCTGTGAATCTAAGGGAACCATAAATCAGGCCTATATCAACCCAAGTCTCACCTTTGCCAAAGACTACCACAAATTCAACTTTAAGACAGTTTCAGCCTTGGGACTGTAGAATATGGAAGGCATTGCTAATCATGACTTCCTCACGAATTATTAAATTAGGTGCTTTGAACTCTAAAACATTACGTGAACTGTTGTGCACTCTTAAGCAAAATTGACATAGCTATCTATATTGCAGTTCTCCTCTTCCTTTTCCCTTCCAATCTGCTTGGTCCTAATGTTTCAGGGATGTAGCTTACCGCAGAGTTGAATCTCAGATGACAAATATTACAAGAGATGAACTGCTTCTTCTTAAGTGGATTGGGTACACCAAAGGTATGGTTGATTACTGCCTTTTGTACTGGATCCATCTAGAGAAGGGAAGGATGTGAAGATAAATGGAGCCAAGTTAGCTGGTGCTCTGAGAGCCAGGCATGTAAAATTGTATTTGTTCTTTTCAAAAACTGCCTCCATAGCACCACAGAACATTTGCTTGTTTGCTGAGGAAATGTCCTCATCTGTCAGATTTGGGTCAGGCATGGCTATAAAACTCTGCTCCTCCAAAAATTCAGTCTTTAGTCAGGAACTAGCTAAAAATAGAACCTTTGAGGATTTGATACAGCTAGATGTGTCATATATTATAGACACAAGGTAGACCCTGCCGCAGAACACAAAAATCAAGCTCGTATGTTGGCTCTTAGATTTTAAATCATAAGTGTTTTTTCCCTACCGTTACAAACTAATGGATTCTTAGCCATGACTTTCCTAGCCCTGAGACTGAAATGCAATTGCTCAAGTGTCTATACAGGGACATTCTCTGGTCTGAATGACATTAGTTACTTCCTCTCTACCTTCAGCTGAAAATGACAAAGACATCTGCTGGGGATAATGGTTAAGGGGGAAAACCTTTCCTTAGCACCTTCTACACTGCTCGTTCCATCGAGGCTGTTATGCTGTGAAGCAACTGATCAGGATGTCAGCTATTCCTTTGGGGCCTGCGATTATTTTTAATGTAGCAAGATGGCCCATTCTTCTCTATACGTTGTGTCAGTCTTTTCTACAAGCTGAAAGTTGTTGCAGAAAGACACTGTTGGACAAGCTTTCATAGAAATGTGTCAGCCATTACAGGTCTCACAATTGAAAAAACACTATAAACTTCTCAAGAACCTCGTGCTTCTCTAGAAATTGCTGGTGTGGAAGATAATTTATGCTATGATAGGAAACACAGCTTGAGGAAGTAACATTTCAATAATTGGTTGATGTCTCAAGGGCCAAGTAAAAAGAGCCAGTGCTGGTTTAACACTCAGTTTGAGAGAACACTGCTGCAAACCATTTCTGTTACATTCTGCTTTAAAGAAATTTGTTTCTTTAATATATATATATTTGTTTTCTGAGGTTTTCGCGGGTGTTTGTATGTAGGTCTTTGGTTATCCTGGAAGCACGAAGCCGAGAACACCAGCCTGAAGATGACGAATGAGACTTCGTCGAAACGTCGCCAAGATACTTCCAGTTCTACGCGGGAGAAGACCCGAATAACCAAAGACCTACAATATATATATATATATATATATATATATATATATATATATATATATATATATATATATATATATATATATATATATATATATATATATATATATATATATATATAATTGACCACAGCTATAATCTATAATATAAGCATTGTTCTTTTATCCCTGTGATTGTGAAAGATATCTTTCCCAGAGCTGACTATCAAAAAGAATGGGACGAGAAAGAGATTGAGGTTTGAAGGTGATCGTATTTCTCAGCAAAGCTATTTAGTTGTCCAGACAGGTGCATCAGTCTGGCAGGCAAAGTGTGCAGACAAGGGAATTATTATCTGGACTCCTAAATTCCATCACCAATGGAAATGGAAGTGGCAACAAACAGTAATTGATGATTGTGGTACCTTCCCATGATTATTATAATTTTTTTACTGATTCATTTGTAATAAAAATGAAGGGGGATAGCTAGAGACAGAAAGAGAAGAGTGATCTATCAGAGATTTTAAGAGAGGAAAGGAAGTTTTTATACACAGTTGATAGTAGTTTGTATGCTCTAGATAGCATCAACCTGATGCAAAGATGTGGCACATAAGGGTGGTATAAATATAAATCCACAATAAATCCAAAAGGAGAAAAAGGTATTGTGGATTTTTTTTTTGGAGAAAAGTGACAAGTGGTATGAATAACTTCTCTATGAATTGACTATATTCCAAACAGTATGATGTTTTGTGATCATTTTCAATATCCAATGTGTAAAATAGAAAAACAAAGCCTGCTATGATAGATCAAAGGCCAACCAGTGCCTGCCCGGGCCTCCAAAGCATGAAGATTATTCCCTTTTCTGAACAGAAGGGAAACCACCCAAACACAAGAGGAACAAAGGATCAATTATTAATTGACAAGATGATTCTGGAAAACTGCAAGAGAAGTTTGACCAACTTGAATGTAGTGTGGATTGATTACAAGAAGGCATTGTTCACAAGACTGAACAATCAAGTACCTAGAAATAACAGGAATCAGTAGAAACATCACAATTTTTCTGCAAAGATCGATGGCACAATGGATACAGTTGCTGGTCAATGTTGATAGATTGGGAGAGATTAGTATCAAGAGAAAATTTTTCAAAGAGACTCACTATTACCACTATTGTTTGTCATTGCACAGATTCCACTGTCAACCATACTGAACAAGTCAGACCACGGCTATCAAACATAAAAATATCTGCCAGGCTATCCCACCTCCTTTACATGTATGATCTGAAGCTGTATGGAAGAACACCATCTGAAATAGCTGCTGCTATTTTTGCACTGTTCAAAGTATTGCAATAGAATTTGGACTAGACAAATGTGTCATGCTTACCATTAAAGGGGAAAAATAGTGAAAACTGAAAGAATCAAGATGCCTTATAGAAATAATATCAAAAGTCTGAATGAAGACAATTATTACAAATATCTAGGCCTTCTCCAGGCTGACACTGAAGTCAAGAAAAAGGTTAGAGGTGAGTGAAGAGAGTGATCTTAATATCCAAACTTAGTGGAGAAAATACTATCAAGAAAATTAATTGCCTTGGCAATTCCAGGCATTAGATAGCGGATTGGACTCAAGCAGAACTAAAAGCCCTGGATATGAAGACCAAAAAAATAATGACAATAAGTCATGCCCTTCATTCTCACAGCGACGTTGACAGACTCTACTTACCAAGGAAAATAGGTGGTTATGGAATGATGCAATTATATCAGAAGGTTGAAGAAGGAAAAAGGGCACCGGAAGAATATCTGAAAGGTAGTGAAGGAGAGGCACTGAAACTAGTATATCAGGAAGACTTACAGAGTACCAGAGAGACCAGACTGGCCTATAAAAAAGTCTAAATGAAGAACAGAAAACAGACATGGAAAAACAAAATATTAGATGGCCAATACATTAAAAAAGCAGTTTAAGAGCACATAAGTTGAAGAAAGAGACAGAGGTGCTAATTCTGGCTGCACAAGATCAAGCCTTAAGAACAAATGCATACAAAGCCAGAACTGATAAAGTGTCTCTTTTGTAAAGAAGCTGAAGAAAGTGTCAACCACTTGGTTAGCTGCTGTAAGAAGATTGCGTAGACTGACTACAAGCAACAGAATGGCAAAATAGGGCAAAGATGCACTGGAATATCCGCAAGAAACCCCACTTTGCAAGTAAGAACTAGTGGGACCATAAAACAGGTAAAATAATATAAAATGAAGACACTAAAGTGCTGTGGGATTTTAATTTCAAACAGACAGGCACCTGCAATATAACACCCCAGACTTAACATCTGTCGATAAGAAAGACAAAATAAGCTGGATACCTGGAGAGAGTAAAATAGAAGAGAAGCAGCTAGAGAAAATAACAAAATACAAAGACCTGAAAATAGAAACAGAATGACTGTGGCAAAAGAAACTGAAAATAGTACCAATATTAATAGGCATTATGGGTGCAATCCCATGGTTCAACTGGCGTACCACTTGAACACCAGTCAAACTGACAACATTACCATTGGCCAATTACAAAAGGCAGCTTTACTCAAACAGCTTAGATCCTGCAAGCATACATTTAACACCATCAAACATCCATAACTACCTATCCCAGGTCTTTGGAAGGGCTCGATAAGTTGATAAAAATGCCAAATAGGATCTAAACATCTGGCAGACTGTGCAACGAACGAATAGTAATTACTATTACAAATAGGAACCTTTTTACTTTGTGACTCCATTTATAGCTAATAGGTACAGTATTGCTTTTAATAGGCAATTGTTTTTAAAATCAACCTTTAGGTGTGCAACCTTGTAATCAAGTGTTGTCCCATGTGTAAGGTAAAATTCTATGCATGTTAATTCAGAACCAATCTCTAGTGTAGTTCTTTTTTAAGAGACTTAATTTTTCATATTAAATGATGATAATTACCATAATAGCGACAGCAAATAGCCAAACATCCTAAGGCTGTGAACAACATCATTTATTAATATTATTAATTACTTTTCTACATTATGACACAGTTCTCACTTTCTAAAAACATTTGCTTATAAGCTGAGTAAAGTAGAGTAGAACAATCTTAGCAAAGTAAATCTATCAGGAAAACCATTCTGGTCATTCAACTTTAAAAAGGCTTGGTACACAAGGATTTTTTTAATATTTAAATTTAATGACAGATTATTCTGGGACCCAATCAGAATCATGCAGCCACTGCAGAAAACCCTTTGTTATTAATCATTATGCAAAAGCAGACATAAAAAAGACCTGCCGAATAATTTCAAGTTTGCTTTAGGCAAATATATATTTTTCTGTTTTCTTTATGGCTTATTTTGTTAGAAGTTGCTGATTTCCTAACAACAGAATTTAAGATTTCTTTTAGACTTATTCTAGTGTTCAATAAAATATGGGTTGTTAGTCAATAGGAATGTACAATCTGTACTTACAGAAACCATTTTTACCCAATTTTGGGTAATTTACCCAGGTTTAGGAAGTACACTCTAGCACATGCAATTCCAAACCATCTTTTCTATGAGACTCTGTGCTCTGAGCTTACAACTCTCCTTCCATTAAATAGACCTGATCTGCAAAGAATTACTGTATTTTCCTGCGTATAAGGCTACTTTCTAACACACAAAAATCTTCTCAAAAGTCGGGGGTCGTCTTATACGCCGGGTCTCATTCTCCTGTAACCAGGCAGACCAGCCCATAAGGCTCTGACGAGCCTTAAATGGCTCTGAGGAGGGTCGTCTTATACGCCCAGTCGTCTTTTACGCCGGAAAATACAGTATGTGCACCTCCTGCTAGCTGAGCATTTTGAGATTATTAGGAGAGATTGCAAGAGTTATACAGTCATTTTTTAAAATTATACTATTTTAGCTTGGTTCTTTAAAAATTTGATTCTTAACCAAAATAAATAACATTGCCCAACCTACTAGTTATAATTTATTCTTAATGTATTAATCTACTGAAGTTGTAGGACTTTCTCACCTCTCTATCTATTAGGACAAGGACAAAATGCCCAGAAAACTGTAAAGTATTATTTTGGATTCAAGCAATTAAGAAAAAAAATCCCCAACTCTTATGTTTCAACTAATTTGTAATGATTTGGATTACTTCTGTTTTATCCCTGCAATATATCAACTGATATCTAAGGTTATTGCACTGAATATCCTGTAAAGACCATGAGGTCAGGAAAACCAGGAGACACAAGAATGGGCCAAGTTTATCTATCTGTCTGTCTGTCTGTCCATCCATCCATCCATCCATCCATCCATCCATCCATCCATCCATCCATCCATCCATCCATCCATCCATCCATCCATCCATCCAAATCCACAAGTAGGTTGTATAACAAAAGGAGATCAAACAAGCCTTTTCTTGCTTTATTCCCAGAATGAAACCATTAGAGAAAAAGGATGCCCAAGAAGTTACAATCAAATTGCTCTAAGTTTCAGGCTTAGCTCAAAAAGTACATCACTTCCAGACTCTTCTCCCCACTATTAAATTATTTTCTTTGTTAGTTCAGTGCAATATGTGACTTGGCCTATCTATTGGCTGCTTTTATTTATTTATTAAATTTATATGTCACCCATCTCACTGTCAAATGACTCTGGATGGCTCACAACATCATAAAACAATGGGGGGGGGAATCAAAATATTAAACTTTAAAAATTAAAACATTAAAAGTTAACAAAAACAAGATAAAAAAGGGACCAACGCATTAATGGATGGAGGTGGGATCTTCTTCTAATCTGCTTAACATTTCATATGTAAAGCACCTCCATCAGGGCCCCAAGTCAGAATTTCATGTTCCAAAGGCACGAGCCAGAGTTTCAGGCCCTTTTGGAAAGCCAAGAGGGTGGGAGAGGATCTCTATCACCTCAAGGGGTACAATGTTCCAAAAGGCATGAGTCATGGCAGAAATCATTCTTCTCCTGAACTTCATTAGCTGAAATGTCTTGGCTGATGGGTCTGCAGATGCCCTTACTGCTTGAGCAAGTGGGGCAGGCCAATCGCATTGGGATGAGTTTTAACATATTTAAAAGCCTTATAATACACATTGCAATTAAGTTCTGACTGTATTTTGTTTACATAGATGTATTTATAGTGGTGCTTTTATTTTGCTACTGGATATGTAAATTAAGACCATGTCTTGAGGTTACTTAGAAATCTATTGAATAAACACCATGGGCCATAACCGAACCAAATTGGTTAACATGGTTCTCTTATATATAGCCATGAAGAATATAACATGATTTCCTTAACGTTCTAGACTATTAATTATTTCTGTCAAGTGGAACTTCAATCTGTCCAAATAACAGATTAGGCAGTAGTGGAAATTAACATAAAAATTATTTGTTTTTCTCCCCACTAGAATAAGGAGCAAATATGGCAGTTGTGATTTTACTTTTGTCTTTTGTTCATTCTTTCTATATAATATTCCATTTTTTCATTTCAGAGGGAAAGATAAACAAACAGATTAACTTATGGATCATGCATTATTCATTTGTTAACATTTTAGTTTACTCAGAAAATAGAAGTTAGGATCATTCGTTGAAAACAGTACTGCTCTCAAGCAGACAAATAGACAATACTTATAAAATTACCACTGTAAGATACAGTAAACAAAATCTGGAATAAATAAATGGAGGGAGGCAGTTTTATCAATGAATTAATAATTGTAGTAGTGTGGTTAAATGGATCCTCAATGTTCAGAAATATTATATCAGATAAAGAGGCAAAAGTGGGATAGTTGCAAAACCTCCTGAAGACATCTACTGCCTGCTGTGAAAACTGGAGACCAGAGTAGATACCGCATCTGTCTTTTTTGAAGATGCTCAAGAACAACTGACCCCAATGTTAAACCTCCATGGTCCTATACTGGATGGGAATTTTTGGAGTTGCAATCCTATTGAATTGCGGGGGAGGTAAATGCCAAGAAAATGGAAACACTGCTGTTTTTAAAGGCTATCAGATACACAATTTTTAGAATTTGTGAGGACTGACTCTACCTCTGTTATTTCGACCTTTTAAAAATAAATTGAAAACAAAATTCTAAGGAAATAAAGAGTGCTTTGCATAAACTATTATGGGAAATCAGTAGAAAAGTAAAGTCAATTTAGCATATTTCCTGAAATTTCCTGACAGTTAGAAAAATTAATCAGTGGAACAACTTGCCTCCAGAAGTTGTGAATGCTCCAACACTGGAAGTTTTTAAGAAGAGTTTGGATAACCATTTGTCTAAAGTGGTATAGGGTTTCCTGCCTAAGCAGAGGGTTGGACTAGAAGTCCTCCAATGTCCCTTCCAACTCTGTTATTCTATTCTATTCTATTCTATTCTATTCTATTCTATTCTATTCTATTCTATTCTATTCTATTCTATTCTATTCTATTCTATTCTATTCTATTCTATTCTATTCTATTCTATTCTATTCTATTCTATTCTTCTGGAACTCTGTGATTCGTCCCATCAATTAGAAAACTATGCTGCGGCTATAACCTTATTACATGGCTACCGTCATCATGGCATCTTAAAATTCCCCAGTGACCTTTGCATCTCTTTTTAGGTGCTATCTTAAGCTTTCCATCTGTAGGGATGGGGCATAATATGATGAACATGACAGGGTGTGTGCAGGCATCCTGCACCACACATAGATCCAGCATATGTGTCCTGTTTGACCTTGAAATCTATAGATCATCAGGGTGAATTATGCAATGAACAAACAAAGAAGACTGAAATAAACATTGGGCCAGAATAGTTACATTCTAGGGTGAAAATGGCTAGCTCAGAAAGTAGAGGATAATTTTGCTGCTACCTAACTGCATACAGTGCTAAGGACACCGCTCTGTGGGAATGAAGAAAAAGTTCAAACTAAAAAAACTCACCGTATTGAAATTAGGAAAGAGGTTGAGTGGAGGTGTGCCATTGAGGCGGAAAGTCAGAAAATGCTTGATATCCAGTGATGGATGTAAAGACCGTCCTGGGATGGGAAGTGAGGCTAAGAGGGAACTGTTGTGATTAGCTGGACCTAGGAATCAAGAACAGAACAGAAGACATAAAATATATTTGAAAAGACAGAGCTGGAAGGAGAAGCTTGCTAATATTGCCCCTTAAAGCAGACCGTCCAATGTGGTATGCTGCAAGAAATGGTTAATTCATTATGAGAACTAAGCGAGAGCCAAATTCTCATCCCACAGCAGAGGTAGCTATTCCCAGTGTATGTTTGTTTCTCTTCTTATATTAACATGCTTTCATTGCTTCAGACTTCTAACTTATTTCATACAGATGCATTTGTATAGAAATTCAGAATAGTTGTACACTCTAACAAACACATATATAGTGTATGTGTGTGTGCGCATATAACAGAACATTATATAACAAGCATAAAATATCAGTATGATTCACTCCTCAATGGTTGCAAGCATACAGTAGAATAACTCCTGTTAGAAAATTGGATAATTCAATCACTCCCAACTCCAAAAGCAGTAGAATTATCCAGTTGTTATTGTCTCCCAGCATGAGTAATCACTCTAACCATTCTTTTAAGTAATGAAAT
This sequence comes from Coluber constrictor foxii, assembly GCA_038048745.1. Lineage (NCBI taxonomy): Eukaryota > Metazoa > Chordata > Lepidosauria > Squamata > Colubridae > Coluber > Coluber constrictor. Next base: position 80,971,836 of record CM075961.1, read on the forward strand.
CATACAAAAAGTAATAATTCAAAGACATGTGATTAGCTTCCCTGAGTCAAGTAATCTTTATTCATAATGCAGGATAAATTGTGTTAACTTGTATTCCTTTTTTCGTTTTTTAGATATACTAGAATACCTTAAATCTCTCTAATATGTCAAGACATCCATTTCCAGTAATGTCTTCACTAAAGATATCAGACTGATTTTTTTCCAGAGATTGGGAGAAAATGTTTTAAGAAGCAATGGGCTGCCTTAAAGTTTTAGAAGTCTTAATGCACTGATTTTGCCTCTTAAAACTCCCCAAATGGAGAAGTGTGTAGAATTTGGGGTTGTTTTTTTCTGACACAGCCCACTTTAGTATTGTTATTGAATCATTGCTGCAATCTTCAGACAAGTTAAGAGCTGGAAGAGCAGCTCACAAGCTAAAAACTGTCTATCCTGCACATATGAATCAATCTAAAATTAAAACTTTCAATTAGATGAATGAAGTGAGACTCCTATTTCCATTCAGAAACAAGCCCTTACAAATATATAAAATATTATTCAGAAAAGAGCCTAATTTTGTCCTAGGCCATGTGGGTGCTAGATTTTTGAAGGCTTTAATGCTTAATCATGCTGATGAAAGAAAAAAGAAAAAAAATAGGCAGTATTATTATAAAAAATGGATGGTAGATTTTCTGGCCAATATAGTAGAATAACAATCGGAATGTCTTAGCTACCCAGTGCTACAGCTGATATAACCTGTATCATGGTACACATTCAAAACAGAAAATGTTAGCAGCTGCTTTCCCTGCTATTTCTATAACGAACATAATCTCCACTTAATTTTCTTTCCACTAGATTGGCCATCCCTAGTTCTTTCAGTTTTCACTCAAAATAATTTGCTTATTTGACCCATCCTTAAAGTTGCTCATTCAGGCTTTTCTAGTATGCTATTTTCTTATATTTGTTGGTAATTAGCATCAGGACACTGCACAGAGATCGTTTGAAACCTTTTGTTGTGTTGGATACCCTAGGATTTTGTTGTATTTAAGATTTTGTATTTTGGTTAAAAGCTATCTTAGGAAAATGAAATCTTTTTCAAGGCCTTTTCTGATTGCCCCTCTTTTTCCATTATTCACATATCAAAATAAAGCGAACACCTGGCCATTAGGCATTCCCTGGCATCTTGACAGACCATCTCAAGGATCCCTTTTAAGTACTTCATATAAATTAGTGGATATTTTGTTCACTTTGCAGCATCACTTATACTTTCAGCAACAGGTGCAACCTAAATGCTCCAGTCAATAGCTTTCTGTTGCTACAGCTAGCATGCAGAACAGCTGAAAGAACTACAGTGACATTTTAGCTACAGCTATTCTAGGGATGTCACCAGTCATCTGAAATCTTCTGTTAGTTATGATTCTGTTTCATCACACAGAGATACTTCCAAAATTCTCCTCACTCCAAATTTCTCCTCAGATTTCATTGTTCCAAAGGAAAGTAGACTGTTAAAAATACATTATTGCTCTGGATTTATTTTCTTATTTTATATAGAAAGCTGTAGTTCATTAAAAGTTCCAACTATGATTCTGCACCCTTCCCATACTCCTTAAAATGTGTGGCTATTGATAGAATACTGGCAACAAAGGTCAGCTAATTATTAAATGATGTTGCTTTATTGAATTGATCTTGATATGCGTAGGAGATTTTGCAAGGCCAAGCTAAAAGCCAAGCTAACACAAATGTATTTTGTCAGGAAAAACAAAGCATTCGTTCAACCACATGATGTCAAGTTGGACAATTATTCCTTTACAAAAACATTTTCCTGGGAAAACTGCACTGTCACCTTGGTAGTCTGAACAATAGCAGATCATCCTTAAGTGTGCTGCCTCACTCAGAACTAGACTAAAACTTTGTCTTATGGCAGGATTACTTCTATATTTTATTTTCACAATTTGCAAATGGTGTGCATACAAGAATTCTTGTCCCTGATATTATGCATTTCTCTGATGATAAAACAGGCTATAAATTTGGATTTCCAAAAAGCTAAGAGAAAAAGTGACAGAACATTGACAAAAATAAAGCTTTTATTTATTAAACCCAGAACAGGCTTGATGCCTTCCATCAATGCCAATTGGCTATATTTACCAATATAAAATGTTTCGATATTATTGAAAATACAAAACAAAGACAAAAACACTTTTTAAAGCTCTGAGCTATGGTCATTTTTTCTACTGATTGTACATGAACCTGAGAATGCCTTGAAGGTGCAAGTGGCCTCTTTTTAGCAGCCTGGTCAAATTTTGTCCTGTCTCACAAACCAGTTCTAACTCTAGGGTGAGGGGGGAGAAAAATATGGTTTGCTCCATCAGGCATATACTGATCAAATTATTGTCAATGTCACCCAGAAGGGAAATCTGGGGAACGGCAGAGAAAAAAGCCACACAAACATGTTTCATTTATTCATGTTTAAAGCAACAAAAGCAAACATAAATTTAATACTTATTCTGGCATGGTTGCTGCAGACAATTTTAACTTCACAGTAACTTTATTAAGGGTTGAAACCAGGGGTGAAATGCTCCTGGTTCAGACCGGATTGCCCGATCCAGTAGTGATGGCAGTGGGTGGTTCGGAGAACCGGTAGCAAAAATCCCTGCCCCCCCCCCTGTCCAATTGAGCTGCAGGATCATCAGAGGCTTTTTAAAAAAAACTTTTAAAAGCATTTTTTCTACAATCTCTTCCGACAAAAAAATGCTTTGAAAAGTTAAAAAAAAAAGTTAGCCACGCCCACCCAGTCACATTAACCCCCCCAAGCGACACCCACAGAACCAGTAGTAACAAATTTTATATTTCACTCCTGGCTGAAACAATCTCCAAAAATCATAATCAAACATTCTGTCTTGTCTACAACTCAATGTTTCCATATATATTGGACCATAACTTTCAACATAATGCTTTTTGAAGATGATGGGCTTGTAATCGATGTAGAAAACACAGAGATGAACATGGAGAAGGAATGCAATGTCAGCTAGAAAATCATGAACTAAAACCAGGAAGGGAAGAAGGTAGAAAGAAAGAAACTTAAAGTGATTCTCCTTGGTATAATAAGGACGAAAGGGAAAACTATTTTCAGTTATTCCAGATGTTGTTATAGTCTATGTTAATAAAGTAAAGTTCTGGTATTTTTTGCAGAGACCATTTTTCTGGCTTGGCTTATCTTAAAGGCTGACATCTAGAGAATGAAGGCTGATTTATTTTTCTTCATTAATTCCAAAAAATTCAGCCAAAAAAGGATGAAAATAAAATTGGAAAGTGAGTGCACAGGTATATGTGAAATATAATCTTTTAATGTTAATCAAATATTAATCAAAGGAAACAAACATGGAAATAATATTCCAATCATATAGCTATTATGTGGAATGCAGATGTTTTTCATTTCCAGAAACAAGCTTCTAGACTTCCGAATCACAGAACCAGATATGCCAAAAATATATTGAGCTTCCACTCAATATATGTCTTGAAAGACATAAACATGAACAGACTAGTTGTTGGGAACATCTCAAAGCCATATAGATAATACCCCATTCCCTGATTATTTTAGATACTATTCCTCATTCCGTTTAAGGTAGATATGATATTTTGTCTGGACAAGATATTTTTTTGTATTTAATACTTTTAAATAGTCATTTTCTATGTGCAACTATATATTTCAAAGTATATTTTTAAAAGATGACAAATATATATATCACGATAAAATGTCTTGAACTTCCAATGCATGATGGATACTTTCTGAATAAGATGTGATTTAAAAAGTTAATAGCCTAACTTGTTTTCCCTGTATAATGTAAATTTCAAGAATAAAAATCAGAAGACTGTCCAATTCCTCAAAGCATTGCTAGCTCACTATTCACTACTGAATAAAATATTTATCTAGATTTGCTTCCTGATTATATGGTCAACAACTAGGATAAGGACACAGTCAGAAAAGACAATGAACTTTTGAGACCTGCAGATAATTTTGTTATGCAATGAAACACCCAGGCCGAGCTAATGCAGGGATGAAACAGATTTAACAACACTTAGGAAAAATTGGCTGGAGGAAAATGAAATAAGGCACTTTAAGGTCACAAATTACTACATTATTATTTTTCATGTGGTGAACCAGCAGTTTTCATGCTGTCTGCAGTTTAGAAATATTATATTAGACAGTGAAGATTTCACTAGATTTGCAACAATGCTTGTAATGCGGCAAATACTAGCCTGCTGATTATGGTCCTTTACAGTATGGTTTGAGTCTATGGAAAACCTTTATAATAATGCTCCTTTCTCAGAAATACTGGAGAAAAAAACCCTGAAACTATGATTAATCAACATATTGAAAAATATGCTTCCTGTGCTTATGAAGAAAAGATGACCATATGTAAGTCATTGGGAATGGTTGATGAAGATGATGGGGCTTGTAGAGGTGGCCAAATTGACTTATTTGATTAGAAAAAGAAAAACATCTACGTTAGTAGCTGACTGGAAACACCTTATAAACTTTTTGCATGAAACAGAAAAATGCACTTATGATTTGGGTTTTGATGATTAGAAAGAAAACTGAATAATAGAATTGAGGGGTTCTCTTGCTAATCACAAAGTAAGAGATAAATTTGTAATCATAATTGCAATGGTTGCTGCAGGGGAAATGGAAAGTTTTTTCTTTCTATTTTTTTAATCTTTTCTGTTTTTCTTCATTTTCTTTCGGTATTAGTTTGAATTAGTTTTAAGCTTTTTAAATATGTATGTATATATGCATGTTTGTGTGTGAATGTATATGTGCTGTATATCTCTATCTCTCTATCTCTAGGAATCATGATCAGCTCCTTCCTGACATACTTTTCAGAGAAATAGGAGGATGTAATTCCAGGCCCTGAGTCCTGCTGGTTGGGGCAATCTTTAGTGAGGAGACCATTTCTTGTTAAGGAGCCATAATTGGCAGTAGGACAAAATTTGAAGACATTTATCATGGCAAAATATACAAAATACCATTTGTGAAGAAAAAAAAATTCCCTCCATCTGCAAAGCAAGATTTACATATTTATTTAAACATGGTTGGAGATAGCATATTCTGAGGCAACATAAAAATAGGAAATATTAGGAGCTCTCCATGGTCCTGAAACTGACCTGAAAATTTGCTACAGTATAATACTAGTTACCTTTCCCTTGCACTTTCTTACCTTTGACTGATCCTTCTCAGGTCTGTCTGGATGCTGCTTATGATCTCTTGACTTCTTGGGTTTTGTCAAAATAATGGAGTCTGACAATGTTTGATCAACATTTCCTAAACTAAAAATGCACTGCAATGTTTTGGTCTGCATAACACAAGTGAATCCTTGGGTCTGGAGGAAACTACATCAACATACATTTTGCTGCCCTCACAGCTTACCTTCCATAACTCAGAACTGAGATTGGGTGGAGTTGTTGCCCTCTCACAATATGTTTCACAATATAATGGAGTATAGTTTCATGAATTATTTTCTATCTTTTTTTCTTCTCACAATATTACCTACTGGTGGGAAAACCAACTACCAATTGTTCACTGATAGAGGATAAGGATTGCTGTTATGATTTTATCTACTTATTTATTAGATTTCATTGTAATTATTTACAGGATGGTTCTTTTGACAGGACTATTGAACTCCTGGGAGAACAAATACACCTATGAAATTATTTTCTGACTGATGCCATCTTAAGATCATCTGGATTACTACCTAGTTCCTGGAGATCCTGTCAGAGAAACAGAAAATCAATATATCTGTGTCAAATAGTCTCCTCCAATTGCAGGTGGACCTATTGTTGTGTCTTACAGTATTATTTCTCATCCCTAAAGCACAAGAAAAAGTGTGAAATCCAACCTATAGACATGACATGTGTAATTTATTTATTTATTTATTTATTTATTTATTTATTTATTTATTTATTTATTTATTTATTTATTTATTTATTTATTTATTATCTCATACATCCAACAAATATTAAATCTATAGCGGTCTGCATCACAACGCGAAAAGGAAATAAACTTGTCCCATTACATATATAGGACGTGAATTTCTCTGTCGATGACATGCGTATTTTGACGACTTCAAAATTGTTAAGGTGGGATACACCTGCTATAAAAGGAAGAGTATCTGGAATGATGAGAATCTTAAGAGAAAGAATATGTAGTAGAATAGAAAAATGATATTACATAAGCTAGTTCTTTCTTCATGCAAAAATTGGCTTGTAGGATTCTTAGTCTGATGTTAGAACCTGCAATCTAAATAATGTATCCTGATTTCCAGAACTTATCAATGTACTCTTAATCACTCTTCTCTAGAATAATATCCTCCAGTTGAATTCATTTTTCACTTTCCATAATTCTTAGCCAGCAAGACCATAATATCTAAAAAAAAATATGGGAAATGAAGTTCAATATAACAGAAAATGCCAGGTTGGGGAAACTATATAAATTATAAGTGTCACATGACAAAGTTTCATTATGCTCTTTTATTATGGAGAGAGGGGAACTGTATTTCAGAGGTCAGGTGCTATAACAAGGTTAGTGACTATTTCAAATTTTAAAAAGTGAAGAAATTACAACAAATGTGAATCTTATCCCCACCAATTGCTTCGTTATATCACTACTACAGCCACGAGTAAAAATGTGGCTCTAATAATCAAGACATTGCCTATCTTTGAGCAAATGCAACTGCACTCAAAAGATCTACTTCAAAGTAGATTATGCCAATGAGATTTCTTCCTTCTAGCTGCAGTTTCCTTTATTGTTTCCTACCTATAGCTAGAACTCTTGCCAAACTGAAATAAACTACATACTCCATTAAATATATATTTTGAGAAATCCTAGAGTAGAGCTGTGTTCTCTCTCTCTTCCAGACAAACTATCTAAACTTCACTGTCTTTTGCTCCTCTGGAATGCCCTCCCTCCCTCCCTCATATGAATCCAGACTATATTCCATCATAAATTTACTTTCATTATACTCCTTCTTGTTTATGCAGTCCCAATGTTCTTATTATACTTGTTCCCATATATCATATTAAACATATGGTTGGATCTCCTGCTATGTTGGTCAGGGTTCCTTAACTGTTTATTCTCTTCCTCCAATAAGTCCAATCCATTCATTCTTCCTGGTTTACTTTTGACAAAGTCTTTATCTTCCAGGGAGACTACGCAGCTGGCACTAACTTGTCAATGCCTCTTCATCATATCTGTTTACTTTCAGTCAAGCTGCCAAGATGTATGCCATCCAGCATTACCATAACTAAGGTATCAAATCCAGGATGGGATATGCAGTTAAAGAGCAAACTTGATTTTGCTGGCTTCTAATTTCTAAGGGTCAAAAGCTTAAAGGGGAAATAAAAATATCATTAATTAAAAAAAAACCTTGGAGATTCTCATTGCATATATATCCCCATAGTATGTCCCAACAACAGTTTTTTTAAAATCTTCTCCTAAGTAACAGCTGTCTTTGACTGTTTCCTAACAGTAAGGATATTTACTTATTTAGAGTATGGCTGGTCACACACAATATTAAAACACTTCATTTTTACAGGTTAAAAACAATTAAAACAATAAAAAAAGCAGTAAGAAAACTAAAAGAAAAACAGAAATAACATTTCAAACAGTAAGGATAAAACCATTGAAACTCAAAAGTAGCATGCAGTCTACAAAGTATCTCTGTCAGCATTAACAAAAAAAAAATAGGCATTTCTCTATAAGAAGAATGATCTACGTTTTATGATGCAACAACACATCTTTAAAAAAATAACCACACATGCATCTTTCCTCTCCAATTTAATAACAAACAGTTCATTATTTTGAACTGTGGATCATTTTGGCAAGACCACAAGGTTTAATCTTACTTCCTTAGTAGGTAAAATGATGTTGCATTACCATAAGAGATGGGCAAACACCATTCTGTATAATATACAATATGTTAGCAATTCAGACAAAATAAATACCTACTTGATATGTTTGAAAGATTGTCCTGCTCTATCTTTCAGAATTAATCTGATGAGCAAAAGCTTTCAAAAGGAAGGTTCCAAGGTGTCCAGTAGTAAATTCAGTGTATTGCATTGAAGTACTGTCAATACTGATTTCTATTAAGAACTGTGTGCCTTTGGCAATTTAGAATAACAAATGAGTACATATTATCATTAGTGATTTCTGCTTTGAATGAACCCCCTCCTTCCTCTTTTCCTTCATCTCTCTCTCCCTTCACATAAAAATCTATGTACTGTATTTGCAAGTTACTCTGAACAATATTTGTCAACGTAAGGCAAATTGGGGATTTACCAACAGAAGTTTGGGGCACAGCAAGATGTTTGACTAGGTACATTTTTTCCAAACTTCTTTGAAGGAAAACTTGAATATATTTGGTAACCCTGTGAGCTTGACTGCCGGAACATTTTCTTGTTCCTATTTAGTTAAGGTTTAACTCAAAACAAGGTTAACCTTTGTTATTTTTAAAGCAATCCTGTACTTCCTAGCTTGTCCTCTTTTCTCCCTTCTCTCTTCAAATCAATTTTTTGTCAGTGGTATTCCAAAAGAGCAGCTGTGGGATGTATTTTTAGCTGTTAATTCAGGCACTCAATTAAAAGGATTTGCTGCAACAAGAATGGTGAGGTCTTTGGAGGCCTGGATAGAATGACCTCATCTTAAAGGTGTTTTCCAGTTGCAAGGAAGGAAATAGTTGGCTAGAAGCTGCATGTTAGGGAGGAACCCTCTAAAAATCCTTTTCTTTATTTAATCAGAGCTGGACAGGTTGATAAATGGAGAGCAACTGGACATAGTGCAAGTGTTTGGACTGGCATTCTAAGAAGACATCCTGAAACAGCCTTCACAGTTTGTAGTTTTCAAAATCAAGGATCTTTACTCTTAGTTTGCAACTTGTTTCTCATTAAAGTAGACCAATCTAAAATTGCAGGGTCATAAATAGGGACTTTTTACGACCCTGTAGTCCCTATTCAGGGTAGAGTCACGCAACCTTTACTGGCCGTTTATAGCTGCTTAACTGGATTAGGCAAAATATGCTAATTTGCACCAAATCTAACTCAGTGACCTATCAAATGCTTGTGTGTTCCAAGCAATGCTATTAATCCAGACTTTTGAGCTACAAGCAGCCTTTGTGTGCAGTTCTTGTCAATAAGGGCCTGATGGCTCAGCAGACTAAAGCATTGTGATGAACACCAGTTGTCTGCAATTACTGTAAGTTCGAATCTCACCAGGCTCAAGGTTGACTCAGCCTTCCATCCTTTCTAAGGTAGGTAAAATGAGGACCCAGTTTGTGGGCGCAATAAGCTGACTTTGTATAAATATACAAAAGTATGAAGGCTATTGCTTAACACATTGTAAACCGCCTTGAGTCGCCGGAGAAGGGCGGCATATAAATCAAATTAAAATAAATAAATAAATAAAAATTGTTCAGTGAAAATTGATGGATTGGCAAGTTCAAGAGCAAATCAAGGCACACGATGTCAACATGCAGATTGAATAAGAAAAGTGCTAGAAAGTAGTTGGTTTAAGAATAAGTGTATGATCTATCAGTATATACAGATTCTGGACAAATCTACACTTTCTTCTAATTCACTTCATGCAGCATTGATAGAAACTGCTGTTCCAAAATAGAAGCAGTAACATATTGTTCAGGAAGAAATGTTTACAACAAAGGTAGAAAAAGCAGAACAACATGTGGTGACAAAAATCACTTGCGCTTCAGATATTGAGGAAGACTGACGCTGAAAGCAGCATTATGAAAACTGTACAAATTTGAATTACAAAAAAAGGTAGGAAGTATACCCTTGCTTTGCAACAGCTAACTACCCATACAAATTGGAGTTAGGATATACAATTAACCAATTCAGAATCCCTGTAACCATGTAGCCTCTCTTCTCCCTCCTCCATAATCTACCTGCCATTGGGTGTCTATGGAGGTTCTTGCTTATCCAGGTCATGGTTGTCCCCAAAAATGCTTTTTTCAAACTGCAACTAGATTTTCTTGGTTTTTCCTGAATACCGTATTTTTTGGAGTATAAGACATACCTTTTTGACCCCTAAAAGGGGGTGAAAATTTAGGTGCCTCTTATACACCAAATGTAGTCCCGCCCACTCACTGGCCCCTACCCTTTGGCCTCTGCCTCGCAGTAGTTACCCCCTTGCAAGCAAACAGCAAGAAAAAACAGCTCCCTTTAGCTTCAGCACAGCCTACTTAGCACAAGTTGATTAGATCGGCCTCCCGACTCTCAGCTGATTTGCTCTCAGCTGTTTTGCGCAGGGCCCTGCTGGTTGCTGCAAAGAGGTAGATTGCTGGAGCAGATTTTTCTTTTTCTTTGTGCTAATCAAGCTATGCTGAAAACAAAAATGAAAGTAAAGCAGGCTGTTTGCTGCAACAAGGCAAAATTGCTCAGAGGCAGAAGCAGAGGCAGAGGGAGATTTCTTTTTCTTCTTTTCCTCACCAAAAAAGGTAGGTGCGTCTTATACTCCGGTGTGTCTTATACTCCAAAAATACGGTATGTTTCAGTTCTCATCCAAGAACTGAATACGGTATGTTTCAGTTCTCATCCAAGTGGTTATGTATACTAACCTAACACAAGCTATTTGCCTGATGAACAAAACAAGAAGGAGATAAAACAATACTTTGGGGTTTCATTTCAAGCTACGCCATCCTGCCATAAACCCTATTAAGAAAGGGGCCTTTCAGCTTTCTATTCTTAAACAAAAATAGTTTAAATGGCAAAGGTAGGAGAGAATAAGGAAACCAAGCAAACAAGTGAGTTCAGCGCGGCATTTATTGCCGCGAAAGTGCAACTCTCTCTTAAAACAAGGAAATGTTAGAATCCAGCACTGTTAATGTCAGAGCAGATGGAACAAGGGAAGAGAATTAGCATCTTTGATGGAATTAACTCCATGGATGAGAGAAATGGAATAGTGAGGAACAATGCTGTAAAGAACAGAGTGAAGAAAATCCAGTCTGATTCTAATCTCATACTCCTGGATGGGGAGGAACAGGCTCAGACTCAACCTTTCCAAGATAGAGTGGCTGTGGCTTCTGGCGCCCCGATATAGCCAGCTGTACCATTGCTGGCTATTGGGGATGAGAGCTTGCCCTCCTCAGAGAGGGCTCGCAACTTGGGCGTCCTACTGGATATGCGGCTGTCTTTAGACAATCATATGACAGCTGTGGCCAGGGGGGCTTTCTATCAGGTTCACCTGCTTTCCCAGTTGCGTCCCTTTCTGCATCGGGATGCCTTACGCACAGTCACTCATGCCCTCGTCACTTCCCATCTGGACTACTGTAATGCTCTCTACATGGGGCTCCCCTTGAGGAGCACCCGGAGGCTCCAACTGGTCCAAAATGCAGCCGCGCGAGTGGTTATGGGAGCGACTCGTCGCTCCTGGGTAACTTCTCTCTTGTGCAAGCTGCACTGGCTCCCAGTGGTCTTCCAGGTGCGTTTCAAGGTGCTAGTCACCATCTTCAAAACGCTCCATGGCTTAGGACCTTGATACCTACAGGACCGCCTTCTGCCACCGAATATCTCCCACCGTCCGATACCGTCTCACAGAGAGGGCCTCCTCAGGGTGCCATCGGCCAGACAATGTCAGTGGGCAGCCCCCAGGGGGAGAGCCTTCTCTGTGGGGGCTCCTGCCGTATGGAATAAACTTCCCCAGATATAAGAAGGATTCCCGACCTCTGCGCCTTCCATCGGGCTCTAAAGACTCTGTTGTTTCACCAAGCCAGCCTGACCGAATAGATAAATTGTAAATGGGTTTTAAATTGGTTTTAAAGGGGTTTTAGCAAGGGGTTTTAAACTATGGCCAAATAGTTTTAAATTATTTTAATAGTTTTAATTTTTGTGTTGGACTGTTTTAATATGGCTGTAAACCGCCCTGAGTCCTTTGGGAGAAAGGCGGTATAGAAATGTAATAATTCAACTCAACTCAACTCCTGGATGGGGAATTATTTTAAAATGTGTGAATTATTACTTCACAAAAGGAACATTTACAGGGGACTAAGAGACATTTATGGAAAGGGAAAAAAGCTGGAAAAGTTTAGAAACGGGACACTTCTAAAATATATGCAATTAAAAAGATACTGTTTGAAATCAACCAAGGATCCTAATATTACATTCACAGCAAAATATTACATTCCTGACTTTAGTTAACGCTTCCTTAAAGAAGGGGTCATTTCTGCAACCATTAAAGGAAGCAGTTGTAAGGGCCCTCCTCAAGAAGCCTTCCTTGGACACAGCAAAATTAAATAAATTTTGTCCGGTCTTCAACTTACCCTTTGTAGGGAAGGTTGTAGACATTGGATGAAATGGATTATCTGGACCCTTTTCAATCTGGTTTCAGACCTGGCTACAGCACAGAAACTATTTTGGTCATGCTGATGGACAATCTCTGGCGAGCCCGTGACGGGGGTCATTCCTCTATCGTGGTGCTACTTGACCTCTCAGCAGCTTTTGACACCATCGACCATGGTGTCCTACTAGGCTGACTAAAGGGAGTGGGAGGCACTGTATTATGGTGGTTCTCCTCTTATCTCTCTGGTCGGTCACAATTGGTGTTAATAAGAGGACAGAAGTTGACCCCTAGGCCCCTCGTTTGTGGGGTGCCTCAAGGCTTGGTCCTCTCTCCCCCTCTATTTAACATCTCCACGAAACTGCTGGGGGAGATCATCTGACAATACAGGGTGGGATATCAGTAGTATGCCGATGATACCCAGCTGTACATCTCCACCCCGCATCATTTCAGTGAAGCAGTGGATGTGATGTGCCAGTGCCTGGAGGCTGTGAGAGTCTGGATGGGAGTAAACAGGCTCAGACTTAACCCAGACAAGACCGAGTGGCTGTGGGTATTGCCTCTGAAGGACCATGTCGATTGTCCATCCTTAGCCCTGGGGGGGAGGGGAAGAAATTGTCCCCCTCAGAACGGGCTCGCAATTTGGGTGTTCTCCTTGACCCACAGCTGAGATCAGAGCAATACCTGGCAGCTGTGGCTAAGGGGATCTTTATACAGGTTCGCCTTGTACACCAATTGTGACCTTATTTGGATTGGGAGGCTCTTCTCACAGTCACTTATGCCCTTGTCACCTCACGGTTAGATTATTGCAATGTGCTCTACATGGGGCTACCCCTGAAAAGTGTTCAGAAACTATAGTTGGTCCAGAATGCAGCCGCTCAAGCGGTTGTGGGTGCACCTAGGTATTCCCACATTACACCAATCCTCCGTGAACTGCACTGGCTTCCTATTGGTCTCCGGTCACAATTCAAGGTGTTGGTTATTACCTTTAAAGCCCTACATGACTTAGGACCAGGCTATCCTAGAGACCGTCTTCTACCGCAGAGCTCCCAATGACTAGTAAGATCCCACAGAGTTGGCCTCCTCCATGTCCCTGTCAGCTAACAATGTTGCCTGGCAGGTCTGCGGGGGAGGGCCTTCTCTGTGGCTGCCCCGTCTCTCTAGAATCAGCTACCTCCTAAGGCCAGGACTGCTCCCACTCTACTGGCCTTCCAGAAAATAGTGAAAACTTGGCTTTTCCAGCAGGCTTGGGGCCGTTGATCTCACCACTGCAATCTTGTGAGATCCGGCCATGAGCGATGTGTATGGGTTTTTAACGTCTCTTATTATATATTGTTTATACTGTCTTTGTTGTAAACCACCCAGAGTCCTCAGAGAGCTGGGCGGCATAGAAATATGAATAATAAATAAATAATTTTCCTATTAGATTATTTCTAAAATGCTTTTTGTCTTCAAAAGTCACACCAACTGGACTTTTTGCTCCTTCACACAATGTTTGCTTTTCTGGACTCCTGCAAGACGAGTAGCCAGTATCTCTACTATTTCATATGGGCAATCTATGTAATGTACATGGTCCAGGAAAAAGTTTACAAGTCTGAAGTTAAAGTTTACAACTTCAGAAAAATATTGACCTAAAAGAGCTGGAACCCCCAACATTGATCAAAACTAATAAATCCCCTCCACAACCTTTGTTCTTTTCTCAGTACCAGGGAATTTTCTCAAATATCAGAAATCCATTTTGATTTCCTACACATTTAGAAAACCACCTCACAAATCCTGGTTCTTACAGAGTCCTATTTAATTCATTAGAAAGGCTATGACCATTCATACAGTATAATTTTAAATTCTTGATAATGACAGAGATGATGGGTTACCTTAGGGAAATATTGAATAAGATGGTTTAATTTTTGGAAGATAGGAAATCTATCCAGCAGTACTTCAGTGAAAACCACAAAATACTTTCTTCACATGCAAATATGGCACCCCTGTCCTCTGGAATGAGTTACCCACCGAGCTTCAGACGGTGCCTGATCTCCAATCCTTCGTCTGGACTTAAAGACTTGGCTGTTTCAACAAATGGGTTATACCTGATCCTTGGGTTTTATTATTTTGATTGTCTGTTGTTTTAACTGGGTTTTTAATTATTTTACCTTTTAGTATTGTATGTTTTTAACTTGTGTTCGGCACTTTAAGTCCTTAGGGAGAAGGGCAGCATATAAATTTTTGGTAAATAAATAAAAATAAATAAATATGCAAATGTTTTGACTCATTCTCTATTTGAAGCAATAGACACAAGAAATACCAATGGTTTTCTTGAAAGGTAGATTGAATCTCCAGTTTGAATTATGGCAAGGAGCATAAAAATGTTAACCCTATTGAGGTAAGTGTAATGCAATCCTTTGTTTTAGTGTGTTCAGTGTCTTATCTACCAGTAACCTAACAAAAGGTGATGTCTTCAGCTCAAGTTTCTTCTCACTATGGAACATGTCTACAATTACTTCTTGGTATTGTTAACATGAAGATCAATGTTTAAGATGTGTGTGTGTCTGCGTATTTTGTGTTTCTGCATCTGCTTTTAAATCAATGTTTGACAACTGGCAAGTGACTTGGCTAGTCCTTTTTGGAAGATTTTTTAGAAGTGATACGCCATTAGCTTTTTCCTAGGACTGAGAGAATAACTGAACTAGGTTCATCTATCTGGCTTCATGTCAAAGGCAGGGTTAAGAATTCACCATCTCCCAATTTCTAATCTGGTGCCTCAATCACTATACCATCTGATTCCAAAGGAATGAGTGCAAGAGTAATAGAATGAGGATATCAAGATAATTCATGATCAGGTTAATAGGAAAACAACATTCCAACTTTATTTTTGCATCCTTGATTTCACTTGTTTTGATTTTAAGTTACAGGTCCCTCCTTACCACCTGCAGTGCTGTCTGTCTCAAAGTGGTGGTGAATTTTATGGAAGCGATGAGCAAAGAACCCTTGGAATATATGTGGTGGTGGATTTTATGGAAGCGATGAGCAAAGAACCCTTGGAATATATGACAATCCATAATTCCACCAAAGTCACCCAAGGTGTGAAGGTCATTCCTGGCCAGCTAAAGGAAGTAGGCACTTTATTGGTCAGCAGCCATATAGGAAAATATTAGAAGTGGAAAGTTACTTTAGTGACAATGACAAAGGCACAATTTCATATTGTGCAGAAGGCAATAGGAAACGATTTCTGTGCTTATTAAAAAAACCACGTGGATAGAAAATAATGTGGTTGACAATATTTTATCTGCTGATGGGCTCCTCAGTTCAGATAGCACTCAACAAGCCACTGAGAAAGGGTTTTTTAAAGACTTGGCTATGTTAAAGCCTTTGGGATATCTAGTGGCTAATATTGCCATGCAGGAAAAGAAAATAAGCTACAAATACAAAATTACAGCCAAGCCTGAATGTGAGACACATAAACATGGAAAAGTTTGACACAGTAAAATATGAAATGAATCAACTATATGGTGACATGTTAGGCATTAGTGAATTGAGATGATCTACAATTGGGACACTTTGAATTAGAATTTTTACTACTCAGGACATGAAAAACAAGAAGGAACAGCATTGCTATCATAGTTATGAAGGATATACTAAGGATATACTAAGAACTGTATTTGTCCTCAATGTAATCAATGACCAAATAATATCAATTAAACTCCAGGGACGACCATTTAATATGATTATCCTAATTTGTGCTTTAGCCACTGATGCAGAAGAAGAAAAGCTATAGTAATTAAAATGAAAGAACAGTGAAAAAGTGAAAACAAGGGACTAAATTAAATACAAAGAAGACCATGCTAGTAACAACAGGTATAGCAACTGTCTTGGAACTGACAACGAAAACAAAGAAGTATTGGATAGGTTCTGCTTTTTAGAGTCAATTATCAACAGTAAAAGAACCTGCAATCAGAATATATGCTTTAAACTAACATTTGGTAGCATAGCAACGAAGGCCTTGGAAAGATTTTCAGATGCGTCTATAACTATAAAAATTAGAATTGCGCAAGTATTTTTTTCTTGTGATGGTTACAAGCAAAATTGGAGTTAGAACAAGTAGGATAGAATGAGTATTGACAATTTTGAACTTTGGTATTGAAAGAACTTCTGAAAATACCACAGATAGTCAAGAAAACAAAACAAATGGATCATTAAACAAGTCAACTCAGAGTTCTCACTTGAAGTTTAAACCATTATACTTTGGATATATTATGCAAAGCTCTGTAATGCTGGGAAAGATGGAAACAAAGATGAAATAATGACCAGCAGCAAGGTGAGTGGACTTAAATACAATGGTGATGGGTATCCTCTTGGAAGACCTGACTGGCCAAGTTGGGGACAGATCCTCCTGGAGAAAAAGAATTATCTATGGAATTGCAACAACGACTTAATAGCACTTAACCAATCAATCAAAAACTACAGAGAGTCATGTTGCCTCCTTTAAAGGTCTTTCCTAACGTAAGAGTCATTGTGATACCCATTGTCTCACTATACCTTCTCAACCTGTTTGCCATTAGGGGAAACAAAAGTAATCAAATTAACATAGGCAGGGGTGTCAAACTGGCAGCCTGTTGGCCAAATGTATCACGCGCAGGCCACACAAGCTCAGCAAAGTGAAAAAAAGTCATGATATGTCACATGATAGCAGCATGACATGGCGAGTTTGACACCCGGGACATAGGGATTACCATGTTTGACTTTCTTCCATTGTTTTGCTGATACTTCTTAATAGGCCTGTAACTAGGTAAGAGTAAAATTTTCAGACCTGTAATCACTTTTAGTCCTTGTTTCTTTCACTAATTTCTCTCCCCTCTTTGAGTCCTTCCCCCCCACAAGAATGGTGTAGATATCACATCAACTCCATGTGATCTAATAGCCCTTCTATACTTTTATTTTAGAGTACAGTTAGGTTGAATATGCAAGCTTTTTAGCTAAACAGAATTCCCTGATAATATTTTTTCTCTTTTTCAAATTAAGATTAGCCTCCAGAATAATTGTATTATGTGCACCCAAACATGCTGCATATTTCCCATATTATCCCGAATGGGCTTTTTATCAGGGGATGTCGTATTTTGGTAAAACGGTAGAAGAAACTATAAATTTGGCATACCAATGAATTAGCTAATACTGAGTCACAAATTGCCATTAAACATACTGAGGCTGAAATGCAGAAGACTGTATGTATATGTTTATTTTTGCATTTGCTAACAAATGCTCCGATGCATACTGGCATCCCAAGTCACATGTCATTTCATTTAAGACATCCATGTTCTATGGAACATAGAACTATTATAGCATGCATATTTCATTTATGAGATCAGGAGTAATCAGAATTTTAATAGTAATAGTGGCTAAGCTTTAGAAAGTGTGATCAACAAGATATCATACTTGCTTCTCACTGCTGTTTGTAAATATGTTATACAGTACATGACCCAACACATGTACTGTATAACAACTCTAGGTTGTGGTAGAAAACATCGACCTGCTTACAAAGCATATAAAACATTGAAATTCTTTCCTGTCCCATGAGTATTTGCATCTATTTGCTAGAAAATAAGATTCACTGGGATCGGTATTGATGTCTGAATAAAAATTATAGAACTGTGGTATTTCTTCATTCCTTTTGTACAATTGCACAATTTTTAAAAAATCAGTACCGTATTATAATCTTCCAGTTTTTCTGTCCCTGTGATTTCATTGCAAGGTAGAGTAACATTTAGAATAGAATAGAATAGAATAGAATAGAATAGAATAGAATAGAATAGAATAGAATAGAATAGAATAGAATAGAATAGAATAGAATTCTTTATTGGCCAAGTGTGCTTGGACGCACAAGGAATTTGTCTTTGGTGCATAGGTCTCAGCGTACATAAAAAGACAAGATACACTCATCAAGAATCACAAGGCACAACAACCAGTGACAGTCATACGGTACAATAAGCAATCAAATCATACTAGGAAACAATCAATATCAATATAAATCACAAGGATACAAACAACAAAGTTACAGTCATGCAATCACAAATTTGTTAATCAGAAAGCCAATCTGGTCTTAAGGCACTAGGCAAAGAACCAGGAGATTGTGATTTCTGGTCATACCATAGGCAGCTGGGTGACTTTGGTCTTCTTTCTCAGCCCAACTCATATCACAGGGTTGTTGAGAAAAATAGGAGGAAGGAGTACTGAGTATGTTCACTGCCCTGAGTTACTTATAAAAATAACACAATGGGATTTTTAAAAAAATCTAAAACAAAACTTTAAAAAAACATACTGCCATTGATATCCTGCTCTGTGTTGTACATGGGCACACAATGAAGTACCTTCTACACACAAAAATAAGGTGATTGTCTCCACAAAACAAATCCCATCTTGTGTTTCTTCACTAGAGTTCAACAACAGGAGAGTCTCATCTTTATGAGAACTTGCCTCCACCTGCATTTCAAAGACTATCCATTTAAACTCATTTATAATTTCATCAGCTTCTTCCAAGCAACACTGGGTACACTGAATTCTATTCTGTGGAAATATTTTAATCACTAATCACCAGCTCCCCATCTTCCACATTTTGTGTGCGTGAGAGAGAAATCTAATTAGCATGTTTATCTGCTGTAAAACAGAGAACCTTACTTATGCAAATCACCTGGCAAAGGCTCAAAATTGGGCAAACAAATTAATTTGATTTTAATAGGCATGAAATACTGATAAGATTAAAGAAGTCTCCCCTCTTTCTTCCCTTCTTTCCTTGAGCTTCTTTGGCTTGGTAATTGTACTCATGGAGCAGCTGAGAATAGGGAGGTAGACTCTGTTTTAAAGAGCAAAACTCAATGGCAGAATTGTTTATGATGCTAATTTAAGATGCTTTTCTCATTAAGGGAATAGTTAACTACTCTGCCCCTGCAAATTAAAAAGGAAAAAGACCATTTTAAAAATATGCTGTTTATAGTTTGTAATTTCTTTACATACCTATTGGACGATCTCCCATATTGGTAGGTATCTATATTTAACCAATATGAATAACTATCAGTATGGAACACTAGATTAAACCTGGGAGAAAAGGCAGGACAAACCACAACTGACACTTTAAATAATAAATGCAGTTTTGCAATTATGCTAACAAAGCAGTTCTGCCACTTCCTAAAATCCCTTATTTGTAAAATGTAGTATTAATCTCAGATATGACTAACAGGATATGTTTTTGTTTCTCTTGGGCTTAGGTGAAAGCAGTACCTTATAGATGTTGAGCTTTTATATCTCATTGGACACCTTCATTTTGACTATCCAGATGATCGTGTTGAGGACAGCAAAGAATAGAGACTAGTTGGCTTCTGATAGTGAGAGATGATTTTGTATTGATATCTCAGATGCCAATTGCTCTCTATTGATTGTCAAGGGCTTGCCAGTGAACCACTGAAGAGACATATTGAAGTGGGGACATAGTAATGTTATTTGAGCCTAATCCATTTTTTTTAACTTTGCCATGTTTCATTTGATAGCATTCTAGGAAAAATACAATCTCTGCTCATAATCAGATTGTAGCTGGGTGAACTCTTTATTTTAGCTCACTAAAGTATCATTTGCACTTCAACTAAGAGTGCATATAATACTTCAGTGAGTTAAAATGAAGAGTTCACCCAGCTACAAAGGAACTTTTCATGGCAAACTTCTCCATAGCTTGTTCATGGTCTGGAAATCAAATGATGAGAAACTGATTCTCCCTCTTTGCTGTAGTAGAATCAGGTTTTTGCATTTAATTTAGAAAGAAAGCTCTATTTGTCAATTTGCAAGTTTGACTGAAGATGAAAGAGACAAGAGGGAAGGAGATTAGGGAATTGGCAGATCTGTTCCAACTTTGTCACAATAAACTCTTGCCTTTAATTGACAAAGACAGCAAAGAGTGAAGTCTCCTTTATGAACAAAATCCAAGATCTTTTTAAAGACTTCCTTTCCATGTAAAAGCCATATCATCAATTTTCATTTCCTTGACATTGATTGCTCGTTGAGACTTGTTATTGATATTGTTCTATATTTCCTGAAAACATATTAAACAGAGTCATCATGTGAGAGAAAAAGAGAAGGAGTGGCATACTGAATCATGCAGATCAATCCTTGTAACTCTCATTAGAATAAACTGAGATTTTATAATAGTTTAGTAATGCTCCTGAACAGCTCCTATCCATTCGCATGGGATTTTCTGCTGGCTTTCTTTCCTTAATAACTCAGATTGCTAAACTGGTCAATATGTGCATGCATTTATCCTACGAAATGCAAAAGATGGCATATGAAACAATTTCAATAGAAGACAAATATATAAGTTAGGGTTGAACCATGGAGTCCTTTACTGTTTTTTAGAATACTATTCTATTGCTCTGACAACTGATATGGAAAAATATCCAGATTGCACTATTTCCAGATTCCTTCTTCCCTAGTTAAGAAAGGACTGTGTGTGCATGTAATATATTGGCATTAACATTGGCATTAACTCTTTCCTTGTCTAAACAAAATACTGTTACTATATATTTCCTGTTGTGATCTACTGTAGCTGAGGAAAATAATATCTGGGAATTCATTTTATTTATTTTGTCAAGCACATATTAGATAACATATATAAGTCATGATTTGAATACATGAAATGGATACGAATAAAAGGGAACATTAGGACAGGGACGGTAGGCATGTTGGTGCAGTTATACACGCCTCTTACAGACCTCTTAGGAATGGGGGGGGAAGTCAACAGTAGACAGTCTAAGGTTAAAGTTTTGAGGGTTTGGGGAAGATACCACAGAGTCAGGTAGTGCATTCCAGGCATTGACCACTCTGTTGCTGAAGTCGTATTTTCTGCAATTGAGTTTGGAGCAGTTCACTTTAAGTTTGTATCTATTGTATGCTCGTGTATTGTTGTGGTTGAAGTTGAAGTAGTCATTGACAGGAAGGACATTGTAGCAGATAATTTTATGTACTATGCTTAGGTCAGACTGAAGGTGACGTAGTTTTAAGTTGTCTAAGCCCAAAATTTCAAATCTGGTGGCATAAGGTATTCTGTTGCGAGCAGAGGAGTGGAGGATTCTTTTCATGAAATATCTCTGGACTCTCTCAATTGTATTAATGTCTGATATGCAGTGTGGGTTCCAGACAGATGCTTTCTATCTTGAAATTATAATTTCTCATGCTCTCACCCTGACTTTGGAACTGATTCCTTTCTCCATTCCTTCCATCTCACAGAGTCAACATCACTCACAAGGGCTGAGAATATATTGTATATACTGTTTTGTAGGAAAGGATTCCCCCCCCCCCCCGGTTTCATCCAGATGTTTCAGAGGCTTGAAGATAGAGAGTGGAAGTCATTCATCCTTATTAACTTACTGAGTTAAACTCTGGTTTGATGCAGACATTTCATCATCATCATCACCCTGAACAAAGTATCTATGACTTAATATAAGTGGATCAGTGGATATGAATTCAGAAAGCAGATTTGAAAGAGAAAAAATTCATCCCCCTCCCCCTGGGCAATTGCTTTGTTTCCTAAAAGGAAACAGGTATTACAGCTAATCCTCGACTTACAACCATTTGATAAGTGACTGTACAGAGTTAAAAGTGTTGAAAAAAGTGACATAACCATTTTTCAGATTTACAACCATTGTAACATTTCAATGGTCACATGATTTGGCAACTGGCATGTATTTATGACCGTTGTAAATAAATACCTGGAGCCATCTGATCACCATTTGAAACCTTCCCAGCTGGCTTCTAACAAACAAAGTTAATGGGGGAAGTCAGATTCGTTTAATGACTTCATGATTTGTTTAACAACTGCAGTGATTTGCTTAAAAACTGTGGCAAAACAGGTCATAAAATGAGACAAACTCACTTAGCTGCTGCTTAGCAACAAATGTTTGGGCCCAATTATGATCATGTCAAGAACTACATGTACATATTTTAATATTTATTTATTTATTCTTAAATTTATATCCGAAATGTTTATCTCAACATATAAGATGGTAAGTTATAGTAAAAAATATGATGTATAAAGCTAAGCAATAGAATGAATGCAATTAAAATCCAGCTTACATTAGAATCATAATGAATAAATTCAAACCTTGGTGAAAGTAATATGATTATGATATATTACAAAATCTTGAGA
This sequence comes from Coluber constrictor foxii, assembly GCA_038048745.1. Lineage (NCBI taxonomy): Eukaryota > Metazoa > Chordata > Lepidosauria > Squamata > Colubridae > Coluber > Coluber constrictor. The sequence continues at coordinate 80,994,326 of CM075961.1, forward strand.
GAGTGGGAGCCTTGTGCATCTTCTTAGGAATTGGATTTCAAAGCCAGTAAGCCATCAAGGAGAAGAGTCTATGGAAGTTCTCAATCATCGAGGTCATAGTTACCCCAAAGGTGCTTTTTCCAAAAGGCAACTGGACTTTCCTATGTTTTTTCCCTTGAAAACATTTTGCTTCTCATCCAAGAAACTTCTTCAGTTCTCTTCAGTTCAGAACTGAAGAAGCTTCTTGGATGAGAAGCGAAAAGTTTTCAAAGAAAAAAACCAAGGAAGTCCCATTGCCTTTTGGAAAAGCACATTTGAGACATCAAGGAGAAGACCTTTTTTGACGTCCCTAATAGCACACTTTAGAAAAGGCTTGTTCTGCTGATCCAAGTAATCTGGCAAGTTCATTACTTTAGCATGTGGTGGAAGTTTTAACTTCTAAAGCAGGAATCTGCTGTACATCCAAAAAGCAAGGACTTTTCCTTTCCTTTTCCTTTTCCTTTTCCTTTTCCTTTTCCTTTTCCTTTTCCTTTTCCTTTTCCTTTTCCTTTCCATTCCATTCCATTCCATTCCATTCCATTCCATTGGATCTCAAGGGCTGCAGATCCCATAACTGCATAATGGGAGAAGTAGAAACTTGGCACTGAATTATATATTCATTCATTTTATCTTAAAAAATGGGCTATCATCCAGAGGACTCAAAGAATCTCTGTAACTATAGTACATATTCTTTCTTTCTTTCTTTCTTTCTTTCTTTCTTTCTTTCTTTCTTTCTTTCTTTCTTTCTTTCTTTCTTTCTTTCTTTTTCTTTCTTTCTTTCTTTCTTTCATCTATCTATATATCCATCCATCCATCCATCCATCCACCCATCCATGTATTATATTTAGAAACTGTCCATCTTCTTGGACAGTGTGATTCTGGGCAGTGTACAAATAAGACATAAATACATAAAACTGTATAAGTATTATAAAATAAGGCAGATTAAATCAAGAATAAAATATTTAAAATTCAGAATTAAAAAGACAAGGTCCCTCAAGGTCCTAACAGTCCCATGGCTGCATGTACCTCTGTGTATTCCAGTCAAGTTGACAGAGCAAAGACTTCAGATATTTCTGAACAACCAGGAGAGTGGGGGCCTGCCTCATCGCTGGGGGAAGAATGTTTGAAAGGGTAGGACAATAGCAGAGAAGGCTATTTTTCTGGATTCTGCCAATCAGAATTGTTTAACTGAAGGGATTCTGCAGCATACCTTCCCTGCCTTGCTGGGTGGGGCAGACCATTACAATGGGGCGAAGATGACTTTGCAGGTAACCTGGCCTCATGTCATGTAGGAGCTTTAAAAGACTTGACCAACAATTTGAATTGTACCCAGAACTGGCACCCAATGCAGTTCATGCAGCAGTGATGCTAAGTGAATCACTGCATTTGTTAAGTTAGTGACACAGTTGTCCCAAAGGTGCTTTTTCAGGAGGCAACTGGACTTACTGTATTTTCCTGCGTATAAGACTACTTTCTAACACACAAAAATCTTCTCAAAAGTCGGGGATCGTCTTATACGCCGGGTCTCATTCTCCTGTAACCAGGCAGACCAGCCCATAAGGCTCTGATGAGCCTTAAATGGCTCTGAGGAGGGTCGTCTTATACGCCCAGTCGTCTTATACGCCAGAAAATACGGTAGTTTTTTCTCTGAAGACAGTTGCTTCCTGAAAAAAGCATTTTTTGGACAACCATGACCTGGATGACTTGGAATCTCTACAGACTTTTAGTAATGCAGTTGATCTCCCCACTGACTTTGCTTGTCAGAAGATCACAAAAGGTGATCAGGTGCCTCTGGAACTCTGCAACTGTCATAAATATGAGTCAATTGCCAGGCGTTTTAATTTTGATCACATGACCATGGAGATGCTTACATTCGTAAGCGTGAGAAATGATCATAAGTCACTTTTTTCAGTACTACTGTAAGTTTGAAAGGTTCACTAAATGAACTGTTGTCAAGGAGTACTTGTAGTCTATATTGCAGTTGTTTTGCTAGTTGCTAGTGGATAGAAAGGATTTTTCAATCATTATGCCATTTTACAATTAGCCTATTGAGGCCCCTTCTATAATGAACAAAAGAAGAGTAGAAGCTGTTGAAAACAAAAGTATTGGCATGGAGTGTTTTTGGCTGGAGGCATCATTGCAAAGTATGGGTGCCCTTGAAGTAACTTGAAGAACAGCTACTGTTCAAGGAGGGAAATTTGCCTTAAATGTAGCCCTTGCTGCAAAGCTTAAGCAGGGTGTCCCATTCCTTTCTTCCCCTCACTTCATTTCCCTTTAAGTTTGTTCCCATTTTCTCTTTTCTCCACTTCCCAATGTTACTAACTTCCTCCCTCATCCTGTTTTTGCTTTTCTCGTTTCTGCTGGATGGGAGATAAAAGGAAGGAAACACGTGTCTCTGTGCATGTCTACTTGTATGTTTCTGTGAGTGAAAACATTTCATACATACAAGGGTGAGTTATTGATACTTGCAGATGGGGATCAACTAATTTTGGAAATGTGATTTGTTTTGTTGGCAATGAACTTAACCCAATTAGTATAGATTTATTTAGTCTTGATTAACCTCATTTTTGGGGAGAGTGTAGCTGTTGAGGTCCACCAGCAGCCTGCGGAGCTGGCAGCAGAGTCGGACAGTGAGGAAGCTAGGGAGGACCATGGGCCCACTCCTGGAGTCTGGGGAAAGCTCGGACAAGGGCTCTGCGTTGGAGACAGAGAAAGGGCCATCTGGGAGATACGTGCTGCCTCCAGAATTGGACCTCAGTGAGGCAGAGGAACAGGATAAGCCTGTTCCCAGTGCACGCATGCACAGAGCTGCCAGAAGGCAAGCACAGCTAAAACAAAAGGGATGACTCAGGAGTAGGGCTGAGAAATGATTGGCCCCTTCCAGAAGACTTAAAAGAGGAGCAAAGGCATGTGGGCCTTTGCAGGAAGCAACGTTTGTTCATTTGGTTCAACTTAAAGCCTGAAGCTCTGCTTGATTCTGGACTCAGAGTGACTTTGTCAATTAGGTCTTTGGCAGCGTGTCAAGGGAGATAAGGGTGGGTGATTATCCTGAAGGACTTTTTACAACTAACTGGGACTCATCTGTGAATGAACAGAATTCACAGCTGTTGCAATAAATGTGGTTTTTGGGACTACTCATGTGTTTTAATGACTCAGGAAGCCTAGATCAGAACAGTAGCTTTTGACAGGAGTGTATGCACACACACACGCGCGCGCGCACACACACACACACACACACACACACACACACACACACACACACACACACACACACATAGAGTGTAGCTTTTGACAGGGTTATATGCACACACATTCATACACACACACATATGTGTGGGCAGGGGCATCTGCAGGATGTGATAAAAATAGTCAAGTTGGGGCTGCATAAGCGATGTTCACAAAAAGAGGCAAAGCTTCAAAGGTATTGTTGTAGCTGCTTTGGCTGTCTTCTTTTTTTTTTAACCATACCCTGTGACACCCCTGTATGTGATCACATACCTATACCTATACCTATACCTATACCTATACCTATACCTATACCTATACCTATACCTATACCTATACCTATACCTATACCTATACCTATACACACACATACACACACACACACACACACACACACACACACACACACACACATATATATATATTACATGCACATATTTAATAAATAAGGGAGGAAAATTTTCCAGGATGTTAATAGACAAAGTTGGCAGTCTAAAGTTGACAAGGTGAGAAGTTGTGAGGTGAGATATTTCCTTGCCTATTCTTTTTCGCTTTGTTAAATTCATAATCATCTTCCTTTTATGTTGATTTTCATTTAAGGCATGCTTTTTTTTCTACTTAATATAGGATCTAAAGAGCTCAGATTTGCAAATTATACCTGTTATTGGATGCAGAATTCTGATTTTTTTCATTTTCTAATGAAGAACATGCTGTTTATCCTAATTTTTCACAAAAATAGCAGGCAAAGTCCCAGCCGGGCTATGAAGGAACAGTCCCTCTTGAATTACCAATTTCACTCAGGGCCTATTTTATTATATGTTCCAAGGATGAACAGATTGTACTGTGGTTGTGCCTCTCCATTTCCATTTTTCTAGTATAAATAGGCAAACAAGCTAAGTCTGGAATTTAAAAGCTCTTTTAGGAGGAAAAGAAGAGTATGAGAAGTTTGGATAGAGTATAAACTGCTGAGAAAGGCTTGAAAAGAGACTAAAGTGATCATAACCATCACACCATGTTGAAATCTTTGCACAGACTACCAAAAAAAAAAAATCAATGGCCAATTTTCTCCTTCAAGTATTATCTCAGGGCCAAATTACACAGGAGGTTGAAAAATCTGTAATCAAACTGAGCACCTTTTGATGGGAGGAATACAGATCTGAGCACACTAAGCTTCTGGGGAGGGAGAGAAGGAAGCACAGTCTTTCATTGGCACTAAAATTGCTACAAGCTTCTCACAGCTTCACTACCCATACAGGATAGGGACAGAAGGACAAAGTGATTGGGGAAGGTTAATTAAATACCCGAGAAAATAAGCATCCCATTTCCTGAGCCACTTTGATAAAAAATACCAGCATGCTGCAAAGTCTCCTAACAAAGCAAGTGACCCTCAAAGACAGATTATTATTTTAATACACATTTTAGATGAATAAAGAAGAGAAATGTATCTGTCTCCATCATTGCAAAAATGTGTCTTTTCAGAAACATCAAATTTCCTCCTCACACTTTTTCTCCGACACACCTCCTTGATGACAGATTCACATCGTTTTTTGCAAAGCTGCTGCTGGGGAACTGATTTTTGAATTAGCAAATGGGGGTGGGGAGAGGAAGAAATAATCTCAGATAAACACAAATTATATAGCCTCAGCCTTTCTTCAGAGGCAGTTTTTCTGGTGCATTAATTGGAAAGAAAATGTCATCCTTCTTTTCTAGCCTCTCTGCTGAAATCTTGAAGGATTTCAGAGAAGGGGAAGGCACAAATCTATGCAGACAAAGCCCCATACATGTATGTCCTTGAGATGCTGTTCTTATTCTATCACAGCACTGACACAGACAGACAAACACACGTACGTATCCAACCGGGCTGAAGGATCAGACCTCTGATTCTCTTTTCCGCTGCTATCAGACAGCTCCAGTTACCAATTCTGAAGATTAAGAGCCCAATTTTGAGATGGAGAGAATGAGTCAAATTTGTAACACATAAATTCCTTTCTCCATTATTTGCTTATTTTTTGGCTTTGTCTATCTTCTTGCCTGATGAAGAGTTTTAGAAAATGCAAAATTGCACATCATTTAATCATCTTGAATTGCCCTAATTAAGATATTGTCCTAATACAGATCTTGGAATAATTATTTGGATTATCCAGAAGCATGTTATTTCCTTGAAATAAAGAGCCACTCTATTCAGAACTACTGACAGGTCCATTTGAAAGCTGTGATAGATTCATCATTCTTAAAAGGAGGCTACTCCAACCCACAAAAGGAGCCAAAGGGGAAATAAAATCAGACAAGAAAATCTCCAGGACTAAGGCTTCAGGTGTGAATCCAAAACCAGTGCACTCAAGAGTGCACTGAGATGTTCATGCATTACCTGTCTACACCTCCTTAACCCAAATCTCTTTGTGCTCTGTGAAGCATCTTTTGGCTTTCAAATCCAGAGCTCTGTAGAGCCTACAAATTGTTATAGGTTTGGCAAATTCTTCTGGTATAGGCTTAAACAAAAGGTATTTTCCTTCAGTGTCTATTTTTTCGCCCTGTTTGGACAATTTTACGTTACCACTTCCTTGAAAACAAAATATTTTTCAAACTTACATACTGTGAACAATCAAATCCTACTTTCCATTGGCAACATTTTCCCTTGCCATTACCAGGATCAGAAATTATGGGTATAAAATGAACCTATTCAGATTTCATTTAAAATATAAGAACATAATTTCCTAAACATAAACATAAACAATAATGGAATAACAGTCTGCTAATAGACACTGGAGGGCTTCCATTTCTATTTAAGTTTTTAAGAAGCTAGACAGTCAATTTTTAAGTATGATTTAATTAGTTAGATTGCAAAATGCAGAGGTTTTGAGTGAAAATTGGACAATTTTGTGAAGAAGACAATCAAAGCCTTTTAATCCTGATAGTTATATGCAACCTCTAGCTTACTTTTTTGCATAACGCTAAATATAATGAAGAAGTTACATTTGGGTAAGCCTGGCACTGAGAATCATTAAAAAATGATTTCCAACCTTTATCACACAAGCATAAACAAGTTTTGAATTTTTTTACCTCCTCCTAATGTACAACCAATCATCTCTTTACCTTATATTGCATCTCTAAACAATAGACAAATCCATAAAGCATCATTTTTAAAATCTCAGCATCAGCCGAAAGTCTATTAAGGCTTAGCAGGAATAATGATATATCTTATTTTAATCTTGATTAAATAAACTAACTTTATATTCCTTCCTTCTAACAGTCTTAATCTTTAGTCCTTTCAAGTAAACTCATAGAATTTAATTTCTTTTTATTTCTTCTTTGTCCCTTCTTACAGGACTTTTCAAAGCTTTGACAATACTCTTTTGTAAGTACAATATAAAAAAAAATCTTGGTCATTCTTTTGGTTTATAATTTTATTTCCCTTTTAATTTTTAAAATATCAATATTTTATATATTTCTGAATGTCCAGTGAGACCTCCTTTTCTGTCATTCTCATAGCCTGTCATTTGAAGATCCACTTTTGATGTCATTTCTGTCCTATCAAATAAAATTTGTTCTTCATCTGCCATTTCTTCAAATCATTTTGGACACAATCTATCCATATAAGCAAACACAGCTATTGACATAGTTGAAATAAACTTCTGATTCCATTCTTCAAAAGTGTCCTTCAGTATTCTCAATATTATGTTTCCCATCATTTTTAATTACCTATTAATCAGTTTTTATATTTTTCTCCTTTAATTACAATCTTTAGTTCCCTCTAGTGTTCAATTTTCAAAATTACTTATCTTTATTTTGTTTTGCAAAAGTCCAAATAATTATATTTCCCACAGGAAGGATTCTTTATAATTAATTTTAAAATATTTTTCCAAGTTTATCTGTACCCTTAATCCATTTATAACTTTCTAAGATCTAAGTCATATTTAGCTTTTTGTTTTTTAAAAAAATATTTACAATTAAATTTTTTCTTCATTAAGGATTGAAGGTAGATTCACCAGCATTTATAGACTTGTTGACCTAAAGATCCCTAATAGCTTAAAAGCAATTAACAAACAATTTCTGAATGTGGGTAGAAAAGGAAGTTTGTGAAGTTAGTGTTCTTTAAAAAATGCTGACCATAGTTTTGATCAAGATGGCTATTCTTGTCATTTCCTAGTGCTCAAAACCTGCTGAGAACTGTATTACAGTTTCCTTGTGAGGAAAAACTGTTCGAAGTGCATGAGGGTGATCTCCTGTCCTCTTTTTGTCTGGAAAGGTTAAGAAGAACCGGTCTACTGACTAGATCTTCATTTTTCACCTTTGTTGTCGGTTCCACTTTTCAGGGAACTGTCTTCAAACTGCCAGTCTGTAACAGTTGATCTTTCTCTAAGCAAACAAGCTAATTTTGCAATTTCCACTACTTCCATCATCTACACTAACAATTCCTCCATTAAAGATATATAAGCGTCCTTCCATTTTTGTGCATATAATCTTATAGCAGTTAAGGTTTCCTCGGTCATGTCTGACTAGCCATGCTCATTTCTGTTTCTTAGCTAGGGAACCAGTGTTGTCCAAAGTCATTTCCATGGTCATGTAGCCAGCAAGACTATGTGCCAAGGCGCATGAAACACTTACCTTCCCACTAAAATGATATCTATTTATCTATTCATATTTGCAAGTTTTCAAACTTTTAGGTGGCAGGAGCTGGGGCAGAAATGGGAACTCACCCCATTGCATGGTACTCAGGTCTTGTACCTGGGCTGTCAACTTTCCAACTGACAAGCTCAGTGTCTTTATTCGCTGGGCCATCGCACCCCATTCACAGAAAAAATCATATATAAAAATAGTTATCATAATTCCTTCTCCAAAAATGGAAAGTAAGACAGTCATCTCTTGGAGGAAAAAGTGGGAAGTCCTTCTGCACAAAACAGATTGGGGATATAAGTGGTTAAACTGGTGCCCTATTAGTTCATACTGTTGAATCATTAGTTGAACTGCTAAATAACACATCTATGTTGCTATATATACGTATATAAAAATATGGACTGAAAAATTATCAGTTACTTATGGAGAATTTTGTCTTACATTTTCTTCCATTCTTTTGATCTTTGAAAACAGATGGATCAACATTTACAAATATATTCAATTTACAAAATACTCACACTGAAAGGAAAATACAGAGTTTGGTATGTATAAGTCTACTCACAGAAGAGGAGGAAAAACTGTGATTTTCTAGAGAGAGAAAGACATCAAATCTCTGCTCTGATCCAAAACACATATATGATCCAAAATATAACTTTTTCCTCCTGAAAAGAATTAAGATCATAACTAAAGGAGTTACTTTAGTTACTAAAGGATGTGTTTATAATGGATTGTGTGAATGCCTTTGGGGAAAGAAGAGAAGAGGGGTTCCTTAGATAACAAACAGACAAGAGAGGAAGGAACTCCCAGTGGCTTAACAGTCAGAAAAAGAAATTTAGGAAGGACCCATTCTAATGGATCAAGCAGCTAAAAGTGGAGTCAGGAGATTTGTACTTTCAGACTTGCAAGTTTCTGTTAATGTAACCTTACAATAAAATAGAATTAGTTTATCTTGTTGTGTTTCCTGTCTGGCTTGCCTAGGACTGCTTACAGTTTTGAAAATATCTGCTTCCTTCTTTCCTGAGCTTCAGTTAATCTGTTTCTAATTTCAACAGACAAAAATGTAACGGGAAACTCTATAGTGTAAACCAGCCTACCAAACTGTCCAAAAGGTCTGCACTATCTATCCTGGAATCAAAAAACAAGAACTTGAATCTTCCAGGGCACTAAGGAATATATACAAATATGAAGTGCTTCCTGGAGATTGTAGCTAAGGAAGGAAAAAGGCACAGGAGATAGGAATTAGGAGAACACCACAGAAGAAAGTTGAAAACACCATGTTTTGAAAACAAAACAGGCAAAGGCTATAATCTAGCCTTCAGGTAAGAAAATTGATACCCCAAACTGGATAGAAGAAAGAAGTGGAATATAGTTAAAAAGAAATATAATGACAGCAAATGCCCTTTGAATCTACACCGGTATACAAAACTGCAATGCACCTCCCAAGTAAAAGTTTGTGAGAGGATCACTGTCTTGTTTATAGTATACTTGGGGGGTGGGAGACAGGTGGCATGCAAGTAGGTGCACATAGTATAAATTTTAACAATTTTTAACGTTTGACTGCTACCGGTATTCTGACTAAAGCCAGCGGAAACTGAAGTAATATGTAGGCCATAGTGACATCCTAAACAAACATTGTAACAAATGTTTTTCTGACATAACACTAACAAAAAGCAGTATTCTGAGTAGGTTACCCAAGGCATGAAAGTTATCCCTGCTAAAACAAGAGGCATTTATATAAGGCAGCATCAAAAATCACATAGATAGATAAGATAAAGTGATTGGTACCATAGTGTTGGATGATAGATCTTTCAGGCTAGGTATTAATCAATGTGCTGTTGAAGATGAGCTAAGGATCTTTTGGAGTATTAAAGGTGTTTAGAACATAATTAGGGTTAAAGTGGGGATATTCAGGTATTTATGTTGTTATGCAGGAAAAAATATCCAAATCTGCAAAGACAGAATTACAGTAGGAATATGAAATGTAAAAAGCATGGGAAAGTTTAACAGAATAAAAAATGAAATAAAATGTGTATTAGTCTTAGAATCAAAGAAATGAAATAGAATGAAGCTGGATACTTCCAGTCAGCATATAGTACTCAGCACACAAATAATATAGAAGAAATAACAAAGCTTTCATAACTGTGAAGGAAACAGCTATGACAATGCTTGGGTATACTTTAGTCAATAACTGAATAAAACCAATTAGACTTCACAGACAAGGCATAGACTTTTAATAGGATGGTCATTCAAGTCTTTGTTACAACCACTGATACAGTTTACACTGATGAGTTTACACTCAAACTTAATCTGAAATTGGCAGTACATGCAAATATGATGTGCTGCTTCTGGCTGGAAATTGAAATACCAACCCTGTAAATAGTAAGAAGGAAAATGTAGTTGAACTATATGGTCTAGAAACCAAAATGAAACAGAATTATTTCTGACCATTATTTTTATCTGCTAAACACAATCTTCAAGCTGTGTGTGCAGCGGTGGGATTCAAGTAATTTAACAACTGGTTCTCTGCCCTAATGATTTCTTCCAACAACCAGTTTTCTAAATTGCTCAGAAAGTTAATAACCGGTTCTCCCAAAGTGGTGCGAACTGGCTGAATCCCACCACTGTGTGTGTATATATATATATATGTGTGTGCATTATGTAAGTAAAGATCACCAGACAGAGTTCACAGAAATCAAATCAATCATACAGTATTATTGGTAATACTGGCTTTAGAAGGAGATGACAAATTGATTATACAGTGTTATAGGTAATAGTTGCTTGCTTTAGCTGGGCAGCTGGAAGACTTTCATTTGTAACAACAAAGATGTGGTCAAGTGTTGTGGAACAGATGGCAAACCTACTATTTTCAAGAACATCAGGATTTGTTTTGAATCTCACAGGAGGAGGAATTTCTACTGAAATATGGCAAGCAACAGAAAAAGAATCAATAAAGGCTGTAACCAAACTATGCCAGAAAACCTGAAGAATGGACAGAGATCAATTGTTTGGAAGAAGTCAATCTACATGTCAATAGTAAAGAAAGGAAACAAACCATATATGATTTTATATAATGCTTATGATCATTCAATACAATTTAGAGCTCTACATCACCTTTCACATGCCTACAGGTCAACCACTCTCTTCTAGCCTAACTCACTTGACAGGGCTGTTGTTATGGGAAAAATAGGAGGAGATAGGAATATTAGATATGTGCACTCTCTGCAGGTTATTCATAAAAATAATAAAAAATAATAAAAAATCTAAAATAAAATTTAAAAATGCATGGAAAAGAAAATGTCAGATGTTCAAACTGATTTTAGAGAAAGCCAAGGAACAAGAGGCCTTATTTTTTCTGTGTGCTAGACAGATAAGAAAGAACATAAAAAGAACTCAAGAATAGCTTCTGCTTTTTAGCATTGAATATGAACAGTAAAAGAAACTATAGTCAAGAAACACGCTGCAGACCTAACATTTGGTAGAGGTGAAGGCCTCTGAAAACATATTCAGATGTGTCTGTTTCTATAGGTTTGGTTTTCGTTGTGATGCTGTATGGAAGCAAAAGCTGGACTTCAAAGAAGCAGGATAGAAAGATGCTTTTGAATGTAAGTGTTGGGGAAGACTCCTGGGAAGACAGGAAAACAAATGTGTAGATCATAGAACAAATTAATCCAGAGTTTTCACTTGAGAGGCAATTGACACGATTCAAATTATCAAATTATAGATACATTATGCAAAGACCTAGCACTCTTGAGAAATCTATAATGTTCAGAAAAGTGGAAGGATAGAAAAGATAACAATGATCAGCAGCAAATTAAATGCACTCACTTAAAGTGGCAATGGGTATGTGGTTGGAAGACTTGAATGGTCAGACTGGGGACAAATCACCCTAGAGAACATTTATGAACCTGATTGCTAAGAGTTATAATGATAATGATACATAATCAATCTAAAGATTGATATTCATATGGTATAAAAAATGATCAGACTGGCCCTTATAAATTAGTGCAGAAACCTAGAAATCAGAGGATATATGTTCTTGGATCCTTTGGTTATGCCTGCTTCAGACAGGCAGAAGATCAGCAGGTTCTGGAGAATCAGTAGCAGAAATTTTGAGTACTTTGGAGAGCTGGCAAATACAACCTCTGGCTAGCCCCAGAGTGGGAAGGGAGGGAATGGAGATTTTGTAATATCCTTCCCCCAGGAGTGGGGAGGGAATGGGGATTTTGCAGTATCCTTCCCCTGCCACGCCCACCAAGCCATACCCATGAAACCGGGAGTAAAAATGGGCCAGAGCAACTACCAGTTTTTTTCTGTCAATCCAATGTGATTGACCGAATCCAAGTGTATGCTGTTTTGAAACAGCATCTCTGGTGCAGTTGCTTCTTCAATTCCTGAAAAAGAACTCTTTTTCTAGACAAAAGTGGAAAGAGAAGTAAATGTTTGCCAAGGGAAACTGCTTATTCCATGTCAAACCCTTGCCCATCTAGCTAAGTAATGTTAACCCCAACAGAAAACAAATTTCAGTGTTTCTGACAGGAGCCCTTAAATGAACAAACTGAAACTGAATCTGGTATACTTTGCATTCAAAAGTACTAGTCTGTGTTCTACTACTATGATATAAATCTGCGCCGTTATATTTCGAGGAATCGGTAAGGACTGGGCCGAGTACGCCGAAGCAATGGTAGCCCTGATTCAACAGCCAATGGCTGTAGTGAACAGTTTGGAGCCCATGGACGAGGGTTGGAAGGAGACAAATAATGCCTCTGTGTGATGAAAGGGAGCTGTGCAAGCAATGTAAATCTTCAGAGCCCTGTGCACATCCAGGGTGTGCCATGTTCTTTCTAGCCGGTGCTGAGGAGAAAGGCAGAAGTTGGGAAGAACCAGTTCCTGCGACCTGTGGAAAACTGAGTTGATCTTAGGTATAAATGCCGGGTCAAAATGCAGGACCACTCTGTCCACATGAAAGATGCACAGATCCTTACGGATTGACAGGGCTGCCAACTCCGAAATCCGGTGAGCAGAAGTGATAGCAACTAAGAAGGAAACCTTGAATGAGAGAAATTTAAGGTCCACCTCATGGAGAGGCTCAAAAGGTGGCCTGGTGAGAGCAGCTAAAACTTTGTTAAGATCCCACGTAGGAAACTTGCGGATGACCGGAGGACGGAGGTTTGTTGCTCCACGTAAGAAACTGTGAGAGAGAGACTGCTGATGAGTAAAACAGAATAGATGAAATAGCCAATACTTGCCTCTGTAGAGTATTAGGCGAGAGACCTGAAGAAAAACCATTCTGAAGAAATGCCAGGACCTGTACTACAGAGGTAGGAATGATTTTACGCCATCTACACCAGTTGGAGAAGCCTTCCACATGGCGTCGTAAATACAAGTCGTAGATGGGCGGCGAGAAGCCTGGATAGTTGTGATGATCTCCGGCGGCACCAGAGCTTCCATTAAGAGGAACTGCTCAATCTCCAGATGGCTAGCTGGAAGGATTGAGGGTCTGGATGAATAAGCTGTCCTTGAAGGAGCGATATCTGGCCATCAGGAATCCTCCAGGGAGGGACAATGGACAGAGCCACCTGGTCTGCAAACCACGGATGTCGAGGCCAGTGAGGAGCCAGCAGAATGAGCTCTGCCTTCTCCCTGATGAGTTTCCTGATTACCTTGGCTATGATAGGGAACGGAGGGAAAGCATAGAGAAGAACCCCTGGAGGCCACAGGCTGCATAAGGCATCCACCGCTTCCGCTCCCGGGAAAGGGAAGTGGGAGAAGCAATGGGGGAGTTGATGATTGTGTTCTGAGGCAAACAGATCTACCAGAGGAGTCCCGAACCTCCTGGTCAGTTCCTGGAACAGAAGAGGATGCAGGCTCCACTCCGCTGGGTCAATTGGATTGCAGCTGAGAGAATCTGCCTGCACATTGGCCACGCCCGATATATGTTCTGCACAAAAAGACATTAGATGGGCCTCCACCCCGAGCCCCAGGCGAAGAGCCTCCTGCAGAAGCCCCCTCGAGTGGGTCTTCCCTTGCCTGTTGATGTGCGCTTTGGTAGTTATGTTGTCGGTGAGCACGAGGACATCCCTGCCAAGAACATGGGACTCTAATTTCTGAAGGGAGAGATAGACTGCTCTCATTTCTAGCAGGTTGAGGTTGAGGTCGCACTCCTGAGGGGACCACCTGCCTTGAGCCATGTGGGTTCCTAGATGAGCCCCCCAACCTACCAGGCTGGCATCCGTCATGATAACAACTCTGTGAGGTTCTTGGAAAGTGCAGCCCTTGGAGACCTGTACTGGGTTCCACCATCTGAGAGACTCGACGACGGTCGAAGGAAGGGAAAGGAGGAAGGTTGAGGGATTGTTGAGGTTTTGTTGAAAGGGAAGAAGAAACCACTGTAATTCCCTGCTACGAAGACGAGACCAGGATACTATACCATTAGAGGACAGCATTTTGCCCAATAAACTTGACAAACCCAGAAAGGAAGCAGAGTTCCGATGGATAAAATGGTGGGCCAGACTAGTGAGACTATCTTGATGCTCCTGAGATAGGAACACTTTGGAGGCAACTGCATCAATTACGGACCCCAGATGCTGGAGACGGGTCGAGGGGGTCAAATTGTTCTTCTTCCAGTTAATGGAAAAGCCATTAGCCCTCAAAATTTGAATGGATGTGGCAACATCCCAACAAGCCTTAATCTCAGATTAGGAAAGGATGAGGATATCATCCAGGTAAAAAAGAATCCTAACAGGGATGGATGAAATATGACCAATGAGAGCAGCCATGACTTTTGTGAATGAATGAGGCGCTGAGGATAGTCCAAATGGAAGGGCCCTGTATTGAAAATGTTTTGTTACCATTGTAACAAAACCAGAGGAATTTACGATGAACTGGAAGAATCAGGATATGCAAATAACCTCCGTTAGTTCAATCAAAAACATGAAGTCTCCCAGTCTAATGGCAAAAAGAATGGTTTGGAGAGATTGCATTTTGAACCAGTGGTAAATGACATACTGGTTCAAGGATTTAAGATCTAGAATAGCCCTCCAATCCCCCGAAGATTTCTGCACTAGGAATAAATGAGAGTAAAATCCCTGTCCCCATTGGAGAGAGAGGACCGGCTGAATGGCCTTGATCTGTAAGAGGTGATCAATAGCGGCATCTACACGGGCTCGTTTGTTCCTGTCCAATGACCTAGGACAGCACAGAAAATAGTTGGGGGGAGCGGAGCAAAACTTGAGAGCTAGGCCGAATCAAATTGTGTCCTTAACCCAGGAATCAGAAATAGTGGCATTCCACTTGTCGGCAAAAAAAGGTAATCTGCTGCCAATCATAGAATCTAGAGGAGAATTAACGGGCACGGCAAAAAGGCTGGCCCCTGGAGCCTCGAAATGGCCTCCTGAAGGAGAACCTGTACTCATGTCTAACCCGAGTGTCCAGCTGTTGAGATCCCCTCTGTTGAAAAGAACGCTGGGAGGCTGCTGGTAGAAGCTGAAGTCTTGGCCACGAAAGGTTCCTGAACGAAAGGAGCTTTGAGGACGGGCCTCCAACCTTCTGGAAAGGGAAGGTAAGATCTTTCAATGATCCTTAGTCTTGACCAGGAGCGGTTCCAGAGGAGCTCCAAACAACTTGTCGCCCTGAAAAGGAGAAGAAGCCAGACGCCATTTAGCCCTTTGATCAGCATTCCAATTCCTGAGCCAGAGGAGGCATCTGGAAGTCACCGAAGAACCAATTGCTTTGGCAGAAAACCTGGCACCATTGAGAGTGGCATCAGCTGAGAATTCTACAGCTGCCAAAATTTTATTTAAGTCTTGGTGTGACCGCAGATCAGTTGCTGGAATCCTCTCCTGGAGTTGTTTCAGCCACAGAATAGTTGCGCGGTTGAAAAAAGAGGCCGTAGAAGAAGCCTGTACCGCCCACACAGAGGACTGATGACCCTTGATAAGATTTCTCTCAGCCCTCCTCTCTTCAGGGCGCAAGGCCTCTTCCGCTGGACCTGAAACAAGAGATGATGATGACAAGGCTACTATAGGAGCATCCACAGCAGGAACCTGTAATAAATTAGAGACATCAGTTGCCAAATTGTAGAAGTGTTTATCCAATGAGTTAGGGAGAGTACCAGTCCTGGGAAAGGACCATTGTCTCTGCATTACATCTGAAAACAGTTTAAGAGCTGGAACAACCTCTGTGAGGTTGAACTGTGAATTGTGGGCTCCAGAAAAACTGATGTAGTTGGATCAGAAGACAAAGAAATTGGATCCGACCTAGAGCTGGGAGAACCCAGACGAGTAGTAGTTTGAGCTTTGAACAACAATGATCTAAACATCTGAGGTCTGAATAAACCTACAAATGAGGGTTGATCTAGCTCTAGGACCTCATCCTTAGAGAGTTCCTGGTCAGGAATGATCTCTCCTTCCGAGAGAGAATCCTGGCTGTCAGAATGAGGAGAAGTATGAATTTCTTGATGAACTTCAGGCTCTCTAGATACCTGAGGCCTATGTGAATGACTATGGTGGCTCTCTAAGTCAGAGGCTTCAGAAGAGGCCCGTTGAGAAATACCTTCAGCAATGCCTTGGCAAATGGCAGTAGATATAAGAGATGCCAGAACAGGAGAAATTTCTGGAATAGCTTGGTCTGTTCTAGAGTGGTCCCCCCCACCCCCAAGAGGTAGAAGCAGCAGTGGCAGGCTCTGCTTGGGAAATATTGTGATCCTCAGAAATAATGTGGCCAGAACATGTTGCAGAAATAGGAAACACTGATGAGGCATCAGCTGCACCAGAACATTCATGTAGAGACCTATCTGGAGAGAGAGAGGGAGTATGTAAAGAGAGAGGGAGCCTGTAAAACAATAGGTTGAATTCCTGAGGTTGAGGTGGCTAAGGGAGGGGGAGAAGCCTGGATCTGGCCTAGGGCAGCAACATTCTTAGCTTGGGCTTTTTGAAATGCCCTTTCAATAGCTCTATGGCGTCTTTCTTCATCCCTGGAGGCCTTAGAGAGGGATGCAGGCCTTGGGAGCAGAAGGGCGAGATATTTTAGGAATCTTGTGGTGGTGAGATGAGCCACCCTCACCTGGGTCAGCGCCATGCTGGCTCTTCCCCTTGGATGACTTACAGGAAGCCTTAGACTTTGTAGCGTCGGCCATTTTGAAATATTTAAACCGGAGTTTCTGAAATAGCTTAGGCCTAAGAGGCCTCAATTAAAATCTACAAGTCAATACAATCAGAAATGTTCTCAGTATTTCACTCTAATCTCCCAAATACTTGCGATTGTAAATCCTCTTGGGAAGAGAAGGAATCGCTAGCCGTCCGGCCTGGTGCGATCAAAAATTGTGTGGTAATTCCTTCGCGCCAAGTCAGATTCAGAGCAAAAGCCTTCCAAGCAGCAGTCTGCCCATATCAAAAAAGATACGAATTTTTAAACTTGGGGACTCAACAAGCGCCACGGAGCAAGCTCGTGGGCGCTGTACAAAGGACCTGCCGGCCGGCAGTCCTAAGCTGCTCCTGCGGCTCTGAGCAGTATCAGGCAAAGCCCTTCATGCTCTCAATAAAGACTGACAAATAAACAAAGAAAAGGAAAATAAAGTAGCAGAAAAAAACCTTCTAACTAACAATATGCAATATCAATTACAGACACGACTGTCCCAGAGAAGACCGAGTCGAAAAACTGGACTACACAGGAAGAGGTGGGACTTAAGAACTTTCAGCAGACCTGGTCCCATTGGAGCAAGTTTGTGTCACTCCCAGGCATGACTGCCATGCCTGCCGTTATGAGAATAAGGCATCCACTCTTAGGAATGGACTGTTTTCTGTGTTTATTTACTTATATTAATAACCTACATTGCTTCTCCAACTGCAAATGAATATTAATATTAGGAATTGCTGACTGAAGAAACACTGGATATATTCCAGAAAAAGCAAATAACAGCTCCAGTGAGTGATAAAGACTCAGTTATGATCTGAGTCCTAGTTTTAGAGAACTTAAAAGTTCAGTAGGTGTTTGGCCACACACATGCAGCAGAGCTTTTCCTGGAATATCTATATTGAGCCTTAGCTTAACCAGAGCCTTAGATCTAAAAGTGAAGGAGCTTTCTGATCATGTTTAAACTGGTGACTGCTATGGACCTCTTTTAAGAGTAGAGGACTGGCTAAAATGATCTAACATAAGTACCTTATGAATCTGTATATTCCTAAATATGTTTGCTCTTTTGCACTAGTGATACTTGTGAAACCTCAGCTGACCATAGAGATGGCGCAAGTACTATCACTCTTAAGTGCCTTTCTCTGTTTCTTTTTCTTCCACTGAACCATACCTGATTCCTGGAGACTGCTTGGAAAAGTCCCTACTGTTTCCTTGGCAAGATTTTTTAGAAGGGGTTTGCCATTGCCGCCTTCTTAGGGCTCAGAGAAAGTGATTTCTCCCTGACTCACAGGGGGATAAGAGGGAGGAGGGGAAAATACAATCATTTAAAAGATTACGTTACTGTAGTTTATTGCAAAAAGTTTTAATCTTCTTGTGGGGTGTATTTCCTGATCTGGATAACTGTGAAGGTGTGACAATCAAGAAGCTGAGAGCAATGAAACAGATAGGTAGAAGGCTTTAGTGTAAGTGGAAGAACTGCTGGAACGGAACAGATTGAACAAATAATGGGGCCCTCCTAAGGACCATCTGAATCTTGACTTTGTGGTAATGGCTACAGTAAAGGGGGTCTTTTCTGCCTCTATTTATATGCACACAACAGGAAAGCAATACTTTCCCATACTGGGTAACATCCTTTACATTAAGATGTTGAGCAAGGGGAGTTAGAACATAGTTAGAGACTTGCTGTGAGCAATTTCCACTTTTCTTTCAAGACAAAGTCAGTCTGATGCACCTCAGTCTAGACTCCAGCTTTGCAGCATGACATACTGTGAAAACCTGGGAACTGTGTAATGTTCATATGGATTCGATTCAGTGTGTAGATATTGGTGACATGGACAGTGTATATGGAGGATAGGGTGCTTACTTAGTTCATCCCTCCCAACTGATTATGTTAAGATTAAAGAAGGCGATCAAAACCTCTTGTGTTCCCCAGCTTGCCTGATTAATGGAGGTGATTATACAACCACTATTTAAAAAGTCATTCCTTGAGCCCTTTTAGAACAGGCTCAAAAATTTCATTTTATGCAAAAGGGTCAAGGAATGCCGTTCTCAAAATTACAGAGGTATCTGGATGAAATATATTATTTGAGCCTTTTCCAATCAGGATTTCATTTGGTCACCTTGATAGATGATTCAAAAAGAAAGTTACTTGTCCTATATCTTTTTTATACCATCCAACACAGTATCTTTCTGGGCCACATGGTAGAGGCTGACTTCTAGAGCCAATGGTTCAAATCTCTCCTATCAGATGTACCCAGAAGGGATACGTTGGGGAATGTTTAGTTTTTAGGTTGTTGATCGGTGGTTTCCTACAGGGTTCAGTCTTGTTCTTATATTAGTTAAAATCTTCATGAAAATTTAGAGATATTTGGAGCTTTGGAGTGGGATGTCATCAGTATGCTGATGATATCCAGCTCTACTGATCCTTATCAGCCACCTGCATGGAGGAAAAGAGTACCCTTGAACATTTCCTTATCTCGATAATGAGCTAGTTGGGGAAGAACAACCTGAAATTAAATTCAGACAATAGAAGTGCTATTGGAAAGAAGAAAACCGCCCTTGGGAATTGAAGTGAAACTTGTTTGGACAGGGTTTTACTTCCTCAGAAAGAAGAAGCTTGTAGTTGGGGTACTTCTTGACCCATAGTTATCAATGGATTTGCAGGTGATAGCTCTGGAAAATTCGTTGCACAGCTACTGTATGTGTCTAACTTCCATCTTTTCTAATCTGATCAGACTTTACATAAATTATCTATACCTTGGTTTACCTTAACTATTGGAAACTGATCTATATGGAGCTGTACTTGAAAAGTGTCCAGAAATTGCAATTGTGAAAAAACATGCATAGTACTGGTACTCCATAATACTTGGATACTAATAATTTGCATTGGCTACTAATTGCTTACTTAGCACATTTAAACTACTGGTATTAATCTTTAAAGCCTGAAATGGCTTACGGTTTGGCTGAAGGAACATTTCTCCCACTATGAACCTGCCCAATTGCTTAGCAGGAAACATGATTTTAAACATACCTTTGCTGCTGGAAGCTTGGCTACCTGGGTAAGTATCTTGAGATGTATTTGTCCCCCCTTTTAAAACTATTTGAGAAAATGGTAAAAATACACATTGTCTGCCAAACATTTAACAATAAAGCAATGTTAAGCATAAACAATGTTAAGCATAATTTGTTTTCCATTTAATTTTTCTTGGAACTCTCTAAAATTTCAGATCCTCTTCTTTTGGAGTAAATATGATTATTTCTAGGAAACCTATTAAAATCCAAGATTCCTTATGTTAATAATTCAGGAGCAAACTCCATTGATGAGAGATCTATTCTCAACTGCACAAAAAGGAGACCCTGGAAATTCTTGAAGCAATGGGATAGTGCCCCAGGTTTTGAATGAAATTTATGTCCACTGATAAACCTCATACAGTTCTAAAACTTTCAACATTCACTGGAACTAGCAGATCAAACTTCTGATTTATCACCGCTGAAGAATGCAGCTCTGTGACAAGTATATAATGTGAAGCTCATCAGAACAGAGGAACAAGTTTAATCTTGACCGGGGGGTGGGGGGCAAAGAAGCTCAAAAGAAGAAAATTGTCCAATTCAAGCTCTGCCTTTACTAGTTCCTGCAGCAATATTGGTCTTTGTTTACACAGATTTGTTTTTGTGAGAATCAGGAAGACAAAGAATAATAGACTTCATAAGAAAATAAAGGACTATCCCATTCTTTTGAGGGCCAGTGATCAAGGACACAATTCTAAGCCAGGAAGAGTTTAATCTGTAAATTATAACCTTCTCAACTTGTTACAGCCAAGAGATAGTAGATAGAAAGAAGACAAAAGACAGGTAGATTAAACTGGTATTTTGAATGACATATACAAACTACTTCAAGCAAATCAAACAAGGCTTTTATGTCAGACTGTTAGAAGTTGAAAGGAATACCAGTAACATGCAAAAATATTGGATCCCACTGCTCAGATCCTCTAATCTTTATTTTCTTAACTAAGCAAAACTGTCCATATTGAAATAGTTAGCAGTTAAATTCTTGGTCCAGGGATCTATTTATGTTAATACTGCCCCGGGGATTTATTTATTTACATTTATATTATTTAATTTAATTTATAGCTCACTCAACTTCATTCTCAAATACTTTTTCTGAGGATGCCTCATTAAGAAGCTAACATGAGCAACCAGAAACTCAACATTTCCAATAAATATTCTCTTTGGGTGTCTAAGTAAAGCCCACACTGGTGTGATTCATTAATTTAAATATGCCCATCACTGTTAAAATGTAGAATCTGGTCCATCTTGAACGTTCAGGATGAGAAACGATTAAATGAGTATACAAATCCCAATATAAAACAATAACATGTAACTCTGATGCAATCAATCTTCCCCAAGGCCTTTGGCAACTTATCCGGAGCCTCCCTTGATTGGCTCTCATATACACATTTATATACAAAAATAAAGACAAAATTACCTTTTCTTACTTGCTTAGGCACAAAAAAGACAATCATTCTCCCAAGTAGTATTACATGTCAAAACATTCCAGAAATTTAGGCATTTCAGATAAGAGTGATTACAAAAATAACAAAGTCTTACGGCATCTTCAAGACCAAAACATGTTGAATAAACTTTTGCAGAGTAATAGAATTCATCAAAACATTAGTTATTATGCTATTCTCAGTTGTATATATGAACATCAAGTGTATAAAGTACATAAATATAAACAACAGCTTGAATGACAATATTTTCTTCTGCGCGAGTATCTTTTTAATGGATGATCACTTGAGGATTATTGCCAGCCTCCAGATATGCTGAAACTAAATTCCCAGCAATATAAGCCTAGCCATGTTGGCTGGTTAAGTCAGGAATTTTGGTTCCAATACGACCTGATGGCTACAAACTGTGAAAATTGCTTTATGGCTATTAAATCAGAACTGAAAACATTTTTTTCTAACAGAAATAGTCACATATGCTCCTACTAATAGTCCCATATTTGTGGTTTTGGGTCATGCTGAAAAGCTGGAGGAACTGTTGGTTTTTTAAGACCATGCTAATGTTAACACTAGAAGGAATTGGTGAATCAAACTTTTTCCAGCTGATAGCATAGACAAACATTTTGCTTTCTGAGGTGTCCCAGAATGCAGGGAGTCAAGTTCCCAAACATCTGAGTATGAACACCAATAGTTCATTTCATGAGAAGAATCAGGGAGAATACACCCAAGTTGATGTCATGCATTCAGAACCAAAGTCTTTTTGATCTTAACATTCATTTCTCCATTTGAATTATGGGCAATTTTTTATGTACCATAAGAGTGAAAGGAATTAAGCCTCCCTCTCTCCTCAATTTTAAAATCCACAAAGCTGTGTCCACACACAGGACATAAAACTGGAGCTCTCTATATCAGGACTAATAAATGGCACTCACATGACTTCTATTTCAACAAAAGTCCTTGTTGCCATTGTTCTCAAAGAATCTGGAAGACCAACAGAAAGAGAAGATAAGGGGAAAATGGAGGTGAGGCAGACAGATCTCTTCACTGTAAATCTGGCCCACACTAAAACAAGGAAAAACATTAAATAACATTTCTTTTGCTATAACTGCTCAACTTAGGGTTTACTTCAAATTGCACCTTTGGCCCCAACCGAAAGAAATGGAAGACTCCAAATTAGGTGATTTACTAAAATAGCTCAAATGAGGTTGCTATGTGGATTAAGCATTTCAAAGACACTTTTAATATTTATTATGGATGTTTACCCTATAGCCTCAGAAGGTAAGTGCTCATACCTTTGGGACTTGGGGGCAGTGTTTAATCTCTTAAGTTTTAATATAAGGGAATGGGAAAACTGTTAAAAATATGAATTATACTAATTGCATTTACTTAGATTTAATTAATTTTTTTGTTACATCAAAGCAAATTAATTATTGGTCCTGTCCTCTCTCACTCTTTGGAGGAAGTTCTTTGATATATCACCCTAAATCAAGTGCACTCAAAGAACGCTAAAAATTTGTGTACTTTTGGAGCAAACAGATTCCATAAGACTACCATAGAAAATAAAGGTAAAGATTCCCCTTGCACATATGTGCTAGTTGTTTCTGACTCTAGGGGGCGGTGCTCATAGTTGGGACAAGTAACGGGAGCTCACCCCGTTATGTGGCACTAGGGATTTGGACCACTGAACTACTGACCTTTCAATCGAAAAGCTCGGTGTCTTAGCCACTGAGCCACTGTGTCCCCAAGACTAATATATAAGACTACCATACAACTTAGTAAAAATACATATTCAGCCTTTGGTAATCTAAATTTAAAGCAATCCAATATCAATCACATATTTAGATCATGCTAGGTGGATTCAGAAGGGTTAAAGCACAAGGTTACCAATTTTGAAAGAGCTTGCTACTGCTCTCTGTACATGTAAAAATAAAGATTTGGGAGGGGGGAAATAGGGCAAGTTTAAAATTAGTAACACATTTCCTATGGATATGAAGAGCAAAATAACGAAGAAAATCTAATCCTACTTTGTTCCTTTTGTCTTGTGTTATTTCCTTGCTTTAAAATATTTTTAGCACTTGGTAAATCACCCAGAATTGTGTGGCATGTAAATTTTAATAATAAGTAATAAATAAAATTATAAATATAACACCAATTAAAAAAAGAAACCATGGACTAGTTAACAGCAAAAGGAAATGCAACCAACTGTCCACAAACAAGGAACTGTATGACAAAATAGCAAGAATGGCGCATTGGAAGATCTGCAGAAAATATAATTTGCCTGCAAGCAGGAACAAGTAGAACCTCAAAATAGACAAACAGAAAATGAAGAAACTAAAGTGCTTTGGGACTTTAGAATTCAGACAGACAAGCACCTGACACACTCCAGACTTAATAACTGTGGATAAAAAAGACAAAAAGTCTGGGTAGTAGCCATGGCAGTACCTGAAGATAGCAGAAGAAAAAGAACAGGAGAAAGTCACAAAATATAAAGACAGCAAAGACAGCAGAAGCAGAATGGCTGTGGTAAAAGAAAGCAAAGGAAGTACCAATAGTAATTAGTGCTTTGGGTGCAACCCCAAAACATCTGGGCACTTCTTGACAAAGCCACCATCAGTTAATTGCAAAAGTCAGATTTATTAGAACAGCTTACATCATGTGACTGACTATACCAGGGGTGGGTTCTAGTTACCTTTACTACTGGTTTGCAATGGGGCTGCGCTCTTCTGCACAAGCGCAGAAGCTTCTGCGCTTATGCAGAAGCGTTTTGATGACATCAGGGTCAGTGGGCAGAGCCTCCCGCTGGTTTTACTACCAGCTCTATAGAACTGGTGCGAACTGGGGGCAACCCACACTGGACTTTACCTTTAATACCATTAAACAACATCTGACTAGCATCCCAGGTCCTTGGAAAGACTCAATAGGTGGGTTAAAATGCCAAATCCAGTCTAAACGTTTGGCTGGCTGTGTAACTATCATAACACAAGTAGTCCTCGACTTACAACCAGAATTGACCCCAAAATTTCTATTGTTAAGTGAAACATTTGTTGAGTTTTAGCCCATTTTATGACTTTTCTTGCCACAGTTGTTAATTTATAGTTTAATTATAGTTGTTAAATTAATTAATAACATTATAGTTGTTAGTTAGTGACACAATGGTTAAGTGAATCTGGCTTCCCCACTGACTTTGTCAAAAGTTCGCAAAAGATGATCACATGACCCCAAGGACACTGCAACTGTTGTAAATATGAGTCAGCTGTCAAGCGCCTGAATTTTGATCACATGACGATGGGGATGCTGTAAGTGTGTAAAATGTCACTTTTTTCACTGCCATTGTAATTTTTATTCTTCAGAAATTAAAATCAGAAATGTTGAGGGCTCCTCTCCAAAATGGATTACTTCATTATTACATTTGAAAGTTTAAACAAGAACAATAATGTACTGCTACTACATTACAATTAAAATATGCTAAGAATAAAAGATCTGGAGATAGCTCAATCAGATTCTATGACAATAAACCCTAGTAACCTCTAGATTGGGTTACTCTACATGGGGCTGCCCTTGAAGATCATTCAGAAACTTCAGCTGCTGCAGTGTGATAATACAGCCATCCAAAAGGCCTGCTTTTCAGCATACGTGACATCAATACTCTATGAGCTGCACTGGTTACTGGTGTGTATCTGAGTGCAATTTAAGGTGCTGATGGTTGCCTTTAAAGACCTTCATGGTTTGGGATTAGGTTACAAGATCATCTCTCACCTATTATTTCTCCTTTTCTCATTCAGTCCATTAGGAAGGTCATACTCTGGATGCAATCAGCTAAGAAATCTTGGATGGCAGGGCCTTTTCTGTCATGGCACCTATCCTCTGGAATATCATCCCTCTGGAGAACAGATTGGTCCCATCTCTGTTGGCCTTTCAAAGGGTCCTGAGAATGTGGTTCTGTGCTTGAGCCTGAAACCCCAAGTGTGCTCAGGTCTCAGAGCTCAGGTCTTGTTTATGCTCAATGTTTCATCATCACTTACATATTTTTTTCAGATACTGTTTTATATTTCTTGTATATGCTTTTTATCATTTTTAATATTGTCCCCTTTCTAAAGTCATGTGTTTGAGATGGGCAGCTATCTAAATCTATTAAAAAAAGTAATTAAAAAGAAAAGATTTATAATTTTGGTTTAGGATATTGTGTGAATCCAGCCACTGCAATTTCTAAACATTACTTATGGCTCATCATCTCAATAGATGGCAGCATTTCAGAAGCTAAGCAAGATGAGACTTGGTTAATATATGGTTGGGAGACTAGCAGACAATTCCAAGACTATAGGAAAGAAATAATAAAATATAACCCAGAAGAAGGCAATGACAAACCACTTTCATATCACTGATAGGAAAACTGGATAGATATGTGTCCATGCAGTCATAAAGAGTAGAGTAGGATTTATGAATCTAGATAATTATAATTTGCATTAGCAAGCTATGGTTAGCTCAATGGGAATATCCAATTTTTGGCTGCAGCAGTGTTATAAGTACTCTTGATTTTACTGCAGTTAGTTCCCTGAGCACAGAATGATACCTTCCTGAGAATAACCCATACTGAGCTTACCAGGCTATTACTGAAGATGTTGCTATTTGGAAACTTGCTAACTTGCCAAATATTAAAACAGGACTACTTGGAAGAGTGAGCTGGACTAGAACTAGAATTTGGGGATTTAAAAAAAATAAAACTCATAAGCATGAGAAGAATTTAATATCTATATCTAACCTCTATCATATATATCTGTCTCAAAATGATTTGAGTGAAATATGAATAGCTGCAAGAATACAGAAATCAAAGTATCAGGCAAAGGTATAGTACTGCCTACTACATCCTTGACCCCACCTTTTTCAGTTTTTGTATGGTTGTCATTGTACATGAATACAATTATGAAATACAGTTCCCTACACCACACACACACACACACACAGAGAGAGAGAGAGAGAGAGAGAGAGAGAGAGAGAAGGTGGGGTTGAGAATGCAGTAGGTATACTGTACCTTTCCCTGATATTTTGATTCCTGCATTCTTGTAGCAGTCCATATCATTTCTTTGGCCAATGAGAAAAAGCTTATTGTGCAAAAACACTTTTACCCCCCCCCCCCCCCATAAAGTCTGACTGTAACCAATTTGATGTGGAATACATATATATCACTAGGCTGCTAAAAAAAAATCTCTAGATTGATAAGAAAATTCCTTTCAGATTTGTAGGATTGCTAGTTTAATTTGAAGGTATCTTTTGTTTATTATTATTATTAATTTTGCCTAAGGAAGAAAGTTGTTACCTTAGAGAATTGTGTGCATAATTTTTAAAAAATATTTGGGGTGGTGGTCAATTATTAAGTCAACACATTTGTTTTGCAAAGCACATGTATACATTCACAACTCTATGATCCATTATCCTAACCTAAAGCTGATACGATTAAAGATACCATTTTATCTATGTTGTTCTTTTGTCAAATTATGTATATTTTATGCACATTTGTTTAACGATGTCATTGCACCAATGTCAATGCTTGCTGCTCTTCCCACTGCTTTCTTTGAATTTTTTTCGACAACATGGATGATTCTAAATGTGGATGAAGTACTGACACAAGGATGTCAGAATGGTTTTCTACAATACATCCATCCTTTTCTTTTTTTTAGAACATGAACTACATCACATTATAAATTATTTTTCTTTGAACATGTCAGAATACAAATACCACATCCAGGGAATGGAAAACTAGGTGCATACTACTGCAGCTTTGCTTGGGTATCAGCCAGATACATTTAGAGAGAAGAGATATACATTCCATGGCTGACTGGCTGAAAGCAGCTTTTCTTATAATATTCTAACTATAATTTGGGCCTTTAGCAGAACAGATCCATGGATAAATCCCATAGCTCATGAAAACTGCTAAACCATTTTAGTTTAAAATTTATATAGAAAATTATGTCTATGTACTTTGGCATGATCATTTTGTTCCAATGGCAACTTGCCATTAAATATCTGTACACCACAAATGAAACTTTCTGAATAATATTGCAATCATTGCGAAATATTTTTTAATCTAAGACTATTTAGAAAAAAAGGTATTCTCGTTTTTTATTTCACTAAAGAAAGAAGCATGTCTTCATCTGCACCCAACCTATTCCTAATTAAAAAAAAAAGAATTAAAAAATTGCATTTTTTCCTAGGGTATGTTTCTCTACAAGAAGGGAACAAGAGAAAGCTAAATACAACAGAAACAAATATTTCCAGATGCATCACTTCTGAATTGGATATACATTCCAGAAATATAAGAAAAGACCATTTTACGTCAGAATGGGATAGGCAGCATACATAACATTTTGGATTATTAAAAAAAAATATTAAAGCCATCCATGCGAGACAACTGATGTGCTACACCGCTGCTAGTGAAAAATTCTGCTGTCTGAAGGACCTAAATGAAGATGGTTAAGTTTCTTAGACCACACATTCTTACAAAATACATCTTGCCCAATCTGGGCTGAAGATGTCCTTAATAATATAAAATTAGCACAAGCAGAAGGAAGACTGAGGGAAGAGTAATTGTTTTGTATTGTTTTCCCTGTACAACATACACTACCCACGAACTGTCTAGCTGCCTTTCAAACCTTCACAGCAATAGCAAGGAATTGGACTGAAATTTCACAATTTCTTCACAGCAATGAAAGGAATACTTGGTCCGTAGCCTACTAAACAATCCCGTCCATCCTGAATATGTTGCTTCAGATGGACTTACGTAGTCACAGAAGTCTGAAAAAGGAAAAACGGAATTTGAATCTTCAAACTGTTTTATCATGATTTGCCTTGACTGGTTTGATCTCCTTCTAGACTGCTGTTGTATGTCTGCACCCAGGCACATAGGAATGTACATTTGTACCCAGAAATGATGGGGGAGTATCATTTCATTCCAAGCCAAATAATCAGTACATTATTCTAATCACCATCACCAAAATACCCTAGCCTCTGCCCACAAAAGAAGCAGGAGTAGATACTGCAGAATCTTCCTCATACGTATGCAGAGAAAACACCGGCGCAAAGAGTAGTTGAGGTTGCCAGCTTTTCTTTTGATTTCTCTAGCACGGCAGTCTGTCTTAGTCAGACAAAAGCCCCACAAATGGTACTTGTAATCAAGATTTGAAAAGGCTAGAACGTACAATTTCTTTACAAAAGAGGGTTTTGAAAAAAGAGTTCAACGAAAGTGACCCAACCCGTTCCGTTTCACGAGAAAAAATTGGCCTGTCATTAAATGGAGGGAAACAGAGAGAAAATTCCTATGCTTCCTATTCTAGAACGTCTTTTTTTTTTAATCTGTACTGAAAAAAACCAAATATTTAAAAAATATTCTTTGGGCTGTTTTACCCTAAATTTGCTATATTTTAGGAAGAATTGTTTATTTCTAAATTGGATATGGATGTAAAATATTTGCTATTATTTTGATTTATAACCAATATAAAATGTTCTTCATTAGAAGAACACCTAAAATTATTTTTATACATTCTGTAAACTATAAATACATATTTTTTTCTGTTCTACTTTGTTTTTTAAAAAAATAGTCTATTTCTACTGCTATCGTGGTTTCAGCTCAAGGCCCAAGAAAGTAAGAAGGCAATGATTAAGGCAGAGAAACG
The DNA here is from genome assembly GCA_038048745.1 of Coluber constrictor foxii. NCBI lineage: Eukaryota > Metazoa > Chordata > Lepidosauria > Squamata > Colubridae > Coluber > Coluber constrictor. The sequence continues at coordinate 81,023,484 of CM075961.1, forward strand.
GGGAATGAAAATAGGGAACTCCCCCCTCCCCAAAAAAAGAGAGAGAGAGAGAGAGAGAAGGGGAAAGGAAAGAATAATAAAAATCTAAGGTTTATAAAAAGGATACAAAAGATATTACCCAAGTCCTGACAACCATAACTCAGCAAAATTGAAACACCTACATCCTTGTGCATCAAAATTACAAGTTGACTTTTTCAATAGATCTAAGCATGCCAAATATTCTTGCAAATATTTTCACCTATACTTAAATTAAGTCCCTTAAGTTTGCCAGTGATTTTCAGGGTTCTGTCTTGCTGCATTTTAAGAAATGCTGGAACATTTATGAAACTGATACAAGACAGCTGAATCCAATCAAAAGTCAACTTGATTTTGCCCTCGATATGTAATGCACAGCTGCATGAATTGCATAAAAAGGAGGTTCAGGGCAGAAATAAATTTTTTGGGTATCAAAACCCTAGAATAAATAAAATATCCCTTTTCCCAGCAACAGTCCGTTTTGTCCTTCTTTTGCTTCAGCTGCTTAAGCAGATACTTTGATTTAATAGCAGGTTTAACTACAACAAACCCAGCTTTGAGAATGATGAAAGAGCCCTTTTCTTCCGCATATTTAGAGACATATTGTTTATCGGATGCCACCTGCACCTTTATACAAATACTTCTGCCAGGATCAAAGAGTACCAGCTTAGTCTTTCAGCAAGATTGCAAAGCAGGTGAAAACGTCTATGCCTTCTCATACTACGAAGCCTCTACATCATATACAGACACACATGGGGGAGTAAAAGATTGCTCATTGAAATAAAAGTGATGCTGATTCCCATCCAGAGAGGGTGGGGGTGGGGCGGGGGTGGAGAAAGAGGCATATGCACATTTAATCCAAAGGGCACAAAAGCAGAAGGCAATGAAAGTAAGTTGTGTAGCACTCACCTAGAATCATAGCGATGGAGCTGGCGTCTCTCCAGAGCTGGCTACTTCTTCGTATTTGCCCAAACACTGGTGAGTGCAAAAGAGCTCTAGCCTCTTTGAAAGCTCTGCGCTGTGCTACAGCCAGCCTGTACTACACCACCGGCCACTACCTCCCCCTTGAGCTGATACACTTACACCTCAATTAAAAGCTTAACGCTCCACTGATCAATGCCCTGAAGGAGGTAACAGCAACCATGCTTCCCCAGTCACTGGCCCAAGCAGGACAGATGGAAAAATTAGCCTCCGTAACTGCTCTCAGCAGAGGTCCATGCAAACAATGATGAAGAATTAACATCGAAATTGGATGGCAAAAAAGGAGGGGGGCTGGAAAGAAGCAGAGGGAGAAAGAGGACCACCCGTTTTGCTTTTCAAAAGCTAAAGAACACATAATCCCACTAAAACAAACCCTGGCTAAGTGCTTCCATGAGCAAATAAACTTTCAGCTGACAGCCTCACTCCCACCCCTACTCCCCCCCCCAAATATCTCACATGACCTTGTTATTATTTAACATTCCCAGGCACCTTTCTATTTGAACATTTAACTGGATGCTGACTAGTCCCTCTTGAAGCTTTTTTTCATCGCTCACCTCAACTGTAAGTTGTAGCCTTAATTACTGAGGATTATGAAGCAGTGGATTTCATGACCAATGCAAAGCAGTGCTTTTGATTCACTGGTCCAAATGTCATGTGATAGCTGGCGTAATATTTCTTTTGAGCCATGGGGTTGATAAGAGGCTGTGGGCAGGCAACACAATCTGAAATCAACCAACCTCCAAATGGGATATTGTGAATGGGAAAACTGACCCACAAGGCTGGTCTAAGAATGAATGGATGAGAGAAAGGACAAAAGGAATTTTGAACATTCAAAATCCTACAATAGGATACAACTAAGGAATTTAGTTTTCTTCTGATCACACACTTGATTTCTTAACATAACTAACAAAGCTTTCTCCAACCTGGTAGCTTCTGGACTGGAACTGGAACTAGAACTAACCAAATTCTCTAGTTAATAAAATCAAATCATGTTGGAACTTGACATTAGGGGGCAAAGTTGTTAGATTTGAATGAAGACAAGCCTCAAGGTCAGAAAGGCCGTCTTATTCCAGCCTTGTCTCTGTTAATTTAATGGGGCAGATTCCTTAACTCCGCTACTGTATTTTATTCTCAGTCTAGTAAAGGCCCCAAATCCACTTTCATTTTAATTGATCTTTGGGTAAAAGTCTGCTGACAATTTTCTTAGCAAGCTCAGCCTACCTTAAGATTTCCTCTGCAGAGGTTGCACTGAGATACTTTACAAGCCCTAATATAAAGTCCCAGAGTCTTCTTATGGCCACAGAATTCCTGAGATGGGCAATTTTAGCAGATTTAGCAATTTTCCCATTTATTTTTTAATCTCTATGCTTGGAAAATATCACTTTTTAAGCTATGTTTCTATAGGCCGGGCTTCTGCTAAAGCAGAACAGCAATTTTATATATATATTCAGGACAACAGCCCGGTATTATATTTGGGCTGAACACCTTCAGATGGTCCCTAGATGGTTATTCAGAATTCTGCAGACCAGATACAGCAGCCTGCAATACAGGTGACTTATAACCATTTGTTTAGTGACCGTTTGAAGTTACAACTGCACTGAAAAAAGTGATATGACTATTTTTCATATTTATGACCACTGTATCATCCCCATGGTCACATCATCAAAATTTGGATGTTTGACAATTGGTCCATATTTGTGATGGTTGCACTATTCTGGAGGTCATGGGATCACCTTTTGCAACCTTCTGACAAGCAAAGTCAATGGGGAAGCCAGATTCACTTAATAACTGTGCTACTAATTCAACAACTGCAATAGTTTACTTAACAACTGTGGCAGGAAAAGTCATAAAATGGGGCAAAATTCACTTAAGAACTATCTTGCTTAGCAAATGAATTTTAAAAATTTATTTATTTATTTGTCGAGTACGTATTAGATAATATATGATAAGAATAAGCATGAACTGAATACATAAAATCAATACAATTAAAGGGAACATTAGGACAGGGATGGTAGGCACACTAGTACTTTTATGCATGCCCCTTACAGACTTCTTAGGAATGGGGTAAGGTCAACAGTAGCCAGTCTAAGGTTAAAATTTTGGAGGTTTTGCAATGAAACCACAGAGTCAGGTAGTGCATTCCAGGCATTGAGCACTCTGTTGCTGAAGTCATAGTTCCTGCAATCAAGTTTGGAGCGGTTCACTTTAAGTTTGTATCTATTGTGTGTCTGTGTATTGTTGTGTATTGTTGGGCTCAATTGTGGTCATAAGTTGATGGCTACCTGTATAAGTCTTGCAACAAAGCTTAATTGAGTAGATATTCAGGACTACATTAAGACACCAGAAAGTTCACACTATTTATTAATCGATAAAGTGTGTCTTTGCCCTAAAACATTTTCTCAGGTGATCTATTTTCCTTGCTGCTCAAAAATGTCTGCCACTTGCAGGCATTTTTGCCATGACTCTCTTCCAACATATCCAATCTCTTAGTATACCCTCTGAAAGAAATTCATCTGGAGGTTAGTTGATTTATCCAAAATACTATTTCTCCTACCAATTAGGCCTATCACAATCACCAGTTTCTCCAAGGTCACTTTCCCTGAACAATTATGGAGTGTGTAAAAAGAAAGAAACAGGATGAGACAAAATATTAAAAGCCAAATTAATAAAGCCAAAAGAAAGACCTCTCTGGCTTTTTCCTAGTAGAAATTATAGAAGGAATTATAGGCCTGTGGTAGCAGGTTCCTTTTCATTTTAGGTTTTTCTCTAGATCAATGTTTCTCAATGGAGCTTTAAGTTGTGTTGATATCAACTCTCAGAATTCCTCATCTGGCTATGCTGCCTTGAATCTTGAATCTGTCTCTATAAGTGGAGAATTCAAAGTCAGAATAAAGACTCTGGATTTTTGTGGAGGGAATAACACATAAAGAGAGCAAGTAATTCTGTATAAGAAGTCTAAGGTGCCACTGTATCTCTTTTAAAAATAGAGGTGAACTTATTTTAAAAGGTATGCTGCTATTATTAATAAGGGCAGTAAAAGAAATAAAGCAACGGATTTCTTCATTTGCTCTATATCTAACTTGAAAATCATATCTGCACACCTATATCTTAAATATCTCCCATGGAATCTCTATTCAGACTGAATTACTTGGTATTTGAAAAACTTAACTGCTTTGAAGAAAAACATGTTTTGTTCAATTGTAGATGATGCCGGTATGTGACACAAGGGCATCACAGGAAAAAAAAATGCTTTTGTAATTAAAGAAAAAGGCTTCTACTAAGAAAACAACCTGCATTTCAACTACTCATGGTTTTTAGAGGTATTTTTCTGTTATAAATAACACACATAAGTACCGTGTTTCCCCAAAAATAAGACCCTGTCTTATATTTTTTGAAGCCTGAAATAAGCGCTTGGTCTTATTTTTGGGGAGGTCTTATTATTTTGGGGCGCGTGAAGCAAGATGGGGTTCCTCTTGCCATCTTACCTGATTTCCAGCTCTGCATTTAAATATTTTCGGGGAAGGCTTATTTTTTGGGGGGAGACTTATTTTAGCGCATGCGCTCAAAAGCTCGATTGGACTTATTATCAGGTTATGTCTTATTTTCGGGGAAACAGGGTAGCTTTCTGAGCAGTACAGTAGAAAATTATAAATGAATAAAATATTTTTAGATTGCAGTTGTATGGTTATGACTTACCATAAATGCTGATCAAGACAAAAAACTTATCTCAAGATAAATGCATATTGATTATATTGTATAGTAGTTAACTTGGAACAACCAAACGACACAGCCACTCCTGCTACATTTACTTCTCTATGGAGATCTATTGTGCCAAATGCTTAGCAATCGTGTAGGGCCCAAATGGAAAAGGAAGTGTCTGAAGGGATTTCCATCTTTACAGTTTGAGTGTTAGCCTATGCAAATCCTCTGAATGGCAAAGCAGTATCAGAACAAAACAAAAAGCAAATAGACATTGCACTCACTTTTGTCTGTGTCTGTGAGTTCTTTTTACTTATATATAAAAACGAAGGATAATGAAATTTGCTTAAGTTTAAAACCTGTCTCCTCCCTTCTCTTAGACTGGGGGAAGGGGGAAATGGATTTTTTTTAAATAGAAGCATTCACTTCTCTTATCAGATAAAGCTCCCCTTCTCTTAATTACATACCTGCCTAGCCAGCTAACGGATGTGGAGCAGGTTGCTGAAAGGCAAACATTCCTTGGTTATGAATGAAAAGCTTGTACAACCAAAACCAAGATAACTTGAAAGACGGTTGAGCACGTTATCATCTCTATATTTTGCCTGTTTCAAACTTTCCCAACCTGGCAGCCTCTAGATTTTTTTGATTACACTGCTATCGTCCCAGTTAGGATAACCAAAAAGCTGCTGGCTGAGAATGATGGGAATTGTAATCTAACACATCGAGGAGAACAAAAAAAAAAAAAATCTGTCTGCATCTGATGGAAGTACCACATTGAGGAAGGATAATCTGTAAAACTAGGTACATGGATTTCTCCCCAGAAAAACGGACCCTGCTCCCCAGAAAAAGAGGCTATTACCTTAAGATAATAAACTAAATCCAGTAACTGTGAATAATCATTATGCTTACCCTAGATACCTCTTTAATTTCTTTTGCCTCTAATGTTTTGCAGATTTCTCTCCCTATCAGTATAGATTTGTTCAAATTAAGATAAAGTTAACAGACATGAGAAGGGGACACAAAGTTGATTCTATAGTGTAAAGAAGTTTTAAAAGTTTCTTCTCAGAGCAGAGCAGTAGTGGGTTGCCCCCGGTTCGCATCGGTTCTATAGAACTGGTAGTAAAACCGGTGGGAGGCTCCGCCCGACCCCGACGTCACCAAAATGCTTCTGCAAATGCACAGAAGCTTCTGTGCTTGCACGCGGCCCTGTTACAAACTGGTAGTAAAGGTAAGTAGAACCCATCCCTGAAGCAGGGCCTTTTAATGTTATTAATGCACTTTTTACAGTTAGTTAGAAACAATATAAAACAGAGATTCCACTATCTTAAGATGTTGATCAATCAAATTAAAAAAAAAATTCAAACAATAGATGTTTCTCCTTTGTAGATGGAAACTTGTGACTCTATTGAATTACTTTTTTAAAAAATCAGCATAAATAAGGAATGGGAAAAATATAGGGAGACAATACACAAACACTGTAATGCTAAAGATTGTAAATGATATTATGTGGAATTATTAATAGAATTTGATTTCCATGAAATTAAAATAAAACATGGTAAATTGTAGACAAAAGAGCAAGTATGATAATTCCACAAAGTATTCATAAGAAACTTTCTCTCTTTCCATGTATATGAATTACAATTCCTATCACCCACAGCCAGCACGATCATCCATTGTGCTCAGCCAGGGGAGGAGAGCTGTTAGGGTGATGGCAATTGTAATATATCTGATTAGCAAGACTGCTCCATATTAATAGTCAGTAATGTAATTTCTGTTGTCCCTTCCCTTAGCAAAATGCAATGGATATATCTGCTTTCCTTCTGTTTGTCTCCTATCCTCACCAATTTGATTTTATTCCACTGAAGTTAACTAAAAATGTATTTTTAAAAACTTTCTTCATAATTAAACAAAATCAAAGATACGGTAATATAAATATAAACTACAGCATGCTGTAAAGCATCACAATGTATACAACTGATGCAGTGGTGAAATCCAAATTTTTTTACTACCAGTTCTGTGAGCATGGCTTGGTGGGCGTGGCTTGGGTGGGTGGGCATGGCAAGGGAAGGATACTGCAAAATCTCATTCCCACCCCACTCTGGGGCCAGCCAGAGGTGATATTTGCCAGTTCTCTGAACTACTCAAAATTTCCACTACCAGTTCTCCGAACTACTCAAAATTTCTGCTACCGGTTCTCTCTTTCAGAACCTGCTGGATTTCACCCCTGAACTGATGTCACATAATTCATGCTGTGATATATTTTAAAATATAAACAAACCCAAGTTTAATATTTAAATAAATAAAAAAGGATGAAAATTAAAGAACATATTTATAAAATATATTATTTATATTTTATTTGTTCAATTTTCCATGGCTACCCATCTCAGTCAATGACAATAATCAGAAACCAAATAATTTAAAGAATTTTACTACAAATTTCTCTGCCCTACCTCTCCAGGGGAAAAAATCAATTCAAATGTTCATGAAGAATGCACATCACGAAACATTGTTAGAAATTAAGAGTAATATTATCTTTCTACTACTATGTAATACATTCCTGAACTCATTATGTTTCAAGGATGTGTGTATCTTTAAGTTTGGATATATTTGTGGAAAGGAACATGACCATTTTGTAGTTCAGTTTTGTCTGCTCTATCTTTATGGGTTGCTCCACTTTGCATGGCGAAAGTCGGCTGATGAGGCCTCCATTTTGCAGAGCAAGTTGCTTTAGAAATGATACATATTAATGAAGAGCTATTAATTTAAAAATGTAAAAAGTGAAACATCTACAGATACGACTATGCAAGCACTAGGGTAGCAGCCTGCTACTACAACATAGAAATAGATAGCAAGTAATAATGCAATCCAGGTTAATAGCCACAGAAACCAATCCATTCACAATCAACCTCTGGAAAAAAAATCTCTCTATAGCTTACTAAGAACCAAGTCTAGATGCTGCCTTCATAACCACAGCAGAGATAAACGGTTCTGATCTAAGTATGTGTAATTAGCACTCATTATAATCACACTAGTCCTTAACAGGTATCAAGGGTCAGTTAAGCAAGGGGCTTTTTAATCCATTGCATTTCAATAGTATCTGCTCTGCTGAACAGGTTGGCATGGAAACCGCTCAGGATGATAACCAATTTCCATTCCATTAGCTAGACAAGGGTTTGTTTGCTCCCTCAACGCACTTCTCTATGGTCCGCAGATTCTTAATAGATTTCCAAGCATGCTTGCTTTACGTTTTTCAAATAAATGGTTCTAGTCCTCATGATTATTGGAAGATAGATTTGTGAAGGCATATACAATATAATTTGTACCAATGAGGAGTTTCATGAAAAACTGAACCTGACAATTAGAGGCATGTTCTACTCTGTATTTTGGTGTTCTGGTTTATTAAATTGACAGTAAAATTCTGAAGTCTTGGTGGCATTGATTTCTATGACTTCCAAAACTGGCCCTATCCTTTTCTGAAGCCAGCCAAAATAATTGTTAGCAGCACATCTTATGGTAAACACAACTGGCTAGATTCACACAACACATGGAAACATATAATGGTTTACAAAAAAAACTGTGGTTCGTTTCATAAAGCTAACTAAGTCAAAACCAAATAAACCTCATTATGATTGTCAGAAGATAGATTCTTATACAAGCTGTCTAACTCTTAGCAATTTATAGTATCAGCATGACGTCACCTTAATTTTTTTCCTCTAATGCTTGTGTGACACATTGGCAGACATTGAGATTGGGGGATTATGAAATTTTGCATATTTCCATGATACGGGCACTAAAAATATGACTGTAATGGTCATCCAGGTGTTGTGTTGTTTCTAACGTAATTTATTCTAGACCAGTTATTTCTATGTAGTAAGCATATCTGTGAAATACCCAAAGTAAATCTTTGAGTGAGATGGACAGTATATAAACTTGATAGGTAGACAGACAGACAGATAGACAAATAGGGTTTTTTTCCTTTTTCCTTTCCAAATATGATTTTTTTTCTTTATATCCACCCAGAATAACTGAATAATATGCTACATATTACCATATATGGTGGACTTGCAGGAAAGTGAAGACTTTTTGGATCAAAATTTGGTGGGTTATGCAAAATGTTTTGAAGAAGAAACCTCAATTTTCTCCATAATTGTTTCTATTGGGTATAGTTAAGGACTTTTCACTGAACGAAACAAAACTGATATTATATATGATTACAGCAGCTAGGCTATTGATTGGTCAATATTGGAAAAAAGATATCTTACCTACTATTGAAGAATTGTCTTTAAAGGTGGCCAGTTTTGCAGAAATGGCAAAGATATCAGCATATGTAAAAGATAGGACTCAAGAAACTTTTGTGTGGGAATGGAAGAAATGGATAGACTATGTGCAGAACAAATACCAAACAAAGAAGTATCAGATAGCTTTCAGCTGAATGTTGTGTAGAAATTGTTATACAGAAAATGTTATGTAGAATGTTATGTAGGAAATGCTATGTATAGAATGTTATGTAGAAATTTATAGTATATACAGGGTGTAGAGTAATGGGGGGGGGATTATGATATGATTTGGATTTTACTTTTTAACATTTGGGATAGATTATGTGTAGAATAAATATAAATTAAGGAAGTATCAGATAGCTACTATTTGAATGTTATGTAGAAACTTTTAGTATTGACAGGGGGTAGATTAACGGGGGAATTTTATGACATGATATGATTTGGATTTCACCTTTTAATATTTAGGGAGTTAAAAATGAATTGTAAATTTTTTAAGGTTATAAGGGAAGTCATGGGTGGAGAGGGATGGGCTAGGGAGGGTTAGGGAGGGGAAGGGGGGAAAAGGGAAAAATTTGTATTTGTAAAACTTTTTCAATAAAAAAAAAGAAAGTTCATGATTATGCCCCTCTTGTCAGCAAGATTTTAAGGCTATCCTTACTTTTGCAGTTCTTTGAATAATCATCTGTGAATTCACATATACACATTCTAATGTATAATAGTAATCTGTTTGGTACATTCAAGCCAACAATTTTTGCAAGGAAACTTTTCTTACCTTTTATCAGCTCCAAGGATCAATACAGTAATCATAAACAAGGCATTCTTGAATCTGGGTGGGAATGATGTATAAGTTACATATTAGTAGCCACCTCTTCATGGTGGTCTCTGTGATTCACATATATTAGTACATAGTGGTACGTAGCAGACTAATGCTTGAGTTACCAACAGACAGAAAGATACTGAGGAACATACCTCTCTGCCAAAAGCTGAATCTGAAGGTCCAATTGATAGTTCCTAATAAATATGGGTAGCTGATATCAGATGGCAGATCAGCAATGATATACATTGCAATGACATATCAGAAAGATTACTGAAAAGACTATTTGCTCTCCTCAACTTATTTTCGACAACCACTGCAAAGGAATGTTTGATTAAATTATATCAATATGATAGCAGACATGGTCTAATTTAACAAAACATTAAGGAAAAGCTCAAATATCTTTCTTTGGGCAAAATTATTAATCAAATAATGCTCCTTAGTATGTGGTATGCTGAACACAGAATACTGCAAAGTAGCAAGAGACTACTGTAGGGAAGTGGTAAAATCCCCCCCCCCCCAAAAAAAGAAAAAATATGGGTACAAATGAAACTCATATATAGCTTTGGAGAGACAAAACAAATTCTTAACTGTGAAATATATAAACATATGAACATAATATAAACAGAAGGCACAAAGCTTACTGAAGTGCTGGCATGATATCTGTTAAAACTTATTAAAACCTGTTTGCTTCATGGCTAAGTAAGCAGGAAGAGAGAACACAGGAAGAGGCTCAAAAGCCTTGGAACTAAAATGGTTAATAGCAGAGAGAAATTCCAAGCCTGGAACACAGAATGGAAATGAGTTTGAGAACTTTTTTCAAAACCATTTCACAACTGGGTGAGAAAAGGAAAAAGAACATCTATGAGTTCTTGTGATTTCAAGACTGTTAAGAGACTATTACCCTCAACAAGGTGGTATGTTCAGAACCACAATGAAATGTGTAAAACATGACAAACAGAAGAGGAAACAGATCAAAACTCTGCCCTAAAAAGAAGAAAACAAACCTCGGCTATTTGGCAGAATAAGCTTGCTAAACCCTTATTCAGAAAAATTTCTATGTTGCTTTAGTCATTACAATTTGTAATTCACAATCTGAGATTACCATACTTGGAGATAATCAAAGGGGCATAAACCCCATGCAGCAACTTGGAGAAGAGTAGTATCAGATGTTAGACAATGAATGCCATTTTACATAGAGAGTAGTGAAGGATAGGCTATCCATGACAATTTCCCAAATCAGTATAGGAGCACTGAGGCTACCCTAAAGATTTTTAGTGTTACCTCAAGGATTCAGTGTAGTAGAATATGAAGTAGCAGAAGTGTCTGGACCAATGGAAATAGAATTTATATTCTAGAAATTCACAAATGAAATCTTTGCTGCTTCAAAAGTAGTCACAGGGTTGACATGGGCGACCAAGAAAAAAAAATTATCTATAGTTGAAATTTTCCAAAAGCAAACTTCACTTATGTCATATAGATGCATAATAGTTCAAAACAATTGCCTATATATTGTCCTGATGTATCAGCACTAGACAATGTGTTGATGCCAGTTCCACAGAAATATGGTAAACTGAAAAAGCATCCTGATTATTAATGTGTCAGAAGATTAATTAATTAATTAATTAATTAATTAATTTGCCACCCATCTCATTATCTGCAATTCTGGGTGACTTGAGGATGGAATGATGGAATGTCCATGTCTACTGAACTACATGACTAGTCAGAAAGTTACAAAAAAAATTAAGCCAACCAAGAGTTTCAGCTGGTCAGTGTGGAGTTACTTTACATGTCACACCTAACTATGCACAATAAGCTCAATAGTTGACCTCTTTATTAAGTAGAGGAAACATCTGTGGACACGTATATGAGTAAACATAAATGTAATTGGGAGAATAGAAAGCATTTCCCATCATGAATTGCTTGCTTCTATCCATCACTATACAAAACCAAAAACCTCTGGAGGAAATAGAGGAATCTCACTTCTATTAATTAAGAAATTAAGCCTTACAGAATTTGTAAGCACAGCCTTCTGAAATTAGTTACCAAGTAGTCAAGGCTATATGATTTAAGGAACAGACAGTTAGACAATTTAATATTGAGTTACCGTAAAATACCTTAAAAATCAAGAAACTCAATGAATACCGGCTGGTAATCTTGCCAAAACCCAGCCCCTTTAATGACATTAAAGTTACCTAGGTTGTTTTCAGTTCAAATATGCTCTGAAAATTTCAGCTGAGATGGGAACAGACAATTTATTTATTTATTTATTTTATTAAATTTATATACCGCCCTTCTCCTAGTGGACTCAGGGCGGTGTACAGCCAAGAATAAAAAGCACTCCAATACAAAATTTAAAATATTAATAAAAGAATTAAATAATTTTGGCCCAATAAATTTAAAAAACCCAATAGGCAATTAAAATTTAAAACCCATAAAATTTTAAGCTTAAAAAAGAGGGGGGGGGGTTACGCCAGCCCAGCTTGACAAAATAAAAAAGTTTTTAGGGCACGGCGGAAAGCCCAGAGATCAGGTATCATACGGATCTCCGGGGGCAAATCGTTCCAGAGGGCTGGTGCTGCCACAGAGAAGGCTCTCCGCCGACATTGTCTGGCTGATGGCACCCTAAGGAGTCCCTCTCTGTGGGAGCGAACTGGCCAGTGGGAGGCTATCGGTAGCAGAAGGCTGCCTGAGAAGAATATTTGGTAATACCAGAGAGTCACAAACTAGGAGTTCCAATAAGATAGCAATATAGAAACAAACTAACAATGCTTGAATAGTAGACAGGCTAACAAAACAACTATGCAAACTTTAGTGATATACCAATTAAGTTTTAACTTTGTGCAAATTTAAAATTAGGCAGAGACAACCAGCTCTTTTCCGGATTAGTACAATATCAGTAGTAAAATCTCATGAATATTAGGTACTGGCACTTCCTTTGATAGTCTTATATCTCTTTATGTAGAGCAGGTGGTGCTAAGTCTAATTGGGGAATATATCCAGGCAGTAATCAAATATCATGAAGGAGAGATCTTATGTACCCATTGAAATACAGTAATGTTCTTTTTAGGTAGGAAGTGATGTGGCTAGTCTCCTTCAAATCCAAGTTATTATCACTTCTGGAATTGAAGTGCCTCTCTTCCTCAATAGTACATTTTCAACACGGATTGTGAATTTTTGAGTGAAGTCTATACACTTCAACCATGCAAATTGTCACACACAACAGATCCTGCCAGAGTGCCCGCAATACTGAATTGCTGATTAGCTATTCAAACTGCTTCAACACAAAATGCATTAATGACCTCCTTCTAATTATCTAGGTAAAGAAAGAAAGAAGCCTCACCCAGAAAAATGTTGATTCTTAACCAAGCAAGCTTATTAGTCACTACCAGGGGGAAAGGGCACACACAAAATTATTTTTTTTGTGCCCATGAAATCTACTTTGTGTACTCCCTGACCAAAGTGCTTTGTATGTTACTGAAAGGCTTCCATGATACAGTAGGCAGAATGCTGAATGAATGTTAGTTGGATTTACTGAAAAGGATAAGACATCATATTCAACAGGGTAAGTTAACTAGGAAGAAGGCAGGGCTGAAACAGAACTTCTTTCTTGTCTTCCAGAAGAATTGCCTTCTTCCGTCTTGGCTTTACTTACTGCAAGAGAGCAGTAATTCACTATTGGCTTCAGTCTTTGGAGACAATACCCACCCACCCAAAAAAGAACCAAACCAAAAACCCAACAAAAAATAAAGACAGAAGAGAAGCAAAGTAGGACATGGGCTACAAAGGAACAGTAGATTCACTGAGCTGCAGATGAAGAAATGGATTCCTCCTTTCCCAACATCATGGCCAGCCACTGAAGCATTGAAGAGAATGGTGAAAGGCCAGGAGATGATTCAACAGTCTCAGTGACAATGACCATGGCACCCTCTGGTGTGCAACCCTAAAAAGCCTAGACAAACAGAGAAAGAAAAAGCAGTTGTGATGAAGCAAAAGCACAATAAAGTCCCAGCAGCAGTAAAGAAAAGAAGGGCCCTTTGTATTAGCAAAACTGATGAAGATGAAAGTGCTGTTAATCCAACAGCCATAACCTGATACCAGAGGCTCCCCTAAAAGCAAATCTTCTCTGACAATTGATCTCTGCACTAAATTTTACCTCCTATCCACATGCTCCACATGTGCCCTCAACTTCATATGGAATGGAGGTGATAAGAAAACATAGGTGAATATATCCAGATATGGAATATATATGGTGATATGGGAAGAGAGCCAATGTTTGGGAATGTTTACATGTTTCCTACAACTTAGCAGATACATTGGTGGGGGTGGGGGGAGGCAACATCTACCCAACTAGGGAAGGAGAAACAGAACCGACTTCAACCTAACTGATAAGTTAAAGCATCATCTCAGTAATTCCTGACCACGTAAGGGGCTATCAGGAGAAATCAACCTGAAGTAGTGCTACAAATATCTTCCTAGAAGAAGATTCCTTCATGGCAACAAGTTATACTATTCTTCAAACTCTCTGTCATCTACAGGTAGTCCTTGACTTATGGCTGGACATTTAACCAGTTGTTTATGATAGACTTCAAAAAAGCTACTTATGACCTGTCCTTGAGTTTACAACTGCGTTCCCCATGATTTGGCGATTGCATTTTGAGTACTTTAGCAACCAGCTCACATTTACAACTGATTGCAGCATTTCATGTTCATGTGACTGCGATGTCCAATTTTCTCCCCCAATTTCTGGAAAAACGGCCTAGAAATCTCTAACCAGAGAAACTGGATTTGCTTAACAACCAAGGAAGTTGTTTAATGACTACTATAAAAATTGTTGTAAAATGAGGTCTGACTTGACCTGCAATGACTTACAATGCAAATTCGAGTCCCAATTGCAGTTGTAAGTTGAGGACAAACTGGAATCAGATTTGCAAGATTCTCTTACTGTAGTCCACCTTAATATAAAAGTAGTTTTAGACTTTTGTAGAATTTGTTTCTTGGTCTGGTCAACATCACGGGCCTGATGCCAACAGAGTGGGAAAGAAGAGGGAAAGAAGATTGGTCAATGAAAATTTCACAGTGATGACCAGGAAACCACATCCAAAAAGATGCATTGTACCCCGATTCATTCACTGAGCAAGGCAGAAGAGCTCCCATTCTAAAGGTAAAGATTTCCCCTATCCAGGGGCAGTGGCAGTTCTCATCTCTGTTTCTTAGCTGAGAGAGCCAGCAAAAGACAAATTCAGCATCTTTAACCATTGAGACATCGTGCCCCCCATGACAGTCAAATATCCTATCTAATTCTATTTAATAACCTGTATCATTTCAATATATTGTGGCACAGTTCAAATCACTGAACATCCTCCGTGGCCAGTTTTTGTGGCCAATTCCAAAGATCAAATGAGAGCACATTAAATTCAAAAAAATTATTTTGTCTGATGAAAGCCGACTTCTTCCTTATATTTTTTTCTTAAGGTATCTGCCAGCATCCTTCAGTTAGATCCAGTTTTGAGGTTTATTTGGCTCCACCTAGCTGCTCCAGCAAGCTATCAGTGCAAGATCTAGGGTACATGTCTAGGATTATTTTCGTATTTAGCTCTTTAAAGTGGGTATTGGCCCAGCTTGTTGACTAGGATAATTGGGGATGCATATATGCTCTTAGAAGGTCAATTTATTTTGTGAGACACTGTGGAGAGGAGGAGGGGTGGGGAAATGGAAGGAAAAGCAGACATAAAAAAATCAAGAGATTTAAAAGAAGGACTCAAGCTGGCAATTTAAAAGAAGGACTCAAGTTGGCAACTATCTGATCAATTGTAACTCAGGCCAAGTAGCAAGAAATCTTCAAATTGTTCAAAAAGAATTCATCTTAATGAACTATAAATAATGGTTGGAAATTCTCTTACCAAGACTTTCCATTTATCCCAGATCACTATTAAATATACTTTACTAAAACAATACTGATGTATATTGTATTTAATAAAAATAAAGGAATATCAATTCAATTTGAATGTGCAGAAATATATTTTCCTGTTATCTGTTTTTATTATTTTATGTTATAAACTAATAAAAAGAATAAAAATTAAAAGCCCAAAACAAAGTAACTGCTTTACAAACACAATAATAAACTAGATCCTATAAAATCTAGTAATAATATATAAATAAATAATTAAATTAAATTAAATTAAATTATATGTAAAAGTGAGATACATGGCACTAAGGCCTTCCCAGAAGCTGTAGTCACCAGAGAAGCATCTCTAAGCCCATATTTAAAGACAAAAGATAAACATAAAAAAAATCACATCTCATGCAAAGAGTATGGGGAAACCTATTCCAAATGTCATCAAAGCTCTTCAACCTTAAATTTGCTGTTGGAGTATGGAGGGAACATCCAGAATTGCCAAGGACATTGTACAAACACATTTTGTGAGGTTGCATCTGCCTAACAGTGGAAAAACATAGCAGTACAACACCACAGTGGCCCAAATTAAGATTTTGTAGCAGCACCTCACCTAAGTGGGCTCTGTGGTGCAGAGAAGCATGAGAAGGGGCAATTCAGAACAACTTGGACAACATTATTTTCAGTTCCAATATTCCTTGTTTCCTTGAACTGCCCTGAATCTGGTCCATTTCTGGTCCTTTGATCTCTTTTTCAATGGCTTGATTTGCTATCAGCTTGCTGAGGAATCCTTTTGACATGTTGGTTTATTCTCCCCCATGTTTATGGTGTATGTGTGGTCTAATTAATAAATCCTGATTGTGTTTAAACTGTTTTTCTGATGTTAACCACACAATCCTCTTATTTGGGTCTCTTAAAAATATTAAGGATGGAGAGAGAGAGGCCCCTGACCTTTCTCAATGTGCATGTGCTTGCAGCAGAAACAGGATCCATGTGCATGGCCTTAGACAGATGACCTCCTGAGGGATGAAGATCAACTTCTTCACATCTTCGTGTATGTATGTTCTGCTTCACTCCAGGGAGAAGCTTTTACAGCTTTGTCATGCCAATAAAACTGCAGGACACTTTGACATTTTACTTTTGGACTACTGGTGGCCTTGGGTCTAAGAATTATGTTTCTTCTTGTCATGCCTGTCAATGGGCCAAATTGGTAATTGATAACACTTCCCTGCTCTTGCAGAGCCAATTTCTCTGGATTTCATTACTGATCTCCTAAATCTAAGGTTTCACTATTATCAAGATAGCTCGTTTTATATCTTGTAAGAGACTGCCTTCCTTGTGGAGTGATTGCCAAACCTTTCCTTTAAAAATGCCTTTCTGTTGAAGGGACCTGGCTTATTTTCACTTTGGATTACGGAATCCAATTCAGATCACAGTTCTGGAAATCTTTATTCCAGTTACCTAAAATCCACATTCTTTTATCTTCCAGCAATCACTGACATTTGGCAAACAGAGAAAATCCATGTAATTTTAGAACTATTGACCAAGTTTGTAGCTTTTATCTGAATTAACTGAAAGAATTCCTTGCATGTCACAAATAGCATGTTCCTTTTCCAGGTGGCTTAGAGTTTAATCCTCATTATTTGCCTTATTTGCCAGGCAGCAAGAATAGCCTTATCTTGCCAAGGCAGCTTAAAAATGTGCAAAAAATTCACATTAGCAGAAATATTCTCCTATTGATATAGATCGTTAATACTTTTTGACTAAATTTTTGGCATTCTCTCATTTTTCCAAGAAATTAAATTTTAAATAGTTAAAACTTTTCTCTTTGACAGTTCAAATTAACTCAGGGTTGGACCCCTTGTAACTCAGCGGTCCAAACAAGCAAAACCCCATCCATGGGATTCAGACAGCATGCAAAACTATGCCCCCTCAGGTCCATGGAAAAACCTTTCTTCACGGAATTAGTCTCTGGTGCCCAAACGGTTGGGGGCCGCTATTGTAACTGTTTACTTCAACTGCTGGCTTTAGTAAAGATCCACTGATTGCTCTTTGATTTTACCCAAACATTCTTTATGCCTACTTTCCCTGCATGGGCCCTCCTGTTCTTGTTTTGAGGTGGGTATAGGAAGTACCAGACTTTTCAGTTCACTGAACAGTTCACTGTTCTATTCAGAGCTCAAGCCTGAATTCAGCAGTGTCTCTTGCAGATGTCTTCCTGCTTCCCAAAGAGTCTCTAGAGAATCCCTGGTATCAGGATTGAGAAGTCTGTCTTCTCTTCTAGAAGCATGTCTTGCATGGGTTCTGCTAAATCTTCAAATAACACAGAATCGGGATGAGCGTTTGTCACTGTAGCCTCCCACTCCTTTTTCCACTGAAAATGAAGTTCAACAGGATTCTTCTTCCTTGAACTGGCACATTTGATGTGATATGGCTAATGTTTAACTATAGCTGACACTGAATTGGTCATGATGGCACATTTCCACCTGACACCTGAAATTTAGAATTAAGACTTCTAAACTCTAGCTTTTAGGTCATCTTTTCCACTGCCTTTATGATGTTGGAATTTTTTTCAGTATGAAAATTTGACTTAAAAATCTGATCAGGTACTGAGCTGCTATTGAGTTATACCAACTTTGTTTGTTCTTACTTCTAAACTGCCCATCTCCCTCCTGTATTATTGTTTAAGTTATATAAACTCTTAATTATTGAAAATAAGGCATAAGATAATACACATATCACAACATGGAAGTCTGGCTCAATCTACTTGGCATCTGGTGTGGGAATCCGTGTGTCTCAAATGAGACATGTCTGAAAAAGAATAATGTCTGTAGTGCTTTTACAATGGCAGGAATGGGAGATCTTTTTCCTGGGGTTCTTGTTAATATGTTTAGAAGGGCTTTTTGTTTATAAGCCTGATCAAATGCCATTGGACATGTGACAGTTGCCTATTCCACCCCTGGGTTAAGTACCAAACAGTCTGACCAGAAAGCTAATAGCATAATTAATTCTCAATAGTTCATACTACAACTGAGCTGAGCTTTCCAACAATTTAAATTTGACTGAGCTGTTTATTCACAATGGAATCAAACACCAAGATGGAAGAACCCTTCGAAGGCCATTTTAATTAGAATCTATTGCAGTGAGAACTTATTCTCCAAGAAACATTCTGAATAGTGACAATTGGTTATGGTGATCCTGTTTGGCAAAGATCTAATGATATTGACAAAAATGAACTTCAATGAGGCATGACAAATGCCTTTCTGGAACATTCTGAATAGGGTAATATGCAGGTGCAGACCCCATGTGTGAAACATGGAAACCATAATGAAAAAGATGATGAGGTTCTGCCTGAAGCAAAGATTCCAGCTGCAATTTTCCAGAACAGCCATAGAAAGAAAGAATTCACGATCAGAAAACTATTTATATTGATTTTAAAAATCTCCTCAAAACATCCCTTGTTAAGTCTTAGCACAGCAACTACAAAACTGATCTATGAATGATAGGATTATTGAAAACCTATTTCTGCCATAGACCTATTGCTTAGCTTGCTTAATTATGGTAATTAAGCAACAACTGCTTGGGTTACTATGTCATGGTAAGCCATACATCGTTGTAAATCATAAGATATAGTTTAGAGTAGGCTGGATTCACATGATACACTAAACCAAAATATACAAACAGGAAACGGAACCACATTTAGCTTATCATGATGCATGAATCCAGTTATTAGGTGACTTCAGACAACTATTCTCCCACAGCAGCAATATTGTCATGTTTATAATCTGGCAATAATAGTGAGTCCTCTTTACAGATGTTAGTTCCTCTGATTAGAACACACCAGAGGTTTCTTAGATACTTGACTTGATAAAGATAAAAGAATACCCATAAATACTCAACAACACTGTTAACATGTAAATAAAAATAAGGTTTTCTATGCCATGAACAAGCTTTCATAAGTCCTGATGATGTTATCATCATCCTGGAAATACAGGCAAGAATCACTACATATTACTTATCAGGGCAGGTGACATACAATAAATAACATTCAATTTGCTCTCAACAGCTATTTACATAACTGTTAATTCATTCAAGCTGAAATGGCTTTCCTGAAGGAGATGGTCTGACTTCTTTCTTAAAAGCAAAATGATGGAGATTCAACTCAACTTCCAAAAGAGAACATACAGGAGGATTAGAGATTGACAGCATCTTTAGAAGAATCTCTTCCCTGAATTTGCTATCTGGACAGTTAATATAATGACTGATTATATATTGGGTAATGAAGCCTCAAGGCATTTCAAACACCATAAACTGTGCCTCAAAAACAACTGGGAACCAGTGCAGGTCTATCAACTCAGGCATAATATTTTCCCAATATAATGCACTTGCTGTTTTGTCTGTTTAATTTTATTTACTTATTGATAACATTTCTATCCCGCTGAAGGTTCCTGATTTAAGGGGTTAGCTTAAGTGCACCAGTATTCCTATCGTCCCTGTCCTAATGTTTCCTTTTATTCATATCCATTTCATGTATTTATAATTATGTTTATATTTGTATCTGTCATAAAATACATGCTTGATGAAATACAAAATAAAATAAATAAATAAATAATGTTTAGAGGCAACTGCTTTATAGTGGTCAGTCTATATATTCTGTGTCCTCCTCTCTCTCATGTTGGGATACTGGTTCTCCTTTAAATACAGTATTTTCCTGCGTATAAGACTACTTTCTAACACACAAAAATCTTCTCAAAAGTCAGGGGTCGTCTTATACGCCGGGTCTCATTCTCCTGTAACCAGGCAGACCAGCCCATTAGGCTCTGACGAGCCTTAAATGGCTATGAGGAGGGTCGTCTTATACGCCCAGTCGTCTTATACGCCGGAAAATACGGTAACTGTATATCTCATGTTTTGTTAATATAGTATTATGGCTGAGAAGAAATATCAAGATACTTCATGTGTATGAAGGAAGAATGAACAGTGTGGTGGCCTAGTGGTAAAGACATTTTCCTCCTATTCAGGTTAAGAGTTCAATTCTAGGTAGCAGCAGATGTTTTTCTCCTAAGGCGCAAAGAAAAAAATATCTGCTGTGAACTCAGAATGGTGTCACGTAGGCATCTGGCCAGTAAACACTAATCTCCATCCAGTCACCCCAACTTTATCCCAAATATGGAGAGCAGGGTTGTAAAAAGGGAGTTATATGGATGATGGAAGAAAGGATTTGCACAATTCATACTGATAATCTAAGCGACTATTTAGTGAACAAGGAAAGTACATTTCTTTTGAGACTGAGGAAGCATGTCATGATGTCAAGATCCATATAAGTGGCAATCTCATAACCATATGGATTCAGAAAGCCATCTTTATTGCTCATCAGGGGTAAAAACAACTAAGGGTCAATCCTTTGCCAGAGTTATAGTGAGCCAATTAAGTCTCTTTGAAATGTTATCTTCCCATGGGTCATACATCTGGTCTTTGTTACCTCTTCTCACAGTAACTGAACTCCTCTTTCCTCTCTCTCCCCCACTCAACTTTCCACAGTTCTTGTACCTAGATCCTTTTGATGCTTTGGGACCTACAATGGGACATGCTGAATTTAGTTAGTTACAATCATTTATTCTGCTGAACATGGCCAGGTACAAAACTTATATTTGCCAAAAGACAAACTGACAAAGTTGCTCCCTGCCATTCTCTGTCTTCCTAGCTTATTCATTTTTTCTGGACAGATGGACAACTTCCAAACGAAGCACTGGCTGGCAGAGTTGTGAAGGGCTTCAAATACAAAGGAAAATATGCTTTGGAGTGTGCATAGGGCTGTGCACGTTGCACTTGATGGCCACACTTTAGGTCAACTGCATCTTCTTATGGAATTATGTGGTTGCCTTCTGCAGTTATAGTACAATCCTGGGAAAAATGCATTTAGTTTATCTGTACACTCTAAAATATCTTTCTCCTCTAAGCTATAGCAATCCACCTACCACTTTTATTTCCAAAATAATCTGTGATATTTATATGGAAACCAGAGGAATTCTGAGTCAAAAAGATAAAACTAGAGGCTGCCATTTGACTTTCTACACGTAGTTCTCAAGTAAGCTAAAGCCCCCCTCCCCCCGTGGCCAGGGGGGCTTTCTATCAGGTCCGCATGATACGCCAGTTGCGCCCCTTTATGGATCGGGACTCCTTATGCACAGTCACCCATGCTCTCATCTGAACTACTGTAACGCTCTCTACATGGGGCTCCCCTTGAGGTGCGCCCAGAGGCTCCAGCTGGTCTAGAATGCAGCCGCGGGGGTGATTATGGGAGCAACAGGGCGCTCCACATAACACGTCTCCTGCGTGAGCTGTACTGGCTCCCGGTGATCTTCCGGATGCGCTTCAAGGTGTTGGTTCTCACCTTTAAAGCACTCCATGGCAGAGGTCTGGGATATTTGCGAGACGCCTGCTGCTACCAATAACCTCCCACCGGCCAACACGCTCGCACAGAGAGGGCCTCCTCAGAGTGCTGTCGGCCAAGCAATGTCGGCTGTCGGCCCTCAGGGGGAGAGCTTTCTCTGTGGGAGCACCTAACCTGTGGAATGAGCTACCTCCTGGGATACGATTGATTCCAGACCTCCGCGCTTTCCAAAAGGCTCTGAAGACCTATCTCTTTCAACAAGACGGCCTAGCATAAACGGTTTTAATGGGTTTTTAAAAAATTTTTAAATTTAATTGATGTTGGATTTTAAATTGGGATCTTTTGATTGTGCAGATTTGGATTTTAAATTGGTAATGCCATTATTTAATCTATTTTAGTTTCTCTTAACTTTTGTACTATATGTATTTTAAATTTGGCTGTTCACCATCCTGAGTCCCCCTGGGGAGAAGGGCGGTATAGAAGTTGAAATAAATAAATAAATAAATAAATAAATAAATAAATAAATAAATAAATAAACAAACAAACAAACTTATGACTACAATTGAGCTCAAAATCTATATGCTAAGTGAAACATTTATTAAGTGAGTTCGCCCCATTTTACGATTTTTCTTGCTACAGCTGTTAAGTGAATCGCTGCAGTTGGTAAATTAGTAACACAGTGTTTAAGTGACACTGATTTCCCCATTGACTTTGCTTGCCAGAAGGTCACAAAAGAGGATCTCATGACCTCTATACACTGCAACCATCATAACTATGAATCAGTTGCCAAGCATCTGAATTTTGGTAACATGACCATGGGAATATTGCAATGCTTGTAAGTGTGAAAACCGGTTTTAACTCACATTTATCATTGACGTTGTAACTTTGAATGATCACTAAATGTATTGTTGTAAGTTGAGGACTACCTGTATTTAGTTTTTTTAAAATTAAAGGAATATTTAAAATAAAATCAGTCAAGTTTCAGAAAATCATCTACCAGTGGTTTCATATTTATCAGCCAATATATTAAGGATTTATAATCATTAATCTAGCTATATTTTATTTCTATCTCTTCACTGGTTACTTAATTTTTGTGGCTATTCCTTTCTATTAATATGCCAATGATTGAATATTAGGATAAAAGCTCTAAAAGCCACATCTATAAATCTGTGAATCGTAAACCTATGATTAGGGGATTCTTACAGCAGACATTGAAAAACAGACTGCTATTTTTCTTTACATGTATGTTTTCACTTACTTGACAAGACATTTATTTTTAAAGAATATCACAAATGTTTTTATATTGTGAGCATGAAGCAGAATTTGTTTGCACCATCTTTGCATTTATTAATGATGAATAATAATGTGATTATCAAGTTTAAAACTCCAGGTAGGCTATTCAAAGTGAACTATCAACTTTGGGCAATTGCAGTCCTACTCAACTTTGGTACTCATTTTCTCCTTTTATCTTTAGGTTAGGAGGATTTTCATACACCATTATTACTATTATTTTTACAAAGGAAATATCTGCTGAAAAACATATTAGAGGTTACAATAGGAATAAAGTGCACAGAGAAAATTTGTTTTGATGCTGGGAGAAGATTACTAGTTGGATGGAAGCGCCAGAAGACAGGACAAGAATTTTTTTGTATTGTGTCACCCAAATTTGTTGATTTTCGTTGTTTTTATCCTAGTGATGAAACAAATTAAACCCTGGCTTGTAATTTTCCTACTTCGAATAAAAATAAGAGTGCAGCCAAGAAGTTTGGCGAAATCTTTAGAGACAGAATCTTAGCCATTGGCTAGGACTAAGAAACAGAAATGTGTGGATGAAGCCTAAGCTGTCACTTTCACTCAGTCTCAGAGGGCTGGATTATTTTATGCGCCCCAATTGGAAGTCATATGCAATCTACGAGCTGATGATCTAGTCAAAGGGAGCTTTCCTCTTGTCAGTTTTTTTCAGCTGAAAAAAAAATATGAGAAGAAGGCTGACCTTGACAGAAAGGAAGAAAGGAATATTTAAAGAAAGAAAAGGCTTTTTAGTATGGGAAAATGGAGAATAAATAGTTTCCAGTCTATCTTCTGTTTTTCAGTGGTTTCGGAACATGAGACCTGAGAGACCTCCTATAGTGGTAATTCGCCACATTTCATCACATAGGAGACCAATCTACAAAACATATTTTAAGTCCATAGCAAATTAGGTGATAGTGGTATCATATTTATTCAAAACTAAGACAATTCCTCCCACAAAGGAGGATAGGACCAAACATTTGTGTTTATTAACAGCCTTTTGAATCCTGAGCCCCTCTTCAGAGATATTATCAATGCTCCCATCCCCATTAGGCTTTCACTTTTGTCTGGCCCAGGAGGTATATCAAAGCAAACCTCTGCAGCACATAACATAAGGTAAATCAAAAGTAAAAAGTAAACAATAATGGAGGAATGATCCTGTAAACAGCAAAATCATTGTGGATTTCGGATTTCAATTATTTGTACATTACCTTAGTCTTTATTAATGACATAGTTATTAATTCTACAAGTGACTGTGTTTATGCTAAGGCATCAATGACTGTTTATAAATTTTTTAACAAAACTACATCAACTGAATTTGCACACCATGCCAAACCAAACCTATATGAGACACGCAACATGTATATTTTGATTGAATCCTACCCTCACGGTAGGAGAGTCTCATAGCAGAGGTCCCTATTGCCACTTTTGTAACATTATAATACATTCTCTGAAGCAGTGAAAAGCTAATCCTCACTAATTTCAAAAAAGCTAAAAAGAATTGGGCTGCCTGACCAACAAAGATCTGAAAAGTATAGAGTGCCCTGGGAAGTCAAAAGAACATTTCAGAAGGCAGCAATGCAAAGCACATTCACCTTATGGCCAAGAAAACACCAAGAATTGATTGTAACTTAAGGAGACTTTAATTCACAAGTGTAAGGGATGTAATGTATTCCTCACCCATAATTCCTTGGCCAAATTTATGCCTTTCTCTCTTTTTTTACATTTATCTTCTCAATATTTCTTCTGGAATATTTTGCCAAGCATCCTGGTTGACCATGTTGAAAAGAAAAATGGTTTATCTTTACAGGTATCTCTTCATTTGCAGAAATGATTGGTCATTTCTTTCTTCCTAGGGCTGAGAGTGAGTGACTGGCTTGAAATTACTCTTGACTTCATGTCAATACAGGCCTAGAACTCAGTCTCTTGACTGGAAGATTTAACAGTAACAGTATGTGAGAAAGACCCTGAGAAATGGGGGCAAGAGATCTTGCCTAGGGAACAATTAGATAAGAGTAATTAGTACCTCAGTATAGGCTGAGGGTAGAGGTCTCAGTTGCATAACAGATGGAGAAAGAGGCTCAGACAGGATCCTCCCTAACTCTTCAGACTGTAAAAGAAATGGCAGATTTGTACTTTCAGATTTATAAGATTCTGTTTCTGCAGCCTTAAGGTAAAGTAGAAGCAGTTACTCTTGCTCTCTTCCTAGCTACTCTTGCTCTCTTTCCTACCTGGAAAGGCTGACAGGAAGCCAGCAGAGGTCACAAATGGAGATCACTTAGCGTCTAGTGGTGAT
This sequence comes from Coluber constrictor foxii, assembly GCA_038048745.1. Classification (NCBI taxonomy): domain Eukaryota; kingdom Metazoa; phylum Chordata; class Lepidosauria; order Squamata; family Colubridae; genus Coluber; species Coluber constrictor. The sequence goes on from CM075961.1 coordinate 81,049,146, forward strand.
TTTCTTAAAGATGGCAACAGGAAGTGTTGTTAAGTGATGCAGTCGTGTAACATTACACTGTAAAACCACATTGCTTAGTAATGAAAATTCTGTTCCTAATTGCTGTTATTAACTGAGGACTACAATGAATTATCTTACAGTCTATACTTGCACAAATTGCTAACTCTGCAGTAATTGTATGTATAACATTATTAAATAGCAAGAAGTTTCATTAAAAATGTTATACAATTATTACTACAGGCTATATGAAACAGATGTCTTGGTGGTTGCCATCCAAGTGAATTGATTTTTATTTCTAGAAAGGTGACTCCATAGTTTAGAACCAGGGGTTATTGTTTTGTTAAAGGACTTTTTTTTAAAAAAAATTGATTTATATGCCACCCTTCTCCGGAAACTCAGGGCAGCTTACAATGCGTTAAACAATAGCTTTGTATATTTTATACAAAGTCAGCTTATTGCCCCCACAAACTAGGTCCTTAGTTTACCTACCTTAGAAAGGATGGAAGGCTGAGTCAACCCTGAGCCTGGTGAGATTCGAACTTACAGTAATTGCAAACAGCTGGAGTTAATTACAATGCATTAGTCTGCTGAGCTATCCAGGCTCCTTTGATGAATCTTTTCATCAAGTGCCTTATCAAATACTTATGCAAACCTAACTGAATATTTAATAGAATAACAAGCCCACTCTGGTTCACAAACCACGATGGTAGCAGATCCACCCAACACACGATGATAGCAGAATGGTAGCATATCATGAACTGAATACATTACAGTACCTTTCTTAAATACGTTTACAACTAATTACAGCATGACTCAGCATTATAATGATGCAGCATTAAAACTTAAAGTCACAGAACACATATATTGCTTGGACAATGTGTTAGGCGCAAACCATATCCTAACACTACTGCATCAAACCCGTTGGTTCTGATAGCTTTCAGTTGGCTGCATAATGTCTCCAGAAAAACATCATATAATGTGTTTTAATTATGCAAGCCTCTGTTTGCACTTACGTGTAAACATAAGCTCGGATATGTAGCAGTATCCTAGCTCTATCAGTTCAAAGCAGCTCATTGTATCTTCTGATTGCCCTAGCATGGTTTTTGAGATATTCTTGAAATTTAACAGCAAACCTAAATATATTACCAAACAAGTCTGACATTAACAATAATCTATAAAGTATATATAGAACCTATAAATCAAAACTAAATACATTATGTATAGCTAATGTTCAGGAAATAAGAAAAATTAAATATTTTAAAATTTAAAAGTATTAACATGTTTCCTCCTTTTGGCTGGTTTCTGTGGAGCAAGCCAAGTAGGTACTATATTTGTTAGATGCCTCTATTCCTTCATTTTCTCCTATATTCTGTTTTTCGATTCTTTTAGGTCTTGCACCATCAGTGGTGTGGTCATGACAGAAAGCTTTCTTAATGCCTCCTCTAAATGTGCAACTTCCTAAAATGGAGATTATTTTACCCTTCCTTTCCTCTGCTGATAAAATGCTCATTCGTTTAGTTAAAAATGGTAACTAACAATTGGTTAATATTTAGTAGATGAAAACCCCACACTGGATATAAGCTGTGCAAAATTTAAAAATCCCCCAAGAAGAAAAGTCTTGCAAAACCCTATAAATTGGGAAAAGGCAATGCAACTTGTGTATTTCTCTACTTTGAGAATTTAAGAAAAGGTAGGACGGTCTTTAACATTCTGAGAACATTTTATGTTTAGTAAAAACTGACATTAAACAGACTTTGAGCTAATCTATTTGGAAGAACAATATAATGTGGTATAATATGGTTTAAATATCTTTTAATTCTCCTTTATAATGTTTTATTTTATATTAGCTGCTTGAGTGCCACTCATTAGTGGAAGCACAGAATACCATTTCTTTAAATAAATAAATTTAAAACAAAAGCATATTTCTCCTTTAGATTTTCACCATCATTAAGGCTACAAGAAATGTTTACTGTTTAATTAAATTGCTTATGGCAAGACAGGAATGTTGATATTCAGAAATGAGTTGTCTTCATGAAGGGTAGATGTATGATCATACTCACCCAACTGCTTTGCTGTATTCTTCTTCCCTCCCAAAGCCATTTTGCCACCATAAAGTGTTGTGTCCTATACTACAACCAGAATAGGTCAGCACTGCACACTCTTTACTTAACAACATTCCAAGGGCTGTGATTGGTTTTCTCAGCTGAAATTCCATCCCTGCCCAACCTCACCCATCTTGTGAAAAATCTCCTTCAATTATCATGCATAATGTTCTGGTTACTCTATGCCTTGCTTTTTTTCCCCTTTCCCAACCTGTATTGTCAACTGGTTTTGTTTTTAATTTCTTGAAAAAACGGGTTGAGCTGTTTTATCTACCAACTATAGCTGGCAGCAAAAGGTTTTGTATCTCTTGGCTACCCTCAAGTGTTTGTCCAAATTTTGTGCAGTTGAGGTACAGCCTCTACTATTGATGAGCTGGAGTCTGAGAAAGATGTTAACTGTGGGAAGTCAATGTAAGACATATAAATTGCCCTAAGTCAGGGGTTGGCAACTGTGGCTGTTTTACAACCTGCGGACCTCAACTCCCAGAATTCCTGAGACAGCCAAGCTGGCTCAGGAATTCTGGGAGTTGAAATCCATAGGTCCTAAAGGGGCCATATTTGCCCATCCCTGCCCTAAGTACATAATGTGGGAAGTGAAAGCAAGGATCCAGGGAAGCCGCAAAGATTGGTAAAGAAATTCCTTTCTAGGCAGGCTGCAGAAATTAAAAAATCAAGTCCTTTCCATTACATATCTTAAACAAGGGATGAGACGGTCAAATTGTATTTATTTCAGTTTTTTTTTAATTTATTCACTGCCTATCTTGGTGTGACGTGATTCAGCCATTAAACCTTTTGGAGCTTGTGTACAAAAATTTGGAAAATGTCTAAGTTTATTCTGCTGGCATGTCATCCTCTGAATAAAAGAGAAACAATTCTCTATCTCTACTCCTGCTCCAACCATCTAACCCTCTCTGAAAGAGGCCCTTGCAAGTAGTACTAAGCCTGGACTTAGTACTTCAGCTCTAGCATCACTGCTGCCACTCAAAAAGGTCACTAATGCCATTCCCAAGGTTCAGTGCTCCTTAGGATCCGTCATGCCCTTATTTTCAGGTGGCTTATTCTTTCTGTTGATAGGTCCCTGCAGCCTACCTGAGGCTTATCCAGGTCACACAACACCTGCTTTTTTGACTTCAGAGAACACTCTTCTATGGCCTCTGCAATCTTCAAAAATCATACAAAGGCACACCCCATTTTCATGCATTTTTTGAAGCTCTAGAGTCCATGCAAGAACATGGTCTTCTCATGCGACTTTTGGAGGCCATGAGAGAACACACCCCATTTTCACACAGTCCCCACAGTCTTCAAAAAGCATAGGGGAATGGTTTTGAGAATAGTTGTTGTCAGGGATTAGTGCATGCTGATGTGTCAACCAAATTGTTGCAGCATGTCACCTTTGACATGCATATCATAGATTTGCCATCACTACTCTAGATCTATCAGTTAAGGTAAAGGTAAAGGTTTCCCTTGCACATATGTGCTAGTTGTTCCCGACTCTAGGGGGCAGTGCTCATCTCCGTTTCAATGCCAGCACTCTCCGAAGACGTCTCCATGGTCATGTGGCCGGCATGACTAAACACCAAAGGCACACGGAACACTGTTACCTTCCCACCAAGGTAGTCCCTATTTTTCTACTTGCATATTTATGTGCTTTTGAACTGCTAGGTTGGCAGAAGCTGGGACAAGTAATGGGAGCTCACGCTGTTATGCGACAGTAGAGATTCGAACCACTGAACTGCTAGGACCTTTCAATCAACAAGCTCAGCATCTTAGCCACTGAGCCACCATGTCTCCTATAGATCTATCAGTTAACCAACCTATTTAATTTCTCTTTTAAAAAAGTAATTGTGGAAGCCCAAGTACTGGTCTCCCTCCCAAACATGCATGGAATGGGGTTGTTTCTCCAATGTTCACCCAGGCATTATACACTGTCTGCACCCAGCACCCAGGCAGGGTTTTAAGGAAAACACTACTATATTGCCAGTCCTCAGCACTTTAAGTAATCCTTGGATTGCCTTAGCTGTAAGTTGACACAGAAATATAGGTTTAGACCTGAGGACCGTGTTAGGGAAACAGTGGGATATTTACATACCAGAGCAAGGAAACTGTGAATTTGCCCTGTAAGTGAATATAATACCTCTGATTACTAGAACCAATAATACTGGATGCCCATTAGAAGTATACTCAGGGTACATGAATTGTTAGTCGGAGAGCTCAGAGCTAGACAGATTGGTAAAGCAATTCTTAAAGAAATAGTCTTTACTGTTGCTAGCTCTCATGATGGTAGAACTCAAAGAAATCTAGTGCTGTATAGCCTAAGCAATATTTTTCAAACTTGGCAACTTTCAGAATTCCCCAGCTAGAAAGCTCGATGTTGAAGTCCACATGTCTTAAAGCTGCCAGGTTTAAAATACAATGACTTTATAAAAAGTGATTTTTCACATATCTGATGTTAAACCCCAATCCATATATATATTTGTGATCTTTCTGACGGCATCTGTTTCTCCTTCAGAGAGTCTATGAAAGTCAATTACATTGTGTAATTGTTTTTGGATAGTTCAATCACTATCAATGTTATTTGCCTTTCACATTTCAAGGGGGTTCACTTCCAAATGGATTAGCTGAAGCCAAACACAAAACACAGTTCGCTCATATTTCTAATTATTAGCTAATAAAAATATTTTAAAAATGCTGGGGCATTCCCAAAGAAACAATGATGTTATTTAAAGTTTGAAGGTTTTCTGCAATGAGGCCTATTTTAGATATGCTTGGAATTGAGCCTTTTGAAGAATTTGATATTTATCTGGATACAGGGTTGGATTTCTGAGTATAGAAATCTGCAGTTCATTTTTTCTCATCAGAGAGGTAGGTGAGAACACGAAGGCTGTATACAAATCTTTGGCAAGGAAGATTCTTAACCGCTTTTTGCATTGCAATTTGGAAAAATGGAGAAACAGCGGTATTGCCTCTCCTCTAGCCAGTACCAGCACTTTTTTTTTTTTTGCAAGTGCTTTGCAATGATCAGAAGGTTTGAAGGGTGGGGGGAAATCAATGTTAATTGAAGATCAACCTTTTCATCCAGACTTGTGTGCCATTTTGTGTATTATTGTGTCCTGATGAACACTTTTAAGTTTTGAAATATTGTGTGTGGGATGTTTATTGTTGGAAACAATAAAAGGACAGTATAAAGCTGTTGAAAAACATTTGGGAAAAACTAAAAATCTGCAGAAAGGAATTGACAGCCATTCAATAAGCTGCAAGTAATCATCCACTTTGCTGGCAATCTTTTGTGGATCCCTATAGAAGGGAGACTGATCATAGAGGCAGATGCCAGATGAAGGCCCTCTTACTGAGATAATCAGATGTATTTTACAGAGCTAAACTTCAGCAACTGAACACTAATGAAATCATACCAGCTCTACCCTACACCGAACAGGACAGCACTGCAACTTAGCTTTTCCTCAGTCGCATCCACATTGTCCTGCTGTTCATTTTATCTGATAATGTTAATTGGTTCTGTAGAGCTCTGAGGTCATCATTCTTTGTGTGCTTTCTGATTAGCTAGGATCATTCAACAAAGCAGTGGGGGAAAAACCCTGCAAAACAGTAAATTGCAAAACACAGTAGATGGAACTAATGAGTTCAGGGAAAGAAAGGTTCAAAGGCAAATGGTTTATGCCTCCTCAACTGTATTTCAAAGGATTTTCAAATTTGCCAGTTGACCCAAATGATATTCAATTTTCCACCCATAATATGTATTCCGTTCATAAGGAATAAAATGATTTTAGATGCAAAATTTTCTGAAGTCTCAGTTTTTCAGTACACTGCTAAACCTCTAAAGTGATGATAAAAACAAAAAGGGCAGTGAAACCACAATAGGAATTCTGCATTCTAAATTAGTACTGAGTTCCTCATACTCAGCTAACAATGCCTAAGTTTGTGTCCTAATGTCATTGCACTATTGCCCCAAGCAATGCAGCCAACCCTGTGGAGCTCAAAGTGAAGAAATATAAGCAATGTTATTCTAAGACAATTTAACAGAATCAGATCAAATGTTGTAGAAGGATGGATGTTAACATGGTGCTGGTGGCTTTAATAATAGCTCTTGTTCTTTTGTCTTTTAGTTCTGTTTAAAAAACCTCTTTTAAATCCTATTACATTTCTCTGATTTCTCTAAAACATAACCCACTCTCATTATACTAATGTCACAAATTCCAATTATGATGCTCCCAATCCAAAAAAGAACTCCCTGAATTCAAAAGCAGCAATTATTCTGAAAACACCAAATGGCCAATAGTAAGAATGCAAATTCTCCATTAATTCCCAAATACTGGGGAATGAGGGTCAGATGCATTTTGGCTCTCAATCGTTTCCAATAGTTGCTGCATTTTCTTTTCACTTTGCATCTGGGAAAAAACCTGGAAGAGACCATAATTTATCAACCCTTGAGCTCTGCTAACAATGGGGGGGGGGAGTGGGGGGAGGGAGGAGGAGAGGGGAGAAAGGAAGGAAATTTTGCTGCTATGAGAGTAACATAACTTGAGCCTACTCTGCTCAATAAGGCACTAAATCATATGACATCCAAATGATATCAAAGTCATGATGAGTCTAGTAATGAGGAGTATTCAACATTCAGCACTCTCCATCCTTGCACATTCACAGAGCCATGGCATTGTAACCTGGGGCATGGCCATTTTAAATATCTTCCTGCAAAGACTTCTACTCTTACTTGTCTCCTATTTATCTACTATTTTGTCACTTTAAAAAAAAACAATCACAAACCTTTATTTGGGCTTTATATTTTCTGTTGCTAAAAAAAAAACCCTTTCTCTAGCTAGCAAAACCTGTCAGCTGCCATTATAATCATAGATGCGTTCAGCCATCACAAGCAAACGAGTCCTCATAGTCTCTCTTTCAGGCCAGCTGTACCCTTCACAATTCTTGCCAAAACTTTATCTGGAATAGCTTATCCCACCTCCCCTTTCCATGTCAAAAATAAATAAATAAAAAAGAATAGAAATCCAGGAAACGATTTTCAGAAACATATGTTGATTTCCTACTTTACTTCTGGTCCCGTGAGTAAAAGGATGCTAAACACAGCAAGGTTTACTGTTAAATTATTGTTTTCCTTGAAATACCAGAAAATGTAATAATTTAGTATCTTTTCTACGTCCTTATATCTCTTCTAGGTTTTGAAAAAGATGGATGAATGGTAGGATTTATTTCCTCAACCTGATGCCCCTGTATAGGTCAAATTACAGCTGCCATCAGTCCTAGTTGATACAAACATTAACCATATAAAGGAGAAATGAACAAATCAGTTAATTTCCATTTCTTCAACAGCTCATTTCTTCAAGTAAATCTAGCTGGTTTGTTATTAACTTTGCTATTAAAAAAATTTGCATTTATTTATAAGCACATAACCCACTATTTACACATAATGTTCTCTAATATAATGCATTTTTGTTCTTTATTTTCCTGAAGAGGTATATTATTGTATAAGCTTCTTCCTAAATTTCTTTAAACTTACTTTTAATTGGCAAATTAAAATATTCCAATATTCAAAGAACATCATTTTTAAAAATGATGATTAATAAGGATTTTGTATATTCAAAAATGCAAAATTAGATACATTCAGATCCAAATTGTTCTACAATCCCTCCCCTAGTATGGGCTAGAGATAATGTGTGTGGAAGATCAACGCATCTGAAGTTCACTAATTAAGAAGTACTTAATACTATTTAGGGCTTTCATTTTTGGAAGGGCAAAACAGATTCACAACTTAATAAAAACCAATTATTATTAGAAATGTATAGCTAATTCTAGCAATAGATAAAGGTGGTTAAATGAATCATATATCAATTGCCTGCATAAATCAATCTGCCTGCAAACACTAGGTGCTGAGAAATCTCAGGAAGGAGGAAGTCAAATCAATCAATGTCTTTTATTAAATGTTACTTGATACTAATCAGAAAATGCAACTTGGTGACTTATACATATCTTTGTAAGACCAGGTTCTAAGACCAGGTTTTGGGGTCAAATTTGCTATTACAGAAATTAATTGACTTTCCAGTCTGCTACTGTAACTTTTCTTTTGCCTGCTAACACTTATTGATATAACGATATACTTATATCTACAAACAGTAGAGGCAGCCAATAAAGAAGATACTCTTTGTATCTTCTGACTCTTTAATACTGAAGAGTCAGAGATACGTTTTATTGAATGTTATCATGAGCAAGTATAGAGAGAAGGAGAATGGAATGTAGGACAGATGCTTTCAGTGGTGGCTCCATGATTTATGGAGCATCTTGAAAGAGGGAGGGAAGGGTTACAGAGGGATAATATAAAGCTGCATAAATAAAAGGGTTCCTTAATTCAGCAGCAATCATTTAAATCAGATAGTAAAATGCAAAAAAGATGGTTCAGATCTTACAATACATCACTGTAATAGAATGAAGGGTAGGCAAGCCCTAAGGAGAATATTCTTCCTGCCCCAAATGTTAACACTGGTGTCTTGATCAAATGCAAGATGACAGGGCCCAAGGCAAGCCTGCTTGGAAAACTCAAACTGTAATGCCTATGGATGCTTACTGACTTTTTGGGGCCACAGGATGGCAAGGATGGACTGAAAGATGCAATAGAAAGAGATGGAAGAAACATCATTACTGCATGAAATTCTGCCACCTTGAATCTCAGACATATCAAAGTTAATATGTCCCAGAAAATCCATTTACGAACAGGACATTAGTAATTTATAATAGCTCTGCCAAGAAAAAAAAACACGCATCACTCTTTCAATTAAGTCCAGTTCATTCAATTCTACTATTATGATCATTGACCAATATTGAAGTTAACAGAACCAACAGATTATACAAACAAGAACATGCCCGCTCACATGAGATTCAATTTCCCACATTCTATTCAAAGATGACGACTAATGAAGAAAGTTCTTGTAAAGGGGCAAGGAAAGAGAGAAAAAAAAGGGGGGGAGAGGAAAGAAGAGGGAGAGGGAGAGAGAAGGAAGCAGTGAGAGGGAGGAAGAGATGAGGTTCTTGTTCATGAGCCAGGCTCCTAAACTGTGAACCTTCTCATGGGCTCCACAATGAAGGAGGAATAGAGCAGTGGGGGGAAATGATTGAGGAGAAAGAGTAAAGGGAAGGAATGCAATTCAGAACTTCCTATTTAAGTTACTAACACTGAACACAGAACATAGGCTCAGAGAGCTGAAAGGGACATCAAGAGGTCTCCTAGTCCAACCTCCTGCTCAAAGCAGGAGACCAGTGGTGGGTTGCCCCCGGTTCGCACCGACTCTATAGAACTGGTAGTAAAACTGGCGGGAAGCTCCGCCCGCCGGCCCCAACATCATCAGAACTCTTTTGCGTGCACGGCCCCGTTGTGAACTGGTAGTAAAGGTAAGTAGAACCCACCCCTGCAGGAGACCTTATACCAGGGGTGTCAAACTCAAAGCCCAGGGGCCCGCGGTGCTTCTTCCAGCGAAAATGGAGCTCATGAGGCCCTCCCAAGCTCCGTTTTCACTGGCAGAGGGTTGCAGGAGGCCATCGCAGCCGTAAATGGAGATCAGGAGCCTGTTTTCATTGGGCAATGCGCTTGGGCTACCACAGGTGCCCCTGACATGAGTGACATTGATCTGGCCATGCACATCACAGCCACACCCACCCCGCCCCCCAAGGTCAAACACAACCCTGATGTGGCCCTCAATGAAATCGAATTTGACGCCCTTGCCTTATACCATTGCAGTCAAATCCAGGCTATTTTTCAAACCTCCAGTGATGGAGCACCCACAACTCTGTGAGGCAAGCTTTCCATTGATTAATTGCACTCCCTGTCAGAAAATTTCTCCTTACTTCTAAGTTGGATCTCTTTCTCAAGCTTCTTTTCCTGCCCTCTGGTGCTTTGGAGAATAAATCAATCCTCAATTCTCTGTTAAAGCTACTCAAGGGCTAGAAGACAGTTATTACATCCCCCTTAATCTTTCCCTTTAATAGTCTAGTCTAGACATACTAGCTCCCTCAACTGTTCATCATATGATTCAGTCTCTAGATCCTGTATCATCTTTGTTCTTCTTCTCTGAACGCTTTCTCGTGTCTCAGCATCCTTTTCATTGACCAGAACAATATGCAGTATTCCAAGTTTGGCCTCACTAGTGCAGAATACAGGTAGTCTTCGATTTACAAGGGTTTGTTTAGTGACCGTTCAAAGTTACAACAGCACTGAAAAAAGTGACTTATGACCAGTTTTCACACTTACAACCATTGCAACATCCCCATGGTCACCTGCTCAAAATCCAGGGACTTGGCAACTGAGTCGCATTTATGACGGCGACAGTGTCCCAGGGTCATGGAATCACCTTTTGTAACCTTCTGACAAGCAAGCTCATTGAGGAAGTCAGATTCACTTAACAACTGTATTACCAACTTAACAACTGCAGTGATTCATTTAAGAACTGTAGCATGAAAGGTTGTAATATGAGGCAAAACTAAATTAACTAATGTCTCACTTAGCAACAGAAATTTTGGGCTCAATTGTTGTAAGTAAAGGACTACTTATAAAGTGGTATTATCACTTCTTGTGTATTTATTTATAATTTAATTAATTTAATTAATTTAATTAATTTAATTTAATTTAATTTAATTTAATTTAATTTAATTTAATTTAATTTAATTTAATTTAATTTAATTTAATTTAATTATTTAATTTAATTTAATTTAATTTAATTTAATTTAATTTAATTTAATTTAATTTAATTTAATTTAATTATTTAAATCGCCCTTCTCCCAAGAGACTCAGGGACAACTTAAAGCACAGAAATATAAACTTTTAAACAATTTTAAAAGATATTAAATATTTTGGCCCACATCAATTTAAAATAAATTCCCCATTAAACATTTAAAATTTCGACAAGACAAATCGGATTAAAACATTTTAATAAAACATTAGGGTAGCCCAGCTTGATGAAATAATCTTGATGGTATTCCTCTGTTGATGCAAGCCAGGGCTGCATTGGCTTTTTTGGCAAGTGCAGCACATTGCTGGCTCATGCTTAAGTAATGGTACAATTGGATATTTTGATCTCTCTCATAATTAATATAGTTAAACACCTATTCTATACTTACACATTTAGTTTTTCCTGTCTACGTGCAGGACTTTGCTTTTCTCACCACCAAACTACATCTTGTTGGATACAACCTAATGCTCAGCTGTCAAAATCCTTCTGAATCTTGAATCTACCTTCCAAAGTGCTACAATTCCCCCAGCTTGGTGTCATCCACATATTTGATGATTTCACCTTCTATCCTCTCATCTAGATCATTTATGAAGATGTTGAAGAGTACTGGACCCAAGACAGAGCCTACACTGCATGCTTCCCTCTGTGTAAACGTAGTTTCATTAAGGACTACACGTCATATTTTATATACAATTTCATTAAAGATTTAGAAGGTAATAACATCTAACATCTTTATTATTTCATATCTAATATATATTCTACTCAGATATTTTATTCAAACTGGCATAATATGAACTACTGTGGCATAATATAATATAATATGAACTACTTGTCTCTCCTTCAGAATAACGGAATAACAAAGTTCGAAGGGACCTTGGAGGTCTCCTATCTAACCTCCTGCTCAAGCAGGAAACCCTTGTAACCTTTTAGACAAATTGTTGTTCAATCTCTCCTTAAAAATCTCCAATGTTGAAGCATCCACAATTTCAATAAATTTAAAATTATTCTTGCTGTTGTTACAAAACTCCAGGCACAGTATTTCTTTATCTTTCCTTGGTCTTTTTCCCTAATGAATGTTGGTGGCAACTGAGGAGCCTTCATGGGGCTGTTTTGATGTTTCCACCCTCATTCAAGCCTTTTCCCATTGTATACAAATTTTTGAATCCAAGCCTGCTGAATCTTTCGCCTCAGATATTTGTGTGTTGCTGTGCTGCAATATAAATATTGGCACTCACAGTTTGAACACTGGAAATAGAGGGCAATGATTTCATAATAAGATCCTTAGGGATCCTCCTACCTAATATAACCAGATCCTTTGCAAACAGAAACATGGAACACTTTCCCTGTAATATCAATTCCTTAAGTAAATGTTAAGAATTTACAGTACTCTGTAACAGTCATGCATTTTGGTTAGATCTTGTTCCCTTGTGAGCTGCACCAGTTGCCAGTTTGCTCCCAAGTGCAACTCAAGGTGCTTGCTGTTAGCTATAAAGCCTTTCATAGCATACGGCCTCACCCCATTTATTCTCAGAGTTTGTACTATAATCCTCCGTAATCCCTACATATCCTCAGATCAGTGGTGACAGCAACAAGGGAATTCATTATTATCCCCCAGCCCTCTTGCTATTTAGACCTGGCAATTTTTATTTGAGAGATTGCCTATCTCCCATAGCACATGCCTGGCCAATTCAGTGCTGCCTAGTTGATGAGCTCTGGGCTCCTTCGATTACACAATGTCATCTTTGGGACTTTGGAAATACTGTATTTTCCTGCGTATAAGACTACTTTCTAACACACAAAAATCTTCTCAAAAGTCAGGGGTCGTCTTATACACCGGGTCTCATTCTCCTGTAACCAGGCAGACCAGCCCATAAGGCTCTGACAAGCCTTAAATGGCTCTGAGGAGGGTCGTCTTATACGCCCAGTCGTCTTATATGCCGGAAAATACGGTACACCTTTTCTATATCAGCACTTGTCCTTTGGAACAAGGCACCCCCTGATATTCCAATGGCTCCACTCTCCAGTTGTTTAGAAGAGTTCTTAAAAGAACTGGCTCTTCATTGAGGGAAGAGCTCTTTGGTGTTCTCTGAGCTTGGTTGTTTTCTTGCAGAGATTTTAATCCCTAGGAAACATCTTCAGTGCTAGTCAGACTAGTTTTGGCAATGAAATGTTTGCAAGAAAACAACCAAGCTCAGAGAGCACCAAAGACCCCTCATTTCAACTCAGAGCTACAAATATTCTCCTTTATTGGCTTCACTGAGGCCTTCAATGAGGGAGAAGGAGACTCCTCACTTCATTGCAGTTTTTTTCTTGATATTTTATATTTTCTTGATTTTACTGTAATTTCTGTTTGATTCTGGTAAACCACCCAGAGACATTGAGAGTCAGGTGGCATACAAGCATAATCAGCTTACATCCTGCAGCTATACTTTAATACCATCAAGTGTCAATATCTGCCTATCCTAGGTCCTTGGGAAGGACTCAATAGGTGGATAAAAATGCCAAAGCCAGTTTGAACCTGTGTGTGACCAACCAATAGTAATAATAAAATAATTTTTCTGAGTAAAGCTGCCTTTTGCATTTAACCAACACTGATTCTGTCAATGCTGATGGTGTTCAAGTGATGCTCCAGTTGTTTTTGGATTGCACCCAAAGTGGTACTACATACTACTACTACTACTACTACTACTACTACTACTACTACTACTGTGTTTTCCCGAAACTAAGACATGTCCAGATAATAAGCCCAATTGGGCTTTTGAGTGCATGCGGTAAAATAAGCTCCCCCCCAAATATGTATGTGCAGCTGCTGCGCAAACAACACAACATGAGGTGGCAAGGCCGGAGAGGGGGGGAAAGGGAGGGGGAACATGCCCACGTGCCCCATATGCACCTGCCATCCATGCAGAATGGCCTTTTCGTTGAGCCAGACATATTACTGCCACTTGGGAGAAGAAGAGAGAAAGGAAGCACTGCAAGAAAGCCCATTTCTGACTTTTTTCTCCCGGGCGGTGGTAGCGTGTTCAGCTCTACAAATCTGGCTTGCCAAGGGGGAGTGGCAAGTGGGAAAGGGTGGGGAAGGAAGGTAATGGAATGGTGTGTTTTGGTACTTCTCTTTCCGCCTTCAGTCCAATGAAGTATGCGAGCAGGTTAGTGCGTCTTCAGTAGGATTCTACTTTTTTCTTTTTTTTCATATAAAGTGCACTGTGAACAGAACATGGCCAGACTGCTCTTCCCTGTGTTAACTTTGGCTGTCTCCACCACGCGAAGAGGAACAAGTCAAATCTGTCTTCTCACTGAAAGACCCAGACTTTTCTTTCTACAAGGGGAACTCTGTTCTTGCAAAGATGCCATGACTTTAACTCTTGAAGCCCCTCACTGGAAGTGTTTTCTTGGATGGTGTGAGCCCCATCCTCTGTGATGGGCTTTCACTGTGGCCCTTGGATCTGCAACTCTGATTGGGAGCACCTGGCCCATCTCTCTCTCGCATTGCCTTTCCAGGAAACGGTCCTCCATCCCGGAGTGCCGTGCCTGCCAAGCGGGCCCTTTGTCCCCATGCAGGCTTCAAGCTGCTGCTGCCTGCGTGGAGCGTGCCAGCTTTCCTTGCCCATTGAAGTGTTCCTTCCTTCCCCTTCCATTGGGCTGATGGAACTGGTCAAGGTTCCAGATGATCCTGAAAGAAAGACGCTGGATCCTTGAAATCAGGCCTGCGTGTGGCGGAGGCAGCCAAAGTTAAGACAGGGGAGAGCAGTCTGACCCTCCCCCACATCTCCACGCAGCCCCCCCAGCGGCTCGTACTATTACTACTACTACTACTACTACTACTACTACTACTAATAATAATAATAATAATAATAATAATAATAATAATAATAATAATACTGGTAACAAAACTGGAAAAACAATGACATACCATCAGAAGACAAGGTGATTAGAAAAATTATGGAGTGTGTGGAAATGGATAAGCTCACAAAGGAGATACAAGAAAAAGATGAAACAGAATATTACTTAGTCTGGGAGAAATGGTATAAATGGTTGGAGGAGAAAGGGGGAAAAAGGGGGGGGGACAAAAGAAAGCTAAACAATGGTTTAATTAGGTGGAAGAATATGAAAACAAATGGGAAGATATAAAAATTGTGGAAAGGAAATTAAGTACCTGCTTATGTTAAATGTAAATAAAATATTTATACTAAGAGAATATATTATAATGGTATATATATGATATACTAGAAATATATGTATAAAAGATATATTAAGATACGAAAGAGAAAATGTATAAATATGGATTACCGATGCAAAGATGTTGAAAAGAAGAAGATGTAAATATCTGCTTTTGTTTTGTTTGTTTTTTTTAAAAAAACTGTTTAATAAAAATTATTGGGGGGAAAAAATACCAGTAACCACAACAATCTTCAATTCGATTTGCAGTCTGGGACTGTTAAAAACTTAACAGTTCAAGTCCTAACCAATTATTAGAATAGAATAGAATGGAATGGAATGGAATGGAATGGAATGGAATGGAATGGAATGGAATGGAATGGAATGGAACGGAACGGAACGGAACGGAACAGAACAGAATAGAATAACAGTGGAGGACTTCTTTGTGGCAGCCCTGAGATAATGGAACACTGCTATCATGTCACCACTAGTCCTTTTTTTTTGTCAGACTAGATATACTCAGTTCCAGCAACCGTTCATTATATGTTTTAGCCTCCAATCCTCTAATCATCTTTATTGCTCTTCTCTGCACTCTTTCTAGAGTCTCAACATCTTTTTTACATCGTGGCGACCAAAACTGGATGCAGTTGTAGTTATTATTATTTCCAATAACATGAAATCACAACTGCCAGTTCTTAGTTGGAGTTGGTCTTCATTCGCATTGCGTTCTTCCCAAGAACATAGGGTGTCATATATTGGTATAGTTTATGTGCAGCTCCAAACAATGTGGCCATTTTGTAATTGGCAGATGGGAATTTTGTCAATGTGCAGATTTACTAAGTGATGTTTAAGATTTTTTTGATATGGCACAGCACTGATAACAACAGGAACTACCACAGCCAGTTTATGCCATAATCGTTCAAGTTTGATTTTCAGATCCTGATATTTACTGATATTCTCCAGTTCTTTGTCTATTATCATATCAATTATCCACATTCACAATTTCTACAATTGCTTCATCAACTATCATATAATCTAACATTGAGCTCTTGCAATCTTTTCGATAGAAGTTATATAAAAAAGGTTAGAAAAAGCGAGAACGGGTAATTTTAGTATTGTATGCTGCACTGTGCTGCCCTCTCTAGACTTAGTATAGATACTGGAAGAGTAGAAATATGGATAACTTGCTTCTTCCAATGCAGCTAGATTACTGTGATTGATTAGGTTATGTTGCTGTCCAAATACACTTGTAATAAATGTCTCTTTCTTTGTGTATCTCTGTCTCTCTTTGTATTTCTCTCTCACACTCATTCACACACACACACACACACACACACACTGCATACAGATGCAAATGCAATATTGTTTTTAAGCAAGGGAAATTTATTTACATAAAATGATATGGTTCAATATTAATCATGTTATGTGTGAATGAAATACTTATTAATGGCCAGCTACCACTAATCACAAAATAAACTAAATATTTCTAAAGAGGAAAGTTTGGATATTCTACTGAGTTTCTGCCTTTCTGGGTATTAATTTGGGGTATTAACATGTTTGCATAAATTTGATTTTATTTATTCCAGAAGAATCCTAGTCCTCCTTTCAATACATGCATGAAGAAATCCAGGAACTGAGTACAGAGAATGTCTCACCCAGAGAAAGTTTGAGAAGAGAACTAATTTAAGCCTCCCTCCCCCTTAAAAAAAAAATCTCCTGATAGTTCCAAAAAAAAAAGCAAATCGAGCTTATAAACCAAATTCAAAACAGTTTGCCTTAAAATGAACCCCTTATAAAATTATACATTTAAGAAATTTAGCTTTATTTCAAGAGGCAAAAAACCATGGGCTGTATCTATGTAGTCTATATCTAACAACATTGTTTTTACACTACTTTGTAGGCAAAATATACAGACATTAGCAAATCCTTTGATCAATGCTGGAAAATAAGGATTAATTTTGCAATTACACAGTCTTGCACACAAGTAAAGTTTTAATAAGAAATTTCATTTTATAAAACAACGAAACCAAATTTCAGCTAGAAAAAGTTTACCGGAATAAGAGAAAAATAAGTACACCCAAATTTCAAATAAAGTTATAGAAACTGTTTACCTAAAATAGTTCCTTTGTTATTTACCACTTCTTTACACAATACCTCTTCAGCTTCAACAGAATTCATGGCAAAGAATATGGTTGGAAAGAGATCATATGGGCCTACATGCTGCATTTTTTCCTCTTTCTTTTGAAAATCAGTTTCATAGAATGTGGAAAATAACTGAAAGCCAGAGTCTTTGCTTGGTTTACTCAAGGAAAATGCTCCCTCTGATGTCCTGAGATAACTATCTTGGAGCTCCATCAACTCTAGCTCCCTGGTTAGAATTATAAGCTCTGTCTAGTTATACCTTTGTAGTATAGGATATCCTTTACTTTCAACCATAACGGAGACCATTTTTAAGCAAGGTGGTTGTTACATGAATCATGCCATGCCCCTGTCAGAGCCTGAATCTGCAGAGGAGGCCAGAACTGAGGAATTCTGGGAGTTGATGTCCACAAGTCTTAAAGTTGCCAAGGTTGGAGACCCCTGTGCTAGATATTATGTCTTGGCCAGCTAAGGCTTAATAGATATTTAGATTAAGCTTCTGGTGTTTTTCAGGCGAAGAATACTTGAAATCCGTATCTAGAATAATTATTTTATTACTTATATCATACTCTCATATACACACTAGCAGCAGAAAGTAACAAAGAAAGCCACTTCCCTGTCTCAGCCGTCCTAGGCTAAGCACGGCAACACCAAGAAACACATGCGCACAGGTCGGTGCTATGCTGGTTTATTATCCGGCTGGCTCCAGGAACGTACTGCACTCATTAAACGATTTGAAATTAGCGCTACATTCCATAGGCATGCAGCTGTTTTATAGCAAAGAGCTCGTTACTGTGCCGCCCCGCCCTGTATTTAAAGCCACACCCTCCCTCCTCTTTCCGGATGCTGGGCTCGGCGTCTCAGCGTTTTTCCAGCCTCTCCTCATGCCGGCGTCTCTGCAGTGAGGGTGTCAGCGAATACAGCAATCGGCGTGTTGAAGCCCTAATACCGTCGCCCCGCCTTCCCCACCCCGCACACATCCGCCTATTCCTGAGTGCTCCCATCACCAATGCACCACCCCCCCCCCCCCCGTGCAGGTAACGTTGTCGAGCATGTTGCTTGGCTCGACACCCTGTTGTTATAAGCAGTTCACTGCATTTGACACAGAAAGGAAAAGAGAAAGAAGATGTGAAACATCAATGTACAACTAGTTAAGTCAAAGCTGGTCGGATAGATCACTCTATGTTTCTTTTTCCATCATTTTATCCTATCCTATTTCTGCATTAATCTGAAAACTTTTAAAATCTACAGATATTTATTTAGGTATGTATCTGTGAAAATATATGAAATCTGAATATACAGTTCCAAATATATCTTACCTCATGCTAGGTATCTACATAGGTTTTATTGTAAAATATTTGAAGGCATGTGTCTATGTGCACCTTTGCTGACAGAACTACACTAGAAAATTCTGAGATGTCAGAATGCTTACATATAATTGCATTCCAATCTGCATATTTATTAGATGACTGCAAATCAAGTCAGTTCCTTGTAAAATTTGTTTGGATACCTCAAGGATCCCTTTCAAGTAGGGCATGAAAGCTAAAACTTCCCTAAAATGATTAGTTTTTGAGTCATACTTCAAGGAAATCATAGAAAGGAATCATCAATAGAACACATGGGAATTTTCGGACTTGTAGTTCAAATGGCTGGAGTCCGAGGGAAAATAACACGGGGATGAACCAGTTTCAATAATTAAGGGCAGCAAAAACGAAAGAACAGAATCCTTAAATGTTATGATCAGCCAGGAGTCACCTATGTGTGAGTTGGGTGGCAATATAAATTTGCTTAATAAATATTAAATCTGGAAAGCATGTGATTAAGCAATAGTAAAACATAGGTTGCTCCTGAGCTTGTGGAAAGGAGCTAAAGGAATATAGACACCTTACATTTCAGATTCTCTTTCACATTTCTAAGAAGCCTCGCATATAAACTGAGCCTTACCTGGGCTTGATAGGACTTTGCCTTTGTTAAGATGTTTGAGGCGTTTCTGGTGAGACTTCCCATTGAAATGGATCTGGGCCTGGACAGCAGAATTGAGCTGGATATTACACACTTCACAGAGAGTGAATGATGGGTGCTTTTTCTCTCTCTTTGTACGCTGCTCTGGAGGACTTCTTATGCACGAGTTCTCTGACAGGCTTCCACAAATGCCACTCCCAGGGGAGTGGAAGGGGGTCAAGGGACGCTTCATCCCTATAGCAGAAAAAAAAAATACATACATGAAAACTGAGGGAGGCAAAGGTCATTGTTCCAGCTTTAACCTCCTTGGGTACCAGTAACCTGAGAACAAACCCCCAATAAGTACACACAAGCAGCCTCTAGATGGAGTAAACAGCCTGCACTTTATTCACACTGTAGCTTAATTCAAGTATAACTGCTAGCAGAGTGTGCACCACAAGAATTACAGCCCCTTTATTTTACCCATGTTATGTTCTGTTTCTACTTCAAGAAAGAATTTCAATGCTACCAAGACAGAACTACTTTTCATGGATAGGATCAATCATTGGAGGGTAACTTTTCTACATGGCCACTTTTAAACGATGTCTAGCACAACCAACCAATGAATAATTTTTATTTAACCACTGATGAGCAACTAAAGCAAGAATATCACAATTAATCAGGGTAAAAAAAGAAAACAAACATTGTTCTAAAGAATCTAGGAAATCTTAGAAGGAGATATTACAGAATGCTGTACAAACTGCTCAGTATTTAGCTGTGGTCAAACAAGTAAAAGACTGATCTGATAACCACAACTTAATATAAAACAAACTAAAAATGGCCAGGATATTTGGTAAGGAATGGAGATAATAATTCTTGGTGAGTGTCTGCATAAACGGGACATGCAAAATAACTGATTTCAATTATCCCTCTGGCACACGGACGCAGTCTCTGTTCAAAGGGGTTACAGGTAACCCTCGACTTATAACGATTCATTTAGCAACCATTCAAAATTACCATGGCACTGAAAAAAAGTTATTTTTGGCCAGTCTTCTTACTTATAACCATCACAGTGTCCCCGGGGTCTTGTGATCAAACTTTGGACACTTGGCAACCAGGGTGTATTTCTGAAGGTTGCAGTGTCCCTCAGATCACAGGATCACCCTTTGTAACCTTCCCAGGGGGCAAGTCAATGCAGGAAGCCCGATTCTCTTAAACAACCGTGCAATTTACTCACAACCTGGACAAAAAAAAGGTAGCAAAATTGGACCCAATTCACTTAACAACTGCATTGCTTAGTGATAAACTTTTTGGTTCCAGTTGCGGTCATAGGTCAAGGAGTATCTGTACAACAATTGACAGATTCACCAATTGGATGTGAAGCTCAACTCTGTTGTGGATGCTGGAATAGCTTTCACAGTCTGCTATGGCTTATGTTTTTCTTTTACTGTGTCTTTGTTGGCTGACTGTGTGTCTGATTTTGTAAATTATGAAACAGGAGGATTCTTTTTTACCTCAAAAGGGGCAAAATTCCCCACGTTTGTCACTTCAATTTTTTCTCTCTCTTAACTTAGTGCAATTCCATTATAAGGGAGCAAGATAGGAAGATTCAGCTCTTTTCCCCTGCAATGGTGCAGATCTTTTTGGTATTCAAATAGGTCACCATCTTTCACATATTAGAAAGCAGCCACTTAAACTCAGTACTGGCTGCTGCTCTCAAAAAGTTGTTAACAGTCACAAATGTCTAGGAATCCGGTTGAAATCAGGGAATAGGTTTCCCAAAAGCATTATAAATCCACATAAACTTACACCCTATAGCCGTGATGGTGAACTAACGGCACGTGTGCCCAAAGTGGCACGTGACGCCATGTTGCCAGGTACGTGCGGCCTTGTCTGTTTGTCCTCCAGGTTTCTGGCACTCTTACAGGGGTGATGATCAGCTGTCTGTGGGCGCAGCAGTGCCAAAAACTGGTGTTTTTGCATGCACGCCAGCCAGCTGATTGTCAGGTGAGCATGCACGCCAGAACCCAGAAGTTAGGCTTTTTCAGAGCGCAATCCCTTCGTGTGCGCGGCAGTGCTGAAAACCCGTTTGCGCATGCACGCTGGCTAGCTGATCATCGGGCGAGCCTGCACTCTAGAACCTAGAGATTTCGCTTTTCCAGAATGTGATTCCACCGAGCACACACACATGCATGCAATGTTTCTGTGTGAATGTTAATCATCACTGCCCTATAGAGTCCAAGCTGCCCAGAAATATGCCTATTTGCCACAGAGCATCCAATTACTGTCCTATCATGATGCTACAGAAAAGAAAAGGTGAAGGACATATTCTAAACTTTTGAGAAGAAACCACACAAAATGTTAAAATAAGCCAACATTTCTATGGAGAACTCTAATAAAAATGAATGAATAAAAAAATAAAATGAGATTTAACCAGTTAAAATGCCCTTAAAGAGGTTAAGTTTGTTATCTAGGGTACATCAGTTTTCTCTTACAACTTGCCAAGGTCTCAGATGACCTCTGACCCAGTCATGGTATGAAGTGCTACTAAGCTTCCAGTCCGTAGCTTACATTAACTGTTTTCCTGCAGGTGACTGGGTTATTTTTAATACCGGCAGAAATTAAAATTGGAAAGTTATCTGGACATAATGCTTCCAAAAGACCAGAGCTCTCTAAAAAAAGGATATGTAGTCACTCATATTAGCTAAGCTTACCATTAGAGCTCCTGTTACAGAGTTTTAAATAAACATGCTATATTATGCATCCACTCCTCTCATTCACTTAATCTCTTTGGTGCCCATTAGTCCGTCCTAGAAGACATGACCATTTTACAATCTGCTTCTCTTCCCAAACAAAATATTGAACCCATGGGGAGAGTGTTTATGAGATTATGGTTACCATCATGGAGCTACTTACCTTGCATAAGATTCACAGAATTCTCTGATGGCAATGGATGTGCTTTGCTCACAATGTGATTTTGGACAAGAAGAACTCTCTCTTGAGATCTAGGTGGTTTTAAATAGCCCTCTCACTGCGGCTATTGGAAATTATACACTGGACTTCCCTTACCTGGAGTTCTTGTCCTATACTGGATTATATATTTCATTCCCAAATATCTACCGGTCATGCTAGCTGAGAATTATAGTAGATATTTTCCAATACTTGGAGTATACAAGTATTACATCATATTACATCCATATCCATTATATTACATTCCAAGAATACAAACTTTGGAAATTCCTGAACATATTAATCCAATTCAGGAGTCTAGAATGCAATATCTAATGGAAGACTTATAAATACAAGTGTATCTCTTGCTTGCTCATTTCCCCCCTTTCTTCTATTTCTATTGGAGTCAATGAAAATTGCCATGGGAAAATAATATTTTATTTATTTATTTATTTATGTGATTTATATGCTGCCATTCTCCCCAAGGACTCAGGGCGGCTTACAAAAACAATCATAAATACAAATCACAATAAACACAATTAAAACACATTAAAATCATTCTAAAGAGGCTATATAACCCCACAATTGTAATGTTCTTTAAACAGCCATGTCTTTAATCCCCGGCAAAAGGAGAGGAGGTCGGGGGCCGTCCTGAGGTCGGTGGGAAGACTATTCCAGAGGGTCGGGCTCCGACAGAGAAAGCCCTCCCCTGGGGGCCGCCAGCCGACATTGCTTGGCTGACAGCACCCGGAGGAAGCCCACTCTATGGGAGCGCACTGGACGATGGGAAGAAGGCAGGAGGTTGTCCTGTAAGTACCCCGGGCCTAAGCCATGTAGGGCTTTATAGGTTAAAACCAGCACCTTGAAACGAACCCGGAGAACAACCGGTAGCCAGTGCAGCCCACGCAGGAGAGGTGTAACATGGGAGTAATGAGAAGCCCCTGTAACTACCCGGGCGGCCGCATTCTGGACTAACCAGAGTCTCCGGATATGTCCCAAGGGCAGCCCCATGTAGAGGGCATTACAGTAATCCAACCGAGAAGTAACCAGGGCATGGGTGACCGTGGTGAGGGCATCTCGGTTCAAAAAAGGGTGCAACTGGCGTACAAGACGTACTTGCGCGAAGGCCCCCCTGGTTACGGCCGTCAGATGGTCATTCAATGATAGCCAAGAATCCAGGAGGACACCCAGATTGCGAACCCTATTGGATGGGGTGATAGTCTCCCCACCGATCACTAGAGATGGTATCTCAGGATCCTGAGATGCCGGCACCCACAGCCACTCCGTCTTGGAAGGATTCAGTCTGAGCCTGTTCTTACCCATCCAAACCCGCACCGCCTCCAAGCAGTGGGACATCACGGAAAGGGCATCCCCAGGGTGACCCGGGGTAGAGATGTAAAGCTGGGTATCATCCGCATATTGGTGATACCTTACCCCAAAGCCACGAATGATCTCACCCAGCGGCTTCATATAGATGTTAAAGAGCAAGGGGGAGAGAACCGATCCCTGAGGCACCCCACAAGTGAGAGGCCTCTGGGAGGATCCCTGACCCCCCGCCAATACATACTGTGAGCGGCAGTATGTAGGAGGAGGTAGGAGGAGGTAGGAGGTAGGAGGAGAACCACTGCAACACAGTGCCTCCTATCCCCAACCCCCTGAGTCGCTGCAGTAGATACCATGGTCAATGGTATCGAAAGCTGCCGAGAGATCAAGAAGGACCAGGATGGAGGAACAACCCCCATCACGGGCCTGCCAGAGATCATTCACTAGGGCGACCAATGCTGTTTCCATGCTGTGGCCGCGCCTGAAGCCAGACTGGTAAGGATCAAGGTAGTCCGTTTCCTCCAGGAAATGAGGGAATTGCTGTGCCACCACGGTCTCAACAACCTTCACTAAAAAGCGAAGGTTGGAGACAGGACGATAGTTGTTAAGTGAGTCCGGATCCAGATTAGGCTTCTTAAGGAGGGGTCGTACCACCGCCTCTTTTAACGAGGCGGGGACAAAACCCTCCCTCAACGAAGCATTGACAACTGCCTGGATCTAGTCTCCAGTCACCTTTCTGGCTGCAGAAACGAGCCAGAAGGGACATGGGTCCAGAACACACGTGGAGGCCCCCAGCCGACCCATAATCCTGTCCACTTCATCCAACAAAACAGGCTCAAACTCCTCCCAGAAAATTTCACCAAGACTAGCCCCAGTCTCCTCAGTGGATTCTATCCAGGCGGAGTCCAACTCGGTCCGGATCCGAGAGATTTTATCTTGCAGAAACTGTGCAAAATCCTCAGCACGACCCTGCAAGGGGTCCTCCCTCACTCCCTGGTTTAGAAGGGAGCGGGTTACCCTAAACAGGGCGGCTGGGCGGTTTTCTGCAGATGCAATAAGAGCAGCGAAATATTGACATTTCACTGCTTCTATCGCCACAAGGTAAGACCTAATAAAGGTTCTTAACTGTGTTCGGTCGGATTCAGCTTGAGAGGACCTCCAACCACCCTCCAGGCATCTTTTCCGAAGACATGCAGTTAATATTGGCTTAACCAAGTCAGCTAAAGACCTGATAGCTGAATTCATACAACCTGCTTAGCTTGGTTAATTTTCACCTTGGTGTTTTTTTGTTTTTGTATGTTTTTGTATGTGCCCAGATTATTGTTGTTATTGTTTAATATATTGTCTATTGTTTAATATATTGCAAAAACTCAGAAATTAAGTTACAATAATTTAAGTGTCATGTGTAAACTTAGTCCTTATTCATTATAAACAATATACTGCCTTGAAATTGTTTTGGGCATCGGTCATCTTTCAAAATTTTATGAAGTTAAAATCCAACCTTGCCTATACAAGCACAGAAAGACCTGTAGAAAAATTCAAACATAAATAAAATGACATTTAATACGACAATGTCACCGAAACTACCAAATCCATTTTTTAAATGGGCTACTGAGACCAAAGCCCTGTCCCAGATGTTTTACCATGCTTACTCAAGAATTAAAGGATGTCATTCTGTAGATATTTGCTTATTAGTATTTGATCGTCTATTTACAGTACAACATTCAAATATAAAAACAGTTATGGATGTTCTAAGCAGTTTTTTTCTTTCATTCCTAAATCAAGCAGGCAAACATTTCTGTCCTGTGACCTTAAATGGCTTGAGATGAAAAGAAAAATACAAAAAGAGAAAGAGAGAGGGTGATTTTCCAAGAAACCTGTTAAAAGATGAGATAGGCAGGTAGGTGAGTGGTAGCGCAGGGACATTGAAGATGGATGATGGATAGCAAGACTTCCTTGACAGATGTCTAAATCTCTTCAAAGTGTCAGAAATCATATACAAATGACCTTCAAAAAGCACTTTAATATTTTACAAGCACCTGGTTGTCAATCTAGGCCAGGGGTGTCAAACTCAAGGCCTGGGGGCCGGATCTGGCCTGTGGAGTACTTAGATCTGGCCTGTGGGGCCGGCCTGGAAAAAGTGAAGGACCAGCCCTTGGTGCTTCTGCAGAGCTCTGTTTCTGGCTGCCACAGCCTCCTGCAACCCTCTGCCAGTGAAAACGGAGCTCAGGAGGGCCACGTCCTGTATAA
This sequence comes from Coluber constrictor foxii, assembly GCA_038048745.1. Taxonomy (NCBI): domain Eukaryota; kingdom Metazoa; phylum Chordata; class Lepidosauria; order Squamata; family Colubridae; genus Coluber; species Coluber constrictor. Next base: position 81,074,752 of record CM075961.1, read on the forward strand.
GAAAAAGGATTCCCTTTCATTCCACGATCCAAGAATTTAAATATGTTTGGGCAAGTCTTCAACTTTATAATTAAGCCGAAAAAGATTCAATTTAAAAACAAAATTGGAATTTTGACTACTTTCCCACTTATCAACCTGTCCTGCAATTTCAGAACCTAGTTACCATTTGGATGCATTCTTCTCTATCTGCTTCCTAGGCAGTAATAATATTCATTATTATCTCTTGCTCCTCTCATCACTTCTCAAAACTGGACACTTATGACAGCTACCAGGAATCTTTTTATCCCTTTAGACAAGCATATTAGAATAGCTGTTATTATTAAATGTTTTAATATTAAATGTTTTAATTGGCAAAAATTTAAAATTTTAATCGCTTATCTTAGTATTAAAACAAACAGAAATCCAATCCAAATCCATCTGACAGGAATTAACCAAACAGCTATTTTACATAGCTGTTATATATTATTCCTGCTATTCTTAAAACATAGACGCAAATGTGGATTTTTATGCAGTCCTAAAAACATCATCAGATACTTATGGAGGCAATAGAAACAACCTTTGAAAAAGTCAAAAGTTTACAAAAGTACCACTCCCTTCCCTACCAAACCCCAGAAACAAAAGCAAAATCTTTTCGTTAAGTCAATACAGCACAAAAAAGCTCATAACAATCCGGTTAAGGCAACCCACATACCCAGGGCCGATAATGCTGACAATAGAGTAGAAAAATGGAAAACTAGATGGAGTATCTTGGCTGAGTGAAACACTGAAGAGGAGTCATCCACATATCAACAATTTATTTCAGGCTCCACTAGTATGTATGAACATCTAGGAATGTCTGTCATGTGAAAAAGTGATAAACTGATTAGTGTGTCATTGCTTACTCACTTTTTAAAAAAACCTTTTGAACAATTACAAGCATTAAGCCTGGATAGGGAATTTGTGAATTCATGCATCAGTCTCGACACCTCTCTTTTTAGAAATGATGCATCTATATAAACTAATCTGCATAAATACTCACAAAAGCAAATCATAAATGTGATTTGTCCAAAAAATCTGTTGTAGTGCCCAAAAATTCTGTTGTAGTGGTTTGGTTACTTTCTTTTTTCTTCCAATGTCTCTAACAGTGTGGTGAATATTATTTCCCCAATGCTCCAATTACAATTCATTTTAAGATATTTGCGCATACACAGTCCTGTGAAGTAAGAGACTTTGGGAATTACAACCCACTAACCACACAGGCTAACAGTAAATCTGAATATGGTAAGCAAGCTGTCAGGAAGGGAGCCTTGCTACCTCATTAATAATTTTCTAAGGTCATTTTTATGGCCCTCATAATACACTCCATTACCTTTCTTTTTTCTATTTTAATCTTAATAATGCCATAAAATACAATGCTACCAATTTTTTTAAAAAATAAAAATAGAAGGAGCAGGTGCACAACAGCAACAAACACTACTGAGAATTCAGAATGAGAAAAATAAATCGGAAATGGGCCTGATTATGGACAAAGCACAAATGAATTTGGGAAGGTGGTGGTTGATCCCATAGAGATACCAATTTACATTTTAAGGGGAAATGTCTAATCATCAGGGGGGTCAAGTACATTTTAAGGAAAAACTTCTATTCATCAGGGGGTCAAGTAGGCACTGACCCAGGCTGTCAAAGCACAGAGGGGCCAGAGTGTTCTAGGGGTGGCATATATCCTTGAATAAATACTGGAGGAATGAAGGAAATGAGCAAAAGGGACAGAGAATTGTAAATATTGGCCCTGTCACTTTGTCCATCATGCACTGCAAATTTGTACCAAACTTGTAATTTCATCTATTTTGACTCCATCCCACAAGAACTTGCAGGGATGGGCTGAGGATTTTGTTCAGTATCTGCACGATAAAATCGCTCAGATTCGGGGAGGCTTGGACTCTGACTGGGTAGGTTCCGGCGAGGTGTCTGGGACAGGTCTTGAGACTGTTGTATGGGATGAGTTTGACCCTATGACTCCTGAGGACGTGGACAGGATCCTGGTGAGGTTGAATGCAACCACATGTTTATTGTACCCGTGTCCCTTCTGGCTAGTGCTGGTTACCCAGGAGGTTACACGAGGCTGGCTCCAGAGGATTATAAATGCTTCTTTGAGCGAGGGTTTCTTGCCTCCCACCTTGAAAGAGGCGGTGGTGAGACCCCTCCTCAAGAAGCCTTCTCTAGACCCGGCTGTTTTGGGAAATTATCGTTTGGTCTCCAACCTTCGCTTCTTGGCGAAGGTTGTAGAGAGTGTGGTTGCGCGACAGCTCCCGCAGTACCTGGATGACACTGTCTATCTAGATCCGTTCCAGTCCGGCTTCAGGCCTGGGTACAGCACGGAGACAGCATTGGTTGCGTTGGTTGATGATCTCTGGAGGGCTCGGGACAGGGGTTGCTCCTCTGTTCTGGTCCTATTAGACCTCTCAGCGGCTTTTGATACCATAGACTATGGTATCATGCTGCACTGGCTGGAGGGATTGGGGGTGGGAGGCACCGTGTTGCGGTGGTTCTCCTCCTATCTCTCCAACCGGTCGCAGTCCATGTTGGCAGGGGGGCAGAGGTCGACCTCGAGGCGCCTTGCTTGCAGGGTGCCGCAAGGGTCGGTCCTCTCGCCGCTCCTGTTCAACATTTATGTGAAGCCGCTGGGTGAGATCGTCTGTGGTTTCGGGGTGCAGTGTCATCTGTACGCTGATGATACACAGCTGTACATCTCCACCCCGGATCAACCCAATGATGCCCTCGAAGTGATGTCCCAATATCTGGAGGCCGTACGGGTCTGGTTGGGGAGGAACAGGCTCCAACTCAATCCTTCAAAGACCAAGTGGATACCGGCGTCCCGATATAGCCAGCTGGTGCCTTCGCTGGCTATTGGGGGCGAGACTTTGACCCCCACAGAGAGGGTTCGTAACTTGGGCATCCTCCTGGATCCACGGCTGTCTTTAGAAGAACATATGACGGCCGTGGCCAGGGGGGCTTTTTATCAGGTTCGCCTGATACGCCAGTTGCGTCCCTTTCTGGATCGGGACTCCTTATGCACAGTCACTCATGCCCTGGTCACTTCTCGCCTGGACTACTGTAATGCTCTCTACATGGGGCTCCAACTGGTCCAGAATGCGGCTGCGCAGGTGATTATGGGGGCGACTTGGCGCTCCCACGTGACACCTCTCCTGCACGAGCTGCACTGGCTCCCAGTGGTCTTCCGGGTGCACTTCAAGGTCTTGGTTCTCATCTTTAAAGTGCTCCATGGCTTAGGACCTGGGTACTTACGAGACCACCTTCTGCCACTGATAACCTCCCACCGGCCAATATGCTCTCATAGAGAGGGCCTCCTCAGGGTGCCGTCGGTCAGGCAATGTTGACTGGCAACCCCCAGGGGGAGAGCCTTCTCTGTGGGGGCCCCCGCCCTCTGGAACGAGTTACCCCCGGGGATTCGATTAATCCCAGATCTCCGCACTTTCCGCAAGGCATTAAAGACTTTTCTATTCCAGCAAGCCGGGCTGGCTTAACGTAGATTTTAATGGGTGAATTTTTATGAGGGGTTTTAAATTTGGGAAAGCCAAAATTTGATTTAATTATGTTTTAGATTATTTTAACTTTTATAGTGCTTGTATTTTAATGTTTGGCTGTTCAGCGCCATGAGTCCGTCAAGAGAAGGGCAGTATACAAATTTAATAAACTAAACTAAACTAAACTAACTTGCTGAATCATGACTCCCTGAAACAGTTATTCAAGCCCTGGTTATTTCTTATCTGGACTATTGCACTCTACATGGGGCTACCTATTAAATCCATTTGGAAGCTTCAGCTGGTGTAAACTATGGCAGCAAGAGCAAGGGGCCCCTAGAATGGCCCATATTATATCCCTGCTCCATGAACTGCCTTGGCTACCAGTTTGCTTCTGGATACAGTTCAAGGTATTGGTTATGATCTTTAAAGCCCTTAAGGGCATAGCTCCAGGCTACCTGATGAACTGTCTCATCTCACTAGGACAAGCTCACTCACCACATGCTGGCAGAGAGGGCCTACTGCAGAATTTGTCTGTCAAAGAACTCTGGGATCCAGAAGAAGAGCCTTCTCTTCCATAGTGCTCGCCCTTTGGAATATCCTATGCTGCAAGATGAAATTTGCCTCTCTCTTCCTCTCCGTCCATAAGAGCCTGAAGACCTGGCTCTGCCAGTTGGCCTGGGGACCCAATGGGGGAGTACCACACTGGAGGCAGCTACTAGATTGATAGCAAATCACCTTTCCCCCTTGCTCCCTCCCCACGCATCCATCTTTTATTCTCATATAGCTGTATTCTCATTGGCGTATTTTTTTTATTGTTTCTTCTGTTGTTTCATTACTCTGCTACTGTTTATACTTTACACTTCTTTTCATTTCTCTGTTTTATTATTGTAAGTCGCCCTGAGTAGCCCCATGGTGAGATAGGCAGCAAATCAATTTTGTACATATTCTATTTCACTTTGCAAGTTTATGGGCATATACATTACAATAACTGTATTTTCTTGGGGGGGAAAAGAACAAGCTGAAAGAAGCAGAAAACCTGAAAGAGGTTCATAAAGATTAAAAAAATGTTATATCTAAAGTTTTGCTTTACAAAAGAAACTGTAATAGCAAAGCCAACAACAAATTACATTAAATAAATCTGAAGGACAGTTTTTTAAAAGTAAGGGTCATCCTTTATAATAAAGGGTGAATGGTCTGTGTAACATACATACATATATGCACAAACAAAGATTCAGCAGTCTAAGGTCATAATTTACAGTATTTTTTTTTTAATCTTCTAAAGAAAATTCGAAGGGCTTTCCAATTGCTTTCGCTCAAGAAAATCATTATCTATCAAGTTGTTTACAAGACATTTCCAACATAGTGAAAAGAATTCTAGACCATATTTATTGTTGCCCATTCATTCACAGTAATGGTTCATTGTTGATGTCAAGCCATTATTTGCTTAATCATAGTTTGTTGAAAAATAACAACTGACTAGACAGTCATAATAGTTACACCACAGAGTGGATGTGGGCCATTTCTTTCGGCTGGAATAGCACTTAGGTTCTTAATTATTTTGGCCTCTAAATGATCAGGGGGATTTATTTTTAATCTGTAATTTATTTGTCTAATAAACATATTATATTAACAAGGTCTCTTGGTGCTTGGATTAAAATACATTGTATTTAAAATCAACAATAGCAAAAATAATAACTAACAACTACTAAACTTCAGAATTAAGTTTAGAATTAAATTTAAACAGGGACTGTTTAAAGATATGGGGTTAAATGAAGTTTTAAAAGTCAACAAGGAGGTCAGGCCCCTCAGATAACTGGGAAGTGCATTCCATGAATACAGGCAGAAAACAGAGATGTTGGAAGCAAGGGGATTAACACATGTAAAAAAGAGCCAAGACTTTGATCTTGTGATTTCAGCCATCATCCTATTTTTACTCAACACACACCGTCAGCAGATGCCTCTTGCTCAACATGAACCTGCAGAAAGGAAGGAAGATGACCTTGATGAAGATTTGCAGAAACTGTTGCCCTGGCAAAAAGGGTTGAAAGGTATTTTAAAGGCCAGAATATCCAAATGGAAAAAACCCAGACTGACATCTCCTTAATTCATAGAATTGCATATAGTCCTTGCTTAACAACCATTTATCCAGCAACCAGTCATGACACAGCTGAAGGAAGGTAGTTAGAGCTTTCTTCAATGTTCCAGCTATTGCAGTGTCCTGCAATCACATGATCAAAAAAATGTAGGTGCCTGGCAGCCTGACTGCATATGTGCTTCAACTTCCTTTACCTCCCTCCCTCCCTCCCCTCCCCTCCCCTCCCCTCCCCTCCATCTCTGCTCTTTTGGCTGCCTTGCATTCTGCTTCCTACTCCCACCACCATTCCCAGCTAATCTTCACCATCTTTTTCCTCCTGTGGATGTGACTCCCTATGGGCCAGCAACTGCCTTGGCTGGGCATTACCTCAGCAGGGGAAGGAGGAAGGAAATGGCAAAGGTCAGCTAGAGATCACAGGGGACAGCAAAGGTAGGTAGCAGCAAAGGAGTGCAGGTCAGCTAAAAGAGCAGAGACAAGAGGGAGATAGATGGGAGGGTTGAAGCAGAAGGGAGCATGGCAAGGCAAGACACATGTGGCCTAATAACAGCAAAACCCTGGCCTAACAATTATAACTGAGAGTACTAGAACGGCCATCGCTAAGTGGTCTAGTCAAGTGATGTTTCACCTAACAACCACTTCACTTAATGATAAAAAATTCCAGTCCCAGTTAGGGTAATTAAATAGGGACTATTGTATAAGAAGGAAATGGTACAACACATCAGACTTGAAATATTCTGTTATTAGAGATAGTCTCAATAAAAGTAGTTTTAGCCTTCTTGTGGAGTTTATTTCTTGGTCCCGGTCTCCCTACCATGGCTGACAGATGAATAGTTTGGTAAGTGGAGGAAGAGGAGGAAGACTCATACAGAAAGAAGTGTTTTCTCAAGTAGCCTGATTCCAGACTGAACAGGCCTTTGGAGATTATTTGGGGATTATTACTTCAGTGAATATTCAACCAAAACATTCCCTCCCACTTTCTTTACAAAGCAACCTAGCCCTCTCATTTCTAACCCCCCAATGAAGCTTCATTTATTTGCTTTACCTGTTGGATCTCCCCAACAGCTTGGTTGCAGCTGCAAGGTAGGGCAATGTCAACCACTTCTTCAACAAATAGCATTTTCTTTTCTCCTCAGCAAGGGACCCTGTGTTCCTTTCACACTGCAAAGTACCTTGTTAAGGTAAATCAATACTGCCTCATTCAGGTGTGACAGCCAGTACTTTGGCATTTCTGGAAACACAAAATATTCAAGCCTGGAGATTGGCAGTACACACACTAAACTTTACAGTAATTTTGTTCCTGGAAGGGACAATGCTAATGTTCCAATCAGAATCTATAAAAGGCATTTCTGGTCACTGCTGTAGTCTGGAAACCAGAGAGATTTCAGATCTAGAAACAGCCCCAAATGCAAATTCAGGGAGAGAGTGATCATTTCAGAACAATATTTCACTTTCCCCTAAACCTTAACCCATCAAAACAGAACTTTAGCTTTCTTTCAATTCAACTTCAGTTTATTATCTCATATCCAGTCTATTACCAACTACAAATAGGCACTGGGATGTCACAACTCTATTGGGAAATGTTACACAAAAGCAGGTGGAAGAGTTTCAATGTACTCAAAACAATCAACTCCAAATTTTTTGATGTTTTCTTCAAGCAGTTTTACACAAATACCAAAAAGCATTAGCAACAGCAGAGCTCTGAGGGATACCATGTAAGTTAAACTCAAACAGACCTCATTATTCCTTAGGTGAAGCAATTCCTTAGGTGACTATCCAATGATGGAGAACTCATCTCAGACCTGTTTTTTACCCTTTGCAAAATGAGTGCATTTCAAAATACTCACTGCTTCCTTGCAATTGTGTATTAAAGAAAAGGATCAATGGTAACATGTTTGATAGTAGTGTGCTTTACCCAAAAAATATTGTAAAAATAAAATTCTCCAGGGTTCCTGGGAAAATAGTTTAATAACAGAGCATTCCTATCAGAGCGGGTTTTTTAGTCTGGTTCCAAAAAGTAACAAGGAAAAAAGAAATATGTTAGGTAATGTATTAATCAGAAGCTTTATCTATGCCAGAGCTACTTTTATATGCAGCATCCACTTCTCAATTGTTAAATTTGCCTTTGAAAGTTGATCTTTTCCATACAAACTTCTACAATAATAATTTAACCACAGCTTTAAAATGCCTTTGGAAATTTGAAAAAGTTGTCAGATTCTCCCCTCCCCCCCAATTTAATGTCTAAATGAAACAAAACATAATATGACTGGATATTCTATCAATTTCATTTTAGAGGGAGTTATATATGTGCAGACAGGATTCATTTTTTTGACAATATCACCAAGTGTGAGACATTATTCATGTATGCCAGCTTTCTATTTTCAGCACAGCAATGATGCTTTTGAGCAGTCATCCCACCCCAAAAAATGCACTGAGTCCAGCCTACACTGTGAGGACATTCCACTCCAAGCAACATCTTCTTTACTAGCACCAGGGATACAACAGCCACACAATCAAGGACATGATCTACACATCATCTCTTTCCCACACATTCTATAAATAAATTTGTCCTAGTCTAGGCTCAAATTATTCTACTTAACTCTCTTAGAGAAGACTCTAATGTTGGGAAAAGTGGAAAGAAAGTGTGGAAGAGGACAATTAGCAGTAAATAGGGTGAACTCCATTATAGTGGATATGAGTCCATCATTGGGAGATCTGAAAAAACAGGTTAGGGATACATAATTATGGAGAAAAATCTATTAATGTGGCTGCTAAGAATTGAAAATGACTTGTTGGCACATAATCAATCAATTACCCAATTACTGCCATTTTCTTAACATATGGCAAGGAGACTGGGGATGGAGTCAACAGAGGGACAGAAAGTGGTATAATCAGCAGAAGAATCTCTTACAGAAGCAGTGGCTACTTGGTGGCTACAAGCACAGCACAGTGAGAGATTTTGGCAATTATGGAAACAAAGACTTTCCCCATCTAGCTCTTTCTTATTTAGAGCATTTAGGTGTTAAGCAAAAAAGAAATCCAAGCAAAACTATTAACTTCTACCATATATATATTATACAGAGGGCAAGAAATTTCATTTCCATACAATTGTTAGGAGAGATCAATTCAGAGAGGTAGAAGTTTCAACATGATGTCTGAAGGTTGCTAGGATTTCGATGGGAAAACAGATTCAGATTTAATCCCAACAGTATGGAGAGGCTGTTGATACAAAAGGTCAGCTGATTTCAGAATGGAACCATTTCTTGTTCTGGTTGAGAATGTGCTCCACTGGAAAGAACAGGCTTTCAGTCTGAAAGTCCTCAAGAATTTGTGGCTTATATTGAATGACCAAGTGATCACTATGGTCAGGTGGGCTTTTGCACAGCTTTGGCTGGTGCACCAGATGCTATTTCTCCTGGAAATAGGATGCATTGAACATGGTTGGTCATGCCCTTCTCACCTCTCATTTAGATTACTCAATTCATCATATATGAGGCTGCCCTTGAAGATCACCTGGAAACTTCAGCTTGTCCAGAGTACAGCACTATGTGTGCTCAGTGGTCAGTTGTAGCATACCATATTATACCTCTGCTGTGGGAGCTCACTAATTACTATAGGTAGTCCTCAACTTATAACTGGTCATGTAACAATCATTTAACATTATGTCAGCCTTGGAAAGGATACTTTACAGCCTGTAAAATACTTCCAGCCATCGTAAAAGTCATGAACCTCCCTCCCCTGCAGTCACATGGCTGCATTTTGGGCACTTGGCACTGACTCACATTTATGACTGGTTGCAATATTCTGCAGTCACATGACCACAATTAGCAATTTTTTTCCAAATTCCAGCAAAAAGCATTCAGGAGAACAGATTTGCTTAATGGCTGCATGATTTATTTAACCACCACTGTAAAAGTGGTTTTTAGACATAATTTGGGATAATTGGGAAATTGCATTAAATAACATTATTTGTATTAAGAACTATGTTTAAATGTTAAATTGCTATATTTTTAAGATTAAAGGTAAGATTTAAATTTGATAAAGTAATTATGGAATCAAGAATTAATGTGTATTATGAAATATAAATTATGTTTGAACTGTGTTGAAATGTATTATGAGTTATTAATTGAATTAAGATTTAAGGTGGGTTAATAGAAGGGTAACTGTTTGGATTAAGTAAATATGTGTTCATTTTTTAAAGATGGTATTAGTTGAATGTGTGATTTAAGATTAAGAAATAAGTGTTATGGCAAAATAGAATAGATAAAATTTTGTTAAAGATGACAAAAAATTGAACAAATTGATGACCGGATCAAAGCTTTGTTCTGTATGTTTGGGAAAAAAAATAAAAAACTTTTTGCAAAAAAAAAAGTGGTTTTAAAAAAATGGATTTGGTCATGTGGGTGTGTTGACTTACAACTGCAATGATTTGCAACTGAAATTCTGGTCATAAATCAAGACTACCTGTAAAAGGTTTCTAAATACTGGTTGTTACTTGTAAAGCTCTACATGGCCCAGGACTTGGGTGACCTAACAACCATCTTTCCCTAACCGATTCTGTCCCTCCAACCCAGACCAATTAGAAAGCCCTGACGGGTCTTCACCTAGCAGGAGAAAAATTGTGAGGGGGTCCAAAGCCATTCTCTTACAGCAGCTCTTCTCCTTTGAAATTGCTTGCCCCTGAAGCTCAATGGCTGTCATCTTCATGGCCTTCTGAAAACAAGTCAAAACCTAACTCTTCCCTTCAGCTTCCCAGCATTAATGGTCTAAAGTGATGGCATTTTCAATAAACCTATAACATTAGGACTTTATTTTAGTTGCTATTTTAATTCGCTTTTTTGACATTATATCCTGTCTTTATTTTATACAAATTTTGTAAGCTTTCTAGGATCTGCTCAATTTCAGATAACCTGATAAATGTTATAATAAATTGAATAAATGTATAAAGCCAAAAGGAGATTTACATGCTCTCATAAAATATACACCTATGAATTCTTAATATCTTGTGATGAATTTTATAATGTAAATGTAAAGGGACTTACAGGTACAGATAAGCATAGAACAAATGTGAATTTTCTTTCAACGCTATTGGTGAATTCTCAAGTTTCAATCCACACGATCCAAAGAAAGACACAAAAGTACGTTTTCAGATTTCACCCTCATTATAGTATAATTTGTTGTTTGTGATGATTAACAATTCAGATAAATTGGTAAAAAGTAATCTGTCACATTAACCTTTTTAATAAAGAGATTGCTCTTTCAATAGAAAAGATTGTTTCAATATGTTATAAAGGCTCTGTTTGGTTCAATCTATTCTTTCAGGGACAGAATTTATAGTATCTCTCAAACCAATAATAAATGTTAATAAAATATGTCTCTATTCCTGATCCTGACATATTAGAAAAGGTGTAATTACTTTCTACCTTTTACCTACAGTTGTTCTGTAAAGATGAGATCTAGTCATAGATCTCCTATGAATCATCTAGTAAGACAACTTTTGCCACAGGAACTTTTAACAGAACTGTAACTCACCACTGAGAGTTCAGATTCAGATGCCTCTGGGAGCTATCAAGCTGGCACAAAAGACAACATTTCCATTACTTGTTTGATTGCCATAGCATTCAGCAGAATACTGATAATCCATAACACCAATTCAGTACCCTTTATACATTTGGCAACATCTTTTAGAGAGTCATCCAAATTAATGACTATTCTACAAATGGAATATCTCAACTGATTTACACTTTGCAGCAATTAAACAATACAAAAATTTCTTTAGTGTACACATTATTATAAATTTGTTTTGAGCTTCCTTCTGAAATCATAAAGTCTAGAAATGAATGCAGATGATATTCATTCCTGTATCTTGACAATAACTATTTTTTCCATAAATAGAGAAAAACAATTTTAAAAATAGGAATTTTTCCTTATAGCATGCACTCATCTCATTTTAATTTTCCACTGAACCAGATTTGGGCTTTTTATTTAGCTTAAAATAGTTTTCATTTGTTTATTAATAGCTTTGTTTATTAATTAATTAATTAATTATTAATAAATTTTCTACAGAGAATCATTAAAACTGCCCAGAATATCATCGGACTCCAGCTACCAGCCCTGGACGGCATCTTCGAATCTCGCTGTTTGAGAAAGTTGTATAACATTCTCAGAGAATTTTCCCATCCTGCTTACAACCTTTTTGGACAGTTGCCTTCTGGCAGAAGATACAGAACAATTAAAACTTTCTGAATAGTTTTCATCCCAGAGCTATAATTGCACTCAACAATAACCTAAAGGGCCACTATCAGTAAGCTGTTGGACAGTATTACTTGGTCTGTTGTGTGGATGTTTGGGTGGTTTAGGGGTGGAGAATTGTGGTGGGTGGGAGTGTGTTTGGGGATTGTTATGTGTGCTGTGGTGCTTTCTGTTGCACTGAATTGTTTAAGAAGAAAAGTAAGCAAGAAACCAGAATCATCACATTCAAAACAATGAAAAACAATGGACCTGGTCTTTGGGTGTTACGTGAATTTTGTTGTATGGGTATACTGTGTATACACATATAATGACAATAAAGTTATTTATTTATTAAATTTATTTGCTGTCCATCTCTTAACAAAACAATTCTAAACAAAGAGCAACCAAAACCATAAATCTATATTAGTGTTTGTACAAGTACACACACACACAAACACACACACATCTGAGATTTTATTGTCTGAATAAAATTTATTAGATGATTATCTGGGAGTTATAGTCACAACAGATCTGGCAGATGCTAGGTTGGGGAAAGTTGTTTCTTTAATCAAATTAGGGTAAAGAAAACTACCTGCACATACGATGAGCAGAACCACTGGCATACATCTTTTCAACAATTATAATTTACTTCCAGAGTATTTTAAATGTGACCACCAATAATTCAGATAGTCTAAAATGCTTATGTATTTAATAGATTTATATCCTACTTTCATTTAAGACGTCAAGATAGTGTACACAATGCTCCTTTTTCATACAGCTCCTCCTCACAACTACCGACTTATACAAAGGCTGGTCTGAGAGAATTTCTACGGCTGAGTAGAACATACATCATCCACCTCCAACACCTATAGCAATATACCCTGCTGATTCTTTCAGTCTGGGGCCCTGAATTAAGAATGAGGAGAACTGTAAATGAACACATTTAGAGAGCATGATAAGATGGTTTTAAAACACAAGGAAAGCAACCAAAGAAAATGCTGACAAATAAAATGACTGTCCCTCATACCTGTACTGGGACACCTGGGATAAAGAAAAAGGAATCAGTTGCTAGGCTCACACACACTTTGAAGTATTAATTTATTTATCAGCCTCCAAATTTGGCAAAATCACATAGAGCAGGCAGAACCCTAGCAACGCTTGCCCACTTCCTAGCAACACTTCCTTCTTCCCACTGGTTTAGTATAGCTGTACTGAAAAGCTCAAGGTATGGGGTTTTAATGCAAAAGTGTTTTAAAGTGGCATCTCAGATGATGTACATTAGAATTCAGTGCTTAACAGAGAAGAAAACTAGAGTTGAGTAATAAGGGATTCAACCTTGAAGGATGGTTGAACACGATTATAGCACACACTCAATCAGTTACTCTTCCCAGAACAGGGATGGCAAATGAAACAACCATAGACAAAAAATTCATCTTGTCCATTCTGGTCATCCCTTCTGCTAAAATTAAGTGAAAATTAAGTCAAGTAATCTCTGTTCATAATGACCCCTCCCCATCCTCCAATATACACACATTCCTTTTAAATAACTGGTGACCCTCTGAAGGACTTTGCTTAGTTGCGAAAGAAAGTAAGAAATATCTTGACAAAAATATGCAAGATGCAAGATATTCACTAATCATGCCAATCTACACATAGAGTTAATAACTGCCCACTACAATCTGTAATGGGCAAGGTATGCCTTTTTTGCTGGCTGCAGGGGGAAGTGACTCTTGTATGTATATTTGAGAAGATTGCCTTTCTCTCTTTATTTTTCTACATTCAATGGAAGTTGAGGACTGAAGGCTTTAGGGAATGACCTTGACTGAAGTACTGCAGACTGGCAAAACTTTGTGAGCCACATTTGGTCAACAAATTGGAGATTTTTCATCTCTGCTCAGTGTTGTTTAAGCATTATATACAGCATACAGAGAGGGTCATGTATATGCCACTGCTGAAAGCAAGACACAATGAGGTCTTGTTTTTGGAAATTATCATAATTCTGCAGAACAAGTAATTTATTGCTTTTCCAAAATATATGCCAGCTGGCTGAGAAATTTATCTGAACTGCAAAAATTACAGATTACTATATGGCAAGAAACAGTTGTTTTTGACATCTCTTTGGTTCCTAGATCTATGGACATTCAAGAGGGAAAAAAACAGTAATAAACTGTTTTTTTAAAACAGTAATAAACTGTTAAATAAATCTGAAGTCACACAAAACAAGGACAAACTAGGCATTTGCACCTCTGGTATTTGACAGAAGAAGAAATAAAATCACTGTGGCTAAGAGATTTCTACAACAGATGACAATCCTATTTGCTACTATTGCGGTATCAAGGTGAATTTCATCTATGTTAGTTTATTTTAGTAACAACTCTAATTTGTTAGTAAATGCTGATAGCTCTTTAGATAATATGCATGGTTCTACTTTTCAATATTTTGAGGAGAAACCTTCTGAAAACAAGTTGAGAGCCACTTACAAATTAAGCCCCAAGCCTGGGCCAACTGCAAAGTGAGGGACAATCCACTCAACAATAGGAGAACTATCTTGGTTGAAGCCATTTTGTGTCCTTGTTTTGCATCAAAGTCAGTAGCAAGTGTTACAAGCAGTTTTAGAAAACATAGGGTTGCCTTTCAGTTGTTTGGTTAATTTTTTTCAGCACCCTTTTAAAAAGGGAAAAGGCCTGTGTAGGTTAAAGATAAATGCAGTTTAAGGACAAGTATTCATTCTCTTCAGTAAGGTCTAAGTTACAGCTATCACAGGAGGCCTTGTTTCTCCTCTGCCATCCCTGCTGAGTGATAGATTTACCTCTGGCTTTCAAGTCAACATGTGCTAAGCAAGTAAATTAATGTCACTGTGAATCTGCAGAAACACATATAGTACTGCTATTGGTATCTGAATTAGACTACTGCAACATGTGGCACATTAATCTGCAGTTCAGAACAGAACTGTCTTGAAACATCAGCTGCACTGCAAACTCTGTTATTAGGAAGAATGGGATAAGGGTCCCAAGCAGGAGATTTGAGGTATCTTGAAGCCAGCAAATTATTAATTATTTATCCAGTATAGCTATTCCCCAATAGAGAAAAGCAAAGGGTAGTTCCTAGAATAGCTCAAACACTATGTGCGCATGCCTACTAGGAAAAGTACATACTGGACAAACTGACAGGAAATCTGGGTCTATAGCAGTGAAATGGGGGGTTGGGGGAAGAGCCCACTCATGGCATGTGAACTGGCCTGGAAGGATGAATGAGAGATGCTCTGTTTTGGCAACAGGGGATTGGAATAACTGAGGCGAGACAGGTTCTGAAGCTAACAGGCTTTTATTGGTTTAACGCAGACAATAGTAACAGAGCAACCTTAGAATGGCAACAGAACAGTTAATTTGTCTGACAGCTTTTTATATCGCAGACGTGCTCAGCCAATCGCAGGGCTTAATTCTCCCACCGCAAAGGTTGTGTGCCTTAACCAATCAGGAGCTTCCCCGCCGTCGTGTTATAAGTCTGAGGACTTAACAGCTCTTCCCTCCTGGATGGCACATGTGTAGTTGTCCAAATGTGCTGGGCGCCGGTGCTTTCGCGCAGATCTACACAGTTCAGGGGCGGCTTCTGATGGAGTAGGAGGTATTTGCTCGGACTTTGGAACTCCTGGTGACTGACCGTTTTGGACAGATGGCCTGGTTCTTCAGGTAAGTTGGGTGCTGGTGGCGCGTCGGCGGAAGATGTATACAGTTCATTGTTTGGAATTGGGTTGATGTTTAAGTCTTTATCATTGGCCGTTTCTCTTTGCATGACAGTAGGCTGCCTGCATAGTTGATTGATGTGGCACCGCCAGACTCTCCCATCGTGAAATTCAACCCTGTAGGAACACGTAATTTGTGTTATTCGTCCTGGTAGCCGCCTTGATTCACCCCCATAGTTCTGGGCATAGACTTGATCCCCCACATTACAGTTTCTGGTGTGGCTGGTTTACTCTGGGGGGGTTGTCAGGTGAATAACTGGAGTATAGGCGGTCAAGGTCAGTTCAGAGCCGTCGACCCATTAGCAATTCAGCCAGGCTCCTGTTGGTGGAAGGGCATGGTGTTATGTGTTGAGCCATGAGATATCGTGCCACTTTCTCCTGCCAGTCTCCCAGGCCAAACCTTTCCAGGGCCGTCTTGCCTGATCTTACAGCTCGTTCAGCCAAACCATTGCTAGCTGGGCAAAAGGGGACAATCTGAAAATGGCGTATCCCATGCTCTGCTAGGTACATTTGGAATGGTGCCGATGTTAACTGTGGCCTTTTATCAGAGACTAGCATGTGTGCGGCAAATAGTCGCTGTAGGACTCGAATGACAACGCTAGATGTGGTGGATGCCATTAGCACTATCTCTACCCATTTTGAGTAAACATCTACCACCACCACTAGGAAGGTCTTCCCATGGAAAGGACCTGAGAAATCCACATGGATCTGGGACCATGGAGCCTTGGGATTCTCCCACTCTCTGACAGGGGTGACTGGGACAGCTGCACAGGATAGTTGGCATCACATCATCCAGCAACCCACTCTGAGACTGTCTGGTTAAACTTTGGCCACTACATATAGCTGCATCCTAAAGACTTTATCCAGACTATGCCAGGATGAGCCTTATGAAGGCTTTCCATAACTTGCATTTGTAGGTGGGACCACTACCCTACTGCCCCATAGTAGGCATCTCCATAGCACAGACAGCTCGTGCTGTCTGACCCAGTATGGCTTAAATACTAGAGGTGTTTGCCCTAATAGCCATCCCCTTTGCATCCAGTCCAGAACCTAAGAAGGATGCGGTCTTTAGCAGTATAAGCTGCAATTTCGGCCACTGTAATAGGGATTTTAAGAGATTCAATGAAGAGGATTGCAGGGGCAGGGGAGGGATCAAGCAACAGATAGTGGCTAGGGGCATCGGCGTTAGATAGGAGTTTACCTGGGCAATAAATGAGTTGGTAGGAATAAGCTGCCAGGAATTCAGTCCACCTTGACATGTGTGGGGACAAAACTTGGGGTGTTTATTTGTCACCTGACAAAAGCCCCAGTAGAGGCTTATGGTCTGTTACAAAAGAAAAGAAATGGCCATACAGGTAATCATGGAAGCTTTTAATGCAGCGATGGCTGCCAGGGCTTCCTTGTCGATTTGGCTGTAATTGCGTTCAGTAGAAGAGAGAGTTCTGGAATAGAATGCTGTGGGAGCTTCAGTCCTGTTGGGCAGTTTATGGCTGAGGACTGCTCCTATGCCAAAAGGCAAAGTATCTGCCACTAGTGTGAGGGGGAGATTGTCATTGCATTATACTAGGACAGTCTCAGATGTCAGGAGGTTTTTTACAGCAGAAAATGCGGTGGTCTTGTCCAAAAGCCTGTGAAGTGGATCTGCCACTGAGGCTTTGTGTGGCAAGAAGACACTGTAGAAGTTTAGTAACCCCAGAAAGGCTTGTAGCTCAGTCTTGTTGGTTGGAGTTGGCACCTTTTTTACAACAGCCACTTTGGTTGGTGTCAGGTGGATGCCTGTGGAGTCACTGAGGTAGCCCAAAAATTCCACTTTAGGCATCCCTATTCTACATTTTTGGTTTTTCAGTTTGAGGCCGGCCTGTTTGAAACAGTGTAAATGGCCCCCAGTCTTTGAATAAGTTCAGTTTGGCTGGTGGCTGAGATAAGCACATCATCAAAGTATGGAACAACACCAGGCAGCCCATGCAGCAATCGTTCCATTAGTCCCTGAAAAATGCCAGGAGCTACACTTACTCCAAATTGGAGGTGCTAGCATTTAAAAGCTCCCCAGTGGGTGACGATGGTTTGCGCCTCAGGTGTGGCATCGTCCACTGGGAGCTGCTGGTATGCTTGTGCCATATCCAGTTTGGTGAATATTGTGCCATGGCCAAGGGAGTGCAGCAAATGCTGCACAACTGGCACTAGATATGGGTTAGCCTGAAGGACCTGATTCAGGGTACATTTATAATCAGCGCAAATGCAAATTGACTCATCAGGCTTGTTTGGGATCACAATGGGGGTTTCCCACCAGGTATGATCAATAGGCTCTAAAATGCCCTGGGTGATCAGTTTGTCTAGCTCTTTGTCTACCTTAGGGCACAGAGCGAATGGTACGCGCCTTGGTTTTAATCTAAATGGGGCAATCAGAGGGTCTAAACTAAGGGAGATAGGGGACCCATTATAATTACCCAAAACGTCATTGAAGACTTCTGCAAATTCATTATCACATCCCCGTAGTCATCAGGAGTGGTGGAGTTGATGCCAGTTATGTCAAGCCCTAAAGAATCAAACCAGTCCAGTCCAAGCAGACTGGGGAGGTGGCCATGGACTATAATTAAGGGAAGGCATCCTGTGAAACTCTTGAATTCTACCAAGAGATGGCTGCGTTCTAAGATAGGGATGGAATTTCCCTGATAATCACAAAGTTGTACATGACAAGGCTTTAAGGAATTTTTTGTGTCCATGGGTACTAGTTTCTTAAGGGTATCCCATGAGATCAGTGATTTTGAAAACCAGGTGTCCACCTCCATCCTGCATGGGGCGTCTTCTATTAGGATTACGAGGTAGATCTTGCGGCTGACAGTGGTGGAAGAGTGACAAATGGCCACCTCAGGGAACTTCTGGTTGCATGAGATGGTGAAACAATCTCCACTAGGCTTTGTTGTCTTGCCAGTTTGTCATCTGTTTGATGGATACTGCCTGTTTGGAATATTGGCTCGACAAACGCACGCCAAATGGCACTTCTTTCCACATCTCCGGCAGATGACAGTTTTAAAATGGCATGCTGATCTGGGGTGATTTTCACCACAACCCAGACAGGGTGAAAGAGGGGTGTTCTTTTTTGAGGGGCTTTTCTTTGCTTGGAATGTCCTGAGGAGATTGATGTCATTGTCCTCATCATTGGCTGCTTCTGGTTCCACATTTTTGTAGTGGACAGCTGTTGACTGGCTGGCAGGCATAGGAATTTGCGAAGACCTAGAGTCTTCTAGGTCTCTAAATTCACAATTTAAAGCAGCAGTTCTGAGGGAGGCCATGTAATGATTTATGGTTTCCCCTTTCTCCTGTACTCGCTGGCAGAAATTGAACTGTCAGGCTATGTGGGAAGGAGTCAGCACGTAGTGGTTCTTAAGCTTTTCCCTCAGTGTGTCCCATGGCACTGTATGTACTGGCTGTGGTGTCATTAAGATAGTGCTGTCACAAATATTTTGGGGCTGCAAGAGTTCAGGAAATGTGCGCATTTCTGACTGCTTGTCAGTTCAATGTAGTTGTTTGCTTTAAGGAAGCATTCAAACCATGCCTCATATGAGTTCCAGATCTCGGTTGCCAGGTTGAATGGCGCAAAAGTTGGAGATGCCATCCTTATAAGGATGGTAGTCTTGTATCGTGAGGGAATTGCTCTTAGTGCAACGTACTGTCACTCGTGACTTAGGCAGCACTTGGCTCAGCGCGCCCAGGTCTTAAGTGCTTTCACTGATCTGTCACCTCAACTCTGAATCCCATCCTCATCGCCAATGCTCTGTTGGGCAACAGGGGGTTGGAGTAACTGAGGCGAGATAGGTCCTGAAGCTAACAAGCCTTTATTGGCTTAACATAGACAACAGTAACAGAGCAATCTTAGAACAGCAACAGAACAGTTCCGTTCGTCTGACAGCTTTTTATATCACAGCTGTCAGACGTGCTCAGCCAATTGCAGGGCTTAATTCTCCTGCTGCGAAGGCTGTGCGCCTTAACCAATCAGGAGCTTCCTCACCATCGCATCGTAAGTCTGAAGACTTTACAAGACACATGGACTAGAAGCTCCTCATGTGTGTAGAACAGAATTACAGAGTTATCTCTATCAAAACTATTCTTGAATACTTGCTTGCTATGAGGCCATTTACAAAGTTATGTTCATTTAACCAGCTTCTTAAACCTATTTCATTTTTTAGCTTGCATTGATGTCCAATGTTGCTCTCCTATTTAATGTACTGTTGCTCTGAGCCTTGTATTTAAAGTCATTCTTATTGCTTCCTTCTGTAAGTATATGGCAACTGAACAAAATGAAGGGTTATAAATTTTGAAAAATAAATAAAACATTAGCAGCATTAAAATAACCAGGAATTTCCAACTCAACCTGAAACACCTTGAAAAACTACTTTACCTTAAGGAAAGACTATTCCTATCATATAATTTATTCTTTACTGAAAACTTTTGTTTTTGGTCAAAGATTTTGAACTTACTTCTTTTTCTTATTTTATACATTGTTTAGTATATTTTGCATAAGATAGTTGTTTAATTGTTCTACTTTTATCTTGCTTTTATCTATTTTATGGATTAATCTGCCAATTACATAGATTATTATAGCTTTCTAATTATTTTGGTTTTTAGTCTCTACTGTGGCAATTTTGACTGTGCCATCCTTAGGTATATACATTTCCCTCTCTTAATAGTTTTTTAAAAAACTTTTTACATTGCATTGTTCTATGCTGGGTTTTGGCATAATAAAGTTTCAGTTTCAGTTTTCAGTTTCAATATTAAGAAGAATTCATAATATGTTATATCGAAGAATCTAGCCCAATAACTATCAGTACAACATCAATAGCTAATATAACTTATTTATTCATAAGTGAGAGCTTGGTATAGGCCTAAGCATATATATATATATATATATCTAACCTTACATCTTTGTCTTACAGATATTCAACTAGATCTGAGGGAGGTGTCCTTGTGGATGGACTTTTATACCCGGAGGGAGGAGTCAAAGGTAAGGTGGAGTTGTGAGGGTGATGGGTTTGAGTGAGTTAACCCTTGCTGAACCATGGGGTGGGGATATGTATAAGAGTTAGACATTTTATTTGACAAGTAATTTGCTGAAGCAAACAAACTTTAGCTTGCATATTTCTGTCTTAGTGGAATCATGAACTTAACTTTCAAACATTTCAAGAAACTCAGCTATTTCCTTCTCTCAATAGAAGTGTATAATGAAAAAATAACTTTCTGCTATGAATGCTATGCTGAACAACAGTTTAAAAAATTCCTGGACTATATTAGTGAGGAATAAATCACTATGACATACCAGGATATGATAGTGGAGTATTAAAAGTTTCTCTATGTAAGAAAACTCTGTATGCATGCATTCAGGCACGTGCCTTTGGGTCGTTGCTGACTCCTGGCAATTGCCTGGGCAAGGCCCTGAAGTTTTCTTGGCAAAATTTAAGGAGCAGTTTATCATTCCCTACTTCCTAGAGCTGCGAGGGAGTGAATGGTCAAAGTTATACGATTGGTTTTGTGCCTAAGGCAGAACTAGAATTCATACTCTATCAGTTTCTATCCCAGCGCCTTAATCACTACATCAAGCTGACTCTAAAATGAACTGACCTAATATTAAACAATGATATACAATTTCCACTGGCTTACTTATTACGATATACAACTTGCAACTCTTAATATTTAATTGTCGCTTATGCATGTAGATTAATATTATTGACCTACAGGAATAAGCATGGAGTCATGTTAGTTTAACTTAACTAAAACATTCCTAGATGTTTATGTTCAGTTTAAATCTATCATTAACAGAAAGTTTTAAGTCTTTATACTTAAAGGCTTGTGCATTCATTTTTGAAGCTGCATGGAGAAGAAAAGCGAAAACCCTTTCACAAACATTTAAGTTTTCATGCCTAATTAACTGAAAGAAAAGTACTTGTCACCGGGATCAGATTTGTAGGTATTTACAGATATTTTATAAGTATATGGAGACTGTATCTTCGACATTAATTTGTTGAAGCACAGAATGCCCATTCCAAATTCAGATGTAATGGCCTTAGAAGTTTAATGTCTTAAACATTTGCTCTAAATGCTAACCTCCATAAGCCCATGAAAAAAAGATTTTGTTGACTTCAGAGCACATAAACTAATGGCTGACAGAGAAATCTGCATAGCTAAATTATTCCTCTAGCAAGGCTTGAGAAATCAAGGTTGACACTGCAAAACAAAACAAAACAGAAGACTGTGAATACAAGTTCTGTTTTAGACATGAAAACCAGCTGGCCCAATCACTTTCTCTCAGCCCAATTCACCTCACAGGGTTGAAGCTGTGGAGAAAATAGGAGGAGGAAGGAATATTACATATATTCACTAATGTGCGTGAATTATAAAAATAATAAAGATGCAGATAATTTTTTTAAACAAACTCCATAGAAAGCGCAATACATGTCCTGCTAAAAATCATAATCATTCAATAAAGTATATGATGCCCCTGACAAGATTATCCACTTACGTTAAGCTTTGCTCTCTCGTGAGTTCATCCTGCACTCACATCTCAAGCTATGTATTAGAGAGATACAATCAAGCAAGCAAAGTTCAGCCATTATCCCGCAAGAGTAATTAGAACAGATCTACTGCCAAACACATATTCAGAGCTTTGGGACATTAAGAATAAAGAGTGTATATTTTCAATATAGGTACAAAAACTGAATTGTGAGAATTTCAATGGGAAAAGAAAGTTCAATTCACCTCAGACATTATACTTATGAGAAAACTGACAGAAGATGTTTATTTCTAGGATATTATTATCAGTCATGATTGTTAAAATGAGTGACCCCCATTCTCTTGAAATGCTGGAAATGCAACTAATAGATTGGATTTTTCTTCTAAATGTGGTGACAGTGCTTCAAAACTCAACGATATGGAAATTAATTCATCACAGAATGGAACAATCTTTAAAGTTGTAATCTCATTTCAAATTAAGGTATTTTTATTTTCACTAAACCACATATATTTTCAAAATACACTGAACTGGCATTGGATCATCTGCAAGGATTTTATATGCTCTTTATTAAAAATGATCTTTGATCATTGTGTGGAAGAATGATTAATTAAAATTTGGGAATATGTCTAGACTACATAACTAAAACTTGTCTAAGTTCATATCTAAAAAATAAATCTGTTGTACATTTTATTTTTAATTTATTTATTCATTTTTTATTTCTGTACTACAATTCTTAACATGCAATTTGCTGAATCCAATATGAGTTTTAGAGTTTAAACAGAGATATAGTTTACACATTATTTACAGTATTTTCTTAATGTATTGTTTACTATTTATAGCATTTTTATTTTACTGAATTTAATTGTGCAACCAGATATGTATTCATTTTAATAGAGATATTTCTTGACCAGAAATTGCATATGAAGTGTCTTAGAATACTATAATGGTTATTATAATTACTGGTGTATTAGAATATGTTAGCCATATGATATCTTCAAACTGCCAGCTAATTGTATTTGGTTGGCTATCTCCTTGCACAGCTTTTCTTTCTGTACATTCCTTTAAATGTTTGTTTACATTAGTTTTTTTCTTTTTTTTGAAATTATAATAATAAAAGCATTTTAAACAATTTTTAAAAAGAAAGTGGATACATAAAATGAACTAGAAGGAAGATAATATAGGAAACAATAACTAGATGTTGCTTCTTTCATCAGAGAACTGAAGGCAGAATGGAAGATTTCCACTAGTAGTGTGTAATCGACCCACTATTTTAATTAACTATGTGCTCAAAATAATGTTTATTTCTGATCAAACTAAATTACTATGATACATTCCCTAATGGGAATTAAAGATCTGTTCTAATGCTCAGTGAAAAACTTGTGCATTTATTTCTACCACTTCATATTAACTTAATGAAAGAGGAATGATTTTAGAAATTATTTCATAGGAGAGAAAAAAACTGAAAAGATTTTCATTAGTATATTTATGAAGTTACAAAAGTGACCATTGGATAATCATCTTTCCCACAGTTTACTGTTTCGCACAAGTCTGTTCTATCTGTAAGGATCATTATTCAGGAAGGCACACCTTCATTTGGGTTTTTCCAATAGCAATGCCACTGTCTCCTTGCAAAGGGGGAGCCCTGCCCTATGGAAATTATGGATAACCTTTCCTTTCATTCCTCTGGAAAAATAATCTACCCAATTTCTCTGCCAAGAAATCTGATGGGGGATTTCAAAAGCTTGTTTGTGCCCAGCTTCATGTTTTTAGACTAAGCAATGATTTTTTGCCAAATAATCTGCTGGTTGACCTGATCCAAAAATGTGTTCTAGTAATAGTTCAATAATATAAAATCTTTATAGGTAGTCCAGATGGGAAGGCAGTTTTCCTGTTTTCCTGTTTGATTTTTTTTAAAAAGAAAGAAGCACTTAACCTGAAAAACACTGTCTTACCTTTCATGGGAATCCAAAACTGGAATGTAAAATGTTGGAATTTGGTTAGGAGGTGGTTATAAAGTGAGTGCCTTTAGCCTTACAGATGCTCGAGGAACCCATTTCACTCTTTAAAACTTCCAGCCCCTTGCCCCAAATGAGCTATAATGAAGCCTACTTTTGGACTATGAACCTCTACATTTTACGGAAAGCTAGTTTGGCCCTTCAAGGCAACAGAAATAGTTCAATTTACAATAATTTTTAAAGTTATATAATTCTCTTCAGTTTTTCAATTAACATAGTGCCAGAGGAGTTCTAATACATTTTGATAAAGAACTGATAATTCAACGCTAGTTGAAGCGAATCTCTCTAGTGAAGAGATGCCATTGGTGTGCATCTCCAGTAATTACTTCCCCAGAGTAAGGAGATGCATGCTTATCTATCCTTCAGCTTTTCCTCTCCAACTGTGATAGTTGACAGCATCTGAAGCCTCATAGTTTTTAGGGACATAGGGACTCTTTGAATATAGGCTTCAACTTCAATGTTTCATCCAAAATACTAAAAATGATTAAAGGATTGGTATACTAAGGTATTATGAAAAAAGCTAACTATGTTTAGAAAAATACTATGTTAAACCATAGTAGTATAATAAGAATTTATTTTTCAATCTTAAATTAATTCAGATCTCCAAACCCAGGAGATTTTCTTGAGTATAGAAGAAACTATCAAATACGATCTCAAATCAGCTGACTTGGGTCTTTGTAACTTCCTGGATAAATGATACGATCCAGCAGATGAGAAAAGGGCCAGTTTCAATATTTGAAAATGGTAAAAAATATTCCCAATATTCAAATGGAGAGAAAGGGAAATGAGCTAGGGACATATAGATGAGTTGCTTTAACAGCTGTATTAAGCAAGGAACTAGAACAGACTGCTAACCCATATTCTACAAGCATTTATAATACAATGGAGCTATACTAGGACCTAACTTAAGTTTGAAAAAAATGAGTCATATTATACTATCTCTTTTATAACTTGGAAGATGAAGGGATTGTTATGAATGTAGCATATCACAATAAAGCATTTAACAAAATATTTTATGAACAGGATGGGTAACTGAACTACAATAGAGAGTTCTGCAGCTCATTAGAATTGCAACTGATTGAAGAATTGCACCCGAAGGATACAGTATTTAATCAAAGATTCTGCATTGTACTAGATGGAAATATGAAGCAGAGTTTCTCAGAGTTTTGTTCTTAACCCCATGCTAATCAACATATTTATAAATGAATGAAATATATGCTTAGCAACTTTACAGATGTAATCCAAATTAGAGGGATTGGCTAACACCTTATAGGGCAAAATCACAATTAAAAATTACTTCTACAGATTTGAATACTAGGTCAAATCCAACAAAAAGTTGTTTAGTTTTAATACAATGTCCTGCAACTCACTAGGAAAAAATTAAATGGATTGACTTGGCTTGGCAGCCACCAAGTAAATATGAATAAGTTACGTGATTCAACAGCTAAAAACGCCAGCAAAATTTTTGCCTGAAATAACAAACTACATCCAAATCCAAGGAAGTACTAATTCCATTATACTTTACAATAGTTAATATCAGACTTGGAATATTATGCCTAATTCTGGACACTAAACAGTAAGAGTATGAAGAAACAAGATCAGGTAGAGAGAACAGCATCTAAATTGATTAGGGATTTGGAAATTAAGACTCATGTTTAGTTTGCAAAAGTTTAAGGGACAATATACCAGAATTTTTTTTTATAAGATTGTCACGTGCAAGAGGGAATGGATCTATTCTCTGTTGAAATCATAGGTAGGGAAAGGACCAATGACTTGGTCCTAAAAGGAAATAACTTTAGGCTTTTTTGGAAAGACTGTCCTAACAGCAAGAACACAAAGCAGGGAAAGAACAAAATTAAACTCTTTCTCACTGAAATTTTCAAACAGGATTTCCAAGTAGAACAAAACTAGATAGATTCTTCTCTTAATTAAAACAGTCAATTTCATCATCTTCATCTTGTATAATTCTATAATTACAGGAAAGCAATACAGATTAACCTTTTCAAAACTGCACGGTCCAAATACACTAGATCTCTATTCATATTACTCTAAGCCAGTACAATATCCATCTTTCAAAATTAAATAAATTAAAACTAATTTTGAAAGGAAACAGGGACAATTTTTTTCTTGTTTCTGTTATCTTTCATAACACTAAAAACCACCAATCTAGTTATCAAATCAAATTTATAGCCATTAGATTTAGAGTGTACCACAGAAGCTATTTCTTCTTTTTTTTACGTTAACTATTTACATATTTTTTCAGTAAGAGATAGAAAGATAAATAGTAGTCTGAATAGCTTTAAAGAAATAGGATATGAAAAATTTATTGGATGATGGAACTCTTTACAGCTACTAATCGTATCAGTTAAATGGAATCTCTATTCAAATATAATGTATATCCATTGGTACAGTAGCACAGAGGGAAAGGGTGTTCCTGCCGTGATCATAAACTGAAAGAAATTTCTTTGGCTCGACTGAGGGAGCTTCTGCAAATTCTTGAAATGTTGCTAAAATTAGAGGCATATTAATTTTATTTATTTATCAGAGTTCTATGCTGCTGCAATTTAAAACCTCATAGCTCCATCAACCCTGACTTGCTGTCTCCCAGATTTTGGAACTGGAACTTGTAGAATTCCCTAGCAGCATCCTGAATGGCATATTCAGCACACAGTAAAAGCAGAAGCACACTTATAATTCCAATATAACAGATACAGCTCTTAACAAAAGCCTGTAATACAAAACAAAAAACAGTCGTTTCAGCAGTGTTCTTAACTAGCAACTTATGTACTTAATTTAGGGGAGGGGGTATGAGACAGAAAAAGGAGGAAAATACAGACTAATTCTAGCCATTTGTTCGGTCTTATTCATTATAAATCTTACCGTGAAGGTTGTCAAATGTGGCCGTTTCTACTCCTGGACTACACCTGCCTGTTCCATCTCCTTTAAGTAAAGGAGAGAAAAAGTTGCCATTGTATGAGCCAAGATTCAATTATTATTTCCTGATTATTTTTGCCTAATGGAATAAAATACTTTCTATGCAAATTGAAGATGGCTAACTCAAAATCAAGGATCAGTGGGTTTTTTCTTGCCAGCGGGGTTTTCCCAGTTGAAGCTTTTATGGATGATGCCTGCAAGAAAAGCAGGCAGTCTTTAGACTTGGTTACAAGGCAGAACAGGTGCCAACTGGTGCATCCTTGGAATCATAGCAATTGCTCACTGCCAAGCGGACATGGAATTCACTTGACATTATACTTGGAGAGAAAGAGAGAGAGATGGGTTGATGGGAATCACCTCTTGCTGTCCTTAAACCTCCATGCCTGAGGTCATTTTGGGATAATGCCTACAGTATCATTTTTTAAAAAAATCTTGGAATGGCTTGGAAAGCATATTCCATCTTTCCTAATCCTACATATGTGGGAAACTAACTTTGATTGTCCAGTGCTACATGAAAAACATGCCCAAAGACATCAACACACATTTCATATTCAGAAGCTGAATCCTGTTTTAGGAGATGTACACCTGGAAAATAATGGAAATGAATTAAGCAATTTTTATTAATCATTGAATCCCTTTGACCAGTTTTCTCTGCCATGTACACTGAAGCCCCCTGCTGATAATGCAAAAGAGAGGGTTGAAACTGTGGCTGATAAAAAGTACTTATCTTATTCCTGTGATGTCTGTGGACTAAGGCAATAGAGAAGAAGTGAAGATGCTTTACATCTTCACTGCTAATAACGTGTAAGCTAATTCAGAAAAAGAAACTTTTTGTACAAGATACTGGCAGCTGCAACATGCACACACCCATGCCAGACCTAAGGTTTCTTTCCCATCTTAGATCCAAAAATAGCACTTAGATTTATATATCGCTTGACGGTGCTTTACAGCCCTTTCTAAGTGGTTTACAGTTCAGCATATTGCCCCCAACGATCAGGGTCCTCATTTTACTGATCTCGGAAAGATGGGAGCCTGAGTCAACTTTGAGCCGGTGAGAATCGAACTGCTGGCATTTGGCAGAATTAGCCTGCAATACTGCATTCTAATCGCTGCACCACCACGGCTCTGTTGTCCTACAGCTGGCAGAGAAAGAGAGACTTTCAATTTAAGAATACCTTCAACCTTAATTCTTTTCAACATGTCTTACTGAGAAACACATTAAGTTTTGTAATATACCCTCAGGGAAGATCACCCTTTCTTCTCACTACATTTTACAAACTCGTCTAATACGATGGAAACAGCAAGTGCTTGGTTGCTTGTCAAATGTGATTAAATCTGTTTCATTAATAAAACATCCTAAAAGAATAAAAATAAACAGAGCTCTAACAAATCTCAAATCCAAAAGGTGTAAGTACTCAATGAGACTGCTTTGAAAAGAAAAATGTCACTATCAAGCCACTTAAGCCTACACAGGTTGTGTTCGAGGAACAATATTTTTGTACACTGAACTGCTGCATGGTCAGTTGAGAGTTTTTCACATTTTGGTATGTATTTACCATCTACACACTGGGAAATATGGGAAATATAAATGAAAGAATAGAGCTAATTCAAAACCAAAGTTCTCAAGAGAGCCAAATTGAAGTGACAACCATTATCAAAACAAACCCAACCACATTTGATTTGTGCATTTGAAGCAGTTTAGTTCTCTGGTATGTGAAATCGTATCTGTTAGTATAGCACACTTAAGCAATCTGGTGCCCTCCTATTGTTCATAAAAGTATCATTAACCCCAATCCACATGGCCACTGGTGACAGATTATAATTGCAATCTACTATAGGAATGGACTGCTCAGTGCTCACAATCTTAGTGCTTACCAAGTTTTCTGCCCCATTGGACAATTGTATTAGATTATTTTATTATTTTAATTAATCATGATGCTGATGCTGAAGGAAAAGGAAGTGGAGAAGGAGAGGAAGGGGAAATAGTAGTGGTGGTAGTAGTAGTAGTAGTAGTAGATGATCACGATGATACAGCATCTTACATCACTTGCATTTTTAGAAATCCCTGCAGGCACTATATGCAATTTTAGGAAATAAAGTCAGCGTGTTAAGGCAGTCCAGACTTTACTTTGGAAACCTGGCCTATTGCCAAGAAAAAATAGATTAATTTGGGAGTTGATGGAAAATATCCTGGTGGGTGAGAACAGGTGGCATAGAGTAACCACATACTTGTGGCAAAGGGATATTTTTGTGACTGATCATGCCCACATGACAATCATTTGGAGAAAGTGCCCACAGGATGCTGTCAAATTTGAATATCTGAGACCTGCCCTCCAAAACTGCCTATTTCTTACCTGGAGGAGGACAAATTGCCCACTATTTATGTAAACCAATACTGCTATAAGCTGTGTCATGTGGCAATATGCAATATAATATTGTTGGCATAAATACTAATGATATTCCATTCTCTTTTTCCTTTTCATCAACTGCATATGAAGCAGTGGATGTCTTAAATAAGAGGCTACTAGGGAATCTTAATCCCAGCAAAGAGAACATGCAAATGATAGGTACGGTAAACTTTCTGTGTTACTTAGTAGTATTCAAGCTATAATAGCCCTCACTGCCTGATGGGGAGGGTTCCCTGTCACTGGATTCAGTTTATTTCAGAATTTGTGACAAGAAAGGAATATTTAATCAACTTTAATGGGATAATGAAAGTATGTAGGAGTTGGGCAACTGTAGCAAATTTGAATAATCAATCAAATAATCAATTATTAACTCTAAATAATTTGACCACTGGACAGGTCCGTTTTGGTTTTTTATTCCTCCCATCTTTTCTTTCTTTTTGTTTTAGTTGCTTGAGGATGTGGTTTAACTTCATAAAACTATTGGTTTTGCAGAGAACTTTGGTGTCATAATATAAAGATAGTTGCTGGCTATTCAAGATGGGGCCGCCAAAGGTTGCCTCGGTGAAATGCTCTATTCTAATGGTTTCTGTACTTTTAATTATTCTCTGCGACTCACTACGGATTTCATACCCACAAGACCATCTACTAAGAATTAAGCAATATTTCTTTAAGGAGCAGTTTTCTGTGATTTCACACACCCACACACACCCCATTTTTACAAATGTGGAGGACATTCTAACACAGGAAGAAACAATTTCTCTGGAGCTATGAATTACCAAGAAAACTAAACAGAGGAAATGGAGACGAGGTAAAAGGGCGGGAATTTTAAACAAGCTAAAAAATAGGGGAAATAGAACTGCTCTGCCTTCGGTCTTCCTGACAAATTTACGTTCACTTGCTGACAAGATGGATGAAATACTCCTTTAAAAGAGATGCAACTCTGATTTTCACAGTGCAGCTGCCCTATTCTTTATTGAAATCTGGTTACATGATGATATTGATGAGAAGAGCATGCAAATTCCAGGGTTTCAGATACACAGAGCAGACAGAATTGCAGAATCATCAGGTAGCAGTACCTGAACACACTTGTAAATGGATCATAAGCTTCCTAACAGATAGGAAGCAGTAGGTGAAGCTAAGTAGAATCACATTAAATACCTGTACAATTAGCACAGGGGTTCTACAAGGCTGTGTGCTCTTTCCACTTCTCTCTATATACCAATGACTGCATCTCAAACGATCCATCTGTTAAACTACTGAAGTTCGCAGATGACACAACAGTGATCGGTCGCATTCGAGACAAGGATGAATCCGCATACAGAAAGGAGGTTGAACAACTAGCCTCATGGTGCGACCAGAACAATCTGGAACTCCACACACTCAAAACTGTAGAATGGGTGCTGGATTTTAGGAGAAACCCTCCCATACTACTACCTCTTGCAATACTAGACAACACAACAGTAGAGACCTTCAAATTTCTAGGTTCTACCATATCTCAAGATCTAAAATAGACACCTAACATCAAAAACATCATCAAAAAAGCACAACAAAGAATGTTCTTTCTGTACCAACTCAGAAAGCTCAAACTGGCCAGGGAGCTGCTGATACAGTTCTACAGAGGAATTATTGAGTCTGTCATCTGCACCTCTATAACTGTCTGGTTTGGTTCTGCAACCCAACAAGACAGACACAGACTTCAGAGGATAATTAGAACTGCAGAAAAAACAGTTGCTACCAAACTGCCTTCCATTGAGGACCTGTATACTGCACGAGTCAAAAAGAGAGCTGTGAAAATATTTACAGACCCCTCACATCCTGGACATAAACTGTTTCAACTCCTCCCCTCAAAAGGACGCTATACCAGAACAACTAGAAACAAGAACAGTTTTTACCCCAATGCCATCACTCTGCTAAACATATAATTCCCTCAACACTGTCAAACTAGTTACTAAGTTACTAAGTCTGCATTACTATTATTCTTCGGGAGGCAGAGGTCAAAGGGTGGAGGTCAGTGGGTGGGCGGACTACATTCAGTATATAAGACACACCTAAATTTTCACCCCCTTTTAGGGGGGGAAAATGTGTCTTATTCTCCAATACGGTAAATGTTTGATCTGCTTTTCTACAATTTCATTTTTTTTCTTTGTAATTTTGTACTTTACTATGTGAATTTGATCTTCCTTATTAAAGGATCTTTGCTACATCTAAACTGATGCTAACAAATAAAAATCTTCATACTGGCTAGAGGAAAGGTTCAAACCCAGCAACGTAAAAGTCAGGCTCAGAAGTGTCTCTCTTGACCTTATTTTGGAATCCTAATACAAATAGGAGATGATGACTCTAGTTCCTCCCCTCCAGTTACATTTCTAGTCCTATTTTTAAGAGATGATAAAATACTCTTATAAACAGCGCAAGGAATGTAACCTACCATTGAGGCAAATTTAGAGCAAGTTCTCTTCTCAAAAGAACTGCGTCTTTGACAAATCACAACTTTGTATATACAACAATTTCCTTCCTGGGCATTAATTCCAGATCTTTCAAAAGGGGCATTAATTTGTCTCACATTATTTTTGTGGGATAAACTAATATGAATTTAAAGAGTTTCTATAGTGAACAAAGAACATAAACTGTTTTTTTTTTACTATAAGACAACCCCAATAAAGCCATCCAATAAAAGCCATTTTTACAACAACAATAACCTGGCCAGATTGAAGAAGCTGAGAACTAACTTTATATTTTTAAATACATGTGATGTTGTTGTTTTTTTGTATCCTCTGCTGCTTTCACTAATTGGGGAGGCGGGGGGGGGGGGGGGGGGAGGCAAGAAATCTTGAGTAAATTTTTCCTTGTTAAAAATATCCCACTGTATTTAATTTACGCATAAGTACATTATCAAATACATAAAACTAGCTTTTTTGTCCAAATGCTATTGTAAAGAAGTAACTCACTGCAAAATGTTAATTTTATGCTAAAATTAAAGATTCTTATAATTCAGAACAGGCAACTTGCAGTACATTATTATGATCAGTAATCACAGCTATGAACTTGTATTTCTTTAAACTAAGGGGTGGGGGGGAAGAACAGTTATTCAAAAGCCTTGCTGCCTTCTGCAAGGACCTTCATCAGTTGCAAACAGTTCTGTTCACAAATCCTTTTGACAGCAATAATACTTTTTCAATTTATAGTTTTGGCCCACTTCCCAACATCATCATCTGAAGCTTAAAATAGAGAGTGGGCGGGAAACTTTGATGTAGACAATCATGCAGGCTGCACTCCTCTAATGCTCTGCTCAGTCATGACAAGGATCTGTTCTCCCCTTCACCCAACCCACATATGTACACATTATCCTTGAAATCGAATCTCTTAGACCCCTTGCAAGACAGCAATCAACTTTTTTGGAAACAGCTGACATTGCTTTGCTTGCACTCATCATAATAAAGATGTATGACTTTTCACTGGTGAGAAGTGCATCTTTCAAGCAGTGATTAGAGGGGTGTTAAAATGTATGACTTGGGACTTTAAAGTTCTAGGCAGTTTCCATCTTCAACGCTTATGCTGACGCTTCTTTGCAATTACCACTTTCAGTTTAGCAGGGCTGTTTGCCCTCTTCTACAAATGCATGCCTGTTAGGACTGGAAGTATGTAGGTAGCACAGAGAGGAAGCCTACCACTGGCCAAAAATAAATAAAATCTCTGCTGGACATAATGGCAATCTCTTGGGATGAAATGTTTATTACTTGCGCAATGAGGTAGCTGCATGAAGCTTAAATTTTAAGATGCTAAAATAGTAGATTATGAAAAGCAAGCAAGGTCAATCATGGTTACTGCTTAGATGTTTGAAGAAACATCTACTTAGAAGACAACCAAGAAACATTGTTATAAGATAGACTGGGAATTATTTAAAAAAAACAGCCTGGAAAAGGGTGATAGCAAATCATTTTCATATTCTCTACCAAGAGAATGTCTCTTTAAAACTGCTAGGAGCTGAATTTGCTTTAAAGGATACTTTTTCTTTTCTTTAATTATTATTTATATAATAACCTTGTGAAGATATTCAACATGCTTGCCCATCCGTAAAGAGAGTAGGAACAATCACACATAACAATATAAAAGCTTGTTAAAGTAAATTATTGATTCCATAATATTCATATTCCCAGCTTCCTATGTTGGTACAATATAAAGACCTATTCATATTCTTATTCAGAGCAGCCCAAGCAGTAATTCTGAGTAAGTGAAAGATGGATGATGATTTATCAGTTCTTAACTGGTCTCATAAAGTATAGGAAATAGTCCTTACAAAGCATTTAACTCAACAAGGAATTGTTCTGTACCACAGATTCAGGGGGAGGAAGAGAAAATGGAAAATAGGTAGCTGAAGACAGGGTCATACAAGAACAAATGTATTCCATAAGAACTGAAAGTACAATTTGGTATCTGAAAGGGTTTCATCAAAAAGTGTGCTCAAAGTGTAGAAAGAATGACAAAATTCAAGTCGGTGAGTCAAGGCAGAAAGTCCTAGGTACAACATATATAGTGAGGTCTTATAAACATAGCTTTCAACAATTTCTTAGACCCTGATGCACTTTTTAAAATTCCAACTGGCTCCTTCTACATTCAACCAATGTTTATTATTGCTTCTGCGTGATTGTGGTATGCCATGAAAGCTCTTTTCTCTGAAATACGCACCCTATAACCTGCAGCTCTTTGCCCCTTAATGTAGTGAATGTGGGTTCAGAGTTATGAAGTCAGTTCACAAGCAAGGATTAGATCTGTAGGCCTGAAGAGACTGGATTACTTTCAACCTCTCTTTATATACTGAGGTTCACTGTTCTTAGCCATGGCCACTCCTGCTCCAAGGAGAGATCCAGGACAGCTCTGACAACATTAGGTTATATAAGCTATGAAATTTTGATGAAACCCATTATATATACATCGAACATTGCTTTCTCATCTCCCATCCATATATCTTTCTGGTGAGATTGCTTCAATAGTTCTTCATATTTATTTTCTCACTTTATTAGAATGCTTGTTTCTTCATTATTTTGTTGATGTGAAATGTATACAGAATTTGAGTATTTTGATAAATGAACTTCAGGAAAATTGTAATTGAGTAATGATGACCCATTCTGTAGGGCAATTATATTTGACCCTTTGCTTCTAAGTTATGCCTGCTTTCTGTATACTCCTTTTATCTTATGGTTTTCCTTAATTAAGCAAACAATAGTAACTGTTCTTTTGGAAAGTAATGTTACCAAATGTTAGTGTAACTAATGGCAATTCTGAAAGGGAACAATTCTGACTTAAAGCTATTTTCCAAATACAACTCAAAAAGAATCTGCTGTAGCCCTAATGCAAGAAGTTGAACATTAAATTCAACAATTTCAAGAAGTCAAAAGTGATTTTGAAGGTTAGGAAATTTCAGGTGGGACTGATTTCAGCAATCCATGACATGAAGGATCAGTTTATGAGCCTGAGTTATGAAGTGAAGACTAGACAAAATGGAGGGACATCTGTTGCTCAAAATGCAACAGATCCGGACTACCCAAAAAGAAACTCAACATCTTTTAAACTGGCCTCTGCAGAAAATCAAACATGATAAGACACATATAAGATTATTTCATAGAAGAAAGTGTGACCAGAATTTCAGTTGGTAAGCAAGGCAGTTGCTTTTTTTTTGCATTCTTAAGTAAACCATTGCAGTTGTTAAGTGAATTATGCAGTCATTAAGTGAATCCAGCTCCCCACATTGACTTCGCTTGTCAGAAGGTAGTAAAAGGTGGTCACATAACCCTGGAACACCGCAACCATCATAAATACATGCCACCTGCCAAGCACCCAAATTTTAATCACTTTATTGTGGGGATGCTGCAATGGTCATAAGTGTGAGGACTGTTGTAAGTACCTTGTCTCAGTGCTATTGTAACTTCGAATGGTTGCTAAACAAATGGTTGTAAGAAAAGGACTATCTATACTTGTCTTTCAGTTGAAGTTGCAATAGTAAGTACAAATAGGTCAAGAGTTATAATTACTCCCTTTTTGGCAGGGATTTTTGCAGTGACTTTCAGCGTATTCAAGTATTCTAGAGCCAAAGAATTCCAATTTAAAATATTCTAGGATACTGATATTGAGGGATAAATAAGAGAGTCAATGATGTTTTGGGAAAACCCAGTCTACCCACAATCTTGGAAACTCACAGTTGACTCTGGTTGAGTCAACTGTCTCAGAACAGTGCTAAACTCAACCTACTTTTTACAGTGTTGTTGTTGTTGTCAAAAAAAATACATTTTCACATTTGCGAACCAGTAGCGAAGTTAAGTGAATACCACCCCTGATCTACATCTTCCTATTCTAGGTCCTGGGAAGGACTCCATAGATGGATAAAAATGGCAAATCCACTATAAACATCTGGTTGACTGTGTGACAAAGTATAACAATCATGGACACTCTAGACTTGGAGAAATACTAATTATCACCTTTGTCCCAAGCATGATCTTGAAAAAAAGAATAGGATAAGAAGCCAAACAACTTCAACTATTTCCCCTTCTGACTGTACTAAATGTATATTTTGATTAGAAAAATTCAAAATAGCTAATGGAAACTACAATCATAATATACAAATATTCTGATCTGGTTCTGATATGTTTCAGGGCCTGATTCAAAATAATAATTGTCATGACAGACTGGTAGAAGGATTGGGATCTCTGTACTAAATATTTTGTGAATAAATGGTAGAAAATTTGGAATGCATAATTAAGCTAAGGTTATGGGCAACATCATATTATTTAGGATAGTTGAAAATCCAAGTGGCTGAAAAGAATTTATTGAAAGTAAATAAAGGAGTGAAAAACAGAAAATCATTGCAAGTAAATAATACACTGAGGGTTGAAATATTCTACTTTAAACTCATAAGTATAGCTTGATCTGAGAGAAACTCTATTTCTTTCTTTAAAACATTTTAACTCTGCTCTTCAGCTGAAAAATTCTCCCAGAGCTCATACAAAGATTAATAATAAGACAGTCTCCTGCCCTCAGGCTTACAATCTAAAGGACACGACAGAATAGAGAAGAGATCTGTGTTGTGTTGGTGTACTCAATGAAAACATTGACTCGGTGTGCGACAGCTGTGAAAAGGGCATGCTTCATGCCAGGGGTTATTGAGAAAGCAGAAAAAATAAAGCTGGTGGTATTATAATAACCTCTGGTGCAGCGCACATTTGTAATATTGCATACAATTCTGTTCCCTATGTCAAGAAAAGACAATAATGGAGATAGAAAAAGAACAAAACATAACACCCCAAAGAGAAAAGAAAACATTCATTTAGTAAAGTGCTTATTGATGCATTTCCCTTGTGGAAATAGCCATTATTTAGATTGCTTTTAAAAAGATGACCATTAGTTAGATGGATTTTTAAAGATATGTTCTTGGGGAATTTTCTCTATCAATTATTATTTAGTGATAACAGCAAGGGAATATTTATGTGCGGAGGCAGCATTCAGAATGAAAAGAGTCTGCACTTTATTCATCCTGTGAGCTTCATGAAAGCATGTGGCTGACCACAACAGAAAACAAGATAATGAATAAAATACAAATGTAATTTGTATTTTTTGTATAAAAAAGAACACCGCTTGGGGGGGGGGGGAAAGCCCTACTAAGCAGGTATATACAAAAGTATGAAGGCTATTGCTTAACGCATTGTAAGCTGCCCTGAGTCTCCAGAGAAGGGTCGAACCAATAAATAAATAAATAAATAATAAATTTGCTCTGTAGTTTTCCATATGTTTGCAGTCAATAAGAATATATTTGCAGTCATAAGGACTAAGAGACTTTATCTACTTGTAATAAAATTAGAAGCAATTTTATCAAAATGCTTGAAAACTTTTGAAGGCTGTACCTAAGTTTTTTGAGTGCACTATCATTATGATTTGCAAGCTTATTTGAAGTTGCTGGAAATACCAGTTACAATCATTTTGTCATCCATTCCAAGAGTGGGGAAGCAAATATGCATTAATCTTGATTCAGCACACATCTAAGCTCCTGCCTAGTTTCTTTCGGTAATTTGTTATGAACTGGGTCAGTGAGACTCAATAACAACAGAATTGAAACTTTTTCTTTTCTTACAAAGAAAGCAGTACACTTAAGGGAAATGATGTTGAGATTGTTTCATAAATTAAAATGTAAAGGCAGAAGGAGCAGCAGAGGAATGTTATTCTAAAATGTACTCCCTTTATGTAGATTTTAAATAAAAATAAATGTTCAAACTGCTGTTAAATTGCAGATTTCAGCCAATCCAAACAATATATCAAATGGCATTTTCATAAATTGAACAAAATACTTTTGTTCGATTTAAAAATGAAATATAATTGATAAAACCTTATCTGAGTCACGTAAGAAAAGCCCTATTTTTTAGTTTTTCACAACATCCCACAACTTTACAGGTCTGCATACAGGTTCTCACCACTCACATGTATGCACAGCCCATTCAAAGCTTTTGATGTAGTTCCTGTTGCTTCTTTATATAGCATTCACTTCAGATTTCTCTCCTACATGTAGCACTCAATCCTGAACTTAGCAGTGTTCTGCCTACATGACAGTCCTACTGTAGTTGATGGTTCCTATCTCTTCTTCTCCCAGGCTTAAAGGACCTCCTGCAGTCTCTTCTTACCCTAACACTCATTCATTCTGGCAGAGTTCTTTATTAAATTGAAGTTTCTAATTCAAACTCCTTGGGATTCAGGCAAATTTCTTACTGCTTTCCCTTCCTCAGACATCATCTTCCTCATAAGATACTGTCTACCTCTCATATACAATTCATTACAGAATGAACTTCGGCTTTGAATCCATGTTAACGGTACAAAGGCTCGGATCAGTATATGCTGTCAAATTCTGGAATGCTCATATAGATTTTGGAATCTGCACTCTCAAAATGTATTGTGGGTGGGGAGGGAAGGCAAGAAAAGATGTATCAACATATATATTTCACTCAGTTGTAGTTCCAAAAAATCTTGGTTATGTAGGAAAAACCTGGCTTAAAAAGAAGAACACACATTAACCTACAAAAAGTAAGAGTGTGTGTGTGTGTGTGTGTGTGTGTGTGCCTTTGGTTATTCGGGTCTTCTCCCACGTAAAATTGGAAGTGTCTTGGCGACGTTTCGACGAAGTCTCATTCGTCATCTTCAGGCTGGTGTTCTCGGCTTCGTGCTTCCAGGAGCAATGTGAGATCACAGCTGTCTCTTCCTTTTAACTGCTAGTGGGGGTGGGAGCTGATTGGGTGGGAGCTTGGCTGTGTTCTGATTGGGTGGAGGTGTGTTCTGATTGGTTAGGGGCTTGGTTGTGCTCTGATTGGATAGGGGGTTGGTTGTGCTCTGATTGGCTGGGGGTGTGGAAGGAAGGAAGGAAGGAAGGAAGGAAGGAAGGATCAAAATTTTACTACTATTTCTCTAATTTGTGCTGTAAGGGAAATCTGGCAGAACTCCTGTTAATTTTTCCATTTTAAAAAGAAAGAAAAAGAAAGGAAAGGCCCACATTTTTAAGTCCCATCCAGTGGTGGGTTGCTCTCAATTTGGTCCGGTTCTTGCGAACCGGTAGTAATGGCAGTGGGAGGCTCCACCCACCCACCTGGACGTCATCATTATTTTTAAGTATCAGACAATTAGTAGTACAGTAACGCCAGGAAAATCAAAGCGCTTCTGACTTGAAAGAATTGAACAATGACATCACTCTTGCCCAGGGAGGGCTCCTCTCATGTCCCCATTAAGTTGTCCAGTGAAGTAGTGCCCATCTATCTACTCACAATTGTCTACTTTTGGGTCAGCAAGAGTTGGAACGTTTGACAGGAGCTCACCCTGTCCCATGACAGGTCCCATGACAAGTCTTTCTGTAAACCTGCTGTTCATCAGCCCAGCATCCTAACCTCATGAGCCATCGTACTCCTGCCAATATCATACAATTTAGAGCAGTGATGCTCACCCTAAGCAACTTTAAGATGCATGGACTGACTGGGGAGCTCAACCATCTTAAAGTTGCCAAGGAGCAATGATTTAAAGGATACCACCTCCACATCAGCTAACAGTAAACAATAAAATCACTACCATTAAGCTATCACAGGTGCCCTGATCCTTTTTCCTTTTGCAAGATTACCTGTACTTAACTCTTAAACTCTTTTCTTGCATGAGAGAAAAGATGGTTGGTTGGCTGTCAGACAGCTTTTACTTGACTGAAATGAGTGAACTATCTGTCTGCAGCTATTTGTAAATATGACCTTAGTAAATGCAGGACTATGGATCCAAAACAAGTTTTAAAGTCATTGGTAATTCTGAGTTTCACAACCTCATTCATTCCAAATCAGGACATAAGAAAATATGTTTGAATATATTGAATACATCCTCCTGTATAGGAGGATACAGGAGACCCCCTCCGAGGGATTCTCTTTGCTAGTGCCTAATTTGATAATTGGCTGTAAAGAAAAGTTTTGTCCTGCTGTGTCTCCATTAACGTTCTCAGCTGGCATCATTTGTTGACACCTACATTAAAAAGGCACTCATTTCCCAATGGAACCATAGAACAACTTGAGCCAAATTCTCCCTTTTTTTTCAGGGTACTGATATGCTTAGTTTTTTTTAGAAATAATAGTTCAATGCTTGTGCTATTAATACCAACATTTCCAGACATCATGTTAGCTAGGTAGAAGAGAAAGATGAATTGGGAAGAAAAGGAGGTACTGATCACTATTAATCATTATTCTCAAATTACCTGTCAAGCCTAGAAAGCATATTTGGAGTAGCAGTATATACAGGTACTCCTCGACTTATTTATTTATTTATTTATTATTTATTAATTAGATTTATATACCGCCCTTCTCCTGACGGACTCAGGGCGGTGAACAGCTGACTAAAAAACCAATACATAAAAGTTAAAATCATACTAAAAACAAATATAAATTAGGCTGAAAATTTAAAACAAAATAAATATTAAAATAAGTCAATCAACTCTAAAAAATTTTAAAAAGTAGAAGGGATCAGGCAAGTCCGGCAAGTTGGAAGAGATAAGTCTTCAAAGCCCGACGAAAAGTCCGGAGGTCGGCAATTGTTCTCAGTTCTGGAGGAAGATCGTTCCAGAGGGTGGGGGCTACCACAGAGAACGCTCTCCCCCTGGGGGTCGCCAGCCGGCATTGTCTGGCTGACGGCACCCTGAGGAGGACTTATGACCACAATTGAGCTCAAAATTTATGATGCTGAGAAATTTGTTAAGTGAGTTTTGCCTTGTTTTACGACTTTTCTTGTCACATTTATTAACTGATAAGGGGCATGCATAAGCGCACCAGTGTACCTACCATACCTGTCCTACTGTCTCCATTTACTACGTTCATATTTATGTTTATACTTATACCTGTTATCTTGTACATGTTTGACAAACTCAATAAATAAAATGATTCACTGCAGTTGTTAAATTAGTAGCATGGTTGTTAAGTGAATCTGGTTTCCTCATTGACTTTGCTTGTCAGGGGGAATCACATAATCCCCCTGCGACTGTCATAAATGTGAATTTGCTGAATATAAATCACATCATCCTGCCTGTGTAGCGTAGAGGGCTACTGCCTCCTACTAAAGGCAGCAATTAAGATCCAGCTGCCTGTAATTTCTCTGAGTTCAATCCTAGCCAGGCTCAAGGTCGACTCAGCCTTCCATCCTTTTTAAGGTGGGTAAATTGAGGACCCAGTTTGTGGGGGCAATAAGCTGACTTTGTATAAATATACAAAAGTATGAAGGCTATTGCTTAACGCATTGTAAGCTGCCCTGAGTCTCCGGAGAAGGGCGGCATATAAATCAAATATGGCTTCCTCTCTGAAACCAATGGCTTAAATTCAGAAGCCAAAAGACTGGTTGAAGATTCTTCTCAGCAGCAAAAGCAGAGTGCATTGCGCTGAGCAGGAGAAATGGTACATAGCATTTCTCTCATAGCATTTACAGGTTGAAGGATCGGGGAACCCCCTCTTTCATTTATATAAATTTAGCATTCTTTTTCTGTCATGGAATATTTAGAGCCATGCCCATAATTCGTAACTCATTAAGAAGCTTTGGGATTTGGGAAACCAGCTCTTTTCCTTCCTATTTCTGAAATATTACACACCGTTAAGGAGCAAATCTTATTTCTCCCAACTAGCTTCTCACTCTGGATCAAATCCAGCCTAAGGGTAACTGTGCCAAGAATGCTTAGGCTAGTTGACAGGCTGCTGCCCTTGATGGTTAGAGAAGAAAGGGAACAACTAAAGTGTGATAATTTGTTCTAAGTGGGACATGAAGTGTTCACCATAAGGTGTAGGGCAATGCTAAGCACTGAAAGACAAACAAGAAGTTGAACTGAGAGACTGACAAAATGGCAGGGAAAACGTGTAAGGAAAAATAGGCGCGTAGGGTTTATTTGTTAATATAAAAATCAGTTGTTTGTAATCATAAAATGCCAATGGCAGTGTCACTCAGCCCCTCAAAGGGCTCTTCTGGAGCGTAACTCAGTTAGTGCTCCTGATTAAAAGGGGTAATTGTAAATTGAGCATCGCTCAACAGCCTTTGAATTGCACATTTCAAGCCATCTGGAGTTTAAAACGAGACTTTTCCTCCACCTCCCCTGCCTAACACAGTTCTAACATAATTAGTATTCCATGGATATTTCTATGAATCACACATATAATGCTACTTTAAATTCTAGTTGAGCCAAAAGCAAAGGTGAGCACCTTATTAGTAGTGACTCAACTGACTATTTTTACTCACACTCACAGGTACCCACAAGCTGTTTTAAGAAATGTCAAAATGGTGGTAGAGCTTTAACCACCACTGTTTTTGATCACAGCTGGTACATCAAGATCTGCAAGAAAAAATGTTTGATGGAATAAATTCCTAGCTTGTCTTTTCTCCTCACTTTTTTGATTTCCATATCTTGAACTGCTGCTATGCAACAAAGCCTCCAACCTGGGGTGTAGGTGGGATATAATGGTGGCAGGAAGCTGTGTGGCAAAATCTGGCACTGGTTACATGATCTCAACCACTATGGGTTTTCCGAAAGAAGGAAATAGAGGAAGCACCAAGCAAGCTTTTTGGAGAGATTCTTAGCAAAAACTGAAAATAATTTTTCTCAGATAGCACAACCTTATTGTAAGTAGGGGTTTTTTAGTAGTTAGTTATGAAAGGATACCCTAAGCACCTAAGCCTTTTGCTGGGCTGTTTTATAATGAATCTCCTCAATCATGAAGTTCAGAACTGTTTATCTGGATATTGCATACAAGGCTATTGATGGCTATGGAAGCATCCTTCTTTTCCACATTTTCTTAAGAAGAGTGACATAGCACTATCAGTTACTGAAGTGGCTGGGAAGTAACGAGCAGCACAGGCAAGGTAGTGGCAACAGCTCTTTTATTTACAGTGAGACTTCAGCAAAAGAACACAAGCAACAGCAATGCTTATATACAGTTCAGGGATGACATTTAGCCAATCACAACACTCATACATTTTGAATCTCCCGCTTAAAATAGTAACAACATAACACCCCTCCCCTCCCAGAATACACTTGGTTCAGGTATTTACATTTTTACAAATGAAGTCACGCAGGTGACTAGGGTGTGCCCTGATTCTGGTCGACCTGCGCAGTTCATTTGCAGGCGGGGCGTCGAGCCGGTCAGAGGGACCTCCTGTCTCTCCTGGCTCCGCCAATGGAACCTCCTGGAAACCTTCAGAGGTGTGGTTTCTCCCGGCTGGGAAGGTCTCACTGGGACAATGCTGTGGCTCCGAGTTGCCAGATAAGTATTCCGGCTTACTCGGAAGGTAGCTGTGTCAAAAAGACTCGGGTAGTTAGGATCTGTGTTTAATTTATTCTCCACATTTTCACCGACAATTAGTTTGCATAACTGGTCGATGTGTCGCCTCCAAATTCTACCCTGGCCAATATCTACTGTATAAGATTTGGGGCCAGACATCCCAATGATTGTTCCTTCTACCCATAAGGGCCCGTTGGCATAGTTCCTCGCAAAAACAGTTGAACCAATTTGGAATTGACAGAGGCCCCCCTCCACCCCCTTGAAGGTATCGGCCGAATAGTTGGGGTGTAAACGGTCTAGGGTGCATCTGAGCTTGCGGCCCATGAGTAGCTCAGCCGGACTGCACCCGGTGGCTGTGCAAGGGGTGGCATGTTGGAATGCCAGAAATTGGTCTAGCTTGGCCTGCCAATTGCCAGAGTCCAAGTGGGACAAGGCCTTC
Organism: Coluber constrictor foxii; assembly: GCA_038048745.1. Classification (NCBI taxonomy): domain Eukaryota; kingdom Metazoa; phylum Chordata; class Lepidosauria; order Squamata; family Colubridae; genus Coluber; species Coluber constrictor. The sequence continues at coordinate 81,118,447 of CM075961.1, forward strand.
TTGGTTGTCCGAATGAATCGTTTGGCCTGACCATTCGAAGCCGGATGGAAGGGGGCAGAAAGGGCATGTCGGATGCCCAGCTCTGCAAGGTAGCTCTCAAATTGCACAGAGGTAAACTGACTCCTGGCAGGGCCTGCATTTCCCCACCCACTCAGCAATGTCCTGGTCCATGTTCGGCCACCACACGTAGCTGCGGGCCAGGCTCTTCATTCTAACGATGCCCAGGTGGCCATCGTGCAACATTTCTAGTACCCTATGTCTCAACCTGTCAGGAATCACCACACGATCACGCCACAAGACAGTCCCCCAATATAGATAATTCATTTCGTTTTGTACAGAATGGTTGGAATACATCGCTAACCACCTTAGTAGGCCAACCTCACAAAACCCAACTCATTACAGTCCAAAGAACAGAGTCACGGGTGGATGCCTTGGCCACTTCAGATGAAGACAGGGGTCCTGGGGACATAACGTCCAGCAACAACACCGGGGCTTCAGGGGTCGGATTGTCTAGAATGTCTGGCAGGGGGCAGCAGCTTAGGGCATCAGCATGTCCCATGGCTTTGCCCGGTCGGTGAAGCAGCCGATACCAGTAAGCGGCCAAAAAAATTGACCACCTGGTCATCTGCGGGGAGAGCACCGCAGGGGTGGGCCTGTCACTGGCTAGGAGGCCCAGCAGTGGCTGATGATCAGTGACCAAGTCAAAAGACCATCCAAATAAGTACTCATGGAATTTTGTAACTCCAGCAATGGCTGCTAGAGCCTCCCTATCTAACTGGCTATAATTGCACTCTGCACTTGATAGAGTTCGGGAATAGTACGCAATGGGCGCCTCTAGGCCATTCGGCAGTCTACGGCTCAGCACGGTGCCGACGCCGAACGGGGAAGCGTCACAGACTAAAACTAATGGAAGTTCCGAGTTGTACTGTATGAGAAAGCTGTCCTCAGAAAGGAGTCTCTTTAGGGCGTTGAACACAGGCGCTTCTGCCCTGCCCCAGACCCAGGGTGCATTCTTTCCCAAAAGTCTATGGAGTGGCTCTGCAACAGTTGCTTTGTCTATGAGAAACATTGTGTAGAAATTTAGGAGGCCTAAAAAAGCCTGCAGCTCCGTTTTAGACTTAGGTGTGGGAGCATTCTTAATGGTCCTCATCTTGCTTTCCATGGGGTGAATTCCCATCCCGTCAATTTTGTACCCTAAAAATTCTACCGAGGGAACCCCAATTTTGCACTTTGATCGTTTTAGTTTGAGTCCGGCCTCTCTGAATCTGGAGAGCGTTAGCCTGACCCGTTCTGCCAATTGGTTCTCGGTTTGTCCACTGATTAGCATGTCATCAAAATAAGGGACGACTCCGGGGAGACCTTGTAACAGGTGCTCCATAGTGCTCTGAAATAATCCTGGGGCGATGCTGACCCCAAATTGCAACCAGGTACATTTAAGTGCGCCTCTGTGTTACAATTGTTTGCGCTTCTGCCGTGGCGGTGTCTACCGGCGGTTGCTGATAGGCTTGCGCAAGATCTAGTTTGGCAAATATTTTCCCTGGACCGAGGGAATGCAATAGATGGTGGACAATTGGGACAGGATATGCGCTTTGCTGTAACACCTTGTTTATAGAACACTTATAGTCGGCGCATATCCTGATCGACCCATCCGATTTAATCGGGGTCACTATAGGGGTTTCCCATTTTGTGTGGGAAACCAGGATGCCCTGGTTCACCAGAACCAGGATGCCCTGTCTAATTAATTTATCTAATTCAGCATCAATTTTGGGTTTTAAGGCGAATGGGACTCGCCTTGCCTTAAGCCTGATTGGCGCAACCCCTGGGTCCAAATTAAATGAGATTGGGGTACCCACGTACTTGCCTAGGCTGTCCTCGAATACGTCTCGGAACTCGTGCAGGATGTGTTCTTTGAGGGACACTCCGCGGAGGCTGTGGACTCCTGTAAAGCCCATGCCAAGGGCTCGGAACCAACGTAGACCTAGTAGACTCAGTAGTGGTTTGCTGACAATGGTCAGTGGCAGATTGTCCTCAAACTCGCCGTAGGAGATGGTGAATGTGCCGACGTCTTCGACTGGAACCCGGTTCCCCTGGTAATCAAGCAGGCGGACTCGTTGCTGTGACAGCTGGGTCTTCTTGTAATCTGGCAGCAGCGACTTGAGGGTAGCCCATGACATGATGGAGAGTGCAGACCCGGTGTCGATCTCCATACTGCAGGGTTTTCCGTTGATTTTCACCGTTATGAAAACCTTTTCGTCAGCGGTTGTGCTGGCTCGGCCGACACTCGTGCTGTATGTTTCAAGTTTTTGATTTTTGCGCAGCTTCCTCGTGCCATCATCTTGGATTGGGCTCTTTGAACGTTGTGGCTTTGATTGGCTGGTTTGATCACGTGGTTTGGTGAACCGTGGAAGTTGAGCTCGGCACACTCGGGCTAGATGGCCCTTCTTCTCGCAACACCTGCAAATAACGTCGCAATACTTGCAGGACTGTCTCTCATGTGGGCCGCCGCAGCTCAGGCAGTTCTCTCGATGGCAGCCAGGCTCGCCTTTCTTGTTTCCCGTCCGGAAAATGTCCTCATCCGAATCGTCTTCCGAGGCGGTTTGAGTTTCCTCGCGGTGAACTGGAACCGCCTTGGAACCACTCTTTTCAGGCTGAGGGTGTTGTAGCGCCTCAGATGCCTTCGTGGATGCCTCATGTGCCCTAGCCTCGTCGAGGGCCCCAGCGAGGGTCAGCCCAGGCAATGCGAGCAATCGTCTCTGGAGCCTGGTGTCCTGTATGCCACAGATTAACTGTTCAAGCAGCGCATCGTCCAGGTCGTGATAATCGCAGTGTGTTGCGGCTCTTCGAAGCGCTGCTACATACACTGTCACCAGTTCTCCCTCCATTTGCACCCGTTGTCTCAGCTGGTAGCGCTGGATGAATTTAGATGGAGCGGGAGCGTAGTGGTCCTTAAGATTCGCCCGGAGTACGTCCCAGGGAACCGTCTGCACTGGGGTCGGCTCACATAGTGATTTGGCCATCTCGAACACGTCTGGGCCGCAGTGGCTGAGGAATAGGGCTCATTTTCGGTTCGCCGATAGCCCTTGCATATTGCTGGCTTCGAGTGAGCATTCGAAGCGGATCATGTACGATCCCCACTTCTCCCGTGTAGGATCGAATGGTGTGGGCAGAACGTACGCTGCCATGGCTGAAGTCTTCAGTCCCGGTGGACACCGAGGTTTTTCTCGTCAGCTCTTTCTGTTTCCTTCCTGTGTGCTATCCCACCTTCATTGCCAAATGAAGTGGCTGGGAAGTAACGAGCAGCACAGGCAAGGTAGTGGCAACAGCTCTTTTATTTACAGTGAGATTTCAGCAAAAGAACACAAACAACAGCAGTCCTTATATACAGTTCAGGGCTGATATTTAGCCAATCACAACACTCATACATTTTGAATCTCCCACTTAAAATAATAACAACATAACAGTTACTGCGTTATGTAATAAGTTGATGAATTACCAGACTCCTCCACCTCTCACTAGGACTGAATAAATATTGTGCCTGATGGCTGTCATTTGAACTTTCCCTGTTAGGAAATTTATTCTTTCTAGCTTTAACAAGGTGGAGTGGCTCTTGAAGCTAATGAAGGCTAGCAAAGTATTGAAAAGATATTTAAAGAATGCTGCATTATGGAATGCAATCTGTTTATGAAATTTCATCACTAAGAATATCATCTGAAATTGGTTCTGGCTTTGGCCAATTTCATCAAGAAGCAGAATATCAGTCTCAATATGTATCACATCTACCAAAGATTCATTCTATTCCACTCCATTCAATTCCTACACACATACATACAAGAAACACACACATTAATGTTTGTTATAATATCCACAATATAAACAGCATATTCATCAGAATACCTACCATTTTAAGAATTTGGAAAATCTGTTAAATTAACCATGATGCCATTTACCTCCCTTTCCAAATTAGTTTATGATGAATGATTCCGATCCACAACCTTCTACAATTTTTCCCCCTTCCCCCTTACATATGTGTTGAAATGCATTAAAAACCCATATATTTCTTTCAATGCAGCTAGTTTTCAAGTATGTGTGTGTTGTATAAGTAATAATCCTTTGCAGTATTGAAACTTTCTTGCTGTTGTTGTGTGTATGTGTGAATGAGACAGCCTGGGACTTTATAAGTCTAAGAGCATCCTTGGTCTCCTTTCTTTAAATTTGGGTATGTAAATAGCATTTTTGGATGGCGCTAGTCATCCTTTTCTATGTGATACCTTCTCCTGTGCTATTATTCCCATATGTTCCAGTCAACCACTGCTTACATATTCACCTAAACATCTGTGTAAACTGTTCATCAGTTAAACCAAAGGTGCATCTTTGAAATTAACTGACCGTTCATTTGTCGACAAATCTCAAATATCGCCATCCTGTTTCAAGTTAATATTTTTATAAAGTTTTAATCTTCCATATCTCCAACTTAATCCTCTGGACAAGCTAGCTAGAAATCCTAGGAGCTGCAGTTCCAACATGTTTGGAAGCTATTTGGAATGTACTAGATTAGGGAAAACTGGCTTACAAACTATAACTCCTATGTCTTATGTAGCATAGAAGAGTGCATTAATAAAGAGCACAAAACACAAAAAAATTCACATTTCATTCATTTCTGAGGTAAGTCCTAACTTCATAGGACCGCCTCAGATGAACTGATGTTATTTAAGAAGAAGGAAGAGGTACCCCTGTTTAGCTAACTAAGAAAAATATCTGAATACAAACTTGAATCAAGAATATTTTTTAAAATGCTTAATATTTTTTTCTAATAATTTATTCCTCATTATTATTTTTGTGTAACAAAAAATACCCCTGAAAGAGAAATTTGTTTAAAATGTACCTAAAATTATCTAAAATATTAATTCATTCAATTAATATTTCTAATGATGCCTCCAATGAGATTCAGTCTTTTATAATTGATCAATATTTATGTCAATTTTTAAAATATTTAAGTGGCACTTACCAAATTTTTAACACCAACATACAAATGAGAAACCAATACAAATAAGATGACAATTGGTCTCCATAATGATTTGACTTCCTCAGATGAACCTATGGATCAGACAAATCAAAAACTTCCTTGAAATACAATTTCAGGCGAGAAGATTATGGAACAGAATGTTAATGCAGAACTAAATTGTTCACAAACATAAACAAGTGACCAGGTTGGAAATAATAATTGTATCGAAATAGGTCAGCGAAGTGCAAGACATCTAGTCCTCAGAAAAGAGCAAATACAGAAATTCAGGATATCTACTAATGTGTTTGCTCACATATGTGGAATGTGTACAAAGAGGAAGAATGTGTACAAGGAAGAAAGGAAGAAGGAAGGAAGGAAGGAAGGAAGGAAGGAAGGAAGGAAGGAAGGAAGGAAGGAAGGGGCAAGCAAGCAAGTAAGAAGTGCAATGATTAAACTGCTGGACAGAGTTATCCAAGTTCTAATTCTTCCTTGACTGCTGAGGCCAGCTGGGTGATCTTGGGCCAATTACCCTCTTGTGAGATCCCAAAGAGCGGCAAGCCAAACTAATTATCATTGCACACTAGTCACATTATACATTGATGAACTTCCAGCTGATGTCACGGTGAGATCGGACGTGAGGGGTGGATCTTTGCGCTCCCACACTGAGTTGTCCCCATTGGAGGGCTCCAAAAGGAGCTAAAGCCACCCTGTAGGGATGGTGAAGAGGGATGTCTTGCAGGTCATGGAGAACCGCAACTCACTTCTTGACTCAGGGCTTCTTCCCTCTCATGCATAACAAGAGGAAACCATCATGGCTGCTGTGAAGCTGGGACAGCTGTGGCAACAAAGGAAGTGCAGGAGCGGTGTAGATGGATAGTGACTGGAGCTGGGTGAGAAAATTCCTTTTTTATTTAGATCCCAATTTTAAAAGGAAAAAGAAAAGAAAAAAGAAAATCCAGGAAAAGAGACTCTTAGAACTGTTTGTTAAAGTGGCGAACAACTAAGGGGAGAAGAGCTAAAGATTTTTTTTTAAACATAGAAAACTGGACTTTCAAACTGAGTAGGCATTATTTTGGAAAGACATCTTAAAATGCTGGAACTATCTACTTGAATAATTGACTTTGCTTCTACAAATTGAATTAAGTTTGGATTAAATAACTTTACATTTGAAATAAAACTGAAACCTAAGCTGAGGGTGCCACCTACTGATGAATGGAAAATGTACCATATCTCTACAAGCCTGGGAAAGTTTCTGATAAGAGAAATAAACAATACTCATCTGGAGGATTGTGGTGATACCTACTGTTCTATAATTATCTACTTTATGATTACTGGAGATTCAACTGTGGGAATAAGGAAGACTCTTAAGCAAAGTTAAGTGACTTCTGATTTTTGGAAAGCTTCCTGGACTATCTAAATGGAACTCATTGAATAATCCTGAAATATAAAGAGCATTGTACTTTCTGAGGAGCAACATTAGGCTTGAATATATAGTTTTTGGACTATTGAGTAAGAGAGGGACTTACTAGTAACAGGAATATTCTTGTAGATACATTGACTCCCTTTCGCTAAAATATCAGAATGGCTTCTCAACAAGAAACTGGGCACTGCACTAAACTTCAGAAATAATTGCCACAACCACCACCACAATACATGTTCTCTCTGAATCTCAACTTTCCTACCAATGACATTTCCTATCTAGAAAATGATATTATACATGTTAGAAATAAATCTACCTGATAGATTATTAATATAATTAAATTGTTCTCAATACTGTTCTTGAGAAAATGTTATATATAAAAATTCCTACTTTTAATGGCTACCGCAGAGATTCCTTTCCCTATATAACTCCTATGTCTCCCTTCTTGGACATTCTCCCTACTTCTTGACACCATATTGATCCTGCCTCTCTTATGATCCTGTGGAAACTGTGCAACAATGAAATATAATATCCAAAAGGAACAGCTGGATGCACCCCACCACCACGACTCAATTTGCATGCATTCCATTGATTTAATGAATTCAACATAACTGACAGTGTTTCAGTTAATCCAGTTGGTGTCAACACAGACAGCTACTATTCTTCATTAATATCTTTGCAGAATTAAAAGAGTATAATTTAAAAGACTGAAGAGTATAGGTCTACCCAGGATCAATGTCTCTATTAAGGGTTTCCATTCTGGATTCTCAGTTATTAGGGGAAACTGGGATAGCCTGGGGACTGGTACCATCATCACAACCCAAACAATAAGGAATATTCCTCCTTAACACGGAATTATTCCTATGCATATATGTTCTACAAGCAGTACTTATATTTATCTCTAAAAATGTTAAACATATTTGGCTCATTCCCTGCTCAGGGTGAACCATTCACTAAGCACTCCATTTATTCTCATGCATCCAAAAATCATTTATCACTTTTGTAACATTGAGTAACTATTCTTTAACTCAACATTGATGTAAAACACTCTCTAATTTAAGTCTATTCCTTTTTATCATATATTTTCCCAAAATCAACTAAAATCAGTATGTTAGCATTTTAAGTGACCAGCTGGATAACAACAGGCTGGTTTGCATACCTCCTACTTAGCTTAAAACTGTGTAGCACTTCCTAAATACTGCTAATTGTTATCTCCATATGAGCAGACATACGCTTAAATCACAAATTTGGACAAACAGATCTTTTTCTCACATACTTTCCAGTCACCATTCTCATTCATTACTAGGGTTGTGAATAACCATTTCTGCACTCTTATGTCTCATTCCAGCAAATAGATTCATTTATGTCCCATAGTAGAATATATTTTTCTATACTGGCTTGCATTCATTCATAACATTACACAATTTCTCCCCAGACTAATTCCTTGTTCTTTCATTATCACCCTTCACTGCAGTGTTCACACTTACCAGTTTTCATACACACCCACAACAAACTAGATGATATCAATTCATACTTTCTGAAATATAATAATTCATAATTATATATAGAATTACACTTCATCAATCCTGCCCCACAGGATCACACTACCTTCATTCAGTTTTATTATATCCATCCTTTTCTCTTGGTTTCAAAAATACACACTACATTCATTTTTTAAAATTACATTTCGTTCATGAATTCATGCTTTTCACTGTCTTCACATTCCAAGTTGCAATTTTCCAACTTGCCGTGGCCTTCACTAGGTGGATCTAAGAATATTGACCACTATCACCCATCGTGGCTTTGATCAATGGAGGCTTTTCACATAACAGCATTTAAACAGAGAAGGTGTACAGTAGACTGGATTACCAGCCTAATTTTATCTATGCTACTGCAGCTTTCCCTGCTAACAGTATTGACAGTACCAGACAGTTTTGCTTCAGTGTTATCCTAAACACGTCATGTTTATTGTATGCAAGCTAATATCTCTAATCTAGAGACTATATTGCAAGTCATGAAACTGTTGGCACAATTTAAGATTGCAAACCTTTCTAATGAACTACTGATAATTCATTATGCTTTGCACTACCTCCATAACAATACCTATATAATCTTCTGCCAACCTGACAATCTTGCCTTTGTTTATAGCAGAAAAGTACAAAATTTCAGTGCCATAAAAATTATAAATCCAATATCTTAAAGAGGAAGATACATATTTTTGTCTTCTTAGGATGCTCAAATTCCTATTCCAATATGAAGATTAACCTCTAATTTGTAGCTTCCTTTCTCCAAACCAAACCACAAGTAGCAGATTTGTAAAGTGGCTGGATCCCAATAATAGATGTTTGCACATAAATCAAAGCAGCTCTTACAGCAAATACCTTGACCAGCCTCAGAAAACACCTCTCTCATTTTTCCAGGAACACACACATACTTGCATTTGAGAAAAGAAAAAAAGGCAAAATAGGCAAGCAACTCTTTCATAACTTTTGTTTTTAAATTTGATTTATATGCCACCCTTCTCCGGAGACTCAGGGCGGCTTACAATGCATTAAGCAATAGCCTTCATACTTTTGTATATTTATACAAAGTCAGCTTATTGCCCCCACAAACTGGGTCCTCAATTTACCTACCTTAGAAAGGATGGAAAGCTGAGTCAACCTTGAGCCTGATGAGATTCGAACTTACAGTAATTGCAGACAGCTTGTGTTTAATTACAATGCTTTAGTCTGCTGAGCTATCCAGGCTCTTGTTTGTTCTTTATCCAATTTTTTAAAGGTAGATAATCAATTCCTTTTACAGTAATTTGTATTAATAAAGGATTCTTTTAAATAGGGTCAGCTCAAGAAGGACTGATAATCGGTCATAGCCATTCTGGAGACATTAACTAAAGTCCAGTATCTACAAAGCAAAAACATAGTTTTAAAATTCCTTTTTCATACCTCTATAGATATGCAACTTGCTGGCTGCAACCTGATTTAAAAGGCATCCTGGAACATGATTCCTTGTTGAAATCAATCATCTGATTGCTGGCATTTGACATTTTTGTGGATGCTTTTTGTGAAATTCTAACCTCTGAACTAGCTGATAATTAAGACAGACCTAGCTCTTGGAACTCTGAACTGGATTCTAACTGTTCCTCAGTGTTTCTGTTTGTTTGTTTTTTGTTTGTTTGTTTATTTATTTATTTTATTGGATTTATAAACCGCCCTATTCCCTAGGGACTCAGGGCGGTGTACAGCCATAAATAAAACATATAAATACAAAAATTTAAAATAGAATAAAACGAATTAAATAATTTGGCTGACAATTTAAAACCCCAATAATTTAAAACAAATTAAAATTTGCAATTAAAAGAGGGAAAAGAACTTAGGTCAGGCTGACTTGTTGGAATAAGTGAATCTTGAGCGCGCGACGGAAAGTGCACAGGTCCGGGATCCTCCATATCTCCGGGGGGAGCTCGTTCCAGATGGTAGGTGCTCCCACAGAGAAGGCTCTCCCCCTGGGGGCCACCAGTCGACATTGTTTGGCTGACGGCACCCGGAGGAGCCCCTCTCTATGGAAGCGTACAGGCCGGTGGGAGGCTATTGGTGGTAGTAGGTGGTCCGTAAATAACCAGGTCCTAAGCCATGGAGCGCTTTAAAGGTGATAACCAGAACCTTGAAGCGCACTCGGAAGACCACTGGGAGCCAGTGTAGCTCACGCAGGAGAGGTGTTACATGGGAGCGCCACGTCGCTCCCATAACCACCCACACGGCCGCAGTCCACGCCAGTTGGAGCCTCCGAGTGCTCCTTAAGGGGAGCCCCATGTAGAGAGTGTTACAATAGTCCAGACGGGAGGTGACGAGGGCATGAGTGACTGTGTGTAAAGAGTCCCGTTCTAGAAAGGGACACAACTGGCGAATCAGTCAAACCTGAAGAAAAATCCTCCCGGTCACATCCATGAAGTGCTCTTATAAAGACAGCTGTGAATCCAGGAGGACAACCAAGTTGCGAGCCCTTTCCGTGGGGGCCAATGATTCACCCCCAATAGTCAGCGATGGCACCAGTTGACTATATCGGGACTTCGGAAACCACAACCACTCGGTCTTGGATGGGTTGAGCCTGAGCCTGTTTCTCCCCATCCAGATCCGTACGGCCTCCAGGCACCGGGACATCACTTCAAGGGTATCATTGGGGTGGTCTGGGGTGGAGATGTACAGCTGGGTGTCATCAGCGTACTGGTGGTACTCCATCCCAAAACCACGGATGAGCTCGCCCAGCGGTTTTACATAAATGTTGAACAAAAGGGGCGAGAGGACCAATCCCTGTGGCACCCCACATATAAGGGGTCTCAGGGTCGACCTCTGCCCCCCTATCTACACAGACTGTGACCAGTCGGAGAGGAAGGAGGAGAACTGGTTGCAGCATGATACCATGGTCGTGATCTGTCCCCCCCCTTCAGAGACCCACAAAAACACAGCCAGCCGAGGGTTAAGAATCACTTGGCACACTCCACAGTTCTTATCTCAACCTTGGCAGCGATATGTACACCGTCTGCCAAGGACTTTATTAGTTTACACAAACAAGAAAATCACCTACGTAGCTTTGCCGTTCATCTAGCTTCCAAGACTACGAGGTTGCTCCGTTTGTTTAGCTTTGTTCGTCACAAACTTCTTGACCCACTGGCCTGTCTTATATAGACAGGCTTCTGGGTGTGGTCCATTGACTCACTGATCCTGTGACTCCAATCAGTGACTCAGGACTATTTCCTCATACGCCGCAGCTGCAGTACTCTTTTGTCTCGCCTTCTTTGGCGTGCGTCCAGGAATGACGTCTCTCCCTCACTCTCATCTGAGACACCTGTTTCCCCACTACTTGGCTCTCTTTCAGCTGGCACCTGAGCCGGTGCCAGAGGGGGGGGGCTGGGAGATCTGGCTGGCTCCTCTTCCTCCTGCTCAGAGCTTCCTTCCTCCAAAGGGATAGGCTCAGAGGACGGGGCCACAACAGGTCGATGGTATCAAAAGCCGCTGAGAGATCTAACAAGACCAGGATAGAGGAGCACCCCCTGTCCCAAGCCCTCCAGAGATCATCAACCAACGCGACCAATGCCGTTTCAATGCTGTACCCAGGCCTGAAGCCCGACGAGAACAGATCTAGATACGTCATTTCCTCCAGGTGCTGGGGGAGCTGTCGTGCAACCATACTCTCAACAACCTTCGCCACAAAGCAAAGGTTGGAAACTGGACGATAATTAGCCAATACTGCTGGGTCCAGGGAGGGCTTCTTGAGGAGAGGTCTCACCACCGCCTCTTTCAAGGTGGCGGGAAAGACACCCTCATCCAATGAAGCCCTTATAATCCCCTGGAGCCAGCCTTGCGTCACCTCCCGGGAAGCCAGCACTAATCAGGAGGGGTACGGGTCCAACAAACATGTGGTCGCGTTCAGTCTACCCAGAATCCTGTCCACGTCCTCAAGGGTCACAGGATCAAACTCATCCCACATAACATTCTCAGGACCTGCCTCCGTCATCCCCACTGGATCTACCCAGTCGGAGTCCAGATCTTCCCGAATCTGAGTGATTTTGTCATGCAGATACTGAAAAAAATCCTAGGCTCTTCCCTCCAAAGGGGTCCTCCCACGCTTCCTGGTGGAGCAGGGACCGGGTCACCCTAAATAGGGCGGCCAGGCAGTTATCTGATGACGCAATAAGAGCAGCAAAATGAGCACATTTTGCTGCTTTTATCGCCACTAGGTAATTCTTAATGTGAGATCTTACTAGTGTCCGGTCAGATTCAGCACGACTGGCCCTCCAACTACTCTCTAGGTGTCTTTTCTGGCGCTTCATCTCCCTGAGCTCCTCAGTGAACCAAGGAGCCAGGTGAGATCGGCGCCGGGTCAAAGGCCGCAAAGGCACGACTTGATCCAGAGCTCCAGAGGCCGCCCTATCCCAGGCAGCCACTAGGTCTCCAGTCGAGGCGTGAGCCAGAACCTCAGGAATTGGCCCAAGCTCCATCTGGAACCTATCAGGTTCCATTAGGTGCCTGAGGCGGTACCATCTTGTTGGTTCTGCCTCCCTGCAGCGGGGTTCAGCGGTTCAAAGGTCAAGGCGAAGGAGAGAATGATCCGACCATGACAAGGGCTTGATGACTATATCCCCTATCTCAAGATCACTCAGCCACTGTCCAGAGACAAAAACCAGGTCCAGCGTGTTTCCCCCACGTGTGTAGGGCCATGAATTAACTGGGTCAGGTCCATAGCCATCATGGAAGCCATGAACTCCCGAGCCACTTCAGACGTCTCACCCATGGACGGCAAGTTGAAATCCTGCATGACCATAAGTCTGGGGGTATCAACCACCACCGCGGCGATAATGTTGAGAAGCTCGGGCAGAACTGTTGCCACGTGGCAGGGAGCCAGGTATGTGATCAGCAAACCCATCTGAACCCCATGGCCCCACTTCACAAGGAGGGACTCACAGCCGGCCATCTGAGGAACAGTGGCCTCCCTCTGCCTAAGGCCTTCTCTTATAACAACCGCTACTCCCCCACCCCTCCCCTGAAACCTCGGCTGATGGAATATATAGAAGCCTGGTGGGCACATTTCTACTAGAGGGAGCCCTCCCTCCGGGCCCAACCAGGTCTCCGTAATACCCGCCAGGTCTGCTCCCCCCTCCTGAATAAGATCACCAATGAGGGGGGCTTTATTTACTGCAGACCTGGCGTTGCACAACATCAGCCGCAGGCCCTGAGGACCTGAGGGTCTGTGCTACCTGGAGATCGAGTGGAGCCTTGGCGACCAGAGCGCACCACCGCTCAAAGACAGCAGGCCTGCGCTCCCTTAACATGATATGGCCCCCTACTCCAGCCATATCTACCCCTCCCACTCACAGTACCGATGGTAAAAACATAGTCTGGACAAGCTCGACCCCCTCCATCATCCCCGGATCCTCCATCCCCCCCCGCCATGCGTCACAGCCAGGCCCAACCCTCCCCTTAGTGGGTTACCCCCCAAACCCACAACACTAGATCCAATCCTACCCTCCCCCCCATCCCTACTCCTGGGTCCCCTTAAAATTTTCATTAAAAATTTTGATAAAAAGCCCCTCAACCCCCTCTTCGCTACATGCCATCTCTTGGGGTTCCAAAACCCGTCATCAAGATAGGCCCTTGATAAGGTGGAGGGCCAAACTTGCGAGAGGGGGGAGTCTCACAGTGCAAGAAGGTCAGATGTACAATACATAAAGAAAAACCAAGGCTCCGAGATGGTGGCGATATATGGCTTGGAAGTCCATCATGCTGGTATAGAAAAAGAGAAAAACAGTCCCTGGGTGAGACTAAGAATCCAAAAATAGTCTCAGAGAGTCTCCACAGTTCTCCCACAACCGCGAGCAGGAGCCCCAACATGTCGAATCAACCAGGGGCAGGTCTCTAAAACAGCCGCCCTCTCACGGCGGTTGGCCATAACTGGTCATAAAACAGATGGAACAGCCCACCGAAGAAGAAATGTAGTACTGAACCCGCTTCTGTTAAAAGCAAAACCATTCCGGCCAGCTTCTTTAAAGATTATGTTTTGTAAACTGCTAATTTCCATAATAACCATCTATGGCTGTATAATTGAAACCAGAAGCAGGACACTACCATTGAATCCCATCTTGGAAAAAGGAAAGACAAACCAGTTACTTTAATCCAAAAAGACCCCTATTTAGGTTTGTCCATTAACTGAAGTCACTAGGAGTCAAGTTCAATTTAGAGGAGACATCGCTATTTATTAGCATAATCCTATGACTTCCAGTCACCTTTGGATAACAACTCATGTGCAATTAAGACTTAAATTCATATTATGAATTTAACTCATGTGCAATTAAGACTTAAATTCATATTATTAATGCATTAGCAATGGCATTAATTTTGATCAAGAGCATGGCACCATTTGCAAGTTTGTTTTGTGTGTGTGTGTGTGTGTGTGTGTGTGTGTGTGTGTGTGTTTTGTTTTTCAGGTATTTTTGCCTAAAACAGCATTCTCCAATCTGGAGCCCTCCATCAACTTCTTGGCCATGCTGCCTGGTCATTTTGGGAGTTCCAAATCCAGTATCTCTAGTAGGCCCTGGATTGGTTTCATTCCTTGAATCTCCATGAATTGACGCTTTATACCAAACTGTCTTCCTACCCACTCTTTCATTGGTGGGAAAAGTCACATTCGCTAAATGATGTGTATTACATTCTAAAAGTTGAACAGGGATTTCTAACAATTAAGAAAACATCTAGTATAATTAATTGCCAGTGCAAAAAAAAAAAATCAGCTAATTATGCTAAACTATCAGCAAGCCACCACAATGAAAGGAACACTCACTAATTCACAATTCTTTCTGCAGGCACTGCAAGATTTTCTTGTTTGATTGGCCTAATAATCAAAATTAACCAGACTACGAAGACAATAGATTGACAGACAGAACGAGCAGTGACACAACCCATATGCATCTATATGATATATGTACGTATGATATTGGAAATTAGGTAGTATATTCAAGCCAGGCTCCAAACTTTCTCCGTTTTCTTATCTTTGCAATAAGTCCTATTCTTATTTAAGTCAAATTTCCCTGAGGTTTTCAAAGACCCTATTTTGAAATCTTTTCTTTCTTCAGAAGAGATTAATCTAACTGGCTTTTAATCTCCCTTCTGAAATTATTTTAGTTTCAAAGATGCTGCAAAACAAAGCCCAGAAGACGCTTCTAAAACTCTTGCAAAATTGAAGCCAAGCTATTTATAATCTTTTACTTATTTTGCACACTAAAAATATAACGCAAAATGCTTCCATAGTTTCAACCACTGCCTGGATACAGCTTTTATGACAGCAGGGGCTACATCATACCTTATTTTTGCATTGCTACAAAATTTAAATCAATATATAGATATATACTGCTGGCAGACTCATGTAAGAAGTTAAGAATTTTTTTAGATGGTAAACAGTGATTAGAGTAATGCCTTCCACCCTTTTGAGCACCAGGGAACCAATTCCATGGAGAAAGGTTTTCCGCAGACCAGAGGGGCATAGTTTTGCATGATGCCTGCATCCTGTGGATGGGGCTTCGCTTGTTTGCACAACCCAGTTTCTGGTATGACGTGGGCCAGGCCTGTTTATAGACCATGGGTTGGGGACCCTTGGATTAGAGTATTCAAGGATCTGATGACAAAGATTTATCACACCCCAGCAAGAAAATATGCATTTCTATCTCCAACAGTTTATGGTATTTTGTGGGCATTTATATATTCCTTATAAAGTAATCAGAAATATACATGTTCAAGAGTGTGTAGGTCTGACTCTATTTTGAAAACTTGACTACATCATTTTGTTTCATGCAGGGGTCGAAATAGATGCCAAGGGAATAGATTCCCTATTTACAAACTATCCACCACCCTAGAGTGATGAATAATGAGACTGCCCCTTACAACCCTGCTAGCTCCCACACTTCTACATATCTATGAGTACCATTTCAATTTTTAAAAACGCCTTTGAAGTTCCAAGAGACCATGAAGGTCCCTCTTGTAAATTAAAATTACGGTATAGGCTTGCGCATATGCTTGCATCTATCTCATTTGTTTACTGAATGTCAGGTAGGGAAAGAGCTGGCCTGTGTGAAAGGATACATCTGTACTATATGGGCACTTTGATCACCATATAAGGGACTTAGCTCTAGAAACACTGGCACTTATCTCTTACAAGAGGAAGACAGAGAATTAAGGCAAATGTTAAGATTAAAATGAAACTTTGGTCTCACAGTAGAAATAAATTGAAGGCAATTGCATCTCGTTTCAGGCCTCTGCCAACCGTAATTGAAGATCAGAGAGTGAAGTGATTCCCTTAGAGGATGTTCATGCTTGACCCTTTTTTCCACGTTTCTTTCAAAGCTCTCCTCAGTGTTATTAAAGCTGCCTCCAAACAGCACCGTCTTTGTGCTGATTGCTGTATGTTTTCTACAGTTACGTGAAGGCACTATAACTGCTACTCTTGACCCAAAAGCAAATGATTTCTTTCCACTCCACCTACCCACCATCTTTCTGAATAATGATTGCCTCCCACAGGGCTGTTCAAAGTTAGGTAAATGAACAGAGGTCAAATATTGTGTGGATGGTAGGAGACAATTCAACTGGGAAAAGGCTATAAGTTTCAATAGTAGAAGGTCAAGTTGAACCCAACAATGGTTGCTATAGTCAAAAATGCTAAAGGTATTTTTAAACAAAGCTATTTTTTAAAAAAAACCACAGAGAGAAAAATAAAGAAAAAGTGCATGCTTGAATTGACTAAGAAGCCAGGTCAATATACGGTAAATACAACTGTTAATATAAATGTTTCTTGGTGAAAGATAAATGTAACTAAAGGGGCCAAAACACTAAGTGAAGTTAAGGGCAAAGCAGCATTGAAAATAATTTTTTTTAAAAAATCTCAGACACTTCTATCCATACTTTCCTGCCAATTAAAACCCATTGTTTCTGGTATTTCCAGAGCTTTTATTGAAAAGAGTTGAATCTTGAGCTGGGACAGAAAAGTATTGTGCTTGCCTGTCAGGATACATGCCTTTACTTGCAAAATGAAGTTATATAGTATTTATAATCAGTCACTCTCTCAGGCTTAAAATTTCTGGCGAAAAAATATCGTCCATCCCTATTCAAATATAATTATAAGAGCCATGGTGAGACTGTGGTTAGAATGCAGTATAGCAAATTAATTCACTGCTCACTCCAGGAGTTCGATCCTGACTGGCTCAAGGTTGACTCAGCCTTCCATCTTTCCAAGGTCGATAAAATGAGGACCCATATTGTTGGGGGCAATATGCTGACTCTGTAAACCGCTTAGAGAGGACTGTAAAGCAGTATATAAGTCTAAGTGCTATTGTTAGGTATTGCTATTATGTAAAGTGGAAAGAGGCATGCTCAACTGTTCATGGCATTGTTTTGTTTTCTATGTTCATTTAGTTTTCCACTGAAAATTCTACTACCTCAGTTTGATGATGGTAGGTATGAAAGGAAATATTGAAGTTTATCCCTTTTAATGTTGGCATGGCTTACTTTTTCTTAAAATACTGACCACCATGGTGAAACAATTCCCTATAGACTGAAGAGATGATACACACATTTGTTTTCTTAGACTCTTCTAATAACTTTAAAAAATTAGCACTGTGGGCCCCAGAATTCTGGGAATTGTAATTTCCACATCTTAAAGTTACTGAGGTTGAGAAACACAGAACTAGAATATGTATTTAATATGAAGTTGGGGATTGGAAGTGATGGAGAAATCTGGCTCATAGAATTGCCAAGAGTTGGACATGATTGAATGAATAACATCTTATCATCATCATCATCATCATCATCATGTGACTTAAGTCCACTATAAGATTAACAGAATCAAAACTAGGATGTGGATTTTTTTCAAATGAAAGTTCCTGCTGTGTCCTAAACTAGAAATCAGGAAAGAAACTGAAATATGTCAGGTAGAACATATTGCTCTATTGACATGGAAAGTTACAAAGCCAAGGCAGAGATTTTTAGACTTAAAAAAAATTATTTTAGTTTTCACTACATCAGAGACCTTATTCTATTTGCCCATGAAAGGCTTTGGTTTTTCAAGAACTGAAAAAGATTCAGAGTCCTTGGTGTATTTCATAGTATTGTCAACTCAAAAGGTTATCTTCTACTTTCACTATATTACATTATTAAAAACCTATTTTAGTGTTAGTGTGCTCCCCCACCAAGAGGATGCTTTATAATATGATGTGAGACATGGCCCATTTTGGAAATGCTTTATGGACTGTTCTAAACAAAATGGTGAAATAAGAACATACAGCCCTGTGTAAATCAAGACACTAAATGATGCAGATTTGATTGACTGCAAAGCATGAGTTGTATAGCTTATTAGATGAGCCCTGATTTGCTGTAATCACAGAGCAAAGCAGAAGGCAAAATAGCAGTGAATGACTGGGGATGGGGAAAATGAGGTAGAACAATGTAGATAAAAATATTCAAAACGGAGCGGGGAGGGGGTGTTATTTTGAGATATATATTTTTTAAAGGACAGACTCTTTATCCCGAACATTTCCATGTACAAATCTAATTCAACAATAACTGAGGTTGATTGTTGAAAATATTACAATGCTAAACTGTTTTTCATATCTCTTTGTCAGGTTACCAAGCACATTTTTATTTTAATAAGACCCTCATTTTTAAAAGAAGAAAATTTCCTAGCTTTTAAAAGTTCTAGGATGTATAGCTTTCTAGAAAGTCTCCTGCAAAGACATACAAGAGACTCCTGCTGGGATTTCAACATATGAAATCCAAAAGTCATATTTATATTGTCGTATTTTACAATATTTCCATGGCAGTATATAAGAAGTGCAATAACCAGTATCCTTTTCAAAGATCTCCCCATGCTTCCAGCTGAACTAGCCATCTTAGAAATGCAGCATTAAATGAAAGCTGTGTTAAACACACCTTTTTCAATGTTCATAAGGGGGATGTTGGTGGACCATTAGGTTGGTAGTGCCTCCCAATCAACCAAAGGGGAATGGGAAGAAACCACTAGAAGTGTTTTACTTTTAATAGAATTAACAAAGATTGCAGATCCTGAGAATAAAAAGAAGTGTAGGATCAGTTTTTTTAAAAATAAAGCTGATGATATATGGAGCAGGTTCCTCATCCCTCTGGGGTTGACAACTTCTGGAATCCCTTGCTCTCTGTTCAGGTGTGGCAACTATTGGATTTGCAGCTTGCGTGTTAATCATGTATTGCAGGGGTGTCAAACTCAAGGTCCACGGGCCGGATCCGAACCACAGGGTGCTTAGATATGGCCTGCGGAGCTGTCCTGGAAACAGAAAATGATTGGCCCGTAGTGACTCTGCCAGCGAAAACTGGGCATTGGGGGGGGGTCATACATGGCCCTCCCCGGGCCTCATTTTTGCCGGCACAGGGCTAGAAAAACAAAATAAAAACAAAAGGAGAAATGTTTTCCCTTTTGAATTTGCATTTGAAAAGAGCCTTGGTGGCGCAGCAGACTAAAGTGCTGTTAACTAGCACCAGCTGCCTGCAATTACTGCAAGTTCGAATCTCACCAGGCTCAAGATTGATTCAGCCTTCCATCCTTTCGAGGTAGATAAAATGAAGACCTGGATTGTGGGGGCATTAAGATGACTGTGTGTGTGTGTGTGTGTGTGTGTGTGTGTGTGTGTGTGTGTGTGTGTGTGTGTGTATAAATATAAAAAGAGCACCACTTGGGGGGGGAGCGAAAACCCTACTAAGCAGGTATATACAAAAGTATGAAGGCTATTGCTTAACGCATTGTAAGCCACCCTGAGACTCCGGAGAAGGGCGGCATATAAATTGAACCAATAAATAATAAACATGCAAGAAGGGACAGGAAAGGAGAAAGGAAAACAGGAAAGACAAAGAAAAAATAAGGAAAGATGGAAAGAGAGCAAGGAAGGAAAAATAAGGTAAGAGGGGAAGGAAGAAGAAGAAAAGGAAGGGAGGGAGGGAGGGAGGGAGGGAGATTATAATGAGAGTGAGGCGGGTCTGAGGGAAGTCTTGCCTTAGCACTTGGCCATCACAGGTGTCTCTGACACAGGTGATGTAGTGCTGGCCACACCTACGCCGGCCATGGCCATGCCCACCCTGGCCATGCCCACTCCCAGCCCCAGGTCCTGTCTTCAGAGTAGGCATTCAGAAAGGACAACATTATGACTTGCCTTCTTCCTGAATGTTTTGATAAATGGCTTTAGGTCTTGTTACCAATTCTAGGTATTAAAGCTTCTGGCAGTGTTTAAAAAGCTCCTTAACCATACAGATGTTCTTTATTGTACATCTGTAGGGCATGGGAAAAAAGGAGGATTTGTTTCCAGCCCAGACAAACTGAATTTCTTTAGGTACACTGATACTATTTTTGAGAGCTAATACATTAAATGGTTTACTGAGATGCAGCTGAAGAGAAGCATCAGGACGAGAGCAATGTCTGTATGACTCACTTCTAAATACAGAAGTGCCCACTAAACTCCACTGTGCTGCTGTTTATAATCAAAATGTTTGAGGTTCTGGGCAGTGAAATGTTTCAGAGGGGTGGGAAGGAAAGGTGAGCTATTTCACTCATATAGTATAAAATCACAGCTTGTTGGCATAATGTAGACAAACTTTCAAAAATGTACTCAAATGCAAGAGAGCAACTTAAAAACCCTGCCCTGCTCAAGAACTCAATGCTCAATTTGTGTATCTTAAGCAGCAGAGGACAAGGAATGGGTTGTTTTGATTCTCAAAAGATTGCAGCATTGAAAAGTTGAAGAAGGGTGGGGACAAATTCCAGGGAAGACTTTGCGTACCTAAGAGCTGAAAGGCACTTTTTGAAAATGCAGCCTTGCCTTAATGATTTGATTTATGGATATATGCAAACTTCGTAATGATCTCATTTTTAATTGTGACACTCCATATGTCTTGGGCAAAGAGCACAAACTGTACAAGAACTTCCTAAAGGACAACAGGTTTCTTTTTTTGTTTGTTTGTTTGTTTTAAATGCATATCAGAAGATCAAGATAGGTTTGCCATACTCACTGACCAGAAATAGAAATCCAGACATATATCTTTCCACTGATAATCTACATGTTTCTGTATCTGACAGGGAATTGGCCTGAAAGGGTGACTATTCTTATGACTATTCCACTGCCATTCTCATTTTGACCATACATTCAGCGGCTCTGTTCAAAATACCCACATCTCAAATCTCATTCCTCAATCGAACAGTATTTATAGCAGTTACGAACAGCTCTTGACAATAGTCCAAACTGTAACATTTGAAAATAGCATCCACTTTTCTTCACAGACTCCTCCTGCTCTGCTTCTTCATGGGCTTATGGTTTCCATATAATCAGAGGGGGGTTTTTTTTAGTCATATGCTTTATCTCATAATCTTTCCTTCATGAGAATTTGATTCAGTACCAGGATGAATTTCTAACACGAATGTGTAGTAATAATTCCAATTTGAGAAGAATTAAGAACTACCACAAGCACTTAATCAGTCATTTAAGTGATCAGATTAATTGAAAAATGTAGTTGAAGACACAAGGGAATGACTGATAGCTCTAGTCTACAAAGAATTACTCTAGGTTTATTACTTCTGCTCAGCAAGTATAATTTGTCAAAATCATAAATCACTTTAAGGATGCAAAAATTACCAAAATTATAAACCAACTATGAAGATTCTCAGATCTTGCCTTCTTACAAGTTTCCAACAGGAGCATTCTGTATATCTCTACTGTGTTACCATGGATCCAAATCAAACAGGTTTCTAATGTAGCAGAAGAGAAATCCTATTTTCTTCATGTCTCGATTGCTAAATTCCGTCATGCATCTGAAAACTTTCCTTATCTTTCTGAAGATGTAGAAATGTTACACACAAAATAAGTTTTGGTTGCTGTTCATATTTATGTTACAGAATAGATGAACTGCTGTTGGATTTCATTTTCAAAACCATATTCAGACGTTATTGTTAGATGTTTTCCTTTTAAACGAAGTTCTGAAATGAAAAAATATTGTTGTTGGATTTTTTTTTAAGTTTCATTTTTACACTTAGAAAAAGAATTGCAGATTAGGGTTAAAAAATAGATTTAAACAGCTGCATTCAAAGGATGGGGGAAAAAATCTCATCTACAGCTATTTAAATTCTGAACAGGTTAATGACAGCCTAATCTTTAAATCAGAGATGACTGTTCTGGATTTGACTAAGTCATTTATGTTCACATAGTGCTAACAAACAGGAATATTCCCTCAGGGTAAAGCTAACTGGGTCAGCTGTACCATGCTAACATGACCAATGGGAAGCCTCTACTGGAATGATGAGTGAGAACTCATCAAATATCCACTTCGGCAATCTCCTAATTTTGAATGATGGGCCACAGAGATTTCAAAAAGAATCTTGCTGGAACAGATCCACACTACTAAGAATACCCTCTCTGGACTGGCAGAGATAGCCTCTGAGATATGTTGGACGTCATCCAAGTTGTCTTAATTGACTTCAGCATTCAGTCAAAGAGTTCCTCACTTTTTAAGAGTAGGATCTTATGGTCAGTATGATCTCCAGAACTTCCGTATGACATGATAAAATTTGAGGACCTGATTCTGTTGCTAGGTTTATCAGCTGGAAGTGTAAAAATGTAATGAAATTCTTTTAACATGGATCACCAATGCCAAATTATAAGGACCCCAAACTCTGATCAAAATAGAAAACTGCAGGATATGGGTAGTTCCCAGATGAGGGAAAGGAGCAGCCTAACTGATATAATTGGTGATTATGTCTGACTTAGCTTTAGAACAGGCAAATTTATTTATTTTTCCAAGGGACTGAATAAAATGAAATGAAATGACAGAAGACAAATTAGTTGAACTTCAACAGCAAAATATTGTGTACCACTGAATATGGACTAATCCTTAAAATGAGTCGGGGTGAGAGATCCTTTTTAATTTAGAAGCTGCATTTGGATTTTGTGCTTTGTCTAGGTAATTGGGGACATCATCAGTGGGTTGGTCTAAAGAGTTTGGAGCTTTAAATTTCTTAAAATCTTTGTGTGTGTGTAAGGGATAGAGACCAAACTTGTTGCCTTAGTGCCACCTTGAAGAGGTTATAGTACTCATTTGGCCTTTTAAATCCCTGTAAAATGGGGAAAAATCACCAACATTTTGACGAACTCTGCACTATTTTGCTCACTTTAAAATATTTTTTCAAACCTCCAAAAAAAAGGGGGGGGGGAGAGAAAGGCCTTCCCAATTTTGACCTACCCATTCTGAGAGCTTTCAGGATCCCAAATTGGACATGTGAGTTGCCCAGTCTTGTTTAAACTTTTGCCAGAGAATTATTATTACAGCATTTTAACATGACTGCACCTGCAAGGAACGTTCACCCATCATAATAAAATTGTGAAGGGATTTTCACCTTTATAAAAAAAGTGCAAGTCAGATTTCACACTACTACATTTGAATATTTTTATACAGTAGTTAATTTTATATTTCAGGAACTCGAGACACTGTGTATAGTATTTTCTCCTCTAAATTTATTCTCACAATAATGGGAGGTAGGTTTAGTAGAGCTGTGGCTGTATTCAGACAGTTTGTTTCAAGGTTAACTCAATCTAACTAGATGCTAGTACCAAGGTGACCTGAGCAGTTTTCAAAAGGATAAGCAGAGATGGACTTGGCTGGGTGAGTTTGAGCCTCCCCACAAATACTAGACCTATAGGTTAAACAGGAAAATTTAAAAAAAAAATTTCAGAAGATGCACTTCAATATTGTTGCCAAGAAAAATATATGGACCTGACCATGAAATCATTACGAATCAAGATAGAGCTGACCTTATTAGTTGAGAGTTTGAAATGTGTGAACTTTACTGGATGATGGTTCAGCATGAAGTATGAATAACGTAAATGACCCCACAGATGCTGGTGGCTTAGGTGGATGTGAATTTGACTCTTCCTGAAGTACCAAGCACTTGAACTAGATATAAATTGTACTAGCTGAAAATAACCTTCTGAATGTGCCCAGGATTTTGAGTTTTGGTATATGTAAAGTAAGGATATAGACAAGAAATTTGGAATTATAACCATTATTGACCTTTAATTCCTAAAGACAGAATCTGTCCTTACAGATTCATTGTATGTTTATAAAACTAGTGAATGACTCACTGAGAAAGTTAGCACCATAGCTTTATAATAAGCATGATAAGACCTATGTCTCAAGAAATCATGACTCATTCAACAAATGTTAAGATCAGGCCAGTTTCTATGTTGATCTATCTCAGCAAGGCAATAAAAGGGATAGTGAAAACTCAATTCTGGAATTTCATAAACAGCAAGGGTTACCTGGAATTTTTTAATTACAGCTTCTAATTACAATTAAGAAGCAGAGATGCTGAGGTAAATCTGGTAGGCAAAAGATAAAAAGGGGGCTAAGGGAATCTTGGGTATTCTTTTGATTGCCAGAGCAGCTATCCAGATATACTGGACTAGATCTTCTGTCATACTTCACCAGCATAATTCTGCTTTTCTTAAAGATTATCAACGCCTCCAAATGCACTGCAATGATAGCTCCCAGAATTCCAAATTAATAGAGCCTCTGGCTGGGAATTATAGTTCCCATAATTTGAAAATATTTGGAGCATATCTGTCTGGGAAAGGAACAGAGATTTGGCATATGATTTTACTATGCTTCTAAAGCTAGTCAAGTTTCATAAAGATAGAGGTAATATGCATGTATACCTGCAGACTTCTTGGCACCAGGGGTCAAAATGGTTTGCCACTAGTTTTTCTCAGGATGTGTTTCAATTTCCCAGTTTTAGCATACACCCATACTATACTACTCCCTGAAGGTCTCCTGTCCAAGTACTAAATTAAATGCTGAGAGACAGTGGCTCTACTTTTAAAATGCAACCTCCATATGATGACCCAGTGATCATTTGCTCCACGTTTGGGATCAGATACTACTGATGAAAGGCAGTTGTATATAAGGTTGCTGTCATGATTTGCTCAGAGACCCTTAGCTACTGCTTCCAGGTGCAAGGAAATCTTTGAAAGCAACGAAGAAAAGATTGAAATAAATCTCAGCCGGGAGTCTCTTTCAATTTTATACGCTAAGAGAAGTAAGGCTATCTTATTTTTTGCCTCAGGCAACAAAATGGATTAAGTAATTCCTGTTAGGTAGATTTTACATACACACGGTTTAAAATAATATGCTCAATTTAAAAATACTACTGAAAACATTGTTAGCAGCAGAAATGAGTTAGAGCAACCTAAACATTTCCTGGAAGAAGGTTCCCCTGATTTGCTTTTCTGAAAGCAACACTATTTTTGATTAGGACTTTTCATAGCTTTGGTTTAATCCCAAAGAAGTCTCTGTCAAAGTTTGCATATCTTAGTCAGTGGCGGCCATGTTAAAGATGATATGTGACAAAACTCTTGCCTCATATTAGTAGTCAAAATCTATAGGTTATTGTGAGCCAGACTGCTGAGCGTTTCAAATTAATCAAAGAAACTAGCTAGAAGACAATTAATTTGGTGCAGGATTGAAATTGTAGTCTTCTTTTTCAACTAGTGTCAATATATAAACTGTTCATTTAGTTTCAGTTAGGTATGGATTTGTCCTCAAATGAAACATAGCCAGGTCCAACACAAACTGAATGTATTATCTCTTCCCAAATCAGAAATATTCCACTGAGCCACTCACTTGCCATTCTCAGCATGTTATTAAATACCCATTGCCTTATTGGTGTTTGATGGCATGATAAGAGTTTATTATCTGAGCAGGTTGTCTGTCTCTCAGTCCTAGCTGAATTTTGTCTGGGCTTTGAAAGTGTTAACCTGGTTAGCTCTTGGATAGAAACATCCAGGGAATACCATGATTATATGCTAAAGGGAAAAAAAGTCAGCAGTTTGAGAACGACTGGACAGAGATTAACTCAGCCTTCTCTAATCAAGTATCCTCCAAGTGCAAACTGACATTTACAATATCTGAACAGTATCAGATTGGAAAAAATTAAGCTAATAGATTTCTGTGAAACCAATGGGGAAAAGTTAAGCCAGCTGAATCAATTCTTTCAGCAAGTGTGCAATTGAGTAAAGTAGAACTGAGTATGTCCCAGAAGTTTACAATACATGTAATCCTCAATTTATGACATGTGAGACCAGAATTCCCATTGTGCCCAGTTTTATGGCTTTTTGCCAAAGCAAAAAAAACAAAAACAAAAACTATAGATATTAAGCAAATCACTGCAGATAATAAGTGAATCAGTTGTTAAGCAAATCCAGCATCCCTACCCCTGAATTTGCTTGTCAGTAGTCAGCTGGGAAGGTTACAAATGGCTATCCAATGACTGGAATGCTGCAATTGTCACAAATACATTCTAGTTGCCAGCACCTGAATTTTGATTACATGATTGTGAGGATGCTATGACAGTTGTGAGAGTGGTCATAAATCACTTTTTTTAGCACTGTTGGGACTTTGACTGGTCACTAACTGAAGTTGAGAGTTACCTAGTTTGTGTTAGCTGATGTGATTTATTTGAAGGACTATGAAGGACTCTCAAAACATGTGTGGGTACATTTTATTCCCAGCCAAAAACAACAACTTTTGGAAAGTTAAGAAATATCCCAAATGTTACTGGGCAGTAATATCCATCTAACTGCTATAACTAATTTGTTCTATTGTGCCCTTGAAGGAGAACATATTTTGCAACTTCTTCCAAAAACGCTTGTTAATGTAGGAATACTGGAAATTCCCTCAAGACCTTGCTAACTAAACAGAACAGGAAAACAGAAGGCATTTTCATTAGTCCAATGATTTTTTAATACACTGAATCTGACACTCTACAACCCACAATTATTTACAAATGAATGCTAATGTAAAATGTCTACTGTTATGATTAGGTAAGTCAGGTAATTGTTTAAACCAGACAAACTCCTGCCCACAAAAAACTTCTATTATGTACATCAATTGCAAAAAGAAGGGAAAATCTACACCAGTCCATAGACATTTCCCAATAGAATCATTCTCTGTAAAGATTTTCAACAATCTGAGGATCTTTTCTAATCAAAAAGCTTTTATGTTCCTACACTAAACATGATTAGACACAGATGAATTTATGAAATGTTGGGAATCCATATGATAATTGTAGCAAGCCTTGGGGTGGGTGAACTTTAATTCATTGGTATGGCTTTATTTTCAAAGTGGCATAGCAATTATGTTTCCACAATGTAGGACATATTCCATTACTTCCATTCCATTGCTCTCTACATGTTTTGGGATTAAAATTTTCAGCTAACACCTGGAGGGTGACAGGATGAGAAAAGTTAATTGGAAAAGTTAAGCCTGAAAATCAACATCTGATAAAAAAGTTTTGTACTACCTAATTAAAATATCCTAAATTACTTGGAAAGACTATTTTCAGGTCAAAATACTCCCAACATATAAAGTAAATAATGCCCATCCCTTTGAACTCATTCAATTTTGGCCTCAGTTCAATTCAATGCTTCGCCAGGCCTCACAGTTCAAATCCAAAAATCTCTCACAATACTATACAAAAGTGTCCCAGTGCAGAGAGCTTTCACAAAATGATTTGTATCGGGCCAAAAATACTAAAGCAAGTACTAATTCCAAATGGGCTCTCCAAGTATTTTTCACCCAGGAAATATGATTTATAGTCCATACAGAATAAAAATCTTTAACAGAATCTTGATCAAAACCACACTACTTTGACAGGAAAATCAAAAGTAAAGAAACAGTAACAAAAACTTCACATTCAGGCTGACCAAGGGATTACATGAACCTTTTAATAATTTTTGGGGGGTCCTTTTAACTTAGAGAACCCAAATCATCCGAATAAAGGAGGTTGAGGGAATATTGAGAGAGAGGTGAAGGACTTTTAAGGATGAAAGAGAAATGGGCAAAAGAAAGAATCAGAAAAAAAGGGCAGAAAAGCTGAGAATCGGGAGGAGAAGAACAAACGGGAAGGTCAGCGGCTTGAGAGAAAAAAGACCGGTAATAAATATAACAAAAAGAAAGGAGAAAATGAATGGAGTATCTACTGACATGGTTTTAACGGAAAACAGGAACTACGGATATCCCTTTTTCGCCTATGCAAAAGTGTTGCTCGGGCATGATGCAAAAGCACACTTCTCTCACACCTGCTCACGAGTTCATGGAGAAGCAAAGAGGGATTTCCGCCTCCCTCGCTTTGCAAAGTAAAATGGGTTTCTTCAAAAAGAAGGAGGCGGAGGTAGCATGCAAGAAGCACCCGGATCCAGAGAAGTCTCCCGTTGCGATTAACGACGTCTTGTAACTGAGCCGCGCTCCCCTTGACTCCTTACCTGGCCCGCTGCCGCTCAGCTGGGCATCGCTTGCAACATCTTCTCTTGTCCAGACAAACAGGTAGAAACCTCCCAACTCGCGCTGGGGCAAAGAGCGGATGAAAAATGCCGCGAGCTCGCCTCCTCGGACTCTAGGGGACGCGCACGCGCGCTATCCCGCCTCTTGAGGGTGTAGCTGAGCCCTCGCCTCTCGTTGCTGTTGGAACGCCGGATCAGGCAACGTGCGGACCGCGACAGCTGCATCAATTAGTCCTAAAGGGGGGCAATGTTTGCATGCATGCTGCATATATAAAGGTTGCTTTCATTCATCCGAGCAGGCTGTGAGAATGTCTGTTACAATACCCGACCGGTGCAGAAAAGACATCCAAAAATGATTGACAACTTGCCGCATATTCTGCAAAGTTTGGATGCTAATCTGGAGGGGGGTGGGAAATGACTAACGACGTTAGTGTGGGTGTAACGCAAGTTTATAAATGTATGAATGGGATGGATAAACAGAACGGACACCGTCTGAAAATATATATATATGAGTCCAATTAAGTTGAGAGGTCGTTGATTCGGGACGGTTCAAAGAATATACATTTTTGTGCGTGTAGTGCTCATAATCACTCCACATCCAAAGCCTGACCTGCCATTGAACTGAATGAGATGATTACCTGAACCAATAGATCCTGGGGCAATAGCTTGTTCTCCAGTTGTTTTGGTTTGGCTTTTTCCCTACCTCCCCAGGTAGCCGCCTTCTTCAGTGCCATTGGAAGATTACTTGACGCTGGTCCTGTGAAAGCTATATAAGAAAAGGAAGTGGTTGGGTTTGATAGGCTCAGTTGTTAATATTCAAACAAGATGCAACTGACTTAATAGGCTTGCCAAGAAGCTTTGAGTAAACACCATGAATCTATTTTCAGGAAGATCTATTTAATGTATTCTTAAAAAGTTAGGGAAGTGCTTATTCTGTTTTGTGGTTTTTAGGTTTCTTGAATCAATCTTGACTCCTAGTAACTGCCTAGACAAGTCTGTCGTCCCCCACCCCCTTTTCAGAAGAGACTTGCCATTGCCTTATTCCTAAGGTTGATAAAAAATAATCAATCACTCAGCTGCATTTGGTGCCTCTGGTCGGTTTACCTGCTCTAATCTATGCCTAAACTGCTACGCCCAAGTAGTTCTCATCCCTGGCACAGGAAAAAGGATAAAGATCAATGCCTGGTGATTTTATTGCCTTCTGGATGGTCTCCCAAATTCCCAATCTACTTTCTTCTCCAGTTTAAAATCCTAGTATTTCTTAGTGGTCTTCTCTCCAAACAGTAGCTAAGTCTGACACTGCTTGACTTTTTTAAATGAGTCAAGTTTGATTAGGTGCTGCTACTTTGCTGTTTTTTAAATGGAAGTGCTTTCCATTTCACCATCAGATGGAGTACAGTTAGTCCTCATTTAGCAACTGCCTTATTTAGCTACTGTTTTTAGTTATGATAGTGATTGAAAAAATAACTTTGCAACCAGTATTCCCAGCCTGCACCCACATTTACAACCACCTTCTTGTTGTGCCATATCCATCATCGGACATTGGCAATCATGCTTGTGATTCTATTTTTATCAACAGAAGCACAAAAAAGTACTGCTGAGTTTTGTCCAAACCAGTCCCTTAGATTTTGAAGCCATGATGTTCTTCTTCCGCCTGGACCTCATTTGACTTCAGTCTGTCCGTGGAAATTTACAACCTTGAAGGACTGTGAAGCAAAGGTAAGGTGAAGTGAGATAATAGGCACAGTCATTGTTTCATTTACTGACCACTTCACTAAATGATCAGGTGGTCAGTCCCAACTGTGATCACTAAATAAGCACTACCTGTAGAGGCATGATGTTCATGAATTAGTTCTCCTTCAGAACTTTAGCCTGTTCTATCACCATTCTAGTCAATCTAAGGACAACTAATTTGCTATTCCCTTTTTATAGTTGGATGAGTGAGGAATCACTGGCATAAATAAGGTTATTTAATATGGCTATGCCAGAGATGGACTATGAATTTTATATCCGGATTTTTTTTCCCCCTTCTTTGTTGCTCTTGAAAGAGAACCTGTGGCCCTCCTGATATCAGAGAAGTAAAGTTCATAGTAATCATCGCTATCATGCTATTCACACTGACCTGATTAGAGTCAGAATCATTGCTGACTATGTAATACCTTAGTAACCTCCATTTATTATGCAAGCTGGTAGCATATGTAACATAACAATCTCATGGGAATAAAAAGTGTCTTTAAGGCAGCTCTATGTATTTTCCTGACCACTGAATGTCTTATCCCTTTGTGCAGAAGCTGAAAAATCTCTTCCAGATGTTGACATCAAAGGGAATTGGAGTTAAGATAAGCCTACTATAAGTTTTCGATAATATCTGAAGTTAATGGGTGCCCTATCTAAGCAACAATTTGACCAAAGGTTCAGATTTGTACAAAGCACTATGTATCATAGCACGGTGTGTAAAAATAGACTGAAACTGAAACAAGGTTCGAAATCAACAAACCATTTTACTATGCTTTTCCATGCAGAGAAACATAGAAGATACACATCCTTCTCTTTAGGGAGACAGGAAAACCTCTCTCCCATTCATAGTAGACTTGCCAAAAGACCAGCAGTTCAGCAGCTGGTGTAACTTTTCATAGCAAAATTCAGATTAAACATTATTAGCTGACATCTGTTGACCATAGTGTGCTTATAGGCAAGGAGACGAACAGTGCAGATGTCTTTGGCTGCAGGTTATAGAAAAAACACACTCAATGATAGAGAAAATGGGTGGTAAAATCTTTTTTTGGAGGAGGAAAACCCAATCCTTTCATACCTGGCTTTTGGGAAACTGTTCCAGAGTAAAAATGCAACTGGTGATCTCTAAAAAGGCCTTCTATGCAGTAGACAGAGACTCCCATTGAGAGCCTGGATGACTTGGCTGGGTTTACTGAAATGTTCAGATGAAGGTGATGAAAGGTTGAACTGTCTTGAACTGAGACTGTTTGAAAGTGTTGTACTAGCAGAAAAATCTGTTATGAAGTCCTAACAGAACCTATTATTTTGCATCCTTCGTAACCCATCTGAAACCAAGATGTATAGCAAACTGTGCTTAGCTTTCCAAAATCTTGACTCAGATGTTTTGTTTTCCCCAACAGATAACTCAATTGGAATTAACAGTTAATTATTTATCTACATTATAGCAAAGTATATCAGGGTCTGCAAAAAGAATTAAACATTACAAGCTATGCTACCTGTCACCCAGCTTAGAAAAGATATATTTAATAACCTCCATGCACGTTATCAGAAAGAGTATTTAGTTTTAAGTAATAAATCGGCTACAAAGTTTTATCTAAACTTGTTTTGTTAAGATGCTTTATTATTAATTGTTCTATATCAGACAAATATTCAAGGATCCATTTTCAGTCCAATCTGCTTGCTAGTTCTGTTTGTCATTAGAAGAAGATAGATAGATGCATGCCCTGTAAGAACTGAGTGTAGGTTCAGTCAGTATGTTATTTCAGTTGTAATTCCTTGGGGTCTAAAGAATGAATCTGTGATTGGAAAGTGTTTTTCTCATGAAAAATTTGTACTAATGAAAAAGATATAGCCTTCTGCATTATATTATATAATCTGTATTATATAATATATATTATTAATATTATAGCTAATTAGAAGCTTCATTGGCACTTATTCTCAGCACTTTAGACTAGATAGAAAGATAGATAGATAGATAGATAGATAGATAGATAGATAGATAGATAGATAGATAGATAGATAGATAGATAGATAAACAGAGTTAGAAGGAACATTGTAAGTCATCTAGTCCTAAGAAGAACTTACACCATTTTCTGACAGATGACAGTCCAGTCTCTTCTGTTGATTGCTCTCAGTCAGAAAATTTCTCCTTATTTCCAGGTTGAATCTCTCCTTGTTTAGTTTCCATCCATTATTCCTTGTCTGGCCTTCAGGTGCTTTGGAGAATAGCTTGACTCACTCCTCTCTGTGATAGCCCCTCAAATATTGGAAGATGCTCTCATGTTCCACCCCCCACCCCCGGTCCTTCTTTTCATTAAACTAGACATACCCAGTTTCTGTAACTGTTCATCATAGTAGCCTCCAGTCTCCTAATCATCTTGGTTGCTTTTCTCCGTACTCTTTCTAGAGTCTCAACGTCTTTTTTATAGTGTGGTGACCAAAACAGGACGCAGTATTCTAGACATGGTCTTACTAAGGCTTTATAGAATGGTATTAGTATCTCACTAGATCACCTGTATCCCTCTGTTAATGCAATTTAGGATTTTTTGGCTGCTACTGCAGTGTTGGCTCATATTTAATTGGTTGTCTACTAAGACTCTAAGATCCGTCTCACAGTTACTGCTGAAGTCTGGTTTCACTCAGTCTACATGTGTACTTTTGGTTTTTCTTGTTTAAATGTAAGCTTTATTTTTTTTTCTACATTGAATTTCATTTTGTTAGATAGGGCCCAGTGTTCAAGTCTGTCAAGTTCCATCTGGATCTTGAGACTATCATCTAGGGTGTTGGGTATTCCTGCTGGCTTAGTATCAACCACAAATTTGGTAATTTCTCTTTCTATTCCCTCATCTAAGTTGTTTATGAAGATATTGAAGAGTATTGGGCCTAAGATGAAACATTGTAGTACTGCACTACTTACTTCCCTCTATGTAGAGGTAGTACTATTAAGGAGTACTTGTTGAGTATAGTTTGTCAGCCAGTTGTGAATCCCTCTGGTGGTGAAGCTATCTATCACACTTTTTTCTAGCTTACCAAGAAGTAGGTTGTGGTCTACTTTGTCGAAGGCCTTGCTGAAGTCTAAGTATATTATGTCCACAGTATTTCTCTAATTTAATCACTATGTTGAGGAATGAAATAAGGTTGGTTTTTAGCAAGCCTCTGCTGGCTTTTACTCATTTCTAGATGTTGGCAGGCCTGGTTTTTATTATTATTATTATTATTATTATTATTATTATTATTATTATTATTATTATTATTATTATTATTAATCTTTTCCAGTATCTTCCCGAATATTGATGTTAGGTTGATTGGTCTGTAGTTTCCTGGGTCTGTTTTTCCTCTCTTACTTACTTACTTGAGCAGCAACTACAGAAGAAAGGAGAAAAACTATGATCCTTTTGGACAGCTATAAATAAATTGATTATTTTTCTTAAAAAATATTTATTAGAAGCAGGAAGATTTCCCTTGCAAGGCAATGTGCCATTTTGTCTATGAATAATTATAGATGTTCCAAAGAGTGCTAAGTATGTTATAGCCTGCTTATTTATCCAAACAGGGAGAAGTCATAAAACCAATATAGTAACTGTATGAAGCTTTGTAGGGTCATAGCGCCCCACTAACATCTAAATGTGGGTTGACTCCTGTTTCATATTTAATAAATCTTCAGAAAATGAACAAAATTTGTAAGAAGTAAGATGTAGGTATATATACCATTCATATATAATTCTAAAACTAATTTTGGGGAGCTTTTGCAGTAGGACTGCTAAAGTTCAAATTAGCTGATACTTTCTTTAAAAAAAGTCTTGACGTTCAAGTCAAACTACTAATAGGGTTCTCATTTGCCAAAATTAATTTAGAGAAAGATGGGTCAAGAAATTAGTAATCTTGAGTTTTTCAGCATCAAGGCCACATAAAGGAAGACAGTAAGGGGCATAATGGGAGCTATTATGATTCTCTCCCACATATTGTTTTTAAATACTTTTTTCTTACAGAAAAGGAAAAAGGCTGCTGAAATTGCCATTTGTCCCCTGAATGTACTATTTTTATTTCTGGTCTCTGGTTTTTTTTTTTTAAATAGCTTTATATTTTTAGGAGTGGCTGTTTTTGTAGTATGTTGTACTCCATTTATTTTTAAAAAATAGATTTTTTTTTTTGTTAAGATGAAAACAGAAGGTGTAGTGGTCATTATCTACAGAGTTAAAGAAGCTGCTTTTTCATTGCTTCTAGAGTATGCCACCTTTCTCCCCCTTCCCCTGTAATAATGATAAAAAACAATTCCTTGATGCACCCCAAAAATAAAGAAATGGTACAGTAGGGCCACTGATGGAAATATCCTGGCTTCAGAAGGAGGATAACCTGCCAATCAGACATGAGACATCACAGTCTCAACAAACAGAGATACTGGTAGCAAAAAAGGAAATGATATAATAATAGACGAAGAGAATCCCAGAAGCATTGCCAAAGGATGAGTAGGGAAATACCATTTTTCAGGGCACAAAGTACAGCCTCAAGGTTTACTGATGGGTCACACACTCTCTTGTGCTCTTCTGCTTGATTTTTGGTCTTGCCATGTTCTTTCCTCGTTCTTCTTCTTTTTCTAGCATTGTATTTCTAACATTTCCTTTTAATTTCTGCTTTGCAGGCTTTTCTTTTGATAAAACAAACAAACAAACAAACAAACATATTTCAACATGCCCCATGGGAAGATAGAATGGCCTCACCTGTGACCCAGGTTTAAGGGACTGCTACACTCCACCCAGGCAGATGCCTTTTCTCTTCTTCTCCTCCAGTAAAAGAGGAAGCATGCTTTAGAAACAGTTTATCTAACATAGTTAAACTTCTCTTCATCCTTATATCCAGGAGGATAAATTTTCTGTCTTTTTTTTTTTAAAAAAAAACCTTCCCCTTATACTTGAAAATGCCATTCTTTTGACTTTTTGCATCAGTGTTTCTAAAAAGGATTGCCATAGCTAGTTTAGACCATTTTCTCATTAGTGATTTATAGCATCTTCTAGCATCACCCATTGTTCTGGCACTATGGAGCCACTCTTCATTAGAGTTATATCAGCACCCTGAGGGTTAAATGATATAAAACAGAATACATTGCTAAGAAAAATGGCCTAAGAGCAAAGCCCTCAATGGGGTGGGGGTGGGGGTGGGGGAAAGATGTTATTTATCCTTCAGTGCAGCTTTTCTGTTTCTTTTCTGGGCAGGTCACAACAATCTAACATATAAAATAATAAAAGTTAAAAGATGGCAAACATGACAAACTAGATGCCAAAAAGTGAGGGGAGGTCTCACTTTCCCTCACAAAAGGCTAGATAAAGAACCAGGTCTTTATGAGTCCTTCTAAACCAGGGCTCTCCAACCTTAGCAACTTTAATTAAAGAAGAAAAGCTGGCTGGGGATTTCTGGGATTTGAAGTCTGCCAGGCTTGAAGTTGCCAAGGTTGGAGACCCCTGTTCTAAACAACAGATGAATGAGGGCCATCCAATTCTCAGGGGGAACATTTTCCACAAGGCAAGTGTTGCTATACAAAAGACACACTTTTGGGATCCTGCTATTGTTGAATTGAAGGGTATGCCAAGTCTGCAAAATCAAAATTATTGGGCAGATATTATGGGAAATAGGCAGTTCCTCATGTAATTAGGCCCTATGCCATAAATAACCAGCAACTTGAAGTGCACTAACTGGCATCAGTGTAGCTCACAAAACAGAGGTTTGAACATGGGCAGAATGACATATGATAATCACTTTCTGCACAGCAGTATCCTTGACTAGTTGAAGCTTCAGAGTCATCTTCAAGAGCAGCCCCAAGTAGACTATGTTGCAGTAGTCAAGCTGTGAGGTGACAAGAGGATGAATGATTGTCTGAAAGTCCCCATTCCAAACTAGGAAAAGATGCAATTGTCATACTAGATGTAGTTGTATAAAGTCCTTTCTGGTCACAGCTGCCACCTGCTGTTCAAGCAGGGGTTACAAGCCCAGAAAAATTCCCAGATTGCATACCAACTATGAAGGGGGAAGTGCTACCCCATTTCAGATCAGAAATCTTGATAGCTTGCCTTGGCTGGCCTAGGGTCAAAAGACATAGTATCATTAGCATACTGGTGATATTTAACACCAAACTCACCCAGGTGACTCACTCACTCAATTCATACTGGATTGAAAATGAGGGATGAGAATAGAACGCTGGAGTGCCCCACATAGAAAAGGCCAAGAGAACAATCTCTCCCCTCTCAACCAATACTGGTTGGAAATGGACCTGGAGAAAGAAAAGAACCACTAAAAAAAGATGTTATGATCCAGACTCAGGACATGGATTCTAAATCTGAATTTGAAGAAACTGTTCCAGCTGAACCTGTGGAATATCAGCCTCAGGAGACACCAAGCCAAGAGTCACATGAAGCTAACCAAACACAAGGCACTACTTGGACAGCTGGAGCAGTCAGATGAGTAGCTTTTCACCCAATGAGTAAAGCAGAACAGTTCCATAAGGCTACTGCAAATCTATTGATGAGTGACAGCTGGCTATAGTTCGTTTTGAGAAGCAGTTTTGACCCATGTGCCGATTGCTGCAAACAATATTTGATATCTACCTCTTGCATGAGATTCCTCTGAATTCTATAAATTCCTGAAAGAAACCTTGAACTTCTGACCTCAAGACTGGCTGACAACCTTGACCTGGCTCTTAGAACCTGGATGGGATTTTTGACTATTTTTCTGCATGCTCTTATCAAAATCAAATACTTCAGGCAAGCTTCTGTTTTGTTAATCTCTTCAATCTTGAAGTAAAATTGCTTTTCTCCATAGTAACTGTGTTTGCGTGTGATTGAAATAGGACAAATGGAAGGGTAGAGGCTGGTCAATAGTTATCAAAAACTGTTCAATCCAAGACTGGTCTCTTGAGAGGACACACTAATGCCTCTTTCAAGGCAGTGATTATCAGCCCACTCTCAGAGAGGACAATACCACAGTCTATAGCCAATTGTGGGTCATCTTCCTGGCTGCTTTTATGACATAGGAGATTGTAAATAGATTGACTATATAGAGATGCCTGTCCACTTTTTCAGAGATCAACAGCTGAAACTCATCCTAGCTCACACACCCACACACTGTGCCCAAAGTTCCTCCGTCTATCCTACCCAATCAGAGCCAAGTAGAGTCTAAACAACTTTATTCATCAGGGAGTCTGAATAATTCTCAGTTGCCACATGTGAGAACCCCCTCAATGTTCTGAGGGGCTCTCCTATCCAAGAAGAGCCAGGCCATCTTAAACAGAACTGCTGGATACCTATTGGATTGAAGAAACACAAATAGTGATGTTTCATGCCCATACTGACACAAGCTTAATATGGGCTCTTACCTATGTCCAGTCATATTTATATCCTCAGGATGTTTTCTTGATAACAACTTTTAATGGTTTTAGCTTACATTGTAGGAGTTCTCAAAGGAATTAAATCTAACTCTGAATTAAAATCCAGAAGCGGAATGAGATAGAAACTATTTCTATAAATCTCAGACCCAACATTAGTTCTTATTCTAATTGTTACTTTTGTTAAAATATTAATTTTGTTGCTGCCTATTAGGAGACATGTGTCCGACAGAATGTCATAATATTAAATGAAATGAGGAAGAGGACTGAACTTTGGAGAATTTACTTCAATGTGAACTGCCAAGGGTTCAATTGCTTCTTCTCATTTAACTCCAGCTGGTATTATCCATTCCAAAAGAAATTGATCCTTTGCAAGATAGTGCAGGCCCTAACCTTTGTAGGTACACCAAACTTATCATTGTTGATGATGCCACTGACAGTTTTGAAGTAGGACCAGGTGTAGTGCATCATCCATGTCTCACAGCTAGACATCCACAAGAGTGACTGATGCCATTTCTGTCCCATACTCTGAAATGAACTGTACTTAGTAGTTTCAGAAAATTGTTTCATTCTCCATAGTTGGAATCCTAACAACTTTTCTACGATCTTGCATAAGAAGTGTAGGTTGCAATTTATTCAATCATTAACTAAGACACTGGATCTAGTTATAACTAAATTTAGGAGGGGTACATCATTCCTGCAGCAATATATCCTTCTCCTTTAAGGACACATTTACACTCTCCTATCTACATGCAAAGTCTTGTTTCATCTCTCATTTCTTGAGAACCTGCCAAATTGTCATTTATTCTGAACAGATATCTGCAAAATCCCTGGAAACCGCTTGCAATAGTTAACAGGCCAACCTGAATCTTTCACAGTAAAATTAATAAAATTTGGGCTTTTTCTGGATATAATGTTAAGTGATATAAATCTGAATTGATGAATGGAGGGGGGCAGCTACTAGTTGTTGAAATTTTTTTTTCTGGACAATTCAATAATGCCTATAGGCAGCATTTCCCTTAGATTGAAAATATATACCTCTTAGATGATCTAAATAAATTTAAAAATGACATGCTTCAAATGATTTGGATATATATGGGCCTTGCCTGAGCTGAATAGCTGAGTAAAATTAATTATTTCATAACGAATGCTTTGTAATAGGTAATTTATGTGATATTCCTTTATAGAAGCTTAAAAACTATTTTCAGAAATTGAATCCACTGGGGAGGGGGTTATTTGGGCCTATTTTTCTTCATATTTTTCCGCACAAAAAGTGTCATTTGTCAGAGGATACATATGAATATTTACTTTCTCAGGTTAATGACTGGCAAAATTTGCCTCTTGGAAAATTGTCCTGTTGGACCATTTTAAAATTGGCATATTTTACATTTCTGTAATCTGAGGAGTATAAAATTCAGATTACATAATTTAGAAAACATGGAATTCCTTTGACTATTACTAGCTAATTGTGAGATATGGCATACCATAGTATCTCTGCTCCAGTTGGATCACAATCATGCTAAATTAACATTTTTAGTAAACCAAACATGAAAATAGAAAGACGATATAGGGTGTGACTGTGGAAACTGATAACAAAAACATTTAGAGGGCATCAGAGTGGGGAAAGAAGACCCTCCAGTAAGGATACTTACAGCAAATGTAACTAAAATCCAGTTAAGCTAACTGAGTTTTATTTGATTGCTAAGTGGGATCATAAATGAGCACAAAGCTTTTAAAGCTAAAAGCTATCCCTCTGTAGCTCTTGGGGTAACAAAACTACCCCATCAAGTATGCTATGTGTATTATGTGTAAATATTTACAGACAATGGCATTATGCCTCATATGACTTGTTCAACCATACAGCCAGGATTGCTCAACTGATTCTGTTTACTTTGATGCTAAGCTGGTTTGGTCATAATGCAATATATGACTTAAACTCTTTTTCTACTCTAAGAATATTTAAGATGGCTTCTCTTCCCAGAGCAGCCATTCTCAACACCTAATAAAAGACATATTTAATATATACAGGGCTTTCATCAGTTTAGCTCACTAGCTCATGCCACCTGAAGTACATGTAATTATTTGCAGCTGTTAATTTTATTGTTTTTGGAAACTCCTGACAAGATAAGCTATTAGCCTCACTATATATTTATATACAATCTACAGTTTTCCTTCATTAGGTTCCAGTTAGGGGAGGGAATTAGAGGAGATAATTTGATACAAATGTATTGAGCAGCAGAGACATTCAGAAGAGCAACGAAGTAATAATCCTAGTTGTTTTTCTCTAGCAATTGTGTTTATGTCTACTGAATGTTCACTAATCAGGGAATATGGAAGTGTGTCTCTGAAATTTTTGAAATTTAGTTGTTTCATGTGAATAGACATATTTATTTGGCTCATTTGACTTTTAAAATATGAAAAAGCATCTGTATGAAGACGAACGGCTGGGTGCACTTTGCAATCAAGTGAAAGATGTGCATTTCTCAGCTGCAGATTCTATCCTAATTTCTCTTATATAGCATCATATTATTGTTGGCATTATTTCCAATTATGGTTTGTACTTCCAGAAGCCCAAGATAAAAGGTTCAAGGTTCTCTATTTCTACTGTTTTATCCATACAATGAACAGTTGACTGACAGATATCAAGGGATTCAAGTCACCTGGTCAAGTCTCCTTGATAGAATGGGAGCTGAGGCTGGAATATCCCTACTTTAGCGCTCTAACCACTGTATTATTTTGATTGTCATCTTCCCAAGAGGCGAAGAGTTCCAATCCTACTGACTAGCTTGAAAAAGATTACTGAAAATCATACAAACCCTTCTGTAGCATATATGAAAACCTGCATATCTATGATCCTATCATATGCAGTGCATCTTCTTTTTGTTATTATTTACTGTATAATGATGCTAATATTTGTAGATCATGGGGGCAGGCAATTCACTGTTCCCTCAGTTTTCTTGAACTATTAACTCTCATCAATGCAATCATGCTTTTAAATGGAACAGGCATGTGGAGGACAAAAGAT
Organism: Coluber constrictor foxii; assembly: GCA_038048745.1. Taxonomy (NCBI): domain Eukaryota; kingdom Metazoa; phylum Chordata; class Lepidosauria; order Squamata; family Colubridae; genus Coluber; species Coluber constrictor. Next base: position 81,158,880 of record CM075961.1, read on the forward strand.
TTATTTATTTTTATCCCTTTATCTCTTTCATAAATAACTCAAGGTGGCAAATATAGATAACACTCCTTCCTCTTACTTTTCTCACAACAACTCTGTGAGGTGGATTGGGCTGAGAGAAAACAACTGACCCAAAGTTACCACTCTGGTTTTCATGCCCAAAATGGAATTAGAACTCATAGTTTCCAGCCTAATGCCTTAACTATTAAACCAAACTAGGTCTCGTTTTCCTTAGGAAAATTAATATAATTAGGAAATGTTTCCTAATGCTGGAGAGCACATAAGAAAACAAGGCCATAAACCGTTGCCTTGTTTTCTCTTTTGCTGATCTATGTTGCTTGATTCTATGCATATTTTAGCTCATTTCAGTTTCTTCATTTTTCATAGAAAAATGAAAAACAAGAGCACAAGTGGCAAACAAGTAACTGCCTAGGACACTTCTCCATGAATAAATCTGGAGGCAGGGAAAGAATTATGCTACCACTTATTAATATAGCAGCTGGAGTCTTTCTTTATGAGCAGATTTGCTGGCATGAAAAGCTGTAAATTGCTACTAGAAATAGCAGGTGCACTTCAATTCTAAGCAATTTTACTCACAAGTAAGTATATTAATCTGCCATTACAAATAGCAATTTGCACAGCTGCTGTCCAGCCTTGCAAAATAATAAGCAGGCAAGCAATGTAGGACAATGACAGCTTCTTTAATAAGATGCTTTAGCTGATTTTTTTAAAAATCTGAAAATGGATTTTGGAGAGCCTTTGTATTTGTATCAATTGTTTCAAAATACAGGATGTGGGCATGTTCAGAAAAAAAATCCTGAGAAAATTTAACTCAATGGTTGAACTCATTTGCTGGATTAACCATCACTTGTTTAAAAATTGCAATTAACTCAATTAGAGAACAATACTGTATAAACATAAACTATAAAGCATGGGTTAAAATCATAGTGGTTTTATTGAAACATCTGTCAAAACCAGGTAGAGCTCAGTCTGGTTTAGAGAAATGTTTCCAATTCCAGATATAGTATCATATCTGTGTCCTGCAATTGCAGATTAAATTTTCCAGCATATTAAACTGTCCCTACCCCTTTGCTTAGTCTTTAAGTTTCCTGAAACTGATGTCAGAATGGGAGTGAAAAAAAAAAGATTGCTACTCCCTGTCAAATGTTCCATTCCAATGGCCAAAGGAGAGCTCAGACATAATGTAATGTAACAATCATAAGACAACTCGATTAGTTATGTACCCTAAAGAATTAGGTGATGGGACAGGTAAAGGACTGTTTTTTTTCTCTTCAATCACCTTTTCTTTCCTTCCTTTCCAGAGGTGAAGCTTCGTTTCCTTCTCCAATTGGATTTTCTGAGTCAGAACACAGATGTGTTATAACCTAGAAGAGTTTCCCCCACCCACATACAAACAGCAGTGCAACAAACAAACACGAAGGATAGATTTTTTGTACAGAACTTTGAAAGCCGAAGTAATTATAGCATTGCCAAGTAAATACATTGAAATCATCAGAATCTATGATTTTATATTTCTGGATGTTACAATTGTGTTAATCCAGAATTCATTTTAGAATGAATTGTTCAGCAAACTATAAATTATATACTAAATCAGTTATGGATTGCAACACTTGTATTTATGCATCATCCTAAACCAGTGTTGGCAAACTTTTTCAGCACTGAGTGCCAAAACGGGAGAGAGAGAATGGGGGGAGCGCTGGAAATAGGAAGAGCAGCTCTCCGGCACACATACACGGGAGGGCCAAAACTGGAAGAGCATTTCCCCAGTGTGCATGCACGCACTGGGAAGCTGAGCTTTCAGTTTCCAGGGGGTGCATGCGTGCCGGTCACCTGGTTTTCTGGTTTCCGCCGCTCCCGCGTGTAGAAACCAGTTGGCCAGGGCACATGTGTGCACAGAACCCAGAAGAGCAACAAGCAATGTCTGGCGTGCCCGGAGAGATGGCTGTGCGTGCCACTTCCAGAATATGTGCTATAGGTTCACCATCATGGTCCTAAACCATAATATGTGTAATATATCAACTTAGCTATTCAGCTTATAAACTACAGCTCACTTACCTATCAATTAACCATGGTTTTAAATCATGGCTTCATGTTGTATATTAATTCAGCCAGTGTAACTATCCAGTATTATGGTTTCTTCAAAACAGACTATGGATTAGCATGCAGTGTGAACATAACTCCTAGCATTTTTCCCCCTTATCTTTTCACATCAGTATTTCCTCTATTTTTGTCTCTTTCTTCTAGCAATAATGACTGAACATTGCCTGTGAACTTGTCAGCTGCTTTTCCTACATTCTGCCTGCTACTAAGCCCCTAATTTCTGGTTGACTCATATATTTTACTGAAATTGAATGCTATCAGGGACTCAATAAACTTTGTAATGCCTTAGAAACAGGAAACAATAGAAACCCACCCATCCAGATTCATCAGAAAGGGCATTGGTGATAACCAGGTTCTTGAGTCAACATTTAAAGGGGAATATCCCAACTCATTCTGCAGACAACTAAATGCTTCTACCACACATTTTGCATGTTGTGTTTTCATGGCTCTAACATAGACAAATTGGTTGCTGTTGTACCAAAAGGTACAATATTGTACCTTGATTTGAAATCCCACATCAGCATACAAGGCAGCATCTGCCTTAAATGACTGCAGGAACTTCATTTTTTTCATTCAGGTTGCAAGAGTGAGGTAGAGCATTCATAAATTGAACTCTGTCATCCTATTAAAGAGATGTAATTGTATGAGTTATGAGATCAGTAAATTAAAACTCTTGGAGACAAGCTAATTACAATTCCATAGCTACAGAGGTGGGAAGCCTTCTTTCTTTCTTTAAAGATTATTGCTTTAGGATACCCCAGTTCTGAAGAGACATTCCCCTTCAAAAAGGAATGCCTCTTTTATAGACCAATTGTCTTTTGTAAACTTCTTTTGTAGACCAATTGCAGAATCCTAGAACTAGAACCAACCTGAAGATCATCTATTCCATGGGTATCAAACTCAATTGTGTCACAGGCCGGATGATGATGTACTGCAATGTTTTTTGCCTTTGTGAAGCCAGGGTTGGCATGGCTGCACATGATATATCTGGCCCATAGGCCGCTAGTTTGAGAGGCCTGATTCTACTCCAACGTCTTGGCAATAAAGGACACATATCACTACAGTAGCCTGATGTTTCTGCCTTTAAAAGCAGTAATGGACTTACTATGACTTTCCAAGGCAGTCTGCTCCACTCTTGAACACCTCATACCATCAGAATGTTCCTCTTAATGTTAATTCTAACTCCCACCCACCCCCCCTTTTTTTGTAAGGGCATTGTGGCTGAGTACTGAACCCCCTGAAGGCAATCTGCATAGCACTCAATGCCTCTTCTTTTCTCTCCAAATTATTCTATGAGTAGATAAGGCCAATAGAACAAGATGAAAAGTATACTCATCTGGAGAGGGAAATAGCAAACAAAATAAAACCCAGAAAATATGGAGCTGTTTCCTCATTCATTTGTGGGGTGAATAGGTTCATTTGGGAGAATAGCTCTGCATTCACTTGTTTTATCTCCTGTATACAGACAGTCTTCAATTTACAACCACAATTGAACCCAAAATTTCTGCTCTTAAGTGAAACATTTGTTAAGTGAGTTTTGCCATATTTTACAACCTTTCTTATCACAGTTATTAAGTGAATCACTGCAGTTGTTAAACTAAATAACAGGATTCTTAAGTGAATCCCGCTTCCCGATTGCCTTTGCTTGTCAGAAGGTTGCAAAAGGTAAATCACAAATGGTCACAAATATAAGCCAGTTGACAAAACATCTGAATTTTGATCACAAGACTATGGGAATTCTGCAATAGTCCTAAGTGTGAAAAATTGTCATAAGTCACTTTTATCAGTGCCATTGTGATTTCAAACGGTCACTAAATGAACAATTGTAAGTCGAGGACCATCTGTGTTGAGCAAGCAAGTGGAGGTCGGTAAATGAATAAAATAGAGATATTGGAGCAGAAATACAGGTAGTTTTTGACTGATACCAGAAACTTCTATTGCTAAGAGATATTGTTGATAAGTCCACCTGATTTTATGACCTCTTTGGCAAACATTAAGCAAATCATATGATAATTAAGTGAATCACACAGTTAAGTGAATCCAGCTTCCCCCATTAACTTTGCTTGTTGGAAGACAACTGGGAAAGTCACAGATGATGATTATATAACCCAGGATGTTGCAACCACTGTAAATACATGAAGTTTGCCAACTGCCCAAATTTGGATCATATGACTATAGGGACATTGCAATAGTCATAAGCGTGAGTTCTAAGTCACTTTTTTCAGCACTACAACTTTAGAATGCTTGCTATAAGTCAAGGACTATCTGTACTCTAGTTCTCCAGGTGGGTGATTCAAGCAGGGACAATGGGATATGCATTGAGACAGACTGTGATAGGGTTTCTTTGGTATGTAGCTGAAAATTGACAGAAAGATTATTGTTTATTACTGTTCATCAGGAGTACATGGCTGTGCCCTTTTAACTTAGCTGATTTTGATTAAAATATCTCTTTGACCTCACACTTTAATAAAAGACAAGATGGGTGTCTGTAAATATATGAAGTAGTGTATATATCTACTTTTCTGGCTGATAACCAAAACTTTGATTTGACCTTTCCAGTGCTGGCAATGCCTTTTTTCAGGAACTAAATTGCATATGACAGCTTCTGTTTTCCTTATGTCTTTTTTCTTTGAAAGCTTTTGAACCTAGAGCTGAGGGAGGCCACTGAGAAAGCCTTGGGCTTGCCATTCTTATTGGGACCTCCTAGACACTTAGCTGATAACGTGTTTCCCTGAAAATAAGGGAATATTTTTTGAACCCCAAAATAAGCGCTTGACCTTATTTTTGGGGAGGTCTTATTATTTTGGGGCATGTGGAGCAAGATGGGGCTTCTCTTGCCGTCTTACCTGATTTCCAGCTCTGCATTTAAATATTTTTGGGGAGGGCTTATTTTTGGGGGGAGGCTTATTTTGGTGCATACACTCAAAAGCCCAGTTGAGCTTATTTTCAGGGGATGTCTTATTTTCGGGGAAACAAGGTAGAAGTAAATTCTTACTGATATTTCCTAGGTAAAAAGTGAAGTTTAGATTGCTGATTAAAGGTGGAATGAAACAACTTTCATTCTGTTGTTTACCCCCTCCCAGCCCCCACCCCAGACTGGAGACAAACCAATTGCTTTAGCTAAACCCTGTTATTCACATTGATTTTTTTGAAAGTGAAAGTCTTAATTACTCTGAGGTTAAAAGAGCAGGTTTTCAAAGTTGTGACCTTATCAACAGCCACATAGCACAGGTAGTTAACATAATCACCTTGTCCCAAAGTTTGGGACCGTTTCTCCCAAAGTTGCCAGTCAGTATCAGCACAATTGTTCTGGGATGTATATTCCCAATATACCATCAGAGTCTGAGTTGGGGCAAGTTTGCTAATTGCAGCAAGCAAATGCAACTCTGGCTTTTGTGACCCTTCGAGAAAATATATCACATAGTATAATACCCATCTGTTTCCCACCATAATTTTTTTTAAAAAAATTTACAAGATATTTGTCTCTGTTTTGCACCTCACTCAAAGAGGTTCTGTATGATTTCTAACAAAACTGCTGAACAGTAGATAATAGCAGGCACTTTTTGATAATCTTGGAAAGGCATCCTCAAACATGGTATGTAACCTAAACTCTATTCTCTTTCTTTCAAAAGAGGAAAACTTTCTTGTAAACAGAGTTTTCTTGTATGGCACAACAGTGCCCTCTAAAGCATCTGGTAGGTTGACCCAAGCTGAGAGACCAGAATAAATGAAACTAAGACTTTGTTTTCACAAAGTGCCTTTCTCAGATAATCCCACTTATTTTATCTGCAGAGCTGGCAGACAATGAGATTATATACCTTTTTAAAGATTCATAACAAGACTCCAAGACATTCAATAATTTGGCTAAATCCAGGACTTTAGAGAAGGCATAGGTGTAGTAAGATGAACTCCTAAGGCTGGTTTGCAGTCATCCTCTACATTCTGTCAAACTGAAAATAATGCCAAAAAGAAAGTCAGCCTAACACTAAACAGACGGCCCAGACATTATTTCTGCAAATATCTCCTCTGCATAGAACTCTGTCTCAGACCGCTCAACAGTCCTGGTCGCCCAATGAATGACACTGCAGTCGGGTATGCTCCGTAGCAGGATCAAGGTTTATTTCATGCTCCAGGCTGTCGCAGACATCGCTGAGTTCAACCAAGATAACATAAAGCCGGTGTCGGTGGTTCCTGCTTCCCACCCCCTTTTTAAAGTAACGTGCCACACGTCCTCCTATCAGCGATGCTTCCGGGTTTGCTCCTGGCGTTTATTATATATATGACGTCACCCGCCAAGTCTAGACTCCGCCCTATCCCGGCCGCAGTGTGACCGTCCACCTAAACCCTGCCTAACACCCCCACCACCGTGAGTATCCCCTCCTTCCATAGTAGCATCTTAGTTTCTTGCTGGTTGCCCCCTTTCAGCTCGTAACGTGCTTCTATGCTTTTTCCCCCCGTTCTGGTATACAGCCGTTTTTCCCCCTGAAGTGTCGAGCTGGGTGGGTCTCGACACTCTGAATATGTGCTGAGATCCAAGAATATATTCAAGGCAAGAATAACTGTAACAATATAAATAAACAAATAATGTTATTATATAACAATAAAAGAAAGAATTTTGTTATATGCAACAAAAGAAAGAAAAGGTAGTACTAATAAGAGGCCCAAAGCACTATTTGAATACTATTAGCATTGACAAAGTCACCATCAATCAACTGTAAAAGACAGCTTTACTCGGACCACCTTACATCCTGTGACAATATCTTTACATCATCAGCATCTGCCTATACCATGTTCTTGGGTAGATAAAAATACGAAATCCAATCTAAACATCTGATATCAGAGAATACAAAGACCTGTGTAAAAACTATAAACTAATTTTCCAAATATACGGTTTAATTGATTTAATAAGCACATTTCTCATTCAAAACTTCTCCATATGCAAGGCTGCACAGTTATGCTGTCATCTTCTGTATTTCAAGATTACAAGAAGATTCTCCATTCCTGGGTTTGAAATGGAAGGCACAAAGCATCTTCTATTCTCATGTTCCCATGATTCAGTTGACAAAAGAAACCCTTCTCTGAAAACTTCACAGCTGCACAGACTTGAGAGGTCAAAAAATTGAAACTGATTGGTGGCAGCCTGTTATGATTATATTTTGATGGGGAATTCATAGAAAAAGGACCATGCCAGTAGAATTCCTTCCAATTTGTAAAAAGAAAAAAAAAGTATGAAATGGATTTAGCACACTAAACTATGATGCAGTTTCTTTTTTTTTGGCTTAGACCATGTGAACCCAAAATAATTCTTATATACATAATTCTTATTATTTTTTTAAAAATATACCTTGGTATCAGTGAATCTATGCTGTCTCTTCTATCAGGAGTTCAGTAGCATCTAAATCTAATTAAATAAATATTTGCTTGATTATATCTAGAATTCAAAACGAAGTTAGTCACTTGCAGAAAATGATACTAAGATAACACATTCGTATAAAAGACGAATGTAAGTGTTTGACATAACTGTGGCAAAAGTTCATTTAAATGTTCCATGTTGACAGAATACAGTCAAGTGATTCTTAACATTGTGTATATCATGTCATGTATATAATGATGTCATGCTAATCTATGTCAATTGTTTTGTGAATGGCCAGTATCAATCAATAATGATCACTGTAGTTCCTGTAGTTTAATCTTCTGCTCATCTTATCATTTTTAACATCTTCCACAAGATATATTGTATGCTTACTCTTTTTTCAGGATAATATTCCATGCATCTGATGATATGTGTACTATGTTTCAGATTGACATGTTGAATAAATAGTTTAGTCTTTAGTATGGTAAAAGAGTCTGTTGTCTTTGCTGAAAACTGTAGGACTGAATTGCTCATGGTTTTTTTCCCTACTGTTTGGCAAATTTATAAGACATTTTATAACCAACTGTAAAGAAACAGAAGGAAATATTTTTGTATGGTGGCAATATAGATATTTTGCAAAATAGTTGGCATGAAGGACTCTTGATGAATCTCTGGGATTTTTCCTTATAAAGGAAAGGGGAATATGCACCTAATCACATTCTTCTGAGGGTGCTTTATTTGGAATAAATACTGACATTCCTGAAGGTGTAACACCCCAGATGTTTTCTCTCTAGGCTTGTTGGGAACTGAATCCAGCACACCTGGAAGGTTTAGCTTGGGAACAGTAGCTGTACTAGTCATTCACTCACTCACTCACTCATTCACAAGAATCTGTTCCTGCTGCTCTTAGGAGCAAAATATGATACAAGACCCACCAGCTGTTGAAAAAAAAGGTTTAATGTCGTCTTCACAATGGTCTGTATCACTAATTGAAACTTCATAAATGTATTCTCAGAAGTACAGTTCAGTTATTAGTTTGATTAACTTCTGGAGTAAATCATAATTGGTTATGCTTACACAATACATTAAATTGTAAACTGTCGTTTATAAAACATAATAGCTGGGCTCATAGGTATACTCAGCCCCTAAAATCCTACAATCAGGTAACTGCCATGATTTAAACTTTCAAAAACCCAAAGATTTTTATTAATGGATGAACTTGCTGATTACAAACCAAGAGAAAAAATTACCGGTAATTGTTCTTTTCTCACACTAACAACAAGTGCAAAACATGGGATCAATCAAAACAATCATTTTAAGCTTCTTTCTGGAAAAAAAAATTAAACCATCTCCCTCACCCCTACTTTGCTAACCTTTGCTGGTTCTACATAATTTGATACAATAACCTGGAGAAAATAGAGTTTAGAAGGTAAGAATGGACTGTGAACTTTAAAATGCTGGCAAAATAAACTATTGTCATGCATCCCACTAAACCATGGTTTGCCTAACCACAGATTTCAATATAAATTTTCAAATTGCTGAGCCATAAACCATGATTTAAATCTCTTTCTGTGATGGACTGAACTGGAAGATAGCAATAGAACAGCATCTTGTATGCAATCTTGGCTTCTAGCTAAAAAGCGTTTTTAATTGAAGCTCCACCCCATATTCTTTCTGTGTCAAATTCAGAATCCAGAAATGCAACTCACTGGAAGAGCTCTCAAATTCATGTGCCTAATGTTCTTCCTTCTCTAACAGACGATGCTGTGATAAGGAGCTGTCATTAATGAGGGAAAGCAGAATGGATAGAGAACAGTTTTCCTCGAGGTCCTCCCCCATCTTTCATAAATAGAATCAGAGGTGATTCAAGAATGTCTTGTAGGGGAACTCAAGACAACGTTGTCAAGGTTTCTAGAATCAAATTCAAAAATTAGGATTCCCTAGAATGGTACAACAGCACAACAGAAAACGTGGAAAAATATGATACTGTATCATGCAGGCTTTTTGTGAAAGACTTCTGGTGTGGCCAGTAAGTACGAACTGCTAACCTTTTCCATATATCAGAGTCTAACCCTTAAATCAGGCACGACCAATCTTTTGGCTTCCTAGGCTGCATTGAATGAAGAGGAATTGTCTTGGGTTGCATATAAATTATATATATAATAAAGTTAATGTATATAAATAAAGAATTCCTTTATTTTTTATATTTAAAAAACAACAACATTATGGAGCGCATTGCTAGCTGTCCAGGGCCACATGCAGCCTGTGGGCTATGGGTTGGACACACCTGCTCTAAAAGTTTGAGCCTGTTTTCCAAGACTTCAAAGAAAGACTATTTAGCCAGAAATAAGAGAGCAGGCTATTTGCTGTTTGGCTATTTACTCATATTCTAGATCGGTACATTAAGTGTTTATCCTGAACAGTTGGGTCTACACATAAACTCTCAAATTATAAATATCAAATTCATGCTCCACCTCCGGATTCCTCAATCTGATTCTAGTTCCCCAATTCTGTTTCATAAGTCCTGCCTTAAGTCTATTGTATATTTTTGCAGAATAATGCATTCTATTTTTTACATATTTTATTGCAACACAGACTTCTGATCTAGAATGACCAGATCCAATTATAAAATCTACACAATCAGATTTGATGCTAAGCTCATAATCTATAGAATGGGCATTTATCTTGACAAAAAAATTAGCTGGGTGATACAAACACAGGAACCAAATTCTAGAACTTGTTCAGCAAATAAACAGGAAGTCCTTCAAATGTATAAGATGGACTTACTATATTCTAAAGTAAGCTTATATAGTACAGTACAAATTGAGGCACCACATTTGTGGCACCAGATATTGTTGAATTATAAATTCCAGGAATACTCCTTATTGGCCACACTAGTTGGAACTGCTAGAATAGATGTTGGAATTCAGCAAGTTTAGAAGTCAGAGATTTTTTAGTTATCAAGCTGTTTTATTATTATTAACTTTAGTAAGTGATAAAAATGCCAAATCCAATCTAAGCATCTAGATATGATAACAGCATCTATTGATCGGGATAGTAGATATTGCAGTACCTGGAGACAGCAGAATCTAAGAGAAAATTACAATAAAGAAAAACCTGCAAATGGAACCAGGATGACTGTGGCAAAAGAAAGCAAAGATAATACCAATAATAGTAGGTGCCTTGGGTGCAATCCCGAAAGACCTGGAGCACCATTTGAACAGCATTAGTATTGGCAATAACCATCAGACAATTACAAAAGGCAGCTGTACTTGAAACAGTATACATCTTGCCAAACGTTCTTTAAAACCTACCCTAGGTCCTTGGGAAGGATTTGATATGTGGGTAAAAATGCCAAATCCAATCTAAATATCTGGCTGACAGTTGACCAACAATAATAATTTGTAGTGATGCTTCCCAATTGTGGAATCTCAATCTGCTAGAAATCTGAATTCTGCTGCTCCCTTGCTTCTTCAAATTCAGTAGTGATGTTTATAAATAAATGAAGTCTGTTTTTGTAGACTGTACTGCAAGAAGCAATAAGAAAGATTCAGTTAAATAAGTCTAGAAAGAAAGGAGGAATCATCATCATCATCAACAGCACCACCATCATCACTATTTTCCAGATTCGTTTCCCTCGTACTGTTTCATTATTATTGGTGTACAGATTGCTTTGATGTAAATTGTGGCATGTTAATTTCTGAACAGATAAAGAAAAGAACCAAGCTATTAAGAGAATCTGAATTCTGGAAGGCTGTTGCACTTCTCAGTTAGGCTTTGCAAAGGTGTGTCTAGAGGTCATTCATTATAAATGATCTATACTTGTTCCGGAAAATAGCAGACAGAACTTTACATTTACATTTGGAAGAATGTCACCTAATACATTTATTATACAACAAACCACCCTCAAACTGAAGAATAAGCCAGAAAAAGAATGTGGTAGTGAGGAGACAGATATAGATGTGGAGATTTTTCCATTGTTTAAGTCTGCAGAATCCCAATAGCAAGTGTTTACCAAAGCCAAGGCTTAAACCAGTGTTTCTCAACCTTAGCATGCTGACTGGGAAATTCTGGGCGTTGAAGTGCACCTATCCTAAAAATGCTGAGAAATACTAGAACAATTGTCCTTTTTTTCAATGGATAAGTTTAAAAATGATGAAAAATAATATCAGAAAGAGATGTGATAATCTTAGACTATTGCATACAGAAAACTGAAATGAAACGTTTATAATGTTCTCTTGAGCTGATGCTCATGAAAAGAACATGGAAAGCGTTAGAAAATGAATGGGCATGTCACAGAAGGTGTCTAATAGGACAGTTCCAGGTTTCTGCACTGTTTCTCTTTTTACAAATCCTTATTCTCAATGTTATCCTCTTGTAATAACCAGATATCTGAACAGCTTCTCTCCTTTACTTATTTTTTTTACAGAAAAAAGCGTACTGTTGAACAAAATCACACCAAATTTTGTAGGAGGCAACAAGAAGAGGCTGGCTGGCAGGCAAGCAGGTTCTTGTGATTTCTCTCACAAATTCCCACCCCACACCTGTAAGACATGTTTTTACTGCTCAGCAGAGTGTTATTTTAAGGGTGCAGCGAGTAGGCAAGTTTAGCCTCTCTATGATAAAATCAATAATGCTAGAGGACTGAGGTACTGAGATCTCCATTCCCAGCCGTTCCAGTTTGACTGAACATGCTGTGAAGCTACAAATCCATTTGGGGATGAACAGTACTCTCTCTGTTGGAGGCCGATTACTTCTTTGCACCAGTGAATCTCTTGACCACTAGGATAAATGGCCAGAAGCAGAGGAAAGGAAGAATCTTTGCACCCTGCCTCTGTATCTATCTCTCACTTGGCCTGTAGTAAAATGAGACTGTTTTTAATAAAGTTCCCACCACCATGCCCCTTTCTCTGTTTCAGTTATAGTTTAGATAGCAACATGGCTTTCCTATCCAAAGAATTTCTTAATAAACCTATCTTTTACCTCAAATATAACAAATCTCTGCTAGCGTTCAATCATAACCAGGCTAAACTTAGAGTCTGCACCCAAGTTAACTATATTACAAGCAATTTTCTTTGAAGGAGACCTGCTGCTAAAGAACTGATACACTTTTAGTCCTTTTCATCTGTTCAGTAACACATCTTCCTGTTGAATTCAAATTCTGTTTTTATCTTGCTGCCATTTTTCAAAGTCTATTAATTCCAGGCAGATCCTATGAGAAGATGTTTTGGCATTTTAATTGGAGAGTGCTGTGGAGGCTTTATGCAAGGAAAGCTGGTTTACCAAATGTCTTTCTCATCCATACTGAAGCATGCTTTGAGTTTCATAGAGCAATGCCCCAAAACAGTGTCCGAGAATTTTGTGCAATGGAAAAACAGCAGAATTATTATGCCCCTGTATCACCAAAGAGTTACTGAATTCATTATGTGTCATCAAATCAATGTCAAATCTTAGAGATCAAATTGATAGATTTTCTCCATAATCTGTCCTTAATCTGATCTTTCAGGTCTCCCAATGGTACATTTATCACCACTGTAACTGAGTCCATCCACTTCACTGCTGGCAGTCATCTTCTCTTTCCTTTTAGCTTTTCCAGAATCAGACCTTCCAGAGAGCTATTGCCATTACAGTGAGTCTCCAACTTATGATTGTAATGGACCCCAGAATTTTGATCATAAGTAGTGAAGATGGTAAAATAGAACATCTTATGACCAGAGCTAATTTTATGAGTTTTTTTGCAGTGGTCATAAAGCAAACACTTTGGTCACAAAATGAATGCAGTGGTTGTAAGTGAACCCATTATTTGCTATGGGACAGATTTTGCCAGAAACTGGAAGTAAATACTGGTTTCTGGCAAAAATGTCATAAATTATGATTATGTGACTGTGGGGTGCAGCTATAAATGTGGGCTGGTTGCCGAATGCCCAAATGTACTTATGTAACTAGGGAAGGGGGGCAAAATCAGAATTTCAAATCCAGGCCATAAGTCCCATTTTCAGGGTCCATCATAATTTTGAATGATCAGAAAGTAACCAGTCCCAAATTGAGGATTACCAGTGCTTCAGGGTATTTCTGAAATTTCCTCTGAACAGGTTTTTTCCTCAGGGAATGCAGCACTTTGGCTTCCTTCCATGACTGTAATATTCCCACATATATAATAAAGAGTTATTTTCATCAGAAAAATCCCAAGAGCCGATGGAAAGATAGATGAACATATGCAATGCACAAAGGCAAAGAGGAATGGGTGACAATAAAATTCTCCCCAGCAGCATCTCTAGTGGGACCTATTTCTATGTATCCAAAATATTTTGCTTGTTTTCTGTCTTCCTTTTTCTTGCATGTCCTTAACACTGGCAGCTCTTGATTTCCTGAAGGTTACCTCTGCCTTTGGGGCTAAGAAAATATCAGGCAGGCTGATTCCACGCCTGCTCTAGAAATAACCATCCCCCTGAAGAATAAACCTAATTTTATTTTAGAGCATGACTTTGAAACTGTTGGTTCTCAGTGCATGGATGCATCTCCCTCTACTTTTCAGGGGTATTGGGCAGGTCAATGATATGAATGACCTGAAAGGAGAATTTGCTTTGGATAAAACGAATTAAGTAAGGCCTTATAGCATGTAGAGAGAAGGCCAGGGATGGGGGGTTGGGGATCTGATCTGATATATTTTCAATCAGTTGGGTGAACAAAGCAGGCCAAGAACAGGTCATATTTACTCCCCCCTCTGAAAGTGGGATGGTATTCAAGGCAACTATAGATTTCACCACAAAGACACTGAATGTAGGAAGGAAGATAAGGCAAGCAGAGCTAAGTCAATAAATCAATCTGCTCTTTTCACCTAATAAATTTCACTTGGCTCCTCTCAGAACTTGTCAGCCTTACCAGGTAGATCAGACAGGAAATACGACCAGATGAGCCAATTCTACTTTTTTTGTAAAATTACATTGATAGAATCTTGCAAGTCTGAAAGTACAATTCTCCTTTACAGCCCAAGAAATAGGGAGAATTCCTCCTTATCCTCTTGCCCAGCCCCACAATCCAGCTGTGGACTACGCTGTTTCTTACCTGTTCCCTAGACAGTATCTCTTTGCTCATCTCCCCAGGTCTTTCCTAAATATCATTACAGGGCTCGTCTGAATTCTCATTAAGGAAGTGAAAACCAGGTGAGGCTTGAATCTTCTTGATTCCTATTATATCCTAAAAGCTTCCATTACATCTCCTCCAATAAACAAGAGCTACGGCAGATTGAACCCTAGAGGAAGCCAGATTTGCACCCCATCAGAATAACAGAGTTGGAAGGGATGGAGGACTTCCAGTCCAACCCCATGCTCAAGCAGGAAACCTTATACCATTTCAGACAAATGGTGTCCAATCTCAAAACCACAAGGCTTTCTTGTGCGGTCCAATGAAAGGGACTCAGCCTTGCACAGAACTACTACAATTATAATTTGTGTGCTCATCTACACCATCAAATATAGGGCCCAGATAACACCTTGTCTCAAACTGGCCTTGGAAATAAGCAACATAGGAAGAGGGTTAGGAGATGGAAAAGAATGGGTGGTCATGTGGCTGGAGAGGAGGGAGTGTAGAGCAGCATTCAAACCAGCTGTGCTCCATGGTCCTGCCGGCGAATTTGTGATTTTTGTCATGGGGGTCACCTTTTCTAGCAGGCTGCCATCTACCCCTCATCTTTCAGGCAGCTGGGAACAGTATCTAATTTCTCCCTCAATTAGCTTCTGATTAGCACCATCCCTTGGCCCTGGGCCAGCGTCTGTTTAATGCACCATTAATAATTCATTTCTCATGCAGCAGGAACCCAGGGAATGAGGGATGGTGAGGATCAGACTTTTGCTGGAACAGAGGAGAAGGGAGAAAAGGTTCTGAGAGCAAAAGGCAACACTAACACGTTCAGTGTTCAGTCTCACTTAGGGAAGGGGAGGCTAGAAAAGGCTTTTTTAAAATAGATCATGCGGCAAAGGTGGAAAAGAATAGAATGAACATTCTGCCATGGTAAAGCTCTATTTAGGTTTTCCGTGAGATATTTTTCCCTTTTTTACCCATTTTCTTTCCTTTCTTTCCTTTCGAACTATGCATGTGTACACGGGGTTGGTCTGGAGTCAGAGGTTGAGTTCATTCACAAGGTGGCACTGTGTTTTGTGCATTATTGGATTATTGTGAATTATGGAATTATAAATTAATCAATAAAACATAGTAAAAAAAAAAGCCACCATGGTTAAGTCATGGAGGAACCAAATGTTTTGGGGTTCAAGAGCGATGTCAACATATCAGGCGTTGCTCTCTATATGTAATTCCACGAAAGCCCACAAACCCTTTACCATATTCACCAAATCTTGTTAACTCAGAACCCTAGACTTGAATGTAAAGTTCTGTTACTGGCAACACATGATTTAGAACACAAATCCAGAAAAATATATTTTAGTATTGTACTAAAGAAAAACGATGCTAAAAGGACTGAAAGGAGTAGATGGATCCATTTCACTCTCTCTCTCTCTCTCTCTCTAACACACACAAACACAGAGTTCAGAAGAGATTACCTACCATTTTCTCAAAGTACAGTAGGCTCTGTGGTAGGGCTGTCAAAGTCCCAAGTCTTTTAGAACTGTTAAGAGGCCATAGGCCCCTGCACTGTGGAACCTGCTCCCCCTGGAGTTGAGGCGCCCCCCCCCGCCTTTTGTACAAGCATAAAAACATGACTCAGATGAGCATGTTGCTGTGGGGTTGATTGATGCTCTGAAAAAGTCCCTCCCCCACCTTTTAATAAATTGCCATCCTTCTTTTAGAGTTTATATACTTTTTTTTAATGGTTTTAATATTTTATTGTACATTGCCCAGTCCTTCTATGAAGAAGTTGGCAATTCTTAAATATGACAAATAAATAGTTATTTGCCAACCTTGGATGCTCTTGCCTGTCCTTGCTTTCCTGCAGGGTATAGACAGTTGATGCAGATTACAAAAAAGCTGTGCAAGCCTGAAAAAAAAAGGTATTGCTTTAACGAGTTGAAGAGAGATGCTCTGCACATGCACCCTGTGCCTTGCAAAGCATCTCACTTGAAAAATTTGCATAGTTCTAAGAAACAAAGTTATCATCTCACTTGTCTGTAGGAAACAGAATGGCATTCAAGAGTGATTTTTAAGAGCCCAAGAGCTCCTGAAAATAATTCATGAAGAGTATCTTAGAACAGTTTGCACAAGATTGAAGATTTATTGATGGCTCCTGTAATGCATGGCCCCTGGCTGAAGAACATGTAAACTTTTGGTATGCTTTTATTTCCCACTACCCCTCTCTAAATCAAACCAAATCAAGCCAAAATAATCACGAAAAAATAATTTGGGAGTACATTGGCACAATTTTATAGCTGGGTTTAACTTCTTGGAACTGGCTCTATACTGATGTTCCAAGTACCTTTTGCAAACTAAAAGGAGCGTTCCTTCTCACAGCTATTTCTTGTGCCTGGTTTGTTGATCTACAGTATTGGCTGCAAAAGGCCTGTGAAACAAATGCACTGAAGGAGAAGTTATATTTGTGGACATATTTCTCAAAAAGCTCTATTCAATATGTGCTTGTGGTGCAGCTCTTTCAAGTTGACAGAAGACAAAATTATCAGTCATTTGGAACAAACATGAAGTCGTATGTGCTTTGACAACCAGATGGCAAGTACTGAACAAGAAAATTAGTCACAATACTACAACTTGTGCACAAGATGGCAGTAGAAAGCACAAACATATGATTTTGAATTCCAAAAAACGAGTAAATTATTAACCTAGCCTTGTGGTTTACAGAAGTGATATTACTGTTCTCTATTTGATCCACTAACTACTGATTTTGCATCTTTGCAAAAAATAATTTATTGTTAATGATGCACTTCAAACCTTGGATTCCGATTTTAGTAACAGAACACTGCAACTTTGTTTAAAACTTATCAAGATATACCAGAGAACAAAGTATAGTTTTCTCAATTCTATAGCAAAATAATCTAAGTTGCATTTGTGTACAACTTCTGTTTTTCAAAGTTGAGAAGATTATTACCGCTTTAATGCAATCCAACATGTGGGATCACTTCTGACAAGGAGGCCAAGATATAGATATAAAACAATTTCTGAACAGTTGGAAAAGCTGACAGCAATTTTTTACATTTTTTAATGCTATTACAGTGCTGCTCTTTCAATATGTAAGCTGAAACAAAAAATACTAACTTCATTACACAAAGGTGATGATTACAGGGAAAGTGATTCAGATTTAACTAGTTACATTTATGACTCACTGAAATCAGTAAGAAAAATCTAGTTATAACATAAATCTGAATTATTCCAGTAGAAAGTAAGCACAATTCATTTTTTGTTTTAACTAATCATAAATACCTCAAATTTTTAGAACCTATTACCTTTAAGAGGTGCCATTGTGAATGCTACCTGTTTTTCCCCAAAAATAAGACCTGGTCTTATTTTTTTGTGTCCCAAAATAAGCACTAGGGTTTATTTTCAGGGGGTGTCTTATTTTTCCCCCCATGTATAGGAGGCTCACTTCTGTTTGCTCGCAGTGGGACAGGAGGCCAGTTGGTGTGTCAGTGCCACTGCCATGAGGTAGGAGAAATGGAGCTGCAGGTTAAATCTTTCAATGCCTGTGCCAGTTCCCTTCCCCCCCTGAAATGGCCCCACACACCACGAGTCCCTCTCTCTCTCTCCATGCTCACAAAAGAAGTCCTGAAAGGTGCGCTAGCTTTTTTCCAGCAGCAGACACACATACACACACTCTCAGAAGGCACGCCTGACTCTCAGCGCCGTTGATTCAAAGGAAGGAATCTAATAAGTCCCAGACAGGATTCAGAAGGCAGTGGTTAACCAATGGAGATGAATGCCACACTTATTCATTTCCGCCCCCTGCCTTTTATCCCCAGAGCCAAGATGGGGCTTAGCTAGCAGTGGTGGCTCTTCTGTCCTAAGGATCTGCCTCTTCTCTGCTTTCTGCACATCCATGTTGTCAGGCACTGGACCCAGCTGTTCCTCCTCTTCCTCATCAGCCACTTCTAGACCTGGGGGCTGTGGCCTTTCCATCTGAGGGCTGATGAATGGCTCAGACTCTGCCTCTGTCCCTATCTCTGACAGCTCTATTCCCTCTTCCACCTTGGAGCTCTGAGATTGCCTTGACACTGGCCTTGACTCCACCTCTTCCTCATCTGACTCAGCTGGTGGAGGGAGCAGTGGCTGACAGGCCACAACATAGTAGTTGCTGCTGCTGCTGCAAGGCAGAGGTCAGGGCATGGATGGCTTGGCTGTGTGGGCACTGAGGTAAACTGGTGCAGGACGCATGGGGCACCCAACCTTACCTTGTGGCCACCGAACCACGAGCAACCAAAAGGAATGGGCAGGCAGCCAGCTGCACTGGTTCTTAAGTAGGGCTTATTTTGGGGGTAGGACTTACATTAGGCACACATATAAAAACATGCTAGGGCTTATTTTTAGGAAAACAGGGTATTAAATACAAAAGCAAGATTACAAAAATAAGGATAATTCTTTCAAACATCCATATGTCTTTAAATAGTGATCAAACGAAACATCTGATTCTTTAGGTAAGTGCACAGTTGATTCATTAAGTCTCTGTTCTGTCCATCAATCCAGTGCATTTCTATCAAAATATCAGGACCTTCTTTCTTCACAATTAACACACATTTGAAAAGGAACCATTCCCCTGAACTGTTATCATTCTGTCCAATTTCAAGAGACAAAGATTCATTAGCAAAAGTCTTGGTCCCTTCATTTTGATTACTGGAAATATCTTTGGATTCTGAAATAAAGGATGGTTCCTCTGTGCTCCTGCTTTCCTCAGTGGATCCCTGGATATTTTTCTCCTGAATTGCAGGTACATTATTAAGTTCATTACCTTCTGGTGACTCAACATCAAGACAAAGTACCTCACATGATTTTTCAGTAGATCCATTTGCATTTCCTTCACACTCAGAGATGTTACAGGATGTTTTCTGATCCTTTTCTTCTGCTGAAAGGAAATCTTCAGATGCTCGAGGAAGTTCACGCAGTTGCCTGACTCTGTCCCTCTTTTTTCTCCTTAAATGAATCCAGGAATTTTCCACAGCTGTTAGAAACAAGCTGACTTCATCTTTTCCACACGGAAGTGTTTTATGCTGAACCTATTGAAGGGAATAACATCAAACTATAGTGTGGTGCTTTTTCGGCTACTGGCAGTTGCCTGAACCAGAATTTTAAAAAGTTAACATACCTTCAAGTCAGTGAGTAGTTTTCTAATCCATGCTGCAACAACTCCTAATCCTTCAACAGCATTGATTCCTACAGATGAAGCTTTCATACTTAACTCTTTGGCTGTAGATGCCAGGACAAGAAATGTGATTGGTTTCCGAGGTTTTTCTAGTTTCCTTTTCTTAGAAGGAGGTGACTAAGAGGAAAAGTACAACATTCAAGTTGAACAAAATAATAAGAAAACAAAATGATATCCTGAAGAACATGAATAGAACATTGAAAGGACTTTGATCCTAGGGTACATATACTTAGTGAGTTCCTAAAATATCTGCTATCCTATTCTTCACTATGCAGCCATCCTCCTCCCCACAAAATGGCAGTGGAAAGCCACATCTTAACATGGTGAACTTAACAGAATGGATTATTCATGGGACTGGGAAAGGAAATGGAATGCATAAAGACAGAAACCTGGTTTTGAACTAAAGAAATTCACAAAAGAGAACCCTTTAAAAATTGATGCCTCATTATTTAGAAAGCTTCTGTCATTTTCCAGATAGATATTTGGGGAGACAGATGTTGCTAGAGAAGAAAGCCAGAATGAGGTAGTCCTTCTGTGAATTTTTCCACTTTTATATTCCCTACATGTTAGAATGCATCTCATACACTTTTTGAGCCAGCCTGTTGTGACCCCGACTCCCGAGCCCACCCTAACAGAGGAAGAGGGCTCAGAAGGTGATGGGGAGGAACTGTCCCTCTCCAGGACCCTCCCTTCCGGCAATGCCTCAGGTTCCATCCGAAGGCCAGGAGGAACAGCCTGGTATGTGCCAGGAGGAAGTAAGATAGGGAGCGAGGATGATGAATCCTGGCTTGATCCCAGGCAGCGTCGGAGGGAGAAGCGTGCGCAGCAACGGAAAAGGCGTGGCAGAGCCAGAGATTGAGCTGAGTCATGGAGCCAGACCCCACCAGGAATAAAAGTGTGTGGGATTGCTCTTTAGGCTTTGTGACGGACAAAATTCAACCCTGAAAGTCACATCGTGATCTCTGAAATTCAGCTTGGATATATTTTGGACTGAATATTGACTAAACTCTTGTCTTGTGGATAATTTGTTGCTCCTGGAACAGACTTAAGATAAGTCCTCTTCTGCTTTATGGGAGTGAAACCTGTCTAGGCAGGCATTCGGCAGTTTGCTGCCAAAACCTTGATCTGCCAAGAATTTTAATCTGATTACCTAATAAAATATTGGAAGGCGTGCTTGGTATTATGTTTGCCTGTATGAGGAAGGGGGACAGAACACAACCTAAAGCTAAGTACATATTCTAAGTATCCTGGGAACTGCAATAATATACTGTGTTTCCCCAAAAATAAGACCCTGTCTTGTATTTTTTTGAACCCTGAAATAAGCGCTTAGCCTTATTTTTGGGGAGGCCTTATTATTTTGGGGCATGTGGAGCAAGATGGGGTTCCTCTTGCAGTCTTACCTGATTTCCAGCTCTGTGTTTTAAATATTTTCAGGGAGGGCTTATTTTCAGGGGGGAGGCTTATTTTAGTGCATGCGCTCAAAAGCCCAACTGGGCTTATTATCGGGGGATGTCTTATTTTCAGGGTAACAGGGTAGTTAAAATACATCTGAAGGAACAACCCAAAAATTAACACCTCCTCCAATTATTTAGTAATAAGTAGTTGAATTATTTTTAGTATCTTCATTGTCTGTTGAAACAATAGATAATTCTTGACTGACAATGATAGTGTCTAAGAAGTTAGATACCACAAGGGCAAAGACTATCACCCAGCGAAGAGGGTCACTACTCCTTCTTGAGTTTAACTATACAAGTAAGACAAATGGCATCATTTGCAATCACACATGGTTGATGGCCTCCACTTGCATGAGATGAAGGCAATGGAACAACAAATCTTTGCACTCTTTTTTTCCATTTGTGTTGTTGTCCACATTCATCTGTTTAATGTCTTAAGACATGCATATATAACCTTCTCACAAATACACTATATTAAGAAATCCTCTCCTGTATAAAGAATAACCCCATCACTGGGATCTGAAGAATCACCCCAGTAAGCCATAGAAATAAAAAGGAACCTGAATGTGTTTCCTCAACAGGTACTCTATCTCTCTCTATTTGCTCTGGAAAAACTGAAAAGTACGCAACTAGTCACAGGAGTATATGTAGTTCTTGACTTATAGTCATAATTGGGACCATAATTTCTGTTGCTAAGCAAGGTGGTCATTTCCAATTTTAAGGTCTTTTTTTGCCATGAATAAGTGAATCTTTGGAGTTAAGTAACTCAGCTAATTGTTAAGTGAATTCTGCCTCCCCCATTACTTTACCTGTCAGAAGCTGACTGGGAAGGTAACAAATAAGGTCACATATCCCTGGGATGCTGCAACTGTTGTATATATGTGTTGGTTGCCAAGTGCCAGAATTTTGATCACAAGATTGTGAGGCGGCTGTGGTAGTTGTAAGTTTCGTGACCAATCATAAGTCACTTTATTTAGTGCCATAATTTTGAATTGTCACTAAATTAATAGTTGTGAGGACTTCCTCTAAATCATTCCCCATGAAGATTCAAAGTAGATATTGAAAGAGGAGGACAAGAGAATCACTTACTGGAACTTTGACATTTTCATAGAAGCTCCAAGCCAAGGCCCATCGCATAGTACGACCTTGGCAGAATTCAGTATGGGTGACTTTAGGAACCTGCGTGGAAAAATAAACCAGTCTTAAGCTTTTTCAGTTTCTAAATATTCTGCAGCTGTCTAATTTAAGAGATATCTGACATAACATCAAAAAATAATTTATACTGACAAAGTATTCTTTTTTACAATTAACCTGTTACAAAAATAAAAAAGGAATAGTATGAAGAGCACATCTGGATAAGTTGTAGCCTACACAAATCTTGAAATGTACAGTGTCCAGCTCACAAAATGCATTTCCACAAACCTGCTGATTGATAGTTTGGCAGGTTAAAGAGGAAGCACAGGTCTTGCAGGAGTGTTGGTATATGTGGAATTTTAACTCTGCATGCTGTTTTTCTCATTTTGCTGTACATATATGGGAAGGGGCTGAATTTGAGATGATATAAATTGTTGAGCATATATATGAGATAGCATACATATACTTCCATGAGTGAAATATAAACATAAGAAACAAGTTTCTATAGTGGACATTTTTCCCAATTTGCATAAAGCCAAATAAGAATGTATCTAAATATGCAGATACAGCTGGCCTGAAGATCTGAAGGTCAAATATGAAGTGCCAATTTCATGTTACATGTGATTCAGCCACTTTGTTGAATCAATGTTAAAGGAACGTGAATGGAAATTTTATAGATGCTAGACATATGCTGTCCTTTGCATTCACTAAGAAAAGCAAACTATACTACTTATTAATCTACATTGCAGAATTTAAATCAATTTACATATTCTCCCACATAATTCCTTTTAAATAGTTACAGTTTTTTTATATTAAAACAATGAAACATTAAGAATAATTTCACTCTAATTCTTAGCACCAGCTTTAAAATTTCTTCAAAAGAGAAAGAGCATAAGATGAGTGACTGGTCAGAAAGGAAGGAACCAGCAATTTCACATAAACAGAAGAAAAAGCATTATTTCTGCTCCAGATGTCTATGTACAGTCCATATGGAAAACAAGCAAGCTACAAAAGCAAATCCTGCATCGCACATCCCAAAATACTACCAATATTGGTTTCTAATAGATCTACATTGAAAAAAAAGTAGTGGTTTAATACTTCTTTATAAGAGTATCAGGGCTACACTTCTTTATTATTAGAAGTTTAATTTTAACTAAGCATAATAAACAAACTTAAAGACTACTTTTTTCAAGATGTAACTTTATATAAGTGGCAGTTTAGTCACAATTTTTGAGTAACAGATAACTTTAATGTCTTTAGAGAACTACTTACTCCATGGATTCGTAGTTCTTCTTTCAATGGTGCCAAACTGCATTTCTTTCCCAACATACAACTATACCACCTTTAATAAGGAAAACAACATTTCAGAAGCGGGAAATAAAATTCAAGTAAAGGAAATATATTTCTAAATCAATAGATTAAATCATAGACTGATGTATTGGAGTGACTTTCTT
Source organism: Coluber constrictor foxii (assembly GCA_038048745.1). Classification (NCBI taxonomy): domain Eukaryota; kingdom Metazoa; phylum Chordata; class Lepidosauria; order Squamata; family Colubridae; genus Coluber; species Coluber constrictor. The sequence goes on from CM075961.1 coordinate 81,182,703, forward strand.
GGAATCAGCCTTTTTCAAATAGACGACTTGTCATTTTGACTTTTTTGAAACAACAAACAAATTTACATTAAGATACAAATAATTAATATTTATTCTTATTTAAAACTGATATTCTGATTTTCTTTTTGGTAGTTCTTTGATTAGAGTTTTAATTTCTGTTGATTGTTTGGTATCAATCCCTGCTTATATGGAAGCTAGCTGCTGAAAAAAAAATGTATTCTGGTCTTTTTGAAATGTGAAAATTAGATAAAAGAGAATGAAAATATGTTTGCCACCATGTCAACATCATGATTCTGGGCACCTTGTGGGAGGCTGAGTTGTTATTTTGATAATGGAGCATAGTGTGGACCGATTTTCAATAAGACTTTCATTTCTAATTTGCTGTTGTTTCCACTGATGAGGAAGAGTAGTATGTTTTCTTCCTCTCTAAATCTCACATCATTAGCAACAAGGTTACTTTATTGGATAATGAAATGTTTGCAAACAAACAACCAAAGTCAATTTCCCCTTTCATGCATATTTACACATGGTACCTTGAATTAAGCAGACTACCTTTTTGATACAAAATATATACTGTAATATACAAAATATACAAAATATATTATATGCCATGAAAAAAATCATTACATATATTGATTAGACTTTAAATCACGTTGTAATATTTGTGGATGTCCATATTGTTTTGAATTACTTATCTACTACATAGGAAGTGATGACTGGATAATGGAAATGGAGTCTTCTCACCCTTCACATTGTTTCTTATTATTAAGAAACTTATTCAACATTAGAAAGATAAATTTATGGCTACAATTCTTCACTGTATTGAAGAAGTAATTCTGAAGCTAATTTATGATTTATAGGCATGTCATGCATGTGTGTGTGTGCACACGTAAAATTTCCATCTTTTTTGCTTTTCTTTAAATACAGACATTGTTTATACTAAATTTTACTTTACTGTAATTTCTTACCGTAATCTTTTTTTAAGTTGCAAGCTATCATGAATGATTCTCTTGACAAATTCTAGTTCTCCTCCTTCAGCCATGATCTCAGTTATGCCTCCTGTATTGACTGAACTAGGTGGTGGCCTTCTAGGATTACGAGAATTTACTCCCTGGAAAAGAAACCATTTGTTTTACAGTTAAAATGTAAACAACTAATAGTTATTTTTCCCCCCTGTAATTATGTCATATCTTATTTTCCTTTGATTAACATTCTATTTTTTTCTGCCATTGCCAGATTACTTCAAAAAAAAAAAAAAAAAAAAACCAAAGCAAGTAAAATAAAGCTGTTAAAAGAAAATAGAACTGGAGTAATTTTGGGAACCAGTAAAAAAAAAGTGGGAAATTAAACTAAGATGTGCCATTCATTAGAAAGATGAAATTAATTGCTTTATCACAAGCAATTGGATAATAATCAAATAAGATAGAAAGCTGTTGATAAAATCATTAGCAACAGATTCTAGTAACTTATATTTTCACATTTTCTTTAAAAAAATTGGGTAGCGTTTCTAATTACTTTCTAGTGCCATCTAAATTTATATCTAACTAGGATATTAATAACCTAACCACTCAGCCCTGTATTACATGTATTCTCCATTACTATAACAGTAGCATCAGGGCTTGTATGAAAGAAAGGGTGCAGGAAAGTATTTTATATTTAAAATAAATAGTTTCATGCTCAGGTAAGCAACATAGTTTTATAATGCATATAACAAAGAGTTAATGGTCTGTTTTTGCAGATTTACTATATATAAGAAAATATAAAATGCATGTAAGGAATCATATTGTTTTACCTTAACAATTAAAAATAAGAGAATCAAAATGCATCAGAATCTTATCTATTTCACAATAAAAAATGGATCATTTATTATTTGCCCTAATGCCCAACAGGTAGAATAATAAAGATGAAAAAAATTATCTCAATTTTTAAAAAAGTAGTAGCTGATATAATAGATACATTTAATAATGTAGTCTCACAATTCTTTATTTTTTTATGATGGAAAGATTTTTGCTAGAACAAAGAGGCCTTTTTCTCAGAAGATGTACTAGAAACATTTGATTTATACTTTTGACTGTTATCAATTTATATATAAAAGCACTATACGCAACACTCTCCTCTTGAATTAAATCTGGTGGAATAAATTCATTAGTATATATTTTGCACTGTTTTTATATAATAAAAAAATCTAAAATTATTAGTGTGGTAAAAATGTGTTATAGAATTTTAGCAATATTTGCTACTATTAAAATTAGAAGTCATAATTATTGGAAACATATACCAACACAACCATGCATAAATAAAGAGACGTTTCAAAAAAGCAAAACGGAAAAGGCAACATTTTGATTTTTTTGAAAATAAAGTAAAAATGGTTGGTAACAACTTTGATTAATACTATTTTCTTAGATTTGGAATTATGGGGTCAATGCAGGTTGTCTTATAACAAACTGAATAGTTTACTTAACAGGTCTTAGACCTTACAATTAACAATTCTTATTAAAACAATAAAAATGTACCTAGTTATAATAAGACATATCTATGGTTCATAACTTTAAACATTATTTTAATTTAATCTCCCCCTCCCCCCCCAAAAAAAGGAAAAGAGGAAGATTGTTATAGTAAAAACATGCTCTCCTTAATAACTTAATATAATATTTGTGATCCAAGACATACTTCTATGACATCTACATTTGTTTCATTCCTTTAAGAGATCAAAGTCTATTCTAACAGTAAACTATTGCAGTAAATTATTACAAAAATACATCAGACAACAAGAGTCTTTATAGCATAGTATTCAGACTTTTATGTCCATATTTCTGCAAGAGAAGTCTTTTGAAGAGATATGGACATATCTCTTCAAAGCAGAGAGTTCTGGCTCTCACAAAAACACATTAATTAAAGGCCAAAAGAGTATAGAAGATATAGAAATAATTATGTAAGATACATAAGTAAGCTGGTATTAAGAATGGAGAAATTTGTCAGGGGGAAAATACTCAGTGGCAGTCTTTTCCAATTGTATAGCCTCCAGATGTCTGATTTCAAATATCCTAATGTAAAAAACATCTAAGTTGGGAATTTATGAGAAAAGTCTATTATAATTACAACTATCTGCACTGAGAAAAAAATCTCTGTAGATTCTGGCAGCAAACAAAATATTTATTAAGTATAGCAGTAGCACTTAGACTTATATATCACTTCATAGTGCTTTATAGCCCTTTCTAATAAAGAGTTTACAGAGTCAGCATATTCCCCCCAACAATCTGGGCCCTCATTTTACACACCTCAGAAGGCTGAATAATAATGCTGGTATTACTGCTTCCTCAATTAACAATAAATGCATGAGATAAAAAAGGTATTCATTATCGTGAAACAGACTGACATGTGTTCAATAGTAATATAACAGATAAATTCTCAATTAAGATCCATTTTGAACTGAAGAAATTATATGACAAATTGGTTTGGCTGTCATAATCTTTTCCTATAGCCAAAATCATCTCAGAAAAGAATTTAATTTTGCTTCACAGCAGGTGGCAGCAGCGCTCTGGCCTTGGTTAATTTCAAAGTTAAACAGGGATAGGAAATCACCAAGAAACTGCAACAGTATAGGTTGCAGAGTGACAAAAAGTGAGACACTTTCATAATTATCAAAGAAATAAAATGTATGTATATACCTGTTCATCAGAAACAATGGTAAGCGTAGATCTCCTATTTGAAAGCATCTCAGAGGCATCTATTTGGCAAGTGTCCTAAGATGTGTCCTAACTTGAGCCATTATGAACTTAAGGGATTCTTTATTTTACCTTATTATGCAATTAAACAAATGGGATAAAACCATTTTACGTCTAGTTTCAGTTATAACATCACCATTCAGCTTTGAATATTATAAATATGAAATATCTTCTCAACAATAAGCATTCATCAAATGAAGAAATAAAGGTCCATTGATAAATTCATAATAAACAAACCTTTGCTTCTAGTTGGTTGGCAAAAAATGGAGGGTTGCACATACAGAAATCATAAATAACTTCAGACTCTTCTTCTAAGGCATCCAGAAGTAGTGTTTTTTGTGGTACTTTAACCACTAAAAGAAAAATAAAGAGAAGTAATTAGTAGACAGTCTTTTATTCAAATAATAGAAATCATTCCTAATACATCAAAATGAAAAATAAATATTTATCTATGATGTTTATATTAAAAAGATTGATGCATATAACTCACCATAGACCTGTAATGGCGCCTACGGCATGCATGGCACGCACACCCTCTCTGATGGCATGTAAGCCATCGCCTCAGTAGAGCTCCGCCACGCATGCACACATGCCTCCGCTGGCCAGCTGGTCTTCAGGGCTCTGCCACGCATGTGTGGGGTGTGTGCATGTGTGTGTGTGGGGGGGCTATGCATGCAGAGACCCATGCATGCATTGAATTTTGGGGGCGCGGGGGCACAAACAAGCACTTTGGACACTCAGTCCAGAAAAGGTTAACCATCAAGGCCCTAGGCCTCAGATGCTCAGTTTAATAGCTACATTTTTATTATAAACCTAGTTGTACTTCAGTGCAACAGCTGAAGAACAATTAAAAGGGATCATTGGAAACTCATATAGTCAAATAAATTAATTATAATTATCCTTTAACCCCTTCTTGTCGTTATTATCTATTCATAATTGACTGGAGTAACTGGAAGGAAAGCTAGATGTATTGTTAATAGATTTCCTATTCATTGCCGCTAGTCTTTAACAAAGTAGTTTAAAAAGAACTCTGTGAATCAAAACAACCAACCTCTAAAAATCATGTACTTCATATGATTTTGTTTTTTAAACTGCATATAAAGAACTCTGCCTAGGTATTATAAAAGAAAAACAAAGTGTTACCTTTTATAAGATCAGATAAGTTATTTTGTTCTACATTTTTCTTGGCATAGCTGAAACACACATCATCCACTTCTGTTGCAATAAAATACCATCCATTCAAAGTTGCCCCAAGTAATGGGTAAATACAGGATGCACCAGTACCTATATTGCATTCAAGAAGGGGAAATTTGATTAATTAAAAGTGAAAAATGGGAAAAATCTACTAACTTTCAAGCCTCTCCATGGTAATCACACTACTACTCGTCTGCGTCAAGTAAACTTTTACGAAATGAATTCTGCATGGCAAAGAGGATCTTTTTTGCTACTCCTTAGGACATAAACAGCAACTTTAAAAAGTATTTTTTTTTAGTTTAGCTTAATTCTTGGTGACTGCATGATCAAATCCATGTAGTCTACCACATACCTATGTCTATTCCCCATGTAACAGAACCTTTAGTAGCAGTATCTTGCTGAGCGATCAGATCTTCAACCCAGTGGATATAGTTAAGTCTCAAGGGAACAGTTGGAATAAGCCTTTCTAATGGTATATCAATCTGAAGTCCAAAATCTTCTTTCAGCAATGTACATGTCAGGGCTCTCACTGCTTGTGGATCCTTAAAATTTACACTGGAAGATACAAGAAACAGGTAGAAAGCTGTGAAATGAGTAAACAGCAGAGAAAAATGGGGTTTAAATAATCTGCTATTTACAGAAAAGATCTGCATTTTAATTTAATTTAATGGCCTAATTTAACGAAACCCTGCAGCCCTAGTAATGCAAACATATATTGATATATGTTTGCATTAACACGTTAAATTCCTCAGTTAAAAACTACACATATGCAGTATTTTAAACTGAACAGCTGGAGAGATTTTTTTTTTCCTTTCTCTCTTTCTACTTCCCCCTCTCAGGAGTGCGGATTTTAGATTATGAATCTTGTCCCCATCGATTTAGCACTGAAGATGTTACCTAGTTTAGGTAATGAAACGTCAGCAAGAAAACAACCATGCCCGGAGAGCACCAAGGACATTTCATTTCAACCCTGCAAATATTCCCCTTTTTTGGTACTGTGAATCCCCTGAGAGGAAAACCTTTTCTCATTCGGTGAAACGCTGTCTTCACCGATAGGTATTGATGGAAAGAGAAAAGATAAGCGGGCGGACGTGCTGACCTACCTCACTCTTCCTGACAAGTTAATTTGCACGTGCTGCTTAAATTCGGGGTACTTGGATGCCAGAAAAGCGAAGTCGGGAGGTTTGTTCTTGTACCTATTCCTCTCATGCATAGATTTGTTGAGGGCCATCCGGAGGGCCGGCCAATACCTACTGATACGAAAAGATTACCAGGTCACCTCAAAAGTGCGCGGCCCCACCTGAAGGCTGCCCAACAAGGTGCTCGGACCTCTTCTAGCGAGACCACCCAGCCACCCACCCCGCGAAGAAGGCGCAGCGACAGAAGCTCACCCAGCTCGGGTGGGGATGGGGGTATTGGGGGGGGCGGGAGAAGTTTTTTTTTTAAAGAAAAACAACAGCAACCGTTCAAACCTCTGGTACAAACTGCGTACCCGTCCTCCTCGCGCACACCGGAAGTGCAAACGAGTGAATGCACTTGCTTTTTAAAGGAAGTCCTGCAGGGCCGCTCTGGACGTCGGCACCTCTATGGTGCTTGCTGGAGCTGGTTCTTGTCCCCACCTTCCCTTGGGGAAGTGGAGGGGCGGGGCGCGCGTTGGGCTTCTGTCTTTTCTTCCTCGTTAGCGCTGGGGCGTCGGTTTCTAGTAGGGAATGGAGGCGGTTGCGCGAGGGAGATGCTCCTTTGCCCAGAACAGCCTCGTCCGCCTTCAGAAAAGTTAATGAAGGGGCTGCTGGTCGCTACTCTTTGCTCGTTATTGCTTTGATGCCAGAGCAAATGGATGGCCAGGGGGTGCCTCGATGAAGTGTGAGGGTGCGGGGATAAACAGGTTGGGGGACTCTGCTGCACCCTATTGCTGGACACACTGCTGCTCTCTCTCTCTCTCTCTCTCACACACACACACACACGTACGTGTTGGGTTGTTTACACACACACCCCTGTTGGGTTGTTTGAAGGTGTCGTTCATCAACGTTGGAGTCTCGCATGCCCACCACTCTCAAAGTTTAAAATAACAATGAAATTAGGCATAAAAACACAATTTGGGAATTTATACAATATTATGCCGTCATAAATGTGAAACTCTGAATCAATGTTTAATTAGCACCACTGAGTTAAACTCCATCTCCCAACATTTAAAGCATGGTTATAAACATGTTAGGTGCCTAAACACATAAACAGATTATTTAAATTAAATTTTGTATAAAAATTTTAATCCAACGTTTTACCATTTTAATGCTTTTACCATGCCATATCAACTATTAACCCAAATGTGTGTAGCAATATCTAAATATCAAAACAGTAGGAGTAACTGGGTAACTAGGTGACTCAGTGGCTAAGACACTGAGCTTGTTGATCAGAAAGGTTCCCTGGTTCGAATCCCTAGTACAGGTCTCCTGCATGAGCAGGGGGTTGGACTAGATGACCTCCAAGGTACCTTCCAACTCTGTTACTGTTCCTAAACTGCATCTCCAGACTAATACAATGTTTAAACATTTGCGGATGGATTAACAAGTAATAACTTCTAATAATATAACTCACAATTAATACTTCTAATTTGCATAATTTTACATTTTTAATTGCTTTTTAATTATCTTTTGTATATAGTTAATATGCTTTATTATATGAAATAAAAACATTTAAGGCATTGTTTCACACATCTGCCTCTGGATTCTTCTATGTGTCTGGGTGATTCTACGATCCCAAAATTCTACATGATCTTTTATGAAGCTGGCCAGAGTTGTCTTACCAAGGAAATGGGTGCCATATATATTTAATAAATATGTACGTTTATGTCACCCTTGCTAAGTAAATCAGGTAGGAATCACAGTCAGATTAGCTGGTGTTACTACATTGTAAAGCTACATTGGCTATGCTGCACACATGAAAGAAACATGAAAACATGGAACTGTTACTGAAGCACATCCAGTACACCAAATACAACTGGTACATCTATGGAAATCTAAAAGTAGTGGCTCTGCTTGTAATGCAGCTGAGACATACCAAGTACTATTGTTACACATGGGAATGGGGCTGCTGTGCAAAAGAGTCACATTACATTGGAAAGAAATGGCCATGTGGTTCCAGGCAGAAAAATGTTGCATATGAACCACTTATTGACTCAACAAATATATTTTTGTTTCTGCTTCACATAAAACTCAGAATGATGAAAATTGTAAAAGCAATAAACGGGGAAGCTGGTTACTTGAGACAGAGATTTCCAAGAATCATGGATGCCAAGATTAAGAACGGCATTTTTGTTGGCCCACAGATCACATATGCTATCAATAGCAAGCAGTCTGAAGATCTGTTAGTGGGGCAGAGAAAATCAACCAGAAAACATTCAAGGATGATGTTGAGAATTTTTTGGCAACTACAGAGTGTTAAATAGATGAAACTGGTTAACAAACTTCTTACAAGGCCATGAAAAGCAACATGTCACTGAAGATACATTTTCTGCATTCATTCACACTTGGGCATATTCCAAAAGTCTAAATGCAGTAATGAACATAGTGGAGGATTTTACCTGGGCATTGCCACAATGGAAAAATACTATCAGGGCAAATGGAATCCATCAATGCTGGCTAATGCATTGTATCCCAAGTACAAATGAAACTCAGCAACAAAATATTTTTACTCCTGTTGGACACATGCAGTGTGTCAGAAACTTTATGCAATTAAATATATTATACAGATGGTTCTCTACTTACAACCATTTGTTTAGTGCCATTCAAAGTTAAACGGCACTGAAAAAAATATCTTACAACTGTTTTTCACGCATACGATCATTGCAGTATCCCCAGGGTCATGTGATCAAAATTAGGCATTTATCAACTAGCACTATGTAACAGCACTGTCCTGAGGTCGTGTAACCAAAATAAATGGGGGAAGGCAGATTCACTTAGTGACTGCACTTGACAACTGAAGCAAAACAGGTCATAAAACGAGGCAGAACTCAACTGCCTCGCCTAGTGATGGAAATTTTGTTGGACTTAATTGTGGTAGTGAGTCAAGGACTGCCTAAATCATTAAAAGTTAATTTCGTATTTCTTGAGATTCCCGAAAAAAATGACCAGTGTTAGAATTTCAGGAAATAGTTTTTCTCAAACATACCAGAGATTCTGATAATTGCACTTAAATTCTTTTACAATACAGAGTTATATTCTGTTTCTCTCTGCTGGACATTAATGATCAGGATGAAGCAGTAGCATGTGGTTATTCTCAGCTGTCCTGTTGAACTTTCTAAATCATACCTGGAAAAAGATCACTGCAGGTAGTCTTCAATTAAGAATCACAACCGCGACTGGAATGTACATTGCTCAGTAAGTGGTTATTATCAGGTGACCTGACTTTATAACTTTCTTGCCACTCTAGTGAATCATGGTTATTAAATGAATCTGATTTTTCTCATGACTTTGCTTGTCAAAACCTGCCTCGAAAGATTGTAAATGGCAATCACTTAGCTCTTGGGACACTGCAACTATTATAAATACATGCCAGCTGCTAAGCCAGATATTGGGGTATTATGACAGTAGTAAGTTGTAAGGACTTTTGCTTTTTTTCTGTCCTGTTATAATTTCAAAAGAATGCTAAATGAATTACCATAAGTTGAAGACCTTTCATATAATATTACTGATACAGGGAAATGTTTAAAGTCCTGAAGCTCCAAGATATGATAACCCTGCTTACAGTATATATATTCACTGCTTTGACAGTTATAGTTTTGTACAGCTGTTATATTACTGAATTTCCAAAATAAAGTCATATCCTACTTCTCATTCTCTTTGCTGGGCTTCTTTCTTCCTAAATTATCCTCCTCCTCCTCCCCCCCCCCCATTGTCTGTCCACTACAGGATGAAGGCCTCTTTCCAAACCAATATATTTCTGAGCTTGCTTTTGCCAATTGGGCCTGCAATACTTCATAATGTCATTGATCTATCTTGTTTTAGATCTCGTTCGTGGATGCTTTTTATCAAGTGGGATCCATTCTATGACAGCCTTGATTAACCTGCCATCACTTATTCTTATAAGTGGCATTTCAATTTGACAAGCTAAGCATAATTTTTAAGAACAACCTCCCCTTACGCCTGATTAAGAACAATCTTCCCTTATATCTGAAGAGAAAAGTTTTTGATGGGTGTATGCTACCTGTTCTAACATATACCAGTGAAACATGGGCACCAACCTCACAATCAATATAAAAGCTACGAGTGACACAAAGAGTCATGGAAAGTTAGATGCTCAGCATTACAAGACAAGATAAAAAGACTTGCACATGGATTAGAGAAGAAAAGAAAATATATCATCAAGAAAGTAAAAGAATTAAAATATTCCACATTATTTTCACAAATTTCAGCAGCTCCCACTTTATCAAAGTATACATTAAAAAAAGTGGTGGAATTCTGCTGGTTTTAGGCGGCTGAACCATTTGTTAAATTGCTGGCTCGCCCTGCCCCTCTGCACCACTATTTATTGCCAATAAATAGTGGTGGGCGGGGCGGGGCAAAGGACGGGTGAGCCAGCAATTTAACTAACGGTTGGGTGTTTTTTTGTAATTTATTGGCCTCACAGCACACCGAACCGTTTGTTAAATTGCTGGCTCGCCCCGCCCCTCACCCCGCCCTGCCTCCCACCCATGCGGCGCCAGCCTACTTTAGCCCATCCAGTGGAAGGTTACACGTTGACGCCTGCCTTCAATCAACAATTTCCATTGCATTCAAATTACTTTCTCTGACATATATCACTCCATTTCTTATAGCAAAATAAAGGCATGCTCAGATGCATAGCCATTTTTTCTTTCAAATCAAATCATTTCTTTCTTCCTCATTTCAAATCACATACTACTTATCTGACTTAAATTTTCCGTATCTATTTTTCTATGTTTAAATAGGTTAGCTTTTAAGACATTCTTTTCACAGAGAGAAACAAACTTGAAGATCTTCCTAAATTGTACTTTATACTGCAGAGAGGGATAGCAAGTTGTATGCTTCTTCACAAAACTAGCTAAAAAAAAACAAACCCCAATAGCCCATCAATTAATTTTCTTCCCAATCAACTGGCATATAAATTAAACTGAAGTTCAAAAATATAAGAGAAACAGTGAATGAGCTCACCTATGGAAAAGATGGAACAGAAACTTTATCAGCACAATTTAGTGATTTTATTTTTGAGATTTTTTAAAAAACACACCTTTAATATTTTTATAACTAACTCAAGGCGCCAAACATATCCAAAACTTCTTCCTCCTCCAATATTCATCCAAAAGTCATCCAACCATGACTAGGACTTAGTCTCTTGGTTTCTAGACTGGTGCCTTTACAATTAGATTGTATCTATTTCGATCACATGGATATTTCTTTGTCTTCCTCTTTGTTATTTTGACATCAAAAATGTTGAGGACTGAATTCTGTACTGTAGTCAGACTCCAAGTCGTCTTCCTCTTAGATAGCTTCCAACATCTGTAGTGAGCAAAGTTGTGAGAAGATGAAACCTAGAAAGCAGATATATCAGATCTGGACTGCAAAAACCCAGATGACCATTAGATGGCACCAAAAAGATTTGGGAAGTTCTTTTGGCTACCATCAAGAAGATCATATTTTTAATTTTTGCAATTTGGGTACAATAGATACAAGAAGTAAGAGAATAAGTTGTAGATAACACTGGGAAAGCACATTTCCATCATGCAGCTCACTGAATAACAAAGAATTTCGCCCTCTCATTTGCTTTCATACTCCATGCAGCTCAAATATGCAACACAGCTGAAGTCCATATTACATCTTGCTGGATGTAAACAGGGTTGGCTCAAAATAAATACTCAAGGAGTCCCTTGAGTAATTTGTTTACTCTTCTCCAATCTATGACACCATAGTTACATGGCCAGTATGCATTTTAGAAATAGGTGCAGTTTTATTAGCCATTTTAATTATTTACATTAATTGTTAATTTTTTTAATTGTTTTTTTAATCTTACTTGCCTATTATCTATTTATTTGTTGTTTGGGGGGGGGAGGTTACAAAAATTGTTGTTAGTTTCCACTTGTTTGAGATAGGCAGCCATATACATTGATTAAAGTTCATTCAATCCATAGTATTGTAGGAGGTTAGCACCCACCCCTATCCTAGAAGAATGAAATATTTTTAGGAAATATTAAAGGCAGAATATTATACTTCCCTGGATGAGAAATGGATAAGCATGCTTTGAAGCAGCTCCCATCTTCCTGCCCTCACCCTTTGTCAATGGGCCATTAAGGCCTGGGCCAGTCTATTCTACATAACTAAGATCTACCTCCTTCAGGCAGAGCCATAGTAGGAATTGCCAAAGATCCAACAAGATAGGATTAGCTCTCTACACAATAGAAGCAGAAACTCACCACATGTGACCTGGGAAGCACATGTGACTATCAGCCAGCAAGCCTAGCTAAGACCCCCACCCCCTGGGAGTCTGACAACCAATCAGAATACTCTTTCTGGGCCCCAGGAAGTTCAAAGCCAGAGAGAGCAAAAAACCCGAAAACTCGCTGTATCTGCCCTTCCTTTTCTGTTTAGGAACTCAAGCCATGTGATCCTGTCCACCATTAAACCATCTTTCCAAGCAGTCTCCATGTCTCCTGTGTCTTTTTCCCCACTTGGAGCAGAACCTAGAAGGATGTTTCTTCCAACAGTATAAAGAAATATTGTTTGAGCACCCAGGTTTCCTTTTCCTTGTCCTTGAATTAATATCCTATACTGACTTGGAATATATTCAAGCTTCTGAATTGTGATTCCTGCTGGAGAAAAAATACATTCAATAACTTGCCACAAACTCAGACAAGAGATAGGATACAACTTTATCACGAGCATTCATAGTTTGGAAGAATATTGACTGGGATTAGATTTGTGTTAAAATATTACATTTTCTGTGATCCAAAATTTTGTGTTTGGTTACTGATTTGAAGGTTTTATTGATTGATTTTTACAATTGTACTAAATAATATTGCTTTAGTTTCATAGATGTTTATGGAGTAAGCTAGCAATGACTAATCTAAGACCTATTCATTTCTGAAAGACTAAAGTATTTGGATGTGATCCAATATGCATTCCAGCGCTATGAAGAGATCCAGTAATATTTAGTTGATTACCTGCATTGTAATATGCTACTATAAATAGCTGTTGGAATGCAAATGGAACTTAGAAAAAGTGCTAACAACACCAAGTTGGAGTATTTATTTCAATGAACACTTTTAAGACCAGAAATAATTTAGTTTTTAAGAGTTATCAATCTAGTTTTTACTGCCTCTCCAAAGGAAAATTGAATCATTTTCCCCCCCAGCCTCTAAACTGCTTGCTACAATTTAGTGGTAAAACTTTGCAAAACTTCATATTGAGTAGGACAATTTTTGGCAAAAAAAAATTAAAAATTATTTTCATCATTTATCACCAAATACAGGTAGTCCTCAATTTACAGCAGTTCGTTTATTGATCATTCAAAGTTACAACAGCACTGAAAAAAGGTGACTTATGACTTTTTCACGCTTACAACCATTGTAGCATCCTCATGGTCATGTGATCAAATTCAGATGCTTAGCAGCTGATTCATATTTATGATAGAGTCATGTGATCAATTTTTGTGACTTGACAAACCAAGATTCACTTAACAATCAGTTTACTAACTTAACAATTGCAATCATTCACTTAACTGTGGCAAGAAAGGTCATAAAATGGGGCAAAACTCACTTAACCAATGTCTCATTTAATAACATACATTTTGGGTTCAGTTGTTCATAAGCTGAGGACTACCTGTATGCTTCCTGCATCCCTTGGAGAATGAACTTTCTTTAAAAAATCAAAGTATAACTTCTAATCAGAAAAAGAAGCTTACCTAAGTTTATATTAAATAAAAAATCAATTTAATTTAACCAATTTAAATTTAGCTTCTATTTTAGTTTAAAATTCAACTTTATTGGTCATCCACATGTTTTAAAGGTTGAATTATAAGCTTTTCAGATTCTAACATATACTTATTTAGCTTGTCTTTAGATCAGTGCTTATGGATTTGGAATATTTCTCTTTAGAGATACAACTTTGAAAGTTCTTGCAAAACCAGTACTTGTGTTAATTAGTCTAGAATCCTTGTTCTTGATTTAACTGGAAGAAAAGACACTGGAATTTTTATTTATTCTTAACATGTTTCAGAGGAAACATGAGTAACCTGGATAACATGGAATGAGCTCTCTTTGACAGTTGACAGACTTATCTGCCTAAACCTTTATTGCATAGGTTTAATTTAGAAGATGGGTTAGTAGCCACTTAAAATAGCATGACATGGTGTAGACCTTGTCAACACCCAAGGTATATTTGAATACAAGGGCACAGAGCAATACTCAAGAACTTATTTATGACTATCAAGAACTGTCTTTAGGAAGACTTTCAATATGAAGACTGAAGTGGAAACCTCTAATTCCAGTCAGGGGAAGAAAACTTAAGTATCAAGGTTTATATACCTAAGCGCTTAGTCTTCTCATCACTCACACATGGGATCCAACCTTTCTGAAGTGTTATAGATTAGCAGAAAGTGATGATGAGATACAACTTGATCTTTTTTTCAGTGAGATGATAGTTTGAAGAATTAGCAATACATTTGCCTCATGCAATTGTTGTAATTCAATTTAGTCCTTGAAAGTGGCTAAATAAAGAGCATAGTAAAAGATTAAAAATATAAATGAAAGCTAAAATCATGTAATAAACACCGGCAAAAGAGAATTAAATACTGAGAGAAGTCCAAATACAGCTAAGGAACTACATTTCATTATTTTAGAGCAATGCAAAAAGCCCTCTCCACTAGAGCCTCTTATAGTGAGATGGGAAAGATTATAAAAAAGTATTCTCAGGGAGATCCTGACAATTAGATAGAGGTACTTAATACAAAAAAATGATTCTACAGATAATCAGGTCCCAAACTAAATTATGCTTAGAAAGCAACTAAAAACGAATGCAATCTAAGGCATAATGTGATCCAAGTTTCTTCTGGTTATTAAGCTTACCTGCTGTATTTTTCACCAATTGGAATTTTTGGGCATTTTTCAAGGATAGCCTTACATTCGACACGTTCCAATAGCCAATGTAAGATGGAACTAAGGTATGGACGACCTTTACCAAATCTCCACTAGCTTTAAAAGTTTCATAGTTGGCATACTAGCTTTGTGTGAAAATACTCCTTGTTGCAGCTGTCATCTAAGAATTCAGTGACAGCTGAGAATTAAGGAACATTCCCAGAGTGTGGACTTGCTCTTTCAGAAATAGAATCTTGTCCAAAACTGACTAAACATTAGTCACTAATTGTAATTTCATACTTATTTGCACCTTTGGGTTTTTTAAATAACTTTCACTCAGACTATTATTATACTTACCCTGTTTCCCCCAAAATAAGACATCCCCCGATAATAAGCCCAATCAGGCTTTTGAGCACATGGCAATAAGGCCAAGCGCTTATTTCAGGGTTCAAAAAATATAAGACAGGGTCTTATTTTCAGGTAAACATGGTAGCAAATTTGAAAAGAAGGAAAGAGAAAAGAGGAAGAATAGAACCAAGCATCATCAGTATGTTGGCACCCCATTTCAAATGATCTCTAGCATGATCTCCCCCAAACATTTTCATATAGAGCAGGGGTCCTAACTCCAGGACCCTATTGAGAACTGGGCCACTGAAGCAGCAGGTGAGCATTTGAAGCATATGCACAAGATTTATGTTGCACATGCGAAATCATTCAACACCCCCCCCCCGCTGAAACGATCGGTCCACAGAACCAAAAAGACTGGGGAGCCCTGTTGTAGATTCTGAATAAGTAGGTCAACTGGGTAGATATTGATCAATAATAATCCCCCTGCATCAGTTTTGGGTACAAAGGATTGGAACTATTGAGGAATGGTACACCCATGTATCACCACTATACAATACTATATTATGTAATCCAGAAAGTACTGTAATTGACAAGTACTGAAAATTACCAAAAGGTCCAGGATAATTAGTAGACTTAAACTCTTGCATTTGTTACAGAGCTTTATTGTGCAGCACTGGGGACATTTTAGACAGCACTTTGCAAGCAGAGTGTCTGCCCTAAATTCATCTCTTTCATGAAGTTTATGAGGCAGATGTGATATGACAGGTCTTCTCGGTAATTATTCCTAATGGACTCTCCCAGATGTACTTGCAGATGTATGTGTACATTGCAGCAAGGTGTACTTCAGTGGTGGGTTGCTCCACTGACCATGAGGTCACCAAAATGAGGAAATACACCAGGAGTGGGTTCTACTTAGCTTTACAACCGGTTCACAATGGAGCCGTGCTTGCTTCACTTCCGCTCGCACTCTTCTGCGCATGTGCAGAAGAGTGCGAGCGGAAGTGAAGCAAGCACGGCCCCATTGTGAGCCGGTTGTAAAGCTAAGTAGAACCCACTCCTGGTGTATTTCCTCACCTTGCTGCAATGCCATAGCCAAAAGCCAGATTGAAATGGGTCCCATATACTTTATCAACTATATTTGTTTAGAGCTGCAAGGCAATCTTCTATTTTTTTCCAGAAATAGATGGAACATCATTGTTTAGCTCTCCTGGACTAAGTGTTGGCAGTTTTAGTAGAGGGCTTATAATTGCAGTTTTTATGTGGAGGCGGGGGTCTGGGAAACTTTTACCAAACATAAGATTACATAGATTTACATGGGATACATGAAAAGGGAAGCATTTTGTTGTGTATATTAGTGTAGTACAGTTGCAACCTGCAACCTTTCCTGCAGGTTTGCTAGGAAGGAAGTTGCAAGTCCAATGGTATTGACACACTTCCACCATCAGGTGTAACATGATCTCCACTGACTTTTTCCCTGCAAGTGTTCCAATTTGCTTGTGGGAAGATGTCAAGCTAATTTCCTCTTGTTGCAAATAAGGATCACATGTTATCATTTCAGATGTTTGCTTAAACGGGATTATCAGTGGAGAGCAAAAAAATCAGTGGGAGTAAGACCTACTTCTGACTTCCTATAGGCTTCTCCATTGAATTGTCTTGTGGGAATCTGGCAGTGAGCATTAGAAATCTTTCTTTCCTTTCTTCCATTCTTTTTTCCTCCCTCTCTCCCTCCATCCTTTTCCTTTTCTTTCCCTTCTCTCCCTCTTCCCAGCTAGGCAGGTTGTAGCTATTTCTGAGAAGGGGAGAATTGAGGGATTGCACAAGTGGCTTGGAAAATATGGGATTTTGAAAATGTGAATCACATGATTGCAGCAGCAGCCTTGCAGCTCTGACACAGCCACAACTTCCCCAAATTTCATTCCGTCAGAAGTAATGGTTCCATCATTTTCTAGGTTTGACTAGCTTTTCACCCAGTTGAAGGTTAGATACAGCAAAAAAGTATTTAGTCAACCACCAATTGTGCAAGTTCTCCCACTTAAAAAGATGAGAGAGGCCTGTAATTATCATCATAGGTAGACCTCAACTATGAGAGACAAAATGAGAAAACAAATCCAGACAATCATGTTGTCTGATTTGGAAAGAATTTATTTGCAAATTATGGTGGAAAATAAGTATTTGGTCACCTACAAATAAGCAAGATTTCTGGCTCTCACAGAGCTGTAACTTCTTCTTTAAGAGGCTCTTCTGTCCTCCACTCATTACCTGTATTAATGGCACCTGTTTGAATTTGTTATCAGTATAAAAGACACCTGTCTACAACCTCAAACAGTCACACTTCAAACTCCACTATGGTGAAGACCAAAGAGCTGTCGAAGGATACCAGAAACAAAATTGTAGACCTGCACCAGGCTGGGAAGACTGAATCTGGATTAGGCAAGCAGCTTGGTGTGAAGAAATCAACTGTGGGAGCAATAATTAGAAAATGGAAGACGTATGAGACCACTGATAATCTCTCTCGATCTGGGGCTCCACGCAAGATCTCACCCCGTGGGGTCAAAATGATCACAAGAACAGTGAACAAAACTCCCAGAACCACATGGGGAGACCTAGTGAATGACCTTCAGAGAGCTGGGACTAACGTAACAAAGGCTACCATCAGTAACACACTATGCTGCCATGGACTCAGATCCTGCAGTGCCAGACGTATCCCCGTTTAAACCAGTACATTCTGGGCCCGTCTGAAGTTGGCTAGAGAGCATTTGGACGATCCAGAAGAGGATTGGGAGATTATCATATGGTCAGATCAAACCAAAGTAGAACTGTTTGGTAGAAACACAACTCGTCGTGTTTGGAGGAGAGAGAACGCTGAGTTGCATCCAAAGAACACCATATCTACTGTGAAGCATGGGAGTGGCAACATCATGCTTTGGGGCTGTTTCTCTGCAAAGGGACCAGGACGACTGATCCGTGTACAAGAAAAAATGAATGGGGCCATGTATTGTGAGATTTTGAGTGCAAACCTCCTTCCATCAGCAAGGCCATTGAAGATGAAACGTGGCTGGGTCTTTCAGCATGACAATGATCCCAAACATACTACCCGGGCAACGAAGGAGTGGCTTCGTAAGAAGCATTTCAAGGTCCTGGAGTGGCCTAGCCAGTCTCCAGATCTCAACCCCATAGAAAACCTTTGGAGGGAGTTGAAAGTCCGTGTTGCCCAGCGACAGCCCCAAAACATCAGTGCTCTAGAGGAGATCTGCATGGAGGAATGGGCCAACATACCAGCAATAGTGTGTGCCAACCCTGTGAAGACTTACAATGTTTGACCTTTGTCATTGCCAACAAAGGATATATAACAAAGTATTGAGATGAACTTTTGATATTGATCAAATACTTATTTTCCACCATAATTTGCAAATAAATTATTTCCAAATCAGACAATGTGATTGTCTGGATTTGTTTTCTCATTTTGTCTCTCATAGTTGAGGTCTACCCATGATGACAATTACAGGCCTCTCTCATCTTTTTAAGTGGGAGAACTTGCACAATTGGTGGATGACTAAATACTTTTTTGCCCCACTGTATGATAACCTGTTTATAGGTTATTCGTGATCATTAGATTTTTACTTTGTTTGAAAATTTGCCTTCCTTTTCTTAAGGAAAAAGAAAATAAAATATTTTAGGAAAAAAAAGTAAAACAATGTGCTGCAAGAAGATACAATGAACTACTTCCAGTAGGATATATTTTTGGACATGATAACGCCAGTAATTTATCACAGGCTGGCATCTCATAAGCTAAAAAATTATAAGGATTTTGTAAGTTTCAAATGTTGAAATTATTTCAAATGTTACATGAGAACAACACTTCTCTGCAATTCATTAAAGGAGCCTGATTTCTTTAGGCTTTTGCATACATAAAGGTGAAAAAAAATGTGCTTTAAAACAAAATCAAAGGAATCATTTGCTACTGTTTTAAGGAATCTTCCTTAAAAAGTGACATCATTCTGGTGCAAGTGTGAAAAACAGAAGACACTTTTAATCAATAGAAATGAGGAACTCTGTTTAGGTGAGATCCAAAGCAGTTTCTGAATGCAATAATTCTTGAAGTATGCACATCTTTAGGTCATCATGCTTAGTCTGTTGTAGGGCTCTTATCACTAAATTTCTGTACTAATGGATGGGAACATTTTATTCCAAAATAAAGAGCTCAACCCTGGGAACAATCTTACTGTTATTGGAAAAAAACTACAGTAAAAAGTAAAATTAGTAGAGTTGGTTTTTAGCTCAGGAATTCAGTATGTTGCTGCCTTCAGGAATTATGAGCCTATATTATATTGGGAAGAGAAGACCTGTCCAAATATCTATCTAGAGAAAGTTCTAAAATTTCACTAGGCATTTCTGATATAATACCTTTTAAGGGAAACAATCGTGGAGATTTTCCCAGTATGATGGACTTGGCCTCCAATTCAAAGCTCTTGGCATTTGAGAAGCCATTTACAGGATTATTTATATTTAAGGGAAGGTAGCACTTCATTTCTGCCCACATTGCTTTATTCATTTTTACAACTGATTTACAAATCTATTAGAGAAGGAAAATTACATATTTTTTAAATTTTTGTGGACTCCAACAAACTATTTGCTATATTGTTTCATCAGGACCAGTGAGTGTCTTTTATACAACTTGTGATTTTTATGCCTCTCATAACAATAACGCAGCTTAAATATAAAATCAGGCAAGTGAAAAGTTTGTATTTTTAAAACGTGTTTAATATCCATATTTTTGTCTGTAGGGCAAAGCCAAAACAGTCTGGCCTAGTTTCAAGTTACAAATCCATACACCTTTCTTTTTCCCTTTCAGTTAAATGAACAGTGTGGCAACAAAAAGGCTTGGATACCCAAAATAAAACAATTCAGCAACCGCTTAAAGAAATGAAAAACTCACAGTCTGTATTTCTCTTCCAGAGTGATTTAGCCTGGTTTAGTGATGAATTACATGAAAAGTGTAGGTACAATGCTCAGGTACAATGGATGAAGATCAATATATCAGACAGCTATTATTTAATGGATGAGCGGAGGAGGGGAGGGGGAGTCATATTGCAATTTTAAACATTATGATTGATTGAGATTCCTTTTAAAGCAAAATTAAGTACTATAAGTTTTATTTGGGATAGGATTTCTGCTAATGATCAAGAATCAACTAACTGATATATGAAATGAAGATTTCTATCTATCTTTCCAAGTAAGAAATATGGAGAGCAAAAGGCTACAATGTTAGACCTGAGCACTGACATAGACAATCTTTCATATTTTGCATTCAGCTATGGAAAAATAAAGCAAACTCTATCCCAAAATAGATGTGAGAGGTCAACCATTATGCCCAACAAGCTGAAAGCAGCCATATCTTGTCATGGCAGCAGTCATTTCTGCCTATGTATTTTGACAGTTAATATAAGCTGCATTTTGGTGAAAGAGCTACAAGTAACCATGGCACATATGAACCCTGAAAGAAATAGACATGTGAGTTGACTTCTTTTAAGACAAGAAAGCAAATTGAAAACTGGGAGAAGGGAAAAACAAAACAAAACAAAAAAGACATATTATTTTCAAATTTTTTCAGAGGTAATTAACTTTATTGGAAGAAATAGGTGCAATGGATGTGATTCATTAGAAATCTAGATAATCCTGGAAACTGCTAACATTTTATCTCCAGTAAAAGATGCTTAAGTATCAGTTGTTTGTCTAGGAAAAGAAGCAAGAACTATGATTGAGAGTGAAAGAAAAAAGGAAGACACGGTCCTTCAAAGCTTTGACAACATATCATACTGATGAGAAACTCCCATTCTAAAGGTAGTCATATATTTGGAGAAGATTATTTTAAATATGACCATTACGAGCTTTCTTATGGTATCTTCAGTTGTGATAGTGACATATTGCATTTCCTTACTCTTTATACAGGTTCATTAATTCCATTTAAGTATGAGAATCATCTTCTGACTGAATGGTGCATGCACTGTGCTGCTTCAGAAGGAAGGGTCGGGACTCCAAATAGATTTAACAATCAGGTCTTAGTCATCTGATCTGCAAACGTAGCCAGAGGATATCCTCATATTAGTTTACCTACAAAGCCCTTATGTCCAATTTTGCTCTCTCCTCCTAATTCTCTTGACTTTCAAAATGTTTGGCCCCTGACTGCTTCTGTTTGTATTATTACCTATAAGAAATTAAGGGAGGACTGAGAATCATCAGCTGTAAATGAAGAACTGAGGTCTGTACCAGGGTACTTGATCATACAGTACTGCTCAAATAATTTGCAGCAAACATCCTTTTAGCTATTTGCAGGAGTAGCATTTTGCCACAAGTTTCAAGCAACTGGATTCTTCTTTGGTTTTTAAGGTTTTTTTAAAAGAAGATGAAAAAGTAAAGAATATTTTAAAAAACCCACTTCTTAACTGAGAAGAAAATTAAACACAAGACAGAAGATTAGAAAAGTCTGCCTCTTCTACATACACTTCCTTAAAGATGTAAATGCAGCAAATGCATCCAAAACAATGCAGAAAGCAAATATGAAAAAATCAGGAAGGATAAGAACTTTGGCTAAAGAATTTGCTAGAGCTAGCATTTGCGTGCATGTTAAAGAGAGCACAGTTTTCTAAAGGAAACATCAATGAATGGATTGAAGAACTGGGTAGGAAAAGAAAAAAAATTTGGAGAAATTCTACATTTATTCCAAGGGAAGAGCTGACAACTGTCAAATTCCTGATAAAATAGTAACTTTCTTAGGATGCTGAGAGGGGAGAGAAATCTAAGCTCACAGTTGTTATGTAAACGCTACATTGCATTCCTTTCTCATAGATTATGAAGTCACTCTAAGGAAAAATTGCTGCCACACTGACTTGCTATTTAATTCATCTTGTATCCAAAAAACATTTTTTTTTTTACTAAAGATGAAATTATTTGGGATAACATGCTAATGCTGGTGCTGTCAATAGGCAGGCACTGCATTCTCTTGTAGAGTGCAAAAATCCTATATCAACCTTCAGTGCAACCTCATACCATTGACCTATGTGGTTTCTTTCCCTTCCCTCCAATGAGATGTAGTCTTACAAAAAAGAAAAAAAAATTAAATATTGACAGTGGACTGTCTCCAGCCTCTTTACCCTGCCACCAAAACCACATTTCTTCACACTAAGTGTGTGCACCCTGCATCATGGAACCGCACTCTGGGCCTGTAGTGTTTGGAAGTTCACGGTACATGGAACCATCTTTTTCCTTTCACTGCCCAGAGCAGATAGTGCCTTTGCAATTGCTTAGCACTAGACCAACCAATCTTCTTTTCCTTGGCTACTTAGCTTAAGTTGCCATAATCCTTGCTGAGAATCAATGATGCCTTGCTCTACGGATGGGATAAGAATGCAAGAGAAAAACAAAGAACCTGATCCTGGTTTCTTGGAGCCATTTTGTGGACTTCTTGCCAATCCCAAAGCTGCATCTCAAAACATGTCTGACTCTCTGTTTCCTTCTGCAGTTCCAGTTATATATATATGTATTGGCCTATTGTTCCTGCTCAGTTTGAAGAGCTGTTATTAGAAGATCCAGAAGTTGAGGCGACAGCAGCTCCAGCTGGGCTGCTTGTTGATACAGATTTGCGGATGTGAGGAAGCAAGTAGGGGTCACATGCCAATTGTTGGACATCTATCCGATCTTCCTTCCTATATGCCAGACAACGCCTAATAAATGCCTAAAAGATAATGAAAGACAAGGAGAAAATAGGTACCAGAAATGAAAATTGGTACTTTCCCCCTTTTGTAAAGGGAAGAAATTAGTAGCACTATCAAAAACAAATCAAATTTGTATGTTAACGAAGTGTTATAGCAAATTAAAGTTATTGAAAAATTTTCCTATGTTATATGAAATTTGTCCCAAATAGATTTTTCCAGGTCAAGTTTTCATTTCTGATACAGGCATTCCTCCTAAAAATCTGATTGAAAGGCAGCTATTCAACATTTATTTCAGCTTCCCTACATTTATTTCACTGGTTCTTTATTTTAAAGAATTTAGCTCAATGGAAGAAAGATAAGCAGATAACAAGTTTATGGAATGCAAGAACATTTCCACCGCCCCGTCCAGTCAGAAGTAGGTGATAAGCAATTCAAATGGTCAATAGACTCAAAAATTCAGTGCTTTTTCTTCCAATAAGAAAATTAAACAAATCCCTAAAAACAGACTAATCCTATTCCCCTGTGCCAAATATAACTCTTTTTACCTTTGCTTCTGGCGTTACCACTGGCTTAGGAGGAAACTGTACTTCCGTAGCTTTAAGGATTGTGTTTTCTTGCAGAATATCTTGCTGAGATTGGTTGTGACCAAAGGGCTGCAGAGGAAGAGAAAAAGTGCAAGAAAGGGTTACAAGGATGACTACAGAACTAAACATTTCTAGGAGAAGAAAATGAGGGAGCTATGTATTTAGCTTTGAGAAAAGATGAAAAAGAAGGGATATAAAAACATTCTGCTCTATTGAAAAGGATCATACAGAAGGCCATTCACTATTGTCCAGGTATGGAATAATGGTCAAGTTTTTGTAAGAAACCTGAATGGTAGGAACACCTCCTAATAGTAAAAGCAGTTCAATAGTGGAACCAATTAACAAGAAAAATCATGGCTCTCCTTTGCTGGATGTGTTCTAGGCAAAATTTGGCCATTATCTATGGAGAATGCTTTACTTAAATTTCTTCACTGATAGTGAATTGCATTTGAAGTGTGAAACAAAACTCCTAGCTGTAATCATTGATCAAATTTCAAGTATATTTTTTCAGAAATCCTCTCATTTTCCTTTATATCATATCTCCTTTCCCAAATTTAATCTGACATTCCTTTATGAGTTAGATAGCCAATCAAGATTTTTTAAAAAATATTACATTTCATGAATAAAAATAAATGATTGAAGTCTTCAAAATATTCATATTGTTGTTTTATATATAATGTAGATCTAACAGTTTTAACAATGGAAGTGTTAATGTTAGTATGTATTACTTATAACTACTGGCAATCCTTGGTATTAATGGCAAAATACAAATTTGTTAAATTCAGAAACTTTAATATGTAAGGACAGACATTTTTAACAGAATCTATTTGCACAAATTTAAGTTATATCAGCAGGATAGAATATGTGCTTTAACACTTAAACCAGATGTTAAGATTTTTAGAAACCTGTAGCTCATGAAAGTTTATACTTTTTAATAAAATTTGTTAGATACAAAATGTATCAACCACACTCTTCCTAATTTTAGGAACTGTAATTGAATGCACATAAGACTTAGGCTAAAGTGACTGAATATTTTTTGCAATACCTTAGTTGCCCTTCCACTTACTTTTCTTCCATAAAGACACTGGTAAAAGATAACTCCTACTGACCAAACATCCACTTTATTTGAAATCTTTGGAGGCTCTTTTCCAACCACAAAACATTCAGGCGGCAGATACCTGAAGAAGAAAGAGCAATAGCTACGTTTATTTTAAATGCCCATTTTTTTCACCATTAACCATTTATGTCACAGAATGTATTTCACCCAAGGTCTATTACTGAATTTCATAAGGATAACCCCCCCCCTTTTTTTTTGCTTATCAGGGAATGTTCTGGTTTTATATGGCATACACTGAAACAACCACTATAAATTTCCATTAACTTTTGTTGTTATTGCAGAAATAGCAGCAAGATACCAATTTGCTTTAACTTGCTTCTTCGATTTAAAGTTGAATAAAATGTCTCTACTTCAACTCTCTATTAGAACAATTCTGAAACAATAAAAAATCAAGCATAGGAAATCAGCTGGTTTTTTTAATATATGTCCAATTACTGAAATAATGATACAAACATTACAGTTATTGCCAAATTTCCTATACTTCCCAGTATGCAAATGCTGTGGATTATATGCCACACTTCTGTAAATTCAACCTATGGGCTCCAAAGATGTTCTTCACACCTGTTGTACATCAATGGATCTGCATTTTCTGGAGTGTTATTTATAATATTATAACCAGGGCTAACATTACAATTTGGGTGATAAAGGATAAACAGCAAGTATTCTCAAATATGTTGCTTCAACTGATTTGTTGGCTTACAAGGAAAGGACACTATACCCCAAGTACATATCCTCAAGTACTCTTTAGTCTGACCACATCTTACAGTATTGCTTACTTGTTCAGGTCAGGCAAAAGATCATCCATCTTATATTTCAAGTAAGCTACCACGACCAGAACACTTCTGATTTGCTTTTCTTTGGAAGTGCATGGTATATCAGTGGCCAGCTATAATGTTCACCTTATTACCCATTCAGGATTCTCAGACACTGTGCCCTTCAGACAGCTGCAGTCAAATATGTGCAGAATGTGGATAAAATGTTCTGAACTTGAAATGGAAATTATGAGTATTTCAAGCTTGGAACAAACTATCCAGTATTCTGTAATTTTCATCTCAGATATAATAGGGCCTTTTAAAAGGAAATACTGGGATATTGAATTAAGTTGTTATTCTCTCCATTTTTTGTTCCAGGTCTACAAATTTAGATGTGGTAATAAGCTATACTGATTTGCCTACCTACCAGCTAGTCTAGAGAAAAATATTCATGATTATTATTTTTATTATTTTTTCAAATTAATTTCCATAGTAAAAATATACAAAAATAAGCACATCTTTTGCAATGATTTTTCCCTTAAATATTCCCAGAATAATTTTTCTGTTGTCCTGAGATGTCCATAGTTTGGAAATGAGGAAAGAGGTGGTTTTTTTCATATATTCAAATAGGTCTTGGAAAATCACTAAGGATTCTGCTATAAATTTTACAAAGAAGATCCCTTAAATATTTAGATGTGTCTAAGCTTTTGAAATGTGAAGGTGATAAGCTGCCTGGGAAAGCCAAGGGAAATCATCAAAACTATAAAAAAACCCCAAAAGTTAGAATATTTTGGAGATGCGATGTGACACCTGGAAAAATGCAGCATATTTCATTTAATCCTCCAGGGAAAGATTGAAGGCAAATGAGTTCTAGGCAGAAGAAGAACATCATTCTTCAAAATCTAAGGGACTGTTTTTGACAAAACTCAGCAGCACTTTTTTGTGTGGCTGTGATAAAATAGGATCGCCAACATCCAATGACGGATATGGCACAAGAAGAATCTTTTGAAAAATCTTTTCAATATGTCAGATTGTTAATTGAGTTGGAAACTAAGAATGTGCAAAACTCAATTATTTAGGAATAGAGTATTCTGAGGTTCTCTAGAGAACTCAGAATATACATTCTAGAGAACTATTTTCTAAGTTGTTTTGCATACTAAGATATCTAATTTCCTCTAAAAACTGATTTTGATATAGTAATCAAATATACTGTCCTCATTATTTCTCTTACTTTTCAAAAACCTTTTGGAAAAATGTATGTTTTTCTGTTTTTCCTCAAGTTTTAATAACATGTATTTTTAAAATATTATGGACTGTGCAAGACAAAAAACAGATTATATACCCACCAGTATGTACCAGCTCCTTGAGATGTCAGCTCCATGCCATCAACTGAATTGTAACTGTCATCGTCCATGATTTTTGAGAGGCCAAAGTCAGTGATTTTAATTTCACCACAAGCAGTACCATTTACCAAGAGGATGTTTCCTGGGGAGGAAAAGAAATTGAAGTTGAACAGGCTTATATAAGGTGGATAGAATAGCAAAATAATTCTTTTCAATCAATGTGATACCTTGTTGTATTAACCTAAAAGGTAAAAAAATGCACCGGCTTCTTTCCCAAAACTTAATGTAGATATTTTTTCATGTCCAAGAGAAACTCTCCTTAGATGTAATGTTACAGGATAAACTAATAGGTGAACGGAAATGGCACATAATAATAATTAAAAAAGAAATTGTGGCTATCAAACATCAAATATGCTAATAAAATCTCACACTTGCTTTATATGGATAATCTGTAGCTTTGTGGAAAAACAGAAACCATTATCAGTCATGGATAAATTACTTTAAGGATTTTTAGCACAAACACAGCAATGGAACTTGGCCTAAAGAAATGTACTACAGTAGCAATAAATTGAAATAAAATCATGAATAGTAATGGAATTAAAAAAGTGAAACTATCAGGAGCCATCATGAAGAAGCCTACAAGTATTTTACAGTTGGATAACATCGAACATGAACAAGTTAAAATGTGATTAGTAACTAATACATCCAGAGTGAAAAAAATGCTGAAGATGATGGAAACACTATCAAAATCATTATTATCTGGACTATACCATGATGTGATATACTGTTGGAATTTTAACTGGATAGTTTGGACTACAAAACAAGAAAACTTGATTATTTATTATTAGTTTTATTTTTACTGTTATATTGATATTATATACCTGCCCTGCAGAAATGGAGGTAGAGTTTACCTCAAGTCAAACTATTGAAGAAAAAAAACATGCACTGGCTGATTATTTAAAAGAAAGCCAAGGACAAGCACTGATGCAAATTAAAAAGTGGACCTTAATGAATGTTCAGAAAACAAAATATGAGTATCAAAATAATATAATAAAAACAAATATAATGCAATCAAGCAAAAGCATTATATGGCCAATTTCTACATAAGATCAAAATGGATAAGGATAAAACCTGGCAATAGCATAAAACTGGAATATTAAAGAGACGTCTGATTGGTGCTGCGGCGATTCGGATGGGGAAATAGCGGGGCTCCTCAGAGCCACGCGAAAATCCCACCTGTCAAGCCGCCGCCAGCAGGTTTGCGGACCTACCCTTCCTGAAGGGACAGGGGATTAGAGAGGGACCCCTCGGATGGCCGAGAGGAATGGGCAGGTTCCTTGGGGCCGGAGAATTACCCTCTTGCTTCGGCGGCAGCCATGGCGGCTGCGGCAACCAGGACAAGCAAAGTGCAGGAGGAGATGCAGGAACAAGGTGTTTGAGTGCCGGGTGAGTAGAAGGCGAGCCCAGGCGAGAACAGCCTTCAAATAATTGGTTATTAATAATGACCTGGCCCTAATAGCGGCTAAGAACTAAATGGGCAAAGGATTCAAAACAATTAACAAAGAGAAGACCCATTAAAGAACAATGGTACCTACTAATTGCTTTTGGAATTAATGTTCCTTTGGATGGATTTAAAATTTGATATTTTCCTGGTTCTTAATGAGAATGGATTATCTTTGAAGAGGGAGAGGGAGAAGAGGAAATAAGCAGAATGTCTTTTTAAAGCTATGAGAAATAACAAGCGGAGGAAGGCAAAATGGTTGCCTGCTGAGAAGAAGTGAAAGTGCAAATTGTGGATTTCTTGCTATTTAAAGAAGAAACTTTCTCTCGTTTCCCAAATTGGATTATTTTGAAGAAAAACTAAGGCGGCTTGATTTTAGATGTATTTAAACTGTCTTTGGACTACTTATGGACAGTTGGAAAGAAGAAATTAATTGGAACAATTAAAATTGCTGATTAATGGCATGGCAACAAAAGGGAAGGGCATAGCAACAGAAAAAGAGATGATGATACCATATATGGAACACAAAAGAATTAAATCCTTTACTCTTTATAAACTTACTGATATTGGAACTGAAAAGAAAAAAAAGGTTTGGACAGATTGGAGAAAGTGGAATATACTGGTTAGCAAAAAGTACTACAGTTTAATTAAAATGGATGTAAATGCTTTCTATATAATCGATGTCTAAATAATGTAAGAAGGAGATTTCCTCTTTCTCTCTTTTTATTTTTTTATTTTCCCTTTCTTTTATTATTCTCTTATTTTATTCCTCTTTTTTCCCCCTTTCCTTCTTTGAATCTTTCTTTTTGATCTCTTTTGCCATACTTTTATTTTTTTTCTTCTCCCTTTCTCTTTCCCTTTTTTTTTTACTTTTCATTATTATTATTGAGAGAAGTGATTCTCAAGGAGGGAAAAATGTGATTATAGAAAAACTATAAGAAATATGAAGATTATGAATGAATTTTTGATTATTATAAGAATTGCTGATAGATTTAACGATTACAGACAATTGTTACTTTAAAATGGTTTAAAATATTGTTCTTTATAGAAAATAAGAAAACATGAAACTTTGAATATTTACAAGAATTATTTATAGATTTTATGATTATTTTTAAAGTGAGAAATGTCGTTATAGAAAAACTACAAAAAATGCGAAGACTTTGAAAGATTTTTTTAAAATATTAATAAAAGTTACAGCAAATTGATTTTAGAGTGGTTTAAAATGTTGTTTTTTTATAGTAAATAAGAGAATGGGAATGAATTTTTGAATATTCAGAAATTCAGAAAGAGCCGGATTAGCGTAGGGGGCTAATGCCTCCTACTAAAGTCAGCAATTAACATCCAGCTGCCTGAAATTTCTGCGAGTTCAATCCTAGCCAGGCTCAAGGTCGACTCAGCCTTCCATCCTTTTTAAGGTGGGTAAATTGAGCACCCAGTTTGTGGGGGCAATAAGCTGACTTTGTATAAATATACAAAAGTATAAAGGCTATTGCTTAACGCACTGTAAACCTCCCTGAGTCTCCGGAGAAGGGCGGCATATAAATCAAATTTATATATATATATATTAATAAGACTTGTTTATAGATTCTATAATTATAATAAATCCTCTTTCTCCCATGAGCCTTCAGTGTTTCAACAAAGAGGTCTGTAGAAAACGTAGCAATGATGATGGAATAATGTCCACTATAACTAGGTGTTGGATGCTGGACCACTACATTAGGGCGGGGTTGGACTCTCTTGCAGCGCACATAGATCGAACATTCAGGTAAGATCCAATGTTCAATCTCCTGTGCGCTGCTTGGAGAGTCCAAGCAATGGGATATACCCAAGCTAAGTATCCCTAGGGCAGGAGTCCGAGCGGCCCAGGTGTTGTTCGCCCGGTAGAACCTGCTGCAGGACTCTTCTGCCAAACGAGCCTCGGCCAAGGCAAAAACGTCCAACTTGTAATTTCTGATAAAGGTAGTGGGAGAAGCCCAAATTGCAGCCCTGCAGATCTCCAATATGGAAGCCTGAGTAGCCCAGGCTGCCTGGTGGCAGCACTACGAGTTCAATGCGCAGTGATATTTCTAGGCACTGGAGTAGCTTGGTGTTCAAAAGCCATTGTGATGCAAGCTTTGATCCATCTCGCAATTGTAGATGGGGTAACTTTCTTCCCCATGGTAAAAGGCTGGAATGATATAAATAGTGATTCAGACTTCCTGAATGGAGTGGTCCTATCAATGTATTTGCGAAGTGCCCTATGAGCGTGTGCCAACGTCGTTCTCTAGGATGTGCTGGATCAGGGCAAAAATTAGGTAAAACCACCTCCTGTGCCCTGTGAAACCAAGAATTGACTTTCGATACGAAAGTCGGGTCCAACCTGAGGACCACCCTGTCGGAGTGAAAGATGCACAGATCTCTACGTACCGACAGTGCTGCCAGTTCGGAGATCCTCTGCGCAGACGTGATTGCTATCAAGAAGGCGACCTTGAAGGTAAGTATTCTGAGGCTGACGGATCCTAAAGGCTCGAACGGAGAAGACGTGAGCACTTGTAGGACGAGGGGCAAGTCCCAGGAAGGATACCTATGGACTGGAGGAGGCCGTAAGTTAGCAACCCCTCGAAGAAAACTCCTCACCTTGAGGTGTTGAAAGAGAGGGATAGGACCCTCTCCATGTAGAATAGTCGCTAAGGCTGCCACTTGTCTGCGGAGTGTGTTGGCAGTAAGTCCCCGTTTGAATCCTGAGTGCAGGAAACTCAAGATGTCCGGAAGGGAAGCTGCCCTGGGAGGAATATGCGATTTTCGGCACCAGTTAGAGAACATTGACCAAGTGGCATCGTAAATCCTGGTGGTAGATGGACGATGAGAGGCCTGGATGACCGAAGTGTCTTCGCTCGAGAATCTGGAGTTCCTCAGGATTTCCCACTCAATTGTCAGATGGTCAGTTGGAGTGACTGGGGCTCGGGATATTGAACTGCCCCCTGGCTCAGGACAATCCTGTCTGGTGGAATCCTCCATGGGTGAGACACTGACAGTGACACTAGGTCCTCAAACCATACCCTTCTGGGTCAGTGCGGAGCCACCAACAGAATTTTTGCCTGCTTGTCCAGAAGCTTCCGGAATACCCTCGGTAGTAGAGGTGTTGGAGGGAATGCATATAGGAGACCTCAAGGCCAGGGCGCCCGAAGAGCATCTGTCGCTTCTGCCCCAGCGTCGGAAATCTGGAAAAGAACTGTGGTAGGTGAGTGTTCTTTGGGGTTGCAAACAGATCCACTCATAGTTGGCCGAATCTGGTCATCAGTTGGTGAAACAGGTCTGGATGGAGACGCCACTCAGAGTGGTCGACGGTTGTTTGACTCAACCAGTCCGTCTGTTCCTTGTGTGTGCCTGAGATATGATCCGCCTGGAGGGAGAGCAGGTGTGATTCCGCCCAGAGGCCAAGGCTCGCTGTTTCGGACATCAGGTCCTTGGACCGGGTGCCTCCCCGCCTGTTCATGTGTGCCTTGGCGGTGACATTGTCGGTTAATAACAACATGTGACGGTTGGTTAGCGAGAGGTGGAAATTTATTTATTTTATTTTATTAATTTGATTTATATGCCACCCTTCTCCGGAGACTCAGGGCGGCTTACAATGCATTAAGCAATAGCCTTCATACTTTTGTATATATTTATACAAAGTCAGCTTATTGCCCCCACAAACTGGGCCCTCAATTTACCCACATTAGAAAGGATGGAAGGCTGAGTCGACCTTGAGCCCGGCTAGGATTGAACTTGCAGAATTACAGGCAGCTGGATGTTAATTGCTGCCTTTAGTAGGAGGCATTTGCCCCCTACGCTACTCAGCTTGGCGCCGGTCAGAGGCCACAAAGGCACGACGTGGTCCAAAGCCCCAGCGGCCGCACTATCCCAGGCGGCCACCAGGTCTTCAGCCGAGTCATGAGCCAAAGTCTCAGGAAATGGCCCAAGGTCCATCTGGAACCTATCTGGTTCCATCAGGCGCCTGGGGTGGAACCACCTAGTCGGTTCTGCCTTCCTGCAGCGGGGTATAGCAGTTAGAAAATCCAGTCGAAGGAGAGAGTGGTCCAACCATGACAAGGATTCGATGACCATATCCCCTATATCAAGGCCACTCGACCACTGACCAGAGACAAAAACTAAGTCCAGGGTGTGTCCGCCTGTGTGAATGGGGCTGTGAATTAACTGAGTCAGGTCCATGGCCATTATGGAAGCCATGAACTCCCGAGCCACCTCAGACGTTTCACCGACGGATGGCAGATTGAAATCCCCCAAGACTAGAAGTCTGGGGGTATCAACCGCCACCCTGGCTATCACATTGAGCAGCTCAGGCAGGGCTGTTGCCACGTGGCAGAGAGCCAGGTACGTGAGCAACAAACCCATCTGAACTCCGCAACGCCACTTCACAAGGAAGGACTCACACCCGAGTATCTGAGGTACAGTGGACTCCCTTGGATCAAGATCTTCTTTTAATAACCGCCACCCCCCCGCCCCTGCCCTGAGCTCTCGGCTGATGGAATGCACGGAAGCATGGTGGGCATATATCCACGAGGGGAACTCCCCCCTCCTGGCCCAACCAGGTCCGCTCCCCCCTCCTGAACAAGATCACAAATGAAGATTGAATCAAAATGTCATCTAGGTAACACTGAAGTCTGATTGGGCGAGCCCGCAGATGGGCTGCCACCACATCCAAGATCTTTGTGAACGTCCTGGGGGCAGAGGACAGGCCGAATGGAAGGGCCCTGTATTGGAAGTGTTGTCCTGCGTAACAGAATCTGAGATATTTCCTGTGTGAAATCCGAATTGGTATGTCAGGTAGGCTTCTTTTAGATCTATGGATGTAAGCAGATCCCCCTGTCTGATGCAATTTATAATAGAAGTTAAGGATTGCATCTTGAATCTCTTGTATTTGATGTGTTTGTTGAGTCTTTTTAGATCCAGTATTCCCCTGCAACCTCCTGATTTCTTGGGAACCAGAAAGAGGATCGAATAGAAACTGACACCCTTCTGCAAGACAGGCACCGGATCTATTGCCTGGATGGAAAGTAGATGAAGGATCTTGGCTTCCATCAGAGACCTCTTAGTGGCATCTCTGGGAAGAGTGCAAGAGATGAATCTCCTTGGAAGGAGGGATGAAAATTCCAATGTGAGACCAAGCCGGACGGTTTGCAGAGCCCAGGCATCAGTTGTGATGAGCTCCCATTGGGCTGAGAACCTCATGAGGCGGCCTCTAATGGGAACCTATGACTGGGAGTCATTTGAACCTGCGGTAAGGTCTACCGCCGGCCCCTTGAAAGAGTCTCCTAGACTGGGTTGTCTAGACCTGTCCCTGATCTGAGCTCTATCCTGGGATCGGTCTGAAGATGGGGAGTAAGTCCTCTGATAGGTTGGGGCAGAGTAACTGCCCTCCGCCCCACGAAAGGATTGCCTGCGATAATATGGAGAGTATCTCTTGTTGGTCCTCCTGTGAGACAGGGGAAGTACCTTCCTTTTATCCTTGGTCTCTACCAAAATGGGATCTAACACATCACCAAACAAATTATTGCCCTGAAAGGGAGCAGACACCAATTTCCATTTGGATTTCATATTGGCTTGCCAATGGCAAAGCCATAACAACCATCTGGAAGTCACTTTAGAAGCCAGGGCCCTGGAAGCGAATTTAGCTGCATTAAGAGTTGCATCAGCAGAGTATTCTGCTGTAGCAATTAATTTGTTGATGTCCTGGTGTAATCTGACATCTCCAGGGGGAGCCCTTGCCTGCATTTGGCGCAGCCACAGGAGGGAAAGAAGCTGCCGTGGCTGATCTGATCGCCCAGGCAACTGCTTGATGTGTCTTACAAACTGACATCTCAGCTTTCCTATCCTTGGTCTTTAGCCCTTCTGCAGAGTCTGAGGGGAGAATATTGGAAGATGCTAGATTGGCAAAGAAAGTATCTATTGTAGGCAACTTAAGCATGTCCTCTACCTCCTGTTCTACAGTGTACATCTTTTTGTCTAATCCGCTGGGATTAGACAAGGACCCAGGTTGAAGCCATTGCTTCTTGATAATGTCTATGAATAATCTGGGAGAAGGAACAGTGTCCTGGGTAGTGACCGGTTCTGTAAATAATCAAGCATGGGGATCCTGCTCAGCTGAGTGGTCAGATGCCCCAGCCACAACTCCTAGATTAGCAGTGGTTTTGGTCTTGTATAACAAGGTCTTGAACATGCTAGGGTTGAAAAGGCCAGTGAAGGCTGGTTTGTCTGGAGATCTGCCTTCATCTTCGGAAAGATCATGATCTGCGAATTCTTCCTCCTCCCCAGTATAAGACCATTCACTGCCCTGAGAATCATGAGGTGAGTGAGGGACCCCGGAATAAACCCTATCCTGGTGGGCCTGGTGTACATTGGGAGTGGTACCAGCTGAGGTGGGAGCAGGGATGCCCCTCCTTAGGAGGGCAGAGTCTATGCCCTGTGCAATGGTCTGAGCTAACAACTGGCAGAGTTCCTGGGAAAGAACAGGGGCCTGATTTACCTCAGGGCGGAGCCCCGCCGCTGTAGGGGTGAAAGCAGAGGTGGGATGCTCCCAGTTCGCACCGGATCGCAAGAACCGGTAATAAAAAAATTTAATAGTTCGGAGAACCGATAATAAGATTGGCTGGTCATGCCTCCAAACCGGTTCCCGGCCTGGTCGCTGTTCTTACCCTGTCCATTCCCAATCTATTGCTGCTTCCTGAGTCCCAGCTGATGGCTAGAGGGAAAAAAATGTTTAAACTCTTGCCACGGGGTTTCAAAGGGCTGCTCTACAGCTGATCAGTGTTAAAAGAAAACAAATGAGTAGACCGGTGCCTGAAAAAGTAGAAAAAAACAGCCCCTTTCAGCTTCAGGTTAATTACCACAAGTTGAGTAGATCGGCATCCTGACTCTCAGCTGATTTGCTCTCAGCTGTTTTGCTCAGGGCTCTCTGCTCTGCAGCTGCAAAGGGAGCTGGAGCAATTTTTTCCCCCCTAGCTATCCTTAAAAGCGAAACTTGAAAGTAAAGCAGGGTTTTTGCTGCAACGTGACAAAATGAGGCACAGAGAGATTTCTTTTTCTTTTTCCTCACCAAAAAAGATAGGTGCAAAACTGCAAACAATGGGAAATTTAGGGCAAAAGAGGAGAGTTCAAGTTTTTAAAACACAAAAGAAAAAAAGCTCTATTTAACTAGGGAATTGTAATAATTGAGATACTATTAATTGTATATTGTGCTGAAAGCAGAAATAGTTAAGTTGTGGTTTGGAGCAATATATGGGGGAAATTATTTGGTTTATTACTATTGGTAAATATAATTAATTGATTTGTAAGAAATTGGATTGCATGGAAATAATTGGAATATTCATGTTCATATTAATATACAAAAAATATAGTTATATAACTAATTGATTTATATTAAAATGTTGAATTTGTATTAAACAACTGTAATATTACATAATTAACCAATGTGAGGATGGATATAAAAATAGATGACAATGGGAAGGGGTAGAATATAGAATAGAAGGGAAAAATTGAATTTGATTAAGATTAGAGATGAAGATGAAGGGTAATATTGGTTTTTTAAAAAAATAGATGAGGAATAAATATGGCAAAAAGGAAATATAGAAATTGTAAATGTAATTGAAATGACTAAACACTGTTTAAATTTGAGAACTGGACAAATAATCTGTTCAAAGAAAATACATTGTATGTTTGTATGTGTGTTTCAAATTATTGCTATTTATTCATATTTGTTCTCTTTTATTCTTTAAAGTTTAACAATTCATTCTTTATCTTAATATCTTTATATTTGTTCGGGGTTGGTTTTCTTCCCTTTCATCTTTTTTATTGTACAGCAATCTTCCTCCTCAAACCTACCACCTCTCTCTTTTCTTTCCTTCTTACTTTCTCTTCCCCATCCCTCTTCTTTTCCTCCCTACTTCCTCTTCCTTTCTCCTTCTCCTCCTCTCTTCCTCCCTCTCTTCCCCTCACTCCTACTCTAATTTCCCTTCCCTTCCTTCATCCCTCTCTATTGCTGTATTCTTTTATGTATATGGACTGCTAAGAGGGCCGAAAAAGTTATTTTTGACTGGTCCTCGCACTTTTGACCAGTCCTCGAACTTACGACTGTCCTCACATTTTACGTTTTTTGCCCTATCTTATCACCATGGTGAAGAGAAGCAGTTGTGAAATGAGTGACATGGTTATTAAGAATGCTGCACGGGCATACATGTGAGGATGGTTGTAAGTGTGAGGACTAGTCATAAGTACGAGGACCTATCAGAAATGACTTTTTTCAGCCCTCTGAGTAGTCCCTATACACATAGCCATGGCCACCCGGTCACATGACCAGCTAGCCACGCCCAGTCACATGACCTCCAAGCCACGCCCACAAAATTCCAAGACTGAATGGCTGTGGATGCCGGCGTCCCGATATAGCCAGCTGATACTATCGCTGACTATTGGTGGCAAGTCATTAGCCCCCACAGAGAGGGCTCGCAACTTAGGTGTCCTCCTGGAAGTTGTCTTTAGAAGAGCATATGACAGCCGTGGCCAGGGGTGCTTTTTATCGGGTTCGCCTGATTCGCCAGTTGCGGCCCTTTCTAGATCGGGACTCCTTGCGCACAGTCACTCATGCCCTCATCACTTCCAGTCTGGACTACTGTAATGCTCTCTACATGGGGTTCCCCTTGAAGTGCACACGGAGGCTCCAACTGGTCCAGAATGCAACTGCGCGGATGATATTGGGAGTGACATGGCGCTCACATGTGACACCACTCCTATACAAGCTGCACTGGCTTCCGGTGGTCTTCCGGGTGCGCTTCAAGGTGTTGGTTCTTACCTTCAAACTCCTCCATGGCTTAGGACCTGGGTACCTACGAGACCACCTTCTGCAACCGATAACCTCCCACCAACCAGTACGCTCCCACAGGGTAGGCCTTCTCAGGGTGCCATCACTAAAGCAATGCCGACTAGTGGTTCCCAGAGAAAGAGCCTTTTCTGTTGGGGCACCTACCCTTTGGAACAGGTTACCCCCAGGGATACGAATGATCCCAGATCTTCGTACTTTCCGTCGTGCAGTTAAGACCTTTCTTTTTCACCAAGCCGGTCTGGCATAAATCTTTTCTAATTTTTTTTAAATCTTTATGCTGAAGATTCTAAACTGTTGAGCCAAACTGGCTTAATTATTTATATTCACATTCTATATGTATGTCATTTTAACTGTTCACTGCCCTGAGTCCTTCGGGAGAAGGGCGGTATAGAAATTGAATAAATAAATAAATAAAAATAAGCCACGCCCACAGAACTGGTAGTAAAAAAAATTAGAACCCACCCCTGGGTGAAAGTATCTGAGGGAGCTGACCTCCTAGGTACTGGAATGACTCCCTGGTCAGATGAGGCCAGTTCTGATATCGGAATAACCTTCTCAGCACTTTCAATTAATTCAGTTGGAGGATCTGTGGTAATATATGGAGACCAATTCAATTTATCTTTGTTTGAAGCAGAAAGAGGAGTATCCTGAATTGGAGGAATATTAGGCTCTGGGTGAACAATGACAAGGCCTAGGCCTGAGGAGGCTTCTGCCTGCTTTTTTTGCCTTCGCAAATTGTTTCTCTAAAGCTTGTTGCCTTCTTTCTGCATCCTTATCAACAGCTGTGGAAGAAGAGGCCTTGGATCTGGTGGAAGGCCCAGGCTGAGCCCCAATTGCCTTACTATGATCTGAAGACATAGCTTTCTTAGAAGCAGAAGAATGGGATGTAGTATTTTTGGAGTGAGAGGAGCTGCGATCCGCCATCTTGGAATGACAAGAGAAAAAACAATTCAATCAGAAAGGCTTATTAGGGCAATGTATTATGATGATGATGATATTATTCCTCACTCCTGTATTGGTAAATATGGCGCCAAACTGACACAATAGTTTGTAAGCGCAATTTTCCACTGCTGTTAGGTATTAGGCGGAGGCTGATCAATGACCAGTTCTAATAATGCTATGAGAAAAAGCAGCAGTATTCAAATGGTGCGGGACAGACACAACAGGCCCCAAACCACAAAAGGCAATAGCAGTAAATCAGCCAGAAATGCTAGGCCCGATCGCTAAACTCATGTGGCTCCTTGCTGTGTTTCCGATAAAGAAAGACTGCTAATTAACGATCCCAAGATAGTTTCTGAGGCATTTGAGGCTTTTTGCTGTGTTTCTGAGCTGTTAGGAGCCTAATTTGCCTTTAAAAGGATTGCCTCCGCTGTGCTGTTAATGGCGGCAATTAAGATCGGCCCCTGAGGCAAGAGATTAGCTCTGGAGCTCCTGACGGTCCCGCTGTAAAACTTCAGGCTGTTAGTGTTAAGCTTTAAGAGAAAAGGGAGAAAGAGACTTCTTCTGTGGCTGGCAGAATATTTTAAATGATTTTAAAGAATTTTTCTAAAACTGAGAAATTTAAAGCAAGTCTGTTTAGGCCGACTGAGTTGAAACACTGAAGGCTCATGGGAGAAAGAGGCATGGCTAGGCAAATTCAACTCAGTCTCTGGCCAACCAAGCTAAAGTTGAACCCATTGCTTGGACTCTCCAAGCAGCGCACAGGAGATTGTCAATTACAAAAAGCAACGCAGCTTAGATCTGCAATGTAATATGCCAATACTAGTTTAGTGATGGCAAAACTATGACACCTGTGTCCAAGTTGACATGCCACAGCATTTTGGTGACATACCAGCATTCACCAACACTGTTCTGTCCTCGTCACACAAACACACACAAACACTCAGACAGTCGGGGGTTAAATAAACTGGCAGGCAACCAATTAGTCAGATAAGACGCTTGGCAGTAATCCCAGCAGCTGCTTGCCAAGACCTTTATCAACCTAAAAGAAAATACACATCACAACAAATTGTCCAGAAATAAAGCTGAAGCCGAAATGCAGGAATAAATCTGAAGACTCTATGGGATTTACTAGTTTTGTCCGTCACAGAGTTGAATGCTTAACTCCTCCCCTTTTATAGCCTATGAGGTGTGGTCCAGTGAGTCAGCTAATCATGGGCACGCCTTTTCTTCTGTTGCGCGTGCCTGTCTCTGCGACACTGGTGAGGGTCCAGCCAAAACTCATTACCCTCATCACTGTCCAGCTGTGGCTGCGGGGACGTGCTTGGCTCTGGGCTTGGCTCTTGCCCTTCGGTGTCCTCCGGAGGCATTGCCAGAGAGGAGGGTCCTGGAGAAGGAGGCCTTGCCAACTCCTCTCCCTCACTCTCAGAGACCTCTCCTGCTGATGACACAGGCTCAGGCAACGGAGCCACAACAAACACCTGACAACTATTCTTGAAAACACACCTTGTTCTTGTGCAATTTTTGCGGCTGAGGAGGCCATGTGTAGTAAATAGGGTATCTTCTTGTGTTTCTTTGGACATCTGAAGGCTGTGTGCACAAGAGCTATATTCTGAAAATCAGGTCAGAACGGGATATGCTTTTATGCAGCTTTCAGAGGCTGCAAAAGAGCATTTTTGAAGCCAATTCAAGAATGAAGGCCTCATGCGACCTAGAGCAGCCTCACATAAGCTGCAGGGGCCTGCAACAACAACAACAACAACAACAAAGATATTGCCTGAAGGTAAGTGACGCAATCAGATCCTGGAGAGTGCTGACTGCAAGATAACCATCCCTTGGGAAATGGTACAAGGTGGCCTTTTTGACTGGCAGCAGTGCCCTAGGATTGAAGTCGATTCATTTCAGGCCCAGCCTTGGTGCAGCTGCTGAGTGTTACTGTTCAGAATGGCTTTGATGGGATGGGGGATATACAATTATTTCTCTCTTTTTGTTGGGACACAACAGTAGATTCAAGGCATTTCCAAAATTTTGACATGCCAAGCCCATGTCTTGGGAAGAACTCTTTGTATGAAGGCCAAGACCAGCTAAAGAACCGATAGCTGTGAATTCACAGCATAGATACTGAATATTTTCATTTCCAAACCAGACACCCTATTCTCTGCCTTCTCCTAAGAAAGAACAAAGTTTCCTACCACAAAAAGAATTAAAACAAAGAATAATTCAACTTCTAGAACAGGATAAAAACAACCAAATAAGTAATAGCATAGCATTTAGACATATATACCACTTTACAGTGCTTTACAGCCCTCTCTAAGCGGTTTACAGAGTCAGCATATTGCCCACAACAATTTGGATCCTCATTTTACCCTACTCGGAAGGATGGGAGGCTGAGCCAACCTTGAGCCTCATGGGAATTGAACTGCCAAAGTGGTGGCAGTCAGCAGAAGTAGCCTGTAATACTGCATTGTAACCACTGCACCACCATGGCTCTAACACATTGGCAGTAAGGTTACTATTGAAGCACAAGTATTACAAGATACAAATACTGTAATAACAAATATAAGCACCAGCTTACTGGAAGAAAC
This sequence comes from Coluber constrictor foxii, assembly GCA_038048745.1. Taxonomy (NCBI): domain Eukaryota; kingdom Metazoa; phylum Chordata; class Lepidosauria; order Squamata; family Colubridae; genus Coluber; species Coluber constrictor. The sequence continues at coordinate 81,223,441 of CM075961.1, forward strand.
AAATCAACTAATGTGCAGAAATATATCAAGAATGCAACTTAAGGAGGTGGATAAGAATTAAAGAGAAGGTGGAACAAATGCATTTATAATAGCAGAAAAAACTATGGAGAAAAGAGCAAGGAAAATCAAAAACTGATCAGCTCTAGGTAAAGATGAATTGCATGATGTAGGATTGAAATATCTAACTGGTTTACACCCATTCATTGCTAAACAGTTTAACAACAAGGTGCAGAGTGGTGAAATTAAAAAATACATCTGGTAAAACCTATGTGATAACGAAAGTTCCAGCAAGAGGGGCAGCATCAGGCAACTATAAACCAATTATCTACTTAGCAATAACTTTCAGATTGCATCTGTGTGGTAACTGATGCAGTCCAATAGCATCTAGTTGAAAACAAGCTCTTTCCACTTCAGCAGAAAGGAAACTGCCCAAACAGCAGAGGAACAGAACTTCAGCCCCTAACTGACAAGATGATTTTGGAAACCGCAAGACAAGGAAGATCAACTGGAATGTAGCTTGGATTCATTATAAGAAGGCATTTGACTTCCTGCCATATGATTGAATAATCAAGTGCCTGGAAATAAGTGGAATCAGTAGAAACATTAGAAGCTTTGTACAAAGATCAAAGGGACAATGGAAGACATAGTTGCTGGTCAATGGTTTAGATTAGGACAGGTTAATATCAAATGAGGAATCTTTCAAGGACTCACTACCACCACTACTGTTTGTTATTGCAGTGGTGTCAATAATACTGAACACATCAACCCATAGCTCTCAAACATCAAAAACATCTGCTAAGCTATCCCATTTCCCTTATATGGATGATGTGAAGCTATATGGAGAAACACCTCCTGAAATAGAATTGATTCTCAGCACTGTTCATTTATACAGCCAAGATACTGAAAGGATTGGACTGAACAAATGTGCTTCTGCCACAATCAGCAGAAAAAATATGGAAAACTGAGGAATCAAGATGACTTATGAAAATAACATCAAGAATTTAGATGAAGACAATCACTACAAATACCTGGGCATCTTTCAAGATGACAATATCAAGAACACTGAAGCCAAGAAGAGAGTTAGAAGTGAATACATCATAAGAGTGAAGAAGATATTAAAAGTCCAAACTCAGCGGAGGAAATATCACCAAGGCAAAACCTGGACAATTCCAATAATTAGATATAGAGATGGAATAGTGGTCTGGACTCAAGCAGAGGTAAAAGTTCTGGATAGAAAGACCAGAAAAATTATCATGAATCATGTCCATCATCCCCTCAGCAATGTTGAAAGATTCTGCTTACCAAGGAAAACAGGTAGGTGTGGAACATAAACCAGGCAACTGAAGAAGAGGCATTGGAGGAATATTTGAAGGACAGTAAAGGAAGTGCACTGAAGCTAGTGTATCAGGAATATTTATTAAATACTGGAGAGACCAAATTGGTCTATATAAAAGACCAAATGAAGAATCGAAAAGAGACATGGCAAGGCAAAATATTATATCGTGAGTACATTAAAAAAATAGGAGGCAAAGCAGATAGGAACAAGACCTGGCAATGGCTAAAAGCAGGAAAGTTGAATTAAGAGACAGAAGGGCTAATTCTGGCTGCATAAGATCAAGTCTTAAGAATGAATATATATATAGGCAGAATTGAGAGAACAGCAACAGACAACAAATGCCACCTCTGCGTTTGTTGAAGCAGAAGCAACAATGGGCCACCTAATTAGCCGCTGTTAAGAAGATGGCACAGACTGACTCCAGTACAATGGTGTATTGGAATATCTGCAAGAAATATCATTTATTTCCAAAGAAGAACTGATAGGGCCACAAAATACACAAAGTAATAGAGCATGAAGAAGTTAAAGTGCTCTGGGACTTTAGAATTCAAACAGACAAACATCTATCACATGACTTAACAATTGTTGACAAAAAAAATCTGGATAGTGGATGTGGCAATACCTGGAGACAACAGAATAGAAGACAAAGAAAAGGAAAAAATCATAAAACATGAAGACCTGCAAATGAAGTAGAAAAACAGTTGTAAAAGTAAATATTATTAATAGTAATAAGATGCCTTGAATGGAATTCCAAAATGTCTGGAGCATTACTTGAACAATGACAAAATTAACATTAGTTAATGGCAAAATACAGATTTATTTGGAACAGCTTATATCCTGTGACCATATCTTTAATATTATTAAATAATATCTGGCTATTTGCAGGTCCTCAAGAAGAATTTGACAGGTTGAACAAACATGCCAAATCCAATATAAATATCTGGTGGGCTGTACAACCAACTATAATTTTCTAAAATGTATTAGTTGCTCTCCAATTAAGTTCTCTTATAACATTCAATCAAAACATAGAATCATCCATACAAAATGGTAACACAATAAACTAAAGCAGTTTTCTTTTACGATAACTTTTAAGAATAAATGTGAAGGCTAAACAGGATCAGAAGAATCACCATTATCATCTTAATAATAATTTCCATTCATGATCTTTGTTCCCATCCCAGTCTAACTCACATCACTGATAAAAGAACATGAAACATGAGCTAAATTAAAACCATGCATCAACTCCAGTTGACTAAAGCACTTCAAGTTATAACCTGAATAAAAGATAATTACTGATCTCCTTTTCAGAATAACATCTGCCCACCATTCAAGATATTAGCGCTACAAGTGGAGCAGCATATTTAATACTTTTCAAAGTAACAAAATGACAGTATCCATTTGGAAGAGAGAGAAAGGATTGAAAATGTTCCCAGTTGTAACTATGGAAGTTTACAGTGATAGGAACTGGAAATGTTATTGCTAAATAATCAAACCAAACTACATATTTCACATTCAATCGTCAAGGAAGCATAATCCTGAAAAATACATCATATTCTGTTATTTCCCCCATGGTGCAGTACAATCTTCATTATGAACTTACCTGGTTTGAGATCGTAATGAATAATAGGTGGCTTGATTTCATTTAAATATTTTAATGCATTTACAATCTGCATGATTATAGATCGGGCTTCTTTCTCTGTCATTAATTTGTGCTGTTTCAGATAGAAATCAAGATCATTCCCCTCACAGTATTCTAATACTGTGCAAAACCTGGAGGAAGCGAAATCAAACAATCAAATATGTTTTATGCATGTATCAAAATCAACTTAATGTTTACTTAAGAAATCACAAATGTTTTTCTAGATCTGTAAATCTGCACTGATTTATGAATGGCTCAAAAATGTATAGTATGTATAGACCTATTAACCTGATCTTAGCCAAAAGCAAAGAAGTGATAGACCTTATTTTTTTTAATCCTATGAACTTTTTTTTCAAAGTGTAAAAAATTTACCGGTAAAAAAAGATAAACCTAAGCTGGAGCAACATAATAACATCACTTATTTTATGTCTGATCAGACATTCATGAGTGATGTAACATACTTAAACATTTTAAGTGTCTACTGATCCAAGAATATTTTTCTTTTTTATATACATCTTGATTGGTAATAATGTACCACATATATTTTTTAAAAAAATATTGAATTCACTGCAACATGCTTTAATAGAATTTGTATGAATGCATTTTCTTAATTCATTTGGAATTTTAATATGAAATTATTAATTTAATCACTATATATTTATAGTAGTATTTTGATACCATTCCTTTCAATACCAGAAAAGGAAAAATTTGGGCAGTATCTATTCTTGCTGACATTTCTATGTACTGTTTTGAAATTTGAAATTCTGCACTTTTAATAGAAGAACCAAGAGTCAAATCCTCAAAGCTGCCTGTATTTTCCCGTATATTAGTATGTTCTTCCTTTCTTTGCTATATTAATTGTTCTTTAATTCTGGGGGAAATGTCCTTAAATGCGGTAACAAGTATATTATAGCATCTAATATATCTGAAAAATAACAGGTCCTGGTCTTTGGAAATGACAAACTTCTTCGATTCTTAGTCAGGAAATGTTAGTCAGTCTCAGAGCAACTTGCACATGGCTGTCCTTAATAGGTCACATGTACTTGTTGAAAAGCTCATTCTCAGCAACTAAAATCTCCTGTATATTTTGAGTATATAACTGTATTTTTTAAGCTGAAAAGTGGCCTAAAACACGTAACATAAATAAATAGGAATGTTGTTATGTATAAGTGCCCTGTGTTATGTAGTATTATATTTAATTTTCTTGGATTCATTTTATAATGTGAAATATTTTCAGGTTATTTTTAATTAATTTCACCAATACTGTGATTTATCATACAAATACATTAACTTTGACATAAAGCACATTTTTCTTTATTTTTTATCTGTTAATAAAACTCAGAGCTGAAGAAGCTTCTTGGATGAGAAGCGAAATGTCTTCAAAAAAAAAATTCAGTTGCTACTTGAAAAAACATCTTTGGGACAGTTAGCTTGTTGTGAAATGTCATATTTTCAACTTGGATTAAAAAGATAAATATTAAACTGAGTAAAGTTATTGGAAAAATGGGCTAACACCTAATTTACTTTGTACATTTAGCATAAATTTCAATTCCAAAAAATTAACTACTATTTGGCACCCACAAAATAAAATATTGCTGCAGCTTCTCTTATGTGCAAGGTGTTACATGAATTTTTTTTTAAAAAAAAATTGATTTATATGCCACCCTTCTCCGAAGACTCAGGGCAGCTTACAATGCGTTAAGCAATAGCCTTCATACTTTTATATATTTATACAAAGTCAGCTTTTTGCTCCCACAAACTGGGTCCTCAATTTACCTACCTTAGAAAGGATGGAAGGCTGAGTCAACCTTGAGCCTGGGGATTCGAACTAGCAGTAATTGCAGACAGCTGGGTTTTAATTACAGTGCTTAGTCTACTGAGCTATCCAGACTCCTATTATAAATCCCTTTTATACATCCTATTTTCTCTTCCATGATATATTTCCCCAGAATGCTAACTATAAATTGCCTTTCCACAATTTGCTTATGAGGTTTGTGAAAGAAGGCCCTCATGTATATTGTTTCCAAATTATGGAATGTACACGCTCAGTTGTACTAAGTTTCTACTTATTTGGGGTTTTTTTTTGAAAAGAAACAAAGTAGTTTTAGGATGGCTCTTTTGGTATAAACGTTTTATTCATATTTTAGCTATTTATGCTTTTTTAATTGTAAGCCACCATGAATGCTGTGTAGAAAAAATATAAATTTTATGAGATGTCTACCTATATTAGTATCAAGGCACTCTAGTTCTTTTAATTTAATAATTAAAAGCTCAGTGTAAACATTTAAAGATAATTAAAAGCTAGGAATAAACATCATAGATGCTTGCAAAGCTAAACTAATCTAAGGGCTGAAGCCAAGCTGGAACAAAACTGCTTTGTTTACAAAAATGCCAGTAGCATTTGGGCAATCTGTTCTTCCAGAGAAAAGTATTTCACAAAATAGGCCCATCACTCAGAATGCATGCTGCTTTTTCTATGGCCCATGCATCTTTGTAAGGAGCGAGGACTTGCAAAAAGCCTTCTCTTAATAATTGAATTGGACAGGCAAATTCAATTTCTGGCAAGGCTTTAAATGTTATAATTCATATTTCAAAACAGATTGGTTTGCTCCATTTCCTCCCCCCGCAAATTTCTAAACAGCTTATTCATAAATTTTCAAGTGACTTTATTAACAGTGTGAATTACAAAGACAACAGCACTTACGAGTCAGTGTCCAATGAGAAATAGTCATATAATTTAACTATGCGAGGATGATCCAGCTCTTTATGAATTCTGTACTCCCTACAAGCATGCCTAAAGGAAGAAGACAGAATTATTTATTATGAGTGACTTCTCACCAATCATCCTGTACTTCAGGTGGTGAAAAAATGTGGGTAATGCTTAAACTCAACAAAGGCTAACTTTGGTAATCAAAACTTCAGTCCCTCAAAATTATTTGATACAATACTTCCACGAAAAGTGTAGGTTTACCTCCAAATGGAAGGTTGAATATATCTGAACTGGATATTTTAGAAATGTTAGGTTATATACCACAATTCAGTTCACACAACATGTTACCTCAAAACTGAATGTATTGAATATCATTTAGTATGTCTGACTTTTAACTTGAACATGGCACATAAATGGAACCATTAAGAAAATATTGTCAAGATCATGATGCAGGAATATAGTCTGCCTTTTTATAAGGTTAACCTGAACCTGAAAAAAAGGAAAAGAAATTTCTAAAGGCTTTTGGAATAAATCCATCTTGACTGACTTTTGAAATGGAGCAAGGCAATAATCAATGTTATCTCCAGATAATAATTCTATATTCTTTTCTGAGCATGTTCTAGTTTTTCTGAAAACAATCTAAAGAGTGGTAACTGGAAGTGGATATAATATTCAGCTAGATTCGAATCAACAAAGGATAAAATATTATTTTTGGTGATTTGGAAAATAACTCAGCTGTTAGGTCCAGCCAAGAATGCCATAGAACAATCCAGCCAATGTTCAGTTTTTAATTGCTTACATGAACAGACAGAATCTTGCAGACTAAACTTCTCACGCCAACAGATGTACTCAGGGAGATTTTAGGAATGGCTATTGTAAATCTCTTCCACCTTCTATCCAGTTGTGGGCTATGTTGTCACTTGTCTGAGCTACTTTCAGTTAACTAGTCTAAAATGTACAATTCCAGAAATGATAACATTATGAAGAAATGGACAGTGATTCATTAATTTTTGCTAACAGGGAACAGTTGTTCCATATTTTTCAACTGTATCTAAAAAAATTGTATTTACATTTTTCTAATTACATTTTCATTACAAGTTATAAACAAACTGTTTAATAAAAACTTCAAACAAAACTTAATACTGAAGGGAAATCAGAGTATATGCTAATACAAAACTCTTCCTATTATTCTATATCCAACAATCAAAAACAATAGCTGTTAAGTGAATCATATGCTTGATAAGTGAATCTGGCTTCTCAATTAATTTTTCTTGTCAAGAGTTAGCTGGGAAGGTGGTGATCACAAGATCCCAGAACACTATAACTGTCATAAATTCATGTTGGTTGCAAAATTTTGACCATGTAACTGTGGAAATACTCACTTGTGGTAATTTTCTTTTTTCTCATCCCTCCAGTTTTTATTTAACTGGTGGATTTTTACTGCTACATACCTCTGTTCCGTTAAATCAAATGCCTGAAAGAGAAGGATAGCTAGTAAATAGTCAAAAACACCACAAAGACTGCCATCTTTAAATATTAAAAAGATCAGTTATGAAAAGAGCAACACTAAAATACTTAACTTTTATTGACTAGAGGTATTTAAAATGCTAATGCTGAAAATTGGTTTCATACAAAAGTTTGATACGGAGTATTTGTCCAGTGTTTCAAAACATATTAAACAAGTTTGTCTATTTAATCCTTTTTATCATTTAGTTTTGTTATAGAAACTTTAATAAGGAAATTAAAGGGGAAAAATAGGAAATGAGATCTATTTATTGAATTTATTTGTATACATCTATATGTCTATCTGCAGATAATCTAACTCTTGAAATTTTCATGTTTTAATTTTCACAACTAGCTTATCTGTGGATGGTATTTTTAAATTTTATTTGAATTAAAAATTTGAGAGTTGGCTAATCTGCAAGTATATAGAGGATACAGAACACTTTTAAAAAATTACTGATATTAAGCTCCCAGAGTGTTGAATTATTTTTCCAGGATCTGAAGAGATTGTATACATATATTATGTTAATAAGAAAAATAATTCCTGTTTTGGCAAACTTTGCAATCTATGGAAACTGTGGGTGAACTTCATGAATTTAATTTTTATTTTTATTTTTTATTTATTTATATGCCGCCCTTCTCCGGAGACTCAGGGCGGCTTACAATGCATTAAGCAATAGCCTTCATACTTTTGTATATTTATACAAAGTCAGCTTATTGCCCCCACAAACTGGGTCCTCAATTTAATTAATTTAATTTAATTTAATTTAATTTAATTTAATAATTTAATTTAATTTAATTTAATTTAATTTAATTTAATTTAATTTAATTTAATAATTTAATTTAATTTAATTTAATTTAATTTAATTTAATTTAATTTAATTTAATTTAATTTAATTTAATTTAATTTAATTAATAGAAGTCCTATTACCATATTTTTTGCACTATAAAACGCACTTCTCCCCACCCCCAAAAAGTGGATGGAAATGTCTGTGCGTCTTATAGAGTGAATATTGCAGTGGGGGGGAGGGGGTTGATGTCATTGCTGCCTATCACTGCTGCTGCTGTTTGCTGCTGCTGGGGAATGCTGGGGAAGCTGTTCTAAGCTATGGTGATAGGCAGCAGCAATGATTGGCAGTGGCAAATGATGGCAGCAGCGATAGGTGGCAGCCAGGATCCCGCCACCTAGAACAGCTGATCAGGGGTATTCTGGGAGGCTGATCCAACTGCCAATCAGCTGCTCAGCAGCAAAGGTTCCAGCGTTCCCTGGCGGAGGCAGGCTGTTTGCTGCAAGGATGCTAGCCAGATGAATAACAGATGGATACTGGGAGGCAGAGGCAAATTTTTTTTTTCCTCCTCTAAAGTGTGCCTTATAGTCGGTGCGAAAAATACAATATGTAGAATATAGAATTAGTAAATAATTCTATAAAATCTTCTGAAGACGATTTAAACTATGTACAGTTTAACGGAAAGAAAGACTAGAGGATATGATAGCAGTGTTCCAATATCTCAGGGGCTGCCACAAAGGAAAGAGGGCCAAAGCTATTTTTCAAAGCCCAAGAAGCAACAGACGGAAACTAATCAAGGAAAGAAGCTCTAGAACTAAGGAGAAATTTCCTGACAGTTAGAGCAATTAATCAGTAGAATAATTTATCTCCAGAAGTTATGGGTGCTCCAACACTGGAGGTTTTTAAGAAGAGACTGGACAACCATTTGTTTGAAATGGTATAGGATTTCCTACTTGACCAGGGGGTTGGACTAAAAAACCTCCAAGGTCCCTTCCAATTCTGTTATTCTGCTACACTAATTGACATGCTAAAAAAACTTTTAACATAGTCCCAAATTTGGTGAGTATGAAATGACAATTTTAAAAATAAAACCAAGAAAATTCACTTAATTGCAATGAGCATACAGAGGTAACTTTCATTAATTTGAATCTACTGATTTCTCAGGCCAAGTAAGTCTACGTAGATTGACAGACTCTTTAGAACACAAAGATAGAAGTTTAAAAAACGTAAGACTTTGGCTTCTACAACTTTTAATCAAACAAAATAGAAAGGTGATTTAACTTACCTTATATACTTCACTAAATCCTCCTCTGCCTAGGAGATGTAACAACAAATACCTATCATTTAGTGTTGGGTGGTCTTTAAACCTAATGGGGAGAACCATATAATGGTTGGAACATAGTCTTAAGCAAATCATCCAAAAAGGTAAGTGATTTGACAAATGGAAGCTCTCTGCCTATAATGTGTAGAAAGGTTTGAGTATGCAAGTGAATTGGCAATCTAATTCACAGGCAAAGCTAGATTTGTTGAAACACAGCCAAACTTTCTCTGAAACTTGCACTGCCCACCACACACACATTTTGGCCTGTTTTCTTTTACCTTTGTTTTGTTGTTTACATTGTCATTTGGAAGGATATACTATCCAAAGTAACTAGGAGTCAGATTATATTCATTTAATAAATATTAATTCTAAACAAAGTTAATTTCAAGCAAACATTACTAGTCATCTTTCACAAGATAGTAATTTGCTTCTCTCTTATGGCCAATACTCACTGTGAATTGTCTTCATTATGTATCCTTTTCAATTCCCTGATATGCAGATTTCTAACCCGTTCTAATCGCTCTAATTCTGCTTGAATCTCAGCTTCTTCCTGTACAAAGAGAAACATCACTTTACTGTACTGTAAACTGCCGTACTGTGGATTTTAAACCAAATTTGTCTGATAAGGATTTCTGCAGAATGGCTTTCCTTTCCATAGTGTTCCCCAAACACAGGGAAAGATGTCATGGTATGTAAAAAGTAAATGAAAAGACAATGAGAAAATATCTGAACATGGGACTTGACAGTGGCCTGCAAATTACTGGCTAACACATCCTAAGATATACTAATCATCTATAGACAAAAATGCTGTGAACCAAAATTGTCTAGCTTGAAAAGTTTTTGAACTGCTTAGATGACAAGAAGTTTTTGGAAGGAGATATTGAATCTTGAATGGCTCTTGCTTTATTGAGCTATTCTGTCATCTCTATATTTTCACTTGCAACTCTTTTGTGTCCTTATCAAAGTTTGGAGAGATCCTTTCACTAATACTCACTCACTTCTTTATAATTTGCTGCAATGTTGCAAGGAATAACATGTTATTATTTCCTAACTCCTTCTGTAAACTTGCAAAAGAATAGAGAGCATTTCTGGTAATACGTTTTGTTCTGATATTATAAATGGGGGAATACATTTGTTCTCTTTCTTCTTTTTCCATTTTCTTTTATAGAAGATTTCACTCTAATTTTTCTTAGATGAATTTATCACAAAACATACTTTTTACAAGATAATTATAAAAATGTAGGCTCAAAAATTCAGGAACTCTATTAGTTTTCTAAGATATTCTGACTGTATTTCCAAAGGTAAACAGCCATCAAGATTAATAATAACTGATAGCTCATTCTGCTTTTAGTTTTGAATGGAGATTGATCAAACTTATTTAAATAATCCATTTTCTAAAAAAGTACTTTCACTTGTGTTAAAATTTCCTGTATTAGTTTTAATGGGTGAGCTCATGAACTAATATTGTAAGAGGTCTATTTTGTCTGCATACCATATTTACCTATATTTACCATCTATCTAAAAATCCCCAGATATTTTACTATAACAAAATAGAATTATTAGGAGGTTAGTCTCTAAACAGCACTGTGTTATTAGAATATAGAAGAATTTTTTGTTTCCTGATACTGGTCTAAAACTGTAACATTGAAAAAAAGAACAAGAAGACAGGCAGTTTTCTTTCTTTTCTTACTGAGGAAAGCAGCCAATTTATTTATTATCAGCAATTTTATAATGGTTCTTCAATGATAGAATTTCCTAAAAATAAAGGATCAATAATAGCAAACAATTCTCCTTAAAGAAAAAGTTACAAGAATTAATCAGTGGAACAACTTGCCTCCAGAAGTTGAGAATGCTTTTTAAGAAGAGATTTTTAAGAAGAGACTGGTCAACCATTTGCCTGAAATGGCAAAGAGTTTCCTGCTTGAACAGGAGGTTAGACTAGAAGACCTCCAAGGTCCCTTCCAACTTTTTATTCTGTCAAAAGAGGCGTTGGACTTACCGTGAACGCCGTTTCTCTAGGGGCTGCAGAGTGGGTCAGGAGTGGGATGATCCAGTTGGTCTGGCAAGTCACTGAGTCGAATTGCTTTGGCCACGCCTCCTCGTGCCTCTGTCGCTTCCAGTTTTGTTCGACGAATCCAGATCTAAAAGACAGCTTCTGCCAATAGTTAGCAAGAAGTCGTGAAGGAGTCGCAGGCGGGAGGGGCTGACCTACTCCGTAGCCCCTGGAGAAACGGCGTTCATGGTAAGTCCAACGCCTCTTTTCCCAGAAGGCTGCGGAGTGGGTCAGGAGCGGGATATACCCAAGCTCGTCCGCCCTACAGGTGGGAAGCCTGTGAACTAGGAGGCCTCGAGGCCAGGTGTACCTGTTGGAGGACTCCCCTGCCGAAAGTGGCCTCCGCAGAAGCGAAGACATCCAAACGATAGTGTTTAATAAAGGGTACAGGAGTAGTCCAGATAGCTGCCCGGCAAATTTTTTCAAGGGAGGTCTGCATGGCCCAAGCAGCGGTGGTAGCTGCACTGCGAGCTGAACGAGCAGTGATACGTCTAGAAGGGGAAATAGACTATGCTTCATACGCCTGGGCAATACAAGCCCGGATCCAGCAGCCAACGATGGCTGAGGATACCTTACATCCCAACGAAGTGGGTTGAAATGATATGAATAGAGCCTTGGTGCGCCTGGAAGGGGCAGTCTGTGAGATGTAGATCTTAATAGCTCTGTGGACATCCAGAGTGTGCCATTTGAGCTCCACTGGATAGGCTGGTCTGGGACAGAAATTGGGAAGAATGACCTCCTGTTCCCAATGAAATCAGGAGTTAATTTTTGGAACAAAGGATGGGTCCAAGCGGAGGATAACTCTGTCCATGTGTATGACACAAAGGTCAGGTCAGGTGGAGAGGGCCGCCAGTTCCAAGATGGCCACTAAGAAGGCAACCTTTAGAGAAAGGTACCTGAGACTTGAAGTACATAAAGGCTCGAATGGTGGTTCTGTGAGAGCCTTTGGTTCTCGCGGCAAGTCCCAGGTGGGATGCCAGTAGACCACGGTGGGACGAAGATTGTGGACCCCCCGTAAAAACCTGTGAATGGAGGGATGATGAGACAGCGGGGCTCCATCCCGAGGTGACAGTACCATGGAGAGTGCGGTAACATGGCGTTTGAGGGTGTTGAGCACCAGTCCTGTATAGAAACCATCGTGGAGGAACTCCAGAACCTGCAGGACAAAAGCTGAAAGGGGATTAATCTCGCGCGCAAAGCACCAAGAGATAAATACCTTCCAGGTGATATTGTAGAGTCTGATGGCTGACTGCTTTCTGTCTGCCTGCATGATGTGGATGATGTCCTAGAAGTAGAGCGCCTCCCTCAGGAGGAGCCCCTCAAGAGCAAAGTGGTCAGATTGAGCCACTGGGGCTCCGGGTGGTTGACCACACTCTGACTGAGGGACACCCTCTCTGGAGGGAACCGCCAAGGATATGTGATGGAGAGGGCCACTAGGTCCGAGAACCAAGGCTCCTTGGCCAGTGAGGGGCAACGAGAACAACTTCCACTTTCTCTGTTATTATCTTGCGTATCACTCGTGGAATTAATGCCAGGGGAGGAAAAGCATACAGTAACCCCGGTGGCCAGGGGCAACGAAGAGCATCCGTGTTCTCCACTCCTGGAGATGGGTAGCAAGTGAAAAAGCATGGAAGATGAACGTTCGCTGATGAGGCGAACAGATCTACGTCCGAATCGGAAACAAATGTCTTAGAAGAGATCAGGGTGGAGACGCCATTCTGACGGTTCCACCATGGTCTGACTGAGGAAGTCCACCTGGAGGTTGTCCTTGCCAGCAATGTGATCCACCCGTATGGAGATGAGGTGAGCCTCTGCCAACCTTCCAACCTTGAGAGCCTCCTGCATCAATGTCCTGGACCTCGTCCCTCCCTGGCAATTTACGTGGGCTTTTGCCGCAACGTTGTTGGTGAGAATTAAGATGTGTTGTCTCTGAATTGTCTTTTGGAAGGACAGAAGGGCCAGGCGGATCGCATGGAGTTCTAACAGATTGATGCTGGACTGTGACTCCTGTGGTGACCAATGACCCTGAGCAACTTGCCAACCCAAGTATGCTCCCCATCCATGTAGTTTGGCATCTGTTGTAATGATCCCTTCTAGAATGGACTTCAGAGTGTTCATTTTGAACCTCCTGTAGACAAGGTGGGTATTCAATGATTTTAAGTTGAGTATCGCTCTCCAGCCCCAGAGTGTTTCGGTACCATGAAAAGGATTGAGTAAAATCCCTGTCTCCATTGGTCAGGAGGAACCTCCTCCACAGCCTTGATGTCTAATAGAAGTTGTATGGCAAGCTTCATGAGCCTGCACTTGTGATGGGTATGGGAGACAGGGCATGGTACAAAGTGATTTGGGGGGCTGGAAAGGAATTCCAATGGAGTCCGAATTCAATGGTGTGAAGAACCTATTGGTCCGTTGTAATATGGGCCCACCTGTCTACAAAGAGGCTCAACTTGCCTCCTATGGGGGCATTGAGAAGAGTGTCATTTCTGACGACAGAACTCATGGTTGCCAGTTTCATGAAATGACCGTTTGACTAAGCCATATGACTTAGGTTTGTCCCGAAAGGAACCCCTGTCCTGTTGGCAAAAGGAGCCCTGAGAATAAAGGCGTTGGCTACTGCTCTCTTGAGGGAAGAAGTGGGAAGCTGCCTATGGTACTAGGGTGTTGCCTGGCGATCCGTCCTTGTAATGGTGGAGGCAAAACTTTCTTCCTATCCTTATCCTCGACCAATAAAGATTCGAGAGAGTTGCCAAACAATTTAGACCCCGTGTATGGGGCAGAAGCGAGACCACATTTGGCTTTTAGATCAGCTGGCCATTGGCGCAGCCACAATAGGCGTCGCGAGGTGACTGATGACGCCATCGCTCAAGAGGCGTACTTAGCTACATTGAGCGTGGCATCGAAGGCAAATTGGGTGGGTCCTTATGGACCCGGACCTCCTGGGCAGGTAAATGAGATTGCAGCTGTTGGAGCCATAATAGGGACAAACGGGTGAAGAAAGAAGCTGCAGTAGCAACTTGAATCGCCCATGCTGTTGCCTGGTGTGCTTTCTTGAAGGACAGGTCAAACTTCCTGTCCTCAGGATTAAGGTCCTCAGAGGTGTCTCCTGAGAGATAGGGGGAAGGGGAAGAAAGGGCAGCCACAGGGCCATCCACCGAAGGTACCTGTAGAATGGTAGCTAATGTAGGTTCCATATTATAATTACGACAGTCAGTACTGCTGGGGGTCGGAAGAGATGCCAGGTTGGACCATTTTTTGCGGACGACGTCTGTGAATAATTTGGATGCTGGAACGAAAAGCTGTTCGGCAACTAGTTCCAAAAAGATACCATGGCCGGTCGAAGTTGAGTCAGAAGTAGTAGCAGGATCCAAAAGCCCTGAGGTGACTTTTGCCTTGTGCAATAGCGACTTGAAGAGTCCCTGAGGAAATAGGCCCGTGAAGGCCGGAACATCTAGAGGGGCATTTTCATCATCTGAGAGGTCTGTCCCTCAGTGGCTCGTCCTCCAGGCCAAGGTCAGCACTGCCCCTAGATCTTGTTGGGAACCTTTCAGGGGATCCAGTGAGGATGGCGGAAGGCGAAACTCTGGTGCGGCAAGAATGAAGGCTTTTTGAGACCACAGATGCAGAACGGTGTTCCTGTATACCAGTAGCGATGGCATGCGAGATGGCCTTAGCAATTAAGTGTTGAACCGTCTCAGATAGATCCTGCAGGTTGAAGGGTTTAGAACTCTGTGCAGGAGAAGGATCCTGAGGGGTAACTGCACAAGCAAAGGGGTCCCCTTTTTGCTGGTCTTTGGAAGGTGGCAAACTAGCGCCTTGCTGTCAACTCCCTCGGGGGACAAGGCCCTGGAGAGGTCAAGGTCATCACTGGCTTCCTGGTCGGGAGAACCAGAGTGGGCAGTAACAGTGCTGACATCATGTTCAGCTCTCTCCTTCTCGGCTTGCAAAAATTGTTGTTCCAACACCCTTTGGCATCGTTGGAGGTCTTTGATCTCGTTCTGAGGCTGATTAGATTTTCTGCCTGAAGCAGACTTAGAAGTGGCCTTGCAGCTAGTCGCAGCCTTGTCGTCAGATGAGTGTTCTGCCATAGTGGAACAACTGCTCTGGTGTCAATGGCCTGCACACCACGATGAGTAAAAATGGTGGCTTTCCCAGGAATCTGGGGTATGCCAGCACCAGAGGCGGCTAAAGAAAGGTTGGGAGCGCTTGGGAGCGCTAACGCCGATCAGCCGTAAAGCGGGTGATGGCGGTGGTGTGGCGGCGGCGTTTTCAGCCTGAAGTGGCCAGCTCGCACAGCACAGAAGTTTAAATTGAGGAGAAATCGAGGAGAAATATCCCTGATCAATGGTCAGGAGTGAGAGGACTCAGAAAAAATCCGTCTGGTCAGATCCACTGAGTTGAATAAAACTGGAGGCGACGGAGGCACGAGGAAGTGTGGCCAAAGCAATTCAACTCAGTGACTGACCAGACCAACAGGATCCTCCCACTCCTGACCCACTCCGCAGCCTTCTGGGAGAAATGCCCATCATTGTTAATTTTATTTAGCAATGCATCTTATTTATTGCTTTAGAATAAAGCTTTGGTTCATGCAGGTTTGCAGTGAAAACTAAGAATCTTAGTTCTTTATAAATTTTCCTTATAAATTAACTTTATGCATTAAATAATCTTCCAAATTTCTTCATATTGTGCTAAAAGAGACTCACAAACATGGCTCTGTGTAAAATATTTCCTAATTATTTTGAAAACCACTTGTATAAGAGCTAGAATTTCGGGTGTTTAGAAACAGATAGCTATAAAGTTTGAGATAGAGAATTTCACAGAAGGATTTACACTCTCAGAGAACAAACAAACATAAATCAGTAAAGAAAGAAATAACCAAGAACTAGAACAAGTAGGAAGTCAAAAACATAATTCAATGTATACTTGAAGTTATAACATCTTTTTACCTTTTTAAGGTGACCTAGCCGCAGTTTAAATATTTCCTCTTGTTCATGATATTCCGCTAATGTTAACCTGTACATGAATAAAATAAATGGTTCAAAAATTAGGAATGCCTTATACCAAGAAAGGTAATCTATACAGATGAATATATCCAGATGCCATAGGCAACCTTTGGAGTCCACTAAAACTTAACAACAAAGTCTATTTTTGATTGTGATAGGACACTATCATTACATTCGTAAGGAATAATAAATTAGCCCCATTAGTTCAATTAAGTAGCTGAAAAGAGTCCATTCATTTTTTGTTCCAAGTCTGATTAGTTTTTGGAAAGTAGGCCTGGGCCTGCCACTCAAATGTCAAATATGGCCTTCAGTCTACAAAAACCAATATAATTGTGGAGAGAAACTTCATCACAAACACAGAATCTGAGGAGGCCTACTTGGGTAAAATCTAGGAAGTTCCTTCCATCTGACAGCCCCAGAAAGGCTTTTGAAATGTTCTGAAATGTTGGTGCCACCTACGTCTCATTTTCTGCTCCGTTGGTTTTGTTTTTGCGTTGCTTTTGTTCATTGGTAGATGGAGGAGCCTGGCCCATGGCAGGTGGTTTTCGTTTTGCTAACATTTTCCGTTGCCTTTCTATTTCTTCTCTTTGGGAATTTATCCTTTCTTGCTGCCTATATAAAAGTAGAACAAGGACATTATTAGAGAACATAAAATAATATATGCCAATATATGGTTGGTCTTCTACATCCTTTGGTAGGCACACCTGAACATTTCTGGTAAACTGTCAATCCTTAGAAGATTAAATATTTTAAAGCTTGGGCTTTGAAAATGTAGCTGGCTATTATCAAGCAACTGATTGAATGGTAAATTCAGTTTCTAAGAAATAATTATAAGGACCTTGGTTTTAAATATAAAAGGGTTTATAGTTGCAGAGAGTTTTCAAATGAAGAGGTTAATCTTTAGGGGGCATGACAACTGCTTTAATTTTCTTTATGGAAAAAAAATATTTTTAGCCTTATCAGTTGTTGAGTTTAGCCTCTGACAGGTATACGTTCCTTTCTATTTTTTTTCTATCTTGCATACCACATAAGAAACCAATTATTTTATGCATGATTATTAAGAAGCCATTTGTTTTCCCTTTTGAGATAAGGTATTTGAGGGGTAGGAAAACTAAACAGTTCCACCAGCCCAACAAAGTCTTTGCTTATTATATTGTTGAACTAGAGGAGTTCTGCAAAGAAGAATTGGGTGTGTGTGTGTGTGCAAAATTTCCAGAAAAATCCTTACCTGGATATAGGAAATATTTGGAAGCTGTTATTTTTACCAAAGGTGGTGTTACAAAGTACTATATTTTTCACATTATAAGACGCTCTGGACCATAAGACGCACCTAGCTTTTGTGGAGGAAAATAAGACAAAAAAAAAAATCTGCCTCTGCCTCCCAGCAATTTGCCTCCTTGCAGCAAACAGCCTGGTCAGCTTCAGCACAGGCTGATTTAGCACAATCAGCTGATTGGCGGTTAGATCGGCCTCCCAGAATACGGCCAATCAATTGTTTCAGGCTGCAGGGATCACTGGAGCTTATTGCTGCTTCCACGGTCCCATTTTTGGCCTCTACGCATCCCATTTTCAGCCTCCACATGCTCCCCTTTTTTTGCCTGTTCCAGGCGACAGGGATTGCCATCAGTGCCATTTAGCGGTGATAGGTGGCAATCTCTGCCGCCTGGAACAGGCCAAAAATGGAACACACAGAGGCAGAAAATGGGGCACGCGGAGGTAGTGATAGGTGGCAGCGGCGATGGGTGGCGATTCCCGCAGCCTGTATGATCAGCTGTATTCCAGGAGGCCAATCCAACTGCCAATCAGCTTCTCGTGCTAAATCAGCCTGTGCTGAAACTGACCAGGCTGTTTGCTGCAAGGAGGCAAATTGCTGGGAGGCAGAGGCTGAAGGTTGGGGGCCAGTTGGGGGGCAGGGCTTTGGCAACATTCGCTCTATAAGAAGCACAGACATTTCCACCCACTTTTTTGGGGGGAGAAAGTGCGTCTTTTAGACAGAAAAATACGGTACTAACTGAAAAGATATTTTTTGCAGCTGCTTTGTTTTCATATTTAAAATATGTATAACTATACACAGCTAAGTAAGTATATGCAGATGTATATTTGTAGAAAGAGATTTATATTTATCATGCAGATGTTCATCAGTTTCTAATCTTACAATTTGGTCAGGGATGCCTATATTTTTGCAGCCAACTCTTAAATAAATCTGGATTTAGCCCTATATACCCAAGCACTTAATGTCCATTGTCCCAAGTTTACCATAGGTTGCAATGTTTGAGAAGAAAATGTTACCTCTAGTCTGCCTAACAACAAAGCAAACTATGCATACAAATACACCTTTATTTACAAAACAAGATCTGGATTTTGCAGCTACAGAATCAAAGCCTTTTAAAAATCATTTTTTCATATTTCAGATACATATAAGTTATAATCATTATCACGCTAACAGATGTAATTAAACTTTAATCTATATATTTTTCTAATATTCAAAAAGTGTAGCATTCAAAGGCATATACAAATATGAATAAGG
This sequence comes from Coluber constrictor foxii, assembly GCA_038048745.1. NCBI lineage: Eukaryota > Metazoa > Chordata > Lepidosauria > Squamata > Colubridae > Coluber > Coluber constrictor. The sequence continues at coordinate 81,242,318 of CM075961.1, forward strand.
CTTCTAAATGCACTTGCTACCATGTTTCCCTGAAAATTATGACCTATCCCAAAAATAAGCCCTAGCCTGATTTTTTGGGGTGGGCCTAATATATGACCTACCCTAAAAATAAACTCTAGTGAAGGGAATGGGCGTGGCCAGCACAGGAGGCAGCCCTTCCCTTCCACCGGTCACCTCGTGGCTGCTCAGCACCTTAATCTAGGCCCATGGATCAGCTGACCCAGCGAGGGCTGGGAGCTGGCTCTCGTTCCTTCTCTCTGGGCACACACCGTCCCTTTCAAGCGATCAAATGTCACTTGAAAAAAGGAAGCACATCCCAGGATTGCAATGCTGAAGGCTTAGAATGGAGCCTTTTTGACGAACAGCAGGAAAATCCCCCTTTTTCCTGCCATTTGCAAGAAAGGTTCCATTTTGAGCCTTCAGCATTGGTCAAATAAGTATCTATATTGTTGAAGCTAAGGCACTGATAAAGCTATGATGCAGACTTGTTCAACTTTTGAACTGCTAACTCTAGTTGTTCTTTTCCTGGCATCACCATTTTTCTAATTATATATGATAGGCAAGCATTACTTAATAGCAGCATAAGCATTCTTATACAGGCAGTTCTCAACTTACAACAATTCATTTAGAGACCATTCGAAGTTACAATGGCACTGAAAAAAGTGACTTATGACCATTTTTCACACTTATGACCATTGCAGCATCCCAATGGTCACGTGATTTACATTCGGATGCTTGACAACTGACTCACATTTAGGACTGCTGTGGTGTTCCAGAATCATGTGACCCCTTTTGCACTCTTGTCACAAGCAAAGTCAATGGGGAAGCCAAATTCCTTTAACAACCCTGTTATTAATTTAATAATTGTAATGATTCACTTAACAAATGTGGCAAGAAAAGTCATAAAATGATGCAAAACTCACTGAACAAATTTCTCATTTAATAATATAAATCTTGGGCTTAATTGTGGTCATAAGTTGAGGACTATCTGTACTATATTTGTAAGATTGTTGTTGCATTTACTGTTATAAATATTATGGAGTTATTTTTGTTTCAGTAAATGGCACATCTCCTTTCCTGATTTCATACAAACTTTTATTTAATAGAGAACAGTAGTCACAAATATTGTAAGTTATATATGAATTAATATAAAAAAACACCAAGTAAATCACCAGTGATCTTTTCTGTTTCTGGAGAAAGCAGAATGATATAAAAATACATACTTGATTAGGTTCTGGAAAGCATAGCCATCTGTCCATTGTTCTGTGTAAGAGGCTCCATGCCGGACTGTAGCAAAGTGACCTAAACGCAATCGATCTTGCATACTCTTATCTCGACAAGCCATCTTTTCTTGTTTTGACTGTAAAGGAAAAAGTAAAGTATCTGTATGCGTTGCAAAGTATCCCTATTTATTTATTTAAATGCTTTGTAAGTCATCCGTCTTAAGAATGCAAGTCTGGGCAATTTACAACACTGAAATGTTATTCAATCAAAATTGATATCAACATGAACAAAACGAAGTTGCTTCCCAAAGGTCTGGCAGTTTTAGATTTCTATGTAAAAGACATACAAGTACTCCTTGCTTACCAATCACTTGTTGGAATTATGGAGGATCTGGAAAAGGAGACCTATGACTTGTCCTTAAAGCTGCAGATCATGTGGTCATGATTTGGTCACTCAACAATTAGTGCATGTTTACAACGATCACAAAGTTCATTGTTACACACCTATTTAATCATTAAATATTTATTACCAAATCTATCTTCTACTGCTTCATTATTTTTTCAACATTCTAATGTTTTTTATTGATACCACTTGACTCCAAACATTTGATGATCCAATTATGTGGTATATTATTATTACAGCTACTTCTATAGTTATTATCTGAAACAAATAAGTTTCCTAATTATGCAGGTTATGGGGATATAACTTCGAAACAAGTTTTACTGGCTGTAACTCACCTTTTCTACAAGTAGCTTCTTGCTCATCGTTACACACCTATTTAACCGTTCTTTGTATTTCTCAAGCATTTTTTGATGTTCATCTATCTGTCGTCTTAAATCACAGTTTGCCTGAAAATAAAATATCAAGCAGGTGAACAAAATTACCCTAAATTAGTTACAATTCATTATTTTGCACAGATGAGAAAAATTTTTTAAAACTATAACAATCATCAAATACAACAAAAAAGGCTTCTCATTCACACAATAAATTTGGATTTGCCATTTACCTCAATTGTTTGAATCTCAAGGAGGGGAATTCATACTACCTAGAGCAAATTCATTTTGTACCAAGAGGTCAATTTTGTCATTGCCTCTCCAGATGGAGGAACCATCCTGGCTCCTCCTGGACTGGAGAATCAATGTAGTTTCTCAACCCAGAATTATTATTCCTTTTAGAAACCAGATGACTTACATTTAGAAACCATTATTAGCAACACCAGAGAAACAATAAAAAACAAGATCAATTTCCAGGTCAGCTAAGAATGCTTTCTTTGCCATTCCTCTTCTAAAGTAATAGCATTAACTGCTTGATTCTTTTAAGACTGAAACATAAAAATTGCAAAAATAAATATGTAACACCCCTCCCAATTTTAAAAGTTGATTTTAGAATAGATGGGTTTTATGAGGTTTAGAGAACAAAGTTAGATGTTCTAGACAATCTGTAATCTGTTGGGTCATTTCAGAGATATTTCTCTACCTCTAATAGAGAAACAGAATAACCAAGGGGAAAAAAGTAGTGGGAACAACTTCCAATTTCCTGCCAATTTAACTGCAGCTGATCATCTTCTGACAGCCAATGACAGGACTAATATGCATGAGAATGCTATCCAGCTCCAGAGGGCTAGGGTGGGAACCAGTCTACCTGATTTCTGATAAGTCAAAGAAGTTACCTTGGTTCAAAAATGTGATTGCCCTATGATGTACTGTTTTGCCCAACTGAATAGACAAGAGATACAATGTTTTGTAGTGTATAGAAATCCAAATTTCCACATTTTCTTCAGCATCATAGACAGCATTTTATATCTTAAAGAGTCTATCAGAACAGGGGACCAAAGAGATGTCTACCAGGGATCAATATTCATGTTTTACTGTACTTTGTAGGAAGTAGTCAAATGTTGTTGCTGAACTTAATTTACCAATTTTATATAATTTGAAGAAAGTATAAACTATTGAAGTTAATGTTGACTTCACATATCACTTTTGATAGAGAAATTATCTCAAAAGACAGCTATTCCTCTAGGAGAATACAACTTTTGATGGATGATAGGCCACAATTAAGCACAACTGATAACCATCCATTAACAGGAGATACAAAATTTTTATGTCCACTAACTTTCCTTGAAAGATTACAATGGTTCACTTTTCCTGAAGTTCGATATTCTATCCAGTTAAGAATTCAAGTATAGTATACACAGGTTATGTGAACCATTAGAAGTAAGATGAACCTTGGCAAATAGGGAGAACTCTAGCAGAAAACTTTGTTCGTAAGAAAAAAAGACTCAGGATATGTACTGAGGCTAAGGCCTCAAATTTTAAAACTCTTCTGGTCAATGTAATAACCAGTTAAGTATCAGTAACTTGACTGATCAGTTAACCATAAACTCAACAAGAGAACCCACTAGAACAAGGATGTCAAACTCATGCTGTCACAGTGGCATCACGTGATGTAGCGGGACGTTTTCCCCCTTCACTAAACCAGGCATGGGCATCGCCAATGCATGATGCATACAGCCTGCAGGTCTCGAGTTTGACAGCCTTGCACTAGAACTATAAAGATACGGCTGAAATTTAATGTGGGGAAATTGTGTCTAGGGGAAATGCATTAGGAAGGCTATCCCGTATAAGCTAGAAAAGAAGAAAGTACATACTGCCTAAAATAATATTTCATGCAACTAATATTGTGTCACTTGATAAGAACTGAGATACTGGAAAGACTTTCCACTCAAAAAGTGGAAAGACATAAGTCTAGTAACATCCAAATGTTTCTAGCTAGTTCAGTTTGTTATACTGGGAACCTTGGCATGTATGTTAATGTTTTGATGTATCTCCTGGTTCCAAAAAGGTTTAACATGGGCCGTCCGATCTGGTATACCATTTATACAAATGTTACAAAGGCTTATTTGGTATTTGAATTCTTAAGCAGATATCCTGCTACGCCAATGCAATCCAGTTCCTTTTCTCTGCTAAATTATCACTATGAAGGATGCTTGATGGACCAACGATCTATGGCTGTTAAGACACTATTATGTTCAAAAGAAAAAAGTCTAAGATCTCCTGGCTCGTTTTAACGACTTCTGTCCCCTTTTCTGATCAGAATATGTAGAACTAAACTGGGTCTATTGGAAACTCCCAAATATTATAGAAGTGTGAAGAAACTAGAGAGGTCCCCTGCAGTTCTGCAATCACCCCCATGATTTTTCAAGTAGACAAAGGATCTCTGAAAAAGGGGCATTTATGTTCTAATGCTGCTTGAGCGCAATGCTGTCCAAACATGTAGAAATGCTTCTTCCATCTCCAATGTATGTCTGACTCAATTAGTGTTGATGTTTATAGTAAAAGTGTACCAAAGGTGTCCCTATTATATAGAATGTAAACACATGCCTTTGATAATCAATACAAACTAGAAAATATTTTCACAGGATGATATTACTACAGATCTGAGAGAGTTCATGAATTGCTTTAATTATTTTGAATCAGAATGATTTGAGCATTTCCATTCTGATGCCCTTTGAAATACTATCATGCACCAAGGTCAACGTGACCCTGACCTGCTGGACTTCAGAATGACCTTAATGATCTGAATTTTTCCACAGGTTCAATATATAAACTGACCAGGACAATATATAAACATATTCAGTGTTGTTTATATCTGCCTTGTCCTTGGTACAGTTGTTTTCATTGTATAAATTTTACCCATGGCAAATGGATAAAATTTATACAATGGCAAAAAGTTACTGAATGGCTTTAATGAATTTTAATTTGAAAATATTTGAGCTATTTTTTTGGATTATGAGATTAAGCAAAATTATTATGAAATCACTAATAGAATTTTAGAGAGAAGCCATGAAAATCTTTTCTTGATTCAGTTCTCTTAACTAAACCTAACTGAACTAAACCACAGCTATATAAGCACTAGGAGCTATGTCCAATTGTTAATTGGCTGCCTGGCATCATATCCAGGAAGAAATTTAGTTTGTTGGGTTTTTTTTAAACATCTATGCTTGATTTCTCATAAAATGAAAATACCTGGATTTTAATGCTTTCTGAATTTGTTTGAGGTTAAAAGACACTTTAAAAAACACTTTGCGCTATAAAGAAAGGAAAGAAGCAAATCATGTTTGTGTGGGTTTAATGGTTGAGGCTGTTCTGCTTTTAAAACATCCACAGAGATTTCTGGGAAGGAAATGCAAGGAACTTAAGTGGTGTATGGGAATCTGGACATCTGAAATTTCACATCTTTTCCTACTCCTTGGCAACTGTAGTTTAATAATACTGTATGAGAAAAATGTTAGGAAAAGATAATTAATAGGAGGAGAGGATCTCTTCTTCAGAAAGCTTTATTAGTTCCCTTTAGACATGGATGATTCTGCCTATTTTTCTAACCTAACAAATATTTCAAATAGATAACTTTTGCAGGCTATATAATCCAATTCCTTCCTGTCCTATAATGAGAACAAGGACTGAGAAAACATCTTGCAGGCTACCACTGGCACTATGTTGATTTCTACTCTTAAAGCTGGAGTTAGTCATATATTCCTTGTTTAAAAAGAAATTTCTCTCAAAAACTGGAGGAAAACAATAGCTTAAAAAAGAAAATGTTTCCCCTTGAAAAATTCTTGAGAATTGTCCTAAACTAACAATTCGAAACCGAGTAAACAGACTATTCTTAAATTTCTCCAGTAGGGAACGTGCATATTGGGGTGAGGGAGAAAAATATAGAAAAGATGAAAATTAAGGAAAGAAATTATTTGCAAAGAAAGAAAAAAAAACTAGATCTGAATTCTGTAAGAGCTCCAAACTATTCCAATCACTTTGTTAGTGGATTTGATAGATGTGAGAATTTTCCCACAGAGATAGGCAATTGAAAAACTAACTTTTCCTGCCAGTTCCATCTGAAACTATAAACTGAAATTAAAATACTCTATATGGTATTCAGGAATATACAGAAGACAATAACAAAATTTCAGATTGTTCAACTATTTGGAACATATAAAATTACTGTTTCATCAAAAATAATTGTTCAATTGTAAGAAACTTATATATTAGGATTTGATTGTGTTTAAGGAAAATGCTTTGCATGTTAAAACTAATTATTACAAAAGAATTATCAGAACACAATCCATTTAATGATTTTATTTTTATTTTATTTTTTATTAAGTATCACAAGCTATTTTAGTATTTTTTGATGCAGTAAATTACCATAACTATACTTCTAGACATTTTCATAGAACTTTCAAATTTAAAAAATAGTTTATAGAGTAAGTGTAAAAAGGAGGGAGATTGAGTATTAAGATTGAAAAATTCTAGAATGAATTTAGAGATATGTATTTATCAAGAGAGAATACAATTTCCTTCTTATCAAGGATTTTGCATGTAACTGATTATATGTCATCAAATCAATGTCAACTCTTAGCAACTGCCTACATTTTCTCCATGACAGCCTAGTTCTATTTCCATAACTATTAAAGGATACTCTTAACCTCTTACCTATATTTATATTATATAGATTCTATGGCTTGAAATTTGAATATAGGATGTAGAATTACAACTACTTACCCTTAATAAATCATCTATTCTGCCTTCTTTTTTCTCCAGATCAGAGTTCTTACTGTTTTCTAATGCAGATAATTTCTCCATTGTAAGATCAGACTTGGGAGGGGAAAAAAAAAGTTCTTAAGAAATGATTTTCTATGCAGCTATGCTCCAATTACTGAATGAATAACAAGGCTGGGAAAACCATCTATTTCAAGATTGATAAATAAATCAAGGAAAGAAACATATAATTAGGCCATAATGTTCTTGAGTTCCTCAAACTTATAAACATTTGTGACATAAAGGGATTTAAATCATCTCCCAGATGATCCAATCCATAAAAGAGGAATGCTATAGAAGCTTTAAAACCAATGGAACCATGACAAGTGTCCACAATTTGCCTGTGAACAGGGTCTTCAGTTTCCCTATGCATTTTACATAAGAGCGCTTTAGATTTGGATTAGAAAAAGGCTCATATTGCATAGGAAAATGCTGCAATAGAAGTATCATCATCTTGAAGACTAAGATTCCCCGATTACTTCCACATTCAGCCAAAACCTACTATAGGTTCATGATACTATATTTATAAAATTTCTATACTTCCCTATCACACTTGCATGGTTTTGGGAAATTTACAAATAAAACGATAGCCCTTGAATTTTGAGGCTTGATTACTGTGATCCACATTGGAAGCCCTACAGGTAGAGGTATGCACAGCGTATCTACTGGTAGGTTACAATACTACATGATTTCTGTGATAATTTTCTTCAACCTAGCTAACCCAAGTGTAACTGAACTGGGATTTGCCTCTTTATTTTTCATACATGGCAATAAGTACCAGTATATAAAGTTCTGTTCTTTTCTAGAGAAGTGGCTGAGGCAAGCTCACAATTACTATGTCCCAAAAAAGCAACATTAGTGTTCACTAAAATAGTGACAGAGGGATATAATTTAGACATTTCAGATGTGAATGCTTCTAAATAGCTAGATGTCTCAGACAGAGGAAAAAGGAGAAGAAGGAGAGAGTAATAGATGTTTTAAACAAAAATAGCACAGCATAATGTATATAACTAACAAATGAAAGATCTAAAGAAACAAAGCAGAGTAACAACAAAGTTTGATACATGTTCTAGCCTTCTGACAAGGCAAAAAACTAAACAATATATAGGATCCAGGCTTTTACTTATAAAGCAGGTGATTTTTAAATATTCTGAAAATGGCAAAATAGGCTGCCTAAAAGACATTGTCCTCTGATTGAAAAACGTTCCTTGCACATCCTCAGCTATATACAGCGGGGCCTGTAAGTTGAGATGAGGTCTGTAATTGTCATCATGGGTAGACCTCAACTATGAGAGACAAAATGAGAAAACAAATCCAGACAATCACATTGTCTGATTTGGAAAGAATTTATTTGCAAATTATGGTGGAAAATAAGTATTTGGTCACCTACAAATAAGCAAGATTTCTGGCTCTCACAGACCTGTAACTTCTTCTTTAAGAGGCTCTTCTGTCCTCCACTCATTACCTGTATTAATGGCACCTGTTTGAACTTGTTATCAGTATAAAAGACACCTGTCCACAACCTCAAACAGTCATACTCCAAACTCCACTATGGTGAAGACCAAAGAGCTGTCGAAGAACACCAGAAACAAAATTGTAGACCTGCACCAGGCTGGGAAGATTAAATCTGCAATAGGCAAGCAGCTTGGTGTGAAGAAATCAACTGTGGGAGCAATAATTAGAAAATGGAATACATATAAGACCACTGATAATCTCCCTCGATCTGGGGCTCCACGCAAGATCTCACCCCGTGGGGTCAAAATGATCACAAGAATGGTGAGCAAAACTCCCAGAACTACACGGGGGGAACTAGTGAATGACCTGCAGAGAGCTGGGACCAGTGTAACAAAAGCTACCATCAGTAACACACTACGCCGCCAGCGACTCAGATCCTGCAGTGCCAGACGTGTCCCCCTGCTTAAGCCTGTACATGTCCGGGCCCATCTGAAGTTTGCTAGAGTGCATTTGGATGATCCAGAAGAGGATTGGGAGAATGTCATATGGTCAGATGAAACCAAAGTAGAACTGTTTGGTAGAAACACAACTTGTCGTGTTTGGTGGAGAGAGAATGCTGAGTTGCATCCAAAGGACACCATACCTACTGTGAAGCATGGGAGTGGCAACATCATGCTTTGGGGCTGTTTCTCTGCAAAGGGACCAGGACGACCGATCCGTGTACAGGAAAGAATGAATGGGGCCATGTATCACAAGATTTTGAGTGCAAACCTCCTTCCATCAGCAAGGCCATTGAAGATGAAATGTGGCTCGATCTTTCAGCATGACAATAATCCCAAACATACCACTTGGGCAATGAAGGAGTGGCTTCGTAAGAAGCATTTCAAGGTCCTGGAGTGGCCTAGCCAGTCTCCAGATCTCAACCCCATAGAAAACCTTTGGAGGGAGTTGAAAGTCCGTGTTGCCCAGCGACAGCCCCAAAACATCACTGCTCTAGAGGAGATCTGCATGGAGGAATGGGCCAACATACCAGCAATAGTGTGTGCCAACCTTGTGAAGACTTACAGAAAACGTTTGACCTCTGTCATTGCCAACAAAGTATTGAGATGAACTTTTGACATTGATCAAATATTTATTTTCCACCATAATTTGCAAATAAATTATTTCCAAATCAGACAATGTGATTGTCTGGATTTGTTTTCTCATTTTGTCTCTCATAGTTGAGGTCTACCCATGATGACAATTACAGGCCTCTCTCATCTTTTTAAGTGGGAGACTTGCACAATTGGTGGCTGACTAAATACTTTTTTGCCCCACTGTAATGCTATAATGGGGCTTGAATAAATTGGCATTTAAAGTTATAATTGTAAAGCAATCAACAACAAAGATGAAAGCAAGAAACACCCTAGGTGACATGAATTTTAAAAGAAAACTATTCCAATATTGTCCTTATGAATCCTTTAAATAAATATGAATAAATACAAATGAATCCTTTAAAAAACTGAGAAACCTAAGTTAAATAAAATTTACCATGTAAAAGAGTGAGCAAATCTTTAGCCAAAATATGAACTGAATGCCCATTTTACAAAGTGGAAAAAAACAGAACATTATTTTCACTGATAAAGCAAAACGAAAGATTACGTTAATTGCTCAAAGGGGAGAGGCTGCTGATTAAAGAGCAAAGCAGAAGTTGAAAGTTTGAGGCAGGAACAACAGTAAAATTATTCTGGAACTTGTTGTCCAATGGAGACTACTTTACTTCAAGGCAGCCTCTAAAGCTAAAACATTCTTAGATGGAATGATCATAATTGAGTAAGTTTGAAGTTTCTTGTGGACATATTATGTCCTTACATTATAAGTTTCCATTTTTTTTCTAGTAAAAGATGAAAGATTTATATGATCTAAAGAGAAACAAGAATATATTTCCATTTATTTCTCGAACAGACATATATTTGATTTTAATCAGATATAACTTTGCACTATGCAATTAATTTGTCTTGTACCTGTGTCTGTTTGTACTGGACGGAAATCTGTTTTTGAGAGCTGCAGGAATGCTCTGTGTTTCCTGAAACTGCAGATGAGGGACTGCCTTGCTGAGACTGTAACAAGAGAAGCAGCACGTAAGTTGTAGGTACAGTATTTTATAAAACACATTTTTCCTCACTGTTATTTGAAAGAAAAACCTTTCAAGCTAACTAGCTGTACATGGTCAACTTTAAGAGGCAGCAGATTGTATATCCAGGTTTTCTTCTGCACCAAGAGATAATCTGATAAGAGAGATCAGGAATATTTTTTAAACTTCTGTGTAAGGACATGATTCATCCTGGGTCATGTCTTGACTTAATCAAAGTTCAAGTTTTTCTGCTCACACAAATAACATGAACTGCATTAATTACTGTTTTCACTGAAATTGTTCAAATAAGTTTTTAGATTTATTATTATTTATTATTTGATTGTTTAGTCTGACAAAGTGCTGGCTTCTGTGACAATGAGTTGAATAATAACCTCTAAAATTAAAATGGTTCTTGCAGATGAAGTTATATATACCTACTTATCAAGATAGATTTTGAAAAGCATTGCAGAAATTACTGGATGATTGATGAGAAATAATTTTTTTGTGGTAAGAAATGGTTGGCTTCTAAATTAAATTGAATAGCCCCAAATTAACATTCCATAATTTTATAGAAACAATTTTGATTCATCTTCGAAACAACTTGTTTATAATAAGGAATTACACTGTAGCTTATCATTACTTCCAATATCTAAAATTCATACAAAATAGGAACTAATAATTTTAATATATTGGGAAATTTAGCTTTTGAGCCTTTGAAGTAATATTTCATCATCATGTTAGCATGGAAACCATGCAAATGCAGGAATATGCAGGAGATAAGAGATGAACAATGTAGAAGAAAGAAATACATCTTTGTCAAAAAGTAGGTACTTTTATAAAGGATAATTATAAATTTATAAAGGATAATTCCAAAATAATTCTATGCTGATTTTTTTTATTACACTTTTATAATAACTGTTATTTTGTTATTATACTGCAGCAATCAAGAACCATAATTTTGGAACTACAGGGACAGAGCACTGTTCCCCTCATTCCTGGCATGATGACATCACTGCCAGAAGTCCCTGTAGTTCCAATATTCCCGATTGGAAGCCTTTATAGGCACTATCGACCACAGAGAGGTCGACAGAAAAAAGAGGGAATCTCAAGGACCTCGGAGAGACAGCAATCACTTCGAAGGTTTTTTTTTTTTAATTTGATTTATATGCCGCCCTTCTCCGGAGACTCCGGAGGCTTACAATGCCGTTAAGCAATAGCCTTCATACTTTTGTATATTTATATTTATACAAAGTCAGCTTATTGCCCCCAACAAACTGGGTCCTCAATTTACCCACCTTATAAAGGATGGAAGGCTGAGTCGACCTTGAGCCTGCCTGGGATTGAACTCGCCAGTAATTGCAGCAGCTGGATCTTAAATGCTGCCTTTGTAGGAGGCATTACTCCCCTACGCTACTCAGGCTCCCTGAGTTCAGAGGAATCCTCCTAAATCCAATCGGGGAAAAACCAGCCATCTTGGCTGGCCCGAACATTGACAACTGACTAGTGAGGAAGCAAAGATCAAAAAAGAAAACATCAGTAAGAATGAAATAATAACAAAAATAAGAATAAGAAGGTATAACTATAAAGAAAAGGAAAAGAGTTGGTGATAGTGAGACTCCAAACCGGCAGTTTTTTTACTGCCAGATAAGTGGCGAGGAGAAAGTGACTGGAGCGGAAATTCAAAGCTGACAGTGTCAGCGCAATTTTGACAGGCGGCGGAGGTGAGAGAAAGTGAAGAGATATTGTGGAAAGGTCGTGGATTACAATATCTTGAGATCGGAAATAAACTAGTTGTGAAGAAGGGAAGCTATATAATTAGAATTGTGATTGTGATTGTGACTATGACTATGCAGAAAGACAACGGGAAAGTCTGATCTTAGAAACCAGCGTGTAGCAATTTCCAAGTAAAGGAACAGTGCGGAAAAGCTCTGGGCTACAAAATCTTGAAATTTTGAAATAAATTAACCGTGAAGAAGAGAAAGTGTACAATTAGAACTGTGACTGTGCTGAGAGACAATGGGAAAGCATGATTTAAGAAAACAGCAGACGGAGAGACGAGCGTGCAGCAGAGACTTTAATGAGCAGCAGACAAGGACACGAAGGAAGAAAAACTTTCACTTTACATTTGGAGATGCGGCAAGGTGAAATAAAGCTACGAAAAAGCGTAACTAGACACTAGAGGATACACTGAAGCCTCTCTGCAAAAGGACACAAACGAGTGAGGGTTTTTTTCCCCTCCTACTGAAGAATTGGAAGATATTGACCAATTTAAAACACATCTCTTCCAAAAGAGGAAAAACCTGAAGTGACAGAACAGATTGAAGAAGGATCGCAGAAGTAAAATATAACTGTTTAAATTTGATTTAGTAGATAACATATTATATGTTTAATTATATATTTAACTCTACATGTAATCAGTCACCTGTATTTATTCTATATATTTAAATTTAAGTCCTACTCTATAAATAACTAAAAATTAGTCCATATATATTCACAATGAATTCTAGACATTGAAGGATTGATATATTACTAGTAATAAATGCCATATACTTTTAGTTAATTATATTTTAGATATTGACCGTCTAACAACTAGAAATATTATCTTGCATATTAATATTGTCATCCTTTCCTGTTTTTACTCCTTTTTTGAGTAATTTGATAGATTACTGTAAAGATATATTAATTAATTGAAGTTATACTCTGATTATATTGATTATATTATATTACTATTAATTATATCATATTCTGAATATAACTATATACATTTATTATATAGATATTGTTTAGAGATAATTTTTATAGTAATCTTAAAAACAGAATAATGAATTGCTGAACTACTATATTTTCTCCCTACTCCTCAATCAATTTACCCAACCCTTATATAATGATATTTTTAAGGCGCAATTAGAAGAAATGCTCACATTAGTGACTACACAATAGAGAAGTAAGAAAATAGATAAGACATTCTACATGTTGATCTCTTTCCTTAATTATATGTATCGAATAAATTTAATATTAATAGTACTAAAGAATCCAAAACATATTGACTCTACAAGAAAATAGTATATGAGAATCTAGGATATTGTAAAACGAAAAATAAAAATGACAACAACAGGCACAACAGTAACTACCAAGACAGGTAAAAAATTAATATCAAACCAGACAGCTACAATATCCTCACCAGCACAACAAAAAACAACCAACTTAGTGCTGTCATCAGAAAAAGAAAAGCCCCCCACCACATTCAATATACAAAACATACAGTCGGTTTTGGCCATGAATCAAGAGGGGATGAATAAAACACAGGAATCGATAGCGAACAACCATGAGGAAACGAGATGGAACCATGAAGAGTTGCAACTCGTTGCTGGAGAAATAAATGATAACATTAAGAAGATAGATGATAAAATCGAGAAGATACAACAAAATACAATAAAAAATGAACGATGGATTCAGAAGATGAAACTAAAAATGGACCAGGCGGAGAAAAAAATTGACAACATGGAACAAAATCAAATAGTACTAAAGAACTAGAAGACTCGATTTCCTACTTAGAAATGGAAAAAGCATCATTCTACCTATGGTTTCAAAACATTGCGGAAAATAGAGGAGAAGACTTAAGAGATTTGATGACTGAAATACTAGCAGAAGCACCTCAGAGGGATAAAGCCAAAATTAATAGGGAAACAGATGAAATTTACTGAGTACATACGAATTACACCCTCAGGAATAAACTACCCAAAGAGATCCATATTAGATTTGCCCGCAAAACAGTGTGAGAAGAAATTTACAAACTGATGAGAAAGGAAACAATTAGTTATAAAGGGAAGGAAATAATAACTTTAAAACAGATTCCGAGGCGAATAAGAGAACAAAGGAAAAATTACAGCTTCCTAACAACACAATTGAACAAACATAGAATAATGTTTCGATGGCTGGTCCCAGAAGGAATTCTGGTATCCTTGGAAGACAAAAAACATAAGATCGACACAATTTATATTTGAGGAAGACCTGGAAACCAGACAGGAACCAGAAAAGAAAAATGAAGACCACAATTAAAGATTTAGATTATGAGCACATATGTATTATAGGGGACTACAACGCGATAGTAGATATAGTAGTAGTAGATATAGAAAAAAACTACCGAAGCAACAAAAAAAATAAATTTAGAAAAAAGACACTCCCAGTCACCTTTAAAGATATAGCCCAAGAATTACAACTACAGGATGCATGGAGAGAACTGAACAAAATTAAGAAACAATACACATTTTACTTGAACCCGCATCAATCATGGTCCAGGATAGAGATGGCCTGTATGACCACGGAATTAAGAAAGGACATAAAAGAAACTGAAATTGCACCAAACGTATGGGCGGATCATAACCCAATAATAGTAATTTGGAAAGGCCAACAAAAACAAAAAAGATGGATGATGAATAAAGAGATTATAAATGACAAAAATTACAAAGAAATGATCAAAAAGGAAATGAACGTATTTTTCCAAATAAATACAACAGAACAAACATCATTGCAGAATTTATGGGATATCACGAAAGCATATATAAGAGATTTAACGATTTTATATAAAGCAAAGAAAAACAGAGACAAACAGCAAGCTAAAAATAATCTACTGACAAAACTTGGAAAATACGAAGTGGAATTACAGGCAGAACCAAATAGTAAATCGATAAAAGAAAAAATGAACCTCACTAAACAAAATAAACTTAACAACAACAGAAATAGCGAGGAAAATTAAAATGGCAAAAGAAAACCAATTTAAATACGCAAATAAAACAGGATATTGGTTGGCCTACAGATTAAAAAAGGAGAAGGAAAAAAGAACAATTTACCAATTGCAGGATGAACAAGGACAGAATTACCATAGGAATGAAAAAAATAGGAATGAAAAAAAAATTGCTAAGAACTTTTTCCAGTATCTATACGCACAAGAAGGAATATGAGAGGAAGATGTTAAAGATTATTGAAGTAAAACCAATATTCAAGAAATAAACAAAGTCCAAAGAGAATCATTGAATAGACCAATCTCAATGTTTGAATTAATGGAGGCAAGGAAAAAACAGAAAAGCAATAAAACCCCAGGACCGGCCGGCATACCATTGGAATTCTTCAAAATTGGCTATGAATCTATAGATAATATATTATTATAGATTTTCAATGAAGTAATTACAGAAGCAAAGATCTCTCAATCATGGACAGAGACAACTATTATTACACTTATACCAGAAGATTCGGACCTCACTCAGATTAAAAATTACAGACCTATATCACTTTTAAATGCCGATTACAAACTATTTACTCTAATTATTTCACAGAGAATGAAAAACATTATTACTGATTACATCCACCAAGACCAAAATGGATCCATCCCCAAAAGACAAATTAAAACCAACACAAGAATGATATTAAATAACCTTGAATACTATGAGCAAAAACCGGATGAACAGGTGGCATTCATTTTTTTAGATGCACAAAAGGCGTTCGATAATCTCAATTGGACATTTCTAATAATACAACTTGAAAAAATGAGAGTGGGCGAAAACTTCCTAAATATGATCAAGAGTATATATTCCAATCAAACAGCAAGGATATGGATAAATGGAGAGATAATGGACCAATTTGAAATAGCGAAAGGGGTCAGACAGGGTTGTCCCCTATCCCCCTTATTATTTATATTAGTTTTAGAGATTCTATTGAATGAAATTAGAGGAGACAAAGAAATACAGGGACTAAAAATAAAGAATCAGGAATATAAATTACAGGCATTCGCCAATGACGTGGTGTTTATCCTGGAACGACTGAAAAATCAGGAATGAAATTGTTAGAGACAATAGAACAATATGGAAAAATAGCAGGATTGAAAATTAATAAACAAAAAACAAAAATTGTAACTAAATTTTGACGAAAACACAGGAAAAGGAATTGGAAGATGCACTAGAAATTAAGTCAACAACAAAAATAAAATACTTAGGAATTTGGCTAACCAACAAGTATCAACACTTAAAGAAGACAACTATCTTAAATTAGCCAAACAAATCCAAAAAGACTTAGACATATGGAACAAATTACAACTATCATTATTAGGCAAAATCGCCTCCATCAAAATGAATATCCTGCCGAAGATACTGTACTTATTCCAAGTAATACCAATAAATCCGGGAAGAACCTATTTTAAAGACCTCAACACAATGATATCAAAATACATCTGGCAAGGGAAAAAAGCAAGGATCAAATTGAAACATCTTCAAGACACCAGAGAGAGGGGTGGCCTAGGATTACCAGACTAGCAAATTTATTACAAAGCAGCACCACTTACATGGATATAAGATTGGATAACACTAAACAATAAACGCATATTAAGGTTAGAGGGATTTGACTTGCTGAAAGGATATGCATTCTTATTGGAGGAGAAATTTAGACAATATGAACACTTTAGAAGACATTTTATTAGAGAAGCACTCGCAAAGACTTGGACAGAAATCAGGAAAAATCATTATGACAAAATCCCAAGGTGGCTCTCAACCATGGAGGCTCAAATATATCCAAATGCAATGACCATAGATAAGATGAGAACATACAATGAACTGCTGAATAGTGAAGGAGAAGTGAAGACAAGAGAAGAATTAAAAGAACAGGGTACAGACGTTGATTGGTGGCTATATTTACAAATAAAATCAAGACATAAGACGGATATGAAAAAATTTGGAATCCAAAAAGAACAGAACGAATTAGATAAAATAATATTGGGATCCAATAACAAATTAATAACTAAAATTTATAATTATTTCCTAAACTACAAATTGGAAGAAGAAGTGATGAAAGAGAATATGATTACATGGGCGAAAAATTTCAGATATAGTATCGAACTTGACAAATGGGAAAAAATGTGGAAAGTAAATACCAAACTGACAATGTCTGTACCCTATAAGGAAAACACCTACAAAATATGCTACAGGTGGCATCTTCTCCTGGCACACTTGGCAAAGATGTTCTGTAATACTGCACAGGATTGTTGGAAATGTAGATCACACAAAGGGACATATTACCATATGTAGTGGTCATGCCAGAAAGCAAAAAAATTCTGGAAAATGATTCAAAAACAATTAGAAGAAATTACCGCCCAGAGAGTGCCATTAAAACCAGAAATATACCTATTAGGAATACCAACAAATCACTATGAAAAGGAAATACAGTACTTGATAATCCATATCCTTAAAGCAGCAAGAATCACATTTGCACAAATGTGGAAATTAGAAGAAATGCCACTGGAGGACAAAATAATACAAAAAGTAATGGAATATGCAGAGATGGATAGGCTCACCAAAGAAATTCAAGAAAAAGATGACACAGAATACTATTTAATTTGGCAACAATGGTATGACTGGTTAGAGAGAAGGAAAATGAAATAAAAAACAATTAGCACTATAGAAAGGGAATACCAACCAAGGGAAAAAATTAAGAAATAAATTTAAAATATATAAATATTGTTATATAAATGAAAGACGTAATTACATATATAAAGAAATATAGAATATCAAAAGAATTCTTTTTCTCTTGAAAGCTCATGTTGAAACACTTGTTGTGGCCCCGTGCTCTGAGCCTATCCCATTGGAGGAAGGAAGCTCTGAGCATGAGGAAGAGGAGCCAGCCAGATCTCCCAGCCCCCCCCGCCTCTGGCACCGTCTCAGGTGCCAGCTGAAAGAGAGCAAAGTAGTGGGGAAACAGGTGTCTCAGATGAGAGTGAGGGAGAGACGTCATTCCTGGACGCACGTCAACGAAGGTGAGATAAGCGCTTGCAGCAGCTGAGGAGACGTGCGAGGGAATAGACCTGAGTCACTGGACTTGAGTTACAGTACCAATGAGTCACTGGACCACACCCCAGAGACTATATAAGAGAGGGTGGTGGTCAATGATCCCTGTGACGAACAATAACTCAATCTGGTAGTCATTGGAGCTAAAAGAACGGATTTTGGCAAAGCTACGTATGTGATTTTCTTTCTGTGAACAATTAAAGCACTTGGCAGACGGTGTGCATATCGCTGCCAAGTTGGAGATAAGAACTGTGGTGTGTGCCAAGTGCTTCTTTAACCCTCGACTGGCTGTGTTTTTGTGGGTGTATGTAGAGGGGGACAGATCAACACTTGACTTAAGTTTGTTTATGTTTTGTATTGTATGGATGTATGTTTTTGTTTGTCTATTTTTATTTCAATAAAAAAAAGAACCATAATTTTAAGAAAGAGAAAGAAAATAGATTCTATTGAAGCAGTGGAGGCTACATACTGTCTTATCACACAAGGTCCATTTAGTCCCCCTTGAGGAGTCTATGACAACTCACCATGGTCAACTAAATAATAATTTACTTTAAATAATAGAATTCTTAAATTGCTCCATAGTAAGTTATTCTGTGGTGAGTTGTCCCATTCTGCCTCTTGAGTTTGGTCATTAAGTCTTGCTCACCGAAGCAAATGGAAAACAGAGGCTTGTACCCCTCTGTGCCAGCTGCTCGCCCTCTAGCCGCTGTTTTGCCATCATTGTCGATACTAGAGTTGGGGCAGCAGAATGCTCCTCTGGCACTTCCTTGGCTGCATTGCTGTCTACTCCGTAAAGTGGTTGCTCCATTCGCCGCTGTATACATTAAAGAAAATCATCAGAAAAAAAGGTTATGTGGAAACACTTATAAAACTGAGCCATGCAGCAGCTTGAACACAAAGCTAGTATACATCTAAAGAAAATACTTTTACAGTACTCGCCACATTTTTCTTAACAAAATGAAATGAGATCAGAGGGGTTTTTAAAATAGAATATAAATTTTAGTGTTGCATGTTTGAGAAGCAGAAGCCTAGATTCATGTGATACCATTGAATACATTCTGTGATCTTTCTATATTAAAACAAAATAAGGTAAGAAAATAAGTGCATGAAATCCACAGAAGCCTGCATAAACTTGAATCAAAACTCTCAAATTACTGGACATTGGGGAAGAGTCTTCGCACTTTCTCATCGTATTAATTACCACCTGTTCTTATAACCATGGAGGATATAAGATTTTTTAAAAAATAAAGTGATGCCCCCCCCCCACCTTCCAGATACTAAAAGATTAACTATTCCTATTGACTGTATGCAAGTGTATTCTTGTATTTCATTAAAATATTCCATCTGGAATATATTTGTTAGATTTATATTAAACCTTTTCTTCAGAAACTTTGAGTTGGCCATTTTCTCTCCATAAGAAAAAACTGATTTTTAAAAAACCCTTACTTTTCGCTTCCTTATAGTAATATGAGCCAAAGACAATAGGCAGGCATGTGCACATGCATGCACATACACTCACACACGGAGCAAACAAATACTCTTAGGCTCCACTGCCCCTCTATCTTTAGGATCATTTACTGGACTCAAGCTTTCTCTTGACAAAGATAATATGATAATGGATTTAGATAAAAAATGCTTACACAAGAATTCTCAAATATCATCTCATTTTTTTTTCTTATGGTAATAGGCTTAGTAAAGAGCCACATCGTGGACTCTTGAGAAAAACAAAGATGTGTTTAAATAGAATATTAAGAAAAATCTGCCAATGGCACCCTTTGCTTGAGAGGCAGATATAAGAAATCATTACAAAATCCCTGACAATAAGCACAAAGGGTAGGTGCAATATGAAACTTCAGAACTGAGCTGTTAACTCTTCCAGTTTGGTGTCGCGGCGATGCAGTCGGGGAAATAGTGGGCTCTGATGAGCCCCACGAACACCCCGACTGACGAACCACCACCGATGAGTCTTCGGACTGAACCCGTCTTGCAGGGATGGGGGAAGAAGAGGGGCGCCTTAGACAGCCGAGAAGAACAAGCAAGTTCCTCAGAGGCCAGAGGAACTCTCTGAGACGGCAGCGGGGGGCGGCAGCCATGGTGGTTGCCACGAAGCCGTGACAAACCAGGAAAAAAATAGTGCAGGAGGAAAGAAGAAAGAACAAGATACTTCAAAGCCGGATGAGTGACATCAACCCTGGCGGGAAACACTACTTGAATATGGACTTTTACTAATAAGACCCCCAGCTTTAAATAGCGGCTGTAGATTTGTGGGGCATGAAGAACTGGCAAAGTAATAAGAGGGGACAAAGACCCATTAAGGAATCTGCCTTGGTACAGACTGACTTGATAGAATTATTAATATACTAGAAAATTGGGTTTTTCTTTAAATTGGAATTGATTGATCCTTGGAAAAAGCAAAAAGCGATAACTATGGATTTAACACCTTTAAATGTTAAAAGAAGAAAGACAAATGGATGGTTACATAATGGATACAAAATGGAGATTGCTGTGACTAAGTGAAAGTGTGGATTGCAGAGACTCGCCTTCTGCTTGAAAAAGAAATATTCTGACTTGCTACTGGTTTTGGATTATTTTGAAAATAACTATGGACTTGTGCATTTTGGAAATTCCTATTTTGTCTATGGATGATTTGATAAAGAAAGGAGAAATATAATGGAACTACTAAAATCGAAACTAATTGGTGCAGGAACAAAAGATGAGGCGTAGGAACAAAAGAAGGGAAGCTGATGGATTTTATATGGAACAGATGTTACAAAAGAATTAAAATGACTTATAGAGTTTCAACCATGGAAATATGGATTTTGAAGTGGAATGCTTATGGACAGATAGGGCAATGAAGAAATAGAACAGATAAAATTAAAATGTAATGTTTAAATATTCAAATGTTTAAATGATTTTTAAATATAAACATGAGGTGCTTATAAAATAATAAAGATGGAGAATAAAAGAAGGTAACTAAAATAGAAAATTGATGTAAAGGTGGTTAAAAATGAGATCTTTATAAAAATACAAAAGTATATACTAATGTGAGATAAACCTAAGAAACCTTATTAGATTATGAGAGAATAAGAAGAGAATATGCCCAATATAATATGTTTTAATTTGAAATTGTAAACAAAGTTGAGAATGGTAAATATGATTAAATTTGAATGATTAATGTATTATTGGATGATAAAACAAGATATACAATTGTGATTGAACTTAATGTATGCTGGAAATGATTAATATTAAGAAATATGTTGGGAGTCACCCTAGAAGAGTATGTTAGGAAATAAATAATAGATTAAATATATTGAAAAGAAAACAATTAAAATAAGATTTGCTGGATATCAGCCAAACAGGAGTTGGAGAGGTGGAGGAGAATATGCTGGAAATCAGCCAAAACAAAATGTGTTGGAAATCAGCCAAACAATAGTTGGAGGTATATAAGAATATGATGAAAATCAGCTAAAACAAAATATGCTGGAAATCAGCCAAAATAGGTGGAGATACGGAGGAGATTATGCTGGATATCAGTTAAAACAAAATATGCTGGAAGTCAGCCAAACAAATAGTTGGAGATATAGAGAATATGTTGGAAAATACCTAAAATAATATGGGGTAAGAAAGAATATGTTGGAAGACAACTAAAATGAAGCAAAATGAGTATGAGATGAATCTGTGTAAATTGAAATGTGTATTAGATGACAAATTTAAGAAAAGTGTTAATTGTTAAAGTTTAAGATTTAAAGATTTGATGAAATGCGTCTAGAGCTTGAAGAATATAGATAAAATTTTGATTTATAAGTTGAAATAAAAATAGAGTTGTACAATTTTGGGAACTAAGATTTGTGGTGATAAAATAGTAAGGTAAACATTTAGATCAAGATGTTAGAATATTTTTTAAAAATTGTGTTTTTGATTTTAATGTTAAAAGATGTAAGGGAGGGAATTAAGCTAGATAGAATTTTGATTTATAATTGGATATAAAAATGAGTAGAGTTTATTTGGAAATTAAAATTTTGGTGATATAATAGACTGGTTTAGATTAAGATGTTAGAATTTGTGTTAAAAATGTTTGTTTTGATTTTTAATTTTAAAAGATGTAACAGGGAAATTGGGAATAGAGCTTGTTAAAGGAATGTAAGCGACTGTACCTATCTATGACTGGAGTCTATCAAGACTTCGTTCTTAAAAGATATATTTTATGTTTATGTTTGGAAAAAAATAAAAAAATATTTCTAAAAATAACTGAGCTGTTAACTATGACTAAGCATATACAGGATATAGTATTTTTTGCAAATATACCTGTGTACTATATTCCTGCACATTGAAACATTTTGCCTAAAATATGATGATATTCTTCTTCAATTTATTTATTTGAATAAACTATGAAAACTCTTCTAGTCACACTTCCAAGATTAATCTTTTTAAGGAAGGCAGAATACATATATTTCGTAATAGCAGAGACAGAAGGATACATCGATCAGGTCAACTTTACAGTCAATTTTCCTCTTACTTCCCTTTAACATGAGTCCATTTATAACAAACTAACATATGGATTTGTCAGTATTAGATTGTAGCTTTAACAATATTTACTCACACTTAAAGGACTGTTTGTATTATATGACTTAGTTATATGAAGTAGATCTTAATTAAAACCTATCGAGAATTGTGTTAGACAAAAAGCTGAGAATATAGAACAAAAGGAAAGGAAGGCAAGGGGATTCTACTATATAACCCTAGAAGATCTGCATTGTTTTTAATCACATGTATGTATTAACAGATCTATAAATGGGCTCAGAAAATACTATTCTATCCTGTTAAGTACTTACAGGTAAGGGATTAGATAAGGAATGTTGTGGTGAAGACCGTGCTACTGGTGGCACACTTCTCCCAGGGCTTGTTCCTGGGACACTTCCACCAGCAAACTAAAGCAAGGGAGGAAGAAAAGAAAGGAAAATATCAGTTACTTCAGGAATGTTCTGTACAGCAAGTTAAACATAGAAGTAGAATCAAATTATGTCAGCAAAGGGAGTAAAAAAATAATCAAGACAAATTGCCCGGGAAAACAATCATATATTTTCAAGGGCCTACTACTGATGAGTTTTCCAGAAAATAAGACCTGGTCTTATTTTCTTTTGGGTCCCAAAATAAGCACCGGGGCTTATTTTCAGGGGATGTCTTATTTTTTTTCCCATATATGGGAGGCCCAAATTTTCTGCTTGCTCACGGCAGGGCAGGAGGTCTCATGGTGTGCCAGTGCCACCGCTGCATCGGTCCAGGAGGACCCAGCATGGCCACCAGCCCACTTGTTCGCGGCTGCAACAGAACAGGAAGCCAAGTGTAATGATCCAGGGAGTGGCACGAAAGCAACACAAGCACAGAACAGACCTAACCCGTTTATTGCTCCAATTGTGCTACCAAACTTTCTCACATTCACCATAAATCCTGGAGCAAAGCTCTCACACGCACCTTCAGAAGCCTCTGGCTGCAAGTAGTCCAGTAAGCCAGGTTAACTGAACAGCAACCAGGGCCAACAGTCCAATAAGCCAGGTTAATCAAAAAGCAACCAGGGCCAGCAGTCCAATAAACCAGATTAGCTAAACAGTAACCAGAGCAAGAAGTTCAGTGAAGCAGGCAAACTGGCAAGCCCCACAAGACAGAGTACAGCAATCTCCAGGCTTTGGCAAATGCACAGGAGGTTCGAGAAATTCAATACTTATTCCCGACAAATGCCCCTCCCATTGGCACTTCCTTACATCTCAGTCCCCAGGTGTGCCTTGTGAAACGGGGTGGGGCACTCTCCTCCCTCATATCCGGCTCAATCTGTGATGATCTCACCGTCTCTTTTCCCTCCTTGGGTGGGGTTAATCCTTGCTCTTCTCTTGAGTTCTCCCTGTAGGCAGGCCTTACTAATTCAGAAAAGCCTTGTCTGGACTGACTCTGCCCTTCCCCATTTTCCTCCAAGGCCAAAAGAGCTGGCCTCTCCATCTCTGTCAGTTCTTGTTCCAGCTCATCTTCCAGAGCAGTTTTAGACTCTGATGAGGGCATGACAAAGAGCCACATGCAAGTGCTGCAGTCATGAGGTGAAGTGGGGATGGGTGGAGCCGCCCCATGTGCCCAATGTTGCCTTACCTTAGGGCCCCGCAGCCAGGCCGTCCGTTCCCTGACACCTGCCTTGCCTCGTGGCCATGGCACCAACACAACACTCAGCCTCCTGCTCAATTATGGCCATGAACAAACAGAAGTTGGCCAGTGGCCATGTGGGCTCCTGCTGCAAGAGTGCTGGTACTGTCGCCATGAAGCAGGGGCATGGATGGCCTGGTTCTGTCGGCAACCTGTGGCCCGAGAACTGCATGTGGCTCTTTGACACCTCTCCTGCGACTCCTTGGTGACCGGTCACACGATCTGTTCTCCACCCCAAGAAGGCACGAGCCCCCTCTGCACAGCAGTGCGACTGAAGCGCCCCTAGCATTTTCTCCACACTGCCTGCGACCAGCTATTTTTTGTGATTCTGTGTCCTTTGCAGGCAGCTCAGTGCCAGCTGCGGTCCCCTTCGTGTTGGCTGAGGGAGGGAAACGGAGAGGAGCAGCACAGCAGCTGCTATTGCCGGATGCAGGGAAGGAAGAGCCCCAGTTCTCCTGCACACTGTGCTCTCCTGCACTGCGCAGGAGTTTCCTGCGCAGTGTGGCTCTCCTGCACTGTGCAGAGATCTCTCTCTCTCTCTCCCCCTCCCTCTCATTTCTCTTTTTCCTCTCCCCCTCTCTTTTTTTCTTTCTTTCTTCCTTTCCTTTCCCTCCCCCCCCCTTTTTTCTCGTTGAATATGATGCAAATCCAAAATAAAATTATTGATTGTGGGAAATTGCTTCTCTGTAATCTTTTCAAGTGAACTCTAAGTTGATAGAAACTGGCAAGATTGTGCTAACAGCAATAGCACATATTTCTTGATTTCTTTTGAGTTTGACATAATACATTATCCAAAATTATAAATACTCTTATTTTCAGATGCACTTTTTGTCATCTCTGTTATTTCCTTTGTTATTTCAGACTTGTTTCCAATTTGTGCCTTCTGGCAAACTGCAGTTTTCTTGGCAAGAGATCGAGCTTGCCATTGCTTTCGTCATAGGTCTGAGTTCTTTCTTTCTTTCTTTTCGTTCTCTTCCTTTCTTTCCCCCTTCTCTCTCTCATTTGTTTCTCTATCTTTTCCCTCTCTCTTATTCTCTCCCTCCAGCTCTCTCATTTCTCTCTCCCTCTTTTTTTCTCTCTCCCCTCTTTCTCTCTCTCGTTTCTCTTTTTTCTCTCTCATTCTCTCCATTTTCTCATTGCTCACTCTTTCTCTCCCTCATCTCTTTCTTGCATATACGAGCATGCACACACAAGTGAAATGCCCTCATGGGCCAGGATCACGGCGGGGATGGCAACTCCTCCTGCTGCTGCCGACACGGCACAGTGAGGTGAGTAGCTGGCTGCACGGTGTCACATGAAAAGATATACTTAAATATTTACAAAATGTGAGGGGGTGTACTCACTTCTGTGATATACTGTTAAGTTGCAAAATTGGCTTACCTCAAAGTAGTCACTAATTTTATGTCCCCTGGGAATAATTTTGTCTGGAAAGAAAAACAAATAGCATTATCGTAAGCAATATTAAATTAAATAATTTGAAAATACGTTAATACTTTATTTTACTGCAAAAGCTGCTGAATACAACTTAAAGTTAAGAGCTTCTGGTTGCTATACCAGTAGCTATAGAAAAAGTAAACAGCAGAAAAGACACATTTACTTAAGTATGAATTACAGTTTAAATTAACTTTCTTCAATATACCATTTTCAATATAGCCCATTTTAATATAATTTTTCCAAAAAATGTTCCAAAATAAAATATAGCATATTATATTATGTCACTTTATTATCTAATACATAATTTTTTCATGATATAGAAAATTATTGCATATGTTCTGTATATACTGCAGAAAGCTATCAAATAGAAGCCTTACTTTGATTTGTTTCAAATGGTTCCCCTTTTCTCTTTCTGCTGCGCTGATCATTCTGTTTCTTTTCAGGAGTCTTAAAGGGATGAAAAAAATCCCAAATTAATTTCTACAAACATCCAAGAATTTAAGGTCACAACTTTTAAAAAAATGAAATATAGTTACCAGCAACTCTTCCACAGGTATTTTAACTTTCAAAACAGGTTATATCTCTTTTTGGTATTTTTAGATGTAATTATGGAACACCATACTGACTAAATAACTAATTACTGATTAGTGTAAATTAATTAGTTAAGTTAATGTAATTGTCCTGAGTTAAGCAGAATATTTTTTATTGTCAAAGATTACATTAAGACGTTTTGGTCAAAGTTAGTTGCAATATATGCAATCCTCCATTTATGATTGTTGTTTAAGATTATAACAGCCATGGAAAAAGTGAGTTAAAACTGTCATGTTACCTTGTGGTCATGTGATTGCAAATTAAGCACTTAGCAACTAGTTCATGTTTTCAACAGATACAGCATCTTGTGATCTGATCAAATCTGCAACCTTCTCAGCTGGCTTCTGATAACCAAAGTCAATTGTGGAAGCCATATTCACTTAAAGACTGATTCACTTAATGATTCCAATAGTATACTTAATGTCTGCAGTGCTTTGTTCAATAACCACATAGTAGTCGTAAAATTGAGTCTGGTCACCTGGTGACTTGCTTAACAACCACATCACTTAGCAGTTGAAATTCTGGGCTAAACTCCTCTATGAGAATTATTTGAAAAATATCACTTTTTAATTACCTCCAGTTCTTTGTCACTCAGGGAACCTACACTGCATAAACTCTGATTGGAAGATTCATTGTTCAAGGGACCCTAGTGTAAAGGAAACAAAAGTTTGTTACCAACAGGAAATTTTGGCTTCTTTAAATGAAATACATATTAGTATTCATTTGATCATGAAAGTCACTGATAATTAAACTATAAATTATGACAATTCAGATTGTCATCTCTCTTTCAAGTATAACAGACAAAGGCATTTCTTATGCATGTGCTGGGGGGGGTGGTGCACCCAGCCAGTCTCATCATTTCGTTTCCCCGAAAATAAGATTTCCCCTGAAAACAAATCCAATAGGGTTTTTGAGTGCATGCGCTAATATAAGCCCTCCCTGAAAATAAACCTTCCCTGAAAATATTTAAACGCAGAGTTGGAAATTAGGCAAGATGGCAAGAGGAGCCCCAACTTGCTCCACATGTCCTAAAATAATAAGACCTCCCCGAAAATAAGGCCAAGCGCTTATTTTGGGGTTCAAAAAAATATAAGACATAGTCTTATTTTCAGGAAAACATGGTAGATGAATTCCTAATTGGCTTAATGACTAAGAAGCAGAATACCACAGCCCTGTTTTGTGTCATCTGTTATTCAATATTTTTTATTAATAACCTGGATGAAGAGGTTAAGAAAGTGGGATTATCAAAGTTATTCACACAAAAAAGTGGCTAACACTTTAGAAGACTGAAAAAAATTAGAAGCTTGAATAGTGGGCAACTTCGGAGAAAACAAATCAAATGGGAAGCATACGTTGACAATGTAACTGTGAAAAGAATATGAATCTTCTAACAAAACACACATTGAGTATTAGCTAACTGTGGTAAAGTCACTAATAGTATCAAATTTAGAGAATGGGATGTAATTTTATCATTTTATTCTGTCTCTATTAAGGCCTACTTGGAATATTGCTCTGGACACAGCAGTATAAAATGATAAAATGTGTGCCCAACAATCGGCTGAGTGGTGCACTTGTACTCACCAGTTTTCAGCACTGCTGCGCGCGCGAAGGGGTCACTCTCTAGAAAAGCCGAACTTCTGGGTTCTAGCATGCATACGTGCTTGACAATCAGTTGTCATACATGAACACACTGGTTTTTGGCACTGCTGCATGCATGAAGGACATCTGATCGTCATGTGCGCATGCACGCCAGAAACCTGGAAATCAAACAGGCAAGACCGTGCATGCTGGACGACATGGCTTCATGCGCCATTTTGGGCACACGTGCCATAGGTTCGCTATCACAGAAGTAGACTCATCTACTAGAGAGGGTAGGTCTACAACCAATAAGTTACAATTACAGAGAAAAAGACTTGGATTAGATATGACAGCAAAACCTGTCAATTACTGGATATAAGCTGTCTATAAAGTGGTCTACTGTATATGATAATTTATTCTGAAAATTTGGAGGATGCCTGTAAAAAAAGAATTTTTGGAGGATGTGAAATTATTTTAATTCTTTTGGCATTTGTAAATTGAATTTTTGCTATACTTTTTAATGTTTTATTTTATCAATGTGGCCCTTTCTCCTTTACTAACTACACAAGTCTGCTTTAGAATATAATTTTAAAAGGCGAGTCACAATTATCTTGATTCTGAGTCTTGATTTTGAGTCCCTCTGGGAGTAGGGCGGTATACAAATTTAAACAAACAAACAAACAAACAAACAAATAAATAAATAAGATGCAGCTCAGTAGACCATCAATTTATATGGCATGGGCAAGTTTAATTATCATATTATCACCGAACATGTTGATAATAGGATGTTGAATCAATTCCTTTGTATGAAATATGATTATGCAGATCTTGATTGTATCCCTGCTATTTGACATATCCCCATCTCATAAAATGTTACCAAAGTATGCAGAGATATACATACAATTAGCCAATTGGTTGTGCACATAACTAACCTTAGCAACACCTGCTCCAGTAAACCTGGCCTCTAACAGTTCCTGTCGTCGTGGATCCAGGCTGTGCAATTCTTCCATCATTTCTGCTGGTAAAGAAAATAGAACACTTTAAGAACAGTCAATGCTATCCGAATTAATAATCCATTAATATTCTTCTAATTACTGGATTAATATGAATTTACACTACGGCCCTTTTCATGGTCCAAATATTAATTTGTAGTGATACCACTAGAAGAGATATATCAAAGTAGTATTTGCATTTTTAGAGCCTGTGTAGCGTAGGGGGCTAATGCCTCCTAACTAAAGGCAGCAATTAACACCAGCTGCCTGTAATTTCTCTGAGCCACGCTCAAGGTCGACTCAGCCTTCCATCCTTTCTAAGGTGGGTAAATTGAGGAGCCAGTTTGTGGGGGCAATAAGCTTTGTATAAATGTACAAAAAGTATGAAGGCTATTGCTTAACGCATTGTAAGCCGCCCTGAGTCTCCGGAGAAGGGCGGCATATAAATCAAATTAAAAATAAATAAATAAAAATAACATTAAATATTCATTTGTTCAGGTTTTGTTAGTGCATTAATTTATCATTTAGTTGTATTCTGTCTTTATTATTTTTATAAATAATACAATAACCAGTTGTCTAATTGTATGTATATCTCTGCATATCCAACATACCTTCCTATTTTTCTCATAACAACCTTATGAGATGAATTGGGCTGAGAGAGAATGACTGGCCCAAAGACACCCAGCTGGCTTTCTTGCCTAAGCCATGGGTTGAAATCACAATCCCCCTGCTTTCTAACCTGGTGCCTTAACCATTAGACCAAACTGACTCTTTACATTCATTTATACATACTATACAACTATAACAATATTGTTTTATTACTTTCTCCATTTAAATGAACATAATTGCAATGGATTTTTCAAATTTAGTCACTTATCACTTATTCAGTTCACTTACCTATGCTTTACTAAATAAGTAATTGGCTGGGTTCGCTCAACATGCTAAGCCATAAACTATGTTTATAAACCACAACAACTAAGTTCACATAGCATATTTAAACAAAGTACCGTAACTTAATCTAAAAGTACCTTAAATATCCATTCCTATAGCAAAAGATTACATATCAGCATTTTCTCCTCTAGAACTGTCAACTCTGTTGTCTACGAAATGTTTTTTAATATATAAACAGCGTTTCTTGGAATCCAGTATCAATAAAATGCTTTACATTAGAATTATTCTAGAAGATAAACATCTTCTTACTTCACATTAGGAAATGAAGGATGGAGAGCTATTGACTCTCCATTTGTTTTTAACAGACTAATTCTGTTAACAGACTAATGCTGTTAAAAACAAATGGTATAGAAAAAGATTTAATTACAGTTCTGCAGCGTAACTGCAGAGGAATAGTAAATTGTATATGTACATAGAGTATCATAATGTGCTTTAAAATGATTGTACTCTCAGATATTCTCTTGCAATAAGAGAGTATAAAATTGCATCAAATATTGTAATTGCTCATCATTAACTATTGTTCACGTCAAACCACAGAAAATATGACTTGCTTTTACTCTCCAAGATATTCAGAAATTGAACAGACAGCTCTCTTCTGAAGAACTCCTTTCTGATATATTCATTGTTCAGAATTAACCGGGAAGGACAAGTTCCAAAAACAAGCACATAAGCAACCTGATATATGAAACTGTCTAACTCCAAAGTGACCTTATATGCACAGTAGCAATTGCATGTTCCTAGAAACTCAATTCTTAATCACATTCCTCTTTAGATCTGACATTATCTTTGGGAAATAAAATATAGCAAGTATTCCTTTTTTAAAATTTAAAATGCAAATATATTCATAAACAAAATAGTTACCATATGTACTCTATTGTATAATTATTAGTCAACCTCTATTTTTTTACAGTGCAACAGAAACAAGACCATGAATGGTTAATAAGAAGCGTTTACTTTTCATTTTCTACTAACTGATGAAATTCCAGTCAGCTCTACCAGGAACATATTGCTAGGGTATTAAACAATGATAGCACAAGGTTCTCAAACTGTGCATTGTGAATCTTTATGGGTTGCCAGTAATTTAGAAAGAAGCACACATTGTTTAAAGATAGTAAGGCCTATGCAGGCAAAGCTGGAGCACTGTCAAAAGTCACTCCTGCTTTACTTGGGCAAATCCCTAATGGGAGTCCTGGCGAAGCAGGCAGCAGACCCTGGAGTGAACTGTAATCCGTTTACACAGGCAAAGTCCAGAGGAAGTTTTGAGAAATAGTTGAGTCTGTGGGTCTAGCCATTTGTCAGAACAATTCACCAATCATGAGGGTTGGGTTTTTTTATTTTTGTTTTAAACCTTTTTAGTTTTATTCATAGGAATAATCCAAATTCATGCATTATTTTAGAAAACAGTACTATTGTAAAGTTTAGAGAACATCTTAGTTATAGAACAAATGGACACGACAGCAAAATTTTGCTTGAACAGTTTCAATGAAATAAGTGAAGAACTGATTATAAGCAAAACGGCATAATTAAGAGGTATCAGATTGACTGATTCATACATTTCCAAACACTTTATTCCCAGATTTGTTCTATTTTCATTTCCCCAACAAATGATAAGTCACTGAATCACTCAGCATCTAGCACATGCTTAAGAGGAATATTCCTGAAGGGCAGCAAATGCCCTTTTAGAGAGAGAAAAAAATGCATACTGACATCACATCAATTATTCTCTTTGCTTTTTATTTTACTCCAACATCACTTCTCTGGAAGACTGCTGTAGAAGAAAACCATCTGTGGATATTGTTAAAGTTCAGTGGCCATTATAAAAACAGGGAGATATTTTTTATAATTTGACATGAAGTAGTACAACAGAATACCTAAAGGACTGTTTTCTCCCATATAAGGCTATATGTTTAGTTACATTTTATGGACAAGTTCACCTCTAAGATCTGCCAACATCAGAGCTAGGTTTAGTCTGGAGTATGGTGCAGTCTGTTTGGAATTCCCTACCAAATGGTAGATTAAGATACTCCCTTCCCCATCAAGCACTGGATATTGCCTGTAGCTTGTTAGGTCTTTCTATCTGAGATTTTATATTAATTTATTCACTTTAACTATTTTAATAGATGGATGCAAATAATTATGAGATGACCACAACAGCATACTATAGTAGAGGAATGTCCAATGAATTTATGAATCAAAGCCTTAGAGGTAGCTTCTAATTATGTAAATAAAATTCTGTAAATGATATAACTTCCCAAAAAGTTGAACAGAGAATATTTAAATAAATCTTTTCCTAAATTACAATAACGTAATATTTTAAGAAGACCTAATTATTTATACATCTACATGCCTATAAGAACCTGTGACGAAAGAAATTAAGAAATTTATGTTTGGGGGGGGTCAATAAGCATCCTGAAAATGGAGAAGTATTCATTTTAGCTTTCTCCAATTTAGTATAATTCCATATGAGCTGGGATTACAAACTGCAGATTTTCAAACAGCATACCATACTTTCTAGGAATTTGTAATACATCTGGAGGGTACCAAACTGAAGAAAGCTAGCAGAGTCATGTTCAAGCACGGACATGAAAAAATAATCCCCTTTCAGTTATCAACCGATCAAGCTTTATAATAAGCCATCAAACTTTTTCTGCACTTTCATAAGTACATTTACTGTAGTCTTCGATTCCATTTCCTGTGATATACAGGAAATGTATTTCCAAAGATACATTGTTAACATTCATTTAACCTAATTTCCTGATATAACATTCATATGCGACTTATCCATTTCTCATAGTTATTGGCCTAATCCTAACCCTACTGGTAACGTAATACAAACTAGGTCCTGGAGGCCTAAATATCTGTGGGATATTACATTACAAACCATTTTCATTAAAAAGATGGAACACACACCCTCCCAAATTTTTAACAGAAAGTATTAGCTTGGGACTATCAGCTCCTAAAAGTAATCCGCTCGTTCCAAATCCACTCATTGACCCAAACAGGAATTCATCCATCTAACTTAGATTGCTAGTTATAACCAGAGGAACAGCCCCGCCCCTCCTTTGAACCCCTTTTAATCAATTAACAACCGGCCCCAAACCTACCCAAACTTCCAGCTGAAGTTACTACTACTCTTCCTGGCCTTCCCTCCCCCGAGGATGTGGTCGCAGCCATCCGGCTACCTACAGGATACACCCCAATAGCCCCACAGTTCTAGGCCAAGATTCAGTCCTTGAAGCTAGGCCCAGCCAACCTTCAACAGCACCCCGAGTTTCGCTCAAGGAGTCAGAAAGAGAAAGGAGTAACCCCCGTCTCTCCCACCCACCGCTTTTATAGCCGCGAGGAAGGCTCCCCCCAACTGATCAGAACGCTCCCATAGCAACAGCCAGGCGTTCGCGTTCGCGGCCCCCCATTACTCGCCCTCTCGCAGCCCTCAGATGCACCCCTTCTAACTCCGCGAGGCAGGTTCGCCCCAAGGCCCGCACGCGGGGCGGCAAATTCGGTCGCCATGCGCGCCTATTCCTCTCCTCTCCTCCCCCCACCCCCCGTAATATCCCCCTCCCCAATCGGTTTCTTAATTCTTAAAAACGGAATAAAACTCCTTGTCTAACCGCGGCCTACAAAACACACGCGCGCGCGCGTGCTGGTATGCCCCCTATAACGTTGCCATAGCAACAAGAACCCCGTTTCTGAGCCTTGCCACGGGGGTGGGTGGGGGGTGCGCATTCCCCTTCCCACCGCATAGTTACCATCTTAGCAAGCAGGCGAGGGGCTCCGAGGCCCGGACGGTCGGCCAGCAACCTCCTCTCCGGCGGTATCAGCACAGCAATTAAGGCAGCGGAGCGGAACAGGAATAAGCGAACTCAAGGCCAGCATCCCCCTCCCTTTAATTAATACGTACATCTCCGCCAAAGAGGCTTAAGTAGTTGCAGGAGCACCGCGTCCCAAACCCGAGGCCTACAAGGAAGTCAGGAAAGGCGGCCGGCCTGCACGCCCGCCTGCTAGCCACAGTCTTGATAGCTATGGAGAGAAGTGAGTCCTTTTTCTCTCCCCACAACGTGGGGATGAGGGACTGATTCACGGGACGCATCTCACCTGTGGTGGCTCGGCTTCACTCCTAGCTAGCCAGCGGCGGGGCCTTTTTTTTTTTTTTTTTTGCCACAAGGAGAAGGTGGTGAGGGAGAGAAAGAGGGGTTGTTGGGGTGGGGGGCGGGAGAAGCAGATGCGGTGCCTTCTCAGCAGAGACCCGGGAGAAATACAGGCCGCAAAATCCTCGGGCTCGCGTAGTTTCTGTCCCCGGCAAAGGTAGCTTCACTCCCGGGAGTAATGAGGGACTCTTCACCTCCTTTCCCCCAAGGAACAGATTACAGAGGGAAAGGGAGGCGGGTGGGATGGGAGAGGGGGTTACAAAAAAAGGCTAGTCAGGTGTGTGTGGGGGGGATTGCAAGTTGCGATCGATGGGGGAGGGGCACCCCCCACATTTCACTTTTTCTCCCCCCCCCTTCTCTACACCCCCTTTCCCCCCGCCCTTCTTTACTTAGTCATTTTTTTTTAAGCCCAGCCCTGGATCGATTGGTGCAAAAAAAACGGGGGGGGGGGAAAGCACTACTTGTGAAAATGCACATTGTCTCGCGAGATTTGCACGTGTGGGAGGGGGGAGTTGGTGGTGGTGAGAAAAGGTTGGGGGAGGGGAGAGGTCAGTGCAAGGAGGTGCTAAAAGCATGGGGTGTGGCGATGGGGTTGAGGGAGGACCTAGAGAATGGATGTGTGGCTACACGAGCAATTAGAGTTAAGCCGGTTTGAGATAATTTCTCTCTTGTCTTAGTGGGATTACGGCGAGGGGAGACGTGTCCCCAGGTCAAAGGGGGAAATCAGATTCTTTTCCTGGAGAGTTGAGACCTGACCCAGGGATTCCTTTTTTCATGGCAGTCATTGCAAAACAAAGACTCGAGCAGTGCATCTTGGAGAGAAATCGTAAAAGCAGCTTCTGCGGGCAAGAAGGGGCGTGGCACGGGGTTGTTTTGACATAGGGGACCCTAAGGCAGGTAACTACTTTGATGTGGTCGGACTCAGGCTGGGATGTTTCTGCAGAGGAGGAGACCCAAGAGCCGCGAAGAGCTTTGGTATGATGAAAGCAGAGGGGGAGGGTATGCGGGTACATAATTAAAGGGAACTGTAGCTTTAAGGATGTGTCCTTATTAAGAAAGTAAGGTGTACAATAGAATACTAGTGTTTATCTAGGGAAGTTACTATATAAAACAAAATTGGAAACAATGTCTAACTTCATCACATTCAGTTACAGACTGCAGATTCTGTAACACAGGAATCATTAGGGGAAAGCTTAAAGGGCATGTCTATTCAAAAATAAACCTTATTGAATGTAATAAAGATTACAGGATTGCAATTACATTGTAAGCTGGAGGGAGGGGGGGGGAACTACTGGAACCATGCAGTTACTGAAAAACCTGTCAAATATACAGTAAAGCAAAATGTACACTGAAAAGATAATGAACTCTTTGTTTTTATGTTAATAACTATATTAAACATGATCCTTGTATCTATTAAAATCAGTAATAATGAAATCATATTTGTGTTATTTTTTTCTTGAAAGAATTCCATCTTCTAAAATTGATAATGGAAATCATCTTTGTAAATGCACATCTTTTTTTTTTAATTTGATTTATATGCCGCCCTTCTCCGGAGACTCAGGGCGGCTTACAATGCGTTAAGCAATAGCCTTCATACTTTTGTATATTTATACAAAGTCAGCTTATTGCCCCCACAAACTGGGTCCTCAATTTATCCACCTTAGAAAGGATGGAAGGCTGAGTCGACCTTGAGTGTGGCTCAGAGAAATTATAGGCAGCTGGTGTTAATTGCTGCCTTTAGTAGGAGGCATTAGCCCCCTACGCTACACAGGACACATCTCTGCCCTTAACCATCTTAGTCTCTTAAGGAATTATGTCCTACCTTTTGTTGCTCAAGAGACATATAGATTCAGGCAAGTTAACTCCAGTTTTAATCTTATCACAATATTTTGAAGACAAATTTGAAACACAATGAGAAATTCACAAGTAATCACATACAAACTACTTGCGTCTTCCCAAATACAAGTTTACCAAATGATAAGCAAGTGTTACTGCTTATTGCTTGGTAAACTTAAAACCATGAGTTCTAGTTCTGCCTTAGTCACAAGGCAGTTGGATAACCTTTAGCTAATCACTTTCTCTCAATCCAGGGAAGGACACAATGACAAACTATTTCTGAAAAACCTTGCCAGGAAAACTACAGGAACTTCAGTTCCAGGCAGTATCTAAGAATCAGACATGATTGAATGACAGGAAAAAACAAAACAAAATAGGATAGTACCATTACTTATCTGTTTACTGCACGGGCACATGAATACATGTACATGCTATTTGCCTGAATATGAGTCAAGTTACACAAGTCATACTACAGACTATGCTTAATAAATATCCATGTTTTTTCCCTAGTGCTCCTTAATTGATTACTGATTACTGAGCATTGAATTTATCTTAATCTCAGCCTGATGAGGAAATTTGTATATTTTGTAGACTAGGTTATCTCTATTATCATTACAGTTTAAAACACTCTAAAGGAAAATGGCATAAAAATGGCAGCATCAAACAGTATTAACGATCTGTATATATTACTCCAGCCTCAGAAAAATTTGAAGAAGCAAAGATGCAAAGCATAGATGGGAAGTGAATTGACTCTTTGTACCCAACTGTCTAACTGTAAAGCAGAAATAACTTAGAAGTGGCAGGAAAGAGAGAACATTGTGTAATGCTGCTCTGAAAAGAAAAGACCAGACTGTTGAGTCTAGGTTAGAAGATGAATACAAGACAATGATAGGTAGTTGAACTAGCCTTTGGGTACTGAACAATCTCTGGAGGAAAACCATGCTACTCTGGATAACGGGAGGAGGCTGCCCAACCCAATCTGAATGTTTGTAGAATACTCATAGCTAAATGTCATGTTACTCAGAATTATGTGTGCATGCCCCATTTTGGATTGTTTGTAATGTTTATGACTTATACCTCAGCAAGAATTCCAAATATATCCTGCTTACTACATAACTTGTAAATATTTCTAAGAGATGTCTTAGATAAAATGTGATAAGAAATAAATTATACCAGTTTCCTGAGGGAGAAAAGGTGGTTTATAATTTTAATCCAGTCAGACCACCTCATCTTCCACAGACACACTCCTACCAATAACACAAGTCCTTTGCTCTTTAGAACAGGAAATAAAAGCTTCCATGATTATTATGTAGTATCTATATTTCTACAAGTACTGATCTTACGATAGTAACTGTGATTGCCAAGGGACTTGCCATTTGGCACCAAAGTAAGCCTTATGATACCAATATACACTGCAATAAGTTTTATTCAATACATAAAAGGTATTGCTCAGACCTATGAAATCTTTGGTTACAAGAAAAAAAATAAAACACTACAGTTGAATTTTGCAGCTAAGATGGAAAATTGGCTGGTAACGTGGAAGTTCTTGCCAATAAATACTATTTAACTAAATACAAGTAGTCTATGTCTTTCACAGGGTGGTACTGCTATGCTAAAATGGCAACACTGTGGGCCTGGTAAAATGCAGAGCTTCACAAATGTACGATGTATGATGCTCTGGAGAAGTTGTCACCAACTGGTGGTCCGTGGACCATTGGTGGTCCGTGAGAAAAATTTGGTGGTCCGCAGAAAAATTATTTGCATTTTTTATATTGCACTAAATCTGGGGTCCTCAAACTACGGCCCTTGGGACAGATAAATGCAATGAACATTTGTGTTGCTGCAGAGTCTCCTCCCTTTTGGGGTCTTTTTGTGCAGGTCAGAGGGGGCAGAAATTCCGAATTGGGGTCTGCTTCAGCCTCCTGGTGTGGGGCTTTGGGCGAAGCCTGGATGGAAATGCCGCTGGTGGCAAGGAGCTTCGTTCCAGTGGGATTGCATCATGGCCTGGAACTAGTTGACCATCTCAGCCCGCTGAGCCTCCAGGCACCGGTATCTGGCCTTGCATTCCTGCAGGTCTTCCCTCTGCTTGGAAAGCTTAGGCTTCTAGTCCTCAGTGAGGTGCTTCTGCTGAGCCTCCTCGGTCAGATCCAATTTGAACTAAGCTGTTTTGCCAACTCTTTCTCGTGGTGGTTGCTTAGCTCCCAACAACTGCTTCCTGTTGGGGCCCTAAGGAGCCCGGGCACGGGCAGGCAAGGAGAGGCTGGGAGGGGAGGGGCGAATAGAGGCCTGCGAGGCACCCCTTGACATGAGTGACATCAAGTTGGCCACACCTACCCAGTCACAAGACCACCTAGCCACGCCCACCCAAACAGTTATTAGGCAGATCATATTAGTGGTCCGTGGGATTTAAAATTGTGAATTTAGTGATCCCTGAGGTCCAAAAGATTGGTGACCCCTGCTCTGGAGCACATCTCATGGTCCAGAAGACATGCTAGCACCAGTTGTATACACTGCCCCACCTATATGAAGAAACAAGATTATGTGAAAGTTTTCTATTTGAAAACTTTGATCTGTGAGATTATAAACAGGATGGATGTAGAGCACAGGAAAAGATGGCTTTCAGGGCTTTATAGAACATTTGCCTATGTCCCGTCCTCCCATTATCCCATATCTTTAATCAAATATTATTTAGCTTAACTATATCTGAAGTTTATCCCAAGGCTCATTAATACTGCTATTAAAAATAAGCATGACTTTCAGTGTTTGCCCATTCCTATCATAATTCTAATTG
The DNA here is from genome assembly GCA_038048745.1 of Coluber constrictor foxii. Taxonomy (NCBI): domain Eukaryota; kingdom Metazoa; phylum Chordata; class Lepidosauria; order Squamata; family Colubridae; genus Coluber; species Coluber constrictor. The sequence goes on from CM075961.1 coordinate 81,281,037, forward strand.
CGTAGCACATAGTCTTAGTGTCAAACGAATTAGTCATACTTTCACATGTCACACTAAGAATAGGCTTTCATAAACCTCAGCAAACAACAAATAAGCATACCTGTTAATCTTGCAAGCACATATTCAACATAATTGTATGCTGATGTTTTCATTTTTGTTCTATACTTGTTGTCCATATCATTTCCATGCAATATGTGCTCCTCCATATCCTAGCTTAATGGGGAACAACATTGCGAAAAACACTTTGGCAAGTATGACCTTAGTAATTATTCTCAGCCATGCCTATTCAGAGACAATGCAAGAATTTGAGAAGAACATGATTTTTATCAGCAATTTAACTCTGAAAAATTTGATCTAAGAGCTACCATATTTTTCGGAGTATAAAACACATTTCTTTCCCTCCTAAAAGAAGCTGAAAACTTGGGTGCGTTTTATAGTCTAAATGTAGTTTTTTGAAGCTTTTTTTTTAGCCCTAATGAGGCGCTAGTGAGTGATCTCCGCTTCCCTGCTTTGCCTGCTCTCTCCAACTCTCAGCTGTGAAGCTTTTTTCAGCCCTAACGAGGCGCTAGCGAGTGAAGCGATCTCCATGGTTTGCCTGCTTTTCTCATTGCTTCTCTCTCCAAAGATCAGTTGTGCTTTAGAAGCTGTTTTTTATCCCCAAGCAGGGGATAAAAACCAGCAAACTAATGTGCTGAAGCTGACCAGACTAAGGATGCTAGCCAGATGAATACCTGGTAGGCAGATTTCGCCCCCCCCATTTCGCCCCCCCCCCAAAACTAAGTTGTGTCTTATACTCCGGTGCATCTTATACTACGAAAAATATGGTAATCAGCTTGCCTGCACAATATTGTAGACCAGGGAGTACCCAACTCCTGGGCTGTGGCTCACTGCCAGGCCACAGCCTTTGCAGAACTGAGCAAAGAAAGCGATGAGTGAGTGAGTGCATGTGAAGTTGTATTTTTGGAAGCAGTGCATGCATGAAAGTATCCCTTCTCCCCATCCCACTCCACTACCACCGGTCCAGTAAACCAGAAAGATTGGGGACTGCTGTTGCAAACCTTCCAAAATTGGAAAAGCTATCTTGGGATATAAACTCTCAAAACCTAAAGGGATTCAGTATTGGCCAAAATTTAATGATCTTTTTAAACTAGAGAAAAAATGACTTCCACTAAGCAATGTACAAAAACTACTTTAGCAATGGATAAACTGGGATTGAAGGTGTTTCTGTAGGTATGATGAATTAGCCCAAATAATTTATAACTAATCAAGTAAGTTATGAGAATTCCAAAAGAATTGTGTAATGTACAAAACTCATTACAAATACTGGGTAAACAGAAACTTTCCCTCAGTTCCAAATTTAAAATATTCACCATCAAAAAGTAATGATCATCCAAGAACAGCACAACAGAGTTACATGTGTGTGTCATATATATGATGATTTTCTCTATAGCATGGAAACATTCTCCCAGAAAAGGAGATCTCATTTAGTTCAATCAATAATTGAAGAAATTCTCCCTGCTACAGACTTGTTATCTCCTGGTGGCTTCTGGTATTTACATTGGATCCAGACCCTGTACATGGTGATTTGTTTTCCTCTGTTCACCTGGAGGCGGCGGTCAACAATATTTTGAATTTTCTCTAAGCCAGCAGTAGAGAACAGAAAATCCAACTCATCTATGATACAAAGGAAAGAATTTAATTTATCTAAGTTTTCATAGCTATAAAAGACAAGTTTCAATTAATTATTGATCACTACATGGCAATGAAATCCAAAAATATCAATAGCCAAATCATTAAAATTATACCTTGTAGGGAACGATTTTTGACTGGACAATTTAGAGGGAATTCCACAGGGGCTAGTCAAAGGCTTTTAGGGAGATTGTTGAGGGTGTTTGGTACCACAGATTCCCCCCCCCCCCCCGTGTTTCTCATGGGAAATAATTGAGAAATATGGCCTTAGAGAATAAGAAAAGCTCTCAAGAAGTCATGACAGAAAACAACTGTTGTCATGTAGTTTCATAACTAGGTAGACTAGCTAATTTTAAAGGTGACAACATAGCACCCTAGTTGATTCTGTAATGATTCAGAATTAATGTATTGCTCCAATCAGACTGTACATCTCCAATGAGAATAACAGAAGCTATAAGATCTGTCTATGGAGATTCTCTAATCAGTCTCCTCCTCAGGAATGCCTCTCAGTTGCAAGTCTTGTTACTGTGTAAAACTGCCATTTGATTACCTTGTGTGAAGAAATAAACTCTGGTTCCATCTCCTTTTACATAGAAATTATCAGCCAGACATTGACCTGAAGAGAGGAATGAGATTTCACTGCAAACACATTTCTTCCACTTTCCTTCTGTCTCCCACTACCTCCCTTCAAAAAATAAAGGCAATAATAACCAATTCTACTGGCAAAACACTTCAGCAAAGACAGTAATTTTTTACTTTACCCTGTTTCCCGCAAAATAAATCATCCCCTGATAATAAGCCCAATCGGGCTTTTAAGCGCATAGCAATAAGGCCAAGCACTTATTTCAAGGTTCAAAAAAATATAAGACAAGGTCTTATTTTTGGAAAAACATGGTACTTAGTACACAGTGGTACTTCAGTTCTTGCTGAAACATTCTTAAATTCATGAACCATATGCAGAAATCTACAGTAGCAGCAATAACAGTGGTCTTTGGCTGAAAAAGAGCTCACTCAATCTACAATTTATTTCTTTAACCTCAGAAGTGCTTGCATGTCTGTCAATGAAAATAACTGTTCCAAACTTCTCACTTTCCCAGATCATTGTCAGAAATATTCTGATCTGTATACTGCCAAAGACATAACCTGCATATTCTTTGGAACAAGATTACCACTTCCTGCATGGCAACAAGTAATTTCTGTTTAAAAGCTGAAAATGTTAGCCCAAAAAAGAAGAAAAAACAGTTTTCATCAACATAAGACATAGATTTCAATGTTTATTTTGTATGAATTACTAAATCATTATCTAAAGATTTTGAAGATGATTCACACAAGTTAGGGTTTGGCAATGCAGTGTCTATGATTATATCTGTACATGTGACCTCCATAGTGGCATTCATGAAACCTCAAAATTAAATTAAAACTTTATTTCTTTAAAAATATGTGAAATCTGACTATAGAATATCACAAAATTTCAGGATACTCATCTGAAATCCCATGAAATGTTAAAAGAACACCAGATTTCAGTGGATCTGATGATTATAGGATTTAATCCCTTTAAAAAAATAGTGCCCCTATCACATCTTGCAATCGTCATCATGAATCACCATTGATGTACCAACCAGAGAAGCCACTGATTTCAGAAACTCAGAAAAGTTGTCATTCATTCACATACAGTAATATCTTCTGAAGAAACTGTTGTGCTGTTTTTATTAGTGGAGCAGAGCAAACAGTCCTGTACCTACTCAATCCTTGAGTAGGTACAGTCCTGTACCTACTCAAACCACTTTGATATCTAGTTTCATGAAAATGGCTAGTATTTTCTTTTAATGAGAAGCAGAGTGATTACATTTTTAAAATATCATAGTTTTGTCCTGACCGTACCTTTCTTAAAGCGAAGTTGGGCTAAATCAAAACGGCCATAATCTCGTAATAAAATAATTCCACCAGGCTTTAGAAGTTGGCTAAGCCTGTTGATAACACGTTGCATTCTGGGAAAAAGAAAGAGAAAAAAGTCAATGCCTACTGAGGCTCAGTATGAATGTTTTATTTCGAAACAGGTCATCATCTCTCTACCCCTTCCCAATGCACATTTCTCTGTTAGATAAATACATCAGTATTTCATACTTTTCTGGAAGAATAGATGAAAGGACGAAGATAAGAACAATCACATCAAGGCTCTCATCTGGCATTGGAAAAGGCATCTGATTCTTGGTCAGGTCATGAACGAATGCAAAGCAACGAGAGGCATCATATTCTGGATGGGCCTGTATGTTCACACAATTATCTTTCTTATAGCAGTTCTTATTTCACAGAAACCTGTGGAGTAAATTAAGCTAAGAGAGAGAAACTTGTCCAAATCCCACCCAGGCAGCCTCAAAGCTGCATCAAAGACTTTTTAGATGTTTCAGTCCAAACATAAACTTTCTATATAAAACCACCCATATTTCTGTGGGAAATCCCTGAACATACATACATACAAGAGACCTTTAATGGGATAAATAGTTCTATTTCACACAGTTTCTTATTTTCACAAATGAACAGCATTTTTGAAGAGTTGATGTTCTATTAGACAAGTCATAAGACAATAATAAATGGAGCTCACCCTTTTCCCTGTTCTTATTTTTTGTTTACAGGGGTGATGTATTCTTTAAATATCTCTACTCTTATCTTCAATAGAATATGTTAGGAAACAATAAAAATTATTCACTTTCAGAAATAAAGGAAACTAGCTAAGAATTTTTTTTTTAAATGACATCATTTTTTAAAATTACCAGGACAAGATCCACTGCTGTAGTAGAGAAGTCACAACAATACATAAATAGGCCTGGATCACTGAAATGAAACAGAAGTTTTATCAGAAACATTTTTATTTAAAAGGGCAAGCTGCTAGAGTTTCCAAAGATAACATCTAGAGCAGTGACTGTTTTCCATTAGAAAGTGGCTAAATATGGGATAAATGAAGACTCCATGACAATTCGGCACAATAGGAAGATAAACTTTCAATTCAAAATTTTACTCTCCGGTCAAGCAGAATTACATGTTAGCCAGGATCAAATCAAGTAACTAGAAACAGAACAAAGATGGAGCAAAATGCCCACTGTTGTTGCAAGGAAATTTTTATTTATTTAGTATTGGGACTTATTGACTGTTCTAATCAATTGATTTTGAGCAGCATGTGATTTCCCAAGATCATAATTTGAATTAAAATAATATATCACACTCAATATGCTTTTTAACATAAAATAGAAACAATTATGTTAGCCAAGAATCAAACTCTCTAAGAAAATATAAATGAAATGGTTTCTCATTCAGAGGGCAAGTATAAGAACTCCATAAATATGGAATGAGAAATCATTACACCAAATGGGAGCTCTTTTAGGTCAGCTGACAAGACAACTCCTAGAGAAATTAACATTCTAATGCTGTGCTAAGGTTTAGGCTTTTTTACCAACCAAATTCAAAATTTATAAAAATACAGTACATTGATTGTCTTTCCTGCTGTCAGATATATGTAAACTATTAGTATTATTATAAATATGCAAATGTAAGCTGTACATAATTTCAGAAGAATAGTCATGTTCTGGAAAAATCTCCTAAATTGGGAATGGATTACTTCAAAATGAGGTGAAAAGGACTATGCATCTAAGTGATCCCACAATGCTAGAAAGTATCCATGCAATCTATACATTTGATTTGTAATTTTTCTTACTTGTTGGTTTGAAGGATAGGAAAGACTGTGTTTCCTGCACCACATCCCACCTGTCAATAAAAGAAATAGGTCTTAATTATTTTGCTGTGATAAAAATTAATGCAATAATAAAATTATTAGATAATTTGAGATATCCAAAGACTTTTATTACTTTCATTTCAATACTGTGGCTTCCCTTCTGGAAATAATTTTTATTATTTATACTTATCTCCCATATATTATGTGTTGTCATAAACATGTTATTTCTGAGATCAGTTTGATTGTTTTTTTGTTTTTTGTTTTGAAGGACTGCACTTGTAAATTAAATGTAACAGACAGCATCATACTACTCTAAAATAAGTGAGTTTCTTTGGGAAAAAGTCATGTAGTTTCGTTTAAGAACTATATTTAAAAACGTTGCCAGTTATTCATTCTGATTTCCCCCCCATTCATATTGTACTTTTCAAATGCAAACACACTATCTGACGATGTTCACCGGCTCACCATTGAAGGCATATAGTAAGTTTGTGAGTAATTATGACTGAAAACAAAGAACTACAGCTTGAACTCAAAGTTCTCTAATAATTACTTAGTAACAGCTAACACAAAGCATATACCATAATGACCACTGTCTGGTCATTGTCTTAAGGCACCTGGAACAGTTAGTAAGCCTATTCAAACTGATGTTGCACTGCATTCATAGCCACTGTACACAGACTAAAGATACCAATTCAAGGTGATATTTTGATTCAAAAGTGAAGGACTATGCTTCAGTGCCTTCAAATAGACAAAGTAATGGGCAAGTAATTAAAAGGGCTAGCGGAAGTATCTTCTGTGCATCTGCAGAATAAAGGTAGACCCTTAGAGCAGCCACTTTAATGTGGCTTGACTGGATCAAGATTTTAGTTAAATACATGGGCTTATTTAGTTGAAATAAAGTGCCTCTTTAATGCTTTGCATAATAGTAGTAGCCACTTTTCCTAAACAGGATGCTGAGTCTATTAGGATTGTGCACTCAATGCAGCATTCTTACATTTTGATTTGTAGTGTTTTTACCTCTAATATTCTGTATGTAGCAGAAGATCCTGGGAAGTCACCATCTTTTATTTCTTTCTCTTCCTGCAGCTGTGATGCCATTTTATCTTCTGAATGCAACTGATAGGTGATGTTACTATTATTCTTTCTTTCTGTATCCAGAGGTTCCAAGTCTTTACTATCTCCTGTACAAAGTTTGTCAGAGTAGCTTCCAGTACTTGAATTTTTGATGTTTTTCACAGTTTCCTTAGAATTATGTATGCCAATCTGATCTTGAGGATGGTTTGGTGCTAGTTCAGGAAACTCAGTGAACAACCAATGTCGATCTTTAAAAAAACCATTTTCATGGGTTTTATAGAAATCATCCCAATACATGTTGGCATTGATTTCATAAGCATCTTGAAAGAAAACAGACAGAGGATAATAAATCAGCAATTCCATTTACAGAAATATGCTCACATATTACATAATTTAGCAATGATATCTTAAGTGTAGCAGGAACTCTACACAGTAATTTGCTTTATTGCTGCCTTTTTATTTAAGATATTTGCTGTTGCAACTAGTTTCTCATATACCCAAGAAGCACATCCTTCAAAATCAGATAATATCCGACTGTTAGTCTGAATCTCAGTTCTCTGAAGCTAAGAGACACTTTTGCTAGGAGCTTATATACTTTTTAAAAAATGATACTCTAACTAGAAAACCCCTAATTAATATAGTGTCAAATATGGATATCATGAAGAGTGAAGCTACTCACTAATCTGTCCTAATAATTTCACTGGAACTAAAAGCAAACCTTTTTTTAGATTGAGATAAATATTTTATTGATATTGGTATATCCTCCCCCCCTATTGTTTCATGTTTTTAATTTTGTTAAAAAAATCCTTTAATAAGAATATATATGTTCTTTTGTTCTATTCTGTTAAATATATATAAATTGTGTCAATAGGGTTGTCATATATAAAAGGAAGAATTTTCATTATATAGTATGTAGTACCTTGCTGATCTTGTGGTACTAACTGCATGCTCTGTTCTTGGACCTTTGCTTGTGCAGCAGCTTCCTGCTCTTCAGACCATTCCACGTTATCCCTACAAAAAAGAAATGTTAATCCACCACAATTAATTGTTAAGTATTAAAATCCAATTCTTTAGCTCAAAAATAGAAGGCTACCGAAACACCAATAATAGAGGAATGGACTGTAAAGATAGCTGAGTTTGCAGAAATGGCTATATTGACTTGTTTAAGGACAGAAGTAGAATTACATTTGATAAATGCCTGGAAACCCTTTGTAGCCATTTTGCTGAAAATAGATAAGAAATAAATTATTTCAGGATTTACTGATTAGAAAGGTTTGTTTATGGAAGGAAAACAACAATATATGCAATACGGAGGTGGAAATGGTAATTTCTAAGAAAAACAGATGCAAACAAGACAAACTTGCTTTAAATACTTTTCTTGCTTTTTTGTACTCTTCATTCTTTTAACCTTTTCTCTTTTTTCTAATTCTTTTGTTCCTGCAATTTTTAAAATCTTTATAAAATCTTTTAAATAAAAAAGTTCATAGAAAAATTAAAACCAGTTCTTCAGGCCTAATTTGCTTACAGTTGCCATCAGACAAAATAACCACACATACAAAAGACAAATATTTTTGGACATATGATGTAGGGAAAAGTGGCCAGCAACAGCCAAGGAAAAATTTAATGTCACGTAAGTATAACTAATTACATACAGGGAGATCTTGCTCACTGACTGGCTCATTTAGTGACCGCTTGAAGTTATGGCAGGATTTTTAAAAAAGGTTTGTAACCAAGCTTTGTAGTTACAACCGTTGCAGAATCTTGGGGTCACCAAATGATCACCATTTGTGCTCTTTGCAAATGGCTTGTGTCAAGCAGAGTTAATGGAGACCATGCAAAAAAAATTGTAACTTGCAGTCACATTAATATTTGCTTAACAATCAAGGTGGCAGTAAAGTGGTAAGCCCATCGCAATCATGTGATTTTCTGCTTAGTGACTATAACCCTTTGCAACAAAGTTAATAGCCCCAAAAGTTGTTGTTAACAAGGACTGCTGTACTTATGGTCTAAGATGTGGCACAGTGTGACATCATTTATGTATCCTGGGTTGAATCCCATTAGGAGTGGCAGAATTTGCAGTAAAAGATAAAAACTGGAGCTAAAATAGTTGGTGGCTTGATGTGGCTATAAGGCTTTATAAAGATGAGAAAAAGCAATTACTACTGTGTATTCATTTTAAACCCCCCCCCATTTTTTTTTCATGAAGCTCGTATTCTTGATTACTGCTCATAAATAGCTGAACATCGTTTCTTTATTTACCTTTTCATCTTCCTTTGTGTCAACTAAACTTAACATTTCATCCTATCGCTCTGTTAAAATGCAGCATTAATATCATACAAAACAGATAATACGGCTTTGGTTTTACTTTGTGAGATCCTGCATAGGAGCTGGCACAAACTACGGAGTAGCTAAAAGGATCAGAAAAGAGACTGCAGAGAGAAGCAGCCACAATCGTTACTTACCAGGCGTTGTGTTGAAAAACCCGAGCCGCATCAGTGAGAAAACGATTCCCAAACTGCTTCCTTTTCTTTTCATCCCGGCTGGGCGCAGCCATCATGCAAGACGGACACGAGAATGAACATCCGACCCGGAAGAAGAAGGAGAGGACTTGATTTCTTGCGTTGTTTCTACACCTCTTGAGGTTCATGCAGAGAGAAACGAGATCGCCTAATGCGCATGCGTGAGGTGTTAAGGCTTGCTTGCTTTCAAAGTGTCTCTTTACTTAAATGAGGAGGTTCCCTAACCTTCCTGGATTTCCTATCTCCGAAAATGAATCTTGAGACGGTCTATCTCCCTAGAGTTTTGTTCCTTTCTAGAAGGAAGGGAGGTCGGCCCACAGATATTAATAGACCCGTCTTCTAAAAAGTACGATATTTAGGTTGCAAATAACACTTATGCCAAACCCGAATCTTTGTATTAACATTTATTGATTTAAAAAGTTTTAAGCATCTGACATCTTTTGCAAATCAATCAAGAACAAAATTTCTGCATACAGCTGAGCTCTAGAAATCACTTGGACAAGGTACTAGAAGATCTTGGTTGCAACCCAAATGAAAGTATTTTAGTTGGAAATAAGTTTTCAACCAGTTCCTAGCTTCTAATATTAACAATAGCTTTTATTATACTTTTGCTGAATGACAAGTCTATATTTAATCTTTAACTGGTATGATGGGGGTTTGGTCACCCAAGAAGTGAGTAATATGATTATTCCTTACGCACAATTTCTGGTTATGTTTTAAACAGAAACATTTGAAGGAGCTGTATACAAAGGGTACCATTTATTCAAACAATTAATTTTGAAAAAGCAAATCAGTATCTCATAGGGAATCCTAAAGACTAGACTGGGAAGTTTTAAAAACAAAGCTACCTGTACATTGTCCCCCCCCCCCATCCAACCTGGAGATATATTGGATATTTTGTGCAAGATTTTACAAGCACAACCATTTTGTGCACAGAACGTAAGAACTGGGACGGATGTTCTGTGCCTAAATCAAAACACCCGAGAACTGTTTTATCCTTTTATGGACCAAAACTCAGATGTTCTGGCAAAACTGATACATAGGTGAGGATAGTTAGGTAAGAATAGGAAATATCCAAGGATATGGCTGGTAGCTGTAGCAATTGGCCCCCATCTTCACGCATATCTTCAATAAATTGCTAGAGATACGCTATGTTCCTTCTTGCTTCAAGCACTCTACTATCATCCCAGTGCTGAAGAAGCCCACCATCAAGGTACTGAATGACTACAGACCAGTTGCTCTAACATCTGTAATCATGAAAACCTTTGAAAGGCTAGTGCTGTCCCACTTGAAAACCATCATGGATCCGCTGTTAGACCCCTTGCAGTTTGCATACCGAGCAAATCAGAGATGGGGTCTACTTACCTTTACTACCGGTTTGCAATGAGATCGTGCATGCGCACTTGTTTTGCTCATGTGTGCGCCTTGCTTCTGCACATGCGCAAAAGCTTCCCCACATATGCAGATCGCAGATGATGACATCCGGGGTGGTGGGCAGAGCCTCCCGCTAATTTTACGACTGGTTCTTGTGAACCGGTCCAAACCAGGGGCAACCCACCACTGGAGCAAATAGATCAACAGATGATGCTGTTAATATGGCTCTGCACTACATCCTACAACATCTTGAACCTCCAAAGGCCTACGCAATGGTTCTCTTTGTAGACTTTAGTTCAGCATTCAATATCATCATTCCAGACACTCTTCTAACTATGCTAAACCAGCTACAGGTACTTGAACACACTTGTAAGTGGATCATAAGCTTCCTAACAAACAGGAAGCAGCAAGTGAAGCTAAGCAGAATCACATCAGATACCTGTACAATTTGCACAGGGCCACCCCAAGGCTGTGTGCTCTCCCCACTTCTCTCTGTAGACCAATGACTGCATCTCTAACAGATCTCCATCTGTTAAACTACTGAAGTTCACAGATGACACAACTGTGATCGGTCTCATTCAAGACAATGATGAATCCGAATACAGACAGGAGGTTGAACAACTAGCCTCATGGTGTGACCGGAACAATCTGGAACTGAACACACTCAAAACTGTAGAAATGGTGGTAGACTTTAAAAGACTTTAAATCCTTCCATACTTCCACCTTTCACGATACTAGATAACACAGTATCAACAGTAGAGACCTTCAAATTTCTAGGTTCTACCATATCGCAAGATCTATTGAATAATCCTGGAATATAAAGAACTATGCTTATTGTACTCTCTAAGGAGCAATGTTAGGCCTGAATATATGGTTTTTGGAATTGTTGAGCAAGAGTGAGGCTTACTAAAATAAGTCGAGATGCTCCACTAGGTAGAAATAAGTGGATTTTAAAAAATGGTGTTGATGTTCCAAAGTATCAATGACACTGTGACAAAAAACTACACAGATATAAAGAATCTAATGTATAGCATAGATGGGGAAATGGATGATATCCTACAAAGGACAATGAATAAAGATCAGAATGTCCAGGAAAGGGAGGAGACAACAGAAAGAATGGAGAAAAAGATAGAACAGACAAATCAATAAACAAAGCAAGAAGACAAGAAGGAGAAGACAATAAAGACAATTTTAATGACTGATTAAACAAATCAAGAAAAAAGTATTTTAAGAGACTAAAAAATGGAATTGAAAAAACAGGAAGATACTTTAGAAAGGGAGATGGGGCTTGTGCAGGCACTCTGGAGGCTTGGCACATAAGATGGTAGAAATGAGAGAAATATTTAGACTAAATAATAAAGAAGTAGATGTAGGTAGAGACAAAGATCCGAGAGAGGAATATGTGAGGCAGGCCAAAAAACTATAAGAATTGAAGTATTAAAACGGGCAAGAGATGATGGATAGAAAGGAAAGGCCTTTTAATATAATGGTGCCTTAACTAAAAGCTAGAACAGAGGTAGAAATAAGAATACACCTTTTTATATAATAGAATAAAAGCAATAGCTAGATGGAAAGATTAGAGTTTGAAAGATGGTATTATTATGTATATTTAAATAATATGACTGGCATTAGAGTGGCACATTGAAACATTGAACAACTAAACAATGAAGGACTATATTTCAATACAAGCACGTTTATCAACACTAAGACTAGTAATGGTGGCCTGACTAGAAGCTTGAATAGAGGTAGAAATAAGCAATAGGGGGAATATTAGTATACACATTTTTATACAATAGAACAAAAGCAATAACCAGATGGAAAGATAGAGGTTGAAAGATGGTATTACTATGTACACTCAAATAATATTGGGATTGGCATTAGAATGGCACATTGAAATTCTGAACAACCAAATAATGATTATAGTTTAATGTAAACATGTATTAACACTTAAGATTACAAAAGTTTGACTAATGTATTAAATATTATTAATGTTATTATTATTTGTATCAAATAACTCCACTGTGTCTCTAACACCACTGGATGACATCGCCAGGTCTCTCTGCTTCAGCAGACTAAGGAAGATACTCAGAGATGATTCACACCCTGGTCAGTGTCTCTTCGCACTTCTACCATCGGGCAGAAGACATTGAAGCCTATCCAGCCAAACAAATAGATTTAAAAATAGTTTCTATCCTTGGGCTGTCAGACCCTTAAACGCAACCACAATCACTCCACGCACACACGGAAATGTATGACTAGTTTTTCTTTCTTTTTCTCCCTCCTCCCCTAATTATTTGCTTAGGGATTATTCTTTATACTATTTGTTGTTTGTATTTTTTGTCATGGATTGCACCAGTGAGGCTAAAACCAATTTCATTGTATACATGATGTCCAATGACAATAAAGGATATACTTTATACTATAAAATGAACAATACCCAGATGCCACATTTTCATATATTGATGTTGATGAATTTATTTATTTATTTATTTAAAAAACCAAGTTTAATTTCTGGTGACTTCATAGTCTGCATCCATATAGTTTTTCTGGCAACAATTCAGGTGTGTCTGTCATTGCCTTCTTGCAGGATTTTTATCTTTTTATTTACAATCTTATTTACAATCATGTATCCTGTAAAGGCCTCCCTCTCAAGGGCCTCTTCTCAACTGCTGATTATGCCCAACCTTTGTTAGTTGACTAGGGCTGGGAACCTGAGTGAATAAGCCTGTAATAAGGTCAGCTGGATGTCCCACTTTGCAATATGAAATAACTGCATTGGTAAAATGATTTTGTTGCAAAACTAAAAACAACACAACTATCATAAAATTGGATAGGGGTTTCAATCCCAATTTCTCCACTGATTTGTGCAAACAATTTTTTCTATTCAGAAGCATGATTTGTTTTTTCCAGTTGAAGTCCAGATTTGCCTGTTCAATCAGTGTGCTCTAGTTATTATTTCTTGGTTAAGCATTTAGATCACAGAGTAGCCATTTACCATTCAATAGAACTTACACGCAGTTAAAAAAAATAACCACTTAATCTTGCAATTATACAGGTGCACATTCTAATATTTAGTGCTAAATAATAGGTTGATAAATTCAATGGAGCATTATAACAAATAATGGATTAAGCACTGAAGAAGGATATTCTAATCATGACCAGCAGCTCTGTAGCTGGAGAGGAATCTATTGAAAACAGAAAATTTGGAGCTAGAAACTTGCAGTGATGCAAGATAATGGCTGATAAATTTTTCTGTGGAATAGGGTATATTGTTACAAACACAGTCTTTTAATAACACAATACTATGTATAGTACCTTTAGGTCTCAAAATGGACAACACTGTAATTAAATAGATTATATTTTACATAGCACTGGATGAAAAAGTTTTGTGCCAAAAGTTTGCACGCCGGTATTTTACCAGAGAAAATCAGTAAAGATAATGTGTATTTGATTATACATGAATAACAGCAGCAAGGATTGTTTATGCACAAAATTGGAAAGCAGAGAATATACCATTGGAGAAAGAAGTAATTAAAAAAAATTAGATTGTGCAGAAATGAATAGATTAGCTATGATGATAAAGGAAAGAGAAGAATCAGAATAAAAATTTAAGATACGTAATAAATTTTACTATTGGTTAGAAAAGAGATATAAATAAGTTTTAAAAGAGATTGAGGAAACAATAATTGTTGTAATTAGAATATTATACTAATGGAAAACCTTTGTAATGGACCTGGTGAGATTAATGATGGAGGAAATAAAGAAGAGAAGAAATCTTTGAAGATAACACCGAAATGTCACATGGAAGAAATGAATGATGTACTAAATGTTTGTTTGTCTTAAAAAATAAAATAAGACATAACTTTGAATGTTCCTGAAGAAAAAAGATTGAGGTTAGCAACAAATTAAAAACCTGGACCTTGTGGGCAAGGGAATTATTATTTGATAATATTGAAAATTATTGTTAAAAGAGAAAGCTGGAAAGTGCATAACAAGTCTGCTGAATATCTAATTCCCACAGTACAGTCTTATGTCTAAGTATATTTACACATTTAGTATCGCTGTATTACTATTATCCTTTTCATCTATTCTACTACCTTCTCTTAATGATATCAATATCATTATTATTACTTTGTTATTTTGCATGTACACTGAGAGCTTATGCACCAGGGACAAATTCCTTGTGTGTCTAATCACACTTGGCCAAATAAAGTATTCTATTCCCATTCCCATTCCCATTCCCATTCCCATTCCCATTCCCACTCCCAATTCCCAGTCCCAATTCCATTCCATTCCATTCCACTCCATTCCATTCATAGCATTATTTTAGTATTCTATTTTGAAGATTAATAGACATTTTTTTAAAAAAAATGTGCATGTAGTTTTCTTAGCAAATGTCAACACTTTGCTAATGTAGGCTGGATTGCACATGAATTATATTTTGCAGATTATCAGGATTATAGACTAGATTAGAAAATTGAGCCAAAGATCTTAGAAAGGCAGCAAGGAATTTTCATCCTTTTTACACGTCCATAGACGTGTAAAATTTCCCATAGACGTGATCCCATTTCTAGGGATCAAACCCATGGTTGATTTTTAATTCTTTTATACCTTTAGAAAGAATACCTTTTGACCGTGACAATTATGAACTTGTAAAAAAAAGTATGTTCTGGTATCTAAAAACCAATGTGAGTGCATTTTCATTATGCAACAAGTGCTTTCTTCTATTTTTTTTTAATGATAGAAATGTCCCTCAAAGTTCCAATGAAGTATTTTGTGCAGTTTGTCAAAAAGAAGGACATCCTCTCTGTTTCAATTGCCCTACTTTGTATATTAACATAACCTAAACAATTTACTATATGAATTACTCAGGGGTATGCAATACATGTTACGTTAGGATTGGAGTGATTTCTTCATTTATTCCTTCGGCATCTACCCACTTAATTTTGGCATGCTTTAGTACTCAACAAATACTAAATATACTACAATACTACAAAAATAAGTAGTACAGAGCATAGCAGCTCTTTTTCTTCCTACAATGGTGCTGATGCAGAGAGTGAAAAAGCAGTGCAAGGGTGAGATAGACCACTGGAATAATTTCTACATATTTTGCATTCAGCCTTCAATATCCCACATTTAGCAGCATAGGAAAAGTGAGTCAGTGATGGTACATCTGAGAACAGGGCTTACAATCCCTTTTTGTAGTTTTAATTTCATCATTTTAGGGCCAAATAAGGATAAAGCTTATTTTTTTTCAGAGGCGGCTAGTTTTCAATCAGTCCATGAAAGTCCTATAAACCAAGAGTCCCCAACCCCTAATCAATCGGTGGGCTGGTATCTGTTTGTGGCCTGTTGGGAACCAGGCCACACAGCTATAGGTGATTGATGAGTGAGCGAACCTGTGCATGTTGGGATCTACATTGCATGCTCCTTCACCTCCAGTCTGTGGAAAAATGGTCTTTCATGAAATCAGTCCCTGGTGCCAAAAAGGTTGGGGACCAGGGCTATAAGGCAGTGAAATCCTTCTAAAAGGTGCTAATATTGTATTTGGAGCATCATTGCTAACACTAGATTCCTAGAGTAAGAATAGCTTTATGCAGCAGAATAAGTGAGCAAAGAGAAAATGAACAAAACTGGACTTAATTTGAAAAAGGACATTTTTATTAGAAACTAACATTTAGCTAGAAAATCTGTTTTATTCCAATCTCCCTTTCTTTGTAGGTTATAACATAATGTATCTTTTCTTGCCACCAGCTTGCTCTTTTGAAAAATGACATCTAATTTAGGCATTATGTTTGCAGCTCTTTTTTTATAAAAAGTTTTTTATTTTAAACACATTAAAAACCAAACACACACAACATTTAGAGAATAAAAAAAAATTAATATCACTTTTCTTTTCAATTGGTTGCCGCGGTCCATTCTTTCTATACATCAATATTTACAGATATTTTAGCATTAACTTATTTGACATTCATTTTCTGTTTTCTATCATTCCTTCTATCCTATAAGTTGATTGTACACATTTCCCCCCTCCTATCTTCATTCATTTGTTTCCTTATTTTTCAACCATTCATACCATCTACTCCATACCTTATAGTACTTTGATTCTTCATTCCCCTTAATTTCTTTAGTTAATTTATCTAATCCTGCGCATTCCAGAATTTTCTTAATTAAATCCTCTTCAGATGGTAAGTTTTCTCTATTCCAATATTGCGCATATACAATACGTACTGCAGTCAGTATTTGCAATATGAGGTACTGAATTTCTTTAGTATAATTTTCTATCGAGATTCCTAACAAAAACTGTTCCGGTTCTCCCTCTATTGAATTCTGAGTTATTTCTTCTCTCCAGGTTTTAATTTTCATCCAAAATTCCTGTGTAATCGGGCAAGTCCACCACTGATGGTAATATGTTCCATAATTAGTCTTGCACTTCCAAAATTTCAGGGAATTACTGGGGAACATTTTCGCAATTTTGGCTGGTGGAAGGTGCCATCTATGAAACATTTTCATCTGGTTTTCCTTGTATGCCGTTGCAATTGTCAATTCGTTCTCCACATCTTCTCCCACTTCTCTAATTCTATCCCATGATTAAAAATTTTTGCTCATTTGATCATCATGTCTTTCACTGTTTCCTCTTCCATTTTATACCTTAATTTAAATTTGTATAATCTGCTGATTAGTTTTCGTTCATTCTCTAATAGAATTTTGTCTAGTTCAGTTTGTTCTAGTCGGACTTGGTCCTTTTTTATCTCCTCTGTATATTTTGAGCTTATCTGTAGATATGTCCTCCATTGCATCTCTTTACCTAAATCCTGTTCCAGTTCGTTTTTAGTGTTCCCCTCTCATTTATTATATCGCTATATCTGATTATTTTAGTCCAATCTACTAAATTTGGATGTGTAAGAATTTCTTCTGGGGAAATCCAAAATGGTACTTGTATATAATGTTGTTTTTAAAATTTTATTCCAAATTATTAATAATGAATTTCTAATTGTATGTCTTTTAAAGTATCCATGGGTATTTTGTTCCCCACCCCCCCCCCAGAAATGCATGCCACCCTAAAGCTAAATCATGTCCTTCTAATATTAGCAATATTAACCTTTATCCAGGCTAATCCTGCTGCTTGATAATAAGATTCCCAATCTGGGAAGGGAGCCCCTCCCCCCCGCCGCCCTCCATCTCTAGTGTCTTGTAGTACTTTTAGTCTAATTCTAGGCTTCTTCCTTTGCAAATAAATTTTGTAGTCAATCTATTCAATAGGTCAATTTTTTTTTCTATTTTTGTCGGGATAGCATGGAAGAGGAATAAAATCTTGGGCAAGATGTTCATTTTTATCACTGCCACTCTTCCCATCCATGAGATCTGCAACTTTGTCCAGTTTCCAAATCTTTCCCAATTTGCTCTATTAATTTATCATAGTTTTCTTTTTTAATTGAACTTCTTGCAGTCAGCCAAATTCCCAAGTATTTAATTTTTTTGTATTAATTGTTGATCAGAATCCTCCTTATGAATCAGTATAATTAATGGTTCTGACCATGATTTAGGTATGTTTGTCTCTTGCAATACTTCATTAAATATTTCTAACATAAGTCCTCCTGTCTGTTCTATTGTATTTTGTACAATTCAATCCGTAATCCATCTGGGCCTGGGGACTTATTATTTTTTTTATTTTTTTTGCCATTCCAAATTCAGTTTCGGAGATTGGTCTATTAAATATTTCTTTTTGTCCCTCTGTCAATTTGCAAACATTTATTTCCTCTAAATATCTCTGGATTTCAGTTTCCTTCTTTTCTTCCTGTGTATATAATCTGGAAAGAAGGTATGTACTATTCTTTTTTTGTCTTCTTTTTTGTATCGAGTTTCCCCTTCTTCAACTTGTTCTTTTATCTTTTTTTTTCAACTTGTAGGCTAACCATCTACTTATTTTGTTTGCATGTTCAAAATAATTTTGTTTCACTGTCTTTATTTTCAAAGCTATTTCTTCTTGTGTGTTCAAATTTAATTTATATTTAGTTATTCACCTTTTCTCTTTAACCTTCTTATTTTGGGGATCTTTATATAACTTTTCTTCTAATTTTTGGAGTTCTTTCTGTAGTTTATTTTGTTGGTATCTTTTCTCTTTCTTTCTCTTTGCAATATATGCAATTGACACCCCTCTAATGTAGGCTTTTAAGGTATCCCAGAGATTTTGGGGCGAGGTGTGTTCTTTTTTATTTATACCTGAAAAAATATCTATCTCTTTTCCCATTAGTTGTTTATATTCTTTCTCCTTACATATATACTGGCTTAGAGTCCATCTTTTATATCTTTTTTTGTCCCTTCCAATGTATTATTATGGGATTGTGGTCCACCCATTCATTTATTCCAATCTCTATTTTTTCCTATCTCCAATTGCAATTGTGTTGTCATCCAAGTTATGCCAATCCTGGACCACGATTGATGTGGGTGAGAATAGTATGTATATTGTCTTTCTTCTTTATTGATTTCTCTCGAGGTATCTCTTAGACCTAATTCTGATGTCATGTTAAAAAACTCTTTTGGCAGAATTTCTTCTTCTTCTTTTTGCTCTTCTTCTCTTTTTTACTATCAACTATCGTGTTGTGGTCTTCTATTATACATATATTTTCTGTTTCTTGTTCTAATATTTTATTGTGTAGCTTTTTATAATAATCTTTTTGATTAGTATTAGGGGAGTAAATCACTACTAGTAAAAATTGTTTCATTTCAGTATCTAATTTGACCATCAGTATTCTACCCTCATCATCCGCATATTTCAATTATGATTTTATTCTTTCCTTTATGTACACTGCTATTCTCCTTTTTTTCTGTTGTGTAAGTGACACATAATTTTCCTAAATCTGTCTTTATGTGGACCTCTTGTCTATATCACGTCTATATCTAATTTTTTTAGTTTTGTAAATATTTGGGCTCTCTTTTTCTGAATGTTTAGGCCATTGATATTCACAGAGAATAAAGATATTGTTTTTTCCATCTTTTACTGTACTTGTCTTTTGGTATTTCTTGTCTCTCTCTTGACTCTTCTTTTTGCTCCCTCTCTTTCTTCCCTTTCCTTTTCTTGGGCTTTCTTTTATTCCTTCTCTCTTTCTATTTCCTCCTGTTGTTCCTCCTCTTGGCTTTTGCCTTCTGATTCGTCTTTACTTTCTTGTTCTTCTTCTAAATAATTTTTACAGAACTCCTGCGCTTTTTCTACTGAATCAATTTTGAATATTTTTGTCTTGCCATGTAATAAAAATTCCTTCCAGCATAATCCATTGGAACATTACTTTATGTTGTATTAATTGAGATGTCAGGAAGTAATATAGCTGTCTTTGATCTCATACTCTTCGTGGAATTTGCTTTAAGATAATGATCTCTTTCTCATTGTACGTTACTTTTTTGTCTCTTGATTTTTTATATATTTTGTTTTTCATTGTTTTTTACTGAATCTGATATGTACTTCCTGTGCCAACTGGTGCCTCCTATTGTAATTATTATGTACTCAAAATATTTCATCTATCGAATCTTTTACTTCCATTTTGTCTTTCTGTACTAATTCTGCTATTATATCACTCATTTTTTCTTCCAAATCTTCTTCTTCCTCTTCGGTGATGTTCTGAAAATGCAGGAAGAAAGAAGCTTTCTCCATTTCCAAAAAGTAATGGAGTCAGACAGTTCTTTGTATAATTGTCGTGTTTTCTGTTCTGCCATTTCTAACTTTAAATCCAATTGGTCTACCTTAGATTCTATTTTTTAAACTTTCTTCTGATTCTCTACTACTGTATATTGAATATTCTCCATCTTCTCTTTCATACTTTTCAGATCATCCTTTAATTCTCCTATTTCATCTTTAATTTCTTGGTGATATCTTCTAGCTTCCTCTTGGTGGTCTGCCATTTTTTCTTGCAATTTCAGCAAGGTCTCTTGGATTGTTTGTAGCATATTTTGCATGCAGCTCATCATCGGCTCCATCTTATCCTTTTCTTTTCCCAGCATGATCTCAATCGAATGCTGCGTTGTAGGTGAGGCCATCAAAGTTGGATTTACTGTAGTTTTTTTCCTCCAATTTTCACTATTGTTGACATTGTTACATTTTTGGTCAAATTCCTCTACAATATCATAAATGTTTAGGATTACTTTACTTTACCACGTTATATTCCAGTTAAAATAGTAATAATACCCCTCACAAATATAACTTTCCAACAACAATTATCAACTATTGCACCCTTTTCTCCCACCTCTTTACACTGTGCTATTTAAACAACCCCTTTTCACCACTATCTATTCTTTTAATCCTTACTCTTTTCTCTATAACCTATAACACTTATTCATACAATCAGCAAAACAGATCCTCCCCTTTCCCAATTGCAAATTCCTTTCAGAAATAATACTTAAATCAAGTTTGATTTTTTTTATTGAAAAAGTTTTACAGCGTTTGAATTTTTTTAAGATGCCTTCTTCTGCTCCTTCTGTTCCTTATTGCATCAGATGATCCAGATCAAATTTTTTTCACTCTTCACACCACCGTTCAATTCTTCCCTATTTCCAGTCTTACACAGTCTTACACTTTATTGTCCTTCTTAGTATTCTTAGTATTTATAAATCCACAATGTTCGATCGTTTGTACTTACTTCTCTGTCCACAGACTTCAAAAATCACCCAGACAAATTGCCATCTAAAGACAGGGAACTCCTTACTTTTTAGTCTTAAATCCAAAGTCACCATTTTAAATTAAGTTAAATTACTTTCCCCCCCCCCCTCTCTTCTCCGCTGTATTTCCTCCACTTTAATCCAGAAAGTCCAGGTTGTTACTTTGTATCTTCTTTGTTGATTCTGCTCTCTATTTCCACTACATTGTTGCCTTCTTTCGATCGCCTCCTGTTGAGCGCTCTCCTCTCAATTGCCTCTTTTAATACTCTTCGTGACTCTCTTTTCCAAGACGGTTTTTTAAAAAAAAGTCTCACTATTTTCTTCTTCTTTCCTCCACTTTCAAATGACCACTGCAACTGAGATCACTCTTTGTTTCTTCTCTGAGGTGGCGACCATTGCTTTCGATCTGCCTTAAAGGCAGATTTTTCCCTGCTGGATTTAAGGGGTCCGGCTTTCACTCTCCAGGACGCTAGCGTTTTGTCCAAAACTTGGAGCCTTCCCCTTTAATATTCCAGACCCTCTGGGTCAGGAAGTGCCCTTATGGGGCTCCTATTCAAGAATTAGCTGGGTTTATGGGAGCTTTCAAAGTCACCCTTACCCACACCACAAGATGTTACCGCCGGAAGTCATGTTTGCAGCTCTTAAATTATAAATAATAGATGCAAATTTCTAAACCTTAAGTTGTGAAGGCGGTACTAGAGTTCTCTGAGCTCAGATTCCCTCCACACCCAAAAGTGAGACATGCTACATAGCAGACCTTCCGAGGATCTAGCAATTAAAAATAGCTAGGAAAAGGGTAGAGGAGAATCATATACTTCTTACTATTACAGTAACAGCTGACCTTAATTCTGTGAGAGTCCAGTAGTCGCCCAAAGAATCCATATTCTCCTCCTGCTTGACTACCAGTATCTATGCTCCTCCCTCCAACTAGATTGCTTCATAGGTATCCCATACTTGAATGATATCATTTTGCTGCCATTTAGTGATGTTTTGCAACCAAATCTGGTGCCCCTTGTCTCCCCCCCTTCCTTCATAAGGCAGAAAAGTGAGAAATGTGCTACTCCATAATAAACCTGCTTCCAACTGAGGTGAAGGCAGAGGAAAGTTTCCTCATTGCTCCTTGGATTAACTTCTATAGCCATTTCAGTTTTGATTGAGGCTTTGAATTGGTTCTACCAGATCTCCTTTATAAAAATCCAGATGGGCAGTAAAATGGTTTAGAAAAACCGAATTCTTGGCTGACATTTAGTACAATGTAATTTTGCAGCTCAGAAATGGTAGCCCTCCATATCAACTGGGTGTGCTTAAGCTGGAGGGCAAGGACTAAGCAGCAAGGGGAAACCCAATAATTCCTTCTCCCTTGGCTCCCAATGTTACTTTTACTAGAAATGAGGTAGAAATATCAAATCAGAGAAGAATGAACAAAAACCACTGAGCAATGTAGCAGATGTAAATTATACAAAAAGGAGCAGAACAATATTTTCCTGTTTTATATATATCAACCTTGTGTTTCTCAATCTTGGTAAGTTTAAGATAAATAAATTTCAATCTTGGAATTCTCCAGCCAGAAAGAACGTATATTTGGTAGCAATAGCACTTAGATTTATATATCATTTCACAGTGCTTTACAACCTTCTATAAGCAATTTACAGAGTCAGCATATTGCCCCTAACAATCTGCGTCTTCATCTTGGAAAGCTGAAATTAACTTTGAGCCTGTCAGAATCAAAGGAATCAGACTCCTGGCAGTGAGCAGAGTCAGCCTGTAATACTGCATTCTAACGACTGTATTGCCACAGCTCTTAATACTATATACCCGTGATGGCGAACCTATGGCACGCATGCCACAGGTGGCACACGGAGCTGTATCAGTGGGCACGTGAGCTCAGCTCCACCAGCTGATTTTCGGGCCTTCCAGGTCCACTGGAAGTTGGCAAATGGGCCATTTTCCAGCCTCCGGAGGGCCTCTGAGGGACGGGAAAGGCCATTTTCACCCTCCCCAGGGTCCTAGAAAGGCTCTGGAGCCTGGGGAGGGCAAAAAATGGGCCTACAGGGCCTATCGTGTGCCAAATGTGGGGGGAGCATGGGGGGGTCACATATGGGTGTGAGCACGCGCGCTTGTAACCACCCTGCACTCTCCCAACTTTTGGCACGCGATGGCAAAAAGGTTAGCCACACTGCTATATACTGTACTATGCTATCGATGCATACCCAGACCTGATTACATTGTTCTTGAATATAATCTATTTTTCTTTATAATGTTTTCAAAGGATTGATAAATTATAATATTTCTCTACATTTGCAGTTCTCAAAGTTTGATCTGGGGTCCTGTAGGGATCAACAAGATCCAGGGGATGTGCAAAATCAAACATTTTAAAAATTCTCAGATATAAACCAAAACTCTTTAAGCTCCACAATCTTTTTAAGAATTTAAAGCCTTTTGTGGTTGAATTGTTGCTCTATCTTTTCCTTGTTTTAAGTTAGTGATTTTTCCTAAAAACCACTTAGCTATTCTGTTTCTCTTTCTCCAATTTCAGGGGTACTGTTCTATTCTGATTATAAAAATATTTTATCAGAGAAATTAACAGTCCCTGCTATAAGTGTCAATTTATCATTCAGAATTGCACTGTAACTTGGATAAACTCACTCTTCATTTTATACGGATATTTCTGGAATAAAGTTTAAATATATATACAAATATTGAATGCTTTCTATTTACATCTTCTGTTTTGTTAAATCACCTAGAATAAATGGGATGATGTGCTGTCAATAACACGCTGTATTTTCAAATACGATATCCAGCCATAGTTAGTTCATTGTCGGATATAATTGCACTGTTACAATAGCTTTTCTCCTTATCAAAAATGGACCTGTCTTCTTATTGACATCATTACTTCTCTTTTTTGACTCCTACTCCTGCCCTTTAACTTTGAAATATGAATTATATTTTGTGGGCATAGATGCTCCATGTCTTCTTCAGTATTTCTCCAGTCTGCTCCACTCTTTTTGTTATGGTCTTGTTTAATTAGCATACTGTATTATGCCAGCCATTGAGATTGCAAAACAGGCTGTACATGTTTTATAGCAAAGTGTTGGATATGAAGAAGTTCACACAGGCAACCACAAAAGTATATCAGATTAGGGAGATATTTGTGCACGATTAGATTCATAGGGCAGTTGATTTAGAGAGGGGAGTTTCTTCTGGGACATAAATGTGTGTTCCAGCTATTTTGATACATGCACAGGATGAAGTAGGTCTGTTTTGTTATAGATATGGACTGAAAGGTTCAGGGAAACCAAACATTAACAGTCCTGGCAGTTGAGGGGAAAGAGGATAGAAAAGTTATGGGAAATCAAGATGGAGAGAGGATAGTAGAACATGCCAGTTTGGGAGTCCAAACTCCCAAACATTGTGATGTAGAGAACATTGTGATGTAAGACCCATTGCTGTGAGAACTAAGAATGAAGTGGTAGGAAGATAAGTGAATGAGAAAATGGACTATTTGACTATGTCATGCTGCTTTTTTGGCAATGATGGCAGACTTGGCTGAGAACAGACAGGGAAAGAAAAGTGCTGGGAAGGCTAAGGGGAGTACAGCATATTTACTCAGCCTTGCCATACTTACTTAGTGAAATCCCTCCCACTGGGTTTTAGCTAAAACATGGAATAATAAAAAGGTTGAGAGTGTAAAACAAATCACATTTCTCCTTTATGCACTCCCTTGAAGAACATATGAATACTTTATTGGTTTTGCACATTGAATGAAGCAGTGGTGAAATCTAAAATTTGTTACTACCGGTTTTGTGGGTGTGGCTTGGTAGGGGGGGGGGGTAATGTGACTGGGTGGGTGTGGCCATTTTTTAAAAACTTTTAAAACCATTTTTTCTACAACCTCTTCCGTGAAAATGCTTTCAAAAGCTAAGTTGCCTGATTAGCAGAGACTTTTTTTCTTTTAAATGCCTCTGATGATCAGGCAACTCAGCTTGGATCGTCAGAGGCATTTAAAAGAAAAAAAGGGTTTTTTTCTTTTAAATGCCTCTGACGATCCAAGCTGAGTTGTCTGATCGGCAGAGACTTTTTTCTTTTAAATGCCTCTGATGATCAGGCAACTCAGCTTGGATCGTGAGAGGCATTTAAAAGAAAAAAAGTCTCTGCCGATCAGACAACTCAGCTTGGATCATCAAAAAGGGTTGTTTTCTTTTAAAAGCCTTTAACAATCCCAGCTAAGCAACGTGATCATCAGAGGCTTTTTAAAAAAACTTTTAAAAGCACTTTTTTGGCCAAAGAGATTATAGAAAAAATGCTTTTAAAAGTAAAAAAAAAAGCCTCTGACGATTGTGCGGCTCAGCTGGGCATGGAGGGGGGTGGGCAGGGATTTTTTGCTACCAGTTTTCCGAACCACCCTCCTCTATCGCTACCGGATCGAGTGATCCGGTCCGAATCGGGAGCATTTCAACCCTGGAATGAAGCCATAATACTTGTTTCTATTTTTTTTTTTTTTTTTGGCAGAACTAGCTAAATGCCTTCATGCAATGTGCAAACTTTGTTTCTCTTCTAAAGGCTGCATTTTACCTCCCGATGGAACTCATTCCTAGAAAAACAGGATGATTGAGAGCTGCTTTAAGTTAACTGTTAAGGTTTGAAAAAGAAAGAAAAGAAAGAAAAATTGTCAGGAGAATAGAATGTCTTTAAATGTGGATGATAAAGAGTTGCTACCCCAAAATCGCTTGATTTTCAAGGTTGAATACTTTTCTCCTGTTTTACTGTCCTTGTGCCTGTTAGTGGCACTCGGTAACAATAAGAATACAAAGATGACAAGAGAGACGGTTTGCCTCTTGAAGCTTAATTTTTCACTGTATTAGCCAGGGTACAAAGTTGAAACCTTGCACTATATCTCATAGAAAGTGTGACCTGCATACCAGCCTGAGACTGATCGAGGGAATGCATTCACATAAAAGGAGGAGCACTGGTTGCGACATCTGGTATTACTTCTGACTTCTTTTTGATTTCCCACTAGTAGCGATTGGTTTATCTATAGGAGTGGCTGGCCGGACGACACGTTGGTATTGTTTTTTATCATATTCCTGAAGTTCTCGGGGTGACACCAGGTCCTGCAAAACATTCCATGACCAAGTGTATGTGGAGAAGATCTGGTAGAAGCTGGGGTTGTTTGTCTCCAGCCCAATCTCTCCACCACGTAGTCTCTTCCACAACTTCAGCATTTTGTTGCGTTCACGGAGAGCCATTGCTTTCCGATAGGAGCCTGTCACTTTCTTGACCTGAATAGGAAAGCCAGAGAATATCGATGGGAGATAAATCATCAGAGTAACCATGCAAAAACTTTAAAAATGATTAATTGGGAATTGGGTAGCATATAAGTGTGATTAATTAGTAAAGGTATGACTCCCAGAATCAAATCAGGACATTGGCTGGTGTTATGAAAAGGAGCTTTGAGGAGTTTGAGGTTGGCAAATTTCCTCCCATAGCCCTTTGTTCTTTGTTTTTTATTCATATAATTAATATCTGATGCCTTTAAGAAAGAGATATATTCACAGAATTCCAAACAAAGTAAGATGCAGTAAAAAATGGATATACAAAGAAATATAGAAATGTCTTTTCAATAGTCAGTCAAAGTTAAAAATGCCTATTTGTTAGGCATTTTAAAAATGCCTAAGAACTAGCAGTTCTTAAAAGCCTGGAAAATAAAATAGCTGAAAAGGGACTACTTTCCATAAGTATCAAACAAACAAAGTTATACAGAAAAGGAAATCAGTTGATTAGCTCAGTGGATAGATCTACTGCTGGAATTTTTTCCTATCCAGCCCCATTTATTTTTTCCACCCATATTCCATTAGCAGTTCAGCTGCAGGATTATATTTTACATCAGTGTTTCTCAATGTTGAGGTTTTAAGATGGGTGGATCAACTTTCAGGATTCCCCAGCCAGCATGAGCTAGTTTTTGAACTTCCAGTAAAGATAGTATTATACTGCACACGTACATTATAGTAATTTAATTTAGAAGTTTCCAGGTTACTCTAGGCGGCTTACAATAACAAAAAGAAAGAAAATGAAAGGAATGCAAACAGTAGTAAAATAATAAAACAATAAAAGAAACAATGAAAAAGAAACAAGAATGCATCAATATAATAACCAGAAAGATGGATGGGTGGAGAAAAGAGCAATCAATGGTTAAGTGTGTCAGGTTCCGGATTTCTATGGTAAAATAAGACTCCAAACTAGAAGTTATCTGTGTTTTAGCAATCTTTATCCTCAGCTCCGGCACGAACCAACAAACACCTGTGGATAATGGTTTTATTGTCAATGCTACCACACAGTGCTTTCCATCACCTTTTAAAGCTACCCGCTAATCCTGTGACTCCACCCTATACTCACCCCCAGTGCTAGTTACATTTCATCATTGTGGGTACGATACACAAAGCTCCGCCCCTCCAACTCATTGAAACACTAATAGTCTTTAATATTAGAAGCTGCGTAGTTACTTCCGGGTTCGCCTCTCAGCGGAAATGGTAAGCAGGGTGGAATCATCAGCAATGATACACACTCTGGACAACTGGTAAGCGGGGTTTTCCCTTCCCTTGCCCACCTGCATGACAACCATGACACGTTGAGATTGACCAAGTAAACTATGCTATATGTGAATTTGATATACAAGAGCAGCACAGATGGATGTGAAACTCAAAAAGAAAAACTCATACTATATTCCCATTCATATTGTCATTACAGAGAGCAATTATCCATTCCTTAATTCAAACATTGCTAACTGATTTTAATTATAAAATAAATCCAAGTAATTTAATTTGGTCCAGCCCAATAAATAGCACCTGCCTCAAAGAGCTTACCTCTTGTCGGATTTCACTCACGTCATTCATAGTCAAACGCTTCTGACTTAGCTCTGGAGAGAGAGAGAGGACTGGTTTGGAAGCCTTGGCAGATTTGGGCTATGTATAAAAGAAAAGAAAACAAAATGCATAACGAAGGTTTGTCAAATCTGAGCAGATCAATATCATATAAACAAACATATCCAGAAGGATTTAATCATTAGATGAAAATAGGCAGAATGGAATTGTATACTCACTATCTGCTTTATCCACCTCTTTTTATGGAGGAAATGGTCTTCAAAGGAGGAGAGGGGCACCATTTTCCTTTGCACATCCAGCTTCTGGACATCCTTCATTGGCTTCCCTTTCACCAAGACATCCCGGTTAGGGATCAAGGGAAAGATAGGCACTTGATTATAGGGACTCTCTGAAGGGTTAACTTTTGCTAGGTAAAGCAAAACACAGTCAGATGTCAGGATGCTCTTAGCTGTAAATCATCAGTACTCATCAATATCCAAACCCCACCTTAGTGAAAAGCAAAGAGAAATTGAAGCAGAACACAGCAAAGCACAAGAGAAGCAGATAGTCATTACAAAAGGCCCGGAAGGAAGCAGGACAGCAAATTAGCCTTCCTCACCCACCTTGGCTAATTAGAAATGAAGGCATTTCTTTTTCTCTGCTGTGTACAAAAAATTGTAATGATATAATATAGAATGGATGTTGGGTTTTTTAAACACTTTTCTTGTATACCATGGCTCTGATTGAAATCTGACCCAGCTCTTGCTAGCTATTGGAGGAAAAGCTTTGTAAACACAAGCACAGTCATCCAGTATAAATTATAATAATGCAAAAATGACAAAATGTGTATTTCACAATGCAAACCCAACTTTTATATTTGTGCCCAACATTGCACACAAGAAGCTAAATTATTTCTGCAGATATTCTTAATTATTTTCTTTTACTAGATAGCTGAAGTTCTAGGAATTTGGAAAAACCATAGCAAATGGCCCTCTAACTAGCAATGGGTTATGGGAGTACTATAATTTATATTTGAAACAACAGAGAAGATGGCATGTATCATATTTAATCTGGGAATGTATCTTCGAAAAATAATAAATTAATTTACTGATACAAATTAATGCAAAAGAATAAATAAATTAAATATATTTCCCACCTCTTTACTCTATCATTTCACTATAGTTATTTTAAAAAAGTAGGAATTCTTTTAGCACTGAAATAACTTTTAAGAGGCGTGCCTAAAACCTTATCCACTATCAGAATGGTGATTTGCCACTGAAATTAATTCCTTTTGTGGAAGCAGAAAATAAGAGTACAGACTTCTTTCTAATCAAATGCTATGTACTTTTCCCATCCCCATTCCTAATCTGGAAAAAAATCTTCTCAGGTACGTGGTCACCAACTGTAATATTCTGGGCAGCAAAGCATTGTTTGTTTCATTGCCATATGAGCAAAAATCCAACAAAATGAACTTTTGCTGCTTTCCTGCTTCTGTTACACAAATGCTCACCCATTCGGAGAAAAAAGGAGAGATAGATAAACCCAGTGTTGGATTAATGCAATGCAAAATCTGTATTTAGCACAGACTGTGCTCTAAAAAGAGTCTTGAAAAGGAAAAGTTACTTCCTTGCAATGCTATTCATAAGATGCCCAATGTGCCTAGAACTACTTACCAAAACAGCTTCATAATACCATCTTCTGCATCTACTTTTAAAAAATCTCCTCAGTCGTTATCTTTTTCTAGAGTGTTTTTGCACTAATACATCAATTCTTATATACTACTGTAATTACACTTAAATACACATAACTGAATGAGACATATATGCTGTTTTTTTCATTGATCTTATAAATTATAGTTCTTTCAAAGCATGTCTTCTGTGCTGTTATATGTAGAAAAGTAGTACAAATAGAGATTATGCTATGTTAATCAGTAACAGGAATCAAACAAACCATCAACTGTGTCTAGGTGTTTCAAAGTAGGAATATGGTGAGGTACAGAATATGATACCTGTGGCCAGGGGAGCTTTCTATCAGGTTCGCCTGATACGCCAGTTGCGGCCCTTTCTAGATCGGGACTCCCTACGCACAGTCACTCAGGCACTCGTCACCTCTCGCCTGGACTACTGCAATGCTCTCTACATGGGGCTCCCCTTGGGGTGCACCCGGAGGCTCCAACTGGTGCAGAATGCGGCCGCGCAGGGGATTATGGGAGCGACGGGACGCTCCCACGTGACACCTCTCCTGCGCGAGCTGCATTGGCTGCCGGTGGACTTCCGGGTGCGTTTCAAGGTGTTGGTGACCACCTTTAAAGCGCTCCATGGCTTAGGACCAGGGTACTTACGGGACCGCCTTCTGCCACCAATAGCCTCCCACCGGCCGGTGCGCTCCCACAGAGAGGGTCTCCTCAGGGTGCCATCAGCCAGACAATGTCGGCTGGCGACTCCCAGGGGGAGGGCTTTCTCTGTGGCAGCCCCTACCCTCTGGAACGATCTCCCTCCAGAACTGAGAAGAATTCCCGACCTCCGGACTTTTCGTCGGGCCCTGAAAACTCATCTCTTTCAGCTTGCTGGTCTAGCCTGACCCCTTAAACTTTTTAAGATTTGTATTATATGGTTGGGTATTTTAATATTTAATGGTTTTAATTTCTTAGCCAAAGTTATATGCCTTTTAAGAAACTTTTTAACTTTTGTGTATTGTTTTTACTTGGCTGTCCACCGCCCTGAGTCCGCAAGGAGAAGGGCGGTATACAAATCTAAGAAATAAATAAATAAATAAATAAATAAATAAATAAATAAATACCTGCCAAAGTATTTTGCTCCTTGAAGGTTTCACTAAGTTACTCAACCTCTTGCCTGCCTATTTGGGCTTGGGCTTCAACTAAGGCAGAATGATTGATCAAATCTTAATTATGGTAATAGACTAGCAAGGCACACTTTTGTGAAAAACTCTGAGATCGCTAGATATGTTTAATGTATTTTCTCAATTCCATTACAAGGCAAAACCAGGGAAATCCCATGGTTTAGCTTAGAGATTTAAAGTTATCAGTTCCATTTTTCCAGTGTATGATCCAACAGATTCTTAACAGATATAGTTCAGCTCTAAAGTTTGCTGCAGTGTGAGTGCTTACTTTGGAGATTTGCTACGTATGATTCCAGTTCCTTTTCGTTCATGATGCAGATGCGGGCAGCACCAGCAAAGGCAGTAATAGGGGAAGATTGGGTTCTGGGCAACTTTTCTTTATCAGAATGTTTTGCTGTCTTACTATCAGGCCGCACTCTCTTGCCGGTACAGTCCAGGAACTTTTGGCGATAATAGCTAGAAAACAAGACAAGGAAAAATTAAAGTGAGCATTAAATAAAACTGCGGAAGACATGTAAGTAAGATGGTTAAACCATTTGCTTTCTTCCTTGTTGGCTTTATAATCACTCAGAGTTTTCCCTGTCTTTTTAAATCTTAGCCCATCCCTCATTCTCTTTAATGATATTCTGTGCAACTAACTTTTTCTCTCTATGTACAATACACAATATTTTTCTCTCATCATCATCTTTTGCAGCATTTTTAAAAAATCCAGTTCTTCATCCTGCACCCGTCCTTTTCATATATCCAATCTTCATTATTGCATGCATTTTGCAGATAGTCCTCAACTTATGACCACAACTGAGACTCGAATTTCCATTGTTAATCAAGGCAATTGTTAAATGAGTTACATCTTATTTTATGATCTATTTGCCATGGTTGCTTTAAGCATATTACTTGCAGTTATTAATAACATGATTGTTAAGCGAATCTGGCTTCCCCCCATTGACTGCTTGTCCGAGGCCATCTGGAAAGGCTGCAAATCGTGATCACATGATCCTGGGACACAGCAACTATTGTAAATATACATTGTGTATGTGAATTTTGATTTGACCATGAAGATGTTGTAACGGTTGTAAGTGAAAGTACCAATTGTACATCACTTTTTCCAGTACCGTTGTAACTTCAAATGGTCACTAAATGAATGGATGTAAGTTAAGGGCTGCCTGAACAACATAACGCTATTCATCAGATTCATTGCTATTGTAGCATAATTTTCTTTACTTGTAAGACAAATGTTTTGCCTTGTGCTGCCTTGTTAAGCTGTGGATTTAACTTATTATATTTCACAATTGGGAAATTTCCTTCAATAGCTATGTTTTGTACTGCTGCCACAGAAATAAAGCAGAATATGGTACAGAAATAACTTTATTGATTTTTTTTGCCTTCAATTTCATTGTATTAAAGTTTGTAGATTACAATTATATTGTTTTAATACAACCCAAAGCATGGTCACTAAAACCTGGGAGTCCCTGGACTCTTGCTACTGCTGCTGCTCAATACTAGGTTGCCCTGTAATAAAGCTCACCTCATCTAGGGTCAGATTGTGGATGATAAGGCTGACCTGGTATATATGACCAAGACCTGGATTGGCACAGGATGAGGATATTCCCTTTCTCTCAGAAATATGCCTCCATCAGAGTGTTGAATATGGCAGCAATCAATATGGAGTAGGAGTGGTGATGTGGCTGCTGTTATTCAAAAGTCTCTAGTGGCCTGATACATACATAAGTAACTGGACATAAAGCTCTTTATGAAGCAGGATCTTAAAATCAGTTGAGTTGCTGCTTATCTACTTTCCTCCCTGTGGGACAGCTAGGCCCTGCCTGAGCTCCTGAGTTTGTGGAGTTAATGGTGATATTCCCCAGACTGGTGCTTCCAACAGTCTTCTGGGCCCAGAAACAGAGGTGGCCTGGAAATTAATGGCTGTCATGGTGGCCCTGGATCTGGCCCAACTTATTGACAGTC
The DNA here is from genome assembly GCA_038048745.1 of Coluber constrictor foxii. Taxonomy (NCBI): domain Eukaryota; kingdom Metazoa; phylum Chordata; class Lepidosauria; order Squamata; family Colubridae; genus Coluber; species Coluber constrictor. Next base: position 81,313,751 of record CM075961.1, read on the forward strand.
CAACTCATACAGGGTGCAACACATTGGATCTGGTGTTTGTTGCAGGCCAATGGCAAGGTGCCCTGAATCCTCCTGCATTGGGGTGGGAGCATGGCAAATGACTCCTTGTATAGTCCTGTGAGGAGTATTTTAAGCATCTGTTAGATCAGATCTGAGCACTTTATGTTCCAGGGCCACATCCAGCCTGTGGATTGTTGCAGTCTGGCCCGCAGCATTGGTGGTGGGATGATGGGGCATTGGGATAGCAATGGCAAGGGCAAAACATCAGTGTGGTGTCAGTGGTGGGGGCAGGAGGGCATCAGTGGAGGGTGGGGCATCAGTGGCAGGAGGTGGGGCGGTTTCAGTGGGGGCAGAACAGTGGCAGTACTCTTCCAAAATAATACCAGTTTCTCAAGTGGCCCTTGGGGAAAATTAGAGTATGTTAAATAGAGTTGCTCAATTTCAGGTCCAGTGGAAGTGGTTAAGGCATATTCTAGCTTGTTTATTTCAAGGTGTTTGAGCCAGTCAATTATGGGAAAGTGGACAGGGTCCTTACATCTGTGCACATGGCCATCTGTAATCTGGATTTATGCTCCTCCTAGTTAATTAAGATCTGGGAAGTTGCATTTGATTGGATCTAAGTGGTGGGTAAATGCCTCTTTTTGGGAGGGTGGTGGTTCTGCTAGTCTTGAAAGAGGTGGTATTTCATTTCCTCCTGAAGAGGCCATCTCCATGGACCTTACAGTCTTGGAGAACTTTTCCCTGGTATCTAACCTTCCTTTTTTAAGCAAGGGTATTTAGTGAATGGTGACAAGCCTTATGAAGTAGATTATCTACACCTTTTGCAGTCAGAATTCAGGCCAGGCCATAGTACTGAGACATCATCTGGTTGTTCTATATCAGTGATGGCTAACCTTTTCTGGACCGTGTGTGTGTGTGTGTGTGCCCACGCGCTAATGCGCACATGTCCCAACTTCCAAAATACAATGCATGTGCAGCCCCCTACAGGTGCCCCACCCCCCATGAATGCGTGTGCACCTCCCCACATGTGCCCCGCCCCATGCATGCACACGTGCCCCTGCATGCCCCTTGCACATGTGCATGTTTCCCTCCGCACATGCCCTGTCCCCACACATGCATGGCAGAAACCCAATGACCAGCAGGCCAGTGGAAGACACGCATGCATGCACAGCAGAGCTGAACTAAGGTGATAGCTCACATGCCCACAGAGAGGGCATTGCATGCCACCTTGGCACGCATGCCATAGGATCGCCATCATGGCTCTATATGAAATGTTAATATATATATATTGCTAGTTCATGTATGATATACCATGTGCTAACTAACCACTGGTTGCCTTGTAGATGACCTTGGAGGGCGTGGTTTAGGGGGATGTATTTATCTTGGTTCTTCTTGACCTCTTGGCAGCTTTTAATGTCATTGACCATTGAGTATTACTGGAGAGATTTGGGAGTGGGTGGCACTATTTCTCCTTTCTCCATTGCTAGAAACAGGTAGTGATGGTGGGGAGAAGAGAGATTCAGCAATAAGCCCATTATGTGCAAAGCTGTTTGTTACTTTCTCATTGTGACCAGCAGACCGCACGGCTCCAAAGCCTTTAATCATCACTGGGCATGAGCATTATGAACTTAAAAGAATATTGGATTCTAGAATTTACAGGGGGCCATTACAATATTTAATTCATTGGAAGGAATACCCTATTTCGCAAGCCGCCTGGGTAAAAAGCTGGAAAGTCAATGCTGATCGACTGGTTCAGAAGTTCCATGAAAAGTATCCACACAAACCTAAAGAGGATCTTGCGGGTGGCAAGGAAGTTTTATATGGAACCTAATAGCATTTTATGTATTCTGTGTCGTTGCAGGACTTTCTTTTCAACTGAGAGGTGGGGGGGGGGCAGCCTGTCAAACCCAAAAATTGACACATGTGTAGCCATTTTAGTTATCTCTGTATTATTTATTTATTTATTAATTCAATTTATACGCTGCCCTTCTCCGGAGACTCAGAGCGGTTTATAATACATTAAGCAATAGCTTTCTTACTTTTGAATATACCTGCTTAGTATGGCTTTCGCCCACCTCCCCAAGCGGTGTTCTTTTTTATACAAAGTCAGCTTATTGCCCCCACAATCTGGGTCATCATTTTACCTACCTTGGAAGGATGGAAGGCTGAGTCAACCTTATTATATTATACTATTATACTCACTTATTCCTTTTCTATCTCTACATATATAAGGGGTTTTTTTCGGGCTCGCCACATTCTTAAGGTTGGGAGGGGGGAATAGATAGTGAGGATTGTTTTGGCTAGGTAACATTATTTCCTATGGGAACAGAGGTTGTCCTTGCTGAGAGCTGGAGGTGGAGTTTGAAGACTGGGCAATGTTGATTTTGCTCTTATTGGAGAATGTGACTTTTGTGGGAAGTTTCTAATTTACAATATTATGTGGTGTAATTCCAGTTTGTGTCAGATCCGGAATAACAACAGACTTTGCCAATTTGATTCTACCAAAATAAAAGAAATTTATTTTGGAAGATGGACTTTGCATATATATATATATATTTTAATGGGTTTCATCACTTGGGAACCTGACATTTATTTTTCTTTCATTTTGTTAGTTAATTCATGGTGTTTTCCATTTACTCCTCTTACATTCCAACTTGCATTGATGGATAATTTGATGGGCTGGTCCCATCAAATTATCTCTGCCACCCATTAAACTTTGATCAGCTGACTGTTTCACATACACAGCAGTAAGTGGAAAGGGAGGAAACTTTAGAAGGGCAAAGAATAAATTGGAAAATGCAGGTGACATTTCAATAAATAACATGAATGAAATAGGAAATTCATAATAAATGTCTGATGGAGAAGTATGCATTGTCTTTTTGTTCAACTAAATTTTTTACATTTAATAAATAGATTAACTTTGATAACCAATCCTTCTAAGAACAAAAAATAAATCCTCCTAAATTCTTTTTTTGTTTTTACAGTTATTCATTAAACCTCTTCTAATAAAAAGAATGCTAGATAATTTACATTAGCTTAATTGTTTAAAAAAAAGATTCCCATTGAAATAGTTTTGTATAATTGAGAAGATTTCTAAATTACTGTATGAATAAAATGTGAACCAGATTCAAAACATTTTTCTATTTATTGACATTTGGGAGAACTCCCAGTCAAAATTGTTGTTAGTAAAGATGTTAATGACTAAAGGATTATTCCATGCCCAGTGGTGGGATTCAAATAATTTAACAACTGGTTCTCTGCCTTAATGGATTTCTTCCAACAACCAGTTCACCAAACTGCTTAGAAAGTTAACAACTGGTTCTCCTGAAATGGTGCGAACTGGCTGAATCCCACCACTGTCCATTCCCTTAAAATTCACAAATTTCTTTTTTAACCCTTTTGTAAGAAGAAATGTGTCTCTGAGTTCATACAAACATGCAAGGAACAATATATGGATCAGTCTATATTTTTGTGCACGTGCAGTATGCTTAGGATCTTCTCTTTCTCACCTGACAATAGCCGTAGTAGTATGTCTTGGCAATTTAGATGATTCCACCAGCTTTGACAAGAGCTCAAAGAACAAGATTCCTCGGGCATCAACAGTCTCTTTGTCATCTTTCTTAGGAGCTGATGGGAAATAGAAGATTTATGTCAAGAAATTGCCAGAGTGGAAAAAGAGAATGCTAACAACATCCCAGAAGATCTGGTGGCATAAGAATACTCTCATCTGGGAACACAAATCTGTCTCGTTTCTTCAGAGAAGCAAAGTCCAAATTCATGAGTCAATTCACAATTCTCTCTAAAAGCATAAAGGGAATCTTTTTTGCATTCATCCCAGGATAATTACTGGGCATAAAATTCAACTATGAAGCAGTTTCTATTCAGTTCTTTTAATAGATTTTTTGGGTATATTTTTATTTTATTTTTAAATATTCATAAACATCAATACATGAACAGTGTGGAATCTGGGTATCATTTATTCTGATACAAATAATAATAATAATATTTATTACATTAGTCAAACTTTTGTAATCTTTAATATAGTTAAAGATTATTATATAGTTTAATATGGTTTGTAATCTTTAATACATGTTTGTATTAAACTATAATCCTTCATTATTTAGTTGTTCAGAATTTTAACATGCCATTCTAATGCCAATCACAATATTATTTGAGCATACATAGTAATACCATCTTTCAGCCTCTAGTCTTTCCATCTGGTTATTGCTTTTATTCTACTATATAAAAATCTATATACTAATATTCTCCTTATTTCTTATTTCTACCTCTAGTCAAGCTTCTAGTCAGGCCACCATTACTAGTCCTAATGTTGAAACATGTTTATATTGAAATATAGTCCCTCATTGTTTAGCTGTTCAATATTTCAATATGCCACTCTAATGCCAGTCACCATATTATTTAAACATACATAATAATACCATCTTTCAAACGCTAATCTTTCCATCTAGCTATTGCTTTTATTTTATTATATAAAAATGTGGATACTTATTTCTACCTCTATTCTAGCTTTTAGTCAAGCCACCATTATATTAAAAGGCCTTTCGTTTTTATCCATCATCTCTTGCCATTTTAATACTTCAATTCTTTTTTGATTTTTGGCTTGCATCCCATATTCCTCTCTTGGATCTTTGTCTCTATCTACATCTATCTCTTTACTATTTAGTCTGAATATTTTCCCCATCTCTACCATCCTGCCAAGCCTCCAGAGTATCTGCACAAGCCCATATCTTCCTTTTGAAAGAATCTTCCTGTTTTTCCAATTCCATTTTTAAATCTCTTAAAATACTTTTTCCTTGATTTGTTTCATCAATCATTATTATCTTTATTGTCTTCTCCTTATCTTCTTGCTTTATTTGTTAATTTGTCTGTTCTATCTTTTCCTCCATTCTTTCTGTTGTTTCCTCCCTTTCCTGCACATTCTGATCTTTATTCATTGTCCCTTGTAGAATATTATCCCTTTCCCCATCTATGCTATGCATTAGATTCTTTATCTCTCTGTAGTTTTTTGTCACAATGTCATTGATACTTTGGAACATCAACGCTATTTGTTTTAAAATTCCACTCATTTCCCCTGGTGGAGCATCTCGTCTTATTTTAGTAAGTCTCATTCTTGCTCAATAGTCCAAAAACCATATATTCAGACCTAACGTTGCTCCTTAGAGAGTACAATAATCATAGTTCTTTGTACACCAGGATTATTCAATCACTTCCATTTAGATAGTCCAGGAAGCCTTCCAAATATCTTCTTACATCCATTCTATAGGTTTAGTCATATATCTTAGCAACAGAGAACTTGGCATGGGAGCATGAAGACTTGCCCCTCATGTCCGATCTCGCTGTGGTGTCAGCCGGAAGTCCCATTAGTTCTTTTAATAGATATTGAAGAGTCTGTTTCCCTAGTCTGAAGTTCAGTAACCATGTTTTTAACAACTGTAAATGATTTACTTAACAACCATGGCAAAAAGTCATAAAATTGGGTCTAACTTACATTTTTGTTATTATGCAAGACAGTTGTTAAGTAAGTTAGATCCAATTTTATGACTTTTTGCATTGGTTGTTAAGCAAATCACTTACAGTTGTTAAAAACATGGTTATTAAACAAATCTGGCTTCCCCCTATTAGCTTAGCTATCTAGAAAGGTCGCAAATGGTGATCACATGAACTCCGGGACACTGTAATTGTCATAAATATATGCCAGTTGCCAACTGCATAATTTTTTTCATGTGACAGTTGTAATTGAAAGAACCAATTGTAGGTTACTTTTTCCAGAGCAGTTGTAACTTTGAATGGTCACTAAATGAATGGTTGTAAATTGACTATCTGTATTGATTCTCTGCCCTCTCTTTGGCTTATTGCAACTCAGAGAGAGGACCATGCATTCCAGGTAATGGTGACTCTGAATGGTATGGGAAAGGGGAAACCTCGGGTCAAAGACGGTGCAGGGAATGCAGATACCTTATAGCTATTTACGTTGGGTGAGAAATGGGAAATTTGGACTGGCCAAAAGTGTCAGAATAAAAATGCTTCCCTATCAGTCAATGATGTGCAGCTGGCTACTAATGTTGTGGTCCATCAGCAGCCTGCGGAGCTAGCAGCAGAGTCGGACAGTGAGGAGGCTGAGGAAAAACATAGGCCAGTCCTGGAGGCTGGGGAAGGCCCGGATGAGGGCTCTGCATTGGAGGCAGAGATAGGGCCAGGGCCATCTGGGAGTGATGTGTGGACTATGGAGCCTCCAGAGGCTGACAGCAGAGAGGCAGAGGAACAGGAGGAGCCTGTTCCTAGTGCATGCATGAGAAGAGCTGCAAGAAGACAAGAGCAGCTAAAGCAAAAAGGACGACTCGGGCCAAGAGATGATTGGCCCCTCCCATAAGGCTTAAAAGACCAGCAATGGTTCTTGGGCTCTTTGTCAAAAAATAACATTGATAGATTTGTTTGTTGACTTGCTGCATTTATTTCTTGTTGGCATCTTCTGCTTCTGAACTTTTGCCAAGAAAAGCCTTTGGCAGTTTGCCACAGTAGACCAAGGTTGGTGATAAGGCTGAAGAATTGTGTTATGAAGAATTTGTTTTGAATTAGTTTGGACTACGCTGAGAATGAGTTAATTCTCAGGTTTTCTAATAAAGTCTGTTTGTTTAGAGCTGATTGCATCTGATAATACCTACTTGGGCCTGGGTCACAACAACTAATCTAACTGCAAAGCTTATGTGTTGATTCCTAAAGAAAGCTGCAGCTCAGTTCCTTGCTCGTGTTTGTGTTGGAAGCACCAAGGTGCTTCTGGATTGAAAGGATTAGCTGGTGACATCACTGTTGCCCAAGTGACACTTCCTTGGACTCTTTTCATGTTCTTGTGCTTAGTCCCTGAAAGGCCCTGACAGTGATGAAACATGGATTTCATCATTGCTAAAACATAGAGAACTGGAAGATCAGATATTCTGATGTTCCATGGAGCCAAGGTAGACATGATATTCTCAGGTACAAAAAAATCAGAACGTCTGATTAAATTCTACTTAAGATTTATTGCTCATACACTTATGCAAGAATCTAGTCAACTAACTGTCAGCACCAAACTGGAACTATGTAAGAATCAACAGAATTCAAGTGGGGCTGGACTTGGATCTCTTGTGTAAAGTAATGACTCCAGTCTGATTTCTCTCTTAATTCTGTCCCCAGAGTTTGTCTCTTTTTCTCCTACAGATTAAAACCGAGCCAGTTTATGATTGTATGTTAAATGGAGATTGTGAGTTTTAATCCTAATTTAGGTATGAAAGCCAACTAGTTAACTTTGACCAGTTACTCTTTTTCATCTCAGCCCACCTCACAGGGTTATTGTGGAGAAAATAGAAGGAGGAAAGTGTATTGTGTATGTTTTCTGCTTTCAGTTATTTATAAAAACAAAGGTGAGGTAAAAATCTAATAAATAAATATTAAGTGCAAATATTTCTGACCCCCATTCTTGTGTTATTTTAATTTAAAATGTGCATGTTGCTTGTGGTTGCTTAGTTAACTTCTCTATTATATTATCTAATTAATTATTTAATCTATTATCTTTTTAATTATCTTCTGTCCTAATACAAATTACTATTCTTTGGTTAAACCAGTAATCAAATGAAAGCTGTGCATATTTTCCAACTGTTTGTCATGGAATTAAAATTTATACTTTTTCTTTTATAAAGGAAATATTAATTTGGTGGTCAGCAGGGAAAGTAATTCTATTTTTCAATTATGCTATTCATTTGTTTTAAGATGTATTACATTTCTTTAAAAAAAACTGTTCCAAATATTTTTCACCCCTTTATATTTTCATCAATACAGACAAATTTATCAGTTTTGCATCTGTTTTTATTTTTGCTAGCTCAATTTTAAATATTTGAATTTATGCAAATTTGTGTGGTTGCTGAGTTTTTAATCTGTATTTTTTTAAAAATCAGAATTACGTATAAAATTACACTGAAGCCTTGTTCATTACATGTATTTTTAGAGCTATTCTCTTTGTTATTCATTATATGATCAATGAATATATTAACTGGATTGAGCAATATTACGGATTCATATCAGGGCCACTAAAGCTTAGTTCCTGGAATACATGCTAATGAGAGGGAGAGGGAAAGAGACAGAGAGAGAGAAAGAAATGAGAAGCTTGTCTTACCATTGCTTAACAATGTTATCCCATTGTATTAAATACTAAAGGCAATTTCTCTTGGAAAACCCAAGATGCAGAATCTATATCGGAAATAGGAGATCTCTCCTACTGAGAAGAAGGTTCTCTTTATTCTCACCTACAGCCTGGATGAATCTCTTGGTATCTGTGATGATATTGAGGAAATCTGTGAAATTTACTTTTCCATCTCCTGAAAAACAGTTCCCACAAAAGGAAAAAAAAATAAAGAACAATCAGTTAATAAACTAGATTGAAAGGAGCTACTTCCAATTATGCCTTATTCTTACTTCTGGTGGTAACTCAACAATCTTGCCTGAACTGTAAAGATAGTCTTTGACTTGTGTTCATCCATGCATTGATCATTCAAAGTTACAATGGCATTGAAAATAATGATGATTGTTGAAGTGTCCTTGAGGCCACATGATTGCTATGAGCAAACACTTATGATGGTTGCAGCATCCAAGGGTCACCATGTGATCATCATACGAGACCTTCCCAGCTGACTTTTGACAAGCAAGGTCAATGGGGAAGCCAACAAGGATTACAAATCATGATGACCTGATATTTTGCTTAGTGATTCATTTCATGACCATGGCAAAACTGGTCACAAAATCGGGTATGGTCACATGATGCCTTGCTTGATAACTGTACCACTTAATGACAAATTTTCCAGGCTCCTTTGTGGTTATAAACCGAGGACTCTGTGTACACTTCAGTTCATTCATTATTCCTGCGTATACCGGAATAAGAGTTCTGATTGTAATCCGATGATGCTGGGGCTGGCTCATACCAGCTTGCAAGAGCTGATGTTTTCTGGAATTTTGCATACTGATTGAGAGCAGAACTCATATGTGTCAGTCAACTGTTTGGCAGCTAGTGGTACAACATGGCTGCGGCAATGAAGAGATTGAATTTTTTTTTGACTGGGGAGAAAGAATCAATTGTGATATTTATCATTATGCCGCTCTTCTAAGCTGTTTTATCCACCAGAATATGAAGAGACTGAAAGTGCATTTTATCTAATGCCTTATTTCTAATTATAGCCAGCCTATTGCTCCTGAGAAGCCTACATATAAGGGCAAAGAGCTTCATTTGTTGTTTGTGTCCAGCATATATATGAAATGAGGGAAAGGGGAGGGCGGAACTAACTTAATAGTTGTAACGCAGAACAAAAAACCAGGCAGGTTTCTGCAAGGAATATAGGAAATGATTTGATTGCATCAGTTCTTGGACTAGGAAATTGGCTCCATAGGAAGAAGTATAGAATTTATAAAATCTTGCAATAGGACAAAGTATAGAACTATAGGGATCGACTAGAAAGACAGAATCTTATAAGTCTGCTTGTGTTTCTCCTCACCAATCTCAAAAAGTTTTCTTCCTAATACTCTCTTCCTTCCCAGGACTTCAAGGCCATCTTTCTGATTCTCTATAAAAAGTGAGCCTAAAGATGGGTAGAGTGGGAGTATGCTTCTCAAAACCAAGATGTAAAACAATAGTTGTCGAATTATGACAATTGAGCCCAAAATTTCTGTTGCTAAGTGAGGAATTTGTTAAGTGAGTTTTGCTCCATTTTACAACTTGTCTTGCCATTGTTGTTAAGTGAATCACTGACATTCTTAATTTAGTCACATGGTTGTTAAGTGAATCTGGCTTCCACATTGACTTTTCTTGACAGAAGGTTGCAAAAGGTGATCACATGACCCAGTGGCACTGTGACCATCATACATATGAATCAGTTGCCAAGATCTGAATTTTGATTATGTGATGCTGCAATGGTTGTAAGTGTGAAAAATGGTCATAAGTCACTTTTTTTAGAGCCATTGTAACTTCGAATGGTTGCTAAATGAACTGTTGTAAGTCAAGGACTATCTGTATATCTGAATTTTAGCTTTGTACAAATTTTCAACTCTTACTGGGAACTGGTGTTTCTCCCCAACTCATAGGCATCCCTTGTATATAAGACATTACGCACATAAGAAAAATGGAATCGTTAATCTTTGTTTACTGACTGCCTCATTCACCAACTGTTTAGTTACAATAATGCTGAAAAATGAATTTTACAACCAATGTCAGCATTTAGGATCTTTGTAGCATCCATCAATCACATGATTGCCGTTATAGTCAATCTGTTTTATCCTGTGCCTATTTCTCCCCCCTATGCAGAGCAAAAAGTTGGAGAGAGTAAGCAGGCAGCTAGAGATACATTGGGCTGTTTGCATAGTGCAGGGGTGTCAAACTCAATTTCATTGAGGGCTGCATCAGGGTTGTGTTTAACCTCGGGGTGGGTGGGTGGGTGGAGTGGGAGTGGCCAGCTCGATGTCATTCGTGTCGGGGGCGCATGTGGTGGCCTGAGCGCTCTGCCAGAGAAAACAGGCTCCTGAGCTCCATTTTTGGCTACCCCTTGGCCAGCCTCCTGCAATCCTCTGCCAGCAAAAATGGAACTCGGGAGGGCTGCCCTTCTGAGCTCTGCTTTAGCTGGCAGAGGCACTGTGGGCCAGTCCTTCGCTGTTTCCAGAGCAGCCCTGCAGGCCAAATCTAAGCACCGTGCAGGCTGGATCCAAACCCTGGGCCTTGAGTTTGACACCCCTAGCATAGTGTGCTTATGGTTGCTGGTACCAAGGCACTACTTTTCATGCATGTTCCATGCATCTCCAATGAATTTAAATACAAACATTAATTTATTCCAGTGCCTAAGATTTCAAAGAGCAGGGGAAGACCCACACATCAAAATTGGGAAACTGATTAATAGTTTAGTTTAGTTTAGTTAAGTTTAGTTTACTTATCATTGCACCTATACAACAAAATTAAATGCCATCTTCAGTATACGTTATAACTATAAAAATAAAATACAAACACACATCCTTCATATTCAATACAATTGAAAACTCCTGATATTGCATTAATATTGCACTATACAGTAGATTTACACTATATAGTGTAAATCTAGTGTAAATAGACAAAATCTATTTCTAAATTTTGTCAGTTTCAAGCCAGAAAACAGTTATGGTGATATAATTTTCCACTTACTAATTGCTTTGCTAAGCAATGGCATTATTGGTCCTAATTACCACTAAATAAGGCCTATTGCTATGCACTTACCATCTATGTCAGCACATTCTAGTTCGTCAAGAACTTCCTCCTCTGTTAAGTTGATTCCTAAACTATGGGCTGTGGTCCTTAGGGCCACCTGATCAATTATCCCATCGAGGTCCTTTCTGAATGTATCATAAGCTGTACGGAAGGCTATGCAAAGATACAGAGTGAGAGAGAGGAAAAGTAGGAGGTGAGACTCAGGAGATGTGGAAGCAAGAAAGATCAGGTACCTGCTCACCAGCCTTTTGCTATGAATGTACCCTGTCCTTGCATCTGATTCCTAACAAATCCCATTATTGTCTTATAGTCTGGGAATTAATGGACTAAAGAAAGAATTGGCCAGCCCAATTTGTCCCCTTCCAACACGCTGGACCAATTGTCATAATTGTCAGCCATAATTGACTAGGAAGATTGGAAATAATGATTGATGCATTTGGAGGACTGAGATAGCACTGGATGATTTAAAATAAACATGCTTCCCTGTTTTCCACAGAATTTTAAATGTAATTATTTTCTATATTTTGTATTTCATACAACCAAATTGCATATCCTCCAACTCCAGTCCCAAATTCTGGAAACTGTTTTAGGAGAAACTTGGCAATTTCTTCTCTAAAGCTGCTACCCAATCTGATGCTTGCAACTTCATTGTCATGTGACTGGGTCGGTGTGGCCAATTTTTTTTTCATTTTAAAGCATTTAAAGCATTTTTAACTAGTAAAAAAATGCTTTAAAAAGTAAAAAAAAAAAGTTCCGATGATCAACACTGACCCGCCTGACTCCCCTCGCCAAGCCAGATCCAACGCCTCCTAGCACCAAAGATTGCCCATGTTTTTACTCAGCCACCAAGTCCAGGAGATGATGGTGGGGAGGGAGAGAAACAAAGCACCCAGCTGCTCCCCTTTTTCACTCACTCCGAGCTTTCTGCTGTGGATTTTCACACCTTGCTTCACGCGCCCGGGATCATCACCTTCATCTTTCTTCCTCCTTCTCTCCATCTTCCAAATGGAAAAACGCCAGGAGCAAGTGCAAAAAGAAACATGCGCTTCCACCTGGCATTTTTCCATTTGTAGAAAGCTTTCGTACCTGTCAAGGCTAGTCTGGCTTCCTGCACTGCTTGCTAAAAACCTCACCAATACAGCTGTGCATGCAGGTTGTGTGTGTATGTGTGTGTGTATGTCTTTGCTCCTGATCTTTCGCAGAAGCCCATGTCCAACATCCCATCCCCAGCTGGCTGAACTGGAGTTGGGGAATTCACTCCTTCTGGCCTTGCCCAGGCCGGCCTGGCTGAAGCCACCCCAGATCATGCTCCTTGGATGGTGGGTCCACTCGAGGAGATGCCTTGGGGGTCACGCAGTGTGACAGCTGATTTCCGCTGCTCTTAAAGGCCCTGGAGTGGATCCGGGCGCTGCCATTCTGAACCTGTCAGGAGCAAACACCTCCTCACCTGTTGCACCTCACAGGCAGGCCAGTCGGGGGTCTCCAGGCCTGCCAAAGCAGCCAACATGTCCGCTCCCCTTCCCAGGGCGGCGGTGCGGGCAGCTGGGGATGGGACGCTGGGCATGGGCTTCTGTGAAAGACCAGGAGCAAAGACACACACACACACAGAGGCTTGAAATGGCAGTGCCCAAATCCGCTCTGGGGCTTTTAAGTGCAGTGGAAATTGGCTGTCACGCAACCCCCAAGGCAGCTTCTCTGAGTGGACCCGATGATCGTGCATCGCTCAGCATTTTTTACTACTAGTTCGGGTGAACTGGCCTGAACTGGTAGCATTTCACCCCTGATTCCTCCTTTAAATACCTTTTGTGGCCCCGGAGCTATGGCCATGGACTCCCAAGACTTAACTCAACATTTAAATCACACATCTGTTTTTCAAGACACTCCCTCTGAGAACATCGTAGCCCTCCAAGGGTCAGTGGACTGCAGGTTGAGAATCCCGAATCAGAATAATTATCAGAATAATTAATCAATTAATCAATCAATCAGGTTTATATTGCTGCCCATCTCATGGAGACTCTGGGCAGGATACAACAATCCAATAAAACAATAAAATAAATAAAACAATCATAATTTAAATTATTATATATTATTAAAAAACAATAAAAACAAAATAAAAGTAAAAACAGATTTTTTAAAAAAGAAGTTGTAATATTATAGCAGGTTACTGAAAGTGCTTTAGGGATCAAAGCACTTTAAAAAGTGCATGGCCAGAAAAAGGAAAGCAAAAGATTTGTAACAACATACCATGATAGCACAATAGGAAATATTACTTTATTTATGTATTTTCTTTTTTGGAAGCTGATTTCTTACAGCAGACATTAAAGTATCATCATGCATTTTTCTGAGGACTATGAAGATTGAGCATGTTATAATTGCAGTACAAGTTAACCACCAAATCTTTGATAAAATCTATGGTTAACAGCAGTATTATTTTTAAAATAATACAAAGCTTAAATGTTTCTATTTTATGCTTGGAGCCTCTAAGTAAAAATTCTTCCCCACAAAACAATTCTCATGAAGAAGGCAGATTTAAATTAAGTGTGTAAGTTAACAGGACAGGACTAATGATAAAATTATTACATCTTTCAGACACATTCTTCATAAACTATATACAGGGCAGGGGTGAAATTCAAAATTTTTCCCTACCGGTTCTGTGGGCGTGGCTTGGTGGTCATAGCAGAGGAAGGATAGTGCAAAATCTCCATTCCCACCCCACCCCAGGGGACGGATACTGAAAAATTTCCATTTCCACCCCGCTCCAGGGGAAGGATATTGCAAAATCCCCATTCCCTCCCCGTTCCTGGAGGAAGGATATTGCAAAATCTCCATTCCCACCGCACTCTGGGGTCAGCCAGAGGTGGTATTTGCCAGTTGTGTGAACTACTCAAAATTTTTGCTACAGATTCTTCAGAACCTGTGAGAACCTGCTGAATTTCACCCCTTGAGAAGATTCAAGTTATATGATTTCTAAGCAAAAGAAATACCTTCTAGTTGTGGCTTACTCAGGTTCTTTACTGCTTTGGATTTGGCCTCTTTGTTGAAAGTTACAGAAGGGAAAACCCTGTCCAAATTAAAAAACAAATGATACTGATTAATTTCCAAGAACTTTACTGTTTTTATGAAAAAGGGGAAATACTGGATGCCAAATGCAGATGTTTCTCGAAAAACTGTTGAGTACAGTCATTGTGAATAATCAGCAATGTAAGAAAAGCAATTGCTCAATAATTTACTATTACAATTATTAAAGGGAGACTGATCCCTTGAAAGTTTTATTATGAAATATTAGTATGTCATCTGGATACTGATCTGCATATTTCAAAATAGTATGGGAGACAAATAATATGATTAAGCCTTTTAGTTCACTCCAACCCTGAAAACCCACTACTTAATCACCAAAGCTTCAGTGGGACGGAAGAAATCAGATGTATAAATCTTACTCTACCTGTTTGGTGTTTGGAGAAATGACTTCTCCACCATCCTGGGCAACTTGAACGTCTTTGCATCTGGCATTTTATTTGGATATGTTTCTATGAAGAAAAGAGAATACATCTAATGTCAGGACCAACAATTCTGTTCCTGTTATTGAATCATTGCTCATTTCTTTGGGCAGAGCCAGTTCTTTCTACTACGATGACACAGATTTATATTGTCATCTTTATAGATTTATTACAGTTAGATGATTTTTAAAAGTCAGGAATACCAGATAAAGCATATGAATTCATATTTGAGTGGTAGATTCTTTCTCTAGAAGGCTTGAGAATTAAAATTTTGAGAATGCATCCTTTGTCAGTTTACTATATTCACTATAATACCAACAGTATATGTAAAGGAAGAAAAGCATATAGAATCTTCAAATCCAGCATTAATACAGCTATGCTAAAAATAACTATACACTCACCTCCTACTTAAGACTATCCAGTCAACTTCATACCAAGTGCTGATCTTCATTAGTCCAGGATCATCATAGGACTAGTTGGCAGCAGAATCATCTTAGCAGAATGCTGCTCAGTTTCATATCTGCTCTACATACACTTGTATGCACAAATATAAACTGAATTTTTCCCCATATTACTATCAGTGCTACAACAAAGAAATAGCCATCAGATGTAACTTCTACATGTTTTGTATGGACAGTAACTGCGAGTTTTGTTCCCTTTTTATGGGAATCAGCAGTGAATCCCAAAACACCAAGAGCTTCTTGCTTCCTTCATGAAAAGCACCTGAAAATAGTTCCTGCCCCCAACAATTTGGTTTCTAAAATATGACATATCATTATCTTTAATGATCTTATATTAAACATATATGAACCAGTTAAATTTCAAGCAGTCATGTTTAGAAATGCATATTTCATTCCTGTTTAAGTTTCTCTTATGTAAAAGTGTGATGGACTGCCTTCTGTTCACGTAACCATAGAAGTCAAACAATGTTGAATGGGGTGTGACTAATTTTGGAGGTTATCTCATTCTGATATCATTAATCTCACACCCTATAAGCTTCCTGTTCTGTCCTTCCTGACTTCCCTCCTAGAAAAACAACACATCCTTTAAATTTCAGATTGCCCTCTGCAGTCTTTTCCAACTTGGTTACCTCCAGAACTTTTTGAGTAAAACCCATTATACCAGTTAGCACAATAAATGATTTCTGATTAAGGATGATGATCTCTGTATTCTAACACATCCAACCATATCAGATTGAAGAAGAGTGTTCTGAAGGAGGTACATGACATAACTCTAAAACATTCTCTTTTCATATAACTTCTTACCATGGGGCAGTTGTCCTTCAACTTTATAGAGTTAAAAGTTGAAAACTTGCTTGTGGTCAGGACATTATGACCTATAGCTGTCTTTCATGTACCCCGGACAACCAATAGCCCTTAGTAATATTGAGGATCTTCAAAGCATAAGCTCACTAATTATACAGAGCCCATGGACATCCAGGAGGGAGGCTGGATTGATAAGCAGCTTGGCCATGATCAAGTGAGCAGATTTATGTCAATCCATAATCAAACTTACTGACAATGAGAATAATCTTCATTTATTCCCAAGGATATTGGAGGCCATGAGCAATTAAACACACATCTTTTGGAATTTGGAGCTAAGAGCTAAGAGAACCTTCATATTTTCCTTGGCCAAGATTATCCTTGCTACTCAGTCCTTGGATAAAGAATGGAGAATCTTAAAGAACTGGCACTGCATATTCTGTTGCCTCATTATCAGTTTGTAAACTTTTGATCTGTTTAATTTCTTTATCTTTATGCATGAGTTAAGCATGGAATTTATATGGTACAGAATGCAGTGACAACCCCCAGGGTGCCATATATAATACTGCAGTTGTACAAGCTACATTGATTACCAGTTTGCTTCCAGGCCCAATTCAAGGTGTTAGTTATTACCTTCAAAGCTCTATATAGCAAAGCAATAAGTAATCTTTTATTTGCTTTGGAGTTAGGAAACACTTGTTTTTGCCACATGGAAGCTGATGGTGTAAAGACTTTCTCCTTGGTAGTGAAAGTAATCTGATTTTATTTACATCTACACAGGACTATTACAAGAACTTTGTATTTTACTAGTTTTTAAAAGAGCTTTGCTGCTTTATTTTTGTATTTATTTTTGTCTCTTTTTTTTTCTAAAGAGATGGGAATTCTTTTTTTCTGTTTATTCTCTATCATGGAAAATATTATCTTAATTTTTCCTGCAGACATTTTGTTACACAACATCTACTTCTTTTGTCCTTGAAAGGAATTGTGTACATTTTGTTGTGAAAGTCCAGCTATAAAAGAATTTTGGACTACATTAAAAATGGAAACAACAATAAATGATTTAATGCAAAGGTTGATTTGAATTTGGGTCTTCCAATTTCTAGACCAATACTAACTACTATACACGTTCTATGAATGTATCTGTTGAATTCTTCCCTACTAACTTATGCTAGCAATAAATTCAGGGATGTGTTTAGGGATCAGCATATCTAGGTATTTGTTAAGACCCATGTTAATTTTGGCCTGTTAGGCTGCATCAGAGGAAATATAATTTCGAATGCTCCTCCATATAATCCAGATACATAAAAGCAACTCAAAAATACCAATTTTCTGATTGCTAAAGATTCTTGTACTTGAGGAAGGTCATACCATATATTTTTCACACACTCCTTCCTATTACCTCAACAGGCAAAACAAATTAAATACCCCTTTTTTTGGGAGAGGTAGTCTCACAATTAATCTTGCTGAAAAAGAAAAGGACAGTTTCATAAAGAAACATCACTGTAGAGCCATAACATGACAACATAATTAATACAGAAGAAGAAAAAATTAAGGAATAAAGGTCAATTCAAGAATGCTCAATTTTCTTGTCACAGAAGCTCATTATGCCACAAGGCAAAAAACCCCCCAAAGAGCTAGAAAAATACCTTCCATCAAAAGAATGGCGATAGGAAGTTTTAATACTAAGACAATTCGTTTCCTTTGGATGCTGAAAGATCAAATATTAAAATATTTGAGGGAAAAAAATCAGTGATAATATACTCTGATGTTGCTTCATGACTCTTGTTTTCCACGAGGCTGGGCATTAGACTAATTGATTAACTAACTCCTAAATACTAAGGAGTTTTTAATTAAATTCAGTTTAATTACTAGCAGTGTTGGAAGGAAATTCAAAAGGGAAATAAGGATTTGTACACTAATAGGTTTAGGGAAGTAGGAATAATGACTAATTCTTTATTATTTTACTGAACTGTGAACTTTATAGAAATCTAAAAGTGCAAGATATTCAAGAAAATATTTCATTCTTTTGAGATATTTTTGTTAAGGTTTAAAATACTTTTGAAATAGAAGATACAGCTACATTTGTGTGAATGCTAAATTATTACACCCCCCCCCAATATAGTCAATATATGTTGTTTTCCTGATTATTAGTAGAATTTGGTGGTAATGCTTAGATCACCTGATTAGTAGTAATACAGTAGTACAGCTGGGTGGAAAATTGTGCTAAGAACCTCCACTTCAACTGTTCTGCCCTATCTGCATCATCCAAAGAAAAACTTACCTAGAGAAGATGAGTTAGAGAAGGTGTGACTGTCGCCAGAAATGTTTGTAAAGTCCGTTGAACTTACAGTTTCATCCTCTGCAAAATAAAAAGGGCAAGTAAGAAAAACATGAATATTCAAATACCTATTGCAGAAAAACAAAATAAAGCTAACTTCTACTGTAGATGAAACCCAAATATAGCTAATAGTCCTTCATGAGAAGACTCTCATAGTAGTTTGTTCACCATTATTTTTTTAAATTTACAGGTATGTTTCCTCAAGAAACATCATAATAATAAACAGCAATTAAAAGAAATAAATACCAGAGTATCTAAAATTCAAGTTAAAACTATAGTTTTAAGTCTGACTAGCTTTAGAGTGGATTCTGGGGTAAAGCAGCCTTTGCCATATCATATTCATTGTGTTCATTTTTTCCTGCTGCAACATGCTATCCAAAGATCTGTGATTTGCTTGATTAGATGCAGCTGCTAGTGCTGCTGATGAGGGCACTGATGTATTTTTTCTCCCTACTTTGCTTAAGTTTGAAGTACTAGTCATTTTGATCTCGAGATTGTCAAAAAGTTTAAAAAGAATAATCAGCAATGGCACAAATAATAATCTAATATTTCATCAATCCCCTACCAATTTCCACTTAAAAAGTATTTTCACAAATAAAGCCACCACCAAAATCTGCAAATAGTTACAAACTTGCTGTTATGTACTCCAAAAGAGAGGAAAATAGGGGAAAAAATAAAATTCCATGTTAATCTTCAGGTTCTTCAAACCATAATCCTTTCTTCTCTTGATAGATTTAGTAATTTTTTTTTATTTATATGCTGCCCTTCTCCAAAGACTGAGGGCGGCTTACAATGTGTTAAGCAATAGCCTTCATACTTTTGTACATTTTTATACAAAGTCAGCTTCTTGCCCCCACAAACTGGATCCTCAATTTACCTACCTTAGAAAGGATGGAAGGCTGAGTCAACCTTGAGCCTGGGGAGATTCGAACTAGCAGTAATTGCAGACAGCTGGGTTTTAATTACAATGCTTAGTCTGAGCTGCTGAGCTATCCAAGCTTTGATAAATTTGTAATCCACATAGGCCCATCAAGCCCCAAAATTCAACCACTCAGGTTCATAAATCACCCAAAAGAAAAAAAAGTTCAAACAGGAAGGAAAAAAGAAAATTCTTTGCTATTTCCCAGCTTCTATTTACTTTCTCTGTTTAATTTTAATCTAAGTTAAAAGAGCTACATTGTTTAAAAAGTTACAGTATTTCACTCTCTCTCTTTGCTGTCTTATATAAACAATTTGCTAGAGCAGGTGTTATTGTAACAAGCATACTTTCATTACTTTTGCTTCTCTACAGTTTTCTCCAGTAGATGTTACTGTTGCTTTATTTCTCTCTATTTCTCTCTTTTTAGCTTAAATTGTATCATCTGCTCCAAAGCTTTTAAAAAGTCCCAGAGGTCCAAATTTCATATTCCAAAAAGTTTTCAACTTAATCTGTCTTGTATTTTAAATCCCCAATCAAATTTCCTAGCTTATAAATTTCTTCTTTTTTAAAAAAATTCTCTTTTCTCTACTTCCAGTTCTATAAATAGCTTGCAAGTTTGCTCACCACTATTCTTGGGGTTGGAAAGCAAACAATTCCACCTCCTCTTCTTTGAGTCCCTCTTTCTTCCAGATTTATTTTAAGGGGATAAATTCCACAACAGGAGTTGGAAAAATCTCACCTAGATCGATCACACTGTTCCTCACATTCTATGCTTGCTGCATCGGTCAGCTGTCAAAGCTCTGGTCAGGCATGCAATGGGTGTCTTTCTCAAACAAGGAGTATACGGTCTCCTTATGATCAGCAGAATCACATGCAGAATGTCCTCTCTGTCTTCATCACCCCTCCAGGATGATTTGGGTCCCTCAGAACCTCCTGGCAGGTCAAATTTGATGCGATCCCACAGAGCCCCGTGGAGATGCATCGTATCACAGTGATATCAGTCCTGCCTCTCCTCAAGGTACATTCTTAAAGACTTTCACTGATGAAATGAATATTAATTTCTGGAAGTTCACTAACTGTTCCATAAAGCTTCCTGAAGATGTTTTGAATTTTTTTTTTAATTAGATTTATATACCGCCTTTCTCTGGAGACTCAGGGTGGTTTACAATGTGTTAAGCAATAGCCTTCATATTTTTGTATATTTTTTATACTAAGTCAGCTTATTGGCCCCACAAACTGGGTCCTCAATTTGCCTACCTTAGAAAGGATGGAAGGCTGAGTCAACCTTGAGCCTCAAACTTGCAATAATTGCAGACAGCTGAATGTTAATAACAGGCTATTAGCTGTTGAGCTATCTGAGGATCAAATTAGAGTGATACTGACTAGAATTTACAATATTCTGCTCTGTTCAAGGTACCATATTGGACCATAGATGGAATCTGAGAATGACTTGGTCTTTCAATTCCATTAGAATGGTAAACAAATATGGCATACAAGAAAAAGCTATGAATGATTAAACATCTAGACTTTCTATGCAACATATAAATATAACATTTTTTGGAAGATGATTTTTTTAAAAATGGCAATTACATTGTCTAATGAGTTCATAACAACAAGATACTTTTACCATTAAACTTAGTCATCTTCAACATACCCTGCTCTTCTTCTGAAGTGAAGAACATGTCTGAACTTCCCAAGATATCATCTGAGCTGCTAATATCCTCTTGTTCTTCTTTAGTTAAAAACAGTAATTAGTATTGATTTTTCCAGAAATAATCTATTACTTCAGAAATAATCCCAGTAGCTGTTCATTTTATCATAGCAATAATTATTATCCCAACTTTGCAGATGGAGAACTGATGTAACAACAATGCAGAAAGGTTATATTGAGCTAAAATTTTGACCAAGCCTCTCTTTTCCTAGCTATAACTAGTCAAACCTGGTAAATCACAAAAAAGAAACGTGGTCTGATGTCATAAGAAAAATCAAGGGAAATATAAATCATTACCAAGGAAAAATAAGGCAAATCACTTCTGTAGTTTTGCCCAAAACCCTACATGGAAGCATTCATTAAGATTCATTCAAGAGAATCTTTTTTTTTTCCTTTTCTTTTTCTTTACTATCAACAGTAAATCTTGTATCTGCTAAGTCAGCAGCTCAGTAGGTTTGTCCCTAGCATATCTGCATTAATCTTTTTTGCTTTTTTTTTGTCTGACTCACTTTTGGCTATTTTAAGATACCTGCAGTCCCCATGAAGTTGTTTTTTTCATGTCCTTTTCTATAGTTGGCTCTTCTATCATAATCAAACAGTCTTTAGCCCTGAAGCATCTGTTTGATTTACAAGAACTCCAAACTTCATTCCAATATTTATCTGTTGCCTTCCCATTATTTCCATAAAGACTTAAAACTCACCTTGACTACTGAGGATGTCATCAACAGCCCATATGAAGTCCTTCAAATTCACAGTCATATCGTCTACAAGGTTTTTTTTTTAAAAAAATAGACATTATAAATGCTCCCATGAAGATGCTTTTACCTTAACAATTGATAATCATTTCAAAATTAATCTCAATGTGTTTACAGCTCCTTTCTTCTCTGGAAACTTTCATTGCTGTCTATCAATATGTCAGCAGTATAAAAATACTAGGGACACTACCTTTCAGTATAGATAATTGAGCAGGAATAAGAATGTCAGCAGGGTTTGGTAAAATAACTCAAGATAGAAATTCCACCTGTTTTTTTAAATGGGCATTGATTCCCTGAATTGGTTGCTGTTGAGTGAAGCTTTTTGCCAGTTTGATTAATAGAAATAATCCAGAAAAATTCTAGAGACCTGGTATAGAAATACAGCATTAATGTTCAAATTATATATCAAATAAAATCCATCATTTCCCCCCATGTATTTAGAACATCTCAGAATAACCCTGACTAGAGATATGAAAACAATAGGTTAGGAGTTGATTAACTTTCCCCTTTTTGTGGGTTTCTTAAAGGTTCAAGATAATTATTTGCATGCTGCTTTTCTACATAGGAGAAAAGATAGGACGATTCTCTGGCAGCCTAGATAGGGGATAAGACATTGGCTTCTCTATATATCTGGCACTCACCATTCAAGGTTATCCTTTTTAGAGCCTCCTTAATCTCTTCCTCTGTTAGGTAAATGCCCATATCGGCTAGGAGGTAGTCCAATATATTGACATCTACTCGTTCATCTATTAGAAGATAAATATTTAGTGGACATGTATTGAATCCCAAATAATGTCATTCATTTAATCAAACTTATTCCCATAAATTTTGCTATTGATTCATATGCCATTTCAATGCAATTTCCTATCCGTCCGTCTGTCTGTCTGTCTGTCTGTCTGTCTGTCTGTCTGTCTGTCTGTCTGTCTGTCTATCTATCTATCTATCTATCTATCTATCTATCTATCTATCTATCTATCTATCTATTTAATTCAATTTAATGGCTCGCAACTCCAAATCAGCTCTGGGTAGCTCTTAATATAGCAAACAAAATAAAGGCAGGACACACAATAGAAACAGACAAGAGGGGATCTAGCCACTCAGTATAGAAATATAAACAAAAAAGCTTCCATTCACTCTACTCCAAGATCTCTGACAAGATCTGGGAGAACAGCCAGGTCTTCAAGGCTTTCCTGAATATCAATAGAATAGAAGCCACATCAATCTCATTCTAGAGAGCAGATACCACAACAGAGAAAGCAGGTTTTCTGGGTCCTGATAGACAGCGCTGTTTAATCAATAGGACACAGAGCATATCAGTTCTCCCAGTTTGTACTGGGGCAGAAACCATGAGAGATAGATAATCTCTCAAATAACTTTGTGCCATGTAATGCTGTATAGATCAGAGGTGGTATTCAGCAGGTTCTGACCAGTTCTGGAGAACTGGTAGCAGAAATTTTGAGTAGTCCAGAGAACCGGTAAATACCACCTCTGACTGGCCCTGCCCCCATCTGTTCTCTGCCTCCCAAGTCCCAGCTGATTGGGAGGAAATGAAGATTTTGCAGTAACCTTCCCCTGGAGGGGGGAGGGAATGGAGATTTTACAGTATTCTTCCCCTGCCATGCCCACCAAGCAATGCCATGCCCACCAAGCCATGCCCACAGAACCGGTAGTAAAAAATTTGGAATCCCATCACTGGTATAGATAATGTTATGTCCCAGGACTCAGGTTCTGACAAAGCTGCTCCAGCTGAACCAATGGAAGGTCAATTTCAAAAGACCCACAAGCCAGAAATCAGGCTGATCAACTACCACTGCTGGAGAAGTCCTTTGTTATGTATAGTCTCCAAGCCCCTGGACTCAGTGAACTGGCACAGAGCAGAGCAAAGATACTCAAGAGGATTCCTTGCCAAGCAAATAAATAGTTCCCTTAATTTAAGAAGCAGCACTGATCTGTGCTTCTCTGTGGGAAACAACTGTCTGATCTCTTGCTCTGGTATGTAATTCCTGTGCATTCTACTCATGTATCTTGAAATGCAAACTTTTGGACTGGCTGACAAATCTGACTTGGCTCTCTGAATTTTGGATTAGATTTTGACTTCTTCTCCACATATTCCTGTTGAAAGTAAAACTACCCAGGCAAGCTGCTGTTCCCAGAGACTCTGTTTTGATTTATGTTCCTTTTCTAATCTGCCAGTTATCTACTCAGCCTTGAGTAAATTCTATTCTCACTTAGCAACTGTTTGTATATGAATGTGAAACCTGAAGCAGGACAGGTAATAACCAGCACCTTGAATCATATGTAGAAGTCTACTGATCAGTAGAGGCTGCCATTACCCACACCCATACATTCTGGTTTAGATGAAGCTTTCTAGTGGCTTTAAAGGGTAGATCACATTGCAATAGTGGAATTGTGCAGTGACAAAGGCATGAATGAAACAATTCAGTCAAAACTTTGGCTTTCTGAATTGGATTGGATTGAATTGAATTGCATGCCTCCAAATTGATCTGGGTAATTTTGATGCTTCTCTGTAAGTAAAGAAATGACTTCCTAATTGATTTACAAACACAAATCAAACTGACTTATTTTAAAAAGTGAGCTTGACTGCCCAAATTGGATCAGACTTATTTTCTAAATCAGATCTGGACTGTTTTCCTCAATCAAATCAACTACTGAAATTAATTTTGCATTATTTGCCCAGGACTAGTTTGACCCTCACAGGAGTAATTGGCCCATATTCTTTCTCCTCTAGGAAAAGCATTAAGCATTTCCTTTTTATCTGAGCCATTTCAATTAGTTGCAATTGCACCAAGATAGACACTGAACAGACTATGATAAAGGATAAGAAGAACCTGTGTTTGGTGTTTTCCAGCTCCTTCTCCAAAAATCTCACTAGTATGGTGGAGACAACCTTTTATTTTTTGGAGAGTTATACATTCTAAGAAACATACTTTGATTTAGGGGATTTGTTTGGGGTGTAATTTAGGCAGCATAGATAGATTACTGCAATGTATTCTTCACAGAACTGCCTTTAGAGAAGATCCAGAAGCCATCGCTGGTACAAAGCAAAGGGACTAGAGTACTGCTGAATTAGCGGCATCAATGTGGTAATGTTCATTTTACACTGGTTACCAGCAGGCTCTTGAGACCAGTTCAAGTTGCTGATCCTTAGTTTTATATGTATAGCACCAGGTTATTTCAGACAATGGCATGCCAGAATAGAATCTGGCCACCTGATTCAGTGAATGCAAGAGATCTGCTGTGAGTCTAGGTATTCCACTTGATAAATTTCTGCCCCACAGAGGTAAATGCAGTTCCATCTTCCTGGCTTTTCACAAGAAGATTAGAACATTTTGAAGACTTTTGCTTATCTGGACTGAGGGCACCATGATAGGCTTTAAAAGAAAAAATGCAGTTTGTCCTAAGTATTGGTTTGCTTGCAATGTTCTTTGTCCAGAATTGTCTGGGAGAGGGCTGACTTAGAAATGTTAATGAACACAGTATTTCTATATAGTTAACTTCAACACCTTAAAGCACCTTTGTATTTGTTGTGGATTTTGCAGAGCTTATGGGCAAAATCTGATGTCTTTATTGCTTCTCTGAAGCACAAAACAATAACGAAACTAAAAGTTAGCTATTTTGCCAGGGGCATCATGATTATGAGTATCTGGGGAGTTACAAAATGCAGCCTGGGTGGGTTGTCTGATTCATGCCAATTTCATGTTGCCTATAGTAGTGAAACATTCATAGTACAGAAGCATTTTAGACACAAAGTAAACCAAACAAAACTACTCCCCCCTGTTCCAATCCTTTTGATTCTAACTTCAAATTCACGCGGGTTCTTTAAATGGGAAATAATAGCTTTGTGGAAAATTAGAAAGTAAAATATAGTTTGGGCATAACATTTCCTGCTTTCAGTCTTCAGCATGGCCCCTGAAATTTTAGACCATGTTATCATATTATATACATTATATAATATAATATAATAAAATACATTATAATTTGCTTTAATTGAAATAGTCACACAAATGTAAACAGTTTCAACAAATAATCTTAATATATCTGTACTGTTATGATTAATGCTTCACCTTACCTTTTTGCTGGTTCTTCAAAATGGCATTTACACTTGTCATAAACGCTTTCTTGTCCACCATCCCATCATCTGCAAGAAAGAAACCAAAAGAAGGGATAAAACAAAACAAACCTGGATTGAATTCTAAGATCAAAGCATCAAAAGGCAAGACAAGAAGCAATGGTTGGAAAGTAACCAAAGAGAGAAGCAACCTAGAATTAAGGAAAACTTTCCTAAAGGTGAGAGCAATTAACCAATAGAATAAGTTGCCTTCAGAAGTCGTGGGTGTTTCATCACTGAAGGCTTTCAAAAGGAGACTGGACAACCGTTTGACTGAAATGATATAAGATCTCCTGCTTGAGCAGGAGATGGGACTAGAACTATAATGGCCAACCTATGGCACACATGCCCAAAGTGGCACATGGAGCCATGTCACCTAGCACATGCGGCAGTGCCTGTTCCTCTTCTGGGTTTCTGGCACACATGTGCATGTGATGATCAGCTGGCCTTTTTTCATGAGGCAGTGCCAGAAACTAGAAGAGCTGGTCTTCCGTTTTCCTGCGTGAGGATGTGCGCCAGCCAGCTGATTGTTGCGTGTGCATGCATGTCAGAAACCTGGAAAGAAGCTGGCTGAAATCGGAAGTTCAGTAGCTAAAAGTGGAAGTTCATTTTTGGGTGCGCACACAGAAGCTCCCTTTTCGGCACTCGGTGCCCAAAAAGTTTGCCATCAGTAGACTAGAAGATCTCCGAGAGCCCTTCCAACTCTGTTATTCTATGTTCTATCAATTGAATTATCTGCAGTTTCTGGTGAGAACAATAAAATGGAATGAAAAGGAGGAGAGAGATGAAAGTAGATCTATGTGTTTGAGATGGGGGAGAATAAAATTTAGTTCGGCTTTAGTACAAATTGCTAAGTGTCTAAGAAGAGGATAGGCAGAAACAGAAGCAGCTCCTTATAGAAAAAGAACTGTGCTACTTTAGCACACACAGTGGTGGGATTCAGGCAGTTCACACCACTTCGGGAGAATAGGTTGTTAACTTTCTGAGCAGTTTGGTGAACTGGTTGTTGGAAGAGATCATTAGGGCAGAGAACTGGTTGTTAAATTATTTGAATCCCACCACTGAGCACACAGTAAAGTCTCGAGTGGAACTCAACAATATGGTCATGTATATTGCATTCATTGTTCCCAAATGGACAGCTGGGAATAAGTATAGCACAATAAATGTCTCTGGAGATTCTTAGTCATCCAGATAATTCTTATCCCAAAGGTGCTTTTTCAAGAGGTTAGGGTTAGGAAGCCAAAGATGTTTCTTGGATAAGAAAAAAAAAGTCTTCAAATACCCCCCCCACCACCATCGAAAGTCCAGTTGCCTCTTGAAAAATGTAAAGCAATAAGTAAAAACAAGGAAACAACAATAGATACTATACCAAAAAGATCAAGAATAGAGTAAACAATTCCTGAATTGAATCAATGACTCCTCGGTACTCACCTACCCTTAAATAAAATTCAAATTTAGTTTGTAGGAATATTTTCCTAATCCTTACTTGGAGCTTGATAGTTGTCATGCAAATAAATGTAAAATTGTTTTCCATAGTGATCCCCCCTCCCCTACTTAGTCATAATGGACTATGGATTGATATTTTCATTTTGTGAGTTTCCATACATCCTGTATTTGGCCCCTAAAGAAAGTGGCTAAATTATATACACTGCAAATTCATTTTCTTGCAAGGATTTGGTTGTTTATCTGGGTGAGTTACAGCACACGAACTTTAGCTATCCTCTAAAGTCTTCTCTTTTTGTAAAACTATAAGAATTATTTTGTGGAATAAAAATCAAAGGTTAGACACCAACTACTCTGTTTAAATGAATTAAGAAACCAACCATCTATTGAAACGTGTTTAAATGCCTCATATAGTTGTCTGTTGGTTAAATAGATTCCCATTTCTTCCAAGACTTCATCCAAGCTGTCAATATCAACTTTATTTTCTGCAAAAGAAAAAAATATATAAAAGAAAAAGGCAATAAAAGAAAACGTCTTATTAATTTTTTATTCTTTGAGACTTCTGACCTGTACTTCTGTAAATGAGGATGCTTTTCTTTCTAGGGTGCTTACTGTAAAGAAAATGTTTGCGAAGCATGCATATGATCTACACCTGAACAATTTCCATTAGGGATAGCAGATTGTAATCCAGTCCTGATTCTGACACCAGATTAAATTGTAGCTGCTCAGAAAATAGAATCCCTGTTCCTTAAAAGAAAAATAAACATAGCGTTTCCTGATAATTACAGAAGTGAAAATTGGTGAAATTCTGAAAACTTTGAACACAATTGTTCACGGGAAAGGAAGAATTTTCATGAGAATGTGAACATTTGGAAATGAAAGTTATTTGCTTGTGTGTGTAAATATTTGTGTGCAGGAACATGTGTGCAGCATTATTTTAAAAGTATTATTTAATACAGAAAAAAAGTTCAAGTCTGTGTTTTATTTTCAAATTCTGTTGGAATAGTAGGTCACCTCCACAAGGCTTTATGTTTTCTTTTCAGAATGACAAATTTTTGAGAGAAAGGATGATGTACCTGAGGTTGGGTAATTTGAGTGAATGACAATCAAGAGGAGCCCCGTGTACATTATAATAGTCCATTCAGGAGATGATAACTGGGAGCAGAGCCTCATGCTACAGATATGGGCCCAGCTGGCACACAGCATATGTGAATATAATTGAGAATATCATGGATAGATAGGAAAACAAACCAATTATAGAAACAGATCAGTCAAATCAGAATCCCCTCAGAAATCTGTGTGGCTCCCACCTTGATTATGTTAAAGACTTAAAATGTCTTTGAAAATCTAGCTTTCTCCTCAGTCATGGATTAGGGTAGAATTCTTGTTCTTGCTTTATTATTTATTCTGTTGTATTATTTTGATTAAGGAAATGTTACTGTTCTGTGTGCTCCACTTTTTGATTGAGATTTACTACAAAAAGTAAAGATGGCTTATATGGGTCCAGATATGTGCATGAATATGGAGAGTTAGTGTTATTTCCCTCTCTGAACTGGGAGAGGGGAATTGCCCCTTTTTAATCAGCTTCATTTTTACTACCTGTTATTTGGACGATAATTGGAATGGTTTTCTCTCGCTTTGGCTGTTCTAAGCCTTCATCCTTTTTTGCTGCTGTAAGAAAGAAGGGAAACATAAGAACAAGAAGATCCAGGGAGATAACAAGAGAGAGATAGAGGGAGGGAGGGAAGGAAGGAATGACTCAATGGAATGGAGATCCAGAACATTTTTTGAAGCATTTAGAACGTTAGGCAAGTTTCAGAAGAAAGAAAATCACTTAGAATACATACTACTGTATATTGGAATATTAGAAAATCACATTTGTTCATACATTTATGCATGGAATAAAACATTTACTTTTTCATAGCAAAAGAGTCTATAGCAAAGAGGGATAAACTCATTTCTACCTTACTTCTTTGAGTTTTAATCCCAGTTCCAACTAGAAGTTAATGGAGTTAGGTTGAAGAACCCCAGAAAAGTGCAAGGAAGTGTGATATGAAAGGAAAGGTCATAGATCTTCCCACTCACATGTCCTATCAAAATAGTCACAAATCCTATACAACATTACAAGCACATCTATTATTGTTGTCTATTGTATAATAGACATCAATCTATTATTATTATTTTGGCTCATTTTTTTATATTCATAAAATGGCTCACATTTTATGATGCAAGTACACATTTGGGACCTGTTTGCATATGCCTGTAGATTTCTTCCTTACACAAATTGATTTAACTGAAAAACATTGTATCTGCCTGCAATTGCTTGTCTACTTAAGCAAATGTCACTGCAATCATTGAGCCATAAAATATTCCAGGGAGGACAGCAATATTTGGATTAAAATTTTTACAGGCAGTGTAAACTCCTTTGCTGTTTGGATCAAAGGCAACATAAAAGTGTAAAACGGGCTTAAGAGTGTGTCTAGAAAAAAAGCACGTAGTGTATTTTATGTTGTCTTTCAGCTTACCATCTGGAGGTGGCCCTTGAATTTCATGAATTGCCTTGAAAAAGTTACAGAGGTTCACTGTCCCATCAACTGTAAGGGGAAAAAAAGAAAGAAAAGTAGCAGCAGCAAAATTGTTCTTACAATTCTTGCAGTGATTTACAAATGGCTGACAATGAAATGGCTTTACAAATGGCTGACAATGAAAAGATGTTAGAAACATTGCCTTCTTTTCCTTTCTCACAGCAAGGCAATTTAGGGGATGTTCAGAGTGGCTTCATGTTACATTGGGCATTTTTATTTATTTGTTTGTTTATTTTATTTATTTGTCAAGAATGTATTAGGTAATATATGTAAGTATAAGCATGAATTGAATACATAAAATAGATACGAATAGAGGAAACATTAGGGCAGAGACGGTAGGCATGCTGGTGCTCTTATGCATGCCCCTTACAGACCTCTTAGGAATGGGAGGAGGTCAACAGTAGACGGTCTAAGGTTAAAGTTTTGGGGTTTGGGGAAGAAACCACAGAGTCAGGTAGTGCATTTCAGGCATTGACGTCTCTGTTGCTGAAGTCATATTTTCTGCAATCAAGTTTGGAGCAGTTCACTTTAAGTTTGTATCTATTGTATGTTCATGTATTGTTGTGGTTCAAGCTGAAGTAGTCATTGACAGTAGGACATTGTAGCAGATAATTTTATGAGCTATACTTAGGCCATACTGAAGATGGTGTAGTTCTAAGTTTTCTAAGTTCAGAATTTCAAATCTGGTGGCATAAGGTATTTTGTTGCGAGCAGAGGAGTGGAGGACTCTTGTGAAATATTTGTGGACACATTCAATTGTATTAATGTCCGATATGCAGTGCGGGTTCCAGACTGATGAGCTGTATTTGAGAACTGGTCTAGCAAATGTTTTGTATGCTCTGGTTAGTAGTGTGATATTACTGGAGAAGAAGCTACGCAAGATTAGGTTTACAACTCTTAATGCTTTATGGCAATGTTGTTACAGTGGGCTTTGGCACTTAGATCATTAGATATGAGTACTCCAAGATCCTTGACAGAGTGAGGGTCATCTACATCTCTCCTCAAATTAGACAGTTTCCAGGCTACATCTCCAAATTGCTTATGATTTAATGCCTGGAGTCTCCCTTGCCTCCAGAATCAGGCTTGACATAATCTAATATCAGATTTTCTCCAAATTATTTCTTTTTTAAAAAATTATATTGATGTTTAACAATTTTATCTTTTAAAGTCTACTTCCTTCTTAAGCACATTTTTTCACTTACAAAGGGTGAGTTGTAATTAGAGGCCACACTTTTATTATATTCATCCACCACAACGTGAATGACTTTCAGCAATTAACATGATATAGAAAAGTAATTTAAAACAGATTCGGTAAATTTAAACATAATCAACATAAAATCACAATTCAAGTAATAATAAAATGAACAACCCAGAAAACAAAATCACTCATAAATACAACTATTCACAAATTATCCAGTCTAGTTAAAATATCTTCTGAAAGAGTTTTGTCTGAATGCTAATAGAAGGAGGCCAAACTGATCTCCATATGAGATTGTTTCAGAGTTCCAGCACAATTATTGAAAAGTAACCCTGCCTAGCTTCAACTCCTTTTTCTGCCTGGATCTGATAACAATCTGATAAGGCAGGCTGATTTTTAGGTGAAGGAAGCGGCTCTGGGTATATTTGTGTGTATGTGTAGGCAGACAAATATTCGTAGCCATTTACTTATATTTTTGTGGCCCCCAAGCTTCACAGGTAACATGACACTGGTGGTCTGATATAATTGGAATAGAAAATTTAAGCTGTTTCCTTTTTTATTGTTTTGGATTTTTGAAACATGAAAGCAAAAAAATGGTATTCCTGAAAACCAGAAATTTGCTTTCAAATTGCAATAGAGATAGCTTTGGGAGTGCTAGGGCTACAAAACAGTCAGGAAGGACTGTTTTTATATTTAAAGTACCCTTCCCCATCACTGAGATGATAGGAGCCATAATACAACACATTTGGGGGATTGTAAGATTGCTTTATAATTTATCTTGCTAGCCATTTGAGTACTGAACCAAAAGTTAGAATATAAATACCAACCATTTACTTTTGCCTTTATCAAGGCCTCTTCCAGCTCTTCATCCCTCAGAGAAATGCCCTTATTGGCTAAAATGGCACCCAGTTCTTCAACAGCAACCTTTTCTTCCTGGGCAGCAATTTTCTCTTCTTTAATAGATCTCTTCTCTTCCTCTTCCTCAGCAGCAGCAACTTTCTCTTCCTCAACAGGAATCTTCTCTTCCTCAACAGGAATCTCCTCTTCCTCAGCGGCAGCAACTTTCTCTTTCTCAACAGGAATCTCCTCTTCCTCAGTGGCAGCAATTTTCTCTTCCTCAAAAGGAATCTCCTCTTCCTCAATGGCAGCAACTTTCTCTTCCTCAACAGGAACCTCCTCTTCCTCAGGGGCAGCAACTTTCTCTTCCTCAACAGGAATCTCCTCTTCCTCAGCGGCAGCAACTTTCTCTTCCTCAACAGGAATCTCCTCTTCCTCAGCAACTTTCTCTTCCTCAACAGGAATCTCCTCTTCCTCAGCGGCAGCAACTTTTTCTTCCTCAACAGGAATCTCCTCTTCCTCAGAGACAGCAACTTTCTCTTCCTCAACAGGAATTTCCTCTTCCTCAGCGGCAGCAACTTTCTTTTCCTTAACAGGAATCTCCTCTTCCTCAGCGGCAGCAACTTTCTCTTCCTCAACAGGAATCTCCTCTTCTTCAGCGGCAGCAACTTTCTCTTCCTCAACAGGAATCTCCTCTTCCTCTTCTTGAATAACAACCTTCTCTTCTAGAAAAGCAATTGTTTCTTCTTCTAAAGGCCAACAGGAAAAACAGAGATTAAATTTTTAAAAATACAGCATTTTAGTAACTGTGCTTTCATTTAATAGGGGAGACCCAGAACAGAGAGAATACTAGAAAGGGAGGGAAAACTAACTTTGAAACTGCTAAATTCCTATTTTACTGGCATAATGTCCGTAGATACAAAAATTTCTCAATTCTATTTTATTTTTAAAAATCTGTATAATTATATCTACATCTATACTTATCATATACCGGTATATTAAAGCTTGTTGGAGAAGCCCTGCATTCTATTACCACACAGAAATCAATGGAAGGCCTTCCGCAGCACATTGTTTCATACAGAAACCAAAGTCAATTGGCTGTATAATTCAAAGTGGTCACATGTAGCACAATAGCACCAAAAATACACAATTATTTTTGGGCTCTTTTACCTTAGTACATTATTAATCAGTTTATTAACTTACCAGGCTGAGGATATGGCTGGACTGCCCTCACTGACTTGATAAATTCTCCTAAGTTTACTTTCCCTTCAACTAAGAGGAAACAAAAACCAGAAGAGGTGTTGCTGAGAGAGTCCATGAGGATTTATAGCAATACACAGTTTGGGTCCTATTTTTTTTTTATGAGATAGTAGACAAAAAAATAAAAATAAAAAATAGATATATAAAAATAAATATCTTATATTTTAATGAACTTTTGAAAGCACGAAGAATGCTACTTCTCAAGAGATTTAAATAGGCATTAGAAATTAAAAGACGCATAATGTTTTTTTTTCTAGTCATAAGGAATGTTCCATATAGTGCTTCCTTCTTCACTGTATGACCCATAGGATCCTAATATTTCAAATCAAATCAAATCAAACCTTTATTACAGTCAAAGACCAGAATAGATATTTATAGCTTGAATACCCTAGCCAACGTATCCCTGGAATGCTAATTGCTGTCTGTGGATCATGGGGCTCAGAGGCCGTGTATTCAAAGAAAGTATATCCTGAGGAAGACTGCTATATTATAGCATACAGTACGCAGGCACTGGATATATAAATTCCTCAGACTAAACATGTCTTTTAAAAAAAATGTTATGAATATCTGAAAATTGTACATAAAATAAACCTGATTGAAGAATTATTTTACACGTTTTAGAAAAAGCATTCTGAAATTATAGGCATTTTTCTTCATATTTGTTATGCAATAACAAATATGAAGACAATTTGCATATTGTGCTTATCCTTGCAAAGTCATCACTGGTCTGACAAAAGGCCACAAATGGCAAAAGATAAAAATATTCTTCCACCAACCAATTTTCCCTTTACTTCCAGTTCCTGTTCATCTGCCTTGAAATGCAGCTACCACCTTCTAACCCAGTTCATGCATAACAAAGACCAGTTGCTAACACAGATATAGCCACTGTCATTCAATCCGAATAGTGCATGCAAAAATATGTACAAACTATAGATTTCAGATAAAAGCCTACATGTCTTGAGGTATTGTGGGGAAAGGAACTTATTTAGTTTTCATTCTGTCTGTCTTGTACCCTCCCCTCATTCCTTAATTCTACAAAGAATACCATTTCTGTTTTTTCCATCCCTGCTCCTCTTCCTATGTCACCATCAACTATGACCATGTGACAAAAGAAAATAGTTTCCTGTTGGTCAGGTGAAATTTGCAGCTTTGCATCAATTTCAAACAAAGCATTTTCCCATTCTGTCAGTGAGCTAACCAATCAGAGCTTTGCCTTTGGATTCATTGTTGGTACCCCCAAATGATAGTATCTGATAGGTTGATAGTGTCTGATAGGTTCAGTTGGCCTCAAGTGAAACATAGCCACTGACCTATCTCTACTAGTATTAAGGCAGGACTTAGTAACTCCTATCTGGCTAAGAAATATCCTTAAAATTCAGTGGTATAATACTGATATGCTTGAATCAGATGGAACTATAATTTTTGCATGTTCCTTTTTACATAGGGTATGTGAGTGTGTTGGCAGATAATTAAAATTATCTTTGTTAAATCAAGCAGGAATGTAAATACCCATTTGCTGCTTTCATTTAAAAAAGCTTACACTGCTGAATTTTGATTTTTTTTTTTTTGGCCATCATATTACAGTGGTATAATGTTATCTGTACTAATGTTTCTGAACTTGCAAATTGTGGGACATATCACATAGGAGTTGAAAATAGATGCTTTAATCTCAAACTGAGTGTTTTTCTCAGTAGCCTACCTATACCATCTACTTCAACTTTATGGTTCTGTGATTTTGTAAGCATTTCAGAAAAGTAATGGCAAAGTAAATACTAACTATCTATTGGGGTAGTTGCCAAGGCTTCCTGGAATTCTGCTTCTGTGAGTTGAATGCCTGCAGAGGTCAGAATCCTGTTCAGATCTTGAATATCAATCCTGTCTCCTGCAT
Organism: Coluber constrictor foxii; assembly: GCA_038048745.1. Taxonomy (NCBI): domain Eukaryota; kingdom Metazoa; phylum Chordata; class Lepidosauria; order Squamata; family Colubridae; genus Coluber; species Coluber constrictor. The sequence goes on from CM075961.1 coordinate 81,348,842, forward strand.
GTGCAGAAAAAGGAGACCAAAGATAGGTTTAGCTCCTACTTATCTCAAGCACAGAAAAAGAGCAATAAATGAATTTTGTTTAAAATACCTGTACTAAAAAGAAAATGAACATAATTTAACTATCATGACCCTGGGCAAAATACTCTTTAGTCTACTTCTATATACCTAAATGTCTATGGAGATTCTCAGTCATCCAGGTCATGGTTGTCCCAAAAGTGCTTTTTCAAGAGGCAACTGGACGTCTAATTCTATATGTTATTATGTGCTAGATTCAATTCTTTATGCATATTCCAAAGGTGCTTTACAAAGGCAACTGTTTTGGTTTTCTTCCCTTGAAAACCTTCACTTCTCATCCAATAAGCATTTTCAGTTCATTTCAATTGTTTTTTTTAAAAAACAGTTTCACTACATTTACTTCATCTGTTTATTCTCTTATTCTCAAAAGCAAAACAGAAAAAAAAAAGAGGAGGAAGAAATAGATTTTCAGCAAAATATGGGCTCTATTTCCATAAGATGAACAAAACTCTGTTTAAAAAAATTAGATGATGATGTTAACTGGGGTTTAACCTCTAAAACAGCAGCATATCATCTTTGTGGGAGGGAGGCTATCAATTGATCTTCAGTTTCCAGAGAGGGGCTATTATACTACAAAAATGCACAATGTCAGAAAGTATTACCTCATTTAGGAAAAACATTAAATTACTTTTAATATTATTATTCATCAGTATTTGCTTCCTTACCCATCTTTTTATAAAGTGATTTTCATCAATTACAAATTTTCAAGGTAAAAATCTAAATTTAAAAATAATAACAGTGTTTTGCATAAAGTATATAAGCAGATCAAGTGTATGATGTTCAGGTTTTCAAAAGTTACGTATTGTCTTTTCTGTTCTAAGTTAAAGCATTTTTTTTTTAAGAAAATGGTCTTTTAGTTTTTGAACTTCAAAAGCTTCATATGCTTTATCTCTGCTGAGGATTGTTTTAATGCTTTTAACTTTTGCAATTTTCTTTACATGAGATTGTTCTATTAAATAAATTACTTCATGAGGCATCCAGACGCTGGTTTGATAGTGAGAGTAAATATTTAGAAAGGAGCAAGGGATGGAAGGAATGATTAAGTGATGGAATGCTTCTCTATAGTTTAAAAAGAGAAACCTTATTTTTTAAAAAGGAAATAAGGAAATGTAAAGACAAGATAAACAAAGCATGCATTCAAAACCCCTGATTCAGCTTACTTTCCAGTTTAAAAGGCCGTTTCATGAGCATAATGTTCTGCAATACATCCTTCATATCCACTTTGTCATTACCTGCACACAAAATGTAAATAGTATGAGGAGCATCAAGGAAATTGGAATAGGGGAGGAGGGAAGAAGAAGGAATGAAAAAAACATGGGAATTTTTCTTCTGCCACTTTCTTTAAAGGCAGCCAAGCAGTTCTTCAGTTCAGTATTGACTTCAAATTTATAAGTTATTGGTTTGTTGACCGAAAATACCAGCTAGAAAGATAGAATGCCACTAGCAGACCCTGTCTGATGAGTGGTACATGTGAAATATCAGACACAAAGGAATGTTCTCATTAATCTCAGATGTGCAAACTGATGGGAAAGTATTAATCAGTTCCAGATATTCATGAATTATAAATCCCAGTAGCTTGCAACACTGGCCAAGTTGACTGTGGCTGCTAAAAGCTGATGTTTAGCAAGCTATGGCTTGCCCATCCTATAGAATGAGAACAGAGCTGGCAGGCAAGAGAAGATCTCAGCAAAGAAACCACGCCCCAACTTCTGATTTCCAGCTTTGACTGAGGAAGGTAGAGAAAGTTTAGTGTAGGAAGCTAAGACAGAACTGTGTCCTCTCAAGAAAATACTTTTTGTGTGTGTAATCTGGGGGCAAATCTCTGTCCCAAATGCTGTCTGTACCCAATAATAGAAAGGAATGGCTGAAATCTCTTTATTGCATTGATTATGCCAATAAAGAGATTTCAGGAGCTTCTTTCTATTGTTGGGTTTTTGTATTGGCTCTATAATAGCCTGGAAGCTATTAAGGAAAACTGCTGCTCACTAATCAAGTAAGGCAGGTTAAGGGAAACATCTCTCCAGATACAGATCTTACCTGTCTGTTCAGCTGGATTGTTCTCTGAACTAAATAAGGTCACATTGCAGAGCCACTCAGTAATTTTATAGTTTAGCTATGTCTTTTCAAGTAAATCCCAAGAATATAAAGCATATACTCATAAGTTGCTCTGGTTAGTCTTTCTATCTGTTATAAAATTGTTAGACTGCTTCAGTGGCGGGTTGTTCCTGGTTCAGTCTATAGAACCTGTAGTAAAAACCAGCAGGAGACTCCGCCCACCTGCCACAACATCATCATGGATGAGCTGAGCATGCACGTGCACTCCCGTTGCAAACTGGTAGTATAGGTAAGTAGAATTCACCCCTGGATTGCTTGTTAGTAAAGTGCCAAATCTTTGAATCTGATTTCTTTCTTCAGATACCAAGAAATACAGGTAGGAGTTGGAAACAAATAGCAGATTAGATGTCATGTTAGTAAAATGAGTGTTGGAAGCTGCGTAATTTCCTGGCTCATTCATTAATTCAGGGCCAGCCATTTTGTTTCTGGCTATGAAATCCTTGAAGAGTTTGGAATGGATCTACAAAGGGATGAGTTTGAAAGGATTAGATTTCTCAATATGGAAATTCCTGTTAATATATTCATTAACTGAGTAACACAATTTTATTTTTTTACATACAAAATTTTTTATAATTTTATTTTAAAAATTGGGCTGCTGAATTTGGGATTAAAAAGTCTTTGGGAGGGGGGGGGGATTTCCAGAGTCAGTGTGTGGCAGGTTCATACATCCTTCAAAGTGTTCATCCCTGCTATAACTGCCTTTTCTGTTCAAAAACCCAACAATAAAAAGAAGCTCCTGAAATCTCTTACCATCAAGAATAAGGGGCTTCAGAACCTCTTGAGTTTCTTCTTCTGTTATGTTGAGGCCCATTCTTGTCAGGCTGGAACTCAATTCATCAGTTTCAACCACTTCCCCTGATATTAATTTACAAAACCATCCAATGTCATAATCCAAGATTTGTATTTCATAAGCATAAGTACATCATTACTGACTGGCCTGGTGGTTTATGCCACCCTTCAATTCCCCAAACCTACCATCCTGGAATGAGAAAACAAACCATTTCACTAGATAGTTCCCCACCTTTAACTAAGGATTAAAATTAGTTGAAGTAGGTAGATGGGTGAGTATCCTTCTGCATGGACTTATTTTCAAGGTTGTGTTGCAGCTCTAATACTGCACCAGACATGATATCCTGATTGTCTAGTTAACTATGTGCCATACATAGAACAGAACTGAATTTTTTTTAAAAAAATTAAAGTGTGATTGGACACACAAGGAATTTGTTTTGGTGCATATCTGTGGTGGGTTGCCCCGGTTTGGATGAGTTCACAAGAACCGGTAGTAAAACCGGCAGGAGGCCCCGCCCACTGCCCCAGATGTCATCATCGGCGATCTGCGCATGTGCAGAAGCAAGTGCGCATGTACGATCCCATTGCGAACTGGTAGTAAAGGTAAGTGGAACCCACCCCTGATCATATGCTCTCAATGTACATAAAAGAAAAGATACAAGAATCATATGGTACAAAACTTAATGATAGTTAAGGGTTGTACCTATAGGCAACCCTTTGTCCAAATAAGCAATCAGGAAACAATCAATATCAATATAAATCGTAAGGATACAAGCAACAAAGTTACAATATATTACAATGTCAGTGAGAATAAAGTTAAAAAAGGATACTATTAATTTATACTTATAGGTTAATATAGGATCATTAATAATCTCATCATAATCAGAAGTATATAGCTTACTTTTCCTTTCTAAAATTAAGTTTTAGGAGGGAACAGCAAGTTTCTACCTACTGCTGTATTCAAATTAATCTCTAAAATGTTTTGATTCCTGTTCCTGCTAGTGATTAGAATCAGAAATCTTAAAATTAAAATTTAGCACCACTTTTTCAAGATCAGGGTGATAAAGCCTGATTTATTTTTTTTCTAATAAGCACCTGTTAAGAATTAATTTCTACATTAAAAATAATCTAGCAGCAATGCTTTGAATAAAATCCAGAAGAAAAGAAAGCAACAAGACATGACACATTACAATGATTGCAAAGAGAAGCTCAGCAAGATGCCTAAATTGAGCAACAGATACCCACGGACCTGAACTGCAGGCAGATTACTTTAACAACAGCTGCTCAAACACAAAAAAAGATGGTAATTACTGCCACCTGTTTGTCCTTATGAGCTTCCCAAGGTATATCTGTTATATACCATATAAGGAAGTAAGGAAGTGAGCTGCAGGCTTCACTCAGGTCCTCCAAATAGGCGGGAAAATACTTGAACCTCATTGGCTAAGCTGTCTGGCAGCCATCTATAAAAGAGGACATTGCCAGACAAGCAGGTTGTTGGGTTGTACTGGTCTACTATTAAAGAGCTGTTGTTACTGAAGAACTGTGTCTTCTATCATCGAATCTAACAATATCTGACTGGACACAATAGAATGCTGGATTCTATGGGCTGCAGCCAGAAATCTCTGAAAGTCCCTTTAGTAAAAGCAGAGACGATTTTTATTGTGATTATTTATATTTTTACTTGTATTTTTTATTATATTATAAATTATTATAGTTAGGATGTTTTCATAGAAAATATGCTGCATAAGGAGTTTTTTTTAAAATTACCTCTCTAGTAATTTATACTCTACACCTACGCTGCAAGACCAACATTCCCTAGTAGAAGTATGAACCACTGACCATTTCACAGGAGCAGGAGTAGACAACATCTATTTTATGTGGCCAGTCCACTGGGAAAGAACCACTTCCAACCACTTCCTGCTACTTTGGAGCAGGGTAGCTCAGAGGGAAGAAAGGGAAATGTGTGGTTTGCCTAATGTAGAGGTTTTCAAACTTGGCAGCTTTAAGATTTGTGAACTTCAACTCCCAGAATTCTCCAGCCAGCTATACTATGCTTGAGAATTCTAGGAGTTGAAGTCCACAAGTCTTAAAGCTGTCAAGTTTGAAAACTTTGGCCTAATAATTCCAGATTGGAATTTGAAAAAAGACAAATAAATATCCAATTCTTCAAAAAAAAAAAACTTGTCACCTTAACCACAATTATAATACCTTTACTTCAGTCATAAATCAGAGAATAAAACAAAAGTATAAAATTTACACCAGTTGCTATATCACTCAAAGCTATAAAAATATCTTACTCATTGGCTGGCAAATGTAAGAACAGCAACTCCAGACTATCCTTTATTGTAATTTGAATTATAATTTCAAATGGCCCAGAGACTTACCTCCTGCACTTAATATGAGCTTCATATTCTTCACCCCTTCCATCAAGTCATTCAGGTTAACATTTCCATCCTCTGCAAGACAGAGGAGCAAGTAATAACCCAGCTGAACAAGAAAGCCTAACTGAGGCTGACATGTTATTTACATGTCAAGAAATATGCATAAAATAACACAACTATTCCTGAACCTGGAATTCTCCAGATATGTTAGAAATGCACATTTATAACAAATGTTAGGAATTATAGCCCAAACATATCCTGGAAAAATGGAAATGCGTGTGGTAATGTGCAGAGGATTGAATCAACAAATAACATTTTTATTTTTATTTTCATTTGTATGCTTTCAGTTTATTATTTACTTATTTATTTATATCATGTCTTTATTATTTTTTTATAAATAACTCAAGGCAGTGAACATATCCAATACATTTTTTCCTCTTATTTTTCCCAGTTCACATATCTCCTTATAATCTATATATATATTTATTTATCTCCCCAGTTATTGAACTTTCTCAGCTGGAAATTAAATTTCTAAGTTCCATGCCAGTATTCTAATGACTTCTTAAGAATGATTCTAAATTCTAAACCTGCTGCTGACTGATATTCTTTGACAACAAAGGAAATTCTGCTCCCACTTGTCAGAAATTGAGGACTACTGCTTATAGATTATATGATTAGTGTCTCTGTGCTCATCAGACAGTTCCATTGGCCTTCCTTTCCAAGCACCTATTAGAATTTGAATCCTTCTTTCAGAATTTTTACTCAGCCATTCAGCAAAACAAGCCTGTATTTAGGGCACCCAAGGGAAGGCAGGCACCACAATGTTTTTCCCCTAGCTATTAGGCTCGTAACTTTTTCACTGCCATTCTTGACTTCAGTCATTTCTTTTTAGTTATCTGCCATTTTTAACTTTAGTCTGCATTGTTAAAATAGAAGTGTTTTCTTTGGCATGTTGAATGACTAAAATTTAAAAATTTGGTTTATTTATTTATTTATAAAATTGTATATGGCTGCCCAACTCACTTTCAATGACTCCAATAACAATCTGTCAATCAAATAAACCACTTGATGGACTCTACCTCTCTCTGGGTCCCCCAGGTCCACTGGCAAAACCAGGTCTTCAGGGCCTCATGAAAGATTGTCAAAGTGGGGAAGCCAGTCTTTTCGCCATGGGGATAATGTTTCATAGGGAAGGCGCCAAAGATTTGTCTAATTTAACACAATCCAATCGTAAATGACTCTTAATAATACTAATACAGAGTATCTAAATTTCTAAAAGACTCACCATCTGGAGCTGTAGAATTCAGAAGATCCTTGATTTCATCATCTGTTAGGTAAATGCCCATATTGATTAGGGCATTATCTAGATTATTGACATGAATCAGATCCACTGAGAAAAAACAATAATAGTCAGCAAATACTCCCAGAATTTTGGCATTCCATATGTAGATAGCAAAACTGATAAGGTAACTTTGAAGTCTTCCTTACCAAAAATCAGACAAGCAAACTCTTAAAAGTGGAACTATAGATTCTATACAAGTTTTATAAATATGCATACTTTTTCTTCAATTGACATTATTGGTGATTTTTTACTATTTTGCTTAATTTAGTCAAATTCATTGAATAACAACATATGTCTCACTCTTTTGCCCTATAGTTTTACGTTCAGTCCCAACCTTGATTTTTGAAAAATCAGCAAAGATTAATGAATTGCTACTGCCAATATCATCATTGTAACATCTAAATGTAAAAAAACATCTCAAGAAGCTGAATTCTGTTTCCATTACAATATTCTATATTTCCACAAAATCAAAATATCAAAACACAGTCCCTAGTTTCAAGCAGATTGCCTTTTGCTGAGGCCACTAATTCATGTGTTACTGTAGTTTTATCTCCTCATCTTCTAATTGCTATCTCTTTTTTCAACCCCCTCAGGCCCAGCTGTTTTTTTTTTCCAAATATTGACAGCATGCTTGAAGAATTTTAATACAGCCATGGAAATTCACTTACTCTCTGCTTGGGATCGTCTCTGGGTCTTAACCACACTTTCAATCAGTTCATTCATCTTCACCTTTTCATTTTCTGCAGAGGCATTTAAAAGTGAGTTTACCATGTAGGCAGCAAATGCAGGCGCAAGAATTGAGTGCAACATTTTGTAAATCAGCTTAATTGCATTTAAATTATTAAATGTATATTAATAATTAAATTTCATTGAAGTGACAGATATTAATATTTTACCAGTTAAAGTAGCTTATCAAAAATAATTGAAACATAATGCACATTTAAAATCTCAATTAAAAAAACATAACATTCTGATTTAACTCAATCAGAAAACTAAGGGCTTATTAGCAAGAGTCTGGAGAAAAGACTTTCTCCAATCATGTCTGAAAATTGTACTACAGCTAGACAAAACTCAGTCAGAAAGGAATTACTGTATTTTCCTGCATATAAGACTACTTTCTAACACACAAAAATCTTCTCAAAAGTCGGGGGTCGTCTTATACGCCGGGTCTCATTATCCTGTAACCAGGCTAGACCAGCCCATAAGGCTCTGACAAGCCTTAAATGGCTCTGAGGAGGGTCGTCTTATACGCCCAGTCGTCTTATATGCCGGAAAATACGGTACACAAAATAGGAGCAGCAACTAAATATCTATGTTTTGGAAATACTAGCCTGGCTTGAAGAGAGGAAGACTCAGAGGAAAATCTCTACAGCATGTTACAGGCTAAGCAGATTCATGTAAGACAAGATATTTTGTTTTGTTTTGTTTTATTATTTTATTTTATTTATCTCTTTTCTCACTCACCATCTACAGTCACATTCTTCAACGCTTCTTGGAGCTGCTCTTTGGTTAACTGCATTCCCATGTTGGACAAAAGAGACTCTACATCTTCCACAGCAACTTTTTCTTCTGTGTCAGCTAAAGATCAAAATAAATTAGCTGAAGGACACACTTTTCAGAAAATTAATCACCCAACATAGATATGTTCCCTCCCTTATCCTTCTTTAGTTCTGGACAGGATAGCATTCCCCCATGCAGGACCAATGAGCAATTGGGTTATTTGCAGCTTTTGCTTGAAGAGCAGGTGGCAGATGGCAGTTGTGGCCCAGAGGTTCTTGCACAGATGTATCAGTTTTGCTTGTTCTAGAATTGGGAGGCTGCTCTAGAAACTGCACTGTTTATCAAATGACCTCAGGTAACACTTCAAAGTGTAGCAAGATGTGATTACCACATATAAAATCCTTTGTAGTGCAAGGCCAGATTGACTGTCTATCTCTAATAATTCCTATGTAGGCATGTTCCAGGCCCCATCAATTAAATAATGTCATCTATTAAAATCCAATAAAAAGGCCTTTTCTAGTAGAGTACAATTTTTTGGAATAGACTCTCTCCAGTGATCTCCCTCTCTCCTGATTATGTTTAAAATGCTTTTTGAAAACCTGGCTTTCTTCTTAGGCATGGATTAGGATGGGCGGTAACAGTAAACCTCTTATAGGAATTTACAGGTTACTCTGTTTTATTTTCTGGACTTTTATATAGGTATTTTCCTTGCCTTATTGAGCTTACTTTTTAAAATAGTGTACAACTCCCTCTAAATTTTGCAATTAAAGAAATAATTCTTATATCTGTGGAGTCAGTCTTGGGTTCCACTTACCTTGGCTACCGGTTTGGAATCGGGTGTGTGTGTGTGCACGTGCTCACTTTGCTCACACATGGCATTTCTGCACATGCGCAGAGCATCTGTGATGATGTCCGGGCGGGTGGGGGGAGCCTCCCACTGCCACCACTACCAGTTCGCCTGAACTGGGGCGAACCAGTAGAAACCCACCACTGTGTGGAGTCCTTGCTACTCTCTGAGCCTGGTGATTTTCTTGCAGACATTTTATTACCCAGTTAGGTAACATCATCAGTGCTAGCTTTGTATCCAAGCCATCACTCACCCTTAGGTCGAGATAACTCCTGCAAGTCTCTAAGATTCCTTGTGAATTCATTCAGGTTTACCATTCCATCTAATTTAAGGTTACAGAAATGACAAATGAGAAGAACTGAACACCATAAATGGGAAATGCATTTTTAAACATTATTCTTACACGAGCAAACACTAACATTTTAAAAAGGGACAATTAAGAAAGGGACTTCCAAAGTGAGGCATTATTATTATAATATGCAACAGTGTTGGATGATCAGAGAGGGATGCTTTATTGCACTCCGGTCTTGGGACACAGGAAAAAGACACATGTGGAAAGAGAGCCACTATAAGCACCCCTGATTAAAGCTAACTAACCTACATCTGATTTAAGAATAGTGCAACCAGTTTTCCCCCAATGTGCTTGACCTGTAATATTTCAAATTTTCAGTGAGAATTTAGAACATCGTAGTTCTAATATATCTGGAAGTCATCAGATTGGGGAAGATGGTTTTGAGTTCACCTATTTCTTAGTGCTTTAAAGAACATTTGGGTATAACCTAAATAGATTTCCAAGGTTATCCATAAGACAAGGTATTGAATGTGTTTTGAGAATCTATTTTATGCCCTTAAAATTAAAAAAAAGTTAATAATAAGAAGGCCAGTTTGATGGCCAAGCCTCCAAAAATGTTGTAAACACCAATGGTTCTGATGAATGTGGGAGCATTGTCTTGCCTATGAGGTATTTTGTTTTAAACTCCCAGTTCTTCCTGCTTAAAGTTCACAAGCTCCTGGCCTCCCTTGCTACTTTCAGGGCCAGATTTTCCTATAGGCTAACTAGGCTTCAGCCTAGGGTCTCAAGATCAAGAGGGGCCTACATTTAAATTGTTAGCAAAATTAAAATTACACTATTCTAAAAACAGTGAACACTAAAACACTGAACCAAAAAAAATGGGAGGTGAAAGGGCCTCATAAGTGGAATAGCCTAGGGCCTCTTTTCATCTAAATCTGGCCCTGGCTACTTTCTACTCTCTTGTCACTTAAATATACATCCTTGCAGTTCTTACCATCAACTGTAACTTGTTCAAATGTTTTCTTCATTTCCTCCTCTGTTAAACTAATCCCCATGGTTTTCAAAATGAAATTCAGGTTTTTAATGGGGACCCTATTTCCTGTAAAAGAAAGAGGAGGAGGAGGAGGAGGAAGAAGAGAAAGAGGAGAACAGCATGAACAAAGAATATTCAGTTATGTTCAAGTATTTATATTCAAATAGGTATATTCATTTATGACACTTCCATACCATCACTGTTTTCAATCCTGAAACACTCAGAAACAAAGAAATTGCTTCTACAGGTAGTCTTTCTTTAGCAACCACAATTGCCAACTCAGATGTTAAACAAAGCAGTCCCTAATTGGAACCACGATTGTGTTTATGAGCTTACTCTGGCATTCATTTGTTTTACAGACCTGGTAGGTCATAAATGTGAGGATTGGTTGCAAAGTTTCATTTTCATCACTGCTGTAATTGTGAATGGTTGCTGTACAAGACAGCCACTAAACAAGGACTCCTATCATTTTTACTTCCTGCTGACCTAAATGGCTGAGAACAAAGAGTGAAAATTATTGGAGTTCTTCCCTCCCACAAAGGGGAGGGAAGAATGGTCAGTTTCAGGGTATTTTGCCAGTCTGTTCTGTTGAAGAGAAAAAAGAAATTAACAGAATGCTTCTCAATTTCTATTCTGTTTGTTTAGTCTAGGCTAATAAGGATTTGCTGTAAAGTCATCTATCAAGCATTCTGTTTAAAAGAGCTGAACGTCAGAAGCTGAGAGAAGGAGTGGTGCAAGTATTCCCTTTAATAGGGAAAGAGGACCTTCAATATCTAGCTTTGTAGTTGGGTCATTTACATTGCAGTTGAGGTGGAAATCAGGTTTCCCTACAGTAGAAGAAAGCCACATCAAACTTCTGTATCCCTATAGTAGAAGAACTGTAGGGATACAGAAGTTTGCTATGGCTTTCAGACTGAAGCTGCAATATCCTCATGCAGAAGTGTCCTTAACACTTCTATAATTTGCTTCATTAAGTATAAAAGAAAGAGTAACATCAAATTATTATTTAAGTGTGTAGAATTGACAGTGTTCTTCATTGCTTTGAAATGAAAGGTCAAGATCTTATCAAACTTAATAGAACTACATTAAAAAAGAGGGTTTTTTTTACTTTAAAAGGGTATATCCTCTCAGTTGTGGCTACAGAAAAAGGATTTTCAGTATATAATCTACTTTGAGAATTTCTACTTTGAGAATTTCCCCTAGCTCCCAATTCTTTATCAATCTCTCCCCAATAATTCTATTGATCCATGATAATTTCTTGTTTTTATCCTCAACTACTCCCATTTCTTTAGCTCAAGAATGTTTAGTATTAAAGCCATAACAGCTTTCAAGTATGAAAGTAAATTGTCTCATGCAGGGCCATTTGCTTGTGTGGAGGTGGTTTTAGCACAGTGGTGGGACTTAGCCAGTTTGCACCACTTCGGGAGAAACAGTTGTTAACTTTCTGAGCAGCTTGGTGAACTGGTTGTTGGAAGAAATCATTAGGGCACAGAACCAGTTGTTAAATTATTTGAATCCCACCACTGTTTTAGCAGAAGCTACCATCAATCAGAGAAGGTGCCACCATCATTGTGCCCTTCTGGAATCAGTTTTACTTCCAGAATGGGAGGGGTTACCCTGTGTTCCTCAGTGTAATTTCCCCTTGTTTAGCTTGAAACCACAATCGAAGATCACACCAGCCAGAGCATAGAACCATTCAAAGAAGTAGGGCAAGATTGGAAGATGTGGAGAGACCTGACCCATAGAATTGTCAAGAGCCAGACACGATTGATTGGATAACATCGTCATCCTCATCATAATCAGATTGGAACCTGCCTGCATTCATAACTGAAAATGTTACTAATTTTAAATCACAATTTGCAAATATAGGAAGACTTTGTTTGAAACGCAAAAGGAACATTGAGAAAAATGTTTGTAATCTTTTTCAATCAATAATTAATGAGAGCTAAAATTGCAACCAGACCCACAGCTTGTTTGAAACTTACTATCAGCTTCAGAAAATCTTCGATTGTTGGTCAATGCAAACATAAAATCTTTCATACTCAATGTCCCATCAGCTGCAAAGAAGTAAACAAATTAATGAAAATTATTGAAAGTAGACAACACAGTAATATTGTATATCAATTAATAGTTTAATTGCTTAAGTATGTTGCGAAATAGATCATCAATTCATTGTCAGAAAAAAGTTCATCTAAACAGTTTTTCTTCCCCTTTATTTATAATGTCATAGAAAGTGGTACCACTTGGCCAATATGCTGAGTAAAAAAGCTAAGCAAGATTGAACCTGAATGGAGATAACCAGGGCATTTTAATGCTCAAAGTTAAACAAAGAAATAAACAAAAGACTGGGAAAAAGTAACTGTTTCCATCTTGTTGCAAAGAAAATTACATGGACATTTTGAATAACCATTAGAAGTTGAATTTCATTCAAGAGAATCTTCTTCTAGTGCTTTGAAAATAAAATAGATTAAAACAGACACAAGAATGTTAGATATTATTTAATATGACATAGGTTTAGTTATTGAATCTTGTTACTAAATTAAAGCTTGTAATGTGTGTGTGTGTGTATAACACACACACACACACACACACACACACACACACTGGAGACCAGCTATTCTAGAAAAGTCTTACCATTTGTGGTAACATAGTTCAGTGCTTTCTGGATTTCATCTTGAGATAACTGAAGGCCCAGAGCTTGCATGATGGAATCCAGTTCTTCATATTCTATTTTATCTTGTCTGATGTTCTTCAATGTTTTCACTGCTTTTTCCATGTCTAAAAAAGAAGTACCACACTGACACATCCAAAGGCAACAATCTACAATGAAACATGTAAGATTGATGAAAAGGGATGTTCTTACCTGCGGAGTATTGCTGTGTGAGAGATAACTTCTTCATAAATTCTTTCAAATTTACCATCCCATCACCTGCAAGGGAAAGCAAATCTTATCAGAAAAAAGAGAAATGAAAATACATAGACATTTATACATACATCCAATTTTATATCAGTCACTGACCAACAAAAATATTAACAATTTCCAGCTGCCAAGATTGAGAAACATGAATCTAGATAAAGTTCAGATAGGGATGAGACAAATGAGTTAATAGTATAGTTACTTAGCTGACACCTAATTACCACTGAGCAAGATTTTATTTTAAATGCTTGCTTCCCACCATAAATATCCAACCCATGACTCACTGTACAGCTTTGTGTCCTATTTGTTTCAGGTGTAGGAAAGCTACAGGTGACCTAGAAAACTAAATTTTCAGTTGCCCTGACATTTTACAGTTACTCAAAGAATGGTGTTTGGTTTATATTTTGAACAAATAATTACTCATAGAAAACACAGCTTGATTTCTATTATGTTTGAGCATTAGAAACGTTTAGTACTTTAAACAGCTGACACAAAAGTACACAAATAGAAAAACTTATCAGGAACTGAAAATGTGCAAATAACATAATTTGGTTCCTAAGAACTTAGTTTAAATAATGCCAAAAAGTATTAAACATTGTTCCACGTTTTGTGGAGTGTCGTGTTTAGGATGCTTGAGAATATGTTGGGAGAAAACTATCCAAAACTTTATTACTTTAAAATCTATGGTCATAGAAATTCAAAAAGAATGGTTCTAATACTTTATCAGAAAAAAATCAAATATGTAGACCACAAACATGTGAGTAGAGTAAGTCCTTACTATCTACTGTCATGTTCTTCAGTGCCTCCATCATTTGCTCCTTGGTTAAGGTGATGCCAATAGCAGCCAGCACATCTTTCATCTGAGAAATCTCAACTTTATCTTTATGCATTCTGCAGAGAATGCTATAGGTGCCATGGACTGTTGGAAATAGAAAAGTTGCTTAATTAATTTCAAAAATAGGTAAAAACTTTGTTTGCTTCTCACATGATTCGTGCCTCAGTGCATTGCTGCTAATAGATACTTTGCGCTCTGATTGCATCACACTTGTGTTGAAAGCAATGAGACGCTTCCAGGTTGAAAGGATTAGATGGTGACATCACCATTGCCTGGGGGAATTCCTGGTTGGGGCTTCTTTCATGCCTTTCAAAGTGGTATCTATCTCTTGTGATTGCACACTTTTGAACTGTTAGGTCAGGACCTGGAGTGAATGACAGGAGCTCATCCCATCATACAGCAGCTCTTGGGTCTTGAACCCAGGCTTGCAAATTGTCAACCCAGCTTTCTAACTACATGAGCACTATGCTCCTTATTTTGTGAGTAGTCTGCCATTCTCTGCCTGCAGCACCATCTATAAAATGGCTAGCCTGGAAAGATACACTACAGAATGTCAATGAGATCTGAAAAGCCAATAAGAGTTTTACTGTATATTGGAGGTCATCAATGTTACTATATTTAACTGTTCAACAATAAGATTACACACAGGATGATTGCATATTTGTTGAGAGTGTATTTCTTCCTATTACCAAATCTACTGAATTTAACTTTAACTTAGTAAATGGTTTAAATTATTTCCAGCTTTGTAATCATAAAGCTTGCCCATATAAGAATCTTCTGTATTTTACAAACGAATCTATTTTCTCATACAAAGTGGAAACCACTTTAATTTTAGCAGCAGAATTTAGGTTTTTAAAAAATGGGAAAATATTTGGGGTTTTTTTCTTCCTAAAAAGCTTTGAAACATTGCTGGTGTAATCTAATATCACTCCTTATCTCACATGAGCAATTCTATGATGGGAGACTTTCACTACATCTAAACAAGTGAATTGGTATACCAATTGGTATACTGATTCAAAAGCAAGCCATTTCTATCCCTTCCAACTTATTTGTCTTCCTGATCTTCAACCAACATGTCTGATAAGGAGTTCTAAGAACACTGAGAATAGCTTGCAACTATTACAAAGCTTCGTAATAGTTGACAACTACAATATATATTATATATCTGGATTTTTGATTTCCACCCTTCATACCAACATAGTTGATTTTTTTGTTTTGATAGAGGAATAGTTGCTGTATAATATACTTCTATATGTTGGAGTCAACTACCTACTGAATACATAAAGAACTATGTGATCTTTTGACACTTCATTTTATTGTTTGCTTGTCTGCTTTTGACTATGTGTGTACATTTGACTCTTCTCACTAATTACTTGCAGAGCCCATAGTGTCTTCTACTTACGTGCGTTTTCAGAAAAGCGTTCGTTTGTTGTCACATTGACTAAGAAGTCCTTGAAACTGAACTTTCCAGTTCCTGAAAAAACAAGTTTTTCTATGCTTGAAAGAGACCAGCAATGCTAACCTTTTGTTGCACCCTATAATATAATCCCGTGATAATTTCTCAAACTTTTAAAAAATTGCTAATCATAATCCAGAACATGGGAGAGGCCACATATACCTTAAGATTAACAAGCAAGAGATTGAAACACAGGATCCAAGAGGCTGGGTTTACATGCCAAATATAAACAAGAACTACCCAATAACATTTTAGGCTAACATGATATGCAAACATAGCTCGAGTGATACATTTATGAGTCAGTGTTTATGTGATCCTAAAAAATTGGGTTAAATGAATAAACTATGGTGGGCATGTTTGGAAACTCTAAATAGGTTTGTTTAGAAACACAAGCTTCTGAAAATGACCCCTTTAACTTTAACTTTGCTGTAACTTTCCCCTGGAGTGGGGTGGGAATGGAGATTTTCCAGTATCCTTCCCCTGCCACACCCACTAAGCCACACCCACAGAACCGGTAGTAAAAATTTTTGAAAACTACCACTGAACTGAATGCTACAGAATTTTAACGTGAATTTATTTCTTTGCCCATTTGGGATGGTTAGAGGATATAGAATGAATGAGCAAGAAGTGCAGACTTACCAGGTATGGAAGTACCCTTTAATGCATTTTGGAACTCTGCAATGTCCAACTTAACTCCCAGAAAGTCTAAAATGGACTCCAATTCTCCAGGATCAACAGTCCCATCCTTTATCTTGCTGAAGGCCACAACAGCAGACTGAAATGCTATCATAAGAAAGATCAAGTACAAATTTTGAAGAAAACCAAAGTACTTTGAATGATGACTGGAAATGGAAATTGCACAAGGTCACAAAGACCTCTGATTCAAACATATAATACAAATGGCAACATTCCAGTTCTACCACTCAAACTCATTACAAAGTTTGCATTTCTAAACAAACAAAACATAACAAGCCCCTGTGTGTCATAACTGCCCACTTAATTACAAGGTGTACTCAATTTTAGGACAAAGAGTAATGAAACAAAAAGAAGAAAAAGAAGAAAGTAATAAAACACCTTTTCAGCTGAACTATTTTCTATATGAAATGTTCTTCCTGGTACTTGGGCATAGCTCTCCTTGCCTTTGCAAGGAGATAAAAATTATTGTTATTATGCTAAATACCTGAATTTTCTCCCTGCTGATATTCCATTACTCTTAGCTGTGATTTTCACCTTTTTAATTTCTGAAGAAATGACATGGCTTGGAACTTAGAAATAAATTCAGTAAAATATGGTTAGGATGTAAAAATGTGAAGTACTGAAAATGGGGAAAAATTATATTTTTTAAAAGTGAGAAAATTCATAACAAGAATTTATTTCAGATAATCTGAGATATGCAGATAATCTGTATTTCAGATAATCTGAGATTATATTTTGGAAACTGTTAAAACATATAGTTCAATTTTAATGTTTTTATAGTTCTGTCTTGCAAAAATAGATCATGCCACTGTTGTCTAGAAATAATTTTTCCAAAAGGTAATCTTAAATTAAAAGTTCCCTATGTGAACTGGTGACTTTGAGGTGAATTTGCTAAATATAAAAGGAAATTTTCTCCTACAGCTATGGCTTAGAATGGACAATGAAGACACTAAAGTGGTAGTTTTTGCCTTTTAAGATCAGGTATCAACAGTATAGGAATCAGAAGTCAAGAAATACAGCATACTACAGTCTAACATAAGGTAGGGTAGTAATTAAGGCTTGGAAAAGGTGCTTGGATCCTGTGATGTATCTATACTTTTAAAAATCAGAATCATGCTGTTAATGTTTTTCCTCTGTAATATTCTATGGAAAAGAATGTTAAAAACCAGGATATAATATTATTGACACTTTTAGTTGTGAGAGAATACTATGGACAGATAGGAAAACAAATCTATCCTAGAAACAAACCAATCTAGATTTCTAGCTTGAGGTGCAAATCACTAGACTCTAATTATTACATTGTGGATGCATTATGGAAAGATCCAGCTCCCCTGGGAAGTCCATAATGCTGGGAAGAAAAGGGGCAGAACTGAATGACTTCTAGCAAGGTGGTTGACTCATTCAATTAGAACAGTCAGGCACCCATTTTGTGTGTGGGTGGGTGGGTGGGTGGGGGATCCACAAGGCCAGACTGAAAACAAACCATCCTGGGGAAGGTCTGTTTATGTGGTCACTAAGGATTGACCGTGATTTAATTACACTTAGGCCATGTTTGTATGAATTAAATGGATGAAAGAAATCATCAGAAGAGTAAAAACTGACAATCAAATCACATGCCAAATATTATATATGTATGTATGGAGAGCTAGATGTGCAATTGACAAATGTTCATCATTCTCACCTGAAATCTCATAAGACATTAAATGGCAACACTTGATCAATGAATTGAAGCTACTTAAATAAACCACCATTTACTTATAGACATCACATTGCAAATTTCTGGCTGAAAATTGTCCAGGTACAATAGGTATTTTATTACAAATATTTTACCAATGTAAGATTTCCAGATGTAAATTTATTCTGTCCAATTTTTTTTTAAATGTAACTCCCTTGTTTTCTACCTAATCTTCTGAGATGCTTATTATTTTTCTGTTCAATTTTTCATAGCCCAATGCTATTTTTTTTAGTAGATTCTGTTCAATGTTGCAAAAGATTCTGTTTGGAAGATATACCCACTTTCAAAGACCTTGACAGTAGGTTTTTTGTTTTTTTTTATATCCTAAGAGACAAATGTTCATCTCCTACCAAAAGTAATGGCTGTTTTTAGGAACCTCACCTAAAGAGTCCCTGAAGTAATGCATCTTAGGAAGAGTCATCAGAAAGTCTTTTAGATTTACAGTTCCATCAGCTGGTAGGAAAAGAAATGCATGAAGAAACCATTAAATCACAAAAATGTCTGGTCATAAAAGAATATTCCTAGATAAGAGAAGGTTGGATTGTTAAAGAACAATTGTTATGAGGCCTTGGGCAAATTTACCTGCCCAGTTCTTCAAACTCATAAAGGACTTTCTATGTAATTATTTAAACGTTGTTATTAAAAATAATGTTTTTATCACATTTGTGGCTATGCAGTTTTTTCTATGAGAGTTTTTTAAAAAAATAAACAATACTCATGGTCAAAAGTTAACATGCTCAAGTTCTTGAAGAATATCTACGAATAGATATTCAATAAAGAATATAAATCTTTATTGATTTTCTGGAAAGGAATTTCAAAATACATAGCGTGATATTCTTAACTACCACCACAGCTTGCTATAATATTTTTCCTAATGAATCCAGATATTGAGCTTACGAAACCAAAATATGTGCTTAGTTCCACCTTATTAAAAACAAAACAACTTACCATCCACATCAATAACATACAAAATTTCTTGGATTTCTTCCTCTGTCAGATGAAGGCCCAACTTATCTATAGTGTCCTGCAGTTCATTTGTATGTAGCTGGTCACCATGCATTTTACCAACAATGGTAATAACACGCTGTAAAGCTAGAGAAAGATGAGGAAAAGAACAATGTTTCAAGAAAATGTACCATAAAAAAGTCCCCAAAGTGCTTTTTCAAGAGGCAACTGGACATTCTGGGTTTTTTTTAAAGATATTTCGCTTCTCATCTAAGAAGCTTCTTGGATGAGAAGCGAAATGTCTTCAAAGAAAAACCAGAAAGTCCAGTTGACTCTTGAAAAAGTAGCTTTAGGACAACTGTGACCTGGATGACCGAGAATCTCCACAGATACCATAAAGAGGAGGCCAAAATACCCTAAAGGAATTTCACCCACATTATATCTACTCCCTTATCCCAAGAAGAAAGTAGAGAAATGATTAATTCTAGAGGAACATAGTAAAATGAACATATAATCTGATTCCATCTTAGATCCACAGTATTTTATAGGCCTGAGTCTACTTAGTCAAAGACATGAAGAAATGGCAATAACCAGACCCCAATTCCCTTTGTTCCATAAAGGGAGGAAAGGAGTGATTCCAGGGTCATAGGGTCAGATCCCTAAAGTCATGGAACCTGAATACTAATGAGCCCAGAGTGAGGAACCAGAGTAAGGCCTAACTCAAAAGAATGCAAAGAACTAATGGAATTTTAGGGAGAAATACAAATAAGGGCATGCTATTGAGTTAGTAATTTAAGGACTCTACATATAAACCCTAATACTTTAACTGGGCTCTGACATGAAGAAAAAGTCCATTAAAACAAGTAGTATTTATTGCACATACCTGCTAACTAAAAAACTCAGATTTATTTGAACTTACCTTCCATTTCAGTAAAATCTTCTGTTTCACCCAGTGCTAGCAAAAACTCTTTGAAATCTACTTCATCATTTTCTGAAAAACATTTAGGTTTTTTTTTTATTTAATGCACAGGACACTTCTGGGACAGAGGAAAACATACACAAGAAAGCACTCCTTATTGTTTGGTGGGAATTACACATACTTTAAAGGCTATAAAAATGAAATAAAACTTTAAGATGGTGCTAATATTTTTATATTCCCTTTTCTCCTAGTAAATTAGAAAATAATCTTACTTACAGTTGTTAAGGATGTGATTTACAATGTTTTCAACCAAATCTGTGATTGTTTTCACCCTCAACTTTTGTGCATCATGAAGGACACTGCTGAAACTTAATTCATGCAAAATAAAGTTTACCTCTAATTCTCACTTTTTAAAAAAAAAAAAAAAAAGGACAGCAAAGAGCAAGACAGAAAGGCCACAGGGATAAATTGGAACTACTGGATAAATGTTTAAATGTTAAGATGGGTATGTGGCTTGTTGAAGAAGTAGTTGCATAGCTTATTGAAAGATTGTTGTCAACCTTGGGAGGTAGTTCAGAGAAGAAACTCTAACTTTATTGTAAGATTACAACAGTCTGAAAATGCATCTTTTCGCTCTTGCCTTTACAGTCCAAGAAATTAAAAAGGGTCATTTCTGAGATGTTTGCCATGCCCCCATTTCTTCTGTGAATTCAGTTGCCCCATCTTACCATTGTCTAATCTGCAGCTCTTCATGTCTTCCAAGGTCATTTCCATATACCATTACATCTAACTATATAACATCAGGCTTCTTAAAATGAGAGTTGGATATACAGGGAGAAACTTAAATAGTTTAATTTTATGGAAATGGGAAACTTACAGAGTGTGTAAAACAAGAAATGGTAGAAACAAGAAATGAAGAGTTGACAAATAAATGTGAAATGAGTGAAGAAGTATGTGACTATCACCAAAGAAGTATGTTGAACTGATTAGGTGATAGAAAAAGAATGAATGAGAATCAAATGATAAAACATAAAGGAAGAGCAAATGGGTCATGAGCAAGAAGACTGAGAAATTTGTTTTTGAAAGTGGTTGATAAGATCTTTATGACAAAGATAAAGCTGAGATTTAAAAAGGCAAGTATGAAATAGCATGAATTTTCCAGGTCAGGAAGGTATGGAATAAATAATATTGTGAACAGTATAGGGGTCAGCAACCTATGGTTCTGGAGCTGCATGTGGCTCTTTCGTCCATCTGCTGCAGCTCCCTGTCGCCGGTCGGCACCACAATGGATAGGGCTTTCTGTTTGGACAGTTAGAGGAAAAAGGATGCCGCACTAGGAGGAGACTCTATGGTGGGGGAACCGGATTTCATGAGTCAGCTCCAGAATTGAATGTGGGGCTTCTGGTTAGGACCTTAGTGACTCTTTGAGTGTTTAAGGTTGCCAAACCCTGGTATAGATAATCCTTGCTTAGTGATCACAACTGAGTGACTTCATTGCTAAGCACTGTAATTGTTAAGCAGAAAATCACATAGATTTATGATGTCACTTTCTATATGGTCCTTAATTAAGACATTACATGACCATACCTTGTGATTTTTAATTCCATGTCGTCTATTAATTATGCTTGTTGGAAGGCAGTTGAAAAGCATGAAAACAATGAACATGTCCATAGGAATGACCATAGGACACTCCAATGGTTGTAAATGTGTGGTATTTATAATATGCTCAAATAACAATTACACGATTGTGTCATGTTGTGGCAATTGTAAATGTGGGGTTAAGTTGCAAAACTAGGTGGGTTTTTTTAAACACCGTTGCAAGTTCAAATGGTCACTAAATAAGGCAGTTAGTAGGTTAGGTATATCTGTATTGATATCTGTGAGATTTCATTACATTTCCTGTTTTTTGTCTGACCTGATGGTTTAATTTCTTTGGTTTATTTTTCCTTGTTCTTTTTCAGCACTTTCCATAACACTCCTTTCCCCAACATATGCTGACTATGTATTATACATGCCAATGTGTAACTTAATTCCAGTTTGTGATTTGAATAACACTACAACTGAGGACAACTGAAAAATTCACATTCCTTGGTGAGGATAAGATGTGTCATTTTCCATGCCCTATATGAAAAAGAAGATTGCCTTCATTGACTGCCCATGGAGGCAACTTTCTTTCCCCTCTGCAGATGTAGATAGGAAAGAAGATGCAAGGAATATTAAAAACAAAATGTTTTTGTTATTATATATGTTGGCAGCAGCAGGACTATTATATGCACAAAAATGGAAGGACACTTCAATTCCTACCATGGATGAATGGGGGCTGAAGTTAATGGATTAGCCAAAATGACAAAATTGACCACTTTGATAAAAGAAAAGAACATAAGTACTTTTATTTCCAATGGAGGCTGCTTCTGAACTTCGTCTTGATGTGGAGAAGAATGAAACTATGATTTTGGGTTTTACTGATTAGACTGATAGATCTTTATAGAAATGGCTTGTTCATGAAAAAGCAAAAAGTTGTGAACTGATGTTAATGCCTTATTTTACTGTAATGGAAAGAGTCAGAAGTCAATGCTTCTTTTTCTTTTTTTTCTTATCTTTCCTCACGTCTCCTCCCCCTTTTCCTCCCGACTGCTTTCCTATTTATCTGTACTTTGTATTTTACATTACTTTATAAAGCAATAAAAATGTTAATGCAAAAAAAGTGTTACATTTATCTATTGTTGGCTATTAAGCTAAAGCTATTCACTGAATTCCTCCCTCCCTCTTCCCTCCCTCATAATTAATTAATGAGGAATTATTAATTGATTGATTGATTATTAATTATTAATTCATTCTGCAACTCAATGTTCAATTCTATGCAGATTTTAACTTTTTAAATTTAGAATAGCCCAGAAATAGAGAGATAAAGAGTAAGGTTTTGTCTTACCATCAGTTCTGACAGTTTGAATTATCTGATTGAATGTTGAACTAGGTAAATCTACTCCCATATTCTCTAGAGTATCTTCCAGCTGTTTGATAGTCATTTTCTCAACTTTGAGGTTTTCAACAACCTTTGTGGCATTCTGCAATGCTGGAGAACATGAATTGTTAGAAGAAAGAGGAGGCTGCTGCAATTCTCAGATCACCCAGTGCTTTGCAGAGAGAAGAAAAAGTTGCAAAGCAGTGGGTCTGCCAAGCCAGGAATGACTGTTGAGTAGCCAGCAAGGGGAAGAGAGAAAAAAAATTGGCCCTGGGAACTGCCTCTCCTCTTTTTTTTATCTATTTCCATTTCATTTGGTATTTGGAGAACATCTGTCCTCTGCTTTCCATGCACAATTTGAGTTTTCTTCATTCACACTTCAATTACTTACCTCTGAGATCCGAAATGCTGGACAAAATCTTTAGGAATTCCATCCCATGCACTTTCCCTGATTCTTCAATTGTTTGAAGCAAAAAAGGGGAAATGAACAAACAGGAGATCAGCAACTGGACAAAAACTGTCTGGAACAGCAAAAGCTATTGAGCTATGGTGTCTTGAGGAGGGCGTACACCACTGTCTTCCTAGGACCTAGCAGAATCACTCCCTATCTCAAAGGGGAATTAACCACTGACCAAAACCAATAATGTATCCCTTCCCTTGCTGCTTTAGCTAGCCAGGAGGGACATGGATCTAAAACTCAAGTGGCTAAGCTAAAACCCGCAAGAGTTCTGTCCGCTTCCTTAGGTTCAAAGGCTCAAATTTATGCTGTATATGTATACAAGACTTAGCCCCTACAACTCCACAGATTTTGCCTGAAGACCAGAATCCAATGTTGAATCTCAGTATTACT
This sequence comes from Coluber constrictor foxii, assembly GCA_038048745.1. Classification (NCBI taxonomy): domain Eukaryota; kingdom Metazoa; phylum Chordata; class Lepidosauria; order Squamata; family Colubridae; genus Coluber; species Coluber constrictor. The sequence goes on from CM075961.1 coordinate 81,372,531, forward strand.
CCCTCTGAGGAAGGACAAATCACCTGGAATAGGGCTGTTGGATGACTATCCACAAATGCAATAAGGGCAGAGAAATAATTATGTTTCACTGCCCTTATCATCATAAAATAAGCTCTAATAGTTTAGCTCATGTTAAGTCATCTTTTTTTCTCATCTTTTGCCAGCTAAACTCTAGGTGTCTCTTAGCTCTTTTACGTTTTCTCAACTCTGTTGCATAGCACAGAGAATGTCTGGAACTATGTGCACAGAAGGACCACTCAGGCATGGACTAATCCAAAACTGGAGCTGCTCTACTATTCCAAGTGGCCACCAAGGCTTTGGTCAGGCCAACTATCAGGCTTTCTGGAACAGTCTCAAGCTCCTTCTGGAACCCAGTTGGGTCTATTAGTCCCAATCTCTCTGTGGAAGGAAGTGGTGCCAGAGAATTGGAGGCTCACGCTGGAGTGATTCGGCCATGACAAGATGGAAACCACTGCCTTCCCCAAATCCAGAACACTGTTCTACTGTTCTGACAGAAAAAAAATTAGGTCAGGTGTATTATCACTTTTATGTGTAGAGCCTGATGACTTAGGATAGGCCCATAGCTCAAACTCTTGAGCTATCTCTGAACCCAGATCCAGAGAAGTTTTGCAAGATCATAAGCCCAGGGGATCATAAGCTCTATCACCATCCCAGCCAAAAAGCTTAGGCATAGAAGTTGCTGTACACCTCTTGGTATCCAACTTAATAAACAGTGTCTTACACTCAAGAATTTGAAGAGCAGGGCCTCTGGATGCCACCTAAGGGTCTCAAATTATCATTTTTCTATTCAGGATTCATATTTTTAGTCACATTAAAATCTAAGCTTCCAAAACAAGGATGAGATAGAATATTGATATATTAGAGAATGAAATAGCCAGAGATATTATCTGTCTAAATAAACCCCTCAAGAATGCAGCTGTGATCAAGTGATGAAAGCCCTCCCCTCTTTTAGGCACATAAAAAAGGAGGCTTCAATTTCATAGATGTGGCTGTCATTTTGCATGTAGGTATCCTTGCAAAACAACAACAAGAACACCTTTGTCAGTTTTATCTTCAAAAATATTTAATGGAGGCTGTTAACAGCCTTTGAACAGAAAGGAAAAAAATTTCCTTTCCGTTCAAAGTTTTTCCCCAATAACCCACCAATTTATTAAATACTTACCATCAATAGAAGCAAATGCCAGAACCTCTTGCAGATCATCAGGTGTCAGGTGGCTGCCTAGGCTTTCTAGGGCATCCAGCAAGTCTTCCTTTTTAATGTCCTCTTTTACAATCTTGTGGATATTACGGAAAGCATTCTGTAAAGCTTCAGGAGACAAATTTCAAAATGAGCTCAGCCTTGCTTATTCTGAGCTTGTTCTTTGACATTCCCAAATAAGATTTGAAGCAAAGTAAACTTGTGAAGCGATATTTAATGTTGATAGAGTGGACTCTTTCAATGAAAACAGAGAAACTATTTCCAATTGGACAAATCAAAGATGGTAATCACTGGAGTTTATCAAATGAGGTGAAGTAATTTTGAAATGTAGGGAAGTTTTGCCTGATGGGGCAGTTGATGATAGTAGCATTTCAAAGAGATACTTCCCATAAATAATTTAGAATGTGAGAACCAATTCCAGTCTTTCAACATATGTCAAATCATAATATATGCCTGATTTCTCAGAAGTTGTGGCCAACTCACTACTTTTGCACATTAACTCTTGAGCTAACTGTGCACTTTTCAGGGTGAATTAAGATTGTAGTTAACAAAATTCCTAAATTAAAAATTGCATAAATATATGAATGCTCTCTTAGGAGGAGCCTGGAGCCCCCACAGAGCACATCACTGGCTGGCGGATTGGGGGCTCCTACCTAGTATAGCTTTTATGCTGTAATGGTGGGTTGGAGGGATTCGTCTGAAGGAGGGGACCATTTTGGTTGAAATGGCTTCAGAATAACAGCACACGGTGTGGTGGCAGCGACTTGAATAGTGTGTGCACAGCAGTGTAGAAAGCAAAGGGAAGACTAGCACACTATATATTTCCCAGGAAAATCATGTTAATGGTGGCAAAACCTAACAATGGCCCTTATGGGTGCCCCTTAAATGGGGCAGGGGTATTAAGAATCTCCTGGTCCACTAGAAACATGATAAATCCAAAACTATGAGTTGGAACATGGAATCTGAGAATGCTATATGAATCTGGGAAAAGACACAAGACTATCCAAGAAATGTCAAAATACAATATCTCCATATTGGGAATGAGTGAAATGTGCTGGCCTGAAAATGGAATGTGTAGAATAGGAGATTATACTATCTACTACTCTGGTGAAAATAGTAAACATCATTGAAATGGAGTAGCTTTAATTGTAAACAATCTTGTAAATAAATCAATCAAGTCCTTTATTCTTGTATCCGATAGAGTGATGATGATCCAAATAAATAGTACTCCAGTAAATATGAATGTTATACAAGTTTACTCTCCCATGGCTGACAGTGATGAGGAAGATTTAGAGAAGTTCTATGAAGATATAAGCAGTGTACTGAAAACCCTGAAAAGTAATGATATCACAATACTCATGGGGGACGTCAATGAAAAAATGGGAGAAGGAAGTGATACTCCTGTAGTTGGAAACTTTGGTTTAGGAACTAGAAATGGTAGAGATGACAGATTTGTAGATCTCTGCAAAGAACATAGGCAGTGTGTGATGAATACTTTTTTCAAGTTACCAAAAAGACACCTCTACACTTGGAGATCACTGGCAGATACATGAAATAATATAGTAAGAAACCAAATTGACTATTTTACAATAAACAAAAGATTTAGAAGCTTAATAAAATCAGACATACCTAGGCACAGATTACTATCCAATCATAATCTACTACTTGCCAAAGTCCAGCTGAAACTAAAAAGGATGAAAAACCCAAATCCCCCTAAACCAAGAATTGATTCATCATTAAACATAGAGGTAAAATAAAAGAACTAGAAATTCATTTAAGAGAAACTAACAACCTGAATAATGAAGATGTAGAAGTGACTGGAATAAATTTAAAAATGCAATAGTAGAGGTAACAAACTCAAAATAAACAGAGAGGTATCACAAGAAACAACAGTGGATGATGAATGAAATTCCTCATCTCATGGATGAAAGAAGCTCTTATAAAAATAAAACAAAGAAAAATACAATGAATTGCAGAAAACAATTAGAAGAAAAATTCAACTGGCAAAAGAAAAGTGATTTGCAAAGAAATAGAAGTGACAGAACTTATGCATGATAATTTCAGCTTACAGTGAAAGAAGCAGAAGGCCTCTACAAAAAGAAAACCAACAACTTAGTTGACAAGGAGGGGGAAATTATCTTGCATGAGGATGAAAAACTAAAAAGATGGAAGGAATAGAACTTTTTGAGGATACTAGGGATGATATTGTTATGGGAAGTATAACAACTGGACCAAACATCACTATGGAGGAGATTGAACATGCATTAAAAATAGTGAAAACAAGAAAAGCCACAGGACTTGATGATATCCCAGTAGAAATTTTAAAATTGCTGGAAGACAATGGGAAGAAATTTTTACTGCCACTCTTCAATTGAATATATGAAACAGGAAAGATACCAAATGATTGGCTAAAGTCAACCTTTGTGATAATCCCCCCAAAAATAAATGCAAAGAAGTGTACCGAATACAGAACAATAAGCTTCATGAGTCGTGCCCTGAAAATATTCCTAAGAATAATTCACACAAGAATATACAACAAAATTGAGGAGTGTCTAGGTAACACACAATTTGGTTTCAGAAACAATCTTGGTACACGAGATGTCCTATTCAGCATTCAAGTTCTTGTACAGCCTTATAGAGATGTCAATCACAGTGTTTACATGTGCTTCATCGATTTTGAAAAAGCATTTCATAAAATAAGTCACAGCAAACTATTACAAATCCTGAAACTAGTGGGACTGGATGACAAAGACATCCGAGTCATAAAGAATCTATACTGGCATCAGGTAGCAAATGTGAGACTAGGCCAAAAATACTCAGATGATGTAGAAATACGAAGAGGGATCAGACAGGGCTGTATTCTGTCTCTGTTGTGGTTTAATTTCTACTCCAAGTCAATCTTCAATGAATCATTGGAAAACATTGATGCTGGCATCAAAGTAAATGGTGTTCAGATCAACAATTTAAGATATGCAGATGATACAGTTCTGTTTGCCAGTAAGCATGAAGACCTTCAGCTCCCCATCAACAGAGTCACAGAAGTATCTGAAAAATACGGCTTGAAGCTTAACACTCCAAAAACCAAGATCATGGTCGTCAGCAAACAACTCATTGATTTTACCACTGAAAACTTTGGAATACCACTAATACCACTAGAAAAAGTTGAAAGAATCATGTACCACAGTTCTAATTTACATGAAAGCTGGGACATGACCACTGAAGTACAGACAAGGATAGAGAAAGCTCAAACAGCATTCTTCAAAATAAAAAAGGTCTTCTGCAGCCACAACATAAGCCTAAGATTGAAAATCAGGCTTGTCAGATGTTACATCTTTTCTATCCTGCTCTATGGAGTAGAGAGTTGGTCTCTGACAGAAAGCCACTTGAAAAAATTAGAAGCATTTGAAATGTGGATTTACAGGTGGCTGTTACGTATAAACTGAGTTGATAAAATCAGAAACGAGGTGATAAGCCACCTGAGAAAGTCAAGGCAAATAATCAAAACCATTAAAAAGCGAAAGTTGGAATATTTTGGACATGTGATGCAACACCTAGAAAAATATGGCATACTTCATGTAATCCTCCAGGGAAAGATTGAAGGCAAACAAAGTGCAGGCAGAAGAAGAAGATCATGGCTTCAAAATGTAAGGGACTGGTTTGGACGAAACTCAGGAGCACTTTTTCATGAGGCTGTTGATAAAAATAAAATCCCCAACATGTTTGCCAACATCCAATGATGGATATGGCGGAAGAAGAAGAAGGAGGAGGAGGAGGAGGAGGAGAAGGAGAAGGAGAAGGAGAAGGAGAAGGAGAAGGAGAAGGAGAAGAAGAAGAAGAAGAAGAAGAAGAAGAAGAAGAAGAAGAAGAAGAAGAAGAAGAAGAAGAAGAAGAAGAAGAAGAAGAAGAAGAAGAAGAAGAAGAAGAAGAAGAAGAAGTAACAGAGTTGGAAGAGAAGGTCATCTAATCCAACCCCTTGCCCAAGCAGGAGACCCTACATCTGTCTCTACCTAGGATCAAACTCACAACCTCCTGATTGTGAGGCAGGAGCTCCACCTCTAGGCCACAGCAGCTGGGTTTTATAAGGAATTTATAAGGAGGCATTCAAATTTGAACTAATTTTCCCTGCTCCCAGAAAGGAAGAAAATAGTATAAACAGAAGTGAGGGCTTTCCTCAAGAGAAAACTGATCTTACATAGGCTACAAAATAATTGTAGAAATGATGTTAATGATTACTTACAGTGTCTACATCCTGATTTTATTTATTTATTTATTTATTATTCAATTTTTATGCCGTCCTTCTCCCGAAGGACTCAGGGCGATGTACAGCCACAATAAAACAATATAAGAAACAAAATTTAAAAGCAATTAAAACAGATTAAATACTTTTGGCCCTTCCATTAAAAAATCCACAAATTTAAGACACTCCCAATCTAAATTCTTTTTAAGCCAGTCCAGCCTGTTGAAATAGCAGAGTCTTAAGAGCACAGCAAAAGGTACACAAGTCGGGAATCATACGTAGCCCGGGGGCATGTATGATTCCAGAGGGCGGGTGCCCCCACAGAGAAGGCTCTCCCCCTGGGGGTCACCAGTCTACATTGTTTAGCTGATGGCACCCTGAGGAGTCCCTCTCTGTGGGAGCATGTTGGTCGGTGGGAGGCTATTGGTGGCAGAAAGCGATCCCGTAAGTATCTGGGTCCTAAGCCATGGAGCGCTTTAAAGGTGGTAACCAACACCTTGAACCGCACCTGGAAGACCACTGGGAGCCAGTACAGCTCGCGCAGGAGAGGCCTAACACATCTGACATACGGTAAATTATAGCATTCATCCTATCATGTGACCTTCTGCCCAAATTAACCTTATTAGAGTTGACTTTGGAGATAGGGAAGGAATGATTGAGCAGATAAGGAGAGAAGTAATGAATAGCTATTAAGAAAGGAGTTATAGAAAAGCTCACATGGTGCTGAGAAAGAAATTTAAAATACAGTCTCACTGCCCTCATGATATAAAATGGGACAGACTGACTTTTTCTGTTCAATTTGTGTCCAATTCTTGGAGCAGCCTGGACAGATTCCTGCAATTTCCTTGGCCGAGTTTTTCAGAAATTATTTGCATTGCCTCCTTCTCAAAGTTGAGGAAAAAAATTACTGGCCCAAGGTCACCAAACTGACTTTGTGACTAAGCCTTATGGTCTCCTGGTTTCTAGTATTTTGTTACTCTACATCAGGGGTGTCAAACTCACATTGTCATGGCGGTATCACATAACATATTGTGGCTTTCCTCCCCCTTTGCTAAACCAAGCATGGGTGTGGCCAGTGTGTGATGCATTTGGGCTGTGGGCCGCGAGTTTGACAGCCCTGCTCTATGTTATTACAATAAAGAACATTTCTGAAACCCATGATATCTTCTTTTTTAACCCAGCGGATCTGTTTTTCAGTCATTTCAGTAGCTAAGCTTAGTACAGACTATGCTGGAGCACATCTAAAGCCAATATGAAGCCATTTAACAATTTTGTGGGTAAGTACTACAAAAACAAACATGTTCAATTTCTATTTTAGGGCAAACATATCTAATGTTGTACTTTTGACCAATAAATAAATAAAATAAAATAAATAAATAAATAAATGGGAATTTGGTTTTATTTTGAAATACTTTTCTAAATTTTGCAATTCAATTACCCAACCAACTGATTAAACAAACTTAGCATATTAAGGGAAAGTTCTGCAAAATAAAGATATAGAAGAAGAAATAATTTTAAAATATACTTATTTTATCTTTCCTATGTCTTCAATGGGAGACAGGGAGACACAGTACATTGGAAGAAATTGACTTCAAAAATTATATATGAATCTTAGGAAATATCCTCCCAATGTATATTAATTTTCACGTGTGATTAAGCAGATTGAAATTTAAGTTGGAAAATATGAAAAGTGTAAAGTTTACCAATTTATTAGTATCTATGCAAATGCTATCATGTTTTCTGGTCTTACCATGAAATTCTTCAAAGGACTCTGTACCGATTATTTCTTTCATGATATCATTAAAATTCACTGATCCATCTTCTATAAGGAACAGAATAGCAAATTGGTTGAATGGGAGAAATAATAATATATGCATGACAAATCTAGGTTCTGAAATATTTCTAAAATATTGTTTGTTCGCCAAGATGAGGAAAGTTATCATGTTCTTTGATATTACAAGAATTAGTGGTTAGCGATCTGATAAAAAATATATATTTCGGCTTTATGCAATGTTTAAGATAATCTTAAACAAATTTACCAAGGCTCACCAATGAATACTCTAAATAAACATGCCAACATTTATATTTTTAATTCAATTAATGTATATCTACAAGATAAATAAATGTAGATTAGGTAGTAAGAAAACTTGGCAAAATCATCCTTAAGAATTGTGACTGAACTGAGAATTCAAAAATTCTTGGTAAACTTTGAGGCTACTAAAATGCCAGATTTCTCTAATTTGATGTTTTCTAGTTGTGTTGCAGTTCCAGAATTTGCAGCCTGGTGTAAGTGGTATTGACTAGTAATGACTAGTAGCCATTGTGTCAACAGTATCAAAGTGTAGATTAGCCTTATTCTAAGAAAAAAATAGGCTCTTCCCTGTCTCTCATTGAAGACATGGGAAAGATAAAATAAGGAAATGTTTTGTGTTTTCTTTGTGTAGTTCCAACTGTTAAGAATTCTCGTGTTGTCTCTTTAATCTTTTATTTTAATAATTCTTGCTAATTAGAAGCTAGGGATGTAAACAAATATGTTCCCAAACATGATGAAAACAAAATGATGAAATGTATATCATAATGACACAACATGAGCTTTGCACTTGCATTGCAACATTGCATACAAATAGGTAAGGGGCAGAGTTTGTGACATGATGTTGCAATACATGTTTTGTCAATTTACCCAATTCCCACCTATCCTATCTTGATTGCTGCTACAGGGTTTTGACACCTACAGGCCCAACAACCCAATTTTGAATTGTATTTCTAATATATCTAGGAGATCTTGAATTAGTGAAGCTGATATATGAGGGTTGATATATGGCCTCCTTATGTACAGCATATATGACGCTACCATGAGCGTGTTTTGTCATAATCATCTTTCACAACACTCTCCCGAAACAAAAAAAAAAAAAAAGAGGGGCTGGGGAGGGGAAACAGTGTTAAATATTCTTTCATCTCTTTGCTGCCATCTAGTGGCCATCTGCATTTGTGCAGTCCATATCACTAATACTATCAAGACTAGAATTTTATTATGTTTTTTCTCTCAGTAATAGCAATATAAAGGAATGTGTTTTACTATTTAAGTAATGATAAAATATATGTATGCTGGAATACTGAAATTGAAATAAGTACTAATCTCACCAGTGACTGTAACTGAGTTGCACAGTGATTGCATTTCATCCGGAGTCAGTTTGATACCCATTGTGGTCAGGGTTTTTGCCAGGTCATTGACATTAACCTCATGGTCTATGATATTATGCATTGCATCAAGAGTATCCATCAGCACTGTCAAATAAATATTTGTATTAACATGATATTCAGTTGCACATTTATTTCACCAATTAAAATAGCATTATTCCTCTTAAAACAGCATTTCAAGTGCTATACTGAATAAACTCAAATAAGGACGAGGCTAAATTGACCTTATTCCATCTTTACTTATCCTCAGCTTCAGCTACAGTTGCTTTGCATTTATAATAAACAAAATAAAAAATCAAGAGAAAGTCTTATCTGGTAGCTTGTTTGCAACTCCTTTAACAGCCATGTCTTTTCTCAGGATTGTGCCCGGAAAAATATACAAAAGTATGAAGGCTATTGCTTAATGCATTGTAAGCCGCCTTGAGTCTCTGGAGAAGGGCAGCATATAAATCAAATAATAATAATAAAAAAGAACCAGCTACTTTAAAGAATTAAAAAGGATGTTATATATCTATCCTTACACACAACAAAATACTTTTTTTATATATAATTTTTTAAAATTTTTGGATATACATAGGCATTAAATATATGAACAGTGGGGCATCTGGGTATCATTAGTTTTGATATTACTTTGATACAAAATAATAATAATAAATAATAATATTAACAATATTACATTGATCATATTCACAAAATTATAATAATATTATAAGTATTAAAATTAAAATAATTAACATGTTCGTGTTTGCTCCAACCTTTATACTGTATATCCCTTCATCATTTAATTTTTCAACATGTTAATACACATACTAATAGCAATAATAATATTGTTTAGGCATACATAATAAAACCATATTTTAACTTCTAATCTTTACCTCTACATTATTCTTAAAATGTTATATAGATTTTGGGACTTTATATCTTCCTGTATCATTCATATTTGATCTAATTATTTCTTCTATCTTTATATCTACCTCTCACTGCCAAACCTGCAATACATCTATCTTCATTTCAGGAATGTCTGTTTATCTAATTCTATTTTTTTAACCTCTTTTTATGTGATTTGCCTGATCTATTTTGTAAGTATTTATTATCTCTTTCTTCTCCTTATCTTCTTGTTGCATTTGTTGTTTTATCTGCTCTATCCTTTCTTCTGTTCTTTCTATTTTCTCCTCTACTTCCTAGGGGTTTTTTGTTCATTTTTCCTTGTCATTTGCTGAGCATTTTCTGGTCTCACAACTATCTCATCCTTTATCTCCCTGAGATTCCTGGATGTAGTTTCATCAATATTTTGAAACATCAATAATATTTCTCTTTGAACTACACTTATTGTTCCCTGTTGCAACATTTGTCTTATTTTAATGGATCCAAAAGTTACTCAATAATCTATCACAATCCCAGAATCTCAGTTGTCTATAACACCAAAGAGTCAATATTAAAACAGTTTTCTCAATCCTAAAATTATTCCTCAGGAGGCACAATATTTATAGTTCTTTTTAGTCCAACCAGTCAGTTTACTGCTTCTAAATTCTCCAGAAAGTATTTTTCTTTTCTTTTTTAATTTTTCTTTTCTTTTTCTTCTTTCACCTCTTAAACAGTTATCTGATAACAATTATGATTCTAGATGATCCATCCGATTTCCCCATGTCTTTTTAGGCCGCATAGTTCACTCTAAAATTTCAATAATAATTTCTAGTATTTATAATCCACTCTACTTAGAGATCTTCCAGAGCTTCAAAATTTGTTCCCCATCAGCCATGACGCAAATAAGAATAAAACAATATGCAACAAGGCAATCTTCCAGGTGTTGTTTGTCCCTGCCTTATCTACCCTCAAATTCCCAAGGTTATTTTCAGGTTTGTAGAAACATAATATATATTCTTTCACCAGTAGATGGCACCTCTGGCTTAAATTTCAACATTACCCAAAATCTAACAGCTACTGCTGTTGCAATATTTTTCAAACAGTTTTCTTCAAACAGATTTCTCAATAGTCAACCAAATATTTCCAGCATTTTAGAATGCCTCTTCAAGGTATTACCAATAAGATATTCAAGCCCAGTCTTCCTATATTTTAAAAACTTTATATTCTCCCCTTAGGTTTCACTTTCTTTTGGTTTGTAATTTTTCTTTATGTGATTGTTCGCTACTTTCATACCAATTTAGAGAGTCTTTCTTTTGGAATTTTCTTTCTTTGGGGTTAATCTCAAGTCAAGAAGCTGAAAATCACCTCACCCAGTTCCCATCTACTGTTCACAAACCGCTCCAGCACATTTCTTCCTTCAGTTGTCCTAGCTTCATGGCAGCCATAATGGCCACCTCTCCTCTTCATTGTTGGATGGGAGGGAGCCCTGGATCAAGCAGAAGAGCTGCTGCTCTCTGCGACCTGCAAGGGACGCCTCCTTTCTTTGTCACCCCTTCAGGGTGACTTTAGCCCCTTAGGGCCCCCCAGTGAGGAGGATTCAGCCTAGGTTTGTGGAGTCCTGTTACCTACAACTATCCTGCAGCAATGCCAGACTAGAAGCCCATGAAGTACTTTTTTTAAAGAATAATATCTGAACAACAGAGCATCGTTCTTGAGACTTGAGGCTCGAAACTGCAAGTAAGTTTCAGGACTCAATATTGAATATGTACGCTCTAAGATATGGATGTTGGCTATAGGCCAGGTTTCTCTTTAAGAGTTGAACTTATAGCACAAGGCAGGAGGCTGGGGAAGTAGATTCCAGGAAGACTGTAAAGAAACAGCTATAGAACATAAAAATAAAATATTAATTGGCCTTACCGGTTGCTTCTGGAATCTCTGGTATTACATTTAAAACCCTTATGAGTTCTTCTAAATTAACCTTGCCATAGCCTGCAAGGTAAAAAGATGGATTATGCTGAAATACAGAAAACAATCACTAAACAGTAATTTCAGGAATGCTGCCTCATACTAAAAATGCTTACTGTCAGCTTTGGCTACATTCATTACTTCCTTCAATAATTCACTGGCCCTGAAAAGTTCCATAGTGTCTAGGCTGGTTTGAAGAGTCTGTAGATCGAAGTGGTCATCTTTGAATTTGCTCAAGGCCAAGCAGATGAGCTGCAGTTCTATAAAAACATCATTCCAAGGTCAACAAAACACAACATCATCATTATCTGCATGCCTAGGATATTTAAATCATGCTTTTGTTGGCTAAGGATGATAAGAGATGTAACTTCAACATATCTGGAGCTAACTAAATTAGGAAAGGTTGGCTTATAGTAAGAAATATATTATGAAAGAAACCATAAGGGAAAACATTATTCAATCAATTTCCCATTTTCAGTTCACCAAGCTGTTTCCAAATCTTCCTTTTGGGTTGCTCAAATTCATGAAACTGAAATCTGTTAATGGCTATTATTAGTAGTATAATACTAATTTATACTATAATTAGTACTATAATACTAATAATAATATTATCTGTCTCTATATATGTATTGAAACCCATACTATATATATATATATTGAAGTCAATATATGGGGCAGATAAATGTGAGAACATTCAAATGTCAAAATTTCTAGATCTAGACAAAAAATAATGGAAATCTATAGCAGCGAATAATTTAACTTTAAACTAAAATTATGTTCTTCTTTGCTTGCTCCTCTGATGTTCTCTTTTTTTCCTACTGTCACAAAGCTGCTTTTCTCACTCAAGAATTCCTCATTACCTGTTTATCAAGCTGTCTCTTTTACTTAGTAATTAATTGCAAAAAAACAGGATAGTTTGCACATCTAACATTTAAGGATAGTTTCAAATAGGTCTTCACTCACCTGGCCTAGTAACGAAAGTATCAGTATAGATCACATTCCTGATGAACTCTTTTAGATTTAATGTATTGTTATCTGAAAATGGAAGGGGAATGAAAAGAAGGCACAGAAAAATAAGAATAGCAGAATAATCTTTGTATGAATATAATATAATATAGTATAGTATAGTATAGTATAGTATAGTATAGTATAGTATAGTATAGTATAGTATAGTATAGTATAGTATAGTATAGTATAGTATAGTATAGTATAGTAATGTAATGTAATGTAATGTAATAATATAATATAATATAATATAATATAATATAATATAATATAATATAATATAATATAATATAATATAATATAATATAATATAATATAATATAATATAATATAATATAATATAATATAATATAATATAATATAATATAATATAATATAATATACCAGTACATTATATAGTATATAGTACATCATACATAGTATATAGAATGTAATTTATGGTATATAATATATAGAGTAGTACTATATACTTCTTGGCTGAGAAGTGAAACTCTTCAAGGAAAACCAAAGTTCAGTTGCCTTTGGGACAACTATGATATGAGTGACTGAGAATTTCCATTGGCATATATCCCTAAAATCCACAAGAGAAGTGATACACACCATCAACACTGCAAAAGGCCAGTGCCTCTGACATATCCTCTGTTGGCAAGATGATATTGAAGCTCTGCATAAGCCTCTGCAACTCTGTGAATCCAATCCGTTCATTTTTCATTTTGGCCAGAATATTGAAACCATCTTCCAAAGCTAGAGGGGATGGAGGCATAAAAGGGAAAGTAATTGGACTGCAAATCAAACATAACAATGCTGGATATTCTAATTATTTTATGGGACCGATTTACAACACATCTGAGAATTGGGGTGGTGGTATATGATCTGAATTGGATAGGAGTAGCTGCTTGCATAGGGGCAGAGGGATTTACAATAAATCAGCAGTGTTATTCAAACTGATTAGGATTTCTTGCATTCAAAGTTTTTGAATGGCACAGGAACAACAGGAAAAAAAATTCTAGGTACCCATTCTCTGTATTCTTTCTACTTTCTGCCTCTCTCCCTCTCAGTCACACTTTTGAGCTTAGAAAATGGGAAGAAAATTGATAGTTGTTAATCCATATAAATACCAACCAATTGGGCCAAGCAGGAAGTGATGGCCTCCTAGACTCCTTTGCAGTGCCTACAAGAATGTGAAAGAAAGACCACTCTACCATTCCATGGAAGTCATGTGATGCTAGCCCAGGAGGTTAGGTTATTGCCAAGATTGATTTAGAGCAGATCTGTACTTTATCCTGGACTCAGCATCAGAATAGGCCAGTCACCACTTCCTGAGTGCAAGGATGGATAATGTTGCTTTCCATCCAGAGCATTGCAAATGCACACTGTGTCTTCATTTTCCAGATTAATCATGACTGTTTTGCAACCTGAGGATTCTTAAACCCTTCAGAACATAAGACCTCCAATGCTTCAGTTTTTTCTAGATCCAACTTTCTGTTCCATGAAAGTAACGTTCACTTTTTTACCTATGGGAGAGTTTTCGTGGATGTGCATTTGTGTGTGTGCGTGCATGCGTGCTTGCAGGTGCACATGTGTATGCATACATATCTGTGTATGTATACACACATGCACAGATAAATATACCTGTGTACAAAAGAACATTTAATTGATATATACAAAGTTAGAGAAGGCACACATACAAACATACATATGTAGGAACAAGAATCAGTAATAGAATAAAACAAAAATTCTATTCTTGCTAGCTACTTTGCACTATAATTACTTCTACACTTTTATTATTAGTAAAATAACATACTACATAAGAGTTGTGCCTATTACGTGAAAGGAAACCCTTTTCTCTCCAGATATTGGAAAGACAATGAAATGATGATACTTTGTCCTGTGTACTTTGTATTGTGTACCTTGCACCAAGTACTCTGTATGTTGCACTGCACTTTGTATTGTACTAGTTTTTGAAAACCCCTAAACTAGGAAGACCTAACTACCTAGCCAAAGGAAAGAAAACAATAATTAAAAACAGTCATGCACTTTTCTGCTAGGTTTTGAAGCAGAGAGCTCTTGCATAAGAGGCAACATATTTAGTCACTGTATTGTTTTTAATACTAATGATAAATGGGGATTCAGAACAGGCAACTCTGTCTTAATTGCATGGTGATTTCCTCTAGAAATAGCAATGAACTGTTAGGGTAAACCTTGAGGAAATAAAGTGCACCAACAAAAATGAAGGGCAACCCTTCAGGAAAAGGTTGTTTTCAAACCACAAAGACAAAATCTGCTGGTGTTTAGAATTCCAGTCAGAAAGAAGTTAAGTAACACTGACAGTAGCACTTTCTGACCTAAAAAAAAACAAAAAACAAAAAACCCACCATTCTAGCAACAGAACAACTAGTCAGGGTCTATCCTCAGATCCTGTTTCGGGGGCTTCTACATGCTAGTGTTGCTCTCGCTATTAAATGCTCTGACCCTCCATCCCAGGTCAGTCAAATACTAGTGCTCATTGTTTGTGGAGATCATCTGGCAATCTAGAATAAAATAAAGCGGAAATGCCACTGTTTTTATTGAAGATTTGATGGATGACTAATAGCTTGTAGAAATATATTTGCCTTCACTTCCTAATGGTAGCACACTTGTGAAAATAGACATTATTACATGGAGCTCATAAATTCCAAGGGATCTCTTTCTCAAAGCAATATCCTTCCTATCACTCATGGAAATTAAGGATTTATAACAGTAAAAGTGTAAACTTTATAAAATAAACAATTAGTTCTGTGCTGTCTCTCAGAGCACCTGTAAGGGACCTCCAGATCATACCTGCAGAAGTTTTAAGTTGTGGGTTCTTTGTCAATATCCTCAAGAAGTTATTGAATTTTGCCTGTCCAGCTTCTGCAAGTTGCATTGGGAAAGAGGGATAAGCAATTATTACAAATTGTGAAATTCTTCCCTTCAATGCTTTGCAATTTATTACCAAAAATAAGAACATAAATTGAAATCAGATTGATCAAGGTCAAAACAAAATCCACTCTGAACAACTTTCAAAGATGCTCAAAAGAGAGTTTTTCATTTAATATCCCCCTTTCCATGAATAGCTCTTCCTTTATTCTATTGATTTCTCTTAAATCTTTTCTCTTGAAATACCATGCCAAAATATCTCTTCCAATTATCTAAAAAGTGTGGTTTCTCTGCCTAATACCATTCTGGTATTCCCAACATATGCTAATTCTCTTTCCCATTAACCCAATTAAGCATATTGTTAGAAGAAGGCTGGCATATTTATAACCTATTCTCAGACCATTAGGGATGAATTGAGATTTTCAGACAGTGTACTTTGACCAGAAAAAAATTCCCAAGTTTTGGAACAAAATTGTTGCTAACAATTTCTACAAGACTTTGAACTACTAATGTCAAAGCAAACTGGCGGTAGGTAATAGAAATTTAAGGTGGGCTGGATTTAGATCTCTTGTGGGCATAAAAGGACTTAAGACTGATGATGCACTTGACCCCTCCCTTAGACTCAGCCTGTTAAATTATTAAAATGTTAGGACAGCTACATCTCTCCTTGCAGCTTGTCCACCTACCTGTTATATTTGCTGACCTTAGTGCTTGGCCAATCACCTGGTTAGCCGTGGGCAGGTCTATAGTTCTGAGGGTTCCCATTTCATGTTTCAGTCGTTCTGCTTGGTGTTCCTTAATCAACTTGAGAGCTAGGATGCAGTCAAGCACAGCTAGAGAGGCAAGGATCAGCAATGTTATTTATATATATGCAGAAGAACAAGATTCTCATTTTGAATGAGCATTGCAGCCCACAAGTTTTGATAAACCTATAGGGAGTTATGGATAATTCTGTTGGTTGAGTGGAAGGGATTCCTATTTCTCAAAGATTGAAATAACTTCAGGGAACTATTCCAGAGCTGCTTTTTGGCAGTGGGCTTGGCCACAGTACAAAATACACGGATGGTGGTAGGGGGTAAGAATCCATTCTTCTTCACACTATGTCCATGACATCCATAAACATCATTCATCAAAGTTAAAGCTGTTCTTTAAATAGGTGTATAGATTAAATTCATTAAAGCCAATCTATCTTTTGCTAACCCATGCATAGGAAGCAAAATAGGTCTGAGCGGTTCTAATATTAGAAACAGCACCTTGTTTCCTTTTCTGGAAACTGTATATTATATTGCTCTAACTTATTGCTCTAAGGCAATTCTCTCTCTCTCTTTCTCTCTGTCCCCCCATTTCTCTCCCCCACCTCCACCCCCAGCCTAGTAACTGGTGCTATTAATCCCTTCCTAACGATGCCTGGAAGCTGTGAGAGTCTGGATGGGGGAAGAAGAGGTCTTGATTCAATCTTGGCAAGACCATGTGTTTTAAAGACCCTGGTTCTAGAGATTTTCCAACTAACTCTGTAGGGGTATGCTGCCCCAATCAGAGTTGGTGAACAGTTGAAAGGTCACCATGTTCAGGGGAGCTTTGGCAGATGTTTTGTGTGGCAGTTGTGCACAATAGGGAGGTCTTATTCAGAGTGACTCAAACCTTAAGTACTTCTGTTATGGATTACTATAATGCACTCCATATGGAGACATCCTTGAAGAGCATTCAAAAACCGTGGCTGTTCCTGAATGGAGCTATTTTGGTGTTTCTCATTATACCCATGTAAAATCATCACTCTGCAAGCTGTGCTGGCTCCCAGTGCAGGTTATCACTTAGTTATCACCTAGTCAGGTTAGTTGAGTGTTGCGATTCATGATATGCCAGGTTACTTGTAGGATAGGAGCACCTTTTTCCCATTGTTTCTGCTTACCCCACTACATCTAGCAAAGACATACTTCAGGTTCTTCTATCAATGTTTCTTGATAGACCCTGGAGTCTTGTCTTCTTGGTGGCCACACCTATCCTATGGAATATCATCCTCCTAGAGATTTGGATGGTCCAAAGCCTTTTACACTTTTCTAAGGCATTGAAGAACTAACTGTTTTCATAGGCATTTGGGTCAGGTTAGTTGAGTGTTGTGATTGTTGATGTTTTTCTTTTTCTCCCTGTGAGTGGGATTATTGTGTTATATCATTAGATGTCTAGGGTTATATAGAGTAAGAGTTTGTTTTTTAAATCCTTGTATGCAGTGGTGGGATTCAAATAATTTAACAACTGTTTCTCTGCCCTAATGACCTATTATTTAATGATAAATAAAAAAAGGACTGATTGAGTACATATTATCAGCTGATGTGGTGCATATAAATCCCACAAGAAAGAGCTCACACAACATAACACATAACATAACACATTCCTAAAACTTTACCAGTATAATTTTTTAACCGTCTAGTTTCCTTCATAGCTAATATCAGTTCTTTAACATCCACGGTCTCACCAGCCACTAAAAGAAAAAAAAAGGACACCATTAAATGTTATTAGATCAACCAAATGCGCTATTAATATTGTTGCAACATAATGAATCATAGATAATAACATCACATAAAATGGCAGATTGTTTGCCATATATGTTACATTCAGGAAATCAGCTCAGAAATACAGGAAAGACAGTAGTTTAAAAATATACAATATATTATATTTTCACCAGAAATAGTTTAATAAAGGGTTAGATGATAACCCATATTCCTTGGCCAGGAATTTCTAAGAAAGTGTAACTGATCAAATGAAGCAAAGGTGAAACTAGGAAGTTACAATCTGCCCCCTTCCCCCAAAAAACAGGTTGAGCCCTACAGTGCAGGTGTGATGACACTGGAAGTCTATTTCCAAATGGAAAACCTCAAACTTACTTGCTTACTTCCATTTCTATGCCATCAATTCTTCAGTATTCAAGTTTCAATAGCACCAAATGGTCACACAAAGGGCAGAACAAACAGAATCAAAATGCTACAGAGAGAAAATTGCTCACTATTCTTCAGAGACTCTTGGGAACAAGAGCAACACAATTCTGAGCCACCAGACTTTTTCAAGGTTGTATACAACAGATATCTTGGGTTTTATTGCTATTTTTTCTTTGCTAGCTAGCACTGTAGTAATGTTGGATTTCTTTTAGCCTGTTGTTAATTTCTTGGGGTCAGGAAAAAGCCAAAAGGCTTTTTAGGTTGGTTGACATGCTTGGAACTTGGAGAACATGATGCAGATAATCTCACCCAATTGATGGAGAGTGCTTTGTCATTCAGAAAAAGGCCATTGTGGGAATGGGAACACAAGGAGGTTTCTGCCTACCAGCAGCATCTTTAGCATTGCAGGATAGGGTTAGTTTATATCCTAGTTAGTTTACATTGGCTTTTTCCTCTAAGGAGATATACTAGGTAATCTGAGTCTTTTTCGAGGCAAATTGAATCCACTATTTTTATTTTCTAAGAATGCTCATTGAACCTAAATCAAAAGTGAGTTTTTTTGTTTTATTTATTTTTTCATAAAATAATACCTGTGGTGAGTGCTTTGCATTATAGTATATTGGGGAGAAACTCTGTCTCTTTCTGTCTCTATCTCTGTCTCTGTCTCTCTGTGTATGTGTATGCATATGTGTATGCGTATGAGTATTCATCTGTGTATGCAGTGGTGGGATTCAGCCAGTTTGTGCCACTTTGGGAGAACCGGTTGTTAACTTTCTGAGCAGTTTGGTGAACTGGTTGTTGGAAGAAATCATTAGGGCAGAGAACTGGTTGTTAAATTACTTGAATCCCACCACTGTGTGCATTGTATGTGTATGTGTAACGAGTCTCACAGATCAAGAAAATATTTGTAAGTCATTAGTTCCTTTGTGAGGTAACTTGGAATTCCAGTATTAAAAAAGGCTCAAAATATAAATGAAATCCACCATGCCTATGTACAATTGATCAAATCAGTTGATCCATAATTATTTTTCCATGTATTCCAATAGTCCTTTCGAAAGGACTATTTCAACTCCAGTTTCTCTAGTGGATTCCTACCACACTCCTTCTTCTGAGCAAGATGTCCACCAGGTATTCCCAAAAACAGCAGGAGCAAAATTCTCACCAGAATCTGATGAAGTCTCAGTGACCTGCATTAATTCTGACTTGGTTAAATGAATTCCAATATTATTGAAGGAGTTCTCCACTTCAGAAACATTCAGCTCTGTTTCCTTGAACTGGTTAATAATCTCAATGATATCATTAAGAACTATGAAGAGGATAAAGGAAGAAATAAGATTAGATTTAAAAATATTTGCTTTTCTATCACTGGTTTACTGTATTTTTCCTATGACATTGTCTCCTATCACTGTATGTATTTTACAGCCACTAAAATTTAAACCCAACAATTCATATTTCACACTATGAAAAGCTGAATTTATAACTGTAACGATACAAAGAGATAATCTTGGAAGAACTATACAGCAACAGGTTTTTTAGCTTGGGAAATAGCAAAAATATTAAAAAGACTCTTAGTCAGGCTCCTCCTTAATTCCTCTAGTTGTAAGAGGGAGGGAAGAAAAAACATTTTTAGGCTTCCAACATTCTGTTACAATGATCTATATCGATAAAATAGAGTTTCAGTGATTTTTGAGGAGACTGTTTTCTGACCTGGCCTAAATGTACATGACATGATATTATTTGATTGAAAATTATTTTCATAATCTGTCTTAGTTTACTTGTGACTAACACATCTCATTAAATCTTTCCTGGTTTATTTATACTTATAACAATTAATTAAGTTTCAACAGTCAAGAATCCCACTTCTAATTTTGGTAATAATCTTGCCCTCTCTTGGGCATATTTCAAAGAAATCTATGCTTTAGATTCAAAAGCAAAATATATTTTCAGACTCCATGCTGATAATAATCATGGAGTGCAAGTTCTGCAAACGCTTCATCCAGATCAGTGACCGTCAGGCCTGATTCATCTTAAATTTTCAAGACGATAGAGGCACAGTTTGGAAGAAGATATGACATTTTCAGCAACTTCCAGAGAAGCAGTGGTCTTCATATTCACTCAAACTTTCAGAAACAAAATCATGCAAGATAACTTTGTCAATAAACTCAGATACTAAGACTGACCACTAAAGTGTGACAGCATTCAACCACCATCACTTGACTTGTGTTCCTCATTAGTGTGACTCAAAAGTCTGCACACTAGTTTGTATTGTCAGAAATATAGTTTGTGCCATCATGTCAATGTAACTGACAATGCAACATGTTGATATATCTTCTCCAAGAAGATCTGTCCCAGCTTGGTCCTTTTTGTTCTGCATGGATGCGCCGTGCAGAATTGGTAAAATAAGAAACAACTGTCCTTTAGGAAAGCAGTGAAAATCTGTCTTTCCCCCAGATGTTGATGAAGTTGGCATAGAGTGATTGGTAGGAATAATAATAATAACAACAACAACAACAACAACAACAACAACCACCTCAACAAAATTCATTGTTTTAAGTGGTCTCTTTAGTATATTGTGTTTCTATTTTTTCACTATTCAATGTTCCCCTTCTGGGAAGCTATATAAGTAATAAATAAAAAAGGTGGATTAGAGTAGTGGTATGGCCACTCAATACCATTTTTTTCCTTTGCTATTTCCACTGTTTCAATTCACTCACCTTCAATGTCTGAAAAGCGTTGTTGTTTGAAAATCTTCTGTATGACTTGCCCAATGTCAACTTTTCCTTCTTCTGCAAAATGAATACAGTTAATCAGCAGCTGCATAACCCCCCCTCCTTTATATAGGATGGGAGAATAATGAAATTCCCACAGTAGTGGAGTGGATTGTAAAAATGTCAGAACTGGCAGAACTGGCAAAACTGACTAATTTGGTCAGAGAACAACCAACAAAAACTGTTTGGAAAGACTGAAAACTTTATACTGACCTTTTGCTGAAAGAAGAAAAAATGAATTGATATTTATGGATTTGGAAACTAAGAGATATGTGGATTAAACAAGGACTAAAGGGATTTCTAAAATATTTAAGAGGGGAGAGGACAATAAGAATGTAATTATCAATTTGAAAGAAGGTTGGAAGTCATATATTTCTTATTTCTTGCACATTTCTGTTTTTCCTTTTTCTCCCTTTTTGGTTTGTCTTTTATGTCTGTTATGGGAATTCATACAATTATAAATAAACAGGTATTTTCCTTTATATAACTGGTTCATAGAAGGTTATCTTGTTTGTTTGAGATCAATATCCAGTGGCATCCACAAATGAGAGTCAAGGTGGGTTAATGTCAGGCATAAAACACTAGGCCCACATATGGAGATTTAATTAAAGTAATTTATTGCTGAAAGCCTATGCAAATGAATCTTCTCAACTAATGATTGGTAATTGCTTAGAGTTAGATAAGAGCCAATGACTCTTAAGGTGAATTGGACTTAGTTCTCTAGGTTCATTTTCCCCCTTTCATTGTCCCCAAGTTCTGCCATTCCTTTTCCTACAGTTAAGTCACAAAAACATCACCTTGGCATTGTAGTGTGAGCTCTGCCTCTTTTCTATACAGATTACAATGCCACATTATTATTATTATTTTATTATTATTATTATTGGATTTATATGCCACCCTCTCTCCAAAGGACTTAGGGTGGCTCACATCAAATGAAACAAATCCCAATAAATACAGATTAAAACACACTAAAACAGACTAAAACCAATTTAAAACAATAGACCCCATCAATCCTGGCTAGGGCATTCAAACAGCCAGGTCTTAAGCTCACAGCGGAAGGTACGAAGGTCGAGGGCCAACTGAAGACCCATGGGAAGTTGATTCCAAAGGTCACAGAGAAGGCTCTGGCCCTAGGGGTTGCCAGTCAACATTGTCTAGTTGACAGTACCCTGAGTAGGCCCTCTCTGTGGGAACACACTGGGCGATGGGAAGTCAATGCTGGTTGGAGGTGATCCGACAGATATTCTGGACCTAAGCCATAAAGGGCTTTATAGGTTAACACCAGCACCTTGAATCTCACCCAGAGGGCAACTGGCAACCAATGCAAGTCGTGCAGGAGAGGTGTAACATGGGAGTATTGGGATCCTCCCATTACAACCCGCGTGGCCCCATGCCTCCCAAGGATATGCTTTTTTGCTACATTATTTTTAAATTTTATTTTTCACATTTCTATCCCTCCACAATCCAAAGACTCTTACCAGGATAGAGGAAGTATATAGCAAAAGCAGCAGACACCTCTGGACCACAGATTCTAGCCTACAGCCTTCAGATTTTCTGGTGATCTGCCATTCTGGTATTAACTAAGTCCAAACATCTATAACCTTTCTATAATGAGTCAGAAAGAGTCAATAATGCTGGAATGTTAAAAACAAATCCAGAAGACAATGGCGAACACTTTCTGTATGTTTATAGAAAACTATATGTATGTATCCATAAAATCATCGAGAGATACTTGGGTTACAGAAATCTTTACCTTAAGAGAGATGCTTTCAGAAGAGATCACTTTCTTTTTCCTGGTAGCACCAAAAATTTGAGAAGAGTGATTCTAGCAATACTTACTGTCAACTGGAATCATCTGAATTAGATCCTCGTACTCCTGTGGGTATAAATGAATGCCCATCTTCTGAAGGGTGGTTTTGAGGTCCTTCAGAGAAACTTTGTTCTCTTTAATATTGTTGACTGCTTGAATGGTATCTTTCATCACTGAGGGGTAAAACAAAGTTACATTTTATTTTAGGGAGTTATCAGTAAGTATATCTACAGTATTATTTTGGATGAAATGCTACAAACTGAATTCTGGACTTAATCATGATTCAGGACCCTCCATATAATGAGTTAGAATACTTCACCACATCCTGATTTGCATGCGGAGCAAATTGGTTTAGAATAAGTACTGTGTTTATTAGAAAGGAAGTGGACTCTTAGAAGACCCCCCCCCCCAAGATAATAACTAGTACAATAAGCAAGAGAGGAAGAATATTGACATTTTTTAATTCTGGTATTGAAGAAGTCTCCTGAGATACAAACAAATGGATCACTAAACAAATGAACCCAGAATTTTCACTTAAGGCCTAAATGACCAAGTTCAAATTATCCCACTTTGGACACAGTATATGAAGATCTAGCTCTCTGAAGGACTCTAATGCTGGGAAAGATGGAAGGAAAGAGAACAAGAGGACAACCAGCAGCAGATGGATGGAGTCAGTTATAGTAGTGATAAATGCTCCTTTGGAAGATTTGAAAAAACAGGTTAGGGTTCATCATGGGGAAAATCAATCTATATGGTCACTAAGATTCAAGATAAGACAGGTTATCAGGAAAAAAATTACGGCTTATCTTCAGATATTAAGACCAGTGTGATAATTTTTCAAGGGCTGGAAAATCTGGTGTTAGACTTTTACTTGTCCCCCTTCCCCCCATCATCTCCTGTTTTCCTTCTTCACATTGAAAATAGTGTTTTTCAATTTGTGTTGAACTGATTTGCCTACTGCACTTCATTTCATTATTGGCAGATATAACTTCTCTAGCTATTGGTAGCTATGATGCACTATATGCCAACAACATTAATTCCCACTGATCATTGCCATCCATGGCCATTCTGTCCTGAGCTGCCAAGATGTTTGGTTCTGAAAGGACCTTGATTGCTTTTTTACTATTTCTGAATTCCATTCTAATGGAATTCAGCAGATTTAAAAAATAAAAAATAAAACCATTTTTTAAATTGAGCTATTGTTTTTTTCCTCTTTTCACAAGTTCAATGATAGAAGCAGAAGTGGTACTTTTTTTAAAGAATAAAAAAAAACCAATGTGAAATTGGCCAGAATTTTGCCAGTTTCATTTTCCATCCAAAATAATAAGAAAAATGGTAAAAATAGGGATTTTCTTTCCTTTTTTAAGATTCCAGACCATTGACAGATGTACCACTACAAGTTCCAGTCTGGGTTTTCTATATTTTAAAGCTTCATAGTCTTCCATTAAAAATTTGTTTCACTTTTGGATCAATCTTTTTCCATGTATTAATTCGCGGCTTTTTAGTATTTTGGAGAGTCTTTTGTTGTTTGGGGTTTTTTTTAGAAAAATTCTTTTGTTGGATTTAGATCTCTAGTATAGAAGTTGAAAGCTGTTTCACCCAGTTTCAACCCTCTATCCATGAACCTCTCCAGCTCATAATCTTCTTGTCCCGTTTGTCACAGCTTTGGTCTTGCCAAAATGGCTGTTGTCTCTGCTGCTGATCAAGAGGGTTTCTTTGGAAATTGCTTTTCCTCACAATCTACAAGGCATCCCTCCTTTCTTCACTAGCCTCCAGGATGGCTTTGACCCCGTAGGGTCTCCTGGTAACCCATATCTCCTTCGCTAACCCATATCTGTCCAGTTCTGATGCCAACCGGTGAATCCCAGTTAATGAATCTTTCCATACACTGACACACTCCTTCCCCAAATAAAAGTTATCCTTTTTTCAAGATAATTTGTATTCCTAACACATCAATCTTACAATAGGTTGCATCTTGTCTATTACTCTCCATTATCAGAATAACTGATAATTAAGATCCCTCAAAAGAAAAACTGGGAGATATTGCAGGAAGGCATTATCAATATCCACTCTTTTTTGTTTCTAACTTCTTAATCACTGATTCTCATCGTTGCCTCACTAGGAACTTCTTGCACTTTGCACTTTGATTCATTAATGAATGACCTGCCTGCTGTTCATAAAAAGGAAAAAAAGAGAAAGAAATATTTCTGACAACTCCCTTATCTTAGGCCAATCATTGGTCAGTTTGTATATCATTATATTTTTCCAGTGGAAAAATTTTTTCCCTGAGATGGCCAATTGCAACAGAAATTTATATGTATATATATGTATATGTCAAAAGTAGATATTAAAAAAACTTGAGAAGGCTAAAATATATTCTGTCCTCCATGAGACAGTAATGCTTTTAGTAGTAATGCTTTTACCCCAGCAAATCCATAACTTCAGGAAGACTTGGAGGTAGTTGTTGGTCAGACAAGAGTTGGCTTCAGAAGACTTTTTATTTGAGAAATCAGCATTGCTGGTAAAATGTCTTAAGCCAATAAATCTTGAGAGAATTGTAAAATTGATGACTTTCTGACTGTCATTAATTACACTTGTGTACTTTTCAACAAGCTTAGCTGCAAAGGACATCAACTACTAGATATGGAATTGGCACACAGTCATCCAATGAGAAAGCAAACTGTATACTGTATATCTAAAGAAAACTCTTTATATAGTTTATTTATATTAAATATTATTGAGATATATCTTTCACATATCTAAATATTAAAGGATTCAGTACCAATACAGAAGGGATATTCCTTACATGAATGAGTAATATTTTCAGCTACTGTATTGGCATCAACTCCAATTTGGAGCAGTTAATAGAATATCCTGCTATTTTGCTAAATATCATTTATATCCATACTGGAATAGTAGTGTGAGGTTTAGAAATAAATAGAAGAATATCAAAAACTATTACCTGCAAATAGAACCAGTTAATGTTTAACTAAATTATATACTACTCTGTAAATCTCTCCATGTTGTCTAATAATACAAGCCAGGGGTTCCATACAAACATTAAAAGTAAGACTGAAGTAGACATACTTGTCCAATTCTCCTAAATAATGAGGAAGTAGCTGAAAATATGCCACTCACCATTAATTTAGATGTGAGAAACTCATAACATTTTGATCTGTTTTATAAATTTCAAATAAAATCCAAACTTATTTAATATAGCAAACATGTACGGCCTATATATTTTTTTCAAAGGGTTTTTCAGTGTCTAACAACAAGGTTACAAATTAGTCTTCATTTTTATACAAGGCTATTACATCTCCAACTAACTTATTTTCTGTTGCTTGCCTAGTTTTTACAAACCCCGCTTGATCATTTTTAATAACAGTAGCACTTGCTGTACACATTTTCTAGCAGTGTTCCTAAGAGCTTTGTATCAACATTAATCAGTCAAATTGGATCATAATTAGCACATTGGATATGATCTTTTTCTGATTTTGGTATAACTGTATCAATAAACTTGATTAAATGCCTGTGGGGATAATCCCTGATTAAGTATCATCATACAATTGTAGGGCATATATACAATGTAAGCTCCATACAGTGCAAGAAATTTATTAAAACGATTGTGTAGGAAGGCTGAAGGTCTCAGCTACATCTCCATCCCTCTCTTTCTCAAAGATCAGTCTAACTTACCTGACAGTTCTTTAAATTGGGGACTGCGGGTAAGAATTTCAATGAAGTCTTTCACAATTATCTTTCCATTACCTACAAGACAAAAGTAAGATAGATGATAGACTGATAGGCAGGTAGACAGATGATAGCTCCATAAATAGATAGGGCATACTTTTGAAAATAAAGGGCAAGGAGAAGGGAGGCCAATGGAAGAAATATAGGCCTTTTACAGCTGAGATCTCTGATATTTAATTTAGGAAAAAAGACTTTTCCTTAGACCGTAATAGAACAGGATACTTTGCCAATGTAGTAGATTGTCAATGCAGTAATAAACCAGACAAATAAAAAAAGCTAATGAATGTTCCTTTGTGGCATTTTTCAAAGTCTAGGGATTTTATAAGGGCACTTAATCTTAAATATTCTTAGCAGGGGTGAAATGCTCCCGGTTTGGACCGGCTCGGGCGAGTAGGTAGCGATAGCAGTGGGCAGTTCAGAGAACTGGTAGCAAAAATCTCTGCCCCCGCACCCCATGCCCAGCTGAGCTGCGCGATCATCAGAGCCTTTTTTTTCTTTTAAATGGCTCTGACGAGCCAAGCTCTGACAATCCAAGCTGTTTTTTTCTTTTAAATGGCTTTGATGATCCCAGCTGAGTTGCCTGCTAACCGGTAGCAAAAATCCCTATTCACTGGGTTTGATTTCACCTATAAAAAGGACTATCTTTCAGGAAGGAAGAGGTTCTCAACCTCATGTGAACTTTTGAAGTATTTATCCCCAACATTAAGAATAGTATGGGGAAAATACCCAGGCCCACCATCTACATTTTAAACAACGTAATAGAAAAGCCTTAATCATTAATATTAGAATGGGTTGCTGGGATGTCAACATTTGGGATTATTGAAGCACTATGCCATTGTCATCTCAGAAGCTTGTGTAGAACAATTCAATAGTTCTTTGTTACAGGTAGACTTTGTTTAATGACTGTTCCATTTAGTGTTTGTTCAAAGTTTACAATGGTACTGAAAAGGTAACTTTATGACCAGTCCTTGCACTGACAACTGTCACAGCATCCCCATAGTCATATAATTAAAATTTGAACATTTTGCAACCATGGGATATTTAAGACCATTGCAGTCATGTGATTGCCATTTGTACACTTCATAGCTGGTTTCCAACAAGCAAAAACAACGGAGAAACCAGCAATAAAATCACACATGCAGTCTCACCTAATGAGCATGGCAGAAGTGAGCCCATTGCAATCATATGATTCCATACTTAATGATCTTAGTGATGAAGTTGCCAGTCCCAACTATGGTAATTAAGAGAGGACTATCCATACAATGTCTGCTAGGTATTCTAGCGATATGGATGAAAAATAATTTATTTTGTACTGACCATCAATAGCAACCTGTTGTAGGGTTTCTTCTAATTCATTTTCATGTAGCTGGATACCCATATTTCTAATAAAGGAAGGAAGATCATGCAGAACCATCTTGTCTTCTTGTATCTGGTCAATGGCTTGAATGGTGTGTTTCAAAACTGCAAAATTTCAAACATGTCCACGTCTTGTCACTAAATGCTATCTATGCTGCCACCAAAGATGCAGAAAATTAAAGACTACATAAACAATTGATAAAAATCTTTCAGTTTTGCTGGCTAAGAATCAGAGGAGCAATTTGGGTGTGTGTGTGTGAAGTGAGCCATTCCGCAGTTTATGTTGTCCCAGATCCATCAAGTTGTACAATTCAGATGCTACCTTTTGTCTTAGCTGAAATGTGAGTTTCCAGCCCTTTCTCATCCTGAGAAGAAAAAAAGATCTTCCCTCAAGGAGGCTCCTTTGTAGAAATTTCACTCTGATAGTGGCACCCTACATTGGAGGTGGATGATAGGTTAAGAGAAAAGACCTCACGACTGTGCTGTCTGTCCCCGAGGTTTTTAGTCTTTATTTAATTCTTACTAATTTAACTGTTTTATATTTATCTGTTTTCATTTTGTAAGCTCCCCAGAGGTGTTTTAACTGTGAGATGGGTGACATATAAATTTAATAAATAAATACATTTCTGCAAACATTCCCTTTTTCTTGTTTTTGGCAGCTGCTACTATCTCCTATCCTCATGCTTGCTTTCGAATGAGGGTACAAAGAAATAACTTTAAAAATTAATCTTATAAAAAAATCAGCATGAGAGAGGAAGAGAGGGAGTAGCTGTTACTAATGACAATAGCCATTGAGAAATTGTTGGAAAAATCTCCCAGCAGAAATGTGGGTTGAAAACATTGTATCCTAACAATTTGTGGAATTTTAAGGGGCACGAACCTCTAGTGCCTTTGATAAGTGAGACGTTTTGAATTATCTTGATCTAAAAATATTTTTTTGCCTTGGAAATTCTTTTCTTTTCTCATGTTAGAATTCTAATGTGATGGGGAGCTCTTGGAGCTGAAACATATAACTCTTCTAATTTTTTAAATCAAGAGCATTTAATTTAATTGATGACAATCAGTGTGGTTGATTGAAAAGGTCAAGAGGTTGCAACTGTTCACTCACTGCCTCTCACCTTTATGGGTGTCACTTGGAGCAGGGGTCACCAACCTTTCGGACCTCAGGGACCAGTAAATTCATAATTTTAAATTCTGTGGACCACTAATATGATCTGCCTAATGACCGGTTGAGTGGGCATGGCTAGGTGGACATGTGACTGAATGGGCATGGCCAACTGAATGTCATTCACATCAAGGAGCACCTTGCCATCCTCTACTCACCCCTCCCCTCCCCTCCACTCCTCATGTGCCTGCCCGGGTTCCTTAGGACCCCAACAGGAAGCAATTGTTGGAGCTAAGCAGCCACCATGAGAAAGAATTGGCAAAACAGCTGGCTCAGTTCAAATTGGATCTGATCAAGAAGGAGGCTCAGCAGAAGGACCTCATTGAGGACTATGAGAATAGGCTTTCCAAGCAGAGGGAAGACCTGTGGGAGTGCAAGGCCAGTTACCGGCACCTGGAGGCTCAGTGGGCTGAGATGGTCAGCTAGTTCCAGGCTATGATGCAGTCCCACTGGAACAAGGCCCTCTGGCTCTTCGCTACCAGCAGCACTTCAAAGTGCTTCAAAGGCCTGCACCAGGAGGCTGAAGCAGACCCCAAGGTGGAATTTCTCCTCCCCTCTGACCTGCACAAAAAGACCTTGAAGGGGGAAACTCTCTGCAGCAACACAAACGTTCATTGCATGTATCCGACCCAGGGGCCATAGTTTGAGGATCCCTGATTTAGTGCAATATAAAAAAATGCAAATAATTTTTCTGTGGACCACCAAATTTTTCTCGTGGTCCACCAGTGGTCCACGAACCACCACTTGGTGACCACTAACACGGAGTACTTAAAAAGAGGCAAGGTTCAATCAGATGGTTATAGCCACTATTTTGACTTTGTGACCCTGCCTTGTGGATGCACCAGAGTGGGATAAAACTCTACCTGGTCTGGTTTTAGATTTAATCTAGTACAAAAATCGAGACTGAAGTAAAAATCTACCATATCCCTTCCCAGAAAACAGTGTTTTGTTTAC
This sequence comes from Coluber constrictor foxii, assembly GCA_038048745.1. Lineage (NCBI taxonomy): Eukaryota > Metazoa > Chordata > Lepidosauria > Squamata > Colubridae > Coluber > Coluber constrictor. The sequence goes on from CM075961.1 coordinate 81,402,650, forward strand.
TCACTTGCATATTCACGCAAGAAATACATTTTCTCCATTACGGATATGAAGCTGTTGAACATCACTGTCCCGTCTTCTGCAATGGCAATTTGCAAACATGTTACAATTTTACTGGGATTTATATATAATACAGTTGATCCTTAGAGGAGGTCTTCAAATGATTACTAGATTCTAAATTGTATCAATCTAAGCCAATATGAAAACAAGTCATAACCTTTGGGAACTGCAGTCCAATGTTATTCTCCAAATAACATAGCTATTTGTACAGTTTCATAACTCTATATTGGTCAAGGATATTTATAGCCACATGCAAAAGTTTAGCCCCACCCTTTAGTTAGAAATACAGCCTTTTTTTTTTACAAATTCACACAAAAGCCATGATTATATAAGGCTTCTGCTGGTACTCTTGGGCTAGATCAGAATAAAAGATAGCACAATCATAAACCTGGTCCATCACCCACTGACTAAGATGTAACCCAAAAAGAACCGAAGAGACTCACTTGCCACATCTACATTCTTTAGCATTTGCTGGAATTCTGCGTCATTCATGGTGATTCCCAGTTTGTTCAGGACGGAGTACAGATCATGACTTTTGATGCTATCTTCCATAAGCATTTGGGTGACATCGAAGATATTCTGTAGGGCTGAAAAAACATGCCAGTTTGGGGCAAAATACATGTTACATAGAGATATGTGTTGAAACAATCTGAAACTTCTGATGTATCATATTAACTCTCTTGTATTGGTACTTTCTGTATCTGTAGTTGGAAGCTGAACCTTAGAGAGAGATAAAGGAACGGAGAGTGCATGACTTGGGTGGACAATGTAGGCAACTAACCAACAAGACAATGCTGATGTCAGCTACTTTAGTAAAACAGATGGAAAAAACTTAAAAGACGTGGATTATTCTTACACTCATTTCAGCAGAAAGCACTCAGAAACAGATTTAACTGCAATTGCCCAGGCTGTCTGGGATATATGGAATCTCATTGTTGCTAACTATTCTTGTTCTTGCTTCTTATATTACAACAAAAGCCTATTGCACAGAAAAGAAGCAGATTAGACATTCCTCTTCAATTGATATCATGTAATACAGGGGTGTCAAACTCGCAGCCGGCAGACCGGTTGTGCCACACGCTAGCCACGCCCACCCCCATTTTAGCGAAGGGGGGAAAAGTTGCGGTATGTCACCTGAATGACAATGTGATGATGCAAGTTTGACACCCCTGATCTACTAAGTTTTGCTCTTAAATTATTATTTAAAAACAAGCGAACAAGTGAAAAAAATGGGAATCCATAGCTGGTAACCTACAAATTACACACATACCAACTTCTTTCAGGCTGCTTCATGGGCCATTAAGATGACAATGTAAAAAGTCATCTGGTCTCATTTTTTTCAGTAGCAGCTGACTTTTATGTAACCTACTAAACTTAGGTCAGCACAGGGACATAAGCATCAGGGATACATTGGAAACAATGACCATCATGCATTAAATTAAAAAGTCAGACATTGGTAGCTTTTTCAACTAGTCCTCTCTCCCAGTGTCTGTTCATAGGCCAGGATGGCAATCTCCAGGACTATTATGGATGCGTATATCTTTATGACTTGCTCCTATTACTTCATATAAAGCAAAAGTAGAGCTTATATTTGAATATGTTTTACTCAGCTGATTCTGAATATGGCCAACTTTTTTTTCTCCTTCAATATATCCTTCAATATATATATAAAGGATGGCATTTTCCAGCCTTGGCAATCTTAAAATATGTGGACTTCATGCTAGCTGGAGAATTCTGGGAATTGAAATCCATACATCTTAAGGTTGCCAAAGGTGGAAAACACTGTTTTTTTTTAATAATGGTGAAAACCAACTAAGCAAGATGCTATAAACAAGCCAGATTCGTTGTTTGGCATAATAGCTTATCCATCCAGTATCAAATCTGGATGTTAGGCATCTTTTTGTTCTCTGGCTCATGGTTTGAAAGTAGAAAGTTACAACTTAGAAAGGCCTCCTTCCTTCTGCTTTGACAAACTTTCCAATAATGTGAGCAAACAAAAACATATCTGACATGAAAGAAAAACCCTTATTCCTAAATGCATATTTGGCCTCATGTTTGGTTCATCCCACTAGGGAGCTAGTTTCACTGTTGCTTTCTTAGTTTTTCTCTTAAGCATCATAAAAGCTGGTCATTTATCCCAAGCCTATCAAGAGTGCCAATCCTATTGGGATATGAAGAATCTAGCAAAGTACTCTGGACACGTTTGCAATTTCTATGTGAGATAAGCAGCATTCCACACAACAGATGCCCACTTGGCTGTCATCATAGTGACTGCTTACCATCAGAATGCTTGGTCATGTCCTACTCACTGTCATTAATAGGCAGTGAGGCTGATGATAAAGGATCGTGTGGCTCCAGTTCAATCCCTTCACAGAAAAGAAATCAAACAAAAAGTCTGCAGAATTGCTATCTGAAGAGCTTTCCCATCTGGGCTTTCTTAAATGACTGACTAGAAATCTGAGAAAGTACAAATAATCCTCAATCTACAACCATTTGTTTAGTGACCATTTGAAGTTGCAACAGCACTGAAAAATGTGACTCACTATCATTTTTCACACTTGCAACCACTGCAGCATTCCCATGGTCACTTGATCAAAATTTGGATGCTTGGCAACTGCTTCTTATTTATGACAGTTGCAGTGTCCCAGGGTCATGCAATCACCTTTTGCGAACTTCTGACAAGTAAAGTCAATGGAGAAGCCAGATTCACTTAACCATTATATTATTAACTTAAGAACTGCAGTGATTCTCTTAATAACTGCAGCAAGAAAGACTGTAAAGGGGGGAAAAACTCACTAAACAACTGTCTCATTTAGCAACAGAAATCTTGGGCTCAACTGTGGTCGTAGGTTGAGGACTACCTGTATCAGAGGCCAATTAATAAGACAAGAATATAGTTTAGTATGAAATCAGTTAGCTAGGAGGCGTCAGATAAATTTGGTTAAAAATTGTTTGGAACTTTAAAAGGGTTTTGCTCATGCTTTCATGGGTTGTTCTAAGGAAGCTTTTGCCAATGTGATACTCTCAGATTTGTTACATGACTGGAAATGTTGGATGTTGCAGTCTCAAAATATCTAAAAGGTGCAAGTTGAGGAAGATTGCTTTAGAGGCATCTACTTTATTGGTCTTCATGATGGATGCATCATGTAGAGTGTAACCATGATAGATAATCAAAAACATAAACTAGTTTGCACATTCTGACCGAGGTTGACTCAGCCTTCCATTCTTCTGAGGTGGGTATAATGAGGACCCAGATTGTTGAGGGCAATATGCTGACTCTAAACCGCTTATAGAGGGCTGTAAAGCACTATGAAGCAGTATATAAGTCTAAGTGCTATTGCTATTGCTAAATCTCAACGCTTATCCAACAAGACAATCATTAGAATTTCTTAATGTTCAGAAGAGTGTAGAACATACCAATGCCATTGATCCTTTGGTTTGATAAAACAAATAAACTGAATGGACTCATTACACGCATGAATAATCTAATACTATTATTCTTTAGTCCTCTACATCTTATGAGTAACACTATCCAAGGTGTGGTTCTACCTAACATTTGGGAATGATTGCTCAAAGGAGAAAATTGCATAAGTCATCCTGCATAAGATTTCTCATTGAAAAGCCTGAATATCAGAGATAAGAATATAGAAGACAAAAATGGAATACTGAATCAGTGGCCATGGTTTTAGAGAGAATTATAGGGGTTGTAGTTCAATACATTTGAAGCTCATATAGAAGACTACATAGGATAGACCAGAGTAAAAAGCAAGCTGATATATGCAGGGAGAACCATTGAGTTGTCAAGGATAAAGCAATGCAAAATCCTGATAGAATTCTAGCTCTACAATCTTAAATAGGTCTCCATAAAAGCCTCTAACTTCAGCTGGTCCTGATGTTATCTAAAATGCATTAGACTCACCTTTCCTCTCCCTGCCAAATCCCTAGTAATCAAGCAGAGGAAACACTACCTCAGACACTAGCTGTTCTTGGAGGTGGTTCCCTGGCATTCATTAGAAGACAAATATCTGACTTATTCACCACATTTCAATGATCCAAAACATGGAAGCTCAGGTGTATATTACATTAAATGTACAACATTTCAAAACCCACCTTCCTGAAATGATAGATCTTCTGTAAGTTCCCTATCTTCACTTTCAGCTTTCATAGCATCGGTTTCCTGTTTGTCTTCATCAAGTTCATGCCTAGCTGGGAGGTCCTCTTGGAAGGAAAGCTTCTTCTTTTTCTTCTTCTTTTTCTGCTTTATGCTTTCACTGCTAAGGCTTGCATGAGGAACTAAAGAAAAATCAGGTTGTACTGGGGGCTTTTTCAATGGCCATCTTAACTTTGTCTGAGAGGTAATCATTTTACTTTCTCCAAGTGGGAGAGTGGAACTTAATGGAAACAGTGTGTCATGACTTGTATAGCCATATTTTGATTTAACTTTTGGCCATTCTGTGCTTTGGTCTTTTTTGTCCTTTTCGTCCACAGAAACTGCATCTGTTGCTTTGCTGGTTTGCTTTAGCCCAACAGATTTCTGAAATTTATTTGCTTTCTTCTCCAGGCTGTCAATAGTGAGCTCTTCACCTGGTTCATATAATCCAATCAAGTGAGCATAATCAAGTGGTATCCCCTTATCAAGAAAAATATTTCTTCTCCATTCAACTTCAGAATCATCCATAGTAGGAAAGTCTTGACAAGATCCTCTCTCCAAAATACCATAATCATCTATAAGTGATATGTGGAAAAAATAATGAGATTATTAACCATTGTGCATCTGAAGCTGAAATAAGGAACCTCTATAAAAGTGCTATCTGCATTCTTACTGCCAGATAACAATATTTTACACAATGATTCCCAGAGGTATTGTTACCAGTATAATAAAAAGAAAATTACAATTGTATTGTGAATCCAAGGTACCCATCATTCTTCATGCAGGAACAACTTAAATGACTTATCTCCAAGAAGTACTATATATTTCCTGATTTTGTCTAAGAATCTTTGCTTTTAGCCAATTATCTCCTTCCCTATGATTCATAAATAAAACACAGAAGGATGAGCTTCTCTAAAGATAGGACATTCTAAGAACCATCAAATAAACTAAAAAAAGAGAGAAGTAAAGTATAAAATAGTAAGTAAGTATATCATAACTTTTTGAATTTTAGAAATAATACAAATAGAATTTTTTTCATAGTACATCTATTTTTTTCATACCAGTTTAACATAGCATCCGCTGTAAATAATTACAACAACCCAAAAGTAACTTGCAGGAACCAGACAGAATAGGCTAGACCAGGGGTTCCCAAGTCCAGGCCATGAACTAGTGCCAGTCTGTGGCCTGTTAGGAACTGTGCTGCGCACAAGGCGGGTGAGCAAACAAAGCTTCATCTGCACAAGCGCGGTATCTAGGTTGCCATTCTCCCCCCCTCCCCCATTCTCATCTGTGGAAGACAATTTTTCTTCCAAAACTGGTCCCTGGTGTCAGAAAGATTGGAGGCCACTGGGCTAGGACAATATCCTACCATAAATCTAATTCATGGGCTGTGGACACTTACTCAAATGTTGACTTAATAATCCTTTCACAGCTGACAGAAATTCTGAGATGTTCAATTTCCCATCTTCTGTCAAAAGAAAAAGGGGGACTTCAGGCATGCATTGTATAAAGGAACCTCTTTCAACACATTTACTGTACAGCTGTATGGTTACAGTTTCCTATTAAGCAACTCATGCTTAATTATTGATAAACTGCATCTTAGCTATCCTGAAGAATGAGTACCATAATGGAGTTCACCGAAATCCAGCTTTATTAGTTTATTGAATCAAAAGTATATAGTCTTGGCACAAATTGGTTTAATTGGGTTTTCATTAGTTGATGTGTATTTGGATTTTGTAGGAATGGATATTCATTTCAGTCAAACACATATGTATCTGTTGTTACTGTGACAGAAAATATGATGTCATTTTGAATAACTGATATAAAACATTAGCTGAAAATCTCAAAACTTTCCTCCCTACAGCTAATTTTCATCTCAATTTATAGTAAAAGCTTTTATCTTCATGATAAATGTAATAAAATGATAAAGCAAGGAAACTGGCAATATCTCTAGTGCCGTGTTTCTCAACCTTGGCAATTTTAAACTGGAAAGACTGCAATCTCAGAATCCTCCAGAGAGCAGCATGCTATGTGGAGGATTCTGGGAATTAAAGTCCACACAAATTAAGGTTGGAAGTTGAGAAACATTGTTCTAGGTTAATTTGGGTGCATACTGAAAAAGAACTTGGAACTACAGACTTCATAATTTCCTTTGAGATGAACTTGGATGAGCTCAGATTTTCTTTTCTATCTCTAATAATAATCTGGTTCTTCTGTTGAAATAAAAAACCAAGGAAACTTGACAACAACTTTGAGTTTAATATCACATTTTATGGTACCATCTCTTCCAACCCAGCATGCACTGAAATAGGCAAGTACTTACTGGTAATTGTAGTGTGTTCTAGTGTCTGCTCTATAATTAGGGGACTGAGGCTGACCCCCAAGCATGTTAAAGTTGGCTCCAGTTCTTCAATGGCTATCATATCCTTTTTAATGGTTCGGAAAATGCACTGAACATTTTCGAAAGCTGCAGAACATACAAGAGAATGAAAATAGGACAATTAAAAAGCACAAACTGATAATCACATCAGTAATTTCTGTATATGCCAATAGAGAACCATCTTTACCTTAATTTGTCTGTAAAGCTGACAAATTCCACCCATCACAGAGTAATGGGTGGAAAATAGTGCACAGTCTGTAGATTATATTGTAGCTATCTGCTTACATTATGGGTGAATGTACAATTCTTCAAAATTACAATGGTGCTGAACCATTGTAATTTTGTTATGGCCAGTCACTGTACTTACAGTCCTTTCAGCATTCCTGTGGTCATGTGATTGTAATGTGCAACCTTTCCTGACAGTTTCTAGGAAGAAAGTCAATGGGGAAGCCAGCAGGAAATCATAAGTCATAGTCATGTGAGTTCCTTGCTCAGCAGCCCATGTAGTTCTCACTTAATGATGGCAGCTGGGACTGCCAGAACTGCTGCTGTTAAGTTGTATGGAAGTTTTAACTTAAGGACAAAGTTTCTGGTCCCAATTAGTAATCCTAACTGTATTATGGTCACAAGCTTTGGCCAAACTAATATGGTATCACAGAATGTCCATGAAAATTTCAGTAGCATGGAAATAAAACCAAGAAGAACCTTGGTGGTGCAGTGGACTAAATTGCTGTTAAAGTAGCACTTAGCTGCCAGCTGCCTGCAATTGCTGTGTGCAATTACTGTGAGTTCAAATCTCACCAGGCTCAAGGTTGACTCAGTCTTCCATCCTTTCGAGGAGGTAAAATGAGGACCCGGATTGTGGGGGCAGTAAGCTGACTTCGTATAAAAAAGAACATCGCTTGTGGGGGCCAAAAGCCCTACTAAGCAGGTATATACAAAAGTATGATGGCTATTACTTAACATATTGTAAGCTGCCCTGAGTCTCCGGAGAAGAGCGGCATATAAATCGAACCAATAAATAAATAAATAAATACTATATCAGTAAAGCATTTCTGGCCCAAACATTTCACTGAACTCACAGGGGTTCTGGTAGTGACTTGACACCAATGATTAGGTTTCAGAACTATCCTGTAGCTAAAAGTTGACATAAAATTATCTTAGTATTGGCTTCAAACAATTGCCAAGTTCTTGTAAATTCAGATAAAATAATCACTTCTAATTTTTGAAATCCTCCAGTTCTGCATCTGGCAATCTTAAAAGGCCAGGGATAGGTATTGATCAGGTTTAGAAAAGGCCTCAAACATTATGGTTATCTGAGGCAAAGGACAGAATAGAGCCTTCCTTCTTGCTCAAGTTGTCTGTTGAATTTTATTTCAGCATTAGTGACATCTAAGAGCAGCAAGGAAACTTAAAATGGCAGGAACAAATGTAGATTTGACTCAAAGAAGAAGGAAGGACATGAGCCATTACAAAAAAAATACATAAACCTTGAGAACACAGAAAGTGTGAAAAAGAAATTCAAAATAACTTTATATTAACTGTAAATCAATGAGGAATGTTCCTTAGTAAGTACAAATGACATCAGTTTCCTCTACATACCCTCAAGATCAATGTAGAGCAAGGTGTTACGTGCAACATCCAAAAAGTCATAAAAATCCAGATTGCCATATGCTATATGAAAAAGAAAGACAAGACAAGATGGTAAGCAATGTGAGGCAACTACAATGTGAATTTATTATAAATGAACCAAATGTAATATATTCTATTTATTTCATGCACACACGCATGCATGCACGCACACACACATTTACAAGCATGCACACAAAGATTACTTGATTCTTGTTTCAAATTTATATAAAATACTAGTTTATGAAATTCTTAGGCTCAAGAACGAGAAATAGCACACACCATCAATAGGGATAAACTGGAGAACTTGAAACATCTGAGCTTTGGTCATTAGGATCCCCAACATGTGTAAGGTAAGGAGGAGATAGTTGATGTGAATTCTTCCTCTTCTGATGGCACTAAAAATGGTGCAAGCCCTGGAGAGTCCTGGAAAAGTAAACATAATGTTCTGAATCTGATAAAAGTTGAATTGAGTTGAGTTTATTATATTTATATACCGCCTTTCTCCCGAAGGACTTGGGGTGGTGAACAGCCAGCAAATAAAATAGAAAAATACAAAATTTAAAACAGTATTAAAATCCAATTAAATCAATTTGGCCCATAGTTAAAAACCCTATATTAAAACCCCTAATTTAGTAATTGTGTTAAAACAGTTTTTTTAAAAGAGTAGGTCAGGCCAGCCTGGCTTGATGAAACAAAAACGTCTATAGGGCAGTTCGGAAAGCGTGTAGGTCAGGGATCCGCTGTATCTCTGGAGGCAACTCGTTCCAGAGGGTAGGTGCCCCCACAGAGAATGCTCTCCCCCTGGGGGCCACCAGCCAGCATTGTCTGGCCAACGGCACCCTGAAGAGGCCCTCTCTGTGGTAGCGTACTGGTTGGTGGGAGGCTACCGATGGCAGAAGACAGTCTTGTAAAGGGTCCTAAAAGCAATTTATATTATTGATTTATTTCATCCAAAGAATTAGATATCCTCGATCTGGAGTCTATTTCAGTTCTTTTCATCAGATTATTCCACAAAAGTTTACAGGAGTCTAGCAATTTGAACCACTTGGTTGCTAAAAGCCAAAACATACTTCTTTCATCTGGAAGCTACATAGCGTCATTTGGTAGAGAGTTCAGCAGCTTACCAAATTAATAAATAAATAAAGCTAGTAATAATTTCAATAGCAAAGAAAATACAATCATATTCTTGCTTACCTTTTGCTCCATGGAGAAGACGTGGGTCAAAGTACTTTCCCTCATCGCAGAATGTTGTGTAGAGATTGTACAAAGCTTTACTTTGCCTGCCAAGACACAAACACTTACAGCTGACAAATACAATCCCTTTAATTTATCCCTTTCTTGCATTCAGAACTCAACTTCTTCCCATCTAGTGGCAGCGCCCTCAATGAATGGCCACAGGCCTCCATTCCTACTCCTTTAGAAACTTATACTACAAAATCATGAATTGATAGAGAAACCAATTTATTTTTTAGAGAAGGAACAAAAAGCAGATACAGACATTCATTCCAAAAGTTGCAATAGGGTAAATCAGCATAGCATTAAAGAAGATTGAGTTTCCAATCAGATAGAATTTTTTTCTGGGTCTAAGGTCATAGATACAGTGGTTCTCCCCACCCCCTCCCCTGCTCCCTTGTATTGATGAAGGTGTGGAGGTAAAATTTGATTTTCTCACAAGTTTGAATCTCTGAAAAGTAAGCTTAATTTTAGGGAGTAATAATGTACAGCAAATATTAGGATTTCTGCCAGATATCGATCTTACAAAAGACAGATTTTATATATCATTGGAACCATAGACAGTGCAATGTACTAATACCTATTCAATTGGTGTAAACTTGCAACAGTTGATTTCAATCCAAATCCTGAAGCTTAACACTTCATTACTTGTTACAGATGCAACGGTTTAAAATCACCTGTAGCTAATTGCATTTTTTTAAATTTAATGATAGCAATCAGGATAAATTTATGTTATAAAAGGAGATACTTGGATGAAACATAGAGTTTTTCCTGCTTTTCAAAATGGTTGAGAATTATGATGCTAAAAATTGATTGGCACTATCTGGAAATGTAGCTAGTTGATGTACAGCTGTGAACAGAGAATAATATGAATAGAACAGAATAGAATAGAATTTTTTTATTGGCAAAGTGTGATTGGACACACAAGGAATTTGTCTTGGAGCATATGCTCTCAGTGTACATAAAAGAAAAGATACACTCATCAAGAATCATAAGGTACCAATCATATGGTTGGTAAGGAAGACCTAATACTCAGGATTGTACTTTGACACCCTGTGATTTTTTTTCTCTCCTTACACAAGATGTGTAGCATTTTAAAAATATATATATATGGCTGTTCCTCTTGCCACAGTAACTCTGAGCAGCAAACCAAGTTTAAATAGAAATTACAGTATAAAATCTTAAAGCATGCAATGCTAAATATGCAATTCAGAACGAAAATGACAGCTAAAAAAACCCCAATGTCAGCTAATATCGGTTCACCAAACCTCACTAATTCCACAAACCACCATGTTTTCAATAACTTACAGGTCAGCAGTGTAATGTGATTAGTACATTGTGGTTATATCATGGCATGATAATGTATTTTCCCTCTTTTAAAGCCACTGAAGGTTTTGGAGGCCGAATGGCCACTGGTGTTTCTCATAGGGTACTTTTCTCAGTGTCTTATGTTCATTTGGTGTGTGTGTGTGTGAAGTCAATGGCCCCATAAACACGATTGTGAATATACTTAAATGTATGAATTCCATCTGATACTTTAAACACTGAATTATTTGGAATACCTTCAGGCTAGCTGGCAATATCATATCAAGTGTAGAAAATTTGTATAGATAGTCCTTGACTTATGGACTTTTGAGGCCAAAATTTCTGTTCCTAAGTGAGATATTTGTTAAGTGAGTTTTGTCCCATTTTATGACCTTTATTGCTATGGCTGTTAAGTGAGTCACTGCATTTGTTAAATTAGTAAAATGGTTAAGGGAATCTGGCTTCCCCATTCACATTGCTTGTCAGAAGGTTACAAAAGTTTGTCACATGACCGCAGGACACTATAACCGTCGTAAATGTGAGTCAATTGCCAACTATCTGAATTTTGATCACATCACCATGGGGATGCTGCAATAGTTATAAGTCTGAAAAACGGTCATAAATCACTTTTTTCAGTGATGTTGTAACCTTGAATGATCACTAAATAAACTTTTGTAACTTGAAGATTACCTGTATTTTATAGTATCTTCTGTAAGCATTGGATTTTTGCAACTTATATTAGAGCAGAAGTACCCCAAAGTCACCTCCAAACATATTTTTAATCATCTGGGAAGTAGTGTCATTTTCTAAAATTAATTTCTCTTATCTCTCTCTTCTAATTTACTTTTTAAAAATATATTCACATTCAAATATATGATAATGGGTATTTTTTTAAAAAATGTCACCCCTATCCCTGATGCACTTAATAGACAGTTCTACTCTTTTCAGTTCTGCTTTATGAAAGATTGTTTAACATTAAGCTGCGGATCTCAAATAGATATTTAATATCTACAAATGGAAAAAAAATATTTGCTTTCTAATATAGAAAGGATTTGTCTTGTCCATTATTCATTGTTGATGTTCCCCTTATTAAATCAATCACCCAAATACCTGTTGCTTCCTTTGGAGGAGAGCATCCTAAGCATCTGAGGTTTGGCAAATGCCCTGTGGTCTTTCTTCCTTTTCACAGCCTTGAAAAGCCCTTTCTCTGGAGAACAGATCTAATGGGGAGGATGAAATGACAAGATGCACTCAACTACACTTTTCATCATTTTTGGGCAGGCAGAAATATACAGCAATACCTTACTCCTGTACAGTTATGAGTTATTATTAGGGGGGCATGGGAGGGAAAGAATCCATTCCTGTCTCCAAACTTACTTTGAACAAGTTAAAGTTAGAGGGGTGTGTGAAGTAAAGGTTAGTGCAGTTTAACAGATTTCCTAGCACAAATCTTTATTCCAGTCTAATTATTCCAGCAATAATTAAAGATGAGCGATGAACAAGGAAGAAGCTCAAATGTGATGATAAAAAGTGAAAGGAAAATGTGTACCAAACTTGAAGCTCCCTCAGTCCTAATGTTGACATACTGTAATACTATGCTAACATGTAAGGCAAAGTGACATCATCATCATCATCATCATCATCTGAACAAATAGCCACCTAGTAATTTGAACTCAGAGTAAAAGAATCCTTCTTCTCAATCACTTCAGTTCAATTGCTTCTTCTCAATTACAGGGATTCCTGTACATAATTGTATATATCTACGTTATAAATTTATAAGTAAATAGATAAAAATTTATTCAAGATAAAAGTCTCCAAAATGCTTATGTTGCTAATTAAAAGTTTTTTGTTCTCCCTCTGTTCTTTTTGTTTTTGTTATACTGACTTTGTTTAGTGTTTTTTTATGTTATAATATTTATGTAGCTACACAATGCACTGAAGATTGTGTAGACTGTACAGACAGACGTAGAAAACAAGCCATTTATCTAATGATTACCCAGTGTCTATACTTCAACAAAATATGATTTTTGTATCCATCCTGATTGTCATGAGATTCCAATAAAGAAGAATATTTGTAGCTCAGAGTTGAAATGAAGGGTCCTTGGGACTCTCTGAGACATTTCACTACCCAAACTAAGCAATATTATCAGCGCTAGGATGCCTAGATGATGTTACTTAGTTTGGGTAATAAAACATCTTCAATAAAACTATCAGGCTTAGAGTACACCAAGCACCAGTCATATCAGGAGATTGTTCCATTGTGGTTTACAAGAGCCTCCAAATCATAGATTTATAAAGCTGTAAGAGTTTGTATAGTCCAACCCATACCTAAGAAAATAATGGTCTCAAAGTGTGATACCTTTCTGTAATTCTTTAGGGGCCTAGCTGATTAGCTCCTCTGCCACTTACAATAGCATTAAAGTCACACAAACATCTCATGTTGGGATCAATTCCGGAAGACATCAAAAAAAGATGTGGTCATAGCCCTCTTATAATCATTGCAACATCCCACCTCAATTAGTTGATTGATTAAAATGTAGGTATAATAAAGATGGAATGGGAAAATAGCTTGGAAAAAGGCTGTGAGAAGCCACTGAATCATGCTGAAGAAACACTGCATGATTCCATAATTCAGATAATACCTTCCCTTCATTTCACAATGGGCAATCACTTACAGCACTCCTGCCAATAGACTCCAATCCTGTTTCCTTTCAATTTGGGACAATAAAGAGTACAATTCTAGCTTTTCCTACAAATGTTACACAGTTCTACAGTTCTGCCTCTCTGCTCAAAAGGTTCAGCGTGATCTCCAGTCGTGAAAAGGTTGGCTTAAGGATGTCTTTAATTAAAAGCCAATTGAGAAATTCAGGGTTTCTCAATCTCAGCAACTTTAAGACATGGGGACTTCAATTCCAATAATTCCTCAGTTAGCCATGCTGACTGGGGAATTCAGAGAGTTGGAATCCACACATCTTAAAGTTGCGGGTTGAGAAACACTACTCTAAATTTATATGGGGGCTTGTAACAGAAATATGCAGTTCATTCAGGAATGCTTTTATCTTCCATTTCTGTGGCTTTGTTTGAGCTGAGAGTATGATGAAGGATACTTAATGCTTCCTGGGGTCAGCAGAAATTCAGTGATGATGAATATAATGGAAAAACTGTCTTTCGGAGTACACTACTACTTCTCATTTCCATGGATAATTTTCCTAGGAAACTCCAATATTTTAAAACTAGCATCTTAATACAACCCTGAACTCTTGTTCTCACCTCATGTCCTCTGAATAGTGGTCTTTGATGTTTCCACATAATGTTTTTGTGAAATGGTGCTCTGGGAAGATGCAATGGGCTGTGCTTGATCATTCGTCTATGAGATAGGTAAAAGATTAGCATATTGAGAAAGCGACTGAAATATATTTCTGAATTTCTGAAACTGACAGCATAGAATATAATCCAAGATTTTAATCAGGTTAGATAAAGGATTTACAGTGATAAAAGCCAGTATGCCTTATTCAATCTGAAAATAATTACAGATCATCAAAAAATCTGTGATTTGATTAGAAACATTGGAAGACTTTGAATATGAAACAACGATCAGAATGTTTTTAAAGACATCACAATTTTTCAAGTTGCTTGTAATGTCTGATGTCCAAACTCCCTCCCACCAATTTAAATTCTACATTAGCCTAGCTACTTTATGCATCTGATGAAATGAGCTGCAGTTTACAAGTGCCTCATAATAAAACTGGTTAGTTAGAAAAGGTGCTATCGAATTACTTCTGATTGTTTTAAAATTAATGGCTTCATACAATTGTATAGGCAGGATAATCCCACCATTCATTGGCCATGGAAATTTTGGCCCTTCAAAGATTTAAGACGGCTACAAGCATTCAGGCAAATACTTCAGTGACCAAAATTTTTTCCCATCTGGTAATTTATTTATTTACATAAATTCCAGCCTGCTGCTTTCTTGAACACCAGCTCCTTCTATCTCAAGAACACCTGAAATGTACCCCAACACAGTATAAAACAGTCGTAGGAGGGAACAATGAGTAGAATGTAATATGCAGAATGCCCCAAGCCCATCATCACTTGATGTCCTAGCTTACTCAGTTGTACTGCAGCCACAGCGGTTATGGAAGGAAGGCTTGCGTGCTGGGATGGAAAAACGGCGTTCTTCTTCCTTCCATGCTGTAGGCTGCTTCTTCCATATGCATACAGGAACAGTCTCAGACTGCAATTCTGAATTCACCAATTGGGATTCAGTCCAAGTTGTTGTCTTTAGATCATCAGTATCGGTACTAGGAAGAGAAAAATAAACTCAAAACCAGGAACAGATGACAGTGCCTCTACGATTGGGTTCACACGACACACCTTTGGCTTCTATGTTAACCCTTTTTTGGTGATTTTGGTGATTTTGGTGAGTTATTAATTAGAAAAATGATTGAGTTTGCTAAACACATATAGGCTCTGGCCAAAATCCCTGACTTTAAATCAGAGTTAAAATTGATCAATCTTAGCATGTTGTGCAAAGGCAATATGCAAAACTTTGCACATCATGAATACGATCACTCAAATTGCTAGATGACCACATGAAAAAACCTTGTACTTTATCTTAATTTTGTAGAAAGTTAGCATGTGAAACTTAAGATTCATGAGATAAGTACTATATAGTACAGGATTTCCCTTTCATGGAATAGTTTAAGCAATTGAAAGCTGTTACAAAGACAGTGAAGATGTTGGATTAAGCCAAACTGAGTATAACTGAGGAAAGTATCTGCTAAATTGCAGGATCAAAAAATCCTGATAATTTTATCTTCTGCTATTCAGACTTACTGCTCTGTAAAAGCATGTAAAAATGAATAAATAATGTGACAAATGTGTAAAATACTGTAAATGAATAAAACTGGAAACAAAGGGACGATAAAGATAATAAAGGATGAGAAAAATGGGAAGTGTAGGAAATAGAAAGTAAGAGAAAGGAAACTGATACGTAAAAAGAAACACATATTGTGTGTTCGTGCTTTGTATGTTGTGTTGCATTGTTGTTAAAATTAATAAAATCGCTAAAAAAATTTATATAGACTTACTGCTCTGAAATGAGGGAGGAAAAATTAGTTGTGCTTTGGTCAGGAGTAAGAAAGCTAGACAGAACATCCTTCCAATCCGATGTTTCTTTCCCCCATGAACTAGAGGAAAGTAACGTTGAAGTTTCTGTATCTTTCTGCAGTTCTGATGTTTTTAAGGATTGCTTGGTGTTATCCTCATTCTGTTCCTTTAGGTCTTTAGATTTGTCCTCTTCAACTTGCTTAATGGGAGATTTGTTGTCATCTTTATCCTCATTTGGGTGATTGGATTTGTTCTTCTCAGCTTCTGCGTTTGAGTCCTGGGGTTGACCATCCATTTTGGTGTTCTCAGTTACGTCTTGGGGTTTGCTGTGAAGGAAGAAAAACAAAACATTCATTTACCAAGATGGTTCTGGCTTTGGTTCTCTCTAGTTACTCAACACCAAAGTTCTAGCACTTTGCAACATTTTGGTGATATAGAAGCATAGTAAGTTTAGCGATACCTGTAGCATGCCATATGTTATATTTCTATAGGTTACTTCAGGAGAAGATACCAAGCACAGATAGTCATTTAGCAACTGTTTTGAACAGCAACTATGTACAATTATGACGGGGATGAAAAAATAACTTTGGGGCCAATGTGCACATTTACGATCTTTGCAATGTCTCTCTTAGACACATATTCCCCATTATAGGCAGTCAGTACCCCTTCTGTGACAGATCCATTTTTTCCTCTCTTGTCCCAAAAGCAGAGAGATTGCCTAAACAAACTATTTTTTCCTGAGCTGTTTTTTTTCTGCAACACAGTATGTCCCTAAAAAGTGCAAGTTAATAAGCTCAACTCTATAACCTTAATAAGGTTATTAGAATGCACTTACAGAATAGCAACAGACTTGTATCTCACTTCAAAAGAAAATGTTAAAAAGTTATATTTACATAGTTACTTACCAAGCACATTAAATTATATTAAAGTATCCAAAATATCTTTACAAATCCCAAGGCATGTCACAAATTTTGAGTACCCCTTAATGTTTGGAAATGGAAAGTTGAAAATTTTGATATGCCCTAGATTGCTTTACAGCATTCCCTAAGTGATTTACAGAGTCAGCATATTGCTCTCAACAATCTGGGTTCTCATTTAACCGACCTCGGAAGAATGGAAGACTGAGTCAACCTTGAGCCGATCAGGATCAAACTCCTGATAGTGGGCAGTCAGTCTGCAGATCAGCATTCTAGCCATTGTGCCACCATAGCTGGTGCATTAGACTAGCAAGCCTTCGATAGCTTCATGCTGAAGGCTTTTGTTTGCTTCCTAGGGAAAGCTGAAATCATAAGCACAGAGTCATGTGATTTTCATTTGGTGACATTTCGCTTAATGACCAAATTGACAGAGCCAATTGTGGTTGCTAAATAAGGAGTACCTGCATGTCTTTCACTAGCCCTTAAGGCAGAAGTCAACAACTTTTCAGGCTCAAGGAACTATTATGCAACTTTGTAGCTGCATGTAAATTACATATAATGAGATGACATTTTGGCAATCTCCCTTGGAGATGTTATTAAGACTTTGTGTGTCATCATTAACATCTTGCAAAAATGTCTGATATTTCTTCAGCCTTAGAAGATGTATGATTTCAGAGGTTCCACAAAGTTTTGTCCTATTAATATAACTGGCGATGCATCACAGAAATTTTCTGAAGTGATGTATAGTAGCTTTTTAATAATCTATTTATTTATTTATTAGATTTTTATCCTATCTTTATTACTGTATAAGTAACTCAAGCAGCAAACATACTTAACTCTCCTTCCTCATTCTATTCCCCCCAACAACAACAACTCCTCTATGAGATGGGTTGATTGAGACAGAAGGACTAGTCCAAAGTATCCAGGTGGCTTTCATACATAAGGCAGGACTAGAACTTGAAGTCTCCTGGTTTCTAGATTAGCTTCTTAACCACTATATCAAACTGACTGTCTTTTCTTTTCTTTTGCTACTTATTTTCTTATTGCATATATCATTGCTCAGTTTGTACCTGGGCCAAAGGTTTTACATTCGGGGTGGATATATGCAGAACATTGCAGTGAGACATGTGCAGATCTGTACACTGGAGAAACAAAACAACCACTTCACAAACACATCGCACAACATAGGAGAACAAACCCAGCAGGACAAGATTCAGCAGACTATCATTTGAAAAACAAAGATCACTCTTTTGAAGACAGCAAAGTCTACATTCTGGAAGAGAGGATCACTGGTTTGAAAGGCCATTTACATTAAGGTTGAACAACTGTCTCCCAACAGAGAGGGAAGGAATACATCACCACCTATCTCTTGTTTACAACACAGCCCTTTCAGCAGTTCCAAGAGGATTCCACACCCATTTGCACTCTGCAGGTGATCCTGAGGGCCCAGACAAACCTCTAAGTGGCCTCAACAACTCCTAACCCTTCCATTCTTCACTCTTCAGTCAAGAACTGAAGAAACCTCTTGGATAAGAAGCAAAACATCTTCCAGGAAAACAAAGAAAGTCCAGTTGCCTTTTGAAAAAATCACCTTTGGGATAACCATGACCGTAATGATTGAGAATCTCCATAGACAAAAGCCATCCATGTTAGAAAGGTAAGAACTTAAACAGCTTCTTTTCCAGTGGTTTATCAAGAGGGGTAGCTTTTCAGGGAAGGAAACAAAAAGCCAAGAGAGTAAATGTGACTTTCTTAAACCTCCATCTTGCCTCATATCAAGCCAGATGAATGGGTGAAAGTGGCTCTCACAGGTTTTAGCCTGAAATATTTGCAACCCAACCAGGTCAGAATTAAACCTGGTACCTTCTGCATCAAAATAGAAACTCTTCTACCAAGCCTAAAATTACTCATCTTCAGGGAAGATATATTGTCAAATCTAAATTCTAAAAATGGATAGTGGCCTTCTCTGAAGATGGGAGGTATTTTCAGATATCTTTGGTAAGGATAAATCTTTTGAAATGTAAGAATGAAAGTAAGGCTTCACTTTCTGCAGTTTGGACAGACTGCTCAAGTGTAAATCAACATTTTACTTTTTTTGATAAATGCCCTCAGACTCAAAATATTAAATAAAAATTGAAAAAATTGCAATGGAAGATTCTTGCTTCAGGAATGCAACTTCTATTTATGTTCCAGAGAACATACTTTATTCATGCGAAAAGTTTCCAAGTATGAACCTTTATGAATCCTGAGAAAATGAAACACCTGTTTATTTTTATTTATTGTATCGAATTTGTAGGCTGTCTAACTCCATGGTCACTCTGGGCAGCTTACAAATAAAAGAAAAGCAATATATATAAAAAGAGAACATAGCTGACTGAAAAATAAACACTGAAGTTTAAATCATACAAAACTAAATAAAGGGCTTCACAACCACAATCCCGAGAAAACTTGTTTTTCCGTAGTTCCCAAAAAAATCATAAAGGTGAGTGCCACATTATTTTTGGGGGGCAGGAGAAATATCAGAGGAAAGGCACAGCCACAAAATAGGCATAATTCTTAGATCCCATAAAATAATGGGACTTAAAGTGCACATTGATTAAAACCAAGGCCCTATTTCCATTAATGCTGTCCCACCCACTCCTTCAGATCCAGCCTATTTCTATGCTGGGCAATGAATATACTAGAATAAAACCTGAGATCTCTGACTACTTGTGGCTCATTGTAAAGTCTCCCAAACACATCCCTAGTAAAACAATCCCAGGTGTAGTAAAAAAAGGGTAATTTTTTTTAATGCAGGAGCAGAATCAATATACCAGTTCAAATAATACATTTAGGAAATAAAAAGCTGCCATATATGTAGCATATGTGTATGCAATTTTAATATTTATGACAATTATACTTGTTAAAGTATAATTTTGTTTTGTATAATAAAGCAGCTGAATTTTTTTTACAGATACAAAATTATTAACCTTCCATTTTTCTTGAGTGGGGTGTCCATTCTTCTGAAAAAAGTTTTGTTACTTCCTCATCAGTAGTGATGTCCAATAAATTCTTCAAAAACAAAGTCCCAATGAAAACATGAAGAATGCTACATCTTAGCTGGAGTGTAACAGAAACCACTATCCATTTCTGACAGCAAACTTTCAGCCAGAAATGGCAAGCACAAACAGAAATACTTACAGCAAAATACTGTAATAGTTGCCACAGTTCTCTTGCCAAAAAATTTCTGGGATTAACAAGTTTGCTGGCAATATCCAAAAGGTTAGAAATTGAAATATGATAGTGTCGAACAGCTAGGACAATCAACAGGAGTGTAGAAAGTTTTAAGATTTCTGATCTTTCCCTGGCAACATAAAAGAGGTCTTATGTTTCGTGCCAAATAGTTAATGGGAGGGTCCGAGAGAGTTTGATGGAACTGGCTCTCTGGAGATGGATATGCAGCCCTCCATCACACTAGGTTCTCCCCCACTGTCTTGATTTCAATAGCTGCATGGAGAAGTTCCAATCTAATGATGTCATAGAATAGGGCATGACCTATGTGATATAAATATCTCTCCAGTTGGTGGAGAAGAAAAAAAAAATCTCTCTTAATCATTCATTAACATTAAAGGTCCTAAGCTGCGGAATAATGAATTGATTCAGAAGGATGGATTAGATTTATTTCAACCCTACTAACAACCAAGACACCAATGAATTCCTGTTTTAAATTCTGTTTGAGAGCCTCCAGGAAGTAAATCCTCATAATTATTTGTAGAGAAAGTGACTTGTCTCATTATTCAAGTATTGTTCATATCATATTTTTGATATTTAGAAACACAATCACATTTTTATCTCTGAATGTTGCTTCCCACCCCCCCCCACCCCCACCCCAATGTAGCTCATCGATGGGCATGGATATGAAACCATGTGTATGAATCTACTTGTCCTAAAGCAATTAGAAATTATAATTCTGTAATGGTAATTTATGTAAGTACAAGACATACTCTTGTTTTTTAAAAAATCTTACATTTTTCTTTTACTAGTAACTTGTGATATATAGGCCTTACTTTTTGGTACTTGAATGAGGGTACAATAGTGACTGAGAAAACAGGGTTTGGTAGAAATCCTGACAAACAAGAGGAATAGTAAATTGGCAAAAAATATACTATAAATATACATAATATTTATTTATAGAATTTATCTACCACTTCATTCCAACCAGCTCCAAGTGATGTGTATTGACAACAAAACTTAAATGTCCTGCGCACGGTCACTCATGCCCTCGTCATGTCCCATTTGGACTACTGTAATGCTCTCTACCTGGGGCTCCCCTTGAAGAGCACTCAGAGGCTCCAACTGGTCCAGAATGCGGCTGTGCGGGTGATTATGGGAGCGACTCAACGCACCCACGTGACACCTCTCCTGTGCGAGCTGCACTGGCTCCCAGTGGTCTTCCGGGTGCAGTTCAAGGTGCTGGTTACCATCTTTAAAGCGCTCCATGGCTTAGGACCCGGATACTCACAGGATCGCTTTCTGCTGCCAATGGCCTCCCACCGACCAACATGCTCCCACAGAGAGGTACTCCTCAGGCTGCTGTTGGTTAAACAATGTAGACTGGCAACCCCCAGGGGGAGAGCCTTCTCTGTGGGGGCATCTGCCCTCTGCAAAGAACTGCCCCTGGGGATACGTACGATACCCGACCTGCGTACCTTTCACCGTGCCCTTAAGACCCTGCTATTCTGGACTGGCTGGATTGGCTTAATAAAAATTTGATGGGGTGTTTTACATTTGTGGGTTTTTAACTGGGGGGGCCAAAATATTTATCTGTTTTAAATTGCTTTTAAATTTTGTATTTCATATTGTTTTACTGTGGCTGTACACTGCCCTGAGTCCTTCGGGAGAAGAACGGTATAGAAATTAAATAAATAAATAAATAAATAAATAAATAAATAAATAAATAAATAGCTAGCAAAACCTGAACCACAATGTTGCAATACAATAATGGTCCCATTGGAACAGGGCAAAACCTAACATTCTTCAGCCCTGTATTTACATCTCTGCAGAAACTCATCAGGGAAGTGGCAATCTAGTTGAAAGAGAACAAATTGTCCCCTGGGCAGCAAAGAGAAGGCCCATCGAGAAGGCCTAATTGTGCAGTCAAGATGAAATTTGGAGTGGGATAGCTCATCCTACTGATATTACTGGATGAGTAGATTGGATGAGTTCTGGAGCAGGCTTTTTAAAAGTTACCCAGGCCTTGAGCTATAAAAGAATTTCAAAGTAGTAATCAAAATCTAAAATTACACTGATTCAAGTTAACTGGCGGCCAATGCAGTTTTAAGTATCCACTACCACTGCTGGAACTATGAAGGGGTATTATGAAGCTGTGATAAAAGCAGAGACAATATTCTCAAGCCCTCACTCAGGCAAACAACTCTTGGAGATCCTGCACCATATATTAGCATGTTAGATTAAGGCTCTTTTGATATATTCACAGCTGGTTCGGCAGCAATACTGGCCAAAGCTTTCAGCACCATGGAAAGGTCTCAATCTTCTCCAGGCCAGATGTGTAGGTTTTAATTCTCAGAACTTTTCTGTCAGTGTGGCCATTGTTAAGAATCTGAGAACTAAAATCTGATGTCCAGAATTGAGAATGTTGTTCTAACTATCCTTTATCTTTGGTAAATATGATTATCTTGCCTGAAGATTGTGAAATCTTAAAAGGTTAATCCTGCAGTTTAAAGGCTGCTTCTTTTCTACTGCCTGGCACCTGTTGTTTTATTATGTCCCTATATACTAATAGTATGAGACTAGGCTAAAGATGCTATAATTAAAAATGAAGGAGGCATGTAAGTAGTGAGGACAATAAGCAAGGAATCTTGTCTAAAAGATTCCTTCAGGGAGACAGACAAGGAGGAAACAAATTCTTAAAGAACAAAGGAATAAAAAGATCCCTGAACTAGACAAAATAAATTGGGCCCAAGCACCTGTTACATCACCATCCCCAGTCCCAGCTAAACAACAAAGCAAGAACTTTTGGGGAATCATCTTTGAACTAAATCTCACAACTTCCATCTGTCTTGCTAGTGCCTGGCAGTTAGTTGAGAAGGATATGATTAAGTGTGGCTCAGTGTTTATAAGTATGTGGGAAAGAGCAAAAATACATTGCAATCAACTAGGTTTTGCCGTTACTTTAAATTCACTGGCTTTCCATGTATTCCAAAGAACCTGATGTGCCTCAGTGGTCAGTTGAAAATGGATATCCCTAATTATTTCCAAACTGCTGACCAAGGCTGTGGGTCTTTCTGCTCTGGTCACATTTGAACATCCAGGCAGCAACCAAAGCGTGCTTGACAAGAGGTGCATGCCTCAACAGGCTGTGAATGGGTGAAGAGAGTAGGAACACATGCTATAGCATTATGAAAGATAATTGCTTCCCCAGCCAAAATTATCTTAGGAGAAAACATCCTGGCATCCACTTTCCTGATTTCTAGACCAGCACTTTAATCACTACATCAATTTGGAACATACAATGCATGCATTGTACATGATATTCCCTTAGGTAAAACATTTACTACTTAAGCCTTCCACTAGATTCTTGGACTGTTCCAGCCAATACTGTGATGTGTAGTGTACATATGTGTTAAGAAATGATTATTTGTCTAACTAGTTGGTCAGGCAATATATAAACAAACCATGTATGTTTGCAGTCAGAAAAGTATTATATTGCTTTAAGACTGTATTACACCATCCTGTATCCTGATTGGCTAAGCTCTGTAGCCAATGTACTTAAGGGAAGTCAGGATCATGGCTTGTGTGGATACTACACCATTTTACCTACTTATTTGCTGTAACTCTCTACCTGATCTCTCTGCATGATCACTGTTTGATCATAGCTACATGTTGCTTTCTATTTATTGAATGTTTTGATATTGAACTTGTTTCTGTTTGAAACTCAAGAAGAACTGTTTTATTGTGTATGATTACAACTGGTAAGAAGACTTTGTACTTGAAATATCCCTGGAGTGATCTTTTAACTCTCGTCTTATCTGTGTATGACTTGGATTGTTTTTGGACTTTGCTTTACTTTTTTTGAAAGTAAAAGACTACAACAACTCAGTGTGTTTATATGTTGACTGTGATTGTTCACAACCACTCCCAGTCACTTTTCATGCGTTTACTCAAAGGGTACTCTGCTCAATAACGTACAACATCAGTTATGAGCCAAGAATATCCTTAACAATATGTTCTGTGTCCTTTGGAGTATGTGTGCATTCATCTATAGGTCTCCATAACTACCTTATAACCTCACACTATCAGTAAATGTACTATTCATAAAAGGGTGGGGGATTCCTAATGGATATTAAGTGGGATTCCTAATGGATATTAAAGCCTTTCATATGTACTGGAGTTCTCTGGCTTATGTTGTTGCTTGTTGTTTGAATTGCTTCTGTGAAAAGTTAAAAGAGGTACAGAGGTTTTTTATCCTTCATAGGGTTTGAATTGTCAGTTCTCAGAACTCATTTGTGGACTTGCAAATGATTTAATAGACAACACATTGCTCATCTGATGGCTGGTTCTTCTCTTCATATTGTTTTCATTGCTAGGACTTGGGGACATAATCTGTAAATTACCTGTAATTCTTTTTTGGTTCTAACCAAAGTGATGGTATTCCTTTACTTTGAATAAGATCAGAACAGCAGGAGCACCCCAAAATTTCTGTTGCTAAGCAAGAGAGTTGTTGAGTTTTGCCATTTTTTGGCCTTTCTTATCACAGTTATTAAATGAGGTATTAAGCTAGTAACATGGTTGTTAAATGAATCTGGCTTTCCCATTGAGTTTGCTTATTAGAAAATCACAAAAGGTGATCATTATGACCTCGTACAACATTCAACCATCATAAATATGAACTAGGTGCCGAGCATCCAAATTTTGGTTACATGACCATGAGGATGGTCATCAGTGTAAAAAATGGTCATAAGTCACTTTTTTCAATGTGGTTGTACCTTCAAAAGATCACTAAATGAATGGTTATAAGTCAAAGAGTAACTGTAATTGCAACTGAGTGAAGTGTCTGCTCTATTCAATTGCATAAAAAAAATGCTGCACAGGGCATTTTTCCCCCTCCAAATTCTTAGCCTGAACTATTAATTCATTTGTGGCCCATGTCTCCATAAAGCAGCTCTTTTGTACTGTGCAAATAAAAGTGACTTTTCTTTAAAAAAATTAATCTTTTAATTTAAATTGAGTTTATGTTGAAATTGGATATTTGAAATTGAAAAACAAAATTTAAATCTCTTTTACCTGAGATTTTTGAAAAATAATAATAAAATTTTAAAATAAAAATGTGGTAAAGATAATTTCAACTTGCTGAGAGGAGAATTAAGCAAATAGGGCTGATCTGTGTCCAAACGTGTAAAGTGAGAGAACAAAGGCAGAGAAAGAGACAGACTAAATTATAAAAATGAATGAAAGAAGAGATGCTTGAGTATAAATCCAAGGAACCAGAATTAGAACAGAAAATGCAACAGAAGATATTAGTGCACTGATATAGCAAACAATAACACATTTTTACTAAAGATGACTACAAATTCTTAATAGTCAGTGAAAAAGATAATTTGAATATATCAAAATAAATCTTGCTTTAACTACTGATTTAAGTAATCTTGCACTAGCAAATTACCGACCTTTCTTTTTTAAAAAACAACTAATTTATATATGATATAATTTTAGTTGCTGAATTAGTCTTAATTATATAAGAATATATATTATTGTATAATTTAGATGATAGATAGATAGATAGATAGATAGGCCGGCCGACAGACAGACAGACAGACAGACAGACAGACAGACAGACAGACAGCTGATGGCACAGTGATTAGGATGCAGTATTGCTAACTCAGCCCACTGCCAGGAGCTCCATCCTGACTGGCTCAAAGTTGACTCAGCCTTCTATCCTTTCAAGGTGATAAAATGAGGACCCAGATTGTTGAAAGCAGTATGCTGACTCTCTAAACCACTTAGAGAGAGCTGTATGAAGCAGCATATAAATCTGAGTGCTGTTGCTGTTGCTATTTTGGAAAAAATTGTAGTGGCCTACAGTAACTTAGAGAATAGCAGAACTTTGATTTCACTGTGTCCGTAACCATTAACTCCATGGACAACACCTAAAAGCCTTCCATTGAGTGGGGGATTAATTTTTTTTAAAAAAAATAAGAATTTAAAGCAAATATGCACCAAATTAAAAACATTTAGGCATATGGATTGGTTTACTTTTGGACTATAGGATACAGATAGTCTTCAATTTATGACCCCAATGGTCCCCAAAATTTCTGTTGCTAAGCAAGACAGTTGTTAAGTGACTCTTGCTGCAATTATATAGTGCATCACTGCATTTGTTAAATTAGTAACTAGTTGTTAAGTGATCCTAGCTTCCACATTGACTTTGCTTGTCAAAAGGTTGCAAATGGTGATCATGTGACCCTGGGACACTGCAACCATTATAAATGTGAGCCAGTTGCCAAGCTTCCAAATTTTGATCTCCTGAACATGGGGATGCTGCAATGGTGTGAAAAATGGTCATAGATCACTATTTAACTTTGTTAAATAGTGTAACTTTGAATGGTCACTAAGCAGATGGTTGCAAGTCAAGAATTACCTGTACTCCTGTTTCCCCTGGGGTACTAACAGCTTGTAAACCAACAAGGATCTTAAAAACACTATAGAGTTGCCAGGCAGCAATAAAAAACAAATAAGCACATTAAAATGCTTTAGAAAGACACACACCTGCTGAATTTTATTCAGGTTTGCCAAGGAATCATCCACAATGAGTCACAGAAAATAACCCTGGATCCCTCCCCAGCTTATTCCACTTTCAGGAGGAACTGACTCCCTTTCCTAACATCTTTGATTTTAGAAATGTGCTCCTTCTGATTATATGGCCGGGCAAAGAATGCACATAATATCAGAGAAGCCTTGAGATTTCCCTATACTAGATTGGTTGGTGGAAATTCAGAAACTTCAGAAATTCAGAAAACCCAACTTCTCTTAACACGTAGATTGACTAGTAATCTGTGGAAGCCAAGCAACTTGAATTGAAGAATAGAAGTCTAAGGTATTTCCTCTACGATCTCATGTTCTTTATCTTTGCCCTCTGCATTATCCATAGCTGGAATATTTTGATCAGGTGTGATATTTTGATCGGGTATGATATTTTCTTCAGGTATGATATTTAGATCAGGTATGATATTTAGATCAGGTATGATATTTTGATCGGGTGGGATATTTTGATCAGGAGTATCAGATATGAATTTTTTCTCCTCCATTAAGTCATGTTCAGCACTGGTGTTTTCTATAGCAGCAACATCTATCGCTGACTTTTTCATCTCTACGTTGTCAGACTCTTTAGTGTTGCCTTCATCACGGTCTACAGGAGATATAGTGGAGGTCTCTTTTTGGTCAGAAATATCTGATTGCAAAATTTTCACTATTGTGATTTTTTGATCTTCATCTGCCTGTGCATTTTTGAAGATACTCTGGTCAAGTGAACAGGATACGTTTCTGTGGAGTTCAGAAAAATCACTATATGCAGCTGAACTTGATTGTCCTGAGAAGTATGGGGTTGTGGAGTCAGATATGTCATCATCAAAATAGCTTTGGTACTTTCTTCTCCATCTAGAATCAGCACCGACAAGCCCAGTCACATCCTGAAAAGGCTTCCGTTCCAAGAGGGCATATTCACTCGGAAATACTGTCAGGAGAAATAGAGACTTTTAAAAAGATAATGTATGATTCAACATAAGCCAATCGGCATAATAATAATAATCAACTGTAGGAAAAGAAAACAAAAGAAATTCCAATAGTAATAGGTTCTTTAGGTTCAATCCCAAAAGAATTGGAGCACCACTTGAACATCATCAGAATTGACAAAACCACTATTAGTCAATTCCAAATGCAGCTTTACTTGGAACAGCTTACATCTGTGATGATACCTTTAATACAGTTAAATAATGACAGCTGCCTATTCCAAGTCCTTGGGAAGGCTTGATAAGTGCATAAAATGTCAAATCCAGTCTAAACATCTGGCTGACTAATAATCCTCTAACAGAAGAATTGAAATAAAGACTAACTGAGCATTTAGAACAGCAAAAAACAAAAAAACAATAGAATAAGGTTGCCTGCCTTGAAACTTATTCAAAAGAAACTATTGATACAAGTGTTAAAAGATGCCAATACTATAATATCAAATATAAGTACCAGCTCACTGCAAGAAACAAACCAACTAATGTAGAGTGCAGCTGCTGCTGTAATTGAATCCCTTGGATGCAAAATCAATAAACAAGAAAAAAAAAAGACAACAGTTCGCTACCAAAATGGCAAATCAGATTGGGAAATAAAATCAGCATGTATGCAAATTAGAACAGATGAAAGAAAAGAGACTAAAGGTTAAGAAGACCAAAGAATATCTGATCAAGAAATATAACTTAGAAACGAAGAATAAGAAAGCACTGGAAACTTGTATATTTTAAATATTTTTAAAATTTAATAAAGTTTGCTTTTTAAAATTAAAAAAAAGCACTGGAAATAATAAAGCAGCAAATAACAGCTGTAGCCAAGAAGATCAGCAGATACGAAACTCAAATTGCATAATACAATCAGAATCTCCGATTTCAGTCCAATCAGAAATGTTTCTATCAATCCATCAATGGAAATACTGCAGTGAACCTGTCAATACTGAAAAAGAAGAAGCAGTGAAGTTTTGGTTGCAGCTATAAGGACAGCCCAAAGAAACAGAGTGAGGATTCAGATAAAGAAGCTGGATAAGAATAAAAAAAGAAGCTGAAATAAATGAACTTGTAATAACAGCAGAAATAGTGGAGAGAATAGCAAGGAAAATCAAGAATTGGTCAGCATTAGGTGAAGGTCAACTGATCTACACCCACTTATTGCCAAGCAGGCAAGGAGGTGAAATTGAAGCAAAACATTCCTTATAATGAAAGATTCAACAACAAAAGGAGCAGCACCAGGCAACTATAGCCCACATCTCCGCTTACTAACAACTTTCATATTGCTAAATTATGTAGTAGCTGATGCAGTCCAATAGCATCTAGTTGAAAACAAGCTCTTTCCACCTGAGCGGAAAGGAAACCTCCCAAATAGCAGGGAATTAAAAGGTCAGCTCCTAACTGACAAGACGGTTTTGGAAAACTGAAAGAGATGTTGGTAGTTTAGTTTATCAGATTTGTATACCGCCCTTCTCCCGAAGGACTCGGGGCGGTGCACAGCCATAATAAAACAGAAAATCATACAAAAATTAAACCAGTTAAAAGAATTAAACAAATTGGCCCTATCTATTAAAACCCCCAATTTAAAAATATCCCATCCAAGTTCTTATTCAGCTGTTGAAATAGCAGGGTCTTTAGGGCCCTGCGGAAGGTACGGAAGGAAGACCAGCTTGAATGTAGTTTGGATTGAGCACAATAAAGCATTCAACTGATACATTTTTTGGTATTCAACTGCTTACAAATAACAGGAGTCAATAGAAATATCAGAAATTTTGTGTAAAGGTCTACAGCATAATGGAAGACACAGTTGATGTCAGTGGTGATCAACTGTAAGAGGTTAACATCAAGAAAAGGAATCTTTCCAGGAGACTCACTCTTACTGTTTACGGTTTGTCATTGCACTGATTCCTGTGTCAACAATACTGAACAAGCCAGGCCATAGCTTTAAATATCAAAATCTCCTTTACATGGACAATCATCTGAAGTAGAATCACTGCTCAATGTTGTCTATATATATATAGAAGATATTGCAATCATGTTTGGACTGAACCAGAGGTGAAATGCTCCCAGTTCGGACCGGATCGCCCAATCCGGTAGCGATGATGACGGGTAGTTCGGAGAACTGGTAGCAAAAATCCCTGCCCCTCCCCCACAATGCCCAGCTGAGCCACAGGATTATCAGAGGCTTTTTTTAAAGTTTTAAAAGCATTTTTTCTACAACCTCTTCCAATGAAAATATGCTTTTAAAAGTAAAAAAAAAAGCCTCTGATGATCCTGTGGCTCAGCTGGGATAGTCAGAGGCTTTTCAAAGCATTTTTTTCTGCAACCTCTTGGCTGAAGAGGTGGTTAAAAAAATGCTTTGAAAAGTCTCTGACGATCCCAGCTGAGTTGCCTGATCGACAGAGGCTTTTCAAAGCATTAGAAAAAAATGTTTTGAAAAGTCAAAAAAAAAAGTTGGCCATGTCCACCCAGTCACATTACACCCCCCCACCAAGCTACACCCACAGAACTGGTGGTAACAAATTTTACATTTCACCCCTGGACTGAACAAATCCCCACCATCAATGGGGAAAACTGAAAGAATCAAGAGGCCTTATGGAAATAACATTAAGAGTTGGAGGAAGATGATCACTACGAATACCTGGGCATCCTTCAAAATGACAACATCAAGCACAGTGAAGTCAAGAAGAAGGTTAGAAGTGAATACTTCATGAGAATGAAGGGGGAGGGAAATCCAAACTCAGTGGATAAAATACCATTGAGGTAATTAACATTTAGGCAGTTGTACTCATTAGATACACAGTTGGAATAGCAGACTGGATTCAAACAGAACCAAAAGGGCTGAACAGGGAGGTGAGAAAAATAATGACAAGGATTCATGGCCTTCATCCATGCAGCAATGTTGACAGATTTGACTTATTAAAGAAAATAGGTGGGTGTGAAATATTATAAGTACACCGAACAGTTGAAGAAGAAAAAAGGGCCCTAGAAGACTATCTAAAGGACAGGAAAGAAGTTAAATGGAAACTAGTATATAATGAAGGACTGTCAATTATTAAAGATAGCAAACTAGTTTACAAGAAAGAGCAAATGAAGAATAGCAAAGAAATGTGGCAAAGAAAAGTATTACATGGCCTATCCCACGTCCTTATGAAAGACTGAATAGGTGGATTAAAATGCCAAATAAAGTCTAGCTGGCTGTGTAATAAACCACAATAGTAATTTATTAAGTTTATATGCTGCTAAGTTCCCAATGACTCTGACAAATTTACAAACTTTAAATTTGAATTAAAATAACAACAAGCCACCCCCTCCCCAAAGGAACAAAATGGTGAAAACAGAAATCTGTAACTAGGGAAGAGAAGAAAAGGGAAATCAATCTCCTCATCAAAGGCTTGGGTGAAGATCCCCCAAATATTGCATTATAATGAGAATGCAATATATTTTTCAAAGGTAGCATTTTTTAAAGGATTGGCCAGCGTTGCAAAGGATTTTAAGGAAGACCTACAAGAGAGAAAATATTTAAATATCAACTACTGTTAAGAGAATGAATTTGCCAAGACCAGATATGGCCAATTACTGTGAATCCTGTCCTGCTTATTGACCAAAAGGGGACAAAATAAAGTTCAATTGAGAGAATATCTTTTATTCCCACCCCATTTTCTAAAATACTCCTGATTTTGCAGGCTTTGTTCGCAATCCAGTAAAGAAAATGGATATATCCTAATTGTATGTGACTATGCAACTCTCTCTCTGGAAGCTTTTTCATTGTGGAGTATGCCAGCTAAAAGAATAGCAGAAGCATCAAAATGTCAAAAACCTTAGTAGGGTAGGAAATTCTCACAGATCCAAGATCCAATTTTTAGTTAGCTTTGGTGAAATATCTTTACACTGATTTAAGGGCAAAAGGGGTGCATACCAGCCCTTATCGTCCGCAGGTAGATGGTCTAATTGAAAGAATGCATCAGATCTTTCAAAAATATGTGGGTCAAGATCTGAAACAATTGGAAGCCTTTTTTTCTTTAAATACAACATGGATTTGGCTACCATTTCTATTGCTTACATATAGGGAAATCCCACAAATATCCACTGAATTTAGTCTCTCTAAGTTATTCTATGGGAGGCAGACTCAAAGGAGGTTAAAGAAAGCTGCTGTGAAAATTTAGAAAGTCTTAAGAATTTAATATCACAGAGAGAGAGAGAGAGAGAAAGAGAGAGGAGGGGGGCGCAACTAATTTATGTGCTGCATATCTAGAGAATTTCCAAAGCAAAACTTGGGAAGAACACTTCCAATACTTGAAGTTAGTAACTGAGAGCCGAAGAAAAGCTGATTTGATCATCAATCTAGAGAAGTACCATCTGGGATATCAAGAAACCCAATATTTAGCATTCCTAGATGGAAAGGTCGAGATAAAATCCAAACAAGGAAGGTTTAAAACCCCGAGTCCAAGTAGAAGCCTTCAAATAAAGAAAGATATCTGATCTTTCTTAGCAGGACATTATCAAAGGATTTCCCCCCTTATTTTTCTATGGTATTAGTTAAGGTGTATAGAAGAGCAGATGGCCTAGCAAAATTGCAGGGATTTGTTCTACCTTCTTTCTCCCTATTTAAACCTTTCCCCCAGAATCAACACATCATGAAGTTGTCCTCTTCACACAAGTGTTAGAAATGTGTCTTTTGAAGATTTGCACCCACCAGAATTTTAATACAACAGCCAAATGAAATTAGGCTTTTCCTTCAGAAGGAGTGGATGGTCCAAAATGGAGCAAAAAAAAAAAAGTATAGAAGCCTAGCAAGACAAAGCTATAATATAATATAAATAAAAAAGACTTAATATAAAAATATAAAACATAATGTAAATATAAAAATATAACATAAAAATATAATATAAAAAAGACATGCTCTCCATTAACAGCGAAACAAGAAATCTCAGAGAGAGGGGACTTATGACAGCACAAGTTTAAGGAGGAAAGTTTGATATATTCTAACAATAGTATTCATCATAATACATACGTAATTGTAATATAATAATAGGTAATAGTTGTGATGATAATAATAGACTAATATGCTGAATAGTAACAGTATAGAGCAGTATTGGTGAACCTTTTTGCACGTGGGGGAGTACCAGAAACCAGAACAGTAGCTCCCTGGCGTGCATGTGCAGGAGTGCCAGAAAATAGAAGAGCAGATCCCTGGCATGCATGCGTGCTGGAAAGCTAATCTTCCAGTTTCTGGCATGTGCATGCATGCCAGTCACCTGGTCTTCCAGTTTCTGGCGCGCATGTGTGAGCGAAGACCAGCTGGTCGGTGAACATGTGCGTGCCAGAAACAGGAAGTTCAGCTTTCTGGCACGTGCATGCATACCAGAGAGCTGCTCTTCTAGTTTCCAGCACTCCCGGAACCCAGAAGAGCAAAGGGCGTGCCCGGAGAAATGGCTCTGTGTGCCACTTACAGCACATGTGCCATAGGTTCACAATCACAGGTATAGAGTATAGTGATTGTCATAATTATTACAGGTACCATCATGGTTGCTATGATAATTACATAGTAATAGTACAAAGATAGCAACAGAACAGAATATAGGAAGCATTCACATATCAAAGCATCAATCTTTTATGTTTGTTTTTATAAAATAAAACATCTTCCCAACCCATACAGAGAAATATAAAGAGTTCAGTTCTTTTGTGTCTCTCTTGAGTCTGGGTCACTCTAATTGTATATAGTTCAGCAAAGAACTTATGAAAGGGATAATTTCTCTGTAAAAAACTAGAGTGTTGGGTTTAGGATGGAAGTTGCAAAGGTCAACATCATATATTAATTCACTTGCAAAAACAAGATGGAACTGAGCACCAAGAACTGATTCCACAGATTGACTAAGAACCATCAGACAACTCACCTTCTTCGTCAGGACGCTTCTGTAGTTCCTTTACAGCCAGAAGAAATTCCTTAAAGTTCAAAAGCCTATTCTCTGCACAAAGAGAAGAAGGAATATTGTCATCCCTAGCATTTGCTTATATCTCTAATAGATTCCTGAACATGATGCAAAATCCTACTTCAAGCTTTTACAAACCTAAACCAACTGAGACCAGCATAACAGTAGGAGTTGTTTAGTCAGATTAACACTGGATGATCTGCCCTGAGATACTATTTTGATACCAGATTCCTCTTAGGCAGGATCATCTGGTGTGTTTGTGTGTGTGTGAGTGTGTGTGTGTGTGTGTGTGAGAGAGAGAGAGAGAGAGAGAGAGAAAGAGAGAGAGAGACAGAAATGGAGATACTCACTATTAATTCGAGTGCATTTTAGTGCATCATGCATAGTTTCACAGGTCAGGTTGACTTCAAGGTTTTCCAGGATTAACCTCAGATCATCCATACAAACCATATCTTTCTTTATTTTCTTGAAAGCCCAGAGGGTATTCTGGAAGCCTGGAAGAAACACAGAAGAGAAAGAAGGCAATAATTGATGCTTCCATGCACAAAGATGGCAGTACTGAAATAATACACTTTCAACCTTCTTTAAAATGAGATGAATTAGGTATAGGGTAGATATGATGCATCTACGTCTTTCTTTAAAAGCCGTAGATGCAGCATACCTACCCTATATCTAATTCATCTCTCTCACAGCAGCACAAAGGGTTTAGCATGTGTCTGTCTGATTTTCGTAAGATAGTAAGGGGAAGAAAGGGGATGCAGTAATATTGTTGATACTGCCATGATCAGGCTGACAACTAGTGAAGAAAAGAATGAGCTCTGCAGATTCCAACTTCAACTTATAGCCAATAGCTTCTATCCCTTTCCAGCATGAGCAGATCCCAAAGGAATATAGGTTTGAAATGCATCCCAAGAGTTCAACTTCTTGTTCAGCACTGCGGCAGAGGACATGATGGACAATTACTTCAACTGGAAAGTAAAGGATGGGATAACTCCAGGAATATCTGTTCCATTAACTTCCAAGGCAGAGAAACGGGGACAGGGGGAGGAAACTCCTGCTCCTATAGCACTTATGAGTTGCTGTAGCTAAGAGTGAAGATAACATAGAGGGTAAGCCAACTAACTTCACCCAACTGTTGCCATGGACACTGAAATGTAAAATATGAACTGGGGTGAACAAACAAACCAAAAAAAATCCCATGGAACTGCTACTGTGATTTGACCACTAGACAGATACAAATATAAGGCATGGCAAAAGGCAGAAGAGGAAAATGAGAGGAAAATCTTGCTTTGCTTTCAATTAATTCCTCATAAGTCAAGAGATGAAATATGAAACATGATTTTCATATGCAGGCGCCCTTCTCTCAATTGAATGTCAGAAATCTATAGAATACATTTTCAAAAATCTATTGAATAATTTAAGATGTGCTGAAAAACCCTTATTCTTAATTTAGCTATGTCTAATGTCAAGAGAGTTGAGTGGTTATTCCATTACAAATGATATGTACTATGAAAGCAACCCAGTATCAGAATGTAATTCATGTGACATACTGAACAAAATAAAGCAGTCAATCAGAATTTCCTCTTTGCTCATACTGAGGGACAAACCAGTTTTTATTCTCATTCAGGTAAAGACATCAAATAAAACAAATATGCACATTATCACAAGATGTGTGTTTATATTTAAAAAAGAGCCGAGGTGGCGCAGTGGTTAGAGTACTGTACTACAGCTACTTCAGCTGACTGCTAGTTCAGCAGATCAGCAGATCAAATCTCACCAGCTCAAGGTTGACTCAGCCTTTCATCCTTCCGGGATGGGTAAAATGAGGACCCAGATTGTTGGGGGCAATATGCTATTTAGTATACTGTCGATTGTTGTAAGATGCCCAGAGTCTTCAGAGAGTGGGCGGCATAGAAATATGATATAATAATAATAATAATAATAATAATAATAATAATAATAATAATAATAATAATGATGATGATGATGATGATGATGATGAAAAGCAGATATTTTTCAGATGATGGAAGTACAATGAGAGAGAACAAAACAAAATTATGCTATACAGAAACAATGATGTAAACATTTCCCTTGTTAATGCCTCAATTTTTCTTCTCATACCTTCTGATTGAGCAAATGGTGAGGTTTTATTCACAACTTCCAGAAAGTCTGAAAAATTCACAGTCCCAAGTACTGTAAGAGAGAAGGAAGGCTACAAGTGGGAGTGACATAAATACATACAGATGAGCAGGTTGACAGACAGAGTAACAGTTAGGGTTATAACTGGTGTACAATATATGACCCTTCAAACTTGAGCCAGAATTTTCAGTCAATTTGCCCAATAGTTGTAGCCAACACTCTTTCTGGCAAAAATAGTTGATGGACTAGGAAGATCTACAAAGTAAACATAACAGGATAAAGGGAAGGCTAGATCAGGGGATCTATAGGATCATTATAGGGTTAGGCATGCATGGAACATCGTAATAGTATAAAAATGGAGTGTGGCTTCTGTTGCAATGTTGCATATATGCTTTTGTCAGTTTGAATACACACACACACACATGCACACACCTGCATTCTTTATGAGCTACTGGTCAAATATAGAACATACATTGGATGACTTGAAAATTTTCAATCAGTATGGCTTCTCAATTGGGAAGGAACATATCGAAGAGTGTATATGTACACATACAAAGTATACAAAAATTATAATGGCTGAATGTCATATATTATATATAATCAAAATGTGATATATTTGGTTCTGATCCAGTGGATTTTGTAACCCCAGCCAACGGGTGTGTTTGCACAATGCAGTTAGCCATATCAAGTAAAGAAGTATCTGACAATTTAGCACAACATGCTAAATTGTATTAATGTTAACCTTGTTTTGGTTCAAAACGTTCAGTGTACTCAGATTGTTTGATTAGTTTGTTATTCTGTCTGCAAATCTAAATGCCGTAATAGATTAATCCAGGCATCAAGTTAAGCATGTTGCATAAATGCAGAAGCAGTCCAAGGTATCAGGTAACGGCTCTAAAAATTCTACAGCAGGTTAAATTATTTTTTTCTCCCCAAGCTGTTATTTATTCAGTGATCTAAGTATGCAGGAACTCAGGCTGCCATTTGCATGACCTTCATTGCACAGGGCGAAGTCAGACAAACTGAAATTGACACATACATTGACTTCCACATAATCTTCTAATTTCATGAGGGTATCAGCTTTCCACAGATAGCATGCACTGTGCATTAAATAACTACTAACAACACAAAAGCCTCTGGACCACATACCATCCACGTTCATTAACTGAAGAGCACAATACATCTCATCTCTGGTCACTAGGATCTTGAGAGTGTGAAGTACAAATAGGAGTTTGCTGACGGGAACTCTGCCACACTTCAAGACATTGAAAACAGTGCAAATTCTAGAGAGCCCTGAGCACACTATACAATCTGAAAAGTAAAATACCATGCATTAATTATTTCCACAACTGGCTGAAATTGGATAGAAAGGCAAAGCTTCACAAAGAATGGACAGCGATCTCTTCTGAGTCTTGTGAAAGCCCCGTGCTCAGTAATAGTGCAACCCTACAATAGAGCAAGAGATGTGCATTTTTACAATCTGGAGAGCATATTTTTTGAGGGCAAAAGAATAATTTTTAACACCTGTGGTGGCAGAGATTGCCCGGATTTCTGGACTTTCCAAGTATTTTTCAAAAGAAAATAGACACAGAAAGAAACTTCTAGTTCAGTTTTCTTTGAAGATTTGATCGGACTATGAGTGAATTAATGATATATACAACAGTGATGACAGCTTCTGAAAGTTTTGTGAAAGAAAAGTGAAAAAAAATAAGAGTGAAAGTAGAATCAGTGCAGGAAAAACAAATATATTTATGAAAATATATCAAAGATAGACTCATCTACTAACAGGAGTAATGGAACAGAACACAATGTAATGAAAAATTGGGCAGAAGAAAATTTTCTAGAAAATTTTATGTGATTTCTAATCACATAAAACAGAGTGAACAGAACTAAATTAGAAGAGTGCCTCAAAAGTGTGTAGATTCAAAGCTCATTGATTGATTATTTTGGTTTTTACTTTTTTTTAATGCCACTTTAAACATATTTCCCTGCTGTTCCCTTTCCCCACCTTTCATTTTTTGTTGTAGTTTTGTATGTTAACTTTTTATTTTTTGAAATTTAATAAAATTATTTTTAAAATATTTCCGGAAATGGGACAAGGAGAGAAGATTATCTTATATGACTATTAAAACTAGGATTTAAAATTAGCACTAAGCACAACTTATCCTAACAGGAGATCAAATCAGTGAATTGATATAATGATAAAGTATTCTGTACAGTACGCCCAAATTCTAGGCATCTCCATTTCACTTTTCTCTTGGACCACTAAAATGGTTTCTAGAATCATGTCATAATTACAATATCTCTGCTAAGTCTGTGGTCTACAGTGTTGACACCATAACTGAAACACTCTTGCTCTCAAATAGTTCGTGTTTTTAACTGCAGTATGTGTTATTATTGTGTCCAGTTTAATTTATTCTTGTTGTGAGGCAGTTTTACAAAGGCATGTGTGTAGGGTTTCAGAATAGCAGTGCTTGAATGAAGAAATACTATGCAGGTTATTTATTGTTATGAATCTCTTCACAAACGAAGCAATGTTCAGTTTAAAACTATACTTAATTATACATGAAAACAACACTACACTACAAATAGTCCTTGATGTACGACCACAGTGAGCCCAAAATTTCCAAGCTAAGCAAGACAGTTGTTGAATTTTGCCTCATTTTGCAACCTTTGTTGCCACAGTTGTTAAGTGAATCACTGCGATTATTAAGTTAGTAAAATGGTTGTTAAATGAATCTGGCTTCCCCATTGTCTTTGCTTGCCATAGGTCATAAAAGATGATCACATGAACATGGAACACTACAATCATCATAAATACATGCCTATAGCCAAGTGCATGAATTTTAATAATTTGGCCATAGGAATGCTACAACAGTGAAAACAGTGAAATACAGTCATAAGTCACTTTTTTGAGTGCCGTTGTAACTTTGAACAATCATTAAATGAATGGTTGTAAATCAAAGACTACCTGTACTAGCATTAATGGCAATTTAATATGCATCATTTAGCATAAGGTATACTTTAAAAAATATTTAATAAGACAGACATTAGGATTTGTGTTTCAAATAATGAAATTATATATACCTTATATTATTTTAGGTGATAAACAAACAAAGCAAAAATTAAAAAAGAAAATAATTGTAGTTTGCCAAGTTTTTCATCAACACAGACTTCTTTGACTGAGACAAGGGCAGATCACATGCATTACCTTCCCAGGTTGTATCCTTGATGAACGGAGTATTAATTTCTCTCCCCCTATCATACACTGTTATGTGGACATTGTAGACAACATTAGGCTTCCTGCCAAAACAGGGATAGAAATCTGATTATTTTTATAACCTCTGCTTATCTTTGACTTCAAAGCTGGTGTCTCCTAAACCAAAGCTTAAAACATTCATATCTAGAAGCAAGTCTCTACAGGAATCTCTAAATTATGGTGGTAGTTGGGGCTGGAATTCCTGTCCTTAACATATGCAATCATAAAGTGAAATGTCATGTGATCACATTTCTTAGCAGCAGCAATCTCCACAATCTCTACTGCTATAATTAACTGAATCTCAGCAGTCATTATATGAGGGTCCACCCTGATCCATGTCATTCCCAACTCGTACCTTTCAGCCCTGAACTTTGGTAAGATAAGGGACTGCCTCATCTGCCTCCCCTTTATTTCTCTCCCCCTGTCTATCTCCACCCCCCCCCCCATTCCCCTACACTTTTGACCATTAACGCACAGTGGCATTTCTTAGTGGCTGGAGCTGAAGTAGTGCTGGATAATGTTGGAGCTAAAGTAGAAGCCTGGGGATGGCTGGCAGAGAGTGCTGAAGGCCCTAGGCCTCTGCTTCAGTGCTGGTGCCGCTACCACTGCCACGGAAGTGCTGCTGTGCAAAATGGTCAAAAGATCAAAAAATGGGGGGGGGGGATAGGCAAGGAGGAGTATTTGAAGTGGGCATAAGTTTCTCAAGGCTGCCAAGCCCTTGAATTTTGAACACATGACTCTGCGGATGGTATAATGGCTGTGCAGGTGACTGGGTGTAAATACCAGTCATTCAGTACTGTTGTAAATTTGAATGGTTGCTGAATGAAAAGATATTAAATGTACAGTATCTGTAGTATTATAGTAGATGAATTTGGGATTGTATCAATTTCCTCATCTCTAACAGCTTTGATTGTTCTCATACTTGGTATTAAGAAACCCATCCATTGCTGTTTTTTTTCCTCTCTTTCTCTTCATTTAATGTACTGCTGTTTTTCACAAAAATTCCTGACAGGTTATAATGTATGAAGAAATATAAATAATGAATAAGTGAATTAAATAAATTAAAATGTATACAATAAAAATAAACACTAGCATTGAAATTTAATAACGAAATAAATAATAAATAACAAATTACTTCCATTATAACCAGAGCACAAAGCAAGATACTCTCCCTGGATGAGTTTAGTCTTTAAAAGCTTCCTGAAAGCAATCAACAGTATGACAAGTCTAACTTCTGGATGAAGGCAGTTCTATAGAACTAGGGCTATGAATAAGGTATTTTGGACTTGACTTCCATAATATGTAGAGGTGAGGGATCACCAAGAGATTTTCTGCATTCCATCATTTTTCAAACCATTAGTGCCTGTTCTTAACCATAAAGATCCAAAGTAATAAATGTAGGTCATTACACCACAATCCAAACTCTGCCCTTTTTACTTGCATTGCAACATTTCATACAAATGGATAAGGGATAGGGTTTGCATTACAATGCCTTAACACTTGTTCCTTGCCCCTTCCTCTTGATTTGTATGCTTAATAGCTCAGCTTTCATGTCCTTCCACTATGCTCATATATAGGTACCTGTCAGGTTTTGGAATAAGAAACATTATGCAGAGTGCTGAAAAGAAGAAATAATCATCCTCACAAAAATAATGAGTGCACAACATAAGGAAAACAACCATATCTGTGGTATATTCATTTACTATACCTCTATAGTGTTTCATCCTTGCAAACCATCCTTATTAGCATCATATGCAGACGTGATGTTTTCTTTCTTTCTTTACCTACTAGATATTTCTTACTATTTCTTTTCTGCTCATCCATACCTTTATCGTTTTGATCTTGCGTGCATAATTCATTACAGGCAAATTCCAGGAATGGAAATGAGAGATCATAGAGCCTCAAAACTAAGAAAGCCAAAATAGGGAGAACAGAAAGAACATCACAGAGGAAGAAAATAAAAGGAGGTAGAATGGAACATAACAGGGTGCCACTCACCTGCTCTTTTTCGCTGGTGTGGATCGTGAGACATGGCTGTAGAGAGAATAAAAACTATTATTGAGCTGCCACTCATAGTTCATCATTCAAGTACCTTTATATAGAACATGGAACAACAGGCCCAAAACAATTACTCTGTCACAACTATTAAAGGCTGACTTTAAAGTTGCTAGGAAATCAAATGTTAGTCTGTCCTTTGTCTTATCATAGTCTGTGAATTCAACTAATTTGGACCGTTTTTCTCTCCAGCATTTATTGATTAAGCAAATCATGGCATAGCCTGATGTGAAACTCTGACCAATGCCTGAGGTATGTGTCTTTAATGATTATAGATTTTGTTATGTGCCTAAAGATGTCTGACTAAGAGAACGAGTAATCCTGCAAGTTGCTTTAACTATGCAGATAAAAAAAACTATTAAGAA
The DNA here is from genome assembly GCA_038048745.1 of Coluber constrictor foxii. Lineage (NCBI taxonomy): Eukaryota > Metazoa > Chordata > Lepidosauria > Squamata > Colubridae > Coluber > Coluber constrictor. The sequence goes on from CM075961.1 coordinate 81,443,947, forward strand.
TTACAGAAGTGGCATAGGAACAATTACAATATCCAGGGGCAGGACGCTGACATAACTTCCTCCTCTTTCCTATTTGCACCACTAATCTTGCAAAATATTGTGCAAAATTAGTTATGGAGAAAACATTAAAGAAAGGAAGGAATCTACCAACTAGAATGTTACAAAACAAAAAGAAAAATTAGATGTACATCAGATCCATTAATGAAATCGCAAAATATCATTAAAGGAAGCTTTTCCACTGATGGAAATTTAAAAGGTGAACAACCCTCCATCCCCCACACTTGTTACATTTACTCCCCATATTTAAGTATTCAACTGTTTCTCCTTTTATCAAGGAAAAACCTAGAGCAGAAAAAGCAGCAGGCAGTGGAAGGAGGAAAGAATGGCTAAGTTGGCCCATTACAAGTTGTAAATGATTTTTACCTGCCAGAAGAGCTGGTACTTTTCCTGCGTGAAGGGGACCGGCGAGTCTTGCTAGAAGCTTTGTTTGAAGGGACCTTGGAGGCTGTCTTAGCCTTACTCTCTTTTTTCTTCTTTTCCACTGAAGCTAGTGGTTTCCTCAACAATGTTTCAAAGGAAGTGGTAATCTGATGGTGAAGACAGAAGGATTGAGATAGTGCATGTGTCTTTATACACAGTCAACACACATAGTATAGTAGTACAAACGAAAACTTTCATTGGCACCTGGCCAATAAAAATTAAATACCATTTAAAGCTTGAAGTTAAATCTTCAAAAGGTTGATGCATGCATACACATAATTGGCTGGATTAACATCCTGTGTAAGCTATGGTTTGCTTCATCTATGATGTTTTCAATAAATAATAGTACCTTGGTTTTAATATTGCACTGTAAACCACTGTTTACCAAAACATGTAGGAACACGTAAGCCTTTCATCACTATTCAACAAACTATAGTTAGTGCAATCTGTCTTGTCAAAATATCTGCTGAAACTAATGAAGACAAAAAAAATGGCAAATGAGATGGAACAGTTTAAGAGTAATCTAATCTATATTAAGCAACCACAGTCAAACTGCCAACAGTGAGACATCAATTAAATATTAAATTAGAGAGCTTGTTAATCACTTCTGCAAAAGCATTTTACCAATGAAAGAGGGTGAGGTAGAAAATAGCTCTTTAGATTGGGAATATTCCTTCCTCTTTTCCAAGGCCATATCAACAGACTAGCCAATTTTTTGGCCCCCTCAAGTAATAGAAGGCTGAACCTCACTCTACTGTATTATTTTTCTCCTCCTTGTAAGAGGAAGTTGAAAGGTAAACTTGGAACAACGCATACAGGGGCAAAGAGCTGGAGAGTTCAAGAATTCCTGTGATTAAAAACATTCATGAAAACCTAACTGGGAAAACTTACTTTTCAGGACAGCAAAATCATTTTAAATTTTTGTTCACATGTTATAATAAAGCAGTTACTGGAGTTAGAAAACCAGAGAGTGGAAAGCTCTTTGGCAATAATTTATTCAAGGAGTCTTTTTAGTAAAAGAACCACTTTACACATGGATGAGAAAGCCTCACCTGAGTATCTTTATCTTTGGTTTGTGTGCTCAATTTGGGGATGACGACTTTTGGAGGGGCCGGCTTCCTAAGCGGTGTCAAGCGTCGCATGAGCATCTTATTACACTGTCCAATTCAAAATAAATGTCAGTTCCAAAGTGAAAAATAATACCAAAATATATCCCATTGTTTAACATAGGAAGAACTCTGCTATTTGATTTCAGTTTCTAGGACACTCTCTTGTCTCTGCCTTTCCCATGATAGTTAATGTATACTGAGGGTAAAGACAACATTGCATTATTTATTTCTTAAATTTATTATCCTTCCTTTTGTTCAGGAGCTCAAAGCCACATATATAGCAACCCATCCACCCCCCACCCCCTGTTGCCGGTTTTCTCAGAGCAATTTTGCAAAGTCAATTGGGCTGAGAGAGAATTCTGCCCAAAGTCACTTAGTAAGCATTCAAGACTTAACCGGGATATTCCCCAAAATATTGTTTTTCAAATTTGGGCAACTTAAAGATTTGTGGACTTCAACTCCCAGAAATTCTGAATTGGTCCAAGCATCTTAAATTTGCCAAGTTTGAAAAACACTGCTCTAGATTACGTGCACAAATTTGATCATCAAAAGGGATTCCACTATGAATTCTTCTACAAATAAATTTGGAAATATTCCCAGAGGACTTCATAGTGGCATGAAACTGGCAATGTTACTCAGTCAGTCTACATCCATTTACCCTTCCCCAAATAAAAACATTCCTGCCTTCTGAAAGTCAGTAAAAATATATTATTAAAAAGTAATATTTTTGGAAATAATTTATTATATTTTAAGGAATCAATTACATCTTTAAAATGATTTACTAAAGCTCTTGTCCTTTTTACAGGCTTTCATTTGAAAAAATGAGGAAATGTGGCTACTTTAAAGAGGTGCTACAATATACTTATGGTCCAGCATATTCCAAATAATCTTACATTTTGCAGCAAACATAGACCCAGAAAAGAATAAAATATGTATTATTTAATAGCCATTGTTATGCTTATGTATCACAGAATCTTAAAAGATTATGAGATATAACCTAAGTAAAGGTTTGAAATCGGCCAATATCACAGAAATATGACTAATAAATGGATGCATTCCTATAAAGCTTTTCATAGTAACATGTGAGAAAACATCTCAATAAATTTGTTCCTGTACCTGTTTATGCTTAAACATACTCAAACATCTAAATCGTTTATGCAAAATATTTTCAATATTGCTCACAGGGAACACAAGCAAAAAAGACTTTTCTGCTTTCTGGAGACATCCGGTTGATTATGATGAGGAGGTCATGTGAGACTAAATTTAGGATGACTCTTTCAAAATTCTCAATATTTATGTAAACCTGAATGTTTCTGCAAGCATATCCAGATAAGAATTAAACGAAAACAGCATTTAATTTGTTCAAGATTCTTCGTACTTTTACCTAAATTTGCCCTAAATTTCAGAATTGATAATTACACTTGGTGTCTATGAGCATTCAGTCATATTTCAGAATCATGATTATTTTTCTTTATTGACTACACTTATCCCTCTGGTTTGACTTCTTTAATTGCGAAGACACTGTGATGCTATTCATTGCTATAGAACAGCACTCCTCAAAGCATATGTATTGACGATGTATGGACCTATGTACATCGATTAAAGACACCGAGCTTGTCAGCAGAAGGTTGACAGCTCAAGTTCCTGATCCAAGAGCTGTGGAACAGGGTGAGCTCCTGTTGTTACCCCAGTTCCTGCCTGGTTCGAAAACATACAAATTTGAGTAGATAAATAGGTATCACTTCAATAGGAAGATAACAATGTTCCATGCACCTTGGTATATAAACCTGCTGACCACATGACCATGAAAATGTCTTCAGACAACACTGGCTCTTTCAGCTAAGAAACGCAGATGAGCACTGCCCCCTACAGTTGGACATGACTGGACTGGGGATACCTTTACCTTTAATCTTTTTGGAGAGATCATGATTCTCACCTGAATTGCTTTATCTGATGTTTGAGGCAGAGTAATTCTGGGAAGCACTGGCCTATGGGAATTAAAAGAAGGCAATCCATGAAATCATGACCTCTGTCCACTTTTTGTACAATAAATTGAACTCTTTCAAGAATAAGCCTAGTAGCACAGTAGACTAAACTACTGTTAAAGTAGTATTTAGCTGTCAGCTGCCTGCAATTACTGTGAGTTCAATTCTCACCAGGCTCAAGGTTGACTTAGCCTTCCATCCTTCTGAGGTAGGTAAAATGAGGACCTGGTTTGTGGGGGCAATAAGCTGACTTTGTATAAAATAGAACACCTCTTAGGGGGGTCCAAAAAGTCCTACTAAGCAAGTATATACAAAAGTATGAAGGCGGCATATAAATCAAACTAATAAATAATAAACTAATAATAAATAATAACTCCAATAAAGTAAGTAAATAGCTTGCTGAGAAAATTAATAGAAGTTTCAGACTTCCAAGACTCAGAATATCCTATTGAGGTAATCCTAATTATGAATGTTGGGCAACTGGATCTAGTCACAATTTGATCTCCAGCAGGCTTGTAATAAATAGGCAATCCTCCATTCCCAATTACTTCCTTTCCGCCATTAACTCAAAAAACAGAGACTCTAAGTCAGTGGTGGAATTAAATTTATTTTACTACTGGTTCTGTGGGTGTGGTGTGGCTTGGTGGGCGTGGCAGGGGGAAGGATACTGCAAAATCTCCATTCCCACCCCACACCAGGGGAAGGATACTGCAAAATCCCCATTCTCTCCCCACTCCTGGGGGAAGGATATTGCAAAATCTCCATTCCCACCCCACTCTGGGGCCAGCCAGAGGTGGTATTTTCCGGTTCTCCGAACAACTCAAAATTTCCGCTACCGGTTCTTCAGAACCTGTCAGAACCTGCTGAATAGCACCCCTGCTCTAAGTGGACATAAAAGGAGAGCTCTATATTGGGAGGCTGGAGGGGAAACAGATGTTAAATTGTGACTCTGAAGTCTTTAAGGGAATCTGCAGGAGCTAAAATAAAATAGTCCTAAACCTTTATTTCAAGATTTTAACCTATGGCAGGCAGAGTTTAGTCCAGACCAGTTGGCAGGGGAGAAATACATCCTCTGAGAGGATGTATATACTATATATATACATATACATATACATACATACATATGTACATACATACATATACATAAAATGTATATACATATTAAGATGTATTTTTCTACAATACATGTTATCATAAAATTATAGTACCAAAAGATGTTAATTTTCAATGATACTCTTATTTTGTTCCAATACATCCTAAAAGTGAACTTCATGTAAGTTTAATGAAGCTTACATGCACTTTTACAGCACTTTTCCAAACTTAAAAAAAATCATATTTTGAGGACTTTTTTTGTAAGTCTCTGTCTATAAAAGGTGATTCACGTTTGGTTTTAATTTCTATGCCAATTTGTCAACAGGAATTTCTAATTTCAAATACATAATATTGTGGAATCCATTTAGTAACCTAACCCTAATTTTATGATAAGGGGAGGCAGAGAAGTAGAGGATGCTAACAGGAATCCCATAGTACCAGCCAATTTTGTGACCTCAGTCAGAATGTTGCAGAGATGGGAAAGAGGTTTTATAATTTGAAGTCAAAAGTCCTATTAATGCAAGTGATATTTTATGTCTCACATTACTATTATGTCCCTCAGGTGAATATAAATTCTATTTCATGTATCAATATTTTCTAGATTTGAGATTATAGTCTCTATGATTCCAACCTAAAACCATCATTGGATAGATCATTGTATTCAGTTGCAGTAATGTAGCACTCCATACACTTGATAAAGAGAGTTCAGGGATAAAAGTACGCTTGCTTATTAATTAGTCTGTTAAAGTATATTCCACCTTTTCTTTAAGAACTCAAAGTGTCTTACAAGTCTTACAATCTTCTGTTCATGCTATTACTACAGCAACAGCTCCATGAGATATGATGGGTGGAAATAGCGTGGCTACCCAACTGAGTTTCCATACTTGAGAGTGGATTTGAACCTGAATCTCCCCATTGCCACTAGGTGTTGATGACACGGGAGATACCTAATCCAAAGCTCTGCTTTGATGGGGCCCCAGGGCTCCCCATTTACTTGAAGCCACTGGACAAGATCATCAGACATCACGTGAAGCATTGTAGGTTTTGTCTCAATGTCAACAAGGGTCTGACTAGAAAAGAAGAAGCTTTAACCTCAGCAAGGCTGGAGTGGCTTTGGATTTGAGGGAATCCTAGATCCATCTTTTCTGGACAGGTAAACAATATTGGGGTCCTCCTAAACTAGTGACTCTTCTTTGAAGAGTTGATGACATTACCAGGAAAACGTTTGCACTTCATCTTGTGTGCCTGTTGCTTTTTTTCTGCACTGGGAAATTCTACTCATGGTCAATCATGCCTCAATCTCCTCCCAAGTAGATTATTGCAATGTGCTCTATATGGGCTGCCCTTGAAGAGAATCCAGAAGTGCTTCCAGTTTGATGTTGCAGCAAGATTGAACACAAAGAGCGGGGGTCTGCAAACTCGTGCCGAAACCTCCTTGTTGGAGGGCCCCCCAAGGGGCTAAAGTCACTCTGTAGGGGTGATGAAGAAAGGAGGGGCATCCTGTACATCGTGGAGAGTGGCGGTTCCCCAGCTGAACCCAGGAATTCCCTTCCATCCAATGATGAAAAGGAGATGGCTGCTGTGAAGCTGGGGCAGCCGAAGAAACAAAGAATGTGCTAAAGCGGTATAGATGAACAGTGATTGGAACTGGGTGAGGAAATCCTTATTTTTTACTTAGAACCTAACTCCAAAGAAAATAAACCCCGGAAAAGAGATTCTTTGAAATGCTTGTCAAAGCGGGGAATAATTACAGAGAGAAAATTATAGACCTGAAAGAAAAGGAACTAAAGGGAGAGCACAAAAACTTTAAAATATAGAAAGATTGAATTTTTAAACTTTACCAGAAATATTTTGGTAAATCATTTTAAAATGCTGGAATTATTTGTCTGAATATTGACTATTTGCAAAAGACTGAAGTAAATATCTGTCAGATTTTGTGCAACATTGAAAGTTAAGATGAAGATGCCATCTACTGGTGAATGGAATATATACTAAACTCCTACAACCTTGGGAAGTACTGATAAGACAAAGGAAAAAAAAGTGGAAATAAATAACACCTGAAGGACTACTGTGCTATCTACTGGTCTATATCTGTCTACTTCATGGTTATTGGATGTTTAACTGTGAGATTATGGAAGACATTCAAAGAAAGCAACTTTTAAAAGCCAGGATCTATGACTGAATTTACAGAGTGAACTTAAAGAGACATTTGGAAATCTTCCTGGATTATCTAAATGGAACTAATTGACTAACTGTGGGATACAAAGAACTATAACTATTGCATTCCTCTGAGGAGCAACACTAGAATTGAGCAAATGGTTTCTAAACTGACTTTCTGAGGTCATGGACAAGTGAGACATTGGAGCAGTGATAGACTACTGACAGGCTATTAAGCAATATTTTGACCTATCAAAATAAGACAAGATGTTGCATCAGGAGGAAATGAGTAGATTTCAAAACAAAATGGTGTTGATGCTCCAAAGTACTTACAATATGTTGATAAAGAATCATAGGGAAATAAAAGACTTAATGTATGACATTGTGGGGAAATCAGAAAATGGTTTTATATATAAACTGTTGTGATTCACCAGCAGTCTGAGAAGCTGGCAGCAGAGTCAGACAGTAAGGAGGCTGAGGAAGAACATGGACCAGTCCTGGAGGCTGGGGAAGTCCCGGATGAGGGCTCTGCATCGGATGCAGAAATGGGGCCAGGGCAGGGGTGAAATGCTCCCAGTTCGGACCAGATCACCCAATTCAGTAGCGATGGAGATGGGTGGTTCAGAGAACCAGTAGCAAAAATCTCTGCCCCTCCCCACCATGCCCAGCTGAGCTGCATAATCATCAGAGGCTTTTTTAAAAAAAAATTAAAAGCATTTTTTCTACAACCTCTTTGGCCGAAAAAATGCTTTTAAAAGTAAAAATAAAAAAGGCTCTGATGATCGTGTGGCTTAGCTGGGATCTTCAAATGCTTTTAAATGACTCTGATGATCCAAATTGATTGTCAGAGGCTTTTAAAAGAAAAAACCTTTTCTACAACTGAAGAGGTTGTAGAAAAAATGGTTTTAAAAGTATAAAAAAAATTGGCCACGCCCACCCAGTCACGTTACCCCCACCAAGTCACACCCAGAGAACCGGTAGTAACAAATTTTAGATTTCACCACTGGGCCAGGGCCATCTGGGAGTGATATGTAGACTCCAGAGCCTCCAGAGGCTGACAGCAGAGAGGCAGAGAAACAGGAAGAGCCTGTTCCTAGTGTGTGCATGAGAAGAGCTACCAGAAGGCAAGAGCAACTAAAGCAAAAAGGACAACTCAGGAGTAAGACCAAGAGATGATTGGCCCCTTCCATAAGACTTAAAAGACCAGCAACTGCTCTTGGGCTCTTTGTTGAAAACAACGTTGATAGATTTGTTTTGTTGTCTTGCTGCATTTATTTCTTGTTGGTGTCTTCTGCTTCCGAATTTTTGCCAAGAAAAGCCTTTGGCAGTTTGCCACATAGACCAAGGTTGATGATAAGGCTGAAGAATTGTGTTACGAAGAATTTGTTTTGAATTAGTTTGGACTACGCTGAGAATGAGTTAATTCTCAGCTGTTCTAATAAAGAACTGATGTTTAGAACTGATTGCGTCTGATAATACCTACTTGCAACATAAACTATCTAGAATTGCTATTGATGAGCAGCCATATAGATCAATGAATAAACTATCCAACCTGAAACCAGGTGGGGTCCTGGTGGGCAGATGGGTCTGTTGGTCACGTACCTGGCTCCCTGCCACATGGCAACGACCCTGCCCGAGCTTCTCAATGTTTTTAGCCGATGTGGCGATTGGCACCCCCAGGCTTATGGTCATGGGGGATTTCAATCTGCCATCCATCGGTGAAACATCTGAGATAGCTCGGATGTTCATGGCTTCCATGACGGCCATGGACCTGACCCAGGTAATTCAGGGCCCGACTCACATTGGCGGACACACCCTGGATCTAGTTTTTGTCTCTGGGCAGTGGTTGAGTGGTCTTGATATTGGGGATATAGGTGTTGAACCCTTGTCATGGACTGACCACTCGCTCCTTCGACTTGACTTTCTGACTGCTGCACCTCACCGCAGGGAGGCGGAACCGACTAGGTGGTTCCGCCCCAAGTGCCTGATGGATCCTGATAGGTTCCAGACGGAGCTTGGGCCATTCCCTGAGACACTGACACACGACTCGGCTGAGGACCTGGTGGCTGCCTGGGATAGGGCGGCCAGTGGGGCCTTGGACCGTGTCGTGCCTTTGCGGCCTCTGACCTGGCGCCGAACCCGCTTAGCCCCTTGGTTCACCGAGGAGCTGAGGGAGATGAAGTGCCGGAAAAGACGCCTAGAGAGCGGGTGGAGGGCCAGTCGCTCTGAATCTGACTTGACACTAGTAAGAGCTCATATTAAGACTTACATAGTGGCGATAAAAGCGGCTAAGTCTAATTACTTTGCCGCTCTTATCGCGTCATCAGATAATCGCCCAGCCGCCCTGTTTAGGGTGACCCGCTCCCTCCTTCATTCGGGAGCGCGGGAGGATCCCTTACAGGGACGTGCTGAGGATTTTGTTCAATATCTGGATGATAAAATAACTCAGATTCGGGACAATCTGGCCGCTGACTGGGTTAGTTCGGGCGGGGGGACTGAGGCAGGTCTTGAGAGAGTTATCTGGGCTGAGTTCGACCCTGTGGCTCCCGAGGACGTGGACAGGATTCTGGGAAGGCTGAACGCAACCACATGTTTATTGGACCCGTGTCCCTCCTGGTTGGTGCTGGCCTCCCGGGAGGTTACACGAGGCTGGCTCCAGGAGATTATAAACGCTTCTTTGAGTGAGGGTGCCCTACCGACCGCCTTGAAGGAGGCGGTGGTGAGGCCCCTCCTCAAGAAGCCCTTCCTGGACCCAGCTGTTTTGGCTAATTACCGTCCCGTTTCCAACCTTCCCTTTTTAGCGAAGGTTGTTGAGAGTGTGGTTGCGCGGCAGCTCCCCCGATACCTGGATGAAGCTGTCTATTTAGACCCGCTCCAGTTCGGCTTCAGGTCTGGATACAGCACCGAAACGGCATTGGTCGCGTTGGTGGATGATCTCTGGAGGGCCCGGGGTAGGGGGTACTCCTCTATCCTGGTGCTGTTAGACCTCTCAGCGGCTTTTGATACCATTGACCATGGTATCATGTTGCGCCGGTTGGAGGGACTGGGGGTGGGGGGCACCGTTCTGCGGTGGTTCTCCTCCTACCTCTCTGACCGGTCGCAATCTGTGTTGACAGGGGGGCAGCAGTCGACCCCGAGGCGCCTGATATGTGGGGTGCCACAAGGGTCGGTCCTCTCGCCCTTTCTGTTCAACATTTATGTAAAGCCACTGGGTGAGATCATCCGTGGTTTTGGGGTGGAGTTCCATCAGTACGTTGATGATACTCAGCTGTACATTTCCACCCCAGACCACCCCAACGATGCCGTGGAAGTGATGTCCCAGTGCCTTGAAGCCGTGTGGGTCTGGATGGGGAGAAACAGGCTTCGACTCAACCCCTCCAAGACCGAGTGGCTGTGGCTGCCAGCGCCCCGATATAGCCAGCTGACTCCATCGCTGGTTATTGGGGGCGAATCATTGGCCCCCACGGAAAGGGTTCGCAACTTGGGCGTCCTCCTGGATTCACGGCTGTCTTTAGAGGATCACATGACAGCCGTGGCCAGGGGGGCTTTCTATCAGGTTCGCCTGATACGCCAGTTGCGGCCCTTTCTAGATCGGGGCTCCCTACGCACAGTCACTCAGGCTCTCATCACTTCCCGCCTGGACTACTGCAATGCTCTCTACATGGGGCTCCCCTTGGGGTGCACCCGGAGGCTCCAACTGGTGCAGAATGCGGCCGCGCGGGGGATTATGGGAGCGACGGGGCGCTCCCACGTGACACCTCTCCTGCGTGAGCTGCATTGGTTGCCAGTGGACTTCCGGGTGTGTTTCAAGATGTTGGTTATCACCTTTAAAGCGCTCCATGGCTTAGGGCCAGGGTACTTATGGGACCGCCTTCTGCCACCAATTGCCTCCCACCGGCCGGTTCGCTCCCACAGAGAGGGCCTCCTCAGGGTGCCGTCAGCCAGACAATGCCGGCTGGCAACCCCCAGGGGGAGAGCCTTCTCTGTGGCAGCACCTACCCTCTGGAATGATCTGCCTCCAGAGATAAGAACAATTTCTGACCTCCTGACTTTCCGGCGGGCTTTAAAAACTCATCTTTTTCAGCTTGCCGGCTTAGCCTGATTCTTGTAAATATCTTTTCATTTTTAGAGTTTTTACTATTTTTAATTGACCTAGTTTTAATTTTATGGCTATTTATATATGTTTTTTATGAAATTTTAATTTTTGTGTATTTGTTTTTTAAATTGGCTGTGCACCGCCCTGAGTCCGTAAGGAGAAGGGCGGTATATAAATCTAATAAATAAAAAAATAAATTTTCATAATGAACAAGCAACTACATACTAAGGATGCTAACAAAGAACCAACATCTTCAACCAACCCTTTGCAAACAGTATCATCTTAATTGACAAGATGCTTGTATGCTGTCTCACATGAAATCTGCCTCTCCATAAATACCTTCTCTTCCTTTCTTATCCCAATTGAAATCCTCTACCAAACCTTTCGATTGCATCTAATGAAATGAGTTGCCACTCTTAAAATATGTATTTTTGAATAAAATTGATAAGATTGAAAATGTGCTACTAGATTCCTTCTGATTTCTGGGCATCACTGGGAAGCCAACTTAACTCTAAACTTATTTGTTTGCTTGCTTACTTGGTATATTGATAATAAGTTTTGGGAATAGGAGTAGAGCTTTCACTTTTAGTACCACCAGATTTCCTTCTGGGTTTCAGTGATGACGTTTCAATGGCAGATGGATATTGCTCCTTCTCCTTTCCGAATTCTGAGAAAATCTTACTTCTCTTTATATCTTGGATTTTGCTGTCTTTTTTCTCAAACTGAGTGCTAATGTAAGAGAAGAACAAATCATTTCTCAGAGGGGGCAATAATATACTTAGAAAATGCATAAAGAGAAATATAAATAAATATTAAACAAGTGTCTTATACTTTAAAATGTTCCTTCTCAAGTTGTTTTGCTATTCTTTTCAAAACTTTGAAAGTGATGTTCAACGTGATCAACGTGAAAGTGATTTAATATCACCCAATGTTGAATTTTTCACTCCACCCAGGCTAATTATCTGAGAAAGAGTTTAAATATGATATATGCATCCATTTATCCATTTAGTGCAGGCTTTCAAATTAAATTGTATTTTAGTATTGAGCTTTAAAAAAATAATAATCAAAAAGCAATATTCTACCTGATTCCTGAAGAGAGGAGAAAAACAAAAAATTACTTCAATAAATGTTCTTAAACCAGAAGTGGGCAGCATGCGGTTCTACAAATTTTGTTGAATTGAATCTCTGATTCCCTCCACACTGGCTATGTTGGCTAAAACAGTGTGACTGAACTTTAACTGTATACCTTAGAGATACAAAACATGCTTCATATGGACAGTTCCAAACTCACTCCATGCATTTCTATGTACTAAACCAGGCTAGTGTTAAACTTAAGTCAGGTGGTTTTCTTTTGGTGGTTTCGTGTCTCATGTGAATACAATCCTGGACTTTAGCTGAATTGCTTCGGTACATTAGACAAATGATTCTGGAACCAAATTAAATATGTTTTGTTTAAAAAGTCAATCTTTACTAAATCATTACCAGAAAATATGAAGATGAATATTTAACTAAATATTTTGAAACAAGATTAAGAAAAGTTTGGATGAATACATTAAAATGGGAGGTTGCACTGAAAACTTGAGTTCAAGTTCTCCCTCAGCAGTGGAAATTAATTCAGCAACTTTCTCTCAGCCAATCTGTTGTATTCCACATTCTGTAACTTCTAGAGCTGTCAAACTCGCAGCATCACATTGCCATCATATGACATTTTGCAACATTTTTTCCCTTTGTGGAGCTGAGGTGGGCATGGTTTGCACATGATGCATCTGGCCTGCAAGCCGCCAATTTGACACCCCTGTTCTAGAATGTGGTTGGCTGGCGAATTCTGGGAGTTGAAGTCCATACATCTTAGCCCATACGTTTCTGAGATTGATAAACACTTTTCTGGAGAAGAGATGGGATATAAATCATATTACCTATCTCTCTCTTCCTTCTCCCCCACCCCATCCATCCATTATGGGGGAAAAACCCTGAAAATATAAGTAAGTAATCACTTTTCAAAAGATCATCGGCCACTGTGGCAAGTGGGAAGACATCTTGATTATTGCACTGACTATCCTATTGACTACTAAGGTCTATGAGATAGCAGCAGAGAATTAAAGAATTCTTTAATTTTGCTTTTTGCTTGTCTCTCTGCTTGTCTATGACATTGCTCCTCCAGGTCCCATCAGCTAAACAATGCCGGCTGAGGTGGCTCTCCCCCGTGGCGGGCCCATGGGGGAGGGCCTCCTCTGTGGCTGCCCAGCTCTCTGGAACCAGTTACCTCTGAGGTCTGGACTACCCCCACTCTATTGGCCTTCCGGAAAGTGGTGAAGACCTGGCTTTTCCAGCAGGCCTGGGACCATTGATCTTGCTGTTCAATCTTGCGAGATCCGACTATGGATGGTGTGCATGTGTTTTTAATGTTTTTAAAATGCTTTTATAATGGTTTTTTAAAAAATGTTCACTGTTTGTATTGTTTCTGTTGTAAGCCGCTCAGAGTCCCTTGGGAGTTGGGCGGCATAGAAATATGATTAATTAAATTAAATTAAATTGCTAATCTCAGGCTACTTCCATTTGTTTTTGTTCTCAAGCACACATGCACAATTTTTACTTTCTGATTCTCTTTCTGACAGTTAGCTTAGACTTTACTTATTCCTATGAAATACTTCCTTAATTTAATCCTCCTTCTGTTACACTTATAAAATCTCTTTTTATCAATCAGATTTTCCCTCCAGGATTTCTCATATGCATCCACAAATGCCTTTCTTTCTTCTTAGCAATCAGATATTAAGGCTAAAATCTTAATTCTGCAATGCCAAAGGATTACTTACATATCAAATTTGGATTCTAGGGCAATTGGTCCAGCCTGTTCACCCTGCCTTACAGGAATAGAAATAGCTCGGTAATCCATAAAAGAAGGTGTGGCTGGCTGATCACCAGGGATCCTTATTTGTTCAGGAAAATATTGGAAGACTTGAGGCTCAATGTCCTTGACTTGCTCAGTTAAATATTGTAGTTTGCTACTTTCATCTAGATCACTTATATCTGAGGGCTTTCCCTCTTCATCTGGCTCACTTAGTTCTTGAAGTTGTCTTTCTTCACTCTGCTCACTCAGTTCTTGAAGTTGGCTTTCTTCACCCTGCTCGCTCAGTTCTTGAATTTGGCTTTCTTCACCCTGCTCGCTCAGTTCTTGAAGTTGGCTTTCTTCACCCTGCTCGCTCAGTTCTTGAAACTGTCTTTCTTCAGCCTGCTCTCTCAGTTCTTGAAGTTGGCTTTCTTCAGCCTGCTCTCTCAGTTCTTGAAGTTGGCTTTCTTCACCCTGCTCGCTCAGTTCTTGAAGTTGTCTTTCTTCACCCTGCTCACTCAGTTTTTGAAGTTGGTTCTCTTCACTCAGTTTTCTTAGCTCTTGAGGTTGGTTCTCTTCCTCTTGCTCTGTTAGCTTTTGAGTTGTGCTGTCACTGAGTGGCTCATCTGGGCCTTGGTTTTCATTTTCCTCAGTTTGTTCATTTGGGCCTTGGAGACGGATGATCTCTTCAGCCTGCTCGTTTATCTTTTCGACTGTGTTGTTATCAGGTTGTTCATCTGGGCCCTTGGGCGTGATGTTTTCAGCCTGTACAATCTCATTTTTGGATTCTCTATGAGCAAGAAAGCACAGCACAGGTATAGAAGAAAACAATAAATAGATAACAACAGAGATATCCTTGATCCTCATATAGGAAATGCAAATAAGAGCCTCAGATAGCTCGATGGGCTAGATAGCCTGTTATTAACACCCAGCTGTCTGCAATTATGCGAGTTCGAGGCTCAAGATTGACTCAGCCTTCCATCCTTTCTAAAGTAGGTAAATTGAGGACCCAGTTTGTGGGGGCAATAAGCTGACTTTGTATAAATATACAAAAGTATGAAGGCTATTGCTTAACGCATTGTAAGCCGCCCTGAGTCTCGGGAGAAGGGCGGTATATAAATCTAATTAAAAAACAAACAAATAAATAAATAAATAAGTACAAATAAATGAATTGAAAAAAACATGGTTTAGAAATGCAGATGCTTCAGCTATCTTTTAAATTAATTATTAGATTATTTATTAATTCCTTTAGAGTAACAGCTCAACAACTTTAACAACTCAAGGTGGTTTACAAAAATACAATTAAGAAAAGGAAGGAAATGATTAAAACAAAACCTAAATATTAACAAAGCTAGAGTACAATACCTTTGCAATTTAAAATGTTAAATACGAAGACAAATAAACTGAAATTAAAGACCTGGGTTTTTAAAAAGTACAACTTGAATTTTTTCTACAAATTGTTTGTTTATTCCAGAATATGGGTGTTGAACTGAGAAGGCAGAATTAATTGTAGATATCATCTATCTATCTATCTATCTATCTATCTATCTATCTATCTATCTATCTATCCATCCATCCATCCATCCATCCATCCATCCATCCATCCATCCATCCAACCATCCATCCATCCATCCATCCATCTACACATATAGTAGATATGTAAATAAATATGTAGATATAAAATAAATGTCAAATATGGCTCAATAGCAGCAACTGTGAGAGGGATCTAGATGTCCTAATGGACAACCATTTAAATATCCTTACTCAACAGAGGGAATAGTATCAAGATCATATGAAATGTTAGTACCACTTTGTACTGCATTGGTAAGGCCACATTTGGAACATTCTGTCCAGTTCTGGTCACCACAATGCTAAAAAGATGTTGAGTCTCTAGGAACAGTGCAGAGAGCAGCAATAAAGATTATTTAGGGGACTGGAGGCTAAAGTGCATGATAAATGGTTGCAGGAATGCAGATATGTCTAAGCCTAATGAAGAGAAGGATTAGGGGTAACATGAACAGCAGTTTTTCATATTTGGGGGCTGTCACGGAGAAGAGAGAGTTGACGTATTCTCCAAATCATCTGAGGACAGGACAAGAAGTAATGGATGAAAGATTATCAAAGAGAGCTCCCACAAAGAATTATGGAGAAACTTCCTGACAGTGAGAACAATTAATCAATGGAATGGCTTGCCTTCAGAAATCTGAGGCAACAAACCTATCAAAAGCACCCACTGTTTCTCTCATATAACTTTCCCCTAGGGTACTCTACATATGACAGAAGAACTTCATCTGGCTCCAATCTTTAAATACAAGGAAGGACGGACATCTTCCTTGAAATATCTTCCTAGCAACTGTTCCTGTGAAGAATAACTTCTAGTTAGTCAGCAACTTTCAGTCAATGAAAAAAATTATAGGGACAGTGGCAAGCAATGTAGAGTACAACCCCTCTGTATTGATTTAATCAGATCAGCTATAAAATGACTTGAATCTTGGACATCAATTGGCAAACCTAATTAAGAGTCTGTGCTTTCGAGAAACTTCTTAATCATCTGAGCAAAATTTAGATTACCTGCCAAGTTCGTGCTCCATTTTTCAGGAATTGTAAGTGAGGTTCACTCTTTCCATAAGAGCACAGGTGCAAATGTCAAGAAGATTGCATAAAGATCCTCGCTGGAAGAGGAAAAGAAATAATGCTAATAACCAATTACACAGAGCCATGCCCTCCCAGTTGAGGAAAAAGAACATGAAAAGATGCCCAAAGTGCCTTGCTCTTTTTCTAACCCCTTCCTTGTATGACTCACTTATGACGCTCTAGGGACCAGCAGTACAGTTGGCAATGCCAGACGACCTGGGATGAAATAGCCAGGCTGGGAAAAGATGCAGTTAGAATCACAAACATAAAGAAGGACAATAGTTCAGGACTTCCATTTTTTCAGCTGTTCAGAAACAGCTGAGGTTTTAGGTCTGCTGAGAGGAGGGCTTCAGTTGTTAGGAGAGGGGGAAATGATTCTCAGATGAATTAAAGAATCATCTCTTCCCTTTGCCAGGATCTTCCACCTCTGCCTGGATAGCAATTGTTGTATGAGAAGTTCCAGCCTGATGATGTCACAGAGCAGCTGGTGATCCAAACAAAGATTACACTATAGAAAACAATTTCCCCCCCACCCCAAAGGTGCCGGTTTCTGCCAAGATGCCGATTGTCATCCTGGGAAACAAAGCAGTACAGAGGGAACAAATAAGGCCTCCTACGTTGTCTGACAAGGCCAGCATTGTTGCTTGATCCCACACATTAACACATGTGCCTGTTCCAGCCAAAGACATTAGTGGACCTTAAAACAAATCAAAAAGCTTGGCACCAATGAAAACAAAACAGCTAGCAATGAAATTGTACTTTAATTAATTGTTCTCATTCTCAACATCTTTCAGGATCTTTATAGTAGCAGTGGCAGAAAAACTCCTAGCATTTAATTAACAAAGAATGACACACTGGATGACTTTGAAGGCTGCAACCCAGTGGAATTTGTGCCTGGATAGACTTCTGGCAATTACCATTATCGTAACTGTGACTGAAGTTCATTAAAGGATAAACGGAGTAATATACATGTCATATGGATGTATGAATAACTGCAACGTGGCATTTAAGAGTCTTGGGCCAGAAAGCAAAATATCTCTGCAACTGTGATTTGAATCTCCTCCTATCTATCATGAAATTATGCAACAAAAAATATCAGTTTAGCTTTCTCTAGATTAGGACTTAAATATATGCTAAGACTGCAACACCCATCATTCTCAACTAACAGATCTAAGAAGGATATAGGTTCCAACTTACATGAGGTCAGTAGGTTGCAAAAACTCTGCATATGTAGTCAGATCTTCAATCATTATATTCGTTTAAGTATCCAAAACAAAACTACATGGTTCATTTTTGTAATGATCCAACTTCAGCCTAAGTTTCCCTTTTTCATCTCCAGCTCAAAGGACATGGATCTGGGCATCCAAACCAGAATGTAATATTTTGGACCCATTTATTGCCATGCATGTGTGCACTTATATGCACTTATATTTTTGTTTAATATTGATCATGCAATGTACTTTCTAAATCCTGAATCTGATCTTTAAATGAGTTCTTTACCACTTTGTATTGCATTTTCATATTATGCAGAATGCTGCACTTCCAATGTTCTAGGTTTTTTGTTTTATAGACATTGGTCATTACTGGTACCCTACAAGTATGGTGTTGAAGACGCTGCTCTGGCTTTGACGTTTCCCATGTGCTGTGGTAGCTGCCTATATTTCTGATGTAGTCCCACAAAGGGCCTCTAGATGTCACTGTCCACCCAACACTAGATTTTTAAAAATCTGGCTTCAGATAAGGGCCTCAAGGCTCAAGCTAATAATGGGGCTTGCTAAAAGAAGGCATCTGAAATGCTAATGAAAAAAAAGGCAGCATGTAAGAAATGAGCGGCTTCATGTTGATCTTCGCTCACTTTATGACTGCCTTGGAGAACATGGGTTGTGCATTCTGTGGAAGCATTTCAGATTTCTTTCTAGTTTTATATTACAGTACAGGAAAGTCATAGGAAAGACAAAACAGTACATACATACATACATATGGTACATTCCTAACACCTTTAATCATCGCGCTGAAAGAAATGATTTGGTTGGAGCACCATAGTAAGGAGAGAAGGAAAAAATAATTTGTATTACATAAAATATCTTCTCCTAGACAGCTGCAACATGCAAATGATTCTGCTCTCTTTCTGTAGCTGGCTGATTCTTCCATGTAAGCAATAATAAGGTAAAGGTTCCCCTCGCACATATGTGCTAGTCGTTCCTGACTCTAGGGTGCGATGCTCATCTCCGTTTCATAGCCAGCACTGTCCGAAGACGTCTTCATAGTCATGTGGCCTGCATGACTAAACACCAAAGGTGCACGGAACACTGTTATCTTCCCACCAAAGGTGGTCCCTATTTTTCTACTTGCATTTTTTACGTGCTTTCAAACTGCTAGGTTGGCAGAAGCTGGGATAAGTAACAGGAGCTCACCCGTTATGTGGCACTAGGGATTTGAACCGCTGAACTGCTGACCTTTTGATCAACAAGCTCAGTGTCATAGCCATTGAGCCACCCTGTCCCTTTTGTAAGCAATAATATGGAATCATTTTATAATTTCAGCTAGGGGTCTATTTCATGTAAAAATAATTATAAATATATGCCATAAATAAATTTTCCAGTATATAGGATAATGTGACATGTATGGATTCAGGCTTTATTTCTCATTGTTGTCTAAAACAGGCAAAGCAGTCAATCTCCTTGCGCAGAGGTCTCCAAACTTGGCAACTTTAAGACTTGTGGACTTCAAGTCCCAGAATTCCTCAGCCAGCCATACCGCCTGAGCATTCTGTGAGTTGAAGTCCACAAGTCTTAAAATTGCCAAGTTTGGAGTCCCTTGTTCTAGAGGGACAATAGGTAGGAAGAAGGCTAAATTGAAGCTCAATCCAGACAAAGCAGAGATATTGCTTATGTGTAGTTCATCTGCCCAATTCAGTAGTGTCCATTCTGTTATGGAAGTGGGTACATACAGGATGCTAACACAAAATTAGCACCAGAAAATTAAGAGGCCTTGCTGAATGCTTAAGCTGACCTTACCTGGACAAAGGTAACTCTATAATCATTGTTCATGCTCTGATAAAGAAATGTAGAACTCATCTTGGGAAAAATCTGAGAGTGCTATTTGGGGAGGGTACGGGAAGAGGGAGGGGTAAAATGTTAACATCGCTTGAACAAATCCAGAGGTAGAAGGAAGCCTGAGAGACAAACTGATCCCATCCTGATTTTTGTTATTCTTAGTGCAAGATGGAATATGAAGAAAATGAAAGGGTTTTTTCCGAAATTGATGTCTGCACTTCGAAGTAGACCAGATCACAGGGATTCCAGAAATGCTGCCTTGTTGTTGTAGAATATGAGAGAATCTTGAAAGCTGCTATATTTTTCCTCTATCACATTTTTATAGTAAACAAAGTCAAGGCATATTTAGAGTTTGTTTCCCATGCTTCCTTCAGTCCCTCCTTAACAGCTCACTCCCTATTGCACAACCCCCATGGTTCTTACTCCGTCCTCAAGGTCAACCCTATGTTCCTTTACTGATAATCTCCCAGATGGATTATTGTAATGAATTAGACAAATAGATCCTTTGGAAAATGATTTGGAAAGTTCAGCAGTTCACAATAGACAGACAGACCATTGGGTTTCACCAATCCAATAGTATTAGGCCAACTCTTTGGCATCTGAACAGGCTATCAGACCAGTTCCAAGCCTAACTTAAAATATGTGTTTAGTCTATGACACACAAATAACTTGGGCACAGGTCACTCAAATCTCCTCAGATATCATCCTACTTTTGACTCTGTATGGGGGAGGGGGAGGGCCTCCTCTGTGGCTGCCCAGCTCTCTGGAACCAGTTACCTCTGAGGTCTGGACTACCCCCACTCTATTGGCCTTCCGGAAAGTGGTGAAGACCTGGCTTTTCCAGGTCTGAAATGTTCAGCAGAGGCAATCATTCAATCTCCTCTTGAATGGTTACCAGAAAAAAAAGGGGGGGGGCTTTTGGTGATGACACCACTAGGAACCTTAGAAGTAAATGACTGCTGCTATTAATGATGATTTCATATTGAAAGTGCTATGCTATTCTCTGTGTTGTTGTTTTTATTATTTAAATAATTTCCCCCTATGATTTATATAGTTTTTATATTTTAACTGAACTAAAAGAGAACTTCTATCATTTTACAATAAAGCAAATACAATAAAAATAAAATTGAGAAAGATTAATTAGACAGGTCAAATAAATTGGTGAATTGAAACTCTTTATTTATGTGTGCCATAGGCACTCTTTTACTTATACAAATGGCCACATTGGCCTTATTTTTAACAACACTACTCAAAATAATTCTGCCCTTCATTTTGATTTCAGTTCAGGAAAAAGCAGCCTCACTTCTTGGCCGCTTTCCTTTCCTTTCCTTTCCTTTCCTTTCCTTTCCTTTCCTTTCCTTTCCTTTCCTTTCCTTTCCTTTCCTTTCCTTTCCTTTCCTTTCCTTTCCTTTCCTTTCCTTTCCTTTCCTTTTTTTAACAAACACAATTAGGATTCCACAACTTTGAAAACGAGAATACATTGACTTTTGGATAAGGGAACTAGAAGAATGACTGTGGGAAATCATAAAAGATATACCTCAAAGTTGGTTCAGTGCAAATCACCATTCCAGAGAAAATCTTTTTTATGAAAATCTTTCTAGTATTTCTAGTAATGAATTTGTTTTCAACACTTATTAATAGGAGAATGAAATCCCATTTTCTTAATTACAGAAGCAGCTATTTCTCATGGAAAGGTGCTACTCTTCAGCCAGAGAGATCCATAGATACTACATATATTTATAGGAAGTGTTAGAGCAGCAAAGGTGCTAATGCAGTTGCAGAAAACAAAAGAGAAAGGAAAGGCACATTTATATTATTTTGCTCCCAAGTTTCAATATGGCCATGAGTCTTTAGATGGAAAGAGCTGCAAGATGAAAAGAGCTGCTGAAAGTCAGGTATGACAATACTTCATCCTATTAAATATCTTCCATTCTTTACCTATATTAGAGACTCTATGATACAAAAGACCCCAAGAATTTAGCCAGGTTGTTTCAGCAAGTCCCCCCTGCTTCAGAAAACTTGAGGGAGAATTTTCCGGTCATCTAGGACATTCACCTAGGTGGGTATTGATTCCCTGAGTGAAAAGCAGGACCTGAGGAGAACCTATCCCAATGCTTTGGATGAAGCATTGTTAAGCAAATGGCGAATCCTACCTAATATGTCATTTACGGTACTGATGAGGAGACTTCATACATGATATGAACTTATGTAGCTACCTTGCATTGTACTGGTAGGCAGCAATGTTCAAAGGGCTCACTCTTGTTGGACAACAAATTTCTAGACTGACCTGCTGGTGATTAAATATGGGACCTCTGGTATCTAAAGCATATGTTCTGTGTCTGAGCTTCATTTTCTTCCCAAACCTCCCCCATGAAGATCAAGTAGTTATATATTCATGCACTTAGGTGTTGATGTCCACACATTGCAGTTGGGATTTTAAAATTACAGTTTGTTGACTAGAATCATAGGCTGTAAGATGTGAAAGGCCCTTTGGGCATCATCTAGTGCAACTCCCTATCCAGTGCAATTTCTATAGAAAAGACTAAATTACAGTATCCCAGTTTATATACAATATCAATACAGTGAATGAATTTCTACATGATGCTAAGCCAATAACAAAAATTCCACATTAGAACTTATCATGTGTGAATCCTACCAAGATACTAATGTTATGTGAAATATTATCAAGGAGGAATATAATCTGAACCAGAGATTTAGAAATATGTGAAGTCAACATACAAAAGAGATTAATGCAGAATGCTTTTTTTTCTCATTAGAGAAAACAAATAATCTATAAACACAAGGAACTCTTTCCTTCTAAAAATTAAAAGCAAGGAATTTATTATATCATAGTCTTGGGATAAGTGTAACAAAAAGAATAGTCTAACAATATTGGAACTCTGATGTCGTGTGTAAAATATTGGATTTGAAAACGTATTTTTCTTTAAGCCTCCCATAGAACATGCCTTATTTCTGAATTCATTTGGAAGTTCAGATTTGCAATTGCATTGACAGCAAAATAGAACTGGACAGGTTCCTAAATCTCACAATGAACTCCTATAGTCCAGGGGTGTCAAAATTTGGCCCGCAGGACCAGCCTGGAAATAGCAAAAGACCAGTCCGTGATGCCTCTGGCAGCCAAAATGGGGCATGGGGGGGGAGGGGAAGGTGCAGCCCCCCCCCCCGCCCCATTTTGGCTGCCAGAGGCACTGCATTTTGGCTGCCAGAGGCACTCCTTTGCCCCCCACATCCTGTTTTGGCTGGTAGGGTGCCGCAGGAGGGGTACGTCTTGTCTCCCCTCTCCCCCTGCCAGCCCATGGAGGAGAACTACAATACTGATCCGGCCCTTGAAGAAATCCAGTTTGACACCCCTGCTGTACTTCCTCCCCCTAAACTATGTTTATTAGGAGCAAGGATTTTTGAAGGAAACCCTGCTTCCTTGCATGTTCTATGTTAGACAGCAGTATGCAAAGTGTAATGAAGGACTTTCAGCACACTGTTTCCTTGGCCAACCCAACCAGTGTCTTGTATGTTTGGAAAGGTAAAAGAAAAGGGCAGTAGCAACAGCATGAGCAACCAGCTGAACCTCTGGAAACCTTGCCTAGATGAGGGACTTTGGGTTCAGCTTGCAATGGACTTAGATATCGTGAAGCTCCTCTACCCCAAATTTCACTAATTCACATCTGAGTTAGATTATAAAGCTCAATAATCATGACCCCTGATTTTGTTCAGATAGAATCTTCTCTTAACCCTGGATTTATGCAGTACTGTTCATACTGAAGAGCAAGGCCCGCTTTCTTCTTCAGTATACGAGTCCAGGCTGTAGCCTTGGGCAAGCTGAGGTAAAAAAAGAAAGTCTTGAAAGGACCACAGTGCAGATACTTTCTTGTGACAGCAGAACAGTGAAGGCTCTTGAGCAATGGCTGTGTGTTTTTTTCTTTTGTTTGTTTGTATTTTTAAAAAAACCTCTCACACCCATAACAGAGACAGTTCTGTAAACATGAGTGGATAAGACCTTGGAAGACCGTAATCTCACGAATTCCCACGGTATGTAATGTTGGTAAAGGTGGAGGTAGCTCCTTTGTACAGGGGATTGTTGGCCTAAAAGAAAAAACAGATATATGGTGAAAAATATATACTTGGCAACTGATTTAACAGTTGCCAAGTCATCCTAGTAACTTAAAATAGGATTCTTTAACAGAGTGAGGGGATTTCTGGTGCTCTCAAAAGTCATAACTCCAGAATTATTTAAGAAATTGCAACAGGCATATAGGTCCATGGTGAAATCGTGTATCTGCTAAAAAGATGTAAAAAAAAAAGGGTATTGCTCCATTGTGTGTGTGTGTGTGTGTGTGTTTTCATAACTACTTCGCAACCATTAACAAATAAAGCAAAAGAGAGGGCAGAAAATGCTGATGCAATGACATTCAGGCACCAGGTTTTTTTTTCAACAACATACTATTGAGAGAATGCTAATAATACAACCTCAAGGTACAATAAAACTGATATATATTGCAGTATGGATGATTCAGAATCAACAATAGGTTGCTATGTCAGGGAAATAAAACAATAAGTCATTGCAACCTTCTCTCTTCTTAGGATGAAGCAAAATATTTGCTCTCTGTGCCAGGGGTGGGTTCTACTCATCTTTACTACTGGTTCGCAACGGGGCCATGCGTGCGTGCTCACTTCACTTGCTCAGAAGCTTCTGCACATGCGCAGAAGCATTTTGATGACGTTGGGGTCAGTGGGCGGAACTTCCTGCTGGTTTTATTTCTGGTTCTATAGAACCGGTGTGAACCAGGGGCAACCCACCACTGTCTCTGTCCCCTTACACTCTTCTGATATATCTTACCGTGTCCCATCTAGCCCTGGCACGCTCTTCTTCAAATTTGGCAAATTCTCGTCTGTCATGGATGGTAATAAGCAGTTTCCAGATGAGCAAAGCAGCCAAGCCAATAAGTAAGATGGCTCCCGTTACGGAAAGGAGAACTACCAAGACATCAGGTCCCTTGGGACAATCTGTAGAAAACATTTGTATCATAAAACAGAATTGCAAAGCTATAAATTACCCTCCTGACCATTACATTCTTAACTTCAGTTCACCTAAAGATATGCATCCATGCATTTAATAAAGCTGCTGTACCAAAGGAAATCCCAACTAAGGAGTAGTAATCAAAGATTACCGTTAGATTTATGAGTATATAACTACTCAGAAACTATTAGAAGACTTCTTCTGCAAGCATCTTTTGGAGCACTTGTTCTCTAATTCTGTGCACATACCTGACATAATTGTTATGGTGGGAAAGATGGATGTTTTGTAGCAAGAATGAACCATTTATAAGAACTCTTCATGCTCAGCTTACATGTCAGACCTTCCTTCATGCTAAGTGGTAGCTAACAGGAATAAATAACCCATCAGTGGCTTTCAAATAGCTGCACAATTATTCAGGAATTAGCCTGATGTATGATTTAAATATATCAGTTCTAACATCTTTTTTACAAAATGTTATTCTAGAGCCATCTGCTCTTCAGCCTAAAGGGAGTACAGTAGTTTGACAAAATGAAAGTATGTCTTTGATCTGATCCTCTAAACATAGTTGGAGAAAACATCCAATTTTGATATTAGCAAACTCTTTTTGACCGCAAAGTCAATACAATAGAAAAAAATATGTCCAAAATGACAGCAGCACGTAGTTCCTGTGAGAATTTAAAGCGGAATTAGGGAAATCATTTACTTTCAATGACCCAGGAAGGTTGCAGGTTCCAACAGCTTATCCTATCAAACAAGTTTTGACAAATCAATTTCTTCCATCATTTCATTTCCAGAAATTTTTCTACTTTCTGAAATATCTCCAACTCTTCTAATTACATCATTCTTTTTAATATTCACTTAAGGGGAAGAGAGGTTTAAAGGTCCCAGGCTATGATAGGAAGCGTGGCAGCTTTTGTGGTTTCCCCGTGAGGTATTAGCTGGATTCAAATTGCTGTCCGAGGAGGTCTGGCTAAACTCCTTCAAAATCTGCCTGAGACTCCATCATTGTCAACCTTTTAAGTGCAGTCTGAGTCATCTGCCAAGTTAATACCCTGTGGTGAGGATATATCATTTATTGCATGCTTTTGGCAACTAATGAGAGCTTTATCATCCTCTTTGGGTTTAGAACACACTCTTTGAAGATTTCTAGTGTCCTCTACATGCTCACAAGCACACAGAAAGAAATTTTGTCTTATTGGAGTTTATGGCAGAGTCAGTGTCTGTGGTCCTGTTTGCTCATCTCTCAGCAAGCAGAGACAGGATTCACATTTAGTCATAAGTCAAATATCAAAGCAGACATATCCAGCAGCTGGGTTAAAAAAAAATTTCCATCTATGAATGACGGATGATGTTTTTAATTCTGAACTGAAAGTTGCTGGATTGAATCACTGCTCTTTAGTCAGAACTAAATTCATGTTGAACTAAAATAATGTTGCAATAAGAAATACAGAATACTGCCATCTTTATCTTGAAATCTTGAAATCAGACTTACTGCTTGGGTAAATTTTGTTTAAAACATCTGAAAATTCAGATTTTTTTCCCAATATGAGTTCAGGTTGGGGAATGAGTTCGCCTTACTGTCATTGACCTACCTTTTTGTCCTAGGCTAAGGGGAAATAGGAGCTTCCAAAAGTTTCTAGCAATGATCTCTTTCTGAACTGATTGGCCACAATTAATGATTGGATCTGTCTCCTCCCATCCTTTTGTTCTGCATATGTTAATCCATGAACCATTTCTATATTGTTTTCACATGATTATGTACCTTGTCAAAAAAAGTAATCTAAATGGAAAATTGTGAGTTTACTAATTTCTAATGAGATAGCAAATCTTTCCTCCCCGCCTTTTGAAGGAAAAAGGTGGGAGAAAACTCATTTTATAAAGAAATAACTGCCCATTTTTAGATACCTTTTTTTTTTCATCTCAAAAAATCTCTGAAGTCCCTGGTGATGGGGCTGGTGAAAGTTGGGGCTGGAAAAAGGAAGGTAGGATGTCAACTAGCTCTTACCTTATTATAATATGAACCATTTTTGGGTTTTGTATTCATGTTGAGCTTGTACAGTTATGTCCATAATTAGTTTTAAAGGTATTTAATATACTGGAACAAAGGTATTTCATCCCATGTCTCAGTTAGAATCTGGGTTTTTCCATAGCCATATGTTATTCTCAAATAAAGTACCTCTAAGCATGAATTTAAGAACCTCACTTGTCACTATAATCATATCTCATACATTCCAAATTAATATCAAATACCAAGCTGAGTTCTGGCATTTCTCATCCTGCAAGTATCAACAAGTATCAACAAATCCAAAATGAAGACTTATTTTAATGGCCCTTGGCCCTCACCTGGTTCCTCAATAACATAGAGAATAGATTTGCCACTGGAGTCCTCGTAATATTGGAAGTACACTACACAATCATTCTCATCCTTGTATGTACAATTCACAACATCTTTCCCCTTGTCTCCTGCAGAAGAGGACAAAGGAAAGAACATTTAGTTCCCTGATACTATTCAAGAAATTGTTAGCATTTAGATCTAGATATGTCACTAGGGGTGTTAAAGAAATAGGGTGACTCTGACATATTTCACCATCTATGTACGTAAAGACTGTTTTGCCAGACATGTGTCGATTATCATTGATCCATGTGGCACATCACATTTTGTATCTACTATTCTCAAAGGAAGTGTGAAAATACAGAAGAATTTCTTTTAAACCCCTTCTCAAGTTGCAGATTTTCAGCCATCATTCACTTCTCCCAAAATGATGGGCCCATTAGGAAGATTCTCCTATAGGTCAATTAAATCCAAATGTATTCCTGGGAGCTATTGGAATAATCGGCATAATTGGTACTAACATCAACGTTCCAGTTTTGCTGCAAAGTATGAAGCTGACTTAATAGGATCAGCCTGAATCTCTTCTTCTGTTTTGCAAAACTAGGATAGCAATAGACAGACTAAAAGTGAAAGAAGTTAAGAGTAGAGCAAAATTCTCAAGAAATTATATTCATTATATAGTCTACTTTCCAGCAACAATAATTGTGGATGCTTCACCAGCATCCTTTCATCCTCATACAATAATATTTTTAACAGTGTTTTCTCAATAATTCTGGCCTTACTCTGGGTAGATAGAATAAGGCATTATTAAAAACTTTCAATAAGTGGGCAGTGATATATCTGAAGAAGAAAAATTCATGCATATCTGCCATAAGCAAAATCTTACGCCATTATTTATTTAATCCAGGAATATATCCAGAACATAAACATTTCACTCTTTGTGGGATTGTTTTATTCTTGATTGCTGCCGCACTGTGGCCTAATTCTTGACTTTTAAAATCTTTCCTGACTAGTTATATGTAGCTGAAGGGGACTGATTGACTGCTTTCAACAGGCAGTTAAAATGGCTGTAAATTTACTTCTTGAAACAGCCTCCTTTTATTTTAGTCTCTATCAGCTAATTTGTACTATTTTATTTTTAGTTCTCAGACATTTTATTGTAGATTAATAGACCATTTATCTGGATCCATTACCAGTTGGTTTCAAGCTGGATTCTAGCATGGAAGTTGCAGGAGTTGTCTTAATGAATAACCTTTTGTTGGAAGATAACAACAAATGTGTTTGGATGGGTGGCAGTTCCATTTCCAGCCTCCTACGTACTGCCCTGGTATTCAGTCATTGGATTTTAGATGGTTCTGGTTTATGGCTGCTGCACTTTAATGCCAAGACAGCCTGTAATAAAGCCTATTCACAACTTAATCATGCTAACCTGATACATTCCACCAAGATTTATTTGTTGGGCATGGGGAGTTAGGGCATTCTTCTCTGAAATGTGCCCACCTAGATTTGGGTATGGCATCAGCCATTGTCAGCTTTGAGGGACAGATCAGACAGGAAACACAGTCAGATGAGCTAGTAATATTTTATTGTAAAGCTCTATTAACAGAATCTTGCAAGACCAAAAGTACATCCCCCTCTTCCATACCCATGGAGTGTGAATTCAACCAAACGCGGAGAAAAGTTTTTATTGATTGTTTCATGGCAATGGAAACAGTGAAACTAAATATTTCTTCACCCGCATTGTTTTCACATATTACCAGCTGGTGACCTTATTTAAGTGACTAACTTATTGCTAGGGAGAGAGGGTGTAGGAAGCACCTACATTACGTATCTATTCCAGCCATTATTCAGATAAAGTGGCTTTGAGACTTAGACAACCTATTAATCAATCAAATAAATAAATAAATTGGGGAGCCATCTCTCCCAGTCAACTCTGTCCATCTCATGAGGCTGCACAAGTTTGGCTTGTTATGGTTCCCTCTCTGATCTAGGAGGCATGCTTTCTCTGCTGTGGCACCTGATCTTTGGAATGAGCTTAATCCAGGGTTCTAATAGTCCTGAGTCTTTTGGCCTTTGGCATTGCTGTAGGGATCTGGCTCTCCTGTGGTAGATGAAACTGTTCTATAATGTGTATGCATATTTTTACTGTTGGCTTCAATTAAGGGCTTATGTTTTCGATTTTGTTGGTTTAGGATAGGTTATCACGGTATTTATTCTTTTTTTAAAAAAAGAAGTATCTTTTGTATGTCACCCAGAGCCACTAATTATGAGAAAGGCAGCGTTATAAATATTGTGATTCTTTTTTAAAAAATAATAATAACTGGTATCAGCTCGGTTTTTGGTAATCTTTGGTACTATATATTATGTTCTCTTTCTGGATAGATTCTGGAAGTGGAAATTGATGGAATAGTGACTCTTAACTAACTATGAAGTCCGAAGACAAAAGACTACAAGATCCTTTATTTAATTTTTTTTAAAAAAATCCTTATTTCTGATGCAATTTAACATCTATAGGAGGAATTGATGTGACATCACTGTTCTATTTTTCCTTAATTATGAACAAGAAAGGAAGATATGATGGTGAGAGTTTTCTAATATTATAAAAAAAAAATTGCCAAAAACAAGCTACAGATGCAAAATGCTCCTCCTTCATGAAAATGACAAACCTCCTTCCCTGTTATGTAAAAAAGCAAAGGGAAACAGAGCTCTGCTGAGATAGTTTGTCTATTTATAGGTGTCTCTTTAAAATAGAGTTCTTGCTTGAATTCTTGTATTAAAATTTTAATTTTCTGTAATGATGAATACTCTGAGATTAACTGCTTCCAGTCCAGATTGCAAGGACCAAAAGTCTAATATCCTAAATTGGAAATGGAATTACACACACACACACATCTAATTCCATGTGTGTGTGTGTGTGTATGTTTGTGTAGATATGTGTGTGTGTAGATATATAGATAAATATAGATATAATCTTCATAAGGCAGAAGCCCTGAAGATGGTTTATTCTTTGGGTAGATGGTGCTGAAACTATGTTCAATACCACAGGCAGTCCTCAACATACAACCACAACAGAGGTAAAACTTCCATTGTTAAGCAATGTGATTTTTAAGCGAGTCCTCATGTGACCATGCCTGATTTTACAACTTTTTTTTGCCATAGTGGTTAAACTAATAATTTGGTTGTTAAGCAAGCTTGCCTATCCTCATTCCATTGACTTTGCTTGTGGGAAGCTACCTGGGAAAGTAAAAAATGGCAATCTTGGATCTTGGGATACTGTGACCCCATAAATACATTCCACTTGCCAAGCACTTGAATTACAATAATGTGACCCTGGGGACACTGTGTCAGTTGTAAGTCCAAAGGCAGATTGTAATTCCCTTTTTTCAGCCTCGTTGTAACTTTGCACAATCGCTAAACAAATGATTGTAAGTTGAGGACTTTCTATATCTCAAACAGGCAATATTCACAACTTAACCTTGGCTTTGTCATTGGAGATCTAAATATTCTCCAAGGTATGAGTGCCTTCCTTTAATTTAGCAACTGAATCATCTGGAAAGTTTCTAAGTCAGAAAAGGGAGGAGGAGGAAGAGGAAAATAATTTAGGAGAAAACAACAATGTTTTTTTTAAAAAAAACCCTGCCATAGTTTTTACATACCAAGTTCCTGCACCAACTCAATTTCATCCCGGCAATTGCGGTTGCAGGTGTCTTGGTCTATCAGGATTCCTCTCTCAAACTTCTTGCATTCCACACATTCCCTGTGCAGAAGAAAGAGTCATGAGCAAGGAGAACAGGAGCAATAGTGATTATTGCTGCCATGTCCCATCCCTATAAAACCAGGAATTTGATGACATCTCTCTAGTCTAGGTCTCCTCCTGCTTTCACAACTCTATGATGTCTTACTCTGTTACCTGTTAGTTTCTTGGTCCCATATGACTAGATGGGGCATGCATTTTATTTTATGGAGGATGCACTCTTTATTTGAAGGGCTACTTAATCAAACCTGGTTAAAGAACATTTTGAAAGAACATAAAAAGATCTGTGTATTACATCTCAATATCATTTGCACGGCAGTAACCACAATTTCCCTCTTTCTCAGTATGGTTAGATATAGCTATAGTACAGTTAAGTTATTACTTCTAAATGTGCACCGTATATATAGTCCAAATTGTTGTTGTTGCTGCTGCTGCTGTTCCATGAGTCCTAGGCTCTTGGTTAGAATCACGCAAATTAACCCAATTGAAAAATTGTGATATCCAATGCAATAGTTAAAGTAATTAAAATACAGTAGAGTTCCTGCCATATTTGACTTACTTGCCTCATTTTAGTGCTGTGTGTGTGTGTGTGTGTGTGTGTGTGTGTGTGTGTTAGCATCTATTTAGTTTTATTGTAAAACCTGGGAGAAAAGCAATGTATTGAAATGGAGATGAGAAATATAATAACCACATAGAGAATGGCTACCAAGTTCAAAAAAGAATTACAACACGGAAAGCTCAGAACCGGAAGCTCTGAACTCCTTCGAACAGAAGAAGTGTTTCATTTAGATTGACAAGTAAGTTGCAACTTTTTTTATTCCTGAACAATTTGCACTATTGGGATGGTGAAAAGCCATCATTCCTGTTGAATGAACAGCAACAAAGGAAAACAATATCCATTGGTTAAGTTCATCTTTTTTGGCTTAACACTGTTTACTGATATTGTTATCTCACTTTTCCCCCAACCGATAAATACCAGTAACAAAATAGATGAGTTTATGGGGAAAAAAGCCATACAGGATAAATTATAGGAGAATGAGAATTATAGCAAATATAATGAAAATATATATAATGAATCTGGGTCGGGAAAATCTAGATTGGGAATAAAAAATTTAGCAATAAAGAATGAAAAAGGTTATTCCTTCATTGTTTCTTCTGGTACTCAATGATGGCAGTTCATATTCCTGAAATGAGCATGCAAATTTCAGAATAAAATAACTCTAGATGCTGCACTTGAACAGCATCAGACTACAGATAGTCAAATTTCAGGTAGTAATTCAGGGCAAATGGCATAATAAATTTGCATTAACAAACAGATGGTCCTCATTTAACATATGCCCTCTTTAGTGATCTTGCAAAGTTAGGATGGTGCTTAAAAAGTAATTTTACAATTGGTTATTGGACAATTGCAGTACCTCTAAGGATATGCTGTGAATAATGTTTGCACCCTTCATAGATAGCTTCTGGCCAGCAGAGTCAATGGAGAAGCAGGCTGAAAGGCATCAGCCATGTTCATGCAATGTCTCACTTAATAACTGTGAATGATTTGCTTAATCATTGTGGCAGAAGTGAAGTCATAAGTCCTTTATGATTGTGTCTGAAGACTACGTGTATGCACTTGCCTGTCTTCTATGATGCCAAATTTACCAGAGTAATCTGAGAGAAATGACTTGGCTTCCCATAGAGTCTATTAAAGAATCGTATTGACTTTTAAATGTCCTACTCTACCATTGAAATTGTTTATTTCCTGAGGAAACAAATGACTATATACTTTCTTTTACTGAAGTGTGAACCCAGTGGAGATGACATATGGAACAGGAAGTGATATGTTATCAGGTTCAGTTAAGACATGGTCTAGAGTCAGCCTCAAGGTCATATGAGTCCCCCTGGGGAGAAGGGCAGTATATAAGTCGAAATAATAAAATAAATAAATAGAAATAGAAATCTGAGCAGAAAAGGGAGGAAAGAAGAAGCAAAAGAAACAGATGATGAAAAAGCTCTAATCCACTCTTAAAATTCTTTCTCTCTTGGAACAGGAACAATAATACAAAATCTTCATGAGTAGAGGCAATACAAACTATGCTGACTCCAGTTGTAACTGCGACTAAATCATTCTAAAAATTTGTACCAACAAGAAAAGAAATAAACAAGTGACAACATTCAGCACCCAGTGATTATTAAAGCTGTGAATCAGCATGCAAGATATGGTTTCCTATCAATTAAAAAGAACAGATAATAGCCCAATGCAATCCAGTGGGGAACGTGACATAGGGCAGATAGACATGGAACAGGAAACAGAACAAAAAATAATGAGCATTCAGATTCATCCAGAGGATAAACAGACATAAAAAAAATTGAATACATGCCTACAAGTGCTCACAAGATAATGATTCTGATTCAGCAGGCATAATTAAGGGATGGGAAAACCCACAGTAAGAATCAGGTGATGTGATCAGACCCCATTTCTCACACAAGTTGGCTGTCAGCTCAAGTCTTATGAAAGGGCAGTAGATGTGGTAGTAAGGCACTGGAGGCACCAATGAATTACTTGGAGAACAGATCTGCATGCAAGGGACCATAAAGCCTAAGAGACAATCCTAACCAAGATGACAAGAGGTTAGGGGTAACGAGTGTGCCTATTGAAGCACTGCTGCAGCCACATGATTGCACCAGCAATCAAGCCGGTTTCTGTTTAAATTACAGCTGACACATGTAACATATATATTTAAACTTTCTTAATTTAAACACCCAATCTAGAGAGGCACCAGGATCTTATAGTTACCACCAGGAAAAGTAACCTATCACACAAGGAGCAGCATCACAGTGAGAAATTTTTATTCCTTATAATGATTTTATTTATGCAAACAATCCACCCTCCACACACACACCCCACGCTTTGGTCAATAAAAGTAACGAAATCATTGATTGAGGAGAGATAGGCTGCCACTGCTTGCCTCTTCCCAGCCCCTCCACTAGCATCAGGACAGCTCAGCTGCCTATCAAGCAGCAGAACCCGGGAGGGGAGGGGACAAGATTTATATTTTAGAGCTTGATACTCTCGGCCACAGAATGAGCAGGCAGAATAAACAGATTGTTTAAACAGAATAAACAGAAACCAAAAAGGCCAGGAATAAAAGTAAACTAGCCAGAAATAAGCAAGTAGAAAAAGTGACCTGAACAGTAAAAACTCTGATGGAATACAAATAAAATGGGAAAGGTAAAATATAGTTCGAAACCTGTACAGCTTTGTAGAGAAAGACAATGGGGATTTGAAGGATATAAAACAGAAGAAATGCAGATCATTGTATTTTTGATTGGAAACTATCCAGAGTTAGTTATAAGGTGGGCAGCTATATGAGAGAGAGAGAGAGAGAGGGAGGGAGGGAAAGACAGACAGACAGACCGAGCACTATTTTCCTCAGACAGTGATCCCTTTAAAAACTAGACAGTTTGAACCATGGGACTCAAATTAATGCTGAAATCTATTTTTTTTTCCCCCAGCAGAAAGAGACGGTTGTCCTCCATGTGGACAAAGTAATTGCAGACTGTATTATCGCAGAGCATTTCCAGCACTTCATATCTTTCTTTGCTTTTCAGCAGAACTTCCTGTTTCCATATGTAGCAAGAGAGTGTAAGGATTACAAAAACAACACAACGTTTAACCTATTTAACTTAACATTGTTAGTCCACATGAGCTTACTCTAAATTGTGGGTTCAACACTAAATGTGTGGAAGCAAAAATAGAAAAGCCAAAAAAAAAAAGTTTTTGCCAGCTGTAATTATAGTGACCTTACATCATCCATGCACACACACACACACACACCCCACTTACGTTTGTCCTTTTTTGCGGTCATTTAACTTGTACCGAAGAATTGGTACCACAGTGCACATTCTTTCACATTCATGTGAAAAATATGGAAATTGAATTGTCTTTTAAAAATAAATTTACCTATACTGTCTGAGTTTAGATATTTTTATTAGAATATGCATTTCTATATTTTATGCATATGCGTATGTATATTTTTTCTTGGTTTTATTCCAGAATTTTTATCCCTAAAGCCCAATTATAAACAGTTTAAAATTTTCATTCTTTCAGATTTTTCCCCTTTTTGGGTATTTTTCCTTTATTTTTTGCCAAGAAAACATGGTCACCATAGCTGTTATGCATGTAGAAAGAACACAAGAATAATATACTACTTGCTCACAATCTTCTTAAGTAAAACAAAAAAATTATTTAAGAAATTGCTTCATTGCAAGGAAAGAAATAACACGAAAGACAATTGGTACAGAACTTTTTCAGACAAATTAGACAAAATTCCCAGCCCTATTTTAGTACCTCATTGTAGAAAATGAGTTATGGACGATACAGACAGTTTTACTGTTATATAGTCATTTTGCAGTGAGATAGACAGCAAAAAATGTAATATTAAATTAACAAACAGCTAAAATATTTTACCAGGAACCTGAGAAAGGTATTTCAGTTAATTCTACGAGGAGATACTGACTTATGAATGTTATGAATGGGATTTAGACAACTTATCTGAGTGGCCGTTAATAATGTCATCACAGGCTAGGAATTTGATTAAGATTGTTAAGACTTTGGAAGGCTCCTGGGATATGATCTAACCCGATTTGAGCAGATAAAAAACAATTCAGAAAGTGCACTTCAATTTGTTCTTGCTGTTCACAAATATTGACATTCACAAGCATGGCCAGATCCTCAATGATTTGGAAGTAGCAGTCATTGTTTTAAAAAGATCTGAGGGATGACTCTACAGACTTTATCCCCATTGGCCTGTCAAGTATAGGCAGAGAGCTTCATTCCAGGCCCTCATACTACCAATTTAGGGAGAGGCATGAATGCAATCTTTTAGCAGAACAGTTTAAAAAGTTTAAAGTCTCCACAACTGATCATCACTTATTATGCATTTAACCCTCAGCTCACTATTGCCACATTTACAGGAAGAGCAAGAGGTATAGAATGAAGGCAGTATTGAGTCACTGCAGTGCAAAGCTTGCGTTTTTTACACACATGGTTGTACCTATGCATAAAAAGGTTTGACTTGCAGCCTACTTGTGCAACATTGCTTTCCTCATTTTGGCAAAAGCAGCAAGATCCTACAGATTCCATGTGTCAATACAGAATATCCTTGAAAATCAGGTGCAATCTTCAAAGACATTTATCGACTGCCATTTTAACTTATAGTGGTTATCCTAGGAAGGTACTTGATCTTATTAAATGCTGATATTACTAATGGGAGGGTGCTTCAGTGTCCTTGATTCCGAAAAGAATCATTATCAAATGATCAGAAAGAAGTTTTCTGTGCTTGCTTCAGCAGCACATACACTAAAATAAGAAACAGGTTTGTAACACACATCTCATCAGACAATGCAGAATATTTAGGACTTGTACATTTGAAGCTATAGCACATGTGATCATTTGAATTTCAAGGAATTTTGCTGGATATGTAACATCGTCACTTATATCACTGACATTGGATCTCTCCCTTCCTGAATTTGAATTGAAGAAAGAAAGTGAGGAAGGTTTGACTATATTGTGTGCTTGTTGAGTCTGATACCCAAATCATTAGTACTTCTAAATATCCTGAATTTCAGACCCTGGTGTTAGAGAAAAGCAGCATAACACCTAAAATATAATGCATCTGGAAGCTTGGCACTATTTCAGAACAAACTTCTGCCAAACTTAATCTTTGTTTCATGTATGGCAACCCTTGGGGCCATCTTTTAAGGCTATAGGCAATATCACAGGTAGCCTCTTTAGTGTTCTTTGCTGTTGAGGGGACCAAGATAATTTGGTTAGAAGTCCAAAGTTCCAAAGCGTTTTTGAAATTTAGTTCAGAGAACTAATCTTGAAATTAGGTAAGGAGTAAGTCGGCTTTTGGGCCTGAATAAAAATCAATTTCTTTCCTGAGGATTGCAGGTACCATTACCTAGGATTATGAGGAATTAGAAAGTCCTAAAACTCAAACCCTAAGAACTGGTTTCTTTCTCATGAAACCAAATCAGAATTTGGCACTCACTTTTTGATGGTGCAGGCATCCGGACAGGTTGGGCACGTCTCACATGTATCTCCGTAAGAGCCAGGCTGAGTACAGACACATTTTCCACAGGCGCAATATCCACGGCCTTTTCCACTGCACACC
Source organism: Coluber constrictor foxii (assembly GCA_038048745.1). NCBI lineage: Eukaryota > Metazoa > Chordata > Lepidosauria > Squamata > Colubridae > Coluber > Coluber constrictor. The sequence continues at coordinate 81,480,668 of CM075961.1, forward strand.
AGCCCATTGCTGGACATGCAGGTGTCTGTCCGAGTTGTACAGTTGCAATACGTTCCAGTCCAGTCAGGGTTGCAGGCACAGTCTCCACAGACGCATTTCCCATGTCCTACAGGCAAACAATCATATGAACATGGGTCTGTATTAGAGGCCATGGATGGGAAGGGAGAAGAAGGGGATACTTCTCAGAAAGCTTTATTTTTTAATGCTAAGATCTCAATTTTAGCATTAAAGGAGTCAATTCCCTTCTACTTCCCAATCTCTCTCCTCAATCACATGGAAAACAAATATAAAAGTTAAACAGGATAACATACTTTCTGGAGATCATTGACTGATTTTAGGGAAGTGGTTCTTATTTTCTGATCCTTTTTTGTCATACAAATATTAGTAACCGGAAAAGTTTCTTATTACTTCATTATTGACAATTTCTCCCTATTTTCTCCAAAGAACTCCAAAGGCTTCTTCCAAAGATTGGCTTTAAAGTCTGTCAGGATTCCCTTCAGACATTCCAAGCAGGACTAAACTAGTTTCCCAGGGCTCTGGAGAAAGACTTCTGATACCAACTCCTCTTCATTTTATGCATTGTTAGGGCTGAATCATATCTCAGGATGCCGTACTGCATATTGGTGTGTGTGTGTGTGTGTGTGTGTGTGCAGTATGTATACACACACACACACACACACACACACAATTAATTAAAAACACAAAAAGGTTGAAAAGTCAGATTCTCAAGTATGTAAGGGAGACCTTTTTGCCTATCTCATTTGAGACTCATCAGCTTCTACCCACCAAAATGTCTGTAATGGTACAAAAGGATCACTTATTTTAGTATCTCTGATATCATTCCAGAAAGGTTGAAATATAATTGTTAATTTAACCATTGTAGACAGTGCAAAATTGTGTCTCTAGAAGAGTGTTTCTCAATCTCCTCAGCAATTTTAAAATGTGAGGACTTCAAATCCCAGAATTCATCAGCCAGCACACTGATCTAGGACAAGGAAAGCTAAAGGCAACGAAGTGTCTGTTCTTAATAGTAGCCAAATAACTAGGACCTGCCCTTGCATACACTATGTTCAGCTATGCACTGACCCTTTGAAACTACTGAAGCAGTAAGGTCATTAGAATCAGAACATTATTGCTTTATGAGGGGAAAGCTTAGCGGCCTCTACGAAAAGCTGCCATGAAAATAACCAGCAGAAGTATTTTTTTCTATAGTATTGACCTACCTATTAATACAAATTCATGAATGGAGGGAGGGAGGGAGGGAGGGAGAGGCAGACAGATAGACAGGCAAGTATACAAACAGACAAACAGCCACACAGACAGCAGCCCCCTCTGCAGAGGATGAATGATAATGAAGATTAGTCAATGAGAAATTCCAGTGAATCATGGGGAAAATGAGCTGAATGAGTAGCTGGGTGGAACAAAATCTCTAGCAGTACCAGGAAAATGTATATAATATTAGGAACAGTTTGTGAGTTTGTCACATAGCTAAGAAATAATTACTTGTCTGGAATAAACCAAGAGACAATGGCTTCATCAAAAGATATTGAAAGGAAGAGTTGGAAAGTAGAATAGCAAAAACAAAAATGGTTCTTGGAATAATTACAGATGTCCGATTAGATGTTGGATTTTCCTGCTAAACTCCACAGCTCAGAATCAGATTTGCGAGCCATTTCACTTAACTTGCTCTCATACACAAGAGTGATTTAAGTCCCATGTCACAAAGAAATGTAACATGGTAGGGAAATCTTTCCCAGTTCCTTGTTGAGGAACATCTTCAGCTGGACAACAGATTGCTCTTAGAAGTATACAGTAACAGCAGGGCCACTAAGGGATATGGCAAAACCATTCAGAATTCACATTCAGTTTTGAGCAAACTCCACTCCCTACTAGCACTGCTGATGTTATGTAGTTTGATAATGAAACTTCTGCAGGAAGTTTCAACCAAGCTCCAAAAGCATTAAGAACCCAACATTCATTTTTTGTCATATATGTAAGACAATTAGTGCCCCTTAACATCTTTCTCAGAGCAAGTTAGAAATGGTTGCACAAGGGGTCCTTGAGAAAAGCAAGTACCTTCCTTCCCTTTGTAGTACCAAATTGCAATTGCAATCCTGAGATTACTGTGTACAAAACTGTGCCCTCCAGCTGTGTCCTGGCTGTTTATTATTAAGCAGAAGCAGCCATGGCTGTTTTTCTCAAGTGGAAAATTAGGCCCAAATGAAACTTTGCAGCCCAAATCAATTCTAATTGTTCGGTAGCCACTGAACAGACTTAACAGAAAAATAACAGTACAATAAGTTTCTGGGGGGGGGGAAACCACAGTGATTAAATTGTGTGAAGTGTATCTGGCCAGCCTGTTTTAGCAATGTTTGAGGAATATTCTGACATCCTGCATTGTACAATAGTTGTATTTTATAGCACGTACAGAAACTTCCATGGAATAGAATGAGTTGTTGTTCTAGACACAAGATTCTAGTACAATCCCTCCACTTCTTATAATCAAATCACAGCAATTGTTTCCTTTAACACTGAGTCACACACACAAAACAGTCATGAGTTCCAAACAGATAGCTGCTTCTAACACTTTCCTCCTCTTTCATGAAAGCAAATTGAGTCCTATCTGGATCACCAAGTTAATGGTTATATTGTAGAAAACAGTGTTTAACTGTTATTTTTTTTTATTTATTTTTTTTGCCTTAAGCAGCAGGTTTTAGCTTGCTTTTGGAGGATGCAAACACAAATGCTTTTTGCTACGATACCAAGGTTGTGATTTAATTCTTTCTTAAGGAACAGATTTTTCAGTTCTTTCTCAAATAATTTAGTAAAGCACAAGTTTGACAAATTATATGTGTTTATAGTTATTCCAACTTGCTCTGGCAAACATAAATAACTTCGCATCTGTATGTTTACAATCCCAATGATAATTAAATATCTGAGTTATTCTTTAGCTAGAAGGAGAATGAATAATCTGTGATTTATTTATACTCCTGCACTTGCTCACAGCCTAGACAAAAATAGAGAAATAAAAAGACAGCACCTTCTATTATTTTTCAAACCACATGATTATGTTATAAAACACCTGAAATATACCCCAGAAATGAGGCACTTTAGTTCTCCAAATGTTGTTGAATTATCCCTCTCAGCTGTTGTTATGAATTGGATATGTGAGCTGCTGAGGATGCTGTGAGAGGCTGCCATTCCTTACTAAAAATGTAAAAGCCTAGGTATTGGAAAGGTGTACCAAATACTAAATATTTCTTATCCCTACATACATGTGTGTAATGTGATGATGTACATACAAAAATAATGCATTGTGTTAGAGCAACATGTTTTTTGTTATTTGCTCCCTTTTGCCCTCCTTACAGATGTTTCTAATCCTATTTATAATTATTAATTATGAAGTGTTTTCTAAAGAATTTACATTTTTGGAGGTGTATTTTGAGAACACTGCAGTATAAACAGTTAACAGTTTAACTGTATAAATACAGTTCCCACAGTATAAACACATACATGATTTTTTCAGTGTCACTTCTAATCAAAAGAACTTTACAAGGCTTCCTTCCTTCCTTCCTTCCTTCCTTCCTTCCTTCCTTCCTTCCTTCCTTCCTTCCTTCCCTGCCTCCCTCCCTCCCTCTCTCCTTCCCTGTAGGTGAAGAGGGTTAGAAACAACTCAATAGAAAGAAAGATGGAAATCTTGGTATTTTCTTTCTTTGCTCTTTACCTTTTTCCCGTTTATCTTATCTTACCTTTAAATATAAATTGTTATATTTAAAGATTATACAGGTAATCCTTGACTTTGTTTAGTGAACGTTCAAAGTTATATCACTGACTTATGATTGTTTTTCACAGTTATGACCATTGCAGCATCCCCATGATCATGTGATCAAAATTCAGAAGCTTGGCAACTGGTTCATATCTATGACAGTTGCTGTGTCCCAAGGTCATGCAACCTTCTGACAAGCAAGTCAATGGGAAAGCCAGATTTATCAACAACCGGATTGCTAACTTACCAACTGCAGTGGTTCACTTAACAAGTATAGCAGGAATGGTCATAAAATGAGGCAAAACTCACTTAACAAATGTCTTACTTAACAACAGAAATTTTGGGCTTAAGGACTACCTGATTTGTTACATTAGTATTCTATTTAAATAGTGTTTTTTTAGTGTTTTTTTTAAGACAGAAAGGGGACTCTCTGGGAAAAATCATTCTTCTTTGCGGGTATGTACAGCTCTTAGAAGCCCATCCCACTCCCTCAGGTTGATGCCACTCACCTGAGCATAGTTCCCCTTTGAAGCGAACACAGGAAAAGTCATCACATTCACAGTATTTGCCCGATATCTTGCCAAAGTCACTGCTGTAGCAAACACATTGGCCACAGATGCATTCTCCCCGCTGGTTGCAAAGTGGTTGCCCCTGACTGGGACTGCAATTGTCCTGCTGGGATGGGCCATATTCATCCTCAGAACACTCGCAGAGGGAACCTAGCCGGCCTGGGTGGCAACGGCACATCCCACATTCAAAGGTGCCATTCCCATTGTTACAGATCTTGCTATAAGGTTCGGCGAACTTCTGGCAGGCACAGTCACAGTTAAAGTTCAACAGAACTGTCAGGCTGTCTTCAAAGCCCACTGGCTTAATGGTGAAAGAGGTCTGCCGGTCCTTTGGACAACCGCGGACCTTCGCTTCAATGCTGAAACTCACCTGGGAAGAGGTTTAAGAGGAAGAATTACTCAAGTTATGGAAATATCCTAAATATGTCACATTCAGTTTAGACCTATACACAGAGAAAGAGAGAGAAAAACCAATCAGAATAATGTATAATTGTTTGGATAGAGTTACTGGTTGCAAAATCAGTACAGGGATAGTCTCCTTGTAATGCTAATGTACCTGCAGCAGGCAACAGAACATATCAGCTTGAATGATCTGTGTAGGGTTAAGCCTGCAAAGTGTCTTACTGAGAGACCACTCACAAAAAATCCAGGGCTGCAGGCTGTGCAGTAAAGTTCAGAAACAACAACGAAAACTTGAGAAACCAATTCCACATGATTGCAAAGAAAACTATATAGATATCTTCATAGGTTTGTCTTTAATTAACCCTATTACTCAAGTAAGTACCTTCCCTACTGGTTTGCAAATGTGTGCGTGCCATGTGCTTACTCACACACGCCATCATCCACGCATACACAAAGCTTTCTGCACATGCGCAGAGGCTTAAAATGTCACAAAAAAGGGACATCATGACCTCCACTTGGGTGGGTGGAGCCTCCCGCAGCCACCGCTACCAGTTCACCCGAGCCAGAGAGAACCGGCTGAATTTCAACCCGGCTATTACTAATAAAAAGGGAAAGATATGCTCATTAATTTCAGGAGGAAAATTTGTGGATGGAAGAAAAATGTCCAACTGTGGTTCATCATCACATCCCTTCCTCAAATCATTTTCAACTTCTTTTTCATTTTTTTTCCTAAGTTGGTCTCCAAGATCATAAATAAACTGGGCTAATGAGGAAACTATCTTAAGTGCCAGGTTATGTAGTGGACAGCAAAAAACTAAAACAAAAAAGTAAGTATTACTTACTTACATTAAATATTTCTATTCCTATAGTAAACATTGATTTATTTTATTTTGTAATTTCATTATCAAATTTAGACACCACCTATCTCACTATCCAAGTGACTCTGGGTTGTTTACAAATACAAATCATAAAACCAATTAATCATGACTTAATTAAAAGCAAAATTAAAACTGAGTAAAGACCAACATAAAGCAGAGTTTAAAAAGTTAAGTTTAACTTAGTTAAAAGGTAGAGGAAGCATCCTCAAGTCAGCAACCAACCCCTACTTTGCCTGCTATTCTTTAGATCTTTCATCAATTGACAGAGCCAAAGTCATCATGTTCTTCCAAAAGAGGTGGGGGGAGAGACCTCATTTCTGGGAGCAAGATATTAATTAATTAAATGTATATACTGTCCAGTTCACTATCAAGCAATTCTGGGTAGTTTACAATATGATAAATATTAAAATTTAACTTAACAAAAATTAGCTAATGTAGGAACTAGTACACTAATGGGATGGAGATGAATCTTCTTCTTAACCCACTAGCATCTCCATCAGCAGAGCCAGGTTTTAAGGCCTTTTCAGAAGGCCAAGAGGTGGGGGCAGATCTTACCTTGAGAGGAATGATGTTCTAGAGGGCAAAGGCAGCAGCAGAGAAGGCTTTCTTCTTAGATGTTGCCAATTGAAATTATTTAATCAGCACTGCCTACGTATACCTTCCCTGCCTGACTGAGTGGGATGGATCAATATAATTGGGACAATACAGTTTCTCAAGTAATCTGGTCCCATGCCATGAAGGACTTTATATTCAATATTTTTATTTAGATCTGGAATCAAACTGGCACTCAATGTAGCACATACAGCAGAGGTATTATAGGTACAATCTTCAGAATGTGCAAAATTGTTAGTGTGCCCATATTCTGCACCAGCTGCAGTTTCCAGATATTCTTCAAGTATTGGTCCCATGTAGAATGCCTTGGAGTTGTCTATGTGGGAAATGATCAGAATATGAAGACTGAGAGAAAGGCCTTATAGCCATGATTGTCACAATTTATATTATGTGTGCTGGGTAACATGAAATTGTTACTTTTCTTCTGCTATAGCCACTTTCTGCTACTGCCATCCTTGCCTAGCATAGTTCAGACAGAGCAATGTACAGAATTTCTGAATTTGCAAAAAGCATTTTCTCTTCCCTATCTACCCAGGCAATCTTTTTCTCTCACTTTGTGTCTCACAGGTCTACCAAGGCAAAAGCCACATACTAAAGGAGAGACTAAGATGTTACTGACTGTCTTTTCTCTAATATAATTCAACCTCTCCAACAAGAAGAGGTTGGATTCTTAAAATGTGCATTTCACCCTGGGAAAAGGAGAGAACATCCCTAGGAATTTAAGGTTCATGTAGCTCAGTCATACAACAAATGCTTATGCATTTTAGCTTTGACCATTACATAGGCAAGAGTCTTTGTGGAAATAAATTGTTTGGCTGCCCATGCCAAAATGGCCATGGGGGTCAGTACTACTGCATAGAAGGCAACTTAAAATAGCCAACAGGAGCTAGGCAAATCACAGGTGGCATTGATGCATTCCCAACCTCATTGTCAATGAAACACTCTACATTCTCTTTCCAATAACAATTGTGTCAGCAGAAGAGAGAAATTGCTTTAAAGCTGAAATAGTTACATAATACTTTACGCTGCCATGAATGTGAGGGAGAGAAGGCAATGTTTTGAAAAAGCATTACATAAAAATGGTTCCTAAGCCTGAATTTTGTACAGCAATTAGGAACATGCAACAATGAGCTCTCACAAACAAATGTTCAAAGTATGCTTTGAACTTCCCAGATTCTAGGTCCATTTTGTATACAACCTACAACCTTTCCAGAAATACCGTGTTTCCCCCAAAATAAGACCCTGTCTTATATTTTTTTGAACCCTGAAATAAGCGCTTGGCCTTATTGTCATGTGCTCAAAAGCCCAATTGGGCTTATTATTGGGGATGTCTTCTTTTGGGGGAAACGGTAAATATATTGTGGGTTCTCTCAAATCTCTGAATTTAAAAAGATGCCTTGTGTGTCTTGCAAAACTTCAGAAATGTCAAAGTGTTATTGGTTCTTTACAAACAGGTTGTTCATAAAGAAGGAAGCAAGCAGGTTTTTTGTAATTGTTGCAATAAAAAAATGTACTGTCCTATAATTGAGGTCTTTTTGACCCATGATTCCTTGGCACTTATCTCTATTTTTTGCTTCTTCCTTATGGTTGCTTATTTTGTGTGGCTGAAGTGGTGCTTCTTGTTATAGCAGTACATTAGAGTGACGCATTTGCTGCCTGGATGCAGATACTAAAAAACACAAATTTTGTGTTGATTTCTTTTTTTTCTTTTTCTTTTTTTGCTACAATGCAGAGAGCAACTTAAAAAAGGAACAGCTTTTTGACCAGAAAATCTACCTATTCTTTGCAGGAATTTATGTTTCTAAATTTAATTAAAATTAATTCAGGTTCATCATAGCTGAGCTTTTTAAAACAATGATGGCCCCTTTTTCAAACAGACATTTGCTAAAATAGGACTGATATCAAGTGGTGATATCAATTGGTGACTCAGGAAACAGAGACAAGAACCCAGCTTGATAATGGAAAGATGTATATTCTATTCATCAAACATTCCTTTAAATAGCTTGGACCAAAGTTTACAATAAATGTTTCTCAGAGCTCTTGTGGGGCTAATATTTAATCCTATAGCATGTTTGCGGTATGGTAGTAGACTATGACCTTCCTCTTAAAAGTGATGGGAAATCACCATCTTAATTGTAGCTTTAATTGCAACTCTCTACAATTATTTCTGCCTTAATATGATGCACCCATAACTCACTGTATCACCGATCTTGAGTCCAACACAAGACTTAACTCCAGGAATGACTTCATTATCAAGGCAGGTGGCATTAAATGAGAGGGACAATTCCTCTGGGAGATTACGGACTTCTAGTTCAACCTTGGAACGGATTTTCTGAGGAAAGACAGAAAGATAAAATCAGCCTCCATCCAGTTGCGGACCTCATCTAAAAACCCAACTAATCTTCCCAATTTAAATTTGTCAGGCTCTAACTCTTTTTTTTAAAAAAAAATAATCATGGTTCCAGTATCTCCTTCAATCTACCTAAATTAGTTAGAGTTGATGAAGACTCCAAGGCAGGGGAAGCTAATGGGAAAATCAATTAAATATGGATGGGAGTTTCTAAAATAAAGTAACAATTCCAGAGAGAAAAATATTGGGGACATTAGAATAAGCCTGGTATAGTAAATAATGGAAAACAAGAGGGGCATTTAAGTAGCCCAGAATTGTAGACATAGACTTGGGGAGATTAAAGCTCAGCAGGATGTTGGCAGAGGATGCTAAGAATAACAAAAATAGCTTCTTCGATATACTCACAAGAAAAGAATTAGTGCAACAGCTGCTCTGTAAAGATGGCAAAATGCTAACAAACAGCAAAGAAAAGGCAGAGCTACTCAACTACTATTTTGGTTCAGCGAAAAACATCTTGGAATAGAAGTTGTTTACACACTGAAAATGTGTCAGCAATGTAATGTTGGTGCAAAAAAAAAAAAGGCAACTGCAGTTTAAGGCTGCATTAACAGAAGGAGTATTTCCAAATTACAGGAGACAATAGCTTTCCCTTAACCTATAACAACCAGACTCTCAATACAGTGTTTCATTCTGAATAGATGAAGAGGGGTTGAGACCAGGGGGGTGAATAGGTAGCATATGGGGCAAGGAAAGCCAAATGACATGTGTACCATATTTTAATGCAAATGACATGACACCTACTTGCAGCAAAGGTGGGCTTCAAAAATTTTAGCAAGGGGTTCTCTGCTCTGCTGCTGGGTGGGTGTGGCCATGATGGGCATGGCCTAGTCAGCCTCCTGCATCATGGCAGGTTAGGGCGTTTTTGCTCTCCCCAGGCTCTGGAGGCTTTCCTCAAGCCTCTTGGAAGATGAAAACAGCCTCCCCAGGCTCCGGAGGCCCTCTAGAGGCCGGAAACAGGCCTGTATCTGGCCTTCCTGAACTTCTGGTAGCCCTGTTTTTCATCCTCCATGTGTGCCCTGCACTTACCTGCACCCAAAAGGGGCTGTGTGGGGACTCCTGGGAAGGGCAGAGTGGGGTGAGTGGGGCTAGCCAGTAGTGGGATTTGGGAGTTCTCCGAACTGCACAGAATCTTAGCTAGAGGTTCTCCTGAACCCCTGCAAACTCCCAGCGGCACACCCCTGACTTCCAGTCAGAGAGAATAACATGACTGACACAATCACATTATTGTCTCCTTTGCTCAACGATGTCATGAGGCATATGTTAACATTTTGTGGCCATTGTGGCTAATAGCAGAGCCTTATGATTCAGACAACCTAGAACGGTAATGAAAAGAGATGGAAGTAAATGGGGATGTATAACCTTGGGGTGAGAAGGCTGAGTAAATATATGCTAACATTCTTCAAAGGCCTTAAAAGATTTCAATGAAGAATGTTGAAAAGTCTGCTCAGAAGATAGAACAATGAATAATAGATTTATATTGCGGGGGATGCAGATTATATCTGAATGTAAGGAAAATCTTTCTACCAATAAAAATAGTTCAGCATGGAACCCATTATCCAAAGACGTGCTGGATTGCTCTTTACTAGATATGTTGAAATAGATTGCTAGTTATCTGCTCAAGATGCTTTGAATTCCTGTACTAAGTAGAGATTGGATTCATTACTTAAATGGCTCCTTCCAGTTCTATGTTCTTATGAAATCAAGGATCGGATTAGTCAGCCATAAAGTTCCTAATGTAGATTTCTGTAAATATCTATCAGCTGACCACCAGGGATAGGAATCTTAACTATTAAAAAGAACTGTTCAGTGATTCAGTCAGCATAAAACAAAAAAGCCAGTTTGATGTAGTGGTTAAGGCATCAGCTAGAACTCGGGAAACTGTGAGTTCTAGTCCTGCTATAGGCACAAAGTCAGTTGGGTGATCTGGTACCAGTCACATACACATTCTCTCTCTCAACCTAGGAAGAAAGCAATGGCAAACCACTTCTGAAATCTTGTCAAGAAAACTGGATAGACATGCCAGGCCATTGCCTGGAGTCCAAATGGATTCAAAGACACCCTCCAAAACAGGAGATGGATTCAATGCTAATAGAAAAGATAAGAAATACAAAGGACAACTTTGTTATGAAAGTTTTAATGTGAAACTGGGGTTTTATGCTATCTACATTTATATATTTAGATTCAGATCTGCCTATGTAAATGTATGCCCATCCTGCTGCCATGCTCAAAAGAAGGCAATGCCAGAAGTTTTAAGTTTAGGGAAAACAGTCCAACAGGACTTCATTGTCCATATCAGATATATTGGTAACATAATTTTATTTTAGCAAATAAATTTAAGAAAGCCACAATACAGGAACAGAAAATGCATGGGGGGGAGGGGACAATGCAAAAAACCCCCTCAAATGCAGTGATTTATCGATTATTTTATCTGGCTTTTGTTTTTTAAAAAAGTCTAAATTCCACATAAAATTACTAGAGTTCTTTAGAAATTAACTCCCTATTTATATCTCCAATCATCCCCTAAATTAGAAGGCTCTGTGTTATATCTTTGGTATGTGACAAATGTTAGTCAAGCAGAGGGCTGGGAAGTACAAGCTGTTGCTTTAAATATCTAGTTATGGATAAGAACGTATTTGGGTGAAGTCAAAAAAGTCAAAATGGAATCTGTGACCATGTGATCAAAGTTACGTTCTTTCTCATGTATGTCACAATTATAATATTCATTAAATACACAGGGTTTCAATTATATAGTTGTGCTCCTACCCCATAGGCATTTTTTACCACCTCTCCCCCCACCAGTTTGGTATTTAACATCTACAGTTACCTTTTGCATCCAGTGTCAGACAAATCCTGACAATAGCCTAGTGAAACTTTTAGACATTCCTACTCATGGACTCACCCCATAGGAATCCAAAATGAGCTGTAAAACATTGCTTGAGTCCCTTGACAAGGTCCCTACAGTAGTGCCTGGGAGCAGCTCGCTGTAGTTCTGAAAGGAAAACAGCAGATATTTCCCTTAAATGGACATATACAAGCTAAGAAAATTGGGATACAGTTTTTCTATGTCAGACTGATTTTTTACAAAACTTTTAAAAGGGAGCCAGCACTACCCTTTTCCTATCTCTTGTGTAGTCTTTTGATTTCTTTTTTCTAATAAAGGACAACAAAAAAGAAAACAGCAACCCAATATCTAGACAAACTTTTTCTTGTTTTGACTTTCCAGTCCCACAATATCCCCTAACCATAATGTGGATCAATGTTTTTTCTTACCTGATAAAGACCAACTATGTTCTGAGTCACTGCAAAAATCAAGTTAATGTTTTTCTGTGAGAGTTTATCTGTCAACAGACCAAGGGATGGGTAATCCTTGGGAAGAAAAATCAAGAGACTCAAATGAGTAATCTGCTTGCATATCACTGCATAGGAAAAAAAAATCACTGCTTGGAATTCGTTGAACATAGAAATATGCCACTTACTAGTTATTTTATGTAGTGTACCTAATTAAAACATTGGTATCTCACCTTTCTTCCAAATCTTCAAGACATTTACAGTAAACCTATCATCATGCTAAAACTGAAGATCTCATGACCTCTTGAGGCAATCTACAGTCCCCTTTTATTGTGAGCAAGACAGACAATCTAGAATGGCGCTATAGGAATGAAAAGGTTGGAGAGCAAAGTCATTGGGAAGACTTATTAGGAGCAGAAAGTAAATAAAACTACATCCATCATAGATTTTAGGCATACCACCTTTACTTTCTTCCAAATTAGTGTAAAAATGTAATTTATTCCAGATAGGAAATTATTGCCCTTGAGAACATTATTAAAGTTAGGGCAAAGGCTGATTTCTTCACAGAACAATGAATGGTCTGGTCTCAATTACAAGATTATCACTGAGGGTGCAATATATCTCTGTATACTATATACCTCCCAGAAAAAAAGCTTCAGACTGTAACATTGTTCAGAATTTGTTGACAACCTAGGCCAGCACTGAACCAGCATCTCATTTTGAACAGAGTATCTAGGGGTCTTTAATCCAGTCCTGGCTTAATTGTTTTATTGTGGACATTTCATTACCCAAATTAAGTAACATAATCAGTGATAGTAAGGAGCGGAGCTTGCTCTCAGTTTATATTTTATACTAATAGCTTTTGCTCTGTCAGAGCAAACCATTAGAATATAAACTAGGAGCAAACCCCACTCTTTACCAGCACTGATGATGTTTCCTAGTTTGGGTAATAAAACATCTGCAAGAAAACAATGAAGCCCAGACAGTACCAAGGACCCCTCATTTCAACCCGAAGCTACACATATTCTTTCTTTTTCTTTCTTTTTCTTTTTTTTGGTACAGAGAATCTAAAGGACAAAAGCAATGGGAAGATTCTGGGGTTTATATGCCTTTTTCTTTCAGATTACAAAGTTCCACTGGCTACCTAAGTCATCCTTCTATTCATCTTCCTGTCCTTCAGTAATGCTGCTGTCCTTCTGAAAGCCCAAAGACAAACTTCTTTATCATCACTGGGAAGGGGGAAAAACGCTAAAGCAGAAAGTACTGGTACTTTGGGTTAGTTAATGAAGGAGGAACAGCAATATCATTACTGAGTAAGCAAATTATCTATCTATCTATCTATCCATCCATCCATCCATCCATCCATCCATCTATCATCCATCCATCCATCTGATTTATATGCTGCCTCGCTCATCAATAAGATGACTCTATCTGAAAGATAGTTCAGCTGAAAGTTAAATCAACATGGCAAAAATCCCATTTTTAATCAGGAATAAGCACATAGACAAACATGGAGTCACACTATTGTTCATAGTGCTAATGATTAGTATACAGATAGCCTCATTGACTAAAAATTCCAACACTTGAAGTCTAATTTATCTGGAGGAGACCAGACTAGGGAAGGCTAAACTAACTTTTAACTTAGATAACATAGAGGAAGTAAGCCTAAAGTTTATGGAATTTCAGCCAAGTGTATCATCTGCTACCGTGGAACAATTTTTGTAGCTATATTAATTCCAATCCTGTGGCTATGAAATAAAATACCCTCACCAGTGTGGTGGAAGCTTCATAATAGTTATTGCTGTTCAAGTGGCACTTCCCATCATTAGGTATTACAATTCCAGCCAGTCTCCCATCTAAAGCAATGTGTGTCTTGGCATCTGTAGTGAAGACCAACAAGTGGGAAGCATCAGGTCTCCAGCCAATTTTGTCCTGTAAGAAAATAATCTCCATGATATATTCAAAACAAAAACAAACCTCATAAAAAAGTTCACAAAGATATTCACAGCACCAATCCAAGAAAATTAGTTAACTATTTGAGACTGATATATAAATGGTGGAAAAGAAGTGGTGTATGAGGCTGACTTATGTCATATTCATTATTAGATTCAATAGTAAAAATCAGTACGGATCATATAATAAAACAAAATGTAAAAAGTTACAATGCAAAATAGCAACATAGATACATATTACTAGTACCACTTTATAAAACCTAGTAAGACCACACCTGGAATGCTACAGCCAGTTTTGGTCACCATACTACAAAAAAGATGTTGCGACCTTGGAAAAAGTAACAGAGAGGAGCAATTAAGATGATCAAAGGCCTGGAGACTAAAACATATGAAGATCAGCTGCAGGATTTGGGTTTGGCTAGTGACAGTTTAAAGAAAAGAAGAATTAGGGGCGACATGATAGCAGTATTCCAGTATTTGAGGAGCTACCACAAAAAAGGTGGGGTCAAATTATTCTACAAAGCACCAGAGGGCAGGACAAGAAACAATGGTTGGAAGCTAACCAAAGAGGAAGCAACCTGGAATTAAGGAGAAACTTCCTAGCAGTGAGGACAATTAACCAGTGGAATAGCTTGCCTTCAGAAATCATGGACACTCTATCACTGACAGATTTTTAAGATGAAACTAGACAGCCACTTATCTGAAATAGTATAGGTTCTCCTGCTTGAGCAGGGGGCTAGACTAGAAGACCTCCAAGGTCTCCTATTCTATTCTATTCTATTCTATTCTATTCTATTCTATTCTATTCTATTCTATTCTATTCTATTCTATTCTATTCTATTCTATTCTATTCTATTCTATTCTATTCTATTCTATTCTATTCTATTCATAGTGGGAGAAAATAGAAGAAAAAACTCATTCAACAGGTCACCCACTCCCATATTTGAGAGAGAGAAAAAACTCCAAGTGTTTAAAGGCAGGCAGACTAATTGACTCTTAGATGCTCCTTCTATCCCTTCAATGACTATATATGCCAACCTAAGTATGGTTGACTTCTGAAAACATAGAGTTGACCAATATTTAGGAGACAAAATATCTCTGGTCCTCAAAGTGGAATCCGACCCATACATCTTTGCCCAATTAATTGGCACCAGAGAAATGATTTTTTGAAAAACTCTGAATCCCCCATAATAGAGATTGCCTCTTACATCACAGACAACTGCTTGGATGATGGCATCAAATCCTCCTTCAGGTGCATCTCGATTCTTTGACACGCTTTGTTTCTTCACCTCCTCATTGAAACGCTTGACCTCATCTGTGAGAGCTAGGACATGCTTGTAGCCAAACATTGGTAGGCAGTGATCATCTGGTGGTTTCAAGCTAAAAAATAGCACATTAAGCTTAGAAAAGGGAACAGGAAACTGAAAACCCAAGGAAGTCCACAGAATTTAGCACAGCCATTGGCCTCATGTTACATACCCTCCCAGCTAAACAACCCAATCAATTTCTCCTGAGCTCAATTAAAGGGTCCTTAACTCAGCTCTTCCCCTCTGTCACAGTAGTTGCCAAAAGCACATAGTAGTGTCCTCATTAGATATATTAGCTGTTTATTCCCATGAGAGTCAAAAATAAGTAGTTGAAATAGCTAAGGAGGAACCCAGCTACTACTTATTCCTAGAGTTACTTTGCCTATACAACACTACTACTTGGTGAGCCAGTGTTGTTCCAGGTATAACTAAAGGGGCTGGTTGAAACCTTTACAGCCCTTCAATGTTTGAGACTGGGTTACTTGAGGGATCATCTCACACTTGTTTCTGTCTGTCTGATCCAGTCTGGCAGGATAGGCATGCTTTGTAACCCATTGGCTAAGGAATGTTGGTTGATAGGGTCCAGAAGATGTCCCTTTCTGTTATAGTGTCCACCTTATGAAACCTTATCTGACTGAAGACAAGAAGGCCACAATCCTCTTGGCTTTTCATAAGGCTCTGAATATCTGGTTCTGTGCCTGGTTCTAGATTCCTGTGAAGGAATCCACACCCTAGTTGTATAGACTTTGGCTGCTATGCCTTTTTAATTTTGGATTTGTGGTTGTAATTTTTTTTTTTTGCTGCCTAGAGTTACTTGTTAAGATGGGCAGCTATACAAATGGATAAAATGAAATAAAATATAATAAAACTTATGAAATTCCCTAGATTTTACCTGATATTAAGAAAAAAATATTTCATTCTGTCTGCACATATTTAAGATAAAGAGGGAATAGGAATACACATTTAGCAATCTTTAGAGCTACAGATTATAAAATTTAGCTTTAGAGATAGGGGATCTGAGGTGTTTGAGATGCTTCTAGGCTACAACACCCTTCATCTCTGATTTTTGGCCAAGTTGGCAGAAGGTGGTGGGAGCTAACCTCAGTTGCAGTTGGGGAATTTAGGCTTGTTTAACAAAGATTCAACCATCAGTGTTTCTTCTGACTAGAGAACTTACTCATAGCATGGGTTTTCGATGGCCTCTGGAGGAGAAATGTACATGTAAGGGGACAGAGGTTTGTCCACAAAAGCTCCAAAGCCAATCCTCAGGTTGCTGGTCACTTTGCGCATTTCCATGGCAAGGTTGGTACCTAAGTTCTGGATATTACGGAGGTCATCCTTCATGGAGTTAGACAAATCCATTAGATAGTAGATGTCCACAGGATAATCGTCCACCTGACGCACTTGTACTGAGAAAGTTTGGGAGTCATCTGAAATAGCAAAATTGGATAAGGACTGAAGGACTAAAGATGAGGGATATTTTTCCAAAGATTTCAAACTAGCCTATTCTTTCCGAAAGTTTGATTTACTAAGTCACATTGTTACAGACTCGTGCTATCATAAACTAACCTAAACATACACCATTCTTTTTCTCCTAATTGATATTTCTGGCCATACGAGATCAATATTCTAAATCATAGCAAAGCAATGTGATGACCAAGCACAAGCACATCTGTAGACATCTCTTTTGGTCACTGTTGACTGCTTGCTTCAGCCAACATCTTTACATTTTTAATAAAAATCAATGTGATAAGTTGATATGAAACAGTATAAATTTACACTATTATTTCTTATTACAGCCATCCACGCCAGATGATTTTAGGTGGCTTACAATTTTCAAATATATAATTACAAATAAAAAAACCGTAACAAGACAAGGCAGCAATATTTATTTCCAAGAATGGTTCTAAACACCAGCTAAGCCTTATATTTATGAAAAATAAAAATAATGGGAGGCTGCTGCCAAATACTTTGCCATGAAATGCGTGCACATTCTTAACAACAACAAGAAGAAGCTTGTTTAAACCTGCTTTTTGATCCCAAAAGCTAAAGGGTAGTAGGCCTTTCTAGTAAATGAAGGTTGAAAGATTGGACATGCCCAAAATGGTGGCCATTTTGTGAACAGTAGCTGCAGTTTGTCCTCAGATTCCCAGTATGCCCACAAGATCTCAAAAGTTGACTACCATTGCCAGAAGGTAATATGTCCATTCTGAATAGACAGCTAATAGTCAAGTCAACATAGCTCTGAAGCTAACATAGGATAGCTCTAAAATTATCAAACTATCATCATATTGTCTCAGACTATTGGACCATGTTTGCAGCATTATCAGTTCAAGTGAAGCAGTCCTTCAAACTCTTATGTAGATGCTTTCTTCTCTATTTCTTACAGTTTCTCTAAAGAAGATGAGAAATGAACCCAAGGCTTTCTGTGGATAAATCAAGTAGTGTATCTTGTTTTACCTGGACGCAGGTGGAGTTCAATCTTCTGTGGAGTCATTTGGGTGATGTCACTCCCTGATCCTTTGGCACTGAGAGGTCTGGCCTCCAGTATGATGGTACTGCTGACTGGATGCTCTATATAATCTTCTGTGCAGCTACTCTGACGGAGATTTTCTATTAAGTCACAGCGAGAGAAAGTTTTTGACATATTCTGTTGGAGGGAGAACAGAAAGAATAAGTTTTTGGAACTGGGAAATTCTCAAATCTTCTCCCAATCTAATAATGTTGTTGCTAAAATTAAATTAAATTAAACCTGTCAGTTTCAGGTCTAATTCAAAGTATTGAATTAGACCTGAAAAGCCCTCTATAGCATGGGTCCACAATACCCAAGAACCATCTTCTCCCAATGGGATTGATCTGCCCCATTCATTCTGGCAGAAGAGGCCTACTGCAGGTCCCATAAGTCAAGGAATTTTGGCTGCTGGAGACTAGAAGAGTTTTTTCTGCCTTGACCTCTGTCCTTTGGAATATCTTGCCACTGGAAGTGAGAACTTCCCCTTTTCTTCTGGCCTTCAGGGAAAAAAAACCTGGCTATAACAGCTGCCATGGGACCCTGAAGGAGTAGTTCTTAACTGGAGGTAGTTGATGCAGTAACAATAAAGACACCACCACTGTTCCATTCCAAACCCGTGATTTTTTAGATTGCTGAAAAATAATAGTGGAGAGCTGCCTTGAACTGTGAGATAAGCAGCAGATAGATGATAGATAGATAGATAGATAGATAGATAGATAGATAGATAGATGATAGATAGATAGATAGATAGATAGATAGATAGATAGATAGATAGATATAGAAAGAAAGAAAGAAAGAAAGAAAGAAAGAAAGAAAGAAAGAAAGAAAGAAAGAAAGAAAGAAAGAAAGAAAGAAAGAAAGAAACCTAAAGGGGCAAGATTTAACTTCAACAAGAAATTATTGACCAATATCACTATTGAATGGTGAATTACAATGTCTTATACCAACAGACTGTAAATAATTTTGAAGAATTTATTCCTTCTTCAATGTGTACGTCAACCCTGAAGTTGGCTGAACTGAGACCACTTTTTATTTTCCTGCTTCAGTGCTGACACATACTGGAGCTGAGGGATAGGGAGGGGGAAATAGAGATAGCCGGGATGCTATAGCCAAAACAAAATGCTTTCCCTTGGGAACCAAGGACATTCCCACAGGTGTTCAGAAAGAGGAAACTAAGATCATTTAGCAATTGAACTGTATGCTGATTGGACCATGTGACTGGCAGTTTGGGGGGAAGTGACAAACTTTCACTTTTAATTACTGGTAAGAGAAAGCTGCAGGAACTTTTAGAGTTGGTTTTTACCAGATCTGTGCCAATATGATATTTCCAATAAAGTTATTCTTTGAGGACTTCACCTGCCTCGGAGTTTTGCTTGATATGGGATTATTATCTGGAATCCTGACATTGTATTTTTTTTTTTTACCTAAAAGACAGTTAAAAATAATGCCAGAAAGATGATGGACATTATAAAACATTTGGAATAGCATAATGAAAAAAAACCTGCATTAATTTTTGTAGATGCAAAGAAAGGTTTTGACAATTTAAATTGGACTTTTTTATTTAAAGTTTTAGAAGACATGGATTTGGAAAGAATTTTATAGAATGGATAAAATCAATTTATACCTCACAGAAAGCACAAATAACTGTTAATAGAGATCTAACAAACCAGACAAGGTTGTCTGTTATTTCCTTTTCTGTTTATTTTGATTTTTGAAGTTTTAAATAGAAATATAAGGCACAATGAAAGTAAATAAGAAAATGGTTGTAAAAATTAAAAAAAATACAAGTTGAGAGCTTTTACAGATGATTTAATGCTGGTTTTGGAAAATACTTTAAAGAGATTGAATTATTAATGAGAAAATTAAAATAATTTGTTGCATTTGGTGGTTTTAAACAGAAGATGATAACAAAAATATGAAGTTGTAAGATTTACCAGAACTGATGAACGAAACAGATTTTAAGATTGAGAAAATGTAAAATATTTGGATATTAATTTGACAAATATAAATTATATGTTGTTCCAAAATATGTCAAAATGTGAAATGAAGTTTAAAAAGTTACATTAAGAAAGAAAGGAAAAATTCGAATTGTCATTATTGGGAAGAATTTCTGTGATTAAAAGAATAATCTATATAAGAGATTGGGTGATGCTGAGAAATAAAAGATTATTGGAGTTAGAAAGAGACAATTTGATGTTTGGATGGCAGAATTACTTGTGGTATGCTAAAGTTAATGTAGTAAAGTTAATATAAGATCACTTTGTTAGACATGCCATATTGAGAAAATGGAATACATATAAATCCAAAAAGTGGTTTCATTACAGGAAGCATATTATAGAAGCAAAGTGAAAATTAAATATAAATAGTTATTTTATTATAACATAGTAATATTTTCATAGGGAGAGATCAAATAAAATCAGGAGAAGATCTGACCATAAGAAGGATTTACATGTCAATGCTTTTCTTAGGTACTATTATTAGAAAGATTTAAAGAAGATAAAAAGAACTTTTGGTTTTTAATATTGTAAGAATGAATTTGAAACTGAATTGTCTATAAATGATGAATATGTTATTGCTAAGTGAATGCTGTTCTAATTATCAAAGGATCATTTTCTGTACTAGACATTCAGCCCCAATAATTTACACTAGGATGAAAAGGCAACCAACTTAATTTCAACCTTAATTAAGAGAATTTCTTTAATTAAGGACAACATTTAGAATAGAAATTTAGAGATAGACTTGGGAAGACTCGTATCATAATAATTATATTCATTTGTGCATTGGATTCTAAAACAACTTCTCATGCTTGATAAGAGCACAGTGGTTTATGTGGTTAGGTTGCAGGGTTGTAGATTAGCAAGACCACATTTAAGACCCAAGTGCTGTTACATGGCAGAGAGAACTCCTATCACAACTTTATCCATTCTGAATGTAGGATTGAAAATAATAAGGATTGAAGTCCAACGTATCTGGAAAATACCATTGTCCAATCCACGCTGTAAAGCAAGATCAGGGAAATGAGAACTAAGCAGACTTTGTGATTCTTCATGACATGTTTTGAAATAAATTATCTTTGTAGGCAGAATTTCCAACTATCATCAATATTGAGTTCATGAGCATTCATTCTTTTGGAATGATTTAAAATTCTTCTTTCCAGGTTTCTTACCATAACATGAATGGAAAAGTCAATATTAGAAAATAATTCACACATTAATTTGATTAAAACCAAATTTGATTTTGAGATTAAAAATGGCCATTTCTGTAAGTATAAAAAAGTGAAATTTAGGATTGGCTGAAAGGTATTCAAATGCAAAATTCTATCTGTATCGTGATATGTGTCTCTATGCTCTAGTTATAAAGGCAAAACTCTCCAAAAAAGGATCATAAGCATGTTGTAACTCCATCCCTCCCCCCCTCCTTTTTTTGGCAGCCTTTAATAAACTGTACTGACTTGCTACATGCTATTAACCTCTGAAAAACTGCCAGGAAATTTTGCTTTTTTTGGAGGCAAAATTCCCTAAACCTGTATACGGCTGTGCTTAGTCACCATTCCAAAAAGCTGGCTGGAAACAAAAAAATGTCTCTCCCAAAGACTTATCATTTCCTCCAGCACACAAGGGAGAGAACATAAGACCAAAAAAGGAATAAGCACCAGAATGTAGCAAGGCAGTTACTGTGGAAAGGAAAGCAGAAAAGCGGAGGACATGGAAAGGAAATTCAGCATCATCCTGAGGCTCAGCAATATTTGTGTGGTTCTATAGGAAAAAAGAAAAGATCATTCAGGTTTTGAATGACATTTTTCCCAAAAAAATAGACTTACACTAAAGTAGGTTCTGAATCACCATATTTAGTTTTTCAAGAAATAAACATCTTGTTACATTTCATAGATTTCAGTTGAGCACTAGGAACTGAGGAAACTCAAAGCACGAAGAATGAGCCAGACTGAATTGAGATGGGGACATTCCTTCTTTCCCCCCACTGATCCCTCCAGGAAAAATTGCAGCATCTCGATCAAGATTTCTGCTAAGGGATGGGAGGAGGCAGAGTTTACTTTTATCTTGCCTCATAAATTCATGTAGACAATGGCTGTGAGTGTGAACTTAGTATGATTATATCCTAGCCATGTCTGTGACTGTTTAGCAAAGGCTGGGCATTCCTTCACTCAGAAAAGGTTATTCTTTTACTCTACCTGAGGATAGATAGTCTTTGCCTTACAATAATTCATTTAGTGACTGTTCGAATTTACAACGGCACTAAAAAAAAGTAACATGACAATTTTTCACAATTATGACCGTTATAGCATCCCCTTCATCAAAATTCAGATGCTTGGGCAACTGACTCACTTTTATGACAGTTGCAGTGTCCCAGAGTCAAGTGAATACCTTTTGCAACCTTCTGACAAGCAAAGTCAATGGGGAAGCCAGATTCAATTAACAACATGTCACTAACTTAACAACCACAGTAATTCACTTAACAATTGTGGCGAGAAAGGCCATAAAATGGGGCAAAACTCACTTAACAACTGTTTTGCTTTGCAACAGAAAGTTTGGGCTGAATTGTGGTTGTGAGTTGAGGATGACCTGTATCAGGATATCGACTACCTGTCCCTTCTTAAAGGGCACAGCTTTGTATTTTAAAACTAAGGGAAAGGGTTCAGCAAGTAGGTTCAAAAACTATTATAATGAGTGGTCTCCAAGGATTGTTAAGCCATAGGCTAGGGAATTGCAATAGATCTCAGAAGAGAGCAGTGGGAATTCAAGTGTATATTATTGTCAAGAAAACTACATGGACATATCCATAAAGCATCAGGAGTCAATAAAGTTGACTCCTGATGCAATAAATAAAGAATAAGAATTCTGGCCATGGGCCAAATATTGCTCCTGAAGAATTCTATTAAAAATATATTAAATATACATTTTATATAAATTATGAACGTATTTACAAAGAACCTTTTTTTTTTACTGTGTTTATGGTCTCCTGACTGGAAAAAATGACATTTGCTATGGCTAGGAGTGGTTGCAACCTAGTATAAGTTTTTTTTTAATAGAAATTTTATTAAACATTATGATTGAAAGTATAACAATGAATTCAAACTAAAAGAAGAAAAAGAAAAAAAAGAAAAAGAAAAGAAAAATAGGAAAGAAAAAAGAAGAGTATAGTTAAAAAAAAGAAAAGAAATACATAAAAATGACTTCTACATTTCAATGTAAACAATTTTAGCAACCGTTTTTCTTAAAGTACAAAATGTGAAATCTATTTCTTTTCTATAATTAAATCCTTAAAACCTCATTGTTCATTCATGATCAGTAAAAATCCACTAAAGATAACAATATACACTATTAAATTTAACCTTGATCAAATAAACTAATTTCGTATTCCTTCCTTTTACTTTTAATAATCTTTATTTTTAATCCCTTCAAATAATATTCTAAAACTTGATTTCTTTTCATTTTTTCTTTATTCCTTCTCATAAAATTTTAACAAATATTGAAGGATATTTTTGAACAATGAAGAACAGTTTTACTAGAAAAGATTGAGCTTGATCTGAAAGACTGAGCTTGATCTTTTGTAAATCCAATATAGAAAAATTATTCAGATCAATCTTATGGTTTGTTCTTTGTATATCTCTTTTAACTACAAAGGTATCAACCAATTATATTTATATATTCAATATACCATTTCCTCCCATATTACTCTTGTATTCTATCATTTTTAAATCCACTTTCAGATCAAGCTCAGTCTTTTCTAGTAAAACTGTTCTTCATTGTTCAAAAATATCCTTCAATATTTCCAATGTTAAAGTATTTTGCTCCATTCTTTATTAGTGAGTCAAACTTAAGTGTTCTTTACTTTTAATCCTAATCTTCAATTCCTTCAGGTTCCCTTTACTGTCCAACCTTCAAAGTCCCACCCTATTGTATATATTTTGAAGAACTTCCCCACAAGAAGGATTGTTATGAAAAAATTCAAAATCTTATTTCATATCCATCTGGACCCTTAGTTGATTTAAAACTTTTCAAAATCAATGTTCTAACCACCTTCTACTGTTTACTTCAAAAAAGAGATGTTTTTTTTTAAAAAAGATGCAGTCATAAAGTTAATGTCATCTCACCCCACCGCTTAACCCCCACAGCATTTCCCCCTGCTGTTGTTGGCCAAGAATCACAAACTGAGGGATTCCTGGATTGCCTCAGGGGGGTGGGGAAATCTTGGGATTCCATGGAGGCCCGTTGGGGAGTGCAGTGTGATGCAAAGCCATACCTGCTGATCAAAGCTTTAGGCAGCAAAGTAGTGTGGCATAAAGCTGCTCTGCCCAATGAAGCCTCAGCCACCTAACCCAGATCAGCAGTGCTCTTGACTACAGGGGCACTGCAATTCTCCCCACCTAACTATCTTCCCCTGACCTATGTCCTTTTAGTTGCCCTGTACAATGACTCAGTACCTATTCAGGGACTGAGTGTCAACCAGTTGCCATTGCCTGTAGGCCTCTACTTCATCCCTAACCCCACTGAGAAATGCTATCTCAAGCTTCACACTGTAGCCATTCATGCCAACACCATTGTGCAAAGTCATAGTTACCCCACTGCTCTGTGGCTCATCAACTCTGCTGCACCTTGGTGACTACTACTATCTCATGCTATTTGCCAAACCACATGTTCCCATTTTATCTTCAAGCTGTGCATCCTATTCCTTCTCTGAACTGTGGATCTTATTCTCATAGTCCTTCAGAAAATTTATGGGCTTCCCCCAGGTCTCATAAGAATAAGTGCACTATTTGGAAAATGGAAGGAACTCCATTTCTCTAAAATCTAGGGAAAACCAGAAGTTTTCCAAAAAAATAATGAGAATGGATTGCATGGCTAGAAAAAGACATGATCAGGGAAGATAGGCAGTTGAGGGGCATTGCAACACCTCTGCAGTCACAAGTTACAAGAGGGGGTGCTGCCAAGCATCTGAATTTTGACTATGTGACCATGGGGTGCTTCAGTAGCTGTAACTTTAGACATTGTTAGTAAGACCATTGTTAGCGCCACTATAATTTCAAACAATCATTGAATGAATGGTTGTAGATTGAGGATTATCTGTAATCATAGTATCTCATATACAGAACTATATATGGTAGATCATAAGGATGATCTTGCCTGTCCCTTGAAATCTTTCTATGTTTTATTTTCACCAATTCTTCAGTCTTTTTTTCCCCCTCCATTAAAGAGGAAATAGTGCTACAGTGCTTCTCTGACTGATTGCTGGGAGAACTGGACTTCTGGATACAACCCTGGAAATGTGATGGATGAAGTAAGATTTAATCCAGAGCCTTTTTAATGTATAGCCAAGTTTCTGCTAACTGTAATTCTACTGTATCAGCTTTTCTTCCCACACAAGAGATAAAATTTTATTTTTTATATAAACATATCCACAAAGATATTTATGTGATTTTGGCATTTGAAGTTTATGAGCAAGATGAATGGTCTCTAAATTTGATAAATAAAAATACATTTGAGTGATTCCATGCACAAAAGTATTAACTGGATTACTGTGCTTTATTCTAGATTGTTCATCATGGCAAACAGTAGCCAAATACTACTAAAGCAATTTTTCCAATTTTTGAGCTCTTGCATCCATTCATATCATTGATTTATGATCTTTTTGTGGGAAAGTGCTGTAAGGAGCACTTGTGAGCAATTTGAGTTCTCACCTTGATCTAGAGAGGAATTCAGAGACCTGATTCCATTTATCAATTCCCTTTTTTGTGATGGCTGTTGGCTTTGCTGTCTTCAAATCTGTAATTGCTTCTCTGGTTTCCAACAAAATTTCAGACCTCAGGGAGCTGAGAGAAAGTCATCTCACCTGAGTGGGAGTTTGGAGCCTTCAAATAGACATTAGGACTAGGTTCACTCATTTCCTCTTTTAATCACTTCTGGAAATGGCTTGTTAACTGGTTTATAGACATTACGAACCCTCAGAAGGACAAGTTTCATTATAATGGGTGATTGTCCTTCAAGCCTCAGTGAAAGAAACTCCATGTAAGTTTAAAAATTTAAAGAAAAAATACTCAGAAATAAGCAGCAAAAGATTGCTAGAACATTGATTTTGGAAAGTTACAAATAGACTAAGGAGTCACGTGGACTAAAGATAAGATTTTGAAACTAATTATGCTTTCTGTGAGTTATTTTATATATATAAAGTTTTTAAATCTAAGAATAAGAAAATCTTTCCATTGGAAAATGTGGATTAGAGAAAAACATGATCAGAGGAGACTTGAAGGCTGATCACTAGAGGCAACCAGAAAGAACTAAAGAGTGTTATAAAGGAGAAGAAAACTATTAATAGAAAGTGGAGAAAAATATTTTAATTCTGGAAAAATTCAAAGATACTTAGGAACACTGTACTCAGAACTTTCTCTTAAGACAGGGGTGTCAAACTCAAGGCCCAGGGGCCGGATGTGACCTGTGGGTGCTTAGATCTAGCCCATGGGGCCACCATGGAAACAGCAAAGGTGCCTCTGCCAGCTCCATTTTTGCTGGCAGAGGGTTGCAGGAGGCAGTCACAGCCAAAAATGGAGCTTACAACAGCCATGGGGGCCCTCCCAAGTTCCTTTTTCACTGGCAGAGGGTTGCAAGAAGCCGTCGCAACCGAAAACAGAGTTTGGGAACCCATTTTCACTGACAGAGCTCTTGGGCCACCACAGGCACCCCAACACAAGTGAGGTCTCATTGACCATGCCCACCCTGGCCATGCCCATCCTGGCCCCCCAATTCAAACACAATCCTGATGTGGCCCTCAATGAAATTGAGTTTGACACACCTGTCTTAAGATCATCTGCTACTGTAAAATGGGTTATAAAAAAGGAGATAGAAGAGGGTGCAACTGAGAATCAGGCTGTTTTGGATATGGATTTAAAAATGAGTGACTTGATATGTAAATTTCAACACAGAGGATTTACTTTTACATCTTTTTTATTTTGCACTTACAAAAGGGATGCTTTATAGTTAATGAAGAGATTCCTGGAAATAGATAAAGGAAAAAATGAAAAACAAATTAGCTTTTGGGATATTGCTTAAAAGGAATAAACATCAACATACAGAAAGGCAAAAAGAAGGAATATAAAATAATCTTATTCAATCATGATTCATTTTTTCCTAGTAGCATTTAATGAGCCAGTCTTAACAGTGACTGAATGACAAGGCTTTCAAGATTTGTTTATAGACAAGATATGAGAAGAAGAGATTTTTTTGCTGTTGTATTTTTAGAGAAAGTGATAAGCTGTGGTGTTGAAACTAAAAGAAATGGTTAATCATGCAAAGGAGTTTCTGAGAGATGAAGAGAACATGATAAAAAAATAACTTTACTATTTGAAGGGCTATTAAAAACTGAGATTTTCAATATGTTGTTTCTAATAATTCTAATGCAATTTTTCTTGATTAAGTTTCAATGAAGTTTTAAAGATTTTTTTTATAGATATGAGATAAGATATGGAAAGAATAGATTTACTCTTGTTCTAGAGAAAATGATAAGTTACTGTGTAAAATAAAGGAATATGAAATTGATTTAGAGATGTGTTTGTGTATATGTATGTTTGTGATATATATGGGTATGCATATATGTGTGTTTATGTGTGTGTGTGTTTCCTTCAATGGACTTTTTGTCAGAAATGCCACCTCCTTCCTGCTTCATGCTCTGGAGCCTTTCTCATCCAGAATGCCGCAGAGCCCAGTGGAGCTGGCTAGAAAGGCACCAGCTGATGTCAGCCATGGGAGAGCCTGAGATGACATGTGTTGTTGGCCTTCATGCCCCATGCCATGTGATCCCCGCTCATTTTCCTTTTTTTTTTCCAATTTTTTTTAAAAAAATTTCCCAAACACACAAATTCATCAATTTGTTCAATTTTTTGTCATCTTTAACAACATTTTATATATTCTATTTTGCCATAACATTTATTTCTTAATCTTAAATCACGTATTTAACTAATACCATCTTAAGAAAAATTTACACATATTTACTTAATCAATATAATTACCCTTCTATTAATCCACCTTAAATCTTAATTCAATTAATATCTCATAATACATTTCACAATTCTTACCCTAAATCCTCACTGTTAACAATACAGTTCAAACATGTTTATATTTCAAAATTATTTCCATTTCTAAAACTTCCTTACATTTATTTATTACTTCACGTAATGCTCATTAAATCTTTATTCCATTATTATGTTATCAAATTTAAATCTTATCTCTAATCTTAAAAATATAGCAATTTAACATTTAAACATAGTTCTTAATTCAAATAATGCTATTTATTACAGTTTCCTATTTATTTCCCTAAATTCTATCTATTTAACCATACCATTTATATAAACACCAATTAACTAGTTTTTGTTTGTAAATCAATTTCATATATTTCAATTTTCTTTTTTTTTTGCTTAAGTAAAAAAATATTCATATTATTACCATTGTTGTATGTATTTAAACAATATACCAATTATTATAGCTATCAATTTTCTCAAATGATACCATACAACATCTTAATGAAAATTGATTCATTATGTCCATTGATATATTTTCTTTTAACATAATCTAATTTAACCTTTTCTTTTATCATTCCACTGTTAATCCCAGTGTAATCATCATAATCATCTTTATTTTTTCACTGTTAAGCCCAGTGTAATCTCTGTAAATATTTAAACAATATCTCAATTATTATAGCTATCAATTTCCTCAAATAATGTCATCCAACATCTTAATAAAATTTACTTCATCATATCCATTAATATATTTTCTTTTAACATAGTCTATTTTTCATATGTTTTAACTTCAATCCATATTTCATTTCTAAATATTTGTAACATATTTCTTCTCACTTTTATTAATCTCAATATAGTTTTATAAATCCAAGTCCTGGACTTTTTTATTTTCCTTAATATTTTCCAACCTTTTATTCTTTTATCATTCACTGTTAATTCCAGTATAATCATCATTGTATTATTGTTAATCTCAGTATAATCTCTAGAGACCTCCTTATTATTACTATTCACATGTTCAGTTATTTATTCATATTTAATCACATTGTCTTTATCTTCTTTATTCTCCACCTCTAAGTCTTATTCCTCCATCTTCATTTTCTTGTCCACTTGTGTATGCTCCATTTCAGCTTCTATATCCTCAAATTTTGTCCCCTGTGCAACATTATAATTATTTCTCTTATTTCCATTGTCCAAGTCAAATAGATCAATTTGTTCTTTCTCTAATTCCTGCACCATTGTTCTTTTTAAATTAATATTATTCCAGTTATAAGAGTTCTGTTGTGTTCCCTTTTTATTTTTTTTATTTTTTCTCCAAAAGTCATGCCGCTTGTAGACAAGAAAATCCTCCCCCACAAGTTCTCACAGATGTTATCTGTGAAGTCCACAATTTTCCAAAACAAAAACCAAGTTGCAATATTCCTTTTTACTCCAGATGATGTCTCTCTGCAATCCACAATTTCTGGTTGTTTAAAAAGTATCCGTTTTGTTTCAATTACATAACAGTCTTATTTAGTTTTTCTTTTTCCTTTAGGTTTAAAGGAAAATATTTAAAGTCCAGTCCAAATTTAAATAACTCTTCGCACTTCTTTTTTCCCCTTTTTTCCCCTTTTATTTGTACATCACTGCTTTTTTAAAGCTTATTATCCATTCTCTTTGGTGTTTTTTCTGAAATTCAAAAAGAGAGAAGGGAAAAAAGGATCTCTTTATTTCTTCCCAATCCTTTGACCATTCTCAAATTGCTTAAAGTTTCCAAATAGCTTGTTTAAAAATCAATTTTCTGTTGGGTATTTGTCTCTTTAAAGTTACATTTCAAAATCTTCTTTGCCCCCATGCTACTTAGCCGCTATTTATCATTAGGGGTCTTATAATTAAAAGATGTTTCCCTTGTTATTTCACGCCAAGGTTGGCTGTCACTCACCCGACTTCAAAAAACTCCATTCCATTCCTCTTCTCTCTCCAGCTCTATACTTAGTCTGGTTGTCCCAGCTTCGTGGCAGCCACCATGGCTGCCATCCCCTGCCACCAAGTCACAGAGAGTTCCTTCCAACCTTCGAGGAATTTGCCTGTTTTTCTTGGTCGTCTGAGGTGCTTCTCTTTCTTCCCCATCCCTGAAGGACACTTCTGGTCTGGAGACCCATCAGCAGCGGTTTGTCAGCCGGGGTTTTTGCGGAGCTCATCGGAGCCCGCTAATTCCCCAACTGTCTCGCCATGATGCCAAACCAGAAGTCCCCCGCTCATTTTTCTTTTGACCTGCTCCACACTGGGCATCACTTCGGCTTGGGAGTCAGACTTGGCACTCTCCTCTGAGGCATCCTTCCACCCAACCGAGCCCTGCCAAATTTATGGAAGTGGGGGGCGGGTGGTAGAAGAAAAGTTTCTGGGCATTGGAGAGCTGCCACGATTGCTAGAGGCAGAGGCCTTAGGGCCCTGGCAGAGCAGCGGGTCGGCACTCTGGCACCATTCCCCTGCTGGGGGCTGAGATTTTGAAGTCCTGCACCTCAAAAATAATAAGACACTCCTCCCTGATAATAAGGCCAAGGTCATATTTTGGGGTCAAAAGAAAATACGACCCTGTCTTATTTTCGGGGAAACACGGTATATTTAACAAAACCATAATTGTATATGAGTCTAAACTTCACACTATGATAGACCTTTATTTATAAATCTTAGTAATTGGATTCATAGAGCACCTTAATCCCAAATCAAGCAAATCACATTTCAATTTAACATGATCTGTGAATCCAACCACCAAGTGTGTGTTTTTGCAGAATTATTTGCGAATATGTTTGTTTTTCAGGACACTTAATTCCAACTATAAATGTTATTTTTATATAGGGGAGAGATTGTTATGATTGGTGGTCAAAACAGTAAACATATTGATTTATTGACAAAAAAAAATAAAACCACAAATGCTAGAATATCCTATAGAGAAACACACTAAGAGCACTTCTGAGGAAGTCTTCTGAGATTAGTGGTTCAAGCATTTCTGTAATTGCTATCTCATTATTTTGTAAGGTAAAGTTTTTCAAACATTGGACTGCTGTTTCCTTTACATTTTTAGGTCTCAAATATGCCTTAGCATATCAGATAAGTTTCTGCATATCTTAGCCACAAAGTGCATTATGGGACTTCACTACGGCTCTGCATAAAGTGAGAATGCAACAGAACATGCTTTAGGTATTTGCAGACAAAAGGCTCCTAATATCATTGCATTATTTCCTTTTTAATGTTTTTTTTTTAATGGTAAAAGAAAATGGAAGGTATCCCAGGGAACTACAGGAGAATTACAAATGGAAAAACAACGTGGTCAACTTCCTCTGTAAAATCCTGTGAGCAAGAGCAGACAATTATACAGGAAAATTATCATCTGGAAACACTTTTGTGCAACTGAACATTGCAAACAAAGCTATTTAGAGCTAAACAGCCCATTTCTTGTCTGCACCGAAGAACATGCTTGCAAGGAAATTGAGTGTTCCCAGAGATCTCATGAAATCCAGAATTCATTGTCAGAGCTTGTTCTTACTACTTAGTCTGCTCACATCAATTGCAGTTGGAAAGCTTTCCGGGGAGAACTTATTTTTCAGTGGTCTTTGTCCTAGTATGAGCATGGCCTTTAGAAAAAGAGATAATTTCCTTTTGTTTATCATTTTAATAGGCCTTCCTCAGAAACCAGATTTTGCAGAACACTTGTCCTCAGAATTTAGACTAGGATCTTGTAAATTAAATTATCCCATTGTTATTTCCATATTTTATTATTATTGTTTTTAATTCTATCATGTGAGAAAATGTGCATTGTAAAATGAAAAGGAGAGCTGAAAACCCTGTTCATCCACTAATTCTTCCTTTCAAATATTGGCAATAGTATTTTTCATTGAAGTTATTTTATTAGGAAAAAATAGGGAAACAAGGAAGAGTCCAAGTCTGAAACAAGACAGGAGGATAGAGGACACAATGAAGGGAAAGATCTCATTTGTTAAATTAAAGCAACATGTTAGGAAATTGCTTGGCTAGTAGTTTTGCACTCGAAGGGCCTGGTTTTTGGCAAGAAGCAGGAGATGCCTCTGTTAATTCTTACATCTCTTCAGTGAACTGTGTCTCGGAGCCCAGCCGGAAGAATATTGCCATTTTTGGAAGCTTTCTCAGAGGTAAAACAATTCTGTAGCCATAGCTGCTGTCTAGGAAGAGGAAAAACTGCAGCAGCTGGCAGAGTAGGC
Source organism: Coluber constrictor foxii (assembly GCA_038048745.1). Classification (NCBI taxonomy): domain Eukaryota; kingdom Metazoa; phylum Chordata; class Lepidosauria; order Squamata; family Colubridae; genus Coluber; species Coluber constrictor. The sequence continues at coordinate 81,512,602 of CM075961.1, forward strand.
AGAACTGTTGATGTATTGGCCTGAACTAGTCAACATTTTTTTAAAAAGGAACTTCTCCACATGTTATATAGAAAACTGGCAAGTAATTCTGGCATAAAGCCTTGTGGTCCAGCCATCACAAACCCACAAATATCTCCTTCTGTGAACAGCCAGAATGTTTCACAAGCTCTATTAAACCCATGAGATGCTCAAATTCAAATTTATTTGTTACAGCTTTGAATAATAAATAATAAATTTATTATTCAGGGCTGTAATAAATAAATTTGAATTTATTATTTAGGATATTGAATTTAAAAAGTACTGTATCTTTCTATATACCGTATATGTATGTGTTTATGAGAAAAACAATATGCATTAGAGTCTAATAATAATTGAAAATATAGAAACTAGAATAAATCCAAATAAAATACTATTATAAAAAGTTCTAATCTTAAATAATGTTATGGCATATCATACAAATGATAGCATAGAACTGGGTGTCATGAGAGCATATTTTTGAATCGAGTAAGAGCATTAAATCACACTCCCTACCTGGAAATTTCTTTGAAATAAGATATTTAAGGCCTGTCTAGAGTTATATAGGTAACAGTTATATAGATAATGGCCTAGAGATGGTCTAGCGATTCTATTTAACTATTACCACATGAACATAATCAAAGATGCATAGGAATACCATTAAAACATCCAAGGACTGCTAAAAGCATTATACTTTGCTAAAATGAAATTTTAAAATCAGAAAGAATGATAAACACGTGGTTGGAAAGGACTCTTTTGGAAGCAAATAATAAACATTGGGTATGATACATTACTTAGGCCTGTTTGGAGATCCATATCTCAGATTCGTTGCTTAAGGGCAGTCCCAGCATTATTAAAGCCTAATGTACATAGACTTTCCATAAAGAAGTCCAGGAACCAAATTTTACCTAGAGCTTTTAAAACCATGAATGTTTAAAATGATCTCTAAATATTAAAGGGGCCAAACTTATACGGAATAAAATTTACTTTAGTCAGAAGTTAGGAAGAAGAAAGCATGCCCTGGAACCATTGAAACTATGCCTCTTTCTAGTTAATATTATTTGAAATCATCAAAATGGGTCCAATAAACATATTTTGAATTGTTTTAATAATATTGAGCTTTGCAGGAGAACAAATCTGGGAGCTGTAGAGAAACTCTGGGATTATTTTGAAAGACCTTGCAGGCTGCAGGAACATACTACCTTTTGAATGATAAAATCTTGCATTAGCTGTACAGTAAAAAAAAAAAAACATTCCAATGTAAGGAAGTATGAAATTGCACACCAAGGTACTTAAAGGTATGTATCTGTTCCATTGGAATTCCATTTATTTGTCATTCGTAGATTTTATGATACAGTCGGGCAAAAATGATGACTTTGTTTTTTTAATAATTTGTTAATACTTTTTGTATTCTGTAGAATAAAGCTAATGCTCTAACTGCTTTTCTTATTTCCACCTATGAAATAGACATAATAAGAACATCATTGGTATACAGTAGTTGCATGAATGGATGGATGGTGGGCTGGAACAGTGAATGCTTGAATTCTTGGATTTAGACATAAATTGAAGAGTAATAGGATTAATATACAACTTTGTTTAATATACGGTATGTTGGAACTGCTTATATAGATATCCTCACAGAGCACATCTAATTTTCAGAGAAGTCGTGAAATAAAGTGACTGGATAAATCTAAGAGCTTTTCACTTTTCAGACTGTCCCACAGTCTCTTCTTTGGTATTAAATCAAAAGCTGATTTAAAACCAACAAGGGAGCCTTGATGGGGCACAGAGTACTTTTTTGCCAGGTAGTAAACAATCAAAAAATTATATAGTATTGATCCTTCCTTTCTAAATCCAGCCTGGTTTTAGCAATAATATATATTTTTTCATACCCAATCCATGAAATATAAAACTGAGGTAAACTTCTCAGTTTTATCAGACTAATATTACATAGCAACCTTCCCTCTACACTTTTTAGTTAATCCCGTGTGTGTGTGTGTGTGTGTGTGTGTATCTTCCCCACTTTACCAATCCCTGACTATAGAAAGAATTCTTGACTTGTGAAAAATGTGTCTATGGATTATAAACAGGATTTCACAAGGCTACTTCTCACGCAGGTGGACAATCACCTCAAGGTTGTATTCCTGGAATTAAGTGGACTCTCTTCTTCAAGCTGTGAAGAGGCTATCTATCTTCCTTGGAATGTTGATGTTAGTATGTAATTTGAAGATGGTTGACCACTTCAATATGAGTGGTACCAATCCTGATCCTCACTTTGAGGATGCATTGGATGGATAAGTTTCTAGAAATTATAGTATGTCTAAAAACTGAAGGATCCTCAAGATAGGCCATTATAAAATAGGTAGCTATGATGAAATAATATATGATTATTTAGAAAACTCAATAATTTAGAAACAGAATATTCTGGAAAAATTTTAACATGTTCTTTTTTTCCTCTGGATTACACTGAACTGACTGTTCCTGGGGTTAATCTAGAGGTTATTCAGAAATTAATCCTCTGAATTGTTAGGGTATTTCAGACATGGTCTGACCTTTTCATGTGGATCTGGATCATCATTGATTTCTAAAAAACAACCAGTTCAATACCATAACAGTGTCTCTGGAGTACTCTGTTTCTGAATGTTTAGTTTCTGCTTGCACTCTATTAAAGTAAATAAAGGATTAACAGGATGCTTCCTATAAGGAAGGGACTCATGAAACTGGAAGAATATGGAGGGAAAGAATTAAGAGGAAGAAAGTTAACAATTGGACAGAGGGAAAAAAGAGGAAACACACTAGCCGTTTGCAAACAGCATGTACTGGAAAAGAAAGAAAAACATGTAGCATGTACTAAGCTATAACACCAATATAGATACATCAATAAGCAGGCTTTTATTGATGTACCTATAAAAGAAAGCAATTTGAGTCTCACAGTAAATCTTCATAGATACTAATGTTTCAAGGTGTGTTTTTTATAGTGAACTGAGTTAATGAGTTTCCAAAGAAAAAGCAAATAAGAGAGAACTTCAGTATGAAAATGTTAAAATTATCATTTTAGGATGCTGATAGGATGATTTTAAGATATAGTAGTACATAATTTGTATATTTGTTTATATATATACAAATGTACAAAATTAAACTTATTTAGGTGTATGAAGTTAAACCACCAAAATGTGCATGCATAAAGCATAAGAAACCAGTTTTAAAGTAAGAATTCTGCTATATCAATGGCTATATTTCTGTCTTACACATAGAATGTTGATGGCTTGGAACCCAGCAGAAACATTTTTAATTATTACATCTAAAGATGTAATAATTCATCTAACGATGAAATAATAATTTATCTAAAGATGTAAGAATTCATCTAAAGATGAAACAATGCATTTTAAAAAAATTTTGATTTATATGCCGCCCTTCTCCAGAGACTCAGGGCGGCTTACAATGCATTAAGCAATAGGCTTCGTACTTTTGTATATTTTATACAAAGTCAGCTTCTTGTCCCCACAAACTGGGTCCTCAATTTACCTACCTTAGAAAGGATGGAAGGCTGAGTCAACCTTGAGCCTGGTGAGATTCGAATTCACAGTAATTGCAGACAGCTGGAGTTAATCACAATGCATTACAATGCATTAGTCTGCTGAGCTATCCAGGCTTGCTTAATTTTTTTTTTCTCACGGCGGTGATAAAATACAGACAATACAAACGTTAAAAAACCCATTAAAATTATTAAATGTTTTGGCCCAAAACAAATTTAAAACACACAATTTATGAGACAGATTAAAAGCAATTTAAAAATTTAAAAGGGAGAGTTAGGCCAGGCCAGCCTGCTGGAATAAAAATGTTTTGAGAGCACGATGAAAAGTGTGCAGATCTGGGATCCTCCGTATCTCCGGGGAGAACTTGTTCCAGATGGTGGGTGCCCCCACAGAGAAGGCTGTCCCCCTGGGGGCCGCCAGTCGACGCTGTTTGGCCGACAGCACCCTGAGAAGTCCCTCTCTATGGGAGCATACTGGTCAGTGAGAGGCTATTGATGGCAGAAGGCGGTCTCGTAAATACCCTGGTCCAATGTCATGGAGCGCTCTAAAGGTGGTAGCCAAAACCTTGAAGCGCACCGGGAGCCAGTGCAGCTCGTGCAGGAGGGGGGGCCACATGGGAGTGCCACGTGGCTCCCATAACTACCTGCACGGCCGCATTCTGGACCAGCTGGAGCCTCCAGATGCTCCTCAAGGGGAGCCCCATGTAGAGAGCATTGCAGTAGTCCAGGCGGGAAGTAATGAGAGCATGAGTGACTGTACTTAATGAGTCCGATCCAGAAAGGGATCGGACTCAACTGGCGAATCAGGCAGACCTGATAGAAAGTCCCCCTGGCCACAGCTGTCAAGTGCTCTTCCAAAGACAGCCATGAGTCCAGGAGGACACCCAAGTTGCGAGTCCTCTCCGTGGGGGCCAATTACTCGCCTCCAATAGTCAGTGATGGCACCAACTGACTATATCAGGACATTGGAAACCACAGCCAATTGGTCTTGGATGGGTTGAGCCTGAGTCAATCCCCATCCAGATCCGCACAGCCTCCAGGCACTGGGACATCACTTCAAGGGCATCATTGGGGTGGTCCAGGGTGGAGATGTACAGCTGAGTGTCGTCAGCATACTGGTGGTATTTCACCCCGAAACCACGGATGATCTCACCCAGCAGCTTCATATAAATGTTGAACAGAAGGGGCGAGAGGACCGACCCTTGTGGCACCCCATATACAAGGGGCCTCGGGGTCAACCTCTGCCCCCTGTCAACACCAACTGTGACTGGTCAGAGAGAAAGGAGGAGAACCACCTCAGGATGGTGCCCCCCACCCCTAATTCCTCTAATTGGTGCAGCATGATACCATGGTCGATGGTATCAAAAGCTGCTGAGAGGTCTAATAGGACCAGGACAGAGGAACAACCCTTGTCCCGAGTCCTTCAGAGATCATCAACCAATGCGACCAATGCCGTTTCCGTGCTGTACCCAGGCTTGAAGCCCAACTGGAATGGATCCAGATACGACGATTCATCTGGGTACTGAGGGAGCTGTCGCGCTACTACATTCTCAACAACCTTTGCAACAAAGAGAAGGTTGGAGATGGGACGATAATTTGCCAACACTGCCGGGTTCAGGGAAGCCTTCTTGAGGAGAGGCCTCACCACCGCATCTCTGGATTTAATTTAACAAAAGTCCAAAGAAGAGTACCTAATTCAGAAAAAGATGTTAATAATTAAGCAAAAAATGTGTCTGATGAGTCCCAAGCCAGCAATCTTCTATATGTAAGGTGAACATATAGCCATTGTGTTATTACAGCATTCCTTCTAAAGAAAATTCTAAAAGACATCAGAGAGCCTGGTGACTATTGATTCACTTGAGGTGGCATTCCTGCTTCTGGGAAAAAGTCAGTGATCTTCTGGGCATAGTCTGTAACAAAACGTGTGTATCACCAAAATGGATGGACATTCAAGGTGACATAAAGGAAGGAGGAAGAGTAATTTAAAATTTCAGCAGGAAAATGCACCTGGAGGTGCTTTGCAATGAGAGGAGTATGAGTGCAGAGCAACAGCACCCATTCCTGCTTCCTTGTTCATTCCATCAATGGGGCAGCAGGACAGTGAGGATTTATTGAGTTATTAAATTTATATGCTGTCCATCTCACTAGCCAGAGGATTAGCAGATTAGATGACAGTCAGACATGGATAGAGATACTGTATGCCTCATTATAGCCATGGACCCTAGCTGTGCTAAGCATTTAGAGCAGAGGTGGGGCATGATGGCTCCTTTATGACTTGTGGACTTCATCTCCCAGAATTCCTGAGCCAGAATTCTGGGAGTTGAAGTCCACAAGTCATAAAAGGACCATCGTTCCCCATCCTGATTTAGAGGATGCTGTGATCAGGGAAAGAGTCCCTGATCACCAGGTAAGACTGGTGCTTCAAAACAAAGATGATGAGCTTCAAATTTTATTTCTTTTCCTACTAAACCCAAGAAAGAGATTTAAATTCTAAAACTGTTGGTGAGATGATCTGATTTTTCAATATTTTAGGACCTACAAGAGAATAACAAGGTATAAACAGAGAATTAAGGTTTATTCTGTGTACTATTTTTGTTTCTCATTCTGCTATTCTGTCTAAGAGATGACTAATTGCAGGTTATATCTCCAGGCTGAGGAAACTCCTGCACTATCATGCTTTCAAGATAGGACAAGAAATAGATAGTACTTTATTGCTGCCATGTATAATAACAGAATTTTAAAAGTCTGACAAAGTTTTTATTTGTCTCATTTTATACTAAACAAGGTATATTGTTTTATACTAAACAAGGTGAGATTATTTTGAGCTTCTTTCTCTCATGTGCCTCAGTCTTTGGACTTAGAATTACTTCCCCAAGTCCCCTCAATGATTCTTTCATAACTTCCCCAAGTCACTTCTAAATTCCTTTACTTATGCTCCTCGACATGATTCAGCCTGTAGCAAAAACCTTAGATCTATTGCAAGTCTAAGAGATGGCAGCCTGGGCTGAACTTTGGCCAGGAAAACTTCTATCTTTTAGCTAGACTCCTAATTAATGATGCCACATATGCCTCACTGCATATTTGGTTTATATATTGGCATCCTCCATCCACAAGTAAATTGCAATTTACTTCTACATTTATTATTCAGAAACCTATAGTTTTAAGATTAAATTGTGAGATTTCCAGGGTAGAGAGCAGTATATTTCAAATTTATGGAATCTACCAATTATACTTATTAATATAAAATGACTGGGTCTTCTTCCTTTGTCAATATATCAGCAGATACAGATATTGCTCTCTTTAGAAATCTCCATGTAATCTTGTCTTTAAGGAGTTTTGAAGATTTTCCGGAGATTATGGGTTATCATTTAGTAACTTATCAAGCCTTACACCAGGAGATAGAACCAGAAAATGCACGTATTCACAGAAAGGAAAATTGTATAGGAAATAACAAGGTTGCCTGATTACTTCTTAGTGATGAAGAAACACTAAGAAATACAATTTTTGCTTCCCCGATGATACCAAATAGCTCTTTGGAGTTCACTAGTGGCTCCTAAAATTGCCTATGTTTTCTAGCCTGCTCATAAAGAATGAATGCATTTTAGGGGTCATTGTGAAAGATTCTTTTAATATCTCACTAGTGGGATATGCTTGCCAAGTGCTCTTCCAACTTTGTGTTCTGTACAATATCATTGAGATCTTATTCCATGGCGTTTAATCCTGGATCGAAAACAAAAATAAAGCTATTTGGTGAAGAAACTTAAAATTATTCAAATAATAAAGAAACTTTCAGTGAGAAGACATGTTTTTTAAACTGAAAAAAATCTGGGAACAGAATCAAAAGGCTCTAGAAAAATGGATAGAGGGGCATTATCAGTGGTGAGATTCAAGTAATTTAACAACCAGTTCTCTGCCCTAATAATTTCTTCCAACAACCAGTTTGCCAAACTGCTCAGAAAGTTAACAACTGGTTCTCTCGAAGTGGTGCGAACTGGCTGAATCCCACCACTGGGCATTATGCTTCTCATTTAAAATATTCTATTCCTGGCAGATTGGAGCCAAAAGGCCTTGCTTCTTGGGATTTAACAACCATGGAAAAGCATTCTTTATTATTTAAAAGAAATACATTATTCAGCTTATTTATTTACATGTAGCATTTCACCCTCCTTTACCATGTATTTCTAAGAGTTACTCAACCATAATTCTTCTATTGCAAACTACAAGACGGTTGCAACTAGTTTGTTATATTTTTCCAGTGCAGACTTTCTGTAATATTCTGTCAATACTGCAGCTTGTTAAATTGACACAGTGAAAGGAAAAGGAAGGTAAAACCTGAATACTTGGGTGATTTGAAAATTTTGTATTTGTTTGTGAAATACTTTAAATAAAAGAGCAAGAAGATTGGTAGGTGGAACAAAGACCAGGAATTTCTGGTCTATATGGTAAGCATGGCTGAAATAATATTTTACCATTTTAGCTGAAAAATAATGAAAGATGCTGGTAAAATGGTACATGCCAGATTGATTAACAATATAGAAGCACTAGCTAAAGAACAGTGTTGTAAGGCAGTGGTGAAATGCTACCAGTTCATACCAGTTCAGGCAAACTGGTATTGATAAAGCTACCGGTTCGGGCAAACCAGTAGTTTAAAAAAGCTACCGGCTGGTCCAAACTGGTATTTCCCATGATCAGCTATGCCGCACAATTTATATTTGCTAGAAAGCAGGAAATCCTAGCGAATCTAAATCGTGCGGCACAGCTTTCCCCCCCCCCTTGCTGTTCTACTTAAGCCTCCTTTTTCCGCACAAAACGCGTGTTTGGTGTGCACTGTGCATGCCCGCAAGCAGCGTGCATTTGGTATGCACTGTGCATGTGTGCACAGAATGCTTTTGGCATGCACTGTATGCATGCGCATGCAGCGTGCTTTTGGTGTGTACTGTTCATGCGCACATACAGCACACGTTTGGCCAGCGAACCGGTGGCAATCCGCGGAAGATTTCACCACTGTTATAAGGTCACTATATATAACAACTGAGATATAATGGAAAGGAAAATGGCTAGGCTCTACATGTGAATTTATTTATTTATCAAATTTATGCAGCTATCGATCTCCAAGTGTAGTCTAGGTGGTCCACATTAATCAAAACAATTAGAATGCATCTTGAAACCAGCACAAAAAACAAGAAACATGCATACAACATGTTTTAATGCATGCATTAAAAATTCAAACATAATAAAACCATCTCATGGGGTCTCTTTTCCCAAAGGATCCTCAAGTCTCCTGGAAAAACCAAGGCCTAATTTGACCTTGAAGGGGAGTGATGTTCCAAAGTACAGGTGCCATGTCAGAAAAGGCATGCATCTTGAATCCCCATCAAATGGAATTCCTTAGCAGATAGGACATGAAACATGCTATTTCCATCTGACCTGATGGGATTGGTATATATAATCAGGAAGAAGCAGTCCCTCAAATACGTAGACTCTGGGGTGATGTAGAGCTTTAAATGTCAAAACCAACATCTTGAATTGCACTCAATAGCAAATTGGCAACCAATTCAGTTCACGGATATCTGCCACTTTAGGGGCATCCATAACTATCTGCTCTGCTGCATTTTGTACCAATTGAACCTTCTAGATACTCTTCAAGGGCAACCCCATTTAGAGTGCATTACAAGAGTCCATTCAAGTAGTGATTTGGGCATGAATAACTATTAGCAAAGACTATCAATTATGGTTGATTCAGAACCAATATTGATGAAATACATTCTTCCACAAACTCTAAGCATCTGAAATAAAAGCTTTCTGAGATGTCAATTTCTTATCCTTAGAAATACTGCCAAAGGCCTTGTATGATAACTCTCCAACAGCATTTGAATATTTTAAACTTTTATCTGGCTTCTCTTTCCTGTGGGTTTTATCTGTAACTCTGTTTTTAAATATACAATTAACTACAAAGTCAGTCAGCAGATTTCACTGCAGATGGTTGAATCTGGGCATGCTTCCATACAAGGTTTTTATTGTGTAACAACCTGCCTGAAACTCATACTTTTATCAGAGGTCTAGATGGCGCAATATTTCACCAGTAACTCTCTCATATTTCCCCATTCTTTCTTTGGCACTTTTTTCTCCATAAAAGAATCTGAGGCAAAGGCAATAGGACAGCATTTTTCAAACTTGGCTATACCCTACTTTGTTACTGGTAACATCAGAACATCTAGGGTAGAATTCAAAGCCCTTGTCTGTTTTGCTCTGTGTACAAAACAAAAAAAAAACCAAGCCCAAAACAAAAACTTGTCCTTTAAGTATTTCATGACAAATACTTATTATGCTGTAGTATAGATTTAGTTTTAACTCACCACCTGGGAGCACCAACCACAACGTGGATTTACACTCAGGCACTGTTGACATGAATTTGCTCCTCTTGTGGTACAGATATTGTTACCTGAAATACAACAGACAAAAATTGTCCTATAGGCCTCAAAAGCATTTTCCTTAGTAACAACAAAGCAGCTGACATAAACAGCTCTTCATTGCTTTTGGCATTCTTTGAAATTTACTGGCAATTTGCTATTGGCTGCCCTAATTACACCTTCAACCATTTGCCATTTGATTTTCAAAGGGTGTTAATTTTTTTTTCCTGATACCTACACAGCCAATATAACATACAGCATTTGTTCTTCACATCTGTTCTTTCCATATGACCACTGGAGATTTATTAACTCTGCTTGCTGTTGGTTCTAAATACTTTTGTGCATTTAAACGAACATAAACAGGAAATATGCAGACCATTATGCAATCTGTGCTCTGAATAAGCAGACAGAATCCAGAGAGAGAAACCTGGAAAATTTTATAGTACTTGCTTTCAAAGCAAAGCTGATCAGACAGAGATTGGGGAAGAGTCTATTCATACAGCTCAATTGACAAAATGATAAATTAAAAAAGGTAATATCTAATTCTATTTCTGAGCAGATTTCTTCTTTAACCTCTGAAGTCGGAGCTGGCTCTTGAATTCAACACACACAGTTATGTATATCAAAATGTGTACTCAAATTTTATTTTTCTGAAAGAGGATGCTATTTAATATAATTATTTTTAAACAAGTAGATGTATGGTAGCAGAAGAAAGGAAGCCCAGTGCTATTTTGCTCAGTGATATTTATTTATTTATTTATTTATTTATTTATTTATTTATTTATTTATTTATTTATTTATTTATTTATTTATGTGATTTATATACCGCCATTCTCCCTAAGGACTCATGGCGTCTTACATAAACTATCGTACATACAAATCACAACAAACAAATTAAAATGAATTAGAATCCCCATTAAAATCATGCTAAAAAGACACTATATAACCCCACGATCAAAGTATTGTTTGAACAGCCACAGATATCTGTCTAGGCATAAAGTAAGCAATATAGAATGTACTGCTAGGAATAATTTTTAATTAGATACTGGTGAGTAATTGGTCAAAATCTCCAATTTGGCATTTGGAGCCAAATGCCAAATAGAAAAGTGTGCCCCAAATATTAATTTCAGATCCAATACAAAAATATCCAGTTGAATCTGTATAACATGTTTAAATCAGACAGTGTTTTCCATTGCTCCACTCCTCCATTTTACAAGACTGATCTAGGAAAAATACGCAAGGATTAAAGGCAAAAATGCTAAATACTGCTTTCTGAAGATTTACACAGAACTTCAGAATAGCTAATGCCTGCATTCCTCAAGGAATTATCAGCAATATCTTTACAGCAATGCAAAAGAAATGAAATGTATTAACATTGGTAACCTCTCTCAGTTAAAGAACATAGTTAAATATTTTAGTTAAATATAAAGGGAAATGATTTTATATACTAAATGGGTGGAAACCTATGTTTACCCTAAGTACACAATTACAATGTGTAATTACAATTACATATATATTTACATATACACACTCACAATATATACATATATACATACATACTATGCTTTCAAATATGATTCCTGACAATTATTTGGAAAAGTCTATGCAATTTTCTAGGCAGCATTTTCAAAAGTGATTTGTTATTGCTTTTTGTTGGACTGAGAAGAGTGATTGGCTGTCACTAACTTGGCTTTCATATCTAAGGCAAGTATCTCCTGGTTTTCACTCCTTGTCCAGAACCTTAACCGCTGTACCAAACTAGCTCTCAGCAGTGACATTGCCAAATCACAAATGAACTGTACTCTGCTAACAAGAATGAAAGGAAGAGTGGGTTTCTTTCTCCTGTGTATAAATGCCAAATCAAGGAAATGATGATGTCACTCTGGCAGTTGCCACACTCTCAAAGGAAATAAAACTAGACCAAATGTGCTGTCTCAGATAATTGGATACTGGCCACAATGTCATGGCAAACAGGTGATAGGATACAGAACTGTGTACATTGGCTAGGAGCAGAAGACCAAACAGATCCTATTTTGGACTGTGAGTGGAATCTGCATTTCCAGGTTTTCACCTTGTGAAGGCTGAACTGCATAGATGATGGATGGATGGATGGACGGACGGACGGACGGACAGACAGACAGACAGACAGACAGAGGGTGCAGCCAGCTTTTGCACAGTGCATGCAGTAAAAAACAAGTGCTGCTTGAAATGTGTTGGTGGCCTGACAACAGCTAAAACAAAATCACTTCCTTTTCTAGGAACTCTAGGTACCTACGCTCTTGTATCTGTATTTCCTGAGAGACAAATACAAGAAAACCTGAATCCAATAAAATCTGCACATACAACCTTCTATCTACTACTACAACATAATGTTGGAAAAACATGGTATGATTCTTTCACAACTCATCAGCCTGTTCTTCATCTAATACAGTGGAAAATTTGCATAGTTAGAAGCAGACTGTCCTCATCACAAAAAGCTTACTATAAAAGTAGCAAGACAAGACATGACCAAACCCTCTAATCAGCTTTCTTTCACATAGCAAAAAGTCTATGTAGATAAATCCCACTTCCTTGCACAAAGTTTTTACACTGCCATATTTGAGTTTGGGTCCTCATATGTTATTTCTGATAGAGAGAAATAAAGTTCACAAGAGAAGACTAAATTGTTTTGAAAATCCTTTGAAACTGCTCTGGTCAGCCCCAGCAAAGAACTTTTTTTTTTTTTAAACAAAGCAGCACCATTAATTCTAGAGCAGCGATGGCGAACCTTTTCGGTACCAAGTGCCAAAAAGGGAGCACTTCTAGAGAATACATTTTGAATACATTTATAACTTTAAATGCCCTTTTAAAGGACCTGGGTATTTACGAGATTGTCTTCTGGCTTAGGACCTGGGTATTTACGAGATTGTCTTCTGCCACCGATAGCTTCCCACCAGCCAGTACACTCTCATAGAGAGGGACTCATCAGGGTGCCATCGGTCAAATTGTGTCGACTGGTGGCCCCCAGGGGGAGAGCCTTCTCTGTGGGGGCTCCCGCCTTATGGAATGAACTGCCCCCGGAGATACGTAGGATTCCTGACCTATGGACCTTTCGCTGTGCCCTTAAGACCCTACTATTCCAACAGACGGGGCTGACGTGAAATTTTTAATTGGGTATTTTAATTTTGGGGCTTTTAACAAAACTGGGCCAAATTATTTAATATTTTTAAACTTTTTTAAATTCACGGTGTATTGTTTTTTTACTTTGGCTGCACACCGCTCTGAATCCTACAAGAGAAGGGCGGTATAAAAATAAAATAAAATAAAATAAAATAATAAAATAAAATAAAATAAAATAAAATAAAATAAAATAAAATAAAATAAAATAAAATAAAATAAAATAAAATAAAATAAAATAAAATAAAATAAAATAAAAAAATAAAATAAAATAAAATAAAATAAAATAAAATAATAAAATAAAATAAATAAACTGCTGCAAAGACAATCTAATATTCTATTTAGTTATTTATTTATACAGGTTTTATCACCCTCATAGAGTGATTCTGGGTATGTTTAAATATTATAATATAAAACTGCTAAAAATAAGAATAAAATTTAAAAGGTGGGGAAGGGGCTTCAGGGCTTTAACCAGCCTCATGGCTGCATGCATCCCCTGAAGGCCCCAGGCAAATTGACATAGCCAGGTCTTTTGACATTTACAAGTGGCCAGGAAAGTGGGTTCCTGCCAAACCACTGGGGGCAAAATGTTCTAAAAGGCGGGGGCAATGGCAGGGAAGGTTCTCTTCCTACACTCGGCCAATCAGAATTGTTCAACTGACCAGGTCCGCAACCAACCTACCTGATTGAGTGGGATGGGCCGATGTAATGGGGGGAACATGTCTCCACAGGTAAATTGGCCCCATGCCATATAGTGCTTTAAAGATCATAACCAACACTTTGCATTGGCCACAGAAGCAAACCGGCACCCAATACAGCTTGTGCAACAGAGGTGTTACATGTGCCATCTTTTGGGTGCCTAAAACTGCTTACGTAGCTGCATTCTGCAGTTGCTTCCAGGTACTTTTCATGGGTAACTCCATGTAGAGTACCTTTTGTATTTTTTCTTTTTGTCTTCCTTTTCATTTATTTATTCTTGTCTCGTCACTTTTATTTTATTCTTTTTCTTTAAATTTTTATTCTGTATTTTTTTTTAAAAAAAGTAATTTTTACTTTTTATACCCTGCTGTGTGACTCCAGCAATCTCTGCAGCATTAGTTCCAAGGTTAGATGCAAAACTAGTGCACCATCACCTAACAGAGGGAGAAAAAAAATTCTCTTTGAATAAGAATTAGATCTAAGGGCCTGAGAAGTCAGCTTTGCAAAAAAAATGCAGATGGTAGCTTTCTTCACCTCTTTACTCGCATTAGTAGTTTTATGTGGATTATTGCACTACCCGGAACTTCTGCATAACACATCATTGTCACCAGTGGACACTGCCTACAATGATGAGCAACACAAGTTTCAGTCTACTTTAATGTGGGAGGAAGGTAGCCTTCCATCTAGAGTTGCTATAGCCCCTTCTGCAGCTCTATAATTTATTCTCCCCCCTTACTAGTGCACCCCCTCTAATAACCACATCGGTTTGCTGATTCACAAGCTGCGGCTTTTGTAGCTCCTAAAAGCTCTGAGAAACTGTTGATTAACTTTCCTGGGTTATTATTAACTAGATGGTGGTTTGTGTATAGGAGCTGCCTTCCCTGTTCTCCTGGAATGTTTTGTGGGTTGGCAAAAAAGTTGGTCATCAGTTTCAGCAAAGTCCTCTCCCTACCCCAAGCCCTCACCCCACCCCACCCCCACCCCAACTATCTTTTTGGTCATAGCTTGAAATATGATAAATGGTTGAGGGTCTTTATGCCTTATCAGAAGATAAGGACCAAGCTTCTTTTTATACTTGACAGAACAAGTTTGCTAACAGGAAAACATTTATAAATAAGAATGAGGACATATTGGATAGTCATTCACAGCATGGGCACCTCATGATTAGACTACTGCAATGCATTCTACATGGGGGTGCCCTTGAAGACCATCTGGAAGCTACAGCTGGTTCAAAATAAACGGTAATTGGCACTTCTTGTTTTGCTCAGTGTAACTATTGCTACTTGAACCACAATGGTTGCCAGTTATCTTCCAGGTGCAAAACAAGATGCTGTTTGTTACCTTTTCTGTTATTAAAGCCATTAGTGACTTAAGACCTGATTATCTGAAGGACAATCTTACTCTCATTGTTTCTGCTTGCTGGTATATTCAGGCAGGTTAGTGTGTCCCTTCTATTAAATGTTGTCATTTTATAGGACTGAGCAAACATGTTTTCTGTGCCATGGACCTCACCCTCTGGAACAGCATTCCTCAGATGTAGACTAGGTCATTTCTCCCAGGGTTCTGTAGTTATTTAAACCTAGCTAAATCCTAATTTTACTATAGGGGATTATCAGAAATCTATTAATTGATATCCACCTTCCCAAGAAATTGTCACCAAAAAGCAATTTTCTAGTAGTTAGCTTGGGAGCTAAGCTATCATGGCCTTTTATTCCTTGATGCTGTAATACATTGTAGAATGCAATAACTTGGTGTCATGCCCTCAGAGAAAAAAAATTCTCTGATGGCATAAAATTAAACTTATTTATGCTTTGTTCATTGCTAGACACAAATATAAACATTTGTACAATATAAATATGTTTTACTTAATGGTAATTACATTCTATGCCAAAACTGTATAATGTCAATAGTGCTTAGACTTATATACCGCTTATATAGAAGAATATGAACTAACCATAAATAGTCATACTTGTTATATTGACCTTTTTCTTTTTTTAAAGAATTCAAGTGGCATATGTCTTATTTCATTTATGTTGCTTGTCTTATTTCATTTTCACAATCTTGTTTGCATGATTATAATATATGCCCAATTTGAACATGTCTGGGTTGATCAATTCAAGTAATTTTAAGGAGAAGCATTACATCCCTACTAAAAAAATTCACGCATCCTATTAGGCCAAAGTGAGGGGAGGCTGCAGCATCCTTTACTTGGTACAAGAATAATAGGGCCAAAACATCCCAAAAAGGAATAATAATAGGTATTGTCAAGAAATAAAACAGATATTTCAAATTCCAAATCTCTAAAAAAAAATTATACTGTATTTGGAATGTGGGCTCAAGGTGCTATGAATTTTGGGTAGTCCTCAAGATGACAGAAAGTGTATATATCTGCATTGGGCTATAACAGGGGTCCTCAAACTTTTTAAACAGGGGGCCAATTCAGACTGTTGGGGGGGCGGATCTGCTGGGCAGGCGTAGCCTGGTGGTAATGTGTCTGGGTGGGTGTGGCTAGGTGGTCATGTGACTGGGGGCGTGGCCAATTTAGTGGTTCATTAAGCAATACAGACAAAAACTTTAATTTGTTATGCTCCTGGGGATAGAAAGCAGGTTAGGGAAGGGATGTGGCTGCCTTGGGGGGGGGGGTTGAGTGGCTTCTCTCTGTGTGTGTGTGTCTCTCTCTCCCCCTCCCTCCCTCCCTCTTTCTCTGGAGGCTGGGGAGCCTCCTGAGGCCTCCATGTGTCTCGTTTTGGCCTCCTCAGCTCCAGAAGGCAGGTGGGGGAAGGTAGGGCGATATGGATGGAGCAGCCTTGTAGTCCTGCAAAGGCCAGATTAATGGTTTCAATGGGCCATATCTGGCACATGGGCCGTACTTTGAGGACCCCTGGGCTATAATATAATTTATTTAGTATTGGCTTACTACATTGTGTGACTACAGCTACAGTGATTTGCAAAATCTTGGTTATAACGTGGTGTGGTACGTGAATTTAGCCAGTGGTGGCTTAGTCAATAAGTCATAGCTAAGCATAATATGTGAACCAGACTATTATTCTGGTTTAAACTAATCTTTCTCAGAAATGCTAACTGTCAACAGACTTTTTTTTTTTGTAAGAGTGATAAGTCAGATGAACGCTTACCTGACACTGTGAGAGAGCAGAAAGCCCAGAAAATGGCTAATATCTGTATTGCTTTTATCCTGTCTCTTTAAGCAACTCCCCAGCCAGCATAATAACTGTGGCTATACAAGCTGTGCCGAGAGACAGCTGTATGTTGTGGTGGTGTGTGAAGGAAAAGAAGCAGGAAAGAGGCATTGTATTCATGTGTGGAAGTAAAACATCTGGCAAGAGAATTTTGTATAAAACTCGCAAAGAATAAGAGTAGTAGGACTCCCAAGGAGTAGTAGTTGCAATACCAGTTGTAGCAATGGGATATTGTTGTTGGATCATTTGTGTTTGGAGCCCACTGAATTGGATATACTGAAAAGAATCTGTGACAAAGTGATGGTAGCAGTGGGATATCTGAAATCAGGTGAAAATCGGGTGGGATATCAACACAGGGTAGCTACCCCACAAATGAAGGTGGATTAAACTCAAGGAGTTTATTAAAGACTCCATAAAAAGAAAACAAACCCTAGCTGCATAAAGAAAGGAGTTTGGTCCTCACAGAGCAAGACTTTGAAGGAAATAGCCAACATCCTGGCTGCAAAAATCAGACCTCTTACCAAAGCCCAAACCAAACGAACATGGAAAAGTTATAATTCTTCCTTAGAAGAGGCCATTTCTTTGGTTAGATATGGGTATCCATCTTACACCTGTAATTAAGCCAAAGAAAAAGATAGCCTGGCTAAAAACGGGACTAGGCTCAGGAACTTGGCCAGTATCACAGAAATGTTAAACCAAGAGAAAGAGGAAAGACTGACTTTTTTTTTTAAGGGAAAAGGTTGGCTTTGGAGGGAGACAGAAAGGAAAGATGGGCAAGAACAAAAGTGTTTTGGGGACTGGTAGCCTTAATGGGATCCAGTCGTCTCTAAAGTTTTTCAGAATGTCTAGTGAGGGGAAGTAGTCCCAAAGATTTAAAAAAATCTCTAAATTGTCAGAGAAAGAAGACATAGAAGCTTATTGTAACATATTTGAAAGCGTTGCTACCTCTTGTAAATGGCTGGAGAGTGAATGGGCAGCCAGATTAGCCTCATGAGAAGATTATTACCATGTCCTGTGGATGTAACCAGTGGTGGGATTCAAATTTTTCCACTACCAGTTCTGTGGGCGTAGCTTGATGGCGTGGCTTGGTGGGGTGGCACCTTGCTCTGAGTGATGTTGATTTGTCACACCTACTCAGTCACATGACCTCAGTCACATGACTGTGGGTGTGCCCCCCCAAGCCACGCCCACAGAACCCCATAGGAAAACTTTTTGAATTTACAGCTATTGCAGCCTTTCTACCTACTTTCTGTTCAGGGTCTGAGGTGGCTAAACTCAGAATCAGTTAAAAGTCTCCTCCTGCAAACTGCCCGCTCTCCTTATGCCACACAATTGCCCCATTTCCCCTCCTTCAGAAGCCCCAGCCATTACTCAATCTCCCCGCTTCCTCCCCCATGACCATGTCTTTCTTCATCCTTACCTTACCTTCCTCCCATGGCTGGCTGCCAAGGAAGGCAAGCCAGGCTGAGCCATCACCACTGGGCTCCCCGCCAGCCCACATTTGTTCACCCCCTTTGTTGTGAGATGCCTGCAGCCGCCATGTCTTTTTTTTTGGTGCGAGAAACCTCCCAGTTGCTGCCTCTTTGCCAGCTGGAACCAAGCTGGAAGTGGCGGCTGGCTGTAGGCTTCTTGTGCCGAAAACTACTGGCCTCTGCTTCTCAAACGTGCTGAAAAAGAGCTTTGGTCAGTCCCGTCACCACTGTCGCCACCCTGTTCTTCCTACCGGCTGTGCACGCACACACCATTGTCTGCTGCACTGGAGACAGTGGCTAGCAGGCTTCTCGCACCCAAAAAAAAACATGGCTGCTGCAGGCATCTCGCAACAAAGGGTCTGAACAAATGTGGGCTGGCGGGGAGCCCAGCGGCGATGGCTCAGTTCTAGCTTGCCTTCCCTTGTAGGGAAGGTAAGGGAGGAAGGTAAGGTCATGGGACAAAGAAAGACATGGTCATGGGGGAGGAAGCAGAGAAATTGAATAAGGGCCAGTGCTTCTGAAGGACAGGAAATAGGATGATGCACAGTGAAAGCAGAGTGGACAGCGTGCAGGAGGAGGACCTGGGAAGGCCAGAGCCAGGGAATGGTGTGTTTCCCAACCCGGCCGAGGCAGTGGCGGGCAGCGAGCAGGTAGTGGCTCCAGAGCCTTGGGGAATGATGCGTTCCTGGGTCCCAGCTCCTGACCCAAGGTGAAGGGCGAGCAGGCAGCATGCTTACCTTTGGTGAGTGAGCAGAGCAGACGAGGTGCGGAGGTGACTGGCGAGGCGATTAGCTGGGCCGGGTGACAAAGACAACATATATAGGACAGGGGTGGGGTGAGCATCAAGAGGGTGGGGAGGGTGAGCATCAAGTGGGGAAGCGGGCATAGGCGGGGCCAGCCAGAGGTGGTATTTATCGGTTCAGTGAACCAGTTAAAATTGCTGCTACTGGTTCACTCAAACTGGTCCAAACTGGCTGAATACCACCTCTGGATGTAACCCCTTATACTTACAGACAGAGGTTTAGGAGCTACACCTACAACAAATATGAAGAGATTTATGAACTGGGGGCAAGATTGGTAGACTTAGGTGGGAAATGATTAAGGCCTGTGATAGAGGAAGTAATTTTAGAACAATTTCTTCTTCTTGCTAAAGTGCCATTTGGAGTATAAGATTGCAACCCAGAAATGGATCAAAGGATGGGCTGAGGACTACATGTAAAAAGGTCAGAGGATGTTAGGAAGCAAGATACAGAAGGAGAAAGGATAATAAGAAAGCCTGTCCAAAGTGTTAGGAATTCTAAGAAGATAGAAGCGTAAAGGTAAAGAGAGTAAAGAAGACTTTTGTTCCTGCCCAAATGAAAAGAAAGCATTGGGGAGTCAGAAACCCATAGTTTCGCTGCAGAAAGGACAAGACAGAACAATTCTCCTGGGGTATTGTATGGTGATAGCAAAAGCACTTAGACTTATATACCACTTTACAGTGCTTTATAGCCCTCTCTAAGCGGTTTACATAGTCAGCATATTGCCCCCAACAATTTGGGTCCTCATTTTACCCTCCTTGGAAGGATGGAAGATTTGAACTGCCAAATTGCAAGCAGCCAATAGTCAGCAGAAGTAGTCTACAGTATTGCATTCTAATGACTACGCCACTGCAGTTCATACTGGAATTAGCCCATGGAAATCCATGGTCTGGACATATTGGTAGAGATGGGACAACATATAGAATCTTGGATGGATTTAATTGGCCACTGGCCAGGGATCTGTAAAACAAGGTCCATTCCTGTAGATTCTGCCCTGTGTGTCAATTGCTAAAATCAAAAGAGGAACACAATAAAGTTCCTATGAAGAGCAAGTTCCTTTTTCTAAAATAGATGTAGACATCATAGGTCCTTTGCCATAATCTATTAAAGCAAAGAGTATATCCTAGTTGTCTGTGATTATGCAATTTGGTATCCTGTAGCAGTTCAATTAAGGAATGTGGGAGTCAAAAGAATAGCAGAGGTGCTAGTAAAGATCTTTAGTAGGGTAGGAATAACAAATGAGATTCTCATGGTTCCAATTTCGAATTAGCCCTGCTTAAATATTTATATGCAGACCTAGAAATAAAAAGGGATCATAGTAGTCTTAAACATCCACAAATATTCTTACCAAAAGCATGAATCAGACCATAAAAGCTGTGGATTAGTAGTATATTTTCAATAGTTCATACTTCATTTTAAGTTTAAGTTTATTGTTGTTGTACGTATAAACACAATATATCCATACAACAAAATTCACTTAAAACACCCAAAGACAAGGCCCAACACTCATAACAATCCCCAAACACACCCCACCCATCACAAATTTCCTGCCTCTGAACCACCCAAACATCCATACAACCGACCAAGTAATGCTTTCCTGTATTATGTTTTCTGTACTGTAACATAATATAATGTAATGTAATGCTTTCTCTACTATAGCTCAAGCCCCCATAGACTAACAAGAAAGACAGAACCCTCCAAGATACAGTGGTCTAAATTATGCCAGGAACCATTTGAGAAAGTAAAGGATGTATTATGTGAGAAATCAATATTGAAAGGGCTGGATTTTCCCCCAATCCTTTTTTGCTTGTTTGTTTGACATAGCTTACATAGGCTCAGGCACAGTACTTACTCAAAACCATGAAGGGGTAGTCTATCCTATGATCTACCCCCCAAAGATACTCCCTCCAAAAGAAGAAAAGTACAACACTATTGAATAAAAAGCCTATGCACTAAAATGGGCAATCAATGCTTTGCCTGTATATTTGTGGGATCAGGGATTCACTGTAATGACCAAGCACCAACTGCTCATCTGGCTGGAACAAATGAACGTTACCAATTCATGTACCAGAGTTAACATTGCAACTGTGCCATTTATTTAGCATTGCAACTGTGTCATTTCAATATTTTATATAGAGTGGAACAGCAAAATGTCATTGCTGATTCTCTACTGCAATATGAGAAAGACACAGAAATGGTATTAGTCTCGTAAAAAGAAAAAAAAAGGCTAAAATACTTGCTGCTGTTGCCGTCTCTTTAAGCTCTCTGCCCAGCCAGCACAGTTACTATGACTATAAATCTGTGCTGAGAGACAACTGGTATGGTGGTGATGGTGTGTAAGAGTTAGAAGAGAGAAGGAGATAAATAGGAAAGGAAGAAAAGCAGTCTGAAACAGCTAGAAAAGATCAATTTTTTTCTAGCAGAATTCACAAGGAGTAGGAGTAGTAGGACTCACAAGGACTAGTTGGAGTAGCAATAGTAGCAGTGGGCAAGAATGGAGTAGGGATGAGTAGTGTGCGATAGACTGCAGGAGCTTGTGTGCATGTGTTGTCTAGGGGACTGTGTTATTGACTTTTTTGTGTTTGGAGCCCATTGAATTGAGTATTCTGAAAAGAATCAAGGACAGACAGATCCAATATCTCTTTGGAAGACATGTTATAGGGATTTATGGCCATTGTGGGGAATGTATCACAACATAGAGATAAACTAGCAGTTTAAAGGGGTGCGGTGGTTCAGTGGTTAAAGACACTGAGCTTCTCAGTTGGAAAATTGATAGTCTGGGTTCAAGACCTGAGCTCTGTGTGATGGGGTGAGCTCTTGTTATGTGCCTCAGCTCCTGCCAACTTAGCAGTTCAAAAACATACAAACGCAAGTAAATAAATAGGTACCACTTCAATAGGAAAATAACAGTGTTCTGTATGATTGGCATATAATCATTCTGGCAATATGAGCACATAAGTATCTTCGGATAGTGCTGGCTCCCTTGGCTAAGAAATGGAGATGAGCACTACACCCAAGGGTCAGATACAAATGGACAGGGAAAACCTTTACCTTTAGATATACTGTATTAAAAGGGAATTGGGAGGTTTCTGATTCTGTTTTCCTTGTTAAAGAGAGACAATAATTTTATTGTTTAGCTTCCCATGCATTATGTCCTCTACGTACCATGCAATAATTGCAAAGATTTTGAGAGTTATTTTCAGTTATACAACATCTCATAGAATATTGAATGTTATTAATGAATACATAAGAACATTCTTCAAACTGGTCTGCTGTCCTAGGTTGTACAGAAGAGGTGTTGACAATTGTTCCCAAAATTTCAATTCAGTATATCTAGTGGGCATTTTGGAATTTGTAGTCCAACGCATTTGGAAGTGGTTGCTGCAAACAGTTTCTCCATTGTATGAAAACAGGCCATTTGAATCTATTTATATATTTTTGTGCACTTCTCATTCTGCTAGTCTGTGAGTGAAAATGCAACTAGGCAGAGTATTGGAGTTTCCTACCAAAAATAATTACAAATCCTAATGAGGCATTTATAGCAAATATATAGAATACAGAGAGCAAATTCACCCCCCTGTGAGCAGCCTCTTGTCCAGCAGAAGTCACTTAAACAGAACAGGGATGTGATCAGTGTAGTGAAAATATGTTTATTTTGTATTTGAAAATATTACTCTGGGGAGAGCTGGATCAAGGGGCATGGAATGCTTATTTAAACAACTTTATAAAACTGCCTAATGCATCCAACTCTGGGCAGCTTATAATAAAAACTAATTTTTTAAAAAAATGAGAGGGCCAAACCAAAATAAAAACAAAAATCATCATTGAGTGAGAATGTTTATGGAGATTCTCAGTCATCCAGGTCATGGATGAAGAAGGCTCTTGGATGAGAAGTGAAATGTCTTCAAAGAAAAACCAGAAAGTCCAGTTGCCTCTTGAAAAAGCACCGATGAGAAGAATATTTTATCCTATGGCCTGGGGAAGAGAGCCAGAACTTCAAATTCGCTTAAAGGATGACAGGATAAGGTCAGGGCCACACAAATTCCTGGGGTTATAACATTGTGGAAGGCAGATGCTTCTCCAGAGAAGGCGTGCTTCCTGGGATCCTTTAGATATTGTTTCAAGGAACATGCTCACTTTGCCGGATCTGCCAGTGGGCAATGATAATGGGATAAATTGGATCACCTGGATAACCATATCCTACACATGAAGGATTTTGTAGATCCCCACCAGCATCTCAAAACTGCATACAGAAACTCACAAGTAGCCATTACAGCTCAGGAAGCATAAGTGTCACATAAGGCTCGTTCTGAACCAATCACAGATTCCAAATGGTTTTCAAAGGCAACCCTTTGTAGATGCATTGAAAAAGTCTAAATGTGAAGGGTTTAAGGCCGTGATGGTGAACCTATGGCACATGTGCCACAGGTGGCACATGGAGCCATATCTGTGAGCTCCACGTGCCCTAGCTCAGCTCCAGCAAGCATGTGCGTGCCGGCCAGCTGATTTTTGGGCCTTCTGGGTCCACTGGAAGTCGGAAACAGGCTATTTCCAGTCTCCAGAGGGCCTCCAGGGCAGTGGGAAAGGCCGTCCCCAGATTCCAAGAAAGTCTCTGGAGCCTGGAGAGGGCAAAAACTGGCTTTCCAGGCCCACCAGTAACTTTTTTGCTGCCGCGTGCAAAAAGCAGGGGAAGCACGGGGGGAGGGTGTCATGTGTGCATGTGGGGGTTGATGGGGCATGGGGGCATTGAATTATGGGTCTGGCCACACACGTGATCTCACTTAGCAGTTTTATATAGATGCTAAAACAGGTAAGAGTTTCAAGCCCTCATGCACCTTCTGAGTAAAGGCCAAAGGCTTGACTTCTTCCTCTCCCCAAACCACTAACACCAACTGGAATTTACTTAAGAGAAAGGGAAGCCACCCCAAGCCTACTTCTGGTTCCTACTCTTTATCCCCAGAGATCCCAGTCAATGGTACTGAAAGCAGTTGAGATATCAAGGAAATCCAGGTCTCATCACCCCTTACACCACAATGTCCTTAGAAATTGACCATAAGTACAATCAGTGCTGTCTGATTGTACTATGTTCCAGCCTGAAAACTTACTGAATTGACAGGTAAGCTTTCTTCAGTTCATATAGACCAAGCTATCTAGCTCCCAAATGATTTCCCCCATTCCTTGCCAGTCAAACTCAAATAAACTCATTGGTCTCTTCCACATGACCAAATCAATGTAATATTGACCTCCTTGAGCCAAGAGAAAAATATGCTGGCATGAATTGTGTTGTCCTTAGTTCCAATCCCACATAACATTAGTGCCACATAACATTAAAAAGGTCAATGAACAGTTATAACCATTGCAAAGGACTAATAGATTCCATTGGATTCATTTTTCCTCCCACCCTGCATTCCATTTGCAGGATAATAAACACCAATCCCTAACATAGATTGGGCAGATTTGGAAAGATGCATCAAGTGATTACAAGGACAGAGATTAACAAGGACAAAGAACACAGAATGAAGCAGAAAGGAATCATAATGGTACTTCGAGATGGTGCAACTTTTGTCCCATGTCTCTTACCTATTAGGCTATTTCCTGAAGATGAGTTTAGCAATTTTCTGAAAGAATGTTAAATAGCCTG
Organism: Coluber constrictor foxii; assembly: GCA_038048745.1. Classification (NCBI taxonomy): domain Eukaryota; kingdom Metazoa; phylum Chordata; class Lepidosauria; order Squamata; family Colubridae; genus Coluber; species Coluber constrictor. The sequence continues at coordinate 81,537,527 of CM075961.1, forward strand.
ACCCACAAATAACAGGTGTAGAGCGTGCGTAGGATGCAGCAGGAGGGAACAATCAATGAAAAGCTAGTCATCCATCGCCATCGAAGGGAAGGGTGGTGCTGTTAACAAGTGACAAGGAATGATGTCCACTTCCCCCTCACTAGGGGGGAAAAGAGGGGGAAGGGGAGAGGGAAGGGGAAGGGGAGAGGGAGGGAGGGAGGGAGGGAGAGGAGAGAGAAAGAGACTGCATCTGCATTTTGCTGATTCTGAGACAGCAATCCTAACAATTTTCAACACTCTAGCTGCCTCCTCAGAGATAATTAACAATAATACAAGGATTAAGAAGCACAGCCATAAAAATCCCTTTGTTGGCAGAAGCAACAGAAAACCTGAAATGAATCCAATGATGACAGAACTAGTAGCATACAATGGGCACCATCCAACTTTCTTTCTTAATTTAAAGTGATATTCTGGTAGTACAAGCCTAGCATTCTTTCAAAGCAACAATAACCCTGTGTTTTTTTTTAAAAAAACCGGTTCAAAGCACTGAAGATTTGTTTATAAAGGTCTCATGTAAATCCTGACAAGGGTTATGGAAAGCAATGAGCAGGCATGACATGGGTAAAGGCCTATGTGGAATCCAACTGTTGGCCTTTCTTGCTGTATGATAAAGCCTAGAGAACAGTCTGATAAGAGAAAAGTGAATCCAAAAGAGGGATGGGTGTGGAAACATCATTTCAGATGTTTCAAGTTTCAGGTTTCTCCCTAGTTTTCTGGAGAGTAAAAATAAGTGAGGGGTGTGTGTGCTTTCAGGTTTGCAAGATTCTGTGAAGGTAACTTTACAATAAAGGTAGTGTTAAGACTGATACTTCTTCTCCAGACTACCTCAAAGGGCTGACATCTGCAATAAAAGTCTACAGGGCAAAGGTGGCTATCACCTACGGCACCCCCCTATGGGTCCAATCCAACATCTCCTCTCTTGAGTCCGTCCACAGCCAGTTCCTATGCCGTCTGATGGGAGTTCCTCCCTGCGTAAATAACACCGCAATCCGGTTGGAACTGGGCATATCTTCACTTGCTACAATCATGTGGAAACATGCAATTGGATATTGGTTATCCCTGTGGACCAGACTCCCAGGTTATTACCTAGGCCAATGCCTATAGTGGGACCCTTTTCATAGTCCCTGGGCCCATAATATCCATACAAAACTTTTGAAGATCGGGATTTCCCCCATTGAAGCTTTTATTTTAGGCCCTGATGCTGCCAAATCATTGATTTTTCAACGGCTGGATGACATTGATAGACAACTAAATCTGGCAAACGGATCAGGAACATGCTCACCGTTTTCCCTTGGAATTGTTCCCTTGCCTCACCCTCCGCCTTACCTCTCTGCGTTACATTCCATCAAACATAGGCTCGCATTTATGAGGGCAAGATTTAATGTGATCCCCTCGAATGTCCTCGACAGTAGGCTCTCGGGGGGGGAGTAAAATCCTCCTATTGTACATGTGATGGCCGATCCCCAGAATCTCTGTTCCATATTACATTCGTATGTCCCCACTACCAAGACATAAGATCAAGATTCATTTCCCCTATTTCCCAGAGATTCCCTGGATCACCTGATCTGTTCAGCCTTTATTTCCTACTCCAGGATGCAGACCCTAATATAACTTCAAAGGTGGCAAAAAAATTTGCTGCAGTCATGGCTGAAAAAGGGGGAAGAGACGGGTAATTCCTACGGCAGAGGATCACTAGTATTGATAGTACAGATTGTATCTGAGGTAGTAGATGGTGTATTGTCGCATGATCTATTTACATTTGTAAAATCTATCCCCCCCCCCTTTTATGTGTATTTTAATTTGGTCTCCGACCGCAATAAAAGCTATCTATCTATCTATCTATCTATCTATCTATCTATCTATCTATCTATCTATCTATCTATCTATCTATCTATCTAAAGGGCTCATGTAAATCCTGACAAGGGTTATGGAAAGCAATGAGCAGGCATGACATGAGCAGGCATGACATTAGCAAAGGCCTATGTGGAATCCAACTGTTGGCCTTTCTTGCTGTATGATAAAGGGCTGTGTGAAAATAGCCTGTGTGAAAATAACGGGAGGAAGAGCCTCAGCCTAGAGAACAGTTTGATAAGAGAAATCTGAATCCAAAAGAGGGATGGGTGGGGAAACATCATTTCAGATGTTTCAGGTACCCTCCCTAGTTTTCTGGAGAGTAAAAATAAGTGAGGGGTGTGTGTGCTTTCAGGTTTGCAAGATTCTGTGAAGGTAACTTTACAATAAAGGTATTGTTAAGACTGATACTTCTTCTCCAGACTACCTCAAAGGGCTGACATCTGCAATTTCACATCAGAGGCCAGAGAGAATTGTGCCAAGCAACCAGACCTTGGGGGGGGGGGGTCATGCCTGAAGGTGTAGCAGACAGATTCCAAACTTTAACAGCATCATCTACCAAAGTATGTAAAATATGCCAGAACATATCTGTAGAACAAGAAGTAAAACATGACTTGAAAAACAGAAGAGCTAAAAACAACTTCAAGTTTCTTTAAGCATGGACTGGGTATGAGACAACCATTTTAGAAATAGTGACTGTGTGTGTGTGTTTGTGTATGTGTGTTTGAGAGAGATTTAATCTATGATGTTGTCACTTTTTTCTTCCTGGTTTTATTATATATGACCACTGACTCTGACTGTGGACAGTTTGGAAACATATTAAATAAATACATGGTGAGGATGACTAGGGGAGAAATGTAAACCTCTCCTTCCTGGCTCCTCTCTGTGAATTTTTATACACAAGTGTATTTAATTTTCCCAAAGGCATTATGTCCCTTCCCTTTTGTTCATTTCCGCGACTTGATGTAGCACCAACTAGGAAAGTGAAGTAGAAGGGAAGTGAATGGATAGATGAAACGGATGTTTTGGATTGAAATCTGAATACAAGAAGAATTTGGAAGGCCAAGACATAGAGGGCATTTCTGCAAGCAATATTAACCACTGGGATTTCTATTTCCAGTCTCATAAACTTGATGGTGTGGATTGCTTGGGTTTGGCCTGAATTGTTCTGTGAACTTAACCAATTGTGGTTAATTCTGTCAATTGTAACTCTGGAGATTAAACCCTAATATATTTTGAATAAAACTAAAGGAACTTAAAGGTTATGTCCATACTTGCTGTAGGGTAGAATCTACTATTTTCATATCTGTCTGCAAGAATACAGGTAATAATTTATTAATTACTGTCCTCCACCAGGCTCCAGCCCAAATCTGGACAAGCCAATCCTGTATTTTTTTTTAAACCTTCATGGCTGGGGGGGATCAGTTTGGAAATGGAAACTTATCCAGAGCTGCTCCAATAGTTATAAAGCTAGGATTAGAATAATGTAGAAAAAGATTAGCAACCTCCTTTAGAGGTTCACCCTGCTATCTATGCATATCTCTGGGTGGGGCAGCATTCTAGTTTGAATGATGGAGCTAGGCTTAGAGTCTTTTCCAAGCCTTCAGGTATATTATTGTATATTATCAAATTTGGGACAGGAAGAACCAGATACAGATTTTACTTGGAAACAAACTTGCCCTGTTATATTTTAAGTATCATGTTTGAAAGGCAGGCTATTGTTTCCAAAGGTAAAAATATCCCCACCCCCTGCAATATAGGAAAGCAATTGTCGGCACACACTGGCCAGAACGTAAGGGCCACTGAACTCGAAACAAGCTTTCTTTTGAGTATTGTAGTGTATGAAAGCATAAAATTGCACTGTGCCTCAAGTTGTCCTGGAAAGCAGAGGGGGAAAGTAACGCTTGAGCGGTTTTTCATTAAGTTTTGAACTTCCCTTTCGCAACCAGCAAACGCGAAGGAAAGAGACCTTCCCCGTTTTCTTTTAAGCCGGGTGGGGGGGTTGGGGGCATCAAAGCGCTCGGCAGCTGAACCGTGGAGGGGAGCGGTGGGTCTTCCCAACTTACCGCAGACTCCGGCGGCGACCAGAAGCAGGCTAAAGACCAGAAGCGCAGGGGAGGCAAATTTGCCCATCCCGGTCTCAACTTAACAAAACTGCGAAGCGGAGCAGAGCAGTCTGTTCCCGAAAGGTCTGCCCCGAAGATCAGCCAAATTCTAGCAAGCAGTGTCACCGAGAGATCCGAAAACCGGGCAGACGCGGCCAGAGAGAGGAAACAACTGTCAGACGGGAGTCACGGAATGCCCCGCCGGTCGCCGAGGTCGCAGCTTCGTAGGATCCTTTTCTCCACCCCTCCCAGAAAGACGGGGAGGGGGGAGGGTTTGGCAGGGGAGGAGACGACCTCTGGCAGCCACTGCTGTACACCCTTTATCCCTGGCAAAGATTTCCTCCCCCAGTGCCTAAATTAATTGGCCTTCCTTTTGTTTTTTCCCCCTTTTTAGTGGCGGAATGAACCCTGAATCTCCCTAATTCCTCCTGCGTCTAATTCCCTTACTGTAGTCCACTACAATAAGAGAATTAGATTCACACAGTTTACTGTAAGAAAACTGCGTGAATCAAATGTGAGAAAGACACCCCCCCTCCTTTTACCTACTTGACCCTCTGGGTTTAATGACAAATTTAAAGAAACAGCAGCAATCATCCCATTCAAACTGGCGCCAATTCCTAACCCAAACCAGGGGTGAAATCCAGCAGGTTCTGACAGGTTCTGGAGAACCATTAGCGAAAATTTTGAGCAGTTCAGAGAGCTGACAAATACTACCTCTGGCTGGCCCCAGAGTGGGATGGGAATGGGAATTTTGCAGTATCCTTCCCCTGCCACACTGAAGCCACACCCACCAACCCACACCATGCCCATCAAGCCACGCCCACAGAACTGGTAGTAACAAAATTTGGATTTCACCACTGCCGCAAACTATTCTTCTTCTTCTTCTTCTTCTTCTTCTTCTTCTTCTTCTTCTTCTTCTTCTTCTTCTTCTTCTTCTTCTTCTTCCTCTTCCTCTTCCTCTTCCTCTTCCTCTTCTTCTTCTTCTTCTTCTTCTTCTTCTTCTTCTTCTTCTTCTTCTTCTTCTTCTTTTTCTGGATCAGTTCCTTGACCATCCTCACTATTGATTCGGAAATGGGAACTGTAGCCCTTTGGGGGGGACATTTTTCTCCCAATCCAAAAAAATCACCACTACATGCCTGGAGAAAGCAAAGTATACCTTGGTCAAGCACGTTATACCCTGGCCTCATCTACCTTGGCATCATCTCCCATCATCCCCCACAAATGTACAAATGTCAAAAATCTCATAGAAGTATATAATCCTTGGAGAAATATTTACATAAATGCTCTTCTTTGAAGCTGATTTTAGATGGGTTATTTTGTATATCCACCTAAAGTTCTGCACAACCCTCTCAAAACTTTTGATTTATCAAAGAATTTGTATAGCAATCATTGCTCTAGAGATGATTACAGAACAAGACGTATTATACAAATTCAAAAATTTGAGATAATTGAATAAGGTTTAATTCTTTACAAAGCATAGAATAAGGTCGTATATATAACATGCTTTAAAAATTGCATTCTGCAGTTCTAATTTAGAAAAACCGAATATCAATATAAATCATATAAACTAAATCAAATATAAACCAATTATACAATTTTATTGCCTTCTTCTGGTTTTGTTAAATATGGGAAACAATTGGTCCCTTATCCCCTCCTTCTGATATTTCAGCAGACATCCCTCACAACTTTCCAAGTCAAGGCAAAGGGACTAGATGTTAACCAAGACTGAAGAAATTTAACTTGGAACTTAGACAAGGGAGTGTGGGAGGAGGGCTAATATTTCATTATTTTCTGGATGATGCCCTGAATATTTTTAGCCTACAAGCATATTCATCTGAATGCCTTATCTCTAGAAAACTGAATGCAAGTAAAAAATTCCTGATTCTTGCTACCTACTTAATTAAATAAAATACACTCAACACACTATCAAAAGAAGGCATAATGGGATGGGAAAATGGTATGTCTGGAATCTCTTGGTAAAGGGCTTCAAAACAGACTGAAAGCACTTGAGCTTCTTTAAAGTATATGAGGATGAGTTTCTCAGTCACATGTAGCCTGCCTTGATCTCATTTGGTCTCTGTTGTCTTGCTGCCCTCTTGTGTGCAAACCTAAAATCCTCACAATCAGGCAAAGCCATTTTCCTAGCTTCTTTTTAAACACGTAACTGATACTGAGGAAAATTGATTTGAATGTGGGGGGTTCTAACACTTCCAGTTCTAATTCCTAACCTGAACATGTTGGCAGCTATTCCAAAATCAAATCACTTGATTGCTTATAGTAGACCAAGCTCCAAGCAATAAAAGTTTTTTTTATTCGATCTGTTTGTGCTCTTTTAAGTATCTACTCTACTACTATACTCTTGTATAGTATAGTATCTTTGACAACAAGATCCATCGAAGGGCTTCAAAATAGGAGTCTTATTGGGAGTGGAAGGGCTGCTTGAGAGTTTCCATTCTCCTTGTGAGCAGAACCATTTGGAATACAGTGGATTAATTACAGCTGAGCCTTAAGTGGGCTCTGGCTATGGAGACATGCATGAGAATTTCTGTTAAGGAATAAGAGAGGAGCTAAAGAAATAAGCTCATTGAAGGACTATAGATTTTGGATATGACTCCTTCCTTGAGGGCATTTGTTTCTTCAGAACTTCTTTTCTACCTCAGCATCCCGTAAAAAGTGAAACTAAGACCATTGCCTGTTGGCCCAACAGGATTCTCACCTCTCCATTATTTAACATAATTTTCAACGATACATTCTAAATGTGTCCACACCAGCATTACATACATTGGAGTACGCTTTCCATTATAATTACCCAGTGATTTGTCCATGCAGAATGAGGTTTGAATGAGATTTAGCCAAATGTTTTGGGGATTCGCCAGATGAGAAAAGATTGGTCTTTAGCTGCTTAAAAAAAAAAGATTTCAGGATCATTTCAATTAATCCCAGAAGCTCTCAAGGATCACTTTCTCCCACTTACAATATTGAATTATGAGGTCTTTTTTAGAGGAGCTGTTGCAGATGTCTCAGCAAGTGAAGGGTGGGGACACAATTATTAGAGGCAAGGTCATGTTAGTGGTGACATAATCATTGTAGTATTCCTTTACTATAAGATGCTTTCCTGCAGCATTCATGCTAGGCACTTTGGCACTAAAATTTGATTTAAAAACAGTTTAAAAACATCAATATATACTCTTCTGAACACTATGTATGTACTTGGTCACTGCTTTAATTTTACTAAGAACTATTTATGCAAAAAAAACATTTATGTCCCACATTATTTTATAATATTAAGAATTTTACATTGCAAGAATGTAAGAAGAATTCTTTGGATCCTGGATCAGATTACAAACAATCTATTCTGTTTCTATAATGGTCATATTTGTCTCTGGGAAGCCCAAGAGCAACATATTAATATGACCGCACACAGCCTGATTCCTCTTCTGCAATTATTGGTCCACCGGAATACTACTCTGATTTAGTCATATTAATCAGTTGTGTTATTATAGTACAATTGTTGTATCCTCTAGGGTAAAAATAGTCCAGAAAATAATTTTATTAGGTAGCTTTCCATAAACATAATAGATAAATAAAACAAAAATGATCACCTAAACATGAAGTGCTAGTTTAGGAAAAGTAGCTAAACCTTATTCTAACCAAAAGCACAATTGGGGGAAAACACATTTTATGATGCATAAGAAATGAGGGCAAACTCTTTGCATACTGTATTTATAATCTACCGTGAATTTTGATACAAGAATTCTCAAATTAGCTTCCCACCCTTTCCAGTCTCACAGCAAGGAAAAATGCTTGTAACTATCCATTAGAGATTATACTAATAAAGTATACTGAAACTAGACCGGGCTATGAAAAAAGATACATTTTTTTGAAAGATTGGAAAAAGGCTGTTCAGGTGATCTTTGATCACCCTCAGCACAGAGTCTGAGAAAGAAACTTCTCAGGTTCAAAGCCCATTCAGGGTCTTTCCCTTTAAAACTGTAAAGAGAGTTATTCTTTGCTAATCTCAGGGAGAACAGTTGTCAACTGGAGTTGCAGCTGATAAGCTTAGTGATTAGATACAGCGAAAGAATGGATTTACACACAGCACCTCAGGAGCTCTTTGGAGAAAAGATTTCTATGTATTTGGTAATGCTAGTGTATCATATCAGCACATGAACTCTTTGTACTGAACTGGTTTTCTTCTGATAGAGAAGGACTGTTAGCAGACTGGCAGCTCTCTGCCTGTAGTGGTGGATGAAGGTGGTGCTTAGGATCAGTTCTGGGTGGAGTTTTTTTCTGCAAGTTGTTTTTATCATGCTGCTTAGAGACTTTACTGTACAATGCAACATGCATCTCCAGAGATTCCAGCCTGTTTGACAGCACAACAGCTGCTTAGAAATCTGATGTTTGGAAATGCCCTGTTTCTCTTAAAGATTGGATGGCGTGGTGTCGGTGGAACTGTTTCCTTGTCCTTTTACAGCTGTCTACCTTGTGCTGACAGTGCCTTTGTGCAAGAAGATCAAGAAGCAGGAGACAGCCTAGCTGACTACTGAAGAGTCCTTATATCAATTAAGGTCACTCAGCAAAAGAAAGCTCACTATTCTCATTTTTCTGGAACTTCCATTGGCTTGAAATACAGAATGAATGGGACCTTATTTAACCAAACACTGTTGGAAGAAGGTATGTTTTCCAATCGATCCCAAGATCTGGGAATTCTGATTGGCTGCTGCAATGGGACAGGAACAGTGGTGGCCAGCGATGGAGGGGCGTCCATCCTGCTCCCAGATGAAAGGAACCTCTTCATCACCCGAGTGGTCCAGATTGCTGTTCTTTGTGTCCTCTCATTGACTGTCATCTTTGGGGTGTTCTTTTTAGGCTGCAACCTGCTCATCAAATCAGAGAGCATGATCAACTTTTTGGTCAAAGACCGCCGGCCATCCAAAGATGTTGGCATTGCAATCATGGGACTCTACTGAGCAAAGATTGTGGAGCATTTCTCAGTGGGTGACTCAAGTAATAGCTTTCTCACTGCAAGTATAGGATGCGAATATTGTTGTGGCTAGAGGAAGGGGAACCTGGGGTAGCATGTTGCTAGATGGTGTTACAAAAAAAGAATGCGGGATGGGAGGGAGGAGGGAGAAAGGAGGAGACAGAAAGTAAAAAAAAAATCTGTGAATATTACAGATGTAAGAGAGGAGGAGAAAGAAATATTCTTATAGCAAGTTTTGTGCAAAATTTAAATTTCTGCCTGTAGAAATGTCATATTGTTTGCATGACTAGTCTATGTATAAAGATAAGTAAGTGAAGATGTCCAAGTCTTTTACATTGTTTCCCTTGGTCATAAACTTATAAGGACATAAGTGACTGAACATAAGCTTTTGTTATATGAGCTGGACATTCATATCTAAATACAAAATTTAAAGTCAAGACTGTTCAAGACAAAGACACTCTAAGTTCCTCAAAGTGATAAGTAATGTGATGTTTTCTTTTGTCTGCTCAGTGGGTGCTTTCAGGGAAAGCTTTTACTGAACCAACATACAGTCTCATTTATGGAAATCATAGGAGGATTCAAATATTGCTTTCTTTTAAATGTAACCCACATTTTATCTTCATTTTTCTTATCTCAGAAATCTACTAGGGACATTATTGCCTTTGATCAATAATGCTAGGAACTGCATGTTTGGAAGCATCCCTGGTCAAAGCATGTGTTTTTAAAAAATATTATGGTACAAGATCTTTTTCAGATATAATGTGATGTAAGTCCCTTGCAATAAGAAAAAGCTGGTTGTGGGGATATTTAATATAAAAAATGTGTTTTTAAAAGCAGCTGGGTTTTTGGTATTTCATCCTTTCAAAAATGTAGTGTTTATTGCCCTAATGAACTTTTAAAAAAGGTTTTCCTCTGCTTTTTTAAAAAAAAACATGAGATAGCTCAGTTAGCAGGCTAAAAATCAGAAATTCAAAAAGTATCTCAAAGTAAACAGATAAAGAGTCCACTTAATTTTCTGCAGATTTAAAACACTGTTTTAGGATATCACTGAACATAGCAAATTAAGCATCTTAGTCTCTTTTTATATTGCCATCCACTTGTTGCTGGATGGAAAAAAATCAGTGTTTTAGTTCTTCTGTTACATAATTGTGGGCATAGGGGAAAAAAGGAGAGAAGGAACTAAGCCTTTTTCAAACAGAAATTGGGTGCTGCAGAATTGTGAGATATACTCAACATGTACTTACAATTAGATATGTTCACATCCCACTACACAAAAGAATTAGCACCTGTTTTGAAGAAAAAGCACCTACTAATGCATGTATTACACTCTTGGATTCTCTTTTGCATAAAGCATAAATCTTAAAATGCGAAATTATCACATTTACATTTTTTAAATATTTGCATATTGCCCTTTGTCCAAGAAGCTTGAAAGAACATATTCACTGTAGCCTTAAAACCCTTGTAAAGGATTCACAAAGGAAGAACAATTTGTCTAAACTCACTTTGTGAACTTAAAGTGAAGATTTACTGGTTAAAAGTCAGGTTGGAAACTTCATTTAGCTAAACCTATCTCCTTTGACATCCATTCTTAAGTGGAAATTTGGGTCTTTATATCTCATTTTTGAAAAAATATATTTAAATCCATTTTGGTATACAATCAACTTATAACACAATGGTTTTGTATTTGTTTTACATTCCAGTATTGTCTGACATTTCTGATTGAACTTTGTTTTGAGACAGATTTTATTTCATTTCCCTTTATTTATTTTTTTATACATTCACAATGAATTGAACAGTCTTATAACTCCTCACTTTTACTTTGAATTCCTAAACACATAAATTATGGTCCATGAGACTTATCTCTAAGGAGTCATGTAGAGTATTGTATTATAAGGCAAATCTCAGTTCAACTATCTGACAAATTGATTGTGAAACTTCAGTAATGCTCTTGGGAAGAAAAGTAATGGGCATATAACCATTCCATGAAATTGAATTGAATTGTCTTCTATTTGAAGAAAATAATTTTATTTCCCAGTATTATTAACGTGTCATCTCCCCCACTCTACTTGATCATATCTTCTGATTATACGATTTCCTTCCATGTTATCTATCTCAAGTATAATTGCACAAATCTCATGGCCTAACTAGAATTATTAAGCTCATTCTTGAAATCATCAGGGTGAGTGGCCTGAACTCTGGTTATTGACATATTGATATTAACATTATCCCAAGTTTACTGCTTAAACTATTCCTAAGTCCTATTTTCTCTATCAAGGCTCTTCTGAACTGCATGCTACACTTCTAATTTCTAACCAGGGTGAAAAACTGAACTTCTAGGAGCTCTAAAATATTTAGTATAGTCCAGGAGTTTCAGCAAAGATTGATATTGAACTAAAATTTCAGAAGGTAGAAATTATTCAAAGGTGAAAGCTATTCATAAGAAGCAGTCATATTAACAGTTTGTATTTAATTTAAATTGTGTTGATTCTCATCTGCTCTTTAGAGCTGGCCTTGCCTCAGACAAGTTATAAACACTTGCCCATTATCAGCATTGCTCAGATCTCAGGTCTACTCTCTATTTTGTGAGCACAAAGAGTAAATGTGTACGGTGAACACTACTAACCTATCATGCAATTTTATTAACTTAATCTCAAATATTTTCATTTCGGGCTGTGGAACAAAAACTCATGTATCTTCAAGATAGAACTTTGGAGCACAAGATCTAAACTCTTCCCTAAAAAATTAATAAGGCATCTTTCTTCATTTAGCATATAGATAAACTGAGGAATCAAGAGCATAAGATAAAGTGATGGCCAACAGCTTAGAAAACTAAGATCTGCACTTGTCTCAAGTGATGTGTTATTGGCCAGAAATTGGATGGACGGTAGAAAAACTAAATTGATATAATTGAAGTTAAGATTGAATCCAAATTGAATGTTAACAAATCAAAATATTTAGTATGACTCCCTTAAGACAAGCTTGATTCTTGATGATTTTATGAACAGATCTATATAACATTCTTGGGAACAGTACAGAGTATAATCCTCATACTCTTCTCCATTATCATTCTCTTCTTCAGGCACATTTTTCCATTTCCCACACAAGTATTTAGCCAGGCATTTTCCTGATAGCTTCCAATCCAATTAAAAACCAAATCATACTTAACTTTTTCCAGAATTTAATAACATCTTTATCCTGTTGCCTAAATGATTACAATTGATGGCAATCTGTACACAGTCTAGATTTTGAAGAACTACTCAATCAGAGAATGAAGGTTCCATAGAACTCGGTCAAGTTATTTAATTGATTAAAAGCCAGAAGTTTCTCGTGTGATCTATATATTAGAAATTGATGGTTCTTATAGTATTGTGCTCATAATTAGACGTTGCTTCGGTGTGTTCACATTCTACTTCATTCAGCCATTAGAAGGTATAATGCCATCCAGGTGTATCCACAGGAAGGGGTTAAAAACAATCAAGATTGCAGCCCTGACCATGTAACTAAAGTCCCCTTCCTTTTTGTGTGTGTCTGTGCATGTTGTTACACCCAATTGCATAATTGTAGCCAATTTTTTGCACCTCTGCAGACTATATGTAGTTCTGGCTATATCAGAACTACAAGCAGAGCAGTTGTAAAAAAAGATGCTTACGAGATCTCATTGTATGAACAAGAACAAAACCATAATCACACAGAGCCTGATCTAGTTTGGATTCTCATTCAGATCACTTTTCCAGGGAACATATCCTCCTAGATATTTTATAACTCCAAGACCCTTACTAAAATAGGGGTCTGTACCACTTAGAGTGGGTACAGTCAGAAATTTGTTCAGCCATAATATATATTAGGGATAAGACTATGACTGAGAATTAGACAAGGTTGCCTTTCCCCCATAAGTGGCTATTTTAATACACATGTAATCAGTGTAGCTTAATGTAACTTCTAATTTTGCTTCTAATACCAGATATTCGGGATAGAATAGATGGCTTAAATAAAGGGAGAAGCCAAAGAAGTCCATGTTTCCAAGGATATTCTGCCCTGGGGGGGGGGGGAGTGCTTGCTTCTAATGAAAGAAGTACATTAGACCCCAGGGTTTCTTTTCCACCCATAGCAAGCAATGATGTTATATTCGGGATATTGTACAGAATATCTTATATGTAAATCTTATATGAAGAAAAAAGTGATTAGAAATATATAGCCAGGAGGTTAATTGCCAAAATAAGAAAGGACAATAGTCAACTAATAAGAGGAAATATTTTTTGTACTTAGGGGTCTTTTTTTCATTAAACAAGAAAAAGATATTACTATTGAACTGAACTGGAGCTAATAGACGACAGGGTAATAAATGCAAAAGGACATCTGTAATTCTTAGCTAGTTAACAGCCGGGATTACAAATTCAGGCTTGTCATGTTACATTTATAGTTTGAAAGGGAAGGAAAGAGGCACCAGAGAAAACACAGTAGCCAAATTGACAATCTTTCCATAAAACACATGAGGCTTTTCACATCAGTGTCATTCACTTATAGTAGTTTACACTACAGTAATTTATAGTACTCTGAATTTTGTGCCAAGAAAAGTTAGATTTGGATATATAAATTATGCATCTCCAACATGTTTGATCATTTATTTTATATTACGTTGCAATTTCTCCCACTTTGCAATGTTTCTCCAGAGAGGGGAGGGGGAGGGGGAGAGGGAGGGAGAGGGAGAAGGAGGGCGGGAGAGAGATACTGGGAAGGACTTGTTAAAACAGACAAGCAGTTCACAGAATCTATGGTTTGTTTCTATTTTTCCACATAACTCTTTCTATAGCAAACATTTACAATGATGAATAACTGAACAAACAATTTTTTTTAAAACGAAAGGGTAAAAAAAGCTTTTAAAAAAATTAACTATATCTAGGGAAATCAGTGGAGGATACCTAGCGATGATAGCTAGCAATGATACCTAGCGATAACTAGATAATGTATGTATGTTTTCAATGATTTGTGAAAAATATTTGTATATACAGTATGTATTTTGTGTTTCCCTAAAGGTTCTCATCACTCATTTGAACATTTTAATTATAATACTGTAGACAACAAAAGCTGAATTGTTTTGCTAAACACTACTTTCTGTGCTCATTCCCTTGTTGACCCACAAACCTTGCATTTGATAGTATCCTTTAACTGTCAAAGATCTGTTTGTTTTGCTATGGTTTCAGCTGCTTTTAAATTGTTTTGTAGCTGTACAATCTTATAAAAATAGTATGGTGATTCCTCAGTTCCCCATGAGTGGTCATTGTCAGCTTCTGCATCGAACACGTCATTTAATTCTAATTGGGGTGCCAGTCAAGGTTCTAAATATTTTGTTTCCTTTCAAAACTTTTTCCTAACCAGCAATATGGTAGTTTTTTTAAAATAATTAAATTGTCTACTGCAGTGGTTCTCAATCTCAACCTTTTCTTTACCATGGACCTCTTTATGTAAATACCTTTTTTGGCAATGGACCACAGCCAAAGATCCCCCACTCCCAATACAAGATTTAAACTATAAAATTTCTTCAAGCCTTTGCAGCCCCCCTGTGCAGCTCCTGAAGGGTCCACAGACCACGAGTTCAGAATCATTGGCCTACTGTATTCCTCTCAAGTGTTATCAGGAGCTAACCAAGCCACATCCCCATCAAAGCTACACCTTCATTGTTCATTGCATTTAGACTTCCAGAAATAAATAGACACTGATGTAATTCCTGGGTGAGATAGTTAGGTTCATTGGAGGGCAAAACTTCTGAATAATGTTCTATCAGCACTACAATCATTTTGTATAAATGTGCAATTTCTTGGTTTCAATGAAGTCTGCCTATCAAGATTCCCTCTTCTGACTCAAAGATCATGAACCTTAAGAAGGGAGTGCAGGACCTGAAAATGTTCATCTACAGTTTCCATCTGGACACTGGATTCTGTAAGTGCATAGGTTATCTGGCCACAATTTTCTTCACTATAGTAAGAAACATGTTCTTTCTGTTTAAGCTGTGCCTTCAATATTCCAAGAAAGTATCCTATATGGAGAATAGAGAGCAAAATCCCATGATTGGATGGGATTGGATGGGAAATTTTTGCCTATCCAACTTCTCTCCTCTGGGGCCAACTCTTTTTCCCAATGCCCAGCTTTAAGAAAGAAATGGATTGCCAACCCTGTTGAGCATTAACTTGCAGCATTTCCAATAGGGTGAAGTGAGGAGAAAGAAGAAAGACAGGTAGGCAGGTGATCCTTTACCAGAGCAAATTTTGTGGCTGAGCGGGATTTATAGTCAGAGGAGTCCATGACTTCATGAAGAAAAGAATTTCTCTTCTCTTCTCTTCTCTTCTCTTCTCTTCTCTTCTCTTCTCTTCTCTTCTCTTCTCTTCTCTTCTCTTCTCTTCTCTCCTCTCCTCTCCTCTCCTCTCCTCTCCTCTCCTCTCCTCTCCTCTCCTCTCCTCTCTTCTCTTCTCTTCTCTTCTCTTCTCTTCTCTTCTCTTCTCTTCCCCTTCCCCTTCCCCTTCCCCTTCCCCTTCCCCTTCCCCTTCCCCTTCCCCTTCTTTTCTTGGAACGACTGAGAAGAAGATTAGAAATTTTAGGTTATTGCATGAGAAGTAGGAATCTCAGAAATATTTTCTCTCTAGAGCTGAACTGATTCTATCTGGACTCCAATTCTCTTTTGTTCAGAGCTGTTATGTCTATTGGCTGTGTTAGCTAAGATGATGGGTTCTATATTCTAAATCATAGGGAAGGCATCATATAGGGAATAATAGACTTTTGATAATGAGCAGAAGTAGAAAGCTTTCCTGGAGGTAGTTTTAAAAGCACACTATTAATGACCTTTGTGAAAACAATACAGTATTTTATCATTTAAAAAAAAAACATGCAATGCTTCCAATAAGAAAAGAAGGCATTGCTGCTTCTTCTCTTCATATGCAATTAAACATATATTGTTGTAGGAATGTCATGGAGAGTATTCATACAGATATAATAAAATAAAAGTAGTTATTTGTTTTTGGCCTGCAATCCTACAGCAAATAAATAAATAAATAAAATTATTGTTAATATTGCATCAAACAAATGGATCATCAAACAAATCAACCTGAAGTTCTCCTTGGAGGAACAAATGACCAGGCTCAAAATATCATATTTTGGACACATAGTGCAAGGATCTTCTTCTCTCTGGAGAAGGCTCTAATGCTGGGAAAGAAAAGACAAGAGGATGACCAGAGCAAGATGGTTGACAATAGAGATATATTGGAAGACTTAAAAGATCAGGTTTTAGGCATAGCTCATATAGTATTTGATTGCTAAAACTCAGCAACAACTTGATGAAAATGGTCAATCAATCAATCATGTACCTTAGTTTGTTTTCATTTTGGTAAAAATCAGTAACTTTGAAATATATTGCAAGGGAAAGGTCTTTCAAAGATAAACCTATTTTCCCCTTTCCTTTTCTTACCATTCCTTTCATATTGAGTGAAAAATCCACTGGGTGCCATGTTTGCAGAATTAAGACAAGAATATAGGCAAACCCTGATGAGAGCTAATGAGTGATTAATTAGCTCCTTTGAAGAAGAGTTATTTTCAGTAAACAAGTCTGAAGAAAGCTGCATAGAGCGATATCAGCTGGCAAAAGGAAGAGATGAGAGCAAGAGGTGATTACTTTAATTGTAAAAAATAAATGATAAAGCTGCATGTGCACTTATAGTTACAAAAAGTCCAGTCGTTCCTTTTTCTCAGTCAACAGGCTCAACATCATGTGCTGGCTCTACACAGTTACACGCCACCAGTTCTGTATTGCAGGGATTTTTTCACAGCCTTCCCAAAATCAAAGCTGCCACTTTCTTTCACATTGCCTTTTTCTTTCTTCTTTCAAACTAAAGTAAATAAAATTAAGGAAAAAAATAACATTGGTGCAATTTGGGTAAATACCATCCAAGTGGATTCAGAGGCTCATCCACCTCTGATCTTTTTCATTTCTTTCCCATATGGCTGAAAAGGAGTAAAAACCAAAATGGGCATCGAGAGAGTGCTAGAGAGTCCCTATTTATTATAAGACCCTCTGGAATTTTGTCTTAAGTTCTCAGTGGGATGTATAAGACTGGGTTTCTTTAAAGCTAACACTAACCCCTTGAAATTTGCTTGCTGGAATAAACAGACACATTTTGGAGTTTCCACACTATCTCCTTCCTCCATTAAATATTATGTGAGAGCAAAGCTGGGCCCTCTATAGGATGGCTTAGGAGTGACCCACAAAATGCAAAGTTTCCTTAAATTTATATGTTATCTCCCAGCACAACTAGATTAAAAAGGGAGTTGGCAACACTACCACTTTCACAAACTTCACAACTTGCTTTGCATGATTTGTGACAAAAATCATTCAATGGCCTAAAATAAGAAAATGAGAAGTGAAAGACCATAGCTCTTTCTAGCCCACTCTTAGTTATGTAGACTGGGTATTTAATTAAGAAAGGCTGAAAATAGGCCTATTTTTTCTAAAATTTTGATGACTTTGCTGCCTGGCAGCAAGTTTTCCAAAGTCATGAGTTATCTTGAAAAATTAGTATGCCACTCCTTATTTTTCAGTGGGTGAAAGATAAATCTAAACAGTAATTTCCTTCTATAGCTGTTCATGTTTTTTAAAAGTGTGTGTATGGGTCTTTCTGTTGTTGTTTTTTTAAATGAAATTTTCCCATTTTTATTCTAAAATGATACCTAAAAACTGGGAAAGAACTAGTTGGAATTAGGAATGACAGAACGCCAAATTCAGAAATACATGAAAGAACAGAAAATATTATTTTCATGGATTTCAAGTCCGTGAAAATAATAAATGATTAAAAATAGAGACTCAGAAGTAGTTGAATTTAGTGATAGCACAGTAACATTATTTCAGATTCAGAAAATGAAATTGATTAAGCAACACTTGTCAACAAGATTATTTTAAGCCTTCTTTCCCACCTCCCACCTTTTCTTAGCTTTTTCTGAAAATTAAATGTTTTCTGTGTTTTTTCTCAACTTTTTGTACACCACGTTCTCCTAAATAGGCAAAACTGAACAGATGTACATCACCTATAGATTATGCTTAGATTTGTAATAAACAATAAGAACATTGTAAATTCAAATAATAAGCTTATAATTATTTTTGAATAACAATATACTTAGACTGAGAGCCGGTTTGGTCTGCTGGTTAAGGTGACAGGCTAGAAAGTGGAAGACCATGAGT
Organism: Coluber constrictor foxii; assembly: GCA_038048745.1. NCBI lineage: Eukaryota > Metazoa > Chordata > Lepidosauria > Squamata > Colubridae > Coluber > Coluber constrictor. Next base: position 81,555,726 of record CM075961.1, read on the forward strand.
TCAAATCCCACCTTAGTCATGAAAGCCAGCTGGGCATCTTTGGAACAACCACTCTCTCTCAGCCCAACTCACCTGATAGGTTGTTATTGTGGGAAATAAGAGGAGGAAAGAATGTTGGATATATTCACCTTGAGTAAATAATAATGAAGATAGGATACAAATAAATAAATACTTTTCAGGGTTATGAAACAAACAGACTTGTATTTCAAAGTTCTATTTCTACATGGGCTCTACATACTTTTATTTTTTTTTAACCTTGCTAGCTATTTCCAAAGAATGAAGTCTACTTCAACACTTCTGAAATATTTCTTTTTTTTTTTAAGAGGAACATTCATCTGAGTTCAACATGGAAATGTCCATACCATTGTCTTGGCAACAGTATGGACATGGTTCGCCATCTTCTGTTTTGTTTTGTTTTTTAACTTCCCAGCCTTGCCTGTGTTTTTGGGATTTCCTGATGGTTTCCCATTCAGGTGTGATCCTGTTAAGCTTTTTGAGGTTAACCAAACTAACTTATGTGTGGTTAAAATACTCAAGAGCTGAAATCCAAAGAAACAATTCAACTCTTGAAATCTTGTTGAGTTTCCTCTGAAATAATATCATTAGAGGTTGGATGAAGAAAAACAAGTGGGTTGCAAAATATGCTGATTAGAAAAAGAATTCTTGGTCAATGAAAAGGCAGATCCAGCAACAGCTAACTTGCAGGGAAAATGTGTGAGAGAAATTTAATAAATACATACTTTTCTTGGCTTCCTTTGGCTACGTAATTCTACTTGTCAAGCTGGCGGCATACTGCTGTGCTTTGCTCTCTAAATTGCACAGAGAGACTCAGATGTATTCACAATAAAAGTTTTTAAATAATATATAAGAAGATACTAATTTTGGAAGAGTCATATGTTAAATTATCTTAGCACAAGGATGGCTTTAAGAGAGGAAGAAGCTTCATCCTGGAAATAAGCCAAGGCAAATATGCACCCTTAACAAACTGTCATGCATATACAGTATATTGTTACTGTAATTGCTATTCCAATTCCTCAGCTCTTTTCCCGCCCACCATCCAGAAAACACAACATACTGGGAAACTAGATAACAACATAATATTACTCTGCTAGGTTGTCATATACCTCTTTCCCCTATCAGTAGTTCTAGAAATCATGAGTTAACTAGATGGATTTGCAATTGGCTGACCAATCACACATGATGTGTGGTTCTCAAACTACCCAGTGGTGGGATTCAAAATTTTTTACTACCGGTTCTAGTAAAACCGGTGCGGCTTGGTGGGCGTGGTAGGGGAAGGATATAGTAAACTCTCCATTCCCTCCCCACTCCAGGGGAAGGATACTGCAAAATCCCCATTTCCTCCCGATCAGCTGGGACTTGGGAGGGAGAGAATAGATGGGAGCAGGACAAGTCAGAGGTGGTATTTACCAGTTCTTGGAACTACTCAAAATTTCTGCTACCGGTTCTCCAGAACTAGTCAGAAGCTGCTGAAGACCAACTCTGAAGCTACCCCTGTATGGACAGAAGAATGCAGGGGATACCTCAAGGTTCAGTCTTGGGCCTAATACTCTTCAACTTTTTCATAAATGATCTAAATGAGGGGATAGAAGGAGAACTCATCAAATTTGCAAATAACAACAAGCTGTTATAGCATCCATGATACCTGGTTTAACAGCAGTAATCGTGAGAGAGCTCTAGGTATCCTAGTGTGTTGCAACTGCCAAAAAAACCAACGCAGTCATAGGCTGCATCAACATAGGCAGAGCATCAAAACAACGAGAAGTGCTGCTTTACACTATGCTGGTGAAATTACACTTCTGGTTTCCAGTTCTGGTCAGCAATATGAAAAAAAGAGTGAGAAAGAATAGGCAGAGAAGAACAACAAAGATGATAAAGGGCCCTTTGTATGGTAAATAGTTGAGGGCGCTAGGTATGTGTAGCCTACCAAAGAGAAGGATTAGGGGGAACATGATAACTGTCTTCCAGTACTTGAGAGGCTGTCACAAAGAAGAGGGCATGACAAGAAGTTATGGGTGGGAGCTTATTAAAGAGAAACCCGACCTAGAAGTAAGGAGGAAATTTCCGATAGTGAAAACAATTATCAGTGAAATAGTTTGCCTCCAGGAGTTATGGATCAGTAGTGGGTTCCACTTACCTTCGCTACCAGCTCAGAACTGTGAGCCTTCTGTGCATGCACAGAGTATCCGTGATGACGTCTGGGCAGGTGGGTGGAGCCTCCCACCCCCGCCACTACTGGTTTGCCCAAACTGGAGCAAACCGGTAGAAACCCATCACGGTTATGGATGCTCCACACTGGAGGTTTTCAAAAACAAACTGGACAATTATTTGACTGGTATGGTATGAGCAGGGGCTAGAAGCAGGGGCTTTGGAGGACTAGAAGACCTCCAAAGTCTCTTTCAGCCCTATAATTCTATGATTCTATCACACTACATGTATACTATTGAAGCCCACCCACTGAAACTAATCCAGGCTGATGTGTCCATAGGAAGGGGCTCCATTAAAACTAGGTGGTACCAATAACGATGTGAGACTTTGATCACATGGTTGTGTCTATCATATTGTCTCTCAATGTCACCAAATTCACCCACTTTTAAGAATGAGATCAAGGCTCAAAACAAAACAAAAACCAGAAAGGCCATAGTCACAGTTATACAGGCTACTAAACTATTTTTATGGGGCACGTTTTATTTACATCTAGATAAATTTTTTTTTTTACAATCTTTGCTGACACTGTTTATTCTCTGGCTAAAACACTAAAAAAGCAAGAACAACTTGTTCTTGTAAAATATATGGAATAGGGTATGCACATTTCGTTTTATGTTTTTTTTTCTTGGAAGATTGAGGACTATTCTTTTTATTAAATGAGAGTTGAGGATTCGGTTATAATGAATCAGCTGGGAGTGTTCTGTCCCCGCTCCCAGGAATATACCTACTCGGACAGTCAGAGGTTAAATAAGCTGGCAGGCAACCAAGTAGTCTGATAAGAAGCTTGGCAGCAATCCCATCATTTGCGTGCCAAAACCTTTATTAACGTAACAGGAAAATACACACCACAAAATGTCCAGAAAATAAGAAGCTGAGATGCAGTAAGATCTGAAGCTGAGATGCAAGAATATCTGTTTTTGTCCATCACAAAGGTGCAGGCTGACTCACTCTCTTTTATAGCCTGTGGGGTGTGGTCCAGTGAGTCAGCTAATCATGAGCACGACATGCCTTCTGTTGGGCATGTTTCTCCCTGCGTCGCTGACGAGGATCCAGCCAGCACTTATCTCCCTCGTCGCTGTCCACCTGTGGCTGTGGGGATGTGCTTGGCTCTCGGACTATCTCTTGCCTTTCGGTGTCCTCCGGGGCATTGCCAGAGAGGAGGGTCCTGGAGAGGGAGGTCTTGTCAATTCCTCCCTTTCACTCTCAGAGTCCTCTCCTGACGATGACACAGGCTCAGGCAACGGAGCCACAACAGGGAGCAATTCCTCCATGTTGTCTTTTGTGAGCACCCATATGATAAATTGATAGATGTAACAATAATCACAATCTTGACATGATTGTATGGCTTGAGTCCAACAAGGAAGATGAGAGCTCTGCCAGAGGTTCAGTCATAATGGATAGATCTCATCAGAGAAATCAAATGAAAAGTGTCTCTCCCATAAACAATATAGTAAGATGTAATTTACGGAAACCCATACTGGATCAGTCATTGCCTGGATCAGGGATGTCAAACTGGCATCCCATGGACCAGATGTGTCACTCGCAGGCCGTGCCCACCCCAGCTCCGCGAAGGGATAAAAACATCGCAAAAAGTCACGTGATGGCAACGTGATGCCGCGAGTTGGATACCCATAGCCTGGAGCAACAAGGACCATGCTAAGTGTTGGATTTCCAGTACATACAGTGAAAAATGGGCTCCAAGATGCAGGACCAGAGGTGGTATTCAACAGGTTCTGACCAGTTCTGGAGAACCGATAGTGGAAATTTTGAGTAGTTTGGAGAACTGGTAAATACCACCTCTGACTGGCCCTGCCCCATCTATTCTCTCCTTCTCGAGTCCCAGTTGATTGGGAGGAAATGGGGATTTTGCAGTAATCTTGCCCTGGAGTGGGGAGGGAATGGAGATTTTACAGTATCCTTCCCTTGCCACATCCACCAAGCCACACCCACCAAGCCATGCCATGCCCACCACCCACACCCACAGAACCGCTAGTAAAAAAAATTGAAACTCACCATTGTACAGGACTGATCAGCTGCAGGACTACTAGAAGAAAAGTTGTTTACCAGTTGCAAATATGCCAAGACTGACACCAGTAAAGAAATAATGATCTTGATAAAGGAGAATATTTGTAGATCGGGGTTGAAATGAGGGGTTCTTGGAGCATTCTGAGCTTGGTTGTTTTTATGTAGTTATTTCATTATCCAAACTAGGTGACATCATAAGTTGGTAAGGGATGGGGTTTGCTCTCAGTTTATATTCTCTGGCTTGCCTTGTCAGTATTAATGGAAGTGGTCTTCTAGGTGTCTCAATGACAGTTGGTTGCACCATTTACTGTTAAGGTTGTTTTCTTAATTGGAGTATTGTTTACTTCTTCTTGATTGATTGATTATCTCTTAATCTTGGAGATAATCTATGCTCATCTGGATATTGATTGTTAGTGTGAAGGTATTTTGAGTTTTTTGTTTCCTTTTTGGCTTGTTGATTGTCTCTCTTGCATACTAGAGTTTTAAAGAAGAGATTGGATAGCCATTTTTTCTGAAATGTTATAGGATTTCCTGCTTGAGCAGGGGGTTGGACTAGAACAGTGGTCACCAACTGTTGGTGGTCCATGAGAAAATTTTGATGGTCCACAGAGAAATCTTTGCATTTCTCTTGAGGAGACTGGCCAAAGTTTCCATGCCACTTGTGCTTCAGTGCTTTGACTCCGAGGGATAGGATGGTGTCCTTCAGGCAGTTAACTTGGCGACCTGTTAGTGGAGAGAGGTATCCAGGGTCAACCCTAGCTTCACTGTCCATTGTAGCTAGAAATCTCAAATGTGGCTGAGAATAAACGTTTCTCTTGTAGCCAGCCCGGATGCTAGATCGCCCCCCTGCAAACTCTCATATCTTGAGGAGCACTCGCTGAAGTGCTACAGGAACCTTCAGCCGGGCTCCTCAAGAGACAAGAGTTTGCAGGGGGCTGATCTAGTGTCTGCAATGGACAGCAAAGATAGGGTTGACTCCAGCAGCTTCTCTCTGCTGTGGTGCTCCCTGGACACAGTTTATCACTCTGAGCCCCAAGCAGCAGGAGACGAGGGCTGCCTTAGTGCCACCAACTGGTGCAAATATACCATGGCAAAGGCAGAATGCTAATGCAAATAACGCTTCACTCCTGCACCTTCCAGCCATAGCCACTGCCGCTTTGGCCCGGTTGGACGCCCCTCCCCCGCCCCAACAGCTTTTTTGCACATTGCACCACATGTGCCACCCCCTATGGCAGAGATTTCCAGATCCACCAGAGGCCACGTGGAGGAGCTGCTCCGGGATGTCCAACAGGCCAGTCCTGTGACTACTACAGCTCTGGAATATGGGACCGACTTTCCCACCAATGTCAGGAAGCCACCATCAGTCTGCCTGTCTTTGTTTTCCTTCACTTCGATTGACCAAGCTTCTTGAGAGAAGGAACACAAATGCGGTTTCCAGGCTGTGTGTTTGGACAAGGTGCTTTCTCTTGGGCCTCCCACCTGGAGGCCTCACAGAAGCAGGTAGGCCCGAAAGGTGGGCCTCCTCCCCCCATGGCCTGCAGGACTTAAAATTATGAATTTGGTGGTCCCTGAGGTCCAAGGGCTAGAAGACCACCAAGGTCCCTTCCAACTTGGTTATTCTGTTAGTATATAGATATGTTTATGCTTATATGTTTACTGATGGCTAATTTGTCAGAGTGTCATGCTTCTAGAAATTAGTTAGCATTTTTAGACTTAGCCTGGTTTAGGCTGGTCATCATTTCCCAGCTGAAAGTATGGTTATATTTGTCCAAATTTTGTGAAATTAGAGTTTCCATCATGTCTTCTGATTGTTTTTTGTTCATTAATGCATTTTGCTAATCTTCTGCCTATTTGTCCTATGTAGTGACTGTTGCAGTCATTATACTGTATGCTGCAGATGACTCATGCTGTTTCTTCTGAAGCTACTGGGTCTTTTAGTTTGCTTAGAATATCTTGGATGTTTTAATTGGTTTGTGCGCTACACTGATTCCATGTGTTTCTGAGGTGTTTTTGATGTATGGAATTCTTTTTCTTTTCTTTTTTTGCAAATTGAGCTGGTTATACTATATTGGGTTGAGTGGTCAGACATTTTTGATGAAGTTGAATGGATATCCATTTGATTGTACAGACACTGCATTTCCTTTTTCTGTTGTTCAGGGTTGCTGCATTGTTTAGTGATCATCTAAATAGACTTCTGACACAACTTTCCCTTGTGGGAGGTTGGGTTGTTGTTTTGGTAGTGGAGCACCTGATTAGTGTGGATAGCTTTTTGGTACATTTGTGTTTCAAGTTTGCCATGGTAGTCTCTGCTGATCAGGATATCCAGGAAGGGATATCCTGATCAGCAGAGAGAGCACCAAGGACCCCTCAAATAATCATCCTATTATTAAAAATCAAGTCCAATGCAATAAAATGAGAATATCTGAAAAGAAAATACACCAGTTCTGGGAAAAACAACATCCAGAATCAAAAATAACAGAACGAGGGCTAGCAGATCAATGTTAATTTATAATGAACTATTCACAGTGGTAGAATTAGAAGAACTGCAAATATCTACCCAGGACAAAGAAATCAAAGCCTTGCCAGAAATAGTTTAGACTGTAGAGACAAACCAGGAGAGTTGGCAGTAAAGGAGACTAGCATAGATATTGAGTTGTTTTCATTCCAAAATCAGGTACCCTCTCCTCTGCCTTTTCCTCAGAAAGAAGAAAGCTCTCTGCATAGACTTTGACTTATGACCTGTTGTTCAACAACCTCTTAGAATTATGATGATCTCATAAAGAGTGCTTTATAGCTTGTAAAGCATTTCTGGCCATAGTAACATTTTGTTCCCCCTTCGCCCCCACCCCCCAACTCCAGTCATACTATCACAATCTGTGGGTTTGGCAACGAATTCTTATTTATGATCATGTGGCAAATGCTTTGGGAATATGTGATTACCGTTTCCAATTCTTTCTGCTGGATTCCCCCCAAAAGTCAATGGGGAAGCCAGTAGGGAAAGTTGCAAATGGCTGTTATTTGCCAAGGAGACTCTCTCTCTCTCTTGTCTCTGGGGGTTGGCTGAAGGAGCTGCTTGTCAAGGGGAGCTAAGGAAAACTTTGGAGGGGTATAGAAATGTTCTCACATCTTGTCAAAGGAGTTATCTTCCATGTGTGTGGGGGGGGGGGGTTGGGGGAAGAGAAGAAACCAAGCTCAGTCCTGAATATGAGCCCTGTTCCTACACCCCACCAAAGCCATTCCCTTCTGCACACACAGAGGGGAGCTGAATTCCTTTGACAGGCAGCTCTTTCAGTCAACCATGGATATGAGAGGGAGCCAAAATCCAAGCAGAGAGGCAACATAGTAAAGAAAGGAGTGTGGGGTGACCTAGACAGGTACGGGAGGCCCTGGGAGGCCCAGTGCAGACCACACATGAGTATCTCTTCCTCAGAGGTTAGAAATCCTACTTGGATTTCAGCAGGGAGGATTATACTTACAGTACCTAGAACTCTGTCCGCTATACCAGTGGGTCCCCAACCTTTCTGGCCTCATGGACTGGTAGCAGCAGTGGGGAGGGAGGGGTTTGTTTCATGCATGCAACCAACCTCCTGTTCATGCACAAATGACTCTTCATGCACTCACTCACTACTTGTGCAGCCCGATTCCCAATGGGTCACAGACCAGGGCAGGTCCACAGCCGGGGGCTATACTATGAGTGCTCAATTGCTTAACAATCCCAACTGGCAATGCCAAATTGTGGTTATTCAGCACATCAATTACATAAGCAGTCACATGATGTCTTGTTTAATGGCCACATTGGCTGCAGAGAAAACATGTCTCCAAGGTCCTAGCAATTCATATTTGTGTTCCCACAAATAACCTGGCCTGTCTGTGTCAAGCTTTAACAATAATAAGCGGTACCCAGAAAACAACTAGGAGCCAGTACAATTCATGTAACAGTGGTACAACTAAGGCAGGCCTTGAGGTGACCAGAATGCATATGTCACTGCATTCTGGACCAACTGCAGATTCCAGATGGTCTCCAAAGGCAGCTTCATTTGGAGAACATTGCAGAAAACTAACCTATCAGACACAGCGTAATACTACTTCAAATATGGTTTCTGCCATTAATTCAGTAAGCAGTCTTAGGAACTTCAATAATGCTATTGAGCTATCCTTCCGAAGAGGAATGAGAAGAAATGGTATGTGTTGTGTATTACATTATCCTGTAGAATATACATTGTTAAGCATCTTTATGTTTACCATAGTAGTGTAAAAGTTGCATCATTCAATTCTACCCACCAATTCCCACAGGCTTTTTATCTCACTTGGAAATCAGCCCATCTCTGTTGTACAATTCTAGGCCCTAAGGAGAAATAGTTTCAAAATGGCTAAAGACTGAATAAAAAGGACAAAATGTATACATGTATATTTATTATTCAGGTGCAAATGTTTAAAAGCCAGTTACCATGGTAATCCAGTTTGGCTCATAATTACCATAGCAATTATAATTCATAGGATGTTGTTTAAGGGTACAAATGCAGCAAACCAACTGTAAATTTCATCTAAAGGCAAATAACTACGGTATATTTTAATGTATTAACGTTTCATAATCAGCTCTCAAGTTTCATGCCCTTTAGAGGGTTGAATGTTTCAAGCATAATTACCTAGAATAGTTTGACCTGTTACATCAAGATGTTACAAAATGTCTTGTTCCAGAACCAAGTTTTTTTTAAAAAACTCAGCAAATTCCCATGTGATAGCAAGAACATTTTTTAAAAATTTGCTATTCCATTGACTCTCCAACACAAGAGAGACCTTTCCAGAGAACTGATTTATAGGACCAATCTTAGTCTCTAGCTGGGTTTTCAGCTCTTGAAATAGCTCCATCTTGCACCTATTAGTGTGTTGTCTCCCTTGTGGAGATGACTCTGCTTCCCATTAATTATATGTGGGAAATATAACACCTAAATAGACCTGTGATTCCTTTTTAGGTTTGAAACCTAAGTAGGATCAGACCTAGCTAATACTTGGATGGAATACGTTAGGGAACACCTGAGCTGTAAACTAGCCTGGAAAATAAAGCAAACATCCTCAACGGGGACAATGGATGCCGTTCCTTTACTATTGCCAAGAATCTATAGACATCTATGGAAATATCAACAGATTTACCAGAATATATTCATTGTTCTATGCAGTGGAATATTTCCTTTTTTTAAAGTACCCATAACTTCCTTTTGTTTTTCTTATCAATATGGATCAACATCTGCAAGGAAGTTAAACTTCCATGAAGTGATGAACCTTCCCAAGTGGCATAGAGAGTGCTTTGAATTTTTTTCAAAGAATGGTGTTTTGGGTTGACTGAGGTATGAATGGCATTGTCAAATCTCTGACACTTGGCTTGTGTTGTGTGGTGATTGTGAGATTGTAATTATGTGAATGTAAGTCTGGTTGAAACGTTGTATATTGCAGCAGGAGATAAATTGGAGATATAGTAGAGGAAGGCATCTATTGTTCATTGTTTCAGGAGGAAGAGAGACTGACAATCTCATTCTGATGTCCTCTTCTGGGTTAATTTACTCATACCTAAGCTTCAATGGTCACATTGCTGGCACACTGGACATCAAGATGTTAATGGCCAATACCATGTCTATAAGTAACAAAATTTCATCCATTTATAATTTGGTGGTAGATGAATGTGCAAATTTGGAGGGTGTTACTGTGATACATTTGGACAAAGATGGTGACCTCACTCTCTCAGAGAACTGCTGTTCTGTATTTTAACCCTTTAACCTTCAGTAGCAGAGTGGAGGCATTGATCTTTAAAGATTTTCTATTACTGACCACAGTCTGGTCTGAGGGTGTGAATCAGGAGTGCTATTCAGCAAGTTCTGACAGATTGTGAAGAAAAAAAAATTAGGTCTGATCCTGCTTAGGTTTCAAACCTAAAAAGGGTAACTTTAATCTCCATATCTTGGGAGCCTGGTTAAAAATTATCAGAAATTCAAAGCCAATTTTGACCATATCTCAAGTAATCTCAAACTCAATTCATACAGGCAGTCAAACAGATTAAATCTCTTTGTTGCCTTGCAACAATTGTACAGTAGCTGGCATTGTCTTAATCCAATCAATTTTGTTCCTTATTTGTTTGCTTGCTTTTTTTTGTTTGAATTTATTGACTGCTCAAGTTCAATGTTCTCCAGTTCTGACTGACTGCTACCTATGACTTATATGGAGTAATTGGACAAAGTGCAATAGTTCAGCCAGAGATTTATGACATCAGTTTGATTACATGTAATCTTATGGGCAGTTCATTTGAGTGCTTGTTTGCCTACTGATAACAGGAGAATACTTGGGCCCTTTATAAGACTGCTTCTGTGTGGCTTTTTTCTGTATGTTGTCCCTAGGTGGTAATTTGGTCTATCAAAAGACTCTGAGAAGAAACACTAGCGCATCAGAGTGTCATATGTAAATGACTAACCCTGTGATTGATTGATATATATATCAAAAGAATATAAATATTAATTCCCTTTTCCAATAACCATCCCCTCATAACTCCTCCTTACCTTGACTCCGCCTCCTTAGTATAAAAGCCCCACCCCGCTCCTTCCTCACACTCTCTCCTGTCATGATAACTGTTAAGAAGAAGAATAAAGACAATAAATATATTTAATAGAAAAGAAATGACTTCTATGAGTTATTGGGCTTGATCCTTGAACCTACGTAACAAAATTGGTAGCAGAGGTCGGTTTTATGCCCATAACTCTGAAACATGACTGAAAGCAAAAAGAGAATGAATACCAGAGAACATTCAAAATTAATGGCAGTGCAGCTGCCACCACCCGAAGCAATCCCAGAGGGAACAACAAAAGAAAGAAAACCAGCACTAAATTCCAAAACTACGCCAGAAAACAATGACAGGAGAATCAAAGAAGAGATGGATGCCACAGCAGATTCAAATGAACTGAGAAAAAACATATTAAAAATACTAAACTCACCTACCGACAACAAAGAACTCATCAAAAACCTTAAACAACTAATTGAAGAACACAAAGCCGCAGATGAAACTCAAAAATTAAACATGAAAACCACAGAAACCACCCCGGTGAGAAATGAACCAAACGACAATGGCCAGTATGAAAATGGCGGGAAAATTTTGGCGCCCATTTTCGAACGGCGGCCATCTTTAATTGAACAAACAACAAAGATGGCTGACCGTATACTAATGGATGACCCGAATCCAAAATGGCCGACACAGACTCAAACCTATTTAAAAATAAAAGAAATAAAAACAATACCTCACTCACAAAATCAACCCACTGAAGCCAAAATAGATAACGCTATTAAAACTCTAACCACGGCTTTTGGATCGGAACTAAAATTACCACTACATTACCCTAACACACTAAAAATGTCTGGAGATATTACAGACATTGAAGAAAAAATAAACAAACACTATACAAAGGGCACAGACATCTACCCAGACGATCCATCGATGATCCAGAGGACGACTCGATTCCCATCTGACCATAGCTAGCATCTAACCACGGCTTTTGAATCGGAACTAAAATTACCACTACATTACCCTAACACACTAAAAATGTCTGGAGATATTACAGACATTGAAGAAAAAATAAACAAACACTATACAAAGGACTGCTTTCCTATGATTCAGAATCATGGACAGCTGCTCTCAATAAATAACACCTCACATAGCTCAGGGACTTTACCCATCAACTTCCCTATTTTAAAATTAGATGGAATCAATTTCCAAGAATGGAGTCAACAACTCCAAGTCACTTTTCTGAGAGAAAACTTACTTTTCATGATTACTGACCCTCCCAAAAAACCTTGGACACTTGAATTGGACTGCCTACATCACAAAGCATTTTACCTACTTATAGCTAGTATTTCTCCCAGTATTTCCCCTAGTATTAACCATTATTTAACTGTACCAAAACTAATACAATGTATGTTTGACCTATTCTACAGCAAAAGTGTGGCAACAACAACTCGAATCTCTAGAAATTTCCATTCGGTTAGAGCAGGGACTTAAATGAGCGAATACATATTGAATTTAAAGGCTACCAGGGCAGATTTATTACAGAGAGGAGAAATTATAACAAAAGAAAGTATGAAGAGCATTATTATAAATTCACTAGACCCTAGCTGGGATAATTTCATAGCTCAACTAGACAGTATTACAATAGGGCATCTATCAATAGAGACACTAACAAACAAATTAATTGCCGAAGATAATTTAAGAAAAGATAGATCACTACACCACAGAAATAGTAGAATTATTAAAAGGATAGAATCCCATAGCAGAGATAGGGACATGCCTGAATGCTACATATGTGGCTCCAAGAGTCATTACAAAAGAGATTGTCCAAAAAACGTTAGAGGAAGAGATCATTACCAAAATAGAGACAGACAAGAAAATAGACATAGACACTCAGATTACAGATACATATGTAATCCCATCCCAAGGGATAAGAGAAAATACAGAGATAATTCCAAAGAAAATCAGTCAGGAACTCTTTACGGGCTAGGGAATCAGAAATTCTACATCAATCCAATAAAAAAGGAGAATCATTGGCTTATAGATTCAGGAGCCACTAATCAAACTACTTATGACAGGAGATTGCTCACATCTTTTACAAAAGAAAAGTTTATAATTAAAGTAGACAATCAAAATAATGTTTTGGTAACTGGGAAAGGGAACATACATATTATACATGGGATAGGTGAAATAGAGGAGGTACTTCTTGTCCCCAAAATACCCCATAACATACTTGCAGCATTGAAACTGAGCAGAGATTTAGGCATAGAAATCATCATTAAAGAAGGGAAGGTATACATAACAAAAGATGGTATGAGTGTTTGGACAAAGTCCTTAAGTCAGTGGGTTTCACAGCCACATTAGCAGATAATTGCTTCTTTATTAAGAAGACAGATGACTCTATTGAATATGTGCTTATTTATGTAGACGATATGTATTTTAGCGACAAAAAATGTAAATATGACAAATTTGCTAATGACCTAGGTAAACATTTCTTTTTAAAGGCTTTGGATAAAATAAGCAAATATCTTGGGGTGCAAATTACAAAAACAGAAAAAGGTTTTAGCCTATCTCAAAAAGAAAAAAATCATAGATCTTTTACACATATGTAATATGCTCAATGCTAAATCTAGTGAAACTCCTATGCAACAAGACTTCTTAAAAATATGTATATATAAAGACAGTAAATATATTTAATAGAAAAGAAATGACTTCTATGAGTTATTGGGCTTGATCCTTGAACCTACATAACACAGAGAAAGTTGACAAAAAGAGAGCCTGGCCAAGCTCAGTTTCAAGTGCATACTATAAGTATAAGAGTGGTGAAACACAATTACATCTCTCTTATTACAGTAGGCAAGCAGCCTTGTTTAGGGAAGCTGACTCCCTGTTGAGGCACAGACAGCAGATGACCTGGTGGAATTGAGTGAGGAGTGAAGAGTGGGCTGGGTTTAGAGTCTTTACACAAAACTACACAATTTGTTTTCAAGGCCAGAAAGAATGGATATTCCAAACAAAGTAGCCACAGAAAACATCCAAATTCCCATAAGGAAAGAAAGGTGTGTGTGGGGGGGAATAGTTTTCATCCTTTTAAAATACAAAGGCAGATATCTATGCAAAACTAAAATGAAGCAATAAAATTCTTTCAAAATTAATAATATAATCATTCCTTTTGAGTGGAGTTCCAGTGTAAATAACTTATTTTCACAACAGAAAAAGGACCACTAAGCTGCCATCTTCCTTGGGGCAAAAGTGAAAGTGTTTCATGTTTCCACAATAGTGTGTGTGTGTGAGAAAGAGAAAATAATACAGAAAATGTGATGTTAAAAGCAGAGGTGTCCCAGTGACAAGAAAAGATGGAAAACTGACCCCTTCAATTCTTCTTCTTCAAGAGTAACAACCCACTGGATTCTCAAATGGCAAAACACAACCATTTGAGAGCCTTCTAGGGAAATTCCAAAATGCTCCCATTCAAATCTGGGTGCTAAGGTGTCAAAAACAAATAACAACAACAACAAATCCCACAGCTTCTGGCAGCAAAGTCAACCGTTCATCATCAGAGCAAAAAAACACCTTGCTGATCAGGATACCATTTCTGGAGGACTCCGCTACCATGACCACTTTGAATGACACTTTGCTTATGTAGTTACTCATAACATATATAGTTAATCTGTTGATTCTCTGCAGCGATTGGGACAATGGCTTTTCATGTGTCAGTTCTTCAAGGTGAGTTAATCTCAATTCTTCAAGCAGAATTGACCTGATTCATTTGTCCTAAGAAAACCTGCTGGTAATCCCCCGTTTCTGAGAGATCTTGTTTTATTTATTTATTAAACTTATATTGCCATCCATTTCGCCTGAGTGCAACTCTAGCAGCTTACAACCATAAACAAGACAAAATATTAAAACAATAAATGTTAAACACTAAGATTGATTTAAAATTGACAAGATGGGAAGGAAGGGAGCAAGATGCGCATGGAGAGGAGGTGGGGACCTATTTTAGTCCATTAATCACTTCAGAATGACATCCCCCCCCCCAACTGGGTATCCAGGCCTTCAGGCCCTTTTGGAAGGCAAAAAGGGTGGGTTCAAATTGCACACTGAAGGAGCACGATGTTTTCAGAGGACAGGAACCACGACAAAAAATATGGCTCATCTCTTGGATCCCACCTGTGAAATTCTTTGACTGATGGGGTCTGCAGCATACCACCCTCTGCCAGCAAGGATGGGGTAGCCATTCCCATTGGGGTAAGACAAATATCCTGGATTCATGGCATGAAGGGCTTTAAAGTTAAAAACCAACACTTTGAATTGAACCTAGATGCAAACTGACATCTATTGCAGCTCATAGAACAATGGTGTAACATGGGCCACTCCAAGAGCCCTAAGAATTGTTCACATACATGCTTTCTGTACCAGTTGTAGCCTCATGTAGAGTCCAAGTGTGAGATGACCAGGGCTTGAAGGGTTGAGCCCAGAGGCTCCTATCTAGGAGTGAGAGCAATTGGCACACAAAACAGCACAAAGGCTTTCCTAGTCATCGCTACCATCTGCTCTTTGAGCAGGAGATCCAGGAGGTCCAGGAGAACACCCAAGATGTTAAAGTCCCAGATCCCAAAGCTCTACACATCCATAGCCACTCAGTCTTAGCATGGTTCAGCCAAAGCCTGTTGTCCCCTTGCTTGTGGCCTTAATCCCACGGCCTCCAACCCCCCAATCAAGTGGCTAGTATGATTATGCTTATTGCCACTACGATGTGGTAGAAGCTCTTGTGGTTTTAATATTGTTGATTTTAATATGGAGTCACTATGCACGAGTTTGGCAGCCACATCAATCTATTTAATAAATAAATAAAATGATGTGATGTAGTCAAGCAATGAACATCTGCAAGTAACGCAAGCTCAGAGAGCAGCAACGATTCCACATTTATTTGCAATCCATCTCACATCTGTTACCCTGAGTTTCTTAACCAAAAACATTAAAAACTCAAAAACAATATAAATGATTAGAAATGCAACAAAAGCAATAATTTAGAACAATAAAGACTATTTGAAAAATCAATAAAAATACAATGTGTGAAAGAGTACAGTCAGTTTTCCTAGCGATGCAATCCACCCTATAGGCCAGTGATTGCGAAACTTTTCGGTATCAACTCCCGAAAAGGTTGCACGGAAACATCGCACATGCATGCTCTCATCACAACCGCACTCCAGAAAAACTTCCGGGTTGTAGTGCGTATGAATACCCAACAATCAGCAGGCCAGTTTTCAGCACTGCAACACACACAAAGGGATTGCACTCTGGAAAAGCCAAACTTCCAGGCTCTGGCATGCATGTGTACCTGACAATCATCTGGCCGGCATGCATGCGCACACCGGTTTTTGGCACTGCCACGCACGTGAAACCCAGAAGGCAAACAGACAAGGCCATGCATGCCGGATGACATGGCTTCACGTGCCACTTTGTGCATGCTTGCCATAGGTTCGCCATCATGGTTATAGGCTCTACACCACTGTTACGGGATCCTCATGCCAGTTGGGAAAGCCTAATCTTGATATTTTTAAGAAGAATCAAGCAAGCACCTGATTCCTGTGCATACTTTCATGGTAAGTATCCCTTCACCACTATACCAGTCTGGTATAGTGGTAAAGGCACCTGGCTAGAAACTAGAAGACCGTCAGTTCTAATCCTGCCTTAGGCACAAAGCCAGCTGGGTGATGTTGAGCCAATCATCCTCTCTCAGCCCTAAAAACCAGATAATAACAAGCAAGTTCTGAAATTTTGCCAAGAAAATTTCAGGGACTAGATTGGGCAATTGCCAGGACTTAACAATGACTTGAAGGTGCACAAATATCACTTTGTCCAAGCATTCCCATTCTTGCAACAGTACTTGCATTTGTTGGAATATCTGGTTTATCCTCAGAATGAATAAGCTTAGAACAAATTATGAAACTGTTAGAGAACCAGATGGAAGAGATTGACAGGATTCCTTCATTAGAAAGTAGAGTGCCCCCACCCCTTCCCAACCTTACAATATCATCAAAGTATATTTTTCTGTCAAATATCTAAATACTGTAGTGTCAGCTACAAAAAAAGGCAAAAATCATTAAGTGATTATTCTCCTGAAATAGAGATGCTGCTATGAGAATTTTTTCACTGATTATTTTCTATTGTACTGAAGTTATAAAAAGTGTTATAGGTAATATAAATAAACACCTTCTGCTTTTGAAATTGGAATGCATGAGATCCTAAGAATTACAGTGAGATAAGTGGGATTGGCAACATATAGCTTTGTCTTCCCACATTGGATACCTCTGTAGAAATATAGCCTCCAAGGCAATATTAGAAACTGCAGAAGTCTAAAATGTCAGCTTTCAGTTAAACCAGAAGGTCTCTAGGAACCGTGGATTTAAATCCAGATTTTTCTTAGGGGGAAGGGGGTAGCACAAGAGACTCTCTCTTTTGGACAAGTTCTTTGATGGCTATGTACCCATCACCCTAAGTCTCAAATGGCAGATCTAATGGAATGAGACAGCTGATAGAACAGGAGGAATGTAATTAGGCCTCAATTAGCCACATCGGCCTACCAGATAATTGGAAAAAAAATAAGAGTAGACACCCACTCTGAATCCCCTGCTTCAGGCACCCTTTTTCTGCCCAGGCTTTCTGTCGGTCTGTATAAGAATCATTTTAGGGACAGAGGCACACAGTGTCACAAACAGGCCTCTTGAAAGGCCTATTGCTTTCACCGAAGTTTTAGATGACCTGTACTACTTTTAAAAGTGATTTAAAGCAGACATGTTGAATCACTTTGCCTTCTCCATTGCGTCAATCAATATTTCCAATAACTTTAGGGTTTGGAGAAGAGGCTTCTCTACAAGCCTAGCCCATGTACTAAAGCAGGGGTTCTCAAACTTTTTAAACAGGAGGCCACTTCATGGTCCCCAGATTGTGTGTGTGCAAGGGGGTGGGCAGACCAGCTGGGTGGGCGTGGCTAGGTGGGCATGTGACTGGGTGGGCATGGCCAATTTAGCAATCCATTTTGCCAATTTAGCAGTGCATTAAACAGTACACACAATACTGTTTTGTTTTGCTCCTGGGTGTGTTTTATTTGCTTTTGTTTGAATGTTGCATTTTTGTTGACTTCTTTTTACTTCTTGTTTAGGAGTCTAGTGGCTCACTTCAGGAAACTCAGCAATTCTTCTCAGCAATTCTTCTCAGTCCCAAGGACCCCTTTTTCTCTCTTTCTCTGTTTCTCTCTCCCTCTCTCCCTCCCTTCCTTTCTCTCTCTCCTCCCCTCTCCTTTCCACTATTTGAGCCCCTCTGGAGAAATTAAGATTTCAAGTACAACTAAACTTTAAGAACAAATGGGGGTGTGGAACAGAAACCAGGACATGGAATGCTTGGTGGGTACAGAGATAAGACTGACTCCTGGGGCATCTTCTGCAGGACCCCCTTCAATCCTGGCAGTGTCCTGAGATATTTCATTGAATTTCATTCCATTCCACTCCACTCCATTCCATTCCATTCCATTTCCATTTCCATTTCCATTTCCATTTCCATTTCCATTCCAATTCCCATTCCTATTCCCACTCCATCCCATACTATTGCTATTGCTATTGCTATTGCTATTGCTATTGCTATTGCTATTGCTATTGCTATTGCTATTGCTATTGCTATTGCTATTGCTATTCCATCCCATCCCATCCCATCCTATTTCTATTCCTGTTCCTGTTCCTGTTCCTATTCTCATTCTCATTTCCATTCCATTCTCTTCTATTTCCATTCCATCGCAGTGGTCCCAATCTGCTTTTGGAGTCTTTCTGGCTATCCTGGAGTTTCCTCCACGCATGATGAACATGTGCAACAGGCTCCAGCAAGGGGTCTGTGTGCCTGGCAGGCAGGATCAGACTGGGCAGGCATCACTCAGAGCAGATCTGGCGAGGAAGCCCCAAGACGGGGGTTCACTGGTGCTGATCCGCCAGCCAGCCCTTCCTCCCTCCTGCTCCTCTTCCAACTGCTGAGCAGGAGAAGGATGGGCAGCCAAGCAGTGGCGGTGGCAGCAGGGGAAATTCCCCAGTTCCCAGAAGCCTTCCACCAGCCAAAAACGGGATGTGCAGAGGCACCCCAGAGCATATCCATGTCCCATTTTTGGCCTTCCCACCCTCCAGAAATCTTCTGCCTCCACCCCTCTGAGAGCCTCCAGTTGCTCTCTGCCTTACCTTCCACTTCCAGCTCGCGAAGGTAAATCCTGCGCTTGGCTGAAGGGTGGGTGGGACAATGTGGGTGGGGCAGCCTCATGGTCCCTCATGGGCTGGATTAATGGCTTCAGCAGGCCGTATCTGGCCCACAGGCCATAGTTTGAGGATGCCTGTACTAAAGCCTCTGTGGGCAACTAAGTGCATAGATCAAGTTTGCAAGGCAATATGAAATGCTTTGATAAGGCAAATTATATATTTACTAAATTGCCAGTTAATAACAGGAATAACAGGAATAAAAGGAAAGGAAAAAAATTAATAGCAAAGAATTATAAGTAGTTAGATATTATATTGTTGTTAAGTCATGTCTGACTCTTCATGACCCCATGGACCATAGCATGGCAGGCTCCCCTATTCTCACTGCCCCCCAGAGTTTGCCGAAATTCATGGCACTATCTAATTATCTCATCCTCTGCCATCCTTTTTTCATTTTGCCTTTAATCTTTCCCAACATCAGCGTCTTCTCCAATGACGCATCTCTCCTTATTTGGTGGCCAAAGTATTTGAGCTTCAGTTTCAGTATCTTCCCTTCCAAAGATAGTGAGGGTTGATTTCTTTAGGATTGACTGATCTGATCTCCTTGTAGTCCAAGGGACTCTCAAGAGTCTTCTCTAACACCACAATTCGAAAGCATCAATTTTCCAACTTTAGCCTTCCTTATGGTTCACATCTCACAGCCATACATTACTACTGGGAAAACCATAGCTTTGACTATACAGACCTTTGTCAGCAAGGTGATGTATCTCCGTTTTAATGTGATGTCTAGGTTTCTCATAGCTTTCCTCCCAAGAAGCAAATGTCTTTTAATTTCATGATTGCAGTTGCCATTTTGCAGTGATCTTGGAACCCATGAAAATAAAATCTGCTTCCATTTCTTCCCTTTTTATTTGCCAGGAAGTGATGCCATAATCTTAGGGTTTTTTTAAAATTTCAAAACAACTTTTCTACTCTCCTCTTTCAGCATTATCAAGAGGCTCTTTAGTTCCTCTTCACTTTCTGCCATTAGAGTGGTACCATCTCCATATTTGCAGTTGTTGATTTCTCCAGGCAATCTTAATTCCAGCTTGTGATTCATCCTGCCTGGCATTTTATATGATATATTCTGCATATAAGTTAAATAAGCAGGGTGACAATGCACAGCCTTGTCCTGTTGCTTTCTCTATTTTGAATCAATCAGTTGTTCCATGTCTGATTCTATCTGTTGCTTCTTGGCCTACATACAGGTTTTTCAGGAGACAGATAAGGTGGTCTGGTAAAGAACTTGCCACAGTTTGGCAAGTTTGGCACAGTTTGTTGTGATCTACACAATCATAGGCTTTAGCATAGTCAATGAAGCAGATGTTTTTCAGGAACTCCCTTGATTTCTCTATAATCCAGCAAATTTGATCTTTAATTCATCTGCAACTTCAAAACTGGTAATTTTTGATTCACATACTGCTAAAGTCTAGCTTGTAGGGTTTTGAGTGTGACCTTGCTGGTATGTGAAACAATAGGGTAAGTATGGTAAGATATTGTATTATTGTACTATTTATGTGATTCCTATTGCTCTTGAGACATTTGATAAGGATGACCCAGGAAACTTGGAAGCATCCTTAGGTTCTTAGGCTGGAAGACTAGAAATTGGCAACCTAGGTTGAATGCATGTTGCAGACAGAACTCTCCCCTGTTTCATCACTTTTGCAGTATTTGAGCTTTCTCCTTTCCTAAATCTGAAAAATCATCCCTCTTTCAGGTACAATGTATTTACATAGATGCTGTTTTTTCCCTTCTTGCTTGCATCAGTGTCATTCTTCTTGCAGAACCTGGGAATCAGTCTATTTCTAGAAATTGGGAAATATTTATACAACTGACCTTTTCTATGTGACCTTTCTTTGGGGTTGATTCACCATTAATCTTCTGCCAGAGTTCCTAAATTGGTACATTAGTTCTTCCCACTTCTTCTTTTAAAGTTGTTGATCAATTTTCCACAATAATCTACACAATTGTGTGGAGCTAGCAATGGAAAGCATAATATGAAAAGAAAAGACTCAATAGCAATGATACAGCTTATAATATATAGGCATGTAAGTAATTTATTGATCCAGGACTAAATGTCACCATCATTCTCCTCCTGTTCCCATAATATTGAGAAAATTATATTACAGACAACATGGGTTGATTTGCAACTTATCTGATTGGCTTGTTAAACACACAACAAGCCTGCAAAGCATTTTGAGATCCTAGAGCACTTTCCTCCCCATTTCCACTTTGCAATAAGTTCCATTCAGTCCTCTAAGACTGACTTCTAGAGGATTGCAACTTGAAAGAACGATAGTCTTCAAGCAACAGAACTGAAATCAGCCAAGAATAACTCAAGCGTCCTATAAACATTAAAATATTCACTCCCCAACTTTAATCTATTTGTAGAAATAGCATTGTCGGCTCAACAGATGGAGGTGGGGGGTGGGGTAAAAAAAGACTTTTGATATCTTCTTCATGTTTAATTTGGCTGCCTACTGCACTGTGGGCGACTTTCTAAGCACGCATATGTCATCTTTGTTTGTGGCTGTTCTTGGAACCTTAAAGACGTCAAATCTGTGGACTTGCTTGCTTGCCAAATGACTACTTTCACAATTGACTCTCAGTTTTCGACATCTCTTCAGGGAGGAGCTGTCATGTGTTGTTTCTAGCTGAGCTTGAAACTAATGATCTTCCCACCCAAACATTCCTCCTTCCTACACTTTGGATTAGCTGAAAAGCACTGTCACTTTCAAAGTGTGTGAGCTGAGAGGCCTCTCACTTTAAGAGTGTAGGACAAAGTTTTGAAAAAAATAGTTTTATCTTATGGAGTGAAAGGACAGTACACTTTTTCACTTTTTCATAATTTCTTTATTTACAAAAACTGAGATATTATTTCAGCTTTCCTCAATTTTATACCCTTGCTAAGTGGAGTGATCTTCAGCTCCCAAATTCCTTGTACATTCTCCAGATTCAAAAGGTTGCATTGTATACAGTATCTATATACTATTAAAGCTTTCATTGTTCTGACCTTTAACTTGGAACAGAAGGGAAGGGAAGGGGATTTCCTATGCTCCCAATGCTTCCACAAGGAAACTCAATGACCAGCAGGAAGTTGGCCCTTTCCTCTCCCACTACCTTTTTTGCCCACCCTTGTTCATTCTGTGTCTCTGTTTGGTAGGAAAGTATCTCTGAAACAATGACCCAACAGGACATCCAATTGTCTAATTTGGTCTAAAAATCTTAGAATTTGATCAGTGCACTTTACTCATCATTTCCTTTTCTATTTTATGTGTGTGTTTTTTAAAAAAACCTTTATTCAGCTAAATGTTTGCTTTGTGAATAGAGGATAGTTTTGCAGTGTGTGCATGCGAAGTGGGTGAAAATGATGACAGAATAATTACTGTCAACCCTTCAACCCAGAATTTTTCTTTTCCACATTAAATCAAGATGTCCACCCAACTGTATTGTACAACAAAAACATTGAGATTGATTTCAAAGCTATCACACTACAGTTTCTTCAACAACAAAAACCAATTTTTAAAAACAGATTAAATATGAAACCAGTAATAAAAACTGAAGCACTTTAATCTTTTTGTGATAAATCACACTCTGTGTTGTGACTTCGGCAAACCCACAAATTAAAAATAGGAAGGACAAGCTGTTCCATAAAAGACAACTTTTTCTGTAAATCAATGAAATATTTTTCCAGCCAACACTTCAGTAGAACCAATCTTATCATTAGGCAGAATTAGCCAGATGCCTCAGGCTGGCTAGATCGGGCAGAAAAACACTGAAGACAGCTGCATGCCAGAGTACATCTAAACAGCATTTCTGTGACAGAAACTTGTCACATGATGATTACCTGATGTCATTGTCATAAAATCAAAAGTGATTTGGAATCTGGTGCATTTGCACTTATTCATTCAGTGTTGCCATTGTTAATTAACTCCCTATGTTACTAAAGTCATAGGATAATGAAATACTGTTAGAAAGATAGATTGATTGCCAGATTTGTTCTCTTATCTGTTCCTGAATGCCTGATGCATTAACCAAGGCTATTTGGGAACTGATGGGGCCAGGGTGACTATTGTTAATCATCATAAATAACATCTTACAGCAGCAAAAACATGTGAGCTTCTTTGAAGAAGGTTACAGTACAATCTGTCAATTTTATATTTTTCATTTTATATTTGGTTTAGCCTCTCACATATTATCAAAGCAATCAATTTATCTTCAGTTTTCTAATAATATTCAGTGTACATTCAGTTCAGAATAGGAGCTTTAATACTTCTGTGCATGATTTAGTAGGCAGAGTGAGATTCTATAAGTTAACAAGGAATCCTGATTTTTTTAAAAAAATAATCATCATGAAGGAAGGACTGAGACAATGATGCAGAGGTGGGGGGTTGATTCTTTCTATCCCAGTGTGGTTCTGATGAAAATTGCTCCTGGATACTCTGACTACTACTCATGATACTAGCCTAGTCCTATACAGACTAATTGCAGCTTTGAGGCATTTTTCATGTGACCTATGAAGAAACAGAAACTGTGAACACCCACTTCCCACATGACACAATTTTGATCAGGCTCTTTTCAAATGGTTATTTAAATGGGGAAAAATAATCAACTGTCTACTTAAATCTTTTGCACTACGTACAAGCAGCACAACTGCTGTCCACCATTAAGACTTTCCATTTCATTTTCATTCAGCCCATTGTATTTTAATGTCGTACTTGGTTGTGCTCAGAACTGTTGACAATTAGCAAATCTGGCAATAGAACTGAGAATACTTGCAGTACAAGAGAAGGGACCATTATTTCTGCTGATCAAGTATGTAATGTAGAGTTGCTTCTGATCTGGATTTGTTGCTTTATTCCCTACTGATGCCAACGGCCAGGAACATTTTTTGCCAACTTCACTGAGTAAACCAGCTGTGACCTGTCCTCTTCTCTTCCCACTGTTCAGCATGCATCATTAACCTCCAGCAACAATTACTTTAATGTCCTTGAAGACATCATGAAGGCTTCACTTGGTTCAGCATGCAATTATGGAATTGCAGGCTGAAATACGGCAATAGGCCAGATCGCTCCAATTCTCCTATGATTGTACTGTCTATTTAAATCTTTTGCATTATGCACAAGCAGCACAACTGTTGTCCACCATTAAGGCTTTCCCTTTTATTAAGAAATTGTGAAGTCTTGGAGGAAGTGGCTCTGTGGCAGGTATGGTATTGCTTACTCCAAGGCTAATGGAGCACTCTCCAGGATGCTGCAAACTTTGTTTTGTCTTATTTTATTCCATCTAGAATAATCTAAATATCTTTATTTTAAAATTTCCTTTTTTCTTACCTCTCTTTATTCCATTTTTCTTCCTATGCCATGTCTTTTATAGTATAAACTTTACTTAGGGACAATCTCTTAAAGCAGGAATTAAAACTGAGCTGTTTTGGCTGGAAAAAAAAAGATAGAAAATGATCTCTATTCACGTCAGAAGCACCTTCAAATTATAGACACACAACATTCAACAGTGAGCAAATAAGAGAGATATAAAATAAAAATACAGCCCATCTAAAAAGTATATTAAAAAGTAAGATTAAAATTAAATTGCCATTTGCCTAGTATTGCACATTGACTGCATTTTCTCTCCCCAGCATGAGGTCTTCCTCCGTTCATGTAGACATTGTATACACCGTAGCATATGTGAGATGAATTGTTTGTCTCTACAGTCCCAGAATATAATAACAACAACAACAACAACAGTTGGATGACAGATTAAATGGATGGAAAACCAAAGCTCTGCATAGACAGCATTTGAAAAACATTGAAGGAAAGTGTGATAACAACTTGACATGGACATGGTTTAAGAGAGGAACCATCAAGAAAGAAATGGAAGGTTTAATACTTGCTGCTCAAGAACAAGCACTACAAACTAATGCCATGAAAGCAAAGATACAAAAATGCATTGACAATCCAAACAATGACAAAGTTGAAACTGTTTCACACTTAATATGTGAATGCAGCAAAATCACACAAACCGATTACAAGGTTAGACATGATCCAGTTGCTAAATTAATTAATTAATTTAAATTAATGCATATTGTTTACATAACTAGTCATTATGTAAACAATACGCATCTGAAAAGTCATCGGAGTACAAAGTGGAAATAGTTATTGAAAATGAGACAGTGAAGATCTTGTGGGATTTTTGAATACAGATAGATCGTCATTTGGAACATAACACACCAGATATTACGTTTGTTGAAGGCCGAAGTATACAATTTATTGATATCACTGTACCAGGAGATGCCAAAGTTGAAGAAAAAGATCTGGAAAAAAATCACGAAATATTGCGACCTGGTGATCGAAACTACATGGCTATGGATGAAACATGTAACAGTGAAACTGCAAAAAACTGCACTACTTGGAATATCATATATTTTAAGAAGATATTTGGTCCATACCTAAGACGCTGGCAACAGGCCGTATCAACCATTAACACCAGTCAATCGCATTTGTGACACATTTTTAAATGTTCACCTGACTTAATTTCATGTTTAATGAATAAAAGAGATAATGAAAATAATAACAATTTCTGTCACCAAACAGGCAGGTAGGTCTCTTTCCTCCCCCCCTCCCTGGCAATTCCTGATCCTGCCTTTCTACTACCAAACAGGCAGTTAGGCCTCTTTCCTAGATGTGGAAATGCAACATCTAGAAATATTGGCTAAAAAGAAAACAAGTAATGATGAACAAGCTGCAGAAACTTCTCCAACACTTCAACAAACTGACCAGCCAGTGGAAGAACAACATACAGGATGAAAATCCTCCTATGCAACAACTTGAAAGTGTAGAGCTAAGTGATCTAGCAAAAATGCTGAAAGAAAAGATTGAAAACCACATCAAAGAAAACAAAGAAAGAAAAAGACTACCTACCATTCGTGAAGTGCATAGCAAACAAGTGAAAGATCTGTTAACTGCCATGAACAGCATTTTAACGTCCATCCAGTGTCTCATCCAGCACACCATATGAAACCAACCAACTAATGTACAGCACAGCCACCATTATAACTGCAGAACTGGGTTATAAAATGCCAAAGAAGAAACTTGCTGGAACACTAAAGTGGAAAATTCGACTTGAAAATAAAATAAAAAAACTATGAGGGGATGTCAGCTATCTGAAGTACTTGAAAGAAGGAAAACTAAAGAACAAAAAGCTGAAAAATAGTTTACACAAAAAATACAACCTGGAGGAAAAAACAATAGCAGAAATCATGCAAGAACTACAGCAACATGTAATAACAACAGCAAAGAAAATTGAAAGATACGATGGATGAATTAAACAATATTGTGAAAATGTCCAATTCAGAAGAAACCAACACCTCTTCTACCAGTCCCTTGATGAAAATCGAGTCCAAACTAATGTTCACCCATATAAAGAAAAAACTTTGAACTTTTGGAAAGAACTGTGGGAAAACCCAGTGGAACACAACAAAACTGCCTCCTGGATCAAAGATATTCAACAACAAACAACACGAAACAAAATGGAAAATACTGTAATAACAACTGACATGGTTGCAAAACAAGCAAAGAAGGTCAAGAACTGGAGTGCACCTGGCCTGAACAAACTGCAAGGATACTAGCTAAAACACCTAACCAGCCTCCATCATCGCATGGGTACTCAATTTAATCAAATGCTTCAAAATGAAGCAAGCGAAGAATGATTAACAGCTGATCAAACATACTTGATAGTGAAAGATCCAAAAAAGAGCACAGAGCCAAGCAACTATCACCCAATTACTTGTCTGCAAACAATGTTCAAACTTTTTACAAGAATACTGGCAAATTCAGTATTCAATCATCTGATGGAAAACAGTTTGTATCCAGTAGAACAAAAAGGATATAAAAAATCAAGAGGAACAAAAGATGATCTGCTCATTGACAAAATGGTACTAAAAATGCAAAATGAAGAAAAACAAATTTAAATATGGCATGGATTGATTACAAGAAGGCATTTGACTCATTACCCCACAGCTGGATTAATATCTGTCTGGAAAACTTTGGAATCAGCAAAAATATTTGTACATTTTTGAAAGCAAATATGCAAAAATGGAAAACAGTTCTAACAGCAAATGGAGAGAACATTGGTGACAAGGTATTTTCCAGGGGGACTCACATTCACCAGTACTGTTCAACAGCGCATTAATTCCACTGACAATAATCCTACGAAACACAAAACTGGGATACCAAATCTCAAGCCAACATGGCAAGATAAACCATCTACTATACATGGATGACTTTAAAATGTATGTGAAAAGACCCACTTAACAAATCAATACTCAACACAGTTCAACTGTTCAGCAGCGATATCAAAATGAACTTTGGACTTGAAAAATGTGCTATATTATCCATGCAGTGAAGAAAAATGGAAAAAAATAGAAGGAATAGAATTGGGAAATGGAAACATAGTGAAAGCATTAGCAAAGGATGATGGTTACAAATACCTAGGCATATT
The DNA here is from genome assembly GCA_038048745.1 of Coluber constrictor foxii. Classification (NCBI taxonomy): domain Eukaryota; kingdom Metazoa; phylum Chordata; class Lepidosauria; order Squamata; family Colubridae; genus Coluber; species Coluber constrictor. Next base: position 81,583,287 of record CM075961.1, read on the forward strand.
GGAAGCAGATAATGTCTTGAATAGAAAAATCAAAGAGTCAATGCAAAAGGAACACATCAGGAGGGTCCGCAAAATATTAAAATCAAAGCTGAATGCTGAAAACATAATTAAAGCCATTAATACATGTGCAGTTCCAGTGATATGCTACTCAGCTGGAATCATCAACTGGACTTTCGCTGAACTGAAAAACCTGGACCGGAAAACGCACAAACTTTTGAATATGTACCATGCTTTACATCCACAAAGTAACATCGACAGGTTGTACCTTCCAAGAAAAATAGGGGGCAGAGGACTACTGCAAATCCATCAAACTGTAGAAGAAAAATGAAATTTGAATGATTATGTGAACCAAAGTTCAGGAAAATTGTTGCAGGCTGTGAAAATGGAGAATATTATAAAAACAACAGAAACAAAGGCAGAATATAAAGAAAACCAGCTGGATGACAGATTAAATAGATGGAAAACCAAAGCTTTGCATGGATAGAACTTAAAAAAACATTGAAGGAAAATGTGATGACAACCTTACATGGGCATGGCTTAAGATGGGAATTATCAAGAAAGAAACAGAAGATTTAATACTCACTGCTCAAGAACAAGCACTGTAAACTAATGCCATGACAGCGAAGATACAAAAATCCACTGACAATCCAAATTGCCGACTTTGCAACAACAAAGTCAAAACTGTTTCACATTTAATATGTGAATGCAGCAAAATTGTGCAAACAAAGCTAGACAAAATTGAGTTGCTAAATCAATCCACTGGTCTTATGTAACAAATATGACTTAGCTGTATCCAAAAAGTCATGGGAACATAAAGTGGAAAAAGTTATAGAAAATGAGATGGTGAAGATCTTGTGGGACTTTCGAATACCGATGGATCATCATTTGGAACATAACACACCAGATATAATGGTTGTCGAGGGCCAAAGCATACAGTTTATTGATATTGCTGTACCAGGAGACACCAGAGTTGAAGAAAAGAAACTGGAAAAAAATTATGAAATATCATGACCAGGCCATCAAACCTACACGGCTATTGAAGAAACATGTAACTGTGATACTCATTGTCATCGGGGCACTTGGTACCATGTCCAAGAATTTTACAAAACGCATCAAGAAATTGTAGCTTCCTGCAATAACACCAGCAGAACTGTGCAACTCGGAACAACATATATTTTAAGAAGCTACTTGGTTCATACCTAGGATGCTGGCAGCAACCTGTATCAACCATTAGCACCAGTCAATCATATTTGTGGCACATTTTTGAATGTTCAGTTGACTGAGTTTCATGTTTAATGAATAAAGTAAACAATAATAATAATAGCCTTTCTTGTCATTGTACATCATGTATACAATGAAATTAGTTTAGCCTCTACTGATGCAATCCATAACAGAAAATACAAGACAAAACATTTCCCAATTTATACAAGTAATTGGGAGGGAAAAAAATAGTCAATATCTTGTATTGGAAGCCCCATTTTCTTAGATTGTCCTTTAATTTTCCTACCCAAAGTGCAATCTATTTAGTGATTTTCATTCAAGGCAAGATTATTCTTGACCAGGCGACAATTGCCTGGTAACTCCTTACTCATCTTCCATTGTTCCAGGGTGGTCTGAGGCAGCTGATTGTTAGGAAGGGTGGGAGTTTTGAAGAAACTGATCTTCAATCTTAGTCTTAGTCTTGGAAGTTGATGACCATATAATAGGTGTGTTTCTACAGACATTGTTTTAATCCATTCTTTCTATGTAGCCCTTCCCGGGTAGAATTTTGGAAGGGGATACCACTTGATAATATACATTTTGTATTTGGTCCAGTTGCAGACACCTCCATGACCAGTCTTGCTGTTTCATTTAGGGCCACCTGTTTTACATGTTTTGATCTATACCAAATAGAGCTAGCATATTCACCCACAATGTACATAGGACTAATGTGGAAGTTCTTAATGTGTGCAGTTGGGTGCCCCATCTTGTGCTCAGTTATTTTTCTCAGGATGTTGTTCCTAGAAAATATTTTCTGTTTGAGGTTAAAACAGTGATTCCAGAGATACTCTCAGATACTTTGGAGTAGCACAATGTTCTAGGCCAGTGATGGCTAACCGTTTTGCCATCACATGCCGAAAGTGGGGGGAGAACGGGAGGATTGCACGCATGTGTGCCCACACCCATAATTCTATGCACCCCGCTCCCCCATGCATGCGTGTGTGACCCCCTGCACTCCCCTTGTTTTTGGCACAAGATGGCACGGTGCACCCGGTAGGCCCATTTTTCACCCTCCCCAGGCTCCAGAGCTGAAAAAGCATGTTTCCATTTATTTTCATGTCCCTTTTCAAAATCAACATATATTGGTGTGCACTTTTGGAAGAGAGAATTACAACATATAGTTCAGAGCACGGCGAGAAGAATAACTGTATTCTGTTCCACATAGTAGGCTGGGAAGTGTGAATTAGATCAGTTTCACTTTAAAATGATTGTTTTATGATTGTTTGTCACCCAGATTCACTTGTCAGATGGGCAGCAATAGAAACTGAATAAATAAATAAAAATGGGTTTTTTTTAAAAAAAATCTACCATCCTTAATCTTGAGTATTTATATTGTTGAGCTAAATAACTAAATAAATTTACATCCCTTTGGGGAGTGGGAGAAATCAAGAGCATTTAGGCAAGGGCACTGAAGTTAGGATTTATTTTCTTCCCACATCCTCACCAAATATGGACAAGGTTGTTACAGATGTGAGAGGCTTGTGGGTGGCACTGCATTTGTGAAAATACCATCACATATCAAACAGCCTGCTTGAAAAATGTGAAAAAAAGCAATAATCACAACACTACAATTTTTTGTCTTAATTTTGGTGAACAGTAGGCATTTTATAACATACAAACAGCTAAAAATGCTCAAGATTAACTTCAGCAGATAAACTAAAATAAGACAAAATATAGAACAGGAAAAATAAATTACAAGTTCACATTCATTAACATTGGTTCATAAAATTATTTTGTATATTTTAGTCAATAATATTACAGTCAATAATATTTTAGTCAATAATATTACAGTATTCAAAATATAGGATTTATTTTGTGTTTAGCATTTGGTATGTATATGGGCATATAAGTATGCATCAGACATATGTCTGTCTCTTTGTCTATCTATCTATCTTCTTCTTCATCCTACAGTAACTAAAACACTTCCACCTTCTTCATTTGTTCTTTTATTGGGAACAGTATATGGTTTCAATGATTTAGTGCATTCTTCCATGATTCAGAACATACAGTACATATTGCAAGCACTAACATTAAAATAAGAGCCATTATCTCATAGCAATTCACAGCATCTTCCCAAATCATCTCACTAGCTCACTGCCAAAATCATCATCATCATCATCATCATCAACAACAACATCATCTTACATCCTCCAATGATACCTTAACAGTTCCTAGGTCCTTGTCTAGGACTCGAGCTGCTGAGCTATTAACCAGCCTCAAAGGCTGTGAATCTCACTACAGATTAACCAATAATAATAATAATAATGCAGAGAATATTATTTCAGTGCTTAAACAACCGCAAGGGGGAAAATGAGGAGAAAATGATGGAATATGAATCATAACAAAGAGTCTGTGATGAGTCTCCGGGATCCCAAGGGCGCTATTTTTTTTCAAGAGATGAAGAAGCTTCTTGGATAAGAAGCAAAATGTCTTCAACGAAAAGAAGGTCCAGATTATTGGGAGCAATATGCTCACATTATAAACCACTTAGAGAGGGCGGTAAAGCATTGTAAAGCGGTATATAAGTCTAAGTCAGAGATGGGCTTCAGCCGGTTTAAACCAGTTCAGGTGAACTGGTTGTTAAAATTCTGCCGAGTTCCATGAACCAGCTAATTCCACCACTGGCTGGCCCTGCCCCCACCCAATTTTTGGGCCATTTTTCAGTCATTTTGGGGGCATTTTTGGGGCCATTTTTGGCTGTTTTGGGGCAGCATTTTTGGCCATTTTTCAGCTGGTTTTTGGACTGTTTTTCAAGTGATTTTGGATGCCAAAATGCCCCAAGAATGGCCGAAAATGGCTGGAAAACAGCCCCAAAAATGGCCCCAAAAATGGCCCAAAAATGGCCCCAAAACAACTGAAAAATAGACTTAAAAATGGGCAGGGGTGGGGCCAGCCAGTTGTGGGATTCCAAAATGGCCTGAAAATGGTTAAAAACAGCCCCAAAAAATAGCCCAGAAAGCAGCCTGAAAAATGGCTTGAAAATGGTCTGAAACACAGCCAAAAACCAGCCCAGAATTGGCCCAGAAAAACAGCCTGAAAATGTCCTAGAAAATGTCCTGAAAAAAGCCCAAAAACTGACCTGAAAATGGCCAAAAAATGGTCCAAAAACCAGCTGAAAAAACGGCCAAAATAGAGCCAAAAAACAGGCCAAAAAAATGAAGATTTCAAATCTTCAATTACCTCTCTTGAAGCTGTATAACAATGTGGATTTGAAAGGGGAAGAGGAATTTGTAGCTTGTGTGGGCAAACACTTCAGATATCTCAATACTTCACATCCATTGTGCTTTTTCTGCCCCATTGCAGAAATCTTTTAAACATTTGCTGGCAAACACAAAGTGAGCCTTCATCCCAAAGCATATTCCCCCTTCTGAATTTGGATTATTACACAACCATATGAAATAGTATAAGATCGTACTAATAAGCACAGTAACACCTGGACTATAGCAAAACTTTGTGAAAAAAATTGATATAAATTCCCATACCCCATATATAGATTATGTTGAACAAATGTAATGTCTTTGGGTTGATTTAAAGCCAAGATATGAAAATAAGGAAAACAAGAAAACTTCATCAAAAACTTGAATTGCCATAATTTTATCTTCCTAAAGCCTCCTGCTTCCTTCTTTTCTCCAATTACAATTTCTGTACTAATAAACTTTATGTCCAGTTTTAGAACCAATTCTGAGAAAATAAGTTCGAAAGAGAATCAAAAATCCTTCCACCCACTTGGACCTTTTCCTCATATCAGTACATCTCTTTGGAAAACAGGTTGTGCTTTAAAACACACATCTGTCTCTAGCACATTTAGTTGGACAACAAGTAGACTCTTTAGAAAGAAATCAAAGAAAGGAGGGAGGGAAACCAAGAGATCCTCTCCCAAAAAAGTAATGGGGTGCGGTAGGGAAGCAATCAGTGGTGGGTTTCTACCAGCTCACCTTGGTTCATGCAAACCGATAGTGGCTGCAGTGAAAGGCTCCGCCCACCTGCCCGGATGTCATCATGGACATGAGCGAAGCGAGTGAGTGCACACTCACAGTTCCAAACCAGTAGCGAAGGTAAGTGGAACCCACTACTGGAAGGAATCTTAAGTATCAGTGTAAAAGTCCCTTTTTTTCTAGTGATAACAGTTCTAGGATAAACCAGATCAATAATAATGTCTGTCCATGTATTTCTCATGCTCAGCTATTCCTCGTTATCTGACTATTCCAGAATATAAATAATCTATCAGAACATCTAGCTCAGGGGTATCCAATCTTGGCAGCTTTAAGACATGTGGACTTCAAAACGGGCCAAAAACCGGCTGGGGCCAGCCATTGGTGAGATTATCCCGAACCAGTCCAAACCAGCTGAATCCCACTTCTGCCTTTGAGGCGAGTGGCTGGGAGACAGGGCTGGGTGTGATGAGTGACGTCCAGTTGGCAACGCCACCCCAGTCACATGACTACCCAGCCCACTCTATCCAGCCAGTCATTAGGGTAGAGACATTATTTGAATCCCACCACTGGTCTAAGTGCTATTGCTATTGCTATTGCTAAAAACCATAAAGCCCAGTTGCCTCTTGGGGGGGGGGGAAGCATCTTTGGGACAACCATGACCTGAATGACTGAGAATCTCCATAGATAAATACATGTTTTGTCACTTTTTTTCATCATTGACTGGGTTATAATATGAAGATAGCATAAATCAGAGGTCTCCATACTTGACAACTTTAAGAGTTGAGTATTTCAACTCCCAGAATTCCTCAGTCAACATGACTGGTTGAGGAATTCTGGCAGTTGAAGTCTATCAGACTTAAAAGTTGCCAAGTATAGAGACCCCTGTACAGTTTACTTCCACAGTGCAGCAACACTGAAGTGGCAACAGTTTTACCCAATTTCAATCTTACGGCAGTGATGGGTCCCAGGTTTTAAACTGAAGTATGTTGATTGAAGTGTGTTGATTCAAAAATTGTTGACTATGATGCAACATTTCGCCCAGTTATAAACAATCAGACATGGGAATTGCTGTGTACTGAGCCTGTGCAGGGGAACGAGCCCTCTATGGTAATTGGTTGTAACATTCTGATTCATGATTGGTTGCTGCCTTTGACAGCCGGGTATAAAAAGGCTGTCAAAGGCAGAGTTGGTGTTCGTTGTTACTTTGAAGTTGAATAAATTACTTATTGTAACTGCTGCCTCCCTTGCCTCAGAGCGATGAAAACAATTAATGACTAAATTTAACATTGGCAACGAGGGTGGGATCTGAGCGCTGAGCGGAAGAAGTGAAAAAAAAAGTCTTGAGGCATTTGTTTGCTGAGGGTCTGGCTGAGGTACAAGAAGGTGTCCTTTCTAGTGACAAATAATGGCTTCATCTCACCATTTCCCTCCATTTAATCCGAATAATGAGTCCTGGGACGCATATATGGCTAGATTTGAGTGCTTCCTTATTGCCAATGATTATACTAACTTGTTCCTGGAGAGGAAAAGAGCATATTTCCTAAGCTTTTGTGGAATAGAAATGTTTGATATGGCTATGAACCTAATGGCTCCATAATCCATTCACGTTGGGACATGGGATGACTTTATGACTAAATTGCGGAAGCACTATGCACCGGCTCCCTCGAGAATAGCCCGTTGCCAACAATTTTACCACAGGGATCAGGCCCCCGGAGAGTTCATTAATCACTATTAATCAATTTGACAATCTTGATGATTATCTTCTGGCAGACTAGTTAGTGGGGTCAGGGACCAAAACCTTAAGAACCGGCTGATCGCAAACCATGAACTGACATTCCAAAAGGCTCTTGATGAGGCGTGTGCTGCCGAGCTTGCCACACTCTCCTTAGCAGAACTTCCCAGGGGACAAAGCCCGCCTAAGCCAAAAGGACCTACCCTGACTGTAAACGAGATTGAAAATTCAGACTCGGAGGAAGAGGTACACAGGGTGGCAAGTGCAAGTAGTAGAGCTGAACCGCCTAGATATAAACGATGCCCAACGACCACTGAATGCCTTAGCTGTGGGGGAGAACACCAGAGGGCATCTTGTCATTTCAAAGATGTGTCCTGCCACCGCTGTGGCCGATGGGGGCGTATTGCAAGAGTGTGCCGCATGCCACAGCCTCAGCCTGTCTCTATTTCACCCCTGCGGTCAGACTGGAAACGACCCCAGAGGCCGTCCGCAAATAGACCCCGTTCAGATCGCCACACAGCTGACATCCACATGGTCTCCCAAGATGACCTGCATCGCTCACAGCGGCAAAAGATTAGACTGATTATCCAAATTGAGGGCAAATTATGCCGCATGGAAGTGGACACTGGGTCTGCCACTTCCATTGTGTCATGGAGTACAATCAAGCACCTAGTTCCTAAGTTGTCCAAACGGAGTCTGTCCTCTTGCGATCTCCTCCTGCGTGACTATCAAGGGAATCTCATTCCTGTCCTGGGTTGTGCCATGTTCCGAGTCGCCTTTAAGAACTTTTCAGGCCGTTTACCATTGGTAGTGGTTGATGGACCATTGCCAAGCCTGTTAGGCCTTAACTGGTTCGATGCTCTAGGATTGGCCATCCAGGGAGTGAACGCCATCCATTCATCTGAATTGGACACTCTCGTCAGGGAATTTCCAGCCGTTTTCGATGAGACTCTTGGCAAATACAACGGCTCCCCTGTTAGTTTCAACTTAGACCCCCAAGTCTTGCCTCACCGTCTGAAGCCGCATCGCGTGCCATTCGCCCTGAGACCCCGAGTAGACGCCGAAATTGACAAACTTATTGCTCAGGGCGTTCTTGAACCTGTGGACTATGGCAAGGCAGACGGCTCTGTCCGCATATGTGGGGACTACTGGGCAACGATCAATAAGGCATTGCAATCCTATGCATACCCTGTTCCCGTAGTGCAGCATCTGCTGCACTCCTTTGGGAAGGGGTCTGTATTTGCGAAACTTGATTTGTCCCAGGCGTATCAGCAGTTGCCTGTGGACAATCAAACAGCAGAGACACAGACAATCATTACTCATCGAGGAGCATTCCGTTGTCGCCGCCTTCAATTCGGAGTCAGTGTTGCCCCGGGGATCTTCCAGAGCCTTATGGAAAGGTTTCTGCATGGAATCCCTGGAGTCATGCCCTATTTCGATGATGTGCTGGTGTCGGCTACCAGCACATCTGAACTCATGAATCAGCTGCGCGCAGTGCTCCGGAAATTTAACCACGCTGGCCTTAAGGTGAAGAAGTCTAAATGTCACATTGCAGTGCCTCGGGTCGAGTTCCTCGGATTCCTTATCGACGGCCAGGGCATTCATCCCATGGCAGCGAAGACTAAAGCCATCATGGAGGCCCCTCCTCCTCGCAATAAAGCAGAGCTCCAGGCCTTCCTGGGGCTCTTGAACTTTTATGCCGTTTTTCTTCCACACAAGGCTTCTGTTGCGGAGCCTCTCCATCAATTATTGGATCGTGGAGCTGTTTGGAACTGCTAAAGAAGCGGCTGCTTTCAAGGCTATTAAGTCCCTTCTTACCTCCAACTCAGTGCTAGCCCAATATTGTGAGACCTTGCCACTTATCCTGGCGTGTGACGCTTCCCCTTACGGGGTGGGCGCCGTGCTGAGTCACAAATTTCCTAATGGGACTGAGGCTCCAATAGCTTTCTTCTCACGGACCCTTGCCCCTGTTGAAAGGAACTATTCACAGTTGGACAAAGAGGTCCTAGCCCTCATTGCCGGAGTCAAGAGGTTTCATGACTACCTCTATGGACGTCATTTTTCCCTCGTCACTGACCATAAGCCGTTGTTGGGCCTTCTGGCGGGAGACCATCAAACCCCGCAAATCTTATCTCCTCGGATGACCTGTTGGTCTGTGTTCCTTTCTGCCTATGACTATACCTTGCTCCATGTTCTTGGGAAGAATTTGGCCCACGCTGATGGCCTGAGCCGCTGTCCTTTGAATACCCTGCTCTGCGACCCGGTGCCGGCGTCTTCGATTTTCATGATTGATGATACCACATTCCCAATTACTGCCACAGACATTGCCCGCCTTCAGCTTGGGACCCTGTGATTTCCAAAGTGATTGACTGGGTACAGAGGGGTTGGTCACTGGGCCCATTTAGCCCGGAGCTGTGACCTTATGCTATACGTAGGCTAGAGTTATCCTCAATGAGTGGTTGCTTGTTATGGGGACATCAGGTTGTTGTGCCTCCCCCACTCCAGAAATCTGTTCTGACCACCCTGCACGCCGGACACTCAGGAATGGTTAGGATGAAGGCCTTGGGGAGGAGCTATCTGTGGGGCCTAACCTGGACCGGGATATCATGGAATGGGTGTCGACGTGTCACCAGTGTCAGGTTTCCAGGCCCTTGCCCCCGAAAGAGCAGCCCCGGGAATGGGAAGAGCCCTGTGCCCCATGGTCCCGTGTGCATGTTGATTTTGCGGGGCCTTTTCATGGGCAGGTGTTCTTAGTACTAGTTGATGCATACTCTAAGTAGGTGGAGGTGGTTTTGATGTCCCCCACCACTGCGGAGGCGTTAATAGGGGCCCTACGTAAGATTTTCTCAACACATGGGTTACCTGATCTCTTGGTGTCGGATAACGGGCCCCAACTGATGGCTACCAATTTTGAGCTGTTCTTAGCAGGGTTGGGCATTCGCCACTGCCTGATGTCACCTTTCCATCCGTCTAGCAATGGATGTGCTGAACGGGCAGTGAGATCGGCAAAAGAAGCGTTGGGAAGGATGGGGCCAAAGGGGTGGCCGGAGAGGGTGGCTGAATATTTGCTGGTACAACATACCACCCCCTGCCAAGCAACTAACAAAAGCCCTGCTGAGTTGCTAATGGGCCGCCGTCTGCGTACAACGCTGGACAGGCTACATCCCCTCTATGCTCCATGTAAGCCTTTAGATTCCTCTGGTCCAGTTAGAGAGTTCCGGGTGGAAGATACAGTTTATGCCCGAAATTATGGGGGCCAGCCCTTATGGTTACCCGGGAAGGTGGTGGCGGTCACCAGACCCCGATCTTACAAAGTGGATTTAGGCAATGGGAGAGTATGGAGGCGCCATACGGACCAATTAAGGAGGCGTTGGAGTTCCCCGGTTAGGCAACACCATGACAGGGACTCGTTAGGGGAGTCCGATAGTGATGTGCTAGGTAGTCTGCCGCGGAGCGAGCCAGTGCAAGAGCAATGAGACGGAAACAGGGGCCTGCCTGAGCCAGCCAAGGCGAATGGGGATCATCCCCAAGAAGGGAATGATCAGGAGGCAGTGGAGGAACAGGATCGCACAGTGGGACCATCGCTGCACCAACCAGAGCTACGAGAGAGTCCGTGACGATCAAGCCAAATTCGGCGCCGGCCAGCATACCTGCAAGATTACGCATGCGCAGTCTCTGTGGGAAGGGGTGCTGTGTACTGAGCCTGTGCAGGGGAACGAGCCCTCTATGGTAATTGGTTGTAACATTCTGATTCATGATTGGTCGCCGCCTTTGACAGCTGGGTATAAAAAGGCTGTCAAAAGCAGAGTTGGTGTTCGTTGTTACTTTGAAGATGAATAAATTACTTGTTGTAACTGCTGCCTCCCTTGCCTCAGAGCGATGAAAACAATTAATGACTAAATTTAACAGGAATATTAGTGGTATCTAGATTCAAAACAACCTGGAGAGCATACCTAATCAGCAACCTGGCAGAAAATCTAATAGAATGAGAAGAATAGTGCTCTTATTTTTCTTTACAAATTGGTGTAAAGTGGCTTACTAAATTACTAAAACACATCAGAACATGAAATCCAATTATACCTGTTACCAACAGCCCCATTCTGCACGTACCTACTAAATTATCTGCAGTCACGTGAATCTTTCCCTGCATTATTAACTGAGTAGGCCAGTGAGATAATAAATGAACTCCCCTCCCAGCCTCAAGTTTATTGTGTAAAAATAATTTTGCTTTTAATCACTTCTCTGTCCTCCATTCACCAGTGTATCCTAGTATGGTAGAACTAAATTCAGAAATGTTCATAGGATGCACAGTTTAAACACGGCATTAGCAGGGTATGTTCAAAAAAGTCAAAATGGCAGTGACAATGATATAATTGGCACTCTGCCTTTTTTTACCACATGCTACAGATAACCCTGCCTGCAGAAGAATTAAATGCCAGTTCCATCAATATTGCCAGATCAATAAATATTCTGACATTCAGAACAATTTTATGGCATTCTATGCAGAAAAAAATATGCAGCAACTGTCTCTAAAAGAAATAATCTGCTCCCCTTCCTCCTTCTCTTGAGCAACAGGCAACCTATATGCAATCTTTATTACAAGAAAAAGCATAGGGAAGGGGCTTTGAGAAAAATGCAATCTGTTTCTTGCTTTCTGGTTCTTGTCATTAAAATACACAAACATACACACAGAGAGAACTCTTGCAGGACTCTGAGAGAAAAAAAAATGACAAAAAAAAACATGCATCCTACTCCTGAACATATCTATTGAGAACTAAGCCCTATTAAGCTAAGCAAATCTTACTCTTAGATAAGTCAAGTTAGGTTGTTCCCTTTCAAGTTCAAATAAGAAGGAGGAAGAAGAGGATTTTAATTCTCAAACTTACAAAGATCGATTTGAAGTATTCGTACTTTGTGGTGTGGCACAAAAGTAGTCCCTGAAGCATCAGCTGCATTTATCCCATGCTCAGAGGCCTAAATAAAAGGAATTCAGCTTATCCCTCCCTCCTTCTCTCCCTTAAAATACTTGCTTGTGTAACAACCACTTATACAGTGGTACAATTGAGAAAAACTGGATTTTGTCTATCATTCTAATAAGTGTAATTTATTACATTTAACCTCTAGGAAAGTTTAGATTAGGCCAAGCAGAGTTGCACCAATGGAACAGGCGGCCATATAAATTAATATAAATAAATAAACAAACAAACTTTTCCAAACAAGGAAGCTTTCAATTATTTTTCATGTTCTACGAAATGGAAGATAATATTCAAATGGGGAGGGAGGCAGAGGGAGCAATGAGGTCTGCCTAGTAATATCCTATAAGAAGCCCAGATAACCCTTCTCCAACCACTCTCACTGCAATTATTTTTGTTGGTGCTGAAAACAGATTATTCCTGAACGTCATAGATAACTAGCTTGGCTAAGCTGACTCTGTTGTTATTATCTGAGAATATTTGTAATTGCTGTGTGGATTTAAGAAAGAATGTATCTTTGGGGCAGGAGAGAGGTAGATAGCGGGCCATCCTTTACACAATTATTGGAGGAAAAACTTAGTGTAATATCAGGTTACCCAGGAAGAACATAAAGGATTGAGTGTATTACTTGAAGCTTTTTTTAATATGTTCTGATATGGACTTGACTTGACTTCTATGGTGATGGCTGTAGGGCAGGGGTGAAATTTACTTATCTTCGCTATTGGTTCGCAAATGTGAGCATGTGCGCTTCCTCCACGCATGCACAGAGCCTTCTGCGCACGTGCAGAGGGTCAAAAACAGAACATGAGTACATCCCGGCAGGTGGGCGGAGCCTCCCGTCACCGGTGCTACAGGTTCGTCCGAGATGAATAGAACCTGCTCAGTTTCACCACTGATGTAGGGGTACTGTTGATATGACAGAAGCTATTTTTAATGAATTATTTTAGCTGTCTCCTAAAGATGAAGAACAGGACATTTTTTGTACCATGTCCAAGGTTAAGGAAATGTTTTGTTTTTGATGGGCCATGGCTGTTAACTAGGGAAATGCAAGATAAGGTGCAATATCCCATTTGTACTTATATACAGTTTTATTGAAGTATTCTAACTATAACTCTAATGTTCCTTCATTGTGGACCGACTATGTTGGTGGCACAAAACACTAATGAGCAGGATTTCTGTTCTTCTCAATACAAGAAATCATTGAAATAGTTGTGTCTGATTAGCTCACTTTTGACCCAGAATCTGCAGAGAGAAAGCTCTGCAACGCCCCTACTCTTCTTTGCTGAGTCCTTACTGCAATTCATTTCGCTTATTGCAGATGAAACTGCTGTGTCATCATGGATATGGATTTCAAAACTCTCCCAGATTTGACATTACAATTTGAGAGTATGAGCTTCAGAGCTACTGGGTGATTTTGAAGAACAGAAAAGGGAGGGATTGATGTAGCAGACTATTTAACATTAGCTATATGTGTATGTTCCTATTCATTCACTTTGTTCTTACTTGGGCCCAGATTGGTGGACTTATTGGTAGCATCTTTCAAGGGCCCAAAGATACTTTTTAAAGTAGAGATGCCAGTGGCTGCATTGGCACTTTTCTTCTTCTTCTTCTTCTTCTTCTTCTTCTTCTTCTTCTTCTTCTTCTTCTTCTTCTTCTTCTTCTTCTTCTTCTTCTTCTTCTTCTTCTTCTTCTTCTTCTTCTTCTTCTTCTTCTTCTTCTTCTCATTGAACACCACTTTGCACAGTCAGCTGCATCTCCAGGGTGCAAGCCCATGGCTTGCATATCTTTGTTGATGGTGTCTTCCCATCTCTGTTTTGGATGCCTGTGAGGTCGCTGGCCACTGACTTCTACTTGGTAGTCAGTCTTGGCAATGATAGAAGGTGCTGCTCCATGTCCATATCAGAGGAGTTGGCCTTCTCTCATCTTCTCTATAATTGGTGCCACCCCAAAATGCTGTCAAATGGTGTCATTTGTGATGTGATCAAAAAGGGAGATGCCCAGTATCCAATGGAACATTTGTATTTCCATGGCATGGAGACACTTCCCGTCCCTATTGTTCCTGCCCAGCATTCAGTGTCATACAGTGCAACAGGGCAGATTGTTGTCTTGTAAATCTTAGATTTAAGACGCATTGGCACTTTCTTCTTATAAAATGCAAGGTATGCAAAACTGTCATGACAGCCCACTGCATAAAGGAAAAAAATATTTTCCACCCTCTTTTCTACCAAGTATAGCAGCAGCTGACTCCTATTCCAGTTGGACAGGCAATTCCAGTTCTTTCAATACTGGTAACAAGGTAAGCCATTCGCTGCAGCTGATTGCAATTCTATCCTCAATTTTGCCCTTCAGCAACACTGCCTCATGCTGCTATAGGATCTGAAAAACAATCATTCCTTTCCAAACATTTCCATCCATGCGTATTTCTATATAGCCAAGTTTGATTTTTTGCAAAGAAGTTCATTTCCACAAACAGAAATTATCTTTAAAAGTGGGCGGGGGGGGGGTAGGAAAATGTTAATTACAACAGTCATTCTTTATTTTAATCTTCTTTTTTAAAACAGGCCAGTCATCAGAGGACGTTTCAGAAATTACGGGGCAAGGAGAGGTGATCGGGAGGGGGAATGTGCATATGCACCCCTCCCTGTCTCATGTACCTGCTATACCTGTCATCATGCATGGCTGCAAGTTGGAAATAGGAAATTGTGATTTTAATTGCTATAATTTCATTTCAAGTGTGCAGCACTCTAAAAATAGCAAGGCCTGCCTCAGATTTCTCATCTGGTGACTGTGTTTTCCTCCCCACCCCCCATCCCAATATGTTTCCTCATATTTATTTCAGAGATATTGAGATCTGATCCATATTATCTAAACTCAGAGAGAATATAAGAAATTGTCTCTGTTTGCCTAAATCATGCCCCTTCTTTTCCCTAATGCAAATTTTAAGTTTGTCGCCTATTACACTGGAGCTCCCTTTTCTAAAGCTAACATGGAATTGGATGTATCTGCGTTTCATTGCTCAGTCACATAAAGTCACAAAAAGGTTCATTCTCCCAGGTTGTTTTCAAAATAAATTAAAAGCAATTACAGAGAAGACTATGGTGATATATAGACGGGGGCATAAAATTGAAAACATTAGTATAACAACAATCAGACTATGAAAAGTTGATTAAAAAATTAATTTGACCTCCATGAATAATAGTGACTTATATAGCAAATGATCCAGTTTAAACATTACACTAACTTATGCCTTCTCTAATATTATTTGCTGAATAAAGCACAATGGGCTGAATTTGCAGATTGCACTAAGCCATACAGTTTATTTCATTTTTGTTTTAATGTGTTGTCTTATACAGTGTGTAACTCTATAGTAGTAGCATGTAAGTAGAACAACAGAAAAGCGAGACATCATCCTGACCCATAAAAGTGTGCATAGTCAAGGCTATGGTTTCCCCAATTGCAATGTATGGCTGTGAAAGTTGGACCATAAGAAAGACTGAGCGCCAAAGAATTGAGGCCTTTGAACTATGGTGCTGGAGAAGACTCCTGTGAGTCCCTTGGACTGCAAGGTGATCAAACTGGTCAATCCTAGAGGAGATCAACACTGACTGCTCTTTAGAAGGCCAGATACTGAAGATGAAAGTCAAATACTTTGGCCACCTAATGAGAAAGAAGGACTCACTGGAGAAGAGCCTAATGCTGGGAAAGATTGAGGGCAAAAGAAGAAAGGGATGACAGAAAATGAGGTGGCTAGAAGGAGTCACTGAAGCAGTAGGCGTGAGCTTAAATGGGCTCCAGAGAATGGTAGAGGACAATAAGGCCTGGAGGAACGTTGTCCATTGGGTCGCGATGGGTCGGACACAACTTTGCAACTAACGACAACAACAGAACAACAGAGTAGCCATACTCAGTATGTGATTTCTGATTCGACCATCAGCTCCTGGTGGTCAACTGGTGAGATTATTGGAAAATCGCTCTGGATAATTTCTAAATTTGTTTGCCTCCACCCAATCTCTATCTTTAAATTGGAACGCACATACATGCTACTCACACAGTGAGCAAAAATAAAATCTGATGTTTACATATTAAATAATAGCAAAACCCAAAACAGTTAACTGGTAAAATAGGGCAGAAAAGGCAAGAAGAGAGAGAAACATGAGCAACAAGCAAGAAATTAAATTAACTATATAGCTAATTCAAAAGACCAGAGAACTTTTCAGAACCATCCAAAGCAATCCTGTGTGTTAATTAATATGGAAAGTCCAAAGATTAATTCCATCTTTAACCTTTTCCACCCTACATAAGGACAGTAGAAAGGAGATGGAAAGTAGAATATCAGAGGATCCTTCCTCTATTCTACACCATGGAAGAAATAATTTGGTGGACAGCAATTATATATAATCATATAAAACAACATTTTAAAACAGAAACCCTAAAAATGAATGCACAGCTGTTTCAGCTTTTTTGACCTGCCTCTAATTTATACTAGCTGTAGACTTGGCATGATCATATTTACTACAGTAGTAGCATACTTAACACCAGATTAGTAAATCTGGTATTTTTACAATAGAGCCTTAGCTAATATTTCCAATGGCAAGGAGTTATGAGAGTTGCAATTCTAATTACATGGAAGACGCTAGGTTGCCTATTCTGTGGTCTAGGTAAAGCCACTATAATACAGGTAGTCCTCAATTTACAACCACAATTGAGCCCAATATTTCTGTCGTTAAGTGAGACATTTGCTAAGTAGGTTTTGCCCCATTTTATGACCTTTCTTGCCACTGTTGTTAAGTGAACCACTGCAGTTAATAAGTTGGTAACCTAGTTCTTAAGTGAATCTGGCTTCCCCATTGACTTTGCTTATCAGAAAGCCGCAAAAAGTGATCACATGACTTTGGGACACCGCAATGGTCAGAAATAGGAACCAGTTGCCAAGCATCTGAATTCTGACCATGTGATCATGGGGATGCTGCAAAGATCGTAGCTATCTTTGTCATATTTTTCTGTCATAAGTCATATTTTTCACTGCTGTTGTAACTTTGAATGGTCACTAAACAAACTGTTGTAATTCAAGGACTATCTGTTTTCCACCCCCATTTTTGCCATCTATGTCAAAATAGAAAATTTAGATCTCAGCTCATAGAATCAACATCCAATCTGAGAGGTTTCCTACTAAAGGAGCGCAGAACTTGCAGCTCTGCTAAATATTTCTGGATCCAGCTTCTAGGAATGCAATGACTGAGCACCGGACTACTTCAGCCTGACTGCCCTCCAGCTAGGGAAACTTATGGAAGTGAGATATTATAGTACCGGATTCCTTGTTCTGCAAGTGAAACCATGCCATGGATACTTTTTCTTCTTCTTTTTTTAACTCTCTAGAAAATATTCTTCTGTAGTTGGTAAATTAATTCACTGTAAACCTATGCTGGGCATCAAGAAAAGAGGAAGAACATGTAGGAAGTTGTTGATAACTGATTAGCTCAAAATAACTCAGGATGTGATTACCGTATTTTTCGGACTACAAGACACACTCCCCCAACCCTCAAAAGTGGGTGGAAATGTCTGTGCATCTGAGCAAATGTTGCCAAAGCACCTGCTGGCCCCCACCCTTTGGCCTCTGCCTCCCAGCAATTTGATTCCTTGCAGCAAACAGCAAATAGCCTGGTCAGCTTTAGCACAGCCTGATTTAGCATGGGCAGCTGATTGACGATTGGATTTGCTTCCTGGAATACCACCAATCAGCTGTTGCACCCTGTGGGGATCGGCACTGCCCATTGGTGCTATTACCGCCCATTGCTGCTGCCACCTATCGCCGCCTCCATATGACCCGTTTTTTGGCTTCTGCATGCCCAGTTTTCAGCCTCTGTGCACCCCATTTTCGGCCTCCACTGTTTTCAGCCCGTTCCAGGCTTGTTTTCCTCCCCAGAAGCTAGCTACATCTTATTTATTTATCTATCTATCTATCCATCTATTTATTTATTTATTTATTATTTCAACTTATATATGTCTTATAGTCTAGAGTGTCTTACAGTCTGAAAAATATGATAAATAAAACCAGACTTATAAATTTTGTCCATTAATGGGAGGGGGGGATTCCTCACAGTTTAAATGTGAAGAGGAGGAGGAGGACGAGGAGGAGGAGGAGGACGAGGAGGAGGAGGAGGAGGAGGAAGCCTCTGAGCAATCTCATGGAGAGATTCTCTATAAAGCAGGAATAACAACATTGTACAGTGGACAGTAGAAGCATTTAATTATTGACATCAACTTGGCTACAAATCGTAATAAGATTATTCTAATGGATGACAAAGATGTCATGCAGATTTATGCCATAATCTGGGGATATAGGACCCCCTTTATAGGTATACAAAAACAACCCAACCACATATTGCTCAAGATATACCAGGAAGCCTTTACTTATATGCTGGTATTAAAACCTGTACATTGAGATAGTAAGTGCTTGCATGAATAAACTAAGGCTGTAGATGAGAAAGGATGTTTCTATATAGTTACTATACAGACTTGGCCATGTTCAAACAACATAAACCTCCATTAGCAGAAATAATTAAATCAAGGTTTACATAACCTTGTTTTATTTGATTTATATACCGCCCTACTCCCGAAGGACTCAGGGCAGTGAACAGGCACAAGATAAAACACATAAAATACAAAAATTTAAAAGCAGAAATAAAATCAAATTCCCGAGCTATGAAGCAAACTCAGGAATTGCCCTAATTTGTGATTAGTTTTTTTAAAGTTGTCGGTTTTTATGTTGCCTTTGGATTATGTTAGGACCAAATAGAAAATATGAAATCCTGTGCTAGGATTTATGACCTAAATTAAGGACTTTTTTGGGATAAAAAACTCACTTATGTTTTACTAATTTGCATGCGTTGTGCTGATGGCATAAATACAACAGGAAACAATATCTCATTTGATATCTTCAGTCACTATTAGTTGTAGCACCCTTGAAAAGGTGGTGAGAAAATATATAATATCAGGAACGGCTGTCCTTTTGCTCAATTATCTTACGCTTCAGAACAAGCATTAGTGTGTATATACAGCTCAGGTCCGTGATCTTCATTAGAATCCTTTGGCCAGCTGCAACTACAGCCTGAAGCTGACCACCCTTAATCAATTTTACACTGCAAGCCTTTCTTGTATAAATGGTCCTAAAGTTACTTTCTCATCATCACCATTATAATTACGAACTACTACTATCCAAGGTTCACCATCATTATAATTACGAACTGCCACTATTCAAGGTTCCTGACTCTAGGGGGCGATGCTCATCTCCATTTCTTAGCCAGGGGAGTCAGTGCTGTCTGAAGACATTTTGGTGGTCAATTGGCCAGCATGACTATACACCAAGACACACAGAAAACCATTACCTTCCCACCAAAGTGGTACTTATTTATCCACTCACATTTGCATGCTTCCAAGGTAATTGCTAAACGAGGACTACCTCTGTGTATATGTGTTTATATAAAATGTAACCTAGCTTGATATGAAAGGTGTAAAATAGGCTATGATGCTGTGCAGATGCTGTTAGAATTCAACTGTCCCTGGGACACCTTTCCTTCAAGGAAATCAATCAATTTTCTGAGTGGCAAATATACAAATGGGAAGTTGAAATTGGAAGGAAAAAAAGCCCTCATCTGATGCACTACAACCTAATGGTGAACCTATGGCATGTATGCCACAGGTTGCAAGCCGTTGCCCCAGTTCAGTTCCGCCGTGCATGCACAGGCACCTCCCATCAGCCAGCTAGTCATTGGATCTCTGCTGTGAATGCGCGGGGTGGGTGGGGCACATGCGGGGGACTGTGCATGCATTGCATTTTGGGGGTTTGGGTGCGCTTGAGCACTTTGGACATTTGGTCCAGAAAAAGTTAGCCATCACTGCATTACAATCATACACTTGACTTTGAGTATCAAAAGTTAATCCCTTATTAAATAAACTTTTAAAAACCAAACATTTATTTATACTGTTTTATTTAGTATCCCACTATGATTTATGTTGATTGCTTATTTAATATCTTATGACTATCACAGAGTATTGTATCTTATGATTCATGATGAATGTATTTTATGATTATGATCATGATTTATCATTTGTTGCTTATATGTACAGTGAAAATTTATGCACCAGAGACAAATTCCTTGTGTATCCAATCACACTTGGCCAATAAAGAATTCTGTACATTCTATATACTAAAATACTAGGTGCAATTTGGATGAATTATTACCCACATGCCTGGAAGTAGTATACTAGTATTAATCTGCTGTCTTTGAAGGCAAAACAAAGCAGAAGGAAATATCTCACATACTTGGCTTCAGTCCAGTGGTGGGTTGCTCCCAGTTTGCACCGGTTCAGTAAAAATCCCCTTTGGGGAGACGGAGTACCGCACTGGAACTGAGAGGGGCGTCAGCAGCAGCAGTGCTGCAGGAGGGTGGGTGGATGTCCCAGGGCTACTGCACATGTGCACCACATGTGAAAGGAGGCAGACACCCCCTCTGAGGAAAAGAAGCAGCAGCGAAGCCCTGGCTGTCACCTGGGAGAGGACTGCGGAGGGACACACACACACACACAAACGTCTCCTCTGCTGCTGCTTCTTTTGCTGTCAGCTTCTCGCCACTCTTAAAGTCAATTGTGAAGAGCTGGAAGATGTTTCCTTAGATTTCCGCCAAACTCATTGTTGGAGTGAAATGTGGCAGCCATGAGCTGTGCTTTCCTCCAAGTCTTATCCGAAAACCTCTGTGCAGAGAGAAGCACCTGTTTCCCTCTCCTGCCAACAACGCTTAGAGGATAGCATGGCTCATGGCTGCTAAATTTCACTGTGCTGCGCCAAACTCTTTCCCATAAAGAGCAATGAAGGAGAGAAACAAACGCTGACCTGGAGAACACGTGGACTGGAGCAGCTCTGTGTGCTCTCCACTGGCTGTTTCTTCCCCTTCGCTAGTGCAGCACAGTGAAATGTAGCACCCATTAGATATGCTTTCCTCCAAGTCAAATGCAGAAAGATCTGGCTGGGAGGGGTGCCTCCATCCACTGGCTCAGGGCAGCGGGCTCAGATGAGCTGAGAAACTGTGGGGAGCCTCCCGTGTGTGGCACCCCCCTCCCAGCCTTCACCCATGTCTCTGTGCCTCCAGCATCTCCTGAAGCTGCCACCATTGGAGTCACAACAGGGACGTGGGCAGACCAGTAAGATGGGCACCTGAAAATGGTGCAGAGGCACGGGGAAGGTTGGGAGTGGGGGTGCAACATGCGGGAGGCTCCCCGCAGTTCCTTGGCTCATGTGGGCTGCAGCTGAGTCCTCTGCCCTGAGCTGGCAGAGGCTGCACAGGGCACTGCTGGGAGCATGCTAATCTTGCCCTCCCTGAGTGCTAGATTCTGCTGTTGCCATTGCCCCTGGCCTGCCTGGCTTGCCCTGGCTGGCTCCACGCTCATGCGGGCTAGCATGAGTGTGGCTCTCCAGGAGCTCGGCAACAACAATGTCAAAAAGTTCTCCGGTCGGCCGGCGAGAAGGAAGCTACTTTGTGCTTTCCCTCAATTGCCCTTCCTGGCCAAAAAGCCATGGCTGGCGGGCCGCAGAAACAGAGTCACTCTCTTGACTGGGAGCTTGGGCACGTCCTCAGTGAAGCCACCCCCAAGGTCCAGAGGGAAGCCTTTCTCCTGCATGCTCATCTCGCATACAGGACTCGGCTGGCAGGAGTGAGATGCTTTGGCTGCAACCACGGGGAAGGCCCATCAGAGGCAAAAAGGGGTGCTTTTCGGCCAGGAGAGCCAATGAAGGGAAACCTGAGGTGACCACCGCCACCCAACTGTGTCCCGACCTGGATATGGAGCCAGAGTGTCAAAAAAAAAAGTGTCAAAAAGTCCCAAAAATTTTCACCACCATTTCGGTGGGCGTGGCTCGGTGGGGGGGGGGGTCATGTGACTGAGTGCATGAGTGACGTCAAGTTGGCCAAGCCCACTCAGTCATACCACCACACCTTGCCACACCCACAGAACCGGTAGTAAAAAAATTTTAGAACCCACCACTGCTTCAGCCACAATACTATCAAAGGGCTATTACATTTCTTCAAATGCAGCTAGTCCAACAGGCACGTATGTTGCAAAGATTTGGAATAGCACAGTGAAGGTGTTGGAATAGGAATGAGGAGACCCAAATTCTAGTATTTCTTCAGCCATGGAAATATATTGGGCGATAAGGACCAATCTCTGTGTTCAGCTAACCTTATGGGCAGGTTGCTATGGTGAGAAATATGAGGGTGCTCTCTATCCTGTTTGGAACTGTTAAAGGAAAGACAGACTATCAAATCAAATAACATACAAATAATTGCAAGCTTATGTTTATACAACTGCATAGAAGCTGCTGTTCTTTGAAGTGGTAATATTTCATTTCAGAGAAAGAGGGGCAACAAATCCTCAATTATATCAGTTTTCTCAGTCTCCTTCTCATCCATAAAACACCAAGCTTTTATCCCAAGCCAGAAATACAATAGCATGAAATTGAAGGGTTAAACTTTTCTTCCCTGTGCTGTTAACTGAACACCATTCTTCAATGAATTCCTTTATATTTTTTAAGATTACATGATCAAGATTAGGGATGATATGTTATTTAATAATTCAGAGGAAATGGGGTGGATTTAGCTATTGTAGAATTTGCATATAATAACCAGGAAAGATAGGTGATGGCTGAGGAAGATCCATACTCCCAGCACCAATGACTGAGCAAAGAAAACCAAGAGAAACCTTTGTTAGGGAAATGATTTTTAAGATAATGTAGATATACAATCCTGGCAGTTTAGATTTTATACAAAGCCATAATTATTAACCAGGTTTAATAAGCCACAAATATTAACCAGGTTTTATTGACCAAACTCTAATGCTTAAAACCCATGTTGTACTAAATTACAAAGTTTAATTTCTACTATAGCTTAATACAATGCTTATTGCCCAATATACAAAACTGAATACTTCATTCTTTGCAAGCTGTCACATGGGACACTTGGTAATTGTTTGGAGTTATAAAGTTATTGGCCTCTGTGTATGATGCCTGTATGTTTGTAAGCAAAGAGAGTATCCTAATGAGTAAAAGAAAACCGTCCTTCCAATGAAATGACAATGGCCAAGCACATGCATTCTTTATCTTCTCATTCTTAAAGAAATGGGAAGCGCTATCTGACTAAGCTGACTATCCTAGGATAATCATGTGTTCGTATCATTCCATTAAGTCAAATATCAGAAATGTGTCACCCAATTTAGCATTTTTGTTCTGACAAGCTATGTTAGGAGAAATTAGATCCCTGCATCCATTCTTGCATACCCTATAAGAACCACACTGGAGCAGGCTAAAAGCCCATGTAATAATGGCTTGTTCATATATAGTTACCAAGATGCAATGAGAAGCCCACAAGTTGGTTATATACAAGATTTTCCCTTTCAGGAAACAAATATTGAGTAGCACACTTCCACTCATACTTGTTATTTAACCAATAACTTTCAGGTAACAGCCACTGATGGGTTTCCATTCTAATACCCTCCGAATGTTTTACTAAACTGATGGGAGCTATTTCCATAGGCTAAACTGTGTTTTGCATGAACTAGCACTTTCTCCTTCCTATGTTGAGTTTTATAACAATGGAATTTTGCTTTATTTTAAAATCACAAATGCTAGCAATTGAGTCATGGATCAGAGAAGGAGCTGTTGAATAGGTCACTGTTCCCAAAGCTGTAAAGGTGAATGATCTCAAAGTTCACAACTGTTTGGTTAACCCAATAATGCTGAACCTATGACACCTACAACAAGGATGACACACTACATTTTGGTGACTTCCCATTACCCAGCAACTATTCCCAAAAGTATGTATCATTCTAAGACAGATTTTGGAGGCTGTAGAGGTTGTGTGAGAATGAGATGTATTCTCAGTGGCCTGTGGAAGTTGCACAAAAGAATTGTGCTCCTGCACTGCCTCCTGAGCCTTTCAAAATTGTGTGGGAATGCAGCGTGCTTTTATGTGATTTTTGGAAAGCATTATCCAAAGTTGCTTCAAGAACAAAAACTTAATGGACTCAGAGCTACCTCACCTAGATCACAAGGAAATGTCTACAGAAAACAGCCCTGAAGGCAAGCAGGGTGTGGCAGATCCTGGGGAATCACACACAATTTGACTGTATTTTTTAAAAATAAAAGAATACATTGGGTTTGTTTGTGTCAAGGTGGGGGTGTGAGTGTGTGTAGCAGAGTCAAGTTAGGCATTTTCTGAATTTTTGAGATGCCTAGCCCAATGGGTTCACCATCACCATGTTAACCTGCCCAGTTGCATGTGGCTAGGCTGACTTTACTTGAACAGATTGTAGGTCAAGTAGCATGGAGACAATGTGTAATCCTTGCTGCTCTTGGTTCTTTGTCCTTGTCCAAGGCTTTGGGCAGAAAAGACAGAAGCAGCAAAAAAAAAAAAAAAAAAAAGCAAGAGAGGCAAAAGATCTTTGAAGTATCATTTTTTAATGTCTGCTCCTGAACAACATATCCTTTGTCAGTTTCTCAAAGTAAATGCTCAAAGTCTAATTAATGCACAACTTAAATGGCAATTGTGATTGTCAATCATTTAGACACCTTATCCATTGATAATACATTGTCAATGCAAAGGGTCATGTTGCAAAAAGAAAAGGGAAAAAGTGGTGGGAAAAGAAAGACTAGAGAGACACGAAATCTTGCAGCTGGGGTTGGAAAGGAAAATATTGCAAGCAGTGTAAGTTGAAAATATCTTTGGAGATGAGAAAAGAGACTAAATGTGGAAAACAAAAGAGAAATTAAAAGTATCTGTCAATTCATACAAGGCAGTTTTACACTGTGTAGCCTATCTCTCTCTTTTTCTCCAGAGCCTTCTTATTCCTTGGACTTCTGGATTTCTTGGAGTTGAACTCATTCCAAAGAAAGTTGTACATGCATAAAGATTTCACCCCTGCCAAGAAATCAAAGTTTATTGTTTTAAGGGAGCTTGTTTCCTCTCCCTCTGGGATTGAGGAAACCTTTGGTCCCATCAGGCCCTCGAGGAAGGCGGGTCACTGTAGGACGGACAACTACTGGTTTACTGAATATTGTGGAAGATGGTCGTGGACCTAAGAACTCTGAGTTCTGTAAAACTGATTGATTATCAGGTGGTCCATACCTCTTTGGTGTCCCCAAGTTTTCTGGACCGACTCTATTTCCCCAGGAGGTGCTGGATGGTTTTTGTAATTCTGATGTGCCTGACTTTGGTGCAGAAATAGGTGAGGGGCATGGTGGCCTTGACAATGGTTTGCATAATTGAAGAGGTTCTGCATGTGATATGCTGGAGGAATTTGGTTTGAAGGCCTGACCTGATGAGTTGTAAGACTCAGTTGAAGATGTGCCTGGAGGAGAAAAGCTATTCCGAGGAACGTTAGCAGAAGAAACTGGGATAATATCTGATTCTGTAGATGAACTGCAGGGGAGGGAGTCTTCACAGCCTTCTGATAACTTGTTGCCCCTTTTTCCAAAAATCATTGGTATCTCTTCAATGTTTTCACTATCTTCTTGATTTCCCACATTCGTCTTTTTGAGAGTAGAGAGGTTGATCACTTTGATACTTTGCCCAGGGGAACAGAACTGCTTGTGGAGGAGCCTTCCAAAAGCCTTTTGGGCACTCTTCAGCCTTTCATATTCCACCAATGCACACCATCTGGTCAAAAGCTCAGGATAAGAAGAGGTAATTTTCTTCACCGCTGGGGGAAGTTTTTTGCCAGGTCTGAAGATGCGTATGCAGGTGATGTTACCAAAAGGCCCAAACAGCTTTGAGATTGTATCGAGGAAGTTTTCTTGAACCAGGAGTGAAAAAGAATCGGATTCTTCGCATGGAAGGACATTCCATGCAAGGAGTGTCTTGTTAAAAGGGACATTTACAAAAGACTCTGGGATAGGGTCTTTCCTTCTCACTTTGGTCCCATCTTCATTGAGTTCCAGCAACTTTGAGAATTGCAGAGCATAAAGAGCCACTCGCCAGTTCCAAGTTAAACTTTTCATCTAGGTTTTTTTTAAAAAAAAGAAAAATATTAGTAGTGAGTAAAATGACCTTGATAGATATGCAAGCTTTCTTGACAAGAGATAAAACGTATTTTAAGTTCAGAACATACAGATAATATTCAGAAGTAGTTCAAACCTCCCTAATTCCCTAATTTTATTAAAACTGTAATAGTAAAATCTAATTCAAACTTAGCAAAAAAAATGGGAAGGAATGAAAAGTGCAAGAAAAAAGTTGCCCCTAATTCAACAGGACAGTTGCATGAAGCACTAGATAGAAAATTATTAAAAAGAACTGCATTTCCTATGGTGGCCACAGTCAACAAATTGATGCATAGCAGAGAAGTAGTTGTCTCCTTCTAGCTATTTGCTGACCATGAACAAGGTTTTAGAGGTGCAATGCCTTGAACAAGGAGATTCCATTTAGCAATGATACACCAAAAGTAAATACTGGAATTTCTTCTTCCATAAATTTGCTAACAGAATCCTCTGAATCCAGCTAGGCTAGCATCACATCTTGCGACTTTTCAGTTCCAAACTATATTAGTTATATTTTGTATTCTAGAAAGCAAAAACTTGAGGCAATGTCTAATATGTTTCTGAAATAAAGATCAAGAAAACATGCCAAATTACCAACTGCCATTTCCAATTGCATCAAACTGGACTTTAAGTGTTGATCTTTATTCAGAAAATATAAAAAAAGTAAGGAAAAGAGCCAGGTTAGAAAAATCTATTCGCTCTTAAACACTCGTAACATTTAAAACCATTCATCTACGTGCATTTGGAAAAGTACGATTCTATCTGAGTATAAAAACAGTGACCACTTTTCTTTCATTAAAACAACTATAATTGTTATCTACATTTCTAAAAGATATCTTTTTCAGCTTTTTTCTCAATCCTGGGAGTTGCCATTCCAAATATGGAAGGACATCAGATTGGGGAAGCATAAGACGTTCAGATCCTTGGATCCAAGCAATACTTAACATCACTCTTTACAGACAAACATAAAAAAAAAAAATTACCCACTTTTTTAAAAGTCATTAGAAGTTTTATGCTCACATATCCTAATTTATTCCTTTGTATATGCCTCAGGAGGAATAAATCTTTGGACAAGTTGTCATCCGAAAAGTAGAATTCCATTTGTGTCACAATTTTTTTGATCAGGAATGGATCTGGGATAGTGAAACCGCTGCTTTCAGAGGTGTTTGAGCTGAAGTTATTGAAATTGTTCGGTGCCCTATCCAGGGATAAAGAAAAAGACCAAAAAATTTAAAGCCAGTGTCTTAAAAATACAGTAACATAGGTCAAATGTGGATAGAATTTTATTGCATATCTGCTATTTGCTCCTGTTGTACTGTAAGTTAACACATGGGACCATGCTATAATTTGGTCTGTCTTTAATTTAGTGTTGTATGAATGCAGTGATTGTGGCTTGCAAACTGTAGCTTTTGGCTTAGCATGCTGTGTTCTTTCTCTGAATTTGGTACAGAAATGGAGCAAAGACCACTAAAAGTCTGTGATATTGTAATGGCGGACAATATATGGCATTGACCACAACCTGATAAAATTGGCAAATAATTGCAAGCTAGGGTTAGAATCAGGTTAAAGGACTGGAGAAGGGGTTGCAATCTTATACCATCTTCAGATATTCTCTTCCTCATGAACATACATAAATCTGAATACTTGGAAGTTCCAGCAAATGTAAATGCACTATTTCTTATGAAAAAAAATAATAATTCAACTTTTATATTGCCATCTCATCTAACAGACCTTGGGAGGTTTAAACAGTGCCTCCTGAAAGGCCATTGCACTTTAAGATGGTATTCTTAAAGTAATATTTAAGAGGAGTTCTGCCTGCAGCATTTTCTCTGGATCTCTGCTCCCAAAACCTTTAAAGAACACCAGGAAGATTGAAATAAAGGTTGGTTTTTTCAATCTGGAATGTTTCCCTTGATGCATGGAAGATATTTCACCACCAGATAAGCCCAGCCTATCTGCTTCTCATTGTTTTTCCTTCTCTTAAAATAACCATTTGTTTATCACTCAGCATTTAGTTCAAATAAGATTTTACCCGTAGACATAAGTGGAAAGTGTTGCTTACCTAGCCACTATATTCTCTTGTGGCACAAAATTATTTCTTGCAGCCTGAGAAAATGAAGGGAGAGGACAATATCTGGGGGACTGGATTGGAAATGGAAAGAAATATTTCAGCTGGGATTCACACCTGAAAGCCATTGTAGGATAGATTGCTGCTTCTGTGAAGATAACACAAGAGAAGCGCTGTGGAAAAACAGCAGTTTTAAAATTACTACTTGTTGCAAATTAACCCAGTTCAGATAAAGTACATTATGCTTAGCATGATGAATGAATCCAGCCATAGACATCCAAGGAAGCTCAAAAGTGAAACATCCTCTTAAGAAGACACAGAAGAAAATTAGAAATAAACAAGCATCAACCCAAAGTAATTCCTAACTAAAAAATTGTTGCAGCAAAATCCTAGATGTTTAGAAGTTGCATTTCTATTATTTTACCCCCAGGTACAGAAGCATATGATTAATTCAAGGTTCCCCTGTTGCAACTTCAGACTTCTCTTGTTTCCTCAATCTAGGTTGGAGCAGAACCACAGTGGTCTTTTTTCATAATATTCCTCTGCCCTGTGCAGCACATACAAATTGAGAAGAGGAAAAATATTTATCACAGGAAAAATAGAAATAATAAACATATTCTAATCTGTCAAGTAATACATTTTAGAAGGAATTTTCAGATTATCTGAAGTATACTTTCCAACCACTCACACCACATGAACTCACTGTTGTAGCTACAATAGTTGTAATTATTGCATTAATTCACCTGAATTTGAGAAATGCCCTTCAACTGCTCCTTCCAGATATTATTTGTTGGCCTTAAAGTCATCTCGAAGAAAAAAAAGCAGACGGAGAAAATGCTAACCTGTTGAAAGATAGGTTAAGGGAAGGTTTCAGGAAAGGGACCATCAGCTGCTCCTGTTTGACTTTTAAGGCAACTTGCTGAAGCCTACTGCTGAAACCAATCTCCATCTTAAAGGTAAAGAGCTGCATCAAGGATAGATTGAGAGGCATCAACCAAACTAATAAATTGTAGTTGATTGAGGCTTAGTCACAGCATTTTTTAAAATATATCCTGAATTCACTAAACATATTATACCAAAAGACTGTGTCTAGTCTTCTTTTGGTTTGCATATCATGAATGTGTGCAGTGTGTTTCATGAACCCAGCCATAACTTTTGAGTTCCTTCAACATAGTTCTAAGCTTAATGTGTTCTGGGCCCAGTATTGTTTATTCAACAACCCTGATTAAGCATCCTGTTTGGACTGATGTATAAACATAATACCTTTAGAACTTGGATTCACCTTGTTTTTCTTTAACCAGAGAAGAATAGATTCCTAACTCTTCCTGTCCCCAAGACACTTGATTAAACAAGTTGATCTGTTAATTTAGCTTTACTTGTAATTAGACAGCTATGTTGAAAGAGATCACACATTAAACTCTCTCTCATATATATCCTTTTTGGTCTTTGAGTAGGAGATAGCATTAGGTGAAGCTACTAAATTGACTGCATTAAATCTGAAGTTCAAGTGATCATATGATAAATATCGAGTATTTATGTTTGGTATAACTTATCAAACTAATGAGATTTTTGAAGGTCATACTTATATGCATCATTGTGAAGCACTTTCAAGGTAGGTTAATTTGAATCATCAAAGTAAAACTACCATGAGGTTAAAAAACTAAAATGTTCTAGAAGTCAACTTCAGTTGCAGGAATACAGCCATGCATTAACTTGGCAGTGTTACAGATGTGGTTTACCACTACCTTCTATAAGATTCCCCCCCCCCTAAAATCTGATTCTGCTTAGCTTCTGAGTCTAGATAAGAATTTGTCTTATTAATAAAATATGGTTCAGTTAGCCACTGGTAAGCATGCCATGCAACCATAGAGCTTGTATTTGGTGTGAAAGCATAGCCATTCCTCTTTTCTCTTGCCTCTCTTCCCCTCCTCCTGACTGGGTTCCCACATCACACTCCCAGGGTTGGATAATTTGAAGATTGCATAGTTCTAAAAATAGACAGCCCACAAACCATTCCATTAAGATACTTATATCTAGTGTTCAGTAATGTTGCTTCTGTGTATTTGTGTAAAATCTGGCATCTGCCTGCAATCAGAGACTTTTAAGAGATCTTTGGCATGCCACTCTGATCACCATGGGCTCAAGCAACATACAGTGATTGAAAATTACATGTCACAAGCCAAAACCAAACAAATCATAGTATGGCTAGGCTGATGGTTAAATGCAGCCATTTTGTGCTTTCCTTCTCCTCATGAAACTGAGGGATGATTCCAAACTTTATTTGCTCACCAAAGGGAGACCCCTTTTCTGGGGTCTCTTGCTGTAGGACTGGAAACTTGCATGGGCACTGCTCCAATCATAGTAAGAGGGGAATAACCCCAAGATACTGCAAACATGATAAATACATGCCAGTAGCCAAACACCCAAATGTTGAGCATGTGATATGGGGATGCTGCAACCGGTTGTACATGTGAGGATGGTCATGTCAGTTTTTTCGGTGCTGATGTAACTTTGAATGGTTGCTAAATGATTGGTTGTAGGTTGAAGATTACCTGTAAAGGCATTTTGGAGTGTGATTTTTTGTGATAAGCTCACTGACTCTAGTGCAGGACCATACCCACACTATTGCCTCTGATCAAGGAGAGAAACTATGCCACCCCAGTAAGTGACTAGACATGATCCCTGGTGTTGATACTTGTGCAACTTATATATATATTTAGGAATTTAGGAATTGGTGTTTTTGCCATCAACAACTCAATTGCACACTCAGAAACCCTAAATTGGGGCATATGAAACTGTGTTGTTTCTGCAGGAGACTGCTGGGGGCCCAAAAGAGTCAAGACGGCAGCATTGCTTCTGCTCCCCTTTAGTAAATTGTGAGTTCCTCTTTTTCTCCTCCTTAATTTTATCTTTTCTGCTATAATTGCCTTTGAAGTTCCTGTAGGAATTTGGGCTTTGGCAGATACAATTATAGCTTCTTTCGTACATTATTTAAATGCCAATGATTTTTTTAAAGAACTCTAAAATTAAAAAAAAAGAAAGAAAGACAATTAAACAGCTAGCTTTTCAAAGGTTTTCATTAACTGTGACTCGCTGGATATATAGGAGCTTGTGTTACCATAGATACTGTTGCTGGAGTTATTGTGGTCTCAAGCTTGGTCTGTGTTGGTGCTGGGTGTTGTCTCTTGCAAATTATACAGAAACACACACACACACACACAATATAAATATATATACATACACAAACACACACACACACACACATACGTGCATGTCTATGTTTGTGCACCCACAAAGATGTAGTCTTCCTTCTGTCAGCTCCATCTGTTGATTCTGAAATGCTGTTCTTTCATTTAAAATGCAAGATTAAAAAATAACCCAGGTGCTAAACTGTACCCACTCCCCTCATCCCACCCTCCCAAAGAAGAAAAAAGTCTTATTATTATAAGAACAGGCATAAGCTGATGTTTTTGTTTTTGCTGTACATATTGAATATTTTAAGGGTGAGATGAATATACGTATCTGAATTTGCGTATTTTTTGTTATTTATTTTGAAACATTTATATTCCACCTTTCCAAATTGCCTTTCATACTGAATAGCATGGAAGGTGCACTCTAAGCTGAACCCCCATTTGGCCAGTTAAGATGATTGTAACTTGCATCAGGTGTGACTAAGTTAAGTCCCACTGATTTCAGTGGTTGGGTTCTCACTCAGTGCTAAGCTATGGTTTGTTTTAAACCATAAAAGTGGTTTAGTAAAACCATAAAGTGGTTTTACTAAACCATAGTAGTCTGATTCATACATTACCCCACTGCATCTGAGTTCAGAAAAGTTGCTAAACTCAAACCAAATGACATTATGTTAAGACAATGTTTTAACTTGGCCAATGGGTTTTCTAGAAGAATGATTAACTAGGGAAGAAACCCCATTGGCTTCCTGAGAATACTACATTTAAGTTCAAAATAAAAGAGCTAAATTGGGCTGATGAAAAGAAGTGCCAGTTCAGATTCACAAATTTGGAGTATGAATTACCATCTGTTTTTTACAACTTTTACAAAATTTGTACTACTCTAGATTTTAGAGTAACTAGCAAAGTAGGTTTGTGCCCTGATTTAGCCATGGCAATTCTCGTAGGAAAACAGAATGTCCTTAATGAATCTACTAGAAATGAAATGAATGTAATATATAAATGAAATAATGCCAGCTTCTCTAAGCTGGTGTACTCCAAATGTGGTAGAATATAACCCCAATCATACTAAATCAATTGTATTTATTTTTCCTCATTCAGTTGTGTCTGATCCTCAGGTACTGCCTGAACAAGACCCTGCAGTTTCCTTGGTAAAGATTTTTCAGAAGTTCTTTGTCAATGCTTCCTTCCTAGGGCTGAGAGAAAGTGATTGACCTTAGGTTGGGGGTCAGCAACCTGCGGCTCTGGAGCCACATGTGGCTCTTTCCCCCCTCTGCTGTGGCTCCCTGTCACTCAAAATATGGGTCACAACTACCAAAGTGCGACACCCATCGGCATGCAATTTATTGAGCTTTTCAACCCCTGGTAGGCCAACCATGGATTAATCCAAGAAAAGAAAAGTTTCAGAAGAAAACAGAATGTTCAACTACGTATGCTAGTTTTGTGGCCGCTCAAGAAATAGACAGGCACGGGAATGGTTTTGTGGCTCCTGGTATTTTCTTTTCTGTGAGAAATTGGTCCAAATGGCTTTTTGACTGTTAGGTTGCAGACTCCTGCCCTAGGTCATCACCTGGCTTTATACCTAAGATGGCACTAGAATCTCCCAATTTCTAGGCTGCCTTAACCATTATATCAAACTGATTATCAAACAATGTTTAGAAACTGCCAAACTGCCAAGGATATGTGATAAACGTAGTCAGTGAATCCACTGTGTAAATAGAAGATACGTGCTGAGCTTTTTTTACTTTCTGCGGTATACTCCTGTCATAATGGGGCTTCTACTTTGGCTACTATTATTATCAAAAATATAACTTCTGTTCCCAAGAAGCACAGTAAGCAGATAGCCGACAAAACACTGCAAATTGCATAGGCTGCTGGAAGCCAGACTCTTGTTGTCTTCTACACTTTTATGGAATGAAGCCCTGTAGGGGTTTGAGGGCACTTAGGCTACACTATTTAGGCTGCAGAATAGCACTTGTCCATTACATGATGGTACTGTTTCTCAAAATATGAGCAGCAGAGTAATCTACAGAGTTCCATCCAACCTTTTCAATTCATGGATCAGAACTGCTTTAGCCCATTTTTCTCTGCCTGAACTAATAATCAGCAGGAACCGGAAGCTGGCGCCATAGCGAAACGGACAGAGGATTTCTGAGCTCCAGAAATCGCCGCCAATAGCCCCGACACGGGACGGTTCAACTTGGACCCTGCAGTCTAGTTTTGATTGTAGTAGTGAGGAGCATGTCCTGATGGTCTCAGGGGCATCGCATAGCCCGATTGATCCAGGAAAGCTCCTTTCCCCGTGTGTGGGGTAGCAGCCATCAAGCTGCCGAGGCTGCGGCAGTTTCAAGGAGGGAAAAGGAAGAAACCGAGGATCAGATCAGTGAGAGATTCACTTTTTAAATAATACAGAGGACACCCTGTGGTTAATGGACTTGGAGATTGAAAATAAGATATAATAAGCGGCAAATTTAAAGTGAAAAAGTTTTTTTTCCCCTGCTATATTTTACTTGACTTTTTAATGAGAAGGACTTAATTGCTTTACTTTTACTTTTACTTTTACTTTCATTGCTGACTGAGAGTGGAGCCAACTTGAGAGAGAGGAAAATTAGTAGGTTGTGTACACTGTGCCTTTTTAAAAAATAATTGGTGGACTTTGGTTGCTGTATGTGAATTGAAGCTTTTCTATTTTCTTTTTCTTTTTTTCTTTTTATTCTTTCTTTGGAATTTTTTATTAATTTTAGAAGAAAGACAAGAGAGTGTACAATATTGCCACCTGCTGGAAAAGAAACTTTGTTGGGATGTTTATTCAAGTAGCAGTCCAGTGTTACATTGTAGACAAAACAGAGGCTGTCATACTAGGCTGATAAAACTGGTGAATAGCAGAGAAAGTGACTTATCGGTACTATTTATTCAGGTGCTTGTGTTATATTATTTGAAGCCGAAGCAGAAGTCTTGAAACACTATAAGAGGACCTTGAGTTTTATTTTTTATAACTGCTACTTCTACAACATCTTTAATTTTTCCTTTTAACATTGTGGCTAGACCAAAAATAACTCTCTGTATGCTTTCTGAATATTAAAAGGATTAGATTTTCCTTTTCTTTTTTCTTTCTTGACTTCTTCCTTTTGTTTTTCATTTATATATATATTTCCTTCCTCATTTTTCTTTTAAAAATTTTGGCACAATAATATTGGATTAAGGCAAGCAAGAGCCTGAAGACATATTGTTTTTGGATTTTTGTTTTTCTATTGCCATCTGTTTTTTTCTTTGTCTTTTTTTTTCTTTATTTCTTCTCCCTTTTTGTATTAAGGATTAAAATTTGGAAGAAATTGAAGAATTTGAATTGTTTGTTTTTTTCTTCTTGTTTTTTTAAATTATTATTTTCCTTTTTTTTCCTCTTTACTCGCCTTTTTGGATTTTTTTTTCCTTTTTTCTTTGCCATTTGGTCCTTTTTTCCTCGATTTTATTTGCAACCTGATTGGATTACAAAATGAGTAAAAAAGTGGCAACAGTGGGAGCAGTAGCGTCTACACCATCCTCATCATCATCTGGAAGTCATCGTACTATTCAAGCAATGTTGCAACAGGAGAATGAGAAAGAATCATCGACTCAAACAATTTTACAAACCTTTCAAAGGATAGAACAACAACAACAAAGGATGGAACAACAATTATTGAAGACAGACAAAAAAGTTCAGCGGATGGAACAACAACTGTTTAAAACAGATTGAAAGGTGGTCAATATCGAACAAACAATGTCAAAATATGAAGAAAGGATGCAAAAATTGGAAGAAAAAGACGATCAGAAAGAAGAAAAAACTGGACTTCCGGTGGCACTGCTGGCGCCGCAGCAGCGCTTTCGGGAGCTACGATCCCCGTGATCTATAAAGCTGCCAGAACAGCGAAAATCAGCTGTTCTAGCAGCTTGGAACTTTCCCTTCGGGTGAAGAGAGGAAAGCAAGAGGACAGGTGTGGGTAGAGCTCCCCAAAAACCCCTAGGATTAATCCTGGCGGTGTGGAGGATGAGAGCTCCCCAAGTGCCTGAAGAAGCTCCAGATCTGGGACGTTTCTGTCACTGACAGAACAAGGCGTCGCGACCACCCCTGCAAACCAATTAATTCCAAGGAGTGGATTTCAAAGCAGGCAGAGCAAAATAGGAGAATTACTGCAAGTATTTTACTTATACTTTATCTCCAATAAATACTACTTCCTTCCAGAGGCGAGAGAAAGTTTTTAAAAGAATCAAAATGGCGCTGATTTGCTAGAAGGAGTGAAAATGAAAGCTAAAGAAGAAAGTGATCATTAATGCTCGTTAGCACTCATTAAAGTTGTTAAAGCTGTCAGTATTTTAAGGGCTTGCTGAATGAAGTTGAAATTAAGATTTGCAGCTCAAGAAAATAGGATTTATTGACTAATAAATTATAATACCTGTTAGAGACTGAGAATAAGAATTTTACTGATTTTGTGAGGCTGCTGGAAAGTATATTTTGGAAATGGCTGCTAAACAAGTAAAAACAGCAGTGGTCAAGATTTCTGAAAGGGATGAAAGCTTACTATTACACACATCAGCAAATATACAAATACTGACAGTGGATCTTTTTGAAGAAATGCTAGGATCATTTACCTCCTTGTTAATGGAAAGATTGGAAGGGCATTTTGAAAAGATTTTTTACTCAAATTTGTAACAAAGATACAAGGGGAGACACTGAATTTGTAGCCCAGATGCCAAATAATACTGAGATGTTGAATGAAGAGAAGGAAGAAGTAACCCAGTTCAAAGCGCCTGTGGAAAATGGAGTGGGTGTTCTTCAAATTAAGAATGGAAAGCTGAGAGGCTTGAAGGAGACTAACCAGGAGATATTGAGAGAGATCTTTCCAGAGGTTCTGATGCAGTCAAATGGAAACATGTCAGGAGGCGTCAGGATTTTTAATATAAGAACAAGGATTCAAACTGGAACATTACAATTTCTTTACAAAAATGGACTTTCAATTCTAGTTAAAGAGGTGTGCTTATTAAAAGGAATCATTTTGTGAAGTGCACAAGACTGCAAGGTTCAAAAATTCCAGCTGAAAACTCAAGAGTTTGTAAAAATAAAAAAAGATGGCGGACTAAGACTAAAGAAGCAGGCTTGTAAAAAAGCCAGGAAAAAATGGAGATGGAAGAATAATAATCCTCCTTGTTGGAGTGGATAGTAATGGTGAAAAAGAATTACTATATCTGTACATAGGGATATGAATTGTTTTGTTTTGAAAAGTTATATTAGAGTGAAAATGAATGATTTATTTATATTTAGGGACATGATTTACTTTGGAAAGTTATATTAAGTAATGTTATGTTTGAATTGTTATTCAAACAATTATACTTGCTAAATTTTTACTTGTGTTTGGAAGTACATGTTGAACAATGTTTGTTTAAAATCTATAAAAGTTGATGGATTAAAAGGAAAATATTGTGGATGTTAAAATTAAGGTCAGTGTAGATCTCTCAATACAAATTCAAGGGTTACAAGAAGGATATTATTAAAACTTCTATATTTTATTTTAAGTCACATTAATGTTATGTAGTGGATTTGTAGAGAATAAGATGAATAAGTTTATGTTTAATACAAGTTCATAAAAGTATAAAGTTTTTTACAATATATTTTACTTGAGATTAGTTGAAATATTTTGTTAATGTGTTAATATATGTAAGGGTTGGAGATGCGATGGTTAACTGTATTAGGTTTTGATTAGGTAATACTGAAGAAAGAAGACCTACTTATTGCTGAAGAATGGACAAGACTAGTAAAAGGGAGTTAAAAGTTCAAGAGGGTGATAGGAGACTATAGATTATTATCTTATATTAGCTTATGATTATTAAATGTGATACCCTGAATTTTGCTTTGGGAAGTGGGGGGTGGGTTAGGGAGGGTAAGGGTGGAACGGGTGGGGGGAAGGGGAAATATATGTAAAACTTTAAATTTTTTCAATAAAAAATAAATAAATAAAACAAAAAGAAGAAAAAACTAAGGAAATAGAGAGTAGGCTGGGAGAGGTTGAACAAGAAACAATTGCTTCAATTGGATGGGAGATGGATTGAGCAGAATTTTTCTTAAAATTTCAAAACATGGAAGAAGAAAAAGGGGAGAATCTTGCAGAGGTTATGAATGGGATGTTGGCCGAAGCTCTAGAAGTAACTAAAGATAAGATGATGGATGGGATTGATGAAATTTATCGTGTTCATACCAGATATGTAATACCTAATAAACTGCCAAGAGAAGTACATATAAGATTCACAAAAAAATTGATCAAAACACAAATTCTCCAGGCAGCTAGAGATAAGACTTTGAAATTTTGAAGACTTTGACCAGGGTATCTTCGGGACCGCCTTCTGCCACCAATAGCCTCTCACCGACCAGTCCGTTCCCACAGAGAGGGGCTCCTCAGGGTGCTGTCAGCCAAACAGTGTCGACTGGCAGCCCCCAGGGAGAGAGCCTTCTCTGTGGGGGCACCTGCCATCTGGAATGAGCTCCCCCCTGAGATAAGGAGGTTACAGGATCTATGTACCTTCCGCTGTGACTTAAAAATGTTCTTATTCTAACAGACTGGTCTGGCTTAAACCTCCCCTTTATACTGGGTTTTAAATGTCTTATATAATTGGATTTTAAATTGTTCTAGCCTAACTATTTAATTTATTTTAATATTTTTTAACTTTTGTATGTCATTGTATTTTATTTGGCTGTTAACCACCCTGAGTCCCTTCGGGGAGTAGGGCGGTATACAAATTTGATAAATAAATAAATAAATAAATAAATAAATAAATAAATAAATAAATACAAGGGGAAAGAAATGACAGCTTTGAAACAAATACCAAGAATAGTGAGAGACTTGCGAAGAGGCAACCAATTTTTGACAAAAATTCTATTGCAAAAAGGAATTAATTATAGGTGGTTAATCCCAGGAGGATTAGTTTGCCAGAAGGATGGCAACTTCAAAAATACAGGCTGAACACAGTTGATAAAGCTAGAGCTTTCTATGATGAATTCTTTAAAGAGAGTGAAACTATATGTCTTGAGCTAAGTAGAACTGTCATCTTGCACAGACAACCCAAAAAAGAAAACTTCAAGGAGAAAAATATAATAATTAAATATATGTATTAAGAGGAATTTCATTAGGCTGGTGATCCACTTGCAATCAGAAATTGCTACCGGAAAACATTATTGGCCAAGAAAATTTGTGATAAAAGTTGTTGTTATAGCATGGTATACGTAAAATATTTTAAGTTTTAAATAAATTCCTTATTTTGAATTTAAAGTTTTGGGAGAACATTCAGCTTTAAAAGGAGGCATGTAGGAATGGAGTCATAATTATTATTTGCCAAAATAAATAAGTAAAACCAAGTTTCCTGGTCTTATAGATGAAAAGTTAGAGAGGAGATGTTTGTGTAACAGGGTCCCTACATTCCTACTTATGATCTACAATTGGACAAAGTTCTTTAAAAATTCCCTCTTTGTTGCCATTAATTATTTGGATTTATGCAGCACATATATGATAACCATTGTTCTAAGGAGGCCAGTACAAAGATATATTACTTAGAAGATATTTATTGGAATCTTGATTTTTAGTCTTGATTTTTTTTCTCCCCAAGAATTCAAAGGAGCTTATAGAGCACTCTCCATTTAGACTGAGAAATAGTAAATAGCCCCAAATCATCCAAAGTATTTCTTTGGCTGACAGTGAATATGCATGCCTGTACTTCTAGTTCAAAACATTTTGTCTTGCTGACTTTTCTTTTAAAATATGCAGCTACATTTTAATGTGCCTCATAATAAGAATTCTTGTTCAGGAATCAGTGTAGAATATAGTTGTAAAGTTGGAGTGGCCATTATGAATGTATGTACCAGCCTGATCGTTGCTAAACAAAGTAATAATAACAAAACAGGTTCTTGATCATTATTGTCAATGCACTATTCAAGAAAGAGTGTAACTCATGGAATGATGGTATTGTAGAATTGTAAAAGACCACAAGGATCTTTTAGTTCAACCATCTGCAATGTATAGAAAAACTCATTACATCATTTTCAAGCCTCTTCTTAAAAACTTCCAAAGATGGACAACCTCCCTTGGCAGACAGATCTATTGCAGTATAGATTTACAACTAGGAAATGTTTCCTTATATTTATACAAAATCCCCATAGTTGCAACGTATCCCCATTTTGGGGGTAGTTTTGGTAGCAATGGAAAATAGCTTTGGACCATGCTACCAACAGTGCTCTTTTATGTACCTGACCACAGATACATTTCTCCTCATTCTTCTTTTCTTTAGAATGAATACCCCCAAGTTCTTCCAGCCTATCTTCATAAGGCATGATCTCAATTTCTGAGTCTTCTTGGCTTTTCAAACCCATCAATATCCTTTGAGAAATATGGTGCTCCGTACATAGTACTTCAGAAGGGGTCTCACCTGTACAAAGTGCAGGAAAATGAGGAGTTCATGCATCTTTGGTACAATGTTTCATGTAGGACATGCCTAGAACTGTGTTAGTCTTCCCAGAAACTGCATCATGCTGTTGGCTCATATTCAGCTTATTTTCAATGACTGCAGTCAAATTCTTCTCCAGTATAATGCTTCCAGTTGAAGATAACTCCAAGTGAGCTGTAATACAATCAGACATTTGGACTATATATGTCCCTTTCAATTATATTGTAATCCATCTTTCACCTGTCTTAGTCAGAATGACCAATATTCATGGATGAAGTATAGCGCGGAATATCTGAAGAGCCACAGGTTAATTTCTCACTATTGCACTTTGTAACAATTGGGAATCTGGAAGTCAACAGATGATAAGAAAGGACAAGTTGTTCAAAGGTCTTTTTAATCTGGCCAACCTTTAATTTTTACACCAGTGGAAAAAAAGAAGCAGAGAAAAGTAGAATTAATCTGAAGGAAGCTAACAATGGTTTTACAAGAGCGTGAAATATTATAGCAAATCAATTTTGTTTAAAAAGGAACTAAATGCTAAAACACTTTGGAAGAGTTCATAAAAATTTAAAGGTGAGTTTTCATACAATGATATTTTTAAAAAATGTGAAAGAGCTGAGAAGCTACGCGGTTTTTATAGTAGAACCCAACTGATACAATACATACAATACAGTACCTTGTCCTGCATCCAAGCCATAAATGACACACATTAGATCTTTCCAAGTCTTGCAAATGGTTTTTCCTTCCTTGGGTCATGGTTGGAGAGCAGCAATCTAAAGGGCCAGCCCAGAATTTTGGTACTTTTCCTTTCTCTTGGCTGTTAAATAATTTATTTATATTTGTCTCTATGTTTTATAATTTGTCTTTCTGCCCATAGGATACAAGTTGGTAAAGAGAAAGTCATTCTGAAAGTCCTTCTCAAAGGGGCAGGCTCAGCAGAACCTCTTGGTCCAAATTGCCTAATTGAAATTTCTGAAATTCAAAATCTTGG
Organism: Coluber constrictor foxii; assembly: GCA_038048745.1. NCBI lineage: Eukaryota > Metazoa > Chordata > Lepidosauria > Squamata > Colubridae > Coluber > Coluber constrictor. The sequence continues at coordinate 81,623,977 of CM075961.1, forward strand.
ATTGCTGCCCGAGGCCGTGGCTTCCATGGCCTAATACTTTGCATTGTAAAAATTAAGTGGTCTCCAGCTGTTTCCTGATATGGGCAAATCAGAATATATGAATTACTGTGCAAGACCCTTGGGCCTCTGCCCCTACTGGATGACATTAACAAGGGAGAAGCATGCTTGTCATAGATTCTTATAGTTCTTCTGACTTGCCTTTCAGCTACCACAAGCCTCTAATCAAAAGACAGGCAGCTCTGCTTTCCTAGCTGTAAATCCATTGTTTAAGACAGCTCAGCCCTCAAAAAATGTTGAGGATCACCAGGGCTTCATTAGTAGTACTGCTGCAGATAGATGCTAGCAGCAGGGGTGGGGCACCCTGGGCCTGCAAAAACCACCTAATGAGCCAGCAGACATGCAGTTGACATTGCTTAGGTTTTTTAAAATTTGAGTTTCTAAGCAATGTGTTGGGGGGAGGAGAATACCAGATGAAATATCAATCAAGTACTTGGCAAAGGCCTGCAAGACATTTCTTCAATCCAAGAGAATGGAGGGAAAGAATAAGCTGAAGTGTTCAAAAACTGAATCAGTTTTATTTAACCATTGGCCAACTAGTATGGGGAATGAGGTAATCTGTAGTCCCATATACTTGGATGGTATCAGATTATGGAATGCTGCATTACAGTCTTTCCCCTTCGTTGTTTTGGTCTACAACATTTCTTTTTTTTTTTAAACAAACAAAACATAAAACATCCATCATCCATTACAATTGCAAACAGTGTGTCGATTGGTTACAAATCCCTTGTGCTTCATTTTACAAATTATATTTCTCACGTTATCAACCTGCTGTATATCTGTATATTATTATCCTCATTTATCATTTATCTAGCAATGGCATTATTATTTCCAAAAAAAATTGTTTTCGCATATCGTAACATTCATTTTATATTTCATATTTCACTTCCATATTTTAATATCTAGCCATTGATAAAATAAATCTCATATCTTATAATATTGTTTATCTTATTCTCTAATTTCAAATATCAATTTACTCATTTCAGCACATTCCATGATTTTCTCAATAACTTCATCTTGCGTTGGTATTTTCTCATTTTTCCAATTTTTAGCAAACACAATTCTAGCCGCTATCAATATATTCACAATCAAATATCTCAATTCTCTATTGTATATTTCTAATAAAATATGAATAGGCACAATTCCTAATAAAAATAAAATAGGCACAATTTCTAATAAAAAAATCTCTGGTTTAAAGTCGGTGTGTTTTTTTGTCATTTTTTCCAACCATGTTGGATTTTAGTTCAATATCTTTTAGCTTTTACACATGTCCACAACATATGGTAATATGTGCCTGGTATCTGATGACATTTCCAACATTTTTCAGATTTGTTCTTGAACATCCTGGCAATTCTCATCGGGGGTAGATACCACCTGTAAAACATCTTATACAAATTTTCCTTATATGCTGTTGACATTGTCATTTTATAATTTTGCAACTACAATTAGTTGCAAAACTAAATCAATTCCATAACCAAAATTTCCCCCCCCCCCACATGCAGTCATTGTTTCTTTAACTTGTTCTTCTTCCAATTTTACCTCTAATAAACAAATAACCATACAATTTTTTAATTACAGTCATCAGAACCCATTAAAATTTTATCTAAATTAGTCAAGACATTATAAAAACCATCTTGCTTAGAATCTTCTTCATATCTAGAATGTATTTGCAAATAAGAAAACCAATCCATCTTAAGACCTTGTTCTTCGAATTCTTGTTTTGATTTAAGTTCACCCTTTTCATCCATTAATTCACTATATCTAACAATTTGTTCCCTTTAAATATTACTGAATATGAAAATGCTTCAATTGTTGATACCCAGGCTGGAATTTTCAAATAGGGTCTACAACTTTTTAAATTACAGCTAAAATCTGCTGGCTGCTTAACAATCTTCATTTTATGAATGGTCGAGATCCTGTAATATAACAGGATTCTAATGCAAGGCATCTGGAGGAGTGCAGGTTGGAAAACAATAATGGCTTAATAAAAGAGAGCATCTGAGGATGGTGGCAGAAATTTGGGGAAGGAGTTGGAGGAATGGTATTGATTAAAACTTTTCGGTTGCTGGCCACAGAAGAAAAACTATATAGACCAAGGATGAGGGAAGAAACAGAGGGAAAGGAATAGAAATGCAGAGCAATCTGGAGATTTGAGAATCTATATTCCATGTTGTGCTGAGCCTAACAATTCTTCTCATGCATAGGATCACTGATTATTTTACACTGGAATATATTTTATTCATGCAAAACCTTCCTTGGTAGTTGATAAAACAACTGCAGTCAGTTTATGCTTATGCCATCCCTATAAGGTAGAGCAAACTAAGAATCAGATGCCACATGGGCTTAAAATTGTTCTATTAGAATTAGAATGGCTATAGTAAACAGAAGCTTTTAAGTAAGCCTGTGCTTTCCCTCTTTTATCTTTAAAAAAAATGGGATGGGAATTGTTTTTGTAAAATTCTTTGTATGGGCTTAAGTCCCATTTATCTGTTTCCTCCCTTAGTAACAGACCTTCCCTCTCTTCATCAATGCCCTCTATATGCCCTCTGCAGATATCTACTCTAATTTAGGGGACAATCCTAAATGGGTGGTCTGATGATACCTCCATCAGACCACCCATTTAGGATTGTCCCCTAAATCAGAGTTTACAGAATTGAATTGAACCCAGTCCATAGATTATAAAACCGTAAAGAAAGCACTATAGCTTTCAACTGTAATTTTCCAAGATCTCTTCAGTAATAATGGATATGTGAACTCATCGCCAAAAAGGAAAGCCTTCCCCCAGTCTTGTCTCAAAAAAAAAAAAGTATTCTTATACATTCGACTTGCTTCCATAGGCGCTGTCCAGGTGCTGAAAAGAGATCGTTTCATTCTCAACAGAACAGAAACACGCTGAGTGGGTGGGTAAATGAATGTAGTTCTCCATCCCACCTTGGACTTTCTTAATTACAGTTTGATTAAAGGGTAGTTGAAATGTACGCTACTCCTTCAGGCTGGAGTTTTAGCCAATTCCCAGCTGCTTTGGCATTTTTGCAAAACAAAAGGTTTAATTAACAACCATCCACACATTTCCTCACATTGCTGGCTAAGCTTCAGTTTTAATGGCCTTTTCATATCCATCCAAATTCGTTGCATGATTTGTTTATCAACTGGTTGTCTGTGGGCCAAATCCAGCCTACAAATGTTCACTCTTTGATCTTTGTTGAGACCAAAGGCAGATATCTGAATCACAAACAGCTTCCAGGCAGCATGTTATTTCTTGAAAACCTGGGATAGTAAAAAATAGGCCTTGAGCAATTTGAGGTAGTAATCCAGCCAATGTATCAGAGTGAGCTCCAAATCTCTTAGAAATGTGGTGCTTTGCCATATTTTTACACTAAAGATAGAAACAAACCTTCTACGTGTGCAGCCCATGCATTTTCTGCTAGAGAATGATGAAAATCAATTGGTGTGTTAAACCATTGAAAGTATACCCAAATGAACCCACAAAAAGTATATATTATCTCCAATATTATCTGTCCTGAAAAGCTAAAAATTACTTCAGGGCACAAATAATTTTAAAGAATTACACCTGGCCCCACTGAATGCCCTTCTTTGGATGGCAATTTTTAACTGAAACTACTATATTGTAAAAGCTTCTCAATATGAAATATACACATAGTATCATTTTAATGGCCAAGAATATATGAAGTGAACACAAAAAAAACCCCCTGATATTCAATACAAAAGTAATACAAGAATCATAGTTGGTATTTTAAGTTCTTACATCATTTCTGGAAAGCAAGAAAAAAGTTTCAGAATCTAGTTTTCATTCTGTGCTATTCATACACCAATTTTTGACTGGTTTTTTTTTTTAAAGCCAGATAAAGTCTTCCATTCATTTCTGTACTCAAAACCCACATTCATACTGAATTTTGCTTTTTATATGTGCCATTACCTCAGTGTTGCCTTTAGTGGTGTTGTAAGAACTGTCCATCTGGGTTCAATTCCAAGTGGGAAGAAAGACACTGGAAACATGCAGGCTGTTTGGAAAGATGGTTTAATGGTGGACAGGACCACATGGTTTGAAGTCCCGTGCAGCTGACCACATGGAGTGGAGAGTGAGATATATTTATACCCTCTCTTGGGCTTTGAACTTGCTTCCCGTTCCTGTGAAAGAAATGTATTTTGGTTGGTTGTCAGACTCCCATGGGGCCACGCAGGGTAACTTTGTAGGTTGTCTTGAGTCCCAGGTTTGGTTGAATCTTGCTGTAAACTTCCCAGGTGCCATGTGGTGAGATGGGTAGAGAGCTAATCCTATTATGTCCTGAGGGTGAAGATTTTTTGTGTTGTAGATAAGCTGGCCCAGCCTTTTGTCTTATAGATAGATGGCCCAGTCTTTCTGGGGCTATTAACAAAGGTGGGCGCTGCTTTCCAAGAGCATTATCTCCTTTTCTCATCCAGGGAGGTATAATATTCTGCCTTTTTAACATTTCCTAGAATATTTCATTCTTCTAGGAGTGGGGTGGGTGCTAACTTCCTACAGTGGGCACACATACATTTTCTGATCTGTCACCAGTCTGGTCTTTGGGTGGTGTACCTATCACCACTCTAATCAAGTCCATCCATCTTGTTACTGGTTGTCCTCTTCTTTTTTCCTTCTATCTTTCCCGGAATTATAGACTTCTCAGTGGAGCTGAGATTTCACATTGTGTATTCAAAATACGATAATTTGGGTCTAATCATTTGTGACTCAGATAAAAACTCTGAACTTATTTTTTTAGTGATATATTTATTTTGGTTTTGTTTTGGCTATTTATGATACTCTCAGGAGTTTTGTCCATCATCAAAATTCAAAAGTATCAATACTCTTCCTATTGTTCTTTCAAAATCCAGCTGCTGCTTGCATTGAACATCATGAGAAAATATTGTGTGCACAGTTCCATCTGTGCAAGCATAGACACATGGCATCTGAATATTTTTTCAAAGGCCTTTATCGCTACCCTACCTAGTGCTAGCTTGCAGAATATTTCTTGATTACTTGTTCCTTTATTGCTTTTTGCTGATAGATTCGAAAGACAGCCATTTTCTAGGATTTCAATGTCTTACGTCAATATCATATATTCTTTTTTCAGTTGTTTGAAGAAGAGTTTTGGAAGATTCTGAAAAATGAAAATCCAAATGACAACATTTGCATTAATTTGGGAAGAGGTACATTATGCAAAGATCTAGCTCTCTGGAGAGACTCTAATGCTGAGAAATGTAGAAGATGATGACCAGCATATATGGATTCAGTTACAATGGCAATGAATGCACGACTGGAAGACCAGAAAGACTGAGTTAGGGTCAAATTGTCAGAGAGAAGCTCTCATTAACAGTTAATAAGAACTTTGATAGCACATAATCAATCAATTTCAGTAGGTATTCAATATGTGAACTGAAGGAAGGCTTCTTTGATTTCAAATAACCTTCTACTTTATCTTTATTTGTCAATAAGTCCTTACAGACATCTAAAAATTAGTTACATTAGTCTACAACCTATTCTGAGCAACACAGGGGACTGTTACAGAAATGTGCTTACATTCTCTTCAGATTTTAAAACTAGAGGAACTGGAGAAAGAGGCTGTACCCATTCCAGTACTCTATCCTTATTATAGCTTCAATCATATAGCTAAACCTATCTCTTAATTATAGAGGTTGAAATGTCTGTCAAAATCATAATCAAATATTTTCAGTGATGTAGCTGAAACTAAGTTGAAAGCAGCTGAATGGCTTCCAGTTGAGCAGATTTTGTGTAAACAATGGATATACTTTGCTTTTAGGAGGAAAAAAAATATTGGGAAGTTTTATTCCTTGTTTTAAGTATTTTCCTCTTGGTCTGTTGACACATTATAGAAAAAGGCTGTTTGAAGCATGTCCTTTAATTTTCATTGTTTCCTGGACTAAATGTTTGATGTTGTAGCACTGAGAAGTATAAATGGTGTATTTTTACATTAAAATATCCTGGTCTTTTTGCTTGGCATTTTCCTGCCCTCTACTGGATCGTTTAGGAATACCAACAAAATAAGGTATTCTTAACAACCTGTCAAATTCATAAAAGGCTTATGAATAATTTTCATGACCAATGCTCAGACAGAATTTCCATATATAGAAATAGTTGGTCTCTTGAGAATTAAATTTTTGGATTCCAACAATTTCCATGATGGATTTTTCATTAGAAACATCTATTTGACTACAAAACCAGCAGACAGTTGGACCCCAAAAAACCCTCTTCCCTGGTCCAACAAAGCAATTTTGATATTATTATCCATTTTGAAATAGTAGGAAAAACAATATTGTACATCAAAGCCCTCACTGAAGCCATCTTCCTATAATATCTGGCATTTTAAGATCACAGTTTTATATTTTGTGGGCCCAGAAAGCCCATTATTTGTATGGATAGCACGTGTCTTCCAATTTCTGCTTTCCCCAGCAATGCATTTCAAATGAAGCCAGTTCCTGTATATCTGCTGTTTTCTTAAGAAAGGCAAAATTCTAAATACTACATTCCATTCAGAATGAGAGAAGATGTGTCTGTTTTCTTCCTACACAGTATATAAACCAGGGGTGGATTCTAAATTTTTTTACTACTGGTCCTGTGGGCATGGCTTATTTTGTGGGTGTGGCTTGATGGTCGTATGACAATTATTTAGAATTTAGCAGAGGTACTGGTCTATCAGGCTTTTCAATGCTTGCAGAGCTGTACCGATCTACCCATTTATTTTTTGCAGACACTGGTCTACCCATGTATTTTTGCAGGCACTGATCTACTCATGTATTTTTGCAGGCATTGATCTACCCATTTATTTTTGCAGGCACTGGTCTACCCATTTATTTTTGCAGGCACTGACCTACATGTATTTTTGCAGGCACCGGTCTACCCATTTATTTTTGCAGGCACTGGTCTACTCATTTGTTTTCTTTTAACACTGATCAGCTGTAGGGCGGCCCTTTGAAGCCCCACGGCAAGAGTTTAAACAGTTTTTTTTTCCCTCTAGCCATCAGCTGGGACTCAGGAGGCAGCAATAGATTAGGGATGAGGCCAAATAAAAGGTAAGAATAATGTGGATGTGGGAGGGTGCAGGGGGGGCACGGGGGCAGAACCAGTTCAGTGACATCATATCATCACCTATACCAGCCTGGGAGAACTGGGCCGAACCGGGAAGAACCCCCCACTGATATAAACTTTTTCTTCCACTGTGGAATATATTGAGAGCTTTTCTTATTAGTCAGCTAAAATAAGTTTCAGCTCCCCCATAGCAATGACACTAGCAGGATATAGTATTGGGGGTATACTATTAGACAGAACAACAGAAGAAAAAGATTTAGATGAAGTCACAGCAGATGATTGTAAATTGAAGTGTGGCTTAGCATCTGTGAAGGCAAAAAAAAAATCTTGGTGTACATCACTAGAGAGATTGTCAGCAGGAAAAAGGAGGTCCTAATCTTGCTATACAGGGCTTTGGTAAAACCCCATTTGGAATATTGTATCCAATTCTAGAGACCTCACTTAAACAAGGATATTGATAACATTGAGTAAATCCAGAGATGGGCAGCAAAAATGGTGCAAGATCTGAGGCATGTAACTTATCAGTAAAGATTGGAGAAACTGGATATATACAGCCTGGAGAACAGAAGAGAAAATGGGGGGACATGACCGAAACTTTTAAATATATTAAGGATGTGAATATGTTGTAGAAGGCAGTGTTTTCAATACTAAGCAAAAATCAAAAACACAGGGGCATAATCCTAAACTGGCAGTAGGGAAGTTCAAAAGTAATGTTAAAAAGTTACTTCGCATAAAGAATAGTCCAGTTGCCTTTTGAAAAGCACCTTTGGGACAATAAATTAAAAAAGAAAAGAAAAAGAAAAGAAAGTAAAAAACCTCAAAGACAGGCTCAGTGAATCAGTAGATCTTTTTCTGCCACCAGTTTTCTATGTTTCTATGCCATTCTGGAGATTAAATAGTGGAAATTAAAAATAAATCTCCAGCAAACATTCTTATCAAATTTCTATTGAGATATGGGGAGCAAAATCTACATATAGAAATGCAAGTCTACAGAAAAACAACCCATACTAACCAGGTGCTCCACTACCAAAGCAACAACCCAACTTCACACAAGAGAAACTGTGTAAGATTTTGTTTAAATGAGCCCAAACACACTGCAGCAACCCGGAACAGCAGAAAAAGGAAATGGGGTATCTACACAACACATTCTAACAAAATGGAAACCCATGCAATTTTATCAAAATGTCCCTGTCCACTCCACCCAATAAAGCACAACCAACATAAATCCTAAAAAGAAAAAGGAGCCTAGATAGCTCAGCGGACTAATGCATTGTAATCTAACTCCAGCTGTCTGCAATTAGTAACTTTGAATCTCACCAGGCTCAAGGTTGACTCAGTCTTCCATCCTTTCTAAGGTAGTTAATTGAGGACCCAGTTTGTGGGGGCAATAAGCTGATTTTGTAAAATATACAAAAGTATGAAGGCTATTGCTTAACACATTGTAAGTCGCCCTGAGTCTCCGGAGAAGGGCGGCATATAAATCAATTTTTTTTAAAAAAACAACACTGCCATACATCAAGAATATCTTACAAACCACCAATAGTCTACTACAACCAGATGGAATCAGCGTAGCACACAAGCCAAGTAAATCCTTCAAAACATCTTAAGCAAACCAAATGACCCCCAAACCTAGAAGACAACGAAAATTCTTTAATTTCACAACATGCAGACAGATTTAATCATAGTTTCAATTGGAAAAATGTGACAATTCTAGCCCAGGCCAAGTCTTAAAATGCTGGGGAATTTCTAGAAGATTGGCACTCTGACAAATCAACCATCAATAGAGACATAGACATTAGCAACATGTATAGACTATGCAAAAGAGACAATCAACCAGCCAAAAAGAGAAAAAGAGTACAGCACCTTTCCACCAGTAATCAGAACTCAGATCATCATAGATTAACTCCAAAGTCAACTTCAGGCCAATAATCAAATAAGATTGAGATCAATACCTCAATCAAGAAACTGCCAAAGAGCCATCAATAAACAGCCCAACCAAAGAATCTCTAAGACTGCCCCCATCACACAAACAGGCAAGACACCAGAATGTAAAGTGACAGCAAGCAGCACTGACAGCAAGCAGCACTGACCTTACTAGCACTGATGATGTAGTAAAGAGCCTGGTGGTGTAGTAAAGAGCCTAAGTGCTGTTAAAGTAGCACTTAGTTGCCAGCTGTCTGCAATTACTGCAAGTTCAAATCTCACCAGGCTCAAAGTTGACTCAGCCTTCCATCTTTTCAAGGTAGGTAAAATGAGGACACGGATTGTGGAGGCAATAAACTGACTTTGTATAAAAAAAGAACACCGCTTGGGGGGGCCAAAAGCCCTACTAAGCAGGTATATACAAAAGTATGAAGGTTATTGCTTAATGCATTGTAAGCCGCCCTGAGTCTCTGGAGAAGGGCGGCATATAAAACAAATAAACAAATACTTAGGATAATGAAACATCTGCAAGAAAACAAGCAAGCTCAGAGAGCACCGGGGACCCCTCAATCTACATATAGTAATTAGAGAGCCAACTTGCATCTATCACCACAAGAGGACAACCTTTGCTTATAAAATAAAACTGGGGAACTTGAGTCTTTGAGTATAACATCAGGAGCTTGTAAGCTACTGAAAGAGGAAGCAAAATCAAAGTGTGCCCGATTATCTCAAAGTGTGTTTAACTAGCATTAAGAGAGGGACGTCCACTTCTTTTGTGCTCAGAATGAATGAATATAAAACTACAGGATAAATGTTGGTTCCCTGATGTCAACAGACTAGAAAACTAGAAGCACAGGTTAACTTCAGGAATAATTAACCATTTGGCACTACTTGGTTTACTTGTTAACTTTCCTTGTTCCAGAAATTAGGATTCCAACATTTCCTGAGTTGTCTAAGGAAATACTGAAATCCTATAATTTTACTAAAGATTGAGTATGTTTATTAAGACTATCTTCAGGTAAAACCCCTGAATAAGTAAGCCTACAACCTATCCTACCAAGTTTCTGCCCCAAGCTTTGGAAATCATTCTAACAGTAACAGAGTTGGAAGGGACCTTGGAGGTCATCTATTCCAACCCCCTGCTCACGGAGGAGACCTGTACTAGGGATTCAAACTGCCAACCTTTCTGATCAATAAGCTCAGTGTCTTAGCCATTGAGCCACCTAGCCAGGCACAGTGAGTACATCTTTTTGGTCATTCATGCCAAGATGTACAATAGCATCAACATCATAGTCCTTACTGGCATTCTTGACTATCTTAAAAATACACCTATTGTCTCTGCAGGCAGTAGCATCCGGCAGACCTCTTTCAAAACCTCCATATCCTTTCCTAAATGATAGAAAGATATATCAGGGTAAGCAATATTTTGAATAGCTCAGAAAAAGGGTAAGAAATGAATAAGTCAAAAAAATTAAAGAGATAAATCTAGTTTAAACAAATACCATTCATTATACCTCTTCATACCTACCAAACCACTTTTGTCTATATCATGTCCCTGCACTGCTTTACGCTCATATTGCCTTTTATTCTTTTAACTTTCTGATTCAGGATTTAATTACCTCCATCTGATCACCAAGACTTTTTACTGGCTTTCTCTGGAACTATCCACTCTTCTTTTATGTATTTATTTAGTGATTCAATCCTCATTCATCCTCTTTACTATATATGCCCAAATTACTTTGATGCACAGTACAATACTCTATATCCAGTCCAAATTGATTCAGTTTGCATTCTTAGTTGCTTCTATTTTTTCTACTATACTATTTGTTAGTATTCTGCTTATATAACCAAAATGGCCAAAGACATTGTCTGATCCAAATCTATTTTCAGTTCAGCAAATGCACCATGGGTGGCATAAACACATCTTAAAATATCTCCAGGCTATTTTAAGGGATGGCCTTATCCTATCCTACTCCAATTATGGATAGTCCTCAACTTACAACTGCAAAATTTCTGTTGCTGAGCAATAAATTTGTTAAGTTAGTTCCCCCCCCCCCCACTTTTATGATCTTTCTTGCCACACTTGTTAAGTGAATCACTGAGGTTGTTAAGTCAGTAACATGGTTGTAACATGAATCAGGGTTCCCTGTTAATTTTCCTTGTCAGAAGGTTGCAAGTTGATCACATGACCTTGAGACCCTGCAACCGTCATAAATGTGAGCCTGTTGCTAAGCATCCAAATTTTGAGGATGTGACCATGGGAATGCTGCAATGACTATAGTGTGAAAAATGGTCATAAGACACTTTGTTCAGTGCCGTAGTGAACTTTGGTCACTAAATGAAAAATGTTGTTACCTGTCCTATCAAGCCCAGTAGAAAGGATAGGTTGGGCAACCTATCTAGGAAGAAATGTTGTTTGATATGGCCGAAGAAGAGATCCTGTTCTATCACAGTGCTTGGAACATCATAACCCACATAGTGAGATTGGCCCAGACTTTACTAGGCTTCAGGAAGAGCCTTAAGACATGACTTAAGTCATGTGGCCTGTGGATCCAGGGAGGTTGGTAGAAAATTGCTAAGGCGTTGTGCTGTTTAAGAAAATGAATGGCACTCGCTTGCTGATTATTGCTTTAATAGTTTTATCATTTTTGCAGTTATTCTTTGGTTGACTTTGCATTGTTTTCTGGATTCTTTACTTTATACCTTTGCCCAGAGTCACAGTAGCCAGACGGGTGGCTATATCAAATTAATAAAGATTAAATAAATTTATTTCCCCATCTTTAGCAAATATTCATCTATTTCCCTAATTTTTAACCACTTATAATTTGCAATTATTCACTCTATTTCCCTACCAAACATAACTAGGTCTTCAATGCATTAATCTTCAAACTCATATTCGTTATGGAACTATACAATTTATCTAACATTTACTGTATATTTGCGTTCTACACCAACATAACGTTCGCATACAAAAGTATTTGCTTTTTTATCACACATCAATATCTTATTTTCTCCCCTCTCATTTTATTAACTAAGCCCTTCACTCCAAATTGCGCTCCACTTCTGAAATATTGCTAATATTTACCTCTTGTACCTTTCCAGAAGACCTTTGCCAAATATCTTCCAAGCACTTTTAATAAATGAATCTTCCTTGCATCTTGTTATAGGAAAACAGAATCTTCCAATTGTTGGATACAGATGCTCTTCAGAAGACACAGTAAGTTTGCTGTATAGCCATAAGCAAATCACCTCTTAGATTTCTGCAGTTCTATTTACACCAATAGCTTTATCATTTTTCAACATTCTCACAGCATTTATTTCATGTGGTCTTTTCTTCCCTTGGGCATTGTCATTTATATTTTTTGTTTTATTTTCACATAGCATCAACCCCATATAATTTCTAAAATACTCCCACTTTTCCTCATGTTGGTTTCCTCCACATCATTTCATTAGTTTAGTTTAGTTTAGTCACTTAACTAGAGACACTTTATTCAAACTATTTCTCATTTTTTAAAATTTCCATCCAACTCATCCTATATTTTCTTCCATCTTTTAATCTTAACCAGACCCTGATCTTTGACGTAATTCTTTGCAATTCTTTTCTTCCATATGCATAGATTAAATTTTCTCTCATCCTTGTTTGCAGCAATATTTTCTCATGAACATTTTTCTTATCCGGTCTTTCATTTCATCCTTGTTTTTATACATCCCTTTACACACTTTCTTGGCACTCCATGAAAATCAATTTTCAGTCTATTCCAAGTACATATCTCCTTTTTCACACCCATTTTGCATTTGATTATATTCTAAGAAAGGACCCTAATGTTCCCTTTGTCTTTCATTTCTTTCCAGGTTCATTTCCCCCAAAATCTACTTTCAACACCATCAAAAAAGTGTTTCTCCCTAGCTGCTCACCACTCTTGTATTCCTTAATTCTCTATCTTTCATCATAAACTATCAAATCAATCATGGTTTTGGACTTGCATTTCTTTTACTCTGTCTAATTAGAAATTATTAAACTTTGTATTTAACTTAAATGGTTATTTTTCTAAACAAATGCTCATCAAACGCCATGTTTATGTCTCTGAAAAATTGAAAATATAGTCCATTATGGATGAAAAGATAAAAATGTAAACTGTATCAGAAAGAATGAATCGATGTTACCTAAGTTATTGAGTATATCGATGAAAACTAGGATTTGTCAGCTGCTGTTATTTATATGTTATACTCCAGTGAACTGTGATAAATAAACAAAAAATATATGAGATTTGGGAAACATTATAGAACATTATGAGTGAATGTGATGCATGGGAAAAATTAGTATCTTAGATGGCATGAATGGATGGGTGGGAATGAGAGAGAAGACCATGAACTATAACTACACTCCCTGCATGTATTCTCAACTCCCCTTTACAAGAGGAGGTCACCTTCCTCCAGGTTCACTGCAGAGATTCCATTCCGGTTTATCCATACAATTTACCTTCTTTCCTTAATTTCATTCATTAATTCATGCTTCTTAATCCATTTATATTCCAGGTAGCAATCTTCTATTTTGTCATCAGACAGATCCAGACACTGATTTCTGTTTCCTTGGTGAAATCATTTCCATGTAATTTGCACATCATTACAAATATTTTTTAAAAGGTAACTTGATCTGAATGGGATTTAATTGACATTCAGGGATTATTCTCTTCCAGAAAGATCCATTAAATCAAACTTTTGTTGGGTATGGAAGGCTTAGACTACGTTATATATGTCTTCGTTTAATTTTTAATCACACTTTTCATTTAGTAGCTCAATACAATTGCTTAACACATTGGAAGCCACCCTGAGTCTCCGGAGAAGGGCGGCATATAAATCTAATTTTAAACAAAAATACAGCATACATAGCACCCTCTTCTGTTTTTCCCCACAACAACCCTGTAAAATAGGTCTACTGAGAACTTCTTGGTATAAAATAAGCCTTTGTCAGGTTCCAAAATGCAAGAAAGACAAGTTGAGATCCTTCTAAGCAGTTTTCTTTATTGCTCGTCACCTATACATAAAAATCTTGTCAAACCAAAGCAGACTGTATGCACCTTAAAATATGTACTCAAGGAATTACTAGGGAAAGGCCATCTTCACCCTCTTTCTCTGACACAAACCATTCTAAACTGTGTTTTTTCTTGTTCTTCTGGAATGAATTCCCTCCCTCCCTCCAGGGTATCTGGACAACAGCCTTCTTGACTAAGGCCAGCCCAGTGCCAATACAGCCCTTAATACACTCCAGTGACTCAGTGTGTTTACCAGTGCTGGTGAGACCCATATCTCATGCATTCCCTGTCAACAGCAAGGACGGTTCTGAAATAGATTTGAGACATGTTGGCTTCTTTTGTGCCACTAGAACAGACCCAAATTCATGTCTTGATTTAGGCAATATGCAAGCAAACATACTGTTGCCAGCATTCCACAAATTTGGAGGTACATAAAATGTTCAGCCACATACGCATACACACTTGGAGGCTTTCAAACTTTTTCCAATTTACAGTATTCATGTATAATTCTACTAGCTATGCAAGCTCTCTAATTCATTTTAAGGATCTAGGTTTAAAGTTCCAGTTACCTCCATTTCTGGCTGTTTATAATAATCTGTTTACTTATATTACACCTGCCATTACTAAGGGCTTGGTAAGGCAGACTGAATGCTTCTGAAGAATCATTAATTTGAAAATTAAGATTGAAGGGCTTTCCAATATCTAATACAATTTGTTCTCATAGTATCCCTCCCGCCCAGAAATACATCCTAAAAAAAAATCTTTCACCACATAAATCCCTGCTTCGTTATTTTACCTTTTTAAAAGTGTACAAGATAGCATGACAATAAACTTAATTAACATCTAGTCATATTTCAATTAAATATCTCCTCTAAGGCAAAGCATTTGACTCCTTAAAGGAAAAAAGGAACTTTAATTTGAAGGTGTAGGTCAATACAGCAGAAGGGGCAAAAATACAGAATGAAACTATAATTACTGTTGACTATTTCCCATATCTGTTTTGGAAGTATTTTTAATCTGCTTTAACCTACTGAAACATTATCCTTATCAGTAAAAATAGAACAAGAATCAAATAACTTGTTATCAGGAACATGGCTAGACTGCAATTGTACATGATGCTTGGATGTCTATTTCAGCATATAGTTGTATTAATGAATTTGGGGATGTAGAAAATGACAATTAAACGTTGATAACATATCTTAGTTAGCCCAGTTTAATTGGACAGCCAGGCACCATTTGCAACCAGAAAATTCACAACACAGGATATCTCAGCTGTAAAGATTTCTTGAAATCTTTGAGATTTACAGTATAGAACAGCCCACATAATTTGCTGTAATATCTATGCTATTCATCTACTCACAATCAGGTTTTTCAAATAGAACAATAATACTGGCCCAATTGGAACAACGAACAATAGATCTATGATATCAAAAGACTGGTTTATATGCATTTACCTGGAAGTTTTGAACTTAACTGTTTTTCAGGAGATCTGCACAAGATTTCAACACCTCCCCCCAGCCCCCTCCCCCAAATCCATTAAGAATTATATACTTTAGATTTAAAAGTGGCTAAATTCATCTTGTTAAATCTCACTGTATAAAAAGTTCCGAGCTTCTTTTGGAACCGTGCAGCATAAAATTGCAGAAATAACTAATAAATTTTGCATTCATGAAAAGTAGAAGAAACTGAATACACAAAAGCTGGGGGATTAAAAGATGACACTTCTGTGACAAACACAATGGCTACACTGTGAACCAGTGATTCTAAGTATATTTTTTAATACTTAAAAAATATACTTATTTTTTAAAAAAATACACATATAAATGCATTCTGTAAGGAAGTTTGTTATTCTCTTGTATGGTAAGCAGCAAGTTCCACACTTCTTTCCCAATACTAAAAACAGGATTCTGCTACAGGGAGCATTAGCAGATGTATCTAAATTATCATGGTCCCTAACACATCCATTGTTTACTTGAAAGTGAGTTACTACACTGTAGTTCAACTAGTCTTCACAGTCTGTTTGCTCTAGATAAATGACAGACACAGAATCTATAATTATCAAAAACCATCACCATTGCACATGGACTAAGAGGATTTCTATGTATTTTAATTGTTGCTGGGAACAAGATAGTCTCTCTATGTCCCACATCTGCAATAAGTTAAGCCAACAAGTCCTTCAAGCCAAGCTGCTTCATTTTCACTAGTAATTACAGGGTTTATAGACATCTAAAGGAACTATAAAATCTATAGATCCAATAGTAATACTTGTTTATTGGGCACTTTGTTGAGAGGCTTTATAACTTTTACCAGGATTATTAAGAGAACTAAAGGAGACAGCTCATGCTCTCATCAACTAAGCCTGAGAGTCACATGGGCAACATACCCACTAAATGACCGGAAAATGATGAGTGTTGTGTAAATAAGCATCCCTGCACACCAATGGCAGAATCTATATAAGCCACTCAATTCGAGCATCTTATGAGTCACATGGCAGCTGTAGCCAATCCAGGAGATTCACAGTTATGCTGGAAGTCAGAGTAGAAAAGAAGTCCAACCCAGTCTAGTAGTGTGTTCTTCAGCCTTTCAAGTAAGATACTGCACTACGAGGAACATGATTATGCATGTCACAAGCATGCCACCAATCATGAAGTACTTATCCTGGAAGGCACGTTTCTCAATGAGGCGCATGACTGTATTAGATAAACCGAGCATGTTGGCAACATCCATTATTTTCTTGTGGGTGCCCTGAAAGTGACAAAAAACAAAGGTGACAATATTAGTTTTTTAAAAAGTTGTCAGAGAGGATTTTTGACTTTCAAGGTACACCTCTTCAGATATTTCCTACAGAGCCTTTGACGTCTCCAGAAACAGGATACATAGTTTACACCAACATGTGAACCATTTTATTTTACTTATCCATTTTTTCTCACCCACTCTCAATTTCCAACCAACAGTCTTTTGCTCTTCAGAAAGTCTTTATAATTCCTGTGCCTTCTGTAAGCATTTACAGTCACCTAAAATTTTAAAAATGATTTGGGAGGGATAGAAGGAGAGGGGAGGGGAGAGGAGAAGAATGGTGATAATTTCTATTTTTATTTAATATTTCCTTTCTGCTTTTAAAATTATCCCATATCACTGCTCAATCCAATAGAAGAATGTTTTAACATGTGTACAGTTGAAATGGCATTATCAGCTCTCTTGCAAATTAAGATCAGGTCAAATGGCAATGTACTTGTGGATCAAGATTCATTCACTGCAGAGGGGCTGATTTTGCTGGAAAACACAGGCTGACCTCTGACTGTTCTACATAACTTCCCTATATACAATCTGCAATTAGAAACAAAGAAATCATTTTTAATAATAGCTCCATATTTTGTACATTTTCCCATGTAAGTCTACACAGCCATAAAGCAATATAGATCATCCTTGTTATTTGCAAAGTTTCTGTCCCAGGAAACTACAAGTAATGAAATAATAAATAATGTGATCTTGAAATGGGGTGGGAAGGTGAGCCCACCCTGAATCTATGGTCATTATCTTTCTCTCACAAGCATTTACTCTTTTCTCCTACAGAGATCATCTCAGCAATGTATTTGTTCCTCAGTTCACCCACTTCAAAGGTGACTTCCTTGTGGCAATTATCCTTTTTATTCTTTGGACTAAATTGCTTGGCTGCTGATGAAAGGTAGTGTCCCATAAGAGCCGCATGACTCTCTTGGTGTCTGTCTTCCAGATGGTTGTTTCACAATTTCATGTACCATTGGATTCCACTGCTGCCTACAGATTTCTTGGGGCTTGCTCCGCTGGCTAGAGGATGCTTACTGTCCGGATAGTCTTTCCTCCTCTGCGCACAGCACAGAAGCCTAGCATAAGCCACATGGAATTTTCTCCACTGTCAATTGAGCAAATCACACCAAATAAGTCCAGCAACCACAAGGAGGTCACAAGAACTATGCAGCTAGATTGACCAAGCAGACCCACCAAAATTACAGGAGGAGCAAATACATTATATGGACAACCTAACTATAATGAAACTTTACACAGTCATAGAAATTTATCCACAATTTTGTGCATATAGAAGGTAGCAAAAAATGGCCAAAACCAGAGATATGTAAATACCTTGGTATATACTGAATATATCAAGTTCTGGTCCTTAAGCTAAAAACATACCGAGATAATAAGTAGAAGCTAATAAGAACCACCTAAAAGCAAGGAGGAATATCCCTGCAGTTATCAGAATAGTAACACAACTAGAATGTGTATAACTCTCTATCCCAGGTACAGAACGTTCTGGAGAAGTCTGGAATGTTCCTGCCATCTTCCAGATCTCATATATCTAGCTATTACAGTGATAGTTTGGCAGTCTATGTGTGGGCAAGAGGACAAATGGAATGTTGCAGACTTCTTGAGAATAGTATGCTACGCACATATCTAACTACAAAGCAGCACTATGCAATTAAACAATGAACAGTAACCAGTTGGAAGCTTGTTTGTCCACCAATGCATAGGTGTACAGAAAATGAGTATGTTTGCTATGATATTAAGAAAAGGGGATCTTCCAGTTATTTGTAAATATTCAATCAATAGTTTTTTTCTTTAATAGAGGCACTTTATTTATCTGTCACAATTTCAAAGATTTCTGGAATTGGCCACTTAGGTCTGAGAAAACAGCTGCATTGCAAAATATTTCTATTTTCAAAACATCAGAAACTGCCAAATCCATAAGGCCCACATCCCTTGACCAAACCAGCATCTTCCAAGTATTATCTCAAGAACAAAGTAGGGTTAGAATAAAAACACACATCTGGTTCCGAACTGTTCTTTGCATCAGTAACTACTCAGCAGTCTAATTTTTTTGTTTAAACTCTGCAGAAGAAGCTATGGGGCATTTGAGGGTAAGGTGAGGAGAAAGGGTTTACATAATTTAGAAACAGCAAGGGCTTTGTATTAAGGATATAACATGCTGATAGTGGCAGAATACACAGTAACAAAGTAGATTACATAGGAAAATATGAAGAGAGTCTGAAAAAGTAGAGGAGATCAAATACACAAGGCATGACTAGAGAAATGAGGCCAGAGCCAGCAATTATTATAAGCAGGAGCTCTGAAGAATGGAAAAGAACCAAGGAAGAGGAAGAATGGAAGACTAAAAAGCTGGAGTAAACTTCATGCATGCAATCTCCTTGGATACCACTGGCATGGAGGATCCACTTTCAGAAGTTTAGAATGGAAGAGACCAACCATCAGATAGGGTTTCTTTTCTTTTTTTAGCTCTATTACTTTATTAAAGAAAGTTGCCACACAGTTTAAAAGACTGTTTGTCTATCTAGTTTAGTTTGTTGCTGAATCCAATTAATCATCTCTCTCTATGGATTCATGATTCTTTCCCATCAACCATCACTGGAAAGTTGTAACTGGCAAACTGGAGAATCATGATCTCTTGTATGCAAAGCACTGGCTACATGAAACAGTCCAAGTTACGAAAGTCAGAAGAGCTTCTTCTAGAAGCAAACTGGCAAAATTGAGTCATGGTGGCAAGTGGTTAGAGTGCTGTACTGAAGGCTACTTCTGTTGACTGTCAGCTGCCTGCCATTTGGCAGTTCAAATCTCACCAGGCTCAAGTTGACTCAGCCTTCCATCCTTCTGAGGAGGGTAAAATGAGAATTGTTGGGAGCAATATACTAACTCTGTAAACCGCTTAGAGACGGCTGTAAAGTACTGTGAAGCAGTATATAAATCTAAGTGCTATTGCTATTGCTATTCTCTTATTTCTATGGTTGTGCTTATTTTAACTAGATATCTTCCAAAAAAATTGAATTATTACATTAATAAAACATCCAATACCTCCCAAAGATGCACGTACTGCAGCCAGCTTGGAGAGCAAAGCTACCACAAAAATAAAGCTAGATTTAAATTCCATGTAATTCAAAGCCAAAATGACTGAATTGGGGGGACTTAAACTGTTCTGATGAATTTCTGATATTCAAATTTCAAATATAGTGGATACCTGGTCACCATAAACAAAAAAGGTGAAGGTCCCACCCTATGCCCACCTTTAAAGTCACTCTCTGATCCCTCAGGCCCTGTAGGATGCTGGTTCCGCTGCCAATAAGATCATCCATGCCACGGTGTGCATTTTGAAGGGATTCATTAAATTGTAATGTTTCATCAATTGGAATGGTGGTGTCAGAATCCTGCAGGGGGAGGGAAGGAAATGGAAGCATCTTGATTATCTTTCCTCGATATTCTTAACCCAAAGCCTCTACAGAGTGAACCATATGCTATGGCCATGAAATTCAAATTTCCTGCCCTCCCAAATTCTTTTCCACTTCAGTCCCCAAGCAGCTCCAGTGCATTGTCAAGCGCATTGTTCACTTAATTTGGGGGTAAAAAAAAAACTATGTGAACAACAACTATTTTTTTTTTTTAAATGTGGCTGCAAAATTTTGAGGACAAATCAGAAAGCAAGCAAACAAACTTAAGCCTAAATTCTCTGGTTTTAAGGGCAGGACTTACATTAGTGGTGAACGTTCGAGTCAGAAGCTCCTCACGTTGTCTTTCTTGCTGCTCCCGTGCATAGCGACGATGCTGGAAATTTCGCAATCCTGTCTGCAGATGCTGAATGTCATATTTCAACTGGTCAACCCGGCTGAAAAGAGGCAATAGGTCCCCCTCAAATAAGACAATAATTAATGGGGAAAGACTGACCGCAGGAATGTTATAAAGCAAACCTGCTATTGTTCAATGAAACACTGTGCATAATTATAGAAAACCTTAACCTATTAATACCTCTAACAGTATTATATTTTTGGCCACACACTGTACATATAGATGTGGAAAATAGCTCTTTAGTTGCTATTATATTATATTTTAGTTCAAAAGCAGCTCTTCATGCCTCAGATGGGAAATTTTTCCAATACTCTTTCTCCCAAGACTCCCAATTGAGCCTACTATTCCTATAGTATCCAGTCCAGGAGATCTGCTGAGAAATAACTCATAGGGAAAAAAAGGCAATGATAACTGCAAAAAGCCCTTCTCAATGGCAGCTATAACTTTATAGAACCAAAGAAATCTATCTGAATCAGAGCATTTATTACTCCTCACTTTTCATTTGGTTTGGGAGATATTTAATAATATCAGCATAAAAATATCACATCTCTTGATGTGTATCCGTAAATTAAAATGTGTTAAGATAACATCAAGAAGAACAATCACTCACAGTTTGGCATTTTGCCGCTTGTTTGGAGGTTCCTTGTTGCAGAAGATTTCCAGCCGGTCTAGATTGCTAAAAATTCTGTCTATTCGTGCCTGAATTTCATTTTCTACCACTACAGAGGGAGACAAATCAAAAGAAGTTCTTTTGCTGCTTTAAGAGGCACAATATTTTCTTTCTAATTAAAAATCCTGTTTCATCGAAATGAATATCTCAACTTGTACTGCTCAGATAAAAAAGGAGCTATCGGGCATTGGATGAATAATTCAGTGAGATTCTGGTAAATTACACATGTGATCCAAATGACATGGCGTCACAACTGATACAGATTTTAAAGTCTATTGAGGCATTTTAAATAAACTGACAAGTTTAATAGTTAATTTCTTATACCATGTTTTTCTGATCTATTTTTCTTTGTTGAATTCAACAAAGGAAGTCTCAGATATTATTAGGAGAGCAAAATGCTTGCGGCATTAGATTAAACCAACAGTTAAGTTGCTTTCATACACTAATTACTCACAGTGGACAGACTCCTTGTCTGAGGTTTCCAAGCGGCCCATGTACGATTGAACTTCATGGATCTGCCTGTTAAAAAGAAAACAGGAAAACAGAAAATATTTTAGATATTTCAAACAGAAAAGATGAATTTTTGGCACATCTGGGAAAACCCGAATCTGAAAGCTTCCAGGTTTTCCCCACCCAAAGGAAAGTCCAAGCCCCTTCCCCTGCACCTATATGTCCATCACATGGCCCAATCAATCCACCATCCCAACTGGAGATGCCTCCCAGTCACACCACTCCAGGTATAGGGCAGAATGTCCTTGACTCTCAGAGAAAAGAATGTAATTATAGCTAGCTATCTCCCCTACTCCATACAATCCCCCCTCCCAGTTTCCCACAGCACCAAATGTGGCAGGCCTGAAGATCCAAAGAAAAAGATGGCTTCCAGGCCTGACATCTACTTTATGTTAAAACTGGGAGATGTGATGCTTCCATTAATTATCTGGCACATTTCCTAAGGCTCATCTCCGAAACGAAGAATGGGAGTGAAATGATGGGAAGAACTCAGCTTTGCCAACTGGAAGACCTGTTTTGGAAACAGAACAAATCAAACTGAGGCACAGAAAATGTGACAGGACACTGGAGATCCAGGGAGAAAGGAGGGGAAGAAAGTTCCGCCCACAACTTCTCCTGGAAATGGATATGTGGTACAGAAATGATTGCATCGTACCAGGAGAGAAAGAAAGGCAATTAGAAGGTAGAGAAAGTATGGAGCAGATCTGCAAGAAAAAGACCACTGATGTGCAGACAGGGAGGAGTATGATGTTATTTTCCATCCAACTGAAAATGCAAAAGAATAAATTATAGAATATTTTGCCATATATTTTATTTTAAATCATTCATAAACTAGATATTAAAAATTGGTCTATATTAGATTTATTTATTATTTATACATACATACATACATATGAAGCAGCAGGTGAAACTAAGCAGAATCACATCAGTTACCTGTACAATTAGCACAGAGGCCCCACAAGGCTGTGTGCTCTCCTTCTCCTCTCTCTGTATACCAAGGACTGCATCTCTAACAATCCAGCTGCTAAACTATTGAATTTCGCAGATGACATAACAGTGAATGGTCTCATTCGAGACAATGATGAATCCGCATACAGACGGGAGGTTGAACAACTAGCCTCGGGCAACCAGAACAATCTGGAACTGAACACACTCAAAACCGCAGAAATGGTGGTAGACTTTAGGAGAAACCCTTCCAAACCTCCACCTGTCACAATACTAAACAACACAGTATCAACAGTAGAGACCTTCTAGGTTCTACCAAATTGCAAGATCTAAAATGGACACCCAACATCAAAATCAACATCAATAAAGCACAACAAAGAATGTTCTTTCTGCACCAACTCAGAAAGCTCAAACTGCCCAAGGAGCTGATGATACAGTTCCACAGAGGAATTATTGAGTCTGTCATCTGCATCTATAACTATCTGGTTTGGTTCTGCAACCCAACAAGACAGACACAGACTTCAGAGGATAATCAGAACTGCAGAAAAAACAATTGCTACCCATCTGCCTTCCATTGAGGACCTGTATACTGCATGAGTCAAAAAGAGGCTGTGAAATTATTTACAGACCCCTCACATCCTGGACATAATCTGTTTCAACACTATAGAGCACTGCACACCAGAACAACTAGACACAAGAACACTTTTTTCCTGAACGCCATCACTCTGCTAAATAAATAATTCTCTCAACACTGTCTAACTATTTACTAAATCTGCATTACAATTAATCTTCTCATCATTCCCACTATACATCTCCTTCCACTTATGACTGTATGACTATAACTTTGTTGCTTATATTCTTACGATTTATATTGATATTGTTTCCTGATTGCTTATTTGTACCCTATGACTATCATTAAGTGTTGTACCTTATGATTCTTGATGAACGTATCTTTTCTTTACACTGAGAACACATCATGAACCAAGACAAATTCCTTGTATGTCCAATCACACTTGGCCAATAAAAAATGCTATCCTATCCTATCCTATCCTATCCTATCCTATCCTATCCTATCCTATCCTATCCTATTCACATACATTTTCTCTGGCTGCCTATCTCAGCCAACTGACTGGGTAACTTACAATTCTAATAAATTACATAAACTAAACATGTGAAAGAATAAGTAACCATTGTAACACAGCAACCTTTATTTTTCAAAAAGTCATAAAAAGCATAGAATGAAAAAAAATAGAGAAGGAAAAGGAAGAGGAACTTTTTGATGAGATTTTAGATTCAAAAACTGAAACTGATTCTAAAAAGTCTGACTCCAGAATGTATATTCTGGCCCATAGCTGCCATTCTTTTTTTCCTTATTTCCTTATTTTCCTAATTTTCCTTAATTTCCTTAATTCTCTGTATCTATTTAATAAAGGGAAAAATACAACCTAGAACAGTGATGGCAAACCTTTTTGGCAAAAAGTGCCCAAACTGGAACAGTCATGCATATGCAAATGTATGTGCAAATGTATGTTCAAGAAACCCAAAGACCAGCTGGCTGGTGCATGCATTCCTGTTTTTTTGTTGTTGTTTTTGGCTGTTTTTCAGGCCATTTTCCAGGCTGTTTTTGGCCTCGAAAACGCCTGGAAAATGGCCTGGGTTTTGGCTGTTTTCAGCCTGTTTTCTAGTGCTCCAGTGCCCATGAAGACCAGCTGGCACATGCGCACCAGAAACCGGAAGAGCAGCGATGGCACGCATGCCCAGAAAGGACTCTGCGTGCCACCTCTGGCCCGCATGCCATAGGTTTGCCATCACGGACCTAGAATATAATAATGCCTTTCTTCACTTTGATAGTTATATTTCTTTTTATTTCAGTATTAGAAGTAGACTCGCAAAGAATTAAGACACATACTTTCCTTACTATTCAGCATTCTTAGCTCCATTTATTAGAGAACAATTGCTTAACGCATTGTAAGCCGCCCTGAGTCTCCGGAGAAGGGCAGCATATAAATTAAATTAAAATAAATTAAAATAAACTAAAGGGAACTTAAAACAATTTTAAAGGGAACTATCAACTCTATTGCTTGAATAAGCTATGTTTCAATGTTTTCAACAAATCTATTTCCACCTATTATACACATTTTATAAAGTAATGAAGTAAATGTCTATCTGGTATGGGTTTTAAAAATGAAATATCACATATATTTCAATTCCCCCCTCCAATAAACTTAATTGCTTCAAATGTACAGAAATTTTACATATGCAAATATGTATACTTGAAAGAAAACATCCATAGAAATATGTTACTGTCACTTTGTCTGAAGAATTAATTTTAATTGATGAATTCAATCCAAGGTCCTTACAGAACCATTTCTTTGAACTAGTATTAATCAAGCCAGCATGGTTGCCCCAGGAAAACCTGCTAGTAATCTTCCAATTCTGCTAAGTGGAGGGGGAGGGGGGGAGGAAGAGATCTACAGGCACTACTTTGTGATAGGATGCCTGCAGTTTCAAATAAAATCCCCTCTCATCAGAATGTTTTTTTCACAATTAACTGTTTTTCAGAATATATTTGATTTAGAAGATGACATCATCTATAATTGTGCTATATATGCCAGGTTTCATCTATTACTATTTTATTTATTTATTTATTTTTGCAATTTATATGCCGCCATTTTCTCGAAGGACTCGGGGCGGTTTACAACAACAATCAATAATACAAATCACAAAATAACAAAATAAGTTAAAAACCCCTTAAAAACCATATTAAAATTATTACAGTTTATAAACCCCCAGCAGATCAAGTTATTTGACGGAAGAGCCATGTCTTCAGTTCATGGCAAAAGGAGAGGAGGTCCGGGGCTATCCTGAGTTCGGTGGACAAATCATTCCAGAGGGTCAGCGCTCCAACAATGCTCTCCCCCTGGGGGCCGCCAGTCGACATTGTTTGGCCAACAGCATCCTGAGGAGGCCTGCTCTGTGGGAGCGCACAAGACGATGGGAGGAAGGCAGAAGATGTCCTGCAAGTACCCCGGGCCTAAACCATGTAGGGCTTTATAGGTTAGAACCAGCACCTTGAAATGGATCTGGAGAGCAACCGGCAGCCAGTGCAGCTCACACAGGAGAGGTGTTACACAGGAGTAACAAGGAACTCCCATAACTGTCCACGGAGCTGCATTCGGGACCAGCTGGAGCCTCCAGATGCATCCAATGTAGAGGGCATTGCAGTAATCCAGCCGAGAAGTAACAAGGGCGTGGGTGACCGTGGTGAGGGCATCTTGGTCTAGGAAAGAGCGCAACTGGTGCACAAGACGTACTTGCGCAAAGGCCCCCCTGGTTACGGCCATCCGATGGTCATCCATGGACAGCCAAGAATCCAGGAGGACACCCAGATTGCGAACCCTAGCAGAGGGGGTAAAAGTCTCCCCTCATATCACTAAAGATGGTACCTCTAGATCCCGAGATGCCGGCATCCACAGACACTCAGTCTTGGATGGGTTGAGACTGAGCCTGTTCCTACCCATCCAAGCCTCCAGGCAACGGGACATCACAGAAAGGGCATATCTAGGGTGATCCAGGGTGGAGATATAAAGCTGGGTATCATCTGCATATTACTATTACATTCATGGAGAAAAATCTATTTACATGATTGTTAAGAATCAATTTGATCATGCATAAGTTTAAGTAATTGTTGGATAATGGATGCTGTATTTGGTTCTGATTAACGTAGTAACCTTCTGAGTGTCTTTTCAACCATGATATGGATAAATTCAATAAATAAATCCAAACTGACTTTACCAAGTCATGAAACAAGAGACTTATATTTATTTAATGTTTAATGCTGTAAATTTTAATAATATGTAGCATATGTTTTAATCTCATTTTATTTTATAATTAAGATATCATTAAATCATATTTCAGCAAAATAACCTTTTAAAATCACAAAAGAAAATATACTAACATATTTCTGCAAGGGTTAGAATTGGCTAACAAAGAATCTAAACATACACCAGGTGACCAACTTAGTGAACAAAAACTAAGCTCAGACAGGGTTGTATGGCAAACCTACAGTACAAACCTAAAATACTGAATAGTATTTTAATCAGACACAAAGTTATCATTTAGACTTTTTCAAAAGTAGTGTAAGAAGTAGGCTTAAGTACCCAAAAGGTGGTACTTAAAGTTAGTACTTGTCTTTGAATTAGAGAAATGCCAAAGACTACATTTAGACAAAAAGTTAATAACACATTATAGCTAAGATGAATTCATGTAGTTGGTCCATTCGACTTCTTCATGCTACATTTGACTTATCAATATGCTGTTGATTGATTCAGACTTTCCCATGCCTCTCATACAATTTCTTTCCCTTTCAAATTAAAATCCATCTTGTCAAACTTTAGGACTATAGTTTCACAAGAGAGCCATATGTGAAGGCATATGTAAATACAACACCAGGGAAATTTGCACCTTGATTCAAGTATGCAGTTGGACCAGGGAGACCAAAGTTCAGGTCAATTCATGTTACTATTGATAAAAGACTCACTCTGTTTCAACCTCTGTTTCCCAGTAGCAGAAGCGGATTATCTATGTTGGAGTTTTACAAGGATCAAGAGACAAAGTACGAGGTCTTTTTCACCTGAAATTCTTACAATTATAAAATTTCTTCCAATGAAAAATGAAAGAGTACTAATCTTCTTAGTGTTAATCTACTTCATAATTTTCTCAATTATTAAATTTATTTAGCCGATTATTTTTTCCAAAATCTTTAATTTTATTTATTTATTTATTTAATTGCGATTTATATGCTGCCCTTCTCCCGAAGGACTTAGGGCGCCTTACAAGATAAAAATTCAACAATATGACTTAAGTATAAATTAAAATCCAATTAAAATTAATTAAAATTATTACAATGTAAAAACCCCCTCCTCAACGGGTCAATCCATTTGATGAAAAAGCCACGTCTTCAGTTCGCGGCGAAAGGAGAGGAGGTCGGGGGCTGTCCTAAGCTCGGTGGGCAAACTGTTCCAGAGGGTTGGCGCTCCCACAGAGAACGCTCTCCCCTTAGGGGCTGCCAGCCAACATTGTTTGACTGATGGCACCCTGAGAAGGCCCGCTCTGTGAGAGCGCATGGGACAATGGGAGGATGGCAGAAAATGGTCCTGCAAGTACCCCAGACCTAAGTCATGTAGGGCTTTTTAGGTGAGCACCAGCACCTTGAAATGAACCCGGAGGACCACCGGTAGCCAGTGCAGCTTGTGCAGGAGAGCTATATTGAGGATTAAAATCCCATCCAATTCTACAGATATTCTCTGTAGAATATCATAACTATGAAAACATGAAATTGATGTTATTAAATGAGAAATCATGGATGCCTTGTATTGCTCAAACAAAATAAGAATTCAGATCCCCTTGCCAGAGCCTCAACTAAAAATTCTCACTACATCATGCTGGGCTGAAATACCCAGTTTGCTGTAATGGGAGCTTATGACTTTTCTATTTCAAAAGCATCAGAAATTCAATAACCAAGTATTGTTTTTATGAATTATTTGTCACTTCAGGGTAGCTCCTGTTATTGGTTATTTTTTTGATTGAACTGTATTGTTTGACTATATTGTGTTGTTCAGTGGTGGGTTGCTACCGGTTCACCCTGGATTGGGCAGTGGGAGGCTCCGCCCATCCACCAGGATGTCTCTGTGCATGCACGTGCGCCCACAAACAAACTTGTAGCGACATGGTTTGAAACCCACTACTGGTGTTGTTCAATTTAACAATATGAAATTAAACAAAGCCTCTTTCTATAAGCAAAGAGAGTTTTATTGCAATTAATATTTTGTATTGGTCCACTGTTTCAGCATGAAATCAATCAAAGCCATCTTTTTTTGTACTTCTGCTGGTATCCTTACAGTTTTTATTGACTGTTTCCTAACATTATTTGATTGCTTATTATGTTCCCTATGACTATCACTGTAGCTTATGATTTAATGCCCCGCAACCCGCAGGGGATGGATGGATGGATGATAAAGACAGACAGACAGACAGACAGACAGACAGACAGACAGACAGACAGACAGACAGACAGACAGACAAGTAATAGAGATGATAGAAAGATAGATAGATAGATGATAGATAGATAGATAGATAGATAGATAGATAGATAGATAGATAGATAGATAGATAGATAGATGATAGATAGATAGATAAGAGATGAGAGATAAATAGAGCTAAATAAATAGATGATAGATATAAATAGATATATAGATAGATGAGATAGAGATAGATAGATGACAGAAATAAATAGATAGACAGATGATAGAGATAGATAGATAGATGATAGATAGATTGATGATAGATAGATAGATAGATATAAATAGACAGATGATAGAGATAAATATATAGAGATAGATAGATAGATGATAGATAGATAGATAGATAGATAGATAGATAGATAGATAGATAGATAGATAGATAGATAGATAGATAGATAGATAGATAGATAGATAGATAGATGATAGAGATAGATGGACAGATGATAGAGCTAAATACATAGAGACAGATAGATAAATAGATAGATAGATGATAGAGATAGATGATAGAGATAGAGATAGATAGATGATAGATAGATATATAGATATAGATAGATAGATGAGATAGATAGATGGACAGATGATAGAGCTAAATATATAGAGACAGATAAATAGATAGATAGATGATAGAGATAGATGATAGAGATAGATGATCGATGATAGAGATAAATAGATAGATGGTAGATAGATATAAATAGATATAGATCGATAGATGAGATAGAGATAGATAGATAGATAGATAGATAGATAGATAGATAGATAGATAGATAGATAGATAGATAGATAGATAGATAGATAGATAGATAGATAGATAGATAGATGATAGAGATAAATAGATAAGACAGGTGAGAGAGAGAGATACCGAACGGTGCAATCCAGAACATCTGAAGGTCCTGGGTCCCCCATTCCTATGCGGGAAAGTTGTAAGATCGTGGATCGTTTTATAAAACGTGTTTACCTAACGGCGTTTGGTAAAGGCCGTTAGGTAAACACGTTTTATAAAAGCGTGGCTCTTTGCGCCGGTGCCTCCTGTCCTCCCTTTGCCTTTCTGCTCCCCGCCTCCCTCTCCTTCCCTCCTCCAAAGCCTTCCCTGCGCGTCTCTCAGCTTATTCCCGCCCTTGTTCCCAGCTCCGGAGAGTTTCCCTCGCACACCCACTTGTTGGTCTGATGGTAAAGGACCTCCATGCCGGCTATTCACCCGCCACACTCCTCTGGATCATCGGAGCGCCTTTTAACACGTCAGCAAGACCGGCGACTTCCGACTTCCCGTGAAGCGAAGTCCTCCGGGTGACGTCACGCACCCGCAGCCAGCTGTCTACGCTCTTGCCTGAGGAACGTTGGCTGCCCAGAGCTGCCGAATGTCAGTTAGCACGCGGCGTTTTGGCTTGTCTTGATTTAGGTGCGCGAGTGTGACGAGTAGCGGCCTTTCCCCCCCCCCGCCCCGCGCCCCTCCGTAAAAGTCGTTGCAGCATTTTGCATTTTAAATTTTAAAGGAGGTTATACTGATCTTCTGCCGGCCCCCCTTTCCTCCTGTGCTAGAAATAACGCTAGTGGATAGGCGTTTTAAATTAAAGGGAGACATCTTAGGGAGGTCGTGGTTGTCTTGTCAGTCAGCCAATCCTCCAGGTCGTCGTTGTCCCAAAGATGCTTTTTCAAGAGGCAACTAGACTTTCTGGGTGGTTGTTGATGTTTTCTTTGAAGAAATTTCGCTTCTCATCCAAGAAGCTTCTTCAGCTCTTAAAGAGAGAAGCAACCTGCCTTGTTTCCCCCAAAATAAGACATCCTCTGATAATAAGCCCCAACCAGAGCCCTTATATTTCAGGGTTCAAAAAAATATAAGACATTCAGGGAAACACTGGTAGAACTAAGAAGAAATTTCCTGCCAGTGAGAACAGTTAACCAGTGGAATGGCTTGCCTTCAGAAGTTGTGGGTGCTTAATCACTGGAGGTTTTTAAGAAGAGACTGGACAGCCACTTGTCTGAAATGGTATAGGGTCCCCTGGTTGAGCAGGGGTTGGACTAGAAGACCTCCAAGACTATATTATGCGACTGTAACTAGTTTACCATTAGCCCTAATTGAAACTTTCCCACCCATGAGTTGGACTAATAGCCCATTTTCAGGACAATGTTATTTTTAAATGTGGCCAGATAGCGGGAGACCAGAAACGAAATTTTCTTCCCATCACCGGATCACCACCCTTCTTTTAATGGGAAAATCCAGCTCTGTCTGTCTGTTCAAAACCTTTATATAATTATCCATCTTTTACCAACTCTAGGTGGCTCTCAATCAAAAATTTAAAACAACATAAAATGAATAGAATAGAATAGAATAGAATAGAATAGAATAGAATAGAATAGAATAGAATAGAATAGAATAGAATAGAATAGAATAGAATAGAATAGAATAGAATAGAATAGAATAGAAATTAAAACTATAAAACTAACCACATTAAAATATTAAAAATTACAAAGACCTGGCACCAAGTCAAACTTATAATGTGCAATTACCCAACTTACAGATGAGTAATAAACAGGATTTATACTTGTGATAGCCAGGTCTTCAGCTTTATAAGAAGCTAGAATAGAGGCCTGTCAAATTGGGTAGCAGTAGAAGAAATAGGAAGATGACTAGCTAGCATTTTGAGTGGAGCTGGAGAAGCACTTGTTCTCTTTGGAGCAAGCAAGGTTAGGGATCTTTACAGAACTTGTCAAAGAGCTTACTCCGTTGCCACCCATACAAATGAATACATTTTGCCAAGGAAAAGTTTGCTGAAAATTCTTTTCATGCATCACTTAGTAAATTCTTTGTGGAGGGTGAGGAGGATCTATCTCAGAACTGAGTCATAGCAGATATTTTTTATGATCATGATTCCTGAATGCAAAACCAGGTACAGTCATTTGAAAATTACTTTTGAAAATCTAAGATAATAGTTCTCAGGAAATGCATGACCTTTGGCTGCTAATAGAGTAAAGAAAAAATGTGCTTCTAATTATTCAGGTATAGGTCAAAGCAAGGCCTTTGCAAATTTTACAGGAAATTACTTTTGTATGAATGGAGCTAACTCTGCATTCTTTATCCATCCGCCTCTCAGCTTATTCCATTTTTTTCTCACCTCACCTGGGGCCAGACAACTTCAGAACGGATGTTCTGACCAGGTTAAAAGCATTCCAGCAAAACCCTGTGATTTACTTAAGCCAATTTGACCTATTGGACCATAAACTATATGCACAATCTTACCATACAATGTACTAAGCTAAAATGTTTGCAAGTGCATGTTGACGTAGTTTATCTTTTTCTCCTTGACATTTTGAGTCAATTGTAAGTACATGTGTTAAATAAACAAAATTAATAGATGAAGCAGCACAATAATTATATTTGGATTCCATCTTTCTCTCCCCTACCACAATGAAATAAATTTGAGACAGGATAGTAAAATATTGTCATTTTTGTTCCATATTGATTCCATATTTTAAGGATTTACCTTACCTTGGTATCTATCTTACCAAGCCAATAAGCTTGCCAAAAGTATTTACTTCTCGTGAGAAAATAGTACACTGCTGGGCCAAGATACTGCTATTCTAGTATTTACTTTATTCCTAGGTCATCATTGCTGCATTGTATGTATACAATCTATACTAAAAGTGATGCTGATGATACCCAGCTATGCACAAGGTGGTAGCTGTGACTTTTACACAACTTCATGTTGGATGTTATTTGTGCCCCTATCTGGATCAGGAGACACTGTTGATAATTATTGACACTTCCGTTATTTCCTGAATGAATTATGGCCATGCATTCCATATGGTGCTGTCTATAAAAAGCATCTGGAAGTTGGTTTAGAACAGGCGTGTCCAACCCAGCCCATGGACTACATGCAGCCCTGCACAGCTAGTAATTTGGCCCCACAAGATTGTAAACTTTTGACCTATATATGTGATATATATGTATACATTAACTAGATTGTATACTTTATATACAGCCCAAGAAAATTTCTCTTACTCAATGCAGCCCAGGGAAACCAAAAGATTGTACACTCATGGCTTAGAATGGGCAGGAGCAGCACATACAATTATGACTACGCCTTGGTATGCCCATGTAATATCCTTGCATCACAAACTACTGGTTTTCAGTAGGATTCCATTTTCGTGGCATGAGGCCAGGATGTTTGAGGGATTGCCTCTCTCTGATTGTTACTGCCCACTCTATCCAGTCTAGCAGGAGGGGCATTTTTATTTGTTTTATTTATTATTTTTTTATGCCACCCATCTCTATAATGTGACTGTTACAAATTAATGATAACAGCAGCCCTTTGAAGATTAAATCTGCCCGAACTCTGCTGGCCTTTCTAAAAGTGTTTTAAACTTTCTGTTAGGCAGAGGAAATGGGAAAGAATGTGAGTTCTAATTCTGCCTGAGGCATGAAAGCCAGCCTGATGACTTTGGGCCAGTCACTCTTATCCCAAACCACATCACAGGGTTGTTGTTGAGGGGGAAATTAGGAGGAAGTAATGTGTATGTTTTCTGCCTTGAGTTATCTATAAAAATAATAAAGATGGATTATTTATAAAAATAATAAAGATAGGATATAAATAGATAAAGTAAATTTATCTATTTATAAATAGATTAATTAAAGTAAATTAAATTACTTTATCAAAGATGTGTTTATCCCTGCTTGGCATTCTTCATTCTTCTAATTTTATTATTTTTAAATGATTTTTATTACTTGTTATTATATTGACGTTTTAATCTTGTTCATTATACAGAGTCACTTTGGAAAATCAAATGAAATAAGTCACTTTGGAAAATCAAATGAAATAAGCAAAGAAATAGTTCAATTTTAAAGGTATAGCATATAACCATGTCACTTATATGAATTTAATTATTTATTTATTGCACACAATTTACAACTCAAACCAATCCCAAAGAAATCTGGGTAGTACACAATATCAAATAAAAAGAACATAAAATATGATAACTAGATGAAAAGCAATATCAAAAGAAAACTAAATTAAAAAGTAAGAGATGCTCGCAGTTGGTTAGCTGGGACCAAGGGCAATTTTGAAATAAAACAGCTTTAATTTGTTTATGGAATTGCAACAAGTTGGGGGCTGCTTGTATTTCTGGGAGGATAGTACTCTATGAGATGGTAGCTCCTTCAGAAAAGGTTCTTGCATCTCACCCAACCTCTACTCACTTCATGAAGAGAGGGAACTTTTAGCAGGCAACCTCTCTATAGCAGACCAGATTGCAGGGTTGCCTGAATATGCTGAAGTGATAGGAGATGAACCATTAAAACCAAAACTTTGAATGAGCCAAGAAGCCGCCTGGTAACCAGGGCAACAACTTTAATGTTTGTTTGTTTATCAACAAGTACAAGGAAACAACAGTATAGATATAGACATGGACACATGAAAAAAATTGGCACAAATAAAAGTATATAATAGGCAAAACATAGCCATAGAATGATTACATATAAATGGGGACAGTAGGACAGGCACCGTAGGCATGCTGGTGTGCTTATGCATTCCCCCTAAGGGACCTCTTAAGAAACATGAAAGGTCCATGGTAGACAGTTTAAGGTAAAAGGTATGGGGATTAGAGAGACTTAATAACTGGATCAGGTAGAGTGTTCCAGACATTTACTACTTTATTGCAGAAGTCATATTTTCTACAATCAAGATTAAAGTAAATTACATTGAGTTTGAATCTATTGATAGCCCTTGTGTTATTACAGTTGAAATTAAAAGTACTAATTTACAGGTAGGTCTTTCTGGTAAATAATCTTATGAACTAAGCATAAGTCGGAATGTAGACAGCATAGTTCGAGGCTATCCAGACCTAAAATTTCAAGCCTGGTGGTATAGGGAATTTTATTTTGAGCAGAAGATTTGAGTACTCTACTAGTAAAATATAAGTATACTTATTTATTGATGGGTTTCTCCTGCTAATAGTCTTGCTGCCACATTTTGTACCAGCTGCAGCTTCTGAATCATTCCCACATACAGTGTATATCAATGGGATTGAGAACAAGGTTTGAGTTACTAGTCATCCAGGTAAGGTTGTAACTTGATACACCAGCCAAAGCTGGTGAAAGCCACTTTAGCTGCATCTTCCACATGCTGTTTAAACAGAAATCATGAATCCAGGAGGACCTCAAGTCAACCATCTCATTCAGGAGAAGAAGACTCTTGTCAGAGTAACTAATGGGATTAGTGTAAGGTTAAATGCCAGTGTGTCTAGGTAGTATTAATATCTCTGCCTTGATAGGATTTAATATGACCTTGTTTCACCCTAACCAGATTCTGACTGCCTCTGTGTTAAAGTGTTCTGCAGCATCACTGGCTCAGCCCAGTTTGAGAATGCATAATTGATTGTCAGCAACATAAAGAAGTGATATCTCCTCCAGAGCTGACAGATGACCTCTTCCTGTGGTTTCATGTGGATGTTAAACGATATGGACTCAGAACTATGAGACTCTACCTTGGAGCTCCCATAAATTCATGTATTTCTCCACCAAGATCACTGACTGGAACTGCAGTTTCAGGTAGGAACAGAACCATTGTAAAACATGAGTCCAAAGCTATGTAGATGGTTCAGAAGAACATTGTGCCCTATGATATTGAACACCATCAAATGGTGTCATAAGACCAAGGGTGGTGTACTCCTTCCATCTAAGTTGCTGCAAAGGTCATCTATCAGAATAAACAATGCTTGCCTCATGCCTGGGCCTGTATCCTGACTGAAAATTATTCAGGAAATCCATATCTTCTAGGATTCTCTGATGCTGATTCTCCATCGTCTTCTCAACCACTTTTCCTAAGAGGAAAGAGTGCAAACAGGGCATAAATTACATTATTGCTGCCCAACTGAGACACAAAAGAAGTAGAGGATGTCTATAACCAGATTATAGCAAACATGATTTGCCTATCTAATCAATGTGGAAAATCATGAATGACATTATTGGCAGGGATTGCATTACTTTTCTATTCTTCACAAAAGCTTTTTTTCTGCTATAAGAGAAAAAGAAAGAGGCTAGCAAGATTGCAGATAGCAACAGTTTTGTGTGAAATCCCTCCCTATGTACAGTAATATGCAAATAAATGACATATGACAATGGGACCTCAACAGTGGAGAAATCCAAAATTTTTCACTACCAGTTCTGTGGGCGTGGCTTGGTGGGTGTGGTATGGCTTGGTGGGCATGGCTTGGTGGCAGGGGAAGGATACTGCAAAATCTCCATTCACTCCCCACTCTGGGGCCAGCCGGTTCTCTGAACTACTCAAAATTTCCACTATCAGTTCTCCAGAACCTGCTAGATTTCAGGCCTGGACCTCAAGTAATGCAGAACATGAGGACCAGCGTGATTAACTGCTACTGACCACAAAGGACATATTGCTCCAGTGCTAAAGGCCCTTGGCAGCTCTCAAGTTTGTTTAAAGACTCAATTTAAGATAGTTGATTTTGCTTTTAAAGCTGTATGCGGCCTGGGGGTGATATATTTAAAAGCCTTTTCTCCACGTGAACCTGTGTGCCAATTATGATAATCTTCAGAATCCCTTCTCCAAGAACTTCTGCTTTCTGAGGTCAGGCAGGTTACCTGACAGAGGTCACTTTCTGATGTGTTGCCAGCCTGAGGTGCTCTTTCTCTAGATACTTACACCTGGCAATATCTGTTATATCTTATGTAGAAGGCATTGAAGGGCAGACAGCGGAGAGAAAGACTGGTGCTAAGAAAATATTGAAAAGAGAGATATGAAAATTATACAGCTGGTGTGGATTAGGCATGTATAGTATTGTCGGACTAGTTAGATGGCAACCAAGGAAGGACAAATTCACTTGGTGTACACAGAATTATCCAGTTCTTTATCTACCTCCAGACTATTTACCAGCATGTGAATTTGGGATAAATTATGGAATGGAAAAATGAGTCAGGGTTGCAGCTGAATCATGATTAGGACTGACATCATTTGAAGGGTATTAGATACATGAACTATGTATTTCTGTAACAGGAAATCTATTGATTTAGTTTACCTGAGAATACAGTAATAGAGCCAGATGATCTCCCCCTCCCAATTTTCTTTTGAGGGCTTAAATCATCTTATTTTCCTTAAATCATCTTATTTCAAATAAATAAGTCCCATTTGGGCATCAAAAACCAGCTGGGTGACTTTGAGCCACTCATGGTCTCCCAGCCTGCCTCACAGATTTGTTGTTGTGGGGAAAATAGGAGGAGGAAGGAGTATTTGTATGTTCACTGCCTTGAGTTAAAAGCAGGATTTTTAAAATCATATTTTAAAAAATCCTATTGACTGCTACATTCCTACATTGACTGCTGTACCTTTGCTCATGAGAAATAATAGTCTTGTTCTATTTAAATTTGACCCAATAAGAAAAATCAATAGGTTAGGTTTGGGATGTTGCTATTTAAGAATACAAGCCAACAGAAACATGTTCAGAGGAGGGTAAAAAGATTGTGATGGTATGGAAATAAGGAAAGAATAAATAAAATTTTAAGGAAATTTTATTTCTCTAAGGAAAGAATAAATAAAATACATTCAGAAGAAAGTAAAGGGATAGTAATATTCAAGTATCTGAAGAGGTGTCACATACGATATGTTTTAAATTTATTGTCTCTGATGTTGGTGAAGTCCAAAGCAACAGGTTTATAAATCAAGAAAAACAACGTGGCTGGTAACCTCAAGATACTCATTACTAAAAGTCTTCAAACAATTAAACAATGTCTCTATATATGGACATCACCTGACACAGAAATTAAATTAACTCTATTTCTGGTACAAGGAAGTGAAAATGCTCAGATATAACAGCAGAGCCAAAGCCAGGAGCTGACTGTAGAACAGATCATGTGAAGAAGGATCAAACAAATCAAAGAATGTTATGTACAGTTCAGATGGAACATGACAAAACAGACTGACATCCAGTTGGCAAAGAAGTGAAACAAGGCTGTGTGCTCTTTCCTTATTTATTCAATTTATATACCAAGGAAAGATGAATTGGAAGAAGAATGTAGTTTTAAAATTGGAGGAAGAAACCAGTCCTGGCAGGTGGTATAATTTGCAAATGATTAGCAAGCTCTAGTAATGAAAGTCAATGAACACAGTGGGAAAAATTGGACTAAAGTTAAATATAAAGACTAAATGAACATAAGGAGGTATAGCAACTAGCCTTAGAATTTACAATTAAGATATTAAAGTAGTAAAAATTTCTGCCTTTTAAGATTAATGAAGGAACTTAAGATCAATAAATATGGTGTAGGCTAGTGCTTGGTAGAGTAACAACAAAGATTCTGGAAACATGCAGATGCTGTGATGTTTTTATACTTGCAAAGATCAGAATCACAATCAGAATCAGAGAGTGATTTTCTCTGTTATGATTCTTTGGTTACATGCTATCAAGTCAATTTTACAGAACCAAAATTTGGATTTTGAAGAAACAAGAAAGGAAGAATATTGATGCTTTTGAACTTTTGTGTTGGAGAAAACATGAAAATACAATGGATGGACAAGAAAACAAAGTTCAAGTGTATATTGAAGAAATCAACCCAGCATTCTAACTTGAGGCACAAATGAGCAAGCTCAAATGAACATCTTTGGACATATTGTGGGAAGACTCAGCTCTTTGTGAAAGGCAAAAGGATAACAAGAAGAGGATGACCAGAAGCAAGTTGGATGGGTTCAGTTATAATGGTGTTGGGTGCACTAGTGGACCCATCACCATGGGTCCACTTGGGGACCAGCTTGGGGACATCTATCTATCTATGTGATGGCTGCAATGTCCAGTCTCCTTCACAACAGTTATATTGGTTGGTGCTGCTGATTTTTTTTTTTTTTGCAACATCTGCAGAACCTGGTTGCAATCTCTTCTCCTAATTCTTCCCTGTCTGAATTATGAATAGAAAAATACAGGACAAACCTTTAGCATTTTTTTTTGCCAGCATTATAAAAACAATATTCAAAAAACCACCAGCAAACTTGGATGCAACTTTATTACCAGTACTATACTTAATCTATAATAATTCAAGGACAGAACAGTAGCTGGCTGGTCAATACAGCTCACTCATCTCTGTGAATCTTCACAACAAGCATCCAAATTGCAGACCTTTGCTCTCCCAGTGAAAAAGGCTAATTGATATTGATGCTTGTGTTCTGATTTTTGCAAACTGAACTTATTTGTTTGTTTAGTCCAGGTGCAGAAACCCATACATATCACAGAAAATCTGGGACCAGCCATTTGGCTCAAATAGCTGACAACAGCCAGGAGTGTGGAGGGGTAGGTTTGGAAGCAGTGGTATGGGGGGAATGTTCTGTTTGAGGAAAAGCTATTGTATTGTAAACAGGATAAAGAGAGACGGAGACAATCACTTAAGACTTGTCTGATATATCCCCAGGTCATTGTGCAGGATCTCCCACAGCAGTATTTGTTGGAGAAAAAGCATGGGCCATTAGCAGATCTTTTTAACTTTTGAGGGCAAAGGTGACAGATTCCTTGGTCTGGGTGATCTTCAGATGCCTGGTGAATTCTGCAGAACTCAGGATGTTCACAAGAGCAAGTGCCACCCAAACTAGTATTCAACTACCATCCTCATGTCTTTGCCATCCTTTCACTATTCACCAGCTACAAGCTTCCGTGCTCCTTCTTCTCATCTTCTCTGCTTTTCAGAAGTTTTTCATTTCTTGAAAATAACAGTAGAAGGATTATCATACCCATATTAATTTTAAATATGTCAAATGTGATTTTTTTTTCATGTCAGAATTGCCTTCCTGGATCGTCAAATCTGAGAAAGACCCTAATACATCCTACTCTTCCCCCTGGTCCAAAATGGTCTATTCTTGAAGAGCAATTGCCAACAACTACTTTCCACTTAGCAAAATTCTTTTCACTCATGACAGGAAACATTTTTCAATCTTATTTCTCAGCAGGTAGCAGCACTGGTTGATTTTGGCTTGGTTTGGGAACTAAGCAATCTTGCAGCTTGGATGGTTCTTAGATGGGAAACCACTAGATAATACTACAGACTGGAAGAGAGCAACCACAAATCACTTCTTCCTATTATCAAGACAGCAATCTGAATGCAATCCTCATAATCATCAGGATTCAAGTCATCTTGAGGGCATCTTTACAATATCCAGATTTATTTCTATCAATATCAGAATAGAAGAATATCCTGTTTTTCCCTGTCGTGAGTAAAATTATCTGCTTCAAATGCCTGTTTGGAAAAAGTTGAAACAGAACAAAATTCTCTAATTCCCTTCTTATTCTGCTTTATCAACATATGTTCTTAAAATCACTATACATAATATAAACCCCATGCAAAAGACATTCAAATAAATCTGTTGAAATATTTTAAACTATGTAAGAAACATATGCGCCAAACCAGCAAAAGGACCACTGTTTAATTTTATTTTGAACTCTCAAAATATTGCTGTGATTCAACAAGCTTCTTCCCATTACTTTAAGAAAATTTGGATTTTCCATCAACCATTTAGTAAGATATAAAAGCATAGGATTGCTCCTATGGAATGTGTAGTTCTGACACATGCAATAATTATTCCCCAAATAACTAGAAACAAGCAGTCTTTTTTAACAGTGATAATTTTACTGACTTTGTTTTTTTGTTTTTCTTGAAGAGTAGAGGTGGGCTGGGCCTAAGGGGATAGGAGAGGAATGAGTTTAAGTGCAGCTAGACGGATGCTCCTCACTTGATTGGTCTCCCTTCAGGCCACGTTGGGGCCAGTCTGTCCAAAGGTTGACAGATTCCCTCTTACACAAGCCAGATCTCAGGCTTTCAGGGACAAGGAAGGAAAAAGACAAGTGCCAGAAGTCTTCCAACAAAAAGTCTTCCCAATGATGGGCAGCTTGTAAGATCCCAGGTCCTTTTAAACATCTGGAGAGCATAGTCTCTCCCATCCTTTACATTTTAGGGGACTATCTTTTACAGAGGTGGGGAGAAGAATGACAATGCCCTGCAGGTAAACATAGTTTTCTTACCTTAGCACTGCTATGTGGGAGGCTTCCAAATATCCCTTGAAAGGATTTAACATAGAAATGAATTATAGAATTAAATAAGAATAACATGAACTTCTGTAAGTCCAAGAGGAACAAAAGGAAAAACTTAGATAAGAGTAACAAACAGGATTTACTCTATTGCATTAGTTTACTGTATGATTTTTATTCATGATAGTCAAAAATGCCATTATATTCTAAATTAATACAATGGACCCAAAGTAATAACCGTTTCTATGGAGCAATAAATATACTAGCAATGAGAGTATGATAGCCCACTGCCTAGCAATAAGAGGATAAAAGAGAGTCAAGATGGAGCAGTTCAAAGGCTTCTTTTAAAAAAATTAGTCTTCTACTTCTGTAATACTTAACTAAAATCCTTTAAGAGAACATGTTCAACACTCTGCAGTTTGTGTTCCCCAGCAATACTGGCAGTATTATGTCATCAGAACTAGTCAT
The DNA here is from genome assembly GCA_038048745.1 of Coluber constrictor foxii. Taxonomy (NCBI): domain Eukaryota; kingdom Metazoa; phylum Chordata; class Lepidosauria; order Squamata; family Colubridae; genus Coluber; species Coluber constrictor. The sequence continues at coordinate 81,665,371 of CM075961.1, forward strand.
CCTTGCTAATTAAGAAAAATATTTATATGTGTACATAACTGGATTGAGATGACAATATAATATTACAATTAAACAACTAAAGAAGAAAAGGAGGAAATCTGAATAATGATAATAAATGAAAATAAAACAACTCAAACTTATTTGCCCAATTTTTTGAAAAGCTATCTTCTTTGAATTACCTCAAAAAAATTTAATCTGATGGTTGGCACACAACATATATTAAGAACCCATTGCCACAAAAAGTAAATGTCTGAAAAAAACCCAAAAATGACTGAAAATAATAGGTAAAAAAAAAGTGTGCTGTAATCAGGGAAAATGTTCAGCAAAATATTTGGTATATTGGTAAGTATATAAAGAGGAGAGCTGCCCAAAATCCAAACATATATTTTAAAAATCAAACTGAAACGGGATGGATCTAATTTCGAACTAGGAAAGGAGACATAGAAAGAAAGCATGATGCACAGATTAATCCATCTGTAATTAAGGTATGGTGGGGGGGGGGGTTATATCGTGGAGAGAAACTCAGCCTAATGTTAGGCAGTGGGCAGTCATTGCCACGAAAATCAGCTAACACTTAAGAGAGAGGAAACTGGGCATCAACTCCCAAAATTCTCAGCAGCAAGAAAACTCTGGGAATTAAAGTTTATATAGCTGAAAGTTTGGGGAAACTATCCTAAGGATGCTCCCTCAGTGGCAATTTTTGTACTTAGATGGCAATCCACCAGTTTTTACTCATTAACCTTATGTCATGGAAGGTCTTGGGGATCCCTTGAAAACTCTCATATGTTAAGAGATCCCAGGAATCAACCTCAAAAGAGTGAAAACTGAATCTGGAAGGACTTTTTCACAAAAGGAGCAGATACTCTTATAATTAGTTAAATTGATGGTCTTCTTCCACCTTCCATTCTTTTATTGATGGAAAATCTAGAATGTTCTAGGTTTGGTGTTTTAAACCAAGGGAGTATGCTTTAGAAGAGATTTAAATTAGGTAAATAAAAGAGCACATTACAAATTTAAAATGTGCTACTTAATTAAAACTGCCCCAAGGCTTTAAATGGTACATGAAAGAAACATCTTATCGTTTTTATAATATGAGCAGTACAATTAGAGAGAGGTCAAAAGTTGAAGATACAGTATTGAGCTAAGCAATTATTCATTGCAATATTTGAAAATTACCAAAACATCATCATTTTTACATTGGGTCTCATATTATATGTGCACAAATGAAATTGAACAGAAAAATATTGTTTTCGCCACTATTGCATCTGGATGCTTGGGGAAAAAAAACAGAAGAAAAAAGAACATTAAGAGGTTTTTTCAGTGATCTTATTTTCTTGCAGAATGAAACATTCCACCTTTCCTTATAAAAGGTGGGCAACCAAGCCTCTTAATCTTCCTTTATTAATCATATGAAATCTTTTATAGATCCTAAAGTTCCATTAGAATTTTCATGAATCAAAGTCATAAGATTAAGAGCGTAGCAACATTTTCACTGTATCTGTCCACTCTATCTTTAATGTTTTCCCCTAAATTTTTTTTAAAAAATACTCCAAATATTTCCTCACACAGTGCTCAGATTTATTTTTCTTACCATTTTCCATTGTTGGTTTCTTATCTTTTCCACCATTCTTTTTAAGATGGTAATGAAAACTATATAATCTTCCAAATATGGCCCCACATAGATTGATATATAGTAAATACCAAATTCTTTAATACATCATTAAGGGAAAAGATTGGGCATCAGTATCTTGTATAAATAGAATTATGCTTTATATTGCAACTAAAGGTCGAAAAGAGCCCTGCCTGAAACCTCAGAGCAATGATCCAGTACCATATGAGGGAGTTTCCTATATTTCTGGAAATGCGCTCCGTGTCTTGCAATTTAGGAGGAATATCACTGTTATTTTTAGCATAAACAGCACATTCCTGCTCTTTAACACTCTTTCTAGATGGGTGCTGCTTTATTACAGTTTAATACAGGGTTATGCCTGTTAGCCTGAAACTGACATAGATCCAGGGGACAAATGGTGGAAGGTTAGGATTGATCAAGAGAGTCCTCTAGACCAAGGGTGTCAAACTGGATTTCTTCCACAGGCCGGATCAGTGTTGTAGTTCTCCATGGGGGGGAGATGGAACGGATACCTCCTGCAGCATCCTGCCGACCAAAACAGGACACATGCCCCCATGTACCTCATTTTCAGCCTTCCCGGCCTCCTGCAGCACTCTGAGTTTGACATCCCTGCTCTAGACCTTAGTCGTCTAATGAGCATTTAATGACAAGCATAAAATCAGAGAGACAAAGCAAATCCTTCATTGTCCAGGAGTTCTGGATAAATAGGCATGTATATGAGATGTCTTGACTGATTACCTGAGGAACCAAAATAAATTAATAAAGTGGAAACAAAGAAAAAAACCTATTGTGAGTCAATCAGTTAAAAACATTATCCAGTCAATTCCTGATTAATAGGCTGTGTGGGAGGCTTCCAAGGTCCTTCATTGTTGAAATTAAACAAAGTGTGTTTCTTTCACAAATGTAGGGAACCTCTCTTCTTTACCAATACCAGGGCATGGGTTAAATCTGGATTTTGCATACACTGGATTTTACCTGCATGATGAGCAAATGAGAAATAGATTTTGTAAATATGTGCTCTTTAAGAATATCTGCATGTGGCTTCTTAGAGATGGGAGAACATAGTATATGAGGTGGAAAGGGAAGTAAATTCCCACTTCCTTTCACATAGGAAATGGATCTCATTTGATCTAATATTGTTACATAATCAACAAAACTGCTAGATTTCAAACCAGAAAAAGATACGTTCAATTTATGTTTGTACAACAAGCCTGACCCAGCCTGGCCTTCGCCACAGATAACAAAATTGTTAGTAAATTTGTTAGATGAATGAAGGAAATGAAAACAACTGTCTTTGACATTTACAATAACCGGCACTGCCTATTTTATTTTTTAAATTAAATCTTTTAATTATGGTAAAAGAGTGATCTCTTCTTATCTTTTATTTATTTAGTTAGTTATTTTTAAATTTGTATTCTGCCCTTCTCCCTGAGAACTCAGGGCGGTGAGCAGCCAAGTAAAAACATAAACTACAAACATTAAAATACAATTAAAAAGATATATATAAATTTGGCCCCTTGATTAAAAATAATAACAAACAATTAAAAACATTTTTAAAAATGTTAGGCCAGCCCGGCTTGCTGGAAAAAGAAGGTTTTAAGGGCACGATGGAAGGCACCGAGGTCTTGGATTCTCCTTAACTCTGGGGGCAGCTGATTCCAGAGGGTAGGTGCCCCCACAGAGAAGACCCTCCCTCTGGGGGTCACCAGCATGCATTCTTTGGCTAATGGTACCCCGAGGAGGCCCTCTCTGTGGGAGTGCACAGGTCAATGGGAGGCCATTGGTAGCAGAAAGCTAGTCCTGGTGAGGGGTAACGAGGGCATGAGTGACTATGCACAGGGAATCCCTATCAAGAAAGGGCCACTACTGGCGGATCAGGCGAACCTGACCAAAAGTCCCCCTGGCAAGAGCCGTCAGATGTTCCTCCAAAGACAGCTGCCAGATTGGAGGACTCCCAGATTGTGAGCCCTCTCTGAGGGGGTCAAAGACTCGCCCCCAATAGTCAAAGATGGAGTCATCTGACTATATTGGGATGCCAGGAATCACAGCCACTCAGTCTTGGAAGGGTTGAGTTTGAGCCAGTTTCTCCCCATCTAGATCCGCACAGCCTCCAGGCACCGGGACATTACTTCAAGGGCATCATTGGGGTGGCCAGGGGTGTAGATGTACAGCTGGGTGTCATCAGCATACTGATGGTACTTCATCCCAAAGCCACGTATGATCTTGCCCAGCGGCTTCACATAAATGTTGAAAGAAGGGGCGAGAGGATCGACCCCTGAGGCACTCCACATATAAGAGGCCTCGAGGTCGACCTCTGCCCCCCTGCCAACACGAACTGCGACCGGTCGGAGAGAAAGGAGGAGAACCACTGTAACACGGTGCCCCCCATCCCCAACTCTTCCAACCGGTGCAGCATGATACCATGGTTGATGGTATCAAAAGCTGCTGAGAGGTCTAACAGGGCCAGAACAGAGGAACAACCCCTGTCCCGAGCCCTCCAGATATCATCTACCAACGCAACCAATGCCGTTTCCATGCTGTGCCCGGGCCTAAAACCCGACTGGAACGGATCTAGATAAGACGTTTCCTCCAGGTACTGTGGAAACTGTCGTGCGATCTTCTCTTACAACATCCTTAATATAGATCCTTAATACATTTTTCAGAATTTGCAGAACAAATTGAATCCTAAAGCAAGAAACACAAATTTATCCCATGATAAACCAAACAAATAAAGAATGTTATATGAAGACAACCCAGGTCATGGATAGTGGGCTTCACTCAATGACTTGCCTGGGAAAAGTGAAGTGCCTCTCAATCTAGGTTCAGACAATAACCTGGGATTGTTACTGGTCTAGTTTAATAGATATGAAGGTGGCTACTTTCTGACCTGGGCCAATATAAATAAACCTAACACCGATAATTGTGAAATAGAGTGCTTTCTAGAACTACTTAGAGAAAGGATAGGAAAGTATTCTATTAATAATGCATGTTATGAATTGTTGGTTACAGATTTAAATAGCTCAAAATGATTAAATCAATTAATAAAGAAAAAGGAATAAACTATCCTGTTCTGCATCCAAGGACTTTTTTCCACTTACATAAACATGATATAAATATATCCTGCTGTGTCCTCTTGATGTCCTTTCACCTAATCCGTATCTTAGGAGTGAGTCACTTTTGAGTCACTGTTAGGCAAACAAAACCTGAAATATACAATCCAATGTACATCTAATTAATCAATAAAGTAATTATTCTTTTCCCTTATTATTCTGACATGAGATTTTGCCATATGGATACAATCTGTAGAATTTCACCAAGCATTCTAGTACAATTACATGACCCCTACTGGGTTAAATCAGCTCACTTCCTATTGGTCACGTTAGGATGTGGAAGAGTTACTCTCTTCTACACCTTGGCCCAGGGGTGAAATGCTACCTGTTTGCACCGGTTCAGGCAAACCGGTAGTAAAAAAAAAAAAGCTACCAGTTTATCCGAACTGGTATTTCTGACGATCAGCTGTGCCCCACGATTTATATTCACTAGAAAGCAGGAAATCCTGCTTTCTAGCTAATCTAAATCGCGGGGCACTTTTTCTGCGCGAAGCATGCATTTGGTGTGCACTGCAGATGCATGCATGTGCAGCATTGGGTGCGCACTGCACATGCATGCACAGAATGCATTTGGTGCACACTGCGCATGCACAGGCAGCGGACTGGTGACAACCCGCAGGGGATTTCACCACTGCCTTGGCCCTGACCTAGTTTAGGCTGGGCTCTCTGTTCTAGCTGTCAAATCTCTCAGCCAATTCCCAGCTCAGAGGCTTTGAAAGAAGGCTAACGTGAATCATTGCATAGAGAAGCAGCAAAATGAAACCTCTTCCTGGCTGATCAGCTTCTATTTAGGCTCTTTTCTGAATATGATGTTAGTTAAAGTGTATTCAAAAGGAACTGGAACAGTAGTTGAGTACCTTGAGAGGGAATAAGGGACTTTGCCTCCTCCCACCCCCCCACCCCCACCCCCACTCAAGACAGTATTTGCAGCATAACTTTGTCCGATTGATGGCATTTGTTGGGAAAGGACCAAAATTAAGCCAGGTGAATCTCCTAATCTCTGTCTTTGATATGCCCCCTACATTGTACATAAGAACAGTAGTTTTAGCTGGCATAATATCAGACTGTGTTGGTATGAGAATAGCAAATGTTAAGAATTGGTTCAAGATCAAATTTAGGTAAGTCATGGGAGAAAGTTCCCAAGTTTGCTGGATCATTTGGAACAACATTAACTAGATTGATTCTTGGTCTGATTCACTCTTATGGTGGGGAGGTTAGGTGGAACCTCTACTGGGATTTACAAATGGATGGTGAGCCCAAGAATGGGATACAATATCATCTCCTGGGAAACCAGGGCTGGTATAGGCACTTTTCTGACCATAGACTTCTGTTTCTGTATCAGCAATCCAAAATATTCAAATAAGAAAATTAAGCTTTCACTATTATGGAGGAGAAGCAACCAGAACAGTTTTTCTTGCTTAATTTCTATGTTGGCAACAGAACTACTGCTGTATACTGCTGTAAACTACTGCTACATGGGGCTCCCCTTGGGATGCACCCGGAGGCTCCAGCTGGTACAGAATGCGGCCGCGCAGGGGATTGTGGGAGCGACGGGGCGCTCCCACGTGACATCTCTCCTGCGTGAGCTGCATTGGTTGCCGGTTGACTTCCGGGTGCATTTCAAGGTGTTGGTAATCACCTTTAAAGCGGTCCATGGCTTAGGACCAGGGTACTTACGGGACCGCCTTCTGCCACCGATTGCCTCCCACTGGCCGGTTCGCTCCCACAGAGAGGGCCTCCTCAGAGTGCCGTCAGCCAGACAATGCCGGCTGGCGAACCCCAGGGGGAGAGCCTTCTCTGTGGTAGCCCCCGCCCTCTGGAACGATCTTCCTCCAGAACTGAGAACAATTGCCGATCTCCGGACTTTTCGTCGGGCTTTGAAGACTTATCTTTTCCAACGTGCCGGACTTGCCTGATCCCTTCTATTTTTAGAAATTTTTTAGAGTTGATTGATCTATTTTAATATTTATTCTGTTTTAAATTTTCAGCCTAATTTATATTTGTTTTTAGTATGATTTTAACTTTTATGTATTGGTTTTTTAGTTGGCTGTTCACCGCCCTGAGTCCGTCAGGAGAAGGGCGGTATATAAGTCTAATAAATAAATAAATAAATAAATAAATAATATGTATATTGGTGAATTAAAATGTTAAGTATTGAAAATACCTCATTCGAGGCATTTTTTAAAACTTGGGTCCAGTGGTGAAATCTAAAATTTGTTACTACCGGTTCTGTGGGCTTGGCTTGGTGGTGGTGGGGTAATGTGACATAATGGGCATGGCCAATTTTTTTTTTTTTTTTTTACTTTTAAAACCATTTTTTTTCTACAACCTCTTCAGCGAAGAGGTTGTAAAAAATACTTTCAAAAGGCTCTGACGATCCCAGCTGAGTTGCCTGATCGGCAGAAACTTTTTTAAAAAGCCTCTGCTGATCAGGCAACTCAGCTTGGATTGTCAGAAGCATTTAAAAGAAAAAAAGGGGATTTTTTTCTTTTAAAAGCCTGAACTGTGCAATCATCAGAAGCTTTTTTTAAAAAAAAAAGCATTTTAAAAGCATCAGCCGAAGAGTTTGTAGAAAAAAATGCTTTTAAAAGTTAAAAAAAAGCCTCTAATGATTATGCAGCTCAGCTGGGCATGGTGGGGGAGGGGGTTTGCAGGGATTTTTGCTACCGGTTCTCCGAACCATCTGCCTCCATCGCTACTGGATTAGGCGATCCGGTCCGAACCGGGAGCATTTCACCCCTGCTTGGGTCAAAGTTCAAAATGGGATTTCTATCCAAGACAGTTCTGTAGTCTATATTAAACTCATTTCTGAAAGGGACATGACTTTATAATCAGTCCATGCTACAAATCACACTTCTGTTATGGATAACAAACCCAGTTTTTCTGTTATGGATAACAAACCCAGTTTAAAACCCTTGAATTAAAAGAAGGCTTGAATCAATAAGTAAACTTCACAGAGTGTGGTTACACTTGAGAAGAAAACTGTGTGATATTTTTCTAGGAAGCTCTATCAGCCTTTTTTTAAAAAAAAAATCTACAACATGAGATATAGGAAATTTTCTGTTGATTTGAGGACATCGTTGGTGACCTCGTAACAAAAGCCAAATCATTCCCTATATCTGATGATGTATAGCTGATAATACATATCCACTGCCATGCCAATGGATAGCCTGAAGCTATAGGTAAACTCAAAACAAGCAAACTAAAGTTTTTGGATTTCATTGAATGCTAAATGTTTGTAGAAACCTTTGACCTTGCACTAATGGCCAAAGCTGACCACACCAAGTCTTGTTATAATCACCAGCAATCCATTAGATTCTGCTGCTTGTTTTGGTGTCACAAGTAGCATTGAGGCAAAACAATTCCAAGACAGATAGGTGTATAATTTACAAGATGCATATGTGTGTATGAGAGAGAGAGAGGGAGCTATTTTACTGGAGGGACAAGAAAATAGCATAAACACACTTCAGGAGACCAACTTGTCAGATTCATTACTGAGAATGTTTCACAAGGAAGATTAAAGAAAATCTAGCTGAAGGTGCCCAGCAGCTAAAATGAAGTGGTCAAAGATGGAACAGAATAGAGAGGATGTTGTTGAAAAATATTTCTACATAAATCACAAAGAATATCAACATCTTAATTAACAAAATAATAACCTATAAATTCAGTGAAGATTTTTCACTAACAAAATTTACAGGCTGTTCAATTTTACAGATATACTGGCCCAAAGCAACAAAAAGTACAACTTCTGTATTAAAAGCAGAGATAACACTTAAAAATTAAAAAGAAATAGTAAGTACATTGGGATGAAAGGTTCTAGATCAATCTAATGCTGATGGGATTATGGTTGCTGAAATCTTAACAATTTAAGGGTATCATTTGGAACCAGGCTGTCTCCAATACTGAATTAGTTCTCATCTTTTTTTTAAAATTACAGAATACACAGAGCTGTACAATTAGTTCTACAGTTCAGATTTTTAAAGTGACAGAAACCTCAACAGCGCCTTTCAAATGGAGGGGAAATTGTGTATTAAATTAGGATGTGCAGAGAAATTCACAGGAGAAAGTCAAACTCTGCAAAATGGCAGGCACATTATTTATTACCTACCATCTTGTCCTGGATATTGACAAACTTCCTCTCTGACTTTTCTGATGCCTTCACTTGAGGATCCTGCACCAGTTCAAAAGCAGCTAGGAGTCTTTCTTCTCCCCCCTTACCAGCAATGCCGGAAAGGTGAGTTGATTTATTGCCAGTTCAAATAAAGTTCATCTGAAACTGCAGCAAAGCTAATTTTTCTTTTGAAATACCCAGCTGGTTGGTAGCCCAGCCAGTTTCTTCATTGATGGGGATATTTGCCTCTCTGTCTTCTGTCTCCTGAATTTAAGGCAAACAAGTTCTTGATTTCCTCTCACTCCTGAAGTTTAAATTGAGGACATATTTCACGGAAATTTAGGATCAAGATGGTTGCTGAGAAGAAAGAAGAAGACTAAGCAGCAGTCTATTGTAGTTTTCACAGTATCTAGGTGACACCAGCCAAAGATAAAAGAGAAATGGACACAGGTTTTGCTAGTTTTACTCTGCATTGAGGCTGCTACTGTGCACAGCAAACAACTGTAAGCACAACAGTAAAAACAAACCTCTCAATCAGGGGTGGGTTCTACTTACCTTTACTACCGGTTTGTAATGGGACCGCACACACGCATGCTCTTCTGCGCAAGCACAGAAGCATATTCATGACATCAGGTTCAGTGGGTGGAGCCTCCCGCCGGTTCTACCACCACTGCTCTCAATGTAGACTGTCTACATTGTTTAGAATTAGGATCTCTTCTATTCCAGTGCCCAAAGAAGTTTGAATTTACAATCAAAAGAAATTCAGGAAAACAGCGGATTGCCCAAATGTTGACATGTTTACTTGTTCAATTTCATAGGTTGCCATTGCTTTTGTAATGTAAGCAGAAGAAATGGGACTGGAGCCTCATGTATCCTCCAATTGTTTCAGTCACTCAGATTTGGGAGGGAGGACTTGTTTTGTTTTGTAAAGGGCCAACAACTGTATGCAACATGTACTGAAAATATAGAAGAAGAATGCGAGCTATTTTTTCCCTTTGTTGGAGTGAGAAGCAAGAACACTAATAGACATTGCATCTTATTTACACTTTCATATTGATTAGCTTGAGGAAGTGCTGGTGTTCCCTACTACTCCCAGTGTTTCAAATTTGACTGAAGAATAGGTTATTGGCCATCAGGTCAAAGTTTATTTCATGGGCCTGAAGGTTAAAAACATGAGGGATTGTTTACTTATTCAGAAATCCTCCAGTTGCAGTTCTGGATGTCTCTAGCTCATTCTGCTCCTACAGTACCTTAAATTCAAGACTCAACAAATGGTTGCAACTGCTTTTACTAATGGTAGACAGCTTATTTTGCACTGGAGCATGCAAAACATTTATTAACTGAGATTTACTTTTTATTAGTTTAATTTCCTTAAATATTTATTTTACTCTTGGCAGCACTAGAAAACAACTTTTAAACAAAACAATTTCCTTCTACATTTTCACACTTTCATATCATCTAATCAGCTTTGCTGGAATGTGTAGAGTATTGGGAGTTGAATTATATCAGCTAAAAGCCAAAGTACTATTTTGTTGAACATGGCTTATTAAATAAACCACAGTTGGTTGGTTTCAAAGCCTATCAAGGTTATTAAATGTTGTGTCAATTTGATTATTAGAGAAATAGATTTCCATATCAGGGCTTTTTGTTAAATATAGATGGAAAATCTATAACTATTTATAGACCTATTATGTAAGAGCAGGAGAACATATTAACTTTTTGATGCATCTTTCTCAGCCTTCCATCCTTCCAAGGTAGGTAAAATGAGGATCAAGATTATTGGGGGCAATATGCTGACATTTGTAAACCCACTTAGAGAGGGCTGTAAAGCACTGTGAAGTGGTGTATATCTAAGTGCTATTGCTATTGCTCTTCAGATGAAGTGGATTTTTTTATGCTTAGTATAGATTATTTGAATTTTTTTCTTGTTTTGTATGCATGGGTTTTACTTTTGTCACTGTTAGTGTTGAATAGTCATTAATCTGTTTTTTTTCTTTCTTTTTGTTTTGTATTTTATCTTTGGTGAAAAAAGAATAAATAAATATGTTTAAAAATTACAAGGGGTGCACAATTGAGCCCAAAATTTCCATTGCTAGGCAAAAAAGCAGTGAGTTTTGCCCCACTCTATGACTTTCTTTGCCACAGCTGTTAAGTGAATCACTGCAATTGTTAGGTTAATAACAATACAGTTGTTGAGTAAATCTGACTTCCCCATTGACTTTGCTTGTCAGAAAAATCACAAAAACTGATCACATGACCCCAGGATAGTTTCCAAGCATCCAAATTTTGATTGCGTGATCACAGGAATGCTGTAATGGTAGTAAGTGTGAATAATGATCATAGGTTACCTTTTTTTGGTGAGGTTGTAACTTTGAATGGTCATTAAATGAATGCGTATACTGTAAGTCAAAGTCTACCTGTATGAATGAGAAAGTTAGGGTTGATCAATTTTCCCCTCAGCCTGTCAAAAACAGATGGTCCTTATGCAACACCAGAGTTGAGGGGTCTCTTGATGATTCTGTCTCAGTTTATCTTTCTCCACTCCAGGAGCCGAAAAGAGTGGTTCAGGTAAGCCTCCTTCCCTATCTGTCCAGCTGAGCCACCACTGATTTCAAGCATTTTCTTTACTGATGAGCAAAAAATAACCCAGAAATTATGGTTTCCAGCAGCCTCTGTGGTCAGTCAAAGAAGTCAAGATGGAAGCCGAACAACATGATCAAAGCCTAAGGAGCAAGGGTTTCATGAGGCATTTGCAACCACTATCTTTATTTTTTAAAATCTTCTCTGCAGATGACCCTGGCTGATTGTGTGCTGTTGGTCCACAGTCACTTGCCTGCAGGGATGACTCTGATTATACAAACAAAGCCATCAAATATGTATTTTGCAAAGCAGCACATGTTAATTCTGGCAGATAAATCAGTCTGCATTTTTGTCTGCCACTTCTCTTTCAATCTGAGGAAAGAGATTTGGCTATACACATTTGCTAAAAGGGAAAAAATGGTTTCTTATGGGTGGAGATTTAGATACTGCCTAGCCAAAGGGTATATGATAAATTTACTTCATTGTGTGCTTATCTTCACGATAGTCTGTAGTTCCATGGGATTTTCACTTCAATAACAAGTAAAATTACATAGGAACTTTTCCACTTATCTTTTTCAAGTAGTGATGTTGCTCTTAACAATAAGACAAAAATTGCCCTTGGGAAAATTTGAAAGAATTTTAAAAGGCCATTTGTGCCCAGTCTGAATACATACTGGAGATGTTTTTATATTTTTAGCACAAAGTCTTGGGAGGGTTCAAAATATATTGAGGGTGGTCAGGGTAGAAATAGAAGGCCCAAAGAGAATATAAGCCTAGATATTTCTTCTTCCCCATGAACTGATCTTCCATGAAATGTTCTTTCCTTCCAAGTTCTTGGTTGATGGGAAGAAGCTTGTTGAGGTTAGTGCTGGAATTTTAGCTGCAGGCATCTCAGATTTGGTGTGATTCAAAGTTCAGCAATCTACAGTGCTGATCTGGAGCTAAGCTGGAGACCAGACCCTTGGTGAAGACAAAGACTGAGACATTTTGGAATTGCTTCAGGCTTTCTTTTCAAAATACCCTCTGTTTGGCCTTCAGCCCCTTTTTCTAAACTCTTTTTAAATCTTTAACATCTCTCCAATTGCCCCAGGCTGGACCCTTCCATGTGGCTGAGCTGTCATAGAGATAGCCAGACTGACCTTCCCTGGCCTGTTATACCAGGTAGTGCCACTAATGGACTGCTCTTCTCATTAACTGCTTGCCATCTGTCTTAACTACACTAAGGGTATAGGTAGCCAGGGAAGGTGTGCTGCATAAAACACACACAAGACTCCTGAGTTTGTCAGTTTGGGCTGAATATCCAGCTTGTTTGTTGTTTCCAGTATGATTTCTATTGAGTTTGACCAAGAGTCCTTATGAAAAACCAGACTATACTTACTGGATTTAATTCAATTTTCTTTCTAACATGCACTTTTCTGTCTCCTTGCTTCATCTTAAGAAGAACAGCAATTTTCTCACAACCATGGAGTAAATGGTTCCTCAGTCCTTCACGGAGGAACAAAAATCCATGAAGCTAGCAATTCAAAGAATCATACAAAAACTAAGGAGAACAAATAACTGCAATAAAATAGTCTATAATGTAAGGTAACAAAAAAGTTTGCATTATGACTGACAAAGAAGCTGACTGTCAACCATATAATCTCACAACCTCATTGCATTTTCTCCTGTGATTCTTGCCCCTGGAAAAAAAAGATTACCATTCAGTTATTATTCTCTTCAGTTATTTTCAATTGCTTATACTAGGAATTTAGGGACATACAATCCCAGCAAATTCTGGGGGTTAAAAATTGCAGAACCCCACTCAATATGGAGAGACAAAAGGGAGAGACAGTCAGAGACAGAGACAGAGAGAAGTGATGAGCATTTTATTTTTAAAAAGTTTTTGTTTTATAGAGACAAATCAGGTCAAATAACATATAAATAATCCTGCTGCTCATTTTAGTGCAACATTTTGTTTCGTACAATGGGCAATTTTCTTCAGAAATGTTGTTTATATTATTTATATTAACTTACATTTAACCAGTTTGTCATTTGTTAACCATTCACCAGTTTAAAGAAATATCTCTGGAGCTCTTCTAGAGTTCTTTTTACCTTAGTTTGTAGTTATGCAAAATGGCAAGCTTATTGCTCAATTCCCTAGCAGAATCATAGGGGGATCTGAAATGCATTGAAACAACTTTATGCACTGAAATGCACTGAAACTTTAATAAGTTAAGAAAGAAAGCAGAATAAACAGATTATGAACAGAACTTGGTATGCTATCGCCAGATTTTGTCACAGTATCCACCTAGACTTTGAATATCCCATTATTGGTTACCCCATGTACTGTAATGTATGATGAATGATGTATGATTCTCTTCATACCAAGCAAATGTGTATTGCAGTGATACAAAGCTCACTCCCATCTCCATTCTTCCTAAATGTGTCTGCCCTGATGGTCCATGAAGAATCTACAAAGAATTGCCCCAAGGAACTCCTAGTGATACATTCCTTCCCTGACAATCTCTCTCATCCAAGCAAAGCTCTCTCCCTAGGTAAGTCTTCTGACACATTATGAAACCACAAGTATTTTAAGCTGAGTAAAAGGGATGACAGTGGTCTATAATCCAAACTGACAAGTAACCCAAAGGGCAGTGGGTGAGGGGAGGAACAGAAAGGAAAAAGACTTTTTGAATAACAAAAATAATTATTTGTGGCAGGTGCGGTGGGTAGAGTAAGAGGAGGTGTTGAGACTAGAAGGAGATGGGCAAAGATGAACTATTACCTGCCTCTGGGAATAAGCTATATATGTATTTAAGACCTAGTCTGGTCAGGACTGGTCTGCACATCAGAAGGGCTGGCATCACCATGACTCCTAGTGCCAATAAAGCCAAAACAAAATAGTAAACTAATAAAAGCAGTAAAGAGTAAAACACTTGGTTGCAGAGCAGCAGAAAATTTGTAATACTGTCAATAGTGACACTGACATGCAGTTGGCAAAGCTGACTCTCCTTCCAAATTAAATTGACCTTCTGAGCAGCACAGGAATAATGCATTTTCAAGAAGCTTGAGAGTGTTAAATAAAGACATGAGAATTGCTTCGGAAATAAGTTAAGGAAGATTTTCAATCCATGGCTGGTCCAAAGGTACTTTTTCCAAAAGGCAATTGGATATTCCTGGGGGTTTTTTCTTTGAAAATGTTTCACTTATCATCCAAGAAGTTTTTCAATAGTTGAAGAAGAAGTTTCTTGAATGAGAAGTTTTTTTTCAAAGAAAAAAACCAAGAAAGTTCAGTTGCCTTTTGGGAAAGAAACACCTTTGTGATATGTTCGGGAAAGTGCCAGTTGGGCATAATGGTGGTGCTGCCTCTTCAGGCACTCCAGTCTCCTGTTTGCCCAAGGCAAAATGGTCACAGTGATCACCATGGAAGAGAGAGGTAGACAAGAGTGACCATGTCTAAGAGGAGTCTAACATGACCATAGGATTTGGACAATTCCAACTCCTAATTATGTCAAAAACTGTATTTTAGGTCAAGTGTGCCAGAGCACATCCAAAAGTTATGTTGGAATAAAAGAGAAAACACTTTAAAATTGAGACAAGTATGTCTAAAACTACCTCTGCTATGGACTGGAGATGAGATGAAGGCAATGTGGTGGCAGAAAAAATGAATTCCTTAATCTTGTATTTACAATATGTGAGGTTAAGCTTCATGGCACTCTCAGTCAGTGCTGCCCAAATTTTATTTGGAAAACATATTGCTCTAAAAAACGGAAATGAATCAAAAAGAGTGCTTTGTGACTAAATCATTGTTTCTCAACCTCAGCCAATTTCTCCAATCAGCATGCTGGGAGTTGAAATCCACATACATATTAAGGGGACTGAGATTGAGAAACACTGGCCTAAACAAAAGAAAATGAATCTAATGTTTTCATTGACAATGAATCTAAATCCAATTTTAATTGAATCTGAGGCTACCAAAATCATAAAAGTATAGAAATCTATTCAGTTATTATTCCCTTCAGGCACTAATAGATAAGATGAGCTTGTGTTTCCAATTCCAAGAAAAAATATTCATCCTCTTTTAAATTTTTTGAATATTGGTATCTATGGAGTCTTTGGTGCTCTCTAATCTTGGTTGCTTGTTTGCAGACATTTTATTATCCAATTAGATAATATCATTAACCCTAGTGAATGTAGGGTTAGTACCTACAATCTATACAGTAGCTTGACCTGCCAATATTGGTGGGGTATGGTTTTCTTCTTGGTAGTTCCTTTATTAGGATATTGGGTTTTTTGCTTTATTGTTTGTCTAGGATTAATCCCTGCTTATCTGAATGTAGGTTATCTGAAGAGAATATGTTCTGGAGGTTTTGTTTGTTTGTTTGTTCATTTCCTTCTTAGTTTTTTTTAATTGTCTTCTTTGGATGGCATGTAAATATGATTTATTTCTATTGATGGATAATTTGTCTGACTGCCAAACTTCCAGGAATTCCCTTGCATTTTTAAAAAGTTAGATTGGTGTAAGATACTCAAGAGTTTTCCAGTTGAGACTATGGTTGAGTCTGTTCATGTGTTCTGAGATTAGAGTTTTCATCAAGTCTTTGGACTGCTAAGTGGCATTCATGAAGGTCTTTAATTTTCTTCTTTAAAAATAATGTATGGCACTATGTAAGGAATTAGTATATTCATGCTTTTTAGATATTTGGGTTTACAACTCCCAGTAAGCCTTAGCAAGCAGAAATAATGACAATCAGCATGAGAACTTAATCCAAATCACTTGGGAAGTGCCAGATTGACTACTCTCATCCATAGTGACCCAGCAGTAGATCTACAGAATATAAAGAAGGCTTTCCAGACGCTAGTTACCTCCAGAGATGCTCTCTAGTGCATCAGTGCTGAGTTGATCCTCAGAAGAGAGCATACACAAACATTTTAACATGACTTCCTTATTTGATTTTTG
The DNA here is from genome assembly GCA_038048745.1 of Coluber constrictor foxii. NCBI lineage: Eukaryota > Metazoa > Chordata > Lepidosauria > Squamata > Colubridae > Coluber > Coluber constrictor. Next base: position 81,681,741 of record CM075961.1, read on the forward strand.
CATCTTCCTCCTATAAAAATAAGTCTTTTCAGATATAATAGAGATTTGTCTTTAGTTTTCTTTTTAAATTAATACATGGCACATTTCTTATATGTTGGAAATGCTGGTGTGAATTTATTTTAAAATTCTCCTGCTTATGATTAGTGACTATGCTCAATGTGCCCCAGACTTAGATTATTCTTGCATCTGATCATGACATGATCTGTGTCTCTAGACTGCTTTTATTTTTGGACAGGCACCAAGAAGGAAGGTTATGCTTTTACACTTTACTTAATGGTAACTGTAATGAGGTCACATAACGTAGCCTTTTTCTCCAGAGACATTGGGTATAGGCTCCCTTGTATAATGCATGATTCTGTTATCCCATCCTTGTACATTCCTGAAGGCACACCCCTTGGTTTTAGTTACACCAAAGAGTTCAAAGTTGAGCACCACAAGCCATTATTATTTCTTGGGACAAGTTGTTGTCTGTCCTGAAAGAATTCTACCTGGTCCCCTTGGGGCTAATAGTCACAGAAGATTTCTCATGTTTAAACCTGACCCGCCATCCTCTACACTTTGAGCAGGAGGAAACATGAGAAGTAAGGCTGGCAGGACTGGGATTGCAGTGTGTGTGCATGTGCGTAAGAGAGAGAGAATGTCACTTGCATGTCTCTTTCACACATACTTTCCCCATCAGCAATTCCTTGATCCCTTCTTGGAGCAAGCCAAGCGCACACCTGTGCACCTGTGCTGTTGGAGGCCTCCAGGCCTCGAAATGACATGGTACCGAAGGGGAGGAGGGTGGGGAGAAGTTAAGTTTCTTCTTGTTTAAAATCTGCAACATACTGGTTTCAGGTGACCCTCCCCTGATTTGGTTTCATTCCCTTACTCAGAATGAGGCATGTCAGGGGTTGAGGCTGAATGGAAGCCAAGAGCACTGAAAATGGTTCACTACTCAATTGCTGGGCTAGTCTGGGCAGAAGGGCAGTAAATTGCTGGCAAATGGCATTCCCTCCTGGTGGAATTTCTTGCAAATACATGAGTCACTCACATCTGTAGAACTTTACTCTAGTGAGTCACTGCAACCGGCAAGAGCAGAAACCTCCCTGCTGATGCCATCCAGATGTGCTGTGATTTTGTTCTCATTTCCCAACCATTGTGGCCTCTGATGTTTGAACCAGGTCATTGCAGAAGGTGGCTTCTACATAGGCAGGAGCACAACCAGGAAGGAGCAGAGAAGAAGGAAAGCATTTTCAGCTGCTTTCTTTTCTTTTTATACCAGGGGTGTTGGTGGGGAAGAGAGGGAAGGGAGATGAAGAAGGATAACTGCAACTGCGCATTTGAAGCTGTTTTGTATATGTTCTATTTGTTCCCCACCCCCACTGCAGTTGCAGCTATCTTTTCCTATTCTTTCCTGCTCAAAAATCCTCCTGGGTGTGGGTCAGTAAATTGTTTGCTGAACAATTTAAAAAGTAGTCTGGGTACATAGGATATTTATTTATTTGCTTATTTATTGAGACATTTATTCATCATACTTATGTAGCTGCCCATCTCACAATCGAGTGACTCTGGTTGGCAATGTACTTCAAAATATTGCAGCTACAGACTGCTCACCTCCTCTGCTGTAGGTCTGAACATTGGTGAGTGAAAAATATTTATCTACACTCACCCCAAACAACATATAACTTTCCTTTTGCATCTTCTCTTTTTGCATCTATTCCTCTTTGACATAAATATTCCTTAATTGCAAGACTTTTTCTTATCTTTGCTCTTGACATACATAAATAATCATACAGTCTATCTTTGGAGAGCTGTAGTAAACCAATAACCCAGATGATATGAAAGGTTTTGAAACTTGAAATGAGCACTTTAATATTTTAAACCCCTGAAATATGAGCAACCCTGCAGGTTCTAATCACTGCACAGAGAAGCTCCGGGTTGTATCACCAAAGCTGAAAGTTGTATCAGCTAACACTATTCCAGTTCGTTAAGCTTCATACTTATTACATAAATAACATGGTTGAAAATGTCTGATTTACAGGGGTATCCACGGGATATGATAAAAAGTATTACAGTTTTTGACACCTCTGCTAGTTTGTGATCCAATACATATGTAGAAACAATCTGGGGCACAGTTTGAAATTTGAGATCCAAAGCCTCCTCCTATGTTTGTCGATGTATTTATATACTTGCTTTTAGAAAGAGCCATAAGATTTCTGAATTGTACTTTTTGAACATTAAATCATATTTATACTGTAAGTATAGCTGTTGAATAATTTGGAACTTTAAAATATTTTTCACTTGTAATAATCTTTGTATTTTAATTTTACTAATCAGCTAAAGGGAGTCCCTCGCTGATTTTGGACGATCACAGGAAAGCTAAGCAGGGTGACAACTAGTTAAGATGAAGATGAGAGACTATGGGGGGCGGGATCCCATGTCTGTGAACTAAACTGAGAATTTTTTAAAAAATCTGTGTGCTAAACTGAGAATTTTTTTTTTAAATAATCATCCTGGAAGGTACATTGGTAAAGTTCCTGGAAAACAATGTGAAGTCTAATTGTCCACCAAAAGTTGAGCCTGATTCATGCTTAAAGAGAAGAGGGGTAAATAGCTAATAAAATGCTAATTATACTTATTAGCTCTTAGTATCATAATTCAGGAAGTGAGAACAATGAAAACTATGACATATCCATAATATTAACTGAACAGAAACTCTATCTACATTAATGCACAATTACCAAACAAGAATGTTGGACCACTAAAGTTTACAGTTCATCTTATTTATTTTAATTTGCATAGGGTAAAGATAAACGTTCATCTCTGACATATTTTACATCCATATATGCCAGGGCATTCCCCGTTTGTGACATACAAATACTACAGCATGACACAATCATTACTGTTATATTGGCACAATTGTTGGATGAATCTACTCTAAATTATAAGGGAGACTCTTGCTATAGAAATAAATACATTAGCAACAGAACTTAACACTTAGACTTACATACCGCTTCACAGTGCTTTACAGCCCTCTCTAAGTGGTTTGCAGAGTCAACATATTTTTTCCAACAATTTGGGTCCTCATTTTACCGACCTCAGAAGGATGGAAGGCTGAGTCAACCTTGAGCCCTTCAGGATTGATCTCATGGCAGTTGGCAGAATTAACCTGCAATTCTACTTCAAGCCCCTGCACCACCATGGTTCTTACTATACTATTACTCTCCAATACTATTAGAAATAGTATAACATGGAAAGAAGAGAAGAGTCACTGAAAATAAACATAGCCAGATGAGCAAACTGATAAAATGATTACAAGATGTCTTTAAAGAGGATTGAGGTGCTTTTGGCCCAAGGGCTGGGCCATAAAGCTTTATTTGAGATTTTTCTCACTCTCTTCCCTTCTTCCTCCTTCTCACCATTTTGAGGGGTTCTTGGTGTTCTTTGAACTTGGTTGTTTTCTTGCTAACATGTCATTACCTTGAGGCACTGAAGATGTTACCTAGTTTTTGTACTGAAACATCTACAAGAAAACAACCAAGTTCAAGGAGTACTAAAGATCCCTCATTTCAATCTTGAGCTACAAATTATTGGTCTCGCCATTTTGCTTGGAAGTACAAGTGGGTCTTACCAGTTTTACTGTGGGATTGCCAACAGAATTGGGTCCACTTTACCTGTATCTTGAAATTACCTCCAAGATCAAAATAAGAAGTGAAGTTGGCACAAGCTGATCCCCCACCACATTGGCTGCATTTGCCCACACTCTGCCATTTTCCTTTTAGGGGGAAAGATGGATCATGGCTGAAGCAGTGGGATTACCAGAAACTCCCTTCCTGAACTGGAGGCTGTTACGAATTCATCTAGCCTACATTTTTTTTCCTGTGGTGGCATTCCTAAAGTGCCTTGAGCAGTGCCAAAGGTCCTAACTAAGGAAGCAAATTGTAATTACCGTAATTCATATTCAGTAGATGCATTGAGTGTTATGATTTAAAAAGTTGAATTATTCTGGATTTTAAAATAATGTTGTGTTTTGTTATGATCTTTGCATTGTTTAAATAAATGATAGTCTGTATCTTTCATAAGGAGGAAAGATACATATAATGTAGCTGCATTTCTCAATACAGTGAGCAATAGCCAAATGACTGCTAATTTAGCAGGAAAAAATAAATATTTATTTAGCACAGGCAGTTTAGTCTTACTGTACTGGGGTTGCAATAGTCCAGGCAACCACTAACTCAATGCTGCCATTTAGTAGCTGTATAATTTTTGGAACTCGTATATGGTAGGATTACTCTACAGGGACACCTAGGCTGCTGGATGAATATATATTCCTACTGGAGTCCAGTAGAACAATGATATGCTTTTTAAATATAATCTTTATTGTCACTAACCAGCAATAGTATGCCAAATAGAATTTGTCCAACCAGTTGGCATCCACGTGGTTTAAAAAAAGACAATGTCTTATTTTACTGCAAAGAAAGTTAAGGTGTAGTGACTGGTGAATATGCCAATCAGAAGAAAAATGATGTCTTTCAGTATCTCCTGCTGAAGTAGATTGGATATGAAGAAGGAGGCAAGTTTGGACAGAGGGTTAGAGCATGGACCTGTCAGACTGCTGTGCAGTCTGAGCAATTGACCTGTCAGACCAATGCTGAAAAAAATGCCCCATCAGCCAAGTTGCTCTGTGGGATGCTACAGCAGAGCAATCTACTTGCAGGGCATTTATTTCTATACTTATCTGATAGGGCAGTCATCAGAGTTTCTTGCAAAAATCAAATCCAAAAGCACACACAGATAAACTAATGCAGCAGGATTCATTGACTTCTTTATATACGCAATAATACATGAAATAAATGTACAAAATCAACGGCAGATTCACAGTTTCATTTCAGCTCAGATCTACAGACAAGTTCACACCCAGAGTACAGCAGAGAGACTTAACACACTGGTTTCAGTTTCTCTTTTTTGCACAGACTCAGAAGCTGCAGACTAGGACATGTCTTGGCTCCAGTCTGCCGCAGCTCCCAATTGGCTAACTTAGTTGTTGTGCCTATTCATTGGCTGATCTTGTTACTGTGGCTTCTCAGTCATGAATATTCTGACAGCAGTCATCTTAGAAAAGCCCTGGTCCAGTGGTGGGATTCAGCCAGTTCGCACCACTTTGGGAGAACCGGTTGTTAATTTTCTGAGCAGTTTGGTGGACTGGTTGTTGGAAGTAATAATTAAGACAGAGAACCGATTGTTAAATTATTTGAATCCCACCACTGCCTTGGTCTACTGCCTTCTCCAGTCATCTTGGGTGCTGCTGCTGTTCCTCTCATGTCAGGTGTCAGTCAGAACAAAAGCCAAAATGGTCATGAAGGCAAATCAATGGCAACCAGAGAGAAAAGGGCATGCAGGCAGCAGCCAAAAATTGCCAGTAGCAGCTGAGCAGAAGATTCACAGTCGCTATTAAATTGTCACAAACCTTGCATAAAGCAACAGATGTGTTGGAGGAAGATGAAAAATGTTACCTCTATGTTAGATCAGAAAAAGCTAACTGACCTTATTGATGGGCTGGGAATGAGAAGAACAGATATGCCCTTAAAGAACTGATAGCAAGGCATCATCAAGCAATGTTAGAGGGACCTGTGGATATGCCTTTGAAGACAAAGTCAGAGGGTTCAGCAGGAACAGAATTCAACTGTTTGAGTCCTTATTTGATAGAACTGTGACTAAATAGATAGGTAGATCCTGTCACTTCCATTCTGCTGGTGGGCTTATGGGCTACATTCAGAATACTGGCTTTGATCTTTGACCCTGTAAATCAGGATTGAGCAACCAAGGAAACCATGGTCCCTTTGCCAGTCCTAAAGCCTCTGCTGCCATACTGCCAAAATGGAGCAGGATTTGATTAATGACGGTGGGATGGGGTTTCTACTTGCATAAAATCTCTACTTGTTAGAGTTCAAGGCCCTCCCATCTTAACTAAGCAGGCCTATTTTCCTTTCTAAAAATCCCACCCTCATAAATAAAAAGAAAAGGGAAATAACAAAAGTTCTGTCTGACTTCTTTGGTTATGTCAAATTCACCTGTTCTACAACTATTAAAGGAAAATAGTTTTGGAATTTCCAAACAAGACATTTGTTTATTTGATTTCTTCCTATTTTAAGGTGACTTTTAAAAAACACAGTTACATTTTCTACTTTTATTGCATCTGTTCATTGCAGCAGCCCGTCTTTCTATGTTACTTAGATTTGGTTTGAAGTTTCAACTGTGTTTTGTTATTAAATCATTTACAAAAATTGCTTTATGATTACAGGAATTCATTACAATGAAATGGAGATGATACATTTGTTTTAGATCATCATGGGGAATATGCAATTTTGATTATGGCTGAGAGAGATATTAAACACGCTAAAAAAAATAAGTGTGCGGAATGAAAAAGAAAGTAAATTAAAGTAATACAGCATACTACAGTAAAAAAAATCTAGTCTGGTGCAATGCAGAAAGATTACAGTGAGATACATCTATTAAAAGCTAAGGAGAAATGAAAGAAGAGTCTTACAGAATTAAGAATAGAAATAGGAATAGGGAGAACGAGAAGGAGAAGGGGAAGGGGAAGGAGAAGGAAAAGGAAAAGGGGAAGGAGAAGGTTGTAAACATCAATTTCTTTCCATTATCATTAGGTAATTTCACATTACTCACTTTCTTTTAGTTTAGGTTCACATGGTTGCATCCTGGCCCCAATTGTTCTGTTGAAGTGCCATTCCTATTCCACTCTAAAAGGGCAAGTGCAGGTTTCAGCCTGAGCAAAGTTGCCTATCCTTGTAACAAGGTGATGGAGAATAAACCACAACTAAAGGGCTCCTATGCAGCACAGAATCAGGAGACTGGAATTCCATTTCAGATAACAAATGAAATGGATAACATTTCATTTGTTATCTGAGATAACATCTCGGACGGTAGAATTTAGTACCAAAAGGGATTTTGTATCACAGGACATGTGGTGGATTCTGATGCAACATTGATTATATACAGTATGATAGTGCACCAGAAGAGCCAAATGGAGTTGATCAGTGGCTTAATCATAAAAAAGCTGTTAGGTGTGTGGAGTGGACAGGAATACAGGTAGTCCTTAACTTACAATCATTTATTTAGTGACCATTCAAAGTTGCAATGGTACTAAAAAAAATGACTTACAACAGTTTCTCACACTTATGACTGTTGTAGCATTCTTGTACTCACATGATCAAAATTTGGAAAATGGAAATGGAAATGGATCAAAATGGAAAATATTTATCATGGATGCAGTTTCCCAGGGTCATGTGATTACCTTTTGCAACCTTTTGACAAGCAAAGTCAATGGGGCAGCCAAATTCACTTAACAACCATGATACTAACTTAACAACTGCAGTGATTCACTTAACAACAGTGGCAAAAAATGTTGTGAAATAGAGTAAAACTCACTTAACAAAATCCTGCTTAGCAACATAAATGTTGGGCTCCATTGTGGTCATAAGTCAAGAACTATCTGTAATAGCAAAAGCCTTTCAAGTTTATTGAGTTTTCTAGAACCCTGAGATTTGGGTTATTTCTCACCGTCTTCTTTTCTTTGCTTTTAATTTCCCTCAATAGGAAACTGTCCTGCACAAAAATTAGGCCAGTCTTACTCAGAGATGTCTTCCCTAGTCACCATCCCTCACATTTCAAGTCAGAGTTGATGATCTTATCTGTGTCACTATCAGCAATTTAAGAGTCAAGACAGGATGTAGGAATAACTGGGAGATCTCAAAATCCTGTGATGGTACTTTCTCCTTTTGTTATGATATGTCCCAAAGCAGTAATTCTTTGGCAACAAACCTAGACTGTATAAAGCCCAGGAATATTCTACCTCAAGAGGTACTGTGGGAAATTCCCAGACATTTACCCCTGTAGATTCAGGAGCAGCAGTACTTGCCAAGTCTTTAGCAGAGTAGTATGGAATGTGGTTGCTTAGTTAAGTAACATTTTGGAAAATAGCCTTAACACCTGCAGTAGCACAGCAAAGATAGCCAGAGGTTTGCAAAATTAGGAAGTTCCTGAAATCCAAGAAGCCTCCACACATGCCTTTATGAATAAGGTCACACCTGGTTCCTGGGGAGGGGGGCATATATGTATTTGCCAAATATGTATATGATCTAATATCAGTTATTACTCCAAGAGCATTAGAAGTTCTATATCTGAAATTGGTGAGTCAGTTGGTGCCATGTAATGCTTCCCAATTCTTGCCAGAAAGAAGGGTCATCTGCACTGCCCTACAATCTTGGTTTCGTGTGTGCCACAGACAGAACCAACAAACCCTTGAGTGAGGCCATAACACATGTGAGCCTCTTTAAGAGCAGATCAGAGTCTCTTTTTCCTTAATCCATAATAAGCATTCTTCTGTAATCTGGCTCATTGTGATTATACTTCAGGAATGCATACTTCTAACAACTTGTGAATTCTGTAAACTGAGTATGTCCGTAAGCTATCAAATGGGCTGAGATGTATTCATATGTAAAGCATTAATCCCTTCAAAGTGTGTGAATTTACTTGATCAAAATTGATAACTATGCCTGGATTCCTATTTCACCATCAACCAGGACATGAAGCTTTTTATTCTGAGAGTGTGATGCACAAAAACAGCCATTGTAGTTTGTAAATCATAGTTTATAGCTTAGCATATTATATAAACGTACTTAATTTGTCAGTGAAGCTCTTTGCAGAATGATAAAGCAGAATAATTTGGAGCAGCTCTAAACTGAAGGCTCCAAGTCCTTCCAGTCAAGTTATGCTGAGAGCTAACTAAATATCAGAAAAGACGAGCAACATCTTTCCCAACAAACGAATGACTGGAAAAAAATGCAGAGAAGAGCAGCTAAGATGATTAAAGGCCTGGAGACTAAAAATATGAATAATAGTTGCAGGATTTGGGTATGGCTAGTCTAGAGAAAAGAACGACTAGAGGTGACACAATAACAGTATTCCAGTATTTGAGGGGCTGCTATAAAGAAGAGGGGGTCAACTTATTTTCCAAAGCACCAGAAGGCAAGAGACAAGACAATGGATGGAAACTAATTAAGGAGAGAAGCAACCTGGTATTGAGGAGAAACTTTCTAACAATGAGAACAATGAACCAGTGGAACAGCTTGCCTTGTGGGTGTTTCATCACTGGAGGTCTTTAAGAAGAGACTGGACAACCACTGGTCTAAAATAGTAAAGGGTCTCCTGCTTGAGCAGGGGGTTGGACTAGAACACCTCCAAGATTCCTTCCAGTTCCGTTCTAATTGATTGATGTTATCAAAAGACAAATCCAGATTACCATTTCTAATGAATGGAATATTTGTAAAGTTGAGGCCTTCTGAGCTAGCCAGAAGTGTTTTGATGGATGTAAGTTCAGCAGTCTCTGTTGCCATAGCCTATTGTCCTATGGTGATTTTGAAATCTATCATCGTGACTTTGAAAATTAAGACAGTCTTTATCCTTAGTTGAATCCCAATCCCAAATTTGTGCCCATTAAATATTTTTGACAAAGTTTGACTTATTTAATATAGAATCTAGAGGAGTATTGCTGGCAAGTGATGGTATATATCATATTGTTGGAGGAAGAGCACATGAAAGTACGTCTAATCTTAGTAGATGCTGTGAAGATCTGTGATCGTCCTATAGGGGTCAATGTGGATGCTTGACTTGACCATTCCCTGCATCACTATAATGTGGTGAGAATGGAAAAACTGGGGATAGAAAATTGAACAATAATCCTGATTGTAGTTCAAGGGAAACAATTATCTATCATTATGTAATGTATGTGGAATCCTTGGTGCTCTCTGAGCTTGCAGATGTTTCACTTTCCAACTAGGTTACATCACCAATATTAATATATAAATTATAAATAATAATTGAAATTACAAGTACATCAAAATAGTTGTGTTTGATCAGGAAAATCAAATGAATAATTACACATTATAAATAAATAGTGAAATTTTTTAATGAGATGAATTTGTTTACCTTCGTAGATTCTTTACTAAAAATGAGGTAAATGGATGGAGAAGCCATGCAAATGTTTTGGAAGGTAGTGTGTAGTGCACTGCTCTGAATGAATATTTAGTGAATAAATGAAAACGTAAGGGGATGCTCCCACCCATTCTGTTATATGGAAGCAAAACCTAAGTACTATATATCAAGAAAGCCATAAAAGGTAGAATGCAATAAGAATGGGATACCTTAACAAGTATGTGAAACAAGGAAAAATAGCATCAAGAATGAATGGAGGTTGGTTGACTACAACGAGAGAATGAGTAAGTACATTGAGGAATATTGATATTATAGAAACAACAAATGAATGAGGATAGGTTTGAAAGTGTATGAATGAAAAGTAAATGGACTGAGGAGGATAATATCTAGGAAGCTGTGATAGAATGGAATTAATGAAATCCACAGAAAGGGATTTTGACAAGCTTAAATAATAAAAGCAAGTAGTATATAGCCATATTGAAAGCAAGAATGATTTGCAAGGATACAAATATAGGGAGCAGAACAATATGAATAGCTGTATTTTTGTTACTGTAGTATTTCTTATTTATTTGCTTTGTCTGATGATGCTGAACTTGTAGGAAGCAACATATTGAGTATGCATGTATATATAGGGCAGAAGGCCAAAACAGTACAATGAGAAATGAAATGTTTTATTCATATATTGGAATGTGACTGGACTGTTTAAAAGCCTGATTAGTGTTTTTTTTAATAGATTCTGAGAAATATATTGTCTGAGAAATCTACCTCCTATAAGGTTCATCACTGCATTTTTCATCAAGCATCTCTTTTTTTAACAGAGAACAAAGAGCAGCAGTAGGACAGCAGTTAGCTCTCTAGATCTTTAAACTGAATTGCCACAGATGTTGCATTATAAAATTGTTTGCCAGATTTCAAAAAAGGCAATATCTCTCATGGAATTAAATTTGGACGCAGAATCATCAGTAGCTGACCTTTTATCAGCATTTCCATGAAACTTTACAATGTTGGGGAGGGTAGATGATATTCCTTCAGGCATATAAATAGTTCTTAACTTACAATCAAATTTTGGAGCAGAATTTTTGTTGGTAAGCAAGACAATTATTAAGCCATGCCCCATTTATTTTCATTTATGAAGAATGGATTAGGCAGGGATATGGTTGGATTAGGTTAAATGGAAAGCTATGGAACTGTTTTGTCGTTATGTAACTAAATGACACATGAATAAGTGAACACACTTCAGTAAAAAGCGCTGTGTTTCAGGGAAGTGATACATTTTTAATGCAATTATTTTAACCACTGCTACCTCCCCTTTAAAAAAATATTTATTAATAAATGTATACAGCTGCTTAGCTCAACAAAGATGACTCAAACATATTCTTGATTAAGTATCAAGATTTAAAGATTTAAACATACACAGATATATTGACATCACATCATATACAACAATAAGAACGTAATTCATTAAACATTCTTGCAAAATATAAAACACCCCTCCAATTTTCCCAACATTCATAAAAGCAGGGAAAAGGGAGATTCAGAAGAGCTACCTAGAAATGGAATTCAGTGACTGCCAAAGAAGCACTGAAAAGTTAGTTTTGGTAGCCGTTTCCTAGTCATTAAGGAGTTATTGATTCATCTACTGAAAAATTCAACTCAGTTTCATATGGCTTGGTTAGAGTTTCACAGTGCTCATATTTTGCAATATTCTGCCTAAAATAATCTACTGCCCATCACTAACCATAGAGTTATATTTCTGAATTGTGCTGTGACAAAAGGGATGAAGCTCTCTCATATTCTCTGCTCCAATCACAGCTGGGATTAAAATGTCATGGGAAATGGCACCTTGGCAAACAGCAAGAGCAAAATTTTGTTCAGCCATGCTGAAAATCCTCTCACTGCATGTTTCATTCCTGCCACAAACCTTCAGAAACCTTGAAGCAATGGTTTGTTGGTGGCGGTGGAAGTTGGCTTTAGGCCCAACTTTAAAAACTCACAGAAGAAAAAGCTAATTGAGCTGAAATCAATTCAAACCATCCTTATTCTTTAGATTCAATAATGTAGCAGTCCGAGATAAGAGCATGAGGGCACTTTCATTCATTTTGAAATCCAGTGGCAGCTTCTCCAATATGTAAATATACTCATGAGATCAATATATCAGTCAGAGGATTCAAGCTTCAGCCCATTAATTGGTAAGACCATTTTGGATCTGCAGATCAAATGCATGCTTGTTTCAGTTTTAAAGACTCTTGGAACCTTTAACAAATGAAGCTAAGGTATTTAAGACAGCCTTACCATATAGTGAGTGACATTGTCATTTATTAATTAAATTACAAATTCAACAACTTCATAGTACTGTATGTCGTTACTAGGGCTTCAGTGATATTTTTTATCCCACTCTTCTTCCAAGGAACATATTGCAGATAACATTGGGTTCTTTCCCCTTTCTTTATCCTCACAAGGCTGGGATATGTTCAGCTGAAAGCAAGACAAATTCAAGATTCTCATGAATTTTACATGGCAGACTATGGAACTCAAATCTTGGTTCCACACTCGGCCTACAATCCTAACAGCTACTCCATATTTTCACAACAGTAGTATGTTATTAAGTCAAAGCTATTTAAATGGATTAACAATCCTAATTCTAATAAAAACAATTCTTTTCCCATCAAAATAAATGATTTTCAAGATATCAGTAAACTGAATATCTACATTTCCTTTCTAGTGAAAGTAGCTTTAATGATGGCTAAAACTCACGTTTTTATCCTTATATTAATGATCATAGTCCTTATGCTAGTTTCTACTTTTAAAAAAGGAAAGTCAAGATTAAAAGGCAGAGTTCTTTAAAATACAATATAAAAGATATTAATGGGATAATAGTAGGGTTTAAGCATTGCAACATCTGAACATTTGGACAAATGATTACAACAATATATTCCCATTAAAAATTAAAGGCTGTCATTGTGTATTATTTAAAAGTCATATATGATAGTGTTACATTTCAACAACCCAATAAACAAATGTTCTGAAAAATGTACAAGACCCATAAATAATATAAATATGCTAAAATGTTATACATGTTGAGGTAGGAAATAAAGCTCCTTCTCCTAAAAGCACGGAATCTCTTTTGCAATCATAATAATTTGTTATTGTAACTAAGATATACCAAGCTTTCCTTGCTGGTGTGGTCAAAATACCATAGAGTAGACACCAAGTGATGCTCTGAAATTATTTGCTCCTTTTCAATTATTATCTTCTTTCTACTTTGCTGTGCAAATTTTATCCAAATTTTAAAATCTGTTTCCAGTGCTCATAAAAAGTTTCCCCTCTGCCCCATTCCATGCCAAAAGTTAATAAAATAAAGTGATGAGAAATTATTGGAGGGTAAGGCCAGCTTTACATTGTACTATTTGAAGCAGAGAATTAGATGATTCTCTCTCTGTACCCAAAATTTACCCTTTGGAACTTAACTTTAGCTCTAGAATAAGACATCCCCATTGCTCTACAAGATTTGTTAAACATAACAAGAAAGGTCAGCCCTGTACTTCAGCACCTCATACCACCTCATACCACCTTCTATCACCACTCAATTATCCTTATAACAGAATCCTGAAGAGCTGAAATGAAATTTAAATGAAAATTGGGGGTGGTTCTAACCAAGTCTGGTTTAAATTACTTATCTGGTGATCCAGGCCAAATGTAGAGAATTTCCTGGGTTATTCTGGTAGGAATCATCTGGGCTGGTGTCTCAAACAACTTTGCAATAGTTATTTAACAATGGTGGCCTGATTATGGTCAGAACTGCTATGGATGAGATTGGGGAAGATTTAACTTGCCCTCCCCATTCCTCATCTTACTTTTGATTCTGTGGTGGAAGGTGGAAATAAGAGAAACAAAGCACCTATTTTGTGGATACCGTAGCTTCCTGTTTCTGTGCCAAAAGCTGGACGAGAGAGCTAAAATCCACATAACTATGCCTTCTGGGTCTGTTCGTGAGGAAGTATAGATAGTGGTTTTAGCCAATAAAACTTAGGTATTGGACAGGTAAATGACCTTGTAACCCAGACATGCCTGGGTTTTCAGGTCCAGATATATGCTTGTCCCTGACTTTGCTTAAAATGTTATACGAATGCTGCTTCTATATATTTTACAGGATTGCCAGTTGTCAGTTATTTAAGCTGTTGATTCAATATAGTAATTTTGGACATTTCAAGATTATCAGTCAGTCATCTTATTGATTCTACTTTATGGCATGTAGGCTACTCTCTACTCAGCATTTATAAAGCCAAGGATTTGTGACCCAAATATGATGTGAAAGCTTGTTGATATTTGTCCTCTTAACCTGGACATTTTTATGACTCTTAGAGAATTAATGTGTTACTCATATACAGGATTGGGGAATGGTATTGTAGTAATAGTGTCACAGTTTACTCTCATCTGGAAAATTTCAGAAAATGGGTTTGTTCCCATTCAAGGGTGCATCTCATTCCAAGATTTGGGTGAGAAGTGAATATGCTCCTTTTCAAGTCACAGACACTGGAGCTGATTAAAGTTTGCATCAAGGTTTTTGCTGCTGGCTGAGATCCAGAATCCATTTTCAATCAGAGAAAATAAAAAGAAGAATATCTTCATTGCTAAACAACTGCTGCCTTTACATTCAGGAAATGTAATAACCGCTTAAAATGCAAGGAAGAGCCTTGGCAAAAACAGCTGCTTCATTCAACAGATTCATATTTGCATTCAAATGTTGTAAGATGTAACTGTTCAACTAATTTCTTTTTAGTTTCTACTAAAATACAGGAGTGGATGCTACCTGTACTAAGTATTCATTCATTCATTCATTAGGATATTATATAGGAACCAGACTGGGGATATAAACAGCTCAAAGTACCTGGTGTGGGAAGAGGACAGAGAGATAGTTTGGGTGGATTGGAGAAATCTTCCTCATCCTTAGCAAATTTAAGATGTAGGAACTTCAACTACCCAGACTTCCCCAGCCAGCAGAATTCTGGGAATGGAAGTCCACACATCTTGAGGTTGCTAAGGTTGAGAAACACTGGAGTAGAATTTTGTTCTTCCCCTCTATTTGATAGTCGAAAGCAGTGCGAGTTTAAACAAAAATTAAATACAAGAATGCCAATGTGGCTTAGGAGCTATGTTAAATAGTATTTCTCCTCACCCCCAATTCCCACATGTAGCAGCAAAGTACGAACAATAAACTCCAAGAAGCACTTCCTTATGACAAGATGGCTAGTACTAAACTGCAAGCTGGTTGGAAACCAAAAATGTATTCTTTAAAAAACTATCTATGAAATACTACTGTATGGATTGTTTTCCTCACCTCTGATTCTTTTCTGTCATTAGTTTCTGCTAATGATTGTAGGTTCTATTCCTCACATACCTTCTTCACTGCCAACGACTATGGAGTATTGGTAGAGCTACCAACTTGCTATGTTGACCCATACATGGATGACCCTTGTCACATATCCAAATTTCTCATTTTTACTATTATATCCAAAAGGCAAAATTATTGGACAAAGACTTGATAAAGCAGGCTACACTCAACATTATTTCCATGTTGTTAAATCCAAAACTTGTGCAGGCCTGCTTAAGGATTTAGCATAACTAACTTGCAGAGTCATATTATTCAGAACTGAAAGCCTCACTTTGTGATAAATCCATTTTATTCCATCTCCTACATATAACTATGCTGTTTGTGAAGTCAGTGAGGAGAATAAATAGATGCTTTTCTCCCCCCGTTTTGCTTTAATAAACCAGCTAAATTTCACCAAATCCCACGGGAATCACCCAAGAAATATTCTCCTTACAGATTAATAAGGTTAGTACATAAATCTTGGGTCAACTAATGCTTAATAAGCATGAAGACTATTTGAGAATCAAGATCAATTAGAGTCCAACTGGTAATCCTGTGCAGATTAAACTACATCAATGAAAATTAAACTGAAAATTAATATTTATTTACAAGTGCAAGATTGAATAGAAGATTTAAAGAGTTGCCAAGCATATGTAGTCAGAAGAAAAGCAGTAGCAAAAATAAAACAAGCTCAAGTGCTAATATGCACAATACCCCACTAAGCCTTCCCCAACATGGTGCCCCCCCAATTTTTTTTTAAAAAAAAAACAAAACTACAGTTCTGGTAGCATTTAGCAAACTATTCAAGACATGTAGGGGATGGCAGGTTTCAATCTGCCATATTCAGATATTCTAAAATTCAGAGTGCTCACCGTATCTGCACTTCAAAGAAGTCTGATCCCCTCCTTTCCAATATCTCTTGTGGGACATCAGTCTCCTGGAAATATTTGCACATTCAATATGACTGTCTGCAGAAGGAATAGCTTGCCCATGAACTAGGACTTTGATAAGGCAAAGTCATATTGCGTTTGCAAGAGAAGTATTCAAGATACGCTTGTTGTGAACACGGCAGACATTTGAATAATAGTCCAAATATATAATTAAGCATGAAAACTTGGAATTCTTTTACACTAAATATCATAGCCACTTAACGAGAAGGAAGGACTCACTGGAGAAGAGCCTAATGCTGGGAAAGATTGAGGGCAAAAGAAGAAGGGGATGACAGAATGAGGTGGCTGGATAGAGTCACTGAAGCAGTAGGCATGAGCTTAAATAGAGTCCAGAGGGTGGTAGAGGACAGGAAGGCCTGAAGGAACATTGTCCATGGGGTCACGATGGGTCGGAAACGACTTTGCAACTAACAACAACAACAAAGTATCATAGCACCAATCCTGCATTAAATCTATATATTTAAAATTTATGCAGAAGATAGGTTATTTTTATTCTTTTTTATTCCTTCAAGGAAACTTTTTATTATTTTTTTTTACTCATAGAAAACTTGGGATGTAAACCAAACTGAAAAATAATGACCTACAGTCTTCTACTCAAGTTTTTTCTTTACCCATTTCTTTCACTGCAACACATTAATCTTTATCAGTATTCTCTTGGTCTACTAGTTTGTCATCTTGTAATATTACAACTTTCTATGTATCCCAATAGCTTTCGCACATTATCATTAATAGGATAATAATATCACATCATTTTTGTATTTCTTTAGGTTCACACTGAACAATGATTTGTACAGGCTCACCCAGCTTGTGATCTTCCAAAATCACAGTCTACCAAAGCTATTTTTAATGGCTTACAAAAACTTAAATAAATCAGTTCAGCCATCTTTTGTTCTCAGGTATCTAACCAAAGTAGCTACTTAATGTGTTGCCAAAAAAGAAATTCAATTTATTTTCTTTCTAGTTCTATATATATGTATGTATAAGCCTGTATCCAGTTCTGTTTGTATTAATTTATTCTACTTTTATTAATTTAAACTCATAATTAGTTAATTTGTGGATCTGCTCAGTCAGTTGCCCAGATGCTAATTGTGGATGGCAACTCTAAAGGCCATAATAATCTCCATTATTTTATTTTTAAGACACATTTAAACTGCAAGATTGAAACAGAGAAATATCCTCTGAAAAATAAATTCTCATAGATATGCTTTCAATTACTATTCCTTCAAATTTAAGTCTCAATATTTAATATTCTGTTCTATAGCTCTAGTATTCTATTTTTAGCTCTTGTCCTAGGTCATATGCTACTATTAACATTAATATTAATGATTTACATACCAAAAAAACTGCAAAGAAAACTAATCCCAAAGAATGCCATAAAGGTTCTTAAATGGAAAGAACTCTATGAATTCCTACAATTCAGGAGAATAAGCAAACTAGAGATATGGTATTTTCTAATTTTAATATTTGCTAAAAATAATAAGACATAATGAAGTAAAACAAAAAAGTATTGTGCAATATACCAAACATTCATTTCATGTTGAAGCTGCTTGTCATCCTTTTGTTCCTCTAAACTAGAAAAATGGACCTTTTCTAGACCTTAATCTATTCCTAATGCAATACCTTGTCTAATAGATCAGATGATGTTACAAATAGAAAAGACCGAAAAATATTCACAATATCCATTTCTCTTAATAGGGACAAACAAGGACCGTCTTGGCAGAAGGACTAGTAAAATCTGTATCTGCCAGCTTTATTTACATCTTACATTTTTTAATGGGGAAAAATAAGAAGAGATGCAAGTGAAACAGAGAGACAGTAACAAAAGAAGGAGTAGAATTATGGAGAAGCTTCACTGCTTGTGAGGTACCGCAGAGCAGATAGCCCACTTGGCAAGTAGAGTTAGATCCATTGATTGGCATTCCCCATTCTAGTCCTAGATGTTTGTTTGGCTTTTACAAATTTGGTTTTCCAGGATATCAAAACCAGGAATTATAGTCCATATTTTATTCAAACTATTGCGAATTAGTTATCCTTTCTCACCCTCTCAAGTACTAAAATTACTATACTGAGTGTGCTTATGCTCCCAAACTTGCCTCTTTAAATCTTCCATGACTGCTGTTATAACTATGACCTAGGATATTTTACTGTGAACTAAAATTATACATCGCCGCCCCCCTCACAGACACACAACTCTCAATTCCCCAAAGGCTTAACAAATTTTAGTTGTCTTTCTCAAGCTTACCATATTGTTCACTCTTTATTCTGTCTCAGCCTTGAAGAATATAGCCTTCAGCACAGA
Source organism: Coluber constrictor foxii (assembly GCA_038048745.1). NCBI lineage: Eukaryota > Metazoa > Chordata > Lepidosauria > Squamata > Colubridae > Coluber > Coluber constrictor. Next base: position 81,700,357 of record CM075961.1, read on the forward strand.
TTCTACCACTAAGTACATCGGAGGATAAATAATGCTCTCCTGGAGCTCTAATCAAGGACAAAACGTGATTGGCATGCAAGTTTTGGTTGACCAGTTTTGGGAGAACTTTCACCCAAATTTCCCCAGTAGCATTATTTTCTATCTCAGTAAAAATGGTAGCAATGGTGGGCAGTGCTTAAACAACAAGCTAGTCCTTGATATACAACCTTTCATTTGGTGACCGTTTGAAGTTACAGTGGCATTGAAAAAAAGTGACTTATGACTGTTTTTCATACTTAGGACCATTGCAGCAACCTCAGGGTCATGAGATCAAAATTTGGATGCTGGACAACTGGCTCATATTTATAAATAGTTGCAGTGTCCCAAATGATTACCTTTTGTGATCTTCTGACAGGCATAATCAATCGGGAAGCCAGATTCACAACTGTGTTACTACTTAATAATTGCAGTGATTGACTTAACAAGTGTGGCAAGAAAAATCATAAAATGGGGCAAAACTCACTTAACATATGTTTCACTTAGCAACAAAAATGATGGGCTCAATTATGATCATACATCGAGGACTACCTGTAGATAGATATCAGCTGCTCAGAGTCATCCAAGCTATTTTTTTTTTCAGAAGGCTTAGGGGAGGATTCAGTAAATGTGGCTTTTTTAGAACAATAGGATTGCTACCAACTAAAGATGCCTTAGAATGATGTTGGACCTGAGAATAATTGGGAAGTTTTGATTTGGTTTGCCTTCTATTCAGAACTGTTCTTACCATTTTGCTATTTATTATTATTTGCTCCTGAGATCTTCGAGTTAAACAAGACATTTTGCTTAGTCTAACACAGCATGTCTGTAGGGGATGACCAGACTGAGCCCGAGGGAGGGGTCAAATGCATCATCAGCCTCAAGTCCTTTCACACCTACAAGAGATTTAAGCCCAGCCCACCTTGAATTCTGTTGGCCTTTATCTATCGCCAATTTGCTTTGACTGTTAGAAGTTCAGATTAGTTTAGAGAGCTTGGAATACATATATTCACTTGAACTGCCTGGATCCCTGATTTCCTGAGCTTGACAATATCCTAACTTGGAACTTTCAGAGTTATTGTATCTCAAGCCTCATAATTCCCAAATAGAATAATCCATGACCATTGGAAATGAAGTTATATTACCTGCAGAGATTCAAGTTAGGGAATGCTACTTACAAAATTAGGGAGTGGAGGGTAAAATTATTCAGTTCCTGCAGTTAAGGTTTCAATTTTCAGTTCCGGACTTCTCCACTTGGAAGAGGTCTTAGGTTAAGAAAGACATCTTACTTCGGTCAGAATAAACAGCCCTAAAACAGATGAACCAAGGTCCTGGCAGTATAAGATAGGTCCTTAACCATCTTTAGGCAGAGTTCTCCAACTCTGACCAGTCAGTCCTGAGGGATGGTTTGCACTTATTTTATGCTTTCTCCTTGCCTGCTGGACCTCAAATCAGTAATTTCAATACTTAAGTCATGGCATAAATTACCCCTATTTTAGGTTTTAGATCCAATATCGAGGTTGAAATTACTATATCAAAGTCCAAGTCATCATCATCTTTAGACCTAGATGCAATCTTAAGGGAAACCAGCCATTGTTCTCCAATTCCCTGGTTCAATGTCTTATTGCTTGCAGCTGTAAACCACTTCTTCCTGCATGCACTGCTGACATTCCACATAGCAGCACCATTGCACCTGGCAATGGCAAGAGAAGGTAACAATGTGGGTCTGAATATTGTAACCCCGGCCACAGCACATACTGTCACAGTTGGCCTCACGGGAACACGTCCTTCCAGCCGTGCCCATTGAATACCTGCTAGATCGGCAGAAGCTAGGAGAATCTTCCATATAAACCAGATCAGTGGGGCGTGGAGCAGCTGGACCTTTAGCTAAGCGGCCATGATGCTGGGGGCTCACGAGCTCTGATTGTCCCATAGCATCATTGGTGGCACTGAAGACTTTGACAGCACTGTCGTAGCGTAGCTTCAGGAGCTTTCCTGTCTCATGGAAAGGAGACAACTGTTTCCAGCAAGTTCTCACAGCACATGAGCCAGACACACCGTGGCACTTGCAAGTGGTCTTCAAGCCATTTTTCACAGCCTGTGGAAGAGAAAGGAAAATATTATTAGCCATTGCAGAGTTATCAGTGAGTAGTTAGAAGAAGGGAGGGAGGGAGGGAGGAAGGAAGGAAGGAAGGAAGGAAGGAAGGAAGGAAGGAAGGAAGGAAGGAAGGAAGGAAGGAAGGAAGGAAGGAAGGAAGGAAGGAAGGAAGGAAGGAAGGAAATTTATAATCATCCATTCAAATAGATTTGATCATTCAGATAATGACTTTTCCAAATAATTCACCAATGAATCCAAAGAATACACTCTTTATTTAAATCCACTTCAGTCAAAGTTACCTTATTCACTGTGTAACTTTGGCTCAATCATGCTTATTCAGCCCTACTTGCTTCACAGAACTCTTACTATGTGTATAAACTGAAAAGAGGACCCCTCCCCAATAAGATATCTTGAGCTCATAATGAAAATCTGACACTTTAATAAGCAAACTTATAAAGGCAAAGAAAATCAAACTACAGAACACCTTAAAGACCAAGCTTTTGTAGACTAAAGCCATGTCCATGTATCCAATTGTATCAACTATATTGCTCAAATTTAACTTCAGCAAGTATAAGAATTGCATAATTCTGATTAACCCCAAACAATTTCATGTTGGAGTCTTCCATTGTACATTATCAAAATCTAGAATATCAAATGGACATAAACCCAGACTGTGCCTGAAAATATTTTTATGGGAGCTCTGCACAAGAAGCATTTTAAAGAAAGAAGGAGCAGGTAAAGTGAAATGATTAAACATATCCAGAATTGTTAGAAAATATAAAATGAAATCAGGGAACTGGCCGCTGAAGGATTTAGTTTTCAATAGTTTTTTGTATGCACCATTAAGGGAAACAGATTAAAGTAGATTAGAGGACATTTAGAATTCATAGAAACGAACAAATGAAAGAATGTATGATAAAAATGGGCTAAGAATTTTAGACATAATATATTGTTGGATCAGTGAGAAAGCATGTGATTGAAAGGACAGAAATTCAAACTTTGTAATAATCTAAAAGAAAATTTTAATAAATGATGTACCTTTGGGGTATGACTCCAGAAAGATTATCTAGAATGCATAAAGCTACTTCCAATTTATGTTGCAAATGTGGGCGATATGATGGGTCATTTTACCCTGCTTAGTAGTTTTGTAAAAAAGCAAAATTTGGGGCTCAATTGTGGCCATAAGTCAAGGACTACTTGTATCCACATCATTTGAGACTAATTGCTTCCTCATTATTTTAGGTTACAATACCACACACAGGTGATATGATAGCCCACTGAATCAATGCCCCTGATTTCTGAGTTGACAGAAAGTTGACATTACATTCTGTAATGACTGTGGTATTTAAGCAAGTAATTTATCAAAGAATCAACTTTGGATCTGAAGACAATATTTCTGAACAAAGTAGTGTGTTCCCTGCTTTTAGATGGCATGCACATATGTAGAAAACTTCATCTCTTGGAGGATGGGGGGGATGAGGGAAATCTTTTAAAATGCTTACTGGAGAGCTACAGCTTTTAAAAAATGTGTTACATTCTCTCTGAATGTCCATCCAGTTCAAGTCAAATTTAAACATCAAGATACAGTAAGGTGGTCCATGTAATCTAATTTATCTGGAGGTTGCCAGCTGACAAAAATCTGCTGTAACCTGTACACAAGAGTCTTTATCCTCTCATTTCTTAAACTCTATCCATGCAAGCTTTTAAGGATTTCCAAATATTGTTTGTGCATTTCTGACACAGCCTTTGTATTAGGGTTGCCAATTTAGGATTTTGTAAAGATGTGGTCAGAAGGTAGCCTCAGAATCAATAGGGAGAAAGAAATGAGCCACCTCATTAAAAATCCTAGCTTTATTCCACCCTGTTGCATAATAACTTTCATAATGTCACTGTGGAAACCATTGTTTTGACCATTTCCTGCCAAGAAAGATACAGATCTAGTATTTCAGAGTTCAGTTAATACCCCAGTGGTGGGAGTGGAATGGTGATAAAGATTAGAAATTTTTATTTTCCATCTCTCTCTCTCTCTCTCTCTCTCTCTCTCTCTCTCTCTCTCTCTCTCTCTCTCTCTCTCTCCCTCCCTCCCTCCCTCCCTCCCTCCCTCCCTCCCTCCCTCCCTCCTGAACTGGTCCTGCAGCAAATTCACCCTTACCTTGATGCCCACATTTGTGTTATGGATGTCCACCTTGGCCCTCAAATCTTTCCCAACCTTCTTCTGGCCCAAGAAATTCTTCAGGAACCTGATGCTATACTTGAGGTTGTCACCACACACACCCCACTGCCAGGCTTTGCGGTTCTCTAAGTCAGGTGAATCATCACAGGTACAGCGCTCCATTCGCCCAGCACTGCACGCTCGAGCAAGGGAATGAGTTAATGCTGCTGAAGACACTGCATAGAGAAATGCTGTTTCCTTGAAACCTAGGAAAACAAAGCCAAGCAGGAGTGAGGAGAACACATGTTGTAAGAACTGAATAAATATAAACTGGAAGTGGGGATGCAGACAAGAAGCCCTTTAACTATTTGCATGTCTCAACAGGCATCTGGTAGAAGTACTGAAGTTTTGCTTCTGTATGGGTTTAGCCTTTCCCTGGGCTCCCCCCTGTAAGAAAGGTAAATCCTGCTGTGGTCCTTAGCTCTTGAAACTAAGTTGTTGTTTTCTCTGCGAGAAAGTTGTTTAAATAAATGCCTGGCAACAAGATAAGCTGAAATCTTTCTTCATGTGTTTGAGTTAGTCTTGATTTCTGACACAACATAAGTAAGCCCCTACAATTTTCTTGGCAACATTTTTTCAGAAGTGCTTCTCATTCCTTCCTCCTAAGGGTAAACTAGAGTGCCTGGCCTAAACTCATAGTATCTGTGTTTAAGGCAGGTGTCCAGCCTTGGCAACATTAACACTTGTGAGAGTTAAAGTCCATGAGTCTTAAAGTTGCCAAAGCTGGACACCTGTGGTCTAAGGCAAGTCTACAATTCCGATTTCCCCACTTCTTGTCTAACTCTTTAATCAGTACACCAGACTGACATTTGAAGTAGAATCTTGCTATTGATTAATATCTTGAACACTGGAAATGTTTTTCCTTAATTTTTTTGACAAGGCACATTCTTTTATTAATAGTTTGTTTGAAACTTTTTTTTTTAATCATGCTCCATAATCCTATGCACATGTATTCTCAGAACTATCACCAATTCCACACAGCTAGACTTATTGCAAAGCAAAGGTGTATAGGATTGGACTACTATTATAGCTATTGTGAAAAAGTTTTAAAAATCACAACCTACTGCTTTGCAAACAGTTTTGAACAAAGGAAACTGCTATAAAAGGTTTAATACAAATAAAATAAGTTTGGGTTCCAGCATACTTTTAGGATCAAAGCATACCTGAGTGCAAACATTGGAATATCACATCCTTATATTTAACAAATGACATGAAAAAGAAGTGAGAGGGAAATCCATGCAGACAACCTCACAGGCTAGCAGAAGAGAAGTAGTTGTGCACCAGTGTGAACTAGTTCCTATAATAGTTGCACACAGGAAGAAAGAACGTTTTCCTAAAAGCCTAGAGAATATCACCGACTAGAGGAGGGTAAAAGGTCACTGCTATCCAGCCTGCTAAAACTCTAATAGCCTAGTGCAGAGGTCTTCAAACTTAGCAGCTTTAAGACTTGTGGACTTCAAATCCCAACTTGTGGACTTGGGAGTTCAAGTCCACAAGTCTTAAAGCTGCCAAGTTTGAAGACCTCTAGCCTAGCGCTTATATTTTGAGCCTAGAGAAGGAGGCTTCTTCTTATCTGCATTCAAAATCGAAAAAAGAGGTAACCAAGTTAATCAAAAATGGCAGCCTATCCATTTTGTGATTTGTTGACAAGAATCAATTATCTCTCCTGTGATGCTTTTTTTCCTCGCTTCTAATTATGACTGAAGGAAATGGACAGCCCAAAGAGAAAGAAGCAAGAAGGAGAAGCTTCTGGGTTATTTTTTGGGGCGGGGGGGGATTCATAAACTTAATACAACAGAGGTTCCTATTTACCTCTCTTCAACAGGTTCGTCCTCCCATCGAGACTGCAATTCCAACGCTCATTGCGAAACTGGTACTGGCACTCAAGGACTCCGAGCCGGATGGCATCTCGTAAAGTCTCGGCCAGCCCCGGTTCCCGACGACAGAGTCTCTTTTGCTTCTGGGAAAGCCTCAGCAGGTCACATTGCTTCAAGTGAGCCTTCCAATGAGCAGGATTTGTTGAAGATGCCAGCAGTGGAAACTGAATCAAGGTTTCTTTTCCGGTCAGGCTAAGAGAAAGAGAAGTAAATTGGGCTTGGCTTGATAAACCAGAGAATGTATTATTGCCACTAGGCATTAACAGATGATCAGTATGATGGCCATCTCAGTTACACATCCCATGTAAGATTAGGGCTGAGTTACATGTAGAGAAATGAAGTGGTTACAGAATTGACGAGGGGTGGGAGAAGGTGTGTAGCACTTCTACTGAAAATCCCATCTCTGAGATAAAGCAAAAGAAGCAGAGAAGGTCTGTCTATGGATTGATAGTGATGGACCTTGGGGGATTCACCTACAGGAAAGAAAAACATTTTTGACTCAATCTATTTTTCCATTAAAACAATTCACTGCAATAAAAGGAAGATAAAAAGAACCAAGTGACTACATTCTAATGGAGATTCTAAACTCTTTAAAAAAAACTTCTAAGGTGAAGTTTGCAGTTTTGTCTTTAAGGAAGATTTGCCTTTGGAACAGGTTTCAGTAAAAGAAAGCTTTGAACAGGGAACAAATGCTGGGATGGATTTTAGAACCATTTTCATTTAGCTAGTGCTCTCTATAGCTATCAGATAAAGTCTCCAATTATTCCCCATTAGAATGACTATAGAAGGTGATAGGAATTATATCCAGTATTTGCTCTACTTCCAGAAAAGAAAAAAGGAAAACTAAAACTAAACTATATATTGTAGAGGTCTCTCTTTCACAGAGGCATAATTCTGGGAGATGAAGTCCGCAGAATTTAAAGCAGTGTGTGAAAAACACTGATTTAGATGAATTTACCAGAACTACACTTTGATTTACTTCCATTAAACTAGATTCGGTCAGAAGTAGCAGAGACCACATTCTTTTACTGGATTTCTAAGGAGGGGGGCTTGCACTGGAAGATTTCATATGATTCAAAAAGTTCCAAAACTCACATATTTAGCCTAAACTAGAATAAGTTAATCATTTCAAAGGCTACCCCTTTGCTATACTGTAACCAGATGCTTAAAATTGTGAATGTGTATATGTATGTATGTATGTATGTATGTATGTATGTATGTATGTATGTATACACACACTTTATATGATATTAGTATCTTCAGAATTTGTCTTCAGAATTTAGGTACCACCAGAAAGAATCATTAAAGACAGTTTACTATTGTTTTTTTTCTTTTGATGAGATTTTTTGTTTTGTTTTTTAACGTGGCATTTTAATCTATCCTACTAGCCGGGGATTTACTCTCAGCTTAGTTTCCAGATCAACCAAGGTTGACCAGTTGCTGTCACATTAGCTAGATCATATGTATACTACATAAGAACAATAATATAAAAGTAGCATAAGAAATATTTCAATGATATCTTTACAAAGTGGAATGGTATTGAGATTAAATCATAGTTTCTTTTTATTGGCCAGATTTTAAAGTTGAAAGCAATGAATTAAAGATTATGAATTAAATCTTAAACTGACTGTCTGTAGTCTTACCAAGTATGGGAAGATAGATCTTTGAATACTTAGGTTCATTTATTCACAATACATTTTTCTAGTATTCTTAATATCATATTTCATTATGATTCTATCATCTTTCCATCTGTTACCACACACAAATTAAGATATTATAGAAGAAAAATTTATCAAATTAGGGGAAATCACTCAGTTTTTCATACAGGCCAAGTGCTCATAGCTTAAGTTTAGAAGTAAAGTTATTGCAACAAATTGCCCAATAAAAGACAATGCCCAATAAAATAATTGTGACTATTTTGTTCTTAGAAACAACAAACTTGGATAGTATTAAAACGTCTTTAGAGCTTGCTACTCTTTCTATAACTCAAAGAAATTATATCAGAGTTTAGTTGGAAAATCAGTCAAGAGAATACAATTGAGAATACAACTTATAACTTGGAGCCAAACTCTGAGTCATGTTACATACTTCTGAGCCATTTCCTCCTCCTACCCTCTGCCCTTTAATTGCATTTCCTCCTCCTACCTTCTGCCCCGCTCAAAAAAACATGAAATGCATCCTTAGGTCTAATGATTTAGTCATTATACATTTTTCTTCCAACAGTTTTGTTTTAATGGGTAGAAAACATTTTAAGAGCAGGTGGATTGATTCTGACTCTAACAATGTGAGGAAAGAGTCAAGCATCTTCTCACTCAACCTCATCCTCCAAGGTTGCCTATTAGTAGAAGAAAAACCACCAGGAAGTTCGACATAACTCTCTCAGGGTTTTTATTTTATAATTCATCCGCCATCCTGGCCATCACCATTCCAAACCAATCTCTTCCAATATTACTCATGCCCCTGGTGTCTATTGCTCTCAAGATTTTGCCTCTGCTGCTTGTATATATAACCCAGTCCTGAGATTGGGCATTTCCTGGATCTGACCCGAGTTCATTTACAGGACAGGTTGTACATCAGAACCTGTGATCTATCAAGCATGCATACACCTAGCGCCAGGCAGCCAAAAGGCCTCCAGTCTTGTGAGAGCACGCAAAGGAAGAGATGCTTATCACCTACCAAGGGTGGAATGCTCAAACCCTCTCACCCACTCAGAGGTCTTCTTCCAGCCAATGCACGATGCTGGTTAATGATTATGTAAGTAAATTTCCAAATAACCAACAGAGAACAAAATGGCCGCAGTTTCATCAAGATACAAGCTGTGTCAATGTAGCACCCACATACCAGCTGAACATTTACCCTTTTCTAATTTCCTCTGGGCACTTAGAGCTCAGTTTGGAAATGAACTAGAAGGACCCCAACAGAAGACAACAATTTCCAAATCATTTGAGGATTAAAAATACTACTATACAATATAAACTTTCTGTAACTATCAATTTATAGAATTATTTGAATAATAGTTGTTGTTAGTTGCGAAGTCATGTCCAACCCATCGCAACCTCACGGACAACATTCCTCCAGGCCTTCCTGTCCTCCATCATTCTCTGGAGTCCATTTAAGCTCACACCTACTTCTCGGATTTGACAAAAAACAGCCCAAAATTCCAAGCTATTGGTATTAGCTGAGTTTTCAAGGTTATGTTCCTAAAACTTGTTGTAAATTATGAAAAATATAGTTCAACATAACTATAGAGAGTAAGGACAACTGATTTAGACATTAATCACTAGTTGCTGCATTAAATACTTGTACAGCTTTGTGTTGTGCATGAGTTGCACCCATTCCTGCACCATGAGGGTCTATTCATTTTCACTCATGCCCTGGTTCCTCCAGAATGGATTACCATTATGCACTCTACCTGGAGCTGCCCTTGAAGAGCATCTGGAAGATTTAGTTGCTGAATGTGGTTATGTGGGCAGTTATGTGTGCCTCTTGGATGGTTGCTTCCAATTACATTGGTTACTTATTTGCTTCCAGGTGCAATTCAAGTTGCTGTGGTTACATCTATCCACCCCATCAGGTCTTGCAAAAAAAAAAGATGCTCCAGGTCCAGACTGCTTAGGAGATCTTTCTGGTGGGTCCCAAGAGGCAACTTTATTTTCTGCTATAGCCTCCATCCCCCCAGAACATCATTTCCTCTGAAATAAGGTTAGCCTTATCTATGTTAGCCTTCTGGAAAGTTTTGGAATTGTGGTTCTTCCATCTACGTTGGGGGTCAAATGGTGAGCCTGCAAGGTGACTGAATGAGGTTAAATGATGGTTATCCTTCAGTTCTCCTTCGGTTCTTTTATGTTTTATTTTTGTTGTTGTTTCTGTCTAATCTTGTTTATATTGTGATATGGTTTATTTGTTATTTCTTCTTGTAAGCTGGCAAGAGTCACTTTTTGGCATGGGCAGCTATGTAGATTTGCTACACAAACAAAATAGGGACTCATTAAACAAGTGACAAAGATAGCAACTATGTCACTCTACAGTGTAACAAAGCGACACATGGCAAAAATTGGAACCAAAAGAGGATGAATAATTAGTGAGCAAACTAAGACAAAGATTGAAACATAACTGTAGGGACATAATTAAACAAATTTGGATAATATTAAAATGAATATTTTCAGAACAAAACACACTGAAAATAGTTGCCATGGCACTGCTTTTTGAAAATATTAGAAATCCTATTTAATAGAACATTGGTCCTAGTTGGCCTGTCTCAGTTGTGTTTGATGAAAAACGACTGACATATAAATGTATGGGCTCCTCAAATACATACAATTCTGTCCATTGGATCCTGTTATTTAAGTCCAGCCTCCAACACCTTGCCCCAAATTCCTTACTCTAAAAACGCTTTCTAGCTATCTACAGAGTTTTTTCATCAATAGCTGTCAATTTGCTATCTATCCTCCACTTCTCTGTTGGGAGACCCATTCGTATATGGCTCAAAGGCTTTCTCTGATGTTTCTGGGACCAATTCTAATACTTCCAGATGTGTTGAACTACAACTCCCTTCATCCTCAAGCAGCACCATTCTACAGAACATATCAGGTTCATTCTGGTTTAGCATCGTATGGGAAACTGCTGCCTAAGGATGAAGGGAATTATAGTTCAACACCTCTACGTAGACACCTATGTCTCTAGGTAGACTACACCAAGAATCAACTCCACAGGATATCTAAAAAAAATTGAGATTGGTTATAATAACAGAATCTTGCAAGTGTGCTTATACAGCCATCTTCCTTCTTATAACGAACAAAGTGAATAAGGGAGCACTCCTGAGTTCACTGAGGCACTTATGTAGGCTGTTTCTTGTAGACTTAAGAAAGTTTTCATTCATCATCACTGTAGCAACAGATCTTGCATATCTGTCAAGGTAATTTTCTTTACCCTCTACATCACCTCCCATGTCAGCCTTGGTTCCTGCCCCCTACATGTCCAGAAAACCCTGAGTCAAGGTTATAGAACAAAATGCTGCTCTCCTCCTCTTCCTCTGCTGGCAACTCCTCCAGATCAACTAACAAGTCCTGTAACACAGCCATGCACTGAGACCAGAGCATCAGGAGAGTCCTCTGGGCTGAAAGCAAGCTCTCTCTCAATTGCAGCCCCCACCCAGCAATGTTTACAGGGCTAAAGAGAAGTTGTCCACCAGAGGATGAGAAGGGTGATAAAGTTGCATCCTCTCCCCAAAATAGACCTGAGGAGCAAAACAGCAATCAACGGATGTGGCGAAGTTGGCAGAGACCCTAAGGGTTTCAATTCCATTGTGTGGTCATCCCCCTTGCCCTTCCAGACAATTCAACTAATTAGAGAAGAAAAGGAAAGCTGAAGATGGCACTGATGCTAATGACCAAGCAATGGCAGCTTCTGGAGCATCAGAGGAGGAGAAAATGACTCCTTTCTCCATTGTCCCTGCTTGTCCATAGCAGTTCCTATTGGAGGTTTCTTGAAGGGCAAAGAAGGACCTGGAATGCAGGCCCCATGGTAGATATCTCCCCTAGCTTAACATCTCTGTTACATAGCGGCCAACTGAATGTGTTTGTGAAACTCACTTCTGTCAGTTCCCAGCAACAATTTTTTTAAGGCAAAGTGCCTAATACTACCTTACAGGTAGTATTATTACTCAGAAGGAGCCTGACCTTCCTTGAATCTACAGGTTTGCTCTTAAAACTATCCAACCTGGCTAGTGTTGAAGAAGAGCATCAACAGGCCCATTCATTACCTTTCAGAAACAGAAAGTAGAATCTAGAAATTCCAGCATTTATCTGTGGCTGCATTGGAAGGCTGGTAATAACAAACAGGAAACTCACTCAAAATATGCAACAGTTCCCATAAAGAACTGGAGTAAAATGTTTTATCAACTAAAGGAACACAGCTGTTGCAAGATTGCGACTCCCTTAAGTTGCTTAAGCAACCAAAGCCACCTAAAGCAATAATCAATATTTGTTTTGCATTAAGGAAGTGATAGCTGGGAGAAAAAGAATATTACCTCTTGCTTGGGATATGACCATGCACTTCCTGAAAGGAGAAAAAGCTGACTGAGGTCTCATTCTGAAATGTAGGCAGAGATAGACACAGCATCCCAGATGAAAGATGCTATGACAGGGGTCTTCTTAATCAAGACACTTCAATATGTTATAATTCTTGGAATTCCCAGCCAATATTTCTAAGTGTGCAGTGCCAACATACCTGCAAAATGCTAAAAGGGTAACTGGGCTGCTGGCTGAGGAATTCTCAGAATTGAAGTCCACAGATCTTTAAGCTGCCAAGATTTGAAACCACTATTGTAGAGAATACCTAGGTTTTGACTAGGATTGTAATGATCCTCTCTTGGAAGAAGAGAAGCAGTTACTGATCACCTCTTGGAAGAAGAGAAGTGGTTACCTCTATAAAGCTCTGCATGATAATGCTTGAATCCTTAGATCAGATCTAGAGTTGATCCTGATTCACTTATCAATGTCCATATAATGTATATGAATTGCTAGTGATTTCAAATACATTGAATCTACTTCCTGGTCTTGGATTCCAACAGTATTACTTGTATACTGTTGGATGCAGTATACAAAATTGAACACAGCATTTCAAACCTGCCACAAAATCACATAAGGAGGTTTAGTAGATCTTTGCTGTAAGGAAAAATATATGCACAAGTTCAAAAACATTTTATTATTCCCATCTTTCTCCAGAACAGGTGCTGAAAACAACTCAAATCTGAAAATCCCCGTTCTGAACTTTTAGAATTCAAGACTCAGTATTTTTTTTTTAAAAAAAAGATCATCAAAGACTTAAAGTACATGTATTGGTTTCTGTAACTCTTAATAATGAAGAATAAGAATAACTACTAAGAAGGACCCCTGAAGTGCTTGAGTCTAGAAGTAGGCAATCTGGTTTTCTCCAGATCTTTTAGACTACAATTGCCATTAGAATGGTCAATTGTCAGGGATGATGGGACCTGTAATTTGTAACATTTAAAGGCACCAGTTTTTGTCATCTCTAAAGTTCTAATCTAATCAGGCAGCATTGTACATTCCATTTCCCCCTCTTTAACAGACTGTGGAGGGGGAGGGGAGGATGGAAGAAATAGTAGAAAAAGATATGTGGAAAATATCTACATTTGGGTCATTTAAACTTTATGGAAGATTTATTATCCACAATAAATCCTTTTGGAACCCAAACTATATTTTTGTGAAATCACTGGGCTATGCATTTTTACAATGTGGTAAACCACAATGAGGCTTAATTTTTGACATTATATGAATTCAACCAACATGGTTGGTATACAACAGTTTATGCTTTAAAGTATAACTAGAACTCAACAAACTATAGTTTATTTAGGAATTTAGCCCTAATTCAACAAACCATAGTTTAATGTGCTGCAAGAAGTTTGGAAAACTCCCCTGACACTATTGCTTCTGCAGGGATACTCACTTCGCAGTATTTGTAAAAATATTGAGTTTTGGGGAGAAATTGGACATAGAGATTGCCAAGATGGAGAAGGATAAAATCAATACAGACTAAAAGAATTTAAGTGGACAAAAATATGAATTACATCATGAGCTGCTCTCAAATTTATGATTAGCAAACTGAACTCTGTTTCTTGGTTTATTAAAAATATTTTAAAAAACCACCTGCATTGTTGAAACTAAGTAGTGAAGCAGAGTTAGGCATTTAAATCAATGAAAAATATTCTGTGTTTTGGGAAATGAAGGATTGACGTTTGAAAATTAAAACTGTACATGGATATGCAATCTCAAGTATTATACAAGAATCTTACAGAATAATATCTTTCCCTTGCTCATCAAGAAAAATTTTATGTATACAGTATTTTACCAATGCATCTCCTGAGAACTTTTGAAATAATATAATATAATCTTAATCCTTCATAAATAGGTCTCAATAATTAAAACAGTGTTTATCTTTAGGTAAGCATTTGTATGATTGCAGTCTTGAGCCAGAATGCAAGTTTTTATGCAAATACAATCTCTTGATATTCAAATCTTAAGAGAATTTCAAATACCTGCATCGCAAGGTGCACATATATGCATCCTCACACTCCTTACAATAAGGTGCAATTCATCCCAAACTCTTGAGATTGCATTATATCATGGCCTCTAGCTTGTAATGAAGAATAAAAAGGTGTAAAAAATGTAGGTGTAGATCCCGATTTTATCATGTTTAGGGATCCTCTGGGATTATAAGGAGTTCTAACTAGTCAGGAGCTGCCTCAATCATTTCAATTGTACTAAGCATGGCTGAGACTGTATCACCTTGTAGAAGATACCACCTGTATATTAAATTGCAAAATTTCTGGTCCTCCCTTCCAGTGCTGGAACTCCTAGCACAGATCAACCCAAATGATAGACTTCGAAAGGGTCCTTATTTCAGTGAGCCCGTTCAGCAAAACTTCCAAAGCCCGGAGGGCATGGAAGAGTTTTCTGCACATTTTGGGGGTGGGTGGGGTTGGGGACAATCAAAAGCCGCCTCCCAGTCATAAAATGAAATACAGAACGTGTGAGAATCTTTAAAGATTAAGATCCATAGGTAAGCATAACTACATTTAGAAATTAATATGAAATACTTTACTTATCCCACACACAAAAAAGCTTGCAATGTTTATATGGTCTTTCATAAAGCCTCGTCCGTTTTCGGTCGACTACGCGCTTCAGTCTAGTAAATGCAAACTGCCCGAGCTTTGAGCTGGCGGTGGATCTGTTGCAAAGAACAGAAGGGTAGCAGAGGAGAGGGCGTGAAGAATCACCTCCAGCAAGTCTAACTAATGCCATCTCCTGTCAGGTTCCCCCGACAGTTGAGCTGAGTTTATCATGTAATCGCAGGATAACTGTAAAACCGGCATTGCGCCTGGCTAGCAATTAAGATACAGCAACTTTTCTTCAAAGCGTAAATCGCTGAAGAGATAGAACTGTGTAATCCCAGACAGGGTTTAGGATTGCAACTATGTATCCAACCATTCAGACTGGATTGTTTGACCGGAGAAAGAGAAAGGGAAAGGGAAAGAGATAAGGAGAGAGATGTACCATTTAAAATCAACAGGACAGAAGGGGACAGGAGGACTTTAGGCTTGTCCAGTGTCGGGTCGGAAGTCAGTCGGACACCTGTTAAGGCGGCTTAGCTTCGCCATCTGAAAGCAAAGGGTTAGGGTTAGAGAGCAAAAAAGTAAGAAGCAAAGAAAGATTATTTGGAAAAAAATGGGGAAAGGTTATGGAAGAAAACCAGGAGGGAGGGAAATCCAATCAAAGGCAAAGAAAGAAACGGGAAGCGCTCAGAATAAGAAGGGGGACAGGAGTGGGGGAAAAAGAGCAAGAAAGAAAATAGAAAAGCAATAGAAATTCGTAGAAAAACGGAAATTAAAAGAAGGGGAGAGGGAGAACACCTGAATGGAAACGATGTAATCTAAACTTAAGAGAAGAGATTTCCACGTCCGAAGCCGCATCAAAAGGAGAAAATGCCGCTGACCCGAAATAGGCATCCACTTGCAGGAGCAGCAGGCAGTAAGTGGCGGCTGTGGCGATTAGAGAAGCGCGCAGAGGCAGCAGCGCGGTCTCCCCCGGCGGCAGGCGCATGGTGCCAGCTTCTGCTGCTGCGTCGCGATCCGCCGTTTCTCTGTCTCGGCATGGCTCTGCGCTCTCAGCGCCCGGCGCTCCCGCATCACTTTAAAAAGGCACCTGGGCGGGCGAGGGACGCCCTCTCTCGGTCCCGCCTCCGAGCTGGAGGGCGAGGGCAAAGGGCCGTTGGAGGTGCGGCTCGCCTCAGGGGCTGAGAGGTGCGCGGATCCCGCGTGGAACCTCGAGCCGGGCCGGACAATCTTCCTCGCCCTTGGCCGCAGTTGGGCTCAGAGGATGGCTGTCAAACTGCAGTTCAGGAGGAGACAAGAAGGGAGATGCACCCTCGGTCATCGGGGGTATTTCCGCCACTACGCTACGGGCTTGTGTTGTTTTGAGGGCCTTGTCGCCCCTCTCGTGGGAACCCGACAGCAGAATAACAGAGTTGGAAGGGACCTTGGAGGACTTCTAGTCCAACCCTCTACTCAGACAGGAATCCTATACTATTTCAGACAAATGGTTGTTCAATCTCTTCTTTAAAACCTCATGTTTTGGAGCATTCACAACTTCTGGAGGCAAGTAGTTCCACAGGTTAATTGTTCTCACTGTCAGGAAGTTTCTCCTTAGTTCCAGGTTGCTTTTGTCCTTGGCTTCCATCAGTTGATTCTTGTCTTAAACAATCATTGCCAGGCAGCACAGAGAGCATTTGAGTTTGCACCATTTACCAACTACAAATTAGCCAGCGTCGTTTTAGCTTGTTGTTTAAAACTCAGTCAAGAAGACCAGTTTGTCTCAGTTCATTGTGAGAATCCAGAACATTAGAGTGACTGGACCTGGACTGGGCATTAGGGTGACCTAGCCCATTGGGAGGGCATAAGCCCTGGCCAACCCCTATTTGCTCACTTGAAGTATCCATTGAACAAGATGCACCAGACAGGACTTTACACTACGCTATCCTCCTACTTTTCCATTTTAACCTTCCATATTTCCCCAGCATTGTTTAACACACTCACACCTCATGGAGAACGTGAAAGTAGACTTTCTCACTAACTGGTAGACCTGAGAGCTGTCCCTCCAAAGGCACTCTAAAAAGAAGTTTCTATTGGTGCAGAAGTCGGTGATCTGAATTCAGGATTCATTTATGGAGTTAGAGTATACAAAGCAGCATTGCAACATCATGGAATAGGCAAGAAAAAACCAAGGGCCTTTCTAGGAAAGATTTATGGCACATGTGTTGTGTTTTATGTTTTGTGTTCTATGTGTTGTGGATTTTTTTAGTATTTATGATACTGTGTTGCAGCCTGCCATTTGTAATCCTACAGGTACATTCTACTGTATTTTTGTTTTATGCAAATCACAATAGGTTTGTTGAGCAAATGTGACTTTGTCCACCTTCAGTACTGGAATGCATGGCTCCCAGTATTCTCTATTTTTAATTATGTTTATCATCAACCAATTAAAGATTTGCCCAATAGCACCTGACTGTTTACTTACATATTGTCTTATCCTTGCCACTGTGTCATCTTACAAAAGATGCATACTGGCACCTCTTTTTTTATATCAAAATACAAAATAATTTTCAATGGAACAGTGGAAAAACTGTCCTTCATTTTTAAAAGGGAAAGTTTCTGTGTTTGTATGAATTTACTTGACTTACAATCAGAAATGGGATCAGAATTCCCATTGCCATGCAATGCAATCATAAAGTGAGACATCACATGATTTCCCAGCCCTCAGTAAGATGGGGATCCAATCTTCCAACTGCTGTTTCCAGCTACTCCACCCACTTATCTATCTCCCCCACCCCTTATCTGCCCTTTTGCCTAGCCTCCTAGTACATAGCAAGCAACCCCAGAGTTGTGTGGTTATGGGGCTGCCCCACAAGGCCAAAAAGCTGCAGGCAACCCAGCCCAGTCCCATTTGCCTTTGCCACTCTGCACACTGAGAGTCCTACCACCCTGGGCCCCACCACACCAGCTGATCTGCGCCATCTTCTTGCTTCCACTGTTGATTTGTTTGGGTTGGGCTGTGGCTAGGTTTGGCTGGGAGGGTAGGTGGAAGCTAAAAGAGGCATGGCACCAGAAAGGCCCTTGCACTGTGGGGGAAAAAAAGAAGCCAAAAGCAGCAACAGTGCAAAGGGGCATTTTGTGGCTTTTTTTCACTATTTTTTTCTGCAGCATGAAGAGGTTTTTGGTGCTACGGATTTGGGGCTGCTGCTTGCTTGCTTGCTTATGTGATACCCTAGGCTGGAACTGGGCTTCCTGTCATGTTGCAAGAAGCAGTGACAAGCAAACAGCAGTCCCAGATCTGCAGTGGCCTGTGGAGCCCAGCCCCAGACTAGGGCACCACAAGAAGCAAGCAGAGAAGTGAGCAAGCATGCTGCCATGCTGGAGAACCGGTAGCAGAAATTTTGAGTAGTTCGGAAAACAGGCAATTACCATCTCTGACTGGCCCCGCCCCCATCTATTCGCTGCCTCCCGAGTCCCAGCTGATTGAGTCCCAGCTGATCAGTTGGGTCTTATTTTGTTGCCCTGCACATGGAGTTGGAAAGCAGCTAAGTGAGGTGGGAGGGAATGGAGATTTTACAGTATCCTTCCCTTCCCCCTGGAGTGGGGTGGAAATGGGGATTTTACAGTATCCTTTTCCTGGAGTAGGGTGAAAATGGAGATTTTGCAGTATTCTTCCTCTGCCACACCCACCAAACCACGCCACACCCACCAAGCCACGCCATGCCCACCAAGCCACGCCCACAGAACCAGTAGCAAAAAATTTTGAATCCCACCACTGGTGGGAAGGACCAAGGGTATGAAGGGATGCTTTGTCAGAAGTTGAAACAAAAAGATGTCGAAGGTCATCTGGAATGGCAGAATGCAGAATGACCAAAAGGGCATAGATGGATGGGAAGTGGTCAGCTGATGGCAGTTGAAGTGGGCCGATGATCATAGGAGTACTTAAATTTTGATCACATAATTGTGGATTAACTACAACAGCCATCAGATCAGGCACAGGTCATATATGTCCCTTCATTCAACACTGTCATAACTTTGAACAGTCGCTGTATGAATGCCCATAAATCAAGAATTAGCTGTATATTCATTCTCTCATAGGGACTTGTGAAACAGTTGCTCACAAATAACCAATTTCCATCAGTAAGCATTTTTAGGTACTAGTGATCTAATTAAACACCTTGACTAAAATTGATGCGTTTGGCAGCTAAGTGACTGTAATTGCAAACATCATTGCAATTTTGAAGATGTTTGATTTATAATCCTGTTCATATCCATTTGAAAAGATCTATTTTCAATATAGTTTCTGCCCTAATAAATGGGTACACCAGCATACTTATGCTGTTGGGAATTCCGGATCTTGTAGACAAAATCCACTTGAAAGACTTAATCTGTAAACATTTGTTGTCTTTCAAGTGGATTTTGTCTACAGGATCCCACCCAAGCAAGATCTCCCACCCAAGCAGGAGATCCTACACCATTTCTAATAAATCGTAGTCCAATCTTTTCTTAAACTTCTCAATTGATGAAGCTCCCACATCTTCCAAAGGCAAGCTGTTTACATTGGTTGATTGTTCTCACTGTCAGAAAATTTCTCCTTATTTAATTAAATCTCTCCTTGTTCAGTTTCCATCCATTATTCCTGGTCTGGCCTACAGGTGCTTTAGAAAATAGCTTGAATATCTTTAGAAAATGTAGGAGAGCTATGGCAGATATGACCATAGTTTAAGCAAGTATCATAATCTAGCTATGTTCACAGAAGCACTATTGGAAAAGGTTTAAAAATAAATAGTATGTGGAATCATTGGGATAGTATAAGAGCACTGTCCAAAGCATCATTGAGCATGGAAATGCAGAGCTTTTATTGGTGGGGTGCTATGAGCGCAGTGTGGGTAACCCAGATTAGGGCAATTATCTGACATTCTTTTAATTTAAGGCACCCATTTCTTAGAAAAATAATAAATTGTACAATAAGAATGTATGGTTTGAATTATTTCTAAGCCTCCTGATAATAAAACTTTTCTAAACAGGTAACAGAGTTATTAAGATATCAAATTATGGGAGATTTCGGGATTAGGGAAAAGATTTTGTCCCTTTCTTATAAATACAAACAACTGAGACCATCTGATGATAGATAGTATATGGAGAATAACAAAGAAGTATTAAACAAGATGCATAAATTTCATACATATGGAATTGGTCAACTTGGGGAAAAATTATAAATTGATTAGACGGGGGAGCTAGTTACAAAAGTGCTATTATTCCTTATTTAGGGGTTTCCTGGAACTTCTGGTTGGGCTTTTTTCCCCCTTTATTTTTCTTTTTTTTGAAACCCAAGCAATTATAACAAGGCTTTCAAGTTCTACAGGAGTTGTGTCTAATTAACCTAGAGTACAAGGAAATATTTAAATAATATTATTTCATGCCAGAAGTTTAATTGAAAGTATTTCTTTGCATGATTATTTGCATCTCTAATTAAATATAAAGGCTATGATTTAGTTGGCTGAATGTCATTAGTTAAAGTTTAGTGTGCAAGATGAGTCCATTCAAAAGCAAACTCTTTTGGGCACATTCAAGAAGAAAGGGTGAGAAAAACCAAATAACAAATTATAATGTAATATATTTTATGTTTTTATTTTATGTTTATCTTCATTATTGCTGTTACATTTGCGAAAATATAAGCTATACGGATTCACAGATGGGCTATGTTATGTTTTCAGGATTTTATTGAATGTCATAATTGGCTAGGATTATATGTTGCACTAAAGCATAAAGCATGCTTTATATACCACTGCACTGAGTTCCCATAATATGCCAACATTACCAAAACAACCACATTGTGTTTATATTGATGTATCATAGTAAAACATGACATCTTTGGTTCAGTTTTTCTTAGTGTGTTGTGTGACTATGATGTCCATAGTATGTTGTGTAATGCATTCTCCTTTCTCTGACATGAGTGGATTTCTGGGCACAGTTATGGGAGTTGTCAGAATCATCTCTAGCACTTCCAGACAGTGGCAATACCAGTAAAGTTGGATGTCCAAACTTTACAACATACACTTCACCAGAAATTGCTCATTTGAAGGCCAGGGAAGTGTTAAGAAATTCAAGCCTGGTACAAGTCCTACCTCTACTCACAGGTCATGTGGGCTAAAATGGGTTCATGGGCCAACACTGAAGAAATGTTCTGTGTGAGATGAGAGGCATTTACCTTAAAATATAGGAAAAGGTAAAGGTTCCCCTCACACATATGTGCTTGTCGTTCCCGACTCTAGGGGGCGGTGCTCATCTCCATTTCAAAGCCGAAGAGCCAGCACTGTCCGAAGACGTCTCCGTGATCATGTGGCCGGCATGACTAAATGCCAAAGGCGCTCAGAATGCTGTTAGGTGGTCCCTATTTTTCTACTTGCATTTTTTACGTGCTTTCGAACCGCTAGGTTGGCAGAAGCTGGGACAAGTAACGGGAGCTCAGCCCATTACGCGGCACTCAGGATTCGAACTGCTGAACTGCTGACCTTTTGATCAACAAGCTCAGTATCTTATCCACCGGGCCACCATATCCCTTACGATATATATTTGATAAAAAAAAAATGAAGAATTTTGGTAGTAACAAAGAGGAAGTGAATTTATAATTTTATTTAAAATTGCTGTAAAGATTGGAAGCTACCTGTTTGTATCTGTTCCTTTCTTTTCTTTTTTCTTTTACTTTTTTCCTTGCTTGCATTTTTAGCTTTCTCTTTGAATTCTTTCTTTTGAAAATGTTCAGTATGATGCATTTTGCAGAACTTTGCATGAATGTCGATGGAATTGGAGCTGGCAGAATATTAGAGCTGAAATAGTAGCTTAATAAAAAAAAATAGCAATACTTTGAAAATAAAAATAAAAAATCCTTAAGAAAGAGATAGGTGAGGGTTTTTTGAATATTCTTATATTTTTTAAAAACAAAGAAGAGTGAAGGTAAAGGATAATGGTAAAAAGATAAGATAGTGTTTATTTTGCTCTGACTCTCAGTCTAAAATCTAATATTTCTGTACAGGTTAATAATAGCATCAATGCCATCTTTGCCAATGCTATTCTGATCTTCATTTGCTAGGATTAATGTAATTCAATTTGCCTCATGCTCATGAAAGAAATGCTTAGACTGTCAAAAACATATGTGATTAAAGAACAAAATGGTCCTATGTTAGAAACAATGATGGTGGTCACTAAAATATTCAAAATTAAGTGATACTTGAAATAAACCCACAGTTTAATTTTTTTTTTTGAAAGAAAAATATATGTAGACTCATGTTTCTATAGCTAGGAACATCAATGTTTGAACCAGGAATGTTTTATTTATCAGGCTGTCAAGAATGTTTTATTTATTTTTTTACTTGAAATTTTTTTTAAATCAGGCTATCAGGTCTGGGCTGCAAATTTCTAGAAAACCACTTGATGGTAGTTATGGCTTTGCCTTTCTCTTTGCTGCCATCTAGTGGGCATCTGAATATTTGCAGTTCAAATTTAGTAGCCCATTCCTTCAGGTGTCATTCAAGTGGAAAGGACAACATAAAACCAGTCTATAAACCTAAGTTATAAATCTTGTTTTGCATAAACCCCAAACCAGGGGTGAAATGCTCCTAGTTCAGACCGGATCACCCGATCTGGTAGCGATGGTGGTTGGTGGTTTTGAGAACCAGTAGCAAAAATCCCTGTGCCCCCCCCTGCCCAGCTGAGCAGCACTATCATCAGAGGTTGGGGTTTTTTTACTTTTAAAAGCATTTTTTCTACAACCTCTTTGGCCAAAAAAATGCTTTTAAAAGTTAAAAAAAATGCCTCTGATGATCACGTGGCTCAGCTAAGATCATCAGAGGCTCTAAAAGCATTTTTTCTACAACCACTCGAAGAAGTTGTAGAAAAAATGCTTTTAAAAGCCTCTGACGATCCCAGCTGAGTTGCCTGATCATCAGAGGCTTCTAAAAGCATTTTTTTCTGCAACCTTTTCAGAGAAAGAGGTTATAGGGAAAAAAATGATTTTAAAAGCCTCTGATGATACCAGCTGAGCCACACAATCATCAGAGGCTTTTTTTTACTTTTAAAAGCATTTTTTCAGCTGAAGAGGTTGTAGGAAAAAAAATGCCTTTAAAAGCCTCTGACGATCCCAGCTGAGTTGCCTGATCATCAGAGGCTTTTAAAAGCATTTTTTTCCTGCAACCTCTTTGGCTGAAGAGGTTGTAGAATAAATGCTTTTAAAAGTTAAAAAAAAAGTTGGCCACGCCCACCCAGTCACATTACTCACCACTACCACCAAGCCACGCCCACAGAACCGGTAATAACAAACTTTAGATTTCACCCCTGCCCCAAACCATCCCCATTCAAGTTTGGATGCTATGATAAATCAATATATAACCAGATGATCAGTATTTATCCATTCCTTCACCTTTGGGGACAATCCTTTTTCTGCTTCTTTCCTCTTCCTTTTAGAAATCTAATTTTGATTGAAATGAATCCACCCATTTCCTACCTACTGAATTTATTCCAGCCTGAGGCACTTCTGGAATCTATTTCCAAAAAATTGGAAGAGAAACCAGCGCTTCTATATTGGCCTGTAAATGGATCAGACCACAGTGAAACCTTACAATGAGCAAGACCACTTGCAGGCAATGTGGGCCCTGAAGTTTTCAGAAGTTTCTCCATAGCAGACCTAAGTGCTCTATTTATGTCAAGCATGTATATTTCACTTAAATGTTCAAAGGAACTTCTTATAAGGTAAGATGCTCAGGCCTTTTCTGATCCTTAATATCCAACTTTTGCACTGTTAATTTTCGGGCAGATTTTTAACATTGTTCAGCACTTTCTTGGCACTTTTCCCACTTCTGCTTTGCCAAGAATGATGGGCAGTATGTGCATTGTATGTACACACCCACACTTTCCATTGCTTGTAATTGGAAGAATGAGCTTGTCATTTTTGTTTCCCAAACCCCTGGCTCTTCAGACAGTATTTTTCTGAGTGTGTGTAAAATGCTTTTCTCTGAAAAGCAGAAGAGAACTTTAATGCATCTGTGTGTGTCTGGGTGTGTGTTTGCACACACGTGTGTGCATACACACACACAATGTCTATATTATATTGTACTTCTTATCAATCATGACAGGAGGTTTAAACAGAAAACAATATATAGATCTGTTGCATACCTTGCGCTAAACAAAAAACAATCAGACACCACACTTTCTCCTGTTGTGCAGTTTGTAAACAGTTTTTTTTTTAACGTAATGTGCAGGGATACCCAAACCAACTGTGATACATTTGAGAAGCCATGATTGAGTGAACCACGTCTGTAGCAAAGATTGATCTGGGGAGGGTCTTCATTCATGCCAAACATTTTGTTGTCCTCCAAAAGATTCATGCTTCTTATAAAAGCAGTTTTAATTGCAGCAAAGTGAGACTTGGGAAATTGCAGTCCAGAGGATTAATCTTTAGCTGTCAAAGGCACTTCTTCTGGAATCTCCTTTTTCCCATGGTAATTAAGCAAGAAAAAAAATGAAAGATTTCTACCAGTATTTCCAACTCAGATTAAAAACACAGATGTTAACTATGCGCAGTGCAGGTTTTGTGCACGTACACAGCAAAGAAAAATTGGTTTGTATTAGACTTAATAGAATTTTGTTTTAAGTGACACAAAAGAGGAAGATTTCCTTGGCAGGACATAACAAGTAGCTTCACCCCGTGGATTTTTTCTTTTCTTCTTAAAATACCTCTCCCTGGCCATTAAGCTGAGGTACCATGCCTACATCTGTTGTGCTTAAGGATAATAAATTCAAACAAACCATCTCATTCCTTCAGATTTAGCATCTAAAAAAGACACAGCCATGAGAATTTGTTCTCACAAGGTCCAAAGAAAACTGCCCGATATCATATCTGGCTGTTTCTATAACAAGAGACAGATGGAAAATGTCTCTCCCACTTAAAGGGAATTACTTTTAGCCCTTTACATAGAGTGAGTGGGAGAAAGAGACACAAGAATTTTAACACTGATTGCAGAAGAAATAAAACACATATTTGATACATAGCAGTTGCTTTTGATACATATGCTGTTTAGCATTTCTGAGAGAGAGAGAGAGAAAGAGAGGGAGAAAACACAAAGACTGGAAATTACTTTGAAGTAATTCAATGCGTGAATCTCTTCACCATTGGTTTTCTTTTGAAATACCCCCAATAGAAATTTCACCACCTTCCAAAACTATCTGTTCCATTGTTGAACAGTTGTTAACATACGGGCAATTTCCTTGGTGTGCAGCTGACATCTTCCTTGTACTTTAAATCAATTTTTTTTCTTGTCCTGATTTATGGAACAATTTGGCCCCATCTTCTATAGGACAAGCTTTCAGATACTTGGACAGATATCATGTCTCCCTAAAGTCCTCTCCAAGCATCTTACTATCTTGGTTCTCCCCACTGAAAATGCTCCAATTTTTCAGTATCCTTCCTAAAATGTGTCCAGAATTGGATGTAATATATTAAGTACATCTTGACCAATGCAGAATATAAATTCTCTTAATCTTCACTCTACATGTCCTCCTCTTCCTATAATGTAGGATTCAATCTGCATTTGCATTTGATGAAACCTAGCATTCCATGAAGGCAGAAAAGTATGTGTCGTAACTTATGTCAATAGCTTATTCCAGTTATTCCTTATTTAAAAACAGACTTTGATGTCCATCTCCACAAACAGGGCTAGCGGCCCAACCTTCCTCAATTGTTGGTCCTCAAGAAATGGTTAGCAAGATTAGATGGATAGAAGATAGAAGAGAGGAGGGAGGGAAGGAGAGAGGGAGGAAGTGTGAGAGAATATGGATAATATATTGATGCTATTTTTATTTATTGCTTTAAATAGATAAAGCTCTATCTTTTATATAAGGAGCCATGGTAGCCCAGTGATTAAAATGAAATATTGTTGTCAACTGCCAGCCATTTGATTCTCACCGGCTCAAGGTCAACTCAGCCTTCCATCCTTCCAAGGTTGGTAGACTGAGGATCCAGATGGTTGGAGGCAATATGCTGACCCTGCAATCTTCTTAGAGAGGGCTGGCAAGCAGTATATAAGTCTAAGTGCTGTTGCTATCCATAAAACAGAACATACAAAAATATTTAGTACTACTGTGCATCTAAAACAATTCCTGTATTGTGGGATTTGGGGAGCTCTGTAAGCTTAGCTGTTTTCTTGCAGATGTTTTAACTAGATAAACTAGTTACTAAGTCTGCATTAGTATTAATCTTCTCATCATTCCTATCACCCATTTCCTCCTGCTTATGATTATATGACTGTAACCTTATTGCTGGTATTCTTAAGATTTATATTGACTGTTTCCCTATGACTATCACTAAGTGTTGTACCTTATAATTCTTGACAAATGTATCTTTTCTTTTATGTACACCAAGAGCGTATGCACCAAGTCAAATTCCTTGTGTATCCAATCACACTTGGCCAATAAAGAATTCTATTCTGTTCTATTTAAAGTAAGAAACTGCATGCACATTTTTTACATAAATGGGAAACATGTACATTTGTTAGAAATACAGAGGAGTCTATGGAACCTGTGGAGCATAACTACTTTGTGGAGCAGCTAGTTCTCTCTTGCATCTGAGAGCAGAATTTGAACTAACGGAGAGAAATTGCAGATAATGGAAATTGCACTAAGAAGAGCAGTTTATCCAAGGAAGTGGGTACCTGCATTTTACAGGTTGAAGACTCAACTAGTAGTCAGTAGCATTTGCTACCTCAAATCTGGGTCAGAATGAACAAAGGCAACTTTACCTGTTAAATGTTTACATGTTCACCAAGAGAAAATGAGTTGTTTTCCTGAAACAGCCTCTCATCTATGTTGACAAATTTAATCTTCAAGTTGAGTTCAGGAAAAAAAGATCAGTTCCTTCCTTGGACTTTGGTGTTCCCAACACAACACAAATCCATTATAATATGTTATGGTTTAGGAATTGTGAACTCACATATACTTGGCAGCTATACTGGGGTTCAAAATATCTTTTCTTAAACAAAGATAGCAATACTGCAGCGGTTAGAGGACAGGCTGTTTGATTGCTTAACAGCCAACCGCCTGGCTGATAAGATGAAGATAAAATTATACTCCAATTTCTCTACAGTGAGGTACCACAAGGAGATTCCCAAAGTACTATTACCACAACAAAGGGAAAGGGGTGGCAGCAGGTGGGGGGGGGGGTTTCCTCATCAGTCAGAGAGATAAAATTGTTTGTAGGGGCAGGACCATGCAGGAGAGTCTTACTTCGGGAAAGATTCCTTCTTAAAGTCAATTGATTTGTTGATCAATATATATGATATATATTGTGATAGCAGTATGGTAGAATTTGAGAAAACTCAAGATGCCCAACTCAAGTCATTGCTGCTTTTCATTTTAAAAAAAGAAGATCCTTGCTATAAACTTTAAACTTACCTTGTAATTAAAATTCAAGAAATCTGCTAGGATAAAGATGGTGAACTTTTTAGAGACCAAGTGCCCAAACTGCAACCCAAACACACTTATTTATTGCAAAGTGCCATCACAGCAATTTAACCTGAATATTGAGGCTTTATTACCTAAAATAATGATAAACGAGGCAAAGTTCAGAAAATCTTTAATCCCCCTTCATTTTTTTCTGCTTTTGAAATATTACATTTAGCAACAATAAAAAAGAAAAACTTTTGTAATATCATTTCTCTCTTTCCCTTCCTCCCTCTTTTCCCCCTCTCTGTGTCTCTCTCTTTCTCGGTCTCTTTCTCTCTCTGTCTCATCTAACCGTCTATCTATCTATCTATCTATCTATCTATCTATCTATCTATCTATCTATCTATCTATCTATCTATCTATCTATCCATCCATCCATCCATCCATCCATCCATCCATCCATCCATCCATCCGTGCTCTCCTGCCCAGCTTCATGTGTCATGTGAATCCAACCACTTGGCCTGTGGAGGAGGAGTGGAGGCTGGCAGGCAAAGCCAAGCATTAGAGATCCATGCAAAATAAGGCAACTCCAACCTAGAGTCTGTCAGGGAGTCACACCCACCTTCCCTCTCTCTCTCTCCCCCTGTGGTGGAGTCCCAGGCAGCCTGAGCACAGCTCCCTCCTTGGAGGCGACCAGCAAGCAAACAAATGTGGAGCTCTGGCTCGGAAGTGGTGGCGCAGAGCCCCACCTCCGGCCGGCAGCAGAGCAGGCAGAGTGCACACTTCCCCTGCCGCCAAGGCATTGCCCTGGAGGGCCGCACAAGCCAAACATTTGGAGCCGTGCTTGGCGGAATTTGCAAGTAGGCTCAGCGAGGCCACTTAGTGGGGAGGGAGACCCTGGCCCATTTGGTTCTCTTTAGCATGGGGTTGGAATGCAGAAGGCAGAGGAACTATTTGCCCTTTGGTGTTCAGCCCTCAAAGACTCCTTTGGGGTGACTGGGAAGGGAGGGTAAGGGCCGGGACAAGCCAGTGGTGGGATCACCCAACAGGGAGCCTCAGTGGAGGGGTGAAAGAGCCTGAGGCTTGTTGACACCCACCCTATGGCATACTGTGCTGGGGCAATGGTGCATGTGCCCACAGAGAGGGCTCTGTGTGCCATCTCTGGCACACGTGCCATAGGTTCGCCACCAAGGTGCTAGGATTTATTCTAATTGCTTTTCCACAAACACAGTACACTATAACAAAACTTTGAAATTTATATCCCTCTGAAATTGTGTAAAAATATGATGGCTGCCTGATACAGTTGTTTTATATATATATAAAACATATATATTCGTTCTTCCAGCTGAGAACACCAGCTGAGAACACCAGCCTGAAGATGACGAATGAGACTGCGTCAAAACGTTGCCAAGATACTTCCAATTCTACGCGGGAGAAGACCCGAATAACCAAAGTACAATTCTGTTTTATTTAACCTAGAAATATTTTTAACATTCCACTAGGTGGCAGCATTACCTCAAATAATAGAAAAAAGGATAGAAAACTGTTTAGATTCTGTTTGGATGAAGCAATTACAATTATTACAATTACAGTAATCAATTATATTTTCCATTCCAGATTATTAGCATCTTTCTTTCTTTCTTTCTTTCTTTCTTTCTTTCTTTCTTTCTTTCTTTCTTTCTTTCTTTCTTTCTTTCTTTCTTCTCTCTCTCTCTCTCTCTCTCTCTCTCTCTCTCTCTTTCTTTCGTTTTCTTTCTTTCTTTCTTTTTCTTTTCATCTCATCATTACAGACTAAGAAAGCATTTCTATTATACATTTCATCCTTTTTTTCTTACAAATATGTAGTCCATACCGAAAATTGGATAGTCCTAGAAAATGGATAAAAGTTTTGTAAAGCTATGTGTTTAAACAGTAACTATGATGCCCCTCCAAAGCAATAAAAATAATGAATAGCAGAACCTATGTAAAGACTATACAAAAAAATGGGCATGGGGATAGTGTCCTGAACTAAATGCTAAATCATACTTGGAACCCACATATGCTTTCTGAAGTTTTCTGTTGCTTGTCTGTGGGCATTTATGTGGCTTGGGTCTCGCTCATTTGAAAGAAGCAAGACCAAGAACCAGTGCTTGTGCAAGGATCTTTTAAAGTAGCAAAGCAACCAATTCTCTGACATCAAAAAGCTAAAATCCCCATGCCAAAACAACAACAACATCAATAAAAACCTCTAGGAGCATCTCACACTACATTTGTTAATCAGATTGAAATGCTTGCTCAGATAACCCTGCCTTGCATGCAAGGGGGATTGAAAGTGCTAATAAAGATGAACGACATTGCCTCTAGTCATTTCTGAATTTCTGCACTGTTATCTGGTTGGTGACAGTGTCATGGTGTCATGGATTGGCTGGTTTACCTGGTCATCTTCTCTCAACCTGTCCCTCTGTCCTAGGAAGTCCCAATTTACCCTGAAGGAAGAAAGGCATCCTAGGTGGACCTTGTACCTTCAGCAATCCTTTGAAGCTTTCATCCTGTGAAGCAGCCGAAACAGCCATTGGTGATGGCGGGGATGGGAACAGGCGGTGCCAGGTAGAAATGGGAGTCATCAGCCAGTTCTGACGAAGACAGAACAGCGATTGTGTCTCACCACCATTATTGAAAAAAAGACCTGCTGAGTGGGAAAAACTTCCCACTTAGCAGGTAGCTCGTTCCTGGATTGGATCTGTGGCCCAATGGTGGTGACCTCCACCATTGTGTTTAGGGCAGCCAAAACAACTTGATTCCAGTTCAAGGGAATCCAGTTTTATGCCAATTTTTAATTAGAAATATTAGCAATTCTATGGAGTTTGTGATGCTGGGCATTTTTCCATTCCCAGGAATTCTGGCCTCAACTTTTGACTCTTCTCCACTCCCTGCCAAGATAGTTTCATAATGTTGTTATCTCAGTAGGAAGTGTCCCAACATTTAGCAGAAGAGAAATCCTATGGCATTCCTCTTTATGGAGTTTTTGTTTTTAAATAAACACTAAATAACAAACACAAAACTACTTGTAATAGTGGAATAATACTGGTCAACTTGTTTTGGGCTCCCTAGTTGGTCATCTGGATCAGTTCAGTTGCTGTTCCAAAACTGGCAGCCATGTAGACAAACACACATCCTCTTTTAACCATTTCTAAGAATTAGAGAGCAAAAATGGGCCCAGAATTCAGATGTCTTCGTTACTATCTCCAGGATGTGGAAGCTAATAACTTATTTCCAACTTTGCCAGTCTAAGGTGCCAAAAAGACTACAAGTGATCCACTTTGTGTATTGACCAGTTGTGAAAAATGGAGGTAGTGTATTTGAAGGGTTGTCTGTTATTGTCTAATAAACTCTTATGGACCACAGCAAGGTCTTAGAATGATATGTGATCAAAATAACAATACTTTAATTAGTTTTGATGCATTAAACATATGTCAAGTAAGAATCTCATATGTAATCTAAAACAATATTTACTA
Source organism: Coluber constrictor foxii (assembly GCA_038048745.1). Taxonomy (NCBI): domain Eukaryota; kingdom Metazoa; phylum Chordata; class Lepidosauria; order Squamata; family Colubridae; genus Coluber; species Coluber constrictor. The sequence goes on from CM075961.1 coordinate 81,731,096, forward strand.
AGTTAAAGAAAGCTATGCGTTGGTTCACAAATTATGTTAAAATGCTTAACCATGGTTCGTTGAATAGCAGATAACTGGTCACATAAATTCATCATTAATTCTGAAACAAAAAAGAGAGATGGTTAAAGTGGTACTTTTATAATTATATATCTCCTTTGACAATTTTAAAAGGAATTATTTGTGTGTGTGTGTGTGTGTGTGTCTGTATGTGTCTGTGTCTGTGTGTGTCTGTGTGTGTAAACAGATGTGGTTTTTTAATGTCTGTATTCATATATGGGCATGTGATATATAATGTTTCTATTCTGAGATTACTGTTGGAGACCCTTTTTGTAAATTTTCCTATGGTGCTATTATTAGCTGCCCAAGATTATATTGTATAAGATGGATGGTCTTGTAAATCTTATAAATAATTAAATACAAGTACTAGGAATCTTACACTTTCTGGCAATTTGTAAATTGTCTTCTTTGGGTTATACTTCCTGGTAATTAGTTTCCAAAGAATGAATCTTCTTGCATAGTGTTTGCTTTCATTACCCACTTCTTAGAAAAAAGCACCCATTTTATTTTAATTGCTAGAGAAGTTGTGGGAATTAAGCCTTTGATTTCATTAGCTCAAATAAAGATGTGATCAAGTGAGACACAGTGCTGTAAATAAGATTTAAACCATGGAGTTAAAGTGACTCAAGTGACTATGGACTAGGCCGGTCAAGCTATAACAAGACAGTGCTAAGAGATAAATTAAAATTCAGTAACACTTAATTAAAACCCCATTGGTCATGCCCAAAAAATATTTGGGCAAAATTACTCTTTATTTTAAATAAACGAGTTAAAGCTTTTTCAGACAGTTTATCTGTCTAGGCTGAATAAATCAAAATGAACACTAGATGGCAGAAATGTATAGGTTTCTGTGCTGCCACTAGTGGTCATCTAGATTTCTGCAGCCCAGATCCTGAAAGCTGTCTGTCTGTCTGTCTCTTAATGATACTTCATAAATCTTTGAAGCAACATGAAATTCAGTGATAATATGCACACATAAAAAGAGGACATGTATGCAATGGAGCTCAGGTTGATTAGACTTTCCACAGCTTCAACAGATCATTTTATTTCACTGAGATGCAAGTTAAACTTAGAGGTGAATGCCTGGCACTAATCTAAAATTTCCAGACTGGAGAGTTTAAGACAACAGGCCTCCCTTTGTGCATTCCCCCATCATAGTCAGTAAGTAGAATAAATGATTTGTACTCCACTATGCATGAATGAACTATGAAAAATGCAACATTTGAAGGTCTGAGCAAAATTATTATCAATTTGTAGCTTTTGAATAAATTGCTGAGTTCCCACTGTAGAAAAAGCTTTCTTCAAATACCAAATCATAAATATTAAATCTAGAAGGGTGGAATTTAAACTTGAAGCCCTGGCTCGAGGTGCTTTCTTGCCTCTTTACTCTTTCTCCGTATTGATTTTCAGTAAGAGTAGTAGATATTGAAGCTGCTTGCTGAAATAGTTTCCCTGCTTTCTGTTACTTTAAGTAGTGTTAAGTGTAAATGTCCTTTACGTGAAGTTTTACAAGCTTGCCACTAATGATCTTGGGCATCTTCTTCACGGCATTTTGGAGCCCAAAATTTCACCCTTTCCCTCCCAATAGGCATCAAAGAGCTGTAGCAATTACCACAATCTCGCAGCTAGGGAAAGCTTTGTTTAGTGAATTTCAGACCTGCTACACCAGGGAAGAAAAGAAGCTGGGATACTGTATTTGTATGATAGCCTTGTGGATGGATGAGGAATACTTGGGCAAAGAGAGTGCCCCTCCTGAATAAGAAATGAGAAGCTGCCTCTTGCTTGGTCTCACTTATGGGCAAGAGCCATTTCAAATATGGGAGAGGGATGCTTGCCATACATTCATATCCAGGAGGGCAAGCATAGGGACTGCTCTTCGTGGCTTGGGTGACGAGGAAGGTCAGGCTGGGATCAACAGCAGTGACAGATGGTGAGGGGGATCTGTAGCAGAGGCTAAGGACAGACACCCTCCCCGTCCTTGAGAAAGGAAGTTTTCGTGACATAAACAACAACCGCCACTGACAAAAGAGGAAAAGGAGTAAAGACCTCCTGTGGGGCCGGTTGCCATGGAGACCCCAGGGAGGTTTGAATCATTGCCATCATTGCCTTGAGTTGTGGGGATCATTATGGGATGGTGACAAAGAATGACATGCGCTTTTTTGGTACAAGACTAGCCTCTTTCGGTCACAGGCACTGACTCCTTTTCCCTTTGCGCCAGCCAGATGGGGGCCAAAGACCTGAAAACATTCCCCCTCCTTCTCTCTCCTCCTCAGTCCTACGCAAGATGGCAGGCAACCATCTCTGCTCAGACAGGGTCCTTACTCTAACAGAGCACTGGGGTGAATTCCTCACTTGTTTGAGGCAGCTGGCGTAAAGAGGTATTATGTCTCATGTGCATAACTGGGGAATACATACACACGAATGCACATTTCTTTTAGGTTTTGATCTTTTTCAAATTCTTTGGAGATGTACCTTGGATGCTTAAAATGGAAGTATGAACAAAATGGCTATATACAAATCCAGACATATAATAAATGTTGCTGTACAGGTTAGAGCTGCAATTACCCTTTTACTGGTGCACATGTTAAGATAGAATAAACAGGGCTAAAATGCACGTTTGGCACCTGTTGGACATAGCTGTGTTTAAGGGATTCTGAATAAATTCAATGCACTGCCTCTAAAGAAACATTTCAGGGAAATGTGTATGTGAGAAGGGAAGATTACACAATAATTGTTGATGTTAAAGGGAGTGGTACTACTACTTAGCAAGCATGCCCTTGTTTTCATCTACACAAGGAGCATGGGTGTAATTTTTTGGGGTTATTAGCCAGCCAGCCAAAAACGTTAAGATTATAATTCTTCCAAATGGCTCAAAGAAATGATATCATTCTGATAGCCTGTAGTTCTGTCACATCCTTTGTTGTAGAGCCTGTGGTTGGGAACTCACAAAATTTTCCTGCAATTCGTATATGAGTTTCTACATTGAGGGGAGAAGCTTGTGAAGAAAAAGTAGGTCAGATCTACATAAATGGCAAATTATACTAACAGGCCCCTGTTGGAGAAGAGGGAGTTCACCATTTTAAATTGGCTGGTTAAATGTTCTGTATTAGAAAAACTATCCGGAACTAGAAAACAAGAGAATAGGATTCTGATCAGCTCTTTTAGTGTTTTGCATGTTTGCAAAGGCAAAAGGGAAGGAATTGTCCAAATTTGTGTACACACAAAGAAACAGACAAGGTGCTGCTTATCTATAGGCAAATTGTACATCTATAGGTATTTTATATCCTTTTAGCACTGCTTATTAAAAGCCACTTTTATTTAACTGTAGCAGAGACACGCCCTGCTGTGTCCTTGTTACGCAGCTTTTACTCTTTCATAGCTCATGAATGAGAAAGGTTATCTTTAGCTGTAGTAGTTGTGGTATCAAAAATATTTCTTTCCGCTTAGTCCCACATTGTCTAAGGCAGGGGGGGCATCTCCCAGGTGGTGGACCACTACTGGGTTGCACTACTGGAAATCGGGCCAAGCAGGAGACAAGTGTGCAAAGGTTCATTTGAACATGGACAGGATTTATGTTGCACACACAAAATCATTCTCCCCACCCGCCCCACTGCCAAAACTACCAAAGCTGTCACTGCTGTGACTGTGTCACCAGTCCACAGAATCAAAAAGGTTGAGGATCCCTGGTCTAACTTTAGCTATGACATGTATAAAATCTGTTAGGAGTAGTTAGAGACTACAGGTAGACCTTGACCTAAGACAACAATTGAGTCCAAAATTTATGTTGCTAAGCAAGACAGCTATGTGTCCCATTTTATGACCTTTCTTACCACAGTTGTTAAATGAATCACTGCAGTTGTTAAATTAATAACAGGATTATTATAACAGGATCCGGCTTCCTTACCAATTTTGCTTGTGATGTCACAAAAAGTTATCACATGATCCCAAGACACTGCAACTGACATAAATATGAACCAGTTGTCAAGCATCCAAAATCTGATCATGTGACCATGGGGATGTTGCAATTGTCACAACTGTGAAAAACAATCATAAAGTCACTTTTTTTCAGTGCTGTTGTAACTTTGGTCGCTAAACAAATGGTCAAGGATTACCTCTACCACTCAGCAGTGGGGAAAAATTCACGATAAATTTTGCATGTAGGATTCAGATGATTGAGTTTCAGGTCAAGGATATATGATCACTCAATAAGTGAGGTCACTCCTTATTCACTTAAAAAAGAAGGTTAAGTGTCATGTGGACTTGTAAGTCCAATTCCAGCATGTTTTATAATCATTCTAGACCATCCTCCTATAACTAGTTGACAATATTTTCCTTTTATTCATTGGCTGGCTCATTATCATAAATTATTGTGTAGTATATAAATTATACAGTAGTGTGATTCCAGCCATTTTTAATTTATTTAGTAAACTACAGTAATGCAGTTCATGACTTAGTAGACTAGGTACAAACAGACACAACATTTTTAGTTCTCCATTTATTGTATAAGACTATCATGTTGGCACAAAATTACTGCTGGGTCTCTGCCAAATTGTTACATCCTATGTCCAAGCTGCTAAGTATGGCCTAGAACGTCCCTTAAAAATCTAGATATGTTTAAACAAAGTGCATCCACATGCTTCTCTTTGATTCCATACTTCTAGATTTTGTTTGTTGTTTCTTTCAATATCAAGTTTTAAAATGTTAAGTTCATTGAAAAGGCTCCAGTATTGGTGGGATGGTGAAAAGAAACATGGACACTGATGGTACCATGAGAATATCATCAGATAACTTAGCCATAAGCTTTATTTCTTAAAACAAACATTATTTAACAATTGAATATAGTGAAATCTCATAGTAATGAACTAATTGGGGGGGGGGGGGTTAGTTATTGTTGAAAAGGAGCATCCTGGGCACTTTTGCCATTTGCATGATAATTCAAATCGAGCAAATGACACAAATTATTTTGCACTTGGTTCTACTAAAATGAAAGGAAATATATTTCAAAAAAGACTTGCCACTTTTAAAAAATTATTTTCTTGGTAATTGCCTACTTCATTTCATTTCAGTAAAAGGGGCGCCAGTAAAAGTTCATATATGAGTGAATAGTTTGTTAGTTATCCCAGGTCTAAGACAGAAATCCAAAAATTAAAATCAGCTTTTTGTAGTTGAGCCTTTAAAGATATAATTGTCTTTTAAGACATGCAAGTATAAATAGAACAATGGTTCTATTAAGTTAAAAAGAATCTAACTTGATGGAACCATCCTCTGAACCCTTTTCAAAAGGTTCAAGGCAGAGTAAATTGCAGTAGCCAACCCAAGTCAAGATCTTTAAGATCAGAGGAGATCTACCTGTTTTCAGTCTTAATAAAATGATACTACTGAAGGTCAGTGAGAAGACAAGAAGAACCTGGTCTCACTCAAATGGTGGTGTTGTGTTTTTTGTTTCTCCTTCAGGAAACACAAATCAGTTTCAGTAATAGATGAAAGCTTAAAGTGAATTAAAACTGATCTCTTTTTCCATTCAGGGTTGGATAGTAATACTTTATTATATGTAATGCTTTCTCAACTTGCTTTGGTCTACTTCTAGATTTCAAATGGTACTTCTATGCCTCTTTATCTCAATCTCCTCCTATTTTTGAGCCAGCTTTGCCATTCAGGTAGGGGGCTATCTAGTTGAAATTATTGAAAGGAATGGGCCCTAGCAATGACCATGCATACATACTGTATTGTAGAAATCTTAATTGTCTATTACTCATTTTACTTCAGGATTAACTTGTGGTGTTCTTTCATATAATAATACCAAAAATAGAGTATGCATTATAAACGATTGAAGAAATTACAAACCTTAAGAAATCCTGCACTTTTTCTTAATTTGAGAAGGCCACATAATTAAGCACAACATTTGGATTTCCTTTACTACTGATTTGGAAAACAAATACTGTATTTTCCTGCGTATAAGACTACTTTCTAACACACAAAAATCTTCTCAAAAGTCGGGGGTCATCTTATACACCGGGTCTCATTCTCCTGTAACTAGGCAGACCAGCCCATAAGGCTCTGACGAGCCTTAAATGGCTCTGAGGAGGGTCGTCTTATACGCCCAGTCGTCTTATACGCCGGAAAATACGGTACTTAAAAGGACCCAAGCAGAAAACTTGTCTACTTTTGAATATCACATTCTAGCGTACAAGAGTTTTTTCTTATGTTTGTAAATTTGTAGCCCCATTTGTTTTGGCACTTTGGGAAACCTGATGTTGGACTAGATGGAAACTGTGGTCAGATCCATCAGGGCAATGGTTTCCAAAGTGATGCCATCAGTTCCATGAGAACATGATAGTATTCAATGAGAGATATTTAAGTAACAGGATTACAGACTCCATTCTTCCTTCCAGAAGGATGGCATTGTAACTTTACTGGGGCTAGTCATGCCATATCTTTTTCTTGTCTAGCTTTGGGCTGAGGGGTTTATTTTTGCAAACTCTTCCAGACATCTTTCTGAATTTGTCGCTCAAACAAACTTCCAAAACCAGCGTAAATCTCCTTGCTGCCTCAGGTAATTTTCAAGGAAATCAAGACAGCTGCTTAGTGGATGAATTTCACCCTTGGAAGGGCAGCCAGGCCATTATGCTGCAGAATGCAGAACAAGTAGAGGCAAATGCCTTAACTCATCTTGTGCCCTGAAGCACAATCCAGTGGCCATTTACAGTTTGACTTCTTTTTGGAACAGAAAAAAGGGGGAGGTTTATAGATGAGAAAAGCAACACAGACAGGAGATGAGAGCTCTTCAGCTTCATGGAAACACAACCTCTCTAAATCAGAGGAATTACTGCTTGGATGGGGTGGGGTGGGCTAATGAAATTTGCCTGAATTAAATCAAGGATGTTCCCAGCAGGAAAATAATGTAGAACCTGCTGCATCATATCATGCCTCTGCTTCCCATAGAGATAAACCAGATGCCCTAATTTTTTTTAAAAATAATCCAAAACAGTGCCTAAATTCACATGACACTAGGATACCAGGTTTTTTAAATCACTATTGGTTAACTCAGCTATAGATGATTGCAGTAGCAGAACACACTAAACTCAACAAACCACATTGTGACTCAGTGTACTATATACACCCAGGCAGAAGGCACAAAATCTTTGTTTGCTGCTTGTGGTCAGCATCCAGCATTCCTTTGGACATGAATATTTCATTGGTGGTCTCTGTGTCCACAATTTAATGCCCTCCAGATATGTTGAACCGAAAACCAGGTTCTCTAAGAAGTCCAACACGATAAGAAATTGTCTCTAATCTATGGAAATGGCAGAATACATTTATACACTACTGAGAAAATTTGTCCTTTCTTATTTTGTTTTAAAAAATGTATGGATACTGATACTTACCACTTGTTTTTTTTATTCATCATTATGGAATAGATCTATATTCATTGATGATTCATGAGAACTGGGAGGGGCTATAATTCCTGCTTAAAATTGCTTATCCTGCAGGGGTCTTCATGTACTGAGCTAACTGTTCTCTAGTTAAAATCTCAGTCCTGAAGATTGGCAGCATCAATATGCATGGGTTCTTTTTCCTAATAATATAAGCAAAGACAGTTTTAAAATACATGAAGTCCTCAACCTATGACTACAATTAGGCCAAAATTTCTGTTGCTAAGCAAGGCAGTAGTGAAATGAGTTTTGCCCCATTTTGCCACTTTTCTTACCACAGTTGTTAAGTGAATCACTACAGTTGTTAAGTTAGTAACATGTTTGTTACACGACTCTGGCTTCCCCACTGACTTTGCTTGTCAGAAAGTCACAAAAAGTGATCACATGACCCTGGGACACTGCAACTGTCATAAATACATGCCAGTTGCCAAGCATCCAAATTTTGATTGTGTGACCACACAGATGTTGCAACGATTGAAAGTGTGAAAAATAGTCATGTCACTTTTTCAGTGCTGTATCTTTGAATGGTTACTCAATGAATGGTTGTAACTCGAGGACCATCTGTATATATATATATATATATATATATATATATATATAGAGAGAGAGAGAGAGAGAGAGAGAGAGAGAGAGAGAGAGAGAGAGAGAGAGAGAGAGAGAGGTGGGGGGGAGAGAGACTCCAGCTCAAATCTATGCTTGAGATTTGGGATGCGTTACAAAGAGGTAGACAGTAGAAAGTGCTATGAACACTAACAAATAAGGGAAGGAAAAAACCCAAATGCAGATAATATGAAATATTGTTAAACTTAAATGTTGCTTTCAAAGAACTAGAAGGATAATGTTGATGCAAATTTTGATCAACCATTCACCTGTCAGAGTATAAAAATACAAATGAATGCTTTCTTCAGTCTTCTGCTCACTGGTCCAATCTTGCTACTGTCAGGAGCTATACCATCCCTCTTCCCTGTCTGTCTGCTTGGGACTATTTGGCAAAACAATTTCTAAAATAAAATCAATGGATATTTGTCTGATCAGCTGATACTCTCTTTTCTGCTTCTTTAAGCTTCAAGGTTTGAACTGTTTTTGCCTGATTGTTTCTCCTGCTGACTAGAAATCAAGCTACTTGCTTGAAGCTAAAAATCAATAGCCTTTGTGTTCTTTTGACTGCTCTGAACTCTCCATGTATCAGTTGCTACAGCAGGCTTTCAAACAGAACAGAAGCCTTCATCAAGCTAATAAAAGCAAGATCAGCCTGAAATGGGAGACACTGCACAGGACTTTTCTTCTAAGTTTACAGCACCCTGTTTAGTTAATACATTAAATCCCTCCAAGTTCTATATTCACACTGTGGAATCCATTATTAGTTGAAAGGTAACACGATCCAATCGTACACAACATGCTTTTTTTGGGAAAAATCCCTACATTAATTCCTGTCATTTCTAGTAGACTCTGAAGAATCACTATCTGAACATCACTGGATTCACTTACTTTAGGTTTTGCCATCATGGGTTCAATTGTCTTAAATTATATTTGGCTGGGAATACACAATCCCAACACCCAAAGAAACTATAGGATAACTTTAGGGGTGATGTGAACCAGGTCAGCCCTGACATAGACATTCCATTGGCCTAACAGTATAAAAGGGAATGTCTTCTGTTCCTATAAAAAGCAGGGAAAACAATTCATTTTGGGGGCCCATATATCTTTTAACAGAAAAGACCTGTACATTTTTTTCTTTTTAAATTTTAATATTGTCATTATTCATGCTTAAGCAATTTGTGTTAATAATTCCAAATTTTACAGGGCAAAGACAAAATATTAGCTCATTGGTTTTATTTATAAAAAAATAATCCATCAAATTAATTGTTTAGCCCTATTATGAATTTTTAAATTTCACAAGTTGAGACATGTACATCATCCAGGTCTTTGGAGATAAACCAGTAAGGTGTCATAATTCTTTATTCCTGTCATGAAAACCATTTGCAGAAGTGAAAAGATTGGGTGGATCACCCTATTATCTTAAGAAAATTAACAAATCTGAAGGGTCCTAGTTTCTTACAATCCCTTGTTCAGAAGTAAAAATATATTTTTAATCCTTTCTCCCAGGCCACTTAGTTTTCAGATTACATGCAGGGATATGCTGTAAAGAGCAGTAGCTTGAATGCAGAAAACTGCTTTTATAATCACCTTGTTTACTTATCTATTTCTCTACTCAATTATTCATTAGATTTCATCATTCCCTCTTTCTTTGTTTCTCAACAACAACCCTGCAAGTTATGTCATGCTGACAAAGTCTCCTAGGGAGCTTCTGTAGCTGACAGAGAATTTGGAGCCAGATCTCCTTGATGCAGATTATGCACTTTCACTGCCTTATAGCTGAAACATTATCTGTGTTTTTCAACTGAATATCTTTAATTATTTAGTTAAACCATTTCTGCCTCATTTTCTCAAAGCAATTAAAAACAAACATAGGAAAAGCAGAAATTAAAAAGAAAGAATGCAAAATCAATTAACAATATGCCTATCTCTAAATAAACTAATTGATTGAAAGTCCTTCAATAGCTCCATGAAAGAACAATCACATCCAAAACATCTCCTATCCTTTTCTAATGGCAGATTTTAGGCTATATGCTTGAAACCAAACATGCAGAGATGGGGTCAGGTGGGCTTCTTCAGAGAATCCATAACTGAAATGCAGTGGCAGAGAAGACATTCATGCTCTCCACCGAAGCTGACAGGACCAGGACTCTAGATAATCACTATCACTCAGGGGTGTGACATACTGAACTATTTCTCATAAGCCACAATATTGCCTCATCAATTGCATTCCATTTACTGATATTAATGGCCATGAAATATATTTCTTTGATTTCAAATACTATGATTCGCTTGCCATTCCACAGATTATCCAGGAGGAAGTAGGAGTCCAAGGGGAGAATATTATTTCTGTGCTTGTTCATATTATTAAAGCGTTCAGGATGTAATCAGCTTCCTATATCCAGCAAGGTGGTGTGGTGATAATTCTCCTTTTGTTTTTTTACATTATTCTTACACAGGGTCAAAATAATAGAATGTGCAAAATCTTTTTGAGTTCATGAATGATTTTTCCTGGATTTGTTCAATGTCTGTAATTGAAATCTTAATCCTGCATTGGCCAAAATACGCATATAGTTAAACATTCCTCTCTTCCTTCTCCTAGCCCCATTTAACGTTTTTATGGTATGCAAATAGCACTAGAATCAGGACAGACAGGAGATCTTTTGACATAAATGTGTTTTTGCCAATATTTTGCCAATATGTTTTGAAATTTCTCTTTCCAAAAGCGTATTAATATAGTCAATTGCTTAGAACCCATTTAAATATGTGAATGAAAGAATGAATGAAAAGTTTATTACATACAGTCAAAGGACCCAAGAATAAAATAACATAGAAAGAAAACAGCATACATTTTGACATTTCATGGGAAACAAATTATTCAGAAAATGGTTTCTTCCTGTGTGGATAAATTAATCTCTCTTGGCCCAACTTGTTGCATCTCAACCTATAAATGTCTGAAAGGTTTAAAAAGAATGTTTAGAAATATAGGTCTCAGCATGAACTTAGATCTTGATGTAAGGTAGGAAATATAGTGCAGTTCATATATTAGCTCTCTAACATCAAAAAACCTATCTTAAATGGCTGCAAATTCACATTTTGTACATGCCGTCCAACTGGCAGAGGAATACATAAGGAGCACTAAAAAGCATGAAATTCAAGAAATTCTCCACTCTCACCTTACCTTCTAAGCTTAATCATGTCATGGCAGATAAGCCATAAACTGTACATCCCATGGAGAGTTAAAAAAAGGGGGGGGGGAACACAAAGGGAATACACTAGGAAACTCTCTTTCAAGGTTTGCCTATTACGCTCTGTAACAAGCACTACATTGCTGTGTTTGTGTGTGTGGGGAGAAATGTTGGGATGACTGACAGCCTTGAACTATAGGCTCATCCCTCACCTTAGGCCGTGCAATCTGATTGGATGCTTCCTGACATCTCCAAAGCACAGCACATTTTAATAGACGCTTTGGTAGTTTGTCAGGGGTGGGTGGGGGAAAAGGTTCAGCGAGGTGCATTTCTGACCAGCATAAAGTCATTTTCCACTTCAGGAATATTTCTTGGCTTTGGGGGGGGATGTACATGTGAGGGGGGAGGGTGGGGGGTAGAAATACCTGTGGTTTTTTTTTCCAGGGTGGGATTGTTTTGTTTTGATTTTTTTGGGGTCCTTAAATGTTTTTCTGCAAACTTCGTGGAGAGTGCTCTTCTCCTCAGCACCAAGCCTGGACTAATGGATTACCACCTGCTTGGATTAACTTTAGCTTTTTTCTTCGGTGATACAAAGGTCCTAGCCGGTTACCCTATTTGGTGGTAAGATTTCTTTTCTCCTCATCTCAAACTTTTTGGCAGCCTACTCCTTTTCCCCTACTTCAGTATATTTGCATTCTCTCTTCATCCTCATTCATATTTCTCATCATTTTGCTTTTTCAGAATTTGTGCAAAGTTCCTACGTGCTCACCTCGCTTTTTTCATTTTGGAAGGGTGATATTTAAAAGATTTTTTCCTTTTGCTTGAAAAGCATTGTGTCTGCCTCAGTTATTTGTGGCATCAGAATAATATATTGGAATGTAATTTATAAGCAGCAGGCATTGTAAAGATAATCAACTAAAAGAATAGAAACATTAAATTACTATCAAGGTTCACTTTTATTAGGTATTTGCCAGCAGATCACAAATGTTTATTAACAGTGCTATATAAAATGACTCCTCAGATGTGCTCTTTCACTTTAAATATATTTGCTTAATGATGCCAACATCTGCAGAAAAAAAATCAAGAAAACAACCAAGACCTAAGTTTTAACTTCAATATTTTTTTGGAATGACAACAATTTGACATTTTAATTTCCTGCTTGCTTCATAAAAATCTTGACTCCATTTAAGCAAACCAAGAAGATAAAAGCTAAAAATTATTTTGCCAAAGATTCATTTCCCTATACTGGGACATGGGGTGATCTGAGATTTTTTTCAGCTCAGCAAAACCAAAATTTAGATTATTAAAAATACTTTAGCATTTAATAATCTAATGTTGGCTTTTCCTGTTGCTTAATTAAAGTATCTCCTTATACTAAAATGTGTTAAACATGTGAATTAGAAATATCAACAGCTTCAATATGGAGTTAACTTAAATATGGCCCTCCACTTTCCAAGTTTTCATTTTATGTAAGTTACTCCTTAATTTCTTTTTAAATATAATCAAAAGTGTGGTATGAATATAAATCAAAAAGTGATTGATTGAAAAATAAGTTGTGTTGTAAAATTTTTGTTTAGATGCCTACTATAAATAATAAAGAATAAACATTCAGTACATTTAGCAATGTTTTTAACCTTATTTTGTCTGATTATATGAAAATAATTGAGAAAAATTAAATCACAAGCAACAACAAAAAATACTTGTATTTTCCATGCCAAATGGATATGACTCATATATGCAAAGCACAACCAGAGTATATATTCAGGTTCAAAAAGGTTCTCCTGTCAGAATTTAGATTAATCAGATCTCTTTTAGCCCCAGGTTCAATGAAACAAACTTCCTATAAAAAGAAACTGTAAACTATTAAGAATCAAATGTTTTGTAACAAGTAGAACTGTCAAGAAGAACTGATTCAGAGAATTTAGTTTAGTAAACAGAATCTGGCTGTGCTGCTTATTTAAAGTTAATAATTTCAAATTATAAAGAAAAATCGCAATATTTTAGTAAAATTTTGCCCTTCCAATCATACTTCTTAACATAGAGAGAAGCACTATAAAAAATCTATTTCCTTCCAGTCTGCTTAATTTTTCCCTTTTCCTAAAATCTATTCTTCCAGTAGATATCTTTTGTCTCAAAGAAAAAGGATTTAGATTTTAAAATACAGACATACATAATTCAACAACAATATGCACCTACGCATATTTTAGGATAATGAAAATTATCTATAGAAAATTTATAAAGTGTCACAGTGACTAAGCAGTGCTTTTGACTTGTATAGTTGTGTTTTCTAGTATAGTATAGAGCAAATTCTGTAATATTACATTGAAAAACAAGGCTCAGAAATGAACAAATCAATTATCAATAATCAATAACGAGCTGTAAATCAGGATATGCATTTCACAGCAATCCTCACACCTTATTTTATTGCGTGTTTCTAACTTCTAGTCATTCAATTCTTTTTAAATTCAAGTAATTATTTTCACTTGATGTGAAAGTTTATCTTGCATTATTCAGCAGGATTTAGTGAACTGGGAAAGATCTGAATTTATTCAAGTTTCTCGTAAATGTTCAATCTCTCTTCAGGATATAATTCCAGCCGAAGAAGATAGTCAGTAAATAATTGTTTATCAAACAATAATGAAAATTAATACATTAATAACCATGCATAATTTTGCAGGAATAAGTCTAAGTGCATAAAAATATCAATGTATTAGTTTTATTAACGTACAGCAGGGGGAGAAATTATCAGTCAGAAAATATGTGGCAGAGATCAACTTTCACATATATAAAAATGGGAACGTCGTAATTTACTTACAAAAGTAAACAAAAAAGCATTACAAAATAATTCAGTGTTTTAAAAAAAGATTTAGAATTCTTCAAACTAAATAGTCTAACTAGATAATGTAATTTTGATCATCTAGTCTTATCTTGAGTCAGTGTCTATCCAATTTGTTTGAGCTACAAATCTGAAATTCAAGGTGCAAAAGACAATGAGAAAGCTAGCTAGGAACCTTTGCTACATAAGGAAGAGAGCAAGCAAGAAAGATGACACTAGCTTTAGTCTCATTACAATATTTCCATACGTAGTTCTGTATAATAATACTGTAGCACTATTAAATCTAGCTAATTTGAGAGCACAAATGTATAAAACCAGCCAAAAAAATGTGATTGTCAGAGAATATGTGCCAGTATTTTTCTCCAGCATTCAGTAGCTCATCATCTCAGGTTGTGATGACAGCTGTGTATGCTATTTTATGTCATATATTAGAAGAATATAACTGGATAACTGGATAAGGGTGACCTGGCTGTGTTTGACCCAAGCAGATATTAGGTATGACAGATTTTTCCTGGGTTTATGAGAAGACAAGGATAGAAGTCAACTCTTAAGTGTCCGTGGAGATTTTCAGTTATCCAGGACATGGTTGTCCCAAATGTTGTTTTCGAAAGGCAACTGGGCTTCCTTTGTTTTTTCCTTGAAGACATTTTGCTTCTCATCCAAGAAGCTGAAAGAACTGAAGAATCTTTTTGGATGAGAAGCAAAATGTCTTCAAGGAGAAAACAAAGAAAATCCAGTTGCTTTTTGAAAAATATCTTCTTAGATCCAAGACTAAAAGTGGATTCTTAGATCCAAAACTAAAAGTACTGCCATATACAAGATTTAAATTTTGTCCCATAAATTAGAATACAAATGGAAAGGCTATATTAATTTAGATTTCTATATTTGACCCCACCTTATTAATATTCGCTCTTGTGGAAAAGTACCTCTCCAATATGATCTTCAATTTGTCAGGACCACTTTTGGAAATCTAAAAAAAAAAAAAAGATCTCTGGAGGACAAATCCCTTGTATATGCTTTGTTTTTAAAAAAAATTGAAAGAGAGAGATTGCTATAGTTGAATTCAGATGCTAGATTCTCCAAAATCTCCCCGATTTTCAACTGAATGATCTTTACATTGTTTGCTTTTTGTATAATCAAGCTCATACCATATAGAAATCAGATTTTATCATTCAAGAAGGCAGGGAGAGAAGCTTGATCATAAGGACAGGTGGTGACATTCTTACTTGATTAAAAAGGGGTCAAGAATTGGGAAAAGTCAAAATTTAGGATTGCATCAAACACAATGACTTTTTTAAAAGGAGAAAATCTACTGTGATTTATTTTTCTTTGTAAATCATGCTTTGGAACTGTGTGTGTGTGTGTGTGTGTGTGTGTGTGTGTTTCTTTTACTGACTTTTATACAGTTTGAAAAGCTTCTGAGAATGCTGCAATATGTATAAAAAACCACAAAAAAGAAGGTGCAATAATCTTTACAGCCTGGGTTCTGGTCCCTGCAGAGGGCTGCTTTCTTTCTAGAGCTGTGATGGACCTGGAGTTGGATTTGCCTCTTCAAAGTGATGTAGTCCAGGACTAATATAACCAGGGGTTATATTGAATGGAGGAAGAATAACAGCATGCCCTGGACCACCTACAAATCCTACTGAACATTCCTCAGTTTATAATTCAACACTTGGTCTTCTTTAGAAAGCATCCTTGAAACCAAGGAGGTAAGGTCACCCAAAATACAGGAATGCCATAGGAATTGTGGAGGGCTTTGGGAATTATTTTTAACTTCATTGGCACTCTTGAGGGGGTGGAAATGGACTGCAGTAAAAAGACCTTACCAGCTTCTTGGTGATAGAAGAAAGTACACAGTTTGGATTTACTTATTGTGCTAAGCCATTACAAGAAACTATAATGTAGTTTGTTTGATTTGGCCCTAGGAAGTTATATGAATGGTACCATACAAATTATTTATTGATCACTATTTCTGAACTCTAGTACTTACATCTTTTCACTGGAATTCTACTAAAATTAGATTTCCCTGCCTGTCATTGTGACACAATGCCATCATGGTGGTTGAGAAGGCAACAATACTTTAGCAGTTGAATTTCATCTTTAACATTTTGCCTACTGGCTTCAGATATTGACAACTGATGTTGCCGAAAGCTCATTGGCAAGTTGGATGCCAGCCAATGGGTAAACAACATTTGAGTCTAACCAGTGAGATGAGCCATAATTATGGCTCATTATGTCTATGCATATCCAAAACCAGTATCAATAACATTTAAACTCCAGATGGTGCTAATGAATTTGGAAATTAGATCTATCCAAGAAGAAAGAGCAGAGATGATTAAATGGGACAAAGCTCATACTCCAGAGCTGAATCTTGGCAGTAGAACATTCACCATAGCTAAAGATCGGACATCCTGATCAACTCGCCAAGCTACAGAAACCCACTATTAGAGTGTCCTTTCCCAAGCTGACCCTTTCTAGGTATGCTGAATTACAATATCCATCATTCTCAGTTCACAAGGCATTATCCCTGCTAGATATTAATAATCAATGCTATAATTAAATACTTAGGAATACATTGATAAATACTATATTAGGTGCACCTCCATGGTCTCACTTTAAAGAAAGGCTTGAATAAAGAGAATAATCCATCTGACCTCTGTCCAATGATTCTGTGAAAAATGTAGAAGTTTTTCAAAGATAGGAGAAAAGCACTTGGACATTCTCAAAGGTATTATTCCATCTCATCTATTAAGCAAACTCTCCCCTCCTTTTTTTTTTTTTTTGGTGACCTTTGTCCTCTTTCAGCCTTTTCATATTTGAAAATTTATCCCACTTAAGTGAACATAATAAATGAAATGAGTTGGAAATTTAACTGTAAGATTTCAAGAGTAAGATATTTGGCAAAATTCTGGAATCAATAAATTGCAAACAACATTTATTCCATTATCCTCCATAGTTTCCCTATGTATTCCCTAGATATTTACTACCCAAAGAATGGATATTTCCTTTCCTTTGCTTTTTAAAACAGACATTTCTGAAACTTTCCATCAAGCTAGCTAAAACCTTAGCAATTGCCAATACTGTATGTATTAATAATTACCATGTTTCTAACATTTCCTATGATAGAAGTGTATGTGTTTACATGAATAGTACAGCATAAAATGTTTAAGATTTATTATTTGTTTAGTTATCTACCTGTAACTAGTTTACATAAAGTTGCTTAAATGATGTCCTCATAACTCTATACATAAAATGAAACACTCTGAATTCAAATATGACATTTCCATTTGACTTTGTCTTCCACAAAAGAGGTTTTTCTCATTGAGATGGACTTCCTTGCTAGCATTTATATTTGGTTTGGTTTTACAAAGGAGTAATTACAGGCCTGCTTAATACCCATGGATGTTTGTTCTCAAGATGCACATTTTTAATTTCAGATTTTTAAAAAGTCATTCAGTTTAGGCCTGTGATTAGAAGTTTTTAAATTAAAATCTTGGATGCCCCAAAACAGTGTTTAGAGTCAGGTATGTTCTTGACTTAAGGCACAATTGGATAAATGTTGGTTAATTTCTGTTCCATGCTTCCATCACAATTCAGAAATAAAATTTACCTCAATCTTCCTTTGGGGTATTAGAGACAAATTTAAAATAGCCCATTTCACAGAAATTGTAACAACACCTTTGAATAAACATTTCTGATGCAATTTATATCACATACAAAACAAATATGGAATAAATTATAATTAGTATAAAAACAGGCAGCTAGATGTTAAAAGTTATATAAAACAAATGACAGTCAGATTTATTTAAATATAAAAGGCAGGAGAAAATGGACAACCCACTATCTGAATTTTATTCATACTCAAATTGGCTGAAAAGGAAGATTTACAAAGTATTTTTTTTTTCTTGAATTCAGATCAACTGTTTATTCCTAGGAATGAAAGGTTCTTCTCTAGAGCAGCAGATACTAACTATAACTCGCCTGGTTATTACTTTGGAAACTGTTAGGGGACAACCTTAGTTCTCTGTGGAATTAGAGATAATTAAAATTTACTCCCGACTCTTTTTCTGCCTCATTTAAAAAGGCTCAGAGGCCAAGCAGAAATTAACTGACAAACATAGTTTTTAAATTATGGATTCCCGCCCAATCTAAAATATGATTCTATTATAACAAATTCTATATTTTACCGTATTATCAGGTTGCTGTATTTCGAAAACATGAACACATGCCTTCTTGGACGGGGTCTTTACAAATTAAGGCTGCCCGTCTGTAGTCTTCTACACCCTTATGTGAGTTCAGAAAGAACGATCGATCTCAGTGAGAATGGTGGTTGAATTCTACACGATTGCACCATCCCTGCAGATTCATTTTTTAAAAAAAAAAAATCGGCTTCGAATGTGATAACTGTTTGCCGACACTCGGGGTCATTTGCTCCCTGTGAAGTAAGAAACGCGTGTGCTGGGAATTAGGAAAACAGGCTGGCTTGGAGAGAAGTGCCGCTGGCTAGTCGCGAGGGAAGAGTGAGGTCCGGCAGATGAACCTGGGAAGCTGCTCAGGGCGGCCGGAAGGTGCCAAGGGAATTGACCCAACTTTCTGGAATGCAGCTGCTAATGTACAGTAAGGGAACAGGGCTCCCGACAAAAAAGCTCCAGGCGGATCTGATAAAAGATGACAAGGCTTCTGAAAAATGTTTAAACCTGTTCCACTTCCCCTCTCCATTCTTTGGGCCACGACAGGGGAGGAAGCGTTAATGTACTCTTAACGTTAAAGCCGATTAAGAGAGCCAACACTCAGAGTAGGAAAATAACGAAACACTTTTAAGACTCGTCCTGTTATTTCTAAATCGACCATCGAGATTATTATTAAAACAAAGAGTTGGAGTCCTAGGTGCCTGGTGGGATTTAGATTTCTCAGACTAAGGAATTCTCTTTTAGACATATAAAGGGTGGGGGCGGGGGGGGATCTCCTTTTCAGCATCTCCTTTGATTCAGATTTAGTAACATGAATTATTTAGGAAAACAGACATTTTATCAGTTAAAAATCACAAGCAAATGAACTGATAAAAGGTAAATTGCTATTATTTAACTTGATATTTTTCAATAGTGTATTGTTTTATTTTTTACTTTTATTTACAAAAGCTTTTGAACTACTGAGATAATCAAACAAAGCCAATAATCTTCATACATTCATATGCAATCTAATATATAAGGGAAAAAAGTAGAGAAACATTGAAAAAAATAATCTCTCTAGACAAACCAGGACCCATTATAAGGTTTATTACCTTTGACTGGTGTTAATTATGCAATTTGCTTGGTTTTCTTTTAGTGTGCTGTATGAACAGTCATTATTTGTAGAGTATGGTTTACAGCTTTATGTAAAGAGCATTGGGCTTGTTTAACCTATTATGGTTACAGAAATTGGCTTTGTGTTATACATAATCTATTTTCACTTAGTTCGGCTGTTGAACTGATAAACCTGAATTCACTTGAAGAGTTAAAGGATATAGCCAAGATATGATTAATCATGAATAATCATGGTTTAGCCTACCTAATTATCTGAGTTCATACAACAAATTGAACCAACATGGTTTTGCACAAATCACTAAAAAACAGCTGGACAATTTATGATTCAGTCTATTATGAGCCCTCTATCTTTTTGTGAGGTATACTATGCACAGTGCTACTAACAGATTAAAACTCAAGCTTTGATTAGAAATAAAATAATGAAGCTTAAGCTATTGCAACTCATTCATATCAAAGTAACCACAAGATAAGATAACATGTTGTAAGTCATGAAAATAAGAAAGAAATCTGATTCTGAAGAAACCCAAGCATTAAATTCAAGGACACACATCCCACAATATAATAAATTAAAGAGATTGGGGAACAGCTGTATTTTCCTTCCTTTCATTGATGGTCTCCTTTACCAAAATGAAGTCAGGCAAGGAAGATTACTGGAGGAGGGGGGGAACAACTCATACTTGGAGTCTCTAATGTTTACTGTAGAGATGAATATTTTCTTCTGGTAACATCCTTGCTGGAGTCTGCACGGTTGACACCCACCTCCAATACACTTGACCCTTTGGCAAGGATTAGGAGGGGTATTGGGGAGAGAAGGAATGAGAATTTTTTCTTTCTCTAATTTCCTTTACTTGGGGGCCAAGGCCAAGGTTATAGACTGATATATGTTATATGCTTCTCATTAATTTCATGATGGAGATTTCACTTTTACTTTTAATGTGAGACAATAAAGATGATGGCTGGCTTCACATACTGTTGTAAGACATAATTGTTTGGTTTGGTCTTAGTATGAAGTTTGAAGTCAACCATTGATATATGGTTTACTTTGTAGAGTGAAACCAGCCAGTTTTGGCACTATTGGCTTATTTGCTTTTTTAATTATTCTATATTTTAAAACAACCTGATATACTGAAATCTCAAGGATGACTGGCATATCATTTTGTCATAGTTAAGTGCTCTTTCTGTGTAGGTTGAAATCTTCCATTCACAGTGTATTCTCATGAGTGCTCCTTGGTGTCAGATCTTTATTCAACCAAGAATGCTGATTCTGAACAATCTGAATAAAGAACTCGGATTCTTTCATCCCAAACTAGTTATTGGAGTACATGTATTATACAACTCCTGAGCAGAGTAATGTGAATGGGATCACATATTTTATTAATTTCAAATATATTTTGATTGGTTTTAGATTAGTAAGTTGTGTAAAGAACTAGGTGGCATTTGCTTAATATTTGTGTGTCCTTACCCAGTAGTGGGTTTCAATTTCGGCCACTATTGGTTCTCTTGTGGGCGTGCATGACACCTGCGTGTGTGCTTCTTCTGTGCATGCACAGAGACATCCTGTGCAGAGGCGGGTGGGTGGAGCATCCCACCACCACCGCTACTGGTTCGTCTGATCCGGGGCAAACCGGTAGCAACCCACTGCTGTACTTACCATATTTATAGGATAGACGCAGAATAATAAGAGTTGGAAGGGACCTTGAAGGTCTTCTTGTACAACCTTGTGCTTAAGCAGGAAACCCACCCTATAACATTTCAGACAAATGGTTGTCCAATCTCTTCTTAAAAACTTCCAATGTTGGAGCACCCACAACTTCTAGAGGCAAATACTGTATTTTTCAGACTATAAGACACAACGGTGTATAAGATACATCAAGATTTCAAAGAGGTAAATAAGAAAAAAAAAGTTTTTGCCCTCCCCAGGAGGAGGAGCACTCTGCAGGCCTCCCAAACCCTCCGTGCACCCCATTTTTCACAAAAATGGGGGCGTTTTTGCCCTCCCCAGCCCCCAGGAGCACTCTGCAGCCCTCCCAAGCGCTCTACATGCCCTGTTTTTCACCCATTTTTTTGCAAAAAACAGGGCATACAGAGGGTTTGGGAGGCCTCTTATACTTGGAAAAATACGGTAGTTGCACTGATTGATTAACTGTCAGGAAATTTCTCCTTAGTTCTAGGTTGCTTCTGTCTTTGATTGTTCTCCATCTACTGCTTCTTGTTCTGCCTTCAGGTGCTTTGGAGAATAGGTTCTTTATGGAAGCCCCTTTGATATTGAAACACTCCTATTATGTCACCCCTGGTCTTTCTTTTTATTAAACAAGACATACTCAATTCCTGCAGCTGTTCTTCGTGTTTTAGCCTCCAGTTCCCATAATTATCTTTGTTGTTCTCTGCATTCTTTTTAGAGTAGAGGTGTCAAACTTGTATGTCACAGCGTCATCACGTGACAAATCACTATTCCCCACCCCCTTTGCTAAACCGGGCATGGGTGTGATTAGTGTGTGACGCATCCAGCCCGTGGGCCATGAGTTTGAGTTCTAGAGTCTCAATGTCTTCTTTATATTGTGGTGACCAAAACTAGATGCAATATTCCAAGTGTGGTCTTACCAGGTCATTATAAACTGGTACTAGCACTTCACATGATTTGCAATAGTGGTAAATATCTGTAGCTCAGATGTAAGATGAGAATGAAGGTTCATTCTCCGAGTTTGTGGGTTGGTTTCTGAATGTTTCATTGCAGGATAGGTAACATCTTCAATGTTATAAACAGCAGAACACTGACACTGACAACTCCTAAATTACGTTGAAGATGTTACCTAGCTTGGTAACGAAATATTCAGTAACCAATACACAAGCTCAGAGAATGAACCTTCACCCTCAGTTCACATGATATTGATTTTATCCCTCTATTAATGCACCCCAGAACTGTGTTGGGTTTTTTGGCAGCTACGGCATACTGCTGGCTCATATTTAAGTGATTGTCAACTAGGACTACCAGATCCCTCGTGCACTTAGTACTGTTGAGCCAGATACCACCTATTTGATACCTGTGCATTTAGTTTTTCTTGTCTAAATATAGAACCATCATTTGCACCATTTCTAGAGTTTACTGCAGCCTTCGAATAATCAAACAAGCATGTTCCAACTTCATGTCAGCCATTCATTTGGATAAGATGGGGAGGACACTTGGTGACCTAACTTGTCATCTTGCTTTGGCAGGAGGCTTGTAGCGGAACTGGTGCCAACAACTTAGCTGGCGCTGCCTGGGTGCTAAAAATAAGTCATTTCTTGCCCTCAAGTCAGGTTCCCTCCAGAGTTAATAACAACAAAGCAAGCAGCCTGCTAAAGAAGAATTATCTCAGGCAAATCACCTCCCTGGGGCAAAGAGCTTGTCAGAGTTCAGGCAAGCAAACAGATGATGCTGTTTCCAAAGCAAAGACAGAGAGAATTGGCCACAGCTCTTCCCACAAAGAGAAGAATCTTACATGCTCATAGAAAGTTCAATCCTGACCTGCCAACAGGCCTGATGTCCTCTCCTGAGCATTTTCAAAATTTGAAGCATATTATAGAAATGTCTGTGAAGATTCTCAGTCATCCAGGTCACGATTGTCCCAAAGGTGCTTTTTTTCAAGAGGCAACTGGACTTTATGTTTTTTGTTGAAGACGTGTCACTTCTCATCCAAGAAGCTTCTTCAGCTCAGAAGATTTGATTTGATCATCCAGGAACATACTTTCCTACTAATGCTGCATTAAAAATCTAAAACCTAATGAAGATAGTTTCATGGAACAAGGCTAGTAGTGTTTGTGTTAGGGTTCAGTTAAAACCAATTTAGTCCATTAACTCATTTTCAGTTCTGGGCTGAAGAATCAATTTACTTTAAGAAGTGCTGGATTTTAATAATCTTATTTTAAGAAGTGCCTATTTATGTTAATTGGTTTTTAGTCAACAGGTATTTCTATAGGACATGATTTAAAAAAAAGTGAAAAAGGCAATCATAATCAAAGCTACAGTCATTTTTATGTGTGCCATAGAGCTTCAATTGCACCATCTAGGGCCCCATCTTCATTTTTTTGCCACAATCTGCAGACAATCCTGCGTACCACATACTCCACTGGAGGAAAGGAAGAAAGACTGAGGCGATGCCATCTCTAGCCACATTTTTGCTATGAACCCACTTACTGGCAATACTAGATTACCTTCAAGGAATGCAACTTGTACCAGAAAAGTGGGTTCCCTACCTCTGTTGTACTCTCCATTGTACATACATGTATTTCCCAAATGAGAAGTCAATTCCTTTTATGCTGGTGAATGCCCCCAAAAGCATTTAGGGGCAATGTGTAGCATTTTAGGTTTTATTTTCAATATGGTTGGAGGAGCTGGGAAAGATGATTAGTGGTGGCCAAACTCAGATTGACTTTACTCAGAAACAAATTCTATTGGGTTGATGGAGCTTGTTTCCACAAATTGTCATAGATGCTCCAGGGTACCTTTTGAGTGTACAGTTGTGGTTGATTTTGTGTTGCTTACATGGTGGGCTGATTCCATTGTGGAGGTCTATAGTAGAAAACTCCCATTATAGGGACAAGAGGATTTAAGCATCTTCTAATGAGGTAGCCAAGGAAACGGCCCACTAGGGTTAAGGATGCCATCAACCCCTGTGGTTGCTCTTTAGATAAGGAGCGCTCTCAGCAGGGTGAAAAGAAAGGATCACAAGGAAAAGAAGCTTTGGAAAGTTCTTCGGACATCTGAGGCTGTTGGACACTCTTCTTATTCTGTCCTGCTTGTTTTATAATAAAGTTCAGAAAATGGCATTTGTTGACACTCCCCTGCATTCAAGTGGGTATGCTAGAGAAATTCTCAACTTTTCTATTTCTCCAGTAATGTTCAGGTTCCATGCAAACTCCTTGGTCTTATTTCTGGAACAGCACAGCTATATTATTTTAATTGTTATTAACTTCCTCTTGATCTTGCCACACAATGTATTTTTTTCTAGTTTTTAGCTACTCTTTTTTATGCAGATTACTGATGGATATTTAATTAAATCCATGCAAGCAAGCTGATTATGCAAGCATCATCTGATTCTTTTTGCACTCTGATTAAACGAAAGTATACGTATGTACCCAATATCAAGCAATGAGTAAAATGATGGAAACAGAATTTCCATTCATTCTACCTGAGCCAATCCTGAAATTAATTTTAGAGATGCTAGAAGATAGTCCTCAAATATTATGTAATGTTGCAATGGCAAAATGATGTGTGTGAATATTAGATTCTGGAAAAGAGAGAGAAAAGCACCCTAGAAATCTTAAGTCACAATCTTAAGATTATACAAATAACATCTGTATTTATATTTTATTTCATTTTTTTTCAAACATGGGGGTTCAAATTTTGATATTTTGCACACTTTGCAAGTTTACAGTTTCCCATTTTACAAGTTTTAACTTGGTTTATTAGTGAAGACTGCTACGTACTCTGTTTTGTTACGGTTGTTTTACTTATATAAGCCATTTGTATATTTAGACAGACAGGTACTTGATGTTAATACTTTGGGGCTAGTTGCCAATGTTGACTTCCCTCTTGACTGAAAATGTGGTTGCATGGGATTGTGATATGAATAGCTCAATGTAAACATATCAGTTGGAGGAATTAAGCTAAAGGAGAGAAGGTAAGTAGGATAGCAGCTGATGTGATCCATGCTCATTTGAGAGCAAAAGGAAAAAAGCTGCACATGAATGAAGTTGGGAACCTACGGTAATTAATTTAATTAATTTTTCAGCTCTAAAAGGAATAATGTGGACATTATCCACATTACAAGCAGACATGGAGAAAGTTTTTTCCCATGTGCCATCACTCTGCTGAACACCTAATTCCCACAGTACTCTCTTATGCCTAAGTATGTTTATTCATTTAGTATGGCTGTATTACTATTATCTTTCTCATCTTTTCTACTACCTTCTCTTGTTGGTATCATTATTATGATTATTATTACTCTGAGAGTTTATGCCCTGGAAACAAATTCCTTGTCTGTCCTGCTCTGTCCTGGCTAGGTTACATCTGCATACAAATACATGATTTAATAACTCATCACACAAAATTATGTTATAGTTGTATTGCTTTGGGGTAAGAGGTGGTGTGAATCAGATCATTTTGCCTACATTGTAATCCATGTGCTTGTAATTTGTTTTTTGTCAAAAAACCAGCTAATATCCTTACTGTTTTATTTCAATTCAGTTCAATCAATGATTCCACTCCTATATTATAAGCCTTTTTGCTCTATATGTGAACCTACCATGGTTTGGTAAAACAGAAGCTATATCATACATATAATCAAGTGAACAAGGTTTTGTTTGGCCTATTCCTAACTTATTTTTGAGACCCCATAATATTTCTAGCGATACTACTCCAAATATTCTATCAACTTTCAGGTACCTGAGCCATCTGTTTTCTATTTTTTGTGTCGTACGTTTTTCCCCCAAATATTTGCTAGGAATTGGAGAAAGATCTGTGTGTATTGAAATTAAATGCCTGTGTGTTTACTGAAAATCAGGAATATGTTATAATCTTTCAGACTAGCACATCAAAGTTATAAGCTTTCATGACCTAATTACACCATGCATCTGATGGTTTGTGAGTTATAGTTCACAAAAAATATGGTAATAAAACATTTAATCTGAAAAGGTGCTACCAAATTCCTTTTGACATATGGCTTACATAGACTAATACAGCTCTTGTTTTTATAAATAACTCAAGTGGAAAACATAGATAATGACTCTTCTTCCTCCTATTTTCTCCACAATTACAAACCCATGAAGTGAATTTGGCTGAGAGCAAGTGATTGGCCAAAGCCAGCCAGCAGGTTCTCACACCTAAGGCAGGATTAGTCTACTGGTTTCTATCCTGTTGCCTCAACCACTACACCAAACTAGCTCTCATGAGTTCCTGGGATTCTTTAATGTGGTGTGTTTCTGTCTGAGTTCTTGGTTTTTCTGTTTCTTTGTTGGAAACCTTGTGGATTATGGAGGATGGAGGGATGAGTGCTTTGCCTGTTTGTAGCTGCATACATGTACTTACCTCCAAAGGAAGCAAGGAGCAAAAGCAATTCAAAACCAGCAATGCAAGTGAGTGGAGTGCATAATTTATCATCACTGCATCCCTCCTTTCCTTCAAGAAGCTGCAGGATGCAGTTTTCCCACCCCCACCCCCACCCACCCCTCCCACCCCTGTACTAATCTTTTGGAACATGCTGAGAACTAGTGATTCAGGCAAGAAGCTGTGAAGCTAAGCCATTAATTCTACATTACTGATTCTGGTCAAAGGACAATAAATTTATGATGTTGCATTGGTTCTCAGGTGATAGTACTGGCATGTAAAACATGAAAATGAAATGGAACAATTCATTTTATATTTATGTAGCAAATGGGGAATGATCTGCTGTAATGGGCTGTGAAAGTAATGTTAGGAGACAGGTGGAAAAGGAGCTACAGACTCGGCAGTGGCCAGACAAGAAATATCTCAGCCCACAGAAGAAATGGGGGCAGAAAAAGCATCTCAGAAGGGACTCTCTCTAGTTCTCTGGAATTAAGGCAAGGAAGGGGAGAAGGGATTTCAGACTTGGATGGTTCTGTTGCTGCAAACTTACAATAAAGGTAAGTATTAGTATTTATGATTTTGGTTACTTGTCTGGACTGCCTGGAAGGGCTGACACCTGCTCATCCCAAATTAGTGCTGAGAATACTCAGGATAGCCAAAAAAACTCTTTCCTTATAAAATATCTTTTTGAGTACAAGTGTAAAATAGGAATAATCAATATGTTTTTAATAGGCACTAGATAATACTCTGAGCTTTTGGTTTGCTAATAATTGATTTTAATTTTGGATAGACTCTTTGAATAGGAAAAAAAAATAATAGAAAGGTCCCATTTGAAGATTGGCTGAAAGGTAAAGTATTATTTTCTAGCACTTTGTTTTCTAAGAATGCCTTTGGACCCCATTCTTAGGCAATGAAAGAGCTATGATATTGGCGAAAGATCAATATCACCGATGCTGTCTGCTAAATGGATATTTTATGACTGGCCATGCTTATGTGGGGAGCCCTTTAGTGAATAGGCAAGACTCTCCCTACTAGTAGGAAGCATTGGGGATATGGGGTCAACCTTTCAAATTGTCCAAGAGCCCCCCCAAAATTGCACCTACTTGATTACCACAAACTCATCTGCATTCAACTTATTTGATAACATTTGGAAATACAAATGCTTGTCAACAGCTGGATTTCTACCCTTTCTCTATTGGGGACTGATTAATGTTTCTCAATATAAATCAGCCTTATGCTATCTTAAGTCTTCCACCTGCAAACCAGACTTCATGTTTCTCTCCAAATGTAGGTGGTGAGATTATTAATTTTCTTTTCTTTTTAAATTATTTCTTTCACTGTTTTTCCTATTGCTCTGTGTTTGAATTTAAGATAATGGGTTTAAAGGCCCTTCTCACCACCCATTCCATTTGTTATGCAGTTGTTGCCTAATGCTTTTGGGATTTGGATGACAGCTCTAAAAACCTATGTTGACCAGAGAGGGCACAAATTGCAATTCATCACATATCAAGAACATCTGGATAGGAAAGATTGAATCAGAAAACAAAGTTGATGAAATTAAATTAATCATAAGTCACAAAGGCTTTGCTAGGTCAGACCATGCAGTAGATCGAGGTAATAAAACTTGTCTGCAGGTACTAAACCCCAGAAACTCAGATTCAGCACTTTTCCTTGGATAGCTCCCTTTGCAAGAAAACTGACCAGCCCAAGTTATAAACATTCGTCCTTTTTAAACAACTAACAAAATGACTTTTTCAAATATTTAAACACAATATTCGTTATGCTCTATAGAATACGCTAGTGCAGCAGGTTTGTTACTATGAACCTACCGGCCATGTAGTTAGGAAAGCAGCACCTTACTAGGCTTAAATATTAATGCCATCAAATATGGAGCCTTTAAAGCAGGGGTAAAATCTACTTACCTTCCCTACTGGTTTGGAAGTGTGTACTCTGCGCATACACATGAAGCAAGTGCGCACACAAGCATCATGTGCATGCTTGGACCCTCTGCGCATGTGCAAAGCCTTCTGTGCATGTGCAGAGAGTCTAAAACCAGGAAGTAAAAACATCTGGGCAGGTGGGCGGAGCCTCGCGCTGCCACCACTATCAGTTCTCCAAACCATGTGCCGCCACTACCAGTTCGCCTGACCCGGTCCGAACTGGTAGCATTTCACTCCTGCTTTAAAGATTAATAAAAATGTATAGTACAGGTAGTCCTCAACTTACAACAGTTCATTTAGTGACATTTCCAAACAAAACAACACTGAAAAAAGTGACTTACCACCATTTTTTACACTTATGTCAGTTGCAGTCTTCCCATGTTCATGTGATCAAAATTCACACTTGCTAACTGATTAATACCTATGACAGTTTACAGTGTCCCAGGGTCATATGATCACTTTTGGTCACCTTCTGACAAGCAAAGTCAGTGGCGAAGCTAGATTCACTTAACAACATGTTACTTAACAACTGCGGCAAGAATGGTCATAAAATTGTTTTGCTTATCAATAGAAATTTTGGACTCAATTGTGATCATAAGCCAAGGACCACCTATATGTGTAGGGGAGAAGAATATTTTCACAGGGAGAAAGGAAAATTTATAGTCTATATTCTGGCAGGAGAAAAGGAGGTGAAGGATATGTACTACAAGGCCACCCGTGCTTTCTAGAGGATTGGTGGTGATGGGGGAATCCTCTGGCTTCACAAACAGATTTTCTAAAGTACCACCCATACTTCCTAAACTTTGCCATCATATCCTATGAAATGAATGTGTAATTCTAATATTTTTTGCCTATCTGTGCAAATAAGCAAATTTAAGCAAGTTAAACATCCTAAAGATCAGCAGATTAATATTCTGATTTCGTAGTAAGGCTAAAAAGATAATTTAGTGGTGATAATATTATTCATTGAGAACCAATGAGACTTTATGATTACCGTGTTGGATTAGGGCTGGTAAAAATCTCTCTTTAGCCATGGGAACTCACTCAGTCTCAGCCCAACCCACCCTGCAGAATCCTTGTGATAGGAATAAAATGAAAGGAGATTCTTAAACAAAACACATTTTGCTCCTGGGGAAGAGACAAAATTTAAACCTAACAAATAAAATTATATGCATTAATGGGGCAAACCATAAATCAAACGAGATAACAGTTATCTCATTAAAAAGTAACATCTTATAATTCTTCAGAAA
The DNA here is from genome assembly GCA_038048745.1 of Coluber constrictor foxii. Classification (NCBI taxonomy): domain Eukaryota; kingdom Metazoa; phylum Chordata; class Lepidosauria; order Squamata; family Colubridae; genus Coluber; species Coluber constrictor. The sequence goes on from CM075961.1 coordinate 81,760,784, forward strand.
TGGTGCCTCCAGGTTGAATGATGGAATGTAAGATGTCTAAGAGAGAGAGAGAGCACTTTGAACTTTATGCCATGCTGTAATAGAGTTTTGATAATTTATATAATTGTTTATATAATTTATATAATTATTTTTTGGCATGAACCACTTATGCAGAATTAATGGTTATCTGACTTCCCATGAAGTGAAGTCAGATAAACTTCCCATGAAGTTCCCTGTCTGCTGAACTTCACTTCCCATGAAGTGAAGTTCAGCAGACAGAGCATTGGCATCAGATATAAATTTTATCCTGGCCAAATTGGGATATTTCCAATTCCCAACACATTTAGCCAATGTGGTTTGGATAATGCTATTATGTTATTTTAAATAAGTAACTTAAAATAAATAGGTAAAATTAAATGGCAACTTTTGCCCAGAATCTTAATATGGAAGCCATGCTTCCATATTAATGGAAGCATGGCTTGGGATTCAACGTAATGTAAATTTCTGGCTATTTCCTGTTAAAATATCCTGGTTTCCTGTCTGGATTTATTCAAATAAGAAAGGTATTGAACATTCAACGATACAAACCAAATCATACATAGTTTATACAGTTAGAATTTTTTTTCTAACTATGAATATGATTATGAATATTCTAAATATTTTTCTGATTCTTTTATGGTATCTATCATTAAAATCTTTAATTTTTGTTTCCAAATTTACTTTGTCTCATTTTATTTAATTTCTTATTGTTTGTTTCCAATCAACTAGGTCAGTTCCTATTTCTCCTTTCCTGCCTTTCATAATTTTATTATTTTAAAGAATTTTCAGGAGAAAAAAACATTTTCAGCAGAATAAATTACTTATTAATTAATCAATTAATTGTCTGCTTACCTCCAATGGGTTATGTTTGCAAGGACAATCAATGTAATCCGTAAATTGCTGAATTCCAGTGTTATTTAATACAATCAACGATAAGGAATGATAGGAGCTATTTTCAACAGTATATTGAAAACCAGATATTGCAAACTTCCTTATTGCAGAAAAAATATTGCTCATTTGAAAAAGAAAGTTAAAAGACAACTGAGATACTTTAAACAAGAAGTTATCCTTGTGTAAATTAATCAATATCCCAATCAATATGTAAATTATCGATTCTATGCTAGAATGTTTCTATATTACGCAAAATTAAGTCTAACAAATCCTGTGTAGAAATAGTTGAAGAAGGAAGCATTTGACTAACATAGTTATGCTATAGATAAACCAATCATTTCTGAGTTTATCTAGAAGAAGATGTAGTAATCATTGTATCTTTCAAGGGCAGAACCTATGAATTAATTATTATGTGAGATCCACTTTGGACAAGCATAAATTGGTGGAAATTGACATGTTGGAGGCCCAGTACACTTTCAGCTATACACTGTATTTATTCTCTCCGTGCAGGTCCCTTGCATTAGGGCAGCAATATACATCCCTGGGCTCCCAGCCAATTCTCTGTGGTTCAATTCCTGGCTTAGTGCCTAAGCAGCTTCGCTTCTGCCGAAACTACATTGAGATCATGCCTAGTGTGGCTGAAGGTGTGAAGCTGGGAATTCAAGAGTGCCAACATCAGTTCCGGGGGAGACGTTGGAATTGCACCACCATTGATGACAGCTTGGCTATTTTTGGGCCTGTTCTAGATAAAGGTATAACACACGGTGTGCTGGGGGTGGGGGGAAGGGGACGGACATTAGGCAAACTGTTTTACATGCGGGAATATTAGTTTCTGTGTTCTCCAAGTATTAGGAATGTTGTGGGGTCAGGACTGGGAAAGACTCTGAAATTTGAAGAATCAATTTCATCAGAGCAAAAATGGTTAGACAAGCATAAGAAAAAAACCCCCCAATACTCACATATTGTGATTAGCCATAGCTGACTTCCTTACCCCTGGTTGAATAAGTCATTGTGATTTAATGAATTCTGCATGCTAAATCATAAATATTGACCTGTAAACCACAAATGGCTTAATACATAATATACTAAAACCAAAACATTGTTATGACGTAGTGTAATTTATGAACTCAGATTCTTTTAAAATAGTTGCAAATGTTCATGCTTAGGTCATATTAAAGTCTTAATATGAATTCTATAAACTGAATTCTAATGCTTCGTGTGAATTCAGTTCCATCATGCAGCAAATTATAATCCTGAACAAATTAAAGGAAACATATTATGGTAAGCAATTATTAAGAGGATTGTAAGATATTCCCAAATATATTTTCATAGGGAGAGAGAGAAGCCCATTACTCAGTTATTAAGTAAACCAGAACCAAAGTCTCTCAAAGTAAGTGCAAGTCATAACTCCAAGGTTTCTTTTGTTGGTTTGTTTCTTTTTTCCCCTACAATGTTTATCTACATTTCCCAACTGGGAAGTAAGTGAGATATCTTAAAATAAAATTGTCCTACTTGTAAGAACTGACTATTTTGTGAGAATATTTCACTTAAATTGTATACCAGCAGTCCAGAGAAAATGATTAAAATTACAAGACTCAAAGAATGAGTAGAGTAGAGTAGAGTAGAGTAGAGTAGAGTAGAGTAGAGTAGAGTAGAGTAGAGTAGAGTAGAGTAGAGTAGAGTAGAGTAGAATCCAACCCCCGACCCTCCACCATTTCAAACAAATAGTTATCCAAGATCTTCTTAAAAACTTCCAGTGTTGGAGCGTTCACAACTTCTGGAGGCAATTTTTCAATTGATTAATTGTTCTAACTGTCAGGAAAATTCTCCTTAGTTTTAAGTTGCTCCTCCTTGATTAGTTTCCATCTGTTGCTTCTTGTCCTATTCTCAGGTGCTTTGGTGAATAGTTTGCCTTCTTCTTCTGTGTTCATGTTTTAGCCTCCAGCCCCCTAATCATCTTTGTTGCTCTTCTCTGCACTCTTTCTAAAGTCTCCACATCTTTTGTACATCGTAGCGACCAAAACTGAATGCAGTATTCCAAGTGTGGCCTTACCAAGGCATTATAAAGTGGTATCAACACTTCATGTGATCTTGATTCAACCCCTCTGTTTATGCAGCCTAGAACTGTGTTGGGGTTTTTTTGGCAGCTGCTGCGTACTGCTGGCTCATATTTAAATGGTCGTCCACTAGGACTCCAAGATCCCTCTCACAATTACTACTCTTGAGCAAGGTACCACATATACGGTACCTGTGCAGCCTTGGGGTACTCTACTGCATACTTCCCTCCGTGTAGATGCAGTTCCATTGAGGACTACACATTGAATGCATTACTGAGGCATTATTATTTTTGCTAAAAATTCTGAGTTTATTGAATATACTGAATTTTCTTCAGACAACTGAGAAAATTACTGAAAAGGGTATTTTTAAAATGTGGGATTTTCACACAGAAACGGATCACCATCTAGAACACTATAATGCACTATATATAAAGCAATGGAAAAGAAAGCAGTAATTTTTATAGACATGGCAATACCTGGGGTGGGGATAGAAGAACAGAGGGAAAAAAAATAGGAAAAATGTAAACTATAGAGCTCTGATGATAGAAATAGGTAAATTCACTTAATTAAGCAAACATTTATCATTAAGCAAATGTTTACAACAACTAAATATTTTGGCTTTATCAATTGTGAATTTACAACAAAAACCCTTTGAATGAGCACACATTACATTTTATGATGTTACTTGCATAATTCTTAGGTTCCTGGCTGGAACTCAAATTCCAAATATGTGATTCTCTTTGTTTTTTCTTTAAACTGTTAATAATTAATAAACACAAATAATAATTTCAGTTCTATAATTATTATTTCATGCAGTAAGTCCCAATCAAGTGAAACAGAAGTGCTGCCGAAATGCCATGTTTTTGCATGGTAAATCCATCTCACCAAACACACATCCCCACACACCTCCAAGTCAGTGTTTTGACTTCTGGTGACTGCTTAGGGAAATTTTCTTAGTAAGCTTTTCCAAAAATTGGCTTGCCATTTCCTCCTTCCTAAATGAAGAGTGAGTGACTTAGGCTTTGTGCCTAAAATGGGACTAAAACCCACAATCTCCTGGTTTTTAGACCAATGCCTTAAGCACTACACCAAAGTGGCTATGAGAATCATTATTTCAAACATTAAAAAGCAGGACCCCTACAGAATACTCACATCCAGGAACTATTATGTATAACATCATTATGTTAAGGTTGCTACTTACAAAATCTGAGGTAGTAAATTAACTTTATTTAATAGACATACGTTACTTGTTTTGTTTTGGCTGAATGAATAAGGAGCTCCAGTTTAGTTACATTCTTTTCATTAAGACAAGCATCCATCTGATCTGGAAATCTAGCAATACAGCAAAAATTGTTATGTGCTTTGAATCCAGACAAAAAAAGGCTAAGCAAAGCAGCCTTCTTAGTACACCAATAGCTGATTGGCATCTAAGAACTACCTGTTTGGATGACTTGCTTTTCACTAAAAGGGTAAATTTACTTTAGTGTTGAGGTGCAGATTGATATGCATATGTTTCTCTGTGCAATAAAGTTCTGTTGATGTAAATAACTAAATAGCACAAATTCTTGAATGCACATATGACTTTTCCCCCCTATGTGATGATTTGTTTTGTATAGGGCAACCAGCAAATATGTGAGCCCTACACAAGATTCTCTCCTCAGAAAATGCTCAGCCTAAGAAAGTAAAAAGACAGGTGAAAGGGTTGAGGTGTGGGTGGGGTGTGTGGAAAAAAAAACACACTTGGGTCACATGGTATGCAGGGAGGTTAAAATGTGTAACCTATTTTTACAGATAATTGTTTTAGAATTCCATAGCAAATTGAGGAAAGGAGCCTGCCCACATTTCTGTGGAACAAATAAGTACAACAAAACCTGTATCTCGAGGGCCTCTGTGTTTTGAGAAAAGAAGAGAGACTGCTTGGTTTTGCAGGCTGCAAATGGCCTACAGCATTGTGATAACCCAGCAGTGTTTTTCAGCTGTGACACAGATGACAAATTTGCATTTAAAGAGGAGCTGGGATCTAAATGGCAGAGATTTCAAGGCAGCACAGTCGGTGGGGAGGGAGAGAAAATGAGCTTATGGGCAAGAGAAAAGAGCTAAGCTGCAATCCCCACTGTGCACCAGAGCAAGGGATATCATTCCTAGCCTCGAACTGCTTCACAACCCCGCACCATTCACACGCCCTTTGGCCACTTAGAGCTCAGGAGGGGAGAAACAGCATTAGAGGACTCAATAGAGATTTCCGAGCCTGACTGGTGGGCTCTCAGGGGGATGGCAGGGCAGGGTGAGCACAGGCCCCGTTGCCAAGGGGTGGCCGCAGAGAATGCCAGCATGGGCACCACCGCGCCTGGCGGAAACATTCCACATTATGTGGGTAATACAGTGTGACACTCCACAAACAATGGCAAATCGAGTGTCCCAGCAGGTAACAGGGTCTGGATAGGAGGCCATGACAGTGAAGCTCTGTCAAGAGTCCCTAATCCACCCAAGCTCTGCTCCCCCCTTGCCCCCTTGATGCCTCTGAGAACTTCAGTTGTATCACTGGGAAACCTCTCCCAGCCATCCCCAGCCCCCTCTTCCCATCTACGAGAGAATTCCAGGGTATAATTGAGAGGGGGGGGCAATGGGATGGGGGCTGATCCTTCTATAAACACAGGCTCCAGGACAGTTTTAAATTATCCCCTGAATTCCCACTCTGAAGATAGCATCCCAGATCCAGTTACTCTTGTTCATTCTCAAACTGTGAATTCTAGAGCTCTGCCTAATGAAAAGCAGAGTCGCATTTTCCCATAACTCTTCCTTTTCAGAGCAGAAGAACCATTTACCTCACTGGAGTCTCCCCTTGGCATTGCTGCATTAGTTACTGTCCTGTTCAAATCTTTGCTGGGAACAATTATTTAAATTATGAATGCCACTTTTCAACACTTATTTTAAAAACTAACCTCAAAGGGCCAGAAGACTCTTCCAAACCAGGTCAGAATGGGCAGGATGATAGTCTGCATCTTCTCCTTTTTCTTCTCTTTCTCTTTTAAAAGGGGTGCTTTCCCCAATTTATGGCTTAGGCTCTGGCTTAATGCAGTATATCAAGTCAACTCGGCTAGTATTGTATTAAAATTAATGAAACTACAAAACCAGCCAAAAATAAAAAGCAAGGAAAGACATGCATGCACACGCGTGTGCACAAGTACACACACATTTAATGCCAGGATGTAAATGATTGATCCAATTATTTGCAGAAGACTGTTTATTGTAACCAACTATGAGTCTGTTTTGCCCAGAACATATTCACTGGGTCATCTTAACACTATGCCAGCCACAATTGTAGAGGTCAGATATTTCTGATATCATTCTGGAGAGATAACCTAAGTAACTTTCTCATGTTGCATCGTCCCACATAATATCCTTGTGCTCTGTTCTAATAACATCTTTGTTACTTAAGAACTTCAATTGGCCCAGGGAAAAAAAAATCATGTCTGAAATAAGCAAGACAATTGCTAAATTCTGTTCAATAGCAATGGCTGTGAGGATCACTTCAATGTAATGCTGGAATTAACCCAGGATTTCTGGTGCTATATAGCTAGAAATTGAATTACTTTAGCTTTTAATTGTTCATAGTCCCATATTTTTGTTATACCATGGAATGGAATGTAACTAAATAAATTGGGTCTTTCCACCCTCTTTTGCAGCCACAAGAGAATCAGCTTTTGTGCATGCCATTGCCTCTGCTGGTGTAGCATTTGCTGTCACACGCTCATGTGCTGAAGGTACTTCCACTATTTGTGGCTGTGACTCACACCATAAGGGACCACCTGGTGAAGGATGGAAATGGGGAGGCTGCAGTGAAGATGCTGATTTTGGGGTACTTGTCTCACGAGAGTTTGCAGATGCCCGAGAAAACCGTCCAGATGCTCGCTCTGCCATGAACAGACACAATAACGAAGCTGGAAGAACAGTGAGTGGCTCCCCTCTTTATATTCTTCCGAAAAAGAATGGGCAACAAATCATTTTTCCCCTTCATTCACTGCTGGTAAGCTGGCCAGCACAAGAGCCCAAATCTCAGCAGCTCTCTCATCCAGACTAAAGCACTGTTGATGGCTTTATTCAATGGACAGATAGAAACTTCTCCTCTTTTCTCCTTATCAGCTGCAGCCACTCAAGGCAATTCAATCATCTTCTTCCCCTTGTCACTATGGCTCATGACCCATCAAAAAACAGAGGAAAAACATATAAAACCCTCTGTCCTGAGAGCAACTGTATGGCCATAGTGCTTTCTAAGAAGTAGCATTATCTGGAGATTAGGAAAAAGAAGGTAGATAGGTGTGTATTTGATGGCTCAGGCAAAGAGACTAGCCAGTTAAAGAGATCAATCACATTTTGGCTTATCCAAATTCCTGAGGTATTTGCTTAAACTATCATGAGATGTTTGCCTGCATTTCCAGGCAGGTTGTAGTGACTACAATTTCCATCACCCCTTGTCAACACAGCCATGCTGTCTGATGATTTGAGTTTTAACACTTCTAGACAGCATTAAGTTGAAGAATGATGTATTTTTTTATTATGTTCCTAAATTCATGCTATCCCAATTCATTATAAATTCTTAAAATAACATAGTTCTGTTTAAGAAGAAATAATTTGGAAGAGTACAATACCCTAACAATTTGATTAACAGTCATTGGTCAAACTAAAGTTACTTCTCTAGAAGAGAGGACAGATGTGTTTGTCTTTTTATTAGCAGGTCAAAATGCTATAAGGACAAATTTATTCTAATGAAAATTGCATAGAAGAAATCTTAAAAGCTTGACTTGCCTGATTCTTTGTTTTCTTTTGCACAGACTATCTTGGATCACATGCATTTAAAATGCAAATGCCATGGCTTGTCTGGCAGCTGTGAGGTTAAAACATGCTGGTGGGCCCAGCCAGACTTCCGGGCCATTGGTGACTACTTGAAGGACAAGTATGACAGTGCTTCGGAGATGGTGGTAGAGAAGCATCGGGAATCCCGTGGTTGGGTGGAGACACTGCGTGCCAAGTATGCCCTCTTTAAGCCACCCACAGAGCGTGACTTGGTCTATTATGAGAACTCACCCAATTTTTGTGAACCCAACCCCGAGACTGGGTCATTTGGTACAAGGGACAGGATGTGCAATGTGACCTCACATGGGATTGATGGGTGTGATTTGCTCTGCTGTGGCCGTGGCCACAACACTAGGACAGAGAAAAGGAAAGAGAAATGCCATTGCATCTTCCACTGGTGCTGTTATGTCAGCTGCCAGGAATGCATTCGTGTTTATGATGTTCATACCTGCAAATAAAAAAAAGGTATGTGTGGGGTAAAGGACTACCTAGAGCAAAATAGATATTTTGTTATTGTTGCAATAGTAGCTAAAGAGTATGAGAGGGAAAGTCTTTAGTTTGAAGTTCACCTCCATTTTAAGCAATCTTAACTAGCAGGCAGTGTGGACATGCCTCACACATGAAACATTTGTGAAGACTCCTGTGCTATCATTATATGAAATGCTCAGGAAATACAAAATCCTCTGCAAGAGCACTCATTATTAAATAAAATCTTGCATTAATTTTAATGCAATTAATTTAGAACTTTCCCTCAGTTAAGGCTATAGAAGACTTCTTTCCCAATGTTTTTGGGATTAGCTACTATTTCTTATACACAAGTATGCAAACTGGGATCCCAAATGTGATCTTCCCAAGATAGTTGCTCAGCAGATGACAGAGGACACCGGAACATGGATATGTCACTATCTGAATAACTCTTAAAAACAGAGAATAACATCCAACAGGGCAGCAAACAAGACATAAGAGGCTGAATCATATGGGGAGAACAAATAAGGTGGTGTGTGAAATACAGAAATAATTCTGTGTGGACTAAAAAAAATATTTAGGAAAACCCATTCTTGATATAAATACGTCTTAATTAGATTGACAATAATATAGACACAACAGCTTTCTCAACCCTTCCCACCTTTCAGATGTGCTTGTCCATAAGGCCCATAATTTCAATCCAGTACTTGTGCTGTCTGGAACTTTTATGTCTGGAACTCACCAGTGTTGGGACGAAACTGAATTATGAGCAAATGGACAACACAGAAAGCTGTTCTTCTACATGGCAGAGTTATCGAAATTGGGGTCCTATCACTATTCGATTTCCAGACTTTTGGAGAAGATCTAAATGGCAAGTTGACTATAAACCATTTCTTTCATAACTTCAGTTAGAAGGGTGGAGACTTATTAAATGTGTAAAGTCATAAATCAAACTCAAATAATAAGTCAAGTTCTCTGAAGAACTTGAATACCTGTCGAATATTTTATGCTACTTAGCTTATCATAATCAGCATTTAAACATATAAATTTTTGATTTTGAATAATGAACCAACACAACACAGATTATTAGAGAAAATCTGAATGACGAATATGCTTGCAAGTGCAATATGTTGCTGAAATGCTCTTAACACAATAGGTCACAATTAGCTTGAATGCAAAGTTGTTAAAAAAAAGGGTCAATACGATAGTTCAACTATGGAAGTATAGGGTCAATCAACAGACTAACCTGTTCCTCCCAAAGTGAATCCTACTTCTATCTCATCTTGTGAAGGCTACTAACCTAAAGAAAACCGAACCCATTCAGGGTTAAGAGAAGCACAATTTAGATTAGGAAAGAACTAGTTCATGTCACAACAAAAAATTGTGATCATTCATACAATTTGCTTATTAATTTTCTGTGGAAATAGCTTTATGGTATAGCTGGAGGATAAAGAGAAAGTGAGAGACTGCCTGGAAACATTATAGTTAAAGTTCCTGGCTCTGAACAATGGAGAAGAGAAAAAGATAGCATACTCAGCTTCCTTCTCAACTAAGGCAGGCCGATGAAATAAACTCCTTCTTGAAAACAATCCAACCAGACTTCTTCAGATAGCCTACTTAGCAACATCTGCATTTCTTCTTGAACAGGTTGCATTATGGCGGCTGACAATGAGCTCTGAAGTTCCTGAGGTAATGTTCCCAGTATTTAAAGGTTATTTGTTTTGCACGTATGAGAATATATTTGTTTAAAAATCCCTATGAAAGGAGTAAAGGTGTTGCAATTGTGACAAATACTCATTGTAACTATTCATGGTAGTAAATGATGTTCAAAATGCAGAGAGCAAGAGCTAGGCTCAAAAAAATGTGAAAGGAAGAAACTCAAATGATAGCAGGTAGTTCTTCTTAAACACTTCATCAAGTGCAGTTATTTTATGAATAATTTAATGTGAATCTTCATTTCTACATACATATCTTGCCCTATAATCATGTTTTTTAATCTGCAACATAGCTTGGATTTTGGAGCTGAAATGTTAGAGTGACAGCATTTCATTTTTTTTCAACTAACCAAGCTTTTGCTTAGTACAACTTTTAGTCTTTTCTCCAAAAATGATCCACCATATAGAAACATACATCATGTTTAACATACACAAAAATATACAGTATGTATACCCACACACTTTCAAACCTTAAGAGTCCCAGAATACATAAATAGAGACTAGGGCAGGGGTGTCAAACTCCTGGCCTGCAGGCCGGATGCATCATGCACTGGCTATGCCCACGCCCAATTTAGTGAAGGGAAAAATCTCAATACATCGCATGATGACACAAATTTGACACCCTTGGACTAGAGGAAGAGAAAATGAGACTCTGAAATATTAACAGCCAGCTCCTTCTTCAAAATCTAAATTTCTATCTAAACCTGCTTGAAAATGCTGAGTTTGCTCAGTCTAACTTGTTGAGTTAGACTGAATTAATAGAAGAAAGAGTTAAGATTGGCAATCAATCCATTGGGGCATGTTCTTTTTGTTCTGTTTTAACCAACAAAGTTAATAATTATTCTTGTTTCTCCCTCCAATGATTCAAGTGAGCAATTCTCTCTCCTCATTCAAGCACCAAGTATTTGTCTCCACAGACACTAAAAATGTCATGGTTCCTGGAGAATAAACATACTCAGACAATGTTGATACTTCTTTCCCCTTTTACATTTATGTTATATGTTTCTGGATACCTAGAGGATACTATTAACTATCTTGTTTTGGGATGTTCTAATTTCTTTACATAGAGACAATGAGACTTCCTAAATTAGCTGTGGTATCTGCCCATCCTATCAATATTCCTCCTTTCCCACTGAATAGATTTAAGTTGCTACTACTGACTTCAGGACACATTTTTCTTAAAATGATGGTGTCCCTAAATTTTTAATAATTTTAAGTTTTCTATTATTTTGATCTTTCTCACACACATAATTTTGCTTCTGGCTCCTTCCAAAATACTGCAGTGGTACCACTAAATCAACCCATCTAAAGCTGAATCGATGATTTGAACTCAAGTGGAAAAGCTGAGGATGATTGTTGCTAATAAGAGTAGATTTTATACTTATAAGGTGCTCCAAAATATTTGAGATATGTAATTAACCTGCTTCATATTACAATTTCTTTTCTTCTGGTCCAAACTAATATAGATTCTTGCTTCATTGGAATTTGCCATTTATACCCCTTGTTCATTATGCTGTTTTCTTAAACCTTCTTGAAATGTCCCACTTTGTATCACAGAGATGTGAGAATTTAATTCTAAATGAAAAATTTGGAATGTATTAGTACTGAACTTTAAAAAAAAATTATTATTTTTTTGAAATAGCACACGTTGTGGGTAAAGATGGTCTAACTAATCTTATGTGGCACTTTGTCATGCTGACAAATTCACTCAACTGGCTTTATCTGCCAAACCATTCCCTACAGTGTGATTGAATACTGTTACCTGTACTATATGGTTTAGCCAGCCAATATCAGCCAAAAGAAAGATAATGTATATCTACAACCTTATCACCCACTTAATAAAAACTTTTCCATTTTTCCACTGTTAGCGTAAATTGCTGCACATTTCTCATAGAGAATCTTTCTGTCCAATTTGAACCTTGCTTACAAAAAATAAATCAGAAAACAAAAAATATTTTCTTCTAATAATCCTTGTATAATTATAGTATAGATGTGTTAATATTAACCAACATTCATATTAATCAATAAGTTAATAAAATTCAAACCCTGAGAAGAGTAACTACTGTTAGTCAGTTTTGACATCACTGAGCATAGTGAGCATAGTTAAAACATTCTATCATCAAATGGAAATATGTTCCACTAGAAAAGCAGGAACAAGTTTATGACCAACTCAGCCTGCTTTTAATCTTAAAATAATTTAAAATGTAGCCTTTGAGGAGAAAGGAATACTAGGTATGTTTGCCACCTTGAGTTATTTTTAAAAATTATTGGTGGGCTATAAATAAAAATAATTAAATAGGGAAATAATTTGTCACTGCTCTTTTCCAGAATTTTTTTATGCTTCCAAATTTAACTTGCAGCAGTAGTATTTTCTGGTAATTCCTATCCGAGTACTAATCAGATCCAATTCTGCTTATTTTTTTTTATTTTATTTTTTTGAGATCAGCCAAATTCAATGAGCTGCACGATCTAACTTCAATGAGTCTAAGAAACCTCTAATTTTAAGTATCTGTAGGAGTGGAGTAGGAATATGTATTCCAATAAGTTCTAATCATCATTCAGAAAGCATTGAAAATTGGTTTGAAAATGCACTTGCTACATTTCAAGGGAAATATTTTCCTTTTTTTGGGGGGGGGCACATTTAGAATGTAAGCTTGCTGTCACATTAAAAACTGACTTAAAAGTAAGGAAGTTATTTCAAAAAGTATATATTCCTTATTAGCCTACAGTGCTTTGCCATTTTTTTTCTTGCTGTAGATATTCTAGAATTAAAAGAGGGTATATCTTTATACGAAAGAAAGCCTCACAGTCTATCTGCTTCCTTTGCCCTCAACCTGCTGCATCCAAATTTCTTTATTAAGTGGAAGAGATTTCCCACAACGTGGTGCTCCTTTAAAGGAGTTAGACCACAACTCCCAGAATCTTTAAACAGTTCAGCTTAATAGATCAGAGATGATGAGAGCTATCAAAGACAGCTAGGAGAACACCAGAGGACAAAGCAGCTCTAGAGGGTATTCATTTTTTTTAAAGTTGTATTCTGAAAATGCTGTTTTTATGATTATTTATTATACAATGTATATACTTTTGAGTTAACTAAGATTATATATTATATAAATATATATAGATATAGATATATTTGAAGAAAATATTTCATCTTTCCTTGCTTCTCATATCAGTACGGCACTTGAAACAATGTTTTTAATATTTTCATACTGTTCCTGTGGAAGGTGTGGAATGTGGATGTAATCAACTATTATGTAAAGGAGGCGTTGCTGCCTATGATTTCTAAAAACAGTAGCATACTGTAATTTTTCTGGGTTATAAAAAGAGATCTGAGAAAATGCAGTTGAAATCCACGAAGTACATTTTTTTTTACAATTTAAGCATAACCACCTTCCCATTCTTTTTTAATGCTAAGAATTTCAGCAAGTATAAATAGTAGAGATACCAGGACTTCAGTATTGATACAAATTTAAGATAGGAATTTCAAGTTTGCTCTTAGCTAACTCTAATCCCTAACTTTTGTATCTCCGTAAACTTAGCCCTGAAAACGTACCTTCTCAGTCCAGTGAGGCCCAGTTAATTTTAGCCAGACGTTAAGCTTTGTAAAGTTTTTTGCTCTCTCCCAATTCTATCACAGGTTAAATGTATCCTTTAATATGTTAACGGTCAGTGATTGCTGGAGAAACCTTGTTTCTTTGAAATGAGCATTTTTTGCAGATCTTTGAGGAGAACTAATTTACTCATCCCGTCATTTCAACTCAGAAACCATCAATACATGTTAAACATCTGTGCCTTTTTATTGCATCCTGCATTTTAACATACAGTCAGTCATATATATATATATATATATGTAGGTCTTTGGTTATTCAGGTCTTCTCCCGCGTAGGATTGGAAGTATCTTGGCAACGTTTCGACGAAGTCTCATTCGTCATCTTCAGGCTGGTGTTCTCGGCTTCATGCTTCCAGGAGCTGCTTCTGGAAGCACGAAGCCGAGAACACCAGCCTGAAGATGACGAATGAGACTTCGTCGAAACGTCGCCAAGATACTTCCAATCCTACGCAGGAGAAGACCCGAATAACCAAAGACCTACATACAAACACCCGCGAAAACCTCAGAAAATATATATATATATATGTATTTTTCTTTCTCAGTTTAGCTTTGGACAAAAAAAAAACCACAATAAAAATGTTTATATTATTTGATCAAGACAATACAATATGTATGCTTTGCTTTCAGTGAAAAATGGAGGGAAATGGGAGGGAGGGGTAGAGATTGGGTGGACAGCAGAGAAAAGTCCAGTTAAGAGCAGTTCAATTCAGTTAAGAGCAGTTCAATCATATCACCTACAAAACATGGGAGTCTTACATGTCCACCGTCATTCGCACATTATCATTCATGGCAGAAAATCAATAAATATAAATCAGAGACAATGCTAATCCACAGTAAAATAAATATCCATATTCAGGTGCCCTGCAAGAGTTTCTAATATTGCAGGTCTGTCTTTTGTAGCACAGAACTGAAAGATGTCAAGTAATGTTTTTATTCTTCCAAATTTAGCAACTTGGAGAAGCAAGGAAAGGGAACCATGCCAATAACGGAATAGCCCATTTGTTGAATGTGAGTGAATGGGTTACTTTTTAGGGCCATGCAATGAACCTTTTCTTAAAAGAGCTTAAGAGCCAATAAATGTTTCGCTGTAAAAGGGAATGACAAATGTGCATTTAGTTTCCTTTCCTTTCTTGCTATTTAGAAGACCTTAAACTCAGCTACATCCCACTCATGCTCTAGTGCATCACTCCCTATACCACTAGGCAAACTCCCTTTGACAAGAGTTGCAAACGAACTTCTTAGTATGATAGGCAAGGATAACGTGTTATATTTTAGTACTAGGAATAGGTGGCTAACTTGCTCCAGTTTAAGTACATACTACATTCTTTAGGAGGTTGGTCAGTGTGCTTCCCCTAAAGGATGGAATGGTAAGAAATAAGTGATAGAGCATTCTAAATATTCAGCATTTAAGCATTCAGTGAGAGCATTCTATTGCTCTCACTGATTCAATATTGCATTGCACACCAAAAATCACAGGAAAACACCTCTGGAAAAGGCAAATTAGGCTTTTCCCTAATTTCTACTATATAAAATATGAGGCCAACAGCAGACAACAGCCAACCACAGTGACTGAGATTAATTGCTAGACATGTAACTGAAGTGTCAATAAGCTACTTGCTAAGTGGCAGAGGAAGGAAAGAAGATACAGTATGAGCTCAACATCTTACACCTACATACTTGACAGATCTCTTAAAAATAATTCTGTGCAACATTTTCATAAAGGAGACAGATTGTAGCAGGTAAGGGTCAATGTGACAAAAGACAGAAGAACGTTCTCAAAATGTCATGGCAATCAAGGGCAGCTTGCTGCCTGTTTATAGTTAAGTATGTCAGATGCTCTACTGCTGCTTCTGTAGCTGGTGATCAAATTATATTGGACCTCAACTAGCTGACCTACTGCAAATGCTGATATGTTCTTGCAGGCCAGCAGTTAATCTTGCCTAAAATCTAGGTAGAAAGCAGCCCTTGGATCTTAATTCATCTGAAACTAGAGGCAGCACTTTACACCACATATGTTTTTTTTCT
This sequence comes from Coluber constrictor foxii, assembly GCA_038048745.1. NCBI lineage: Eukaryota > Metazoa > Chordata > Lepidosauria > Squamata > Colubridae > Coluber > Coluber constrictor. The sequence goes on from CM075961.1 coordinate 81,776,422, forward strand.
TGAGAGGAGTCTGAAACTCCACAATGTGGGACAAATCTACAAGGACAAGCAGGTATTTAACAATATTGGAGTGGGAAAAATAATCACCAAGAATTTATAACCATGCAGACTGTTACTAGCTTTCACACTGGATTGGTGTAAGCTAAGTATGGAAGGGTTTCCCCGTGTTTTATGCCTGAGTTTCAACATTAATGTCTGTAGGTCTGTACATGGCGCATTTCCATTCATGCACCAATATCAATCAAGTGGGTGCATAACACCAAAGCAGTTACTCTAGAATAAGTTTGATTTGTCACAATACACCAGGATATCAAAGACAAAGGTAAAGTACTTAGTTGTGCCTAACATGCAAAAAAAAAAAAAAAGTTCAGGAGAATCTCTGAAGAGAACCAAGCGTTATGCAGTTGTCCAAATGTGCCACATGGAAGAAGGTCCCAGAGAAGCAGTCTTCTGCTTGGCTGTTTTCCAGGTCACCAGCCTTTAACAAGGTTCAAGCTTCATTGTAAATCCAGTGGACTACTGCAAAGAGAGAGAGTGCAACAGCCACAAGGATAGGCAGGTCTTGGGGAATGGGTGGTGGCACACACAGAGATGGTCATCCAAAGAGGGGAACTGCATGCAAATTCACAGGCCAGTTGTGCCCCAGATATTATTCTCAATAGCTGCAAAAAAAAGAGGGTTGTACTCTGACTGCGTTAAGACAGGATATGGGAAAATGGCAAAGCTAAAAAACGTTCCCCTAACATGCTGGTTAAAGAAGTGAATTGTATTTCATCCCAGCATTAGGTGGTCACCTAAACAAGGATCATCTGGAGCTCGTTTACTAAATAAAGTAGCTTTTTAACGTACTGGCACAGTCCCTGCTCTAGAAGTTATGAAAGGATTAAATAATAGACTCACCAACCCAAATGATGCACAATTCTTCCTATTAGACCTGCATAGATCTAACTAGAAGAAAAATAGTATCAACATCTAAAAATATCTCTAAGACTATCTCTTGAGTGATTGTAGTTTTACATGGGCAAATAAATACACATGTAAGGAGAACACATATTACTGTAAATTTCCATTCACCAAAAACTCCCTCTACTGGAAGCCAGCATGTCATGGAGTCAAAGTGTTAGCTTTGCTTGCTCCTTGATGTGCTAGTTTTATATATTCAGAGAATCTGAAAAGGTAAAAACCAGAAGAGAATTTAGGGTAGAAACATTTTTGAGCATGAAGTATTGAGTTTGAAACTGTTGGTGACAGAAAGTGGCCTGGAACTAGAATATAAGACAATATGTGAGTTGGGATTGTAGAACAGGGAAAAGTGTGTAATATAACTAAGTCATCAAAGTCAGTCCTGAAATACTTACGCATATGACTTTGAGAAACACAAAGCATGGCTTATATGCATGCTTGAGAGATAAAAACACCATCTCTTTTAGTACACACACACACACACATATATATGCATTTATATAGCAATATCAGCTGTCAACACAAGAGTGTGACAAGTCCTAACCAATGGAACAGGCTGATTTGGGGGTGGAATAGTTCAACAGCTGTCATGAATTACAACAAATGTTTTTATAAAACAAAATTTACAAAGCACACTCCCACAAAATCCCTATCTGGCCAGCAATAAATAGTTCTTAAGCATGCATGCAGATTAGGTAAGCACATTCCTAACAGTTATTTTATTACTTACGCTCCTTCCTCTCGTAGAAGTGCCAGGAATTTTCGCACACGGTACTCAGGATCCATCTTCATAAATTATATGTATTAAAAACACACATAGTTAATACACAAACAATCTCCAGGTAATCACAACAAATTCAATGAACAAAAGGAAAGTTAAGAGAGACAGTATCAACTATTATACCAAAAAATGTAGCCTTTCTGCTTCTATTCACCTCATTCCCAATTTGAAACAGCCAATGGTCAGAAACAGCCAATGGTCAAGTACTAATTCAAAATTGTCAAGACAGAGAGGGGGGGGGAGGGAGAGAGAGAACTAAGCACCATTCTTTAATTCCTGCATTCAGCCTAAAAATTTACAAAAAAGAACTACCATATTTTCCGGCGTATAAGATGACTGGGCGTGTAAGACGACCCTCCTCAGAGCCATTTAAGGCTCGTCAGAGCCTTTCGGGATGGTCTGCCTGGTTACAGGAGAATGAGACCCGGCGTATAAGACGACCCCCGACTTTTGAGAAGATTTTTGTGTGTTAGAAAGTAGTCTTATAAATACAGTACATGCTGAAATATTAAACCATGCAGATCTTTGTAGTTGCTAAAATAGATTTCAGCAGGCAATGAACACATTCATATAACATACTAAGCCATAATAAGGTTTGAGGGCAAACACGCCAGGCTAGTTCTTCCTGTTTATGCCTACTGGTTCCTCCCACGGATTGGGAAGCTGTGTCAATTCTATAGCTTCTATTTGATCCCCAAGTTTTTTTGGCCATTGGCAAAAGACAAAATTAACATTGATCTTTCTTAAACAAAAGAGCCTGCTGAAAAACATGCTATATTCATGATTGCAGATCTATTATTTGATTTTTGTCTCATTTCAAATCAAATTTCAAATGCTAAGGAGTATGTCTAATAAAAAGATAAGAATGATAAGACAAAAAAAATCAAATAAGCTGTCTTCCATGATTCAGCCCCTATTCCCTTGTTAGCTAGAAAGGAAAGAGGGAACACAACTCAATCTTTTCTTCATCATATCTCTCATTCCCTTCTGTAGCTCCTTCCCTTTGAATTCTCTTTGAATATTAAATCATATGATTTAATTCTACTAAAATTAATACTAAAATGCAGACTCAGTAAGAGGGATCTTCTTAAGGCAATAAAGAGTGAAATTGGACATCACCAGGCCAGAGTCAAATGGTACAGGCTTTTGCCTATTACATTTTAATAGGTGTGAGCAATAAGTTACTGACTTTTGCCTATAGCTATGAAAATAAAGAGACAAGGGAAAGAGAGGAAAAAGTAATCTAGATAAATGACTTTGTACCCTCAGGTGACATCCAGTCAAAGCAGATCCCAAGCCTTATACAAGTTTCAACAGAATTGCAAAGAACAAGTCACTCAGAAGGGAGTGGGGAAGCGTTTATAACACAGTGATGAATTGCATACTTCTTGGCTTATACTTAAAAGCTGTCCGAAAAAGAGGTAAAAAAACCTTCATTTATAGTTACACCAGCTGATTAGCAGGCATCAGTCCTGGAGAGGTATAAAACTGCCCACATGCATCTCTGCTATTAATGCATAGCTGACCTCCATTTTCATTTGACTGGCACATTTATACCGAATCGAAGAGATGTAAACTTTAACTAAGTTCATGGACTATGTCCTTTGGCAGGTGATCGGATTTCACTAGCTTCTTTTGCATAAATTGTAAGCCATCATTTTACAAAATAATTCACTAGCTGTCTGTGGAGAATTATTTTAGGTGGCCACTAATAACCTAGATGGCATGAAATTAATTTAAAAAAAACCTATGTGGATTCAGATATATAATTCTAATCACCTGTAGTTTTATATAGCAAATGTGAATGATTAAATCAATGTCAAACTCTGGTAGAAGCTAGATCCCTACAGTTTTGCCTCCTAATATATGAGAGGGAAAATTGCTATCTTCTGCCTGACTGTAATCAAGTTTTTATCTACTTTGTGAAGAAATATAAGACATTTCAATACAGTATTAACTTTTGTTAAAACATAGCTGAAAGTGGGACTCCAGGTACATATTTCATTTGGTTTCGTTATTACTGAACTTTCATTATACAAGGTGTTTGGGACATCAACCACTCTGAACCTTTAGAAATGAGAGATTGTATTTCATAATTAATTCCTAAGCAGAAATAAAAACAGGTCTTATTTTTTATTTTTTATTTTTCCCAATGCCCAGTGCCTTTTTTTAATATCCTGGCTTGACCAGGGGCCAAGCAACCCATATGTCTAGCTCAGAGATGGACCAGATGTGACCTCCAAACATATCTTTCAGCTCTTGCTCACTGTAGCCAACATAAAAAAATGATAAGGAACACTTAACTGCAAAACAATGAAGTTCTGGAGAGCCACACACCTTTTATTTTCTTGATTTGATCTAAGGGCAAAAACATTTTACCTGCAGTGACATCTCAATTAACATCAGCAGCTTCTTGATGCCAATCCAGACTTTCTTCCCTTTGACGTTCTGAGCGATAGTGCTGCGTTCCTTGTCTTTGAAGACACTCAGGAGCTAAAATTTGGAAAAAGAAAGTTACCTAAGTTACAAGGAAAGCCCTGTGGAGAGAATAGATGGGATCTGGTTAACTCTGGACTCCGTTTTCTTCTTATACAGTAGGATTTTTTTAATGTTAAACTATTTGAAAGATAAACCAGCTAGAAATTATTATTTCAGTTGATGTTCAATTTTTTTTTAAATTTGATTTATATGCCGCCCTTCTCCAGAGACTCAGGGCGTCTTACAAGGCGTTAAGCAATAAATAAAATAAATAAATAAATAAATAAATAAATAAATATTCTGCTCCAGACAGAAGTAGATCAAATTAAAAGGGAAGTGTGGATATGGGCACTGTTGTCTTCTTCAGCTTATTTTATCTTATTTTTATTTAGGGTTGGGTATTTTAAATATTTAATGGTTTTAATTTTTAGCCAAAGTTATATGCTTTTTAAGAAATTTTTAACTTTTGTGTACTGTTTTTTATTTGGCTGTCCACCGCCCTGAGTCCGCAAGGAGAAGGGCGGTATACAAATCTAAACAAATAAATAAATAAATAAATAAATATTTTATCTTATTCTATTATTTCAGTCATTTGTATAAACATGACACAATACAAACACAGATATCGTAACATTTAGAAGAGATTCCTTCCTACATAATGTAAGGGGAAGCAATGAATCTTTTGAAATGTTGTTAATTTTAACTAACAGATTGTGAACAGCTTAGACTGTCAGTCAGTAATTTCTAAAATCAATGGGGATTAATACGAAATTTAACTGTCACTTCACTGCAATTAATAAATCCAACTACTAAGAACTATACAGTACTGATATTATAAACAGAAATTCTAATTTAAATGGAAATACTAATGTTAATTGTAAATGTTGCAATAAGTTGATCTAATTAAACCATTAGTTCAATGGTTGTTTTCAACAATTTCAGTTTATATAAAACTATCAGTACCTGGGATAGGTAATTATCTCTACTGTAAATTACATAATTCAAGAGATGTTAATTACAAAACAGCAGCTGTAACTTAAATATGTATACAATGCAATTTGATTAATTCTAGAATCTTTAGAATCAAAAATCTTCTAGAATCTTGCCTCTAAAGGAATAGCTATATAAAACTGCATAGACGCATCCTTCACTGTTTAAACAAATAAATTTGGATATTATGGGACTCTTTATCACTTTAGGTTGTAACTGTTCATGGATTTTAGATAGCAATTATTTCTCAATAATCATGGACAGAAGAAATATTTATTGCCACTTCTACTCTTCGTTCCAAGATAAAGTTCTGTTTTTCCAAGATGAAGTTATATTTTCACTCCTAAATATTGTTGTAGAAAGATGGCCTTGACAGAGATACGCAAGTTCTGTTGGCTAGGCAAAAAGGGAGGAAATCTAAAACTGCTAGATAATATTCGGAAGTGACTCAGACAGACAACTCCCTAATTCAGAAAGTAGTGGGTGATGCAGAACACAGCCAGTCTTAATAAAAGTAACTTCAGCATTTTTGTAAAGGAGATTTCTTAATATGGGTTACCTAGTAAGGATAATAAAAGAATTTCAAAAGTTGCACAGATTTGATTAGTCTAGAACTCCAAAGAAATTGGTTTCTTTTTTCAGATTCCTTCCTCCAGGGCACATTAGTGATCTCCTCACCTCCAGGGCCTCCATGAGATGATCACCAGTAGCAATGTTGGGAATATGGATAGTAGTGCTAAATGCATCCAGCATCTCCATCTCCTGAAGGACATCTTTGCGACTAGTAGTCCCAACAATCAAGAGCTTGCGACCCTAAATGTTAATAAAAAATGGGAAAGTAAAAGGTAAATTAAACTGAACATTTTTGGAAATAATATAACCAAATACAATTTAACCTATAGCTTTCATCATTCCTTTTCAATAGTTGGCATCTTGGTAAGCTCACCCTGATGGACCAGTTCAATGCTTCAAACCACTTTTTTACAGTAAGGCAAGTCACATGAAGCCAGGAAAGCCAAAAGAGAGCTTGAAAGCAATAGTTTCTCAAATATTGTTTTTTTTAAATAGGTAAACATGGAAGTATCATTTCATTACCAATGATCGTAGCTTTTGATAGCCTTACACTTCATCCTCTCCTGCGCGAGCTGCACTGGCTACCAGTTGTTCTCGGGGTCGTTTCAAGGTGCTGGTGCTTACCGATAAAGCCCTACATGGCTTAGGCCCGGGGTACTTACAGGACCATCTCTTGCCTTCCTCCCATCGTCCTGTGCGCTCCCACAGAGTTGGCCTCCTCCGGGTGCCATCAGCCAAACAATGTCGGCTGGTGGCCCCCAGGAGGAGGGCTTTCTCTGTCGGAGCGCCCACCCTCTGGAATAGTCTGCCCACTGAGCTCAGGACGACCCCCGATCTTCTCTCTTTTCATCGCGGACTAAAGACGTGGCTGTTCCAGCAATAATCTGATCGAGGGGTTGTATAATTTTATAATTTTAGTATGGTTTTAATGGGGTTTTTAATTTTATTTTAATTTCTTCACTGTGATTTGTATTGATGATTGTTGTATGTAAGCTGCCCTGAGTCCTCCAGGGAGAATGGCGGCATATAAATCACAATAATAAATAAATACATAATGCATTTTAACTCTTTAAAAAAAACTTTAAATGCTCTTTCTAAGAAATCTGAAAACTACTATGACTTATGGAAGACAATACTAAAGGAATTTCCTACATTCTTGTTAAATTATACTTTCTATATTTCTTTTGTACCATTACAAACATTGTAACCCATTGTAACAATGGGTTACCCACTGGGCTCCGGACAGCCCCTGATCTCCGCACTTTCCGCACCGAACTGAAGATATGGCTTTTTCAGCAAATTCCCTGATCTGCCGTGAGGTTTTAATTGTCTGGGGGTTTTAATTGGCTTGTTTTAGCATTTTTATTGTTATGTTGTTTTTATTCTGTGAGCTGCCCCGAGTCCTATGGGAAAAGGGCGGCACATAAATATGATATAAATAAATAAATAAATAAATAAATAAATAAATAAATAAATAAATAAATAAATAAATAAATAAATAAATAAATAAATGAATGAATGAATGAATGAATGAATGAATGAATGAATGAATGAATGTTAAACTGCTATAGATTTGTAGCATAGCTTGGATTAGGTTACTAGTATAGTATAAAAAAAGAAAAAGTTCCTATCAAGCAAATGAAAAGTATCAAACTGCCAGATTCATCACTGATCTTGCCTGGATTTCCAAATACCTCTGTCTCTCCTTGGCGAGAGACTAAAACAGGAGACTGGAAAAGATAGCCCAAAATACAACAGTACTTAGATACTGCTTGGAAAGACACTAACAAGCCATTAAAGCAAAATTAATACTTCAATTGAAACTATTAAAATAAGTAATTTAAAAACCGTATTCATTTAATTACATTTCTGCAGAACTCAACATTTAAAACACTGTGGGAAATTCCCAAAATAAATGATTTTATAGCAGATACTGTTCACAAAATTGTTTCCACTATTCTTAAAAGTTAGTGGAGCAATTGGTTTTCCCTATAAATTTATTTCTATCCGTCTGATTCTTGTGAGTCACTCCAGTGCTTGAACTAACCTCTGGCAAGATCAATCTGATTAAGCACAAAAAGTGGTGAAATATGTGAAAGAGAACAGTTTTGTCAGCTGCTGGAAGTAGAGAAAGCTATGCTTTTAAAGCCATAAAGCAATTATTATGATGAAAGATGGAGCCCACCCAGGAAATAATTTTACATTGCCAACTGGAAGGTCATGAAGTTTAAATGGTGAGATGGATATCAAATACCAACATAAAAAATGTACTTCCAGACAAATCTTTCATCTAAATTAGGAAAACAATTAAGATACTAAAGTATTAAATTATATCATTTTCTAGCTCAAATGGATAAAGTCCATTCAGCCAGGGTGGGCTGGCACTAGAAACCAGGTTCTGGTCCACCATGTTACAGAAGTCCTCTGAATGACCTTGTCCAGTCATTCCTTTTTAGCCCAACCTGCTTTGCAATGTGGTTGCTTTGGAGAAAAACAAGAGAGAATGCTATTTACCACTGTTTCCTTGAACTTCTGTACAAAAGGCAAGATATAAATCTAATAAACAAGGTGGCTGGGAAATCAGGAAATTCAGGAAGTTCAAATGTGTATAAAGATTTATTGTAAGCTCAGCTCTCTATAAGAATCTGGCCAAGTGACCATTAAGGGAATGTGTGGGAGTTAAGAAAGGAATTCAAGGTGGCCTGGACTTAGATCTCTTGCAGGCGCACAGGGACTCATGACTTATGACATGTTTGACCCTCCCTCGGGATCAGCCTGATCATTTCCTACAGGTGGTAAATAATGAGTTTAAACTAAACTTATTAGGTAAAATGGAATGGGAACCCTAGCAGATATCAGAGTCTGGAGTCCTGGTGCTTTCTAAAGTATCCAGCTAGGTCACATCTTCAGTGTTAGAAGGAAGGGTAGGAACAAAATGCAGGTGCAATGCAATAAACAAGTACAGTGGGCCATACTTCCTCATTCTCCAGGTATCCTAATTGTCCATATATTGCATCAAATCAGGTGAAACAGTTCCTTTCTTAAAAAATCACACTTAAAAAGCAAACTATGTTTGGCACTGCCATTTTTCCAAATAGAAGAAGCTAAAAAAGAATTGCAATTCTTTGCAATTTTTGATTCCCCAGATTTTATCCAAATTGTTCAAGAGTAGGAAAACTGGTCTGAAAATTGGCCAATATATGGACAAGGATTTTTATTCTCCCCTTTCATCAAGAACATTAACTGCGGAATTTTGACAATTTATTTTTAAAACTTTTACTGGATCTTGTAAACACTTATAAAACCTGGGCCAAAGTATAGTAGCAATGGCTATTAATTAAAGCTGCTGGAAACTCAGATTTTAATTATTCAACAGAACATATTAATGTTACTTTGGGGGGGGGAAGCAAACAAACTCCCCCTCTCCAATTCAGCTCAATTCATAACAAAGAAATCCTAATATGATTTTATCACATCAGCATTCAATATTTAAAAAGTCAACAATTACAGTCTGACAATTAAATCTCCAATTATGTGGCTCATTCAATTTTCTGACTGTACACGTCTGGAATATTACATTTTCTAAAGAGGGATAGAATGTAGTACACGTTACTCTTTTATGTATTAGATTCAAAACAGAACAGCTGGCTCATAAAGGGTATGGAAAGAAATCATCTCTATTTTTATGCATTTTAACTAAAAGATGAACTGTTTTTCTGAAGCCATGAGGGCACCAGTTTTGATTATTAACCAATCCTAAGATCTAAGAAAGTATTTTCTACCAATGAAAGAGAATCATTGTAGCTCAGGGCTGAACTGTGATGTCCTTGGTGCTCTCTGAGCTTTGTTGTTTCCAGGCTCGGAGAGCACTAAGAAGCCCACAATATACTTTCTCAAAGATATCAAACCTTTCTATATGTAAAAAGGCAATTTACAGAGTGAGGTGGGCTATTAATTTACAATCTAAACTTGTTATGGGAGACTGATCTTATATCTCAAAGTTGTATCTGTAGTGTAGAGAAACTGGTATAGTGTTTCCCAGCCAAACTATCTATGAGTCTTACATAGCAAATTGTCCTCAAGAGAAAAGAAATGCAACCCAGCGATCTGCTACATCACACCCACTGCCACAATTAGCAAGTTGCTGACTGGGAGACAATTACATTATGTGAGACAGCATTTCCAGTCATAGTGGAAGAGATTAGAAACATACATAAGCAGGTGCCTTTTTCCCGACACGGTGTGGGAAGAAAGAAACCATCATCCTTAGGATACCCTAGCACCAGACTATTTGGCCATCTGTAACTACAGGGGCAGGTCTATGAGAACAACAAAATGCTCTTAGGAACAGGATTATTATTATTATTATTTTCATATATGGCAGATTTTTATTTCTAAGGTTGGTTGTCATTTTTATGGAAGAAAAGAGGAGGTTTCCTTTGGTATAAATTGTCTTGTGAAATGCCAAGAAATTCCGGACATAATTACTCTTTTTTTTCCTTTGGGGGGGGGAGCAGAGGGGAATCAGTAAGAGGTTACATTTTTCCATTATTTTAGCAATATTAGTTGAACATTTTTCATTTTTTCACATTTCTATCCTCATGTATGGATTGCAGGTCCATCAGCTTTTAATAAAATAGTGAATGAAGCTACAAAGAGTTGAGCAAAATCTATACCATTCTTCACAACTGCTGGCTATGCTTACTACAAATTCTGTAATGGACATCACTTCACTTATTTGAACTCTGGGGCCATTGTTTCACTGAGAGTTTTCAAATTCCAGAAAATAATAAAATTAAAGCCATTAAATTAGGGATTATATCCTTCTCAAAGACAGGAGAATTAAGGCATCTCTATCCATAAGACTACAGAAGTAAATAAGGTTACATATGTACGTACATACATACATACATACATACATACATACATACAATATCTCTGAGGCTCACAAAATAATTGCTTTGTGCTAAAAAGTTGATCTAGCTCCAGTAAATACCATAGTACACACACACACACACACACACACACACACACACACACACACACACACGGAAATTTGTAGGACAAACATAGGGAGGGTGTCTTAAGCAGGCCCCATTCAGAAGATCCCCAAAACAGTTTGCTGGGTTTTTCATAACACTACCGAAATTGTCAATCTAGCTTAAGTGGGGAAAAAGGGGGGAAGAGTAGAAGAGAGGGATACTGCACTGGGCTTTTAGCCTCTAAGTCTAATTGTTAGTTTTTTCATAGGAACCAGCAGGGAACCCCATGTGAAGCCTCTGTGGGGTTCCCGAGCAGAGCATCCAATGCCTTGTGTGACTCTGCATGTAGATGAAGGAAGCCTTTCGGGCTGCTGGGCTGTTACCGCTCCTTTCTCAGAGAAATGCTTTTTTCTCTGGCTTGGCTCCCTGCTGGGCCAGCGCTTTTCAATCTTCCTCTCTCCTTTCCCTCCCACTCCCTCTGTGCTTGTAAAAAAATCCTCTCTCCTCATCTCTCCTCTTTGCAAAACCCATGGAAACATGAGAAAAATCAGAGAGCTCAGAGATGTGGAATTATTATTTTTTCTTTAATTTTGGAAAATCTACATTAATTTTAAAAAGCTTTTAAAAATCTGTATATAAGAGAATATTACGAATACATGAATACAGACCACTTGTATGGAGGGAAAGAACTGGATATTTCTTTCTTTCTCTGGATGGATTTTTACAAAGCTGAAGGATGCCCCACGTCCATGTCTACACACACACACACACACACACACACACAAACACACGCACAATGGAAAGCTGATAACCTGGGTTTGAAACCCAAGTGCCACACAACAAGGTGAACTCACATTCTAACCTCAGCTTGTGTCCACCTAGCAGTTCAAAAGCATGCAAATGCAAGTAGATAAATAGGTACCACTTTGGTGGGAAGGTAACAGCATTCCATATGCCTTTGGCGTATAGTCATGCTGGCCACATGACCACAGAAAATGTCTTCAAACAACACTGCCTCCCTCAGCCAAGAAACAGGGATAAGCACTGCACCCTAGAGTCAGATACGACTGGACAGGGACACACACACACACACACACACACACACACACACACACACGCACATGTATGCACATACATAAATACATACATAGGAAGTACAGATCTATGTATATAGAAAGCAGAAATGCCTCCCTGATTAACTATGGTAATCCCCAATGCAAATGTAGTGAAGTTATCTTCCAAACAAAAACAAAAACAAAAACAAAAAAAGTAGATTTTAATCATTAGGGCCCATTCTGAAATCAAATTTGGTTATCTCCTCCCCAAGATCCGACATGCTCCTATCCTTCTAGTCTTTTATAAAGCCTTAAAGACCTGGATTTTCCCATAAGCATTGAGGAACTTTTTGCCTAGAACCTTAGAAAACTATCTGTTGCGTGTGAATGGTGTGGTGTTCTTAAGGGGCCAGGAGTTTTATATTGGTAGAGAGCAATATTTTTTATTCTTTATTGCTGTTTATAGGCCATGAAAAATTATTGATACATAGCATGGATATTAATGTTAATCTAATAAATAAAGCCTGAAAGCCCTTCTACAGCAGCTTCATAATGACATTGCCATGCATAGCAACATTTATACAAGTATGCCACTATGCAGGTTAACATATGTTAAATTACTGTCCTCACTAATACCTCAGAAATGCTAATTTTCTCCTTAATATATACCCAAAAAATTAGATAAAGCAGAAAGACAAATGCACTTCCCATCCAACACAAAATATACTTAAAGCTCTTCAAATTTGAAAGGACAAAAAAGGCTGCTCTGTAAGTACTTCACCTCTTTTATATGAAATTGTTTTGGTCTCAGATGAGCACATAGCTCAGCTTACAAACATTTTGTCATGTTGCAAGACAGAATACTTACATGAGGAGGTGCTTTTTTCAATAACACCAGAAGGGCCTGTAACACCAGGTTGGAGAAACGTGGCCCGATTGGAACATAATCTGAAAGTTTAAGATAGCAAAATAATAATACACATATTTACACAGCTCATGGAAAGTCATACAGAGTGGCAACAAGTTCAAACATTGTTCTGTTTCAAAGTTTGGAGGCCGGGTCAGTTATACTCTTCCAAGTGTAGCATTAAGGTAACTAATGCTCCTATTCCATTTGAGCCCTGCTGCTGCCGCCCCAAATGGTGGTTAATATGAAGTAATGCCAATTAGGAAACTAGCTATGGTAACAATAAACCTTTGAGTTGATAAATTAGAGCAGGTTAAATAAAACTCTCCTTTAATTTAATCTCAGGATCCAACCATCCTCCCTTCTTCTAGTGTTGTATTACCTTCTCCTCCAAATAATGAAAGGTGGATACAAACTCCATCATCTACACCTGCATAAACTGCCTTGGTAATGCTACCTCCGTATCCAAGCTCAAGTACACCAAGCACAAGAGCTCTTCTTTTCATAGAAAACCAGGGTTTTGCCCCAAGCTCATCCGCTCTTCAGAGATATTCCCTTTACAGGCATTCTCACCAAGAAGCCGTTCAATGTCGTCCACTACCACACAGCTGAGCTGAGACTTGTAAGCATCATCAAAGATCTAAACATCAGGAAAAAGAAGCAACAAAGAATTTTGTTAATGGAGCCTTCAAGTAAAAAAATAATAGTAATAAAACTTTGCCACTTGGATTTAATTTCTACCAAATTCAAGTGTTTTAGTTTAACTTGTTTTAAAAGAAACACTCTTTAACTTAAGTTGTAATACCATGACAGGAGAAATTAATTTCTGCATAAATCACATTCTAAAATTAGAGATTAAGAAAAAAATATTTTGTATTATAGATAGCTAGTAATTTTGTTTTCCTCCTTTGAAGGGTTCATTAAATATTTGAAATTTTTGAATGGAACTGCCCCCAAGTTTTGGAAAATTGTTTCTCTTCTTAGCTACCCCTATGCCAATGTAAAATATTCTGAAAATATTTTTTAAAGTATCAATTTCCTCAGATTTCGAAGAGGATGATGTTATCTGTGGCCCATCCACATTCTTAAAATTAATTTTTCCTTTGCTTTATCAGGAAATGGCTCTTTTCTGCTGCAAATGCAGATATGTATCTTTCCTTACATAGAAATGTGAAGACCTCTGAATTAGATATACTAAATTTTTGTTTTCTGCCTGACTCTTTTAGTAGAGTCATAGATTCAGTGAATTTGACTCATTTATACACCACCACCATCACACTTTTCTGGGGTCTTCCAAAGCATTTCAGTTTAATATCCTACATAGCCTAGATTTATTATTCTATGTGACTAACCATAATTATCATTATTCATTCTGACAACATCCAGGGAATAACAATGCAATTTAAGATATTACTGTACTGAAAATTTGTTCTCCTGTGTTGGAAGCACTGTATTAGTCAACATTATGAAACTGGAAATAAGGTAAGACAACTTATATTAAGTTGGTGAAGGTGAAAAAAAAATGACATCCCCTTGCACTTCAGAGAATAGCTGTAGAAGACTATTCTAACTACCTATTGTACTTCAGATAGATTCTGTTTACATGGGTCTTTTTCATTAAATATGACCAAAAGAACCCAAATCCTAATTTGCAGTAAAGTAAATTGAAACTGTTACAGTTTCTGTATCAGTTTACTAATACAAGTGAATTATATCTAGCATCCTTTTTTCCATAGACACTCTGCTTTTGATGCACGACTCTCATTATTTTTCTAAATAATAAAACAAATGAAAATGGAATGGAGATCATTATTGCTATCCCTTACAAATTAAAAGTCACTACTGGATTTCAGTGATTTTTCAGGCAAACTATTTACTCAGGCTATTTGAATAGAAAAAAGTAGTGTTTGACTGGGAAGAACCCATTTCCGAAAGGCAGATACAAAAGTCCAAATGTTTAAGATTACCATGCAAGTCTCCAAATGTGTATTTAGTGCAGCTTTAAGATGAGAACTAGGACTTAACAATTATAGAAGCAACACCTAGATTATCTTTAATTATTGGCTAAAACTAATATTTAATCCAACAAGCCTGATTAACATGGGTAACTTCCAATCTACCTGAAATATATTCATTAGAGAAAAACTAGAAACCTATGGCCTCTTTAATGAGATGGAATTTGACCAGGGGTGAAATGCTCCCAGTTCGGACTGTATCACCCAATCCAGTAGCAATGGTGGCGGGTGATTCGGAGAACTGGTAGCAAAAATTCCTGTGTCCCCCGCACCATGCCCAGCTGAGCTGCACAATCATCAGAGGCTTTTTTTTTTACTTTCAAAAGCATTTTTTCTACAACCTCTTCCGATGAAAAAATGCTTTTAAAACTAAAAAAAAAAGCCTCTGATGATCGCGCGGCTCAGCTGGGATCGTCAGAGGCTTTTCAAAGCATTTTTTTTGCAACCTCTTGGCCAAAGAGGTGGTAAAAAAAAATGTTTTGAAAAGTCGCTGACGATCCCAGCTGAGTTGCCTGATCGGCAGAGAAGCATTTTTTTAAAAGCCTCTCTGACAATCCCAGCTGAGTTGCCTGATCGGCAGAGGCTTTTCAAAGTATTAGAAAAAATGCTTTGAAAAGTTAAAAAAAAAAAAACCTTGGCCATGCCCACCCAGTCACATTATCTCACCACCACCAAGCCACGCCCGAACTGGCAGTAACTGGTAGTAACAAATTTTACCTTTCACCTCTGAATTTGACCAAGCAAAAAGATTCCTGAAGGAGAGGGTCATTGATACAGAATGGCAACTAGATATCAGTTTAGCACCAAAGCTAAGAGACACTCTTCTAGTACCATGCTGGCTAGTTATTAATAATCCTTAATAAATTACAGACATCACAAAACATTTGTTCTGGTTAGATTCAGTGCAGTTCCTCCAGCAGCTATTGACAGTAAGTATCAAAAAATTCCTTTCCATGAATAATTTTGCCTCAGTGACTCCCACACCGTAGAATGCACAGCTGCACTCAAAAATTTGCAAAAAATTGGGGGAAACATTTATTTGTTTGTTTGTTTGTTTATTAAATTCAATGCCACACATTTCTCTGATAAGGTGACTCTGGATGGCTTACAGAGCATAAATAGATAAATAGAAAAACATTTAAAAATTTAAAATTATGCAAATTAAAAATGTTAAAACTAGGAGGGGAGAGAGGGAACCCCAGGAATCAAATGCTAGATGGCGTAGGGATGGTGTCTTCTTAATCTGTCAGCCATCTCCAGTAATGAGAACCCCCCTTCGAGCCCCACACTAAATGGCAAAACCAAGTTGTAATACCCTTCTGGAAGGACAAAAGGGTAGGTGCTGTTTTCACCCGCAGAGGTACAGTGTTTCACAGAGTTGAGGCCAAAGTAGAAAAGAATCTTCTCTTTGGCCGCTCCTTCTGAAATTCCTTGCCAGACAGTGTCTGTACACACCTCTTCTATTGGCCCAAGAGGGGCAGGCTAATTGGGATGTATTGGCCACTCCTCAAATTGCTAGTGTAGAAGTCTCATTCAGAACTACAGAAAGTACTTGACTGCAGTTATAGCCTCAAAGCAATCCCATGTGCTATGAAATACTGATATCCCTAACCTAATATTTCATAGCACACTTTAAGACAATAATTGCAGTCATCCTTAAATTGTGATTCTTTGGGGGGAAATACAGGGTACGAATATTTTTGGCAAGGTTGTACATCCACTAGGAGAGTTCAAGTAAATTTCCCCCAACAGGGAAGAATCACATTGAAGGTGGTTGATAAATTAAGAGGCAATCCCCCTCGTGCATTTTCCTCCTCCTTCCCATCTTTTAACTATAATTCTATTTTTCATTGTAATTTCCATTTTTATTGCTTTAGAAATATTTATCTTTTAATGCTCTAAGCAACACAGAGTCAATTCAAAACAAGATGGGTGGTAAGTAAATAGATAAATACAGTATCTATTTTAGCTTTTTGAATATCTTTTCCTTTGCCGCAATAAGATTATTTTCATACTCATGTTTCTTAGATCCTGATTTAAATTCAAACCTACAAAACTAATTTGTAAAAATATTTAACAAACTGTTAAACAGAGCAGTAGAGAAAAATGATTTAGTAATATATCAGTAGAGAAAAATGATTTAGTAATATAAAATGATTAGTAAAAAAACAGGTTATACCTTCTTAATTGCCTGGCACTTGGCAGTTTCTGAAAAGCCAATCATCTTATCAGGAGAGCAGATCTTGATAAAGGGGAAATTAGATTCCTCTGCAATCTTTGCAGCTAAAGCTGTTTTCCCACTATGTGGGGGACCTGTTGGAGAAAAATAGTCCAGGGATAGACAAAAGGAATAGCATGTCTTGCCAGTCTTAAGAAGACAAAGTCTTTTCATGAAAACGGAATACCCACTGAAGAAAAGGTCACTCCATTTGGCTGAGACTTAGATAAACTTTCATGTTCTTAAAATAGCTATGAATCTAGAATCTTCATTGAGACACAAATCACTTTTAATACCAAACAATGTGGTAACCTCTAGAAATTTCATTACATTTGTCTCCCTGACACATTGGCTCTTGGAACAGAAGAGAGAGAGAAAGAGAGAGAGAGAGAGAGGGAGGGAGGGAGAGGGAGAGGGAGAGGGAGAGGGAGAGGGAGAGGGAGAGGGAGAGGAGAGAGAGAGAGAGAGAGAGAGAGAGAGAGAGAGAGAGAGAGAGAGAGATCACATCCAACCCACTGATCAACCACCATTATCTGCTTGAAGTTATCCAAATGATATACAGAATAATTTTGAAATTTCTTAAATTTGTGGGGTCGGGAATGGAGATAGTACAGAATGTCTCAATTTTTTATTAACTCCATTAATCTAAACATCAGAAATTTTAATTGGGGGTTTGAAGCTAACATCTCCCACTATCACTAGATGCAAATGTAAAGCATTACAAGGATTCCTTTCTCCTTTCTTGACAGTTTTTATAGCACTGAAGTTTCAGGCTTTCCTGCATAAAATTAATTAATTAAGCAAAGCTATCACAAACGGAGTAAAGACATGGTGATGATCCTTTTGGATAATCAACTCCCAGAATTAGACAAGGGCAATGCTTCATTGTTGCTTTTGATGAAACTCTCAGCAGCTTTTGACATAAACAATTATTATATTTTTTTGGATCGCCTCTTTCCCAGTTCTAAGCTCTACATTTATCTTCATGATTTGCATTCAGACACATACATCTTTTAGAAGTTTTAAGAAGACAGAGCAAGATAGTGAATATGTATTATTTTAACCATAACATTAGATAGCAGTTAGCACTAATCATAGGTGGAAAGTCACTTCAATGGTTCCTAGTTTCAGTTTGCTAACTGTAGAAATCATATTATAGCATTTTAGATATCATACTAAATATGATTTAAGGTTATGCTGAATTAAGTTTCTATAAGTTGTTAAGAGAGAGAAGAATATACCAATCCTCTTTTTCTCACAGGGGTGCCAGAAACCCTTTTTATAATCCTATAATCTAATAGTCTTCCTTTAGAAATTGCAAATCATTCCAAATAGAAGCAAGCACTCTCAAGCCCAGCACTCTTTCTAGGAACAGACCACATTTAATCCCTCCTCTGTAGAGCAAGTAACATACCTTCCAAAAGAACACTGACCAAGGGAGTACGATCACTATTTTTGGCCTGCTGAACAAGAAGCTCCCCATCATCCAGCACCCGACTAACAGGGTCACCCCACTTAATAATGCCATTCATAATATAGCTTGCATAATCTTCCTGATTGGTCCCAAATGCCTGTGGTTGGAAAGAAACAGTAAAGTAAATAATGAATAACTGCCTCCATTTGCAGGAGTCGGAATGGCATGAACTAGTTCTCCTGTTTAGCAACAAGAAGAAATGAAAAGCATACTCACGGGCTTAATGTCATTCTCCAGTGAAGCCAAAAAGTCTCCCCTTGTCACCTGCAGAGATTCTGCTTTTTCCATATCAACTTCCACCTTAGTACTGGCCTAATGAAAAAGGGGAAATGGCACATCAATAAGACAGCCAACAAAATTATAAATTAAAATAGGTTTACAATAGGTATCTTTGAATAGGTCTTCAAATAATGGAACTTCCAAGAAAAATCTGTTTCCCTTTAAATAAAAGAAAAAATATATATCTAGATTTTTTTTTTTAAAAAAAGAAGTTTCTTGGAAACAGAATGTATAAGTATATGCAGCAAAGTAAAAGAAACAAGAAATTTAAAGTATATAAACATAGGAACTGGTACATATCTGATGAGCAAACAAGAATGGTTTGTAAGAACAAAAAAGGTATGGAATGGTATAAAAAAGTGTTTGAAACAAATTAGTTTTAATTATTTCCCCTTTTCTTTTTATCTCCTGCTTTATGTTATACACATAAATTAGTCACACTATTTTTTATTTCTTTATTGCACTTTGCATAAATAATATTAGTTACTCCAAAAAAGAATTAATGAGTAAGTATGTACATATGCCTGCATGCATTCATTCCTGTTTATTTGCTTCTGTCTATGCTACTGAACGTTGTGAAATTAGGACAGTTGAGCAAAATGTATGATTTGAACTTTGACTTTTCTACTCCATATTCATAAAAAAATCCCCAGCATTTTCTCTCTGACACCCTTACACAATGTGATCCCTTATTGAAGATTTACAATTCTTCTTTGTTAAGTGCCCAAGATAATGGGAAGATACTGTCATATGGTACATTTGGACTACAATTAAGACAATTAATGTGAGAATGCGTTAAAGAAACCATTACATTAAGAAAGGAGTGGGTGGCAAAGAATAACTAGCTTCATAAGTGATCCTAAGCTGTGGGAATAAGGGGGTGACTTGATAGAACCAGGGAAAGTAGATCAGCACCATGGAACCTGGCACTCTAAGGGATTGCCATAGCAAAAACTTTCTTCCACTTCAAATTTTAGACCATCTTTAAAATGCATTTTCCTTAAGGTTCATTTTTATAAGCTACAAGGGTCTCCTCCCTCCCCAAATTCATCTGCAGAGCATACACACTAAGAGCTATGTGTTCCAGGATGCATTCCAAGCCCAACACCTGTTACAGTCACAGGCTAACAAAAATCAGCATTTCAACACTCTCCAATATAAAAAACTAATTTAGCTTTTTTCAGCTAATCTCTAATTTACTCATCCTGACATTTCACATCTAACATCACTCATTTCCTGCTAAAAGCCCAGTGACCTTTACAACTAAAAATGAAGGAGAAAAAGAAAACAAGAGAAAGAGAAGAAAGGAAAGAGAAACACTCCAATGAATATCTCACCCTGAAATCAGCCGTTTGGGAGCTAAGTAATAAAACTGTTGTAGATGTTCACCCTCTTTGTGCATATCATAATTCATGATATTGTATGGGTAAAATCTAATCCAATCTAATTTCAATATCTAGTAGTAGACCAGGAGGACAATGTTTGATAAAATGTCAGAAATAAGGAGACAAATGTTTGATATAATACAAAGGAGATACAATCTATTTCATGCATTCTACCAGTGTATCAATCTTAGCGTCTATATTGCTTGCTTTATGCCTGTGCAGTTCTATACTTTTTGTGTCTTTGTCAAATGAACATTTCATTAGGTGAGCACAGGGACAACTTTGCACTGAATTTCTTTAAAAATCCAATCCATATGATCAGGCAGCCAAATGTTATTTTCAAATTGAAAATAATTGGAAAATAGGTATGCATTCTATGAGGGAAACATTCCAATCCCAGATTGTTCCAAAATGGGAACCCTAAAACATTTAGAAATGTCAATTACAAAGTCAGAACATTCTATGATAGAATTTCACAATACTATCAGGTATATGTACCTGCTCAGTCTTGTTATAGCATTTAACAAATATGAACCCTGACTCCAACAGCTGGCCTCAATACCTGGAAATTAGCAGGTAAGGAAAAAAAAGCTTGGGAAAATGGTGCTCAAAGAGCTAAGAAAGGGAAAGAAGATGTAGCTTTTGTATCATACTGCCTAAACGATGTAGACATCTGAACAACAAATGGGGTGGCCATTTATTTTATCTAGTTTCAGATTACAGTAGAAGAAACTGCATGCTTCAATATTCTTTCATCTTTTTTGGGTCCCCAGATATAACATAAATCTCCCTTGAATTTTTTTTTACTCATTAAGTTTTCTTCCTCCAAATATTGATCATTATTTTAAAATTTATTCTGCCTTTTAGGATTAACTCTTAAATCCTTTATAACTAAGCAAAACTCATAAGAAGAACAAAAGAGGAAGCGGCACAAGGGGGCAGGGCCCAAGCTCATATCTAGTGCCATCTGCAGAGACTGGGTAGTGCTAAGGAAGAGCAAACCTTAATGTGTCTATTCATAGCTGTGGACTGGGCTGCCCGAACCAGACCCTCAAGTTCAGCACCACTAAAGTTCTTGGTCTCCACGGCCAGCTCTGTAATATCCACATCTGAAGCCAGCAGTTGGTGGGTTCGCATCCTTGATGTGTGGATGTTGAGAATCTGCATTCGACCTTTTTCATCAGGCAAGCCTAGACAGATAAGTTGTCATTTTGCTTTAAATCATTTCTTCACAATGATCTTTTCAGATGTAGTGTGTCTGCAACTTTCAAAATTTCTTGTCAAGATCTTAGTTGGGGAATTCTAGAAGCAATTATACCCAATACATTTGGAGGCAGCCAGGTTGGGAAAGGCTCTTTGGATATTACTATTTTCTCCCATGATTGCAATATTGTAACAGGCTAAGTAATAACCTTTCTTTCCCAAACGCCAGTTCCCTGAGCAGGCTTTTAAAGAGTGGGAAATGGGGTAGAGATTGCACCTCATTTTCAATTAGGATGCAGTGGAGATTTATGAATCATTTTGTTACATTTAGGCATAAATAATATCTGACTGGACAGTTATGGAAACATCCATGCAACTTTCTAAGCAACGAATCTTGCAATTGCCTGGGGTGTTTTAGGATTTCCCAGCCTAGACTTTTTCTCTGGCATTCCTTAGGAGCATCCTATCCTATCCAAATCACATTTGTACTTCCCCATGTTAACATGCTACGGATGAATATAGCTTAAACTCCTGTAGCCGTATCTACCTACAGTATTCAAACTTGGGAAACTTGGGAATAAGAACAAACCAACATGTGGAAAGAAACATTAAATGTCCTTCTCTATTGCTGAAAATGGAAAGGAAACAAGAATGCAAGCTCAAGGATTGTTGCAGCTTGAGGTTCTTCTAATATAAGAATTCAACCATTTCTGTATGATCCCATAGAGGGAAAAAACAATTTACATGAAGCCGAACTAATGGCTGCAGTAAATGTTGCTTTTGTCTTTTGTTTTTGTCTTTTGTTCAATCTCTATGAGTATTTTTCAGTCATGGGTATCATGGTTGTGTTGGTGTAATGTTCAACAGAATCCATACTGCACATCTTCCTTGTTCAACATTAATATAAATTATGAAGAGATGGCTGAGGCCAAAGAACCATGTTTACCAAATTATTTCCTTTCCAATGTCTACCATTTGTTTGTGGGTTTTGATAATAATTGCTGCCCTGATTATTTACCAATCTCCATTTTCACTTCCAGTCGTCCAGGTCGTAAGAGTGCTTCATCAATCAGGTCTGGTCTATTGGTCATACCTGGACATCAAAAAGAAATTATTACTAGCTTGAAAAAGAATGAGTCCAGATACTACACCTAATTCTTAAGTTAGCTGTTTGAGCCTTCTAGGCATCAAGCAATTGTTTAGGGTTGTTATATGTTTCCATTAAGCAAAAGTGACAAATCAAACATAGCATTCCTACTAGGCGATACATCTAGCAATATCCAAGGTCTCCAACTATGCTTCAGAGATACATTCATGTATCTGATATCTGTGAGTTGCTGTCTCAAGTTTTACTATTCAAATGAATGAACATGTGGATAGGATCACAATTAATATGCAAACTAATCTGCATGAAAACAAATATAAGATACAGTATGATAGAGAAAGAAAGAAAGAAAAAAAGAAAGAAGGGGGAAGGAAGGAGGGGGAGAGGAGAGAGAGAGAGAGAGAGAGAGAGAGAGAGAGAGAGAGAGAGAGAGAGAGAGAAGAAAAAAGACAAGGAAAGTACAACCATCTTGCCTTGTACTCCCACTAACATAAAGTAAAAGAACTGGTTCTTCCACAAATATTATTCCTTGGGTTTTCTATTCAAAGTAGTTATCACAACTTTTTAATACCTTTTTTCTGTTTTCCATTTTATCTCCCTTAGTTATTAATTTAAATATTACAATTTAAAACCTTCTTTGAAAAACAATAGTATAAAAATTTACTGCAAAAGATTTCTTTGCTAAAGAATATAAAAAGCTAAGAATCAATCAATTAAGGGTTAATAATTCTTAAGATTGAATATAAATAGCTTGTATTGTATTATTTTAGTTTTGTTGTATGCTGTCCAGATTAACTTGTTGTGACATTGGCAGCTATATTAATAAAATAAATAAATAAATAATTTCCCTATTAGGTAAATTTAATCTCTTGTCTAAGGCTCTAAAACTTTTGTTTTAGTCTCAAGACTCTGAAGAGTGAGACATTCACTCTCCTCATCCAGAAATATCTTGCATCCATGTCTCCCTGAAAATATGGCAAAGCTATGGCAAAGTCTCCCTCTCAAGAGGACCCAAGAGAACAAGGCAAATGCGTACCGATTACCAAGATATTGTTCAACTGTTCAACACCATCAATTTTAGACAAGAGCTGGTTCACAACAGTATCATGGACTCCAGTACTGCCTGCCATACTCCCTCGTTGTTTGCAGATAGCATCGATTTCATCAAAGATGATGATATGAACACCACTGTTTGCCCCAAGCTGATGAAGAAAAATCAAAATATGTGATTAAAATATTGTCATCCTTATTCTAATAGCTATCATATAGCTGTTTTAAGGAATGCAGAATAAAGCATTTAAGGTTCTAAAGAACCATTCCACTCTAATCATAATAAACAGAACAAGTTTTCAATATGCAATATGCATTTGAAATATGCATATTTTATTTATGGTCATAAATAAAGCATTTATTGTGGACCCATTTCCAACTTTAGTATTCCAGAACAGCTCAATTAACAGTAGACTAATTAATATTATTAACATTACAAAGGGCACTAAAAATATTTTAGGGAATAGAATATTACAATATATACACTCAGAATTTTATGAACTTTTTTTTTAGAGCTAGAAAACCCAATGGGTCATCCTTTTGAAGGTATTTCCTTACCTAAATAGAGAAATAGAACGACATGGATGGGCAAAAAAGCAATGACAACAGTTGTCTGACTTTCCTTGTGGGAAACTGGCAGGGAGCATCATAAATCACAACACATGACTGCAACTAAGTGTGATGCTGCAGCAGTCAGAGCTTTGTAAATACAACTGATGAGAAGATCCTTGAAATTTCAATTATGGTAACAGTAATGAACAGTACTGGTACTACAGTAACAGTAATGGTACTACAATGGCAGTAATGGGGTCAAGATTTTGTACCATTAAGTTAATGGATTTGAGGTTCTTTGATTCGAGCATTTTTGCACTATGATGCATCATTTGGGCTAATGGTGCATCATAGTGCAAACAGAAAGATTACAAACAGACAAGGGAGTTCTGGTAGCATATAAATATAGATATAATCCACTCTAAGGACTCGGGTAAATTACAAAACTCATAGTTACATTGACTGAATTCCATTTCTGGCCAAGTCAACAATTACAAATGCTTAAAGCTATTAGAAAAAGATAAATGTATGCAGTATGAAATATTTATCGGATTGTAATTAGTCAGAACTAATTATAAAGCACAAAGGATTGCAATTCTTTTCTCAAGAAGAATTACTGGTATTTTAGATTTTTGGATTTTCTGAATCTTTGTGTATCATTCTGCTGAATGTTATCAACATTTCAAGTGAATGTTCCTACTGATATATAAAGACAAGTGAGCAAATAACATTTAGAATTTGTTTATTTTACAAATAAAATTATGTAATATTTGACATGGCAGAATGAGAAATTAATTATCTCTTGAGATTTAGTGAAAATCGTTAATTGAAGCCATATTCTTCCTGCAATTGCTGATCAACCTCTCACCCAGAGGTGGTATTCAGCAGGTTCTGACCAGTTCTGGGGAACTGGTAGTGGAAATTTTCAGTAGTTCGGAGAACCAGTAAATACCACCTCTGACTGGCCCCGCCCCCCACTATTCTCTGCCACCTGAATCCCAGCTGATTGGGAAGAAATGGGGATTTTGCAGTAACCTTCCCCTGGAGAGGGATGCGAATGGAGATTTTACAGTATCCTTCTGCTGGAGTGGGGTTGGAATGGAGATTTTACAGTATCCTTCCCCACCACGCACAACCAAGCCATTCCACACCCACCAAGCCATGTCTACAGAACCATAGCAAAAAAATTTGAATCCCACCACTGCTCTCACGTATATGAATTTTAATCCAGTCCTACATTGTGAATGGGCTCAACTCACTATCATTTGATGAGTGTCTAGCATGAACTAATTATTTCAGATCCTCCCCAAAGTTTCTATGGAATCTGTAATTGGGTTTTCTATTTTCTTGTATACCTCCTTTTATGTTTGGGAATATATTTTGCTGCATGACCCATTTGTACTTCAGGAAATGCCTTGATATTATGCAGCAGAGTATCTAATACAACACAACAGTGGTCCACAAGGGCTTGAAGAAATGTTATGATTTAAATCTTAAGTTAAGTTCTGAGGTTCCATAGCCATGGTCCATGGCCACAAAAGGGAATCCATAGTGAAGAAAAGGTTGAGAATTATCACAATAGAGAATTCTTTCTTTCCGATGATGACAAGTCATGCAAGTCTAAGTCACCCTCAAATTACCATCACCACGCTTATAGCTGGCACATATTTAATTATTATTTGGGGGTTTTATGCTGCTGTAATCAATTGACTCTCAGTCAATTACAAAACTTTAATCAACATTAAAAACATCAATATTGGCCAAAACCAATAGTAAAATATCTATAACTTGTCACCTTCACTAAACATGCTCACTAAACATCACTCCTTTGGGAGCAGTAAACTTCCATTCCATCTCTACAGTTCTTATATAGTCAGGGCAGGATGGTCTAGTGCACTAAAAACAAGTATAGGGTTGTCTTCATCTCCGGAACAGAGGAGAGGAACCTTCACTGAAAATACTTGCATCTTCTAGATATTGACATTGTCTCAATAAAGAGACCTGTAGCAACCCTCCCCTCTTGGAGCTCACTGAAGGGGCAGATTAAGTGGTGGGTTGCTCCTGGTTCAGTCTAGTTCTTGCAAATTGGTAGTAACAGCAGTGGGAGGCTCCACCCACCTGGCCGGATGTCATCACGGATGATCTGTGTATGTGCAGAAGCACGCACATTCCCATTGCGAACTGATAGCGCAGGTAAGAAGAACCCACCCCAGGCAGATTGCATGAAACCTATGTCTTATTACATAACTGAAAGTGATAACCAATATCCTGAACAGTGCTTGGAAGCTAAACGCTCCCCGGTACACCTCTTGTAATAAAAATCTTACATGCACAAAGTAAACCAAGATTGCTACTACCCATGTAGTTGCATTCTGGCTCAACTGGAACTACCAGAAGGTCTTCAAGGGCGACCCCATGCAGTGCAATTTCCAAATGTGAGGTGACAATTACTTAAGGAACTATCAATAGACTCCCATCTGTCTGGGGTTTGGTGATACTCTCAAATTTTCAAAATAGTTTTCCAGAATTATAGCCATCAGCAGATTGGGGTGAGGTTGTCTTTTTTTTTTAAGATCGTGATGTTTTTATTGAAATTTTAAATTTATTTTAACTGGAGCATGATGTCCTTCTAGAATCTGTGGTGAGAAGTTCATTGTGATAAAGACTTATGGTTTGTAAGATATATATAAAGGACAGCTGGCCCAAATCAGCTCTGATTGTTAAATGAAATTTTCACATAATTGGCCCTGACTATTCCTTATTTGAACTGACTAAATGGAGCCAAGGGCAGTGGCTTTTTAATAGTGGGCCAGAATGATGGATGCCTTTGTTAATGAAAGAAATGAAGTAAGAATCATCTTCGTTCACTCAGATTCTAGGAATGTTTTAATAATGTTCAATAGGAAAGATTCATAAAATCTAAAAGTGGGCAAACACAGAGCAGTACAATATTTGAGCTTTTTAATATTTAGAAAAGTGACAAGTAAAGGAAGCTTGATAGAGTTATAATAAATGCTATTTATTACCTCCAATAATATCAGACAATATGTCTCTAGATAAAATTATTTGATTAATGGGTTAGATGTGTATCCTGACTTTCTTTGGAGAACATAGTTTCTATAATAGCAATCCTCTGAGGTAAATTAGGCTGAGGGTATATGAAGGGCAGAGAATCACACACTGAATTTTCACAACTAATGATAGATTTCTTTCTCCAATCCTAGTACAGTTCTTTAATTACTATATCACAGTGGTTCCAGATATTGAAAAGCATTTGCTGGAGAATTCTATTGTACCCGTACACTGTTTACTGACTTCTCAGATCAACTAGTTAGTTTCTGTGGGAACAAAAAACAACAGCCCTATCTACAGACTGAATCAACTCTCCTGTCTCAGTCTTCCTCCACTCCATTCTATAGTTAGGGTAGCCAGACACATTGCTACGCTAAATTTCCAAATGAAAAGATTTCTAAAATTGACTGACAGTCATTGGAATAGATCCAAATTCTTTTCCTCCCCTAGAATACCCACATTAACAAAATTGCAATCCCATGAGCTACTACATTTCAAACTGCACATCACAGAAGCTTTTAAAGATAAAATATATCTTTGCCATTTCTTTCACTCATCAGGTCTAGTTATTTTTAACTGGAAAAAAAATAGATCATTTCTGCCCATCTCTACTCAATTTCATTGTTCCATGAGGGGTGGAAAATATGCCATATAATGATGCAATCTCAAGCCACACATTTCTTAATAATAATTATTACATGACATGAAGAAGTTGCCACAAGTTGATCCTATGGTAGTTATCATATGCTCTGCTGATGCTACTACTAGCCTGAATCCTAACCCAAACAGAATACCATGTAATTCTTTTCATGATATTTCTAAATTACCCTTTTTTGTTCTTCTTCAGCATCTGCAAAGAGCTTGCGAATGTTAGCCTCTGATTCTCCAACATATTTGTTAAGGATTTCGGGTCCGTTCACAACTTTTGGCTCCCTGGCATTCAACATTTTGCCAATCTGCCTGGCCATAAGTGTCTTACCACAGCCAGGAGGGCCATATAAGAGGATACCTTTCACATGCTTGCACCCTAAAAAGAAAGAAGAGAAAACACAATCATGAAACTAACACAGAAAATCTTTTTTTGCCTATAACAATAATAAGTGTAAAATAGAGCAGCAATTATTACTTGCTATTTATGCCACAATTTACCAGAAAATTGATAAACATATCATCTTACAAGCTGACTACTCTTAGGCTTTGATCCATAAGTACAATTCAAAATCATAGTTATTATTATTTAAAATTACAGACAGCTTTGGATCAGAACAGAACTTATTCCCACTAGCCCAACAAATCTGCCCATTAGCCATTTTTGGAGACTGCTTTTATCTGCTGAGGGGCAAAGGATGATAATGGTACCCATGCACTGGCTCAGATATAGTACTACCCGTATATGCAATTTTTTCTTGGCAAAGATATGTAAAGCAAATCATAGTGGAGGCTATAAATCTAGTAACTGAAAGGAGTGGAGTGACTAAGTCAAACAGATAGGTACATGACCTTGTTTCTGTAGAAGGAAATCTGAAATTGGAGCTATAAAGTTTCTTCCTGTAATTGTTGGGGAGTTGGGGATGAAACACATGGTAAATATCCCTCTGATTTCAGTAACTCCTCCAGAATAGCTCAGCTCAAGCAGATTAACTCCTTTTTTGTTTCAGTCACACAATTATTTTCTTGTCATAGATTTTTATATTTCTTGAGATATACCCATCATATATGAAATTAATAACTTATTTTGGGATGATTTTCATTTCTTTTCTAAGAAACTTGATGAGTCAAGTTTATTGCTTACAAAGCTATACAGAAACATGCTACTTAAAGGGCTTCTTGGAGGCTTCTGGAAGAAACACATTCTAAATGTGTTTTAGACTGCAAGGAGACATCTTCCTCTTTTCTGTTCTTTTGTAATCTATCCCCTCTATGCTAACTAGGCTAAACAATTCAAGGCTGGAACTGGCTCTACCCCAAAGCTTTTTTTTATTGTGCAACCAAATTTTTAAATCTCATGTTATACACTTACACAGACACACATCAATTCTAGCAGTCACCTCCAAAAATTACTAACTATTATGAGATGAAGAAGACTAATCCTTTCCCTTCCTTCACAATTTTGGTGAACACTTTAAAATTTTCATGGCTCACCTGGTTAATTACTAGGCTCAGAATCTACCAATGTCCTGTATTTTGCCTTTAAAACTACTTTTAACACTTAGTAGCAAAACAATGAGCTGAAATGCAGACATTTTCCAAGTTAATCTTTCCAGCTACCACAATCACCCCAGGCTACAGTGTAAGGAAAATCGGCTGAATGGCATTAACAAAATATGTCAAAATTCAAGATAACATTTTTGTACATAATTAAGATCTAATTTTGACATTGGATGTCAAGGAATACTCTTGACATCCAGTACTCAGTCTAGTAAACTTTTCCTCCATTATTTCTTATGCGTAACTTTCAACTTAATGTATTGAAAGATCAAAACAACATTCAACATAAATCTCTCTGCATAATGGTACAGATTACTGTGTGTAGTGTATACTATCTTACCTCTCCATTCTCAAAGTACTGAAGGACCAGAAAGAAAGCAGGACTATTGTAAAGAGAAGTAAATGCATTTTATATTATATTTATAAAAATAAAGAATTTCTGTGTAACTAAAAGAAATATCTAGAAATGATGGATATATAAGAAAATTATTTCTGAGTAATCTTGTTTCTAAACATTCTCAGTCACCTGAGTCTAGAGAAAATGTACTAAACAGCAACATTGATTAAGATGAGTGAGCCACCTTCTGATGCTAGGTATTACACTTAACTTCTGTATGCATGTGAGAAAACAGCAGCAGGTGAGAAGATGAAGAAAAGTGGATAGGGCCATATTACAAACAGAATGGCTAGGATTTTCCAGTTTTTCCAATACTTAGGGAAGGCAATAAGTTTTTTTGGTTTGTTTGTTCTTTTATGTGTAATACAAGGCTTCATGCATTACCCCGATTACTGTAACAAAGGAGTATATAAAACACAAACATAAAAATGTTTATGTATTAGGGTATGAAAATAAACTTACTGGCAGACAAGTAAAGGGAAGCATTGTCAAAAGGGCTAACTTTATTTCTGGCAATCAAGATTTGGGAGCTTTCTGAAGATGAAGATATTTTAATGTTTTAATCTTATATTATTTTATTCTGAATTTCTGGTATTGTAAGCAGCCCAGAATCATTTGATAGAAAAATAGGTAATATATAAATTGAATAAATAAGATGAATTACCGTATTTTCCGGCGTATAAGACGACTGGGCGTATAAGACAACCCTCCTCAGAGCCATTTAAGGCTCGTCTGCCTGGTTACAGGAGAATGAGACCCGGTGTATAAGACGACCCCCGACTTTTGAGAAGATTTTTGTGTGTTAGAAAGTAGTCTTATACGCAGGAAAATACAGTAATAGAATCATATTGTACCAAGTTTCTGAATTTTAGCTCAGGTGGGCTTTCAAGTTGGAAAGGCAATAACATTTTAAGATGGGCTGAGTCATAGCCAATAATGGCTATGACTCAGACTGTTGACATTTGTAATTTTTTCTAATGCATCTGCTTTGCCATTACCCTGATGGGGAGCTGGATAGAGAAAAATTTATTAGTCAACTCTTTGGTATTTGAGAGAGACAGATAGAAAAGCAAACACTCAGTGCAAATGGGGGGAAGGAAAAAAAATAGTGGAGGTGAAAGACTAATTATACATATGAACCAGCAAGGTGGTGATAAATTAAAAGTGATCCTTGTCAAATTAGTGTCAAAGAAGAACCTGTTAATTCAGCATATAGGGAACACGATCTCTTGTGTAGCCAAAAATCAGTGAGGTGGGATTTGAATGATGAGTGATGCCAGAAAAGGGGAATCCCATTTTGCTGAGATGAGAGAGGCTACAAAAAAGCTATGAACAAGTCAGAACAGATTTTGTACAAACAAGTTTAGGGAATTTCTGTTGCCAGGCAAGCCAGTGAATGTAATCCCTTGATGCTGTACACTAGCCTCTTACTGCAAAGGCAACAAGGTAAAAGGGATACACCCAAAATCTCATCTACTTGAGGTATGCCATTATCAAGCATCTGCATGTAACTAGAATGACTGTGATGCACAATACACATAGATATATTAACTTTCATTTGATTGTGATACCCAAAAGTAATTCTTAAGGGCTTATGCACACTAATCCTCTCTGATAACAATAATTTACTCTGGCAGAAACTTCAATGCTACAGGACTTTAGTAAAGAGGAAACTGACTTGGCAGAAAACAAAACTTTTCTTTTTAGTGCTAAAGATACTGTTAACAATAAACCATTGCTGTAAGAGCACAAATAAGATTTGCAACTTGATGTTCACCAGATGTTTCATACTACAACTTTCACAGTCCTATACTACTAGGCAGATTGATTAGGATTGAAATGCAAAACCCCTGAAGAATACCAGATTACTATTCCAATATTAGATTCTTAGGGCTGTTACTTTACAGAGTGGTCCACATATTCAGTTCTATTCCTCGGTAGCTATAGCTCTTATAAATAGGGATGTGCTAGTGAACTTGTCAAACATATGCTACTTTGCTTATGCACATTTCCCAATTTGTATAGGTGGTCTTGCTATCCCCTTGTGAATGCAAATAAGAAATATGAAATTATTAAAGGTTCCTTTGAAGTTAATGTATCTACTTAGAGGAGTTTGCCTATAAACCTGTACAGTTTAGATGTGGCCTTGCTTCAGATTCCGTAACTTCTGTTATAGATCTGCCATCCTTTTTGCAAAGGAAAGGTTCTTGATTTTTTCCTTGATTAAAAATGCAAAAAAAAAAAACCCCTCAAAACCCTTCAAAATTACTCAAATGGCTCTGGTCCCTTCATCCTCATGAGACATCGTGTGGAGCTTCACAATTAATAAGTTACACAGCAATTTAGCAAGCACTGGTGAAGAATATCTGATCAATATTTTTATTTTCTAATTTTTATTTTCAAATTCTCCTATACCTAATATTTATTTTATTTTGTGTGTGCCTTTTGATTCCTGATGACTGCATGGACTAGTTCCTGCATTTTTCTTGGCAAGGTTTTCAGAAGAGATTTGACATTGCCCTTCCTAGGGCTGAAAGAGGGTAACTGTCTCAAAGACTCCCAGCTTGAGTTATGTGTAAAATGAGAATAATACTCATAGTCTCCTGTTTTCTAGTCTGGCACACTAATCCCTACACCAAACTAGCATTCTTTTACCTACGTATTTACATTTTTTTCTAATGGCCCTCAGACAGTGTACATTTTTCCAGTGCATTTAATTTCCTTGAAATTTCTGAAACTCTTAACACATGTCTTACATATAGCTTTTTGAAAAAACATAATTATAAATTATGTTAAATAACCTGTCCCCACTTGGTTCCTCTAATAGTTTTAGTTATAGATTACCACTTCCATATCAGTTGAGATTCAAAATATATCATACCAGAAATTTAATGAAAGCCTTTCATATAATTCTTACTATAAACTTTCCAAGGTATTGTCTTAATTTGTAGAATATAAAAGATTAAAATTAAGCCTGGCATCAATTTTAATTCTGAAGAGAGTAAATTTAAGCATTTAGGAAAAGGGTGCTGCTGGCAGCTAAGCAATAAATGTATAATTCTCTGGGAGTTGTCAATTTCTGCTACAGTTTTTGAAACAGACTAATTGCAAAACTAATGTCCATCAAATCAAGAGATCTGAGGAAAAATATTTTTCTACTCTCTTATCCTTGATCTCTGGCCATTATGTATAACTTTCTTCTGAAATAGTGATAAGGATAACCTACCAATATTACAAGTTTCTGTTTTATTGGCCGGGGAACTGAATAATAAAAGCCCCTGTAGTCTTCCAGCCTTAAGGACAATGGCACTGCTATTCAGAAATTTCAGAAATGATAGCACAAACCAGATGAGATAACCTAGCAGACCATATGCATGTTCAAGACTGTCAGTGTATAAGAGTTCATGAATTGGAATAGACATGGCAACAGGGGTGATGGGGAATGGGGAATGTTTGGTGACTCAGATAGTTTGGAACCTGGGCGTGGCTTAGCTTGACTGTTATGTATATAAGAATTGGTTTGTCTTTGCATTATTGCTTCTGTGCTTCTGGATCCTGAGTTCTGATTCTGGTTTCTTCATGTATTGCATACATGCATCATGCTTAATATTACTGTATATAAAGAAGTTTCTTTTATACATGAATCCTGCTGACTTATTTACTTGTGTACTGGTTAGATTGCTGCAAACTTTAACAAAGACATGCAGCCAAATCCCCAAATCCTACTTCATCTCATAATTTATTACAGAATGGGGAATATGCACTGAAAATAAATGTTTTGAAGCCATTCTTGACAAAGCAATACGAATTGATAAAGCTGCCACATATGAAATCAAGTTATCCTAAATGGATATGGCACTTTGTAATTAATAATTCTAATGGAAGCAAGCCATGGGGGTAACTACACTAGGTCTCTAAATATGGGAAAGTCCACCTGAGGCCTAACAGTATTAATGGACCTATTCCCTCCCCCTCCATAAAGTTGCCTAACCCCCTTTTAAAATTAAAACTGTTCATTATTGCAAAGAACCATATTTCATCTGCTCTGAATCTACCAGTTATCAGAGGGCTGCCCAGAATTTAGTATTTACATCAGCAAGGGTAAAAGTCAGTAGAGCTGATTGGCAGGAACTGCAGGAGCTGGAGATGCCACAGATTAAACCTGGGACCTTCTCTATACAAAGCACACACTTTACAGCTGAGCCCTCCCCCACACTTTCACCTCTTTGCACCCAATAGCGGTCTCTGTACAAAATGTCCCCACCTGGCCAACATGGAAGACTCTGAAAACATGAAGACAGGCCTCCTTTCAAATAGACAGGTGATGACAAACTTCAAAATGAAGCTACTCTGTATCTCTTCTAGCACTGGAGCAAAACCTGCATTTACATCTTATCTCTCTTCTGAGAGAAAAGCAGGCAGTGTATCCAAATGTCAGCATTGTTAACAGACAGCTTTTAAAACTCAGCCTCTTCCTTAAGTTAGGTGTATCTAAATGCCTCTGCTTACCATCATTTGCTGATCAAAGGTCACTCCTTAAACAGGGCATCAGTTTTTAATTATTTGCTCACCCACTTGTAACACACAATTCACATGGGAAACTATGCCCATCAAAATAACAGAAAAAGATATTACAAGGTCCAAAGACAATGTTGTCAGTATGCCATTCTCAGTAGTTTGACATTTGATACAAATTAAAAGGAGATAACCCAATCATTAAGCTAGTTTGCAAATGCCAGTCTGAAATGCCATTCACGGGATTATTTGTTTTGCTTTAGCTCCCAATATCCATTCACTCAAACTGCCACATTTCTCATATTGTTCAGTGCATGGCTAAGTGACACTTGTATAACAGAAATAAACCACATTGGGGAAAGAATGTTAACACACAATTATTAGGCACAATAACTTGGCTTGTTAAGGACAATGGGATGCATAGTTAAAACAACAGGCCTAGAAAGCTGTAAATTTAGGACAGCTGCTTTAATAGGTTATCTTACAGAAGTCACAGATATTTACATGGAGAAGAGTGAGAGAGAGAGAGCCAAGAAATTTTAGAATTCAAATAGCAACATTTCTATAATATCTTACAGAGTTTCATAAGCAAAAGGTGATATGTTTGAAGATTATACTTCAAATATCAATTGTGAAATACAAGAAAGGACAAATTGGAGATGAGAATATTGTATCAAATGTTAGCAAATGTACTTTCCATATTTAGGCATAACTGCAAGTGGGAATTAAAATGAAAAGTTACATAAGTTGCATAATTAAGGAAACTATTGTCCAGACTGAAAGTCCCAAATGCTTATACCAACACATGATATGTGTGGTGAAAATATACTGAAACTCAGTGAAAATGACAGTATTAGAGAAGTATTAAAAAATTCCTGTAACCATTTTTGTAATCAAGTTCTAGAGATTTCTGGCTTTCTTATATCACTCATATCCAATGATAAGAGTCAGAGCAAGTAAACTTATTCTAAAGCAGATAAGATAATAGCTAAATGCATAGTGGCTCTTTCTAGTGATTACAAAGTGTCTAAGCATAATATCTATTGGCCTCCAGTGCTACAGTAAAACCAAGACCACCTGCAGGAAAAATGACAATGAAAGAAGATGAATTGGAACCAATAGACCCTCTAGGATTTATGCAAACTGGAGAACAATTATCTCTTCTGATGGAATGCAAACAAAAAGAAAATCAGATTAAAGCAAGAATTCCTAATGCGTATTGAGAAAAGCCCTGGGCTAAAAATAAAAATTGCACATATTTAAACATAACTTGAGCCCAAAAGTGGGACTGAGAGCTTGCTTTTTATTATTATTATTTAACTACATTTCATTTACTGTAATTTTAGGCTTTTAGCAAAATCACAGCCGCAGAGGAGACACACCAGCAGCCTAACTTTCTAAGAGTTTGAAATGAGAAGGCAGCCCAAAACGTGCTTGAAGATTACAGGATAGGCCACCAGCATTGATGGGTTACAGCTCACTTACTTTCAGCCATCAAAATTTAAATTTTATATTATTGATCTGCAATATATTGATTATTGATATTATTGATCTGCAATTGCTAGCAATTTTCTATAGCTTTTAAAAATCTAGCACGGATATTTATTGTAAAATACAGAGCTATAAATCTAGTGTTATTTTTTTGTCATACACGTCTTTGATACACACATGTCCATTCTATTTTGAAGTTGATTACAATATCTACCCATCAGGCATTGCTTTCATTAACTCAGGTTTATGGTGTGGCAGTATTTATTAACATTCCTAGAAACTGCAGTTATGGAAAACACTTCTGAGTATTATGTGAAGATCCTTATTTCCTTAAATAGTTAGATCAGTGAAATGATACTTAAAGCCCTTAATTCGCAAATATTCAAGATTATGTGTGAATAAATAAAAAATTGCAATGAAATTCACATGATCTGGGAAATGATCATGTTGGCATTTGGGAAGAGGAGTCAACGCAGCTTCTTCACTGTAACAAAATGGTTCCTTCACCTTTCATACTGTATTTTTGAATAGTTACTATTTACTTCAAAGGTAGATTAGATGATCTCAGGCAGCGGTGAAATCCACTTACCGCTACCAGTTCAGGAACGGGAGTGCACAGGACATGTACGCTATGTGGACAAGCCTCTTCTGCGCATGCACAGAGCCTTCTGCACATGCACAGAGGGTCAAAAATGGACATAATGACGTCCTGGGGGGTGGGTGGAGCCTCCTGCTGCCGGTGCTACTGGTTCGCTCAAGCCAGATAGATGCGGCCGAATTTCACAGCTGATCTCAGGGTGAAAGTTACTTCCAATTTCTACCAGTCGACATCTATGGGCTCACACTAGGCATGTCTTTGTGGATTCAGCAGAGTGTAGTTGATTTATATTCCGTTTTTTCCCCCAGTTCATTTTACAAATGGAAGAGTTATAGAACCCCTATTCTGAAGCAAACTGTAATACAGATGATCAATCCCGCCAGGCTATACAGCTGGCACATTTATCATTTTTCATTTGTGAGGCAAAAGAACAGAGAAAGGAAAACACACAGAGAGAAAAGAACTTCTCCTGCTATACACAGACTTCAATTTTTTTTTTCTTTTCCCCTCATGAATTATTATGGTAAACCTGAACAGATGTCAACCTGGCATTTGAGCTCTGAAATATAGTTGGAAAAGCAAGTTATAACTAATGCAAAGAAAAAGGATGGGTGTCAGGAAGCAGCCTTTTTCTTCAAATTTCAGATAAGCTTCTCTTGCCTAAGGGAGGGGCCTGTCGAAAAGAAAATGGAACTGGAATGGGAAGCTTTGCTTACTAAAAAGCAACTTCTCTATTTGAAAAAGACTGTCAGGGGAAACAAGCATTTAGGCTATAAGAGACTTATAAGAGACCCGATCATCTTCTGTCAGGAAGTCACAAGTTTGCTGACTTCTAAAAAATTAACTGAGTCCGTGGTCAACAGAAATTTAAGAAGTGTGAATTGGTTGAGGTAGAACAACTCCATGAGACAAGCAATGGCTGCCCACTGTATCTCTGCCATATCTTGTATTTTTCCCCTTCCATTCTATAATTTTTGGAAGACTGCCTGGACGAGTCTGTGCAGTTTTCTTGGCAAGATTTTTCAGTAGTTTACTCATTGCCTCTTTCTTAGGGCTGAGAGAAAGTCATTGGCCCAAGGTTACCAAGCTGGCCTTGTGCCCGGGGCAGAACTAGAACTCATGGCCTCCTAAATTCTAGCCTGATGCCTTAACCACTACACCAAACTGGCTCCCCCCATGTTCTTTACTGCATTTTAATTAAGAAGTATGCTTGAATCATCAGACGTTTAAGCTGGCAGAATAGTCAATCTAGAAACTGTCCTAGAAACAGTAAAAATGGTATAATTTTCAACTTGTCAGTTGAATTGTTTTGTAGGAAAGAACAGTTTGTCCAATCCTGTCCATTTCCCTAGATTGACTTGAAAGTGATTAAAATATCATAGGAGGAGCCTTTTAAGTCTTCACTTCAGCTAAGTGAAATTTCTAATTCTTACCACAGAAGCACTTCAAAGTTAAGCAAACTTTGAATTGGCTATGTTGGCAGACTGAATGTGTTTCAATGCTTTAGAGCAGGGGTCCCAAACCTCAGTCCATGGACCGGCACCGGGCCACAGCATGCCAAAAACTGGGCCATGCAACAAGCGAAACATGCGGGATGCAGGCTGTGCACAAAACCATACTCCCTCGTCTGCAGAAAAACCTCTCTCAATGGAACCAGTCCCTGGTGCCCAAAAGGTTGGAGGCCGTTGCTTTAGAGTACCTGTTGATTGTGCAATGAGCATTCTATCATCCACCCAGCTATTTTTATTGACCTTACCTAGCTTAAAGCTGTGGGAAAATTGTATTTTAGTTTTCTTATCTCACAAATCTTTTATGCATTTCTTGCTATGACAGTTTTTATATTTCATTTTTCTCAATCCATATTTTTGTCCTTGCATTGGCCCTTATTGTGTTTTTTGGGGCACTGGGATGTGCACTGGGGTCATATAATATCATAACATCTACTCATGTTTATGTTTGATACAAACCCATTTGTTCCACAATCTCAGGTGGGAATACTCGAGAGGCAAACGCCCTTCGGAATATGTCAGAAAATTCTTTATCAAGGCCTCCAATACCCATCTTCTCAAAATTCCAATCAGGATTGATAATAGATTGACGGTTTTCCCGAGTTTTGGATTTGCCTGCAGAAAAAAGAGCAAATTCAAGACCAATAGTTTTAATCAGAACTGTTATAGATGGCGATAAATTTCAAATATACTATTACATATGCCTGATGCATAGAACAGTTTATTAAGAACATGAGCTAAGCATTATTTCAAACCCATTTAGTTAAGAATAGACTGAAAGAATGCAGATATCTTCACTATAATAGAAAATATTGTCCTTGTCTAAAATGTGTTTGGATGTATACACTCCAACAAAATATACACATATCTTTCAGACTTAACAAGAATTTAGTTAGCCAAGCTTTCATTCCCATATTTTCTCATGTTTTAATAAATAATGTATATATGTATAGATTCCATGCAAACAGAAAGCACTATTTTAAATTGGATAGTTAAAAGATTTTGCTCTGCTTTTTTACAAGTAAAGTATATAATAAGATATAATAAGTCACAGAACCATATAATAATAATCACAGAGACTGCACTATTTCTTATATTTTTTAATTGGGATACTCCAGTACACCATGCTGAACTTTTGACATTTGCTCATGACATGATAAATTATGAAAGATTATTGAAATACATGAAAATCCTACTTTTCTTTTTGTTTAGGAGAACCAATTTTCTAGATTTCAAAGAAATCTAGGGAAATATGTTTGAAAACACTGCAGAGCACTGTAGTCATCTAAGCAATTGTGTTTTCCATCCTTCTAGCAGTTTTCCTCTAAGAATAATATTCTAATGATGCTAAACTAGAAATCTGTCCATGATTAACTTGAGGTTGAAGCAGAAACAAAGAATGTTCTCTCTCTCTCTCTCTCTTCTCTCTCTCCCCCTCTCCCTCCCTCTCTTTATCTATCTTTCATATTTCTTATCCACCCATCTCCCTCAGAGAGGAACTTTGGTTCATGTATCATACACTTTGGCATAAGGAGATGACAGAGAGGCACAATAAGTTTATAATAGGAATAACACCCTTATTTTTTTTGCAAGTGCAGGAGATTCCATCAGCAATTTGTTTGAATAATGACTTAATTAATCTGAAATAGCAATTAGTAACAGCCAACAATCTGAATGAAGTTTATAAATTAATATTATCACCCAAGGTTAATGTTAAGAAATTAGAAAAGGGTAAAAATATATTTTTCTCAATGCATGAAAGTGGTGGTGGTAAGGAGGATATATTTAGCTGCTATGTATTAAAGGGCTATTATATCTAATCATTCTATCCATAAATCATTCTAATTAGCACACAGATAGTTACTTATATATTTCTACACAGGATACATAGTAGTTATTGGTAAACTAGATCCTGCCCATCATTTCATCAGTTCATTCTGAAAACAAATTAGAATTAAAAATCAGTCTCACAATTTTCTTAATACTAAAAGGGAAAGAAGAAATTTTTAAAAACATACTAATGGCTGCAATAATATGCATCATCTTATGTATGCATGTTTACTGTTGCAGAAGCTTCCATAACACTAAATTCTTTCCTGCAATAATCTCACATGATAACTCTTCTGGAGTCCAGAAATGTGCTTTAAACTAAGTTCAGCCCCTTCACACAAATATCTATTTTCTTAATTTGAGCAAAATAATTGAAGATAAGATAGAACATTGTTTCTACAACACTTGGGAATCAGGAATGTTGGCTGGCCTGTTACGAATGGCACAGAGTTCTAACAATTCAGTCCCAGCTAATGTACTCTCCTTTCTGCCTTCCATTACATTTCTACCTTGAAAAGCCAATCTAGCAGGTCTATAATTTGTAAGGTACATCACCTAGGGAGTTAATGCTGGTGTAATTCAGTCTCCTTGAACTTGGGGGTCTATTTTAAGGTGTGGACTTCACCTCCCAGAATTTTTCAGTTAACACTGAGAATCCTGGGAATTGAGTTCTACACTATTTATATAGCAAAGTCTGCCAAGCTTTTTAAAGAATATTTTTATTATATTCTCACAAAAGAACAGATAAATGACTCAGACCAGGCCTTGGAATTTAGGGGAAATAAAGGATTAAAAGTAAAAAAGAGTTGACATGAGTCCAAGTAAGAGTGAAGGAAAAGTAGGTAAGAAATAAGGGGAAGAAAGCAAATCTACAGCCAAAAGGGCTAATTACAGAAGGGGTTTGAAAAATGTACTGGTACTGAGATCTAGAACACCTGAATGCTTTGGACAGTTGTGCTGAGGACAGATGGAGTCTGACAAAATCCATTTTAGGAGTTCACATGTACATTACATCCCTGTTTTCTGGTCTGTTTTCTGGCTGTTTTTGGGGCAGTTTTCCGGCCATTTGTCAAGAACAACCTGAAAATGGCTTGAAAAAATGACCAAAAACCAGCATGTTTTTTGGGCCGTTTTCAGGCCGTTTTCTGGCACTCTGGAACCATGAAGACCAGCTGGCCAGCATGTGCCGGAAACCAGAAGAGCAGCTGGTGATGGTGCACATGACCACACACATATTCTTCCTATTTCATACGCTGTATTTTGGCATCTATTTTCTTGAATGCTGGCCCCTGACACGTTAGTTTCTCCAAAAGGTCTTAAGAAGGAGTGAAACAAAAACTCTGAAACAAGAACATAATTTTGTTATTATGGGCAACATATTGTAGAAGTGGTACCCTATAACCATTGTCAGAAGATCTAGATAGCAATGGCTTTAGGGTCAAGAGAAAAAAAAGTGCTGAATGAATGGTCAATTTGCAGGCTGCAAGAATTTGAACAACAGAAAAGTGGAAACAAGAATGAGAAGGAATAAAGAAAATAATGGGAGAAGTACAAGACCATAGATAGGGCTTTGGTTATGAGGGGCTGTATAAATTGACAGAAAGGAAAGTACAGAGGCTTGAAGCCATACATCCAGGAATCAAAGGTGTGGGGATGGGTGGGGATGGAGGGACAGAAGGATTATGTCTTTACTTTAGTCTAGATTCTGAAAAAAAAAAGTTCAGTGCTATCACGCTTGTCTATGAAAGAGGTGCAGGGAGGTCATAAAGGAATTAAGGCAAATGGTTAACTTTTAAGTTGCAGGGCTCTAGTATTTTATGTTATTTCCAAGGAAGCAGCAAAATTAACCACTCAGCTTTTCCATTTTATTTTTCTTATTCGATACTGCCACATCCTGGCCATAAGTGGTATTTGAAACTGACAGCAAAATAATTGCGGTTTTTCTTTCATTCCGCAATACATTTTTTATTAACCATCAAATCCCTCAAGCATTCTCTAATCTAAAAAAGTGGTTTTAACATAGCAAATTCAAACATAATTAGTAGAACTAGCAAAGCAATGCATGTTTCTGCTAAATTAAGTAGATTATTTTCAAAAATATACCACAAATTGATTTAAAACACAAGGTTATCATAAAATGTATCATTTATCATGCTATATAACATACAACATGTAATCATAAAAACATTTGTAGATTGTTCCCAGACTCTGATAAAATCCTTCAAAGGAAGTCTCTGTCAACCTAAAATATCAGATTAGTGGCATATCTATATTATCAGCTTTTTATCCTAGGCATGGCATACTGCATATAATAAATCCAGAGGTTAGAGAAAGAAGAATTTCCCACATCCAAATGAAAATAAAATAAAATGTAGAAAATCCCTCATTTTTCAATCAGTTTCTATGAAATGACTTTCCCGGGGGTCATCAGTGATGCAGATTTTTGTCATCTGAAAAAGCAGCAGAGAAAAGAACTGTCTATCCAAAATGTGATATAAAGGTTAAGGAGTTAGACCAAGACCTTAGAAAGCTAGATTCTTCATTCATCAAGGCAGACTCACTGATCTAGGGCAATCATTGTTTCTCAGCCCACCCATCCATAATGGCTTTGCAGGGAAGACAAGATTAGAAGAGTACTATACATGCCATCTTGAGATAAAAAGTGAGATATGCACAGATCATAAGCATCATTGTCATGGATTCTAAGAAATTCCCTTCAGAATGGAATACAATTCTACATGATCAATACAATAGAGAGGCTGTACAAGAACAATTGGCAGCACCAATATACAGCTCAGTATATCTGTGAAGAAATATATATATATAACAAATGCATTTTAGTATACTTCTCATTGTGTATTTGTTTTTGCCAACTTTCCTCCTAATGCATCTCTTTAATATGCACATTTTTAGATATTCTTAGTATATTTACTGGAAAGGAGTACATTTCTAAAAGGCAGTTTAAAAATAAAATAAATGTATTTAACCACCATTCACTTTACATATCAATTCAAAGGAGCATGACTAAAGTAGATTTACTTAAAAATGTAAGCCAACA
The DNA here is from genome assembly GCA_038048745.1 of Coluber constrictor foxii. NCBI lineage: Eukaryota > Metazoa > Chordata > Lepidosauria > Squamata > Colubridae > Coluber > Coluber constrictor. The sequence continues at coordinate 81,819,109 of CM075961.1, forward strand.
AAGGTATCTAAAATTTGTAAATGCCAATGAAAAGTAACTGGTTCACATTCTCATGATCTTCTTTGATTATTAAGTGGATGAATCTCTCCTTATATTTCTGGCTATTGAAATTTTTTCCATGCTTCTTTTAAAGGCTCAAAAACTGCAATTTTCCTTTGAATCTAGTTATTACCAACTCTTTCTATATTCTTGTTTTTCTTAAACCAAGATGTCATTAGTACCTTTGGTTAAAGAACAGTGTCTTCAGGAAACTGAAGCATTTGACATCTGTTGGTCAGAAAAGATGAAGTATACTTCTACTACTATGACTAAGCCTATATAAATGGGGAGACAGACTAATTAAAAACTGATTAATAACTTTTGTGACTTCTGGTTGGAATCCAAAACTATTTCTCATCATTAGACTTACCAATAAGAGTGAGAGAAGAACTCTCAGCCTTCTCAAATGCAACTTGACTATTTCCCACAACAAGACCAATTTCAATCTGAGCATGGAAACAAAATACACAAATAAAAGCCTTTAGGAATAATGACATTTTCAATATTTCCCACTGAGATGCAGAAGGCAAGAAACAAATTGGCCAACAGAAGAATATAAAGTTATTTTAATCTGACTGGCATTCTGCCTTCACGCTATTTTCAGCAGCATATTCAAAGGAGGCTAATTCGTGATTATCTGCTCCCTGCTCAATCTATGAAAACAGGAAGAGGATCAGGCATCTAAGGTTCTAGAAAGGAAAACAGCTGCCAGCACAGAAGGTGGATGCAGAAAATACCATCACTCAAACTGGGAAATGACACAAGTGGGAACAGAATAGTTCTAATATAAGAACAAAGATAATAATGTAAACAAAGTTTGCCATATTTATATATGACAAACTAATTTAATGAGGGATAATGTTACCTTAAAACATTAGACACTCCCATGAGATACATTTGGCACTTAGGATTATATCTCTATTTCTAGAAGTTTTGTTGAGCTATATGCTGTTTCTTAAAGTGTTTATTTTCTGTATTATTTCTTCAACTTCCCAAGGTTGGTTTGATTTTCACTGATTATGAAATTCTCTTAGTCTAAGAACTAGGATTGTGACAGTTTTGCATGGTTCATTTTATGAAAAATTAATGTTAATTCACCAAATAATAGAAATACAATGCTTTTTCCCATTTAAAAATCAAGTAATTACTTTATTTGGGGATGTACCTTTTGTTTAAACTTCAAACAATTTCAGAGACATGGTGATGACATCCCCGAATCAGGAGGATCTGAAATCTGCAGTCCATTTTAAATCTTTTGGGAGGGAAGGGGTGTTTCTTAACATGCCAGCTTGTTTTCAAGAAAATCAAGTTCTCAGACTGCAATTTTTCTGCCAAATTTCAAGAGATGTGGTCTTGGAGAATGCTAGGAACCCCTCAAGTTGCTGCTTGCTCAATCAAATGAGATATTCAGATACAATTAATACAAGATTGGCCAAAGTGCCTCCAAAAAGACCACAAAGAGTGCACTTTCCCAAATTCTGGAGCTTGAAAGTTCAGCTACCATTTTTCATGTCATGATCTTTGTCTTAAGATCATGTGTATGTACATACATATACAATTATGCAACTTACCTTCTGTTTTTTACTTGTGGCAGAATCTCCTTTAAGAATACTAGGATCCATAGCTTCAATGTCCTTGACCAATAAGCCAAAAAGTTTGTCATTAAAGTTAAATACAAGCTGCAGGAGTAAAGAAAAATACAGATTAAGATAATATAATAGGATAGATAACTAATGTTCCACATACAAAATTGAGTGATATGGTTTATCCTAGTTATCAGAAAATGGTACATGCTATGAAGATCAAGGCCTCTGCCGATCTGCAAATTTTAGAGCAGAAGTACAGGTAGTCCTTGACTTACAACAGTTCATTTAGTAACCATTCAAAATTATAACAGCACTGAAAAAAGTGGTTTATGACAATTTTTCACACTTACAACCACTGCATAGTCACGTGAACAAAATTCAAATGTTGGCAACGGACTCATATTTATGACAGATGCAGTGTCCCTGGGTCATGTAATTCCCTTTTGGGAGCTTCTTACAAAGTCAATGGGGAAGTGAGATTTCCTTAACAAACATGTTACTAACTTAACAACTGCAGTGATTCAATTAATAACAATGGCACAAAAGGTCGGAAAATGGGGCAAAATTCATTTAGCAATAAAAAATTTGGGCTTGATTGTGGTTGTAAATCAAAGACTACTTCTATAAATTGAACTACTAAAAAATCATGTCCCCGAGTAAAAGTCTCTTCATGTCTCCTTTAATCACCATCAGCTTTTATCTTATTTTTATTTTTTATCATCATCATCATCATCATCATCATCATTATTATTATTACTATTATTGGTTAATCTTTAGTGAGATTCACAGACTTTGAGGCTGGTTAATAGCTCAGCAGCTCGAGTCCTAACCAAGGACCTAGGAACTGTTAAGGTACTGTCGGAGGATGTAAGCTGTTCCGAGTAAAGTGGTTTTTTGTAGAGTCAAAATGTCCAAGTCCGGTAAATTTAGAATTTCTAAATAGTGGGGTAGCCCTTTGGGTATTGCTCCAAGGGCTCCAATTACAATTTTTCCACAGTCGCTCAACTTCAATTTGCAAGTCCTGGTACTTTGTGATTTTTTTCTTGCTGCTTATCTTCAATCCGTGCATCCCCAGGTATTGCAATGTCAATGAACCATACTTTTTTCTTTTCAACTACTGTTATGTCAGGTGTGTTGTGGACCAAGTGCCTGTCAGTCTGAATCCTAAAGTCCCACAAGATCTTGAGTTTCTCATTCTCTAAAACTTTCTCAACCTAATGTTCCTAGTGGTTTTTGCTGTACTCAAATCCAAACTTCTGGCACAATTTCCAGTGAATGATCTTAGCAACACGGTCATGGCGTTGTAGGTAATCAGTTTGTGAAATTTTGCTGCACCCACTGATCAGGTGGTCGACTGTCTTATCTTTCTCACTGCAGAGGCGGCATTTGCTGTTGGTGGTAACATGTTGAATTTTTGCCTTCATGCAGTTTGTGGCTAGGGCTTGTTCTTAAGCTGCCAAAATAAAGCTTTCTGTTTCTTTTTTCAGTACTCCTGATCTTAACCAGTTCCAAGTTAGTTTCTGGTCACCTTTGCCTTCAATACTTTTCAAGTATTGGCCATGCAGAGCTTTGCTTTTCCAATTTTCAGCTTGCTGCTCAATTACTTCTTTCTTATATTCTATTTTTGTTTTAGTTGTCTTTAAAAGGCCTCCTTTATTTACTTAATCATTGGTTCTTCACTTTTCTGGATGTAATCATTCAAGCTGTGTTTTTCTTCTTCCACAGCCTGCTTTACTTGTAGGAGTCCTCAACCACCCTCTGCTCTTGGTAAATATAATTGGTCAACATCACTTTTAGGGTGCAAGACATGATTCATTGTCATAAACGTCCTTGTTTTTCTGTCAAAATTGTCTAACTCCATCTGGGTCCAGTTAATTAATCCTGCAGAGTATCGAATCACAGGTATAGCCCGGATATTTATGGCTTTTATGATGTTTCCTCCACGCAATTTGGACATTAATATCTTACGAATTCACCGAATGCATTTGGCGGAAGTTAATTCCTTGACTTTATTATGCATTAAGTCAGAGGCTTCTAAAATCCCCAAGTACTTGTAGCCTTCTTCTGATTTTACTGCCTTTATCATTTCTTCATTCTCTAGTTCTAGTACATCCTCTTCTATGATCTTGCCTGCTTTGGTTACTATTGTTGCACATCTGTCAATTCCAAACTGCATACCAATGTCTTGGCTGAATTATTTTGTGTTTTCAATTAATAAATTCAGTTCAGCTTTTGTTTTACCAAACAGCTTCAAATCATCCATGTACATCAAGTGCGAAATTTTCAGTCCTTTCTTTGCAAGTTCGTATCCACAGTTCATCTTCAAAATGATTGTCAGTGGTAGCATTGAGAGTACAAAAAGTAGGAGTGAAAGGGAATCGCCCTGGAAAATGCCTTGTTTAATTTCAACTTCACCCAGTTCTTCTTCATTAGCCATAAGTTTTGTTTTCCAGAGGTTCATTGGAGATTCAATGAATTTTTGTATGTTGCTGCTGATGCCAAAGATTTCTAGGCATTTCTTGATCCAGCTACGGGGAACTGAATCAAACGCTTTCTTATAGTCTATCCAAGCCATGAACAGGTTGGTTCGTCTTTTCTTTGAGTATTTTAGGATTAGCTTGTCAATCAGCAATTGATCCTTTTTTCCTCTTGAATTTTTGCAGCATCCTTTCTGTTCTACAGGAAGCAAGTTATTTCTTTCCAGGTATCCATAGATTTGGTTTACAATGATATCAGTAAGAAGCTTGTGTGCTGTTGGCAAACAGGTGATTGGCCTATAGTTTCCAGGGTCCTTTCCTTTTTCTTTATCTTTTTGGATCAAAAATGTCCTTCCAGTTGTCATCCATTCATTTTCAGGTGTTTTTAGTATCTGGTTCATCTGGGTTGCCAATCTTTTGTGCACACTTGTAAGTGCCTTTAACCAGCCATGCACTCATCTGGTCCAGGTACACTCCAGTTCTTCACTTTTCTTGACTGTCTTTGCACCATTGCTTTTATTATTTTCACGCCTTCCATTTTATGCACTTTAATAGAGTCTTCAACCTGTTTGATCCATTTTGCATTTCTGTTGTGCTTGTTGTTGTTTTCCCACAAATTCTTCCAGAATTTCAGAGCTTTCTCTTTATCAGGCTTTTCATTTGTTGTTACTCTGTCTCCATTTTCTAAGTTCTTATAAAACTGGTGCTGATTTGCTCTGAACTGTGAGTTTTCCTTGAGCTGAGTTACTCAGTTTTCATACCTTTTAATCTTTTCAGCGATGGCAACAACCCTCTGCTTCAGCTCTTCAATTACTACCGCAATCTCCTTATTCCTCAGATCGTATCTTGCTTCCAGGCTGCTTTTGACCTGCTTGTTCTTTAGCTTGCTTTAAGTTCTTCAAGTCGCTCAAATCTCCACGTAATTTTTTGATCTTCAATTCTAACCGAATTTTTCACTTAAGGCTTCCCCTTCTTGCCTCTTTAGTTCTTTTGTATTTTCAACCCCAGTTCTTTGATGGTTATGACGGCTGCTGCATACATCAGTTGGTTTGATATTATTATTATTATTATTATTATTATTATTATTATTATTATTATCATCATCATCATCATCATCATTATCTTTATTATTATCTTTATTATTATCTTTATTATTAGCTGTTGTGGGTAAAGAAAGAAAAATGTCATTGATGATATTATAATCCAGAATTAAGAAAACATGTTTTGGGTTAAAGAAACATTCCAACCATTCTTCATACTGAATGGGAACTTTGGAAGTATCATCTGAATGCATTTGGAAAGCACTGTTTTTCAATTTCAAACCCAATATCAATTATACATTATTTACTTCTACTCTGCATTACTAATCACCTTGGTAACACTTGGGCACAAAGCCAGCTAAGTCACTTTCTCTCAGCCCTAGGAAGGAGGTAAAGGCAAACTACTTCTGAAAAACCTCCAGGAAGAGAGTCAGACACAACTGAATGGACGAAGAAAAAAAACTATTATACATTCCTTGATCTCTTATACCATGGATCACTGGATCCATCTGCACTTAGTAGCAGAAATAATTTTAAGAAATGGTGAAAATGTAACTTATTTTTTATATTCTATTGCAATTATTAACCTATTTAATGGTTACAATAAACATATAGCTTGTCCTGTACCATCCCTACACTGGTCAATCTAGCTTCTTATCATTTCTGCTCTAATAAATTTGGCAAAAGATTCTAGCAAGCAGAGGTCTTCTCCAACAAATGTTCCAGAATACCATGGATTACTTGAGATATTCTAGTTGTATAAATAGATTATATCAATCAACAGCTTTTTAAGTGATGTCCTTAAAAATGTTGCCTACATCTAGGCATCAAGAGCCCAAAATAATTCCCGAAAGTTGGTAGCCTACAAAAGTTATATAAGTATATGCTAACAGATGGCCTTTTATTATTTGCAATATAAAAGGAAGTGCATGCAACTTATCATTCATGATTATTCCACATCTTGATATCAAATATAAAAGTTATTTTATAATATAATATTATAATAATATAAAGTTATTGCTAAGTGAAAAACACACAAACACACAAATGTGTAAAACCATTGGAGCACAAACCTGCTGTCCAACTGTGAATGCTTGGTTATTGAATTGCTGGATGAACTCTGCTGCCATTTTGTCTGAGTCATAGGGATTTGAGTCAATATTTTTCTTCTGCAGGAAGTCTATCTCAATAGTCATAGTGCCAATACACTGCTTGGTCTTATCAAAGTTATACAAGGAAACTGTGAGAAAAGAAAAAAACATTCTTCAACCATGATTCCTTTCAGTAGAACTTGTGTCCAAAGCGGGGGGAAAACATTACTCATTTAATTTAAAAAAATAGATATTATGAATTACTCATAATATGATGTGCTTCTAATGCATTGATTGATTGATTGATATTGCATTTAGAAATGACTGGAGGTGGATAAAATTTTTAATTCAAAAATGAATATATGACCCAAAAATGTCTTTTCAGAAGAAAGATTTGTTATCATCTTGTGTGAAATCTAAGGACTCTGTAGGTGCCTACAGACTTTCTATCCCTTTGAATCATTTATGAATACTTAATTTCTTTTTTAATTAGCAGATTCTAGATGGCAGGTTAAAGATCAGGCATTTTGGGTCATCTGTTCAGATATAATGTAAGAACAAACTCTTCCCCCCAAAAAATTAGATAGTGATGAATACTCTGGATTATGTTTATTTATTTTTCAACACAGATAAAACTATTAACACTGACAGAAACAGGCTAAGGACTATAAAACATTATTATTTTTAATTTCAGAGACAAAACTAATTGAACTCGTACACTATATTTTATCTCTTTTTGTTTTTACCTGCCCACATTTTTCTCACAAAACAATAAAGATTCTTTTTAGTTAAGAAAAAAAGTTTTTTTTTTATAAAAGATCATCAATATATATTGATGCACAGTTTTAAAGTCATGATTGTTCACAAAAAAGCCTTTATCAAATCATGTTATTACATGATCATCACTGGTAATGGAATTCAGGGCTTGGAAATTAAGATGGGGATTTTAGCCAAATAAACCAGAGGCCCTATTACTGATACAAAGATATAAAATAATTACATATAGAATCTAAAATTATTGTTTTATTAAAAACTAATTGTTACCAATTGTGTTTAACCATAATCACATTTTTTAAAAATGGAGACCAAATGCATGGGACCCTCACGTGATTTCAGATATATAACCAAATGCTTCATTGCAGAGCCAATGGTTCCCTACCATCTACAATACCAGTAGGTAAATTAGACACAAGAACTTTTTCTTTTCTGGTTAAACACCACCTGATTTTCATTCCTAAACAAAATGAGTCTATCACTAGGACTGCTCATTGTGTCACAAAATATTTTTGATGTGGAATTATAAAATATGTTGAACGAAATGGTCAAATCTGCCCTGAGAATCATTGTTGGACAATAAGCATTATGATAATCAAAATATCCTTCCACTATGTGTCATGATTGTTGTTTCCTTTAAACTAATTATCTAATTTACACATAAACTTACTGAAAAACAACTGGCTATTATTGTTTGTTTAGTTGATTTGACATTTTTATTTTATTTTAAAAGATAACTTCAAATGCAATTAATAAAAAGCAGTTTCTTTTAAATTCCATCCTTCTGAGGTTGGTAAAATTATGACCCAGATTGTTGGGGGCAATAGCTGACTTTATAAACCACTCAGTGTGCTATAAAGCACTATAGAGTGGTATATAAACTTAAGTGCTATTGCCATTGCTATTAAAAAAAGATTTACAAACTGTATAAAATTGAACAGGAATTTTCAAGGTAACTTTTGATTAATACCATATATAAAAATACATAAAATTTAACTATTAAAAATCAATAATTAACAAAAGCAATCAAAATGACACAGAACACTTAACAATCACCTTACTAACAATAATTGCAGTGGCTCACTTAACATTTGTGGCAAGAAAGATCATAAATTGGGGCAAAACTCATTTAATAACGGTCTCTCTTAGCAACAGAAATTTTGGGCTCAATGGTGATCATAAAGACTACTTTTAAGTGACTTCTCTTCTCCTTCCAAAAAATGTTTAACACCTGTTGACTTTTGGGCCTCGACTGTTGTTAATTTTATTAAAAAATAAATTTTTAGATTAATAATGAAACAAGTTAATTCAGAATACATCCAAATGAAAAAAGGAAATTATGGAGGGGAAATGAAAGAAATGAAAGGCTTTTTGCATTATACTTTTCTTTCTTTAATTACAATAATTCTTTAATTACAATAATCAATCCTCTCCCTTCACTATTTTCTTCTTTCATGACGTCAAATCCTTCCTGCTCACAAAAACAAAAATTTTAAATGCTTACAAATTATCAACAATTATCATTGGAGCACACAACAGGAAGGAATAGTGATGTTTAATATATGGGTGACACAATTATTTTATTGTTTTTATTGGGCTTATTGTGATCGGTTTAGGATTACTGCATTTAAAATAGTTATTCATAATAAATTTAATAAGTAAATAAATGTGAAATTTAGCAGAAATAAAGGTATGATTGCTGCTATATTTGTATTTGCAATTTACTTGCATATTTGTAAAAGAATTGTGTAGCTTTCCCAAATCAAATACAAATTTATATTTGATTTGGGAAAGCTACACAATTCTTTTCCCCACATGTAACGTGTCAAAAATTAGAAGGAACATTACTTGCAGCTGATATCATATAAAGAATCAACTGAACATACTTTGTAGAAAAATAAGTGCTTAGAATAATGCTTAGAAGAATTGATATTTAACATTAGTTTCCTTCTATAATGAACTATCTTTCAGCATTGTTAAATTTTATCATATTGTCACCAAGTATGAAAAAATTATCTTGATTACAGATAGTCTTTGCCCTTTTTTGGGGGGTCGAGAGCAACATGCTGAAATTGCTCAGAGTGGGCTGTAAAGCACTATGGAGCAGTATATAAATCTGAGTGGGGTCATAAGTAGAGGACTATCTGTATTGCATTTCCAGCAATTTTTGAGTATGTATATATCCATTTTAAAATATCTATAAGTTTACTCTGAACATAATATTCACACTAAATTTATATTTATCTCTTTGGTATTATATTATGGTATATAAATAATGGACTTATTCTACTTCTTAGTTGTAAGTATAACTTATAAATAAGCCTCAACAAATGTTCTGACTTTTGTGTTATATATTTTTAAAAGTGTTCCTACTTTTTTGAAATGTTTTGTTATTCCAGTTATTTTAAAATTCTGAACTGATAATGCATTTCTGACCATTGTCTCAAAAAAATTTCTTCTTTATTAAAACTTGCAATCAATATGAATTAACTCCTCTCTGATCACTTTTAGTATACTTTATACCTTCATGAAAATAAATATTTAATACTGAAGCAACTGGTAATAAGACCACAGTAAATCATCTATAATTATTATATACTATTATATGCTGTTTTTAATGACTGAATAATCTAGTAACACCTATATTTGCATCCAACCAAAAATATTTAGGTAACATTTTCTATGACAATATGATTCAACTTGTAAGCCAACTTAAAATTTTGGTTCTATAATAAATTTTATTATCAATAAGATTTGATAGAGGCAGTCCATATTTTTTCTTTCACATCTTGTATTCTAAATTTAATCAAAAAAAATTTGCTTAACAAAATAAGGTAAGTTATTTTTCACTTAAACTATTTTTCAGCTCTTATAGGTAATAGTTGAAATAAAATATTGGCCCAGGGTAATATTTTTACCACTGATATTCCTTCTAACCAGAACAAGTTTAATTTTTTCTATCTTATGATTCCTGCCATAAATTTGTGAGTAATTATTCTTGGATAAATTTGGATATTTTTATAAATCTATTAATAAAAAAGGTAAAATGCTTTTTGTCACTAAGACCAACAAATATCTGTTTTGGATTAAATTTTATAATAAACAAATAGATGGATTATTTTTCTAAAGGATAGTTAGGTCTCCATGTATCTATGAGAAAATGCAAAGACATGTAGTCTAGAATACTTTTCCTGTTCATACAATTCCTTTTGTAAGAACCAGAGTTATAAATATTTTAAGAGAAATATTAATATATCCAAGAATCTACATGTCTCTCACTGTAATTTTCATAAGATTTTGCTTCATTATTGTTTCAAGCATAAATTGAAGCAACTGCAATTTTCTCTAGTTCCCATGTGACCTCCCTGTTTCATTATGCATATATTTTCCAAATTCCCTTCTAAGTTTCTGATTCAGTGCATTTTTACCTGTCTCTCAGAGGCCCCAAATTTTTTATCTCTTTATATTCTAGTAAATTAGATTGTCTTTTTTAAAAATATAGACCTTTATTAGATATGTATTTCCCTTTTTTAATTTTCAACAATCTTTCCCCTTTTAAATTGGTTCTTTTTAGTTCATTAATATTTGTTGAGAATATTTTGATTTAATCCATGGTGTCAATGGAGTAAATCAAATGCAGACTATCAATTACATTTATGAAAGAATAGCTACTGCTTGATCCAGTATTTGATCTGTCTGGGAGTTCTTTAGCTTATTCTGTTCCCGTTAATGATGCAAGTATTTTATTAATGTCTTCTATTATTGCTACCATTTCTAAAAACCTTCAGATGAAATTGAGATGCCCATTTGCATTTAATCTCTATCATTCTTGTCAAAAATCTCATATCTCTTTACTTTCTATCCAATGACATCTGATAAAATCTCTTATATGTCCACGTTTTAAAGACTGCTACACCTTTTTAAAGTCAGCATTGTATCAGCATTTCCTGATGAATATACACATGATAAGTTTCTTCTATATATTGTCAATCAGTTTATTCTGTAGATTTCTCAAAGTTTGTAATGATTCTTCTTCATTTAGAGTCATTGAGAGTGAAGTAACATACAAGTTTAAATTATCACCATCATCTCAATATTATCTAGACCAGTGATGGCTAACCTTTTTGCCATCACGTGCCAGGAGGGGGGGGAAGGTCGTGGGCGCACGTGCCCATATGCAACACCCACCCACCCCCCGCTCCTGGCACATGATGGCCTGGTAGGTCTGTTTTTCTTTCTTACCTGGTTCCAGATCATCTCTATTTATCTGGGAAGGGCGAAAACAGCCTTTCCCACTCCCTTGGAGGCCCTACGAAGGCTGAAAGGGCCCATTTCCCAGCTCCTGGTGGAACAGGAAGTGGCATTTTTTGCTGTCCCCAGCCTTCAGAACCTTTCTAGGAGTCTCTAGGAGCCTCTCTAGGAGTCTCTAGAGGATGACTCCAGCAAAAAAGTCACTTCCTGTCCCACCGGGAGTCAGGAAATGGGCCTTTTCAGCCTCCGTAGAGCCTCCAAGGGAGTGGAAAAGGCTGTTTTCACCCTTCCCAGATAAATAGAGAGGATCTGGAGCCAGGTAAGAAAGAAAAATGGGCCTTCCCCACTCACCCCCTGTCCTCCAGAGGCAGGAAACAGCCTGCTTCCCTACTTCTGGTGTGCCCAGAAGGCCTGAAAATCAGCTGGCCGGCGTACACATTCGCCCCAGAGCTGAGCTGGCGTGCCCACTAATTATGGCTCCGCATGCCATAGGTTCACCATCATGGATCTAAACCAATCTATTTTTTAAATAGGTGTTCTCTTTCTAAATTATATCTTTTCAAAATATTATGGAATTCCTCTGAATTTTAAATATTTTCTCTGCCAAATCTTTTTTTACTATTTATAATCTAGCCTCCGTTTTTATCTCTGACCTTCAGATTACTTATCCGGAGGATAATACTTGTCATTCTGCATCTATATCTTGCTTATTTATTTATAGGCATCACATTTAATCAAGAAGCATTCATTACATAAGTAGTCAAATGTATAACTCCTAGTCAGTTATGAAAGCATATTAAAATCTTTCTTGCTTTTGCAATAATGTGCTTTTATTTTATATTAAGAAATTGCTATTACAAAAAAAGAGAATTGAAAATAAATGCTCAATATGGATAGATACAATATCTCCCCTAGCCTCCCATGAATGGACAAGTACCTATATAATATTAGAGGATCGAGCCTCCAACTTCAAAGACAAAAAAAGGGGGGGGGTAGGTTGCCATCAATATGTTTCCTCAGATGCAATTGACTTAATTTCCTGTATAAGAATTTGGATTTAACTACTACATATATCAGGAATACAAACGGTATTGCAGAGGGCAGAAGTCATTTTCTAGTAATTTTGACAGCAATAGCAAAAATTAAGTATCTCTCTTCTTCTCTGAATTGCAATCAGTTTTATTTCATTCAACAAAATTTATCAAAGCCTTCAAAAGTAAAGACTCGGTCTAACTGCGTAGTTATGCCTTGAACTACAGTCACTAAAAATGAAAAAAGTCACAGTGGCAGAAATTAGAATATGCTACACAGAGGTGTATATTTCCATGCATCAACTTAATATATTCAAACTTAGGAAACGACTTCCAAATTTAGATACAGGTGGGAATTATACCATTGCAATTATTAATTAGCCTTCCTGTCTTGTAAGTATCTGCTTTGTAGGAAAATATTTCCACACTCCCTATGGGAAATTTTCTAATAAAAAAAGCTGAGAAACAAACACCTTTAACTGAGAAGAGAATACATCTGTGACGGTAATGTTAGATTTAACAGATGCAAAGAGGCAATAAATGCAGTTATTATACCGTAATGGCTATACAGTTTTGTCTAAATCATCAAAAAGTAATTTAGGATGCTTGAAGAGTGTATTCATTTGTTTTCTTATATTACTGAACAATAAAAATATGAGTTTTTACTGTGTAAAATGAAATGGTAGAATCCATCTCTTCCTAAAAACTTGCTTCTCATAGAATTATACCTAACTGCAGTTATAAAGCAACAGACATGCACTTGAGAAAATATTAGTACCTTGATAATACAGACAAGACTCTCATTGCTAACATTCTTTTTGAGACAGACTGGGGTGAAAAGGAGGAAATTTCCGTGAGATACCACTGTAGGAATAAGCAAGATGCATGCATGCAAATCAATAGCAATAGCACTTAGACTTATATACCACTTCACAATGCTTTACAGCCCTCTATCAGTGTTCTGCCCCAGCTACGGATCCCAAACTTCAGTCGGCGTTCCTCCTTAAATAAGCTAAAGGAGTGGCCAATTAGCCCCAAGCCTTACTCTCTAGGAGACCTCCTCCTGAGGAGCCACTCCTGCCTTTTGTCCACTCTGCGTACCCGTGCTTCAAGAAGAGGCTCCTCATCTTTGTCCTCTTCACTTAAAGGAGTTCTGGAGGTTCTGCAGGCCCTGGCTGAATCCCTGCCTCTGGTACCACATCTTCTCCAGACTCTTCATTGTCTGACTCGAGTGCCAGCTGCACAGGCTGCTGGCGCAACACCAAACCAGCCTTCTCGCTGTCAGAATAGCTACAATCCGCACAGGCTACTGATAGGCCACAACACTATCACCGCAGGGCCCTTCCCCCGAGTCTGTCAATCCAGATGTGGTCTGAACAGGAACTGCACGTGAAACATATGTACAAGATCTGGAGCATGAACAGAGGTTGCATCCTCCCATGTGCAGTTCTCTGGCCCATACCCCTTCCACTCGATGAGGTATTGGAACCGACCCTTCAGCCAGCGGGAATCTCGAATGCTACGACCTTGTAGTCAAGCGATTCATCTCCGTCATGAGGAGCCGGTTGAGGACGGTCAAGTTGGTGGAGCGGACAGATAGGCCGTTTGGGAACCAGAAGGGATCAATGAAACACGGGGTGTATCCTCAAAGACCGAGGCAGGGACAGGCGGTAATTGGATTGATGACCGCCTCTACAGGAAAAAGTCCAATGTAATGATGATCTAATTTTCTCACTGGCCGATCTGAGGTGAGATGCTTCGTTGACAGCCACACGCGATCCCTAACAGCCAATGGTGGTGTTGCCCGCGAAGAGCGGTCTGCGACCCTTTTATAATCTTTCTTGGCCTTGTCAAGATATTGTTTCACCAGTTAATGAATGGCCTATAACTCAGTCAAGAATTCATCCGCTGCTGAAACTGGGGAGTCAAGGGGTGTGAGCGGAAAGAAACGCAGATGATAGCCAAGATTGGCTAAGAAAGGGGTAGTTTGAGTGGAGGTGTGTTGGGAATTATTAAAAGCAAACTCCATGACTGCTAAGTATTCTGTCCAATTGTCCTGTTGTTGATTAGCAAAGCAGCGCAGGTAATTGCTCCAATATTCCAATGACTTTTTCAGTCCCACCATCAGTTTCGGGATGATGAGCCAATGATAAGCAGATCTTGACATCTAAAGCCGTCATCAACCTTTTCTAAAACTGGGCAGTGAACTGGGTCCCTCTGTCCGACATGACTCTATCCGGTAGGCCATGTAGCTGAAAGACATATTGGATGAACATGCAGGCAGTGGCATGAGCTGTCGGCAGTCCTCAACAGAGTATGAAATGCGCCATCTTCATCAACATGATCACCACAATGAACACAGTCGTGAAACCCAAAGACGGGGGCAAGTCCGTTAAAAAGTCCATCGAGATGACACCCCAAGGTCTCTCTGGTGTCGGCAAGGGCTGAAGTAGTCCCGAGAAAGCACCCACGGCCGACTTGGCCTGTCGACAACGGACACAATGACATCACATATGTCTGGACATCATGATGGAGACAAGGCCACCCGAAAGTCCGTGACACTATATTAAGGGTTTTAAACAGACCGAAATGTCCTGCCGCAGGGTTGTCGTGGCACTGAGACAAATAAGACCCCTAAGCGGCCCCAATGGTACATAAAGTCTCTCCCGGTACCACAAGAAATTGTCGGTAAACGTCCAGGGAGAGTCGGGCCTTATATCACGCTTCTGAAGATTGACGTAGACATCCTGCTGCTTGCCTTCCAGATCTGAACCCGTAGGTCGACAGGTTCCTGGATGGCAGAGAACAACTCAACTGGAAGAATTGTCCGAGGCGGAAGGGGTCCTTGACTTGGCCATATTCAGGTTTCCTCGAGAGCGCATCTGCTCATTGATTTGCCCATTTGGAATGTATGTTATCTTGAAGTTGAATCAAGGGTAAAAAAGAAGGACCACAGGATCTGTTGTTGATTGACAGTTTTCATGAGGTCTGCAGAAACTCCAGATTCTTGTGGTCCATCCGGACTTCCACTTGATATCGAGCCCCCTCAAAGTGATGTCTCCAGATCTCGAACGTGGTTTAAATGGCCAGTAACTCTTTTTCCTAGATGGTATAATTGCGCTTGGAAGGATTCAATTTCCGGGAATAGTATGCGCAAGGAAAAAGAGTACCGCCAGCCACGTGAGCCTGGAGTAACACCACTCTGACTGCAATATCCGACACAACCATTTCCACCACTAATGGACGGCGAGGGTCAGGATGTTTCAGAATCGGCTCTTTCATGAAGGCCTGCTTTAAGGCCAGGAATGTCTGCTGCTCGGGGGTGCCCCGCTGGAATGGGACTTTTTTCTATAGGAGTCAAGTGAGGGACACAGTCAAAGTGATGAAACCAGGGATGAATGTCTGGTAATAATTGGCGAACCCGAGGAGTCGCTGAACATCTTTCACCTGATGGGGAGGTTGCCAACTTCTCAATGCCTCGACCTTGCTCCGATCCATCGCAATGCCCTTGGGAGAAATGCGATGGCCCAGGAAGTCGATGGTCATCTGGTAGAATTGGCATTTCTCCAGGTTCACATATAACTTTCCGAAGCCATTGCAAGACCAGATGGAGATGTTGGAGATGACTTTTCCAGGATGACGAGTAAATCAAAATGTCATCAAGATAAACCACAACAAACTGGTCCAAAAGATCCCGGAAAATATTGTTCATAAAACGCTGGAAGACAGCGGGAGCGTTGGTTAATCCAAATGGCATGACTGTATATTCAAAATGGCCATACCTGGTGCTGAACACTGACTTTGACTCATCTCCGTAAGCGCCGCACAGGCCCAACTTGGTAAACATGGTAGCCCCCCAAAGTCTCTCTAAGAGTTCAGGAATCAAGAGTAATAGATACTTTAACTACTAATTTTCATATACAGAAAGGAACTAGACAAGGTTGCCCATTATCTCCATTGTTGTTTATTTTAACTTTAGAAGTCCTGTTGAATTCTCTGCGGGATTCGAAGAAATTGAGTGGAATTGTTGTAAGGCAAAAAGATTATAGGACGAAAGCATTCGCAGATGATCTGGTTGTAACCCTAACACGACCTTTGGAATCAATCATCCAGATGAAAAGGACTATTGAGGAGTATGGTTTGGTCTCAGGTTTTAGACTAAACCAGAAAAAGACTAAGATGATAGCTAAAAACATGTCGGAACCACAAAGGATTGAATTGGAAAGGGTGGCAGGCTTTGAAATAGTTACAAAGGTGAAATATCTAGGAGTTCAGGTTGCAGCGTCGAATATAAAACTTTTTCAAAATAATTATGAGGTTTTGTGGCATAAGATTCAGAAGGACTTGGAAATATGGAAGAAACTGCAACTATCCCTACTTGGAAGAATAGCAGCAGTTAAGATGAACGTTCTACCTAGGTTTCTGTTTTTGTTTCAAATGATTCCAGTGCTTAAAAGCGATAAAATATTGGCCGAATGGCAGTCAGGATTAAACAAATTTATTTGGAATGATAAAAAACCAAGAGTTAAGTTTAAAATTATGCAAGATGTTCGTGAAAGAGGTGGCCTTAAAGTTCCAAATCTACGTTTATATTATGAAGCTGCAGTGTTGACACAAGTGGGTGATTGGTTTGGAATAACTAAAAATGACATTTTGAATTTAGAAGGCCACGATCTGGATTTTGGCTGGCATGCATATTTGTTTTATCAAGACAAGTTGGATAATGTTTTTAAGAGTCATATATTGAGACAAGCGTTGATGAGAGTCTGGAAGAAGCACCAGTTTCAATTGGATTACAAAATACCTTTGTGGTTGGATCTTGGGCAGATTATGCCAAATATAAAGTCACTCGGGGGGATTTTATATAAAGAGTTGCTTTTTATTGACGGGGCAGATGGAACTTGAAACCTTTTAAAACTCTGTTGGAAGAAGGGAAGAATTTAACTTGGCTGCAATACTCTCAACTTCAATCGAGATGGAGAGAAGATCGGAAAATTGGACTAATGTTACATGAAGAAGACTTGGTGCTACAAATGAAATAAAAAGGGCCGATGCATATTAAGAGGGTGTATAATTTACTGTTAGAAAGAGATTCAGAGAGTGAATTAGTTAAGAATTGTATGATAAAATGGGCACAAAATTTTGCAGAATCAGTGATGTTAGAAACATGGGAAAAGATTTGGGTCCAGAATGTTAAATTTACACAGGCACAGAATTTGAGGGAAAACTTTTACAAGATGTTTTATAGATGGCATCTAGATCCTAAGAAATTATCATGTATGTATCCAAATGTTCAACCTAAATGTTGGAGATGTGATTGTTTGGATGCTACATATTTTCATATTTGGTGGACTTGTAGAAAAGTGAAAGCTTTTTGGATCAGACTTTGGTGGGTTATGCAGAATGTTTTAAAAAAGAAGCTTCAATTTTCTCCGCAATTGTTTTTGTTAGGTATAGTTAAGGATTGCTCACCGAGTGATACGAGATTGATTTTGTATATGATTACTGCAGCTAGGTTATTGATTGGCCAATATTGGAAAAAAGAAAGTGTGCCCACCATAGGCGAATGAATGTCTAAGATGGCTAGCTTTGCGGAGATGGCAAAGATTTCTGCATACTTAAAAGATAGGACCCATGAGGTTTTTGTTAGAGAATGGAAAAAGTGGGTTGATTATGTGCAGAATAAATATCAAATTAAGAATCTTCAGTTAGTTTTTTGATAGAGGTTGAAGAAATACAGAATTATGTTTATTATACATTATATTATTGTCTAGATAATTAATAACTTGATATAAACTAGTATATTTTGGTAATACTGCTGTTTTGTATAAAAAGAAGGGAAAAATTTTATGTTGGAGTTAGGTTTAAAAAGGGCATTTATAAATTCTATTTGTTTAAATTTTTGTTAGGGAACAGAAAAAGTGGATTGATTATGTGTAGAATATTGCTAGAGGTTGAAGAAATTTAGAATTATTTTTGTTGACATTACTATATTTTATTACTCATTTTATTGTTATAATATGTTATAATATAATATATTATATTATATTAATAATTATATTATTTTTTTAGATTTATTAACTAAACTTAAACTTACACATTTTGGTTATTATTATTTGCTTAAGTTTTTTCTTTTATTAGTATGGATTTTGGATTTGGATTTAAATATTGGATTTAAATATTGTGGATCTCACCTATGTTTAATGTTTGATAATGACTGATATATACTTATGTTTGCATATAATGGAAGTCAGGGGGGGGAGGGGGGGAAGGGGGGAGGGGGGGAAATATGGGGTTAAAATTTGTACTGTAAAACTCTTTCAATAAAAAAAAAAAGAGTAATAGATACCAATTATACACCATAATGGTGTTCATCTTACAGTAATCGCAGCACAGATGCAAGTCTCCGGTTTTCTTCTTGGCAAAGAGGATCGGAGTAGACAAGGGTGATGACGAGGGTCAGATAAAACCCCGGGCCAGGTTTTTGTCCACAAATTCTCTTAATGCAACCAATTCAGGGTCTAACATAGAATACAACCTCCCTACAGGGAGCAGTGAGTCTGGGATTAAGTCAATGGAACAATCATACAACCGGTAGGGAGGCAATTGGTCCACCTCTTTCTCGCTAAAGATACCGCAGGTGGACACTGCACCTGGCCTGCGCAGACTTGACGAGTATGATCCACACATTGCAGGCTCGGGAACAACATAAAATTCTGGGACCAAAGGATTTGTGGATCATGAGTCTGAAGCCACGCCATCCCCAAAACCAAAGGAAAATGTAATCCGGACGTGACATAAAATTGGATAGCCTCCTCATGCTTACTGATGGTCAGACGCACGGGTTGAGTGGCGGCCTTAATCGGCATGGACAGAAGCACCCAACCATCACTGGTCTCCACGACCATGGGAGGATCCACTGGACACAGGGGAACGGCAAAATGATTGGCAAATGCCTCATCCATGAAATTGGTTGTTGCACCAGAGTCTACAAAAGCATGAGTTGGGATCCCTTTGGGGTTATTGGCAATGAAAACTTTGGTGTTTAAAATCAAATGACGAGGAGGTCCAGAATCCACCTACGCAGGGCATGAGCCAGTGTTGGTATGTGCCTGACCCAGGGTCTCCCCTAGATTGGGCTCCGGCCATTTCCTAACAGGGTAGACTGTGACTGTCATATAGGACCAGGAGCCAATGCTCTGCGTCGCTTCTTGGGGCAAGAGGCAGCGAAGTGTCCAGGCTCCCCATAATATAAGCACAGCCCCCCTGCCCGTCGTTTGTCCTTCTCAGCTAGGGTCTGGCTGCATCGATTTCCATGGGCTCCTCCCTTTTGGCGGCTTTGCACGCCTCTGCATCGAGAAAAGGCTCCTCGTCTTTGTCCTCTTCACTTAAAGGAGCTTCTGGAGGTTCTGCAGGCCCTGGTTGAATCCCTTCTCTGGCACCACATCTTCTCCAGCCTCGAGTCAGCATTGTCTGACTCGAATGCCAGCTGCACAGGCTGCTGGCACAACACCACACCAGCCTCCTCGCTGTCAGAATCAGCTACAATCTGCACAGGCTGCTGACAGGCCACAACAGTCAGTGATTTACAGAGTCAGCATATTGCCCCCAACAATCTGGGTCCTCAGTTTACTGATCTTGGAAGGATGGAAGGCTGAGTCAACCTTGAGCTGGTGAGGATCGAACTACCCAACTGCTGGCAGTCAGCAGTCAGAAGAATTAGCCTGCACTACTGCATTCTAATCTCTGCGCCACCATAGCTCAAATGCAAAAATCATATAGGTATTAATTTACAGTTGTTAATTTTTCACCAATTCATTTCTAACTTTATCCAAAGGGATATTTTATTTGCTCTTTTATCATTTGATTATTTAATAAGGTAAAATGCACTGTGTCCCCATTTCTTTTTTCTGATGTATCTATTTATTTGGCTCTTTTCTCTTTTGATCTGCTTATTTTATCTTTATCATCATTAATTTTTAAATATCTTACATAAAGCTTTTATTTAGAGATGAGAATTAATAATAATAACAACAAAACAGACATTTAAAGATCAGTGTAACTATCCCAGCACAGTATTTCATGTAGATAATGCCAAACTGTAAAAAGAGGATTAAAAAAACCTGTATTGCAACAGAATTCGTTCCAACATAAAAGCCTTCAGAAAAAAAAAAGTTTCAATTAGATTAGGTCAAACAATGTACTAATTATAGTTAAAACTTACCATCTATTTCTTGCCCAATAGAAAGGCCAGCCCATTTTCTCTATAGAGAAAAAAATGCATACAAGAAAAAGAACAATCAGTTACCTATATTAAATATGCATATATATTGACAAAGGAAAACTTTCTAAAGTTATAATAAATAACTTTTGTGTAGCAGCCATATGCACAGTAAAATTCATGTCATGTTCAAACATAGTTGCAATCCTAGATTACTTTGTCTGTTACAGGCAACATGCTATTATTGGCCTACTATACTGTACATTTGGTAGGTAGGTAGGTAGGTAGGTAGGTAGGTAGGTAGGTAGGTAGGTAGGTAGGTAGGTAGATAGATAGATAGATAGATAGATAGATAGATAGATAGATAGATAGACAGACAGACAGACAGACAGACAGACAGACAGACAGACAGACAGACAGACAGACAGACAGACAGACAGACGAGCCTCCCCCAGCACCCAGAATAATTTTTGCCTGATTTTAGTAAAAGGCAAAAGCATGACACCAATGAAAGGACAGGCAAGTAGGCCTTATGCTTTGATCTGTTCACAAGCTTGCAAGTTAGACCTCTAACTTTTATTACATTACTCCTTTGTCATATAGATAGGGACTTTGTTTCCCATAGGTGCATGACCTCCCAGCACAATACATTATATTATCTCCAGCTTTGTTTTTACCAAGATTTCTTAAGTAGTCTTTCCTATTTTCCACTCACCAAGAGTTTTCTGTATTTTGCTTAGAGGCAAAAACAAACTTGACTTTAAAAGGTGGGTTTTATATTTTTAAAATGAACAACAAATAATTTTATGCTTTCTTTTCCTAGTAATCATGCTCTGGCCAAGGACTGTTATTGAATGACTAAGGCCAACGTTTCCTACCTTTGATCTAGAGCAGCCTTCCTCAAACTGATACTCTCCAAAGTTCTAAATATTAACTATGTTGAAGGGGAGTTCTAGTAGCTGTGACCCCAACACATTTAGTATTTACCTACTTTTAAGAACTGCTAAGGACCAGATGATTTTTACTATGCCTTAATACATAAAACCATACAACTCAAAGAGGGTGTACCTTTTTTTCACATGATTGTAACTCTATTAAACAAAAGAATAGAAGTAAAACCTTATTTTGCAGCTCAGCAAGCTATTTTTTCTTTGTTCTTTTATTAGAATGACTCCTATTCACTCACATACACTCAAGGCTATGCTGCTTTCATTCACAAGTCCAGACTGTTAGCTAACACCACAGGGGAATCAGGGAAGCCGCAAAGATTAGTCACATTTTCTGAAGCTTTGTTTCTAAATAGCTGATGTGAAGCTACGTTTGAAAAGTGTTGGTGCTGAAGTTTAGATCATACAGAAAATACTGTATTATTTTCTTTTCAATATTGGAGCTGTACAGACAGCATAAAAATTGCTTATTCTGAAATAACAATGCTATCTCATCTTACATCCTAGCCACAGAGGTCATCAATCTGGCTGCTTCATTGCCTATATTGTATCTCACATAACAACAGGAATCCTTCATAGGTCTTTGTCCTCAAACAACCCAATTTTCCTAATATTTTATCATTAAAAAGTGCTAGAACTGAATAATTTGCTTTCATATTCAAAGGATATCTAGGAAGCATACTTTTCTTCTGAGGCACTGCAATTTTAATTTTTGCTGAAAATTAAAAAGATTGCTTTCAGTAGCAATATTGCTTGTATTTCGGATCAAAAAGGAAACAAACAATCAAAGCCATACCTGTGGCAGACTGAAAGCAATGCTACCTGGCACAACAGATGTATGACTTCTCAGGGTAAAAACATATTTGTGGCTAGGTGAGGTCTTCACAACTACATGCCTATAAAGAGTTTGAGAGAAGAGGAACGAGAGGTGGAAAAAAGATAAATAATTTAAACCTTTCAATATCTGAGTCAGCTCAACCAAAACTATGCTTTGCAATAAATACAGTACAGTAATTTATTTTCTTGAATTTTTTTTAACGAAATAATTTCTGACCACTGGATAGAAAAGAACTGATCATAATAAAATGCCAAAAAAAGCCAAAGGATTGGGAAGATCCTTTTTTTAAAAAACTTCAAAATGATTTTCCAGAAACATTCTTTCCTGTATGAAGCTTCCAGAGGGCAATTGTCAGGTGAAAGTTATCATACACCTTAGTTTACTTAATATTTTAAAAAATGATATGCATACGTAACTCTATATACTGAAGTTTTGGTTTGAGCCAAACTAAACAAATGAAGTCACTATGATTTTGTTGTTGTCTTCAAGTAGACTTGATTTCTGGCAAACCACACACACAAAACCTTGATGTCTTTGGAGGGTTTTTTTGTTTGTTTGCTATTTCTTTATTTCTAGGGCTAAAAATGAGTGGCTGGCCCAAAGTTATCCAGATGACTTTCATGCCTTAGACAGGACTCCAATTCAGATTCTTCCATTGCTAGGCCAAATTGGCTCTCATACCTTCTTTGATAGTTAAGATGGAAAGGATGAAAAATTAGTCAATATTAATTTTCACCAATAGTATGAAAATCTGATTAACAATCTTTACTTTGTGTAATCAACAAGTAGCCCTCATCTATTTCTCCCTTTTCACATAAAAATTTCTAATGCTAAATAAAATACCATTCACAGAGCTAATGTTGCAATCTTCTCTAAAAAGAGACCAATCAAACTTACAAGCCAGACTGAAAGTCCTTTTCATTGATCACAGCACAATTGGTTAAGGAGAGTTCATCCGTGGGACATCTTGCAGCTTGCATACTCTGAAAGGAAAATCAGAAACAAGGGGTCAATAACGAAGAGCATGAATACAAAATGGCTTTAATTTTTGAAGTTCAATTTACTTTGGAATAAGCTGTGCACATTCACTGTTTGCTGTTTTCTTAGCATTGAGAACGTGTATTTTTTGAAAGAGAGATGTCACACACAATTTACAAACAGAGCTGTCTGATTATAAGAAACAGAAACGTAGTTCTCAGTACACCTATGATAGAAGGTAGGACAGGTTAATCAAAAAACACAATAATGTTATACACAAATTGAATCACTTCAAAATGGAAGCAGTTATGTACTTCTGAAGAAAGAAATGGCGAAGATGATTCTGTGAAAAGCAAAACCAACAAATCCAGTGAAGAACAATGAGCTGGTGGAATACCAGTTCTTTGAAATCTCCCCAGTTAGGTAATAGCCTACAAGCTCTCTAAATAGGTGCTCTTCAGCAGGGGGATTACAAAACAACTATCACTGGAAGTGCTTTGAGTTCTCAAGAGATGACCGGAGTAATCATCTTGCTTGTAACCACTATTAATGCCTTTTAAAAGACATTATGGAAGAAATAGCAAATGAGGAACAAGTGTTGTTTGAAAAGATAGAGATGGCATTGAAATTGGATCTACAAATTATAGGCTATACAATTGATATTAAAAATGATGTCTCACTGGAGAAATCAGTTGACATTTTAAAAATCCAAAGGGCAAAAAATGAAGAAAGTGACCTGGATTGTTTATTTATCTTCTATCTTGAAATCAAAAACATTTAACCATATGACCTGCAAACCTCAACTGTGAAATAGCATAGCCCTAATCTCACTACAAGATGGCTACTACATAAATAAGAAAAAGTGAGTTTTATAATATCCTCAAAAATCTGGGTCATGAGAGAAGTTGCCAGAGGTGGTATGGGTGCGGGAGGTGGCAACAGAAGCAGGAATATGATCGAAGAAAGGAAATACCTTTAAACTAGGAAGAGGGATTAGGCACTAGAGTACATGGAGAAAGCATTAGTCAAAGTGCACAAGGAATAGTCTTGCAGTTAGCCCTACATCAGTTAGCATTAAATTAACATGCTAAGAGATTAAACAAAGATGAAAGCAAATAACAATGACAGATGGTGCCCAGATTTACGGACAATTTTAGTTTACTAAATGACTTCAGAGCTATGCTGAGCAAGAGCCAATATAGGAGGATCCATAGTTTCATCCTGAGCAGTAAAAAGGAATTACTACCCTATTATTTAAGACTGTCTTCAGGATGTAAATACAATTGTCCTACAATATTTATATCTGGGACATATAATCTCTTAAGATTTAAGTACAACTAGAGTATCCAGGCCACACTAAGTCATCATTTTTGAGTTATTTTCTCTGGTGTGTTTCAGTTTGTACAAGAGGTGCCCTGTGGTCAGAGATGATATGATGGAGAGAGAACAGCATTGGTCGAGAAAGGTATGTGAGCAACAGTGAAGATCAGGGTGTGTGTGAAAAATGCTGTACGTGTCAAGGAGGACATGCTGGATCAGAAGAGGTGCCTGAGGTGTCAGGGAAGGCTCAAGGTGGGAGGGCGCATAAGTTGGGGAGGGTGGAAAGGGATGCACCAAAAGTGCTGCATGAATTGGAGAAGGCAGGGAAACAGCCTGGGTAGTTGACTTATGGGGGTGTTGCTTGAGTTAGGAAGGCTGTGTAAGGTTTCCTTCCTCCCTGTTCTTCCCTCCCTTTTTTTTCTTCTTCTCTTCCTACTGGGCAGGTATCTCTGCATACAGCTGCATCAATAACTACCACAAAAAGTTATTTTATTTCATAATCAGTAAAGTTAGAATGCATTAATGGAAGAAAGTCTTATTGTATTTTGACTAGCAAGAAATAGACAACAGAAGAAAGGGGAATAAGGAAAACAGCAGATATGTTAAGGGTAAATTCTACAATTTTACAGATAAGAACATATGGGTGGGCTACAAATAAAATCTAGCAGTTCGAAAGCACGTAAAAAATGCAAGTAGAAAAATAGGGACCACCTTTGGTGGGAAGGTAACAGTGTTCCATGCACATTTGGCGTTCAGTCATGCTGGCTACAAGACCATGGAGACGTCTTTGGACAGAGATGGTTCTTCAGCTTTGAAATGGAGATGAACACTGCCCCCTAGACTTGGGAATGACTAGCACATATGTGCGAGGGGAACCTTTACCTTTTTACAAACAAATATTTATGGATTTGATATTTGCAGAAGAAAAAAATGAATGCAAACATGTTGTTTGGAAAACTCAAGATAAACAGTAAGAATAATCACATGCTGTTGACCTCAAAGGCCAAAACAGTTGCCTGTAAAGAAATATTTACATATTTACAAAAAATAGTTTTCATCCAATCCCAGGCAGTAATTTTGATTTCAAAATCCTCTCATGTCTTGAAAACAGATACTTGAAGGATTGGTCAGCTGTCCTCACACTATGATCTTCACAGATGTCTCAACCATCTGAGGTACAACTTATGATTATTCTCTTGCCACAAGAAGGCATGCCAACACCTACTTCAATATATTATGACGCCAAGGATGAACCCTTTTTATTTTCTCAAATGCCTTCACTTATTTATTTGTAAAATTTATTTAATACTTTAGTATTCTCTTAAAATAGGGAATAGACTATTTCCTGAAAACATACAAGGTTAATTCTATTAGGATTCCTCAATTTTGTCCACACAAAGTAGGACAAAGGTAAGGCTAGAAGTTACATAGTGAACTTCATTACTGTAAATAAAGTTGTTGTTTATCATTGTGAATTTTTTATATTGTTGATTCTAGAATTACATTCTTAATCTGTAGTATTAAGTTGAAATGACTGCTTTGTATATTTTTATAAGGAACACATCATATTTTTGTCACCTGCTAATATTTATCATAATGATACAGAATGCAAATAGAGGCACAATAAAATAACTAAGTGAAAACAATTCTAAAGTAGATGAGAAGCATAATCCCAAATATTCATTCATTTTTGTGTTCTTCAAGCATCTCTAAATAAGATGATGATGATGATATCCATTCAGTAGTGTCTGACACTTGGCCCAAGTCTCTCCACATCTTCTGATCTTGTACTACTTCTTTGAGTTTTTGTGTTCTCTGGCTAGTGTCATCTTAGATGGTGTCCAGCCACCATATTCTTTGGTGGCCTGGTTTACTTTTATCACAAATTCTTTCAAGCAAATTGCTTTCTCCAGTGAATTCCCCCGCATTAGTGAAATGCAGTTTGTGATTCTAGTGAATGTCTGGTGTTATACACTCCAGTATTTGCTTGTTAATCATCTTTGCTATCCAAGGAATATGCAGGAGCCTTCTCCAGCACCATAGCTCAAACAAGTCAATTTTCTTCCTATCTTCTTTATGGTCTAATTTTCACATAGCTACCTACGGGGAACAAAATAAAGCTGACTAACCTACATTTGGCTGCCAGGCTGATGTCCTTGCTTTTCATTATTTGGCTCATGTTCATCATTGCTGTACGACCCAGTGCATTCTGATGTTTTATTTCTGGGCTGCATTCATCACTGAGTGATCTGACGCCCTGGGAAAGTGAATTTTTCTATGCATTCTGTCTCTTCACTATTAATTTATATTTTAATGTTTTCATTCCTTGCAGTGATCATGAGCTTTGTCTTTTTGTTGTTTAGAAAGAGACCAAAATGCTCATGCCTTATTAATCCAAACCTTTATTCACAAGGTCCTTAAGATCTCCTGCTTGAAAAAAACACGACTGCAACTTGCACAGAAGACAAAATTAGGTGAAGTCTCTCCAGGTCATCAGGAAAGTCCAGGAAAAATTCCAAACCAGAAATCTGTTACTTTCTAAACTTGATGCCACTCTGTTTTGATTACAGACCTCATCATTCTCAGCCTATATATCAGTGTGTAAGGTGATTGGAAGGATGGTCCCAAAGACCTGAAAGCACTAGGTTAGGGAAGTCTGCTCAGCCATGATACCTTTGATTACACTTATTTCTAGCCTGGTAAGAGTTAATGGTCCATATGATGTACATTTGCTCCATAAAACCAATTGAGTCTATATGTGTAGATAGCCTAAATAAGTACTTGAGATTAATAACAAAGCTGGAAAGAGATGTAAACAACATGGGCATAGGAAAGAAAGGAAGACTAGTTTGGGTGTAACAGAAGGTCAACAATCTTCACTTTTTATTTATTTATTTAGCTTGGTTAATACTAAAATTCAATGTGTTTCAAAGCACTCATATTCCATTTACATAAAAATTCCCTCCTAGGCAAAAATGCAATATAAAACAAATTTAGATGTTCTCTCATATAATGGGGAAATCACTGCAGAAAAGTTGTCTTCCACCATTTTCTTCACTGCAGTTAAAAGCCTCCAATGAAGTGGCAGTATATTAATAAAAGTGGGAGGATACTGAGTTCAGTTCTCAAAACCATCCAACATCTTGCGACCGTGTAGGTTGGAGCTGTTTCTCAATTTGTTCAACGTTCTTATGTGAAAATGCCCAAAGATTTTCACAAAGGTCAAGAAACAGATTTTTTACTATTAACTATTAGGATACTCAAATGTGCACTGGCAAAATGTCTGGATTTTAAATAAAGTTAGAGATCTAATGTCTAACTTTTTCATACTGTAACTAAACTCACTTTGGGGGGGGGTACAGGTTTGTATATTATGTTTATTACAGTATACTTTCTAAAGCTATCTAAATATGTTATAATATGCAGAGAACGAGAAAATTATTCTGCTAGAATCCTAAGTCAACACTGTTTTTTCAAATAGAAGTACTGTAGCCAAGGTCTATAAGGTTTGGTGATATTTAAAACCATCTATTGAAAGGACAGACAACCTTATATAATGACCATTTTTTCAATACAACCCATTTTTGTTGTACTCCTGGTTCTAAGAAACAAAGTGTCAGGCATAGAATAAGCCACTGTAAAATAAAGCAGCAGTATTTCTCTGAGTTAACAGCATCATTGTAGAATCTGAAAGCAGAGTGCTCTACTGCTAGCCAACTTACAATGCAGTAAAAGTGTGAACTGCATCAACAGCTTGACACTCCCACCTTTTCAACCCACCAGATCCTCCTGTTCCAAATGGAGGAAGTAACACAACAAGAGTTAATTCCTGGGAGGCCACCAATGAATGAATATTTGTTACACAGAGAAACATTTCACATTGACAGTGAAACCTTCCCTGTCTGTGCAATGCCTTATTTAAGAGTAACAAAGGCAGGAGAAAACGAAGTTTTCGTCAAGTTTTTAAAACAAACAAACAAACAAAAAAAACCCCCCATCTATTTCAAAAACATGGAAATGAGGTTTGCCTTCCCTTCTGCTCCCTTTCTAGGCTCACTGCAGTGAGCTGAGCCTAAGAAATGGGAGGGGGAGCAATTTGCTAAAGGCTGGGGAAGAGATGCTACTTTATGACTCACTGTGACGGTTCTCACAGAGGAAGCGTAGCTAGATATAGTACGTGCGTTTGTTCTGCGGTTGTTGTTATTTTCACGTACGGAACTTGTCCAGGGTTATTAAACAAATCCTACTTTAAAGGACGGGAGGATCGTCGTGTAATCGAAGATCTCCCTATCAATCCCTCGAGTTTTATTATCCCAGAGGAGAGCGTTTACCTCTACCCTATAAATCCTTCAAATAGGCTCTGATGCACATTCGGGTCCTGCCGGTTTAACTTAAAAAAAAAAAAGGCAGAGATACCCTTCCAACAGAGAAGAGGGAAACAGAGTTATTAAAATAATACGGCCTTAATAATTTGGGAAAGCAAAAGGGAGGGCAGAAGGTGTCTTGCTGACACGTCATTGCCCCCGCCTTCAGTCATTCATCGGCTCACTCACCCGGGCCGCCATCTTGCTGTTCCGCAGCCGAAGTCGCGACTGACAGGGGATGCGAAGACAGCAAGCGCGAAATCTGCTAAGCAGGGGCGGGAGGAAACAGTTACATCAGTTGCGAGAGGCGTGGCCAATCTGCCTCCCGCCCATTTCCGGTCTTTCCTGCTTTACGCATTCCTGTGTTCATGGGGAACTAGGGTGGATGATGAGCATCTGCATTGCTGGATGACGCCTGTAAAATATTCTCCCTGATTAAACCGACGAGTACCGTACAGGAGAGGGTAGCGAATGTTTATTTAGTATGTTAGAGAATTGTTCTCATTTTAAAGCTGAGCAGTTTAATGTTCAGCCAAGATGAACATTAATAGGAAGCCTTGCGAGATATTATTAAACGCTGTCATCTTGCAGATAAGCCTAAGGTTTTTTTCCCCCCCGGCAGTGCTCATGGCTACTTCACAAGCTGAGAGAATGAAGGTGGCTTAGAAAATCTATCTACTGTAGCTTCTTACAGTATATATAAACAACAGAGCCATAGCCATAAGTTTATTTCTGCATCCATAGTGGAAATGTATTTTTAAAATGTACATTTAAGAACAACCAATGGCTAAAAGCAAGCATAATGACTTCAACTTGTTTAAGAAATCTTTGAAAAGAATAAGAAATATTTGAACCATCCATACCACAGAGGAGGACAGTATACCAAAAGCCACTGAGGACAGTATACCAAAAGCCACTGAGCCTGATTCATGCTTTGAAAAGTGGCAAGACTTTTCACAGACCCTCTCTATATTGTACCTCTTACAATACTATTGACCTCTCTATATTCTTGGATTAAGTGGGTAGATTGTGTGATTTCAAAGAAAAAAACAATTTATGTTGAACCAACCATGAAGATTTTGAAGAAACATGGGGAAACCTCTTCTTCAGCCCATTTTGGTGTAGACAATGATCTCAGAGCAACTGATTCAACAGCATCAATACAACTAAGGAGAGAGTAGGATGTTCACATATTTTAAAGTGTTTAAAAAGATCAAGAAATAAATATGAACACAAAAATACATACATGCCAAAAAGAGCATATTTTAATAAACTGAAAGGAATTTCCCTTGCAATTTGCAAATAGATTGGCAGATCATGCTGTCAATATGGCTCTGCACTACATTCTACAACACTGAATCTCCAAGAAGCTATGCAATTGGTCTTTTTGGTAGACTTCAGTTCAGCATTCAGTACCATTATTCCAGATATTCTTTTAATTAAACTGATTCAGCTAGCCGTACCTGACCACACTTGTAAGCGGATCATAAGCTTTCTAACAGACAGGAAGCACAGGTGAAGCTAGGCAAAAATCACATCAGATACCTGTACAATTAGCACAGCCCCTCCCCTCCTATTGTGTGCTCTCTCCACTTCTCTCTCTATAACAACAACTGCATCTCAAAGGATCCCTCTGTTAAAGTATTGAAGTTTGCAGATGATGCAACAGTGATTGATCTCAATCAAGACAACAATGAATCTGCATACAGACCAGAAGTTGAACAACTTGTAGTGCAACCGGAACATCTTGAACTGAACACACTAAAAATTATAGAAATGATTAGATTTTAGGAGAAGCCCTCCTATTCTGCCACCTCTTACAATATTAGGCAACACGGTATCAGCAGTAGAGTCCTTCAAGTTTCTAGGTTCTATAATATCTCAAGACTTAAAATGGACACCTAACATCAAAAATGCCATTAAAAAAGCACAATAAGAATGTTCTTCCTGCACCAATTCAGACTGCCCAAAGAGCTGCTGATACAGTTCTACAAGGGAATTATTGAATCTGTCATTTGCACCTCTGTTACAGGCTGGTTTGACACTGCAGCCAAACAAGACAGAGACTTCAGTGGATAATTAGAACTGCAGACAAAACAATTGCTACCAGCCTGCCTTCCATTGAGGACCTGTATATTGCCTGAGCCAGAAAGAGAGCTGTGAAAATATCTACAGACCCCTCATATCCTGGACATATTATATTATATTCTTCCCTCAAAATGATGCTATAGAGCAGTGATGGCTAATCTTTTTGCCATTGTGTGCCAAAAGCGGAGGGAGTGCAGGGAGGTCGCGCACATGCATGCCCACACCAATAATTCTACATGTCCCACCCCACCCCCATGCATGTGCACGCAATCCCCCCGCTTTTGGCACGTGATGGCACGGTGGGCCTAGTAGGCCCGTTTTTTGCTCTCCCCAGACTCCAGATCCTTTCTAGGAGCCTGGGGAAGGCAAAAACAGCCCTCCCCCCCACCTGGAGGCCCTCTGGAGGCCGGAAATGGCACATTTGCTGACTTCCGGTGGGACCAGAAGGCCCATTTTTGCTCTCCCCAACCTCCAGAGCCTTTCTAGGAGCCTGGGGAGGGTGAAAATGGCCTTTCCCACCCCCCTGGAGGCCCTCCGGAGGCCGGAAACAGCCCATTTCCCAACTTCAGCTTTCGCCTTTCCCAGGCTCCTAGAAAGGTTCTGAAACCTGGGGAGAGTGAAAAATGGGCCTTCCCCATCCCCCAGAGTCTCTCCGGAGGCCAGAAACAGCATGTTTCCTGACTTCCGGTGGGCCCAGAAGGCCCAAAAATCAGCGGAGCTATGCTTGCATGCCCACCGATATGGCTCCGTAGGCCACCTGTGGCATGCATGCCGTAGGTTATAGAACATTCCACACCAAAACAACTAGACACAAGGTCGGTCCCCCCACCCCACTATACAACTACTGTATTTTCTTGCGTACAAGACTACTTTCTAACACACAAAAATCTTCTCAAAAGTCGGGGGTCGTCTTATACGCCGGGTCTCATTCTCCTGTAACCAGGCAGACCAGCCCGAAAGGCTCTGACGAGCCTTAAATGGCTCTGAGGAGGGTCGTCTTATACGCCTAGTCGTCTTATACGCCGGAAAATACGGTAATCCCACAACACTCTCAAACTACCTAGTAGGGTTGTATTACCATTCTTCTCATCTTTCCTATTATCTATTACTTATTTTCTTATAACTATAGCTTTGTTGCTGGTATCTTATGATTTATATTAATTGTTTTATTTTGTACCCTAGTATGATTTATATTGATTACTTATTTAGTAATTTATGACTATCACTAAGTATTGTATCTTATGATTTCTGATGAATGTATCTTATGATTATCATAATTTATCACTTGTTCCTTGTATGTACACTGAAAGCTTATGCATCGGAGACAAATTCCTTGTGTGTCCAATCACATTTGGCCAGTAAAGAATTAAACATAAATTATTCATAATTTATTTCAATGTATACTATGTTTTTTTGTAAATAAACACATGGCTTTAGCTTACATCTCATAAGGTAGAATTAGTTCAGCATTCTATTTCCAATCATAGGTGCAATAATGTCTAATAATAATTTATATTACTGATTTTTTTTCTCTATTGCACTGCCATGCCTCATAATAAAGATTCAGTCTACTGCAGACTGCAGTGATTATAATGCAGTACTGAAGCTATTGCAACTTAGAGAATAGAAAAGCTGGGGAGTGTTGCATTGCACAAAATGTGTTCATGTACTTAATTAACATGCCTTTTTGTTTTGGGAAGATAAGTGTGCTTTCCATGGTACATATCACAAAAGAAATACAGACAAACTGGGACATTTTTCAATAATTTAAAGAATGTTTTGGACGGAAAAATCAAAAACATATTACACTAAAAGTGGAGGAAAACATTGCCATGGAAACTAGAA
Source organism: Coluber constrictor foxii (assembly GCA_038048745.1). Lineage (NCBI taxonomy): Eukaryota > Metazoa > Chordata > Lepidosauria > Squamata > Colubridae > Coluber > Coluber constrictor. The sequence continues at coordinate 81,851,999 of CM075961.1, forward strand.
TTCTAACAAGAATCTGCTGTCTGTGTGTGTGTGCGTGCGTGTGTGTGTATGCACACAAGTTGGAATATAGTTTTATTATAGAAAAGATACTATACATAGAGTGTATGGTATGATATACAGGTAGTCCTCAAATTATGACCATAATTGACCCCCAAATTTACTTTGCTAAGTAAGACAGTTATTAGTAGGTTTTGCCCCATTTTATAACCTTTTTTGCCACAGTTATTAAGTAAATTGCTGCAGTTGTTAGTTACATGGTTGTTAAGTGAATCTGACTTCCCCATTGACTTTGCTGAGTATTTTGGTCATGTGACCGTGGGGATGCTGCAACAATAGTAAGTGTGAAAACCTGTCATAAGTCACTTTTTTCGATGCCATTGTAACTTTGAACAGTTGCTATGCCAATGGTTGTGCCAAGGACTACTTGCACTAGACAATTATGGTAAGTGCAACAGCTAAGCAAAAGCCAGAAAACCACTATTTAATTATTCCTTATTGCCATGAAATTATTACTTTAGATCCTCTCCTATACCTGAGTTAAGTCCTTAAGGCAAGTCTTCAACTTAAAACCATAATTGAGCCCCAAATTTCTGTGACTAAGCGAGGCAGTTAAGTGAATTTTGCTTCATTTTACAAACTTTCTTGCCACAGTTATTAAGTTAGTAACATAGTTGTTAAGTGAATCTGGCTTCTCCATTGAGTTTGCTCATCAGAAATTCACAAAAAATAATCACATGACCCCAGGACTCCTCAACCATCATAAATATGAGTTGATTGCCAAGCATCTGAATTTTGATTGTGTGACCGTGGAGATGCTGCAAACGTGTAAAAAGCGGTCATAAGCCATTTTTTCAGAGCTGTTGTAACTTTGGTCACTAAATGAGTTGTTGTAAGTGGAGGACTACGTAATATAGATAATGCCAATCTATTTTGCAAGTCTGTAACAAATCTCAGATAATCTAAGCCAGGTGTCAAGCTCATGATGACATGTCATCACATGACATATCACAACTTTTTCCCCCTTCACTAAACTGGGGGTGGGCATGGCCAGCACATCCAGACCGAGTTTGACACCCCTGATCTAAGATTTGGGTAGCAAGTGCTATCAATGAACATAGAAGCAGTAAGTAAAAATTCAAACTGCCCTAAAAGAAATATGCATATACACTTTTCTTTCTGTAGGAAGAAATATCCTTCTGAGTTCAGCTCCAAGTGGGGAAAAAAAACACTGAAAAGATGGAAACTGCTTGGAAAGATTTTAATGGTGGACAGGATCACATAGAGTTCCTGAACAGAAAAAAAAAAAGAGGGGGGGGGCGAGACGCAGTGAGTCCCCAGGTTTTATGCCTTCTCTGACTTTCAACTTCCTGGGGCCCAGAAAGAGTATCCTGATTGGTTGTCAGACTCCCAGGGGGTGGGACTCTTAGCTAGCCTTGCTGGCTGATGTAATCTTCCCAGGTGCCATGTGACTTTCTGTTGCTAGAAGGGTCTTATTGTGTTGCAGATGATGGTCCATTGACAAAGATTGAGTTTCTGCCTCTGGCCCCTTGACAAAGGCTGGGGGCAGGAAAATGGGAGCTGCTTCATCCTTAAAACATGCTTCTCCATTTCTCATCCAAGGAAACATAATAATTCTGCCTTTTTAGTATTTCCCAAAATATTTCGTTCTTCTAGGAAAGGGGTGGATGCTAACTTCCTACATTTCACAGCAACTTGAACTTGATTTGCCTCCTGATTCTATCCAGATTTAAGACCATTAATTACGTTTCATGTAATTCTTAGTAGCTTAAATTCTGTGGTCTGGCATCATAGGTCTACTCTATTGAATTTCAAAACATTTATGTTTCATTCAAAACAAAGGGTTTTCCATTAAAATCTCCCCTCCCCTCAAAAAATAGCTGGACTGGGGCTAAATCACTTGATTTTGTCTTGAAATAGAGGTGTCTATTCTGAATTTAAAAAGGATTCTGAAGAAACCTTTAGAAACAGTCCACCAGAGTCTGGTGATAACCGTTACAGAATGAGCAAACACCTAAATCAATTTCAGCCGATTACAGGAGTGTTTGTGTGTACCTAACAATGGACGTATTCTGCGTACTTTTTATGATGTTGAGTTAGCGAAGAGCGTAGACAGTTTAAAACCTCCTGCCTCGCTTCGCTGGTTGTTTCCTAGCAGCAGCAACTAACCCGCTTTATTCCTACGATGTTCATAAAACACTACATCTCCCAGCCAACACCGCTTCTTGGTGGGTAATCATAGAGTTATATCGTAACAGCTTGACACAGCAAAGTCGAAGGGCAGGAAGTGAGGTAAGCAGATTCCGGTGGAAATAGGGCCCTGTGATTCCGGCCGGCGTGAGTGAGCGAGTTTGGCTTTTAAGATGGCGGCTGCGGCGGGCTTGGAGTTCCAGCGAGCCCAGTCTTTACTGAGCACCGATCGCGAGGCCTCCATCGGCATTCTACACTCCATAGGTGAGTTGGGCCGGCCGAAAAAGGGGGAATCGGCAGGTAAATCTGGCTGCCGATAGTGGAAAGAGATTGAGGATGGGGCCTGGACGGTTACGCTGGAACCGCTGCTGACTCACCGTGTGCCACTCCGAAGGAAAGCGGGAGCTCATGAGAAGGTGGAATTTGGAAATGGGAAGGCTTAGTGGGGAAGGCCTCCCTATTCAGCATCGCTTGATGGAAAACGGAGAAAGCAAGTGGGGATTGGAAGACGGGAAAGGCGGGGGTTTGAGCTGAGGCGAGGGGTCGAGGCTGACAGGTGGCCTCAGATCACCAGGCGGGCTTCTCTGACCTTCCCCCTTGGCTTTTATTCAGAAGAGGCGACTTAAAGATTAGAAGGTAAACAGGGCTGATTTGCCCGATAGGGATGGGTTCCGATGCCGCTTTTCACCTACTTTGTAGCCCTGGACCAGTCAGGCTACTTTCTAACTTCCTAAGCGGGCAGTCGGGCCTGCATCACCTCAAGTCACTTTTTCGGCTCTCTGTTCCAAGGGCATTTTCTCTGGAGCTAAAGGTAATGAATGAGTGGGTGGCAATATACATGCGACTTGGAAAGAAACGTGTATGAGCTTCTGAAACCTAGGTTGATTTTCTGATGTGAGTGGAAAGTGGATTCTTGGTCACAGTTAATACTAAGGGACTACATTGCGCTTACTTTATTAGTGGTTTAATATGTTCATCATTCAATATTCGTACCACTGTTTTGACAGGCAGGTGGAGTCCACGATAATACACTTTACATGCTGTGAAAAATTTCACTTGTTGGTTGTAGAAAGTCGAGACCCTATTAGTAAGTTTTATTGATTCATTTTTAGTTGGCTTTTTTTTTTTTTTTTTGGTTAGGTAATAGTTTGCTTGATAGGATTGTCCTGCTACAGAAAGGAAAAGGGGAAACATGCTCTAAGTGAAACAGAGGTAACTTTTTAAGAAGGTGGAATGCTATATGGTCCAGGGATGGCATTAAGAAGGGTAATGTGAAGCGTAAGAATGGTGGATCTAAAAAGGGCTAAATTCGATATAGAAAATATGGCAAAGCAGCATGGATAAAGCTATTGGTGTAGCACATTTTAAATGTTCCTGACTTTTCCCTGTAAAGGTATTTCTGGTTATGGCTTGTCATGTTCCAGAAGTCCACATAAGTAAATACAGGTAGTCCTCAACTTATGACTATGATGGAGCCCAAAATTTTTGTTGTTAAGTGGAAAATTTAAGTGAATATTGCCTCCATTTTACAACTTCTTTTGCAACATTAAGAGAATCATTGCACTTGTTAAATTAGTAAGAAGGTTGTTAAGTGAATCTGGTTCCCTCATTGTCAGAAGGTCGCAAATGGGGATCACATGACCCTGGGATATTGTCACCATCATAAATATGAGTCAGTTGTCAAGCCTGTAAATGTAAATCATGTGATGATGGGGGATCCTACACCAGTCTTAAGGTGTGAAATGGTCATAAGTCACTTTTTTCTGTGCCACTGTAACTTTGGTCCCTAATTGAACTGTTGTAAGTTGAGGACTACCTGTATATGGTATGGAAGTATCAGCTGCTGTTATTAAACAAGTAGCTGCTATCCTTATGTCCATTAATGGCTTTGTGAGAGTGGTTAATTACTAGACTATATAAGATATTGTTCTGATTTTAGAAGGATTGTCTTTGTAATGTTCTTATGTAAAAAGAATTTTGTTGAATTAATTATATAATTCTAAACACATTCCAGAAAGGTCTGTGACAATTCACCATGGACAACATCCTGCAGGACAACTCGCTGCAGGACAAGTTACACTAATATGAAAAGAATGAAATGTGAATGGCAAAAATTAAAATATTTTTTTATTTATTTTAAATAATTAAATAGAATTGTTAAATTGTTCCGCAATGAGTTTTTCCACTGTGTGTTTGCCATGGTGATTTGTCCTGCAGCAAGGTGGCCATGGTGAGTTGGCTGTAGTGAGTTAGCCGCAGCAAGTTAGCCATGGCAAGTTATCCCATTCTGTGCCAGAAAGGGTAGGTTTTCCAAATCCAATAGTAAGAGAAAATCCAATTTGCTGTAACAAAGGTTATGTATGAGAGTCACCCTTCTTTCTTCAGTGAAGATCTTCTTATACATCTATCTGAATACTCTATTCCAGTGATCTTCAACCTGTGGACCATTGGGAAGTTGCAATGTTATCACGGGGTCTGCGAAGGCTTGAAGAAATGTTATGATTTAAAACTTGAGTTAAGTCTTGGGGGAGGTCTGTGCCCATGGTCTTTAGCTATAAAAGGTATTTAAAGGGGGTCTGTGGTGAAGAAAAGGTTGAGAGAACCACTGCTCTACTCCATACATTTTATTTCATGTTTAAATTGATTTTCTGTAGGAGACTGATTTAGGGAATTGGTTCCTATGCATTTTCACTGTGCTTGACAATATTTAACGTAGGACAAAATAAATTTTACGAGATTCTGACATTTCTATTTTAAAAAATTGGCTCAAAAATTGGTATTAATTTGGCTGTAACTTTGCTATTGGGAAATGTTGTGTCCTGAGGACAGCTCCGGTTGTCAGTAAGTTTATTTTAAGTCACACAGCATTTGTTTTTTGTTTTTTTCTATAGTGCCATAATTTTAAGTGCAATCTATCATAGGTGTCAGTATTGCTATTTTTTCCATTGCGAGTTGTCCTAGGACGAGTGTTGGCAACCCATGGCTCCAGAGCCGCATGTGGTTCTTTGACCTATCTCCTGCAGCTCCCTGCTGACCCAGTCGTGCAATTTGCTCTCCACCTTTAGAAGGTGCAAGTCTGTCCGCAGAGCCGTGTGACTGAAGCCCCCCTAGCGTTTCTTCCGCACTGCCCACAGCCGCCTGCTTTTTGCGATTCCGCATCCTTTGCAGAACCGCCAGCTGCGGTTCCTTTCATGTCACCTCATGAAGGAGGGGAACGGGGAGTAGTAGTTGCTGCCGTCAGATGCAGGGAGGGAAGAGCTCTGGCTCTCCTGCACAGTGCAGCTGGCTACACATCTGAGTGCACAGTGGCCGCAGTGGGAAGAGTAGTCACCACCGCCATGATCCCGGCCCAGGAGGGTATCCCACTTGTGTGCATGTGCGTTCGCATGAGAGAGGGAAAAGGGGAGAGAAAGAGAAATGAGAAAATGATGGAGAGAGAGAATGAGAGACAGGAAAGAGAGAAACAAATGAGAGGGTGAAGGGGTGAGAGGAAGAGTGAGAGGGCAAAAAGAGGAAATAAATGGAGAAGGATGAGAGAAAGAAAGAGGGAGAGGAAAAAGAGAAAAGCAAATGAGAGGGAGAGATGAGAGACAGAAATAATGGAGAGAATGATAGGAAAAAGAATGAGAACAAATGAGAGGGAGAGAAATGAGAGAGCTGGAGGGAGAGAATGGGAGAGAGGGAAAAGAAGGAAACAAATGAGAGAAAGAAAGAGAAAGGAAGAAAGAAAGAAAAAGAAATGGAGAGGGAAAAGAGAGAAAAACAGAAATGAGAGGAAGGGAGGAGAGAGAGAGAGAGAGAGAGACCCATTTTCCACAGAAAACATTGAGAGCCACAAATTCTGGGTAGGCGTGGCTGGATGTGTGTGTCATGTGACAGGGTTTGTGGCTCTCAGTGTTTTCTGTGGGAAATGGGTCCAAATGGTTCTTCAAATGGTTTAAAGATGCAGGCCCCTGTTCTAGGATGAAAAGAAGATAAACTAGAATGGAATGACTAATTCTGCCAATTAACCTTCATAAGCAATAGTAGATTATAATGGAGAGATGTATTTTTTTGTTTCAAGACAGTATATGACATTCACTCTCAGTATAACTAAAGAGAGTTGGATGATCTTTCAAGCAAGAAGTTTGTATTTCCTTCATGGCTTAAATATTGGATGTTGCACTGTGCCAGTACTCTAAGAAACAAGCTTACTTAACTTCTTTAAATAATAGTGGTTTTGTGTCTTTGTTCATGCAAACATATTATTGTTGGTGACATCTGTTTTTCATGTTGAATATCTTTGTACACATTGTCTTATTTTCAATATCTAGTAACACATCCAAGAGTGTGGAGGATTCATTTCATAGTTGTAGCCATATTTATGCTGATTCAAGTATTAACATCAAATGAGGTGTAATCAATCAAATCAAATCAAGCCCTTGTATAAATATTCTATGCTTTGAGATGCTTCATCATGCAAAACTTTCTGTTCCTTTCCAAGACCCTGAACAATGGCTTATAAGAAGCAAATGTAGAATGGAACTTTGGGAGACTAGTAAACACTCTTTGATTTGACGTATACCTCTTCCATGAAAACCTTTTATTTTCCCAGTGAAACGTGATGTTCAAGAGAATGATGAAGAAGCGGTTCAAGTCAAAGAACAGAGCATTCTGGAACTTGGGAGTCTCTTGGCCAAGACAGGACAAGCAGAAGGTGAATCCTATGTTTAAAGCAATTTAATGGTCACATTACTAGCAGTTTTTCTAAAATTAGCATAAATGCTAGAATAGGATATCAACTTGATTTTCATCAAAACATCACACAGTTTAAACATTCTTTCCTTCTCATCACCATTTCTCCCTTTAAATTATGATTTAACCATGGCTGGTTTCACACATTTCATAAAGCCATAAACTAAAAACACTGCCTAGATGCAAATAACAATTAGGCAAAGTGACATTTCAATTACACATGGAGAAAGACCCCTATAGTAAAACTGTAATGGAAATCAGAAGTAGTTTAAATGAATATGCCTTTTCTGTCTCAGATAACTGACTGCTAAAATTTATGTGTGGTCACCTTTTTCTAGAATATGAACATACTGTATTTTTCGGAGTATAAGACGCACCTTACTTTTTTGGGGAGGAAACAAGGAAAAAAGTATTCTGAACCAAATGTTGTAGTAATATATTATTTAATAAAATACCAGTATAGCAGAATAATTTTTACAACCATGTATACTTGGTTGTAAAAGTCAAAGCGGTATTAAGAACCATCATCACTGTCATTAACAAATGAGGAGAGACTTTAAGGTTCAAGCATTCCTCTAATTTTCTGGAAACCTCAAGAATTCATCATTGTCACTGGTATCAGAGTTTAGGAAACTCAGTTGCTCACAATCACTTTCTTCGCTACCTTCATAAATACACACACACACTAGGGTAGCCCATTATGCCCCCCCCCCAAACTACAGTAACAATAGCAAGCTGAGAATTTTAGGACATTGGTGATTTGTTTCCTCCCTAACCCTAACCCTATGCAAACAAGTGCTAACCCTAACCTTAATCCTAACCCATTATATACAGGTGCTAACCCTAACCCATTATAAACAGAGGCTAACCTTAACCCCTAACCCAGGGGTCTTCAAACTTGATATCTTTAAGACTTGTGGACTTCAACTCCCAGAATTCTAAGAGTTAAAGTCCACAAACTGACTGCTTTAATACTAACCTGTCAGGCAGAAGCTTCTTCAAGCAAGCGGCTCTTTGGCTGCTTAAGGCAAGAGGCAGCATTGGGAAAGTGCAGCTGAGGCTGCTTAAGACAAGAGGCAGCGTTGGTGTGTGTGTGTGTGTGTGTGTGTGTGTGTGTGTGTGTGTGTGTGTGTATGGCAGTGACTTTGGCAGCAGGTTCTCCAGGCAGGCAGCGATGGCTCAGATAGTTTCTACAGCTGAGGGGCAGCTCAGGCGGGAACTCAGGCAGCGGCTCAATTTATAGCAAATGGTTCCCAGAACCGTTTGCTCTTCACTTTTCTGATTGGCGGTTGGATCCCAGAATACCGCCAATCAGCTGTCTGTTGCCACAGTTGCCGCCATTGTCACCGTTCCCGCCATTGCCGCCATCACACCAACTCCCCCCCCCCAGGTATGCCTGCTGCTACATTCGGGGGGGGGGGGGTAAAAAGGTGCGTCTTATACACCAAAAAATATGGTAACTTTTTATAATGCATTCTGATACAATTTCAGATCCTGAGCTATATTGCTACTTGATTATTTTATTGTTAATATAGAGCTTGGAGGACTTCTGAAGTATGTGCGTCCTTTCTTGAACTCCATTAGCAAGGCGAAGGCAGCCCGTCTGGTTCGGTCCCTGCTAGATCTATTCTTAGATATGGAAGCTGCAACAGGACAAGAGGTGAGACAGTTGAAATTCAGGCACATCTCTGCAAATGTTCAGAGACAGTTTATGTAGAAAATGATATCATGATGGCAGTGATGGTGCAAATAGTAGAAAAATAATGGAATAAATGTAATTTTTCTTTTAGGTTGACCTATGTCTTGAATGCATTGAATGGGCCAAATCGGAGAAGAGGACATTCCTGCGCCAAGCTCTGGAGGTAGGATGTAACATATGTCCATTGTAGTTAATGTAGTGATGCACAATATTCTTTCCCTTGCTATTGGGGTATGGAACCTGACATCCTATATGCCAATATATTATACTCAAAACATTTGTCGTTACTTTTTTCTTTAGGTTCTTGACGGCATACTCTCAAGTAGTAATTTGGAGCATGTTAAGCTTCCAAACTGATTCACATGTTATTACAGGCAATTTTTCCTGCAGCTTATAATGCAAATGTATTTTGCTTCTTAAAGTGCTTTCTCAGATATGGTTGACATAAGATTTTATTTATGTAAATGTATTAATAAAATGGTGTTCCTACCTGCAAGCGTTAACACATACAGTTCCATGTAGGCAAAGTCCTTGTTTCTATCCTTGTCATTTCAAAAGCATTACTCCTGCTGATTTCTTTTGTATTACTGCGGTTGTGCTTTATAGTATGGGTTTTTTTCCTGTGTTTTCTTGCCATTCCTAAAACATTTTCCCAAGAGTCTTGTTGGGTTCATATTTTACACATTTTGGCTCTTAGATCAGTATCTAATCATCATAAGTTTTCACAACAATTCTTTACTTTTCTCTCTTTAGGCAAGGCTGGTTTCTTTGTATTTTGATACAAAAAGATACCAAGAAGCTTTGCAGCTGGGTAAGTTGACTTCTGTAATCATCCCCAGAGTGACTCCAATGATTTATTACCATTATTCTAGGAATATATATAATGGTGAATGCATGGAACAGCTAGTTTGAGGTGATTTCTACATGAACTGAGAACATATTTGGCCTCAATATGGAATGAATTAGCATTGTTTTTGATCTGGAAACAGTTTGAAACATTTGTTACAAACTGAAGTGTTTTCATATAGGATGCAAGAAAGAAGAGACGGTAAAAATCAAGGCCATTGAGGTTGGTAGAGACTATGGGGAGAAGGGAAAATCTTAGAAAGATTGGGGATGAGCAAGAGAGAGGGATATCTTGCATTGGAATTGCTAAGGGAAGAAAAAAGGTGATCTGCACTAGGCCTTGCCTACTTATCCCATAAAATCATTCCCATAGGATATCATAACCCAGAAGTATTCCTCTTTTCTCTTTGTGCTGAACTACTGCCAATCCAAGATGGTTCGGTAAAATGTCCAGAATCCAATGTGTTTGTTGTAGGTTAAAAATCTATGTTTTTAATTTTTCAGTTTGTTTATGAATAAATTCATAGTGGCTTAGTTAAGCAACTGGGAACTGCTGGGTTCTGCATGTTAAGAATAATAAAATACCTTATTAATGGCTAATACCATTAGGCAGCATAATGTATTTGGAAGCTTTGGGGATATCATATTGATATTGAAAAAGAGAAATATTGGTTTTTGTATGTAGTGTATTAGCTTTGTATGTGCTGTTTTCACTCTTCCTATATTTTGATCAGACTAATGTTTTAGACTTTTTTTTTTCCTGATCAAATTAAAGTATTCAGTGGAAGGCCTTTAATATGGTGCAAATGCCACGATCCACATTGTTTTTATCAGGCTCACAGCTTTTGCGGGAGTTAAAGAAGATGGATGACAAGGCCTTGTTGGTGGAAGTGCAGCTATTAGAGAGCAAAACTTACCATGCTTTGAGCAACCTGCCAAAAGCCAGAGCAGCATTAACCTCTGCTCGAACCACAGCCAATGCAATCTATTGTCCACCCAAGTTGCAGGCAGCACTGGATATGCAATCAGGTAAGGCCTTGTGCTTTTTTGTATTACGAATGCCTTGATCAGTACTTGCACAATCTGAGAAATAAAAGCCAGCATTTTCGAGTCTTGAGTGCTTGGATTATTTTCTTTTGCAATATATCCCCAGCCACCTTGCTAGCTGCCCAAGACCATAAGAATTCTTGCATTCTTATAACAACCAGAGCACAAAATGAGGGAAAGATTGGCTTATAATGTCATGCAGAACAAATTAGGTCATAGAAAAAAGAGAAAGAGAGCCAGTTTGGTGTATTTGTTAAGGTGCTGGCCTAGAAACCAGGAGGCAGGGAGTTTTCTAAGCATGAAAGTTGACTGGATAACTTTGGGCCAGTCATTGTCCCTCAGTGTTTTATCCACCTATTAGGCATGTTCACTCCCTTGAGTTATCATATTTTTTGGACTATAAAATGCTCCAACTATAAGACGTGCCTAGCTTTTGGGGAGGGGAAAATTGCCTCTGCCTCACAGCAATTTGCCTCCTTGCAGCAAACAGCCTGGTCAGCTTCAGCACAGCCTGATTTAGCACAAGCAGCTGATTAGCGGATGGATCTGCCTCCTGGAATACCAGCAATCAGCTGTTTCAGGCTGCAGGGATCATTGGTACTGCCCATCGGTGCTGCCACCTATTGCCACCTCTGAGCACCCCATTTTTGGCCTCCGTGCGCTCGGTTTTCGGCCTCTGCTTGTCCCGTTTTCGGCCTGTTCCAGGCGGCAGGGATTGCCTATCCCTGCTGCCTGGAACAGACTGAAAACGGGATGCAGGGAGGCTGAAAATTGGGTGCGCGGAGGTGGCGATAGGTGGCAATGCCTGTGTGCAGTGGTGATCCATGCAGTCTGGAACAGCTGATCAGTGGTATTCCAAGCGGCAGATCCAACCGCTAATCAGCTGCTCATGCTAAATCAGGCTGACCAGGCTGTTTGATGTTTGCTGCAAGAAGGCAAATTGCTTGGGAGGTAGAGACCAAAGGGTGGGGGCTGGCAGGAGGGTGGGGCTTTGGCAACATTCACTTTATAAGACACACTGATATTTCCATCCACTTTTTGAGGGGGAGCGGGGGGAGTGCATCTTTTAGTCCAAAAAATATGGTATATATAAAACAGGATAAAAATCTAATAATATTGCAAAAACGTTTATAAGACAGAATCACACTATAGCAGTCTGTCTAGGGAAAATTATAGTATGTACTTTGTGTTCCAAAGATTATTGAATGAAGTGTGAATAGATCATGTACAAAATTTATTGTAGGCTAAGAATATCTGCTTTGAATGGTACAGTTAGTCCCCAAGTTACAATGGCAGTTTAGACAGAGATTGCTATTGCTAAGTAACATGATATTGTATGATTGTATTGCTAAGTGACAGCAACCATTATTAAGCAAGGAACTCATGTAACCATGACTTCTGATTACTTTCAGAAATTGTGATCACGTGATTGTGCCTTGCTGCAATGTTATAATTTCAAGCAGTACTATGAGAACATTTTAGTGGCTAGAACTCTGAGGGTCAACATGTTATAAATCCCCTCTTTAAAAGCCATTGTAAATTTGAGCAGTTGCTGAATGAATGGTGGTAACCTAAGGACTGCCTGTAATTGTTGGATTTCTTGTAGCATTTGGAAAAGAATTGCTTCATTTTATATGAGATATTGAGGCAAAATAGAAACATGGCCAATTCTTTGGTGATTACAAGAACAGATATGTTTTTTTAAATAAGTGTTTAGATGCAGTTAGCAACTAGATACAGAATTGAATAGTTAGATATTGCTCTATTGTTAAACTTTATCGTGAATTATACATTTGAACATCTCTTGATTATTTCCTTGACATGACTTCTGTGAATTAGCAGATACTTAATATAGTTGGTGGTGTTTTGAGTCTCATTCAGTCTGCTATCAGAAAAGTTGGTGAAACTTTAAATATTGAAACAAATTATAGTTACTATTTTGCATGAATATATGAAAATGAATTTTGTGAAGATTAGAAAATTTTTAGCTATATGCATAAACTTAATTTTTCTTGTCCTACCCCCACAACAGGATAGATAAGAAAGTTCAAGAATTTTCTGCTTGGAGAAATAAATAGGACTTGGCAGCAGTGTTTTCCCTTATCTTGTTCTCCAGGTACCTCTGTTATATTTAGACTTCTTTTTTATTTCCCCTTTAATAGGTATAATCCATGCAGCAGAAGAAAAGGACTGGAAGACAGCATATTCTTACTTCTATGAGGCATTCGAAGGTTATGATTCTATTGACAGCCCCAAAGCCATCACTGCGTTGAAGTATATGCTGCTGTGCAAGATCATGTTAAACTTGTATGTGATTTTATTGCATCACACAGGGAATGCAACATGTGCTTGTTTCCTTTTTTTACACCTGCACAGAAGACAATTGCTCTGATCATACCACAGGCTGCAGTTTGTTAAACTCTTGTATGAATAAATTGATTTTCAAATCCTGATGGTGGCTGAAAAAATATGAACATGAAGGAAAAGTGGGTTGGGGGGATAAAAGCCAAGAAAGGGAGCAAAGAAGGGTAGAATGTTTGCCTTTGTGTCCCATTTTGTTGTTGTTAGTTTCAAAGTTGTGTCCGACCCATCGTGATCCCATGTACAACATTCCTTCAGGCTTTCCTGTCCTCTACCATCCATTTAAACTCATGCCTACTGCTTCAGTGAGTCCATCCAGCCATCTTGTTCTCTGTCGTCCCCTTCTTCTTTTGTCCTCAATCTTTCCCAACCTTAGGCTCTTCTCCAGTGAGCCCTTCCTTCTCATTAAGTGGCCAAGTATTTCTATTTCATCTTCAGGATCTGTCCTTCTAAAGAGCAGTCATGGTTTGATCTCCTCTAGGACTGACTGGTTTGATTGCCTTGCAGTCCAAGGGACTCGCAGGATTCTTCTTCAGCACCATAATTCAAAGGCCTCAATTTGGCACTCAGCCTTCCTTATGGTCCAACTTGCACAGCCATACACTGCAACTGGGAACACCATAGCCTTGACTATACGCACTTTTGTTGGCAGGATGAAGTCTCTGCTTTTTAGTATGCTATCTAGATTTACCATAGCTTTCCTCCCCAGGAGCAAGTGTCCTTTAATTTCTTGGCTGCAGTCCCTATCTGCAGTGATCTTGGAGCCCAGGAAAATAAAATTTGTGACTACCTCCATTTCTTCCCCATCTATTTGCCAGGAATTGAGAGGGCCGGATGCCATGATCTTACTTTTCTTAATGTTGAGTTTCAAGTCAACTTTTGCATCTCCTTCATCCACATCAAGAGGCTCTTTAGTTCCTCTTCACTTTCTGCCATTAGAATGGTATCATCTGCATATCTGAGGTTGTTAATATTTCTCCCGGCAATCTTAATTTCCACTTTTGATTCATCTAGCCCCGCCTTTCTCATAATGTGCTCTGTATATAAGTTAAATAGGCAGGGAGACAGTATACAGCCTTGATGAACTCCTTTCCCAATTTTGAACCAATCAGTGGATCCGTGTCCAGTTCTCACTTTTGTTTCTTGATCCGCATATAGGTTTCTCAAGACACAAATAAGATGGTCTGGTACTCCCATCTCTTTTAGAACTTGTCACAATTTTTTGTGATCCACACAATCAAAGGCTTTAGCATAGTCAATGAAGCAGAAGTAGATGTTTTTCTGGAACTCCCTAGCTTTCTCCATGATCCAGCGTATATTGGCAATTTGATCTCTAGTTTTCTGCCTCTTTGAAATCCTGCCTGTACTTCTGGTAGTTCTCGATCCACATACTGCTGGAGCCTAGCTTGTGGGATTTTATGCATAACTTTACTAGCATGTTAAATGAGTGCAATGGTGCGATAGTTTGAACATTCTTTGACATTGCCTTTCTTTAGAATTGTGTCCCATTTAAATTTCTCCATATTGGAATTGCATTATCATTGGCAAAATATTACTTTTTTCAGCTCTGCTCTAAGAAACATAGGTGTTACTTGATAGAAGCAAATCCTTAAGAATGAAAAGGCCACTATATTTGAGCTCCTTGCCATCTAACAGAATTGAGTGTCTTATAGCATGCTTTCGTAGTCAAAATATGATTTGGTCTGGGGAGACTCCGTTAACTATTAAGATAGCTGGAGATTCTTGAAATATAACTTATTTACTTTTCATTTCTGACAGCTAAGAGAAAGCAAAGGTTCTCTTGGTTTTTCTTCCGCATGATGAATGGCATTTGAAGAAGGAAACCCTAGAAACATTTTGTCCTTATATCAGTGCTGTTATTTTGTTCTTGATGTCAGAACATCTGGTTTGTAGTTTCATGTATGTTTCTTGATTTTTTTTTTATTATAACTCTAACATTTCTAGTGGCTACAAGCAAAAGTTACTCTTTTTGTCTGGAGTAAAAAATATTCAAATAGTTGGTTTCTTTTATTCTTGATATTTGGCATTCCCTTAAAGCACTTCAAATATATTAATATAAAACCGATAGTAGAATGCTATTTTTCTGGAAAGCAAAAATTATATGGTGAGGTACTTTCGTAGCCTGACTTCATGGACTCAATAAATCAATATTTCTATGCTTTTTTACAGACCTGAGGATGTGCAGGCATTGGTGAGTGGGAAGCTTGCATTGCGATATGCAGGCAGACAGGTATAAAAATCCTGAACTACTATTTTCTGTTTCTGAAAAGTTTTCCAATCCTAGCCGACTCCTTATAAAAAAAGTTTCTTAATCCTGCTCAAAACAGTTACCTACTAATTTGTTCTGCTCCCAACAGTATTTTATTATATGTTTTTTTAATGCATCCTGGGTGGTTTGAGAGCCAGTCAGTTGGCATGTGTTCGCACCTGAATGCAGAAAGGTGGGTCAGCAGCATTAATGATGTGATTCATCAAAATGGGGTTATGATCTTATGTCGTTGGATTAGTGCCTTTGAGCCAAGTGAACTGGAAGGCAAATGGCCTTGATTGTATTTGGTGTGGATGCATCAGTTTCCTTTTGTCCCCTTTCCTGGTCTGAATCAGAGAAGGCAAGATGGATCAGATCTCGTAGAGATTGGCAAGATTAGAGCAAATTAGACCACTTTGGACTTGCTAAAGTGTGAAGTATTTCTCGCTTTGATGAGGGAGCTAAATTGTAGGGCTCTTGAGATTTATAAAGGCTTTCTGCATTGTTGTCAAATTCAAGGATACCAAGTCAGTGTTTTGGCGGCTGCACCCATTATTTCTAGCTTTTAAATTCATTGTATTCTCAGTATTTCTTGCTCACAGTTAGGTCCAAAAAGAATTAATTACTACTCTTTCTAAGGCCTCATCTGTAACATTATTTTAGGAGAATTATTTCAACTTTGTCTTGACAAGAATGTGGGGTTACTGGTTGCCATGGTTTTTATAATTTGGCATGCTGCCCTTGGCATTGGGCAAAATAATTTCTGCTCAGGGTAATGGATTGAATGCACTCCTTTTTTCATCCTGAAAAATGCACAGTTGATATATCTGAAAAATGCTCCTTAGTGCCCAAAACATGGAAGGAATTGTAATTGATTAAATGACAGCAAAATAATTTGATATCCTGTCCTAGTTGGATATTTTGAACAGCAAACAGCACTTTGAAAGATAGTGGCTAAATGCTAGAATATAGTAATAGATTTTCTAGTAAGCCAACACTCACTATTAATTCTGTTAAAAGTGTAACTTTAAACAGTTTGATTCATTTGAATTGTATAAAATTGTGTCTGTTTAGCTTTCTTTTTTGTCTGTTGTGATGCTATATGATCTTGCTTTATTTGACTGCTATTATTAGTCTTAACTTGATTTCCCAATAGTTTTCTTTCATGACTATCTATGAGTTGTCCACTGCTAAGTGGCAGTCTTTTAAGCTTCTATGGAAACTACTAAACTATCTGTAAGTTTTGGCAAAGAGTTTCAAAAGCTGTTTTTTAAGGAATCCACATTCTTGTTTATAGATGGTTAATATTCGAAGATAGAAATTACTGTTTGTGCAGTCAGTCGGCATCATCTGGCAACAAGATCTGTTCCAATTCCTTTGAAGGTTGTTTAACCCTCGTTGAGGATGTATGAATTGTTGCTTCAGAATGAAAGCTAAGGAAGCATTCTGATCACCTGTTTCATTGTTTATAAGAGGAAGACAGCTCTAGAAATGCTTGCCTTTCAAGTTCTGTTTCCAAATCCCAATTCAGATGGTCATATATATATATTTGAGGTGTGAATAAAGTAAGTAGATTTGTCTTGTCAGCTTTATTTACATTTTTCTTGTCCAGCATAATCATTTTGTCTTCTTGATGATTTAGGTAAAATCTGGACTTGTTCTATTGCATAAGGGAGGGGATTTTGTCTTTCATCTTGAGAGGTTAAACTGGATTAAATTCAGTATTTCAGGTTGTTACAGCTAATCTTCAAAGGATAATTAACGCTGAGTAGCAGATTTAAATAAAATAAGGATAATGTAGATAAAATGAGAAATACACCAAGCAGATAGATTGTCCTGTTGGTTCACCAGAGCCAGTTTCCTACTTCTAGTCCTAGTTTGCACTTCTGTATTTTAACAAGTTTAGATCCCAATGGATGAATTTGAGTTGCATTGACTACTTGGATGCTTTCAGGTACTTCATTATAACAGCTTAAATCTTAGTGTCCATGTTGAAGTTATTTTGTCTGGATATCGTTTTTCAAAAACATACCTGAATGCTTCTGTGATTTAGCAACTGTGTGAGTTAAATGAGGGTAGAAGAATTAAAGCAGTCTTAGTATTTTGATCAAGTATCCTTCCTGAATTACATTCTATCCAACTAAATCAATTTTCTCATATGAGAACAACACAAGCAATATTATTATCTAAAGGTTCAGAAGAATGTAAGCATTGGCTCTACTGTTTTACAGACAGAAGCACTGAAATGTGTAGCTCAAGCCAGTAAGAATCGATCACTGGATGATTTCAAAAAGGTAAGCAGCTATAATAAGGAAAATGGGTTGAATATCTTTGGATTAGGTTAATTCTTAGTCTTAGAAAAGACACTTCTACACTGAAAAGAAAAAAAAGGGAGAGATGTCTTCACTATACTCAGCTTTTGGGTCTTCAAGATACACTTGCTGAAGTCATTTGAGAATAGCCTTAGACAAAATGGACTGGGCTGATTAGAAGGCCACATTTTCAGTTGTTTTAACTCAAAAGTCTGATTTCTTCAGAAGATGAATTTTAGGTTGCAGACTTTTCTTCACTGAAAGTCAGAAAAATCAATGACTTGGATCCTGCTATTGTATGATCATGTGACAGTGAAAATATTATGAAGATACACCAAAGCCAAACTGGAAAAACTGTTGGAACAGAAAGAAAAATTGTCAACTTTTGTTGCTGGGAAATAAAGCACTATATTCAAATATTTCCTTCTTCAACTTTGAAAAAAATGTCTGTCTCTGTATATAGGTATATCTTGGGAGAGTGTTAAATATCTTGATTTGCACAACCAATCAGAATTAGGTCTTATTTACAAAATTAAATTTTAGTTTGATTAGGGCTATTTCCATATGAGAAGCTATTTGGATCCAAAGTAGAAATGATGCTTTTAAGAAAGTGTGGGAATGCTTGCTATCCTTCTTGAATCTCCATAAAGATACAGCAACAGATTCAGTGAGCATACCTACACTCCCTCCAAGGCACTATTTTTGCTTCAGATCAAAATGCATCACTGCCTAGGAATACCATATGGTTCTGCAAGAAACAAGAAGACCAAGTGTCTAATGGATGCTCATAGGTCTGGGTATTTTTAGTGAATGTTATTTTCATTAATCAGATAATAATTTCAGTCCTATATATAATTTAAAAAAGAATTACAGTTTTTAATCATATCATATATTCTAAAACTAGCCATGAATGATCTGTAGGGTCGATGACCGGGATCAGAGGTTTAGTCTTCCTAGCTTTTGGCTTGTGCAGGAGCCCATTCTCAGGGAACTTCTCTCTACTGGAAAAAAATACATTCCAGCAGAAAAAGGTTCCCTGAAGATGGGCTCCAGCACAACTCCAAAAATTTGGAAGGCTAAACTTCTGGCCCCTGTGACCAACCCAGATTGGATTTGCAACATTATCCTAACTTCAGGTAACCTAGTCAGAATGATAGTGAAATAGCTTCCTGCATTCAGTAATGATTGAACTTGATCTGCTACAGGCACTGAAAGATTATAAAATGGAACTCAGGGATGACCCCATCATCAGCACACATTTGGGCAAACTGTACGATAACTTATTGGAACAAAACCTCATCCGTGTTATTGAGCCTTTCTCCAGAGTGCAGGTAAAATGTTTCTGTAGAGCTACCCATGTCTCTCTTCCCATCAAACTGGACATGAAAAGTTTATTTTAAAACATTGGCATTTTCACATAAAAGTAATCCAAGATTTACTTTAAATCTTTTAAACCTCTGTCTTATTGAACAAGTTAGAGTCTCTAATTATGTCTTATTTGGCCAATTCTGATTTGCCTTTCTTCTGCTTCTTTTGGATGGAGTACAAAACCAAACTGGGACTAAACTATTATAGTGGCCTCAAACAAAATGAGAAGCCCTAGTTAAAACAGGGAAGGATCTGTAAACATAGAGCACTGTATAGTGGTTTATTGTATTGAAAAAAATCAATCATGGTTTCTTTTCTTATATTGTATTTTTATTTATTTGATTGATTTTGTCATCATGCTATATATGCATAAATAAAATAATAAAATAATTTTGTCTAAGCCAGGCCATTTTGAAATTTTCTGTACACAATTTAGGACTAGAGTAGTACGGAAGGAATTACAGGGTAGAATGAATTGTGTGAGATTGTTCCAAATCTTGAACAGAAGCTTTGAATATCAGGTCAATGCATAGATTTAGTTTTTGGTTCTCCATCTCTGGACTTGCTCAATCTTACCAAAAGTGAGGTCTTCAAAGTATTTCAAATGGATAGTTGATCACACAGATGATAAGATTATTTCAACTTAGAGAGATCTTTTTTTTAGAGAACTCTGATATGGGTGGAGAGTCTTAATATTTTTTTCTATCAAATTAATAAAAATGTAATTGCCAAAATGACCTTGTGTTTCATTAAGCTTCTGTCAAGTGTAAATCAAAAAATCTGGAAGAGCTAACATCAAAGTTAAAATTATATAGTGAATAAGGAAGGTAAACTTGACAGATCCATTTTAATATCCATTAGCAAGGAGAAAGCATACATTAAATCTACAACAAGCAGAAAATATATGGAAGAGAGTCAGACAAATACCTCCCTAATTTACATGAATATAAAAAGGCAATGAGGTATAGCATGATCAAATGTGTAAGACTCTGTTATTATAGCCACTCTTAATAAAAGTTGTTTTAGCCTTCCTGTGGCATGGATTCTTGGTCTGGTCTATCTGGTAAGGCTGATAATTTCACACAATCAGTTGTGTGAATGCTGTGGTAGAGGCAAATAGTGTGAAGATACGGATAAATACTCTATCTCATTAGCACTTCCTCATTGTGGCCCCATCTTATTTTCTTTTGCAGATTGACCACATATCTAGCCTTATCAAGTTATCAAAGGTAAGAATTTAAATATAGTTGCCTCCATAATGCTATTTTTAGTAATTTTTTTTGTTTCAATGTCAGTTACAGTTGTGAATTTTTTTTATAAAATTTACATTTTATTCAGCAACAGAAGTGATTTAGTAAACAATTCAATTAAATGAAAAGAAAAAAGAACCTAGTAAGCCTGAAATACTGTAACCACACACTTGTAGAAATAAACTGTGTTGCTAAGCAGATATTCATGGGTTGAACTGTAAGGATTTGGCAACTGTTTTTTTGAAATAAGTAAGTAGTGGAAAATAATTTTTCAAGGGAAAAAAGGGAAAGCATTGTTCTAAGCAAGGAGCATTCTCTCACTTCAATGTTTCTTGGTTTAATTTCAGGCAGATGTGGAAAGAAAGCTCTCTCAGATGATCCTGGACAAAAAATTCCATGGTGAGTCAATTCTCAAGAAAAGAGTTTGTTTCTGCCCTTTGTAATAGTTGATGGTATTTCTTTCTGAATGAATACAACGTACCTCATGGAGCATTAACAATATAATACAGATTGAATTATATTGAGGAATTCCCACAACTTGTACGGTTTTTCCTTTAGCTTTATCTTTAAAAGTTGTGCATTTCGAATCTATATAGTTGGGGTATAATTTTTATTTATTAAATACATAATCCAAGCTACTCTACTTGCTCTGCTCCTTTGAAGTCTGTCAAAATTAAAGTGGAACATTCTGCGTTGGAAATATAAGTTGTCCAACAATCTTAATTGAAATGTTTCTCTCATTAGGGATTCTTGACCAAGGGGAAGGTGTCCTGATTATTTTTGATGAACCACCTGTAGACAAAACATATGAAGCTGCTCTGGAGACCATTCAGAATATGAGTAAAGTAGTGGATTCATTATACAACAAAGCCAAGAAGCTAACATAGGTGAGGGGGTTCCTACAGCCTATGGTTAAAACTGTAACAGATTTTACAGAAGGATTATGCTATTGAGTGATATGCCTCCATCTTTTTTGTTCCCCTTGCAGAGTTGAAAACTGTTGGCTGTTTGGAGCGTTGGTGCGTGAAACCTTTGGGGGGGTGGAACAAAAGGCTTAGAAGATGGTGGAGGTTTTTTGGGGTTCCCCACGCCCCTTTTGCTCTCCTTCTTACTCAAAAAATTTAAGACAGCCTTTCCCAACCAGGTGGCCTCCAGATGAGTTGGAACTACAGGTCTTTGAATTCCTAATCAACATGGCCAGGGATTCTAGGATTGGTAGTCCCAATATATCTGGAGTCCACCAGGGTAGGGAAGGCTGTTTTAAGACTTCCTCATCTGATTCATCTTGTCTATACAATTGTGTATTCTAGTTTCCATGTAACCTTTTACCTGCTGAACTTTGTACTGGGATGGGGAAATAATGTTTTTTAAAAAAATGTTTCGGGGTGGGGGGGAAGGGAAGCAGTGGCAGCATCCTAAATAAAAGGAGTGAGGCATATGCTACCTTTAAAAATGAACTAACTTGCTTTTTGTTTTCTTGAAGGTGGCAAAGGGATAGGCCAAGATGTCTTTTAAATCACAAGAACCCAGCCACACAAAATTCCTGCATAGAAGTTATTTCTTGTGTGCATTGTGTCCAACATGATTGTCCACAGGTGTACATGCACTGGGTAATCAAGGTTGATTACTGCATCTAAGCATGTGCCCAGGTAGCAAATGTCCATGAGTGCATGTTGGTTTCCCACAAACTCCCTTCCATAGCATTGTGTTCTATGTAGGAATTTTGTTATCTGTAAAGGATAAAATTAGAAATTGGGAGCTATATTAACTTTGTGTTCAGAATTCAGGAGTCAGAGTGGTTTAAGCCACATCAATCTTCACACTTATTGAAGAATCAGTAAAAAAATATTATAGGCCTCTGTCATCCTTAAGTGCCCCATCTACAATTCTAAGGCCTTATCACATGGGGCCTGCTTAAAATACGGTTTTCCATAACAATAAAAGGGCAGAAAATAGCCACTCTTGAACAGTGGTACTCAAGGTTTCCTGATTCTGTACTGCATGCTTTTTTTTTAAAGGCTGGAATGTACTTGCCTTTTAATTTTGCAAGATATGCCATTGAAAGTACAATTGAGCTTCTGTTCCTAATTGTTGATTTCTTTAAAAAACAGTAGATGGGTTTTGACGGAAGGCTGGTTTGGGCCATCCCGAGGTATTTTTAACCTTTGTTCCATTCCCTGAGTATCAAGAATAAAGCTGCCCTTTGAGGGTGAGGGAATGGCTGCATATTACACTACCCATGTGGCTGTTATCTGAAACTGCATTCTTCTGTTACTGTGCCAGATACCTAAGGGGATTTACTGAAGAACAGATTTCCTAAAGTTTACCATACTGTCATTTCAGCAGTGAATTTCCTTATAGTCTATCTTAAGGATCAAGCAACTAGTTGCTCCAATCCCAAATTAATCTGACTACTAGATATAATGGTGCAGCAAGTAATAATTATTGAATTTTCTGGCAGCCTGTCTTTTGCAGTGGTAGGAGGGATCCTGCTTCACTATTACTTCCAGAAAACAATTATTGGCCATAAACATTTCATCAGGGAGAGGGGAGAACTTTTTAGAGGCAAACCTGCAGCAAAAGTAAAGCAGCCTTCTAACTCCTGGTGCCCACAAATTATCTTGGATTTCAACTCCAGTAATTCCAAGATGGCATGGTCTGAGGAGCCTGGGGAGGTGGGGGAAATCCTAGAATGAAGGAAACTGCTGTAAATGATTTGCCTCTTTAAACTGTCTCTGTTAAAATCTAGAAAAAATTTAGAGTGGTGGTTTTGTGTAGGAGAGATGGCACTTTTCACCCTGGTGTTTTGTCATTGAATAATGAAGTTATATTTAAGATGTTGCTTGACATATGAGTAGTGTAACCTTCCACATCATTGCCCTCATCTTCCATTTTCTCTTTCTGTTTTCTCATAATTATTTTGTAAACTTGCTTCTCCTACACCACAAAATATTTTTGCATACGCATGACATTTCTTAACTGGCTGTATCTACCCCTTTTTTCATGATGCTTTTCTCTTTATTTTTTTCTTTCGTGTACTTAGCATTTTAAAAGTTTCACTCTGTGTCAGCCAATTCAAATGTTCTGGGGAGAGGAGGGTTTGGGTTTTTTGTTTTTTTGGTCTTGGGGGAGGGTTTGGCACCATGAATTTCAAAATGTACAAATGGTTCACGCTAACACACACCAGGTATATCTGATGTTCAGATGGCATACAAATAAAAATATTCTTTTTCAAAAAGAACCTGTCTGTTGTCATTGCCTACAGAGGCACAAATGTAAGCTCTTGAGAGTATCAGTGGCATGGTGACTTAGTCCCTATAATTGTTAATCTCCATAATACAAGTTACTTTAGTAAGATTGTTCTCTTTATGATTATTCATTACTAAAATCAGACAATCAGATTATTGACTCCATCCTACTTCATGAGATCTCGCTGGGTCTTGTTGTTTGAATATGGAAGCATTTTATTGTACTTTGTCAATAATAGGACAATCTTCTGGAGAGAACCTACCGAGTATCTACATTAAATACATTAAAAAGTGAGCATTTTGAGCAGCGATACCAGTCATATACTTGCACTTTGGGCCTCTAATCTTCTACAAATTCAGTAAATAGCCATAGGTTAGCATTTATCTTTACATTCTACCTCCCTTTGTATAGTGTCTGTAAAGAATTGTTGATTGCATATAAGGTGCAATATAATTGAAGAAATTATATCAGAAGTAATTATTAATTCCAAAACATTGTTTAGCAGAAAATAGCTAAAGGTAGGGCTGTCAAACTCACAGTATCACGGTGTCGTCACATGATGTATCAGGAGTTTTGCTCCTTCACTAAACTGAGCATCAGCGTGGCCAGTGTGTGACGCACCCAGCCTTATAGGCCATGTGTTTGACAGCCTGGCTAAAGGGATGATGCTATCAATGTTGTGGAAAACTTAAATGGCTTCTCTAGAATTTATCAAATGGGTATCCAGTAGAGATGATCAAAGTGTAGAGTGGGATCAGGGATTATTTTTAAAAAATGGAAAGTCCTCTATTAAAATTATTCAATTTATAGAAATTTTATAGTTTTACTTACATGCTTTATCTTTATATATTTTGTTTCAGAAGAAAGCTTTAACACCAACCTGTAATACTTAAAAGTGACTTATTTACATTTTGAGATTTTTATTAATTTCATCCTTTCATGTTGAGGTACTTCAGAAATGAGCTAGCTATAATGCAAATATTTATTTATAATTATAAATAATTAAATTTTTCTATAGCATCCCAGCCTGTTCTTGCTGTCTTAATATCAGTGCCAGTTTTTCATATCAACTATGTATTAAGCTATGACAGTTGCATCTACATTTTCCTATTCCACCTGAAAACATGTATCTTCTTACTTTACTGCTATATAAATAGGAATTATCAAGGATGTATATAATAGGCATATATATAAAAATAGAAGGGGAATTGCAAAAAAAACAGCTTTACTCAGAACAGCTTACAACCTGCGACGATACCTCTAACACCATCAAATATCTAATCTGCCTATCTCAGATCCTTGGGAAAGATTCAATAGGCGGACAAAAATGCCAAATCTAGTTTGACCATTTTGCTGATTGCCACGAACCATAATAAAAGGGATATGTACATTGATAGGCTTATATCTGGTAAGCTTCACATTTGCTTTTGAAGACTCATCAAGCCTATGTGTGTCATATGGTACATGTCTGCTTCAACATAAATGCAGAAACTAATGGAGAAAAAGATCCTTGTGTTGTGGGTTCCTTGCTCTCTGAGCTTGTTTGTTTTCTAGCAGACATTTCATTACCAAACTAAATAACATCTTCAGCCTGAAAATGTTAACCTAATTTGGTAATGAAACATCTGCAAGCAAACAATGTAAGTTCAGAGAGCACTAAGAACCCCATAATTCAACCCTGAGCTACAAATATTCTCTTCTATTGATGCTTACATTTGAAGTACAACTTAAGTACACTATAAATAGAAAGAGGGCTGAATGTAATGTTGGCTCTTTTTTTCAGGAAATCTTGCCTAACTTCCCTGTTTTCCTATATCATCTGTTTTATTGTTTCCTATTTTCATAAATAACTCTATTTTAATGAGCCCTTTCCCCAGATTTAAATCCTCAATTTGAAAGTCTTGATCTAGTGGTTAAGGCACCAGACTATCTATTTTTTAAAACTGCAGAAAAAGTAATGTAGAATATAATTCAGTATCATAATTTATGCAACTTAAGCAAGCTTGTTTACAGCCTTTATGGGGGTCAGCTGTGTATTCTTGATTGCAATATCTGAAGATTTTTTTTTATTATTTATTTATATCCCATCTTGATTATATTTATGAATAACTCAAGGTGCCAAACATATCCAATAGACCTTCCTCTATTTAACTAAAACAGCTGACCCCATGTCATGGTGGTTTTCATGGCTATGGCAGGACTAGAACTCACAGTCTCCCGCTTTCTAGTCTGGTGCCTTAACTACTAGATCAAACTGGCTCTCATATATCTTGTGAGGAAGGGTGAATTATTGGGGTTTCTAGTTTATCAAGATTAGTACAAACGTGAAAAGAATCTTATTGAATATAACCATTTCCATGATAGAAAAAAAACCTCCCGCTACTATTGCAATCTGTCAATTCCACATTATAAAGGTTTTGTTACAGCTTGCTCCTTTTAAATGTTAGCAGTGTTCAGAAATCCCCATAGGCAATTCTGTGAAGAATTCTGGAAATAAAAAAAGCCTGAATCTGTTCTAATGTGGGTTATGCTCAGTGGTGGTTCTGGAGAACACTGTGCTTTGTCTTGGTAATCCATGTTGAATATCTTTCACTTTGTATGGACTGATAATTGGACAGAATTCATGGAGAAACACATGCTTAGTTTCCCTTAACTTCCTGGGAGAAGTTTTTTCAAATGGATCTTTCCTAGCCTTAGGAAGTATTGACCAAAAAAAAAAATTGAAAAGACTTGCTGAAATTTTGAATACTGTAGCTAGTGAAATACATATTTTTTCAAAAGTGTATTTTTAACATACATATAAGGTACTTTACAAAATTAAGAGATAGAAGTCCTTGTCTTAAAGAGTTCATAAGCATTGGGATGAAGCAGGGAGATAAGTGAAATAATAAAACTAAACATACCAGAATAAACACAATGAGTTGTTTTACAACTGGACAGTTAACAGTGGCTTCCTGAAACTGAAAGAAAAGTTATTTTCCTATTTTCAGTCATGTGATTCTTGCCATTAAGAATATTAAGTAACTCGGAACCTTTCGTGTTCTTTAATAAGCTACAGCAGTACAAGATAGGGATAAAAGCAATTCAGCATTCAGAAGATTGATTAGGGTTGGAATATAGAAATTAGGAAGTCTAATATAGGAAAACTAATGCAGGAGTGAATTGGAAAGGAATACCAGCCATATTTTTTAAAAGGAAGTTTCCTCAAAGGGGGAGATTAAGAATTATTGGAGAGTAATATACAGTATGTCCAGGGATGGGTTCTATTTACCTTTACTATTGATTCACAACGGGACCGTGCACGCTTCTGTGTATTCGCAGATGGTCAATTATGACATCCGGGCGGCCTCCCGCTGCTTTTACTACTGGTTCGCAAGAACCAGACAGAACCAGGAGCAACCCACCACTGAGTATGTCACAGAAGTGAGTACACCCCCTCATATTTTGCAAATATTTAAGTATATCTTTTCATGTGACAACATTGAAAAAATGACACTTGGATGCAATGTAAAGTAGTGAGTATACAGCTTGTATAACAGTGTAAATGTGCTGTCCCCTCAAAATAACACAACACACAACCATTGATGTCTAAACTGTTGGCAACAAAACTGAGTACACCCCTAAGTGATAATGTTCATATGGGGCCCAAAGTGTCAATATTTTGTGTGGCCATCATTATTTTCCAACACTGCCTTAACCCTCTTGGACATAGAGTTCACCAGAGCCACACAGATAGCCACTGGAGTCCTCTTCCACTCCTTTATGATGATATCATGAAGCTGGTGGATATGAGACCTTGTGCATCTCCTTTCAGGATGTCCCACAGCTGCTCAATAGGGTTTAGGTCTGGAGGCATGCTTGGCCAGTCCATCACCTTTACCCTCAGGTTCTTTAGCAAGGCAGTGGTCGTTTTGGAGGTGTGTTTCGGGTCATCATGTTGGAATACTGCCCTGCGGCCCAATCTCCAAAGGAAAGGGATTATGCTCTTCTTCAGTATATCACAATACAGGTTGGCATTCATGGTTCCCATAATGAACTGTAGCTCCCCAGTGCTGGCAGAACTCAGGCAGCCCGAGACTGACATTCCCACCACTGTGTTGACTGTAGGAAAGACACACTTGTCTTTGTACTCCTCACCTGGTTGCTGCCACACATGCTTGACATCTGACCCAAATAAGTTTTATCTTGGTCTCATCGGACCACAGGATATGGTTCCAGGAATCCATGTCCTAAGTCTGCTTGTCTGCAGTAAACCGTTTGTGGGCTTTCTTGTGCATCATCTTTAGAAGAGGCTTCCTTCTGGGACGACAGCCCTGCAGACCAATTTGATGCAGTATGTAGCATATGGTCTGAGCACTGACAGACTGACCCTCCACCCCTTCAACATCTGCAGCAATGCTGACAGCACTCATACGTCTATTTCCCAAAGCCAACCTCTGGATATGACACTGAGCAGGACACTCAACTTCTTTGGTCGACTATGGCAAGTCCTTTTTTGAGTGGAACCTGTCCTGTTAAACCACTCTATGGTCTTGGCCATTGGGCTGCAGCTCAGTTTCAGGATCTTGGTGAACTTCCTATAACCTACGCCATTTTTATGTAGAGCAACAATTCGTTTTTTCAGATCCTCAAGAGAGTTCATTGCCATGAGATGTCATGTTCAACTTCCAGTGACCACTATGAGAGAGTGAGAGTGATAACACCAATTTAGCACACCTGTTCCCCCTTCACACCTGAGATCTTGTACCACTAATGAGTCACATGACACCAGGGAGGGAAAAGGGCTACTTGGGCCCCACTTGGACATTATCACTTAGGGGTGTACTCACTTTTGTTGCCAGCAATTTAGACATTAATGGTTGTGTGTAGCGTTATTTTGAGGGGACAGCATATTTACACTGCTTTTACAAGCTGTATACTACTACTTTACATTGTAACCAAGTGTCATTTCTTCAGCATTGTCGCATGAAAAGATATACTTAAATATTTACAAAATGTGAGAAGGTGTACTGTGATATACTGTACATGTTGCACAGAATATGACGCACATATGGAAACTTACGACTAGTTATTCCCCCCTAACTATTTGCATATTCTTTATATTATTCATGTTGTCTTATATTCTTGTATGGACTGCACCTATAGAGGCTAAACCAATTTCATTATATACATGATGTACAATGATAATAAAGGCTTTGAAACTTGAAATAAGAAACCTTACCCACTATGGACAATAGTAAATCACTGTGTCCTGCAGTATGGCTATTGATTTTTACAGCTGTGTATGGTCTTTAACATTAGAATCTCAGTGCCAGCTACTTTGGACCAATAATGGGAATACGATCATACTCCTGAGCTTTTCAAAGATATTTGCTTGACCACTCTGAGAGCAAAAGGCTAAATTAAAATAGCTTTCTAATTGTAGTTGCTCAGATTTGAAGAAGCAAAACCAGAATCACAAATAGCATAAATCTTGCCAAGTTTGCTTGTCCATTTTTGGACAAGCATAGTCTCTCCATTTTTGCTTGCCTTCCTTGGGTGTTGTGATTTTGTTGCTGCATCTTGATAATTCATAACCTAAATCTGCTTTGGCAGAATTTTGTGGTGGAAAATATAAATATTGTAATAAAAATCGAGGAGACTAGCTCAGTCTTTCATTCTTTTAGTGCCCTCCACTTTTTTCCTGATAGGAATCTAAGCAGGACTAATCAATAGGCTGCTAATCAGGGCTTACTCTTATCAGAAGGCTACTGGAATCTTTTAACACCCAATTGCTTTGGTAAAAATATGAAGGAAGAGATCAGTTGGCTCCCATTAAAAGTTTGTTGAAGAGAGCCACTTCTGCCGCTAGAGGGAGAATTTTGGGGGCTAATTTGGTGGAACGCGCCTTTACCATGGCTGCTGCGAAGGAGACCCGAAGATGCTGATGTCCTTTAATGCAAATTGATTTAACGATGTGGGTTTATAGAAATAATGCAATTTGCAATAATGCAAATTGATTTAACGATGTGGGTTTATAGAAATAATGCCCTTTTCTGCCTCCATTGTTGGGAGATTAGCTGTATTAGCTTGAGGGCCCGGTGAGGCGAGGTTATCCAGCAATTTTGCGGGATGTGTCTTGGAAGAATGATGGCGCGGGCGCAGGGTACATGCACTCAGCGACGCACTGTCAAAATGACGTCTGTTTCCTCCCTTTCTTCAAAAGGTGGCAAAGATTTGAGGAACCTAAAGCCCTTCCATTCCTTGGCACGTGATTCCTCCCGTCCTCCTCTCCCTTTTCCAATGTTATATGTACACATGTACCTACATCCTAAAATGGATACAGGTGAACGTGGTATATACCCTACCTCGGGCACCCAATACCCATTCCCTCTTCTCTTGTCCCAGTTAGGGCTCTATTATTGTTTTCCCACTCTCTGAGACAGCCTTCCTCCGCTGTGCCCACCACCACCACTTTTGCTGACTGAGGATAATAGGAGTCCAGCCCATCTGGAAAGCGCCGACTTGGATAGAGAGCCTCGCCTTCCAAACCTGCAGCCCTGGCAAAAATTCTGAAGCTTAATTCTGAAAGGAATTAAGAATAAGCTAATAACACTCCCCTAACGGGAATCCGTGGGCTTTGAGACCCAGGGAGCTCTCCTCCCGTCTCTTGCCTCGGTTGCTATTGCTGCCCGAGACCCTCATTCCAGTAGCAGGTGACTCTGCTATTTCGTCCCCCTCCTTTTTTTTCCCCCGGCGCCTCCTTCTCCCTTCCAGGCCAAGGCTCCTGCCTGGGGGAATGGGCAAGCTGCGTCGTCCCTCCCGGCTCTCTTCCCATCCTTTCTTCCTCTATCCATCCCATTCTTTGCAAAATGCGCGCGCTCCCTCTGCGGCTGCTTTCTGCCTTTCAGCCCAACTGAGACCTTCCGTGCTAATGGACGAAGCCGCCGGAGGAGAGGTTTAACGTTTTTGCCTGCGACCTCTATAGAAGAGGACCTGCAGCGCAGCGGTGTAGAAAAGTTGCCGCTAGCTTATTCTCGGCGCTCGAATATTCCAATCCGAAACACCTGCATTGTGACTTCCTGTGATCTCGCTTTCGATCCTTCCTCTTTTGGGGGGTGGAAGCGAGGGGGGAAGTTAAGCTGAGCAGCTCGTCACTTCTCGCCTTCTCAAGAGCGACCACGCGTTGTCTCTCTCGGCCGCTTGCAGCGGATCAGAGGATGCACCTCCCTTTTCTGAAAAAAAGTTGCGTTGCTACCTTCGCGTGGAAATTGAACCCATCCTTTTGAACTTAGAAAAGCGCTAGGCATCACCTGCCTGGTGGTGGCCCCAAAGGAGCGGAGCTCGGCGGTCACCTCGTTGGGCGACGTTCCCTCTGGTCCGCCGCGGCCGTTATTTGCCCTGTTTCCGGTAACTCCAAACGCCAGAGCAAAGTCATGGACAACAGCCACGGCTCCTTCTTGCCTTAGAAGATTTTTTAAGCACGTGCAGGGAGTTTCTGGAACACCCCCACCGCCACCTTTTTCCCGCCTGTTTTTTTTCCTCCCCCTTTTCTTTTATGGGTGTGATTTTTCTTATAGGAGACTCTTCCTCCCCTTGAACCGTTTTCTGCTTCGGGGGAAAATCGGGGGAATTTTCAGCTCGCAGCCTTTTTCCAGATTTTATTTTGTAACCTTAAAAATCTGAGAATGGGTAATGCGGCCAGCAGCATGGAAATGTCTCCAGCGAAGGAGATTAAACCCCAACCGACTGCTTCTTCGCCTTTACCCCCCAAACAGCCTGCAACCCCCAAACTACCTATGCCTAATCCTGAGGAATTGGAAGAACGATTCGGACATGTTCTGGTAAGCCTCTGGAAAAACCTTCCTCAAACCTTTACCTTCTTCCGCGGTAAAAACCAATTTTTAACTTCACCTTCCTTTCCCCTTTATCGTTCTAGCTACTTTGTGTTAAATTGGATGGGAGGGGGGGTCGAGGGGTCTTTAACATCAAACGGATATCAAGGGTGAGGTAACCTAACAAGGGAAAGAGGTATTATGTGCAGAACAGGGAGGTTGTGAATGTAGACCATGACTAGTAATGTAATAATATTTGAGACTTCTGTTGGTGGGTTGTATGTTGCCGTTAACACTTCTTATGCCACATCTCTCTCTGATTAAAATGGCATGAAATACAGTTCTCGTGCTGAAAGTCTGTAATGGGAATAAAATAGTCGAATGAACAGTATTTACAGGCCCATATTCTGTCTTGTTAGGATTCCTATCTAAATTAGAGGGAGGGTGTGACTATGGAGGGAGGATAGAGAAGTAAAAACGGCTCCAGATTCATTTATCTGGAGAGGTGTGCGCCCTTACGTTGCCTCCAGTTCCACATCCAGTTCCACATTAAGCAAGTTAAATCTTGCTTAATGTTTCCAGAAATATGTGTCTGTTGTAGACTAGAGAACAGCTTCATGAAAAAATAGTTCTCCCCTTTTTTCTTGTTTTCTTATTTGATGTTAGTAACAACAGCCAATTCCTCACTGCCCTTTTGTAACCTTGAGTGCCTAAACGAAGTTGAACTAACATCACGCATTGCCGTCACCACCCAGCTCAGGGAATAATGTCCAGCTGCCGCCCCCCCCCCTTAGCCCCCAAAAGGGGTTACCCTATCCAAATTCTACAGAGCAGTGCTTCATCTCTGATGTAGTTATCACAGACTACACAGCTATGTTCTTTAAAGCTGCCTTCTTGGTTCCTCTGAATGTCTTGAGACTTCATGGCCTCTGTCTTCCTCTACCTTCATCATGGTGGCTGAGATTTCAAGGGAATTGTAATCCCGATACAATGGAGAAAACTGGATTGAAAAAGCCTGGCCATATTTGAAGAGTTTTTTCTCTTTCCTGGATTTAGTATTTTCAGGTTCATGTTGGATTTTGTCTCTAAGGAGACAGCATTCTGAGCACTTGTTTAGATGTGACAAGACAAATCCCTGGCAAGCCCCTTTAAAGACATAGAAAATAAACTCCTCTGAGAACCATGACTGAACTTTGTACTCCATAGCTTCAGGTTTTGTTTTGTTTTTTTTAAAAAAACCAAATACTAATATACTCTTATCCTATTAGTTTGCTTCAAAGCTTTACAAATAATCACGTGCCTGCCACCAAAAAGAAGTTTGGTTTGGTTGAAATGAATGCTTAGCTCTTCAGGATGGAAGATGGTGGCAGAACAATGTATGATCTACAGTTCTCTATTTGAAGCTGGAGTTGTGCCTCCAAATAGTTCCTACTCTTTTGTGCCTGGCATTTTGTGTAAATTCATAGTTGTGGGTATTACTTTTTTTTAGGACCTGCTAGAAATGGTACTTTCTCTATTATAATCAATAATTTAAATACTTACTGTGCCAGTTTGCTTGAACATTATTTTGAATAACAAAGATACCTTTGGAGAGAAGATGATGCCTAGATTGAAAAAAGGATTAAGTTGAAGAACAGGAGATATTGTCAGCAAAGTGCGGAGAGTTCACTGAGCATTCTTCACTTGTAAATGTTTAGAAATGTGGGCTCATAAATTGCTAAAAGTAGATTATTCTCCTTTATTTTAATAATTTTGTAGAACCATAAAAAAATCAAATGTTCATTTTCATATTTATAATTGCAGGTAGTCCTCATTTTATAACAGTTCATTTAGTGACTGTTTGAAGTTACTGAAAAAAATGACTTCTTATCATTTTTCACACTTATGACCGTTGCAGCATCCCCATGATCATGTGATTTAAATTTGGATGCTTGAGAACTAACTCACAGTTATGACGGTTGCAGTGCCCTTGAGTCATGTGGCTTCCTTCTGCAACCTTCTGACAAGCAAAGTCAATGGCGAAACCAGGTTCACTTAACCATGTTATTAATTTAAGAACTGCAGTGATGCACTTAACAAATGTGGGAACAGTCGTTCAATGGGGCAAAACTCACTTAATATATTTCTCACTTAACAACAAAAATACATCCTAAATTGAGAACTACCTATATTAGCAAAAACTTGTAAAATCAAAAGTAAGGGTGTAAAATGGAGAAGGTATACTAGTTCTGTGTTTGTGTATAATAGCATAAGTTTAGACTGCAACAATTAGGAATGTAACTGTTTTCTATACATAGTCCGGATTTGTACGACTCTCCTGAGTTCTTTCAAAAGCTATTATCCAGGTTCTGAGAAGGATTCAACTTTTGGTTGAAATTGCTGCCTAGCTTGACCTACCATGTTCATGTTCCTGGAATATGTTCCTTTAAAAAATGGACATTGCTTAACAAGGAAGCTTTGAAATTTGCAGTTCAGAGACCCTCAATTTCCAGGCAAATAAGGGCAGAGAGACTTTTATGCAGAGAAAAGGATTGGTTGTAAATTATCCTTTCCTGAATGTAAAAAACTGATTGACAAAAGGTTGAAGAAGAAAAGAAAAACAAAGTTTTTTTTCTGCAAAATTGATTGTTGAGCCAGTCAGCAAGTTAGCACAATTTGTGTAATTCTGACAATTGCTCAGAAACAATCAGGTGTAACGATGGCAAAATTAAACTTTTGACCTAAATTTGGGTCACTTTTCTCAAAGTGAGATAATTGAGGCAATCGGCAGACACAAGCCAAATCTTCAGTGCTCCCCCTCAATCTCCCTCACCTCCCCATTACAGCATTTTACACACAGAATAAAAAGTTTTCAGCTTCCCCCCCCCCCTTTTTTGACATGAATGCCACATCACTGCCACTTACAGCATATAAGAAAAACAGATTGGGACTGTAGGTCTGTGGAGATGCCCTTATATATGGTCCAACAATTCACATTTTTTAGATGCCATGAAATAAAAGCAAAGCACTTTGCCCTCTATACAATTCAGAAGCATTTTTTCCTAGGCAAAAGTCTGTGTGATGAGTATGGAGTATCTTAATTTGCTATCCTGCTTGCAATAGAGCAGCCTGCAAATATGTTAGGATTACAGCTTCCAGAATTTTCAGCCAATATGCTAATATGATTTCTGGAACTTACAGTCCAATACTTCTGCAAAGCAAAAGGATAGAAATACTAAACTCAACCCTTCCAAGACCGAGTGGCTGTGGCTGCTGGCGTCCCGATATAGCCAGCTGGTGCCTTCGCTGGCTATTGGGGGTGACGTTGGCCCCCACGGAAGGAGCTCGCAACTTGGGCGTCCTCCTGGACACACGGTTGTCTTTAGAAGAGCATATGACGGCCGTGGCCAGGGCGGCTTTTTATCAGGTTCACCTGATACGCCAGTTGCACTCCTTTCTGGACTGTGACTCCCTATGCACAGTCACTCATGCCTTCGTCACCTCCTGCCTGGACTACTGTAATGCTCTCTACATGGGGCTCCCCTTGAGGACACCCAGAGACTCCAACTGGTCCAGAATGCGGCTGCACGGGTGATTACGGGAGCGACTTGGCACTCCCATGTGATACCTCTCCTGCATGAGCTGCACTGGCTTCCGGTGGTCTTCCGGGTGCGCTTCAAGGTATTGGTTCTCACCTTTAAAGCGCTCCATGGCTTAGGACCAGGGTACTTATGAGATTGCCTTCTGCCACCGATAACCTGCCACCAGCCAATATGCTCTCACAGAGGGCCTCCTCAGGGTGCCATCGGTCAGGCAATGTCGGCTGGCGGCCCCCAGGGGGAGATCCTTCTCTGTGGGGGCACCCGCCCTCTGGAACGACCTACCCCCAGGAATACGACTGATCCCGGATCTCTGTACTTTCCGTAAGGCCCTGAAGACTTTTTTGTTCCAAGAAGCCGGGCTGGCCTAAAAGGATTTTAATTGGATTAGTTTTAAATTTTATAGATGAGGGGTTTTTAAATTGGGAAGCCAAATGATTTTAAATTATCTTAACGTTTATATTGTATATATTTTAATCCTGGCTGTCCACCGCCCTGAGTCCTTCGGGAGAAGGGCAGTATACAAATTTAAATAAATAAATAAATAAATAAATAAATAAATAAATAAATAAATAAATAAATAAAGTAGAAAATAGTCATGAAAATACAGGGGAACCCAATAATGGGATGTACTCTTTCCAGATACAGATCTATTCAAGCCATGATAGTCAAACATCCTGGTTAATAATAATTCTTTTCACATTCATTGCCAATCCATGGGGAGAGGGGGATTGTTTTGCTATTGGACTTGTCAGCAATCTGCTTTTGAGATAGCAGTATCTCAATTTCTCAGAACAAAATAGCCATTGGGAAAACGAGTAGTTGACTTGATTGTAGAAGGTATTTTTGTAAGTGTTGAAATTCATATTAAAATCTGTTACCACTGAAAAAGAATATTTGGTACTACATTTTATTTAAAAGCCTGGAATTCAGAAAAGAATAGTTAAATGTGGGCTTTATAGGTTACTTCCACTAACAAAATAAATCTCCACCCATAAGATACTATGGAAGAACAACAGGTGTGACATCTGAATAGCCCTAAATAATTGAGTGGTAACTACAGCACTTGGATAATAAGATAAACCTGAGTACAAACCTTGATCCTGATTATGTCAGGATAATGCAAAAAACAAAGGAAACGTTTTTCCATAAAGTTATGGAAAAACTTTAGGGAATCTGGATATGTTTGGAACAAAGAGGATTGCATTTTTATACTATCTGAATGGATGGTGTATGCAAACCAAACTATAGTGTAATCCAGAGAACACTAGATCAGGCCATGGCTTATTTCCCAAAGTGGCCAATTAGGTAGGAATCATCTAAGAATGAGAGCAACCACCTTTTCTCCCAGAAGTTGTTATTATTCAGAAATTCCCTTCTTATGTCCTTAGAAAAACCATATATGTAACTGTTCCCAAAATTTTAACACTGGCTAAAAGCTCTGGGCTTCGAATCTGATGCCCATGTCTCTTCTTCTTTCTATGGAGAGTTAACAGTGATTGGAGGGACATGTAAAGGGGCTTGAGAACAATTGCTCGGGACTCCTCAATCCTAGCATATCACCCTCAATTAATTTATGGCTTGTGAATCTGTCTAATTGCTGCTAAAGATATCCAAGCTGGTAGCCATTATATATGAATTAAATGAATTACAACTCGAATGATGTGCTCTGTGGTGAAATGCTAGTTTATTTGACCTGTCATTCAAGTTCATTAAATGTTACAATTCTAGTATTATGAGAAATGAGGGGAAAGTTCCGTTTTCTTTACTCCATGTGTAATTTTTATTACATTTATCATCCTCCTTCCTATTTATCCTCAAGGATCCATTGTTTTCCAGATGGGGCCATGGGATGCCTCCAGATGCTAAGTAAACAGAATATTTTCCTCTGTAGTTTCTGTCCAGGACCAGGAATCAAAAGGGCTGAATATAGAATTCCTTTGACTCCCATAGAATGGTTGTGCATGACTCTTAATAATAATTCATTTTATAAGAAACTCTCTAGACCAACTTGACAGAATTTTTGGAGACGTTTTGGGGATAATTTATATAAGCACATTTTTTTTTGCAGAAAAAAAACACACTTAATAAACAATATTATTTAGTAAATTAAGTGCAATAAATGGCTTACTTTTTGTTCCAGGAATACATATACACTTGAAAAAGTTTGGGTATTATAAACAAATTAAAATTGATTGTTTGCTCCACTCTTAGATTACTTTACTCATTCCACTGGATCCTATGCAGGTTTATGTGCACTATTAGTATTAAAGGAGAAAAAGTTTTTAAAAAAAGAAATAAAAGTTTTTTTTATTTCCATTGCTGCAGGGATTTCTTCAACTAGCCAGATCACACAGGATAGATGAGAATAGAATTGTCTTGAGATAATTTAATACCTCAGGTTTGGGAGAATTGAAGTGCCCCCATTTCTTCTTGCTGTTTTTTCTTTATCTTATTTTACAAAATTGCAATTAGGGCTATAACGTGCTTTGGGTCTGATTCCAGAAAGATACTTTGGAGTGTGCAGAAGTGTGTTTTTGTAACATTGGTCTCAAATTTGTAAAAGTAGCTGCAACTTTTCTCAAGATGTAACAAACTTTAACAGATTAACAGAGTTGGAAGGGGCCTTATAGGTCATCTAGTCCAACCCCCTGCTCAAGAAGGAGACCCTACACCATTCCTGATAAAAGGCAGTCCAATCTTTTCTTGAAAGACTCAAGTGATGAAGCTCCCACAACTTCTGAAGGCAAACTGTTCCATTGGTTGATTGTTCTCACTGTTAGAAAGTTCCTCCTCATTTCTAGGTTGAATCTCTCCTTGGTCAGTTTCCATCCATTATTCCTTGTTGGACCTTCAGATGCTTTGGAAAATAGCTTGACCCCCAGTCCTCTCTGTGGCAGCCCCTCAAATATTGGAACATGCTATCATGTCTCCCCTGGTCCTTCTCTTCACTGGACTAGCCATGCCCAGTTCCTGTAACAGTTTTTCATGTTTTCATCTCCAGTCCCCATGTCATCCTGGTTGCTCTCCTCTGCCTTTTTTCTAGAGTCTCAACCAGGGGTAGGTTCTACTTACCTTTACTACCAGTTCGCAATGGGGCAGCACATGCGCAGAGGCTTCCTGATGACATTGGGACCAATGGAGGGAGCCTCCCACCAGTTTTACTACCGGTTCTATAGAACCATTCTGAACCAGGGGCAACCCACAACATCTTTTTTATACTGTGGTGACCAAAAGTGGATGCAGTACTCTAGATGTAGTTTTACTAGGGCTTTATAGGGTGGTATTAGTACCTCACTTGATCTTGATTGTATCCCTCTTTTAATGCAATATAGGAGTGCATTGGCTTTTTTGGCTGCACACTGCTGACTCATATTTAACTGGTTGTCCACTAAGATTCCAAGATCCCTCTCACAGTCATTGCTATTAAGCCTGGTTTCCCTCAGTTTATATGTGTACTTTAGGTTTTTCTTACCTAAGCGTAGGATTTTACCTTTTTCTATGTTGAATTTCATTTTGTTAGATAGGGCTCAGTGTTCAAGTCTGTCAGGATCCATATGGATCTTGATCCTATCTTCTAGGGCAGTGGTGGTGAACTTTTTACTCACCGAGTGCCGAACAGGTACGTGCTTCGTGTGCTTCATGTCCTTCATGCGCTCACATGCTATCCATGCTAATGCGCAGCTCCACCCCCATGTGCTGCACACACAACTGCATCATCTGTGCATGTGCACAGCTTTTGAAATTGAATTTAAAGAATTGCCCAGCATTAATAACATATAATTAATAATCAAGAGTTGATTATTTTCTTTGTCGCCTCTTTCCTTCCTCTTTGTGTTTGCACCAAGAGAAGTTTTATGGAGATAATAAGACTCTTGAACCTGTTTCCTAGGATGCTCCATTAACACCGTGTACCTTTTCCTCTGAAGCCCAAATAATAGATTCTCCTGTTGTAATCTGCTGAATAATTTTTATTTTATTTTTATTTTTAATTTGATTTATATGCCGCCCTTCTCCGGGGACTCAGGGTGGCTTACAATGCGTTAAGCGATAGCCTTCATACTTTTGTATATTTATACAAAGTCAGCTTATTGGCCCCACAAACTGGGTCCTCAATTTACCCACCTTAGAAAGGATGGAAGGCTCGACCTTGAGCCTGGCTAGGATTGAACTCAGAGAAATTACAGGCAGCTGGTGTTAATTGCTGCCTTTAGTAGGAGGCATTAGCCCCCTACGCTACACAATCCTGCTAGGTCATAATAATATGACCTAGCAGGATTGTTATAAGATTACAGCTTGATAATGCAAGTAACGTACTCTGTACACTTGGAAACACTATGCAAATATATTTATGTAAGAAATGCAAATACTTGTTTGCAAGAAAAAGAACTCATTCAAAATCTAAGGACGAACATTTAGAGCATTCATCAGACACAATTAGGAAAGATTGCTTAACATTAGGCAGTAGTTTATTTTGAAGTGTGTGCTCCATAATAATTTATTTATTTTATTTGGTTTATATGCTGCTCCAATCAATATCATTTCTAAGTGGCTTACCTACCTAAATATATAATAAGACATTATGGCTTGTTCCCTTACAAACATTACAGCTTCCTAGAATATAAATATAATATATTCCAGACACTCTGCCTCCCACTGACAGTTTACTGAAGTTCAGCATGAATCCTATCGGATTACATCAACTTCAATCGGGCTTGCATTGTATAAGAACCCAAAAGTTTTTATTGGTGTTTAATACTCTTTACAATCTCACAACCAGCTTACCTGGAAGTAAAACACTGTTACTGGCATATCTAGGTAAATGAACAAAGGTTTGCCTGGATTAATAGCATAGAAAGACAATATGTGGAAGATGCTGACTTGAAAAAGGCCTTGACTTTTCCTTTCCGGTTGCTGGAATTCCCTTGTGTACAGGTGTCATCTTAATTATTTGACGGAAATCTCCAATTGTTGCCTAGAGTGCTTAGAACAACCTTTCTCATCTTCAGAACATAACCTTCATCATCTCTAGTGGGGTGTTCTAACCTATATAGAAAGTGTTAGTTGGAAAAGCTGGCACAGATCTCCATGTAAATTGCTGCTGGCAAACTAAAGCAATTACTGGCGCAAAGATGGGAACCTTTGCACCTCATGTGGCTTTGAACCATTTTATATAACTTCTGTAGTACTCAAAAGTTTGCACTGTTAACATCTGTGAGAAAATTACCCCAAAATTGGAAGCAAGATTTCCTGTTGCTCCCCATGGAAAATGAACTAAATAAAAATCTGCTAAGTTTAGTTTATTTAAATCAGAAAAAAAAACTACACCTCAAACTCGGAACACCATCAACTGATTATTTTCAAAAAATTATTCTGACTGCTTAATTGCATAACATGTTTGGTGTAGTGGTTGAGGCACTAGAAACTGGGAGGTCCTGTGTTCTAATCCTGCCTTGGGCACCAAGCCATTGGCCAATCACTGTCTTAACCCTAGGAAGGAAGCAATGGCAAACCACTTCTAACAAAACTTTGCTAAGAATTGCAGGGTCTGTCAGACATCACTGAATGGAAGAAAAGAAAAGGAATACCACAGGAATGCCAATACTATTATTGTTACTACTACATCTATAATTATTAATTAAAAATATAATGGGCCCTGTATCCATCCTTATGCCATAGCTATATACCTGCCAATCCTGTAGAGCTATTTAAGATAAAGTATGACTACCAGTTCTTCAGCTACTATCAATTTTTTCTTCAGCCACATTGTTACTCGAGAGGAAGATTTGTCTTGTTGCTACAAGACAAATAATTTATTGGAAATTTGGATTTTTAATTGTAATAGAAATAATACTAATATTAATAACAGTATCTCTTGTTGAAGTCATCCTAGTTTCTGAAAAGCCGTGGAAAATAATTTTCAATAGCTGTACAGTGTTATTTTTGATGAAAAACTAACATTTTAAAATGTAAGGTGAAATACCTTCAGTTTGGTGCTAAGAAAAAAAAAATACAGTTATGTGAAGCCTATGTATCTGTGTGTAACTACTAGTTATACAGGAAGGTCAAGAATCTAGGGGCTATCAGAATTTTATTATTTATTTAATCAATTTATATTGCCACCTGTTTCACAAATTGTGACTCTGGGTGACTTTATGTATATAGTATTAAAACAGAAAACAATTTACAAAACCAAAAACATAGCATAGGCAAGGCAAACCAAGTTCATAATCCACCATTACAAAATCGGTTAATGCCCAAGATGCCCATCAGGTGGATCTTTGCCTCAGCAAGTCATTAAAATACATCTTTGAGACCAAGTAATCCTTTTCATTTTGGACAACCACTGGTCAGGAATTGCCCTTTGCCTAGGAAAGCTGCAAAAGAACTCTGGCTTTATGGAATATTCTCTTTTGCCAGGCACTCACAAAGAAACATCCCATTTGTGGCTGCAGCTTTTCATCAAAATCCCTGTGGATTTCCCTATTATTTATTTTCTCAACTGCAAGTGAAATTTTCCCACCTTTTATTTCTCATGATTGAACTGAAATATGAGCTTATCAAGGGCGAAACCAACACTGCCTGGTCTATACAGTAGTAGCTTTTGCCTGCCTGCCTGTCCTTGAAATTGCTTTGATTTTCCTGAGGTAAAATTATCACAGAGCTATTTTGTCCTCCCTTCTCTCAATAATCTGTCTCTGAAAAGAGGAGGAAAACTGCAGATGAGAAAGAAGCCTGCAAGTCACTGATTCTTAAAAGTGGTAAAGAAGTTTTGAAGTTATAAATCTTTCACCAAGCTTAATCAGTGCAATCCTATGTATTTTTATGCAAATATAAACCTTACTGTTCAATGGAGTTTGTTCCTCCATAAACATTAGCAATGAAATCCATTATTTATTTAAATAAATAATTTAAAGGCTGCATCTTTAATTGAAAGTTTTACCTGCTGCCATTCAGTAGAGCTTCCAGGTCATTCCATAAAAAACAAGGTAGAATTTATAAATAAAATATATTAAGTTGAAGGAAAAATACACTCAGTATGATGTCCTCAGAATTCTCAATAAAATCCTGGCTGGGAATTCTAAGAGTTGCATTGCCAATACAATAGGGGGGTGCCAAACTGGGGAAGAGTGCAACCCATTGAAAATTCTAGGGGAGAAAGGAATCTTCCCTGTGCCAAAAGATACTGATTGATTATGTTCCACCATGTTGGTGCCTTAGCAAAAGCTGATCACATAATCCCAGGACACTGTGACCATCATAAATATGAACCAGTTGCCAAGCATCCAAATTTTGATCATGTGACCATAGGGATGTTACAATGGTCATAAGTGTGAAAAATGCTTATAAATCACTTTGTTCAGTGCCATTGAGACTCTAGAAAAAGTGGAGAGGAGAGCAACCAGGATGATTAGGAGACTGGAGACTAAAACATATGAAGAATGGTTACATGAACTGGGCAAGGCTAGTAAAGAGAAGAACCAGGGGAGACATGATAGCCATCTTCCAATACTGGAGGGGCTGCCATAGAGAGGAGGGGGGTCAAGCTATTTTCCAAAGCACCTGAAGGCCAGACAAGGAATAATGGATGGAAACTGACCAAGGAGAGATTCAACCTAGAAATGAGGAGGAACTTTCTGACAGTGAGAACAATCAACCAATGGGACAGCTTGCCTTCAGAAGTTGTGGGAGCTTCATCACTTGAGACTTTTCAGAAAAGATTGGACTGCCATTTGTCAGAAATGGTGTACGGCCGTGATGGCAAACTTACGGCACGCATGCCACAGGTGGCACACAGAGCCATAGCTATGGGCATGTGAGCATTGCCCTAGCTCAGCTCCAGCACACATGTGTGTGCCAGCCAGCTGATTTTTGGGCCTCCCAGGCCCACTGGAAGGAAATGGGCTGTTCCAGAGGGCCTCTGTGGGGTTGGAAAGGCCATTTTCACCCTCCCAAGACTCCTAGAAAGGCTCTGAAGCCTGGGGAGGGTGAACAACGGGCCTCCCCAGGCACCAGAGCCTTTCTTACCAAGCCCACCATATCATCACATGCCAAAAGTGAGCGGAGTACAGGCGGGGTTGTGCACGTAGGGTCACACACGCATGCGTGGGGGGATGAGTCGCATTGAATTATGGGTTTGGGCATGCACATGTGCAACGCCCCCCCCCCGTTCCCCCCACTTTTGGCATGCAACGGCAAAAAGGTTAGCCATCACTGGTGTAGGGTCTCCTGCTTGAGTGGGAGGTTGGACTAGATGACCTATAAGGTCCCTTCCAACTCTATTAATCTGTTAAACTTTGAACAATCACAAAACAAACCATTGTAAGTCGAGGACTACCTGTAGATGGTTTTTCAGTACCTGCATCCTAAGCCATGTAGAATTTTAAGGGGACTTTGAACTAGTTTGGGAAATATATGTTTAATACCTTTAAATATATTCTTTTTTAACAGCTAAGAAACTGTACTTTATATTGAATTTTCTAAACAAAGTCATCTCCAGATTGTTCACATTGTGGTAGTCAAGCTTAACATTACTGCAATATTGTTGTCCACGCATTAACTAGCCCAACTGGCAAGTCAAGCTGCTACAGTTTGTTACAGACACTATTGGAATCTCCAGGGACAAGATTAGATCCAGAATAATTTCAGTATGAAAAACTGACTCTTTAAAGATAGAGATGAGGAATTGTTTACCATTGAGTTTTTGATGAAATTTTATCATTCTCCAGAGTGACTATTCTAATTGGGATTGTTGGGAACTATACATATAGTACATAAGAGATGGAGGTTCTCCATCCCTTAGAGGGCCATGCTGCCATTATAATCTGGAGCAGGTTGATTGCTCATTCCCAGTTATTCAGAAAGAGGTGAAAGAGATGGAAACCTGCTCTTTCTCTTGCCAGGTGACACAAATGTCAGTGTGCTACAAGTTCAGGTATCTGATGAACAGACTTGTGCAACTGAGCTGAATCCTACAAATTTAGGAAAAATATAAAGAGCCAGACTGCCCAGTGATGAAGAGATTCTTATTCATCTTCTCTTTGAGCCAGTTCAGTAACTGATTAAATTTAAATGTATTTGCATATTACTAAAAATGGAAGACCACTGCCTTTTTGTGATAATGAAGGAAGTGTGAAAGAATGCACAGTTTTAAGAGACGAGTATACTATCCATTATTAAGGGAAAGGTATTTTGTATTTTGTATTATATTATCACAGCAATAATATATGAAAACCAGCATAGCTTAAAAAATGAAATATGCCTTTAATCCATATTTTCTGATTTAAAGTTGGTGCTTTCATCATTTCAAGCTTTAGAAATAGAGCAGCCCTCAAAACAAGAAGTTCATTAAACTAGGTCAAATCTGAAAAGGTCCCTGCAGATTATATATTTTTTTAAAAAGCCTAATACTAAAACACTC
Source organism: Coluber constrictor foxii (assembly GCA_038048745.1). Taxonomy (NCBI): domain Eukaryota; kingdom Metazoa; phylum Chordata; class Lepidosauria; order Squamata; family Colubridae; genus Coluber; species Coluber constrictor. The sequence continues at coordinate 81,896,155 of CM075961.1, forward strand.
AAAATTAGTTGTGAAATAGACATGTGCACAGTCACATTGGATAAACTGCTTTCTTGAGTTCTGTTTATAGTTTCAAACCTGCACTGAGATGGCAAAGGCATTATTTTTGTAAAGATTAAATGATTGCATGTGATAAAGGAACAGGGCAAACAAAAGGGCTGCTTCTAAACATACAGCTTCAGGTAGGCAGGCAGGCAGGCAGGAATGAAAGGAAAGGGAAGAAAGAAAGGAAAAGGAAAAGACAGGAGAAAGTTATTCAGGGATTTCTTTTCAGTAGTAAAGAAAAATTGCAGAAGTGGGCCAAAAGTGTTTTCTCCCCATCCCCATATTTTGAAGCAGAAAGATGCTACAGAGTGAAGCCCTTAAGGCAATAAGAGCTCAGCTCTAGTGTGCATATGCACGCTGGCCAGCTGATTTTTGGGCTTCTGGGCCCACCAGAAGTCAGGAAACAGGCTGTTTCCGGCCTCCGGAGGGCCTCCAGAGAAGTGGGGAAGGCTGTTTTCACCTTCCCCAGGCTCCTAGAAAGCCTCTGTAGCCCGGGGAGGGTGAAAAATGAGCCTACCAGGCCCACATGCCATCACGTGCCAAAAGCAAGGGGGGGTCGTGCGCATGTGCGGGGGGCAGGGCGTGTAGAATTATGGGTGTGGGCACGCGTGTGCGTGACCCACCCACCCTGCACTCCCCCCGCTTTTGGCACATGATAGCAAAAAAGTTAGCCATCACTGATATAGGTTATTCTTAAAGCTGATGCACTGAAGCATATTCTGAAAATTAATCATTTTCTAATTATAAGAATCTTAGTTTATTATAATTAATCATCACTTTGATGGCTTAAGTCCTATGGCCTCTGTCAAATCCTATGAAAGTGCAAGATATTGGGAACAACATAAGTATAGAATGACAGGAGGAATAAGATAATTTCTTCCCTTATTGAAATCAGAGACAACATGAGTTGAAGCCAAGAAGCTGTTTAGCCTGGGTCTCTAGCGGGAAGGCAGGTCCTGAAGAAGAGAAATAGGAAGGAGATGAATAACAATGAAGTGAAAGAACAATACAGTTTGAAGTAACAAGGCAATGGTGTAGTTAGGGACATTTAATAAGTTTTCAAACTTCAGTTGCTTATGTTAACCCACATACTCTTGATGAACAGGAAGTGGATTTGTGCAAGACATTTCCGTCTTTTGAGAGCTCAGCTCTTGCAAAAGCATATGGACCGTTTGTCAATAACTTTAAGGAAATGTGGTGAAGAGTAAAACGGTTAAGATGAAACTGATCACTGCCAAAGACAAATGTAGTATGCCAGCAGCTGTCCAAAAATTTTAAAAGAACCATGGAGAAATGTTATTTCTGCGTTTTTTATAATCTAATTTTGTAGTTCAAATCAGCATGTACTGTATATATAAATAGAAGCTTTTTTCCCTTTTTGGTTGAGATGTTGGTCTACTCTTTATGCAACAATAATAGCCTAAGGGCAAGTCCCCAGGTGCAAAGATACAACTTGGATGTAATGACATTGGTTAGAATTGTGAATGGATTTCTTCAAATCAAATATAAATCAGATTAAAAAAAAATAGAACTGTGCATGACTTGAACTGGGGATAAGGTAGTTGCCAAGTATAATCTCTACAATGCCAAAGTTCTCATGCTCAATCCTTGCCGTATTTGGAACAGAAATTTGGAGAGCTAGGATAGGGGGAAAAAACCATGAATGAGTTGAAGAGATTCTGGCAATCAAAGCAGCTAATACAGAACTGGATAATCCAATGGTCTGACCTGACGTAAAGTATTTCAACTATGCAGGCTAATTTGCAATGCTATTTACTAGGAATGTTTGTATGTTATGTGCCTATCCATATATAACAGCGGATGATTACTGCTTCAATATGTTCAGTACAGAAATTTTCTAGTGGTGTATGTCGGTGTAAACTGTGCTTTAAGCAATCGACATTTTATGTGCTAGATCTGGTTTCCAGGCTTTTAAAAACAAGTCTGTTAACCATATCCAATCTTTTTCATGAAGAGAGAATTATAAAGTTGAAGCTTTCTGGTTGGTTGGTTAGTTGGTTGGTTGGTTGGTTGGTTGGCTGGTTGGTAGCAATCAATGTGGTGTTAATATCCATATAAATAGACCCTTTTCAGAATGATCTGTCTGGAACCTAGTTTTTCAGGTTTTTAAATGGTAAAATCACTGCCACAATTGGGTTAATCAACCCCGTGGCTTTACCTCTTTTTCTATTTCCTTCTGCCTTTTCTAGATTATGAGTCCCCAAAGGAGTTTGTTCTTTGTGTAATATTTCTAAAATGAGATAATTTGAGGTTAATCATTTATACTTGAGTGAGAACTGGATTGATTTGTTCTATAATCCCATTTGTTTGTTTTCTTGGCTACCCATGGTATTCTCAGGAATCTTCTCCAATGCTAAAATTCAAAAAGAAAAAAGAAAAAAACCTCTTCCTGATTTGCTTCTTCACAGTCTAACTTACATTTCCATAGACTGTCACAGGAAAACCACTTCCTGGAACATTCTAATCCTTATACATACAGACACCAATATGGCATCTGAATATTAGCTCCACGCCTCCTTTGCTCTTCTACCAAATGCTAGGCTGCAGTGTGTTTCTTGATTTCTTTATTGTTAATAGTCAACCTTAAAAATCAGAAGTTATCCATCAGGTTGATATTTTTATTGTCAATTCTGGTTGCCATGTCTGTTTGGTTTTATTTATAGTTAATCATAGTGCTGCTTTTTCATTATGCTCCTTGAATTTTGTGATTGGAGAATATATATCACTTGTATTTTCAGCTAATGGAGCAGGTGGTTTCCTTAATAGTTCTAAAAGCCAAGACATGAATCACACACAAAAAAACGGTTCCATTCTGCTCATTTGATTTTAAGAACCTCTTTCCCATTATCTCTTTTTTATATTTTTGCTAAATGAAAGAAGGCACAGCAGAATAAATTTTCTGATTTCCTTTTCACAGTAAGACATAGTATTTTTAAAAACAATATTCCATGATGAGAAGTGATTGTTGCTCTGTGGGGGGAATCAGAATCTAGTCATGTATTTATTTTTTAAAAAAGAAACAAAATGAAAGAACAAAGACAAGAATTTATAATATTTTTAGCTATTGGACTTTTTAGTGGTTTAGTGGTTTTCTGAATGTTGAAACATAAAAATAATCCTGCCGATGCATGCAGGTAAAGTCCACCATTATTATATACACATTGCAGGAGGCTGAAAACTATTGTGCTGACATAGCAAGATTGTCCAGAGTTTCTTGTACCTGTACCTCAGGAAGGAAATGAGACTTATGAATGGGAACCCTTCAATATAGTTTAGTACTACTGACTGTTTTCCAGGAATTTTTGTTTTGGGAGATTCGGGGCAATGCCCTGGAGATACAGTACATTTGAAGTTAATTTAATTAGGATTACTATTTGTAGTATTATATTATTGTAGTACTGAATGTAAAGCAGGATAACCAATATCAGTTTCTTATTTCTTATGGTTTGGGCTGCTTCTTTTCTCTTGGTGAAAATATTGCAGCTGAGATAGCATGCCACATAGGTGAGCAATAATGAGATTTTCTTGTGTATTACAGACATAAATATTACCCTGGTACATTGGAAAGCAAAATTTTGAAAAGGACAACAAGTTGGGTTCTATTATATAAGTAAAAAAAAATGGGAACAATAGTGATCTGAGTTATATCTCATTGCCCATCTCTCAAAAACTAGCAGACCAATAGTAAGAAAAACGAAGACAAAAGAATTATAAGTAATGATCATTAAAACAATTACTCTTTGCTCACTGGCACAGTGGCTGAAAAGTCTGAATTCCATTGAGACCTATTGAGAAGACCTGTCTCATTTTGCTGAAATGAGTGAGTAATTATTGGATTTGTTTAAATGGAGTTTAAATGGAGTCATACGCCTCATATTCAGATCATTCACATTACTCTGGATCAGCAAAGTTTGCACACTGTGGCTCCATATAGAAAATGCCATAAAATGTCCAGATGAAAATGCATCAAAAACATACATCACCATGGGTTCATGTGATATCTTTAAGAAGAGATGCAATCAGAGGATAGACCTCTGGATCTGGTAGATAGATCTAACAACTAAGTACCTGTGTAGTAAGTCTATCAAGATACATATGACCTTATACCAGGTATTATCTCTTGTTTCCAGGAAGCATGACCTTTTACAGCAGCCAGCAGCATCTGTTCCATGGTTGTCATAAGTTTGAAAGGTCGTAAAATGATTGGTTGTTAAGCAAAGTCTATCAGTACATTGTCAATTTTTTGGTCCCAACAGTTCTTGCCTGCAGATATGCCAATGTACCATTGCTGGTACCTTGACTTGCAATCTTCTTTCAGCAACTATCTTTGAAGAAGTGCCATTATCTGTTGCCACCTTCTCAATCCTGGCCTTATATGCATTTGTTCTTAAGGATTGGCTTTTTGCAGCCAGAATTTAGCAGCAGCAGCTCCTCCTCTTCCTCCTCCTCTAATTATCGGACACTTAGCCAGATGTTCAGATTATTGGGTTTGGCATTTTTGTCTACCTAGTGCTGTGATGGCAAACCTATGGCACGTGTGCCACAGGTGTCACACGGAGCCATATTGATGGGCACACAAGTATATGTATGTGCCAGCCAGCTGATTTTCAGGCCTTCTGGGCCCCCTGGAAGTTGGGAAATAGCCTGTTTCCAGCCTCTGGGGTACGGGAAAGGCCGTTTTCATCCTCCCCAGGTTCCAAGAAAGCCTCTGGAGCCTGGGGAGGGCGAAAAATGGGCCTACTGGGCCCACTGTGCCATCACATGCCAAAAGTGGGTGGAGTGCAGAGGGGTTGTATGCGCATGCGCGGGGGTTGGGTGCATTGAATTATGGGTGTGGGCATGCATACACAGGAGCCCCCCACTTTTGGCACGCAACAGCAAAAAGCCATCACTGACCTTACCAAGGACTCAGGATAGACAAATCTGGATGTTTGATGGTGTGACAGATATCGTCACTGTTCCAAATAAAGCTGCCTTCTTCAATTGACTGATGATGAATTTGTCAATGCCAATGGTATTCAAGTGGTGCTCCAGTTGTTTTGGGATTGTACCCAAGGCGCCTATTACTACTGCTGCTATTGCTATTGTTGTTGTTATTGATTTAATTTTATTTATTTATTTATTTATTATTTTATTAAATTTATATACCGCCCTTCTCCTAGTGGACTCAGGGCGGTGTACAGCCAAGAATAAAAAGCACTCCAATACAAAATTTAAAATATTAATAAAAGAATTAAATAATTTTGGCCCAATAAATTTAAAAAACCCAATAGGCAATTAAAATTTAAAACCCATAAAATTAAAATTTAAAACCCATAAAACTTTAAGCTTAAAAAAGAGTAATCTTCAATTCGATTCACAATCTGGGACAGGTAGAAATTTAACAGTTCAAGTTCTAACCAAGGACCTAAGAGCTGTTAATCTAACATATGAGTATATAAGCAGTTCCAAGTAAGGTGGGTTTTGCAAAATGAGAATATTCAGGTCTAATAAGTTCAAAATTTCCATGTATCTGGGCAACCCTTTGGGTATTGCTCCAAGGGCTCCTATTTCTATTGATACACCCATTGTTGTTGTTGTTGTTGTTTAAGGTCTTCAGTTTGATTCGTGGTCTGGAACTGGTAGTCTGGAACTGGTAAAAACTTAAGAGTTCAAGTCCTAACCAAGTAACGTCTGAGTATATAGGCAGTTCCAAGTAAAGTAGTTTTTTTGCAAAGTCATTATTATTGTTGTTGTTGTTATTGTTACTATTATTATTATTATTATCTACTTTATTCATTAAATATGAAACTCAGTCAACTGAACATTCAAAAATGCATCACAAATACCATTGACTGGTGCTAATGGTTGATACAGGTTGCTGCCAGCATCCTAGGTATCAACCAAGTATCTTCTTGAAATATATGATGATCCAGTAGTGCAGTTTTTTGCAGTTCCGCTGGTGTTATTGCAGGAAGCTGAAATTTCTCGATATGTTTTGTAAAATTCTTAGACATAGTACCAAGTGCCCAGATGATGATGATGATGTTGTCGTCAGTTAAACTTGTTTGTAATTTGTATGCTGAGTTCCATATGGATAAAAACATTCCTAGGAAATCGGTTTATTAACAATAATTTGTCATATTTGTGAAGTGGAAATAATAGGCCCAGAAGCAAATGTACCTCTTAATTTTACAATTTGGGGGCCGCAGGCTAGGAAGCCACATTTTTCTTTCAAAACAGTACCCACTTCCTGTTGATGTCTTCTCACAGTGCTCAAGTGCTACATACAGTATATGCACACACCCAAAACTGTACTTTCATTTCAGTGTAGTGCAGAAAGGAAGTCCCTCCTGTAGAAGGTCTCAAGATCCAGCAACTTTTTTTGTATGAAGTTCCCAGTAGGGCTGTCCTGCTCAACAGGTAGTCTTTTGGTCTATCAAATCCATCAACTGCAATCTGAGTACAAAAGGCAGAAACTGAGAAGTAAGGAACGGAGTGCCTCAAAACTGCAGACAATGTATTTCACCTGCACCTTTGGTGAAGGAGAGTGAAATCTCTCACTTCCTTGTACTTACTTACTCTTTTATCTTTACTTTTTATTGATTTTATTGACATTTCTTTGATTGCCTTGAGCTTGTCAGAGACCTTAACAATAGGTTAAGGTATAATAAATAATATACAGTACAGGTGTAATAAATAATCATTTTAAATAATATTTCTATCCTGCCTTTATTATTTTTATGAATAACTCAAGGGTACAAACACACTCCCATACTCTTTCCTTCTCATATTTTTCTCACAACAATGAACCCGTGATGTGGATTGGACTGAGAGAGAGTGACTGGCTCAAAGTTACCCAGCTGCCTTTCATGCTTTAAGGTGGGACTAGAAATTACTGACTGCTGGTTTCTAATCTGGTGCCTTAACTATTTTTTTTTTTAATTTGATTTATATGCCGCCCTTCTCCGGAGACTCAGGGCGGCTTACAGTGTGTTAAGCAATAGCCTTCATACTTTTGTATATTTATATTTATACAAAGTCAGCTTATTACCCTCAACAAACTGGGTCCTCAATTTACCCACCTTATAAAGGATGGAAGGCTGAGTTGACCATGAGCCTGCCTGGGATTGAACTCACAAGTAATTGCAGCAGCTGGATCTTAAATGCTGCCTTTGTAGGAGGCATTACTCCCCTTCGCTACTCAGGCTCCTTAAAACTATTGTTTTCAGCTATAGTGAACAGATGTATGTTAAATATGAAAAGAGATGAAAACATACAGGAAAAAGAAAAATCTAACTATATTAGCAAGGGAATCTACTCTTTTAGTCCTACCAGCATACAACAGTGTGGAACCCCTGACAGGGTTAAATGAATACAAAGAAGTGCAGAAGTCTTTCAGAAGTGCAGGACTGAGAATAGACCAACATTCATTCTACTTCTCTTGCATTGTTCACATCACATCTCTAATATCAACTTGTAATTATTTTCTTAAATCTTATTTTAGCATATAAACTTAAAACATTACAAGGAGCAGGATTTCTATAACATTTCTCCTCTTCCGAGCATATTGCTATCTCAGTGTTTAACAATATGTGATTTCTTGCTCTGCTTCCCCTCTTCCAGTTTTCCACAGCTGTTATTTCCTTTTTATCTTGCCTATCATTGTTTTATACTAAGCCAGGAATAATAAAACTAACATATCCCTTAAGAACACTGAGAACTGAAAGCCAATGCAATCCCATAAGAAAAGACTGTAGAAAAATAATTTCTAATTCCTCAAGAACTGGAGATTGCTGAACCTTGCATGGTAGTGAACTCATGGGACACTTTCCACCCCACTTCTGTCAATTGGACCTGTCTTAGTACTGAACAATAAACAGGAGCTTCCACCACAGATCTTAGAACAGAAGGACTGACTTGGACTGAGTACAAGTAATTTAGTCCCATATCATTCAAGGCATCAGAGATTAATAGACATTTTAGAGGTCACTCAGAAATTGCACTGAGAATCAGTGAGAATGGAAATTATCTGAAGCCAATTATAAATCTTCCTCCACAATGCTAGATTTCTTTATTTGCAGCAACTCTGTCTTACATAGATTATATTACAATTTGTTTGTCCTCATCAGTTAGAAGAGAGGGTTCCAAACATCAACATATGAGTTTCATATCTCCCTGAGTTTGAGAAATAAAAACAAGAGATAATGCTGAAGATTGTCTAAACTTTGTAATTTCCTGGGCCATCGGTCAAAGATTTAGGGTAAAAGCAAATCTTTCCGTCTTTGGGCATATAACCATTTGCTGTAGTTATCATAAAGTTCCATAGTTTTTTTCCCCAGCGGCTTTACATCAAATCTCAAAAACCAATAGTTTCAGTTGTATATGATTTTTAAAAAATCTTCTATGTTTATTATATGTAATTGAGTCTAAAATTTTCTGGCATTTTACATGTCTACCAAGCATGATAAAATGTCCCTTCTTGTTGGTTACATTTCCAGCATATGTTTGAAGAACCTTTATACATTCCAGTTAAGTTTTTTCAATGATGTGTCAATGATGTTTCATTTTATAAAAATTCTCTTTTAAGACTATAACATAGCATAAATTTCAGACCTTTCACCACATATGCTCCAATTGATCCATAGGTACACTATGACATTTTAAAGCCCATTTTAATCTACATTCATTCACTTGTTCTTTTGTTTTGTTTTTCAATAAAAGTGTATACATTTAGTAATAATATAAACATCACTTGTATCCAGTTCCATTTTGAATTCAGTCTTACGTTATTCAAAACCATGCACTGTTTTAAGCACTTAAAATCTTTCTAACAGTTACATATACATGTCTATGGAGATTCTCAGTGATCTAGATGCTTTTATTTCTCTCTTTTTTTTAAAGACAAGTGTACCTTCTTTTTCCTTGAAGATGTTTCACTTCTTGGATGAGAAGCAAAATATCTTCAAGGAAAACAAAATCCAGTTGTCTTTTAAAAAACAAAAAAACATCTTTGGGACAATTATATATACAGATACCATTGACGTATACTTCTACTAGAGATATACTAGAGAAATACTAGTTCTTCTCTGGTTTTTTATTCTACATTCTTCTCTGGCTTTTTATTCTACATTCTTCCTGACAAAATTCTAATATATCAGAGTAAATCAACCATTTGTGTTTAGTAATCATTTCTGTAAAATACATTCTGTGCTGAGAGTCACAAAGGTATTTTCAGGCACAGCCTAGATTGATATCTGTTATGGCACATCAAACAAAATAATTTTTAAATCTACATTAACCCCAGCTTTATTATACCATAGATATTTGTATCACTCAAATCTCAAATCATGCCCTTCTAACTACGAAAGCTTCCTGTTTCTTAGCAACATCCATTGTTTCATCCAGACCAAACAGTAGGCTGCAAAATATAATTTCCCAATCGGGTAAGCCCAATTCTACTTTTTCCACTGCCTCTTGCAATATCTTTTATTTAAATTATGTTTTCCTTCTGCTATACAATGCAATGAAATATAAATTTAGTTATGTCTTTTTGGGCATTGTTTAAATTGTACATCAGATGTCAAAACTGGTACTGTCCAAATTTTTTTTTAAAAAACCATTTTAAGCAAGACATTCATGGAAGGTGGTTTCATCCATCTTAATATATATTTGTTTATTACAATCCAAGTCTTAACATAATTATTTTGAAACAACATACAGTTCATATTTATCATATTAATACTCAAACATTTCATCTTCTCAACCGTAAAACCCATGTTATTCATCAATTCTATTTGATCAGGGTATTCATATTTTCTATTAACATCTTTGTCTTCTGTTCATTGATCTTAAAATCTGGAAATCCATCAAATTTTCCCATTATAGTTTCAATTCATTTAAAGGGTCCTCTAAGATAAGAACCAGAATCATCTACAAAGGCTCTTAATTTATAAGGTGGGTTTTTTTTAATTATATATTTTTTTAATTATATTTAATTATAATTATATAATTAAAATTATATCCTTAATCTTCTCTCGTATTACATCTCTGCTTAATATTTCTAAAGCTGGAATAAACAAAATAGGAGACAATGGAAAACCCTGCCTTGTTCCTTTTTGTATTGCACAGTTTAGATGAATCTCCATTATATGTGCCTTTGTGAAGTATAATTCAACTTTGTCAATTTTATAAAATTCTCCCCAAAGTTCAAAATTTTAAATAAAAAGTCCAGTTCAAATTGTGAAAACTTTCCTGCCTAACACAAAACACATTATGCAAGTTATTTTTCATTGTGCTTTTCAAAATATTAAACACCCAAGATTGTTATAACATTTAATTGTCTTTTCGATAAAAACCCTTGATTGATCTTCCTTCATCAATCCTTGATTGATGAAGCTTGATCTTCATGAATAAGTTGTAATATTATTTTCAATCTACTAGCTATGATAATTGCGAACAATTTATAATAAGTAGGGATATTGGTCTATAATTCCTTGTGAAAGTCAAATCCTGTCCTCCTTTGACTATTGAGGTTATATATGTACCTTTCTGTGTCTCAGGCAACTTTCCTTGTCCATAAGATAAAATTCACATATTGCAAAGATTGCTAAACTTACAGAATTTCTGATCCTTTTTATATTCGGTCATAAGGGTACTCTCTGGGAAATCCAATTCCTAGAATCTATTGAAAAAATGATCCCTTGAGGACTTTCTAATTTGTGTCATTATGGTAAGATTCCACTAAAGTTCTTTAGTACATGATCTAACCCAATGCTGGTGAACCTTTTTGATGTCGAAAGCACCGCAAACTGGAAGGGAAGATAACCGGCACACATATGCATGCTGGGAAACTGTGTTTCTGGTTTCTGGTACTCATGCGTGAAAACCAGCTGGCTGGCACATAGGCACGTGCCAGAACCCAGAAGACCAATGGGCCATGGCTTCCATTCCCAGATAGATGGCTCTGTATGCCATTTCCGGCATGCATGGCATAGGTTCGCCATCATGGATCTTGCCAGATGTACTCAAATGCCCAGGTCTGATGTAGAAAAGTGATTGTGATTTGTTGTGATAGCAAATACAGGCAGGTCTGTAAGGGACTAATCTTTTACTTTTATAAGAAAGAAGCTGAAAACCAAGAGAAAATAGTGAAAACTGTTCTTTTTTTCTCCTTCTGAATAGTTAATTTAAGAATGGTGCTGTCACTGCAGAATCTAGATGGCTGAGTCCATCAATAATCCTAGGTGGCTGGAAACTGGGATGTTAGCCCAGAAACTGTCATTCAAAATTTCATTTAAGATTCTGCATGACTTTGGGCAAGCCAAATCTATAAAACAAGTAGAATTGAGTAGGTTTTTACTGGCTGTTGGTAGATCCATGCAAATTTTGGAGGCCATTAATTAGTTTTGGCTATGTAAACATTAGTTAATTAATATGTTACTGTATAATAGTTCAATCTTTTGAAGGCCAGAGGTCACCAGCAACTTTTCATAGCTTTATCAGAGTCCATACTTTAAAAGTTGAGCATGGTCAGGATAAGGAAATAGGTGGGATCAGAAAAATTACTTGATAGAGAACCAGTTTGGTGCAGTGGTTAAGGCACCAAGCTAGAAACAGGGAAGCCATGAATTCTAGTCCTATCTTGGGCACAACAGTTTTCTATGTTTCACTGTATGCTCTCTGTTGCGGTATAATATCATGCCAGCCACATGACCATGGAAGCATCTTGACAACGCTGGCTCTTTGGCTGAAGAAACAGAGATGAGCAGTGCCCTTAAAGCCGATCACAGCTAACAGGGAAAAACCTACAGGGACAACTTAGGCACTAGATGGGTGACTTTGGGCCAGTCATTCTTTATCAGCCCTAGGAAGGAGGCAATGGCAAACAACTTACAAAATCTTGCCAAGAAAACTGCATGGACTTGACCTGGAAGTCACCAGGAGCCAAGTTGAAGAGGCAGACACAAACACATACACACATAAACCAAAACATTAACTAATACACTAATACATTTCTCCTATCTAAAACATGATATAGCTGAGCTGTTTCAGAAATTCGGGGGAACTTGTGTCCCTCTCTCAGATTCATCTTTTGATTTTTTTAAAAAAATTAATTTATATGCCACCCTTCTCTGGAGACTCAGGGTGGCTTACAATCCATTAAGCATTTTGTATATACCTGCTTAATAGGGCTTTGCCCCTCCCCCCAAGCAGTGTTCTTTTTTATACAAAGTCAGTTTATAGCCCCCACAATCTGGGTCCTTATTTTACCTACCTTGAAAGGATGGAAGGTTGAGTCAACCTTGAGCCTGGTGAGATTCAAACTTGCAGTAATTGCAGGCAGCTGGTGTCACTTTAACACAACTTTAAGCTGCCGTGTCACCAAGGCTCTTAATTCATTTCCCTTAAGTGTTGGGTCTTAAAAGATGCAAGCCTTCAGCCCAAGACTGGCTCCTTCAATAATGTTGAAGTTGCAACTCCTCAAATCCCTAGCTAATGTATTTAATAGATGAGAATTCCCGGATGGGGAATGTTGATGTAAATAACTAAAATGAAGCTAAAATGAGTTATTTTCTAAGGAAATTTTTAACCTAAAGAAAGTGCAAGCCAGACTTCAAACCACTCAATGGCAGTAGGAATCCCGCATTTCTCCCCCTCACCATGATTTATAAATATACAGTAGTTTAAAAAGTAGGTAAACAAGTCTGATATTAAAAAAAAACCTGAAGGACAAGTGGGAAGAGGTTGGATCCATTAAGCTCATTGTAAAAACACTTAACTGATGATTTCAAGTTGGCAAATGGCTTCAAATAAGTACCTTTACAGGGAGAAGGCAGTGGGATATTAAAGAGATTCTTAATGGAGAGATAGAAATAGGCCCACAAATATTTGAAGCAGTAATGGGCAGGGTGCTTTAAAATCAAATTGTGGGGGTCAAAACAATACAAAAATGTTTTTCTGTTCCCTAGGTTATTTCAATTTATTGCAGTTCTGATTGACAGAAAATTGATCTTTCAAGATCATCACGCAGCACACATTTTAACACCCATCACAAGAAATATATAGGTAGTCCTTGACTTGCAACAATTTGTTCAGTGACCATTTGAAGTTATGGCACTGAAAAAAGTGACATATCGTGTTTCTAATTTACTCCCATTTAAAGCATTTGTCACATGATCAAAATTCAGACACTTGCCAACCAACTCATATTTATGATGGCCACAGTGTCCCAGGGTCATGTGATCACCTTTTGTACTTTCTGACAAGCAAAGTTAAAGGGGAAGCCAGCGTCACTTAACAACCGTGTTACTAATTTAACAATTGCAGTCATTCATTCAACAACTGTGGCAGGAAAGGTCATAAAAAGAGGACGAACTCAGTTGACAATTGTCTCTTTTAGCAGTGGCAATTTTGGAGTTAATTGTGGTTGTACGTCAAGAATTACCTGTATTAGCATGGTTCTGGAGAGTAGCTCTGATACCTGGAGTTGTGTTCAAGGCCTCTACAAGTGACTTTCCATGACTTACATCATAAAACCTATTAAATGATTAAAACAATACAAAATAAATATAGATGGGCACCAGGTGAGAATGTTACTATGGATGTCATAGCCAGGAAATGGGGCCCTTAGCACACTCGGGGACCCAGGCTATTTAAGAATCTCTAAAAATAAAATAGCAGTTTGTTCTAATCTCATGTCATCAAGAAGACTTTCCTAATGTTCACGCCACATCCCTTCTCTTATTTTTGGAAACATTTGATTTGGTCTCTGCCCTTGGAGTATGGTGTAGAGAAGAGGTCAATGGCATCGCCCTAGAAGGATGATATTGTTTTTATTTCTTAATGTTCTGATCCTGAGAAGTGCTGACAAGAATAATGAAAGCAAATCATGCATCAGTGATTGTGGGGACAGGATTTATTTTCAAGCATTAAAAGTCAAAGCGAACAGATCTTCAAAGAAATCAATGGCAGAGGGGAGTAAGAGTGGCTAACTGCAGTGGTTTGGTGCGGCTAATTTGAAATTTAGGAGGTTATGTTCCTTCTTTTAGAAAGAGTGCTCTGTTCCATGATGCTTTAAAAGAGCGTTTTGAAAAATAGCCAGGTACCTATCTTAATAGTTAAGTAATTTCATAAACCATATCCTGCGGTAGATTTGTTGGAGGCTCAGGAAATCTTACTTTCAAGGAACCTTTCCCTGTCTGCTCTTCATTTTCCAGGGGGAAAATGAAGAACCCTCGATCAGGGTAACGTTCCCTGACAGTGGGTTCACCATAGGTAGCCTAGTACTATACAGATAGTCCTTGACTTATGACCACAATTGAGCCCAAAATTTATGTTGCTAAGTGAGTCATTTAGTCATTATTAAGTGAGTTTTGCCTCATTTTACATTCTTTCTTGCCACAGTTTTCAAGTGAATTGTTACAGCTGTGAAGTTAGTAACATGTAATCTGGCTTCCTCCATTGAATTTGCTGGTCAAAAGGTCACAGAAGGTGATCACGCGACTTCGGGGACACTGCAACCATCATAAATATGAACCAATTGCCAAGTATCTGAATTTTGATTATTTGACCATGGAGATGCTGCAACGGTCGTAAATATGAAAAACGGTAACTGAAAATCACTTTTTTTCAGTGGCATTGTAACTTTGAATGATCACTCAACGAACTGCTGTAAATCGTGGGCTACCAGTACGTTACAATAAGATACTTTTAGGATTTGCATTTGTTTGCATATGATCAATGGTTAGCTGGCTTTCGCTGATTCGAGAATAATCAGGATTGGAGTTGATTAGTATTTGGGAGAGGAAGGAATAACACCAGATATTCCAGGGCTATATGGTAAACTGGAAGTATTCCCAAGAAAAACCAATGGTGAAGTAGTTTCACATTGCTGTCCATTAAATGATGTGAACATGACTAGGAGTCAGATCCTACTTTTTAATAGATGTAGAAGACAATCTAATATTGTCTAAGTACTTGGAAGGCCTACGTATATCTGTATAGGTGTTCCTCAATCTTGGTGTTTCTCAATCTTGGTAATTTTAAGATGCAGGGACTTTATTTCTCAGAATACCCCAGTTATCCATGTTGGCTGGCGAATCTTGGGAATTGAAGTCCCCCTATCTTCAAGTTGCCAAGATTGAAAAACACTATATGCAATCTATTCCCCTCTAGATGTCTTGCACTATAGCCCCAGAGACCCAACTGGTATAGCCTAGAGCAGGGCTGTCAAACTTCCAGTCCGGGGGCCAGATGAATCACATGCTGGCCACACCCAGTTTAGCAAAGGGAAAATGAAGTCCCAATATATCACGTGACACTCCCGTGATGATGTGAGTTTGACACCCCTGGCCTAGAGGCAGCACTTAATCCAAGGGTATTTGCCTCACTAGTATTCTCTAGCCATTCAATATCACTGATATATTTCTTCCAGTGAAAATAGCTGGCTTTATAGATTCCAGAGCAGGTATAGTGAAAAAGCATAAACCTGATATATCAGCTTATGGTTAGGTGACATTTAACATCTTTGTGAGTGGAAATTCAGTCAAAATATCTTACTAAGAAAGAATGGACCAACAAATCTCAAATAAGAAAACTGAAGTGTTCAGAGAATAGTGATATATTTGAGGATCTCCTGGAATTGAAAGTGGCCCATAAATAGATTATTTCATTTAAACAAAAGTCAATAGTAAATATCTGTGCCATTCATTATCTTAAGAAACCATTATTTGCTTAATAGCTTCCTCTAGAAGAAAGTTTTACCATCTCACAAAAATCCTAATCATTCCTAAACTGAACACTCTATCAACCATTAGTGCTTTTAAAAACTAAATTGAAAAATGATTCACATTTCTTTTTAGTAATTATCACCCAAATGAGGCAATGAAATGATATAATAAGGCTAAAAGGTGTGGGTTTTGTTGCCTAGGGCACACAGCAGAAAATATCAGAAAAACAAGGAACCGAATTGTTGTAAGCAAAGTCAAGCACCAACTAATAATATTGTCACCTAATTCTACAAAGCTTTTCCATCATCTGGAGAAAGTCTTTTTTAACTTCTGAAGAACAGAAATTTTGGCAGGAGTTTACTCCTGGCAATTGTGATATTTTTATAATATTTTATCAGCTCACATTAAAATTGACAACCTTAAGTCTGATTGCTTTGGGATACATTCGCAGGTGAGTTAGACTGCCCTGCTTTTTGGTTTATCAATTGACCCATTTACAAAAGCCATTTGTGGTAGGTCCTCTTATTTCATACCACTTGTGTAAATTTTGAATGAGGTTTCGTTTGATGGACATGTCTTAAAAGATGCAGTACAGCAAAACAATAAACAGGTCTACAAACTACCTCCCAAGCAGAAGTTGCTATGTTTGTGATGCTTAGTTATTTACATAGTTTGCAGTAACCAACACCACATATAAGTTACGGTAATCCACATCCTTATTATATGTCTTCACCACTGCAGCGCACTAAGCTATTTTTGAAGATGACTTGGAAGCTATAACCTGTCCATAATGTAGCACTTATTCTGAAGTCACTCCACTGGATGCTAGGAGATTCTGATCCAATCCAGAATTCTGATTATGACCTATAAATTTATGCATGGCACAGTACTAAGATGAATTAGAGATAATCTTATTCAAAATTGTTCTGTTCATTCTGTAAGGTCATTTGAAGAGGGTCTGGCTAGGACTCTGTACTCTTCAAACATGAAAGTGACTTTCCCAAAGATAGGCTCCCCTCAATTCTGATGTTCTGTCACTAGATTAGGATTGCAGTCCAAGCCAGATTTGAACCTCCATGCCTCCTAGATCAGCGAACCTTGTATTACCGCAATCACGCAATGATGTCATGGAAGCAGACATTCAACATAGAGCTGAACTGCAAGACAGCTGGAAGATAAGAAAATGCTCTACAAGATCTATGAACATCAACACGATGATGATGCATTATATGTTTTCTTGCTATGTGTTTCCTCTGAAAAGAGTAGGAATTCTTCCTTTTCATATCAGGCAGAGGAGACCTATTGATTTCTATATTATGACATTTTTTTTGATTGCCTGGTAATTTGAATGGCAGTAGCTTCTTTCAGTGCAGCTTCTATTAATAGCAACTAAGATGGAAATTCCCGTAGAGTCTCAAAATCACATACTCCTAACATCCAAGAGATTTTGAAAATTAGAAAAAGGAGTAATAGACTCATCTATGAGGCCCCTATGGAGCATTCCCCAATAATTTAGGGCTTATTTCCCATCTTGATTTCTTTCTGAATGCATTAATTTGAAATGTTTCGTATGATTTTAACTCCCCTCTGAATTTACACTGCTAAAATGTACCAATTGTTCCTGTATTTCAGTTTTTGAGTTGCTCTGATCAAGAGATGAGATTAGAACTAAGATCTGCCTTCCCACCCTAAACATAAACCATGATTTTTAAACTATGGAGCTTGAATCTTACACTGCACTAAGCCAAAATGAACCAACCCAACCATATTATGGTCTAGCGCAATATGCAAGTCCAGCTTTTCACTCATTGGATTGGATCTAGATTTACAATGAATCCAACACAGAGCATTTTATAAAGCAGTAGAGGTGGTCTTCAACTTATAACCATTCGTTTAAGAGCCGTTTTGAATTGCAATGGCACTGAAAAAAATGACTTATGACTGTTTTTCACACTTATGATTATCTCCATGGGTCATGTGATCAAAAAATTTTGCACTGTCCCTGGATCATGTGATCACCAGTTGTAACCTTCCCAACTGGCTTCTGGCAAGGAAAGTCAATGGAGGAAGCCAGATTCACTTAATAATGAAATTATTCAATAATACCTACAGTGATTCACTTAATAACTGTGGCAAAATAGTTGTAAAATGGAGCACACGTCACTTAACAATGGTCTTGCTTAGCAATTGAAATTTTGGGCTATGTTGTGCTCATAAATTGAGGAATATCTGTAGTTCTCCTAGATGAAGTTCACATGTCTTAAAGCAGCTGAGATTGTATAAAATGTTGATGTAAAGAGATCTGGGCAAGTTGCTCAAGTGAATATTGGCTGATTTTTAAGCATTTTAAAGAACATTTATTTTTTATACATATATTCATTTCTACTGGTTTTAGGTTGGTTTTCAGGTCAAAATGAACTTCAGGCCTTCAACAGGATGACTTTTGCCAAGGGAGATGGAATGCTGCTCTTGGAGACCTCATCAGCATTCCATCCCAACAATCACAATACCTTTCTGGATGAATCATCCAGATTGGCCATTGGTAGCAATACCTTTCCCCAATTTGGATTACCATTTCGAAGAAGTGATAATGTTGGGGGCATTAATGCTTGGGGAGAGAATGGAAAAAGGAGAAAAACAGTTGATCGTTGAACAGAGCTTATAGCGGGAAAGGAGGAGGAAGAGGAGATCTCTTGGAATTAACTGTTGAGGATTTTTGATGATGTATATATTTATGCCACTTGTTCATGTCACAGTTGCATAAAGTTTATGTTTATGATTTGCTGGTCCTCTAGATGAATGAAAGATAAAATATTTCTCTTCCCCCCCCCCCAGCTTATGCATCTCTGCCAAGAAAAGTACTAATAAGAGATGAGATAATATACAGATATTTACCCTTTTTGGACAGGAACAGCAAAACTTTAAACTGTCTATGAAACTATGCCACTTCTGACCAAATAAGCCTAATTTCATTTTCTATATTACTGTAGATTTTTTCACATTCATGAGATGATATACAGGTAGTCTTCAACTTACAACCACTATTGGAACCAGAAATTCTGTTACTAAGTGAGTTAGTTAAGTGAGTCATGCCTGATTTTATGACCTTTTTTTGCCATTGTTAAGCAAATCACCATTAAGTGAAGCATATATTCATTTAGGCAAATTAAAATTGGCAGACCTAGATAAAGGGATTTATTTTTGAACCTCACTAGCTGCTTGAAGAAATTCACATATCCTTCAGCATTTTTTATCTTGATAGTTCATTTTACTTGCAGACAATATTCAGGCAATTTCAAATCAAACAAAAGGACTAAGATAAAGGGTTAAACTAGGAGTTTAGGAGATGATTACAACTCAAAGTGGATGATTTGGTAAATCTGTGTTGGAAGCCAAGAAAATCTTATTCACATGGATGTTGTCACTCGTTGATCAAGGAAAGTTTTATTTAATTTAGTGTTTCAAGGTGAGGGGGAGCAGTCTTCTGTGCTCTCTGAGCCTGATTACTTTCTTACAGATGTTTCATTAACTTAACTAGGTAACAATCAGTTACTAGCACAAGTTCAGAGAGCATCAAGAACCCTTAATTTCAACCCTGAGCTACAAATATTCACCTATATTAGTGTTTTCTATAGTTAAGAAAACCGGCACATCACCAGTTAGTTTTGACCAATGGTCCTATTTTTCCATCCTATGTGGAATGTTTCAATCAGCTAGTTGTAAGGGAAATGAGAACAAGTTGAGTTGAGAAAGAATGGTTGCAAGAACCAAACACACAGCCCGCTTGCAACTTCCTGCCACTGAGATAATCTCCTCTAAATACATGCTGATTTCATTCAAGCATAATCACAAGGAGCCAAAGACTTCTTTTTTTGTTGTTCTTTATGTTGAAGCAAAAGAGGAACATAGTAGTCCATGAATATGAGCATTATTTGGGTAGCCAGGCTTTTGTACAATGAACCAGGCCTTTTGAGTAGCATGTGACTATTAGTACACTTGATTTAGCAGGTCATCCCAAGGAAAGTTTAATTTCCATTCAATGGAATTTCTATACTGCAGTGCAGATATTCTCCTACCCTAAGTAGAAAGTAGAAATAAGTGGGAGAAGCTCCTGAACTTTACTTGTTGAAAACGGATGTAATTATACTGGGGATGTTTCTAACTGTCTTGTAATGTACCTTCAACTGAATGTAGGAAACCATTTTTTATACCCTGTTTCCCCCAAAATAAGACATCCCCTGCTAATAAGCCCAATCAGGCTTTTGAGCGCATGGCAATAAGGTCAAGGGCTTATTTCAGGGTTCAAAAAAAATATAAGACAGGGTCTTATTTTTGAGAAAACATGGTATTAGTTGTAAATCAAAGGGACAATTAATGTGCAACAACTTAGAACCTTTGTCAAATGGTATTTATTTCACAGCATATAACTGCAGTCCCAATTATAGATTCTGGGAAGCTCACATAAAAATGGAAAAATGTACACTCAAATCATACAATTTGGAGGAGCCAGTTTTTTAAAATTGCTCTTAAAATGATCTCTGGAAATTATTTCCCACCCTTTGCATTTACATTATTCCTTTCTCCCATCAATCAACTAGCCCCTTGCTATATGTTGCTGGCTCTATACAGAACTGATTTTCTCCCCGATAGTTGATGTTTAGATATGAGCTTCTTATAATAAGCCCAAAATGGTATCATCCATATAGAAGAGGAAAATACCAATTCTAACACTTTCAGAAGTACAAAAAAAATCCTTTGAGGAAATAACCATAAGGAGGGGAATTCCCCCAATCCCAACCCCCCCAGTATCAGATGCTGCTGACACAGAACAAAGAATCTCTGCAGAAGGTCTC
Source organism: Coluber constrictor foxii (assembly GCA_038048745.1). Classification (NCBI taxonomy): domain Eukaryota; kingdom Metazoa; phylum Chordata; class Lepidosauria; order Squamata; family Colubridae; genus Coluber; species Coluber constrictor. The sequence continues at coordinate 81,916,784 of CM075961.1, forward strand.
CTAACATGGAATATATCTGTATCTGTATTAAGATACAGATAATTAACATTAATGCAGTTAAAAATAAAGAAAATGAATTAAGTATAGTTTCATAGAAAACTTTGATGAAAAAGTTGTGGGAGCACTGAAGAAAAACAATGATTGTGGGAGCAACTCATTACAAATGGGTCAATAAGTCCCTTGTACAACTCAAGCAGAGACATCTAGGTGGGGCGGGGTCAAAAAAAATAAGATGAAAGTCGTGATTGCACAGCTGAAGCCTTCTCTGTGTAGTTTCGAGTTTCGAGTTTATTAGATTTTTATACCGCCCTTCTCCTGAAGGACTCAGGGTGGTGCACAGCCATGATAAAACACAGAATCATATAAAAATTAAAACCAGTTAAAAAGAATTAAACAATTTGGCCTTGTCCATTAAAAACCCATAATTTATAAATATCTCATCCAGGTTCTTATTCAGCCAGGCCAGCCTGTTGAAATAGCAGGGTCTTTAGGGCCCGGCGGAAGGTATAGAGGTCAGGAATCATACGTATCCCAGGGGGTAGTTCATTCCAGAGGGTGGATGCCCCCACAGAGAAGGCTCTGCCCCTGAGGGTCGCCAGCCTACATTGTTTAGCTGACAGCATCCTGAGGAGCCTCTCTCTGTGGGAGCACGTTGATCAGTGTGAGGTTATTGGTGACAGAAGGCTGTCCCGTAGGTATCCGGGCCTTATGCCATGGAACGCTTTAAAGGTGGTAACCAAAACCTTGAACCACTTGAAGACCACTGGGAGCCAGTGCAGCTCGCGCAGGCGATATGTCATATAGGTGCATTGAGTCGCACCCATAATCACCCACGCGGCCACATTCTGGACCAGTGGGAGCCTCCGGGTGCTCTTCAAGGGGAGCCCCATGTAGAGACCGTTACAGTAGTCCAGACGGAACTTGACGAGGGTGGGAGTGACCGTGCATAGGGCGTCCCGGTCCAGAAAGGGACGCAACTGGTGTACCTTCAAATTGCTCTCTTGTTGCCTTGGCTTTTTCCTCTGGTATTACAGGTAGTCCTCAACTTACAACCATTCATTTAGTGACCGTTCAAAGTTACAGTGGCATTGAAAAAAGTGACTTATGACCATTTTTTACACTTACGACCATTGCAAGGTCCCCATGGTCATATGATCAAAATCCAGATGCTTGGCACCTGGCTCGTATTTACGACAGTTACAATGTCCCAGGATCATGTGACTACCTTTTGCAACCTTCCAACAAACAAAGTTACTCTGGGGAAACCAGAGTAACCCCAATTTAACAACTGTAGTGATTCACTTAATAACTGTGGCAAAAAAGCTTGTAAGATGGAGCAAAACTCACTTAACAAATGTTTCCCTTAGCAACGTAAATTTTGGGCTCAGTTGTGGTCATAAGTGGAGGATGACCTACATGAAAAACATTACATGAGTGAACGTATCATGATTCTTGTTATGAAATTATCCTGTATAAACAATACTTTCTTCCCCCTCCTTTTTTTTTTTTTTTTGTAGAATTCTATGAATCTGCCACCAGACAAAATGAAGCTTCTGGGACAGTATGATAATGAAAAGAAATGGGAATTAATATGTGACCAGGTAAGAGACTAGACTGCTTTATTTAAAGTAGCTATATGAATCATAGTTTAACATTTATTTATTTATTTATTTATTTTATTTTATTTATATGCCGCCCTATCTCCATAGGACTCAGGGCGACTCACAACATTTAAAACAAACCAATAAAAACATGAAATACATACATAAACAAATATGTTACTTTTAATATGGTCGCAAAGGTCATTTATGTAAAGTATAAAGAGTGTTGGACCTAAAACACTGCCTTGGGGAACATTGCTATTAACATGTACAGGATTTGATAGAACACTTCCTATTTTGACCACTTGTCTGTTTGACAGTCTACAAAAAACGGGCAGAGAGATTATAAGCACAGAAAGATATTCCACAAGCATTTTGTGTTTGTAGGTAGCATTGTAATTATGCTTCTTTTAGCTCTGACATAGCATGATAAATGTCAGGGAACCTTGACAGGACACCTGTGGCAGTTTAGTATAATTAGAAGTCTAGTGTTGTTTGTCCTTGAGAAGTCTGGATAAATAAGGCTGTTCCTATCTTTACTTTCCCACAGGAAACTCTTAGTGGAAAAGAAAATACCATAAGTAGCTCTGTCACAGGATCACAGACATCATTCAGAAGTTCAGAGTTGATGCCCTAATACAAGTAGCTTAGGTTTTGAGAAATGTAATATATGGTATATCAGAAGACCAATTTATGAAGTCCTGGTTGCATTCACCATGTACAGTATCTTGTACTTCACAAGCATCTAATTTTCTATGGATTTGTCCTTCAGGTGTTCACAGAAATTTATTTTGGATAAAAGCAATAGGCATGATTTTATCCCTGAATCCATTTGAATAAGGCCAAAAGTGTAAATTCAGGAGATCTGCTAGGCAGATTGCAGCCTCTCAGTCACTGCATTGCATTTGGGTTAAAAGGAAGTACATCTGTTTTTCAGAGCATTAAACCAGGTTTATTACATGGTAAGAAAAACGGCCACTGTGTGTGGGGTGGGGTGGGGGGGTGAGGAAGGGATAACTCTTGCTTTCAGGTCTGTTTTGTACCTACCCAGATGATCCAAAAGTGGATTCAAAAGAAGCATTTTTCACTGGACTCATATTTAATGTTAAACTGGATTTTTGTGTAAACCATAGTTTGTAAGGTTCACACTTTCTGCTAAGCCAAAACTAAAGAAGCCATACCGTGATATGAACCTAGCCAAGAAAATAAATAAATAAATCTGCTATCACCTTGGCTGAATCATTTCAAAATCCTGCCAAAGCTAAATGGGTACATATGAAAGTGGGCTGTGTCATAACAAACAGCTGTTCCTTCTTTTGAGTTGCCTTCATGAGTTTAGTAGTGATGGAGAAACAATCTTTCTCCATCCTGAGTTAAACGAGGAAGGTGGTTACTTAAGGGTCCCTTGTGAAAACAAGCTGTTGGCAGAGACACATGGGGGAAATGGCACCTGTTCATGCTGTGAAACTATATATTCCTCAGTTTAATAAAGGCACAGGCTTGCGAATGATGCTGAATAGAAAAAGAGAAGAATGACTCATTCTGGGCTATGCGAATGTCTCTCTGTGATCTAGCCCTTCACAGATCTGCTAAAACAGCTCTGGCACAGGGTGATTTCCTAATGTCCTTTATTTCAGAGAGTAATCTTAAGGTGTTCATTGGGTGGGCAGTTAGGAGTCAAGAAAATATCTCACTCACTGTTCTGAATGATATCAGGTCACAGGATCCTTGTGAAGTGGAACTTATTCTTGTCTGCTTTAGCTCACAACAAATACAGCTGAGTGAATGATGGACCAAAAAAAGCTTGGCCTTCATTTAGCATGAATCATATAGGAAGTGGCAGTGTGGGTAGTATAGATGTTCCTGTTGATCTTTGATTGGGAAGACATCAATGGCGCCTGTATAACTGTCTTCACACAGAACATTTAACTCACTCACTTGTTGCTGAGTGAAAACATATTGATTCCTAACTGGATTACTAAGGGGTGAGTTCACAGATCAGTTAAACCATTAAATAAGTAACCCCTGTGTTCTGAATCAAATTAAGCTTAGGATCTGGTATGCATTGATGGAATGAACATGAATTGCAGCAAACAGTGGAGGACAGTGGAGAACAGAGGAGCCTGGTGTGCTATGGTCCATGGGCACAATTTAGTGACTGAACGACGACAATGTGCTATGCATACCTCCACCAGGCAACCTTGTTAATTACGCTGTGTTGTAAATGAAATTCTTAATGAAAAATGGCAATGGATATAGAGTGTGGCTCACAGAAAAATGGAACAAATATGCAAAGAGGCAGCAGCCCTGCCCTGAGTCAAAGCATTTACATCAAGGGGTAGATAATAGTTATATAAAGCATGTTGAAGATGTATGAACAGCTTCTAATTATAGATCACCCTCAACAGGAGCCTGTGTAGCGTAGGGGGCTAATGCCTCCTACTAAAGGCAGCAATTAACACCAGCTGCCTGTAATTTCTCTGAGTTCAATCCTAGCCAGGCTCAAGGTCGACTCAGCCTTCCATCCTTTCTAAGGTGGGTAAATTGAGGACCCAGTTTGTGGGGGCAATAAGCTGACTTTGTATAAATATACAAAAGTATGAAGGCTATTGCTTAACGCATTGTAAGCCGCCCTGAGTCTCCGGAGAAGGGCGGCATATAAATCAAATTAAAAAAAAAACAAAAACTTATGACCACAATTGAGCCCAAAATTCTCATTGCTAAGCAAGACGGTTGTTACGTTTTGTCCAATTTTACAAACTTTCTGGCCACAGTTGTTAAGTGAATCATTGCAGTTGTAAACTTAGTAACACGGTTGTTAATTGAATCTGACTCCCCACTGACTATGCTTGTCAGAAGGTTGCAAAAGGATCACATGATCACGGGACACTGCAACTACCACGAATACATGAAAGTTGTCAAGCCTCTGAGTTTTTATCACATGGGAATGTAGCAATGGTCGTAAGTGTGAAAAATGGTCATAAGTCACTTTTCTCAGGGTGCTGTAGCTTTGAACAGTCACTAAACAAATGATTGTAAGTTGAGGACTACCTGTATCCACCACAACCATAAAATTATTTTCTGCCCTGCCATTGCCATCTCGGGGTCATCTGCTTGTAAGGGAAAGTGTTTTTTTATGGATCCAAATGCCAGGCTTAAAGCTGCACCCCCATTTTTACAGATGGAAGCAGCTGAGTTTTTGAATTTTTCTCTAACTCTTAGATCTCAGGTCCCAGGCTACAAAAGACAAGATGAATGCTTTTGATCATTCAAATATTTTTGCAGGCCAATGTTTTAGACTTAGACAAACTTTCTAGCAAAACTATCAGATATATGTAGAATTAAAAATTCTTTGCTAAGCACATCATCTAAGAAAGCATTAGCCCATAGCCATTTTGCAAGAACAATCCCCCCCCCTTTTTTTACATGTACATACACATACACATCACCTTGTCAATTCTCTTATTTTTTTTGTAAACTGCTCCAGGGATGTCTACAGGGAGTAGACATCCCTGGAGTAACCCCCCCCCCCCAAATACGGTGGCTGCTACAATAAAGTAGAAGCTTTTACGATAGTCTGAGGACACTCCTGCCTTATTCTATTTCTTTTAGACACTTTCTTTCAATCACACATCCAAGTTTTAAACTGGTTCAATGTTAACAGTGTATTCTTTAAATATTGCAGAATCTTTTGAAGCAAATGTTTCAGCACTTGTGCTTCAGAACGTAAAAACAGGAGGCAGCAAGCACAGGATCACTCTTGTGAAACATTGTGTCATATTGTGGCACAGGGTGATGCAATGCAGTTATTATGGGAAAAAGAAGCAGGGGTGATTTACACGAGACTAAATGATCTGAGTTCTAGATTTAAACAGTGTGTATGGAAAGGATTATCTACAACCTCTTTTTACAGATCTACTGGTTCAAAGTCTCAACAGCACTGAAAAAGGTGACTTGTGACTATTTTTCAGATTTATAACAGTTGCAGCATCTTTATAGTCACTTAATCAAAATTCAGATACTTGGCAACTGACTCGTATTTATGATGACTGCAGTGTCCTGGGGACATGTGACAAACAAATTCAATGGGGAAGCCAGAGTTACTTAACAATTGTGTTACTAATTTAACAACAGCAGTGATTCACTTAACAATTGTGGCAAGAAAGGTAGTAAAATATGAGGAAACTCACTTAATAACTGTGTTGCTTAGCAATGGAAATTTTGGGTTCAGTTTTCATAAATTGAGGACTCCTATAAAGGCTGGGCTGTAAAATTGGGAGTTTCCTAAACTTTTAACAGGCTGAGTATATCATAACGGCCTTGAATATTGATATATCTTTTTTCTCTTTGTGTTACTGTTCATTCTTTGGTAGTTTAGCCTAATTCATAAACATTTACATCTGGCAGATAAAGGCTCAGAAGCACCTGCAATATTTGTAATTTTGCTTATGTTTAACAACAGTGTCCTCAGCATCTTCTACAAAAAGAGATAAAAAGTTATACCTAACTTGCCAGGCCTCATAACATGCTTGCATTTTCAGAACCCTCTCTATTCCTCATGGATTTAATGAAAAAAAAATGTCGTTTCTTTTCTTCTACCCCATCTGTGCCTGTCTGTAGGAACGATTCCAGGTCAAAAACCCACCATCTGCCTATATCCAGAAACTGAAGAGCTACCTAGAAACAGGTGGATTCAGTGGAAAGGTAATGGCCATTGTGGCTAATATGGCCATTTCATATTCTCTCTTCCTCACAATTATTTCCATGTTCTTTCTATTCTCAGTTGGAAATCTATATATGTCTAAAATACTCATTTCCATAACCTTTAACTAGGAAAAATGCTGCATCATAGGGCAGTAATTTTTGAACCAATATACCTCAAGTGTACTAAATTACAGAATGTGTTCAAAATTTTGGACTGATGACTCTTGTAGATTTCAAATGTGGCAAACTGTATAAAACATTTTATGACACAAAAATAATCATAAAACATTTTGTGGCATAATGCAAAATATCGTAAAACATTTCCTGTGCTGATGTTTGACTGTGCTGCACAATTCAACATGGGCTATTTTCCAAGCAGATACATTTCTGAATGTATCCCAGCTTTTTCCAGTAAAAGCAGTAATTAGACATTCTGTCACAGTTGAGGAATCTAGTAAGGAAACATCTCTGAAAAGATGACCTGATGAGACATCGGCTGTCTAGTTTTACATACAGTAAAAGTAAGAAAGATGTCTTTTTGCTGACAAATTATTAGCAGCTGGTTATCATAGTTTTCTTCCCTAAGACTGATTTTGCTTTTAAGAAAAACAGAGCAAAAAAAACAACTAAACAAAAATCTTCAACAGGCAAATACCACTGATTTTTTTAAAGTAGCTTTTTGATTTCCTGAACGAGTAGAAATTGCTATTCTGCACGCAGTTACAAATTTATTTATTATTTATTTACTGCAGCTATTCGTATTTCAGAGTAACAATCCTTCATTAGCTTACAAACAATGAAAGCAATTGTAGATAAAATACAATGAGCATTATTGAAAAAGAAATTAAATCACAGGATCCTTTACACAGAGCAAGTGATGCTACAGGCCTGATAGGGGTGTGGAATGGGGGGGGGAGTGAGCACATTTACATTTTCTAAATTGTCTGTTGCAACACCTGTGCATCTAACACAAAAGATAGACTGGCAATGGCATGCACAATATTTCTTTCAGGGTCTGGCCAGAAACATGGAAGTATAATTTGTGCTTGGAATCATTGTGCTAGGAGTAAAATAGGAAATGCCCAGACAGCCTTAGGTTGAAGAGATAGATTGCAATCACTCTCTTAACTGATCTAACTTAACATCTGCATTTTCTATCAAAAAGCTTGACTCTTAAAGATCCACATTTCTGTAATAAAATTTTATCAGTTTTGAATGACTTGAAACTCACAATTCCTATAGTCTTAGTTATTTAAAATTGGAGTCATAGGCTTTATTTGAACAGGGTACTTTTATCATTTGCTCTATGGGTGGATGATTTTTCTTTGCTCATAACCATAGTCTTCCTGCAATCAATATGAAAATGCAACCAGCAAAAGAACTGTTTTGTAATTCACTATTGATTGCAAGGCATACTCACAGTCTGAAATTCCTAGTGCTGTCTATATTATTTCCCATTGATGTATCAATACTTTTTCAAACCGAGGATCATTATATAATGCATAAGTCACAGGTAGATAAATATATGCCAGGTTTGTAATTTCTATTAATTTAAATTCTCTTTCTTTATTCAGTTTAAGAGACGAGTTCAAGAATCTACCCAGGTTCTTCGGGAATTAGAGATATCCCTAAGAACAAACCACATTGGGTGAGTATCAGTGGAAAACAAATTCCTTGGTTATTCATTTATTTGTTGTGCACTCTCTAACTTGCTATTCCTAGTCATGATCAATTATAATTTATTCATTATTAGAAATTATAATTTATTCATTTTGAATATTATTGAATATTATTTGAGAAACCTGAAACATCATAGCCACTTCAGAGATTATCTTTCAGCACTTTGGTAATTCATTGACTCATTCAGAGTCATTGACTGAAGTGAGCAGCTGTAGAAACTGAATGAATGAATCAACGAATAAATAAATGAATGAATTCTTAAAATAGTTTATATATTATAAAAATTATACTCTGCTTGCTTTCTAAAGCTAGAAATAATACTTTTTAAAATAAATGTTCCAAAGAATCCTGTGCCTATTGGAGATAGAAAAAAGTATGTTTGGGCAAAAGTACAGAACATTTCTGATTGTGCTCAGTGAAAATCAAAGTGGCCTGGGTAGGGTTAAACCTAAATTTGTTAACTCCCCTCCTATATCCTAACTACCTCCAAGTACTGGGATAGAACATTGATAGCATTGCTTGAATGGCCAGGGATCAAAATGTAATAAATATACAAATGTACAAATCAGCATATTGATAATACCTGACTCCATGCCATTGGATAACCTCCCCCAATAATCTCTGGTAAATGTTAAATAAGAATAGGTTAAATAGATTAAATAGGATTAAGAGATCCAAACCATGAACCTAAAATTCCCCTCTCCTTTCTACAAGGAAAGGTGGAATTAGTCCCAAAGTGGAACTACAGTGGAATTACCCCTAAGAAGGCAGAATAACAGAATTGGAAGGGACCTTTGAGATCATCTAATCCAACCGCCTGCTCGGCCAGCACTAGTCCATGGCATGCAAGAAACTTGACAATACAAATAAGCGAAGTCCCGTTCATGGGATGCAGGCAGCACATAGAACCACACGCTCCCTCTCTGGTCTGCGGAAAAAACACTCTCCACAGAACTGGTCCGTGGTGGCCAAAAGGTTGGGGGCCACTGCCCTATACCATTTCAGATAAATGATTGTCCAATCTCTTCTTAAAAACCTCCACTGATGGAGCACCCACAACTGGTGAAGGCAAGCATTACACTGATTAATTGTTTTGTCAGGAAATTTCTCCTTATTTCTAGGTTGGTTCTCTCCTTGATTAGTTTCCATCCATTGCTTCTTATCCTGCCTTCAGGTGCTTTGGAGAACAGGTTCACTCCCCCCCCCTTTTTTTTTTGTGGCAGCCCCTCAAATATTGGAACACAGTTATCTTGTTACCCTTAGTTCTTCTTTTCATTGAACTAGATATTCCCAATTCCTGCAACAGTTCGTCATATGCTTTAGCCTCCGGTTTCCTAATTATCTCTATTGCTTTTCACCGTACTCTTTCTAGAATCTCAACATCTTTTTTTATATTGTGGTAAGCAAAACTGGATGCAACATTCTAAGTGTGGTCTTACCAAGGCACTATAAAGTACTACAGACACTTCATGTGATCTTGAGTCTATCTCCTCTGTTAATGCAGTCTAGCAGTCTGTGTTAGCTTTTTTTATGGCTGCCATACATTGCTGGCTCATCTTTAAGTGATTGTTCATTGGACTCCCAGGATCCCTCTCACAGTTACTACTATTGAGCCAGATAACATCTATTCTGTATCTGTGCATTGGTTTTTCTTGCCTAAGTGTATACCTTTACTTTTCTCATCATTGATTTCATTTTGTTAGATATAGTCCAGTGTTCAAGTCTGTCCATCTGTATCTTGAGCCTATTTTCTGGAGTATTGGCTATTCCTGCCAGTTTATTTGCAAATTTGATGAGTTCCCTCCTCTTCTATCCCCTTATCTAAATCTTTTATGAAGATATTGAAGAGTACTGGGCCTAAGGCAGAGCCTTGAAATAGCCCATTGCATACTTCCATGTAGATGCAGTTCCATTAAGGATTAATGTTGAGTATGATTGGTTAGCACATTACGAATCCGTCTGGTGGTGATGCTGTCTAATCCACATTTTTCTATCTTATTAAAATATCAATTTATCAAGATTTCAATTGATTAGATTAACAAGAACTACTATAAAATAGTGTCCCCTATTCCCAAAGTTAATCCATGTGTTACTATGATAAATGGTATCAAAAGGCACTGAGCTATCAAGATCAAGGATGAGCAGAATTACATCACCCCCAGTCGCAGCAGAGGTCATCTACCAAGTTATTTCAGTGCTATACTCCAGTCTGAAACCTTACTCCACAATATTCCACAATCTCCTTACCCCAAGGTTCCCTGGAACTGCAGCCCATTCTGTTTGATTCCCTGCCCCAAAGAAGTTGGGAGAAAAATTATCTAGTGTAATTGGGTCCAGTGAAAAGGAAGGGGCATATCACTGCCTCTTTCAAAGATAAATTCATTGCCATTTGGACGTAACCATGTGTAATCTCCCAGGTGACTTTGATTAGTCAGAAGGGGCATGGATTTGGCCTTCAAAGAGAGAAAAGGAACAATGAATCACTGACAGAAAACAAAAGAGAACACAGTGCTAAAAAAGTGGAAAGAAACTCAAAATATTCTTGCCTTGATCTTATTTGGAAAGAGAAAGCAGAAAGAAACTCTGACAGGCTTCAGGATTCTATTCTTCTACCTTATAGCAATAAAATGCATTCTTGGAATCCTTGCTGTTTCTATTTCTTGATCTTACCTACTTTTAATGACTGATTTTGAATGACTTTCACTCACAGCTCAGAAAACCCTATGGAATTCCTAAAGACTAGTAGGCTCAAATTCCTCCCAGATAATAGAGCTCAACCCACTTCGGTAGAATTCACCTACTCAAAAATAATAATCTGAGTGATTATCTATCAGAAACCTAACATTCCTTTAAGATATTCATCAAGACATTCCCTTTCTAAAAAAAGTACATCTTACCCTGAATATGATCACTTGGGTGGCACATATGCTAAGAGTGGGGGGGAGGATCATGTTTTATTGTTCTTACTGCCATAAAATACTCCTTAATCCAAAATCTTGTACATGTCTAATAAAGGTGGCTCCCAGTTTTTCACCAACAATGTCATAGATCGGGGTGAAGTACCACCAGTACGCTGATGATACCCAGCCGTACATCTCCACCCCAGACCATCCTAACGATGCCCTTGAAGTGATGTCCCGGTGCCTGGAGGCCGTGCCGATCTGGATGGCGAGGAACAGTCTCAGGCTCAACCTATCCAAGACCGAGTGGCTGTGGTTTCCGACATCCCAATATAGTCAGTTGGCGCCATCACTGACTATTGGGGGTGAATCATTGGCCCCCACGGAGAGGGTACGCAACTTGGGCATCCTCCTGGATTCACGGCTGTCCTTAGAAGGGCACCTGATGGCCGTGACCAGGAGGATTTTTTATCAGGTTCCCCTGATTCACCAGTTGTGTCCCTTTCTGGATCAGGACTCCTTACGGTCACTCATGCCCTCGTCACTTCCCGTCTGGACTACTATAACGCTCTCTACATGGGGCTCCCCTTGAGGAGCACCCGGAGGCTCCAACTGGCACAGAGTGCGGCCGCGCGGGTGGTGATGGGAGCGACATGGTGTTCCCATGTAACACCTCTCCTGCGCGAGCTGCACTGGCTCCTGGTGGTCTTCCGGGTGCGCTTCAAGGTTTTGGTTACCACCTTTAAAGCGCTCCATGGCTTAGGACCAGGGTACTTGCAGGACCACCTACTACCACCAATAGCCTCCCACCGGCCGATACGCTCTCATAGAGAGGGGCTCCTCCGGGTGCCATCGGCCAAACAATGTCGACTGGCGGCCTCCAGGGGGAGAGCTTTCTCTGTGGGGGCACCTACTATCTGGAATGAGCTCCCCCCGGAGATATGGAGGATCCCGGGTCTGCGCACCTTCTGCCATGCTCTTAAGACCTTTTTATTTCACCAGGCGGGTTTGGCCTAACCTCTCTTCCTCTTTTAGCATTTAAATTTTAATCTGTTTTAAATTGTGTGGGGTGTTTTAATTCTGTCTGGGCCAAATCTATTTAATTTATTTTATCTGGGTTTTTAAATTTTGTATACATGTATGGCTGTTCACTGTCCTGAGTCCTTCGGAAGTAGGGCGGTATACAAATCTAATAAACCTAAACCTAAACCTAAACCTAGATGTTTCTCCTGTTGCTTCATTTCCTAGAGCTTCTCAGTAAACCAAGAGGCATTTAGGATTGATAGACAAAAAGATGTTACTTAAAAGCAATCCAACAAAGGGTTGTAATCCTCCATTCATTCCAATTATTGATTAAAATCCCAGTTTACCAGCCCACCACAATCTCAGGAAACTCCCCTACCATTCTCTTATAAAGCAATAGGATCCTTTAGTCCCCTGGACAAACTGATCCAACAGATCTCACCTTCCTGATAGACCAGTCCAGGGTAACCAAAGATGTGGGACAGAAGATAATGCCCCTTGGCTGGAAGTAGATTGGATGTTCTTCCAGAGAATTTATCAACTGCAGATACAGCTGGGAGGGCAGAAAGTATTTAGAATCTATGTGATTGTTTTTAGTTCTTCTTTCCTTCATTCCATTTTTGGCCTGCTCTTTCCTTAGGGCTCAATAAGAATGACAGCTTGAATTGATGTATAGCACATATTTAAATACAAATTGGAATTGCAACTACAGTCTGTAATATACAGTATGTCAACAGTTCAAAGCCATGAGACAAGGCCCTTGTTTCTTAAGTAGCTATTTATAACCTTTTCCTGAAACACTCAAATTTCTGATGCGTTTCTGGATAGGAAGAAAATCCCATAGTTGTAGAACAGTCAGAAAAATGCCATTTTATGTCATTTGTTCTCCAGGTTTGAAATGCAAATTGATTAATCAAGAGAGTATCCCCAGGGCTTACATGGAAGGTCTGTTTTTAGTTTTGCAAACAGTGGCATTAATGGTGTTCTGACCTTACTTATGCAGCAGAGACATTGTAGGGTCCAAATAAAATTATGGGTTCTAATAATATCTTTTGAAAACTGCCCATAGCTCATCGATAAAGTATATGTTCTGAGACCACCGGCTTTTAAAATGATGTCTGTCAGCTTCCAGACTGAGTGATTAATGTTGATACTGGCCATTCTGGACTTACTGCTTTACTTGTTGAGTCAATTGCACTGCTTGCAATTTGAAGGCTTTGGTGCTGATTCCTTCCCTGTTTTTACTATGCCTTTTTGTTTTCTATGTTTTACCTGTTAACCTCCCTGAGTTGTTGGGAGTCAGGCAGTATACAAATATAATCAGTAAATAATAAAATGAAGCTTTAAATGATGCAAGACCAGTAATTTTTTAATTTGTTCATTTTGTATAGCCACCCTCTTACCAAGTGATTCTCGACACCAAATAATTTTTTTAAAGTAAAACAAAATAATTATTTTTCTATTTTCTGTTAAGATCAACTTTAAACCTCAGTTTTATATGCTTTTGCTCACAACAATCTGATAGCTACTTTAGGTATCACTGTCTCCAGATTATTATTTTTTTTAGTTCTCCCCCATACCTGAAATTCTAGCAAGCTCATAATTCTTAGTTAGGTTTTGTGTTTGTAAACTTCAATATAAGTAATGTAGTAATATATTTATTAATAAGTACCAGTAAATGGCCCAATCCTCATATAATGAATAGTTTGAATAAGGCTATCTGAATAACTAGATAACTTGATTATACATATCCAACATTTATTTGTCTGTCAAATCAGATCAAACAGGGTCAACTTCAGATCCACCTTCTATCATCTGATGGGATCTAGGAAAGACATAGTTCTAGTCACTGCCCCAGCTTATGGAATTCTCTCCATATGGAGATTCCTTCCTAAATTGTAGCTGAGAAGTTAAGAGCTGGCCTTTCCATTTAGATCAGAAGGAACAAATGCTTTGAATGTCAGGATGCATACAGATGACTTTGCATATCTATTTTTAATCCTTTATGATGCTGTTTTCTAATCATTTTTATTGAAGACTTTTTAAAACAAAGTTTCTGACTGTTAGATATTGAGATCCTCTGGGGCAGAGGAGCATAACAATCTAAGGAATGATTAAATAAAATTACTTTTGTAGTATATCTGAAATGCTGAACTAAATGAAACAACTGATTATAACACTGCTGGAATGCACATATTACACATAATGAGCCTTTGTTGGTTTCCAGTTAGAATGCAGTTTGTGTACCCATCACTGGGGGTTTAATGTTATTTGTGACGTAATCAAGAAACTATAGCTTGATATAATTTATGATAGATAATGTCTCCTTGGTGTTTGCTGCTGCTGACTTCATATGTATTGAACCTCAAGCTCATTAAATTTTTATCTTTGGCTATTGTAAGAACTATTTCATACAATCTGTTTTGACCTGGAAAGTGCCTTTGAAGAGGGGAAATGACCCTTGAAAGGAGATAAATTCAGGCTTGATCCTCTTTCCCAGCCTTGAAGTAGACAAGAATGTCTACGGATTCTCTACCTGTGTTTGGAATTAACAATTAGGTACAATGAGGGGAGGTGTGTTCTAAAACTATTGGTCTGGCTTTAAGTAGGATAGACTGATGATTTCTTGACTTGTGGCTTTATTGAATGGGAAGAAGGTAAACACAGTACATAATATCAATAGGATTTTCTGAATCAGGGCCAAGCTGGGAATTTAAGAGGGAAGCTAAACTGAATTCATTGACTGCAGTTCTTTGTCTTATGGTTCAGTCTTGCATTTTCTTTTCCAGTGCTTCAACTAGTAATTCTATACCAACTTATTTCTCCTTTAGTGTCTTATTTTTGGAACAAATAAACTAATGACTGTGAAGAGAAGAAACAAGACAAAGTTTTGTTTGCCTTCTGCTGAAGCACTAGAGGAATGAAAAATGTGTTAAGAATTGTTTGGGTGATGTTACATTTTAATTGTTAAAATGAATATCAGCCGCAATGGAGGTTAATCTGGTTAACTAACTAATTTCATTTGCCGGGAGCTAAACTAAAAACTCCACCACACTCTTTCCCCTGTTTCTATGAGTCCTTTGAGGTTTGCAGCAAAGGCCTTGGCCCTCTGTAGAGAAAGTGACCCCAGCATGTTGGAGGCAGCAGCCAACACTATTAAGGACAGTGATGTATGCAGGCTAATTAACAGCTTGAACGAGAAAGCATTTATCTCTCTGGACCAACTGCCTGCCAAGCACTGAAGAGATAAAAGGGAAGCCAACAAGCCCAAGTTTTGTCAGCATTTTGTGATCAAAGATATTGTCAAGCCCAAGACAGTGTAAAAGACAAAACAAATTACACATTAGAATGAGATTTAGGACCTGGGCACCAGGAGAGGCAATGCAGCCCAGCAGAAATGGTACCAAATAATTTTCTCATGACATAGTGGAATTCACAGTATGTACACTGAGAGTTTATGCACTGGAGACACATTCTTACATGTCCAATCACACTTCTCCTTCTCCTTCTCCTTCTCCTTCTCCTTCTCCTTCTCCTTCTCCTTCTCCTTCTCCTTCTCCTTCTACTCCTCCTCCTGCATTTGCATCGTATTTGTAATTTGTTGCACATTACCTACATTAGCCAGGTGGTACATGACTGCACTAAGCACCTTTTCCCCCTTTGATTCCAAAATGATGCATAATGCTAATTTGTATTACCTTGGACCAGATTAGAAAAGACTAATAAAGAAAATACTCTATATAATTAGAATTGCACAGATATCTGTACAAAAGTAGGATTTAGGCACATAAACATATTTACACACACTTCATTGGAATGGCAAGCTATCCTTTAATACTTTGCTATGCACCATCTCAGTTTAGATCCCCCTTGTGTCTGCACTGTGAAAAATAGCTCCCATTTTCTGCATGGAAAGCTCATTTGGGGTGGGGGGGATGAAATCCAGGATAAGAAATAAGATCTTAATGGCAGACAAGCTATTAATGACTTCCATCTGTCACAGTAGGGTACCACTCTGCTTTTGCATTTCAAGAAGCCATCCACACAATAGTTAATTGTATGAATAGTGCCATATTTAGTTTTATAAGTTAGTTACTACTAATTTAAAAACACATTCCAAAAAGAAACTGCATAATACAAAAGTTTGGATTATAAAAACATTGTAAGAGATAAGTAGGCAGAATTTTTGGACGGAGATGGACATGGGTGCAAAATCTCAAGTTCCATCATTTTAGAATTTTAGGCACTGAAACATATTTTAGTCTCCACCTCTTTTTTTCTGTGGAAAGGAGAAATTCATCCTTTCAGTCTTAATGTTCATAGTATAAATCAGTGTTTTTCAAACTTGGCAACTGAATGGACTTTAATTCCCCATGTTGGCTAAGGAACTCATCTTAAAATTGCCAAATTTGGCAATATTGGTATAAATAAATACTTTCCATGGAGTAATTTTAAGTAACACCAAGCATCACAGAAAATGAGGGTGATCTGAGAGTAGGATGGAGATAGGCAGGAAAGAAGGCATGCCAGCATCATTGAATGCATCCTTCCTAATACTTGATTTTCTGGAAATGGATATTGCTTGCCCGAGTGATTGTTCCAGAATTTTAGTGATTTACGTGAATGCAAATTTCAGTTCATCCTTGAAAATATTGGTGAAATGGATAACGTGTGAACTTGGAAGTTGAATTTCAAAATCTATCCTCTGTTTACGAGTTCATTGATCATCTTTCTTAGTGGTGAATCAGATATTTATAAAGAGAAGTTATCCTTGCAAATAACTCAGTACAAGTTTCTATCTACCATAGTTTTTACTAATTTATTTGTTCATATGTCCTTATTTAAGAATTTTTCTTGCAGTTTAAAATGGTGAAATGTTTCAAGTTTGCTTCTGAATTATATATATTAAAAAAATCTTAAAGGTAATTTATTTCCCCCAGGCAGGTGATTAAATGGCTAATTACAAGCTAAAAATATGCCAATATATCTAATGTTCTATGCAGCTTCAAATCTAGAATATCAAGGAAAGATATCTAGTTTTTCTATGACAAGGGTGCAATCTCTCATAGAGCATATAGGAGATTACAGAATATCTGATTCTTCCATGTTTAACCTAAAGTGATACCATCTAGGATAATTGCCTTTGGGCCTATCGTATACATATCAATGCAGAAGAATCTTCAGTTAAGTTTGATTGATTCTGGAGTGTTGATTGGTGAGGATTGATGCTATGGTGTTTTTGTTTCCTTTTTAGCTTTTTTTAATTGCCTCTTTTGAATGGCATGTAAATCAGTAGTGAAATCCAATTTTTTTGACTATCGATTCTGTGGACATGGCTTGGTGGGTGTGGCATGGGAAGGATACTGCAAAATCTCCATTCCCACCCCACTCTGGTGCCAGCCAAAGGTGGTATTTGCCAGTTCTCTGAACTACTCAAAATTTCCGCTACCGGTTCTCTGAACTGCTCAAAATTTCTGCTACCAGTTCTCCAGAACCTGGAGATTTCACCCCGATGTAAATTTTTATCTCTATGTGCCTTTTGATGGCTGAGTTGTCTAAGTGCCAAACTTCCAAGAAGTCTCTAGTATTTTTGGATTTATCCTGGTTTAGTATGCTCAGTTTTCCAACTGAAACTATGATTAAGTCTGTCCATGTATAGGGAAATTAAGGAGTTATCTTCAAAAAGACCAGAACACCTCTTTCACCAGTCCCCAGATAAACAGGAATTCACACTAGATAAACAAGTAGTAAATATCCTAATCAAGGAACTATCAACTTAGAGAAACAATCGAACAGTAAGCAGCAGCCTAATCAAAGAACTATCAAGAACAAAACAGTGCCTCTACCAAGTTATTGTATGTAAACAGAAAACAAATCCTTTTTAGCACTGACGATGTTACCTAGCCAAAACATTTGCAAGAAAATAAACAAAGTCAATAGCACCAGGGACTCCATAGTTCAGCCATGAGCTTCATGTATCCTCTTCTATTGGAAGCAAGTGTCCTGGAGAAGTTCCAGGCTGAGAGAGAAGCAAATATGCTACTTTCCCCATCTTAAGGGAGAGTAAATTCATGTGTGTTTTCTCCTCCACAGTTGGGTCCAGGAGTTCCTAAATGAAGAGAATAGAGGTCTTGATGTGTTGGTGGATTATCTCGCTTTTGCTCAGTGCTCTGTCACGTAAGTTCACTGTTGTTAACTAAAAGCAATAATAAGGAACAAAGTAGAATTGTGATGAAGCTTCTGTCATAAACATAGCTCTAAAATCAGGAGTTGCTTGATCAAGTTATGCAGAGAACTCAAGTCTGAGCAGCCAATGATATAAGGATGGCAGTAGCTGCTTTATCTCAGTAGCGTCACTCTCTAGGTAGGTTTGATATTGGTTAGAGGGAATTAAATTAATTAAATTCCTTATTTAATTATAAACTGCTTGAAACATTACCAAAGGAATTTTGAGGTTATGTTCAGGAGAAGCCTGCTATCTTGTTTAATAGGGAAAGAATCTAAAGGCCCATTGACCTCACAGAAATAATTTCCATGACCTTTTGAGAATTGGACATACATTATATTTTGTCTGTATATACATATGCATGAACTTGGATATCAGATTATCCTTCTAGAAGGGAGTTCTACCTAGTGAAACCTATCCAAGATTATATATTCATTCAACTCTTGTCTTATCTCTGTGAAATAACTCTAGGGTACCTAACCTATGTCAGGAATGAACTTTCCAATGAATCAGTTGACCCAAAATAATTGCAACATATATTAAACCTCAAAGAAAATAGCTTGTAAACTTGTTGATAACATTTGAGATAGGAAAGCAAGATTTCCCATCACATAGATTTATTCTAGTTTTAACATTGGAAATGCAAAGCAACATTTGAAAAAACATTTTCAATGTAGGTTAATATTAGTCAGTTCCAACTGTGTCAAGAAAGAATCAGCAAGAGAAATATCAAGTTACACTAATAAGAGTGTCTGCTGGTTTTGCTGAAATTGTGCTCCCAACTAAGGATGGATGAGTCATATAGGAGCCATAAGAGTTCCCCCCTCCTACTTCCTGGTACAGGAAACTAGAGGTGGCAAACTTGTAATTCTTTGCCTGAGTTTACAAACTTCTACTTAATTTCAGGAGATGTCTGAAAGGTATCAGTTCTGAAAAAGCTATTTTTTTTATATTAAGGAAGCCAATGAGAAAAAGAAAGTTTGAGATTCTGCTAATAGACTAGCATCAATCTTACTAAAATGAGCCCTCTGTAAATTATTTTAAAGGAAATGTAATACTTTGTAGAAAAAAAACATTTTCTTTTAAATATATTTTAATTACATACTACTGAGGAGTAATTCCTCAATAACATGAAAAGATTTAAGCCATAGTGATATGAGTGGTTCCTTCTCCAACAATGACTCAGTCTAACACAAGCTTATCACCAGTTCATTTCCTCAAGGCCAAGTACTATTATTATTTATTACATTTTTTTTACGCCACCCATTTCCCTATAAGGTAACTCTGGGCAGCTTACAAGTTATAAAAGAATAGAAAAATAATTAAAACATTAAAACTACAAAGATTAAAATTACAGAAGGTATGTTAAAACCAGAACTAAGAGATAGATAGGATGGGGGATGAGGTCTTCTTACCCTCTCAACCATCTCCAGCAATGACAGCCCCAGGCCAATCAGCAAAGCCAAAAAGGTGGGAGCAGTTCTCAAGCATGAGGCCACAATGGAATAGGCTCTCCTCCTTGAATCTGCTTGCTGGAATTTCTCAGCAGAAAGGATTCCTAGCAGACTCCTTTTGCTGGCACAAGCTTGTTCCATCAGGGAAAGATGGCTCCTTAGATGCCCTGGACCCAAACCATGTATGTAGGCAGTGGTGGGATTCAAGTAATTTAACAACTGGCTCTCTGCCCTAATGATTTCTTCCAACAACCAGTTTGCCAAACTGCTCAGAAAGTTAACAACCAGTTCTCCCAAAGTGGTGCGAACTGGCTGAATCCCACCACTGCATGTAAGGCTTTAAAGGTAACAATCAACACCTTGAATTGGACTTAGAAGCAAACTGGTAATCAATGCAGCTCACGCAGTAGTGGTGTTATATGTGCAGTTCTGGGATTCCCAGGACTGTGTGCACCACTGCATTCTGTACCAGCTGTAGTTTCCAAATATTCTTCAAAGACAACCCCATATAGAATCTGTTGAAGTAATCCATCTGAGAGAGTGATTATTTGCTCAGTGCCAAACAATCCAGGTAAAGGTGCTATTGGGGCATGGCATGAGGCCCTCCTAGCACAACTATCACCTGCTCTTTGTGCAGCAGTCATGAGTACAGGAGGATTTCTAAATTGCCCACCAGACCTGTATGGGGGTAGTGCAATCCTATCCAGAGTTAACGATGATAAACAATTGGATTCTGAAGTCCCTTGCACTCACAGGCATTCCGTCTTGCCTGTCTTAAACTGGAGCCTGTTGTCCCCCATCCAGATCCCTAGAGTCTCCAGGCACTGAGAAAGGATGGCCACAGCATCATTTGTATTACCAATGGATGGAGTATGTAAAACTGTGTATCATGGAGATGCGTATACTGATGATATCTCATCCTATGGGGTTGGATGATCTTACCCAGTGGTTTCATGTAAATGTTAAAAAGGCGTGAAGAAAGTACCAAGTACTTCTTGATCCCTATTAACATCTATTGGGATTGGCCTTGGATGAAGGAGCTGAACCAGTGCAATACAGTGCCAATCAGTCCCAAAGCCCATAGCTGGCCAAAAGGATAATGTGGTTAATGGTATTGAAATCTGCAGAACGACCATCTCCCATTCTGCTTTCACCTGAGAGCATCCATAAATGCGGCCAATACCATTTCCATCCCATAACCCAACCTGAAATCTGATTGAAAAGGATCCAGATAAACCATTTCATCCAGGATCCTTTAGAGCTGCAAGGCAACCACTTTTTCCATCACCTTCCCTAGAAAGGGAAGGTGGGAAACTGGATGAAAGTTGTCCAAAGAACTTGGGTTCAATGAGCATCCTTGAGAAGGTGCCACATCAAGGCCTTTATTAATGGTGTTGGAAGCACTTTCCCTTGCATTGATATGTTAATCCCGCTTGGACCCATTTGCAGGTCACCATTCTGGAGGTTTTCACCAAGCAGGAGGGATAAGGATCTAATAAGCGAGTAGTTGCCTTATCAGCCCCAAAGATCCTGTCCACTTCCTCAGGTCCAATAGGATCAAACCATTCCAGATAATCTGGCAATCTGGAATCTCTAATGGACATGCTCCACGCTTGGATTCAAACTAAAAAATGATCTGAGTGATTTTGTTCATTACATCTTCAACAAATTCCTCTGCATGGCCCTGTAAATGATTATCGAAGCCACTCTTCTCAAGGAGGGACTTTGAACAAGGCTGTTGGCAACTCCCTGCAAATGCAATAAGACTGGAGAAATAGTGATGTTTCATCACTCTTACTGCCATGAGGCAGACCTTAATTGTGGCTCTGATCTGTGTCCAGTCAGCTTTATTTTTAGTTTTCCTCCAGCAGTGCTCTAGCTGTCTTTTGTCTCTTTTCAGCACCCTCAGCTCCTCCATAAACCATGAGAAGTTTTGGGACTGTTGGGCCAGGAAAGTTCACATGGACATAATCCTGTCCAGGGCCTCGCCCATTTTCTGATTCCAGATTGCAGCCAAAGCCTCCACTGGGCCATGCAGCAGAACCTCCAGGATATCCCCCAGGTCTTTCTGAAACCCATGTGGGTCCATTAAGCACTGAGAGCAAACCATTCAAATAGGTCCTGCCTCCCTGCATGGCAGGGAGGTTTGGAAAATCTCACAGCTACCAGGTACGGTCTGACCATGACAGAGGAATAATGGCAAATCCCCTGCCAGATCACATTGTCCCTGCTCCAGCAAGAAAATTGCATCTGGAGTGGGGCTGCTATCCTGAGGCGGGCCTTGGATGATCTGCCACGGCAGCCATGAACTCTGACCTGCCTCTGAGAAGCCACCCTCCCAATTGATCTCATGTGCCCAGCTTTGGTAGGAATTATAAAGGAAGCATTGTTTACAAATGAAACAATTATTTAGGCTCATTTAGCATAATTTTCTTCTGCTTCTGCCATTACAGGCAAACAATTGGCCACCTGCATTTTTTTAGGCCCAAACCTAAAAGCAAACATCACTGTATATTGTAGGAAAAGTATAGATAGTCCTTGACTTACAACCACAATTGAACCCAAAATTTCTGTTGCTAAGTGAGACATTTGTTAAGTGAGGTTTGCCCCATTTTATGACCTTTCTTGTCACTTTTGTTAAGTGAATAATTGCAAATTGTTAAGTTAGTTAACTTAATGATGCGATTCATTTAACAATTGTGATGTAAATGGTCGTAAAATCAGGTTGCTCATGTGATGACTTGCTTTATGACCTTCCCAATTTATGACAGAAATTCTAGTTCCAATTGTGGTCATAAGTCAAGGAATAGCTGTACTGCAAGAGATCAGTTATCTACCCTTGATTCATATTCACCTAGACGAGATGTTGTTGTTTACAGGTAGTCCTCGACTTACAACCATTCATTTAGTGACTGTTCGTAGTTACAGTGGCACTGAAAAAAGTGACTTATGACTATTTTTCACACTTATGACTATTGCAGTATCCCTGTGATCAAAAATCAGACACTTGGCAGCTCTCCCGAGCTCGATTTTCACTGGCAGAGGGTTGCAGCAGGCCGTCCCCGCCAAAAATAGAGCTCGGGAGCCCGTTTTCTCTGGCAGAGGCACCACCAGCCACCACAGACACCCCTGACATGAGTGACATCAAGCTGGCCACGGCCACCCTGGCCACGCTCACTCCGGCCCCCAGAGGTCAAACACAACCCTGATGTAGCCCTCAATGAAATTGAGTTTGACACCCCGATGTAAAGTATATAATGACTCCACCTCTTAAGCCACCTATTTTTCATTTTGTTCCACTTATTCCACCTAAAACATTTTGCCTGAATCCAGCTAGTGGACCTCAGGAACCCAGTTAAAAAGAGAGAGAGACAATCCTGGAAGCTGGAAGTCTGTACACACCAAAGTAAATGACACAAAGACAGTTTGCTCAGCACCTTGGATAGCGGCCCAGCTCTGAGGCTGCCAAAGCAAAACATGGAGCCTAAGCCATGTTTATTTCAGCACTGTGAATCTTTACAGGGAGGAGAATTTATTGAAGTGTATACAATGGTCATGCCCTGAAAAACAGTTCTCCTTTCTCCTTCTATTTCACTGCCAGAGCCTCAGTAAACCCCACTCATCCACCTGTTGACGCACATTATTGTTTGTCTGTGTGGCTCCAGGTATGATATGGACAGCACTGACAATGGGAGCCCTGGGTCGGACAAGGGAAAGCCCCTGGACAGATCTGTAGAGGACCTCAGCAGAAGCAATTGCTCTCCCACACAGGGTTCCATCAAAACGAGGCACTTGACTGTCAGGTAACCAAATGAAATTCGGGTAGGTTTTCTTAAACAACTTTCCCACGGCTGAGATGAAGCATATGGGACAGAAAGAGAGACAGTCCCATTTTATATTCTCCCTGCACAACAAACTGCTCTAAAAAATAAAATACAAAAATTATACAAAAGCCAGCAAATTAAATCTTAGGCAGTGGCCCACAACCTTTGGGCTCTGTGGAGAGGTTTTTCCGCGGACTGGAGAGGGTGTGGTCTCATGTGTTGCTTGAATACCATGTATGGGGCTTCACTTGTTTGTGTGGCTGGTTTCTGCCATGCTGTGGACTGGTGCCAGTCCATGGATGAGAGGTTGGGGAACCCCTGTCTTAGGGTTTTGCACATGTTAAAAAGCCTTTGCTATAAAGTATCATTTACTATAATATAAGCACTATGGAAATCAGAGGCCATTTCAGTTAGTATAATCCACAAATTCTTACTTTTTAGATCATGCCAGAATGATGCCAAATGAAAGAGTGACAGGGGATGGCAAGCTGGTTAGGTGTATATGTATAGGGTGACTCTCAGAACCTTCATCTAAAATGATCAGAAATATTTTGGATTAAGGTAGCTCTGAGTTTAAATGGAACAATGAGATTAATTACTTATTAAAATGAGCTCACTAGGGAGCAGTATGAAAAAGTGCTCCACACAGATTTTTTTCTGATTGTTTTTTTTTTACTTCTGTAGATCATCTTAGTACTCAGACTAGAAGCTCTGATCCTATCAGATTTCTTAATATATATAAAAAAACTCTTCAAGAGATTACTCATTTTTCAATTTCTAGTTTTGAAATTAAAAGTCTACTTCTCTGGCAATGCAAAGAACACAGTATGCACTGTTTTTTCCTTAGAAAACAATGTCTAGAAAAAAAGCCAAGTTATAATTAGAACATTTTAAAACATTTTTTGCATGCTAAGGTTACTATATTAAGTAAACCAACCTAAAATAATAGTAAGGAGTCACTCATAATCTAGTTTCTAAACTTTTCACGTCTATGATCACCTCAAAAGTAGTGTATTAAATGACAAATCTGAGAAGAAGGATGCCTGTTCATGTTAACTGCTAACTTTCCAACAAAAGAAAATCAGTTTCTCTTTTTCTCTTCTTTCTCTCATCTCTGTCCTAACTCCTTTTCTTATTCTAACCTCACACTTCTTTTGCATGCTTCCATTGGGGGAATGCCTCATGGTAGGTACCCAGACATTGTCTTCCTGGATAGGGGAAAATAGTTGATGGGATTTAGTACATGTGTAGTTTGGGGTCATCAGTTCTGGAGAAATTCAACACTGTGATCCATTGGATCATGGTGTATGAAAAACATGTATGCCTTTTCTCTTTTGCTTTCATTTTTGATCGGCAAAAATCATACATTGAGGCATTAAAGTGGCCTGGCATCTCTTAGGAGTGCACCAAAGACCTCTTCCATGCTTCGTTAATGTGATTTCCTATGCAGCATTAGAAGCCTTTCTCTCTACTTACATTTCAGAAGTGAAGTGAAAATCAATACAAGACCTTCCTTCAAGACTGGAGGTGCTGGGCTTTGTGATTCAATGGGCTAAATGCTATAACTGATGAGCCTTTTTGTTACATAAGGTCCTGATCCTGAATAGGATGGTGTTGACCTTGGAGAACAACTGACTTAACTGACACAAGGAGGATTCCCAGTCCTGCCGGCAAATTTCCTCCCACCCCCAAACTTGGGATATACAGGGCCACTCAATTAAGAAAACATTCCTGCCCGTACCATAGAGAAAAACTTCAAAATGTAGAAGTAGGCTTGCATTGGAAAAATGGGTAATAATGGGCTCCTTTTGCTGGATTTATCAAAAAATTGCTAAAGGGATATCAAGATTGCTTTTCAAGTGACAGTAAAATGTCCCTCCCTGTAATTCCAAAAACTGTCACTTTTCCCCCATGCTTGGGGAGGGGGAGGGACAGGGAGGCGTCCACCTGAAGCATCCTATTTTTCCCTCCTGTCCTGCAGGGTTGCTTTCTTCCACCTCCTTCAGGTGTTGCCATTTGAACCAGCAGATCCAAACATTCTTTCAACAAGTCCACCCCAGCATCCCCTCTTCCAGCGCCCCTGGCACCGAGCAGGACTGTAAACCCAGGCCACCTGTCAACTCTTACTCACCCCGGTGAGCCTCTCCCAGACTTCATGAGATGAGAACCCTCTCCCCCACAAATGCAGCCAGAGGGTGTAGGAGTGGCTTGGCAAGGGCACGCTCGTCCTTCTTTCACTTTTGTGTTCATGCACAGGCACTCCAGATACTGAACATTGGGTGCCTTGAGGGCTGGAAGTTTGCTATTTTAAATATCCCAAATAAGGCAATCCATCCCTAAAAGTTCAGTCACTTGAAAATCTGGGATATTTGCATGCTTAGATTTTCATTGTTTTCATAGTCATCCCAAGGGGTTTGGGTTTGTTTGTTTTGGCTTTAGTTTTTTTTGTTGCTACTGTCATGAAGCTTAGGGAATTGGCTGCGATGTACAGAGGTTGTGGAAAGGGAACACCGAGCAATCAAATGAGCCTGAAGTTTCACAAAAATAGTGTAAAGTTTCATCTGGCTTGTCTTCAATCATGAAACCTTTTGTAAGGCTGACAAAAAAAAAGCCATCAGTTTTTCATAATCTGAAGAACTGATACCAGCATCCATCCTCTGTATTGCCCTTCAACCATATCCACATGAAAGGCTTTTCTATAGACTGTCAGCTCCATTCTTGAGCTTCTTTTCCAGGCTTAATCATATGGAAGCAGCAATGTCCTGGAAGCTGGACTGGAAGTCTTCACAGGTGACAACATCTTCTAGGCCAGAATTTCCCACCTTGTTGCCTTCCAGATATGTTGGACTTTAACTTCTATAATGTCCAGTCAGTCACAGCTAGAGATTATAGGGACTAAAGTGCAACACAGCTGCAGGACAACAGATTGGATAAGGTTATTCCTGGATGCTATTTGTACTGGAAATTTAGAAGGAAAGGAAAATTTCTAACTACTAACCTGCTACTAATGTTGACTCCTGCTGCTATCCTTCAGATTCTTCTCATGTGCTATTCTTTATACTTTTGGACTGTTGTATGAGATTGACATCCATTGTCATTGAGCTATTTTTCCGCCTCCTCCCCCCCACTTTAAATTTATTTTTACCCCAGACTCAATCCGGCACACAGCAGGAAGGCATTACGGAACTCGCGCATCGTCAGCCAGAAGGATGATGTTCATGTGTGCATCATGTGTCTCCGTGCCATTATGAATTATCAGGTAATTGAAGGAGAGGATAAAGAAGGTGAACGTTTCCATGTATAGGAAATAGACAGCTTGGGAAACACATATATAACATTGGGGAGGGATTTTGAAATTTGCCTAGATTTCAGAATTGATGTGTGAAGGGACATATATTCATGGTATCAGAGAGAGGCAAGAAGGGAAAAAACCAGCAAATCTGTATCATACAAGAAAACCCATCCCCAATATTTCCAGTTATAGCTGAAAAGATTCCCATTTGAAGAACTAGTCTGAATAAACCAATATCTAAAATTGGACAGTTTTCTAATATGTTATCTCAAGTGACCAATAAATCAGGAGTAATGTGGCTATAAGCATTCTCAGAGAAATCCTAATATTTTAATGTTAGAATTCTGGGTTTCACTGTTTTGTAGTTCTCTGAGATCATGAGATGTAAAATACAGAAGAAGCAGTCTTGTGTTTTCCAAAATTGTTGGACTCTGTTATCAGTTATTAGGAAATGACCTGTTTGCATAGAGCTTTTAGTCATTGACATATAACAGGCATTTGGCTGTTGGCCACAGCAGACAAATTAAGAAGGGAGAATTCAGTAGCCCTTAAAATTGTCAGTGGTGCTTGTTGCAAACCAATGTTAGATTTGATGAACCACCATTTTATTTATTTGTTTGTTTAAAATATTTATGCAAGTGCTCATCTTACTGCATAGCTCACAATAAAAATAACATAAAAGGTAAAGGTTCCCCTCCCACATATGTGCTAGTCATTCCCGGCTTTAGGGGGTGGTGCTCATCTCCATTTCAAAGCCAAAGTGCCAGCGCTGCCTGAAGACGTCTCCGTGGTCATGTGGCTGGCATGACTAAACGCCAAAGGTGCACAGAATGCTGTTAACTTCCCACCAAAGGAAGTGCTTTTGAACTGCTTTAGAACGTGCTTACAAACTGCTAGTTTGGCAGAAGCTGGGACAAGTAACGGGAGCTCACCCTATTACACAGCACTAGGGATTCGAACCACTGAACTGCTGACCTTTCGATCGACAAGCTCAGCGTCTTAGCCACTGAGCCACCATGTCCCTAAAACAACATAAACACCATATTAAAATTATTAAAAACTTATTATTATAAATTTAAACACTGGAGTTTTTCTTACTGTACAGGCAGATTTGCACCACCTGCCTACAATTAGATTTAGATTTATTAGATTTATTGGATTTATATACCGCCCTACTCCCGAAGGACTCAGGGAGACAATGACTTCTGATAGGTAGGTAGGTAGGTAGGTATGCCTATGAAGCCATTTTACATGATATTTTGCACTATTATTTTTGAAAGGAAAATGTTGCCCATTAGTGTTACTCCCATCAGACATGGCTGTGGGAATTGATGGAATGCTGTGAGTTTATATATCCCAATAGTTGAGCAATAATCAAAAGTTTGGGGTGGCTTGGGTGTGTTAAGGAGTAGTATGGCTTTTCTAAACTTTTATATGTTATTGTTAAATGACATCACACAAAACTTGGTGAAAATATAACTGTGTGCATGTGCATGATTTTAAAGCTCTCTATGCAAAGAAATGTTAGGTTCATAACTATCACTTGAAAATGGGAAAGTAGCAGTTTGGCTTGCCACAATCAACCATGTCCATGTGGCCTTAGCTTGCTAAAAAATATACTCTTTGAATCTCTGTGTAACCAAAGAGCCATGCTTGTATGTGTTTCTACTTTCAGTCATCTAGATTCACTTCAACTGCTAATTTGGGCTGCTAACTTTCTCACTTCTCCCTTAGTCTGGATTCAGCCTTGTGATGAACCACCCTGCCTGTGTAAATGAGATCACACTCAGCCTCAACAATAAGAATCCCAGGTAGGAATTCTAATCTCTTTTATGGTTATCCTTCTCAGTCTGAAAGGTTATGTTAGCCAATTGCTATCCAGGTCAGTTTCAGAGATGAATTCATATACAATTTCTGCATTAAACTACTACTTTTATTTTAAAATATGATATAAAATGAGCATTTTCTAGAATACATTACTTTCCAATATATTTTCTTTAAAAAGTGCACTCTGTGTGCACTTTGGCATGTGTTTTGAGCTGAGAATGGAAGCGTCACATCTAAAAGACTTCAGTTGGCAGAGCTGTTTGAGAGGCATGGAGCAGGTTGCTTCACTTCACAGTGCTGATTGCAATACAAACCAAACAAAATCCACAAGCATCCTGACTTGTTCTTAGTGTTCATTCATTTAGTTTTATGGAGTGAGTTACTAGAACTCGGTGAGTTACTTAAATCTCATAGTATTCTGACTAATAATAACAATTATCTGAGTTTATATTAGGACAAATAATACAATATTGGTATACTAGTGGTAACGTGGAATACACCTCCATGGAATACACATCCGTTCAACAGAGAGATTCACATATTGCATAAAATTTTAATGTAGATTGGCTATCTTTGGATTAATGTGTTATGCAAATCTAATCATCTATCTATCTATCTATCTATCTATCTATCTATCTATCTATCTATCTATCTATCTATCTATCTATCTATCTATCTATCTATCTATCTATCTATCTATCTATCTACCTGTGTACGTATCTATCTATCTATCTATCTATCTATCTATCTATCTATCTATCTATCTATCTATCTATCTATCTATCTATCTATCTATCTATCTATCTATCTATCTATCTATCTACCTGTGTACGTATCTATCTATCTATCTATCTATCTATCTATCTATCTATCTATCTATCTATCTATCTATCTATCTATCTATCTATCTATCTACCTGTGTACGTATCTATCTATCTATCTATCTATCTATCTATCTATCTATATCTATCCACCCACCCACCCACCCACCCACCCTGTTTCCTCCCAAATAAGACATTCCCTGATAATAAGCCCAATCGGGCTTTTCAGTACATGGCAATAAGGCCAAGCGCTTACTTCAGGGTTCAAAAAAATATAAGACAAGGTCTTATTTTTGGGGAAAACATCATACCTCTCTACCTACCTACCTGTTGGCCTCACTCTCTTCCAAATCTACCTGTTCCATTCTTAGACTCCAGTTTCTTTGGAAAAATGTAAAATCTTTGCTCTCATTGTCTTCAATATTGCAGAACTAAAGCTCTTGTTCTTGAGCTGTTGGCTGCTGTTTGCTTGGTCCGCGGAGGGCACGACATTATTCTGTCTGCCTTTGACAACTTCAAAGAGGTTTGTGAGCTCTACCTTTTTGTTTTGTCGCTGGTCGCTTAGTTAAAGTGATGTTCATCAAATTTAGGGCTTTAATATAAAATAATTATATATTTGAAAAAAGATTCTAGATGTACAACTGGCTAAACTTAAATATTAAACTCTAGACATAATGGTCTTACAAAACCCCCTCTCCTAGATGGCAGTGAATATATTTATTTTCTTCAAAGTGCAGTAAATCAGTCTTGCTATTTCTCCACTTTTTTTTCCTATTGAGTGGACTCCTTCTCAAAATATCGATCAGGACTCTAGATGCTCTAGAAAATATGGTCTAGAAGATGGTGTGTTAATTGGCTGCATTGCTTAATGTTCAGACCCTTTTATCTATCCCAAAATTCTCCAGTGAAGATTATTCAGTTTTGCTATAAATTTGTTTGAAATTTGATTGGTACGTTTGTTTCATTGCTACCTCATGCAAAGTTGCAGCCGGATAGTCCACCCACAGAGGAAGCATTCCTAGGATAGTTGCTATGTGGGATAACAGATCCTGAACTTCTGTAGAAGCAGATCAATAATTATTTGTTTTTCAAAAGAAACTTTTCATCTATAAGAGTGTAATATACTTTCAGATTTAAATCAATGTGAACAGAAGGTGATGTGCAGAGGCTGTGAAATGGGATAAATGTGAGGCCACAACCATAGAAACTAGCTCCATATAATCTATTCTGGATCACTTTGCTATGACTGCCTGAACATTATTCAGCCCTTGCCCAAGTGAACTGAAGTGCTAAGAGCTGAAGAATGAAAGCAGAGGTTTTAAAAGCTTCCACATTTTTGTTGAAATTATTTTTTTCAATGGCTTTTAAAAATGAAAGCAGAAGCAATAGAAGGGGATATGTTCTCTCACTATAATCTAGTATGTACATATGAATAGTTAAAATGAATGTGGTATACATATACATGATTTAAAAATAATTTTCTGTTTAGCACTGTTCCTTTTAAAATGCAAATTGGATCACTTGGGAGGCAGAGTGGGAATTAATGAGATCACAGCAAGTCTTTCTGTGCTGCCATCCAGAAAAAAAATATTTTTTTCATTTCAAGCTTGTGATTGCATCAGGAGGAAATCACCCATTTTTGTTTAACTTGGTTTTTAAGATACTCCTTGGGAATCCCTGGAGATGTTGCAAAAGCTTCTGGAAATGGAATACACTCAATAAACAAACAAATAAATAAATAAAAATAGAACAGAAAGTTGGATTTTCATTCTGCTCTCTGTAAACTGACCCATGGATATCTGACAAGAGACTACTTAAATTATCCAGGATAGTAAGCAGTAGAACAAGGTGGTTTGACCTAAAGGCTTTTTAGGTGGGGGAAATTCTAGTTACTGAACAGAAAGATGCAAACTGATCCTGTTCCCAACATGGCTGAACAATCTGCAGTTGGTCCATAAAGTGAGAATAATGAGAATAAAAACAAGATAAACTCAGAATACCAGTTAATTCAGCAGATATTAAAATAATGATCATCCTTAGAGAGAGAGAGCAACTGCACTAACTCAAAATCTGTTTATGTCACTGAGCTTACTGGAATGAATACTAAATACCGTAATCTTCCTGATCAGGCTGCCAAGTATTCTGTTGTTCTAGAAACAAATTCTTATAAATAAGTAATTATGAAACATTTATCACCATTGAGAGCTTGGTGACCATTGAGAGCTTCTGTGAGTCCTATCAGGTAGACCTGGTAGAAAACACAACAAATGAGTTAATTTTACATTATTGTAAAGCTACACTAACAGAATCTTGCAAATCTAAAAGTACACTTCTCCCACCATCTCCTTTACAGCCTCAGAAACTAGACATGAGTCCCTTCTAAACTTCTTGCCCTGTCCATTATCCAATTGCAGACTATGCTGTCTCTTATCTGGTTATTCCCTAAGCAGCATCTTTGCCTCAACTCCCAAGTTTTTTCCCACATCCCATAACAGTTTTAAATTTACAGCCACCTGAAATAGACTGGGTCCATGTAAGGGTATTTGGCTCTTTTATGGGTTCAAAATACTTTCTGGATAAGGTTTCTCCATTTAGAGATGGAAAGCAGTGCATCTGAGCATTTCAAACATCCTAAATTACAAGACTAGGGCTGGAAAAATCTGGGTGACCAATAGAAAAATGTAACACTCTGCTGCTCTCTAATAATCATCTAGATTTTTGCAATCAGATCTGGTAGCTTATCTACATTATAACTGGCAACTGGGCAAAAGAGAGGCAACAGCCCTTCATGGAAGCACTCTCTTTTCCCCCTTCTCTTATCAGCCACTACCCCCTAAATCAGTGATGGGTAACCTTTTGAGCACTGAGTGCCGAAACGAGCACATGCCAGAGCATCAAGAATGTAGCTTTGGTGCACAAATGCATGGGGGCCATCTGCTCTTCCGGGTTCCATCATGTGCATGCATGCCAGTCCAATGTTCTGGCCAGCTGCTCTCTTTTGGTTTCCGTCTTGTGCATGCGCACTGGCCACGTGGTCTTTGCATGAAGACCAGTTGGCTGGCATGCATGCATGTGATGGAACCCAGAAGAGAGCAACTGGCCATTGTGGCATGTGCACCAGGCCAGTGGGCTGGCATACATGTGCGCGACAGAACCTGGAAGAGCAGATGGTGACAGCATGCATGCCCATAGAGAGGCTCTGCGTGCCACCTCTGGCACGCATGCCATAGGTTCACCATCATGGCCCTAAATCAACATCAGTCATAGGCAGAGGAGCAGGCTGCATCAGTAATACCTGTAATATGATATACACTAGATAACCAGCCTATTGACACTTTTAGTAAGACAAATAAAATTGTAGTACCATTACAAACATCTCATTTTAGAATTGTCCTAAAATTGTTATGATTTCCTGTCCAAAACTGTCATGGCTTCCATTCTAAGGGAATCAGAGTTAGGGAAAAGAGGAAAGGGGTATTCTATTATTCCCCCACAGAAGTCATTTTCGGGATATAGGAAATAGGACTAGTGGCCTGAAAGAGTAAAGTAAGTGAGAGAAGATAAGAGACATGTGAGACGTCAAGTCTTGGGCCAGCCAGCTGGTAAGCAATGAAACACAGACTCAAGTAGCAGTACTATAGTTGCTGAAGTTTACTAGTCAGGATGGAGCCAGAGGCTTTTTTGCAGTGTGTACAAACTGTGACTCAAAGCCATGTGACCTCCAAGCTTCTTTTAGAAGAGCTGTCTGCCAAACTATTATTTCAAATGTGACAAAAGGGGGAAAAAACAAATATTAAACTATACACTATCTGTCTCTTTTTGTGGGGGGGGGGGGAGGGGGTCCTGGCCCCACCTATTTTATCCTGATCTCACTAATTTTTTGGAATGTCATTAACTACATGCAACAGAGGCTAAACCATTATTGCTGTCTCAAAGGGCTTGCTAAAATCCAATGGACCTGTCATCTAATAAATTTAGAATAGAATAGAATAGAATAGAATAGAATAGAATAGAATAGAATAGAATAGAATAGAATAGAACAGAACAGAACAGAACAGAACAGAACAGAACAGAACAGAACAGAATAGAATAGAATAGAATAGAATAGAATAGAATAGAATAGAATTCTTTATTGGCCAAGTGTGATTGGACACACAAGGAATTTTTCTTGGTTCATGTGCTTTCAGTGTACATAAAAGAAAATGTATCTTCCTCAAGAATCATAAGGTACAACACTTAATAATAGTCATAGGGTACAAATAAGCAATCCGGAAACAATATCAATATAAATCATAAGGATAGAAGCAACAAAATTACAGTCATGCAGTCATACGTAGAAGGAGATGGGTGGTGGGAACGATGGAAAGATTAATAGTAGTGCAGACTTAGTGAATAGTTTGACAGTGTTGAGGGAATTATTTGTTTAGCAGAGTGATGGCATTCGGGGGAAAAACTGTCCTTGTGTCTAGTTGTTCTGGTGTGCAGTGCTCTATAGTGTCGCTTTGAGGGCAGGAGTTGAAACAGTTTATGTCTAGTATGTGAGGGTCTGTAAATATTTTCACAACCCTCTTTTTGACTTGTACAGTATACAGGTCCTCAATGGAAGGCAGATTGGTAGCAATTGTTTTTTCTGCAGTTCTGATTATCCTCTGAAGACTGTGTCTGTCTTGTTGGGTTGCAGAACCAAACCAGACAGTTATAGAGGTGCGGATGACAGACTCAATAATTCCTCTGTAGAACTGTATCAGCAACTCCTTGGGCAGTTTGAGCTTTCTGAGTTGGTGCAGAAAGAACATTCTTTGTTGTACTTTTTTGATGACATTTTTGATGTTAGCTGTCCAAAACAAAAGTGTTTTAAGCAGTGAGTGGTTCCATTTTTACTGACTGCCATGAACGTACAGAGAATAAAATACTTGGGTCTGATTTCTAGAAGCTACTAATATGTATATAAACAGTTTAAACTCTTTATTGTCATGGCATGTCTGCAGTGTTCATCAAACAGTATTCTTC
The DNA here is from genome assembly GCA_038048745.1 of Coluber constrictor foxii. Taxonomy (NCBI): domain Eukaryota; kingdom Metazoa; phylum Chordata; class Lepidosauria; order Squamata; family Colubridae; genus Coluber; species Coluber constrictor. The sequence goes on from CM075961.1 coordinate 81,951,146, forward strand.
CCCTTTCTCTCCTTAAAGGTTTGTGGTGAGAAGAACCGTTTTGAGAAGCTGATGGAGTATTTCCGAAATGAAGACAGCAACATAGATTTCATGGTAACAAAATGCAGCACAGGGGATGGTTGCTTAGTCATTCATAAGATTTTCTCTACTACTGTTCTCCAACAGGCACAGTCTGCCAGAAGATTAGCTGCTGTTCATGCCATGTTTCCTATCCCTAATTAACAAAGAATAGTTACCTGTTTTAAATTTATGCAGTAATTCATGCTTCAGCCCTTACTGGAGGCACAGGTTGGCAAAATGTTGCAGAAACTTATGAACAATATCTCTAGCTGTTTTGGACTTGGGTAAAATCTTTAGCATGCCTTCTGAATCATTTTCAAAGCATACTCAGTAAGAGCTCAATAAGGCATCATTAAAATTATCAATAAGAGGCTTAAAAACTAAATCAACTAAATAATGATATTCCCCATAATTAAAAAAAAAGTCATAGAAACTCTCAATGTCAGTAAATACTTTCTCTAATTTTAGAGAAAGTTATTCTTTTTTATCTGTGCCTTCAAGTCCATGTTGACTCTTTATGACTACTCAGGCAAGTCCTGCAGTTTTCTTCACAAGGTTTGGAAGTGGCTTACTATTGCCTGTTTCCTAAAGCTGAGGGAGAGTGATTGGCTCCAGGTGGACAATTTATGCCTATTTTAGGAATAGAAGTCACAATCTCTGTTCCTCTCCCTCTCCCTCTCCTCCTCCCCTCTCTCTCTCCCCCCTCCCTCCCTCTCTGCAGTTTTCGTGGAAGACTTTTAGACGTAGTTTGCCATTGCTTTCTTCCTAGGGCAGAGAAAGAGTGACTGTCCCAAGAGCATCAAGATGATTTTGTACTTAAAGTGGCACTGGAACTCACTATCTCTCACTTTTTAGCCTGGTGCATTAACCACTACATTAAACTGGTTGTCCCAAAGTTAATATCTGATTATTTAAAAAATATACATGTATTATATTTATTTAATGCACATATGTGTGTAGAGATGTAATAAGCAAAACGTATGAAAACCAAGTAAGGAAAGTCCACATGCCAAGAGAGTCTTAACCACCAAAATTCCAGCCCTTCAAAATTGTAAATCCTGTAGAAAACGTATTTTTTGTCTTCTCCATTCTCAAACATCTAGGTGGCTTGTATGCAGTTCATCAATATTGTGGTTCATTCTGTGGAGAACATGAATTTCCGTGCCTTCTTACAATATGAGTTCACACAGTTGGGACTCGATGAGTACCTACAGGTGCGTGGTTATTTTTAATGGCTCTTAATTTCACCTTAATTGTTCTTCATTTGAAAAGTTCTTAGCAATTCTGAAATGTGTACCATTGTTGGAAACAAGCAATAGTTGTTAGTTAACACAGTAAAGATGTTTTATTAAATAAGAGATAGTGATGGAATATTTGTGTTCTTCTCTACCTAATTTGTTGAGGCTGTTTTATTACTTTTGGAAATTGTTCTCTATATACTGAAAGAAATTAGAATTAAATTCCTCATAGCTGTATTTCCCTTTTTTATTTACTTTCCTTATAAACAGCACATTTCAATGTAAGTCAACATTTGTTTTAAAACTGAAGCATTAATCTATAATATATAGATTTCGGAGGAATAAAAAATTTGCAATAAATTTGGAGATGATAAGAGCATTTTCCAAAAATGTTCTCGGAAAATTTTCTGCCCTGGTTCTTTTAGCAAGTTTATTTGGGTTTTGTGTTATAAACAACAACAACAATGCCTACAAAAAGACTTTTTATTAAAAAGAAGAAGAAAAAGAAACATATATAGATGGACCATGTACTGACATTTATAATCCCAAAAGTTTATACTCTAAAGAATGATCATTCTGGCCCAATTTTTAAATCAAACTTTCCTTCCTGTGATTTAACAGAAGCTGCGTTGTACGGAAAGTGATAAACTGCAAGTGCAGATCCAAGCCTACCTGGATAACATCTTTGACGTTGGTGCCTTGCTAGAAGATACCGAAACAAAAAATGCCATTCTGGAACACATAGAGGATTTGCAAGAGGAAGTTGGACAGGTAGGCTGAGTAAACAAATGCTATGGACAATGCACATCTTAAGATGGTCAAGAAGCAGCAATTCAGGAAAATGGGGTAGTTGGTGACTATCAGGTCACTGGGAGAATGTATCCCTGCACCTGAAGTTCATATGCACAAAATTCATCCTTGCTTGAGTACATAGGATATTTGTTGACTCTGCTTTATAGTTTGGCCCTCCCAAAACATATTCTCAAAACATTGATTCTTTTCACAGCTCACTGAGAAACTCCAGGATGCAGAAAATGAATCTGAGGCCAAAATTGCTGAGCTGGAGAAACAGCTGTATCAGTCACGCAATGAGCTGGAGATTCTGAGAGCAAGATCAAGTGATGAGCCGGTATGGAAGCAAACGGAAAAGTGTTAGGAGAGCTTTTCATCAGAACGGATTTCAAAATAAAATCAGGAAAAGAAGTTACATTCCTTGTTATTAGCATACCAACTTCTGCAGTAAACTCAGTTTACTGCACTCAAACCTCAGTTGATATTGATGGTGTGCTTTTCAGTTTTTTAAAAAAATCTATATTTATTGCATAAATTTTAAAATATATAAAATGAGCATTTTATGGATCTCATGTACATGCAGCCTCCTGCATCACCATCTCATTGGAAGTGGAAAAGAAATGCAAAGCATTTCAAGGTAAAACATTTTGGATCTGAAACATCCCCTTCCAACTTTAGAAAGTCTGATCCTACAAGAAGAATTCAGACTCATCTCAACCTTACATGAACAGATCTAACCTCAAAATAGATTGTTCTAGCTATGCAGCTAAAACCAGTTTCCAAAATCCTGGTAAACTCAGAATCTTTTAAACAAATTGCATGTGTAATTAGGAAATCTCCTGCATCAGGTCAAGTATCCATCTAACATAGTTGCTCCTCCACAAAGCTCACAAGCTGCATATAGCTGGCAGATATGTAGAATTAATTGGAGATAACAGATGAGGAGAAGTTCTTATAATAGTGGAAGAATATTAATGTGATCAGCATAATTGCCATATAGGCATGAAAGGGCTGACCTGATCATCCATTATTTCCCTCATCTTTTCTTCTCCCCAACATACAGTCTGAAGATAGCTAGTCAGTGATTGGTCAACTGATTAGTCATCCCAGTTTAGTCCTCCTAGCTGTCGCAAAACTTAGTTAGAAATTTGTGTCCTTTCATCCCCTCAATTTCTGGCTTCTAAATGTGTTTATTTGCTTGGTGGTTTTATTTCCTAAAGTTTAAAAAAATGTGGTGCCACTAGGATCAGCTCTGCAAAAGCCAGTCATGGGGCTGGATTCCTCACCCTTCACTTTTTTCTTTTTCTTTTTTCTTTTTGCTGTATTTCATCCCCCAGGAAGAAAAAGGGTAAAGGAAATTCAGTGGAGGAAAAAGTGAATAGAAAGGCTTAATTTTTGTAGAAGACATTAAACCCATTTGAACAAAAGGAAGTTAATTTAGTCCCGAATTTCTTTTGGATCAAAAATTAAATCTCTCAAGATTACCTGAGTGGATTGGTTGGCTGGGTTATATTGTTTGCCCAATACATCAATCTTCCCTGTCTCATGATCAATCATGAAAATAGGGATATTTGCAATTCAGAACCTGTCACATTGACATGGACTACTTTCTCTTAGGAGTATCTGTCCTTCTATGTTTCCACCACCACCACCCCCACCACCACCAAACTGATATGAACCAGTGAGCTGTACAAAATGATTTAAAAAAAATTCTAATAAGTCCAGAATATTTTTCTTTAAAAATAGGAAAATAAGTGTCAAGTCTGTACCATAGCAGCATACTCAAGATCTTAAAAAATAAGATCTTGCTCAAATTCAGAATCACAATAAATTTGCTAGGTTTTCTATTCAAAACTCTCTAAATCTTTTCTTTCAGGAGAAGCTAGATCAAATCAGCAAGGTTAACAAGTCAGAAAGCCCTTCTTGGCTCCCTAAGCAGCTTCCACAAGAGCCAAAAACCCCACTATACTCTGTCTTGGAGGAGAACCTGGAAGAACTAGAAGATAGAGGTTTTATCCGGATTCAGCGGAGGCCTGACAGTAATAGCATCATTGGCATTGAGATCATCCCTCTTGTTACTATTGAAGCATCTTCATCAACTAGCACAGGTAGATCCAGGGACCAGCAAGGTGAAGCCTTACTTGAGCATTTTGCAATATAAATGAAGAATTATATGTTTTTGCTGTTGGATGTTGTTTAATGTGCAATTCTGTGGTAACCCCAATGTAGTAATTTTAGGTCTGACCTCTCATTGAATAAAATAAAACATTACATTGGGCAAGAAATATACTGCTTAGTTCTACAAATTAAATGTTAATCTACATTTGAAGCAAATGAGTTAAAGAGTCTTATAATTTTATATATAAAGAGAATAAAAATACTGAATTTTATTTATATATATATTTCGTTAGTCACTCCAAAGAATTTGAATTTGCTATTCTGCTGGCAGAAATTCCAGAGGGAAACAAGTATTTCTGAAAAAAGCCAAACACAGTTATCCTTAATCTTTATCAATTGATTGTAAATATCCAACAATAGTTGGATATTTTTTACAAGTTCTTTTTTTTTAGCCACCACTCTAGTGGGCAACCATAATAAAAAATAGGTGTCAGTTACACTGTGCACCAAATAGCTTTTCACCGTTTAAATTGTGTTAAAATCCCCATCTATTAAATACATTAAAAACTATAATCCTCAAGTTGCCAATGTGCCCCTGATAGTTTGCTATTCACAGTTTGAGAAAACCTGCCCTATATGAATACATCCCCACATGCAGCTAGTTGATCAAGGACAAGAATGGTTTAGAACTTTTTATCCTCAGTTAATATATGTAACAGAGGATTTGTTCGTTTTGCATCATTTTGTCTTAATGAAGGGCAATTCAGGTAGGAAACACTCCCATTTGAATTGCTCCAACCCATCAACATTTGTACTATATCAGTGATGGCTAGCCTTTTTGCCGTCGCGTGCCAAAAGCGGGGGGGAGTGGGGGGGGTCAAGCGTGCGTGTGCCCACACCCACAATTCAATGTGCCCTACCTCCCATGCATGCACACGTGACACACACCCTGCAACCCCTGCTTTTGGCATGCGATGGCATGGTGGGCCCGGTAGGCCTGTTTTTTGCCCTCCCCAGGCTCCAGAGGCTTTCTAGAAGCCTGGGTAGGACAAAAATGGTCTTCTCCACCCCCTTGGAGGCCAGAAACAGGCCCGAAAGGCCCAAAAATCAGCTGGCTGGTGTACGCATGCATGCTGGAGTTGAGCTAGGGCAACACTCGTGTGCCCACAGATATGCCTCCGCGTGCCACAGGTTCGCCATCATGGTACTGTATGGTCTCCCAAGTGGCCTATTTCCTGGAGACCACCCCATGATATGCAGCAGCTAAGAAATCATCACCTATGATACAGGAACAAGCATTTTAATATGGTTGGCCCATATACTTTCTCTTTCCCAAGAGATTTAGGCAGGATAATCTTCCAATGGGCAGGACAGGAAGGCATTCCTCATATCTTGTTCTGTTTTCTTTCAGATTATCCTTCCCTATCTACATCTCCTGTCCCCAGTCTTGCTCCAGAAATACCACCGGCACCACCTCTACCTTCCATGAAAGGCAGTGATTTTGTGGCATTCCCTTCTTCTCAAGAGGAGGAGCCGTCACCTATTCCAACTCCTCTTCAACCACCACCACCACCTCCCTTACCAGGGATCAATGAGCCTCCACCTGCCCCACCACTGCCTGTGGTTCTAACTATACCTCAAGCTCCATCAATGCCGCCTCCTCCACCACCACCACCCCTCTTAACATTTGGTGGCCCAGCTGCTCCTCCTCCACCACCACCACCTCCTCCCATGATGGATGGAGCAACTTTGCCAGCAAATACAGCTACTGCAGGTAAATTGTATATGTATTGAATATCTTTCATAAACAGCCATTCTATTTGCATGGTAAGATATATATTTATTTACTTCTCTCTTGAGATCAGAAGCTCATAAAAGAATTGTGAATTTAATGATGTATAAATTTTTCATGTCAATAAATCAGTGAATCTGCACAGAAATAAAACTAGAAATCTCATACAATAGTCTGCATTGTTCAGTTCCTAATGCAAGAAAAGCGTTCTTTGAATTTAAAAATATTGATGCATATGGTTCTTTGGGTATCTTATTGTATATAGTAGAAAGATATGATCTAAATATTAAAAGTAACTATATATAAATAATATATTCAGGTACTTTAGAGTTGGGGTACTTTCTCTGAGCTGGTGCTTTCATTCTGCACTTTTATAAAAAATTCCATTTAAATCATAATATGTAATTATGAAGAAATGGATTTTTAAAATTAATCTAAAGCATCATTTATAGGTTTATGTTCATGCAGGGCAATTCTAAACTGAACATGTCTACTCAGAACCCTGATGAGCTCAGTAAAAATCACTGAACCTAACAAATTTTCAGCCTAACAGGTTACATGGTACATTCCTAACGATGTTATATGATTTTCTTGAGGATGGCAGAGGTTTGGTGGTATTTACTGCTAAATGTAAAGGGGATACCAGGAACAATAATTCTGGGAAAAGAGGCAATATTATTTGTCAGATATTTACTTTTTTTCAATTGCTCTTTCTTAAAATTTCGTATGATCATATTATATGGTCATATACCATTATCAAGCTTTTCCTCAGTAACAGAGGCAGCAGGCTTTTAAAAAAATTAAAATTGAGATCTTTTATCTCCAAATTCTAGCTCCTAGCCTGAAGAATACTCAAGGCTAGAAATTAGGAAGTGACTAGAATTTATATTCCATGCTGAGAATTGGCTTACCTCTATTTAGTTACTGCATTTATTTCTTGTTTTTGCTTATAATGGCATTCATTAAAAAAAAAAAAGAATGATGCTGAAAGACAATGATCGGATCCAAATATTATGCTAAACTGTGATTTTTTTTAAAAAAAAATCACTGTTTATTGCATGGCCCACACATGGCTGAGATCATACATTACTGCCAAGTCATAAACTATACTTCATATATTTTAATTTTTTATTAGTAAGATAAAATCAGATTTGTGGAATAGTGAGTTCTTGAACAGTGGCCTTTTGTAGAGCTCTGAAGATTGGGCTTTTCTCCCAACTGTTCAGGTCTGGAGATTAGGTTAGCCTTGTTGCTGATGCAGTTTTATGACTGGAAAATGTCATTTAGCCAGGATGCCATGGGTTATTGTTCTAAGTGGTGGATTTTAATTTTTGTGTTATGCCGAAAGTCCCTGTTGTGAAGCATATCTCTAAATAAATAAGCAATCTTATGGCTTAATATATTGTGGGAGTCGGCCAGCTTCACTCTTTAGACACTCATGAAATTACATAAATTGTATGAATTGGAACCTAGGTCTTCTCAATCCAATATTTTATCAATGATTGCTCAATGTTTCCACTAGTTTAGAAAGATTTAACTATATCCAGTTTATCTCAGGTGAGAGTTTCTCTTTCATTTTATGCCCAATCTGTAAGAAGACCCTTGCTGAAAAATAAAATTGGGAAGAGACAAATCTCTGAGATGGTAGAGGTTTATAAAGCACTTACAAACTTTCTTATTTGTTGGAAGCTGTCAAGATCAAGAAGCCTATACAGACCAAATTCCGTATGCCTGTCTTCAATTGGGTTGCTCTGAAGCCTAACCAGATCAATGGGACCATCTTCAATGAACTCAATGATGAAAAAGTCCTTCAGGTGGGTGCCCCTTTACCTTTTCTCTTCCTTGCCCACCCAATACATATCACTTTGTTTATTTTGGCTTCTTCTTGGTGCAGGAGCTTGACATGAGTGACTTTGAAGAACAGTTCAAAACCAAATCTCAGGGTCCATGCAAAGAATTAAGTTCCATAAAGGCAAAGACTTTACAGAAAGCTCCCACTAAGGTTTCACTGATTGAATGCAACCGGGCCAAGAACCTGGCCATCACCCTCCGTAAAGGGGGGCTCAGTATTGACAGCATTTGCAAAGCCATTCAGACGTAAGTATGTCCAAATTTTCTCATCAGTTTCACCTGCCATTCAAAAGGGAAGATTGAATTGAACATGTATGCATATCCTCATGGTATCCACAATAGATACGCAAAATGTTTAATTTTGTGATGGAAAGCAACTTACTATAATAACATTTGTAGTCCTGTCATCTAGAAAAACCCTTTAGGCCTCTCCTACTTAACCAGTTACTCCCAGCCTACTTTATTCTTGTTTAGATATGATTTACAGACCCTCAATCTGGATTTTCTGGAGTTACTGATGCGCTTCATCCCAACGGAATATGAGATGATACTAATCCGCAAATATGAAAAAGAGCAACGTCCACTGGATGAGCTTTCAGATGAAGACCAATTCATGATCAAATTCAGCAAAATTCCCCGCCTAACAGAACGCATGAACATCATGACATTCTTAGGCAGTTTTGCAGATACTGTACAGCACCTTCTGCCAGTAAGGAACAAAGCAGGCAACTGATTATAACCAAGAAGTGGTGTTAGTCAATAGTATCTTGGGTTAATATCAGTTGGAAGAGTCTGAAAATGGTTAAAAAAGTTGATATAGTATCTTGACTGATGATTCTTCTAAAATAGTATTTTTCTTCTTTTTCAGTCTTCTTATTTATTCCAGGTGGCAGAAAAAAGGGCATGATTTGCTGAATGGCTTAATAAGAGCAGCAGAATGTAAATTACAACTTTGCATAGGAAGTAGATGGGGCTAAATGTAGCGAAGCATTTTCAAGTATCCAATATTGTTGGGAGAGAGAGAGAGAGCAACAAATCTGGCACTTAAGACATCAAATAGCAGCAGGCAGCAAATCCTTTTTACGTTTTTTATTTATTTTTTATTCTACCAACTATTTTTCTCTTCTACCAACTTGTGCTGATTGTGGAAGTAATTCAAACCCTTGCAAAGCCTTTATATGGAATTATCCATTATGGCATTATCAGGGTTTGTCATTGAATTCCCAAGCCATGTTAAATTACCTCAGGGAAAAGATTGCAATTATCTGAAAAGATCCAGGTGTACACCTTGCATGATAAGCTAGGATTATTAAGTATCTGATGCCGCATCTAGCAGTGCTGGCAGCTAAAATGGTGTTTAAAAAATTATTGGTTTTTTCCTGTTCTGGTTGTATTCAAAATATTCATTCCTAATTTCATGATTTAAAAAATAAATAAAAATTTTAAAAGAAATGTTTGTGGAATGAAGTCACAAAACAGGAAAACATAAATTTTGGAGGTTTGATAATTGAGTTTAAAATGTCCACATTTACATTTAGTTCCAACAAGTAATATCAATTAAGATAGGTAGGAAATTAGAGTCAGTAGTTGTCAAACCAAGTAGGAAATCTGATTATGTCATTCTCACATTTCATTTGCAGCAACTAAATTTTGTGATTGTTGCTTCAATGTCAGTCAAGTCATCTACCAAACTGCGTCAGATTTTAGAGGTGAGGTTCCTTAAAGATAAGGTCTCCACAATCATTTAAGTTGAAGGACAATTTTTTTTTCATCTTGGGTAGTAATAATTAAGTTGGCTCCCAGAATTTCGACAACCGAGTTGCACACTGTTGTCTACATATTCTTAAACATCAGAATACTTTCATGTAATTGTTTTATTTATTTGTTAAACGTGTATACCACATTTCCTCCAGGAAGTCAGTGGCATGCATTGTATTCTAATCCCCCCGCCCTCCGCCACACATACACATACACAACAGTCCCATGAGACTGAAAATTGGACTGTCTCAAAGTTATTTAGTATGCCACACTGGCATGAATTTTTAATAACATTAAGCAACAGAAGTCTACCCAGTTCACTTATTTGTGAATTTGTGGTGTGGGGATGGTTGGGGGGGGGGGATAGAAGGAGTGAGGAAGGAAGGAAGGAAGGAAGGAAGGAAGGAAGGAAGGAAGGAAGGAAGGAAGGAAGGAATGGAGTGAGGAAGGAAGGAAGGAAGGAAGGAAGGAAGGAAGGAAGGAAGGAAGGAAGGAAGGAAGGAAGGAAGGAAGGAAGGAAGGAAGGAAGGAAGGAAAGGAGGTAGGAAGGAAGGAAGAAAAGAAAGAAAGAAAGAAAGGAAGAAAAGGAAGGGAGGAAAGAAAGAAAGAAAGGTAGGAAGGGAAGGAAGGAAGAAAGGAAGGAAGGAAGGAAGGAAGATTGATTCTTGGAGCTTGACAGCAGACAGAATCTGCTATGTGGGTCCCTTTGATTCATGGATTATGAATTTATTGGATTATGTGACAAAACCAATTATTTGTCATAACAGAATTCTGCTCTATTATGCATATCTGAAATATGCTATAAAGACATCAGAGCCACTGTAGACATTTATTTCCCAAGCCTATAAGTGGAACTTGAGATTTTCACCCACTCTTTCCCAGGATAACTGGGAATCAAAGACATAGTAGAATCACTATTATAATTATTATGATTAATAACCATTCATATGCTTTTTCATGAATATGTATAATTTTTCAAAGCCTTCATTGATGTATCCCCCTTCCCCCTAGTAGCTGGCCATTCTTATGAGATAAAATGAAATGATATCCTCTTGTCTTCTTCCCCCTATTTTGGCCTATCAATGCTTTTAGATTCAACTAAGAGATTCCTGTCAAATATGACTCATTTTAATTGCCTGTCTGCCTCTCCATAGATTGTCCTGGCATTTGGGAATTATCTGAACAGCAGCAAACGAGGAGCGGCTTATGGATTCCGGTTGCAGAGCCTTGATGCGGTAGGTGGAGAGAAGGCATATAATCCCCGGGACTTGCTTCTAGAAGGAAAACATGGCCAAACAATAGGCTGTGAACCTGAAAGTTGGTTGTGGCCTCAAATCAGGAATGAGCTAAGGCTGAGAGTAATGTGCAAGATACAGAGCTCCAATTATGCATCAGCCACAGGTGAAAAATGCACACCACCCAATATGTGTCCTTGAGCATTTCAAGCAGACTTTCATAATAGCAGTAGATTGTGCTTTCCGGTAATCTTTCCCAAGTTACTATAGTATGAGCCATTCAGCATTTCCTTACCTTGGATTCCCTGATGATGTTCAAGTTATCAGGAATGATAGTACTGTACTCCAAGAACATGTCTTCACAGTATCAGAGGTATGTTTATAAAATACATCACCCAAACCCATGGAAATTAAGAAGAGGTGGGAAAAAAATTGCAGCAACAGAAAGGGCAGGTGTTCTGTAATGGCTTGATATCTTAGTTTTTTCCTAACCTAATTGCTATTTTTCTCTGTAGCTTCTGGACATGAAATCAACAGACCGGAAACAGACACTACTTCATTATATAGTGCGGGTGATCCAAGAAAAATATCCTGAGTTCCTGAACTTTTCCAGTGAGCTGCATTTTCTGGATAAAGCAGCGACAGGTACAGAGTGGTAGATTATGGGCAAGAATAGAACAGTGGGTCACTTTCCTAGTGAAAAATAGGGTGTTGCTTTTCCTCTTTGCCTATGAAAACTATAGGATGGCAATAGGTAGAAGATTGTCTGCCCTATAAAAATAATGAATCTAAAAATGAAAGTAAGTGAGATGGAAGTAATCCAGACTGGCTGTTCTTGCTTCACTTACCCATGCCTTTTCTCTTTCTCTCCCACCTTTGTAGTGTCACTGGACAGTGTGCTTCAAGATGTGAGAAGCCTACAGCGGGGCATGGAGTTAACACGCAAAGAATTCATGCGCCAGGATGATAGTGTCGTACTCAAAGATTTCCTAAAGGCAAACATAGAAATGATGGAAAAGCTTCAGGCAGACAGTAAAACTGCGCAGGTAAGGAGGCAATAAGCAGAAAGCTGCAATACCTCTTTATTTAAAAGAGGTATCACAGCAAATGTCTAGGAGCTTGGAAGAGAGTTCATCCACATGTTGGGAAATCAGAACTGTATTTCTTTTTCCACAATCCATTTATGAACTCTCATACCATAAATCATATTTTAAATGGATGTTGTATACCCTTGTATATCCATGGACTTAAAATCCAAGCGATGTTGACTGCCTGGATCTGGATAGGGGACACAGGCTTCAACAGAACCCAAGCACGATGCTGTGGGTGGAAGAGGATCTGATAGTTTATCATTAATTCTAGATGGCTGGGAGGGTCTTTGTGCAACTTTGAGTTGTGCACCAGTTGTGCCCTTACCTGGATCATGAGGCCCTGCCCACGGTCCATTGTCACTCATGCCCTAGTTATCTCTTGACTAGATTACTGCAATGCATTCTATATTGAGCTACCCTTGAAAAGTATTCAAAAACTGCAGTTAGTGCAAAATGCAATGGTGCACAGTCCTAGGAGCTCCTAAGGCTCCACTTATAAGTGTGCAAGTTGCATTGGCTGCCAATTTACTTCCAGACCCAATTCAAGGTGTTGGTTGTTACCTTTAATGCCCTACACAGCATGGGTCTAAGATATCTGAGGAGCCGTCTCTCCCTGATGGGAGAAGCCTGCCCCATCACTTTTGTGCCGGCAACAGAGGCCTGCTACAGATACTACCTGCTAAGAAATTTAAGCAGGTAGAATCAAGGAAAAGAGACTTTTCCACTGTGGTCCTATCCCTGTGAAACGTTCTTTCATCGGAGGTCAGAACTGCCCCTTTCTTTTCATCTTCTGGAAGAGTAAAAGCCTGGCTTTGCCGATTGTCCTGGAGCCCTCAGAATGCTGCTCACCACTGGAGGTGGCTGACAAGATAAGAAGATCTCATCCCTGTTCTGCTGCTCTTGGCTCTTGTAGGCATGGTTTTAGTGCAGTTTTTAATAATATTTTAATGTTGGTTTGTTTTAATCTTTTAGCTCTTTTTACGTGTTTAAGCTACCTAGAATCACCTTTTGGGGGGGATGGAAAGCATAAAAATGTAATGATAGATAGATAGATAGATAGATAGATAGATAGATAGATAGATAGATAGATAGATAGATAGATAGATAGATAGATAGATAGATAATAAAGTTTGTGATTGACAGAATGGTTCTTATAACTATAAGTGTGAGTTGGTTATTGTTTTCGCTTGCTCCATAGGAGGCATATGAGTCAACAGTGGAGTACTTTGGGGAGAATCCCAAGACTACTCCTCCAACTATGTTCTTCCCTACATTTGTACGCTTTATTAAAGCATACCAGGTAAAAAAAACCCTGTTTCCAATATGTTGTAGCCTAATGACCCAAGGAGACTATCTGGGTTCATCTCTTGTCTGAATCATGAATTCTCAAGATAGCTGCTCTCTTCTGTTTTCCTGTGTCACTTTTGCAATATGAAGATTATTGAAGTAGCTTCCTCTACTGAAGTTTTGTAAAGCTTGGTAAGAAGATGGATATAAGGAACCTTAAATTATTGAAATATACTAAATCAGTTTTTCTTTAACCTATAACCTCATTTGTCACCTGGGCTGAGAGTTATGAAATGCATAATTCCATTATAGCTGGAATCACATAGGACAGGACTGCACTAAATCAATGTAAAGCTGATACAATAATTGTGGGTAGAAATTAATTAAATAATTATGAAAATTGTTCAGGTCTCAGTTGATCTATTCAGGGGGCGGGGAGGTTGACTGAGTCCAACAGTTCTCTTCCAAATTGTTTACTTGACTACAAATATTAAGCTATTTTCATCATGAAAATTCTCCCATGTTATTGTCTCATTTTGAAATATCATTTTGTAGATGTCATTTGCTCCTAATTTCTATTGTTTTCATGACAATTATTACTGCAGGGATACAAAACAACCTTGTGGTAAAGGACTATTGATGATGTTCACAGAAAATTGCATGAATGTAATTGTAGTTCATAAGCAAGGGTGTTACAATAGTTTCTTCCAATAATATCAGCTTATTCTTATATCTTAATTCCTTCTATTATTAAAAAAGAATATTAAAAACTTTTTTCTTTCACCTGATGTAAAGTACTGGTGTATTTTTTTAATTGTAGCTTTAGCTTCTTGGGATTGATTAATGCCACCCTTACAATTTTGATTTTTTGTTTTTGTGGCTTTCATGTAATTTATACATATGCATTTTCATGCAGTGAACAGTGAGAAGAATTACAATAATATTGATGGCCAAGTGTGAGGCAATACTATACCATAAAAATAGAGAATAATAATGTATTACTTCATTTGTGCTTCTAAGAAGGTGCAGTTTCTTAAAAATGGGAATTAGTGATAAGAGAATGTATGCTGTGATCTTAAAAGCTCATTTACATAATATATGGGGTTATATTTCAAAGAAAGAAAAACAGAGCTTGCAAAGGAGAAATGGGCCATAATCTTTATTGAGGGGAAAACATCTTATTGTATAATAAATAAGTGTTTCTCAGCCATGGCAATTTTAAGATGTGTGAACTTCAATGCCCAGAATTCCTTACCAGCAAAGTTACTAAGATTGAAAAACAGTGGTCTAGATGAGATATACATGTTTGCTTAATGGGATTATTGCTTTTTCCCCCATTTTACTAATATAAAGAAAGCAGAGGAAGATATCCAAAGATGGAAGAAGCAAGAAGCAGCTGCCAAAGAGGAGTCAGTTTCCCCTGACAAAGAAGAACAGGCAGTACCCAAGGTATGGGTTAAGGTTTTCTCATCCTTTCCTTGTGTTCCAAAATCCACAGCATATCCTGCTCCATAAGTGGATTTACTTCCTATATGCCACTGTTGGGTGAGCTTGCTTTATAGACACCTTCAGTTTCATCATGATACATGGGTAACCATAGCAACGGTTTCTCTTCCTCAGCAATCTCCCACCCATAAGACCAAGCGACAACAGATGGACCTCATAGCTGAGCTGAAGAAAAAGCAGATGGTGAAAGAGCCTCTCATTTATGAAGAAAAAGATGGTGCCATTGAAGACATCATTTCAGGTGAGAAGGGAAATTGGCAGCTTTATTAAAAAATTCTGAAATCTCTGCAGATCCTCCCTTGAGGCCCAAAGATGAAGTGAGAACTGCTCAGAATCCTATTGACAGGGTAGAGTGATCCTTTGTAACCTACAAATAATTTGTCCTGAATTACTGTTTCTCTTTAGATACCGAGTTCTAGATGGGAAAGCAAATGAGGTATAGCAATATTTGTCATTGCATGGGTATCACTGAGGTTCTTCCTACATATCTCTGGGTAGCAAGAAGCTGGCATGTGGTTTTTACTTCTTCGGGTCCCTGCCACATTCGTTGAGAAGGCATCATTATGTAGCACATTTCTAAAGTCCTTTGAAGCTGCACGCTTAACTTTCCTTATTGCAGATGTAAACTGTTATTTTTTCTTACAGTTTTAACCTGCTTCTTTTTTTCGGGGGTAATATGTTCAAAGCACTATCAAAATATCAAATTATTTCCATCAATAGAAATAGAAAATACAATACAGGAAAGTATGTACAAATGTACAAATAATATACACCATGAGTAAGATGAGTTTAGATTTATTTATTTACTAAATTTATATTAGATTTAGATATTTTTAGATAAATTTATATTAGATTTAGATATACAACTGGATTGATGAAGGCAAATTTCCCCTTCCAGCACTGAAAAATACTTCAGTATGCAAGGGATTGAAACTTTATAGAAGAAAACAAGCTATAGTACAGTGAAAATGGGAAACTCCTGAAAGTCATAGGAAATTAAAATGTATGAGCAGAGCTTTGATCATGGAAGGTATCTTTGCTTCTGGTTCTCCCTCCTCCTTCCCCTCATCTCCTTGTGTCTTCTATGATACTCGGTGTAGCCTTTTCAGAAACCCAGAATGGTTTCGGGGGGTGTGGGTGGGGGAATAATAAGTACCTCTACTTCTGTAATCCTAATTTATGCCCCAATCTGAATCCAAACCAGTCTGTTTAAATCTTCCCTGGCAAATTTTGTACAGATTGGTAGAAGCTAGCTATACATGGACACATGATCTTGAAGCTCTATGGGACTTTAAAGGATGTTTCTGGCACTAGCTGTCCATTTAGTTCTGACTTTTTGACTTGCTTGCCCTTTTGCCCTTCTTAAGCCTTATCACTTCTTTTGGAAGTCAAGCTCATTTGCTTTTACTAACCCCTGCAAAATACCATACTCAATTTAGATATACCCCTATCTTTCTCTGCCTTGGATTCTCAAAGAATACATTCATCTCACAAACAGAGAATTTGGGGATTAATATTGTATCATGGCCTTAGCATCTAGCCAACTGTGCTAATTCCAGAAACTGAGGAGCTCAGCCTTAGTTTGTTTGTTTATTTATTTGGTTTCTATTCCATCTTGTTCAGGAACTCAGGATGGTACCCATAATGTTCCTGCCTCTAGTTTTCTCCACAGCAACAATCTGTTAGTATTGGATGGGAAGCATCTGGTAACATGAGGTTGTTGCTAAACTGAGAAACCTGGAAGCAGGAAATAATTGGGTAATCACTTAGATATTATTGCTAAGGAAACTGCGCAGACTCAGCCAATAGCTCACTCAAGGGCATCTTGACCTTGAATCTGACATGGGGAGTTGGGGGGGGGTTGATGGCTCTGGAGAGTCTCTAAGGGAGAGCAGGTAGCCATTCCCTAGATAACTTATTTAGTAAGTACAGTAATGCAGCTGTACTATCAAGATATATTTCTTTGAACAATCCATTCTTTCACTTGCCTACTGCTTTTCCTTTCTCTTTTCCTTTCTTTGATTCCTTTCTTTCTTCCCTGAACTGTCCTTTTTTAGCTTTGAAAACTATTCCTTTTACTGCTCGGACGGGGAAACGCTCATCTCGCCTCTTCTGCGATGCCAGCTTCAATGAAGAAAGCCCACTGTAGCTTGTGGCTTTAGGTAACATTGGTCAGCAGCAGAATTTATTTGGGGGAAGGAATATGTCAGTTAGCAATTAGCATGGCAGATTAATTCTTTCCAACAGCAAGAAGATTCTCTGAATGTATTTGGAGCTCCTATCCTCATTGAATCTGGCAGAATGGACCTTCTTTTTACCCTCAAATTCCCATTCGACAGGAAAGTTACACTTTCTCTATGAGCATCGTGACTGGAGATTTAATCTTGTCTCCCCATTATATCCATCTTGCTTATACATAGATACTTAGTTATATATTTCCCAAGTAATGAGCAAACCACAAGTACTTTTATGATGCATGCTTATTTTTAATATGTACTGGAATTTTAGTGTCTGATGCAAAGATTTAGTTTTCTTGGCAACTGCCAAATTTTAAATACACTTAACAAAAGTCTATCTCAAGGCTGGAATCCCAATTTTTTTTCAAACAAACTGAATACTGAGAAGCAGGTAAAATAATTTCTTTCCTATATATTAAAATGTTCTGAATTATAATAAAATTTGTTGGGTAGAGAATATGCACCTTAATAAGCCATAATTGAGTTTTGTTTTCTTTTTTTGGCAGGTCTACGTATCCAGCCATACCGGCGGGGGGATACTGGTCGGCACAGTGGCAAAAAACGAACCACTGGGCAGACTCTTCAGGCGACCTCCGAGATCTCACTGTGACAGATTTGAATGAGAACAAGCTAAATAAGCCTTGGTTTGCTGAGTGGAGCAAGAACTCAGACCAAGAGGCCTGGACCAAAGACTTTTCCCACCAAGGAATAAAGGGACTCAGGCCAGGATGACTGTCCTCTCCCCTTCCCCACATACACACTTACTTATAACCTTTGCACATGTAAATCCTGCTGGCTATGTTGCCCACTGGATCAATAATATTTCTTCATCTAATAAGCAACTATAATCTTGGCCACATTTGACTGACCTACCATGGCAGCAGTGGGCAGGATGGGGAGGCTCAAGTCTCTAATACAGGGACAGCCAATGGTGCTAGAAACCTCCACCACCAAATCAATAAGAAGCATCTTCCACCTCCAAAAATCTTTGTGGTGGCTGGTGCTTCTAAAGAAGAAAGCAATTTGATCCAGATTCTTTCTCCCTGCTTTCTTTTCTATCCAACCTATTCTGGTTTCTTTATCTCGGGCATTCATTCTATTTTAGTTTTTCAATTCCTCCTCTATCCTAGAGACAAGGTGGGAGAGGATTGTCTGTTTTCTTTCAAGTGTCACAAAAAATTATGTTTGTCTAAGTACTGATGTAGAATGATTACTTCCTGGGAAAGTGTAACCTCAGGATCATTTAAGCCATTATAACATAGCAAAACAGGGCTAATTAATTAGTAAATCCAAGCTGTTTCTGAGTGGAGCAAACATCCTGTATACAATAGCATCCTGTTCCAGAATTTTTAATTTTTTTTTGCAAAGGTGCTGCATTAATTTCATCACTTTAGAATCAAAACCATATTCAGCATTTCAGCTTTCTGATACAGAATGAGTTGGCTTCAGTGGCCTTGTAGCCTTTTCTTTCACAAAATTTCATAATTGGTTCTGGCCACATAGTCCTGTTGCTTCCTTAGAATTATGAATAATAGGCAAGTTCTTAGAATTGTGAAAAAAAGAAATGAGGAAAGAACAGGAATCATGGGGGGGGGGGGGGGGTTTGTTCTCTTTAAACATTTCCATAAAGTCCAGGTCTGCCCCTTGTGACCTATATTTCACATTCAACTACATGTCAACTGTAACTGCATGATCTGCATGATCACAGTTGCATCCAATGTAATTAGAAACCCATTGAAAACAATGTTGCTCTTCTCCCTCTCTAGCAAAGTTTCCCATGATTATATATTCTTCTAGAATATTGAATTAATTCAGCATCCTTTTCTAGCACAACAATCAGTCTAGGGAGTTAATCTGATCAGTTGAACAGCATCTCAGGATTTAGCAAAAGTTTGGCACTTTCAAAAACTACTCATTCTGAGTCTTGGTGACAATCACACTGGTTATGGGAATTGCTGTTCTTTTCCTTCACATGGTGTCATTCTGTGGGCTGAACAATTTTTTCTTCCAGGTTGCTGGCAGCATATATTACATATTAAATATATTATCTCCCCATCTCCAATTTTCAGATGTACAGATGTCATACTCTTATGAGCTTTACTACAAGAGACAAAAAAATATAGAGTGGAGGTGACAGTAATTAGATAACTCAGGAGATCTTTAATAAAGATTTAATCCAACATTGCAATGCATAGTTCTAATTCTATACTGAGATATACAACTGTTAGTTCATCTGAAGGATACAACATCCTAATCCAAATGCATGTTTCCCCACTTGCTGGAAGCCTGAGGAACAGGGTTAACTCATGAAAAACGGTTTCCCCCACCCTTTTCCTTTCCTTTCCTTTCCTTTTTTTGTTTTTGTTTTTTTTGTAGTTCCACTACATAGGCAACAATATATCTTACTCCTTCTCTCAAATCAGCCCAGATTTTTATGGATCCTAGCTTTCCCTTCGTTTGCTGAAGGAGAACTAATTATATCTCCTAAAATATGTAGAGAGGAAGAGCAACGTGTTCATGCCCCTCTTTTTTTGGGTGGGTGGGTGGGTATGCAGAAGGCATGGGTTACAGTACCATCATTTTGTATAATCTGACTCCATCTGGAGCACTTTATGCCTGCAGGGACATTTATGCAAAGTTGCACTTTTGCTTTCCCTCTCAAACTCCAGCATGCAAGCTTCACAGCAATAACTACCTATTTCAGGAGAGATTAGATATGCATGGACAAATTTGTTCAGTCTCAACTTGGATGAAACAAAATCCTCAACCGCCTTTAGCAATACTACGGCCATGTCCCTATTGTCCATCCCAAACTTGCTGTAGACTAGATATGCTTAGAAGCCCAGTTTTAGGCTACCATTGCTTTCCCCATAATTTAAGAAAAACTAAAATTATTGCAGTAAATGCTCAGAATAGCACAATTCTTTATGCCATGTCTGGGAGCAAGGGGAAAGGTGTGGGGAGGGAGGGTTAGTAAAACAACTGAATGTGGAACTTAATTGTTTTCTTAAAATGCCTTGAATCTTGTAGATGAGCCACAATGCTCTACATGACTTGTTACTTTGTATACATTATTTTTATATATGGTGTGTAAATTGCATTTAATCCAAAGCAAGTTAACAAATGAGAGAATATAATACATGTATTGTAACAATGAAAATTATGTTCTTGGTGTTGGGAAGTACACTGGGCTCAGATTCTAAAGACAGGAAAAATTCAAAATTGTACTTGCAAAAAAATCTATCAATAATACAATATGCAATAATATCAAGGTGTCCACAGATACATCCTATGAACATAAACTCATGGCAGCTCAGAACTCTGTTCAAGATGTAGGATAAGCAAAAGAGCTGAGACTACACAACTTGGTACACTTAAAACTTACTTGCCCTACAAATCATCTTTCTGTCTGGTTTTTAAATAATAACTCTTCATAGTCTTCTCAAGCTTCATACCCTCCAGATGATATGGTAGAGGAAAACTACCCAAGTGAACAATATAACAACTACCTATTTTACCACTAACAGCAAAAATTGCGGTCTCATGATTACCTAGAGTTCACAGGCTGTTTCTCCTCCTGCCCCCCCCTCAAAAGAATAAAACATCAGGTGGCATGTAAAAGGTGTTGCAACTTAGTTCAAATGCAGGTGACTATATCCATGAGCTTTTTCTAAGCAGATGTAGTTTGTCTTTCGGAATGTGTTTTCAACTTCCCAGTTCAGCCAAGGAAATAGAAACATTTTTTTACCGCAAGCATATCTGATAGTTGTTAATCCATGATGATAGATTCAGAACGATTTCCCTCTGAGTACATAGATAAATGTTGCATAGATAAATTGATCTGATCACTTTCAGAAATCAAATGTTGGAGAGACTAACCTTTGCTGTGATACTACAGCTTTGCTTACTGTATATAACTAGTCTCAGATTCCTCTACTATTGTGATTAAAATCTGTACAGTACTCTAAATTTTAAGATTGGGTTTCTACCACACTGTCAAATTTTTTTGAATATACATGAACATCCCACCATTTTTTTTATTTATAAACCCACGTTTGTTCAAGACATAAGATGATTTTCATGGGATCTCCATTTTATCCGAACAGCCACATTAGGCTGACAACAAATGGCTGACCTAAAAATACCACTTAAGACCGGTCATTCCCATAATAGTTTAAAGCCTTTCCTGTTATTGCATTGCAGGATTTGAATCAAAGGTTGAAACCTACAATGTTATCTAGATCCAAAATGATGACTATTTTGGTTTTACAAAATTCAGTCTTGCACTTTATGACAAGGCCAAGTTACTAAGCTTCAATGATAATTGTTTCAGATCCAGACAACACAATAGACCTCGAATTGGATAAAATGTATTGTGCAAGGGAATTAAGAAATGCCAGCACTTTGAGTTGAGATTTTCAGTTGCACATGGGTATAGGTAGTTTTTCTAGTGTTGTCTTGGCAAAAGAAAGGCTTACTTTTCAATTCACAAGGCCAAATCTTGCAACAGTCCTCATGATAATGGCTCTTCCCAAGCTTTCCCCATAATTGGCAATTTATTTAAATTTTTATTCTCAAATTTTTATTCCCAAATTACAAATAAATTTTAAGGTGTATGAATTACAATTTAAGATGTGGAAAATTCTTCAAAAGACAATTACTTATCAATGGTGGGCAATAATTTTTTTATGAAGCAATCCCTACTATAAAGGACAGCAGACAGCCCGACATCAGCATGAGCTAGTTTATGGTTTTCCCACAGAAATCACTGTGGGAGACAGTATGCTGGCTTTGGTATGTGATGAAACTGTCACATCTGCACCAAAATGACAGAAATTGTATACATCTGTTGCAAATTCGTAAAATGCACTTGGTAATATTCACCCACCTTTAGCCAAAGTTCTGAAGAAAAAGAAACAGTAGAAAAACATCCAGCCAAATAAATAGACACCACCAAAATATGAGCTAAAGGCACTGTGATTTAATTTCCTTGATTGAAAAAGGTACATTTAGGCTTCATTTGGGTTACAACTTAATTAACAGTTAAAAATAACATCAGCATTCTTAATCTTCACAGAATCACAGACAATATATATTGTGCTTGTATAACATGTTTATCCACAATTAATAAAAATTACTTTTCTGGACTGAAACCGCACACTGAACCCTAAACTAACACAGCACAGATCTTTTCAGAACATACCAGACTAACTATAGCTGGCAAGTTTGTGGTTCAGTGCATCACATGAACATAATCAGTTATTTTCATTTAAAATCTATCCGTATGTTCTTACTTTTCCCTCTTTCCCCCCTCCATTAAAATATATATTTTAAGTTGAAAACAACAAAATGAACACTTTTAATTGAAGTATTAAGAACACAGTCTGGAAAGATCTTTAGGCCACTCTGGTTACTACCCTGATTTTGGCAAAAGCAACTCCAGTCTAAAGAGCTGTTCCAAATAATTATTTCATTCTATTCATTTTAAAAAGCTTTGTGGCATTTCTGAAGCTGGACTGGAGGGGAAAGTATCTAAGACAACAGGCTGTAAGACTGAGGCTTTCTGGCATTCCATCTCTTGGCTTTTTCAAAACCAATAAAATTTTTAACATTGAAAAAACAGACAAACTTCTAAGCTCATTTTTGCAAGCAAATTGGTTATTTAACAGTTTAAACACTAGAAGCAAGGAAGTTAATAAATTCTTCACACAGAAAGCTGACATAGAAAGCTAATAATTTAGCTTAAATTCTCTAGTTTTAAAAAATGGCTTGGTTCATATAGTGCCCCTAAACACTATGATTTTCATCATTGGTTCAATATGCCATTGTGGCTTGGCTTGATGCTACACAGAGTTGATTTATATATCACAGTAAAAAAGAACGTACACCTGCAGAGACAACATGATCTATGAGCTCACTACCATTACATCATCGCAATGCAAATCTGACAAAATAACTTCTTTCTTTATACCAAAAAACAAAACAAAACAAAAAGAGAAAGTATTCATGAAGTAAATGCACGAAGAAGAAAAAATAATGTGCTTTTCTATACATTAATACCTATTTCTTGATTTAGGGTCTGCTACTTCATTTGCAGGAATCAATATGCTGCAAGTAGATTAATGTTTTAAGGACTGGAGAGGAAAGATCCCTGCATTACAGCCACAGATACCTAAGATATCATGATAAACTTTCAGATTTTTCTAAATGTGTCAGTTTACTCCCCTTGCATATAGATACTTCATTTTGCTACATTTTTTTTCTCTTTTGACTGGATCATAAATCAGCTATTCTTGCAAATTAAGAAAAGTGCTTGAAAGAGTCAAGATTTCCACAAACGATGTTTTTAGGAACGCTTAGAGAAATTTATTGGTAACTAGGAGCTGTTTCCTTTCCACAAACAGAATGGATAAGCTTCCCGTGCTGTACAATCTATAGAGGGCAATTTGTACTTTAAAAAAAAAATTAACAATTAGGAATAGATTGACAGCTCTGATTGGCTCTACAGCCAGTTTTTTCTCTATAATTTTTAAAAATCATTCCTTGAGTTCCAACCTGAAACTAGGTGACAGTAAAAAATAGAATTTAACTCATCTATCCAGCTATATAGATAGATAGAACAACTAAACTCTTTCACGGATGCTGGGTGAGCAAGGGGCAGATCCGCCATCCCTTTCAGGATCCTTTTTGAGCCGTCCCTGGAGGATTTAGGGTGAGCCTATAGAAAATCATTATCTGATGGAAAAAGACCACTCAGTTCTTAAGAAAAATGAAGCAGCCAGTCATTCTCCAGAAATGCTGGAGAAAATCAATTCAATGTCCACAGTGAAACTGGAAGCTCCTGTTTTCAGACAACTACACTGCTCAGCATGCCCTCCAGTTAGCTCAGCCGTCAAAGGAGCTCAACCAAGCCCTTGCTCTCAAGGAAGCCCTAGCTCAGAATCTGGTTCAGACTGATCATCAGCCACAAAAAATGCTGTTCAGCTCCAATGTTATTGCCAAGACAAATATACCGTCGAGAAACCTACCTGGGTGAACTTAAGAGAACGCTTTATGTGAGTCTCCTGCAGTCAAACCGAAAAGTAAGTCAGATTTGTTAGGTGATGATTCCATGGCGTTTCTCCAAATTGGTCTGTTCAGGCTTGATAAAAGCAACCAGGAGAAAGACATTTTGAAAGATGTGGCATTTCTCCAAATCATCTGATTCAAGTTGGATAAAAGCAACCAGGTTCCTGAAGGAACAATGGAGCCGGATGCCTTGGACGTTCCCCAGAACAGCGTGTCAACTCTTTCCTGCCGCTTGCACCCACAATGCTGTTGCCCACAATGAAGTCATGTCAAGTAAGTTTCTTATTCTTTATAATGAAGCACTGCATTTCAAAAAAAACCCTGCTCTTTCTTTCACATGAACTCTTACCAGCTACTGAGAGAATACATTACAAAATAATTTTACAGATTGCAGTCCCAAACAACAGTACTTATAAATTTAAGTTTTCAATGGCAAAATTAGAGGCTGCTTGCTGTTTTCATCAGCCATTATGGTCCTGAGGAGATATTTTAACCATAGTGTCTCCCAATACTTGTGGCAATTTTGTAAACCACGAAACTTGATAAGTTCATTAGGTTACTTAATTGCAAGAATATCATTCCAATTCTGAATAGCATTTAATTTTACGCAAAATTAGATAGGACCAAAACATGAACTTCAGACAACTGAAATTAGATACAATCATAAAAACTCAGTGGCCTATTTCAACTTTCTGTTGTACCAACTCGGAAGATATTGCCTCTTACAGCACAACTACAATCATTGGCAGGACATCCAAGCAAGATTTTAAATGTAGCAGTACAACTTCTAATAGACCAGACTACAAAAGCCTCTTGCCAATTAAGAAACAACCAATTATTAAGGCACAACTTCAAGCTTCTAAAAAATAATCTATTTTTTTAGAATTACAGTAGATTTAGAATCCAGTGAAAGTAGCAATAGACAAATGTTATTATCCAATAGTGAAGTCAAATCAGAAATGAAGACATTTAACTTTAATGTGAAATGAGACATTTACAAGGAGAAACATAGAGTTTAGAATTGCTATATGGCCAAATTTTTGTAATTTACACTCCAGCTGCCTAGGAATTACATTTGAATAAATGGATTGAAAAGATGCTGTTCTCTAGAATGGCTGGTTGCCTTGGTAAAGAAGTATGCATGTTTGGAAAAGAAAGTAGAAAATCTTGAAAATTTAATTGGAATTTAGGCAACTAAATTCAGGGTGGTCTACTGCCCTATTTTCTTTGATAGAGAGGGATAACAATCAGACATGTTTTTAAATCCCCCCCCCTCAATTTTGTCAGTTGGATTTATCTTTTCTATATAATTTCAAAGTTCAACCAAAACAATTACGAGTGAACATACTCCAGGTGTAGCTCAGAACATGCCAGATAAGGTTTTGTGAATGAGGTATCAAGAGAAAAGAATGACTATATATCATCTATTTTATTCCTCTTATACCCTAGTCCAATGATATTCATTTACATGATCAGAGTTCTTCACACAAAACTTACCAAAGCAAATAAAATAGATCTGGTTAACTAAAACAAGACTATAAGGACTTGCTTAAACTATCTCAAGTTTAGATTTTTGCTTCAAACTATCCTTGGCATAGATGGAAACTAATCAGCATTTAGACTGGAGTAAGCCTTGGTGCATTCAAAAGGGCTTACTTCTGTATCATGAACAGTAATAGATTGATGTGGTTTTCACTGATTTAGGATTTAAAAAAATAAAAATTAATGCTCTCTTGAAAAGTATGATTTGTTTAATCTTAAAAAAACTATTTGCATTCAGACTGATAGTTAAAAATTCTCCTGATAAGCATGGAATTTTAGCTCTGTAAAACAAGTGTGTCCAATTTTTTTGCTTGCCTGGGCCACACTGAATGGAAATAATTGTCTTGGACCGCATGTAAAATATATAATATAGTTAATGTATCTAAAAACTTAACTTCCATATATATAATATATGTGTGTGTAAAAGAAGAAACAGACATACTGCGAACTCCTTTAAGGGGAACTTTAAGATTTTAAAATTTTAAAAGGATTAAAATTTTATTTTATTACGCTTTCGTCAGCCATCTGCTGACATTATCAGAGTATTTACTCACTCACTCACTCACTTACTTATTTAATTTGATTTTTATGCCACCATTCTCTGAAGACTCAGGGCGGCTTACAATACGTTTATTTTATTTATTTATTTTATTTTATTGAATTTATATACCACCCTACTCCCGAAGGACTCAGGGTGGTGAACAGACAAAGATAAAAATACAGTTTACAAAAGTTAAAAACTCATTAAAAATATATTAAATAATTTGGCCCAAGAACGAATTTAAGGAGTATTAAACTACCATTACTAGAGATCTCTGCCTTTATATGCCATTAATCAATTTAGCCCTTGCCCGTGTAATAGGCCCTTCCAGCCACCTTCCACTTGTAATCAGCTGTGTTTTGTTTTTGCTGTCGTCATGCTGGATGATGGAGGCTTGATTCCTACTGATTCCTCCCTCCTAGCTTGCTTATCAGTGGGGGATGATGTTAGCCTGCCAGTTATTGTGATTTGTTGCCTTGTCTGTGACCTCGTGGTCAACCAGGTTTGTTTCTCATTAATCCTATCTGTTGCAGTTTGAGACAGCCCTGCCGGGTTGCTCCGTGTTTGGTCAGGACCAACCGTGCCTTCACAGGCTGAGTCGGCATGCTCAGAGGTGGAGGGTGGATGCCCTTGGTCTCTGCTCACTGATGGAAAGCCATCTCTGCTCCTTCTGCAGGGTCTCTTCTGGCGTCTCAAAGCCTGGTAGGCTGGTGGCAGCTGTATATGCCTGTTGATAGAATTGCTATTGGAGAACCAGGCTTCCTTTAGTAAGCGTCCTCCTTTAGTTTTATCATGGGCAATAACCTCAACCTCCTGAAAAACAAACGTGTGGCCTTGCTCCTTCATATGTGTCCATATCTGGGAGTGCTGCTCCTTGCATCGGACAGACAGTTCATGTTCGTGTAGTCTGGTCTGTAATCACTTGGCTGTATCCCCTACGTAATTCCCCTACAATTACTGCAATTGATGCGGTAAATTATTGAAGATGTCTCCTCCTTGGATAATGCTTTCTTTGAGCGCATCATTCTCAGTGTTTGGTCCGGCTTATGTGCCACTTTAACTCCATGTGACGAGAGGATGCGTGCAGCAGTTTTGGATACCCCCTGTACATATGGGAGTACCCTCTACACCGCAGTTCCACTGGCACCTTCAGTAGGCCGCCGAACCCTAGGTGTAGCCTAGGATAAAGTCCATTGAGTATCCATTGAGCTTGCAGACCTGATAAAGAATTGCCCGCTCCTTGGCTTTAGCTGCTTAGTAAAATAAGCTTAGTAAAATAAAATTTTAATTCTTTTAAAATTTTAAAATCTTAAAGTTCCGGAGTTCACAGTATGTCTGCTTCTTCTTTTACTAGTATACCTTGTGTGGGGCCACAGAACTATCCAGGGCTGCATGCAGCTCATGGACTGCGAGTTGAACATGCCTGCCTTAAATTGTACAGGAAGAAAATTAAATAACATATAATAAAAGAGTTTCTGTGTAAGTGATGAAGTTACTGCTTCTGCAGAGATATGTTGATTATGCACTCATTACACACTGACTATTATATCTGGAGGTCATACATTCCTCCAAGGAATTAAAAAGCTGTATTCAGTACTCAAGACTGAAACAAGGCAGTTTAAAAGACACCCCACCCCCCAAAAAGCACTATTGGGATAGTGTTGGATAGTGGGATTAAGGAAGGATGTTTCCAAGCTTCTGAGGTTGATTTTGTTTAATGCAGTCCAACCATTCAATTCTGCATTGAAGTTCATCCCATAACACCTTTCATAGGCACTGGATGTGGCAAAGAAGCAAACAAGAAACCTATAATGTCCTTTGATAGGCAGCTGGCACCAACGAATTCCTGCATTGATTTTTTTTGCAGAGTCACATTTGCTTCAATATAAGATGTGAGGAGGAAAAAGACTTTACAGCCGCTTCTCTAACTGACCATGTTTGACCCTCCACTTCCAGCCAGAACTGCAATCAGGAGCCAAAGTGCACTGAAGTTCAATGCCTGAATCAGGGACCACCATGTCACAATGAACAGGATCGCCTTCTTTTGTGAAGAAGCTGAATGCAGGGGCCGGTATCTTATTAAAAAACAAAACAAAATAAAAAGCAGGTAAATGAAACCCATTCTACTATTGGTATATATTACTGGCAATCCTAATTAATGCCTGTATAAATCTGTTAAATCACCCTGTGAATCAGGGGTGGGTTCTACTTACCTTTATTACCAGTTCGCAACGGGAGGGCAGTCGCACACTCACTTTGCTTGCACTTCTGTGCATGCGCAGATTGTCAATTATGACATCTGGGTGGGTGGCGGGACAGAGCCTCCTGCATTTTTACTACCGGTTCTAAAGAACCAGACAAAACCAGGAGCAATCCACCACTGCTGTGAACCCACCAAACCTCTGTTTTGTTACCCATGGAACACCGCTGGACTATTACAAATCTTGGCCCGGAATGGGTTAAGGATGAAACAGAACATGTACTATTTTTAAATATAGTAGTAAATAGTAAAATAGTAAAAATATGAATAAATTGGCATTTTAAATCTTTCAGAGGCATCCTGCCCCTCCCCAAACTAGACTAATTTCCCCAATTGGGGCAGGGCTAGGGCATCCCAAATCCTCAGATTGGACTGGAAGTTGAAATCCCACCCACTTCAATAATATCTAAGAGATTAAATAAAATATTACTGGGCAACCTCTGTCATGGAAAAGCTGCTTGCTTTGCAAAATTTAGATTTCCTTCCCCAAAAGCTCTGCTTTAATACATAGCCAAAAAAAGACCAGCTCTTCAGTGCAATATCTACCTGGCTGCTGATTCCAGTGGCAACATCTCCCACCTTAGTTCCACGGAATTCTCTGATGTGGAGGCTTTCCCCACTAAGCAAGCAGATTTCAATTTTCACCCCTGGAAGAAAATAAAAGAGAGAGAGAAAAGAACTTTTTGTTCAGATTTTATTGCAAAGAACCTTATTCTGTAGAGATTAATATCTTATTATCCTTCTATCCATCCTTGGACTAAACTCCCTTCATCAAACATAAGATGCTCCTCAGCCCAGAGAATACTAGTACAAAAAGTGATAATTAGGCCAGTATTTCCAGCACTGGTGGCTTTAAGGTATGTGGATTTCAAATCACAGCATGATGGCTGGGGAATCCTGGAACTTTGAACTCCAAACATGTTTAAAGTTGGCAAGACTGAGAAATATGGATTTGGACTATGGTTCTACAGCCTTTTACTTAGTGAAGATGAATTTTTAGGCCACGCATAAAATATATAATATAGTTAAGGTATATAAATAACAAAATTCCATTATTTTTTATTATCTTGTGGGGCTGTATTACTAGCTGTCCAGGGCTGCATGCAGATCATGGGTTGGGCACACCTGATTTAGATCACCTGGTCCAAACCCTGGTTAGTGTAAGAATTCAAATGAAAACATCAGGATCTAAAGGAGTTCAAAAGCCACAAATATATTTTGAGCATCTCACTTCATTTCATTAACTTTTGTTGTTGCCATTTGTTAAATTCAGCGGAACATACATATTTTACAATCATTTTGAAAATACAAATGTGCACAATTATTAGGCAAGTGATTATTTTGACCATATCATCATTTTTATGCATATTTTCCACCTCCAAGCTGTATAAACTAGAATGCTTAGTGGATATAAGCATATCAGATGATGTGTTTTTGTGTAATGAGGGAGGGTGTGGCATAAGGAGATCAACACTCTATATCAAAATGTGCATAATTATCAGGCAGCTTTTTTTCCTCTGGCACAATAGCCAAAAGAGATTTAACTGAGTCTGAAAAGTCAAAAATTGTAAAAAGTATTTCAGAGGGATGCAGCATTCTTGAGATTGCTAAGATATTGGGGTGTGATCACAGAACTATCAAACATTTTGTTGCAAATAGTCAACAGGGTCACAAGAAACGTGTTGAGAAAAAAAGATCCAGATGAATTGCCAAAGATTTGAGAAGAATCAAATGTGAAGCTACCAGGAATCCATTATCCTCCAGTGCTGTCATATTCCAGAACTGCAACCTACCTTGAATGCCCAGAAGTACAAGGTATTCAGTGCTCAGGGACATGGCCATGGTAAGGAAGGCTGAAACCCGACCACCACTGAACAAAACACAAAATGAAATGGGAAGACTGGGCCAAGACAGATTTTTCAAAGGTTTTAAAAACTGATGAGAGTGACTCGATGGATCAGATGGATGGGCCCATGACTGGATCAGTAACAGGCACAGAGCTCCGACTCAGCTGACATCTGAGTCGACTTCGACTCAGATGTCAGCAAGGTGGAGGTGGGGCACTGGTATGGGCTGGTATTATGAAAGATGAGCTAGTTGGATCTTTTTGGGTTGAAGATGGACTCAAAATCAACTCTCAAACCTACCGCCAGTTTTTAGAATACAGTTTCTTCAAGCAGTGGTACAGGAAAAAGCCTGCATCTTTCAAGAAGACCATGGTTTTTATGCAGGACAATGTTCCATTGCATGCATCCAAGAACTTCACTGAGTGGCTAGACAGTAAAGGCCTTAAAGATGAAAGAATAGGGAATATTCCCCCCTTCCCTTCCTCACCTGACCTACACTCTATTGAGAATTTGTGGGCCCTTCTTAAACAGGAGACTTACAGTGAAAGAAAACAGTACACCTCTCTGAACAGTGTCTGGGAGGCTGTGGTTGATGCAGCACAAAAAGTTGATCGTCAACAGATCAAGAAACTGACAGACTCCATGAATGGAAGGCTTATGACTGTTACTGAAAAGAAGGGTTGCTATATTGGTCACTATTTTTATGACTTGTCAGAAATGTTTATTTGTCAAATACATTTTGAGTTGTTCGTTTATTATTCTCACTTTAACAGAGGCAAATAAACAAGTGAGATGGGCAAATTTTCATTTTTCATTTGGTTGCATAATTCTGCACACTAATAGTTGCCCAATAATTGTGCATACATAGATATTCTCTCTCATAAATCCATAACTCATGTAGTAACTAATCTTGATTTTTAAAAAATCATATTTGATAAACACCATTAAAAAATAATTTGTGGCTATCATCCTATAACCATGTCTTACCGTTAACATAAGTGGGCAAATCTGTATTCCTGCTACGATTTAGCCAGCTGTTCCAGCTGCTGCTCTGGCCATCTGCTTGGCTATTCCAGGAGTGTACACCTGAACTCATGGTGTCCTTCAGACTGTGGGACATTTTCAATGAACCCTAAAGAATCAAAAAGGAGGAGCAACTGCATTTTTGGGGGGGCTTGGCTGCCAAATGTATCTTTTTGTTACATTCTTTTTTGCATTCCTTTCTTCAATCTGTATTCCCCCCTCCCTTGCCGTAACTCCAAACACACAAACAAACTTCTCAAAAAATGCTAGAGAATAGAAATCTGTACATGGGCTTAAATTTGACACCTAGTATATGGAGAAAAAAGTAAATATGAATACATTCAAGCATGAGAAGTAAGGAATGTATTTTACATGCTAATGTTGCTGAAGAAAAACTATATGTGAGAGACACACAATCAGAGAGAAGAAGACAGTTTTATTTCAGTATGCATGTGTGTTTTGGAATGGTTATGGCTAATGGAACGTCTAACCAACTGTCTCCAAAAAGAGCTGATGTGGTTCCCATCTTCAAAAAAGGAAAAAAAAGCAGACCCAGGAAACTACAGACCAGTCAGCCTAACATCAATACCTGGGAAGATACTGGAAAAGATAATAAAAAAACAGATCTGCCAACACCTAGAAATGAGTAAAGTAATAACTAGCAGTCACCATGGGTTTGTTAAAAAAGATCATGCCAAACCAATCTTATTTTATTCTTCAACGTAGTTACTAAATTAGTAGACCAGTGATATACTGTCAATATAATATACTTAGATTTCAGCAAGGCATTCGACAAAATAGACCACAACCTACTTCTTTGTAAGCTAGAAAAAAGTGGGATAGCTTCACCACCAGATGGATTCGCAACTGGCTAACAAACCGTACTCAACGAGTAGTCCTTAATGGGTCTAAGTCTACATGGAGAGAAGTAAGCAGTGGAGTGCCACAAGGTTCCATCTTAGGCCCAGCACTCTTCAATATCTTCATAAACAATTTAGATGAGGGAATAGAAGGGGAACTTACCAAATTTGTAGATGATACTAAGCTGGCAGGAATAGCTAATGCACTAGAAGATAGGCTCAAGATCCAGATGGATCTTGACAGACTTGAACACTGGGCCCTATCGAAGAAAATGAAACTCAATGTAGAGAAAAGTAAAGTCTTACACTTAGGTAAGAAAAGCCAAAAGCACACATATAAATTGAGGGAAACCAGGCTTAATAGCAGTGACCGTGAGAGGGATCTTGGAGTCTTAGTGGACAACCAGATAAATATGAGCCACAGTGTGCAGTGGCAGCTAAAAAAGCCAATGCTATCCTAAATTGCATTAACAGAGTGATACAATCAAGATCAGGTGAGGTACAAATACCACTCTATAAAGCCCTAGTAAAATCACACCTAGAGTACTGCATTCAGTTTTGGTCACCACACTATAAAAAAGATACCGAGACTCTAGAAAAAGTGCAGAGGAGAGCAACCAGGATGATTAGGGTACTTGAGACTAAAACATATGAAGAAAGGTTACATAAACTGGGCATGGCTCGTCTAGTGAAGAGAAGAGAAGGACCAGAGGAAACATGATAGCAGTGTTCCAATACTTGAGGGCTGCCACAGAGAGGAAGGGGTCAAGCTGTTTTCCAAAGCACTTGAAGCCCAGACAAGGAATAATGGATGGAAACTGACCAAGGAGAGATTCAACCTGGAAATGAGGAGGAACTTTCTGAGTGAGAACAATCAACCAGTGGAACAGCTTGCCTTCAGAAGTTGTGGGAACTTCATCACTTGAGACTTTCAAAAAAAGATTGGACTGCCATTTGTCAGAAATGGTATAGGGTCTCCTGCTTGAGCGGTGTGTGTGTGTGTGTGTGGACTAGATGACCTATAAGGTCCCTTCCAAATCTGTTAATGTAGTAGAAAAAGGTAGGATGTTCATGTTCCTATAAGAGGATTTTCCATTCTGTTAATGTTCATGAAGTTGATCATTTGTCCAAGTTCCATGCCTCAGTACTGAAACGTTCTAAATTGGAAAGATGCACCAGCCAACATTTTCTCATAGGCAGAGAAAGGGGATCTACAAAGAATAGCTCAGCTTGTTTGTAAGATTCTGGGGTAACAGCTCAAAGATTCAGGGATGATGTGATATGAAAGAAAAATGTGAACATTGTCTAGGAATATCTATCCCATTTTATTATAAGATACTATTTACTATATTTAGTTATATTTAGATTCCACTGATTATGGCAGATCATTACATCTTGGCTGAGAGTGAATAACTGGCCAAAATCAATCCAGTTGATTTTACAGTTGAGTGAGGGTTTGAACCCAGTCTCCCTTTCCCAGCCCAACAACATAAAACTACACTGTACTGATGCAATTAAATTGCAGTGAGCAGAGCTTGCATTTTCCAGAAAAGCATAAAGTCCTGGGAATGCTCTGAAGTGAATGGGAAAGAGATGGAAAAGAAATGCAGAAGTTTATGATTATTCATTCAGTGATCATTTTTTTAATATATATATCAAATTTATATACCGCCCTTCTCCCTGGGGACTCAGGGCAGTGTACAGCTGAGTAAAAACATAGATTACAAACATTAAAATACTATTAAAAAGATATATATAAATTTGGCCCCGTAATTAAAAAACTAAGGCACCAAGGTCTTGGATTCTCCTTATCTCTGGCAGCAGCTGGTTCCAGAGGGCAGGTGCCCCCACAGAGAAGGCCCTCCCCCTGGAGGGTCACCAGCCTACATTGTTTGGCTGATGGCACACCGAGGAGGCCCTCTCTGTGAGAGTGCACGGTCGATGGGAGGTCATTGGTAGCAGCAGGCGATCTTGAAGATAACTAGGTCCTATGCCATGGAGGGCTTTAAAGGTGATAACCAACACCTTGAAGCGCACCCGGAAGACCACTGGGAGCCAGTGCAGCTCACGTAGGAGGGGTGTTGTATGGCAGCGCCAAGCAGCTCCCGTAACTACCTGCACGGCCGCATTCTGGACCAGTTGGAGCCTCCAGGTGCCCCTCAAAGGGAGCCCCATGTAGAGAGCGTTACAGTAGTCCAGGCGAGAGGTGACGAGGGCTTGAATGACTGTGCGCAGGGAATCCCGATTAAGAAAGGGCTGCAACTGGCATATCAGGCGAACCAGACAAAAAGTCCCCCTGGCCACAACCGTCAGATGTTCCTCCAAGGACAGCTGCGTATCCAGAAGCACTCCCAGATTGCGAGCCCGCTCCGAGGGGACCAAAGACTCGCCCCCAATAGTCAGAGATGGAGTCATCTAACTATATCGGGATGCCGGGAACACAGCCACTCAGTCTTGGAAGGGTTGAGTTTGAGCCGGTTTCTCCCCATCTAGATCCGCATAGCCTCCAGGCACCGGGACATTACTTCAAAGGCATCGTTGGGGTGGCCAGGGGTGGAGATGTACAGCTGGGTGTCATCAGCCAGAACACAGGAGCAACCCGTCCCGAGCCCTCCAGAGATCATCTACCAACGCGACCAATGCCGTTTCCGTACTGTGCCCAGGCCTGAAACCTGACTGGAACAGATCTAGATAAGACGTTTCCTCCAGGTACAGTCGTGCGACCACACTCTCAGCAACCTTCGCCACAGTTGCTGAGTTTACTGGATGAAGTAAACATGTGCGGCCACATGTTTACTTCGTCCAGTAAACATGTGGCCGCATTAAGTCTCCCCAGAATCCTGTCCACGTCATCAGGGGTCACCGAGTCAAACTCTTCCCAGATAACATTCTCAAGTCTATTTCTCGTCACCCTGCCCGAATCTACCCAGTCAGAGTCCAACTCCCCCCCGGATCTGAGCGATTTTGTCATACAGATATTGTCCGAAATCCTCAGCCCTGCCTTCCGGGGGTCCTCCCGCGTTCCTGGATGAAGCAGGGAGCGGGTCACCCTAAACAGGATGGCCGGATGATTCTCTGATAATGCAATAAGAGCGGAAAAGTAATTAAACTTTGCTGTTTTTATTGCCACTAGGTAGGTCTTAATATGCGACCTTACCAGTGTTCGGTCAGATTCAGTGAGACTGGCCCTCCAACCACTCTCCAGGCATCTTTTCCAGCGCTTCATCTCCCTCAGGTCCTCAGTAAACCAAGGAGCTGCGAGGGATCGGCATCGGGTCAGAGGCCGCAAAGGCACGACTCAATCCAAGGCCCCACCAGCTGCCCAATCCCAGGCAGCTACCAGGTCCTTGGCTGAGTCGTGTGCCAGATCCTCAGGAAATGGCCCAAGCTCCATCTGGAACCTATCAGGATCCATCAGGTGCCTGGGGCGGACCCATCTTATTGGCTCTGCCTCCCTGCAGTGGGGTGTAGCAGGTTTTTTTTTTTAATTAGATTTATATGCCGCCCTTCTTCGAAGGCTCAGGGCAGCTTACAATGCGTTAAGCAATAGCCTTCATCTTTTTGTATATTTTATACGAAGTCATCTTATTGCCCCCACAAACTGAGTCTTCAATTTACCTACTGTATTTTCCAGCGTATAAGACAACTGGGCATATAAGACAACCCCCTACTTTTCCTGTTAAAATATAGGGTTTGGACTATACTCGCCGTATAAGATGACCCCTCTTCCAACGCACACCAAATAAAAATTAAAAAACATCAACTGGCTCATCCACAATGTAAAAGCAGCTGTGCTAGACCCAAAAGGGCCCCTGCAACAAGCAGGAACCTCACACAGCCACAAAAAGCCCAAAAACCCAACTTTCACACTTTACACACACAAAATTCCATCTACAGCTTTGTGAGACTTTGTGCGTTTGTGTAGTTAGAATGAAACACTATAGAAACACACTAAATCTCAGAAAAGTGCACAAATATTTTATTTTATTTTTATTTTTATATTTTTTTGAAAGTTAAATTTAAAACTTCCTAGCCTAAAACTTAAACCTCGCCTTTAAATGGCTAGGTCTAAAAAAGAATAACTAAAAAAACCCTCAATTAACTATTTTTTTTAAAGTTCCCAAAGGGAGAAAAAACTTACCCAATAGAAGAGGGGTCTCCAACCTTGGCAACTTTAAGACTTGTAGACTTCAACTCCCAGAATTCCTTGCCAGCTTTGCTTTGCTGGCTGAGTAATTCTGGGGGTTGAAGTCCACAACTTCCTGCCTGCTTGATTGCAGGCAGGGAGATTTAGTTGCTTGCTGATACAATGGAGTGCAGGCAAGCGAAGCAAGGCAAGCGTTGTGGCTAGCAGCTAAGGTAAGCAAGCTGGAGGGGGGAGGGATTTTGGCTATCAATTAGCAGGCAAAAATTAGCAGCTGGAATCGCCAGAGCCATGTAAAAGGAAATGCGGCGCTAGCCATCCAAGCTTTGGCAATCTCAGCTGAGTTGCCTGTTAATCAGACAGCTGGGGCTCGCCATCACTGGGGGTTGGGGAAGTCGGAGCGTCGGTAACATCCACCTGGATGCCTGGGATGGTGGGGGAAGCTCTGTGCAGCAACCAGCTGGGTCCAGCATTCAGCGGCATGCAGCCTTGACGAGATCGGCACAGCTTCCCGAATCTGAGTTGCCCGCGCTGACTGATGACGCTAGAGGAGTGCCGACAACATTAAGGGGAAGCCATGCCAATCTCCACCTGGATGCCTGGGACGGTGGGGGAAGCTCCGCGCAGCAACCAGCAGGGTCCAGCATTCAGCGGCATGCAGCCTTGACAAGATCAGCATAGCTTCCCCTTAATGTTGTCAGTGCTCTCGTAGCATTATCAGTCAGCGGCAGCAACTCAGATTTGGGTTAGAAATCTCAAGCAATGACTAGCGATGGTAGTAGCTGCTCTTACCGCTTCCGTCAGTCTGTCAAGATAGATATCGTAGGCTTATACTCGGGCGTATAAGACGACCCCCGACTTTTGAAAAGATTTTCCTGTGTTAGAAAGTCATCTTATACCCTGGAAAATACGGTACCTTAGAAAGGATGGAAGGCTGAGTCAACCTTGAGCCTGGTGAGAC
This sequence comes from Coluber constrictor foxii, assembly GCA_038048745.1. Lineage (NCBI taxonomy): Eukaryota > Metazoa > Chordata > Lepidosauria > Squamata > Colubridae > Coluber > Coluber constrictor. The sequence continues at coordinate 81,988,357 of CM075961.1, forward strand.
CCGAACTGGTGCAATTGCAGACAGCTGGATATTAATAACAGGCTTTAGTCTGCTTATTAGCCTGTTGAGCTATCCAAGGTTTGAAGATCCAGGAGCGAGTGATCTGACCATGACAAGGGTTCCCTGTCTATATCCCCTATAACAAGATCACTCAACCACTGGCCAGAGATAAAAATCAAGTCCAGAGTGTGTCCTCCCCCGTGAGTGGGGCCATGAACTAACTGGGTCAGGTCCATTTGAAGTTACAACACTACTGAAAAAAATGTATTTATGACTGTTCCCTGAAGTTATGGCCACTGCAGTATCCTACAGTTAAGTGATCAGAATTTGGATTCTTGGCAGCCTGCCCACACTTATAACCTTCAACTTCCCCCTCCTGCTTATCTCTTGCCCGCCTAACCTTTTGGCCACTTTGCATTGCACTTGGCAGAAGCATCAAAGCAGAGGTTGAAGTAGAGACTCAGGGCCTTCAGCTAACCAGCTACTATTATCCTCTAGATCTTTATTGCAGTCACAGGGATGCAGCTGCCCCTGAGAAATGCTCCCTCAAGCCATAAATCTCAGCTAGCTACCCCAAAACCACAGCACAAGGAATTAATGGCTTTCACTGACCTCCACCCTCCAGGGCCTGCCACACCCAGCTGACCTTTGCCATCTTCCTCCCGCTATTCACAAGATATGCCCTGCCTAACCCTTTACAAAGCAGCTGCTGGCTGCACCGGGCCTTCTTCCCAAGGTCACTTGTAACGTTCTCCAAATCATGTTCCCGGTGCTTGTAATGCTTCAGAAAGCTTTTGAAAATTTTCTTCCAAAGCATTGCAAGAGCTGGGTGTTTGCCATTCTGCAAATAGGTTGCTCGTTCTCAAAGATCTGGTGAAGACCTTAGAAAAAGGTTTCTGAACACTTTCTGAAGCATTGAGAGAACAGGATGCGCTATTTGGAGAGTGGAGCACACAATTTAGAGAATGGAGCAAGCAACCTTGGAAAGAAGGCCTGGCATTGGCAGCAGTTTTCTTGTGAAGGTCCAAGGCAGTCAAGCCTCAGCAGCAGCAGGAGCTGTTAATCAGTGATAGTCAGTAGGATGGTGAAACGTAAGGCAGCAAGGGCAGCTGGGCTGAAGTATACTACGCCATACTGCAGAGCTACGGCTTTCCACCTTGCTGCTGGGGATTCCTGAGATAGATGCTTTGTGCTGTCACTGAGCAAGTTCTTACAGCCCCAGATACATGGCATGCCAAGAAGCTACACTGTATTATTTCTCTCTCCTCCTTCCTGTCACACTGTATTCTAGCATCCCCACCAAGTTTTGTGCAGTCTGCATCAAGCCTCCCTGGGCCTACCTAATCCCCCTGCATTGCCCCCATGCTATAAATCACACTCTCAGAGTGACTCTGCGCTTACAGCTAAAAGCATAAAAACCAATTAAAAATACATCAGTAAAATGGGCACCAAGTAAAAAACAAAGATGAAATACCATATTTTTTGGAGTATAAGATACACCTTTTCCCCCTCTAATAGGGGGTGAAAATTTAGGTGCGTCTTATACACCAAATGTAGCCCTGCCCACCCACCGGGCAGGGCTACATTAGCTTCTGCCAAAGCAAGTCTTCCAGCAAGCAGCAAGACGAAACAGCTCGTTTCAGCTTCAGCACAGCCTAATTAGCACAAGTTGATTGTCCATTGGATGGGCCTCCCGAGTCTCAGCTGTTTTGCTCTCAGCTGTTTTGCATGGACCTCTGCTGCTTGTTGCAAGGAGGTAAATTGCTGGGAGCAGTTTTTTTTCTTGTGCTAATCAAGCTATGCTGAAAATGAAAATGAAAGTAAAGCAGGCTATTTGCTGTTTGCTGCATTGCTGGGAGGCAGAGGCAGATTTCTTTTTCTTGTTTTCCTCACCAAAAAAGGTAGGTGCGTCTTATAGTCCAGAGCATCTTATACTCCCCAAAATACAGTAAGCTAAGGTTTGTGTTCCACATCAATTGGCACAGCCAGGTCTTCATATCCTTCCAAAAGACCTGGAGAGTGGGCATTTGCCACCTCTTTGTAAGAAGAAAATTCCAGAAGGCTGAGGCAATGGCAGAGAAGGTTCCCTTCCTGGACCTTGACAGGTGAAATTCATACCCTTCGTCTGATTGATGTGATCGGGGGATATGTATTTATTTGGGATTCTCTCCACTTCCTGCTTAATGATACACATGCGCACACGCACACACACACATGCGCACACGCACACACACACACAAAGGTCTGGAATTATGATGGCTGCCAGGACTGCCAGTGCTAAGTAATGCAGTCACATGACATCTCACTTTACAACTACACTGCTTGGTAACACAAATTCCAGTCCCAATTGTGGTGGTCAAATCAAGGACTATTTGTCTCTTCTCTGACCCAGAAGATTGGGTGAGCAACTGAGTATATTAGATCAGTCATTCATTTTACTATTTATCTTCTATTATTGGGTGGAGGAAATAAATATGCTTTTCTCAATAGAATCTAGACTGGGGTTCTTTAAAAAAAAACTCAGTTTTCCTTCATAGTATAGACAGGACACAAACTTGAAGCAGGAACACACAGTGAAAGATATGAATGTACATGAGCATTCAAATATGCTCAAATTGTTCTGAACAGGAATTCTTTACAATCCTTCTTGCAGTATTCTGACTTGGACAATCTGCTACAATTTCAAAACAGCAACTATCCATCTTCATGTAAATTACCTTTTCACTAGCATCTGATGCGAGGAAGCTATCCAAGCTGAAGCATGACAATATTTGTTCCTGTTCTTCCAGTGAAAAGGGTTGAGAGAGGCTGTTCAGAATCAGATCTATGGAAACGAGAATGGACTAAAATGAAGACATTGGAGACGGTCCTCTGTTGGCATCCATGATTACCCTAAAATGACCTGGAGTAACCATAATCCCATTCTGGATTCATTATTAAAACAGACAAGGACTCCATTATCTCATCATAACATTTCAAAATATGATTATAGTTTTGATTTTGCTTCCAATAATAAATTAAATGGATCTGCTCTTTTTTATAAATGTATATTATATTTATACTAATTCATGCTTGGCAGTTTTAAAAATATTGGTATGTATTTTTCATTCTTACTATTTTAATTTCTCGTTCTCTAAAATACAGCTTTCTTTCCTCAAAAGTTCAACCCAGTTAAAGCTTAACTATTTATTTTGTCTTTTGCATTTGCAATATACAAATCTGCCAATAAAGGATTATTTAAATTTTAATTTAGTTTATTTATAAACAGAATATTTGTAACTTTGAAAAAATTGAACAATAGATACAGTATTTTGGCATATACTAGAATAAATTTCTGATTCTTCTGAATCCTGCTAGAACAAGTTGTTGAAGATATTATGAGATAACTAAAACGTTAGGTGCTTCAAAATGATTTGGAAGAAGGACTTCAGATTTCATACAAGCATGAGCACAGCACATTTCTACTGTTTAGTAAAGTAGCCACGCTGAAACTTAAAATTAAAAGACATGTTTTAATGAAAAGTAAGAAGGTAATATGCCAAAGCTAAGTGTGAAACACTTCTTCCAAATAATTTTTGAAACACAGAACTATCTTAATAATGAATCCCTTTCACAATTTAAATAAAGGAGTAAAAATGGATTACCAAGTTTATTGACTTATCTAAAGAACATTTTGCTCATGCTAACATTTTTAAACTGAGAATCTAACCCAAGATTTTCAAAAGATCCTTTCATTTCCTGATTCTACTCTTAAATTTAAATATTACATATGCCTACTCTATAAAATGCATACCATCAGAAGCCCCTTGCTACTTTCACACTCCAACATACTCTATTTCTTTCATGGATGCCTGGGTATTTTCAGGTTCCTTTTATTCTGCTACCGTCATTACCCTTTCCTTCTTTTAAACTCACAAGTATTATATGACTGGCTTATTCAACTAAATTAATAACAAACAGGTAGAAATGATATTTACAGTATACAGTACCATTCAGAAAAAACTTATATGATGTGGACAGCTGTACAAAAAGCTTGGAAAAAAGAGAGGTCAGAAAAATAAATTGCAAACAAAGAAGCAGCTTTAATGATAAGAGAGCCAGTTTGGTCTGCTGATTAAAGCATCAGGCTAGAAAACAGGAGATTGTGAGTTCTAGTCCTACAAGCCATGAAAGCCAGTTTGGGCTGGTCACAGTCTCTCACTATCTCTCTCTCCTTCCTTCTCCTATTTTGGGAAAATAGGACAAGGAAGGAGTATTAGATATGTTTGCTGCCTTGAGTTATTTATAAAAACAATAAAGGAAATGAATGAATGAATGAATGAATGAATGAATGAATGAATGAATGAATGAATGAATGAATGAATGAATCCTGTTCCATGATTACCAAACTCCAGCTGCTGAAGGTCGTGGTCAATGCTGGGAGTCCTCCACTCTGTCATGTTGTATTTCCTAGTACTGGCAGATACCAAGAAGGATGGTAGAAGGGAGTCACATGGTGGTAGTAATTCCTTGCACATGTCTGCGTTAATTAACTGCTTTCTCTCAGTCAAATCCTGACATGGCAGCGGAGGTTTAGCGCTTCTAGACACCACCTTTTGGCTATCCGGGAGTTCAGGTATGGATAATAGTAGTTCTGCAAGAATAGCTTTCTGTGTTGACTGCAGGCATCTAGGTTCTCTGTATTCACCACTCCAGGAACTGTTCAGTCCTCCCACTACAAACCAAAAGCATACATGGGAAAATCTATGATAAAAATACCTCAAGAACACTGGGACCCCTGTTCAACCACCAGCACACATTTAACAAGGCAAGATGTCTCCAAAGTTTTAGATGATATAGCTAGACGTTCTTAGTTTTTCTAAATTTCCTGTAGCAATCCATTATGAAGAGGGAAAATATAAATACATTCTATAATAAATATATTCATAAAATGACTACTCTGACATAGTTTTACTTTCTACGGTACAGCAGAATAATGTTTTATTATATTTTCAAACAAAATAAAACCAGAAGGCCATAAATAGTAAATCACTTTTGTCTTTTTGTCAAAAGACATAGCATATCCAGATGGAAATCAGGAGTGAGTTTGACTATTCATCTCAGTCCTGTATCAATCACATCACTAAGATCAGAAAGACTCTTGGAGTTTACAACAATAAAAGCACACTGCTTTCTAAAATACTACCAAAATTGTTGCCAAAAGGAATAACTGGGAAGGCTGTTCCACAGAGTGCAGACCACTGCCATGAGCTAAATCATTTGGTGCTTTTATCAGGGCAAATGCAGGTCTTTGATTTGTAGCCGGAAGCAGTACCGGAATTACTCAACTATAATAGTTCTTATTTGTCAGCTTGAAGGAGTCTTTATCTTGATCTGCTTTATTAACCAGCCACATAGAACGACTGTTTAGTAGCACTCAGTAATACATCATCCTTTTACTCAGTAATACATCATCCTTTTACTAACATGCAACTTCAGAATTTTGCACTCATGTACAAAAAGTGTATGTATGTATGTATGTATGTATGTATGTATGTATGTATTTTATTTATTTATTTATTTATTTATTTATTTATTTATTTATTTATTTATTTATTTATTTATTTATTTATTTATTTATTTATTTTGTCGTATTTTTATGCCCAAGGCACTCTGGGTGGCTTACAACAAAGAATAAAACAATGCGAACAATCCCATTTTAAAAAATGTATCTCTCTCTCTCTCTCTCTCTCTCTGTGTGTATCTGTGTGAGTGTGTGTGTATGTATATCTGTGTGTGTGTGTGTGCATGTTTGTGTGTGTGTTGAAGTTACTAGAAACATTATGTGGACAACAAATAAGCATAATTTTATGTGACCAAAGTAGGAGAAGGATTAGAAGAGCCAGAGAGAAGTAAAACAAAAGAATAGTTTAGAGTCATTATGTAGTCACAAACTAGCTAAATCCAACCCCCTTTGAACCTTATCTAGTTCTAATCAGGTGCTGATTTTATTTGAGAAGAATCCTGTGCGTACGTTTTTAGCAATATATCAGTTAAATTGAACCGTCACGTGTGAACCTGGTTTTCATGCATGACACTAGTGAGAGTAATCAAATTCATTTACAAACAATGCTTGCCCTTTCTTCTTCTAATTTCTTTTACTTTCTTCTAATTTATAGCACACAAGTTACTAAACAAAATCTGACTTCCATATTTTCTCTTACACAACCAAATGTGAAAATGATTCATGGAAGCAATATAAAGAGAAATCTCAGGAACAAAATAAAAGAGCAAGGTTTTGTCAGGGGATTGAGGGAACAGATGCAAGAAGGACGAAATTGCCAGCCAGGTGCATGGTCAGAAAGGCAAAGCACTCTCACCTTGCTTAAGTGCTATGCAGGTTTTCTTCCTTAGCTCTGCTGCAGAAGCTCGTTTTGTAGGGTCTTTCTCAAGGCCAGAGATAATGACTCGAACAGTGGATGGGTGACAGGAGGGGGGAATTTCTCTCAGAGGGGGTAGCTCTTTGGCTATCTGCAATGCAGAGACACAGGAAAATAGATACTGATAAAAAGCAATCAAAAAGCTACAGGCTTATAAATAGCAACTATTTAACAGACAATGACCACTCAATATTCTGGTACAAAAAATATCAATGTGCATACAAATTCTACCAGACACAGACTGTAGACTGACAGGTTGCCTTAAAGGCAATATTCAAAATATTGAGACATTTACAAATAGGGCCAGTGCTATCCAAAGATAATTTGATGTCTGAGATAGACAGAAATTTTGTTTCCTCACTGGACAACATTTTCCCAGCTCTTAACTCCAAGCCTACTATATTTGATCAGAGTGAACTAAGGAGACAAAAATTAGGATCCTTTTAGGCCCAAAGAAAAGGCGGAATAATTATATTCTTTGAGAAACTGAAAAGTTTTACACTACATTTTCAATTGTTTAAAATAATGTTCTTTTGCATTTAGAATAGCCAACTGTAACCTAAATAGTATGTTATACAGCAAAACTTATATAGCAGTAGGTACAATTTACATCTAGCATCCACACTAAACTTCAAATGGAGGTCTTTGTGTAGGAGCTAATTCCTGAAGCTACTCTATACTAAAGATTCAAAGAAAATTGTCTTGCTTTGCATTTTTCTCATCATAGCCATTCAGCTTCTGAATTATCATTTTTATATGCATTGAATACTGTGCTATGTTACAGAACTTAATAAGCTTACTTCATGTTTGTGCTTTACCTTCCATTATATATGCAAATTGATTTACAAAAGATCTCATTGTTCTCATTTGTTTCATGATCCATTTTTACTCTCAAATACACATGAGTAGAAACAACTATTGGAATGAAAGGAATTAAAATGAATGAAAATGCTGCAGATAACAATGCTCATGAATCAAATGAACGTTGGATATTTTTGAATATTACTCTGTAGAGAAATTGTGTGGAGGACATTTTAATGCTTCTTGTGATTTTTTAAATAGGACTTTTTTCCTTTTCCTTCTATTTCTGTCTAATTACTTTTTCCCTTCCCTTCCCTTCCCTCATCTCCATCTGCTTCTGTTGTTTTCTATTTTTCCTTTCATTCTTATATTTAATTTTACATTTTTTGTATTTAGTTCTTTGTGAGGAGTTTGTGAGGGAAAATGATATATGGGGTGCCTAATTCTGAAGGAAACATTTTAAGTTCACGGTCATTTTTCTCTTAAGTAAGTAAGGTATTTGTTAGAAAATGAGTATGTGCCAACTTAGGTCTACATAGAACCTGTGAAAAGGGATGGGTGAAGATGGCATTTAGACTGCAGTTCTGGTCTAATTTACTTGAAGTTGAATTTTAATTAGAACATCCAACACATCAGTAAAACAGTTAGCAATTAAACTATTATGCTACAAAACTAAATTACTAACATGACAGTGTGTCATTCAGCAGGGCTGGTACAATCCATGAACAATCTGCAATGCTGCATCCACCTATTCTCAAACATAATATACTCACAGGTGGAACAATTTTGAAATATTTATAAATTATTGAAGATATTTGTTTGGACTGGATAAGCCGTAGTCACAATCACAACATCATTATAATTCTATATTTCTTAATTGCTTTCTATCAGCGAATCCTCCTGGACTATCAATCCTCCAAAATTATAGACAAAAATGGTTTCAGAACGAATCAGAAACCCCTTTTTATAGACTGCTGTTCATTTTGAATTTATCATTATGATAAGAATCTTACCATTTAACAAATATTGCTGATTTTTTGCTAAAAGGTGCTAGCAAATGGCTTTTGTCATCAAATTAGACAGAACAACTAGACATAGATTATATATTTCGATATAAACTGCAAATTCTAGAGATCTGAAAAACTGAAGTAATCCTGAGGTGGGACTTGTAACTTCTTGAGGTCAATAGTTAATCTAAAATAAGTGCATTGTATTGAATGGTAAACTTTTTGGATTTTAAGCTACCCAACAAAAATATGTATAACAAAAGATACATTTCTTAGAATGGTTGAGAACACTAAGCATTTCATGCAAAATTATGTGTTTTGTCTTTCAGATAAATGAACCAACAATTTACCTATTTACTAATGGGTGACTTACTTTGAGGCACAGAGGATGATTATAGTACTTGATCCAAGGATGGTACCCATTCAGTAGGTGCAGCATCATGCAACAACTACTCCAGATGTCTATCTTGAAATCACAGTGCTTTCCCATTATGATTTCAGGAGCCAAGTGGGTTTCAGTACCCGGGACATAATCCCCTAAAAATGTAATAGAGGAAACTGATTCTTTAGGGTCCTGCTGGGCCTTGTTGCACACAAGAAACCATGCTGAGACATTCTTAAACTAATAAAGGCTAGCCCAAGAGCCCTTCACTGTAGAAGACCAGATACCATGCACAAAAATTAATATTGGAGTATTACAATTGAGAAGAAAGGCAAGGCTTCAGAAAAACCCTAGTTCAGATTCATGCTGTTGGAAACTCTCTGGAAAGAAATATTACTTGGGAAATAGGGGCACCCAAAATGTTTTCAATTCACAAAGTTTCAAGTCTGAAAGAGGTCTTTTAAAGCCAAACAATTAGCCACTTCATTCTCAAAACACTTCTGGAACAGTTGGAACAGCCTGTTCCAAACTTGAAATAGAGAATTTGTAACTTGAACAGTTTTATATTCAAAATCTGTTACAAACTTCTCGAGAAAATTATACTGCAATCTCTGGAACTATTTTACCATGTGAGCGCACTGCAGCTTCAAACAAAGGAAGAGCAAAAAATAAATGGTCGTAAGTACAGAGAGATGTAAGGATATATTGTGCTTGCTACATACATTAATTTACATATGAATAACTTCACCAAAAATCATAATTACTTTAACAACTTTTTTAAAAACAAAAAATATATACTCAGCCTTTTTACCAAGTATTTTCTTGCAAGTGCAGGCTCTGCTTATTTTGGTTGAAAAAGAAATTGACCAACCAGCTTGCTGTCCAAGGCTTACAGTGTAGGCTGAGAGTGGCTAAGACTAAAATCACCAACTGGCTTTTATGTCTAAACTGGGTCTAGAACTCCCAGGCTCCTGGTTTCTAGCTTAGTGCCTTAAATAGTAAACCACTGTACTGGTAAATATCAAACAGCTAATACTTTTTGCAATTCATCTACTAAAAAAGCATACAGGCAATCCTCGGCATAATGGGGCCTGTCATTATAGTGGAAGGTCGGGATGGCATTAAATGAACCATCTCACCTAATGAATTCCCATCCCTGCTCCCCCCAACACATTAGTTAAATGTGGGTTGTTAACTGCAATTATGGTACCTCAGGAAGGGGGAAAGATCCTGGGGGCCTAGTGCAGGCACAAGCCCAGTTGTCTGTAGCCTCTTAAGGCCTCCCCCCACATTGATATCCCACGTTCTACTTCCCATCCTTTGCGGTCCCCACAGTTCCTTGGGTTTCCTCCCTACCCCATCCCTGTCACTGATTGTTCATTTACCTTTTCAAGATCTCCAGAGTTCAAGAGGTTGAGGTAGGGAAGGATGACAGGCTCATCTATTGCTGGGCCATGTGGCAGAATTCCACAACAAGCAGCAGTCGTTTTGTGAGATGCTTGTGAAACTCTTGGCTTTCCTTTCTTCGCTAGCCTTAACCTTCCTTCCCAAGATTATGTTGCTAAAGTGTTTTTGGTTTGTTTGGGTTGGGGGGAAGAACACCAAGGCTTGCAAGATAAAATCCTTTTTGCTTTTGCTTCTTCGCTAGCTTAACCTTCCTTCCCAAGGTATTAGCAGGATCAAAGCAAAGAGGATTTTATCTCTTAGGAAACTTATTTATAAGTTTATATTACCTAGGGTTTTCGACATAATTTTGTTTTTTCTCCATTTTGAGGCAATTTTCTTTTTGGTAAAGTACCCAAAGTAGCTCAATTTGCATAATATATAAAGTTGTTGGGTAAAGATTATGGGCAGAAGATGGTTTGTATATGTTACCATATAACATTTTTAAAAATAGATAATGCCCTAAAAATTATGCTTAAAATATTGAATCAGAGATAAAGATACATCTTCATATCTGATGCTAGAAGACAGTGAGACAGACATATCGAAGTTATTTATTTTCAGGGCTGAGTTGCATATTTAGAACATAAAGGAAAAAGCTATCCAATGCTCATATATCAACAGCCTCTTCAGAACCTTCCATAGGTTACCTGTCATTAAATAGTTCCTTATGCCATCTGGATGAAGTTGAGCTGCATGACCAAAATCACAGAGAACAGCATGGCTTCTGTCACCAGATAAAAGGACATTGTCAGCTGCCAAAAGAAAAATTGCAAGGTTTCAGGCCATCAATATCTATATATAATATTGTAAGAAGACCACCTAGTTCTTCTCTTTAGGTGCTCACCTGACATTTTGACTGTATTACTGAGGACCAGAAGTGTGGATTTACATGATTAAATGTTCCTCCATAGACATTTTAATATGAGAGAAATTAACATCTCAGGCAGAAACCTAAAAAGAGACTCTCTCCCTCATACTTAATTTTCTATATGAAAGGAGGCTGCCAGAACATTCACATAATCTTCTATTGAAGGCAAAGACAAGTTGACTAATTCACATCACCTCATATTTTCTGAAGCTGCAGCAGTTAATGCCATTTTGAGCAAATTCTCTGCTACTTGGAGTTGGCTGTTTAATGATGATCTTACCTTTTACATCTCCATGGAGAATATTGTGGGTGTGGAGGTATTCCAAGGCCTCCAGTGTTTGGCTGAGATAATCAAGAGCTCTGTCCTCAGGTAGGTATCCACACTGCTTAACTAGCTGGCCTAGTGACCCACCTAGAAGGAAAAATTCCCATCACTCAGAGAAAAAGTACATTAGCTTCTTCAGTCAATAGAAAAAATATTATGGCATCATAGTCAAGAAATCTGCAATCGTGGATCATTTAGTTAAAGGACAACAATGTACAAAGAAGATATGGTATCTACAATTTGGAAAGTCCCGGGTCACAAGTGGCCCATGAACTGCAAGTACGTGCCAAAAGGAGGCTTGGAAGGTAAGTAGAACAGCGGGGGGGGGGGATCAACTATCGCGTGCAGTTTAGCTACGCTAGAAAGCAGGAAATCCTGCTTTCTAACAAAGCTAAACCACGTGGCACAGGTGATCGTCGGATCGACCGAACCGGTAGCTTTTTAAACTACCAGTTCAGGCAAACCGGTAGCTAACTACCAGTTCGTCTGAACTGGTAAATTTTTAAACACGTGTTTCATAGTGCATGTTTGGTATGCATTGTGCATGTGTGTGTGCTGCGCGCATTTGGTGCGCATGCGCGACCAGTGAACCGGTAGCAAACCAGTTCAGATTTCACTCCTGATCTAATGGTTGTTTAAACGTTGCAGAAGCAATCCCCTACAAACATAAATTGACTAAATTAAATCCTGCTTCAAATCTAGTCACCCAATTTATTTTTGCCTCTGCGATTCCTTTTTTTTATCACGTTTTTAAAAAAAATTTTAGACAAACACACATACAAACATACAATGTATTTTCTTTGAACAGAGTACTTTTCTGGTTCACAAATTTAAACAATGTTCATTTCAATTAAATTTACAATTTCTATATTTCTTTTTTGCCATATTCATTTCTCATCTATTTTTAAGAACCAATATTACTCTTCATTCTCATCTCTAATCTTAATCAAATTCAGTTTTTTCCCTTCTATCTATATTATACCCCTTCCCCTTTGACATCTATTTGTATATCTATCCTCACATTGGTTAGTTTTATAATATTACAGTTGTTTAATTCTTATAATAATATGCTTATTTTATAACGTACATTTCCTTTGATAATACAAATCCTACATTTTAATATAGATCAGTTAGTTATATAAATATTTTATATATGAATATAAGAATATTCATATGAATATTCCAGTTATTTCCATGCAACCCAATTCCTTACAAATCAATTAATTTTAACTATTTCTGCTTTCAACATAATATACAATTGGATTTCAATTATTACAATTAATCATTTCTACTTTCATCACATTATACAATTAAAGAATTAAAAATACTTCAACTGTTACAGTTTCCCTAATTAACTTTAAGCCACAACTTAATCCTTTCTACTTTCCACCATATACCATTAAAGGTATTTCAATTGTTACAATTTAAACTTATTCATATTTCTTAAAAAAAAGTAAAAAAACCCCAAAGCTTCTCATTATCTAAATTTCAAAGAGACAATACAAATATTCCAATTATTATTCATTTCATTTTTATAATCATATGGTTTTCCATTTTTTTACTACAATTCATATTTCAATTATAGCATCTTTCTCTTTCATTTCTTTTTCTCCCTTCTCATTTTTATTTTTACCTTTTTCTTTCCCCTTTTTTTCTTTTGTACTTTGAAATCTTGAGCTCTCCTCTTTTGCCCTAAATTTCCCATTGTTTCCCATCTCTTTTCTCCTTTTCTTATGTCCCCATTATTTATCCCACTATTTATCCCAGTGTAGTCATTCTGTGTTTCACAAATCTGGACTCTTCTATTTTGCCCTGCATTTCCTGTTGTTTCCCATCCTTTTCCTCTCTTTTTTTCCTTTTTGCCATTAATCGCAGTGTAATCATTTAAGTTTTTTGTGTTCTTTCTATTTCTTCCTTCTCTTCTTTGTCTCTTTCTGCCTTTTCTGTTTTTTCCATTGTTATTCCCAATGTAATCTCTAAAAATCTCCTTTTTGTTATTACGATCCATATATTCAATTAATTTTCCAAAATTAATCTCATTGCCTTATCTTCTTTGTTTTCAGTCTCTGTGTCTTGCTTCTCCATCTTTGTTTCCTTGTCAGCTTGAACATGCTCTCTCTCAGTTTTTGGATCCTCAATTTTCGATTCTCCATGTAGCATCATAATTATTCCTCTTATTTCCACTTTCCACAACAAGTACATCATTTCCATCATTTCTCTAATTTCCTGTGTCATTTTATTCTTTCTGTATTAGTATTGTTCCCGATTTAAAAGTTCTGTTGTTTTCCTTTTTTTCCCCAAAGACAAGCCGCTTGCAGACAAAGCAATCCTCTCCAAAAGTTCTCACTATTATCACTGATATAGTTCTGTTTTCCAAAACAAAGATTCCAAATTGCAATGCTCTTTTTTTTCCTGAAGATGTCTCTCTAGAATCCACAATTCTCTTAATTGTTTAACAGTGTCCATTTTGTATCAATCTTTGTTAACAATCTAACTTCGTTTTTCTTCTTTTTAACTTTAAGGATACCAAATCAGTTTTATAGTCCAGTCCAAATTAAACAATACTTTTCCCCTCTTTTTTTCTCCTTTATTTTATCTTTAGGTATAGAGCACCTGTGTTGCAGGGCTTAATATCCAATTGTCTTTTATTTTTCTTAGTCTTCAACAAGAAAGGATCTATTTATTTTCTTTCTAATCTTTTAGTCAAGTTTCGAGTTATTTTTTCTATTTTCAGTTAATTTTATTCAAAAATCAATTTTCTTTTTGGGTTTTTGTCCCTTTAAATTCCACTTACATCCTCTTTTCTTCCCCCATGCCCGTTAGCCGCTTGTTTTATGCTGGGGGTTTCAGGTTTTAAATTAATTTTGTTGTTGTTGTTATTTCGCCTCTGGGTTGGCTGTCACTCACCCGGCTTCAAAAATGCCATTGCATTCATCGCTCCTGCTCAATACTTATTCCGGTTGCCCCAGCTTCTTAACAGCCGCAATGGCTGCCACCTCTGCCGCTGAATCGGAGATTCCTCTGACCTTCAAGGAACTTGCCTGTTCCTCTTGGTCTTCCGAGGTGCCTCTCCTTCTTCCCCATCCCTACAGGACGGTTCTGGTCCGAAGCCCCCTCGGCAGCCATTCGTCAATCCGGGTTTTCTCAGAGCTCATCAGACTGTCCAATTCCCTGACTGTCTCGTCGGGCTGCTTCTGGTCAAATCAATAGTCTGCAATTCCTATTGTTCATGATATTGCTAATACCATTTTTCTGTTCTTGATCACCTACCTTCCATCAGTTTCATGAAGATAGTAACCCACTGGCCTTCTTTCACTGCTCCATATAATGGGAGAACTTTGGCATGTGTCACTCCAGCACATGTTGACAACTCTTCTGCACGAAAGTGTTCAACTTGTACCTAGAAAGAGAAGTATGAGGTAAAAAGTTCAAACAATATTGGGTTTAAATAGAAAAATAATGGCTTTCACATACAATTTAAATAAACCAAGACCAGCTAGTCCAGTATCTTGTTTCTTCAAATGAATTAAGTATGAGTTGAATGGAGAAAGAAACTCAGGACAAGGGGAAGTTCAGACCACATCTGAAAAAGCAGAAGATGGAGCAAGTTGGAGTATTTGGATTTCTTATCTGTAAGGAAACTGAGAGGCAAACAGACCACTTGGTACCTATACCCACTTGACCTTAATTACAAAGGATCATGACTTTCAGCTGCTTAAATGAAGAAGAGATGAAAATGAGAGGCAGAAAAATGAGATGGAAGAGACAGATCGTAACAAAATTTTATAAAGAAAATTATGGCAACAAATAAAGCTAAAATAGAAGCTGGCAGAAAAAGAAGCAAAACCAAATTAACAATGGATTAAAAAACAAGACAAGTAAGCAATGAGCCAAGAAAACATTTAGGCTCATGATAATTCTAAAATAATTGAGAAAAAGGACTGTGATCTATTGACAGGGGGAAAAAACACTTTGGAAAATGGGAAGTTGAGGAAGAACTTGAATTTCACAAATTCATGGAGATTCCTGAGTCATAAGTATCTACAAAACCCAGTGGGAAAAGTTAATTAGTGTACCGAGAGCTTGATTCATACACATTGTTACAGCAAATTTGTTCTTGCTATCATTTAGTGTGGCAATCACGGTTTGTCTATCAAATGTCTCACTTAATTTCCCTCTAACTCTTCTTCCAGAATCTGAATATCTCAATTTTAGCAATAATAAAAGAGCTGTCATTGCTTCTCCATGTTACCAGATAACTTTCCATAAATTGTTTGCACAAACAAGAATTATGAATCTTCTCTGTGATCTCCCACAACTGTTAACACAAACTAAACAAGCTTACTTCTCTTCCTAGACTAACCCTGTGGTGATCCCCCCACCTCCTTTCCACTCAGTTATAGAGAAAAGCAGTGGACTTAGAAGTGATTGCTTCAATGTGAACCACTTCTCTCTGGGTATTCCCATTCTCCTGAACTAGTGGAGTAACAGTACTTGTATATTGCTAGCTGTGTTGATTAAATGCTCTTCCCACCTGCTTATTCCCAGTGCTTTGACAGTACTTGTGAGAAAAGCACTAATCCAAATGAAAAAACAAAGACACAGCTAGCCCACGTATTTTATCAAGTTTAGTACATGTATTGCTCAGCTCATAAAACACATAATACCGCATTTCATTGCATTTTATCAAACAAACAGTAAGCAGCAATTAGAAATAGCAAATCAACCACAGTAATAAAATGATTGAGAATAGTTATCAGTCCCATATAGTATGTTTATTCCAAGCTAGTTTACTGTCCCAATTTGCAGTAGAAAATGATGTGCCATTGTTGTTTCGCCAGTAATGAAACTAAACTGATCAACATCCCTATGAAAGGGGGCAATTTTACCCATCATCTTAGGCAACAAGATATATTTAATTGGTTTCAAGATTGAACCACTTTGCTCCTTTCAAATCTTATCTCTATTCAACTTCCCAATGAACTGGAAGGAGGGAAGGGTAGAATGGAGTTCTGAGAATTTGTACACAGATAATGAGAGCCTGAAAACCATCAAAGTCACAACTGCAGGTGCTTGAAAAAAAGGTGGACTGTTCCCATAACAAAAGGACATCTCTTAATTGGAAAATATGATCACTCAGGGTGGGGAGAAAGGGAAGTTATTGTTTAACAAGGCAAACATTTGCTTGGGAAAACCAGAGCTGGTTTTGATTCTTCAGTACCAAAATGGTGTATCCAATTAAGTTTTACTTTTGAAAATTCAAAGCTCCCAACAATGTTTACTTGTTTTGGGCACACAATTGACATTTTAGTCTGACAGTTGACATTTGCTCCCATTGAAGCTACATTTTTAACATTTTATTTATTTATTCATTCATTTGTTTGTTTGTTTGTTTGTTTGTTTGAATTTTTATACCTCCCTTTTCCCAGGGGACTCAGGGTGGTGCACAGCCAACAATAAAACACACCTATACACAAAATTTAAAAACAATTAAAAAACATATTAAATAATTTGGCCTCAATATCATTAAAAATAAGACAACCATTAAAATTCATGTTTAGGCCAACCCAGCTTGTTGGAACAATAACATCTTGAGGGCATGGCGAAAGGTGCGTAGGTCAGGGATTATCCGTATCTCCGGGGGCAATTTGTTCCAGAAGGCAGGTGCCCCCACAGAGAAGGCTCTCCCCCGGGGGTCGCCAGTCAACATTGTTTGACTGACGGCACCCTGAAGAGTCCCTATTGGTAGCAGAAGGCGATCTCATAAGTACCCAGGTCCTAAGCCATAGAGCATTTTAAAGATGGTCACCAACACCTTGAATCACACCCAGAAGACCACTGAGAGCCAGTGCAACTCGCACAGGACAGGTGTTACATGGGTGTGCCATGTCACTCCCATAATCACCCGCGCGGCCGCATTCTGGACCAGTTGGAGCCTCCAAGTGCTCTTCAGGGAGAGCCCCATGTAGACAGCATTACAGTAGTCCAGACGAGAAGTGACAAGGGCATGAGTGACCGTGAGCAAGGAGTTCCAGTCCAGAAAGGGGCGCAATTGGTGAATCAGGTGAACCTGGTAAAAAGCCCTCCTGGCCACAGCCGTCACATGATCTTCTAGAGACAACCGCTTATCCAGGAGGACACCCAAGTTGCATTCTGTAACACTGAAATTACAGAAAGCAGAATAACAAAAAAACACAAAGATCCTGGCATAAGCAGGGGTCTTGATAAAGAAATTGATATAAAAATATGACTAGCACCAAAAAAAAGTAAGAAGGAGCAAGGGATTGTGGGGGGCAGAGCAAACAAGAACAGTTTCAATTGAAAAGTGTTTCTTTCTCATGGCTTTCACCTCACATCTCTGCGGCCTGTTGAATAGATAAGACAAACAAACAAGAACAAACCAATATTGTATTTTGATACAGTGATATGTTCCCATTGAAACAAGCTGGGATCTGAAAGCTAACGTGTGCTTTCAGTTCAAAAATAAATTAAACGTATCCTAGTAGTTTTTTGTATGAATGAAGCTAAATATTCTTTTCTAGCTTGTTTTTTTCAACCCAGACATTAAAATACAGTCTGTTTCTAGTTACAGACAAGAAAAAAGCTAAAATGAGAGCTAATTATATATAGTCTGGTAAAACAAACCATCTGTAAAGGAGAATAGCTGCTAAAGAGAAGGAAAATATTAGTCATTAACATGCTGGTTGCTGGTAATTGTTGGATCAGAGAATGAAACAAAGAATGGAAATTCAGAGCAGAGGAAAAAAAGGAATTACAAATAACAGCCTCAGGAATTCTGCACACAGATACATCAGAAAATTTCAGACATCTGAGCTTCCTAACTTGTTAACTTAGCTCCCCCTTGTGTCTTAAACATAATAACAGCATTAAACATAAAAAAGTGCATGATGCATTGCAAGGAGGAAGTCTAGACAGCTGCTGAGGATGCCACCAAAGCACACTATTTGTCACAAAAAGGATTAGACACCTACAAATCAGCTCCAGCCAAAAGCTTAAAGCTACAGCTTTGTCTAATAAAACTGCATAAAAGTTGTGAGTTATGCTCTTAGACCATACTTTGTACTCAAATATAGAGATTGATGGTATTTTTAAGACTAATACTTTAGTTACATCATGAGCTGTTGTGGCTAGAGCCCATTTCATTGGATAAACCACGACTACAACTATATTCTAAAAGAAGTAAGCAAGACAAATCGCCAGGATTCAATGATCAGATTAAAGAAACGTCTATTATTATTAAAATCTGACCCTGTTACAAATTGTACAAATGATTTTTGCCAAGCAAGAAAGCAGCTAAGATCGCCTCAATAGGACAATGTTTTGGCCGCTATACAAGAGTGATTCTTCTCTGGCAGCCTGTTACACCCACAGCCAGCTGGAGATTCCGCTGTTTGGTGTCACCATGGCGACGACTTCTGGCTTAACCTTGAGGATGTGACAAACAAGTTTCAGCACAGCATCACTGCTGCAACTGCTCCAGCCTTCAGCAGTTCCACTGAAAAGGGAAGCAACTTTCATTTCCTCTTTTTGATGCTGCTTTCCCTCCCTTGGAGGCAACAGATTTGCATAATGTACCACTGTACCTTTTTGGCTGCGCACTGAAAGCCGGTCTGTTTGTCCTCCATTTTGTACACTTCTCCAAAAGACCCTGTGCCGAGCAAACCTTGATATTTAGTCCAGTGAACCTCTTCTCGGTACTCATAATCAACTGCTTTAAGTTTCTGCAGATTAACAACCAGGAAACAAAAAAGAAAAAGAGTCCTTGAAAAGAGGATGAATTAACTGACTGTGCCAAAATTATTGTCAAGGACAGGAGAAAAAAAACATTTCAGAACTTGCCTTTTAAAGCCAAATTATTCTGCCATTAGTTCACATGTTTATTGATTCTTCTCTATCCTTGAGCCTTAGAAATTTAGTTTAAACAGAACAAAGATGCATCACAAAATGAGATCCATAAACAGGGAGTGACAAAGTGACATAAATTCAGGAGACACCCCAGTTATTTTAAAGGGCAACAAGGAACAGATCTTCCACAGGAAGAAATCCTCTCTGTATCCCTTCCATCTTTGATTCTGTGAGAAACCTAGGATTTGTATTAGCAGATTCATGCAATAAAAATTTATAATAAATGCTTGTCTTATATGGAAACATTTTAAACTCTTCCAATTAACTGTTTCTATGAATAATTTACTTTAAAAAAAATAAATGCACATAGGAAATGCTCTTTAAACATCATGACCATCAAAAATATACCAAGTTACAGCATCATGTTCACAAAGCTTAACAACATAGAAGAACAAGAGTCTTCCTCATCGTATACACAATGGTAACTGGGACTCAAGGACATTCTTATTGCTATATTACTCACACATTATAGCTTCATAGGGTTATAATCATGAATTCATGTAATACTTTCTAACATTACTGAAACTAGTGATCATCTCCTTTTCTATTGGCAATAAATTTCATGGGGGAAAAAATCACAAATGCTATGTCATGATATACTTTTTCCTGCCTGTCCAGAATCTGGAACCAGTCTATCTACCCAAATGTCCAACTTTATTATTGGGAGCCAAATATTAAACCATAGTTTGTTGAATAAAAATTCTCTAGTTCTCATATAAACCTTAAAAACAACATCTGCATTTCAATACCAAAACCAAATGAAGCCATTACGGCATGTTGTGTGAATCACCAATGACTGTGTCTACTGTGGATTGTTGAGTAAGTCACAATAGGATGGATTTATATATGCTAAATGATAAACAACGAGTTTATAAAGAACTGCAACTTTGTTCACACATCATATTATAGTAAATCAAAAGCAAACACATTAAGGTATAAAAGAGTGAACTCAGAATTTCTTCTGGTAATATTCAAACATGAACAAGTAGGATGTAAACACAGGGTCAATCAAAATGGACTCAAATGTCTATACACCAATGCACAGAGTATGAAGAATAAACAGGATGAATTAGAAATTCAAGTAAATGAGGGCAGGTTGCCCTTACGGAAACTTGGTAGGATGAAACCCACAAGTGGAACATAGAGCTAGAGGGATTTAAATTATTTAAAAGAAATAGACCAAATAAAAGAGGAGTTTGCACTAAATATAAGAAATAATTATATCTCTAAAGAAATAGAGCACAACAATGATGAAAATTATCTTGAATGCATTTGGGTCAATATTAAAGGGTTAGGGTTAGGGTTACAAAAACAAATTGAAAAACAAAAAGGACAAGTATAAAAAGTGGAAAGAGGGACACATAACTAAAGCAGAATATCAGCAAGTAACCCGAGCCTGTAAAGATTAAGTGAGGAAAGTGAAGGTTCACAATGAACAAGGGCTTGCAACAAAAGTAAAAAAATAGCTTCTTCCAACATGTTAAAAACAAGAAAAAAGTCAAGGAAACAATTGGCCCATTGCTGGGAGAAAGTGGCAAGAAGGTGACAAGCAACAGGAAGAAAGCAGAACTACTTAACTCGTTTTTTGCATCTGTCTTTATACAAGGGTAAAAACCAGTCCAACCAATCAAAAACAGCACCACAAAAAACAGATTAGGCACACAAGTTAAAATAGGAAAGAAAATGGTAAGGGAGCACCTGTTTACCCTAGACGGGTTCAAATCACCAGGGCTAGATGGATTACACCCCAAAGTTCTGAAGGAACTAGCAGATGAGATCTCAGAACCACTAACTATATCTTTCAAAGACCCTGGAGCACCGGGGAACTGCCAGAAGACTGGAGAAGAGCTGATGTAGTTCCCATCTTCAAAAAAGGGAAAAAAATAGATCTAGGAAACCACAGACCTATCAGCCTGACCTCAATACCAGGGAAGATTCTGGAAAAGATAATCAAGCAACGAATCAGCAAACACCTAGAAGCAAACAAAGTAATGACTAAAGCCAACATGGGTTTGTCAAAAACAGATCATGCCAGAGTAATATTATTGCATTCTTTGAAAAATGGACAGAATTAGTGGACCAGAGGAATGCTGGCAATATTATTTACTTGGACTTCAGTAAGACATTTGATAAAGAAGACCATAACCTACTACTAGATAAAGTAGAAAATTGTGGGTTAGACAGCATCAGCACCAGATGAATTTGTAACTGGCTGACCAACTGCACTCAACCTGTAGTCCTCAATGGAACTGCATCTACATGGAGGGACGTATGCAATGGAGTACTGCAAGGCTCTGTTTTACCCCAATACTCTTCAACATCTTCATCAATGATTTAGACGAGGGGATAGATGGAGAACTAATCAAATTTGCAGATGAGTTCCAAGCTGGCAGGAATAGCCAACACTCCAGAAGATAGGCTTAAGATACAAAAGGATCTTCACAGACTTGAACTTTGGGCACTATCTAACAAAATGAAATTCAATGGTGAAAAAAGGTTCTACATTTAGGCAAGAAAAACAAAATGCACAGGTACAGTATATATAATACCTTGCTCAATAGTAGTAATTGTGAAAGGGATCTTGGAGTCCTAGTGGACAACCATTTAAATATGATCTAGCAGTGTGCAGCAGCTGCCAAAAAAGCCAATATAGTTCTAGGCTGCATTGACAGGGGGATAGAATCAATATAATGTGAAGTATTAATACCACTTTATAATGTCTTTGTAAGGCCACATTTGGAATACTTCATCCAGTTTTGGTTGCCACGATGTAAAAAAGATGTTAAGACTCTAGAAGAGAGTGCAGAGAAGAGTAACAAAGATGATTAGGGGACTGGAGGCTAAAAATATGAAGAATGGTTGCAGGAACTGGGTATGTCTAGATTAATGAAAAGAAGGACTAGGGGAAACATGATAGCAGTGTTCCAATATCTCATGGGCTGCCACAAAGAAGAGGGAGTCAAGCTATTCTCCAAAGCACTTTAGGGGAAGACAAGAAGCAATGGGTAGAAGATGATCAAGGAGAGACACAACTTGGAACTGAGGAGAAATTTCCTGACGGGTAGAACAATTAATCAGTGAAACAACTTGCCTCAGAAGTTGTGAATGCTTCAACACTGGAAGTTCTATTAAGGATGGGATGGATAAAATGTTTCTATTCAAAGGAGGATCCTACTACCACCCATATGAATTCATTTATTGAAAATAACTTAAAAGTTCATTAAAATGATCTTTCAAGTTATTTTCAATAAATGAAGTTCATTAAAATGAACTTTCACTCTAAGATCATAACAGTCATTCCTTTGTTATACCGCACAAGACATAAGAAATAGATAATTGAATCTGTTCGTTAAAAGCTCATTTGCTTTAGAAAGTTAGCTCATTGGAGAGGAAAATTGCAGTCTCATACTTTCTTTCTATGCCAGATTTTTAGTACTTTTCCCACTTAAGGAAATATAAAAAGATCCAAGCCCCTGGCCCCATGCAGGTTCAAATATTTTAATTCAAATAACCTGTTGTGTAATACTTTTAATTTTATATTTTGTCTTTGACCAAACTGTTTATAGGAATATGGCTCCAGGTGATTATCCCCATCTTTACTTTGCATAATCTGTCAAAAAGTTGGTACCCTGTTAACAGTTTTCAAAAGCTCACCTCTGTAAGCAACACGCCTTCATTTTCATTGACTTCCTGTAGGCATACTTTTGAACTTGATCCATCTTTCCAAGTCTTGGCCAAACAAGCTAGGTTTCTTGGTTTTCCAAGAATAACATTTCCCTTCAATGCATCTACTAGAAATTCATCCATAGAAAAAGTATCGGAAGTGTTTTTTGCAGACTGATGACATTTGGAAAAGCTAGGTGCCAGATTCAAATCTGAAAGGTAACATTCATCATCTACATTTGAAAGATCATCAAAAATATAAGTCTTCAGAGGGCCAGGTTTCAAAGCAGGAAGCAAATAGCTATGGCCATACAAATAAGGAGGAAATTTGTTTGAAGGAGTGGGATGCACAATCTCCAACTGAGAGCCCAAATTGTCCTGTGTATAGGATTTCCAAACATGACTCAAGCACTGAGCAGGGCTGATCAACTTGTGTAACTCTAGCTTTGCTTGGTTCTTTATCATGTGTAACTTGCTAGTAGATAAAACTTGGCTTGGTTTCTCAAAGGAACTGAAATCAGAATCAATATCTTTACATAGTTCTGAATGCCATGAAGTGATATTGAAGACGGTGCCCAAATGAGAGTCATCTTCCTGGAAGAAAAATGAACTAGTTAGCTACCCAGGAAAGCTAACCAATAGGATTGCACTCTAAACCCCACCAATAAATAGGAAAACTATTTTCTCAATTGTCAGATTCCAATTAGTTAAAAGCAAAATAACTAAAAACTGGGAACCAGGGACATGAATTTCTAACATTTCAGAGGAATGATTTTACATGGAATTTATCTATAAATAAATTTGAACCAATATTACAGATAACTCTATCACTATCAAAAAGCAACCAAGAAATATCTTTGAAACTCTTCTAAATCTGAAGAAAGGAAGGATGGTGGAAAATTGCCTAATTTGGGCCTAATTTGCTAAGGCTTCCTGGGCTTTGTCATCATGTGATAGCCAAACAGATTTGCTTATTGGACAAATTTATGAATTATCTTCAGAATTTAGAGGCAAGGTGGTTGCTTATGTACTAATGGGGTACAGAATATGCTTCATGATAAACAAATCTCCATAGTTAACAACTTATTGAATTAGGGAAAAGATTTGAGTGCTTTTGAAATAAATGGAGGCAAGGTGGTTGCTTATCAGATGTACTAATGGGATACAGAATATGCTTCATGATAAACAAATCTCCATAGTTAACAACTTATTGAATTAGGGAAAAGATTTGAGTGCTTTTGAAATAAATGAGTAGAATAAAAGTATCATAAATAAAAATATTTACATATTTATCCACTTTAGTATGCTGGATCTCAATTTCAATATTGCCTGAGATCAATGGAAGTTAAAGTCCTAAATGTTTCAAAGAGGGTAAATTATAAAAAAGTGGTCTAAGATCATACTGCTAAGCTATCATTAGTGATCTCTGTCCTCTTTTCTATTGTCATCATATATGTCATCTAATGTAGATTGTAATTTTAAAATTTTCCCCCAAAATTGTTCAGAATCTTCTTGTTTTGTAACACATTTTGCAATAGGACAGATTTCATAAAGGTGAAAAATAGTATCTGAGCTGTTGCTCATTTTTACATTGTTAAACTACAAACACATATATGCCTCTGAGAAAGAAAACAGGCATGCTAAGGTTAAGTTCCATTATGGCCATCATTAATACGATATTCAAGCATGATTTGAAGCAGTATAGAATATGCTTTACCTGCACAGGTATGGGTACACAACTCTCCTGCTCCGGAGTCCTTGGCTTTTGACTTAGGGAGGATGCTCTTTTTGATGTTTTAATGGTGGACTTTCTCTTTCGCTGTTTCTTCCGGGATTTGCCGCGATGTAAGGCCTTCCAGGAAGCTGGAGCCATTTTTCCTTCGGTTGCATGAGCCACATTATTGGGGATTTGATCAAGGCTGCAAGACCGGCTGACAGAAAGTAGTATTACTGATATATACTTTACTTTATACTTTAGCTTAACCCACAAAAACCACAGCCATTTAGCAGATCTGAAAACTACACACTAAGATCTTGAGAACATTTGGAATGATCATAATAAGTAAGTTCTCAAACTAAAGAATGAATACATTTGTGAAAAATGCTCTTTTTAATCTTATAATATCCTTCATTTTCAATTTCCAATAAAATATACCTATAAATATATTTTTAAAACATACATTGAAGCACTATACACACATATTTTATCAGATGTTTCCTTGTCAATAATATTTTAATATGAGTGTCAAAAGTGAGCCAAAGTATTTATCTTTATGAGAATGAAAGCAATGCCATGCCATGCCGGGCACCAAATTTGAAATGTTGAAAAATTCATTGTATGAACTTTACTGGTTAGACTTCCTGATATTTTAGGGTGATGAGGGCAAAGAGGCAAATTTAGACATAACAGAAAAAAAAATAACTGTGAATAACAAGAAACAAAATACATGGGGTGGGGGCAGAGGTGAAATGCTCCTGGTTTGGACCAGATCACCTGATCCAGTAGCGATGACAGTGGGTGGTTCAGAGAACTGATAGCAAAAATCTGTCCACCCCCCCATGCCCAGCTGAGCCACGCAATCATCAGAAAAGGCTCTGACAATCCCAGCTGAATTGCCTGATCGTCAGAGGCTTTTTTTTTAACTTTTAAAAGCATTTTTTCTTCATACAAAATAAATGCTTTAAAAAGTAAAAAAAAAGCCTCTGACAATCAGGCAATTCAGCTGGGATTGTCAGAGCCTTTTAAAAGCATTTTTTAAACAACCTCTTCGACCAAAGAGAAAAAATGCTTTTAAAAGTTAAAAAAAAAAGACCACGCCTTCCCAGTCACATTACTAGTACCACCAAGCCACGCCCACAGAACCGATAGTAACAAATTTTACGTTTCACCACTGGGGCTGTCCTAGAAACATTTTATTTTGTTGGCATTATTGTTTTATGTCACAATCAAAATATATTATTTTTTCAAAGTATAAAACCTAAGAAGGAGTCCTGTAATGGCTCATTTTCATACATAATATTGATTATTTCCTCATCTTTCCCTTCTTTTTAAAAACATTCATTCTAAACTTTTATAATTACAGAATAATTTACTTGAATGTTGCTTATAAAATTTAGCTTTGGCACTCCACTCTTGCTGAAAATCTGCAAGACCACTCTGTAATTATCCCAGAGCAATTAAGACCTTACATAAATCATGCTATATCTGCAATGGTATACAATGTGTCTTACCAAGAATATATACTTGCCAAGTCCTGACAATCTCCAAAGAACAATTTCAAAGATAGCATTTTAAATAAAAATTTCTGTCATGTAACTTAGAAAATTATGAATTATGAAACTTGCTAATTCTAGCACAATGGTTTGGATACCAGTCTATGATAAAAAGTGAAATTAAGAGGAATACAATGGCCTCTGCTGAATTGGGTGCAGGAATCAAAGCAGGCAAGATTGCAGTCATCAAAATATGGTTGAAGATTGACTGCCCTTGACTATTTTGATCCTCCTCCGGGCCCCCAATGTTGATATGGATATGGAATACTCTTTACAACATGATGATTCAAAGGATCCTCCTCTTTTTATGCTAGAGGGATAAGGAAAATGGAAGAGTGTTGTGATTTTACATTTTAGGAAGGAGAATTTACCTATATCGTTTTGTGTGAGCAATAAAAGATCTCTCTGAACAAGTGGGACTGAACTCCTGGCTTATTTCACCTGAAAAAAGTTAAAAGAAAAAGAAGTTCAAATATGCCATAATGAAGCAAGAAATATCAAAATTACATAAATTGACAGTTTGTAGTCTATGTTTTTACTTGGCTGTACACCGCCCTCGGTCCCTATATACCGAGAAGGCGGTATATAAGTTTGAAAATAAATAAATAAATAAAGTTAATATTCAGGAAGCACTTCTTCCTTAATCCTTAATATGGTATCCAACTGAATGTCCTTATTAAGACTGAAAATCTATTAGAAGGCTATCAATATTTTTCCAAAACAGAAAGTTATACTTCCATATACATTCCCTCCCTCCATCCCTCCTCCCTCCCCTGCCCTCTCTCTCTCACACACAACTTTAGCTTCTCTTCCTTTCATTAATATATCATTTTCCACTTACATTCTGCCTGGGCAATGATGGATATTGAGGCTAAGCTCCCTTGTCCGCTGTCTTCCTTGGCAGTTCCTTTAGCAATCACATCATTCAGGATCTTCCATGATTCATGGAATATCTTTTTGTCTGGCTCCTCTACTTTGCAAACGCTGCTTTTCTTTTCACTCGCTACTTCTTCTGGCCCTTTGCCCTTTAGAAGATCCTTTGGAGATGCAGTAGCTGGATCTGTATGGTCCTGGCAAGCTATTTCCATTACTGCCATCTCTTATTTTTGGTATGTTACTAAAAGACAAAGCCCAAGGAAAAAAACATTAGATGCCCATTTTTAAGCATTTATTCTGATAAAGCTTGTGGGTATTGATGTTTATTCTTTCTATATTAGACAATGAAAAGTGTTTTTTCTTGAAGAAAACATATTATCCTGTAGCAGAAAACAAAACACAGTATTTAAGTGGCTAGTTAGAAAACCCAAATAATCTTTTACAACACCCTTTAAAATCCCCCCAAAAATATATGGAATTGTTGCAAAATATTGTAGTATATCCTTGGCAGAGCTACAGTGATCTCCAAAATGAGATTGTTTTATGCTTTATAAAGAGAAGAAAGTATTCAGTTTATTATTTAAATCAATTGTATCCCATGCTTCATCCAAAAAGATCCCAGAGGAGTATAAGCACAATTAGTGAGTGAGAATTTATAGAACTTCTCCTCTGATTTAATGAAGTAAGAAAAAAAGTTACATGTTCTAAATGTTATCAGCAAGCATTTATGCAAACATCCTGCAATTATCACAAATGTTTTCTTTCCTTTTTTAAAATAAGGATAACATAAAATAATCCTTTTCTGTTTGATAAACTATACTTACATTGTACATTACTTTGAGAATAGAAGTCTTTAAAGACACAACCTCACATACACCTATATTTTGCATCCTTATTGAAAATGTATTTATAATCTGTGTTTATCATTCATAATTCTATAGTTGCCCAATTTCTCAAAGATAGACAGCATACAAACTGAAAACCACAGAAAGAACAATTATCAGGCAATGGGAAGATGGTTATTCATGCAGCAGACATAAGAACATCTAAGAGCCCATAAGCAGCCCAATCCCGAACCTTGGGAAAGAGCTAAGCCATATTTAAAGGACAGCAGGCTTGCACTTGTGCTAATCAAAGCATAAGGGATGATGAGAAGAACTTCCCAATCCAAGAACAGAGGCAATTGATGTACAAGATGAATCTGTGAGCTTTGAGCAGGAGTCCAGGAAGAATCTCAAATTGTGTATCAGTTTCATCTGGGGAAATGTAACCTTATTTAGAATTA
The DNA here is from genome assembly GCA_038048745.1 of Coluber constrictor foxii. Classification (NCBI taxonomy): domain Eukaryota; kingdom Metazoa; phylum Chordata; class Lepidosauria; order Squamata; family Colubridae; genus Coluber; species Coluber constrictor. The sequence continues at coordinate 82,016,628 of CM075961.1, forward strand.
GAGATGCAAAGTTTCCAGAACTGGAAATCCATATCCCTATCCATATTTACTTTGTCTTGCTAGGATTGAGCTTCAATCTGTTTCCCCTATCCATTGCCCTACAACCTCCAAACACTGATTCAAATCTTTTATGATATATGTTGGTGGTCCAGAGCTTAAGATGCACATGATACTGAGTTAAATAATCAGCATACCAATTATACCTGACCCATATAATAACCACACACAGGGCCCTCAACAAGCAAGCAACAAGATCCACTTGTGAAGGATCCAAGTCAGCCACTTTATTGTGTTCTACCTTTATTCAAGAAAGCTTCCAAATTTTTTCCCTTCTCTTGGGAACAATGGGATAAGATTCCATGGAATTTAGGGGTGGTGGTGTCAGGCTTAGGCTCTTGCAACTGAACAAGGACGCAAGGCTTGTTCCCCACTTGACATCCTTTCCCTGCCTGACTGGGAGAATTCCTCTCAACCCACCCATTTTTAACTATATCAATTAGTTAAATTTCTCTAAATTTCTTTCTTTGACAGCTAAGTGATAGTGGGCTTCTCCCTCTCTTATCCCTCCAAGTTCATTCACGCATTCCTTTACCAGTCCTGAAGCACTCAACAAATCAGGGACTTTAGGCTCAATCTCAACTCTCTATCTGTACTATTTAGAACTGCCACAGGGAAAATCAAATCACTGCAATGCCATACCTCTCATTCCCAATTCCTATTGTCGATGACAAAAGATACCATGACTGATAGTATCAAAGGTAGGTGAGAGATCAAGGACAGCCACCATCCCATTCTCAGCCATACCAATGCCAGCTCTATGCTTTGGCTGTAACTTGACTGTAAGGATCCAAATAATCCATTTTCTCCTGGGCATCTGAAGCTGCAGCATGATAACCTTTTCAACAATTTCTCTCAGAAATAAAAGGCTGAAAACTGGGCAAAGGTTGACACAAACTCCAGTGATAGTTTCTTAAGAAGATATTGTTTCTTGTAAAGGCATGGGGAACCACTACTCTAGGATGAGTTCACCACCACATGGTTCCAACTTTTATCATCTCTCTGGAGATCTTAACCAAATAGGAAGGGTATGAATCTAACAGTGGAAAGTTAACAGATCCAAGGATCCTATTCATTTCCATAGAAGCAAGATTATGCCAAAGTTGCTTCAACTGCACCAACCCAGTCAGAGTACAACTCAAAAGAATCCAAGTGATTGAATATTCTTCACAATGGCCCTATAGATATTCCTAGTACTAATCTCTCCGAGCAGAGAACAGAATATTTTAAAAAGAGCCAATTGCAGTCCCTAATATAGCTTCTTACATATTATTAGTCAAATTCACTTTACTACTTGCTCCAACAGTGCTCTAAGCTTTTGTTATTTAATTTTCCAGAGCATCTCAGAAAACTAGAGAGTCACTTGGGATCAAAATCACCTCTCTCTCAATTAGAGAGTTGCCTGGGAATAAGAAAGATCATAAGAGGCAAACCCTTCTAAGATGCTCATCACATGCCCACTTCAGGAAAAAACCCAAGCACCCTCTAAAACCTATCAGAATCCAGTAGTGAAAGTCAGACAATCTCCTTATGGGGAACAGGGGGAGAAAAAGTACCAGCAGACTGAAGAGCAACCAGAGAGTGATCTGATTGTAACAAAAGACTGATGGTAATGTCTCCATCCTCAGATCATGGTACAATGTTTATGAGACAAAAAAAAACAAATCTAAAGTGTGATCACCTGTATGTCTCAAGAAACCTGGATCTGATCCACTGTTGTCATTGTAGCATGAATTCTTGAGCCACTACAGATTCTACATCACACAAACCTAGCAGTGGAGTCAAACAGCTCAGGTAAGATGTTTTTGCAGAACATAGGGGCTAGCAGGATAACAAATGTGCAGGTAGATTTTTTTTAAAAAAAAAACAATGAATTATATACACTGCAGTCAAAAAAATTCTGGGCAATTTAAAATACAGCTACTAAATGACTCCACAAATAAATAATCATGGTACAATTAAATAACCTTAAAAAAACAGTTTTCTAGCCACATTATAAGGGGTAGAATATGATTTCACTCCTACCCAAGAATTAGGTTTGCAGCTTAGAACTACTCTTGAATGGAATTGGCTGTTAAGCAGCTGCTGTAGTCAGAAATGGCTCAGCGTTGGCTAGTCTTCAGAGTCTCTCTAGAGAAAGCAGATTGTGCTGACACTGTGAGACATTACTAGATTTTCTATTCTGCCCCTACTAAAATGGAAGCATCATTTTTATATTGACTGGGCTGACTTTTCATTTTCTTTTTTTATGTTTACCCCCCTACCCACCCAAAAAGAAAAAAAGCATTTCACAAAAAATTTTCTATCTCTCTTTTGCACTGTTTTACCCATTTTATATTCAAATAAATCAGTTGTACATAAAATATGGATGTCTGTATAGCAGTTTTACTGAGTAACGTGAAGCATACATTTACCTGACAATAGGAAAAATTTAGGAAATTAGGAATCAAAATTGGAACATACAAACTAAATTTCTGCAGAGTCCACTAATTAGAATTCCCTGCTATAAATGCTTACTTAATTATCACTTTTTGGACTATTATGTAACTGGCATTCAATCTGTTGCCAAGTACAAGGTATTCAAGGCCAAATAAATTTGTCTTACAGATTTTTACAGAGATGCATTAAACCAAAATAAGGAAAGCAACTTTTCAGCAGTATCAAGCCCATAACAAAGTTCCTTTCAAAAGAGATTAAAAGTAACTGGGAATAAGATTAAATGTCAATGTATTCATTTTTATACTATTTGATATTCACAAACACAAACATTTGAGTTTCAATATTTCTCTTTTTTTTTTTGGTGGAATCTTTTTTGTTAAGTAATTAGGAAATATTTGTGACAATAAAAAGGAAGGTTAAAAATCTCTTACTTATACATATTATAAAATAATGAACTAGGAAGACATGGCTTTTTAAGATTCAACTACAGCTAAATGGGCCTGCCTAAGTGCTCAGGCTACAGAATCTTTGTATGGAAAGGATCTTCTTTCTGTTTTGCAAGGCTAGATGCCAAGAAAGAAACTTTGCTTCTCCTTTGATCATGGCATCTTGAAACTTTCTGGAAGCCAGAAACCTTGGACTTTAAACTCTGCTGGGGTGAGGCATGCAAGGTAAAGTTTCCTGCCACCTAGGCGAGGTAGATGAGAAATTGTTTCCTGTATTTGAAAGAAGCGTTAACGAGATCTCTAGAAATATTGGCTAGCCAGGAAGGGTTGGGCTGCATCTGAAACTCATTTTAAGGAGTTTGCCTAGCACAGTGATGGCAAACCTTTTCTGCACCAAGTGCTGAAAAGGGAGGGAGTGTGCACGCACGTTGCGCATGCTCATCAGGGCCACAACCCAGAAGAGGAGCTTCCCCGGGGGCATGCGCGCACCGGGAAATGGGCTTCCAGTTTCCAGCGAGCACATGTACATCGGCCAGTTGGTCTTCTGGTTTGTGGCGTGCACGCGCACGTGACAATCAGCTGGCCAGCACGAATGCTGCAAACTGGAAGACCAGCTCTTCCAGTTTTCAGCACTACCATACATGTGAAGGCTAGCTTATCATTGTGCGCACGTGCACCAGAAACCCGAAGAGGAATGGGCAATGCAGCACATGCCAGGCGACATGGCTCTGTGTGCCACTTTGGGCACATGTACCATAGGTTCGCCATCACAAGCCTAGGATATATGCTTCATTTCCCTTTTATTTTCTTCCATGAGATGTCCCCCCCTCCCCCGCCAAATAATGAGCCTTGGTGGAGCAGTGGACTAAAGCGCTGTTAAATAGCACTTAGCTGCCAGGTGCCTGCAATTACTGCAAGTTCGAATCTCACCAGGCTCAAGATTGACTCAGCCTTTCATCCTTCCGAGGTAGGTAAAATGAGGACCCAGATTGTGGGGGCAATAAGATGACTTTGTATAAAAAGGAACACCGCTTGGGGAGGGCCGAAAGCCCTACTAAGCAGGTGTATACAAAAGTATGAAGGCTATTGCTTAACGCATTGTAAGCCACCCTGAGTCTCCGGAGAAGGGAGGCATATAAATCGAACCAATAAATATATAAAAATGCTTCTATTTGTTTTAGGCTATTTTCCATAAAGCTGTTTTGTTTTTAAATAGATGTCACATGCTACATATAAATCCTGAGTCTTTTCCAAGAACTCTTATATCTTATGTGGTCCTCCTTTTGTAAATACAGCTGCCCACGCAGAGGGAAGTGCCTAACATTAAAAGATATGAAATCAATTGTTTATTATTTGTCTTAGAATCGCAGGCAATGAGCACAGATTCCATTTGTAGAAGAAAATATTGCTGAATTGATCTAAGCGTATGAGAAGAACCAATCTGGTGTAGTAATTAAAGGCACCAAGCTAGGAATTGGGAGACTGTGAATTCTAGTCCTGCCTTAGCTGTACCCTAGAAAGCAAGCAATGGCAAACCACTAACCCTTAACTCATCAGTAGGGAAGCCCCATATAACTCAATTTAATCGAGGAATTTATAATTGTCACCTTCCTCTTTGGAACTAAAGAAGTCCTTTCTAATTAAGATCCTATCTTATATTTTCTACCTAGGAACTTTTTATATTTTGATAGGTCTCTTCTAAAGTTACATTTTCCATTTTTAAAAATTGGTCAAAATGGTTTGTTGCACAATGCAGTGCAAAACACAGCAGCAGGTAAAGCAAATATTCAGATAGCTCACTTCAGACCCAAGTCACAAAAGATCCTTGCCAAAAAACACCCCGCCCTCCCATCTCTGTTAGCCACCGAAGGAAAAATAGCACCTATGTGCTTTCCTATCTTTGCCATCACATTGACTTGATAAATTTATTATTTTATGGACACTACTCTTAGTCTCCTTTTTTGCATTTGCTTGAGCAGGTTTGACTTTGCATATAGTAGCTGCACTCTTGGCTGAGGGCTTGCTTCTGCTTGTTTCAGCTGCCAATCCTTTTCTTGTAAAGAACACCCACGTCTGGGATCCCACACAAACAATGCTCTCTCAGTAGGTTAAGTGACTTCTCTCTTCTCCCGCTTCAGCTGGCTGCTTAGAAAGCCTTTTTAACATTTCAAAAGCCACAATTTTCAGTCACACCTTGCTGATACATTTTCTTCTTAAAGAACAAGAGGGTGTTGCATCTCAAAAGCAAAACCAATTTGCAATATTGTCCCCAGTTAGGCTCATGATCTCAAGGAACTTGCTTCAATTAGGCAAGCAATGCTTATTTTCCTGAAACAACACAGGAAGGAAAAATTAATTTTTAACTGAATGTTTATGGAAGAGCCACAAATAGTGGGCTTTCTTGATTTCCACAGACCCAAAGTTGGTACTTGCAGGTTTCTCTTGGTTTTATGAATCATTTGAACCTTTTGAAGTCCTCTCTATAAGCATTATCTTAATTCCTTGAGAGAAACATAGTAATGTTTCTCTCAAGTTGCTTGTCATATAGTAATGGCAAGCAAACATACGCTCCAAGTTTGCTTACCATTACTATAATCCCAATCACAGATATGCTACAAAAGTATAATGGATGACACTCTCCATCGTGCCTTTCTAATTATCCCAAACTGAAGACAGAATATTTGCCTGTATTAGGAATAAGCAGTCTTGCTGGGTCCATTCTGTTTCTGAAATACCTCAAAGGTCTACCATAAAAGTGTTTAGATCAATCCAAATGGAATCCATGGCAGTGTCATATATCGTACACTATGTTGTATCATACTATATGAATCCTTCTCTAAAGTATTATGTATTTAGATTTTTAAACTATCCTAAGCTTTAAAACACAACTTCTGCAATATGCATTTCTGTTCATTTTTCCAAGGGGCATTATTTTATTTTTGTACTAATTTTTTGAGGTGAAGAAGATATAACACAAGCAGATTATGCCTTTTTTAACCTAAAAAAAAAACCCTCTAGCAGATCATCCCATTAGAATCTTTAAAATAATAAATGGTAGATACAGTACTTTTCACTTCTTAAATATTGATCTAAAATAATTAGGAATCAGGACATGCATACTTAGAATTAAGGAATAAAAAGTCTTTCAGCAATGTCAAAAATAACAGCAAATTGGTTACAATTTTACACACCTAAATCTTTCATATGAAAATACAACCACAATTTACCTTCTAAGCCACTTTTCATGATTAAGTTTTAGGAAATCTACTTACAGTTGCTAATGTTAAAAATGTATGCCAATCTAGTATGATTAAACAGTACATTTCTGCAATGTCCCCAAATTGTTATATTCTGGGAAGAAATATTTAGGTATATTAATTTGATTGTGATATCCCATATTTTCAAATATTGTTTTGAACTGTGTATATTGAAACTGATAACTGGACAATGATAATGGATTCTTTATGCCATTCTTACAGCAATGGAAACAGATAAATCCTTCAATACTACAAATATAAATTTATGAACCCATTTATTCAATGTTGCCTGTGTCAGACACAAGTAGCCCAAACCGCTCATGAAAAGTCACAAGAGAAGCATAGCTTAGTCACCTATAATACAAGTACCTAACCAGACGGATTGTCTTTCGTTAGGGAAAGATCCCATAAAGCTTCAAGGATTCTGGGGAAGGTCAAGCCTAGTGCTGCTTCTTGCAATGGAAGGACTCTAAACTTGGCTCCACTCTTAACTCCTCCTTCTAGCTGGAGATTCCACCATATCTGTGATTTACAAATAAAACACTTGTAGACATAGAAAATGTATGGACAATTACAATGAAATATGCTCATCCTTTATTAATATTTATTGTGATCACCCAGCACCATGGGTTAAGGTATCTGCAGTATGTACTTAGCTCTGGTGAGACAAAGGCTGTTTCTGCCCTCTTGCAGTGCCTGGAGACTGTGATGGCCTGTATGGGGCACAACAGGCTTCAGCTGAACCCTTGTCAAGACCAAGTGACTTTGAATGCATGGACCCCCAAAATCCAGGATTTTGACATATTTAATGCTGGAGTGGCACTAGTCCAGTTGGATCCAGCTTGACTCCTGACTTCTGCTCAAAGAGCAGGTGGCAGTCATGGCAACAGACCCTTTGCACAATTTCATGCTGTGCATCAATTGTGGCCACTCCTGCATTAGGAGTCCTTGGGCTCACTCATTCAAGCCTAGTCATCTTGTGGTTGGACTATTGCAATGCGCTCTACATGGAGCGACCTTTGAAGAGCGTTTACAAGCTACACCTGGTGCAGAATGCAATGGCATGGGCAGTTCTTGGGGTCCCAAGAGCGGCCCATTTAACATGACTGCTCTGTGAGTTGCACTGGCTGCCAGTTTACTTCTGGGTAGAATTCAAGGTGTAGATAATCACCTTAAAGGCAGAGAAAGAATGCTGCAGGCCCCATTGGTTTTTTAGCTGGCGGGGTCCAGGAGAATATCCTTTTTTGTTGTTGCTTTTGTCCTTTGGAACCCCTCACTCCGCCTGAATGAGATTAGCTCCAACCCGCTTGACTTTGTTATTTTCGACATTGCTCAAAGACATTCTATATCTTAATTCTATACATATGTGCTTTGATTCTCAACTATTTTGTATCAGTGTTTATAAGTGTTCTTAAGTGTTCTACCGAATTGCTTAGATTCTGTCTACTATACCTTTGCTTATGTAGACAACCATGCTAGCAAAGCAGATTTAAAGCAAAATCTTCTAGAAACCTTTTAAAGCAAACTGCCCAGTCACTGAATTGGTAAGCTAGTTAACCCAAAAGCTACACACTCCAGAAAGTGTTTAAGACAAGTGAAATTTTTTTCCTTTTGAATTCAGTTTTGAAGTAAGTGAAGAAAATGTGTTTAAAATGAACTATTTAAAAAATGCTGAAGCTGTTGTCAGGATTCTTTGATCATACTAATAAGAAAAATACGATCATTCAAGAAACCACTACAGAGAAGCCAGTCCAGCTTAAGAGGGGCCCAAAGAAGTTAATCCTCAGCTAAATGTGTCCTATGACTCCGCAGTTGCAAATATGCTGTATAAAGATCCTCATGGAACTTGGCAAGCGACCGAGCCAGACAGGATGAATCACCAGAGATGATTAGATATCTGAACTTTAAAATGCAGCATGCACAGCCTTGCAGCAAATACTACAGACCAGTTCTCAACAGAGTTTAGTGCTTCCTCTGCACCCACGCTTTCATACACAGCCTTTTGCAATTCCTGCTGGTATTTAAATGTAACTTGAAAAAAAAGTGAGCAACTAATGACTCATCCTACAGTATATCTACAGCATCCTACACCCAAAGCATATATTGCCCTGCTGCTAAATCAAGGACTGGGAATGACTTATAAAGGGAAGTCATATAAAGGTTCAACAGTATGAGAAAACAGCCTTTTAATTCCTATAAACAAAATTAAAATCTCCAAAACAAAACCCGGGCCAAGTTTTATTGCAGATTTATTGCAAACTGTTATAGAAGTGTAATACTGGAAATGCTTTCAATACAAAATTGTCTTTTAAAAAGAAACTTCAGCTGGTGCAATATTGATTCAATTTGTGCCACTAAATGGCTTTTACATATATTATTTTGCTCTGACATTGGATACTTTTTCATTTTTAGATTTACATTTAAATATGCCAATGGAGAGTTGTGCAAAAGCCAGGAATTCATAGGGCAGAGCTGTCAGGTACATAGACAATAAATTTTGCTGAAACATCTGGGGAGAAAAGACAATGGTTTTCCAGTACTCTGGATAAAAGAGGAAATTTGCAACCCCAACAAAGACAGAAGCACTCAATGTATGTCATTGCTTTAGTATTCAACCGAATGTCTGAGAGCTTCTAAGCAAGTAGAAGTCAAACTGAGGTTTTATCAAGCTTAACATTAAGCTTCAGAATTGTGAATAGCATGAGACCATTTACTAGATGAACCATTAGATTTTTATGAACTTTCCTAAACTTTATAATAAGTTCCAAAGGCTAATCTTTCTACTAGCCCACTAGTCACTGATCACATTAGAACCCATTACTCACAAATGGTTGACCCATGTTGATGGAATACAAATTAAATAACTGGGAAACTTTATTTCTTCAAATGTTATGTTGCTGGCTACTCTGTGCTTTAGGATCTCAACTATTTCAAGCCAGCCTAATTTTCTCATTCCTATTTCTCTCTCTCTCTCTCTCTCTCTCTCTCTCTCTCTCTCTCTCTCTCTATCCTTTCTTCACATATTTTGCAATTCAATATATAAAATATTTATTTTACAAATCTTTGTTTTGTAATTTTATTCAGCATCTATTTGTTTCTGACCCTCTCTCTTCTTCATACTTCATAACTCAATCTTGGCATATTTAATCAAATTTGGTGTTCCTTCTTACCTATATCATTATATGTTGCTATGGTGACAATAGGGGAAAAAGAAGCATCATGTATATTTACCACCTAGAGTTATGTATAAAAATAATAAAGGCTAGATAAAAATTAATAATCATAATTCTCTTACATGGCAAAAGTGGGGAATTAATACTACATAAAATTATGGATGCATTAGGAGAGTATATTCAATACTTTTGTTAATATACAGTTTGTTTCCTCAAATCCTATTTTTTCCCTAAAATTAAGCTGAAGATACATCGTTGCAACGCCTCATATCTATTGATCTTTAGAAAATAAAACAAACTACAGTGTTCATTTAAATCTTTCTCATCTATTTCTATTACCAGTGCAGCTTTTGATTAATGACAAAGTAAAAAGGCATATTTATTTAAAAGGCATGTCAAGATGCATTTATCTTAGTGCTGACATGGCGCAGTGTTTGCTCTCCTGTGCCGAGTGTTTTTCTCGAGCCTCCGCAGCTTTATTTTGCCGTTCTCGGCCCCAGAGAGGCTGGAGGAGCGGAGGGGCTTTCTTCGGAGGCGAAGAGAGGGGTGTGACCCCTCACTGCAACGAAGCCTGAGCTCTGAGGATCCAGAGGACAAGAAGAGGGCCGCGGAATAGCAGCCCCAAAGCCGATGACGCTGCGATTTTGACTGGCATGGGGAGATGAGACAGAACTGAACAGAAAAGGAAGAGAAAAAGTGGGGATCCAATTTGGCATTGATGGGATCGTGTAGTGACAAACAAAACAGCGGCAGCCGAGATTGTAAGTGAAGGAAGCCTTTGTTCATTCGCTCTTCAGCTTTCTCACTGCTGTGGAATCTGGGTGAAACGGAAGAATGACGCCCCCTTTAATTGGAACGAGTGTTGGAACGGAACTTGTGTAGCGGTGGCAACAATCAAGAGGAACTTTATAAAAAAGAGTAATGACTCTCTGAATTAGTAACTTTGAAATTGATGGCGATGGTTAAGGGGTGATTCTCTTCCTGATCCCCCTTCCTCTCCAGGACTATTAACAGTGATCTTTCTCCTGCTTTTTACTGTGATATGTTGGAAAAGTGTTTGAAGTTAATCTTCGTCTGAATCCCCATTAATTCTTTTCTTCTATTGTAAAATATATTGTGTAAAAGTTAATTAATTGTAATTGAAGATAATTTATATTTATTAACCTTTATTATGAATAATTGATGATTAATTGACTATTTAATTATCTATCTTGATTTGTTACTTATTATAATTTTGTTTATAATAGTTTGTATATATAATTTTGTTTATATAGTTTGTATACATTATAAGACTAAGACTATATTAAGAACGAAGAACCTGTTATAAGGCAGTGTTTGCTAAATAATATATTGTAATTAATTGTCGATAGGTAGGTTAATTTTGAACTGATTTTTGATCTTAGAGATTTAAATAAGAGGGAAAGCCAATCTGACTGTGAAATCCTAAGTAGACTCTTTAATATTAGTGTATGATAATTTGGAAAAATCTTCTTTGCTTGGCTAACATGTCTACTACAGTGACATCAGCAAAAGTGATGATGTAACATGTAGCCTCAATAGCAGCATCCTCTCCTATTACACCTCCCCCAGGGGTAAGAAAATCATCTGAAAACTTATCAACAGTAGAGAAACCTGTCACAATGCAAGGAATTCAGATGATGTTTCAGAATATTCAGGAAATAATGAAGAAAAATCAAGAATCGACATCTAAAATTGAAAACTGAAATGAGTAAATTAAGAGGAGAAATTAAACAAATTAAAGAAACACTGGGATAGATGAGATCAACCCTAAACAAACACGAAGACCGCCTGACAGAGGTGGAAAAAAACTACTGAACAAGTGGGGGCCCAGATGGAGAGGTACAAAAGGAGATATGTACAAGCGGTCAGAAAATTTCAAGATGAAATGGTATTTTTGGAGATGGCGAAATCTGCCTTTTTTTATGCCTTCAGAATGTGGTGGAGGATAAAGAGGAACGGCTCGATGAGATTGTGGGGGAAGTGATAGCAGAAGTAGTCGGAAGATGAAAAGAAGTCTACTGTGATACAGATGAAGCTTACCGCGTCTATACCAACTACACGAGACACCACAATCTGCCTAGGGAAATCCATGTGAGACTTGCTAAAAAGGCACTTAGGGACAAAATTCTACACAAGGCTAGGGACCAGAATGTTACCTATGAAGGTTGCCAGATCACAATCTTAAAACAGATACCTAGAAGGGTGCGGGAGCAGAGATAGAATTATCAATTCATAACCTCGCAATTGAAGAAACATAATGCACTATATAGATGGCTGCTCCCTGAAGGGCTTCTGGTGATGTGGAAGGATCAGAAGGTTAAAATTGAGAATCTACAAGATGCACAGGACTTTTGTGAATTTTTTTTTTTGATCTAGTGAACAGGAAAGAGATAAGGAAATAGTAAAGGAGGATCAGAGGGATCAGAAAGATGATTGGAGAACTGAGGAATACGAATATATTATGGAAAAGGGAAATGAGATGGGAGGAAGGGGGAAGGAAGAGTAGAAGAGTATGGAATACAGACTCGCCTGACAGCTAAAACTAAAGGGAATAATAGATAAAAATGGACCAAGGAGTGAAATTATTGATGGTGAATGTCAATGGTCTTAATGCTACAACAAAGAGAAGATGTGTCTTATCAAAAATTATTAAAGCCAAAGTAGATATAGCATGTTTGCAAGAAAATCTTATTAAATTATTTCAATCGAATTTATTGAAATGTCCAAGGAAATTATTCGTAGCGGCCATAGAGGAGAGAAAGAGAGGAGTAGCAATTTATGTAAAAAAACATCTCTCGCCGAAACAACTATTTTCAGATGATGAAGGAAGAATGTTAATATTGGAAGTTGAATTACTACAGAGTAATGTATTATTAATAGGAATCTATGCTCCTAATACTAGACAGGGATCCTTCTTCCAGAAAGTGCGACGGAAAATTTGAGATCTGGAATACGAGCAAGTATGTCTCTTGGGTGATTTTAATGCAGTAATCAACAGGATACAGGATTATAACATGGGGAAAAATCAAATATGGGAAAATAGAGGACAAGATAAGAGGATCCTATCAACCATTTGTAATGAAATGATGAACTGGGATTGAAAGATATTTGGCGTGAGCATAATTTGATGGTTGAATAATTTACTTATTATTCTCCCAGGCACAAATAGTGGTCCAGACTGGACATGATTTGGTTGTCACAAGAGCTTAGCACTTAGCACTCAAGTGATGGAGGTTAAGATCATGCTGAATTATTGGGCAGATCACAACCCCGTATTAGCTGTCTTAAAGAAGGAAGGAAAGAATAGGAAGAGATGGATGATGAGATCGGAGATCTTGAAAGAACCTGAATTTTTGCAAAAGTTTAAGACAGAAGTGACATTCTTTTTTCAAGAAAATAGGACACTAGGAATGCCTCTTCAAATAGTGTGGGATACCACCAAAGCCTTCATAAGGGGACTAATCATTAAACACATGGCTATTAAACGTAAAAAAGAAGAATGAAATATTAAGGTGAGATATTAAGTCAATTAACAAAGGTTGAGGAACAACTACAACATAACCCACTGGCCACTGAAGCAAAAGAACAGATAATATTTTTAAAAACCAACTTAATCTTTTGGATCTTGATGTGATGAAGGATAAGATAAAAGCGGCAAAGCAGAAACATTTCGAGTCAGCCAATAAATTAGGGAAATGGCTCACATTTAGATTAAAAAAAGGAGAAACAGAGCAGAAGAATTGAACAATTAGAAGATAAAGATGGGAATCTAATAAGAGATAAGGGAGTGAAAGAAAGAATTGCAGTGGATTTCTATAAAGAATTATATAGAAGGGAGGAGATTTCGGCAGGAGAAATGAAAAAGTATATAGGGAATTTGGATCTACCTAGGATACCGAATTTGAAACAAATTTTAGAAGAAGAAATAACTTTGGCAGAGACTGAAAAAGCAGTAAAGAAGTAGGAGAATTCAAAAATACCAGGTACGGATGGGCTCCCGGCTAAGTTATACAAAGCATTGTTTGAAGTAATGGGGGAACATATGAAAGGTTTATTTAATGAGGTGTTTGGAAAAGTTGAAATTCCCCATCCATGGAGGGAGGCCAATATTAGTTTAATATCTAAAGAAGATCCCTCTCCGAAAGATATAACAAATTATAGACCGATATCCCTCCTGAACTCAGATTATAAAATATTTACAGCAATCTTAGCAAATAGGTTAAAAGGTTTTCTAAATGAATTTATACATATTGATCAAAACGGGTTTTTACCGTCGAGATAATTACAAGATAATCTGAGAGTTATGCTAAATGTACTCAAATACTATGAAAATCACCCAGGTAAACAGGTTGCTTTAGTTTTTATTGATGCCCAGAAAGCATTTGACAGGGTCAGTTGGGAGTTCATATTATTATAATTAGAACACATGGGCTTTGGACAAAAATTCTTAAACGCAATAAAAGCTATTTATTCTAAACAAATCACTAGATTACTGATAAAATGGTGTTTTGACAGAAGAATTCCCTATTGGTAAAGGTACAAGACAGGGATGTCCTCTCTCCCCCTTACTCTGTATATTATTGTTAGAGCTTTACTTCGTAAAATAAGAAATAAGGAAGGAATAAAAGGTCTTAAAATTAGAGATCAGACATACAAAACCCAGGCCTTCGCAGATGATTTAGCCTTTATTTTGGAAGAGCCTTTAAAATCTTGCATATCCTTGCTGGAGAAAATTGAGGAATTTGGGGCTGTAGCAGGTCTATTAATTAATAAAAAGACAAATATTCTAACCAAAAACATTTCAATGAAAGATAAGCAGGATTTAGAGGAAGCGTCAGGACTTAGAATAGTTAGTAAACTCAGATATCTGGGAATTTGGTTAATATGTAGATGCTCGAGCATCCAGGAAGACAACTATATTAAAATACTAAACCAGGTTAAAAAAGATCTTGATAAGTGAGGCAAAATTCAATTATCACTCCTGGGAAGGGTAGCAACAATAAAATCTTACGTTCTACCGAAATTCAATTTTCTTTTTCAAACAGTTCCAGTGAATCTACCTAAAAAATTTTTCATAGACTTAATTACTCCTGATCTCTATTTCAAGGAATCCACTTCCTATAATATTCTTCTTTTAGCCAGAAGAAGTGCAACCTGCCTATCCAAACTAGGTAGTTGCAAATAGAATTTCAAGGTTCAAAATTCTGATCCTGATTTCTCTGATATTATTTAATAAACAAATTATTTCTTTGGCTGGTAACTATATTATATGAACAATGTATGATGCAGGGGTGAAATCCAGCAGGTTCGGACAGGTTCTGGAGATCTGGTAGCGGAAATTTTGAGTAGTTTGGAGAACCAGCAAATACCACCTCTGGCTGGCCCCCGAGTGGGCTGAGAATGAAAATTTTGCAATATCCTTCTCCCAGGAGTGGGGAAGAAATGGGATTTTGCAGTATCCTTTCCCTGAAGTGGGGTGGGAATGGAAAGCTTGCAATATCCTTCCCCTGCCATGCCCACCAAGCCATACCACACCCACCAAGCCATATCATGCCCACAGAACCAGTAGTAAAAAAAATTGGATTTTACCACTGGTCTGATGGAAGTCAGAAAAGGTACCGAAGATATCCTGGAGGTTAAAGGGAGCTTTTCTTTTACTATAAACTGTGCAACAGATACAATTATAAAAGGTACTATTAAAAAATATCTAAATAATCATAATCCAGCTATCATACATGCAGTAGCAAAATTCTGTACAGCTACAATGACAAGGAAAATCCAATTACAGAATTAAAGATATTTACTGCACCAATTTCTTGTAGATCTCTCTAACAATTTTTAGATAATCTATATTTACACACATACTTAGCCGCTCTCCCATCATGTAACCAAGAGCAAGAGTCATACTGTTTGATACCATGTATTTTATTATTATGGACATTATTATTAGTAGTAATATCTTTTAACATTATTGTAAACAGTGATAATTTTGTCTATTGCTGGTCTGTGACCGTAATAAAGTTTATTATTATTATTATGCTTTGATAGCAGTCTAAATAATCATGCAGGATAGTACAGGTAGTCCTCAACTTATATATGCAGGATAATTGAACCCCAGATTTCTGTGGCTAAGTGAGAAAGTTGTTAACTGAATTTTGTCCCATTTTATAACCTTTCTTGACACAGTTTTTATGTGAATCACTGTAGTTGTTAAATTAGCAACCCAGATGTTAAGTGAATCCGGCTTCCCCACTGACTTTGCCTAGGGACCCTGCAATCGTTATGAATATGAGTCAGCTGCCAAGTGTCTCAATTTTGATCATGTGGATTCTGCAATGATCATAAATGTGAAAAATGGTCAAAAATAACTTTTTTATAGTGCCATTATAACTTTGAATGGTCACTAAATGAACTGTTGTAAGTCAAGGGCAACCTGTACTACACCAAATACAAGGAAAAATGTTTAATAACGGGTAGTCTTGCTTCAGTATAACTCTGAAGAATCATAAAACCAGAACTTTTATTGTTAAAAAACAATAAATCAATATAACAGGATGAGATAATTCTGCTTCAGCAAACAGGAAAGGCGGATCTTTGATTAAACTGGGGAAAAGCTCAATTACCACAAAGGAAGAGAAAGATGTAATAGATGTCTCTTTTAGTCATAAAGTGGTTTAATCCAACAAGTTTAAAATATTTTGAATCTCTAACATCAGCTCACAGATGTGTATTGAATTGCAAGTCCAACTGAGGAGTGGGAAATCCCTCTGTTTTATTTAACATATATAAAACCATATAAAATATATATTTAAAAAAACTGAACGGGCAGGTAGAACCATACTAATAGCAGCCAAAAAATTGCCAGAAACTCCACAGACATCCTAACCTCAGACCGGGGAACAGAGCCAGCCATTTATTGTTTATTTAAAAGCTTTGTATAACTGCTCATCTTAAACAACTCTGGGTGATTCAGAAAAACATTAATACCAGTAACTATTAAACAATTGGAAAAAAAACCCCAACCCTGAGCCTTAATCATCCTGTTAGGATGCCTTGCCTCAAGCTCCAATTACCTTCATTCTATTTCTTCTACTTTAGTCTATCTTCCCAAAGGCTGCCAAATTGCTGGAAGGAGAATATTCCATGAGTTCTTAAAGAGGTTTATGAAATATTTGAAGGGAGAGAACTATAGTTATCTTGGGAGGAAACATATGCTTTTCAGAGACCAGATACCGTATCAGAGAAGGTGTGCTTCCTTGGACAATGGATGTTGTCCATTGATGGCAATATTTAATACAAGGAACCCAAATCATATCTGCTTTACTCAATTTTACCAGATAAATAGTTTTACCAGAGTGGAAACTATTGGAGACAGATACTCCCTCAAATAATCAGATCTCTCCAAGAAAGGCTTTAAGGAAGTCAACCAGCAACCAATGCTATTTTTTAAAAAAAATAGATTTATATGCCGCCCTTCTCTGGACACTCAGGGCGGCTTACAAGACGTTAAGCAATAGCCTTCATACTTTTGTATATTTTTTATACAAAGTCAGCTTATTGCCCCTACAAATTGGGTCCTCATTTTACCTACCTTAGAAAGGATGGAAGGCTGAGTCAACCTTGAGCCTCAAACTGGTGTAATTGCAGGCAGCTGGATATTAATAACAGGCTATTCAGCCGGTTGAACTATCTGAGGCTCTTTTATTCTATTCTATTCACAAAACAGTGATAACATGGACATTAACATGAAATACTCATCACTGCCTGCATCCCTGCATTTATGTACTCGTTGCAAGAAGTTGAATTTAAGAATCCAGTATTGATGAGGAACACTCTGTTCTACAATAAAAAGATTCAGGCTTATTTGGCTCTAACTTCTGTTAACTATATACACACTCTTCCTTTTACACAACCCTAATATTGTCTTCCATCTATCTGGGCTAATCGCTTTATGCTTTTTTCTTCCTTTCCTATCCTATACAACAGCCTTTTTTCCCTTCATCTATGTGAAGGTGGGGTGGGGTGGGATGAGAGTAGGTGGTCTTGGAAATATGGAAAGAGAAACAAGTTGTGCAAGCAATGAAAGCAATTGTTAAGTCAGGATCACCAACTGCTGGAGGCCATAATCAACTTTGTAATCATTAACAGCCAGTTTTTATTTTTGTCATCAGAATTCGTTAGCAGGCTGCAGACATCAGTTAGCTTTGGATAATAGCTAAGTACTAAGATTTTTCTTCATCTCTATAGCAGAAAATAAATGGTTATCTGATAAACCATGTCAGTAAATTAAATACAGATAGTCCTCAACTTATGACCACAATTGAGTCCAAAATTTATGTTACTAAGAGAGAAATTTGCTATGTGAGTTTTGTTCCATTTTACAACTTCTTACCACATTTGTTAAGTGAATCACTGCAGATGTTAAATTAGTAACACAGTTGCTAAGTGAATCTGGCTTTCCCATTGACTTTGCTTGTCAGGTTACAAAAGGGACATGTCTCTGGGACACTGCAACTGTCATAAATATTAGTCAATTGCCAAGCATCCAAATTATGATCACATGACTATGGGGATACGGCAATGACCATAAGTGTGAAAAACGGTCATAAGTCACTTTTTCAGTGCCCTTGAGACTTCAAATGGTCACTAAATGAACTGTTGTAAATCGAGGACTACCTTTATTTACTCAAAAGTAAGTCAAGTTATATTCAGGGAATCTTACTGTCAGATATTTGTATATAGAATCATAGTCTTTACCACTGAATTCACATTGCGGTTGCAATTACGTTGTACTAAACCATTGTTTACTGAACAAGCCACAGCTGGTTGAATTTTGGCTGGTGTGTTTGGTAACACACAGCCCAAATCGAATGAATATTATAGTTTATCATGCTATGTGAACTAGGCCTGAATGTCCCTGTGTTGGGAAAGAGAGACCAAGATTCTGTTTTGGCTTCCTTCTACACGACAGCTTTCTTCTTTAAATATGAACCTACAAGAATGAAATGTTCAGAAATAATCTCCTTCATACACAAAAGTTATCTGCAAGTGAGGAATATCCTTACCATTTTTCAACTCTAGTTTGTGAGGACTTTTTTTGCTCAATAATAAATACAATATTTGTCACCATTAGCAGAAATGTGGAACTGTGACCTAAGAAATCCGTTTGTCTTCTCTTTAAATCAATTTGTACAGAAACTGAAGAAATTTTCTTGGTAGGCTCTTCTATATTTCAGATTTTTTTAAATAATTACTTTCAAGAGGTTTTAATCAATGGCTTTTTCCTGGGGGAGAGGTTTTACTCTAGTGGAACTCTTGTAAATGAAACTGGAGTCTAAGGTGTAAATGTCTTTATAAATATTAAATCTCTGGGCCTGGAGATAAATATGTTTATTATCTGAAAGCTTACAAGAAACTACTGTATTGGATCAAGGCAGATCATGGAGGAAGATAAAAAGATTTAACAAACTAGTCAAGATATGTGAAAGGAATCTGGGAATGTACTGTAACTGGAGTAAATAAATATGGTGCCTCTGAACTTTCAAGATAGGAATAATATATCATTGAATAGAAGTGTGTGACTGGGCGTGCATGCATGCGTATATGAATGCACACAAATATCCAAGAAAAGTTAGCCTAATACACACTGGGCAGAAAGACACATATTAATTAGTTGTACAGGTTTTGTTGCCACATCTTGTTCTTTTAGTCATCTTGTTCTAGATGACACAGTACAAACGCTACTTTTATGGCAAATTGACAACTTTAGCCCTATCAGCATTGTCCTTATAGTTTTTTAGATATAGTTCCTTTTATGCTATAGCTGTTGATTTCATAGCCTGATTTTACTTTATATTCAATTAGAACAATTAGAGGTCTTCTAGTCGAATGCCCTGCTCAAGCAGGACACCCCATATTGTTTCAGACAAATGGTCGTCCAATCTCTTCATACTCAAAAGATATTACCAACCTCCTATACCCGTGATGGTGAACTTATGGCACGCGTGCCACCTGTTGCACGCGAGCCAACGTCCAGGTCAGCTCCACCATGCATGGCTGTGTACCTCCCACCAGCCAGCTGATTTTTGGGTCTCTGCCGGGAGACCCCGTGCCGTTTTTGGTTCCAGGCGGCTTCAGGGAGGCCTGCTAGCACGAAAACGGGTGTCACTTATACATGGTGGATGGGGAGAAATGTGGGTGGGTCACATGTGCATACACGGGGCCAGAAGTGCGGGGGGGCTGCCTTGCAGGGGGCATTGCATTATGGATGTCAGCATGCACGTGCTTTCGGCACCCAAGGAAAAAAAGGTTCGCCATCACCGCCCTATACAATATTGTATTCTTTTTTTAAAAATTTGATTTATATGCCGCCCTTCTCCGGAGACTCAGCAATAGCCTTCATACTTTTGAATATTTATACAAAGTCAGCTTATTGCCCCCACAAACTGGGTCAATTTACCCACCTTAGAAAGGATGGAAGACTGAGTCGACCTTGAGCCTGGCTAGGATTGAACTCACAGAAATTGCAGGCAGCTGGATGTTAATTGCTTCCTTTAGTAGGAAGCATTAGCCCCCTACGCTACTCAGGCTCTGTACTCAGTTTCTGTACTTTTAATGCATATAGGTAGTCCTTGATTTACAACAGTTCACTTAGTGACCATTCAAAGTTACAACTGCACTGAGAAAAGTGACTTATGATCATTTTTCACACTTGTGGCCATTACAGCATCCCCATGGTCATGTGATTTACATTCAGATGCTTGACTGATTCACACTTATGACGGTTGCATGTCCTGGGATCGTGTGATCACCTTGGGACAAGCAAAATCAATGAGGTTTCACTTAAACCAGTTTCACCTTGTTACTAACAACTGCAGTGATTAATAAATGTGGCAAGAAAAGTTGTAAAAATCACTTAGCAAATTTCTCACTTAGCAACATAAATTTTGGGCTCAATTTCCTGAGATACTGACACACGACTCGGCTGAGGACCTGGTGTCCTCCTGGGATAGGGTGGCCGGTGGGGCCTTGGACCATGTCGTGCCTTTGCGGCCTCTGACCCGGCGCCGAACTCACTTATCTCCTTGGTTTACCGAGGAGCTGAGGGAGATGAAGCGCCAGAAAAGACGCCTAGAGAGCGGTTGGAAGGCCAGTCGCTCTGAATCTGACTTGACACTAGTAAGAGCTCATATTAAGGCTTAAATAGTGGCGATAAAAGCAGCGAAATCTAATTATTTTACCGCTCTTATCGCGTCATCAGATAATTGCCCAGCCGCCCTGTTCAGGGTGACCCGCTCCCTCCTCCATCTGGGAGCGCGGGAGGATCCCTTGCAGGGACGTGCTGACTTTGTTCAATATCTGTATGATAAAATAACTCAGATTTGGGATGATTTGGCCGCTGACTGGGTTAGTTCAGGCGAGGTGACTGAGCCAGGTCTTGAGAGTGTTATCTGGGCTGAGTTTGATCCTGTGGCTCCCGAGGACGTGGACAGGATTCTGGGAAGACTGAACACAACCACATGTTTATTGGACCCGTGTCCCTCCTGGTTGGTGCTGTCCTCCCGGGAGCTTACACGAGGCTGGCTCCAGGAGATTATAAACGCTTCTCTGAGTGAGGGTGCCCTACCGGCTGCCTTGAAAAAGGCAGTGGTGAGGCCTCTCCTCAAGAAGCCCTCCCTGGACCCAGCTGTTTTGGCAAATTATCGTCCAGTCTCCAACCTTCCCTTTCTAGCGAAGGTTGTTGAGAGTGTGGTGGCGTGGCAGCTCCCCCGGTACCTGGATGAAGCTGTCTATTTAGACCCGCTCCAGTCCGGCTTCAGGTCTGGATACAGCACCGAAACGGCATTGGTCGCGTTGGTGGATGATCTCTGGAGTGCCTGGGGTAGGAGGTACTCCTCTATCCTGGTGTTGTTAGACTTCTCAGCGGCTTTTGATACCATCGACCATGGTATCATGTTGCGCCGGTTAAAGGGATTGGGGGTGGGGGGCACCATCTTACGGTGGTTCTCCTCCTACCTCTCGGACCGGTCGCAATCTGTGTTGACAGGGGGGCAGTGGTCAACCCCGAGGCGCCTAGTGTGTGGGGTGCCACAAGGGTCGGTTCTCTCGCCCCTTCTGTTCAACATTTATGTAAAGCCGCTGGGCGAGATCATCCGTGGTTTCAGGGTGGAGTTCCATCAGTACGCTGATGATACTCAGCAGTACATTTCCACCCCAGACCACCCCAACGATGCCGTGGAAGTGATGTCCCAGTGCCTTGAAGCCGTGCGGGTCTGGATGGGGAGAAACAGGCTTCGACTCAACCCCTCCAAGACCAAGTGGCTGTGGCTGCCGGCGTCCCGATATAGCCAACTGACTCCATCATTGGTTATTGGGGGCGAATCATTGGCCCCCATGGAAAGGGTGCGCAACTTGGGCATCCTCCTGGACCCACGGCTGTCTTTAGAGGATCATACGACAGCTGTGGCCAGGGGGGCTTCTTATCAGGTCCGCCTGATACGCCAGTTGCAGTCCTTTCTAGATCAGGACTCCGTACGCGCAGTCACTCAGGCGCTCGTCACGTCTCGCCTGGACTACTGCAATGCTCTCTACATGGGGCTCCCCTTGGGGTGCACCCGGAGGCTCCAACTGGTACGGAATGCGGCCGCGCGGGGGATTATGGGAGCGACGGGGCGCTCCCACGTGACACCTCTCCTGCGTGAGCTGCATTGGTTGCTGGTGGACTTCCGGGTGCGTTTCAAGGTGTTGGTAATCACCTTTAAAGCGCTCATGGCTTAGGACCAGGGTACTTACGGGACTGCCTTCTGCCACCAATTGCCTCCCACCGGCCGGTTCGCTCCCACAGAGAGGGCCTCCTCAGGGTGCCGTCAGCCAGACAATGCCGGCTGGCGACCCCCAGGGGGAGAGCCTTCTCTGTGGTAGCCCCCACCCTCTGGAATGATCTTCCTCCAGAACTGGGAACGATTGCCGACCTCCGGACTTTTCGTCGGGCTTTGAAAAACCCATCTTTTCCAGCTTGCCGGTCTAGCCTGATTCCTTCTAATTTTAAAACCTTTTAGAGTTTTTAGACTTGATTTTTTAATATTTATCTGTTTTAAATTTCAGCCAAATTTATAATTGTTTTATAATATTTTAACTTTTTTGTATTGGTTTTTTATTCGGCTGTTCACCGCCCTGAGTCCGTAAGGAGAAGGGCGGTATATAAATCTAATTAATTAATTAATTAATTGTGGTCATAAATTGAGGACTACCTACCTATACAATGCATAGGCTCAGAGATTGCAAGATTCAAGAGCCTGACCCCAGACTATGACTAGGTGAGAATCTGAATCTAAATGTCAGCACTTAAGCCAATGCATCATTTGTAGCAGAAAACACACAGCAACGTTAACTATAACGGAGTTCGGGTCTTCCTTGGTTCCGCCAAAACGAGACAGACAACGTTCAGAGAGACAATCTTCTAGTTGGTAGTGCGACCACCAAAAAGGGCCATCGCGCACATATAAAAATGACTTTGCTGTATAAAACGGAAGGAGAAGCAATGGGGAAAATGAAAGTGTTACGAATGAAACACGACTTTTAGCACTCAGTACAATATCACGAACAGTTCTTTCCTTCCCCCCCCCCCCCCACACCTCCCCTGCGGGGAGGAACTTGCTAACCAAGATCAGACACAATTCAGTACAGAAAACTTGCGGGGGCGGAAGGCAGGCTACGGCATCGGATTGCAGCAATTGCAACGTCTGGGAGTTTGGGGGGAAAGAGGACCAAGAAAACAGCGAAAGAAAGCAGAAAGCGGGCCGATTCTCAGACTTCCCTTCCTATTTTAATCTCCTCCTCCTCCAGGTCGGGGGAGGCGAATTAATAAACGCAAGAAATTAAACGGTGGGAAAGAAACTCTACGGACAGATAAGCGAGGCAGAAGACAAAGCGAGAGGCTGGAGAAACACATAGAAACGAAAGGGTTGTCTGAAGAAGCCGCGTCGCTCCTCTCTCTCCGCTCGTTTCTGACAGCAGAAACAGGAATCCGCCATAACCAGCCCTCTGAAAGGCGAGTGGGGGCGGCGCAGAGCAGAAACCCACCTGTCGGGGGAAAGAAGAAAGAGAAACCGGCCGACCACTTGCAGCCTCCTCCGCAGTTCAGCCTGAAACTATGAAGAAAGTGAACGGCCACGGAGAGGGGAAGAAGACAACCGGTTACGCCCCCGCCTCGCCCGTCGCGCAATCACATCCACCCATTAGCCTGAAATCCCGCCTCTTACGGCAGCTCCCGCTCGGGGGATAGGCCAATCCCCAAATCTTCTCGAGGAAGCCGGCCGACCATTCGCTTGTAAGAGCAGTTACCTCACTCACATAGAACCTCCTTGACGTGGCCTGCCCCTCAAAGTCCTCCCAATCCCGCCTCTTTTCAGACCGGTGGCTAGGAGGGCTCGTGATTTCTTTTAAATCATTCGGGCTACAGAGAAATGCTAGCCTGTCTCCTGGTTTTCTTTTTTGGTCTTCTTCTTTTTCTTCCTCCTCCTTCTCCTCCCTAAGCGGAAGTGAAAACAGACTGTAAACATTTAATGGAGAATATTAAGATGGCATGACGTGTCTATATCATCCATGTTAGAAACATGCAGGCAATGATTTTCTGTATCATAGACCCTGAAAGAGAAAGCTAGAAAAAAACAAAATAAGAGTATTGATATTTTGGGAATTTAATGTTAGAAAACACTAAAAATACCAAGGGTGAGTAAACAAACAAATAGCTCATATAGCCAATTGAGACAGAGTTCTTACCTGAGACACAGATAATCAGGTCCAAATTATATTTTGGACATGTTACATGAAGACTTTGCTTTCTGGAGAAGTCCATTATTCTGGGACCAAAGGAAAGAAAAAGAAGAATAAGATAATCAGAAGTAAAAGTCAATGATAGCAATGATGGGTGTACTGTTAAAAGGTCTGAAGGGGCAAATTAGGGACCGATTATCCAGGCTGCCTACCTGTGAGGTTGCTAAAAGTCAATGCAGACTTGATAGGAAATAAGCAAGAGTTTTGCCTAGTTGTGATCTGTCAATCTTTTCCTATTACAAAAGATTGTAGGAAGTTAGCACCCACCCCTTTCCTGGAAGAATGAAATATTTTAGGAAATATTAAAAAGGCAGAATATTATGTTTCCCTGGTTGAGAAATGGAGAAACATGTTTTAAAGACAAAGCAGCTCCCACCTTCCTGCCTTCCCCCTTTGTTAATGGCCAGAGAAAGAAACTCAATCTTTGACAATAAGACCCATCTGCAACACAATAGCAACAGAAACTAATACAATGGGACCCATCTAGGACAGAAAATCACCACATGGCACTTGGGAAGATTACATCAGCCAGCAAGGCTAGCTAAGACCCCCACTCCCTGGGAGTCTGACAACCAATCAGGATACTCTTTCAGGGCCCCAGGAAGTTCAAAGCCAGAGAAAGCATAAAAATTGGGGACTCGCTGTATCTCGTCCCTTTTCTGTTCAGGAACTCAAGCCATGTGATCCTGTCCACCATTAAACCACCTTTCCAAGCAGTCTCCATGTTTCCAGTGTCTTTTTCCCCACTTGGAGCTGAACCCAGAAGGATATTTCTTCCTACAGTATCATATAAAGAAAAACATTCTTCTCCACATTGGTAACTTGTGTTAAAAACATCAATCAATCATAAAGCTGCAGCAGGAACAGAGCAATTCTGTCTGCAAGATTCAAGTCTATCAGCACTCATCTGCTTCCTATGCCCCAATCTGTCATAACGTCTGAAGACTTCTTTTTCAAGGTACTGTAATGAAGGTATCTGCCAGTGAATTTCATGTACCTGTGGATGGCATTCACTTACTTTGACTATCTCACATTTTTCTCTTCCCCCACCCCAGCAAATCCGTTAAAGTTAGGGTTAAGATTATTGATTGATGGTTGATAGTTACCTCTGCAAATTTTTGTACCCACAACTCTTCTAGTTCAAAGAACACAGAATATAGAATATTAGAATTGGAAGGGACCTTAGAGGTCTTCTAGTCCAACTCCCAGCTCAAGCAGGAGACTCTATATCAGGGGTGCCAAACTCACAGCCTGCCGGGCGGATGCGAGACATGCTGGCCCAGTCCCCACTTGGTTTAGCAAAGAGGGGGAAAGTCCCGATATGTCACGTGATGCCACCTTGATGAAGGGAGTTTGACATTCCTGCTCTATATCATTTCAGATAAATGGTCGTTCAGTCTCTTTTTGATAGCCTCCAGTGATGGAGCTCCCACAACTTCTAAAGATAAGCTGTTCCATTGGTTGATTGCTTTCACCGTTAGGAAATTTCTTGTTAATTCTAGGTTACTTCTCTCCTTGGCTAGTTTCCATCCATTGTTTCTCGTCTTGCTTTTTGGTGATTTGTCCCCCTCATCTTTGTCGGAACCCTTCAGATATTGGAACACTGCTATCATGTCTTCCCTAGTTGTTTTTTTCATTAGACTACCCAATTCCTGTACCCATTCTTTTTATATTTTGGCTTCCAGCCCCCTGATAATTGTTGCTTTTCTCTGCACTCTTCCCAGAGTCTCATCTTTTTTATATTGTGGTGATCAGAACTGGATGCAGTATTCCAACTATTACTATGGCTTTGTAAAGTGGTACTAGAATGTCACGTGATCTTGATTCTATCCTGGTTGGACAGAATCCAATGCAGCCTAGGATTGCATTGACTTTTTTGGTGGCTCCCCACACTGTTGTGGGGAGTGATTAAGTGATTATCCATTAGGACTCCCAAGATCCCTCTCACAGTTACTGGCATTAAGCCATTTTTCATCTGGTCTCTATTATACAGTTGGTTTTTCTTGCCTACATGTAAAACTTTACTTTTATTTACATTAAATTTCATTTTGTTAGATAGGACCCAGTGTTCAAGTCTCCCAACAACTTTTTAGATCTTGATTTTGTCTTCTGACATGTTGACTATTCCTGTCAGCTTAGTGTCATCTGCAAATTTGTCACCTGCTATTCTCTCATCTAGATTGTTTATAAAGATACTGAAGAGTATTGGGCCCAAAACAGAACCTTGGGATACCCCACTGCTTACTTCCTACCATGTACTTGTAGTCCCGAATATAAGACCCTGTCTTATATTTTTTTTGAACCCTGAAATAAGCGCTTGTCCTTATTGCCATGCACTCAAAAGCCCAATTGGGTTTATTATCAGGGGATGTCTTATTTTGGGGGAAACAGGTTAGTATGTCCACTGTATTTCATTGATCCACTAATTTAGTCACTTTGTCAAAGAATCAAATAAAATATGTTTGGCATTATCTGGTTTTGATGAATCCATGTTGGCTACTGGTTATAACTTCGTTTGCTTCTAGGTGTTTGCAAATTTGTTGCTTGATTATCGTTACCAAAATCTTCCCACAACTGCCTGACTTGCAACGAGAATGTTGCAACAATCAATTACATTTGCAGCAGGCAAAAGCTTTTCAATTATAAGTTTTTTTAAAAATACTAATGGTAGGCAAAAAAGGAATGAAAGGTCCTTGGTGCTCTCTGAATTTCTCTGATCTCAGGACACCTTTAAATTCATAAAAATGATTGTGGACCCCAAAGAGCTTGGGTTATGTAGTTATATATTGATATTTATTGTATTAGAAATTGATACTAAGAAATTTTCAAAATATATATTTGACTTGGTAGATTTCCTGAGCAGATCACATTTTGAGAACTACGTCAGGAAACTATAAGGGTAATAAAGATTTATAGTACTGTTAGCTACACAGTTCTGACACATCAACACAATACACATTGTTTATTTAGCATATGGCATATCATACATGATCTTGCATTATATATTAATATCTCAGCTAGATTAGTAAAACATGATAAAAGTATAAATGTTAAAAAGATCTATATTCGAATATCAATATCTGGGTCATCTAACAATTTAAGTACAGCATTGTTTATATAAAAATAAATCAGATACTGGATCAGTATAGCCCCTCAATTTACAATCAGTCACAATGTGATCTACAGTTTGATGTGGGTTCCAGCAGTCACACTGAGGGAATGATTCTATGCCCCATTGATACAGAGAGTCCTGACAGACACCATATGAGGTACAAATCCTATTCCGGACTGTCCATTGCTAACATGATAGTTCAAAGCCAGGCACCTTTTTTGTGGGGTCATTTGTATATTTGCCTATGTCTGGGTATTCAGCAACCCATTTGGCTTTCCATTGGGAATCTATGTTAAAACTGTTGGGCAGATGTTGTGCAAGTGCCAGTAGGGTCTTCCATTTGAGCCATTAGAGTCTTCTAGCAAATAAATGAGGGAGATAGGCATGCATTGGTAAAAGTGAATAGTTCATAATTTTTCTGTATTCCCTCACTAGTGCATCTTGCCTTTGTAAAGCTAGTGTGCTATATGGTTCAGAAAAGGAAGCCAGCAAGTTGGAGTGGTTTTAATATATCCACTTATAATCTTCAAGGTATAATTGAATTTGGCATCTAACTTACTAGTATGGCACCTATTGAGCCATATAGGGGCACAGTATTCTGTTGTGGAGTAGACCAAACTTCGTAACTGATAACCTTAGGGTAGCAGCTGAAGTTCCTCATTTAGTTCCACAAAATAGTTGTATGTTGTTCCTAGTATTTATTTTTGCTGTCATATTCTCTAGATGTATCTTATAGGAGAGAGTCCACTCAATGTTTCTCCAAGGTACTTTGAATGGGGATTATAGGGGAATAAGATGTTGTTTAAATAGATCTTTGGGGCTTCATATGCTAGTTTATTGTTAAGGCGCGAGCATGTAGCTACTGTTTTACTGGTGCTAGGAGTGAGCCTTCAGTCAGTGAAGAATTTTCCTAAGATTTTAAGATATTTGGGAGGAGGCTGCTTGTCACTTTCACATGTTTTTCTTGAACTGTTATGACCAAATCATCAGCGTACCCAAAATTGCGGCCCCTTGTCACCAGCATATCTGATATGTGTTAAGTTAAATAGCCTTGTGGGAGACCGTTTTTTAATCCCCTTATCTTACTTATGTTGTCTCCCAATATCTGAAAGGATTTATCACTCATCATGTTATTAGTTAGTCGCCAGAGATTTTTGCAGGGGATAATGCACAGTTTGTATATCAGCCTGTCCTTACAACTAAGTAATTTGCCTCAATTAGGTCTACAAATACAGCCGCGGTTTTGAGACCTAATTGGGATCCTACTTCAATATAGCCTGCTACACTTAGAACCTGGTCTACACAGCTCCTATCTTGTTGGAAGCCAGCTTGTTCATCTATTATAGAATCTATCCTGTTTATAATTAATCTTTCCAGGAGTTTGTAGCAGGAGTTCAATAGTGTGATTGGGTGGTAACTTTTAGCTCTGTCTTATTGTTTGCCAGGTTTTAGAAGTGATGTCATTTTAGCTTTTTGGAATTCTGGTGGGAATTGAAAACTATTGAAGCAGCTATTGAAAACTACATCTGAGAGAAATTTTCCAATCCAATTCTGTGTGCACCTCCCAGAGTTTATCAAAATTTCTATATGCTTTACCATATTTCTGACTACCAATGGCAGTGTCAATTTCCTTTATAGAGAAGGGACAACAGTACTTAGAAAGCGTTTGGCCTGACCATGAAAAGCTGAAAGCGCTTACTTGATGAGAGTGGGGTGTCTTTTCACCCTTGGAGCTTTAGGGAGAGATACAACTCAAGAAACTATTTAGTCAGAAGTTATATTAGGTGTTTGCCATTGGTTTGTTTAGCTCCACCCAATTTCCTTAATAGGCTGCAAGCTTTCCTGCTAGATTTGAAATTTAGTGATTCTGTGTATTGTTCCCACTTCTTACATCCAACTGCTGTGTAAGAGATCATTGGTGATCTCCAGATTACCACTCTGTAGGAAGGTCTGGTAGAGTCCTTCAGTTTCTTCATTCTATCTTTGAATGTACTCCTTTCTAAATACTCAAGGTATATGTCTTTTCGCTGAGATTATTGCTTTCACAAATCTATGATAGTGCTGACTACTTGGTGGAATCCACCGTATAGTTTTATCTAGATTTTCGGCAAATTCGGACCAATTGGCTTTTTTGAAAGTTCCACCTGGGCCTAGGAGTAGAATGAATTAGGGGAATTTGGAGTACAACTTCTAGCAAGATAGGTTGTGTGGGAATATATCCACTACTTTCCTTTTTATCGGGACTGGCTGCAAGTTTGGGGTTTCTGTGACAAAGCACAAGTCTGGATTGTTTTTGTAATGCCATGCCACTGATTTAAATGTGCCCTTGTTTTTGGCACTGAAAATTAGCTGGACTTTGTTTGTTTGGGTCTTCTTGTTGGGTGATAATTTATTGTTGCCATCAGTGGAATGGTCTTTCCAATTAACATGAGGGCTATTGAAGTTGCTTGCATAGATTGTTAGGTATAGCTTGATGTTCAGGACATGCTGTTGCCCTGCTGCCAAAAGGTGATTTATAGATGTTCACCTAGTTTGGAAATTACTTCATATATATTGTTTGTAGAGGCTGACAATAAGGAATCATTCTCTATATTTCTTTTAACATATGTAGTAGCACCATATCTGGGATGGTAGGTGGCTCCCAACAGGTTATAATCATGAATCTTGCCTCTGCTGAGTTGCTGTCCTTTGTTTTCTATGTGCATTTCTTGGAAGATAGCCGTATGTTACTGTCCAATAAAAGTTTGGAAACGTATTGGCTCTTGGATCTGCTGAGCCCCTTGATATTGATTTGGTAAATTCAAATAATATTGTCAATCTCTCTTGTCATTTGGGCCTGAAAAGATAGATTTTTTTGTTCTCATTTTCGTTGCCAGGGATTTTGAGAGGCAGGAAACTACAAAGCAGTCTGTTTGCCAGCAAATGAATAGCATAGGTTATCTAGTTCCTTAAGGACACAGTTACAGAATGAAGACAGGCAAGACTGAAAAAAAGTAGTGGAAGAATAGCCTACATCAATCAGAAGTGGCCAATAAGCACC
This sequence comes from Coluber constrictor foxii, assembly GCA_038048745.1. NCBI lineage: Eukaryota > Metazoa > Chordata > Lepidosauria > Squamata > Colubridae > Coluber > Coluber constrictor. The sequence goes on from CM075961.1 coordinate 82,047,008, forward strand.
AGAATTTCCTAAAGGATATGGAGAAGCATAAGAGATTTACTATCCATGACTGTGATTAGATGTTGATTTGAGAGGAAAAACCTACTTTCAAACCAGAGACAACCGAAACCTGTTTCAGTCAAGACCTACAGACAAGATTAAGACCATACAAGACTTGGCAAAATCAGCAAAAAAAAAAAAAAAATGCTGCTAGAGCTTTGATGTAGTGTGGCAATTTAATGATTACTTCACAGGCTGATAAAGAACCAGGGTGTAGGGTAAAAAGACAGCTGCAAATTTTTCCATTCTGTTATCTGCAAAAAAGGTGTGCCTCCATTGAAGTTTACAGAGAAGTCTTTAAGTATCTTTCTGCCCTAAGATATTTTAGAGAATAAATTAGTTCTACATGAGTAATAAATCAGTTGCTAAAATTCCTGTAAACCTGTTGCTTCCTGCTCAATAAATCATGCTCTATAAGAAACTTGCTTGAAAGAATTACTTTCAGTTTTAAACAGTTGATGGAAGCTTAACAGGTTAGAGGCAAGTGAGGAAAGGCCAGTTGAGGGGGGGAAATCCCCACAAAAACATATAAACAAACAACACTATTCAATTCTTTCAAATCAGTCAAGGACATCAAAACAAGGAACCAGTCTTACACCAGCCAAAGCATTATTATGGAGCCTTCCCCTTTGATGGGCAACAACATCATAATGCACATACAAAAGAGATAGGGCTTACATGTGATGCCACATCATTGCTTTAGACAGTCTGCGCGTGCACCTACTGCCAAGATGCTGCAATCTGTTCTACTTGCAGCAGGGGTGAAATCTAGTAGGTTCTGATAGGTTCTGGAGAACCGGTAGCGGACATTTTGAGTAGTTCGGAGAACCGGCAAATACCATCTTTGGCTGGCCCCAGAGTGGGGTGGGAATGGAGATTTTGCAATATCCTTCTCCCAGGAGTGGGGAGGGAATTGGATTTTGCAGTATCCTTCCCCTGCCATGCCCACCGAGCCACTCCTACGAAGCCACCCCCACAGAACCGGTAGTAAAAAAAATTTCACTACTGGAAATTTCACTACTGACTTCCAGGCTCCCTGGTGCTCTCCAGCTAACACATTTCAGACTCAAACTGTTTCTCAACAGGTTCTCTTATTTCAGTTGTTATAATAATACATTAAGACAGCCCAGTGTTTGAGGAGTGTCACACAATAATGCATCAGTTATCAAGCATGAGAACAAAGAAAAATGAAGACCTTTGCTCTTAGGGGGAAAAGTGAAACTGAGCCTAGTATAAGTATATGCAAATCTGCATGTATAACACATACACACATTCATTGAGTCTAGCTACAATTTCCCCTAGCCTTCATTTTAGGAAAGGTTAAAAGTAATCTACAGTGAGATCATATAGTTTGTAACTCAGACTGTTATATGAACCCAGGCAATTGAGATAATTTAGTAAACAGTTCATTAACTATGAGCTAATGTACTATAGAAAGATAGTAACAAAGTCCTAAGGATCCACTCTCCTGAGTTGAACTTGACTCTTGTTGACTCAGTTTTCTTAGCTACAATGCAAAAGTACTTTGCCATTGCCTTCTTCCAGCATCTTTTCCAACTTTCCAAGCTACCTATAAATCTATTATTTCCCTGCAGGAATAATTCAAGCATAAATGTCTATGAAGAGTCTCAGTCATGCAGATCATGGTTGTCCCAAAATTGATTTTTTCAAGAGGCAATTGACTTTCTGGTTTTTCTTTGAAGACATTTGGCTTCTCATCCAAGACGCTTCTTCAGCTCTAACTGGATGGTGGGGAATGGAAGGACTCCTAGATTCCTTCACAAGAATTCCATCCATTCACTGGTATAAATATGTGGACGATTCTTGGGTCAAGATCAAAACACAGGAATTGGAAGCATTCATCAAGCTTATCAATTCTGTGGACAGATACATCAAATTCACATGAAAAGATGTTGAGGAAAATAGTCTTTCTGGACTTTTCAGGTCACAGTAAAGAAGACAGAAGCTTTAATTTTGAGGTGTACAGAACCTCCCCCCCCCCACAGATCAATATTTAAACTTTGATTCCCACCTCCCATTGGAGTGTGAAATGGGAATCATCAGAACCCTACACCACAGAGCTAAAGGCCTGCTTGCCAGCAAAGATGGGAAAGAAAAAGAACTAAAGCACATAACGGAAGCCCTCAGAATGTGTGGCTATCCCAAGTGGGCCTTCATCAAATCTCAAAAAATACCCTACAGGAGCTCCTCCATAACAGACAACGAAGAGAACAATAAACAAAGCAACATTGTCATTCCATACATTGCAGGAATATCAGAAAAGCTCAGGAGGATCTTCAGCCAACGCAACATATGTGCGCTCTTCAAACCCAAGAGTACACTAAGGCAGAAGTTTGTCCACCCCAAGGATAAAACACCCAGACACAAACTAAGCAATGTGGTATATGCAGTACAATGCATTGAGCCAACTGCAGATCTGTACATTGAAGAAACAAAACAAGCACTTCATAAACGCATGGCACAACACAGGAGAACAAACACCTCAGTATAAGATTCAGCAGCTCATCTGCATTTAAAAGCAAAGGCCACTCTTCTGAATACAGCAAAGTCCACATTTTGGACAGAGATGACCACTGATATGAAAGAGGGGTCAAAGAGGCCATCTATGTCAAAACTGAACAGTCCTCTCTCAACAGAGGAGCAGGGATACAGCATCATCTATCTCTAGTCTACAGTCCTTTCAACCGTTCCAAGGAGGGTCCACACCCATTTGCACTACTCAGGTAATCCTGAAGACACAGATAAATCTCCAGGTGGCCTCAACGACTTGCTAAAAGAATACAAGCGACCAGCTGTCTTCAAGGAGTATAAATCCTTCCATTCCCCACCATCCAGTCAGAACTGAAAGATGAAAGATTGATGAAAAGCTAAATGTATTCAAAGAAAGACCAGAAAGTCCAGTTGCCTCTTGAAAAAAAGCACCTTCGAGACATTCAAACACAAAATGGATCTGACCACCTGCAGTTATTGAGATGAGCCGAGGTCAATGGAATGCCCCCACCTAGTTGGAACATAGACAAGGATAGGAATAGAATAGAATATCTAAAATAATTAAACAAATTACACATTTAAATTAAAAGGTTTTGGTCTGCACCAACACATGCTGCAGTCATTTATATTACCAACACAATGTGTAAACTATGTTTAGTGGGCCTACTAGGAAGTATTTTGAAATTGCAGCCTGTGTTCTAGGTATGCTGGAGGCTTTGATAACAAACTATTAGTAAAAAACTTTCCTTAGTAGTTGAAAACTTATTTAAGAAAAATACATTCCAGTCTATATTTGTCATTAGCTCATTTGGGTGTCTTTTTAGCAAATCTAGAATTCATTCATGTTTGATTTAAAAAAAAATCTTTATAAATATATCCTTTATACCTTCCAAATAAACTGCATTAATTCTACTTCAGAAAAGTAATTGGAACACAAGATGACTGAGTCATCTCCCAACAGACTACAAGTATTGTGGTGCTCAAACTTGAGAAATATCAGGAAATGACTGTCCTAAGATAAGATGGAAAACTTGATTTCTTTCCAATACTGGCACAGTTATTTTTAATTAACTTTAATTAAAATGTATTTTTTTAAAAAAAGAAAAGCTACTTTTGCATGCCTATGAGAAAAGAGGGTAAGGGAATAATAATAGATAAAATTATTGGTGAGGTAAAATTAATATAGTGAAATAAGGCTGGAATGATTGGTTTGCTTTTATTAAGGAGCCTGCATGTGTCCAAGAAAGCTTATGCATCAAGATATTTATGGAGATGATTGCTGACACGTGAAAGCCATTAGCGTTCTCCCTTTAGGAGATCATATAATGACTTTTGGACACAAGTCAGGTTGAAATACTATCCCCCACTCCTTGGATTGGCAGAAAAATATGGTAGCATAAAATTTGTGGCATCAATTAACAAATTCTATCCTGCTATATTAATGAAGCTGGCCTTTGCTGTTTTAATAAGGGGCAACTTAAGAAAAACAATTAGTAGATTGCTTAGTTAGCCAACTTAGTTTCCCTTCTAACTAGGCCTTGATTGTGGGTAAGAAAACAACTAACAATTAATAAAATTGAGCAAGGTTAGATGAATGTAGATAGGAGCCTGTGACAGCATATTAAGGCATCTGTCAGTAAATTTTAGGTGTGGAAATATTGCATACCTGTAATCTCTCAATATGGGTATCTCTGAGCATAGGTCTAAATTCTCTTCTAAAACAGCACAAAACCTGCTATTTTTGGAATAGATGGCAGGCATGGTAAAGGGACACGGAATATAACAGAAAGAAAAATACAGCAGTCCTCAACTTAGGATCACAATTGAGTCCAACATTTATGTGAGACATTTATTAAATGAGTTTTGCCCCGTTTTATAACCTTTCTTGCCACAGTTGTTAAGTGAATCATTGCAATGGATAAGTTAGTAATAATTGTTGTTAATGGAATCCGGCTTCCCCATTGACTTTGCTTGTCAGAAGGTTGCGAAAGGGGATCATGATCTTAGGAATAGCCATGGTCATAAATGTGACCCAGATGCTAAGCATCTGAATTTTGATCACATGACCATGAGAATCCACATAAGTCAGTTTTTTCAGTGCCATTGTAACTTTGAATAGTCACTAAATAAACTATTGTTAGTTGAGGACTACTTGTAAAGAATGGACTAGTACAGTTTTACAGAGATCTAATACTGTTTGAAAAAAGGATTAAGATAGTTTAGAAATTGCCTGCATAAGGTTTGATAAGGTGTCTAGTCTTTCCTATGATTCAAGGCAAAATAGTTATGAACATTAATGTGAGGAAAGAGAATCCGTCTTGAGTGGACAGATCCCACCTCTGGCCATATAATTGATTGCCAGATTGTTTTCATGAAAAAAACGGTGTCAAGGGAAGATGGAAAATATTATAACTTGGAGTGGCTAAAGACAACTTTAGGCTGATAGCTATAGGAAGGGTGGTTCAATTTTAAGCATATGGCAGACATAGTACTTACAAAGGGAATTCATACCATGTAAGTGCATAGCCATTTGCTGGGATAAAATATGATGGGTTACTTGTTCATTAATAATCTGGTGCATTATGCAAAACCCAGGCGATTTAGCTGATGAATCATGGTTCAGTTAACACATGTTAACTATGTGCTAGTATGTTATGCAAATGTAGCCCATCTGCTTGTGAAAAATGATAAAAGCAACTTTGAGACAGAAGAAAGAGAGGCAGAAATCAGCTGAAGTCTGAAACCAAATCTCATATGAGTTAATCATGTTTATGCCAAATGAGAGGGCTTCTTTCAAAATGAAAGATAATCTGGAACGCTATACAGATGGTGGCTTCCTTTTTCTTTCTGTATATTTGTATACTTCTGTTCTTTTGATATATCTGCATTATTTTTTAAAAAGCAACAAAACTTTTCCCCATATGTAGGACTACATATTTGCATGGCTTATTCTTTGTGTTGGGCAATGACCAAGGAAACTGGGCTGAAAAAAATAGTCATTGGCTTTCTTTTCCAGTTGCCTCTTGGGTTAGGAAAAAACTAGAGACACCAGAGACACAATAAGACTGATGGACATCTGATTATAATTTGCTCCTTGGAGGACTCTTGGAAAAAAGCAGCTGCCAGAAGAGAAACTACTCCATCTTGTCAGAATCCTCCCCCTGAAACTTCACCCTGAAGCAGAAACCCCAAGAACATACATAGATGGATTAGATTAAATACAACCTTCAAATTTGTAGAAGCAATCTGGAAGCTTTGCATGAAAGCCAGAAAGATAAGGGAAAACATCAAAGTCCAAGACAGGCAAGATACATTCATTTATTTGTATACTTTCTATTCCATTTTATGTCTTTTAACAGTTGGGATTGAAAGATTAGCTCGGCTTTTTTTATTTTTGAAATGAAGACAAACCTCCCTTAATTGGCATTCAGTTCTTGGTGACATCATGGACATGTGCATGCAATTGCAAACCAAAAATACTCAAAAATTAATTGAGACTGAAATTAATTCAGACAAAATAAAACTATTCAATCCTTAGTTGATTGTTGATAAGCTGAGCTCTAATGTCAACAAAGCACTCTTATCTAGAGTCAATAAAACTTTTTAGGAAAATGAAATTATCTTCCCAATTAATGATGTGTGTTGTAGTTTGGACATCTGTTATTTTTTAATGACTATTGCTAAGCTTTGATCTCAGAACTTTTCACTTGGGAAAATGTGATGTCAGTAGCTTACACTTTACTAAATTTACCCTTGAAATGTTTGTCTCTAAACTTTCCAATTAAGCAATTTTTGCTTTGTAAAGTTATGGTAAAAAAACCCTCCTTGCTTTCTCTGGGACTTTTCCCAGATGCTCAGGAACTTTTCCTTTTGGACCTATTTTCAGTCTTAAGGAGGTATCAGGCCTATAGGTGGGGCTAGGGGATTGCCCCCTCGAAGTTTCCCCCATTTTCTCAGCTTAAAACCCAACTGGGCCCAAACAAGCAATTCCCTTATCTTTGCAGATTCTCTTCATCTTAACTTCTGGGTTTTTTACAGGCCTGAGAAAGATAAATATAATGTTGCAATATTTTGTTTGCCATTAAGAGCCTTGGTGGCGCAGCAGATTAAAGTGATGTTAAGTGACACCAGCTGCCTGCAATTACTGCAAGTTTGAATCTCACCAGGCTCAAGGTTGACTCAGCCTTCCATCCTTTCAAGGTAGATAAAATGTGGGGGCAATAAGCTGAATTTGTATAAAAAAGAACACCGCCTAGGGGGCCCCAAAAGCCCTACTAAGCAGGTATATACAAAAGTATGAAGGCTATTGCTTAACATATTGTAAGCCGCCCTGAGTCTCCGGAGAAGGGCGGCATATAAATTGAACCAATAAATAAATAAATAAATAAGTAATAAATATCCCTAGTTATAATGCAAATGTTGGGCATTGGCTTTTCAGGTGTCCTTGGTGCTCTCTGAGATTGGTTGGTTTCTTGCAGACATTTTGTTACCCAAACTAGGTAACGTCTTTTGAAAAACTAACTGGAGCTGATGCCAAGATAGATTTTAAGTCTTTCCAGCATTGCACTGGCTTCTTATCCAGTGGTGGGTTGCCCCTGGTTCGGACCGGTTCGCAAGAACTGATAGTAAAACTGGCGGGAGGCTCCGCCCACTGACCCTGACATCATCATAGGTTATCTGCGCATGCGTAGAAGTTTCTGCGCATGCGCAAAAGAGCACACATGGGCACGATGCAAACTGGTAGTAAAGGTAAGTAGAACCCACCCCTGTTCTTATCTTACACTCTCCTATTTAACACCATTTCTTATGCTGATATAATTAGGAAACAGCAGAGTGTGTCAGTGATTTTAGATTTATCAGGAATGAAAAATTGACTTTTCCCTCTTCTAACTCCCACCTTCATCATCACTACCTTTCAATCTGCTTCCCCTGTATAACTCTGAAAATACATTTTAAAAATATGCAGGAGAAAAATAAAATGCACAGGAGAAGAATATGCTTTCCTTTCCCTGTAGTAGATGTGTCCTTTACAGGAATTACTGAATGTTCCTTTAATTTGATTATTTCCAATGAATGCAGAAATTGGCATTTTAGCCTAAATGTAATAGAACTTGTTGAGAAATAATTGGATTCTTTTTCTTGCTATTTTCGTGATAATGGTGGAATAAAATCTAAGTAAAGGAACGGTTAATGTTAAAAAGAATACAGTATGGAATAATTAAGTACCATCAAGTTTTATTTGAGAAAAAATGTTGCAGGTACAGTGTATTTGCTTTGGATGCAGATTACAGGATTAACTCAGGTATCAAGGAATGTTAACATCATATTTGAGATAAAAAGTAGATTTATTTAAAAGCACAAAAATAGGAAGAGAAAAAGGACAGGAGAGAGAGAGAAATACAGGGAAGCACCTAGTTTCTTAAACACAAAGACTCATTTTTCTAATAATAAACTAGAGACAGAGAAGGTATATAAACACAGATTAAGTGCTGTCAGCTTGTTTTCGATTTTTGGTGACTTCTTCAACTTTCTCTGAACTGACCTCAACCTAATTTTTTAGTTTTCTGTGATGGATTCATTCCTATTGTAATGCACTATGCTTTAAAAGTTGTAGATTACTTGCATTTGCATTCTCAGTATTAAGTAATGTTATTTGCATAGCACAAAATGATATTTTTTTCCTCCATTTTGAAAACCATGTTAATCTTTTTTCCCAATTCATCCTTTCAAACTTCGTATGTAGCACAGTAGTTGAATAAATAAAAGGAGAGTGCTCAGCCTATGCTATGTTCTGTCCTGTCTGTGGCTTCCTGACTTTGTATAGATTTTGTATGTGGACAATGAAATTTTTTGGTATTCCCATTTTGTTAAGTACAGACCCCAGCTTTACTGGGGCCTTTCTGTACAAAGACTTTCTGTAGTCAATGAAACAAACACTGACTTAACTTCTTAGTATTCCCTGGCTTTCTCAATTATCCACACATATTTCTTGTTTCCTGGCTTTTTAAAAAAGCCATCTCAAACATCTATAATTTATCTTTCCATATACAACTCTAATCTGCGCTGAATGGCCCTAAATATTATTTTACTATCATGTAATATTAAAAATAATATGCAATAGTTGGTATAATCTGTTCAGTCCCTTTTCTTTGATATTATTGACTAGTGTATCATTCTTTAGATTTTTACAGCATTGTTCGATTAGAATCTCTGTTGATTCTATATTTCTTTAGAAATTCCACCAATTCCCATAGCCTCCTGATTTGGTAATGGCCTGAATGCAAATCTAATTTCCTTTTTCCCTTGATATTTAAATTTCAGTATACACCATCCACTCTGAATCAGTTCCTAGCTATCCCTCCTGTAACTGGGTAACACACCAATTTGAGGTTGGAACCTCCTTTTGTTGGATATTTTTTTGGCATATTTTGTTTTTTCCCCTCCAAGTGATTGTTTCCTTCCTCAATTCTTTAAAAATAGCAATAGCATTTAGACTTATATACAGCTTCACAGTGCTTTATAGCCCTCTAAGCACTTTATAGTCAGCCTATTGCCCCCAACAATCTGGCTCCTCATTTTACTGACCTTGGGAGAGATGGAAGGCTGAATCAGCCTTGAGCTGGTGAGACTCAAACTGCCAAATTGCAGGCAGTCAGCAGTTAGCAGAAGTAGCCTGCAGTACTGCATTCTAACCACTGTATCACCACAGCTCATGCTATAATACTGTTAATATTATTATACTAATACTACAATACTTTTTCTGTGTTGGTCAATCTGCAATAATGTTAATAAGTATAATACTATTCCCTGTCTCTTTTAACAATCTTCTGAAATGCTTTGTGAAAGTCCCTTCTGAAATGTTTTGTCTTTCTTGATTGTGGCTTATCTTCTTTTCTAGGCAATTTTCTCAGTTAATTCTAACATGCAGTTTGCTCTTTCCTATTTCTTGGTCTTTAATAAATTGAAATTATTGTGGATGAATGTGAAAAGAGACTTCTTTTCACATTCATCCACAATAATTTCAATTTATTTTCACTGCATAAGTACTTTGGTTTTCTATCTATGAGATTCAGGATGGTTAGAATGGGTGCAAATTACTCTACCTGCAGTATTACTTTCTTCCTATAAAATAAAACTAAATAGCTATTATTTATGCTTTGGAACAAACCTAATTAAATATGAAATCATACTTGCAGGACTCCATTATAACTTTTGTAGGATTGGCTCCCTCTTGAGGAAGAACCATGAACTTAGTTTATATGCATTCTATCAACCATGAAAAATCAGTTGCTGTAAGAAACAGTAGCTTCATTTTATTCATGATACAGAATATAGTCTAGTACAAATCATAGATAAGTTGGGGTTGATGTAATAATGGGGTTGTATATTTATTTATGCATTATTGTATTTCTGGGGTCCTGTTTGTTTGGGGTTTTTTTTTGTAATTTTAGTCTGGTTGTATTTTTGATGTTTTATCTGTTTTTATGAATTGTATACTTTTTCTACCATTGGAGTTGGGCAGCTAATAAATTTGAATGAAGGAATGAAATGTTCTAGGGGCAAACATTTCGTAAAACCAATGGTTAGAGACCAATAATCTGGGAAGCCATTGTGCACTAACTGACTGACAGTTCTTCCACCCTTAATAAACAGCAAACAAGAATCCAAAGTAACTTATCAGACCAGAAGTGAGAAATGAAACACCACCGAACTGGGCAAGATCAAGAAAGCAAGTTAGAAATATTTTTAATTCTACTCTTATTTTATTGTATGTACGGTATATGTTTTTATTCAGATTGTAACTTTTAGTGTGGTTTGTTTATAATGAATCCCACATTAAACAGGTGAATTGTAGTTTATTTGTTTATTTATAATATTTAACAACTGCTCATCTCTCTCACAGAGAGGGTGGTGTACAGTCAAAAATTAAAAGCACAAAAATATATAAAATTTAAGAGAAACAAGGAATGTTAAAATTTAATTAAGAACAGAGGAGGACTTTTCAGGGCACTAACCAGCCCCACAGCTGTATGTTTCTTTGTGTGCCCCAAGCAAGGTCGCAGAACCATATTTGTACCTTTTACAAAAGGCCAAGAGAGCAGGGAGGCCACTTCAGCTCTGGGGAAGTGTCCCAGAGGGTCGGGGTATCAGTAGAGAAAGCTCCTTTTCTGGACCCCACCAGTTGGAATTATTTGGCCAAATGGGTCTGCAACTTATCTTTCCTGCCTGGGATGGGTTGATGTAAAAGATGAAGACAGTTCTTTAGATATCCTGGCCCCATGCCATGTAGAGCTTTAAAAGTCGTAATCAACACCTGATTGAATTGGATCTGGAAGCAGATTAGCATCCAATGCAGCTCACACAGAAGAGGATTACATGTACCAAAGTTTCCTGCGTAGTTGTATTCTGTACCAGCTGAAGTTTTCGGATACTTTTTAAGGACAGCCCCACATAGAATGCATTGTGATAGTCCAAATAGGAGATGGCTAGGGCACAAATGACTAAATAGACAGCTTCCCTATTCAGGAAACGGTGCAACTAGTGCACAACATATAATTGAGCAAATGAGCTTTCCTAGTCACAACTGCCATCTGCTCTTCAAGTAGAAGTCATGATTCTAAGAAGACCCCCAGAATACCCAGTGGGTTTGTCTGGGTTGGTGCAATTCTATCCGAGACTAAAGATGATAAGCTCCCGGATGCATGGCAAGTTGAAATCTTCAAAAATCATGAATCTGGGAAATGCCACAGCCAGCCCTGAGATAGCCTTCAGCAGTTCAGGCAGGGAACCTTGCTATGCAACCCTAACCCTAACCCTAACCCTATCCCTCCTGTAACTGTGTAACACACCAGTTTGAGGTTAGAACTTCCTTTTGTGTTGGATATTTTTTGGCATACTTTCTTTGTTTTTTCCCCTCCCAGTGACTGATTCCTTCCTCAATTCTTTACAGATAGTAATAGCACTTAGACTTATATACTATTTCACAGTGCTTTATAGCCCTCTCTAAGCAGTTTACAGCATTGTAAACTAGTGTCAGCATTGTCAGGGTTCCAAGTAACACCCCCAACAAAAGAAAACTCAGAGGCTAGCGATTCCTCAAAAGTTCTGTTTTATTAGAGGTGTCATATTGGCACATCTGGGAAAACCTGAATCTGAGAGTTCCAGGTTTTCCCCACCCATAAGAAAGTCAAAGATCCATCCCCTGCACCCACCAGACCATCACATGGCCCAATCATTTCATCATCCCAACTGGTGACAACCCCCAGTCACTCCCATCCAGGTGCAGGCTGAGTGCCCTTGACTCCCAGAGAAAACAATGTTGTTACGGCTAATTCTCCACTGACTCCTTGAAATCTCCCCTCCCGTTTTCCCAGGCACTCAATGTGGCAGCCCTGAAATTCCATAGAAAAAGAAGGCTTTCAGGGCTGACAAGCATATTGCTCCCAACAATCAAAAAGAAGGATGGAAGACTGAGTCAACCTTGAGCCTGGTGAGATTTGATCTGCCAAATTGCAGGCAGCCAGTAATCAAGGGAAGTAGCCTACAGTACTGCATTCTAACCACTGCGCCACTGCAGCTCATAATTATAGATTCCAATTTTTAAAATGTTACAAATATAGGCACTGCAAATAGATTTTGTAGAAGTGGTTCACATGCCATTCTTTAAAAGTACATTAAATGTCCACATTCCTGTTTATGAAGAAAAAGCAGAATTATTTTTAGGAAAGAAAATATGAAAAGAAACAGAAGGTAATAATTTAGTATTTTATATTCAAAAGATACAATGAACAAACTAAAAGATTACAATGCCTCCTTGCCAGCAATTAACATCCAGATTAACACCAAAATTAATATTAGATCAACAATCTAATAAACAATAAACAGTAAATAATATCACTAACCACTAACACTGAAAGGGCAAACTATTTGTATGTAAACACATCAATCCCCATTCCCCTCTACCATTGGTGATGTTATCTAGTTGGATAATGAAATGTCTACAAAAAAGCAAGCAAGCTGAGAGAGCACCAAAGTCATACATCTATAGCTATTTAGTCAAGAGTAAGCTTCACTAAATTCATTTGGACTAAATTCTGCGTAAATGCCTAAAGGATTGTCAGTTTCTTCTACAGCAATGTTTCCCAAATATATTTTTCATGGAATTATTATTTTGAGTATGTTGACAGAATATATAATTCAGAAAAAGGAAGGTTTTGTAATGAAAAACTTGATATTTCAGAATGTGTGTATGAACACACAATTTATTGTATAAATGTATACAATACATATATTGAATTGGTTTATAAACATTTTACTTCCCAAAAGTCATTTTATTTCTATATATGATATATGTATGTATATATGTATAAATAAAAAAGGTAAATAGTCCATAATGAGATCAGAACTTCCAATCTGAGCAGAGAGAAATCAAAATGGCTGCTGCTTTTACATCTTCTGCTTTTTGTAACTAAATTAAATTGGACGGGAGACAACAAAGAAACTTGAATTCTCCCTCAGCCAAGCATCCAATCACAATTTATCATTTGCAATTTAATCAAACAATGAATGGACATTTTCAGTGGAATACTGAAGCTACACTTACAACTTCTCACTGAAAGAAGATTTGCTTTCTTTATTAGGATTTACAGCATTATAGAAAGCATTTAACTTTACCCGCTTATACAGTGCTAGAACAGGCAACACAATTTTAAACACAATATTTTTAAAAAACCTTTCATATTTAGCAAAGGAATCATCAGTTTGTATCTCACAAAAAAATCCATTAGAAGCGATAACTTCAGAAAATTGAACATCTAGAACAGCCATGTTAAATTGCAATGCAAATTCCACCTCCTTTTTCAGTTTTCGTGATGTAGTAAAATCTCTTTTATCCTGCAGAATAGCTAGAATACGATAATCTGGGTCATCTGGTAATCTGAACTGTAATACATCCTGAGCTGTGAAGCAGGAGTATGCTTGGTGCTCATGAATGCAAATGTAATTTAAAGATATTCTTTCCCTGTAATTATTCTTTTTTTTCTTTTCATGCCACTTTTCAATGGCCATTCTTGAATCTTCATCCAACCTATGTTCTTCTATCACATTACTAACTTCATTACCAGGTTTATGTTCAATTGAATAAATAGGGATTATTTTTTCATTTTCAATTCCAATTGTAACTTTACCTGGCACATTGTCATCATCATCATCATCATCATCATTAATATTAACAAATTTCTTCTTTTTCAAATTAATATTGCCTTCTCTCTGCATTTTTTCCTGGACCTTTCTTTTACGGTTGTTTCTTTTCTTAGAGAACAGAATGTTAAAAAGTTTCATAGGTATTTTTTTGGGTTTATCACTATTTTGTAAAAATTCTTTCACTTTATCATTTCTAAGCAATTCATAATATTTCTGAGCAGTAAATGAAAAAAATGTATTCAGCACACTACACATCAGCTGTTTTTTCAGTTCATTAAATTCATTAGGTTCCAGGATGTTTTCTAGGTGCATTATTAGTTGGTCTTGATTCTTTGTTGCATAGTCTTCCAGATCAAAAAGTGTATATTTACCTACAGGTGGGGAAAAAATGAATGAATGACAGCTTTAAAGTGTTGCAATAATATTTTAGTTGTCATGAAAATCAAGTCTTATTGATTGGCTAATGTGTTGAAAGCCAGAGTTTATTTCATGTATACAGAGGCAGTAAAATTATTCGTTATTAAAATTATTTAGTTAGTAATCAGCAATATTGCATGAACAGAAAATAAACTTTGTTTCTGTTTAAAGAGGTGCACAACACATCTTCCATGCTTATTAATATTTGATTAGCAATAGGTACCAGAATATTTTTTTGCATTTGTTTTATAGTATATATGTATATGTATGAATATATACGTATATGTTTTTATGTGTCTGTATGTATAAATCTTTTTTACTTTTGGTTTCCTCTTTTTTTCTGAAACTATCAACTTTCTCTCTCTTATCTTACATCTTTCTTTCTGGGTACTTTTAACTGTAAGGCTGCCTTCTGAAAAATGGCCAATTAACCCTTTATTTGTATTAATGGGAAACATAAAATGTTGTTTCGCTATAGGTAGAAATAGTAGTAGTACTATGTGCACTAACGCATAGTAAGCATGGAAGTTTACACTGTAAATTTACTGTAGATTTTTTAAAAAATAATTTAATTTTTTACAATTAAATAATACATACATAAATATGTATACATATGTATAAATAAATACATAATTCAAAAGAATTGTCCAAATAAGATCCTCCAGTCAGTGTTTTTCAGCACTGAGCATAATTATGTTGGTTTAATTTTTAACACGCATTATCGTTTAAAATAATGCTAATAATTAGTTGAAGGTATATTTATTCTCCATTAGTAAAGTTTTACCTATATTTCCATACTAGCCATACCAGCTAGACATTATAAGAATTATAAGATATTATAAAATAATTGGTGGAATGATTTTATGTACTAACATAAAGGAATAATAGAATATACAGATATTTGCATTTGATTTTCATGATCTGGCGATATATGCATGGCAGTGTTCTCAATCAGCTCTAACAATTAAAGAAATATAGATCTTGACATGCTTCTAGGTTTTAAATAAACTTTATTGAATAATTCTGTTATATTATTAACCTTGCATTTTTATACATACCATGCATTGCTGTTACTATTACCGTATTTTCCCAAAAATAAGACATGTCCCAAAACTAAGGTCAAGCCTGATTTTTGGGTTGGACATAAATATACGCCCTCCCCCCAAAATAAGCTCTAGTAACGGGGTGGGCGTGGCCAGCATAGGAGGCAGCCCTTCCTTTCCCCGGTCACCTCAGGGCTTCTTGGCCCCTTAATCCGATCAGCTGAGCCACTCAGGCCGCCATTCACAGCAGATTCACGGGTGCCGCTCCAGCTGGTGCTTCCAGCAAGTGCGGCCACTTTTGCCATCGATTGCGGCCACTTCTGCAACAGAAGGCCAAATGATGCGCCCCATGTGCCTAGCCTCGGCCTTCCAAAGGGTACTGTAGCAGCAACTATCCACAATATTTTTACCCTTATTTCATCCCAACCATACTGGGCCATGTGTGTCAGGACAAAATAAGGGTTAAAAAATTGTGGATACCTACTGCTCCCTTCGGAAGACCGGCACGAGTCTCCTGCTGTAGAAGTGGCTGTGCCCAAGGAGGGGAGAGAAGGCAAAAGAGAAGCAATCGCTTGCAAATTCCTGCCCTGCTCCCACCTCTCCGCCGGCAACTCTTGGCAGCCTCAGATGCCCAAAGCCCATGCCTGCCCGGCTTCCTTTTCCACAGTGCCCAGCTCTTTATTGAGGATGGTGGCAGGTGGAGTGGAGGAGAAGCGAGACATATGAAGCAAGACAGGGCTCGCTCCTTTTGCTGTCTCTTCACCCCCTCTTGCTGGGCATGGCAGGGCTTCCTGCCCCTGCCTAAATTGGAAGAAGGTGGGGAGGGATGGGGCTGGGTAGATGCGAGATGTGTCTTACCTGCCTTGTAGTTCCACTGTGTGTCTCGCAATTATCTACAGGTAAACACACTGTAGGGTAAAAAATACCTCGCGAGTTCAATTAAACTTCTTGAACTCGTGAGAAGTTTGGTTTTACCCTACAATGTGTTTGCCTGCAGACAATGGCAAGACAATCGACAGAGCTGCAAGTCAGGTAAGACGTGCGTCTTTTATCTCCCCAGCCCCACCCCTCCCCACCTGCCACTCCCCAATTACATCCAATTTGGGCAAGGGCAGGAAGCCCTGCCATGCCTGGTGAGATGGAGAGAATAGACGGCCAATGGAGCCCTGCCATGCTCCATGCATCTTGCTTCTCCCTGCCCTACCTGCCACCCCTCCCTCGACAAAGAGACGTCGGGGAAGGGCAGCAGCTAGGCTGCAGTTATGGTACCATTGGTGTACGTGGAGCCATCTTACCTGCCATGCAGCTCTGTTGCATGTCTCATCGTTCTCTGTAGGCAAACACGTAGGATAAAAAAAAAACCTTGCGAGTTCAAACTTCTCTACACTTACAAGAAGTTTTGTTTTACCCTAAAACGTTTGCCTGCAGACAAAGGCGAGGTATGCCAATGGAGCCCCGTCACCCTCCATGCATTTTGCTTCTCCCCGCCCTACCTGCCACCCCTCCCTTGACAAAGAGACGTTAGGGAAGGGCAGCAGCTAGGCTGCAGTTATGGTACCATTGGTGTACGTGGAGCCATCTTACCTGCCATGCAGCTGTTGCGTGTCTCATCGTTGTCTGTAAGCAAACACGTAGGGTAAAAAAAACCCTTGCGAGTTCAAACTTCTCTACACTTGCAAGAAGTTTTGTTTTACCCTACAACGTGTTTGCCTGCAGACAGAGGCGAGATATGCAACAGATATGCAAGGCAGGTAAGATGTGCATCTCGCGTCTCCCTGGCCTCTGGCGAGGGGGGAGAGAAGAGACGGCAAGAGGAGCGAGCCCCGCCTTGCTCCATGCATCTTGCTTCTCCCCTGCCCCACATGCCATTCCCCCTCATTAAAGAGTCAGGTGCTGTGGAAAAGGGAGCCGGGCAGGCGCAGACTTTGGGCATCTGGGGCTGCCGAGGTTACCCGGCGGAGAGGCAGGAGCGGGGCGGGAGTTTGCAGGCGAGGGGAATGGATGGATGGGAGGTGGATGAGTACCAAGAATACCAGGGAGATTCCTACCTTTGGTTGCCCCACCAAACAACTGACAAATGGCTGTGTTGTGCTGCCACAGCAGCAGCCATGAGGTGGCCAAACTCACTGCCTCCTGCACCCCCAAAATAATAAGCCCCCCCCCCTGATAATAAAGCCAAGCCCTTATCTCAGGATTCAAAAAAAATAAGACAGGGTCTTATTTTTGGGGAAACACGGTATAATAAAAATGTTAAGAATGTTTGGGAGAGAGTGAGGGAGAGCAAAAAACAAACTGGAAGGATCACTGGTTAATAAAGGTATGTGTAAGGTGATCTATGCACAACTAGCAAAGTTTCTATATACCGGTAGCATAACCAAATCTTTGAAAACCTATTAATTCATAGAATTCAATACCATAACATTGGGATTTCAGTGAGTTATTGATACATAGAAAGGAAGAATGTGTTTTAAATACAAACAAATTTATGAACAAACTTCAGTTCTAATTGTCTGGTAGGTCCACAATGAGAATTGTTCAATGTGTCACCAAAACAATAATTCTAAAGCAAAAAATAAGAAACCCATAAATCTCAGTTATTTTCAAAATTGCAAAAATGTTAACTTCACTTCATTTGCACTACTTATCGCTCTGGACATATTTTATAGTAAATGTTAGCAAGCCATCTTCATTTGCTTAGCTATGAAGCTATAATTTAGTGACACTGAGATGATGTTAAGGAAACAAAATCCATGGCACGTTATCATGTCAACATGTGGAACCCAATCAACATGTGGAAATATAGTTCTACAGACAGCTGTATGCTAAAACCCAAAATAACATTAAATCAAAAGTATCATTGGCCATTTTGAAATAACAATTACATACCAGTATATGGTGGACAGTCACTGCTTCCTGGACAGGATTTTATTACTGCAAGGTTCTCATTATTTTGAGCTTCACCTTTATTCATGTCTATGTTTCACAACAAAGTATAATGCTTCAATATAAATATTTTCATTATTGCAAAATATCAAACAAATAACACCGGATGTAACTAAATTTTATATCTCAATTATCGAGGTCATGGTTGTCCCAAAAGTGCTTTTCCAAAAGGCAACTGGACTTTCTTGGTTTTTTTTTTCTTTGAAAACATTTTGCTTCTTGTCCAAGAAGCTCCTTCAGTTCTTGGATGAGAAGCAAAATGTTTTCAAAGAAAAAAAAAGAATGTCATTTGTCTTTTGGAAAGCACTTTTGGGAAAACTCTGGATATACAAAAAATTATATAGCATTATGTAGGTCAGTGACTATTTACAAAGCTGAAAAATATCTGTAAAGATAGAATTAAAATAATGTCTTCTTTGTTTGGGAAATTAATAGAATTCTCTTCAAACAATTGAAAAACAATTCTCTTAACCAATACCTTCATTTTATATCTTCACTTTTTAATTTTGTTAATCAAACTGTCTGCCAAACCTGTGTGTGCATGTGTGAGTGTGTAATAATCGCTCAATAATCATGACATGTACAACTGATAATGCTTCAATACCTTTGACTCTAATGCATAAAAAAA
Organism: Coluber constrictor foxii; assembly: GCA_038048745.1. NCBI lineage: Eukaryota > Metazoa > Chordata > Lepidosauria > Squamata > Colubridae > Coluber > Coluber constrictor. Next base: position 82,065,791 of record CM075961.1, read on the forward strand.
TAAGTATTTAGAATTATACACAGTAGCTGGAGTGGAGCTATTAATTATGTTATACTTATTGCTATTTATTTTTATTTGTCTATACTAAAATTGAGACATCAAAATTATTTTTGTTTTAATGTCTTTTATGAATGCGAATTGCCATGAACGTTTACTGATTAAATAAATTGTCATGCAATTTTTGGAATTATTCAATCTCATATTTTGACAGACAAAGTGTAAAGTCAGCTGGAATAGTCAGCTACTTTGTTGCTGCCTTGTCAAGTCCGTGCAGATTTTCAGAAATTGTTTGCCATTTTCTTGTTCCTAGAACGAGAGCCACTAGATTCTTAGTATGTTTAGCATGATTTCCAAGTTTCTCATTTAAATACAAGGATTGAGTTTTTAGTATATTAATAATGAACTTTTGTTCACTTCTGGACCTCTGCCCTGTAAGCTAAATTCACAATTAAATTATCTCTAAGTAATGGCCCCTTTGCAACAGAATTGTTTTCAGACTGCATCCTGTCATCAGACTTCCTCTAAGTGGTCTCTGCCTTCAGTTCTTTCTAGCAAGTAACAAAGCTGATTCTTATCTGTGGTTTATTTCTTCTGGCAAGCTTCCATTTATCTGTTGCAAAAAGCCTCCGTTTAAATAATAATAATGCAATTTACCTGAGATTCCTTTGTAAGTTAATATTAAAGTACCTTACCTTCCCTGACTAGAACTTCACTGGACCAAGATTGAATAACTACACCTTCAGTATTGCAGTTGCTGCCCTGACCACTTGTTTGTGGAAAGGCCCCTATTTCTAAAAGTGGGTGACTGTGAAATCTGTTCCATAACAATTTGACTTCTGCTCCAAGAGGACTTGGAGAGAGACAACTCATCTTGCAAAATAACTGCATTATTGATAAATTTTTGTAAGGTAAAATGTTTTGTTTGAATAATAATATAATAAATTCTACTCTCAGTATCACACGCTTTTTTAGAGATGTAGAAATAAACCAATTATGGAATATCACATATCTTTACACTTCATCTACTATCTTCTATACACTGCACATCATTTCCATCATAGCTAGTCATTATAAGAGTAATAAAACATTAAGAATTGGTGCCTACTCATGATCTCTTCCCACCATCATTCCTTCACTGTGTTGTCATTTTAAATAGTAGGCATTAGGGCTATGCAACAATCACCTGAAAAGGTAATTCAAAGCATGGATGGGGGCTTATGGATTGTAACTCCCTAAAAAATGTACACATAATCCCAGGAAAAATGTGTTTTAGGGGGTGCTAATTGTTGCGATGTGCGCACCAATGCATGCTTTCAGTCACCTTTTCCGCCCCTTATGAATACAGATCCTTATGACTGTGAAAACAGAGACTTTTTCTATAAGTTTTCTATAAGACAGTATTCTGTAAGTTACTCTTTCTGGTTGTCTTTCTATAAGTCTTTCTGGTTGAAAAATAGAGCATGGACATTAAATAAATGGACACCAAAGAAACAACGTGCAATTCTCTTATCTGATCACTTACATAGTAAGTAGAAACACTATACAAATCTATGACTATATGATTTTTCTAAACTATGTGTTTTCCTTTCATTTCACTAAGCCGGGGGCCTGCTATTGAAAGTGTCCGTCCTCAGTGTATAGAGCTATTGGATCCTCAGTGGCCCTGGGCTTTGGCAGCTGATTTTATCTGTAACAAAGCTGCCCTCCGTGTCATACTGAAACTTAGTTGGGCTTGGCAAGGATGTACAGTATGTATCCCTTCTTTGGGGGCTGGGGGGGGGGCAAGGAGGAAGAGTGTTTGTTATCACCTGTGAACTGCTGCAAGCTTTCGGAGGCTTTCTTCCACATAACTGGACTGGAGATGTGATCTGGCAGGGGATCTGGCATGTGATCTGATTGTCTTTTGGCTTACTGATGTCACTCTCCTTTGGGTTTTCCCAAGGATTGGGTGGCAATTCAGCTGACGCATAATTGCTGCTAATCATGGTATTTTTCTGAACTAAGGAAGAACATGGGCTGAGGATAGAAGTCACCATTTTGTATGGTTTTCTTCCTTTCTTGGGGCTGGTTAAGCTGTTGATTGGAGGGCTGGGAAAGATTAACCTCTTTGTAGGATACCTTAGGGTTCTATCCTCTTTCCCTCCTATTCAATACTTATACAAAGTAGTTGGGTGAGATCATCTATTGGTTTGAAGCTGAATATTATCAGTAGATTGGTGATACCCAATTATATCTTTTAGCCTTGAGCAAGTCAAATGAGGTTGTTAAAGTTCTGCCCCAGAAGCTAGAGGCTGTGCAGGAGAAATCGCTTCTGACTTAATGTGCAACTATGGGTATCTGGGCCACCCAGATATGGAAATTTTCCATCTTTAATCTTGGATGGGATAGCATTATTCCATTCAAGAATGGTGTGCAGCCTGGGGAATATCCTGGATTCACAATTCATACTCAATCAGTAGATAGTAGTGGTGAACAAAAAGGCCTATGCACAGTTTCATCTGATGTGCTATTTGCACCCTCTCCTAGATTGGGAGGCCATTTAGACAGTCATATCTCGGTCACTTTGTGGCCTAACTACTACAATACACTCTATATAGGGCTTCCTTTGAAGGCCATCTGGAAGCTTTGACTGGTCCAGAATGCAGAGCTGAAGGCAGGGATGGACATGCCTCACCACACTCATTTAATATTTCTGCTCCATAAACTGCACTGGTTGCAGCTTGTGGGGCACTGGTTGCACTGGTTGCTGGAGCAATGGTTGCATTTGCCTCTGAATGTGATTCAAGTTGCTGGTTGTTACCTCCAGAGGACTGCAAGGCATAGAGTAAGTTATTTGTGGGATCCTCTATTTTCCATAGTATCTACCCAGCCAATTTGATCTGGTAGGATTGGTGCATACTGGGTTTCTTCAGTATGAAACAATACTATCTGACAAGATCCCAGAACTGCACTTGGTCTTCTTTAGTATCTGCCCTCTGGAATGAAATTCCCCCAAAATATGGATGGCTCCTATCCTGCTGGCATTTAAACCCAGGCCCAAGTCGCTTCTAGATAATGTGCGTTTGCCTTAGTCGTTGTGTAGTTTGTGTCATCTTTTGATCATTATCTTTTTATCACTGTACACTGCATTGTTTTATTGTTCTGTGTGATTTGATCTGTGTACTGCATAGAATCGCTAAAGTATCAGTAAGTGTAAAAATTCAATAAGTAACTTATGTCTCATTTGGAAATACAAACATCATTCAACTTACCATCTTTAATTTTAGCACTGATCTTTCGAATAAGATCTTTTCTGGGAATACTATCCAGTTTACATTTAAGTGCTTCTAGAGGCTGATCATAATAAGATATAAATAATATTGTTGCCTTATTTGCATCAAGATTAATTAGTTTATAGTTTTTTATTTCTCCTTTCAGTATTACTTCGAGTTTTCTCATTTCATTTGGTATCAAGTCTTCAAGGATTTCCAATATGAATTCTATATTATCTTGTGCCATGATGTTTCTTAAAATTCTATATGGTATTGTGTAGACAGACCTGGAGAGAAATTTGAGGGATGGGGCAAAGAGAGTAAAGTTGTCACTACTAACAGTTAATTGGGTTCAAGTTCATCTAGAATGCACAACTTTTCAAAGTCTTTGAAATTTTATTTGGTCTATGTATTTAGCTTAATTAAATAAAGTTAACACTACTCTTTAATATTCAGTACTTCTATTTAATCAGATTAAAAATACAATTTGGCAGTAATTCTAGAAGACTCTAAAAAAAATACTTTTGTAGATCACCTGAAGCCCAGGACCCTCTGGTTGTACACTTCTGATTGATTCTACCCGTGAAGGATATTCACATCTGAAGGAAAGTCAGCCCAGGCTTGAATTCTGTATAGCACTTGCCCAATATAGATTAGATTAACAGAGTTGGAAGGGACCTTGTAGGTTATCTAGCCCAACCCCCCTCCCCAGGCAGTAGATCCTACACCATTTTTGACAAATGACAGTTGTTTTATGAATTAAGTACCATTTTCAAATCAGCTGTGGACTTATTATTTATACTAAGGTAGAACATAAAATGAAATTGGATATAAGAGTGAAATAATACGGGGTCAGCCTAGAGGATCTCTGAAGGGCCCCTTTAACTAGTAAATATAAGAAAACAAATGCTGGATTCAAAAAGTTAAACCGCAGTTAACACACTTTTTACCGTTGGAGAGTTCAAGAAGTCAAACCGCAGAGGTACTATATTAAAATGCAGAACTAACTCACATGGAGCTTCCTGCTTAAGGAATAAAGGAGTGGGCTAGCTAAAGAGGCAGATCTAAGATACTTCCTGTTTTTGTTACTATAAAGATATGTGTCTAAAATAGGGCTATGGAGTCGGGAGATAAATGTTCCGACTCCTCGACTCCGACTCCGACTCCAACTCAACAGCACTGGTCTAAAATAAGATCTTTGTTCAGGTGCTAGAATTTATACTAAGCTATCTGAACCTTTTGGCCAAAATAAAGCTTTTTCTGATTTCGAAATTCATCTCCTTTATTTTTATGTGACAATATCACCCAGGCCACAATTTATTGGATTGGTTATCGGATTTCATGGAATGCTCATTTGAAATACTCAAGAATGTCTCCAGCATTTGTAGCATTTAGTAACAAAGTAATTTAAAAAAAAATTAAATAACCTGGTACGATTTGTTGTTGAAAATTTCAAAAAATTGCCACATAGATTTCAAGATTTTTACATTTATATGTTCACAATATATAACTACTTATTCATTTTCTTAACCTTCCTTTTTTATTTTAAGCTCCCAATTATCTTTCTTCACCCACTAACTTCATCTGTAAAGGGTTAGACAGCAACCAGCTGTTTTCAGGCAAAAATAGCAGTTATATACTATATAATAATCACATTATAAGGCCATCAAATGCACAGCAAGAACCCATTAAGTTTTGGAAAGATAAAACAATGCATGTGAAATATTAATACTATCTTGTTGAGAAGTACTGTAGAACTGTTCTGTATGGCTTCACTCTAACCAGCAATAAAGATTTTTATCAGGGTGAGGCCAATCAAGGGAAGAATCAGAACTAAATCTCTCATTTTGTTTAAAATTCAGTAGGATAATAGGAAGTGTGATTTAAGATCTGATTTACCAGACCTCTGGGCGAAAAAGCAGTTATGTTTGCAGAAATAATAAGAAATTATCCATTGTACTACACAAAAGTTTGGAGAAAATGTTCCCAAGTGCAACATTTCACTAGATAAGAGTCATAATGAAGAACATCTGTGATAATAAAACAATAAACCCTAATAATTTACATAGTGGAGTGATATTTGTTTATTGTTTAGAGATCGAACAATATTCTCCCAATTATGCACTGCAATCACACTAGAAAGGAAAGGGAAGTGAAGGAATAACAGAATAACAGAGTTGGAAGGGACCTTGAAGATTTTCTAGTCCAACCCCGTTTAAACAGGAGACTCTATACCAGGGGTGTCAAACTCGATTTCATGGAGAGCTACATCAGAGCTGTGTTTGATCTCAGGTGGCCAGGGGGGCATGGCCAAGGGGGCATGGCTAGCTCAACGTCACTTGTGTTAGGGTCACCTGTGGTGGGCCGAGTGCTCTGCCAGTGAAAACGGGCTCCTCCATTTTTGGTTGCAATGGCCTCCTGCAACCCTTTGCCAGCAAAAACAGATCTTTTTCCCTGGCAGAACCACTGTGAGCTGGTCCTTTGCTGTTTCCAGGACAGCTCCACAGGCCAGATCTAAGCACCCCCCAGGCCTTGAGTTTGACACCCCTTCCCTATACCATTTCAGACAAGTGGTTATTCAGTCTCTTTTTAAAAGCTTCTCCTTGATTACTTTCCATCCGTTGTTTCTTGTTATGCTTTCAGTTCTTTTGCAGAATAGGTTGACCCTGTCTTTGTTGTGGCAGCCTTTCAAATACTGAAACACTGCCATCATGTCGCACACCTAGTCCTTTTTTTCTCTAAACCAGGAGTCCTCAAACTTTTTAAACAAGGGGGCCAATTCATGGTCCCTCAGACTGAGGGCCACTCACTTGCCCACCTGCCAGCCGGACTAGCCCGGATGTAGCGCGTCCCCCAGTTGCAAGCAGGATGCAGAGCCCTAGGCAGAGGTGAAGATAAGACAGTGGCCCTCAGAGGAGAGTGCCACGTTGGGACGCTGTGTGCTCTCCAGCCTATCGCCTGTCTCTGCTTCTGCGAGACAGAAAGAAAGCCCTAAAAGTCTTTGCCTGCACCCTCCCGAGGCCCTGGTCTCAGTGTTGATTTGAGCATGTCCTCCACATACTGCTAAGAGCCAGAGGCTGATGGTGCCAAGGTAGCCCTTGCCTCCCACCACTTCAGGCTTGGAGCTGTAACCTGTGTCCAGGAAGTACTGCGGCGGAGAGAAGCGGATGAGGTCAAGTCTACCTTTGCTGTCCATTGCAGCTAGGAATCTCAAATAAGGCCGAGAATGAACTTCTGTTGTAGCCAGCCCTGGCATTAGATCGCCCTCTACGAACTCCTCGTCTCTCGAGGAGCCTGGCTGAGGTCTTGCTCACTTGCTCACTGAGGCGCCTGGACTCCCAGAGATGGCATGAGGTCTTTTAGGCACTTAGCTTGGCCACCTATTTAGTAGCTTCATCACTGGGAATCCAGGCGCTTCAATGGGCTGGAAAAAAAAGCAAGGCCTCAGCTGGCTTCCTTGGCAGATGAGGACTTTGCAGGGGGCCTGATCTAATGCCCAGGCTGGCTATAACACAAACATTCATTCTCAGCATTATTTGAGATTCCTAGCTGCAATGGACAGCAAACCTAGGGTTGACATTCCCCTGTGTTGGGGCTTGGATGTAGGCCCCACAGAAGCTGAGAGGCAGGCCCGAAAGATGCTGAGTTTCACTGTGTATACCATGCCCCCTGGAGGCAGCCCTTCGGCTGAGCGCAGCAGGTCTGGGGTGGATTTCTCTCCCCCGCTGTTGGCCTTACCTTCCAGTTCCAACCTGCAGGGCTTGCGAAGGTAGTCCTGCACAGGCCGGATTAATGGCTTTGGCATGCCCTCTCCAATCCGTGGTCCGTAGTTTGAGGAACCCTGCTCTAAACTAAATATATGCAATTCCTGCAACCATCTTTCATATATTTTAGCTCCAGCTCCTTAATCATCTTTGTTGTACTTCTCTGCCTGCTCTCCAAAATCTCAACATTCTTTTCATACTTTGGGGATCAAAACTGGATTTGCTTCCACAGTACATAGCTATAAAAACCACAAAATTCACAACTGAATTCCAGACTCTAGCTCAATTTCTCTTCAAATGTATGATGCAATAGTGAAAACATCAAAGAAAGAAAATGTTTATTTATAGTTTAAAAATATCCTTTTCCCTCTGCACAAATCTCCAAATCATTTTATCTAGAACCCTGATGATTCAAAATCTAGATAAAGAAAGCATTCTTTACTGGTTTTCCCACTAGTAAAAAAATGACACCTCACATAAGGTAAATCTCATATAAGGCAAGTGTCAGGTAGGGTAAAGTGTAGTAGTCAGGTAAACTGGGCTTCTGGTGAATTATATGACAGTCCATGTAGTTTTCTTGGCAAAAATATAAAAAAGGTTTAGCCCTTCTTTTCTACAGGATGTCACTTTCAAATTCATAAAGCTAGGGATTTCCTAAAGGAAGTTACCAATATACTGTTCAAACCTTCTTAAGGTCAAGAAGGGTTTGCATTTCTTCTGATCCCTCAACCAGATCATCAGTTTTAAATATGCTACCTCCTGAGCAACTGTTCCCTAAGAAACTTTTATTAGCAGTGAGGAGGGGGTACTTTTCTAGCCATAATATATAGTTCTGATTACTTCTAGTGTATATTTCAGGTTGATTTTTTAAAAAATGGGTAATTAAAATCCATTAGGAGCTACTTTGGGGTAGCATTTAAGGCATCAGATTACAATTGGGGAGACTGTAAATTTTAATCTTGTTTTAAGCAGGAAGTCAGCTGGATGAACTTGTGCTAATCATTCTCTTTCAGTCCTATAAGGAGGCAAGAACAAACCACTTATAAAAACCTTTGCCAAAAAAGCTGTTAATTCACGCAGTCACCAGGAAGCAAAAACTGACTTAATGTTACACACCCACATACAGACATAAAAGTAAAACTCACTTCCTATCCAAACTACTCGTCCTTCATGGAGAGGAAAACTGCTTGAACAGTTATTTTAAAACAGTATTTTTCAAATTTGGCACATGTAAGATGTATGGATGGCTGCAGAACTCTGTGAACACAGAGCAAGCAAAATTTTAATCTAAATCTAACATGGGTTTGTCAAAAACACATCATGCCAGACAAATGTTATCAGATTCTTTGAGCTACTAAATTAGTGGACCAGCAATATATTTGGACTTCACTAAGCTGTTTGACAAAATAGACCACAATGTTCCACTTGATAACTTATATAAATGTGGCATAGACAGCATCACGACCAGATGAATTTGTAAGTGGCTGACCAACCACATTCAACATGTAGTCCTTAATGGAACTACAGCTACATGGAGGGAAGTATGCAGTGGAGTACCCCAAGGCTCTGTTTTGGATCCTGTATTCTCTATTGTCTTTATGAACAATTTAGATGTGGAACTCATTAAATGACAGCAAGTTGGTGAGGATAGCCAATATTTTAGAACATAGGCTCAGGATCCAGATGGATCTTGACAGACTCACAAACTGGGCCCTATCCAACAACATGAAATAAATGGTGATAAAAGAAAAGTTTTATATTTAGTTTAAGAAAAAATAAATGCACATGTATAGAATAGGTACCTGGCTCAGTAGCAGAAACTGAGCGGGATCTATAAATCCTAGTGGACAACCACTTAAATATGATTCAGCAGTGTGTTGCAGTCGCCAAAAAAATAAAAATAAAATAAAAATGCAGCCCTAGGCATTAACAGAGGGATAGAATCTAGATCATGTAAAGTGTTAATACTGCAAGATCAAATCTGGGTCGGACACTGGGACTGGAGATTTACTCTTCCAAGCTTTCAGATTCATGCTGCAACCCATCTTCAGGAATCTTTTCTCTACTAGAATACATGTTTTAGGCGATTCTGGGAATCATATTTATATGGTACCTTTTTATTGGCTGATTGATGAGTTAATGGCTAGTGATTGGCTGTGTTTTCCTTCTGCTGTCAAGCCCTTGGCTCTTAAGTACTTGATAAACTGGTGGTAAATCAGCAACCCTGCTAACTGATAAGCAGCCAAGGGCTTGACAGCATAAGGAAACAAGAACTAGTTGCCACCCAACACACCAATCAGCCAATAGGAAGGCATCACATAAATACAGCCCACAGAATAGCCCAACGTATGTATTCCAGTAGACAGAACTTCCCTGAAGATACTCTTTCATGAATCTGAAACTCAGAAGAATAAATTTTTTATTCTGGTGATTGACCCAGATCTGATCTTGCAACATTATCCTAAGTCACATATACACTTTCATTGTTGTTAGTACCACTTTGTAATACCTTGGAAGCACACCCTTGGAATACTACATCCAGTTTTGGTTGCCCAATATAAAAAAAAATGTTAAGAAAGAGTGCAGAGAAGAGCAACAAAAATGATTGGGGAACTGGAGGCCAAAACATATGAAGAATAGTTGCAGAAATTGGGTATATCTAGTTGAATTTTTAAAAAGGGACTAGGTGGTGATATGATAGCAGCGTTCCAATATTTAAGGGGCTGGAACAAAAAAGAGAGAGTTAACTTATTCTCCAAAGCACCTTAAGCCAGGACAAGAAGTAACAGATGGAAGCTTATCAAAGCGAGATACAAACTAGAATTAAGGGAAATTTCCTTACTGTGAGAACAATTAATCAGTGGAAAAGCTTGCCCCCAGAAGTTGCCGGTGGTCCATCACTGGAGGGTTTTAAGAAGAGACTAGAGTAGAGGGACCCTTGTCCGGAAAGAGGGTCTCTTGCTGAGAGGATTGAACTAAAGGACTTCCAAAGTCCTTTTCAACTCTCTTATTCTGAATGCTAACAGGTAACCAGATATAGATCAGCACACTCACTTCCTTTTGGGGATTTAGGAAAAGAGTCTAGGGACTGTTGAGATGAGCGGGTGCACTTAGGATCTAGAAACTAGAGCATAACAGATCCCTTTTCCCATCTCTCCCATCTCCCAGCACGTACCTTGGAGCACAAACACTTCCCTCGGTGGAGCCGCGATGCTATGGCAGTGCTGGCACTGGTGCTAGCTCGCTCAAGTCTTCTGAAGTTTGGCGCCAAACCTTAGAATGCCCGGCGGGTGGGTGGAAAAGGCGGGATGGAATAGGATGACGTGGAAGGTCATCCTATTCCACAGTCTGTCCTTTTCACAGACTGCAGATGGCGCGTTGGAGATAAGCATCAGGAAATATATAAAACCGAAAGCTCTAAATCCCTAAACTCCTGATAACCTAAAATCGAACTGCCCGGACTATCGCCTTCCTGAAAGTCTTTGTGGTAGAGCCAGCGTGAGAGATACTGTTGGAAGAATTAGATGAGAGAAAGAGATAGAGTTTGAAAAATAAACAGGTCTATAGCTGCAGACCATTGCTTTGCTTGGAAGCCTGAGTAGCCCCGCCCCCCACAAAGGAGAACGATAAATGGAGGGGATAGAGAGCGCTTTTATTTGTTCTTCTTCTGATGAAAACATTAGCTGAGGAATTCTGGGAGTTGAAGTCTACTGAGACTGAGAAATACTGCTGTATCCTGCCCTCTATTATCCATTCTGTGAAAGTGCCCATAAAATGCCCTCGTTTCCAAAATGTGTGCACTTTAAAATTATAAGGAAAATGAGATATATTTTAAATAATTAGACTAAGAAGAGTATAAAAAGGGAATTGACACTGAAACCATTTTGGCTAACCAGAATGAACAGCTGAGTCCATATATTCAAATAAGTCCTGCATATGGTTCAGATAAGTATATTTGCAAATTATTGAGGTGGGGTGGATTTCTTAGTGATTTTATTGTGTGAATGCCCTGTCATGCTTAGTGTACTAATAATACCTTCGGATATTATTTTTGCCTAATTTAAGCAGTAATTAATAAACTGATTATGGTACATACAAAAACATTTTCTGACATCTTTTTTCCATTTGAAAGCACCTGATATTTTAAAGCAATGAATAAAAAATAATCCTTAATCGTACTCCCACCAGCTGGTGTGTGTGTGTGTTTGTGTGTAATTTACCTGATTCCAACACTTGTTCTATGTGGTTAGGTTGGTTCTTGTAAGGTCCCAAAATACACTTGAGTCACCAGAATGCCAAAGAGAGAGACATAAGATGAGGCTTGCAAAAAAGCAGATTTTATTTATGGCCAAAAACAAAATACTGGGTGGAACTATATCCAGAACATACAGATACAATGCATGCAAGGAGATAGCCACACCTTGGGGAAGGTATGGCATCCTTTTACATCAGTTTAGTACCCAATTCTGGCCTCCTAATTTAGATTTGTGTAATCCTTGTTGCCCTGCAAGGGGGAATAGAAACTTCCTTGAGCATTCCTTTGTTTACTCAATTGGCCATTTGGCCCCCTGGTTCTTGCAAGACAGGAATTTATCCAGATCAAACATAAATTAGGGCTGAGATGTAAATTATCCCTTGGAGATACGTACCATGCTCTTAGATAGCACAAGGAAAAACAGGGAGAAGATTGATATGGGTTCAGGTTAAATGGCAGGGACATATGTTTGACAAATACCAGATACATTACAGAGGCCTAATAACAGAATATGTTTGTTACAGGAGATACAATTATAAAGACATAATATGTGTGATACAAATACAAAGGCATATATGTATTACAGGAACCTAATGGTTTCAGAATCCAGTATACCAGTATATCATACTCTAGTATCATTTATTATATCCTTATTATTGTTTCCCTTTCATTCTAATTTTTCTATGGACATTAATCCAGACTAGAAAGTACACATATACATTTTAAAAAGTCATTTTAAAGTTACCATGTACTATTAAGTTGTCTTGAGAATTTTTTTTTAATTTGTATTCCTTTTAAGAAAGAGGTGACGACTGATGGACTAAATGTTCTAAATGTTAATAAAACAAAGGAGATCATTGTAGATTTTAGGAAGAGCCAGCATAGTCATACTCCATTCGGTATGAAGGATGTAGCTGTAGAGGTGGTCAATAGTATTAAATTTTTGGGGGTGCAGGTAACTAATAATCTGAATTGGTCTCTCCATATATCATCCTTGAAGTGTGCGGAGGAGAGTATATCTTTCTCCTCTCCTGGCCACTTTTTACAGAGGCATGATGGAGAGTGTTTTAACAAACTGCATTACTGTTTGGTTCAATGGCAGTAGTGCCTCAGATAGAAAGTCCATACAGATTTTATTCCAAATTACTAATAGTGAGTTTCTAATTATGTGCCTTCTAAAGTGTCCCGTTCAAGGTATGAGATTCACTCCCATGAATCCTCAGGTTAGGAATGGAATGGGCAGGTTCCATTACATTCGTAAGTTAAGGACTACCTTATTTTCTATTCTCTCTTTGATACATTAAGAAGAATTTGCATTATGTTTGTGGGTGATTGTGTTGGAAATGATTCCTACGCCTTGGTAATGTCCGAGTGTGGACTTTCTTTCTTTCTTTCTTTCTTTCTTTCTTTCTTTCTTTCTTTCTTTCTTTCTTTCTTTCTTTCTTTCCTTCCTTCCTTCCTTCCTTCCTTCCTTCCTTCCTTCCTTCCTTCCTTCCTCCCTCCCTCCCTCCCTCCCTCCCTCCCTCCCTTCCTTCCTTTCTCTCTCTCTCTCTCTCCCTCCCTCTCCCCCCCTTTCTCTTTCTTTCTTTCTTTCTCTGTCTCCTTGCCTGCCTGCAAAAGACCCAAGGGACATAGTTAAAATTAACTGCTGAACAAAATATTAAGGCAATGCAAATCTCATTCTATCTTTGTAATTGTGTCATTGTTGTTCTTGCTTAGTTACAACCTTACACTTGCCTGGGAAGGGAGGGGAACTGTGACATTGATATCTACTTTCCCTCACATAAAAAACCCAACGAGAGAGAGGTAGTTTCTGTTTGCTTTAGTCTGCAGAAAATGGGTGTATTTAGTTTAATAAAATGGCAAACATAGTAGCAATATTCCAATACCTAACAGGCTGCCACAAAAGGAATGATCAACTTATTTTTAAAAGTACTAAAAAACAGAAAAATAAGCAATAGCTGGAAATTAATCAACCAACCTAGAGGTAATGAAAATTTCCTGACTGTAAGACTAATTAATCGAGATGATTGTCTCCAGAAGTTGTGCGTGTTTCATTATTACAGGTTTTTAAGAGGAAATTAGACAACCATTTGTCTGAAATAGATAGACTTTCCTGCTTCATTAGGGGGTTGGGCTAGACGACCTCTAAGGTCTCATACAACTCTGACGTTCTGTTTTTGTGTGAAACTTCAATGATTTTCCTTTGCATTTTGGTCTGGATTTATCCTTAATAATGCATTAGAGGGCATTTTAGTCAAATTAACACTCCTATGAAATTTTTATTTAACATCTAATATAGCATGTGTCTTTGGAACTCTTTGCTACTGCAAAATAAGTGATTAGTTGCTTTTTACTGGGTGTGCTCAATTTGTTTCCTTTTCCTTGGAGTCATTATAGAGAATCAGTTTGGTTTCATGGTTATGGCTACAGGCTACAAAGCTGGAAAACTGTGAGTTCAAATCCTTCTTTGGCCATAACGGCCAGCTGGGTAATTTTGGGCTGCTCATTTTTCCCCCCTCAGCCCTAGGAGGGAGGCATTGCCAAGCCACTTCTGTATCTGTTGCCAAAGAAAACCTAGGCAGTTGCCAGCAACATGATTTCCCTAGCATAAGTTATATCAGCAGAGAAGCCCCAGTTTAAGCACCAGGGAACTGTCAAAGGAGAAAAAAGCTGATGTAATTCCCATCTTCAAAAAAGGAAAAAACAAACTAGATACTGGAAACTACAGACCTATCAGTCTGACCTCAATACCAGAGAAGATTCTGGAAAAGATAATCAAGCAACGATTCAGCAAACACCTAGAAGCAAACAAAGTAACAACCAAAAGCCAACAGGGGTTTGTCAAAAACAGATCATGCCAGACTAATCTTATTGCATTCTTTGACAAAGTGACAAAATTAATGGACCGGTGGAATGCTGTCGATATAATTTACTTGAACATCAGTAATGCATTTGATAAAGTAGACCATAACCTATTACTTGATAAAATAGAAAAATGTGGGTTAGACAGCATCACCACCAGATTCGTAACTGGCTGACCAACCGCACTCAATGTGTAGTCCTCAATGGAACTGCATCTACATGGAGGGAAGTATGCAGTGGAGTATCCCAGGGCTCTGTTTTAGGCCCAGTGCTCTTCAACATCTTCATCAATGATTTGGAAGAAGGGATAGATTGGGAACTGATCAGATTTATAGATCACACCAAGCTAGCTGGAATAGCCAAAACTCCAGAAGATGGGCTTAAGATACAGAAAGATCTTGAGAGACTTGAACAATGGGTGCTATCTAACAAAATGAAATTCACTGATGAAAAAAGTAAGGTTCTACATTTAGGCAAGAAAAACAAAATGCACAGGTACAATATATATGGGTACCTCGCTCAATAGTAGTAACTGTGAGAGAAATCTTGGAGTCCTAGCAGACAAACATTTAAATATGAGCCAGCCGTGTGCTGCAGCTGCCAAAAAAGCCAATGCACTTCATTGCATTGACAGAGGGATAGAATTAGGATCACGTGAAGTGTTAATACCACTTTATAATGCCTTGGTAAGGCCACTCTTGGAATACAGCATCCAGTTTTGGTTGCCACAATGTAAAAAAGATGAGACTCTATAAAGAGTGCAGAGAAGAGCAACAAAGATGATTAGGGCACTGGAGGCTAAAACATATAAAGAGCGGTTGCTTGAACTGCGTATATGTAGTCTGATGAAAAGAAGGATTAGGGGTGACATGATAGCAGTGTTTCAATATCTCAGGGGCTGCCACAAAGAAGAGGGAATCAAGCTATTTTCCAAAAATAGCTGAGGGCAGGACAAGAAGCAATGAGGGGAAACTAATCAAGGAGAGAAGCAACTTAGAAATAAGGAGAAATTTCCTGACAGTTAGAATAATTAATCAGTGTAACAACTTTTCTCCAGAAGTTGTAAATGCTCCAACACTGGAAGTTGGATAAGATAAGGAAGATATTGGATAACCATTTGTCTGAAGTGGTGTAGGGTATTCTGTCTAAGCAGGGGGTCAGACTAGAAGACCTCCAAGATCCCTTCCAACTCTGTTATTCTATTCTATTTAATTTTTAAGGAAAGTGTTATGGCAATTTTCCTCCTGTTTTATTCTTTGAGGGCTGTTTTAGTTCTTTGAAAGAAAAAGTTTTGTATTAATTTTTTACTCTGCATGACTTGGTGGAGAGGGAATCTTGCATGCATGTCCATCCTGGCCCCCATTCTCATTGGCAAATGAGAATGGAGGCCCAAAAGGACACAGGCAGCCCTCCTAACTTCCGTTCACATTGTCAAAGCCTTGAGGAAAGGCCTTTTGCCAATGAGAATGGAGGCCTGCAGAGATGTGCATGCCCCTCCTGGGCTTTATTCTCATCATCAAAGGCTTTTTGCAAAACTGACCAGAGCCTGTAAGGATGCAATCTCTTGTCCTACAGACCTCGGCAAGTCTTTGCTCACGGCAAAATCGTGGCAGAGAGGTTAGAGAAGAGACAGCTACATTGATCATCAAGATCTATGTAAGGTAAGTGACCCAGTTGGACAGGATGGGGAGGGAGAGGGGGAAGCATGAGATATCTTAGTGGATTGGGAGAGGCCTTAGGTGGTCAGAAATACTAGGCCCCTTGACCTTCCCCACCCTGAGGTGATACGTATGTATGTAACTACTTGTATTATTTCATTGATTATGTGTATTTATTGTTGATGTTCCATGTATTTAAAATATGTTTATAGGCAACCTATACTTTAGAAAAACCCCATCAAGTGAACCTTCAGGAAATTGCAGATTATGAGGATAGCAATTTGTGGGGATAATTGACCTTGTATTTACATTTTCTTTCTAAATGTCTATGGAGATGCTCAGTCATCCAGGTCATGGTTGTTCCAAAGGTACTTTTTCAAGAGGCAACTGGACTTTCTGGTTTTTGTTTGAAGACATCTGCTTCTCATCCCAGAAGCTTCTTCAGCTCTGACTGGATGGTGGGAAGTGGAATATTATTTTCTTTCTAAAAAAGGATTTCTTGCTCGATGGAATAGAAGGACTGCATAGCATGGAACATGCTAAACAAGGTGGCCAATATTATACCAAGATCACCTCTTGACTTTGAAGGTTATTTTAAAAAAATATGACCTCTTACCTTGTATGTTTAAAGCTGGCAGACTTTTAAGTGTGTACACCACCTATGGAGGGCATCCCTTTTTGTTGGGAGTTCTTAACTCTTCATGGCCCCATTTTTTCTTTTTCTTTTTTTAAAATTTATTTTATTAATTTTCAACAAATAAACAATTCTTATTTACCTTTTGTGCACAATTGTGACCATTTATATATATTAACACTACAATTCATCTAATTCTATACATTTTTACTAAAACTATTTCTGCTTTATCCGGTTTCCCCCCATTTTTCTATTTTTGATCCAATTATACCATTTCTCCCATATGGCATGGTATTCTGAGTCGATCAATCCTTTCAATTCAAGTGTCAATTTGTCCATTTCGGCGCAATCAAATACTTTTTTAATTATCAAATCTTCAGAGGGTATATTTGTACTTCTCCAACATTGTGCAAAGGCCAGCCTAGCCGCAGTTATTATGTGTAGAATGATATATATTGTTTTTTTGTCCTATTTCCTTTTCATTATCTCTAGGAGAAACAATTCTGGGCTGTATTCAATCCGGAAGCCTATTATTTCCTGTAACCAACAGTGAATTTTCTTCCAATGTTTTTTTGTTTCGAAACATAACCACCATGTATGAAAGAAGGTACCTTGCTTTGTCCCAGCTATGATTTGGATATATTTTTGCTAACCTAGAGGGTGCCAAATACCAGTGATAGAACATTTTAAATTGGCTTTCTTTATATTTTGCTAATTTCGTTAATTAATAACGAAACTTCTTGGAACTTCTATTCCAAGTTGTTCCCCAATCTTTTAAAGCCGCATTTTTTCTTGATACATCTTACTTCTCAGTCACTTGGATGACTCATGAAGATCTATACTTCTTGCGTATATTGTATGTCCCTCCCCACACACACATAATAGTCATTTTTATTGGGAATATGACAAATGAAATTGAACTTTTAACATCTCTGCTGTGCTGAAAAACCAGAAAATCTCCAAAGGATTGTTAATTTTGATGTGTGGGCCTGTTGCTTATATAGTATTACCTTATACAGTATTACCTTATACATGATATTTGCCTGGTTTGGGGTTATTCAATTGACATTGCCCTTCTCCTTATTTTTGCATCACTTGTAATCTATGTCCATGTTACCGTCAATGCCATTAGGATAATACTAACTGAAGTTTCCTCTGTCTCTCTAATTGCTGTTTGGAACCACACTGCCCTCGATTTTTTATAGGCAAACATAGGAGAGGTATTTGTGCACTAAATACTTCATGCCTTTTACCATAGTCAGGGGTTTGGCTTTTTTTGGTAGATTTTAATTTTGGCTATCTTTTATACTGTAGTATGTGTTGCTGCCTCTTTTTCCTTCATTAAAAAAACCCCAAAATCTACTCCTTCCTGGTTATCTATCTTAACATAGTTGCCATCATTTTTGGCGTTTTTATTTTGTTATATTACGGATTTTGACTTGTTTTTCCTTAGTCAGAATGCCTACCCTATACACTGCACCTTTTGTGAGCTATTTTCCACAAGGCTTCTATTCCTTCTTTTCTAAATTGAAACTTCTGTGCATTTGGTCCCTAATACTGTTGCACCAAACTCCTTAGGCTTTTTTTATCGTTATTTTCTTTTTAGTGATGTTGCAAGAGTATATTTTGTTTGCCCTTTAGCATCAAAGTGGGGAGAGGATTATTAGGGGCACATGATATGGATTTTGTAACTTGTTAACCAATAAAGTTACTCTGTATTTTACTTTGACTTATTTTATGTTTTTTAAAATGATGTTCAGACTCATTACAGACTGGAATGTAAGAAAACTTTTTATCCTATCGCTGTTGGAATTGATAGTTTTTAACATTCCTAAATTGAAAAGATAGACTGGCTGGAGACTATCTCCTGATAAGATAGGGTTAGATTTGTCTCATTGTGAACTCCAAACAACCATATTCCTTATAATTTATGCTCCTTCTGACGTAGTCTCATTTTAATGAACATGTGTGATATTATGGCATCCAAATATGTAACATGTTTGACTACACGTATCTGGTTTCCTATGCAAAGGGGACATTATTTTTATTTTGTCCAATCAACTTTCCTCTTGCATTTTCTTTGTCTTGTTAATTATAAAAAAGAATGTAAGATGGGTCTCAGGGCTCTCCCTTTCCATAGGGAGATCCCAGTTTATCAGAGTACTGCTTTTAAATGATTGTCCAATTCAGTTGCTTATTAGGAAAGTAAATTGAGGCAGAATCTTGGGGCAGATTGGGCTATCGGTACTTCAACAGAGGTTTCCCTTGAGATGCAGTCATTGGTATATATAGAGAGAAAAGCAATGGAGAGCGCGGACAACCCTTAGAGACCTTATGCTATTTCCCAAAAACTAGAGGTAATGTTCTCTAGCTTCACCTGTTGCTTCCTTCCTGTCCCAAAACTGACAATCCACCTACAAATATGAATAATTTTTAATATAG
This sequence comes from Coluber constrictor foxii, assembly GCA_038048745.1. Classification (NCBI taxonomy): domain Eukaryota; kingdom Metazoa; phylum Chordata; class Lepidosauria; order Squamata; family Colubridae; genus Coluber; species Coluber constrictor. The sequence continues at coordinate 82,084,660 of CM075961.1, forward strand.
TTAATACAGTTAAATGTAACCCATACAAACAAAACAGTGGAAACAGGTCCTGAGTCAAAAATTTAAGAACCACTGAAGTAGAGTGACCATTGCTATCTTAGTTCCAGCATGGGCTTGAAACTAAACAGAAAGGAATATATTTAAGCCATAATAGTTATTAAATTCAGCTAGATTCTGAGAACACCTGTTAAGAAGGGATGTATCACAGCCCCCTTCGAGATTGTTTGCGTAATCTGTCCTAAAGTCAGGCAATAACAACTTCATAGATCTAGTTCATCGCGCCCTTTCGTGCCCTCTTGCAGGAACCAAGAGGGTCATAGGTTGAACCCAAAAGTGATAGGATCATGTTAGAAAGCACCTTTTTCAAGGTCAAAAGGAATCTGAGACAATATGGCCAGACGTTGCTCCAGTCGCCTTCAGGGATTCCACCCATCAAGAATCTGAGCAAGTTTATTGTGGAACGTAGCAAATAGACCTGGTTTGAGTAATCAGACAGAATCATAATTACTATTTTAAATATCACCAATACTGCCTGACTTCAGGAAAGATACACAAGCAGTCTTGAAGGAAGTTGCTAAGAAGGGGTCTTCTTAAGAGGTACTCTCAGAATCAGGCTGGTTTAATAACTATTATGGACTAAATATTTTCCTTTTTGTTTGGTTTCAGGCCCAGCATAGAATTAAGATGGCAAAGGTCTTTCTAATTCAGTGTTTCTTAAATTTTTGTTTCAAGACCTGTTCCCATTTTTAAAATATTATGGAAGCCTTTTGTTTGTATGGGTTATATTTATCTGTATTCACTATATTAAAATATTCATATTTATAAGTCTACTCTAAGTATGACTAAGCAAATAGCTAACTCATTTTTTGTATTTAGTCCTTAAACAATTTATTATTCCTTTCCAAAATATTAGGCAGTAATGAAGAATGGAACACAATTGTTTTAAATAACTAAATTAAGGAGTTGGGTAAGCAGGAGTCAGTCATGTCCCTTACTTCGGAGACTAGCTTGAGCCTCGTGGGACATAACACAACTCTGAATGAGTCCAGTATGTGTTTCCTTTATACTGATGGTTGGGCTTGAAGGCTGCAGTGGGATTTTTTTTTAAAATTTGATTTATATGCCGCCCTTCTCCGGAGACTCAGGGCGGCTTACAATGCGTTAAGCAATAGCCTTCATACTTTTGTATATTTATACAAAGTCAGCTTATTGCCCCCACAAACTGGGTCCTGATGATTTGCAGGGTCTTCCTTCCATATCTTTTTCCAATTTGTTGTTGTACAATTCAATTTCCATGTGTTTTCCTCTTTAATTTTCAAAAGCAGAAAGTCAGAAGCTCAAAATAGTTGCTAAGGGACTACTGCTTGTTGCTTACCTGTTTCATGGTGGAAGAGGTGACTCTGGTTCTTACTATTTCTCTATATAGCTACTCTATATATAGCTACAACAATTGGCCAATCTCTTGTCCCTCCTGGAGTTAACTGAAGATTGCAGGCAATAGTAAAAATAAGGAAGGGAGTAGCATTTTCTTATCTCAGATCCCCAGGAAACTGCCTCTGCAGGGACTGTTGTGACTGATAGTCATTGATAGTTTTGTGCTCCCTTATCTGTCTTTCAGTTGGCATGTGGGACATTGACCTTTAAGTACAGCTGAATTTGAATCCCAGCTCTGAGATTCATTATAAATTGAAAAATGCAGAGAGGTAGAAGCAGAGTAGGAAAGGCATAGTAAGCAGAACTGAAACTGAATTATGAAAATCAACTTTCTGACTCTCTGGTTTTGTCTGTGCATGAAGCAACTTCCCCCAGTACCCCTGCTTCCTACATCCATTTTCTTTTCTGAGAAGAGAAGGTATTTAGCTATGCTTTGTGAAAAAACAGGAAGTAAATGGTTCCAGTCAGTAATTTGCAGAAAAACATGCCCAAACAGTATGAAATTGAGCATCCCTGAAACAGTTAAAAGGACATTTGGGGGCAGTGGATATAATAACTGTATATGTGTTTTATATGTGGTATGTGGGTTGAATTGCCACTTTCTTGATGTGAAGAGCGTTTAGTGGCAGGGTAACCTTAGCAAGTATGAAAGGATAATACAGGGTTAGTTATTGTTTTTTTATGGACATTTTCTGGTCAAGCAATGGAAAAAGGTACTTGCTGGCAGTATCTTCTGTCTCAAGCGTTCACTGGAAACACTTGATCTGGGTGAGGAACAAGAGACATGTAGGTGTTTCAGAAGAACTGCTAAATTTGCAAAACATCGCAACACAAACCTTGACCCTTAGATATCCCTGTGTGCAACATTAGAACAAAAGGTGCAGCTTGTGTTATCAATTCACAACAAGCCTTTCACTATTTTAATAATGGAAATAGATGTCTACACAAACACAGTCGTTTCATTTTGGGCAGCAAAATATCTCTGACCAGGTTGGTTTTTAGCAAAGCCTCTGTGCTTGCCAACAGTGACTAGATCTCTACTTCAAAAATGATTTTTTTAAAAAAAACTTTGGTTTTCAAAATGCAGTTTCTGAAGGTCTTTGATAGATGTGTTCACCGAGGAATAAAAACCTCTGCAGCCCTTACCATAATATATCATTCTTACAATCTGGTGCCTTCCAGATGTGTTTGAATTAAACTCTTGTGATCTTCACCCAGCGTTTAAAATCACCTGATTGTTTAAAATCAACCCTGCTGGAGGACACTTGGAGTTGCCATAGACCAAAAACATAATAGATGGGAAAGGTTATTCCTAAGAAGTTGGTTATGCATATTAAGCTAAAAATGTTACATCTTCAAATTTATGTACTGTAGAAATTTGAAAACACACTTTTTCCCCCATGCTCCTGAAACAAAGAAGTAATATGCTAAGTCAAAATTTGGGAGTGAAAAACCCATTAGTATTAAATGGTTTTTTATTATTTTTAAAAGTTCAGCATATATGTTTTAAATTCTTTCATAAGGATGCTAGAGACATTTTTTTAAAAACATGAGCCTAAAAAAGGAAAATCCTAACTGCAAAACTGTAAATCTCAGTAGAAAACATTATGTCCTATATAGCTAATATATTCCAGATATTTTCACCACAGCCATCTTGGTAAGGAATTCTGGGAGTAGAAATCCCAGACCATGTGGAGGGTCCTGGGTTAAAAAAAAAATGAAGCAATGTGATGCTAGATACTAGTTTATCAGATTCAATCCTCTGTTGCCTAGCCAGTTGGGAACAAGAGCAGGAAATGTTCAATTAGAAAAATGCCATTTGGGGAAGGGAATGTTGAACAAACTCAAGCCAGAAAGGCCATCTACTCACAAATTCATTTTATCTTCTCAGCTCTTTTTGCTTTCATTTTTATGGTGTGCCTCAAATTGTCTCTGGCTGCTTTCTCCCCACTTGAATGTCTTTGATTCAACAGTCCCAGAGAATCTGGAGATTGTGAATGCTTCTTTTTAGTAGTTTTTAGCAGAGTGACTGTAAGCAAGAGATAAGCACATTTTTAAAGCTTCTCTAGAGTGGAATTTTTACACTGGATCTTGGTTGTTCCAGGAATTGGTATCCCTTTGGTTAAGTCAGCTGTGGCTGACCAAGGTGCTACCCTTTTCATTCTTCACATGGATGTTCCCCCAAATCCCATTTCTCTGGTCTGTCTTGGTAAACACCAATGTCTTCATACGTATCAGCTAGTTCAACCGTCAGCCCCTGTTAAGAAGAAAAATGGAACCAGGTAATGAACGGAAAGTGTGTTAGCCAGGGCATCAAAGCATTTGGGTGGGTGGGTGGATAGAAACATGCCACTAACTCAGTTTAGTTCTTTCTTGCATGCCAATAAAAGAACTGCCCAAAAGATGTCCTATGGGGACATAAAAAGAATCCTCCTCAATGAGACAAAAGGCCCACCCAGTCCAGTTCTTGACTGGTGAACTGTTCAGCCAGAAGTCAAGAATGAAAGATGCTGACTTGTATAATTTTCAACTAGATCCATCATCCATCCAAGACAGAATTATTTGTTTAAACTGGCACTGGATCCCCAGAGTTCCAGATAAGGTTTTTCCAAGCTTCTCATAGAGAAGAGGGGAAATGAACATTTCTACATATGAATAGAGACTTCTCCATGGTTGGCTACAGTTCTCTGGCCTGAAGATGACAGGCAAGTATGGAATATGAAGAGAAATACATACATTTTTATGCAGTTAAACTTAAGAATAAGAATCTCTTACTCTGTTGCTTACCTCGTAAGTATGGTCCTCCCCAGAAGCATCTTTTCTGTCACCCTAAAGTGATAGAGAGATATATAATCAATCTTGATATTTCTTCTGATACTAAGCATTCCTGATCCCTTTCCTTTTTTAATTGTTGCTGAGCTTATTTATCCAGTAATCTTAATGTTTTATTAAAAATATCATATTTAGAAAATCTTTGTTAATGGACAAAAGAAAAGCCTAACTACTGTAATTGGAGAAGATCCTTTAAGATGAAATGTGATGATTTGAAAGAGAAGTTGCTTCTTGATCTCTGTATTCACTTTATGGTAACGTCTGGTTTTGAAGTATGTGAGATTGTTTCTGAAGTCCATTTGATTATAGGCAAAACCAAGAAAACTCTGCTCACCATCTTCTTTGTAAGGTTCTCTTACCATACCTTCCTGCTTGGGCTTTGCATTCATATTTTTTACAGTAAAAAATATGCTTTTTATATGCTTCATCCTAATAAAAGCATTTGACCTTAACTCATCCCATTACCTCACCTTCTGTTTTGAGGATTTATTTCAGTGTCTGTTCATGATGGGAATTGTAGTCCAATAAATCTGGAGGATGGCAGGGATCAGGCTATGGCATCCATAGGCATGAATGAGTTGAGGTGAGGGGAATCAATGGCTCAGAAACAAGCTTAAAAGCAGGAGTTTCCTCAGCCTTCATTGATTTAAGCAGATTTGAGTTGGCTCAATTTGTTGCTTCTGGAAGCAACAATCTTCAAATACCTAATCATTCGCCAGTTTGTATGTTACTGAAGTACTTCAACTGTTTTCTTATTTATTTGCCCATATTTTACATTTGTTCATTTATAAATACAGAGAACATGAAACAAGAATCATAAACATGCCAGATATATTATTATGCTGGCACTATGTACCAGTGAAATATCCCCAAACTTCCTCCAGAAGAGCCAGATCTTAGTAACTCTGCAGCATGAAAATAAGGAAGAGCCCACCTTTGTATCTGGAGTCAACTGTTCTGGGTTGAGAATAAGAAGGTGCACCCTCAGACACTTGCAACTGCATTCCTGCACTGCTTCAAAATGCCCCAAAGTCCCTCCCTTATTTGTGGAGAAGCCACCCACATGCACTCATATTAAAAATCACCATTATAATCACAAGTTTGATTATAGTCTAGTGGTCAGTCAAGGCCCCAACTGAACTGCTATTATGAATATTCCATTCACTCACCTTCCCTTGGGTTAGCAACACAGGTATGCTCACAAAAAGGACAAGAAGAATTGTCTGGATTAAGATGATAGCATCTTTCACATTGTGCCGACTCTGCACTTGCTCATAGGTGCTGATACCTTCAAAACAACAAGATGAGTCCACTTCACTTCTGCACTTTATCATAATATGATTGTGTATCCCTCTATTCTAGGACTACATTGACAGAAATATCCACTTTTGACCACTGTTCTCATTTCCATCTTTGAAATGAAAATAGTCCTGCACTATACTCAGGATAGAATTCAGGTCCTGTGATGCAGTTTAGATACCACATGTATATATCTAAATATCCTTTAAACCCTGTAAATTGAGAAAAGGACACAGAGGTTTTGAAAGAGGTTAGATGCCTGCCAGATGCTACTGCCTGGAGAGATGAGGAGCGTATTTTTAAGACAGTCAAAAATGCTAGTAAGGACTGTGATGATGATGTTATTGTACATCTTGGCACGAATGATCTGTCCCAAAAAGATGTACTTTCTGTGCAGAATAATTTCTAGAGCTTGGAGCAGGAACATAGTAGGATAGGCTATAGGGTTACCTTTTCAAAGGTTTTACCAATATATAAGGAACAAAAGGGAAAAGGCCAGCGTATAGCGGAGTTCAATGTGTAGCTAAAGGAGTGGTGTAAAAGGGAAGGCTTTGGTTATGCTAATCACGATGTCTGCAGCTAGTCCAATGAAAAACTGTAGAAAAGAGATGGTTTGCATCCATGAAAGAAAGGGACTGTATTCCTTGGAATTGAATTCACAGATTTTCTGGAGAAACATTTAAACTAAACAACAGGAACAGAGAATTGATTGATACAGAACATTTCTGTCCCCAGCAATCTAGAACTAATAGGGTTATCAATGCATGTAACATAGATGTCTATGTAGGTAAGAATAGCAACTTTGCTGTCAAGCAAAATCAAACGTTTAATAGTGAGTGCCATACCATATGTACTAATCAAACAGCTTGTAAGGAAGTAGGGGAATTCAGGCACAAAACAGGTTATGTAGAAAGTAAACACAGGGTCAATCAAAGCTCAAATGTCTATACAGCAATGCACCGAGAATGAGGAATACACAGGGGGAATTAGAAATTCAAGTAAATGAGAGTAGATATGATATTGTTGTCATTACTGAAACCTGGTGGGATGAAACAGAAGAAACAGATGAAATTTTTTCTAGTCAGTAAACTAAAATATGTAGGAAGCACATCACAATAGTAATGGGTGACTTTAACTATCCTCATATCAACTGGGAGACAAACTCTGTACTAAGTGGAAGATCAAACAGATTCCTGACAAACCTAGCAGACAACTTTGTTTCCCAAAAAGCAGAGAAAAGAAAGAGGGGATTAGCCATATTGGTTTTAATTCTCACTAATAGAGATGAAAAAATGATAGATGTTGAAGCTACGGGAACCCTGAGGGGGAGTGATCATGCAATATTGGAATTCAGCGTTATGCAAGCATGAGCAATAGAATAAAGTCAAACTAGAGTCTTGGACTTTAAGAGAGCTAATTTCAATAAACTTAGAGAGTGCTTGAGAAGGACGACACCAAACTGGCAGGAATAGCCAACACTCCAGAAGATAGACTTAAGATACAGAAGGATCTTGACAAATCTCAGCATTGGGTGCTATCTAACAAAATGAAATTCAATGGTGAAAAAAGTAAGGTTTTGGCAAGAAAAAACAATGCAGAGGTACAGTATATGTGGTACCTTGCTCAATAGTAGTAACTGTGAAAGGGATCTTGGAGTCCTAGTAAACAAACATTTAAATATGAGCCAGCGGTGTGCTGCAGCTGCCAAAAAAGCCAACAAAGTTCTTCGTTGCATTGACGGAGGGATAGAATCAGGATCATGTGAAGTATTAATACTACTTTATAATGCCTTGGTAAGGACATACTTGGAATACTGTATCCAGTTTTTGTCACCATGATGTAAAAAAGATGTTGAGACTCTAGAAAGAGCAACAAAGATGATTAGGGGAATGGAGGCTAAAAAATGTAAAGAATGGTTGCTGGAATTGGACATGTCTAGTTTAATGAAAAGAAGGATGACATGATAGCAGTGCTCCAATATCCCAGGGGTTGCCACAAAGAAGAGGGGTGTGTGTGTGTGTGTCAATCTATTCTGCAAAGCATCTGAGGGCAGGACAAGAAGCAAGGGATGGAAACTAATCAAGGACAGAAGCAACCTAGAACTAAGGAGAAATTTCCCAACAGATTAATCAGTGGAACAACTTGCCTCCAGAAGTTGTGAATGCTGCAACATTGGAAGTTATTAAGAAAAGATTAGATAATCATTTGTCTGAAATGGTATAGGGTTTCCTGCCTAAGCAGTGGGTTGGACTTGAAGACTTCTTTCTGTTCTATTCTATTCTATTCTATTCTGTTCTGTTCTGTTCTGTTCTGTTCTGTTCTGTTCTGTTCTGTTCTGTTCTGTTCTGTTCTGTTCTGTTCTGTTCCCTTCCCTTCCCTTCCCTTCCCTTCCCTTCCCTTCCCTTCCCTTCCCTTCCCTTCCCTTCCATTCTATTCTATTCTATTCTATTCTATTCTATTCTATTCTATTCTATTCTATTCTATTCTATTCTATTCTTGATTGTGTGTCTAGCTAAGACAGGCTTCCAATATGAACAGACAGAGTCCCAGATATTAGCTTTCCCTTTTTCTTTGGGAACAGAATGTATGGCCTTGTGCCAAGAAGTATTGTCCATACATACTGTAGTGACACTCAAGCATGTAGCATCAAAGGAGGCAGTATTTAGAAGATTAAAGATTTACCCATGACTTTCAGTTCAGTACCACATGACGGCTTCAATGAGTCCTTGATCTTACAGTGGTAGATGCCATTATCGGTGTGCTGGAGTTTGTTGATCTGCATCATTACCGTTGAATTACTTCTGGTCACATAGACTCTGGAGCTGTTCATAATCTCTTGGGAGTTGCCCCGCTCAGTCTCTTTATGCCAACTTGCCAAAGAACCAAAAGAACAGCTAAGGGAAATTCTGGCCCCCCCTCTTGCAGCAATGAAACGTGTATTTATCACATTCAAGAAAGTGGTTATATCTGTGTAAAAGAAGAAAAGTCCACAGTAAAGAGAGAAAGGTGGAGAGCAGAATGGAAATAAAGGGTAAATATCTTAATTGGACTTTCTGCCAATCTTCTCCAGCCAGGTTGCCTCTAGAAATGCTGCATTACTGAGTTCATTACACGCAGCCAATATCTGGACCATGCTAGACTAGGAAGATAGGTGGCTCTAAATAAGTTATTGAAGCATGTATCAAATTCCAGCTAATTCCTGACTAGAGGAATGAGTTTGTCAATTCTTCTTCACTGGAGATGTGGAGCTGTTCTTTTCTCTGAAGGTCCTTGTATCCTTAAAAGCTTTGTGGCAAACATTTATGCGATAGGCAAAGACTTCGAAACCGTGGAGAGTTCCAGGGTGGGAAGAGCTAATTTTGATTGGGATACATATTTGGTTTGTGTCTTCATTCATCTACAGAACACAGTAGATTAGGATTCCTAACCTATTTTGCTTTGTCTTCACCCTTGGGGTGAGACTGACAGATGGGGCAGGGAACAGGATAGAATCAGGCACTGGCTGGTCCTTTCTCAGTTCTGGCTGGCTTTTTAGGATTTGAAGGGCTTTTTAATCTTTAACTTTACAGAGTTTGTCTCTCTGGATGAAAAGGTAGCCAGATAGGGGAGGGAAGGTATTGGCAGGACTTTTTAATCAAACATGATACAGGTAGAAACACAATCCTTAGTTTGGTCCATCAACAAAGAGTCAAAGGTCCATAAGGCACCCAGTGACCGGACATAAATGTGAACATTGGGTTCTTTTACAGGACTTAAATTGTTCCAAAAATTGCAGTCACACAGTTCTAGTAATGCTCAAAATTAGGCAATCATTTTACAAGTAGCAAATAACACAGCCATGGAAAAAAGAAGTTGCAAGGGAATTTCAGAATTAGGAACTGAAAGACAATATTATCTTGAAAGTACACATATACCTTGTTTTTGAGAAACGTTATTTCTTTCACTGGAAGCTTTGGTGATTGTCATACCTGGAGAAAGAGGAAAAATGCTCTGAAAAACAGCCAGTTTACCCATTCATCTAAAATTGAAATTGGTACTCCTTGATTTTTTGTTTGTCTTTTGTGTCTTCAAGCAGAATGATCTAAACAAATGGGGAAAAAATGAACCAACATTTCCCTCCCCCAAATTCACTTCAATACATTTTGATGCTGAATATGCTTTCAGTAGTGTTTGGGTGTGGATATGATTGGTGAAGATGAATATTTTGAATATTACATCCAAAGATTCAGCAGTTCCAATCGGTTTTCACTGCAATCTTACAAAGGCTGCAAGAGTAGATAGAAATTGGTCTTTGGTAGAATATAACAAAAAGACTTCGTGCATCCTCCAAGGGAGATAAATAGACAGCCATGTTAACATGCTTCTCTTCAGCCCTTGAGCTGCCAGAAAAGTACACTGGCATCAATTGCCCAACCTCAACAGATAAACCCTATTCTGATTCAGAAACCAGGAAGGCAAATGTTCTCTTTACAGTTTCAGTGTGGAACAAGATAAAAAGTTGATAGGTGGATGCTCTTGGTTTCATTTCCATCACCATCACTGAGCATTATTATTTCAGAAAAAAAAAAAAAAACAACCCAACCATCAGTTGCTGTCCTTAATATCAGTGATCTGGGCACCTGAGGGAGTTGCCCAAGTCACGCATGAAGCCCAGGCCTAAAATAGCCATTCAGATAGGCCATAGGACTAGAGGAGATGTGCAGGGTGAAGAAGAAAACACAACTGATAATGAAGAAATTCCATCTTCACCTATGGTGCAAGGAAACGACCATGCCTGTGCAGTGGCAGCCTGTGGAGAAGGTAAAATGATGTTCTCCAAGTAATAAAAACAATAAAAAGTATAATCCCAGAGGGATATCACTGAGGAGGCAATAGTGGGGGGGCAAAATGGTGAAATCAGAATTACTTAGAAAAACCAACATTGTGATTTGTATGCATGTGCAAAAGGGCCAGAGCTGTGGAGTCACACTGAGTCACAGATGCCTTAGCAGCTACTTGAAATAGCTTGTCAGCAAAACAATAGAAAGCCTGTAGTGCACTCACTGGTGACACAATCAACAGAAACAGCTGGCAAGGTCTTTCCTGATTTGAGTCCAACTTCTCTGGAGTATGGGGTTGAAATTTTTCCAAGAAACATCAATCCTGTTTTTATATTGAGGTTTAACACTCTTTTAACGAGCACCATCTTGTCTAAATGAGGAGCTTGTGTAAGATCTGACAAGTGGTTTGAAAAGTGATGGCCAGGCCTTATGTATGCAGATGTTTCTGTAGAAGCCAGGAGTCTGGCATCTTCTGCCACCCAGACCAAAACAGTCATGGAGGATTTGGAAGGACCAGCCATCAGAAGTGGGGAGTACCCTCTGTAGGGGCTAAGAGATTCTAGGTAGGTCACCAAGCCTCGACCATATCACCAGCTGCATCTAAGATCAGATCCATGGGAAATATTGTGCTGGGACCAGTCCTACTTCAAAATTAGAACTGCTGTAAACACCATAAGTTGCCTCCTCTGTGAGCTGGGGAATGATAAGAAGGCAAACCTTATGAAGACACTCATATAAAAGCGGTCATCAGATGGGATGTGAGGATGAACCTTCAACCAAAGACATTTTTTCCTGGTTTGTGTAAACCAGTCTGATTTAGTGCACTATGTAGACCAAGATCAAGATGGCCCATGGCTTTCTAATAAAAACCACAGGGACCTACTTGATATCTACCTAGGAGGATAGCTGGCTGGCTATTCAGGACTTCTCTACTCTTCATGGCCTTTTTCTAATCCCAGTTCATAATCAAGGCTAGGTTACCTCAGATTTTTCTGAACCACCAAAGCTGAAATGGAATTTTTCATGTTCCCTAAGTACTTTTGGGACAATTAAGCTGATAATTCAAAAATGGGGGTGAAGGTGGGGGTCTATCTGGGCATATTCTCTGAAATGGCTGACAGCGGGGGGGGGGCGGTGTCACGTGGTGAGGAGAGTGTGCTTGAAATAATAGTTCCTCTTCCATCCCAGGTTCCCTGCATGGTGTGTTGGCAGCCCGTTTAACAGATCACACACATGATGGGTGCTAAAATGGGAGATCAACTGTCATCAGGTCAAATACAACAGTATGCTGGCTGACATTCCTCCCGTTTTTCCACTTCAGTCCTTGCTACCTCAACCTTCCTTGTCATGAAGAGGGGAACTGGGTCAGCAAGTCTGCAGGGGTGGCAGCAGGTTTTTCAGGGATATGGGAGATGTCTTCCCTGTAGTTCAGATAGTACAGGCAACCCAGAAAATTGGCAGAAAACTGAATAGTACTTCATATGAACCTTGGCCACCCACATAAGTTTCAGCAGCAAAAGCACTATATTGAAAGGCCTGCCTCTCGGTCCCCACTGATGGGCAGAGCATAACAGCAAAAGAATTCCATGGGGAAATTTTATTGCTCAAGCCCACATCAACCTCCACCCATTCCATGGAGACATTCACCATCTAATACATGGGATCAGGTGACGTTCCTCTATATCTAGAGGATGTAAGGAATGCTGGAGAGGAGTTTCTCTTACTCAATTGAATAACGCCCAGTCAGCTTCTGACGGACAGCTAAGTCCTCTTCTCTAATTTATTTGTCAGAACCTGCCTCTTCTCTTGGCTCCGGAAAGGCAATTGAATCTGGCTGTTTTTCTCATGGATGAGAAAACTCACCAGTCTCTGCCTCTTAACTTGCTTTGCATTGCACATTCTCCCTTCTTATTCCTGAATTGGATTCCATCCTACTGAGATAGTTGTGCCACCTCATGGACAGAAGGCAGTATGTTAAACTGGCTGTCTGAATATGCTGCCCTGAGAAGAGCAAGTGGCAGAAAGAGATTAAGTGAGATCTGAATCCAGAACCGAGGACTTGCAAGGAAGCTTTGCAGACTAGAGTATTCATACCTTTAAAAACAAGAGAGCCTCTAATCTATCCCCTCACATGTCTGACTTCGTTTGTTATCAAGACTCACTGTCTATTTCCCACAATGGTATATTTGCTAATTGCATTTTCTTAATCATGATTTACTGATAAACTACAATTTTGGAAGCAAAAATTCAACTAATTATATTATGGCTTAGTATGGTCTTAGTATGGTCTAAACCTAGCCATTGACTGGGTTCATGATCATGCTAAGCCATAATGTTATTTGATTTTGCCTTAGTGTACTGAGTGAACACAACAACTGTGGTTTATTCAATAATCCATGATTACGAAGAATATAAGATAGTGTGATATGCGAATCTACTTCATAACAATCTTTCTAAAACAGTGTATTTCCATTGGCTAACTATTTTTTAAATTATTACAGGAAACAATATAATAATGTTCACTTTTCACTTCTTGTTATTTTATCATTCTTTAGGCATGCTTTTTCAGTACAAGTTGGGGGTTTAAGATCCCGTCGTGTTATACTTAATTTCTGCCCTGGAAATCTGGTCAATTCTATTTGTGCATTTACTAAAAGGGAAAATGTGCAATGCCAGGTAACTTGAGTCCAATATTATTATTAGGCTGAAATGCAAGGATTACTTGGAAAGAATCTCTTTTGCACTTAAAAAAAACTTACTTCTGAGAAGTCATAGCTAGGATGACATTGTGTGCACCATCGTAAACTCTTTAGAAATAAAATGAGAGAAATGTATGGTTCATAACAGCCATGTTTTCTACAGTATTCTACAGTCTTAATTTGACAAATTAAGACTATTTAGGCCAGGGAGAAGTTTGAAAAAAAGGACAGGGCCCCCTATATTAATTGTTGAATTTAAAAACTCAAATGATTCTATTTTATACCCAGATTTGCTGAAAGGACCTATTTTACACAAGAAATAATTCTTCCACTGCATCTGATTATTCAAGGTCTCACTCCTTCCATCCTTTTATTCAGCCCAAATAATTTACGCCCATTTTCATTGCTTTTCCCTTCTCTGGAGAGCTTCAGAAAGAAAGTTTCTTATTTTAGAAAGCAAATACCAAACGTGTCAACTTCTTTCTTCATTCAAAGCAGCTGGACAGGAAGCATTGCAGTTCTGGTAACACAGCCCAATGAACACAGTTCTTCATTCCTGCTTCTGTGAAATTTCCCCTGAACAATTTGGGGGTGGGGCGGGGGCAGGGTGGGGGGAGGAGGTAGGAGGGGAGGAAGAAGGTTCTGCTCTTTTTTACACATTTCCATCTCCCACCAAAATCCCCAAATAATATCTGCACCATCGAGAAAAAGACCATACTATCTTTGTAAAATGTGGCTTCAGGTATTTAGTTACAGTTTTGTAAAACTTCATTTCTAAAATAAACATGCTCAGAAACTTAGAGGATGCCATTATCTCTTATTTGGTACAGTACTGCTTTTATTGAATTCTCAGAAGAATTTTCTGCTGATCCCTCTGTTAATCTGGTTTTATTTCATCCCCTCCCTTTCTCTCTTTTGGTACTTTTTCCTCCAATCTCACAGAATAACTGGAAAACCAGCTTCTGTCTTTTCCAGGTGGGTTTCAGGTTGTGTACCTTGTTTATTTATAAATCAAATCTTCACCTGGGATCCAACTCTCAGCCTACTATGAATTTAGACCAGACTTCTTAACATGGTTTCCTCTTTTTGCATTAGCAATACCAATCTTAGTCAACTTGCAGTATGGAAGTTCTAGTGCTAGCATCTGAATGGTATCAGTTTAGAAAAGCCAATGAACATAGTTTTTATCTATTTATTTGCTGATTTAGACCCGATCATTCAATTCGAAAGATTAGCCTCATAAGAGAGAAGGGGAAACGCATAAAAAAAGTCAACTAACATCATTAAGCTACCTAGGACTGTAAACCATCTTAATGGATTTGGCCAAAGGAGATGGAAGAAACCGTACCTGTGACTACAAGCAAGAGCCCGAGGGTGGCCCCAAAGTCCCTGCAAATCCAGAAGGAAGAAGCTGCCATAGCTGAATAAAAGCTGAGATGGAAGGAACGTATCTTGGATTAGATTCAATCGGAGATTTGCGAAAACACCTTCAGCCCTCACTTTCTTCTTTCTTTTGACGAAGAGCTGAGGCTCCTGGGCTGAGCTCTTGTTTCCTGTCCATGTAAATTCAGCTGTCACGGAACAGTCCCTTGGGTGATTTGATTGGCAAGAGCTGCACTTACGAGACTGGGTCTCATATAGAAAGTGGAGGAAGTTATTCTGGTTCACCACCTTTTCTCTTCTTGTGGATATTGTGCTTTGCTCTGTTTTATTTTATTTATACCATGCGGTTCCTTTCCAAAGACTCCAGATTGGTGGCTTCTTCCTTTCTGCATAAAATTCACAGAATGGGAATTTCCCTCCTTTCTGGCTGTTCCAATGGCCATCCCATAGTAGTAGCTGTGCCTCTGCATTTTATTAGGGAGAAGCAAACTGGTTCCTGCAAGGCAATTCTTCTCCAGACCTGATGCTGATCAGGGCTGCCTGCTAAAGGGTCAGCTTGACACGCACACACAGCTGCCCACACAGCTAGAATGTGTCTTGAAATTTATCAGCCCCTTCATCATCAATTCCTGTTCATCACCAAATCTGGTTCCATGTTAACGTCTTGGTGTCAGTAAAAACAGGCGTTGTAGTCAGATGATAACCTGTATGGATTCTCCCTCTTATTCTGTTGTCTGCACTCTTTGTTCCCACAGGACACTTCTTGAACATTCAGAATTTATGTTCAACAGGGACACATCATTCCCACAAATAAGGAAA
The DNA here is from genome assembly GCA_038048745.1 of Coluber constrictor foxii. NCBI lineage: Eukaryota > Metazoa > Chordata > Lepidosauria > Squamata > Colubridae > Coluber > Coluber constrictor. Next base: position 82,099,946 of record CM075961.1, read on the forward strand.
ACATTACACCATGGATATATTAGCAAAAGAGTTGAAAATGGAAAACAAAGGTCATCATCAAATGGTCATGGAAGAGATCTCACATTGCTTGTTTTAAAAGAAATGCAGCACCCAGCTAATTTTTGCCTGCATATGCTCTATTCACCAAGATTGCTTTGTACTTTACCTTACCGCTGAGATGGTACTATTGTGATTTTAAATGAAATTGGGGAGAGCACACCACAGTGTCCTTTCTCATATCTAAGAATTAGTTTAAAATTAGTTTTTTTTTAAAAAAAATCAATGATCATTAATTTATGGCAGAGAGTAAAAAGCAGTGGGGCATCCAGGAGTGTTAGGCTTTGATTCCAAACATCCCTCTCCAAAGATGCAGTTAGATCGGAAGCACATTTCTGGACATGAGGATAAAACGGGTGACTTGGATTATTGTCTCCTTAAAGCAGCCTTTTCCAATCAGCCTTTTCCAATGTGAAGCTGAATGGAATAATAGACAAATACACAAAATACATAAAACTGTAAGACATGCTTTACAGAATTGGCTCAATACATATTACATTACACATTTAATTACAAATGAATCGGACTTTCCCTTCAAGCTTTATGAATCCAGCCATTGTGATTTATTTCATAAATAATTTTCTAATCATGAGGAGTTTGCCACAATGTGGGAACTATGTCATAAAAATGTCTACCAAAATGGTTCAAAATACTGCTTTTTTCCTAAATATTATAGCATATATTTGGACATTACAAATTGTCAGTCAGACTATTGGCTGTTACAACTGCAGTCTTCTCATTCTACAGAGAGAAGCTAGAGTGGTTATGAATTACTTCTATTTGAGCAGAAAATAAAGACCTTCTGTTCCTCAAGGCAACTGATTGGCTTACAAGATCCAGAAGAAATGGTGAGAAGCGAGGGAAACTGGCAAATTCAGGAGGAACAGCTAGGAAGCTGCCATCTTTATCCATAGTACTGTCAATATGGAGTGATTATCCTGCCTGCCTTAAATGACTTTAAAACTCAATGAGTGACTTTAAAACAGGAACAACTACATGCAGAGAGAGTACAACAGATGGCTAGAGACTTCAGTTACCAAGTAAAAGCCAACCTATGTTAAATACTGCAACCAATCCTAAAGCATATTTATTCAGAAGAAAGCATATTTATATTTAGCATATTTAGTCTAAAGCATATTTATTCAGAAGAAACTCATTGAGTTTAATATACTCTCAAAATAACAGGATTGCTTTATTATTTATTTATTTATTTATTTATTTATTTATTTATTTATTTATTTATTTATTTATTTATTTATTTATTTATTTATTTATTTATTTATTTATTTATTTATTTATTTATTTATTTATTTATTTATTTATTTATTTATTGTAACCATCCAACTCACACATACAGTAAGTGATTCCAGGCAGCTTGTAAATTTTTAAAAAATCCACCATATAATAAAACCCATTTAAAAACACACACATACGCCATCCCTGAAGGGTTATCAACCCCTCAGCTTGTATGTAGAAAGTTAGCACCCACCCCTTTCCTAGAAGAATGAAATATTTTGGGAAATATTAAAAAGGCAGAATATATGTTTCCCTGTATGAGAAATGGAGAAGCATGTTTTAAAGACAAAGCAGCTCCCACCTTCCTGCCCCCACCCTTTTGTTAATGAGCCAGAGGCAGAAACCCAATCCTTTGTCAAAGCACATCTGCAACACAATAGCAACAGAAACTCACAACATGTGACCTGGAAAGATTACATCAGCCAGCAAAGCTAGCTAAGACCCACACTCCCTGGGAGTCTGACAACCAATCAGGATACTCTTTCTGGGCCCCAGGAAGTTCAAAGCCAGAGAGAGCATAAAACCTGGAGACTCACTGTATCTGCCCTATTCAGTTCAGGAATTCAAGCCATGTGATCCTGTCCACCATTAAAGCCTCTTTCCAAGCAATCTCCATGTTTCCAATGTCTTTTTCCCCACTTGGAGTAGAACCCAGAAGGATATTTCTTCCTACATGTATGAATAGAAACTTCAGCATTTTCCCCTTCATCCCACCAGCCCTATATTCTGATGCTACTCTGATAGCCCATTTGTTTATTTCTTTCTATGACTACCATGTGTGATAGCAAAAAATGAAATTTGAGTGTTGGTGACAGTGTCTGGCAAGAATATATCATTGCCTTTATCATTCATGGAAGATGTTTGGCTGATTAAAGGCATATTGAACAAAAATATCCTTTAGATTACTCTAGTTAAGGTAGTCACAGTTTAATTTTTATTATTCTTCTTAATATTAGATAATTCAGGCTTGCCTAAGCCGCATCTGTAATACTTATGGGAATGTGGAGCCATGTTTTTCAGATCCAATAAGAAAATTGAATATAGCCAGATTACCAATGGTTGCTTCTGCATTTACATACCTATTTTTTAAAATGTATTTTTCTTTTTCTACCCAGAAATGTCCTTAAAAAAACAATTAAAGAGAAAAAATAGCAAGGTCATAGACTGCATAAAATCCTTTTGACAGTGTTCAAACCAAATATGGCATATGTTTCTGTATTGGAGGAGCATACAAACTCCTATCATTTAAGTGAAAGATGTATATATTTCCATCTCCCAAAATGGACTCAAAAGGCCTTTTCAGTCACAAGATTTTTCTGGGCATGCACAAACAATAACCAGGCAGCAGACACCTTAATTGCCTCTTATGCTGAAACACACACCTGCATTTGTCTCCATGGCTTTAAAAGTGCATGTTGCAGGTAACCGTGTAGCTGTTTGGGCTTTTATTTATGTTTGGCTTTGGTAGCATGCATGCCCACCTGGCAATCTCAAGTTTAGTGTTTGTTCAGCACTGAAAATTGTTTAAAGTTGCCAAGAAAAATGGAGAAAAAAGGTCATGGGACTGTGGGAGTGTAGCAGGAAGCTAATGCTATACATATAAATTCAGCCATCAAAAATGCAGATTATTCAGCAATGTTTTCAGCGTTTACAACTTTTATATGCAACATCACATGAATTAAAATTTGCTTTTCAAAAGTGAAACTCATAAATGTGTTGCCAATAAATCTTGAGACTGATCACCATAAAAAGAGTTTTCAGAGTAACAAGTTGCAAATAACTAAGTATCTCCAGGGAAGAGTTACAATATTTCTGGAGGGGTTTCTTCTATAACTTTTGAAGAGCAATGAGAACAGATCTGCTTAATTTGAAAAGAGAGGTGTGGTTGTAAGGGATAAATATAAAGATGTTTCCACAGTGAGGAAAAACAATCAATGACAGGCACAAAGAACAATGACTTTTTCTCTCCTTCTCAATAAGAAACTTTTCCTTTTCTCCATCTTCTGTGTATAAAAAGGTCTGCAGCCTCCAACAAGGCCATGGTAAGCCTCATAAGAAGGTCTTATGGACCATATTAAGCCCACCAGCCTAATGTTCCCTATTAAAATTGGAAGTGGAATGAACCCAAACTCAATACATCCATTTAGTTACCCCATTTCTCCTCCTCATCTAATAATTTTACTTATATTGTAAAAATATACTGAATAGATTTATACTGAAAATATACTGAATAAAATATACTGACAAATCAGTCCCACCCTTTCTTGTGATGTTGCTATATCACTGCCACATCTGCTATGGCTCTTTGAGGTTGAATATATGACATTAAATCTTGGCAGCAGTAGTGTGATCTCCCTGAGTTACAGTGTTTAAGGAAATACTAGCTCTTCACTAAAGCAGTATATTGAGAGTTTGAAGAAGTTTAACTTTTCATTACTGGGCTTTGAGATATAGTGGGTTAATAACTAAATATAAGGATCTCTAGAAAAATACTTTATCTTACCTCAATCAAACGAAGCACTTACAATAATAACTACGAGCATTGCTATCACCAAAATTGCCAACAGTCACTTGTTGCCATGTCCATATTGTGGAATTCCCTGCCTTGCTATCTGCAGGTTAACAAAGAGAAGGAAAATGTAAGATGGTCCTTCATGTTGATTGGCTGTCTGAAAAAATAAGGGAAGGTTATGGCATACACCTGAAAGGAGACCAGGAAGCCTATAATTGTGGAGTCTGTCCAGCAAGAATAAAGAATGCTTATTCACAGGGAATATGCATGTGTAAAGCCTGTGACAATTCTGGATGGTTTGAAAGCTGATAAAAGTAAGAAAGAGTTAGTCATTTTCCATACCTCAACTAGAAGTTAGAAATAGATATGACATGGAGCAAATAGAATGAGTATTAGATAACTCCTGAAACATTCATTAGCCAAGGCTTGGGAATAGGTATGGCTAGAAACCAATACAATAATTGTTAGTTACTAAAATATTTATTAGATGATATTTCTGATAAATCCCACCTTATCTTACCTTCTCCTTTAGTGAAAATGTATTCAGCTTTCTTAATTCTATTGTTCAAAGTTGCTTGGCATTCTGACCGGGACACCTTTTGCTGAAGTGCTTCAATAAAAGGAAGCAAAACCTGCACTCCATGTATGGTGTGCTTCATTGGCTTTAGCCAAGCAACCCTAGCTCAGACTCGAATTAAAGATAAGAATTTGGGAGCTCGTCCTGGGATTCCACACCTGGATTCAATTGAAAGACACCAACTGGAGGAGGGCTCCCGGAAATAAAATTCCTGTTCAGTGACCAGGACTATGTATTTCTGCATTGTTAGCCACCCTCAAGGCCATGAGTCTTATGACAGTGACTTGAAAGCAAGGGACTTTGCTGAAATTGTGTGTCTCACCGATGTATAGAGTGGATTGATTGATTGCAATGAGCCACTGTCTAAATGATAGTTGTGAAATCCTTGGTGACTTTCTTAATCAAACTCAAAGGCTGAAGCTCTAAAGAAATTGAGGAACAGGAATACTCACTGGTGGAGGAAAAGAAAGAGGCAAAATTTGATGAGAAGGTAAGGACTGGATAGGAGATGTCCCTGAGATCCAGCTTTGAAATGGGAAACTGGCAGCAAAATGGTATCCAGTTGAAGGATGACAAAGTTGCCAAAAGGGAAACTGCCCGAAGACACACGAGTGGTTTGTATTTTGCCTAATTTTGAGATATTAGGGGGATTAGATATAGGGATCAATGGGAGTCTTTCCTCATTATCGTATGTCTGTCTGGGCTTAAATTCCCATGGACAATCCAGATGACTTTTACCCACTTTGAGATGTCTCACAATATGGGACTAATTGAGCAACTAAAAGCAATTTTGGAGAAATAAAAGAGACAGGGATACAATATACAAGTTTCTCTAATAACAATAAACAATTTTTAAAAAGTTTTGGAAAAATGGAGTTCTTTGGTTTGTGAAAAGTTCCCTGAAGAAATCATCATCATCATCACCATCACCATTACCATCGTCTTGTGGGATTTTTAAATATAGATGGATCATCATTTGGAACATCACGTGCTGGATATCACAATTGTTGAGGGCCGAAGCATACAGTTTATTGATATCACTCTACCAGAAAACGCCAGAGTCAAAGAAAATATCGTGACCTGGCCATCAAAACTACATGGCTATGGATGAAACATGTAACAATGATACTGATTGTCATCGGGGCACTTGGTACCATGTCCAAGAATTTTACAAAACATGTCAAGAAATTGCAACTTCTTTTCCTGCCAAAAAAAAAAAAAAAATAGCTGGGACTGGAAGTTGGCAAACTGGCTGTTTTTGGCCTCTGGAGGGCCTCTGGTGGTGGGGGAGGGAAAGACAGTTTTTGCCCTCCCCAGGCTCCTAGAAAGGCTCTCCTGGGCCTACCAGGCCATTGCGTGCCAGGAGTGGGGTGCTGTCACGTGCGCATGTGCAGGGCGCATAGAATTATGGGTGTGGGCCCACGTGCCCATGACCCCACTCCTGGCATGTGATGGCAAAAGATTAGCCATCACTGACCTAGCTCTTATGGCAGAGCCATTGGTGCATGGTGCAGTGAGATGGCTCATGGCTGATTTGGGCCAGGAAGGACTGACTGGCCCAAAGCCCTCCAGCTTCTGTCCCTAAGGAAGGTCTAGGACAGTGATGGTAAATCTTTTTGGCGTTGTGTGCCAAAAGTCCAAGCCAGCACCCATAATGCAATTTGTGCCCTATTTGCGCATGTGTATGATCCTTCCCCACTACCCATGTGCACCCTCATGCATGCACCCCCACTTTTTCCAAGGGGTCTGGTGTGCCTCTTACCAGAGGACAAGCAGATACAGGACCGTTTCCTTGCGAGACAGCCATTCCCCAGCCGGCGGCAGCACTCTTGGCCCTGCCACCTCAGCGGCGCCATATGCCAGCTGGAGAAGCTCCAACACGCAGCCTTACCTGGGTTCCTCCCCACTAAATGCCGGGTGCTGGGCTTCCCAGCAAGCTTCCTGCAACAATGCGAGAACTGCCACCCCAAGGGGTGAGGGGGGCGGTGGCAAGAATATTTCAAAAAAGTCAAAATCAAAAAAGTGCACTACATTTCAGACAGTTCATCTGGCCATGATCTGACCTTCTGCAGAGAAAGAGGAGGCAGGTGCGCGGTTCTGCAATGTGCACTGGAGAACCACAGAGGAAAGCATTTTCAGGAAAATCCAAAGACGGAGCTGTGTGCCTTTCTCCTCCTTCTCAGCAGACTCACTTTCTCTTTTCTCCTGGCCAGATCCACCGCCTGAAATGCAGTGCATGCTGCCTGAAAAGCCTTTCCTCTCCAAATCCAAAAATGGGGCATGCGCAGGCAAATAAGAGCACCACGGTTTTGGGCACTGCACAGGGGGCGTAAGGCAAGGTGGCTAGCCACTCTGCCTGCCTCTTCTTCAGACAACCCAGGCGGAGGGCGGTAGGCTTCTGCTCCTGGCCCAGGAGGAAAAAGAAGGTGAGTCTGCGAAGGAGGAAGGCATGCGGCTCTGCAATATGTACCGGAGGACTAGGGAGGAAAGCATTTTTGGGTGGATTTAGGGAGGGGATTGCAGTGCTGCTGCCCAAAAATGCTTTCCTCCATGGTTCTCTAGTGCACATTGCAGAATCGGGCATCTTCCTCCTCCTTCTCTGCAGTCTCACCTTCTCTTTCCTCCTGGCCAGATCCGCTGCCTGAAACGCAATGCACCTTTTTGATTTGGGGAGAGAATCGCAGCACAGCTGCCCAAAAATCTTTTCCTCTCCAAATCCAAAAATGGAGCATGTGGAGGCCAAAAAAGTGCATCGCATTTCAGGCCTCTGGGCGAGGGATTGAAGGCTGCCACCATCCCGCCAGCTGCTCCTGGGCCCACGCCAGAAACCTGCTCATGCGGAGAGATAGGGCAGCCCTGGCTCGGCCATCCTTGCTGCTGCCTCCCCCTCGCCCCCACCGATTCTTGCGCTGCTGCTTCCCTGTGAATGGCACAGGCTTCAATCCCTCCCCTGAGGCCTGGGGCCACATCAGAAACCTGTTCATACAGAGAGACAGGGAAGCCCTGGCTCACCCATCCTGGCCGCCGCCACCCCCTTGCCCCTTGGGGTGGTGGTTCTCACATTGCCGCTTCCCTGGCATTGGCAGGAGCAACTGGCAGGGCAGAGAAGGTGGCGGCAGGCTGTTCGCGCCAGCTAAGAGGCAGTTGTGGCTCCTCCTGCCAGCCTCACATTCTGGACAGCATCCAGCCATACCTGGTCTCCCCCTGTGGCAGCCCATGTGGCTCCCAGGCAGCACAGCTTCGGGGCTTTTCCTCGCAGCAGTGGTGGCGGTGACTAGACAAGCAAGCAGGTGGGTGCAGGGGAATGAATGGCGGCAGTGCTCCTGGCTGGCAAAGGTTGAATGTCCCGGGGCTGCATGTGCACCCGTGCTAGAGTGTGCCTTCAGCTGGCTGCCACTGCATACGTCAAGGCCAGCTGATCATCGCAGGTGGATGCACACCAGTAACCAGCAGACTAGCTAGCCGGTGCACATGCGTGCCCTAAAAAACTGGAAGAGGAATGGGTGACACCGCGTGTACCAGGCAACATGGCTCTATGTGCCACTTCTGGCACACTTACCATAGGTTCGCCATCACAGTCTAGGACTTGGCTCTTCTGACTTCCAATTTAGCCCCCACGTCATGGTTCCCTGTCAATTAAAACAGTGAAATTACACTTGTGCAACTAACTGACAAAACTGTAGCAATCCGTGGACCTCACTTTGTACTTAAGAGGTCTGTAGAGTACATAAGTGCAATAACATGGCTATTGTCCCTGTCATTGTATTTTTATATTATTTCTGTTTGTGTTTCTGTTTGACAAATTATAATAAATAAATTATGGACTATATAGACAGATTCAGTAAAAAATAAAGTCAAATGGCTTGGTGCCTATTAGGTTAATAACTGGTTTTTGTTTCTTTCTCTCTCTTTCCAAATTTCATTAGAAGTTTCCTGCTGACTTCCCCTTTAATGTATAACTCCACTTAAAATGACTCTATCAGGTATTTGGTGGTTCCTGTTTTAATGACAGAAATATTAACATTTTAATTAGTAATTTAAATATCCTAACATTAAACTCTTGATAGAAGTAAACATGCTTGTATAGGAGACCACAATATTTTCTAGTTGTGGCTTGCAATGTAAGATTAATATAGTTCTGTAAGCATAACAATAAGTAATTTTAACAGAAATTAATATTTCTTCAAATCTCATTGACACCTTGTGAGACTTAGTTTCATGGGATTAACTCATTTCTTTTAATTCAGTTTTTTTTAAAAAAAATTGTTTTTTATGGTCCTGTGGTGCCATCTAATGGTTTGAGGGAAATGTGGTATCTCTGGGAGCTCTATTGCAGGGGTTCCCATCACAGGTCCATGGACTGGCTCCAGGCCACGGCATGTCAGAAACCAGGCTGTGCAAACAAGCAAAGCCCCTTTCATAAGATGCAGGTAGCATGCAAAACCATGCCCCCCTCCTGTCTGCAGAAAAACTTCTGTCCATGGAGCTTGTTCTTGGTGCCTCTAAGGTTGGGGGCCACTGCCCTACAGTATTACTGTATTGACCTAGGCTCCTAGATTTGTTAAACCACTCCTTTTTAAATTCCTGAATGTTTCCTACATAACAGCAGTAAGTAAGTGGAACAAAAAGCAGAAACAGGCCCAGTAACTGTTCTTGCAGACAGAAACAATACTTCTTTTTGCTATTGTGCTCTGGTCTTAAACATTCTGAATTTTTTTTTCTGAATCCTGCTATATAATGCCTTTCTCTGGGTTTGCATCATACTTTTTTTTTGTTTCTCTGGGTATGTCACACAAGCCACACTTCAAAATGGAGAGGGAAGTGAGACAATAATAAATCAATAAGTAAATATTGAATTAAGTACTGCTAAAAACAATTCCCTAGAAATTGTGTCCATTTTGCAAATCTCTCTCACTCCCCCTCCCACTCTGCCCCTTCATCCACCCATCCACCCATCCACCCATCCACCCACCTATCTATCATCCATCTATCCATCCATCCATCCATCCATCCATCCATCCATCCATCCATCCATCCATCCATCTATCCTGTCTGTCTGTCTGTCTGTCTGTCTGTCTGTCTGTCTGTCTGTCTGTCTGTCTGTCTGTCTGTCTGTCTATCTCTATCTATCTATCATCTATCTATCTATCTATCTATCTATCTATCTATCTATCTATCTATCTATCATCTATCTATCTATCTATCTATCTATCTATCTATCTATCTATCTATCTATCTATCTATCTATCTATCTATCTATCATCTCCTTACCACCACCACCATCCAAGATAATTTGAATCTGAATGCTGGGCACAATGAAGGCAATCTTAAACTCATTAACCTAAATCTTTATTGAGAGGGGTTACACTTGGGAGGCTATGTCAAAGTTAGAAAAAGGAAAAAATAAAATAAAATCTGCTTCGGAAAGCTGGATGAATTCTAATTCTTCAGAGAAAATGCTAATTCTTCAGGGAAATCAGTTAAGCATTGCACCAATAAAGGAAAATATTGGTAGCTCAGGGTGGACATGAGGAGTGCTTGCTACTCACTGAGCTTGCTTTTTTCTCTCATTCTAACTTGTATTATTGTAGAGGGAAAACTCATAGCAAACACTCACCTGGTACTGCTGCTGAGGAGAATCGTGAAGGTCTCAAACCATTTGTGTTCCATAATTTTGAAACATGTTTTCTGAAGATTCCACCATTTTTCTCTTCTTTTTATTTTGATATCAATGTACAGACAAGGACAGCTTTGAACACCGGCTGCAAGGGAAGAAAGAGAGAGTCAGTTAACACTGTAACTGCTCTGCCTTGTTTTAAATCTATGTCGAGTACTTGAAATTCATTCACTGCAAACTACACAGACATTTTCTTATTTCCTCATATGCTCTTAATGCCGACCACACAATTTTGGGATTCCCTTATCATGGCAGCAAAGCATTATATACATGTTAGAGCACTCTTTTTTTCAAATGTGCTGAAACAGGAGACTTGGGAAGCATATGACATAGAACATAGATTTGCCTTGCTGTGAGATAGGTGGCAACACACACACACACACACACACAAAACAAGAGGGTTGGAAGTGACTTTGGAGTTGTTCTGTCCAACACTATGCCCATGTCAGTAGATGTCATAACATGTGGACAAATAGCTATCTCACCCACAACTTCCAGAGGTAAGGCCTTTCAATAATTAATTGTTCTTACTTTGAAGAGATTTCTCCTTAGTTTTAGTTTGGATCTCAGATAATCTTCCACCCATTTCTTCTTGACTTGCCCTCATTCATCTTATGGTTTAGCCTCCAGATCCCTTATCATCTTTGATGCTCTTTTCTAGACTCTTTCTAGCATCTCAACGTGATTTTTGTATCATGGTGACCAGAACTGGACACAGTATTCCCAATGTGGTGTTACCAGCGCAGTATACTATCATTTCATGTGATCTTCAAATTATCCTTCTCTTGATGCAACCTAGAACTGCATTAGTATTTTTGGCAGCTGCAGCACATTGCTGGCTCATACAAGTGGTAGTCTACTAGGACACTTACATACCTCTCACAATTGCCAAACAAACCTGTTTGATTGCATAGCTCAAAGATTGGAAAATATAATGCAAGAGATAAAGAGATAAAATTTGGACAATGAGGGAAAAATTGAGTTATCAGAAGAAATGGGAGAGAAAGCAGAAGTGAGAAGCAAACAAGATGAAGATAACATTAAGGAAGAGATAATACTAAAATTAATAATGATTAAGAAATTAAAACAGGAGGGAAATAATATAAAAGTTTTAAAGAGGGAATGGGAGAAACAGGAAGAAAATTGGAGAAAAGAGAAGGGGACAAAAGAAATATTTTTGAAATTAGACAGGGAAAAGGAGAGAGAGGAAAAAAACCTAGATTATGTAGTCAGAACATAGATTTCAAAATAAAGGGAGAAAAAGGCTTAAAAGAACAGGCAAGTTAGAAAAAAAATACTGTATTTTCCTGCGTATAAGACTACTTTCTAACACACAAAAATCTTCTCAAAAGTTGGGGGTCGTCTTATACGCCGGGTCTCATTCTCCTGTAACCAGGCAGACCAGCCCATAAGGCTCTGACAAGCCTTAAATGGCTCTGAGGAGGGTCGTCTTATACGCCCAGTCGTCTTATACGCCGGAAAATACGGTAAGTAAAAATTCGGAAGCGGCCAAGAGATGATGAATAAGTAGGGTAAAAAGAGTTAAAAATTATTGTTGAATATATATATTAATAATGTACACAATTATTAGAATTATATAGGTGGGAAAATTACTTAGTAAATTAGATAACTAGAATATGTATAAAGGTATTATTAAATATATATAAAAATGTGATTAGCAGTGAAAAGCTAGAATTAAATAATTTGAGATCAGACAATGAAAGAATATACTTTAAAAATAAAATGTATTTTTAAAAAAGAGAATATACTTTAATGAAAACGTGTATAGATAGTAGAATTATAACGACTGAAGGATTGGAAAGAATATGAAAATGAATAGATGTACATTAAATGCTTGAATGATTGTGACTGGAACTGGAAGTGTATACTGAAATACTGAATAATGAAAAAAAGAAGATCACATCTTTGAATATTAGAATGTTGGAGGGGGGAAAGGTTAAAATAGAGGTAGAAATAAGAGGGGAATAGTAGTAAAAATAGACATTAAAAGGTTACAATGTACATAGAAGAACTATGAGGAGGTTTAGAACTGAAGGATGATAGTAAAGATTATATGTCAACAAAATAGAAAATGGAAGTGAAATGTAATTATTAGGAATAATAATGTTATGTTTATTTATATTGAAATGTATGATACCTAGATACCACACCATTCACACAATGAGATGTATAAATAAATAAAAAATAAAAAACTTGGGAGAGGAAAAGAAGATTGTTGTTTCATTTACTGTAATCATTTGCTATACTCCACAACTCAAGGTCATGTCTAGTCTTTTATCTTTTTAAACACTTTTTCTGCCAGCCAGTACCGGTAGATGGCGCATTTGTTCTGTTTCCTCTATTTTAGCCCCATTACTTCTTGATTTAAATTTAAAGCTTTTCTTTTTTACAATCAAAAGTTTCCCAATTGTAATAAAAAGGGGACTACAGAGCTTCACCCCAAATAAAACTTTAGTTTCTTCTTTCTATCTCTTCCACATTTTCTTGTAGCAAAATAGTAAACTTTTCTATGTCTTCTTTATTAATGACTAAAAGCCTCTTTGCCCTGAAACTATACTTAAAGGTACTCTTGAACTGATATATTATGGACTATTTGGACAGAAGTGGTAATAAGATGGATAGAGGAATTTGATAGTGAGAGTGTTACAAAAAGCTTACTGCAGTTGGGTGACAACTGGGAGGAATAGTGGAATACTTGGGAGTGTGTTGCGAAACTATTGTCTATTCATTGTGCTAATATTGAAAGATGAAGAATACTACTTCGACTCCCACAGCAACACCATCTGCTGTCCCAAATCCGGCAAGCTAGAGATCCTTGGATGATTTTCTGGTGCAGGTAAATAATGCAATTCAGGAGGAAAAAAAAGCAATGTTCCAATCAATCAGGAGTCAATGACCAAAATGGCTTCCTACCTAAGAGGCAAATCAAAAATAATATGCAGACAATCCTGAATACACTGGAATATTATCAGTCACACTCGGCAAAGCAGTTTTCTTGATGTACAAAAAGTGTTTGATAATTTGAGTTGGCAGCTCATGTTTGCACAATTAGAATATATGAACTTTGGAGAGAAATTTACCAATATTATCAAAACACTATATCATAGACAAATAGCAAGGTTTATTATGAATGGTGACATGATTGAGAATTTTAACATAACAAAAGGCACAAGGCAAGGTTGTCCCTTATCCCCACTGCCATTCATATTAACTTTAGAGGTATTAGCCGGAAATGTCCGACAAGATAATGAAATAGAGGGTATGAAAATTAAGGAGGAATATAAGTTACAGGCTTTTGCCGATGACTTGGTGTTTATTTTAGAAGACCCACAGGAAACAGGACCTAAATTAATTACAAAGATAGAAGAACATGGGGTGGTTGCAGGTTTGAAAATAAATAAAGAGAAAACAAAAATATTGGTTAAAATTTTTACAGATAAACAAAAGAGAGAATTTACAAGAATAATGAATATGAAATTGTAAAAAAAGTTAAAAATTTAGGGATCCAATTGATAGCAAGATGTGCAACTCTCGAAGAAGACAATTCTGACAAATTGAAAGCACAAATGAAAACCGATTTGGAAACCTGACAAAACCTGCAACTGTCCCTATTGGGGATAGCTACGATTAAGATGAATATCCTCCAGAGATTATTATACTTGTTTCAGATGATTCCAATAAAATTGAGAAAAAAATAGTTTGAAGACCTAAATAAGTTGATATTAAAATTTGTATGGCAAGGGAAAAGGTGAGAATAAAATTAAAACTGTTACAAGATCTTAAACGTAGAGGAGGTTTTGGTCTTCCAGATTGGGAGTTATATTACCAAGCATCGGCACTTTCATAGGTGGAAGAATGGATCAATCTGAGGAATATACGGCTATTAACATTGGAAGGTTAGGATCTGCAACTGGGATGGCATGCCTTCTTATGGTACGAGAAGGGCAAGATACACAGCTACTTCCAGAGGAATCACATTAGAAATTCACTACTGCTAGCATGGACAAAATTAAACAACACTATTTTAAAGTGCCAATATGGTTATCTATAATGGAAGCTTGGATATATCCCAATGTCATAAATATGTTTAAAATTATAAGATACAAGCACTTATTAAATGAAAGGGGACAACTAAAAACAAAACAAGAATTAAAAAGATTAGGGATTGACCTATCATGGTGGCCACAGTTGCAAATATAATCCAGGTACGAAAAAGGCAGGCAGGAATATGGGTTTTACAACGAACCAAATGAGCTGGACCTGATATTAATGGGAACAGATAAAAAATTAATTAAGAGGATATACAATTACTTATTAACTTGCAAATTGGAAGAAGAAAAAGTAAAAGAAACAATGATATTTTGGACTAAGAATTTTGGCTATACAATAGATTTAGACAGGTGGGAGAAATGGAATAGAAATCATAAACTTACAATGTAAACAGCATACAAAGAAAACCTCTATAAAATCTTTTGCAGATGGAATTACTCACCTGCAAGATTAGTGAAGATGTGTAAAAACAAACTGGTTAAATGTTGGAAATGCAATCAGACAACAGGCTCATACTACCATATGTGGTGGACATGCCCCAAAGCCAAAAAATACTGGAAGAAAATACACACATATCTGGAAAATAGATAGGACAACAAACAGATCTGAAACCTGAGACATTTTTGTTGGTCATGCTTCCAGGAAATTATAATAAGGATAGCACATATTTGGTTCTACACATCCTAACAGCAGCTAGCATCGCATATGTACAATGTTGGAAAAACCCAGAAACCCCTGCAGACGATATTATAATTAAAAAAAAAAATCTGGAATGTGCAGAGACGGATAGCTTAACCCTAAAAATTAAAGGAAAAGAAGATTCGGACTATTTCATAACATGGAAACTATTCTATAAATGGTTAAATGACAGATATTGAGGTTAGAGGAGTGGAATTAGAGAATTTATAGGAGAAAGAAAAACAGATGAGTAAATATTTTTGATGGTTATAGAATTCATACTATAATGGAAGATAATATATGTTATAATATGACTGATGTTATTGCATATTTGTTTATATATTTGCCTGTTTGGTGGTAGAAAGACAGGATCAGGAAGATCTTTGTTAGACTAGACATACTTAATTCCTTCAATCATTCATTTTATGGTTTAGCCTCCAGATCCCTTATCATCTTTGTTGCTCTTTTCTGGACTCTTTCTAGCATCTCAATATCTTTTTTTTTTTGTATCATGGTGACCAGAACTGGACACAGTATTCCCAGTGTGGTCTTACCAGTGCAGTATACTATCATTTTATGTGATTGTCAAACTATCCCTTTCTTGATGCAACCTAGAACTGCATTAGCTTTTTTGGCAGCTGCAGCACATTGCTGGCTCATACAAGTGGTAGGACACTTATATTCCTCTCACAATTGTTACTATTGAGCCGGGTGCCACTTATTCTATATCTCTGCATTTGGATTTTCTTGCCCACGTATAGGTCATTACTGTTCTCACCACTCATTGCATTTTGTTGGATAGGTCCCAGTTTTCAAGTCTGCCATAGTCCTTCTGAGTCTTGGTCTATGATTCAGAGTATTAAGCTATTCCCCCCACTCCACCTTGGTGTCATCTGAAAATCTGATGAGCAGAGCTTGATTTCTGACCATGATACTTTCAGGGTTACCTCTGGATGATCATTCTTCACATTTTCTTCAACTTCTGCTTTCTCCTCCAAGGCATCTGGAGGCTTGTAATGTAGAATGTTGCATATGGGATGAATCTGTTTCATCTGACAGTGGTTTCTGAGGACAGCAAAAGAATAGCAGATTAAACCTTTGATTCACTGCAGGAAGCAAGAATAACTCTGTCCAAAACATTCACCCTAAATTTAAGAATGGTTGTGCTGAATCGCTGTTGGGAATCTAACGAAAAGATAATTTAGCATATGGTGAATATCTGAGATGGTGTGTGTGTGGGTGAGTGTGTGTGAGTGAGACAGAGAGAGAGAAAAGAAAATGGACAGTCATAATTAACATCAAAAGTATATTCATCAGTCATTAAAGTTTGCTTACTTTCTGAGTTTGCATTATACACTCCTCCTTAATGAAAGATATTGTATAATATAGTAGACAAAATATGGTTGGCCAAAGTGTTGTAACAGCACAGCCACTTGCATCTTTCTACCTTCTCTTCTCTTTGGTGCTGCCAGTTGTCACCAAAGTACTGGATTTCTTAGCACCCGATGAAGGGGAATTGCCCTGTAACATTGTTTGAGAGGGAGAGACATCCAATATGCAAATATATAGCAACTTAGTTAATTATCAATCAACTCTTCCTATAGGGTAGGATAAGCATCATACAAGTAATCTTCAACTTACAACCACAATTTCTTTTGCTAAGCAAGGCAGTTATTAAGTGAGTTTTGCCCCATTTTACAACCTTTCTTGCCAGAGTTGAAGTGAATCACTGCAGTTGTTAAATTGGTAACCCAGATGTTCATTGAATCAGGCTTCCCACAGATTTTGTTTGTCAGAAGGTTGCAAAAGGTGATCGTATGTCCCCAGGACAACGGAACCATCGTAAATACATGCCAGTTGCCAAGCATCTGAATTGATCATCAGTATGAAAAATGATCATATATCTCTTTTTTCAATGCCATTTTGATTTTGAATGGTCACTAAACAAATGGTTGTAAGCTGAGGACCACCTGTATACATAAACTTGTTGCTTTTTTGAGGGATTTTTGTCTCTTTCAGCAATGAACTCACCAACTTAATGGGCAAAGAGTAAGATTGCTCTCAAAGCAAAAGTCTCCCTAAAGAGAGTTTTAGTCTTTCTCATAGAAATGAACAATTATTCACTGGAGTGGTAGCACTGCATTCAAATAACAGTGTTTTTACTTCTTTGTAAATAGTGAAAGAAGAAACATTTGTTGTATATTTGCCTAATTTGAATAGATCAAGGCCTTTGTGTAAATTATACCAGTGTGGAAAATACCCAGAACCAAGTTTTTTTTTATATGAGTTATTGTAAAAACTGAATTTGGAGAATTAAAGGAGGTCAAGAGGATGACAGATTAGAAAAACTGATTACACTTAGCAAAGCAGGAGTAAAGAGAAGGCAGGGAAGACAAGGTTTAGATGTCTGTAATGTCTTTAAGAAAGCTGCCGGTTGTCATCGGGACAAATCAAGGCAACAAGTATTTGTCTCTCCCATCACCAAGAGTAAAAGCAACTTGAAGGGCACCAAGCTAAGCAATTAACAGAACACTATCCCGATTGTGATCTTTTTTCCCCATTGAACTTCCCCTGTATCTCGGGACAGAGGTAAGAACCATCTTGACCTCTGCAACGTTTCTTTTCTACCATCTACCTTTTAACCTTCTTTCCCACACCTTCCTACAGGTTCCCTCCCCAAATCTTTCCCTGCTTGCGTTCCTTCAACGCCACTGTTTAAGTTTAAGTTTTATTAGATTTATATACCGCCCTTCTCCTTACGGACTCAGGGCGGTGCACAGCCAAATTAAAAAGCAAATACACAAAAGTTAAAATTTCATAAAAAGAACAAATATAAATAGCCGTAGATTAAAACAAATTAATTTAAAAGATAATAAAAACTCTAAAAGTAATAAAATATTTGAAGGAATCAGGCTAAGCCGGCAAGCTGAAAAAGATGTGTTTTTAAAGCCCGCCCGAAAGTCGAGAGGTCAGAAATTGTTCTTAACTCTGGAGGAAGATCGTTCCAGAGGGTGGGAGCTACCACAGAGAAGGCTCTCCCCCTGGGGGTCGCCAGCCGGCATTGTCTGGCTGATGGCACCCTGAGGAGGCCCTCTCTGTGGGAGCAAACCGGCCGGTGGGAGGCAATTGGTGGCAGAAGGCGGTCCCTGGTCCTGTGCCTTCTTTCCTCAAGAACCCCACCCCTGCCGACTCCTTCCCCCACCAGGAGGCGAAGCTTGGTGGGAGAGGGGATGGGATCTCAGCATCTTCGCGGGTGCGTCCCTAACAAAACTCGACAGGGAAACCTGAATGTGAGTTGAAGCAGCGGCCGCACTCAACGGGAGTGCGCCTCTTATGTCATCGTGCCACTTGGAGCTTCAAAAGTGGGAAACGGTTAGAGAGAACTAGACCTCAGTTTCAGTAGCTGCTTCTCTCCCACTCTGAGATTGAGAGAGGCAGCTTCAAGTAGAGAAAGTGAAGCAACGAGATTTTTTTAGATCTGTCGAACACACACACAAAATACTATTTCCTACAGTATACAGAATGAATTCTGAAGTGTCCCGAAATACTCTGAAATGTGCACAAGTACCGCAAAAGATAGCGAGAACTACAAAACTTCATGATTAGGCACATTCATGATCTGTTATCAAATGCGAGGAGAGGAGAGAGCTGAGTTTATTTGGCCAAGTGTGATTAGACACACAAGGAGTTTGTGCATGGGACAGAAGCTCTTGTACATACAAAGCAACAATAATAATCGTCATAATTTTAATACCAATAAAAGGGGGTAATAAAATAATAAGTAATATTACAACCATACTACTTGGGTAAGTGTACATAGACATTAGATAGCACTGTGAGAATTAGGTGTTCAGCAGAGTGTTGGCACAAAGGAAAAAACTGTCCCTGCTCCTAGTTGTTTTGTCATGCAATGATCTACAGTACTGTTGGAAGAAATATTCATCTTATTCAGTTCTAATCTGGGAGAAAGACACTGGAAACATGGAGGCTGATTAGAAAGATGGTTTATTGATAAAGCAGAGCCACATTAGGGGTGGGTTCTACTTATCGGTTCGCAGCTTTCCTTCTGACCTGTGTAAAATAGAGTCTCTATAGGCTGGTTGCAATTGTTCATTCTGCAGTCCTAACTATCTACTGGAGTCTGTACCTGTGGTGTTTGGTTGTTGTACCAAACCATACAGTTCTAGAAGTACAAATGATGGACTCAGTAATTCCTCTGTAGAACTGTATCAGCAACTCTTGGGACAATCTGAACTTCTTGAATTGATACAGGAAGCACATTCTTTGTTGTGCCTTTTTAATGATAGTTCTAATATTGTATATCTGTTTCAAATCCTAACTTGAAGGATTGCTGATATGGTACTATTGAATACAGTAAGAGATTGAGTAAAAGTAAGAGAATACAAGAGTTCTTCCTAAAATTCACTCTCATGTCTACAGTTTTAAGCATGCTCAGCTCCAGATTGTTCCAGCCACACCACAGGGCCAGTTGTCCAACCCCTTGTGTCTATATGCAGACTCATCACAATCTCGAATTAGGCCAATATACAAGGAAATAATATATGTGGTCTTTCCAACTTTCCTACAGCTGCAATAATGTTTGTTGAACTATAGTATAAACCCAGATAGCAAGGCAAACACCGTGCTTTAGCATGTGACTTTAGATCAATAGCTCAATTTTTAAAAGAACAGCAACACCCTAGGAACAAATAAGGTTTCACTTTGATTTGCCACTGACCCGTCTGTTATTCTTAACAGACTATACAAATTGTATGCTGGAGGTGAAGCTTGAACTACTTATATTCTTGCCTGGATGGGTAATTTCAAACAGTGGTAGTAGCAGAGTCCCATTAAGGATTTCCTTCTTTTTTCCATGTTAACTTTGATATTTCAAACAGTCTTTGGATGAGAGAGATTCAGAAATACCACAAAGGATAGATGACTTTGAGGGTTTTTTTCTCAACAAACATAAAGAATGATGTGGTACTGAAAGAATAAAATGATTAGGAAATTTGAAACTAACCATAGTTAACTTGAATACTGGTGTGCATATGTGTTTAAAGTATTCATCCAGTTCTGAATGGGGTAATCAGAGAGCTTCCTGATCCAATGTTGCCCCTAAAAACTTGAGCCCACTCTGTGACAAGAAATAAACATTTTCATCAGTTTTGGCTAACATCATTCTGGCACCAGGAAACCTATATAGATTTTATCACTGGTAGCCACTAGGGCCATGAGTAATAAGAACTTTAGCCCAACCCAACTGCAGTTGCTCCAGATGGGGGAATAGCTATTCTGAAATGTTTTTCAGCCTCGGGATAAGGATAACAATGAAAAGATGTATGGAGAAATGTATTTAATAATATATAGCAATACATTAGTAGGATTAGTCTTCTTCATCTTCATCTCCTTCTTCAGAACTTCTGTAAATATAAAAGGAATAAAAGATGATATTATAATGTGGTTATAAAACTACATATTCTTCTAATCAGTCTGTTCAACTTTTGTCAAGCTATTATTCTCATAATAGATCCAGTACCCTTATTCTCAGGTGCTTCTAAAGTAATATCCATATACTGAGGTGACATTACTTTTTTTGAGAAGAGCAAGAATTTCAGTATTTCTGTGCTGCATTTCAACAACACTATCACAGCCAGTTGCTTCAAGAGAAAAGGCCCTGGTAACCACCCATGGAATCTCCTCACAATAGCTACTTTGGGTCTGGCAGCATCACTTTCTATCTATGGTAAGGGAAGTCCTAAGGTGAGCAGTAAGTTTCCAGAGGCCTCGTATTGGCCTTCCAACAAGACTGAGGAAAGAAATATTCGGTTCTGCTTCTCTTTTTTGACATGTTTGAATGAAATTAATTAATAAATGTTAAATAAATATTATAAGACACCTGGAATTACGTATATCTGTGTTGGGCAATTATATACATTTGTTTAATAAATTAAATGAAATAGATGACTATTTCTATCTCCCAGTAAACAAGCATCGGTGCTAAATAAAATATTTCAATAGGAGGAATACAATGGGCGCAACTAAAAAAACAGGGTACCACTTATTCCTAGTAAACCAGTGTTTGGGAGGTTTCTTATTGTGACATCCAAATGTACCATAAATGTACTTAGGAGTAAAACTAAAACTCTAAAACTCTGCTCCCTTTTGTAATAGGGGTTTAGTACTCCAGAACAGGAAAAGTTAAAAAGTTGTTGCTCTTTTCTAGTTTTTCTCCTTCCTTTTTCTATTTCCTACTAGAAATATTTGTTTCTATTGTTGAAGAATAAAATAAGATGATGAGATTATGAGATGTTTGAGACATTAAGTATCTTCTAACGCATTCTGAACTCCAAAAATTCTTAAAGCGAAATACTCCTGACTTGCACACTGAAACTACTTACGTTTTCTTTGATGTAGCTTCAGTTCCTTCTTCTTCTGAAGCCCTGGTTAAAAGAAAAATTAAAAGCAGAATTTAAGTATTGTTCTGGCAGCAGTTGTGCACCTGATCAGCTTGCCCTAGACATTTATCTGTTTATTTATTCAATTTAATTGCCACTCATCTTCTTCCTAAGCAAGCCTGGGAGGTACAGCATAAAAGATAAACATTTCTAAGATTATAAAAACAGCTATAATCAAAGACAAAGTTAATAAATAAACGATAACTAAAAGATAAAAGATGGGGAAGGAGGAAGCTCAGTAGGGTGGGAGGAGGTGGGATTGCCTCTTAATTCACAGCCACCTCCAGTGTGATGGTGTCTCTTGTTGGGGCCGTAAGTCATCTGGCAGAGTCAGGTCTTCAGGTCTAACTTTTGGAAGGTCTGAAGGGTGAGAGACAATCTCACCTCAAGGGCAAGTTACCCCAAAGGGCAGGAGCCACAGCAGAGAAGGTCCTTCTCCTGAACCCTAGCAGCCACAATTCCTTGACTGATGGGGCCTGAAGCTTGCCTCCTCTGCTGTTGTGAGTGGGGTGGACCAGCCTCAATGGGGCAAGACTGTTCTTCAAGTAACCTGGATCTATACCATGCAGCACTTTAAGGATAATAACTAACTCTTTGAATTGGACCCAGAAGCAAACCAGCAACCAGCCACTCTAGGAGTGGCTTTTTGTATGGGTTCCTCATGCACTAGAGCTATCATTTGAGTCCTTTCCTTCCAAATACTCCTGCTTATGACTTGCTCTTTTTTGTCTCTACAAATTCAGTCATGAGGATTTTATTTTATTCATAAGAAGGTTCTCTTTCATCTCACATTGTGATCTCTTCTGTTGGGTCTAGAGGACAGTCAACCCCATATTTAAGTCTCCTTTTATCTAAGTCCCAGTCATGTTGGAACAGAGTTTTCAGGTAAATGAATTTGTGGCAGAAGAGGTCAATCCACAAAAGCATTATGCAAGGCACTTCTCCATTCCTATTGTACCAGCAAACAAATCAGTTTTATAGCATCATTAACTCCATTGACTTACACTAAAGAGAGTGAGAAGATTTCATAAAACCTTCCTTAATGTGCACCAAAATAAATTATGCCTCCCTGGGAAGGAGGTACTCTCTGCTGTTCAAATTTTGACAGCAAATTATTTTACCCAGTTTCCTGCACTCAGCTAGTAATTCTCATTTGAGTTTGGGGAGTGGGGCAGTCTGGAAGGAATGCTGCTTTTTGCCTTTGAAACCTAATTTGCCTTTGAAACCTAGTTTCAACCAGGTTAGTGAGTGCTAGACCTAGGAGGCATCCTCTGCTTTCCAGTTCAGCTTCCCCCAATTTAAATTTCTAATTCAGAATACACTTAGAATCTGAAATGTGTTCAGCTACTAAAAAATGAACCCTTTATTGTTCCAGATTATTTTCTACTATTCCACCACAAGAGGAATTAGGTGTTACAATTCTGCGTGCAGTGTATTTTATATTTAGTTTATATATGCAAAGGTTTTTAGGTGTGTAAAATTGTTGATTTTACTAACAATGAAACTACAATAGTAACAGTACAAATGACATGTTGTTTTAAACAAACGCATTAGAAATAAATTGGGGGGAAAAAGTTCTAAATTAAAGAACAGTCCCTGATAGACTGTACTACTCACTCAGTCTTTGGAGAGGTTTCACTGGTGGGTGTCTCTTTTTCAGACCTGACAAAGAACAGAAAAACATTTTAACAGAACAGAAATTAAAAAGAATTCTGCTGCAGTTAAGATTATCTCCTTCCCCAATAAAACAATTTGTATTGTTTTATTTGTTTCCTAGTATGATTTGATTGCTTATTAGTAACCAATACTAATAGTATTGATTACTAATACTATTAATAACTACTAACTATTATTAGATAGTAACACTATCTGTGCTGTATCTTATGATTCTTGATGAATATATTCTATTTTATTTTTCTTTATGTACACTAAGACCATATGCAGCCAAGACAAATTCCTTGTGTATCCAATCACACTTTTTTTTAATTTATATGCCTCTCCTGAGACTCAGGGTGGCTTACAAGGCATTAAGCAATAGCCTTTATACTTTTGTATATTTTATACAAAGTCAGCTTATTGCCCCCACTAACCGTGTCCTCATTTTACCTATCTTAGAAAGGATTGAAGGATGAGTCAACCTTGAGCCTGGTGAGAATTGAACTTGCAGTAATTGCAGGCAGCTGGAAGCTAAACACTACCTTTAACAGTAGCATTAGTCTGCTGTGCCACTCAGGCTCCTTGGCCAATAAAGAATTCTATACTATTCTATTCTATTTCCAGGAAATATCTTGAAGGAAAAAGGTTATAAGTTAAATAACAGCCATTGAGAAACTCTAATACTCACTCAGCCGTTGGTGAGGTTTCACTAGTGGGCGTCTCTTTTTCAGACCTGACAAAGAACAAACATTTTAACAGAACAGAAGTTAAAAAGAATTGTGTTGCAGCTAAGACTGTCTCCTTCCCAATAAAACAATTTGTATTGTTTTGTTTCCTAGTATGATTTGATTGCTTATTAGTAACCTATGACTATTAGTGTTGTATGTTATGATTCTTGATGAATGTATTCTATTTTTTTTCTTATGTACACTGAGAGCATATGCACCCAGGACAAATTTATTGTGTATCCAATCACACTTGTCCAGTAAACAATTCTATTTTATTCCCAGGAAATATCTTGGAGGAAAAAGATTATAAGTTAAATAACAATCCTTGAGAGACTCTACTACTCACTCAGTTGTTGGTGAGGTTTCACTAGTGGGAGTCTCTTTTTCAGACCTGACAAAGAAGAGAAAAGTGTTTTAACAGAACAGAAGTTAAAAAGAACTCTGCTACAACTGAGATTGTGTCCTTCCTACAGACACATTATCCTGGGAAGGATAATGGCTCATTTCTTTTCAAACTTCTTAAAATGCAAGGAAGTTTTAGACTGGATTTTCCCAACCTCAGGAACTTTAAGATGTTAATATTAAGCATGGCTGGCTAGGGAATTTTGGGAGTTGACATCCATTCATCTTAAAGGTTCTGTGATTGAGAAACATGCTGTAGATAAATTGTCCTCTGGAATGTGGCTACCATGAGCTCCAATCTATTGGAGAATTTTGTTCTCCTGAGCAAATTAAACCAAATATTGCTTCATCCCAATTTGCTTGCCTATAGATAGGGCTAGCAATATTGACCTCTCCTCTTAGTATAGCAACTATGAAACACAATCAGTTTATATAAGTATGATTAAGAAATTCAATAGCAATAGCACTAAGATTTATATACTGCTTCACAGTGGTTTACAGAGTCAGGTTTACAGAGTCAGCATATTGCACGCAACAATCTGAGTCTTCATTTTAATGACACTGGAAAGATAGAAGGCCGAGTCAATCTTGAGCCAATCAGAATTGAACTCCGGGCAGTGAGCAGTTGAGTTAGCCTGCAATACTGCATTCTAACCACTGTGCCACCATGGCTCTTTCATAAACTGAATGAATTAGAATCTATGGGTGGATCTACGTTTAAGTAAAGGAATATTATGTGACACATATAACTCTATAGATACTCACAGTTTCTTTGAACTGGCTTTTTTAACAGGTGCTGGAGCGGGAGCGGGAGGAGGAGCAGGAGCTGGAGCTGGAGCTGGAGCTGGAGCTGGAGCGGGAGCTGGAGCGGGAGCAGGAGCCGGAGCCGGAGCCGGAGCCGGAGCCTTAGCTGGAGCTGGAGGTTCAGTTGCTGCTGGTGGGGGTGGTGGCATTATCTCCCTAGGTAGATAAAGTAGAAACAGAGATTAATCCAAGTTTAAATGGTTAATAAAGAACAAAATTGTGATCTTTCATTTCCTTATATGAACCCAGCATTTCACAATTTCTCTAAAGGTAGCAACAATTGTTTATTTGCTCATAAGAATCCTAAAATGGTTTTGCTGCAAAACCCAGCGCTTCATCTTTGTTGAATTTGAAGTCTAGCTTTTCCAAAACGTCTAAGCAGACTCTTTTAGCTTTTTTCAAGCCTTTGATTCTGATATACATTTATTTATTTTATGTATTCTGATTCTGCTTTATCTTGTTGATTCATAGTTCAGAGTGTGACTTAAAGGATAACTGGGTTAAACTGTTGGACCAGGTGTGGGGAGGCCCAAGTTCCACAAATGTCATGGAGCCCTCTGAGTAATTTGGAGCCAGATTTTGGTAGATTTATCTAAGCCACTTCTTGAGATAAATCTACCTGTTTGTTGCTGTTGGGATAAAATGAGTGGGGACCCCCCTATATGCTATCTTGAGTCCACAGGAAAAGAAATGGTAAAACATATATCCAACAAATAAGAACATAAACAAATATGTCTCTAATTTTGGTACTAGAAATGGATTAGTTTTCTGGAAACACCAATGGTTCATGTCTCTTCTATGCCTCGAGAAACAATCCTACAGGACAGGATGCAATAGAATAACAAGTTCATTTTAGCCAATGTAAAAATTGTATGTGTCCTTGAACAAAATAGAATTTGATCCCAACATAAAGGACTTCTATTGCAGTTCTTTTAAAGCCTTAAAGCTCTAAGGCTTTAAAGGCACCTTTAAAGGCACATCTTAAATACTATGAAGCTGTTACCATGGCAACTCCATTCTGATGTACATTAGAAGCCATTTTAAGGCACAACAGGTTGTATCTTAACAGAACTTGAATACAAAATGCACACTATCGCTGATAAAAGAACTGTGATTTAACACTATAAATATAGTTCCTTCCTTTTCATTTCAGCAACCCAGGCATTCCAGAGTTATGACTGAACACACACACATGCAGAAACATACAGACACACACAGACACACACATATACCCTGAGGGGTGTTAGGGATGTGTTATCCCCACAGAATTTGTTTCCAGAGAGTAAGTCATCTGTGTACCAAGTTTGGTTGAAATTGCTTGAGCCATTCCAGAGTTATGCTGGAACACACACAGACACACACATCAGGGGTGTCTTACCCCTCCCCCACAAGTATTTGTTTCCAGAGAGTAATATATACACACACATACATAGATCCTTGCTGTGGAGCTCTAAATTTTAAACAGGAAAACAACATTAGTAATAGTTTTGTTGTATATTTCGTAACTCACTTTATTTCCACAGGATGAGGCTCAGGTATTTCTGGAAATCTGATAAAGAGCAGAAATTACACAGTTTGTTCTTCAACAATAAGATCTAAGATTTTTTTTTTTTTTTGCAATTTGTATGGTTTGTTCTTCATGTACAGCTTTTGTACATGACGGTTGTAAACAAACCTATTTTCATAACAATATTACACACATGGGTTCTGCAGTGGTGTATGCCCATGTTTAGAGAAAATAGCCATTGCCAGAAAAACTAAGTGATGTCCCCAGCAAACTACAGAAGCAGTATATGAAGAGAACATCCAGATTTTGCAGTCAACAAGGGCAACATCTGCAATTGCGTACATGTTTCATTCTTGCAGATATGCGTACATTTTTCATTCTTGCTCTTTTCAATGGAAGAAAAAAATAAGCATTTCTATGGAATGCCAGACTTTTAGCTCTATAAGAAATATTTGTCTGGCTGCCCATCTTAAACTAAATTCTGTGTAATAATAAACTACATAGTTTATTAAACTACCCAATTAATAAACCATAAAATAAAACTATTAAATCATAAAATGAAAACAAAAAGCAGTCTCCGCAGTCATTCCTTTGGGATGTTTCACCACCAGCTTCAGATATTCTTTTTCCATCCCTGCACTTGGGTTTGCTGAATGTTTTGGGAGGGGTGGGAGGGAGCGTTCCATAAGATAGCAACAGCCACAGAAAAAGGCACACCTCCAAGCTCCCACTAGATGGAAAGACTTCAGGAAAGGACCTGGAGCATTCCTACCCTATTTGATCTGGTAGGAAGGGCAGATATTGTCAGGGAGAAGCGATCCTGCAAGTATCCTGATCCCTGCCATGTAGAGATTTAAAGGTGACATCCAGGAGCCTAAAATACACTCAGAAGAAAACTGGGAGCCACCCAACTCGTACAACAGAGGTGTTGGCAAACCTAGGGCTGCATGTGCCACTGATTTTGGGGCCAGTTGCAGCTTCTGAGTTGCCTTCAAGGGCAGTTGAAGTGATCTTTAAGGGCAGCCCCATGTAAAGCGCATCGCAGTGATCTCATTTTGGACAAATCCAAATTTATTCCAAGAATTTTGTAATGAAAAATATCAAGATGTTCTCTAAGCTGCAGAATGGGATGATTCCCTCTCTAGTTTTACTTTGGTCATGTCACACAGGGGAGTTCACTGGAGAATGTGATTACATTTAGAAGAGTCAGTGGTAAAAGGAAGCCAGGCTGTCAAAGAAGATGGTGGCTGGACAATATCGAAGTTTTACATCAATCAGAGCAGACAAAAACTCCAGGAAGTAGTGCAACATAGGAAGATGTGGCAAGACCTGGTCCATAGAGTTGGACATGATTAAATGCATCCTTCTCCTCCTCCTTCTCATGTTGGGAATTTGTTTCTTGTAATATGTGCCAAAGGGGAAAAAAGAAAAGTAAAATACCTTGCCCTTTCACGATTATATATCTCATCCTCTTCGGAGGTTTCTTCATGAACGGATTCATCACTGCTGTATTTTTTTTCTATTTTATCAAGCGATTGATACATATCCTTAAGCCAAGGAGGCTTGTCGAAAGATGCTGCTGAAATCTAAGCATGAGGAAAGGATGTTAAAAAAATGATAACAAAACTTCAGTCTCAGATTTTAATGTTCGTGTTGCATTATCATTTTATTTATATCTCAGATTCAAATTCCAGATCCTGGAATGGAGGTTCTTCCTGAAGGAATATGTGGCTAGCAAATTAGAGCAAATTTAACTGTGAACTTCTAATTAGGTCACGGATTTTAGCTCCCTCTTTTATCTATGATAGACAATTCTGGAATGTATTTTGTATTTCTGCTAATTAGTGTTAGTAGCCAGTAACATTAGTAGTTAGCTGCAATTTAAAGATTTCTTTCAGTATTAGCAGTCCTAAACTTTGCAAGTGTTGTTATGTTTAATATATATTTTTTAATTTGTGCTTAAATATGATGTATGAAATAAATGTACTGTATGCCTTAATGTTGTATGGAAATACGATTTTATCAATTCATCTGGTCATTACAACTCTGATTTTAGTGCATTGTTACTATTATTCTTTTAGGATTGTTTCAAAAGACCTATCTTGCTTCATGCATGCTATCTCCCACATTAATGGGTTTGACAGAACTGGAAAAGATGCTTGCAAAATCTTCCAAAGCCATGTTTGTTCATCTTGGTATATTTAATAAGTCACAAATGGTTATAACAAAATTTTCTCCTGAAAAAATGCCATAGTAATAGTGATACACAAAATACATAAAACTGTAAAATATGGTTTACACATCTGACTCAATATACTTCACACATTATGTCAGATTTTCTCTTCAAGTTTTGTGAATCCAGCCATTGGATTTATTATGGATTTATTCCATAAATAATTTTCTGGTCATCCACAGTTTGGTGCAATGTGGGAACTATGTCCTAAAAATGCCTATCAAAATAGTTCAAAATATTGGTTTTTTTTCTAAATACTAGAGCATCTATTTGGACATTTCAAATTATGAGTTATCTAGAAATCACAGGTGTAGGACAGGCTGGGCTCTAGACCATTGGCTGTTACAACAGCCTCTTCTCATTCTATGGAGAGAAACTAGAATGGTTCTGAATTACTTCTACTTGAGCAGAAAATAAGGATGCCTCCTATTCCCAAGGCAACTGATTGGCTTACAGGATCCAGAAGAAATGGTGAGAAGCCAGGGAAACTGGCAACTTTAGGAAGAACGGCTGGGAAGCTGCCATCTTTATCCATAGTACTGTCAATATGGAGCGATTATCCTGCCTGGCTTAAATGACTTTAAAACTCGATGAGTGACTTTAAAACAGGAAAGCTACATTTAGATGGATGGCTAGAGACTTCAGTTACCAAGTAAAAGCCAGCCTATGTTAAACACTGCACACAAGCCTGAAGCATATTTACTCAGAAGTAAGTCTCATTGAGTTTAATATACTCCCAAAATGACAGGATTATATTTATTTATTTAAACAAATTTAAGTAACCATCCAACAGCTGTTGTTGTTGTTGCTATTATTATTGTTGTTGTTATTTACTTTATTCATTAAATATGAAACTCAGTCAACGGAACATTTAAAAATGCATCACAAATACCATTGACTGGTGCTAATGGTTGATACGGGTTGCTGTCAGCATCCTAGGTATCAACCAAGTACCTTCTTAAGATGTACAGTGTTCCAACTAGTGCAATTTTTTGCAGTTCCGCTGGTGTTATTACAGGGAGCTGCAATTCATCGATTTATCTTATAAATTTCTTGGACATGATACCAAGTGTCCCGATGACAACAGTGACATGTATCACTGTTACATGTTTCATCCATAGTCGTGTAGTTTCGATATTTCATGATTTTTTCCAGTTCTTTTTCTTCGACTATGGCATCTCCTGGTACCGCGATGTCAATAAATTGTATGTTTCGGTTTTCGACAACTGTGATCTGGCATGTTGTGTTCCAAGTGATGATCCGTCTGTATTCGAAAGTCCCACAAGATCTTCACCTTCTCATTTTCTATAACTTTTTCCACTTTATGTTCCCATGACTTTTTGGATACAGATAAGTCGTATTTTTTACATAATGACCAGTGGATTAATTTAGCAACTCGGTCATGTCTAGCTTTGTAATCAGTTTGTGCAATTTTGCTGCATTCACATATTAAATGTGAAACAGTTTCGACTTTGTTGTTGCAAAGTCGGCAGTTTGGATTGTCGGTGGATTTTCGTATATTTGCTTTCATGGCATTGGTTTATAGTGCTTGTTCTTGAGCAGCGAGTATTAAACCTTCCGTTTCTTTCTTGATGGTTCCCATCTTAAGCCATGCCCATATAAAGTTATCATCACATTTTCCTTCAATGTTTTTCAAGCTATGTTCATGCAAAGCTTTAGTTTTCCATTTATTTAATCTGTCATCCAGCCGTTTTTCCTTATATTCTGCCTTTGTTTCTGTTGTTTTTATAATGTTCTCTGTTTTCACAACCTGCAGCAATTTTTCTGTACCTTGGTTCACATAATCATTCAAACTTCATTTTTTCTTATTCTAAAGTTTGATGGATCTGCAATAGTCCTCTGTTCCCTATTTTTCTTGGCAGGTACAACCTATCGATGTCACTTCGTGAATGTAAAACGTGGTACGTATTCAAAAGTTTGCATGTTTTCCGGTCCAAGTTTTCCAATTCAGCCAAAGTCCAGTTGATTATTCCAGCTGAGTAGCATATCACTGGAACTGCCCATGTATTAATGCCTTTAATTATGTCTCCAGCATTCAGCTTTGATTTTAATATTTTGCGGACCCTCCTGATGTATTCCTTTTGCGTTGATTCTTTGACTTTTCCATTCAAGATGTTATCTGCTTCCAACCTGCCTAGGTATTTGTAACCATCATCCTTTGCTAATGCTTTTACTATGTTTCCATTTCCCAGTTCTATTCCTTCTATTTTTTCCATTTTTCCTTGTTGCATGGATAATATAGAACCTTTTTAAAATCCAAAGTTCATTTTGCTGCTGAATAGTTGAAATCTAGTTGAGTATTGATTTAAATTCAGTGGGGCTTTTTGCATACATTTTAAAGTCATTCATGTTTAGTAGATGGTTTATCTTGCCATGTTGGCTTGAGATTTGGTATCCCAGTTTTGTGTTTTGTAGGATTATTGTCAATGAAATTAATGCCATGTTGAACAGTAGTGGTGAAAGTGAGTCCCCTTGGAAGATTCCTCTTCTGATGTTGACTTCACCAATGTTCTCCCCATTTGCTGTTAGAACAGTTTTCCATTTTTGCATATTTGCTTTCAAAAATGTACAAATATTTTTCCTGATTCCAAAGTTTTCCAGACAGGTGTTAATCCAGCTGTGGGGTAATGAATCAAATGCCTTTTGTAATCAATCCGTGCCATATTTAAATTTGTTTTTCTTAGTTTTGCATTTTTTAGTACCATTTTGTCAATGTTGCTCTTGATTTTTTATAATTTCCTTTTTGTTCTACTGGATACAAACTATTTTCCATTAGATGATTGAATACTGAATTTGCCAGTATTCTTGTAAAAAGTATGCTTTGGCAGACAATTGGGCGATAGTTGCTTGGCTCTGTGCCCTTTTCTGGATCTTTCACTATCAAGTATGTTCAACCAGCTATTAATCATTCTTTGCTTGTTGCATTTTGAAGCATTTGATTAAATTGAGTGGCCATGTGATGATGGAGGCTGTTGAGGTGTTTAGCTAGTATCCATGCAGTTCATTCAGGCCAGGTGCACTCCAGTTCTTGACTTTCTTTGCTTGTTTTGCAACCATGTAAGTTGTTATTACAGTATTTTCCATTTTGTTTCGTGTTGTTTGTTGTTGAATATCTTTGATCAGGAGGCAGTTTTGTTGTGTTCCACTGGGTTTTCCCACAGTTCTTTCCAAAAGTTCAAAGTTTTTTCTTTATATGGGTGAACATTAGTTTGGACTCGATTTTCATCAAGGGATTGGTAGAAGAGGTGTTGGTTTCTTCTGAATTGGACGTTTTCACAATATTGTTTAATTCATCCGTCGTATCTTTCAATTTTCTTTGCTGTTGCTATTACATGTTGTTTTAGTTCTTCCATGATTTCCACTACTGTTTTTTCCTCCAGGTTGTATTTATTGTGTAAAGTATTTTTCAGCTGTTTGTTCTTTAATTTTCCTTCTTTCAAGTACTTCAGATAGCTGACACCCCCTCATAGTTTTTTAATTTTATTTTCAAGTCAAATTTTGCTCTTTGGTGTTCCAGTGGGTTTCTTTTTTGGCATTTTATAACCCAGTTCTGCAGTTATAATGGCAGCTGTGCTATACATTAGTTGGTTGGTTTCATATGGTGTGCTGGATGGGATGGATGTTAAAATGCTGTTCATGGCAGTTAGTAGATCTTTTACTCGTTTGCTATGCACTTCATGAATGGTAGGTAGTCTTTTTCTTTCTGTTTTCTTTGATTGGTTTTCAATCTTTTCTTTCAGTATTTTTGCTAGATCACTTAACTCTACATTCCACAATCCAATTGATTATTCCAGGTAGCATATCATTGGAACTGTCCATGTATTAATGGCTTTAATTATGTTTCCAGCATTCAGGTTTGATTTTAATATTTTGCATATCTATATCTATATCTATATCTATATCTATATCTATATCTATATCTATATCTATATCTATATCTATTTTCTGATGTTTTCGCGGGTGTTTGTATGTAGGTCTTTCGTTATTCGGGTCTTCTCCCGCGTAAAATTGGAAGTATCTTGGCGACGTTTCGACGAAGTCTCATTCGTCATCTTCAGGCTGGTGTTCTCGACTACAAGCACTAAGCCGAGAACACCAGCCTGAAGATGACGAATGAGACTTCGTCGAAACGTCGCCAAGATACTTCCAATTTTACGCGGGAGAAGACCTGAATAACCAAAGACCTACATCTATATCTATATATCTATATATCTATATCTACATATCTATATCATTATCATTATTATTAAATTCAGGCTTGCCTAAACCACATCTGTAATATTTATGGGAATGTGGAGACATGTTGTTCAGATCCAGTAACAAAATTGAAGATCACCAGTGGTTGCCTTTGCATTTACATACCTGTTTTTCAGGTTTATCTTCCTTCTTTCTACCCAGAAATGTCCTTAAAGAATTGAAAAGAAAAATAGTGAGATCTTGGAATGGATAAAGCCTTTTTGACAATGTTCAAACCAAATATGGCATCCATTTCTGTACTAGAGGAGCATACAAATTCTTATCATTTAATAAAAGATGTATATATTTCTGTTTCTCAGTCACAAAACTCTTCTGTGCATGTACAAGCAATAGCCAGGCAGCAGAAGCCTTAATTGCCTCTTATGCTGAAACACACACCTGCAATTTTCTCCAAGTTTTAAGAGTAACCACCTAGCTGTTTTGGGTTTTATATATTTTTGGCTTCATTAGCGTGCATGTTGTCCTGGAAATCTGAACTTTCGTCTTTGTTCAGCACTGAAAATAATTTAAAGTTGCCTAGAGGAGAGGTGAAAAAGAATATGAGACCAATTGAGGAATATAGCAAGAAGCCAGTGCTAAACATACAGATTCAGCCGGCAAAAAATCAGATTATTCGGCGATGTTTTCAACTTTTAGATGCAGCATCTTGTGAACTAAAATTTGCTTTTTAAGAGTGAAACTTATAAATGGGTTGCCACCTAATCTTGAGACTGTTCCTCGTAAACAGGATTTTCACAGTAGAGAGTTGCAAATAAATATCTCCAGGGAAGAGTTACCATTTTACAGGAGAGGTTCCTTCTGTTCCTTTGGTAGTTTTATGAGAACAGATCTGTTGAATCCAAAAAGAGAGGTGTGGTTGTGAGGGATAAATGTAAAGATTTTTCACATTGAGGAAAAAGAATCACTAACACAGAGAACAATGTCCCCCCCCCCCACTTCTCAATAAGAAACTTTTATTTTTCTCCATCTTCTGCTTATAAAAAGGTGAGGGGTCTCCAACATGGCCTTGGTAAAACTTATAAGGAAGGTCTTATGGAGCAAATCAAGCCAACCAGCCAGACGTTCCCTCTCAGAATGAATGAAGAAGATGGAATGAATCCAAGCTTAATACAACCATTTTGTCATAATTTGTCCCCCTCACCAATAATTTTACAAAAATCAATTCCATCCTTTTTTTTTTGAGGTGAGAATATATTATATTAAATCCTGGCAGCAGTAATGTGGTCTCCGAGTTACAGTGTTCAAGGAAATGCTGGCTCTTCACTAAAGCAGCATATTGAGAGTTTGGAGAAATTTATTGGACTTTGAAATATAGTGGGTGAATAAATTAATATAAGGATCTCTAGAAAATATTTTATCTTACCTCAATCAAACAAATCGTTACAATAATAACCACCATCACAGATGTTACAGAAACAGCCAACCACCATTTGAGGCCATTCCCATATTGTAGAATCCCCTGCTTTGGTATCTGCAAAGAGAAGTAAAGTGAAAGATGGACCTTTGCGTATTTTAACAAAAGCCCTTTTCCTTAGGCCCACTTAGGCAGCAGTTTAAAGGCAATAACAGTTTTGCCAATTCAGTTTTATTAAAATAATCATATCTGAAATTTCTGATTTAATTCTAATGAACCTCATTTGGTTTTCCCTTGTTTTCACGTTTCAGTTACTTTAGCTTATATATATCCTTGTATATAGAGATGGGAATCAGGCAGAGAAGTGGTCTTGGCACACGCACATTACTATAAACAATCTAACAAGGCTTTTACACAAAAACAGTAACTGTCTTTCAAGAAATAAATGCACAATTTCTATCAATTGGGTCTTCGGGGGTGGGGGTGGGGAGAGACATCTAGGTAACCAAACCTTGTAATACTCCTATTAGTGCACCTGTTAGGATTATTTATGTAGGTTGCTTTTACCTCAGAAGGTTTCTCCATTTTTCTGGAGCTTGCTATAGTCATATTGGTTTCATTTTTAGTCAGCAACAAGTCAGATTTTAACAGAGCAGATGATTCCTCGATGGTTTTTCTCTTATCGAGGAGTTTCATTACAAGCCCTATTCTAGAGGTGAGAAAATCACAAGACATCTGGGTACTCGGTTCTCTGCAGTTCACTTTCATCATACGGATCAAGCGGGCAGTTAGGTTCCTTCTAGGCTCGTTAAGGATCAAGTGTGCCAACTGTTTTTGCACCTCAGCTTCAAAGACATTGCCCTGAAGAAAATAGTTATCAGTGCTTGACAAAAAGTCAGATAAAACGGGAGCAGAAGTGCTTTGTTCCTGATACTCCCAATGCGCTTCATTGGACAATGTTTTATCAGGCAATAGTTCGTTCAAAGTTTCAGACTCCTCAGTATTAAATCTGGAGTTGCTTCCTCCAATTATTAAGTGTCTGAGAAGGTTTTCCTTTCTCAACTCCTCAGACTCTAGTTCCTTCTCTAAAATGTTCTCTGCAATTTGTTCATTCTGAGTACTTTTCTCTTTCCCCTGCTCACTGGTTACAAGGTGTTTTACATGGCTGGGCCTTGCTGATCTATTGCCAGATTTCAGAATAAAGATCACTTTATCAGGCTGTTCCTCACCACCACCATCCACTACAAAAGAAGTCAAAGGAGGCAGCTGAGTTGGAAACTGTAAAATGGAGCGCTTCTCTAAGGAGTGAGCGGATGCTTGAGGAAGCCTCTTAACGGAAGAAAACTTCTGAGGATATAGTAGAGCTATTTCTTTGTTTCCTCTTATTATTTCTTTGAGAATCACCTTCATCCCCGTATTAATCTTCAGAGCTCCTAAAATTTCTCTAGTCATTTTCTTCTGCATCTCCATCTCATTAGGTTTCTCTTTGTTTCCTCTTATGTTTTCATTGATAGTCACCTTCAGCCCCTTATTAACCTTCTGAGCTTCTGAGAGTTCAGTAGGCACATACGTTTGAATCTCCAATTCATGAATTATCTCGTTGCTTTGTCTCATTTTTTCTCTGAGAATCACCCTCGGTCCCATATTCACCCTCAGAGCTTCCGAAATTTTTGTAGTTAAATCCTTTTGGTGTTTCAATTCTTGAGTCTCTTCCTTTTTTGTTATTTTTGCTTTGGGAGCCACTTGTAGGACATTGGATGATTTGTATAGATTTCCATAAGATCCTGTTCTATCTAAATATTCATGAGGATTTGATTTAGTTAATCTACTCCATAATTTTAAAATTGATGATGTAAGAAATTCAATGGAATGACCAAGCGTCTCCCAAATATGAACATTGTCATCACTGGGATAATTGGTATTCCTTTTGCAATTTATGTTTGAGGCTGGGCATGGAAGTATGAATCCATCCAACCTTTCAAAAAATACCAGAATTCCAACCAGGAAAATTTGGGTCGCAAAGGGGACAGCACATCTCATTATGCCCATCCTTCCTGCTCCTTTTACCCAAATGAAGGATGCCTTGGAATATTGCAGCCAACAACTGAGGTGATTTTATGCGGTTACCAAGCAACCACATATTATTCCATATGGAGGCTGCAGAATAATGCCACTGCTGTTTAGTTTATCATGATTCGTGACATCATAGAATTGCCAAAAACCATGACAACAATATAGGTAGTGGCCTCTTTTATAGCTAATGAGTTGATTTTATGAGATCACTCAGATATTTGGGATTAATGTTTTTGGGTCAGAGTCACAGTAAGGAATACCACCTGCTTCAACTGGAAAATCAGATTGTGAGGCCTGGCTCTCATTCTCCGGCTACTAAAATAAATTACTGCACATTATTATAGCTAGAAAAAAGCGGGATAAACAGTTGAGGAAGGAAAGTAGTAGGACTTTAACTTATATACCTCTCGTAGTGCTTTACAGCATTCTTTCGGCAGTTTACAATGTCAACATATTGCCCTTAATAGTCTGGGTCCTCATTTTACCAACCTCAAAAAGATGGAAAGCTGAGGCAACCTTTAGCCATTTATGATCAAATTCCAACTGTGGACAGAGATAGCCTGAGACAGTGCATGTAAGATAATCATCCACGGAAGAAAGAGCAGAGAAATTCCTATGAAACACACATTTGTCTTCCCTCACCCAAAGTTCATTTATTGTATTTGTGTCTCATTGCAAGTGACCCAAATCCTGGGAGTTTATATGATGAGTACCATCTGTGGGATAATTTACAATACTAATGGTAAATCTAAAAACATAAAATCTACCTTGAGAATATTGAAAATGACAACTCAGGAGTAAAAGCAGTAACAGCAAAAGTGACTCTGAAATAGTTAAAACGTTTAGCAGAAGAGCTTGATCTTTTACATCTGCCTGAGTACAATCTGGGACATCAGCCTGATTTCCAAAGGAAGACTTTTCCAAAAAACAAAACAAAACCCCTCAGTTAAACTGAAAAGCAATCCCTCCTGGCTTGCTTCCCATTTATCACACTTGGGGATGATGAAGACTAGGGATACTTGTGGGGAGGAAGGATGATGATGATGATGGTATCTCTAAAAAGCAGCGGTGAAACGTAAAATTTGTTATTACCGGTTCTGTGGGCGTGGCTTGGTGGTGGTGGGGTTAATGTGAATGGGTGGGTGTGGCCAACTTTTTCTTTTTTTTTTAACTTTTCAAACATTTTTTCTAATGCTTTGAAAAGCCTCTGCCGATCAGGCAACCCAGCTGGGAGTTGCCAGAGACTTTTCAAAGCATTTTTTTACCACCTCTTCAGCCAAGAGGTTCCAGAAAAAATGCTTTGAAAAGCCCTTTATGATCCCAGCTGAGCTGCATGATCATCAGAGGCTTTTTTTTTTTTTACTTTTAAAAGCATTTTTTCTTTGGAAGAAAAAATGCTTTTAAAAGTAAAAAAAAAAAGCCCCTGATGATTGGGGAGGGGCAAGGATTTTTGCTACCGGTTCTCTGAACCACCCACCACCATTGCTACTGGATTGGGCAATATGGTCCGAACAGGGAGCATCTCACCCCGATAAAAAGAATAGTGAGCCTGTAGCTGCATCATATTGACCCTCTGAACTGCATTCCACCGTGATCCATGGATGGAGGTAAAACTATGGGTGGGTGACAGAATTCCCACTTTTCCCAACCTTGGGAAAGCCTCTGAATCTAGTCTGAGCTCTGTATTGCTTACGAACTTTTGACTTCCGAAGCAGGAGGCCAAGGACTGTGCCAGTTCCAAATTAATGGGAGAGTTAAATGTGTCTGGAAGACACTGAGTGGAAAAACACCACAATAACTATGAAGGGCTAATCTCATTCTGCAGATTCCATGATGGTTGAACACAGGTCCTTATGAATTCATTTTGGGGTTTATTTTTCTTTTAAATCCATAGAGTTTATAGTTACAATCCATAGAGTTTATAGTTACAATCTCAAAATCATGTAATTTTCTTTACCAATAGCCTCATTGGTGTTACAGTTTGATAAGGTAGTCTTCAACTTAGGACTATAATTGAGCCCAGAATTATGATTGCAAGTCATGCTGCTTATAAAGTAGGTCATCAGGTGACCAACCTGATTTTACTTTTTTTGGCAGTTAAGCAAATATAAAAAGGAAGCCCATTGCCCAAGCAAGTCCCCTCCCCCCCAAAAAATGGCGGGTGGGTTTTTTTCGCTGGAAACTGGAAGTTCATTTTAATTTCCACCAATAAACATCATAAATCGAGTGACCTAATAGCAGGGTGTGGAAGGCTGTAAATGAGGACCGTTTGCCAAGAGTCCAAAATGTGGTCATGTGACCAAGGAGGGAGCAGCCATTGGAACTTTGAATCTGGATCACAAGTATCTTTTGGGGGAACCTCAAATGGTCACCAAGCAACTGGCCATGTCATGGACTACCTATATTTTTCTATATCTACTCTATATACTTTCCTAGTGTTAATAAATCACAATAGCAAGGCTTTCTCATTGGAAGGCAATAATATTATAACAGTAACAGAGTTGGATGTCATCTACCCTTGGAGGTCATCTACTTCAATACCCTCCTCACGCAGGAGACCTGTACTAGGGATTCAAACGGCCGGATTGCCGACCTTTCTGATCGACAAGCTCAGTGTCTTAGCCACTGAGCCACCTAGTCAGGCTTTTGATGCCTGAGATTGTTCTGATTTTAGGAATAGAGAGGTCAGCCTTCTCCTGTTCCATAACATTAGCCAGGTGGGACAGCGCAATCTGTGACAGTATTTTAAAATTGCTCCTTGGAAGGGATTGCTTACCCTCATAAGAACTTGGATCCCTTGTTCCAAGTCTTGGAGTTTTTCATAGACTCTGTCTGACGTCCCAAATACAAGGCTGTTTGTAAACATCCTGCTTAGAAACCGTGTAGGATTTAGCAAAGACTGAATGAGAATCAGTGAAAACGTCAGCAGTTCCATGTCCTGGAAAAATAGATACACTTAAATTAAAAAGTTCTGTTTTCTAACCTGACCTCCTAGAGTCCAAAGAAGGAGAGCAAGGATAATAGCATTCAGTTGTCTGTCTTAAGATAAATGGCAATAGAAGTTCAACAGGCAAGAAAAACTCTAGCCAGGGCAAAGCGCCTATTTTCTGATCAGTTCCTTGGGCCAGCTTTAAATGTAGTTTCTTGCTAAACATCAGTGATACACACTTTTCATTATTGCAGAGGACACGTATGGACAGTAATAGATAAAAATGCTTTTGGTTAGCAAACTGCACAGACACTACACTGTGGTGAGATGCATTAAGTATCAAATCAAACCTTTATTATGATCATAACCATCACAAAGTACAATTGTTAAAAAAAGCACAAAGGAAAAATCTGAATCATAAAAATTGAAAATCTAGAAGATATAAAAGATATATGATTGAAAAATAGGTAGGTATAGCATAGGATAAAAGCACGTGGAAGACTATGAAATTTCAAAGCATTAATATATTAATGTATACTAGTGGCTCTTTAAGTCTAGTTTATAGCACAGGTCATCAACCAATGAATTTCGAGCACTGCTGCGTGGAATTTGGCATA
This sequence comes from Coluber constrictor foxii, assembly GCA_038048745.1. Taxonomy (NCBI): domain Eukaryota; kingdom Metazoa; phylum Chordata; class Lepidosauria; order Squamata; family Colubridae; genus Coluber; species Coluber constrictor. The sequence continues at coordinate 82,139,853 of CM075961.1, forward strand.
TTTCAATATAATCATTGTTTCTATAGTTTTGTGACCACATTAAAGAGTAATAGAGCCAGTTTGGTGTAGTTGTTAAGACACAGTCTAGAAATGAGGATTCTAGTCCTGCCTCAGACACAAGGTCAACTAGGTGATCTTCGGCCAGTCACTCTCTATCAGCCTTAAGAAAGAGGCAATGTCAAACTTAGTCACTTGGTGTCTAAGGCAGGACTAGAACTCACAGACTCCTCGTTTCTAGCCTGTGTCTTAACAACCGCATCAAACTGGCAAGCCACTTCTGAAATCTTGCCAAGAAAACTGTGGGACTTGTCCAGGTAGCCCCAGGAGTCAAAAACTGACTACAAGTCTCAAAATAAATGAAGAACTAAAATATAAACTAGTTAGTTTAATCTTATTTAAGCTTTTGTGAACTCCAAAGATATTTATTGATCGAATTCATCAGGTGGGTTTTTTTTTCCGGGGCAGATTTTGCTGGAAAAGTTTAATTCAGAATGCCTCTGGAACATACTTACACGGTAAGCAACAGAGTCTTAACCACAGAAAAATGCATGCATTTTTCTTCATATTCCATGCTTGCCTGTCATTTTCAGGCCAGAGAACTGTAGCCAAGCATGGAGAAGTCTTTCATTCATATGTAGAAATGTTCATTTCCCCTCTTCTCCATGAGGGGCTTGGAAAAACCCTATCTGGAACTCTGAGGAGCCACTGCCAGTTTAAAGAAATAATTCTGTCTTGGATGGATTATGGAACTAATTGAAAATTGTGCAAGTCAGCATCTTTCATTCTTGACTTCTGACAGTCCGCCAGTCATGAACTGGACTAGATGGATCTTTTGTCTCATTGAGGAGGATTCTTTTTATGTTCCCATAGGACATCTGTTGGGCAGCTTTACTGGCATTCAGAAAGGACAAAATTGAGTTGGACAGCATGTTTCTACCCACCCACCCCAAACAAAGTCCTTTGTTTCCCTGGTTGGCACAGTTTCCATTTGTTAGCTGGTTCCATTTTTCTTCTTCCACATGGGCTCACGGTTGAACTAGCTGATAAGTTTGAAGACATTGGTCTTTACCAAGATAGACCACAGAAATGAGATTTGGAGGAACATCCATGTGAAGAATGAAAAGGCTAGCAGCTAGCTGCTGACTTAACCAAAGGGACACCAATTCCTGGGGCAACCAGGATCCACTGTAAAAATTCCACTCTAGAGAAGCTTTTAAAATGTGCTTGCAGCCACTCTGCTAGAAACTACTAAAAAGCAGCATTCACAATCTCCAGATTTCCTGGGACTGTTGAATCAAAGACATTCAAATGGGGAGAAGGGAGAAGGCAAGCAGAGACAATTTGAGGCACACCATAAAAACGAAAGCAAAAAAAGTTGAGAAGAGAAATGAATTTGTGCAGGGCTTGAATTTGCTCCACATTCCACAATGGAATCTTCTTAACTGAATAGATTTCCTGCTCTCACTCCCAACTGGCTAGGCAACACAGGACTGAATCTGATAAACTAGTATCTAGCATCACATTGTTTCAGTTTCTTTAACCCAGGACCCCCCAGCTCAGGGGTGTAAAACTGGAAGCCCATGGACTGGATGCGTCATATGCAAGCCACCCCCACCCTGGTTCCGCAAAGGCAAAAGATGTCATGATATGTCATGAAATGTCACGTGACACGATCGAGTTTGACACCCATGGTCCAGATGCTCTGGGACTACTGCTCCCAGAATTCCTTACCAAGATGGCTATGGTGAGAATATATTAGCTGTACGACACAATGTTTCCTACTGAGATTTACACTGTTGCAGTTATAGTTTTCTTTCCTCAGCTCATGTTAGAAAAAATGTTTCTAGCGCCCTTATCAAAGAATGTCAAATATATATGCTGAAGTTTTCAAAATAATAAAAAAATGTTTAATACTAAGGTTTTCCCCCCAAAATTTTGACTTAGAATATTACTTCTTTATTTCAGGAGCATGAAAACTCATGGTGTGTTTTCAAATGTCTACCTCACAGAAATCTTAAGATGTAACATTTTTTGTTTAATATGCATAACCAACTTTTTAGGAATGACTTTTTCCATCTGGGCAGTGAACAATAGAATTACTTGTAAACAATTATGTCTTTCGTTTATGACAGCTCCAAGTGCCCTCCAGCTGGGTTGATTTTAAACATTCAGGACATATCTAAAATTCCTTGCCCACTGAATCATGCAATGTTTCACAAGTTCAATTTTCAAATTCAGTTTCAATAACAATGTATAAACCTTAGCAATAATATGTTCATCATTTCCACACAGTAAGATTTCCAATTCATTTTTAACAAAGTCAAACCCATAACTCTTTTTATTCAATTTAAATCTTTCTTTCAGTTGTTGACAAGTAAACCAATGGCAAACATAACCTTCTGATTCAAGTTCTTTCCTCGGCTTTAGTATTGCGTCACCAGAGTTGAAAGATACATTTTGCCATACGTCAACCAGTCTGGCTTTGCCACCATTTCTTTTCTAAAAAAATCTTCTTGGGGTGACATCCAAAGAGGCAGCTTCGTAGAGAGCCTCGTTTTATATTCATTCCAAACTCTTAACATGGCACTTCTAACAAAGGGATTATTAAAATCAACATTAACTTTAATTTTATCATATCATAGATAGCTGTGCCATCCAAACCTTAATTCATGGCCCTCAAGTTCAAGGAACCTCTTCTTCTGGAGGTTTACCCATTCTTTTAACCAGGGCAGACAGCATGCATCAAAATACAGTTTCAAGTCTGGTAGACCCAAACCCCCTCTTTCCTTAGCATCCTGCAGTAGCTTATATCTAATTCTTTTTTTCCTTGCCATATAAACTTAGAATAGAATAGAATAGAATAGAATAGAATAGAATAGAATAGAATAGAATAGAATAGAATAGAATAGAATAGAATAGAATAGAAAAACAGAGTTGGAAGGGACCTTGGAGGTCTTCTAGTCCAACCTCCTGCCCAGGCAGGAAACCCTACACCACTTCAGACAAATGGTTATCCAACAGCTTCTTAAAAATTTCCAGTGTTGGGGCATTCACAACTTTTGCAGATAAATTCTTCCACTTATTCATTATTTTAACTGTCAGGAAATTTCTCCTTACTTCTACATTGCTTCTCTCCTTGATTAGTTTCTACCCATTGCTTCTTGTTCTACTCTCAGGTGCCTTGGAGAATGCTCTTCATTGTGGCAACCCTGGAGATATTGGAACACTGCTATCATGTCTTCCCTAGTCCTTCTCTTCATTAAACTAGACATACCCAGTTTCTGCAACCATTCTTCATATGTTTTAGCCTCCAGTCCCCTAATCATCTTTGTTCCTCTTCTCTGCACACTTTCTAGAGTCTCCGCATCTTTTTTACATCGTGGCGACCAAAACTGAATGCAATATTACAATGTGGCCTTACCAAGGCATTATAAAGTGGTATTAAGTTCAGTGGTTCTGAGATCTCGTCTGCCAGTTCTTTCAGAACCTTGGGTTGTAATCCATTTGGTCCTGGTGATTTGAATTCATCTAGGGTAGACAGGTGTTCACTTATCATTTTCTTCCCTATTTTAACTTATGTTCGTAACCTGTTTTTTGTCGTGCTGTTTTTGATAAGTTGGACTTGTTTTTTCCTTTTGTGTAAAGACAGATGCAAAAAATGAGTTAAGTAGTTCTGCTTTCTCCCTGTTGCTTGTCACTTTCTTGCCACTTTCTCCGAGCAATGGGCCAATTGTTTCCTTGACTTTTTTCTTGTTTTTAATATGTTGGAAGAAGCTTTTTTTGGTTATTTTTTACTTTAGTCGCAAGCCTTTGTTCATTGTGAGCCTTAGCTTTCCTCACTTCATCTTTACAGGCTCAGGCTATTTGCTAATATTTGCTGTCTTATTATTTGCCCCTCTTTCCACTTTTTATACTTGTCCTTTTTGTCTTTCAATTTGCTAGAGAGATCTTTATGCAGCCATGCTGGTTTCTTTTGAGATCTATTTTTTCCTTCTTCATTGGTATTGTGCTAGATTGGGCTTTTATAATCTCACTTTTCAAAATTTGCCAAGGTTCTTGAGTTGTTTTCCCCTTGAGGATTGTCATCCATGTAATCCTTCTCAGGCTCTCTCTAAGTTTACTGAAATTAGCTCCCTTAAGGTCCAAGGCTCTACCTTGACTTTGTTCTACTACTTGTGTTTGCATAATGTTGAATTCCAATATTGCATGATCACTTGCCCCCAAGGTTCCTGTAGCTTCCTCTATCATTTCGTCTCTGTTAGTGAAAATTAAGTCCGATATGGCTGATCCCCTTGTTCCCTTCTCTACTTTTTGAGAAATAAAGTTGTCTGCTAGGTTTGTTAGGAACCTGTTGGATCTTCCACTTGGTGCAGAGTTTGTCTCCCAGATGATGTCAGGGTAGTTGAAATCCCCCTTTACTATTGTGATGTGCTTCCTACATACCTTAGTTAGATGACTAGCAAAAAGTTCATCTACTTCTTCTGTTTGGTTGGGTTAGAAACTTAGAAATATCCTTCTGACATTGTTTAAATGAATTATTAATTACAAGTATTGGTAATGTCTGGAATAAAAAAAGCACCTTTGGTAAAATCATTGCCATCAAATCAGATCCCTAGGATTTTCTGTCTGCAACCTTCCACTTCTATCTCAACTGGAATGGTGTATCTCCTGATATCTCTCAGACATCTCCAGATGTGGTTTTTAGACATCTACTGAACACTGGCCACTTTCCCAAAACCTTTACTATGTAAGTATTTCCCTCTTCCTTTTCAATATATATTTATTAATTATATTTGTAGTTGATAATCTTTCAATCATGTTTATTTTCTTTTTCTACCACTTGAGAGTGTAAAAATAACAAATGGCTTCACTTTGTGGCTTCAGCTATAAATACAAGGAAAAAGGAATACATTTGGTCTTTCTAATTTTCCTACAGCTGCAAGGATGCTTGTTGAACTATAGTTGTTTATCATGCTATAAACCCAGATAGCAAGGCGGACACTGTACTTTACCATGTGACTTTTGTTCAATAGTTCTATTTTTAAAAGAAGATCAGCAATACCTCAGGAACAAATGAGGTTCTACTTTGATTTCATTGGAGTTTTTGATACATCAAGCCTTCTATAATTCTGGACTATACAGGCTATACAAATTGTATAGTCTGTATGCTGGAGGTCAGGCTTGAATTAGTTATATTCTTGCTTGAATGAGTAGTTTCAAATAGTGGTAGTAGCAGAGTCTATTAAGTATTTCCTTCTTTTTTCCATGTTAACTTTGATATTTTAATCATTCTCTGGCTGAAGAGATCCAGAAATACCACAAAGGGCAGATGACTTTTTTTTTCTTTCTTAACAAACATAAAGAGTGATGTGGTAATGTTAGAATAAAATGATTAGGAAACTTGAAACTAACCATAGTTAACTTGAATACCGATGTGCATATGTGTTTAAAGTATTCATCTGGTTCTGAATGGGGTTATCAGAGAGCTTCTTGATCTAATGTTGCCCCTAAAAACATGAGCCGACTCTGTGACAAGAAATAAACATTTTTCATCAGTTTTGGCTGATAAGATAGTTGTTGTCACTTTTCCTGCAGGTGACAACCTGTCTACCCTTCATCCTTCTGTCGTCACAGGTATGAAGGTCGGGGATCGTACATATCTCCGGGGGCAATTCATTCCATAAGGCAGGAGCCCCCACAGAGAAGGCTCTCCCCCTGGGGGTCACCAGTCGACATAATTTGACCGACGGCAAGCTGAGGAGGCCCTCTCTATGGAAGCGTACCGGCTGGTAGGAGGCTATCAGTGGCAGAAGGCGATCCTGTAAATATCCAGGTCCTAAGCCATGAAGCACTTTAAAGGTTGTGACCGGCACCTTGAATCACACCCGGAAGATCACCGAGAGCCAGTGCAGCTCGCAAAGGAGAGGTGTTACATGGGTGTATCGAGTTGCCCCCATTATCATCCGTGCGGCTGCATTCTGGACTACTTGAAGCCTCCGAGTGCTCTTCAAGGGGAGCCCCATTTAGAGAGCATTACAGTAGTCCATACAGAAAGTGACGAGGGCGTTGTGGAGATAATGTTATCTCAGTGGTCGGCAAACCGAACTGAGTAAACAATATCACCATAAAATCCTTATCTCATCAGGACAATAAGACAGGATATCTGGCAGAGACCCTATCTCAAAAATGCAAGGCACGTAGGCATTGTCTGTTACAGGAAGGGCATGAGGGGAACACAAAGAGTCCACGTGGAATTTATGAGCTTTCTTTAGCCAATAAGAACAAGTAAATGTTTTGCCATGCAGTTGTAAAATGACAATAAAAGGGAGCCTTTTGGATGGAGTCAGTGTGCCTTTCACCAAGGGGTCCTCCCTCCAAGGGGCCTTCCCTTGAACCATCGTTCCTGCCTCCGCGTCTTTCTTCATCGAAACAACAGGGCGTGAGTGACTGTGCGCTGGGCGTCCCAGTCCAGAAAGGGATGCAACTGGTAGATCAGTCAAACCTGAGCCATCAAGTGAATATTGTTTTATTCCTCAGTCATTTTAATATCTGGTACATTTTCATTTTGTATTCTAAGTGCTGTGGATTCTTAGTCACACTGTGAGTCTTATTTCACTCCCTGCTATTTTTTTTTTTTTTTTGGTGTCTGTTACGGTTTATAGTCATAATTTTAGTTACAGATGTAAAAAAACCTGATTGTATTCAGGATTTGGGAACCTGGAAACATTATTGAAGATTTTATAGAGATGCAATAAATAAATGAATACATACATACGAGGGTAATCCTGCCGTTACACAAATGTCATGTGAATGATCTACACATCTGTAAAATATCATTCTGGCACCATGAGTAATAAAAACCTTAGCCCAACCCAATTGCAATTGCTTCAGATGGGAGAACTATTCTGAAATGGTTTTAAGCCTCTGGATAAGGATAACAATGAAAAGGTGCATGGAGAAATGAATTTAATAATAAAATAGCAATACATAAGTAGGATTAGTCTTCTTCATCTTCATCTCCTTCTCAACTTCTGTAGATATAAAAAAAATAAAAGATGATATTACGATTATAAAACTACATATTCTTCTAATCAGTCAGTTCAACTTTTACCAAGCTATTATTCTCATAATAGATCCAGTATCCTTATTCTCAGGTGCTTCTAAAGTAATATCCATACTGAGATGACATATTTTTTTGAGAAGAGCAAGAATTTCAGTATTTCAGAGCTGCATTTCAACAACACTCTCATAGTTGCTTTACGTGGAAAGACCTCAGGAATAACCCATAGAATCTCCTCACCATAGCTACTTTGGGTCTGGTAGCATCACTTTCTATCTACGGTAAGGAGAAGGAAAGGGGGAAGTGAAGCCCTAAGGTGAGCAGCAGGTTTCCAGAGGCCTCATATTGGCCTTCCAACAAGATTAAGGAAAGGACTACTGTGTTCCGGCTTCTCTTTTTTGACATGTTTGAATGAAATTAATCAATAAATGTTAAATAAATGTTATAAGCCACCTGTTATTACCTATATGTGAGTTGGGAAATTATATACATTTGGTTGACTGGTGCTAATGGTTGATACGGGTTGCTGCCATGCGAAACTTTGGTTTTCCATCTATTTAATCTGTCATCCAGCTGTTTTTCCTTATATTTTGCCTTTTTGTTGTTTTTATAATGTTCTCTGTTTTCACAGCCTGCAGCAATTTTTCTGTACTTTGTATTATTATTATTATTGTTGTTGTTGTTAACTTAATTCATTAAACATGAAACTCAGTCAACTGACCATTCAAAAATGCATCATAAATACAATTAACTGGTGCTAATGGTTGATACAGGTTGCTGCCAGCATCCTAGGTATGAACCAAGTAGCTTCTTAAAATGTATGATGTTCCAAGAAGTATATTTTTTTTGCAGTTCTGCTGGTGTTATTGTAGGAAGCTGCAATTTGTTGATGTATCTTATAAAATTCTTGGACATGGTACCAAATGCCCTGATTACAATGGGTGTCACTGTTACATGTTTCATCTATAGCCATATAGTTTCGGTGCCCAGGCTGCGATATTTCATGATTTTTTCCAGTTCTTTTTCTTCAACTCTGGCATCTCCTGGTACCGCGATGTCAATAAATTGTACATTTCGTTTCCGTCAACTGTGATATCTGGCATTTTGTGTTCCAAGTGACAATCCGTCTGTATTCGAAAGTCCCATAAGATCTTCACCTTCTCATTTTCTATAACTTTTTCCACTTTAGGTTCCCATGACTTTTTGGATACAGGTAAGATGATAATAATGATTGATTATAATGATGATGATTTCTGGCTTTCCTGAACCACATTTGTAATACCTATGGGAACATGGAGTCATGTTTTTCAGATCCAATAAGAAAATTGAATATAGCCAAATCGCCAGGCTTCTGCATTTACATACCTGTTTTTCAGGTGTACCTTCCTTCTATCTATGCAGAAATGTCCTTAAACAATTAAAAAGAAAAATAGTGAGATCTTGGAATAGATAAAGCCATTTGACAATGTTCAAACCAAATATGGTAACCATTTCTTACTGGAGGAGTATAGAAACTCTTATCATTTAATGTATATATTTCTGTTTCTCAAAATGGACTTAAAAGGCTTTTCAGTCACAAGACTTTTCTGTGCATGTACAAACTATAACCAAGCAGCAGAAATCTTAATTGCCTCTTATGCTGAAACACACACCTGCAATTGTCTCCAAAGTTTTAAGAGTGTAAGTTGCAGGTAACCATGTAGCTGTTTGGGGTTTTACTTGTTTTTGGCTTCGTTAGCATGCATGTCATTCTGGAAATCTGAACTTTCATCTTTGTTCAGCACTGAAAATAAGTTAAAGTTGTTAAGAGGAGAGGAAAAAATAAGGATTAAAGACCAATTGGGGAATGTAGCAAGGAGCCAGTGCTAAACATACAAATTCAGCCAGATTCTGATCAAAATAATCAGATTATTTTGTAAAGAGTTCAGTGTTTTCAACATTTAGATGCAGGATCTTTTGAACTAAAATTTGCTTTTTAAGAGTGAAACTTATAAGCGCGTTGCCATCTAATCTTGAGACTGTTCCTCATAAACAGGATTTTCACAGTAGAGAGTTGCAAATAACTAAGTATCTCCAAGCAAGAATTACCGTTTTAAAGGGGGGAATTCCTTCTCTTCCCTTGGCAGTTTGATGACAACAGATCTGTTGAATCCAAAAAGAGAGGTGTGGTTGTGAGGGATAAATGTAAAGATTTTTCAAACTGAAGAAAAAGAATCAATGATTGTCACAGAAAACAATGGGTTTTTTTTCTCTGCTTCTCAAAAAGAAACTTTGCTTTTTCTCCATCTTCTGCTTATAAAAAGGTGTGGGATCTCCAACATGGCCTTGATAAACCCAGACGTTCCCTCTCAGAATTAAAGATGGAATGAATCCAAGCTTAATACACCCATTTAATCATGATTGTCCCACTCACCAATAATTTTACAAAAATCAATCCCACCCATTTTTTGAGGTTGAATATATTATATTAAATCCTGGCTGCAGTAATGTGGTCTCTGAGTTACAGTGTTCAAAGAAATGCTGTCTCTTCACTAAAGCAGCATATTGAGAGTTTGGAGAAGTTTATTGGGCTTTGAAATATTGGGAAAATAAATGAATATAAGGATCTCTAGAAAAATACTTTAGCTTACCACAATCAAACAAATTATTAGAATAATAACCACCATCACCACTGCCACTGAAACAGCCAACCACCAATTGAAGCCATTCCAATATTGTCGAATTCCCTGCTTTGGTATCTGCAAAGAGAAGTAAAGTGAAAGATTTTTGGGGAAAGACGGTAGGTAACCAAATCTTGTAATACTACTATTAGTGCACCTGTTACGATTATTTATGTAGGTTGCTTTTACCTCAGAAGGTTTCTCCATTTTTCTGGAGCTTGCTATAGTCATATTGGTTTCATTTTTAGTCAGTAACAAGTCAGATTTTAACAGAGCAGATGATTCCTGGATGGGTTTTCTCTTATCGAGGAGTTTCATTACAAGCCTTATTCTAGAGATGATAAAATCACAAGACGTCTGGGTAGTCGGTTCTCTGCAGTTCACTTTCACCATACGGATCAAGTGGGCAATCAGGTTCCTCCTAGGCTCATTAAGGATGAGGTGTGCCAACTGTTTTTGCACCTCAGCTTCAAAGACATCGCCCTGAAGAAAAAATTTATCAGTGCTTGACAAAAAGCCAGATAAAAAGGGATCAGAGGTGGTTTGTTCCTGATACTCCCAATGCGCTTCATTGGACAATGTTTTATCAGGCAACAATTCGCTCAAAATTTCAGACTCCTCAGTATTAATTCTGGAGTTGCTTCCTCCAATTATTAAATGTCCAAGAAGGTTTGCCTTTCTCAACTCCTGAGACTCAAGTTCCTTCTCTAAAATGTTCTCTGCAATTTGTTCATTCTGAGTAGTTTTCTCTTTCATCTTCTCGCTGGTTACAAGGTGTTTTACATGGCTGGGCCTTGATGATCTGCTGTCAGATTTCAGAATAAAGACCAGTTTATTAGACTTTTTCTCACCACCATCATCCACTACAAAAGGAGGAATCAAAGGAGGCAGCTGAGTTGGAAGGTGTAAAATGGAGCGTTTCTGTAAGGAGTGAGCAGATGGTTGAGAAAGCCTTTTCCCTTGCTCACCTACCGCTTTCCCAATAATCACCAACTGATCAGTTTTCTGTTCGTTTTCTCTTATTATGTCTTTGAGAGTCACTTTCTGCCACCTCTTAATATTCAGAGCTCCCGAAATTTCTCTCGTCACTTCCTCCTGCATCTCCAACTCATGAATTTTTGCTTTGTTTTTTCCTATTTCGTCTTTGAGAGTCCCCTTCAGCCAGCTCTTAATCTTCAGAGTTTCTGAAATTTCACTAGTCACTTTTTTCTCCATCTCAAACTCATGAGTTTTCTTTTTGTTTCTTCTTGTTTTTTCTCTGAGAGTCACCTTCAGTCCCGTAATAATCTCCAGAGCTTCTGAAATTCCTCCAATCAGTTCCTTCTGGATCTCCAACTCATGAATTTTCTCTTTGTTTCCTCTTATTTTTTCTCTGAGAGTCACCTTTAGTCCCGTAACAATCTTCAGAGCTTCTGAAATTCCTCCAATCAGTTCCTTTTGCATCTCCAACTCATGAATTTTCTCTGTGTTTTCTGTTATATTTTCTCTAAGAGTCAGCTTCGGCCCCGTATTAGCCTTTAGAGCTTCTGAAATTTCTGGAGCCATTTCCTTTGGAATCAACAACTGATAAGTTTTTTCTTTGTTTTCTCTTATTTTGTCTTTAGGAGTCACCTGTGGCCCCGTATTAGCATGGAGAGCTTCTGACATTTCTGTAGACATTTCCTTTGGAATCATCAACTGATTAGTTTTCTCTTTGTTTCCTCTTATTATGTCTTTGAGAGTCACTTTCTGCCACCTCTTAATATTCAGAGCTCCCGAAATTTCTCTAGTCATTTCCTTCTGCATCTCCAATTTATCAATTTTCTCTTTGTTTCCTTTTATTATTTCTTTGAGAGTCACCTTTGGCCTCCTATTAATCTTCAGAGCTCCTAAAATTTCTCTAGTCATTTCCTTCTGCATCTCCATCTCATGAGGTTTCTCTTTGTTTCCTCTTATTTTTTCATTGATAGTCACCTTATTAACCTTCTGAGCTTGTGAAAGTTCAGTAGGCACATCTTTTTGAATCTCCAGTTCATGAATTATCTTATGGTTTCGTCTCATTTTTTCTCTGAGAATAACCTTCCGTCCCATATTCACCCTCAGAGCTTCCGAAATTTTTGTAGTTAAATCCTTTTGGTGTTTCAATTCTTGAGTCTCTTCCTTTTTTGTTATTTTTGCTTTGGGAGCCACTTGTAGGACATTGGATGATTTGTACAGATTTCCATGAGATCCATCTAAATATTCATGAGGATTTGATTTAGTTAATCTACTCCATAATTTTAAAATTGGTGATGTAAGAAATTCAATGGAATGACCAAGCGTCTCCCAAATATGAACATTGTCATAACTGGGATAATTGGTATTCCTTTCGCAATTTATGTTTGAGGCTGGGCATGGAAGTATGAATCCATCCAACCTTTCAAAAAATACCAGAATTCCAACCAGGAAAATTTGGGTCGCAAAGGGGACAGCACATCTCATGATGCCCATCCTTCCTGCTCCTTTTACCCAAATGAAGGATGCCTTGGAATATTGCAGCCAACAACTGAGTTGATTTTATGCGGTTACCAAGCAACCACCTATTATTCCATATGGAGGCTGCAGAATAATGCCACTGCTGTTTAGTTTATCATGATTCGTGACATCATAGAATTGCCAAAAACCATGACAACAATATAGGTAGTGGCCTCCTTTATAGCTAATGAGTTGATTTTATGAGATCACTCAGATATTTGGGATTAATGTTTTTGGGTCAGAGTCACAGTAAGGAATACCATGTGCTTCAACTGGAAAATCAGATTGTGAGGCCTGGCTATCATTCTCCAGCTACTAAAATAAATTACTGCACATTATTGTAGCTAGAAAGAAGCGGGATAAGCAGTTGAGGAAGGAAAGTAGTAGGACTTTAACTTATATACCTCCCCGTAGTGCTTTACAGCATTCTTTCGGCAGTTTACAATGTCAGCATATTGCCCTTAATAGTCTGGGTCCTCATTTTACCAACCTCAAAAAGATGGAAAGCTGAGGCAACCTTTAGCCATTTATGATCAAATTCCAACTGTGGACAGAGATAGCCTGAGACAGTGCATGTAAGATAATCATCCACGGAAGAAAGAGCAGAGAAATTCCTATGAAACACACATTTGTCTTCCCTCACCCAAAGTTCATTTATTGTATTTGTGTCTCATTGCAAGCGACCCAAATCCTGCGAGTTTATATGATGAGTACCATCTGTGGGACAATTTAAAATACTCATGGTAAATCTAAAAACATAAAATCTACCTTGAGAATATTGAAAATGACAACTCGGGGGGGGGGGAGAAGCAGTAACAGCAAAAGTGACTCTGAAATAGTTAAAATGTTTTGAGAAGAGCTTGATCTTTTACATCTGCCTACTTGTGGGGAGGAAGGATGATGATGATGATGGTATCTGCATTTATCTGCCATGGTAAACGGAAACATCCTTGTATCAAATGTCCTAACAAGTAAATTGATTGCACGCTAGGAAATTAAGTTAATTTATAATAATGTATAATTTCTAATATAGTTTATGTATCGACATATACAGTTACAATGAAATATATATTTTATCCAATATAATTTATAATATCTTCAGTACTTGAGGATTGGGACATACTATGTTTTTATGGTTGATTTGTGGACTTCGTTTCATGAACAAATAAGGGGTGAAATGTAAAATTTGTTATTATGGTTCTGTGGGCGTGGCTTGGTGGGGGTGGGTTAATGTGACTGGGTGAGTGTGGCCAACTTTTTCTTTTTTTTTAACTTTTCAAACATTTTTTCTAATGCTTTGAAAAGCCTCTGCCAAACAGGCAACTCAGCTGGGAGTTGCCAGAGACTTTTCAAAGAATTTTTTTACCACCTCTTCAGCCACGAGGTTCCAGAAAAAATGTTTTGAAAAGCCCTTTATGATCCCAGCTGAGCTGCGTGATCATCAGAGGCTTTTTTTTTTTTTAGTTTTAAAAGCATTTTTTCTTTGGAACAGGTTGTAGAAAAAATGCCTTTAAAAGTAAAAAAAAAAGCCTCTGATGATTGGGGAGGGGCAGGGATTTTTGCTACCGGTTCTCTGAACCACTCGCCGCCATCGCTACTGGATCAGACAATCCGGTCCGAACAGGGAGCATTTCACCCCTGCTAAAAAGAATAGTGAGCCTGTAGCTGCATCATATTGACACTCTGAACTTCATTCCACCGTGATCCATGGATGGAGGTAAAACTATGGGTGGGTGACAGAATTCCCACTTTTCCCAACCTTGGGAAAGCCTCTGAATATAGTCTGAGCTCCATATTGCTTACCAACTTTTGACTTCCGAAGCAGGAGGCCAAGGACTGTGCCAGTTGCAAATTAATGGGAGAGTTAAATGTGACTGGAAGACACTGAGTGGGAAAACACCACAATAACTATGAAGGGCTAATCTCATTCTGCAGATTCCATGATGGTTGAACACAGGTCCTTGTGAATTCATTTTGGGGTTTATTTTTCTTTTGCTCTTAAGGAATACCTTAAATCCATAGAGTTTATAGTTACAATCTCAAAATAATGTAATTTTCTTTACCAATAGCCCCATTGGTGTTACAGTTTGATAAGGTAGTCTTCAATTTATGACTGTAATTGAGCCCGGAATTATGATTGCAAGTCATGCTGGTTATAAAGTAGGTCATCAGGTGACCAACCTGATTTTACTTCTTTTTGTGGCAGTTAAGCAAATATAAAAAGCAAGCCCATTGCCCAAGCAAGTCCCCTCCCCCCAAATGGCGGGTGGGGTTTTTTTGCTGGAAACTGGAAGTTCATTTTAATTTGCACCAATAAACATCATAAATCGAGTGACCCAATAGCAGGGTGTGGAAGGCTGTAAATGAGGACCGTTTGCCAAGAGTCCAAAATGTGGTCATGTGACCAAGGAGGGAGCAGCCATTGGAACTTTGAATCTGGATCACAAGTATCTTTTGGGGGAACCTCAAATGGTCACCAAGCAACTGGCCATAAGTCATGGACTACCTATATTTTTCTATATTTATATACTTTCCTAGTGTTAATAAATCACAATAGCAAGGCTTTCTCATTGGAAGGCAATAATATTATAACAGTAACAGAGTTGGATGTCATCTACCCTTGGAGGTCATCTACTCCAATACCCTCCTCACGCAGGAGACCTGTACTAGGGATTCGAACGGCCGGATTGGCGACCTTTTTGATCGACAAGCTCAGTGTCTTAGCCACTGAGCCACCCAGTCAGGCTTTTGATGCCTGAGATTGTTCTGATTTTAGGAATAGAGAGGTAAGCCTTCTCCAGTTCCATAACACTAGCCAGGTGGGACAGCACAATCTGTGACAGTATTTAAAAAGTGCTCCTTGGAAGGGATTGCTTACCCTCATAAGAACTTGGATCCCTTGTTCCAAGTCTTGGAGTTTTTCATAGACTCTGTCTGACGTCCCAAATACAAGGCTGTTTGTAAACATCCTGCTTAGAAACCGTATAGGATTTAGCAAAGGCTGAATGAGAATCAGTGAAAACGTCAGCAGTTCCATGTCCTGGAAAAATAGATACACTTAAATTAAAAAGTTCTGTTTTCTAACCTGACCTCCTAAAGTTCAAAGAAGGAGAGCAAGGATAATAGCATTCAGTTGTCTGTCTTAAGATAAATGGCAATAGAAGTTCAACAGGCAAGAAAAACTCCAGCCAGGGCAAAGCGCCTATTTTCTGATCAGTTCCTTGGGCCAGCTTTTAACGTAGTTT
Source organism: Coluber constrictor foxii (assembly GCA_038048745.1). Lineage (NCBI taxonomy): Eukaryota > Metazoa > Chordata > Lepidosauria > Squamata > Colubridae > Coluber > Coluber constrictor. The sequence continues at coordinate 82,155,311 of CM075961.1, forward strand.
CTTGCTAAACATCAGTGATACACACTTTTCATTATTGCAGAGGACACGTATGGACAGTAATAGATAAAAATGCTTTTGGTTAGCAAACTGCACAGACACTACACTGTGGTGAGATGCATTAAGTATCAAATCAAACCTTTTTTATGATCATAACCATCACAAAGTACAATTGTTAAAAAAAGCACAAAGGAAAAATCTGAATCATAAAAATTGAAAAGCTAAAAGATATAAAAGATATATGATTGAAAAATAAGTAGGTATAGCATAGGATAAAAGCACGTGGAAGACTGATTTCAAAGCATTAATATATTAATGTATACTAGTGGCTCTTTAAGTCTAGTTTATAGCACAGGTCATCAACCAATGAATTTTGAGCACTGCTGCATGGAATTTGGCATATTTCAATATAATCATTGTTTCTATAGTTTTGTGACCACTTTAAAGACTAATAGAGCCAGTTTGATGTAGTTGTTAAGACACAGTCCAGAAATGAGGATTCTAGTCCCGCCTCAGACCTTCGACCTAGGTGACCTTCGGCCAGTCACTCTCTATCAGCCTTGAGAAAGAGGCAATGTCAAACCTAGACGCTTTGTGTCTAAGGCAGGACTAGAACTCACAGACTCCTCGTTTCTAGCCTGTGTCTTAACAACCGCATCAAACTGGCAAGCCACTTCTGAAATCTTGCCAAGAAAACTGTGGGATTTGTCCAGGTAGCCTCCAGGAGTCAAAAACTGACGCAAAGTCTCAAAATAAATGAAGAACTAAAATATAAACTAGTTAGTTTAATCTTACTTAAGCTTTTGTGAATTCCAAAGATATTTATTGATCGAATTCATCAGGTAGGAGTTTTTTTCCGGGGCAGATTTTGCTGGAAAAGTTTAATTCAGAATTCCTCTGGAAACAATTACTGAATGTATCTGCGCATGTAAGTTCAACAGGAACATTTAATGGGACCTTGTACTCTCTTTTCAAGTGATAGAATTCTTCCTCATCAAACACCTTCGGTTCAAATTGTACCTTCAGTACAATTGTATTTCTGGTCTGTTTGCTTTTGGGATAATCCAAAGTGATGCTTCTCTTACTGCTAAAGCAATAAATACCTTTGGGAATAAAAGAAAGAATGCCGTCCCCATTCCCCCCTGCCCTTATGTTAGGATGTTCTGCTAAGATTCTGCTCCAAGATTATTAAAGAAGACTTTTTCAGTGGTTTCCCACCCCCAGTTTTGCCTGTCCTGTATAACTTCTAATTTACAATATTCTGGGCAACAGAAAAAATTACCACTTTTTTAAATCTACAAACATATAGTTGGAATACCATGTTTCCCCAAAAATACGACATATCCCGAAAATAAAGAGAAGACTGATTTTTGAGGTGGGCATAAATATATACCCTTCCCCGAAAATAAGCCCTAGTGAAGGGGTGAGCATGGCCAGCCTAGGAGGCAGCCCTTCCCTTCCCCAGTCACCTCCTGGAGATTCAGCCCCATAATTGCTGCCTGCTGATCAGCTGAGCCTGCGAGGGCTGTGCAACTTGGCCCAGTTCTCTAGAGCACCACACCAGCTGCCGGCCTCCTTCCCCTTTCCTGCCGATCTTTCTTTACTTGGGATAGTCCCTGGCAGGATTGCAAGGCTGAAGGCTTTGGATGGAGCATTTTGGGGATGTGTATGTGTGCTGCGATCCCAAGTAAAGAATGAGTGGCAGGAAAAAAAAGGAGGGGGGGATTTTCCTGCAGCCTGTCCTTTCTTTGGGATTGCAGCACAGACACACATCCCCAAAATTCTCCACCCGAAGCCTTCAGCCTTGCAATCCTGCCAAAGGCGTCTCCACTGCAATCCCAAAGAAAGAACTGTGTGTGTTTGTGTGTGTGTGAGAGAGAGAGAGAGAGGGAGAGGGAGAGGGAGATCTGATCTAACCAAACCTCGGAGAGTTACCAAGGGCTGGCAGTAATGTTCTCTCCACACAAACACACCCCTCTCTCTCTCACACACACATAGAGGTCACTCACCTCCCCTAACCCTCCCAAGGCAGCCATATCCCACTAACCTTCTTTCCAACTCCATTCTCCAGGGAGAGAAGGCGACAGGATAGGAGAGGCTTCTATGGGACAAGGCTGAGGGAGAGAAAGGGACAGGATAGGGGAGGCTTCTGTGGGGCAAGGCTGAGGGAGAGAAGGGGAGAGTAGAAGCCAATCATAATTACTCATTAATTTTCAAGCTGTAACTGTCGATCACATAGTTTTGTAGCGAAGCACGAGTATCCAGCTAGTCTCAAATATTTCATAATCAAACATTACCATAAAGACAGCACAGAGACGAGGAAACCTCATTGAAATCATATTTCATCTAAAAGTATCTTCTCCAATTAGTTAGCTGTTCCTGTTGTCCATCATTAATGATTTTCTAAATATGGCATTTTAAATAAAACATTAAGGATAAATAAGCTCAGCAAGAAATAAAAAAGAAAAGAACTAGGAATACTTAGCCAATGGGCCTCAAGTGATTATCAGAAGAAATATCAAGCTAACTGAAGTTTGATTACATATCCCTCTACCACTTTAGGGTGATAGAAAAGATGCCTTTGCTGAGGAACATACTTACATGGTAAGCAACAGAGTCTTAACCACATAAACATGCATGCATTTCTCTTCATATTCCATGCTTGCCTGTCATTTTCAGACCAGAGAATTGTAACCAAGCATGGAGAAGTCTTTCATTTATATGTAGAAATGTTCCTTTCCCCTCTTCTCCATGAGGGGCTTGGAAAAACCTTATCTGGAATTCTGAAGAGACACTACCAGTTTAAAGAAATAATTCTGTCTTGGATGGATTATGGAACTAGTTGAAAATTGTACATGTCTGTAGGGTTGTTACAGTGTTCATCTGGATGGTTTTTGGAACTGCGGCTACACATAACTTCAGCAATTCTCATCAGAGAGCAGTGTTCGCAAGCATGTACAAGGACACAGGATGCAACATTGTATAGCCTGTAACATTTGCTGCTTTGAATGTATAACATTTGATTCTTTCATTGGGTGTGAATACATGCATATTCCCATGAACACCAACGATGTAATTACTAACCAATTATTATGCCTTGGAGATTTGTTAACCAATAATGGAATTACACGCAAGTAGGTGAGAACTCAGAAACTAAGAAACTATATAAACCATGTCCGATGCTCAATAAAGTGCTGTTGATTCTGCCATTCGGGAATCTGTTTCCTTATTTCATCTTCAGCCTCCGGGACACTAATGCTACATTTGGCGCCCGAACAGGGACCCATACTTCGTCCAGCAAGGTCGAAGAGAGCATGTTGAGGAATTGGCTTATCTTCTTAAGAAGTCTGAACTTTCTGTTTCACAGAAGGCTCTTTGTTGGCTGGTACGAGAAATTGCCTTAACTTGTTCTTTTTATCCTGAAAGGGGTTCTTTAAAACTGTCAGATTGGGAAAAAATTGGCAAGGTTTTACATTCTGAGCCGAGGACAGAGATAGATATTTTGCAGGCTTGGCATGCTGTAGAATTATTTGGTCAGAAGGAAGAGAAGCTTTCTTCTCTTTTAACACCTCCCTCTTTTCAACATTCTACTGTGATATGTCCTCCACTCTCTGAGAAAGAAGTTTTGTCTAAGGCTACAATACTTTCTTCTGCTCCTTTTACTTCTTCTGACATTGAACAAAAGCTTCCTTCTATTGTTTCCAAATCTTTTTTTCAAAAGATGGTGAATGTTAATGTTTCTGGGGAAAAGTTAGTTACACAGGTTGTGTTTCCTCCTGGTACTTTAGCTGTAGTTTCTGAGTGTGCCTTTAGAGGTTTTTTTAAAGTTCCACTAGCTGAACAACAGATAGCAGAATGGGAATGTTTGCTATTTCAAATTTTATGTGAGTTAAAGAAGGTTGTTTCTGATTATGAACTTAAGCCTGTGGGGAATTGTTTCAAATGTGGAAAATCAGGTCATTTTCAGAAAGATTGTTGTTTAACGCTATCTACTGGTGTTGATTGATTCTGACTACACTGGAGTGATTCTTATACAAATTTGGGTTAATATTTCACAATTTCTTCCTAAAGGATCTTTTATAGCACAACTTCTTTTTCTTCTTTATAAGGTACCTAACCCAGGTATTGGATATCGTGATAATTTTGGATTTGGTTCAATTCTTACTTCTCTAGGACTTCTTCAGTCTATTAATTCTCATAGACCACTTCTTAGTTTATATTTTAATAAGCAACCTTTTCAAGGTTTGTTAGACACAGGTGCCAATGTTACTGTCATCTCCCTTTTACAGTGGCCTGTGCAATGGCTTAAATGTGATGTTAATTCCTTGTGGGGCATTGGTGGTTCTACAACTGCTTGGCAAAGCACTCATTCCATTGCCATTATAACTTCTGATGGTAAATCTGTATCTTTACATCCTTACATTTTAGATATTCATACTAATATTTGGGGCAGGGATCTTCTTTCTTTTCTTAATGCTCATTTGATTCTAGATGATGGCACTTCCTCTTAAATGGCTTTGTTCTACTTGTTTAAAACAATAGCCAACCAACAAAATGATATCAATGGTGTGTTTTACCACAAGGTATCCTCAACTCTCCTACTATTTGTCAATATTTTGTAGATCAAGCTTTGCAACCTTTTCGTGATCAATTTCCTTCTTATTTGGTTTATCATTACATGGATGATATTTTAATAGCAGGTCCAGATCTTGATGAAGAACACGTGCTACAAACATTGACTACCATTGTAGCAAGTAGAGGACTTTACATAGCTCCTGAAAAAATACAACACACTGAACCTTATTCATATTTAGGATTTAAAGTGTTACAATCTTCTTCCATTCCTATCTTACCTGAAATTAAGGTGCAATCTTCATATTGCACTTCATATTGGCCTTCCGAGTGCGCTTCAAGGTGTTGGTTCTTACCTTTAAAGTGCTCCATGGCTTAGGACCTGAGTATTTACGAGACCACCTGCTGCAACCGATAACCTCCCACCAACCAATACGCTCTCACAGAGTAGGCCTACTCATGGTACCATCATTAAAACAATGTCGTCTGGTGGTTCCAAGGGAGAGGGCCTTCTCTGTGGGGGCACCTACGCTTTGGAACAAAATACCACCTGGAATACGAATAATCCCAGATCTTCGCACTTTCCGACGTGCCCTGAAGACCTTTCTATTTCAACAAGCAGGGCTAGCATAAACATCAAAATTCTATGCCAAGGTCTTAGTAGATACACCAAGTTGACTTAATTTATTATTTACTGTTTATGAAATATATTTACATGTATCTTAATCTGTTCACCGCCCTGAGTCCTTTGGGAGAAGGGCGGTATAGAAATCCAATAAATAATAATAATAATAATAATAATAATAATAATAATAATAATAATAATAATAATAATAATAATAATAATAATAATAATAATAATAATATACTTTGATTCAATGGCAAAAACTTTTAGGAACGATGACCTGGGCTCATCCATATTTTCAAATTTCTACAGGAGAAATGTTACCTTTTTTTTTTTTTTTTTTTTGCTAAAAGGTTCCAAGCAACCTGGGGATTTTGTGTCTCTTACTTCTTTGCAACAGAAATGTCTCCAGGACATTCTAAATAAATTTAAACTGAGATAAGTTGATAGAATTGTTTCTATTGCTAAGAAATTATGGTTAGTAATTCTTCCTACTTCACCTCTACCTACTGGTTATGAAAAAGTGATTCATATTCATGAATGGTTGAATTTGTCTGCTTCTCCTCCTAGAAATATTTTTCCTTATCAGCAAACTTTGGAAGAATTGATTATGAGAGCACGACGGAGATCTTTACAATTAATAGGTCATGATTTGGATGGAATTGCTTTCATTCATACTAAAATTGAACATGAATTGTTTCTGATTCATATCAAATTGTTTTTTCTCAATATATTGGTGAGATTCAGTATTCTTTGCCTAAAGATCCTAGAATAGTTATCACAAATACATTGAATCTTTCATTTTCTTCTAATTTTTACTCGTTCTCCTCTTCCTGAAGCTTTAACAGTTTTCACAGATGGATCACCTACTCGTGGTGTTGTAGTTTGGACGGATGGTCAACAGTGGTTTTCTAAATTCACTTCTGTTCAGACATCTGCACTACGTTCTGAGTTGGAGCTGTTATCTTGGCTTTGAGATTGTTTTCTGATCAACCTATTAACTTAATTGTTGATACAAAGTATGTTTTTCTTGCAATGCAATTTCTTCCTTATGCTTATTGCGCAGTTTCCATTGATGCTAATCTTTTGTCTTTATTTTTATCTTTAAAACATGTTTTGGAAGAACGTGTCTTTCCTTTATATGTTGAGCACATTAGAAGCCATACTTTTTTTCAAAATTCTTTGACAGTCGCAACTCTTTTTTCTGATCCTGTTGCTAGTCATTCATATTTTCATCAAAATGCTAAATCTTTGGCTAAACAATTTTCTGTTTCTCTTTCTCAAGCTCGTGATATTGTTCGAGGATGTACTTCTTGTCAACAATTTGCTGTTTCTTTTCCCATGGGAGTAAATCCTTGAGGAACAAAAGCTAATCACATTTGGCAAATGGATGTCACACAATTTGCTACCTTCAAACCATACACTTACTTACATGCAACCATTGATACACACTCTCATTTTTTATGGCTCACTGCTGCTAGACATGAGCGCACTTTTGATGCAATGTCTCATTGTCTTTCTGCTTTTTCTGTCATGGGACGACCAGTTCAGTTAAAAACTGACAATGGTCCCACATATACAAGTAAAGAATTTACTTCTTTTTGTCACCAATGGAACATTCAATTAATACATGAATTCCTTACTACTCTCAAGGGCAAGCTATAATTGAGAAAGCTCATTGCACATTCAAAGCCACATTGACTAAATTAATAAAAAATGAATCTGGTCCATACAATTTGAGAAAGATTCAAAATGTGATCTCTATTGCTCTTTATGCATGGAATTACTTAACATTTTTAGATTCTTTTCCAGACATTCCAGTCAATCTACATTTTAATATTCAGAATCCTGTTTCACGATCTTTGGTACTCTATTGTCAACTTTCTGATCCTGCCTGGAGTGGACCTACAAAACTTATAACGTGGGATCATGGTTATGCTGCAATTGAAGATCCGCAAACAAAGAAAGCTGTGTGAATTCCAGGCCTATATGTTCATCCTTATCATGGAAAAACATCAATTGAAAATTCCAAAGATGCAACATCCTCCAGTCCTGCCTTGGGATCACCTTAAAATGCAACAACAATTGGAAAAGTTCTTCTTACCTCACTCTACAAAAAAAATTCTTATGTCTTGTTTTTTCTTTTGTTCTCTCTCTTCAGTTTCTACTAATTCTGAGACAACTCCTGCTTTTTCTCTTAGTCCTAATCTTTGGATTCGTCATGCTCAATATATGTTTTTTTTTATTCATGGTCGCAACATAACTTTATATTATGAACCTCCTATGGCTCTTGGTCAAGTTGCTTTTATTCCTACTCTAATTAATTCTTCTGCTTTCATTGTTTCTCAACTTCAACATATTTCTTCTTCTTGGTTATTTTCTACTCCTCCACGTGAATTAAATTTAGTTAAATTGAATTATCTTTGAATTAATCAATTTACTAGAGGTTTATGTTTTTGTTGTTATGCTCGTCATAATTGGTTTAATACATGGTCTGATTACCCAAAAGCTAAACGTATTTTAGATAAAGTAGGGAATTATAGTTATTGTACTCAGAAATATTGGTTATGGGGTACTATTAATAAAACATCACAAGGTCATAACAATATACCTGATATGTATCCTGATAATTTTCCTATTTTTAAAACTCAGGATTCTTCTAATACTGGAACAAGTGGATCAATCTATGCTGGATGGCAATTAAAAGACTCTACTATGTGGTTTTTCTTTGATATATATGCAACTCTATTATTATTATTATTATTATTATTATTATTATTATTATTATTATTATTATTATTATTATTATTATTATTATTTAGACTTATATACCGCCCTTCTCCTTATGGACTCAGGGTGGTGAACAGCCGAATAAAAACCAATATACAAAGGTTAAAAAGATTCTAAAAACAAGTATAAATTTGGCTGAGAAATTTAAAACAATCGGTATTAAAATAGAACAAATCTAAAAACTCTAAAAAATTGTAATATTTGAAGGGATCAGGCTAGACTCAGAACTATCAATGTGCTGCAATTGGATATTTGTCTTTACCTGTACAAATAGGTGTTCCTGATACTTTATCAACTTGAAGAAGAAGACATGCAGTCATGGGACTAACATGTTCTGATGAAGTCATTATTGATACTCAATTATCTGCATTGCTTACTTTTGGACATGCATTAGCTGGAGCTATAACTGGAACTATTACCTACTCACATGTCGCTTGGAGAAATCTATTAATGCTACTGCTGCAATTATTCAAGATTTACAGAATGAAATTGAAGAACTAAATCAAGATTTGATTCAACAACACTTTGCTATAGACTATTTGTTAGTTTGTCAAGGTGGACTTTGTACCTTGGTTGGTCAACGTGCTTGTCCTGTACATTTTCATTCACTTAATAAAACAATTGAAGATGAATTAGCTAACTTACATGAAAAACAATGTACATGAAGAATTTTCTCCTTTTGCTTGGTTAACTAATTGGTTACCTAATATTTCTTGGTTAAAACAATCATTTTTATATGGTGTGCTTGTAATTGCATTACTTATAATATTGTGTTGCTGTATGCAATGTATTCCTTCATTTTTTGCAATGTTTCGTAAGCCTCCTTCACCTACTTTGAATTTAATTCAATTGCGTGCTCTTGAAAAATCTCTTTTCTCTTCATTAAAAACAAAAAGCAAGGAAATGTAGGGTTGTTACAGTGTTCATCTGGATGGTTTTTGGAACTGCGGCTACACATAATTGCAAACTTCAGCAATTCTCATCAGAGAGCAGTGTTCGCAAGCATGTACAAGGACACAGGATGCAACATTGTATAGCCTGTAACATTTGCTGCTTTGAATGTATAACATTTGATTCTTTCATTGTGTGTGAATACATGCATATTCCCATGAACACCAATGATGTAATTACTAACCAATTATTATGCCTTGGAGATTTGTTTTTTTAAAAAAAATATCTTTATTAAATATTTACATTAAAATTAACACAAAGTAAACATTGAAAAACAATATAAATGATGAAATGTAGAAACACATAAACACAAGACTATAACGAAACGACAAACATGACTAACCGAGAGTTAAGCTCACTCTCCAATTAATAATAACTAGTGTCATCCAAACCAAACATTTCAATAGAGTCAATTTCTACTATCTACGAAAGGATTAGCCTGTTTTTGTCGAAATTTTAAGAAATCATATAGCCTAATAAATATCTAATTAATCTAAATAGATGATCTTATCACCCCTTTCCTAGGTTTAACCTTCTTTTGAGCCAGACAAAGCATTTGTCCCAACTTCTATTATATATTGAATCTTTCTTGTCTTTTAAAATATACGTTAATCTATCCATCTCAGCACATTGGAGAATCTTGTTTATTATCAGATGATCAGGAGGCGTATCTACATCTTTCCACAGTTGGGCAAATGCCATTCTCGCCGCTGTTGAGACATGGACAAATATATACCAATCTTTGTTATCAATATAGTCTGGTCTTATTCCAAGCAAGTAGAGGTCTGGATAAAGGGGGAAGCTCACACCTGTTATTTCAAACAGCCACTGTTTTATTTTCCTCCAATAGCGTGTAGTTGACGGACAGGTCCACCACTGGTGGAAGAAAGAACCCTTGGCCGACCCACATTTCCAACATCTATCAGAGGACCCTGGGGACATCTTAGCAATTCTGGTGTGGGGGGAGATACCAACGGTAGATCATTTTATAGAAGTTTTCTTTGAAAGGGGAAGAAAGGGTCAGTTTCATAGTTTTGTTCCATACATTTTGCCATGCATCAAGCTGAATTGTTGTTCCTATATTTCTCCCCCAGGCAATCATCGAGTCCTTTACAATCTCCTCCGCCATAAAATTGGACAAGAGAAAGTTGTAAACGTTAGAGATAAATTTCCTTTGGTCACCTAGGAGAAGCTTGTCAAAAGTTTGTAAATGAAGGGAAATACCAGGTTCCTGTTTATCCCTAGCAAATCTAGTTTGAATTTTCGCATAGGACCACCAGTCTATGTCTAATCCTCTAGTTTGGAGATCCGCTCTAGGTCTAAGTCTCCCGATTTCATCCAACAAGTCACCATAAACCCAGTTCCTCTTTGTGCTGTGCACAGTTGGAAGGGTCACTGCCTCTAACGGAGAAACCCATTTAGGAATCTGTGTGTAAACTTGCTTCTTCACCATTTCCCAGACCCTTATTAAAATTCCTCTAATATAATGATTTGTAAAGTATTTGAATTTTTTGTCTTTTTGAGACCACAAAAAAGAATGCCATCCCTGCTGCAAATCGTATCCTTCAATTGTTAGAATGCGCTTTCTTGAGAGAATCACCCAATCTTTTATCCAAACCAGGGATGAGGCTAGGTAATAAAGCTCCCACATTGGGAGCCCCAAGCCACCTCTTGTTTTGTGCTCTTGCAACATTTTTCTCTTTATACGGGGCTTTTTACTCTGCCAAATAAATTTACTTAGAATTTGGTCTAATTTCCTAAAAAATTTTTTTTCTAATCTTGCAGGGGCTGTTTGAAATAAAAAGATCCATTTTGGTAAAACATGGGCTTTTATCGCGGCGATTCTACCCAAAAATGAGATCTGAATGCACCACCATCTCTCCATATCATTTGCTGTGTCTGTTAATAATTTAGAATAATTGAGTTCTTTAATAGAAGAACATCTGTTTGTAAGCCAAATACCTAAATATTTAAGTTTTTTGACACAGTTTTTTTTCTTTTTAATACCCTGTATTTTACTCTGGGAAGCCAGAGGGGATGGGGAGGGGGGATGAGGGGGGGGATGGGAGGGTGTGTGTGTTTTTTATATATTTTGTACTGTTATAAAACTTTTCAATAAAAAAAAATATATGTTTATCATTTCCACACAGTAAGATTTCCAATTCATTTTTAACAAAGTCAAATCCATAACTCTTTTTATTCAGTTTAAATCTTTCTTTCAGTTGTTGACAAGTAAACCAATGGCAAACATAACCTTCTGATTCAAGTTCTTTCCTCGGCTTTAGTATTGCGTCACCAGAGTTGAAAGATACATTTTGCCATACGTCAACCAGTCTGGCTTTGCCACCATTTCTTTTCTAAAAAAATCTTCTTGGGGTGACATCCAAAGAGGCAGCTTCGTAGAGAGCCTCGTTTTATAATCATTCCAAACTCTTAACATGGCACTTCTAACAAAGGGATTATTAAAATCAACATTAACTTTAATTTTATCATATCATAGATAGCTGTGCCATCCAAACCTTAATTCATGGCCCTCTAGTTCAAGGAACCTCTTCTTCTGGAGGTTTACCCATTCTTTTAACCAGGGCAGAGAGCATGCATCAAAATACAGTTTCAAGTCTGGTAGACCCAAACCGCCTCTTTCCTTAGCATCCTGCAGTAGCTTATATCTAATTCTTTTTTTCCTTACCATATAAACTTAGAATAAAATAGAATAGAAAAACAGAATTGGAAGGGACCTTGGAGGTCTTCTAGTCCAACCTCCTGCCCAGGCAGGAAACCCTACACCACTTCAGACAAATGGTTATCCAACATCTTCTTAAAAATTTCCAGAGTTGGGGCATCACAACTTTTGCAGATAAGTTCTTCCACTTATTCATTATTTTAACTGTCAGGAAATTTCTCCTTAGTTCTAAATTGCTTCTCTCCTTGATTAGTTTCCACCCATTGCTTCTTGTTCTACCCTCAGGTGCTTTGAAGAATAGTTTGACTCCCTCTTCATTGTGGCAACCCCAGAGATATTGGAGCACTGCTATCATGTCTTCCCTAGTCCTTCTCTTCATTAAACTAGACATACCCAGTTTCTGCAACCGTTCTTCATATGTTTTAACCTCCAGTCCCCTAATCATCTTCGTTGCTCTTGTCTGCACTCTTTCTAGAGTCTCCACATCTTTTTTACATGGTGGCGACCAAAACTGAATGCAATATTCCAAGTGTGGCCTTACCAGGGCATTATAAAGTGGTATTAACCCTTCACGTGATCTTGAGTCTATCTCTCTGTTTATGCAGCCCAGAACTGTGTTGCCTTTTTTGGCAGCTGCTGCACACTGCTGGCTCATATCTAAATGGTTGTTCACTAGGACTCCAAGGTCCCTCTCACAGTTACTACTGCAAATTTAATGACTTCCACATCTATCCCGCGTCCAAGTCATTGATGAAGATGTTGCAGAACACTGGGCCTGTTTTTGATAGGTTGGACTGTTTTTTTCCTTTTGTGTAAAGACAGATGCAAAAAATGAGTTAAGTAGTTCTGCTTTCTCCCTGTTGCTTGTCATTTTCTTGCCACTTTCTCTGAGCAATGGGCCAATTGTTTCCTTGACTTTTTTCTTGTTTTTAATATGTTGGAAGAAGCTGTTTTTGGTTATTTTTTACTTTAGTCACAAGTCTTTGTTCATTGTGAGCTTTAGCTTTCCTCACTTCATCTTTACAGGCTCGGGCTATTTGCTGATATTCTGCCTTAGTTATTTGCCCCTTTCCACTTTTTATACTTGTCTTTCAATTTGCTAGAGAGTTCTTTATGCAGCCATGCTGGTTTCTTTTGAGATCTATTTTTTTCCTTCTTCACTGGTATTGAGCTAGATTGGGCTTTTATAATCTCACTTTTCAAAATTTGCCAAGCTTCTTGAGTTGTTTTCCCCTTGAGGACTGTCATCCATGGAATCCTTCTCAAGCTCTCTCTAAGTTTATTGAAATTAGCTCTCTTAAAGTCCAAGACTCTAGTTTGACTTTGTTTACTATTTGTGTTTGCATAATGTTGAATTCCAATATTGCATGATCACTTGCCCCCAAGGTTCCTGTAGCTTCAACACCTTCTATCATTTTGTCTCTGTTAGTGAAAATTAAGTCCGATATGGCTGATCCCCTTGTTTCCTTCTCTACTTTTTGGGAAATAAAGTTGTCTGCTAGGTTTGTTAGGAACCTGTTGGATCTTCCACTTGGTGCAGAGTTTGTCTCCCAGATGATGTCAGGGTAGTTAAAATCCCCCATTACTATTGTGATGTGCTTCCTACATACCTTAGTTAGATGACTAGCAAAAAGTTCTACTTCCTCTGTTTGGTTCTACTTCCTCTGTTTGGTTGGGTTAGAAACTTAGAAATATCCTTCTGACATTGTTTAAATGAATTATTAATTACAAGTATTGGTAATGTCTGGAATAATAAATAAGCATCTTTGGTAAAATCATTGCCAACAAATCAGATCCCTAGGATTTTCTGTCTGCAACCTTCTACTTCTATCTCAACTGGAATGGTGTATCTCCTGATATCTCTCAAACATCTCCAGATGTGGTTCTTAGACATCTATTGGACACTGGCCACTTTCCCAAAACCTTTACTATGTAAGTATTTCCCTCTTCCTTTTCAATATATATTTATTAATTATATTTGTAGCTGATAATCTTTCAATCATGTTTATTTTCTTTGTCTACCACTTGAGAGTGTAAAAATAACAAATGGCTTCACTTTGTGGCTTCTGCTATAAATGCAAGGAACCATCAGCCCTTCTATTATTCTGGACTATACAGGCTATACAAATTGTATAGTCTGTATGCTGGAGGTGAGGCTTGAATTAGTTATATTCTTGCTTGAATGACTAGTTTCAAATAGTGGTAGTAGCAGAGTCTCTTAAGGATTTCCTTCTTTTTTCCATGTTGACTTTGATATTTTAATCAATCTCTGGCTGAGAGAGATCCAGAAATACCACACAGGGCAGATGACTTTTTTTTTCTTTCTTAACAAACATAAAGAGTGATGTGGTAATGATAGAATAAAATGATTAGGAAACTTGAAACTAACCATAGTTAACTTGAATTCTGATGTGCATATGTGTTTAAAGTATTCATCTGATTCTGAATGGGGTAATCAGAGAGCTTCTTGATCTAATGTTGCCCCTAAAAACTTGAGCCGACTCTGTGACAAGAAATAAACATTTTTCATCAGTTTTGGCTGATAAGCTAGTTGTTGTCACTTTTCCTGCAGGTGACAACCTGTCTACCCTTCATCCTGCAGTCGTCACAGGTATGAAGGTCGGGGATCGTACGTGTCTCTGGGGGCAATTCATTCCATAGGGCAGGAGCCCCCAGAAAGAAGGCTCTCCCCCTATGGGTCACCAGTCAACATAATTTGACCGACGGCACCCTGAGGAGGCGCTCTCTATGGAAGCGTACCAGTCAGTGGGAGGCTATCAGTGGCAGAAGACGATCCTGTAAATATCTAGGTCGTAAGCCATGAAGAACTTTAAAGATGGTGACCGGCACCTTGAATCATACCCAGAAGACCACCGGGAGCATGGGCAGCTCGCGCAGGAGAAGTGTTACATGGATGTATCGAGTTGCCCCTATTATCACCCGCGCGGCTGCATTCTGGACTATTTGAAGCCTCCGAGTGCTCTTCAAGGGGAGCGCCATGTAGAGAGCATTACAGTAGTCCATACAGGAAGTGACGAGGGCGTTGTGGAGATAATGTTATCTCAGTGGTCGGCAAACCGAACTGAGTAAACAATATCACCATAAAATCCTTATCTCATTAGGATAGTAAGACAGGATATCTGGCAGAGACCCTATCTCAAATATGCAAGGCACGTAGGCATTGTCTGTTACAGGAAGGGCATGAGGGGAACACAAAGAGTCCACGTGGAATTTATGAGCTTTCTTTAGCCAATAAGAACAAGTAAATGTTTTGCCATGCAGTTGTAAAATGACAATAAAAGGGAGCCTTTTGGATGGAGTCAGTGTGCCTTTCACCAAGGTGCCCTCCCACCAAGGGGCCTTCCCATGAACCATCGTTCCTGCCTCCGCGTCTTTCTTCATCGAAACAACAGGGCGTGAGTGACTGTGCGCTGGGCGTCCCAGTCCAGAAAGGGATGCAACTGGTAGATCAGTCAAACCTGAGCCATCAAGTGAATATTGTTTTATTCCTCAGTCATTTTAATATCTGGTACATTTTCATTTTGTATTCTAAGTGCTGTGGATTCTTAGTCACACTGTGAGTCTTATTTCACTCCCTGCTATTTTTTTTTTTTTTTTTTTTGGTGTCTGTTACAGTTTATAGTCATAATTTTAGTTACAGATGTAAAAAAACCTGATTGTATTCAGGATTTGGGAACTTGGAAACATTATTGAAGATTTTATAGAGATGCAATAAATAAATGAATATATACATATGAGGGTAATCCTGCCGTTACACAAATGTCATGTGAATGATCTACACATCTGTAAAATATCATTCTGGCACCAGGAAACATAGATAGATTTTTATCATTGATAGCCATTAGGGCCATGAGTAATAAGAACCTTAGCCCAACCCAATTGCAATTGCTTCAGATGGGAGAAATATTCTGAAATGGTTTTAAGCCTCTGGATAAGGATAACAATGAAAAGGTGCATGGAGAAATGAATTTAATAATAAAATAGCAATACATAAGTAGGATTAGTCTTTTTCATCTTCATCTCCTTCTGAACTTCTGTAGATATAAAAAAAATAAAAGATGATATTACGATTATAAAACTACATATTTTTCTAATCAGTCAGTTCAACTTTTGCCAAGCTATTATTCTCATAATAGATCCAGTATCCTTATTCTCAGGTGCTTCTAAAGTAATATCCATACTGAGGTGACATATTTTTTGGAGAAGAGCAAGAATTTCAGTATTTCAGAGCTGCATTTCAACAACACTCTCATAGTTGCTTTACGTGGAAAGACCTCAGGAATAACCCATAGAATCTCCTCACCATAGCTACTTTGGGTCTGGTAGCATCACTTTCTATCTACGGTAAGGAGAAGGAAAGGGGGAAGTGAAGCCCTAAGGTGAGCAGCAGGTTTCCAGAGGCCTCGTATTGGCCTTCCAACAAGATTAAGGAAAGGACTACTGTGTTCCGGCTTCTCTTTTTTGACATGTTTGAATGAAATTAATCAATAAATGTTAAATAAATGTTATAAGCCACCTGTTATTACCTATATGTGAGTTGGGAAATTATATACATTTGGTTGACTGGTGCTAATGGTTGATACGGGTTGCTGCCAACGTCCTCGGTATCAACCAAGTATCTTTTTAAAATATATGATGTTCCCTGACTAGCAGTTTTTTGCAGTTCCGCTGATGTTATTGCAGGAAGATGCAATTTGTTGATGTATCTTATAAAATTCTTGGATATGGTACCAAGTGCCCTGATGACAATGGGTATCACTGTTACATTTTTCTTCCATAGCCGTGTAGTTTCGATGGCCGGGCTGCAATATTTCATGATTTTTTCTAGTTCTTTTTCTTCGACTCTGGCATCTCCTGGTACAACGATATTAACGATAAACTGTACGCTTCGGCCCTCGACAACCATGATGTCTGGCATGTTGTGTTCCAAATGACGATCCATCTGTATTCAAAAGTCCCACAAGATCTTCACCTTCTCATTTTCTTTAACTTTTTCCACTTTACATTCCCATGACTTTTTGGCTACAGGTAAGTCGTATTTTTTTACATAATGACCAGTGGATTAATTTAGCTAATGGTTGAAATGGTTGACACAACGGGTGTCACTGTTACATGTTTCATCTATAGCCATGTAATTTCGGTGACTTTCGTGAACCACATTTGTAATACCTATGGGAAAATTGAATATAGCCGAATCGCCAGTGGTTGCTTCTGCATTTACATACCTGTTTTTCAGGTGTACCTTCCTTCTATCTATGCAGAAATGTCCTTAAACAATTAAAAAGGAAAATAGTGAGATCTTGGAATAGATAAAGCCCTTCTGACAATGTTCAAACCAAATATGGCAACCACTTCTGTACTGAAGGAGTATAGAAACTCTTATCATTTAATGAAATATGTATATATTTCTGTTTCTCAAAATGGACTTAAAAAGCTTTTCATTCACAAGACTCTTCTGTGCATGTACAAACTATAACCAAGCAGCAGAAGTCTTAATTGCTCTTATGCTGAAACACACACCTGCAATTGTCTCCCAAGTTTTAAGAGTGTACATTGCAGGTAACCATGTAGCTGTTTGGGGTTTTACTTGTTTTTGGCTTCGTTAGCATGCATGTCATTCTGGAAATCGGAATTTTCATCTTTGTTCAGCACTGAAAATAAGTTAAAGTTGCCAAGAGGAGAGGAAAAATAAGGATCAAAGACCAATTGGGGAATGTAGCAAGAACATACAAATTCAGCCAGCAAAAAATCAGATTATTTGGTGAAGATTTCAGTGTTTTCAACTTTTAGATGCAGCATCTTTTGAACTAAAATTTTCTTTTTAAGAGTGAAACTTATAAGTGCGTTGCCACCTAATCTTGAGACTGTTACTCATAAACAGGATTTTCACAGTAGAGAGTTGCAAATAACTAAGTATCCCCAAGCAAGAATTACCGTTTTAAAGGGGGGAATTCCTTCTCTTCCCTTGGCAGTTTGATGACAACAGATCTGTTGAATCCAAAAAGAGAGGTGTGGTTGTGAGGGATAAATGTAAAGATTTTTCAAACTGAAGAAAAAGAATCAATGACTGTCACAGAAAACAATGGTTCTCTGCTTCTCAATAAGAAACTTTTCTTTTTCTCCATCTTCTGCTTATAAAAAGGTGTGGGATCTCCAACATGTCCTTGATAAACCCAGACATTCCCTCTCAGAATTAAAGATGGAATGAATCCAAGCTTAATACACCCATTTAGTCATGACTGTGCCACTCACCAATAATTTTACAAAAATCAATCCCACCCATTTTTTGAGGTTGAATATATTATATTAAATCCTGGCTGCAGTAATGTGGTCTCTGAGTTACAGTGTTCAAAGAAATGCTGTCTCTTCACTAAAGCAGCATATTGAGAGTTTGGAGAAGTTTACTGGCTTTGAAATATTGGGAAAATAAATGAATATAAGGATCTCTAGAAAAATATTTTAGCTTAGCACAATCAAACAAATTATTAGAATAATAATCACCATCGCCATTGCCACTGAAACAGCCAACCACCAATTGAAGCCATTCCAATATTGTCGAATTCCCTGCTTTGGTATCTGCAAAGAGAAGTAAAGTGAAAGATTTTTGGGGAAAGACGGTAGTTAACCAAATCTTGTAATACTACTATTAGTGCACTTGTTACGATTATTTATGTAGGTTGCTTTTACCTCAGAAGGTTTCTCCATTTTTCTGGAGCTTGCCATAGTCATATTGATTTCATTTTTAGTCAGTAACAAGTCAGATTTTACCAGAGCAGATGATTCCTGGATGGGTTTTCTCTTATCGGGGAGTTTCATTACACGCCTTATTCTAGAGATGAGAAAATCACAAGACGTCTTGGTAGTCGGTTCTCTGCAGTTCACTTTCTTCACACGGATCAAGTGGACAATTAGGTTCCTCCTAGGCTCATTAAGGATGAGGTGTGCCAACTGTTTTTGTACCTCAGCTTTAAAGACATCGCCCTGAAGAAAAAATTTATCAGTGCTTGACAAAAAGCCAGATAAAAAGGGATCAGAGGTGGTTTGTTCCTGATACTCCCGATGCGCTTCATTGGACAATGTTTTATCAGGCAACAATTTGTTCAAAATTTCAGACTCCTCAGTATTAATTCTGGAGTTGCTTCCTCCAATTATTAAATGTCCAAGAAGGTTTGCCTTTCTCAACTCCTGAGACGCAAGTTCCTTCTCTAAAATGTTCTCTGCAATTTGTTCATTCTGAGTAGTTTTCTCTTTCACCTGCTCGCTGGTTACAAGGTGTTTTACATGGCTGGGCCTTGATGATCTGCTGTCAGATTTCAGAATAAAGACCAGTTTATTAGGCTTTTCCCCACCACCACCACCCATTACAAAAGAAGGAATCAAAGGAGGCAGCTGAGTTGGAAGGTGTAAAATGGAACGTTTCTGTAAGGAGTGAGCGGATGGTTGAGGAAGCCTTTTCCCTTGCTCACCTACAGCTTTTCCAATAATTTTTGCACATCTTGAGCTTTTTGTTAGCAACTGCACAGAAAAGTCCTTTTCCTTTAGGTGTTTTCCAAGCTGATGATCATTGTTTATCATTTTTTCATTGATCCTTAAACATTCCAGTAGGCCTTGAATCCCCAGGACGATGTGACCAGAAGCTTCTGAAATTCTTGTAGGTAAGTCCTTTTGAATCCCCAATTTATCAGTTTTCTCTTTGTTAACTTTTATTATTTCTTTGAGAGGCATCTTCGGCCACCTCTTAACCTTCAGAGCTCCTAAAATTTCTCTTGTCACTTCCTCCTGCATCTCCAATTCATCGGTTTTTTCTTTGTTTTCCCTTATTTTGTCTTTAAGAGTCACCTGTGGCCCCGGATTAGCATTTAGAGCTTCTGACATTTCTGTAGCCATTTTCTTTGGAATCATCAGCTGATTCGTTTTCTCTCTGTTTCCTCTTATTATGTCTTTGAGAGTCACTTTCTGCCACCTCTTAATATTCAGAGCTCCCAAAATTTCTCTAGTCATTTCCTTTGGAATCAGCAACTGATCATTTTTCTCTTTGTTTCCTCTTATTATTTCTTTGAGAGTCACCTTTGGCCTCTTATTAATCTTCAGAGCTCCTAAAATTTTTCTAGTCATTTCCTTCTGCATCTCCATCTCATTAGGTTTCTCTTTGTTTCCTCTTATTTTTTCATTGATAGTCACCTTATTAACCTTCTGAGCTTGTGAAAGTTCAGTAGGCACATCTTTTTGAATCTCCAATTCATGAATTATCTTGTGGTTTTGTCTCATTTTTTCTCTGAGAATAACCCTCCGTCCCATATTCACCCTCAGAGCTTCCGAAATTTTTGTAGTTAAATCCTTTTGGTGTTTCAATTCTTGAGTCTCTTCCTTTTTTGTTATTTTTGCTTTGGGAGCCACTTGTAGGACATTGGATGATTTGTACAGATTTCCATGAGATCCTGTTTCATCTAAATATTCATGAGGATTTGATTTAGTTAATCTACTCCATAATTTTAAAATTGATGATGTAAGAAATTCAATGGAATGATCAAGCATCTCCCAAATATGAACATTGTCATAACTGGGATAATTGGTATTCCTTTCGCAATTTATGTTTGAGGCTGGGCATGGAAGTATGAATCCATCCAACCTTTCAAAAAATATCAGAATTCCAACCAGGAAAATTTGGGTCGGAAAGGGGACAGAACATCTCATGATGCCCATCCTTCCTGCTCCTTTTACCCAAATGAAGGATGCCTTGGAATATTGCAGCCAACAACTGAGGTGATTTTATGCGGTTACCAAGCAACCACCTATTATTCCATATGGAGGCTGCAGAATAATGCCACTGCTGTTTAATTTATCATGATTTGTGACATCATAGAATTGCCAAAAACCATGACGACAATATAGGTAGTGGCCTCCTTTATAGCTAATGAGTTGATTTTATGAGATCACTCAGATATTTGGGATTAATGTTTTTGGGTCAGAGTCACAGTAAGGAATACCATGTGCTTCAACTGGAAAATCAGATTGTGAGGCCTGGCTCTCATTCTCCAGCTACTAAAATAAATTGCTGCACATTATTATAGCTAGAAAAAAGCGGGATAAACAGTTGAGGAAGGAAAGTAGTAGGACTTTAACTTATATACCTCCTCGTAGTGCTTTACAGCATTCTTTCGGCAGTTTACAATGTCAGCATATTGCCCTTAATAGTCTGGGTCCTCAAAAAGATGGAAAGCTGAGGCAACTTTTAGCCGTTCATGATCAAATTCCAACTATGGACAGAGATAGCCTGCGACAGTGCATATAAGATAATCGTCCACAGAAAAAAGAGCAGAGAAATTCCTATGAAACACACAGTAAGATAATCATCCACGGAAGAAAGAGCAGAGAAATTCCTATGAAACACACATTTGTCTTCCCTCACCCAAAGTTCATTTATTGTATTTGTGTCTCATTGCAAGCGACCCAAATCCTGGGAGTTTATATGATGAGTACCATCTGTGGGATAATTTACAATACTAATGGTAAATCTAAAAACATAAAATCTACCTTGAGAATATTGAAAATGACAACTCAGGAGTAAAAGCAGTAACAGCAAAAGTGACTCTGAAATAGTTAAAACGTTTAGCAGAAGAGCTTGATCTTTTACATCTGCCTGAGTACAATCTGGGACATCAGCCTGATTTCCAAAGGAAGACTTTTCCAAAAAACAAAACAAAACCCCTCAGTTAAACTGAAAAGCAATCCCTCCTGGCTTGCTTCCCATTTATCACACTTGGGGATGATGAAGACTAGGGATACTTGTGGGGAGGAAGGATGATGATGATGATGGTATCTGCATTTAACTGCCATGGTAAACGGAAACATCCTTGTATCAAATGTCCTAACAAGTAAATTGATTACATGCTAGGAAATTAAGTTAATTTATAATAATGAATAATTTCTAATATAGTTTATGTAATGACATATACAGTTACAATGAAATATATATTTTATCCAATATAATTTATAATATCTTCAGTACTTGAGGATTGGGACATACTGTGTTTTTATGGTTGATTTGTGGACTTTGTTTCATGAACAAATAAGGGGTGAAATGTAAAATTTGTTATTATGGTTCTGTGGGCGTGGCTTGGTGGGGGTGGGTTAATGTGACTGGGTGGGCGTGGTAAACTTTTTCTTTTTTTTTAACTTTTCAAACATTTTTTCTAATGCTTTGAAAAGCCTCTGCCAAACAGGCAACTCAGCTGGGAGTTGCCAGAGAGTTTTCAAAGAATTTTTTTACCACCTCTTCAGCCACGAGGTTTAAGAAAAAATGTTTTGAAAAGCCCTTTATGATCCCAGCTGAGCTGCATGATCATCAGAAGCCTTTTTTTTCAGTTTTAAAAGCATTTTTTCTTTGGAAGAGGTTGTAGAAAAAATGCCTTTAAAAGTTAAAAAAAAAGCCTCTGATGATTGGGGAGGGGCAAGGATTTTTGCTACCGGTTCTCTGAACCACCCGCCGCCATCGCTACTGGATCGGGCGATCCGGTCCGAATCGGGAGCATTTCACCCCTGATAAAAAGAATAGTGAGCCTGTAGCTGCATCATATGGATCCTTTGAACTGCATTCCACCGTGATCCATGGATGGAGGTAAAACTATGGGTGGGTGACAGAATTCCCACTTTTCCCAACCTTGGGAAAGCCTCTGAATATAGTCTGAGCTCTGTATTGCTTACCAACTTTTGACTTCCGAAGCAGGAGGCCAAGGACTGTGCCGGTTGCAAATTAATGGGAGAGTTAAATGTGTCTGGAAGACACTGAGTGGAAAAACACCACAATAACTATGAAGGGCTAATCTCATTCTGCAGATTCCATGATGGTTGAACACAGGTCCTTGTGAATTCATTTTGGGGTTTATTTTTCTTTTGCTCTTAAGGAATACCTTAAATCCATAGAGTTTATAGTTACAATCTCAAAATAATGTAATTTTCTTTACCAATAGCCCCATTGGTTTTACAGTTTGATACAGGTAGTCTTCAATTTATGACTGTAATTGAGCCCGGAATTATGATTGTAAGTCATGCTGCTTATAAAGTAGGTCATCAGGTGACCAACCTGATTTTACTTCTTTTTGTGGCAGTTAAGCAAATATAAAAAGCAAGCCCATTGCCCAAGCAAGTTCCCTCCCCCCACAAAAAATGGTGGGTGGGTTTTTTTTGCTGGAAACTGGAAGTACATTTTAATTTCCACAATAAACATCATAAATCGAGTGACCCAATAGCAGGGTGTGGAAGGCTGTAAATGAGGACCGTTTGCCAAGAGTCCAAAATGTGGTCATGTGACCAAGGAGGGAGCAGCCGTTGGAACTTTGAATCTGGATCACAAGTATCTTTTGGGGGAACCTCAAATGGTCACCAAGCAACTGGCCATAAGTCATGGACTACCTATATTTTTCTATATTTATATACTTTCCTAGTGTTAATAAATCACAATAGCAAGGCTTTCTCATTGGAAGGCAATAATATTATAACAGTAACAGAGTTGGATGTCATCTACCCTTGGAGGTCATCTACTCCAATACCCTCCTCACGCAGGAGACCTGTACTAGGGATTCGAACGGCCGGATTGCCGACCTTTTTGATCGACAAGCTCAGTGTCTTAGCCACTGAGCCACCTAGTCAGGCTTTTGATGCCTGAGATTGTTCTGATTTTAGGAATAGAGAGGTCGGCCTTCTCCTGTTCCATAACATTAGCCAGGTGGGACAGCGCAATCTGTGACAGTATTTAAAAAGTGCTCCTTGGAAGGGATTGCTTACCCTCATAAGAACTTGGATCCCTTGTTCCAAGTCTTGGAGTTTTTCATAGACTCTGTCTGACGTCCCAAATACAAGGCTGTTTGTAAACATCCTGCTTAGAAACCGTATAGGATTTAGCAAAGACTGAATGAGAACCAGTGAAAACCTCAGCAGTTCCATGTCCTGGAAAAATAGATACACTTAAATTAAAAAGTTCTGTTTTGTAACCTGACCTCCTAAAGTTCAAAGAATGAGAGCAAGGATAATAGCATTCAGTTGTCTGTCTTAAGATAAATGGCAATAGAAGTTCAACAGGCAAGAAAAACTCCAGCCAGGGCAAAGCGCCTATTTTCTGATCAGTTCCTTGGGCCAGCTTTAAACCTAGTTTCTTGCTAAACATCAGTGATACACACTTTTCATTATTGCAGAGGACACGTATGGACAGTAATAGATAAAAATGCTTTTGGTTAGCAAACTGCACAGACACTACACTGTGGTGAGATGCATTAAGTATCAAATCAAACCTTTTTTATGATCATAACAATCACAAAGTACAATTGTTAAAAAAAGCACAAAGGAAAAATCTGAATCATAAAAATTGAAAAACTAGAAGATATAAAAGATATATGATTGAAAAATAGGTAGGTATAGCATAGGATAAAAGCACGTGGAAGACTATGAAATTTCAAAGCATTAATATATTAATGTATACTAGTGGCTCTTTAAGTCTAGTTTATAGCACAGGTCATCAACCAATGAATTTTGAGCCCAGCTGCGTGGAATTTGGCATATTTCAATATAATCATTGTTTCTATAGTTTTGTGACCACATTAAAGAGTAATAGAGCCAGTTTGATGTAGTTGTTAAGACACGGTCTAGAAATGAGGATTCTAGTCCTGCCTCAGACACAAGGTCAACTAGGTGACCTTCGGCCAGTCACTCTTTACCAGCCTTAAGAAAGAGGCAATGTCAAACTTAGACGCTTTGTGTCTAAGGCAGGACTAGAACTCACAGACTCCTCGTTTCTAGCCTGTGTCTTAACAACCGCATCAAACTGGCAAGTCACTTCTGAAATCTTGCCAAGAAAACTGTGGGATTTGTCCAGGTAGCCTCCAGGAGTCAAAAACTGACGCAAAGTCTCAAAATAAATGAAGAACTAAAATATAAACTAGTTAGTTTAATCTTACTTAAGCTTTTGTGAATTCCAAAAATATTTATTGATCGAATTCATCAGGTGGGAGTTTTTTTCCGGGGCAGATTTTGCTGGAAAAGTTTAATTCAGAATTCCTCTGGAAACAATTACTGAATGTGCATCTGCGCATTTAAGTTCAGACAGGAACATTTAATGGGACCTTGTACTCTCTTTTCAAGTGATAGAATTCTTCCTCATCAAACACCTTCAGTTCAAATTGTACCTTCAGTACAATTGTATTTCTGGTCTGTTTGCTTTTGGGATAATCCAAAGTGATGCTTCTCTTACTGCTAAAGCAATAAATACCTTTGGGAATAAAAGAAAGAATGCCGCCCCCATTTCCCCCTGCCCTTATGTTAGGATGTTCTGCTAAGATTCTGCTCCAAGATTATTAAAGAAGACTTTTTCAGTGGTTTCCCACCCCCAGTTTTGCCTGTCCTGTATAACTTCTAATTTACAATATTCTGGGCAACAGAAAAAATTACCACTTTTTTAAATCTACAAACATATAGTTGGAATACCATGTTTCCCCAAAAATACGACATATCCCGAAAATAAAGAGAAGACTGATTTTTGAGGTGGGCATAAATATATACCCTTCCCCGAAAATAAGCCCTAGTGAAGGGGTGAGCATGGCCAGCCTAGGAGGCAGCCCTTCCCTTCCCCAGTCACCTCCTGGAGATTCAGCCCCATAATTGCTGCCTGCTGATCAGCTGAGCCTGTGAGGGCTGTGCAACTTGGCCCAGTTCTGTAGAGCACCAAACCAGCTGCCGGCCTCCTTCCCCTTTTCCTGCCGATCTTTCTTTACTTGGGATAGTCCCTGGCAGGATTGCAAGGCTGAAGGCTTTGGATGGAGCATTTTGGAGATGTGTGTCTGTGCTGCGATCCCAAGTAAAGAATGAGGGGCAGGAAAAAAAAGGAGGGGGGGATTTTCCTGCAGCCTGTCCTTTCTTTGGGATTGCAGCACAGACACACATCCCCAAAATTCTCCACCCGAAGCCTTCAGCCTTGCAATTCTGCCAAAGGCGTCTCCACTGCAATCCCAAAGAAAGAACTGTGTGTGTTTGTGTGTGTGTGAGAGAGAGAGAGAGAGGGAGAGGGAGAGGGAGAGGGAGAGGGAGGAGAGGGAGAGGGAGAGGGAGAGGGAGAGGGAGAGGGAGATCTGATCTAACCAAACCTTGGAGAGTTACCAAGGGCTGACAGTAATGTTCTCTCCACACAAACACACCCCTCTCTCTCTCACACACACATAGAGGTCATTCACCCCCCCCCAACCCTCCAAGGCAGCATATCCCACTAACCTTCTTTCCAACTCCATTCTCCAGGGAGAGAAAGGGACAGGATAGGGGAGGCTTCTGTGGGGCAAGGCTGAGGGAGAGAAGGGGAGAGTAGAAGCCAATCATAATTACTCATTAATTTTCAAGCTGTAACTGTCGATCACCTAGTTTTGTAGCGAAGCACGAGTATCCAACTAGTCTCAAATATTTCATAATCAAACATTACCATAAAGACAGCACAGAGACGAGGAAACCTCATTGAAATCATATTTCATCTAAAAGTATCTTCTCCAATTAGTTAGCTGTTCCTGTTGTCCATCATTAATGATTCTCTAAATATGGCATTTTCAGTAAAACATTAGGGATAAATAAGTTCAGCAAGAAATAAAAAAGAAAAGAACTAGGAATACTTAACCAATGGGCCTCAAGTGATTATCAGAAGAAATATCAAGCTAACTGAAGTTTGATTATATATCCCTCTACCACTTTAGGGTGATAGAAAAGATGCCTTTGCTGAGGAACATACTTACATGGTAAGCAACAGAGTCTTAACCACATAAACATGCATGCATTTCTCTTCATATTCCATGCTTGCCTGTCATTTTCAGGCCAGAGAACTGTAGCCAAGCATGGAGAAGTCTCTATTTATATGTAGAAATGTTCCTTTCCCCTCTTCTCCATGAGGGGCTTGGAAAAACCCTATCTGGAACTCTGAGGAACCACTGCCAGTTTAAACAAATAATTCTGTCTTGGATGGACTATGGAACTAGTTGAAAATTATACAAGTCAGCATCTTTCATTCTTGACTTCTGACAGTCCGCCAGTCATGAACTGGACTAGATGGATCTTTTGTCTCATTGAGGAGGATTCTTTTTATGTTCCCATAGGACATCTGTTGGGCAGTTTTACTGGCATTCAGAAAGGACAAAATTGAGTTGGACAGCATGTTTCTACCCACCCACCCCAAACAAAGTCCTTTGTTGCCCTGATTGGCACAGTTTCCATTCATTAGCTGGTTCCATTTTTCTTCTTCCACAGGGGCTGATGATTGAATTAGCTGATATGTATGAAGACATTGGTGTTAACCAAGATAGAGCAGAGAAGTGAGATTTGGGGGAACATCCATGTGAAGAATGAAAAGGCTAGCAGCTAGCTGCTGACTTAACCAAAGGGACACCAATTCCTGGGGCAACCAGGATCCACTGTAAAAATTCCACTCTAGAGAAGCTTTTAAAATGTGCTTGCAGCCACTCTGCTAGAAACTACTAAAAAGCAGCATTCACAGTCTCCTGATTCCCTGGGACTGTTGAATCAAAGACATTCAAATGGGGAGAAGGGAGAAGGCAACCAGAGACAATTTGAGGCACACCATAAAAAACGAAAGCAAAAAAAGTTGAGATGAGAAATGAATTTGTGTAGGGCTTGAATTTGCTCCACATTCCACAATGTGGAATAGATTTCCTGCTCTCACTCCCAACTGGCTAGGCAACACAGGACTGAATCTGATAAACTAGTATCTAGCATCACATTGTTTCAGTTTCTTTAACCCAGGACCCCCCAGCTCAGGGGTGTAAAACTGGAAGCCCATGGACTGGATGCATCACACGCAAGCCACCCCCACCCTGGTTCCGCAAAGGCAAAAGATGTCATGATATGTCATGAAATGTCACGTGACACGATCGAGTTTGATACCCATGGTCCAGATGCTCTGGGACTACTGCTCCCAGAATTCCTTACCAAGATGGCTATGGTGAGAATATATTAGCTGTAGGACACAATGTTTCCTACTGAGATTTACAGTTTTGCAGTTATGGTTTTCTTTCCTTAGCTCATGTTAGAAAAAATGTTTCTAGCATCCTTATCAAAGAATGTCAAATATATATGCTGAAGTTTTCAAAATAATAAAAAATACTTAATACTAATGTTTTCTCTCCAAAATTTTGACTTAGAATATTACTTCTTTATTTCAGGAGCATGAAAACTCATTGTGTGTTTTCAAATGTCTACCTCACAGAAATCTTAAGATGTAACATTTTTTGTTTAATATGCATAACCAACTTTTTAGGAATGACTTTTTCCATCTGGGCAGTGAACAATAGAATTACTTGTAAATAATTATGTCTTTCGTTTATGACAGCTCCAAGTGCCCTCCAGCTGGCTTGATTTTAAACATTCAGGACATATCTAAAATTCCTTGCCCACTGAATCATGCAATGTTTCACAAGTTCAATTTTCAAATTCAGTTTCAATAACAATGTATAAACCTTAGCAATAAAATGTTCATCATTTCCACACAGTAAGATTTCCAATTCATTTTTAACAAAGTCAAATCCATAAATCTTTTTATTCAATTTAAACCTTTCTTTCAGTTGTTGACAAGTAAACCAATGGCAAACATAACCTTCTGATTCAAGTTCTTTCCTCGGCTTTAGTATTGCATCACCAGAGTTGAAAGATACATTTTGCCGTACGTCAACCAGTCTGGCTTTGCCACCATTTCTTTTCTAAAAAAATCTTCTTGGGGTGACATCCAAAGAGGCAGCTTCGTAGAGAGCCTCGTTTTATATTCATTCCAAACTCTTAACATGGCACTTCTAACAAAGAGATTATTAAAATCAACATTAACTTTAATTTTATCATATCATAGATAGCTGTGCCATCCAAACCTTAATTCATGGCCCTCTAGTTCAAGGAACCTCTTCTTCTGGAGGTTTACCCATTCTTTTAACCAGGGCAGACAGCATGCATCAAAATACAGTTTCAAGTCTGGTAGACCCAAACCGCCTCTTTCCTTAGCATCCTGCAGCAGCTTATATCTAATTCTTTTTTTCCTTGCCATATAAACTTAGAATAGAATAGAA
This sequence comes from Coluber constrictor foxii, assembly GCA_038048745.1. Classification (NCBI taxonomy): domain Eukaryota; kingdom Metazoa; phylum Chordata; class Lepidosauria; order Squamata; family Colubridae; genus Coluber; species Coluber constrictor. The sequence goes on from CM075961.1 coordinate 82,184,043, forward strand.
TAGAATAACAGAGTTGGAAGGGACCTTGGAGATCTTCTAGTCCAACCTCCTGCCCAGGCAGGAAACCCTACACCACTTCAGACAAATGGTTATCCAACATCTTCTTAAAAATTTCCAGAGTTGGGGCATCACAACTTTTGCAGGCAAGTTGTTCCACTTATTAATTATTTTAACTGTCAGGAAATTTCTCCTTAGTTCTAAATTGCTTCTCTCCTTGATTAGTTTCCACCCATTGCTTCTTGTTCTACCCTCAGGTGCTTTGAAGAATAGTTTGACTCCCTCTTCATTGTGGCAACCCCGGAGATATTGGAACACTGCTATCATGTCTTCCCTAGTCCTTCTCTTCATTAAACTAGACATACCCAGTTTCTGCAACCGTTCTTCATATGTTTTAACCTCCAGTCCCCTAATCATCTTCGTTGCTCTTGTCTGCACTCTTTCTAGAGTCTCCACATCTTTTTTACATGGTGGCGACCAAAACTGAATGCAATATTCCAAGTGTGGCCTTACCAAGGCATTATAAAGTGGTATTAACCCTTCACGTGATCTTGAGTCTATCTCTCTGTTTATGCAGCCCAGAACTGTGTTGCCTTTTTTGGCAGCTGCTGCACACTGCTGGCTCATATCTAAATGGTTGTTCACTGGGACTCCAAGGTCCCTCTCACAGTTACTACTGCAAATTTGATGACTTCCACATCTATCCCGCGTCCAAGTCATTGATGAAGATGTTGCAGAACACTGGGTCTGTTTTTGATAGGTTGGACTGTTTTTTTCCTTTTGTGTAAAGACAGATGCAAAAAATGAGTTAAGTAGTTCTGCTTTCTCCCTGTTGCTTGTCATTTTCTTGCCACTTTCTCTGAGCAATGGGCCAATTGTTTCCTTGACTTTTTTCTTGTTTTTAATATGTTGGAAGAAGCTGTTTTTGGTTATTTTTTACTTTAGTCACAAGTCTTCGTTCATTGTGAGCTTTAGCTTTCCTCACTTCATCTTTACAGGCTCGGGCTATTTGCTGATATTCTGCCTTAGTTATTTGCCCCTCTTTCCACTTTTTATACTTGTCTTTCAATTTGCTAGAGAGTTCTTTATGCAGCCATGCTGGTTTCTTTTGAGATCTATTTTTTTCCTTCTTCACTGGTATTGAGCTAGATTGGGCTTTTATAATCTCACTTTTCAAAATTTGCCAAGCTTCTTGAGTTGTTTTCCCCTTGAGGACTGTCATCCATGGAATCCTTCTCAAGCTCTAAGTTTATTGAAATTAGCTCTCTTAAAGTCCAAGACTCTAGTTTGACTTTGTTTACTATTTGTGTTTGCATAATGTTGAATTCCAATATTGCATGATCACTTGCCCCCAAGGTTCCTGTAGCTTCAACACCTTCTATCATTTTGTCTCTGTTAGTGAAAATTAAGTCCGATATGGCTGATCCCCTTGTTCCCTTCTCTACTTTTTGGGAAATAAAGTTGTCTGCTAGGTTTGTTAGGAACCTGTTGGATCTTCCACTTGGTGCAGAGTTTGTCTCCCAGATGATGTCAGGGTAGTTAAAATCCCCCATTACTATTGTGATGTGCTTCCTACATACCTTAGTTAGATGACTAGCAAAAAGTTCTACTTCCTCTGTTTGGTTCTACTTCCTCTGTTTGGTTGGGTTAGAAACTTAGAAATATCCTTCTGACATTGTTTAAATGAATTATTAATTACAAGTATTGGTAATGTCTGGAATAATAAATAAGCATCTTTGGTAAAATCATTGCCAACAAATCAGATCCCTAGGATTTTCTGTCTGCAACCTTCTACTTCTACCTCAACTGGAATGGTGTATCTCCTGATATCTCTCAAACATCTCCAGATGTGGTTCTTAGACATCAATTGGACACTGGCCACTTTCCCAAAACCTTTACTATGTAAGTATTTCCCTCTTCCTTTTCAATATATATTTATTAATTATATTTGTAGTTGATAATCTTTCAATCATGTTTATTTTCTTTGTCTACCACTTGAGAGTGTAAAAATAACAAATGGCTTCACTTTATGGCTTCTGCTATAAATACAAGGAAAAAGGAATACATGTGGTCTTTCTAATTTTCCTACAGCTGCAAGGATGCTTGTTGAACTATAGTTGTTTATCATGCTATAAACCCAGATAGCAAGGCGGACACTGTACTTTACCATGTAACTTTTGCTCAATAATTCTATTTTTAAAAGAAGATCAGCAATACTTCAGGAACAAATGAGGTTCTACTTTGATTTCATTGGAGTTTTTGATATATCAGCCCTTCTATTATTCTGGACTATACAGGCTATACAAATTGTATAGTCTGTATGCTGGAGGTGAGGCTTGAATTAGTTATATTCTTGCTTGAATGACTAGTTTGAAATAGTGGTAGTAGCAGAGTGTGTTAAGGATTTCCTTCTTTTTTCCATGTTAACTTTGATATTTTAATCATTCTCTGGCTGAGAGAGATTCAGAAATACCACACAGGGCAGATGACTTTTTTTTTCTTTCTTAACAAACATAAAGAGTGATGTGGTAATTTTAGAATAAAATGATTAGGAAACTTGAAACTAACCATAGTTAACTTAAATATTGATGCATATGTGTTTAAAGTATTCATCTGATTCTGAATGGGGTTATCAGAGAGCTTCTTGATCTAATGTTGCCCCTAAAAACTTGAGCCGACTCTGTGACAAGAAATAAACATTTTTCATCAGTTTTGGCTGATAAGCTAGTTGTTGTCACTTTTCCTGCAGGTGACAACCTGTCTACCCTTCATCCTTCTGTCGTCACAGGTATGAAGGTCGGGGATCGTACGTATCTCCGGGGGCAATTCATTCCATAAGGCAGGAGCCCCCACAGAGAAGGCTCTCCCCCTGGGGGTCACCAGTCGACATAATTTGACCGACGGCAAGCTGAGGAGGTCCTCTCTATGGAAGCGTACTGGCCGGTAGGAGGCTATCAGTGGCAGAAGGCGATCCTGTAAATATCCAGGTCCTAAGCCATGAAGCACTTTAAAGGTTGTGACCGGCACCTTGAATCACAACCGGAAGATCACCGAGAGCCAGTGCAGCTCGCGCAGGAGAGGTGTTACATGGGTGTATCGAGTTGCCCCCATTATCACCCGCGCGACTGCATTCTGGACTACTTGAAGCCTCCGAGTGCTCTTCAAGGGGAGCCCCATTTAGAGAGCATTACAGTAGTCCATACAGAAAGTGACGAGGGTGTTGTGGAGATAATGTTATCTCAGTGGTCGGCAAACCGAACTGAGTAAACAATATCACCATAAAATCCTTATCTCATCAGGACAGGAAGACAGGATATCTGGCAGAGACCCTATCTCAAATATGCAAGGCACGTAGGCATTGTCTGTTACAGGAAGGGCATGAGGGGAACACAAAGAGTCCACGTGGAATTCATGAGCTTTCTTTAGCCAATAAGAACAAATAAATGTTTTGCCATGCAGTTGTAAAATGACAATAAAAGGGAGCCTTTTGGATGGAGTCAGTGTGCCTTTCACCAAGGTGCCCTCCCTCCAAGGGGCCTTCCCATGAACCATCGTTCCTGCCTCTGCGTCTTTCTTCATCGAAACAACAGGGCGTGAGTGACTGTGCGCTGGGCGTCCCAGTCCAGAAAGGGATGCAACTGGTAGATCAGTCAAACCTGAGCCATCAAGTGAATATTGTTTTATTCCTCAGTCATTTTAATATCTGGTACATTTTCATTTTGTATTCTAAGTGCTGTGGATTCTTAGTCACACTGTGAGTCTTATTTCACTCCCTGCTATTATTTTTTTTTGGTGTCTGTTACAGTTTATAGTCATAATTTTAGTTACAGATGTAAAAAAACCTGATTGTATTCAGGATTTGGGAACTTGGAAACATTATTGAAGATTTTATAGAGATGCAATAAATAAATGAATATATACATACGAGGGTAATCCTGCCGTTACACAAATGTCATGTGAATGATCTACACATCTGTAAAATATCATTCTGGCACCAGGAAACATAGATAGATTTTTATCATTGATAGCCATTAGGGCCATGAGTAATAAGAACCTTAGCCCAACCCAATTGCAATTGCTTCAGATGGGAGAACTATTCTGAAATGGTTTTAAGCCTCTGGATAAGGATAACAATGAAAAGGTGCATGGAGAAATGAATTTAATAATAAAATAGCAATACATAAGTAGGATTAGTCTTTTTCATCTTCATCTCCTTCTGAACTTCTGTAGATATAAAAAAAATAAAAGATGATATTACGATTATAAAACTACATATTTTTCTAATCAGTCAGTTCAACTTTTGCCAAGTTATTATTCTCATAATAGATCCAGTATCCTTACTCTCAGGTGCTTCTAAAGTAATATCCATACTGAGGTGACATATTTTTTTGAGAAGAGCAAGAATTTCAGTATTTCAGAGCTGCATTTCAACAACACTCTCATAGTTGCTTTACGTGGAAAGACCTCAGTAATAACCCATAGAATCTCCTCACCATAGCTACTTTGGGTCTGGTAGCATCACTTTCTATCTACGGTAAGGAGAAGGAAAGGGGGAAGTGAAGCCCTAAGGTGAGCAGCAGGTTTCCAGAGGCCTCGTATTGGCCTTCCAACAAGATTAAGGAAAGGACTACTGTGTTCCGGCTTCTCTTTTTTGACATGTTTGAATGAAATTAATCAATAAATGTTAAATAAATGTTATAAGCCACCTGTTATTACCTATATGTGAGTTGGGAAATTATATACATTTGGTTGACTGGTGCTAATGGTTGATACGGGTTGCTGCCAACGTCCTAGGTATCAACCAAGTATCCTTTTAAAATATATGATGTTCCCTGACTAGCAGTTTTTTGCAGTTCCGCTGATGTTATTGCAGGAAGATGCAATTTGTTGATGTATCTTATAAAATTCTTGGATATGGTACCAAGTGCCCTGATGACAATGGGTATCACTGTTACATTTTTCTTCCATAGCCGTGTAGTTTCGATGGCCAGGCTGCAATATTTCATGATTTTTTCTAGTTCTTTTTCTTAGACTCTGGCATCTCCTGGTACAACGATATTAACGATAAACTGTACGCTTCGGCCCTCGACAACCATGATGTCTGGCATGTTGTGTTCCAAATGACGATCCATCTGTATTCAAAAGTCCCACAAGATCTTCACCTTCTCATTTTCTTTAACTTTTTCCACTTTACATTCCCATGACTTTTTGGCTACAGGTAAGTCGTATTTTTTTACATAATGACCAGTGGATTAATTTAGCTAATGGCTGAAATGGTTGACACAATGGGTGTCACTGTTACATGTTTCATCTATAGCCATGTAATTTCGGTGACTTTCGTGAACCACATTTGTAATACCTATGGGAAAATTGAATATAGCCGAATCGCCAGTGGTTGCTTCTGCATTTACATACCTGTTTTTCAGGTGTACCTTCTTTCTATCTATGCAGAAATGTCCTTAAACAATTAAAAAGGAAAATAGTGAGATCTTGGAATAGATAAAGCCCTTTTGACAATGTTCAAACCAAATATGGCAACCACTTCTGTACTGGAGGAGTATAGAAACTCTTATCATTTAATGAAATATGTATATATTTCTGTTTCTCAAAATGGACTTAAAAAGCTTTTCATTCACAAGACCTTTCTGTGCATGTACAAACTATAACCAAGCAGCAGAAGTCTTAATTGCCTCTTATGCCGAAACACACACCTGCAATTGTCTCCCAAGTTTTAAGAGTGTACATTGCAGGTAACCATGTAGCTGTTTGGGGTTTTACTTGTTTTTGGCTTCGTTAGCATGCATGTCATTCTGGAAATCGGAATTTTCATCTTTGTTCAGCACTGAAAATAAGTTAAAGTTGCCAAGAGGAGAGGAAAAATAAGGATTAAAGACCAATTGGGGAATGTAGCAAGAAGCCAGTGCTAAACATACAAATTCAGCCAGCAAAAAATCAGATTATTTGGTGAAGATTTCAGTGTTTTCAACTTTTAGATGCAGCATCTTTTGAACTAAAATTTGCTTTTTAAGAGTGAAACTTATAAGTGCGTTGCCACCTAATCTTGAGACTGTTACTCATAAACAGGATTTTCACAGTAGAGAGTTGCAAATAACTAAGTATCTCCAAGCAAGAATTACCGTTTTAAAGGGGGGAATTCCTTCTCTTCCCTTGGGAGTTTGATGACAACAGATCTGTTGAATCCAAAAAGAGAGGTGTGGTTGTGAGGGATAAATGTAAAGATTTTTCAAACTGAAGAAAAAGAATCAATGATTGTCACAGAAAACAATGGTTCTCTGCTTCTCAATAAGAAACTTTTCTTTTTCTCCATCTTCTGCTTATAAAAAGGTGTGGGATCTCCAACATGTCCTTGATAAACCCAGACGTTCCCTCTCAGAATTAAAGATGGAATGAATCCAAGCTTAATACACCCATTTAGTCATGACTGTGCCACTCACCAATAATTTTACAAAAATCAATCCCACCCATTTTTTGAGGTTGAATATATTATATTAAATCCTGGCTGCAGTAATGTGGTCTCTGAGTTACAGTGTTCAAAGAAATGCTGTCTCTTCACTAAAGCAGCATATTGAGAGTTTGGAGAAGTTTACTGGCTTTGAAATATTGGGAAAATAAATGAATATAAGGATCTCTAGAAAAATATTTTAGCTTACCACAATCAAACAAATTATTAGAATAATAATCACCATCGTCATTGCCACTGAAACAGCCAACCACCAATTGAAGCCATTCCAATATTGTCGAATTCCCTGCTTTGGTATCTGCAAAGAGAAGTAAAGTGAAAGATTTTTGGGGAAAGACGGTAGTTAACCAAATCTTGTAATACTACTATTAGTGCACTTGTTACGATTATTTATGTAGGTTGCTTTTACCTCAGAAGGTTTCTCCATTTTTCTGGAGCTTGCCATAGTCATATTGGTTTCATTTTTAGTCAGTAACAAGTCAGATTTTACCAGAGCAGATGATTCCTGGATGGGTTTTCTCTTATCGGGGAGTTTCATTACACGCCTTATTCTAGAGATGAGAAAATCACAAGACGTCTTGGTAGTCGGTTCTCTGCAGTTCACTTTCTTCACACGGATCAAGTGGACAATTAGGTTCCTCCTAGGCTCATTAAGGATGAGGTGTGCCAACTGTTTTTGTACCTCAGCTTTAAAGACATCGCCCTGAAGAAAAAATTTATCAGTGCTTGACAAAAAGCCAGATAAAAAGGGATCAGAGGTGGTTTGTTCCTGATACTCCCAATGCGCTTCATTGGACAATGTTTTATCAGGCAACAATTTGTTCAAAATTTCAGACTCCTCAGTATTAATTCTGGAGTTGCTTCTTCCAATTATTAAATGTCCAAGAAGGTTTGCCTTTCTCAACTCCTGAGACGCAAGTTCCTTCTCTAAAATGTTCTCTGCAATTTGTTCATTCTGAGTAGTTTTCTCTTTCACCTGCTCGCTGGTTACAAGGTGTTTTACATGGCTGGGCCTTGATGATCTGCTGTCAGATTTCAGAATAAAGACCAGTTTATTAGGCTTTTCCCCACCACCACCACCCATTACAAAAGAAGGAATCAAAGGAGGCAGCTGAGTTGGAAGGTGTAAAATGGAGCGTTTCTGTAAGGAGTGAGTGGATGGTTGAGGAAACCTTTTCCCTTGCTCACCTACAGCTTTTCCAATAATTTTTGCACATCTTGAGCTTTTTGTTAGCAACTGCACAAAAAAGTCCTTTTCCTTTAGGTGTTTTCCAAGCTGATGATCATTGTTTATCATTTTTTCATTGATCCTTAAACATTCCAGTAGGCCTTGAATCCCCAGGACGATGTGACCAGAAGCTTCTGAAATTCTTGTAGGTAAGTCCTTTTGAATCCCCAATTCATCAGTTTTCTCTTTGTTAACTTTTATTATTTCTTTGAGAGGCATCTTCGGCCACCTCTTAACCTTCAGAGCTCCTAAAATTTCTCTTGTCACTTCCTCCTGCATCTCCAATTCATCGGTTTTTTCTTTGTTTTCCCTTATTTTGTCTTTAAGAGTCACCTGTGGCCCCGGATTAGCATTTAGAGCTTCTGACATTTCTGTAGCCATTTTCTTTGGAATCATCAGCTGATTCGTTTTCTCTTTGTTTCCTCTTATTATGTCTTTGAGAGTCACTTTCTGCCACCTCTTAATATTCAGAGCTCCCGAAATTTCTCTAGTCATTTCCTTTGGAATCAGCAACTGATCATTTTTCTCTTTGTTTCCTCTTATTATTTCTTTGAGAGTCACCTTTGGCCTCTTATTAATCTTCAGAGCTCCTAAAATTTTTCTAGTCATTTCCTTCTGCATCTCCATCTCATTAGGTTTCTCTTTGTTTCCTCTTATTTTTTCATTGATAGTCACCTTATTAACCTTCTGAGCTTGTGAAAGTTCAGTAGGCACATCTTTTTGAATCCCCAATTCATGAATTATCTTGTGGTTTTGTCTCATTTTTTCTCTGAGAATAACCCTCCGTCCCATATTCACCCTCAGAGCTTCCAAAGTTTTTGTAGTTAAATCCTTTTGGTGTTTCAATTCTTGAGTCTCTTCCTTTTTTGTTATTTTTGCTTTGGGAGCCACTTGTAGGACATTGGATGATTTGTACAGATTTCCATGAGATCCTGTTTCATCTAAATATTCATGAGGATTTGATTTAGTTAATCTACTCCATAATTTTAAAATTGATGATGTAAGAAATTCAATGGAATGATCAAGCATCTCCCAAATATGAACATTGTCATAACTGGGATAATTGGTATTCCTTTCGCAATTTATGTTTGAGGCTGGGCATGGAAGTATGAATCCATCCAACCTTTCAAAAAATATCAGAATTCCAACCAGGAAAATTTGGGTCGGAAAGGGGACAGCACATCTCATGATGCCCATCCTTCCTGCTCCTTTTACCCAAATGAAGGATGCCTTGGAATATTGCAGCCAACAACTGAGTTGATTTTATGCGGTTACCAAGCAACCACCTATTATTCCATATGGAGGCTGCAGAATAATGCCACTGCTGTTTAGTTTATCATGATTCGTGACATCATAGAATTGCCAAAAACCATGACAACAATATAGGTAGTGGCCTCCTTTATAGCTAATGAGTTGATTTTATGAGATCACTCAGATATTTGGGATTAATGTTTTTGGGTCAGAGTCACAGTAAGGAATACCACCTGCTTCAACTGGAAAATCAGATTGTGAGGCCTGGCTCTCATTCTCCAGCTACTAAAATAAATTATTGCACATTATTATAGCTAGAAAGAAGCGGGATAAGCAGTTGAGGAAGGAAAGTAGTAGGACTTTAACTTATATACCTCCCCGTAGTGCTTTACAGCATTCTCTGGGCAGTTTACAATGTCAGCATATTGCCCTTAATAGTCTGGGTCCTCATTTTACCAACCTCAAAAAGATGGAAAGCTGAGGCAACTTTTAGCCGTTCATGATCAAATTCCAACTGTGGACAGAGATAGCCTGCGACAGTGCATATAAGATAATCATCCACGGAAGAAAGAGCAGAGAAATTCCTATGAAACACCCAGTTGTCTTCCCTCACCCAAAGTTCATTTATTGTATTTGTGTCTCATTGCAAGCGACCCAAATCCTGGGAGTTTATATGATGAGTACCATCTGTGGGATAGTTTACAATACTAATGGTAAATCTAAAAACATAAAATCTACCTTGAGAATATTGAAAATGACAACTCGGGGGTGGGGGGGAGAAGCAGTAACAGCAAAAGTGACTCTGAAATAGTTAAAATGTTTTGCAGAAGAGCTTGATCTTTTACATCTGCCTGAGTACAATCTGGGACATCAGCCTGATTTCCAAAGGAAGACTTTTCCAAAAAACAGAAGAAATCCCTCCTGGCTTGCTTCCCATTTATCACACTTGGGGATGATGAAGACTAGGGATACTTGTGGGGAGGAAGGATGATGATGATGATGGTATCTGCATTTAACTGCCATGGTAAACGGAAACATCCTTGTATCAAATGTCCTAACAAGTAAATTGATTGCACGCTAGGAAATTAAGTTAATTTCTAATATAGTTTATGTAATGACATATACAGTTACAATGAAATATATATTTTATCCAATATAATTTATAATATCTTCAGTACTTGAGGATTGGGACATACTGTGTTTTTATGGTTGATTTGTGGACTTTGTTTCATGAACAAAGCAGGGGTGAAATGTAAAATTTGTTACTATCGGTTCTGTGGGTGTGGTTTGGTGGTGGTGGGTTAATGTGACTGGGTGGACGTAGCCAACTTTTTCTTTTTTTAACTTTTCAAAGCATTTTTTCTAATGCTTTGAAAAGCCTCTGCCGATCAGGCTGGGAGTTGCCAGAGACTTTTAAAAGCATTTTTTTACCACCTCTTCAGCCAAGAGGCTCCAGAAAAAAATGCTTTGAAAAGCCCTTTATGATCCCAGCTGAGCTGCTTGATCATCAGAGGGTTTTTGTTTTTTACTTTTAAAAGCATTTTTTCTTCGGAAGAAGTTGTAGAAAAAATGCTTTTAAAAGTAAAAACAAAGCCTCTGATGATCATGCGGCTCAACTGGGCATGGGGGGCGGGGTGGGGCGCAGGGATTTTTGCTACCAGTTCTCTGAACCACCTGCCGCCATCGCTACTGGATCGGGTGATACGGTCTGAACCGGGATCATTTCATCCTTGATAAGAAGAATAGTGAGCCTGTAGTTGCATTATATTGACCCTCTGAACTGCATTCCACCGTGATCCATGGATGGAGGTAAAACTATGGCTAGGGGACAGAATCAGGGGTGGTTCTAATTTTTTTTTTACTATCGGTTCGGTAGGCATGGCTTATTTTGTGGGCATGGCTTGGAGGGGAAATGTGACTGGGTGGGCGTGGCCAACTTTTTTTTTTTTTACTTTTAAAAGCATTTTTTCTGCAACCTTAAGAGGTTGCAGAAAACAATGGTTTTAGAAGCTTCTCCTGAGCAGACAAATCTGCTTGGATCGCCAGAAGCTTTTAAAGGGATTTTTTCCCCCTACAACCTCCTCGGCTTGAGGAGGTTGCAGGAAAACATGCTTTTAGAAGTTTCTTACAGTCAGGAAAATTTGCTTGGATCACCAGAAGCTTTTAAAGGGATTTTTTTTCCTACAATGTCCTCAGCCTAGTCTAACACAACACACACATACATATCCAAGAGACCCTCTCCCCAGGCGAGAGAGACCCAACCCTGACAGAGACAAGACAGGCAGGGAAGCCAGCAGCACAAACATTTGGGCGACCTGTCCTTTTTTAGGGGGGGCGGGGATCTTTGCAAAGAAAATGATCGCAGAAAAGGAAGGTTAAAAGATGACTCCACTGCAAATCCAGGGGCATCCCCTGGAAGTCCCAGTCATCGGAGATCCTGGCTCCCCACCCCAAACAAGCCAATCCACAGGCTCGGATTCCCGCCCACCCCCCTCTCCCCACAAGCCACACAAAATGCGTGTGGAGCATCTAATCCCCAACCCTCGCCTGGTTTTGTAAAAGCCCAGTTGGATAGGATACCCATCCCGTGCGCCCACCCGCCCCACTCCCTCCATCAGTTCCCTGGCGGCATAGGCGCAGCAGCCTCGGCTGGGAAAAGGAGGCATGGGCCATGAGGCCGCTTTGCAAATGCACACCTGTCAGCTTTTGAAGTCGTCTCGAATAAATTGCATTTATAACAAAATCTGTGAAAAAAATCTCTAATTTATTAAGCACGGACATTCTAGCTTCGACTCATTGCAGCTAACTCTGGCTTCCTCAGCCAAGACCCTCCTTTTCCTCTCCCCACTCCTCTGCACTCATTGGCCATCTTCCCCGTCACTCTGCCTCTTATCTACTGCTCCCACTCAAAGGAATTTCCCCCCTCCCATCCCATCTCCTAGGTGATATTCTCTCCAGGGAAATAAGTAGGTGAAAAGTCATATGTCTCTTTCCAGATGCCTCCACTTCTCCTTCTTATGTCAGCATTGGAGTAAGTGCAGCATGAAATGCTGACATTTGGCCCCTCCCCCTTCATTTCTCCAGAGTGGCCTATGTAAGACAAGCAACAAGTTAAGTATCGTTACCCCATCTGGGGGGGGGGTGTCCCACCCCCTCCTGCCTTGCCCGGATGATCTGCATGGAATTTAGCTATAAGGCGGTCAGCCTGGATGTTTCTGCTTTTCACCCAGGAAGCCTCTGACAAGGGGTAACCCTTCCACTTAAGTATTGGAGGTGTCCCCTGTGCCACCTTTAATAGAGAATTTGCTGTACCTCATAGTGAGTGTGGCCCCCAATGACCAGGGGCTCGGGGAGGTCACATGGCACCAGCCATAAAGTTGACCCCACCACAGGTTTCAGGAAGCTACTGTGGAAAACGGGGTGTATTCTCCCTTGTAGTCGGGGCAGCTGCAGTTGTACTGTAACCGGGTTGATTACTTTTACTATAGGGAACGGTCCTATAAATTTCGGGCCCAGTTTCCTGCTTGGGAGTCTGAGTCTCAAATACTTGGTGGAGAGGTAGACCTTCTCTCCCATTCGGAATGGTCTTTGGGAAGTTCGGTGCTTATCTGCTTGTTTCTTATAGGATTGAGCTGCCTTGGCTAATGCCTTCTTGACGTTCTCCCAAGTTTCTTTCAACATTTCCATTCAACTGGCCAAACTTCCTGAAGAAGGGGGCTCTCCTGGGTACTCTGGTATGGGGACAAAATCCATACCGCTCACTATCTTAAATGGGGTTAGTCCTGTGCTACTGTGGACAGCATTATTATACGTGACCTCTGCAAAAGATAGGAGGTCCGCCCAGTTAGACTGTTGGTAGTCGACGTAGCACCTCAGGTACTGCTCTATCATGGCATTCAGTCTCTCTGCCCCCTCCCCCCCCCACTGGTACTTGGGTGAAATGCTGAGCTGAGGCCTTGAGATGATCCTATGGATCGTAGGAATTGCCTCCAGAATTTTGCTGTGAACTGGACACCTTGATCAGAGATTATTCTTCTGGGTACTCCATGCAGGTGGTAGATGTGTTTCAGGAACAGTTTGGACAATTGGTGGGCTGAGGGTAGCTCGCTGCAGGGTATGAAATGTGCCTATTTGGAGAATAAGTCTGTTACAGTCCAGATCATTGTTTCCACCACTCCTCGGCAGTTCTACTATGAAGTCCATTGCAATCTCCTCCCATGGTCTTGTCGGTTCAGCTACTGGCTGCAGTAGCCTGGGAGGTCGTCCTGCTTGGGTTTTCATCGTGGCACAGATGGTACAACTTTTTACATAACTGTCTACATCTTTTCTCATGTGGGGCCACCAGAACTGTCTTCATATTAGGTGTAGAGTCTTTAGGAAACCGAAATGCCCTGCTGGTTTAACGTCATGGCTCCTCTTGAGGATCAGGGTGCGTAGAGTCTCTGGGACATAGAATTTTGTCCCCTTCCATGCTAGGTCATCCCTTTTTGTCAGGAGATGTTGATTATCTCGAAACTAGGGGTCTGCTAATGTTTCTGTTTTGAGTCTTGTTAAGTCACTTGCTGATTGGCCATGCTGGTTGTGACATTGCCATCTGGTGACTGCTTGACCCCTCCTTAGGCAGAGGGGATTGATGGCATTCACCATCTGCTCCTGCTCACTGTTGTATTGGGGCATTGGGAGAGGGCATCGGCCAGAAAGTTCTTCCCTCCTGGGATGTGCTTTAGCTTGAAGTTGAAACAATTGAAGTATTGCGCCCACCGGACTTGTCTGGGCGACAACTTCCGTGGGATCCTGAGGGTTTCAGATTCTGATGGTCAGTCCAAACTTCGAATGGTCTCTGGCCTCCTTCTAGCAGGTGTCGTCAGGTTAACAGCGCCCATCTCACTGTGAATGCTTCCTTTTCCCACACCACCCATCATCTCTCTGTGTCGGTGAGTTTGAGGGATGTGTAGACACAAAGTTGTAAACTTCCTTGCTGTTCTTTTGGAGTAGCACAGCCCCCATTGCCACATTGCTGGCATCTGCCTGGATGATGAAGGATTGTTCAGGGTCAGGATGCTTTAAAATCGGTTCTTTTGCAAACATTTCTTTTAGTGTTTCGAATGCCTGTTGGCAGGCCAGGTCCCACTGTAGAGGGTTTTGTTGCTGGACTGTTTTTAGGAGGTCTGTGTCTAACCTCTGTGTTAGAGGTTTGGCAATTCTTCCAAAGGAGGGGATGAATTGTCTAGAGAAGTTCGCAAACCCCAGGAAGCTTTGCAGTTGTCTGCGGGTGCGACGGGGTTGCCAGTTTAGGACTGATTGTACTTTGTTGCGTGCACAATGATGCGCATGGGTACAGGCAATGATTGTGTCTCATAAGTCCTGGCAATGCACACTTTTTTCCAACGACCAATAGTCAAGGTGCCCAAAGAAGTTGGCTGAAAAGAGACAAAGAGAGCCTCAGGTTTCCTGATGGGCATGTCCTCTTAATGTAGATCCTAAGGACCCTCCTTACATCCAAGATATGCCATTTCTTCTCCACAGCATGGGATGGCCTTGGACAGAAGTTTGGCAATATAACCTCCTGGGCTCTATGGAATGAGGAGTTGACCTTGGGGATGAAGGAGGAATCAAGCCTCAAGATCATCTTATCCAGAATGCAGAGGTCTGCTCTGAGGGATAGGGCTGCCATCTTGGATATGCGTCATGCAGAAGTAACAGCAACCAGAAAGGCTACTTTAAGAGTCAAATAGTTGAGGCTCATTGCAAGGTATTTTTCTTTTCTTTTTTCCCCTTTGGCACATATTACAAGAAAAAAATTCACAAAGCAACATGAGGAGGAGGAGGATGCATTTAATCATGTCCAACTCTTGACAATTCTATGGAACAGGTCTCGCCACATCTTCCTATCTTGCACTACTTTCTTGAGTTTTGGTCTGCTCTGGTTGATGTCAGACTTTGATAGTGTCCAGCCACCATGTTCTTTGACAGTCTGGCTTCCTTTTACCACTGACTCTTCCAAATGTAATCACATTGTCCAGTGAATTCCCCTGCATGACATGAGTCAAGTAAAACTAGAGAGAGAATCATGACTCCTGTTCCTCAAGGCAACTGGTTGGCTTACAGGATCCAGAAGAAATGGTGAGAAGCAGGGAAAAGTGGCAAATTCAGGAGGAATGGCTGGGAAGCTGCCATCTTTATCCATAGTACTGTCAATATGGAATGATTATCCTTCCTGGCTTAAAACTCAATGTGTTATGTTGTTACTGTTTTGAGCGGGAGATTCAAACTTAGGGGATGTTTGTGATTGGTTGACAGCCAGCACTGAAATGTATATAAAGAGTGCTGCTGCCTGTATACTTTGCTGAAGTCTCACCATGTAATAAAGAGCTGTTGTCACTATCCTGCCTGTGCTGCTCGTTATTGCCCAGCCACTTCATTTGGCGACGAAGGTGGGATAGCACACAGGAGGATTACCAAAAAGAGCTAACGATTAAACACGGTGCCCACCGGGACCATAGACTTCAGCCATGGCCGCGTACGTTCCGCCTACTCCATTTGATCCAGCCCAAGAAAAGTGGGGCTCCTACATGATTCGTTTTGAATGCTCTCTCAAAGCCAGCGACATGCAAGGGCTATCTGCAAATGGCAAACGAGCCTTGTTCCTCAGCCACTGCGGGCCGGACATGTTTGAAATGGCTGAATCGCTGTGTGAGCCGACCCCAGTGCAGATGGTCCCTTGGGACACACTCCAAGCAAACCTCAGGGCACACTACGCCCCTGCACCTTCCAAGTTCGTCCAGCTCTACCAATTAAGACAGCGGGTGCAGAAGGAGGAAGAACCGGTAACAGCGTATGTGGCAGCGCTTCGAAGAGCCGCAACACACTGTGACTACTGCAACCTGGATGATGTGCTGCTGGAACAGTTAATATGTGGCATTTGAGACAGCCGGCTTCAGAGGCGGCTGCTCGCGAAGCCTGGGTTGATTCTCGCCGGTGCCCTAGACGAGGCTTCAACGAAGGGGTTGAAAACTCTACAGCATCCTCAGCCCGAGAAGAGTGGTCCTAAAGCGGTTCCAGTTCACCGCGAGGAGGGTCGGACCAGCTCAGAAGAAGAATCGGACGAAGACATCTTCCGAACCAAAGAAAGAAAGGGTGAGCCCAGCCGCTGCCGGGAGAGCTGCCTGAGTTGAGGTGGCCAACATGAAAGACAAGCCTGCAAATATCGCGACACCATATGCAGGCGTTGCGAGAAGAAAGGTCACTTAGCCCAAGTGTGCCAAGCTCAGCTTCCGCGTTCTTCTAAACCACGTGACCAAGTCAGCCAATCAGAGCCGCCGCGTTCAAAGTGGCCAATCCAGGACAAGGGCGCCGAAAAGCGGTGCGAAATTCAAACATACAGCACGAGAGTCGGCAAAGCCAGCATGACCATGGAAGAAAAAGTCTTCACTACCGTTAAGATCAACAGAAAACCTTGCAGCATGGAGATCGACACCGGGTCTGGCTCTCCATTATGTAATGAGCTACACTAAAGTCCCTGTTGCGAAACTACAAAAAGAGTCAACTGTCGAGGCAACGAGTCCGCCTGCTAGACTACCAGGGGAACCGAGTTCCAGTCGAAGGCGTCAACACCTTCACCATCTCCTACGGCAGCTTCGAGGAGAAACTGCCGCTAACCATCGTTAGCAAGCCGCTACCAAGCCTTCTGGGCCTACGCTGGTTTTGAGCCCTTGGCATGGGCTTTACGGGGGTTCCACAGCCTCAGCAGAGCGTCTCTCAAAGAACAATTCCTGCACGACTTCCGAGACGTGTTCGAGGACAGCCTTGGCAAGTACGTGGGGACCCCAATTTCATTTAATTTGGACCCAGGGGTAGCTCCAATTAGGCTCAAGGCAAGGCGAGTCCCTTTTGCCTTAAAACCCAAAATCGATGCCGAATTAGATAAGCTAATTAGGCAAGGCATCCTAGTACCCATGCTAAATGGGAAACCCCAATAGTGACCCCGATTAAGGCAGACGGGTCTATCAGGATATGCGCTGACTACAAATGTTCAATTAACCAGGCGTTACAACAAAGCGCATATCCTGTCCCAGTTGTTTACCATCTACTTCATTCCCTTGGTTCAGGAAAAATATTCGCCAAATTAGACCTTGTGCAAGCTTACCAGCAGCTGCCGGTAGACAACGCCACGGCAGAAGCGCAAACCATTGTGACACACAGAGGGGCATTTAAATGTACCCGATTGCAATTTGGGGTCAGCATCGCCCTGGGATTGTTTCAAAGCACAATGGAGCGCCTGTTACAAGGTCTCCCCGGAGTCGTCCCTTACTTTGACGATGTGCTAATTAGTGGCCAAAACGAAAAGCAACTGGCAGAAAGAATCAAGTTAACCCTGTCGAGGTTCCGAGAGGCCGGCCTCAAACTCAAATGGTCAAAATGTAAGATTGGGGTTCCCTCAGTCGAATTCTTAGGGTATAAAATTGATGGGTAAGGAATCCACCCCACGGAAAGCAAGATGAGGGCCATCAAGAGCGCTCCTACACCCAAGTCCAAGACTGAGCTGCCGGCCTTTCTAGGCCTTCTTAATTTCTATACCATGTTTCTAAAGGATAAGGCAACAGTTGCCAAGCCATTTCATAGACTCTTAGGCAAGAACATCCTTTGGATTTGGGGCAAAGCAGAAGCGGCAGCATTTAACGCTGTAAAGAGACTCCTTTCCGAGGACAGTTTTCTAATACAGTACAGCTCTGAACTGCCATTTGTCTTAGTCTGCGATGCCTCTCGGTTTGGCGTTGGCGCCATGCTTAGCCATAGACTGCCGAATGGCCTAGAGGCGCCCATTGCGTACTACTCCTGGACTCTGTCATGCGCAGAAGGCAACTATAGTCAGCTTGACAGGGAGGCTTTAGCTGCCATTGCTGGCGTTAAAAAATTCCATGAGTACTTGTTTGGTCGATCGTTTGACTTAGTTACCGACCACCAGCCACTACTGGGCCTTCTTGCCGGCGACAGGCCCACCTCTGTCGTACTCTCTCCACGAATGACTTGGTGGTCAATTTTTTTGGCCGCATACTCGTACAGACTCATTCACCAACCCGGAAAAGCCATGGGCCATGCGGACCCCCTTAGCATGTGCCCCCTGCCTGACATTTTAGACAACCCGACCCCTGAAGCCCCAATCCTTTTGCTGGACTCTGTGTCCCCAGGGCCTCTATCTTCAGCCGAGGTGGCCAAGGCTTCTAAACAGGACACTACTATTTGAACTGTGATGGGCTGGGTTTTGTGTGGTTGGCCTACAAAAACTGACTCTGCTGTGTTCCAACCGTTTTGTACTAAATGCAATGAATTATCTATGTTGGGGGGTTGCTTATTGTGGGGAGATCGTGTTGTTGTACCTGATAGCCTAAGACGTAGAGTGTTAGAGATGTTGCATGTGGGTCACCCGGCATGGTGAGGATGAAGGGTCTTGCCCGAAGCTATGTGTGGTGGCCGCACATGGACCAAGACATTTCTGAGTGGGAAATGCAGGCCCTACCAGGAGTCCCATCCAGACCCCCTGGTTGCCCCTGCTAGTGAATGGGAAAAACCTAAGGGCCCGTGGGGACGACTCCACATAGACTTTGCTGGACCGTTTCACGGTCAGTCTTTCTTAATAGTGGTCGATGCGTTCTCCAAGTGGTTGGAGGCTAGTCTCATGCCATCGACCATTTCAGAGGCGGTCATTAAAGTCCTCCGCCGCCTATTTGCCACACAGGGCCTTCCCGACACCTTAGTATCTGACAATGGGCCATATTCACCTCTTTCCAGTTCAAAAGCTACCTTGCCGAACTGGGCATCAGGCATGCCCTGTCGGCCCCCTTTCATCCAGCCTCGAATGGTCAGGCTGAACGATTCGTTCGGACCGCCAAGGAGGCCTTGTCCCACTTAGAATCTGGCGACTGGCAAGCCAAGCTAGACCAATTCCTAGCTGTACAACACACCATCCCATGCACGGCCACAGGTCACAGTCCGACTGAGCTATTGATGGGCCGCAAACTCAGATGTGAGCTCGATCGGTTGCATCCTAACTATTTGGCCGATACCTTCAAGGGGAAAGAGGGAGGACTATGACAATTTCCAATTGGCACAACCGTTTTTGCAAGGAACTATTCAACCGGTCCCTTATGGGAATAGTCACTGGGATGTCAGGCCCAAAATCATACACGATCGATATCGGCCAGGGTAGAATTTGGAGGCGACACATCAACCAATTAAGCAAACGAATGGTCGGTGAAAACTCAGAACTCAAGTCTAAACCTAATCCTAACTCCAGAGCCCTTTTGATACAGCTATCTCAACCCCAAGTGAGCCGGAATACTTATCTGGCAAACCAGAGTTCCAGCGCTGCCCCAGCAAGCCACTCCTCCCAGTCGGGAAAAATCACACCTCTGAAGGGTTCCAGGAGGTTCCATTGGTGGAGCCAGGAGAGACGGGAAGTCCCTCTGACCGGCTCAACGCCCCGCCTGCAACTGAACTGCACAGGTCGACTAGGACTAGGGCACGCCCAGGTCACCTGCGCGACTTCATTTGTAAATATGTAAATAATAGTGATAAAATGCATTCTGGGAGGGGAGAGGTGTTATGTTGTTACTGTTTTGAGCGGGAGATTCAAACTTAGGGGATGTTTGTGATTGGTTGACAGCCAGCACTGAAGTGTATATAAAGAGTGCTGCTGCCTGTATACTTTGCTGAAGTCTCACCATGTAATAAAGAGCTGTTGTCACTATCCTGCCTGTGCTGCTCGTTATTGCCCAGCCACTTCACAATGAGTGACTTTAAAACAGGAAAGGTACATTTAGATGGATGACTAGAGATTTCAGTTATGAAGTCAAAGCCAACCTATGTTAAACACTGCAACTCAATTTGAAGCTTATTCAGAAGAAAACCTCTTTTAGTTTAATATACTCCCAAAATAACAGGATTATATATATATTTTAAATTATTTATTTAAATAAATTTAAGTAACCATCAAATTCACACATAAGTGATTCTAGGCAGCTTACAAATTTTTAAAAACCCATCATTTGGATATACTTTAATTTGGAGGAGGATAATGATGATTAAATTCAGGCTTGCTTGAGCCACATCTGTAATACGTATGGGAATGTGGAGCCATATTTTTCATATCCAATAAAAAATTGAATGTAGCCATATCACCAGTGGTTACTTCTGCATTTACATATCTGTTTTTCAGGTGTATCTTCCTTCTGTCTATGAAGAAATGTCCTTAAACAATTAAAAAGAAAAATAGTGAGATCTTGGAATGGATAAAGCCCTTTTGACAACATTCAAACCAAATATGGCAATCATTTCTGTACATTTCTGTCATGTTTAGCCCCTTATTCAGTTGAGCTTCTGAAATTTCTCTAGTTACTTCCTCCTGCATCTTGAGTTTGCTCTTTGTTTCCTCTTATTTTTTCTTTAAGAGTCACCTTCGGCCCCATATTAGCCTTTAGAGCTTCTGAAATTTCTATAGCCATTTCCTTTGGAATCACCAACTGATCAGTTTTTTCTTATTTTGTCTTTAAGAGTCACTTTTGGCCCCTTATTAAGCTTCAGAGCTCCTGAAATTTTTCTAGTCATTTCCATCTGCATCTCCAAGTCTTGCGTTTTCTCTTTGTTTCCTCTTATTTTTTCTTTAAGAGTCATCTTCGGCCCCATATTAGCCTTTAGAGCTTGTGAAATTGCTGTAGCCATTTCCTTTGGAATCACCAACTGATCAGTTTTCTCTTTGTTTTCTCTTATTTTATCTTTATCTTTATCTTTTATTAGATTTATATACCACCCTTCTCCTTACGGACTCAGGGCGGTGAACTGCCAGAAGTAAAAACAATTGTACAGAAAAGTTAAAATAATTTTAAAAGTAACTAAACAATGTTTGGCCCATAATTTAAAACATTTCAATTAAAATCGATATCAAACTTTAAAATTATCTTAGAATCAGGCCAGCCCGACTAACTGAAAGAAGTAAGTTTTTAGGGCCCGACGAAAAATCCGGAGGTCTGAGATCGTTCATAACTCTGGGTAGGAGCTACCACAGAGAAGGCTTCACCCCTGGGGGTCGCCAGCCGGCATTGTCTGGCTGACGGCATCCTGAGGAGGCCCTCTCTGTGGGAGTGAACTGGCCGGTGGGAGGCAATTGGTGGCCGAAGGCGGTCCGTAAGTACCCCAGTCCTAAGCCACGGAGTGCTTTAAAGGTAGTCACCAACACCTTGAAGCGCACCCGGAAGTCCACCGAAAGCCAATGCAGCTCGTGCAGGAGAGGTGTCACATGGGAGCGCCCGATCCCCCGTGCGGCCACATTTTGCACCAGTTGGAGCCTCCAGGTGCACCCCAAGGGGAGCCCCATGTAGAGAGTGTTACAATAGTCCAGACGAGAAGTGACGAATCCTTGAGTGACTATGCGTAGAGTCCCGATCTAGAAAGGGGCGCAACTGGCGTATCAGGCGGACCTGATAAAAAGCCCCCCTGGCCACAGCTGTCGTATGCTCTTCTAAAGACAGCCATGCATCCAGGAGGACGCCCAAGTTGCGGACCCTTTCCGGGGGGGGCAATGATTCGCCCCCAATAACCAGCGATGGCGCCAGCTGGCTATACCGGAACATCGGCAGCCTCAGTCACTTGGTCTTGGAGGGGTTGAGTCGAAGCCTGTTTCTCCCCATCCAGACCCGCATGGCCTCCAGGCACTGCGACATCACTTCCAAGGCATCGTTGGGATAGTCTGGGGTGGAGATGTACAGCTGAGTACCATCAGCGTACTGATGGAACTCCACCCCAAAACCATGGATGATCTCACCCAGCGGCTTCACATAAATGTTGAACAAGAGGGGCAAGAGGACCGACCCTTGTGGCACCCCAGAAACAAGGCGCCTCGGGGTCGACCGCTGCCCCCGTCAACACAGATTGCGACCGGTCGGAGAGATAGAAGAACCAGTGCAAAACGGTGCCTCCCACCTCCAGTCCCTCCAACTGGCACAACCTGATACTATGGCTGATGGTATCAAAAGCTGCCGAGAGATCTAACAAGACCAAGATAGAGGAATAACCCCTATCCCGAGCCCTCCAGAGATCATCCACCAACGCAACCAATGCCGTTTCCGTGCTGTACCCAGACCTGAAACTGGACTGGAGTGGGTCTAAATAGACAGCTTCATTTAGGTATTGGGGAAGCTGCCATGCCATCACACTCTCAACAACCTTCGCAATAAAGCAAAGGTTGGAGACTGGATGGTAGTTAGCCAAAACAGCTGGATCCAGAGAAGGCTTCTTGAGGAGGGGCCTCACCACCGCCTTTTTCAAGGCAGCCGGCAGGACACCCTCACTCAGAGAAGCGTTGATAATCCTCTGGAGCCAGCCTCGTGTAACCTCCCGGGAAGCCAGCACCAACCAGGAGGGACATGGGTCCAATAAACATGTGGTCGCGTTCAGCCATCCCAAGTCCACATCCTCAGGAGCCACAGGATCGAACTCCTCCCAGATAACACTCTCAAGACCTGCCTCAGTCATCTCGTCTGAAATAACCCAGTCAGCGGCCAAGTCTTCCCGAATCTGAGTTATTTTATCATACAGATATTGTACAAAGTCCTCAGCTCAACCCTGCAAGGGTCATCCCATGCTCCCAGATGGAGGAGGGAACGGGTCACCCTAAACAGGGCGGCTGGGCAATTATCTGATGACGCAATAAGGGCGGCAAAATAGTTAGATTTTGCCGCCTTTATCGCCACTAGGTAGGTCTTAATATGAGACCTTACCAGTGTCAAGTCAGATTCGGACTGGCTGGCCCTCCAACCGCTCTCTAGGCGTCTTTTCTGGCGCTTCATCTCCTCGGAGAACCAAGGAGCTAAGTGAGTTCAGCGCCAGGTCAGAGGCCGCAAAGGCACGACACGGTCCAAGGCCCCGGCGGCCGCACTATCCCAGGCAGCCACCAGGTCCTCAGCCGAGTCATGAACCAGTCTCAGGAAATGGCCCAAGCTCCATCTGGAACCTATCAGCATCCTTCAGGCGCCTGGGATGGAACCACCTGGTCAGTTCCGCCTCCCTGCGACAGGGTGCGGCGGTCAGAAAGTCAAGTCAAAGGAGCGAGTGGTCAGACCATGACAAGGATTCAATGCCTATATCCCCTATATCAAGGCCATTCAACCACTGACCAGAGATAAAAACTAAGTCCAGAGTGTGTCCATCTATGTGAGTAGGGCCATGAAGTACTTTAGTCAGGTCCATGGCCGTCATGGAAGCATTGAACTCCTGAGCTACCTCAGACATTTCACTGATAGACGGCAGGTTAAAATCTCCCATGACCAAAAGTCTAGGGGTATCAACCGCCACCTCAGCTATAACGTTGAGGAGCTTGGGCAGGGTCATTGCCACGTGGAAGGGAGCCAGGTACGTGACCAACAAACCTATCTGCACCCCACGACCCCACTTCAAAAAAGGGACTCACATCTGGCTATCTGAGGTACAGTGGCCTCCCTCGGATCAAGACCTTCCTTTATAATGACTGCTACCCCCCCCCGCCCCTGCCCTGTGCTCTTGGCTGACGAAATGCACGGAAGCCTGGTGGGCACATCTCCACAAGAGGAACCCCCCCTTCATGGCCCAACCAGGTTTCCGTAATACCGGCCAGGTCCGCTCCCCACTCTTGAAGAAGGTCACAAATGAGGGGGGGTCTTATTTACTATGGACCTAGCATTACATAACAGGAGCCAGAGACTTGGGCCCTGAGACTCTGAACAACTTGGGGAATAGGAAGAGCTAAGGGGACCGGGGCACACAATCGCTCAAAGATAGTAGTGCATGCCTCCACCACACAATGCGGCCCCCTGCTCCCACCATATCTGCCCCTCCCACTCAGTGTATTAATAGAGTAGCCCTCAACGGAGGGCACTCTAAAAGCCCTCTTACCTCCAGAGTCTACACCCCCCGTGGCACCATATACTGCCGGACCAGTCCCTGTCCCCCGTAGGTTTTCTCCCAAACCCACATAACCTTCCCACCCCCCAAAACCCCTTAAAAGTCTATTTAAAAATGACCTTAAAAAACCCCTCAATCCCCTTTTTGCGACATGCCATCTCTCGGGGTCCCAAAATCCATCATTAAGGTGCGCGCTCGATAACATAGAGGGCCAAGCCTGCGAGAGGGGGGAATCTCGCAGCACAAGAAGCGTAGACCTAGAATACACCCGAAACGCTGGAATGGTAATACAGATATGGTCTAGACATGGCTTGGGGTCCAGAAAGATAGTCTTAAACGTCCAGGAAACAAGGTTAAAGTTATTCGGAAGAATCACCCTACCCTCTAACGGTAGTGGGTATGAGTCCTCACGTTCTGTCCAACTGAGGGAATGTCCAGACCACCCTCTCACAGTGGTCGGTCATACTGGTCAAGGCAAGTTGAAAAGTCCAAGACCATCCTCTCACAGTGGTCTGGCCATATTAATCCTGAGAGATGAAACGTCCCATCAGAGGTGAATGTAGTAGAGAGCCGAACTGCCTTGTTTTCCATACAGCCAGCAAGCAGGATGAAAGACAGAGCCAAATCCCAAAACTCCAGAATTAAAACTCCGGAATTTTGTCCTTAAGAGTCACCTTTGCCCCTTATCAAGCTTCAGAGCTCCTGAAATTTCTCAAGTCATTTCCTTCTGCATCTCCAAGTCTCGCGTTTTCTCTTTGTTTCCTATTCTTTTTTCTTTAAGAGTCACCTTCGGCCCCTTATTAAGCTCCAAAGCTCCCGAAATTTCTCTAGTCACTTCCTTCTGCATCTCCAAGTCTTGAGTTTTCTCTTTGTATTCTCTTATTTGTTCTTTGAAAATCACCTTGGGCCAACTCTTAACCTCCAGAGTTTCTGAAGTTTCTGTAGTCACTTCCTCCTGCATTGTCCGCAGAGGCTCAAAGGGCATCTCAGTCAGAGCCTGCAGCACCTTTGGCAAATCCTAGGTGGGATAGAATCGGAGGCTGAAGATTATTTGCACCATGCAGAAACCTGCAGATGACGGGGTGATGTGCTAAAGGCTCATTTTTGGTACCTGATAAAACAGTAGACAAGGCTGCCATGTGTCGTCAATTAGTGCTGTGAGCCAACCCCTTGACCAGACCCTCCTGCAGGAAATCAAGCACCTGTGGAATAGAAACTGAGACAGGGTAGGTATGGCACGTGGCGCACCATCTGGTAAATATCACCCAGGTGGTGTTGTAAATCCTGATGGTAGATTGTTTTCTGGCTGCCTGGATAGTCTGAATGACTGTTTTGGAGTAATTATCCCTCCCCAGGAGGACTTTTTCAAGTGCCAGGCAGTCAATTGGGATGACCGAGGCTCTAGATGTACCAGGACTCCCTAGCTGAGAGAGATCCTCTCTGGGAGAATTCTCCAAGGTCTCGATATGGACAGGCTGACCAAGTCCATGAGTCATAGTCATTGGGGTCAGTGAGAAGCCACCAGGAGAACCTTTGAGCCCTCCAAAATGACCTTCCGGATTACCCCCGGTATCAGGGGAAGAGGTGGAAATGCATAGAGAAGACCAGGAGGCCAGACGCAATGGAGAGCATTGATCCCCTCCTCTCCCTGGGTTGGAAACCTTGTGAAGTAACAAAGTTAAGTGCTTAGGTGAGAGGCAAACAGGTCCACTATTGGCTTTCCAAACCTGTCGCATATGTCCTGAAAGATGTCTGGGTGGAGACGCCATTTGGTGTTTTCCACCATAGTTCTGCTCAGGTAGTCTGCCTGAGGGTTCAATGTTCCAGCAATGTGCTCTGCCTTGAGGGAGGGGATGTTCTTTTCCACCCATCTTCCTAGCTGCAAGGATTCCTCCATGAGGCATTTGGAGCAGGTCCCTCTCTGGCAGTTGATATGAGCTTTTGCTGCTACATTGTCGATTAATATTAGGACATGATGCCCTTGCAGTGATTGTTGAAAATGTCAAAGGGCCAGATGAATTGCCTTCAACTCCAACCAGTTGATGTTGTTGGTGAGGTCCTGTGATGACCAGTGACCCTATGCTACCTCGGAATTAAGATGAGCTCCCCAGCCGAAAAGACTGGCATCTGATGTGAGCGTAATCCTCCTGGACTCTCTGAAGATGCTCTCCTTATTGAGGGCTGAGGTTGTCCACCCGTGGGAGGACCTCCTGATCGTTAAGGGGACCCTGACCTTGTTCCGGGAATTTGAGATACTTGATATGGTAGTAGGAACTACTGAATATTCTTTGCATGTAGCCAGGCCCAAGGTGCTATTTGCATACATGGCACCATCTTGCCCAATAGCTTGGACAGGGTGGCTAAGGGAATTCTGGGATTCTACTGTATCTGAACAATTATTGCTCTCTACATGGGGCTCCCCTTGGGATGCATCTGGAGGCTTCAACTGGTACAGAATGCGGCCGCGCGGGGGATTATGGGAGCGACAGGGCGCTCCCATGTGACACCTCTCCTGCGTGAGCTGCATTGGTTGCCGGTTGATTTCCGGGTGCGTTTCAAGGTGTTGGTAATCACCTTTAAAGCGCTCCATGGCTTAGGACCAGGGTACTTACGGGACCGCCTTCTGCCACCTATTGCCTCCCACCGGCCGGTTCGCTCCCACAGAGAGGGCCTCCTCAGGGTGCCGTCAGCCAGACAGTGCCGGCTGGCGACCCCCAGGGGGAGAGCATTCTCTGTGGTAGCCCCCACCCTCTGGAACGATCTCCCTCCAGATCTGAGAACTATCGCTGACCTCCGGACCTTTCGTCGGGCGTTGAAGACTTATTTCTTCCAACTTGCCGGACTTGCCTGATCCCTCCTATTTTTAAATATTTTAAATTTTAAATTATTTTAAATTATTTAAATTTTTAGAGTTTTAGTGTTTTATTCGATATATTTTCAGCCTAAATTTATATGGATTTTTAGTACGTTTTAACTCACTGTATTGTTATTGGTTTTAAATTGGCTGTTCACCGCCCTGAGTCCGGAAGGAGAAGGGCGGTATAGAAATTTGATTAATAAAAATAAATAATAAATAATTAGGGCCCTTATACTGTCCCACCTTTCCTGAGAGGAATATCTCTCCCAGTTTGGTGTCTATAATGGCTCCTAGACGAGTAATTGTGGTGCAGGGAGCCAGGTGGCTCTTTTTTAATTCACCAGGAAGCCGTGTTCCTGTAAAGTTCGGATTGTTGTGTCTAAATCCCCCTTTGCCCTGGAGAGGGAGGAGGCCTGGGCCAATATGTCATCCAGGTAAGTTTGCAGTCTCACTGGCATTAATCTCAGGTGAGCTGCTATGGCAGCCAGAAGCTTGTGAAGTACCTGGGTGCAGATGCGAGCCCAAACGGCAGGGCTCGGTATTGTAAGTCTCTGCCTGCATAGCAACATCATAGAAATCGTCAATGGGCAGGCAGAATTAGGATGTGGAAGAACTCCTCCAGCAAATCTATTGAGGCCAGGAAGTACCTGGGACAAATTCCCTCCAGGATAGACATTAGAGAATTCATCTTGAACCTCCTGTAGACCAGGTGGGCATTGAGGTTTTTCCAGAATTGCTCTCCAGCCCCCCCCTCCCCCCATGCTTCGGTACAATGAAAAGGATCAAATAAAACCCCTGTCTTCATTGGTCCTGAGGAACAACCTCTATGGCTTGATATCCAAGAGGTAATATATAACATGTTTCATGAGACTCCGTTTCAAACAATAGACCGAATCTTATTGTATTCAGAACCCAGTTGTCTGTTGTTGTTTGTGCCCACTGGTCTGCAAAGAGATTGAATCGGCCTCCTATGGGGGTGGTGGGGGTGGTGGGGTGACCATTGAGTCATTTTTATAAATAATTTTCTGGTCACTCACAGTTTGGCGTAATGTGGGAACTATGTCATTAAAAAGTCTTCAAAATAGTTCAAAATATTGTTTTTTTCTTAAATATGTAGTATGTATTTCAAAATGTCAGTTATCTAGAAATCACAGGTGTAGGACAGGCTGGCCTCCAGACCATTCTACAGAGAGAAGCTAGAGTGGTTCTGAATTACTTCTACTTGAACAGAAAATAAGGATGCCTCCTGTTCCTCAAGGCAACTGATTGGCTTACAGGATCCAGAAGAAATGGTGAGAAGCAGGGAAAAGTGACAAATTCAGGAGGAATGGCTGGGAAGCTGCCATCTTTATTCATAGTACTGTCAATATGGAATGATTATCCTTCCTGTCTTAAAACTCAATGAGTGACTTTAAACAGGAAAGCTACATTTAGATGGATGACTAGAGACTTCAGTTATGAAGTCAAAGCCAACCTATGTTAAACACAGCAACCCAATTTGAAGCTTACTCAGAAGAAAACCTCATTTAGTTTAATATACTCCCAAAATAACAGGATTATATATATATATATTTTAAATTATTTATTTAAACAAATTTAAGTAACCATCCAATTCACACATAGGCAGCTTACAAATTTGAAAAAACCCATCATTTAGTTACGCTTTAATTTGGAGGAGGATAATGATGATTAAATTCAGGCTTGCTTGAGCCACATCTGTAATACGTATGGGAATGTGGAGCCATATTTTTCATATCCAATAAAAAATTGAATGTAGCCATATCACCAGTGGTTACTTCTGCATTTACATATCTGTTTTTCAGGTGTATCTTCCTTCTGTCTATGAAGAAATGTCCTTAAACAATTAAAAAGAAAAATAGTGAGATCTTGGAATGGATAAAGCTCTTTTGACAACATTCAAACCAAATATGGCAACCATTTCTCACTGGAGGAGTATAGAAACTCTTATCATTTAATGAAATATGTATGTATTTCTATTTCTCAAAATGGACTTAAAAGGCTTTTCAGTCACAAGACTCTTCTGTGCATGTACAAACTATAACCAAGCAGTAGAAGTCTTAATTGCTTCTTATGCTGAAACATACAACTACAATTGTCTCCAAAGTTTTAAGAGTGTACGTTGCAGGTAACCACGTAGCTGTTTGGGGTTTTACTTGTTTTTGGCTTCGTTAGCACGCATGTCATCCTGGAAATCTGAACTTTCATTTTTGTTCAGCACTGAAAATAAGTTAAAGTTGCCAAGAGGAGAGGGGGAAGAGGATACGAGACCAATTGAGGAATGTAGCAAGAAGCCAGTGCTAAACATACAGATTCAACCGGCAAAAAATCAGATTATTCGGTGATGTTTTCAACTTTTAGATGCAGCATCTTTTGAACTAAAATTTGCTTTTTAAGAGTGAAACTTATATGTGCATTGCCATCTAATTTTGAGACAATAGAGTGTTGCAAATAAATATCTCCAGGGAAGAGTTACCATTTTACAGAAGTTCCTTCTGTTCCTTTGGTAGTTTGATGACAACAGATCTACTGAATCCAGAAAGAGAGGTGTGGTTGTGAGGGATAAATGTAAAGATTTTTCACACTGAGGAATCACTAACACAGAGAATAGTGCCCTCCCCCCCCCCCGCTTCTCAATAAGAAACGTTTATTTTTCTTCATCTTCTGCTTATAAAAAGGTGAGGGGTCTCCAACATGGCCTTGGTAAAACTTATAAGAAGGTCTTATGGAGCAAATCAAGCCAACCAGCCAGACGTTCCCTCTCAGAATTGAAGATGGAATGAATCCAAGCTTAATAGAACCATTTTGTTATAATTTGTCCCCCTCACCAATAATTTTACAAAAATCAATTTCACCCTTTTTTTTTTTTGAGGTGAGAATATATTATATTAAATCCTGGCGGTAGTAATGTGGTCTCCGAGTTACAGTGTTCAAGGAAATGCTGGCTCTTCACTAAAGCAGCATATTGAGAGTTTGGAGAAATTTATTGGACTTTGAAATATAGTGGGTAAATAAATTAATATAAGGATCTCTAGAAAATATTTTAGCTTACCTCAATCATACAAATTATTACAATAATAACCAACATCACAGCTGTTAGAGAAACAGCCAACCACCATTTGAAGCCATTCCCATTTTGTAGAATTCCCTGCGTTAGTATCTGCAAAGAGAAGTAAAGTGAAACATGGACCTTTGCGTATTTTAACAAAAGCCCTTTTCCTCAGAAGAAAAGTATATCCAGGCCCATCTAGGCGACAGTTTAAAGGCAATAACAGTTTTACCAATTCAGTTTTATTAAAATAATCATATCTGAAATTTCTGATTTAATTCTAATGAACCTCGTTTGGTTTTCCCTTGTTTTCATGTTTCAGTTATTTTAGCTTATATGTTGTTTATCCTTGTATATAAAGATGGGAATCAGGCAGAGAAGTGGTCTTGGCACACGCACATTACTATAAACAATCTAACAAGGCTTTTACACAAAAACAGTAACTGTCTTTCAAGAAATGAATGCACAATATATATCAATTGGTCTTCTTGGGGGTGGGGGGAGAGAAATCTAGGTGATAAAATCTTGTAATACTCCCATTAGTGCACTGTAAGGATTATTTATGTAGGTTGCTTTTACCCCATTAGAAGGTTTTTTCATTTTTCTGAGCTTGGTGTATTCATATTGGTTTCATTTTTAGTCAGCAGCAAGTCAGATTTTAGCAGAGCAGATGCTTCCTGGATGGTTTTTCTGTTGTTGAAGAGTTCATTGGACAATGTTTTATCAGGCAACAGTTTGTTCAAAGTTTCAGACTCCTCAGTATTAAATCTGGAGTTGCTTCCTCCAATTATTAAGTGTCTGAGAAGGTTTTCCTTTCTCAACTCCTGAGACTCAAGTTCCTGCTTCAAAAGTTTTGCTGCAATTTGTTCATTCTGAGTATTTTTCTCTTTCCCCTGCTCGCTGGTTACAAGGTGTTTTACATGGCTGGGCCTTGCTGATCTGTTGCCAGATTTCAGAATAAAGACCACTTTATCAGGCTGTTCCTCACCACCATCATCCACTACAAAAGAAGAAGTCAAAGGAGGCAGCTGAGTTGGAAACTGTAAAATGGAGCGCTTCTCTAAGGAGTGAGCGGATGCTTGAGGAAGCCTCTTAATGGAAGAAACCTTCTGAGGATATAATAGAGCTACAGGTTTCCCTGTTTTTTCATCCATGGAATGTGAAGCAAGAGCTTCTGAAATTTCTGTAGCCACTTCCTTCTGCATCTCCAATTCTTGAGTTTTCTCTTTATTTCCTCTTATTTTTTCCTTGAGAGTCTCCTTCGGCCCTGTATTAAACTTCAAAGCTTCTGAAATTTCTGTACAAACTTTCTTTTGAATCTCCAACTCATGAGTTTCCTTTTTGCTTTGTCTTATTATTTCTTTGAGAGTCACCTTGGACCCCGTATTAAACATTAGAGTTTTTGAAATGTCTCTAGTCACTTCCTTCTGCATCTCCAACTCATAAATTTTCTCTTTGTTTTGTGTCATTTTTTCTTTGAGAGTTTCCTTCTGCCCTGTATTAACCTTCCGAGATTCTGAAATTTCTGTAGGCACTTCCTTTTGAATCTCCAACTTGTCAAGTTTCTTTTTGTTTCCTCTTATTATGTCTTTGAGAGTCACTTTTTGCCACATCTTAATATTCAGAGCTTCTGAAATTTCTCTAGTTACTTTTTTCTCCATCTCAGATTCATGGGCTTTCTCTTTGTTTCTTCTTGTTTTTTCTTTGAGAGTCACCTTCAGCCCCGTATTAACCTCCAGAGATTCTGAAATTCCTCCAATCAGTTCCTTCTGCATCTCCAACTCATGAATTTTCTCTTTGTTTCCTCTTATTTTTTCTCTGAGAGTCATGTTTGGCCCCTTATTAACCTGTAGAGTTTTCTCTTTGTTTTCTCTTATTTTTCCTTTGAGAGTCACCTGTGGCCCCGTATTAACCTTCAGAACTCCTGAAGTTTCTGTAGGCATTTCCTTTGGAATATCAAAATCATGAATTTTCTCTGTTTCCTCTTAATTTTTCTTTGAGAGTCCACTTCTGCAACTTCTTAACCTTCAGAACTTCTGAAATTTCTGTAGGCACTTCCATCTGCAACTCCAGCTCATGGGTTTCCTTTGTTTTCTTTTATTCTTTCTTTGAGAGTCACCTTCAGACCCATATTAACCTCCAGAGATTCTGAAATTTCTGTAGTCACTTCCTTTTGGATCTCCAACTGAAAAGATTTCCTTTCCCCCCCTGTTATTGCATAATTTGTACAGTTTTTTCAGCAGATTTTCATGAGATTCCATTTCATCCAAATACTCATGAGGATTTAATTTAGTTAATCTATTCCATAATTTTAAAATTGATGACCTAATAAATTCAACGAAATCACTAATTGTCTCCTGAATATGCACTTTGTCATAACTAGTAGAATTGGCATTCCTTTTGTAATTAATATTTGAGGCTGGTTATGGAAGTATGAATCCATCCAACCTTTCACAATAGAACAATAGAATTCCAGCCAGGAAAATTTGGGTCGCAAAGAGGGCAACACATCTCATGATGCCTATCCCCTCTGGTTCATTTTACCCAAGTAAAGGATGCCTTGGAATGTGGTAGCCAACAATTGAGGTGATTCTATGTGGTTATCAAGCAACATATATTATTCCATATGGAGGCTGCAGAATAATGCCACTGCTGTTTTAGTTTACCATGATTTGTGACATCATAGAATTGCCAAAAACCATGGCAACAATATAGATAGTGGCCTCTTTTATAGATAATGAGTTGATTTTATGAGATCACTCAGATATTTGTGATTAATGTTTTTGGGTCAGAGTCACAGTAGGGAATACCATCTGCTTCCACTGAAAAATCAGATTGTAAGGCTGCCATTCTCCAGCTACTAAAAAAAATTACTGCACATTAGTTATAGCTAGAGAAAAGAGAGATAAACTGTTGAGGAAGGATAGTAGTAGAACTGCAACTTATATACCTCCCCGTAGTACTTCACAGCATTCTCTGGGCAGTTTATATCAGCAGATTGCCCCTGAAAGGATTAGAGCATACACAGAATGTGCTTAACTTTACTTTTGATTCCCTGCTGAGCTGAGCTCCATTGTAACCTAATGTGCCATCTGCATACTGTGTTTTCCCGAAAATAAGTCCCTGTCTTATATTTTTTTTGAACCCTGAAATTAGTGCTTGGCTTTATTGCCAGGTGCTCAAAAGCCCGATTGGGGTTATTATCAGGGGATGTCTTATTTTGTAGGAAACAGGGTAGCTAAAGCCTCTAGGTGAATTGCCAAATAGCTAAAGTAACTTCTTATGAAAAATAAAATGTGGATTCTGCTTGCTGTAACTTAAAATGTGTATTCTCAGCATCCTAATATAAGAGATAATAAGGCTAACGAAGCTCTGGGTTATATGCCAGAAAACTTATTTTTTCCTCTTCTAAGGTCCCTTGTTTTCAGAGTGCTAAGAAAAATCATGAGGTTTGCGTGATATGAAATAAAGTTTCTAACATTATGACAGTCAGTGCAAGCTGTGTAAGACTATAAGAAGTTTGGAAAAAGTTTTTTTTTGCATGGGTCTGCTTTTCTCTCTGCCTGCTGTTAAGATGGGAGACTATAAAGGGTCGCCCAGTTTTGCTTTCTAGCTATAAATAAAAGCTGAATATCAGTAGACTTGTGTTCAGCCTTTCATTGGATTTATCAGATTCTGAGCTGCATTAAAAATCCTTACACCCCTAACATTCTGGGTCTTCATTTTACGAACCTCGAAAAGATGGAAAGCTGAGGCAACCTTGTGTCGTTCATGATCAAATTCCAAATGTGGGCAGACTGATTTCCAAAGGAAGACTTTAAAAAAAGAAACCTAGTTAAACTGAAAAGCAGTCCCTCCTGGCTTCACATTTATCACACTTGGGGATGGTAAAGACTAGGGATATTTGTGGGGAGGAGGGACGATGATGGTGGTATCTGCATTTAAGTGCCATGGCAAACGGAAACATCCTTGTATCAAATGTCCTAATAGGTAAATTGATTGCTGGTGGCTTTTGGGTGATTAAATCATCACATGCTTATTATTTTGCTATAAGTGCTGTTGATATATATATCCCACCTATAATCTACCTTTGAAGAAAAGGAAGAGCCAGCCCAAAAATAAAGAATTACGGATTTAATATCTAATTTAAATTACTTGCCTGCATAATAGATTGCCTCCATTTATATCATTGACTGATCTCTATGTCCCGATAATTCTTACATACCAATACTTTTCTCTCACATTACAAACATAAGTACAAAGACCCTGAGACCTGCTACAATTGTTCCTTAGTCCTGACAAGGAAAAGAGGATAAGAGGGTGAGATGGGGAACTGGACTGGCGAGAAACGTGAGGGAAAAACTTGAGCATGGAAAGAAAAAATTAACTGGAAAAGGGAGAAAAGATGCTACAAAAGAGGTGATTTCAGCCCCATTGACTTTACCAAGCCTAATCTCAAAGGCATCCATTCTTTTCAACAGCAGTATTTGCCAGTATTTGCATCTCTTGCTCCTTCCTTTCTTTTCAATGGTTTCTACTATTCTTAGCTGCCCATTCCCTCAATTCACAATGATCTGGGGGTGGGGGCCAAAAATTGCCCTTTTATTTATTTATTATTATTTTGTCAGATTTTCTATTAGTAAATCATTTATTAGAAAAATATAAAAATAATACTATCTTTTCAATCATCATTAATTATAAATAGGCAATTAGTCTTTTCTTGGAAGAGTGCTACCTTCTATTGGTAGCTTGCATTTGGTAGCTTCACCATTCAAATGCTCTAAAAAATGAGGAAAACCATTTTCCAGGATGGATAATGTGCTTAGGAGAGAAGAGGATTCCTTTCTCCATAGTGGTGGAAATAGCATCCAGGAATGGGTTAACCTCATCTGTTCAGTTGATTGGACTGAGTCTATCAAAGTTGTAATGCCATGCCACTGTTGCTAGGGCTTCCCAGCTTTTGACTCAGTGCTTCAGCCTGGACAGACATGTTGAAGGTTTCTCTTCTGACTAGGATTATTCCTGGATGCTTCTTCACTGCTGAAAATGATTATTCTTGGATGTTTATTCAGCTCTACTCACCATTGTGAGTTTAACAGCAGACTCTCATTAGTGGTAGCGTTGCTGGGAGTTTCCCAATAGTGAGGGCTTCAGCTCCAGCCATTGGAAGGACCTCTCTGCTCTCAGGCTACTGACAGTCTCCTGTCATTTGGCCATCCTGCTGTCCATTGAGCTGCAGGCACTCTGGACAGGCTGTGGAGTCTAGCACTCCCATTTACAGCAGGTATAGCCAGACAGAGGAGCTTCACACTCCTAGTTGTCAATGGGGAAGTGAGCTTTGGTGGAGTTTCACGCTCCTAAATCGGGTGAGTCGGGCGGCCATTTCAAAAACCAGGACAATTGCCACGCCCCCCGATGCTTTAAGTACACTTGTTGGTGGAGCTCCTTGCTCCCATTCACGTCAGCCTGCATATCTGGTATTCATCCAGCACTCCCCCCGCATTAGGCAATAGTAGTTTGGAGGGTTTCTAATGATTGGTCACCATTTGCCTCACCAGGAGTCTCACGCTCCACGGATTGCCCCACCGCCATGGACAGGAGCTTTGTGCTCCTGATTTCACTTTATTGGCTGAGAGCAGCATAAAGGGCTTGGAAAAATGATTCTACCACCCGCGCAGCCACATTCTGAACCAATTGAAGCCTCCAGGTGCTCCTCAAGGGGAGCCCCTTGTAGAGAGCATTACAGTAGTCCAGGCGTGAGGTGACGAGGGCATGAGTGACCATACGTAACGAGTCTCTATCCAGAATTTTAATCCCATCGCTGGAGATAAAGGTGGTTTGTTGTGAATAGGCACTTTAAGAAAGACTGGGGCTGCTTTCTGCCTCTAAGGGCATGTATCTCCAGTTCTCCTTTGAGGAAATATAATGTTCTGCATCTTAATATTCCCAAAAGTATTTCATTCTCTAGGAGGAGGGGAGGGTTTCCCGTACTACAGTTTTAAGCATGCTCAGCTCCAGATTGTTCCAGCCGCACCACAGGGCAGTTGTTCAACTCTTGTCTATATGCAGGGTCACGAATTAGGCCAAGGACTGTTACATTATCTGCAAACTTCAGTACTTTTACAGAGAAATCCATAGAGATGCAGTCATTAGTACAGAAAGAAAAGAACAATGGAGAGAGCACACAGCTCTGGGGGAACCCTATGCTAATTGCCCAGGTACTAGATATAATTTGCTACAAAATACAAAACATTTGCTAGACCAATTCTTGAATACAGCTCATCTCTCTGGAACCTGCACTGCATATCGGACATAAATACAATTGAGAGAGTGCAGAGATATTTTATGAGAAGAGTACTCCATTCCTCTAACTGCAATAAAATACCTTATGTCACCAGACTCCAAATTTTGGGCTTAGACAATTTAGAACTACGCCAACTTCAGTCTGACGTAAGCATAGTACATAAAATTATTTGCCATAATGTCCTTCCTGTCAATGACTACTTCATCTTCAACCACAACAATATACGAGCAAATAATAGATACAAACTCAAGGTAAACCATTCCAAACTCGATTGCAGAAAATATGACCTCAGTAACAGAGTGGTCAATGCCTGGAATGCACTACCTAGTCTGTAGTTTCTTCCCCAAACTCTCAAAACTTTAACCTTAACTGTCTACTGTTGACTTCACCCCATTCCTAAGAGGTCTGTAAGGGGCGTGCATAAGTGCACCAGTGTGCCTACCGTCCCTGTCATATCCCTTTTTACTTACTCTTTTCATGTATTCAAATTATGTTTATACTTTTACCTGTTATCTTATATATACTTGTCAAATAAACTTATGATTATGATTAATTTTCCCTGTTGATTGCTACCTATGAAAAGGCTAACAATCCACCTAGAATGATGGTATTGAATACCAAGCTGAAATCTACAAAAAGGACTTATACATGTCCCCAGGGATTCAAGCTGTTGCAAGTGCCATATTGACAGCATCATCTGCCGACCTATTGGCTCAGTAGGCAAAGTGCAAGGGGGCTAATGGAGGATCTGTGGTGACTTTCAGATGGGCCAGTTGTTCAGCAAAACCTTTAAAACAAGGAGTTACTCCGACTTAACCTGGGGGTTTTCTGATATTTTGTCTATAAAGGACACCTCATGCTTCTTTTTATAGGATCACTGAGGAGTGGTGGCACATTGATTGGAGATAGATGTAGGAAATTTGGATACAGTTGATGCATCTGAGGTAGAGGAGGTAGGGGTAGATGACAGTTCTGCCTGTTACAATTCTGGTTTTGATACAAGAATATGCTTCCTGATCTGTATAACCAGGTCACAGATGAACCCTTTATGATATAGTGTATTCTACTCCTAAGTACATTTACATTTGGATGCCACAATAAGAAACCTCCCAAACACTGGTTTACTAGGAATAAGTGGTACCTTGTTTTTTTTAGTTGCGCCCATTGTATTCTTCCCATTGAAATATTTTATTTAGCACTGATGCTTGTCTACTGAGAAATAGAAATAGTCATGGCATTTCATTTATTTATTAAACAAATGTATATAATTGCCCAACTCACTTATACGTAATTCCAGGTGGCTTATAACATTTATTTATTAATTAATTTCATTCAAACATGTCAAAAAGAGAAGCTGGAACCCAATATTTCTTTCCTCAGTCTTGTTGGAAGGCCAATAAGAAGGCCTCTGGAAACTTACTGCTCACCTTAAGTGATGCTACTAGATCCAAAGTAGCTATTGTGAGAAGATTCTATGGGTGGTTACCAAAACCTTTTCTCTTGAAGCAACTGTGAAATACAACTCTGAAATACTGAAACTCTTGCTCTTCTCAAAAAAAATGTCACCTTCAGTATATGGATATTCCTTTAGAAGCACCTGAGAATAAGGGTACTGGATCTATTATGAGAATAATAGCTTGACAAAAGTTGAACAGACTTGTATTAGTTTAATAAAAGAGGAGTTAAAGTAGAAGGGGGAGATGGGAGGCTATAGTTAGTTAGCTTATGTTAGCGTACGATTGTTAAGTGCTATACCATGTATTTTGCTCTGGGAAGTTGGGGGGAGGGAGGGTTGAAGGGGGGAAGGTTGGGGGGGAGGTGGGAGGGGGAAGGGGAAACATTTGTAAAATTTATTAAAACTTTTTAATAAAAAACAATATGGCGGCAATACCACCTCAGAAGGACAGGGTATGCCAACCTTGTGCCAGTCAGGGTATAACTTTCGACTGTGGGAAGAGTTAGCCTGCAATGCTGTATACTAGTAATTAGCTGTACTACTCAGGACAGAAAGTACTTTGGTGTGCAGGATGTGGTGAGTTGGCAAACTAGAGGAAGAGATTGAACAGACTGATTAGAAGAATATGTAGTTTTATAACCACATTGTAATATCATCTTTTATTTTCTTTTATATCTACAGAGGTTCAAAAGAAGGAGAGGAAGATGAAGACTAATCCTACTTATGTAGAAAACTGTTTATTGCTATATATTTTATTATTAAATACATTTTTCCGTGCACCTTTTTATTGTTATCCTTATCCCGAGGCTGAAAAACATTTCAGAATAGCTATTCCCCCATCTGGAGCAACTGCAATTGGGTTGAGCTAAAGTTCTTATTACTCATGGCCCTAGTGGCTATCAATTATAAAATCTATATAGTTCTTATTACTCATGGCCCTAGTGGCTATCAATTATAAAATCTATATAGATTTCCTGGTGCCAGAATGATGTTTTACAAACTTGTAGTTAATTCACATGATATTTGTGTAGCTGCAGGATTTCCCTTGTATGTATATATTCATTTATTTATTGCATCTCTATAAAATCTATAAAATAATGTTTTAAGGTTCCCAAATCCAGAATACAGTGTCAGATCCTTTTACATCTGTAACTAAAATTATGACTATAAACTCTAAAATTATGACTATTAAAAAAATTATGACTATAAACAACAGCAACAACAACAAAAAGAGCACAGAGTGAAATAAGACTCGCAGTGTGACTAAAATCCACAACATTTACAATACAAAATGAAAATGTAACAGATATTAAAAAGACTGAGGAATAAAACAATATTCACTTGATGACAAAATATGAAAATTAGCAGTATAAGTCTGTTCTCCTTTGCGAGGAAAGCATTCTATTTTCCTCACTTCACTTGATCGAACAAAAAAATTAAAATGAAACAACCTTCTTATTTTATGGTTTCAAATTGAGAGGAATGAGTATAAAGTCTTTCTAAAACTTGGTCCCAACATCTAGTGCTCGAAAGAGCATTAGATGTTGAGCCCAGAAACATACTGTACAGCTAATAAATCATTGGAGTACAGCTAATAAATCATTGGAGTAGCATGGAAAATATCTCAGTCTCCAAAAATCTTGAGAATTATTTGGCCCAGTGAAATTTCAAGGCTCTTGGAAAACAATGCACTATGCAAGATGACCACAGCAGGATGAAGGTAGACAGGTTGTCACTTGCAGGAAAAGTGACAATTATCTTATCAGCCAAAACTGATGAAAAATGTTTATTTCTTGTCACAAGTTTTAGAGGCAACATTAGATCATGAAACTCTCCGATAACCACATTCAGAACTGGATGAATATTTTAAACACATGTGCACACCAGTATTCAAGTTAACTCTGGTTAGTTTCAAATTTTCTTTTGTATTTACAGCAGAAGCCACAAAGTGAAGCCATTTGTTATTTTTGCACTCTCAAAAGATAGACAAAGAAAACAAACACAACTGAAAGATTATCAACTACAATTATAATTAATAAATACATATTGAAAAGGAAGAGAGAAATATTTACATAGTAAAGGTTTTGGGAAAGTGGTAAGCGTTCAGTAGATGTCTAAGAACCACGTCTGTAGATGTCTGAGAGCTATCAGGAGAGAGACCATTTCAGTTGAGGTAGAAGTGGAAGGTTGCAGACAGAAAATCCTAGGAATCTGATCCGACAGTGTTAGAAAAAAGTAATGAAGGCAATCCCGTTCCAAAAAGTAGCAAAGGTTTATTAATATATTTGCAAATACAGCTGCACATGAGGTGGACCTAGAGCAAAAAAGGAAACAGCATTTTATACCACTCCCCCCCCCACCTCCCTCTTAACACTGTTCTGTTTTCCCATTGGCTGGATACTAACAAGCTTACAACCTATCGGGAACACTTATTAACAAACATTCCCTAGCTGCAGGGCAAAGTCTCCCTAATTACAGCTCAGAAACCACTCCCCCCTCCCTTATCTGTTCTGGATTTTTTGGAGCCATTTTGTTAACTGTAGTAATATTAATTTTTCCAAAACTTCTTTAACTATAATTAAAACTTTAGGAGCAATACTTTATAGATTGCCTTAGGCACTCCACTCCACTGGGTCCCTTTCCATGTGCTAGGTGCAATTCCCTTATTAGAATCTACCCTTGAGGCATCCTGTGAACCAGTGAAGAGGCTTCTATCCTCTGCTTTAAATGAAATTGCAGGCAGCATCATTGTGGGGAAGGGAGAGTCAGCAAAAAGAAAATCCACGGTAAACTGGTATCAGAATCAATAGATCATTTTTCTATTTTTTTCCTCATTCATGGTAATCCAAGAATGTAATTTCTGAATTGAAACTACACCCAAATCCCAATTTGATTTTGAAAACCAATTAACTAAAATGGGACCAGAATCGGAGATGGCCTTAAGTTTCTCATACTTTCAATCATTTAGCCTAGTAGAGGATGGCAAGAGTTGTACACAGAAAAGAAATGTCCAGACTCCCTACTCATTGTTTTGGGGAATTTTAACAGACCTAATGTCCCTCCTGAGTTGCTCAGATACAATCAGCATGTCAGCTGTTTCACTAGAGGCAAAGACATATTGGTTTACTGCTACTTCAGGTTAAGAGTAATTTACCACTCTGCTGAAAGCAGCTATAGTCTCTCTGATCATTATATTTGCAAATACAGCTGCACATGAGGTGGACCTAGAGCAAAAAAGCAAACATCATTTTATACCACTCCCCCCTCACTTCCCCCCCCCCCACACTTAACACTGTTCTGTTTTCCCATTGGCTGGACACTAACAAGCTCACAACCTATCGGGAGCACTTATTAACAAACATTCCCTAGCTGCAGGGCAAAGTCCCCCTAACTACAGCTCAGAAACCACTCCCCCTCCCTTATCTGTTCTGGACTTTTTGGAGCCATTTTGTTAACTGTAATGATACTAATTTTTCAAAAAGTTCTTTAACTATATTTAAAACTTTAGGAGCAATACTTTATATTTAACAATGGCAATTGTTGGGGAAGTTGGCAAGTCCTTATCTGAGTACCTGGGGTTATTTCTATTCCTAAGGCCGGGAGAGAGTGACTGGCCCAAGGTCACTCATACAGCAGGCTCCTGGATTCTAGTCTATTGCCTTAGGCACTCCACTCCACTGGGTCCCTTTCCATGTGCTAGGTGCAAATCCTTATTAGGATCTACCCTTGAGGCGTCCTGTGAACCAGTGAGGGGGCTTCTATCCTCTGCTTTAAATGAAATTGCAGGCAGCATCGTTGGGGGGGAAGGGAGGGTCAGCAAAAAGAAAATCCATAGTAAACTGGTATCAGAATCAATAGATCATTTTTCTATTTTTTCATTCATGGTACTCCAAGTATGTAATTTCTGAATTGAAACTACACCCAAATCCCAATTTACTGCAAGGACATATTGGTCCTTGCAGTACCAATGAGGTACCTTGCAGTACCAATGAGGCAAGGACATAATTGGTTTACTGCTACTCCAGGTTAAAAGGAGTTTACCACTTTGTTGAAAGCAGCTATGGTCTCTCTGATCATTATATTTGCAAATACAGCTGCACATGAGGTGGACCTAGAGCAAAACACCAAGCAGGTTTTTATACCACTTCCACCCCCCCCCCCCACACACACTTAACACTGTTCTGTTTTCCCATTGGCTGGACACTAACAAGCTCACAAACTATTGGGAGCACTTATTAACAAACATTCCCTAGCTGCAGGGCAAAGTCTCCTTAACTACTCAGAAACCATTCCCCCCTCCCTTATCTGTTCTGAACTTTTCGGAGCCATTTTGCTAACTGTAATAATACTAATTTTTCAAAAACTTCTTTAACTATAATTAAAACTTTAGAAGCAATACTTTATATTTAACAATGGCAATTGTTGGAGAAGTTGGCAAGTCCTTATCTGAGTACCTGGGGTTATTTCTATTGTTGGGCAAAGCAACCTTTTCAAGGGGGCAGCTGGTTTTAAGAGATGGAAGCTGGAGGCAATAAGTCTAATTGAAGATGAAAGATTGAAGTTTGGTGCCTTTGAGTCAGTGTTGACCCCTGGAGATTGACTGGAAAGTGCTTTCCCTGCACTTTTTTTTGGAAAGATTTGTGAAATGGTCTACCATTGTGCCTTCCTAAGGCCGGGTGAGAGTGACTGGCCCAAGGTCACTCAGCTAGCAGGCTTCTGGATTCTAGTCTATTGCCTTAGGCACTCCACTCCACTGGGTCCCTTTCCATGTGCTAGGTGCAATTCCCTTATTAGGTGTTGTAGCGTGGGAATGAGAGGCACAAGCAAGCTAGTGACAACA
Source organism: Coluber constrictor foxii (assembly GCA_038048745.1). NCBI lineage: Eukaryota > Metazoa > Chordata > Lepidosauria > Squamata > Colubridae > Coluber > Coluber constrictor. The sequence goes on from CM075961.1 coordinate 82,226,455, forward strand.
GCTCTTTACTTCAGGGTGAGACTTCAGCAAAACTTACAGGCAACGGCCTTTCTTATATACAGTTCTGAAATAACCGTTAACCAATCACAAGTATTCCCACATTTGAATTTCCCGCACAAAATAGATACATACATAACACTCCTCCATTCCCAGAAGGCACTTATTCTATCTATTTAGATATTTACATACAAAATCATGCAGGTGACCAGGGCGTGACTTTACTCTGGTTGACCTGCGCAGTTCAGTTGCTGGCGAGGGACCTCCTGGCTCTGCCAATGGAACCTCCTGGATTTCTCCGGAGGCATGGTTATCCCCGGCTGGAAGTGTTGACTCATCGGAGTGGCGCTGGAGCTCAGGCTTACCCAATAAGTAATCTGGTTCACTCGGGCTTGAGATAGCTGTTTTGGGGAAACTTTGGAAGTCAGTGTTCTGTCCCCGTCCCACAAACACACACACACGCAAACAGACAGCTGGGGGTTAAATAAACTGGCAGGCAACCAATTAGTCTGATAAGATGCTTGGCAGCAATCCCAGCAGCTGCTTGCCAAAAACTTTATCAACAAACAAAAATACTCATAGTCAGAATTGTCCGAATATTTCCAAGGCCCAGATTGCTGTTTTCCAGAGGTGCAATGTGACTCAAAGAAGTTAGTTTTGTCCGTCACAGAGTCTGAATGGTTAATTCACCCCCTTTTATAGCCTGTGGGGTGTGGTCCAGTGAGTCAGCTAATCACAGGCACGCCTTTTCTTCTGTTGCACATGCCTGTCTCTGCGACACTGACAAGGGTCCAGGCAAGACTCATTAACCTCATCACTGTCCACCTGTGGCTGCGGGGACATGCTTGGCTCTGGGCCTATCTCTTGCCCCTCGGTATCCTCCGGAGGCATTGCCAGACAAGAGGGTCCTGAGAGGGAGGCCTTGCCAACTCCTTTCCCTCACTCTCAGAGTCCTCTCCTGCTGATGACACAGGCTCAGGCAACGGAGCCACAACAGTCAGGTTCAACAATGTTTGGATTCTCACAGACTTCGCAATTTAAACATTTGCGCAATTGATCTATGTGCCTTTTCCAAATTTTACCTTGTCCAATGTCTACGGTGTACAGTTTCGGCCCAGTGATTCCTACATAGTTCCTCCTAACCATAGTGGACTGCTAGCATAATTCCTTGCGAATACAGGAGTCCCTATTTGGAATTGTCTTAATCCTCTCTCTTCCCCCTTGAAGCTATTGTGTGAGTAGTCTGGGTGTAACCGATCGAAGGTGCATCTTAGTTTCTGACCCATTAAAAGTTCTGCAGGACTGCGCCCCATGGCAGTGCACAGGGTGGCATGCTGTATTGTTAGAAATTGATCGATTCTGGCTTGCCAGTCCCCTGCATCTAGTCGGGAGAGAACTTCTTTGATCGTTCTTACAAATCTCTCCGCTAAGCCATTAGAAGCTGGATGAAAAGGAGCTGACAATGCGTGTCTTATTCCTAACTCGGCCAGGTAGCTCTTGAACTGTGTTGCCATGAATTGGGGCCCATTATCTGATACCAGAGTGTCTGGTAACCTGTGGGTTGCGAATAACTTTCTGAGAACCTTGATTACTGCCTCGGAAATGGTTGATGACATTAATGATATTTCTAACCATTTAGAAAAAGCGTCAACAATTATGAGGAAATTTTGCCCGTGGAAAGGCCCTGCAAAATCAATATGAATCCTCCCCCATGGTCTCTTAGGCTTCTCCCATTCTCTAACTGGAGCTACAGGGGATCCGGGCGGGACTCCTGGCAGGGTCTGCATTTCCCCACCCATTCCGTAACATCCTGATCAATTTGTGGCACCACACATAGCTACAAGCCAGCCCTTTCATCCTAACTATACCAGGGTGACCCTCATGCAGAAGTTCCAAAACCCACTGCCTCAATCTTGAGGAAATGACCACCCTATCACCCCACAACAAACAGCCACCCAGCATAGACAATTCATTCCTTTTCACAAAAAATACTTGAATTCCCCACTGTCCACCTTGGTTGACCACCTTCTCATGACCCATCCCATAACAGTGCGAATAACAGAGTCTGGCAGATGCCCTTGCCACCTCGCTCGACAAGATAGGCTCCATGGACATAGTATCGAACAATAAGATAGGGGCTTCCGGTATCGGGTTCTCCAACAAATCAGGCAATGGGCATCGGCTGAGAGCGTCAGCATGGCCCAGAGTCCGGCCTGGGCAGTGGAACAATCGATACGAATAGGCGGCCAGGAAAATAGACCACCTGGTCATCCAGGGGAAAAGAGTGGCCGGGGTTGGTTTGTCACCAGCCAAAAGCCCCAACAATGGCTGATGGTCTGTTACAAGTTCAAAAATCTGGCCAAACAAATATTCGTGAACTTTTTTTACTCCTGCCACAACCGCTAAGGCCTCCCTGTCCAGCTGGCTGTAATTTCGTTCTGCACTGGACAGGGTGCGAGAGTAGTATGCTATGGGCGCCTCTAACCCATTGGGAGTCTATGGCTCAATACAGCGCCCACTCCAAAAGGGGACGCATCGCAGACAAGAACGAGTGGCAAGGCCGAATTGTATTGGATTAGAAAACTGTCTTTCTACAACAGTTTTTTTACTGCCTTAAACACCGCCACTTCAGCCTTGCCCCAAACCCAACGAACGTTTTTTCCTAACAACCTGTGTAATGGTTCTGCAATGGTGGCCTTGTCCTTAAGGAACATAGTATAAAAGTTCAGAAGTCCGAAAAATGCTTGTAGTTCGGCCTTTGATTTTGGTGTGGGTGTATTTTGGATGGCCTTTACTTTGCTCTCCATGGGGTGAATACCCGATCCGTCAATTCGGTAGCCCAAAAATTCCACAGACGGTACTGCAATTTTACATTTAAAATTGTACTGCTACTCTAGGTTAAAATTAGTTTACCATTCTGCTGAAAGAAGCTATAGTCTCTCTGATCATTGTATGGGCCATCATCCCCACCTGCAGGCAGAAACTTAAAAACCATAAAGCCTATAATCAAAATAGTGAAGTCTTGGACTAAGGAGGCAACGTTAGAATTACAGGCTTGCTTTGATTGCAGAGATTGGAGTATTTTTGAAGCTGCTTTAGAAGACCTGGATGAATTTACTGACACCATGACATCATATGTTAGCATCCTATGAGGGGATGTGTATGCCTATCAAGAGTTTGTGAATTTGTAACAACAATAAACCTTGGCCTACAACTAAGTTCAAGCAGCTACATCATGCCAAAGAAGAAGCCTACAAGAAAGAAGATAGAATGCTGTACAATCAGGCCAGGAATGAATTAACAAGGGAGAACAGAATGGTAAAGAAAATCTGAGAATAATCCGAAAATCTGAGAAATCAGTTCTCAGCTAATAAACCAGCGACTGCATGGAGAAGCCCGAAGAACATAATTGGCTACAGCAAACCCCATCCCTTATTGAAGGGCATCATCAACTGGCAGATGACATGAATGTGTTCTGTAGGCTCAAGGGGCAGATCACTGTCATCTACCCCTACCTCCTCTACCTCAGATGCACCAACTGTAGCCAAATCTCCTACATCTATCTCCAATCAATGTGCCACCACTCCTCAGTGATCCTATAAAAAGAAGCATGATGTGTACTTTATAGACAAAATATCAGAAAACCCCCAGGTTAAGTCGGAGTAACTCCTTGTTTTAAAGCTTTTGCTGACCAACTGGCCCATCTGAAAGTCACCACAGATCCTCCGTTAGCCTCCTTGCACTTTGCCTATTGAGCAAATAAGTTGGCAGATGATGCTCTCAATATGGCAATAGCTTGAATCCCTGGGGACATGTATAAGTTCTTTTTATAGATTTCAGTTTGGTATTCAATACTATCATTCTAGGTGGATTGTTAGGGCTTGACAATCCTGGCGGGGAGTGGGCAGATCAGCCAGCAACTTCTCCAGTCCCTGATAGTACGGGGCAGTGGACCCAGGTGGACCTGGGACACAACATCAACTGGCTGAAGCTCTGAAGCCCACCTGGCCTTCATGCAGTTCCAGGACATGGTGTCTGGCTGGCATGTCCTCATCCTGATGGAAAACATGACCACCGAGGCTCATATCAACTGCCTATTCCAGGTCCCACATGCAAGAGGCAGAATAATCATTGTCCCCTCCTGTATCTTTTCCCCCAGGAAGAAACAAGGAGTGGAAATTCCCAGTGCTGGCTTTACACTACCCATAGTTGCTTGGTGTGCTGAGATTTGTTGCAAAATAAAGCTGTTTGTTTTGCTGACAACTGTTTCGGCCTTTTGTGTGTGGCATAGATGACAGTGATCTGCCCCTTGAGCCTACAGAACACATTCATGTCATCTGCCAGTTGACAGGCCTAGACAGGCCTAGAGGAGCTCTCAGAACACTTCAGCCTCCCGTTCCTGGACCCGTTTGCCACTCTGTCCAACAGCCAACTACCCAGGTTTTATACCAGGTTCACAGCAGCTGGGACAGAGGAGTTGATGCATTCTGCGGTCTATGGCCCCAAGGGCTACTATACGCTTTTGCTTCTCTTCCCCATATCAGCACCTTCTGATTCCCCATAGGGGTAATCAGAAGGTGCTGGCGGAGATCCTGCTTCTGGCCCCCCACTGGCCCAGAGGACCATGGTTTGCCTTAATAATTGAAGGAAGCAACTCCAGAATTACTTCTGAGGAGTCTGAAACTGTTATGTATCATAAGAAATGTTATGACCATATAAGGAGTGAGTCATACGCTTCACTCAGGCCCTCCAAAACGGCAGGAAAATACTTGAAGCTCATTGGTTAAGCTGTCTGGCAGCCCTCTATAAAAGAGGACGGTGCTGGACAAGCAGGTTGTTGGGTTGCACTGGCCTACTAATAAAGAGCTGTTGTCACTAAAGAGCTGTATCTGTCTCTTTCATCATCAAATCTAACAGAAACTTTGAATGAACTGTTGCCTGATAAAACATTGTCCAATAAAGCACATTGGGATTATCAGCAACAAACCACCTCCACTCCTCTTTTATCTGACTTTTTGTCAAGCACTGATAACTATTTTCTTCAGGACGATGTCTTCGAAGTTGAAGTGCAAAAACAGTTGGCACACCTGATCCTTAATGAGCCTAGGAGGAGCCTAACTGCCCACTTGATCCATATGATAAATGTGAACTGCAGAGAACCAACTACCCAGAAGTCTTGTGATTTTCTCATTTCTAAAATAAGGCTTTTAATGAAACTCTTCAATAACAGAAAAACCATCCAGGAAGCATCTGCTCCGTTGAAATCTGACTTGCTGCTGACTAAAAATGAAACCAATATGAATACACCAAGCTCCAGAAAAATAGATGAGGTAAAAGCAACCAACATAAACAATCCTAACAGTTTCAATAATAGTATTACAAGATTTGATTACCTAGATGTCTCTCTTTCCCACCCCCACCTCCACCCCAGAAGGCTCAATTGATGTAAATTGCGCATTCATTTCTTTAAAGACAGTTACTGTTTTTGAGTAAAAGCCTTGTTAGATTGTTTATAGTAATGTGCCTGTGCCAAGACTACTTCTCTGCCTGATTCCCATGTTTTATATACAAGAATAAACAACATGTAAGGTTCTTACAAATTGTGATCAGCATCTGGGGAGAGTGGTGTAGAGCACAAACCTAAAATAACTGAAATGAAAACTGAATGAGGTTCTATAGAATTAAATCAGAAATTTCAGATATGATTACTTTAACAAAACTGGATTGGTAAAACTGTTGTTGCCTTTAAAGGGTAAATGGGCCTGAATAGCTCAACAGACTAAAAGCCTGTTATTAACATTCAGCTGTCTGCAATTATTGAAAGTTCGAATCTCCCCAGGCTCAATGTTGACTCAGCCTTCCATTCTTTCTAAGGTAGGTAAATTGAGGACCCAGTTTGTGGGGGCAATAAGCTGACTTTGTATAAAATATACAAAAGTATGAAGGCTATTGCTTAACTCATTCTAAGCCGCCCTGAGTCTCCGGAGAAGGGCGGCATATAAATCTAATTTAAAAAAAAAAAGAACATACTTTTCTTCTGGGGAAAAGAGCTCTTATGTTAAAATACTCAGAGGCCCATCTTTCACTTTACTTCTCTTTGTTTAACCTTGCAGATACCAAAGAAGGGGAGTCAAGAACATGGGAATGGCATCAATTGAAGGTTGGCTATTTCTATGACAATGGTGATGATGGTTATTATTGTAATAATTTGTTTGATAGAGGTAAGCTAAAATATTTTTCTAGAGATCCTTATATTAATTTATTTACCCACTTACCCAAGTCCAATAAATTTCTCCAAACTCTCAATATGCTGCTTTAGTGAACAGCCAGCATTTCCTTGAACACCGTAGCTCAGGGACCGCATTATTGCAGCTAGGATTCAATATAATATATTTTCAACTTTAAAAAAGGGTGGGATTGATATTTGTAAAATTATTGGTGAGGCGGACAAATCATGACAAAATGGGTGTGTCATTCCATTAAACATTAAAGTTCAGATTACCAGGATGCCATGCATGCTAATGAAGTCAAAAATAAGTAAAATCTCAAACAGCTATGTGATTACCTGCAACATGTACTCTTAAAACTTTGGAGACAATTACAGGTGTCTGTTTTATCATAAGAGGCAATTAAGGCTGCCGCTGCCTGGCTATTGGTTGTACATGTACAGAGGAGTCTTGAGACTGAAAAGCCTTTTAAGTCCATTTTAAGAAACAGAAATATATACATCTGTTATTAAATGATAATATTTTGTATACTTCTCGAGGATAGAAATGGATGCCATTTCTTAAAAACATTCGGGAATTTGTATGGGACGGCAAAAAGTCGAGGATTTCTCTTAAAGTGCTACAGGGGTAAAGAAATATGGGAGGATTTGGTCTCCTGGATTGGGAAGCATATTTTAAGGCCGCCAAGTTAGTATGGATAAGGGAGTGGGCCACTTTGGAAAATAAAAGAATCTTAACGTTAGAAGGTCACGACCTACAGAAAGGGTGGCACTCATATTTATGGGACATAGATACAAAAAAAAGGACACATTTCCGTAGACATAAAATTAGAGACTCACTATTACAAATGTGGATTGAAATCAGACAGAGATACTACAATAAAGTTCCAAAATGGCTCTCTACAATGGAGGCCCTGATCCACCCAAACAGATGGGGGATGGAGAAAATATGCAAATATAATTTTAGATGGAGGAGGAAATCTTAAATCAAATGAAGATCTGAGAGACCAAGGCATAAATTTAGATTGGTGGACATATTTACAAATAAAGTCAAGATACCAGCAAGATAAGGAAAAATACAGTTTTGAATCAGGATACAATGGGTTGGATAAAATTTTGATGGGAAGTGAAAAAAAAGCCCTAGCTAAATTTTATAACTATTTATTAGATCAAGATAGAGCCAAGGCCATAGCCAAAAATCAATTAAGCGCTTGGGAAAAAAATATTGGACATAACTTAAATTTTAATGAATGGGAAGAGGCATGGAACAAAAATTATAAGCTGACTAGAGCTGCATCATATAAGGAAAATCACTATAAAATGCTCCATAGGTGGTATTTAGCGCCTGCTAGACTATCAAAGATGTTCCCTAACATGTCCCCAAATTGTTGGAAATGTGGCCATGGTCAGGGCACCTTCTTTCACATGTGGTGGACATGCCCCGAAGCGAAAAAATATTGGACCATAATTGGGAGATGGTTACAAGATATAATTAGAGAAGAAGTAGAGGGGATACCGGAACTATTTCTCCTGGGAATGGTGAAGAAGAGATTTGGAAAAACAAAGACCCACTTAATGATACACATAATTACAGCTGCTAGGTTGGCTTATGCCCAATATTGGAAGGAAAAAACCCTGCCACCAGAAGAACTCATACTTAGGAAGGTATTAGAGTGTGCAGAGATGAGCAAATTAACCTATGAATTAAATAATGATGAAACTCAGACTACTATACTGTGTGGGAAAGGTGGTACGAATGGATGAATGAAAAACAAAAACAAACAGGAGTAATAGGTGTGTTCAATAAATAATAACAAATGGTAAAAGTGACACCAAGTAATTTTATGTATATATGTATAAACACTGCACATCCGATGTAAATAGAAATGAAAACTTTCTGTATCTATAAAAAATTAATAAAATATATTTAAAAAAAAGAAATGGATGCCATATTTGGTTTGAACATTGTCAAAAGAGTTTGTCCAGTCTAACATCTCACTATTTTTCTATTTGTTTTCTTTAAAGACATTTCTGGATAGGCAGATGGAAGATACACCTGAAAAACAGATATGTAAATGCAGAAGCAACCACTGGTGATCTGACTACATTCAATTTTTTATTGGATATGAAAAATATGGCTCCACATTCCCATATGTATTAAGATGTGGCTCAGGCAAGCCTAAATTTAATCATCCTCCTCCTCCTCCTCCAAATTAAAGTGTAACTAAATGATGGGTTTTTTAAAATTTGCAAGCTGCCAAGAATCACTTATGTGTGAGTTGGATGGTTACTTAAATTTGTTTAAATAAATAATTTAAAATATATATATATAATCCTGTTATTTGGGGAGTATATTAAACTAAATGAGGTTTTCTTCTGAGTAAACTTCAAATTGGGTTGCAGTGTTTAACATAGGTTGGCTTTGACTTCATAACTGAAGTCTCTAGTCATCCATCTAAATGTACCTTTCCTGTTTTAAAGTCACTCATTGAGTTTTAAGACAGGAAGGATAATCATTCCATATTGACATTACTATGGATAAAGATGGCAGCTTCCCAGCCATTCCTCCTGAATTTGCCACTTTTCCTGCTTCTCACCATTTCTTCTGGATCCTGTAAGCCAATCAGTTGCCTTGAGGAACAGGAGGCATCCTTATTTTCTGCTCAAGTAGAAGTAATTCAGAATCACTCTAGCTTCTCTCTGTAAAATGGTCTGGAGGCCAGCCTGTCCTACACCTGTGATTTCTAGATAACTGACATTTTGAAATGTCCAAATACATCCTATATATTTAAGAAAAAAACAATATTTTGAACTATTTTGAAGACCTTTTAATGACATAGTTCCACATTGCACCAAACTGTGGATGACCAAAAAATTATGTATGGAATAAATCATAATGGCTGGAGAAACAAAACCTGAAAGGAAAATTTGACTTAATCTGTGAAGTATATTGAGCCAGATGTGTAAATCATACCTTACAGTTTTATGTATTTTATGTATCATTATTACTATGGCATTTTTTCAGGAGAAAATTTTGTTACAATTATTTGTGACTTATTAAATATATCAAGATGAATAAACATGGCTTTGAAAGATTTTGCAAGCATCTTTTCCAGTTCTGTCAAACCCATTAATGTGCGAGATAGAATGCGTTGTTTCGGCAGTCTGCTTAGCAACAAAGTATGAGTGTTAACGAAGGCCCTGATTGATTCAGAAATGCATGGGACTCCCTTTTAGTTGTAATTGGTTAAAAGGCAGGCGCTATATATAGGTGACAGGCGCCTCCTATAAAGGAGTTGTCAGGCGCTTTACCTCGTCTTTGAGTTCTTGCAGTCATGTTAATAACGGTTGTGTTACTGACCCTCGAGTTACCTCAGTCTTAATTACCCGAACTCAACAAATTGGTGACGAAGGTGGGATTGATTTAGGGGCTGGGCTGAGCATGGCGACCGCACCACCACCACCATTCACTCCTTTCAACGCTGCCACCGAGACCTGGGGTGCTTTTGAAGAGAGGTTTGAGTGCTACCTGGAGGCTAATGATTTTACCGGCCTTTCTAACAATCATAAGTGGGTTCATTTTTTAAATGCTTGTGGCCCTGAAGTTTTTGCGACTGCCCGGGCTCTAGTTGCTCCCCAGCCTATTCACACTGTGCCCTGGGACATTCTGAGGGAAAAGTTGAGGAGCCATTATTCACCTATTCCATCCCAAATAGCCCACAGATTTCACTTGAGGCAAATCATGCAGGAGGAAGGAGAGCCCATTAATAACTATATGGCCCGGCTCTGAACGGCAGCGCTGGACTGTGAATTTACAGATCTTGACGATGCTGTCATGGAGCAATTAATTTGTGGGGTGAGGAACATTAAGCTGCAAAGGAGGCTTATGTCGCATAAATCTGTTTCTGACATTCGTAAATATCAGCCACAGAATGTGCCGCCTGTGACTTTCATTCTGAGGACATTGCCTCTGATGAGGGAATTGATGAGGAGGCAGACATCAGCCACCTCAAGACCTCTTCTGGGAGAAAATACAACCAGGTGGATTGTCAAAAGCCCTCAAAATTTCCATGCCTTAGCTGTGGTGAAAACCGTTCCCGAGCCTCCTGACGTTTCCAATCCGCTATTTGCCATCGTTGCGAAAAACCGGGTCACTTGGCATGCGTGTGCCATTCTAATAAACAGTTGCTGCCATTTCCGAAGCCTCAGCATAGCAGATCCAGCCACATAGATAGCGAAAATTGCTATGCTATCTCTTGCGGCCGCAGGGTTGTGACCACCCGCCAGCTTTCCACTATAATCAACAAGCTCATCCTTACCATCAGGATCGAAGGAACCTCCTGCCCAATGGAGGCTGATACGGGGTCCACCAAATCCATTGTATCCTGGTCCACTATCAAGGCAATCCTCCCAAATCTATGGAAGAACCAGCTCTGTCCCTGTACCATCAAACTCCGGGACTATTCCCTGATGTCATTCCCATCGCAGGACAAGGCTATTTCTGGGTGGAAAAAGATTCTTTCCAGGGTCCCAAAACCAGTGGCACATGCAGCCCCAAGTTTACCAATTTTACACTTGTTGTACGAGCTGTGTTGGCTCCCAGTTTTCTCCTGAGTGTAATTTAAGCTTCTGGTTATCACTTTTAAATCCCTACATGGCAAGTATCAGGATATTTGCAGGATTGCATCTCCCTGACAATATCTTTCTTTCCTACTAGATCGGATAGGGTAGGTATGCTCCAGGTTCTTTCCTGAAATCTTCCCATCTGTGGCTGTCCCTATCTTATGGAACACTCTTCCCCCAAAAGATTCAGCAAACCCAGCTGCAGGAATGGAAAAGGAATATCTGAAGCTAGTGGTGAAACATCGCAACGGAATGACTGTGGAATCAGGTTTTTGTTTTCATTTTATGGTTTGTTAATTTTATTGTTATTACTACCCAGAATTTTGTTTAAGATGGATAGCCATACAGATACTTCTTATAGAGGTAAATGTCAGGCATTCCATAGAAATACTTATTTTTTCTTCCATTGAAAAAGCCACAACATATCTGCAAGAATGAAAAATGTATGCAGATGTCCATCTTGATTGCAAAATTTGGATGTTCTCTTCATATACTGGTTCTGTAATTTGCTGGGGACACCATTTAGCTTTTCTGGCAATGGCTAATTTCTCTAAACATGGGCATACACCACTGCAGAACCCATGTGTGCAATATTGTTATGAAAATAAGTTTGTTTACAACCGTCATGTACAAAAGCTGTACATGAAAAATAAACCATACAAATTGCAAAAAAAATATATATATATAAAAAATCTTAGAACTTATTGTTGAAGAAAAAACTGTAATTTCTATCGGATGTCCAGAAATATCTGAGCCTCTTCCTGTGGAAATAACGTGAGTTACTAAATTACTACAAAACTATTACTAATGTTGTTTTCCTGTTTAAAATTTAGAGCATCACAGCATTTTTGCTGAAATGGAATTATTAGAAAACATTAGAGTGCTGTTTTCAACACAATTGAGTAACTGAGCAGAGTTCAAAACATTGGAAGAATACTCATGATATTTCATTGAATTTTTAAATTTTCAAAATATATTTGAATATATATATATATTAATCTATGTATTATAGGATTTATCCTCTGCAATAATGTATTTTATTTTTCAAATGTAACTACATTTTCCTCACATTTTAGCAATCCAAAAGTGGAGATATAATTCAATTAATATTTTAGAAACAGCTACAATTGATAAAGACCCAGTTGTTGCAGTGGTGTCGGATAGTATTCCTTTACTTTAAGGTAGATCCACCCATAGATTCTAATTTATTCGTTTTATGAAAGAGCCATGGTGGCACAGTGATTAGGATGTGGTATTGCAGGCTAACTCAACTGCTCACTGCCAGGAGTTCAGTCCTGACTGGCTCAAGATTGACTCAGCCTTCCATCTTTCCAGTGTTATTAAAATGAGGACTCAGATTGTTGAGTGCAATATGCTGACTCTGTAAACCTGACTCTGTAAACCACTGTGAAGCAGGATAGAAGTCTTAGTGCTATTGCTATTGAATTTCTTAATCATATTTATATAAACTGACTGTGTTTCATAGTTGCTATACTAAGAGGAGAGGCTGCTCAAAATTGCTAGCCCTATCTATAGGCAAGCAAATTGGGATGGAGAAATATTTGGTTTAATTTTCTCAGGAGAACAAAATTTTCCAATAAATTGGAGTTTATGGTAGCCACGTTCCAGAGGACAATTTATCTACAGTGTATTTCTCAATCACAGAACTTTTAAGATGAGTGGATGTAAACTCCCAAAATTTAGTAGCCAGCCATGCTTAAAATTAACATCTTAAAGTTCCTGAGGTTGGGAAAATTCAGTCTAAAACTTCTTTGAATTTTAAGATGTTTGAAAAGAAATGAGCCATTATCCTTTCCAGGATAAGGGGACGTTCTCTTACCTGAACGTCCATTTTGTCCTCGCTGCTCCGACATTCCACCGATTGGGAAGATTCCACCCTCATTGGATCAACTGAGTGCCATTCAAATCTTCCTCTACTGCTGGTCCCGCCCCCTTGCTCTGCGCATACTCATCTTTTCAAGAAGTCCTCTAATAGACTGTATCATGAATAGGAACCAGTTTTGTCGATCTTCTGCCCTGTATACCTACGCTTTTGTGTTCTTCATCAAGTTATTAATCTGTAGAGGAAGATATAAAAGGAACAAACCCCAACCCAAGGCCCTCCTTTTTTCTCATAAGGGTGGGCCGGAATGTCGGAGCAGCGAGGACAAAATGGACGTTCAGATAAGACAACGTCCCCTTTTCTCCCTCGCTGCTCCGCCATTCCACCGATTGGGACATACCCAAGCCTATTCACCTTGGGAGGGATCTTTTTCTATCCTCTGGCCTTGGTTGGGAATGACTGCCTGTAAAACCCTTCTGCCAAAAGCTAGATCTGCTGATGCAAATGAGTCTAATCTGTAGTGTCTTATAAAGAACGATATTGATGACCAAGAGGCAGCTCTACAAATTTCCTCTATGGACGCCTGAGTAGCCCATGCTACCGAAGTAGCTGCACTATGTGTTGAATGTGGAACTATGCCCCCTGGGACTTGTGACCCTTTTACCTGGTAAGCAAATGCAATACATGGTTTAATCCATCTACCTATTGTAGTTGATGATTCTTTCTGTCCCATCGATGCAGGTAAAAATGAAATTAATAGTGCTTCCGTTTTCCTGAATGATTTTGTTCTATTGATATAACATCTAAGTATTCTGCGTACATCTAAGGTATGCCACCTCTTCTCTAATGGGTGTTTTGATTCTGGACAGAAATTTGGTAGGGTAATCTCTTGTGATCTATGAAATAGAGAATTAATTTTGGGAATGAAAACAGGATCTAGTCTCATGACCACCCTATCCTTGAAGAAAATACATAAGTCCTTTCTAATTGATAATGCGGCTAATTCAGATATTCTTCTCGCTGTTATCACTGCTAGTAGAAATGTTAGTTTTAATGTAAGCAATCTCAAAGACATCTCTCTGATTGGTTCATATGGTGTAACCATTAACGATTGAAGGACTAAATTAAGTCCCATGTTGGATATCTGTGGACCACCGGTGGTCTCAAATTTGTTGCACCGTGTAAAAAGATTTTGATTGTCGGATCTTGTGACAAAGGATGACCTTTTTCTGTAGAAATCACTGTTGCCAAAGCTGCAACTTGTCTTCTCAGGGTTGCAGGAGCCAATCCCCTATCCAATCCTGATTGGAGAAATTTTAAAACATCTAACACTTCTGCTGATGTAGGATCTGTATGTTTAGTTATGCACCACGAAGAAAAACTATTCCAAGTTGCATCGTATATTCTAATTGTCTTCTTGCCGCTTGAATTGTATTAATGATGTCTCGTGGTATGTTTCTTTTCATAAGTCGTATCCTCTCAATCTCCATACGCTTAACTGAAGCCAATCTGGGTCTGGATGACAAACTGCTCCTTGGGTTAGAGATGTCTTCCCGAGTGGTAGCTTCCATGGTGGCTTGATTGCCCTCTCTTTGAGGTCAGCAAACCATTCCTTTCGAGGCCAATATGGCGCTACTAGAATCAGATCTGCCTTCTCCATCATCATTTTCCGAATGACCATTGGGATTATGGGAATGGGTGGAAAAGCATAAAGGAGACCTTGAGGCCATGGAGAACGCAAGGCATCTTTTCCTTCTCCCTTTGGAGTTGGAAACCGTGAAAAGAAATGGGGAAGTTGAGTATTTGTTTCCGTAGCAAACAGATCTACTTGTGGCTCTCCGAACCTTTTTGTGATTTCTAGAAATAGAGATGGATCTAGTTTCCATTCCGCCTGGTCTAGATTTCCTCTGCTTAACCAATCTGCCTGTCGATTTAGAACACCTGATATGTGTTCCTCTTTCAACGAAAGAATGTTCCTTTCTGCCCAATTCATAAGTCTTTCTGTCTCTGCCATGAGAGATTCTGATCTCTTTCCCCCCTGTCTGTTGATGTGTGCTTTCGTAGCTATGTTGTCGGTTAAAACCAACACATGTTTCTGCATCACCTGATATCTGAAATTGCGAAGAGCTAATCTGACCGCCCTGAGCTCCAGCCAATTTATGCTGTGTTTCTTTTCCTCCCTTGACCAAACACCCTGTGCTAGGTGATTTTCTAGATGCGCCCCCCAACCAAGTAAACTGGCATCTGTTGTTAATGTAACTCTTGCAGGCTCCATGAACAATGTTCCTTGAGTCAAAGCCGGAGATATCCACCATTTGAGCAATATTCTTACTGCTGCTGATACTTCTATTTTGGTTTGTGAATTTGCTGTTCCTAGTCTCTGATAAGGTAGCAGTAGCTACTGAAGTTGTCTGGCGTGATGCCTGGCCCACGGTACTGTGGGCTATCATTTTGCCAAAGAGATGAGACAATATTATTAGTGACCTATTTTTGTGTGCGATCACTTGTGTTACTAATCTTTGAATACTGGATTGTCTTTCCAGAGAAAGGTATACACGGCCTTGAATCGAATCTATGACTGCTCCTAGATGTAATAATCTTGTTACTGGAATGATGTGACTTTTGTCCCAATTTATTGTCAGGCCGCGATCCTGTAAAATCTGTATAACTACCTGTCTGTCCTTGTTGGCTTGTTCTATTGTCGAAGACAATATTAGGAGATCGTCTAGGTAGCAGACAATCCTTACTGACTGTTCCCGAATTGTAGCTGCCACTGTTGCCATCAATTTTGTAAAAGTTTTTGGTGCCGATGACAGGCCAAATGGCATTATTTGATACTGGAAATGTTTGTTTTCGTATGCAAAATGGAGAAATTTCCTGTGTGCTATATGTATAGGTATGTGAAGATATGCTTCTTTCAGATCTATAGATTGCATTAGATCCTTTGGACGCACACACCTCAGAATGCTGGATAGGGAGTGCATCTGGAATCGTCGGTATCTGATATGATTGTTTAACTGCTGCAGGTTGAGAACACCTCGCCATCCACCCAAACTCTTGGGCACAAGAAATAAGATTGAATAAAAGCCTGTGCCAATTTGTTGTTGTGGAACAGATTCTATTGCCGGAATTTCCACTAAATGCCTGATTTCTATTTCCATAAGAGTCCTCTTTAACTGTAGAGATGGAATAGGGCATTGTACAAAAAAGGTTGGGGGTGACGAGATGAACTCCAGCTGTAAGCCATCTGTTACTGTTCGAATAATCCAATTGTCTCTTGTTGATATCTCCCACTGGAGGTAGTAAAGTTGGATTTTTCCTCCCAGGGGAGTAGGGGGGATGAGTCATTTCCCTCTACGGAAGGAATGATATCCCGTTCCTCTGAATGGTCTTTTGAAGTTGTCTGACGTCTACCCCTATCACGAAAGGAAGACCTCTCTGAGAATGCAGAAAATTGTTGTGAAGTGACTCTTGGAAGGTAGGAACCCCCTGATCCCAGCTCTGGACGAAATGGTTGTCTGGGATATGGTGAAAAATGCCTATCTGGTCTTCTGTATGATGAAGGTAAAACCTTTTTCTTATCTCTTCCTTCCACTAGAATTGACTGCAATGAGTCACCAAATAATGCTTTGCCTTGGTATGGTGCCGTTGTCAAACGCCATTTTGATTTCATATCTACTCGCCATTGTTTGAGCCATAATAGGCGTCTTGAAGTTACAGCCGATACTAGTGCCCTGGAAGCAAATTTAGCAGCATCCAGAGCTGCGTCTGCAGAGAATTCCGCTGAAGCTATCAGTTTAGCTATGTCTTCTTGTAAGCGAGCTTCTTCATGAGAAGTTCTGTTTCTTAATTGTCTAAGCCACACTAATGAAACTCTATTAAAAAATGACGCAGCTATTGCAGCCCTGATAGCCCATGTTGCTGCCTGGTGAGTTTTCCTGAAACTTATCTCTGCTCGTTTGTCTTCCTGTTTTAATCTGTCCCCAGCCTCACTGACTAACACTGATGGGGAGGTAAGACTGGCTACCGTCTCATCAATTGTAGGCAATTGTAATATGGCATCTAATTCTGGGGAAGCACAATAAAGTTTTTTGTCAAAATTATTGGGAGCTGACAAAGAGCCTGGTTTTTCCCATGGCTTTTTTATTACTTGTGCAAATAATTCTGGGCATGGAATATAGTCACAATCTGTAGCTGGCATAGGAAACTGATTGTTAGTGGCTCCTTGTGTGACACGATTAGTTGTTGAATTGTCTAAACTGTGGTCTATATTGGTGGCCACCTTTGCCTTTCTAAGCAGAGATTTGAACAGAGCTGGCTTAAATAAGCCTTGAAATGCTGGTTTGTCCGTGACCTCCTCATTGTCATCTGACAATTCGACGTCCTCTAATGCATCATCTGCCAACTCAGACTGATCATAGTTTCCCTGGCCTTACATCATATTTTGAAATTCTTGAAAATTTGATGGGCCTGAGGTCACTGTATTGTTGAAAGACGGTGCTGGGAACCCCGTTTGTTGTAACCCAGCTTGGAAAATTTGTGAAAAGGTATTGTTAAAAAAGACTGGAATTCCATGGCTTGGGCCTGAGTTGGGTCCTCCACCCCTCTGAGGCCAGCTGCCATTGGCGTGTAAGTGGCTTGGGGAATTGTTTGGTGTCCCCTAGGTATAACTGGAACTGACATGTTAGTTCCTTGAGACTCAACTGTAGTTTGAGTAGGAGGGCATATCTGATTCATAATAATAGGGTCATGTTGACCAACTAAACCCTCTTGCTCAATATGGGCCACCTGAGGTAACTCTTGAGATTGAATCTCTATACCTTCATCTATTTCCCCCATTGGATTTACTTGTGCAGCCCGAGATGCCTTGGCGAATTGCCTCTCTAGGGCATTGTGCCTGCGCTGATCCTCTTTTGACATCTTGACAGATTTGCACTCCCCTTTAAGGTTATGGACTAGAGTTCTAGACTTTACTTGTTTGGCTCTAGGTGGTTGTGGGGAGGGATCCCTGATTGGGGTAGGGCTGATGTCTAGGTCTGATGACAATAGCTCTTCTGTCATGGCCCAAGAATTCAATAACAATCAGTAATAATACTATAATAAAGGAGTACTTCCCTTTGAATTTTGAAGTCTCCTTCACACCGCTGGCAGAGGCAGGCTCCAAGGATCAAAATCCTTGTTGTCCCTTGCTTCGTTTCCACCTGCCTCAGCTGCTTTTAGAGGCGTGGTTGAAAAAAACAGCCTTTAACTTGGCTAATCAAATGGCGACCCCTTACTCAGGTTCCTTTGAGACGGTGATCACCAATACATACAGCCCTCAACGGATCTTTACTGTCCACTAGATCGCAACCGTTGGAATTACCGTTATTCGCCCTCAAAATGGCGGCCGCACTGGAGAAAGCGCCTCGCGCCCTTTCTCGCTATTTAAAATGGCGGCTGCTGTTTACCGGAGTGTTTACAGGAGGCTTCCAGCACTCCGTCTGCTCTTTCCGTTAAATTACTGATTTGTTGTTTAAAGGAGTTTGCCGGCAAGGCAGGGACTCCAAGCCGCTATTCGTAAAAAGGACAGCTGTGTGAGCTGGGTGGTTCTGCTGGCTCGCCAGACAACCAGCTCCACACTCGTGGCTAATGGCAGCTGAGGGAAAATTAACCGTCTCTTTAAAATCGCTAATTAGCGAATTTACCTCTCAGCGTCAAAGCTACCAGCTGGCTTGCTCGCTCTTCGCCGAATTCCTTTTAAATTAATCACAGCTCTTCCCCGATTTGAAAATGTTTAGTTTGAGCCTATTTAACAATTATAGTCACATAAATAGTCAGAGGAATGGCACAACAGTCTAATCACCTGTGACTGAGTAAAAAGACTGAGCATGCGCAGAGCAAGGGGGCGGGACCAGCAGTAGAGGAAGATTTGAATGGCACTCAGTCGATCCAATGAGGGTGGAATCTTCCCAATCGGTGTAATGGCGGAACAGCGAGGGAGAAAATGTGTCTGTAGGAAGGACGCAATTTCAGTTGTAGCAGAGTTCTTTTTAACTTCTGTTCTGTTAAAACATCTTCCTCTTCTTTGTCAGGTCTGAAAAAGAGACAGCCATTAGTGAAACCTCACCAATGACTGAGTGAGTAGTAGAGTTAATTTATAACCTTTTTCCTCCAAGATATTTCCTGGAAATAGAATAGAATAGAATAATTTATTGGCCAAGTGTGATTGGATACACGAGGAATTTGTCTTGGGTGCATATGCTCTCAGTGTACATAAAGAAACATAAAATAGAATACATTCATCAAGAATCATAAGATACAATACTGATAGTCATAAGTTACTAATAAGCAATCAAATCATATCAGGAAACAAATATAACAATACAAATTGTTTTATTGCGAAGGAGACAAATTTAGCTGCAGCAGAATTCTTTTTAACTTCTGTTCTGCTAAAATGTTTTTCTGTTCTTTGTCAGGTCTGAAAAAGAGACACATACCAGTGAAACCATTCCAAAGACTGCATGAGTAGTATAGTCTGTCTAGGGCTGTTCTTTAACTTAGAACTTTTTTCCCTCAATTTATTTCTAAGTAATGCGTTTATTTAAAACAACATCTAATTTGTACTGTTACTATTGCGGTTTCATTGTTATTAAAATCAACAATTTTACACACCTAAATATCTTTGAATATATGTACTAAATATAAAATATACTGCATGCAGAATTGTAACATCTAATTCCTCCTGTAGTGTAATAGTATGAAATAATCTGGAACAATAAAGAGTTCATTTTTTAGTTGCTGAACACATTCAGATTCTAAATAACATTTGGCCAAATGGCTCTTTTTAGAAATGGAAATGCTTGGTAAATTAATAAGTCCACTCCTAGAGCACTATATAATTAAAATAGCATGAAATCTAAAATAAAAAATTAAACAATAAAACTATTATTCCTCTCTAAAAATATAAAAAAGGAATAGAGATTTTTTTCCTAGAAGATTTGTCTGTGTGTGTGTGTGTGTGTGTGTGTGTGTGTAGCAGTGTTACTCCAGGCTCATATGGCTGGCGGTACTCTTTTTCCTTGCGCATAAACCTCTTCAGCCTAAGAGATTGTAAAAAAAATGCTTTTAAAAAACTGACGATCCCAGCTGAATTGCCTGATCATCAGAGGCTTTTGTTTTCTTTTAAAAGCTTTTTTGTTGTTGTTGTTGCTTTTTAGACTGTTGCTTTCTGGCAGAAGATACAGAACAATTAAAACTCAGAGCACATGTTTTCTGAATCGTTTTTATCCCAGAGCTATAATTGCACTCAACAATGAACTAAACAGTCACCATCAGTGAGCTGTTGGACAGTATTACTGGTCTGTTGTGTGGATGTTTGTGTGGTTTAGGGCTGGAGAATTGTGGTGGGTGGGAGTGTGTTTGGGGATTGATATGTGTGTTGGACCTGGTCTTTGGGTTAAGTGTTAAGTGAATTTTGTTGTATGGGTATACTGTGTATACACGTACAATGACAATAAAGTTATTTATTTATTTATACAGAAATATAATTTTATGTCATTTTATTCTATTTTACATATTTATGTATTAAATTATTGTATTTTATCCTGTAACTATTGTATTTTACTCTATTCTCATTTTTTTAATTGAAAAGTTTACAAATTTTTTTTTCAAAATATTCTGCATCATCCATCAGATTTTTATTCAAAATGCTTTGATTTTCTTACAAGTCCACCATATGTGATAATAAGTTGCATCATCACAGTCACATCTCCAACATTTAGCTTGTAAATTTGGGTACATACATGATAATTTTTTAGGATCTAAATGCCATCTATAAAACACTTTATAGAAATTTTCTCTTAAGTTTTATGCTTGCGTAAATTTAACATTTCTAACCCAAATCTTTTCCCATATTTCTATCATCACTGGTTCCTGAAAGTTTTGTGCCCATTTTATCATACAATCGTTAACCAATTCCATTTCTGAATCTATTTCCAATAATGCATTATACAACCTTTTAATATGCATTTGACTTTGATCTCTAATCTGTTTTACCAAATTTTCCTCATTTTGCATAACACCAATTTTTTTTGATCTTCCCTGCATCTAGCTTGAAGCTGACCATACTGAAACCAAGTGTAAATAATCCCTTCTTCTTTCAATACATATAAAGGTTTGCCCCTTTCCATAAAAAGAAGCTCTTTATAAGTAATCACCTCCTGTTTTTGTTCTATACTTATATTTTCTATTGCATGCCTGGGATTTGCCCATATGGGTATCTTGTAGTTTAACTTATATTGATACTTTTTCTAAACCCTCAGCAAAGCATTTCTAAGTATATGACCTTTAAACACTTATCCACTTTTTTTCCATATAACAAGTAAGCATGCCATCCACATAACAAATCATAACCTTCTATATTTAACATTCTCTCTTCAGTTAGATTAAACCAATCACTAATTTGTGATAAAACAGATGCTTCATAATACAATCTTAAATTAGGCATTTTAAGACCTCCTCTCTCACATACATCCTGCATAATTTTCAATTTTATTCTTGGTTTTTTCCCACCCCAAATAAAAGTATTAACCCCTTTCTGCCACTCCCTCAAATTTCCATCTTTCTTAAGCACTGGTATCATTTGAAACAAAAATAAAAACCTAGGTAACACATTCATTTTTATTACTGCTATCCTTCCCAATAGAGATAGTTGTAGCTTTTTCCAGTTTTCCATTTCTTTCTGCACTTTTTGCCAAAGAATTTCATAATTGTTTTTAAATAATTTCGTATTTGAAGCTGCAATATTTACTCCTAGATATTTAACCTTTTTAACTATTTCAAACCCAGTTATTATTCCTGAGTCTTCTCTTTGAGATATAGACTTATTTTTAGTTATCATCTTTGTCTTATGTTGATTTACTTTAACCCCAGATACCTTACCATATTGACCTATTATGTCCATCATGTGTGGAACCAATTCTATAGGTTGAGATAAAATAACAACCAAATCGTCTGCAACATCCAAAAATATGAACGCTGCAGGGACTTGGTTGATATTCCAATAAGTTTACAATTTGTCTAACATTATATTTCATTTGTCTCCCTTTTATAAATCCTGATTGATCATTATGAACTGTTTGTTGCATAACTGGCATTAGTCTATTCGCTAATATCTTGGCAAAAACTTTGTAGCCTGTGTTCAAAAGTGATATTGGCCTAAAATTTTCAAGTTTAGTACAGTTTTGGTCTTCTTTCGGAATCAGTGAAACGAACGCTGTTCTCCAAACCCTATTCTCATTTAAATTGTTTGTTTAGAATTTTATTGGTAATATGTGTTTCAAATTGTACGTTGATTGGCCTATAGGCGTGTGTGTGTGTGTGTGTGTGTGTGTGTGTGTGTTGGCATATACACGTACACAAACTGCTGGCAACAAAAGTGAGTACACCCCTAAATGATAATGTCCAAATGGGGCCGAAAGTGTCAATATTTTGTGTAGAGAAGGAGAGGGGAAGCCCCAAGGGGCTAAGGTCTTCCTATAGGGGTGACTCATAAGGAGGGGCACCCTGAAGGTCATGGAGAATGGCGGCTCTCCTCCTGGACCCAGGGTTTCTTCCCTCTTCGCCAAAGACAAAGACGAGGCAGCCATCATGGCAGTCATGAGGCAGGGGCAGCCGAAGAAACTAAGATTGTGCTGGAGCAATGTGACTGGACAGTGATTGGATCCGGGTGAGGTGAATTTTAATTTTTGAGTAGGATTTGACCTGAAAAGAAAATTAATCCAGGAAAAGAAGCTCTTTGGAATTTCTCAAGTGGCATTAAAGAAAGGCAGAGAGAAATTGCACCCTAACAGGAAATAAGTAAATGTTATAAAATGTTATAAAATACAAAAAGACTGGATGTATAAATTTTACTGGCATGACTTTGAACAGGCATTTTAAAAGGCTGGACATCTGATCGTTTATTGGATATTTTGTTTGAAACAATTTGAAATAAATAACTGGCAGAATAGTTTTTAAAATGGATTTTCAATATTGATTTTTAACCTGAAGGTGCCATCTACTGGTGAATGTATATATACTATGTTATACTCCTAGGATAATAAAATAATCTTGGAAAATTTTGATAAGAGAAAAATAACACCTGGAGGTCTGCTGTATTATCTACTGTTCTACACTTATCTACTTTATGGTCACTAGAGGATCAACCTTGAAAACCTGGAGGATATCTACTGGAAATATCCAGCAACTTAGAGAGTGGATTTAAAGAGTTATTTGGAAAAGCTCCTGGACTGTATAAATGGAATCTATTGACTAACTGTGGGATATAAAGAATTATAACTATTGTATCTCCTGATGAACAATGCTAAGATTTAGTAATCTGCTGGCTTTGGGAAGTAAAAAAAAAAAAGACTCTAGAGCGGTGACAGATTACTAACAGAACATTGAGTATTATATGGACTTTTTAAGACAGGGCAAGATGGATCTTCAGGAAGAATAGGAGGCACTTCAAAAAGAAACTATGCTTTTTCTCCAAAGCATCTATGACACTATGATGGGGAACTTCAGGGAGATAAAGGATTTACCACATGACACAACTAGAAAAACTGAAAATGGGCAACAAGGAATAAGAAATCAAGATAATAAAGCCCAGGAAACAGGGGAGACAACTGGAAGCTTAAAAGATGAGTCAGAACAGATCACACAACAAATAGAACAAAAGAAGGAGGAGATAATAAATTTGGGTGGAATAAAGTTGGGAGAATATATATTAGGTGGTAGAAAAATGGAATTCAATAAATCAAAAAATATTTTTGGAAAAAAGAAAGAGGATTTGGCAGCAAAAAATAGTGGAGATGGAAATAACGGTTAGGTTGAAAATGAAGGATGTAGATGATGATCCAAGAGAGGAGTATGGGAGGCAAGTTAAAAAGAAAAGAAGTGAAACTTCCAAGGGGGTGAGAGATGATGGATAGGAAGAATAATGTTATGATTATTAGAAGGATATAGCTAATATTGAATAACTGAAAAATGAATGAATATGTGCTGATATAAATATGTATAATAACATTAGACCATATAAGTTTGACTAATGTAGTAATTTTGGTTTTGTATCAAAATTACACTCAGATGCCACACTGTCCATGCAAGGATATTGATGATATTGATGTATGTTTTAAAAATAAAAAACTTTACTAAAAAAAATCAAATTGACTATTTTATTGTATGGAGAGCTGGAAGAGGTCAGTTATAAAAGCAAAGACATAGTCAGGGACTGACTATGGAAAGGCCACAAACAATGTGCAGGTTCCAAGTTAAATAATCAACTGGTTTCCTCAATGCAATCATTAAATATTGCTTTGGAGTCTTGAACTTCATTGCTAAAGAACCAGAGGAGCTGTGAAATGCAATCAAGTAAATTGTTTAAAAAACCATGTGAAAAGAAAGTGCCAAATTCCAAGAAATAGAAGCAAGTAGAGTAGATGACAGAACAAATGATGGAAATCACAGAGAAATCACTTTGTCATGAAGGAAGTATACTGAAATTCAGTACAATGCACATGTCAATAACCAGGATAACTCAGTAGGTCTTCCATACATAAAAGAACATTTAGTAATAGAAAATGAGATTACATCAGCATTCCGATCATTACAAAGTTGTAAGGCAACAGGAATTTATGGAATATCTACAGAAATAAGGCAAGTGGCAGAGGAAGAATTTATAATATTTATACTATTTTAACAAATTATGCTGGCAAATCTAGAGAATCAGTAGACAGCAGTTTGAAAGAGATGAGTCTATATACCAATACCAAAGAAAGGTGACTTAATAGAATATAGTATGCGATCATATAATAATCCTAATTTTTCATGCTAGCAAAATTATGCTTAGGATCCCCCAACATAGATATTATTCATTAATTATAGAAATAATTTGATTGATTTTGATCAGATCAATATCAAATATAAATAAGATCAAACATATGCATCACCCAATATTAAAATTGGCAGTGAAGATTCTGAAAGGATAGATAACTCCTATTTTTTAGGAATTACTATCACCAGTAAACAAAGTAGCAGAGAAATATGCTGTAGACCAGCACTTGATAGTGTAGCAATTAAAATTACCAGTTAAGATTCAAAGGCATCTTTTTCTGCAAAGAACAGAATGTCACAATTCATGGTAGCAAAAATTGGAAGAATAAGCAGGAAAGAAAGGATATTGATGCTTTTGAACATTGAAAAAGACCCTAAGAACACCATGGATTGCCAAGTGAACAGCTAATGGAACATCAAACAAATCATTCTGGAGTTCTGCATTAGAGACATTATGAAAAGACCTAGATTTTGGAGAAATCCATAGAGCTAAGGAAGTAGAAAGAAAAGGATGAGGTCAATTAGCAGAAAGATGGATAGATTCAATTACACTAGCAATGATATGTTTTTGGAATACTTGAAGGGGCAGGTTAGGGACATACTGGCATGGAGAAAATCTATGTGGTCATTAAGAATTGTCACTGACTTGATGACACATAACCAATCAAGAGATCATGCAGCAGACCTGGCATGTATTACTTAAACCTGTCTTTGTGGGGAGAATGATGTCACTCTATCTGAAACTTGGAGAAATTATCAGTAGTATCCTCATAATATTCAACTTAATGTTACAACTTCAGGTTGTAAAGGAGCTGCTCTTGATATCCTATCCAAGTGCTGTGAGGTTGTAAGGATCTGGATGGCAAGGAACAGCCAGAAGTTGCAGGAATGGGTAATTATCCCTGATGGTTTCTACCTGCTCCATCAGATCTGTGGAATATTTTAATCTGAGATTTTATAATTATTTTATTCAAATTTTTAATGATACAGTGAATGTTTTAAATGTTTGCTATATTAAAATACTAGCTGGATACCCGTGCTTTGCTATGAAACTATGGGATTGGGCACGATAAATTGAATTGACCAGTTCTGGAGTAAGGCCCAGATAGATTCCACAACAGATGTCCCTCTCGTTGTCATCATCACTAACAAAGTATATTTGGATAAATGAAGGCTGCTGCTGAGGCCCCGCCATGATACTCCTGCCCCTGCACTTTGAATATTGGTATATTTAGCTGTAGCTGCTTGATTAACGCAGGGGTTATTAGATGCATAATTTTATACAGCCTCTCTATTGACTTCAGGATGATTTTGACAATACTTTTTTTGCAGGTTCCCTTACTTATGTTTTCCTAATCATATCTGTAAATCTTTTCCTGCGTTTTTTCTCTCTTTTCCCTTTAATTGGTATTACAGTAGGAGGAACAGATTAGTCTGAACTGAGGAGGTCAGTGTGAGAAGTGATTTGGGGCTGGGACACTATGCAGGAGAAATTTGGTTTGCAATCCGTTGGTTCAGTGGTGGTCGGTGATTGAAATTCATAAAGAAATATCTCTTCCACCGCCTTGAGTTCGGAAACAGTTCCATAGGTGGAAGGCGTAGACATTTTGATGAGGTAGTGGACCCAGACTGCTCCTGAGTGAAGGAGTGGAACATCTGCCAGTTTGAACTGAGGTAATGGAATGTGAGGCAACTGGCAGTTGGAACTTTTCAGGTGGAGAGGGGGAGTAGAACGTCTAACCGCTTAGTATCAGAGCATATTAATATACTGTATATGAATATACTGTATGTGAAATACTAATGATCTGATGGTCATTTTGAAAAATTCTGTCTTAGTGAGCATCTAGAAGCTAAGAGAAACGTAAGCGCCAAATTTCAAGTTTGTAGGCTTCATGATGAGTGAGTGGATTTTGCTTTTATATATATAGATATAAACCAGAGCTTCAGATTACAGTTATATATAGACAATAAATAATGTAAAGATTCCTGAACAATTGCCAAGTGTTAAAGGACAGCCGATAAAATATCACATAAAATAGGAAAATATAAAGTAAGAGTTAACAACAAGAGAGAAAGGGATAAAATCAGGAAGTAGTGAAGTGATATAATAAAATCTTGGTGACCTGGAGAACAGATAAAAGGCAAAGATAATAATAAGTACAAAGGATCAGGAGGAAGAGGGATAAAATTGGGAAGTAGGGAGTGACAGAATAAAATGATAAGTAAGGTCTTGGTGACCTGGGAAAAGACGAAATTTAAAGATAGTAAAATAAGAACAAAGGATCAGGAAGAAAAGGAGTGGCTGGAAAACACTGAAGAATTGTTAACTTTGACATGAAAATTAGCAGCACCCTCAGCTGTTACACAAAACATCCTCCTCATGATAATGACCTGTGTCATTGGGTGAAAGCAACAGACCTGGCCGGGGGGGGGGGGGGGGGGGGGAATCCAGCAAAATAGAAAAAAGGTTACCTTGATTTAGGAAGGAAATGATAATAACTTGAAAGTTTAGACTGCAATAAAAAAGCATTTGTAAATATGCTTTCCCTGTTTTTGTTCCACTTTTGTCCTTGCTTCCCAAAGTTCCAAAAAGAACTAAAGGTGATGAAGACACAAATGACTAATTAATATTGGAGAATTAATAATGTTCACAATCCTCACTTTGTAGAAGTAAGCGAGGATGAATGTTCACCCAAGGCTTCAGCCAGTGCAAGAATAGAAAGTTATGGAAACTTACAATTCATATCTCTTCTTTGTAGGTGGAACCAGAGAGTAATAAAAGGAAAGGGATATAAAATTTTGCTTAGAATAATCTGAAGGATCTTTTCTTGGTTCCCAGTTATTGACACTAATTTATCTCCAATCTTCCCACACAATAAAAAAGAATAGGGAAGAGCTCTATTATTTTTGGGAGCAAGACAAGAAGAGAGTGGCATGTTTACACAATCCTGCTTTAATTGTATCTGAAATGTTTAAATGGTCAGTATTTTATTTGTGGAAGATAAGGGAATGTATTGACACTATTTAATAGTACTCTGAAAAGGGATCAGTAAATATTTTTAACTTTAGATGTAGCAGCAGCCATGTGTCTCAGAACTGCAACTTCCTATAATCAACAAGGGATGCTGAATTTGAAGACAGAACTTGTTGTTCATGTCCTTGCATTTGTCAATTCTAATCACTTTTGTTTTATTCCCAGAAGCTTATTAATTTTATTTCTTCTCCCATAGGAAAAGGTTTCACAGCAAGATTTGATTTCCACCTTTCTGGAGCTATTTCTGATTTGATTTTTCTCCATTTTTCTTTCATGTTATTTTAACTGGGGAAATGCTGGATGGGATGTAGGAAGATTTGACTGGCTAATTGATTGATTATATGCCATCAAATTATTGATGACTCTCAGAAACCATATAGATCATGGGTGTCAAACTTGCCACATCATGTTGGCATTATGTGATGTGACATTTTTCCCTTTGCAGAGCTGGGGTGAGCGTGGCCTGCATGTGACGGATTCTGCCGATGGGCCATCAGTTTGACACCCCTGACATAGATAAATTTTCTTTGTGACAACTTGTCTTTCAGGTCTTCTAGTGACGCATTCATTGCTGCAGTAACTAACTTAGTCTAACCACCTAGCTACTGTTTATCCTCTTCTTCTCTTTCCTTCTCTCTTTCTTAGCATTAGCACCTTCTCCAGAAAGTTAGATCTTTGCAAAATATTTTCAGAGTGGCATAATTTGAGCCTGATAATGTATACATTGAGTGAGAAGTCTGAGTTTATTATTTGATGACACATTTGTTTGTTTTCTTGACTGTCTATGATGTTTTCAAGCATCTCCTCCATCACCAAAGTTCAGAAGCTTCAATATTCTTCTTACTGTGCTTCTTCAGAAGCAACTTTTGCTTCCATAAACTGAAACAGAAAATACTATTGCTTGCACTGTTTTGATCTTTGTAAATTTGGACACATTGTGGCTTTGAATATCTTTTTCAAGGCCTTCAAGACTGCTCTACCAACTGCTAGTCTGTGGCATATCTAACGGCTGTGACCAGGGGGGCCTTCGCACAGGTTCACCTGGTACGCCAGTTGCGCCCTTTCCTGGACCGGGATGACCTTCGCACAGTCACTCATGTCCTGGTTACTTCCCACTTGGATTACTGCAATTCCTCTACATGGGCCTGCCCCTGAGATGCACCCAGACTCCAGCTGATCCAGAATGCAGCCGCACAGGTTGTTATGGGAGCCCCTCGATACTCCCATATAACACCCCTCCTGTGTCAGCTGCACTGGTTATCAGTGGTTCTCCGGGTCCGATTCAAGGTGCTGGTTCTCACCTATAAGGCCCTACATGATTTAGGTCCAGGATATTTACAGGACCGTCTCCTGCCTGCTTCCCACTGTCCTGTTCGCTCACATAGGGCTGCTCTCCTCAGGGTTCTGACGGCGAGCCAATGTCATCTAGCAGTGCCCAGGGGTAGGGCACTCTCTGTGGGTGCTCCCACCCTTTGGAATAAATTACCTACCGAGCTCCGGATGGCTCCTGATCTCCGCTCCTTCCGTTGGGAGCTGAAGACTTGGCTATTCAAGCAAATAGGCTGACTCTGATTCTGGGTTTATTATTTATCATTAATTAGTTATTTGATTTAAAGTGCGATTTTATTGTATATGTTTCTTAACTTGTGTTCACCGCCCTGAGTCCTTCGGGAGAAGGGCGGCATATAAATACATGTAATTAATAAACAAACAAACAAACAAACAAACAAATATATTTTTCATTGCTTGTTCTTTATTGTTGAGATATAGGAAGAGCTTCAGACAACCTAGAAAGCCTAGAAAAACCAGGAACAATCCTGAAATCAAGCCTTCATTTTTGCTGCAGTGCTTTAATGGATGTTGTTTTCCTTTCTTGTTGGTGACATGGTGAAGGAGGACAATGGTAAAGCCATATGAGAAACCGAATCATGTTGCCTGTAATAAGTGACACATTGACTATCAGGACAATGTCTTTCAGTTATTGTTCTGAAAAGATGCAACAGAAGCAAAATAGGGAAAATCCAATTTTGTGCTGAAAGAAAGATAGGTGGCTATACTTAATTTTGCCTTGAGGAAAGCTACCAAGCTTTTTAATCTGGGAGGAAGAGAAAACTCAGATTGCTAGCAACTTGCATTTCTGTTCTGTTTGGCCTGGATGGGTCTCTGTCCTTTCAAAGGTCAGAAAGAGGAATGAGACAATCTATTTCAGAAGTGGTAGAAAACATACAGTATATAGTTTTACTTTTAGAGGGAGCGATGGAGATATCTATATCTATATCTATATCATCTATATCTTTATCTATATCTATATCTATATCTATATATGCTTTACATGATCTTTAAGGCAATTTAAATGCTGATATGGGCACTTTTGTAACTCCTGTAACTCCTTTATCTCAGTAGTTATTCTGGATGTACAACCCTGGTAGTGTTTATAATTTTGGCTATCATAGTAGTAATGACCCTGCCTGGACCAGGTTTCCTTGACTTCAGTAACTCATGCTTTGATCACACTTGATTCAGAGTGGTATTCAGCAGGTTCTGACCAGTTCTGGAGAACCAGTAGTGGAAGTTTTGAGTAGTTTGGAGAACTGGTAAATACCACCTCTGACTGGCTCCATCCCCATCTAGTCTCTTCCTTCCAAGTCCCAGGTGATTGGGAGGAAATGGGGATTTTGCAGTAACTTTCCCCTGGAGTGGGGAGGGAATGGACATTTTACAGTATCCTTCCCCTGCCATGCCTACCAAGCCACACCCACCGAGCCACGCCTGCCAAGCCAAGCCAAGCCAAGCCACGCCCACCAAGCCACGCCCACAAAACCAGTAGTAAAATTTTTTGAATCCCACCACTGACTTGATTAAACTAGATGGGCTCTACAAGGGACTGTCTTTGGAGACAACCCAGAAGCTGAAATTTTACAAAAACAGTGGGCAGATTATTGACAGGACAATCTTGTAAAAACAGAGCTGTACTGATGCTGTTTCATTGGTTACTGGTAGGCTTTCAGACCCAATTCAAAGTGCTGGCTACTGCTTTAAAAGGCACAACACTCGGATGCATCAGATAGCAGCTTGGCAGGGCTGAATCCACTTATCTACTCCAGACATTGAGAAAGGACTACAGAAACTTCCCTCCCAACACAAATCTATGGAGATTCTCAGTTATCCAGGTCATAGTTGTCCCTAAGGTGCTTTTTCAAAAGCTGAAGAAGCTTCTTGGATGAGAAGCAAAATATCTTCAAAGAAAAACAAGAAAGTCCAGTTGCCCCTTGCAAAAGCACCTTTGGAATTCCCTTCACAAGTATGAGATGGCAGGAGTATTCTGTTTAATGACTTCTAGTCAGGGCAAGGGTCCCAAAACTCTTCAGCATGTTGACCCCTTCATGAAGTTTCAGATGATTCACCAACTTTCAAAGATTTATTATATGAACCTGATTAACAAATATGTATATGTACTATATATTATTATATAGTAGTACAAATAGTAGTCAGATGATCAGTAGATATGAAATTTAAATTTCACACCCTAGGCAGAATCTCCAATTTCAGTTAAATGAGAAATGTTTCTACCAATCCATCAAACAAGAAATGCAATGAACTAGTCATCACCTGACACAAAAGAGACTGCAGTTCTGAGTGCAGCTATGGGACAACCCACAGAGAAATACAACAAGAATGCAGCTTGAATAAAGGAGGTGCAAAAGAATAAAAAAATGAAATGAAGGAATTAGTAATAATAGCAGAAATGGTGGCAAAAAGGGAAAGAAAAATGAAGAAAAGGGCAAGGCAAATCAAGTGAATATGAACTGCATGATTTTGGGTTGAAACATCTGGCTTGTCTATATCCAGTCACTGCCAAACAGTTTATTGTTATACTGCAAGAACTGAAATTAAAGATTGCTTAGTATCTGACAAATCTACCTGATAATGGAAGGTCTAAACAAAAGGGGCAGCACCAGGCAAATACAGGTCAATTACCTGCTTTTCAGCAACTTTCAAATTGCTAACTGGTGTGGTAGTTGATGCAGGTCAACAGCATCAGCTCTTTCCACCTGAGCAAAAAGCAAACTGCGCAAGTAGGAAAGAAAAAAAAGATCAGCTTCTAACTGAGATGATTTTGAAAAACTGGAAGGGAAAGGCAGATTATAGATACTATGAGGTAAATGATGTACAGTATATTTAGGTGAATGGAGACAATATTCCCCTTTCCTAGAGCAGGGTGGTTTCTACTTACCTTTAATACCGGTTCACAACGGGATCGTGCTTTTGTGCATGCACAGATCACCTATGATGACATCTAGGGCAGTGGGCGGAACCTTCCGTCGATTTTACTATCAGTTCTTGCGAACCGGTCCAAACCAGGAGCAACCCACCACTGTCCTAGAGGTACTATTTCGGAGGTCTTCTAATCCAATCTCCTGACCAAGTAGGAGAGCCTATACTACTCCAGACATATGGCTGTCCAATTTCTTCTTAAAAACCTCCAGTGAGACAGCTCACTTACAGCATCTGGAGACAAGCTGTTCTACTGATTAATTGTTCATCAGGAAATTTCTAGGTTGGATCTCTCCTTGATAAGTTTCCATTTGTTACTTCTTGTCCTGCTCTCAGTTGCATTGGAGAATACATTGACCTGTGACAGTTCCTCAAAAATTGGAAAACTGCTAGCATGCCACCCTTTGTCCTTTACTTTGTTAGACATACCCATTTTTTAACCATTCACTGCATATTTTAGCCTCCAGTCCCCTAATCATCTTTGTTGCTCTTCTATGCACTTTTTCTAGAGTCCCAACATCTTTTTTACATTGTGGTGACCAAAACTGGATGCAGTATTCCAAGTGTGGCCTTACCAAGGCATTATAAAGTGGTATTAACACTTCACGTGATCTTGCTACTATCCCTCTGTTTATGCAGCTTAGGACTGCATTGGCTTTTTTGGCAGCTGCAGCACACTGCTGGCTCATGTTTAAGAGCCTTCTTTGTAGCGTTTTTTTATATTGTAAACTCAAAGACAGGAACATCTGAATGTTACTGTTCTGTAAGCCATTCTGTAAGTTTTTCAAGCTAAAGCTCAATGCCTAAATTATAAAAAGGCTACAATGGCTGATTGTGAGATGTATATTTAAAAAATAGAACTTTTCAACGAGACAGTTTACCTATTGTACAAGAGCCTTCTTAAATCTTTTTAAGAAAATAATGTAAACACTTTATAAAAGCCTGATTTGTTTCCTTTTCTCTCCACTCCATTTTTAAACCATTGTAACTGAGTAAAACAAAGATTTCACAATATTTTGTAAAGCTTCAATTGGCCTCATAAAAATATTAGTTTAATATGTTTTTCCTCTCTTTTTTGGTTTCCAATGCACTGTGCCTCTCTGTTTCTGAATGATCAGAAACAGCCAGCTATTATTACCTAATCATAATGATATCACAACTTTTAATGTTTATCAGGATTCATAATGCTAAAAAGACAGAATGATATAAAGGGATGAAATGTGGTTGCCATAGGTCTTTGGGTAAGGTTTAATATGAGAATTGTCAATGAAAGCTGGTCATTGCTAGCAGTAGATATTTTTTTACCTAGGATTCTGGAATAAAATAACAGTGGCACCCCTACAGGCACCTAGGTTTGAATCCAACCTTGGAAGAAATATAAAATGATATTACCATCACCTTCAGTTACAATTAAATATTCACAATGCTAATGCTAATAACCGGTGGTGGGTTTCAAAGATTTTCACTACCAGTTCAGTGGGCGTGGTTAGGAGGAGGTATATGACTGAGTGGGCATTGCCACTCACGCCCATACCCACTCAGTCACATGACCTGCCCCCCCTAGCCACTCCCACCAGGAAAAGTTAGAAAAATTTTTGGAATTTCCATCTATCTACACCCGCCCTCCCTTCACAAGTCACCCCAGTTTCCCCTCTAGCAGCCCCAGCCCTAGCCCTGCTTCCTCCCCCACCACTGCCTCTTTGTTCGGGCTGCTTACCTTCCACTGCAGATGGTCCAGAGTCTGGAAGGAAAGCAGACCGGAGTTTATGACGGCCCCCAGCCAGCCACCACTGCTGGAAAGCGGCTGGCAAAGAAGCCACAGGCTGCCAAAAAGTACCGGAGGTTGCGGAAATAGCTGCTGTTGCCACCATGTTCTTTGTGCACGCACATCCCATTGGACTTGCAAGGCAATGGGATGCATATATGCGAAGAACATGGGGGTGATGAACATGTGTGGGGCAAGCAAATGGCAACCGGGGAACCGATTCAGGGGCATGGCCAGCCAGCCATCACTACTGGTTTGGCAACCTTGGCCAAATTTCTTCCAATGGTTCGCACGAATTGATGCAAACCAGTTGAATACCACCTCTGTTAATAACTGATAATAATGATTGAACAGCAAAACAGAGAATGTAATAGAACACAAAGAAGCTAAAGTGCTATGAGATGTTTCAATTCAAACAGACAAACACCAGCTATGTAACACCCCAGATTTAACAATTGTTAATAAGAAAAACAAAAAATTCTGGATAATAGACATTGCAGAAGTGAACTGAAAGAACTGGAGAAAAACACAAAATAGAAATACCTGCAAATAGAAATAGAATGACTATGGCAAAAGAAAGTGAAGATGGTATGTACCAATAGTAATAGGTGTTTTGGGTACAATCCCAAAATATCTGAAGCACTACTTGAACACTTACTGGCATTGACAAAATCACTGTGAGTCAATTGCAAAAGATAGCTTTACTTGGAACAGTTTACACCATGAACAGGGGTAGCTCCTATTTACCTTTACTACCAGTTCGCAGCAAGGCTGCGCGCGTGCACGAGTGAAATGAATATGCACGTGCACTCTTCTGTACATGCGCAGAAGTGTTTTGATGACATTGGGGTCAGTGGGCAGAGCCTCCCGCCGGTTTTATTACTGGTTCTATAGAACTGGTGCAAACCGGGGACAATCCACCACTGATCATGAGACAATCCATTTAACACAATCAAACAACAAGAGCTGTCTATCCCAGGTCCTTGAGGAAACTATAGGATAAAAATGGCGGATAAAAATGGCCAAATCCAGTCTAAACATCTGGCTGACTGTACAACCAACAATAATTTACAAAACGTTTACAGTGCCTGACTCCCAACAATTCTGGGTGGTTCACAACAATAAAAAAGCAATTACAATAAAATCAATAAATGATAAAGATAAATGATGGCAAATATGATAAAGAGAAGTCTTATTCTATCATGCCAATGCTATGTGTACAGAGCCAGATTTTCACAGCAGTTCTAAACCACAGCAAACTGGGGTGGAATCTCCTTTAAACAGGTATCACAAAAATTCAGTTTCTGTGTATAGCTAGTTTTATAGTATAGAAAAGTTATAGAAAAGTTCAAAATCATACAACTCTTGAAAAACAGCTATCCAATGTTTTAAATAATATGCATTTCAGAATTCCAAAACACCTTAGTCAATAATAACAAATTTTATAAAGTTTTGTAACAACTGTGCCATTACGATACAGTATATACCAGTGGTAAAATCCACTTACCTTCACTAATAGTTCAGAAACAGAAGCGTGCAGGAGCATGCGTATGCGTGTGCATAGCATGCGCAGATGGTAAAAAAACAGGACATAATGATGTCCCAGCGGTGAACAGGGCCTCCCACTGCTGGCACTACCGATTCAACGAGCCAGATAGAACCCGGGGGATTTCACCGCTAGTATATACCCTTAAAAGTTTATTAATAAATGTTCCAATTTGTGCTTTTAATCTAGCAGTCTTACATAATAAGCAACATTAGTCAGGTACTGTGATTTTCAAAAATTCACTTTCCATGGCAATTCCACTCTGCCTTGGTGTGTGCATACTTTAAAGACCATTTAGAAAATGTATTTTAGACCTAATGTGGAACAGGTATATCATCTCTTTGCTGTTCCTTACAGCAGCTTCTCTTTTTCCAAGTTTCTGTGTCAATTTGGAAAATGGTACAATTACTTTAAGGAGTTAGTTCACAGTTGTACCTTTACTTCAGGTTCACATGGAGATAATATGCTTATGCTTCCATGAAATCTGAAGCATTTCTTCCAGAATGATTGAAGCCTGCCCAATCTAGGGCAAGCATTCCATTGACCTATGATTTGCTTAACAATCCATAATTGAATATTTTCAGATGCTGTGCTGAGTCAAAATAATATTGCTTGCTTGTTTGTTTGTGTATGAAGTCAGAAACTATGCTTTATAAATTAACCAATAGCTATTTATAAATCACAATTAGGTAAACCATGGGTTTATGTGAACACAGCCAAAGAGTTAATGCCAAGAGTTTCCAACTAGAGATCAACTTGTTCTTGCTCTTCCATTGATTATCTTATGCTTCATGTGGGAATATACCTTTCCAGGTGTCAAAGCAAACTTCTCAGCTGGGGTAAAAAATGGTTTGGCTCAGCGGTTAGATTTCTGAACCAATTGATTATATTTACATTTTTTTCTTGCATGATGGGTTAGAGAAATGATTATGACTAGCATTATTGGTTGCTAGTCCATAAATGGTTGACAATTACTGGACAATTGTATGTCCCTTAGTGGACTGCAAGCACAAGGAAATTATGACAAGTGATTATGTCTGCAATAGGCAAAAATATTTTCAATGAGATTTTAATATAACATTAGAAGTCAGGTGGCATACAAATTTGGCAAATAAAGAAATGTTGGTGCAGACTTTCACAGCCAGCATCAATCCAGTGATGATAAACTTCTGGGTTATTAGGACTACCCTGTTTCCCCGAAAATAAGGCATCCCCTGTTAATAAATCCAATCGGGCTTTTGAGCACATGTGCTAAAATAAGACGCCCCCGAAAATAAGCTCTCCTCGAAAATATTTAAATGCAGAGCTGGAAATCAGATAAGACAGCAAGAGGAGCCCCAACTTGCTCCGCACACCCCAAAATAATAAGACTTTCCCGAAAATAAGGCCAGGCGCTTATTTTGGGGTTCAAAAAAATATAAGACAGGGTCTTATTTTCGGGGAAACACAATAATTATCTAGCCTTATTATCTAGTGTCCTGGCATTTCATAGCAATTGTGGCCGGGGTTTTAAATTGATCTGCTCTGTAGTGCCTGTATGTTAAAAAAGTTCTCAAATATAAGAACTCTATCACTTCAGCAGGAAGTTATTTGGAACAAATCTAACTTCTAATTAGGACATGTTATTAAAATTCCAGAAAGCCAGTTTATGAATTGTTCATCCAGATAAATTTGTAAGTGATCTAATTTGAAATTGCAAAGGAGCTAACTTTTTTATTGGCTGCTTATTATTCTTTTAGGCAAGACTGCTATAGATTCTGTATGGTGTTAATTAAAAGTTATTTTACTTTTACTTTACTGTATCATGTCATACAGCTGGAAACCAAGCTATATTAAGAGTTAGATTTTTCTTGTTAAAGTTATTGGTACGTTTATAAATCTAAATAGCTGTGCTGATTATTTGAAATTATTACTAGTAATTGTGTGTCTTTGAATTGAAGAAAGCCAAGTGGTGGTGGGCCGGAGCAGCAGGTGGCCCAGGAGGCTCATTTTTGTGTCTGTCAGTTTGCCTGCAGCCCACACAGCATGTTGGGATCAGCTGCCTTCTGCTCCGTGCCCTCTGCTCTTTGCAGCCCCAAAGTATGCCAACAAAGGGATCAGAGGCAGTGGTGAAATCTAAAGTTTGTTACTACCGGTTCTGTGGGCGTGGCTTGGTGATGGTGGTGGTAATGTGACTGGGTGGGCGTGGCCTGTTTTTTTTTTTAATTTTTAAAACCATTTTTTCTACAACCTCTTCGGTGAAGAGGTTGTAAAAAAATCCTTTCAAAATGCTCTGACGATCCCAGCTGAGTTGCCTGATTGGCAGAGGCTTTTTTTAAAAAAAAAAGCCTCTGCCAATTAGACAACTCAGCTTGAATCATCAGAGGCATTTAAAAGCTTTTGACGATACCAGCTGAACCATGCGATTATCAGAGGCTTTTTTTTTACTTTTAAAAGTATTTTTCCACCAAAGAGGTTGTAGAAAAAATGCTTTTACATTTTTTTTTAAAAAGCCTCTGATGATTGTGTGGCTCAGTTGGGTGGGGGGGGGGAAGGGATTTTTGCTACCAGTTCTCCAAACCACCCGCTTCCATCGCTACCAGATCAGTTGATCTGGTCTGAACCAGGAGCATTTCACCCCTGATCAGAGGGCTGCAACTGCTGCCGGATACTGTCAGTCCCTGTGTGCTTACTGGCTCATTTTTTTAAAAAAAATTGATTTATATGCCGCCCTTCTCCGGAGACTCAGGGCGGCTTACAATGTGTTAAGCAATATGTGTGTGCAGCAGTGGGATGGGCCGCCCAGCCGGGCTGATCACCCTGAAATTGTGTTTCCCTGAAAATAACCCCTAGTGCTTATTTTGGGGCCCAAAAGAAAATAAGACTGGGTCTTATTTTGGGGAAAACACGGTAGTGTTTCCCTCTATTATTTTACCCTCCTTATGGCTTCTGTTGGAGCTCATATTACATATGGTAGTTAGGTGATATTAAAAATCCCAATTCTTTGCTGCCAGATAAAAATTGTTGAGATTTTTGCATGGCTTGGACAGTAATCCTAATATTAGATTGGTGGAGAGGAAATAAGGAGAGAGCAGAATGCCTTCATATATTGATGTTCTTGGCTTCATAATTTTTTTTTTAATTTAATTTATATGCCGTCCTTCTCTGGAGACTCAGGGTGGCTTACAATGCATTAAGCAGTAGCCTTCATACTTTTGTATATACCTGCTAGTAGGGCTTCCCCCCCCCCCCACAAGCGGTGTTCCTTTTTATACAAAGTCAGCTTATTGCCCCCACAATCTGGGTCTTCATTTTACCTACCTTGAAAGGATGGAAGGCTGAGTCAACCTTGAGCCTGGTGAGATTCGAACTTGCAGTAATTGCAGGCAGCTGGTGTCACTTTAGCACTACCAAATTTTGTGGTCAGTTTCTATTATGAGAAAATAGTTGTACTGGAATGGGCTCTGCGCCCACATATTTTGGATGAGAAAAATTCCAGCTAAGTTAAAAGTATAGATTACTAGATGCCCACAAGAAAAAAAAATGCCTTGTGAGATGTCAGCCTCTCAGTAAACCAGGTCAAGAAATACTATGACTCTACTTAATTGATATAAGGTATAATAATAAACCCCTTCATGGATTACTGCCTTGTCATGGTGAAGGAGCTTGCATAGCTCAATGAAACTATGAGCTATGCTGTGTATGGACATCCAAGACAGACAGAGACAGAGAGCTCTCCAAAGTATGATCCACTGGAGAAGGAAATGGCAACCCACTCCAGTATCTCTGCCATGAAAAGTATGGACAGTATCAAAAGACAAAAAAATATGATGCTGGAAGATGAACTCCTCAGGTCAGAAGGTGTCCAATATTCTACTGTGGAAGAGCAGAGGGCTAGTACTAGTAGTGCCAGAAAGAATGAAGTGACTGGGTCAAAGCTGAAAGGACACTCAGCTGTGGATATATCTGGTGGTGAAAGGAAAGTCTGATGCTATAAAGATCTATACTCCATAGGAACTTGGAATGTAAGATCCATGAATCAAGGCAAGCTGGATATGGCCAAACAAGAGATGACAAGACTAAACATCGACATCTTAGGAATCAGCGAACTAAAATGGACAGGAATGGATGAATTTAATTCAAATGACCATCAGGTATACTACCGTAGGCAAGAATCCCTCAGAAGAAATAGAGTAGCCTCCATAGCCAATAAAAGAGTAGGAAAGTCAGTACAGGCATACAATCCCCAAAATAACAGAATGATCTCAATTCAAATCCAAGGCAAACCATTCAACATCACAGTAGTCCAAATCCATGCCCTAACCACTGGTGCTGAAGAAGATGAAGTTGACCGGTTCTATGAAGCCTTTGTTAATTCTGAAGAAGATGAAGTTGACCGGCTCTATGAAGCCTTTGTTAATTCTAGAATTAACAAAAAATGATGTCCTTATCATCATGGGGGATTGGAATGCTAAAATAGGAAGCCAAAAGATAACCAGAATAACAGGCAAGCTTGGCCTTGGAGTACAAAATGAAGCTGGGCACAGGCTGGTAGAATTTGGTCAAGAGAATACGATGGTCATAGCAAACACTCTTTTCCAACAACTCAATAAATGACTCTACACATGGACATCACCAGATGGTCAACACAGAAATCAGACTGACTATCTGCTCTGCAGCCAAAGATGGAGAAGCTCTATACAGTCAGTCAGGAGCTGATTATGGCTCAAATCATGTGTCAGCCTTGGAAGCCATATTAGGCTGGAAGCTTCTATGCTGCCACCTCCTCGTGGGGGAAAGTAGAAGGGGGGATTTAGGAGAGGGGAGTTAGGAGACATAATAGCATTTTTTCCTATCAGTCAAGGTCAGGGTGGTCCAGCATCTGGAGGAGGAATGGTCAGGGGCTGGGCCGAGATGAAACTGACGATGATTGGAGCATGTGACCGAAAGGGGAGACAGAAGTTGGTTTTGGGAGCTTTGTATTATTGAAGGAAAGCCTTGGTTTTTCAGGTTCGGATTTCCCAGATGTGCCAGTTTACCTATTTCTAGTAAAGAGAACTTTGGAAAATGCCTGCTTCTGCGTCTTTACTGGGAGTCGAGGGTTTTCTGGAACGCTGACATCATGAGCTTTTCATCACAAAATTTAGGCTTAAATTGAAGAAAGTAGGGAAAAGCACTAGGCCACTCAGTATAAACTAGAGAATAGTAGTAGGGGTAGATTTAAGAAATTAGATCTGATAGACAAAGAGCCTGAAGAACTATGGATGGAGGTTCTCAACGTTGTACAAGAGATAGCAACTAAAATCATCCCAAAGAAAAAGAAATGCAAGAAAGTATTTCTGAGGAAGCTTTAGAAATACTGAGGAAAGAAGGAAAATGAAAGGCAAGGGAGAAGGAGAAAGATACACCCAATTAAATGCAGAATTCCAGAGAATAGCTAGAAAAGATAAGAATACCTTCTTAAATGAACACCGGGACCAGAGATCTCTTCAAGAAAATTGGAGACATGAAGGGAACATTTTATACAAAGATGGGCATGATAAAGGACCAAAATGGCAGGGACCTAACAGAGACAGAAGAGATTAAGAAGAGGTGGCAAAATTACACAGAAGAACTAAGAAAGGAACAAGCTTAATGTCCCTGATAATCACAATGGGATGGTCACTGACCTTGAGCCAGACATCCTGGAATGTGAAGTCAAACAGGCCTTAGGAAGCCTGAGCAACAATAAAGCTAGGGGAGGTGACAGTATTCCAGCTCAGTTATTCAAAATCTTAAAAGGCAATGCAATGAAAGTGCTACACTCAATTTGTCAGTAAATTTGGAAAACTCAGCAGTAGCCATAGGATTGGAAAAGGTCAGTTTACATTCCAATTCCAAAGAAAGGCAATGCAAAGAATGTTCAAACTACCGCACCATTGCACCAGGGGTGGGTTCTACTTACCTGTACTATCGGTTCATCAGCTTTGCTCACGTGCGCGCGCGCTCTTCTGCGCAAGCACAGAAGCTTCTGCGCATATGCAGAAGCGTTTTGGTGACGTTGGGGTTGGTGAGCTGGGCCTCCCACTGGTTTTACTACCGGTTCTTCAGAACCAGTGCAAATTGGGGGCAACCCACCACTGCATTGCACTCATTTCACATGCTAACAAAGTTTTCTTCAAAATCCTACAAGCTAGCTCCAGCAGTATGTAGACCGAGAACTACCAGAAGTACAGGCAGAATTTTGAAGAGGCAGTGGAACTAGAGATCAAATTGCCAACATATGCTGGATCATGGAGAAAGCTAGGGAATTCCAGAAAAATATCTATTTCTGGTTCATTGACTATGCTAAAGCCTTTCTTTGATTGTGTGGATCACAACAAATTGTGGCAAGTTCTTAAAGAGATGGGACCAGACCATCTTATTTGTACCAGACGATCTTATTTGTCTCCTATTTGAGAAACCTATATGTGGGTCAAGAAGCAACAGTGAGAACTGGACACAGTACCACTGATCGGTTCAAAATTGAGAAAACTAAGATCATGGCATCCAGCCCTCTCAATTCCTGGTAAATAGATGGGGAAGAAATGGAGGTAGTGACAAATTTTATTTCCCTGGGCTCCAAGATCACCACAGATGGGGACTATAGCCAAGAAATTAAAAGACGCTTGCTCCTGGGGAGGAAAGCTATAGCAAATCTAGACCGCATCCTAAAAAGCAGAGACATCACTCTGCCAGCAAAAATGTGTTGTCAGGGCTATGGTTTTCCAGTTGCAATGTATGGCTGTGAAAGTTGGACCATAAGGAAGGCTAAGTGTCAAAGAACTGAGGACTTTGAACTTTGGTGCTGGAGAAGACTCCTGCAAATCCCTTGGACTTTAAAGCGATCGAACCCATCAGTACTAAAGATCAACCCAGGCTGCTCTTTAGAAGGCCA
Organism: Coluber constrictor foxii; assembly: GCA_038048745.1. Lineage (NCBI taxonomy): Eukaryota > Metazoa > Chordata > Lepidosauria > Squamata > Colubridae > Coluber > Coluber constrictor. Next base: position 82,268,512 of record CM075961.1, read on the forward strand.
GATCCTGAAGATGAAACTCAAAAACTTTGGCCACCTAATGAGAAGGAAGGACTCACTGGAGAAGAGCCTAATGCTGGGAAAGATTGAGGGTAAAAGAAGAATGGGACGACAGAGAATGAGGTGGCTGAATGGAGGCACTGAAGCAGTCGGTGTGAGCTTAGATGGACTCCAGAGGATGGTAGAGGACAGGAAGGCCTGGAGGAAAGTTGTCCACGGGGTTGCGATGGGTCAGACACAACTTTGTGACTAACAATAATAAAATCTTAAAAGTGAGACAGCATTTGTCCTTTTGTCCTTCTTATACCAAAGAGTAAAAAGAAAAAGAAAAAAAAGAAGCTTATTTTGTTAGCTGTTGATTGGTTGGTTTAATTATGCTTTTATGATTTTGTTGTATAATGGTTTGTAATTTCTGGCTGTTTTTGAAATTAGAACATTTAAATTATCTTGGTATTGCCTTGTTGAAAGATATTCCTCCTTTCACTAAATTCACTGCAGTAAAGAGGGTTGTTTTTGTTTACTTTAGGGCAATGAATAATCCCAGCTATGGTAATCTTCAAGTTGCTTTATATATTTATTTGTCATGGGAACCTATCCAATTATGCTTTTTTTCCTCCTTACACCTTCAAGTTAATGTTGATTTCTGAAACCTGCTTAGATGAATCTCTGCAGCTTTCTTGCCAAGAAGTGCTTTATTTTATTTATGTATTTTTTTAAAGAAAACTCATGATGGCAAACAGTATCTAATATTTCTTCCTCCTCCTAGTTTTCCCACCACAACAGGTGAGGTGAGTTGGGCTGAGACAGAGTGCCTGTTCCAAGGTCAACCAGCTGGCTTTCTAGTCTGGTGCCTTAAACACTACATCAAGCACTACATCAAGCTCTTTGTGGTTTATTAGTGTTATGATACCCAGGCTGCAAAATACAAGCACTAAATAGCAATTGTGAGAATTTTCTATATTTTGTTGTTTTATCTTTGTCACCCCAATCGCTGCAGATTGGGATGAGCCAAGGTTAAGATCATATTCATGTTCTATATCCTTATATATGAAGCTTGTAAGAACAGGGATTTTATATATAACAAGCAGAAATTGAAAAACATGGCCAAAAATTTTGAGGACATTAAATAAAACCTGGTAACACTTGGGTTTAGCGTCCACCTCTTTTTGACGCTTTCAAACAAGAAAGAATCGTAATGCAGCATGACAGAAGGTAGATACTGAGTTAACGGGTTACATGAAAGATACTACGGGTTACATGAAAAAAACTTCTGAACTTTATAAGGTATACATGAGTGTACGGAGCTATCTAGGCCGCCAGGTGGCGGTACAACTTTTCAGAGGCCGCAACCGTCTGGGCGTAGCTTCTGTCTGGTGGGGAGTCAACTCCGCCCCATTCTCGCCCTCGAGATCGACGTGCCTCCAGTAGCAAGCGGCCGCTCAGGTGTGGGCGTGACTGCTGAAGAAACCCCTCTCGCTTTTGCTCAGGCAGCCGGTGACTACGGTTCCCGGCTCGATTTTACATCGCCCTTCTTTCCTGGTCGTCGAGAGGAGTGGCTGCCCATCCCGCTGGCTTTCTGGCAGCGCCATGGCAGAGCTGGAGAGCCTGGAGTTCGGCAAAGCAGATTTCGTACTTCTCGACACCGTGTCTATGCCGGAGTTCATGGCCAATCTCCGATTGAGGTACAGAGTGGATGGCCCGGGTGGCGTGGGGGGGGGGATCTCAGTTGCCCCTTCCTGCCCCCAGTCCAGGGAGGAAAGGCGCAGTGGCATTTGGAGGAGCAGCAGGTTTCTTGCTTTCGTTTGTCATGGAAAGTAAATCGGTTTCATTTCCCATCGCTAGTTAAATGAACTCTAAATAAACGAGTATTTCCTAGCCAGTGGTGACTGGGAGAAATGCAAAGCAGGGAGAAAAGCTATTTATTATTTGGATGGTAGATCACCATGAAATCCTACAGCTGCTAGGTAGATCAGGAAATTAAGAACCCCAAAGACAAGGCAAACTACTTCTGTATTGCTGCCAGGAAAACTACCTGGATGTGGCTGGGAAGTCATCAGTCATAAAGTTCAATCTAACCCTCTAATTTATTTGGACAGTGTGTTCATAGTGTGTCATATGTATAATCTAGTTGAATGAAAAAGAGTGGGATTGTTTTTTGGGATTGTTAAATCCCAGCTATTATAACTAATGATCAGGAATCCTGGAAACTGTTATAATCTCTGAAGGAGCCTCTCTCAATTGGTTGCTTTCCAGATTGAGTTAAAGTTGGAGGGAGGGAAGGAGAGGAGGGTTATGGGTTTGGGAAGAAAGCATCATCCCTCATTTAAAAGGTTGCAAGGTTGAGAGAGAGTTGTTTACTTGTGGCTTCATTGTGAGCAAAGTTGAAAAGTTTGAGTTAAAGACTTCCTGATTCATACCTTAATTTTTATTCAGTGTGTTAAACCCACTTGGAGAAGTATTTATATCTTTACTAGATTGGGTTTGAATATGGAAGCCTTGCTTTTAAATAGTCTTAGAGGATATTGAGTGATATGGCTATTGTGAATTACTCTATTAATTCTTGCAATAACATAACTCAGAAAAATTCTTGCTGGCCCACTTTTTAATGTTATCTTCAAGCCTTCCAGAAGCCTATTCATAGAATTTAGCTCTATCCACAGACTCCCTGGGATATCTGCTTTTTATAGGATTGAATTTTGGTTGAATCTTGAGTAGGGTAAAATTCTATCTCAGTTTTATATCCTGCCTCAATAAAATCACTCAAATAATGGCTGAAATATCCACAGTGATTTTACTTCTTGGAAGTAGAAGTAAGTTTTTATAGTATGCACAGAGTCTATTAAGGGGAAGAAGGTGATTAATTTTTTAATCCTATGATATATTAGAATTATAAAATTGTCTAAAATTTTATCTCCAACAGTTTACATAACCGAGACTGGACAATATCACACAGGATAGGCAGACAGGATAGGCAGATTGCAGAAAAGATCCCAAATACACACACACACACACACGTGTAACATGCAACAATACCTGTCTTTTTAAAAACTATCCAGATTGGAAAATTAAAATAGAGCCTATTTTTGTTATAAAATATTTCTATGGAGCACATCGCTACATTGAAATATCTGGTACTCTTGATTATTTCTGAGTTTGGAAACTGAATGTATAACCCAGTTTATAAACTGAGTGGATGAAGAATCTCTGGCCTCCAAATGTCACAAAATTATAAACCAAAGAATGCCACCATGTTGACTGGGATTGTTGGGAACTGGTGAAACTTACTCCTGGTGAAAATCTATTTGGTCTTCTCGTTCGCATTGTTGATTTCAGTACAATTTTCAAAACAGCAACTTCGTTTTGGATGACAGATGAATTATGACGGGTCTTTAATTGTTTGTCTAAATTTAAGTATATCACCTGGATATGGAATAATCACTATGTGGCATGTTCAAATGTTCATACTGGAGGAACTCCATGTATATAATAATGACACAAATCATTCCATTAATCAACACAGAATAATTATGCCTGTGACATGAATATGCTTGTGTTATATAGTCCTTTAGTCTAATTTATATGACATAACTTACAGTTCAGATTTAATACATCTCTTTGCACCATTGTGTTGATTTGTCTGGGATAATAGTCTTTCAACTTGTTTTCAAGAATCTCTCAACAATCTGTTTCCCGCAGACACTACAAAACCAATGCCTTGTCTTTCAGAACCTCAGAAAACCATCTGAAATTCCAAGAGAAGTTCTTTCTCTGAAGTCAAGCAAATGCTCTTTCCCACAGACCAGTTTGGGGGGTGGGGGGTACAGCAGCCAGCCAGCCAACACACACATACACCTTGCTGTTTTACTGCAGGACTTTTATAGCTCCTCTTTGCTAGACAGCTGAGCTGGCTGGGGAGGGGTCTTGAAGGGGCAGGACACCATCAACCCAAGTGCTAGTTACATTTAGGCAGCCTGTCCCCTCACACTAGAATTGAATAGGGAGCAATTTAATAATTATTGCAACTCCCTGTCTCACTCCCAGATAGACCAAATTAAGAAATCAAATCCACAGGAAGGCTAAAAAAAGCTTTTATTGAAATTGGCTACAATAATGGAATCCTGAAAGTCTGATTATGTTGTACCTCCTCCTTATTCCATCAATTATGAAAGTGTGTGCTTGTACTACTTCTGTTATCTTCTTGTTCTGGACTTTAAAAATGTGTCAGCTCCTTTTATCTAGGCAACAGCTTCTGCATACAGATAATTCTTGACTTAAAATTCACAATTCATTAAGCAACTGTTGTAAGTTACAACAACACTAAAAAAAGAGACTTAAAATCAGTCTTTGCACTTCAAGCATTCCCATGGTCCGTGATCACAATCTTCGCAGTTGACAACCAGTTTGTATTTACAATGGCAGCAGCACCCCGGGGATCATGTAATTTATTTATTTAATTAATTAATTAATTATTTAATGTTTATACCACCCTTCTCCCAGAGGACTCGGGGTGGTGCACAGCCAACAGTAAAACACACCCAAATAATTGCCATTTATAATGTTCCTAGCCTTCTGACAAGCAAAATCAATAGGGGAAGCCAGATTCACTTAACAACTGCATGATTCACTAAACAACTGCAATGGTTTGCTTAACAATCATTGCCAAAAAGGTCAGGCATGACTCACTTATTCACTTTGTTTAGCAATGGAAATTCTGGTCTCAATTGTGGCCATAAATTAAGGATTTACCTGTATCTCCATCAAAATCATTTTCCTTACTTTCTACCCACCAGTTGGACCAAGTACTTTATAAAAAATTTTAAATGCTTAAAATGTAAACCTTTATTACCTGTTGTGCTTGCACTGTCTGACTTCTCCATGGCAAACAGTTGTGTTGGAGTTATTCCTTGACATAGGTTAGATTAGAATAAGGACAAGATTTCTAGCAGCTTTACTGCAAGGATATTTTCTTCTTCTTTTGCCTTGACAAAGAAAATACTGTTTTACGTAAGGAGGCCAGATCATGAAGGTCTATTAGTAATGTTAGCTATGATAGATAGGTAAAGTCTTTCTGTTCAGAAACAAGACTGCTAGGTACTAAATGCCAAATGAATGACCTATTTGTTTCATATTTTATTTGAAAAATTTATTGCTTAAAAATTAAAGCAGGTAACTGAACTCCCTTTCAGTTTACCTTGTATAGCCGCAGGTTAAGGACATGTTAATGTTGCAATCCAACATCAGGAAAGACATGTTGCTGATCCTGTCTTAAAGCCATATCTTTATTCATGTGCATAATAGTTGAATTCATGTATATCTGTAAATGTCCCGATATTGGCTACTTGTTCTTCCTACTTCTTGTTACATTTCTAATTTTGAATGAAAAGGCTGTTTTTACGGTGAGTTTTGACAAGAACTTATGTTAAAGGAAAGAGTAGGAAATTGCATTTTTGAATCAAATTTATTTAGCTAGTCTCATAGTTGGAAATAAGGTCTATTGGCAAAGTAAGTTCCTTGCTATTTCCTTGAAGGGTGTATTTCACTAAACACTGCTAGGTCAACATTCAGTGTGTGACTCAGAGATGGAAAGGAAAAGAAACCTTTAAGTAGAGCTCTTAACCTGGACAGTTAAGAGTTATATATCATCTTGGATTCCAGAGAGTAGAAGTTCAACAAAATAAATGAATAAAAATGGATTAAGACAAAAAGTTATCAGTAGAATAAATTAGTGCATGAAATAATTAACACTAGGAAAAGTGAATTGTTGCAAGAATTGCCCAAAGTAGGTTTCCCTGTATTGATTTTAATTTATATCATTGTTTCTGCTGCCTCTAAGGTGAAATGGCATCTACTTTCATTGCCTCACTTAGCAATTTTTATTAATTAGGGCTTGGGCCTAGGCTCTTAAATATAGCTTTTTTTCAAGGGATATCTAGAGATTAGTTTGTTAATAATTTTTGCTATTTTATCAGTGATTAAAGTAACAGCTATCACTTTCCCTAAGTGCTAGTACAGTAACTATTGTCCTCCTACTCTAACTCACACATAGAAACCTATGACCTAATATTATATTTCATTCAGGCATTTCAGAAAATAGAAAATAGAATTCAGCAACTATTTTAGAGGAAAACTCTGTGTTATCCCAAACAGTGTTGTGGCCATTTAACAATGGGAACAAAAAGTTATTGGGACTCAGGCAGCGTACAAATTTGATTTTTTTAAAAAGGGAGTAACTATTTGCTGCCACAGTGAAATTAAGATGACCTCCTTCTCCCCATTTTTCTCTTACACCTGATTATTTAGCTACAACTCAACTCAGTAGTAACCTTGCCATCCACAGTGCTTGTAGGACAGAACGTGGCAAACTAACATCTACTCCATTTCCCCACCATGATTGTGTTTAAGAACTTTAAAAATACTTTTATGCACAGTGCAAACATACAACCACATCAGCACATAGATGAATGATCAGTGTTTGATTAAATTTGCTACTTTTTTGCTACATGCTACTTTTGATGACCAGGTAAAATACTGGAAGAAAAATAATTTGTGATGCTTTTGCTTTTTTAACTGGAATCCCTGGAACATTAGCAGCTAAGTGTTCTGAAAACTGCTTTATGCATGTGAGGAGAGAGATTTCTGAGGCAGCCAGGAGGGAATTCATTGTACTATTGCCAGTGAAAAGCCAAATTCACCACAAGAATGTTCCTATAACCCCCATAATTCCAAACATATTACTTCCTTTATGAAAGCATAGACAATTTAGACAGGGAGTTGTCTTAAAATCAGTTAGGCACGAAATTTGCTTTTCCACCCTCCTTTTCTGGGAGAACAGACCAGCATAAGATGATTTAAAATAAGATATCATTTTCTGCAAGATTTAGAATCCTCCAACTTAGGTACCTAGGCTTTTCTTTATTTGATGCATGTCCTCTTTATTAATCTGACAGATCCTTTTCTAAATGATAGGTGCATGTGTGACAAAATAAAATACTGCATGCTTTCATTAATCCTACAGTGATCTTAATCACTTGCTAAAGAATTGAAAAATGGGAATGGGCACTGTCATAAGAAGTTTATTAGAATTGTATAATAGATGCTTATTTTGCTTTGGGCTGAAATTTCCTCCTATGTGGTCTAATAAATTGTCTAGAGAACAATGATGAAAAAGGAACTTCGTTCACTAAGTTATCTTGAGAAGCTCTTTACATGTTTTCAATGTTTATGTTCAGGCAGCAAACAATAAACTCACATATACTGAACCTAGAAAGACTTTTTAATTATTTTCTAATGCAGAATTTTTAAAAATAACCTTAATTCTATTTGGAAAATGACAAGCTATTTTAAACTTCTTTCACTAAGGATTGAAGGAAAATCACCCAGTGCTATAAAACTTGTTGATCCAAAGGTTTATAATAACTGAAAAACACTAAGCAAGCAATTTTTGAAAGTGATTAGAAAAGGAAGTATGTAAACTCAGTGTTCTTTAAGGAGGCAATCTAAGGTTGAGCAAGATTCCCTCATCTCAGAGGTCTAAATCCACTGGAGATCCTGTCTTGCAATCTCCTCGTGGGAAGCAACTACCTAGAGCATTTGTGGGCTATTTCGAGTCTTCTCCTTACCTAAAGAGGAATTATGAAGAGCCAGTCTTCTTGCTGGTTCTTCATTCCACCACAGTGGTCGATTGTATTTTCAGTAGAGTTGTATTCACTAAATTCTTTCTTGAAACAATGCTTAACTATGTCCTTATGAATCAACTGCAGCAGAATCTTTATGTCATGTTTCATTATATTTCCTTTTTATATACATATTAAAAAACACTTTTTGAGCAGATTTTTCTAGGTCATACAGACCATTTCTGCATCCAACTAGTGCTGACTGACCAGCATGACTCCATAGTTGTGGCAGTGGCCAAATTACCTTACAGTATGCTGCTTTCAATATTAGAGGCCACATTCTAACTCAGTAAGATAAATACTCTATTCCTGATAAAGAGTTTAGTTTTTCTTTCTGTTTGGCTTTATCTGTTTTTATCTGTAAAGCACATTTTTCTCATTGTATATATGGTCCACAATCGTAAATTGAATAATCAAGCAATATAGGTAATCCTTCAATTATAAAAAAATAGTTGGGACTGGAACTGTAAGAGTTATTAAGTGCACGCACATGATTTTACAACTTTTTTTGCTGCTGGAAGCCAGCTAGGAAAGTTGTAAATGATATCACATGGCTATGGGATGCTGTTACCTTTGAAATAGTGCAATGGTTGCTGAATGCCCAAATCATGATCCCACAACCACAGAGATATTGCAGCTATACTAAGTGGAAGGGCCAATTGTAAGTTATTCTTTTCAGTGCCATTTGTAACTCTGAATGATTGCCCCACGAATCATTGGAAGACTATCATGAGGACAGTTTGTTATTACATATACCCTATCTGGACTGCAAGATCCACACCTCTTGATGCAAATGTTCTGTTATCTCTTTGCAAATTACAGTAAATACATCTATTTCCTCCCTTCAGAAATAGCCTGGATTTTCCCATCCCAGGTATATGCCTAATAACTGGGTCTATTTTTTTTTGTTTCGAAATTTGTTTGTCTTTCCAATGTTTGCACCTTCTGTTGCTATTGCTGAAGTTTTATGCATGGCTTGTCCTAAGTGCTGATATTGAAGAACTTAGCGGTTTTATAATTGTAGTTTATATTTGTTGCGATTAGTAACTTTGAACAGGTACTATAATAAAAGATTAATAATTAACTTTTGAAGCAATTTAATAACATTGAAATGCCTTATATCCTTGAAGCAATTTTTTTGTCTTTGGTAAAAGGTGTTCTTCTGACTTACTGAATACTTACTAAATCACAAGTTATGGTATTTTGATGTTAAAAGGGTCATCCATTTAAGAAACCAATCCCATTTGAGAAATATTTATGTTGTGTAATTAGTATTTTATTTCTCTAAGGTTTCTTTGTGGAGGATGTACTGTAACTACGGGAGATTACTCTTTTCTTGGCAGGCTTAGTCTATTCTTGACCTCACCCTACGAACAGTATCAGAGTTGCAAAAGCAGAAGAACTGTTTCGTTTTTGGTGTATTCCTTGTCAGAAGTAGAACTTGTATCTTGTGTATAGTTTGCAGTTTATCGCTTATTTATTTTTGTTACACAGTGAATCTTTTCCATATTTGTACATTGTCTTTCAGAATGTACTCTGTTATTCGTAGCCAACAAATTTGTATATGTACAAATGCTCAATATATCTGGAGGGCACCACTTGAAGAAACAGTGGCCCCTGGATGTGAGATACTGGATTTTGCTAACTACAAATTTATATTGTTTTGGGATTAGGTTATATTATTCTAATTATTCTTAATTCAACAGCAGCAACAATGCATTTATCTCCATGCCAACTTTCCTGTGGTGTTTGTAGGTAGCATTCCCTGAGAACAAATGGTTCCTTTATATATCTTGCTCCCTATTTTATTACAAAAGCTGTATAATACTCTATCTCAGGTTAACGCATTAGAAAATAATGGTGTTGATTTGTTTACTTGAACATCTGTTTCCACCACACAGAAAATATAACAATGTAGTTTATCACCTGTGATGTTAGGAAAGGGCAATGCCATCAATAGTTTTTTGTAAAAAAAAAAATCATTCGGATCTTAAAGATGAACATAGCTCCTATGGCTACTTTTACCTTATTCTGGATTCGGGAAAACAGAACTTGATTTTCTTCTGTGTGACAGCCTTTCAGATACCGAAAGCCTGTCACATCAGTTATTATGTGGTTTGTATGAGGACTATGGACACAAAGCAGTGACCAAAAGACTAGAATAGATCAGCTCATATTTCAACATAAAAAGAAAAGCAATGCCAAAAATTTTGTAAACAATTTCAAACAGTTGCATTTATTTCATATGCTAATATGATAATGCTTAAGATTTTGTAATCCAGACTTCAACAATACTTAGAATGAGAATTGCCAGATGTACAAATTGGATTCTAGAGAAAAAGGACCCTGAGAGTTCATTTTTTAACATCCAGTGGATATTAAAAAAGAATAAGGGAGTTCCAAAATAAGTATTTTTGATCTGAGTAGCGTAGGGGGGTAATGCCTCCTACAAAGGCAGCATTTAAGATTCAGCTGCCTGCAATTACTTGCGAGTTCAATCCCAGCCAGGCTCAAGGTCGACTCAGCCTTCCATCCTTTCTAAGGTGGGTAAATTGAGGACCCAGTTTGTTGGGGGCAATAAGCTGACTTTGTATAAATATAAATACACAAAAGTATGAAGGCTATTGCTTAACGCACTGTAAGCCGTCCTGAGTCTCCGGAGAAGGGCAGCATATAAATCAAATAAAAATAAATAAAAATAAAAATAAACCAAGGCATTTAACTGTGTAGCCCAAATAAATTAGGAATAGTTCTTTAAACCTGGGTGTAACCCAAGCGAATTGGTTATCACTTGATTTCATATGCATATTGAATAATAAAATGACCACGAAGGAACATCTTAAGAGTGAACATGTTAGAATGCAGTTTGTAACAAATAAATGGTGAAGGAATATGGTAAGATTATATACTGTCATCTTATTTTAACTTATCATGAGAAACAATGGACTAGAAGAAATAAAAACTTGGAATAAAGTTGTCAGAAGAAATATTAAAAAGGTGATGATGATATTATTTTGATGGTTGAAAGCAAAGAAGACTTGAAGAATCTTATGTTGAAAAGCACAAAAACTGCTTTGCTTGAAAAACTAACAACATGAACAGGTGGTTTCAAATCAATTCAGTTAGATAGAAAAGAAGTAATAATAATCTTTATCTTCTTAAGATCAAAAATACTAGATGAACTACAATCAAGTTGCACACTGAAAATACTAACAGTGAAACTAAAATCTAGTATTTAATGTGAAAATAAGAGCAGCATGAAAAATGCTTAGAAAAAAAGGAAGCAAACAAGAACCAAAAAGAAGCAGTTATTGGTAAACAATTCAGGTGAAGTCCGCTGAGCCACAATGAGCTGAGATAAGGACTGAAAAACCATCATATATTCCTCCTGAATACATAAGTTGATAGTTCAAATATTTGAGCCCCACTATGTAGACCAAATAAAGACATCAATTCCACAATAGGACTAAAGCCACTTTTATTAATATTGGCTATTGGCACAGACTCTTGAAAGTCTGACTGTGCTTTACAAGCATTCATGGAATTAGGGAGGTGTCTGTCTGAGTCACTTGCATATGCCTTGGTAATTGGCTTGGCCCTCTCTGTCAAGGTTGTCTTCCGTATTCTGTACAAATATCTTCTTTGCCACTTCATAGAACAAATAATATTAGGCCTTTTTTGAACTTACCACCTTGTAAATATTTGGTAAATCTTTGTTTTAGTTTTTTTTAAAAACAGTCCATTTAGAGCAATAGGAAGATAAGAATTTGAAAGATAAGTCTGTATAAATTGAGGGATTAACTATACAATGTTTACATTTGTAACACTTGAAAATATTGAAGTATTGTTGGTGCGCTCATTGCAGCTCAGTTGTTTGAGGGTTTTTCTTAGGGCTCATCCATTACTTTCTCTTGGAGATAATTCCGAGGCTCAACTGGTAGAATGGAAGAGCGCACATCATGAAAGCTTGTTTTCTTTTGGTCGATGAACAACGGCAAGTAGATTCTATTTTATGCCTAAACCTAACTCCCCTCCCCCCCCCCGATATTTGGGAGTTTAAGAGACATTCTAATGGTTCATCTTAAGATAGTAGCGATGGAAAATCAACCTCAGGAAAATCTTCCACAAGGTTAGCAGCATTTCTCTGGGATTAGTTCTCGTCTCTGCAAGAGCCAAAACCAAAATTTCCTTTTTTTTAAAAAAATTATTTTTATTATGAAAAATAGTAATATAATCAAAACATTTTCGGTTCTGCGATGTATATACATATGTACATGTTTTAAACTTGTCATTTACATGATATTACTTCTTTGAGTTTCCAAAATTTCCATGAAGAAGACCCCTTGGCCCAATGAGAGCCCTATAATTAGCCAGTTGGAGCCCAGCAAGTGATTGATCCTCCAGATCAATCAATGATTTCCTCATGCAACCTAAATATTTGTATAGATTTTCCCCCCATTTTCTGGAAAAGGGCACTTTCCTATCAGATTATTTTGATCTGGCTAAAACCTGCCTGAGTGGTGGCCTGACTCTAAAATGGAAGTTTTGTGTTAGGACATAGCAACAAAGGTAAATGGGTTACCTTAGAGCTGGTCATGGATAATGTATAGGGTAAGCCATTAGATGAAACCAGAAACTAGTTAAATTTCCAAAAGTCACTGTAATTGGTAGGTGGAGAATTCGAAGATTGTACTGTTGTGGTTGGCTGTGAGCTTTCTTGAGAGAACTACAAAGATGACTTATTCCTTCCAAGTTTTACTTTTTATGATTATGGGTTTTCGGTGCCAACTGTGAAGGAGGAAATACCTAATAATTTGCTGTAACTCTTCAGATGTGCTTTTCTTAGACAAACAGTCAATGTTTGCTATTTCATGCTTTGATATACGATATGATTGTGTTTGACAATTCTAGTTAACTTTCTTTTAATCTCCCAATCAAAGGACCAATATATTGTCCAATTTATATTTAAGTTAATCAAACATGGGTCCATGGTGTGTGTGTCTCTCTCAGTGTATTCTCAACTATTTTTCTGGGGGTTTTCAGACAAATTCAGCAGCTAAGACTTAGTATTAATCAAAGCAAAATAATCTTCTGTTAGATACAGGCCTTCCTCTTAATCAAAATCTGAGCCATTTCTTATCAAAGATGTATTCAGTAGACCTGAGCAAACTTTGAAAAAGGTATTTCAGAATGTGCAGAAATATGTCCAGAACATTTTTTTAATAAAAACAATTAAATAGCTATGGTGCCTGCTTTTCTAGGGTCACACCTGTGAAAGCTGTTCTCAGTTGTATCTCTGTTCGGTTATTTGTGCATACCCATTGTAAACAGGAGCAGTCTTATAGGCAGCAATATGCGTTTGGAAGATGCAGTTACTCTAATCATTTGAAAAGAAGTGCTTTATATGTACTCAGTTGTGTTTTAAAGGATTTTCTCAACCTTAAAACACACTATTACTTTTGTTCTTGAAAATTATGTTAATAACTATTCAGATTAATACATATCTTGTAGTGTGGAAACCACTGTTGGAGCAGGGGTGAAATGCTCCCAGTTCAGACCAGATCGCCCAATCCGGTAGCGATGGAGGCGGGTGGTTCAGAGAACCAATAGCAAAAATCCCTCCCCCCCTCATGCCCAGCTGAGTCGCATGATCATCAGATGCTCTTTTTTTTTACTTTTAAAAGCATTTTTTCTACAACGTCTTTGGCCGAAAAAATGCTTTTAAAAGTAAAAAAAAAAAGCCTCTGATGATCGCGCAGCCCAGCTGGGATCATCAAAGGATTTGTAGCGATGGACACGAGGAGGGGCCCTGTTGGTGGCTCCTTGCAGAAAGCTACGAATAGTTTGATGATCTCTTTTAAAAGAAAAAAAACCCCTTTTTTTCTTTTAAATGCCTCTGACGATCCAAGCTGAGTTGCCTGATCGTTAGAGGACTTTAAAAGAAAAAAAGTCTCTGCTGATCAGGCAACTCAGCTGGGATCGTCAGAGCCTTTTGAAAGCATTTTTTTTACAACCTGTTCACTGAACAGGTTGTAGAAAAAATGGTTTTAAATTTTTTTTAAAAAAATGGCCACGCCCACCCAGTCACATTACCACCACCACCACCAAGCCACGCCCACAGAACCAGTAGTAACAAATTTTAGATTTCACCACTGTGTTGGAGTATTATAATACAACTGAATGATAACAACCCAGAGTGTACAAAGGGAAGGAGGAAAGCAGTGCTTGATCTACAGGATTGTACACCTGCCTGAGGCATAAAACTTTTCCTTGGTTAAGGAGTAGGCAGCAGGCAGTTTCAATCCTGAGGGTGGATGACATGCCAACTCTAAAAATGTTAGTTTTACAACTACTCAGGTCTTTGGAATGTTTATGAATATGTCAAAGTGTGTGGGATTAGGAATAGAAAAGAAACTCCTATCACACTTTGTTTCTGCAATAGGATATACTGTATAAGGTATAAATTTATCAATATTGTCTAATATGCTGGTTAGTCTCCATATTTTTAATACAATTTACATTTCAGAAGCAAACCTTGTATGCAATTGGTGAGTTGTCCTCTAATCAAAAACCTTAAATACTTGTTTTCTAGAGTATCAACATAACAAATGACTACATACTTAAAATGTTTTAGGAATCTTAATTTTTACTACCTTAAATATGTTATTTATTTATTTATTTATTTATTTATTTAATTTATATACCGCCCTACTCCCAGATGGGACTCAGGGCGGTGAACAGCCAAAATAAGATACAATAAATACAAAAGTTAAAAAATCATATTAAAACAAATTAAATAATTTGACTCAACAGTTTAAAAATCCAATTGTAAAAAATTTAAAACCCCAATATAAAGGAGGTTAAGCCAGCCCAGCTTGTTCAAATAAAAATGTTTTTAAGGCGAGGCAAAAAGTACACAGGTCCTGTAACCTTCTTATCTCAGGGGGGAGCTCGTTCCAGATGGTAGGTGTCCCCACAGAGAAGGCTTTCCCGCTGGGGGCCGCCAGTTGACACTGTTTGACCGACGGCACCCTAAGGAGACCCTCTCTATGGGAGCGGACTGGTCGGTGAGAGGCAGTTTGTGGCAGAAGGCGGTCCTGAAGATACCCTCGTCCTAAGCCATGGAGCGCTTTGAAGATGGTAACCAGAACCTTGAACCGCACCCGGAAGACCACTGGGAGCCAGTGCAGCTCGCGCAGGAGGGGGGTCACATGGGAGCGCCATGTCGCTCCCATCACCATCCACGCGGCCACATTCTGGACCAGTTGGAGCCTCTGGGTGCTCCTCAAGGGAAGGAAATGTTAAAAGGCAGATCTGTTTCATTTCTTTTTGTTACGGGTAGAATTCAACTTATGGGCACAACTGAGTCCAAAATGTTCCGTTGAGACAATTGTTAAATGATTTGCCCTGTTTTACAACTTTTCGTGCCCCATTTGTTAAATGAATCATTGCAGTTGTTAAGTTAGTAATACTGCTTTACATTAAATGAATCTAGCTTCCCCATTGACTTTGCTTGTAGAAGGTCACAAAAACGAATCACATGAACTGGCACACTGCAACCATCATAAATATGAACCAATCACCACGCATCCAGATTTTAATCACACAACCGTGAAACCGTTGAAAACAGTCATAAGTTGCTTTTTTCAGTGCTGTTGTAACTTTGAATGGGCACTAAACAAATGATTGTAAGTCAAGGACTACCTGTACTTTGAATAAACCTGCTCTTAAAATTATTTATTTCCCCAATTAAAGCAATCTGAACATGTGTGCTGAACTTCTTGTAGGAAGAAGAAATTCTTACACAAGATTTTTCTTGAAAATTTTGATTCATTCCTGTTTTTTGCCTTTCTGAAGACAGCACCCATTAATAATGTTAACATTGTTTACCACCAATCTATCTAAAAAATGTGAAATATGAC
This sequence comes from Coluber constrictor foxii, assembly GCA_038048745.1. Lineage (NCBI taxonomy): Eukaryota > Metazoa > Chordata > Lepidosauria > Squamata > Colubridae > Coluber > Coluber constrictor. The sequence goes on from CM075961.1 coordinate 82,284,104, forward strand.
TTTCATGCCTCCCTCCTCTGTTGTTTTTTTTAATGCTAATTTTATATCTTAAGCAGTCTCATCTAATTGAAGAAAAAAATAATATTAGTGCAGGTTGTAAACTTTGCTACAGGCAGTTTTACTATGTGGAATCCAGGATATGATTTATTTTTATGTGGTGAAGTGGGACAAGGATTAATACCTGCCACTTAATCATGAAACATGATTATTTTGGGGAAATTATGAATGTGTTCATATATTGGGGAAAATAGAGTGAGCTAAGTTTACAGATAATGTTACAATAAAGCATGGTTTACCTCAGGAACATTTGGAGGTTAAGCCCAGTGGTGGGTTGCCCCTGGTTCGCACCGATTCTATAGAACCAGTAGTAAAACCAGCGGAAGGCTCCACCCAGCGATCCTGATGTCATCAGAACACTTCTGTGCATGCGCAGAAGAGTGTGCGAGTGCGCATGCACAGCCCCATTGCAAACCAGTAGTAAAGGTAAATAGAACCCACCCCTGGTTTAGCCTTGTGATTTTCTAGAAATTAGCAGGAGGTTGTTTAATGACATGGTAACATTGCTAGAAAAAGCTGAAATATTTTTAACTCATGTTGTGAAGGGTTGAGTGAAAATAAGAACAGAAGCCCTCAAAGAGTAGAGCGGATTGAGAAAATTGTGGTTATCAAAATTAATTACGGCAATTTGTATATATATATACACACAAATTGTATATATTTATACATTGTATAAATGCAATTATGCAAAATGCATTGTATGAATGCAATTAGGAGCAAGAATAGAAACAGGAGGATATATATATATATATATATATATATATATATATATATATGTCTATATGTCTATATGTCTATATGTCTATATGTATGTCTATATCTATATCTATATCCCCTCCTGTTTCTATTCTTGCTCCTAATTGCATTCCATATGTGTTTGTGTGAAATTTGACCATTTTGCTACTAAATGTTGTTGACTCAATCTCAGGGCAGTTTATGGTTGCAAATGGACTCCTGGGGAATCCATGTGAGTTGTCTACTCTTGGTTTGTATCCACAGTGTTTAGGTTCAGATTCATTCCGAGCTTAAAAATGTCTGTGTGGAGACATATTTTATCATTAAATCTTCGGATGCTATCATAAGTACAAATTAGCAGTCTGCTAATGAATTCTGTGCAATGCAGAAGGTTGTTACTAATACCATAGATATGTGTTAAAGAATATATTGTTTTACCTGCTTTTGAATCACTTTTAGCTGTTATTTCTCTATTCTAATGCAGGATCTAAAAACAAATGCCACTACTTGTTGATAAGAAGTTGTAGCTTGTTAGGACTTGTCGGATAATGTGTCACCCACACTTGTTTCCCTTTTGGAATTGCATCATTTTTGTACTGTCTTTTTTGTTATTGTTGCTTTTCCCATGTGAGGCAACCAGAACTCAAGTCTTTGCTTGTATGGTCACATATGAGCAGAGAACAGTTGTTTCATACTGAATAATAGCCAGCCTCTCATGTCCAGAAGAATTATGGAAAACAACTACAGGAATGAACTCCAGAAAAGTGTTAGCTCCTCCAGTTAATAACTGAGTATATTTGTATATTGTGCAGTTATTACTGAAAGGAATTTTAATGGAGGGAAGACACTACTATATATTTGGAAACAATCTGTTAAGGCCTTATTTTCACAAGTACGCATAGTACTTTGTATAATTGACCCCACTTGTATATACTTCTTCCTAGAATGAAATGTCAAGTATTTGTTTATATCATGTATTTCATTGCTAATGTTGCTGCTTTTATTATAGCCTTGCATTGTATGCATGGTTCATTAATGACTTTTTAATGCATCATACAGGTATCTGAATTTATATATACTTTTGGATTAAAAGAAATGGGCCTAAAATTGGTCTATTAAAAAATGTGGACACATTTCTCTTGAAAGAAACATCTTTGTGTTCCCATTTTGTATGTAAAGTAATTGGCTAGCATTCAAAAAATAGATATATGATTGATTCAGTGGCTGTACAGTTTAGCTAGATCTACCAGTTTTCCTTTGAAGTTCGAATGCTGAAATTCAGAAACAGTGCTCTACTGTGTTTAGAAGTTCTCTGTATTCACAAAGCAACATAGAACAAAACAAATGTAAAATATTTCTCTGTAAGAAAACAATGAAGCTTCTAAGCCCATAGTTGCTGATAGTTTGTGGCCCATTAACAGCAAGAAGGGAAGTGAAGAACGTTTAAGAAATTGTGCTTTTTTTATTGCTATGCTTTGACAACTAGAAGAGGAAAATCTATATTTGAGGCAGGTTTCCATATAAATTAAGCAAAAACTTTGGAATTTATCAGGAATTATGGCTGTAATAAGCATAGAGGGTAGCTAAAAGATTGAATAGGAAATATGATATTATTCCAGAATTCAAGAAATAACTAAGAAATATGTGAGTTATCAGTTAGGAAAAACAATATTTTCTGTTAAGCAAAATTTGTAGCAATATCTGCTTCTATTGCAGATTTTGTATTATTTAATAATAATATTTTATATTGTTCATACAGTAGTAAATTCCTTAGTAAACTGATGAATATTGATAGATGTAAAATAGAAAATAAATTATCTTTTTTATTTTTTTATTTTTTAATATTGTTTGGAGTTGCCTCCTTTCTAATTCTTATTTTTATTTTTTTAAGATTAAAAATTGTTTTGTTAATTGTGTATATAATAAATAAATAAACAGTAGAGTATTGCACCAAAATAACCAGCTACAGTGTCTTAAGTTGGTGAGAAATTTATATTCAAGAAGATAAATGATCTGAAAAATACATAATGATTTAGTAATGCTAGATTCTCCAGTAAATACCTGGTAAAAATCATTTTCTACTTTTGCTCTGACTATACTGATAAGTCCAAACATTGCATTGTTTTGACTGTGTATTTCCTTCTCAACACAGGTAATCCTCAGTTTATGACCACAATCAACAAGACAGTTGTGAAATGAGTTTTGCTCTATTTTACAGCCTGTCTTGCCATAGTTGTTAAGTGAATTAGTGCAATTATTACAGTTGTTAAGTGAGTCGGGCTTCCCCATGGACTTGACTTGTCAGAAGGTTGAAAAAAGGTGATCCCATGACTCTGGGACATAAATATGAACCAGTTGCCAATACCTGAATTTTGATCACGTGACCATGGGGATACTGAATAGTCATCGCTTTTTTCAATGCTAATTTGGAATGGTTACTGAACAAATGATTGCAAGTTGAAGACATATTGAAATTTATCCACTCAGATAAAAATCTTGTAAAAAGCTCTTTTTTATCTCAACAACTATCGTAATACTTCATGGTATATACTATACAGTACTTCAAGTAAGAGATCAGATTGCTTTTTCTGGAAAGTAGTTGTGCAGCACATGGAATTTAGCCAAGGAAGCATAGTCCAAGATAGCATCCATAGGGAACTAAATACAGAGATTAAAGCACCTCTGCTCTTTGAACGATATTGATAAGCTTGTAGTACACTATTTGTAATTTCTTTATTGTTCCTGTTGTAAATGATTTCATTCCTCTTTTATTTCATATCAGAGAAATAATATTGTATTATTAACAGCACTGAAAAAGTGGTACAGGTAGTCCTTGACTTACAAGAGTTCATGTAGTGTCCTTTCAAAGTTACATCACTGAAAAAAGGTTGACATGACCATTTTTCACACTTACAACCATTGCAGCATCTCCATGGTCATGTGATCAGAATTTAGATACTTGGCAACTGTCTCATATTTACGACGGTTGCAGTGTCGCTGGCTCATGGGATCCTTTTTTTGTGACCTTCTAATAAGCAAAGTCAGTGGGGAAGCCAGATTCATTCAACAGCCATGTTCCTCACTTAACAACTGTGGCTAAAAATGGCTTCATAAAATGGGGCAAAATTCATTTAACAACAGAAATTTCTCATTTAGCAACAGAAATTTTGGGCTCAATTGTGGTCATAAGTGGAGGACCATCTGCCAATATGATCGTGCTAACAGTTTTCAAAGCAGGTAGAAAATTGGACTCTGAAAATGAGAATAAGAGATATTTTCTCAGAGATGTAACAGTAACAGACGGTATTATGCAAGCTTATTTAGAAGTAAGTCCCAAGGAGTGTATTGGTTTTTAAAATAAGTATAAAGTCTCTTTCAAGTTGAGCTTAATTTCTGGAGATTTGGCTATAATATAATAAGGGCTTGGTATGTCTGAGTACACACTTTCCAGGATGTTTATTTGATTTTCCTATCTAGCCTACAGTCTTAGTATTTCTGGATATTCTCCAATTTAAATTCTATTTAGGTGTGACTCTTTAGCGTTTTTAAAAAATCACCAACCTGCTGCTAAATACTGCCACCTGGAATTCATTGGACAGTAAAGACTCAAGTTAGCTGTGACATTTGATTGCTGCATCCATGCCAATTTCTTGCAGTATTATAGAAATAGTTTGCCACAGTTGTCTTCTGTGAATTATTTTTTCTTTTTCTTTGAGTTTCCAGTGTAGTTCACTGCTCTGAAAATTCAGGAACTAACTGGAATTAATCCTGCCTAGCAGGTGAGATCAGACAACATCATTCACGTGCTGCCATTCACATTAAGAATACACAGAATTCATGCCAAAGACAAAACCTAGGTCCAGTTTGTAGAAATGAATTTTACTATTTTATTGGGAACCTCTTAAATTAATCAGTTCTGCTTAAAGTGGAGTTAAATGCACTCCTATAGCCAATTGGGGTTTATGGAATAGCTGATATTTGTAAAGAACTGATATCCAATAAATATGAATTATAGTCAGAACTTTAAAAATGTCAATATTTCTAGAATACATCAGATATCTAAATACAGAATACAGAAGATAACAAAGGACTAAAGCTAAATTAATTTATGGTTTCCAAAATCAGTAGAAAAGATGCTATCAGATCCTTCTAACAAATGTTATTAAAAGAATAAAGCTTCTGTGAGCTGTGGCTCACTTCAGCAAATGCATGGAGTGGCTAAACTAAGCCCTACTAAGCAGGTATATACAAAAGTATGAAGGCTATTGCTTAACGCATTGTAAGCAGCCCTGAGTCTCCGGAGAAGTGTGGCATATAAATCGAACCAAATAAATAAATAAATAAATAAATAAATAAACTGAAGTAGAATTTAAATTGGGATGGGGTGGAAAGCTTTTCCTTTAGGGATTGGGTAGCAAGCTCATACTTAAATATAGACAACCCAGCCTGAAGCAGATTTTTAAAAGAAAGAAGAACTAGCAACATAATGATGCCAACATGGGAACCAGATCCTGCCACAACTCAGATGCTTATTCTCTCCTTAGATCTACATTAGCAACAAATAGCATCACAGGCTCAACAATTGGATACAATTTTAACATCAGGATTCAAAATAAATTTGAAATAATATTAGATTTTCAACATTCATGAATGTTCTGTTGAAGATTTTAAAATGATCATTTTGGAAAAATGAAATTTTAACTGCACAATTCAGTAAGAATTACATGACTTTAGAATCCTTGCAAGCTTTTATTCTCAGCCTAGGTTATCTGGCAGAATAGTATAATCTATTAGTAAAATGAATTTCAAGCACATATATTTAGATATGTAATTCAACCTTCGTATACCAAATATATGTATCTTTTGTTATACAAAAATTTAGTTCTGGCTATTGCCTTGTTTTCCTTTTGTCTACATGACTTTATAAATACAGGTGACTATTTAGAGAAAGTCATTTAAAATTCAGTCAGAGAGATGGCAGTGGAAATAGCTTTTGTTGATTTATTGTGTTTCCTAGGAAGTCATTCTATCCTCCATTGCCTTTCTTTTGCTTTGTTCTTCTTTCCTAACGTCTATGGATAAAACAGACGTTCCAAGGTTATTTTCACTTTACAATAAGGGGGAATGGTTTAGGATGTCTTCTGATGCAAGTAAATAGAAAAGCATTCATGTGTTCCCCTGTTTATGATTTGACTTCTGTTTCTTTCTATCCAAGATTTTTGCTCTGTAGTAAATTAAAATTGCAGTGTGCCAGAAAAACATCTTTTTAAAGCCTTGTCTTGTGAATTGAAAGGCATTCTCTAGTAGCTGGCTATTTTGCAATATACATCCATTCATTCATTATCAGTAACATGAATGGAAAGATTAAAATGAATTAAAATCATATCCCTGGATGACTTTTAAATATTTAATTCTAGTTTAAATTAAAGGGGAAATATTTAGGTTTTTAAATAAAATTGCCAACGTAAAATCCTTTTCCTTTTGTGATCATCCTTCCCATACTCAGTGCTATCACCATGTACCTTTGCCTCTCCAATATTTCTATGCCACCATAGAATCTACTACTTTAACAATTTAATACCATAGTATAAGCTATTGTAGTATATAGTATATGCCATAGTATATAGTATATACCATATATATACCATATACTATACCATACTACTATGGTATAAGCCAGGAGGATGGTTTACAGTTGGGTCAGTAAAATTTGGACCTGTTGGCAACCTTTGAATTAAATGTTTCTTTTCCAAGCTTCCTTTATAGAAGAATTTGCCTCAGTTCAGAATATTGTATAATAAAATAATCTGTCCTGTCTCTGTCCTTGCTGTTTTGTCGCGTACAGGAAAGGAGGGACACCAAATGTGCACACAATGGCATTTCCTACTTGGGGAAATTGGCTGCCCTCAACACTGAATTGAAAAATGTATTAAAAATTCAAGTGTAAGTGTATGTTTCAGGACATCAGTAAAAGTGGTGTGCCTCCATGGTAGAAAAATTCAGCAGAGTTCCAAATTTGAAAGCAGTATCTAATGCAAAACTTTTTGGGTACATGCAAAATTCTGCTTTTGGTAAGATTTTGGTAAAGTTTTTGATAGAAACTCTTTCAACACTGGATGTGTGATAAAATGATAATTATTTGCATTCTATTAAAGCAGAAGGGGGCTTAACTGACCATTCCTCTTTTTAGTAAGTCAAGCAGAATCCTAAAATGAGATGGGGAACTAGTTTAAGAGAAGCATTTGACAAAGGGAGAAAATTAAAGAAAATCGGAAAGGAAGGTAGAAGAGAATAGCTGGTATATCTAAAAGGAAAGAGAAATACTTTTGACAGTTCTGGTTACACATTAATGTTAAATTAAACAAAATTGTAACTGTTGATAGTACTTTATTTAATTTAGCAACATACAAAAACACAGCTGAGATATTATTCTACCAGATTTAATATTCATTTCCAGAATAAACCTAAAAGAAATTATGCTGCTTCAGACCAAATAGACCCAATTTCTCACCATGGTGAAACAGGAATTTGTTGTATTTTTGCCTGTCCCGTTATTTATTTTTTCAATGCCATATTTAATGACAATGCACTTAAGTACAATTGCCATCTTTCTTAGGAGGATCTAATAATTCTTAAACAAATCTGGTTGAGATTTTTTTTTTTAAAAAAGCAACCCAGAATGGTATATAGATATTATAGGTATTGTCTTTGGAATTACTGAATCACTTTATAACTGTTGTGGAGCTGAATAGTGAATAAATAACTATTTCAACCATATCTACATACAGTGCAGATCGGACATTGACTTACCTGAATGTCCCTTTTTGAAGTGCTGCGACTGCCTTCCATTGGCTGGGTAGACATTCATGTTGCTTGAGGAGAACTGAATGTAGATCTATGATTTTTTTCCTTGGAACCATCTTCCTCCCTCCTAGATAACGCCCTCTCCGTAGCTCCTCCTCCAGTCTGTCCGCGAAGTTGCGAGTCAACAAAATAAACTGGAACAGGTAAGAACCAACTAAGTAGGCAACAATGCAGTCAAAATAGAGGGAGGGTATGGAATGCAGTCGCAACACTTCGAAAAGGAACATTCAGGTAGGTCAATGTCCGTTTTCCAAAGTGCTGCTCCTGCATTCCATTGGCTGGGACATACCCAAGCTCCACAAACATAAGGGGGGGGGGAAACTGACTGCAGGAAAAAAGGGCGCTAGGCCAACAAAACTTGTTGTAGAACCTTGCGACCAAATGATGCCTCAGCAGAGGCATATGTATCAATTTTGTAATGTCTAATGAACGGTGTGGCCGACGACCAGGTAGCCGCATGGCAAATCTCTGAAAGTGAAGACTGGGTAACCCAAGCTGCCGACGTCGCTGCACTCCGCATAGAATGAGCAAAAATACGGCCCAGAATTGGCCGTGCATTACATTCATAGGCAGATGAATGGAGATACAGGCCTTAACCCAACGTCCAATCATGGCTGATGAAACTTTGTGGCCCAGAGACCCAGGATGGAATGAAACAAATAGCGCTTCAGAGCGTCTAAAAGTTGAGGTATGTTTGATATATCTACGTAACACCCTTCGGACATCGAGGGTGTGCCAATCTTTCTCTCTAGGATGACGAGGTGAAGGACAAAAGTCAGGTAGTATGAACTCTTGAGCTCAGTGAAATGAAGTGTTAATTTTAGGCAGGAATGTGGGGTCAAGACGTAAAATAACCCGGTCCGGGTAGAAGATACAAAGGTCTTTGTGAATTGACAAAGCTACGATCTCCGAGATCCGTCTAGTGGACGTCACTGCAATCAAAAAGGCCGTTTTAAAAGAAAGAAACTTGAGACTTGTGGAAGCCAATGGTTCGAAGGGATCACAAGTAAGAGACCTTAATACAAATGGCAGATCCCAGGACAGGTATCGATGTACAGTTGGAGGGGAGAGGTTAGTTGCCCCGTGCAAAAACTCCCTGATCCTAGGATTCTGCGCTAACGTGCGGTATGGTTCACACTTGAGCACCGTCGAAATCGTGGCCACCTGCCTGCGTAGGGTAGCCGGGGCCAGGCCTTTCGCCAATCCAGCTTGCAGAAAACCTAGAACATCTGTGATGGATGCCGATGTGGGATCCACATGTCGAGCAGCACACCAGGAAGCAAAGGCCTTTCAAGATGCCTGATATATTCTGGTGGTTGAAGGTCGTCTTGATGACTGAATGGTGTGGATAACATCTTCAGGTAATCTGTCTTTCCTTAGCAATATCCGCTCAAGTGCCAGACTGTCAATTGGAGCCACCCCGGATCTGGGTGGGCGATGACCCCCTGGCACAGAGCGATCCTAAATTGAGGAATGGTCCACTGAGGAGAGATTGAAAGGCTCCGAAGGTCGGAATACCAAGGTCTCCGGGGCCAGTCCGGTGCCATTAGGAGAAGCTCTGATCCCTCCTTCATCAATTTCCGCACCACTCGTGGGATTAAGAAGAGGGGCGGGAACACGTATAGTAGCCCTGCTGGCCAAGGGCAACGAAGTGCGTCGCAACCTTCCGCTCCTACGGTTGGGTAGCGTGAAAGGAACCTTGGCAGTTGTGCATTCATTGGCGTAGCGAAGAGATCTACCTGCGGGTGACTGAATCTTTGTACTATCTCTTGGAATATCCGAGGGTGGAGTTGCCACTCTGCTGGATCCAATGTTTGTCTGCTGAGTCAGTCTGCTGTTTTGTTTTCCTGGCCGGATATGTGATCTGCGTGGAGAGAAAGTACATGGCGTTCCGCCCAGGTTAAGAGTCTCCCTGTTTCAGTCATCAGCAAACGGGACTTGGTGCCCCCCTCCTGGTTGATGTGCGCCTTGGTGGTGACATTGTTGGTCAGGACCAACACGTGTTGATTCTGCAGGACAGGTTGGAATGTCTTTAGCGCTAGGCGAACAGCCCTCAATTCCAGCAGATTGATGCTGTATTTCCTCTCCTGAGGAGACCAAAGTCCTTGAGCCACCTGCTCATCCAAGTGCGCCCCTCAGCCCTGCAGGCTCGCATCCGTAGTCAATATCCGACATTCGGGTTCGAAGAAGAAGCAACCCTTGAGAATTGCAGGTGACATCCACCACCTGAGAGAGAGAGACGCACCTGTGATGGAACAAATATTGGGAGTTGAGAGGAGGCCTGACCTTTCCTCTGATAGGGCAAGAGGAGCCATTGGAGAGGCTGAGAGTGCCTGCGTGCCCAGGGGACAATGGCCAGGCACGACACCATCTTCCCTAACAGCTGTGATAACAGAAGAAGGAGGGCCTCTCTCCGTGACCTGACCAGCCGGACCATTGAGACTAGACTTTGAATCCTCTCCGGAGACAGGTACACTTGTCCCCTGACAGAGTTGATGACTGCCCCTATGTGGAGAATCTGTGTGGACGGAACCAGTTGGCTCTTCGGGAAATTGATGGAAAACCCGTGGCGCTGAAAAACGTCTATCACTGTGCAATGTCCGCTGTTGCTTGGTGGGCAGAGGACGACAGGACCAGGATGTCGTCTAAATAGCAAAGGATTCGGACAGGTAGAAGATGAAGCTGTGCTGAAACCACCGCTACCAGCTTGGTGAACGTCCTGGGAGCTGAGGAGAGCCCAAAGGGCATCGCACAGTATTGGTAGTGCCTGTTGCCATACTCGAAGCGGAGGTACCTGCGGTGGGAAAGATGTATTGGAATATGCAGGTACGCCTCTCTGAGGTCCACCGACTGCATCAGATCCCCTTTCCTGATGCAAGCCAAGATAGACCTCAGAGACTGCATCTTGAACCTTTGGTATAAGATAAACTGATTCAAGTGCTTGAGGTTCAGGATCCTGCGCCATCCGCCCGAAGACTTGGGAACTAAGAACACTGTTGAGTAGACTCCGGTCCCTTCCTGCATAGGTGGTACTGGTTCTATTGCGTGAATTGATAGCAGATGACAAATCTCGGTCTCCATTAGTGTCCGCATGGACTCCAGGGGAGAAACTGGGCACCAGAGAAAATGATCGGGGGGAAGAGTGTGAAACTCAAGACAGAGGCCAAATCGTAAAGTTCGTAGAATCCACGGCTCGCTGATAGAACTCACCCATTGTGCATGGAACATCTGAAGCCAGCCTCCAATGGGTGACTTGCCAGCTGAGTCATTTGCCCCGACGGAAAGGCTTGAGGCCAAATCCACGAAACTGGCGCTTCGCAGGGGCAGCGGTCCGGCCTCTTTCACGAAAGGGCTGCCGGTCTGAGGGGCGACTGGTGCCTTGGGAATATGATCTCTGGTTGTAATAACTCCCAGGATTGAAGGATGGGTGGAAGGACTGCCTCTGTGTGTATGGAGAAAAGCGTCGTTCAGGGCGGCGATATGAAGGAGGCAGAATTTTACGATTATCCTCAATTAATAGAGGATCAAGGGCCAGGCGAAACAGATGAGGGGATTTGTAAGGAGCCGCTGCGAGCTTCCACTTAGTTTTGGCATCCGCACACCAATTGCGGAGCCAAAACATACGACGGGATGTGACTGTCAAAGATAATGCTTGTGAGGCAAATTTGGCAGCGTTCAGAGATGCATCCGCAGAATATTCGGCAGCTGCCACCAACTTATTAATGTCGTGATGTAAACGGATGTCGTCTGGTGGAAGACGTTCTTGCAGCTGGCGAAGCCACAAAAGGGATGCTCTGGTAAAAAAGGAAGTAGCCATTGCGGCCCTGACTGCCCAAGCGGATGCTTGATGGGTTTTTTTAAATGCGAGTTCCGCTTTTCTGTCTTCTGCACGCAACCCATCCACTATATCTCCAGTAAGAAGGGAAGATGATGTTAAGGCTGCCACAGGTGGGTCCACCGTGGGAAGAGAAAACAGTGTTTCCAATTCCGGGGCAGATGAATACAGTTTTTTGTCCAACGAGCTAGGGGCAGTCAGGGAACCTGGTTGGTTCCACCCACTTTGGACAACCTCGGCGAAAAGAGACAGACATGGGACCACATCCTTATCATGTTTTGGCACTTGAAAAAGAGGGTCATGGATGTCTTGCGGCTGCTGTGACCTCTCCGGAGAAGGATTCAATCCGAATTTGGTTGTAAGCTTAGCCTTATGGAGGAGAGATTTAAAGAGCGCTGGTCGAAAAAGGCCCGTAAAGGTAGGTTGGTTGGGCAAAAGATCCTCCGACAGTTCCATATCCTCCGGATAATCATCACAAATATCAGAGTCCTCACTGGACACATAGTCCTGTCTGGCCACAGTAGAAGGTTTGAAAGATGGCGGCTGGAGCCCAGCTGTGGTTAACTGGAGCCCTGGTCTGTAGTGCCACCATGTTGCAGGCTTGCTGCCAACACTTTGACCAAGGCATCGGACAATACAGAGTGAATATCCACCTGTGAGGCAGGCACAGATTGATGTTGACCTGGGTTAGAGGTGGTGGCTTGAGACAAAGGTATGGCAGACACCTGAGCAGAGTCTGCCGGAGCTTGCTGAATGACTTGAGGCCTGGGATCTGTAACATGCTCAGGCACATCTGGAATAGGCTCTGGGGGCAGATGATGTGGTAAAGAGCCAAAGACTAGCGCAGTCTGACCGCCTGCAGAAGCCTCTACCAGGGCTGCACGTCTCACCTTGTCAAACTCGCACTCCAGGGCGTTATGGCGCCTAAGTGCACATTTATCCTGAGATAGTGGCCCCTTGGCTGGAGCTCGAACCACACGTGGGACTTTATCTTAGCCTTTGCCTTGGAAGGCTTGGAAATAACTGGTTCAGCCGGGATAGAGCCTGTGTTTTCTGGTTCCAAATCTGACGAAATGGGGGAATCCGCCATTATTAGAGGGGCTGTCCTTCCTTCTCTTGCTATTGTAGAAGGCTCGTGAAGGAAAGGCCAATGACTGTTTGCGCCTTTATACACAGCAAGTCAAGTGATATATGCGTGAAAACAAGGAAGGTCAAACTCAGGCGCTGAAATAAGTTAGTGGTATGGGCTAGGCTCCTCCGAGCCAACAAGCGCCCTTAAAATGGCTCCTGCCCCAAAGTCAGCTAAGTAAAAGATTCAGTTAATGCAGGCTGACAGATGACAGAAAATGGCGGCCGCACGATCTAACTGAAGCCCGTGCAATTTTAAGCTCAAAATGGTGGGCGTGCCAAGCGCTAACAAAATGGCGACCACTAGAAATAAAAATCACTTGCGGTTGGCCAAGCTCCCAGTCGATGCAGCCCCTGCGGCTGTCTCACTCACTGCGCTGTCAGGAAAGTATGAGCTGGCGAGTTCAAAGAGCCATGACCAACTTAAACGTCAGAGCTTGCCTGCAGCCTAGGCAGAGGCTCTGGAGCCGCTTGTCTTATAGAACTGCTGGCACTGAGGCGGCAGTAGTTATGCCAGCTCACCGGCAAACCAACTCAACTGCCAGCGGCTTGAGAATTAACGGATCTGCCCAGCCGGGTCAGAATCCGTGTAGCTGTTAGGGATGTGTATTGCGAAGCCGCAGAACAGCCTGGAGCCCCAGGCTCATTACCGCGGCGTGACAGCAAGCACAGAAAAGAAAAGAAATTTTGGAGCAGCAGCCAGCAGAAAATAAAAACAAACAGCTAACTAACGAACACACGACAAAAATAAAAAAAATTCTAAGCTATTTAACCAGAAATTTGTTCTTAAAGTCACTAGCTACCAAACACTCCAGTTCCCTCAGCAACTGAGTGAACAGACTGGAGGAGGAGCTACGGGGAGGGCGTATCTAGGAGGGAGGAAGATAGATCCAAGGAAAAAAATCATAGATCTACACTCAGTTCTCCTTAAGCAACATGAATGTCTTACCCAGCCAATGGAATGCAGGAGCAGCACTTTGGAAAATGGAACCATTCATTTAGCAGCCATTCAAAGTTACAGTCACACTGAAAAAGTGACATACAGCTGGTGCTCACTTGTTTCAGCATCCTACAATCACATGATCAAAATTCAGGTGCTTAGCAATCAGCATGTACAAGTAGTCCTCGACTTACAACAGTTCATTTAGTGGCTGTTCAAAATTACAACAGCATGAAAAATGTAATTTATGACCATTTTTCACACTTTTGACCATTGCAGCATCTCCATGATAATGTGATCAGAATTTAGATGCTTAGCAATTGATTCATATTTATGACAGTTGTAGTGTCTCCAGCTCATGGGACCCTCTTTTACGACTTTCTAACAAGCAAAGTCAATGTGGAAGCCAAATTCACTCAACAGCCATGTTCTTAACTTAACAACTACAGTGATTCCCTTAACAACTGTGGCTAAAAAGGTCATAAAATGGTGGGAAATTCACTTAACAACTGTTTTACTTAGCAACAGAAATTTTTGGCTCAATTGTGTTCATAGGTTGAGGACTACCTATACTTACGATGGTTTCAGCTTCCTGGGACCACATAACTGCTTGTTTGTGACCTTCCTACTAACTTCTGACATGCAAAGTCAATGGGAGAAGTTTAATTCTTTGATAAGTGTGTTATTCAGTTAACAACTACAGTGATACACTGAACAATTGTTGCACAAAAGGTCATAAAATTGATCATGACTCATTTAATAACCACCTTTCCTAACAGAGGAAATTCTGGTCCCTATTGCAGTCATAAGTTGAAGACCGCTTATAATAACTGAGCCCAAAATTTCCATTATTAAGCAAGACACTTGCTAAATGAGTTGCATCTTATTTTATGACCTCTTTGCCACAGTTGCTAAGCGAATCACTGCAGATGTTAAATAAATCATCCAATTGTTAAGTGAATCTGGCTTCCTCCATTTACTTTGTTTGTTGGAAGTGGCTGGGAAGTTTACAAATAGTGATCACATGATCCCAGGATAATGCAACTGTCGCAAATATATGCCAGTTGCCAAGTGGCCAATTTTGATCACATGACCATTGGGATGCTGCAATAGTGAAAATTAGTCATGAGTCACCATTTTTCAGTGCTGTGGTAACTTTGAATGATCACTAAAAAATAATTGAAAGTTGGGGTTTACTTAGTTGTACTGGGTTTTATGTTTCTTTGTCCAATGGAGCTATCAAATAATATTTGTCATATCTTGCCTTGTGATTGATGAAGAACAACGTGTAAAGTTTGAGAACAAAAAGGATTGAGATTCCATCAGCTATCAAATCTTGTATACAGTTGAAACATGCTGATGAGTTCTAGAGCTAAAAAACATTAACAGGTTGTTGTGATGCAAAAACAAAGTTGCTCTAAATAAAACAAGAGGTGAAAATATTGCCCTGGACTCAAAATATTTTATCTTTTATCATGAACCAAATTTAAAAAGAACTAGTTTGGTTTAATAGTTAAGGAACCAAGTTAGAAAGCAGGAGACCATGAGTTCAAGTCCCACCTTAGCCATGAAAACCAATTGGGTGCCTTTTGCCAGTCATTCTCTCTCACCACAACCCACCTCACAGGAAAAAGGCAGGGAAGATTTGTTGGATATGTTTGGGTAAAATTAATAAAGCTAGGATGCAAATAAATAAATAATCTGCAGTGCTACTTTTCTGTAGTGACTTGGATTCATGCTATACTGGTGGAAAAACTAAATTCCCAGTAGAAAACTAAAGGTTTGACATGGCATTTTGTATATTAAATATTACAATTTTGGTTTTTTTTCTGGGATTTTTATTGAATTGTGATATATCACATATTTAAGTATTACTATTAATGGAGATACAACTTTAAGGATATGCCTTTGCACACATTCATGAATACCTTGAATTTTTACATGCCTAATCCTGTTTCTACATTTACATAAAGAACTTAAAAGGCATACACAGTGTACATAATTCTGCCTATACTTAATATAAAAGTTACTGATGTAACAAATATTGCTTACCCACAGTTAGTAAATTTTTTGGTCATGAGGAAAAAGTATGATGAAATGAACTTCTCATTTAAGTATAAAGTTCGTGTTAGTTATATGATATTAATTGTCTGCTTTTTAACCCTTTCTAATTTTTCTATCACCTTTGTCTTGCACTGTTTAGGTTTGAAAAGGGACGGATCTACACATTTATTGGGGAAGTAGTTGTTTCTGTAAATCCTTACAAGAATTTGAACATCTATGGCCGTGATACAGTTGAGCAATACAAAGGGCGTGAGTTGTATGAGAGGCCACCTCATCTCTTTGCCATCGCAGATGCGGCATATAAAGCCATGAAGAGGCGATCAAAGGACACATGCATTGTAATATCAGGTGTGTCAGAGGTACCTGCTACCTCCCATCATGGTGATACTTTAAACAAAGCTGGAAGATTAAAGCTAGGTTCTTATATTACATTGCATTACAAACTGACCATTTGGTGATTTTGTGTAAAATTTGACTATAATTGAATGGCTATAATTGAATAAGTTCTATGATTTAGTGAGTGAGTGATATTCATTCATTCATTCATTCATTCATTCATTCATTCATTCATTCATTCATTCATTCATGTTAAATGGCTACCCATTTAGTAGATGTAACCCTAGGCAGCTAACAACAGATTAAAACAATAAAAACAATTATTAGAGAAATAAATAGCCAAGAGTGGTCATAGAAGATGAACCCAATAAGACAATACAAAAGGGACCTACCTACCCCCTTGTCCTGGAACACATAGAGTACTTAATGGGAGGCCAACAGAGTCAAGGCCAATCTGACTTGGAGAGAACGGTATTCCAAAAGACAGCTGCTTTAACAACAACAACAAAAGCAGGTTTCCAAGGTCCCATAAGAGGATATTGTTTAATTGAAGGGATCCAGAGCATGCCCCTTCTGTCAGACCTAGTGGGATGAATAGAAACAACCAATGAGAAATGATCCCACAAAAAACCCAGCCCTGTGATATGGAAGGCTTTAGAGGTGTAACAACCAGCATCTTGAATTCCATCTGGAAACACACTTGGAGCTAGTATAGTTGCTGTAGCAGAAATGTAACATGGACATACAGTACTGAGGTTACCCAGAACTGCCAGTGTTTTCAAATTCTGGATCAGTTGCTGCTTCCAGATGATCCTCAACGGCCATGTAATTGTATTGCACTAATACACTTGAGAGGTGACGAAGGCCTGTTCATTGAACAGTGTCTCTTGATCCAGGAAGGGATGCAACTGAGATCAAATAACAAAGTTGTGGAAAAGCTTTCCTCATTATGGCTGCCACCTGTTCTTCAAAAAGAAGTTGTGAGTCCATGAGGACCCCAAATTGCAAGTTGGATCAGTTTGGGTCCAAAAATCCTAAGACGGAAAAAACCCTAGATCCAGTGGATCCTAAAATCCATAGCCACTTAGTTTATCAAGGTTAAGCTGAGATCTGTTCTTCCCCATCCAGAGGCTTACAACCTCCAGACACAGAGAAATATTATATATCAGATGTGATTTGTAGGGTTTTTTTGTAAATATAACCTGTAAAATTTATTTGCCAGATGCTTTCCTGTTCCACTTTATTTTTTATTTTTTAAATCTAGTGCTTGTTAGTCCAATACTGTATACTTTTCAACTTTTAAAAATTCTTTATAAGAGTTTCAAAGTTTTGCCTTGTTTTCTTCTTGAATTAGAAACTGTGCATGAAGACATAGAGCTTAATATTAATTTCTTAAATGATAAAGAAATTCAAGAAGCTCAAAGTGCACTTGTTCTTTTTAGTGAGCGAAATAGATGAAATTGTGTTTTGATGCCTGTCTTTCATTTGTGCCCTCAGGGGAAAGTGGAGCAGGTAAAACAGAAGCAAGTAAATACATTATGCAGTACATAGCTGCCATTACCAATCCGAGTCAGAGAGCTGAAGTTGAAAGGTAAAGCATTTGCTTTGGAGGGAAAAATGTCTGTTTTAATTGAATGCAAAATAATTGCTCCATAGGAAAAAGTAGAAATGAAGATGCCACAATAGGGTGCAAACGTTTAGCTTCTCAAGAGCTCTGTTTTAAAAAAAAAGACAAAAAAAGAACACATAATACATTGCATCAAACATTCAAGGTATGTTATGGGGCTTTAATATCGAATAATTGCCTAAATCAGGGGTCCTCAAACTACAGCTTGCGGGCTGGGTACGGCTTGCTGACACAATGTATCTGGCCCGCAGAGTGGGGGATTCAGCCCGGCCCTCTGCCCTGCCCTCCGCCCCACCACTCCCATCCACTCCTCCCATGCCTGGCTTTTCCTGGCTGACGGGGGTCCGGGGAAGTGGTGCCTCACCTGCTGCAGCTGCCAGAGGGCCTGGGGGACAGCCAGGGACTGCAAGGTCCCTGTCTGACAGCAAGGACTCCGCAGCTGGCCCTCCAAGAAACAAGCAAGGTGGAAGCAGCACTTGCATCAGCAGCAAGCAGAGTGGCGGAGGCGGGTGAGGCACATGATATGGATCACATGCCTGCTCCATCCCATGTGGCTGGGACAAGGCATGTGGTTGTCCAATGCATCCAGCCTGCAGGACTGTATTCCTCTCCCCTGTGCCTTTGTTTTCGGCTACTGCTCCCATTGTGGAAGAAGACAAGATGAGGAGGGTATGGGGCGACTGCTGCCTACTCCTTCCCATCTCTTTTGGCTTCAGTTGGAGATCAGGTAACTCCTTGTCATCTCCTTGGTCCCCTGGCGGGTCTTGCCCTTGGCCTGTGCATGAAGCATCTTCCCCTTGCGCACTCAACTGCAGCATTGGGTGCACGAGAAGGCCGCTTAGCCAGCAGACCCTGCAGGAAATGGGGGAAAGTCCGGCATTTCCTTGTCCACTACCAGACAGAACACGTGGCTCCCGGCTGGGCTTCCCTGAAGTGTTGTGTGGGAGCGGGGTAGGAAGTGGTGCTCACCCCAAGGCTGGAGGAAGAGGGCCTTTGAGCCTCAGGCATCAGTTTGGGTAGTGCCCTGCCGACTCGCCCACTCACGCAGAAGGAAGCCTGGCTACTCACAAGCTGTGCCTTCCCGGAAAGGAGTTAGAAAGACGCATTCCTCTTGCGCACCATTGAGGTTGCCAGCAGCTCGCGCAGATCCATTAGGCTGCAGCCACCGTGAGTGGGGAAAGCCAGGATTACATTCCTCTCCATCCATCTCTGCTGGGCCTGGGCAACCAGGGCTCTGATGGGGATCTGGCTTTCCCCACTTGTGGTGGCCGCAGCCTAATGGACTTGCGCAAGCTGCTGACAGCATCGGTGGTGCACGAGACGAATGTACCTTCTAACTGGCTTCTTCGCCTCCTTCAGGCTGCACAGGTCTGCCAGGTGGCAGCAGAGTTGCCACCCAGGGGCTGCCAGGGGTAGAGACCCCTGATGATGTGCCTCCTTCCCTGAGGCTGTTCGGCAGGGAGAGCAGCACCCTGCCCTGTCCTGTGAGGCAGCAGCTCCACAGCATTTTCGGGGCGCTGCCCGAGTGATGCAGCTCCTTCAGACGGAGCCCCAAGGGTGCAGTCCCTTCCTTGGACTTAAGGCACCCTTCTGCCTTGCAGCCCCACCCCCACCCCACTGAATCTCCATTCTGAGCTCATGCGCTTGTTGACAAAGTGGGACTGGTGAGACATGAGCAAGCTAGGGAGTGGATGCAGCAACAGCCGCTGCCTTCTCCCCCCCACCACCACTTGGCTGCCCGTCTTTCTCCTGCTCAGCTGCCTGAAGGCGGACAGCCATCTCTGCCACCGGACAGGGAGGCGGGAAAGGCTGGCTGGCCAGCAGATCAGCGCTGCTGAGCTCCCATCTTGGGGCTTCCTCACTATATCCACTCCAAGCAATCCCTGCCTGCCAGATACGCAGAGCCCTCGCTTGAGCCCTTGCGCAGGTACGGCAGGTGCAGAGGAAGCTCTGGCCAGCAAGATCCCAAAAGCAGACTGAAATTGCTGTAATGAGAATGGAATGGGATTCAGCAAAGTTTATCTTCCTCACTCCCATTTGCTCTTGTAGGAGCTGTCTCTTTCTTAACAGAAGAGATGGGAGGAAGAGAGCGAATGGAATGGAATGGAATGGAATGGAATGGAATGGGATTCAGCAAGATTTGTATTCCCCACCCCTGTTTGCTCTTCTAGGGGAGAGAGAGAGAGAGAGAGAGAGAGAGAGAGATGGATGAATGTTGATTGTAACCTCCTTGGGACTGAGAATTGTTGCAAAACTGAATTTTCTGAAGTGGATCACTAGACTCGTACACAACTTAAAAAATGATCTAGTAAAAAGAAAAGTCAAACAAAAGCAAATAAAACACTCCCAGGAGGAAAACAAATTAAAGTTTCATTTGTCTGTATTATTTAATGGACTACTAAATTGGCAAAAGGGACTGCTAAATTGGCCATGCCCATCCAGCCACACACACACACCCAGTCACATGGCCACCTAGCCACACCCACCCAGTCACATGGCCACCAAGCCATGCCCTTCCAGTCACATAGGGGGGCCCAGCCATATCCACCTAGCCAGTCCAGCCCCCCAACAGTTGAGGGACCCTGAAGTGGCCCCCTGTTCAAAAAGTTTGAGGACCCCTGGCCTAAATCCTTCAACAGAAACTTTCTGTTGCGTAAGAGATGGCTAAAACAATGCCAACATCCCAAAAAGTAATTGCCCTTGTCTGTCTTATTATCTTCTGAGAATTTTAATGTGTCAGGTTTAAAGTGGATTGAATTTCAGGCAATCTGGATACAACTGCTTTCACTTTCTTCTTGCTATTTCTGCTAATAATTGGGACCCTAATCTCAACAATATTATCTATATATTTTGATGGAATGATCCATTCTGTGAAGCCTCTAAATCTTGAACCTAATTTTGGAAATTTATAATTGGCTTCACAGAGAGAGAAGGAGTTTTTAATACCTACAATGACTAGACCACTGTATTTCTGCTTTCCTAAACCTAGAATGAAGCTTGCTATAGATGAAAATTGAGAATTAAGGACCTATTATTTGCTTGGGATGGCTTTCTGCTGACCCCATTTTGAAAGACAGCCTTCTTTAGCCTATAGTAGAACAAAGATGGCCATTAGGTTTCTTACCTATAAAATCATTGTGTCTGACATAGGTGCCTTTACTATTAGTTTTTGGGCATGTGTGTTCTTTAAAGGGTGAAGAACATGCTGCTGAAATCCAACTGTGTTCTGGAAGCTTTTGGCAATGCGAAAACTAACCGTAATGACAACTCCAGCCGCTTTGGAAAATATATGGATATCAATTTTGATTTCAAAGGAGACCCCATAGGTGGACATATCAATAATTACTTGCTGGAAAAGGTAACTAGGGTTTTCATGCTCCTCCACAGATATCTTACAGAAATTAGTAACATTTACTATATTATAAGCATCTGGATTCATAATAGAAAACTGAAGTGAGTTCTTGGGATAATGCTAAATATATGAGAAAGTTGGCTTTAACTTGCAAAACTTTTAGTAAATATAATTGTAACAGAGACCATAGTTTTAAATAGATAATCGTGTGGTTGTAAGGAAATTTACTATTACATGTTTCGTGCCCTGATGGAAACCTCAGTTAAAAATGGAATAGATGATAGGGCAGTTTTTAAGTGCTGTCTGGCTTTCTGTTTTGTGACTATATGCAGAATTATTTTTTTAAAGCAACAGCATTTTTTGCTCTTAAACGCCTGTACAGAACATACACTGTATGTTTATCTTCCCTTTTCCCCTCCCCTCACTCTGCTTTGTTACTTTGTCAGAATGATAATCTTGGAATAAGCACTGAAAGTTTGATGATTTAGGAGTTACTTTTCAGGTATTCCCCTCCCCTCCCCTCCCAAATTTAAACCATGCAACAGTTTCTGTTTCAAAATGTTACTGTTAATAATAAACTCCCATTTCAGCTGTATCTTGCCCTCTGATATCTGTCTGATTTGCTGAATAAAAATCAATCTTAGATAATCCTATTAAGCTTTCTATCTTATTGTAATGGAACAATTTCTGGTTAAACAATTATTCAAAGAAGTTACTTACAACCCCTCCTTGAAGTTACAATTGCAGCAAACCCCACCCCCACCCCAATGTAATGTGACCACATCTCCAGCATTTGATACTTTGCATTTGCTTACTGCAGTCATGTGACCACACACACACACACACACACACACACACACACACACACACACACACATTTACATTTTTCTGCAATAAATTGCTATTGAATAAATGGGCTCATATTTACAACAACCAAATGGTTCACCTAACATTAAGATTAATGAAACCTTAACCAGTAACATCATTGGAGTCCTGCTATTACTTGTCGATCTGATTGATCCCAGAGGTATTCTACCCTTGGTCATACTGAATAAAGTGTTTTTTTCTCTGGATTATGGCAACAGCCTCCTAGAGGCTTCCAGAGTTGTTTAAAAGGCTAGTTGCCCTTTGGAGGGATTGCCACATCACTTCCACTAAAATTGGTTCGTTACAAATGGCTGTTATGCCACTGTTGTACTGCAAGTCTCTCATTATTTGTTTAATTTATTTAAAGGATCTATATGGCTTCCCATTTCTCACATGACTCTAGATGGCTAATAGCTATAGCAGTAGCACTTAGACTTATATACTGCTTCATAATGCTTTTACAGCCCTCTCTAAGCAGTTACAGAGTCAAAATATTGCCCCCAACAACCTGGGTTCTCATTTTACTCAGCTTGGAAGGATGGAAGGCTGAGTCAACCTTGAACCGGTGAGATTTCAACTGCTGAATTGCAGCTAGCAGTCAGCTGCAGTACTGCACTCCAACCACTGCACCAACTCGGCTCTAGCACTTCAACAGATAAATAAAGTATCATCATCATCATACATCATCATCATATTATATATCATATTATATTGTGTTATGTTGTAATAACAGAAATTGTGTAACTAGTTCCCATCCCATTTTAAGCCTTCTGCCTCCCAAGAGATTTATTATTTAAATAGGGCAAGGTTAAGTTTAAAAACAACCTGTTTTCAATATTTCACTTAATGTAAACTATTTGCTTAGGATAGTACAAATTAAAAATAAATCAGCATGCTTATTTCCCTGTTCTTCTAGTCTCGGGTGATTGTGCAGCAACTAGGAGAGAGAAACTTTCACTCCTTTTACCAGGTGAGTTGCAATTATGAAATTAGGCAGCGTGTGGGTGACCACTTCTAAATTCAGAGGAATGCACCCTAGTCTTATTTGTAATGTTCTTCATTGTTTTATCCTATCATTTTGTTACATCCTTCTTTCTCCCCTAGTTCATTCACAGTGCAAAGGACAAATCTTTGTATAGCCATTTTGCTGTAGAAGATAATTTATTCCACTCTGAGGCTCAAAGACTGGTTCTTCAGATTTCCTTTATCCAAATATAATGTTACTTAGTGTTTTTGTTTTCCTTGGAAGAGAAGATCATACTGGTTCTAGCCTGCAGATGGAAATAATTTCCATATATACTTCATGGTTTTGCCTTCTGTGCCTGCTAGCAATTATGGTAACTGGATGCCTGTCTTGGATACCTCTGAAACAGCTAATAGTGCCTTAGGGTAGCCTTTTACAAAAGACAATGTCTGTTTCTTTTGGAAAGTAGGATTCTGTATTACTGTACTTTTATGCCAGGCTACCATGTTGGTAAAGCATCACTGTTTATTGTTTTACTGGAGAAGTGTGAAAACTGCCACTGATTTTATTTATTTGAGAAATGTATATGATTACTTATATTATATAAAACAACTTAGATGGCTAGTAAACCCACAAATAATAAAAACACAAGATTAAAATTCCATGCATATGCACCAAAGACAAATTCCTTGTGTGTCTAATAAAGAATTAGCCAATAAAGAATTCTGTTCTGTTCTATTCTATTCTATTCTATTCTATTCTATTCTATTCTATTCTATTCTATTCTATTCTATTCTATTCTATTCTATTCTATTCTATTCTATTCTATTCTATTCTATTCTATTCTATTCTATTCTACTTTTCAAAATAATAATAATAAACCTGGGCTCCCTTCCCATTATGGTCCAGTGAAAGAAGAGCCAAATTTCAATGTCCTTTCAGGATAGACACACTCACACCCCAACATATCTTGGTTTAGATGAAACAATGAACATGTTTAAATATTTTGGGATGCTAGCCATTCTGACCCCAAGAGAAAGTTTCCTAATCCTTAAAAAAAAAAACAAGTTCTTGAATATGTAGTCATTTAAGATAGCTCCATTAAAAGTTACATCTCTTATAACAGGATGAAAAAAGAGGAAAGGAGAAACAGAAGTCTTTAAATGAAGGATGCCCCTTAGCTAAGATTCCAGAAGGAAGATGCTAAAGACAGATCAAGTATCCGTAGCATTGCTGAGTGGTAATGAGTAGCACATATTTGGGGTTGAATGCCACTTGAAGCGTATACTTTTTCCTCCCCAAAATAGCCTTATGTAAGAGAGAATGTAACTTGTCAGGAGTGACTAGTAAAGAAGCAGCTGTTGCAATGTTTGCCCTTTTCACTGTTGAATATTTTATTTGTTTAATGTCCTTAATACTGCATGCTTTAGATATGGACTATCCTATCAAGACAGAGTATTTTAGATGGTAATAATATTAATAATAACCTAGCACCAAAAAGACAATTGATGTAAGGGGTCTTTGCTGCTCTCTGGATTTGGTAGTTTCCTTGCAGACATTTCAATGCCCAAACTAGGTAACAACATCACTGCTAGCAACTTGGATTCATGATGTTGCAGATGTTTCATTTGGTTAATGAAAGTCTGCAAGGAAAAAAAAATCAAGTTTAGAGAGCACCAAGGACCTTCATTTCAACCCTGAGCCATCAATACTCTTCTTTATCAACACTGTTGGTTTAAGTAACTGATTCTTATCTTTTTAGCTTCTTCAAGGAGGCTCTGAGCAGCTTCTTCGATCTTTGTATCTACATAAAGATTTATCTGCATATAGCTATATTAGTGCTGGAACACAACCAAAGGTGAGGAAGAATCATCTTTCCTTTTGAAACTATTGCTTGGTAAACTATTCTATTTCTTATCCATCTTTCCTATGAAGATCTGACTGCATTTATTTTCTAATATCAGTTTAACCTATCCAATGCTTAAAAGTAATTTCGATTGGCCAGCTTAAAAACTTCTAAAAATGAATAATCCAATATATTTCCAATATTAATTGATCAACTACCAAATCAGATCTTTTATTAAGGTCCCAGGCCAGGATTCAAAGGGTTAAACATAATAATTATAAGAACTAAAAAATATAAAATATACAAAGTTGATTACATCTTTAGCAAACATTCCAGGGTATTCTGAGGAATCTTTTACAGTATCTGATTTCTTTTAGTTGAAGAAACTAAGAATATATAATCTCCTTCAGCAATTTCAAGGCCACATTTTAACAGCAAAATGTATGGCTAATTTTATAGCAAAATGGCTGAAACGTTTTATTGTGTAATTTATTTTCACTATTACTTTGTCTTGGCTGAAATATTCCTTCACTTTTCCCATGTAGAGATGAGTCTTATTGTTTAACATTGTGTTCTTAGTGTTAAAGCAAGAGAGTGACTTCATGTTTTTGTTTGTTTCTTTTTTAGTGTGCCATTAATGACAGTGCAGATTTCAAAGCTGTTGCTGATGCAATGAAAGTGATTGGGTTTGGACCAGAAGAGGTTCAAACAGTGTACAAAATCCTTGCTACCATTCTGCATTTGGTAAGTGGATCTCTCTGCTGTTAGACTTATGGAAAGAAAGGTGTGTTGTAAGGTTATATGAGGAACATCAGAGACAAGAGGGTAATAGTTACATTTTGTATGTATACATGCATATTTATTTGGGTCAGAAACTTTAATTCTATTTAAATATATTAAAGATCATAGACATTCAGATTCCAGGTTTATTTCTAAAGATAGGCAAGCTAATAGAATGAATCAGATTTCCATGGTTATAAAAAAATACAGGTATCCTTAACTTACAAGTGTTCATTTAACCATTTTTCGAAGTTACGATGTTGCTGACAACTTACGCTTACAACGATCAACACAGTCACATGAATACAATCTGGGCATTTGGCGATCAACTCACATTTATAACAGTTGCAGTTTCTTGGAGTCACATGATAGACATTTGCAGCCTTCCCGCCAGCTTTCAACAAGCAAAGTCAATGGGGAAGCCAGCAGAGAACGTTACAAGTTGCAGTCATGTGTTATCTCAGTTAACAACCTCAGTGATTCATTTAAATGACCATGTGTGGTCAAGTGATGCCTAACTTAACCACTATACCACTTAATCACGAGTTTTCTGGTCTAATTGTGGATAAAGTCAATGATGACTTGTAGAAACTTAAAATGTTCTTTAGTGGATATGTTATTTTGTTAATTTTAATAAGTAACAAATGATATATATTCCCAATATTACAAATGAGCCAAATTGGCTTAATCATCTTATATTCACATTTATATGTATGTTATTTTAACTGTTCACCACCCTGAGTCCTTCGAGAGAAGGGCGGTATAAAAATTAAATAAACAAACAAACAAACAAACAAACAAACAAACAATAAATAAATAAATAAATAAATAAATAAAT
The DNA here is from genome assembly GCA_038048745.1 of Coluber constrictor foxii. Taxonomy (NCBI): domain Eukaryota; kingdom Metazoa; phylum Chordata; class Lepidosauria; order Squamata; family Colubridae; genus Coluber; species Coluber constrictor. Next base: position 82,310,337 of record CM075961.1, read on the forward strand.
ATCAGTAAAACAGTGTATCAGGAATTTGGTTCCCTAACAAAAAATGCTTTAGTTTAAGATAGAGATGGACTAGCTATTATCCTAGTTTGAGATGAATCAAGGAAATAGCCAGAGTTTTCAAGTAGATACAATGTCTAAATTGTGTTTGATGCTGAAATTGTTGAGGCAATGTATAAGCTTCTTCCATATTTTCTCCAGGGCAACTTGAAATTTTCTGTGGATGGTGAAACACCAGTGATTGAAAATGGCAAGCTAGTATCTGTCATTGCAGATCTGCTCTCAACTAAAGCTGATATGGTAGAGAAGGCCCTGCTTTTTCGAACTGTAGCAACTGGTCGCGATATTATTGATAAGCAACACACAGAGCAAGAAGCCACTTATGCCAAAAATGCATTTGCAAAGGTGAATATAGATTCCATCCTATCAGTGTGAAGTCTACCTTTTTGGTTTGATATCTTCATTTTTAAGTGAAAGTTAATCTGATTGATTCAAAAAGTTCAAAAGTAGCCACACAAATAAATCCACACATAAATTATTACTCGCAATTCATGAACAATTTTAGTAAGAAAGGAAAAAGGTGACTTTCTCTCCAGTTATCAAAAATATTCTGCCTGTGATCAGCAAGTGCCTTATTTCTTGTGACCAGAAATCAAAGTATTGTTTGAAGTTTGTTTGAATTTCCAGTTATCTTTGGGAGGCTAGAGATTGGAAGTCTCTGAAGATTTATGAAGTCTTTGGAATTCCCAAAGTTTATGGATGATGTAAAAGTCATACTATGAGAAAGTGTGAGATAGGGTATGACAAGGCAAGTAAATTTTTTGATGTGCAGGGAGGTTGGAATGCACACACTTGTAGCGACTTTCCAGTGAAACACATTGTATATCATCAGTGAAGTTAAGTTGGTGGAGGAAGAATTTGGAACTGGCTGACTTGTTTAATGAACTAAATGTCCTGAAAATAACCCATTTCAATTTTAATAATGTTACAACAAAAGAACAGCTTTATTTGCAGGTTGTTTGTTTAAATCTTATAAGATTTTTATTGCTGAGTAAGTTAAAACTGGATTATTCCCAGTTTTCTTTTATAAGGCTACAGTGACCTAATACAAAAATATAGGCTTACTAAATCTGGGTTCTAAACCAGGAAATAAAATGGATGATGTACTTTGGTTTGTAGGCAATATATGAGCGCCTTTTCTGCTGGATTGTGATGCATATCAATGATGGGATTGCAGTGAAAGATTACAACGGCATTGTTCACGGCAAAAACACAGTGATTGGAGTTCTTGATATCTATGGCTTTGAGATCTTTGACAATAACAGGTGAAATATCTTGAGACAGTCAAGCATATATTGGTTCATAGGAGGATTTAAGACATTATTTACTGATTTTTCCTTTTATAGTTTTGAACAATTCTGCATTAATTACTGCAATGAGAAGTTGCAACAGCTCTTCATACAACTTGTTTTGAAGCAAGAACAGGAAGAATATCAGCGAGAGGGGATTCCTTGGAAGCACGTGAGTAGATTTACAAGGTCTACTCAGAAACACTCAGTGGTTACCCCACCCCCAAATTAAGATTTAAAATGCACTATCATATGGGTAGGGGGATTCAATATGCTTATTTAAAACATCAAATCTAAAGGACACAATCACTAGAAAACCACTTAATAAAGCCTGCAAAAGCCGTGAAGGAAAAGACTGAAAATTGAAAGCAGACAAATTTACCCAGTTAAGAAGGTAAAGAAAATGTGGATGGTTTTCAAGAAAAACTATTTCTGTTATAACTGGAATTGAGGAAAGGGATAGAAATGTAGAACTTCAAGGAAGACTTTTTCAGCTATTATATAGGCTAAGAGACCATAGAGAAATAATCTTTTAAATACTTTGATCCCAAGGCAAGGTTATAAAGATTATAATCAGCACTCTGAATTATGCCTGGAAGCAGACTGATAAGCAAGGCAGCTGCAATATCAACGGTATAATAGACTATGATCTTTGAGAACACTCTTTGCTCCTGCAACCATGTATTTATGGATATATATTCATGAATACAGAATAGCAATAGTACTTAGAATTATATACCGCTTCACAGTGCTTCACAGCCCTCTTGAAGCGGTTTACAGAGTCAGCATATTGCCCTCAATAATCTGGGTCCTCGTTTTACTGACGTCAGAAGGATGGAAGGCTGAGTCAACTTGAGCCGGTCAGAATTGAACTGTTGAACTGCTGGTAGCTGGCAGTCAGCAGAAATAGCCTGCGGTACTGCACCATCACGTCTCAGAATATTTCTGGGTGAATCTCCCTGTCCACCAAACTAAAGGTAATCAACTCCTTTCAGATCCCATCCCTATTGGATTGTTATCTAATGGGGCCTTGAAAATGGGCATTTTTAATAGTTGCCTATTTTCTTTGAACTTCTTCCTGGCAGAGGTGCAGTCACTTTATCTCTGTTAGGCTTTAGGAAAATTGTGAAGATTTATCTGTTTCAACTTGCATAGGAAGAGAGTATATTATAATTGAAGGTGAGGTTCATGTGTGCATGTCATTTGTATTTTTTTAATCTTCCTTGAGCTTTCATTGTATCTGGAATTGCATGTGTTTGGAAACATTACATATTGAAATTGTTAGCTATGTAGAATCTTGAGAATGAACAGAATACAAGCAAAATCAATATTTTGTGCCAAATTTAACTTTTAATGGGTTTTCAAGGAATGTCCCATGTAGAATTTATTACAATAGTCTAATAAAAAATGAATATGTCATCTATCACAGGTTGGTGTACTTGAATAAGAGTTATCATTAAATCATGATTGAGTGAGGAATATTGCTATATAACGTAGTTGCTTCTTCAAAGAGATTGCAAGTACATCTAGCTTTGTTTAAATAACAACATCTGGCTGATCCTGATTTTCATGCTGGTTCAGGATACCCATATTTAAACACAAGATGGGAAAATGTACCTGCATACTGATGGTATCTTCCACTAAATCTCTGGGATATAGTGCATTTCTCAATAGTTTTAATACATAGAAAAATGATACCCTTGTATGATGCTATGGTACAATGCAGATGATATCAAGCCAAAATTCCCAGTTTTGCCTTTGGAGACTGACTTATCAGGAAATTTTGAATTACTATAAGATGATGCTCTATACCCACTAGTCAACTTAGGTTGGTCAATGACTTACTAAATAGAATCCAAAATCACAGAACCAGCAGTGGTTTATTCACTCTGTCTAGTTCTCCATTCCCCAATCCCCAAAATAATCAAGGCTTGAACCTAATGAAAATAGACCCAGACAATCTATTTTGTTTAGATAACCTTTGCAATACCAAACAATGCTCTATGATCAAATTAATAAATATCTGCTTCTTAGAATCAGAGCAGGGGGAAATACTACTTATTTCACGCAGGACAAAAATATAATCACTGCCCATGTATTTAATGAAACAGAGATTAGCAATGCCCCCTATAATCAGCAACAACTAGTGGAGTAAAATCCACAGGGACTCCGTATATTTAATAATTTTTCCAAAGATTCTGAGACTGGACTCTAACTTTGGTAGAATAGAGGTTTCTACCTTTAATGTTATTGGTATAAAGTATAAAAAGGAGATAAAACTTGGAATATACATTTACCATCTCAACCACATAGAATACCATATTAATACTTTTTTATTTTTCAGATATTTCTAGATTTAAAAAGCAGTTTCAAAATGTTGCTGAATAGTTTGTCTTAAAACTGTCTGAAATATTGTGTATGAATTTAGAATAAATCTAACTTAAGTTTCAAAACAGGAATTGCATCCGAAGGAAATTTAAATTTATACCTCCTCGTTTCTTTTCATATTACTAATTCTACTAGCACAGTGTACTTTTCCTCATGGACTTCTCTTTAGTATTTGTTCTCAAATATTCTGTAGATTGACTACTTCAACAACCAGATTATTGTTGATCTTGTGGAGCTTCAACACAAGGGAATCATAGCCAATTTGGATGATGCGTGCATGAATGTTGGAAAAGTCACAGATGAAATATTCCTGGAGGCTCTTAATAAGAAGTTGGGCAAGCATGCTCACTTTTCCAGCAGAAAGGTATTTTTGTCTAATTTGGCATTAACTATAATTCTGGCACTAGAATAATTTAAGCTTTTTTTAACTTAATTAGCATTGAAATGTTTTATCTTGTCCTTTCTTAATTGAAACAGATCAGTTTGCACAAAATAGTCATTTAGCTTCATATTATATCACTGCTTCTAAACATGCCAAGGAATTTTGAAAAGCATAGTTTTCAGAGTTTATGACTAATTAGTTTTTTTTTTCTTAAAGCATTTTATCCTCCCGGAAAGGATCAAAGAACAGTGTGCAATTTAAATTGCAGTCTCTAAAAACACTATAAACCCCCCCCCCCCAAATAAAGAAACAGAACAAAAGATCATAAAAAGCAAATCCACACAATATTTTTTTTATTATCAAGTTGACCAAGTCATATTATCAAGTTCAGCAAGTGCTATTTCATCAGAGTGGAAGACTGCTTTCTCTCTGATGGGCTCAGAGTGTAGCAAAATGGAAGAAAGCTCATAACTAGCCCAATGCTGTCTCATCCGTCTTCCCTTCTTCATGGTGTCTCGTTCAGTATATATTTAATCCTATTGGGATTTTAAGAATTTGAACATACTTTTTAATCCACGCCAAACTATAAACTTGTAGGTGTTATGGCTAAGTTGAAAATACATGAATTTTCAGTGAATCCCATTCCATCCATATGTGGATCTAACTTTGAGGATTTGGGGCTCAAACTGAACTATAGCATTTGTTGGCTGATATTGTTATGGTGACGTTTGTTGGAGGAAGGAACCAATTGGCACATACAGAATGCATAGTAGCTAAGATTCACAGATTGAGAGATTTAAAAAATCTCAAACCTATGGGTTGAAGTACTCCTCTACTATAAATAATCTTTAAAATTATTTCCAAAGGGGAAAAAATTAATATCCAGCAGAGGGAGCCATAGACTTTTCAATGTTAAAGAGAAAAACAGAAGCATGAAGCTGGCTAGACAGTGATGTCATTTATAACCAATAGAAGCCCAGTTTAAATTCATGTAATGTTTCCTAAGCAAGTAAGAGCAGACAATATGGAGTATAGATTTTTATTTCAGAAAGGTGAAGAGATTCCTTTTGAAACCGTAGTCAAACAGTATTTTTATTAGAAGCAAATAGAATGTAACAAAAGCAAATTGTTAGAGCTGTTCAAAAGGCTACTTGTTACCCAAAATACTGGGAAAAGGGAGTATTAAAGGAAAATGCTAGCTTTGCTGAAGCCATAAAGTCTTCATTTGGTCATATCCATAAAACAGAGTGTAAGATATAATTGCTGGTTTAAACAGATACTACTTAATACTATACAGATTTCAGGTTGCCCTTAGGGTTGTTAGGGCTGCCTCTAGGATTGTTAACAACTAAGAATAGTTAATCCGTTTTTGAAGTACACCAATTAACAGTTAATAGATTCTATCTTCTAAGTAAAATGTAGAGATCAAGCACTTTTATATTATTAACAAATTTAAAGTGGTCTCATTTTTATATTCAGAAATAGCAAAGTTCTTTGTGAATTGTATAGCTTAGGGAGTACCTAACACAGTCACAGTTTTACCATTATTTGCTTGCTTTATAAAGATAGAAAGCCACGGGAACAATAATAATAATAGTAGTAGTAATAATAATAGTAATAGTAACAATAACAACAATAACAACAACAACAACAACAACAACAATAATAATAATAATAATAATAATAATAATAATAATAATAATAATAATATGAGACAGTCGACCACCTGATCCGTGGGTGCAGCAAAATTTCACAAACTGACTACCTACAACTCCGTGACCACTTTGTTAAATCATTCACTGGAAATTGTGCCAGAAGTTTGGATTCGAATACAGGAAAAACCACTGGGAACATCAGGTTGAGAAAGTTTTAGAGAATGAGAAACTCAAGATCTTGTGGGACTTTAGGATTCAGAGCAACAGGCACTTGGTCCACAACACATCTGACATAACAATAATTGAAAAGAAAAAAGTATGGTTCATTGACATTGCAATACCTGGTGACACACGGATTAAAGATAAGCAGCAAGAAAAAAATCACAAAGTACCAGGACTTGCAAATTGAAGTTGAGCGACTGTGGAAAAAGAAATCGTGTGTTGTCCCGATTAATTGGAGCCCTTGGAGCAAAAGCCAAAGGGCTACCCCGGTATTTAGAAATTCTAAATTTACTGGATTTGAACATTTTGACTCTACAAAAAACCACCTTACTTGGAACAGCTTACATCCTCTGACGATACCTTAACAGTTCCTAGGTCCTTGGTTAGAACTTAAGCTGCTGAGCTATTAACCAGCCTCAAAAGCTGTGAATCTCACTAAAAATTAAATAATCCTCCTCCTCCTCCTCCTCCTCCTCCTCCTCCTCCACTGGTCATAAAAATACGACTTACCTGTATCCAAAAAGTTATGGGAACATAAAGTGGAAAAAGTTATAGAAAATGAGAAGACGAAGATCTTGTGGGACTTTCGAATGCAGACAGATCGTCACTTGGAATACAACATGCCAGATATCACAGTTGTAAAAAACCAAAAGGTACGATTTATTGACATCGTGGTACCAGAAGATGCCAGAGTTGAAGAAAAAGAACTGGAAAAAAATAATCAAATATTGCAACCTGGCCATCGAAACTATGGCTATGGATGAAACATGTAACAGTGATACCCATTGTCATCGGGACACTTGGTACCATTTCCAAGAATTTTATAAAATACATCAACAAATTGCAGCTTCCTGCAATAACACCAGTGGAACTACAAAAAACTGCACTACTTGAACATCGTACATATTAAGAAGTACCTAAGCACTGGCAGCAACCTGTATCAACCATTAGCACCAGTCAATGGTATTTGTGATGCATTTTTGAATGTTCAGTTGACTGAGTTTTATGTTTAATGAATAAAGTAAATAATAATGATGATGATGATGATTAAAAACCAATGATTAAGTAAGTAAATAAAGGAGGCCTTTTAAAAACAATTAAAACAAAAGCAAAATATAAGAAAAAAGTAATTGAGCAGCAAGCTAAAAATTGGAAAAGCAAAGCTCTGCATGGCCAATACCTGAAAAGTATTGAAGGCAAAGGTGCCCAGAAACTAACTTGAAACTGGTTAAGATCAGGAGTACTGAAAAAAGAGACAGAAAGCTTCATTTTGGCAGCTCAAGAACAAGCCCTAGCCACAAACTGCATGAAGGCAAAAATCCAACATGTTACCACCAACAGCAAATGGTGCCTCTGTAATGAGAAAGATGAGACAGTCGACCACCTGATCAGTGGGTGCAGCAAAATTTCACAAACTGACTACCTACAACACCATGACTGCGCTGCTAAGATCATTCATTGGAAATTGTGCCAGAAGTTTGGATTTGAGTACAGGAAAAACCACTGGGAACATCAAGTTGAGAAAGTTTTAGAGAATGAGAAACTCAAGGGGACTTGTGGGACTTTAGGATTCAGACTGACAGGCACTTGGTCCACGACACACCTGACATAACAATAATTGAAAAGAAAAAAAGTATGGTTCATTGACATTGCAATATCTGATGAAGATAAGCAGCAAGAAAAAATCACAAAGTACTGGGATTTGCAAATTGAAGTTGAGCGACTGTGGAAAAAGAAATCGTTTATTGTACCGATTGTAATTGGAGCCCTTGGAGCAATACCCAAAGGGCTACCCCGCTATTTAGAAATTCTAAATTTACCGGACTTGAATATTTTGACTCTAAAAAAACCACCTTACTCAGAACAGTTTACATCCTCCGACAATACCTTAACAGTTCCTAGGTCCTTGGTTAGGACTCGAGCTCCTGAGCTATTAACCAGCCTCAAAGGCTGTGAATCTCACTACAGATTAACCAATAATAATCTAGAACTTCATAACTTGAATCAAAAGGCAAGAAAACTAATGACAGTGTACATGCTCTTCACCCAAAAAGTGATATTGATCAATTGTACTTGGCAAGGTCTCAGGGTGGCAGAGACTCTTACAAGCGAAGCAAACTCTGGAAGAGGAAAAACTCCACTTAAATGACTACATAAGAAAAGCAAAAGAGCCTCTGCTGAAAGAGATGAACAAGGGAAAGCTCAACAAATGCTGTTTATGCAACGAGAAAGATGAAATTGTGGATCACCTTATCAGTGGATGCAGCAAAATCTCATAGACTGATTTTCTACAACAATATGATCAAGTTGCCAAAATCATACATTGGAAGCTTTGCCAGAAGTTTGAGTTTTAAATGCAGCAAAAATTACTGGGAACACCAAATTGAAAAGTTCTTTAAAATGAGCAAGTCAAGATCCTGTGATACTTTTGGATGCAAATAGACATCTGGTCCACAACATGCCTGACATCACTATTATGGAAAAGAAAAGAGTCTGGTTCATTGATATTACATACATCATACATCTTAAGAAGGTATTTGGTTGATACCTAGGTCCCTGGCAGCAACCCGTATCAACTACTAGCACCAGTCAATGGTATTTGTGATGCATTTTTGAATGTTCAGTTGACTGAGTTTCATGTTTAATGAATAAAGTAAATAATAATGAAGAAGGAAGAGGAAGAGGTGGTAGTCGTAGTCGTAGTAGTGCTGTATTGGAAGATTTGCAAGAAATATCATTTGCCTGCAAGCAAGGACTGGCAGAACTATAAAATAGAGAAAGTCATAAAAAATGAAGAAGCTAAATTGCTCTGGGACTTAAGAATTCAAGCTGAGAGGTACCAAATACCCCATACTTAACAATTGTTAATAAGAAAAATAAAACAATCTGGATAATGGACGTGGCAGTATCTGGAGACAGCAGAATAGAAGAAAAAGAACTAGAAAAGATCACCAAATACAAAGATCTACAAATAGAAATAGAATGACTGTGGCAAAAGTAAGTAAAGGTAGTTGCAATAGTAATAGTGCCTTGAGTACAATCCCAAAACAAATGGAGCACCACTTGAATACTACTGCCGTTGACAAATTCACCATCAGTCAGTTGCAAAAGGCAGCTCTACTCGGAACAGCTTCCATCCTGCAATGATATCTGTAACACCATCAAACATTTACATCTGCCTATCTCAGGTCCTTGGAAAGAATTTGATAGGTAGACAGATGCCAAATCCAGTCTGAATATCTGGCTGACTGGGGGACAGACCATTAAATATAGTCAATTGGAAAAGGCGGTTTTACTTGGAACAGTTTACATCCTGCAACAATATTTTTAACATCATTAAGAAACATTATCTCCCTATCCCTGGCCCTTGAGAAGGATTTTGTAGGTGGATAAAATTGTCAAATCCACCCTAAACACCTGGTTAATTGTGGAATGAACCATGATAATTAACTTCAATAGCACTTTTAAACTAATGAAACTGTGATTAAGCTCTTCATGATAAGATCTAAATGTAAAACAATTTTTTAACACTTAGTTGCTAAGACTGTCTTCAAATTTAATACAATAGAACTACAATATTAAGCTTTTCATAGAACAAAAAAGCCCAAGCAAGTGTAAATTAAGGAGTTTCATGGTAAGCTGTTTCGGTCCTATGAAACATGCATGAAACTAACCTTTTGAAAGACACTGAATATTTGATTAGTTTGGAGATCATCATCATAATTATTATCAAAAATCATACTGATCTTCTAGCTTATCTGAAATGTGAGCCTTTTATTTCCATTTTTCATTGATTCTTTATCTAAAACTGACTGACTGATTAAATAGGTTCAAGCTATATATTACAAAATTAGATTTGTTTCAACAATCATTGTGAAAATCACAATTTTAAATAAGATAGTAGACTAAGTTTGGTGAAAGCCGACATGAAAGCATCTGATATTCTTTTTTGTGCCTAGGCTGGAGGAAACAGGAGGGAGGTACTGTTCATTCGTGCTACAATAAAGAATGCTTTGCCGTGCTATACAAAACTGATCAGCATACAACTCAACTGGTCTCATTGTTAAAATCAAACTAAATGAAGGAAATATTGTTCAAACTAGAGTACAGTTGAAGATGATTTAACAAGCATTATCACACAATTAAAATAAATGTGTTGATTGGTCATTGAATTAAATAGACAAATGCATAACATTATGCAGAAAATCATCTTCTGAATTAATACTTCTGCATTGAGAAATGTGTTCTGTTTTCAATGAAAACTGCATGATTGTGGTTTGGCAGCACAGCTCATTTAGAATTACAGATCAAGCTTGTCTCCTTACTTTTCCAATAATTAGAATTGATGGTTTTAATAATTTCCATTTTTCATCCATCTGCATCACAGTCTTTGAATTAAAGTGTGACTTATATGTTTTTGTTTTCATTTCTGTAGATATATAAATCCTACTTCTTCCATTTATTTCATATTATGTTTACTCTACAAATTTGTATTTTTAAATGCACATTTCTTACCTCTATCATTGCCAGGTCAATATTTCAAAGAGTGAAATAGAATAAAGTGTCAGACAGGGTCAATCAAACAGGTTGTAGTTCAATACCTTACTAAAAGCAATAAGGGGAATATTGAGAAGGCTATATCCATCATCACAGTTCTATATTAATTGATATATTTTCTAATGTGTGCATATAAAATGTTTGATACGCTTTTGTATTTAGTTCACCAGGTGTTTTTCAATGAAAAAAGCCCCTTGTAAATGTTCATGTTTTGTGAAAAAGGCCCTTATTAAATATCATGTGCATTTATTTCCCATGTGTTCTATTACTAAGTTGTATCAAATCACTAAGAAAGATATTGTCTTGTCTTACAGTTTGTGTAGCACCTGTATTAAGGAAGGAGCATTTCATGACTAAATGTAGCAATAATTAGACTTCATTCAGATTTGTAACTGAAAACCTGCTGAAAGTTATCAGCAATTGCATTTCAGTAATTACTTTTTTATCCATTTGTTTTTAAGCTTTGTGCTACAGATAAAAACCTGGAATTTGATAGAGACTTTCGGATTAAGCATTATGCTGGAGATGTTATGTAAGTTTGTTTTTCATATTTCTTGTCCTGATTCCTGTTAAAACAGTTTAATGCATAGTTGCACTTCTGTTTTTCCTTCTGTACTTTTCTGCTTTTTTGCAATGTAGGAAAACATCTGAAATTATTTCATTATGATATCTAAGTGATTGGCATAGCATATATACTATATTGTACTATAAAAATCAGGGCATCTTATTGAGAACATGTGCTCCATTTTCTGCCTTATTGTTCGACGCATGATGGTATATTCTCTTCCTCCTCCCTCTTTTCTCCAAAACCTTAAGATAAATTAAACCTGATTTCTTTTTCAACTCTGTGAGATGTATTGGACTGAGAATGAGAATAACTAGTCTAAAACAATTAGTTTCCAGGATTTAGGTCTCCTTAGTCATAGTAATATATCTTAATTACTATGGTATAATTCTGAAACAGTAATTTATGAGTCTTGACAGGATTGTGGAAAACTAGGACATCAATTACTGAGAGAATATGTGAAATGCTTCCCAGTACTTCCAGTTTAAGAATTGAAAAAAGCCTCTGCTGAGACTAGGACACAATTCATAGAGTTGATAATGCTAAGAAACACAAAAGTACTTAATAGTACAGAAGATAGCTCTAGTAGTATAGCCTTTATATTACGGAAATATAAATATGCCTCTCCCTACTCCCAATTTATATATATGCTATGAAGTTAAGGTAAAGAGCCTTGGTGGCGGAACAGATTAAAGTACTGTTAAGTAACATCAGCTGCCTGCAATTACTGCAAGTTTGAATCTCACCAGGGCTCAAGGTTGACTCAGCCTTCCATCCTTTCAAGGTAGGTAAAATGAGGACCCAGATTGTGGGGGCAATAAGCTGATTTTGTATAAAAAAGAACACTTCTTGGGGGGGCGGGGGGGAGCCCTACTAAGCAGGTATATACAAAAATATGAAGGCTATTGCTTAACACATTATAAGCCGCCCTGAGTCTCCGGAGAAGGGCAGCATATAAATTGAACCAATAAATAAAATAAATAAATAAAAGGCATGATGAAATATGGAAAAAAGAGAAGAAGAGAAATACAACTTTGCCATCCTCCAAAGTAGCATAAATAGTCATTTCAGCTAAAACAGCACCTTTATGGTGAAGCACAATTTTAGGAATCGTTTGTTTATTTGTTTGTTTTGCTGCACAAATTTTTCAATGATAACAATCATTTCTAACCTTCCCTAAAACCTGATACCACTAACTGGGTAATTCTCCATCAAAATTCCTTCTATATTGCACAAATTTAGTTTTGCATTTAAAAAATAATAATTTGGTAATAATGCAATATCAGTTTAGTTGCAGCAAAGACTTTTTGTGAAGTCATGATGATCAGTTGGAAAACTGACCTCTATAATATGCTCCTTTTTTAGTGTTAGGCCGACAGCTTGGTTTTATATTTAGGTCTAATTCTATTGTATTTCCTGCATTAAGATGTGCAAAACATATTTGGAAAATGTTACAGAAGAGGTATGATTTTGACATTTATTCCCATGATAAACTAAAGACTTTCTGCATGTGATACATGGCAGAGGTGGCATTCAGCCTCTTCACCCTGGTTTGGGTAAACTGGTAGTGAAAATTTTGAACAGTTTGGAGAATCGGCAAATTTCACCACTGGCTGGTCCTGCTCCCACTCACCCCATTGCTCTGCCCCGCCACTTCTCATCTCATCTCTCCAACATAGCTGTTGATTCTGTTGGGCTCCTTGCGTGCATTTACCACATGGTTTCTGTGGGCCAGCTAGCTTGCCTGCTTTCCAGTTCAGTGCCCGCGGCCCAACTGAGTGGCCCTGATCAGCCTGGATAAATGGAGTCGTGGCCCAGCTAGCTGCCTCCCACTGTTCCACGTGGCACCGCCAGCTTGCCTGCCTATGTTGCAGCCTGCCATGCTGGCTACGCCACCCAACTGATATCCACTTCTTGCCCACTCTGCTCACTGCAGCTGTCTGCAAAGGTAAGGTGCTTGGCTGAAGGGCTGCCTCAGGGTGAACACGGCAAGGCTCAGCCACTTAGCTCTTGCCAATCACCATCCTTCTGCCTGCATGCCTCCCAGTCTCCCTTTGCTTCAGTTCGGGGGACGCAGCATTCTCCAGCTTTAGCCTGGAGCCTCTGTCTGCTCGCTGTTTGCCTCAGCCGGGTCGGGGACTGCACCATTTCCCTTCTCCAGCCTTGTCCCAGGCCTCTGCCTGCATGCCACTGCACCCCCCCCCCCGGCCTCAAACTACGGTTCCCTGGACCAAAGCAATTTATTCAGCCTGTGGCCTGCCACACTAGGCCGAAGGGACATGTGGGAGGGGGGGCATAGGAGAGCCGAAGTGGTTTGGGAATGGATTGGAAGGTTCTTCTTACTTGTAAGAAGTCCTAGCCAGAAAGTGCTACAGCAGAGATCTTGCAGCTACTTCTTCTGTCCCTTGCCGAGCGTCAGAGATTTGCTGGAGATTTATTCATTTATTTTATTTGGCTTATATGCCGCCTTATCCCCAATGGATTCAGGGCGAGTCACAATAATAAAATTCACATAATACAAAGTTAAAATCTGATTAGACCCACTAAAATTTAAAACCCTAAAAACCACATCAGTCCAGGTCGGGGAACTTCAATAACCAAGTTTTTAATTTGCGGCGGAAGGTGCGAAGGTCAGGAACCAACCGGAGCTCCAAGGGGAGTCGATTCCAGAGGGTGGGCGCACCCACAGAGAAGGCTCTACCGGTGGGGGCCGCCAGCTGACACTGTTTAGCCAATGGCACCCTGAGCAGGCCCTCTCTATGGGCGCGGACCGGGCGATGGGATGGGATGAGAACACATGGAGATGCTCCATGTGCTCACCGGGTTGGCAGCTGCTTCTCTCCCTGTTGCTCTTGTTAGGAAAGTGTCGTGTAATATAGCAGCTGTGAGCCACCACTTTCCTCTAAGTCCAATCCAGAAAGTGCTGCAGCACAGAGAAGCAGCAGCCATGTTGAATACTGTTTCTCTCAACCACAGCACTTTCCATATGGGAATTAGAGGAAAGTGACAGCTCACATTTGCTACATTGCACAAGACACTCTCCCAGCAGTGCGGAGAGAAGCAGCCACTGCCCTGGAGAGCAGAGGTGGAGGGGAGCAGGTCCCCAAAGGCTGCTCGCCACATGGCGGAAACCATATACACATGCATGCATGGAAGCCATATGCGCATGCACACACTCACTTTTTTGGTGGACTGGTGGTGAAATTATTTGAAATCCACCACTGATTAAGAGATATAAATATTTAAAATCAGTTTATGGCTAGTGAAGTCCTTAAGCCATTTATTTATTGCAGGGGAAGTGGCATTGTAAACAACTAAAAGTGCCTCTTGATCATTCACTTTGGTCCAATTGCGTTATAAGTCTTTAAGACTTCTAAAGATGTCACTGATGATGAAGAGAAGGAGGAATATTTACTGTCCTTTGACTTAAAGTATTGGAAAACAGCACTGTGTTTCTTGAACAGTTTTTTTCTTACCATTACGTTTTGAATATTACCCATTTTCATTAGATTTTTTAGATTTTTATTTTTTTGTTGATTTCTAGGAGGGAGGGTTTTTATTTTCTGTGTCCAAGTACTAATTCTACCCAAGTAGTTATTTAGTAGTTCAGTGCAGCTAATTACCACTTTTTTATATTTATCAGTTATTCGGTCACAGGATTCATTGATAAAAATAAGGACACTTTATTTCAAGACTTCAAGCGTTTGATGTATAACAGGTAGGAATAACTTTAACTATCCATTTGTTTCTTTACCTAGAATAGGCCAAATATGACTATATTGTTACCTTTTTAAATTCTTTCTTGTATTTTGTAGTTCCAACCCTGTGCTGAAAAAGATGTGGCCGGAAGGCAAACTGAGTATAACAGAAGTGACCAAGCGGCCACTGACTGCTGCTACACTTTTTAAGAACTCAATGATTGCCTTAGTGGACAACTTGGCATCCAAGGTAAGATCATAATCATATCATAATCATAAGTTTATTTGTCAAGTATATATAAGATAAGAGGTAAAAGTATAAACATAATTTGAGTACATGAAAAGAGTAAGTAAAAAGGAATATTAGGAGAGGAACAGTAGGCACGCTGGTACACTTATGCACGCCCCTTACAGACCTCTTAGGAATGGGGTTAGGTCAACAGTAGACAGTTTAAGGTTAAAGTTTTGGGGGTTTGGGGAAGAAGATGTTTCTAATTCAGGAAAGGTGAGCTTTGATGACTACCTGTTTATTTCATTACTGTTGCTACTTGCTGAGTCACTCTTGCCTTGATTGTATTAACAACAAAAATCAGTATAAGATTTCAATAGGACATTTGGGATCAGAATATCAAAGAGTATTTCCAGCATTCATCTTCCTTCTAGCATTGAGAAAACTCCAAGATTACAGAGTGTGATCTGTTTATGAGAAGGGAGTAAGAGCTATGTTCCCCAAGCCCAGATCATGTAAGAACTCAAAACATGATAGAAACATTTGGAATAGATAATAATAAAGCTGGCTGCATTATTTTCTGCAAAAGAACACAAAGAGTAAACAGGAACAAATCTGTCAGTGTAAATGGTTCACATTTCTTGATGCAGCATATTTAAAATTTTTCCATGTAATTTTTGCTTAGTGCCACATGTGGAATGATCTAATTGGAAAGAAAACATCTATAGCTATAAACCACGGATCTCAAACTCAATCACGTCACGTGACATATTGCAATGTATCGTGACATTTTTTGCCTTTGTGGAGCTGGAGTAGGTGTGGCCTGTGCGTGTCGCATGCAGCTTGCAGGCCGCCAGTTCAACACCTCTGCTATAAACAGTTCAATTGTACTGTTGTGAACTTGTAAATGCTGAGGAGAAATAAAGATGTTCTTAACATCTGTTTAAATTGTAAATAAGTCAGTGCATGATTTATTTGTGTGGGGGCATCTGTAAGAATAGATACTATTATAGCAAAAAGCTATAAATAGCTTCTATAAGCTATACATCTATTATAGATGTATACATGATACATGATATTAATACATGATATTAATTCTCTGATCTTACAATAATAGTATTGAATATAATAAACCTATTCATTTCTCCCACTTAACATATCTTCTAATAAGAATACAATAATATTAAACATAATAATCCTAATAGTCATAATAATAATCATAATATTGTTTACATCTCTATCTTAACATATTTTCTACATTTCATTTCAAATATTATAAGTTTCAGGTAAAATCCCCAAATCCCCAACCAGAAACAAAAATATTTCTGGTTTTAAATCAATGTTTTGTTTTTTGTTTTTTGTTTTTTATTTGATTTACATGCCGCCCTTCTCCGGAGACTCAGGGCAGCTTACAATGTGTTAAGCAATAGCCTTCATACTTTTGTAAATTTTATACGAAGTCATCTTATTGCCCCCACAAATTGGGTCCTCAATTTACCTACCTTAGAAAGGATGGAAGGCTGAATCAACCTTGAGCCTGGTCAGATTCAAACTTACAGTAATTGCATACAGCTGGAGTTAATCACAATGCATTAGTCTGCTGAGCTATCCAGGCTCGTTAATTGTGCTGCTTTGTCATTTTTTCCAGCCATGTATGTATTTTTGTCCAGTATTTTTTTGTTTCTACACATGTCCACCACATATGATAATAAGACCCAGGTATCTGGTGGCACTTCCAACATTTTGTTGACTTACCTTCAAACATCTTTGCCAACATCGCCAGTGCAAAGTGCCATCTATAAAACATCTTATACAGATTTTCTTTATATGCAATTGACATTGTTAATTTATTGTTCCTGTCCCACAGTTTCTGCCATTTATCTAATTCTATTGTGTAACCAAATTTTTTTGCCCATGCTATCATTGTGTCCTTCACTTGTTCATCTTCCAGTTTAATGCCCAATAGGTAACTGTACAGTTCCTTTATCAATCTTTCTTCTGTCCTGTTAATATCTGATCTAATTCTGTTAATTCTTTATAGAAACCATATAATTTAACATTTTTCTCATGTCTAGAACATATCTGCACTTGTGAATACCATGCCATATCAATCCCTTGATCACTTAGTTCTTGTTTAGTTTTGAGCTTCCTTTTTTCATTCAGAATATCTTTATCTCTAATGATATTTCCCATGTTAATAATGTTTGGGTGAATCAGTGCTTCCATTGTTGAAAGCCAAGCTGGTATCCTCAAATAATGTTGCTCTTTAGTTTTCTCCCATATTAAAAATAGTGCATTCCTTATGTAATGTGTTTGAAAGTAACCATGTATCTTACTTTTCCTATACAACAAGAAAGCATCCCAACCTAGCTGTAAGTTATGTCCCTCTAAAATCAATAATCTTGTATTCCTAAATACAATCCATTCTTTCATCCATGTTAATACCACGGCCTGGTAATACAATTCCCAATTTGGTAATCCACAACCTTCTCTACTTCTTGAATCCTGTAGCAATTTTAAGCTAATTCTTGCTTTTTTTCCCTTGCCAGATATATTTTAATATTGTTTTATTAAGTTCCTCAAAATATTTTTTTTCCAATCTTATCAGAATTGTTTGAAATAAGTACAATAATCTTGGCAATATATTCATTTTAATTGTGGCTAATTGCAGATTTTTCCATTTTTCCAGATCTATTTTATTTTGTTGCATCAGTTTGTAATAATTATCTTCCTTAATCATTACACATGAATCCCTAAGTATTTTACTTTCTTAGTAATCTGAATACTTATTCTCTTCATTAACTCTTTTTTCTGTTTATCTGTAAGATTAATGCAAAGCAATTTTTTATGTGGAACATGACATAGAATTTTTGATTTTAAAGATTGTACATTAGCACTTCTCAAAAAGATTTCTTTTGAGTTTATTCTTTCTGTTTTATGATTTGGGATACCTTAAGAAATATGGTGGCTGAACACAGTTAAATCTATTTTACCTATTTATTTAATAATGAATAAATTTGTTTAACTTTCATCCTTTTTCAGAAAAGTGTATTCCTCCCTTTACTCTATTTCAGTGACAGATTACTTTTCTTTCATTGATCTCATTTTTTAAATTATCTATATTTGCCTTAGAAAGTACTAAGCCCTGTTTACTATTATGGGTATCTGGGAGAAGGAGATAAATAAGTTACAGTATAGGCTACAGCTTGTCCACTTCCCTGTGTCTATGTTTTTTGATTAGTGTAATATTTTATGATAAATACACAATACGTAAAATAAAAGAAAGTGTAATATATTTTGGCACAATGATTTGTAATAAATTTGACAGCTTTACATTTTTGTCAAGAAAAGAGACTCTTGTTCTAAAATAAGAACATAGTAAATCATCTTGTTCTATTGAATAAATCAGACCATGGTCCATCTAACAATGCTGCCTATACTAAGTGGCAGCAATTCTTCAAGTTTCTGACTGATTTATCTCAGGGCCGCTTAAAATTCCCTTTAATGATAGAAAAAAGAGTAGAAATGTTATTATAATAAATGAATAGTTACATTGTGTTTTAATAGTAAATTACACATATCTCTTTGTCCTGGAAACAGGAATAATTTTTCTTTAGTTAGCAGTATTGAGTCTGAATTTTTAGGAAATATCTTATATCGTGGAGTTGAGAAGGAACGGGCTAAGGTTAGGGATCCAGCATCTACAGGACCATCACAAATGGCTCTTAAAATCCAAAGGAGGCACTTTTTAAAAAAATACAGCCTCTATCAGACAGCCTTCTTCTGTATTGTTCTATTCAACACAGTCACTGATGCTTGCAGTTGCATTTAGAAAAATCTGTAAACATCTCTTTAACAGAAAAGAAAATCTGTAAAAAGACATAATTGTATTGAACTTTTAATTATTAATTGTATTAATTTCATTATTTTAATTTACTTAATTTATATTTCTGTATTCTTTTTATTTTTAAATTTGGGCAGCAACTTTGGGAATTAACCTAAACAGAAAGGCTTAATCTATTCTTATGCATAATTTTAGAAAAACAGAGCAGGCCTTCCTTATAAAGTAAAAGGACAGAAATGTTTGAGGAAATTATTTCACAAATGAGTAGGAACTAGTTTTTTTTTTTTAATTTGACCTCAATTCTTTATTTAAATGACAGTTGGGAATTTTGCAAGTAGGAGAATTTCCCTACCATCTTTCAATCCTGTATCCAGCAGAGATCTGTGCTCTCAGTGTAGATCGGGGTGTCAAATTTGATTTCATTGAGGGCCACATCAGGATTGTGTTTGACCTTGGGGGCGTTTGACCTTGGGGGCAGGGCTGAGGGACCATGGCTGGGCTGGGGGCATGCCAGCAAAAATGGAGCCCAGGGGGTCTTGCATACCTCTCCCCCGGGACCTCATTTTTGGCCGGGACAGCCTTTACCTTCTGCCAGTGAAAACAGAGCTCGAAGGGCGAATGTGCCCACTCAAGCTCCATTTTTGCTGGCAGAGGCACCGCAGGCCGGTCATTTGCTATTTCAAGGTCAGCCCTGCAAGCCAGATCTAAGCACTCTACAGCCTGGATCCAACCTGCAGTGTAGATACTTAACAGACTTTTTAAAAAAGAGAGAGATAATAACTAGCAAGCCAACTGCTAGCAAGCAGTTTCTTTTATCAGGCAGGATAGTTAAAATCTAGAACAGTCATGGTAAAGGGAAAAATATATTGGTCAAATTTTTCCTTCATATTTCTTCTCTTCTGTTTTCTTACTGGCTGACAACTGTTTTTGAGAAGATCTCTTAATATAGATATTGCCTTTGAGAATGTTGGATTATCTCATGGCTAACACTCCTCCTATTACATAGGATGCTCAGTACTTATCTTTATTTCTAAGAGTTGCATGTGAAGGAAAATTCTGCCAGCTATAGTTTTTATAATTGCAGGCTGGCAATCTTAAAATGACAGTGAATGTCTATGGAGATTCTCAGTCATCCAGCTCATGGTTGTCCCAGAGGTGCTTTTTCAAGAGGCAACTGGATTTTCTGTTTTTTCTTTGAAGACGTTTCGCTTCTCATTCAAGAAGTTTCTTCGGCTCTGAGTTGAAGAAGCTTCTTGGATGAGAAGCAAAACGTCTTCAAAGAAAAAACAGAAATTCCAATTGCCACTTGATAAAGCACCTTTGGGAATGACAGTGAATGGTAAGAAGTTGTAACAATCGATTAAGATTTTAAATTTCATATTGCCTAAGCTAGAAAACAAATGATTTTTTTGCTGGATGCCTATCTCAGGAAATTCTTGTTTAATTTTTTAAATCTTAATGAGGGAAGCAATATTAGCTATTTTCTAGTTGGTGTGGAAATGGATTATAGAAATGTGTAGTCAAGAATGAAGACATATAGAATAGAGCTACATAGTAGACCTGTTGTTTGCATTGTGGAAATTCATTTAATGATGCTTGTTGTAACTTTCATGATCTTATTTCAGCTGTTTCTAGGAGCCTTGTTTTTCTAATGGAATTTTATAGGAGAAGAAGGTTAGGGTTCCTTTTTTAACAATGGTTAAAGAATTGGAATGTTAACTTGCACATTGTCACTTTCTCCTTACTCTTTTATTTTATCTGTTAATCCAAATACTGTTGTTTCTGGTTGCTTTCTTTTAGGAGCCATACTATGTCCGCTGCATTAAACCCAATGACAAGAAGTCACCACAGCTGTTTGATGAAGAACGATGCAAGCATCAAGTTGAATATCTTGGACTTCTGGAAAATGTAAGAGTACGGCGGGCAGGATACGCCTATCGCCAAACGTATGAAAAATTTCTTCACAGGTAACAATTGATTAAAGCTTTGCAAATTTCTTATATTTAGCAATAAAAATATATTTGTGGTTTGATATTACAATAACATTCTTACACAAATTACAGTTATGTCTTAAAGTAACTTTAAGAGAAATTATCAAGATTAGTGAGACCAGCTAAAGAAAAACCCATTTTATACCACTTTTTAAATATTCTATATAAATGCATATGTTTTTTTTGGAAGAGCAGAAGTTTCATGGGATATCTCAAGAATTTTACACAAACCTTTTATTAAAATGCATTACACATTAAATCCAAATGGAACATTTTTTATAAATCCTTTTTCTTGCTCGAGCCTCAGTTCTCTTTATCAAATAAAGAAAGACCTCTCATACTTACCTAGAACTATTTGGCAAAAGCTAGAACATACAAAAATTATTATTTGTAAACATGATTAAATTATTCAGACAAATCCACTTGAATCTTAGCTTAGCTTAAATTAATATTAATTACTTTTAGCTTTGTTAGATATCCAGTATATTAGAAAGTATTATGCCAAAATACACTGAAAAGATAAGATTTGTCTTATCTGCAGATGGGCTTATATGCAAACCTAACAATTTAGTTTGCATATCATTTATTCTGTGACTTAGGCAATTTTGTAGCTTGTTCAGTAAACTATTGAATAACAAACCAAGGATTAGTGATATTTCACAGTTATTGAAAATTAGTATTTTGTAATACATATTTAAGATTTCCTAATTCTATATCAAGACTGTATATTTATTTTCTTTCTATGGGAAATTTGGCAAGATAATATGGGTTTTTGTGGACCTTTCTGCCATATTACTATCACATTTAATAATGGCAAACAATGTTTTTTTTTAAATAATACTTGTATCAATGAAGGTACAAAATAATTCCTGAATTTACTTGGCCAAATCACAAACTACCATCTGACAAGGAGGCTGTGAAGAAATTGATTGAGCACTGTGGGTTCCAAGATGATGTGGCATATGGAAAGACAAAGATTTTTATTCGCACACCCCGAACACTCTTCACGTTGGAAGAAATGCATGCCAAGATGCTTGAATGGGTGATTCTCTTTCTACAAAAGGTGAGAAGTAACACTGAAATTTCTTACAAAAATAATCTACATCTGATATCCATAGATTCACAGAATGGAAAAACATAACTTGTAAAATAAGTTGCCTTTAATCATGTGTAATAGCTTATTTCTGTGGCATGTCCTCTTTTATTCAGTCCTTTTTTTTCCATGCTAAAAACTCCCTAATGTTCCTACAGCTCTTGGATACTTTTTCTTGCCAGTCAGACACTTCTGCATCAGCTGCTGCTGTGAATCCCCCAATAACAATTTTAGCAATTGCTTATTATTGGCAAAGAGCTCACTTTGTTTGTTAAAAAATATTTTGTGGAGTCCTTAGTGCTCCTTGAGCTTGGTTGTTTGCTTGCAGAGGTTTTATTACCCAACTAGGTAACATAATTAGTGCAGTGAAAAAATGTTTTATTATTGCTACTAAAATCCAATTTCTTCTTAAGGAAACTTGTCATTCAAAGCAAATAAGTTGCAATATAACAACCAAATTTGCTTTGCAGACGTAAGCAATTTATTATTCTCTATTGTCTGTTTAACTCATTAATTATTTAAAAGTTGATTGATTGATTTTCATTATCTAAGTAGTAAGCTGATGGTTATATGAGAAAATGAGTAAGATATTTGAAAAAGATGGAAATCCATGGTAGGAATAGAGATTAGAATTCTTAATAACACAGGCTCTGATTTGAAGCATCATATTATTAACTGATGCTTCAAATTAGAGCCTGTGTGATTAAAAATACCAGAAATGAGGGCTATTTTCATTAAATGACAACCAGAAATAATTCCTGATAAATATTCGTTCTCTGTTTCTTAAATACACACATACAAACACAGTTGTAATACATTGTTCATTAAATAATGCCATTATTTAATTTTGTGAAATTAGCTTTAAGACTTTAAGCTACTTTTAGCTTGTTTATTTCTTTGCCATGAAAAAAGATGGTATCTGCTATTACTGATTAAAAACTTCTTATAGAAACTAGGCAAAAATACTTTAGGTCCATGATGGCGAACCGATGGCACGCATGCCAGAGGTGGCACACAAAGCCCTCTCTACTGGCACATGCCCTGTCGCCCCAGGTCAGAACTCAATGGTGTTTCCTTCGTGAACTTGTTTCCCTGCAAACGACGAAACAGAAACTCACAAAAGAAAACTTACTTCTTGCCGCATTGCCAGTGTTGGGATGCCCCACCACCCACCGGCCAACTGGTCTTTGGGTCTCTGCTGCACATACACGTATGTCCATGTGCATGTCCATGCATGTGCACATTTGTGCCTGTCTGTGCATGTTGGTACATGTCCATGCATGCACACCCTTCAAACCTTTCAATTTGGGCATGCATGCATGCGCAGTTTGGGTACTTGGTGCCTAAAAGGTTCGCCATCATTGCTTTAGGTGAAGATGAATTTTTTTTCAATATGACACTTTTTTGAATGTCTTTGAATACACTTTGTCAATTATTTTTCCAAATTAAAATATTATCTTTTCATATTTTTTGCTGCAACCTGAATCTTATATCTTTTTCTTAATTTGCACAAAAATGCACACTTTTAACTCCCGTGAAAGTGAAACTGTCAGTGTGAAAGGTTCTCTTTTATACTTGCAATAGTAGTAGGAAAAATTGGCAACCTCGTTTTTTTTGTTTTTAATCTTCACTTTTATATATCACATACTACTTATGGTTATTTAGGATATTTGTTCATAACTGCATTAAGATTAGTACAGCATACTTTTCTATATCAGAAAATTTTGAAACAAATAACAATAACAAAAATAATTATTAAAGGTAAACCTAATGAGAAACTAATGCAAAATAAATCAGTCCTAACAACAATAACAAAGCTTGTATTGAAAAGACAGTGAAGAAAGAAGTGTAATAGTCTGTTGGTAAGGATATTGGAAAGCCTATTTTTAGCTAAAAGTTGAACATATTAATAAACAAGAAGACGGATCACATCTTTTAGCTCTGCCTGGAAACTACTAATACATAGTAAAGTTATTGAACTTGTATGACTTTAATAACCAACCAGTCAGAAATTTGATTACAGTTCAGTAATAGTTTTCAAAGACAAACCCAAGTGAGACATTACAAGGCATGGTTTATGGGTCTAGGACAGGGGTGTCAAACACAAGGTCTGCAGGCCGCATCTGGCCCATGATGTGGTCGGATCCGGCCCATGAGGCTATCCTGGAAAATGTAAGGGGCCGGCCCATTTCACTTCGGACCGGTTTACGCAGTGCAAAGAGAAAACATGCCAGCAGTTTGGGGAGTGGCATCAAGCTATCCACCCCCACCCAGTGAGTGGCATCAAACTGGCCATGCCCACCCGACCCCCTGAGATCAACCACAGCCCTGATGCAGCCCTCAATGAAATCGAGTTTGACACCCCTGGTATAGGTCAACTCGTCATGGCCAATTCACTGTGACCAACTTGCCATGATCAACTCACCACTGTGGAACAATCCACTGCAGGACAATTCATTACAGGTTGAGTTTCTTTTATTATTCAACAAAGCATTACAAAAGCGGATAGTCATAGGAATGACTTTCTTTGATACAATAGATAAAATAACATGGTCAACAAAAATAAAAGGAACTAAGTGGATCCCGCAGCGAGTTTCCGGCAGCAAGTTGGCCATGGTGATGTCAAGCACTGAGGAAATCAGGAGGTTTAGGCAGTTCAACTGAGTATAAAGATTTATTTCAAACTTAAGCTGTCTACAAGAATCTGAGCTACTAACAGTCAAAGCCAATTGGTGGTAGATAAGAATAAAAGGAGTTCGGACTTCCGGCTGATGTCACGGGGAGATCGGACATGAGGAGTGGGTCCCTGTACTCCTACACCAAGATCTCCCCATTGGACAGCTCCAAAAGGAGCTAAAGCCATCCTTGTAGGTAGGGGTGGCAAAAAAAAGAGGGGTGCCCTGCAGGTCGCAGTGAGTTGCAATTCTCCCGCTTGACCTAGGACTTTCTTCCCTCTCATCTACGACAAGGAAAAGAAGCAGCAGTTATGGCTGTGAGAAGCTGGGACAGCTGAGGCAACAAAGAAAGTGCAGGAGTGGTGTAGATGAACAGTGATTGGAACTGGGTGAGATGATTCCTTTTTTACCTAGAATCTAAACCTAAAAGGGAAAAAAAATCCAGGAAATGATACTTTCAGACAGGGCTGTGGAGTCAGGAGAATTGGGACATTTAAACTTGCTTTTTTAAAAATTCCAATCTAAATTTAGTAGGAGTCGGAGTCGGTGCATTGTTTGCCAACTCTGACTCTGACTCCAGGTACCCAAAATTTCCCCCAACTCTGGCTCCTCAACTCCGACTCCGGCTCTGACTCCACAGCCCTGCTTTCAGAACGATCTGTTAAAGCGGCAAACAACTACTAAGCAACAACTAAAATCCAGATGCGAAAGAAGGGGAGAAAAATAAAAAACTTTTAAAACTTAGAAAATTGGATTTTTAAACTGGTAGGTGATGTTTTGGAAAGGCATTTAAAATGCTGGAACTATCTACTTAAATAACTGACTTTGCTTCCATGAATCAAATTAAAATTGGATTAAATACCTGTCAGATTTGAAACAACACTGAAACATAAGCTGAGGGCACCACCTACTGATGAATGGAAAATATACTATACTCTTACAAGTCTGGGAAAATTTCTGATAAGAGAAATAAATAACATTTATCTGGAGGACTCTAGTGATACCTACTGTTCTATATTTATCTACTTTATGACTACTGAAGGTTCAACTGTGAGAATAAGGAAGATAACTAAGCAAAGTGACTCTTGAATGTTAAGATACAGGACTAAATCTATAGAGTTGATGTAAGGAGATATTTGGAAAGCTTCCTGGACTACCTAAATGGAATTGATTGAATAATCCTGGGATATAAAGAACTATGATTATTGTACTGTCTGAGGAGCAGCATTAGGCCTGAATATATCAAAGATACTTTCGAAAGGGAGATAGGGGCTTGGGCAGATATTTTGGAGGCCTGGCAGCATAAGATGGTAGAGATGGGAGAAATATTTAGACTGAATAGTAAAGATGTAGATAGAGACAAAGACCCAAGAGAGGAGTATGGGAGGAAAGCCAAAAAAATGAATAAGAATTGAAGTATTAAAACAGGCAAGAGATGATGGATAGAAAGGAATTGCCTTTTAATTTAAGGAGGCCTGACTAAAAGCTAGACTAGAGTAGAAATAAGAATACACACTTTTATATAACAGAAAAAAACAATAGCTAGATAGAAAGATTAGAGGTTGAAAGAGGTATTTTTATGTATGTTTAAATAAGATAATTGGCAATAGAATGGCACATTGAAACATTGAACAACTAAATAATAAAGGATTGTATCTTAATTAAACGTGTATTAACACTAACATTACAAAAGTTTGACTAATGTAACAAATATTATTAACATTATTGTTATTTATATCAAAATGAATGATACGTTTATTAAATAATTGGAGGGAAGTAAGAAGCACACCTCGTGGGATTTTTCCAACTGCTTCATATTTTATCAGTTACATAGTTAGTCCAATTTATATAAGGCAATTTAGTATAACAACTATAAAAATAAAACCAAGTTGGTTTTGGAAATACTCTTTCATTGTAAACATCCATTTATGTTAGAACAAATAGAACTCAGTGTTTAATGCATAGCTATATTTAAGTCATATTTCTAATGTCTATTTCCCACACATCCTTGGGCTCACAATTTTTGTAATGCAAACTGAGATAATTTAGGAAGCTACCAGCTTAACTTCTCAGAAACCCTTTTGTTCAGTTCCCCAAGCCACTTTCTCTGCTTGGAAAGGCATGTGCTTGATTCCCTCAAAGTGCCATCGTGGAGAAAAACATGTCCACAAAAACAGGTCCACAAAAACAGGTCCACATAGAGTAATAACCTTTCCCAATTGTAAATGTTTCTGCCATCCTTCCCAGTCTTGTGAGTAGCGCTGCTCTGCCCCGCCCCCTCACCTTGAGGCATTCTAGTTTTCCCAGACGCTTCTCTTAGGAGACTTGTCAATCAAATCCCCAGCAGCTGTGGTTGCCATAGCAATGTTTCTGGGCTAAGTGGTGGGTGGTTAGTGGGTGGATGGGAATGAATAGAGGAGAGGAGAAAGGAAAACAAAAGCTGGGCCAACTTGTTATAATTTAATATTTTGGTTCCTAATATGTTCTTAAAATGGTATGTGTTAAGAATTGTTAGTGGCGAACAAACAAAAATCTCTATGATAGAAAACAGCTATTTCATATTTAGTTACAGACCAGCAACCTAACTGGAGATGGGCTTCAGCTTAATGACCTTATCAAGCGTTTTTCATTCACCATCTTTTGAGATCAGATTTCAGTCAGTTGGTAAGAATTAATACTGGTTTTCTATCAGCCTAATATACTGATTAAGAAAAAATTCCCAACATATGCTTCAGATCATAGGGAATCGGTTCCATGTAATGGAAAAGATCAT
The DNA here is from genome assembly GCA_038048745.1 of Coluber constrictor foxii. NCBI lineage: Eukaryota > Metazoa > Chordata > Lepidosauria > Squamata > Colubridae > Coluber > Coluber constrictor. The sequence continues at coordinate 82,337,755 of CM075961.1, forward strand.
TAAGGCTAACCCTTAAGCCTCAGAAATCAGTTTCGATTTGGCGAATAGTTTTTAAAACTCAGAGTTAAAAAATATTCTAAATTACTCAAAGCCAAGTTATTTCATTATTCAATATTTTAATTTAATTTTAATGCTTACTAAAAAAAGAGGAAAAATTAGGTTTTCCACGATCATGATTCATTGTTTGTGAGAAAATAATGTTAACAATTTCATCAATCCCTTAATTATAACATCCTGTTTTAATATGTCCCTCAGGGGGCAACCTTTTGAAGGGCAGTTATTTTTTAGCCTCTTAATAACCATAAAATAGAATACTTTTCTGCTGCAATTTTGACCACAGCCTCTGAAAGAACAGTTCTAACCTGAGAAGTTTTATTGAAAAAAATATAAGAAAGCTAAATCCCTGGGTGAAAATTATCTGAGTCATTTCAGATTGGGTGCGTGGAAAATCAGCTTTTCTTTGATAATGTGAAATATTGTTTGCCAATTAGCTCAAGCAAGTATGAACAAGGTTTAGTGTGATCTCAGACTATATGTCTACATATAATTCAATCAGAATAGAGGGGTTGGATTGAAGGTCTTCTAATCCAACCCACTGTTCAAGCAGGAGACCCTATAGCAGTGGTTCTCAACCTTCCTAATGCCGCGACCCTTTAATACAATTCCTCATGTTGTGGTGACCCCCAACCATAAAATTATTTTCATTGCTACTTCATAACTGTAATTTTTTACTACTGGTTCTGTGGGCGTGGTTTATTCTGTGGGCGTGGCTTGGAGGTCATGTGACTGGGTGGCCATGGCTAGCTGGTCATGTGACCGGGTGGCCATGGTTATGTGTATAGGGACTACTCAGAAGGCTGAAAAAAGACATTTCTGACAGGTCCTCGCACTTTTGACTGGTCCTCACACTTACGACCATCCTCACATTTATGCAGGTGCAGCATTCTTAACAACCATGTCACTCATTTCACAACTGCTTCTCTTCCCCATGGTGATAAGATAGGGCAAAAACATAAAACGTGAAGACAGTCGTAAGTTCGAGGACTGGTCAAAAGTGCGAGAACCAGTCAAAAGTAACTTTTTCAGCCCTCTGAGTAGTCCATGTGCACAAAGGAATACCCAGAGGACTGAAAAAAGTGATTTCTGACAGGTCCTTGCACTTTTGACCGGTCTTCGCACTTATGACTGGTCATCATTTATGCCCATTATAGCATTCTTAACAACCGTGTCACTCATTTCACAACTGCTTTTCTTCGCCATGGTGCTTTATCCGATGTGCTTTTTCACTTAGTGATATATTATTGTTAAGGAGAATATTTTCCAACCTTTCTGGATTGGTGGCCCAGATGAAGTGGGGAAGGACAGGCATCTTTATCCAGACATGCAGATGCACAAATGGGGCTGCAAGCACATGTATGATGCAAACAGCTGCAAATATGCACGCAATGCTTGTCATGATGCTACCGGAAGTGTGGTGTATGCGCGCGCGCGCACACACACACACACACACACACACACACACACAAATACTATCCAGCTATTCTCCCAGCTTGGTGGTCCACAGATTGGGGACCCCTGTTCTACAAGGCAGCTTAAAATGCACTATAGTGACTTTCATAGACTTCTGCCAATGATAGGCAGCTTCTTATCGTTATGCCATAGTCAGAAACTTGCAGTCAGAAGAAGCTCCTGAGCAGCATTTTATCTATGCCCTGCTATTGAGGTTCACAATTCATAGTGACAACGCCCTGCCCCAACAAACCATTCTGATGCATTATAAAAGGCAGCAGATTTCTCAGCTGACCGAATTTTGGCAGTGCTTAAACTATTGACTATTGTACAATAGTCCAATGCATGTCTACTCAAAGTTAAGTCCCCTGGTGACTTATTTCTGGTAGGTGTGTCTAAGTTTGGTCGGTTAGTAGTTTCAGCTAATGTTCTTTTTTTAATCATCAAAAGTTTTTGCTTGCCAGTGAATTTATATGGCTATCTTTAAAATCCTTTTAAATGAAATTCTTGTGCAATATTCAGAGGTAGTTAGATAGTAAAGATCGTAAAATGTGACGACAGTCGTAAGTTCGAGGACTGATCAAAAGTGTGAGGACCAGTCAAAAATAACTTTTTCAGCCCTCTGAGTAGTCCATATGCATAAAAGGATACAGCAATAGAAAGGGATGAAGGAAGGGAAGGGAAATTAGAGTAGGAGGGAGGGGAAGAGAGGGAGGAAGAGAGGAGGAGAAGGAGAAAGGAAGAGGAAGTAGGGAGGAGGAGAAGAGGAGAGGAAGAGAAAGTAAGAAGGAAAGAAAAGAGAGAAGTGGTAGGTTTGAGGAGAAAGATTGCTGTACAATAAAAGAGATGAAAGGGAAGAAAACCAACCCCAAACCAATATAAAGATATTAAGATAAAGAATGAATTGTTAAACTTTAAAGAATAAAAGAGAACAAATATGAATAAATAGCAATAATTAGAAACATTCATACAAACATACAATGTATTTTCTTTGAACAAAATATTTGGCTGGCTCACAAATTTAAACAGTGTTTAGTCATTTCAATTAAAGTTACAATTTCTATATTTCCTTTTTGCCATATTTATTCCTCATCTATTTTTTAAAAAAAAACCAATATTACCCTTCATCCTCATTTCTAATCTTAATCAAATTCAATTTTTCCCTTCTATATTATACCCCTTTGCATTGTCATCTATTTTTATATCCATCCTCACATTGGTTAATTATGTAATTATGTAATAGTTTTTTAATACAAATTCAACATTTTAATATAAAACAATTAGTTATATAACTATCTTTTTTGTATATTAATCAATATGAACATGAATATTCCAATTATTTCCATGCAATCCAATTTCTTATAAATCAATTAATTATATTTACCAATAATAATAAACCAAATAATTTCCCCCATACATTCCTCCAAACCACAACTTAACCATTTCGGCTTTCAACACAATATACAATTAATAGTATCTCAATTATTACAATTCCTTAGCTAAATAAAGCTTTTTTTCTTTTGTGTTTTAAAATCTTGAGCCTCCTCTTTTGCCCTAAATTTCCCATTGTTTGCAGTTTTCCACCTACCTTTTTTGGTGTGGAAAAAAAAAAGAAATCTCTCTCTGCCTCATTTTGTCATGTTGCAGCAAAGACCCTGCTTTACTTTCATTTTCACTTTTTCAGCCTAGCTAGGGGGAAAAAAAATCTGCTCGAGCAATTTAGCTCTTTGAAGCTAGCTAGCAACAGACCCCTCTGCAAAACAGCTGAGAGCAAATCAGCTGAGAGTTGGGAGGCTGATCAAATCAATTTATGGTAATTTATGGTATGCTGAAGTTGAAAGGGGCTGTTTTTTCTATTCTTGCATTTACTCATTTACTCGGTCTACTCATTTGTTTTCTTTTAACACTGATTAGCTGAAGGGCGGCCCTTTGAAGCCCCGCGGCAAGAATTTAAACAGTTTTTTTTCCCTCTAGCCATCAACTGGGACTCAGGAAGCAGCAATAGATTGGGAGTGGGCGGGGTAAGCTAATGGCCACCAGCGATCCAACAGAGGCAGAAGGTGAGGGTGAGTGAAGGCGTGGGGGGGGGAGAGAGAGGGCTTTGACCCCCAAAGGGATCACGACCCCCAGGTTGAGAAACACTGCCCTATAGCCATGATGGCAAACCTATGGCACGTGTGACAAACATGGCATGCAGAGCCCTTTCTGTGGGCACGCGCACAGTCATCCCAGCCTAGCTCCAATCATGTTTCTCCATCATATTTCACTCAATCAATTCCAATTTCTCATGAAAGAAAAAGATCTCACAAAGTTGGAATTGATTGAGTGAAGTTTTTCACTCATGTGCTTCACAGTGGGGGAGACGATGTCCTGTCCTCTTAAAGCCCATTACGACGCAGAGCCACAATGCGACCCTGCGTCATCTTGGGGGGGGGGGAGTAGTTTCCTTTCCTGCAGAGCTGCCTGTGTTGGGATCCTCCCTGCCAGCTCCCTGCCAGCTACCTGAGCTTGGGCGTGCTGCTCCTGGGCTCGTCAGCCTTAAGACGTCATTCCCACCAATTAGCACCAGTTCGGGGGAGAGAAGAAAGAAAGAAACAGAGGGAGGCAGAGAGAGAGAGAGAGAGAGAGAGAGAGAGAGAGAAATGATATTACAAAAGTTTCCTTTTTTATTGTTGCTAAACATAATGTTTCAAAAGCAGAAAAAGGAATCTTTGAAGGCTGAATGCCGAGAGGCACAGATTCCTTCTGCCTTCTGCAGTCCCACTCCACGCTGACTTCTGTGTTCCTACCCTGCACTGAAGCGAACCAAACGGGTCTCCCCACTAAGCGGCCCTGCCGATCCCACTTGCAAACTCCATCTGGCGTGGCTCCAAACATTCAGCTTGCGTGTCCCTCCCGACCAGCACCAGCGCTACAGAGAGCAATAGGGAGGGAGGGGAAGAGAGAGAGAAAGACAGTGGGAGGGAGGGTAAGAGAGAAAGAGTGGGGAAAGATATGATATTACAAAAGTTTTTCTTTTTTTATTGTTGCTAAACATAATATTTCAGAAGCAGGGGAAAAAATGAAGGGGCATAAAATTGTATTTATCAAGTTTTTCTTAGAACAATTAGCTGAACTCTGTGTTGTTTATCATTATTTTTGGTAGTAAAACCTCATTATTCAGGTTAAATTGCCGTGATGGCACTTTGCGATAAATAAGTAGGTTTTGGATTGCAGTTTAGGCACTCTGTCTCTAAAACGTTTGCCATCACTGCCCTATAGAATTTCAGACAAGTGGCTGTCCAGTCTCTTCTTAAAAATCAGTGATGAAGCACTCATAACTTCTGAAAGCAAGCTGTTCCATTGGTTAATTGTTCTTATTGTTAGAAAGTTTGTTTTTAATTCCAGATTGCTTCTCTCCTTGATTAGTTTCTATCCATTGATTCTTGTCCTGCCCTTTAGTGCTTTGGAAAATAAGTTGACCCTCTCTTCTTTGTGGCAGCCTCTCAAATACTCGAATATTGCTATCATGTCAACTCCAGTCCTTCTTTTGTCTAGAGTTGCTCTTCTCTGCACTTTTTCCAGAGTCACAACATCTTTTTTTTTAATGTGATGACCAAAACTGGATGCAGTATTCCCGGTGTGGTCTTACTAAAATTTTATAAAATAGTACTGATACTTCATGTGATTTTGATTTTATGTATATGTTTATACAACCAAGGATTGTATTACCTTTTTTGGCTACTGCTGCACACTACTGACTCATGTTTAAATGATCGTCTACTAGGGCGCCAAAGTCCCTCTCATAGTTCCTATTTTTGAACCAGAGATACAGATTAGGTTTTGCCTAATCTGTACTTCTGCCTTTGGTTTTAGGTAGTAAGCCTGAAAATATTTTTCTAAGGATCTCAGATAGTCCTCAACTTACAATAGTAATTGAGCCCACACTTTCCATCATAACTCATGATGGTCATAAAGCAGGTCGCTAGATAAGCAAACCTAATTTTATGACCTTCTTGCTGTGGTCATTAAGTGGATGCCATTTTTTACGGAAAGTAGATTTCAAGCAAAATCATCTTAAATTGCTATCATGTCACACAGGAAATAGGTGGACAGATGTGAGAACTTCAAATCCAAGTCAGATATCTCATTTTCAGGGTCCATTATAAGTTCAAACAGTTCCTAAGTGATTGGATGTAAATTGAGGATTACCTATATAAAGCTGTATTAAGTCCCAGTGACATATTAAAACATTTAAAAGATTGTTCATCTTTGTGTGCTGTTATTGAATTATCTTGTAGGCTAGTATAGGAGCTGTTTGGAATCTAATATGGATATTATTTGCAATGGAATTAGAAATATGAAGTTCTTTCTTTATGAAATACATTTCAGATAGACTTTAAGTTTCTTTATGGACAAGGTTTCTGGCTTGTGATAGCCAATATTAATGTTAAATAATTTCTTTTGAGCTACATTTCCATTTTCCTATCTAGTATTACGTTTCTCATTATTGCCTTATTACTTCAAATATTTGAAATTAATCTCTTTTATCTCTTGTTAAGATGAAAATGCATGGGGCAAGTCTATACCCCTTTCTTAAAATGATGTTGCCATCTCATTGACTCAAAAGGGGAAATGAGATATAAAAAAAGCTTTACTGTGTGTCAAAATAAGTAACAACATTGATCTGTAAGGAAAGGTAAGGGAAACTCCAACATATCCAAAATAGTGGTTAGGCCAATCTAAAGACGTTCTTCAGCATTCTTTAACAAAGATTATATTGGACAGGCCAATGCAGTCAACAGCTACATACAGCTCCTTGATATGCCATCCTGCAGTATCCTGAGATCATGCCAACCAGATTCAGGTATTTTGCCAGGAATTTTTTAAAGAGGGCAGAGACTTTATGAATATACATTCTGCTGATATACCTCCCAAGACCTGAGCAGAAATGAGCCTGTTGCAGCTCGGGCAAAATGAGATATTTTTAGAATAACATTTTTGCACTAATCTTCAGCTGAAAAGACTCCCAGGATAGTTAACAGCTTATTGAAAAAACCTACATAATTCTTCCCCTTTGGTTTGTAGAATAAAATATGGAACATAAAAAGAAAATGAGGAGGAGGATTTTTTTAAAAAGAGATGGAAACAGTTCAAGAACTTGATGAAATGGTTAGAGCCCAGAGACAGTGTAAGGAAACAGGAGCCAAAGGCAATTGTTCTCTACCCTGCAGTTGTACATTGTTTACTCTCTGTATCTCTCTCTGCCACTCTCTCTCTTTCTCATACACACACACACACACACAAACACAAATAAGGAATTAGAACATATGATATACCAGTGAAGAGATGAGTTACAAAAAAGAAGGAAATCAGACTTCTGAAAAATTGGAAGTCTATTAGCACTCTACAGTAATAGTACTGGCACTAACCAGGGTACTTGGGTGAGAAACATATTTTATGTGTGTGTCAGTGAGGGGGAATTTTTAAAAGGTGACATTTTAGCAATAGTTAAATTTCCGTAAGAGAGAGTGTATGACAATATAGTGAATTATTTGCTCTCTCCATTATCATTATGGCCATATAGGTGCTCATATTTGCCCCCATCCTTTGAATAGTATGGTGGGCGGGAACTGCACCAGTGGTGGGTTGCCCCCGGTTCTATAGAACCAGTAGTAAAACTGGAGGGAGGCTCCACCCACCAACCCCGACCCCGAATCAAAATGCTTCTGCGCATGCGCAGAAGAGCATGTGCAAGTGAAGCGAGCGAATGCGTGCGGCCCTGTTGCGAACCGATAATAAGGGTAAGTAGAACCCACCCCTGCACACCAAAAAATTGAAGATAGCAGGATAAATTAAACTTGATGTATAATTATATCACATGAATAACATTATTTACAATAATTTAGTGTACTTAATATATTCCAAGTCCAAACTTAGCTTTGTTCTCATGTACGTATGGTGTGTTTGTGTGTATGTGTTTGTAGCCAAATTATATAAAAAGTAACTGAATTAAAAATAACTAATTAAAATTAATTGTTTGTAAACTAAGGTACACTGTTTATAATATTGATTGACCCCTATCAATTATCCTGTCTTACAAAGACATTCTCACACATAGACACACTATACAAACATACAGTCCCCCCACCAAAAAAAGGAGAAAAGAATCAGCTAAAAAGGAGAAAAACAGGATGGAAGGGAAGGGATATTCATTCTAGTAAAGGATAGGAAAAAAAAGGAAAGAGCAAAAGGAGATGAAACAATACAAAGTGATAATAGTACAACTAAGGAAAAAAGGGAAAGACATATGGAGAGAAAAGTAGAGCTTGTAAGAATTAAAGCATTCACTAGATAAGCAAAGAGAGGTCCTATCCTTGTACACTTTTGTGTTCCTCTTTGCATATGCCTTACCACCACATTTATAAATAAAATTGAGCTGTTCTTTTAGTTTACAGAACCTTCTTATCCTGAAAATCCATAATTGTACGCCTCATCAATTTATTTATTTTGATGCAGTTTCCCTCTTCATTAAAACTTTTCTATTTTTCATATACACAATTCTAATTTTCATTATTCCAACAATTCCTACATATGTCCCATTCAAGTTAGATAGAACTTAAAATATTGAACCTTGTGATACGGCAGGGGTGAAATGCTCCCGGTTTGGACTGGATCGGGCGATCTGGTAGCGATGGCAGTGGGTAGTTTGGAGAATCAGTAGCAAAAATCCCTGCCCCCACCCCCCACCCATGCCCATCCAATCGCCCGGTCCCCACTTGCCCACTTGGCAGCTTGCTGCTTCTTTTGGGCTCGCTTGGTTTTCCTGCCTTATTTTGGCTGCTGCAATCAGTTGCATCAGCTAGCAACTGAATCTGCCTGCCTGCAATCAATCCAAACCAATCAGTGAGCAACTCAATCTGCCTGCCTTGTGCCTTCAATTTGGTATGTAATTGGGGTTTTTGCTTTTTTTGGGAGCTTTAAAAAAAAATTAATTGGGTTTTTTTTGGGGGGGGAGTTTTATTTTTTTAGACAGCAATTTAAAGTTAAGAAAGTTTTAAATTTAGCTGCTTTTATCTAAAAATATAAATAATAAAATAAATAAAATAAATAAAATAAAATAAAATAAAATAAAATAAAATAAAATAATAAAATATTTGTGCAGCTTTCTAAGATTTGGTGTGTTTCTGTAGTGTTTCACTCTAACTACACAAACACAAAATCAGACAAAACTGTATGTTTTATTTTGTGTGGAAAAAGTATGGAAGTTGGTTTTTGAGCTTTTTGTGGCTGTGTGAGGTTCCTGCTTGTTGCAGAGGCCATTTTGGGTGAAGTGCAGTTGCTTTTACATTGCGTGTGAGTCATTTTTTTTTAAAATTAGATTTATATGCTGCCCTTCTCTGGAGACTCAGGGTGGCTTACAATGCATTAAGCAATAGCCTTCATACTTTTGTATGTTTTATACAAAGTCAACTTATTGCCCCCACAAACTGGGTCCTCAGTTTACCTACCTTAGGAAGGATGGAAGGCTGAGTCAACCTTGAGCCTGGTGAGATTCGAACTTACAATAATTGCAGACAGCTGAATGTTAATAACAGGCTTTTTAGTCTGTTGAGCTATCCAGGCTCCTTATTATCCCAAGTTGTGTTGTGTTGTGTGTGTGTAAAGTGTAAAAGTTGGCTTTTGAGCTTTTTATGGCTTTGTGAGGTTCCTGCTTGTTGCAGGGGCTATTTTGGATGAAGTGCAGCTGCTTTTACATTGTGTGTGAGTCAGCTGTGTTGTGTTGTGTGTGTGTAAAGTGTGAAAGTTGGTTTTTGGTACCTCTTATTGTTTTGTGTACTTGATTATTTTTATTATTTATTATTATTGGCCATGCATACCCGGTCACCTGACCACCAAGCCACGCCCACTGGGTCACCTGACCACCAAGCCCTGACTACCAATTAAGCCATACCCACAGAACCAGTAGGGGAAATTTTTAGATTCCACCCCTGTGTTGGGGGGGTGTTGTATTGGTATATATTACAAACAGGTTTTCTCTTTCCTTCCCCCCCCCCCCTTTTCTTTCTCTTGCGGAAGGTTGTTTATTTGGTCTTCAGTTGCTATAAATATTGTCTTTCATTACTTCCTTTTTTACATCTTCTCCTAACTTGATGTAAACCACATTTATAGAGGTATATACAAGAAAGGCTGATTTTTGACATCATTTACTGTATATAAAATATTGATAGTTGTGTTTCTAATTACACTGGGTGATTAATTAATCCTAGTGTAAGTGGAAAATTTATGCATCTCTAGGGATCTGTAGAATGCCAGCCCAGAAACAGAATCAAAGTTCTTCAGCATTTCTGAGGGAAATAGGAGTTATTTGCATACCAGTAGGAGGAACAAAGGCTCCTTTTAAGCTGAGCTGAAGAAGAAACAAATATTATCCCAAGGAAGCAATAGGCATTTTGAATTGAATGTAGCCATTGTGATTGCTTCTTAGAGAACATCACTTTCTAACTGAAATCTAATATGAGCGTCCTGGGAGTTTGGAATTCATAGATTAAGGGGCACTGGAAACAACAAAGCACCATAATATAGTCAAGAAGATCAGATGATACAAAGCTTGAATTTGCACACTATAGGCAGAGTCTCCAACATTTCAATCTGAAATGTTTCTGCCAATCCATCAATAGAAAGGCTACAGTGAACCAGCCAGCACCTGACGAAGAAACAGTATAGTTCTGAGCACAAAAACAATACAGCAAGAATGCAGCTTGGATAGAGGAATTTGTTAGGAATAAAAAAGTTGAAATTTAAGAACTAATAATAACAGCACCAATGGTGGGGAAGAGGACAAGGAAGATCAAGAATTAATCAGCAGCAAGTGAAGATAAACTGCATGGGTTTTGATTTATCTACACCGATTCATTGCCAAGCAGTTTAACAACATATTGCAAGGAGGTGAAGATTAGTTAACATTTGGCAAACCTATCTGATAATGGAAAATTCAGCAAAAGGGCAGCACCAGGTAACTACAGGCCAATTACCTTTTTACCAATTTACCTTTTTATAACAACTTTCAAATTGCTAACTAATGTGGGAGCTGATGCAGCTCAACACCATCTAGTTGAACACATTGTTTTTATATCTTGACAGAAACAGAACACCAAATAGCAGAGGAACAAAATAACAGTTCCTAATTGACACGATGATTTTGGAAAGCTGCAAGAGAAGGAAGACCAACTTGAATGTAGCTTGGATTGACCATGAGAAGGCATTGACTTCCTATGTATGATTACATAGTCAGTAGCAAGAGTCAGTAGAAACACCAGATATTTGTGCAAAGATCAGTGGCATAATGGAAGAGGCGATTGCTAGTCAATGGTGACACACTGGAAGAGAGTAATATCAAGTGAGGAATCTTTCAAGAAGACTCACTACTGTTGCATTGATTCCTTTGTCAGCAATGCTGAATAAGTCAGGCCATGGCTATCAAACACCAAAATCATTTGTGAGGCTATCTCACCTCCTTTACATGGACATTCTCAAGCTATATGGAAAAACAGTGTCTGAAATAGAATGGTATTGTTCATATTTACTCAACATTGTTCATATTTACAGCCAAATATTGCAGTGGAATTTGGACTGAACAATGGGGAAAAATAGTAAACTGAAGGAATCAAGATAACCTACAAAAATAACTTCAGTGTTTGGATGAAGACAATTGCTACAAAAACCTGGACATCCTTTAAGCTGATAACATCAAGCATACTTAAGTCAAGAACGTGGTTAGAAATAAGTCAAGAAGTCTAGAAAGAAATACGCAGTGGAGGAAATACCATCAAGGCAATAACACCTGGGCAATTCCAGTTTTATTAAATATATCATGTGATCATGACTTGCAACTTCCTTTTGGCTTCCCCATTAACTTTTCTTGTCAGAAGCCAGTTCAGAAGCTTGCAAATTTCAATGACACGAGTGCAGAACATTGCAGCCTTTGTAAATGGATTATATTGGAGGCAATAAATATGTCCATTATATTGAGAGATATCTAGATGTCAGTGTAGCCCATTGTATCAAAGGTCTGCTATAAGAGAGCCCTTTAAATTCAGTGCACACTAATGATATTATAAAAAATGATTTTTGAAGAAATTGTAACAATAAGACATAACAGTTGGAAAAACAAACCATGGATTTCACCATCTGTAATGGGCCGTATGGAATAACCCAGTGGTGGGTTGCTACCAGTTCGCACCGGTTCGGGCAATCCGGTAGTAAAAAAAATTAGTTGCTCGGGGAACCAGTATTAATGGCTGGCTGGCCACACCCCCAAACTGGTCACCTGGCCGCCATGTTTGTCACCGCCATGTTCTTCATGCATGCGCATCCTATTGCCTTGCAAGTCCAATGGGATGTGCATACATGAAGAACATGGCGGCGATGGCAGCAGCTTGCCTTCAGAAGGTTCTTTCCCAGCCATTTTCCAGCAGCGGCAGCTGGCTGGGGGCTGCTGAAAACTCCAACCAGCTTGCCTTCCCAACTCTGGACCAACTGCGGCTTCCGTCGGGGTGGGGAAGGCTGTTTTCACCACCACCACCCCCAGATGCAGAGAGGATTTGGAGCTAGGTGAGAAAGAAAAACGGCCCTTCCCCATCCTCATCCCCGGCCCTCTGAAGGCAAGAAACAGCCTGTTTCCCTACTTCTGATGGGCCCAGAAGGGCCGAAAATCAGCTGAGCTGGCATGCCATGCAACATGGTTCCACGTGCCACCTCTGGCACACGTGCCATAGGTTCGCCATCACAGCTATATGGCATCCTGGCATGCAATTTATTCAGAAGGGTTTTATATGTAGTTTTCTGAAAAAATGTTTTTTGAGGAAAATTTGTAAAAGAATCAAATAGTTTTCTATCTATATTTTCATGAAATACAACAAATCAGAGTGCTCCTTGGTTTTAACTGCATTAACCACACAGGTTCTCAGACAATTTACACATTTATTCTCTTGATTTGCTATTTAAACATTTGACATATGTGATTTGTTTTTTTCTTGATGTAGAGAAAATTATCCCATTTAAGAATGCTACCTTTTTTACAGCACAAGGGAAGAAGTTAAATTAAATTTTTATGTAGTAATTATTATTCTTGTAATAGGAAGTCAGTCCTACTTCTATTTTAGGAAAGTTAAACTCCATTAAACTCACTATATAAAAGTTTTTTATGGTACTTCTAACCGATACTCCAATTAACAATTGTATAATTTTATGGAAGTGGATTGCTTATAAAGGTAAGTTGTGGTTTGCTTAACTATGCCACAAGATAATTTTTTCTGAATGACTACTTCTGTAGGTTTGGAGAGGTACATTAGCTCGACTCCAATACAAGAGGACCCGAGCTGCCCTCAAGATTTTAAAATGTTACCGTCGATACAAAGTAAAGTCTTACATCTTTGAGGTTGCCCGGCGATTTCAAAATGTGAAGTCTATGAAAGATTATGGGAAGCATGTGAAGTGGCCTAATCCTCCAAAAGTTTTGCGACGGTTTGAAGAAGCTCTACATGCAATCTATTACAGGTAAGAAATTGAAACAATCCCTGTCTTGAGTTATGGAGCTTGGTCAGTGCCACACGGCATCTCCAGTGTCTCTCTGTGGAGTTATCTTTGTAGATTGAATAGTACAGATGGTACTTCAGAATGTGTCAACCACAGAAAGAGTACCATTGCACATTTCTAATGATATGAGTCAGTTGAAAATCTTTTCTGAATGAAAATACTAATATTAATGGATAATTTTGAACTTTTGTTTCAAAATCCTTTCCTAATATCAAAATCCTGTATGATTTCTTATTTTTTTTTTCTTAGATGGAGAGCACATGAACTAATCAAAAATATCCCACCCAAAGATTTGCCACAAATCAAGGGAAAAGTGGCAGCATTAGAGTTGCTTAAGGGCCACCGAGGGGATATTGGATTGCAAAGGGTCTGGCAGGGTAACTACCTTGCATTGGTAAGTATAGTAGAATTTGTTAAAATTTAATCATTGTTTTTTTCAATACTATAAAAAAAATGAAAACATAGTAACATGTTAGGAGTAGGTTTAACCAATCAAAAAACACCTATATCAAGATGGATGCCTCTGCTGGAATTTTTCAGTATGCCCCTGTGTCTCCTTAATTTTTTTAATCAGATACTTGTGTGGGAAATAAGGATAATTGGAATAACAGCAACAACAAAAATTGTGGTACCTTCTATCTAGAACAGCAGTCCCCGATATGGTTACCACCCTGATAATGTTCAGAAATTCACTGAACATTTGACTATTTTCCTGGCCTTGGGGCACAGTGGTGATTGAACCCTATAGGATGCTGTGCTTGTTGTAGAGAGTTTGACTTTTGGACATCTATGTTCTGTCTCATTTTTATTCCTGATTTTTTTAAACTTAAGCTAATGGAGGACAATAGCTCGAGTTTTATTATGAATATATATTTGAGACTTTGATTTTGAATGGTAAAGGTGCTCTGAACTTGTTTTAATAATAGATACATTTCTTGTTTCTTTAAGAATCCTGGTAATTCTCAGGCTACGAGTTCATTCACCTCTGTTACTTCTGAGTTGCAACGCAAGGACAAATTCATGAGAATTCTTTTCTCTTCTCAAGTTCGTAAGGTAAGCTGGAGAAAATTGGAAAAAATCCGCTCAAACGCCGTGTTTTAGAGAAAAAGTAGGCTTCAGGGGAAAATAAAGTTTTTATGGTTGACAGAAATAATAGGTATTCGTTAGCACAATAGTAAATTAATTCAGTGGTGATAACCTTCTGGGTAATTAGGCCATGATTTAATTATTTGGTATCCTGACATTTCACCAGCCAACATGGCTGGCATCTTCAGAGTTGAAAGTAATCTGCTCTGTAGTGCACTTAACTCCCTCCAAGTTCTCTTTGTTCTCTGCATAACCATGATTTCCATTACTCCTATTGTTTGCTTTGCTCAATTCATTTATTTTAGAGTGCTGGGTCTCAGAATGTATTCTGTCATGTAACTTGTTTGATGAAAACAGCCTCCTTTTGTTCTTTTCATGAATTCCAAAGCCTGTCTCTATTATTTTTTGCTGTCATAAAATCCTTTCTATGACTTTAGCTTTCTCAGATATTTATTTTCCTATTTATTTTTGCTCACAGTCGGTATCAGAAACAAGTTCATGTTTGTTGCAATGTAATGTGCAAAACATAGGTGCAGAGTCCCTAAATTCATAATGGATACCCACTGTGTTACTGCTAGTCAACTGTTTCTAGGGTATATCCTTGTGTATTTGTCACAAGCTTTTTTGCACCTTATGTATTAGTCTTGGATAAATTGATCGTGTATCATTTGGAACCTATTGATGGTAGAAAGCACTTGCAGCTACTTTGTTGTGAACATAGAATATGCTAATAGCAATTATTAGAAGACTAGAAAAGAATTAGTTGCCAAGGTAGTGGAATGGGGAAATAGAAAGCCTAATATGGAAGCCTAGTTATTTTGGTGCACCTGGATGGTGAAGCAATGAGGAGAAATTATGGCTCTGAGGCAGAATTGGCAAGAATGTGTGCAGCCTGTTGATGTAGTGACTGCTCTGGTACTAGTATATCATGATTTCTGGCAAGCCTAAACAATATCTCAATTTAAAAGCTCTCAGATAATATAATCTGTTTACCCTTTTACTAAAAACCTTCAGAAAGACTTTTAAATAAGAGTATAGTGTACTAAGCTAAAAGGATTCTTTGAATAAGACAGCTGTAGGACTCTTCATTTTATTAAGACATTGGTCCATTAATGTTCTGAGACCATTTTGAAGTAATTCCATCAGTAATCGACTTCTGTAGCTTCATTTGTCCTCTAACATTTTATAATTTATCAAATGATGTTTAGAATCTATTTCTGTTCTCCCCTTGCTACTACTGAACCTTTCCACAAAACAATGGTCAGTATTAGGAATCTTTATCTTTTGAAGTCATATTCAGCATGCACCCTCTGCATGAGCATATTATATTACCAAGCAAAAGGCATGTTGTCATTCACATGATTGCAATGACAATAAATCAGGCAAATACAGATAAAATTAATATTTGTATCAAGCCTTATTACTATATATACTGTATATTTTCTCAGCTTTGTTCCAGGATAGTTGACTGTATCTTGAAAAACTTCCTTGCTGTGTTTGTCTGTGCGAAATCAGGTAAGATTTTGCACTGAAATGAAAACATAGCATTTAATGGTCTTGGATTCTTTAGGTTCCCCTTTTGTCAAATATATTGGGAAAGAACTACTGCTGTGTTCAACATCTCCAATAAAGATGCAATACGTCATTTTACGCTTTCTTCTTTTCTTCAGTACAAAGGACAGCTCCTTGTATGCAAGTCAGGATGCTGGTATTACAAGAAATTGTGACGTCCTTTTTTTCTTGGAAGCCTGTGTGAGCATTGGTCATTAAATGTGATCAATAACTTGATATGATTCAAGTGATAACAATCCAGAGCAAAATAAAAACAATACCAATAATTACCATATTTTTCAATCTAAAAAATGCCCCCGTGTATAGGAAACCCTCCCCCCACCTTCCTTACCCAAAATTCAGAAATCAATATTTTATATGTTAAATAGAAGACATTTATTCTGCAGAGTAGGACATTTGCTTACCAATAGCAGTGTTTATTTTTTTTGTTTTCTGACATTTTGATGGGCTCAGAACGCTTCAACATTACCACTCCCAGTTGCATCCGGGCACTGGCTACACACTGCAGCATCAGCATCAGCTGCCAAGGCTCATGATTGGAGGAAACCTGCTAGCTTGTCTCTGCAATCAGAAGTTTCGCTTGTGAGGCTAGTTTGCAGAGATAAAGTATCGGCAGTTTTGCAACCATGGTTCTCCTCTCGTCCTCCTGTGTATAAGACTCTCCCTCATTTTTAGGTAAATATTTTAAAGAAAAAGTATCATACATGGAAAAATATGATACTTAACGTGACACAAAGAATTCCTAGATCCAACTAACTGGTAACTTTTTCATGTTACCTCTGGCATATCTAAAATTCTTGATATGAATTGTTTGGAAAAGGGAATCATGTTCAGTTAATTAATGTAACATGCAAAAGTTTCATTCCTAGTAATTCCAATTATTGCTGATACAGTACAGACTGATGACAATTAACTGTTTCTTTCAAATCTATCTACTCCATTTAGACAATCTTGCCTTGATTTTGATATGTTTGAAGGACACAGTGTTTTGTTCAATAAATTTGGCCAGAAGATATACATCTTAATGACATTCAACTGGCATATACATAGTTTTTTAGCTGCCACTTTGTATTTTTTCTATATTAACTATAATGTTGAAGAAGGTAACAGAAGCAAAGCAAGTTAGACATTAATTAGATACAGAGAAGAAGTAATGGTTGCAAGCAAAATACTAAACTTGCTCTTTTGTTTATTGTCAAGGTTCTTTTTCTTGCAACTGAAAGGTCCTCTTTTTCATCT
Organism: Coluber constrictor foxii; assembly: GCA_038048745.1. Classification (NCBI taxonomy): domain Eukaryota; kingdom Metazoa; phylum Chordata; class Lepidosauria; order Squamata; family Colubridae; genus Coluber; species Coluber constrictor. Next base: position 82,354,738 of record CM075961.1, read on the forward strand.
TTACAAGCATTTTCAAGAATGATTTTAAAGTTACTTCAGGGGAGATCTGCTTAAGAAAATAAAATTAATTTTTCTTCTGCTTTTGAACCCTAGCTAGTCTAGAATTCTAGTCAGAAATAGTTCCTGGGTTGCCATTTGCTTAATGTCCATACCATAAAAGATAGCAAGCAGTGACAAGGAGGTATATTTATAAGCAATGGAAAGAAATTGAGAGTAATAGTTGAATGGGAAGGACATGCAATAACTTTAGAATAGTAAGAGAAGTCAAGATGAATTTTTGTGTAAAGGTGGGCACAAAAAAAGACCAAGAATGCAAAGACCTATTGGAGAAAATTTAAAGAATAAATTTTATGAATATACAGAAGAACTGTGCAAAAGAGGTGCCAAAATTGTGTGTTTGCGTGCAAATTCTGTGTGTGTGTATCTGTCTGTCTCTGTCTCTGTCTCTGTCTCTGTATCTCTCTGTCTGTGGTTGCTGTTGTATTAATAGACCCTTGAAAATATTACTAATATCAATGCTACAAAAGTTGATCAAAGACCAAAAATCAAAGATAATTCAGGTAAAATGTCTCATACAGCCATGGCCACGATTGGAAAATATAGATTTATACTGGGGCACTGCTAAATAATGCTTGTATCTTATAGTTCAACTTACATTCTCAAATAGGATAATTGTTAAGGTTTTGCCATTTATGCTTCAATAGCACATGGAAAAACAACTGCCAGATATAACAAGCAATATTCAGAAGAGAGATAGAACATATAGGACAATTCCAAGATATATTTACTGTTTTATTTAATGAGACAGATCAAAAACTAAAAATAACATTCATGATGGCTGTGGCAAAACTGGCCATAGTACAATATTGGAAAAATCCAGAGGCTCCATTATAAGATATCTGATATGGAAAATGGTTGTAACAGAAAATTATCTTTCATTCAATTTGGGGAAAAGTAATTATTTTTAAAATGCATGAACAGCCTCCTTTTATTTAGCACAGTACATACGAAAGTTGCTGTTGCAGTCTTGATTTTTAAAGATCTTTTTAATAGGCATGCTTGTTCTTTAATTAATAAAATATATTAAAATATTTTATAAAATAAAAATAAACTGTTCACTAGGAGCACTTACAATAAAGTTAAGGTTAGATGTTTTGGACAAGCAGGGCAAAGGCAGCAGTAATTGGAGAAGACTCTGACTTTTGGAAAAAGTTTGGAAAGCAAGTGAAAAAGAGTCTTAACAGCAAAAAAGAGTCTGATAAAAGATAAAATAGCCAGGTACCATCATTGATGACCTAAGTATTGACTTACAAGAACTCAAAGAAACAATTACTAAAAGATAATTCCAGCAAATTTAGGTCCTTTGAGTCACAAAAAATTGGAAGTGACTAAGTGACTGAACAACAGTAATTCTCAGGAAAGTGAGTAACATATAGCAATAATGAGAATGAAAGGCAATAGTGGAGGAGGAATGGGCAAAATCAAGAAAAACAGAACCACAGAGATTTGAGTAAGTTATCTTTAATGTTAGGTGAGGATAAACCTTGGAAATCATAATTGGAAGAGAAAATATCTTCCTTAGCTTCAAAGTAGCAGCAGACCACAGCAATTTCCCAGAACAGGAACCAGAACAGGAACCAGTCACCCTAACAGTATCATACATCCAATAGTGGATCAAAAACATGAAGAGCTGGACAACACCTGGCCTGAACATGATCCATGCCTGTTAGCTAGAGAAACTGACACCTAGCAGCACAGACAAATCAGCAGCAGGCTTTCAGTCAAACTGGCCAACACAATGAAAGATAGTGCTCATTATGAAAGAACCCCACAAGGGAAGAGCACCATCCAACCTGACAAAAACCTGCTTCTCCACAACATAGGAAATCCTATCAGACATCATAACTATCCAGTTTTTGCTATAATTATTAAGCAAACCACAGCAATATTTAAAGCAAACCATGCTGTCATTAAGTGAACCTGATTTCAAAAGCTTTTGACTTTGTCAAAAAACCCCTGGGAAGGTTGCATGATCCTAGGATACTGCAACTATTTTTAAATACATGCTGAGTGCCAAGCACCTGGATTTTGATCATATAACCTTGGGGATGCTGCAGCAGTTTTAAGCTGAGGTAACTCACTTTTTTCATATCATCATAACTTCAGTCATTAAATGAATGGTTGTAAGTTGAGAACTACCTATTAGGGAGTATTCTTGTGATGTCCAGCAGAGATAGTACATGCATCCTAGTCAAATTTAAGACCTAGCAAAATTGTGATGACAGAGAGATAGAAAACGGCAGTACCCATTTGAAAAGACAACATACACTGTGTAGCTGGGAACCAATCTTACTTGATTTGAAGACTGTTTATCTCAGATACACTGGTTAAAAATACTTCTGGTGTTTTTGAAATTGAATGGATGGAGGTTCTCCAGCGAGAGCCCTATAAGGAGCAAAGCTTGACAGGGCCCTATCTCTAAGAAACTTTGTCATGCCTCTTTGCCAAATTGGTCTGCCTTGATTATGGAGCATACAGAAGGCTCCTTGTGGGCAGTGTGTCAGGTACTCCTGCTTCCAATCTACTTGAGACTTTATAAATAGGATCTGAACATCTTGAAATGTGTCACAAAAGTAATTAGCAGTTAGAGCAGTTCATGAAAAGCTGGTGTATATCAATACAGTGGGTGCTAGAAAGCAATCTGGCTGCTCTATTTTCTACTTAATTACAATTCTCAACATGGAGTCCTCATTATATCCTGTTTCTATAATACCAGAAACAAAAGTTGGAGTTATTTCCTGAACATGATTTTTCTATGACAGCCATAGTGTAAGTTTCATTTTCTAGCTTTTTAAGTCAAATAATATAGAGAGTTAGCTCCTTTATTTCGGATTAACTCATGGAGATTTCTAATAAAATGGGGTATAATTTAAATATGATGCTTTGCTAGCAAGGCAGGTCAGTTTATTGAGATTAGAGAAAGTTTCAGGAAAAAAACCTAAAATCTTCTGTTCTTTCTCATATCTGACATTCTTTCTGCTAAACAACCATCATTTCATGATAACAGCACACAGTGATTAATCAGTGGCAAAAAATATTTCCTTTACTCATCTAATTGATGGCCAGATTATCAAAAAATCATTGTTTTTGGGTAGTCTTTTAGCATTCCCTAGACAGACCTAGAAGAAGAGTACTCCACAGCTGCGTGGCCAAAATAAAGGAAAATGTTGTCAAATCCCAAAAGCCAAATTGTTTAGTGAATGATGATATTAGCCTGGCTAGATGGCTCAGTGGCTAAGACACTGAACTTGTTGATCAGAAAGGTTGGCAATTTGGCGGTTCGAATCCCTAGTATAGGTCTCCTACATGAGCAGGGGGTTGGACTAAATGACCTCCAAGGGCGCTCCGAACTCTGTTACTGTTAAATATAAATCTGAAGCAAATCTGAAGTCTGGGGTAGTTAAATGTTCTGTAAGTCAAAAGAATACCTTAAACTGATATTGTTACAAAAGGCTTATATAAATATATACAAATGTGTACTAATTTTTATAATACTATTTTCTATATATATAGTTGAAATAAAATTCAGTTCTGTAAAACAAAATGTACACATTTTAAGGAAGAATTTGCCAGATTTCCTTTGTAGCAACCAGGACTTCAAACAGACCCCTAAAAAAGTTCTCAGAACGCGAATGCATGCTGTTGATGTTGAAATATTAAAATTTCAATGTCAACAATTCCAGTGAGCAATCTTATTTTCAAATGAGATCTATATAATGCAGACCAAGGTTCTGGTTTTTACAACAATAATTCTTTCAGTTTGTGTGTAATACATTGTTTTTAAGATAATTGTAATACTAGTGTGAGTTTTGATTATTTGCAGGTAAACCGCTTCAGTAGGGTAGAAGATCGAGCAATTTTTATAACTGACAGACATCTTTATAAGATGGACCCTATAAAGCACTACAAAGTGATGAAAACTATCCCACTGTATAATGTAAGTATTATTCTGTTAGCTTCCTGGATATTTTCTTTGGGATTTATTTTTTATGCATTAAGTTGCTTTAAAAATTTGTGGTTATACAACAAGGAAGTTTCCATTTGTTGTACGTTGTACTGTTTTCTTGCTATATATAATTTCCAGTGGTTGAAGATTTCAGCATGATTTAACAGAATGTGATCATCTTAAAATAACGTTGACAATTCCAACCAGAGAAGTAGATCTTGAAACCCTTATCCAAATTTTGCTTTTAGCTATTGTACCTATTCATGCATTATGATCTCAATATTTTTCATTGTAATCATACGGTATCTACTGACCTTCCCCTGCCATTTCCTATTTTCATAGCAATCCTTTGGTCTGTATTTCTATATTGCTCAGTTTTCCTGCTGTATGTTCACACAGTTGCTTAGTGCAGGATGGTTTATCCCAAGTTAAAAGGTCAGAATTTATTTTAAAGCAAAAACAGTGATATCATCTGCAAGCTGTGTTCCTTCATCTCACAAACAATTCTTTCAAGAGGTGGGTGGGTGCCCTAGGGTGGGAAATACATTTCTCCAATTATAATTTATTGTTGAAGTTTCGCCTGTTTTGGGAATGACTTGTCTTGAATAGCTTTAATTGCTAAAATCATATGCCAAAATCATATTAAAATAGCTTGGTTTTTTTGACACTGTTAAGGGTAAAAATGCTAAGTAGCTGTAAGAGAGAGAGAGAGGGAGGAGAAAGAATAAAAAATATTTATTTTTAAGGTAAGTAGGATGGTCCATTTTCGATTCTTAAAATGTGTACCTTATGATAGGGCCAAAATCTCATTGTTTATGATATTTCTCTTGAAGGTGAAGATACATAAATTAATTTAGTTGCTGTGAGAAACTTCCTAAACAGTTTCTTCCTTCCTAGCAGTTAATTATGGCTTAGAGAGGACCAAGAGAGAAGCGGCTTTCTGTATGCTACATTTACATTCTTACAGTGAAAAGCTTAATGAAATCAACTTACATATTGGCTTTTCAAAATTAGTCAGACTTTTTTTTTCTTTTAGCATATGTTCATTCCTTTAAGGCAGATGTATAAAGTTGATGCTCCATCAAGCTTACTTCCAACCAGTTTATAATTAGTTTATGTATTGGTCTTTCTTATCTATCAATAAGCTTGGCTTCCCCCAAGGAAATCTGGAATTTAAATGTAATGAGAACAAGAATTATATAAGACAAATGAAGGCATTTAAATCACTTAGAATTGGAGACTTCTGGCTGTGTTTCCGGTGGTGTTGAAGGCAAGGACCATGAGCTCTGCGGCCCCGTTCCAAGTTCTGCTCTTTGGAGGGCTCAAAAAGGAGCCATAGCCACATTGAAGGGGTTGTGAAGTAAAGGGGGGCATCTTGCAGGTTGAGAAGAGCTGCATCTCTCCTCCCTGACTTGGAAAATCCCCCTCATCTAAAGATGAAGCACAGCAGCAATCAAAAAGCGCTGTTAAATAGCACTTACCTGCCAGCTGCCTGCAATTACTGCAAGTTCGAATCTCACCAGGCTCAAGGTTGACTCAGCCTTCCATCCTTCCGAGGTAGGTAAATGAGGACCCGGATTGTAGAGGCAATAAACTGACTTTGTATAAAAAAGAACACCGCTTGGAGGGCCCAAAAGCCCTACTAAGCAGGTATATACAAAAGTATGAAGGCTATTGCTTAACGCATTGTAAGCTGCCCTGAGTCTCTGGAGAAGAAATTGAACCAATAAATAAATAAACATGGCTGCCACGAACCTGGGGACAGTCGAAGCAGCTAAGAAAGTGCAGGAGCAAACATATTGAATAATGATTGTTTCTGGGTGAGATGATTCTTCTTCTAGTTAAAAATTGACCCCAGGGGGGGAAAAATCTGTGATAAGAGTGTCCAAAACAATAATTGGTTAAGCTGTGAAAATAAGCACCTCTGAGATCTATGATGAAAAATAAGTCGAGAACACTATCTACTAATGAAAGGAAAAGTGACTCCTAGACTCCTGGAAATTTATAGAGGAGGAAAGGGGTATCTTACATCTGGTGGAGGGCTGTGACCTTTAACTGTTTATTGTCTTTCATTTACCAGAGGTGGAAATAAGAGAGACATTTTATAAAAGAAACTCTGGGAAATTAGAATAAAAGACCAAAACCATAGAGCAGATTCAAAATATTCAGAAAATAGCTTGGATTATTAGAATATGGAGTAAATGTTGGAATTGGCCCGTCTAAATAAATGACTTTGCTTGGAAATAAATGGCTTTTGACTGAAATTAACATCTGCTGGAAAAAAAGGCACCATGGAAATCTGAGAGGAATGTGCCATCTACTAATGATTGGAAATGTAATTTTGAACTGTCCTTGAAATAGATTGAGAGTTTTACTGTTTAATGTACTTATATTGCTATCATGACTGGAATTGGAGGAACAGCGGAAGAAATGAGAGGATTTTTTAATGAGATGACTTTGTTGTTCCAAAGTATCAAAATATCAGTGAATGGTATAGATGAGAAAATGGAAAATATTCTGCAAAGAACAATGAATAAAGACCAAACTGCCCAGGAATTGGTAGAAACAATGGTATGATTGGATGAAATGGACTACTTAAACCAGCAAATTGACTACAAACAAGGAAAAAACAAGGATCAGAAAAACCAGCAAATGAAGCAAGAGCTCAATGATGAGGAAGACCAGACAAATGGCAAGCAAAAGGAGTGGAAAGAACAGATGAAGTGGCAATATCAATAAGTAAATCAAGGATTGGAGCAAAAAATAGGACTGACAAACCAGCTGATAAAGGAAGAAAAATCAAAGAAAATAAAACAGATAAATCAACAATTAGATACACAGAAGACACCTTTGATAAGGAGACTGAGACATGGGCAGGCATTTGGGAGAATTGCCAGCATAAGTTTGTACTGGGAGAAATGCTTAGACTGAACAAGAAAGATAGAGATAAAGATAGAGATAAAGATGAAGATGAAGAGTGTGGGAGGCAAGTTAAAAAATGGATAAAAAATGAAACACTAAAGAGGAGAAGAGTTGATGGATAGAAAGAATTGCCTTTTAAACATTAAGGGAACTTGTTGTAAGCTGATAAGAGGCAGAAATAAAATTAGGGGAAATATTAGAATGTATATTTTAATAGAATAAACAAAAATAATAGAAAGATTAGAGTTTTATAGATGTTAGGCATTTTTTTCCTGCTGTTTAAATAATATTATGAGGATCACCTAAGTTTGATAAATGTGATAATGATTACTAATATTGCTATTTAATTTGGATTAATATGAATGATGCCCAGAATCAACACTGTCTACATACAATATGGATATATATTTAAAATTAAAAATTAAAAAATATAATAAAATATTTAGAATTGCATTTTGGGTGGTTTCGCTTAGCTTCATCTTAAAGCTTAAAATCTCCACTAAACACATAATTTAACAATTGCTGGGATCAGTTTTGCTAATTATAAGAATCCATATTACAACAGATCCAAGTATAACTTGAATAAAAAGCAACTGAGAGGAACAAATGAAGTGATTAGCATATTCAAATAAAATCCCTTTTCTTCCTCCCCAGTTGGTTATGGAAATGTTTTCAATAATGATTGCTATGTATTCTGTGGTATAGCTAGTGTAGTTCCTTAGCATCAATGGGGCACATTTAGCAACAATTTACTCTCAACATGCTGGCCCTATGTGGGTGATTTTGCCCAGTACAGTGTTTTATTCTCTTCTTCTTATATTGAAATATTTTTTAAAAAATAATAAACTACCAACTTCAAGGTTTTAAATTGCTATCCAGTTGAAAAACATCAAGCCAATTACATTTATTTTTTATCCACCCTATTTCATAATATAAATGGTTAATATTGTATATTGTTTGTAGTTTTTATTTTTCTGGAGAAACCCTGGAAATTAGTTTCCTTATAAATTTTGTGATTAATATTCAATTATTGATGTTTATTTCTTCCTCATATAAATCTCATTTTTTAATTTAAAATAATATACAGTGTCTGTACTGAAACTAGCCTTGTTGACCTTCATTTGTCTATCAACCCATGTACACTATCATGGTTTCTAAAGCTTCCTTGTCAACATTGCAATATGCCCATGGGACCTGTTGCCATAGTAGGGATCAGCTGATGTCTCGTTCTCCTGCAGCTTGTTTTCTATCTTAGGAAGCTATACCTATCACTTCCAACCTTTTAAAAAAGGAATATCTAATTACTTTATTAAATATTTGAATTTATATTTTTATTATGTTATATATTTATAACCTACTATATTAATATTTAGATAAATTATAATGCTAAAAATAAGTTTGTATACCTGATAGACTAGCTTTACTTTATCCAATTTTAAAAATTTATGATGTATTTTTTGGATTTTATATTTTTTTAATAATATTATTAAGACTGAATATTTGGAATTATATTTAATGTTAAACATTTATATTATATTATTATTCTGAAAATTTATGATGCTCAAAATTAGTTTTTATATATTTGTTAGATTTGTTAGATTTGTTAGATTGCTGTAAGTTCTTACAAATGATTTATGGTTATTATATATTCGTATTAAGGGGGTAAAAGAGGGTGTTAGAAGCTTAGATTAATTTTCTTTATTTCTTAATGTTAAATTTATTATATTTTTATCTGGATCTCACCTACTTTTTTGTTTGATGTTGATTGATATATATGATTGGTTATCAAAGGAAGTCAAGGGGGGAGGGATAGGGAGGGAAAGGGAGGGGGTGGTAGTTGGGTGGGGGGAGTGGTGGGGGGAAAGGGGTATAAAAATGGTATTGTAAAACTTTTCCAATAAAAAAAAAAGGAATATCACCAAGTAAAAATATTTATTGGGGTGTCTTTGACTTCTAGAAGTAGAAACAGTTATTTTTGGATGAGGACAATGATTATATTCTTGTTGCAAAATAAACATTCCAAGATGGAGGAAATTTTAAAATACGGAAGAAATATATTCATATGTTTATATTTAGGAAGAGTGTGCTGTATTTAAAAGTTTTCATTCGTTAATGTATAATATACTGTTTTTACTAAAAAGAAAAGTTGTACATAGTATTACTATTGCTTTACACATTTTTTATTAAAATGAGCCAGGATTAATTACTGCAGTCAATCTGGTATATTAAGAATGTGGATTAATGTAAAGTATATCACAAAGCAATAGTCCAGTTGCTTCAGTGTGTCCTTTTAGGGCAAACCACCATTATTCATGCCATCCCCCAACTATTAGAATAAATTTAAATCAATGATAGCATTCCTAGGCTTATGTTACATTAATTACCTTTCTGTTTCAAAATTTACCAAAACAAATTGCAGACTGAGACGGCATTTACCTCTAATGTAAGCCAGAATTCTCCAACAGCACTTCCATTTTCCTCCTCAATCTTATTGTGAGATGATGCAGCCTAAATTGAGGGTTCCTTTAACTGAATATGAAATATTAGCGAACCTTATAAGTAAGATGCTAATGATGTAGTGTACTTGCTTGAATAAATAGGCTTTAAACTGGATTTACATAGTTGTCATTTCTACCTATAAGTATTGCTATTTTTGGTTCTCCTATAATACCAACTTTCTGTTCCACAGAACATGACTTAGTCTTAATTTTCCCATCCAGATCTCTTTACATTCTTTAAGAAATTAATGGTCGGGATAATCTAAATATAGTGGAACATTCTTGTATATGTATACTTTTGTTATTTTTTTAACATTGAAGCTTTTGGAGAAGGTTGAACAGGGATATCAAACTAGCAGCCTGTAAGTCGGATGCATCACATGCAGGCCACGCCCACCCCAGCTCTATGAAGGGGAAAAAGTCACAAAACGTCATGTGAAAGCAATCTGACATGGCAAGTTTGACACCCATGCAGTAGAGCTAATTATCAATCAAGATCTTCTTATTCATGGACTGGGGACAAGATGATAAGGGCAATGACAAAGTGACATGGGAAAATTGATATTGTTGAGACACAATTGTTCCATGGTTAATTGCATATGGGAATGTGGCCTAAGAGAACCGTTGTATAATAGATTGCCTTGAGAGGCAACAAATACTCTAAAAACTCTTGCCTTTAGTCTATAAAGCATTTACTACAGCATAAAACGTTGCTAGCTTTAACATTCTTGTTTCATGCAGCTAACAGGACTGAGTGTCTCTAATGGAAAGGATCAGCTTGTGGTTTTCCATACAAAAGACAACAAAGATCTAATTGTCTGCCTTGTCAGTATGCATTCACTTAATGAGAACAGAATTGGGGAGCTGGTTGGAGTCATGGCAAATCACTTCAAAAGGTAAATATGAATGTACACCTCTAAATCTGAAACAAATATGAAAGTAGTAATTAAGCCAATTGATTGTATAGATAGTCCTTGATTGATAACCATTCATTTAGCAACTGTTACGATGGTGCTGAAATAAATCCATTCCTTGCACTTATAATTCTTGCATCATCCTCATGGTCACATGATTGCAATTCAGGCACTTTGAAACCAGCTCGCATTTATGACTAGTTGCAGTGTTCTGCAGTCACATGACCAGGTTTGCAATCTTTTTTGCCAGTTTACGGCAAAAAAAATGCCATTTCCAATAATGGTTTGCACTTAGAACCTCAGTGTTCACTTAATGAACATTGTAGAAATGGTTGTAAAATTGGTCTGACGACTTATGACCACAACAACTTACAATGAAAATTCTAGTCTTAATTCTTGTCATAACTGGAGGAGTTCCTGTAGTCTTTTTTTCTGTCCTCTATCTACAATTTGATTCTTGGAATTTCCTGTCTTCTTTCTTTTTTTTAATTTGAAAAATTTCTGACTTTGATTCTGCTAATTTGGTTTGTTTTGGCACTATTTGATACCTTCCTATTATTTCATTTCGACCATTGACAAAAATTGGATCTAGGTGGCATGCATTTTTGTAAAACACTGCAAAGGGAACCTGTAAACATGACTGCTAATAACTGTCCTGCATCAGTACAATTTCTTTTGCGACAAGCAATGTGTTCTGCTGTGCTGTACTATATTCTCAATAGATTTTTTTTTAGTTAGAACTTACATTTCCTGCTCACCCCCACCAGGTATGTATATTTGAAAAGTATTCAGCTTCTATTTCAGCCAATACTGCAGCAGGGACCTATTTCTTTTACACTTTAGTTTTTTTCCTTAAGTCTGTTTGAAGTACAGATTTAAATTATGACACCATAGATTACTAATAGCTATCATCTTCGTACCTTTAAAAAAGCATGTTTTGGCATTCTTATTGTAATTCTTATAGTTTTGGTACACTTTAATTTTCCTTATTCCATGAAACAATTTTAGTTTTCTGGAAGATAGGCATTATTATGGAGATATAGTGCTGTGAGCTATCAACCCATTACTCCATTTTGCTTGGCCCTGAGAGAGTCTGGTCTAAATGGAAAGAAAGTTCCATTAGTATTACTATTTAAACCAATTTCAGCAAAGAGCCACTGTGTACATAGTGAGCTTCGTTTTGAGGTCTCCTATCCATATTAAGTATTTTGTAAAAAATCTGTCAGCTTCCTAAAAAAGCAATTGCATTGTGCCTTCTATAATTTTTTGCTAATCTTGCATTAAAATAGCCTGTTTCGTATAGTGGTAAAGGTCAGAAGAACGGAACTGACTGCTTAAAGGGTAATAAGATGGAATCAAGCACTAGATTTTTTTCTTCTCTGAGTTATGCATTATTAAATTCAATTAAAAAAATTGAAAATAAAATTTATTTCTAGAAACAATTAATGCATTCACTTTTTTCTGTGGTAATTATTTAGAATTTAGCAAAGAAAGGTAAACATAGGGTGAATAGACAGGAATTAATTATTAAAAGACAGATTATAAATGGGAAAATTAAGCTAGGTTCCTAAATCTTGTACTCCAGTTCCTTTCTTTTTATTGAAAAAGTTTTACAGTACAATTTTTATCCCCCTTTCCCCCCACCAATCCCCCCACCCAGCTACCACTCCCTCCCTTTCCCTCTCCCCTCCCCCCCCTGACTTCCTTTGCTAACCAAACATCAATCATATATATCAATCAACATCAAACAAAGAAATAGGTGAGATCCAGATAAAATATAATAAATTTAACATTAAGTAATAAAAAATTAATCTAAGCTTCTAACACCCTCTTTTACCCCCTTAGTTCAAATATATAGTAACCATAAATCATTTGTAAGAACTTACAGCAGTATAACAAATATAACAAATATAGCAAATATATGAAAACTAATTTTGAACATCATAAATTTTCAGGATAATAGTATAATATAAATATATAACATTAAATATAATTCAGTCTTAATAATGTTATATATATATATATATATATATATATATATATATATATATATATATATATATATATATATAATCCAAATAATACGTCATAAATTTTTAAAATTAGATAAAATAAAGCTAGTCTATCAGGTATATAAACTTATTTTTAGCATTATAATTTATCTAAATATTAATATAATAAGTATAAATATATAACATAGTAACAATATAAATTCAAATATTTAATAAAATAATTATAATAGATATAATTATGAATCAAATACTAGTTGAAACTTCTTAATCTGATATTTATTCCGCACATACTCTACCCATTTCTTCCACTCCCTAACAAAGGCTTCATGGGTCCTGTCTTTTAGGTATGCAGAAATCTTAGCCATTTCTGCAAAATTAACCATCTTCAATATCCATTCTTCTATAGTAGGTACACTATCTTTTTTCCAGTATTGACCAATCAGTAGTCTAGCTGCAGTAATCATATATAAGATCAATCTCATTTCAGTCAGTGAGCAATCCTTAACTATACCCAAGAAAAAAAGCTGAGGAGAAAATTCAAGCTTCTTCTTCAAAACGTTCTGCATAACCCACCAAAGTTTAATCCAAAATGCTTTCAGTTTTCTACATGTCCACCAAATATGAAAATATGTTGCATCCAAACAATCACACCTCCAACATCCAGTTCCTTTCTTAACCCTAACCTCCATCATTCATTTTCATATACAGACATGCAGACATACATGTAGTCCTTGATTTATGACTGGTTGCTTAGCGACCATTCCAAGCTATCTCTGAAAAGCTGCTTATGAATCAGTTTCAAAGTTATAGCAGTTGCAGCACTCCTGTGGTCACCTAAAAACAAAATCCAGGCAGATTTGCTTCTTACAATCTATCACAGGGATGCTGCAGCACCCCCAACCTAACGCCCCCCCCATCCTACACCACCAGATCCCACACTCCTCCCCTCCCCTATCATCAATCACTCACTTTCTATAGATGTCCAGAATTTGCATTGTGGAAGGAGAACAGGCTGCTATACCCCTCAATATTCCTAGACTCTGTGACTCTATCTTGAAAGCAAGTGCCATTTTCGGAGCACCTGCCATGAATTAATACTTAACGTCCACATTTGGGATAGCAGAGATGACAGTTTTTAAGTGAGTTGGTCATGTGGGTGCCTTACTTAAAGACCATCATGACTTGCAACCATAATAAGCAGGTTCCATTAAAATTGTATGATTGTAAAATTGTATCATTAAAAATGAGGCCTGCTTGTCTTTCACTGTTAAACATTCCCATTCCTGAAGATATTTGTATAGAGAGAAGATGAATAAAATACAGGTTGTCCTCAACTTACAACAGTTCTTTTAGTGACTGTTCGAAGTTACACCATCACCGAAAAAAGTGACTTATGACAATTTTTCATGCTCACAACCATTTTGGGCTTGACAACTGATTCATATTTATGACAGTTGCAATGTCTTGCGGTCATGCAATCCACTTTAGTGACCTTCTGTCAAGCAAAGTAAGTGTGGGAAGCCAGATTCACTTAACAACCATTGTTACGAGTTTAACAAGTGGAGTGGTTCACTTAACAACTGTGGCAAGAAAGTTCATAAAATGGGGCAAATTTTACTTAACAAATGTTTCACTTAACAACATATATTTTGGGTTCAATTGTGGTTGTAACTCAAGAATTACCTGTAATACTATAGTATGCTTTTCTGCTTTCTCCCCACATCATCTCAATGTGAGATATTGAGTTATTTGTAAAAAATAATAAAGATGGTATACAAATAAATAAAACAAAACAAATTCAAATCTGAGATCTGGTTGTGGTTCCTCCTAGCCTTATTGCCTAGTTGATTGTTTATAGGAATTATTGATATCATGCTGATTACTGAGTAAGTTTTTCTCTGTGCCAGAAGGTACAATACTGCATGATTTTTTTTTAAAAAAAACTATTCATACGTATATATACACACACACACACATATACACACACAAACACACACATACACTTGTTAGTCTCAGGATAAATATATATAAAGTACAAAAAATGAGAAAAAATTGTAAACTAAAGAAATCAAACACAAGAAAAAAAAAGGGAAAAAAAGAAGAAAACCTAACCAAATCTGATTTATATCCGCACAGTTCTTAGTACTACTTCATAATGTCTGTCTTTGCACTGAATAGTACAGTATAACTCCACAGTATAACTTCATATGGTAGTACTCTTCGTAACATGATTCTTTTCAATCGGTTACAAAAAGTTTCAGCATAATTTTCTTGAAGCCTGCTTTCCATTCATTCATTGGGAGATTAATTAATAGACTATTTTTTTCCACGTGGAACTTGCAGGTGTTCTTTTCTGCAGTTTTCTTCCATGTCCATTTTTCTGCTTTTAACACTAACAATAACTATTCTGTCTTGCATTCAAAACCTTTCATCATTCACAGATCCTTCATTAATTCTCTCAGTCTTTCGTCACAGTCAAGTACTGCTTTTAGATTCATCTTTGGCCATATTGAAACTAGCTAACCTTTTTCTAACCAGATGCCAAGCAATAATCATTTTCATTCTTCCTTGGCTGAATCACTTTTTCTATATGCTGTCATTTTATTTTCACCTGTCCATTCTACTTAACTAATAGAATGACTTGCATTCATTCAGAATACAACTTTTCTTGTCCTAAGTAGTTAGCACATTAGTATCAGTATGCCTCAACTAAAATCTGAATTTTACTGCAGGTGCACTTACGTTATACTATTAAAGGAAAGAACACTCATCTAAAATAACCTGAAAGCCAGCTTACATTACCCAATATCACACATCACGTATATGAAGTGAACTGACACATTTAGGATACAGAAAGGAAGAAAGATACCGTGATCTAAGTACCCAGATGCCCTATTTAACCAATGATCAAGCTTGATGTTGAGATGAGCTTGAATGTGTTATGATGGAGAGGGGGTGCAGAGGGAGGAAAACTGTCATCACTGCAAACAGTGTCCTTCCCATTTTAAATGTGCACAGACAAGCTGTTTGACTGAATGGTAAAAGTGTATTTGCAGTATAAAGAATTCTGTGCAATGAAGATGCCCTTTAAAGAAGATGAAAATTTTGCTCCCATCTTATCCAAAATGACAGTGGGCAGCTTTCAATTCAATAAAACCATAAATATAAAAACATCAAAATTAATAAGAGAATTAGATAAAATTAAGAACCAAGGGCACAAGCAGTACGGAGATAGGATTGTCTCGGTTACTCCACCAGTCACCTCCAGGATAAAGTGCCCCTATTGGAGCCCCAGGCAACTGGCAACGCCAAGTTTTCTTGGCTGGAAGATCAAAAGGGTGGGAGTACATCTCACCTCTGATAGCAATATATTCCAAAGAGCAGGGCCATGGCAGGTAAAGCTCTTTTCCTAGACTTTGCCAGCTGAATTTCATTGACCAAGAGGATCCCAGCATGCCAAAGCAATTGGGATGGGCCAATCCCATTGAATCAAGACTGTTCCTCAAATAGAATTTAGTTATACATGTAATCATTAACTGTCCTTTCTCACATATTAGACAGCCAAACTATCTGCAAAGGGATCTCTCCTACTGATCTTAATAATTGGGTACATTCATATTGGGAGAGGCACTCCTCCTCAAGAATTATAGCTTTAAAAGAAAAATCACAAGTGAATGATTCCATTATCGTTATCATCTCTTAGAAATGGGAAATGTAATAGGATATCTGCAATTGCTGGGAGGAGGCAGTATTTTGTGGAATGTGAAACAGAAGATGGCATATAGGGACAACTGTGACAAATTGTCCTCAAATGTTTTGTATGAGAAGAGCAGGCAGGACTGGGAGACAGAGTTAAGCACATCATCAGCATAGTCATTACATTCCCACAAATGGTACAAGCTCAACCTTGAATTCCATTGACCCTTTTTCTACTGCCAATTTAGTATTGAATGTTAATTGACTAGATTTTTGTGTATAGAATTAAGCAATAAACCTTTTGAACTGAAATTTACTGTATGATTTTAATTCTTTGCACCTGACATATTTAGAATTGTGTCCAAGACTAGTAGGAGCATAATTTAAATGGAGAAGATATATATGAAGAAACTCATTCTGATATATTTTCTTCCCTGTTGAAATAATACACCTATTATTCTTGCTGCTGCCCTGTTATTGAGAAAATATTTAGCTTAATATTCTAAATATATATAAATATCTTGTGAATTGTATCTGAATATCTTATTTGATGTGATCTTTCTGATAAGATAAAGTCATTTCATATAAATAACACCAAAATGCAAAAAATGTGCATTTTTTGTTTTTCCAATGTTTGTGTCTAAAATTGAAATATATTTTAATAACTGTTGTATCAGATATCAACAATGCAAAGTGCAAAATTAGCATTCCAGTTCTGTATATCTTTTCAATCTTTTTTTTTCCGAATTGTTTCCTATTTTATTTAGTTTGTAAACCAGGTGATAGATTTGAGATTACTCGTTTTAATGTTGTGCCCCTGAATCATTAAAACTCAAAAACAGTGACAAATTAGTTCGTTATTTATAGCAAACTAATTATAAATAACTAACTAATTAACCTTTTTAAGTGAGGGGTTGTATTGTGGTCTTGAATTATAATTAATGTATTATACAATACTAAACTATGATTGCAGTATTTTTATTTTGCTTTGTTTTATAATTTAATTTTATTTATAGCATTGTGGCGTCTATATCTTTATTTCATCTGGTACAAGTAGTCCTTTTTTTTGTAAATATTTTTTTGTTTTTTTCAAACTTAAACATAAAATATAAGTTTCAAGAGCAGAGTCTCGATCCGGTCATAGATGGTTACCACGCTTATATTCCTTTAGCAAGCTCCATTCACAATTTCCCATTACAACTTTTACAAATAAAAATTCAAAACATAAAAGAACAAGTTTTAACATAAATTCTAACATCTTCATCTAAACAAACCCGTTGTATCAATGCAATTTTAATTTCAAATTAACTTGCATTCATTTTTATATCTATATATCAATCCTGTTTATATCTTGTTCTTCTTCACCTTGTATCTTTTACCATCAGTATCAAAATAATTTTTAACAATATTCTAAACTCTTATTCTAATTA
This sequence comes from Coluber constrictor foxii, assembly GCA_038048745.1. Lineage (NCBI taxonomy): Eukaryota > Metazoa > Chordata > Lepidosauria > Squamata > Colubridae > Coluber > Coluber constrictor. The sequence goes on from CM075961.1 coordinate 82,372,216, forward strand.
TTTACCTTACAATTTTATCACCACAAATCTTAATTTCAAATTCAATACAATTCCATTTTATAAAACAAAGTTCTATCTAATTCTTAATCTCTTGACCCTTTTCCTCAAATCTTAATATCTTAAACTTTATCAATTTATCTTTGATTTTACCCCACTTATCATCTATTACACTTTTCATATTACACAGGTTTATCACAAAAACATATTTTATTTAATCTAATTTCCAGCATATTTTCTTCCATACCTCCCTCTATTGTTAGCTGTTTTCCAACATATTCTGTTTGGCTAATTCCTAACATAGTCTCCTCCAGAGCACCAACTATTTTTGGCTAATTTCAGTATAGTCACCTCCAAGCCTACCACCGTTTAGCTGATTTCCAGCATATTATGTTTGGCTGATTTCCAGCATAATCTCCTCCTAAACTCCCTCCATTGTTTGGCTGATTTCCAGTATAATCTCCTTCGACTCTCCTCCTATTTCCAGCATTTTATTGGCTGATTTCCAGCATATTATGTTTGGCTGATTTCCAGCATAGTCTCCTCCAACTTTCCTATATTTGTTTGGCTGATTTCCAGCATTTTAACTAGTTTCCAACGTATTTCCTCCAAGTCTCAAACTCTTATCTAGTTGATATCCATCCCTCTTATTTTAACTTTCCATTAGAATATAATTATCTATTTTACGTCTGTTTCCCAACATGCTCTTTCAAATTAATTCTCAATATATTTCATAGTCATCATTTCCAGCATATATTAATTTCGCTAAAATCTGTGTATCTTATAGTTTGTTCAATAAAACCTTATCAAGCATAATCACCAATTTAGCATTTGTTTGCAAGTTAAAATTAAAACATATTACATCAAGCAGTAAGTTTTCTTAAAATTGTCATACATTAATATATCCTCTTCTTTATTGTTTCTAGCCACCTATATATCATCCTCTATTTTAATTGCAATCTCTTATTTTCTATTTTTATTACTCCAGAAACCTTCCTGTTTTTATCCAAAAATCATATATACCTTTAGGCTTTTAAACTTTACATTTCGGTTTAATTACATTTAAATTTATCTACTTTATTGCCTCCTATTCTTCCTTTTCCTATCTGTCCATAAATGTTCCATTTCAAAGTTCATTTGTTCAGATTAAAAAATTCTGTATGTCCCTTTAATGCTTTTATAATGTCTGTTCCATGTGTGATGCATCAACTTCCTGTCTTTTGTTCCTGCGCCACACCTAATATTTTTTTTTTTTGCTAAGCTTGTTAATTTTCATTGTCAAATGTCCAAAATATTCCTTCTTTCTTCTTGAAATCATCTGGGACAGAATAGGAATCTCCAAAGTCCATAGATCTAATGTTAATTTCAAAGTAATCCAAGGTAAAAAGCCATTTAAAATGTTTCTTTTCCAAACGGAAAGAGAAATCTCTTTAATCCACTCTCCTACTTAGTCACCGCAGACTCCATGGCAATTATGTAGCCATCCATCTGTCTTTCTTCGTTAGCTTCGTTAGCTTTCAAAAGTGTAAACTCCCAAAGAGACATTTTTCCAATCCACTCCAAATAAAAGCAAAGTCAATTTTCTAAGTTATTCAAAGCCAGTTCTTACAAGCCAAATTTACTAATGCAAAGTCTGTTTCGGGTCTTTATTTCCATTTTTTTTTCCTTTCAATCTTCAAGCCCCACAGATCTGTAGCTGCTGTTTAAAATCTGGAGTCTTTTTTTTTTTTAAATCCAAATAAACATGTTGTTTTGCCTGGATTGGTGTCACTCACCCAGCTTCAAGATACTTGCTCTTTCTTCTTCTTCCCTCCTGCCCGATCTTGTGTCCCAGTCTGTCACGGCTTTGTGGCAGCTGCCATGGCTGCCTACCTCCACCGCCGACCTCGAGGATTCCCTTTGGCCTCTGAGGAATTTGCCTGTTCCTCTTGGCACACCAAGGCGTTCCTCTTCACCCCCCCATCCCTGCAAGATGAGGGTCAGTCCAAAGACCGGTCGGGCAGTGGTTTGTCAGTCGAGGTTTTCATGGGCTCGTAAGAGCCCACTATTTCCCTGATGTGGCACCGCGACTCCAGACTGGAAGTAGTCCTTGACTTACAAGAGTTTGCTTAGTGATCTTTTGAAGTTACAACAGCACTGAAAAAAGTGACTTGTGATCATTTTTTACACTTATGACCATCGCAGCATCCCCATTGTCATGTGATTTACATTCAGATCAGGGGTGAAATCTAAAATTTGTTACTACCATTTCTGTGGGCATGCCTTGGGGGGGTAATGTGACTGGGTGGGCATGGCCAACTTTTTTGTTTTACTTTTAAAGACATTTTTTCTACAACCTTAAGAGATTGCAGAAAAAAATGCTTTTAGAAGCTTCTGACGATCAGGCAAGTCAGCTGGGATCGCCGGAAGCTTTTAAAGGCATTTTTTTTCCTACAACCTCTTCGGCTAAAAAGGTTGCAGAAAAAATGCTTTTAGAAGCTTCTGATGATCAGGCAAGTCAGCTGGAATTGCTAGAGGCTTTTAAAGGTATTTTTTTCATACATCCTCTTTGGCTGAAAAGGTTGTAGAAAAAAATGCTTTGAAAAGCCTCTGACGATCCCAGCTGAGCCGCATGATCATCAGAGGCTTTTTTTTTTTACTTTTAAAAGCATTTTTTCAGCCAAAGAGGTTGTAGAAAAAATGCTTTTAGAAGTAAAAAAAAAGCCTCTGATGACCACGTGGCTCAGCTGGGCATGGGGGGGGGCAGAGATTTTGCTACAGGTTCTCCAAACCACCCGCTGCCATCGCTACCAGATCAGGTGATCTGGTACGAACCAGAAGCATTTCACCCCTGATTCAGATGTTTGGTTAATGGTTCATATTTATGACGTTGCAGGTTGCAGTGTCCCAGGATCATGTGATCACCTTTTGCGATTTTCTGACAAGCAAAGTCAATGGGGAAGCCAGATTCCACTTAACAATTGTGTTACTAATTTAACAACTGCAGTGATTCACTTAACAACTATGGCAAGAAAAGTCGTAAAATGAGACAAAATTCACATAACAAATTGTGAATTTTGGGCTAAATTGTGGTTGTAAACTGAGGATTACCTGTATAACAGATTACAGCATTAGCGCATAAAATTCACAAAAACAGCATATAAAATGTGCATCAGAATATAATCATCAGTATCTGAATCACTTTTAAAATGCACAATGTAAATGATGAATAAAATTATGTATGAGCAGTTATTAGAGTTGCTAAGACCTTGGCCGAATATCTAGGACATTTAGCCATTGGACACCAGTGCCTTTGAAATGATGTAATTCTTGCAGGGACCTGGGAATCTTCTGATGGGTCATTCCATTGCAATATGATGTAAAGCTTGTGAGACTTTCCCACAATCAGAATTATTGTTAACAACCAGCCTCCATTTGTAATTGACACCTGCCATGCCCATTCCAGGTGCCATGCTGCCTCAATATCAGTGTCGTCTTTGACTAATTGCTGTCCAGGTTTCTAAAACAGGTTCTAAAATTTGAGCCTGAGTATTTGATTGTCACAGTCCTTGTGTATAGTTAATAATCAATTTGCCTCACATTTTTGCCACTTCCTTTTTAAGGTTGATTGTCTTCTAAGGCATGGGGGTGTTATGTTAGACAGAAGTATACTACAAGAGAATCTATATCTAAAAAGCAGTGAAATAATTAGTTAATTAAAGAACAAAAGCAGTATGCATGTGATTACATTTTTCTTTTTGATCCTTACATTTTCTCTTTTTTATTTCTGCCTTATATCTATTCTTACTTAAACTTTTTTGTTGTATGTTTAAAAGTGACTTTTTAAATTTATGAATGGAAAAAATATTTAAATTGTTTTTGCAGACTTGAAGGAGATTGGGAAGAAAATCATCATACAAAAACAGTTTCATATAGGATTTATTTATAGGAGCCTTGGTGGTGCAGTGGACTAAAGCGCTGTTAAGTAGCACTTAGCTGCCAGCTGCCTGCAATTACTGCAAGTTTAAATCTCACCAGGCTCAAGGTTGACTCAGCCTTCCATCCTTCCGAAGTAGGTAAAATGAGAACCCGGATTATGGGGACAATAAACTGACTTTGTATAAAAAAAGAACACCGGTTAGGAGGGGCCAAAAGCCCTACTAAGCAGGTATATACAAAAAGTATGAAGGCTATTGCTTAACGCATTGTAAGCCGCCCTGAGTCTCTGGAGAAGGGCAGCATATAAATCCAGCCAATAAATAAATAAACAATAAATAAATTTATAACAAAATGAAGAAATCATTTGATTTCAAGACAGCCTATTCATTCTGATAAATGCTCTCTTGAAATTAACCTGTTTTCCATTATTATGGAAAAAAGAAAATCCATTCTTAGAAAGATGCAGGAAGAGTGGTAGGAATAAGCAATTTAAATTAAGAGTTGGGAATCATCAGTTTAGGATTGCATACTTTTTCCCTTATTGCTACATCACTGTTTCCCATCTGAACAGGAGTGTAGAGGAGTGTTTATTATCGAAGGGGACTGATGTATAGAACCAGGCTTGATATTTGTCTCAGTCTCAAGTGTAGCCGAAACAGCTTCTGTGTCCATCTGATAAAGGCCGTCTCTGAGCTAAGGTAAATTTTGAAAGCACTCAGCAGAGGGAGCTGGCGAGATGACCATAAATAATGTTTTAAAAAATACCGTCTTCTTCCAGTTCCTATTTGCCTCCTATGAACTTCATGGAGATGCCCATTTGTTTCCTTGGCAATTGTACATTTCCCCTAATTTCCCTGTAGGAAGCCAGAGCATTCAGACATTTGCAATAATGCCTATGTTCTATGTTCATCCATTATTTTGATAGAACATTTCAGATAACATTGGCTAATAGCTAGTTGACCAAGTCCTCTGAACCTGCATTGCTACAGATTGAGGGTGATGACTATATCCTTGAATGTACTGAAGATTGTTTGTTAAGCACCAGTTGTGGGTTTTACTCTGTTGGGAGTTTTTTTGTTTGTTGTTCGTATTGTAGGTTGCATTGCTTAAGATAGAGCCATATAACAGCCATATAAGTCAGAATGGAAGAAAAATATAGATCTAAAATATTAAATGAAACATATGCTGCATTACCCTTAGAAGCATCTGTCATAGTGATTTGCCATATCTTTTGTTTCACTGCAGCTGCTTAAGAAAACCCACTGTAGCTGAACATTTCAACAACTTCCATATTACAAATATTAAATGTCAATCCTTTACCTCCCTTTTAAGAAGTATCATATTGCTTGGCAACCTTAGACAGAGGCTGGTTTTGTCCTTTCTTTTTTAGCAGAGTTTTAAAGTTCTTAATTCAAACAAGGTTCTGATACTTAAATATACATTGCAGTTTTAATTGTCCTATTGCCTATTTTGGAAAGTTAAACATCTCATTATGCATTGTATAGTGTGCTATCAATATATCTATGCTTTTGAATTCCCACCCAATTTAAGGGTCCCACCTATGAGTTTCATATTCTCAGCATAGAGGTTTGCAAACATAACAGAGAGACAAAATGAAAGTGGGCAACAGTTTTTAAAAATATTTAAATACAAACACGGATTTGCATAGTCAAGATATCTCGTTAATTCAGTCTGATTGAGTAAGTTCTGTTATATTCATTCCTGTCATATTCTAGTGAATATGACAAGAAAAACATACCATGAAATTTGAGATCTGAAACTAATTCTAATTCTGTAACAATGTTTTAAATATAAAACATTGAAGAATTTTTGACATAAAAGCAATAAATACTATATTGTATTTTATACTTAGATATCTCAAATGAGGATGCAAATGTTATATAAAAATGAGAAACAAGGAATTTTTTTAAATGAAGCTGACTACAAGGGTTATCTTGCTCACTTCCATGGTTGATCTCCTTTATTTTATGTTGTATAAATGAAATCATAGTGTTGATAAGATCATACCTAGAATATCGGGTCCCGTTCTGGCACACATTTTAGGAAGGATTTTGTTGAACTGGAGCGTGTTCAGAGAACAGCAGTTAAAATTGTAAGGGGTCTACAAAGAAAATTCTATGAGCCATTGAAGATGTTTAGTCTGAAGAATACTGTAGATTAACATGATAGTTGCCTTCATGTACCTGAAAGGTTGCCATATAGAAGATAAGGCAAAAATTGGTAAGAAATAAGGGGATAAAATTATAAGGAAGTAGAGTTTGGTTTGGTTATGCACTAGGAAAATATTCCCAGTGGTAAAGTTGTTCAACAATGGAACGAAATATAACTTTCAATTGGGCAAAATTGGAATGTATAGGGAACAAGTGAACCAAGGTAACTCAAATGAGCTAACATACACAATGCTGGGGCTCATGATACCTGCAGGAAAGAAATTGGGGGAAATTGTGATCATTTCAGTGTGGCCACACCTTTCAACTACACTTTGCATAATTGTGTAGGATGCATGGCATGGGAAGATGAGTGGGGTGTATCCCCACCCTCTTTCCCACCACTCTCCAATACCTGTGCCCAGTCAGCCAGTGGCAAGGTCTGATGAGCAAGCAGCCATTGATTATTTTGGAACGAATGCTGAAATGGAAATTTCTTAACAGTAGTTGGTGGTGAAGGAAAGATGAGGGGACAACTCAGATGCCTGCTGGCAAGGTAAGGCTGGCTGGGAGACACGAGCAGTCAACAGAGTAAGCTCTCTTCCTTCCTGGAGAGGGAATCTTTGGGAACATACTAGAATGGGGTGGAGTTTTCCTCATATTCCACAGCTCCCCTCCACCAACAAAATGGATCTAAGGCAGGCAGGCAGACCCATGGATCAACTGAGGAGGGGGAGGATCAACTGAGGAGGGGGAGGAGAAGGCTTCACCCCATTTTCCTGGGGGTCATAAGGGGAAAGAAAACACCTCTATTTTATTTGAAAAGAAGAATGGCCCAACAGATCACAAGCTGTCTGTAGTTTCTTAAAAAAGGCTAACGCACGCACAGCAACGTGAACCCTCTGCACATGCCCCACCACATGAATCATAGAAGCTGTACTGGTAAGCCAAGTCTTAGATCACCATACTACTAATATGTAAAATGTATGGGCTGAGATGACTAGTGAGACTAGAAGAGGTGGTGTTGAGTGATTGATCCTGAGGATTCAACAAAAGGAAATTAATGAACCAAAATGGCAACATTAGAAATAATGGTTGTGATCTATTGTGTACATTGTGCCTTGTGTACATCGTGCTTTTCTCATTAGCAATCAGAGATATTGTCTAACAAGATTACTCTCACTTGTACTTACATGAATAAGAAGATGATATGTTTGATTTTTCTTATCAAAGTTGTGAAAGTATCAATCATATTCCTCTCTCTTAAAATAAAGAGCAGAAAACTATGGGCCATCTTCCAGAAAATGAAGTTGGTTTGATATTATAATTAAAACTATGAATCAGAATTCCTGCCTAAAATTTGACCTTAATCATAAAGTTCAGTGCTTTAGGCAATGCAAACCGCCAACTGAGATATGAAACTAAGATAGATTTCACCTGTAGAATTGTAAGGATTACAGAGATTGTAAGATATGAAACACTTTGTAATATTAATGTTGTAGTCTTTATTATAACCTCTAGATTGAAAGTAAGTACAATAGGTAGTTCTTAACCAAATATCCTTAAAGTACAAAGCATTCATTTTATTACCGTACTTAAATTATATGCCATCATTCTGTCTCTCTTGTCACTGAAGAGCTACATCTTGAGGAATCTCTCAATATGCTGATCAAGTCCAAATAGCAAAGGCATGTATGAGTTAAGTTTTATTTATTTTTTAATATTAAAAAAACGTCACTCGCATCCCACAGTCTGCCCAAGACATTTTAGTTTATGAGGTAGATTAGCAAATTGTTCCCTCTCTGCTCAGCAGATCTGCTGTTCTTACTTAAGGTCAGTCAGCTTATTTTGACAGAAATTCCTAGAAACATCTCCCACCAGGCCAATTGAAATACGGTAATAATACATTAAATAGTAAATTATCTATTTAACTAGGAAGAGCTAGTCATGCCCTATACTCTGAAGAAAATAAAATACAGTTCAGCAAATGTTTAATAATCTTTAAACTTTTGTGTAATTCCTAGATGTTTACTGAAACCTTATCTACCTCCCTGCATCTAATGAAATAAACTGTTGCCCACAAATGCTTATGTCCCAGTAAAGTTTATTAGTCATGAAGGTGCTACCAGATTTCATGTTTATTTTGTTTCCATAATCTAAAAAAGGCTCTTCTCTCCCATTTTTCCCATCCTCCCGATTTTTGCCTATCCTTAAGTAACTGTTTCATCCACTTCCATTAAGTATTGCCCTCAACAGTAGCATAGATAACATACCTCAGTCTTAAATGGTTTCCTTTGAGGGGAGGTTAGTAGGATTGTAAGTAGAAGGAGGTGGTCCTGAGAAAAAAGGCAGGGACTACGATTCATGTTTAGGCTGCTCTTTGAATGAATAAATTTCTTTTTTTAATGGTGGTGAGCACATGCACTCTTGAAGAAACAACTCTTGTATGGCTTAAAAACACTTCAACTCAAAAGAAGGTCTGATATTAATTGTTACAATTGTTAATTAAGAATTTTGGAAGAACTATTCTCTTATGAAAAAGATACTGGACATACAGCCAACAAAGCATAACTGATAGGACATTGCCTGCAATTATAGGTTTTAAGTTTTAAACTGTACTCCTGTCTGGAAAGATTTAGATCTGAATTTACAATAGTTTAGTAAACTATTGTTTACTAAACTATTGTATTATGAATGAATAAAATGTCATGATAGTCAATATAGTGGAGTTGGGTTTTGTGAGTGAGTGGATTATATTTAAAATTTCCCATTACATACAATAAACTGAATTTTAAAATCAATCCACTCATCACACTAAAATACTGTTTTCTTTTCTTAATTTGTTAGGAATTAAATAGTTCTAGCTATTGAAGAAATTGTATGTTTCAATGGAATTTGCCATTAATTGTAGCTTTAATTTTCTTTAATTTCTCAGTAATCTGAATATTGTTAAACATGAATTTTATGATAACTTTAAGCTTGGGACATAAATGTAACAGTGTTTAAAGAGCTTATATAATTTGAATCTGATAACAAATAATTTAAATAAATTGGCCTGAATAGCCTTTTTAATTTCAGAGACCAGTAAAGTTGACATTTACCTGTTTTCAGATTGTTTGCATTGTGGCAAAGTTTAACATATGGAACATTTATGTGTGTTCCTTCCAGCACTGCCATTTATAAGGCATGTCAAAATGGGCTAGAGTAAGCATTCTGTGTTATTTTGGCATAATTATCCTATTTAAATATCTAAATTCATGTTATTATCTTGGGTGTCCCAAAATATTATCCTGAGGTATTCAGTATGTCTTAGTTCTGTTTTCCACTTTATATCCTGTATTCTTTGTTCTAAGTACTTTCCTGGCTTGTTCATACTTGATGTGTGTTAAGAGAGCTAAAAGTTTGACAAAAAGGCAAAATGAACGTTTCCAATGGGGGGAAAACAGAGGTGTGCTGCTGCTGATTCGGCCTGGTTCAGGTGAATCGGTTGTTACAATTCTGCACAGTTCAGCGAACCAGCAAATTCCACCACTGGCTGGCTCTCAGCTCCATCCCAGCCCACATCTCGCTGTCCGCCCGGATTCTCCACAGCTGCTGGGCCTCGCCTACCTGTGGATGGAGGGGCTGACCAGGGAGCACGAGGCTATGCGGCCCACATTGCCCCACTGCCAGCTGCCCTTGCCTCTCCCTCCCTCGCCCACCAGCCTGCACACGTCAGACGAGAGCAGGCTGCCGCTGTGAGAACTATGTGAGCCCCATGGGCTGGAATGATGGCAGGGAAGGAAGATCCACTCCAGGCTTGCTGCGCTCAGCCGAAGGGCCACCAGAGGGGGACATGGCAAGGCCCCTTTTGGCAAGGCCCCTTTCAGGCCCAGCTTCAGCTTCTGTGAGGTCCAGGTGAGAAGCCTAAGAGACAGTGCCTCCCCGAGGGCCGCCCACTCACCCATCGTCCCACCAGGATGGCCTGGAAGTTGCATGTATGTCCCATTGTCACACACTGGATGTGGGACCTGAGGCAGAGGGGAGGGCAAGTAGGCAGCAGCCCAGAGCAGGGCCCATAAGGCTGCAGAGCCTCACCGTGTCCCCCTCACTACCACCTAAACGGCCCTTTGACTGAGCGCAGCAAGCCCGAAGAAGCCTCCGCAAGATGAGACGCAAGTGCAGGAGCGCTTCCCTCTCGTTCGAAGTGAATCTCCATCCCCGCCATTGCCCTTACCTTCTCAGGCAATGCGAGGAGTGATGGGGAGGGGAGGGTGAAAGGCAAGGCCAGCCAACAGGGAGCCACAGCAGGGGGACAAAAGAGCCGCGTGTGGCTCTGGGGCCGCATGTTGCCGACACCCGTACTGTATGAATAGTGCTAACCTAAATGAGTGAAACTCTTAATTTAAATTGTAATTTAATTAAATTAAGCCATTGCATTTATTTATTTATTTATCTATTTATTTATTCATGTATCTGTAGTTGCCCGTCTCAGTCAGGGACCCTGGGTGGCTTGCAGTTAAAAATATGTAACAATTAAATTAAATTAAATTAAAATAATAAATATCTTAACACAGCCTCCAGTTGAGGCATTGCAACATGGAATCTAAAATAACTTCCTTGAAATTTAATCGTTTGACCATCCAATTTCTAAGGTCCAATATAGGGGTCTTAAAAATGAAGTACTCTAATACATTACTAAGATCTAGTCAAGAATACTTCTTAAAGCTTATATGTACCTTTTTTTTTAATGCTCTTGCAATGTGGAATGTACTTCCTTTAGACCCACCATTTTTAGACAAGGAATCTAAGCACACCTTTTTCTCATAAGGGAGCTACATATAATTTTTTCTCCTCTTTATCTTTATCTTTATAAAGAGGAGAGAAAATTAACATATTTTTATATTTCTTATTTATATAGATCTTACATGGCAACATATTGGAGAGATAGTTTCTTCCATCTTGTACAATTGAATTCCATTAGTATAAGAAGGTTGTAAGTTATCTGTTGCAAGGATCTGGTTATATGATTCCCAAGAACCGGTCATGCACTTCCCTCAGCTCCAGTACTTATTGCTCCAGGAATCTTTGTGCACATTCATAGGCACATAGTCTTGATCTTGATACTCATTCTCTAGTGGAAACATTATGGAATTGACAAAAGTTCCATCTGGCCCAAGCAGCTGTCCTGGCATTTTGTTCTCTGTTTGCTTGGTAAATTACAGACTTCATTGTTCTCTGGCAGACTTTTTACTTTTGCTGCCACTACTTTTGATGGGAAGGAAAGGAAATAAGGACCATCTGCCTAATAACTTTAATCAGAAAATGTTTTTCTCCTTCCCTCAACAAGTTTCTACTTTTCAGAAAAAAACTTGTCAGGGTGCAACAGTAATTTCTGGCTATAGATAGCATCTTAGGAGTCACCAACCCCTGGGCACGGCCTGTAGGGAACCAAGCCACGCAAATGGCTGGAGAGCACATGAGTGCACGAAGCTCCATTTGTGAAAGTGGGATGTACCCAGGTGAAACCACCACCACCACCATAGGTGCTGGTCTTCAAAGCCAGAAAGGTTGTGGACCACTATCTTACATTACATTATATTATATTTGTGTAAGTAGTTGTCTATTAGCTTTGTTATGTCTGTATGGTTGATTTTTAACATTCTAGCAAATAATAATCTTTGCTAATGAATAATCTTTCAGATAGGAAATTAAGGTACTACAACACACCAGAATGTAATTGTGTTCCCCTGTAAATCAAACAGCTGCCATTCTGTGTTGATGGCGTTCTTTCAAATTATTGTTAACAATATTCTCTGCTTTTAAAATATAAATTCTGTCTTGGTTATTATGTTTATTTAAATTAATATTCAGTTTTCCATTTTTAAAACACGGGTGCTTCACAAATTAAAACTTTAAAACTTTAAAATTAGTGATTGTTGTTGTTGTTTGTTGAGAAGTTGGGTCTGACCCGTCGCAACCCCATGGACAATGTTCCTCCAGGCCTTCCTGTCCTCTACCATCCTCTGGAGTCCATTTAAGCTCACGCCTACAAAATGAGTGATTGCATGCCCTTAAAAAAGTATAATGTATCAAGATCCTCAGCAATCCCTGTTTTTTAAAGGAAATTTGAATTTGATACCAAATTTGATATGATCAGTAGCTACAAAATTGATACATATATATATATATATATATATATATATATATTTCTTCTGCAGCATGAATTCATTATTAAGAGTAGGCAACAGTCTAGTTTTGCCATAAACAAACCCAGTTGTTCCTGTTGGCTCCTCCCATTTAGAAGAAATTGATTAGGGTATGGTTTATAAACTATAGATTACTCCATCTGATGTTTATCATTTAGGTTATCTAAAGATATTGGGCTGCTCTGAAAGGAATATTTGAAGAAATGGTTCATAGTTCACTTTAGTGTCTTTAAAAAGAAAAGTTCATAGTACAATTTTTGGAAAAAGTCCACTCTTACAAATGTAGAGGACCTTCTTACAATAATTCTTCAGTATAAACAGGATTCAGTGAGGTCCTGCAAGTGTGACCAACATTTCTATTCCCTGACAACTGTATAAGCATACTATACTTGAAAAATAATGGACTAGTTGTTATCCTGCAGATGTTGTTAGGCCTCAATTCCCAGCACAAACTAGAAAGGCTGGTAATGACAGAAGCTGGAAATTGCCACAGCCACAGCCATATCCTGTCTGTCAGAATCTTTCTATTGCTGATTGATTCACCTGGGAGACTTGCAGAAATATATTACTTGATAGATTCAGATCAGAAGAGGACCTTAGATCCCTTAAAAATGTAGAACCTTTTTAAAAAGATAAATTACATATATTTCTTTAAAAGCAGAGAGTTATTACTTGAAATTAAAAAAATAGGGTATAATTAAGTAATTGGCTGAAAAATATTTATTCTGATACATGTCATACAAATCTACTATCCAAAGGCCTTTGCTATTTTTTTGTTTCATCATTAGTCTGATGAAGATATGCATTTCTTGGAATTCAACAGGGTTTTTTAAAGTGTTTCAACTTTTGGAACTGTACAAGAAAAGCACTGTCCTATTGCATCTATTATTTTGGTAAATCCAAGGAGGCAAAATGCTTGTTTTCTGTAGTTCTTTTTTCTGCGTGCCTTCATGAGGAACGTGTAATTAAATCAATCTTCTTAAAATCTGCTCAGATTTTACTGTACTACTCAATTTTTCTGTATGAGTAGAGGCAGGAGACACTGTCAGATTATTGATGGTAGTATTTTGCTAACTGACTAGCTGTACTTTTTGCTGATTGACCTGTCAGTTGTTTGACAGCATTCAGTGCAATGTGGCATGGCATATTAAGAGTGTATTATTAAGCAGACTTGTATAGTTAGAGTTGTTAAGTGCTGTGATTACTAAATAAAATACCTATAATTTCTGTACCGATAACATGATTCAATTATTTTCTCTTTAGTTTCCTGGCTTTAGTTTTGGATGAATGTGAAGATAGGAAGCTGCATATTATTAAGCATGAAACCTAACAATGCAGCTTTGGTTTCTTCCTCTTGTAAGAAATATGGTGGATTTTTCTGAAGTATGACAGGTGCTCATCTATCTTCTAGAGGGCTTAAAACCTGCTTTGGTAATAAGATAATCTGTTCTTGTCCTTTCCGGGATTTGAAGGCAGTTAGGACTACTGTGGATAGCTTTAAAACAACAGAGAGGAAAAACTGTTGTGATGTGTGAAAGTATATAAGAGTAGATGTACATTGGAGTCTTCTTTTAGTCCTAAAAATACTGCACAGACAGTATTGCTTTGTCTCCTGCACAGAACAGTATTGCTTTGTCTCCTGGGAAGTTACTTTGAAAAATGTAAAGGAGTGGCTAAAATTCAAGATTGAATATCTTGAATACCTTGCTAAAAATATCTTTTAAGCTTTTTTCCTTCTTATTTATCCTTTCTTATATATATATATTGATGTAGGAAATCCCCTTTCCTCTAGTAGGGAGAGTTTCATTTTAACTGCTTACTAATTTTGAAAGTCAGAAAATCCATGACACATTAATTATTCTATAGGAAAATTGTTTCCTGTATGTTTTGGAAAGATAGAGAGGGACAAGAAATGTCACACTTGTGACCCTTATAGAATTCCTCATTTCAATGAAGTGTTTTTATTAAACATTTCAATGTCTAACATAGGTGCCAAAGATTGACATATCTGAAACTCTCTATGATAAGGAAGTTTTCATAAACTTATACATTAACAATCAGTGAATGGGCCTGCCTAGGCAAGCCTGTTTCCTCTAGTCATGAAGTGGAAATTCCAGATTTTTTTTAACAAATCAGATGACTGTTCAAGAGATGTTGAGTAGTTCTGTGCAAATCCTCCAACCCCCAATTTCATATTCTATTTTTATCCCTAAAGATAAAATCATTATTATCTAACCTCCAGTATTTTATTTACTACATTTATAAATGTCAAGATTCCTAAAAATCAAGCTCCACATGTGGTTTTAAAAGTTGTTACCAGACAGCAAAGAAAGCAATGGGCTAGTTTGCATGAGTTATTTTATTCAAAAACACATCTGTGAGGAATTTTCTGATTGCTGTTGCTGCTTTATATTTCCACTTGGGTTGTAGAAGTGGTGTCCAAAACAAAGCAGTTTAATTTTAGCTATGAAAATCATGTTATTAGCAGAAGCTTAGAGGGAAGTGTAGAAGAGGGTTATCTATGCCTTTGTTATAAGACAATGAGCAGTGCCTGGCAGATTCCCTCTGATGAAAAATCTAGGTTGCAGTTTAACAGAAAGAAGAAACAAAAGTCAGCTCATAGAGCAATTCTACAAAAAAGAGAGAAAAGATATACATTTAATTATATACAGTACAAGAAATGATTGATTAATGTTCCAATCGAATTGCTTTTATCTTACATAAATTTATTATCTTGATTCTCTTACTTCAGTTATTTAGGGATCTTTTCTCTGGATGTATTTCCTACAGTGTACATATTTTCTTTGAATATGATGTGATTTGTATAGATAGACTTGTTAAGTGCTGGGACTACTAAATAAAATGCCTATAATTTCTGGACGGATAACATGATTTGGTTATTTTCTCTTTAGCTTCCTGGCTTTAGTTTTGGATGAATATGAAGATAGGAAGCTGTATCTGGGCAGCTGGCTACATTTGAGTATCATACCATGAAATTAGCAGCAACATATCTCTATGCTACAGTGATAGATCCCTCCTACACATTGAAGTATTCAAACCAATCTTCCTATTTTGAAGATGGCTGTCCCAAAATATCTCTGGTTTAAGTAGAGATAATAGTAGTTGTGAATTAAGCTATAAGTTTGTACAGTAGAGGCAAAGCACTTTGAAGTAGGTATCACCTTCCAATTTGCTCTGGAGATCTGGTTTATTTCTGAGTCTGATCTCAAGTGAAGGACTATTCCCTTCTCAGTTCTTTTTCCTACAGAACATGCAGAGAATTGCACAAGCCGGGAACATCTAAACCCTTAGACCTTCTCTGTTTCATTGTTTTTTTCTTTGCTTTTTCCATGTAATTTGCTGCAGATTCCATAGCCAGCAAGTTGATTAATAGCCTCTCATTCTCTGTGGACACATCAGATTTTACTAGTAACTGAGGTCAAACAAATGTGTGGTCTCCAACGAAGCATCCACACATTATAATAAGACACACTTAGCTGTTCACCTAGATTGGCCAACTTGAGTTATTTAGCATTTCACTCTGTTGATTCATAAGAGGTAGAGGCAACGCCATGGAATGGCTTCTCTATCTGTGAGAACCAGGTTGGGTGGTGGTACAATTAGGTTAGTGACAGATGCCCTGTGGGAACTGACATTAATCTAGCCCTTGTTAATTTCCACTAGAGGAGCAGTACTTCAAAGCAATTAAATGCTGAGCTGGTAACACTGACAAAAGCCATTCAGTTAATTTGTACTTTTTAGCATAATGAGAGTTCCAGAAGGCAGGGGAGGAGGCAATGCCCTTACTGGGGATTGCCACTTCGTCTCATTCTTCTCCTTACTCTATACAGAATAAAGGTTTTGAAAATGAGGGGCAGAGATCCTCCTTGCATTATTGAATGATCATATGTAATTATTAAATTATTATAACAGTGGACATCACCCTGGACACTTTAAAATCCAAGATCCATGGCATAATATTTTGATTAGTCCAACTGAATATTTACAAAATAGTTACAAATTTTCACGTTTTAAGAAGTGTTCATTCAGGCAAGGCAAAAAACAGATTAAAAAATGAAAAATTATGGCTGTGCATGCGATTACGTTGTTAGATATAGTGATGGGAGCCTGGGCATGCACATTGAATGTTATCAGGTACAAATATGATATTGAACTATATCAAGGAATCTTCTGGAGCATACTGGGAGAAAAGTAAGCGAAAAGTAAGCGAGTTTGAAGTTCTGTTTTTAAAAATATAAATTCTAGCTATTTAAACACTCCATGTTTGTAGAAAAGAGGTACTTTTACTGAGTTTGAAATTATAGCAACAAAGAATAGCAAGATCTGAGCCAAAAGGCATGAAAGTTACATATTGAAAGTTTCCCAAATCCTTCCCCCCAGGAACCCAGGCTGAATGTTCAGTCTCCATCCCGTATGGTGTCATGTGGGGCACTTCTTCAGGTATTTTCATCCATCTGGTATTCCATGATGGTTGACCTTGACTGGGTACAAACAACTCCATTCAGCTGCGCAGTAGATCATGAGAGCATCCCTCCCTTTTTATTCACACAGGCCATCGTCACTCCAGCTCATTTCCCCACCCAAATGCCAATCTTTCCCCCGTTACTATGGCAGCCAATAGCAAGCAAGCATCAAAGAGGCTGACATTTGGCCCTCCTGCAGTAGAGGTGTTAGCCCTGGAGAAAAGCACAACAGAAAATAGGCAAGATAGAAACAAAGCAAAATATGACAGCATTTTCATTAATACATTAAGGCTTGTCAGGGTATTTAGTGTGAAACAGTTGTAAGAATTTTGAGGCTCTGACATCTCGAGTGTTCACCCATTCAGATTGAAAGGGAGGAAAATGTTTCCAAGCTACCAAATACTTCACTTTCCCTCTATGTTTCCTGGAATCCAGTATCTCTTTGATCTTGAAATGCTGTTCTCCTTCGATGAGGAGGGGAACAGGAGGGGCAGGTTGGTCTGGTGGAAGAGAGGAGACATGTTCAGGTTTCAGCAAACTAACATGAAACACAGGGTGGATCCTTCTAAGGTTTTTGGTAGATCTAACTGTACCGTGACTGGCTTTACAATCCTTACAATAGGAAAAGGACCTATATACTTGGGTCCCAGTTTCTTTGACTTCTGGGTAATCTGTAAATACTTAGTGGACAAGAAAACCCTATCCCCAACTTGGTAGTCCTTCGGCATAGCTCTTTTCTTGTCAGCCTGTTTCTTAAGGGCTTGATGAGCCTCATCTAATGTCTTATGAGTGACGGACCAAATAAACTGAAGCTGCTTAATCTATTCCACTAGGGAAGGGGTTTGGGGCTTCTGCGGCAGCTCTGAAATAGGTACAAAGTCCTGACCAAAAGTCATTTTGAATGAGGTGAAGCTGGTGCTACTATGGATGGAGTTATTATAAGTGACGCAAAAGGTAGTAAGTTGGCCCAGTTATCTTTCTGATAATTTATGTAAGATCTGAGGTATTGTTCTAGAACCGAGTTAGGACGTTCATAAGCCCCATTAGTTTGAGGGTAGTGGGAGAAGCTTAGGCCTTGAGCGCAGCCTAATAACTTCAGGAACTCCCTCCAGAAGTGGGAGGTGAATTGTACCCCCCTATCCGAAATGATGCATTTGGGAACCCCGTGTAACCTATACACATGTTAAATAAACAATTAAACTAGCGTTTTTGTGGAGGGAATCTTGGAGCAGGATACAAAATGCACTTGCTTGGAAAACATGTCCGTGATGACCCAAATTACCCTATTTCCTCCATTCTCAAGTAGTTCAACTATGAAGTCCATGGATATGTCCTTTCATGGAGCACTAGAGCTAGCAACATTCTGGAGCAGTCCAGCCAGCCTTCCAGGGGGCCTCTTTGCGGAGGTACATGTAGGACAACTAGCGACATAGGCTTCTATGTTCTTTTTCAAAGAGGGCCACCATAACTGCCATTTAACTAAGTGTAAAGTTTTCACGAACTCAAAGTTTCCAGCACCTTTCAAATCATGTATTACTGCATTACTATTGTAATCCAATCCCCTAAGACTGGCAGGGACATATAGTTTTGCACTCACCCATGCTAGGTCATCACAAATGGTGCAATCGTTTGAGTGGGACAAGAACCAGTCATCAGTTTTCAGCGCCCCCTTTACCTGCTCACTTAAATCAATTGGAAAGTCAAGGCCTGCCTTCCCCTGGGCTCTAGTGACCACCAGGTCAGCCAGTTGCTTGGAGGGGATAACTGGGTGGATCACTTCTGGACAAATGCTATTATACTGGGGTAATCAAGATAAAGCATCTGCCATAAAGTTCTTTCCCCCAAGAAGGTACCACAAGGAGAAATTAAAACAATTAAAGTGTTGCATCCAACGGACTTGCTTGGGTGACAATTTCCAGGGTGTTTTTAAGGCCTCTAGGTGGCCTTAAACACCTCAAAATGGTGTTTTGTCCCTTCAGATAAATGCCTCCAGGTTAGCAAGGCCCATCGGACAGCAAATGCTTACTTCTCCCATATTGCCCATCTCCTTTTGGTTTCAATTGATTTCCGGGAAGTGTAGGGACAGGGTTGTAAAGTTCCAGTAACGGTTTTCCACTTGTCTCCTTCTTTAATTCGGATTCTGTAGTAAGCTTCTCTCAAGTCCAGCTTGGTGAAAATCTTTCCTTTGGCTAGATGAGCTAGCTTGTCCTTCATTAGGGATAGTAGATAAACATTTTCTACCCACACGGCATTGAGGCCTTTATAATCGCAAAGACGAAAAGAGCCATATTTTTTTTTGTGAAATAACACCGGAGCGGCCACTCACGGCCTAGCTGGTTGGATGAAGCCCTGATGTAGTTTTTTATCAATAAAGGTTAGCAGTTTATCCAGTTCTCATGGAGTCATTGAGTAGATCTTTGGCTAAGGGAGTTTCACCCCAGAGAGGATTTCTATGCTGCAGTCTGTGAGGCAGTGGGGTGGAAGTACATCTGAAGCCCTCTCGCTGAACACCTCCCTGAGGTCCCAATATTCCTTTGGGATTTTCTCCTCCCCAGCTATGCATCCGCTCACTATTGCTGCCAGCTTCCTTTCAGCCTTGGCTATGCATTGGGGATTTCCTCCCCTGTCCCTGGCTGGGTGGAACGGATGCACAACAGCCCCTTCCTCTCGTTCATGTGAGGATTCCATTTCCAGAGCCAGGGTAATCCAAGCAAGAGGGGTCATTCCATTCCGGGGGCTACAATGAAACTCAAAGTCTCTCAGTGATCCCCCATCCACATCTCTGCTGGTTCCATCACAAAGTGAGCTGCTACCAATCCATCCAACTGGCAAAATGGTTTGAGCACTTTCATTGTCCTCAGTGTCATCCTACTTCCCCACCACCTCTGGGCTAATTAGACACCTTGTGCACCCAGAATCCAAATGGGCTAGCATCTTCCTTTGGGCGCCAGACGAAGGCATCCTTAACTCCACTGGGATGGTCATGGGACTCACATGCTGACTTACCAGGGTGATCGGAGTTCCCAACTCCTCCTGGAACGAACTCAATGACTTCCACACCCTTCTGGGCCGTTTTACGATGTTTTGCTGGTGGCTTTTCGGCTTTCTTCCCTCAGGCTGATGTTGGTTTGGAGCCAAGTACTGCAAAATCTCCATTCCCACTCCATTCCAGGGGAAGGATACTGCAAAATCCCCATTCCCTCCCCACTCCTGGGGAAAGGAAATTGCAAAATCTCCATTCCCACCCCATTCTGGGACCAGCCAGTGGTATTTGCCGGTTCTCTGAACTACTCAAAATTTCTGTTACCAGTTTTCCAGGTCCTGTCAGAACCTGCTGAATTTCACCCCTGAGTTACCCCAGGCGAAAGCTTCTCCAGAATTTCCATTCATCCTATGCCCAATGACCATTTGGCTTGGATCGGTTTCTCCTCAAACTGCAACTCTGACAGCCACTCCATCTCCTCCCGACCACGACAGGACTGGGGGGGGGGGGTCGACCCAGCAGCTCCCATATCCTCTTGATCACTGCCCTGGGTAGACATTCTTTGCTCAGCCCCCATGGTAGATTTGATCTCTGGATTGGTTGATAAAGCAGATCTTGCTTAGTGTTAGGCATGCCTCCCATCCAAAACCCAAGAAAAGAAATCCCCAACTCCATGTTTGTAGAGAAGAGGTACTTTTACTGAGTTTGAAATGATAGCAACAAAAGAAAAACAAGATCTGAGCCAAAAGGCACGAAAGTTACATATTGAAAGTTTCCCCAAACAATTCGGCAAATATCGTGGATTTGTTAAAACAGGGATGGGCCATGCTTGACCGTCTAATTCCCCTTTTTTGCAGTCCTCAGAGTTGTCTTTGATCATGACTATTAAAACTGATTTATATTTCCTGCCCCTTAGAAGTGAAAATGGTGTCCCAAAATGTTAAGCGTTACCCTTGACCTTTAACAAGTGTCTATCTCTGCTTTAGAATAATACTCTTGAAAGCCATAAAGGGAGGGGAGAGGGCTCTGTTTTGATCTGGGTATATTCTTTCTTGATAAGAAATACTTCAGTATTTAAAAAAAGAGACAGCTGTGCCTGGATTACTTGTGCCCATGAAGTAATTTTATCTGTTCTTGAGTGGCATTCTGACCTAGATAATAGATTTTTGCCCTTGTAAGAAAAACAGTTTTGCATATGAAGTGATTAACAATTAATGTTAGAAAAGGATTGTTTTGCTTATGTATTATAATATTTATCCAAACTGGAAGTGGTGATTATAATAGATTATTTCAAAAATAGAATAGCTTCCTGAATAAACTGGCATTGAAGATATAGAAGATGATGTCGCCTATTCCATTTGGTAAAATTTTATGAGTTTTTTATTTTTTTTCCCTGAAACAGTTCAAGTCAATCTGTTCTTTATATTTATTTTTTTTTTTAAAAAAAAATTGAGGAAATGGGTTGTTCAGATTAAAGGCCTTGGTCTTTTTTCAGAGACCAGTACTTCATCTGATATCAATTATTCTTTGTTGTAAAGGGAGCTTTACCTTACTTTAAGTTCATCCCTGAAGTACCGTAGGAAACGAACCATGCTGTTTCATTTATAATGAATTAATTGATAACAAGACCTATAGAAACAGATAATTAAGTGTCTAGACTGGTACACTTAAGGAAGTGTTTGTGTGATTTACATGATGTGCAATAGAAACCGCTGAGCAGCTATGATGTTTAACATTGTGGGTATATAGTATTTCCTCTCTGGGAGCCAGTTGCCAGCTGACATTGATGATGCCACTGACTGAAGAGTCA
This sequence comes from Coluber constrictor foxii, assembly GCA_038048745.1. Classification (NCBI taxonomy): domain Eukaryota; kingdom Metazoa; phylum Chordata; class Lepidosauria; order Squamata; family Colubridae; genus Coluber; species Coluber constrictor. Next base: position 82,393,764 of record CM075961.1, read on the forward strand.
GTGGGTGGTTTCATGCTATCAGGAAAGATGTGTCTTTATAGTAGAATACACATTCATTTCAAGATGGCAGTGGGAAAAGTTTCTATCTGAAACCCTAGATAATACCGTTACATATTAATATCTGCTACAGCATGGCCAAGGGATGCGGTGGCTCAGTGGCTAAGACGCTGAGCTTGTCGAACAGAAAGGTTGGCAATTCGGTGGTTCAAATCCCTAGTGCCGCATAACGGGGTGAGCTCCCATTACTTCTCCCAGCTTCTGCCAACCTAGCAGTTCGAAAGCATGTAAAAGAAAAACAGGGACCACCTTTGGTGAGAAGATAACAGCATTCCATGTGCCTTTGGCATTTAGTCATGCCAGCCAGATGACCACAGAGACATCTTCTGACAGTGCTGGCTCTTCGGCTTTGTAACGGAGATGAGCACTGCCCCTTAGAATTGGGAACAAAAAGGAGTAATCATTACTTAGTCCTCTCTATTTGCATGCTTTGGTTGCATAGCTCATTACTATATTACCTACTTTCCTCCAAACTGATTATGGGTGAGATGTCCTACATCACTTGGAAAATAGGGGATAGTAGAAGTGTGATTGTAATCAATAAATCATAGCCTACATAAGTATTTTTGATAAAGGGAAAGAAGTCCTGGTTCAGAAAATTTTCTAATACTGGAGCATGTGAACTTGAAATCAATAATTAAACCAAAAGCAGTAAGAAATTCTGACTGAATTGCAAAGTAAACTCAGTGCAAAACATTTTTGAAATTTGAGAAGAATGTTCCAGTGCTGTGACATCTGACCCAAATTAAAGCTAGGGCCTTCTGAAGTTCCTTTAGACTATCTTTTAATCATGAAATTATTCTACTCTGATGCTTCTAATGGCTGTGCATAATTCCCAAGCTTTAGCCTTGAGATTCAAAGCACTTATTCTTACAAATGCATTACACATTCTTTGTAATGTACATTTAAATTGCAAGGTGATAGATCCTACCCCATTTCACCTTGGATAGGGATGAAAATATATGGGCTCCATTGGATCTGACAGTACACAATCAAGCTAATTAAGTCAAAGGAATACCTATCTAGTGCCCCATTAGTTTCCTGCACCCATGGAGTATTGACCATTCCCTCAGTGATGCAGAGAGAAGTTACAATAGCAACTTGCCTTCTACTTGATTTAGAGGAAGAAAGGACTTATGGGAGTTACTGTTCTACAAGTTGGATTCCATGTGACTAGGTTCCATGTGACTAGGTTAACATTTAATAATACCGTATTATTGTATTTAATTATTGTAATAGTACAATAATTACATAATGTAATTAATTATAATAATTTTTCTCACAGCATTAGCATCTTTCTGACCTGATGCTTGAAGGCCAATTCCTTAGCCAAGATTTTCACACTACAGAATCATTTGTGCATGCTTTAGGGAAAAATTATTCTATATGTCTGCATCAATCTTTTCCATCAAATGTCCCTGTGTGTGTTGGACTATAAACTTATAATCACAAATGGAGATTGTCAGGGCTGTAGAACAATATACCTGTTGGATTGAGGAAAGCTAAATACTATAAGATTTAAAGAGTCATTGTAAAGTAAAAATTTGGGGGGGGGGGGTTGTTTGTTTTTTTGTTTTGTTTTTTTGTATTTATATAAGTTGACTTTGAAAAGTTTATAAATTTTAGTTAATGAAAGTTCTTATTCCTGGTGATTTGATTCCAGATGGTTCACAAGTAAACAAGATCAAAAGGAATACTATATGAAGGAATAAAAGGCAGCAACTGGGATAGGAGCAAAAACAAACCCACGCTGTTAAAGGAACTGTCAGTTGCTATCCTCAAAGTCTTCCACCAGCAGTTTGACAGGGTGAAATTAAATAAATAAATTTTAAATATCTTGACATTTAACATCCACACACTACCACCACCAACACCAACACCCCTTGTTTGGTGGAAAAAGAAAAACCTTGTCTGGTTTCTTTTCTTACTAAGATCTCAGAAAAGTATTTTTGTTGTTAAAACGGAAAGGTATAGTTGTCTTTAACAGGAACACTTTTTTATGAAGAATCTTTGTATTCCATCTCTACAAACCTATATGCTGAGTTGAATAGGGGATAGCAGAGAGAGAGAAAAACCTTTCAGCAACAGCAGCACCTTGGAAAGAAGTCCCTGTGATTCCTAAGAACATGTGCAGGATCAGCTCATTCCCATCAAACTTGGCCTCACATGTCAATTAAATGTATCTGCTGTCATGTTTAAGAAAGAAAAGGAACATAATAAAGACACTCCTGTATGAATTGTGGAGTGGAACTAGGACATCAGAGTGCCCCAAAACTGCCCTAGATATTTTTGTGGCATTGTTGACTTGACAAAGGGAGAAGTGCTGAACAAAATACTGATTTTTGCTGAGTAGTAATTACTGCCTTTTCTAGGATACACCTTGCCTTTTATAAGTGAAAAGAGATTTGTTTTTCCTCTGGAACTGCAAGCACATTTTACTATATTTTGCTTCTCTGTCGCTGAGAGTAAGCCAGCTCAGGATGCTTCCCAGGATCAAAACAGTTTGACGGAGTATTTTGGAGGCTACTAAATAATTGATGACAGCCAAAAAGCTAAAAGAACAGCAAGATAAAAACTACCAAATTGTATATATTTCACATCCATTTAAAATAATAAAATGTAAGATATATAATAATAACAATATAAGGCAATGAATACAATAATGGTAATTTAAAGTAAAATACAAATAAATGGATGAACATCAAAATTTTCAACTATGGAGAATTGTGTAGGGTGACCGCCACATTGATAAATCCAGAAAGAATCCTTTTCTGGAATAACTCAACTCTCCTGGCCATTCTACGGTAGAAGTTTATTAAAAAAAACTTTGGGACTTAAGTGATCTAGGACTTCTAGTTCCAGAAATATTATATGCCTTATAATTTACCTACAACTATATTACGTTTTTGTTATGTTACTGTTAAAATTGTGTTAACACTACCTGTTGCTTTTAATATACTATTCAAATTGCTTTTCTCCCCTCATTTTTGCTTACAAACATTTTGCTATACAACATTTAACCAAGTTAATACAAATTGTGATCTATGATAATATATCAGGATAGCACATGGCTAAGTATTTATCAGGAATTCATTGACAACTAGAAATTTACCATAAGGTCCTATTGTACTAGCTGAGTACTATATATTATCTCTTTTTCTATGTTAAATGTCTCCAGAGAAGGGGATATCCAAGGACATTTCAAAAATATGACGGAGGAAGTTTCTGAGGAAAGTGATTCAGGTAGTTGAAAAAAGGAAGTACTCTTAGGTTGGTTTATATAAACATGAGAGTGACCTTAGTTCCATCCTGCCCCTCCTACCTGCCCCCTCCCCCAAGTGAGGCAACAGCCTGGACAATGGAAGCTGATTTTCAGTTTTTAACACCACAAAATTACATTATCTGTGGTAAAATGTGCAGATTTCAGTGAGGCGATTGTATAGCATCTTTTAAGTTTGGGAAGATTTTACTGAAGATACTGGTTTGCCTTCTAGAAGCTTCTCATTCTCATTCTTAAAACTTCAAAAGAGGTCAAAAAGGAGGCATTCAAAATGATAGAAGTAATTTGCACCAGTTCTACCTAGCACAAAAGCTGAAAAATGACAATAAAGACGATGCTTTTATGTTTCATATTTCCATCATAACCCTTCTAGTGACCTCACTGTATCACTAGGTGACCTCTGACTCTTCAGAAGATTATGAGGATGAGTTAAAGCCCCGTACCATCAGGAGTCCTGGTCAACAATGATGACATGGAAAATAAATTCTCAGAGAATGTTAGAAAAATACATTTATCAAAGCTTCTTCATTAATGTGGTTGAGGCCTCTACCTCTAGAAATGCCAATAATCTAGCAGAACCAATGACAATTTCTCACACCACCATCTCCACCCCTTGAGGGCTAGATACTTGATCTCTGTTGAAACAAAAATTGAGCTTCTCATTAGTCATCAATTGTGAGTTACTTTTCTTTAGCTGCATAAACTTCCAAAACTGTCTCAGTGGCTACGCCCTCCTGTGTTTGAGGCCGAGTTTGCTTGGTTGTTTTTTACTTCAATTCAGGAAATGATAGCTTAGTGGAAAGTGAAACTTCCAGACTATCAACTTGTATCTGAAAGTTTCAGGTCAACGTGTGGGCGATAAAAACTGTGTGGGTGAGTACTAAAAAAATTTTGCAGAAAACGTCAGCAGGGGATCTATGAAGATCTAAGGATTTGGTATATCAGGATTTCATGAAGTATAAACAATAAATCCCTACATAATTGGATAATGTGAGAAATTTTCTTTTTATTTTGTTTTCTTATTTGGAGACAAAAATGTTTATGAAAAGAGATGAAATCTCTGCAACAGATTTTCTTTAAAACTGTGATTAACTTTTTCTACTGAAATTTAGTAGTACCAAATTGTTTTGCTGTTGATGAAAACCATTTATCACCAAGGTGGTGGATATAATGATTAGAAAAGACTGCTGTGTAAAGATTTTTGTATTTTCATGTTTCATTTTAGTAGTTGAATATAAGTTGTATTTGATAGTATTGTTATTAGGGATAATTAAAATGGCATCAAACATATTTTAAGCTCTCCAAAACCATTCACTGATGGTACAGAATGTAGGAAATGAAGAAGAATCTTAATCCATCATAATATTTGTGTTTTTGCAACTATATTTCCACCATTCCTTCAGGTGCTCAAGGTAGAATATTTCCATTTTTCTATGAAACTGCTCAGTGAGGTAAATTAGGCTGAGAGAGAACATTTGACCAAAAACAATCCATTGAGCTTGTGTGGCTGAGGATGGATGTAAATCTGAATGTCCTTGGTGACAGTTCAACGTCTTAACCTCCATAACTTACAGCTACTCTTCCCCCAAACAAGCTGTATGTTATGGAGGTTAAGATGTTGGACTGTCACCAAGGACATGTAGGTTTATATCCATCCTCAGCCACACAAACTCAATGGACTATTTTTGGCCAAATGCTCTCTCTCAGCATAATTTACCTCACTGAGCACTTCCATAGAAAAATGGAAATATGTGTGTGTTTGTAGGTCTTTGGTTATTCGGGTCTTCTCCCGCGTAAAATTGGAAGTGTCTTGGCGACGTTTCGACGAAGTCTCATTCGTCATCTTCAGGCTGGTGTTCTCGGCTCACGAAGCCAACCACAATTCGCTTTGATAACTCTGTTGCTAAGTGAAACTGTCATTAAGTGAAACATAATACTATCATTTCCTGAATTGAAGTAACAACCACCAAGCAAACTCAACCTTAAACACAGGAGGGCATAGCCACTGACCCTACCAGAATTAGGTTGTAGTTCTGCAGTTGTTAAGTTAATCACTTGCGGTCATTAAGCATGACTGGAAACTTACTGCCAGCCTCTCTGTTGACTTTTTTCATCAGAAGTTAGCTGTGAAACTCACATATGGAGATCATGGGACACTTTGACCTTTGTAAATGCACTTCATAAATGCATGCACTGGTATCATGATCATGTGTCTGTGGGGACGGTGTGACAGCTGTAAATTTGAGGACATAAAGCTACTTTTTCAGCCCCATTGCAACTTTGAATGGTTGCTAACAGGGCAGTTGTTAACCAAGGACTACCAAGGACTACTATCTATACATAAATAAGAAATTGGAAGGGGTGATCTTAATTCCCACATAAGATTTCCATCATTCTTATATGTAAAAAATGACATTATGTAAAACCGAATGCTAGTAAGCTTTAGATATTCAACATGAAATGTTTTACCTTAAGGGACTACCTTAAGGTTGTAAAAAGGAAGTTTTATAATATCTTATTGGTTCACCCCTCTCCCAGGGAAGGAATTGGTAGTAAGGCAGTATGGAAGACAAAATGCAAAGAATGGAGGAAATCAGTTAAAATAATCATAATACATTAATAATTGTTGGTGAAATAGGTATTCTTTGGTAGAAGGACTCTTATGATAGTGGAAGATGCCGCAGTTCAGTGGGGGATGGGGAAGATGTATTGAGCTTGACAATAATTACAGGTCCAGTGCAGAAGGAAGATCTCTAAGCAAGAGTGTAGGTTTCCATAGCAACAACATCAGTAGCTGAATGACTTTCTATCACACTAAGCTGGTGATTTAATGAGTCCATTACTGAATTCCAGTGGAAAACATGAAAGCCTGGATGAAACATTGCTGCTGTAGCTTGTGAGACATTGCTGTGTGTGTGTACATTAGAAGAGAGAGAACCGCATACAAACACTGTAATGTTTGAAACAATCTTCATTGTAGCAGAAGCGAAAGGATAGGTGAGCCACCACACAGTTCTTTACTAAATAGTAACCAATATTATGAGTCTATAATAGCCTATAAGAAAAATTGGATAGGTCCGGCCAGTGGTGGGATTCAGCCAGTTTGCCCCATTTCAGGAGAACCAGTTGTTAACTTTCTGAGCAGTTTAGCAAACTGGTTGTTGGAAGAAATCATTAGGGTAGAGAACCGGTTGTTAAATTACCTGAATCCCACCACTGGGTCCGGCATGGCTAAAACCTTTAAAGGAAAAGGACTTTTAGAGAGGAACACAGAGCTGCTTGGATAACGACTGACCCCCCCCCAACAAAATAGCAATGGCATGGAATGTAAGGTTGAATCAGCCTTGAGCCAGTGGGGATCAAGCTGCCAAACTGCTGGCAGTCAGCAGAAGTAGCCTGAAATCCTGCATTCTAACCACTGCTCCACCACAGCTCTCTCTTCATGTTTTCCAATGGGTGGGAAAATCCCTTTGCATCTCCTACTAGAGTTAGTAACTGTGCAGATGATAGCATCAGGATTAAAAACAAAAATATGGAAAAATACAATAACAAAAATTCGAAGGCCCCTTCTTGGTCTTTTTTATTGACAGTTCAGAAGTATCAATAATAAAGCAATATGTGGGAAGATTTGCTACAGTAATAATCATTAGGAGATTCTTCCATAGTCTCTCCTCTTTGTTGGAGATCTTCTAATCTAATTATTCAAAGTTGGTTCTGGGCCCGTGATGCTGAACCTATGGCGTTCATAGGTTGATGATACGTGAGCTGTCACACCAGTTCATTTCTGCTGTAATGCGTACGTGCCTCCCACCAGCCAGCTGGTTTTCGGGTCTCGCCACAAATGTGTGGTGCGAGGGGGCATGCGGGGGGGGCATACACGCATGCAGGGGAAGGGATGCATGTGTGGGGGCAGTGCATGCATTGCACTTTGGGGGCTTGGGCATGCGCGTGCTTTAGGCACTCAGTCCGGAAAAGCCATCACTGTTCTAGGTGATGAATCTGCTAACCAAAATTAGCAGAATGAGATATATGCAGACATAAGCTTGCAGGAAGGAAGCATTTGACTATAGTGTACAGTATTTGTGTCTGCATGGGTCTGTTAATGGTTATATTATAGGTATTTTTTTCAAATAACTTGATTTTTTTTAAAAATTATAAACATTTCAAATTTTTGTTCTATAAAAATTCTGATTAGCTTCTAAACAAAATTAATAATAAATATTCAGTCTGCCAACAATATATCCCAGTCCAATTCACCAAATTAGAAAATATTGATTTTGGAACCATGATATTCCTTTCACTCAAGTTTTTATAAATATTTAAGACATTATTTCAAATTTTTCAAATATTATTTGGTCTTCTTTTTCAAATCTCATTTGTGATTCCTCTCCTCATTTGCAAATTTCAAATCATCTGCAGTGGCAGAAGGTTCAAATTAGGCTGGCAAAGCACAATTGAAACATCTGGATGTGTTGATATGGATAGTGTTACAACATTTCTTTCTCTGTTATTAACTTACCTTTTTCAATAGAATAAACACTGCTGTTCTTTGAAGTGTAGCCCAGTATTGTGCAGGGAGTGAGTGAGTGAGAGAGAAAAGAACCTCACCAACTCTGACACTAATTACAAAAGTTAACAGTTGGTTTGTTGAATCCTGGTAATCTTCCCTCCATGTCCCTCTGTTGATACAACCTAGGACTGTATTAGCTTTGTTGGCAACTGCAACGTATGGCTGGCTCATATTTAACTGGTGATCCACTAGGATACCTAGATCCCTCTCACAGTTGCTACTCTTGAGCCTGTTACTATGTATTCTATACCTATTCTTTATTTTTTACTAGCTGGTCTGAACAATGTGGAGTTGCTTCCATTTCACATAATAGTGAATCTCTCACAATCACCACCCTTGTCCACCCTCTCATTGGAATATCTTCATTTTGTTGATTCACTTGCAGTTGAAAGTTCTTCCTAATGTTCTGGAGACGTTGAGATAGTAAAATTATGTTCTATTAAAATATTCTCCAGTCTGACTCAACTGTATTAAGGTTCTTTTAGGGGAAAAAAGAGGAAGTGTTTCAGAGAAAAGTAAAAATGGCAGCTCCATTCCATTCTAAAAAAAAGTTATATGCAAAGCAAACGAAGTAAAGAACTGTTTGAAAAACTGCAAATATTTTGTAAATAGTTTTTTTCTAGTTTCTGTTGTGGTCTAGTGATTAATGCACTAGGCTAGAAAACTACTAGTCCTGCCCTAGGCACTAAACCAGCTGAGTTACTTTGGCCAATTACTCTCAATCCAAGCAGGCCATTTTTGAAATCTTGCCAAGAAAACTGCAGAGATTTATCCAGGAAGTTGACAAGTTGAATTGAAGGCATACATATACATTCTTTTGTTCAGCACTGTTGCTTGAAAATGCTTTACTTCCAGCAAGAAATATAAAGGAAATGTAACATATTTCAGTATAGAATAATATTATAGTATTAATAATTCAGTATATGTACACCAGTGTGTATACAAAAATATAGGTATCTGTCTATAATTAAAAAGATGAAAGCAATTTTCATTTTGCTTATCTTCAGTGAAATATTTTTTCATGTTGTTTTTCAGTGTTCTTCATGCAAATGAGCTTGGTTCCTAATATTGTATTGCTGCTTGCTTGATATCTCTATTCTAAAATTAATTTAAACATCATGGATCCTGGAAAAGGAACCAAGCCTTCCTGATTAGCGTTCAATAGGTTTTAAGGAAAACATGATCTATTTTCTGATAATAGTTATAAAGTCTTATATGCATGGTACTGGACTGGAGGAAAAATATAGAGGTAGTTGTTAAATTATCTATATCAAGTGGATCTAGGTGAAGCTTTGAAGAATAGATTCTGTATGTATAACTTGATGCCTTTCATTGCAAGTTGCAGTTGCTGCTATGTGTAGATAAATTCTTAGAAGGTTTGAAATTTGGACAGATTCATTGTGTGGAATTCTGCTTCACCTTATTGAGTTGAATATATTACTAAGTCACAGAACTTTGGTGCTTATAAAGTAGGACAGCTCTTCCCTCCATTACTTTATTGCAATAATTATTGCTACAAAGCAGAATATGTACATTACAGGAAGTTACATGTATTTGTTCGGTTATTTTCACTTTACAAAATATGGTTTTGTGGGTTGCGGTTCAGATAAGGTACCCATTGCAACTTGCAGTATTGTAAACAGGTTGATAGTCTTTATGACTACATAAATTTTCTATAATTTATTTTGTATACATTGTGAAATGTTGTATTTTTGTGTTTTCATTCTCCCTCTCCCCAACAGATAATGTATATATTTTATTATATACATACCGTATATATATTCAGATATGAGGGGGGAAATAGAACATCAAAGTTAATTTTCTTTGTTTGGAAAATTGCAAAACTCCTGTTTATAGAAATGGTTTTTTATGATAAAGCTTTTTCAGTTTGTGGTCTAAGTATTTGAGCCAAGATAGCTTGAGGTAGGGCTGCAGTATCATAGTTCGCTCCTATATTAAAGGATATAACTTTTATCTTTATTCTTGAATTGATTTATTGTCATAGTCTCATGGTAGCTTATAATATTATGCCATATCTAAACTTTTCCTGCTACTTAGAATGAGTTCTATTATTTTGCTAAGTGAGGAATTCAAACATCTGCCTTCTAAACTTGTCATGATTTATAACAGGAAGACTATGATATCTAGTTCAGCAGGCCAGTCGTTTTCTCTTTGTCCTAGGAAGAAGGCAATGACAAACTATTGCTGAAAAAGTTACCAAGAAAATTGCAGAAAGTTGTCCAGGCAATCACCAGAAATCAAAGGTGCAAAAACAAACAAACAAATGATTATATGAAGCAATACTGAAAAGAGACAGCAAAATTCTCTTGTTTGTACCTTAGACATAGGATTCCAAATACAGTGTAAAATTAAAATAAAGCACATTTGAATGTTTGCTTTGCATGTAGAAAGTCCCTTATCTTGCAGTTAGCCATCATAGGGAACACAGAAAATATTAAATTATGCCAGATGGCTAGAACAAAAAGTTTTTTCTTTTTTTCACCCCAAGTGTTATCATTTTGCTGGTGCTTAATAAATAAACCACCAAGTAATGTTAATCTCAGAAAGAGAAGAGAACAATATCATACTGTATTTTTCAGCTGTTCTGCCTGAGTTGGACAACAGCAGATGTCTATTATCTAAACCTTCTTTGAGGTATTTTAAATGCAATACAACTGGCTTCTCCACCCCATCTTGGGGGCTGGGATTTCCAGCTGGGAAATTAAGTATTTATTCTGATGGAATGGTGTATCTAAATTGGGAAATGGATATCTCACTGGAATCTGTAGGAAAATCCTTATAAAATGGCTTTTCTGCTTTCTTGGGAGGAGCTGCTTAGGGGGAAATGTATTTTGCTCCATCCAGAACACTGTTTTTTTCTTCTGTTTATAAAGACAAAAATATTCCCAGATTTAATCAAAGTTTCCCTGTTACTCCAAAGTGGATTGAATATATTCTGTTTAACAGCCTTAAAAATATAATTTTGAATCTTCCCAGGTTCAAAAAAATAATTCTTTTCATGTACCTGGTTTTAAAATATTAAAATTATGTGTTTTCTTAATGTTCCTGACATATATGGTTTTATTTCTAGGAATTACCTTGGATATTTCTGTTACTATTAGCCAAGTGTTATATAACCTACCATTATCTTTTCCCTTTGAAAGTTGAGACATATGGCAACATCATGCTATTAGTCATCTTGAAAACATATTTTATGATCCAAATCTCTATTCTTCCCCAAAATGTTTATTGGATAGCAATTACTGTTAAAAACTATTTTAATAATAATTATAATATAAATCAAGTACAAAGCCTTAGGTCATCACTGATAATACATAGTTTGTAATACTTACTATTATGTATTAAAAATTTTATTAGAAGCTACAGGTGATTATAATCAAAATTTGCACCTAGGAATTCACTGTAGATCTTTGAGCTAGTTACAGAAGCCTCCTAGTATCACTTACTCATAATGGTCGCAATTCCTCTGTTCCTGCTTCCCTTGTTAGTATTTTACCCTTCTATGCTTACTCATAGAACAAGCACACTATCTAAAAGGATTTTTTCCCTCTCAATGACTGTAAATATTATTATTTGTTTTTTATTTTATTTAGTTTCAGTGGTGGGGGAACGCAGAGTGGTTTCTTTGGTTCCAAAATAAATTCCAGAAGTGTCGATCCATCAAAGTAACTGAGGATATACATCATAGCTAAGTTATGTTCTATTGATATCATGGGATCAGTAACGGTTAAGTCCAGATCTAACATATTATATAATGCATTCAATGTAAGAGGTTCTGGGACTAAGCTACAAGTCTGGTCAAATTTCACCTGATCCATAAACTTTCTGGATAACTTAAAAAGTATCAATCTCTCAGACTCAAAGCTGTGATCCTTTAATTGGCCTAATTCAAATAATATTTCCCTTAAATGAAATTAAATCCAAGGTGACCGGCATATCCTAAAGTAATGATGAAATTTCAGTCATAAGTCATTGCAGTTGTAAATCAAAGCGTCATGTTACCAGACTCCATATTTTGACCATTTTTATGGTGTTTGTTAAGCAAATCACCCAGTTAAGTGAATCCACTCTCCTAAATGGGTGGGATTTTTTATTTTTTATTTGTTTATTTTTTATTTATTTATTTATGTATTTATTTATTTATTTTGGTAACTGGGAAAATAGGTCACAAATTGCAATCATATGAGGGCGGAATTGTGAAAACAGTTGTAAATGTAAGATAGTTACCACGGAACCAAACTGTGATCATATAACCATGGGGGTGACATTTTGTGGTGGCTGAAAGTGTTTTATGGCCTATAATGCACTTTTTCTGAGACAATCATAATTCCATATTGTGAAACTAATGGTCATGAGTCAGGGACTACCTGTACTTAACACAAATCAGTGTTTGAATTCAAATCAATCAGAGATTTTTATCATTCCTCCATTTCTGCTTCCCTAGAGTTCTGCCTCTAAGATTACATCAAATTTGTATACAGACAAATGGTGTAACAATCCCTAACTCTAATAATTTGGGAGTGCTTCTGGAATCAGTCATTCTTTTATATTGTGTTAGTAGTGCCAGGGTGATTTTTTTCATAGCTTAGGTCAGTAAATCAGCTGTAGACATTTTTGAAAAAGACATTTCTAACCACATCATAAATGCTTTTTGCCATCCAGGAGTATGGCCACATTGTGTGTAGGTCTGCCTCCAAAATGTGGGAGTGGGGGGAGGGGGAGAGAGTGAGCTGTTGTCAAGAATATAGTATTTGTTATCTTTATTTGGAGGGCTAGGCTTGCCTTAATTATAACTCTCAAAAAATTTTCCATTCTGTTCTCTGGAAGCTTGGTATCTCATTTATTTATTTATTTATTTTATTTATGTGATTTATATGCTGCCATTCTCCCGAGGACTCAGGGCGGCTTACAAAAACAATCATAAATTGTTTTATCATCACAGTCTAGAAGTTAATTTGCATGTTAATACTGAAGTGGATTTTACTTATTGCCTGTTATTCTTCAATGTACAATTGAGCAAAAGTCCTAAAATTTGATCAGAAGGAAAAAGAAAGAGATATCCACAAACTGATAGCATATCAATACTAGTAATAGAATTGAACATGACAAAAGAATGGAGTGTGTTTCTTTGTAAAACATTTATACCCTGCTTTTCTATTTCAAATTATTTAATACTTGAGCATAATGGATTGTGTGACATGCATTCTAATGTAGTAAACTGATTTTTAAAAAATACAGATAGTCTTCAACTTAAGACTACTATTGAGAAGAAAATTTATGTTGTTAAGCAAGACAATTTTTAGTGAGTTTTGTCCATTTTATGACTTTTCCTGCAACTGGTGTTAAGTGTTAGATTACTAGCACAGTTGTTAAGTGAATCTGATTTCCCCATTGACTTTGCTTGTCATAAAGTTGCAAGTGGCAATCAATCACATGACTGCAGGACAGTGAAACTGTCATAAATACATGCCAGTTGTCATTTTGATCACATGACTATGGGGATGTTGCAACAGTTACAAGTAAAAAACAATCATACAGCGTTTTTTCAGTCCTGTTATAATTTCAAATGGTCATTAAAAGAATGGTTGTAACTTGAGGACTACTTGTACTCCAGCATTACAGTAACATAAATTACAATATTATACTGAAGAATGATCATACCAAAATACCTAAATCATCACTTACTTTGAGGGAATCCCTGGTAGATTTGCTTTTTAAAGTGTAAACTATCCAAAATTATTTGGAGACATGCAACTTCTAAAGATAAATAAATAAATACATATTGTTAAAACTATTAATGCTCGAAAAGCTTCAACTGGGGAATGTGATTAAAACAGACTGCCTATAAAGCATACACACAATTAGCTCTTGCAAGTTTAGATTGAAAGCTGTTTAAGGAAGGTGCATAGTTTTCAGTGTGATTTTAAGATCTTTTTAATTTTTTAAAACGTTTTTTGGGGAAACAACTCTATTAGCGATGTTCTTTTAATCCATTATTTTAGTAAGCTAAGTCAGCACAAAAATCTTCGCCATCCAGGATATCTTTTAATGAAGATGTTTTCCTTACCTTAGACTAGATAATAATCTGTTCTAGTTGTAGAATAAGCCAGGATTTATTCTTAACGGTTAAAATTTTGCTACAGGATATCTAGAATACAAGACTACGTGGATTTTTCTTCTTCATTCTAAAACTACTAATTTCTGAATTAACAGTTCACATTGGGCAAATCTGAAAATGTAATCACTAAACCAAGTCATTGCCATAAGAGAGATAATCTTTGATGGCAATAAATTGCCCTTTCACAAGCTTATACCTATTTACAGGGGAATCCCTGCATGGCAGCTGAAGCAAAAAGGGCAAGTAGTTTTACTTCACAGATGGTGGTTCAGAATTTGACATTTGCTAAAGTGCATTTGGAGTCACACTTTTTCATTCCAAAATGTATATAGGCTAAAGATTATATGGTCTTTTAAAGGAGATTAGGCAAATTTGGGAAATTGTACTTTAATTGGACTCTGAAATTTATGGCAGCATATCAGCTAGCTTCAATTGTAGAGTTTATCAAAAGCAAGTAGGCCAAAGTCATCTGTTCCTGCTACACTCCCCAAAATGAAGATCATTTCCATGTAGCCTAAAATAAGTGTCCTAGGAAATAGTTAATATATGTATATACAGAAATATGTTTATCAATAGCTATATGGACAGGCTAGATAAATTTGAGTGCTGAGATCCATGGCACCCTGTAGCCCAGTTTCTTACTCCTAAAAGTAGAGCATTTTTATCCACTTCCTCTCCTCTCCCACATACAACGAAGACTCACTTGTGAGCTTCAAAGCAAAATGAACTACTCGGCAGAAATTACATTGCAAAAATGTACTGAAAACTGTGGAAAGCATTTATGATAATAAGCTAGTGATAATGTTGGTATAGCATATTATCTCTCAAATCAACAATAAAACTCCATAGTAGTGCATTGTTTGGTTTATTTCTTTGAAGCATAGGCTACAGTTCCTGCCATGCAGTATTTATTATTTCTTCCCAGTTCCTTTCACATATTATTTCTGATGTGTTGTATTATTTTTCCCTCAGGATGGGAGAATTATCTGGTGAGTGTATTGAGAAAAAATCTTACTCACTCCCAGCTGGCTAGTCATTGTTATTGTGAATCATCTGGGTACAATGGGAAGGTGTAGCCAATTACTTCCAAGTGTTCCCTTTCTGACAGGTATTGTACACTCCCAAAAAAACAGAGCTGGATCATATTTATTCCTCCCATCACAAAAATATGGAAAAAAACTTAAATACTGCTAAATAACAAATTTCAAGTAGATTATGATATAGAATTAGTTTAACATGACAGTTACCGGTATTTTTACAGCAAAAGAAAGTTGTAGCTACTATTCCTCTAGAAATTATTTTATTTTACATAACTTCAAGATTATAATGTTCAGGTCAGATATGAGTTGTCCTTTTTAATTAATATAGTTTATCTTGGTTTGCTTTCTCCCTGCAAATAACATGAAGTAACAGAATAAAGATTTCCTTTTCCATACTATTTTTCTCTTTGACACTCTGTGATTTTGGAAGAATGTTTCTTCATGGTTCATGTCTCCTTGGCATTAGATTTTTCATTAGCTTAGAGTTCCCATTGCTTGATGTGCTTCCTTTTCTGGATGCATTCATGTAGCTTCTTTTTACATCCTAGTACTCTGTTCCTTGGATGTTGGCTCTTGATTAATCTCTCTGGGGAGCGTGAAAACTAGAATGTTGGCAATTTGTAAAGAATTCAAATGAAATAGGAGGACAGAAGAAATAAGGACAGATTAACATTTATGTAGCATGTTAAAACACTGAACTCTCTAAACCCTTATAATAATCAGTGTTTACTAGGGTAATCAGAGTGATTCCGTGGCAGATTTGAAGGGCCTCAACTTGAGGAAAGTTGCTTTAGAACACTTCTGTAGATTGGTGAATATCTCTATCCCCATATAGTAAGTGATAGCGGTAAGAGATCAAATGTAGTTAAGTTCGTATCATTGGCAAGCTTGGAATTGAACTTCACTGTTTATGGTTCAGTCTTTTAACTGCAGTTGTGTAAATCTTGATCCAACATTATTAATACTAACATTGAGCTTTTTTCATTTGTGAGTGAATCAGGCAAGTCAAATATTAAGTCACACATAGAATCCACCAGATTGTGCTTTGGCAGGATAGAAGTATCTCTGTTTGGGGGAAGGGAAGAAACCTTTTTATTCTTGCATTGCTCTTACTATATCTGCTTAGGATTGAGGTTCAAAGAAAAGAGGGAAGGCCAGTCGCTGTTCTGCAAGAATAATAGTTGGCTATTGCTAGCCTAGAGAAAAGAAAAGAAGTCTTGATGAAAGCAGAGAGTAAAGTGAACAAAAAATCTGAAATCTATTTAATCTATGCTGATTAAAACAAGTATGCAGCTGGACAAACATGGCTGCTAGATCTGTCAGACAGGTGCTTCATTTTCATAACTATAATGATAGGGCTTTCAATGGGAAACTTCTGGAGTTCAACAGGTAGGCTGATTCTTAACCATCAATACACCTAGTTCACCCAGCAACAAGGACTCTGAGTGCAGTGCAGGAGAATAAAGCAGAAAACCCTCTAGTGCTTCTATTAATAACTGCCCTTGCTTCGCTGTTTCCTGTTGTATATCCTGTTCAGTAAGCAGGTTAGGATGCTCCAGGATTTGAAATGTACAGATACGTATATGCACAATTGTGTGGATAAACAAGTTAGTTGGAATGCTGTCAGATAGTAAAAATGCATATTTTATAATAAATCTATGGTTGTGATTGTAAACAGGCATCTGCTGAAAAGGCAGCAAACATATCTTCTAGCTTCCTTCCCTACAAGCCTAATAAGAACCTGTATGTTGTTTTCATCTTCTGGTTGGCTGGCAATGATGATGTATCAGATTGAATGCTAAAATCAAGGTTACTATGGTGACTGAAACTGAAAGCTGTAGTGTTTAAAACAATGTTTTTTTCCTCTCCAACCTTCACCACCATTTTCTCAGCCTTACTTTCATCCCACACATGTGCTTCCTTTTCTCTCACTGTTTCATTAAAGCTGTGTGGGTGACCTTTTTTTCAATCTCTATCTTGTCAGGTTTCTTCCATTTTAATCTGGATTATTCAAGACTAATTATACTCATGATAATGCCATAATACACGGAACTAAACACTAGCTAACCACCTTAAGTAGCTTGTTTCACAGTCCCAATCTATATATTAAGACTATGTTTCAGGGTGATGTCAGTTAGTGCAGATTGTAATACAAGCGTCCCTCTACAGTTACATAGCAATTCACGATTCCTTCAGGATGGGCCTAGAGATTCGAGGAACTAAAGTTAGATTTCAAAGCAAACATTACAATTCTCTGAACTATGGATATTCAAAAGCTGACTTTAATTTATGATGGCCAACTCTCTTGGGCATTTGGGAATTTTTCTTTATCTTTCCCTTCCATCATGAATCCCACCAATGATGCTGCTAGGTTTTTCAAAACTTGAACTGGAAAATTGGCTCTGACTGTTTTGTATTACTTTCATGTCCTTCATTTTGGCTCTTAGCTCTTTTCATATAATATTCCAATGCCAAAATGTTTGTAGTGTATGTTAAATAATGTTTTAATGGAAAGGATAATTTTTATTAATTATTGCTACTCACAAACCAGGCAAATTGCTGGGGAATATTCCACTTTCAAATAAAAGTGTTTTATGTAATTGTTGTTTTTATGTAAATGTTGCATCAAGGTCTACAATATAATTTAAATGAGACAAATCTACTATGTGCTACTCTATTACAGTCAATGGGATTTATATACTGTACATATAAAATGTCCACAACCTGTTTATTTTAGATGCCACACAGTTCTTGAGAGCTTATAGACAAAGCACAAAATAACAACCACAATAATTAACACATTTACATATTTTTTTTTGTAGTTAAGACCAAGCAGATCTTCTTGTCTAGGTAGGTGGGGTGTCTACCTGTCTATCTATAAATTTATCATTGCATGTGGCAAACTCAAAGAAAACCATTGCAGGTCATTTTAACCATGAAATCAGAAACGTATGGAAAAGGGGCATTTCTTCATATTGTTTGGCCATAAACTATGTAGGACTTTATAGGTCCTGGCCAACAGTTTGAAGCATCCCCCAAACTGTTTGCAAACCATTGTAGATGTGCAGCAGTAGAATGGGCATGTTCAAAATGGCCAATCCTCAAAGGAAGCTCCATGTCTATATGTTGTGGTACTGCAGTATTGCAGGCAAGAGATTACCAGTGCAGGTTATGTGATGGTTAAAGGCATGGGGAATTTAAAGCTGACAAGTTGGGAGCAGTGAGCAGCCCCAAATTATCAGCCTGCTTCTTATAATGGTGTCTTATTTCCAGGTAGAGCAGATTGACCTATTATAACAAATATTATGAAACAAGTGTAGCGTAATTTAAATCTCCAGAATTAGAACTGATTTGTCTAGTAACAAACAGACATCAGGTTGGGGAGTTGTACCAGAAAAAGCCAGTTAAGATGTCTTATCTTTCCCTCCCATCATGAGAGCATACAGTACTCTCAATCATCTGCATTGCTTGTTGCTATAATTTCGGTGTGTCAAGAGGCAAAAGCAAATTCCTGATCATAGAATTGCTAATGTGTATTCTTGAAGATAATTAGTGAAAATGTAAATCATAATCTTTTAAAGGTATGGCTGTGGGTGATGAAAGCAATAGTTCAATTTAAAAGCACTATATCAGAGAAGACCATCATAAAGAGAATCTGTACTTGCTCTGTCTGACCTTGAATTTCATTTCTGAAACATCCATTTCCATCATCAAGAATGAAGCAATGTTTCAAAAGTCAGATGTTGTTGAAAGCCCTTTGCGGTTATTCTTATGTTGCTACAGTTCTTTTCCTTTTTTGCACATGTGACCTTGCCTCAGAAATATATATATGGATATAACAGACTTTAAAATATGTTTTAAAATTGGAAGGAGACAAATGCATAAAGTAGAAAAGCAAATGCTTATTTTTCATCCTTACTTCAAGGATAGTAAAATAACTTCCACCACCACTTGTTTTTGTAAACAGGGGAACAAGTTGACCTGAGATGGAGCAATAGCGATAGACAGAAAGTTAACTTCTCTTTATGCACGTTGGATGATTCACTTCTGAACTCTTGCAAGGCAAAAGGTTACTAACTTGTTTATGGACAAGTGGCTGTCTGCAAATGAATCTGCAAAATGGTTTGCAGTTTTTTTGAGAGGACAAAGTGTTCTGTTATCCTGACCTCACTGCCAGTGATTTACATTATATTTCTCTCTAAGCACCAGTGATCTGTTGTGACTTTAAGGTGCATTTACTGCATCTAAGTCTGCTAATGCCCTGCAAAAATAGCAGATTAAGCAGGGATTTTTGATGCAGCTTAGTGTGGTGTAACTAAAGAAATATTAAATGCGGACAAGGAATGACTTTGCTGTTTTACGTGCCTTCCTCAATTTTCGGTTCTGTGCCAGAGGCCTGGGAGTTTGAAGGTTCTGTACAGTATCTTAGCTGTCCCTAACACTGCACTCTTCCCAACATTGAACTCTAATATTGTTCCTGGGATCTGTTGGAGCCACTCTTTCAATTTAGGAGTCCTACCACCACTGGGACAACTTTGGTTTTATGAGCCATGGTGGCACAGTGCTTAGAATGCAGTACTGCAGGTTACTTCAGCTGATTGCGAGCTGCCAGCAGTTTGACAGCTCAAGGTTGATTGAGCCTCCCATCCTTCCAAAGTTGGTAAAATGGGGACCCAGATTATTGGGGGCAATATGATGACTCTGTAAACCACTTAGAGTGGGCTGTAAAGCATTGTGAAGTGGTACCCGGTAAGTCTAAGTGCTATTGCTATTTTTAGTTTCCATATCCTTACCAGTTCCTCCTTCAGGCCCTGCTACTTCTTCAGCTTTTTATATTCCTTTCTAATATTGCTGTCACTGGCACTTCTATCACCACAATCAGATATTTAATATTAAGAGCACAATGCAATATAGTCAGAAATGGGACTATGGAATTTAATGAACCTTTCTACCTAGGATTTTGAACAGAAGTAAAAAAAAAAATAAGTACCAGGTATACTAGGGAAAAGAATGAAAGCATGAAGGAAAAAATTATAATTTTGATGAAAAGCACAAGAGTAATACACTAGTAATATGGGTCTGGTTTGCAAAAGTACTGTATTTTCCTGCGTATAAGACTACTTTCTAACACACAAAAATCTTCTCAAAAGTCGGGGGTCGTCTTATACGCCGGGTCTCATTCTCCTGTAACCAGGCAGACCAGCCCATAAGGCTCTCACGAGCCTCAAATGGCTCTGAGGAGGGTCATCTTATACGCCCAGTCGTCTTATACGCCGGAAAATACGGTAAATATATATAAAAGTGAAAGCTTTTAAAAATTATGCCTTATAAGATTTATTCTTATTTTTCTTTTATTACAACATATATTCAAAAAGCAATTAAGAAGCAGTAGAAAAAGAAGGGGGCTGTAAAGAAATTAGAGCCAGTTTAGAGTAATGATTAAAGGACCAGGCTAAAAACTGGGAGAGTTACTTTAGGTATAAAGCCAGCTTACAACCTTCAAAGGTTGTAAATTTGAGGATTGGTCATAAAGTTACTTTTTAATCAATGTTGTAACTGAATGGCATCTAAATGAGGTAGTCACTAAAGGAGGATTACCTATAATCAATATTATACTAGCATAAAGGTGATTGTGCATTGATTTAGCAATTCAAGACCAATATCAAAATCAAATCAATAATTATTTATTTATTTATTTATTTTATTAATTCAATTTGTATGCTGCCCTCTCCAAGGACTCAGGGCGGCTTACAATGCATTTAAAATCATTATAAAAACATTTAAGAATTAAAAACATTAAAAACATTAAAACTCATTCACACCATATCCCAATAGCGAGATCAACAGCCCCGGGCCTGCCAGAGAAGCCAGGTCTTCACTGCTTTTCGGAAGGCCAATAGGATGGGGATGGTCCGGACCTCAGGAGGTAACTGGTTCCAGAGAGTTGGGGCAGCCACAGAGAAGGCCTTCCCCCAAGGGCCCGCCAGCCGGCATTGTTTAGCTGATGGGACCCGGAGGAGATCCGTAATCAGTATTAGCCAAGACCACCAACATGCTACTAGCAATTAATAGGACTTTCAGTCTTATGTGAGGAAATCAGACAAAATCTAGTATTTTAAAATCTTATGATTGGATAAGCTTTTGAATGTGGATCAAGTCCATGTGTAGCATTAAAGTCCCTAACTTAATTTCAGGTTCAATTAGATTCAGTGTCAGAATTTTTTTAAAAAAATACAAAATTGATTATTTTTACATTGATACATACAGTATTCCTATAGTTTAGTTTGCTATTAAGAAGGAATTATGTGTAATTCTCAGAAAGAAAGAAACTATCCTAGTAACTGTTATCATGGACACGGTCAGCTCTGTATATTTTGTAGGAAGGGAAGTACTTTTTCTGTTAAGCCCTGCTTAACAGAAAAAAAATATTGATTCATCCTACACTGAATTATCTTCCAAAATTGTTGGTTTATAACATTTCTGCCAAATATGGAAAAATGGTTATTACATTCCCTGCATTTTTGAACATTAATTATCTATTTTGGTAATTAAAATGAAGGTGAAATACTAATTTAAAAAATGAAAAACTGGAATTTATCAGTTTTCCCTGAGTGTAATTCTTTTTTCAAGAAATTATAGGAGAGCTTTTAAAAGTTATTGATATTTAATCAACTGATCTGTTGTCTTTCCTTTAAAGGAGACTTTCGTTTTACCCAGAGTACTTAAGAAATCAGGCATAAATTGTGGCACCAGCAACTAAGCTAAGCGGTCACTAAGTGGGAAATTATTTAACATTCCTGCTGGAAAAAGACAAAGGCACTACTCAGTTTCATACTTTTGACTTTTGTTGCCATTCTTTTATTTTGTTGTTTTGTTTGGCTTTCGTGGCCATTCTTTTGTTAGCATTCTCTTGCCATTTGGAATGGTTGAATGCCTGCTTCCTGTCTTGAATACATCAAAAGTAATGCAATCTTGCTGACATCCTGTGATGGGGAACCATGGGCATGATATGCAAACAGGTTGAAATCTCTCTCCAATTACTCCAGTCTATGAGGTGTAGAAAGAGAAAAAAGGCAAGTGATTTCTACATGCAATCTCTCCTTTGCCTTTCCCTCTGCCAGTGCAATCACATTGCTTTTGATATGTAGAATAGCAAACAGCTTACTCTCTTGAAATCCCTTCCTCTCCGTTCTCTCTGCTCTGCAAAGAAGAAAGGGTCAAGCAAAGGAGTCACTGTATTCAGAAATCACTTGATTGTTTAACTTCTTCCCCTGGCAAACATTTCAAGGGAATCTTGTAAACTTTTTCATAACACACTCACAATTCCCAATCCCAGGCCGCCAGTGCAAAGGTATTGCTTTTGATATGTAGAAGAGAAACAGCTCATTATTTGCTCTCAGTTAACAATGGCAATTGGCACCATGACATCATGTGACTATGCCACTTAGCAATGGCAGTTTCAGTACTTCTGGTTGTGTTTATTAAATGAATCCTATGACATGAAATATGACATCATTCACTTGCCATTTGTGACCTTCTGCTGACTCCTATGTTGAATTTTCTGGTTGGAAGCCAGCACATGACACGAGATACTGTGATGTTGTAATTGCAAGCCAGTTGTCAAGTACCCAGAACACAATCAAGTGACACTGGGGATGCTGCAAAAACCTGAACTTCAACAGCTTTGCATGTACCACTCATTCAGCACATTGAACAAAATTTGAACAGCCGCTGAGTGAGTAATCATTAAGTGAAGACCAACTGTAATTGAATTTTGAGAGCATGTGATGAGTCCACATCAAATGTCTGCCACTGGCATTATTCCCCATGCCCTCAAAAGCTACACAATGGAAACAGCCAATCACAGAACAGTTGTTTTGATTTATTTATTTATTTTATTTATTTATTTATTTTATTAAATCTATAAACCGCCCTACTCCTGGGGGACTCAGGGCGGTGTACAGCCACAGATAAAACATATAAATACAAAAGTTTAAAATAGAATAAAACAAATTAAATAATTTGGCTGACAATTAAAACCCCAAAAATTTAAAACAAATTAAAATTCATAATTAAAAGGGGAAAACAACTTAGGTCAGGCCGGCTTGTTGGAATAAGTAGGTCTTGAGCGCGCGACGAAAGGTGCACAGGTCCGGGATCCTCCGTATATCTGGGGGGAGCTTGTTCCAGATGGTAGGTGCTGCCACAGAGAAGGCTCTTCCCCTGGGGGCCGCCAGCCGACATTGTTTGGCCGACGGCACCCGGAGGAGCCCCTCTCTATGGGAGCATACAGGTCGGTGGGAGGCTATTGGTGGTAGTAGGCGGTCCCGTAAATAACCAGGTCCTAAGCCAAACTAATTAAACTAATTCCTACTACGGAATCTCACCGTTCTTTCCAAGTGGATTTTCAAATTTCAGCTTCTCTTAGTTATTTTTGTCTGGGTAGATGAATTATTTTTGACAAAGTACCTAATATTTTAACTTTCAAGATGTTCCTGGAAGTTGGTGCTTTGCTTAGCAATTCGGCAGGGCCTCATTTTTTATTAATTGAAAAATTCTAAATGAATTCAAGTCATATTAGGCTAAAGGTTGGCAGACACCTTGATAACTATTGGCTGCCTGGTCCTGGATTAGAAAGGGCAGAGTTTTAGGATGATCATGTGAGCAGAAGAAAATGTACAATGATGAAAACATATTTCCTTACTAATGACACGCATGAAATGGTTGATACCTGTGTGTAACCTCTCTCATGCAACACAATTCTGAACATTTTATAAAAAGTGGCTCCTGGTCACTCATAACTGCGTTGCAGTAATGGATTTGTATGCAAGTCTACTTCATAAAACTGAGGGCGAGGGATATTGTAATTATGGTTATTGGAGGTGATGATACATGAAGAATCTTGTTCCTACTCTTTCTGTATCGGTTTTCTGCCTATAATTTTTCTGATCTCAAACCAAGGAATGCTTAAGCTATAGTTGGCCAACAACACAAGATGCCAGACCTTATCATCAGTGACTAAAGTAATTCTTTCTTTTCTTCATTTGCCTAATCGGCTGTAATCTCTGCCTGTTAGTCATAGCCTCCCAAGTGTTATGAAGTGCATCTCAGGTTGAAGATAGTTAATATTTAACAGTGATGTTTTCTATAATTATGAAATTGCACGTGGTATCCTTTGCAAACTTCCCAAGTGTAGATTTTTTGTCACCTTTCTCCCTCTACAAAATATTCTTTAACCCAGAGTTCCCCAACCTTCTGGCTTTTTGGACCGGCGGTGGGGGGTAGAAGGGATGGTTCCACATGAGTGGTGAGCAAGTGGACATGCACAGCTCCATTTGCACGAGGAGTGGGTTGCTCAGCCACCATTTGTGCAAATGGAGCATGCATGCTCCCTACTGCTCACAGAAGTGGGGATGCATGTGCATGTTCACCCATTTCACAATCCGGTTCCGAATGGTTCAACGCCTGGTAGTGGGCCACAGCCTGGCGGTTGGGGACGCTACTTTAATAATTTTCCCTCAAGAATTAATCCTTTTTATTTCATTGCTCTTTTTATCTACAGTGAAAACCGTCGCCTGCAAGTAAACATCACCAACCCTGTCCAGTGCAGCATGCATGGGCGAAAATGCAGCATCTCAGTGAAAACCAAAATCAACCAATCAGAGCCAAACTTCATCAAGGATCGGACAGGTTTCATCCTCTGGATACCTGAGAATTAATTTTACTCTATCATTAAGCATCCTTCCACAACCTACTGATGCCTTCAATCTTAGTGCCTTGAGTTTTATGGGGGAAAGGATATGAAATATTGATCTGTGACATACATCTAGACACTGTTAATGAATTGAGAATTTGAAATGCTTTCTCCATTAAGCCAACTATGATTTTAAATTATTGTATGATCATTGTGTACCAAAGTTGCTTTTATTAATGAATTATCCAGATATATAAAATTATTGTAGAGCTAATAGTTGAGACTGCAATGGAAGGAACCAAAAGTTTGTATGAGAATAAACAGAAGGACCCACTTTGGATTTTACAAATACCAAATCTTAATTTCTAAATGGGAGATATTTGGGGGAAAGAGATTTTCTCTCTCTCTCTCCCTCCCTCCCTGCCCCCTCCCCCCCTCCCTGTTTTCACTTCATATGTTGCTGTGAGGAAAATAGGAGAAGGGTTGAGATATGTTCACTGCTTTATTTGTAAAAATAATAAAGGTGGGATACAAATTTTTAAAAATGTTCCTCATCCCTCTTTCCTTCCAATATTCAGCTTGGCTCAGATTCTCCTTCATGATTGTCAGATGCTACTCCTATTGCAAACATTGGAGTCCAAAACTTGGGGCAATATATAATGTGCTTTCTTTGAGCAGCTGGCATTATTCTGGCCAGCTTAGACTTGTAGTTGCCTTTTGTTGCTTGGACAGCCCTCTGTTGAGGTGTAGTTATAGCCTTGTTAACAGGGCTCTGTTTCTTCTTGTGCCAAAAGAAACATATCTTATTTTACATTGATGGAGAGCACTTCCAGCATCTTAAAACAAGGAAGGAGATTGCTATTTTAGACCATTTAAAGGTAAATAATTGTAAACCTGACACTGCTGGACAGGTTGGGAATTAAATAATTATAACTGCACACAGCCTAAGAATAAAGCAATGATGGTAGAGCTAATTGCTTCAGTATGTCTGCTTTTGTTTTAAGTGTGTGAAGGCAGCACTTACCATTTCTGTGAGCTGGGGCACAAAATGGCAAACAAATGTTGCTTAACTAGCTAGCTAGAAGTCCTACTTACTTCTGAGTCATTGTTAAATATGGTTTATTTCCTAAATAGGATTATCTGCCTCTGCCCAAGATGACTTATTGCTCTTCTTTTCAAATTAGCTTTTCAATGAAAAGGATTGCTATCTCTACTCCTTTCTTTTCCCTTTCTTTTCCTATTGATTAGTCCAATCTTCTAGTATCTCCAAGTGCTCTTAAAAGGGCTTCTTCAACCAAGTGCCTTCCAGATAGGGAATCTCATTCTAAACCCCGATTCCCAGTCAGAAACCATCTGGCTGTAATTTAGGTGAAATTAAATGCAATGCAGATGGAACTTACAAGCAGAATAGAAGTTGCCCTGGAAGATCAATGTAACTGTAGAAATCTCTTCGTGTGTTTTCTTCTTCGTTTCCCCAAATGCCAGCACATCCATGATGAAAAGCAAGTGGTAGAGCCTAATCCTTCATTTCAACTGAAAAGCAAGCTAGCTTTTGATCAGTCCAGTTACCTAAACTGAGCATTTACGGTCCTATCTCTACTGCCAATAGAAAAATTGATTGCCTCAAATCCCTGGTGCCTTCAAATGTTTTCTTTCAAAGCAGCCAAATTAGCCTCAGAAGTTTTAAAATTAGCACTTTTATTTAATATTCCAAAATAAAGGCTGGATTTGAATGATGACCAAATTTATGAAAACTGTATGAGGTGAAATCTTTCCATACCAAGATACAAATCTATTAAGTTGATTATATAATGTATTTTGATTTAAATGAATTAACAGTATTTCTGACTTTCTTGATTTGTGTGTGGGGGGCATACATTATTCTGTTTGCTTTAACAAAGGTAGTTTCTTCTACCAAAACAGGAAGAGGAAATTCCTCTTCCTCACTGTGCTTTGGAGAGCATCCAGTCAGCAGGGGGTATTGAGAACTGGGCAAGGGGCTCCAGAGGGAAGAAAGTCTTAAGTGAATGAGCTGCTCATATGATACTGGATTCTACCTTATATGTGTATTTCTGGGTTTTATCTATAAATTAACTATTTCTTAATTGTATGCCTGGTGTTTTAAGAATGAGGTAATCATGTAATTAATACTTTAAAATAGTTTACACAGAAATATGGACACAAATCCTATTCATAATTAAGATGTATTTTTGTTTACATAATTGAATAAAAGGACTCTCATTTATACCCAACTCCATTTACTTGATGTTGATTCTGCATTTTCTGAAATGTGTTTGACTGACTCTCTTTTCAGAGAAAAAAAAAGAAAGCAGTGTCATAATTTCAACTAATCTATGTCATTTTTGCCAACTATGGTCATAGACTTCTTCCCTATCACCTCCTGTATTACATGATCCATTATTTCAAAAAATATAATCTCCTGGTTTTATTGATGTTTAAATCATGAGATCTCTAGGCAGTTGGTTAAGATAAATATCTACTTTGTGATTTGAGTGTGTACTCTTGCTTAAGGTATAGCATCTGAAAGACTACATCTATGAATCAAAGTAACTGACTCAGTTTTAAGATCACATTGTTGAAACTTGTCATGTGTCAAGGTAAATTCAACTGTTTTTCCAAAGCTCCATTATTTATCATTTTTTCATTATCATCTTCCCACCACAGACAGAAACTTTAAAAAAAATTCCTCTGAAAATCATTTGTGTCATGGATGGTCAGTGCATTTTATTTTTAATCAGCACAGTACAAAAATAAATAAAAATAGGGAGGCATTAAGTTACAGGCACACACAGCTCTTTGACAGTCTTGTCATATTTATAAACCTCATACTTAGAAACACACTATAGTACACATACATACAAAAGACCATTTATAAATTAAGTAATAATAAGCAATAATACCAATTTTGGTCAACAAATATCTACAGAAGGGATTGCACACTAAAAAAAATATCCAAAAACTTTAACATACATAGACATATAGAATTTAGCAGATCCTGTTTTCTTTTCTCCCACTTCCAAAATGTTCAAAAAAAATGTGTTCAAGTGGAAAAAAATGGCACACATTTTCTTGTGTTTTTTTCCATTGAGAAAATAGTTTAGAACAGAGCTAAACATTAAGAACTGTGTACAATTAATATCAGAAAATATCTAGAAGTCTTGAGATGAAATACATTGAATTCAAAAAATGAAAGTATGGATGAAAGCAGTAAATCTGCTTGAAATTTGTGCATGGTGAGTTATTGTGTTTCTGTTTTTTGTTCTTTTTACAGTCAACTCTTCTAAAGTTTTGCCTGCTGTCAAAAGTCACAATGCTGCTTTTGGCATGCACAGTATTACTGTAAAGCAATAATGGAATGACAGAAAAGGATTAGGTTTTCTTTTTCCTCTCCCATAAGCATAAATTTTGTTCTGAAATTATTCATTTCATACAGCAGCATATTAAAGTCTCAGTCTTTACTCTTCTATATCAAGTATGTCAGTTGACCTTTTCCCCCCACTATAAAACAGTAAATATATAGGTTCAAGCCAAGATAGTTTTGCACATCAATTATACCACCAAGTCACATTTGCTTCCCATGCAGTGCAATCTAAAGCACACCTACTCAGAAATAAGTTGTGTTCAAAGAATCAGACTTACTTCCATGTAAACATGCAAAGGATTGCAGCTTTAAGCTTTCATATCCATATGAATACAACTGTAATTTGCCTTTATTATATAGTCTTCATTAAAAAGGAGAGGAAGGGCAAAAAGATCTGTTGCCATTTTGAACAACCAAGGGAATGATGTCTTCAAACACATTCCAGAATTTTGTCTGAGCCACTACTGTAAAGTATTCCAGAACTCAGCCATAATACTGAATGAGAAACTAGGGTCTCCAGAGGAGACTGATATGATGGTAGATGCCACCCATTACAGAGAAGCAAATGGTTTGCAGGTGAGAACTGTAGAGGAGCCCTCCCTTCCTCTTTAATGCTAAGGCTCAGTTTTCCTTTACAAACTCAGCAGCAAGCTTAACAGTATCTCACTGCTTAATGGCTCAGATTTTGGCCTGGCTTTTGAGGCAGTGGCAAGACCTGTTGAACAAACCCAACAGCTGCTTAATCATCACAACATATGCATTTGGTTCCACAGTCTACTGCAGCCTCTTAGCTTTGGCCTTTTCAGATTTCACAGCTTTTAATGTTCCTCTGTATTTTTAATAGTGCTTTGCTGTTTTCTAAATTAATTGCAAGCTACCCTATTTAAAGACACAATATAGTTCTCCCTCTGCCTTTCTGCTGGAATGCCAGCATCCTCAGCAGTAGCATTAGAAGAGCTTTCTAGAATATTTCTAACTTATCCTTTTATCCACAGCCTTCTTTACCCCAGAGTATTATTGCCTTTATACTATTTAACTGTCCAGCTTGTAAGAACTTAAAACAATGAAGGAGATTACCTCCATTCAAAAAGTTCACATCTTCCACAGAACCCTAGATCTGGACTATTGACATTTAATACATACTATTAGTAACTGAGGGAAATTTAGTCTCCCCACTATCCTTTCTTTTTATATAGTTTTGATTATCCCTGAAGATTAGAGTATTTTAACCTTTACATATTGTTTAGGAACTAGAGAACTAAACAAAATAAATATCTAAGCATCAAAATTGAACATTAATCAAATATTTAGATGTCCAGTGTGGGAAAAAATATTTAAATTCTTAGATGTTCATATATAATTGTAAATCTACAAGGTGGAAGAGAATGTCTCCAAGCATGGGAACAGATTTGTGGCCCAAAAGAACCTTCTGCAATATTACTCTACAAAATATACAAAATATCTGAATATTTTGTATCTGCTGCAGGTCTGGATTACAGCTTATCTTCACTCACTGTCCTCAACACTATAATAGAAGGGAAACCTTTTATTATCATTCAGTGGATTTCCTTGTTCTGCTTATTGTGGCTGTTACTATTTTTCATAAAGTATGAAAAGTTTTGGTTGGCTAAACACACATGAACTGTACTGTTCTGGCTGGGACTGCAAGGATCTCCTTAAAAGAAAAGCATTTCTACAATGAAATTCAGCACCATTTCCTACATTTAATAACATATGCCCAGCATTTTTCAATAAATAATTGAATTAGGGAACTTTATTGCAGATGCTCAGAAAAATCTCAAGGGACTGAAAGTCAGCCTGTTGGACCAACAAAATTTTATTATGCAAACATCACCCCTCATAAGAATTAACCATTTTTGACCAGTCAAATATTAACATATATCACTTGCCACAAATCAATTACCAGCTAGTACCTATTGCCTGGGATTATTTTGAAATCTTACCTCCCCCAACTCATATTGAGGCTTGTATCTACCTTAGCAAGAAAAGATTGTCAAGTCTCATCTTCACCTTTTGATACTGATATTTAGAGAAAACCTACAGAGCCTAGGTAAAAGGCCCCCAATGAATGGGTGCAAGTGGCGATCTCATACACAAAATGAGGTGTGTCTCTTGTATATTTTCTGATTTTTCCTTACTCACTTGTTTCTCAATAGAATCACACTGTCGTGGAGTAAGAGTCCCTTTTGAAGGCCAGTACTGAGATGATGTCATCTTGTTGAAACTGGTGTACAAAGTAATATTTAAATTACTCTTTTTAAAAATCCAGTCTTGGATCCCTTTTCTAGAGTACCAGGTGCTAGAACATCTACTAGATTTGGTCTTTTATCTTCTTAAGAATTGTAAATATGTTCCTCCACTGCCTTCCACTGAGAAGAAGTAAATTCTGCAAGCTACTTCACCCCAATTCGCAAAGTGTTTAGGACAAACAAAAGGTGAAAGGATGCCATGATCCTGTATTGTGGTGCTTGCTTCTCCACTCTATTTTTCCCTCTCCTGGTTTACAATTTGGAAAAGAAGCCATTTCCATCACATGCAGCAAAACTGAAAACCAAACAGGCAAACCCATTTCATTTCTTGTCAGTTTTGATTGATAGAAGCCAAGGTAATAATGGTAGAGACCAGCAGTGGGTGGCTGATTTCTTTCAGGCCTGTCCAGTCTTACCTA
Source organism: Coluber constrictor foxii (assembly GCA_038048745.1). Taxonomy (NCBI): domain Eukaryota; kingdom Metazoa; phylum Chordata; class Lepidosauria; order Squamata; family Colubridae; genus Coluber; species Coluber constrictor. Next base: position 82,424,615 of record CM075961.1, read on the forward strand.
TGTGTCCTGGCTTGTATGGAAAAGAAACATAACATAAAAACAAGATTAAATGAAAGGGTGAATGATGGGGAATTTTAGCTCACCGATCCAGGCCAATGAGCAGCCGGTTCTTCTCTTCTTGGCTGCTCTCATTCTTCAGGTCAGCAAAGACCTGAGTGAAATAGTGTGGGTCAGCATTGATTTGCAACATTTTGGGACTCATGAGGTTGATGATGGAGAGGCAACGATCCCAAAATGCCTCTTTACAGCTCTCTACCAGAAAGGGTTTGAGAGGGTAGGAGATCTCATTGCCCATATAGGAATAGGAGAGATAGAGGCAGGTAAGTAAGACAGCCTGAAGATCATGGTCCGTGGCTACTTCAGATGAAATGACATCCCGGCAAAGCATATACAAAAAGACCACATTGGCTGGAGTAATGAAGCCTTGGTCTTGCCAGCCTTGCAGGAGGAGAGATCGGTCCACACTTCTAAGCCACAATACTGGGTCGGTGGGGGAAAGGTGCTTCAGCCTGTAGCATCGTCTACAAAGGAATGCCCCCAAGCATCTTAGCAACTCGCTGGTTGAGGCTTGGACAAGGACCCTTTTGGGTGTGCCAGATGAGTTGCAGCTGGGGTGGGGTGTTTTCTTGACAGAAGAAACGGTGCCCTTGGAGCTGGAAATCTGGTGATTTGTAGGCTGAGTGCCCTGGTTCTGGGCAAAAGTGGAGAGATTGGCACAGGAAAGTGATTTCTTTAGATTCTCATTGTTGAGGTGTGTAATGTTGTTCTGATAACTGCTGTTGGGCTGCACCTTCTTGGAGTTTTTCTTTTTGGCAGATACAGCTGCGATGCGTTTCCAAGGCAGCACTGAAATGATAGAGTGGCGCTTCAGGCTTTTATCCTTGGCATTCTTACTGTTCTGGACTGCAGTATAATGCCCCACTGTGGTTGAACCATCCTCAGAAAGGGTGGCTTTCCGGTAACTGGGTGAAAGGCTCAAGACAGTGCCCATGGTGCACAGGCAGCGGGGAGCAGAGCAAGGTGGACAGAGCTGGGTGCTGACACCACCAGGGCACAGGGGTCTCTGCTTCAACCCTGCTGGCTGTCCTTTCCGTCACTGCCTCAAATAGCTTTGATTCAGAAGTTACCTACCAAAGGCAAAAACAATTCCAATAAACCCAGGCTGGGGTTTGTTTTCTCCCAGATATACAGCCTCCTGCTTTTTAGTAATACTAACCCCATTCAATTATATTCATTACCAACAACATTATATTTATTATTACTTTCCTCCATTTCTCCCTTCCAAATTAAACTGTTCTGGGGGGTGGGGGGAGTCAATGGGGAGGAGGAACATAACATCTGATTTGGACACGTGCAGAGACTGCTCTGCAAAATGGGACCTTGAATTTCAAGCCCAAAGCCTTGTAGGAACGTATCTCTGATACGCGCGCGCACACACACACACACACACACACAGAGAGAGAAAGAGAGAGAGAGAGAGGGAGGGGGAGAGAGAGAGACCAAAGGCTTTCTGGTTTCCTTTTCTATAAATGGCCTACATACTACTACTCCACGAAAGCTGAAGGAAAAAGCTAGGTATCTTTAGAGAGGAAGGCTACAGAGATACCCTTGCTCCAATGTTATGCTGGCAAGTGTATATGGGTGTATAAAATGTGTCAGGGATGCTTTCAAGAGAGGGAGCCATATTAGTTGGCTGCAGCAAAACAAAGAATCTCCTAGCACCTTGTGGAATAATTGATTTATCATGGAAGATGTCAGATGCTTCTCCATCTCTCTAAAATAAAAGGTCTCTTTCCATCCATATGCATGTAAAGACAGAGGGAGAGAAAGATTAGCCACCCATGTTTTTAATTAGACGCCCGCCATGCATATTTCCCCACTCCTGCCTGCCTACCAAACAACTAGAAACCGTAGTACCTTTAAGAAGATAAATTTTTCTCTTTCATCAAATCGCCTTTCTTCTCTCCATCCAAGCTTTGCTTTTTTTTTCCGGGCGCGCGCGCGCGAGATAGCGCTGGGCTCCCGCACGTCCTCCCTCCCGCCGCAATGTTGCTGCATTCCCCCCGCCTCCCCCTCCCCAAAGGACGCGATGGCGCCTGTCCTCCTCCTCCTCCTCCTCCGTTCCCCTTCGTGCCACGGTGTCGCCGTGGTACCCACCGCACTGCGCGCCCTCCGGGCACCGTGGTTTCTGTCCAGGGTCCTGCAGGACCGGCTCGGCTCCGGGGGCTGCGGGGAGGCGGTAGAGGGGCGGGTACGAGGCCGTCCAGCTTCCCCAGCCCGGCTCCGGCGACTCAAACGAGGAAATGCATGCAGAGGTTCGTCCCGTGCTGCAGCGGCACACGGAGGGTGCCTGCTTGTCTGCCGACCCGAACGCCGTCCCTAATGCCGCCCCCTGGACTGGCCAGTCGTTCCCCCCCGAGAACGGTGCCGGAGCCCCGACCGGCTGGTGAGCAGCCTTCCTCGGCACCGCCTCAGCTGCTTAGCCGGCTGATTCACCGCGCCTCCCTCCTTAACTCCGACCAGACGGCGCTCGCTAAGCCCGTCTAGCTCCGCCTCCGCCTCTCACGCCTTGTCTCACCGAAGCCGCAGCTTGCCTGCAAAGCAGGGCGACCCCCGGCGGACATCGACAGAGCGCGGCAAAATGGCACCGAGGCTCCCGGGTTGCATTCTCAGTCTCCGGCTTCCCTCCCACCCCCACCGATCACTGTCGGAGCGCGCCTCTGCGCGGATGCAGAGCGAAACGCCGGATTGGTGGCCTCGAAACAGCCGGTTCCTTCTACCGGAGCGTTTTCTCTCCACTGAAAGGATTCTCTGTAAACTCCAATGCCTCAAACAGCAACCAGGACTCTTTTTGAACAAGCGCATGGCGTGTCCTTTATTAAGCCAGATTGAGCGGAACCCTGGAGCTGTTGTCTTGAATGTTGTGCATCCGCTAAATCATGGTATTTTGTTCTGTTCATAATTTCTGAACAATAATGGAGGGGCTTCTACTTCAATCTTTGCAGATAAATTACACTGTGACCCAGAATTTATGCAAAGAATAAATAACTGTCACCTGAGCAACTATTTTCAGGAGCGGAATTCTCAAATTCATAACAAAATAGAGTGCCTTGATAAGCTCTAAAAAATCTAAAAAGCCCTCTAGTTCTTCCTTGGAGGTTTAACCCTCAGATAACTATTGCCATAAAACATTTTACATCCTTCCATGATAAAACATTGGGGAAGATCCCTGGAGAGTTAAATAATTCATTTTAATTAAATCAATCAACAATGGAATGTTTAATACCAAATAAATATCCCAGGTAGAAAAATATGCTCAAGATTTTTATGCTTTTTTAAAAAAATGGCAATCACTGTGGTACCATAATGAAAACATGGGGCCAGCATGGGAGAGTCTCAGGTTTCTAGGTCACTCACCCACAGCCAGAGAAGGCCTCTGAATGGCTTCGGCCCAGACGCTTTTCTTTAGCCCAACTTGCTTCACAAAGTAGTTGTGGAGAAAAATGGTTTAAGGGATAGAAGTATGTCCAGCTGTTTGTGGTTTTTTGCGTTTCTCTGAGAATGACAAGTGTCAAACAAACAAAGAGTTAATAAAATTGGACTGTAGCAGCATTCAGAGGAGTATATCTAGAGTATATCTCACCTCAATCTCACAAAGGCAATAATTGCTGTCAAATCAGAGTCCTCAGCTAAGTAGCCTGGGCTCAACCCTGGACCAATTGCCAAGAGCTATGCAGAATGCTGGGCCTCTTCAACATCATTCCAAAACTTTAGTTCAAAAACAGCTGATGTCACAAAGGGAAAAAAACCTTCAAAGCAAGGAGGCTATGGCCACTGGGACAAAGACCACTGTCACTAGGCTACTTCTTCCTCTTCCAAGCATCCAACCTTGGCCGCTCACTTTTAAACCTTGTACCGTGTACTGATTTAAAGGTGGGCGTGGGGGAATAAGCAAGAACCTTGCCAAGAAAACGGGGGTGGGGCCTATTGTTGCCTTTGAGTTAGTGTTGACACCAGTAACTGTCTGGACTAGCCCCTGAAGTTTTCTTAACAAGGTTTAAGGGAAGCCCAACCTTCATGTCCAAGGAAGGATTAAAACTCAAGTCTCCCTGTTTCTACGCTGATGCCTTAACCAAACTCATTCATTTGCTTAGAAAATGGCAAGAATGACTAACCTTGCAGATCATGTTAAGCCATGACTAGTTTTAAACCTCTCATTAAATATAACGATTGGCTGTGTGCATGCAGCAAATTATAAACCATGGTTTACAACCACAAGGTTTAGAATAACACAGGATATGCTTCGCTCTACACAATATACTAAGCCACAAAGAGACCAGGGCTGTAGCATAATTTGTGATGGTTGACACAATTAATACTTACAGTAATTCATACTATGTACCTGGTCATCGAATATTACTAGAGTAGTGGCCAAAATTTTGGAAACCTTTTGTGAAAACTGTATTTTTAAGATTTGATGGCTAATAACACCTTTTTTTTTGAGTCACAAGATAATCATATTCCACTGCTGGAATGGCCTGGGAATAGCCCAGACCTTAACCCAATTGAAAATCTATAGAGCAGACTAAAGAAACTTGTTAGTCAGAAGCGACCCAACAATAAACCCCATTTAATAGAAGCAATCATTCAATCTTGGTTTCACATTATAACAACTGCAGAACTAAAAGACTTGGTTCACTCGATGGGAAGATGTTGTACGGCCGTAATTCATATTAAAGGTTACCCAACTAAGTATTAACTGACATCATTTCTGTATATCTCATTTTTTCTACGTGTGTTCTTCTTCATACTGTAACTGCTATTCTAATAGCAAATCCTTCAGAAAAGGTATTGCATTACATTCTTGATTAAATTAGCTTTCCATTGATATATAATTTTATGGTACTACTCCCCCCCCCAAAAAAGTGGTGTTATTTTCTAGTTTAGAAAATACACTTTTCCCAAAAGATTTCCACAATTTTGGTCACTACTCTATTTACTGTAATCACAGTAAAAGGATGCTGCAGCCATTGCCTAGGTCCGTGATGGCGAACCTATAGCACGGGTGCCACAGTTGGCACGCGGAGCCATATTGGTGGGCACACGAGTGTTGCCCTAGCTCAGCTCCACCGCGCATGCACACACCTGATTTTCAGGTCTTTCGGTCCCACTGGAAGTCAGGAAACTGGCTGTTTCCGGCCTCCGGAAGGCCTCTGGAGGGGGGGTAGGAAAGGCTGTTTTTGCATTCCCCAGGCTCCTAGAATGCTTCTGGAGCCTGGGGAGGGGGAAAATTGAGCCTACCAGGCCCACCGGGCCATCACGTGCCAAAAGCGGAGAAGTGTGTGGGGGTCACATGCGCATGAGTGGGAGGATGGGGCGCACTGAATTATGGATGTCGGCACCCTTGACCCTGCACACGCCTCTCATTTTTGGCACGTGACGGCAAAAAGGTTAGCCATCACTGGCCTAGGTCACTTCACATATGAATGCAGGACTGATAATTATTTTCTTGCTCAGAGAAGAACCCAAGGGACCTATCCTTATAGAAGTGTTTGAGTGGTCTCAAAAATCTTAACACGGTTCCAACAATGTTAAAGGGGCAGGAAGGGTACTCTTTTGAGATTTGTGGCACTGGTCAGTTCTAAACAAAACTAAGTAAATATCTTCAGGTCAAGAAGATACACTGTAAAAGGAAGATCACAATAAAGTGGAGAGGACATGATGAAAATGTGGGAAAGACATGATCTTTTTCCTGAACAAAACTGCACAGTGTGCATTATAGCTGAATCTTGCTTTTGATACATTAAATGTTCCTAAATAGTCAAGTTTCCACTGAATATTAATTTCAGCCACAATAATGATTGAGGCTTAAGGTCTAAAGTAGGCAATTTTAGCATTTCTTCCATTTTTTTCTCTCTGCCTTCATCAACTCCATTCCAGCTCTGGCTACATAGTCCAGAGTTGGTTCTCCAAAACATTTTGGCCAGTGGACACATCTGGAATATTAAAAACATCCTTGTAAAATGGTTGCCATTGGAGGGGGATATCAATAAATCTACTGTATGCATAGTTATGTCAAAATATAACACTGTTTTGTGCATGTCAGTTATATATGCAACACATGAAAATTATCTAGCTTTTACAGCTTTCTAGTCAAAGAAGGAAATTTTTCTTCCTCTCTAGTTTGACATGAAATGTTAGCTATCTGTGGGCCAACTGATCATGCTGTTAACCTTTATGAGAAAAATAGCAACAGTACACAAGAAAACAGCTTATGCCATGCTAAATCTGTTCAGTTTTAGAAATGCCAAAGAATACTATGTTGTTTACTCTGCAAATAGTGCCACCAAGTGACCATAAATTGAATTACACCTCTTGTGACTACAAAGTAAAAAGGAATTGTTCAAATATCTGCTCATTGCAAAGCATTTGGCAGGACAGGCTTTCCCCTTACATAATGGAAAACACCATGCAGCTGGATTCACAAAAAACTAAGTCCTAGGACTGCATTAACAAACTATTTGTTTAACTAACCTTCCTGCTACCAGGTCTAGGAGGAATGGGTTGAAATACCACAAAAAAACCACAAGTTGACAGCAAAAATTAGCTTCATTGATTGCTTTGCTGCCATCCAATTCTGCAGAACAGAGATAGTTTAGCATACCATACTATGCCCAAAAATAAACCATTGTATTTCTTAACATAAAGGCCAATTCCATACAAAATGCTAGAATAATGGCTCCCTTTGTATGCTGACCAACAAATTAAAGTTCGTTTTAGCCTAAAGTAGGGTGTTGTTTAGCAACTTAGCCAGGGAGTGCCATCTTTCTTTTGTAAAAACACAGCCTCCCAGAAAGACGTAAAAAACATGGCTTTGTAGCTGTGCTTGGGACGCACAGAGAAGCATGAATCCATGAGGTTGAGTAGCACCCTGAAAGCACTCCTCCTGTCTTTTAATTAATTTACAACATTCTTTGCCTCTTTTAAATTTTATATACTGTTTCTCTGCTTTTTTTATATTTTATTGTCCACCATCGAGTACCTCTGTGAAAGAAGTGGGCAGTTCTTAAACACAATAAATAAAATAGATGCAAAATAAAATATCTTATAACTTAGCATAAATAGCATACACTCACCCATTTTTGTATTCCTATTAATGCTTTCAAAATTAATCAAATACGCTATTTACTGAATTTTGCTGTCATTTATTCACTTCTCAGGCGGTTTCCAAGGATTTCATGAGAAATCAGTGAGCATTTGCAAACTAGAAACATTTTACCACAGCCATTCCCAAAATGGTACCCTTGAAATGTTATGCCAATAGAGAATTTTAGTTATTGGGGGTGCCCAGAGGGAGGGGTCAAAATAGGTGAGATGGTAGCTATATCTACACAATGTAGACCTTTTTTACATTGCTTGTAACAAATGGGCAAGACTTCAATCTCATGGTCACATACGCTACTCTGATCTTTTCTTAATAAACCTGTGAACATCTCTCCATTTGAGGAACAGAAATGGCTATGGATTGAGGCCAATCCCCAAAACAAACACACTGAAGCATGGACATGCATTGACATCAAAGTACCTCCAAATGCCTTCTCAGGATGCAGGGAAGTTTGGGCATTCAGCAGATAAATTGTGTTGGCATCCAAGAACTGCAGAGGGACAAGGATTTCTTAATCTTCATGTAGAAGCTGACTGAATGGAGAAGAATTACTGTTAGATCCAAACTCTCGTGCGCGCGCACACACACACACACACACACACACACACACACACAATGCATGCATAATAGTATAGAAATCTGTATATGATGTTTGCTTCCCCCACCAATTAGAACATTTATCCTGGAGCAAAATGTTGAACAGTTCGTTGGCTGCTAGATGTTGCTGATAATCTTCCCTTGTTACTACTTCAGTGGGAGCCTGCAAGAAAATACCAAGTCTGGAAGCTAAACAAGAAAATCAAAAAATATTTCAGAACAACCAAATCATTCCTATAACTATGCCAAGAAAACAGTATGGATGACATCACCAGGAGCCTAGTTTGTCTCAGCAAGCTGCCTTCCCTTCCATTTTCCCTTCCTTTTCCCCAGTCCTTTTTACTTAATTTTCCTCTGTAGTCTTTGCTGCCATCTGGTGGTAAGAATAATGAATAGCAGGCCATTCCTCTCCTATTGTTTTACAAATTTATTACAGTTTACCATAGATCTCACCTCCGCACAAGCACATATATCAATATTTTCCCCTTCCTTTTATAAATGTGCCTAGCAATTACTCTTCTTTATTCTTTCAGTGTCTTTTCAAGATTGACGCCCATTCCTTTATTTCTACTGGTGTTGCTTTCTTTCACAAAACTTTAAAGAGAATATTTTCTAGCTACAACTTTTATTAAAAGGCCAGTTTTCATAGATACATTATATACATCTGATAAAGTGAAATATGGCATTTCAAGTGAGGTGGCGAGCAGTGATAGGAAGGGGTAGATTGACTATGCAGATGTTGTAGGTCATAGGTCACATAAGTGATATGTGAGACAGATGGCAAGTACTTTGTTGATTAGGAATTATAATGTATTAAAAGCCCATTGTGTCCTTCTGTAATTGGATGTGTAAGTTCAGCAACTTCTCCTTCAATGATACAGGTAGTCCTCAACTTACAATCATTCATTTAGTGATTTCAAAATTATAACAGTGTTGAAAAAAGAGACTTAAGAGTCCATGCAATTATGACCATCACAGCATCTCTGTGGTTACATGATCAAAATTTGGGCACTTGGGATACTTGCAATATCCCAGGGTCACAGTTTGCTTTCCCAGCTGGCTTCTGACAAAGTCAATAGTGGAAGCCGTATTCAGTTAATGGCTACAACAAAAGTAATAAACTTGGGTAGTGACTCACTTAATGGCCAACTTAATAGCTTATTAATAAAGCAGACTTCAATATGACTGTTTAGGAGCACCACAGAATGAAAAATGGCAGAACTGGCATCAGAAAGTCTCAGCTGTGGCTTCAACAAATACAATGACCCATGGGAACGATGTTAACATGTCTCAGATGTAACCTGCACCTACATAACCTGTTTTATGTTTCCTCCCACTTTACTCCAGTTTAAATCTTCAATTGACTTAGCCCAGCATTTTGCAAATTTAGCAACTTTAAGATGGCAACATTGGTAACTTTTAACATCTTAAAGTTGCTCAATCTGAAAAGTGCTGGTTTAATCCACTCTAGGCAACTGATTAAATGAACTGGAGATTATGAGAGTTTATGTCTTTTAATAAAGTTTGTTGGTTGGAAAAAGTTTTCCCCAATTTTTTGCCATTGCAGACTAACATGGCTTTCCTCCCACAATTTCCTTAGCAAGTACCTTCCTAAGTGGCTGTTTTATCCAAGGAGAAAAAAACATTACATGAAGCCACTGCGCAGAATTTGGATGAATTTGTCCTTAAAATAGTTCAAATAAGAAGCAGATTCCCTTTTTAAGCAAGCAGTGCTTTTTCCAGGCCTGTTAAAACATGCATTTTTCTGGGCTTAATAGAAGCCAGTACAGCCCAGGATAAGAATCCCAGAAACAGTATTATCTAGAAAGTGCCAAATTCTCTATTCTGTCGGATTATGTGAGATTAAAGGACATAACAAGGCAATACATCAGCACTTAGATCCCTACTGCAGTATGTTGGAACTTGTGTGTAAAGAATTTTTTTAAAAAAAATTGTAATCTAGTATGAAATTTTACTCTTGAGTTGAAAAATCATTACCAGTACTTAATGTAGCAAAATTTTAAAAGTATTGAAATTCAAGTTGTTTAGAAATAGTCAACACTGGTAAAGAGAAGGCTCATGGCACTCACTCGAGGACCCTTTGTTCTGATTTCATCTAGTCTGTTTTACCCTAGCTTTAATACCAATGCCAGAGTGAAGCCTTATGTGGTCTGATTCAAACTAAAACTACTCCAAAACCTCTGGAGGAGAAAAGAGAGGCATATAGTGGTTTAAAGAGAAGAGTTACAGTGCAGTAACTCACCTCCAGGAATTGCTTGGGTATTGTGCGATTCTTAACAATCTGCTGAAGGAATAAGGGTTCTCCTTTCACTTAATCTTCCTTCTTCCCAGGTTTCAGGGAAATGAAAAACTGTTGGTTAAGATCACAGGTGTTATGAGTCCCAGATATTTAAAATTTTAAGTAGGAGGGGTCAAATTTAAGACTCACTTCCTTTGGCTCTTGTGAAGCAAGTGTTTCTTTTTCAACAAGCTGTAAAACTATATGACTTGATTGATATAATATTCCAGTCGTTTCACTTTAAGCTGCTTAAAAGATACCTACCCTTAAGTTACAGTAGTCATACAATGAACTGCAGCTGCCCTGCGTGGATTCCTTCCATATCACCTTGGCTTCTTCTTGTCCTCCATTTCAAGAGGAGGGAGTATAACACAACCGAGTAATTATGATGAACTGGGGATATGATACCTGAAAAAATGTCATGTTAGTGAGAAGACAAATTTCCCAAACTCAAGCCTGAGAAGTAGGAAAGGGGAAAGGACAATGAAATAGAATATCTTGGAATAGGTCAATATTCTTTCTTTGAATCAAGATTTTTAAATGAAGTCCATAGAAGATAGCCATGGCTTTGGAACAGATGAAAAACTCATAAAGAAAATATATTGTTACTTATTAAGTATTAAACTTGAAAGTGAGCAGGTAAAGGAGATAATAGTTAGGGCTAAAAAATTTTGGATGTGCGATGGAACTGGATAAATGTCAGAAACTGGGGGATAGAAATGTTAAATTGATTATGACAACTGCATATAAAGAAAATTTGTATAAAATGTTCTATAGATGGCATTTTGCACCAACAAGATTGGCAAAAATGTATCAAGACGGATCCATTAAATGTAGGTACTGCAATCAAACACCTGGTTCATATTACCATATGTGGTGGACGTGCTTACTATTAAGGACAAAGAAGAAACTGAATATTTTTTGATATGGGACCTATTTTACCAATGGTTAGACAATAGAAACAGAGATTAGAAATGTGGGGATATAGATTTGTTAAAGTAGGTAAGTTAAATGTTATTGTTATAATATTAATATGATTGCAAATACTATTGTAAATATTTTGATTATGATTGCCTAAAAACAATTGTGCCCAGACAACACACTATTTGATGGAAATTGAATTTTTTATATGTTATATAAATAAATTAAATAAAACATGAAAAGAAAGAAGAGAGCCATGGCTTATGCTTCAAGCATGGCTCTCTCTTGGGATGCCACTGCCAGTGGGAATAGAGAATCAGATAGTGAGACAAATCACTTAGTCTGCAGAATCTGATACTCACTCTTGCTAACATTTTAAGAGTTGTCTTTTATTTTATATCTACCTTTCTAATTTCTTAAATTACAAATTGTTATTGTAATATCCAGTCAAAAGGTCTGTTTCTATAACTTGGTACAAGTGCTACATACAGTATGCGCAGTGGTGGGATTCAGCCGGTTCTCTCCGGATCACGCAAACTGGTAGCACGAAGATGGGAGGCTCCACCCACCCGACCTGATGTAATGTGTGCCTCCTGCACATGCGCAACCTATGCACATGCGCAGATGAGGTGCGTGCGAGTGGAGCGAGCGCACACACGAACACACATTTGCAAACCGGTAGGGAAGGTTAGTGAATCCCTCCGCTGAATATGCGCAGGAATAACTTTTTCATAACTTCTCAGTAGTAGAATGGAAGAGGAGGAGGAGGGAGAGGGAAAGGGAGACGGGAGAAGGAGTTTTCAGTGTCAGCTCTTCCAGAACTCTCAGATTTCTTTTCTGTTTATTGCAGGTTTAATCTTGAATTTGCATTATCCTCTTCTGCATTTGGCAAGAACCCATCCGCCTTGTATATTTTCTTGTGTGCCCTGCAGAATCTCGTCAAGAAGATTATGCTTGGTCAATCTTTAAAATATAAATAGAAAAAGAGCCCATCTGGCAAAAAGGCTGGTGCAATTAACCAGAGTTTTTCAGACTGATTATGCTGGGGAGATTGTGTTGTGAATAGTGATATTGATATCATAGCTGAAATTGCCAGCAGCATTGACTTCAGATGAATGACTCTTAATCAGTGTTTTAAGATGAAGTTTCCTGCTTCACACACATTTTCTGCTAGAATCGACACCTCACTTTTACCTGAAAATAACAGCAAAAGATTATTAGAGTCAATTGACATGGATTTTTTTACTTGCAGCTTTTTTCATATCAGTATGACTTCTCTATTTTGTATTTGCAAATCCATACTCCCCCTTTCCTCTAAACTAGAAGTGATATGACTTATGGACTTCAACTCCCAGAATTCCTGGTTGGCTCAGGAGCTCTGGGAGTTGAAGTCCGCAAGACATAAAAGGGCCATAGTTCCCCACCCCTGAGAGTCTAAACCAGTATTTTTCAAATTTAGCAACTTTAAGATGTTTGGATTTCATTTCCCCAAATTGCTGGCTGGGGAATTCTGAAAACTGAAGTCCACAGATCTTAAAGTTGCTAAATTTGAAAAAGATTGTTGTAAATTATAGATCAACTCCCACCCCACCCCCATTCTGTTTCTTTCCCACCTTTTAAGAAATAGGTTTTTTTTCTTTTTGTTGTTAAGATTTTAAGGGAGGTAAATTCTAGCCATTTCAGGAATAAATATGACTAACTTTGCTTTCTCTCAATGGACTTCACCTCCATTTGCAACACGTCAAGAAAATCCATGACTAGATTTTTCCTAAACATCATAGAATGTTGTGAAATCCATCAGCATCAGAAATTCTGGAGGGTAAATTTGCTACATTCAGGCTAAAAGAAAAAATACTGCCAGCTGGGGAGATTAAAAAAGGAAAGAATGTTTGGCAGTTCTTCCCTATAATGGACTATTGGATCAAGTTGCTGGGCATTTTCCTGTATAACGCCAAGGGCGAGGCAAACAGAACACACAAAGAGAAGTCACTGTGGGTGTGGTTTTCTTAACCACCAAGACAAATTTGGCTGCCTTTGCAGTTTATGTGTCATATATACAGTTATTAAGTGAAGATTTCATTATCAAGTTTGCCTCCTAATCTTTTAGGCATTTTGTTTATAAAACTTTACATATATTTTTCTGTTTATATCTGATTTTTTGGGCTATGATACGTGCCATACTGATTTTACAAATACCATTTCATGCTATTCACAACTGAGTTTTGCTCAAATATACAGAACTGCGTTACTGTTTCCTGGCTCCTGCAACCACCATGCTTAACCCTGACAAGTGAAGAATATATTTGGACTGAATACTGTTAGGGAACATTGCTTCATTATAGTACAAATAATTTCTCCCAGTTGACCTAAGATATTTTTTTTGTTTGTTTTTTCAACCCATGAATGTATTTTATTATCTAGAAGCAGAAGCAGAGATCAGGAACTCTCAGGTCATCCTCAAATTATGACTGGTCACTTACTGAAAACATTCAAAGTTATGATAGACCTCCCCAGGGCTACTTTTGACCTGAATTCAAAGTTTCAAGGCTGCCAAACTCCCTTTTTTTAAAAATTTGATTTATATGCTGCCCATCTCCGGAGACTCAGGGCAGCTTACAATGCGTTAAGCAATAGCTTTCATACTTTTGTATATTTTATACAAAGTCAGCTTATTGCCCCCAAAAACTGGGTCCTCACCTTGTTACGTTGGCATTTTGGGCACTTGGCAACCAAGCTGCATTTACCACAATTTGCAGCATTCCAAGATCACATGACCGTGATTTATGACATTTTGAGCCAGAACCTGGGATTTACTTTGGGGGTTCCAGCAAAAAATCCCCCACCCTTTGTACAAAAAAACCCCATAAAATCTGGCAAAGTCACCATTGATGACCAGCACAATTTACAACCGTATATCTGGTCTCAGTTATATTAATCATTCCAAGACTAAGGAGCCTGAGTAGCGTAGGGGGCTAATGCCTCCTACTAAAGGCAGCAATTAACATCCAGCTGCCTGCAATTTCTCCGAGTTCAATCCTAGCCAGGCTCAAGGTCGACTCAGCCTTCCATCCTTTCTAAGGTGGGTAAATTGAGGAGCCAGTTTGTGAGGGCAAAAAGCTGACTTTGTATAAATATACAAAAGTATGAAGGCTATTGCTTAACACACTGTAAGCCACCATGAGTCTCCGGAGAAGGGCGGCATATAAATCAAATTTTTAAAAAAACTACTTGTACTTTGTATAATTATTTCTCTCTAAAATAAATAATTCCATAATAAATGCCGTATGAATTTTATTCCAATTGATCCTGAAAAAATAAGCAAGATTCAGATTTTTAAAAAATGGTTTGAAGAATAGAAATCAGCAGGAAATTTTGTCAACAAACAAACAATATTAGTGATGTTTGCTCAACATTACAGATGATATAAAGCTTCAGGGTCAAATGAATAAAAACACTAGCTGGTTATGAAGTAAAATTCTATAAGGGCAGAATGAAACATAATGACTGTAATGTTACAAATTGCCAACAGATGGCAGTACTGACAAACTAGAAATACTGAAGTGATCTTTAGCATTTATTCTTTCACTTTGCTTGGTAAAAAATGTTGTGAGAAGCTATGGTTCATTAGTGTCCTTTAAGCAATATGGCATGATAGAATTTTTGACTGAGTTCCTTCAACTGAAATTCAATGCCAAATGCATTATTTATGGGGATCACTGTATTGGTATAGGCATTATGTATTGCTAGACAAAAAAAGAAAGAAAGAAAGAAAGGAAAAGGAAAAGGAAAAGGAAAAGGAAAAGGAAAAAGCAAAGATGGTGAACCAGAAAGAGGTTATTTGTGTGATCAAAATGAGGTGGATAACTTGTGACGAGTTTCACATTAGAAAGGCTGACCAACTGATTCAGAATCAGTACACAACTAAACGGAAAATTGCTTCAAAAAAATGTGGCAACATGACACCACTAGGCCTGACATCTCATGAACTACTCAAGAGGCAATTGTGGAGCTGGATCTCACCCACCATAACAGTTCACACTTGTCACCACCCCATTTCTTCTTTCCTCCAAACTGAGGGGATATTTCTATGCAAATAAAATACTACGTAGAACCCAGCTAAAGACACAAAATAGGAAGTCATTACAGCTTTCAGAAGCTTGTCCATCTTTGGCAGTATGTAGCAAATGGTGATGATTATGTGAAGTAAATTCAGAAAATAAAAGAGCTAATTCCAAAAATTATTTTCCTGCTTCGTTTATTAAAATATTTCTTTA
The DNA here is from genome assembly GCA_038048745.1 of Coluber constrictor foxii. NCBI lineage: Eukaryota > Metazoa > Chordata > Lepidosauria > Squamata > Colubridae > Coluber > Coluber constrictor. The sequence goes on from CM075961.1 coordinate 82,439,871, forward strand.
AAAATATGGAGGTAGGGGCAATGTTTTTTTTCCAGCCTTAATTATAGCAAGAGATGAGTTTCTTAAAATAATTGAACAACAAAGTTTATAAACATCAGTAGAAAATTGTAATTTAAAAAGTACAAAGCATGTAGCAGTTTGGAAAATATAGTAAAACAGAGCTGGGAAGAAACGATAGGAACAAGTCAGGTTTCTTGCAGGACTAGGCCGTGCATTCATACCAGCGAGGGCGGGAAATGATTCACAGGAATTCCCCACCACCATTGCTGCTTTCTCTTGCCACAAATGCCACCTTTGCTTCTCAGGCTGCAAGCAAGTACGATTAAGGTATGCCTCTGGGAAGATCAATGGTGTTGTTGAACAATTGAAGAATCATGGGGAAAAGCTAACTTCTAGGGGCCTTCACACCCAGTTACTCAGTTCACCCCATTATATTTCTTCCCCGCTTCTCTCCTTCCAAGTACTTATTCCTCTTTTCATTCTTTCTTTCCTTCTGTATATCTGACAAATGAATTATCTAGCAAGTGCAAACCTGAGTCTGCCCTTGAGTCCCCGTGAGGCTCCAGTTAATGAACACTATGTGAGCTTAAATACATTTTTTCAGTCAAATTTTTCATAAGCTATCATAACCTGCCACTTATTCTAGCCTTGGAAAGTAAAGTAGTAACTTGGGTTACTCTGTCAGCCTGTATCTATGTCATATCCCAGCCATGGGGTTTGTGATAGGAAGAAAACCCCGAGGGCATATTAGGCAACTTGGCACAGATTGTGCCAGTTTCTAGCAAAGCAGACTTCAACAAAAAGGTGAAAACTGACCCTGGATGTCCAAATCAAAGTCGTAAGTTATTGCCTAGAATGCCGGCAAAGCAGGATGGGCCTCTGATTTCTGATTTATTTCTAGTTTTCTCTTAGGTGATGAAAGCTCCTTGTCTCCACTGTTTCTTAAAAGCAGGCAGGCTGATCCTTCTGGGCCCTTCTCCTTCATGAATGGTTCCATTGTGTAAACATCATCCTCTATTTCTTCATCCTGGCTGGATCTGAGACTAGAAACATACTTGAGAAAGAGAGCTTAACACTCCCACTTTTATTTTGAAGGATAAGCCTCTACTCAAAGGGGGAGAGGCAACTAGGAAAGAGCAAGCAACAGTGAGCCCCTTCTTTCTCTATCCCTTCAGCAGAAACTGCAAAACTGGGGTGAAACGCTTCTTTGCTTGTGGCGTCTTTTCTTCAAAATTAAGACCCTATCCCATCTAGCCAGAATTTGTATCAGTGGATTTGTCTGGCCAATTACTCCCTTTGATATGGGCTAGGAAAAGAGACAAGTTCTAAGAAAGGCTACAATAGCAAGTTTAATCACCACCCTGGACTCTTAAATATAAGCACCAGACATTTATTTCTATGTGAACCTGACATAGTACAAGTGTCTATAGAGAAGTCCTGGTCTGCTGCTTTCTCCAGCAATTTGGGTGCTGCTGTTCCTCTTCTGTGGATCTTTATGGCTCATCTCTTGGCGTTGCCCTCCATCTACTGGAAGTCCTCCTAGATTTGCAGCTCCTGTTTGATGAGAAGTTGGTAACTGTGGCCAAAGGATCTTCTCACAATCATTCACATTTTGCTCACTTCTCAATTGAACTATTGAAATGTACTAAGGTTGTAACATCTAGTCCAGAAAGAAACAGCTGGAGTTAGTTATGGGTGTTTTCTAATTTGTCCATTGTAGAAAGTTAGCATCTACCCCTCTCCTAGAAGAATGAAGCATTCTAGGAAATATTAAAAAGGCAGAGTATTTCCCTTAAAAGAGAAATAGAAATCTTAAGGGACACAGAAACTCAGCCCCAGCAGATATTTTGGTGCCAGCTTATCTACAAGACAAAAGACCTTCAGCTCCAGGGTGATAGGATTAGCCCTCACTCAAGATCCAAAACCATTAAGTCATAATAGGAATTGCCTGAAGTCCCTTCATTACATCACCCAGCAAGATTCAACCAAGACTGGAACTCAAGACAACCTATAAAGTTACCCCTGCATGGCCCCATGGGAGCCTGACAACCAATCAGAATACACTACTTTCACAGGAACAGGAAGCAAGTTCAAAACCCAAGAGAGGATATAAATCTCTCTCTCTCTCTCTCTCTCTCTCTCTCTCTCTCTCTCTCTCTCTCTCACCCATGAGCTCAATTGCCTAGGACCTCAAACCATGTGGGCCTTTCTACCATTAAACTATCTTTCCAAATAGTCTCCATGTTTCCAGTGTCTTTCTCCTCACTTGGAACTGAAACCAGATGGACATATCTTCCAACACCATATAATACCATGATTTTGAAAACTGCATTATTTCCCAAGTAGCTTTTGGGTGTAACTGAAGGTCCTGGTTGTCATCTTTAAATCCTTAAATGATCCAGAATTTTGACATCTGTAGGGCTACTCCCCACCTATCCCTCAATACTCATTAGAAAGTTAAGCAAAACAAGGAATGGAAATGAAAATATCTTACAACCAGAAGGAGTGAATAATAAAGGGCGGCAGGATTTGAAACAGTTGTTATAAGAACATCTGGGAATGCAGCTGCTAAGACTTTTTTTTTCTTTTTGATTTTTTTTTGTCATTAAGGTTTGGCGGAGCTGCATTGGGGTTTTTTTTTATGCTGTAATAGAATACGTTAGTTTGAATATTTCTACCTGGAGGAGTGAATATCTTCGTGGTTGGATGTTATCTATATAGTAGCAGTGTTTTGTGATTACCCTATCATGGTTTTTTTTTGGAAATTATTATCTAAGAGGAAAGAATGGAAATGAAAACGTCTTACAACCAAGAGTGGATAACAAAGGGTGGCAGGGTTTGAAACAGTTTTTACAAGAACATCTGGATGCAGTCTCAAGGATTTCTATTTTCCTTTTTTTTTTTTTATTCTTTTGTTAAGGCTTGGTGGAGCTGCATTGAGTTTTTTTTTTTTGTTGAAATAGAACACGTTAGTTTGAATGATTCTACCTACAGGAGTGAATATTTTCTTGGTTGGATGTTATTCATATAAAGTCACACGGGGGGTTTATATGGAATGTTTTGTTTTACTGATGGGGGCAGACAGAAGATGAAGAGTATCGCAATTGGATATAGGTGAAGAAAGAAGAATTAACTTCAATCAGGAAGAAGAGAAGACTGTAATTCGAGTTATGGAAAATTATAACAATATATGCATGATTATATTATATTGCATGTTTTTTCCCTGAAGGGGGGATTTTTGTGTTCTTGAATTAGGGGGAGTAGTTCGGATTAAACTAGCTGGCATTATCTAATATGAATAAGTAAGGTATAGGATTAGTAATGTTAGTAAGGTTTTTTTTTATTTTATCTTATTTTGGCTTAAATATCATAAGGGCTATTTTTTCTGGTGCCTTCTTTTACTACAATATTGTTAATTTTAGACAGATATTCATGTTTATGGGTTTCTCTTTGCATTACTTCATTTTATTTTTTTTATTCTTTTTTTAATTCTTTTCTTTCTCTCTTTTCTCTTCCTCTCAACTTAGAATAGAATTGAGCATATAATAGTATTTGTTTTTCTTGTTGTTAAAATTTTTGTTAAGAAATGTGTAGCGGAAGTCAGGGGTGGGATAGGGAGGGAGGGGTTGGGGTTGGGGGGAGGTTGGAGGGGATGGGAGGGGAGGGTGGGGGTAGGGGTGAAAAAAAGGGGGAAAAATTTTTTTATTGTAAAACTTTTTCAATAAAAAAAAAAAAAAAAAAGAAAGTTAAGCAAAACATGACTTTTTCATCACATCCTGGGGGCTGGAATGATACATTTGGTTCTAACAATTTATAGCAATTTTCTTCATTTGATGATTCACACACATATTAAATTCCAAGGCTTATATAGTTAATATTTATGAATGTTGTTGCTACCTATTGTCTTTTGAATCATCTTAACCCAATCTACAGTTGTTGGGAATATGTACATTGCTCAGAGTTGCCTTGGATTATATTATTTTATAAGCCCAATAAACTAAGTAAATAAGAAATGGCAGCCTAGCACCATAAAGCAAAGTGGTCACAGAGGGTAACTTGTAGTGAGCAGAAAGGGGGTGTATCCACAGTGAACCAATTAGCCAATAGGAGTTGAGTAGATCTCAGCCTTTGCTGTTCAATCACCACGGAAGCAACACAAACAATGCATGTAACAAGGCTTATATTGCAAATCAATACTTCCACACTGAATTTAAAAACAATCCCTAAATCACCTAAGTGAAGGAAAGACCAGAGGTGTCCTTAAAGAACAATTAAATCAGAAATCTTCAAGCCAAAATTATGGGGATGTATGGATATGCCCTGGAATTCAGGAGATAGTATGCATCTCTCAGTAACAGTTACTGCTATGCTTGCCTAATTTTTCAGATCAGTCCTCTTTTAAAACCATCCAAATTGGCTGTCATGAAAAAAGTGTTCTGATGACACCAAATTTTAACAGTAGGGGGGGGAAACTCTCCCTCCATATTATTTATGCCTTAAATTGACTTTATATATTTCTGTCATGTCTCCCATTACAGCACTTTCTTGCATTCCATGCTAAAGTGCCTCTATTGTGCTATTATTTCCCCTATCATTTTGGTTGTCCTTTTCTGCAGCGTTTTCAATTTTTAGGAGCAATAAGCACCAAACAATACTCCAAGCACAGTCTCACCACCCTAGGCTTACTTTGCCACTCATATGGACAGGCAGGAGCTGTGGAAGCCACAGAAAGCAGCAGCTGCTTCTCTTCTGCTTAAATACACAAAGCAACCTGGGGAGAAAGCATTAGGAGGCCCCACTGCACACCCACTCACTGACCAGATTCACACAACATAGTGAATCAAAGTCATGTTTACAAGACGAATAACCAAATTGAAATGCTTGGTTAACAGAGCATGTGGGCCAGCAATTTACCCCACCCCATTTTCTGTGAATTTTAAGTTCACAGGACTCAGCTCACATTAAACGCCTACAAGTACAACCTGTGTGGTTGTGTTCAAGCTTTGGCATAGTGTATCACATGATCTTTCTCACTCTGTTCTGTGGCGGACTGTTAGCGATCAATTGAATGTTGGGTTGAAGTAACTGTATCTTTTATCTCTTCTTCCAATGATTTTCAGTATGGGGTCATCCCAAGGATTTCTTTGTCAACATTGGAAATGGATTTTTGTCCATTCTGTTTTAATAAAAAGTTCACTGATAGGATGCTTCTCCTTCAAAATAAAAGTTGCTATCTGGTTATCATTGAAGACAAATGCATTCATCTGCAGGTATATTTAGCCTAAATACTCTGAAATATTGTGAAAAATAATCTCAGCTTCTCATAGTAAGCAAACTGCTGGGGTTGCTTAGTATTGAGGGGCCTGGTGGCTCAGCAGACTAAAGCATTGTGATTAAAACCAGCTGTCTGCAATTACTGTAAGTTTGAATCTCACCAGGCTCAAGGTTGACTCAGTCTTCCATCCTTTCTAAGCTAGATAAAATGAGGAGCCTGTTTGTAGGGGCAATAAGCTGACTTTGTATAAATATACAAAAGTATGAAGACTATTGCTTAATGCATTGTAAGCCGCCCTGAGTCTCCGGAGAAGGGCGGCATATAAATCAAATTTTTAAAAAAACAATTGTGGTTAACACCATATGGAGGCCATTGCAATTCCTGCTGCAATATTGCTAGCAGATCCTCAGGGTGTCTTTTCAAATGATGGGGATAGGAATGAATACAAAATAATGTCTTCTTTATTTTGGATACAGAAATTAAGAGATAGATCAGCAAGGTGGCACTTTTGTTGTGAAATTTCCCCAGTACAAACCACTGACGTTAAATAACAAAAAACCTGCTCTTCATTTTGCCCAAACAGCGTTATTCCTGTCTGTGGTTTGCAGGTATGACAAACACACAGTGGCCTGTTGTAATTGGCCCATCTGCTGATTATGCTTTTGGGTTAGTCCCAGATGCAGCACAGATTTTTTGACCACTTATTCTATGGCACAAATATTCACTTCTCTGAAGTCTAAGCTTCCTCAGTATTTTCTCAATATAAAGCAATAGTGACCAGGAGGAGGATTCAAGTCTCTGGGTTATTTTCAATTGATTGGCCAGGACTTTTGACTGCCAATTATTTAAGAGTTCTCCCCACCCCCAAACCGACAATATACTGATCTGTAGAAACCCTGGGATGTACCTATATTTTGTGAGGGAGATAAGTTAGCTCTGCTCAAAGTCCCACCACCACCACCTGTATTCAAAACATTTTTTTTTTTGCTGCAGATTCAAGTGGTGAAATTTAAAGCAGATCTCCCAAACCCGAAAAAACTTAATCTAGATGTAAAATAAAAAAGCAAAGTTGTTTTTTTTAATTTCAATAAGCAAAATATAAATACATTTCGATATAAATAAGACTGTCTTGCTTCGTTTGTTATGAAGATTTAAAAACAATTGTACGCTTGCAGGAACTCCTCTCCCCACACCATACAGTGGGCAGCCGCATCACCTGTTCCCAATCTTCTTCCATGGTTCTCATGTCGTAATCCTTCCTTCCAGCTGCACAACAGGCAGAAATCCAACAGATGCATCTTCCGTTGCTGGTGTAAAGAGGCAGCAAATTAAAATTTCTACGGTTAATTTCCTGCCTGTTGTCAACTGCTGTTAAGGGGCCAGAGGAAATGCGTGTATCACAATAAGATTCATTTGCAAAAGAAAAACGTGTCCAAGCAACTCTCGCGCCCCCCTCCCCCCATCCTGAGTATCAAGATGGCAGCAATCCTTCTATGCATTCCTCCACACACCCCCTCCTGTTTCCAGCATGCACTTCTTCGGCTCAAGAAGAGGCAATGCATCTTGGGATTTGTAGTATGCCCCGTTTCATCGGGCATTGGCTTCACATACAAATGCAGTCTATTTCTATTCAACGAAGGTTTCCTTTCCTTGTATTTTACTATAATTACTATACCCACAATTTCGAAGGCATTGAATTGTTTGAACTGTCAGGAAATGTCCCCTTATTTCTAGGTTGGTTCTCTTCCTGATTAGTTTCCATTCGTTGCTTCTTGTTCTGCTTCCAGGTGCTTTGGTGAATAGATTGACCCCTTTTTCTTTGTGGCAGTCCCTCAAATATTGGAACACTGCTACCATGTCGCCCCTAGTCTTTTGAGATCTGTTGAGATCCTTCTGGATCTTGAACCTAACTTCTGGAATGCTAGTTATTCCTGCCAGCTTGATGCCATTTGCAAATTTGATGACTTCCTCTTCTATCCCTCCTCCAACTTGTTTATGTTTAAACAAGTTGGAGGAGGGATAGAAGATATCTTGTTTATGAAGATATTCATAAACAAGATATTATAAACAATATCTTGTTTATGAAGATATTGCAAAATACAGGGCCTAAGATAGAGTCTTGAGGTATTATGCAGATGCAATTCTATTAAGGACTATACAGTACAACCTCTGGTCACAACCATAATTCGTTCCATAACTTTGGTCACAACTCGATTTGGTCATGACAGAAGGGGAAATCAGCAGCAGCCGTGTTTGATCATCACCTGATATATGTTCGTGATCAGATTCAAAAAATTTTGTGATTTTTTTTTGGTCAGAATCCGATTTGGTCGTGGTCAGAAATGTTCATGATTTGATTTGATTTTGATTTTATTAGATTTATATACTGCCCTTCTCCTTGCGGACTCAGGGCGGTGAACAGCCAGATAAAAAACAAGGTACACAAAAGTTAAAATTTTAAAACAACAAATATAAATTTAGCCGATAATTAAAACAATTCAATTTAAAATTAATATCAAAACTCTAAAAGTTCTAAAAATTTAATAGGGATCAGGCCAAGCCGGCAAGCTGAAAAAAATATGTTTTTAAGGCCCGACGAAAAGTCCGGACGTCAGAGATTGTTCTCAACTCTGGAGGAAGATCGTTCCAGAGGGTGGGAGCTACCACAGAGAAGGCTCTCCCCCTCGGGGTCGCCAGCCGGCATTGTCTGGCTGACGGCACCCTGAGGAGGCCCTCTCTGTGGGAGCGAACTGGCCAGTGGGAGGCGATTGGTGGTAGAAGGTGGTCCCGTAAGTACCCTGGTCCATGGTCCTAAGCCATGGAGCGCTTTAAAGGTGATTACCAACACCTTGAAATGCACCTGGTAGTCCACCGGTAGCCAATGCAGCTCTCGCAGGAGAAGTGTCACATGGGAGTGCCCTGTCGCTCCCATAATCCCCCGCACGGCTGCATTCTGCACCAGTTGGAGCCTTCAGGTGCACCCCAAGGGGAGCCCCATGACCAGAGGTTCTACTGTACTGTACTACCTCATGACCAGAGGTTCTACTGTACTGTTCTTTCTATTACAATTTACATCCCAGAATTGGGTGGGACCCTGAAGGTCTTCTATTCCAACTCCCTGCTAAAGCATTCTGGATAAATGGCTATCCAATCTCTTCTTGAAAATTTCCAATGATGAAGCACTCACAACTTCTGGAGGCATGCCATAATTAATTGCTGTTACTGTAAGGAAATTTCTCATTAATTCTAGGCTGGATTTCCTTTTGATAATCTTCTATCTATTACTTCTTGTCCTGCCTTCAGATGCTTTAGAAGATAGGTCAACCCATCTTGTCTGTGACAGACCCTCAAATACTGGAAGACTGTTATCATGTCACCCCTTCTCTTTCTTAGATTAGACAAACCTAGTTCCTGCAACAGTTCATTGTATGGTTTAGCTTTCAGGTGGTATCAAATGTGGATTAGACAACATCACTTCTAGATGGACTGACTAACCAATCTCATTCAACATAGAAATTCTGGGTTTTAAATTTTAACAGAAAGAACAGTATATATGTAGTGTCCTATTAATATTTCTAGTGTAGCCATATCAGTACTCATTATTTATAAGACCAGGTAAAGGGCACATGACTGAAGCTACGCTGTGTAAAAATAATGCTGTTATATGCACATGTATGCAGAAATAGAACACACTTCCTTGGTATTGCTGTGATCTTAATGGTATACATTTTACAAAACAATCACAGCAAAACAATCTTAGGGCAAAGTTTTCAATCAATCAATCTGCCTGTTACTGGGCAGGATCACTGAAAAGGAGTGTACTTCTTATTCTCCAAGCTAATCAAAATTAAAAATCCTGCAAACAAGAATCTGGAGATGAGGGAGAAGGACTGTACCTTAGCTTTATCTCGTCTAGTGTGTTGATTATACATGTGCGGGAAACATTTGCCTTAAGGAGCAATCCATTATGTGCCACCTCTTTTTTCCCCTTCTGAGGTGGTATGCGCTAGACACGGATTGATCTTATGAGCAAAAACTAAGCCTTTGGCGGGCTTTACCATTGCTATGGCAATTGTCGTGGGATTACATGTGTGGCTGCAGTTACCAATTGCATATTGCTGGTAAAGAATTACAGTAGCAGTAAGCAGTGAAACAATTCTGGTTCTGTACTGCCACCTGCAGGAGACTCTGCAAATAGCTCCTGATTTTTAATGTTCTCAGTAAGTACGTGTAAATCTAGGTTGGAGTTGTTCCATTTTTAGTTAGGAATTTTTTTAAAAGGTAAGAGTGTAAGAAAATTTGACCTCATGATTTAATTGGGAACATTTGGTCCTGAAACACTTTTGAAATTAAGTGTGGTCTTATTTGATGGAAACTCCAAGCAAAATCCTCTTAGGTAAAGGAAGAAACAATGATGGCACTCAATTGTCAATAATAATCAGTATTAGGTAACATCTTCTTATTTGTTCCTTTTTTTCTTTTTTTTAAAATTTGATTTATATGCCGCCCTTCTCCGGAGACTCAGGGCGGCTTACAATGTGTTAAGCAATAGCCTTCATACTTTTGTATATTTATACAAAGTCAGCTTATTGCCCCCCAACAAACTGGATCCTCAATTTACCCACCTTAGAAAGGACGGAAGGCTGAGTCGACCTTGAGCCTGGCTGGGATTGAACTCACAGAAATTACAGGCAGCTGGTGTTAATTGCTGCCTTTAGTAGGAGGCATTAGCCCCCTATGCTACATAGGCTCCTTACTTGCTTTGCTAAAGATTTCATTTATTAATTAATCACATTGCTCCTCAGGAAGGAAATTTCATTCAAGAGTATCCCATTTATCCAAAGTCACACCTGACACCTACAGAAAAGAACCTGCCAAAAATCCACAGTGATTTCAAAATCACTGGTGTTTGAGAATTATATCTCCTATTGAATGTGTTCAAGCAGAAGGGAGCCAATCAATATTGTAGAGACTTGACTGAACTTCTAATGCCAGGCTTTAAAGCAGTGTTTCTCAAACTTGGCAACTTTAAGCATGGTTGGCTGGGGAAATCTGGGACTACACATGTTAAAGTTGAGAAACACTGTTTTAAAGAATCAAAACTACCACTCCATCTAAAATAACTAACGGTGAGTTAATAAAAAATGCAGCCTAGGATATTTGGAGTTCATCAGGTGGGATATATAGTAGCTGCACTAGGAATGCAATAATTATAAAACTCTAAAATAAATGAATTTCAGGAATAAGTTGTGGATGAAAAGCAATCCACTAAGGGGAGATCCTGGATACAAGATGGTAATCAGTGGTTATATAATCTTGGTTCACAAGAAGAACAGAAAAGACCCTCACCTAAAATTCCAGATGGATAATGTGCAGTTCGTGATTTACAGCAGGGGTGTAAAATTAAAGACCCATGGGCTGAATATGGCCTATGGGGTACTTAGAAGTGGCCTGTGGGGCCATCCTGGAAATAGTGAAGGACCGGCCTGCGGTGCCTCTGCAAGCAAAAATGGAGCTCAGGAGGGCTCTGTGTGTGGCCCTCCCAGACTCCATTTTCACTGGCAGAGGATTATAGGCAGCTGTTGTAGGTGGAAATGGAGTTCAGAAGCCCGTTTTCACTAGCAGAGTGCTCAGGCCACCCGACACAAGTGATATTGAGCTGACCATGCCCCCCTGGCCCTCCACCAAAGGTCAAACACAACCTTGATGTGGCCCTCAATGAAATCAAGTTTGACACTCCTGATTTATAGTATCACTAAGCTGCAGCTCTCAGCATTGCTCATATTGGCAGAGGTTGATGGGAATTTTAACTCAAGAGATGACCACTTCTGCATTTGATTTGATGTAAGACTCGGCAAGGAACAAATGAACAGATATATATATATATATCACAATGCATAAAATCAGTCACTGCTACTTGTTTCATGTTCCAACTAAGGATTTGATCTTTCAGATGCTGAGACTAAACCTAATACTGAAAGGATATCCTTCAAAGCTTTCCAGATGCTGCTGTTCCAAGTCACTTTGCCAAGCCAAAACACACACAAAAAAAAGAATAAATACTGTTCAGGGTATATTTAAATATACCCTCCTTGGCTCTTAACCAATCACAGTTCCTGCTGAGCTTCATTGTGGATGTTCATTCTAAAGTCTAGATGCATTACAGCATGCCCAAGTTTTCAATCTAATGCATACTTTTATAGGAATTAATCTTAAATTTAGTGGAGCTATTGAGCTATTACTATGTGCAGTATAGGTTTGAAAAAAAGGCATCTTAATAAAATCAATGTTGAATCTGAATCCATGACCATCTTTTTACTCACTACATTAGAACTATTTCCTTGGCAGTTCTTGTGTGCCCTTGGAAATCCATCAACTACACTTCATTACATTTACACAAAGGCTTTTGCTTTCCTCCAAGCATACTCTAGCCCAATACCCTGCAGATGTCTTAGAGTTGCTACCAAGAATTTCCAACGAGCATAATATATATAGATACCTATTCAAAATTTAAGAGATTCTAATTCTACAGAACTTGCCTACAGATAATATAGAATTATATTACCTGTCAAAGGTCAAAGAGCCTGTGTAGCATAGGGGGCTAATGCCTCCTACTAAAGGCAGCAATTAACACCAGCTGCCTATAATTTCTCTGAATTCAATCCTAGCCAGGCTCAAGGTCGACTCAGCCTTCCATCCTTTCTAAGGTGGGTAAATTGAGGACCCAGTTTGTGGGGGCAATAAGCTGTCTTTGTATAAATATACAAAAGTATGAAGGCTATTGCTTAACGCATTATAAGCCGCCCTGCGTCTCCGGAGAAGGGCGGCATATAAATCAAATTAAATTTAAAATAAATAAATAAATAAAAATTATAGGTTTTCCACTTATTCCTTATGGCTATTGAAAATTTGCTGCTGATTATAAATCAAAATGTTAATCTACTGAATGGTTTTAATGGGCATCTTTTAAAAATGAATATTGGAATATATATTATATATATAATCTAAACTAATAGTGTCTTAGAAAGAAGTTGACAAAACGTTAGCTCCCTACTGCTTCTGTAGCAAAAATCAAAACAAAAAGTCTGACTTAATATTGGAAAATATCATTAGAAAGTTACTCCTAACTATCCAGATGCAAGGTCAAAGATAATTATGTACAGGAACCAGCAGTAGCAATTTCCCAGCTAACTATTGGACACGATCAGCTCTTAAGAGGCCACCTGCATATTAGAATCTCTGTTGTACCTCTGCATGATAAACTTTGCAATCTGTCTAACAACTTCTTTTAGCTCTGTTGGAGATGGATAATTCAGTATCTCTCTCTGTGAGGTATGACTGAAACATTAAGGATGCAACATCACTACTAAAAGAGAGAGATAATTCAGTATCTCTCTCTGTGAGGTATGACTGAAACATTAAGGATGCAACATCACTACTAAACAGCGTATGGTTACTTTAGTTGAGACAATGTTTTAGGCTGGCTGCCTTAGAAACTAAAGAAGCAGTCAGAGCTACAGTTTCTACAGAAACTGAACATGGATATCTTCTCAAGAAAGGTTACTCTTACTTTTATGGAGGATGAGAGTAAACAGAAAAGATGTAACACTTAACAGTAGGAACACTGAAAAACACAACTTTTAAGAGAGAGATCTATAAAAGTCCCTCAGCAGAATTCCCCAATCTAGTGCTGCCTTGTTATGCTTTATTACAATGCCTAGGATCCCCAGAGAACATTACTGTTAACACTGCCTTAAGGCTAAAGTACAAATGGCTTCAGAGAACTATGATTGGCTCTCCAAACATGTATTCCTTTATTGCAAAAGGAATAAAAGCTCACTGATTATGGTGACATAATTTCTTTTTGCAGAAAAGAGTTTGTTTTAATCCCCACACTGATTCTTGTCTGAAATTGGTTTTTGAAACAAGTATAAACTTCCCTGTATGATATGAGATGACCATCATGGTGGTCTTGTCTTTCCTGAACAAAAATTCATAACAGCCTTGTGTAAAGGACTAGCAATTTTCTCTCCTTTGTTACTTTCTCAGTTGAATTACAGCATCCATGCTCAAGCTGCAGGTTATTAGGGGAGATTAATGATCTACTGAAAAATGCATTGTAATATTCAATTACATATCATGTAAAGCTTCATTGCTCCTCCTACATCTCCCCAACTTCAAGATGGGTTAGAACTGGGGGAATTCATGAAGTCCCAAACCATTTAGAAGGTCCCAAATTTGGAAAGGCTGTGCAAAATCAGTAGAAAAGAAAAAAGGGAAAATAGTATTAATAGTCCAATTTCAGAATGAACTGTGGTTAGGAAAAAAAAATGAAAGTCAAGCAACTTAAGAAGTTGCCTGATCAGGAATTCTGTTGTTTTACCAATTGCTGGTCACAAAAAGTACAAGCACTTGATAAGTAAGCCAGCATGCTATGTGAAAGGGGGGTCAGGCAAGGCAGTCACTGACATTCACTACCTGGAATCTGGTTTATCTCCAAGGCAAAAAACAAGATTAGGAAATACTGCAAATCCTGAACTGAGAGAATTGGAGATATTTATTTCAAGAAGAAAATACTTTTTAATTATTGGTGGATAAAAATATTTATATATATTGGATTGCAACAAGGCATGGCTGAGCTAGAGAAAGCAAGCAGATTCATACTTGTCAAGAAAATTCCAGGTCTGCAGGCTCTGATAGGAAATCCATTCTAAGAGAAGTTGGTAGCAAATTACTTTTGTGCCATTCAAGTGAAGAAAAGAGCATGAAAATATGCAGCTAGCCACAGAGGTGGAGTTCAACCTAAAAGAGACTTGACTTTAAAATTAAAAAAAAATTAATCCTATCTTTATTATTTTTATAAATAACTCAAGGCAGCCTAATATGCCTTCCTCCAATTTTCCCTCCAAAAAAGCAATTCTGTGATGAAGTGACTTGGACTGAGAGTGTGTGTGTGTGTGAGAGAGAGAGTGACTGGCCAAGGTCACCCACTGCTGTGATACCTAAGGTGGGACTAGAAAGAGTTTTATTCCTGATGCCTTACAGAATTAAACTGGATTTCTTTGGTGTTATATCAGACATTATAAGCAAGGTCAAACATAGGAAACACCCTCAGAAATCTCAGTTAAGTAAAAATTACTTGTAATGTGCCTGGTTGATGATGAATGCATTAAATCCTCGAACAAGCTTGCCTCATTCCTGCATTACAGTCTTACTGAGAACGAACGTATTTTCCTTTCCTTGGGTGTTTTAGGAACCGGTTTATAGATCTGAAGGACAGTTTTCCCTGCTGGTTTTATTGTGATTTCATCTGTGGCATTTATTACTTGTTCTTGTCTTTTTTATCTTCTGCATTTATTATTGATGCTGTTGATTTTTATACTGTGTTTTATTGTCTCGTACAACTATTGGTTCCAAGTTGCATTTTTTAAAACTGACCAGCACATTATCCAGGAAAATAAGGTGGACCACAAATGTAATAAATCATAGAGCTTTTTATTTCATCCCGGGATAGTAATTGGGAGGACAAAATTTTCAGTGGCACCACTGTGACTCCCTTATGGTCCTTGGTTAGCAAATGGTAGCAGAGCTTCTCAACCTTGGGAACTTTAAGACAGGTGGATTTAATTCCCAGAAATACTCGGCCAATATGGCTGGCAAGGGAATTCTGGAAGTTGAAGTCTATCTGTCTTAAAGTTGTCAAGATTGAGAGACATGGGTTAGCTCAATTTACAAAAGTAGTTTAAGATCAATCACTGAAAAGGAGGTGATCTTAAAGTGATCAGCTCTACTTATCACTTTTAAATTTTTGTCATTTCTGTGGTTCCCAATGTTGGTTTTCAAAGCTTTGCTTTTTAATGTTTTAATTGGCTATCAACATTAAATTTTTGTTATCGGGATACAGGATAAAAGCAAATAAATTTTGTCTCAAGGGTGTACTTTTAACTGAATCATTATTGCCCTTTGTTTTGAAGAATCAGTAATTTATTTTCCTTTTCCCTGGATTCTTTTACATCAAATATATTTGTATTGAATGCAAAAGAATAAAAGTCTGCTAGATCTAATTAGATTTCAATCAGTCATCTGAGCTGGGGTTACAAAAGACAATGCTGTTTTGAAGAGCTATTCTTTTTTAGATAGGAGAGCAAGCTAAACTGATGGAGCAGTTACAAATTAACAGAAACAGTATTTTTATAACAATAATATCTGAAAACCTGTATTCAGGATTCCCTATTCAGTTGACTCTAGTGATATGAATTTCATTTTGCACAATCCTCTGGTCAGCAGGAAGAAGGGGATTGCCTGACACTCTAAAAATGCAGCATTTTACATCAAGAGATTTTCACTTTAATTCATGGAATCTTTGAATCTAATGAAGATGGCTTGGCAAATATATCAAAACCTTGGATTTTTAAAAGGCATATAAGTACTGTGTTTTGCAGCCAAAAGCCTCAGATCTTTAATCAGTAACAATTCTCAGAATTATGCAAATATACACAATGTAGAATTTTGATTGGTTTACTGGTTGCCAAGTTTTAATTTCCCAGACATTGCTCCTGTGCCTTTAACAGAAATTTTCTTGCCAATAAGGTAAGGAGGTAACTTTTCCACTGTCTCTGTGCCAAGAAAAACTTCCACCCTTCATTTGAATGTTGCTTTTAAAAATCAAAACAAAAGTGTACCCATAAATTGGCAGTGTTAGTGTTTTCTTACATGGTTGCTTATTTTAAAATAAATATGTAAATTTTCCCAATACTGAATGTCCTTGCCATGGTATTTTCTTTAGGAAATAAGCTTCTTTGAAGAAAGAAATATGTAAGGAGAATTGGTAGAAGAGGACATTTGCAATATTTCATTTTTAATTTGAACTCCAATTTTCACTAATCCTTCCCCCAATTTTGGGGAAGTAAAAATAGTGCCCAATTTTCTTAACCAGTTGTCATGTTAAAGAGAACAATGTGTACTGGTGGTCCTTGACTTATGACTGGTCTCTTAGTGACCATACAAAATTCTGATGCACCACCCAAAAAAGGGGGGGGGGCTTACAACCCAGGTTTGAAGTTCATTTCAGGAGTTTGGAAACACAACTGCACTTATGACCATTTGCAGTGTCCCATGGTAACATGATCATGTTTTATTATAATTTACCAAAAACCAACAGTTCTGGTTTTTGGCAAAACTACATCCATAGTGAACCATTGGTTCATTTAATAACTGTGGCATTCACTTAACAACCGCAATATTTGCTTAACGACCACCACAAAAATATCGTACAATCTTAATGACTTTGGCATTAATTTAACAACTGTCATAAAAAAGTCATAAACTCAGGATAATTTTACAACCCTCACAACATATCACCATAATGGGAAATTCCATTCCATTGCTGTATGTTGAGGACTACTTGTAATCCAGTAACTTTTGGACTCCCAAAAGTGGGGAAATGCAGCAATCAAAACTGGATGAAAAACATCAGCTTTGGATAAAGCCATGTATACCTACCTTGTGGAAAGACAAGTGGACTAGAATGATAAATGCAGAGATGAAGCACCAGTGGTCGTCTAGATACAACCTCACTATATAGGATTGGAACTGTAGCTCAACTGTTTCTGCTGCCTATAAGTACACCTAAAACATGTGAATCGTTATAGTGATTTAGTAAGGCAACCTCTTGCCCAGACTAAAGTCACACTGCATATTGGACCGTGAAGGAGTTAATCATATTTTAGCCTAATACATTGGCTAAACATACCATGGCCTTTGAGGTTTATGATCAAATCTGTCATGTGAAGTCAAAACTTTGGGCTCTACAAACCACATTTCAGTTAGTCAAAGATCAGTGCATTCACATAAAGATAAAGAACCTATGGCCCTTCAGGTGTTGTTAACTACATATCCCAAAAGACAAGCTCACATGGCAAATAGTAAGCAATGCCAGCTGTTGCAGTACCTCAGGAATGCACACACTTTTTAAAAAAATATTTGATTTCTATAGCCACCCATCTGAAGAAGCTACTTTGAGCAGCATACATCATACATGGAAGTGCAATTCAGAGGTAGAGAGAAAAAGAGATGGATCTTAGCTACAGCTAGTCCTGGGGGCCTTTTCTTCTCTGGCATGCCTTCTCGTCAGCTCTTTGCTCATTTTTCCTCCTGAGAATGAGCTTGTATCAGAAAGAGAAAAGACAGCTTCACATTCAAATGTACATGGCTTAATTGATTTCCAGTCGATAGTTCCTAGCTGCAGATGTGAACTTCCAGAATTCCATTGGGAAATGCTGTGTTTGAGGTGACATGCAGATTCTGGTGGGTGCAGTCCTGCAAAAAACGTCTTTTGATGTCTAGGCTAACTTGCTTTTACCCCCTTTTGGTGACATCTTATCCTAAGATAAGTCTTCTGTTTAATAACAGAACAAGAGAAAAGTTGCTTTCTGGTATTTGCCAAAATTAAAGCTCTAATTTTTGGTATAGATAGATATACCAAATAGATAGATATCCATGTCTCAGCTTTTCTTGAAAAAGTTGTTGACAAAGAGAGCAGAGATTCCAATGGTGGATTTGCCTAATAAGATACCCTTAGTTTGTATAGTATTTGGCAAGAGTGGTATTGACTTGCTACTTTCATGTGACTGTGATGTGAGAGCTATCCCAAGTGTTACATATATTATATTTTTTATATTGCTTATAGGGCTTACATTTTTTTAAAGCCATTCTTACTACTTTTGATAAACTGGGTCAATTGGATATTTGTTTTCTCTGATGAACCGATTTACCACATGAAGGTTCTATTAAAAAAAAAATAATAGAATATTTCAAATATTTTTGCATTTCATTTTCTCAGAGCTTCAAAGCTGCTAAGCAATATATAATTGATCCACTACTAATATATTACAGTCAGAAATATCAGCTATGGTGGTGGTTAGATTATTAACCCAAAGCATGGGAGAACACCTGCAGTGAAGATGCTAAACCTGGCATGCAAATATTTTCACAAGATTTTGCAATAGGCATTGCCACTGAAAAAGCTCCAGTATTTGGTTGCCACCTGTTTAATTTCAAAAGGTATGGATATTCTCAACCAGGGTTCAGATGATAATTGCATTGAACAACGAGGCTTCCAGTGGGGAGACTATCATGGAGACCTAAGCTCAGGCCTTAAAAGCTTTAAAGTTCAAAAACAGCAGTATTTACTGTGTCCTGCAACATATTTGAAGAAGCAAGTAGACAAGTTAACACTGACAAAGTAGATTTGTGTTGTTGTTGTATAGCACATTCATAGTGCTCTGAAGTAATCCCACATCTGAAACTGTTAAATTTTACATTAAACAGATTTAAAGAGTTATAGAATTAATGTCTTTCACAGTGGGAATAAAACTGCCACACCACATTTGGCATCAAGATACCACTGATACCATAGCACAGTATTTCTCAATCCTGGCAACTTTAAGAAGTGTGGATTTCAATTCCCAGAATTCTCTGGGATGCTAGTAGGGAATTCTGGGATTTGGAAGTGCAGACCTCTTAAACTTACCAAGATTGAGACATACTGCAATAGCAGATAATCAAATAAGTACAAGTCAGCACCAGAGATTTTACTTTTTTCTGCATTGCTTTCTTGATTTATAGTTTGGGCTTCTAGAGTCCAGCTGGTATTCAGACTGTGCAGAAGGAAGAGATGAACCATTAGCCTGAGCAGTAATGAGGTAAGCATCTCCATGCTGCAGGTGTTTACCTCTTTCCTTTCACAGTTTGTGGAAACAGGATTAAGAGGTAAACTACCCATATTATGTGCTTTTGCACATTAAGAAAAAAAATATTGGCTTTGTTAACAGCAAGTGCATGATGACAATTTACTCCCACCAGGTAGGCTTCCTTAATTCAGTTTTATATGTCCTTTGCACCAAAAATGACTCCATCTTAGATATCTTATCTATAATAACAGGATTAAGATGAATCTGATAAGGCAGTCTTTTCAAGTTCAAACTACACATTTATAATTAAGGTAATAATTATATAAGTCATCATTTTGATAAAAATATTCAAATCTATTTCAACTCATTTCAGCAAAAATGTTTTAATCATAAGAATATGAAAATAATGTTTTACTATACTTGTAAAACCTGTTTATTGTTATAAAAAAACTCATAAAGCTTGCCAGCCCAATGACTTTTGTAAGCAGCACCATTTCAGGACCCCAAACTGGCTTGTGATTCTTTTTTTATTAAACCTGTTTGGCTTCCAGGGAGCTGGCATTGGGAGTAATTCGTAAAATGCTGACACCATTGATTGTGTTTTAAGCTGTGGCTACGGTGTAATTCAAATGTTCATAGTCAAAAACCACTATTTCCTTTAAGAGGTGAACATTGGGAAATATGAGTAAAGCTTCCTTCTTACATTTTACTTGCAAAGACAGGAATTTTAAATGAACTCAAATGTTATGCCAAATTCCCTTTATCTTAGTCAGAAAAAAAATCCCAAAAGATTGCAAACTACACACAAACACACACACACTTCATCATTATATTTTGTTGCTCTGATTAGCAAAAAAATAAATAAAATATCTAGATTCCTTGTATGTGTGGATATTTAACCATAAATTTCAACATTTGAATTCCCACATGCTGAAAGGCACAAAAGTTTTGCCAATCCCCAGACGGAAAAAATTTCAGAGACAACTACAACTATTGCCAGATCTGCACTGACTCTAAGCAAGAGCTAAGAGTTACATAGAACTCCACAGCTTCTGCAGCTGTGAAACATATTCATATATTTTACATCACAAAAAGTTGGGATGAGAAAAAAAAATGCTACTTTTTATAAATACATTCCTCCTAATTATTGAAAATCAAGGATATAGAAAAGAAATTAGATTATGATTTCAAAACTAAGTTGGGTATTTCTGGATGAAATAGCAAGCTATTTTGCCTGGCTTCCTCCCATAAGGTATGTAATCAGCCAGACCACTTCCTTTCAGAAGAGCTCTACGGTCTGTTGCCTTGGAGTAGAGATACAAGCAGTATTTCATTTTAGAAGGCATAAACTAAAAATTCAAGACCTCTCCCTGGTATCACAGTTGAAGTTCCACCCTTCTTGCAGTTTCGTGGCTGAAGGGGTGTGGATAAATGAACCAATAAACAAAGCCCCTTCCAAAAACTGCCAACTCACCTAATCAAACCTCCTTCCATTCTCTAAGAAAGAATCCTTAGACATCTCAGCCTCCACTATAGAGCAGTAAGATTGATTTATACACTTTGGCCTTCAGAAGGCTGGGTTTGTCTGTCAAGCTTCATTTGTGGAGTAAATCAGCTACCCAACTTTGTCTTATATTCCCTAGATGTGTGTGTGGTAAATTAAGACAATCCTCAGTCTAAAGCAATTTGGCTAGTGAAAGGGAGAAGTGGGCGGTAGAAAGTAACAGGATAGGGAAAATAACCATGGGACAAATGAAGAAAGGGAGAACCAATGGTTTGAATTGGCCTCAGAAAATAGTCAGGTGGCACTCTTAAACCAGCATGTCCCTACAACCTGGAATGATCATGCTCACCATATGACTCTGGGACTCGTTGGGTAAAAGAACTGATCAATCAATTCCTGTACCATCATTCCTAGTTTCTGGGCTATCCTGGGAGGGAAAAACCCAAGCAGCTCATTTTTATGTTAATGCAGAAATGTTTTGGTGGCCAATACAAGTCAAAAACATGAAATTTATCTAATCACTGCAGAGAGCTGTGCATTTTGGTTAAGAAATCTAGAATGCCCTCTAGACAAGTCCATGACTGCCTCCTTGCTATTTTCACTATTAAACTCAGTCGTGTTGGTTGTCTTAATCAATACTTAATCAGTATTTCTAATTGTTAAGGGGTTTGAATATCAGCCCATAATTTAGTCATGGCTCCATTCTAGATTCTCTTCCAGAAAGATCAGACTGGTAGGCATGAAGTGAGGCTTTTTTTCTGTCACAGTGCCCCTCAATATTGGTACACCTTCCTAGGGAAGTTAGGCAAGATTTCTTTAAATAGAAAATAAAGGTTTGAATTGTTCCTTACATATCTTAATGGTCAGGTTGGCATTGACCATTTAAAGATCACCAGTTTTGTTTTGTATTGGCTTTATTTTTAAATTTAGTTTGTCTATTTCTTAAAGAACCCCAGTGGTTTATAAGACAAGCCATAAATATTTACAGATTATTAGTGCCTAAGCAAAGTTGTCTAATATACTACTAAATACACGTCTTTGCTTTTAAATAAGGCGGGACAATTTATTATTAGGAGGGAAGACAAATATAAAATATGGGAGTATACTATGAAATTGGACAGCATTATGTCTGTCAAGTCTATGTATGCATCAGAATAGAGTAAAATGAAATGCAAGTTTTGTGGTAAAGGCAGAAGTCTGTATTCACTAAATCTGCTCCTGCATTTTTGTAGATTGAATTCATCAAAATGGTAACTTGCTTTTGCAGAGTTAATGAAATAGTGTTGGGAGCACAAAAGGATCCCACCTTCCGTAACATTCAACACTAAAAAAAACCCCTATCCTGTTGATAGCTTGAATAAAGAAGCTACCCAAGTAAGAACTTCTCCATGTTCATTTGAAAGCAAATTCTCAATTTCAAGGGAGAATTGCATTAAAAGAAGCTACCATAACTGTGGCAGATCCTATGATTGCTTAGATTTTATTCTCAGATGGCAGTTCTAATAGAAAATGATCCTTTTTTCAAAGATTATGATTCCCAGAACCAGATTACACTAGGCTACCTGATGCACAGGACCATAGCAGTAGCTTTCATAATGTCTGCATGCACACATGATCCTCTTTTTGTTTGCATTATAATGATTGTGGTGGTGGTGGTGGGGGGAGATAGGCTTCCCATAGAGATACGTTGCCACATAGTTGAAGAAAGTGAACTAGGATACTAAACTAAGATAAGGGCAGAATATCTGGCAAAACTTGTTTTGTAAGTTAAGTGGCTATATCAATTTGGCCAACAAATTGAACACAAAGAAAAGTCATTGCATACTATAGTAATAACTGGGGTGGCCATTGGAAAATTCCTTTTTTGCTATTGATCTAAATTACAGAGTTGGATACCACAGCAAAGTCATTTTATTCTATTCAAACTAAAGCCTAAACTTAAAAAAAAAAGATAAAGGTGATTTGCTATTTCCTTCTCAAGTATTATCTAATAATTACTTATTAAAGTAACAAAAGTGTTTGCGGATAAATAGCAATATCCCTGGCAACATTTCCAGTGATAGAAAACAGCAGATAGGCAACAGGATTTGAATGCTCTACCTCTAGTGCCTTGGGCAGGCCATACCTGCCCATCTTCCGACTCCAAAGTATAAAGATGGGAACAGAGACTTACCATGCAGGTTTGGTGTGGAGCCAAACAGAGCAGCTAAATAAAGTAACTTGCTTTGGCAGCTCACCCCCTGCCCACCCCATAATTATCAAACATTTAACAAATAAAGAATGCTCTAGTAAATAAAGTAACTTTGGAAGACTGTGATTTTTCTCTTTGGTCTGCTATTAGAACAACCACACAATAGCTTAGAACAATCCATCCTTTCCAATTCATATTCCTTTAAAGCAATATGCAAATGTTGCCTGGAAAAATTATTCACAATATTCTCTGTCAAAAGAAAATATTTTGAATTATTTTTCTAGAAATCACACCAGAGTAATTATGCTGACATGACCTTCAGTTTATTTAAACTCTCTTCATGAATCAGGATAGCCTTTCCCCCCCCCATCTCCCCCAGAATGTGACTATTTTACATGTCCCTTCCCATGCCCCATTCCCCCTTCACCAATTGTCTCTCCTTTACAAGGATCACAAATTCTGTTTCTGTACGAGTCCGATGAACTTTTAGAAATTTTCCTAGGAATACTGGATATTCCGTCTTCTTATTTTTATAAACAAATCCCAAACCCCTTGATTACACATAATTAAAAAAAAAGCACACACTATATTAGAACTATCTTCAAAAACAGTATAAGATTGTGAATTTATTCTGATTAGATCACATAAAGTCCTGTGTGTGTGTGTGTGTGTGTGTGTATACACACATACACACATGTACTGCCATAATAATCAATACAGCATCTTGGGATGGTTTCTGTCCAATTCCACTTATGTCCTCAGAAAATGTTCATTTTCATTCTCCCAGTTTAGAGAAATTGTTCTCTTCTTCTCTGCCAAGTTCCTTTTCTTTCAAGAGTTTCTGGTTCTCAGCTCTCAACCTGTCCAGTTCCTGTTCTAACTGACTTACCCTAGGGTCCTCTGTTAAATCCCCTGTAAATTTCTTGTTCTCCATCTGTAGGCGGTTGTTCTCCTCCTCCATCCTGGAAAGACATTTCTCCAACTCCAAATATTCCTTGATCAATTCCTGTTTGCTCATATTCTGTAGACTCTCTACATGATATCTCTCATATGTCTCTGAAAAATCTTTCTGAAGGAATTCAGTGCCATCCCCTCCCATTCCATCACTACCCCCACCCTCCTCTTCCACAAAGTCTTCCTCACTGGTTTCATCTGACTTGGTGGCAGATCTTTTGGGGCAAAGGCTTGTCTTCAGATCTGGTTCTTTTTGATCATGATCCTCCATTAAAAACTGTGTGGTGTTATATGGTGCAACAGGCTGCCCTTTAGCAAACATCTCTGCCCGCATCCTGGAAGCTCGTTGACTCTGCTTTTCATCAAACTTCTTCTTCTCTTCCCAGCTGAGTTTGTAGTAAGGCTTCCAATGTTTCTTCTTCTTTGAAGGGCGCCTCCTATGTTTCTTTTTGCCCAGTTGTTTTTCTTCTTCTCCACCAGACTGGGATCTGCAACTCTGGTCAAAAGTCCCACAGTATTCCTGCTCCTGTAAGTCTGGTTGCTCTCCATCTCCTGCATCTTGGGTGTCTGCAGTTGCATCAAATGTCTGGTCCTCAATCTGATTAATCCCTGGGGCACCCAGACTTTGGCTTCCTTCAACCCCAGGAACTGTGAGTTCTGTATCAGGAAAGGCAACATCAGCACTGATCGGCCTGCCATCCTGCTGCTCAGCCACCTCTCTTGGTTGCCACCTATCCACAATCTCTCTTCCTTGGAGCAGTTCCTGGTTAGTGGGTGGAGATCCAACGAAAGGTCCCCCTCCACCAGAATCTTCTCCTCCTCCTGCACCCCTGCAGGGGGGGAAAGGTGTTTTGCCATTAGGCTGTTGTCTCAGATTGGCAGAGAAGGCAGCATCAGCCATAGCTGGTGCTTTTAGCAATTTCCTCAGTCCGAAGGAGATTGTTGGCTAGTAAATCCGAGACGTTGACTCCCTCTCCTCTTGAAGGAGGGAGAATTTAATTAGCCCGCAGTGCCTTGCTGGATGGTGCTGGGGCGGCCAGCTTCACAAGTTCTGAGAAAGCAAAGACTTTTTTTTAACACTTCAGCACAACTTGCAAGCTTTTACAGAAGTCTTACTGCTTAATAGTTATCAGGAGTATCAATCTGGAAGACTTTCGTGCTCTTTCTTAAATTTCTAGCCTGTTACAAACATTAAATTTTGCAGGAAAAAAAAAAAAAAGACCGGCAAGCTATCTTGGTCAGTCTTTAAATGTTCGTTACCTTCTCTGAGAAGTGTGGAAACATCCGTTTTTTCCTCCAGTCTCTACTTCTCCTGTTTGTCACACTGTAGAAAAGATGCACATCTCAAATTATAAAAAGATTAAAGGCAAAAAATAATTCCAGCTAAAGAATGAGCCGCCGCAAGAGCCACTACGTCCTTGAAACACCGTGCACGCAACAATTATATTTTTTCAAAGAAATGAAGATACCGGAGACAAAAGGCCACTGAAGAATTAAGCAGCAGGGTTCTCACTCCAGCGTAAGTGATAGAAATGTCCAAATCCACACAATCAAGGGTTAACAGTTCAGGCACGAAAAAGTTGAAGGCAGTTCCAATGCCAAGAGTCTAAGTGTGTAACAGATCTTCTTTTTTCTTAACAATATGGACCTCAAAAGTCGATTGAAAAATATTTCCGTCCCAAGCATCAAACTATGAAAAACTCTCCAGTCCCGAACGAGTTAAAGATGGTTTCATCCTCCTCGGAGACGAAAGAGTTAACTAAATGAGGGAAGGTTGGCTCCTCCACGCACACCCAAAGTTCGAATCGCCCCCTCCCTTGCAGTTAACCCCACCCCTCCTTCCACCGCTTTTCTCCCTTACTCAAGCGCCGCCAGTTCTCAACTGCTACTCCTAGCGCGTTTCCTCGCCTTATATAAACGAACCAGCCCCTTCAACGCAGTGCGCAGCCGCTTCTCATTTTCCTGGTCCCAAGGTATCTCGGGATTTGTGGTTTCTCCTTCCGATCGATTGCCCAGTTCTCTTTTAACACAATGACTACCCTTCCCAGAATCGCGGCAAGGGACTGTTGTTTAGCCAATCAATATTCAAGGAGGGCTGGGACAACAAGGAAGCCCTCTCTGGTAGGCTGCCTAAATAACTAAAACATCAATGGCTATAATGGGAGCCCTTCAATATTAACTGAACCAATCAAAGGAGAATAGTTGGAGGCGGTGTAGGAGGTGGGAATTGGAATATACCAACTATTTATGTGAATCTTGAAATCTTAACGCTTATAAAACTAGTCTTTTTGAGTCCTCCTGGAACTCATTTTCAAACGAATGTCACCTCAGGCACTTTATCTGTCATAATAGCAATAAAGGAAAATAGCTTCGTAATTTACCCCTCGAGAAAAAAAAATGGTAGTGCCCAAAAAGTAGTTCCAATGTAACTCTAAAGATTAAGAGGATTTTGTAATGAGTCATTCGTTTAAGATTGAAGAATATCAGTAACTATTCGAGAATTTAGGGAGAGCAGTGATGTCATATAATGGCAAAAAAGATTTGGACAGGAGAGATGAGTAGGAAGCTCTTGCTGGCGGAAGGTCACTATTAGTTGTGTAAAAAACCCCAGCTATGTTAACCTATGACGGTGACTGATCTACGTGGAGGGAGTTGTAAACAAACCGAAATTGGAAACTAGTTCCGTCTTAAAGGCATAAAGGCACTCCTTTCGCTAAATCAAATGATGTAATTGAAGGCCTGAAAAGGGGATTGCAGTCTAGTGGTTAAAGACTGAGATTTGGAACTCTTCTTCTTTCGCCAGAGGAAGATATGCCCAAGTTGCAACAGATCAAAGTTGAAAGAGTTTATTAACCAATTCCTGCTAGTTTTTCTCTCTGCCTGTGAAGAAAGCAGGGTGGAGAACCGTGACTGAAAAGGAAACTGCAGAACTTGAGGTCTGCCAGTTCTTCCCTTCTAATGCTTAGAAGCTGGCTCAAGTCATCAGGAAACAGATGCATTCTGTATATGCTCAGAGACTAATTTATCTTCAGTTCTTTTTCACCCGTTTCGAGCCCTATGGGCTCCATATTATATTATTATCGGGGATGTCTTATTTTGGGGAAAACAGGGTACCTTACTCTATACTAATGATGGCTAAACTTTTTGCCATCGTGTGACAAAAGTGAGGGGAGTACGGGGGGGCGGGTCGTGTGCCTGTGTGCGCACACCCATAATTCTATGTGCCCTACCCTCCACCCGTCCCCGTGTGTGACCCCCAGTGCTTCCCCCACTTTTGGCACATGATGGCCCTGTGGCCCGTTTTTCACCTTTCCCAGGCTCCAGAGGCTTTCCGGTGGACCGAGAAGACCTGAAAATCAGCTGGCCAGTGCATGCATACCCGCTGGAGCTGAGCTTGCATGCCTACCGATATGGCTCCATAGTTGCCATAGATTCGCCATCACGGCTCTATACAGTTCAACAGTGAAAGAAAATGGGTTTACAGCCCTCTTTTCCATTGAGCTGAAGCTGGGACTCAGACCCAGGTTGGCATTGATTGCCTCAGCGGAGGTACAGGTCAGGAACTCCTCTTTTGCAGACCCTCACCTGAAAAGGCTGCTTAAGAGAGAGAGGATTTCCTTTACCATCCAGAAGTGCTCACCTCTTCCATCCCAGAATCCTAACTTGTCCTTCACTGCTGTTCACATTGTGGAGTTGTAACAGGACAAGCATTTTGTTAGCTTTTACAATGGAAAAAGTGATCCCAATGCATAACAATTTTATAAAGAAAAGGTAAAAGGTAAAAAAAACCTCACCATGTTGGGGCCAAATATTGTAGAGCCTTTGAAAATTGAATCAACTTGTTGAAAGTAACTTAGAATGATAGGAAGCCTGAGAAGTGATTAAATTTAAAATGCCAGCGTGTTATTCTTTCCTGTGAAAACATGTTTGTGTGACTGTAATTGTATTAAGCTAATTCTATAAAAACTACATTTTTAAATGGCAGAAAGCAAGAGTTTTAGGCACTGGGTTTTTGAAGAGTTT
The DNA here is from genome assembly GCA_038048745.1 of Coluber constrictor foxii. Lineage (NCBI taxonomy): Eukaryota > Metazoa > Chordata > Lepidosauria > Squamata > Colubridae > Coluber > Coluber constrictor. The sequence goes on from CM075961.1 coordinate 82,467,509, forward strand.
TAGCCAAAAAAAAACATGGGTACACCTCAAAAAAGGGTACACCTCAAACTAGCAGAAGGGAAGTTCAAAAGTAATGTTAGAAAGTGCTACTTCCTTATTCATTTCAGTTCAGCACAGGGTGCCGTGCTAAATTTGATGCATGCATCTGCAAACTAGAATAATTCCTTACTGATATGCAACATTTCTCTATAATGTAATCATCTTGAGAATACTGTTGTTTTTTTAATTTGATTTATATGCCGCCCTTCTCCGGAGACTCAGGGTGGCTTACAATGCGTTAAGCAATAGCCTTCATACTTTTGTATATTTATACAAAGTCAGCTTATTGCCTCCACAAACTGGGTCCTCAATTTACCCACCTTAGAAAGGATGGAAGGCTGAGTCGACCTTGAGCCTGGCTATGATTGAACTCAGAGAAATTACAGGCAGCTGGTGTTAATTGCTGCCTTTAGTAGAAGGCATTAGCCCCCTACGCTACACAGGCTCATATGTGAAATACTGTGCAAAAAAGATGAAGCAAGTAATACAATATTGTACAGGCCAAAATACAAATGTAACTCCAACACAACTTTCCTGTAAGTCAACATTCTATTTCACTTTTAATTTAAAGTACTGTATTTTTCAGTCTATAAGACACCCCCCCCCCAAAAAAAGTGGGTGGAAATGTCTGTGCATCTTATAGAGCAAATGTTGCCGAAGCCCTGCTGACCCCCCATCCTTTGGCTGTTTTTAGCCTCCGTGCACCCTGTTTTCGGCCTCTGCGTGCACTGTGCTTGGCCTTCAAGCACCCCAGGATGCTTGAAGAGGATTTTCAGCCTCTGCATGTTCTGTTTTTGGCCCATTCCAGGCAGGGTTGGCGGCGATCCCCACTGCCTGGAATGGGCCAAAAACAGGATGCGTGGAGACCAAAAATGGGGCATACGGAGGCTGAAAACGGGACATGCAAAGGCAGCAATAGGCAGCCTCAGTGATGGGCATTGGTGATCCTCGCAGCCTGGAACAGCTGATTTGCGGTATTCCAGGAGGCCGATCCAACCGCCAATCAGCTGCTTGTGCTAAATCAGGTTGTCATAATGTGCTGAAGCTGACCAGGTTATTTGCTGTTTGCTGTAGTGACACTAGCAGGATGAATACTGAAGGATGCTGGGAGGAAGAGGCAGATTTTTTTTTCTTGTTTTCCTCCCCCAAAACTGTGTTTTATGGTCCAGAGTATCTTATAGTGCAAAAAATACGGTACATTTCTCATTCGGAGCATCTGTAATTTATCACACAATATAGCGAACCAAGTCTTTGTCATCAAGAATCAAACATTTTAAACAATTGAAATTTCAAAAAATAAAAATAGTATATTTACTGCTGACCTATTTCATAGTGGATTTAATACCTTATCAGAAGCATATAAATCAGGACTGACTAAATTCTGTCATACACTACAAGTTTAACCTGAAGAATATAGCTTCTTTTTTGTGATTTTTCCCAAATTACTCTCAATTACAAATGTGAAACCTATGACAAAATTTCATACCACTTTGAGGCAGACCATAGCAAGGCTATAGGATAACTTTGAAGATTTATGCAACACTTTTAATGTAAGAAATTCTCCAAACCCAGGAAATTACAAAAAGTATTGGCCTCATTAAATCTATAAAGATGGTTAAGTCCTCTGAAAATAAAATGGAGAAATTGGGCTTAGAATTGTAATTGTCTAAGGTCCTCATCCTCATCCTATGGCAAAGTCAATCCTTCAAGTCAAATGCTAGTTTTAGAAACTAAATGCCCTCATTACATTAAACCATAATTTACTTTAATCTTGGTTAGAGCAACCAGATTCTAATACTGTGCTGAGCTGAATCTAAATAATGATCTAGATTAGAATCATGTTGAACTGTATCTTCTGCAATAGAACTGAATACAATAATCCAGAATAATAAGAATGAAATTCTCAGTACAGAATAATGCATTTCTCAGTATATTTATTATAGTTATATATCACTTTTTGTGCAAGAGCTCATGGTGACCTTGCATAGTGTTTCATCCTGTTTTTCTCTATGACAAGAATTTTGTAAGGTAGAATGGGATGAAAGAGTGTGAGTGGCCCAAAGCAATGGTGGGTTGCTCCCGGTTCACACCGGTTCTATAGAACTGGTAGTAAAACCAGCAGGAGGCCCCGCCCACTGACGCTGACATTATGAAATGTCGCTCCCACGTAACACCTCTCCTGCGCGAGCTGCACTGGCTTCCGGTGGTCTTCCGGGTGCGCTTCAAGGTGTTGGTTCTCACCTTTAAAGCGCTCCATGGCATAGGGCCAGGGTATTTGCGAGACCGCCTGCTGCTACCGATAACCTCCCACCGGCCAATATGCTCAAACAGAGAGGGCCTCCTCAGGGTGCCTTCAGCCAAACAGTGTTGGCTGACGGCCCGACGGCAGAGGAGCGCCTTCTCTGTGGTGGCACCCACCCTATGGAATGAGCTGCCTCCTAGTATACGTTTGATCCCGGACCTTCGCACCTCCGTAAGGTCCTAAAGACCTACCTATTCCAACAAGCCGGCCTAGCCCAAAGGGTTTTTTAACAGGGTTTTTAAATTATATGGATTCGGGTTTTTAAATTGGAATTTTATGGATTTTGGGGGTTCGAAATTTTAAATTTTTTAAAATTGAGAAGCCAAGGATTTAATTTATTTATTTTAGTTCCTTATAACTTTTGTATTCTATGTATTTGAATTTTTTGGCTGTTCACCGCCCTGAGTCCCTCTTGGGAGATAGGGCGGTATATAAATCTGAAATAAACTAAACTAAACTAAAAGCAGAAGACGCCCAGTTGAGAACCGGTAGTAAAAGTAAGTAGAACCCACCCCTGACCTGAAGTCATAGTGTTTCTGTGGATGAGAATACATTGGAATTCGGGGCTCCCTACTCCTAGGCTAACATCTTAACATTATCATACTGACTGTGATAGACATGATTCCACACATTTAAAATCACACCTTCCTCTTTGAGAAAGGTGAATTCTCTCCAAATATATATGTGTGTGTGCCTGCGTGTGTGTGTGTGCGTATATATCTGTGTGTGTTTTCTGAGGTTTTTGCGGGTGTTTGTATGTAGGTCTTTGGTTTTTCGGGTCTTCTCCCGCGTAAAATTGGATCCTAGAAGCACGAAGCCGAAAACACCAGCCTGAAGATGACGAATGAGACCATCGAAATATCGCCAAGACACTTCCAATTTTACGCGGGAAAAGACCCGAATAACCAAAGACATACATACATACATACATACATACATATATATGGCAAATACTTTCAGCAACCAAATTCTTTGTTAGAAATTTTCTATGGAGCACTTTGATTCTGAGATTATCTTTTACAGAAAATGCAATTTCTAATTAATGGGAGGGGATTCCGTTTTTTAAATCTGCAACTATATCATCATGTTTATCTATTGTCAAGTATTAAATTCTAGAGGCCAATAATTCCTGTTAATTTTCAGATTTGGGTGACTTTGATATATATACATATAGCACCATTAGTTGAGTGGGCAGTATTAGAATCTAAACATTAAAACTCTAGCATTTCTGGAAACGATTGTCTAATAAAAATTCAACCATTTTTTTCTCTTGCTAAATTGACTTCATAGGGAAACCCAATTTTAATAAAATAATAAAAATATGAAAAAATAATATGGAAAAATTGGATGGAAATGGAGATATTGTTCGTAGTTCATCAAACAGATGATGATGAATTTTAAACATATTCTGTTTAACATATTCGGGTAGACAAATATCTACCCAATGTAATCCAATAGCAATATTTACAGTGACAACATTTGCCAACAACATTGTTTTGACCAGTAGCACTCTCAGATTTTGAACACCTGAAAACTTGTTAAATTCTTTTAATTTAAGAAAGACCCAATTTGTTTGTATAGATATTTGTTATCAATAAATCAGTGTGAAGAGAAGATAGGGGCTTGGGTAGAACCTCCGGAGGTACAGCAGCAAGAGATAGTAGAAATGGAAGAAGTGTTTGGGTTAAATAGGAAAGATGTAGACAGAGACAAAGACCCAAGGGAGGAGTTTGGGAGGCAAGTCAAAAAATGAATAAGAATTGAAATACTAAAGTGGGCAAGAGATTATGGTTAGAAAGGGAATGCTGTTTAATATAAGTTTGGCTCTATTGAGAACTCGAATAGAAGTAGAAACAAGATCAAGGAATAATATTAGTATACATATTTTTATATAATATATAATATACTAAAAATAATAGCTAGATGTAAAGATTAGATTTTGAATGATGGTATCACTGTATGTTTAATATTGTGATTGTTATTATAATAGTACACAAAAACATTAAACAACTAAACAATGAAGGAACACACTCTAATAAAATATGTATAATAATATCACAATTATGTAAGTATGATTAAAGTAACCAATATTAATATTACTATTATTTGTATTTAAATGAATAATATCCAGAATACCTCACTGTTCATATAATGATATTGATGTATATCCAATTTTTTTTTAAAAAAATCAGTGTGATATGCAGATGTTGGGCCAAAATTATTTAATTCTTTTATTAATATTTTAAATTTTGTATTGGAGTGCTTTTTATTCTTGGCTGTACACCGCCCTGAGTCCACTAGGAGAAGGGCGGTATATAAATTTAATAAAATAAATAAATAAATAAATAATGTTAAGAAATGAGTGAATTAAGTAATTACAGGTTCCTATATTGCCTAGGTCAGAGATCACCAACTGGTGGTCAATAAATCAGTGTGAAGAGAAGATAGGGGCTTGGGCAGAACCTCCGGAGGTACAGCAGATTGTTATTATAATAGTACACAAAAACATTAAACAACTAAACAATGAAGGAAGACACTCTAATAAAATATGTATAATAATATCACAATTACGTAAGTATGATTAAAGTAACCAATATTAATATTACTATTATTTGTATTTAAATGAATACTATCCAGAATACCTCACTGTTTATATAATGATATTGATGTATATCCAATTTTTTTAAAAAAAAATCAGTGTGATATGCAGATGTTAAGAAATGAGTGAATTAAGTAATTACAGGTTCCTATATTGCCTAGGTCAGAGATCACCAACTGGTGGTCCGCGAGAAAATTCTGGTGGTCCTCAGCGCACCCAGGTGGAGTAGCTGCTCTGGGATGATCAATGGCCAGTCCTGTGACTAGAGTTCTGGAATATGGGACTGGCCAGACATCTCATGGTAGGGCTGGAAATCTCTGCCATAGAGGGAGGTATGTGCAACTTGCAATTTTGCAGGTGGTGCAACGTGCACGGAGTAGCACATCCCTCACCAGCCAGAATGAGGTAATGGTGCTGTTACAGCAAGGAGGGATGGCGGCACAGGCGGCTAAAGCAATGGGTGTTGGCAACCCATGGCTCTTTCATCCCCTTGCTGTGGCTTCCTGTCCCGGGGCCAGCCACCCACCAGTGGCTGATCCTGCCCCTCATCCTCCCCTCCCCATCACTCCTTGCCTGGCCTGAGAAGGGAAGGGTGGGGGATGGAGATTCGATCCATATTCCAGAGTGGGAGCGAAACTTCATCTCTTGCTGGGTCTTGTGAGCGTTTCTTCCAGCCCTTGTTGGTACTCTGCGCACCTCAGTCTCTCAAGACATGTGACTTCCTTTTAGCCCGGAGACACTGGCCCGGCCCAGCCCAGCCATTTCTCTCTGCCACTGCTGTTGGCGCCTCTATGGCCTGCCCACTGGTCTTGCAGCACAGTTAAATTTAGCACAGTTCACAATGGGGGAGATGGCATTCCCTTCTCCTCCTGGAGCCCATTAGCGATGGGAAGCATCGGCTGCAGCTGGGTTGGGCAAGTGTCTCAGGGCAGAGAGCAGGTCATTTTTTAAAAATTTTGATTTATATGCCGCCCTTCTCCGGAGACTCAGGGCGGCATACAATGCGTTAAGCAATAGCCTTCATACTACTGTATATTTTTAGAAAGTCAGCTTATTGCCCACACAACCTGGGTCCTCAATTTATCTACCTTAGAAAGGATGGAAGGCTGAGTCAACCTTGAACCTGATGAGATTCGAACTTACTAATTGCAGACAGCTGGAGTTAAATTACAATGCATTAGTCTGCTGAGCTATCCAGGTCATGTGTCTCCCTGAGCGATCAAGGTGCATCCAGAACCAACAAAGGCTGAAGAAGTGCCTGCGAGACCCAGAGACCACTGGATAATCAAAATGAGAGAGAGAGGAGAGAGAAAAAAAAGATGAGAGAGATAGAAAGAGATGAGAGAAACAGACAAAAGAGAGAGGGGGAGAGAGATGAGAGAAAGACAGACAGACAAAGAGAAGGGGAAAAAAGGAGAGAGAGAGATATGAGAGAGAGAAACAGAAAGACAAAGAAACTGGGGAGGAGAGGAGAAAGAGATCCCGGTGTTTTGTTTTCTGTGGGAAACAGGACCAAATGGCTCTTTGAGTGTTTAAGATTGCAGAAACAGGCAGCCAGACTAAATCCTGTCACTGAGTCCAGGCGCTTCAGTGAGCGGTGCACTAGATTCATATTAGTGGTCTGTGGGATTTAAAATTATGAATTTAGTGGTCTCTGAGGTCTGAAAGGTTGGTGACCTCTGGCCTAGATTACTGGAGAAAGTTTTAATTTATATACCAATAATATCAATGTATCTTAAACTATGACAACAAAATACTTGGACTCTATTACGGAGTCCAATTATATTAAATGCTGCCTACAACAACATTTTATTTGAGAGGTAGTAAGGATAATGTTTCTTTTAAATATGTTTACAATGTTCTATATATATTAAATTTTGGGAGAAAAGTAATGGACTATATAAATGTGATTGTGAAACAAAAGCTAAAAATTTTCATATTATAATATTCTTTTGAACTACATACCTAGTACATGGAATTTGACAGCTAGACAACATAAATAGGTTCTCTGTGCCCTTGCTATGGCCAAAATATTGATATTCTAGACAATATGGGTGGTAGATAAATCAAATAAATAAAAATAAATATAGTGCCATTGGAAATATAAATATATGCCTCCTTTTATTCAATGGATTGCAATGAATCTATAGTTCTAGACTTTGTATGAACAAATATAATGAAGTATGGGACTCATTCATACAAAATAAAATAGGTTAAACAAATATATTAAAATATATATGTAGTTGAATAATAATTGCAATAGATAACCATATATAGAATTGTAACTATTTACTGTTAAAATGATATATTGTACTTTTTCCCCTTGTATTTTATTTCACTTTCCTAAAAATGTACTTTTTTCTTTTCTTTGATAATGTATGTATTTTTATTTTTGCATTTCTTATATTTCTTTTGCATTATTTTAAAAATAGTAAAATAATAAATGCAAAAAAAAAATCCACATTTAGGAACATACATTCTGAAACTCGGATAGGGTAATACATACATAGAGTAGAAGAAAGAAAATAAGATGACCTAAGCCTTGAAATTATTTACTCATAAAGAATTCTGACTATCTAATTAATGCTGTTTAATTTGCCTGGATCTATCCACATACCATACTAGTTGGAGTAATGGGAGTTGTGGTCCAACAGACTTGGTGACCTCAGGTGATGGAATGTTGTATTGTTTATTGTCGGTGCAGGATATCACATAGGGTATGTTGTGAAAAATGAATTTATCTGTAGTATAAATGTGTAATTAAAGTAAATAAATATATTTATGTTTCAGAATGTGCCAAGAACTCACTCTTCCTTAGCTTTGGCAATGACCAAGCCATTTGGGGGCTGTACCAATAGAGGTGGTTTGGGGACTTGAAAGTTAGGGTTAGAAAAGTCATTTTTCTGCTCTCCAAACTGCTTGCTGTATACAGCATCGTATAAGACTAGTGGTGGGATTCAAGTAATTTAATAACCGGTTCTCTTCCCTAATGATTTCTTCCAAAAACCACTTTGCCAAACTACTCAGAAAGTTAACAACTGGTTCTCCCGAAGTGGTGCGAACTGGCTGAATCCCACCATTGTATAAGACTATTTTGCACAGTCAATCATCCTGGGTTATTTTGTAAAAAATGAAAATAACAGTGCCATCTATCTAAATAACATATACTTAATAAGAATATTAAGTATGTGAAAGCTAATTTTTGCAGATGATAAGAATGGGTTCTTAGTATTTGTTTTTACAAACCAAAAATAGCCCTGTTTTTCAGAGATGCTTTTTTCTCTAGTTCCAGAGAGTCTCTTATATTTTGCTTTCCATGGGAGCTGAATATTTATATGGTTGACAGCAGAAATTTTTCCCCCTGCTAAGCTGCAACCTGAAATTTGGATGCCTGCTGTTGGGACAGTCTGTTCCTTCATTGTATTCAGAAGGCACACCAAAAAAAAGAATAGAACATAACTAGAAAGATATCCCTACAATTGTCTTCTTGTTTTTTCCCCTTGCAGATTGTGAGAGTCCTTTTGTACTCAGAGGGGAATGCAAGATTTAATCCTTGCTTTCCTTGGGTTGGTTTTTAGTTCGTTATCCCATGGCCTAGCACTAACAACAGTTGCTTAGTGCAGTGCTGGTAGAAGATCGACAAGGTTGTTGGGAAGAAGTTTAATTTAGGTCTAGATCCAGACAGAGCTGAGCTCTAGTTTTAGAAACTTGCTTTTCAGAATTGACAAAGTTGGAATGAAACTGTGACATCAGCTAAGATGTTTAAATGGCCACAGAAAATCAAAACAAAAAAAAAGGCCATTGTTCTCTTAGGTCATGGGCAGAAATCAACAGATTAAGTTTTTTATAGCAAACACTACTCAAATTACAATTAAAAGGCTCAGTTAGCTACAGGAACATAAAGAGCCGGCAACCCCAACTCAACTGGATTTAATTGTACATAGCCAGCAGCAACAACCCATGTGCAAAAATACAATTTAGCATAGAGAAAGATGTGAAATTCCATAAATTAGCACATATTTTTAGTTTCTATGTGGCAAAGTAGTTCTAGATACCTTGGCAATGTACTTTGTTAAAGATTTCTGAAAATAGTCATGAGCAGAATATAATAGGAGATAATTTGATTTTGGTCTTTAAAAAAATCTAATGACTAACTTCCATTCATGGGAATGCCCTAACTATGACTAAATTTGGCTATGTGGTGGAATGTAATCTGGATTCCCATGAAAAAGGAGTTGCATTTCAGAGGACAAAGAAACAGCAAAGTTTAGATAGTTTGATCAAGAAGAAGAGAATTGAGGTACTTCCCTAGCCATTCTCAGAGTATATCTATAGTAATGCAAATAATTGCCTTAGTTTAGTAGTTTTTTGTCTATAGGTGAGGAACATAAAGGAAACTGCTCAGAAGTAATTCTATATCTTTTCTTTGGATCATGGGGCCTCACACAACTCATTAAGGTTAAATCTAGCTGATTTGTACCCTTTTATAAAGTAGCTCAACCTATATTGAAAGAGGTCCTATGCATTTGGCAACCAAAAGTAAACATATGTGATTACAAAGTCCATGTAGACATACAATATGTCTTTGATTTGATTTGATTTTGATTTAAATCAAAATAAATCAAAATCAAATCAAATACGTCTTCCCCAAGAACTGTGGTAATACGTAGGCCCTTTAGATTCAGTATGTTGCATATGTTAATTACCAATATTTTGACCATTGAAAGTTACACCTCAGGATTATTTAGTTTAATGGTTACCTTATGGATTAATTTTTGAATATTTTCAGGGCACCTTATAAAATTTATTTCATAAAAGAATAGTGATGAATGTTGTTTTATTTTGTTGGATAAAATAAACCAATTGTATTGTTTTATTTACAGTAGCAATTTTACCCTAAGCTTTGGGATGCATCTATATTCATATTAAAACACTTGAATGCGCTAACTTGAGCAAAATATAACTTTGATTGTTTACCTAGTTTTTTTTATCAGAGAGAAAAGTCTGCAGGATGATCAGAAAATAATTGAATAATTGAGCAAAGATTTGTTGTTTGCCACTCTAAAAGGCGAACCACAGCCAATAGATTTAATTTATGAACTGTAGATCTTGGATGAACCTTAGGAAAATGCACTTTGAGTTAAAAATACAGTTGCCAACCAAAACAAGTGCTTTAGGAATTGGGGTGAGGGTCTTCTTTTTGCTGACTTCTTATATTAGGCACATATGTGCGTGTGTGTGTGTGGGTGTCAGTGTTGACCTCTGGTGATTGTCTGGACATCGTCTTGGTAATTTTCAGAAATGGTTTGCTTTGCCTTCTTCCTAGGGCTGAGAATGTGACTGGTCTAAGGTCAGCTGGCATGTGTCTCAGATAGAACTAGAGCTCGTAGTCTCCCAGTTTTTAGCCTGGTATCTTAACTATTACATCAAACTGGCCCTTTAATATAAATATTATATTTACTACAGATTACTTCCTGTTCCAATTCTCCGGCTTGTCCAGTGAAAAATGGTAAGTTGTGAGATTTGCCTAAATAATTTTTTTTAGAGATAAAGACAGGTCACCAGCTTTTCTTCTATAAACTCCTCCCAGTTCCTAATAAGATATTAGTCTATGTTTATGCCAGGAGTAGACAACACTTGGGGGAGAAGAGCACATCCAGGTTTCCAAAAGCATGTTGCAGAACTCTCAAAAAATAGCTGTCCTCAAAAATCTTTTGTATTTATAAAATAAAACCTTTGATATGCCAGTAAAACGTTTATATGGACCACAGACCAGAGTAAGCAACAAGGCTATCTGCTCAGTCTGAGTGAGAAGAGAACACTTGTTGAAAGTTCCCATCTATGTAGAAAAAACCAGTCTGTCGCTGCTTTCGTGCTATCAGATTGCAATGTATGCATAAGATTGCAACTAACTATAGGTAATCCCCGGTTACGAGCATTCCCTTAGCGAACATTCTAAGTTACACAATAAATGCCCCCTAGTGTTTACAAAGAAGTCCCAAAACTATGAATGTTGCAGCATCACAGCAGTTTTTCATCCTTACGAATGATCCCAGAGCCTCTGCAACATTCAGCCCGCCTATTCCCCTCCCACCCACCCCACATGGCGGGTTTTCATAGGCACTAGGCCTGTGGATACCGTACTCATCTTGCGAATATCTAGAGATCTTTCATTTTCTTCGCCTGTTTTGATGCTTCAGGCCTTCGGTGAGTACACAGAGAATGTTGGCCTACAGTACTGCAAGATCACATGAGATCAGTAGTGTGAGATCTCATGCTATTTATTCCTTGTGGTCTAATTATATTTTAGGCCTCTGTTCTCTGCAAACGAAGACCTGGATGAGATCTGCAGCAAAAGGCTTCGCAAATAGAGGGAAGGCCTGAAGCTTTCCCTCCATTTCCAAAGCCTTTTGCCATCTTTGCAAAAAGCCTCTGCATCCCAAAACGGAGCTCCAGAGGGATAGGTGCGCCCCTCTGACGCTCTGTTTTGGCGTGGGCAGGTTTCACCTGGCACTTTGCAGCCTGAAATGGAGCTCCAGAGGGGCAGACGCGCCCCTCCAGAGCTCAGTTTTGGCAAGTGCAGGCCTCATCCAGCACTTTGCAGCCCAAAATGGAGCTCTGGAGGGATGGGCAGGGCTGAGACCCTGGAGAGGAGACAGCATGCTAGATCTTCACATGGTAGATGACCCAACGTGGCAGGTTGAATGGGGTGGAGAAGTAATTGTGGGGAGCATGAGGTATTTTAATGAGTCAAGGAGGCTTTGGGTAGTTTTTAGCAGGTGGCCTGTTCCATCACTATGACCCCCATGGCCTTCCCCGCCTGAAATAACTCACGTGCAATTAACGAACCGTGCACTCAAGTAGTGAATGCATATGTGAAAAGAGGGAGTGATCCTATTCAAAGTACGAGATTCACTCTCATGAATCCTCAGGTTGGACAGGCTCCATTACATTCATAACTCGAGGACTACCTGTATTCCAGTTTCTCAGGATGTTCCATACTTTTTCAGCTTTGTCCCTTTTTTCCATTTTATTTTATTTATAAGCACCTATTTGCCTAGGGATATTCTTAAAAAGAAAGTTAATTGAGACTGGTGCTCTTTCGTTTTACAGAATGCTAATTAGTTTTATTTTAAAAGATGTTTCTATTTTTTTAAAGTGAGGAATGGTAGGAAGTGTGATGGATGCAAAGGGAGAGCACATACACCTGGATGCCTATCCAATGGCGGTACTCATGTTGTATGTAGCTTAAATGTAAAAAACATGTGCTCATTTCCTATATGACTTTAGGCAGGGGCAATGGCATTGCTCATATTTGTTTGTTCATTGTCACCACACCTTCAAATTGTAGATGACTAATTTATGAAAACATTCCAAACCATTTTCTGCAAGTTTATTGGAGAATCAGATTGCAACGGCCATGCATGATTATACACTTGAACTGGGTTTGCAAATATCTGGAAATTAGTAGTGAGCTGTGCAAATATCATATTGCTGAAATATAACCATAAAAGATAGATTTCTGGGAGCACTACCTTTGTATCTTTTGGTATTGCTAAGTGTTGTATCATGTATTTTAGTTGAAATCTACCTTGAAACTTGCATTGAAGGGCAAAACATTTCAGTTATGCCCATTTTGATATATTAGTGCATGATTTGCCAAACACCTCTATGATTAGATGTCCCTGAAATGTTAATAACTAAAAGTGCAGCTCCCATGCCATAAAAAAATCAACTACTCCGTGTTTTCTCGAAAATAAGACCCTGTCTTATATTTTTTTGAATTCTGAAATAAGTACTTGGCCTTATTGCCATGCGCTCAAAAGCCCAATTGGGCTTATTATCAGGGGATGTCTTATTTTGGGGAAAACAGGGTAATTCTTTTCTAAGCCAAAAATGGTTAATTATATTAGCTGGGATAACCTGCATGCTAAGCCATAAACCAGAGGTGATTTATTTAACAACATATAACATGGGGAACATGCGATAAGATTGGGGGTTTTCCATTTTTTTCCAAGTTGGGGTAAACCTCTCCTCACCCGTAGACCTCTCGGTGCCTCGTTATATACAGAGGGAGAAATGCATGAGGAGACATCTAGACTGCCCCTGGCAAAAGACAGTGCATGAACTCAATCAAACACAGGTAAGAGTTGCCAAGGCCTACCTTGTGGCGATTTTTGCGGCAAAATGTAAATACTTCTCCACACTAATTGCATCTGTAGATAATCACCCAGTGACCCTCTTTAAGGTGAGCCACCTCCTTCTGGGGAAGGAGGTGATTGAGGTCCACCTGAAGGGGCACACTGAGGAATTTGCAGATTTTCTAGAAGACAGAGTCACTCAACTTTGTTCCCAGTTAGATGCTGGCCTGATTGCTGGTCTGTGGAAGCCTGAGGCAGGTTCTCGCCCTGTTATTTGGGAACAGTTTGACCTTGTTACTCCGAAGGAATTGGACAGGATCCTAGGGAGTATGTGCACAAGCACCTGTGTTTTAGACCCATGTCCCTCCTGGCTTCCCAGGAGGTGACAGGCGGGTAGACTCTGGCAGAGATTAATACTTCCCCACAGGAGGGGATGGTGCCCCAGCACTTTAAGGAGGTTGTAGTCCACTCTCTTCTTAAGAAGCCATCACTGGACTCCACCTGGTTGGATAATTTCTGACCTGTCTCCAATCTTCCCTTTTTGGGGAAGGTTGTTGAGAAAGTAGTCACGCAACAGCTCCAGACGTTTTTGGATGAAATGGATTATCTCGACTCCTACCAATCAGGATTTAGGCCTGGGTTTGGGACAGAAATGGCATTGGTTGCACTTTTGGATGATGTCTGGCGGGAGCAGGATGTGGGTAGTAACCTTGCTCTACTTGATCTCTTGGCAGATTTCGATACCATCGAAAATCCCTAGCATGGTATTCTCCTAGGGCGGCTTCGGGGGTTGGGAGTGGGAAGTCTTGTGCTATCCTGGTTCACTTCATTCCTTTGTGGTCGCTCTCAGTCAGTGTTGATAGGAGGGGAGAGATCCAGGCCTCTCCCACTGCTTTACGGGGTTCCGCAGGGCTCAGTACTCTCTCTGCTCCTGTTTATATGAAACCGCTGGGTGAGATTTATATGAAGCTGCTGGGTGAGATAATTTGTCACCATGGACTGAGGTATCACCAATATGCTGATGATACTCAGCTGTATGTCTTGGCCCGTGGTGAGTTAAGTGATGCTGTCTCCTCCCTCTTGCATTGTTTAGAAGCTGTTAGGGGCTGGATGGGGAGCAATGGGTTGAAATTAAATCCTTGCAAAACCGAGTGGCTCTGGGTTGGGGTTCATTGGCTCAGGGAGAATTGCCACCTTTGATCTTGGATGGAGTGGCACTACCCCAAACAGACCCTGTGTGTAATCTAGGGGTTTTCCTGAACTCACAACTCCTGCTCGAAGAGCAGTGGTGGTCGTGGCCAGGAGGGCCTTTGTGCAACTGCAGGTTGTGCACCAGTTATGGCCTTTCCTGAACCAAAAGTCCCTATTCAGTCATTCAAGCTATAGTTACTTCCCGTCTTGACTATTGCAACACGCGCTACATGGGGCTGCCCTTGAAGAGCATCCGGAAGCTCCAGTTGGTGCAAAATGCAGTGGACTGCATGGTTTTGTGCAGACCCTGGTGTGCACATGTATTACCTCTCCTGCGGGAGCTGCATTGGTTGCTGATTTGCTTCTGGGTGCAATTCAAGGTGCTAGTTGTCACCTTTAAAGCCCTTCAGGGTTTTGGACCAGGTTATCTGAGGGACCATCTCTTGCCAGTCAACTCTAACTGACCCATCAGAGCGGGGAGGTAGGGAATTGTGGATCCCATTCCCAAGAGAGATACACCTGGTGGGACCCAGAAGAAGGTCCTTCTCCATGGTGGCTCCCTCTCTCTGGACCATCATTTTCCCAGAGATTAGAATGTCCTCCACTCTAATACTCTTCCGGAAGGCACTGAAGACCTGGTTCTTCCAGCAGGCATGAGAAACCCAGAGCGGGATGGAGCCCATTAAATGCTGTCGCTGGGGCAGGAGGTGGGAGGTACTTTTGATATATGTTATACTAAATTTATTTGATTCTTTTTATTAGTTTTTATTCTTTTAAATGTGGTTTTATATTCTGTAAGTTGCCTTGAGTTGTCATGGACAAATAGGCAGCAATATATATTCAATAAATATAAAAATAATTAATTAATTAAAAAAACACATAGTATTTTAGAAATTATCCTATTTTTGTGTTTTAAAATATCACTCTTTTGATCATCACAGGGAAAATGTATTCTAGGGGCTGAAAAAAGAGAACAGAGGCTGCTTGCAGCACAAGAACACTTGTTGCCCTCCACTACTGTTAACTATGAGTTGCAAACAAAATGGTTCAACTCAGATTTACTATCAGAAAACTGAGGTAATCTCTGGCATGTAGAGTTGCTTGGAAGAAGAGGGGATAGGGTGTGGAAGGCTACTTGTACAATGCTGTACTTAGCTCCTGATATTTACTCAGAATCTTTTCTTATAATTTGAAATAGTTGGTACAGGTCCAATCCTCTTGAGCAACATAAAATAAATGTGTTTCTTCAACTATATGAGCTTTTAAAGATTTTCTTCATCAGGCGAGATATACCAAATAGCTCCTTCAGATTTGCCTTACTGGATCTGAGTGTATCTTTCACTTTCTGGTGTCCTTATAAGTGTCTTTCTGAATATATTTCATTTTGTCGGCAATCTTCTTGTAATCCTCAGAATTGGATGCAGGTATTTTTATGTTAACTATATGCATTGCTTCCAAAATGAAGTGAGAGATAATAAGGAATTTCAGTATTGAGGGAAAGGCATCACTGTTCCTTCTCAAAGGGATTCTTCGGCCTCTGATTTTAAGTTGAGGTATGAGATTAGTCATTACCATGTCAAGTTGTCAATCTCTTGTTTCTAGAATCATTGGTAAGAACCTGATAGTAGCAAATGTGAAAGTCTCCCTCCATTATGTGATCATTTCAATAACATGATTAGGCCCTTGAACTGACAGCTTGACCAGTATTCCCAATTCTTTATCCCTTAGTTGAAAGAGGAAGCACAGGCAAATGAAGAGAAATCTCTTCTTAGGAATTATTTTTTTAACCAGGGTTTTGGTTTTTTTTGGAACAAGTAGGTGTTATAGACAAAGAAGGAGACTGCAGATTCTTTATTTAGTATGAAACTATTTTTCACAGCTGTAATGGTTTTAAGCTGTAATTATTTTTTGTCTGGGACAAAAAAAGACATTGTCACATTCGTTTCTCTTTACATATTGGGGAGCTATTAACAGAAATGTTCCTTTCCTGGGCTACCCTGTTTCCCCCAATAAGACATCCCCTGATAATAAGCCCAATTGGACTTTTGAGCACATGGCAATAAGGCCAAGCGCTTATTTCAGGGTTCAAAAAAAATATATAAGACGGTCTTATTTTTGGGGAAACATGGTAATTAAAAGTTTGTTTACCATTCTCATGCTATTCAATTTCAGAATCAAAGCAGAGTTAAAGGTTCCTTTTTTAGAAAACCACCACAAAATTAAAGTCCATTGGCTTATCAGGATATATGTTGTCAAAGCATCATTTTCCTTTTGTACCTTTCTTCATCCTGACTGAATAAGAACTCTGTACTTAAATTTTCCTTTGCGCTCACCTTTATCTTTATTTTACATTTAGTTGTAGAAAATCGAAGTGTATTAAATATCTTCTACTCTGAACCACAGGATTGTAGCAAGATAGATTGATAAATATGAAAAAGCATGGTAAATGTTGGTAGGGGTCTAATGTTTGAAGTTCAATCCCAACTTTCGAGGCATTTCCAGGAAGTTTTTCTCCCTTGATATTATTAAATGACAATAAGGAATTCATCGCTTCTGTCTCTGGAAGTAACAAACTAGCCACTGGACAACAAAAGGCCAAGCCAGGAAGAAAAACCAGGTATGAGGAGACAGATGTACAGGCCAACTTGGCAGTTCCTGTGAGATAAAAAAAAAATAATAATGGCAGAGACTGAAGAAAAAATTGGAAGTGCTTGTCAACCTTCCTGGATTACAGAAATTCCAAACAAAGGAGATCTGTTTTCTCCAATCCATTTAATATTTCTCAGATTAAGATTCAGATAAAAATGATTAATAAGTGAAAGTAACCACTTTTGTTCATTAATCAAATATTCTTACTACTTAATGGGGATTGATGGTGTGGAAGGGAAGGAGTAAATATGTTAATACTAATAGAAAACATTCTGACATAAGCTTAGAGGAGTCTTGTGCCTTACTATTACTGCTGTCTATATTTCTCATTTAAGTCTGCACTCCTCTCAGAATTAGCAGTCAATTATCTGACACCATTTAGATACCTGCTTGTATCAATGCATTTGGAAAATTTCCCATCATCAGTCCCCCATACCTTTGCATCAGGTACTTTGGATGGAAGGCAAGGTTTCAACATGGATGTATGGTGCTGAAAGACAGAAAAATCAAGATGGTTGTGACAACTAGAACACTACTCCCGTCTCATTCTATTTTCTAAACAATTTTCTTGAAAATGTATTTCAGATATCAGAATAATTGGGGGTAACTTTATACATGGATGGGAAATGAGAGATACATTTAAATTTTTAACAATGTTTTTAAAATCGGAATCCTTGGCAATTGTATGTACTTTTACAACTCTTGCCTATATCCATTTATATAAAAATGTGAATTAAGGCAGATGCCTTTTCACTTTTTGTATTTGTTTTAAATATACCGTATTTATGGAAACACTTGCTTTCTTCTCTTAACAGATTTCGCCACTGCCAGTTAGTGTGAAATCAGACAATTATCAACTTATCCAGTCAGTAGGGTTATAAAATAACAATGTTCATAATAGTACAGAAACATCAGTAAAACCTGGAAAGGTGGGGGGGCTAGGTATGACAGAAAGAAATAAAGATAAATTCAATGGCATTATTGGGACCTAAGCTGAGGATTTAGAAGTATATTGAGAACAAAACAGAATAATAATACAAAGCAGAATTTAGCAGCTACAGCTAAACCACTGAGGCCCTATACAAGAGGTTGAAAAAGCTGCCTGGAAAGTGAATTCAGAGACCCTAATACAGCCAGCTAAAAAGGGTCTTGCCCACTTTCCTCCAGAGCAATAGATACAGCTTTGATGCATATCAGATTCTTTTCTAAAGATCTTAATACACAAGCAGTGAATTGCTTGTACTGATAAAAATATGAGGAGTTCCAGCATGTGAAAAAATGCACTACAGCACTAGAGGAAAATTAGGATTTCTATTTGCATTTTGATTCTACTGTAGTTTAGGATTTTAACCTAATAAACTAATACAATGTGGCAGTCCTTCAGCACGATAGCACCCTATTGCTCCTTTAAGGCTGAATTAGTTTATAAAGAATTTGATACAGAGTACTTCATGCTTACAGTTCTGAAATGGTAATTCTGAAATGTTTCCTGTCGTTCTCCACACACTTTTTTTTGTTACTCCCCTCTCTCTCTTCACCCTATATCAGTGGTGGGTTGCTCCCGGTTTGCACCGGTTCACAAGAACTGGTAGTAAAAATTTGTGGTAGTTCAGAGAACCGGTAATGACATTGCCTGGCCACGCCACCAAACCAGTCCCTGGCCCGGTCGCTACTCGCTTACCCCGCCCACCTCATCAGGTTTTTTTTTTTAACTTTTAAAAGCATTTTTTCTACAATCTCTTCAGCCAAAGAAGTTGTAGAAAAAAAAAATGCCTTTAAAAGCCTCTGGCGATCCCAGCTGAGTTGCCTGATCGTCAGAGGCTTCTAAAAGCATTTTTTTCTGCTCTTAAGGTTGTAAAAAAAATGCTTTTAAAAGTTAAAAAAAAAGGTTGGCCACACCCATTACATTACCCCATCAAGCCACGCCCACAAAATAAGCCACACTCACAGAACCGGTAGAAAAATTTTTAGAACCCACTCCTACCCTATATCTCCTCATTTCCATCAAACAGGGTTAGGATTAGGTTTGAACTTGTAGAATTGCAGTTTTCAAAATCTCAAGAACGCCAAGACTTTTGATTTGCAACTTGTCCCCCACATATTCATTTTTCATATGTTGCTTTTAGAGCTTTCTGAGCTCAGCAATGATTTGTACTTTTATAAACCAACATGCTAGTCAGCTATTAGAGGAAGCAATATACCTGCAAAGCTGTCCATGATTCCAAATTGTTGAGTCTTTCCATCACTGTTTTCATATCCTGCTGCAAAGCTTGAATGGTGCTCATGACCTGCAAGGTCATGTCCTTCTGGGTCAAGACATTTATCTGGCTCTCTCTGGTAGCTTCAGGGTTTTGGCTGATCTCAGGTGGGGCAGTCTGCAGGTGTACAAGATGAGATGAACCCAAAAGATCCATTGAAGCTGTAGCCCAAAAAAAAAAAAAAGGATAATAAGACCTTGCTATTTTAAATGACAAGTGTCCCACAATTTAAATCTCCCTGGATATCATATCTATCCTTGTGTGTCAGATTTAGATGGGAAGGCGGCGAATAAGATTTATGGGACTTATATGGTTTCATTTGAATGCAGCATATCTCTCTCTCTCTCTCTCTCTCTCACTCTCACTTGAGCTTCTTTCCATTTGCAATAAAGGGTGGATAAGGGGTAACAATTTATCAAACTAATGACAAGTTCACGTATTCCACTGAAAATAGCAGAGCCAAACCTTATTTGGAAGCTATGAAAATAAAGGAAACATTGTTCCTAGTCCCTAATGTTTTAAGAAAATCAAACAACAGGGCAATCAATAAAAACAAGGTAAGGTGAGTAAAAAAAAAATGAAGGGAAGAATAGTGACCAGCTAAACCTTACTAATTAATCTTCCTCAAGGTCAAGACTTGAGCTGATCAGGAGAATCCTCCAACATACCAAGGTAAGAAAGGATATCTCTGCATTATCAGTTAAACTATATGCTATTCAAGGCAGGCAAATCACACTGAAGGATATCTATATTCAGGGTTTGTACATTGTGCTCCAGAAAACCACCATCTCCAGCTTCTTGAACAATGCTAAATTTCCTCCAGGAGGTAATGACTAGTAGTGGGTATCTGACTGCTACACAGTTCTGGTGTTCAGTTTACAAATGGCCTAGAACAGATTTTGGAAGCTGGTATACAACATGCCTGTTTTGAATAGTAATTTCTCTACTATGCTTTCCCTAACTATTCCCTAACTATAGATATTGTCTAGGTGCTTTGAATGTTCTGCTGACTGAAAATTGTGGAAGATATTGTTCTAACATATCTATGGAAGACAAGATTGGAAGATGATACTCTACAAGAATTAGATGAGTCCAACAAGATACTGAATAAGAACATAGGATAAGATTATCAATCCCTGATGAATAAAACTTGTAATTTAGCTTTGGAATTGAATTATTCCATCCTTTCTTTAAACAAAAGATCCTAGATTGGGAAGACATATTTTCACATATATTGTTGTGGCCCCGTCCTCTGAGCCTATCCCATTGGAGGAAGGAAGCTCTGAGCATGAGGAAGAGGAGCCAGCCAGATCTCCCAGCCCCCCCCCTCTGGCACTGTCTCAGGTGCCAGCTGAAAGAGAGCCAAGTAGTGGGGAAACAGGTGTCTCAGATGAGAGTGAGGGAGAGACGTCATTCCTGGACGCACGCCAAAGAAGGCGAGATAAACGCTTACAGCAGCTGCAGAGACGCATGAGGGAATAGACCTGAGTCACTGGACTTGAGTCACAGGATCAATGAGTCACTGGACCACATCCAGAGCCTATATAAGACAGGAGGGTGGTTCATGATCTCTGTGACGAACAAAAACGCAATCTAGTAGTCTTTGGAGCTAAAAGAACGGATTTTGGCAAAGCTACGTAGGTGATTTTCTTTTTGTGAACTATTAAAGCCCTTGGCAGACGGTGTGCATATCGCTGCCAAGTTTGAAATAAGAACTGTGGAGTGTGCCAAGTGCTTCTTAACCCTCGACTGGCTGTGTTTTTGTGGGTCTCTGTAGGGGGGGGACAGATCATATATTCAAATAAAATGCTCCTTGTAGTAAATCAAATCAGGAAGGAAAACTTGTATATCTGTCTATATATATGAAATTGTATAACATGATTAGGGACCTAGAATGCGATAGTTTGTGTATAATTGGTGATTTCAATGCAATTGTAGATAGAGAAATAGACTATAGAAATGACAAATGAAAGAAAGATGTTAGAAGAATATTACCTAATTTATTTTTCAAGGTGGTGGAAGAATTAAGCATAAAGGATTGTTGGAGGGAAAGAAATGGGGATAAAAAACAATATACTTATTATTCAGATAGACATCAATCTTGGTCTCAAATTGATATGGTTTGGGCATCGACAGATTTTAATTTGGGAATTGAGGAAGTTAATATTGACATAAATTCGTGGGCAGATCATAATCCCATTAAAATTAAATGGAAAGGGCAAAAAAAAAGATAAGGAGATGGACCCTAAAAAAACAATCTTGAATCAAAATGAATTTAAATTAAAGATGGATGATCAAATGAGTTTGTTTTTTCAAAGTAATAAAAAAAAGGATATGAATAATGAGTACCTGTGGGACATGGCAAAAACTTTTATGAGGGGTATCGCAATATCATATATGGTCAAAGACAACAAACAAAAAAGACAATGGCAAAAAAATTTAGAGGAAGATCTTAGCAAACTGGAAAAAGAGCTGCAGAAAGAACCCATAAAACAGGAATTGAAACAAAAAATTAACACAATTAAACACAAATATCATTGAAAAGGAAAACATGGCACAACAAATTAAAAGCATTAAACAATTTTTTTTTGAGAATGCAAATAAATCAGGAAGATGGCTGGTTTATAGACTAAGAAAACGAAAAGAAAAGTACCAGATTAGTAAATTACATAACAAAGACGGAGAGTTAATTTATCAAGATGAGGCAAAGAGGAAGGTAGCATGAGTTTTTTTAAAAAACTATACAAGGATAAGAAGATAAAAGAAGGTAAAATAGTGCAATACCTACAAAAAACAGAATTGCCCAGAATCTCGGAGGAAGGTAAAAATTTATTAAATAATGAGATAACAGCATGGGAGGTATCGGAGGCAATCAAAAAACAAAAAAATATTGTGGATGTCCTTTTAGTAGTAAAAACATATGTTCTCTGCCAAACTTATACATTATACCTTTGCCTTCATTACTTCAGAATGAAAGCGAATTAATTCTTTTTCAGACCTGTTTGCACTCGTGGGTAAAACATAGGATTTTGTTGCCAAATGCATGAGCCACAACACCGATAGGCATGTCCTAGACCTATCTCTGCTTTCTTTCTGAAGCAAAAGATTAGGTGACCCTTCTATTTATCTTCCTTCTCCAGCTAAGGATACTCTAAAACTTACATCCTGTTTTCTCTGTAGCTTGATTCCTGGGAGGATTGCTCAAGGGAAAGTTTTGTTTGGCTGATAGCCTTCTGGCCTATGGAGAAAGAAAAAGTAAAAACTAGATTTTTAGAATCAGGTTTTTTTGCCACTTTAATTACTACAGTGTTCCCCTCTCCAAATTCAAATTAAAATGAAGATTAATTGTTAGGAAATTACCTAGTTTTCTGATGGAAACCATACAAAATGCCTTAAGGGATTACAAATTTTATTCTGTGGAGAGGAAAGTCATAATGTAATCCTAGAGCTACTGTATCTGGAATAGAGGGCCTGAGAGGCCAAATGTTCAAGTGGGACAATTGGCCCTTCTTAGCAATGCAGTGGGAGGGGGGGATGGACTTGTAATCCAATTTTTTTATGACAAAATACTAAAAGCCAAACATGAGATGCCTTTTATCTCCCTATTGTTATTTCTAATAGGTTTTCAAATTTTACTTCTCACAATTTATGTGTGTGTGAATAAGTGAAAATTAAACAACCAAGTGGTTTTGTCTGTCCATCTGCTCAGATCTTGCAAGCCTTAATGTACTAAAAAAGAAAAAAACCCCACCTTTGATACTATTGCACATTTTATCTTACCTAAATTCATATATCTAGAAAGGAACTTCGCTTTAGTTTGATTGAACAGCTCAAATTATACAAGTCACTCATTACATATCCTTAAAAGATGGATCTTTAGATAACATGGCTTAAGACAATGGGCTGATTAAATAACTTTTAAAAGAATCTGAGCAAAATTAGTTCTGTGATAGAATTTATTAGATATAGCAAAACTGACAATTGGAGAGCAGAAAATAATTTCTTGCAACCTCCCTAAACAATTAAATTTGTCAGTGTAGGATCAGAGGACTCTTCCTCATGGTTTTCTAACTGTGCTTCAGCCCTGGTTCAGGGATCATTTTTATGATGTGTCTTCATAATCTTTATTTCCTTTACACCAACAACTTACAGCTACCTTTCATTTTTCCAGTTTTAAAATATTTTTTCCTCTTTTGCTTACACAATTTTTGCTGTGGATATGATCCCTTAGTGATATGATTACTGGTGCAGTCAGGAGTGGGATCTACACAGTTTCTACTGTCTTTTTTAGGTTCATGGAGGTATATCCACTTCCTTCCTGCCCCTGGGCATTATCCTTCAAAGCCATTCTTGCTTGGGCTGCAGGAAGGTCTGGACACAGTGGCCTTTGCCCATGTAATGCCTGCTGGAGGCTCTCTGAAGCACCTGTGAAGTCTTACAGAGATTCCCAGTACGAAGAAGTTTATAAACACAAATTTTAATATTCTTCTTGAAGAAGGATAGACTTGTTTTTTTAAGCTAAGGCTTGTCAGAACACTCGTTCTGTGCTACAGAGTGGTTAAACTAGGAATGAGTTGGGTTCTGTCAATAATGCTTCAACAAGTGAAGCATTATAAGTTCACTGACTCCTTCTGGCAAAAGATAATTTTAGTGTTGTGGTAGTGCCATTTTACCCACTGAATAGGCCACTTCTAGGTGCTGCTGGCCATGGCCACTTGATGGCAGCAGTATCTGAGATGGAGTTTGCTTATTATTGATGGCTCCTTCCTGTTTTATCTGTGGCGTCTCTCCACTCCTGTAATTTGGCAGCTGGGTTATTTTTGACATGGGTTTAGCACTCTTTCAGAAAAGTGCTAGACCTGTGCTTAGAAACAGATGAATTGACAAGCAGCATGGACCATCTCTGTGCCTGAGCTGTTTACTTATTTATCAAATTTATATAGTTGCCCATCTCATGAGAATGCTTGGTGGGAGGGGAAACAAAACAGAATAATCTACCAAGTGCTTTTTTAAAAATTGACTTTACATTCAAACATCCAGAATACCATCAACTACCAACCACTACCTTTGCTACTGAAGCAGAATAGTGATCAACAGTAAGGACAAGACAATTTACAATGACATACTTTTCTAGCAATTTGTGTATTGGATGACAGCATTTTAGCATAGACCGTTTGGCTATGTTTAAAGGCAGAGTTTTTAGGCTAAGCTCTTCCTACTCTTTTCATTTCCATTTCTTGTATCATTTCATCACCTGATGAGGTTCCACCTGTTCTAGGGTATCACAGAACATCTCATTCTCGGAATCATTTGTCACATGGCTGTTCTTTATAGCTTTGTTGGCAAGGCCAGGTCCTGCAAGAGAAAAAATGGCTCAGAATAAAAGTAATAAAGTAGAATAAGAAAAAAACCAGAGCAGATATGTATGATTGTGAATACATGTGCAAGTGATTGTATCTTACAAAATCTGAAAATCCAGATGTCGGGTGTTATGTCTTTCCCCATACATTAGGTCCAATAAGGGAGGCTTTAGTACCTTACTAAAGTTTTTTTTAAAGCTTTTTATTTTGAACACATTTAAACAAACAATAAAGACACAACATTTACATACATCACTTATTCCTTCAGCTATTTCCAAGTGATCCTTTCTTGTTATTTACATCTATTTACACATATTTTAACTTTTGTCATATTCAACAATTATTTTCTCTCTTTATTTCGTCTACATTGCTCCTTGATCTTCAACATTTTTCCCCCTCTCTTTTATTCCTCTTTCTCATTTTTCCTATTTTCCAACCATTCATACCATCTACACCACACTTTGTAATATTCTGTATCCTCTTTCTCCTTGAGTTCTTTTGTTAATTTGTCCATCTCTGCGTATTCTAACATTTTTCTAATTAAATCTTCTGATGGTAGGTTTTCCTTCTTCCAATTTTGTAAATAGACTATGCGGCCTGCTGTCAGTATATGTAATATTAAATAATGTATTTCCTTGGTATGGTATTCTATGGAAATCCCTAGTAGAAATTGCTCAGGTTCTCCTTTTATTGAATTCTGAATTATTTCCTCTATCCACTTTTTAACTTTAGTCCAAAATTTCTTTGCACTGGGCAGGTCCACCAGAGGTGATAATATGTTCCATAGTTACTCTTACATTTCCAACATTTCAGTGAATTATTAGGAAACATTTTTGCTATTCTAGCTGGTGGAAAAGTGCCATCTATGAAACATTTTCATCTGGTTTTCCTTGTATGCTGTTGATGTCAGTTTCATTATTTGTTCTCCACATCTTTTCCCACTTCTTTAATTCTATTACGTGATTGAAATTCCTTGCCCATTTGATCATAATATCTTTCACTATTTCCTCTTCCATTTTATATTGCAATAAAAATTTATATATTTTACTAATTAATTTTTGTTCCCTCCCATATAAAATTTTATCCAGTTCATTTTTCTCTAATTGTACCTGATCTATCTTTGTATCTTCTGTGTATTTTGATCTTATTTGTAAGTACGTCCACCATTCAACTTCCCTATTCAAATCCTGTTCCAATTCTTGTTTTGTTTTTAATTTTCCCAAATCATTTAATATATCTAATTGTTTATATTTAATATATCTAATCTAATGTATCTAATTATTTTGGTCCAGTCTACTAAATTTGGGTGCCTTAATGTTTCGTTGAGAGAAATCCAAAGTGGTATTCTTGTATAGTGCTTTTTGATTTTATTCCAAATTAATAATAATGAATTTCTAATTATATGCCTTTTAAAATATTCATGACTTTTTTGCTTTTCATCCCATAAGAAAGCATGCCATCCTGTCTGTAAATCGTGTCCTTCTATTGTTAATATTCTTTTATTTCCCAACTCCATCCATTCCTTTAACCATGTTAGGCATGCTGTTTGATAACAAATCTCCCAATGTGGAAATCCTCTATCCCTGGTATCTTGTAATGTTTTTAATCTAATTCTAGGTTTTCTCCCTTGCCACATAAATTTTGAGGTCAATCTATTTAATAAATCAAAAAAACTTTGTTCTATCTTTATTGGTATAACCTGGAAGAGGAATTTTGGGCAGGATATTCATTTTTATTGCTACCATTCTTCCCAGCCAAGAAATTTGTAGATTTTTCCAATTTTCCAAATCTTTTCCAATTTGCAGTATTAATTTGTCATAATTTTCCTTTTTGATTGAGGAGCCTTTTGCTGTTAGCCAAATCCCTAAATATATATATATATTTGTTATCTGAATATTCATACTATTTTCTAATTCTACCTCATTTTTTTGTAAGATTTTTGGTTAGCAATTTGGATTTATTTCTATTTATTTTTAAACCTGCCACTTCACCAAATTCTTCTATTTTTTAAATCAATTTGGGGCCTATTTTTAGAGGTTCCTCAATTATAAAGACCATATTGTCTGCAAAGGCTTGCAATTTGCAGTCCTCATTTTTTATTGTCAACCCTTTTATCTCTTGATCTTCCCTAATTTTTTTTAAGAGTGGCTCCAATGATAATATAAAGAGAAGTGGGGAAAGTGGGCATCCTTGTCTCACTCCTTTTGTGATCTCAAATCCCTCTGTCATATCTTGATTTATAATTACTCTTGCAGTTTGTTTTGAATATATTTTTTCAATCATTTTTTCAAATTTTGAACCAAATTCCATTTTTTTTATTTGTTGTATCATAAATCTACAATTCAAATTGTCGAAAGCTTTTTGGGCATCAAGGAAAACCAGTGAAACTTGTTTCTCTGGATCTGCTTCATAAAACTCTAATATGTCAATTATGGTGTGTATGTTGTTTTTAATTTCTCGGCCTGGCAAAAAACCATTTTGAACCAAATGTATATGTTTGTTTAGAATCATTTTTAACCTTTCAGCAATTATTGACATATATGTTTTATAATCAGAATTCAATAAAGAGATAGGCCTGTAATTTTGTACTAATTGCTGTTCTGAATCCTCCTTGTATATAAGTGTGATTAGTGCTTCTGTCCATATTTTGGGGATTTTTGTCTCCTGTAGTGCTTCATTGAATATTTCTAGCATTAATCCTCCTATCTTTTGTATACTCCTGTATAATTCAATTGGTATTCCATCTGGTCCTGGTGTCTTATTGTTTTTTTGCCTTTTTATTGCAATTCCAAATTCTGTTTCAGAAATTGGTCTATTCAGTACTTCTTTCTGTTCCTCCGTAAGTTTACATACATTTGTTTTCTCTAGATATTCTTTGATTTCTGTTTCTATCGTTTCTTCCCGAGTGTATAATTTGAAGAAAAAAGTATGTCTTATTCATTCCTTGTCTTCTCTTTTATATCGAATTTTCCCCTCCTCATCTTTCAACTGTTATATTGTTCTTTTATCTTTTTCCTTTTTTAGCTTATAAACCAACCACCTGCTCACTTTATTTGCGTGCTCGAAATAATTTTGTTTTGCCATCATTATTTTAAATGTCACTTCTTCTTGGGTTATCAGATTTAGTTTGTTTTTAATTATTCTCTTTTCCTCTTTTATTTTGGGAGCCTTTCTGTAAATCTTCTAATTTTTTAAGCTCTTCCTGTAGTTTGTTTTGTTGGGACTTTTTCTCTTTCCTTTTCTTTGCCATATATGCAATTGTCACCCCTCTAATATAGGCTTTTAGTGTGCTCCAAAGGTTTTGAACCAATATGTCTTTCTTTTTGTTTACTTTTAAGAAAGTCTCTCTCTTCCTCCTGATAGGAAGAAACAGCAGTCAGGCTGAGGAGATGCTCCATCTATATTGCATAGGATCAAGTCTGCCGATCTAAGTAGCTCCACCCTCTTGGCTTTCTCCAGTTGTTCGACTCGGTCTATGCTGGACGGATGTGTCTTCCAGCCTTCCAAGTTTTTCTCATCTACAGACTAAATCATCGTGATTTGCAAGATTTCCTTAGTTCAGCCGAGAATTGGTGTTGTATCTGCCGGCTGGCAGTTACCTTGAACAGGCTTCCGCCGCCTGTCCCTTTTAGCTCCCCAGATGATTGGGTGAACTCGGCTGTGGTTCAAAGGCCTTTGCCCAGCAGCCCACCTCGGCTCGAGTGGCGGCTTGCCTGAAGGCACCGGTCACGCTAATAGCTGGATGGCTAGCAACTTACTGGAACCGTACCTCACTCTGTGGGAAGAATCGGGTCTGGCAATGATCTCTCGGGCCGCCAGTGAGTGTTTCTCCTCATCATCCTTGCCGCATTTGCCTTTCGGACCGTTTTAAGATGATGGATACCATGCAGTCTCGGCCTTCGGTGTGTTCCTCCACTGCAGGGAGACACCGCCACCCTAGTGCCCCGTTAGAGGGCTCGTCGGCCTTGCCTCCCCCTCCAAAAAGGGCCAAGGGAAAGAAGATCACCTCTGCTACCCTCCTCTCTTCCTCCTCTAAGGAGGAACAGAGGAGACACAGGGACATTGAAAAAGCTTTCTCAAGACTCAGGCCCAGGCGGCTCCCAATGATCCTGGGCCCAGATCCAGACCGCCATCAAGTGGGGGCAGTCCTGCCACAGGCTCAGCAAGATCAGTGAAGGAATTATCCCGACATTTCAGCAAATGTTTCCTGAGTTCCAGCTCCAGAAAGCCAACTGCTTTTTCAAATGCTGCCTGAATCGGGCCTCTCGACCTCTCAGCAGGGCTCTGCAGGGATCCTGGTCTCAGATCCACCAACTCAGGCCCTTCCTCCTGTCATTGTGGATTCATTAGAGGCCATTATTTCTAGAGCTATCAGGCAAAGCCTGGCTCAATGCCTTCAACCAGGCACTACAGGGATCTGGAGGATTCTCTTTCAGAACAGGATCACGTTGAATCCCTCAGCTCAGCTGATCAGGCTTCAGTTTCTGAGGCAGATGATTTCCACGAATTGGCCTTATCGGATGGTGAAGGCTTTAAGTGCAGACCAATCATCATTTGTAGGTCTTTTTCGGCCGCAGGTGTTCCGGTCTCTCCTGTTCAAGGCTATTGCCACCACCCACTTGGGAGAACCACCTTCCACCACAGCGGCCTCCTCGTTTAACAACCTGGCAATGGCCATGTTCGCTGAACCTACCATTGACCCGGAGAGTATACCAGCTCCAAAACTATTTACGGATGTGATCCAGCATCAATGGTCCCTTCCAGGGGTGGGGCCCAGTCCCAACGGATTAGACAAGTGCCTATATAACTTGGCTGCTGCTCTCTCAGATCTTCTCCAACCCCACACTGTGGCCCTAACCAATGTCCCACATCCCATGGGCCCAGCTGAGAATTCGCTCCATGCAGAGGACAAGCTGGCCAAAAAGACGCTTCTGAAAGAGCACCTGACGGCAGCCTGGTCAGTCAAAGCTTTCACATCGGCTTCATTCTTCAATAGAGCTGCCCTACTCTGGCTCAAACAACTCCAGAGTCGCATCCCTCTCTCCAACACCAGATCCCATCAGGACTTAAACAAAATGTCGGCTGCACTGGAATAGTCAGCCAATGCAACTCTCAAAGCGACAAGATTTTCAGCAAAATCGCTTGGATCCACGGCCGCCTCCCGCCGCCTCTTGTAACTGGCAGGCAGACATGAAGAGTAAATTGCAACCTGCTTCTGTTCCATATTCTGTCGGCAACCTCTTTGGTCCATCTTTGAAGCCTCTCTCATTTAAACAAGGGATAGACGCAAGGTGTTTCCCCCAGCTACCAGATGGGCAGATTCTCGCTATTCGGTGACTCCGTGGTACCAGTCCTTTCGAGCTTCCGACTCAGCTTCCTTCCAGCCTCGTTTTCAATGACCCTTTGTGTCCAAATCTCACCAGGACTCTCAGGTCAGACGGGGGACTAGGTTTCCAGCCAAGCATGCCTTTCACGGGGGGAGGGGGTGTTTCTCCAGATGGTCTAGATAGAAATCTCTCAGGCTCACCCATTGGTGGTCGACTTTCCCTCTTTTCCTCTCAGTGGGAGTCGTCCACCAATGATGCCTGGGTCTTACTCACAATCACCTCAGGGCTCTTTGGAATTCCATTCCCTTCTTCCACTTGTTTTTCTCCAATGCCCGGTATTGCACGACAATCGCATTGGCTTATGCAGCGTTTGGAAGACGGGTTCTTCAGGTGGTTCATCGCTCTTGACGGCTGCCGGGCCGGAGCTCTCCCTCCCTGGAGGACATGAAGCTTTGGTATGTTCCCAGCCTGATTGCAGTTTCCCTCCTATCAGGAGAATGGACGTTGATCTTATCTGATATGTCCTTTCTCTGTCAGGAGGAAATGGCAATCAGCCCCACCCTGCTCAGTCTGGCCCGGGAGGTTGGCAGGAGGGGTGGTTTTTCTAATTCTCTATTATTTTAGGAAGACACGTCACATCAGTCTGCGTCATCGCCCTCGCCGAACAACTGGAGAAGGCTAGGAGGGCAGAGCTATTTAGATTGGCAGATTCAGTCCTATGCAATATAGATGGAGCATCTCCCCAGCCTGACTGCCGTTTCCTCCTGACAGAGAAAGGACGTATCAGGTAAGACCAACATCCACTTTCTCCAGGAATTGCTTATATTCTTTCTCCTTACGTATGTATTGATTTAAAGTCCACCTTTTGTACCTTTTTTGTCCTTTCCAATATATAATTATCGGATTATGGTCCACCCATTCATTTAGTCCTATGTCTATTTTTTCTAATTCTAATTCTAATTGCACTTGTGCTGTCATCCAGGCCATATCGATCCTGGACCAAGATTGATGCTTTTCTTCTTTGTGGATTTCTCTCTAGGTATCTCTTAGGCCTAATTCTGATACCATATTGAAAAATTATTTAGGTAGTGTTTCCTTCTTTTTTTTATTTTTCTTATTGCTATAATTGTCTCTTACTATCAGCTATGGCATTATAATCTCCTATTATGCATACATTTTCTATTTCTTGTTCTATTATTGTATTGTCTAATTGTTTGAAATATTCTTGTTGATTTTTGTTTGGGGCATATACCACTGTTAATAAAATTTGTTTATATTCCATATCTAATTTTATCATCAAAATTCTACCCTCGTCATCTGCATAAACTGATTCTGAATTTATTCTTTCCTTTACATACAATGCGATTCCTCTTTTTTCTGTTGTGATAATGGCACAAGTAATCTTCCTAATTTCTTGTTTTCTAATAAGTTTTGGAATCCTTTTTTTATATGAACCTCTTGTATACAAATCACATCTACATCTAATTTTTTTAATTTTGTAAATATTTGTGCTCTCTTTTCCTGTGCATTTAAACCATTAATATTCACGGAGAATAAAGATATTGTTTCTTCCATCTCCTACTGTATTTGCTTCTTGGTATTTCTTGTGTCCCTTTTAACTCTTCCTCTTACTCCTTCTCTTTCTTCTTGTTCCTTAGCTCTTTCTCTCTTTCTATTTCCTCTTGTTGATCCTCCTCTTGACTTTTACTTTCTAATTCGTCTTTACTTTCTTGTTCTTCTTCCAAGTAATTTTTATAGAACTCTTGAGCTTTTTCTATCAAATCAGTTCTTTTTTCTTCTTCTTTCCAATCCTTATTGCATCAGATTAGTTCTATCACCTAATTCCAGTTTAGTCACTTTCAATTCCAGCACACAGTCTCTGCGTCCTCCCAATCTTTCACTCTGCTTTCTTCTCAATGTTTATAAGTCCACCTTATCCGTGTGTCTGTCTATAAATTTCTTTCCAAATCACCTCCTCCTCAATCCTCCAAGTCCACCAAGTTCGTCAATTAGAGGAAGGAAACTCCTTTGATTTGCCTTTGCAGTCTCTTCCTTCCCGAGATGAAATTACTCCTTTTTTATTTTTATTTTTTTAACCGTCTCTCACAATAAATCCTTAGCTTGGGTCCGAATGTTTCAGTTCAGTTTCGATTTGTTACTTTGTATCTTCTTTGTTGATTGCTTCTTCCGCTACTTCTATTACCCTGTTGCCTTTGTTCGATCGTCTCCCATTAAGCGCTCTCCTTCCCGATCACCGCTCTCCTCACCCTCTGCGACTCTCTCGCTCGTGACTGCTTGTTAAGAATCCCACTTTTTTTCTTTTTTCTTCCAATCCTCCATGACCACCGATGCTAAAACTCACTTTTTGCTTCCTCACTATTCAGCCGCCATCGCTTTTGATCTGCCTAGAAGACAGATTTTTTTCTGCCGGATTTAAGGGGTCTGGCTTTTATTCTCCTGGACGCTAGCGTCTCGCCTGAAGCTTAAAGCCTTCCCCTGTAGTATTCCAAACCCTCCGGGCTCCTTTTCAGGAATTAATTGGGTTTTCAGGCACTGTGAATCTCACCTTCACCCACTCCGCTCAGACGTCACTGCTGGAAGTCGATTAGTACCTTACTAAAGTTTTAAGTGTTTAGAGGCAAGACAGAGATGATGGATGAATGATCCTTTCTTTTTCTGTTATGATTTGCTTTTCCCTTCCTTTCTCTTTTCTTTTTTCTTTTTAGATAGGTGACATGACTAGACTAGACTAGTTAGAAAGGATAGACAGAAAAAGGTTTTTTTTAAATAAAGTGTGACATGATTAAAAGCTAGAATAAGTGATAAAAATAAGAAAAGGGGAAATATTAGTGTATACACTTTATAATAATAAAAGTAATAATAAAATATGGAATAATTGAATAATGATGGACTGTAGCCTAATATAAATGTGTATTATTATTAGAAATATATAAGTTGACTGAATGTAATAATTATGAACAATTTTATTAGTTCTATTTGTATTAGAATGTATGACACCTGGATGCCACACTGTTCATGCATTTTAACACTTTTTTACAAAAATAGAAAAATAAAAAACTTAAAGTTTTAAGTGTTTAAAACTGTTTTTGTGGGCATATTATTTAAATTGGCTTTGCAAAATGTCAGATCCATGGGAGTCTGGTAATTGCAATGGGTATGCATTTTATAAAGAAAAATAAATCTGACTTGCATAGGTACTTTATCTGATCTACAAAAGAGAAGAAAAATAATACACAGTGGTCTGATTTGATCCAATTATTTAGATTATGTATAGCATATTAAGATCCAATAATCAAGCTGGGCATCAATAAGCCAATAGGCTGGTTTCTAAGTTATGACATTAGTTTTTAGAAAGCAGAAGGATGAGGAGGAAGAAGGAAAGAGCCATCTTCTTCAAATCAGATATCTCTTGCTCAAATAGAAATGTCAACAAATTTTGGCTTTGCATAAGAAAACCTGAAAGTTCTATCCAGAGATCCAATGTTCCATCACAATGACAGCATCAGTTATTTTAAAAGACATCTTTTGAAGAAGGAAGTAATTTCACCCTCTCACTACACACTTAGTTCTTAATGACTGAATTCATAAGGAGCAAGAAACAAGCTAGCAGCTCTTCCAATTATTCAAATATAATTTCCTCATGGGGTGAATTCTTGCAGTAAAGGCAAAATATGACCTCTGCCTTGACATTATTATTATTATTATTATTTATTGGATTTCTATACCGCCCTTCTCCCAAAGGACTCAGGGCGGTGAACAGATTAAGATACATGTAAATATATTTCATAAACAGTAAATAATAAATTAAGTCAACTTGGTGTATCTACTAAGACCTTGGCATAGAATTTTGATGTTTATGCTAGCCCTGCTTGTTGAAATAGAAAGGTCTTCAGGGCACGTCGGAAAGTGCGAAGATCTGGGATTATTCGTATTCCAGGTGGTATTTTGTTCCAAAGTGTAGGTGCCCCCACAGAGAAGGCCCTCTCCCTTGGAACCACCAGACGACATTGTTTTAATGATGGTACCATGAGTAGGCCTACTCTGTGAGAGCGTATTGATTGGTGGGAGGTTATCGGTTGCAGCAGGTGGTCTCGTAAGTACTCAGGTCCTAAGCCATGGAGCACTTTAAAGGTAAGAACCAACACCTTGAAGCGCACTCGGAAGGCCACCGGAAGCCAGTGCAGCTCGCGTAGAAGAGGTGTTACATGCGAGCACCATGTTGCTCCCATAATTACTCGCGCAGCTGCATTCTGGACCAGTTGGAGCTTCCGGGTGCACTTCAAGGGGAGCCCCATGTAGAGAGCATTGCAGTAGTCAAGTCGGGAAATGACGAGGGCTTGAGTGACTGTGCGTAATGAGTCTCGGTCTAGAAAGGGACGCAATTGGCGAATCAGGCGAACCTGATAGAAAGCTCCTCTGGCCACGGCTGTTATATGATCTTCTAAAGACAGTCGTGCATCCAGGAGGATGCCTAAATTGCGAGCTTTCTCTGTGGGGGTGAATGACTCATCCCCAATAGTTAGTGATGGGACTAACTGGCTGTACCGGGACGCCGGTAGCCACAGCCACTCAGTCTTGGAAGGGTTGAGTCGGAGCCTGTTTCTCCCCATCCAGACCCGTATGGCCTCAAGGCACCGGGACATCACTTCAAGGGCATCATTGGGGTGGTTTGTGGTGGAGATGTACAGCTGAGTGTCATCAGCATACAGATGACATTGTACCCCAAAACCACGGATGATCTCCCCCAACGGCTTCACATAAATGTTGAACAGGAGAGGCGAGAGGACCGACCCCTGTGGCACCCCGCAAGTAAGGGGCCTCGTGGTCGATCTCTGTCCACCCGTCAACACTGACTGCGACCTGTCAGAGAGGTAGGACGAGAACCATCGTAATACGGTGCCTCCCATTCCCAGCCCCTCCAACCGGTGCAGCATGATACCGTGATCAATGGTATCAAAAGCCGTTGAGAGATCTAATAGGACCAGGATAGAGGAACATCCCTTATCCCGAGCCCTCCAGAGATCATCAACCAATGCGACCAATGCTGTTTCTGTGCTGTATCCAGGCCTGAAGCCGGACTGGAACGAGTCTAGATAGACAGCTTCATCCAGGTACTGTGGGAGCTGTCGTGCCACCACACTTTCAACAACCTTCGCTAAAAAGCGAAGGTTGGAGACTGGACGGTAGTTTGCTAAAACAGCTGGATCCAGAGAGGGCTTCTTAAGGAGAGGTCTCACCACCGCCTCTTTCAAGGCGGGAGGTAAGAATCCCTCGCTCAGAGAAGCATTAATAATTCTCTGGAGCCAGCTACGTGTAACCTCCCGGGTAGCCAGCACTAGCCAGGAAGGGCACGGGTCCAATAAACATGTGGTCGCATTCAGCTTCCCCAGTAACCTGTCCACGTCCTCAGGAGTCACAGTATCAAACTCATCCCAGATAATGTTCTCAAGATCTGCCCTCATCATTTCATCCGAATTAACCCAGTTAGAGTCCAAGCCTTCCCGAATCTGAGCGATTTTATCCTGCAGATATTGTGCAAAATCCTCAGCTCGTCCTTGCAGAGGATCTTCCCGGGCTCTCAGCTGGAGTAGAGAGCGGGTAACCCTAAACAAGGCGGCTGGGCGATTATCTGCCGATGCAATAAGAGCGGAAAAATAGTTACATTTTGCCACTTTTATCGCCACTAAGTAGGTCTTAATGTAAGATCTCACTAGTGTTCGGTCGGATTCAGAATGGCTGGTCCTCCACCTGCTCTCTAGGCGTCTTTTCCGGCGTTTCATCCCCCTCAGCTCATCAGAGAACCAAGGAGCTGGGTAGGTTCGACGCCGAGTCAGAGGCCGCAAAGGCACGACCCGGTCTAAAGCACCAGCGGCCATCCTATCCCAGGACGCCACTAGGTCTTCAGCCGAGTCATGAGCCAAGGTCTCAGGAAATGGCCCAAGCTCCATCCGGAACCTATCAGGATCCATCAGGCGCCTGGGGCGGAACCATTTAATTGATTCCGCCTCCCTGCGGTGGGTTGTAGTGGTCAGAAGGTCAAGCTTAAGGAGAGAATGGTCTGACCATGACAAGGGTTCGATGACTATATCCCCTATATCTAGACCATTCAGCCACTGGTCAGAGATAAAGATCAAATCCAGAGTGTGTCCTCCCGTGTGAGTAGGGCCATTAACTAATTGGGTCAGGTCCATGGCCGTCATGGAAGCCATAAACTCCCGAGCCCCTTCAGACGTTTCACCAATGGATGGCAGGTTGAAATCTCCCATAATCAGTAGCTTAGGAGTCTCAACTGCCACCTCGGCTATTACGTTGAGGAGCTCAGGCAGGGCTGCTGATACGTGGCAGGGAGCCAGGTACGCAATCAACAGGCCCATCTGTAACCCATAACCCCACTTCACGAGGAGGGACTCACATCCAGTTGTCTGAGGGACAGTGACTTCCCTAGGGTCAAGACCTTCCTTTATAATGACCGCCACACCTCCACCCCTGCCTCGAGTTCTTGGCTGATGGAATGCGCAGAAACCTGGTGGGCACATTTCTACAAGGGGGACCCCCCCTTCATTGCCCAACCAGGTCTCTGTAATACCTGCCAGGTCCGCTTTCCCCTCTTGAATTAGGTCACAAATGAGGGGGGCTTTGTTAGCCACAGACCTGGCGTTGCATAACATCAGCCTAAGACTCGGGCTCAGAGACCTTGAGCAACCCAAGGAACGAGAAGAGCTTTGGAGGTCGGAGCACGCCACCGCTTGAAGATAGTGGGTGCGAACCCCCCTGACATGATGTGGCCTCCTGCTCCCACCATATCTGCCCCTCCCAACCAAAACCTTGATGGAACAGCCCATTTCCATGCCAGTATTAAGTCTGCCTGTTCCCAGTTTCGAGTTTCCTATGTAATTTTGTGTTGACTTTGGCTTCACTTTTGGAAAATTATTTACTAATCCCTCCCTCTGTGGATTGCCCCCCAAATCCACATGATCCACCCTGTTTATGCCCACCCCCCTTTCAGAAGCCATTAAAATCTTGGTTAGAAAATTAGATAAGAAAGCCCTTAATCCCCTCTTAGCACCATGCCACCTCTCGGGATTCCAAAATCCGTCATCAAGGTAGGCCCTCGATAATGTGGAGGGCCAAATTTGCGAGAGGGGGGAGTCTCGCAATGCCAAGAGTTCGGTCGCCAAATACATCTAGTAAGTCAGATGGGTACAGCATTTGGGTCTGGTCTAATAGTTTGATGTAAGAGTCTTGAGGCAGTCGAGTGATAAATTCAGCGTGGGTAAGAAACTGGTCTCCCTTGCCCTCTCACGGCAGGGGGAAGGAGTTTAGTGCAGTCTCAGGATAAGCAGAGGATAAAAATCTAGTCATCCTCTAACGGCGGCTCGTTCTGAATAAGATGGTCGTAATAAGTTTGTTGTTCTGTCTGCTCAATGATGTCAGTAATTCGAAACTCCCTCAGCATCCACATTAGTAGCTGAAGTAGAGTAGCTTAGTAGTAGTAATTAGTAATTATTACTAATTACTACTACTACTACTACACATTAGTAGCTGACATGGAGTAGCTTCACACTGTAACAATGATCCTACGGTAAAAATGACTGCATTATTCAATATAAAGTGAAAGGAACGCACATTATCTACTAGGAATACATGTAGTATACACAGGGTACATACATCGCCTCATTATAGCATTTTATGAGATGCACTTGCCTGCTTGCTTCCACTCTTCATATCCTGGTGGATTTGGACAGATTTCAGCAAGTCCATCTAATGAACTGTTTTGCAAAGACGCAGTCTCTGAGTCTGGTTTAACTGCAAAAGAATAGAATGTTTTTCAATGTTGGTCATTAAAAGTCCTGGATGTATTAATTTTCCCCTATCAGTACTACATATTTGGTATTAGGGTTAGGTTTAGGATTAGGTCTAGTTTTGTTATTAGGTCTGTAGAAATGATTCAATGAAGTGCTTTGCTGGATCTGTACATTAAAGCCAATAAGCTCTCCAGCTCCTTGAAAGGTTGACATGACTGCTTTTAGGGACCTCGGCAAGGATAGATTTCAAATCTAAGCACACATGCCCAGAAACTTTAAGACAGCCTCAACACACTTGTGCCAAATCTTTGATCATATATTATGCCCTGGAAGCTTCGAGGAACCAATTCAGTTCTTGCCAAAAGATTTCCATAGCCTTGCTTCATACCATGCTTTAATTTAATTTAAGCACAAAGAGTATTATTTATTGAAGTTAATGGCCACAAGACAAATAATACCCAATCTGGGCATGACTGTTTCCAGGTTTCTGGAATTCCAAGTCAAGCTCATGATTTAAAATGGAAGATTAGATGGGGGGAATAGTCACAAAACAGAGCAAGCAAAGAGCTCTTTAACTACTTTTGCAGTATAGAACAGTTTGGGCAGAAACAGCACCTTGGCTGTAAAGATCTTTTCATGTGTTCTTTAATACTTGGAAAAGAAAGTTCCTAAAAGATGATTGGAGACTTCTATTACACTTTTCATTCAGGAGCTGAGGTTAGCATGCATAGAACTCCCTTCTCCTAATTTATTCAAAAACCAGTCTGCAATGTTGCACAGTGAGCCTATTTTAGTTTGAACTATACATTAGGGAAGTCACCATTAGCTATATTCAGACAACTTTTTAAAAATTGGATTAACAATTACTTTTCTGGGCTCACACAATACACTGAAGCATAAGTCAAACAAGCTTGATTTGTATTAATGTTCAGCTACAAAATATTAACCACAGTTAATCCTAAATAAACGTAACATTTTATGTTTTGATTGAATACCTGCTAGGTCTTTAACTAACCTGCAAAGTGTGTTATAAACCCAGCCATTGAGTGGCTTTTGTTCATCACTGCAGAAAAAGGTTAAGAGTTGGGGACAGGCCAAATTTCCTTTTAAGTCAACTGATCCCAAGCTGTTCGGTAGTTCTTTTGAGGGCTGCTTCCTGTGCCAAAGTCCCAAACAGGTCAAAACAGGTTTGATTGCTCCACTCCAAACTGATGAGCTACTTGAGCAATTTGGAGATAGGTCAAAGTATCTAAGATTAGGGCTTGGGAGACAACATGAAAAAAACCCCATCTAGTTGAAACTCCCTGGCCTAGAGGACCAATCTTCCATAACCAAACATGTCTATCAAGATATTTAAATTCCCAAGAAGAAAATACTATTCACACTAAATTGCATGGAATTACCAGCTAAGTGACTTCACACAGGAGAAGTCAAGGAGCCAAGAAGGAGGAAGAGAGGAAGATTACTTTTAAGTTTAGGTTTTGGATCTTGAATTGTAAAGAGTATAGCTATCTAATCACAGTTGCTGGTGAAAGTATCCCAAATGCCTCCCTCTCAACCTGCCTTTGTTACCCGCAAGCATACCTGATTTTTTCTTGAAGAAGGATTCAGGTGGTCTGGGCATATCATGGATCACTTCATAGAGGGGTTCAAAGTATACAAACATATCCTCTGAAGCTTTGTCCATCGGCACAGTGTTGATAACCTGCCAGAAAGTCTAGAAGTGACCCCAGGTGGTACAACACCATTCCCTTGGTCCCCATGAGAGATCTGGAAGCAGTTGCAGTGATGGCATTGTTGAAACAAAGAAAGCAAGACCTGACCTACTGGGAGGCTCCTGAGATGCCTTCTTGATTTTCATAAAAGAAGAATAGCAGGATCTCTACTTGCACTCAATAAAGGCATTCCAGCTCATAGATGAGTACCTACCTGGGAAGTTCTCTCCCTACTTGTTTTCCATTTAAATATTTTTAGAATTATTTATATTTCACTAAATTGGCTAGAAGACTTATCTTTGAAGAAGGGAAAAAGAAGCAATGAATTTTTCTAAGTCTTGAATGCCAAGTCAGAATGACATTCATACAGGATTATTATTATTGTTTTGCAGTTGTTCCACATCTTTTACTATAAATATGGAGATCAGAAGCTTGAAGCAGAGTGGAGGGCAGAGGAGTGAAAGTGGTCAAATTATGACATAAATCTGCCTGCAATACAAATCTCTAAACTTGGATTCTGCTAATATTTTCCAATTAAGCATGTAAATATTAGTATGCACCCGTGTTTCCCTGAGAATAAGACTGGGTCTTGTTTTCTTCTGGGACCCAGGGCTTATTTTTGGTGGGGGGTGTCTTATTTTTCCCCCATGTATGGGAGGGAGGTCCACTACTTCTGCTTGCTTGTGGTGAGGCAGGAAGTCATGTGGTGCACCAGTGCTGCTGCTGTGAGGCGGGGGGGAGCTACCCCATGGGACCCACACTGGCTTACTTCAGGGCCCTCAGCCAGGCCATCCATGCCCCAACATCTGCCTCGCCTTGAGGCCACGGCATCATCACACCTGCTCCATTGCGGATACAAGCAAGCAGAAGTGGGCTGGTGGCTAGATAGGCTCCTGCTGCATATGGCTGTTGACGGTGCTGCCATGAGGCAGATATTGGGCATGGCTGGCTGGCTGGCTGTGAATGCCATGATGTAAGCCGATGCGGGGTGTGTGGGGCAGCTCCTCCCCCCCCTGCCTTGCCTCCTAGCTGAAGCACTGCGAGCAACCAGATGAAATGGTGGGCGAGCGGCTGAACAGACCCTTACTGTAAATAGCGCTTATTTTGGGGTAGGGCTTATATTAGGAGCACATATAATAGAGCTTATTTGAAGAATATTTTCAGAGAAAGAGGATAATCACTATTATGATATAATAATTAGCATGTTTGTAGTTAATATATAGTTAGAGCATTACCAAATAAAATATATCATATAAACTTGTATGAATTTTAAGTGCTTAAACATAAATTCAAGCTGAATTTCCTGTTCTTTCTTTCTTGTCCTCTCTCCTTTGCATCATTTAGCAACCTACTTACAGTGGCACTCCTCACTTTAAGGAGTTCCCACAACAACCTCATCCAAAGCCCAACCAACCGACATTAATATTTTGCACCATTTACCTTCTGGGCTGCCTTCTTCATTTCCATAATATAAGCAGCCATCGCTTCCTCTTTGGTCATTTTTCCCAAACTTTTCCAGGCATCCCTGCCAAAACCCCAAAATATCTCTTATCTTGGGCAAGAACTTCATTTAAAAAAAAACAAACACTTGCCAGAGGTTGAACTAGTCTGAAATTCAGAATCTCTCATAATGGTTCTTTCTTAATGATTTCTTATGTGTGAGCACTAGGGATAATCACTCAGGAATGACTGGTCATCAGTTTGTGTATGCTATGAATCATATTCTCTATTTCAATTTCATGAATACTTTAAAATATTTACAGTCCAGTTTGAACATTTCAAGCAGAGGACACTATTTAAAACAAATATAAATTTTTAAAAATGGATTGGCTCTGCAAGCAGTTCTAATTGAGGTAACTCCATTGACATTGATATGATTTAGATTAATAATGGAACTTCATCAAGAATAATTACCTGGATCCAATTCAGTTAAAAAATAGCAAATGACAATGATAAAAATAACAGAATTATAGAATTTATGTGAGAAATTCCAAAAAAAAGCCTTGTAGCTCTTCTAGTCTATAGTCAAAATCAGTGGTGTTCGGGAGGGAGGCAGTGTCAAAATAGGCAAGATGACAGTTGCACCTTGGGAATAAAGTCCCACGTTTTGTATATGTGCCAATGTCAAAGGGGTGAAACTTTTGGGGTGATGTCAACCCCACTTATTTTGTCCTGTTCTGTAGATAATGCTGTTCCAAATGGACAGCTGAAAAGAAAGCCCTGTTTCTTGTTATCATAATTCTAATTCCTTTACAGAGGGCGAAACAAAACAGGACAAAAGCACCTGGCTACAATTAGCTTATATAGGCTGATACAGACAGCACATCAACTTTTTCACTCTCCAAATATATAGGACTTTTTAGATCAAATGTAGCAGTTTTGTACTGGACTAGTTTCCAATGCAACTGACAATATTAATTGTGTAATTAATTGTGTAATATTATGTATGTCCATTAGTTCGCAGATATTGTGCCTGCTCTAGAATTGAAATAGCATCAAAGGCTGGATTTTAACAAACAGGCTCTGACTCAACCCTGCCAAGACTGAGTGGCTGTGGGTACCGACGTCTCGGTTCCAAGGGAATATTCCATCTTCAGTCATAGGGGGAGAAGTGTTGCCCCCTGTGGATAGGGCGCACAACTTAGGCGTCCTCCTGGATGCACGGTTGACCTTAGAAGACCATGCTACGACCGTGACCAGGAGGGCATTTGCCCAGATTCGTCTGGTACGCCAGTTGCGCCCCTACCTGGACCGAGATGTCTTACGCACGGTCACCCATGCACTCATCACCTTCCGGATCAACTCAATGCTCTCTACATGGGGCTACCCTTGAAAACCCCTCGGAGACTTCAGCTGGTGCAGAATGCGGCTGCGCGGGTAGTGATGGGAGTGTCCCGATGCTCCCATGTTACACCCCTCCTGCGTGATTTGCATTGGCTACTGGTTGCCTTCCAGGTGAGGTTCAAGGTGTTGGTGATTACCTATATAGCCCTACATGGCTTAGGTCCAGGGTATTTGACGGAACACCTGTGGCCAGCAACAGCTCCCCATCGCCTGGTGTGCTCACACAGAGAGGACCTACTTGGGGTCCCGTCGGCCAAGCAATGTCGGTTGACGGCCCCTAGAGAGTGAGCCTTCTCTGTAGGTGCACCTGCCCTCTGGAATCAGCTCCCCTTGGAGCTCCAGGTAGCCCCTGACCTTCGCTCTTTCCGCCATGACCTTAAA
This sequence comes from Coluber constrictor foxii, assembly GCA_038048745.1. Taxonomy (NCBI): domain Eukaryota; kingdom Metazoa; phylum Chordata; class Lepidosauria; order Squamata; family Colubridae; genus Coluber; species Coluber constrictor. The sequence continues at coordinate 82,510,141 of CM075961.1, forward strand.
ATATGGTTGTTTCGCCAGGCTGGCCTGGACTGAATGGGATTTTAATGGGAATTTTAGTTTTTATTGTCTGAATTTTAATCTGGACTGGAATTATTATTGTTGTGAGCCGCCCTGGGTCCTCGCGGAGAAAGGGCGGCATATAAATCCGATAAAATAAATAAATAAATAAATAAATAAATAAATAAATAAATAAATAAATAAATAAATAAATAAAATCTCTTAGCTCAAAACAAACCTCAGAAAAGACAATGCTTCATTTGGAACTGGGATAATTTGTCACTGGCTTTCTTACCATTTATATCTGCCAATAGGATCCCAAAATCCTGGCCTTGGGATCTGGCATTGACCCATTGTTGCTTGCTTGTAGTAACCATAAAAACGTAGCATTTCTTCATACGAAGGTCGATAGAAACCTGAGGAAATGGAGAACATGTTCAGGATCCTACATGGAAAGGGGTATTTGATGGCAGGATTTCATTTTTAAGGTTCCCAATTGTGGTGGAACTACTGGCTGAAGGGGAGGGTCAAGAGTCATTCCAATGTAAAGTCTATTTGCGGGAAGAAACATCTGAGGTCAAACCTATTAGGTCTATACCTGCTCATTCCCAAGAAAAAGTAACAGTCCGGGGAGATTTTTGTAATAGATGAACAATAAAATATATACTGGATCTATCCATCAGTTATTCTGGCTGCTTGTGCCTGACACCAATCTGTCTCCAGCCAAAGTATAAATAAAACAATTGAATCTAAGTTCACATAATTTTTTTCTTTAGGGCATTTAATGAAGAGGCAATAGGTGTGAATATATAAATACATAAATCCAGTGGTTTTCAGCCTAGTCACTTAAACTGAAACAAAAGTTGCTATGCAGTTGCTCCTTTTGAATATTAACCAATAATCATTATTGTTTAAATTCTTCTACCAAGCCTCTGCCACACTGAGTGCTATATGCAAAGAATGAAAAAAATTGTAGAATTCTGCATCAAGACATACTGCTCAAACTGGGGAAAATAACATGTTTAACTTCTTTTCTAAATTTAGAAATGTGGCTTCTTATTCTTTATGGCTGTTCAGAGAAGCCTGACGACTTTTGCATTTGGTGTCAACCTTTATAGGTGAGCTAAGTAACCTGAGAGGATCCCCAAAGGCATTCTTACCATTTCTAGGCAAGCCTTGAATGACCTGGACAGCTGCTTCAAACTGCGTCTGGAAATTCGCTTCTTCTGTCTTCAACCCCATTGGTGCCTAGTCAGATTTTTAAAAAGAGGTTGAAATTTGGAGTGTGCAGACTCCAGGGGGAAAGGGTATAGAGATGAGTGAAGTGGTAAAAAGATGAGTGGTAGTAAGAATTGTAGAAAGAAGGATTATTCTTCCAACGTTTTTCTCCTGCTCAGTCACTTATGAGTTACAGCAAGATCCTGTTAGAGAGCTGTGCTTGCCCCAAGATCCTGTTTATTATAATTAACTTTGTTAGTTAAAATGAATAATCAGGATTTAAAAAGAAAAATGTGTTTACAAAGAGTATTTATAAGATAGTTGGAGACGTTAGTCCATAAAGTCTTAGTAATATAGAAGAGGTAAATGTCTATAGATATATGACCAAATTGACTTCCAAATTCTTGACTGAGCTGCAATTTAATCTCTTACTCCTAACAATGATTTCAGATAGTGGGTTCCTAACATTACCAGTCAAAGATATGTGCAGCTATTCTCTCTTTCCCTCCTTATCATATTTTCTGCAATTACAGAAAAAGTTTTTTTAAAAAAATATGAAGTAAACTCTGGAAGGTTAAAGGAAAACAAGCCTCCACACCATTAAATTCTGTGGCCAATGTGGAGTGATCGTTGCAGAAAAATCACATCTGGAAACACCTAATTCCAAAATGCATATCTTACTGTGAGACTTTCTAGATTTTAGGCAGGGAGAGATTCCCTTAAGAATCTTCCTCATGTGCCACTTTCTCTGTTTGAGCACTGAGACCATGCTCAAAAGCAACCAGGCACATTTTCTTCTGGCTTAGGTGAGGAAAGCTCCACTTTCATGATCTGTGGAGCTCTGCAGGGCTTGAGAATTAGTTGTTTCACTGATGGAATTTTAACTTCACTTTGCTTCGTTGCAAGTGAACTTAGAGCTTATTTTCCCTTCCAGCCTTAAGAGCAACTCTTACCTAATCAGTTTCAAAACTTTGCATTGCAATCTACAAATAAAGTTTTTGGGAAGCATGCCCAGGCAGGCAGGCAGGCATGCAAAACCAGTGTCATACCATTATCATAATAACTTTCAGTTGAAATTCAAAAGCAAAAATAATTAGGTCTTGGCAGCCAGGTAGCTTTGCTTTACAGATAGTCCTTGATTTATGATCAAAATGGAGCTCAACATTTCTGCTGCTAAAGTGAGACAATTGTTAAAAGTGAATTTTGCCTCATTTTATGACCTTTCTTGGCACAGTTGTTAAGTTAATTACTGCAGTTAAATTAGTAACATGGCTGTTAAGTGAGTGGCTTTCCATTGACTTTGCTTATCAGAAGGTCGAAAAAGTTGATTAAATGACTCTGGGACATCAGAACTGTTATAAATATGAATCAGTTGCCAATTGTCTGAATTTAATCACATGGCCATGAGGATGCTATAATGGCCGTAAGGGTGAAAAGCAATAATCAGACACTTCTTTTAGCATCGTTGTAACTTTGAACTAAAATGAACTGTTGTAAATTGAGAATTAACTGTAGTATCCAAAGTTCAGATTTTTTTTTTTTGCAAAAACAAACAAATCTAAGACTACATTCAACCTTGAAAACAAATAGGGTGCATGGTGATAGCCAGTTTTTCCTAACTTTTATTTATTCTATTAGTCTGGGTAGTACTGCTCCTGAGCAAGTGCAACATTGAAGGAATGAAATTTATGCACTCTTCTGTTGTTTCCTGCTTGGCCTAAGTTTTCAAAGACTGAAAGAATGAAGATGACCATAGCCGTTTTCACAATATTTTAACTTTTCTCAAAACTTGACAACATTAAGATGTGTGGAATTCAACTATCAGAATTCCCCAGCCACTTGAAACCTACATTTCCTATCATTGCCAAGGTTTAAAAAACATTGCTTTAGAGGAATTGCATATAAATGGCTCTCTGTGAGCTTCTGCTCCCGCTAGAATCCTCTTATCCCATCACATACAAGCAGTGGTGAAATCCAAATTTTTTACTACTGGTTCTGTGGATGTGGCTTGGTTGGCGTGACAGAAGGATACTGCAAAATCCTTATTCCCTCCCTACTTCTGGGGGAAGGATATTGCAAAATCTCCATTCCCGCCTCACTTTGGGGCCAGCCAGAGGTGGTATTTGCCGGTTCTCTGACCTTCTCAACATTTCCGCTATTGGTTCTCTGAACTGCTCAAAATTTCCGCTACCGGTTCTCCAGAACCTGCTGGATTTCACCCCTGTATACAACGCAATGTGACAAACGTGTTAGGCTTTGACATAAGAAATCTAAGATAGAGTATAGGGTGGAGGCTCTAAATGCTGGAAGCCAGCATTTAGAAAGATAAGAACTTCCCAGATCAGATCAAAACCCTTTCAAGTCCCAGACTGTGTTTCTCTAATTATCCACCAAAAGGGGCAGGTGTGTGATAGCTTAGTTCACATCCCCCAGCCACTGGCAATGGGACACAGCCTGTCATTTACTGAATATGATATTTAATCACATTGCTAAAGAGCTATTGACAGTTGTCTGCCAGAAATTTTTCTGCAGGTAATCCTGATGTTTACATTAGGAATACCTACTCCATTGATGCCAAGAGATGCCATTTCCTCAACTAGATCACTCAGACAGTGCTAATGGAATATTACATTCAATCATATTCTATGGCAAGCACTGCAATCACATGACATGATTTCTGTTTTCAGAGCTAGCCCTTGTTTGCCTTATCGGTGCAACCCATGCTCCGGTGCTTCAGGTATTAACTTTAACGTCTTCTTCCATCTTTCTCTTGTAAGACATTCTCAACCTCCTCATACAATGCTGACTGAAATGCTTTTTAACTAACTCAGATGAACATCTGTAGCAACCGCATTCCAAAACAACGATCTGATTTCCTATTCCCATTCCTCCCAAATGCCAATTTATTCAGCAAAGTTTACTATTCCTCTGATAATTTCAGATGGTGCCTCTGCATTTTAAAACCTTAGCATTCCTATGTGAATCCTGATCACAAATTTCTACCGCCCTCGCCTGATCCTTGTGCACCGGCAGGTCTGCAGCCCCGTTTTGCAACTGCATTTCGTGATTTCTTTGTTTCTGGGTCAACATGGAAGCTCGGGTCTTTACTTCCGTCTTTCTTGGCCTGCCGCAAAGATTATTGCCGAAAGGATATCGGCTTACCGCAAGGACTATATCCCCGGCAACTAATGTCCGTCTGGGAACCTAAATCCGCTGCTCAGCGATGATCTCCTTTTTTCCTTTCAACAATTATGACATGGATATCCCTTCACCAGCCCTACCTCGTATTCGGTTGGACAAAGTGCTGTGCTCACTTCCCTCTGTGCCTGCACATCGCGTTTGTTAACTTCTTATTCATTGCAACAGCAGCTGTTTTAATTTTGACCTTCTGAGTCCCGCCCATAATCGCCCGTGTCACGGTGAAACTAGATTCAGCAAATCATTACACAGCCGAGAAGGTTACCGCCTCTCACGTCGGCCAATCAACAGAAGCAGCCGTCTTGATGCTACAGACCTCTGTTTATTATTGAGTTTTAGTGAGTTTTGTTTCACATCTCTATAACTTTACCTGTAAAATGCGCCTGCCAGCGCCTCCTCCTGGGAAAGAGCTTCTTTTTCTCCGTTTAATGAGTCAGTTCTTGGGTTCATTCGAAATGCACACATGCAGATGTGGTTTCCTGAATGTTTCTTGTAAACTACATAATTGCCAACCTCCTGAATTACTTGTAACATAAAGGTGTACCGAGTTTCTTCAGCACTTGTCAATGTGAGGTGAAAAAAATTATCAGAAGAGCCTGAAAGTCACAGCAAGAGAGTGTAAAAATCACATGTAATCACTATTCATCTTATTTATTCATTTGAATGAAAAGTATTGGTTTCTTTTGCTTAGCAAAAAAAGTAGGGTGGAAGTGTTGCCAAGTTGTATATATTGTTGTGAATTTATGCTGAATACCAAGCAAATATATTTGTATATTATGTCAGATAAAATAGAAACAATTGAACTTTAGGGCCACCTTATCTTGGCTGCAAAATTTCAGAAGACTACCAGAGAAGGGCTAGTGTTCCCTATCTTTTTTCCACCATCCATAGTTTTCAACCTAGCAATGGCAGCTGTATTAAATATTTAAACTGTGTAGTACCTTTATTAGTAACTGGGCAAGAGAATCAATGAGGATACTTAAAAGGAGGTACAAAGTCAAGAGAAAGACTCCGAGCTGTTGCCCAGAAACTGCACTGTATTGGCTCTGATTTTATTACCTTTGAAAGATATGCTTTGAAGATACAACATAGAAATCATGGAACAGAAACCCATGGACTTCTTGGTGCCAGTTTTTAAAAACATTTTTATGTTTTAACTGATTGTATTTTAGTTTTTAAAATGATTTTAAATCATTTTAAACTTTTCATCTTTTATTAACCCAGACCCATATGATTGATTAATCAACCATGTGTGACCATATGATTGATCAACTGTATCCAAGCCTGGATAAATTGGGGGAGGGGGGAAGCGTTAGGGAAAGCAATGGTGAATTATCTTGTTAAAAAAAAAGTCACCAGAATACTTATGTCAATAACTCAACATGACTCAGATGTGGACAAACAACAGCAGACCTTCGCGGTGGATGGTAGCCTTCAAGCTACTGGAAAAGAGCAAAGGTTAGCTTTTAGTAGTCAGGGTTTTTACGAAGTTGTTGGAGGAATACCTTTGGGAAGCCCAGCAACTGATGGTGCTCATGACAAAAGAGATTGCCTATACTACACAAAGTTATATCAAATTGGAATATGGAAAGTTAGAGACATGTCCCTTGGGTAACTCAAAATTGTAAAAAGAGAAATGATTTGAGCTAACATAGACATCCTTGCATCAGTGACTTACACTGGGCAGGCAGTGGAGAATTCAAATCACTGTATGGTTTATTTTTCTGGAAACAATATCAGATAAAAAGGAGTTTCATTCTGCATAAGCAACAAGTGGCTAAATATGTTCACAAAGCATACAGTGATAGCATAATATCTGTCCAAATTCGAAGCAAGCCTCTCAACATCAACATACTACAAATTTACGCCCCAACTGTAGAATCAGATGATGATGAAAAGAACATTTTTATAATGAGCTTCAATGTGCTCTCAAGCAAATAACAAAAAAGGATTTTTAAAATATATATTATGGGCGATTTCAATGCAAAGGTAGACCAAGGAGAAGTTACAAGAATAGTAGGCAAGTTTGAACAAAATGAAACTGGTGATGGCCTAGTGCAACTGTTAGGAAAATCGTCTCAGCCTAATGAACACATGATTTATACCACACAAACGAGGTTTAAACACATGGACAGCATCAAATGGACAATATTGAAATCAGATATATTATATTTTATGCCAAGAACACTGCAAAGATTCAGTTAAGATACTTTTCTGATGTTGATTGTAATTCAGACCATCAGCTATTAGTGGCTAAAATGAAGCTCAAACTGTGCAAAGTGAAAAAAGGTAGTATCCCCCCAAAATCCCATTCTCACATTTCCCCCCACTGCTGTTGCTTCTGTGCTGACCTCTGGGCCATTTAGTGTTTGGACCGTATGGTGGTGGCGGTGGTGAGGGAATGGATGGGGAATAGGTGGTGGTTGGGGTCTTCCCATTTTCACCTCCTCCAAGGGAAGCCCCACCTCTCACCTCCTCCCACTGCCTGCCCGGCCCACCTCTGCAACCACCAAATGCAAACAGCCTGGAGTTCAGCATGGAGGCAATGGTGATCGCAGCAGGTAAAATGGTGTAGTGTCCACACAAACCATAATTTAATTCTCCTTAAATACATTGGCTACAGAGCTCAGCCAATCAGGATGCAGAATGATGCAACACAGTTTTTAAAGCTACATAATACTTTTAGCTACAAATACACAATGTTGGTTTATATATTTCCTGACCAGCCAGTTGGGTAATAACAATTTCCTAACATCATCATCAAAGAGCTGAGGTGGCGCAGTGGTTAGAGTGCAGTACTGCAGGCTACTTCAGCTGACTGCTAGCTGCAGTTCGGCAGATTGAATCTCACCAGCTCAAGGTTGACTCAGCCTTCCATCCTTCCGAGGTGGGTAAAATGAGGATCCAGATTGTTGGGGGTAATATGCTAACTGCTTAGAAAGGGCTGTAAAGCACTATGAAGCAGTATATAAGTCTAAGTGCTATTCTGTTGCTGTCACTGCCCTGTTTCAAGAGATATGGATTACATTTCAAGGGCCTCAGGCCTGGAAAAGATCTTTTTTATCCCATTAGTAAAGGAAGTCAATCGCAGAAATTCTCCAATTATTGCACGATTGCACTGATTTCTCATGCAAGTAAGATTGTGTTAAAAATTGTTAAACAGAGGCCACAGAATGATTATAGAAAAGCTTTTGACTATGTAGAATACAATATTCAGCTTTACATGATCTTGGTGTCCCAACCCACTTGATCAGACTCATCCCATCATTGTACACTGATCAGGAGGCAACAGTGAGAACATTTTACGGTGACACAGATTGATTCAGAATCACTGATGGGGCTAGACAGGGATGTATTTTTTCACTTTTTTTGCACAATCTGTATGTTGAAGAAACAGACAGTTTCAGAAATTAGATCTGGAACTATCTGATATTGGAGTGAAGATCATGGGAAGAACCATAAATAATTTGAGGTATGCAGATGATACAATCTCTTCAAGACTTCTTCAACCTCTATTTTTTTTTACTGTATAAAAACAAATATTTATGCAATCTAAATAATACTTTTCTAAAGACTCATGCATATTAGATGCTATTGGAATGTTTCTCAGAAAGCAATAACAATTTTCATGGCCTCCTCCACAGGCAAATAATTAAAATATAAATCATTAAATACTCAATAGAATTGGAAAAATGGGAAGAATTCTGGAAAATGAACACAAAAACAACTTTGGCTGCGGCATATAAGGAAAACCAGCTAAAGATGTTCTATAGGTGGCATATGTCACCATCCAGGCTGGCCAAAATGAATCCGAAAATTAGTTCGGCGTGTTGGAAGTGTAAGAACCCACAAGGCACATTTTACCACTTGTGGTGGACGTGCCCGGCGGCTAAGAAATTCTGGTCCACCATCAAGAATTGGATAGAACTTATTACCAAACTACAAATTGATAAAAGACCTGAAACTTTTCTATTAGGAATCTTTACCAAATCTTATCCCAAAGAAATAAAGTACCTGCTAATACATATCCTAACGGCAGCACGGATAACATATGCCAACAACTGGAAATCCGAAAAAAACCCATCAGAGGATGAGATAAAAGATAAGATAATTCAATGTGCGGAAATGGACAGATTGACAAAAGAATTAAAGGAAAAAGAAGATACCGAATTTTACAAAGTTTGGGATAAATGGTACTATTGGCTCAGGGTTACCAGAGAAAAAAAATGCAAGTAGAAAACAGTCAGAGGAGTAGAGAATTGTAATTCACCACATACCTATGGTTGGATCTTTACCTATAGAGATATCTAGTACAAAAAGATGTCTTAGTAAGATGAAGATAGACGAGGTTAAAGCGGTAAAAATGAACCAGTGTGTTAAGATCTATGGGAATATATAATATTGTGTAAATAGATATATCACTACGAACCAATGCTTCAAATGATTGAATATATATAATGTTTTAATGTATAATGTAGTTTTTTTTCTTTTTGTTTTCTGTTGTGTTTATTATATGTATTGTGTGTGATTTATTATTTGTTAATAAAGTTTATAAATTTTATTAAAAAATAAAATAAAATATAAATCTATTATTTCACATTAAGTGCAAATAAATAGTCAGAAAAATAAATAAGCAGGGGGTGTGCTACTGTTTTGTGGGGAACGCCAGCCAACATATTTTTTTAAAAAATTGGTTAAAAATGAATGGTGCTGAACAAGTGTTGATTGGATACAGTTATGATTAAAAAAACTTCTGACTTTAAATTGATATAATTGATATAACTGTCTGGTTGGTTCTGCAGCCCAACAAGACAGACACAGACTTCAGAGGATAATTAGAACTACAGAAAAAACAATTGCTACCAACCTGCCTTCCATTGAGGACCTGTATACTGTACGAGTCAAAAAGAGGGCTGTGAAAATATTTATAGACCCCTTGCATCCTGGACATAAACTGTTTCAACTCCTGCCTTCAAAACGATGCTATAGAGCACTGCACACCAGAACAACTAGACACAAGAACAGTTTTTCCCTGAATGCCATCACTATGCTAAACAAATAATTCCCTCAACACTATCAAACTATTTATTAAATCTGCATTACTATTAATCTTCTCACTGTTCCTATTACCCATCTCCTCCCACTTATGATTGTATGACTGTAACTTTGTTGTTTGTATCCTTATGATTTATATTGATATTGTTTCCTGATTGCTTATTATTACTATGACTATCATTAAGTGTTGTACCTTATGATTCTTGATGAACGTATCTTTTATTTTATGTACACTGAGAGCATATGTACCAAGACAAATTCCTTGTGTGTCCAATCACACTTGGTCAATAAAAAATTCTGTTCTGTTCTATTCTATTCTAATTTCTTCATATCCTGCCATGTAATATATTCACCATGCTACTTAAATACAGAGGCAATATTGACAATACTGTATGGATTGTTGTCTCATTTCCTTCCCTATTGTGAAATACTTTTGTTTATCCATTCAATAACTTATTGTCTATTGTACAGATGTTCTTGCACATATTGTCATATTATGCTTCTTATTGTGGCAGTGGCATGACCTGTACAGTCAAAGAAGACAAAAAAGCAAATTCTCTTATGCTCTTTTCATTAACTATAATACTAGTTGCCTTATTTTGTGCCTCTCAATCTTTTCTGAAATCCAGTGTTGTACATTTGGAATTGCATCTTATATATATGTCATCTTGTGTGAAGAAATAATGCAAAGTTTGGTATATTCTTAAATACTCCTATGTTGCAGGGGTGAAATCCAGCAGGTTCTGACAGGTTCTGGAGAACCGATAGTGGAAATTTTGAGTAGTTCGGAGAATCGGCAAATACCACCTCTGGCTGGCCCCAGAGTGGGGTGAGAATGGAGATTTTGCAGTATCCTTCCCCTGCCACCCCCACCAAGCCACACTACGCCCACCAAGCCATGCCCACAGAACCATAGTAAAAAAATTTGAATTCCACTACTGCTATGTTGGTATAGATGTATACAGGGTGGTATTGGTGAACCTTTTTTGCACTGAGTGCCAAAATGGGAGCAGGCGCATGCACATGTTGGAAACTGGAAGAGCAGCTGCCCGATATGCATGGACATGCTGGGAAGATGATCTTCCACCTGGCCTTCCAGTTTCTAGCATGTGAAGACCAGCTGGCGGCACGCATGCATGCACCAGAAATCAGAAGAGCAACGGACAACGGCTCACATGCCCAGAGAGATAGCTCTATGTGCCACTTCCGACACACGTGCCTTAGGTTCGCCATCATGAATATAGGGTGTTCCAAAAATCAGATCTTGTAGACAATTTATTATATAAATTACATTAAATGTTCAAATTGGCCATCTTTGTTTTAAACACTTTTTTTACTCATTTGACTCATGATATTTATCATGAGTCAAATGAGTAAAAAAAGTTTAATATCATTTTCACTGAAAAAAAGCAATAAAACTTTTGATATACCCTACATATATTCATATATATATATATATATATATATATATATATATATATATATATATATATATATATATATATATATATATATATATATATATATAAAAATGTTCTTTTCCAGTCAGATGAGGTCTTCTTCCATATTTGCTGACATAGAGTTTTTAATCCATAGATGCTTCTTCTTGTGAAGCTTCAAAGTGGTAATTTCATCTGTGCCTGCTGCTTTCCTACATGACCATTAATTTATTGTCTTTTATATCTGTTTTTTTCTATTGTGATTGGCTCCTTAATACCATTTTCCTACAAATGTTTGTCATTCTATAATCTTCTTGTAAAGATTTGCAAAATATTTTTTTTTAAAAAGTATAACTTTTACTGAAATCTTTTAAAAAGAAGATTAAAAACTAGTGCAAACTATTGTAAAGTAAAAAAAGAAAAAAGAGAAAGCAAAAAGTGCCATAGTGGTCAGGTACTCAGGTACCAAGCTAGACAGCAGGACACTGTGAGTTCAAATGCTACCTTAGTCATGAAAACCAACTGTGCGACTTTGGGCCAATCACACTCTCTCAACCCCAATTCACCTCACAGAGTTGTTGTGAGGGAAAATAGTAGGAGAAAGAAGTGTTCTTTATCACTTGGAGTTATTCGTAAAAATAATAAAGGCAGAATATATATAAGTTGAGGAAAAGAAAAAAAGAAGTAAAGGATCAGCTACTTACTGTATATTCTTCATAGTAGTTATAAGCACAATTTTCCATTTTTTTACAAAACTTCCCTCTTACATTATTTCTTTTGGATAATTTTGTTTAATTTTCTTGTTATTTTTTTCTGTCCTTCCTAAAATATATTTTAACTTACGTTATTATTTTCACCTATTTGTTGATATTCTTGATTGAGATATTTGGTCTTGTGTTTTCTTACTTGACACTGAAAACTGTGTTCATTGTCTGCATCCTTCTAAATGTCCAAAATTCTCATTCTTTGTTTTTCCATGACTATTATAATAACTTGTTCTGAAAGTCAGATAAATATGGATCACAACTGGGAGATAAGTGCATTTGGCCTCAAGATGGTGCTGCTTCCCTGTTTGGACAAAATCTATTTGTAAAATAGAGTGTGCCAAGGTACATGAATGGAAATCTTACCTTTGACTGGATGTGTGCTGGATTCAGTGGAATTCAATATCTGTACTTGGAATCAGCCTTAAAAATGGAATCCCTCATGTATTTGCATTGCATTTGGATGGGAGCTGTAGAAGTTTTCACAAGTAAAAAAACTGTGAAACCTCTTCTGATTATATTCATTTCGGGTGTGCTGGAAAAAATGGATTTTTATCCATTTAAAAGGTGAAATAATGGATAGGACCTCTCCTCAAGTGATTCAGTTAGAGGGATGTGTGCATGTCTGTGTGTTGGGTGGATGGGTATATAGCTCTTTCTGATTTGGGATTCCTCATTTTTGCCCTGTATGGTATTGCTAAGTTGTACCAGTTCTCTTTTGCTTGTCTTTTCCTCGTACTTGTGGTTGGATTCATGATGCCTAGTAGTATATAATCCATGATTTATCGCATTTTACATAGTCACCCAACATATTGTATTATATGTTAATTTTATTGGTTGCCTTCAGCCAAGATTCCAAGCCACAAAGTAAGCAACCTTGATGTAATATTTTTCAAATTGGAAACTCACGCATCTTAAACTTATAAAGTTTGAAAAACACTGGTCTAATATGTAGTGGGAATCCAATCCATGTACTACATGAGCCTTTTCGAATGTGTCACTCAAATAAGAAAAGTTTACTCCATGAACTATATTTTCCTTATTGTAAATAGTGCCATCTTTTTAAACCACACCGCCCCTTCTTCCAGGCCTGTGCTGTACCCTTATTTTCCATATCAATGGATGAAGAGGAAAGTTAGTTGAAGTGCAAACGGGGTAAGTGGGGGCCACCCTACAGTTTACAGTAGTTCTGGTGTAATCCCCCATTACCTATTACCCTATTTTATAAATATATTGCAAAAATTGCAAATGTTGTAGTAGGGTGCAAATCAACCAGAAATTGTTTTTTTCTTCTTCCCCGAAGTTGCCCTCCCTGCTCTTTGAAATTCGAGAGGGCTATTCCTTGGAATGAGGTCGGGGCACCGCACCATCTATCTCCCCAGCCGCTAAGGAAGGCTGTGAGTCGGTGCGCGGATCCTCCAGCCAGACAGCCGAAGGGCGGGAAAGAGTTAAACCTCTCGCCTCAACTGTAATTTGAGAATTCCTGGCAAGCTCTGCTTCTCCAATCTGCGCGCGGCAGCGGCGAGTCACAAAGGAGGCTGGACAAGCAGAACTTCAATCTAGAGGGTAGGGCTGCCTCGCAAGTGGGGCGACAGGACGATAAAAGGGCTTCCTCAGCTCCAAACCCGAGGATAGGTGAGCCAATAAGCGCAGTCATGTTTTGCGGAAAATGGAAAAAGTCCCGCTTGGAAAGTTGTCACCACCACCAGCAGCTTTCTGTCCATCATGGAGGAACTGCCAAATCCTCGGGGCACCGCGCTTTCAAAAAATTGGGTAAGTGAAGTGCCTGGCGAGCCGGGTAGCCCCGGAGCAAGGAAAAGGCGAGCCGCGCCTTACGAGACCTTTCCTAGTTATTTTAGTGGGTTCAGATGCAGCGCTGATTAAAGTTAGGGCTCAGCATCTTTTCATCTGCCGGAGCTCAGTCCTAGAGCAAAGTATGTCAGTCTAGATAGAAGAGGACTTCTGAGCGGCTGCAGAGTGCATTTCCTCATCACCCAAGTAACTCCCGAGTTCGAACGGAGTAAGGAGTTGATAACATTTATGGTGTAAAAGTGCGGACATAAGTGTTTACAGTTTTTTAAAAACTTAAACTGTTTGTCTAATTGAATAACTTATTCCTATACAAATCCTTATTTATTTAGCTTATAGCATACTAATTTCCTTTTTTTTAAGACTCCAGGAAAATATGTGAATCAGAAGGAATTGACAGAACAACTGGATGACTTGATCGGGGTTTTTTTTGGTTTTGAAACTTGAAATTAAAGAAGCATAATAAATCGATCTTGAGTCAAAAGATAGAAAAACATATTTTAAGAACAATGAGCAATCTTTTCTCACTTAGTAAGGTGACAGGAATGAAAAGAGAATAGTTATTTTGTATTATCAACTGAGTAAAATAATTCTTGATCTTCATTTTTTAATTTAACAATGAAGCTATGTAAAAGGTGAGGCTAAATTAGTACATTAAAACTGTGATAAACCCATTTAAACTATGAGATAATGAATCTGTTCATAACATGCATTTAAACATACCTCTGATATTTATATGATTCTTAATATGCTGTGTTATTTCAGTTTTGTATCCATCCAATATATTCTGAATATGATTAAGTTTTTATGCCTTTTTCTTTCGTTCACTGATCCTTCAAAAAGTACTGTATATAGTAGAGTAGACTGTTCCTGGAGAAGAGGTTTTACTTGCAGATTTATTACCTTTATTCAGGGAATCTTGAGATATTTATCTCAAATAGATTAGACAGGGAAATATTTAAATTTCTTAAGAAAATACATAACCCTGCATCAGGTTGTTTTTATTACAGGAAGGCGGGGTCATTTAAAACTAATTGCTGTCAAATATCCACTCTGGAAACTAATTGCTGTTCCAAGAATTTAGCTTTAAAGTATGGAAAATAATTAATAGTAGAGTGTTCTTTTTTGTGGTGCATTATCTCAGCAACCATGTATATTCTAATTGTAATTGTAATGCCTATAATTTATTTGGAACTAAATTATGTAATATCTACTAGGAATTAATCAGAGTACATAGAACTCTGACTGCAAATTCCTTTCAGTAATTTGTAGTTGATGTAGGAGTTGTAATTTTCAGAAAATATTTGTGTATAAAATTAAATATTGTATCAAATACTAAAGAGAGTACAGCTTTATAATTTTCAGTGAAAAGGATTTTGTTTGTCTCCTAATAACTGTCCTTAATAAAAGGGTACATTAACAATAAACATTGTAATTTCAAGTTAAGTAGATAACTTACAGGGATAAAGAACTAATTTCTATGGGCAGATATTTCATGCCAAACATTGTGGAAACTGATTAAACTATTCATTTATGAAGTACCTATCCATTTAAAAGATTCTCAAGATGATGTGCTATAAGTTTGACATTGCCTTCCAATATTCAGAATTATATTTTTTCTCAGAAATAGTGCTTTTGAGAATAATGGAGATAGTAAAATGAATATAATGAAGCCACCACTCTGTATTAGAATGATTTTTAAAATATTTATTATAAAATTTCTCTTAGAATTAATACAGGTGAAACTCAAAAAATTAAAATATTGTGCAAAAGTTCATTTATTTCAGTAATGCAACTTAAAAGGTGAAACTAATATATGAGATAGACTCAGTACATGCAAAGCGAGATAGTTCAAGCCTTGATTTGTCATAATTTTGATGATTATGGCTTACAGCTGATGAAAACCCCAAATTCACAATCTCAGAAAATTAGAATATTACATGAAATCAATAAAACAAGGATTGTACATAGAACAATATCGGATCTTTGAAAAGTATAAGCATGCATATGTACTCAGTACTTGGTTTGGGCCCCTTTTGCATCAATTACTGCCTCAATGCGGCGTGGCATGGATGCTATCAATCTGTGGCACTGCTGAGGTGTTATGGAAGACCAGGATGCTTCAATAGCGGCCTTCAGCTTTTCTGCATTGTTCGCTCTCATGTTTCTCATCTTTCTCTTGGCAGTGCCCCATAGATTCTCTATGGGGTTCAGGTCAGGCAAATTTGCTGGCCAATCAAGCACAGTAATCCCATGGTCATTGAACCAGGTTTTGGTACTTTTGGCAGTGTGGGCAGGTGCCAAGTCCTGCTGGAAAATAAAGTCAGCATCCCCATAAAGCTGGTCTGCGGAAGGAAGCATGAAGTGCTCCAAAATCTCCTGGTAGACGGCTGCGTTGACCCTGGACTTAATGAAGCACAGAGGACCAACATCAGCAGATGACATGGCTCCCCAATCAACACAGACTGCAGAAACTTCACACTGGACTTCAAGCATCTTGCAGTGTATGCCTCTCCATTCTTCCTCCAGACTCTGGGTCCTTGGTTTCCAAATGAGATGCAAAAGTTGCTCTCATCAGAAAAGAGGACTTTGGATCACTGAGCAACACATTGTAAGCTGCCCTGAGTCTCCGGAGAAGAGCGGCCTTTAGCTCAGGTAAGACACTTCTGACGTTTGTTGTTCAGCTTGACAAGAGGAATACGACATTTGAAGCCTATGTCCAGGATCCGTCTGTGTGTAGTGGCTCTTGATGCAGTAACTCCTGCCTCAGTCCACTCCTTGTGAAAGTCCCCAACACTTTTGAATGGCCTTTTCCTGACAATCCTCTCCAGGCTGCGGTCATCCCTGCTGCTCGTGCACCTTTTTCTTCCACGCTTTCCCCTTTCACATAACTTTCTATTAATGTGCTTTGATACAGCACTTTGGGAACATCCAACTTCTTTTGCAATTACCTTTGGAGGCTTTCCCTCCTTATCGAGGGTGTCAATGATGGTTTTCTGCATAACTGTCAGGTCAGCAGTCTTTCCCATGATTGTGATTCCTACTGAACCAGACTGAGAGGCCATTTAAAGGCTCAGGAACCCTTTGCAGGTGTTATGGCTTAATTAGCTGATTAGAGTGGGACATTTTGAACCTAGAATATTGTACCTTTTCACAATATTCTAATTTTCTGATATTGTGAATTTGGGGTTTTCATCAGCTGTAAGCCATAATCATCAAAATTATGACAAATGAAGGCTTGAACTATCTCGCTTTGCATGTAATGAGTCTATCTCATATATTAGTTTCACCTTTTAAGTTGTATTACTGAAATAAATGAACTTTTGCACGATATTCTAATTTTTTGAGTTTCACCTGTATATTGGAGCACAGAACTAATGAGGAGTGACATTTAATTAAAAGAAAGCTATTTTAAGTCACTTTCTGTGAAGTATGAATGAAATGTATCTATTAAATAGTAATGTGTTAAACAGTTTTAAATATTGATTTGATGGTTCTTACATTAAAATCTTGCATCTTTTATTATAGCATTCTTCAACTTGATACCATATAGGTGAATTGGGACAAGCACTTCCAAAAAATTCCCAGGCAAAAGGTATACAACATATACTGTACCAATGCAATTGCTATTTTAGCACTTGTAGAAGCAACAGGTTGGGAAAGAATGGATCAATGCAATATGATCCTATTTCCTACAAGGGAAAGAACTCTGCACTAACTGAACTGATAAACTTTGTTTATCAAGTTTATATACAGCTATTATATATACACATACAAATGTATGTACACAAACATGCTATTAATTGGAATTATATCCTACCTTTGTGTCTATCTGACATCCTTGCCTTGTTCCTTTCATAATATTAACCTTCACTGTTATATCTCCATTTATTATCAACTTTGCAGATTGCTTACTATAAATTGCCTCAATCATATTTATAAATCTTCGCCCAAAGTCCATAGTCTGCAATTGTTTTATCATAAATTGCCAGTTCACATTATAAAAAGCCTTCTGTGTGTCAAGAAACATCAATGCCATTTGCTTTTCTGGGTGTACTTCATAATATCCCAAAGTATTTAAGATTGTTCTCATACTGTCTCTGATCTGTCTCTTTGATAAGAAACCATTTTGATCTGTGTGAATAAATTCATTTAACAATCTCTACGATCTATTTGCCATTATTAATACAAATATTTTATAATTCACATTTAACAAGGAAATCTGTCTATAATTTTTAACTTGTAAATCTGTCGTCTTTCCGTATAAGAGTAATATATGCCTCTATCTAAGAGCTGGGTATTTTTGCATTTACTAAAAGTTCATTAAATACTTCCAACATTATGGCTTTTGTACAACTGTGCTGGCAAACTATGTGGACCTGGCGTTTTACCATTCTTTTGTTTTTTAATCCCCTCTGTTAATTCCATCATTGTTATTCTTTCTTCCAACGCCATCTTGTATTTTTCTGGTATTTTAGGTAATTCAAGAAATTGAGTTCTAGTCCCACCGTATGCATGAAAGCTGGCTGGGCAACTCCAATCATTCTTTGTCAGCCCAATCTACCTCACAGAATGGTTGTGGGGAAAAGTGAAGGAAGACGTATTAGGTACATTTGTTACCTTGCGTTATTTGCAACAAAGCTAGGATTTTAAAAATCTAATAAATAACAATGATAATCAGAGGAATCCCAGAGTGAATTCTGGAATGGCAAATTTTGTGGAGAACTTTTCTGTTAAATGTATATGGAGCTTCTCAGTCATCCAGGCCATGGTTGTCCCAAAGGTTTCATGAGGCAACTGGACTTTCTTGTTTTTCTTTGAAGATGTTTTGCTTCTCATCCAAGAAGTTTCAGCTTTGAGCTGAAGAAGTTTTTTTGATGAGAAGCGAAACGTCTTCAAAGAAAAACCAGAAAATCCAGCTGTCTCTTGAAAAAGCACCTTTGAGACAAGTTTTGTGTTATTCCAGGATAGCTGTATTAATAATAGGACCTGCAGATTTCAGATTATATATATATATATATATGCTCTATAATGTAGTTATACTGAAATTTGAAATGGGTGCCACTGTCTTGAGTCTATTGATATAGACATATTCATACTAAATAATATATTAAGCCCAAAAGAAGGTTGGCAGTATGTGATTCTCTAGAACCCAATGTAGCAGGCTGTGGGAACTAGGTCATCATGTAAATCATAATGATGTTTACTTATTTGATCAGAATACTTTATATAATTATGGAATTATGTTTTACTAACCACTGTTTAGTGTGCTGAATGAACTCAGGCAGGGTCTTCATGTTACCATCTTGCTGTATTAAATGGGATAATTCTAGAGAAAATTGGATTTAAGGAATATATATATATAATGGCATATTTGCAGAAATGTGTTAAATGGAGCCTGCAAGAATCCTTTGTTAAATGCTGAGGATGATTGGAGATCTTGTTAAAAAAAATAGCTTGATAAACTTTAATGTATGACATAGACGGTGACAAACTAATGCAATGAGACACACTGAGATCAGCTGACAATGACCTAGTTGTGATAAGGCAGGCAGTGTAAGAATCAGTTGCGTAAATTCAATTCCGCATAAGGGAGACTGGGTAGAAGAGCGCTTTAAGAAGAGAGGATGGGTTTTGCTTTTTTACCTGGTGGAATTTTATGTCTTTCAACAAATTGTTTCCAAATAGAGGAACAAGATATTTGTTTGTATGACTTGGCAGCACCTTTCTGCATCCATCCTCCTACTCCAGTGATTTTCAATCTCATCAACTTTAAATTGAGTGGACTTTCAATTCTCAGAATTCTCCAGCCATGCATGTGGAAATCTACCCATCTTAAAGTTGCTGAGATTGAGAAACACTGCTTTACTCACTAGGGTGGGACTGAGCAATATTTGAATCGGGCTGTAAATTTCCCACAGTCAGAGAACAACAACATGATTGTGAGATGGGTGGTTGCAACACAGAGGACAGATGGAGAATCTTCTCCAAATTGATAAATAAATGTTCAGTTATAGAAGGCAAGTAGAAAAATTAGATGTAAGGGGAAGAGATGAAACATAGTTTATATTTGTAGAGATGTTTTTGGATTATAGCTTCTTCAAGTTATCTGCAGTTCTTATGAACTCGACCTAACTGATTCATTCTTGTCTCTTGGATGAACTTCTACTTCCATCTGACCTCTACTCTCATTAACCTTGTTGGCCTTCTGGTAAGGACTGATGAGAGTTGGGGTTTCAATAATATTTTTACATTTGCCACCCTTGTATTAGTAATCTTTTACTCCTGCTACTTAATATGCCCTTTGTAAAGGGAAGGAGGGAAATATTAATTTACATCCAAGCTACATCACACTGAAAAAACTCTGGGATGAAGCTTTCTGGTTTGTAAGTATTTGGGGTTGTCGCCTTATATTGCAAGGGCTTTGTCAAGGCTAAAAGCAGTATGAATGCACAATTTATGTTCCCATTCAGTGATTTTCCTTTTTAAAAATTCTATATACTGTATTTTCCGGCATATAAGATGACTTTTTAACACATGAAAATCTTCTCAAAAGTCAGGGGTCATCTTATACGCTGAGTGTCGTCTTATAAGCCAGTATGCGGCGGGTAGTTCAGAGAACCGGTAGCAAAAATCCCTGTCCCCGCCCCCCATGCCCAGCTGAGCCACGCAATCATCAGAGCCTTTTTTTTCCTTTTAAATGGCTCTGATGATCCAAGCTCTGACCATCCAAGCTCTGATGATCCCAGCTGAGTTGCCTGCTAATCAGACAACTCAGCTTGAATCGTCAGATCCATTTAAAGTTTTTTTCTTTTAAATGGCTCTGATGATCCAAGTCCTGACGATCCTAGATGAGTGGCTCTAACTGGTAGCAAAAATCCCCCCCCCCCTCCCAGTCTCTAGCTTGCTTACCTTAGCTGCTGGTCGCAACGCCTGCCTTGCTTCGCTTGCTGTAATACCTGCAATTCATTGCATCAGCAAACAACTGAATCTCCCTGCCTGCAATCAAATTCATCGGTGAGCAGCTCCATCTGCCTGCCTGCCTTCCATGTTCTATTGCAGGGGTCTCCAACCTTGGCAACTTTAAGACTTGTGGACTTCAACTCCCAGCAAAGCTGGCTGAGGAATTCTGGGAGTTGAAGTCCACAAGTCTTAAAGTTGCCAAGGTTGGAAACCCCTGTTCTATTGGTTAAGTTTTTTTCCCCTTTGGGAGCTTTAAAAAAAAGTTAATTGGGATTTTTTTTTAGTTGTTCTTTTTTTTAGACCTAGCCATTTAAAGTTTAGGAAGTTTTAAATTTAGCTGCTTTTATATAAAAATAAAAATCAATTAAAATAATATTTGTGCAGCTTTCTGAGATTTAGTGTGTTTCTGTAGTGTTTCATTCTAATTACACAAGCACGCAAAATCTCACAAAGCTGTATATGGAATTTTGTGTGTGTAAAGTGTGAAAGATTTTTGGGCTTTTTGTGGCTGTGTGAGGTTCCTGCTTGTTGCAGGGGCCATTTTGGGTCTAGCACAGCTGCTTTTACATTGTGGGTGAGCCAATTGTGTTGTGTTGTGTTTTGTAGGTTAAAAAAGGACAAAGAAGTGACGTTGACTTGGCCATGCCAAGTCAGTTATATGTTTATAAGTGACAGTTTTCCTGCTAAGTACCTGCATGTCATAAGCATTTGAATTAAAATTACCATATTGAAATCAAATCTGATGTTTTTAAATTTTTATTTGGTGTGCGTTGGAAGAGGGGTAGTCTTATATGGTGAATATAGTCCAAACCCTATATTTTAGCAAGAAAAGTAGGGGGTCGTCTTATACGCCCAGTTGTCTTATACGCCGGAAAATATGGTACTTCCATGCCATTGTCTTAAAGATAAAAGTAAAGTTTGTCCATTGGAACCTTTTTTTAGAATTTCAAAAATCCAATCTTTATTATTTTTGTCATCTGAAGGTGACAAATACGTCTAATCGTCCTTCCTCTTTCTATTTCCTCCCTGCCACAAGAACAATCCTGTGAAGTGACTTCAGCTGAGAGAATGAGTAGCTCAAAATCATCCAACCAGTTTTCATGCCTAATGCAGGACTAGAACTCAGAGTCTTCTGGTTTCTAACTAGTGCCTATACCAAAGTGCTTGGTGACTTATAACAATGTTATGCAATTTCTTGGCCTCTGTAAGGAAGTGGTTTGTCATTGACTATTTCTGGGATGCTTACACATTCCCACTTTAACCTACATCTTACATCCAAAGATAAATCAGGGCTAAATTCTTATTGAATTTCCAGCCTAGTCAAGACTTGTCAAATGTAACTCCACACTTCACTATTAGAAAGAACGACAAAGTTATAATCTGTAACTTAAAATGTTCCTCTATACACATGTGCAAGATAATTTGTGTGCAGATTTCCTAATAGCATGAGTGCAAAATGTGAATCCTAGGGTTTTGCAAACCTACTTGACAAATGTATTTTTTTTTAAAAAAAATTATTTAAAACAAAAACAAAACATAAAACCACCATCATTCAAATTCAATCACAAACAGTATGTCGATCAGTTAAAATTCTTTTGTGCACAATCCCATATCCAAAATTGTTTAATTTCTCTTATTTAACAATTTTAAATACTGAATCCCTTTATATTATTATATTCATTTAATCATTATTTTACAAAGGCTTATCTCCCATAGAAAAAACACTTCATATATTTTATCATTACATCAATTTCATATTTCTTCTCCATATTTTATCATCTAGCCATTGGTAAAACAAATCCCAAATGAAATAATATTGTTTATCTTCCTGTTCCCTAATTTCAAATGCCAATTTATTCATTTCAGCACAGTCCATAATTTTCTTAATAACTTCATCATCAGTAAGTATCTTCTCGCCTTTCCAATTTCTAACAAAAACAATTCTAGCCTTTGTTAAAACATTCAGAATTAAATATCTCAATTCTTTGTTATACATTTCTGGTAAAATCTCTAATAAAAATATCTCTGGTTTAAAGTCAATGTGTTTCTTTGTTATTTTTTCCAACCATGTGTGGATTTTAGTCCAATATCTTTTAGCTTCTGCACATGTCAACCACATATGGTAATATGATCTGATGACATTTCCAACATTTCTCCGATTTATTCTTAAACATTCTGGCAATTCTCGTTGGGGGTAAATGCCACCTGTAAAACATGTTATACAAACTTTCCAGTGTGCTGCTCCTACAGTCCATGGCTGGGTATTTCACCTATCTGTTGCTTGGGAACTGAGTGATGAATATTCAAATTTCTTCCTAGACTAGCCCACTCTGTGCCAATCTCTCTCCAGTCCTTTCACTCAGTTGCTAAGAGAACTAGTTCTTAATTCGCTCTGTGCTATTAGAAAATTTTTAATTAGATTTTGGTTTTTGTTCATTTCTTTGATTTATTTCCTGATATTGTTTGCTGTTTTTCTTTGCTGGAGAGCAAGATCATTTCTTTTGCAGCTGCCTTGGTGCGATAACGAGCTTGGGGCTCCAAGCTGTTTTGCACCGTTTGTTTTTCTAACGGGAAGTAGCTCTCCGGACTCTGACCCGGCTGGGCAGATCCGAGGGTTGATTTAGCTGCAGACAAGGTTGCTGGTCAACCGGTCCGCCGGTATAACGACTACCACCTTAGCCCCAGCATTTCTAAACGGTTCCGGAGTCAATGCCCAGGCTCAGCGGCACACTCCGAGGTTCTCCTGTTGTTTAAAAGCGCTGTTTGGGGCTTTTCAGCTAGGCGTTTCCTACTGTGCTTGCGACCGCTGAGGAGGTGAGAAATCGGCACAACTGCGATCGCTGTTAATGAGAGTAGCCGCCATTTTGAGAGGGCTGGCTTCCAGCCAGCATTGTTGGAGGACCGCCATTTTGCCACGGGAGCTGTTAGTGGCCACCATTTTGTCATTGCTTCTGGAGGTTGCAATTTCAGACGACAGCGTAGGCCTGTGGAAGTTGTTGCTGGCTTGCAAACCGGGTGAGCCCCTGTGCCATAGGGAGGCGTTTGTTGGCTAATTTGTGCCTAGCCTTTTGGTTGATTATGTTTCATTGTGGGGAGGGTTGTTTTATGCTGCCCTTAGAATTACAAATTTGGACATTTGTTCCTTTGGGTGTTTCCCAGCCCTTTCTAATCTGCATTGAAGGGCTTGGATGTTGGAAGGAGGGTGGATCCCTTATGTAATTTGCCCTTATTTATAATTGAATTGTATTTTTGCCTCATTCTTGCAGGCACTTATTAGACTGGAGATGACTGACTCTGCCCTTTCCTCTGATTTAGAGGTGGAAATCAGCCCTGCTGCAGACATGGCACCATCAGCTCCTACTGGAACCAAGGCAAAGGCTAAAAGCAAGGTGCCCAGGGCTCTTCAAGCATGAGTTAAACAGGCTTCTGCACAGTACCTGTTTTGGGGGTCTTGCCTCCTCATTTGCCTCCAGAGTCCCCTAGTTTGTCTTCTAAGGCCAGTGAGGGCCTCGTGGCCTGTGACAAGTCCTTGACCCTAGGGACCCCTGCTATATTGCTTCAAAGGTCTCCTGCAGAGCCGGAGGACATTCCTGCTTCACAATCACACATGCCAGCGACTGTTGGTGCTCCTGTTGTGGGTCTTAGCTCTGTAGGTATTGATAACCAATCTGACATTTATTCTATGTTGTCAGATGCCCTAGCCAAAATTTTGGCAGCTGGAATTCATCAGAGTGTGAAACTGGGCCAGCTAGCAATCTTCAGAACTCTCTGCAAAGTTGCTTGCCAGATAAACCTTCTACTTCTACTCAGCGTGGCTATGTTTCCAGTGAGGATTCTGACAATGGTGAGGAGTTTCCGGAGGAGATGGAATTTTCAGAGGATGAAGGCCTTATTCCTGAACAACTGGAGTTCATGAGTCTTTTCCGACCTTCTGTCTTTAAATCGCTGTTGCATAAGGCCAAAGTTACTACTAAATTTGGACTGTTATCTGCCAGAGCTGAGGGTACTCAACCGCTCCCGGCCCCTCATGATTCCTTGTTCCAGGTCTCGAAGCCTGATAAAGATGTGATTCCTTGCCCTCCGCTATTTTCGAAGATGGTGCAGAGTGGATGGGGTCAGCCTGGCTCCTTGACAGCTCCGAGTACCTTGGACAAGAAACTCTATTGCTCAGCTCCTGAACTGGAGGATCTTTTGACCTTCTATAAATGCATCGGTGGCAGCACTTTCTTCATCATCTGTCATTTCCAGTGACATTGTTGATGGTCTCAGATCCTGAAGACAGAAAGGCCGAGTTGGCCTTCAGGAAGACTCACCAGGCTGCTGCCTGGGCGGTTAAGGCTGCCACTTCCACGTCCTTTTTCACTAGAGCCTCTTTTTTTTTATATGTATATTTTTTAAAATAAATAATTTTTATTAATTAAAATATCATTACAGACAACGTATACAATACTTCACCCTGTGCTATACATAAGAAAGGAAGATTTGGTTCTTCGGATATATCCTCATGAACACCAAAATCCACATTCTCGGGGTACAGGTACTGAAGCATCCAATTTTCCCAGCGCATAGTCCACAAATGGTTTCCAAATTTTCCAGAAAACATCTTCTTTATAATCGCCATTTCTAACTTTAATATCACATGTCATTTTATCGTTTAGGGCTAGTTTCCACATTTCACAATACCATTCTTCTATTCTAAAATTCACCTCTAGTTTCCAATATCTGGCTATTATAATTCTACCAATTATAATCATAATTCTGATCAATTCTTTCTCATATTTTGTTGGTTCTATTTCCTTGATTATCAACAGTAATATAGATTCTGGTCTCAATATTATTGCTTTCCCCATCATTTCAAATATCATTTTTTCCAATTGTTGCCAAAACTTTTTAACTTTATCACATTTGTACCACATATGTTCATAAGTCCCTATTTCCATATCGCATCTCCAACATTGTTTACTAATTTTGTTATCCATCAGTGACAGTCTTAATGGAGTCAAGTACCATTTCCAAACTACCTTGTAATTATGCTCTTTAATCTTACAGATAAAGTCTTCATAATTCTGCTCTTCCAATTTACATTCCAATCTAAATCTGATATTTTAATATTAAGTTATTTTTCCCAATTCATCTTCATTACTCTTTGTGGTTTTTCATTAAAATTTATAATCTTATATATCTTACTAACGAGTCCCTTTAGCCTAATTTCATCTTTCATAATTTGGAATACTAAATGTTCATTTCAAATTCAGTTTTACTTCTGCTTATCGCACAATTGTCCCTTACTTTCTTAGTCCATTTTTCTATCTGTATTTTTTCAAACCAGCCTAAATCCAATTTTTCAAAGATTTCTTTTTTCCTCCTTTCATTTTCTAAGGCTTTTAACCAATCTATTATAATTTGTATATTTTCATCTTCCATTACCCTATCGCGACTTATATTAGTTTTAATCGGCCAATTTTCAATTGTCTTCCCTAAGAAAATTATATCTGGGATTAAGATTTTAACAAATTTATTCCAAATTTTACTCAATCCCTTTAACCAATAGCTATTAATTACACATTTTGATTTTGCTTTATCTAAAAACCATGTTGAGGCGAATCTCTTGATATCTTTTAGTTCTAAATCTCTCCAATAACTATCTTCACCTTTAAATATTTTTACCACAGTCCGAATAGCATAAGCCCAATAATAATTAAGTAATTTAGGGATTCCCAATCCACCTTCCTTTTGACTTTGATACCACAATTTCTTCATTAATCTAGGTCTTTTCCCACCATTGCAAAATTTATCTATTTTCTTCTGATATCCTTTAATATCTTTCTCTGTCAAATTTAACGGTAACATCTCAAATAAAAAATTAAACTTTGGCAACAACATCATCTTACACATTGCAATTCTACCAAACCAAGACAACTTTATTGTTTTATATTTACTTATCTTTTTCTCAATTTCATTCATCATCTCATCATAATTTAGTTTTTTCATTTCTTTAACTTTGAGTGAAAATGTTATACCCAAATATTTCAGTGTATTTTTAATCCTTATCCCAAGTTGTGCTTGCATGTTCTCTTGCTCCTTACCATTATTATTTATTAATAGTTCAGATTTTGACCAATTTATTCTCAAACCTGTCATTTTCTCAAATTCTTTCAAATGCTTATGTATCTTTTTTAAATCTTTCTCTATATCTTTCAAAATAATCAAAGTATCATCCGCATACAAATTTATCTTATATCCCTTATACCCTTCCAATTCTTCATCTTTTTCTATCATTTAGTCAAAATTTCCATAACTAATAAAAATAATGTTGGAGACAAGGGGCATCCTTGTCTCATACCCGCTTCCAATCTTATCTCTTCTGTCAACCTTCCGTTCACCTTCACTCTTGCACTACTTTTTTGATACAATTTTGAAATAACATGTATAAACTTGTTACGAAAACCTAATACCTCAACGATTGTTTTAATAGTTTCCCATTGTACAGAGTCAAAAGCTTTAAAAATATCTAATGATACTATACCTATTTTATCAGCATTATATTCAGCAACATCTATAATATTTAATACTCTTCTGACAATGTCACTCATATATCTACCCTTCACAAAGCCTACTTGGTTATAACTTATATATCTATCTATAAATCTGCTTAATCTATTATTTATAAAGGCGGTAAATATCTTTGCATCTTGATTAATTAAGGAGATAGGCCAATAGGACTCAATCCTTTCTAAGTCTTTATCTGGTTTAGGGATTATAGATATCACTGTTCTATTCCATGACAACGGAACTTCTCACCCATGTAGAATTCCATTGAATAGTTTTTGCAATTTTGGTATTATTATTTCTTTAAATTCCTTGTAAAACTCAGCAGGTAATCCGTCTTCACCTGGAGCTTTCCCTGTTTTTATTTTTTGTATTACTCCATTAATCTCATATTGTGTTATATCTTCTTCCATCAAGTCTTTATATGTTTGGTCGATTTTCACCACATATTTTTCTAAATGACTTCTCAGTTTTTCCCGATCTATTAACTTTTTCGAATATAAATTTTGAAAGAAGTTCCTGGCCATTTCACATTTTTCTAGTTTTTTATAGCATCTTATACCCTTATCATCTATCAAAGCTCCAATTTCTCTCTTTTAATTTTCGCCATCCTTGCCAATATCAGCATTATTTAGTTTTTATTACTAAATTCAAAAAAATTCTTATTTAAATATCTCATGTTCTTTTTTTACCAATTCTATATCCTCTTCTATCAATTTATTTTTTAACAAATTTAGTTCCTTCAAAAATCTTTTTTTTAGTAAGCAAAAATAAATTCTCCAATTCCTTAATCTGATTTTTATCTTTTTCAATTTTATTTTTATAATTTTTATATTTTCTGCTTGATAAGTTAATACTTTCCCCTCTAAACACTGCTTTCATCGCATCCCAAACAATTTCAAATTTAACCTCTTCATTATCATTCAATCTCCAACATTCTTCCCATTTTTTAAATATCCATTTTTTATCCTCTTCGTTTTTATACAGTTTTTCATTGTATCTCCAGCAACTTTCTTTTTTCTCGAAATTAAAATCTATTTCCATCGTAACTTCTGCGTGATCAGAATCCTTAAAAATTCCCACATCTATCTTATCCACATTATTCAACAATTCTTTAGAAACTAAAATATAATCAATTCTTGAATATGTGTTATGTGTCTTAGAATAGAAAGTGTACACTTTTTCAGTTCCTTTCACTTCTCTCCAGGTATCCACCACACCGTTTCGAGACATCCATTTATTTAAGAGCCCCATTTTATTTGCTCCTTCACAACGAGTGGGGTTAGTACTATCTATTTTTATCTCTAATTAAATTAAAATCCCCAGCCACAATTACTTTCCCTACACTTTCAATTTCCAAAATTTTAGTTATTTTTTCAAGAAATTCTTTTTGTTTCTCATTTGGTAAATATAAATTAACCAGTGTCACTTTCTCCTCATTAATATTTCCCACAATTATTACATATCTTCCTTCATCATCCACGATTACTTGTTCTTTTTCAAAATGTACCTTATCTGCTATCAATGTCGCAACTCCTCTAGCTTTTGAAGTTCCAAAAGATTTTTCATAAATTTGCATACCCTTTATATACATTTTATTTGAACCTTCAGATTTCTGATGGGTTTCTTGCAAGAATAATATATCTGGCAAATCTCTTTTAATTTTAAGTTCCAATCGTCGTCTCTTGATCTGATTTCCTGTACTCTTCACATTCCATGTCATTATTTTTATTAAACCCATTTAAACTGTGACTTTTTTATTCCTTTCCCCTCCTCTTCCTTTCTGTGCCCAGATCCCAACACCAATCTCCCACATTCCAAACAACATTCAATATAGAAGAAAAAAAAATAAAAAAAATAAAAAAAGACAGACACATCAAACATTAAATAACAAACAATCTTTGTCCCCCACATCCTCAATTGGATTCCGCCTCTATAAAGAGAGTGGGGGAAAGGGGATGTGCTGATGGTTGGGTCACTTCTTTCGGGCAGTCTATTTAAGTTCATCTCTCAAAGAAAAGGGTGGTAACTTTTCCCCGCACTCAGCTTCCTGCAATTCTTTTTCAAGGTCCTTCATTTTCTTATCCGCTCCATCTTCCATTATATCATCACGACTTTTCTTTTGTTCAACCATCGCAGGTGAGATTTCCTTCCGCTTTAATCCTTTAGGGTCTTGTCCTCCAGCGGCCCCTTTTTCTTCTGGTGTTGATGTTTTTACATATGTTCCACCCATCTTAAGCATTTGTTCTTTTATTTCTGTTATATCCTCATTCTTTACAATCAGTCCAAGTTCATGTAAGTATAACACTGCATCTATTTCCGAAGTAATTATTTGCTTTCTTCCTTTATAAAAAAAATTTAGTTGCTGTGGTAACCTCCAATTATATTTAATTCCATTGTCTCTCAGAACCTTTGTAATTGGTTTCAAAAAAAATCTCCATGTTCTTTCTTCTCTTGATATGTCCGGAAAGACTTGGATAATTTTCTCCTCAAATTTCAAAGCTTCACCCATCTCTCTCACTTTTGCCATCACTTCCAATTTGTTACTAAGATTTGCAAATTTGACAAGTACATTTCTATTTAAGCCGTTTTCTCTTTTATACCCAATTCTAAAAACACCTGCGAGATTTGTTGCTGTAAATGTGATTTGTATATCCAAATCATTGAGCCATTTTAAGACTTGTTGTTTCAAATTGTCCACTTTTTCTTCTTGAATTCCTCAAATAACCAAATTATATTTCCTCACTTCTTCTTCCAAAAGACAATTTTTTTTATCTTGTTCATTTTTTTAAAAAAATTCTCCAATTTGTCGATCTATCTTTGCATCATGTACATGAATCTGCTCAATTTCATCTTTAATTATTGTCATTTCTACTGTTTGCTTTGCAAAATTTTCATTCATTTTGTTAAGATATTGTTGTTGTATAACAACTAGAAGAGTAAAGTGCACAGAGAAACGTTGCTGAGAGCAATGAGATAGAGATACATACAAACTGGTGTTATCAAAAGTTTTCTTTATAATGGGAAATAAACAATCTCGTAGTCTTCTAAACAGTCCAAGTCTTTACCGGTTAACTCCAAAACAAACTCTTACCAAACAAACACAAACCCCGGATGGTAGCAGATCCACCCACACACGCACGTGATAGCAGCTTATCATCCACTGAATACTTTACAGTACCTTTCTTAAATACATTGTTAAATTACAGTTAATTATAGCATGACTCAGCATTACAGCATGATGCAGCATTAAAATTTAAAGTCACAAAACACATATATTGCCTGGACAACTGTTAGGCCCAAATCATATCCTAACACATTTCTTGTTTCCTTCTTCTAATTTCCAATGCCATATTATCCATACTATCTGACAGTCCTGATATCTTTTCGCCAATTTTAGATAAAGCCACAGCAACTTGTTGCATTTCTAAAGATTGTTGAGTCGCCATTTTTAATAAGTTCTGGTAGGTTTTAGTTGTCCGCTTTTGCCAAGAGGGTCTTTAATGAAGATTAATGGGCAGTAATTCCTAATTGAAACTGAGACAGCTTGTTATTGCACTTAAAAGAGCCAACAATAAAAGTTTATAGCTCTCAATTCAGCTTGCGTATTTTCCTTAAAAAAAAAAGAAAAACCTAACATCCGTTGGAAGGCACTGCCCAGAAATGCGTTTTGCCGCTTCGGCTCCAGCACTTTCACAAACAAACAAATCAGCTTAAATTCACGTATTCTTCTGAAAAACCCGTGCCTTTACCCGCAGCAAAGTCAAACGCAGATCGCAATGATAATGAGAACAAAAGGCAGCTATTTACTCCGAATACGCAATTGCAACTGCCTATCTGGTCACCCCCTCACTCCTTCCGCTTTCCCATGCTATGAAAAACTTCAAAATTCAAGTGGTTCAGGGTGACCTACCGATTCCAAAGTCAGTCTGCTGGGTCAGTAGCTCTTCCAATACAATATATAAAATTTTTGACTCTTATCGGTGCATTTCAAACACTTTAATCCACATTTATCTTCCGTAAAATGCCCTGCGAAGTGAAGAAAACGTCCTCACACCACCACGGCCATAACCATGCCCCTTCACTAGAGCCTCTTTACTCTGGTTGCGCCAACTACAAGGGAGGCTGCCTCCTGAAGACTCCAGACTCCATCAAGATATCAACAAATTGGTGCTTGCAGCTGAGTATTCCGCTGATGCGTCCCTTAATGCTGCGAAGTTTGCTTTTCATGTATTGTCTTCAGCAGTAACTTCTCGCAGGTTGTTTTGGCTTCGCAACTGGAGAGTGGATTCTAAACCTAAATGGAAGCTTGCTTCAGCACCTTACTAGGCACTGAACCTCTTTGGGGAAGCCCTGGAACCTCTACTTATTGAGGATAAGGACAAGCGGAAGGTCCTTCCTTCATCTTACCAGCAGCCCAAACGCAGATACCACCACTACACTCAGAGGCAGCCCTTTCAGGCATTCTCAGGTCCAGGAGGGACCTATAAGCAAAGGCCCCTCTCCCAAGGATCAGACCGCAGTTTCTACAGACAGTCCTTTCGCAACCGTGGCCGGAACCAGCCTCCAGCGAAGCGCCCCTTTCGTGGATCTGGTTACAGATTGTATTGAAGGGGCAAATGACTCAGAGCCACTGGGTCCCATTGGCGGTCGGTTCTAACAATTCCACCACCAATGGGAAGCCTCAAAGTGCGAGCCTTGGATTCTTTGCACAGTGACCCATGGACTCTATCTGGAGTTCCAATCCAGCCCTCCCCGTCATTTCATTTGTTGCCCAGTGTCCCCTCTGGAGGAGAGAAGATGACTGATGGAGGCCGAAATTCATCACTTATTGTCAATCAACACCATCAAGCCGGTTCCCAAGGCTCAAGAAGGGAGCAGCTTCTATTCCGCCGTGTTCCTGGTTCCCAAGACCTTGGGGGACTGGAGAGGAATCTTGAATCTCAAACATCTGAACCAGTTTATTCTCTATCGCAGGGTCAAGATGCAGTCCCTGTTCATTCTGGTGGGAGTAAGGAGAGGGGATCTCCTGCAATCAGTGGATCTCAAGAAGGCGCACTTACATGTGCCTATTCATGAGGCTCATTGGCAGTACCTCCGTTTTGAATTTGCCGGCTATCATTTTCAATACTGTGCAATGCAATTCAGGCTGTCCTCTGCCCTCAGAACATTTACCAAATTGGTGGCAGTAATAGATGCACAGCTCCGGAGTCTGCCAGTACATGTCCTTTGTTATCTGGACGATATCCTTGTCCTGTTGTCATCTCCTCCTCAAGTAGCAAGGGACATCGACTCGGTGATTTGTGTGTTCCAGAGGCACAGGTTCTCCATCAACAGAAAGAAAAGCTACCTTGTTCCAACCAACCACATTCTTCACCTGGGTGCAGTGATCAATTCGGCCAAAGGTCGGGTGTTTCTTTTCCCTGACAGAGTCCTTAGCATCTCCAAATTGGTGCATCAGGTGTTGGCCCAACGGGAAGGTTCTCCACTTCTGCTCTCGCAATTGTTGGGAATGCATAGCTGACCCTGGGCATGCAGGCATACTTGCCCGGTGCAGTGGTTCCTGCTGCTGTACCAGAGGTCAGGACATGGCACCTCCAAGATCTCAGTTCTTGTGCCACCTCAAATTCGCTTGTTGCTAGATGGTGGGCTTTGCCGGCTCTCCTGAAGAAGTGCACGTTCCTAGAACCCAATCGTCTGGTCCTGACATCAGATGCAAGTTTGCACGGCTGGGGGGCTCACCTGTTGGATCAGGTGACACAAGGACTGTGGTCTCCGTTGGAGAGAAAGAACAGCATCAACTGGCTGGAGTTGAAGGCAGTTCGTCTAGCCCTCCACCACTTTCACCTGGCCTTGGAGGGTCAACTCGTGTTGGTTCTCATGGACAACATGACCACGAGGGCCCACATCAATCACAAAGGGGGCACTCGATCCAGGCCGCTCATGCTCGAGGTGGAGAGATTGCTTAGCTGGGCAGAATGTCACACCTTGTCACAGCGGGCGGACCATATTTCCGGCCTAACCAATGTGAGAGCCGATTGGCTGAACAGCGAGACTCTGAACCCAGGGGAGTGGCGTCTACATCTGCTCAACTTTCTGGAGATCACTCAGAGATTCAGCTGTCCCCTAGTAGACCTGTTTGCAACAGCTCAGAACACCCAGCTCCCCAGGTTTTCCCAGATGCAGGGGCAGAAGGGTGTGACGTCCTATGCTGTCCTTGGCCTCCCAGACTGCTTTACGCCTTTCTGCCTCTCCCTCTGATCCCGAAGGTCATTCAGAAGCTCCTGAAGGAATGTGCAGAGGTTCTGCTCGTTGCTCCTCTCTGGCCGCTCAGAGCCTGGTACGCCGACCTTGTGGGCCTGTCCATCTCATAGCTATGGACAATCCCTCAGCGCAAGATCGCTCTCAGCCAGGGGGTCATTGCCCATCCAGGGCCCAGTGGCTCTGGTTGACCGTCTGGCAGTTGAGCGGGTGCTGCTGAGGAAGGACAGACTGTTGGATGAGGTGATACATACTATCCAATTTTCCCTTCGTCCATCGACGGCCCATATTTATGAAACCTCATGGAAGGCGTTTTCGCTCTGGTGCTTGAGACTTCATGTTGACCCAACATCGGCTACTGTTCCAGATGTCCTGAGTTCTTACAAGCAGGATTAGTCAAAGGTCTGGCTCCAGTGACCCTGAGGCATCAGGTGGCGGCCTTGGTTACTGTACTTACCTGTGATCCACATCGCACACTCTCACAAGACCCGAGGATTTGTGGTTTTCCACAGGGAGCTGCGAACATCTCCCCTCCGGTTGTTCATCATTATCCGTCCTAGGACTTACCATTGGTTCTCCAGGTACTTACCTCTTCACCGTTCGAACTGTTTGGGTCTATCAGTCTTAAGTTTCTTTCTTTCAAGCATGCCTTTCTACTTGCTATAACTTCTGCTAGGAGAATTTCGGAATTGTCTGCCTTGTCCGTCTGTGAGGATCTCTGCATTTTTCATACGGACAGGGTGGTTATGCGACTGGACCCTGCATTCTTACCCAAGGTGAACTCCTAGTTCCATCGGGCCCAGGAGCTCGTTTTACCTGATTTTTGCCCGACTCATCGTCATGCTCAGGAAGAGCACTGGCACACCCTTGATGTCTGGAGGGTGTTGCGCCAGTACATTCGATGTACTACTTCGTTTTGTCAGACAGAGGCTCCCCTGGTGTCCTTCCACCTGTCCTCTCTGGGCCAGAAAGTGTCTTCTTCAACAGTGGGAAAGTTGATCAAGGCCTTCATATCCACAGCTTACGACCACCAGGCCAGGCAGGTGCCTGGCAGAATCCTTGCACATTCTACCCGCAGCGCGGCTACGACGGCTGCATGGGCTACTCAGGTTTCTATTACTGACATTTGTCGAGTGGCCACGTGGTCCTCGGCTTTTCCATTTATACAACATTACAAGATTGATACTTTTGCCTCGGCTGAGGCTTCCCTTGGTCGGCGTATTCTGTAGCAGGTCCGCCTTGCTCGGGATTTGAGGAGCAGTCAGCCTCCCGCCCTGGAGATGTGAGCTTGGGTATGTCTCAGCCATGGACTGTAGGAGTAGTGCACTGGAAAATGGACATTGGAAGGATCCACGAAGGAACAAGCGACGATTGTGAGGATGGAGCAGATTGGATTGGAGTGAGATCACAGACAAGCCGGTGAGAGTGACAAGCAGAAAGAGACTTTTGGAACGGGGAGGAGGTGCTATCAGAGAATGGAATAAATTTGTTGGATTGAGCGATAGATTTGTTGGGAAGTCGACAGCGTAGATCGGACAGATCGAACGAGCAGAAGAGAAAGGGAGTCTGGAGACTGGATACAAGAAGTGCGGCCATTGTCTAAACTAACAAGACTGTTGAGAGTGAAGAGAGGGAGGACAGAGCAGTCGGGAAAGGCAACGTGGTCTTCAAAACTAGAGTGACAACTTTAAATTGACAGTGATAGAACTCAAGAGCGGTGAAGAACTGATCACAGTAAAGAGTGCATATTGTATTTTTGTAGTTGAACATATTTATATTTATAGAACATCTTTTACTATCCTACTGGGGAAGTTATTAAGTAATTAATTAACTACTTGGACATAAATTATTACTAATACTAGTATACTCATATACAGTTGCAAGAAAAAGTATGTGAACCCCTTGGGATTACGTGGAGTTTTGCATGGATTGGTCATAAAATGTGCTCTGAACTTCATCTAAGTCACAACAATAGAAAAACACAGTCTGCTTAAAATAATACTACACAAACATTATATGTTGCCATGGTTTAATTGAACATAACATGTACACATTCACAGTGCAGGGAAAAAAAAGTATGTGAGCCCCTAGCCTAATGACTTCTCCAAGAGCTAATTGGAGCCAGGAGTGAGCCAACCTTGACCCCAATCAGTGTGATGATATTGGATGTGTTGCTGACAGCTGTTCTGCCTTTTAAAAACACACACCTGTTTTGGGTGTACTGGTTTCAAGAAGCACTGTCTGATGTGAACCATGCCTTGCAGAAAAGAGCTCTCAGAAGACCTACGATCAAGAATTGTTGACTTGCATGAAGCTGGAAAAGGTTACAAAAGTATCTCCAAAAGCCTTGATGTTATAATTGGCATAATTGTTGTTGTGTTAATCGATTGTGGGAATGATATATTAGTCAAAATTTATGAATTTTGGTAGGTGATTAATACGGAACAAATTTACATAATAGCTAATAGCTACTAGAAATAAGGTAATAGGATAAATAATCCAAATTGTGAGAATTGACTTAGGTACTCCTGAAGAAAATAGAATGACCTGAATTATCGTTGTACCAAAACAAACATTGGATTGTGGAAGAGGTGGTGAAAGACAATATAAAGCAAAAGATATTTAACATTCCTAGTAGTGTAAAAGAGGATAACAGCAAGTAGAAGAAACTAAATACTGGTGGATGATAATCTGAAGAAGTATTGAAAGGATCATAAGAGAACAGAAAAAGGTATTAAAGGAGAGGAAAAGCCTCTTATCCACTGTGACTAAAACAGGAAAGAAAACAATTTCCAATCCCACGATCACAATGACCTCACCTGTTATGCAGAGGTCAACCGAAGGTCTCTCTAAAATAGAAAAATCAGCTCAAATTCCCACCATGCAAGCGATGCAATTGACGCTGACAGCAATACAGGATACAATGCTCATGATGCAAGAGAAAATGTCTAGTAACCACATAGAGCTGAAGACAGACATTAGAGCCATTGACCAAAAAATGAATGACATACAGGAGTCAATACAGATCCATGCACAGACTATAAAAAAGATGGAAGCTAAAATTGAGCAACAGGAAAAAAATCTAGATACGGTTGACCAGAGATTGATGGTACAGAATAGGGAACTGGAGGATTCAATTACCCAATTAGAAATGGATAGAGCCTCCTTCTACTTACGTTTCCAGAATATTGTTGAGGACAAGGAAGAAGATCTGGGCCAAGTGATGGCGGAAATAATAGCTGAGGTCTTGCACCAAGATAAACATGATATTATAAAAGAATTAGATGAGGTATACATGGTCCAGACCAACTACGCCAGAAGAAACAAATTGCCCAGGGAGGTGCACATAAGATTTGCCCGGAAGAAGGTTAAGGATATCTTTTATAGTATGGTGAGAGAAGAACCGGTGAGGTACAAGGGAAAGGAGGTGATTATATTGAAACAAATTCCAAGGAGGGTAAGGGAATCAAAAAGGGATTATAGATTTCTGGCCATTCAACTGAATAAGAGGAATATCCTCTTTAGATGGACTCTACCAGAAGGTATGCTGATTACATGGCAAGGAAATAAAATCAAAATAGACAGTTTGGTAGTAGCCCAAGAGTTCCTAGATCAATTGCGAGGGACCGAAGAAGACCAAAGTAGTAAAGAAGAATTAGATGCAATAACACCAGAAGAAGAAACCATCCAGCAGAGAAGAAATAAAGAAGGGACATCGGAGGAGAAGGAGGTGGAGGATAAGGATAGTAAAGAGACAAAGAGGAAACAAAGACCACAAAGAGTTACATGTGCAAACAAGTTTTAAGACAATACAAAGGATATAAGAGATGGATGACTGGAGGTTGATATCGATTAATGTGAATGGTCTGAATGATAACAAAAAGAGGAAAAATTTCTTTATAAAATTAGTCAAACAAAATGCGGATATAATGTGTCTTCAAGAGGTTCATATTAAAAAGAAAAATGAAAAATATTTAGAATATAATAATCTAGGAAACATTTTTACCTCCCTAGCTGATAAAAAAAAAGAGAGAGGTCACAGGAAAGAAATATATAAGACCCAGACATTTGCTGATGACGTAGCATTAATCATGGAGGAGCCACTGGAAACAGGCATTAAAATATTGGAAGAACTGGGCAGGTATGGAAAGGTAGCAGGCTTCAAACTAAACAAATCCAAAACTAAATTGTTGACCAAAAATATGACTGAGGAACAAAAGAAAGTATTGGAAGAGTCAATGGGGATCCAAATAGTTAAGAAGGTAAAATACCAGGGGGTGTGGATATCAGCAAAGTGCTCGGCCCTTAAGGAGGATAATTATATGTACCTAATCAGAAACATTAAACAGGATTTAGAAAAATGGGGAAGACTCCAGATATCATTATTAGGCAGGATTGCAGCAACGAAAATGAGTGTACTACCCAAATTGTTGTATTTATTCCAAATGGTTCTTGTTAAATTAGATTAAAGAATTAAAGAATTTTTTTTCAGAATTTAACATCATTATTAGAAAATTTATTGGTGTGGGGGGGAAGAAACCGAGGATAGAAATCAGGAACTTGCAAGACAAAAAGGAAAGAGGAGGTTTCGGACTTCCTATGTGGGAGATGTATTATAAAGCTGCATACTTAGTATGGTTGAAGGAATGGGCAACCTTGGGAAACAAAAGACTCTTGACCTTGGAAAGGCACGACCTCCAGAAGGGTTGGCATGCTTACCTTTGGGACTTGGGAAAAAAGACAAGAACATATTTCTATAGACATAAAATTAGAGACAGTTTAATGCACACATAGGGAGAGATAAGACGGAAGCAGTATACAAAAGTCCCGAGATGACTCTCCACTATGGAGGCTATAATATACCCGAATGTGTTAGAAATGGGAAAAATGGTCAAATATAAAGAGCTATTAGATGGGGGAGGGAATCTCAAAACAAGAGAAGAACTGATAGAACAAGGTATTCTTATAGATTGGTGGCTCTATGTCCAAATTAAATACCGCTATAAAAGGGACCAGGAGGAATTTGGAATGGAGATAGGTATTAATGGATTTGACAAGATATGGATGGGCACAGACAATAAAATGTTAGCTAAATTATATAATTACCTACTGGAGTATGATATGGCAGAGGAGGTGGTCAAGGACCCAATGATAGCATGGGCCAAAAACATTGGACAGAACATAAATTTGAATGAATGGGACACAATATGGAATGATAACCTTAAAATGACTAGGAAAATCATTATAAGATGTTCTATAGGTGGCATATGGCCCCAGCCAGGATAGCTAAAATGTACCCTAATTTGAGTCCTAAGTGTTGGAAATGTGATCACAAACAAGGCACTTTCTATCACTGTTGGTGGACTTGTAATCAGGCACAAAAATTCTGGAGGATGATATGGAAATGGATTTCGGAAATAATAAGAGATAATATTGACTTTGAACGAAAAGCCTTTCTCCTGGGAATCCTGAAAACAGAATATATAAAAAAGAAGAGGTACTTAATTACGCACATAATGACAGCCGCAAGAATTTCTTTTGCCCAGTATTGGAAAGAAAAAAAAATTACCACCTGAAGAACATGTCATTAGGAGAATACTGGAATGCGCTGAAATGAATAAATTAACTTTAGAAATTAATGACAGAGAGGATACGGCATATTATAGCGTGTGGGACATGTGGTATGAGTGGATAAAGAAAAGAAACAAAAAATGAAGCTTGTAGAGTATAGAGATTAATTAATAATTAACAAGGATCATAAAGAATTGGGTATTAGGATCTGAGTATTACTATGGGAAATAGCTTTCAAATTAAATTTAACTCAAAGAAGCAATATTATGTAAATGACAAGTAAATAATATGTACATATGTATTTACACTGTGGAACCGAAAAAGTCTTAATTGTATCACTATTTTCACAATAAAAATTAAAAAAAAAATCTTATCTAAATTAGTCAAAACGTTGTAAAAACCTTCTTGTTTAAAATCTTCTTCATATCTAGAATGTATTTGCAAATATGAAAACCAGTCCATCTTAAAACCTTGTTCTTCCAGTTCTTGCTTTGATTTTAGTTCTGGGTATCAACCAGTGGTGAGTTCTAACCGGCTTTACTACAGGTTCTCTTTGCGCACGATCGTCTGTTCGGTTGCGCACTTTGCCCACCACTGGTAGCAACGATTGAAGCATTTTCATATTCAGTAATATTTAGAAGAGAACAAATTGTTAGATATAGTGAATTAATGGATGAAAAAGCCAAATGTGTTCTTGTTGTGCCATCTCCTGATGTGCTGCACAAAATCTGATGTGACCCTTGAACAAATGGAAGTTTTGCACCCTTCTCTTACATGACTTGAAATCATTAGAAAGATGGGATAATGAAAGGATCATATTCTGTAATGTGTAACAATTGTGACAGGGAATGCACTCCCTACCTAAACTATGGATGAAATTGTGCATTTGCGTTCTGCACATTGCAATGCAAATAATGTGTTGCACATTGTATGTGCATTTTCAAGTGCTCCTCTTTTCCACAAGTCTTCATATGAGATCATGTGAAGATTTTCTCTTTAGTATTAAAAACAATTCTACAATGGCTAGATTTCAATGTTTGACTCTAAGAAATTTTAGTAGCCTAATTTGCAACTCAGCAAATAGAACCAGTGGCTTCTTAGTCTCTTGTCAGACTGCTAGATGTGTGAGAAGCTTGCTGAATATTGAAACATACAAAACTCAATCTTTCTAGTCCAGTGTTTCTCAAACTTAGATAAATTATCCAAGATTGTGCAATAATGATTATTTTGTAGCTAAAGACACCCAAATCCATTACTCAATCAAAACAGGAGCATTTAGATTGACTTTACATGTTTTACCTGTTGGTTAAAAAGGAGTTTCTGATAAAGGGTTTTGTGTTATAGAGGAAAAAAATTTGGGAAGCTGCTATCCCTTTGTTTCCAAATATAACCAGGGAGATAACTCAAGAGAAGAAAATATTTTGAAAATTTTTTGAAATATTTTGAATGCAAAACATTTAATGCCAATCTGATCTTGTCAAACTGGAGGCAGTTCACTTAATCTCACACAGGACCATTAGAAGATCTGAACACTTTTGGTATGGTCAGAAGCCATTAAAAGCAGGGGTGGGTTCTACTTACCTTTACTACCGGTTCACAATGGGAGCACAGATCATCCATGATGATGTCTGGGCGGGTGGATGGAGCCTCCCACCACTTTTACTACTGGTTCGCAAGAATCAGACCGAACCAGGAGCAACCCATCATAAAGGTCAGACCAGCATGTATTGCTCAGGATACAACTGGTTTGAAAATGAAACTTTTTGCACACTGCTGCTCTGAGAAAGCCTATGAGAAGAATTTAAAGGCAGAGCACAGTGCTGGATAAACAGGAAGAAACCCAGAACCCTTCTCATGTATCATTAACAGTATAATTTTATAAGTAAAGCCCTTTTGTGTAGGTACTAAATAGTACTGATAGCTACAGACAAAGACTATTTTTTTATTTTTTTATTTAATTTATATTTTAATAAAAAGCTTTCAAGTCTTTTGTTTAAAGCAAGAAATCAAACTTTGCTAAAGAATCTTTTATTTACAAGGAGCAGTTGAGGTTTCTTATAGAAATTTGTAGCCCAAGGATTGGACAATAAGATTTTACTTGAAAACATTTTCTTTCACTAAAATAGTTTGACAAAGAAAAATTGTCCCCTACAAATGTTCTTGATTGAATGCCTCTTTGGTTTATAATAAATTCATGTGTATATAATAAATTCAGTGTGCAAATTATAGTGTATTTAGTATGCAAAGTTAGCCAAGAATTGGTGAAAGATTGTCCAATTCTAACATGAATACTAGGAATGTATCCAGATATCAAACACTTAATGCTACCAATAAAAAATCCTATATCTGTCAGTTTTTGTTTTGTGGAAAGCGAAAACAAAAAAAAAACTTGAGATAAAATATGGGTTGACTACATATGGAAAATGACACCATCAGGCCTTCTAATGAAATTACAGATTGAGATTCAAATGATAGCATAATCAGTATCTCCAAGATTCAAAGCAGTGCTTGCAAATTAATTTACAATGTATGTATGTTAGATAAGAAACTTTATTTCAGTCTTGATTAAAGTTCAAGGTTTATTAAAAGTGTAAGCAGTATAGAATAGTTACAGAAGCAACAAATAATTATGGGTTTTAAGATAGATTTGAGAATAGTTAACGCTACTTCAAAGTTTTAAACAACTTGGTCTTCCAAGTGCACAAGAATAAAATGTTTACAGTCAGCAAGCAGTAAATCCTCTACTGTATGGTAGTAATGGAAATTACAGTGTAAACTGAAAGATGGATGAAATCTGTCTTCAGAAGAAGAGTTGCTGTTTATATGCTACCCTTTAAGCTATAGTAAGGATGTTTGGATTAACCCAGCCACCTGCTACATAGGAGAAAGATAATTCCTACACACACTTTTACCTATCTAAATTGGGAACTTCTTGAATTTCATTGCCTCTGTGGAAAAAAATCCCCAGGTGTTTCACTCTGAACAAAATTATGTTGGGATGCCACATATGCCATCTAATAACAATATTGAGCGCCAGCAACCCTGTTGGACTAAATGAGAAAACCGTTTTCCTCTCTCTACTATGCTACAACTGGGGTTGGACACAGATGTTATTTAAAAGATTTTCATTTCCAGGACAAACCATTTTTAAAAATTTAGCTACTGTTCTTAAGAGGAGAAAAAAAAAGGAAGGAAGGAAAGAAAGAAAAGAAAGGAAGGAAGGAAAGAAAAGAAAGGAAGGAAGGAAGGAAGAAAAAGAAAGGAAGAAAGAAAGAAAAAGAAAGAAAAATAAAAAAGAAAGAGCAGGGAAAGGGAAGATAGATTGTATGTATGTTTCATATTGTTTATATGCTTGAATGTAGCATTACATCCTCTGCTTCTCCATTATCTGCATTTATAGGTTTTTCAAAATGTTTCCCTGAATGGTTTTGCATCTATTATGTGTTCTGAGTTCATTTTTATTTTTTATTTTTTTGCCATGACCCCTAGTTTATGCAGGGAATACCTTTTATGGTAATATTTGGTCTTTGTTTGCACTGGGTCAGCAAACGTTAAATGTCATCCAAACATTTTAAAAGTTTCCATGATGCCAGTTAGATCTAAAAGTTTGATAATTCTATTAGTTGAAATATCCATAGAGTACCAAGGTAGGCCTGGTGTGTATTTGGAAACTTCTGTTAATACACCAAGGGATTAAAAGGCTATTGTTGCCAGCATAGACAAGCCTGAACTTGTTTTATCTGTTATTGTACCAATCCTAGTTTTAGGACTACAGCTGTACAGTTATGAATGTTGTTGTCTCAAGTCTTGAAATATTAGTCTCCATGGAGCTCCACAAAGCTGAATTCCATGCTGCCTCATATCAACATTGTTGTAGGAAATGCACTTAATGGACAGGTAAAAAGTGCACTATACAACAATTCATTTAGTGACTGTTCAAAGTTACAACGGCACTAAAAAGTGACTTATGACCATTTTTCACACAACTTTTGGAATATACTCATGGTCACATGATTGGATGCTTGGCAACTGACTCATAATTATGATGATTGAAGCAAAGTCAATGGGGAAGCCAGATTCAATTAACAACTGTAGCATGAAAGGCCATAGGTAAAGGTAAAGGTTCCCTTCGCATAGGTAAAGGTAAAAGTAAAGGTCCCCTTTCTGATTCTAGGGGGTGGTGGTCATCTCCGTTTCAAAGTGGAAGAGCCAGCACTGTCCAAAGACGTCTCTGTGGTCATGTGGCGGCATGACTAAATGCCAAAGGCACATGGAATGCTGTTACCTTCCCACCAAAGGTGGTCCCTATTTTTCTACTTGCATTTTTACATGCTTTCGA
This sequence comes from Coluber constrictor foxii, assembly GCA_038048745.1. Classification (NCBI taxonomy): domain Eukaryota; kingdom Metazoa; phylum Chordata; class Lepidosauria; order Squamata; family Colubridae; genus Coluber; species Coluber constrictor. The sequence continues at coordinate 82,553,304 of CM075961.1, forward strand.
ACTGCTAGGTTGGCAGAAGCTGGGAGAAGTAACAGGAGCTCACTCTGTTACGTGGCACTAAGGATGCGAACCACCGAATTGCTGACCTTTCTGATCGACAAGCTCAGCATCTTAGCCACTGAGCCACTGCTCTCCTTAAGAAAGGCCATATTATGGGGCAAAATTCACTTAGCAAATGTTTCACTTAGCAACAAAAATTTTGGGCTCACTTCTTGTCATAAGTCATGAACTACCTATCAGTATATGCCATATTTATTTATAACTAGAGTTTATTTCATCCTGCACACGGATTTGGCCTTCTTAGGTGAGGAGATATTAAGGTGTTCACAAGCAAAAATGCCAACTAGTCCAGAGTGCCATGCTTCTGCTAATACTACTATTATAGTTTTAAAAGAAAAAAAACAATTTCTTAAAAACATCTTTTACTTATGTAGTCTCAGTAATGGCATTCATCTCAACTTGTGTTTATTGATCCCCAAAATGCTATACTCTGGTTTTAAATTTATATATACCAGTATGTACTCTGTGTGTGTGTGTGTGTGTGTGTGTACATACATATGTATATATATGTGTGTGTGTGTGTGTGTGTGTGTGTGTGATATGTGTGTGTGTGTGTGTATATATATATATATAAAATATATAATGTTTAATTCTCATGCATGATATATTTATATGAAATGCATATAACAGTTTCAATAAAGAGTTACTATATTTCATTGTAATCAGCCATTTACACTGTGCCTGTTCATAAATTGCAAGTAATATCAGGTCTTCAATCTGAGGAGTAACTGGGTTTATACATTTATCTTTCCAATTTTGAACGCGTAGCCTTTCAGCAAAAAATCATTTTTGTTGTTCAGCCCTCAATTTCTGTATTATAGATATACACTATACATATACTATATCGATATTCACAAAATTAAACCTTGCCACACAGCCCAAATTAAATCAATATATGTAATTATTTTGAACCTCTAGGGTTCTTTTCCTGAAGGCAAGCACCCATTTGTAGTTCCCATATGGGACCTACAGTAAATCTATTTTGTTGACTTCCTAGGCAGGCAAAGAAAAAAAAAGGGTGGGGGAGTAAGGTTGTCCCTCAGATAACTTCATGCCATGAAGGGCTTTACAGGTGACAACCAGCACACCTAGAAATTCAATGGTAAGCACTACAGCTCATGTTGTAGATGTTTTGTGTGTTTGCATACAGTCTTAAGATACTGCCCTTAGACCGGCTGTAGCTTCCAAATGCTCTTCAAGGGCAATCCCATAGAGAAGATATTGCAATACAGGTTGTCCTCGACTTACAACAGTCCATTTAGTGACCGTTCAAAGTTACAACAGCACTGAAAAAAGCGATTTATGACCCTTTTTCACAGTTACAGCCTCTGCAGCATTCCCATGACCACGTGATCAAAATTCAAATGCTTGGCAACTGGCTCATATTTCTGACCGTTGCTATGTCCCAATGTCATGTGATCAACTTTCTAACAAGCAAAGTCAGTGGGGGAAGCCAGATTCACTTAACAACCATGTTACTAACTTAACAATTGCAATGATTCATTTAACAACTGTGGCAAGAAAGAACATAAAATGGAGCAAAACTCATTTAAAAAACGTCTCAGTTAATAAAAGAAATTTTGGGCTCAATTATGGTTGTAAGTCGAGGACTACATATATATCTTCTACATGACATGCTTAAAATGAGAGTGACTATGGGAAAGGACTCCCAGTCCAGAAAAGGGTGCAATTGACACACCAGATGAATCTGTATAAAGTCTCTCCTGGCTACAGCTGCTACCTGCTCTTTGAGTAGAAATTGTAAATCTAGCAAAACCCCCAGGTTATATACTAATTCTATTTGGGGAAGTACAATCCCATTTTGCACTAAAGAAGGAAAGTTCCTGGCACTGGAAAAATCACAAAGTCAATCAAGCTTGAATTTAAGTCATAACTCCTTTCTATCCAGACCCCTACAGTATCCAGGCACTGGATGAGAGTCTGAAAGCATTGACCAGAAGTTACATATGGCTGAGTAATCTAAGATCTATTGAATTTTCTGATGCTAGCCTTGAGGCAGTTTCCTGTTCTCTAGACAAAAATGGGAATCCCCAATTCAGTCTTGCGTATTTACTTAAGAAAATTTATATGGCTGCCCAACTCACTCTCAGTGACTCTTGGTGACTTACAAAGATAAAACCCCAATACAAGAACAATCCATTTAATAGGCCTCATATCACTCTGGAGTCCCTAGCCCTCTGAGGCAAACCTATGGCATGCGTGCTGGAAATGGCACACAGAGCCATCTCTCCAGGCATCCCAGCCGTCACCTGTTGCTCCCCATGTGCGCTGGGGAACTGCTCTTCCGGTTTCCGGTGCTCCCGAGCATGCATGCCGAGCAGCTGCTCTTCTGGTTCCCGGCACTCCCTTGCACACACACTCCCATTTTGGCACTCGGTGCCGAAAAAGTTCGCCAACACTGCCCTCGTCCATTGGCAGAACCGTGTCTTCAGGACCTTGCAAAAGAGTATTAAAATGGGGGCCAGCCTTATCTTTGCAGGGGTGTTCCACAGGGTGGGAGTCTTCACAGAGAAAGCTCTTCTTGGTATAGCTTCATGGACCACCTTAGGAGATGGGACCCATAGTATTCCCTGCCTCATCTGAGAGATGAGTAGGGCATAGGTAATTGTGAACAGGGATTATTGATCTAGGAAAGGCCATACAATCCATAGTTGTGCAAAGACCTTCCTGTCCATACTGCCACCTGCTCAAGTAGGAGTTATGAGTCCAGAAGACTCCCCAGATTACTGGGTCTGTCTTGGGCAGTGCCACCCTGCCCAAAACCAGAAATGGCAGTTCTCCCTGGGCCAAAAAACCCTACAGCCATTTTGTCTTGCCAGGGTTCAGTTTCACTTCTTATCTAGCACTTAATGGCCTCCAGGCATTGTGAGAAGAAGCTCATGGCATCACTTAACTCATCATGGTCTGAGAAATACAGCTGGATGTCAACAAGACAGTAGTGGGTTTCACTTACCTTTGCTACCGGTTTGGAACTGTGAGTGCACCTGTGTGGGCTCTTGCTTCACGCGTGCGTGGCGCTTCTGTGCATGCACAAAGCGTCCGTGATGATATCCGGGTGGGTAGGCGGAACCTCCCGCTACCACTGCTACTGGTTCACCTGAACTGGGTTGAACTGGTAGAAACCCACCACTGCAGAGGCGTGGAATAAAAATTATAAATTGACTAGAGCTGCATCATATAAGGAGAATCACTATAAAATGCTCCATAGATGGTACTTAGCGCCTGCTAGACTATCGAAGATGTTCCCTAACTTGTCCCCAAATTGTTGGAAATGTGGCCACGGTCAGGGCACCTTCTTTCACATGTGGTGGACGTGCCCCGAAGCGAAAAAATATTGGACCAAAATTGGGAGATGGGTACAAGAAATAATTAGAGAAGAAGTAGAGTTGATACCGGAACTATTTCTCCTGGGAATAGTGAAGAAGAGACTTGGAAAAATAAAGACCCACTTAATGATTCATATAACTACAGCTGCTAGGTTGGCCTATGCCCAATACTGGAAGGAAAAAACCCTGCCACCAGAAGAACTTATACTTAGGAAGGTATTAGAGTGTGCAGAGATGAGCAAATTAACCTATGAAATAAATAATGATGAAAACTCAGATTACTATACTGTGTGGGAAAGGTGGTACGAATGGATGAACGAAAAAACAAAACAAAAACAGGAGTTAAAGATGTATTAAATAAATAATAACAAATGGTAAAAGGGACACCAAGTAACTTTATGTATATATGTATAAACACTGCGTATCCGATGTAAATAGAAATGAAAATTTTTTGTATCTATAAAAAATCAATAAAGTATATTTAAAAAAAAAAAAAGAAACCCACCACTGCAACAAGACTTTGGTGATAGCTTAGCCTTGGTGGCAAATGATCTCATTCGATGGCTTCATATATATCTTAGCAGAAGCAAAGAAAGTACCAAGCCCTGTGGGACTCTGTAAAGCAAGGGATGAAAGCTGGACTGTCACTTGCTTTATCAAAATGAATTAGTAGGTATTTATAAAGTCTAATTATGGGCATTTTTTTTTGGTTTCCTGACAACTGAGCAATATTTGGCTCTAGACTTCCATGCTGATAACACAAATAGAGAAATGTGGGAAACCATATCATTTACATTATCTGAGAGAAGAAAGCATAGGCGTTCATTCAGATTAACAAAATTTTGGAGGTTGTTAAATTCCAGCATGATTCTTACTCACGTGTCTTTGTACAAAGATAGTCTAGCGATAGCTTGTGTGACATATTCACCTACTGTTTTACAGATAAGATTGAACTAGAGATCAGCTTGATAATCATGCTAAAAGTAGATATTTTAACAACTCTGAAGTCAGCAAAACCATTCCTCTGGAAATATGTATTCTTCCATTTAATACATAGATTTCTCATTTTTTGCCTTAACAAGATAGCATTCCCTGGAATATCTAAATAAAGCATATTATGATGTGATAGAGTTCTCAAAAGCTCAAAATGCCAATATTATGAGTAGTATTATATACCAGTAGAGTGGCATGAACTATTTAATTAAGATAAAATCAGATTGTTCAGTTCTTGTCTTGGTTCCATCCACAAAAAGATCAAGTATATCTTCATCTCCTTAACTTGATGACTATATAACTGGTATTAATAAGATAACTTTCACATGTCAACTTCCATAATTGGAATTTAGATGAACATTGAACATTTTCCATGTCATAATCAAGCCTTCTAACAAATGGCTTACAAGGAAATAATTCCAATTTGCTTGTTAGAATGATAAGTTTTAAAAATCAGATTTAAGTCTGGAATCATCAAGATTTAAAACTAAACTTATGATTTTGGTCAAATCTTGGGCCATTTCGCTTCATTTGGACTACTGGAAGGTAGAGCTCAACATTTATTGATTGATTGATTGATTGATTGATTGATTGATTTTCTATACCGCCCTTCTCCCGAAGAATCAGGATGGTGAACAGAATAGGATTTCATATACATATAATATATTATATATTTTATATATATGTGTGTGTGTGTGTGTGTAGGTCTTTGGTTATTCGGGTCTTCTCCCGCGTTCGAGCTCCTGAAAGCACGAAGCCGAGAACACCAGCCTGAAGATGACGAATGAGACTTCGTCGAAATGTCGCCAAGATACTTCCAACTCTACGCAGAAGACCTGAATAACCAAAGACCTACATACAAACACCCGCGAAAACCTCAGAAAACATATATATGTGTATCTTTCTTTATGCCAGGGATTTTCCTACGTATATTAAGATGTTTCATGGCCTAATTTTCAGTGAAATCTCAATTCACCAGCTTTTAGGCCTTTTTAAATATTACAGCAGCTATATGCTATCTGTTTGAGTTATATATATATATATATATAATAAACAGTAATAAATTGAGTCAACTTAGTGTATCTGCTAAGACCTTGGCATAGAATTTATATGTTTATGCTAGCCCTGCTTGTTGAAACAGAAAGGTCTTCAGGGCACGTCGGAAAGTGCGAAGATCTGGGATTATTTGTATTCCAGGGTGTATTTTGTTCTAAAGAGTAGGTGCTCCCACAGAGAAGGTTCTCTCCCTTGGACATAGTTTTAATGATGGTACTATGAGTAGGCCTACTCTGTGAGAGCGTATTGGTTGGTGGGAGATTATCGGTTGCAGCAGGTGGTCTCGTAAGTACTCAGGTCCTAAGCCATGGAGCACTTTAAAGGTAAGAACTAACACCTTGAAGCGCACTCGGAAGGCCACCGGAAGCCAGTGCAGCTCGCATAGAAGAGGTGTTACATGTGAGCGCCAAGTTGCTCCCATAATTACTCGCGCGGCTGCATTCTGGACCAGTTGGAGCTTCCGGGTGCACTTCAAGGGGAGCCCCATGTAGAGAGCATGCAGTAGTCAAGTCGGGAAATGACGAGGGCTTGAGTGACTGTGCGTAATGAGTCCCGGTCTAGAAAGGGAAGCAATTGGCGAATCAGGCGAACCTGATAGAAAGCTCCTCTGGCCATGGCTATTATATGATCTTCTAAAGACAGTCATGCATCCAGGAGGATGCCTAAATTGCGAGCTTTCTCTGCGGGGGTCAGTGACTCATCCCCAGTAGTTAGTGATGGGACTAACTGGCTGTACCGGGATGCCGGCAGCCACAGCCACTTGGTCTTGGAAGGGTTGAGTCAAAGCCTGTTTCTCCCCATCCAGACCCGTACGGCCTCAAGGCACCGGGACATCACTTCAAGGGCATCATTGGGATGGTTTCCCTTCAAGAAGGAATTAATATTTTTCCAGTTTCTTTTTCAGAGATTCACTAACAGTGCTGCCTTATGTAATATGGCAAGGGTGTGTGTGCATGTGTGTAAATGTATATTGATTGCAAGGCTTCCTTGTAAAATAGTCATAGACACACATAACACATTCTCAGGAAATCCTGTAGTCTAATTTATTTGTTCTGTGACTGACTGGCTTCTGATGCACTATCAGAGTGAATGAGATGCATAACCAAATTATGACTTACAAGATAGCTTCCTGACAAGATTATTAAATATTGACTGTTTAAATGTTGCTGTTTCCCAATCAATTGGTATTGCAGAAACTGGAAATAACAAATCTGAAAAGGGTCTTAAGCGAATCTGGTTTGTATGTACATATTATGCCCTGCTATTCTAAATGCTACTCAGTTTTTTTAAAAAATTTGATTTATATGCCGCCCTTCTCCGGAGACTCGGGGCGGCTTACAATGCGTTAAGCAATGCGTTAAGCAATATTTATACAAAGTCAGCTTATTGCCCCCACAAACTGGGTCCTCAATTTACCTACCTTAGAAAGGATGGAAGGCTGAGTCGACCTTGAGCTTGGCTAGGATTGAACTTGCAGAAATTGCAGGCAACTGGATGTTAATTGCTGCCTTTAGTAGGAAGCATTAGCCCCCTACGCTACTCAGACTCTTTTTTTGTGTGTCCAGTGTGGGAACCATGGAGCACATTATTTGCCAAAGAAAGCTCTTCTTTTACTCCACGAAAAGCAGTTTTCCGATTGTCTTTTTAAAAGTTGCTTGCATCATGCCAAAAAAAAGGTTAAGAGAAAAATGGCATCCGTTCCTTCATACTGTGCTAAAAATTTTGGCAAGGTATGCAACCATCACATTTGGATGTGAAATAAACTTACATTATTCTAGTGCTCTGCTTTTGAAGTCACAAATTAAGACTTTAACATCTTCATTAAAATGAAAAGAAAAAAATAACTAAACTGGGTCACAAAGAGAACACTCTTCTTCTGTTTAATAAGACTATCTGAGAACAAAAGCTTGAATGTGTTCTGGAATAAGAGTAGTGGCGCCTTTGCAACAATGAATTATTCTAATTGCAATCTATTATGCTTTGGTCAGATTCCAAATTAAATAGATGCCCAATTCTGGACATTGCACTTTAAGGAGTAACAGCCAAAACTCCATGCTTCTGTGATTTTACTGATAATTGTGCCCCAAAGTAAGGGCACAAATAACCCCAAAGTATTATTGTGTTCCTCCATGATGATAGAGGCTGCCTCTGTCTCTTTTCAAATATGTGCTGTGCTATGTTTGTAAATCCAATTTTGAATTGCCCGAGACTCAACCCCAAATGGGTACAAGAATTTGCAGAGCCTTTTAAAATGTGCGATATTGGGCAAATGCAGGGGTGAAATGCTACCGGTTCAGACAGGTTTGGCTGAACCGGTAGCGGTGGTGGCGCATGGTTTGGAGAACCGGTAGCGGCAACAACGCGAGGCTCCATCCACCCTCCCAGATGTTGTTACTGTAACCTGTTTTTGACTCTCTGCACATGTGCAGAAGGCTTTTGCATGCACAGATGGTCCAAGTGCGCACGCAACACAAGCAAGGGAAATGAGTGCATGTGCACAGAGTGCGCATTTCCGAAACGGTAGAGAAGGTAAGTAGATTTCACCCCTGGGCACATGACTTTTGGTAACACTATATGGATAATAAACAAGAGTCAGAATTTTCAACTCTGAAAGGCTGAGATTCATCCGTATTTTTTTAAAAAAAAGGTGGAGAAAGGATATTTCTGTGCCCTGATCCATAGCCAGCTGTTAAAAAGAACTGAAAGATGCACAAATTCCAGAGTATTTTTATTTTCTCTGAACTAACTTTATGTACTCAATGCTGTTAAATTGACTTGTCTATGGAGATCCTCAGTCATCTAGAATTATCTTGCACTTTCCTTGTTTTTTCTTGAATTATCTTCAATTCTGTTTTTTCTGGATTATCTTGCACTTTCTTTGTTTTTTCTTGAAGACATTTTGCTTCTCATTCAAGAAGCTTCTTCTGTTCAGAAATGAAGAAGCTTCATGGATGCAAAGCAAAATATTTTCAAAGAAAAACAGTTGCCTTTTGAAAAGCACCTTTAGGACATCAAACTGCTTTCTTAATAATATGATACATGCAAAATAAAATTATTGGAAAATGGTTGTAATGTAAAATAACTTGGATGTTTATAGTTAACGTAACTGTACAATCTGTAATGATTTACTCAAATTAGCACATTTTAAAGTAAGTTCTTGTGAAATATTTAGAATTTTTTTTAATGTGCACTTGGTTTGCATTCTATTCTGCTTGGTCCAACGATAACTTGGAAACCCTGAAAAATAATTGGAATAAGAGCTAAAGGAAAATCATTGTAAGCTCAGAGTCTGCTAAGACTTGGCTATAGAGAGTGTTTTCTGGGTTTAGACAAAAAATAGGAGAGGCTATAACTTTTAAATGTATGCAGAACAATTATACATCTTAGACAACTTCTGACTCAAGTGTTTTTTAGATCAAACTCTTCAATTCCATAAATTGTCTAGGACCATGATGGCGAACCTATGGCAAGCATGCCAGAGGGGGCACACAGCGTCCTTTTTGTGGGCATGTGAGCCATCACCCCAGTTCAGCTCTGTTGTGCATGCACACATGCCTCCTGCCAGCCAACTGGTCTTCAGGTCTCTGCCGTGCATGTACGAGGGGCAGGGTGCGTGCAGGGGGCTGCATGCGTATGCGGGGGTGCACACATGCATGGGGGCAGGGCTCATGTGCGCACATTGTATTTTGGGGGTTTGGGTGCACGCGCATTCATGCATGCTTGCTCGCGCTTTGGGCACTTGGTCCGGAAAAGGTTAGCCATCCCTGGTCCAGGAGATCAACCACTTTCTTGTGTTATTGAATTATTTCATTCATCCTGGCTATTTAGAGAGAACTAAAGGAATCCTGAGTTAAATTTCTAACAGAAAAACTGAAGTTTCATTTTTAATAGAGCAGATTAGGAAAATTTAATCACTATTTTAGGGAGAAAGGGAATACTATAGAGTATATTAGCTATCCTATGTCACCCTGAGCAGGTCAAGTACAGGAGAGGAATCATATTAATTTTTGTATTCCTAACTTATAAAAAACAAACATCCAGATTTCAAAACATAAGATGAGAGCTTAGAATAACAAAACTTGTTCTACCTGTTTGGCAATGACCAACCTACATCATCTTTGAAGTTCTCCCAAAAAAGATACTTGGTGAGTGCTTCACGACTAAGATTTGACCATCCTCTATTTAACAAGAATGTACCAGATGGAATCAAAGATTCATTTCATCTATATTTCATCTGTTTTAAGGTCTTCTTAAGAAGTTCACAAACAAAATCTTGTGATAACTTCGTGGGGATTCTGTGCCGCTGACATTGTGCACCAAGTTGTTCCAGTTCTTCTAATCTAATTAATCTAATCCAGAAGCTCCATAATCCATAAATTTGTATTAAGAGCAAGTCATTCCAAGAATATTCATAAGGATGATAGTATGCATGACATAATACATTAAATAAATACACCTATAAGTCTCAAATATGTAGCTCGTTACACCTCATTATGAATTATTCTCTCAATCTTACTGTTTGCTAACAACTCTTCGAGGTTGCAAAAGTAGGAAATTCTGTAGTAATTTCTGCATTGCATGATTGGGCTGGATGTCAATCTCTTCTGACAAAAAAGACTCACATGGTAATCACTCATCCTACAAGAGGGCTATAAATTGTCCAACTTGTTGCTCTGAGGTTGTCTCACTTACATGGAAAACCTCCTGGTAATCTTATGTTTACTAATTTGGTTACTAATTGCACGATGTCAATATTTTATTGGAATGTTAGAGAGCTTCCTGAATAATTGTCTAAAGTCAATAATTGGGTACACAGGGACCAGTAAAATCAAAACAAGTCCAGACAAGATAGGTGGTATTTTTGGTATGTACAGTACAGATATATCTCAGAAATATTGTGGGTTCAGTTCACACCATCAGAAATATTGTAGCTCAGTTCAGACCATTTGATAAAGCAAATATCACAATAAACAAATCATACTGTATTTAGTTTCCTAGTGCATACAGTACAGTATATGCTGTACTGTAATCTATTATGTGTGCAATAGAAACATACCGTTTTCCGGCGTATAAGACGACTGGGCGTATAAGACGACCCTCCTCAGAGCCATTTAAGGCTCGTCAGAGCCTTATGGGCTGGTCTGCCTGGTTACAGGAGAATGAGACCCGGCGTATAAGATGACCCCCGACTTTTGAGAAGATTTTTGTGTATTAGAAAGTAGTCTTATACAGTAGTCTTAAAACTCCCAATTAATAATTCAAAAAATGCTACTCATCTTCTGAATCTTCTGCAAATTAATAGTCTTTTCCTGATAGTTGTTGTTCAGTCACTAAGTCGGGTCCAACTCTTCATGACCCCATGGACCATAGCATGCCAGCCCCCTCCCCCTCCTCCATTCTCTCCCTCAAGCTTATGCCCACTGCAAAGATGACACTATCTAACCATCTCATCCCCTCTGCTGTCCCTTTCTCCGTTTGCCATCAATCTTTTTCAACATCAGATTTTTTCCCAGTGAATCCTTTTCGTTAGCCAAAGTATTTGATCTTAAGCTTCAGTATCTGCCCTTCCAAATTTTTGCTGGTAGAGGCTCTGTTTTAAAAACAACAACGCAGTATCTTTGAAGCACCTGTGTTTGTACTGAATCCATTAAATATCCAAGTATGTGTATACCAAAAGATAAATCAGTGGTGGCATGTAATATAAATAAAATATAGAGGTTTCTTCAGATATCACTAGATGGATGGCATTAAACTTTACACTTTCGAAAAAGATTGAATGCTCTCAAAATGAATGTATTTATTTATTTTATTGAATTTCTATACTGCCTTCTCCCGAAGGACTCAGGGCGGTGCACAGCCACATTAAAATAACCAAGTATACAAAATTTAAAATCAATTAAAACCAATTAAAATAATTTGGCTCCCTAAATTTAAAACCCAAGGATTTAAAACACCTAGTCCGAATTCTGATCACGTTAGTCCAGCTTGTTGGAAAAGTAGGGTCTTAAAGGCATGGCGGAAGGTACGCAGGTCGGGGATCATGCATATCCCTGGGGGCAGTTCATTCCAAAGGACGGGTGCCCCCACAGAGAAGGCTCTCCTTCTGGGGGTCATAAGTCGACATTGCTTGGCTGACGGCACCCTGAGGAGCCCCTCTCTGTGGGAGCGTATTGGTCAGTGGGAGGCCGTCATTGGCAGAAGGCAGTCTCGTAGATATCTGGGTCCTAAGTCATGGAGCGCTTTAAAGGTGGTGACCAACATCTTGAATCGCATCTAGAAGGCCACTGGGAGCCAGTGCAGCTTGCGCAGGAGAGGTGCCATATGGTGCGACAGGTCGCTCCCATAATCACCCGTGTGGCCGCATTCTGGACCAATTGGAGCCTCCGAGTGCTCTTCAAGGGGAGCCCCATGTAGAGAGCCTTACTGTAGTCCAAATGGGAAGTGACGAGGGCGTGGGTGACTGTGCACAATGCGTTCTGGTCCAGAAAGGGACGCAACTGGTGGATCAGGTGAATCTGATAAAAAGCCCCCCTGGCCACAGCTGTCATATGTTCTTCTAAAGACAGCCGTGAATCCAGGAGGGACACCCAGATTGCGAGCCCTCTCTGAGGGAGCCAAAGTCTCACCCCCAATAGCCAGCAATGGAACCAGTGATGGAACCAGCTGGCTATACCGGGAAGCCGGAAGCCACAGCCACTCTGTCTTGGAAGGGTTGAGCTTGAGTCTGTTTCTTCCCATCCAGAATGAAGAAATGAAAAAAGGGGGAAAAGGAGACAGAGGATATAAAGTGAGGGAAGAAGGAAAATGAAATAAGACAAGAAACAAAAAGCAATATTTTCTGATTTTTTTAGGGGTGCAGTAAGATGCCTATTAAAATTATAGTGGCAACTTTCTGCTTATACCTAATAGTAATTACTAGCGGTTTCTATAGCAGTAACTGATGTAATTGTCAAAACTGAAAGTCAAAATTTCCTATTTTTCTCTTTTTCATGTGGAAAGTCCAGAAACAGAAAACTATTTACATTCTTGTCCCTAATTAGTGCACTCAACTTCATCATCTCCTCCAGCCCACTATCTTTTCAACCCATTCCTCGGTTGTGGAAGTTAATGTTTTTTTCTATTTCTAGGTATATAGAATTCTTGCAGCCATCAACATATATAAAAACTAATTCTCCACTATTTCTTTATCTAATAGTCCTAGAAGAACAGTTTCCGGTTTCCACTGTAAGCCCATGTTTAAAATCTTCTGAATTAAATCATGAATCTGTTCCCTATATTTCTTTGCCTTATCACAAGTCTACCTCATTTGATAAAAAGCATCCTCCTTACACTTGCATTTACAACAGATGTTCAAAACACCCTGATACATCTTCAATAATTATCTGACTATGAGTACATTATTTTATAAAATCTTTAAGAATATAGTTCAACATGAATTTTGTACTTTAGTTCATATATTTTCCCATTGCTCTAGCATTATATTATAATCAAAAAAATTTCCACATTGAATCATAGTGGTTCACTTTTCAGGTTCACCTGTAGGACCTTTTTAAAAATACTATCTATAGAATGATGATCTTTAGTACAAAGTATAATTTCAAATTCATTTTTAGCACCTTGTAAACCACAATATATTTTTATCCAAAGTAAATCTTTCAGTTGTACATAGATAAACCTGTATTTATGATACAGGTTTATCTATGTTTATCTACCTTCTAGCTCTAAGTATTATTTTGATTTGAGAATGGATTCATCTTGAATAAAGGATATTATTTCATTATAAATTTACCAACTGGAGCTCACTATCATTTCCTTTAAAAAAAAAGCTTCTTGAGGTAACACCCAGAGATATTATAGAAAAAAAGTCTTTGTATTAAATCCAAGCATTAAATGCCTACATACTCCACACGCCTAACAAAATGATTCTTAAAATCCAAAGTTCATATTAACTTAGCATACCATAGATAGGTGTAACATCCAAACATCAGTTCGCGAGCTTCCAAATCCAATTTTTATACTTCAGGGTTATCCACTCCTTTAGCCAAACCATATAACATCTCTCAAAATACAATTTTAAATCCAAACCACCTCGTTCTTTGATATTCTGAAACAATTTATACTTAATTCTTGGGATTTTTTTTTCCTTGCCAAATAAATTTAGAAATTTTCCATTGCTTGAATGGAGCCCCAGTCATTATTTGCAAGGTCTGAAACAAAAACAATGTCTTTGGTAGGACATCCATCCTGATTACGAAGATCTCACCCAACAGAGATTGTTGCAATTTATAATACTTTTGTAAGCCTTTCTTAGTGTCATTCCAAATGGATACGTATTTATTTTGAAACAATTTAGAGTTTGTATTTGACAATATACTCCTAGATAAGTAACCTACTTTTCCACCTTAAAACCTGACCTGTTTGTTTTTTTTTATTTTATTGAAAAAGTTTTACATTACATTTTATAATATATAAAAACCCCCCCTTCCCCCTCCCTCTCCCACCCCCCCACCCTATCCCCTTTATCCCTCCCCCCTCCCTTGACTTCCGCTATTTGACAAACATTAACCTTAACATATTCAACATTCTTTAAAGGTGAGATCCCTTTAAATAAGAAAATAACTATTAACAATTCACTAACATTACACGTATTTAAAAATCTAAAAATATAGATTAATTAGATTAAGACAATTTAGTTAATTAGACTTAATACATTCTCTTTAAAGTTTGATCTATACATCAATTATATACTCTTCACTTTAGTAATAATAATTAACCATATAACTATACCTTTCATACAATTACTTAGATATACTAACATTTGGTAACCTACTTAGTATCAAAAAGGAAAAAAAATAATTTTTTAATACATTCTCTTTAAATTTTATTCTATACATCAGTTATATACTCTTCACTTTAGTAATAATAATAAACCATATAACTATCCATACAATTACTTAAATGCATTCTAATTCTAATTCAACTGAGCACTAATTGAAACTTCTTGCTTTGGTATTTATTCTTCATATAATCTACCCATTTCCTCCATTCCTTAACAAAAACTTCATGGGTCCTTTCCTTTAGGTATGCAGAAATTTTTGCCATCTCTGCCAAATTGGACATCTTCAATATCCATTCCTCTATAGTAGGCACTTTGTCTTTCTTCCAATATTGACCTATCAGTAATCTGGCTGCAGTAATCATGTACAATATTAATCTAGTGTCAATTACTGAAAAGCCCTTAACTATTCCCAACAAGAAAAACTGAGGAGAAAACTCCAACTTCTTCTTCAAAATATTCTGCATTACCCACCAAAGTTTAATCCAAAATGGTTTCAACTTCCTACATGTCCACCAAATATGAAAATATGTTGCATCCAAACAATCACACCTCCAACATTTAGGTTGAACATTTGGATACATACGTGATAACTTTTTTGGATCTAAATGCCATCTATAAAACATTTTATAAAAATTCTCCCTCAGGTTCTGTGCTTGCGTAAATTTAACATTCTGGACCCAAATCTTTTCCCATGTTTCTAACATTACTGGTTGATCAAAATTCTGTGCCCATTTTATCATACAGTCTTTAACTAATTCCCCCTCTGAATCTCTCTCTAACAATAAATTGTACACTCGTTTAATATGCATCGGTCCTTTACATTTTATCTGAGTCACCAAATCCTCTTCATGTAGCATTAATCCAATTTTCTGATCTTCTCTCCATCTTGCTTGAAGTTGAAAGTACTGCAACCAAGTTAAATTGACTCCCTCTTCCAACAGAGTATTCCAAGACTTCAAACTCCGACTGCCCCCATCAATAAAAAGTATCTCTTTGTACAACAACCCCCTGAGTGACTTTATTTTTGGCATAATATGCCCAAGATCCAACCACAAAGGTATTTTGTAATCCAATTGAAGCTGGTGCTTCTTCCAAACTCTCAGCAAAGCATATCTTAAAATATGCCTGTTAAATACACTGTCTCTCTTGTCTTCATAAAGTAAATATGCGTGCCACCCAAATTGCAAATCATGGCCTTCTATATTCAAAATCTCTCTTTTAGTTGTTCCAATCCAATCTCCAACTTGTATCAATGCTGCTGCTTCATAATATAAACGTAGATTTGGAACTTTAAGGCCACCACGTTCACGTGCGTCTTGCATGATCTTAAATTTCACTCTTGGTTTTTTCCCACTCCAAATAAATTTATTTAAGCCTGCTTGCCAGTCCATCAGATATTTGTCATTTTTAAGCACCGGAATCATTTGAAACAGAAACAAAAATCTAGGTAGAACGTTCATCTTAACAACTGTTTGTTTTCATGGTCATGTGCAGCCATATTTTTCCTTAATATTTTTGTTTTCTGTTTTATTTATTTTAAAACCAAGCCAAAGATCCAAAATCATTCTTCATCAAATGTTGCAAAATATTTTGGTGATCTTGCAAATATAAAACTTAAATCATCCACAAAGTTTCTTAACTTATACGTCTGTTTCTTGATTTTCACACCATCATCTCGCCTGATATCTTCTATTCAAAACATGTAGGACTAAAATAAAGAGCAGTGGTGACAGGGGACGACCCTATTTGTATCTTTTTGTATCTTATATATTTTATTCAGTTCGTCATTAACTATATTACATGTGTGTTAGGATTGCAACTCAAATTAATACCTTGAATGAACTGCTCTCCCAAATCCATTTCCTCCAAAAACCTGAAGAAAAGTACAGTCAGGTCCAGAAATATTGGGACATCGACACAATTCTAACGTCTTTGGCTCTATACACCACCACAATGGAGTTGGAATGAAGCAAACACAATGTGCTTTAACTGCAGACTGTCAGCTTTAATTTGAGGGTATGTACATCCAACTCAGGTGAACAGTGTAGAACTTACAGCAGTTTGCATATGTGCCTCCCACTTCTTCAGGGACCAAAGGTAATGGGACAATTGGCTTCTCAGCTATTCCATGACCAGGTGTATGATATTCTCTCGTTACCCCAATTTCAATGTGCAGATAAAAGGCGCAGAGTTCATTTCAAATGTGCTATTTGCATTTGGAATCTTTTGCTGTCAACAAGATGAGATCCAAAGAGCTGTCACTATCAGTGAAGCAAGCCATCATTAGGCTGAAGAAACAAGACAAACCCATCAGAGAGATAGCAAGAACATTAGGCGTGACCAAAACTACTGTTTGGAACATTCTCAAAAAGAAGGAACACACCGGTGAGCTCAGCAACACCAAAAGACCTGGGAGATCACAGAAAACAACTGTGGTGGATGACCGAAGAATTCTTTCCCTGGTGAAGAAAATACCCTTCACAACAGTTGGCCAGATCAAGAACACTCTCCAGGGGGTAGGTGTATGTGTGTCAAAGTCAACAATCAAGAGAAGACTTCACCAGAGTGAATACAGAGGGTTCACCACAAGATGTAAACCATTGGTGAGCCTCAAAACAGGAAGGCCAGATTAGAGTTTGCCAAACAACATCTAACAAAGCCCTCACAGTTCTGGAATGAGATCCTATGGACAGATGAGACCAAGATCAACTTGTACCAGAGTGATGGGAACAGAAGAGTATGGAGAAGGAAAGGAACTGCTCATGATCCTAAGCATACCATCTCATCAGGGAAGCATGGTGGTGGTAATGTTATGGCGTGGGCATATATGGCTGCCAATGGAACTGGTTCTCTTGTATTTATTGATGATGTGACTGCTGACAAAAGCAGCAAGATAATTCTGAAGTGTTTCAGGCAATATTATCTGCTCACATTCAGCCAAATGCTGCAGAACTCATTGGATGGCGCTTCACAATGCAGATGGACAATGACCCAAAGCATACTGCAAAAGCAACCAAAGAGTTTTTGAAGGGACAGAAGTGGAATGTTATGCAATGGCCAAGTCAGTCACCTGACCTGAATCCCATTGAGCATGCATTTCACTTGCTGAAGACAAAACTGAAGGGAAAATGCCCCAAGAACAAGCAGGAACTGAAGACAGTTGCAGTAGAGGCCTGGCAGAGCATCACCAGGGATGAAACCCAGCGCCTGGTGATGTCTATGCGTTCCAGACTTCAGGCTGTGATTGACTGCAAAGGATTTGCAACCAAGTATTAAAAAGGGAAAGTTTGATGTATGATTATTATTCTGTCCCATTATCTTTGGTCCCTTAAGAAGTGTACATACCCTCAAATTAAAGATGACAGTCTGCAGTTAAAGCACATTGTGTTTGTTTCGTTCCAACTCCATTGTGGTGGTGTATAGAGCCAAAGATGTTAGAATTGTGTTGATGTCCCAATATTTCTGGACCTGACTGTATATCATCATGCTTATCTATTATCTTAGGATCCAAATATATAAAACTATAGTATCTGTGGAAACAAATACATCAGTCAGAAAATTATAGAATGGAATGTAATATTTGGAATAAAAAAGGCTCAACCTCTTTTCTCATGCTAAATTAAGTTTATGGGGAAGTTCAATTTTATAAACTGGGTGAAAAGATGATGATATGGAAAAATTGGATGGAAGGGATATTGAATTTGGACCAATTACTAGATGGTGAAAAATGAAATTCTAATATGCTACTCTGTGTTAAGAATCAAATATCATCATGTGACCTAATGCTAATATTTACAGTAACAACTTTTGTTAACAACATTATTTGGACCAGTAACATTCTCAGCTTCTGAGGCACTGAGATACTTAGGATAATTTGTTAAATCCTTTGAAACTAAAAAAAACCTACCCTACTTGTTGTTTTTTTGTTTTTTTTTCTGTCATAATTTTAAAAGTAATATAAGAATAAAACAATTCTGTGAAATTCAATAAAACAAAGCACAATAATAAAATGAGGTATTTTTGTAGCTTTTTAAAGATTAATTTACATTTCTAAAACTGCTAAGGTCTTCGTCATCATGGGCAAACTTTAACAAGGTCTACTACTGGATAAGAATGATCACAACCTTTAGCATCCCTCCCAGCCTATGGAAGGCTTCTTCTCTGTTTTGTGGTTACAGGAGACACATGGAGCAAAGTCAATGGCATGGCCAAAATATCTGATTGAGAAGCTTAGAGGTCTGCCCTTGGCCCATGTACTGAATTTTACTAACCACATTTCTTAAAATATTATTTTATTACTACTACTATATTGTTGTGATTTGTTCTATATTTAATGCAAATAAAGTTCCTTTAGTTCAAACTATCTTTTATTGATATATAAGATACAGATTCCCCCCCCCCCCTAGAAACACTAATCTTGCTACTAAAGCATGGATAAATTACACAGTTGGACATTGCTAATATACGGCACTACCTCATTGCATTAACAAATTCAATTAGTTCAGAATAATACTTATTTGGGATTCACTCAGATGTGAAGGGATTTTGCACATTTTTAAAAAGAAAATGAAGGTAAATAAAATGAAAATGCCTGTGTCCAATTACAGAATGCATTTTCTTTATCCTGAATAAGAATGGAGGAAAAGCTTTATTGCATCACTGGTTATTTGCCCTTCTCTCTTTTGCAATATTCTCCTTCTGCTTTTGTACTTTCCATAGAGTCACTTTTCACATGATGCGTTGATGTTGGTCATGGGCTCAGACAGCTACATCTACTCAGTAAATCTCACAATGCAGGAAAACAAAGCTAGGCTTACATTTTTGTGCAATATGTCATTCTGTGTGAAATGCCCAGCTCAATTTTATTTCAGCTTTACTTCTCACAGCAACTGAATCATTTCATTACTGCGTCATAGAAACTGCCAGTGGATATTGCAGAAGAATTTCCTTGTATCTATATTTAACCTTGGTGTCCTTATGTAAGTCTTTCACCCTCCAGGTCAAAAACAGTTCTGCAAGACGTTCTACTCATATGTCATCTTGTTTCCACCAACATTGTTCTGAACACTATTTATACCTTGCCAAACGTTTTTGCCTTTGATTCTAGCAAAATAACTCATATTTCTGCCACTGTGTACTAGAATTCAGAGGAGGACATAGGGATTAAATGCACTTAACTAAACCCTGATGCACATATAGTTTTTAACTTCAGATTTTCAAAACCAAAAAGTCTCTCAATTTAACTGCAAACTATAATGAACTGTTTTTCTGTTTTTACCTCTCATTCTTCCCTTCATAATTACTGTTTATCACTTCTCATTCTCTTAAAGAGAAGAAGAAACAAACCTAAAATGTAGATTATACCATTAAAATGTTATCCTTGTGTGAAATTGCCTTTTTGTATTTGGTCCCAGAATGCATAAGAACTGCAATAAATTCACTGGATGGATGTTTATATCCATCTCCTGGCAAATGCAGGTGGCCAGTGTTTTTCCAACCACATTGACCTATTTGCTTGTTTTTAAATTCGAAGCATTTGAAAGGTTAACCAAACAGGATTTACCTTTTGCAAAACTAATGTTGATATTTCTTCAGCCCTATCCTACTATGTGCCTGATAATTTTATCTTTAATAACACATTTGAACATATTAACTCAACCAACATTAAACTAGACATCTTCTAATTTACTGGATTGCCTCTGGATCCTGGACTAAAGAAAGCTATACATTTACAGTTTTATGATATTGAAGCTAATCTAAGGGACATGTTATATACATTTTATTGCAATTTCCCCTCATGCCAACAAGGAATAAAATGCTTTTCGAATTCTCATGGCTACCAAATTTGAGGCATCATTTTGTATTTCTCTGCTGCTGTCCCATGGTCATGCACAGTTTTGCAAGACAGATCTGGTAATCCTTCTGTAGATTAGCTTCAGTATCATCATTCAGTTTCCCTTCCTGATATGCATGATCTATATTTTCTGCAGGAATTTCATTAGATTATAATTCTTGGTCAGGATATAAATGCTGGCTTGATTTGACTTTATTTTACTTTTTGACAACATTCTATTGCCACTTATATTACATGAAACAACCCGAAGTGTCTGAAAAACAAAACACTTACATAATAAAAACACAGAAAACTTTAGCACACTATGCTATGATAATACCCTTTCAAAAATCACAGAAAATGCTGAGGTCACCTCCTATCATGCCATAGTATCTGAGGGAAACACCAGATTTTTACAGTCTTTTACTGTAAAGTAAAAGGGAGGGGGGGAGAGATGCTATTCCATTGGGTAGGCACAGCTAAGGAAAAGACTTGCTTTCTAGGTCCTTGCCAGACAACAAGATCTGGAATGAGCCAATCTTATTCAACCTGATGGGATGGGAAGATGTTCTTAGGGAGAGGTGATCCCAAAACTATATGCACCATTGCATTGCATTCTGGATCAGTTTCTGGGCAGTCTTTAGGGACAATTCTATGTAGAGTGCATTGTGGTAGGTCAAAGAAGTGACTAAGCAGGAATGACATTGAGCAAAGTCTTCTGATCCAGAAATGGGTGCAATTAGTACAGGATTAAATTTGTGCAAAAGCCCTCTTAGTCATACATGTCATCTGCTCCTTGAGCATGAGTTGCAATTCAAGAGTTGCAAATTGTTTTTCAATTCTGCCCAGGGTAGTGACATCTTATCAAGAATTAAATAGAACTTCAGTTCCCCAGATCAACTGGAACCATAACCCCAAAATTACTCAAGTCAGATGAGCACTGATGAGTTGACGACATCTAAATGGACTGGTTTTTGGAAGGGATGCCTGTACTCACAGTTGTAGAGAATGAAGAATTTTTTAAAAGCCTGGGATTAAGAAAAAATAGGGCACAGGGGTTCGTTTTTTGAAGAATCCTTCCCTAGTATCAAACCAATTGGTTTGAATTGGCATGGCTGGCACATTCAGGGTTCCATTGATTAAACAGTGCCACCTATCAGGGCCCTAAACATGACTTCTCTATAGTAGCACCTGCCCTCTGAAATAAAAACCCCCTTCATCCCCATTCAAACAGTGCTCTTATCCTGCTGGGGTTTTGAAGAGCTTTACAAAACTAGTTGTTTGCACAGATCTTTGAAGAGAATGACTGGTATCATTTTCTTTGTTTCTGTTCTTGGTTTATTTTCTTTGCCATCATTGTTCTTCTGTCTTGTGTTACTGGATTTTTTATTTGTGTGTATGCTTTCTATTGTTCTGTTCTTAAATGGTTTAACAATTCTAAGCTGCCCAGTCATTGGGAGACAGGTGGTATCTAAATTTGATAAATAATGATGATTAAGGAAAATTGATAAATGATGATGATTAAGGAAAACTTTAATCCATTGAGAAAATAGTATTTACAAATAAAACAAAAGAAAGGAAAATAGAGCTAGTGAAGGAGAGACAGTGGAAGTACAGGACGTGATACAGTGCATCACGTCCTGTACCCAAACTCAGGACGTGGTGCATGTCCTGAGTTTGGGTATAGGGGAACAGGCAGATGTTTCAAATGAAAGAAAGGGTGACAAAAAAAGGAGATTCTTGCTTTTTGCAATGGAGAGAAGAGGAAAATGAGGAGCTTCCACCAGCTTCTCCATTTTAAGAGGGTCTGCAGGGTATATTCACAAGAGTTAAGATTGCATAAGTGGGGCATCAGCAGAAATTTAATGACATTAGATAAACTTTTATTGGAGACAGAGGAGAAAATTATCAAAGCAATGTATAAATTTTTACTAGAATATAAAATGGAGGAAGAGTGTGTTAAAGAGACGATGGTGGTATGGGCAAAGTACTATATCAAATTGGAAAAATGGGGAAAAAAAGGAAATTAACTTTGGCTACATCGTACAAAGAGAATTTATATAAAATGTTCTATAGGTGACACTTACCACCAGCTAGGCTAGCCACAATGTACCAAAATGTATCATCTAAATGCTGGAAATGTGACCAAATACTGGGCACCTACTACCACATGTGGTGGACGTGTAGAAAAGCAAAAGAACACTGGCAAAGGGTTTGAATGTGGTTGGAAGAAATGACCGGACAGAGATTGGAACTCAAACCAGAACTATTCCTATTAGGAATTATAAAAGAAAATCTAAGTAAAAGGGTTAACATATTTAATACTGCATATCATAACAGCTGCCAGAATAGTTTATGCCCAACAATGGAAGAGTGAAAACAAATCTAAAGAAAAGGAAATAACCAAGAAAATACTTGTCTGTGCAGAATGTGAGAGACTGACGCTAGAACTGAGAAATAAAGGAGAGAGGAATACTATGAGATTTGGAATAGATTTTGTCAATGGTTAGACTTAAGGAATGGAAGTCAGAACGGATAAGAATAAGGATGCGTAAATTGAAACAATTACATTACAATATGTAATTGTAAGCATGTATAAGAGGTTAAGTATGTGTATATAGTTAGTAATGTATATTGAATATATAGACTTGTGTTACACTTTATATGGTGGAGAAATCGCCAAGATGGTTCCACCATGTCCAAATTTTTTTAACAATAAAGGTGGGGTTTTTTTTAAGAGTTTAGATGACAGTTGCAACAATGTGACCAGGTTTTTTTTTATGAGTATTGACTTTTTTAACCACATCCTACAGATACTCATGCTCCATTTACAGTCATTTCCAATGCTTTGCCAGGATGTTTAATTTCTCCTACTTAGCATACACACTTGGATACTGAAAGGTCTGCCCCAGGGGTGGGTTCTACTTACCTTTACTACCGGTTCGCAATGGGGCTGCGCACTCTTCTGCACAAGCACAGAAGCTTCTGAGCATGCGCAGAAATGTTTTGATGATGTCAGAGTCAGTAGGCGGAGCCTCCCACCGGTTTTACTACTGTTCTATAGAACCGGTGTGAACCAGGGGCAATTCACCACTGCTCTGCTCTCTCTCTCTGGTCTTCGTCTTATCTCTTCTCTCCTTGTTCCATTTGGTTTCCACCAATTTCTAAGCGTTTATGTTGGCTGTTTTAAGGAAGGGCAATTGTGTCTTGCTTACATTCTGTGTAACAGCCAGGGACCACCCCCTTCTTATTGAAAAACACCAGTCTGATAAAAGAGTGGAATGGCAGAGAAAGGATAGTTTATGAGAAATGAACTAAATTGTCCCCAAAATAAAACCTGATCCATTGTGGTTTTGTTGGGGCATAAGCATTTTCAAGATTCCCCTCTCTTTTCATCTAATATATAAGAAAACAAAGCTCCAGAATAGCTGATGCTTTCTATGATCCCTACAATTCTAAAAATTACACAGCACTTAGTTTGTAGAATTTAGGTCTATAAACATTTACTTTAGAGTACAATTTGATGAATTCTGTAAGATTACTTCTGTGTGGACATGTGTAGGATTGTTTCTTTGGAACACTCAGTTGCTTTTAATTAAATTATTATAAGTTTGGTAAACCCCTGCAGTTTAAGTCTTTTTTCCTGTCATTTTCCTGCCTTGTTTCACACTTGAATCTGGAAATCTTGTGGGGGTTTCTGGTGTAACTCTGCTCCTCAGCTATTCAATATGGATAACAAGCATTATCAAGATGTTTGAAGGCTTAATATATCTTTACTCTAAGGAACTGATGGTGAACCATTTCGGCACCAAGTGCTGAAAAGGGAGCGAACGTGCACGCTATGTGTGGGTGCACTTGCTCGTCTGGGCCGCAACCCGGAAGAGGAGCTGCCCAGGGGGCATGTGTGAGTCCAAAAATGAACTTGCATGTGCACCCACAAGCTAGTCTTTAGGGTTTCTGGCATGCATGCACATGTGATGATCAGCTGGTCGGTGTGCATGCTCCTGCAGGAAAACGGAAGACTAGGTCTTCCAGTTTCTGGCACTGCCTCACGCATAGCCAGCTGATTGTCTCATGCACACGCGCACCAGAAACTTGGAAGAGAAACGGGCACACATGCCATAGGTTCGCCATCATAGCTCTAGAGTGATTTTCGTCTCTTGCCTGTATTGCTTTTTTCTCTCTATTATCCAATAATTCATAAGCTCCCAGCGCTTATTTTTTAATTCTTATTTTTCTTATAAAATTGTCCTGTTTAGAAAAATTGCACTTGGGGTCTTGAGATGGATGGAATGCTGTGACAAATAAAACATACAATTCCTGCATGAGTCTAACTGAAAGATCCAAGTTTCTTCACATAAATAACTTCAGGTTTGAAAGTGAGTGAAAACATTGTGCATATAAAAAAATAGATAAGTGGGAATACTTGCTGTATAGGAGGAAACGCATGCAAGGTTGGTGATGTTTGTTTTTTTAAAATTTGATTTATATGCCGCCATTCTCTGGAGACTCAGGGCGGCTTACAATGCGTTAAGCAATAGCCTTCATACTTTTGTATATTTATACAAGTCAGCTTATTGCCCCCACAAACTGGGTCCTCAATTTACCCACCTCAGAAAGGATGGAAGGCTGAGTCAACCTTGGGCCTGGTGAGAATTGAACTCGCAGTAATTGCAGGCAGCTGGATGTTAAATGCTACCTTAGTAGGAGGCATTAGCCTCCTATGCCACTCAGGCTCCTGGTGATGTGATTCCCTTCCCAACAGATTCTTAAAGAAGTGACATATTGATCTGCTTTTATCACTGTTTTATTATTCATATGTGAATTTCATACAAGATATATCTATTTTGCTTATTTTTAATGTTGGAATCTACAAGGGATAATAAGCTCTTTAAAAAGATAATTTTGTGTTAAACACATCTGTTAAATCCATGGCTGACCCTGTAGTTAGTTTTACACATCCTTTTGACCTACTGCCACTCAGCTGGCTATAAACAAAATCTTCAAAAACACAGATGGGATCTGTGGGATGGATAAGGAAAAGTACAGAAAGTGACAAGTTGATCCGGCCAAAATCAAAACTTTTATAGTCCTCTCTACATTGTAGTTAACCATCAGAGCCAGGAGAAATATTTTTTAAAACAACAGTGATGATGTGGTTGTTCCTTGTTGAAAGATCAGCTAAAATCTCTAGCTGTGGCCAAAAGCTAGGGAAAAAAGGCTGTTCTTCAGAACAGCTGGAAAAGGGATAACACTGTGTGTGGTGCCACTTTTGCTGTATTTACTTCTATTGGAATGATGATGACAGTAACACAAATGAAGCTCTCTCTATGAGGAGTCAGCTGCATTGCAAACAGGAATCTTTGCCCATTTTTGTATCAACAACATTCCCAACCTTTCTTCCTCCACCCCATTGCATTCCAGCACCCCATCGCTTTGCATGATCTCTGCAAAAATTACACCACTCCTGTGTTCCTTCTTGGAACAAATAACAATAACTTCCTCCCTTCAAAGTGGAGTCTTGTAGCCCAGGAGCAAGACATTTCTCACCATGAACAGAAATTATTCTGCCTGAAGTATGGAAAAGAACTCCACTTTTGACTTTTCTTTTAAGTTTAGAATTGAAAGACATATACGTGTACATGCTTGATATTGTGAACAGAAGGAAATACAAGTGAGATCAATACTTTTCAGCCTCAGGGATTGAGAAACAGCGATCTAAATGGTCCTTTTATTTCCCTCCATATTTATGATTCTTTTTTGCTTTGTTTTGCTGATCTGAGGTCAGGGAGAGATTTAGAAACTGGACATTTTCAATATTTTGGGGAGAACCAGAATGTAAAGAAGGTTGTTTTCATCAAGGAATAGTCTCGGTTTCTGTAGGGTAAAAGTAATGGAGAAGAATGCATGGGAATATTTTAGAAGAGGGTCTGGATGATTGATTCTCGAATAATTAATGTTCTTCCAACAATGTGTCATAGAGCCAGTGTGGTGTAGTGGTTAAGTCATCAAACTAGAAACAGGAAGATTTTGATTTCTAGTCCCACCTTAGACACAAAACCAGCTGGATGACTTTGGACTTGCCACTTTCTCTCTGCCCTAGGAAGCAGACAATGGCAAACCACTTTTGAAAATGATGCCAAGAAAACTGTAGGGACTAGTTCAGGCAGTCATCAGGAGTACACCCATACCCATACCCACACCCACACCCACACCCACACCCACGCCCCAGTGCACCATATTGGTGCTATTCCTACCTGTACTTTCACAAATTTCATAGCTACACTTGCTTGCCTGAGCCCAATGTACCAGTGGTGGGTTGCCCCCGGTTCGCACTACCGCATTCTATAGAACTGGTAGTAAAACCGGCAGGAGACTTCGTCCACTGACTCCGATGTCATCAAAATTCTTTTGTGCATGTAGAGAAGATTGCATGCACAAGTAAAGTGAGCATGCGTGCTTAGCCCCATTACAAACCAGTAGTAAAGGTAAGTAGAACCCACCCCTGATATGTACATATACTGCATGTTCATTTGTATATGTAAACGTACATGGAACATTTAAAATCCCAAATAAATTACTTGTTACGTTATTTGCCAAGATATATTATTATGGAATGATTTCCAAATTATAATAGTAATACTCTATGCATAAGCGTTTTCCTTTCTAAACAAGTTATAATAGACTTATTCGGAAATTTTCATATTTAACTTGAATAATCCAGATTTCAGTCATGTGTGCCTTTTGTACATTGATTTTACTGCTTTTCTTCTGTTTTTTAAAAATGATATCCAAATGAATCTTATCTCTGTGCCTGTTTCTATTACTTTCCTCATCTGTTTAGAGGAACTGAACTATTTCTGCTGATAGTTTCAGGAAACGCTATGAAGCATTCCACTGGATAAGCGGCAGGCCAGGCGTGGCATAGAAAAATACCTGCCCCACCTGTGTTTGGAATTTCTTAATATATAATGATACTGTGTGTCTTTTGTTTCGTATTTTTTTCTGTTATCCAAACATTGAAATTATATAGGCCCCAACAGAAAGTGGAGGATAATAATTTAGTAAGAAATATAAAGCTTTTTCAACACAATTGCCCAGTTAATCTCTGAATCTGGCAGAAAAAACAATCTTTAATTTGGCTATTAAGCCTTTTATCTGGAGAGTAAATATTGAGTATAATTCCATCTATTTGTACCTTTGGGCATCAGTAACTGGTAACAGGGATTAACCATAGTTTTTGTCTATTTTTCCAGAATAAAAGGTGCAGTAACTTTGCATCCTATGGATCAAAGTGTCCATCTGAATATATTTAGTCATATGTATTTTGTAAGTGGATACATTTACTGTCAGGGGTGGGTTCTAAATTTGTTTACTACCAGTTCTGTGGCCTTGGCTTATTTGGTGGGCATGGCTTGATGGTCATGTGACTGTGTGGGTGTGACTTGATGGTCATGTGAGTGGGCGTGGCTTGATGGTCATGTGTCTGGAAATAGTTTGTTGGCCGTGGGACTGGGTGGGTGTAGCTGGGTGGTCATGTGACCGGGTAGGCGTGGCCAGCTTGACATCACTCATGTGATGGTTATGGTTAGGGTGCCTGGCCTCTCCTTGCCTCAAAAGCCTCAATTAGATACAATTTCCCTGTCTATTTATTTACTACTACTGAACATCCAAAATATACTATTTAATCCTATGTACATATACCATTTGTGTACATACATATTACATAGTATAGTGTATAGGCACACAAAAAGATACATTACTTACTATATATACTGTATGTGTGTGTACCCAGAGTCCATGTTCTACCACACATTTAACTATAACTTCTGTACATTTAGAACATTACACACGCCTTCAGATTTACTTCCCTAGCCTGCACATGACTGTTAGAGCCAGGAGAGATCATGGATTGAGTAAAATGTGGTGAAACTCACTTAACAACATTCTTGCTTAGCAACCAAAACTTTGGGCTCAATTCTGGTCATAAATTAAGGACTATCTCTGCCTTTCTTTACATGGCAGCCTTGTCCTAGTAAACTTCTTCTCCTTTCTTTTAGAGGCATCAAATTTTCCTCTCTGTTAGAGGCACCAATATAATCCAGTAAGGTTTCCTGCTGGAGCAGGGGGTTGGACCAGATGGCCTCTAAGGTCCCTTCCAGCCCTAGATTGCTGTCCTATTTCAAAGCATCTTCTGAAGCCACATCTAGTGCCAGGGTTTGTGTTCCTTCCTTCCTTTTCTTTCTTTCTTTCTTTCTTTCTTTCTTTCTTTCTTTCTTTCTTTCTTTCTTTCTTTCTTTCTTTCTTTCTTTCTTTCTATCTATCTATCTATCTTTCGCTCTCTCTCTCCCTCCCTCCCTCCCTCCCTCCCTCTTCCTTCCTTTTTCTCTTTCTTGTCTCCCCCCTCCTTCCTTTCTTTCTCTTTCTTTCTCTTTCTTTGTTTTTTTCTCTCTTTTTCTTTTATTCTTTCTTTTTTTCTTTCTCCCTTCCTCTTTCCTTTTCTTTCTCTTCTTTCTTTCTTTGTCTCTCCCTTCCTTCTTTTCTCTTTCTTTGTTTTTTCTGTCTTTTTTTCTTTCATTCTTTTTCCCCTCTCCCTTCCTCCTTCCTTCTTTCTTTCTCTCTTTCTCTCTCTTTCTTTCTGCCTCTCCCTTCCTTCCTTCCTTTTTCTTTCTTTGTTTTTTCTGTCTCCTTTTCTTTCATTCTCTTTTTTCCCTCCCATCCTTTCCTTCTTTCTCTTTTTTCTTTGTATCTTTCTTTTTTTCTTGTCTCTCTTCTTTCTTTTTTTTCTCTTTCTCTCATTTTCTTTGCCTCTTTTTCTCTCCCTGTCTTTCTTTCTTTCACTCTCTCTCTCCCACCATCAGTGGTGAAATCTATTTTTTTTTTAAGATTCTGTGGGTATGACTTGGTTCTGTGGGCATGGCCTGGTGGTGGTGGTGGGGTAATGTGACTGGGTGGGCATAGCCAATTTTTTTTTTTTTACTTTTAAAATCATTTTTTCTACAATACTTGAAAAAATACTTTCAAAAGGCTCTGACGATCCCAGCTGAGTTGCCTGATCACTGAGCTAAGATCGTCAGAGCTTGGATTGTGAGAAGCATTTTTTTAAAAAAAGGTTTTTTCTATTAAATGGTTCTGACGATCCAAGATGAGATCGTCAGCTGGGGTGGGGGCAAAGTGGCAGCGGCAGCAGGGAGTCCTGGAACTTCCAGGGACTTTTCCTGCGCGGGTTTTGCTGCAGGCATCAGTGGTGCAGGAGCAGTGGAGAGGCGTCCCGGAAATCCATGTGGCCAGGACCACTTGCCTGCCTTCCTCCCCCACCACCGCCTCGTTGTTTAGGGTGCTTACCTTCCACGGCTGGTCCACAGTCTGGAAGTCAAGCTGATTGTAGTTTTAGGCAGCCCCCAGCCAGCTGCAACTGCTGGAAAGGCTTCTTTGGCAGCTGCTTTCTCCAAAACATACCGGCAGAAAAAGCTGTTGCTGTTGCTGCCAAGTTCCTCACACATGTCCATCCCATTGGACTTGCAAGGCAATGGGATGTACGTGCGTGAAGAACATGGCGGCAACAAGCATGGCGGTCGGGGTAAGCAACTAGCGACCAGGAGAACCGGTTCGGGGGGGTGGCCAGCTGGCCACCATTACCGGTTCTGCGACCTTGGCCAAAATTTTGCCAATGGTTCGCACAAACCGGTGCAAACTGGGAGCAACCCACCACTGTGTGGAAATTCATTGTTTGTATTTCCGTTTTTATTTTCCTCATTCCAAGTATAATACTGCTCTTTTTTTGCTTTCATTTTTAGAAGGCTTAAACCACAATGAAAAGTAATATTGAACTACTTTTCTCTTTCGTGCATTTTGCCAATGCTTCAATGTTTTCCATATTCCAATCATCTTCTGAGCCATAAAAGCTGAGGTTGACAGGAATTATGATCCAGCATATCCACATCATGGAGCTGTTCAGACCTTAAATGTCTTACATTTGCCAGTTTGAATAGACTTGCACATCCGCTTACTCATATTCCTCTGCTCCCCGGTTAGGTAGAACTGGCCATCTTGAGCAGGGGCGTCAAACCTTATTTCATTGAAGGTCGCATTAGGGTTGTATTTAACCTTGGGGGGCCGTGTGTGTGTATGTGGCTGGGATGGGCATGGGCATGGCCAGCTCTAGGTCACTCGTCGAGGCTCAGTTTTCGGCCATGACAGCCTCCTGCAGCCCTTTGTCAGTAAAAACGGAGCTCTGTTTTCACTGGCAGAGGCACCGTGAGCTGGTCCTGTATTGTTTTCAGGGTGGCCCCATGGGTCAGATCTAAGAACCTGTAGGCCGGATCTGGCCTGCGGGCCTTGAATTTGACACCCTGATCTGGAGTTTGATAAAACTGTTGTTGCTATGGAAGGCTTTTCGCTTACTGATGGGATACAAAACATGATCCATGGTCTTTGGTTTATAGTTGTGATAATGTATGCCTCCTAATTTAAGACTTAAAATCCCAGTAAGGTGCAAACAGAATATTTTTAAAAAATACTTGTCACTGTCCTCAGTTAAACTTCTCTGAATGCTCTGTGGGAAAGGATTTATTTTTCCATCTGTTTGTTAAATGTTAAGTCCTCGCAGTTACAACTGCCTAGGAGCTGTCCGTGTTGCTACCCAATGCGGATTGGCTAAGACGCGCGCTGTTAAATTAGCGGGAAGAATTGCACTTTGTTATTGGCTGTCGCCTCAGTTGGTTGCCCTATTTAAAGGGCTGTCATGTAATTCTGCTGTTCTTGTTGTATTACACATTCTGTTAAATAAACACTAGTTCCGGTTGCCTCCGCGTACCTGCATCATTCCGAATTTAACAAGTGGCGACGAAGGTGGGATCGGAGGCAATTCCGTTGAAGTTCTGACTTATTCGGGGGTGACCAAAACCGCCCTACCCTTACAGTCGATTCTGCGTTGTGAGGTAATTCTAGAGCCTCATCATGTCAGCATTTCTGCCAGCTTTCGCTCCCTTCACGCCTGCCACCGAGACGTGGGACGCATATATAGAGCGTTTTGAATGTTTTTTGCAGGCTAACGACCTCACAGGTCTATCTAGCGCTCGGAAACGAGGATATTTCCTCAGTTCCTGTGGAAGTGAGATTTTTGGGACAGCTAGGGCCCTGGCCGCTCCCCAGCCGGTGTTCGAGGTGCCCTGGGATACCCTCCTGGCAAAACTGAAGAATCATTACTCCCCAGCTCCATCACACATTGCGCGCCGTTATGCTTTTTGGCAGCGTTCACAGGTAGAGGGGGAGTCCGTAAATGATTACATGGCCTCCCTGCGCTCCGCAGCCCTCCATTGTGAGTTCCGCGAGTTGGATGAAATGTTGTTAGATCAACTCGTGTGTGGCATTAAAGACTTGAAGTTGCAGAGGCGCCTGTTGGCACGTTCTGAGCTGACACTGCAGGTAGCTCTAGATGAAGCCCGGGCCGCCGAAATGTCCGATAAATCATCTGCGCAAATACAGAAGTTCCAAGCTGTTTCTTTGGCTGCTGGTAAACACTTGTCAGTTCATCATGAAGGGTCCGACCCCGACGGGTCCTCCGAGGAGGATGAACTAGTTGGCCGTTTGAAATCGTCTAAACGACAAAAAGCCGCTGCGGCTGCTGGCTCATCTCCAGCCGTTTGTGTGGGCTGCGGTGGCTCGCACCACAGGGCTGACTGCAGGTTTAAATCTGCTGTATGTCGCCGCTGTGGTAAGCGAGGCCACTTGTCCCGGGTCTGTCACGCCACCACACCAAATTTTTCTGCTCAAAATGATGGCCCACGTAATCGCCGCCAGTTGAGGAAGCCGGCACCCCGCCGCGATGAGTGTTTTGCTGTGTCCCGTCATCAAGATGGTTCTGATGCCTCTGTGGGCCACGCTTCCTCTTCTCCGATCTCACGTAAGATTTTCATCACTGTTCGTTTGGAAGGAGCTGCTTGCCGGATGGAGGTGGACACTGGCTCCTCTCGTTCCCTCATCGCTTGGTCTACGCTGTCTCGTCTTTTGCCTGACGTTTCTCGCCAGCGGCTTCGGCCCTGCCGAGTCACCTTGCGGGACTACCAGGGAAAGACGATTCCGACTTTGGGGGCTGGCACTTTTCATGTGTCATACGAATCTTTCTCTGGCCAGCTTCCTTTGATAGTGGTCAAAGACGACCTACCCACTCTTCTGGGTTTAGACTGGTTTGCTGCTTTAAATCTTAACGTGTCAGGGGTTCATGCCACTATTCCGGATATTTCATCCCTGTTGGCTTATGAATTTGCCGATGTGTTTGGGGGTGGTCTTGGGAAATATACAGGAACCCCTATTTCTTTTCATCTAGACCCCCAGGTGGCGCCCATTCGCCTAAAGCCGCGTCGGGTGCCCCTGGCTCTGAGGCCCCGGGTGGACAAAGAATTGGACAAGCTGATCCAGCAGGGTATCTTAGTTCCTGTAGATCATTCAAGCTGGGAGACCCCCATTGTCATCCCGCTTAAGCAGGATGGCTCTATAAGGATTTGCGGAGATTTTAAATGTACCATCAATAAGGCCCTGAGTGCCAACCCATACCCGGTGCCTGTGGTTCAGCACCTGCTCCACTCTTTGGGAAGTGGTAGGGTCTTTGCAAAGTTAGATCTCGCCCAGGCGTATCAACAGCTACCTGTTGATGAGCCCACCGCATTGGCCCAGACTGTTGTCACTCACAGAGGCGCTTTTAAGTGTACGCGCCTTCAATTCGGGGTAAGTGTCGCCCCGGGAATTTTCCAATGTATCATGGAGCGCATGCTCCAGGGCATTCCCGGGGTGGTTCCCTATTTTGACGACGTATTAGTCTCTGCCCAGGACCATTCCGACCTGCTGGCCAAATTACGTGCGGTCCTAACACGCCTGCGCCAAGCTGGGCTGCGGCTAAAGAGAGAGAAGTGTTCTATCGGGGTGCCTCAAGTCGAATTTTTGGGGTTCCTTATCGATGCAAAGGGAATTCATCCTACCCCTTCAAAAGTTGCAGCCATAAAGGAGGCTCCCACCCCGTCCTGTAAGGAGGAATTGCAAGCGTTCCTGGGGCTTCTTAATTTTTATGCCATTTTTCTGCCCCATAAAGCGACTGTAGCAGAACCCCTGCATAGGCTGCTTGATTCTAAGGCCCCTTGGAGGTGGAGCCGGGAGGCGGATTTCGCTTTCCGGGCTGTCAAAGATCTTTTGACTTCCCAGGCTGTGCTGGTCCAGTATGACCCGGGCCTTCCCGTTTGTCTGACGTGTGACGCTTCGCCCTATGGCGTCGGGGCGGTTCTGAGTCACACTTTGCCAGGGGGAGGGGAGGCCCCAATCGCTTTCTATTCCCGCACCCTTTCCTCTCCTGAACGCAACTATAGTCAATTGGATCGGGAGGCGCTTGCGCTGGTGGCTGGAATCAAGCGATTCCATGACTACCTTTATGGTCGGTTTTTTACTCTTATCACTGACCATAAACCTCTGTTAGGGCTGTTAGCGGGGGACCGGCAAACTCCCCAGATTTTGTCTCCCCGTATGTCCCGCTGGACGGAATTTCTGGCGGCCTATTCATACCGCTTAGTATACAGGCCTGGTGCGGCTATTGGACACGCTGATGCCCTTAGCCGTTGCCCCCTCCCTTCTTCTGTCCATGACCCTGCCCCCGCCTCCCCTGTGTTTTTCTTGGAAGAACTTGAGGTCCCGGTCACGGCCGCTGACATCAGGGCCGCTTCTGCTAACGATTCTGTGATTTCCAAGGTCTTGGATTGGGTTCGTAGGGGGTGGCCCCATACTCCACTTTCCCCTGAGTTTGTCCCTTTTCACCACAGGCAGCATGAGCTGTCTACTCTGCGGGGTTGTCTTTTGTGGGGGTTTAGGGTTGTTATTCCCCCCGTATTTCGCCAACGAATCTTGGCTCTCCTTCACGAAAAACATCCTGGGGTGGTTCGCATGAAGGCCCTGGGTAGGGGGTATGTTTGGTGGCCTGGGTTAGATAAAGATATTGAGCAGTGTGTGGCCACTTGCACCACGTGCCAGCAATCTAGGGCGCTTCCCCCCGCTGCGCCGCCTAGGGAATGGGAGTCCCCCAAGGCTCCATGGGCGAGGATCCATATGGACCTCGCGGGGCCCTTCATGGGTCAGGTGTTCCTTGTAATCGTGGACGCCTATTCTAAATGGGTCGAGCTTGCGCTAATGTCGTCCACCACCTCCGATGCTGTCATCAAGATTTTGGAAGGGTTATTTGCGACCCACGGCTTGCCCGACTTAGTGGTAACCGACAATGGGCCCCAGTTCGCCTCGGCGCCTTTCCGTTCGTTCTTGGCACGATTGGGAATCAGACACGCCACCACGGCCCCCTTTCATCCGGCCGCTAACGGATTAGCTGAACGGGCCGTTAGATCGGCCAAGGAAGCGCTAGGACGCATGGGCCCCGGGAATTGGCAACGCAAAATTTATCAATATTTACTAGCCCAGCACTCAACACCTTGCGCTGTCACTAAGGCAAGTCCGGCGGAGTTGCTTATGGGGCGCCGCCTACGAACTACCTTAGACAGGTTGCACCCCTCTTATGGGTTAGACACCTCCCCAGCAGCGGGACCGCGTTGCTGGACCTTTACAGTGGGGGATCGGGTATTTGTCCAAAATTTTGGAACTGGGGCTAAGTGGTTGCCGGGACATATACTGGATTTAACGGGACCCTACTCTTATAGGGTCCGAATGGATGACGGCCGATTGTGGAGACGGCATATAAATCAGTTACGTCGGAGGGTCGTTTCGCCGGCAGCCACCATAGATCCACATCCTTCACTAATAGCGGATAGATCACCAAACCGACAAATGCGCCCCACCTTCCCTGACCGGGCGTGCCCCGCAACGCCGCTTGTGCTCGAAAACTCACCTGACAGTTCCGGGTCGCAGTCAGCCGAGGAGATTCCACCCACGGTCACACCTCTTCCTTCTGACGCACCAGGAGTCACCGGTCCGCCCTCGCCGATGGCCACTCCTAGTTTAAGAAGATCGGGGCGGGTCCGTCGCAGACCGGCGTATTTGTCGGAATACGCATGCGCCATCCGGGTACAGAGGGGTGTTAAGTCCTCGCAGTTACAACTGCCTAGGAGCTGTCCGTGTTGCTACCCGATGCGGATTGGCTAAGACGCATGCTGTTAAATTAGCGGGAAGAATTGCACTTTGTTATTGGCTGTCGCCTCAGTTGGTTGCCCTATTTAAAGGGCTGTCATGTAATTCTGCTGTTCTTGTTGTATTACACATTCTGTTAAATAAACACTAGTTCCGGTTGCCTCCGCGTACCTGCATCATTCCGAATTTAACATTAAAGGACAAGAAGGTGACTTTAGGAGGCCAGCTGAATGAGGAAATATCTCTTTCTGTATCCTGAGCCACAGATTTTCACAAGTAGACATTTAGAACATCCTCTTGTGGCTAGAAAATATATTAACATGTAGGGTAAAGGATCTTCTAAGAGCATTGTAGGAAACAATGCAGTACCTTGGAAACTTGGAAGCCTATTATCAGCTAGAGCAACTCCTGCATAGTAGTAATTATACTGTTGAAATGGGTAGGCCAGGCCAAAAAGTAGGTGGCTGCATTTGGTGCCAACTATAGATTTCAAGTTTGCAATTCTTTCTGTGCATGAGATTCAGCTCTTGAGAATGGCAGTTTCTGGCTAATCTTTGCTATTATTAAAATCGATGCTGTCATTGGAGGTACAGTACAACAATTTGGATCAATAGAGTCAGGACCCAGTAAAGGCATGACTTGCTCTGTATGACATTGATCTTGATTTGATTCATAAACCCGAATATCTTGCCTATTTGAGTAATTGCCTATGCTTTATCTTTTAGATCTGAAACTTGACCGTCACCCCACTTTTGTTTTTCATTTTTCATTGTGTCATTGTTCTGAATCATATTGGTGTTGACAAAGAATCAGAAAATGTGCAGGTTAGACATTGATAATTAGATCTGAAGAAGTACTGTAAGTTTCCAAACCTTACCATAAAATGGTTTTTCCCAAAAATATCAGAATACAGGCTTTTTAAAACCAAAAGATTGGGAGAAAGGAAAATGGAAATTGTGGTTGTTTTCTTGCCTCTTGAATTCTTCTGGATGGTGTTGGCTAATTGTAGATAAGTGAAACGTTAATTTGATCTAGTATTTTACAGATTCCAAGATTTGCCCAGAAAACAAAGTTCCAGCAGTCAAGTTATAAATCATGGTAGAAAGCAATGCCTCTTGTTCTTTTATTTCAAGATGCATATTAAGTACTAAATTTGTTTCATGTTTGCCCCCTTCTGCTTTCTCTCCAGGTTTGACGGATGATGAAGATATTAAGGTGATGCTGCAGGGAACCTTTTTCTGGAAAGTCAAGTCTTATCAGCCCCAGAAACAAAGGCTGTTTCAGCTTCTTGAAGATGGGATGTCTATCTGGTTTGAGACTCGTTTTAAAAAGGCTCGCTCCAAACATATTTGTAAGTTTCAAAATATTTACAAGTGTTTTATTCTGAATTTTACTAAGTATGTTAATTCCATCTGTTTAATTTACATTCTTACGATCTAATATTTGTAATATTTCTGGGCTAACCACTAAAAAAATCATACTGTTGCTTATTCCAGAATTAAGAACTCAGACATCTTCCCATCTTTGACATTCAATGTTGATAAGCTCAATTAGTTGGAAAATTATGTTGATGAGAAAAGATGGAGATTCATTAAATTTTGCATGTAAGAAGACTATAGTGAAAGAGAGAAAAGGAACACACACACAAACACACACACCCTATCTAATTATGTATCAAGTATTATAGGTTTCCTTCTGATCTACAGCTTCAGAATTTCCACCATTGTGGGATAAGATGTTAGCATAGCGCTGTAGTGTTTGTTTATTCTAGATGCTTATTGGAGGCTACAATCAGTATCTGTGACAAGACAGAAAAATATTATTTTTTTTAAAAAAAAATCCTGGCTTTGTCTTTGACAGTATTCATTCCTCACAGGTAATCACAGCTAAATTTTGCCTTTTGTGGGATTAATGTAATTCAATATAAACCTGTCATCAGATCATCAAATCATTGTAATTCAAGTTTTTCTTGTTTGTATGCACCAATAGTCATTTTCAGCTTCCCATTTAAGTCAGATATGAAATGTTTATTCAAATCTGAAAAAGCTTGAAAGCAGAGCAAAATTACTTTTATATCCTTTTGCAAAAGATTAATTGTTTTCAGTAAATATAGAATATCACACAGACTTTGTTATACAGAGTAAAACATTTCAAAAATCATATCACATTTTAGTTAACCAGATCCCACAGAAACCAATAACAGCAACCATCTCAACTTTAATTAATTTCACATGGGTTATATTTCTCAACATTTCCTCCTTTTATTGTTGTAGTTTTTAGTTGTGAGTTTGGAATCCATTTTGTATGAAGACAATGAAAACAAGCAAACAATTACACCAGATTCAAAGAAAAGGTTTAACTGTAAGAAATAGTGCTCATTACATTTGAATATGTCACTGTTGTTCTTTTTCCAAAGACAGATTGTCCGTTCACAGTTAAATAATATGTCCATTATTTTTCTTAATACTTATAACTATATCAATATTAATTAAATAATGAAGCCTTTTACTTCTGATCCTCTCCTCAGGAAAAGAGTTGTAGCGATGGACAAAATTTGCATCAATTTAATTTCTAACTGCTACACTATTAATTGGGCAGTAATTAAATAAGGTTATAGGTGATACTGAACTGTATCAAAAATTCAGAATTTATGTAATAGTGTATAAGGAGTTAAATGTTTGTTTTACTTCAATTTCTGCCATACGAGAATTGAAATCTTTGATTAAAGTATTCACATTCCACCTATGAACTCTGAAATGGACCCTATTTTTCCATGTGGTCAGAGTTATTTTATTCATCGGTCTATTATATAATGGATATGATTTATGCTGTTGCATTCTTGTTCTATTTTAGTTCTTTGTTTCTGACTTACCTTTTTACCTATACTGAAAACAATTAAAATATTTCAAAAAAAGAAAAAAAGAGGAGAGGGAGGACAGGAATAGGTGGTCAATTATATAAAAAAAAGAATTATGACTGAGGACTTCCCAATTCATGGCTTAGTTTGTTAATTTGTAAAAGTAGGTCTTCCCATTCACAAACAAGAAATACTTGTACTCTCCTGACTCCCGTATGAGTTACTCATGGTTGATTCCTCTGAGAACAGGGTGTGAGGTAGGAAGGCATGGGTTTATTTGTTTTCTTTGGACATTTTTTTAAAGTTGATAGGGATAGCACTGCCTTGCCAGAATGCGTTTTGAAAGCTAACTACTTTACTAGGACAGGGTGAGGCAAGGGAAAATTGCATGAAGATTAAATATGTTGAATTGTGGCTTGACTGCTAAATATAAGAGCTTGGGTGTAGACTTGCTTGGGCATGTGACACTGAACTTGCCTGTGATAACTGTCAATCAGGTGCTCTTGCTATCCATCTCTGTCAGGGGGTAACTCACTAGCCTAGGCATATAGTCTTCTCATGAGGAGCAACTGTCTAGGACGCAAATGGAGGTCACACAATCTCTTCTTTGTCCAGAAAGACGAGGGCCAGCCAGAATTTACCATCTGGCTGTTAATCTCTGCTGCAACGCCATTCCCAATCTCTCAAAGATGTCAGCCGTAGATCCTCATTTAGAAACAAAATTACTGGGATTTCTGAAAAGATTTTAATTGCTTGTAGGGTAACATAATAAAATCTTGGAAAGTCATAAAAGCAATTTTCAAGATGAATTTATTTCTGATATAATTAAGATGGAATTAGTTTCAAATGTTTCTTCCTCTCCTGAACTAAACCATGTTTTCTATAATAGAGCAACTTCCTCTAATAACAATTTTCTTCTTTCTGTCATGTTCATAATATCTATTAGACATCCAGTCACAGCTATTCAAACCCACCCTCCCTACCTTCCTTTACATAAAATATTGAGATTGCCTTACATTAATTATTGAAAAATTTGGTATTTCAGATTCCATTTCTTGTTTCATCTTTTCCCAAAATTTTTTGTCTTCTACTGTCCAAACTATAAGAATTTCTAAACTAACATTAGGAAGCCAGTGTAAATGGGCCTCTTGTATATATGTATATTGTTATTTTTATATGAATGAATAAACATTCTGTGAATGTGTCAATTTTAAATATGTTAAAAATAGATCAATACAGGTAGAACAAACTTACAATAGTTTGTTTAATGGCTGTTCAAAATTAGAGTGGCACTGAAAAAAGTGACTTATAACTGTTTCTCACAAGATCGTTGCAGTATTCCCATGGTCACGTGATCAAAATTCAACTGATTCATATTTACGATGGTTGCAATGTCCCAGGGTCATGTGATTATCTTTTGTGACCATCTGAAAAAGTCCATGGGAAAGCCAGATTCACTTAAAAACAATGTTACTCATTTAACAATTGCAGTGATTCACTTAACTACTGTGACAAGAAAGGTAGTAAAAAGTCACTTAATAAATGTCTCACTTAGCAACAGAAATTCTGGGCTCAATTGTGGTCATAAGTCGAGGAGTACCTGAATAAACCATATAAACAAAAGCTCTGCTATAATTTTTAAAAGTGGAAAGGGGGTCCTGAGAGCAAGAAGTTCAAGAAACATTATTTGAGATAGCCTAATAGAGAAGAGGTAGTACGTTTCCTTGGCTGATCAAGTCAGTAGTTCTCTCCTAAATTGGAGCCTTTTTCTCTTGTGCACTGCTTGGAGAGTCTAAGCATGGGTTCAATTTGTCTGATTGGCCAGAGACTGAGTTGCAAATTTTTTGGCCACACCTCCTTCTCCCGGGTGAGCCTCAGTTTTTTCAACTCAGTCGGCCTAGAGAGACTTATCTTGAGTTGGTTCTTCAATTGATTAATTCTAATTTGGAAAATTGGATAAATTAAAGAAAAAAGCATCATAGAACCTTTATTCCGGATAATTTTTTTCTTATGAGTTTTTGATAGACTCTTGGGTAGGTAATAAAGAAAACTACCTTTTATCACAGCCAAACACTGCTTCCTCTATTTTGGCCCCATCTTCTATCTGCTGCTCTGGAATGATGGGAGTTGGAATTCAGTATGGTTGAGAGACATCAGATCAGGAAGGATTAATTGGCACTAATGACACCCATTCTCAGAAACTGGCTTCTCCAGCCCTATGGTGAAATAATTGAGTTGAATCTTGAGTCTTTTGCCTGCTCATTCTTTGCTCTACTATTTGCCTATTTATCATATGTATATATAGTTCATCCCATGGTGTGAGGCAGCTATAGTTTTCCCTGCTTTCTTATGGCAAATGAAAACATTTTCACTGAAAGTGGTAGGTATTTTTAATTGTTATCTCTCTCAATGAATGACTCCCTTTGATGCCTTGTCTTTCAGTCTCCATCCTCCATGTTGAAAGTATACGTGAAGGTTACCAATCTGAGGGGCTTCGGAAATTTGGTGGTTCTTTTGCAGAAGAGCAGTGCTTCACTATAGTCTTCAGGGGGAAACGGAAAAACCTGGATCTGGCTGCTCGGACTGGGACTGAAGCCCAGCAGTGGGTGAGGGGACTTACAAAACTGATGGTCAGATGTGAAGCCATGAGCCAGCAAGAAAAGCTTGAGCAATATCCTTTCTTTCTATATCGGCAAAGTCTTAGAAGTGTGGTAGATATTATTCTCCTTTAAATCTGTGGCATAGAGAAAGGAAATTTTTGTTAAATCAATACAAAACCTTCCTTTCTCTTTTTAAAATCTCCGCTTGTGTTAGGTACTAGACATCTGAGTTTTAAAAATACATACAGTACCATATTTGAAATGGGATTTGGAGCCACATTTGGTTTCATGGGTTGCTGTGCACGGATGATCCACAAAAGAAGCAAATAGAATTAGGGAGCATCTTATTCCTATTATCTTGTAGCATCCTCCATGGCAGGGGAGTGCTGTTATATCATTATACTGTATGTAAGGCAATGACCACAGAGTAAAAAGTTGAATTATGCCTCAAAGACCAAAATGCATCAGCAAAGGAATTCTATGGCAGTGATGTTGCTGGGGTGTAACCATTCTCTGTTTGAAAACCCTTACCTAACAAAGGAGAATCTATTGGCTTTAGAAGCAGCAATTTATTTTTTCTGAAATAGGTTATATAGCCAGGTTTATAGGTTATATAAATTTTTATTTTCTTACCACTTGAATTTGATAAAGACATGTTAATCATATGTCTAAGAATTACCGTAGATAGAAATTGCTCATTCAAATATTTGTGGATAGCTGATAACTTTGTACCCTGTCTTCTGCATTTAAAATATTCCCTAACACTCCTTCCCTTTTTCAGGAGTTTGTATTAAGGCTCATCTTCACAATTTTCTTGAATTAACTATGTAAGACAGAAAGAGAGTGAATTTAAATTTTAAGGCAGATGCTTCCCAGTTTTTTACATTGTCCTTACATTAGGCCCTACCTGGATCCATGGCATCTTACACGAAGCCGACAAGAACAAAGACAATAAGATGAGTTTCAAAGAGATCAAAAACATGTTGCGAATAGTAAACATAGATATGAATGACATCTATGCCTATCAGCTCTTTAAGGTATTTGTATTGTTTTCTGTCTTGTCTTCTGGGTTCACAAAAGTGTCTGTTCAAAAGTCTCATGACAACTCATGTAGATGAGAGAGAGAAGTGTTGTCTCTCTATTCAGTGATTTTATGTTCTTCTTTAATGCAACTTTTGATAATAAATAATATAGAACATGGGTCCCAAGCCATAATACTTACTATATTTCATTCTGAAACAAGTAGTTTGTAATGTTCTTCGTAATTTCATGTATTTGTCTGTTGCTGCAGTCTAAACAATGTATGTTATGCAGATGTGCTTTGTTTTTCATTACCTGTTTTAATTGCAGTGTAAAGGGGGGGAAACTAGGTAGCTCTTAGTGTAGCTTAGTCTTTTCCAAACTGTTATGCTTTAGACATATTGAGACTGCAATGTATCTAAAGCATATCTAAAGCACATCAGTTTGGGAAATCCTGGGAATTCCTGGCAGCTGTTTTAGCTCAGAAATTGGGGGATTATGGTATCAGTACACCTGAAAGTTGCCAGGCTGGAAAAGTCTGAAAGTTGCCCTTTCTCATGTTAGACATTCAGTTGCTAATCAGGTGCCTCTGATACAGTTTTCTTTGCAGTTCATACAGTTTTCATTGCATTCATATATTCCTCTGTCTCTCTTTTACCAGGAGTGTGACAAATCAAACAATGACCGCTTGGAAGACTATGAGATTGAGGAGTTTTGTACAAAATTAATGAAACGGCCTGAGCTGGAGGACATCTTCCACCAATATTCAGGCGAGGACTGTGTGCTTTCTGCTGAGGAACTGCAGGAATTTTTGCATGACCAGGGTGAAGAAACAAGCTTGCAACAAGCTAAGCATATCATTCAGACATACGAGCTCAATGAGAAAGGTATGAATGTGTTATGTGTATCTCAACAATATGATAGTAAATTTTTCTGCAAGCCAGTTACAATATTTTGTCCTCCAGACACTATTGTTTGTTATGGTGCTATATTGCAAGAACATCCAGAAAGAGTGGGCTACTTAGGTATCCCAGCTGATCAGGAACCTGATACACAGGTTGTACAAACGTCATTATTTTTGTGGAACAAGCCACAAAGTTTTCTTCCTGTTCCCACTTCTGGAGAGGTAGTCAATCCAATACTGACAGACTTGTAACAAATACAGTACAGGGACTTCTAGGATTGGGAGTATTGCAGAAAAAAATGATTTGTTTGGTTTTAGTAACTGAATTCCTTTGATTTTTTTAAAATATGTACTGTATGGACTAACAAAGAGAGGAAACAGTGCAGGTCAAATACAGGAAATGACCTTATAAAATACTTCTGGCAGAAATGGCTAAATTGACTGTTTTGACCTAAAGAAAAGAATATAAGTACTTTTGTTTCTACATGGAAACTGCTTTTGGATTTTGTGCTTGAGGTGGAAAAAAAATTAAACTTTGATTTTTGGGTTTTATTGATTTAGGTTGATTTGTTTTTATAGAAATGGCTAGTTTATACTATTACGGAAAAGTAAAAAGTTGAGCTTCGATGTTAATGCATTATTTTACTGCAACAGAAGGAGTCAAGAGTTAATGCCTTTTTTTCCTTCCCCCCCTCTTCCTCACTTTTCTTTCCCCTTCTCCCCACACCTTGTCCTAGCATTTGCTTTTGTATTTTTGTATTTTATTCTACAATTTAATAAAATGTTATAATTATTTATTTTTAAATGTAAAATAGTCCAGATTTTATCAGCAATCTAGATTTATTAAAAGAAACTTGATGTGGTATTTAATATATTTTATCATACTGGCAGATCAAAATAAGTTACGGCAAGACTGCCTTGCGCTTTCTGTATCGCAGAGACAATGTTGGTGCTGGTGTAGCAGTCTGGCCTAAACGGCATTCTTGCTACCATTTATGTAAACACTCTTAGATAAATTCAGCCTGTAGCACCTTCAACTATTAAAGATTCAACCAATCTTTAATATTTTGTTTATAAGTTAAATTCATTTTATTAGATAATAAAATTAGCAATAAAGTTAAGTTACTCTCAGCAATATAACAGTAGAGTCTTCTATGAGCTGAGCTTGTCTACTTGTAACTACATGTATTTTCCTTTGAGTTACTGCCACTGTCACCTTCTGAGATTTTTGTTTTTTGAAATGTATCCCAGTGTAGTTTATAGCCCTGGAATTTTCTGGTTGTCTTATCAGAAATATGTTTCAGTATTAAGAATCAGAAATACTTATCAGCACTGAACCTGTTTATTTCTTCATTTTTAGTCCAATTAGAGTCCCGCTACTACCCTAGGTGACAAAACAAATGAGTTGAGCCAGATATAAACTCACATATAAAATGCAGCTGTTCGCTCAGGTACTTCCTCTTTATTCTTAGAAAATTCTAGACACCTTTGGAATAGAGAAGCAAAGAAGTCACCTTTGCCCAGCTCCTTAACTCAGTCCTAAAGCTTCAAGGTCCCAGTTTGTATAACATGCATGGTTTATTGGATGATTTATTTGCATAATTGCTTTTCTCCTGAACTTTGCTTGGTATAACAATAAATCAAGCAAGTTCAGTTTTGCTAGCAGTATACAATCAGTGCCCATATGAACGTACAGAAGAGATTGCAATACTTAGTAAGAAATGTAAGAGATAAGGAGCGTCATCTTGTAAAAATATCGAACAATCTTTCAGATGGCCCTAGATCTCATATTTAACCCCCAACTTTTCTTGAGAAAGTGACTTTATTCCTCATTGGTATTTTGTTCTGTATTCTTCAAGTCAATCCAAAGCATATTAAAACTGGATGTGTACATAGCCAAATTCTGTCTTCTATACAAGGAAAAGTGCAGGAGCCTGATTC
Source organism: Coluber constrictor foxii (assembly GCA_038048745.1). NCBI lineage: Eukaryota > Metazoa > Chordata > Lepidosauria > Squamata > Colubridae > Coluber > Coluber constrictor. The sequence continues at coordinate 82,597,868 of CM075961.1, forward strand.
ATTCTTCCTGCATTTGTTCATCCTCTCTCTCTCTCTCTCTCTCTCTCTCTCTCTCTCTCTCTCTTTTATACACACACGCACACACACACACACACACAGAGAGAGAGAGAGAGAGAGAGAGAGAGAGAGAGAGAGAGAGAGAGAGAGAGAGAGAGAGAGAAACTATATATTCAAAGCCATTCTATGGCTACTGTTGTGGCCAAAATATCTGGTGGCCAGGTCTTTTACAATCAGAACAACAACAATTTTTATGACATTTTAATTAACTTTTAACTTTTGGTTCATTTGCAGCCCTGTCAAAAATACATATGTAACTGCGGCCATGGGAGATGCATTTTTGGAACTTATTTTATTTTTTCCATGTCTAATTTTAATTGTGATTCAATGTCCAGGGTTGCAATTATGGTAGGATACACAAAAATGAATGTTTGTATTATGGACAATACATTATTACAAGCTCCTATTCTTTCCTTGGTTTCCTTCTTCTATTTTGTTTTAGAATTTCTCTTTTTTACTTTGAACTCTCTGTATCATGATTTTGTTAAAGATACTTATTTCTACTTCTCTCTCCTAGAATTTTTTCCTACTATTCTGTCTTGCATTCCCAAGTGCCTCTCTGATTTTTCCAATGGATAATTTATTGAAATATACGTTCTTTGAGGACAAATTTTTAATATCCTTCCAAGCCCTCCTCTCTTTGTGATATATTTTCACAATGGCACTTCCTGCACCAGTTTTTTTGACCCTGCCTGAATCTTTCTTTGGGGCTCTGTCCTTTGACCTTAACATTTCAGTCTACTACCAGAGACTGATGCTTTAACTGATGCTTTAACTTTCAAAACATTACAAAAATAGTTTTCACTGTTTCTACAGCAGCCATAAATATCTTTGCTTAAACTAATATTTCTCAATCTCAGAAACGTTGAGCTGTGTGGAGTTTAACTCCCAAAATTCTTAAAAATACTAAAGTTGAGATACATTGGTCTTGACCAGGGGTGTCAAACTCGATTTCATTGAGGGCCACATCAGGGTTGTGTTTGGCCTAAAGTGGGCATGGCCAGGGTGGGCGTGGCCAGCTCGATGTCACTTGTGTCAGGGGCACCTGTGGTAGAATCCAGCACATGGGCCTTAAGTTTGACAGCCCTGGTCTAGACCATCCTCACATTTATGCCCGTGCAGCATTCTTAACAACCATGTCACTCATTTCACAACTGCTTCTCTTCACCATGGTGATAAGATAGGGCAAAAAACGTAAGTGTGAGGACAGTTGTAAGTTTGAGAACTGGTCAGAAGTGTGAGGACCAGTCAAAAATAACTTTTTCAACTCTCTGAGTAGTCCATATGTACAAAAGGACTACCCAGAGGTCTGAAAAAGGTGATTTCTGACAGGTCCTCGCACTTTTGACCAGTCTTTGCACTTATGACTGGTCATCATTTATGCCCATTGCAGCATTCTTAACAACGGTGTCACTCATTTCACAACTGCTTCTCTTCACCATGGTGACAAGATAGGGCAAAAACATAAAATGTGAGGACAGTTGTAAGTTCGAGGATTGGTCAAAAGTGCAAAGACCAGTCAAAAATAACTTTTTCAGCTCTCTGAGTAGTCCATATGCATAAAAGGATACAGCAATAGAGAGGGATGAAGGAAGGGAACGGAAATTAGAGTAGGAGTGAGGGTAAGAGCGGGAGGAAGAGAGGAGGAGAAGGAGAAAGGAAGAGAAAGTAGGGAGGAGAAGAAGAGGGAGGGAAGAGAAAGTAAGAAGGAAAGAAAAGAGAGAGGTGGTAGGTTTGAGGAGAAAAATTTGCTGGAAATGTGGTAAGGAAGTCGGCACCTTCTATCATATATGGTGGTCCTGCCAGATACCAAAAAAGTTCTGGTCCAAAATTTGGGATTGGTTGAGGGAGATAATTGAAGAAGAAATAGACCTAGCCCCTGAAATCTTTCTTTTGGGTATAATTAGGGAGAGGATGGCCAAAGAAAAAATTCAACTTATAATTCACATAACCACGGCAGCCAGATTAGTATACGCAAAAACATGGAAGGACAATACTTCCCCTTTGGAGGAAAATGTAATAAATAAGATTCTAGAGTGCGTGGAAATGTCCAACTTAACAAATGAGCTAAATAACGGTGAAAAATCTAAACACTATGTTGTATGGGGTAGATGGTACAATTGGCTTTATAATAGGAATAAAACCTGAGAGTAGGTATGTTTGTATTTATGTATCTGTAGTGGGAAATACATCTGTGGTATATTTTGTAAATATGGACAGACACTGCGCTTCCGACAATATTAGAAATTTGTTGTATTTTGTCTTTTTTCTATAAAACTAATAAAGTATATTTAAAAAAAAAAGGAAGAAAGCCAACCCCAAACAAATATAAAGATATTAAGATAAAGAATGAATTGTTAAACTTTAAAGAATAAAAGAGGACAAATATGAATAAATAGCAATAATTAGAAACACACATACAAACATACAATGTATTTTCTTTGAACACAGTATTTGGCCGGTTCACAAATTTAAACAGTGTTTAGTCATTTCAATTAAATTTACAATTTCTATATTTCCTTTTTGCCATATTTATTCCTCATCTATTTTTTTAAAAAACCAATATTACCCTTCATCCTCATCTCTAATCTTAATCAAATTCAATTTTTCCCTTCTGTTCTATATTATACCCCTTCTCATTGTCATCTATTTTTATATCCATCCTCACATTGGTTAATTATGTAATATTACAGTTGTTTAATACAAATTCAACATTTTAATATAAATCAATTAGTTATATATCTTTTTTGTATATTAATCAGTATGAGCATGAATATTCCAATTATTTCCATGCAATCTAATTTCTTACAAATCAATTAATTATATTTACCAATAATAATAAATCAAATAATCTCCCCATATGTTCCTCCAAACCACAACTTAACTGTTTCTGCTTTCAACACAATATAAAATTAATAGTATCTCAATTATTACAATTCCCTAGTTAAATAGAGCTTTTTTTCTTTTGTATTTTAAAATCTTGAACTCTCCTCTTTTGCCCTAAATTTCCCATTGTTTGCAGTTTTGCACCTACCTTTTTTGGTGTGGAAAAAGAAAAAGCAATCTCTCTCTGCCTCATTTTGTCACGTTGCAACAAAGACCCTGCTTTACTTTCAGTTTCCTTTTTCAGCTAGGGGGAAAAAAACTGCTCCAGCTCTCTTTGCCGCTACAGAGCCCTAAGCAAAACAGCTGAGAGCAAATCAGCTGGGAGTCGGGACGCCAAGCTAATCAACTTGTGGTAATTAACCTATGCTGAAGCCGAAAGGGGCTGGTTTTTTTCTATTTTTGCAGGCACCAGTCTACTCATTTATTTTCTATTAACACTGATCAGCTGTAGGGCGGCCCTTTGAAGCCCCATGGCAAGAGTTTAAACAGTTTTTTCCCCTCTAACCATCAGCTGGGACTCAGGAGGCAGCAATAGATTGGGAGTGGGCGGGGTAAGCAAACAGCGACAGGGCCGGGAACCGGTTTGGGGGCGTAGTCAGCCAAACTTATTACCGGTTCTCTGAACTATTAAATTTTTTTACTACCGGTTCTTGCGATCTGGTGTGAACCGGGAGCAACCCACCTCTGAGTTGTTCCCAACAAGGGGAGGTGGTCTGGAGGATGCTCAGAGTTTTGGGCTTTGCCTAATCGGACTAGTTAATATTCCCTTCTCCTTTTTAAAAAAGTTTTATTTTCTTTTAATACAAACATTTGAGTATTCATTAAACAGTGTGTCGTCTGGGTACAATTTTTTTTGTGTCATAACAGATAAAGCTTACTACCATATTCATTATTTGTATCTACTCTTATTTTAATACTAATATATAATATTTAACTTATCTATTATTGTGTCTTATTTAACTTTATAATTTCTTACTTTCATATTTATTGTCTAACCATTGATAAAATAAATCCCATATATTATGGTAATCAGATTCTTCCTTTTCTTTAATTGCAAGTGTTAATCTGTTCATTTCTGCACATTCTAATATTTTCTTAATCAGATATTCCCTTCTCCTGAGGAATTATGCAGATATCTGCTCTCAGTCCTCTTTTAACTGGTGATATGATTTAGAGATTGGCAACAGATGCAGTAGGCCCAGCAGTTGAGTAGAGGCAGGTGCGGGAGAGCCAATTCCGACACGCTGTTGGGTCTTCTGTTTCATTGTAGCAGCAGCCTGAGCAACACCCAAATGCCAGGTCTGGCGGAGCGCAAACCATGGTTGCCGCCTGCTCCAGAGCCACAAGGCTAGCTGTGGAACAGAGGGGCCCTCAGTTGCGAGGTTGCCTGGTGCCACAGACAGGGCTAGGGCTGGCAAAAATGTGCTGGAAACATACGCAGGCACCCAGAGAGAAAGAACGAGAGACAGCTGACCCTTGCTGGCTCAGCTGATCCATGGGCCGTGATTAAGGGGTGCTCGCTGCCTCCTGCACCTCAAAAAAAAAAAAAAGAAAGGAAGGAAGGAAGGAAGGAAGGAAGGAAGGAAGGAAGGAAGGAAAGAAAGAAAGAAAGAAAGAAAGAAAGAAAGAAAGAAAGAAAGAAAGAAAGAAAGAAAGAAAGAAAGAAAGAAAAAAGGAAAGAAAAAGACCTCCCCGAGAATAAGCCCAAGTTCTTATTTTCAAGGCTAAAAGATAATAAGACCCAGTCTTATTTTCAGGGAACCATGGTAGATATTATGGTATCTTCTTCCTTCAGAACAAGATCCATGAGAGGATGATGTCACTTTTTTAAAAAAGTGGACTCTTTGATGGTTTCATCACAGTATTAAAACATAGTACTTTATCATATAACCAATCCAATTGTTTAAAAGATTAAACTAAAAACAAAACAACAACAGTAAAAGCCATTGAGAATGGAAAAAGTTAGAAGCGCACATTCACTCACAAAAATTTATCATGATTTTTTGGTCCTTCATTTTTCCTTACTCTTCAAAAAGTAAACTGAGGAAGAAAAAAAATGAGGTGACATCACATTATGTATTTTGTTCATTGCAGGGAGAGGGAAAGAATGAGATGCAGGTATTTGGAATTTATATAATAGTACGTTATGAAATGTATCTGGTCAACCTATTTCATGGATTGTAGTCAAACCTGCTTCACCAACTGTCTCTGTTCCACAGCCAGGCAACACAATCTCATGATGCTGGATGGTTTCACAATGTTCTTACTATCTTCAGCGGGAAACATCCTCAACCAGGCCCATGCTGGGATCTATCAGGATATGAACCAGCCTTTATGCCATTACTTCATCTCTTCCTCCCATAATACCTACCTAACAGACAATCAGATTGGAGGGGCCAGTAGTACTGAGGCATATGTTCGGTAAGAAGTTTTAATGACCCGGCTGTGACCAGCTATAGCCACTGTGGGTCAAATTGAAGAATCTGATAGAAAGGGAGGTAGCAGAGTAGGTATTGTTCTCAGAAACCCACAAAAGTCTAATTGAAAACAAGTCAGAATGTCAGATATTTGGGGACAGAGCTAGGGATGAAGATCCTATCATATCTTGAGAATTAGTGAGCATCTGGGTGAGCAACGGATTAGGAGTGGATAACCGGTTAATGGGAATAGGTATAGTTTGAACAGAACAAGATGAATAAGGCCAAAGCAAGATGACAGAAAGGAACAATTATTGTTCCTGGAGAGGGATTGTCCTTTCCATCTGTTTATTCACTTTTTTAGTATCAGGTGGCTTCATTAATTAGGTAGCATGTAAACTTATTATTCACATTCATATGATAAAAATTATCCTCAACTGTCCTTAAATGAATGGTTTAGTGGCCATTTTGAACAGGATATAGTGAAGAGCAGATACGGTCAGCAGATATTATTTGCAGTTCTTGTGAATTGAAGGAAGTAAGCAAGAACTCTCTGGGAATTCTGGTATTAGATCCAAGCATTTGACTCCTTGTAAAAGCCAGAGAAGATATCGAATTTGGCCAGTTCAACAGGAGAATCAGATTACATATTAGTAGCCATTGGACATAAAGTCCAGTGGCTGACATAATGTATAACGCAAAAATTAAACCATTTGTTTTACATCACCTGCCCAGTCTGACTACATTTCCTGAGTTTGATCTTCATTTGTCTGATCTGGAATATTATCTTTGTTTTATGAATATTACATAAAATGATTATACTACAACTTCTATATTAATTAGTTTGATTATGCTACCCAGCATAGCCTATTGCTTTTTCTAGACCATCTTATATCTATTTATATAATTTTAGATGTGGGTGTTTCCTGAATTTCAATAGTGCATATAGTTTCACATATTCTAGATTTGCTTCAGAAGCTTTAGAGAAGCATCACATACAAAACTGAGCATCTTGAGTGCCCGAATGAAAACAATAAATTCTACTATCTTTTACCACTATCCATTCCCAGTTGCATTTCTGAAATGTAAAATCTATTTCTTTATCCTTTTTTCCCACCCATTGACAGCGCATTAATGAAAGGGTGCCGTTGCGTGGAGCTGGACTGCTGGGAAGGGTCTAATGGAGAGCCCATTATCTATCATGGCCATACTCTTACCTCCAAGATCCTCTTCCGGGATGTAATTGAAAGCATCCGGGACCATGCCTTCAAGGTAGACTAAACTACAATACACAAAAGTTTTATACTTGAAACCTTCTTTCTTACTACAATCTTAACGACAGGCGCAAAAAGCCAGAACCACACATAAAAAGGCCCAAGTGGATAATTTATTGTTGATCACCTATATTACAGGAATCTTAACTGACTTTCCTTGGGAAGTGGCAGATATAGACCTAGAGTTTGATCTCAGGAGTTTCCTTTCCTAACCAATCCTAAATTGGAATGTCTCTTTATTACCCCAGAGGAGCTCTCTTTACCCTGCTCTTTTAGCCAGTGATCCCACCACATTTAATTATATCATTCATATCCAGCATTATTGATTAAAGCAATAATTGAAGTAAAAAACATTTTTTATTTATATATGATATCGCCTAGATATTTTATTAAAAGAAGCATTATTTGTTGTGTGAAACAAGAAGGGTTTTCAGTACAGGCTTCCCAGCACTCCTTATCAAGTAGCATTATATTGCTCATATATTTGCAATGCAACATTCACAATACTCCCTGTATTGTTTATGCCCCAGAATTAATTTTTTAAAAATATTAAAGATTTTTTGAAAGCTTATGAGATCTTTGGGATGCCAAAATCTTAAAAGATCTGAGGCATTTAAAAAATGTTGAAAATTTGCACGCATTTTAATGTATCTAATAGAAATAGTCTCTAGTTTCTTTTCATTCTCATTTCCTAATAAATTATCGAGATGTTTTCAAAATAAAACTGTGCTTTAGAACCATCCAGAATAGAAACACTACTCCTAAGATGGTGCTTTGTCATTTGCTATCTTAGTAAGTTATATAATTTAACATCGTATATTCTTCTAACCTAATTGTACAACTGTTGATTGATACATGATAAATTTGCATAAGGTAGGATGGGTGTTTCATGTACCCTCCACCCAAAATTTTTAGGGCCTTAAAAATCAATGCAACAACAGAATTGTTGTGAAATGTTCTGAATGTGTGGGTCAAAAAGGCATCTGGGGAACAATTCTTAATTATGTAAATATCATAACATATTTACTTTGATGCATAATAGCAGTAGCTCTTAGACTTACAGTCAGGTCCAGAGATATTGGGACATTGACACAATTCTAATGTCTTTGGCTCTATACACCACCACAATGGAGTTGGAATGAAGCAAACACAATGTGTTTTAACTGCAGCTTTAATTTGAGGGTATGTACATCCAACTCAGGTGAACAGTGTAGAACTTACAGCAGTTTGCATATGTGCCTCCCACTTCTTAAGGGACCAAAGGTAATGGGACAATTGGCTTCTCAGCTATTCCATGGCCAGGTGTATGATATTCTCTCGTTACCCCAATTTCAATGTGCAGATAAAAGGCCCAGAGTTCATTTCAAATGTGCTATTTGCATTTGGAATCTTTTGCTGTCAACAAGATGAGATCCAAAGAACTGTCACTATCAGTGAAGCAAGCCATCATTAGGCTGAAGAAACAAGACAAACCCATCAGAGAGATAGCAAGAACATTAGGCGTGACCAAAACTACTGTTTGGAACATTCTCAAAAAGAAGGAACACATCAGTGAACTCAGCAACACCAAAAGACCTGGGAGATCACAGAAAACAACTGTGGTGGATGACCGAAGAATTTTTTCCCTGGTGAAGAAAATACCCTTCACAACAGTTGGCCAGATCAAGAACACTCGCCAGGGGGTAGGTGTATGTGTGTCAAAGTCAACAATCAAGAGAAGACTTCACCAGAATGAATACAGAGGGTGCACCACAAGATGTAAACCATTGGTGAGCCTCAAAAACAGGAAGGTCAGATTAGAGTTTGCCAAACAACATCTAACAAAGCCTTCACAGTTCTGGAATGAGATCCTATGGACAGATGAGACCAAGATCAATTTGTACCAGAGTGATGGGAACAGAAGAGTATGGAGAAGGAAAGGAACTGCTCATGATCCTAAGCATACCATCTCATCAGGGAAGCATGGTGGTGGTAGTGTTATGGCGTGGGCATGTATGGCTGCCAGTGGAACTGGTTCTCTTGTATTTATTGATGATGTGACTGCTGACAAAAGCAGCAGGATGAATTCTGAAGTGTTTCGGGCAATATTATCTGCTCAGATTCAGCCAAATGCTGCAGAACTCATTGGATGGCGCTTCACAATGCAGATGGACAATGACCCAAAGCATACTGCAAAAGCAACCAAAGAGTTTTTGAAGGGACAGAAGTGGAATGTTATGCAATGGCCAAGTCAGTCACCTGACCTGAATCCCATTGAGCATGCATTTCACTTGCTGAAGACAAAGCTGAAGGGAAAATGCCCCAAGAACAAGCAGGAACTGAAGACAGTTGCAGTAGAGGCCTGGCAGAGCATCACCAGGGATGAAACCCAGCGTCTGGTGATGTCTATGTGTTCCAGACTTCAGGCTGTGATTGACTGCAAAGGATTTGCAACCAAGTATTAAAAAGGGAAAGTTTGATTTATGATTATTATTCTGTCCCATTATCTTTGGTCCCTTAACAAGTGGGAGGCACATATGCAAACTGCTATAAGTCCTACACCGTTCATCTGAGTTGGATGTACATAACCTCAAATTAAAGATGACAGTCTGCAGTTAAAGCACATTGTGTTTGTTTCGTTCCAACTCCATTGTGGTGGTGTATAGAGCCAAAGATGTTAGAATTGTGTTGATATCTCAATATTTCTGGACCTGACTGTATATATTGCTTCATGGTGCTTTACAGCACTCTCTAAGTGGTTTACAGAGTTAATATATTGCCCCCAACAATTTGAGTCCTCATTTTACCGAACTTGGAAGGATGGGTGGCCGAGTCAACCTTTCTCTTAGCAAATAGCAGAATTAACCTGCTATACTGCATTCTAACCACTGCACCACCACAGCCCAACACAAATAAAATATTTAGAAAATGTACTGATTTATTCTTCTGGAGTAGCACCTATCTTGTTCAGCACATTGCATGTGCTGCAATGTGCTGGCAAAAAGATTTATATATACAAATATGCTTGGTTGTCATCATATATTTTCATAGATAATATCAGTTTCAATAGCTCCATGGTTTTGTTTTCCCCCTGTTGAGACATAATGAAGAAATGTTTATGTAATGTTATTTGCATTTTATATAGCTTTTAAAACCATAGATCCGCAACCCACATGAAAGAAAGGCAGATCTATACAAAGCTATATCCAAAAGTTGTCTCTGGACTAACAGGAAAAAAAAGTTGCTATGAACAATAGTCAAAAAGGCTGCTATAGAGAAATGATACTTTATAATCGTACTTTATGTCCCTAGCACTCTTCCTATCCTGTGATTCTTTCTTTGGAAAACCACTGTGGCCTGGAGCAGCAGTCTATAATGGCCCATCACCTGAAAACTATTCTAGGGGACATGCTGTTGATCAAGCCACTGGATGGAGACCTGTCCAAACAACTGCCATCACCAGAGGTAATATAACTAATTATATAATGAAAATATATTTTTTCATTATATAATTGGCCAGCATTGCATAGGTGGGTGATCAACGTCTTTCTTAGTAATCTACAAGCTATGCAAATCCCACTGAAAATCATGAAGGGAATTTGATTTGATGAATAGAATCTTTCCAGGCTTCAGAGCAAGAAGCATGAATTCAACAAATCAACATTGCTTTGTTGCCATTGTCCGATTTGAATTTGTATAGTATCACCAACCCAGGAATTTGAGGGCTTAAGAATTGCACTTTACCAGCTTCTGCCATTTGCAGTAGCTGCAATGTTTTAAACGATTATTTTTTGGAGTTTTTTGTTCTTTTTTTTTTGCGTGTGTATTCAAAATGATTTTTTATGTTCTTGACTGTCTTATAATAGCACACTTGAAATAGTGTTTTATGGTGGGATTATATAATAAATAAACAACGGTTTGGTCTAGTGGTTAAGGCACCAGCCTAGAAAAATAGGAGAGTGTGAATTTAGCAGGATGACTTTGAGCCAATAAGCCCAACTCAGCTCACAAGGTTTGTTGCTGTGGGGAAAATAGGAGGAGGAAGTTGTGTTGAATAGTTGAACAGTTGTTTGCTGCCTTGAGTTATTTGTAAAAATAATAAAAGTGGGATACAAATAAATAAATAAATACTTTATTTTTCATGCCATATTGGTACTTCACAAAAATCTTGAAGTTTGCCAAATTAAATGAACAATAAGAGCACTGCGAGCTATACTTTTGCTGATTTAGGGGTGTAGGAAATTACAATCCCCCGTCTCAGCTAATTAAGATTATTAGGAAGGATTTATTGTAGAGCTAAGTTTATTGATTTTTCTTTCCCAAACCTTACAGCAATTGAAGGGGAAGATATTAGTGAAGGGGAAAAAGCTATCAGAGAACAAGACTGATCCAAGAGTTTACTTGATCTCCAATCGTGAGGAAGAAATGCAGGAGGAAGAAGACCAGAGGGTGAGGTTTAGATCCATGTTTCTGAAGGGGTGATTAAGAGAGTATTAGGGAAACCTCTAAGGTGGACACTCTGTAACAGCAAACCAAGACAATTGAGTGTCAAGAATGCAGCTGAAGTAGTGCTGCTGAAAAAACGGTGCAAGTAGAGTTTTCTGCGTTCTAAGACAAACTTATCAGATGGAGCAAACTTTAAACTTATCTCAACTTCTTTGTTTATATCCAACAGTTATCTGAATTTGTGTAGCCTAGATATTGTCGTGTAGCCAAATGTGTCAAAAACAGAGTGATCAAAAAGAGTGATCATTTTAGGGAAGCTTAACAACACCCCCCCTCAAAAAAATCCATGCTTCGTAAGATCTAAGATCACTGTCTTCTTGCATTTGCTATTTTTATGCTACTGAGAAAGAAGAGGGAGGCTACAAAAGTACTGAATATTTTTAGTGGACATTTGCAAACATCTTCTTCCACCTGCCCCACCTCCCCCAAATAACCCAGTAAAGATCAAGCATGATTTATGGCCAGAGAGTGATAAGGAATGGAAAATTCAAAATTGGGTGGGATAGAAAGGAATCAGGTTGGAGTTCTTAACAGAGCATTGCAAATGTTAAGGATATTGTTGTTGTGTAACAACTAGCAGAGTAAAGTGCACAGAGAAACGTTGCTGAGAGCAATGAGATAGGAGATACGTGCAAACTGGTGTTATCAAAAGCTTTCTTTATAGTGGAAAATAAACAATCTCGTAGTCTTCTAAACAGTCCAAGTCTTTACCGGTTAAATCCAAAAAGCTTCTTACCAAACAAACAGTAGTTGGTTCACTCTGGTTCACAAACCCCGGATGGTAGCAGATCCACCCACACACGCACGCGATGATAGCACAATGGCATCTTATCATAATCTGAATACATTACAGTACCCTTCTTAAATACATTGTTAAATTACAACTAATTATACCATGACTCAGCATTACAGCATGATGCAGCATTAAAACTTAAAGTCACAGAACACATATATTGCCTGGACAATCTGTTAGGCTCAAATCATATCCTAACAGCAACCACTTAGACATTTCATTCTTGTTGCTTTGGAAGAGTTTATGTCATCAAATGAGGTGGAAACTGGGGTCTTCTGCTGTCAGAAGCTTCCTTTTAAAAGTGTCAGAGCAGAATATAAATAGGGTGGTCAGCTGTGAGCCAAAAGAACCATCATCATCTAAGGTTAAACAACCTCTGTGTATTTTCTTTTAGACATTTAAAGTATTCTTAGGAGTTTGCTGTAATTCAAAGGTCCTTGTTTTCTTAAAATAGAGAAAATAGTAATCAACTTTCTTTTGGGCAAAGTCTACATTAAATATTTCAAATTGGGGACTAGCAAAGTGCAACAGTTCCTATGATTCTTAGGAGCGTTTGTATGTATAGTATAATATGTACCTATGATGGGTAAACTTTTTAAAAAGAATGTATATTTACAATATTGAGCTGACTGTTGACTGGCACAAATCAATCTTCCTTTCATACAATGCCTAGTTTTTTTTTAAAAAATGTAATGCTGAAGATGTGACTGAATAAAGAGCAAAAAGGATTATTAGACAAGTAGATCGAGAATAAATCTAATAAGAAACTATTAAATTATGATAGCTGCATGGAAACAAGATCAGATGTTGAAGTTCTGTTAATAAAATGTCCTGGGAACAAAACCTGAGGAGACAGTAATGCCTTCATGCCTTTTAGTTGTCTTCCAGAAGCATCTAGTTGGCCATTGTAGAAAGGAAGTGAGATCCTGGATTATTAGTAAAATCCAATAAAATTGCTCACGTTTTCTTAAACTCTTCCTTTAGAAAATACAGCTAAATGTATTTTGTACACACAAAGATCTTCTAATTTCTGTTTCTGCCTCTTTCTTCAGTTTACATCTTCTCTCCAGGAAATCAGACCTTTGCAGGTGAGTATTCTTTCCTTCTTGGAAGAGATCCCAACATGGTTGGTAAGTGTGACGAGCAATCAAGCAACGTAGTTGTTAGATCGGCGCAAGACAATAGACGAGAGTCATTAGTGAATTCAGTACCTTTTTATTTCCAGCAAAATGTGACTGTGCTCTGCCGGCTGGGCTGCCAGAGCTTGCCTTTTTAAGGAGCTCCAGGCAGACCAGCTGGCCAATGACAGCAGGTTAAATCTCCCACAATCATGACAGCCAATCAGCGGTGAGCATGAAAACTTATGTAGATTCTAGCCAATCCGTACATAACACCTCTCCCCTCCTAGAATGAACAGTGTCCGATCCCCTGCCTTCGTATGTGACATAGTCCTCTAGGTAGGTGGGGCGCGCCGGCTTTCTACTGGACCTGCGCAGTTCACTTGTCCCCGGAATCTTGGCTGCAGCAGTCGAGTCTGGTGTTCTTCCGGCTGCTTGGGAAGAAGCTCCTTGCCCTGTGAGTTGAGTTCCGGCCTGGTTCCTTTGGCTTCCGCAACCCTCGCTTCCTGCTGAATGCCCTCGATCCCTGAGGAATGGTCGTTACTCTGGTTGGTGAGTAGTCCCTCTGTTGGGCCATCAGATAGGTCTGGTTCCTGCTCGTCTGCTTTCCAGACGGCGGTTGAGCATGCTCCTCAGGACAGAGACCTCACTTTCTGCGATTGTTGCTCTGGCTTTCTGGTTGTGGTCCAGTCGCCCTGGTTCCTTAGCTCGATATCCCCCAGGTGGTGTCTGAGTTGGTCAATATGCCTCCTCCAGATCCGCCCGTCCTCCAGCTCAATGCAGTATGACTTGGGCTAGTGACAGCCATGACTCAGCCTGCCAGCCAGGTCAGATAGTCCACATAGATGTGTGCAAATACCCGGCCTGTACATTGAATGCCCATGTGGGTTGTGTGGAGTCCAGGGAAGTCTCAGGAAGGTAGTCTGGGTGATATCGGTCAAGTTGCAACCTCAGCCTTCTTTCCATCAGCAACTTTGCTGGGCTCTTGTTGGTGGTCACATGGGGGGGGGCGATGTGTTGAGCGAGGAGGAATTGGTCGACTTTTTGCTGGCAATTCCCTTGGCCCATTCAGGTGAGGATTTCCTTGGTTAGTCTCATCATTCACTCTGCCTGCCCATTGCTTGCTGGGTGGAAAGGAGAGATGAGTACGTGCTGGATCCCCTGTTCGGCGAGGAATGCCTCTATAGTCTTGGCTGTCAGTTGTAGGCCGTTATCGGAAACCAGGATGTTGAGTACACCGTGGGTGGCAAACAGCCATTGGAGGACTCAGATGATGGCTTCTGTCGTGGTTATCTGCATGATGATTACCTCTAGCCCTTGGAGTATGCGTCCACGACAATCAGGAATGTCTGTCCTTCTACTGGCCCTGCAAAGTCAATATATATGCGGGACCAGGGCCCCTTGGCCGCTTCCCATTTCTGAGTGGGTACCTGTGGTAGCGCTGCTTGCGTCCCCTGGTAGGGTTTGCAGGTGGCCACCCCTCGGTAATGTCCTTGTCCATCTGGGGTCAATTATATTGGATCAGGACGCTGTCAGATGAGAGGAGGTCTTTCACTGCTGCAAAAGCTTGGTCTTCCTTCCGTCCCCAGGTCCATGGTGTCATCTTCCCCAGGAGGTTGTGGAGCAGTTCAGAAATGGTGGCTTTCTGTTGTAAAAATGTGCTGTAAAAGTTTAACAGTCCCAAGAAGGCTTGCAGTTCTGCCTTATTCTTCGGGGTAGGGGCATTCTTAATGGCTTTCATCTTGCTGTCAGGCGGGTGTATGCCCGACCCATCTATTAGGTAGCCCAGGAACTCTACCTGCCTTACACCAATTTTGCATTTATTAGGGTTCACTTTGAGTCATTTTTTCCAGAACCTCCCCAAGGTTTCACGCATGCATTCCATCAACTGGCCTATTGACTTCCCTGATATAAAAACGTCATCGAAGTATGGCACCACCCCTGGGATCCCGTGCAGTAGCCACTCCAGTAGGCAATGGAAAAGTCCTGGGGCTACGCTGACCCAAACTGCAACCTGGTACATTCAAATGCCGCCCTATGAGTCACTATGGTTTGTGCTTCAGCGTTGGCTTCATCTACTGGCAGCTGCTGATAGGCCTGGGCAAGGTCCAGATTGGCGTATATCTTCCTGCTTCCTAGGGAATGCAATAGATGTTGCACCATGGGCACTGGGTATGCACTCTGCTGGAGGGCCTTGTTCAGCGTACACTTGTAATCTGTGCAGATGCGGACATACTCATCTGGCTTCACAGGGGTGACTATGGAAGTCTCCCACACTGCATGGTCAGTTGGCATGAGGATTTCCTGGGCAATGAGCTTGTCTAATTGTTCCTCAACCTTGGGCTGCAAAGCAAATGGTACCCTATGGGGTTTGAGCCTGATAGGGGTCATCTGGGGGGGTCTAGGTTAAATGAAATGGGTTTCCCTAGGCCCTTGTTGAAGACGTCCGCAAACTTTGCCAACAGCTGGTCCAGTTTGTGGGTGGTTACGCTGTGCAGTCCGGTGATATCCAGGCCCAAGGATTAAACCATTTTACTCCCAGCAGTGATGAGTGGCAGCTGGTTCTGGAACTCGTGGAACGTTACTTTGATCTCCATTCTGCCTAGTACCTCTATCCGGTTCCCTTGATAGTCATTCAGGCAGACATTTGGAGGCTTCAGGAACTTCCTGTTTGCGGCTGGGTTCAACTTCTTGATTGTTTGCCAGCATACTATTGTAAAATAAGACCCTGTGTCCAGCTTCATTTTGCGTGATTCCCCTTCAATGTTCACGACTGCGTGGTATTTCCCCTGCTTATATGCATCTGTGTGTCCCACAGTTGTGTTATGGATTTCTTTGGGAGCTTGGTATTGGTCCTCTCTTGCCTGCTCCGTTATTGGCCGGCTCTAGGGTTCCCTGGTCTTCCTGAAGGGGCTATAGGCTTTGGCTGAAAGGGAATTGGTTGGGGCGCTTTGCAGGTTTCCGCAATGTGGCCCTTTCTTTGGCATTGGCGGCATGTTGCGTCCTGGAAACAGCAAGCCGCCCTTGTGTGGAAACCCATGCAGCCCGGGCAATATGACTGCCTGCTCTCTGCATCCCTGGGGTTCTGCCGCTTTTCTGGGTACAACCGGTGGATGGTGTCGTCTGTGTCGTCCCAGTCATCATCATATTCAGGGACTCTGGTTGACCCGTCGGGCTCCCGGTACATGTGGTGCACCCTGCTGGTCTTCCTTACATTTGCCATTGTCTGATGATTCTGCAGCCCTGGCCTCCTTGACAACATCCTTGAATGAGACCACTCTCCTTATCAACAGTTTCTTTTGTAGAGTGAGGTCCCTCATCCCCAGGATGATCTGATCCTTCATCATTTCTTTGGGATTTATAAACTCGCACCTGGTAGCGATCTCCCGAAGGCTGGCCACAAAAGCATTGATGGTTTCTCCCTCTCGTTGGTGCCCCCATGGTCATTCCGGCTGACCATGGGGGCAACGGATGGTGCGTAGTGGTCCTCCAGGACATGTTGCAGGGTGGCCCAGGTGACGGTCTCTACATCTGCTGGGGCGATCATTGTCTGTGACATTTTGTAGATCTTGGTGCCGTAGTAGGTCAGGAATAATGCTCGCTTCCTGTTGTCCAGCCTGTCCTGGTAATGGTTGGCCTTAGGAACATTCTGAACCTGCCCATGTATGTGTGCCAGTCTTCCATCTGCGGGTCAAAGATTGCTGGGGCCAGTGATACTTGTGATGATATTTGTGCAGGTGGTGGGAGGTCCTTGTTTCAAGACAACTGCATGGTTCACGAGAAGGTTCTCAGGTCCCTTTTATCCTTCATCGCCAGTGTTAGATCGGCGCAAGGCAATAGACAAGAGTTGTTAGTCAATTCAGCATCTTTTTATTTCCAGCATAATGTGACTGTGCTCTGCCGACTGGGCTGCCGGAGCTCGCCTTTTTAAGGAGCTCCAAGCAGACCAGCCGGCCAATGACAGCAGGTTAAATCTCCCACAGTCCAGACAGCGATTCAGTGATGAGCATGAAACCTTATGTAGATTCTAGCCAATCCGTGGCAAGCATGAAAACTTACGTAGATTCTAGCCAATCCGTGGCAAGCATGAAAACTTACGTAGATTCTAGCCCAGTGATGGCTAACCTTTTTGCCATTGCGTGCCAGGAGAGAGGGGGACAGGGGAGGGTCGCGAACGCACATGTCCACGCACCTGCGCGCACAAGCCCCCCTGCTACTGGCACATGATGGCCTGGTAGGCCCGTTTTTCTTTCTTATCTGGTTCCAGATCCTCTCTATTTATCTGGGAAGGGCAAAAACAGCCTTTCCCACTCCCTCGGAGGCCTTCCAAAGGCCTAAAATGGCCCATTTCCCAACTCCCGTGGAACAGGAAATGACATTTTTTGCTGTCCCCAGCCTCCAGAGCCTCTCTAGGAGTCTCTAGGAGCCTCTCCAGGAGTCTCTGAAGGCTGGGGACAGGAAAAAAATGTCACTTCCTGTTCCACCGGGAGTTGGGAAATGGGGCCTTTCAGGCCTCCAAGGGAGTGGGAAAGACTGTTTTCTCCCTTCCCAGATAAATAGAGAGGATCAGAAGCCGGGTAAGAAAGAAAAATGGGCCTCCCCGCCCCCCTCCAGGTCCTCCAGAGGCAGGAAACAGCCTGTTTCCCTACTTCTGGTGGGCCCAGAAGGCCTGAAAATCAGCTGATCAGCATGCACCCCAGATCTGAGCTGGCGTGCCCAGTAATATGGCTCTGCGTGCCACCTGTGGCATGCATGCCATAGGTTCGCCATCACATTTCTAGCCAATCTGTACACTTATCTACTCAAATGTTACATGGTCAAATGTTGCCAAATTTGAGGGTAGCCTCTTCATCTTGGTTGATGATTAAAATATTGTGACAAAACAAGGGAAGAAAATGGCCATCTTCATATCCTTGAAACCTTTTGTTGATGACCATTCCACTGGTAGAGGGATAGGTGTTCTGTAAAGATCATAAGATAATCATGTAAAAGAAAATATCCCAAGAAAAGAGAGGTGCTATTTTCACAGAGTGGTACGCTCATCCACAAACTTCATATCCACAATTGCTTTTAACTGCTTTTCATGATGATTTCATCACATGCCACTGCAAGAGGATTTGTTGGCAAGGGAAGTTTAACATCTAATTCAGGACCCATGAATTTCATTCTTTGTGCTAAAAGGGGCATGCTCACTGCTCTGTGCTACAGTGACACCACTACAGATAGCTTGGTGTTGGACCCAGAAGTAGTATCTTCAAAAGAGCTCATCTTTGTGGTAAATATATCCTTACATGATCACTTAATAATGCTGCCACACTTACCAGCCATGTTTCAAATTGAACCTGACTTTTAGTACCTCAGCCATTTAGTTTTCTTGCTGGTTCTACATTTCTCAGATTTTTCTGAGATTTTTCAGACTTCCAGGCATGAAATTCCTAGTCTCCTGTCCAAGTATATTTGGGGGCACTCTGCTTAGTTTCTGAGAGCTGTCAAAGGTTGGCTAAATACTGCCACCTGTTGAGGCAAACCTATGTAAGTAAGTCCACAAATGATTTAGCTAGATTTCCTAACCCCTGAAAGACATCTAGCAAACTGAATCCATGGTATGACCCATCAATGGCATTAATGAAGGTGGTAGAGAACTTTCAACTAACAAATCTTTCAACTTACAAAATTTTCCTCTCTAGTTAACTGGAAGATATTCTAGTCTACTTAACAGCACCAAAGTAGTAGCTAATTGCAAGCCTGAATTAATTTGTTTGCAAAGTAGGATGTGTTACCTGAAATGGATTTTTAAATTAATTAAATAAAAATGAAATAAATTTTTTGCAAATGGCACTTCTTCCTTGCCCTCAGGCAAAGGATGTAGTGCAGATTTCACGAGAACTCTCTGATGTGGTTGTATATTGCCGGGCTGTTCCATTCCAAAGCCTGTCTGATGCCCTGCTCCACCAGAAACCTGCAGAGATGTCATCCTTCAGTGAGCGGAAAGCTAGAAAGCTGATCAAAGATTCAGGTATGGGAGATTAATTTTGGGGGGATACCAAGGACATTATGATGTGCTGGCTTTCTTTGTGGCTCAGTCTGGCTCTGTTGGCTGCCTAAAGTACAACTGAGACTTTTAAGGTTACAGTATAACCCTGGATACTATTGATTGTATAAAACTAGTGAGAACATGGTTATGTTAGCCAAGCAGGACAAGACTGATTGATTTATTCATGACCTTGTGTTCTAGCCAGTTCTAGTTGGAGTTGGCATACAAGTAGTCCTCATTAAACATCCACTCATTCAGCAACCACTTGAAGTTGTTTTTTAAAATTTATTCTTTGATTGATTTTAAAATAGAGACAAAAGAAATGAAAAAAGAACAAAACATAAAAATATATACATTATCAAAAAACAAAGCAAAAAGTGAGGCAAAAAAAGCAAAGTAAAACATAATGAAGAGATGCAGTTATTATTGAAATACATGTAAATTTCTAATACACAAACACACACACACACACACACACACACACACACACACACACACATGTGTTTTCTGAGGTTTTCGGGGTGTTTGTATGCAGGTCTTTGGTTATTTGGGTCTTCTCAGGTTTTCGCGGGGTTTGTATGTAGGTCTTTGGTTATTCGGGTCTTCTCCCACGTAGAATTGGAAGTATCTTGGCGACGTTTCGACGAAGTCTCATTCGTCATCTTTAGGCTGGTGTTCTCGGCTTCGTGCTCCCAGCTCCTGGAAGCACGAAGCTCCTGGAAGCACGAAGCCGAGAATGCCAGCCTGAAGATGACGAATGAGACTTCGTCGAAACGTCACCAAGATACTTCCAATTCTACGCGGGACAAGACCCGAATAACCAAAGACCTACATATATATATATGATTTATATGCCGCCCTTGTCCGAAGACTCAGGGCGGCTTACAATGTGTTAAGCAATAGTCTTCATACTTTTGTATATTTATACAAAGTCAGCTTATTGCCCCCACAAACTGGGTCCTCAATTTACCTACCTTAGAAAGGATGGAAGGCTGAGTCAACCTTGAGCCTGGGGAGATTTGAACTAGCAGTAATTTGCAGACAGCTGGGTTTTAATTACAATGCTTAGTCTGCTGAGCTATCCAGGCTCATATAACTATCCTTTTTACAACCTGCTATGATTTGTACAAATGAGTTCCATATTTCATTATATTTGTATGTATATTTGTATGCAGATTTGTAGACAATCTGCTCATAGGTGGCAAGTACAATCAGGTCCTTAATCTATTAAGTAAAAAGGATTATACATTTAACTTTCCGATGCTTCAATATTGGTATTTTGTCCACAGTAACAGTATGGAGAATCCATTTGTGTTGTCCAGTTGTCAAATTTTAAGTACTAAGTAATGTAATTCAAAAGAATATTATTGCCTGAAAATGTCAGCTTTTGTCACACAGTTACATTTACATAATTCACTACTTTGCTCTCAAAACGTAGTAAGTAAAGGACTTACTAAGAAACATATGTTTTAAAGAAGCATTATCCTTACTACATCTTCAATAAAATGCTGGCCTAGGCAGTCCATTTCTACATCTACAGATGTAAAGGAGTCTAAGTATTATTTGTTGTTGTTGTTGTATAAATTACAGTTAAAGGTCCATTGATGCTGGTGGTATGGAAGTTAAAACTCCATACTTAAGCAATGTAGAAACCTCTAATTCTTTAATCCAGTCATTTCTTAGCATATAAATATCAAAATGATTTCTTGATAACCGATATCTATAGAAACTAATAGTAGAGGGTGGGGTTTTTTTTTAGTTTTAAAAGATTTAACAATTTGCTCTAGTATCTTGGGTGTTTCAGAAGATGAGTATACTGCTGATCTAAACGTTGTTAACAAATGTTGTAACTCTAAATATTCCCATTGGGCTATAACATGTAAATGATATTTGTTTCTTAACACACAATATGATAAAAAATCCTCCTACATTATTTATCAGTTGATCCAAGATCAATATCTTCACTTTCATCCAATTTTTCCATATCATTCCCTTTGTTCCAATTTCTAAACTGGGTTTCTTCATAAAGTTAATTTAACATGAGGAAAAAGGGTTGAACTTTCATTAGACATTCCATTCCATTAGTTTTCTAATTGATGTAAGTATTTCCAGAGATGCTAGAATTTTAGTATATTCTGTCCAACTAACCATGTTCTACTCTATATGTAATTCCAAAGTTGCCCACATCTGAAAATTAATAACAATTGTTAGCTTCTGATATTTAATACTTGAAAAGGTAAACATGATGGGTTCCAGGTTAGGAAGACCAAATTCTCCCTCATTAATTGATAATTGTATTTTCTGTAAATATATTCATAGAATCAAAGACTCCCATAGAGTTTTCTTAACAAGGAATTTATTTTATTATATACAATAATAGTTAAGATTTAGTGACTATTTATCAATATCTAAAACTTCAGTATATATTTTATTTATAATTTATATTATTAATTTAAAACTTTTATATAGCTGCTTATAAGCAATTGTAAGTTGCTCTTAGTCAAAAATTAAAACAGCATAAAAGCAACATTAAAATTATAAAAACTAAACACATTAAAAACAAAAACTTGGAACTGGGTCAAGCTTCTGATGTGCAGTCACCTAATCTTATCCCAGCACTTGGGATAAAAGCCAGCTTTAAAGCTTTATGGAAGGCTAAAAACGTGGAGGCCTGCCAAACTTCAAAGGGAAGAGTGTTCCATAGGGCAGGGGCTGCCACAGAAAAGGAAGGCTTCATAGTTCCCATCAGACTTTTAGGACATATTTAGAGGAAGATATTCAGGGAAGATATTCAGGGAAAGGGACTAGTATTGTGCACATCTATCTGACTTGAAGTGGTAGATGTTAGGAGAGCTATATCTTTTGGTGTTCACATACCTAGATATTTAATGGATTGGGTACAAATATAGAATTACCGTACTTTTCAGAGTATAAAAACCATTCCCCCCCCCCCCAAGAAAATGTCTCTCTAACATTCTCCCTAAAAGGAAATGCCAATGCATCTTATACACTGAATATGGCCATTTTGGGCTTCCCAAAACCCTGGCCTGCATGTCCCGTTTTTGACAAAAATGGAATGTGCAGAGGGTTTGGGAGGCCTGCAAAGTGCTCCTCAGGGCTAGGGAGGGCAAAAACAGGATGGGTGGGGGTTCGGGAGGCCAAAAATGGGGCCATTTTTCACAAAAATAGGACTGTTTTTCACAAAAAGGGGATGCACAAAGGGTTTGGGAAGCCTGCAGAGGGTGCTCCTGGGCTGGGGAGATATCTGGAGGCCAAAAACTATTTTTTTTCTTGTTTTCCTCTTCAAAATTTTGGTGCGTCTTATACTCGGATGCATCTTATAGTCCAAAAAATACAGTAATATTTTTTAGACTAGGGGTGTTAAACTAAAGGCCAAGGGACTGGAACCAGCCAATGGGGTGCTTAGATCTGGCCTATGGGGCTACCCTAGAAACAGCGAAGGGCCGGCCTGCAGTACCTCTGCCAATGAAAATGTAGCTCTATTTTTGGCCAGGAAGGCCTCTTGTAGCCCTTTGCCAGCGAAAACAGAGTTCAGTCGGCCTGCAAGCGATCTGCCCAAGCTCCATTTTTGCTGGCAGAGGGCTACAGGAGGCCATCCTGGCCAAAAACAGGGTCCTGGGGGCCATGCATCCCCCTCCAGCTCTATTTTTGCTGGCAGAGGGCCATGCCCACCCTGTCCCTGCCCCCCCTCCCACCAGGTCACACAATCCTGATGCGGCCCTCAATGAAATCAAGTTTGACACCCCTGCCTTAGATAGTCGTTAAATATTAATATTTCTTAAATGGATGGATATTTTTCACCTATTTTGACCTATAGGCATCAGTTCTTAGTTGGACCAGTTGGCAGGGTAACTTATTATTTTGCTAAAGGCATCAGTCTTTTACATCAGCACTGGGATAGCAGTACAAGGTTTACAAATTTTAAAAAAAAAGAATGTCATCTGAAATAAAATCAATTTGTGTACAGAACCATATGATGATTCCAAAGGAAGGGTACTTGCAATGGGTTTTTGTAATTATGGACATGTGAGCAT
Organism: Coluber constrictor foxii; assembly: GCA_038048745.1. Taxonomy (NCBI): domain Eukaryota; kingdom Metazoa; phylum Chordata; class Lepidosauria; order Squamata; family Colubridae; genus Coluber; species Coluber constrictor. The sequence goes on from CM075961.1 coordinate 82,620,987, forward strand.
TTGGCAGCTGGCACTCAGTTAAAATGTTCTATGGTTATGAAGTTGATATTTGCTACCGTTGTTGCTAGCTTCCAACAAGCAAAGTCATTGGGGAAGCCAACAGCAGATAACAATGATGATCACATGACCATAGAACTGGGAATGCTGGAACTTCAGTCATAAATTGTCATGGTCATGTGACAGCTCACCTTATGACTGTGTTGCTTAGCAACAGAATTCCTGGTCCCAATTATCATTGATAAGCAAGGTCTATCTATAGTATTCCATCACTGTTAGGTGCATAGAAATCAGCAGCAGAACCACTTCTTTTTGATCTAAAGGTGGAAGCTTCTTTCCTTTTTGCAGGAAACCTTTTTGTCCGGTACAACACCAAGCACCTCAGCCGTATCTACCCACTGGGTCTGAAGATGAACTCCTCCAACTACAACCCTCAGGAGATGTGGAATGTCGGCTGCCAGATTGGTAAGAACAAAGAGGAGTAATTCATGCCGTGCACTTCCTAGTCACCTTTTCTCTTCCACAGTTGCTTTCTGTTGGACTTGCTTTGATTTCACAAGTGAATCATACATTGGAGGAGTATTACCCATAACCCTAATATCTGAACAGGAGAGATGTGTACTTCCCAGTAACTTGGAATTTGCAAACCTACCAGTAGTCATCCTTGTTTTACCCTGAAAAACTAAAGTGGTTTTGGAGAGAAGCAGGAAGTTGAGGATGAGCAGTCCAGAGAGAGCTCAGTCCGTGACAGAGTGCCAGTTTACTCAGACTACAAAGGCAGGCCAGAACTTGTCTCTGTCGTCCTTGTGTTAACTAATCCCTTTGGCTCTGCGGCAGCAGCACTGTAGAGTAGCAGAGACCAAGCCTGGAACCACATTATCTAGTAACCAATGAGAATATCATGGATCACTTGGTGTATCTGGCATTTGTAGATCTTTTCATGTTATTGTTTATTCACTGGAAGAAGTTATCTTATGCAAAGAAAGAACATGGTCCGTTGAACCAAATAGGATGGACGATGGTTGTTGGCTTGAGGTTGCAGAGTTGAAGAAACTGACTCTGTGACCATTTGAATTTTAAGTAGATGTTCTGCTGTTGAGCTGTACACATTTCCTAGAGGTTTTAAGATAATGTGCAAAGCCAAAGCATTAAAATATTTTGTTTTATAGTACTTTCCTTCAGCAGCTTAGATATATTTTGAATTAAATGTAACATGTATTTCTTAGAGCAAATTAATGATAACAAATAAAGCCAAATATGTGTCCCAGGATTAATAATAGCAATAGCAATAGTACTTAGATTTATATACCACTTCACAGTGCTTTACAGCCCTCTCTAAGTGGTTTAGTCATCATATTGGCACCTAACAATCTGAGTCCTCATTTTACTGACCTTGGAAGGATGGAAGGTTGAATCAACCCTGAGCTGGTGAGATTCGAACTGCCAAAATGCTAGCAGTCAGTGATCAGCAGAAGTAGCCTGCAGTACTGCATTCTAATCACTGAGCCACCATGGCTCATTAATAATGCATTAAACGGAGGGAGTATACTGACCACAGGTATCTTCGTCTTTATACTTTCCAGATCTGCTGCTATTTTATTCCTCATTATTTTTTATTTATTTATTTTGAAAAATTTATTTGCCACCTATCTCGTCATGAGGCTATTGTAGGAGGGTTACAGTAATAAAAAAGAAGTGAAAGGAGTGTGAACAGAAGTAAAACAATAAAATTCAGAAAATAAACAATGAAAAGGGAATACAACAAAAATACACCAATATGACAAAAATGCTGGATGGAAGGAAACAGAGAGCAAGGGTGGGAGGTGGAATCTGTCATCAATCCAGCAGCCACCTCCATTGTGGAACCCCGGTTGGCCTGGGGACATTTGGTCCCCAGGCCAACCGGCAGAGCCATGTCTTCAGGGCCTTGCAGAAGGATAGGAGGGTGGACGCAGATTTTATCTTAGAGGGTAAGATGTTCCAGAGAGTGGGTGCTGCAGGATCTTCTGAATCCTGAGAGTTTTTTGAGTGATGGGATGCAAAGTAGATCCTATCTGTTGGCATGAGAATAGGCTTGTCCTAGTGGTTCATCAGCTGGCCTGGAACTATGCCATTAATGGCTCTAAAAGTCATAACCAATACCTTGAACTGCACTTGGAAGCAGACCAGTAGCCAGTGAAGTTCGTGGAGGTGTAATATGGGCCATCCTAAGGACCCTAAAGACTGCTCTTGCTGCCATATTTTGCACCAGCTGCTTAAGTTCTGTGGTGCTTAAGTTCTTTTTGAATGTGCCAGTAGATTCAAAATTTTATAAATCTGCACTATGATAATATTCCGGTTTTATGATCTGTTTAATAACTTTCCTTTCTATGGTCATATTTCAGTGGCACTGAATTTCCAGACACCAGGTGCTGAGATGGATTTAAATGATGGGCGTTTTTTGGTGAACGGTCGCTGTGGCTATGTACTGAAACCTGCTTTCTTATGCAATAACCAGAGTAATTTTGACCCCAAGGTTCACGTTCATAGGAGTGGCCAGCACCCTATTGTCCTCACCATCAAGGTATAGTAGAATGTAGGATGCCCATATATTCTTTGAATTACTTGCTATATGTATTTAAGTGCATATAAATGGAAAGTAGATGGAACAGTAGACGTACAAGAAACATTATTGCATAAATCCTATTGCTTGGCTTTAATGTCATGACCATAATTAAATATACTATTTCCAGATTCTACAGAAACTGAAATACACATACCTTTAATATAAAAGACTACTGCTTAAGAGCCAAGCATAAAAGGGCTTCCATATCTTTCTAAAGGATCTTTATTATGTTAATAACATTTTGGAGGAGAGCTCTCAGATGATGCCACCTTTTACTTACAATAATCTTACATAATCTACTTTATTATGATTCTGAACTTGTACATAGACCTGCCTTTAGGAGCCTAAAGCAGCATCCATGGATCTTTACTTACCTCATTGTATCTTATAACTCTGTAAGGTAGTTTGGTTGAAAAGTATTTAAAATTTTGAGTTTTTTCTTCTCCCCAAAGAGAAGAAAGAACTTTGCTAAAAGAAAAAAGACCTAATAGCTAAACAATGTTTTTTTAATAAATACCTCTGAGAACTGCAACTACCCTGGGTTTCTAACTCTTAGGCTGAAAATTTATTTCAAACTAGTATGACCAATATCCACTGAAATCTCAAGTGCTGGAAAAAGGACTAAATAAGTTTTACTGTGGTTGGTATCAGATTTCTGATAGAATATATTATCTTGCAGCCCAGATTTATAAATTAAATCATGGAAAATAGCTTTGCATCATTTTCAGACTTTGCAGATGTCTATTTTTTTTGGAAGACATTAATCCCTGGGTACAGAATTTTAATTTGATGAAAGCAGTGAGCAAATAGGTTCAAAAGAGGATGAGGCTTCTGTACGTTCATTAGCTCAATTGAAGAGGGCAATGTGGCAGGTAGGTAGTTTTGCAAGGACCCCTTCTGCCAAAATTCTCTTTTCCACTGAACAATTTTAAGTGAAGGAGCCCTCTCCCTTTTCTGTTTGTTTGCATTTGGCCATTCTAGCCAAATTAACTCAATGGAAATTAATTCTGTTTTTAGGATTGTACCAATTAATACATTCAGCCAATTTTGTGTACATTGTTGGTTTTTAAGAGTTGCAAGAGAGTGCAGAAATGATTATTACGATTTTTTTTCTCCTTTCAGGTGATTACGGCTCAACAACTTCCGAAACTAAATAAAGAGAAGAGTTCTTCCATTGTTGATCCTTTTGTACGGATTGAGATTCATGGAATTCCTGCAGACTGCTGCAAGAAACAAACTGAATACCGGTTAAATAATGGTGAGACAAAGCCTAGGAATGAAAGCAGTAAAGAGAAGGGTAGAGAATTATTGGTTGTACTGGACCCACCCAGCATGATGAATAGCCATGAATCGTGCAGTTAGTTCATCAGCATTTGATGGACCACAAAATCCTTCCCCCTCCTATTGGACCAGAGGAGAAACAAAGCCAGAGTTTGAAGAAAATCCCAGGGTTAGTTCCACATAAAAAGGAAACACAAGTAGGTCTAAAGATGTCCTCTAGACATGCTTTTTGATTTCGACCTTAATCAGTGAATCAATTTAACAACCAAAGGGGTGGTAAAAGAACCTGTCTTATTCTGAGTTGGCTTATCCGTACAGATGCTTTTGCCATGCTTTCCTCCTATTCTCCCTGCTCTGAAAACCCTGAGTTATCTTCATGGAATGTCTTGTGTTGGCCTAACATGCAAAGCATTTCTTCTATACAGGAAGACCTAAAGCTATCTCCAAATTTTCAGTGAGTTGATATTATGATAGTATTGTGGGGACATACTCCTAGCAAGGAATAAGTGGAGCAAGCTTCTTTGTGCTGGGATAACAAAATTGTCTGGGTTTTTCAGATTCTTGGTTCATCATTTTCCTTTCAAAAGAATTGAGAGAAGGTTATTGCAGGTGAATGTTTAGCCAAGTACAGGATAAGGCAACATCTTATATCCACCCAGTGCAGTATTTGCATTTATTAAAATCACATCATCTGTTGAATGCAAACGTTTTGTCAAAAACAAATTGTATTTGAACTTGAAAATCTATAAATAGTAGTAGTGGAGAAAAAAGGTCAAATTCAAAAGTCTGAAAAAATAATTTTTTGAAAATTTGTAGATTTCAAGCAATACATAGTACAGGTTATACTGGAATCTGGCTTTAACAAAGGATCTTCACACTATTTCTCTCTTGAAATTCTATTTCTTGGATTGTCCCTCTGCAGGATTCAATCCATGTTGGAATGAGACATTGATGTTTCAGATACAAGTTCCAGACCTGGCACTGGTACGCTTTGTAGTAGAGGATTATGATACAACTTCCTCCAATGATTTTGTGGGACAGTTTACATTGCCATTGCCCAGCATTAGGGAAGGTGAGTGTTTTCCTTCCAGAATCAAGAAAGCTTGAGTAAACTTGTGCACTCTCTAGGAGAGCCTAATGGTAATCTGCCTAGAAGTAGCAGAAATTATATATAATTTTAGATTAGCTGATTTTATATCTGATTTAGTGGACTTTTACATCTGTTGATCTACCATGATGAAGTACCAGCCCTGATGAGCTTGACATAAAAGTTTGCCTGTAGAGTAAGTTCCTTAAGTGAATTTAAATAATGGCACAAAGCCAAATGTTTCAAAGGAATTTTCAGTATTAAACCATTCTAACAATTACATTTCAGACATTTTAGAATCAGAGACTGCAGAATTTGCAAATTGCTATTTGGTATGACTCCCAGATATCAGACTGCAGATTTATATAAATTATTCTGTGATTTAAATTCTACATGATAAATTCTACATGAGCGATGATAAAATAATGAGTTTATATAACAGAAAAAGTAATGTAGAAGAAATATATGCTAGTTAGTGAGCACCATAGACCCATTCTCAGAGATCTTCCTGTAATTTTCTCTTTAGGCTACCGGCATATCCATTTGCTTTCCAGGGATGGTACATCATTATCTCCAGCTACACTTTTTGTACATGTTAGATGCAGGAAGATGTGAAAGCTATAATAAAGGTTCAATTTGGAAAATGTGAAAGTGGATTGAGAAGGTCCAATCAGCCCTCAGAAGAATGGATAAATAGCTGTGCTAATTCTGGATGCCACCTGCTATTAAATCAAGTGAGGTCGGAGCCACTGAGAAGAACCAAAGTGTTGCAGCCTAAGATCCAGACTGAGAGAACAGCATGTCAATCCTCATTTGAATATTCAAGCTATTTTATTAGGGTCATAATTTAAGATTCTTTGTGTAGTTGAAGCTAAAAGCTATGTAACCTAAAGACTCCTAGAATGCTTTCCTAGACAGGATTTTAATCTGACTAAATATTCCATCTTATTCACTTCTTTGCAGTGGCCTGCAAAAAAGACACACTGGGAGTAGGGAATTTTTTTGTATTATTACTTTGTAAGTCACAATAGATGAAGCCCAATGAAAAGATGTTATACGATATCTTGCAAACTTGGACTAGGGCCATTGAAATCTAAGAATGTGAGATAGATTGACTTGTCAAAAGATTAATGAGTGAAGGTAGTGTGACCTTTGGAGTAAAGGCCTAAGACAGTGAAACGTGACCCACAAATTGAACTGAGGAATTTGAGCTAGCACAACTGATTTGGAATCTGATTGAGTATATATGTATGTTGACAAGCTGAAATAGAGACTGGGCATGAAACTAGATCTTTATTTGTTTAGGAAACAACAAACTACTACATGTAGCCTATAACTTAGGTTATTTCAAAGATCATGTTTCAAATAATGAACAGTAGATGGGAACTTTTAAGACAGAAGATTGTAGAATTTAATTACAACCCCAGGAATATCATAGATATATGAAAATCCTGCACCTCACTTCGTCTATTTGGTTAGCTTTTCATGATACTCCAGGACAATTTTAATGAGATTTAAATACTAATTGACAAATTAGTATTAACTTGCTATTCAAAACATATTTATATGGTCTTTATTCTGGACAAACACTAATAATTATTCTTAAGTTTATTTTGATACATCACATAGATTGATTTGAGGAAAATATGAGTACTCCTACACATTCTCAGACTCATTTGTGGAGAAATGTACTTTTAGAAATTAGATTTGAAGCAGTGTACTATTCTTCCCTTAGAACTTTTCATTGTGAACTATAAAAAAATCACCAGAGCTTAAGGATGAAATTATTTTTGCTATATTGTTTGTCCTGGTGAATTTGAAATAACTATATATAGCTTTCGAGCATTTAATCTTTTTGTACAAATTAAAATCAGCTGTTGGCAGCTAGTGGCTGTTTTGGCAATTGCTAGTTAAACTATCACTCACAATGCATACAATGCATTTCAAAATATTTTACACTACAATCTTACATTATCCAACTACTACTGGGAGCATCAAGTTAATCACTGCCTCTCAATATTACCTTTTACAAGATTGTTCTTGTGAGGAACACACACACACACACACAAACACACACACAAACACAGTTTTTTGAGTTACTAGAGGAAAAGCAGTCTATAACAATAATTTAGTGAGATTTTGTTCAAGAGAGCAATTACAAGGGTATAGTTTTAACTGAGGTTTTTTTTATTTTTCATCATTTACTGCAATTTGGATTAGATGGAAGATAAATCCATTGGAAATTTATACTATGCATCCATGTTTAAGCTATGGACCATAGCTTCACAGTAAATATTAAGGTGTCAAAAAAGAAAAACAGTAATAACTCATTTGGTGTTTTTTTCAAAGCATTTCAAGTAGCATTTCTTATAAAATAGTCTACTTTTACTTTGCAATAGTTTCTTGAAAGAGTTGGTTCATAATTTATAAGCAACTTCTGAACATTTAATAGCTGCTTTTATCATACAACCTAATAGTCCTTATTCTTTGGCTGTTCAGCCTCAATACAATTAGGGTGCAAGGTATTTCCCAAGCATTCAGAAAGAAGCCAATTGAATCTGACAGCTGAGCTTGGATGACAACATACATAGCACAAGAAGGGCATGTAATTATTTTAGTGCTACTTATGAACATTTTCAATGAGGCTTCAAGTAAAAATCTTTATTCTCATTGATTGTGCCCAGATTTTTTAACAAAGACATCAAGACGTCTGTTTGGCTGCTGCTCCTATTTCACTTTTGGCTCAGCAGATTCTCTTTTAGATTTGCCCTCCCCACTTCTGATTTTTCTAGGCAATTTCCAAACTATGACAATTTCCTTCCTATGTTCCTACTTACAACTAGATTCACCATGAAGCAGCAGCCACTTACTCTCTTGCAGGATATAGTTACTACTTCTAGACAGGGGAAGGCTTGTTTACTACAGCACTTTAGATCTTTACTCTCGTTTGGAGATATTCTCTTTTAACTTGGGGTAGAAAATCTGGGGCATCAGTCCTGACACAGCAAGGAAGAGCTAGGTTATAGATTGGTCTACACCTATTGTTAGACAAGTTCAGATTTCTCTTTTGGGTGTGCTTTTGTCTGCTATCAGAAGTCTGAGGATCAGGTTTCCATATTTTTCTCCTATAGTATTTGTAAAAATAAATAATGGGCATATCCTTACCTTATGGAACAGAGGGAAGATGACCAACAATCGTAATGTCTGGTCATGCAGCATACATTTCAATCTCTTGGCAACAATACAGGATGCAAGACAACATAGGGCAACAGGAAGGGGGTTTGAATAACAGCTACACGTAACTTATAAAACAGAAACCTATTACTGAAGTTTTCAAAAATTAGTCTAAACTGGCCTCCCACTGAAGCAGTGTGAGATTGGCCTTGAGTCAAATCCCAACTTTACTGTAACACAGTGTGACTTTATGAAACAAAGTTCAAATATGGATGGAGAAGCAAACTATCCATTTTTTTTGAGATTTTCAGAGGAAGGTTATAATGGGTTATAAATTTAACAATTAATAACAAAGAGTTTTTCCTGGACGGTCTAATTTTCCTACAGAATAGATTATGACAAAGTGATCAAATCAAATTCAGAAATGATTTAAATAGTTGAAACAAGATTATTTGCTATATGTATTTAATCCTGTATGTTCTGTGATGTATAGCAGTAGACAAAGTTCGCTTTTGAATTTAGCACATTTTTGCTGCAGCCTATTTAAACTGAATGCAGTTTACAAATTCAGACCTGGCCTCTCTATGCACTGAAGTTTCTCAAAGGACTGACATATGTTCATTGTCCTACCCCTCTCGCTTCTCCAATGGAAAAAAGACCCCCACCCCGAGCCTAAACATATTCTAGAATTTGATTTTGTAATTATCTATATATTAAAGAGTTTGTAATGTATTGTTTGTAATGTATTTAGTAAGTAAAATGATCTAGTCAGAGAAATATTTAAGTTCAACACTCAAACAAGACAAAGAATAAAGCTGTAATTGCTATGACGGATTCTGAAGGATCAGTGTGTGAAATTTGGGCAATATAGATTGGGATAAATTTGTTCTTCTAGCTTCTATAAACAAATTTAGCCACAAGATTTTTGTTTTGTTCTTGAAAAGCAGATAAGATCATAAATACGGTTTCCCTTCCTAAAATTCAGATTTCCTTGGGTTGTGCACAAATAAAAGCTTTTCTCCCATTTGCCAAAACATGTTTGAAAAATACTAAGTACTTTGTAAGGCAAGTATAGCTGAAATACATTTTACGGAGAAAGCCACTCACATTTCCATGTGCAAATGTGTAAGTCAAAACTCATCTTCTGGCCACAAAATTTATTTAAATTGTCTGAAAACTTTGTACCAAGGCAACAACAATACTTTGATCAAGGTGTACAGTTGAAGCCTGTTACACTTTTCTTACAGAAATTGAGGAACAAACCTAAGTCTTAAAGGGAAAAATGTTTCCACATTATGATTTTTTTTCTACTGCCATGATGTCTGTCTTTTAGAAACATAATTTTATAACTATTTATTAATAAGAGAGAAGATTTATCAATCTGAGATAGCCGTGGCATTTTATTACAAGTAAAGTAACTACACGTCACTTAAGATTCTATACCTGGATAATAAGGAAGAAATCAAACGTTAAATTAGAAGTTTGCTCAAACCCAATGATCCTTGTTGTTCTTGCAGGCTAACCCATCAATTAAATTATATAATCTTGCCAATCAGTATATTATTTCCTTATATAAGATGGTTCCAATTTTATTCTGTCTTGTTTCTCAAATAAACAGCATTATTTTGAAGGCAACCTTCTTACCATGTCACAGGATTAAGAATTATCCCCTTTGAATAGACTCCCTACTCTTTACACAAGTCACTTTTAATTGCAAGTTATGAGAGGCAGGAGAATCAGCCCATGTTATGCAAATAGTAACTTATGAAAATGTCATTCTCCTAAATCACTGCATATAAAATTATTGAATCACTCAATTATACTTGATATATCCTTAATTATTCAGTAGACACAGGATGGAAGAAGGTCTAAAATACAGGGTCTGAAAAAGTGAACAGTAGAATGTGGAAAAGTTTTCAGGTATGTGTGTAGAATGATGCTAACAAATAATGATCTGTTGTCTTGTCCAATGGATTGGCAATGAATTTATGTCAAGAGAGCCTCAGATAGCTCAACAGGCTAAATAGCCTGTTATTAATATTCAGCTGTCTGCAATTATTGCAAGTTCGAGGCTCAAGGTTGACTCAGTCTTTCATCCTTTCTAAGGTAGGTAAACTGAGGACCCAGTTTGTGGGGGCAATAAGGTGACTTTGTATAAAAAATATACAAAAGTACGAAGGCTATTGCTTAATGCATTGTAAGCCACCCTGAGTCTCCGGAGAAGAGCGGCATATAAATCTAATTAAAAAATAAATAAATAAAGAAGTCATGCTTGAGCATATTGGAGAGGTCTTAAGTGCATCCCATCCATACAGGAATTTATACAGTGGGATTGTACTTGCACTAATGTTCAACTAGCATATTATTTCTGGCCCTGTATTTATGCCCTATTTTAACAACTACTGCACTGCTATTATTATTTCTATTTTTAGGATACAAGCTAGCTATTTTTTTAAATTAATGCTTATGCATTAACTGTGCCATTTTTAAAGATGGGATTCTATAATTGGTATCTTTGATGAAGATTAAGTTCTTCAGTTCTTCCTTATAAAGCACAGAAGGTACAAAAAGGGTTGTTATGCATTTCTCACATTCAGCAAATACTACAAAGGGATCACAACATGCACAAGAGACCTGGGAGTCCAAAGTTTCATCGACATGGTTCACATCCAGAACTGTAACAGAAATGAAAATAAAACTACAATAACCAAACAAAAATGCCAGAATTTGGTCTTCCTAAGTGTGTACAGAATCTGAATTCAGCAGCACATCTGCAATATAAGCAGATATTAGAACTGAAGCTTTCAAGAGCATTGTTTTCTATGTTTCCCACATCATATATGGGAATAATTCCATCCCAAAAAAGTTACCAGTGAATGTCCATATTATATAAAAGGCAACTTGGACACTTAGCAAAGGCAGAGAGATCATATTGAAGTTTTTATCATTTATATTGCTGTTACTGGAAAATTAAGCTAACTATGTAAATAGAAGGATTTTTTTAAAGTGTAGATCTCTTTCACTAATCGAAAGGAAGGACACAAGAAATGTGCAGTTTTTTGGGGAAAATATAATATTTTTCCACAAGATTTGTTTTAAATTTCCAAAATGCCTTTTTTCTCCAAAGCAAACACAGGGCAGTATAAGCTCTTGAATTAGGCATTTTGTGCTATATTGTCTATTATACTTTATCTGCTAACCATCACATAGATGATGCTTACTAAAAATCATAGATACAGTATGTGCTCCTTTATCATTGTATTTTCCCTGAAATAAAAAAAAATCTATAATTACAGACATTTCATTATGCCAATAAACTAATCTGCGCAAGATAAATTAACCTTGATTTACACAACATGAGTCAAGCCTTGACAAAATGAGATGAGATGATACTAACCTTCCTAGTCTCATACTAATAATCTTTTGGAATATTTTTTTGTTGTCATACTGTATTGTATTGTAGCAGGATAGTTTGAAATAATGCACTGGAAAGACCCTTCAGATGTTACTGAACTATAAATCTAAGCCCTCATCATCATTGGTCCTGCTTCCTGGACTGCTGTGAACTGTAGTGCAGTGTACTAAAGTCTAGGCCCCAATTCATCAATATGAACTAAACTAAAACTGTCCAAAAGCTGCTCTTGACAAAGAAGTATATCTTCTTAAGCATGCTTGCTTCTAAATTCACTCCTATCAGTCAAATAAATTTTGGGTCAAGTTTTAACTGGGCAGTTAAATTGAGCCTCTTCCCCAAGATGGAGTAATTAATAACTGTTACTAATTAACAACTGCAGCTATTCACTTAACTGTGGCAAGAAAGGTCATAAAATGGGGCAAAACTCAATTACTGTCTAGCTTGCCAGTGGGAATTTTGTGCTCAACACTGATTGTTAAGTCAAGGACTAACCTATATAGCCTAACTAACACTTATCCCACCAACAGAGTTCTTACATCCTATAAAATATATTGAATACATTTTGATTATACATTGACATTTTCATTCTAGCTTGTCTGGTATTTTCTGTTCTACGTTTTATGTGAACACTAGCAAAATTGTTATATGTGTTTAATCCACTAGCAGAGCTTCCGATTTTATCAGCCAATTTTCATTGGAGGAAATGGTCATAAACAGTTCTTTTCAAAGCTAAACAATATAACTTGATTGCGAGACAGAGAACTAAAGTTTAGAAGAGTTGATATGTTAGCTACTATAATTAGAAAACAGAGATCAGAATTGACAGAGAATATCTAAAATTCATGATATTAAATACCCCCCAATTACAATTTCTTGGAAGAAACTGGAGAATTTCCCCAACAGAACCAAGAATGGATTCCATAAACCAAAAGCCACAAACTGTACATTTGGTTATTCAAACATTATACTATAGTTTTATTAGTGCACATCCAGGGAACAATAGCTGGAATTCATACCCCATTCCACCATGAAGTAAAGATCATCCATCATTAAAATAGCCCTTTGGTTTTTAAAAGAAAGTTGTCTTAACAAGGGATTGGAATTAAAAAGGCCATAGTGCTATGTAAAAACTGAAAGCTGGCTTTAAAACTTCCATTAACTAGGCCAATTATGTACTGCAGCTCAGAATAATTTTTGCCTCACAAAAAGAGGGAATACACCTCTTTTGGGAAGAGGGAATGCACTGTACTCTTCTGACAAAAATCCAAAGAGCCAAATTTTTGGTCTTTTTTTTTTTGAAAAAAGCATCATAATAAACCACCAGGCAATTAATATTTCTTTGAACAATAATTCTAAGATTAAAAAGCTATGCTGCCTGATGGTACCACCCCACTTTCCACTTCAGATGAACAGCAATCATTGTTAAAATATAGAATATATAATATAATTTTTATTATTATTCACCCGTTAACTCCAATATATGCCAATTGTAAAATTGTGAGCTAGTTCTCAGCAGTTACATTCCCTTGATCATGTTGTATGAGGGGAAGGGGGAGGGGAAAGGCCAAGAGCTGGTAGAAATACACTGGTGTGCTCAGTGGCACGTGATACAATCATCAGAAATATCAGGTCACATAGCTAATGCAGTGGGCACCAGCTCCTCCCCAGGATTCTGTCACTTCCATGGAACTCTGAACCATGAGGACGGCAGTTCCATGCTGGCAATTGGCCCCAGCCTTCAGCTTCCGCCTGCCCTTCTTCAGAGAAAATTGGTTATTGCAGCACCAAGCCAACCTATGGAAAATGTTCAAGATGAAAGGAAGGGTTAACAAGTGTTTGCGTGCTTTTGACTTAGCAGGTCTATGCACAACTCACCTGACAGGTGAACCCTGCTTTATATTCACAACAGGTTGTCTCTTGAACACTGAAAAGGGGTTCGATAATCAGTGCTGGCCTTTATATTTTTTCAGATTTTACTTATGCATATTAGTTAGAAACTAAGGAGAGAAAGTTTTTTTTTCCAGATTTACTGTATAGGAAGTCTGAATTTGAGACCCCTTTTCCAAAGATCAGGTAGAAACAAAAAAACAAAACAGGCAGATATCCTGCTTATTCTACCAATTAAGGCATCCTAAGCCTCACTAAAATCATTGCTGAAGATTTTTCCTCCTAGCAAATGTATTCATATGAAAACTTTCATGGGTGTACTTCAGCATTATTCAGTAATCTGGATCCAAAGAAGTATTGGATTGGAGCATGCATATTGTTCTGATTGAGATTTCCTTAAATTAACCATATCTCAAATCACCCCAGATCAATGCAAAACCCTAATGCACACATGAATATTATAAATGAATTGGCTAAAGACTATACCAAGAAAGGATGGAGCAGGATTAAAAACAAATCTTATTCCTATTGAATTATTAAATATCTGCAAATTAAGGCTTTCCACTGATCTGTCTGCATAAACATACAAATCATTTCCCCACACAGCATTTTCTCTTATATATATTCATACAGAGAAAGATAAATTGTTTGTGGGATTTGGCTCAGCAAGCATAAACTTAAATAGCTTACTCTGTAGTAAAATAACTAATTTCCATGAACGTTACGCCCAAACAATATATAAAAGCTACTGCTGTACTACTGAACTGTTTTTCCTTTTTAGATTTAGATTTAGATTTTATTGTATTTCTATACCACCCTTCTCCTGAAGGACTCAGGGCGGTGTACAGCCATATTAAAACAAACCAACACAAAAATTAAAAGCCATTAAAATAATTGGCCAATTATTAAAACCCCTTTAAAACCAATTAAAATCCATTTAAAATTGATCTATTCGGACAGGCCGGCTTGATGGAACAAGCCGGCCTGTCCTACGCACAGTCACTCAGGCGCTCGTCACGTCTTGCCTCGACTACTGCAATGCTCTCTACATGGGGCTCCCCTTGGGGTGCACCCGGAGGCTCCAACTGGTACAGAATGCAGCCGCACGGGGGATTATGGGAGCGACAGGGCGCTCCCACGTGACACCTCTCCTGCGTGAGCTGCATTGGTTGCCGGTGGACTTCCGGGTGCGTTTCAAAGTGTTGGTAATCACCTTTAAAGCACTCCATGGCTTAGGACCAGGGTACTTATGGGACTGCCTTCTGCCACCAATTGCCTCCCACCGGCCGGTTCGCTCCCACAGAGAGGGCCTCCTCAGGGTGCCATCAGCCAGACAATGCCGGTTGGCGACCCCCAGGGGGAGAGCCTTCTCTGTGGTAGCCCCCACCCTCTGGAACGATCTTCCTCCAGAACTGAGAATGATCGCCGACCTCCGGACTTTTCGTCAGGCTCTGAAAACTCATCTTTTCCAGCTTGCCGGTCTAGCCTGATCCCTTCTAATTTTAAAATATTTTAGAGTTTTTAGACCTGATTTATTTTAATATTTATCTGTTTTAAATTTTCAGCCAAATTTATATTTGTTTTTATAATATTTTAACTTTTATGTACTGGTTTTTATTCGGCTGTTCACCGCCCTGAGTCCGTAAGGGGAAGGGTGGTATATAAATCTAATAAATAATAAATAGAGTCTTCTTTTGCCTCTTTCTTCCTGAGGGGGCGGGGGGAGGAGAGGCTTTTGGCCTCATAATACAAGCACAAAGAAATCCATGCATACTTATTCTGTAGCAAGTCTTTCTTTTTAGTCTTTAGTCTTTATTTGATTTATATACCGCCCTACTCCCGAAGGACTCAGGTTGGTAAACAGCCAAATAATAAAATACATAAATACAAAATTTAAAAACAAAATAAAACTGAATTAAACTATTTGGCCCAGACCAATTTAAAACATCCCATCATTTAAAACAGATTAAAATTTACGTATTAAAAAAGAAAGAAGGGAAAAGATTAGACCAGGCCCGCCTGGTGAAATAAAAAGATCTTGAGAGCGCGGTGGAAGGTGCGCAGATCCGGGATCCTTCGAATCTCTGGGGGGAGCTCATTCCAGATAGTAGGTGCCCCCACAGATAAGGCTCTCCCCCTAGGGGCCACTAGTCGACACTGTTTGGCTGACAGCACCCGGAGGAGCCCCTTTCTATTACAGTGTACCGGCCGGTGGGAGGCTATTGGTGGTAGCAGGCGGTCCCATAGATAACCCGATCCTAAGTCATGGAGCGCTCTAAAGGTAGTAACCAAAACCTTGAAGCTCACCCGGAAGACCACAGGGAGCCAGTGCAGCTCGCGCAGGAGAAGTGTTACATGGGAATGCCATGTTGCTCCCGTTACTACCCGCGCGGCCGCACTCTGCGCCAACTGGATCCTCCGGGTGCTCCTCAAGGGGAGCCCCATGTAGAAAGCATTGCAATAGTCCAGGCGGGAAGTGACTTGGGCATGAGTGACCATGTGTAAGGAGTCCCAATCCAGAAAGGAACGCAACTGGTGAATCAGGCGAACCTGATGAAAAATCCTCCCTGTCACGGCCGTCAAATGCTCTTCTAAAGACAGCTGTGAATCCACGAGGATGCACAAATTGCGAACCCTCTCTGTGGGGGCCAATGATTTGCCCCCAATAGTCACTGATGGCACCAACTGACTATAACGGGACATCAAACCCCACAGCCACTCGATCTTGGATGGGTTGAACCTGAGCCTATTCCTCTCCATCCAGATCCGCATGGCCTCCAGGCACTGGGACATCACTTCAAGGGCATCATTGGGGTGGTCCGGGGTGAGATGTATAGCTGGGTGTCATCAGCGTACTGGTGGTACTTCACCCCAAAACCATGGGTGATCTCACCCAGCGGCTTTACATAAAAGTTGAACAAGAGGGGCGAGAGGACCGACCCTTGCGGCACCCCACGAGGGGCCTCGGGGTCAACCTCTGCCCCCCTGCCAACACAGACTGCGACCGGTCGGAGAGAAAGGAGAACCACCACAACACAGTGCCTCCCACCCCTAGCTCTTCCAACTGGTGCAGCATGATACCATGGTTGATGGTATCAAAAGCCGCTGAGAGATCTAATAGGACCAGGACAGAGGAGCAACCCCTGCTCCGAGCCCTCCAGAGATCATCTACCAACGCGACCAATGCCATTTCCATGCTGTACCCAGGCCTGAAACCCTGAAATCCGCCAAAGGACGGATCCAGTTCTTTGTTTCATCCAGGTACTGGATGAAGATCCCAAGATCCATGAGCCTTACTGCAGGATAAGCATGCTTAACACTTCCAGTTATGTTAATTCACTGCACTAACTCTGTTCTCCTGTTCTTGCCTTTTGATAAACATTTGGCATGGAGAACCTCTTATTCGCACAGACTCCACTATTTTCTCAGAGTTCTTATACTGATAAGAGGTGGCTCTCTATATGCACAAGGCATAAAAAAGGGCACACAGCTACAATGCTGATCTAAATTTGCAATGGAGATGCAGCAGGTTTCCTCACCACTTCTTTTCCACCCTTGCTTTCATTTGCACTTTTTGCCCACATTCATTCATTTACTTTCAAAGAAACTTCCCCTGCCGCCATATTTTCAGCAAAAAAAGAACACCTGGGATAGTGTTTCTATTACCTTTGCTTTAGTCACTCACTTTTATTATTTGCATCTACCACAAAACTGCTGGTTTTCAACATCTTTCTCTAGTACTCCATTTTCAGCTAATTTAAGACTCCCCCTAGATCTTTGGTTCCTTTGAGGTAATTGCACTAAGTGGGATTACATTGCAGCTGTCGCTACCCCTTCTCTCCAGCAGTAGATATACCTGTCCTTTGTGTGCCTCAATCTGCGTAACAATTTTAAAGGTGCATGGACAACTTTTTTCATTTCATTTATCTAACCTAACATGCAAGAGGCAAGATTTTACCCACCTTTTCTGCTCCCATGCTGGGGCATTTCCAATTGTAGAAGTAATACTGCAAGTTTCCATCACCAATTCCAAATTTCAGCTTTTCCAGGAAGGTCTTGTTTTCCATAAGATCCAGTGCATTGAAAACATCAAAACCCTTCTGCAAAAAGAGGCAGTTAAAGAAAATTTGGTGGGTATATACTTTGTAGCTCCATAGTTTTAAGAAGAAACACATTTTACTCAATTGTAGCAGAATTAATTTCATTTTAAAAAACGCATCATTCAAGTAGTGAGCATTCTGCATTTTTTTGTCTCTCAATCTCTTAAAAAGAGATTGATTGCATTAACACTTCCCCCCCTTAATGCTACAGCATTTAGAAGCAAACCAAGAAAGAAACTCACCAATTTGGCCAGTATGAGAGCATCATTCATGAGGTCAATAAGAGGTGTTTTGGTGTGGACATTGTAGAAAGAATAGGCTGCCTTCAAACTCTTGTGTGTGGGATGATTCATAATAGTGGAAGGCAGTGTGTAGAAACTGAGGAAATCTGTCACCTTGCCATCAGTGTTCTGATGAAAACAAATAGATTTTTTAGAATTTTTTTTCATCCTTCAATCAGAGGAAACCAACTGTAACTTTAGCACTATCATCAGCTATTATGCCTGTTCTCCACAATTTAGCATAGTAAGGAAATTTTTATGGCATTTCCGCCCTTTTTACATGTGATTCTGGGTTGAATATGAAAGAGAATGAATAGGAAATCAGGCAGAAGAGCTCCATGTACCACTTCAGACTGCAGGTGGTGAAAATGCAATATGAATTTTCTGTTCCTTTTCTCTCTCCCATTCCCCCATCTCAAGTTCCAGGTTTTTAAAAAATAAGAATACATTTTTCTAGGATCAGAGAATTTTAAAAATGGCTTTCAGTTTCTGACATGGTAAAATATAATTGATGGCCTCAGAATTCAACCACTCCTTTCACTTGTATCTGCAGGTTTCTTCTCAAGTTGCTTTAAATCCAAAATCCTTAGATATGGCAGTGCCTAAGAGCACATTTACTTTCTGGATTGTTGGAGCTCCCTGCCCCAAATGTTTGTCATCCAAATCAGCTGGCCTTCAACTCCCATAATACTCAGTCCCATAATGGCCAAACTAACTGGGCATTATGGAAGTTGATGTCCAAAAAGACATATGAAGAGTGTTAGGTTAGGGAAGACTGTTTTGCATTTTCAGAGTTGTTTCTCTATTTGGACAGTAAGAGAAGAATTGAATTCTTTTTCCATGCCTAATATCACGCTTACACATGATCATGAACATACTGCGAAATCTATGTTTCAGTTTTGCATGTTCAAATTCTGTGCTGAGGTAATAAATTAAATCATACAGCCAGAATGTAAATGGACCTTAACACACACACATATACTTTCTCATAAACACTCTGCTGATATATTTCAAAACAATGGTGAGCTGATTGGACTAACCAAAAACAAACAAACAAACTAACAAACCCTCACCTCAACAACAAA
The DNA here is from genome assembly GCA_038048745.1 of Coluber constrictor foxii. Lineage (NCBI taxonomy): Eukaryota > Metazoa > Chordata > Lepidosauria > Squamata > Colubridae > Coluber > Coluber constrictor. The sequence continues at coordinate 82,639,899 of CM075961.1, forward strand.
TGTGTCAATGATGTTGAGCTGAGGCAAAAACCAATGCTCCACTTCTTCTTCAGTCATCATAGGGGACAAATGGAATTGTTTCAAATATTCTGCCAGAAGTTTGTGCACAGCAGGGATATCTTTGCGCTCCATTTGCCGCAGCCCCGGTGTCTTAGTAGTCTAGAAAGAGATATAGTTCATTCATTTAGAAACACTCTCTATATTAACTAATTCACTTGGTTGTGAATGAAGGGAAGTGTTCCTGTCAGTTTTCAAGCTATATTTGAAAGACTCTCAATGAAATACCATTCCTTAATGTTACATCAGCTTTGCATGCAAACAATCCTATATTTCAGTCAGTCCCTGACAATTCTATAAAATACTGTGCTACCTGTCAAGGTGACAACACTGAATTAAAAGAACGCAATTCACACTATAAATTACTGTACTATAAATTAGTACTATAAATTAACATGGCTCTGCTCCTACAATGTCTTGATTTTAGAAGCAAAGAAAGAGCCGGTCAAAGAACATTTAAATCTAAATACCTCATTATGATGGAAACTAAATTGCACAGTTCACACCATTGTGCTATCATTATCAGGGAGAATGTTGTCTCCAAAGCTAATGATCCAGAAGAGGGCTAAACAAACAAACAAACAAACTAAAACCCAACAATCACACACCATATTTTCCCTTCAATTCCAAGCTATTGGCCAATGTAGTATGGTGGTGGTGGGGGAATCTAAAAATGACCATAGTTTTAGTATGAGGGGAATAATTTCCCCATCATTCCCTATATCTGCATTCTCAAAATATCTTGACAGCCATTTTCTTTATGAATTAGAAACAAATTTTCTGGAATAGAAAAGAGCTTCCAGGAAGTGTTAATGTTTGTGTTTCTATAAAAATCAGACTTTCTAGCACAGAAAATTTTATCCAGACATGAACTAAACAATAATATCTGAGAAGATTCAGCAGTGCACTGAGAGTAACCAAAATTATTTAAGCATATCTGACGGTGATATGGAAAACTACCTCCTCATAGAAAAGGATGAATAAAATGAGAAAGCCAGAACAATGTATGTAAAAATGCATCAGTTAATGTTTCCTATAGACCAAGAGTGTCAAACTCCTGGCCTGTCGGCCAGATGTGTCATGTGCTGGCCTCGCCCCCACCCAGTTTAGTGAAGGGGAAAAAAGTCCCGATACATCATGTGATGCAGCTGTGACGATGCTAGTTTGACACCCCTGCTATAGATTGACACTCAGGCTCCATAGGAATTATTTATTATTTCAATTATTGCTTATGGGATAAAATGGTTATTTTGAACATGCAATAATTTGCTCTGCTACACTTTGGGAACATCTTTTTAGATAATTTCTGGAACTCCTGAAGAAGTGGAATGCAGAATGTAGCAAAGCAAAGCACAAACACAAGCCTATCCTAATATGAAAGACATGAAGACAAAATATTTTTCAGCACTAAAAGTGCAGCTTAAATATAACTCATGAAATGTTCCCCCTCCCATTAGATTTTATTGTTGTTATTTTTTAAAATCCTGAGTGACATTCTAAGAAACTAAGTTTGGAGGATAGGTAAAAGATGGTTGGCAAGATGGAACATTTCTTGAGCTTCTCTTATAAAAAGAACTTTTTAAGGTAGCGTCCCTGTCAATAACCACACACCTCGGGAAGCCGATAAAGCTTCATGGTACGTTGCATAGTCATGTTCCTACTGAGGTGGGAAAATTTGACTTCAATTAGCTTGCGTGGATTCAGTGACCGATGCCAATACCTATTTAAAAAAGAAAAAGCAATATCCCAGATTATTCATCCCATTCATATGGTGTTCTTCAAAGGGTATGTGTGGGTGTTAAACATATTTAATCCCACTTGTATTATCTATACAAATTATGCAAGGCATCAAACATATCCAATATGCCTTCCTCATCCTATTTTTTCCACAAGAACCCTGTGAGGTGGGTTGGGCTGAGAGAATGAGGTCACCCAGTTGGCTTTCATGACTAAGGTGTGAGTTGCTCACATCCCTATTTTCTAGCCTGATGCTTCAATCACCAGGCCAAACTGGCTCTATGCCCACGTCTAACTCATGAAGACAGACGCAAAACTGATATTTAATTTTGCAAAGCAATCTTTACTTCTCACTCCCACTAACTGGTGGGCTATTGAGAATTACTGTCTTAAATACTGGCCCTACTGTTTCCAAACACACACTGCTTTATTTTCAAGCTATGGTAACTAGTTAACCAGCCAGGCCAAGAACCTCCATGTTCTACTTCAGCAACCTATGCCTAAAGAAAATATTGTGTGCCTCCAGTTTTTTGTGGTATGTAAGGATTTTTCAGCTCAAACATGTCCTCTCTTGCTCAATAATTCCTTTTTCTGGTTTGAGGACTACTTTTCATTTTTAAAGGTAAGGGTGCATCTAAGTGATGAGCTTTTAAGCAACAGAAGGTAAACAAAAATAAAACATATAGGGAAGTAAAACAGAAAAGGAAAGAAAACCAAGGAATTGATGCCTACCTGCACGTTCCAACAGGCTTTGGTAGAACTACACCAGCTGTGTATACTGCCTGAAAAATCCCTTCCAAGTGAACTCGTCGGGTGATCTCCCGTATCAGAACAGGTGCCACCCTTTTGGAACGCAGTTTCTTGTGCACACAAAGGAAATTTATTTCTACCATCTTCTTTTCCCTTTAATGGAAGAGGAGAAACTATTACGCACTACTGTCTCTCACAATTTGGAGGAATAAAAAAAAAGATGTATTTCTGTATTTGCCAGGGCTACATCTTTTTCTTCTCTCCATATAAGAGCCTAAGATTCGTTGTCTCTCTCTACAACACAGAGTTATTTTCTCTACTTCAGGATGTTTATACATTTATATGATTTTTAAAATGGGAGGACTTGGGATTTAAACCTTCCACAAAGTCTTGCTTATTTATTCCACAACAATACCTGCAACAAGACCCTGAAAAACACTCTATAAACACGCAGAGCAGAGGTGGGTTTCAGGAGGTTCTGACCAGTTCTGGAGAACCGGTAGTGGAAATTTTGAGTAGTTCGGAGAACTGGTAGTAAAAATTCTGACTGGCTCCACCCCCATCTATTCCCTGCCTCCCAAGTCCCAGCTGATTGGGAGGAAAGGGAGATTTTGTAATAACCTTCCCCTGGATTAGGGTGAGAATGGAGATTTTACAGTATCCTCCCCTTGCCACGCCCACCAAGCCATGCCATGTCCACCAAGCCACACCTACAAAACCGCTAGTAAAAATTTTTGAAACCCACCACTGGCACAGAGCTCCTAATTTGAAAGAATACAATGTGAGTTTACTTTTTTTGTTCAATTCTAAGCTCCAATTAACTCTCATCAAGGAAGAAAAGAAGGAAGGGTGGGAAGGAGGGAGGCAGTTGGGGAATGGCAGCTCTTTGGGGCACAAACAGAGAAGTGTGACTTACGTTTCATATATGAGGATAGCAGCTGGAATAGCACTAATGAAGCCAACCAACTTCTTGCTTGAGATCACCCTGACACCACAATGCCATTGGGGAAGCCAGCCCGGAGGACGCAAAGCCCTGGAGAAAATCCAGAATGTTGTAAAATAAAATGTTTTTGATTCAGGAACCTGCAGTATGCCACCATTTAACACAAGAACAGAGAATGGAGACAAAGAATGGCCAGAGAATGGAGCCATGTATGCCAGCATTTGGGAGACAAAGGAAATTTTATGAGGAAAGAGGAACCTTTAGGCATTTAATAACACATTACAAAAATTTCTGTCAGCGAATTGTTTCACTTGCCTGCTTTTCATTCATAAGGATTCCCTGCATGAATTAAAAACAAGTCTATAAAAGGAACTACAAACTAAAATTGCTTGGCACTTGCAAAAAACAAATAGAAGACTACTTTTTCTTCATGGGAAACCAACTATGTTTTCAAAGTGATGAGGGGTAGGATAGCCTCTTGCTCAAGGGCCCAACATGAAAGCCAAAGAGACTAGTAAAAGAAAGATGGAAGAATCATCCTTGCTTTTCTAGTCCATTGCAGCAGAAAAAAGAATGTTTCTTCCTTCATAGCAAATAATAAAACTGAGTGAAATGGAGCAAGAACAACAAGCTGTTTACTGCTTCACCAATCCATTCACTGGGCTGGAGAAAATACCAAAATACTGAATGCCAAGGCTGCCAGATAAGAGAACAAATGCAGTACTAACACAAGGTCTTATTTCAATAGCCATTTTAAAAAAATGTTTTATAAATTGAATACAAAAAAAGACAAAAAGAAGATAATAACAAAACAAAATCACATAGATATAACGGGTTGATTCAGCCCCCATATACATACAGTTCCTAAGTAACATTACATACCATCATACTATATCTTCAATTAAATTTTCCACATATTGCATCTTACTCTTGCTAATCTTCTTACATCTAGTATTACTTTATATTTAGCTTAGTATCAACAAATCTATGCTATATGCTTTCCTAATATCTTTTTTACTTCTGTCCATTTGTACCATTTATCCCAGCTTTGATTGAAATTTGATTCTTGTCTATCTTTAAGAATATATGTTAATCTATCACATTCTGCACACCACAATTTTTTTTTAATAATCATCTGGTCCAATGGTACTTCCTTCCCTTTCCAAAATTGCGCATATGCAATTCTAGCCGCAGTAGTAATATGTATAAAAAGGTACCAGTCTATTTTCCTTATACCCCCAGGATTTATTCCTAATAAGTAGATCTCTGGTCACAGCTGAAAGCTAATTCCTGTAATCTCCATGAGCCAATCCTTTACTCCAATATCTTTGGGCTTGTAAACATATCCACCATTGGTGGTAAAATGTACCCCTGGCTGCCCCACATTTCCAACATTCTGCTGAAGTTCCAGGGAACATCTTTTTTTTTCTTTTTTTAAAATTTGATTTATATGCCGCCCTTCTCCGGAGACTCAGGGTGGCTTACAGTACGTTAAGCAATAGCCTTCATACTTTTGTATATTTATATTTATACAAAGTCAGCTTATTGCCCCCAACAAACTGGGTCCTCAATTTACCTACCTTATAAAGGATGGAAGGCTGAGTCGACCTTGAGCCTGCCTGGGATTGAACTCGCAAGTAATTACAGCAGCTGGATCTTAAATGCTGCCTTTGTAGGAGGCATTACTACCCTACGCTACACAGGCTCTTTGCGGTTCTTGCTGGTAGTATATGCCATCTATATAACATTTTAAATATATTTTCTTTGAAAGACACTGCCATTGTCATTTTTGCATTTCTATTCCATATTAGTTGCCATTTTTCCAGATCTAATGTATATCTGTTTATATCTGATGGGCCCTATGATTTTGAGGCACTTCCTTGAGGGTGGTTCCATGCCTTTCGAAGTATGGACTGATCACAAAAACCTGGAGGCACTAAAGACACCCCGCAAACTCTCCCCAAAGCAGGTCCGCTAAGTGCAATATTTCAAACTATTCAATTTTGAACTGAAGTATATCCCGGAGGGAAAGAACCTCTTAGCTGATGCTTTGTCACGTAAGCCACAATATCACAGTATGCGGGAAGAGGTGGTTCATGCAATGATACTCCCTCCTCAACCGGCATCGCAGGTGTTGACCTGGGCCAGGTCACCTGAAGGAGAGCCATGGGTGGGGGGGGGGAGGCAGGAATGACCCAAAAGCTAAAAGACAAGTTGCCAGCTGACCCATGGGACAAGGACAACCCAGGGATACAACCCTCAAGGATGGATTAGGCTGGAAGGGATCTAAATTATATGTGCCCAACTGCTTGCAGCTCCAGGTCCTTAACAGAGTCACAATTCCAAATAAGCAGGGCATTTCAGTTACTTGAACACCCTGCACATGGCTGGGAGACAATTCTGGTGGCCAAGGATGAAGGGAGACATTGAGGACTATGTAAAAAGTTGTGCCATTTGCACAGAGATGAAGATGAGGCCCGGGAACTCCCCTGGGCTACTCCAGCAAGTGGCAGATCTGTCTCGACCCTGGGAAGAGATAGCTATGGATTTCATTGTCAAGCTCCCTAAGAGTGGAGGAAGTACAATCATTTAGACCATCATAGACTTGTTCTCCAAACAGGCCCATTTCATAGCTTGCCCAGGGCTCCCGTTAGTGCAGAAGCTAGCTAATCTATTTATCAAGCATATTTATAGGTTGCATGGAGTACCCTACAGAATCATCTCTGATCGGGGGGCTCAATTCACCACTAAGTTTGGAGAGAGTTCATGATAGCCACTGGATCCTCACAAGGGCTTAGTTCAGCGTTTCATCAGAGCACTAATGGGGCCGAAGAACGAACCAAAGCCATGGTGGAGCAATACTTAAGGTGTTACGTCAACTATCAGCAATCGGACTGAGCAGAGTTGCTGCCGTTTGCTGAAGTGGCGTACAACAATGTGGTGCACAGTAGCACTGGCCTAACCCCTTTCCAAGTGACTAGTGGCATAGAGTTTGTCCACATGCCAGAGCTCCCTAAGGAACTACCTTCCTCCATGTCACTAGCTAAGTGGATGGAGTCACTAAAGAAAGCATGGGAAAATACGAAGCAGGCCCTAAGCGATGCAGCGAAGGCATATAAAAAACAGACCGACAAGCACTGGTCTCCCCAACCAGAGTTTAAGGTGGGGGATACGGTTTACTTGTCCATGAAGTACCTGAAATTAAAGCTAGCCTTTAAGAAGCTTGGTCCCAAATTCCTAGGACAGTTCCCCATAGTGAAAGTGATAAACCCAGTCACGGTATAACTTCAACTTCCCTGTTTGTTGGGAAAGGTACATCTGGTGTTCCACTGTTGTTGAAACCAGCAGTGAGTTCACAAGTCCAACCAGTGGATCGGACACTCCCTAAGCCCATGGAAATCAAGGGTCAAACTCACTATGAGATAAAGAGAATCTAAGACTTGAGAGTGCAAAGGGGCAAATTGGAATATTTAGTGTACTGGAAGGGTTCCCACTTTCTGAGGCCACCTGGATGAAGAGCTGAAAAGTAAGCGCAGATATATTGGTAAAGCAATTCCCCCAGACAAGTACCCCCAGAAACCCAAGAGCCTTCCCGGGAGAGGGAGAGGGGGCTAGTAGCATTGACTAACCCCACTGTGCTTTGTCTCTTGGAGACATGTCCCTTCAATTGAGGGGGGGGCAGCCTGTCAAGTCCGAATTTGATTGGGGTATGGGATTGTTTGTATCCTTGATTACTCTGACATGAATTCAGTTTGACACAATTTGGAGCTGACGGAGGGGAGGAGGAGAGAGTCTTCAGCCAAAAAAATGTAGCTAGCCAATGAATCAAGTACATTCCAACAGCTGACTGCCCAGAGAAAGAGGAGAGAAGTCACCAAGCAACCAGCTCTCATCTTGGTTGGACAATGTGACAGTTTGTTTTGGAAAATTGAGAAACTATTACTTATATTGGGGTGGAAAGAGCAGGAATTTTCAGTACTGGCTTTCCACCAGTAGTGCCAAGATGATGTATTTAAATAAATTTATTCTTTGAGGAAACGCAATGCCTCGGAGTTCGATTTGTAATGGGTGCATTATTTGGAACCTGACATCAACTCTAGCTAATACATCCATAGTAGGTATATTAAAAATAAATCACTGGGCCCTAACAAACCTGCCAATATGGGATTACCCTGTCTGAAAGAGGTACCATTTTAAACAATAAAGAAAGCTTACATTTACTTTTGTTTTTCTTCTGACTAGCTCCGATTTATGTGAACAATAATAATAAACTTAGGCTGTTCCTATCTAAAGAAGGCCTACCTTATTGGCAGGATCTCACTTAAACTTTAAAATGTCTTTTCCTACCAAATCAATTTAAATGAACATAGAAGGGAAATCCTAATACATCAATATAGCCGCCTTGAATCTTTGGAGAAAGGCGGCATACAAGTTGAACAAATAAATAAATATAGCTAATACATTAATATGAGCCGTTCTTCTTAGTGGGCCCTTTTGTCACACGGAAGAAAGAAACGACTGACTTGTCAAATGTTTACCTGAAAGAAACACAGCCGCTCATTCACTGTATGCAAGGACTCCCAAAGTAGGACCCCATCATAGTTTTCAGATCTTTATTTGAAATATTATGAATTAATTGTCTGTTTCTTATTTTTCTAATGTTTTCCTTTCAGATTATGCATGTGAACTAAATTACTTTGCTAGAAGCAGCATTTCAGCCTGTAAACCTGTAAGTGCAGACTTGCCTCCTACATGCTTACTATTCAGGAAGATAAAAATAGGTTTGCCTAATGCAGATAAGGAAGATTATTCTATCTCCTGTGAAAGGGGCTTTCAATCTTTTGACAATAAAAGATTTTAGGGAATATGTAACATGTCAAGATGAACACAGTGAATCTACTTTCCAGCACTTGGAGAAAACCTCTGTGTTATATTTGTTGAAAGGAAGTAGTTTATTGTCTTCTGTACAAGAAGAAAAAAAAATGGACAGACATCTCTGAGATATTCAGGAAAAACTATAACTCACCATAGGAGAAATTCAGGGGAATAATCAAACCTAAACATGTTGTCATCATCTTCCACATAGTTTTCATTCAGGAGAGTATACAGTTCCTTCAGCTAAAGAAAGTAAAAAGGAGAAGCATAATCTGCTTAAGGGAGCAAAGCTTTCTCTATTAAGAGAAAACAGGGCACCTGATTATTATTAGAGGTTCACTGTGGGGAAAACAACCAACATACTATGGCAGAATTAGAAATGGCTATAAGAAAATTTTGCTTCTGTCAATGGATTTTAGCAAATAATTTTTATCCAATTCTAAGGAAGCAATAAAGCCTACAGATTTACAGCACAGTTCGTGCATAAAATTTTAAACTGGAAGGACCAGTTTTTAAACTATAAAAGTATAAATCAACATTGGCTTTAAGGTAAGGAGGTATTTCATATTCTCATTACAAGAGATTCTGAGTTAAACTGTGACACAAATGAGTAGAATATGAAGAGAAACCCAGAGAGAGCAGAATCAAGCGAGCTAGCCAAGCTAAACACTACAAAATGAAATTGCAAAACAATTCTGCAAAAGATGCTCTCACAAAGTCTACAAAAGAAACTGTTTTTAGAAAGACTTCTGAAGGTGGCTGGGAAAGAGAAGAGTATAGTTGAACAAAACAAAGAAGAGGGCAGGTGCAAAAGCAACTATATCAATCACTTGTGTCTAACACAGACAAGAAGAAAAAGGAATATAGGATCATTAATAAAATGCTTGAGAGTTCAATTAAAAAAACCTGGACTCTAAAGCTAGAAGATGCTAGAGGAAGTGATGAAACATTGTAATATCAGAAAGAGGGGTGAGGGAAGGCAATAGTTTTAAAAAGAAACTTAAAGGATGTTTAGTTCTGCCTCATCCCTACTCACCACACCTCGATCCCCCAAGTCCAGGGCATCCCACATAAAGCCCTGAGGCAAGGTATAGGGCTCCTGACGGATGTTGTCCTTGTCTGGCTCAACAGGTCCATGAGTGTTTACTACCTCACCTGAGAGAAGGGAAATAAGAATGAAAGCAAGTTGTCTCCATAGGTGAGAATTCACTCTCCAAGAAACATTCCTAGCCTTGCCTAGTCAGTCTTTATGTCTAAACTCACAAACTGCTTTATTACCTTTTGTTTGGGTAGCTCCAATCATCCATGCTTCTGATTCCTATGGCACTATTGCTACAAGGTGGATTTAGAAAAGAATATTTACAGCTCAAGGTTGAACAGCCTTGTCCCCACTAGCTCATATTTTATTCTTATTTTCAGTCTACTTCTAATCAGTTCCTGGATTTGGATCAGTATTGCTTCTAATGTGATTCTTCTTCTGTCTCTCAATGTTGCATGAATGTACAGGTAGTCCTTGATTTATGACCGCAATTGGGACTGGATTTCTTGTTATTAAGTTGTTAATGGTAGTTAAGTCAAGATACCCATGCTTTACATTTTTGAAGTAATCATTAAATGAATCACCGTGGCTGTTAAGCAAACACCACAATCATTATTGTGAACCCATTCTTCTGAACAGGCATTATTTGCCAAAAAAGCTGGCAAAAAATGTTGCAAATGGTAGGCATGTGACTGCACAACTGGTCATAAAGGTGAGCCGGCTCCCAAGCACCTGATGTGCATTTATGGGACGGTAAGGGGATATATGTATATGGTACATTTTACAATAGCCAGAAGTGCTTGATGGCCATAAAGCATTGATTTTGGGCTGACTGTAATTTTCAATAATCATTAAATGACCAGTCATAAGCCAAGAGTTATGTGTACAATTTGCACGTGCTTTATTTTCTTTAAAACAGAAAGAAGGGGAAAAGATAAAGACCCTCTTTTCATACCTACCTAACTTGGGCACAGGCTGTGTATCCCAGAACTGATAGCTGCGTTTAGTGGCTTCTTCCATGGTCTTAGCAGGCCCTTGTCCTACAGAGAAGAGCTCAATGGCTTTTTGAATCTCCTGCATCCTTTCTGCTGGCAATGAATTCACCTTTATATGAACCAAATGTAGAAAAAATAATAGACTGACCAGCCTTCATTATTTGTCCTTTGAGTTAAACAGTTCTCTTTTTTGGGGGGAGATATCCTGCTTTTCTCCTCTAAAGACTACATAAAATGCACATGTTCTCCCTTATACCTCTACCTATCCTGAACAAGAGCAAGAAATATTGCATAGTCAATCACACACTCTCCCAAGGAACCACCTCCCCCAAGAAAGAGCTGCTAATTTATATCACTGTTCGTAGATAGACCATGACCAGACTGATTAGGATTACTCCAACTGAAAGAAACAAGCAGCTTCAATTTGGATTCTTAGCATTTCTAGTTGCACATATACCCCAAGGTAAATATGATAAGCATTATATTCCAGTATATGCATATGCAGGTATGAAGGTTTGGAATAATTCAACAAGTATTCTATTGAAAACGTGTTTTTACCTTTGCAGATTGATCTTGGACTAGATCAAATTGCTCCCCCTTTTCTTTCTTCCGTTTCTGTTTCTTCTTCTTCTTTTTACACACACTTTCATCTGTTGAGCTTAAGCCACTGAAAAACAAATGGAACATAAGAAATAAACCTAAGATATTCAGTGCTAACAACAGGATTTTGAGAATGGAGGAGCAAAGGAGAAGATTCAAGAGTTCCTTCCTTTAGATTGTTAACTACAAATCTTTGGGTAGTCTCAAGCTGCTCAGAGAAACCATTGCTAGGAATTAAACCATGATGGTTTTCATATATTTTTTTCAGATATTATCCTACCATCTTTTCAAATACAGTATCAGAATGAAAGAGAACCATTTAGTCACCAAGTCTTAAATTAATTAGAATCCAAATTAAAGCATTCGAAACAGACGGCTGTTTAGCCTCTATGAATGACAGCACAACCCTTTCTAGTTAACTGCTTCCACTGTAAAGCTGTTCCTATTGATAGGGACACTTTCCTAATATTTAACTAGAATTTTCATTCTTTCTAATTCGCTGACCATCCTTCCTGCCCTTTCCTGAGCATGTTTCTGTTTGTCTGAATTCTGTGATTTGCTAGGACTGAACAAAAAGTATCTTTGTGAGGGAGATGGGTGGTTCATATGTCTGATAAATAAATAAAAATAAAATACTCAAAAGGGAGTTCAGCCAATGTGAAATAATGCGGAAGTATTAATTCTGGATTTGGATTCTAGACTTTTAAATTAAGAATATTAACTATACTTAATAAGCCTAAAATTGCATTTGCATTTTTGCAGCCATTTTATACTGCTGACTCATAATCAGTTTGCAATAAACTACTATTCTAAGAATATCTTCATTAATTCTCTTGCCAAGCCAACTCCCTCATTCCTACCATGCCTGTGCATTTTATTTCTGTTTCCTAAGTAAGTATTTCTCTACTGTTTTCAGCCCTTTTTTCTAATTTATTAAGATTTTTCTAAATATAGCTATCCCACCCAAATTTAGGCCATTTGCAAATCTGAGCAATATTCCCTCCAGCTCCTCATACAATCCTCAAGAGTGAATCCCATGATTTGCTATTTAAGTTGGAAGATAACCTTAGGCAAATATTCCCCTAAACTTATTAAGCTGTCTATACATCCTTGCAATTGTCATACTATCCATAATATCCTTAGCTGGCTTACTAACAAGCTAATGCAAATTATCAACTGCCTTTCATTGACCTTCAAATCAGAGTCAGTTTCTATTGCTCTGAAAGATTGCACAAACAACCACAAAATGCTTCACATTTATTGTGAAATTACCTATACTATACTACCACTCACAATCCTATCATTTCCATCTCTGTGTAATACATAACATAGATATTGTGTTTATGGGCAAATATAATCAATGTCTCATGAGAAAAGACTAGGGGTAACCAAAGGAAAATGTTGGACTGGTTTGTTGTCCTATGACTGGAATGAATGGAATTAAGCTGCAGGTTTTATACAAATAGTAAATTTTCCTTTTATGTGCAAGAAGACTGTAATCTGTATTCTAGTTTTGTGAGAAAATGAAAAAGGCTGATCACAACATATGATATGATTTGTTTGCATGAGTAATGTAGCTTGCTTGGCTGTTACTCTGATGCAGCATATTTTCCTTTCTTAATGATACTACATTAATTTTTTGAGTCAGAGGCCAACTTCAAAATATAGCAATTTATAATACAAATTTATTCAATCAACACAACACACACTATTATAATTATTGAACTTAGCATTATTTTGCTTAGCATTAAGATAAAAGACTCAACTATTTGGATAATAATAAACTTAATAATTATTACATTGGTAACAATATAGCATATAATAATTTATCAACACAATAAAATAATAATCTTGCACACAGTGGGCAGTCCTTCTATGCTGGAGATTTCACTTTAAATAAGTTTGGTTGTCAAGACAACACAGGACGTTTTGGTGATGTGGCATGTATTCAGTTGACATAATGAAAGGAGAGGGAGAGTATGAAAAAAGTTTGAAGACATATCTAATAAAAGCTTTTGTTTATCCTGACCTACAACTTTAAATTATGAATTATTATGAATTGTTTTCCAAATATATTTCTTCTGCCAACACTGCAAAATAGCAAATCTGTAGACAAATATTACCATTGATCTTCTACTTCCGCTGATCTGTCTCTAACAGATTCCACTTTAAAATTGTTCCAACTACCTTTGATGAAAAATTTTTGTCAGTTCTTTTGAATGTTTCAAAAGAAACATTTTTAAAAAATCATACAAATGAGACTGCCTGGGCGTTTTGCAAAGATCTTTTTTTTTAAAAATTAAATTCTCAAAACTGGAGTTGAGCGCAATATCATGAACAGTCAGTCCAGAAATTATTTTTCTGAACCAGAATTCAAGCTGGCCCACAAAAATTTTTCAATTTGACTCCAATTTTAATGGCTTTATTCAGGTAAAATAAGTGATTGTTTTTGTTGTTATTTTGAAATAATTAAGAGTTGAAAATCTTCATTGGAAATCCCTTGATATCAACCAATAGTACTCTATCCAATCCTTATCATTCTGGAATTCAGAATTGGCATAAGGCATTGATAAGGCTTCATGACTACTGTGAAAAACTTGTTTGTAGCCGCAGATAACAGGAATTGCCAATCTGGTGCCTTCCAGTTGTTTTGGTCTATAATTCTCTAATCAGTTAACATTACTTATGCTAGCATAGCAGCTTTCGAGGTACAAGTCATTTAATAACTGTTCAAACCAACCCTTCCAAAACTACATATGATCCCGTTTCACAGTTATAATGCCTGCAGCCTCCCACATACATTTGCCCTTACAACCAACTGGAGGGATGCTGCAGCATGCCCATCCACCTATTTCTCCCCATCCTTCCTTGCAGCGTCCCCACAGGCACTGGGCCTGTTTTGATTTCACACATTCCTGCCCTCCCCCTCACACACACCCCATCACTGTTCACTTACCTTTCGAAGGTGTCCAAAGCTTAGGAAGTCATCTAGAAAAGGCCAATCCATTGTTGGGCCATGCTAGCTTTATGCTAAAACAGCTAATGCTGGGTCAGCTAAGGTTACCAGTGAAAAGCAAATCAGCAGGGTTTCTTCTTTTCACTAGCAATAACTTTAGCTCTCTCAGCATTGACTGTGTTAGCATAAAGTCAGCATAACTAAGACTGGGGGAGCTAATGCTAGTAATGAAAAGGAAACTGCATGATTTCTTCTCCTTAATTGTGCCACATGGCCCAGCAACAAAGCAGCCTCCCTCATTACCCTGAGTTCTGAGGATCTTTGAAATAAAAGTGTGAGATTGTGACAGAGTCGACAGTGATGATGTCTATAGGGCTGTGGGGACACCAAGGAGCTAGAAGGGAAGCATGGGTTTCTCTGGGCCTGGGCCTTAGGAAGCTTTGGAGGTCCAATGTAGGTGGGCCTGTGTTTGCACTAGACTTCCCTGGGTTTCCCTCAACCCTGAGGTACCTCATGCTCCACTTAATGATCCATGCATTTGTTTAGCAAATGCACTAGGGAGAGCAGAGAAGGGGTATCATTAATAAAGCAGTTCACTTCAGACTCCATTACTGTCGTTATCACGAGGATTACCTGTATTATAAATTGAGACTGGATACTGTTATTTTAGAAGTCTGTAATGTTGCTCATTCTTCAGGTAACTGAACATTATTATCACTGTTAGCTTCCACTATAAGAACATTATGGTAGACCATCCAGAACTACTCAAAATAGCTTGCTTCACTGGTGATTATAATGTTCCTTCCAACAGAAACATAAATTGAACTTCTTGAAATTTAAAACCACTGCACCAAATCTCTCTCTAATATATTGTCTGTTGAATCATGTCCTCTCAAATGTAGGAACTAGCATAAATTCTACTTGACAAATACACATTTAATCAACTACAATACTGTGAGCAAATAAACTTTCCTAAATCCAAAGAGATAGCAGGATAACAGATATAAGTCTGGGCAAAATATTAAGGTGAGATGGAATCTGCATTCTTTTGGTTGTATATAGTGGAGAAATCAAATGAACAAAGACAACTAAGCTATGATATAAAGATATAAAGCTCTGTAGCACAGTTTAACCACAATTCTATAGAAAAGAATAAAACACTTTCCATATAACTCACATAATGTCCTATTGTCAAAAATGTGTAGTTGTTGTGGTTTTTTCTTCTTTATTATGCAACATCACCTGCAAATATGGCAATCAATATACATAAAATGGTAAAATACATCCAGTTACGGCTTACTAATGCATAAACTCAATCACTGAACACATAGGATGTGTTTAAATAGAGAATAAAAAAATATGGTTAAGCTGAATACAACTAAAAAGAAAAAAGAGAAATGCAATTTGCAGTATAGTGTCAGTCTTACATTCTAGATCAGTGGTCCCCAACCTCTTGGGCTCCATGGACAAGCAATTGTACTGGGAGGGGGAGGATTTCGCACATGCAACCTAATCCTGCACATGCGCAAACAGAGCTTTGTGTGCTCATCTGCCACTTGTGTATCCTGGTTCCCAATGGGCCACAGACCAGTACTGGTCAGCGGACTAGAGGTTGGGGACTCCTGTTTTAGATGAAAAAGATGAAGCAAAAATAGCCCTAAATAGAAAAAATAGTGCTCTTTTTAAACCTATTTAATCTTAAAATGAGAACCATACCATGTGCCACATGCTGAGAACAAAAGTAAGCAAGATGTCCCACTGGGTGTACGAATGGCTCCAAATGACTGAAACCACACACAATGGAGGAAACAAACATAACATAGTGCAACCCAGGGTCTCTGAACATTACAACAAATGAAAAAAACCTATAAACCTACATATAAGGCATTTTTTAATCTTATGTCTAGCACACAGAAAATAATATAAGGCCCAGAAACTGAGCTGTTAATCATCTCTCAACGGATCGAAGCAAACAAGTTTTCTTTAAACTACAATTTAAAACATAGGAACTATTATAAGCTGCTCAGTCACTTTTGAAACAGGCAGCTATATAAATGTGATATGGGGGTTGCAGTGGCTCAGCAGTTAAAGATGCTGAACTTGTCAGCTAGAAAGCTGACAGCCCAGATTTGAGACCCAAGGGCCATGTGAAGGGATGAGCTTCTGTTACTTGCCTCAGGCCAGGCCACCTAGCAGTTAGAAAGCATGCAAATGCGAGTAGATAAATAAGTACCACTTTAGCAGGAAGATAACAACATTCCATGCATCTTGCTGTATAATCATGCTGGTCACATGACCATGGAAATGTCTTCAGACAATGCTGGTTCCTCAGCTAAGAAACAGAGATGAGCATCGCCCCCTAAAGTTGGATACAACTGGACGGGGAAACCTTTACCTTTATAAATTTGACAAATTGTAAACATTTCAATAAAAATTGTTTTATGTACATAATTAAGATACACACATTTTTACTCATTAATAATGCTCACTAATTATTAATATATTAATATTTTATTATTCCTCCCTTAATGGCTGACTTGTTTAGTTAAAAGTAACTTTATGACTGGTCTTTGTATTTACAACTATTACATGGCCCCATGGTCAAGATTTGAGCACTTTGCAACCAGCAGGTGTTGGAACTGTTGCAATGTTCCGCAGCCATGTGAGTGCCATTTGTACACTTCACAGCTGGTTTCCAACAAGTAGTCAATGGAGAAATCAGCAAATCACAAGCTGCAGTCATGTGATATTGTGCTTAATGATCATGGGTGATTCACTTAATGATCGCAGCATAAATGAGATTGTAGGCTTGTTGCGATCATGTGATATCTTGTTTAATGACCATGTTGTTTAGTGATGGAGTTGCCAGTCTCAAATATGGTTGTTAAGTGAGCACTACTTATAATGCTGTTTTCATTAAGATGGATTAATCTTTAACTCATATTCTAGAAATGGTTCCCTTCCAGGAATATTAAAGTTGTTCAGTGTCCATTTGGATTCCCATAGTTCTACACTTTTCTTCCTTCAAAAGAAACCACTGAATTACACAAGCTAAATTGCACTAAAAGAATGCAGGAGTCATATGGAAGTTGACTCAGCCATATTAATACAGAAAATTTTCAGGAAGCACAGCCTTGTTTAAGGTACATTAGTTCAGTGTTAAGTCACATGGCAGAGAAGAATAGCTTGTTATGCTGACAATCGTCAGAGGAGCTTCAACCAAATTAATCTGAACCCTAAAGACAAGAAAAAAGAACTAAACTGAGCTTTTAACTATCTTGAATGCTCTCTCTCTTCAGTGCATTTAAATGTTCAGAATTACTGGATTTATGCACATAAAAACCATTCTGGATCATCTGAATGAAAATATTCACAATCCAAGATGTGATAAAAAAAATGAAAAACTGCTTCTTGTGATTACAGTAAATCACATGGTAAGTATGACTTAGCAGCAAAACACTCAAAAACAACTTGTAACAGATGCAGTAAGCTTTGAAAGAAAACAAAGGTAGTAATCTCCTTATAGGCCTTCATTGCAGAAATCACTAACATTTTCTAAATATTCCCAAAACATTGAGCAAGATCTATTTATTTCTATGATTTTATCATTCTAGCCAGAATACAGAATTGAAATTCAAGTCACTTATGTCCTTTCATTTCTATTCAGCTCAAAAACCTAATCCATTGCTCTGAGATTACTCTGGGTTACACTATGACTACATTGTATTGATTATTTTCACAGCAAACAGGAGCTCTTGAGTAGGAAACAAAGATGATGATTTTTTTTTTGGTCAGATCTCTCTTTACAGATAATTCTGAAAGGAAAGGCTATTCAGTAAATCTTGTTTACAACTTAAACCAAAAGGGTTGTTTTTTTCCTGCAATGTTTCAATTATCTCATCTGATACAAGTGTGAGAAGTTTTTCAATCCAGCTGCTGCTAAAATGGATAAAAGATAATTTGGGATATTTTAATCAGGTTTTAGATTGCTCATTAAATTACAGCACCACCTGAATCTAATTTTTATTCATGGAAATTATTGCATGTTTATATGTTCAATCCAGAGATAAAAGGTGGCTTTTAAATCATTTTTAAGAGGAAACATTCCCCTCCCCAGCTTTCTATCAAACTTGTTCTTAATGACATTACTGCCTGGTATTTTGATAACATAGTAGAAGAAAGAGTTGCTCCATGTTTTCCAGAGGATATTTAAATATAACTTTATTGATGATACCGGCAGCATTTTTTTCTAATTTACACTACATTTTGTATGAAAAATTCAAATAATTTCTTGCTTGTAATACTTGTAATAATCATGCTTGTAATAATTCAAAATTATAATTAATATTGATAGAATAGTTTCTTCCTTTATTTCCAATACTCCAAGACATATAGATAGAATATTAATAATTTTAATACTGCACACATATGAATGTAATAACAATATCATGATTTGTAATATAATAAAAGGACAAATATATAATTTTATTAAAGGATCCATTTTTATAAAACAGATAGATACAAGAGTTTTCTTTTTTATGGTCATTTTATAAATGTATTGGTTATTCGGGATACATTAAAGAATATGCATGAAGTCATATTTTTTTCTTATGCTTTATGGAAGTTAAATGAAATTTGGGGGGGGGGAATAAATATTAAAAGATTTCAAAACTTAATTTCCTTTACATACTGAGAAGCATATTAATTGGATCATATAAATTAACAGAGTTGGAAGAGATTAGAAAACCTGACAAATTATTAGACTCTGGGTTGAAAAAATACTATAATCCATTTATTTAAGGACACATAGATTAATTAATCAATATTCTGACTCAGTAAATCAATATGTTCAAGTTTAATCTTGAGTGAATAATACTAAATCAAATGTAACTGAAGAAACAATATTATAATATAATTTTAATGTTTATACATAATTACCTGTCTAGTTAACAATTTCAATAAATGATATTAAAATTATGAATACAGAAAAGGTTTCCAGTCTGGATTGTTATCTCATTAAAACATACATGTAATTTTTTGTCCCAGCATCAGTGGAAGTTTATATTAATGATTTTTAAACAAAAATTTTCTTTACATGCACTTGTGCTCCAATTTTTCCCCACAACAAGCACACTATATTAAGAGAAATAACTAGTCTAAAGTAATCTGATGAGTTTTTGTGTTGAGAGCTGACTATTCCAGGCCAGTATCTTGATTACATCACTTATTGCACTTGGATACTTGTACAAAGAGAATGAGCCTTCTCTAAGATTCAATATAATCATTCATTTGAAGTAAATTCTTAATAGAATTATCTTCTAGAAAAGATTCCAAGAGCATCTAATAAAGTTTAGTGTAACTTTATTTAAGCGACCCCATTCTCATAATCTAAACATTGTGACAATGGATGGGGAGAAAAGTAAATATTTTCCTTTTGGAACAACTGTTTTATTTCAGAAAAAAAGGTCACATCTATTTGATGTTTCCCCTAACAGTACTTTAATCAGTTCTATTCTTTGTTTAGATTACACTGTGTCCTGGATTAATCTTAATATAGCTCTGTATAGAAATTCTCAGTCTGAAAGTAACCTTTTACATAGTCTTTGGTATAAAACTAAATTACAAAAGGCAGCCAAATGAGACAAATTGTCTGAGGAATACAATTTTTTAAGAAATGCTGATTTGTATCTGTCCCTATATTAGAGCCATACATAAAAGCTGTGAATATAATACACTTATTTTGGGATGCTCCTGAGAAATCTTGGAAATTCCCCAACCTCAAACTGCATGAAAACTGCAATGTATTACCAAACCTATATAGCTGATCTGACTGAGAAGCTATTTAATCAGCTTCTAGCAGAATGAATTTATTTTTTTATATCAAAGTAACCAAAGTGAGTTTCATTTCATACCGTGTGCATTTAAAATTTTCATTTAAATAAAAAGTTCATTAGTTTTCCAAATAGTAAATCTTATATTTTCTAAATATGTACTAACTTCACAAAATTTATTTATATTTCTTTTTTTATTTATACTTTTGACTGCAATTGACTTCAATGGTCAAGTCTAAGAATATACTGGTAAACACATAGGCAAACACAAGGAACTATTCACTTTCTCCTATTAAAGAGATTGCTAGTTTGTTTCACTATCACTTCCCTTACTTTAAGGCAATAACAAATCAAAGCTTTTGCTCAGTCTTTATACATATCTTTTCAAGGCCAACTAGCAGATGCATTATTATTACTGGGCAGAGACATTTATTGCTGATTTGTCCTTGAAATCTCAGCATTTATTATTCAAAAGTACAATATTATTCTGAAGTGTATTGTAAGAGATAACTGCCCAAATCTAGTAAATAAATTCCTGAAAATGTTAGCCACCTTCACTAAACACTTTTTGAAATATCACAAAGTTTCATCTTGCTCAAATAGAAATTAACTATAGAGTTCCACAAGATTTATCAAGACATTTAAGATAAAACATTATAAATATCACATCCTGTTTTCCTCTTCCATTTCACATGGAAATTAAACCACACAAAATATTTTCTGTTCTGAGGTATTCTGGGAATAAGATGGACTAGATAAATTTCAGACTGAACCCAGAGTTTAAAAAAAAAACAACCCTTGGAATATGGGATTACTCTATTTGAGGTAAAATTGTACTCCACCTAAAAAGCCAAGCTAGATTCAAAAGCACCTCCCCAAATTGTGGATGTGCTTTTTAAAAAGATGTTATGATCAGCAGTTTTGATTAGATATGGTATGTCAATTTAAATTATAATCACTCTTGGAAAATAAGGATCTGGCTACAGTTGTAAATATGTTCAATGGAACCCTTACATATATCAATAGCATAGAAACATTTGCAGTATTCCCAATTAAGATATTAGGTTTTGTGTATAATCTGGGAATAGAACATCTGATTAAAATAATGTTGGTATATGAATCTGCTTGTATCCTCAAATCATCTGAAGATACTCCAGCTACATGGGAAAACAAAGTAGATAAATTGGGGAAAAAAGCAAAGTAGCCTATAAATTTTTCTCCTAAATCTGTGTTTTGTTTAAAAACAACAACACTGTTTTATTATTGCCTATGTTTTACTGATTTCTGAGTTGCTTTATGTAACTTTTCAGGTACAACTGGAATAATAAGCTTTTAAACAAGTGAATATATGTAATACAAGACTACACAGTCAGACAGGAAGAGTAGAGTGCTAATTTGGCTCCTTTGAATGCCTCAAAAACACATTACACACTAGCTGTATTGAAGCTAAGTACATCTGGATCAGTGCAATGTTAAATACTGCTTTGAATTCCATAATGGAATCAGATTTTTAAAATCAATCTTTGCTATTCCATATGATAAAATAAGTCACCTATAAACTCCATTCTCTTCAGTTTAGTCTTTAGCATGCCATAAACAAAGTGCAGGTGTATTGCTTCTACATATTCCAGATTTTTTAAACAAAAATCCAGGTCACATTCTACAAGGGAAAGTTTTTATTACACAAATCACCAAGACTGAATTATTAATTCAGATTCTGATAGCTGACTTGCCATCTGAAAAGAATTCTGTAATCTCAACCAAATCAAAGGTGTCAAGCATACCACCACAGAGGATATATTGCTACAATTCTCATTGTGATGAATCAATATCATTTTCTAAATTAATTTTAATAGACCACATAATCATGGGTTTCTTTTGCAAATGGGCCTGCAGTTAATATTGTCTGCCTCTTCACAGTAAAAAGCTTGTTTTGTGAGAAACACAGGTAGATGGTGTCATCTTTGGTAGTGGGGATTGTTACTTGTCTGAGAAAGAGATCACAAACATTCAGATGTTGGCTTATCAAAGAAAGCCTGCACATTACCCCTCTTATTATTGTGTAAAAGTATGACTCTTATTTGCTAACCACAGGAAAGCCTGAATAAATTTATTATCTTTTCATGCCTGAATAAATTTATTATCTTTTCCTTCAATGAACCAAAAACTGGAGGACATTGACATACATTTAAAGCCTTCCTTTAGTATGTTTAGTATGCAGGGAGTGTGTTACGTATAGTAAAAGGAATGTGGATATTATCAATGTCATGAAAACTTGCTACTTGTGTGGCAGTTTGACCTAGTTTAGAAGAATATTACACTGCAAAATAAGCAGTCCTATACTGGGTTGCCAATTATCAGAGGCTTCCACGTTCTGTACAATTCAAAATTTATGGAGTAGGTCATATAACCCACAGTGACATAAATTAATAATTCCTGCTGGATTCAAAAAAATATATTTATCCAAATACATTTTAGCTTGACATTTTGTATACCTCAGCCAATCCACAATTTACTCTGAACTATTTTTCCCCACTAGCTTCATTCTTTATATATGATGCCCTTTGCCTCAACTTGCTGAATTTCCTTTTTCTTAACATTCAAGCCTTTGAAAATATTTTTTTTCTAGGATCCGTTTGAGGTTTACATTGTAAAGAAACTGACAACTTCCTCTTCTTTTATAAACAATCCCATAGCCGTATTATGCCCATTTTGTGTCATTACATCAACACAATCACTTGGTATCAGAAACTGCATGTTTCTGCCCTTACTAAAACAGAATCTTAATTTTTCCAATACTTAGACCTTAGATTTGATGTTCTTTTGTTTTCACACTAGATTGCCTTGAAGCTGAGCCAGAGGAAGGGAAATCGTGATCTAAGCAGCTCTTAGTGTGACTAGCTAAGAGCGTACAGTAAGAGATACGGGAAACATGTCTGTATAAGACTCCGAGCAGCCATTGTCAAAGCATATAAAACTGAGCTGAGATAATGGAATTTTTTTCCTCTCTATAAAGAAAGGAAGCACCCCGAGCCATCCCTGGCCATAATCAGCACCCTAATTTAGCCCAAATCACCAAATATCTCAGCTAAACTATGCTCCCATTACGGTCTTAGGACACGCGTCAGGCCCGACAATTGCTGAGTTTTTCCAGTCATGCTGCTGTCGGCGACTGTGGTCGGTGACCATTGGTGCTTCTTCGGGAACAGGCAAAGCGACCAACCATTCAGCATACAATATCTAGCCCACCCACCCAATCAAGTGCTACGCAAAGGAAAGTGGGCTAGGGCTCGCCCACGTTCCTCCTTTCCTCCCTCCTTTTCTACAATAATACTACGGCGGCTCCGCTCCGAGGAATTTTGGTCCATCAGACTCAGCACCCGCTTGCCTTTGGTTGTAATTGTGCTCGTCATCGTTCTCACAATCGCTGCAATGTTGATGATTATTCTCCTCGCCTGCTGTCCCTTTCACCGCTGTCTCACTGTCGTCCGCCATCTTGGTAAAGGGAAGCCTCGTCGACTGACGCGGTTGCGCAGTGCCCAAAGCCAAATCGCGATTGGACGCTCAACTGCAGTGCGCCGTGGGACTTGTAGGCAACAGTGTAATTAAGAAACCTCTTATTAAAGCAATAGAGGGCGTGGGACTAAAGTACCCATGAGTCTTTGTGGAAAAAAAAAAAAGGTTCCCCAATACTAAGCTAGCTATGTCTTACCTCCTCCGGCTATTTTGCTAGCAGAGTTGCTCTAAATGACAGGGAAGATGGGAGTCTTACTTAATACTTACTTCTTACTTACTATTACTTAATTGTACCCCCAAATTTTGACCTGTTTATAGCAAGTAAAAATATTAAAAAATACTATTACAGTAAAAAGTGCTAACTAAAAAAAAACAAATGATCAATATAATATTAAACGCAATACAAAACACATCATAAAACTACTCAAATATCATTTAATTCCTAAATGCTGAACAGAACAGAATCAACTTAATTGCTTTTCTAAAATTCAGCCAGATGGGGGCTGATTGTGACCCTCTAGAGGGAAGTTTTCTTCCATATAATGGAGTTCTAATTTTGAAATAACCTCATTCTAGATATGGAACAATTTTTTTTCAGGGACAGGTTAAAACTAACTGCCTAGATTATTTTGTTTACTTGTTAGGTACTCTGTTGTATTTACTTGACAGTTTAATTATATTTCATTAGATTTTATCAAATTCTTTGAATTGTAGGTGACATCCAACTACTACTCTTTTGTCCTCTATTTTAATCTTGAAACTGGTAGATTTTTATCCAGTGCTTCAGAGCACTTCAGAACCATCTTTTTGGCCTCTGTGAGAAACAGAATGTTGGATTAAGATGGTTTTGGTCTGGACCATCAGCATTATTATCTTCTTACTGATCAAGAGGAAAAAATTCAAAAGTGAAAATATTCAGCAGAACTGAAGACATATTTGAACTTTTGCATTAATCTGCTTAATTAAAATAAAGATATTTTTCCTGTGCTATTTTGGGATTTATGCTTTAGTCCCATATTTTTCCTAGAAAGTGATGCATTAAGTCAACAGGACTCAATGCAGAGAGGATGGCAGGTATGAGGTTTATACTGAGCATCATTGTAACAGCCACTTTTCAAGCAAACTGGCTCTGATGAAAATTAGTCTTGACAATTGTACCCAATTTATTTAAAACTAGAAAAGGCATACATTAGTTACATCTTAGAAATTGCTTTTATACCTAGGTTCATTCCCAATATTCTTGTAGGAAAAAAAGTGATTCTGATATTTTTGGGTACATGTACATAAATTCAAACTCCACAAAAATAATCTAGTTTTTATATAACATTCTCAGCTATTTGCTATTAAGGAACAGGTCAACTATGTGAATGAATAAAGTTCCTTGATCACAGTTAAGCCTTGAACATCAGAATTGTGCAACAAAGTATATACATAATAGTTTTTGTATGAATATGAATAGAAAATAGTATAGTCTATAGCCTTTATAAACCTATTGTATATAAAATGCACAAAATATGTTAAAGTGATGGATTACAATTTCCATAATTCCCAGTTCATGTGGTTATCAGAAAAAGATTGTACAAAGAAATTGTAACCAATGCATCTAGAAGATATAATTTGAGGAAACTAGTAAAGGGAATTATACATAATTATTTTTCCTGAATCTATCAGTCAAGGTTTGTTAAAATGAGTATATGTCTTTATATATCTAATAAATCTGATTCATTCTAATAGTGCAATCTTAAACATTTACTCAGAAGGAAGGTCCACAATGGATTTATTTCTAGTACACGACATTTTACCTCAACAGGTGGCACTAATGGACAAGCTGATCTTTCTGAAGATCATCTTGGTTGAGCTTGTTTAACATTTAGATGGGAGACTTAGGAAGCCCAAACATTATCCAGGAAGAAGGAAATGGAAACTACTTCTGTATCATTGCAAGAAACCTGTATAGATGTTATCAGGAGCCAAGCTTGACTCAAAAGAAAAATAAACTGTAGATGGAAACAACTGCCAATTCATTTTGTAGAAAAAACCTTAATTCTTAACTTTTTAAGTTACCTTAAATATGCCCTTTCTGAAATCACTTTTATTTTATATGTAATTTTGCAAATAAAAACAAAATATCAATTATGAATATATAATTGTGACTATACCACATTACACAACATCTTTGACCCATTTTTAATTCAGTGCTATATATCATTAGACTGACTGAAATTCTCTAAGGCTTTCAAAAGTTTTCCAGACCTCTCATCTATTTTTAAACCCAATATGCCAATAAATTAATTATGGTTTTGTAACTAGCTTTCTTCATAGAGCTTAGTTTAATTATGCATGGTTTCCCTTGCAAATATTATCATCTCAGTAGTCCCATAAGATTGGCTAGTCAAAAGTCATTCTATGAGTTTAATAACCTAGCAGGGATTTGAGCCATTGTCATTCCACTCAAAGTTAAAATCAAACAATATTTTCAACCCATGAGGAAATCAATGGCTTTGCTTTTGTTTTTTAGTTTCAAGTCAATTGTCAAAGGCATCTTTTCCCCTGAATAGACTTTACTGTGTATGTCAAATAACAAGACAATTTTGTATTGGAATCTTCTTCAGAACCATCCTAGCTGAAATCAGTCAATAGGACCTCAAGGAAACAAGTTTCCAACAAGTCCTTTGAGATGCATTCACCATGGAGGTTAGGAATTCCGAAAATATTAAAAGTCTGCTGGACAAATACGCTATCTCTATTTTTTTCCTATAATTAAGAATTCAAGAATTGGCCAATCTAATTGGGAAGACCAGGAATATATCAATGATTACTATTTGACGAGGAATTTCTTCCACCAAGAACCAAGCAGTGCTCCTATTGACTCAATAAGAAAATCGGTTCTTAACTTTTATTAAGCACAACGCAATTTCGACATTAGAAAGAATATATCAATCTCAGTATCCCCTGCCGCTCTTCGCTTTTCTTTGCTTGGCTTCAAGCTGGAAAAGTCAAACTCAATTTGGGTAGTAGGGATTGGATGGAATTCCCAGCGTGATTTCTTTCAGCCAATAAGGAATGAGAAAAGTGAAATGTACGTGAAGCCCAAGAAGTAATCCGTAGCAACCTTTCGAAATAGGGGAAGTGCTTGAAAGAATTCAGCTCATCGGACGGGAACTGGAAGCCGTGACACAATATTCATTCTTCTCTTGCATGGGAGAATAAGTTTCCCCCCCGCCCCCAATTCCAGATACTGGTGAGGCATGGGCAGGATTATTGTGAACATAGGCAGAGCCGTTTCTGTCCCTGAACAATCGTCGTATTCAGTCCCTTAATTCTCCGTTTATATGAAAGGGCTGACAAATTGGTGTAGTGATTTTAAACCCCAGCCCGCCCCTTCTTTTTGTAGAAATTAAGGTGCAAATGGTACGAACTGTCATAGAATTGCGTTTGTGTACCTTTATCACGTTTGAGGAAAGTTGCGTGGTTATGTTTCTGAACAACCCCAGTAATGGATCGGAATAAAGATACTGAAACTCGCACACACTTGTGTTGTGGGAGACAGTATGAGAATAATTTGCATTACCTTCTTCCGGGTTGTCTTTTCTATTTAATCCCAAGGAGAAAAATCAGCCAAATTCGGCTAAAATGTACCACCCTGTGGGCAGATGGGTTAGAAGTGATTTATTTAATAATTCCAAACCTTGAAACAAAAGATAATATTCATAATAATACTTAAATTTGAAATATTAAGTTCCCGAAGTGGGGATCTTATTAACATATTTTGAGTAGTGCTTTCAGAAAATGTTTGGGGTACTCTAATTGAAAATTGTTTTATAACCTAGCTTGAAGGACTTCAAATTTATTCCCATGCTTAATAGATGCAATAATAATTTGGGAATAATAATATTTGCAATTCTTGCTGGTATTGAAGAAGACAAATGGGCACTTGTCCCTGATCTGATTTAGAAGTTCTGAAACAAATTGTTTGCTTTTCGGGGGCGGGGGGGCAAGGGAAAGCAACTAGCAATGTTATGGGTGGGGGAGTGAAATGAATTGATTTCTATTACAAGGCACTTAACAGCTTGGGAAATAGACAACCTTTCTAAATTGTGCATGCCTCATTTGAAATATAGATGGGTGACATCCCATTGCTTCTGTGGTGTGTGAAAGTTGGCAAAAGAAAAATACTTTAATGCAAATTAATAAAGTTTATAAGCAGTGGACTATGTAGTCAAAAAAGGAAAAAAGAAGAGAGACAGGAATTTTGAAATGCTTATCATGAGACATTTTTTTGGATGCCAAAGTAATTTTAAGGGACAAGGACACCCCTAAAAAAGATAAGTGAATGAAACTATATTTTATGCATGGATTTAAAAGTTCCAAAGCAGTCTGGGGGCAATTATGGTTTGTAGTTTTTTAAAATAGCTGTAATTAAGGCCTATAAAAGTGCTTTTTGTGCTGGGTGTGCATTTGAATGTATGACAGAAGAGTAATTGCCACGTTAGGTAAGTATAACAATGAATATACAATATCTCTAAACTCATATTTTGTTTCATTTTTAAAAAGTGTACAAATTATGTCAGGCTTAGTATTTTCTTTCTTTTTCAGGACAAAATGTTTTTGGTGGGATTGACAGGTGGCATTGCATCAGGGAAAAGTACAGTAGTAGCTCTGTTGCAGGAACTGGGGTGTGCTGTTATTGATGCTGATGTTATAGCTCGGCAAGGTAAGTTTTCTAAAAGTTATTTGCTTGCAGATGAGTGTGATTTGCCAGAGAACCACTATTTAGAAATCCTATAGAATTCCAAATGGAGACATTATTGGAAATGTTTCCATACTTCTTGCTTTTAAATATGACATTTCAAATGTCTTGGAACTAATGTACATATCACATTTCTCTTTTCTAACACCCTCTGGTGTTCATAAAATCTGTGGAGATAGTTGGTATACTTTTGCTTTTGTATTAAATTCCATCTGAAGATTTTCTAACCATGTATGTGGATATATGTCTCTACCTCTCGTTCTCTACACCTATACTCCCCTCCCCCCCCCCTCTCTCTCTCTCTCTCTCTCACACACACACACACACGGTATTGACCCTGGGAAGAGGAGAAAATTTATAATGGAAAATTGCTTGTTAGAGGTAAAGGGTTATTAAAATCCTTTCTCCCTTATAAGATTCTTACGAGTTAAATCCCATCACTAGACATACCACTGTCTGAGGAAGAAAATCTGCTGGGTATTTCACCTTTTTAATTCCTTAACTTAGTATAATGATTAGCCTTCAAAATCCTTTCTTGGGAGTAGATGAGGAAATTTATTTTATTGGACCACACCTGCAAAAAGAACTATCTGACTTTATTCTCTATGTTTACTTTGCTATTTCTACTTGCGCATCCCAAAGTAGAATATATGACTGATTTATGACAGTATTTTTAATCATTTGAGACATGTAATATAAGAAAGAAAAATGCTACATACCATGAGTCTTAACTGTAGAATTCATTGCCACAAGATATGATATGTGTTGGCATTAGAGCCTTTTTGAAAGGCATATTTCAGATGCTGCCTTGAGAGCAAGAAATGCATCTCTGACCATTCAATTTCAAATTGTTGATGAGATGAATGCAGCCATATTGCCGTGGATAAATACAGTATTTCTGCAAAGAAAAAAAATGCCATCTATGTATGATTGTCCTGTCCCATCAGACCAATTTCTGTGCTTTAATTTGGTCCGTGACCTGTGTATAGCTGCTCGAGGTGCAGCAGGACTAATACAACATTTGGAAGAGAAGTATGTTTTTAAGCATGAAGCCTCATTCAGGAGATAAGTAGACTAAAAATTGGACTAATAAGTAAAGTTTTTTTTTCTTGCCTCCCTTCTTGCCAGCTGAAAGTCTTTGCATACTGACCCTTTAAAAAATATTTGGTGGCTCTTCCTGCTATAATGTTTTCTTTCCCCAGTGGTCCAGCCATACTTCCAGGCATATCGACGTATTGTGCATTCCTTCGGTCCAGAAATTCTTTTGGAGAGTGGTGAGATCAATCGTGAAGCTTTAGGAAATATAATTTTTTCCCAACCAGAAAAACGTCAACTGCTAAACTCCATCACTCACCCTGAGATCCAGAAGAAGATGTTAAAAGAGATCTTGAAATACTTTGTCTTGGGTAAGCAGCTGGAGAGTTGATATTATTTTGTAGAATCCTTGGGGCACCCCTCCTGCTGACAAAAATGATAATATCTCTGTTGGCCATGTGTCCATTTTATTATTCTATGACAAGGGAAGAAAGGGCTGAAAAGGCAACTTTGCTGGCTCCCTTTGGAACGTATTGTTTGCAGTCACCCTTTTACTGCTTACATCTTGAGGATTCTCTGTTCTTTATACTTGCCCTTTGCATTTTTAGTCCCTTAATGTGGTTTTAAAGAGCATACACAAAAGAATCTTTAGGCAGCATTGTGAATAGTGTCATGCTTCCTGAAATGCTCAGACGTTTCTCCAATACCCCAATTCTCCTGGTAATCTTCTAAAAGCACTCTTTGAATTTGATAAGATAAAATAATGGCTTGACAGTTGGGATTTCTGCAGTGTCTTTATATTTTTCCATTTACTTTGTGATGACAGTGACAACTACAGACATCAAACCAGTCTAATCCAGTAGGATCCAAATCAGTCTACAGAGGATGTTATTTCTTCTGTTCTCCATCTGAGCTTGGCGCACTTAGAGAAAGAAATACTTACGCGTGGATGTATTCCTCAGTATCTGGTAGACAAACTGGGCTTTTTAAAACTCCTTTTGGCAACTGAATTCTTGATAGGCCCAGTATGTGCTAGTTGGGACTAATATTTCTAACACCACTTTCTTGAGCACAGGTTCTCCTCAGGGCTGTGTCCTAAGTCTGCTGCTGTTCACCCTGTTGAACCCATGACTGTTGTGCAAGGTTTGCCACCAGCCATACTGTGAAGTATGCAGATGGGCCTTATTCAAGATGACTATGGGGGTGCTTACTGCAAGGAGGTAGGGTTTGGTAAACTCGTGTAATAAAAACAGTGTTGTCTTAAATGTAAAGGCAGCCACAGCCACACACTGTGTATTAATTATTCACCTGTGGAGGTGATTAGCAGCATGAAGTTTCTGGGTGTGCAGCTAACAAGTAGGCTAGCTTGGCTGCTCAACAGTGAGACACTGGTGAAATTGGCACAGTAGCGCCTTCATTTTCTATGTCACATGAGAAAAGTACACGTTCCTTCCCCTGTCCTTACCACTTTCTATTGAGGGACGATCGAGACCATCCTGTCATATTGCATTACAGTCTGGTTTGGAAGCATTACTGATGCTGACAGGAAGAGAGCGGTGAGGATGGCAGAGAAGATTATTGGCAGTTCACTTCTGTCTATCGAGGACATAGCATATAAGTGATGGTTGAGCAAGATATGCTATTGCTTGGGATGCTACACATCCTCTTCATGACCTGTTTTCCTTGTTACTTTCTGGGAGGAGGCTTCATGGTATCCATCTAAATTCAGTCAGCTTTGTTCCATATAGTATCAACCTTGTGAACTCTCAAGTTTCCTCTTTCCATGATGTATTCAAAATGGACAGTGATTAGTATGTGTGTGTGTGTGTGTGTGTGTGTGTGTGTGTGTGTATGGGTGTGTATGGGTGTGTATGGGTGTAGTATGTATATATATATATATAGCATGTATATATGTATGCTATGGGTAGATATATACTTTCTTTTGAGAGCAGGCAACAATGTGATCCAGTGTGCTCACAAGTAAGAAATAACAATAAAAGCTATCTTAATTTACCAATATTATCAGTGGCTGCTTTGGGCTCTTTGTACAAAAAAAGGACCTGGGGCTTATTAAGGGCAGATAGGGAAACAGAGAAATAGCGAGGCTATGATCTTCAATTTTAAGCCCTACAAAATTATAAAAAAGAAATGTGTGAGAAAGGAGGAAACAAATGACCGTCTTCAGACTCCCATTCTCCCTTTTTTTTTTTTAACCAGGTAAAAATTATGAAAATTATTTGGAGTAGAGCAATTTGGGCCTCCCTATTCAATTCTGTAGTAATCAGGGTATATGGTATTTTATCAAGAGTTTCCTAAAGGAAGAAATAAATAGGCCTAACTCCCCAAATCTATAGCCATCAACAATGCTTTCTAGAAAACAGAAAGGTCACTTGGAAACATAGCAAATATAGTTGCTTGTATTAAATATACCAATAACTGGGAACAATGATGAACCCAAAAACCTTTTGGGGTACAGATTTATGGGTAAGGGAAGAGTCATTTGTTTGAGAAGGACTTAAGAGGCAGCAGTGGACTCTGTTAAAATGTGTAGAATGACCACAGATAAGGGAATATTGCCTGTATTGTCATGCCTCATGCCTCAGATTGGCATGAGACTATAATAGTTTTATTTAGGTATCTGAAATATAACGCAAAGGCGCTTTATCTGTGGGCCATATTAAAAGACTCTGAGATACAACAGTGTCAGCTAATGAGGAACTATGCTCTACACTGTCAGACGTATTAGAGGCTTAATCAGTAGCCAAGAAAAACAAGAACCTTGTTATGTTATCGTATTTTCCCATCTTGTGGAAGGAGGAGTCCAAGACTAAGCCCAAGTCAACCACATCTATTCTATTAAGGTGGAAAATAAGGTGGTGAAGTTTGGAGAGTAGACAATGAGGAAAGAGCTGCTGCAAGTTGTTCAGTGAAAACTTGACTTAGCAGAACCTCTGTTTAACAGATTTCTAATGCAATGAAATATCAAGCAAAGGTGAGTGCGAATGTCACTGCCTAAATCACAGACAAGCCCACTGTCTTGATTTCAAAAGCCTGTTTGGAGAATTCTACTTCTATGCCTGCAGCAGCGTGTTTTCTTCTACCTTGTTCTACATTGTCTCCCACTTTCCTTCTATTGAATAAGGAGGGAAAGAAGAGATTCCAATCAGACTTTCTTTATGTCTCTTCAGCACATGTGTACTCTCCGTCTTTTTTTAGATACTTTCCCAAAAATTCTGGGTTGATTTGTTCAATGATCCATTTATTTGATTTCTTGGCTGTCCACAGTATTCTCAGGATTTTTCCCCATTACTAAAGTTCAAAATAATCAATATTCTTCCTAATCTGATTCTTCAGGATTTGTTTCCATAGCATGTCAAAGAAAATGTTACGGCTTGCCTGAATCTGATCTTTGTAAATATAGACACATCACAGCATTTGAATAACAATTTTTGAAATCTTCATGACCAATTTGTCAGGTGCTGGTCTGCAGTGTATTTCTTGACTGCTTATTCCTATATTGCTGATGGTTAACATTGCAAGGCAGAAGCTATCCACCAGTTTGCTTTTTTCATTGACATTCCTATGGCTGTTTATTCTGCCTGTTGTCATTAGTTTGGTCTTTTTTATATTTAATTTTAGTTTCATTTTTTTCACTGTGCTCCTTGACTTTTATTACTGGAGCTTATAGATCTTTTGCATTTTTGGCTGTCAGGTTAGTGTAGTTATACACTATACTATAGTGTAGTTCAGATTATCCTTCTTTCTCCAGTTTTAAAATCATACTTATCTTTTTCTAATCCATCTTCTGTGTATATACATTCAGCAGGTAGGTTCAATAGATAAGGGAATAGAACAAAACCTTGTTACACTCCTTTGCCATCCTGGAGCCAGTTTGCTTCTGCATCTTCTGACCATCATCTGGCTTCCTGAACTGTATATAATGAGGACTGTGCAGATTGTTCAGTGACGACCACATGTCGTCACTGAACAATGTAGATGAGGCACTTAAAGTATGTCTAGGCAGGCAGACCGAAGAGCACTATGGAATACAGGTGGATGGGAGGGAACAAAAGAAGGGTATGGGCAGTCATTGACTTTGCTTGTGGAAGACAGGCAGGGAAATGTCAATCATGTGACCATGGGACACTCTCATAATTGTGAGTCATTGCCAAGCACCTGAATTATAATCAGATGACCACAGGGAAGGTGCAATGGCTATAAGTTGACAGACCGGTTGTCATTCAACAATATTGTAATGCTGAACAAATGGCCATATCTTAGGACTACTTGTATGTATTTGCAGCATCATGCACAAAAAGTTTACTGCTATTGAAAAAATGTTTCTAATAAAGGATTAATTTAGTTTAATTTAATTCCAGGCTATCGATATGTGATTCTTGATATCCCGCTCCTCTTCGAGAGCAAAATGCTGACCAGATTCATGAAGCACACAGTTGTTGTGTATTGGTAAGGACAGTACTCCTCTGGTAAGGAGAGTACTGGAAAAATACTTTCAGTGCTAACGATTTAGATGGAATGAAAGTCAGAGAATGGGCTTAGTACCATATTTTTCAGAGTATAAAACACACCTTAGTTTTTGGGTAGGAAAATAAGAAAAAAGCTGATTGGCAGGTGGATCCAACTCCTGGAATACCCCCAATCAGCTGTTCCTAGAGTTGAATTTTAGCAACATGTTCCTTGGTTGTGAGCTCTGTGCCTTGCTTTATTTTGCTTTTTTTTTTTGTAATTCATCTTGTTTCTGCAAGACCACCTCTTGATATCCAAGAAAATAAGGCAGATGGATAGGGACGCTTGTTGACAAAATTATTTTTAACTAAGTTTGCACAGAAGCAGCATATCTCATTTTCCAGTCCATCATGTCATGGATATGCTGAGCTTTCTGAAGGTTCAAACCTCAAGACAATGGTGCGTTACAGTGGGGTAACTGAAACATCTTGCTTCCTGAGTTGTGCATTCTCTTAGTTACTGCTTTGCACTTACATATTCTAGCTTTTATGTACATTATTAAGACATTTGAGACTGGAGATGGGTGTTGGAGGTAATGTTTTAATTATTATTATTATTATTATTTTAAATTTGATTTATATGCCGCCCTTCTCTGGAGACTCAGGGCGGCTTACAATGCGTTAAGCAATAGCCTTCATACTTTGTATATTTATATTTATACAAAGTCAGCTTATTGCCCCCAACAAACTGGGTCCTCAATTTACCCACCTTATAAAAGATGGAAGGCTGAGTCGACCTTGAGCCTGCCTGGGATTGAACTCGCCAGTAATTGCAGCAGCTGGATCTTAAATGCTGCCTTTGTAGGAGGCATTACTCCCCTACGCTACTCAGGCTCATCCTTTCATCCTGTTATGTTTGTTATACACACTGCTGTCATTCCACTATTAGCAACTTCTCTTTCTCTGCCCCTCGGTGCTCCTGACTGCAGTACTTTATATCTTCTGCTACTGCAGAACGTTCAACTATTGGGGGCGGGGGGGGGGGGGGATAAAAGTATGATATTTTGATATTCTTTTGGGAAAAAAGGGTGGGGTAAGGAACACAATTAATTTCTTTCATACCAGAGAATTCAGTGGAAGCCTTC
This sequence comes from Coluber constrictor foxii, assembly GCA_038048745.1. Lineage (NCBI taxonomy): Eukaryota > Metazoa > Chordata > Lepidosauria > Squamata > Colubridae > Coluber > Coluber constrictor. The sequence continues at coordinate 82,674,594 of CM075961.1, forward strand.
ATAAAGGAAATTTCATCTGTCAAAGAAACCTGTCTTATATTTCTTGTGTGACTGAGTTTGCATGAAGTTCCTAAGTTGTAAACCCTTGTTAACAAACCATATTGGGTAGGTTAATGCAACACACCAACAAAATCAAGCCAACCACATGATACCTTGGGGAGATGTGTGAAATAAGTTTTGGTCATGATGAAGTAAAGGCAACATAAAGAATTTTGGAAACTCTTGGAAGATCACCGGCAGCTCGAGTCTAAGAAATCGTGGTTAATTTCTTCTGCTGATCAATTGTTACCGTTGGGAATAGTACAAAAGGAGGGTAGTTAAAGTTTTCACCACTACTACCGTTAACAATGATAAACTTAAGGTTGTTGCTTTGTGTGCACTAATAACATTGGGGAAGCATCTATCTTGCATGCAGTGGGAAGGGAGAAACAAGCTGAAAGCTTTTCTTCTCTCAGTGATCCTGGTCTAGATGAACATTATAGGTACAATTTGGAGAAAATTCGATTTTAATTGAATTCATTTTCTTCTCTTCTATTAGTGACCCGCAAGCCCAGCTGTCTCGCTTGATGCAGAGGAATGGGCTGACTCAGACAGAGGCAGAAGCACGCATTTTTGCCCAGATGCCTCTTGCTCAGAAGGTCAAGTTGGCTGACCATGTCATTGATAACTCAGGAGATGCTGAGGCCACCAAGAAGCAGGTCCTGAAATTACACACAGAGTTGGAGAATTCCTTGGAGTACCTTGTGGTGCGCTTATTGGTTGTAGGAGCAACAGTAGGAGTAGGAGGCCTTGTGTACTTTCTAGTGCAGCAGCTTGTGTGATAGACTGTTCTTTCATTATCAAAGAGGGCAGAGCAAATCTAGACCTTTAATTTAGATTGCATTGCATTTCTGCATAAAAAATTGATAATAGGACAAGAATGGATTTTAATGGGGACTTGGATTAGTAAGTGGACTGCTGGGTTAGGGATGGTGATTAGGGAACATTACATTAATTTAATAAGCAAAGAATTTAAGTGCTATTCTCATATTAGTTTTCGGAATGAGAATAACTATAGGGTTTTTAAAAAAAAACTTATCGTTGGATGAGATCTGCTATTAACCATCTCTTAGAAAATTTACTTTTGTGGCTCCTTTAAAGATAGCAATAGCATTTAGACTTATATACCACTTCACAATGCTTTACAGCCCTCTGTAAAGCGGTTTACAGAGCCAGCATGTTGCCCCCAACAATCTGGGTCCTCATGCAAATCAACATGCATTATTACTTCTGTAGGAGTGGGTGAGCAGTAAACGTAACCAAAAGACCTCCTGCAAGTAAATAAGGAATCAAATCTGTAGCTTTTCACTAAGACATTATGCTGCTTCATATTGTGCGATGCCTTTTTATTAAAATTAATAATAGGACTCAGTGTTACATAATCAGATTATCTTCAAATATAGATTTTTTTTATTTAACATTATAACTATCAGTCTAAGATGAGTATGAGGGAATGTAATGTAATGCTGTAATGCACTGGTAATGTGAGTAAGTTCTCGCATAATCAGAGAATCTTGACTACTTCGCACATCTGCAAAGGTTTTGAGAAAGTCACAAGATTTCTATAAGTATTATGGAGATACAGAGAAACGCTGCAAAGTCCACTTTTGAAATACAACTCAGGCTGAAACATACTCCTATAATCTTATAGTTAGAGAGCCTTGGAACATGCCTAAGATACTCTTAAGGTTGTATGTTATTATCTTATTCTACTGCACCAAAAAGAGTTGGAAGTCAATTCTTTTCTTTTTCTTATCCTTTTTTCCTCTTTCTCTTCTCCCCTTTTCCCCCATTATTCTAATTTTTCTTTGTATTTCTGTATTTTATATTTTAATAAATACTAACCATGATGGCGAATAACTGGTTGCAATCAGATTGTTGCTCAGTTACATTACAATCTTAATATAAGATTGTTGTTCATGTAAAGTTGCTACTGTTGCTGATATATAAAGAAATTATAGATCATATTAATATAGATCATATAGATTCATTATTTTGGAATAGTCTAATCAAAATGTATAGAAATAGTTCAGGAAAATAAAGTTGAAATGAGGATCAGCTCCTGACAAGCCTAGTTTTGCATTCCAGTATGAATGTTAGAAGGTCCTTTTTCCATAACTATAAGGAGTGTCCATATATCAATAAGTTAATCATGGCTTGCAGGCAATATATTCAATAAATTCAAGTACAGTAACTTTATTTTATTTCAGAACTGTATGGTTCTGTGAAAGTAGATATTAGTATAGAGAAATGCTTCATTCATATTCTTGAAAGGGTTAAATGTGGTCAATTCATTTATAAATGTTGGCTTATTTTCTGACACACTCCAGTTATTCATCTTTGGTACAAGTGGAGTTTCACAGCTGCATCCACAAATGTGAAATTGTAAGGTAACTGGACTCTATTTTAGAGCCAAGAAATGTGAAGTTTTAACAGTGCTGCTCATAGGACTTAAAACACTAAGCTAGCGAGAATGTGTTGGTGTAGTCACACTTTTTTCACAAAAAACAAATCTGAGTTTACCATGTTAGCAGGCACCCAGTAAAATTCTGTTTTCCTTAAGAATATATATATATATAGTATGTTTCATAGTGGTATGTATGTCCCTGCTTTTGACTACACTGCGTTTTCAAATGTGTACTTCAGGCAAATATTATTTGTACTACTGATTTTTCTGCATTCCTGTCAAAGTAAAAGCTGAAGGAAGGAGTAGGTAATAAGTGGGACAAAAATCTTACACCTGAATACTATAGGTTTGGAGGATTTCCCAAGGCACAAGGAAGCTAAAGGACAGAGAGCTCCCTCACCCTCTCCACCCCAGGACAACCTAGGAAAAGATGCAGAATGAATCATGGATTGAAAAGAGGGAATTTGCATAAAGAAAAGTACAGGTAGTCCTCTACTTATGACCAAAACTGAGCACAATATTTCTGCTGCTAAGTGAGACAGTCATTAAGTGAATTTTATTCCATTTTGTGACCTTTCTTGAATGAATCACTGCAATTGTTAAGCTAGTAATAATGATTGTTAAGTGAAACTGACTTCCCCATTGACTTTGCTTGTCAGAAGGTCACACAAGGTGGTCACATGACCCCAGGGCATTACAACCGTCATATATATGGGTCAGTTGCCAAGCATTTGAATTTTGATCACATGACCACAGGGATGCTGCAACCATTGTAAATGGAAAAAATAGGTCATAAGTCACTTTTTTTCAGTGCTGAGGTAACTTTGAATGGTCTCTGAATGAACTGTTGTAAATCAAGGCCTATCTGTAGAAAAAAAGTCAGGAGACTAAGTAGAATAGAATAGAATATTTTATTTGGCCAAATGTGATTAGACAGACAAGGAATTTGTTTTTAATTCAGAAGTTTGTTTGTTTGTTTGTTTATTTAGATTTATATACCGCCCTTCTCCTTGCAGACTCAGGGCGGTGAACAGCCAGATAAAAACAAGGTACACAAAAGTTAAAATTTAAAACAACAAATATAATTTTGGCCGATAATTAAAACAATTCAATTTAAAATTACTATAAAAACACTAAAAGTTCTAAAATTTTAACAGGGATCAGGCCAGGCTGGCAAGCTGAAAAAAATGTGTTTTAAGGCCCGATGAAAAGTCCAGAGGTCAGAGATCGTTCTCAACTCTGGAGGAAGATCATTCCAGAGGGTGGGAGCTACCACAGAGAAGGCTCTCCCCCTGGGGGTCGCCAGCCGGCATTGTCTGGCGGACGACACCCTGAGGAGGCCCTCTCTGTGGGAGCGAACCGGCCGGTAGGAGGCAATTGGTGGCAGTTCTCAGTATAAATGCAAAACAACAGAATAATAATAGTAATAATCATATTAATGATAACAATAAGAAGGTAATAGAGAAGATAAGAAAGATAATAATAATGCAGCCCTTCTATATGGGTAAATATCCTTGGACATAAGCCAGGACTATGGGAATTCGTATTCAGCAGAGTGATGGCATGAGGGGCAAAAACTGTCCCTGTGTTTAATTGTTTTGGCATTCATAGGAGTTGAAACAAATTATATCCAGAATGTGAAGGGTCTGCATATATCTCTCAGCGCTCCTTCTGACCGGAGCAATATACAGATCTTCTATGGGAGGCAGATTCGTTGCAGTCTTAACTATCCATTGGAGTTTCTACTTGTTCTGTTTCGTTTCTGTATCAAACTAAACAATTCTAGAAGTATAAATGACAGATTCAATAATTCCTCTGTAAAACTGTATCAACAGCTCCTGGGGCAGTCTGAATCTCCTGAGTTGGCACAAGAAGAACATTCTTTGTTGTGCCTTTTTAATGATGGTAATGATCAGAGGTGGTATTCAGCAAGTTCTGACCAGTTCTGAGAACCGGTAGTGGAAATTTTGAGTAGTTTGGAGAACCAATAAATACCACCTCTGACTGGCCCCACCCCATCTATTTTCTGCCTCCTGAGTCCCAGCTGATTGGGAGGAAATGGGGATTTTGCAATAACCTTCCCCTGAAGTGGGGTGGGAAAGGAGATTTTACAGTATCCTTCCCCTGCCATGCCCACCAAGCCACATCCACCAAGACATGCCATGCCATGCTATGCCAACCAAGCCACACCCACAGAACCGGTAGTAAAAACATTTGAATCCCACCACTGGTAGTGATGGAAAAAGACTGAAGAAATTGTGTTTAAAATGGGCACATCTTTTTTCTACCTAGACATACTATTAATGTCTAGAAGTCATAGGATATAGGACTTTCTTTCTTTCTTTCTTTTTCTTTCCTTCCTTCCTTCCTTTCTTCCTTCCTTCCCTCCCTCCCTCCCTCCCTTTCTCCCCGCTCCTCCTTAAGATTCTACATGTTTTATTTTCACCTGGAAAGGTGTTATGTGACAAAATGAAGTTTAAAGTATTCCCAACCTTGACAAAAAAAAGAAATGCTACCAAAGGTTTTAGCTCTACATAGAGGCCCCTGTGGGGTGCTGGGGTTGCAAAAGGTTCTTAAATGTTCCAAACATGGTTTAAAGTTAGATTAAATATTAAATTTAATATTAGATTAATATTAAATTTATTATGGCTAAATGGGAAAGAAGAAATAAAGTGGGAGCCTGTTTTATTATTGACTCAGAGTCAAGGGCAATACTGACTGAAAGAAGGGGATATATGAAATGCATATGTGACATGAAAAGGAGTGAGGCTCTGGTTGCAGGGTTTCATATATTATATTGAGTTAGTTTTTTTAGGCATCCCCTACTCATCTGTGCTGATTGCAGGGTTAGAAAATGCAGACCCAGGGTGTATAAGTCTACAAATCATCCATTTTTACATTGGTGCTTTCCTAATGTGTTAAGAGTCAGTAGTGGTTAAGGCACCAAGCTAGTATCCAGGAGATTGTGAGTTCCAGGCCTGCTTTAGACATGAAATCTGGCCTGGTGAGAGTGGCCAGTAACCACTCAGGGTGGTTGTTGTGGGGAAAATAGGAGAAAAAGTTAGATATATTGGCCTCCTTGAATTATTTATACAAATAGTAAAGGTGGATGTTGGACTTCTATGTAAGACACTAGCTTACAATACAACACGACAGGAAGTTATCAGACTGGATAATATTGTACTAGACTTTGTGCTAAATAAAGGAAATTTTGTTTAATTTTTACAATCACTGCAACATTGTGCCATCTGTAATAGCTAACAGGCAGAATTCCTGATAATTATTTTGAAGTAATCGGCCAACTATTTAGCTATTAGGCTTTAATAATAACACTTGTGAAAGTACAGACAGGCAGTGCCTTGTATATCCAGCAGAGGGCAGCGATAGTCTAGTTTCACTCTAGCTAGTTAAACAGTTCAAAGAACAAAATTATTTTGTATTTCTGCATAGCCAATCTGTAGAACCTGTGGTCCCCCAAAAGAAAATGCAGTAAGCACTATATTCTCTGCATTATAAATTTTCTCTTGATAAACAATGCAGAGAGGGCCTACAGTCAGCACTTTAATTTGATTTTTGTTTTGGAAAAGTGACCAAATAAGGAAAATGGTGGATAAAAATTAGGTTAAGTTATTTGACACTGATTGGCTCTGCTACCCCTCTCTCTCTCTTGGCTTAAATTTTGCTTTTGCCATCAGCAACTAATATAATGGACCACTGAACTTTTCCCACTTCCACACTTAAGGAAGGTGGGAAATAAAGAACAGAAGTAAAGGAGAGAAGCAAGTACAGAAGAATTGCATGGAATAAATGGGTTCATGGAAATATTTCAGCCATTTCTAATCCATTGTTCTTCAGATATATTGCCCTATAATTCTTGGAATTCCCAGCCAGCTTGGATAAAATGATAAATTCTAGGAGATGCCATACAGATTGCTGTAAAAGCTTCTAAATTTTTTGAACTGAGAATTTTCCCATTCAATTATTTTTCCAGGACACAGCAATCAAATGTTTCATATTTTTATACTATTACTAATTTTTTCCTTTTCATTATTAAAAAAAGATAATTCCAAAGCATTTATACAGTAAGATTAAACAACAAGAAAAATTGCAGAAGATAATAATATCCTAGCTTTGCTGGTTATAGAAGGGATGAATCACCTATTATACAAAAGTATACAAAAATTATCAGATATATAAAAACTTAATGCAATGAAAACCCACTTTTTCATGTATTTGATGTTGGTAGTGTTGGATTGTGCCTATTTCTGTATGTATTTTTCAATGAATAATTGAAAATAATTATTTTCAATTTGCATATCCTAATAATAGGATAGGATAATTACTAATAATATAATTTGCATATCCTAGAATGTATTTAAAACTCACATTCTATTAATAAAACAATGATGGAATCAACATGATTGTCTCTTTGTGCACATGGTAGCAAACTAAGCCTTTGTAAACCATAGTCAGACTTGGATGATTTAGTAAAACTTACAAAGGTAACTGTTTTTATGCTCCAGCTGTAACACAGCAATTGTCTGGTTCAGACCCAAGATTTCCCAGCCAGATTCCTCCAAGAAGAGGAATAGCCTGCCAAATGGATGACTTCTTCCCTTTCCATAAACAACATAGTATTGATTGACAAATTGTTCTTTCAAAATTCACCCAATGAGTTGCAAGAAATAATACATGTCAATTCTGTATTTCCCCCAAAAAATATCTGAATGTAGATATAGACACACACACAAACACGTTAACAAAGAAAAACAGTAATGGAAAGGATGTGTAGCGTCCATGACAATACTGCGGACCCTGGTCAAGCAGCACTCCTATGCCATGTCCTGAACAGAAGGAAGTGAACTTACAATAATCTTTTCTGCTGTCCTCACCACTCTCTGCACAGCCTTCCGGTCCAAAACAGTAATACCTCCAAACCACACAGTAATACAATATGACAGCACACTTTCAATCATCCCTCTATAGAAAGTGTTAAGGATAGCGGAAGGGAGATGTGCTCTTCTCATACAACATAGAAAAGGCTGGCGCTACTATGCTCACTTCACCAGTGTGTCATGAGTGAATGAATGAAAGTAACATTTGCCAAACACAACTATAATTGAAGATCAATTTAGGGACGGACCGTGTTTCCTTTATTTCAAACTTTCCCACCTTGGTACTTTCCAGGCATCTTGGAACTATAGCTTCCAGATTTTTCAGCAAGCATGACCAAAGGGTTTTCAGTGAGCTGTACTCCTAAAATTTCCAAAGGACACCTAGACAAGTTTTATTTCCACTTTTCACCCTTGTCTCAATATAAGAAGTTTCCTGAGGAAGGCCCAAAGTAGACAATAGGAAAGAAAGAAAAAGAAAATCATAGAATAGGTTACCCAGGAGGCAAGTTCAAAAAGTAGAAGATAGGACCAGTACAAAAATAGTTAATTTCATTTATATATAAATTCTCTTATTACATTTGTATGTTACTAAATCTTTAGATTCATGGCAGCATTTACTTCCCATGTGTTTAGTACTGTAATTTGTTCTTTCTATCCAGTAAAATCACAATTTGGTTCCTTTAGAAAACCTCATATGCACCCAGTGACTCATGTTCTGCATCTTTTTTTTAAAATATTCCAAACAGCAAAATGTATCTCAACTACAAAAGAAAATTCCCTGTACTTCCAATTAATTTCAACAGAATAAAGAACTTGCTATCAATATAATGAATCTCACTCGTCCTGATTTTAATCTGGTCTTAAATATGTCTGTAAGAATCCTTGCAGGAAACAGGGCCATTTAAAACAACAGAGATACAATTTTGAGCTTTACATATTACATATATATATATCTGTTGTATAGTAGCAGCATAGTGAATAGCAGATATTTAAAAGAAAATATAGAAAGTATGGCACCTGATGAACAGGAGAGATTTTTCAGATTCATAAAAACATTCTTTAAAATTAGTTTAATGAATTTACTAGGTCATTCCATGACCAAATTTTCAAGATAGCTTAGGATTCATTGCTTTCTTTGTTTTACTTTTACATCTTGGGGTATATGATGACATAATAGTTATACCACATCATGAGGTCCAGAGCAGTAGTAATATTGCAACAATTCTTCCCATAATAGTTTTGTCAAGAAAAAGCATTTTGCAGGATTCATTAAAAAAGAAATGATTTGGCATCAAACAATTGTAAAAGAGTGTATGAAAATAACACAGCAAACTGAGAGCTGAAGGTATATGAAAGCTCCCTTGGATGTGACAAAAACATTTACAATCTTGGTAAGGTGTAGCATTTTGTTTCTCAGTGGAATCGGGGTTGATTTTGAAATGATGGAACTTATGATAACTTGCAAAGGAAATCTGTAATTATGCACACAGGGTACAGTTTTTCTACTATATTCACTCTGGAGTATTATAAATTCCATCATAAAACAATATTCAAAAGCAAGAAAACAAAGAACCCAGTAATAAAAAAAAATCTCCTGATTAGGTTTCCTCAGCATGATAAGGACTATCAGATTTGTATTACAAAAATTTTCATAACATTAAATTGGAGCAAAGAATCTGTTTTCTGTATCCCTTTGTTGCCCCCTAGTGGTCATCTGGATTTCTGCAGCCTAAATTATCTATCTCTGAATAAAGGCATCCTTATTATGAAAAAGTATAGCTTGACTATCATGCATAATTACATGCATTATTACTTATAAGAAATTCCTTTGAACTTAGCAATTCCCTGCTCTCATCATTCATTTATAAAATACATTGTTTGTATTCAGGCGTGTTAAGCAGTAGCTTATGGAGTTATGATTTCTTGATTAAATAAACGATTACGTTTGTAGAACATGTGAGGGCAGAAACCATCATTTCCAAATCACAATGGCTAGGTTCATAAAACATTCTAAGTTTAAATCAAGCAACACAGATTATGGATTGGTGCGAGTTTTAAGACTTTGTAGCTTGTTTAGAAACATAATTAGAGGTGTCAAACTCGATTTTATCAAGGGCTGCAGCAGGATTGTGTTTGACCTTGGGGGGCTGGGATGGGCATGGCCAGCTCAACATCATTCCTGTTTGGGAGGGCCACATGCAGCCCTTCCAAGATCCATTTTCACTGGCAGAGGTTGCAGAAGGCTGTGGCAGTCAAAAACGGAGCTTGGGAGTCAGGGGTGAAATGCTCCCGGTTTGGACCGGATCGCTGATCCAGTAGCGATGGAGGCGGGTGGTTCGGAGAACTGGTAGCAAAAATCCTCCCCCCCCCCATGCCCAGCTGAGCCACACAATCATCAGATGCTTTTTTTTACTTTTAAAAGCATTTTTTCTACAACTATGACTGAAAAAAATGCTTTTAAAAGTTAAAAAAAAGCCTCTGATGATCGCACGGCTTGTCAAAGGCATTTAAAAGAACCCCCCCCCTTTTTTTTCTTTTAAATGCTCTGACGATCCAAGCTGAGTTCCCTGATTGGAAGAGGCTTTTTAAAAAAGATCTCTGCTGATCAGGGAACTCAGCTTGGATCGTCAGAGCATTTAAAAGAAAACAAGGGTTTTTTTCTTTTAAATGCTATAACGATCCCAGCTGAGTTCCCTGATCGGCAGAGGCTTTTTAAAAAAGCCTCTGCCGATCAGGGAACTCAGCTGGGATTGTCAGAGCCTTTTGAAAACGTTTTTTTACAACCGCTTAGCTGAAGAGGTTGTAGAAAAAATGCTTTTAAAAGTTAAAAAAATGGCCACGCCCACCTAGTCACAATACCCCCCCCCCCCCAAACCAAGCCACGCTCACAGAACCAGTAGTAAGAAATTTTAGATTTCATCCCTGTTGGGAGCCCGTTTTCACTGACAGAAACACTGCGGGCCCGGCCTTCACTGTTTCCAGGACAACCCTGCGGGCCAGATTTAAGTACCCCACAGGCCAATCTGTCCCTAGGCTTTGAGTTTGATGCCCCTGAGCTAAGACATGGCTTAGTGCAGTGTATGAATCCAATCGGTGAACTTTAATAAAAGATCTTCAGTTAGATGAACTGAAACATTTAGCTCTTTAACAGGAATGCAAATAACATGCAGCCAAGGAGTGCTACATACCAAATTGGCTCCTCATCATTGGGTAAAATGCATCATGGATTTGGTTATTTTTCTCATTCTCTGACTTTTGAAAACTTCATTGTTATTCATGGATTTTCCTGCAGAAGGAGATTTTTTCCCCCTTCATGGCACCCAGCAAATTATGCAATGGCTTCTGGAGTGACCCTCCATTGCATTTTCCCCCATGCCCTTTTGATTAATAGTAAAGGAGGTTTCATAATGACTTTTCACTCTTGTACATACATTGTACAATTTTCCTCCCATTACCAAATATTTTTACAGCATTGTGACATGAAGCACAATTGACTGAACAATGCTCAAAGTTCTCATCATTGCAAGTATTATTTCTAATTAGACAAGAGACTTTACCTCCATCAATTAAGGACCAGTCAGGCTCTCCAGGTTAATATCAGGATCAATGAAATGCAACGTAGGGAGGTGCATTAAGGAAAGGGTACGTGGGGGCACATATAATAATAATAATGATCTCATTTGAAGGATTTTCTTCAAAATTAGCATTTCCCTAATATTTTCATCTGAAGCATCCAACTAAGAACTATTTAATCACATGGCTAAAGGGTAGAAGTCTGCTTGAAAGCTACTGTTTGCCTGTCTACTTGGTTCTACCCGCCCTGTTATTTTCTGCTTGGCTTGTTAGCAAACGAAACTATTGTCTCTCTTGCAGCAATTTAGCTTAGATTTGGTGGTGGTTGCTTCAAGGACTTTCAAAGGCATTCTCAGAGTTGATCTGTGTCATATTGCAATTTGGCAAAGGAATTGGTTTCCAGATAAGGGACTACCTTGGCTTGGCTGAGTAGTTCAGGCTGTACAAGGCTTCCTTTTAGTAGACCAAGATGGATATGAGGATTTTTAGCACGATATTTTGATCTACCATTGCTCTTGGAAACTTAACTGTCTATGATATTGAAGCTGCTGTAAAGAGATCAGAAGCAGATTTTTTTTTGTTATGAAGAAATTAAGACCATACAATGCTAAACTATGGTGGTATTTGTTTGATTTTTGCTTGGTGAAATATATGAACTAAGTTACATATTTGCTTTTTGGCTTAGTTAGTGTTATGTGGGACACCAGTTTTGTGTTGATGGGTATATTATTCCAGCTATTTTACAGCAGCGCATTTTCTCCAAGAGCTGTAACTACCTAACCAGTAACTTCTAAACAATGCATAAATGAAGAGACAAGTTCCACCTCTCAGATCAGCTGCAGCTGCTATGTAGCAGCTGACTTAGACTCCGGAATTACAGAGTTGGGAAGGACCATTTAGGTCACCACTGAATTCTCTGTTCAATGCTGGAATCCAAATTAAAACATCCCAGACAGATGGCTGTCGAACTTCCACATGAACACATGCAATGACAGGAAGCCCACCATCTTTCTGGATAATTGGTTCCACTGTCAAACTTGAGTCAAACACTCAAGAAGTGTTTGCCCCTCACCCACAAATATTCTAGCATTGTTTCATGGAGGCAAGAATAATTTCTAATGAGAAATGGGGCCAAAGAGAACTGTGGAGCTACTGCAGAAACTTCCTAGAAACTGCAATTTAAAGGAAAATGTTGCCCAGAAACAGGTTTGCTGACGTTTCCAATCAGAGCAGAATTTGAAATAAATTGGTTCAGCTCCCTGATATTATGTAGAGATGGATTTGCAGCTAGTCCCAAAGTGGTGCAAATATTCCTCTAGAAATATCCATGCCATTCACATGAATTAGTCGCTGCTTCAGGCAGCAAATTTGGATCTTGAAAAGGGAGGAAAATATTATAACTGTTGTTAATGTATTTGTACTTTCAGGGAAAAAGGAAAAGTAATTGGATGCCTGTTCCAAAATAATTCAGGGGGCAGGATGCCATTTTCTGCTCTACCTTGTCCATTCCAGTTTTGAACAATGTGCTTTTAGGATTCAGGAGTAACTTTTTAAATAAATGTAAATTGCAGTAATGCATGATACCTTTCTCTTTTTTCATGTACCAGGATTCAGAACAGATTTCTACTAAATGAATTGGTTTTTGCCATGCAGACATTAAATGAGATGGCAGAAATTTGTGATAAAAAATCACTGTTGTGGTAAATCAAAGTGTAGTGCTTCAGACTGAAAAGTGGGTATCGACATTTGTGATCCATATATGGTGGACCTGTGAATCCAAGAAAATACACATTTGAATTAAGGAAGACCCAACAGTTTGTGACGAAGTAATTTGGAGTGAGTGTAGCTCTGCTGGCAGCTTAACTCAAGCAATGAATTCAAAGCCCCATCCCCTTGCACACGGTGGCTTGATTGTATGGGTGTGTGTCTGCCCTCTTTACTTTTTTACCTCCTTGTGGATCCCCCTGGAAGTTTGAAATCCAGTTTCTGTGTTTATCTAGAGTAGAGTTTGCCAACTTTTGCAACTTTAAGAAGTCTGGACTTCTTAAACTCTCTGCTTGCCAGGGGAATTCTGGAAATTGAAGTCCAAACATCTTAAAAATGCCAAGGCTGAGAAACACTGATCTTGAGGACCAGACCTGGGACTCCAAACCTCCAAACCCCAGACCTGGGACTGCATAATAGTCCTGATCAGAATTCAGTTTTAAAAAATGCAGATGAAACTATTGTTCTTTTGCTCCGATAAGCTCTGTAGGGATTAAGCGGATGAGGGTGTGTTTAGTAACTGGGTGAATGTTTCTCAGTCAAAGATTAACCTCTTTTGGAATGCTAAACATTGGGCACTTGTTCACTGGAGTGACAGCGATGGGAACACTGGAGCATCTCTTTAAAATCCTTCCCGATCGATCGGCTGTGTCTGGATCTAAGAATATGTGGCAATGTTAACAGCAGTTCCTTTCTTGTCCTGCTTCCTCTTGCTTCCTTAATTGAAGTTTGTTTGAAGACATCCTGAGAACACAAACCAAATATTTAGTTGCTGCAAATTGGCACTTCGGATCAATTACTCGTTGATTTGACAAGTGTCACTTTCTCCTCTGGCTATTGCATTCCTTTGGGCTCAGGTATCAGCCTCTTAAAGCGTACGAGTCCCCCTCCATCCCCCAGCTCTGATCTGATGCTCTCTTTGCAAGCACGTTTTTCATCAGGCTCAGCAATCTATCACCCAAGCTGACGAGATTTTCAATGAAGAAAAGTCCTTCTTTGCTAATTCTTTGCGTGCAGGCCAGTGTCTGCCAGGAACTTTCCCTCTCTCCCCCCTGGCTTTCAAAGTTGGAGAAAAATGGGTCTTGTGTCCTTGTGCATTTATCACTTTGGTTAGTCCGTGACTGCAATGCAACAGGAACAGAGTAATTTATTCATTTTAAAATAAGGGGACATTTCTACAGAAAGAGATTTCCTGTTCCTCTTGACATCATGAAATTACAGTATTTTGTCACTGTGTAAACAGCTCCCCAAAAATTTTATAGCCAGAATTTAGATCTCAGAACCGGTTTGCCTTCCTGTACTATTTGCATTGAGATTAGTCTTCCCAATTTGGCCTTCATACTGTTTGATATCACATTCTTCAACCAGTGTTCTACAGTTTAAGCTTCAGTTGTCATAATTCTTTGTTAACACAACTTTAAAGACCAACTTGGTCATAATATGGCTTACCTCATAGTAGTCATCTGGGCTGCAAAATTCCAAATCACTACTGGATAGCAGCAAACATGTTTGCAAAGATGCATAAAATGTATGCTGCATTTTATGTTTTTCTGGAAATATGGACTTAGTATGACTTAGTATGCCTTCTCTATCTTTTTTGCTATGCTTGCCAGGAAAGGAGCTGATTAGAACTAGTACTTCCAGACCTTAGCTTTAATGAATTTTAGAAGAAACAGAAAATCTAGATCAGCCCTATCTGATGAAATTACTAGGTTCACTTGAAAGCTGATTACTTTGATTGGAAAGGATTTAAACAGAGGCCATTTCCTCATCAGTGATTTATAGTGTCCTAGGGCATCATCCAGCCACCTCTGTGGTGATATAAAATCCATTCTTTAGTAATACATTGACATAGCAATAGTTAAATGACGATTCACATCACCAGTGGAGAAATGGCCTAAACCTGAGTCATCAGATGGTTCATATTTAAGATCTTGCCAGCTATCTATGATAACTATCTGAAGTGGCTGGGCAATAACGAAGCAGCACAGACAGGCTAGTGACAACAGCTCTTTATTGTATGGTGAGACTTCAGCAACTCAATGCTGGCAGCAGCCCTCTTTATATACACTTGGGCTGCTGGCCAGTAACCAATCAGAAACAACCCCTAGTTTGAAATTCCCACTCTAAACAGCAACAACATAACACCCCTCCCCTCCCAGAATGCACATTATCAAAACTATTTACATTTTTGCACACGTAGTCGCGCAGGTGACCTGGGCGGGACTTAGTCCGAGTCGACTTGCGCAGTTCAGTTGCAGGCGGGGCGTTGAGCTGGTCAGAGGGACCTCCCGTCTCTCCTGGCTCTGCCAATGGAACCTCCGGAATTCTTTCGGAGGTGTGACTTTCCCTGGCTGGGAGGAGTGGCTCGCTGAGGCAGTGCTGGAACTCCGGCTTGCCAGATAAGTACTCTGGCTCACTTGGGTTTGAGGTAGCTGTATTGGAAGGACCTTTGTATTTAGGGCCTGGTTTGCAATCGGTCTCTGCATTTTCGCTAACTAGCCTTCGTCTAAGTTGGTCGATGTGACGCCTCCAAATTCTCCCTTGGCCGATATCTACAGTGTACAATTTCGGTCCAGAAATTCCTGTTACAATGCCCTCCACCCACAAGGGACCTGTGGCATAGTTCCTTGCATAGACTGTGGCACCAATGGGGAATTGTCTGAGGCCTCCCTCTTCCCCCTTAAATTTATCTTTTGAGTAATTCGGGTGCAAACGATCCAGAATGTACCTCAGCTTACGGCCCATTAGAAGTTCGGCCAGACTATGGCCAGTGGCTGTGCACGGAATGGCATGCTGTACTGCCAAAATTGGTCAATCTTGGCCTGCCAATTCCCGGATTCTAACCTGGACAAGGCCTCCTTAGTACTCCTTACAAATCGTTCAGCCTGACCATTAGAGGCCGGGTGAAAAGGGGCCGATAGGGCATGCCGGATGCCCAGCTCGGCGAGATAACTTTCAAATTGGACTGAGGTGAATTGCGGCCCGTTGTCCAAGACCAATGTGTCCGGAAGACCATGCGTGGCGAAAAGGCGGCGGAGGACCCTAATTACAGCCTCCGATGTAGTTGAGGGCATCAGGAAAACTTGTAGCCACTTTGAAAATGCATCTACCACAATCAGGAATGACTGGCCGTGGAATAGCCCAGCGAAATCTATATGGAGTCTTCCCCATGGTTTTTCCCACTCCCTTGCTGGGGCGACCGGGGGATCTGGACGTGACTCCTGGCAGGGCCTGCACTTCCCCACCCACTCAGCAATGTCTTGGTCTAGTTGTGGCCATCACATGTAACTACGGGCAAGACCCTTCATTCTAACCATGCCCGGGTGACCCACATGCAACATTTCCAAAACTCTAAATCGTAAACATTCAGGAACAACAACACGATCTCCCCAAAATAAGCATCCCCCCAACATTGAAAGTTCGTTCCGCTTTGTACAAAAAGATTTATATACAGTAGAGTCAATTTGAGTAGGCCAGCCTCGCAGGACACAGCCCATCACAGTTCGAATGGTCGAGTCTCTCTTAGAAGCTTAGGCTACCTCAGCCGAAGATAGGGGACCTGGCAGCACAGCAAAAGAATTGGGGCTTTGGGAGTCGGGTTGTCTAAAATGTCAGGCAGGGGGCGCCTAAGGGCGTCTGCATGGCCCATTGCTCTTCCTGGACGATGAATGAGTCTATAGAAGTATGCGGCCAAAAAAATTGACCATCTAGTCATTCTAGGCGACAAAGCGGCAAGGCTGGGCCTGTCCCCGGCAAGGAGGCCCAGCAACGGTTGATGATCAGTTATTAGGTCAAAAGAACAACCAAACAAGTACTCATGAAACTTTTTAACCCCTGCGATGGCGGCTAGGGCTTCCCTGTCAAGGTGACTGTAATTGCGCTCTGCGCATGACAGAGTCCGGGAGTAGTAAGCTATTGGAGCCTCTAGGCCATTCGGCAGTCTATGGCTGAGCACGGCGCCGACGCCAAACAGAGAGGCGTCGCAAACTAAGACCAATGGCAGCTCAGAGTTATACTGTATTAGAAAGCTATCCTCAGAGAGGAGCTTCTTCACTGCGTTAAAAGCTGCCGCTTCTCTTTTGCCCCAAACCCATGGAACGTTTTTCCCCAATAGTTTATGTAGGGGTTCGGCTACTGTGGCCTTGTCTTTTAAGAACATTGTATAAAAGTTCAGGAGGCCCAAGAAGGCTAGTAGTTCAGTCTTGGTTTTGGGTGTGGGGGCGCTCTTAATGGCTCTTACTTTACTTTCGGTGGGGTGGATTCCCGACCCATCGATCTTATAGCCTAAGAACTCCACTGAGGGAACCCCAATTTTGCATTTTGATCTCTTTAGCTTTAGGCCGGCTTCCCGGAATCTCGTTAAGGTCGACCTGATTTGTTCTGCCAGTTGCTTTTCATTATGGCCACTAATTAGGATGTCGTCGAAATACGGGATGACTCCGGGGAGGCCTTGTAGAAGGCGCTCCATTGTACATTGAAATAGGTCTGGGGCTATACTGACGCCGAATTGTAACCTAGTACATTTAAAAACCCTCTATGAGTCACTATCATTTGCGCTTCTGCCGTAGCATCATCTACCGGCAGCTGCTGATAGGCTTGCGCGAGATCTAGCTTTGCAAAGATTTTCCCTGAACCTAGGGAATGCAATAAGTGCTGAACTACAGGAACTGGATAAGCGCTTTGCTGCAATGCTTTGTTGATGGAACATTTGTAGTCAGCGCAAATTCTTATGGACCCATCAGCCTTAAGTGGGGTCACTATCAAGGTCTCCCACTTCGCATGGTCAACTGGCACTAAAATGCCCTGGCTAATCAGTTTATCTAGTTCTGCATCGATCTTTGGTTTCAGCGCGAAAGGGACTCTCCTTGTCTTAAGTCTAATTGGGGCAACCCCTGGGTCTAAATTAAACGAAATCAGGGTCCCCACGTACTTGCCCAAGCTGTCTTCAAAAATGTCCCGGAATTTGTGCAGGAATTGTTTCTTCAACGATGATCCATTGAGGCTGTGGACCCCCGTGAAGCCCGTTCCGAGGGCTCGGAACTAGCGTAGACCTAGGAGGCTGGGTAGTGGATCTCTCACGATGGTTAACAGAAGCTTTTCTTCGAATTCGCCATAGGAAATGGTGAAGGTGTGGATGCCTTCTACTGAAACACGGTTTCCCTGGTAGTCTAGCAGACGGACGTGTTGTTTTGATAGCTGGCTCTTTCGGTAGCCTGGTAGCAGGGACTGTAGCGTAGCCCACAACATGACGGAGAGTGCAAACCCGGTGTCGATCTCCATGCTGCAGGGTTGACCGTTGATTTTGACTGTGGTGAAGACTTTCTCTTCAGTTGCTGTGCTGGCTTGGCCGACTCTCGTGCTGTAGGTTTGAATTTCGCGGTGTTTTTCGGCACCCTTGTTTTGGATTGGCCGTTTCGAAGGTGGCGGTGGCTCTGATTGGCTGGTCAACTCACGTGGTTTAGAAAAACGCGGAAGTTGCGCCTGGCATACTCGTGCTAAATGACCTCTCTTCTCGCAGCGTCTGCAAATGGCCTCACGATATTTGCAGGCCTGCCTTTCATGCTGGCCACTGCAACTCAAACAGCTCTCTTTACGGCGGCTTGTCTCGCCTTTCCTTTTTTCTGTTCGGAAGACATCCTCGTCCAACTCTTCTTCCGAACTTCTCGTCTCCTCGCGGAGAACTGGGACCGCTTTAGACCCACTTTTTTCAGGCTGAGGATGCTGTAGAGCCTCTGACGCCTTTGTTGAAGCTTCGTGTCCCCTGGCCTCGTCTACGGCACTGGCAAGAGTCAGCCCCGGCTTTGCGAGCAACCTTCTCTGAAGCCGGGTGTCTCATACACCGCAGATCAACTGCTCAAGCAGCGCGTCGTCCAGGTCGTGGTAGTCGCAGTGAGTCGCGGCCCTGCGGAGCGCTGCGACATAGGCAGTCACCGGCTCCCCTTCTTTCTGGATTCTTTGCCGTAGTTGGTATCCCTGGACGAACTTGGAAGGTGCAGGGGCATAGCGTGCCCTGAGAGTCACTTGAAGTGTGTCCCACGGTACCGTTTGTACCGGAGTCGGTTCACACAGCGACTCAGCCATTTCAAAGACATCAGGTCCACAATGGCTCAGGAACAAGGCTCGTTTACGGTTTGCCGAGAGCCCGTGCATGTCGCTCGCCTCGAGTGAGCACTCGAACCGGGTCATGTAGGACCCCCATTTTTCTTGCGTTGGGTTGAATGGAGTTGGTGGCACGTATGCTGCCATGGCTGAAGTCTACGGCCCCGGTGGGCACTGTCTCTGATCATTAGCTCTTTTTGAGCCTTCTGTGTGCTATCCCACCTTCGTCGCCAAATGAAGTGGCTGGGCAATAACAAAGCAGCACAGACAGGCTAGTGACAACAGCTCTTTATTGTACGGTGAGACTTCAGCAACTCAATGCTGGCAGCAGCCCTCTTTAGATACACTTGGGCTGCTGGCCAGTAACCAATCAGAAACAACCCCTAGTTTGAAATTCCCGCTCAAAACAGTAACAACATAACACTATCTATGATAATTATAGGTAGGAAGTACAGCTTGTTTTAAAATAATTTCCACCAAATACATTCACTATTTGGACATGTGAGTTTTATACCATATGTTACTCAGTTACACATAAAAGATGCTAGTTCTGATGCAAAGACATCACCTGCCCCACTTTAATCTAGAGCTTTAATATTTCCTGTTTATGGGGATCATGGGTACACAGTCTCATAGAGAAGGATAAAATTGTGTAAGGAGAAAAATAGCAAAGCCAGTGTGATTTTTGTTTAGTGCAACTCAAGAAATTGGGTGGGGGAGAGGCAGGGAAGAGGTGTCAATCAAATTGCAGCAGGTGCAATTATTTTGTGAATTGATGTGCAATGTGGCAGTTGAGATGCATCTCCAAAGTAAATCAATTTTTAAAAAATCTAGGATTGTGTATTTGGATACTGATCAGTGCAACTTTGATCAGTAAAATGTCTTTCTGTTCCGTCAATGTTTGTTGTCATACAGCTAAAGGCAAAAGATTCTATTTGCTTTTGCTCTGTCCTTGCATAATGTTGCTTGGCCTAGCAGCCAGGCCTAGGCTAAATTTTACACTGGATCCAGATGGGTGATCCCTTTCATTCCTTGAGGACAGGCCCCTGGAAGATACAATTGCTTAATGAACACCTACTGAGCCAGCCCCTTGTTTATTTGTTAGTCAGTTTAGCTCTTGTTATAGTCTTGTTCTTTTTCTGCCCTGATGCTGTTTTTGCATAGTCTGTCCAGATACTTAGGCTGTTTTTATTATTTTCCCATTTTAAGTAGTCTGTCTGAAATCAGACAGTTTCTAAATTTAATCAATCAATCAATCAATCAAACCTTTGTCTAAATGAGTGCTTATATGTAGATTTCCATACAGTCAGAGTATCCAACCCCTTTTGTCCTTTAGAATGCTTTGCACACCAACTAAGCTGCTTGTCTATAGACTCCTGAAGAGAACTATAGATGAATTATAGATCAGCACAGTCAGCATAGCTAAAAGACTACAAGTTTGCGAAGACTCTGAGTATGTACTTATATTTATATTCTTTATTTAATTTAAAAGGAATGACTGCATTTTGAAATCCTGGTGGATAGGATTTAGGCAAGCTGCCCATGCTCCTCCAGCAGGGTAGTTTGTTCTAATGTCTGTCTAAAATCAAAGGTGGAATATATTTTACACTAGGTCAGTGATGGCTAACCTTTTTGCTGTCGCATGCCAAAAGCGGGGGGAGCGCTGGGAGGTCACCCACGTGTCTGCCCACACCCAAAATTCAATGCACTTCGCCCCTGCACATGTGCACACATCTCCCCACCCCACTTTTAGCATGTGATGGCCCGGTGAGCCCGGTAGGCCTGTTTTTTCACCCTCCCCAGGCTCCAGAGGCTTTCTGGGAGGCCCTTTGGAGGCCGGAAACAGCCCATTTCCCAACTTCCTGTGGGATCGAAAGGCCCAAAAATCAGCTGGCTGGCACACAGATATGTGCTGGAACTGAGCTATGGAAACGCTCGTGTGCCCACTGATATGGCGCTCCAGAGCACTAAGGAGTATGAACACCCATTATGCAATTTCAGGAAAAAGCACAATTGCTTTAAGATATTTTTAAAAGCTGCCAGGTTCTCACTCTCATGTACTTCAAAAGGTCGACTCAGCCTTCCATCCTTTATAAGGTGGGTAAATTGAGGACCCAGTTTGTTGGGGGCAATAAGCTGACTTTGTATAAATATAAATATACAAAAGTATGAAGGCTATTGCTTAACACACTGTAAGCCGCCCTGAGTCTCCGGAGAAGGGCAGCATATAAATCAAATTAAAAAAAATAATAATAATTTTGGGAGACAATCCAGAATCCTGCAGGATTCTGTTATATACAAAAGGGTCCACTATAACTGCAAACTGTACAGATGGTATAGTTAGTATAAACTAATGATTCTTAGGGCAAACTTTTACTCACCTTGCTGCAGAATTTTTATTATTTGTTAAATTTTAACATATACTGGTGTTACTTTCACATGCGTATGGGCAGAGATATTCCTTCCTTCCAAAAGACAACATAAAAGTGATTTCAGAACTTTTTTCTTTTTTTTTAAGGATAGTACATGCCTATTTAATCTTTTTGCAATAAACAAAGGCCACTGGAATTGACATTTCAATATCATTTTTTATTTGTACTGGGGCAGAAGCAAGATCCAGTTCAAGAAATGATATGGATACAGTGTCATAATATGACAAGTTAAGAAGCTAGCGCCATGCCTGTTCTCTCAGCCCCCCTCCCCCAATTCAAATCAACGAATGCCACTTCAATATCTGTGCTTAAGGTACCACTGTGTGCTAAGGCTTATTGTTAACTTTGATCTATAAAATATGTGTCAATGGAGAATGGAATTGGACTGCTATCTTTGATTGGCACTTCGGTAAACATAATAAAAACAGCAAGCAAAGGCAGAGGATAGAGAAGGATAGGGGGTTGTGAAAAGAATAGTTACTAAGGTTGTATATTGCACATTGCTGTAGTGATCATCATAGGCAAGAAAAGACAAAGTGTTGTGTCATTGGCACTTTTGCCAATTCAAATAGAATGTCATTTCATTCCCCCCCTCCCCCCATTTACAGTAATGTTACTCAGTCTCTAGATACTGGGAAGCATGTTATGGGAAACTGAATGGGTGTTTTTCATTCTCAAACTAAGCTCGGATCATCCCAAAGGAGGCACCCACTCATTATTTTATTTATTTTATTATAGTTATATTCCATTGCCACTATAAAATGACCCCTGGCAGTTTACAAGTTATTCAAAAACAGAACCAAAACATCCAAGGCACATCTGATTAAAAATCTCTAGAATTCATGCAGCATAAAATAACAAAACACTATATTAATTCAATGTATTATTAATTCAAAAAAGCTCGGGGGGGAGGGGGCAGTCTGTTTTCAGCTAGAAGACTGTTTCCACTGGAAGACCACCAAGGGCTGGTGTTGCTACTGAAAGCAGAATCTTTATCTCAACCCACTTTACATCCTGAAAGGGACAAATCATTAATTCTTTGTCGCAAAATGATCTTATTGATCTGGCCAAATCCAGTTGGTTTAAGCAGTCCTAGAAATACCTGAGTACCAAGCCATGAAAAAGGTTTACAGATAAAAACTAACACTTAACATTGTACCCAGAACAATCAGGAACCATGTGCAATGCATGTGAAAGCAGGCAGAGCTTTGATTTTGCAGCTGTGGTCAACATTTTGACTTTTTTGACTCAGCTCCCATCCAGTGAAGATCCCATGTAATCAATCATGTTGTTCCTATATATGCACCCACTCATGCTTTTAGACTCTTTTGGGCTTCCCCAGATTATGCAACCCCATAACCCATAATATTCCCATTATGCTGATGTTCAATGTATAGTAGCCCAAAACCTGTTTTTAAGTGTAGGACCTAGAATCTCCTATTTCTTTTCTATGTTTTTATGTTAAATAAGGACATGTGGAATTTCACTGTCACAGCAACACAACACTTGTGGGATTCCTCTAGTGTTGAATTTTTACAGCTTCAGTGTTGGGCAGCGAGGGACAAAGCTGCATGAAATCTCCCCCGCTTCAAGGAAAATAAAGAGGTTCAAACATAGTAGCTTCATTTTTTTAATGCACACAATTTTGTGTTTGTCTTTATGTAGACCATCTATACATGTACAATGGCTATTTTACATACAGTAGTTGAGGAAGCAGATGATCTGGGCTCTTGCAGATCTGGAAAAATCATCCATTGAATTGAAAACAATTTTACAATAAAGGTGGCAGAAATTTTGGGTGTTGTCCAATGCTCAGCCAGCTTTTAAACTGCAGAATATCCATGAAGTCGGTTTCTGGAAACCATATCAAACTCTGCAATTCTAATACTTCATTTGAGGCAGATTGGATCAGCTTCTATAGTGTCTGAAGTGTCAAGGAAACTCATATGTTTAGAAGGTTTGATTTCGTGCAATCAACATGAATATATTAATTTGGTTGTATACAATGAGTTTTCTATCCCTAGAGCAACATGTGAAACATCTGCCATCTGGGCCTTGTAAGGATTTTCATGAAACCGCTGGCCTCCCTTCTAAGATTGTGCCTCTCCCCCCTGAATGCCAATTTTCTTATGTGCTCCACCCAACTGCCTCATTCTCTTTTGTTCAGTGTCAGAGAGAGAGGTAGAATGGAAGAATGAAAACAAGAACAAAACACAATAGGCACAGAAAGAGAAAAAGAGTATTTTCTCTCCATTTTGGTTTTGTTCACAAGCACTACCAGTCCTGCTCCCAACCACTTTTCCCTACTTAAATTTGTTTTAAGAAAGATTTTTCCTTCCTATTGAAGAGATTCATTCTTTGTCTGCTGGAATTGTGTGGTCCCTGATTGTTATTTGCATTTGATAAGCAAAGAAACAGCAGTGTAGTACAAGACAGTAAAATTGTCAACCAAATCTTGTCATTACTTTCATGGTCTAGTGACACAGTGTTTAAATGGAGTATTGCAGGCTAACTCTGCCCACAGCCAGGAGTTCAATCCTGATGGGCTTGATGTTGACCCGGCCTTCCATCTTTCCAAGGTTGGTAAAATGAGGATCTATATTGTTGGGGACAATATGATGACTTAGTAAAACATTCAGAAAGTGCTGTAAAGCACTATGAAGTGTCATATAATTCTAAATGCTATTGCTATCTTGATTTCATTTTCTTCCTAATTTGACAATTTGAACCTGGGTCCACAAATGCTTTTTGTCAAAATAAAGCTGTTGATTTTTAAGATGCTATAAAATTCTTCATATAATAAGATTTTCCTCTGAATATCTGAACATTAAAAAACTATGGGATATATGGACAAGGGGAATATGTGAACAAAGGAAAGACAGAAGATTATAGAAGGTATAGAAAGAATTAATAAATTATCTGCTCAAGTTGCAGGACTAATAAGTAATAAGAGGTGAAAATGTCTTTAACTGGAAAAAAAAATCTCATTCCAAATTGGAAAAATCTATACAATACAACATACATTTTCAAAATTCAAAAATGGATTTCAAAAACTAATCAAGATAGTTTAAATTTCCATCCTAATGGCATATTTTTACTTTTGGAATAATAATCTAATTCTCATCTTTTAACAACTTTCTCAGGTCAAACTTTTAGCAAACATTAGCAAATTTTCCAAGCAACTCAGCAAGGTCTGTTTAAAAAGGTACCATTTTGAATCTCTCTTCTATTTTTCAGCTCCTGATGAAAGAAGTTCCAACTCAGGGTACCAATTCCTGTCACTCAGCACACACACCATTCTCCATACAGCCTGACAGCTCCATTAATCATCCCTAGACACTTTCTGCATCATTAGTAGCACGAGAGACTTTCCCAAACTGGATCTTCATAACAACCTAAGATCAACATATTTTAGCTGCCTCCTCCCTTGCTTTCCATGGTGATTGCTGCAGCTCACCAAGGATGTCCTTTTAATGACTCCATTTGGGTTGGATACATTCAGCAAAGGTGTGGTAAGAAGGTTCTCAGATTTGCTGCTTTTAGTAAAATGCTGTCCTGCTGCAGATTCAGAAGTGTTTGGTGCTGAAACCTGGCTAGATATGCTGGGAGAGCAGGTTATCAGGATCAGATAGTATTAATTTAACCCTGAAATTGATTTAGTTTGACCAGTTTTGTCCTTTAGGCTATACATTCACCTGCATATGTTTAGATATGCAGATGGAACGAGGAAAGAAATGCTGCATCCTGGAATGATTGGGATTCAAATAATAATGCTCTTTTCCTCCCTATCCCCCTATTTTCTGTCCTTCTCCTCATCCCCAAAGGATATCCAGATGCATACAGAAACACTCCAAAAATCTCCTTTCATATCCTGATAGCTAGCAACATCTCTGTAGGATAACTCATGGTGGCTGAGAGTCCTAAATGTTTCCCAGATTTCTTTATCTTTTAACCCACATACAGCAAGCAAAAAATACACTCCTTTTGTTAATGTAATGCATATCAGCAATAACAAAAGCCATTCCTGTTGGAAACCTGAATGATATAAAAAGCAGCATATGTGGGCATTAATAAAAAGTCCACTTAGGAAGCTCACACTGTCAAAGCTTCTGGATATCTGCCTGCCTGTATGAAAGGGTTTCCTTCTTCATCTCGCTGCACCAGTGGCACATCTTATTCTAACCACCTGATTTATGTTCTGCAATTAATTGACTTCCTTGCTTCCCCATGACGGAAGGTGGATACTTGGAGTACTTCAATAAGGAGCAATGATGAATGGGGTCAGTTGCAGGAACACCACTTCTCTGACTTGGGAGCACCTTTTCTGCTGCATTTTTCTTTAATAAACCAGTGCATTCAGTGAGAGGTCAGAGTGTGGTATATAAATATTTTGATGCCAGATTATCTTGGATTTCTTCCTGCCACAGTTTATTTTGCAATGGCTCTCCAGCAGTGGTGTCAGACTGTGGTAAGATGGCTTGTCAGTACAATTTCTCATCACTGTCAGCAGAGATGCCTGTTTTTCTGGCAGGGGAGAAAAGGAGATGAGTATAGACCATGAAGCCAGCAGGAAGTTTCCCTTACCTGAAGAACTATTGGCTATGTGTTACGGTAGACCAATAGGATTTAGGGTTCTTTTTTTTTTTACTTTTGAATTGCACCCACAGCTCCTGTTAAATGAAATATACCGTGAGCATTCTAGTATAGGCTAGCATGAGATATTCAAATGTTAAATGTGACACATTAAAGTGAGACAAGTAAAGTAAAATGATGTTCTATTTGGACAACAATTACCAATTTGATAAGCGATTTTATTAGACCCTGACACTATTGATGGAGAGCTATTACAAAATATCAGATACTGATTGGTGGATTCACCTGCTTCTTCAATCTTTCCACCCATTCTAGGGAAGGAGGCACCAATAGGTTTCATTTCCATAAGTAGTTCTTTGATGACAAATGAACTATTGATACACCTTTTAAAGAAATCCACTTTTGGAGATTCACCAGTATTTGACACATTCCCAGCTGCTACAACAAGCAAAACTCTTATCAGTTTCAACAGCTAGAAAGGCAGGCAGACAGGCCTACCCTTTCACTGGTGCATGGTGAACTTTTCAAAATATCTAGCATTTACCGGTCCACCAGTGGATGAGCAGGGTGGAATTCAATGCTTTACTGTTGTTGTTGTTTTCTTTTTTACTAACAATCATTTCTCCAAACCTGTGATACACACTGATTTGTACATGTGCATAGGAGTCAATAAGACAGATAGAAGGAAGATAGAAGGACGCCACGTGATGTTTATTTCTTGGCACGTAAAGTGAGAAGAACAAATCTTCAGAATTTACCAGTTGGATGGCATAGGAAACAAAGCTGCTACAGAATCTGGTAGTCCTGCTAGAAATATTTTGAAGCCTCCTCCCAGAGGGAAAAAACAGAAACAGACAGTAAAGTGTGGAATCTCTAACAATTCTTTGAGCTCTAAGCACATAGTGCTTATAAGCAATATCCTGAATAACAGGAAGCAAGCTTCCTATAATCTCCTTGGCTGTCCTTAAGACTCTCTGTATGGACTTTCTATCTGAGGCACTGCTGCCATCAAACCAAACAGTAATGCAGTTTGCTAAAACTCTCTCCATCGTGCCTCTGTAAAAAGTGGCCAAGACATAAGGACAAAGATGTGCTCTTCTCATTCAACGCTGGTTTGCACACTTCACTAAGGATGAATTAAAGTGGTATTGAAACAGAACCCCCAAGTGTCATTGTAGGCTGCCTTTGTGTTAGGACAAAGAGAAGCTGAGAATAGTTACTTATATATCCAAGCACTTTCAATATAATTGGTGAAGCATTGCCTGCCCATGGTTAGAGTCCAGTGGAGAAAAATATCTTTATACAGTTTATATTTCTTAGTATTCATGGGCATTAGCTGTGGTGATACTTCAGGATGTAGACTGCTTTTGTAGCAAGAATCGGTGCATTCATGATCATTAATGATTATTGTCAGAATGGGATATAGATTCAAAAGCATTCTACCCCCAAATTCCAGAAACAACCTTGAGAAGGCTCTAGTGACCAATTTATGGGGTTTAAAGCCTGTTCTCTTGAAGTCATCTGAGACCACAGAGCATTTTCTCTCTTAGATATGTTGAAGCAAGTCCACCCACCATTTGCTAACATTCAAGCAGTAGACCGTGGAACTTTCTCTCCTAAGTTGCAGGTTCCTTGGGAAATCACTCACTGCAAATGTCTGACTAACCTGGCCAAATTGATAATTTGGCCAGGACAATTGGCAGATGTGCAAAAGTTGAATTCAAGTATCATCCTAATTCCAGCCCTTAAATATGTTATTATAATGATAGTTTAAAGTGTT
This sequence comes from Coluber constrictor foxii, assembly GCA_038048745.1. Classification (NCBI taxonomy): domain Eukaryota; kingdom Metazoa; phylum Chordata; class Lepidosauria; order Squamata; family Colubridae; genus Coluber; species Coluber constrictor. Next base: position 82,702,179 of record CM075961.1, read on the forward strand.
TATATCATTAAAATGATATGTGAATTCAGAGACATCTGGTGCTGGGTAAGATTTGAACAAGATCCAAAGCATTTGCCATCCACGGCCTCAGGAAGAAATGCGGAGCAGCCTGTTCTGGGTAATTATTTTCTTTGCTTGTTTGTTTGCAAACACATAATCTTTCCACATTTCACATAACAGTCAATCTGCCAACAGTTCAAACATTTGTCCACACGTAACTGGGATTAAGGAACATTCAGACTAGTAGCAGGATTTCTAAGCAAAGCTGAACAAAATCATATGTTGCAACATCTCTGAGCTTTCAAAGCACACTGCTATGCTTGTCTCTGCTTCCAAACCAGATCTTCCTTAAGCCAACAGTTACTAGAATGTTCCAAATATGATTCTCCTATCCAGTCATCAAACCAGATAGGAACTGATCTTAACTGGCAGAAAAGGAGCGATTTTCCATCAATCATCAAGCTTCTTACTTAATTAAATATTGGTTTCCCCTTCCTTTGATTAAAGAAGATCTTGGAAAAAAATTCTCCTCATCTTCCTTGGTGCCAAGGAAGCTGTTAATTAGAATTAATTAGAATTTATTTTATTTTCAAAGATGTGGGCTGATGTTTAAGAAAAACAGCTCAAGGCTTACTATGACAAGATTTAATTTCTCAATGAACAATAGCATTGGAAGTGATGAGAGTTGGGAAACCCCCTAATCCAAGATCAGATTCTTTACTCCAAAGGCCACCACATAAGATTATTCAAGGGGAAAGTATTTTTTTAACTGGTCTCTTGAGTCCTTCTTTTTATGTAAGTGATACCTGTGATTTTCTTTAAAAAGAACCCTTTTCTTTTTGTGCCATGACATGATCTATAAACCATAATTCCCCAATCCTTCTGTACTATGCTTCAAGCAAAAATCCCATGGCTGCTTACTTTATACAGAATTATTCAGGCAGCATCCTCTCACTGTATTAGACATCAGTATGATGACTATGTCTGGTCCTCATATTCTAATTAATGGTGCTGTTATGTCAGCTATAAATTCTGTTAGTTTTGCTCTTCCATTAATAGTCATCATAAGAAAGACTGCAACAATACTATATTTAAGACTTTCCAATATAGAAAGCAACATACATTTCAAATGAGAAGTAGAATCATTTTTCAAAACCTCAAGAATTTTCTTCTGCACAGTTCAATAATATACCTGTCCAATGATGATGCTCAATTCTTCCTCGCTGATATTTCATCCTAATGCATAAGATAAGGAGAACCCGGGTTGAAGTCTTCCTAAACTGTAAGTGAATCAAAGGGGCTCAAATGATGTTTGGGACTAATTTTCATATTCTGAGCTTTTCCTGTGTACTCCACAAAGTTCGAAGGCTGGGGCAATGGAGCTTTCCTCCTTCCCTGATCTTGAACCTAGTTCCCCTGTGGGGTAGCTTGTTTGAGCATTTGGGCAGCTTGCTTGCTCCCTGCTGATATTTCAAGGCTCTTTCACAATGGGAGGAAAGGTTTGAGTTGGATTCCTGCTGACTTCCTGGCTAAATCTCCATAACCTCATGCAGCTTACACCAACACCTGCAGATGGACTGGAAAGTGCATATTGATCCATTAGGCTTCGCAAATGACTCTGATCAAAGAAAAAAATGTGTTGATGTATGTGTACAGTTTGTCTTACTTTCCCACAGTGCAAAGGGAGAAAGGGCGGGGTGGGGGGAAATGTGATCCTGATGTTGTCTTAACTTCTTCCAGGCAGCTGGTAGTATCCCTCTTCTGACCCATTTAAGACAAGCTGCAGCTACAATTTGCAAGTGTATTTCAGTCAAAGCTTTTGCAGAAACCCAGCCAATCTGGAATAAGAGAGGGTCCTATGACAAGTTGGCACAAATAGGCAGCAGGATGATGTCAATAACATCAAAGTGGCAGATGTAATTCCAATAGTCAAAGCCCTGTCCTTTTTTACATGCATTGACATCTCCAACATACTGATGTCCCTACATGTAGGATTGATGGGGGAAATGGGAAAGTATACTTTATTACTCTCTTCACTGATCTAATATTTTCCCATGTTAGGTTATATCAGAGGTGAAATCCAGCAGGTTCTGACAGGTTCTGGAGAACCAGTAATGGAAATTTTGAGTAGTTCGGAGAACCGGCAAATACTACCTCTGACTGGCCCCAGAGTGGGGTGGGAATGGAGATTTTGCAATATCCTTCCCCCAGGAGTGGGGAGGGAATCGAGTATCCTTCCCCTGCCATGCCCACCAAGCCACACCCACCACAGAACCAGTAGTAAAAAAATTTGGATTTCACCACTGGGTTATATGGTGTCAGAGAATGAGGTTTGAAACTAATTTTCATATCCTAAGCCTTTTCCGTGAAAAACACAACACTATTTCCTCCAGAATAACCTGGCACCTTGAAGAAGAAGCCCATCTGAAGCCATTATGGCTCATAGAGCAGTGGGATAGGGAAGTATACCAATAACTGCTCACACTACTACATTCTGAACCAGTTGCAGTTTCAGAGGAGTCTTCAGGAGCACATAGTATGTGTTGCAGTAATCCATTCAGAAGATGACCAAGGCGTAAGCAGTGCCTCCTGATCCAGGAAAAGATGCAATTGGTGGATAAAATGAATTTATCCAAAGGCCCTCCTACTCAAAGCTGCCTTCTGTTCTTCAAAGAAGAACCACAAGCCTAGGAGAACCCTCCAATTTTGCGGCACGTCTACATGGGGTGAGTGCTACCTCACTAAGAATTAAAGAGGGAATGAAAATGTAAACTTCATAAAGGAACCTACTATCACACATGGTAGACGTGCCCTAAGGCAAAACAATATTGGCAAATGATTAGAACACAAATAGAACAAATTACACAACAAAAATAGAAATGAGACCAGAAACTTTTCTACTAGGCATAATAAATGGACAATATGAAAAGGAAATAAAATATTTAATAATTCATATAAATATTAAATTATATGAATTATTAAATTCATATAATAATTCATACAACAGCAGCACGAATAATTTTTGCACAAAATTGGAAGAGTACTGACATACCAACAGAAGATAGAGTAATTAATAAAATCATGGAATGTGCAGAAATGGACAGACTCACAAATGAGTACTATCTAATATGGGAAAAGTGGTACACCTGGCTGGAAGATAGAAAGGAGTAAAAAAAGATTAGGAAGCAATTAGTGTGACATAACATAGAAATAGGAATATAAACTAGCAATGCAGGTTAACAGTAACCTACAAAGTTAGATATAAGAGAAAGACCAAAACAAGGAGGAGTCAAAAACACAAATAACAATATACAGTAGATTACAGTTGCAACAACTTTGACAAGATGTATATTTGATTTTTTGTCGTATGTTTTGTCATTACTTGTTTTGTTTTGTTTGTACTTTTAAATAAATAAAAATTTGGGAAAAAAAGGAATTAAGGAGGGAAAATCCCTGGAATCCTAAAACCTGAAGCCCTCCAGATATTGAGGAATTAACCCTGAAAGTGTTACTTGATTGGCTCATGATAGAAATATTTAATTGTATCGTCAGGGCTGGGTAGAGCATGGATGGATCCCACAAAAAGGGGACTCTGCAAAAAAAAAAGTCTCACAAGACAAACCCCTCCCCCCAATCAACACTGACTGGAGACAGGTCAAGAGGAAAGAAGAGAACTGCTGTTAACACTGTGGGCCCCACATTCCCAGTCCCCTGAGGTTGTTCAGAAGCATATCATGATTAATGGTACTGAAAGATACTGAATGATCATGGATAATCAGAATGGATGCAATCCCTCAATCATCTCATTTCTGCCAGAGGTCATCCACAAGCATAACGCTGTCTAGGTCCCATACTGATAATAGTCCAGATAATTTGCCTTTTCCACAATCTTCCATTTAAAACTATCAACTTTCTCCGAAAAGGAAAGGTTGGAAATAGAATATATATAGTTAGCTCCAGTAATAGTTTCTTAAGAAGAGAGCAGGCCATTGCCTCCTTAAGCATCGACAGGAACATCTCTCTCAAGGATGTACTGATCACTGCCTGAACCCAAGTACTTGTTATCTTTCTGAAAGCCTGAGTTAATCAGGAGGGACCTCGGTCTAATACACAGGTGGCTAAGTTTACAGCCCTGAGGACCCTGTCTGCTTTTTTTCAAAGTAACAAGGTCAAAGTCTTCTTAGATAATAAAGCCAGGCCATGCCTCAGTCATCTCCATGGGGACCTGCCAGAAAGCGAGCTTTGGGAATCAACTTTATCTGACAGATGCATGAAGCATTCTTCACAATTGTCCTGTGTAACATTTCTAGCTCCACCCATGCCTCAAACAAAAGAAGAACTATTCTAACACAACATTGTTTCATATTGATATGCTTTCAGCATTTCTCCAACCATCTTAAAGCAGAATAATGTCTAACAAATTTAACAGAGTAGCAAAGCTGGAAGGGACCCTTGCCTGAGCAAAATTGAATCTTTACTTATAAGCATTTCTAACCTATATACCTACATACTATTTTATTTTTGAATTTTCTTATATCCTACAGTCCTTAATAGAGGCCTTTACCCATTTATGATTAGATTTGCTCCTTGTTGTTCTGTAGCAGTGCTCTTCCACCATTTCATCATCTGTGCCCTGTGTAAACTAAGGCAGGGGTCTCCAACCTTGGCAACTTTAAGACTTGTGGACTTCAACTCCCAGAATTCCTCAGCCAGCAAAGCTGAACTAAGGGAAACCCAGAGCTCCATGCACAAGCAAATGCTGCACTGGCATAATCAGAATTAAATATGTAGCTATCCTCTCATTCCAAACAGAAACCAAGGCTCCATGCTAACCCAAATGTGATCTGTCCATATCAAGGAAGTGATTGCAATCATTCCAAAACCAGATCATGCCACCATTATCCTAAGACAAAAAAACCAGATCCGATGTATGACTTTTCCTTTTTGTACTGGGCCCTTAATTAGGGTTACCAAATATTTGAACAAGCAAAGGACAATAGGACAGATATAGGAGAAAGGAGAGCACCTTATTTAATATTTGTATTCACATTCATTGGAGAGGAAGGGATTACAAGTGAGACACACAATGGGGAATACACACTGAGAGGAATGTAATATGCTGACTGTTTGCATAGTAGGTTCGTGTTGCAAGCTGCAAGTGGGTTAGGAGGGTAAAATATCCAGCAAGTAACTGTTTAAAATGTTTAAACTTTTTCCGTTTCTGTGAGAGTTTGTTAATTTATGGTTTGCACTTATTAGGAAAGCACAAAAAAAAGCTATTGAGTTAAATACTCAAAAAGCAAGACAAAAAGCAATTTGATCTTAAGGTTATGACTGATAGAGAGAGGACACGAGGACAAAAAGAAGGACATGTTTTCGTTTCGCCAGATGTCAGGTAACCTTACCCTCAATGACTTGGGCCAGGCCCATGATTGAATTGATGCCATGAACTCCTGAGCTCATACAAATCCACACCCAAGAAGGTCAGATTGATGTCCCTCAAGATCATAAGTCTGGGGGAATTATTTTGTTTTTAACTAATTGTTAATATTTTAATTTAGAATTTAACAGTTTTGATCTATTTTGGTTGTCTGTAAAAATGAATTGAATGCTGTCCAAAGTCACTATGTGAGATAGGTGGCTATACAAATGTGCTTAAATAAATAAACTCCACTGCTAACCCAACCATAAAGTCAACAGTTCAGGCAGGGAACCTTTTACACAACCAGGAGTCTAATATCGCAGCAATAATCTCAACTAATTCTTAGAGCCCAACTTTACAAACATGGTTTCACATCCAGTTATTCATGAGGCAGGGCCTCTGGAAGCTGGATGGCCATAACTATCCTGTATCACTTCTGCTTTTAAGATTTAGCTGATGCCACTCAAAGCTCAGTTGGGCGCATTACCAAGAGGGAGACTCCCCCTTCTGTACCCATCTAGGTCTCCACTCTCCTATCTGTAATGAAGTCACGGATGATCAAGCCTTTATTAAAGGCTGACCTGGCATTCCACAGCAGTAGCTGAAAGCAGCAACCTCCCACTGGGGTCATCCACAAGTGCGATCAATGCTGTCTCAGTCCCATACTTGGGCCTGAAGCCTGAATGAGAAAGATTGATTTTTCATGCAATCTTGTCTATTACAGTTTCTTTCTCCAAGCGTACTGCATTTTTATATTATTCGACTAATGTGCATTTTTATATGCATATTCATGCAATTTTGTTCTACCGTATATCTTTATTTTGAAAACTGTAATCTGAAAAAGATACTGCTGGTTGAAAATTCACATTAAAATGTGTGCAGATTTCTTCATCTGACCTACCTTTATAGAAATCACTCTTGGTGTCTTCAGCATCAAGCAAAGATTTTGATTTATTTCACTGACTGACAAGTGCATTGATTTTGATCCATACATGGGAACAGGAGAAAGTTTGTATTGGGCCCCAGCAATGATGTTTGGGCTGTGAGTGATTCTCTCAAAGGCTATAAGGACCCATGGAATAGACATTTCTTTACAATGTTTTTCTTACCTCTGACTTGATAATGGATCATTTTACCCTAATTATTTACATCTGAAAATCAATCTCTGTCCACTTCACAAGCCAATCTGTCATTCCTGATAGGGACTGCATTGGTACAATCACTATGCTTCTCTAGTAACATCCATTTGTTCTCAAGCAGCAAATTTGTTCTTATTATTTGTATTAAAATGTTCAACATGTGCAATTTTTTGCTTCATCCTTCCACCCTCATTCTTCCCACCCTCCTCAGAACCTAAACTTACTCCATCACTAATTTATGACAGGTTGAGAGAGGTTCCATATGGCGACAGAATTAAGAATTCACTTGGTCACTGAGAAATGGGCATATTGTAAAGTAAACTAATTGGGATTTCTTTCTACAGATAGAAAACCGGGTAGCTATAATTCTATGCAACACAGTGCATAGTTTGTGTATGATAAACCAAAAATCAGCTGCTAAAACCTTCCCCATCACTGCACTGCTTGAGGCATCATTTGCTGTGTTTTTGGCAGATGGCAGTCCAGAAATTTTGTCAGATAAAACTCTCTCTCTCTCTCTCTCTCCACACACACACACACACACAGAGAGAGAGAGAGAGAGAGAGAGAGAGAGAGAGAGAGAGAGAGATTGAAGGTTTCTGTGAGTATGTATGGTGGGTAGCACAGAGGCAGGAAAATCTGTGGCACTGACAGGGTAGTTGAACTTCAACTCCCTCCTCATCTTGGACCAGGCTGACTGGGATAATTGGGGACTGAAGTTCAGTAACACCAGAAATAACATAGATTGCAAACCTCCAGATTACCATATTGAAGAAACAATTTCAAGGCTCTACTGAACCATGAAGTTCACTGCAGGACATAGTGGCCTTCCCTAATTTTCAGGCTAGCCAATCTCATTGCACAGATGTGAGAAGAAAAATGAGTGGGGGAGGGATAAAATTTGGATGATGTATTATGTTACTTGGAGGGAAGAGGGAGTTTGATGTATCTGTCTGCAGTCACTTGTCTGTAAATACAAATGGAATCCTGATGCAAATTCCATTCAATCAGAGTAGACTGATTCAGAGAAGAACATAGCAGATGTTAGGGACCAATAAACCACATAATCTGTTTTCCTTGCCTGTATAGAAATTGTATTAAATAAATACACTAGGACATGTAAAACAGAGATGGACAATTCCATTGAGATTAGTAGATCAGGTATAATAGAAGTAAGAGCCATTACTCAGTGGTCAAGGAGATAGTGGTACTGGAATTGCATAGAGACATGACTCAAAGAGATAGGATATCAAATATCCAAAGGCCCAATATTTGCCTTTGTCTTTTCTGGTCAAAGACTTGACACGCCTTTTTCTCTTTAATTTCCAGGTAAATCTTGACTGGGAATGCACAATGCCATGATTTGGGTTGATTACTGCTGAATTTTGATGATATGAATTTTAAAAAATCTTGAGTGAGTAATTTGTGTATTCATTTCTCTTCTATATTAAAATTGTATACAAGTTTCCCAGTAAAGGTAAATTAAGCTTGAGTCACTGCATCTCTCTTTATAGAAATTAAACAATATTCTTCCTTTCTTAGTATGTAATCATGTTTCCCCCAAAATAAGACCCTGTCTTATATTTTTTGAATCCCAAAACAAGTGCTTGGCCTTTTTTTCGGGAAGGTCTTATTAGTTTGGGGCGAATGGAGAAAGATGGGGCTCCTCTTGCTGTCTTACCTGATTTCCAACTCTGCATTTAAATATTTGGGGGGGGGGGCTTATTTTCGGGAGAGGCTTATTTTAGCACATGTGTTCAAAAGCCCAATTGGGTTTATTATCAGGGGATGTCTTATTTTTGGGGAAACAGGGTAGTATACGCTCTCATTAACAGTTCACTGTTACTAATTTCTGGACTTGAAAAGCATCTGTGAATGTATCACTGTCCAAGAATCAAGACAGAGAGAAAATGATCAAGGCTGATAGAAAGTTCACCCTTTGGGAACTAAAAACTCAGTAGGTTCAATATTCAAAAGAGAAATTCCATTTTCATTCCATCTGCTAATGTAGTCACCAATAGCATTTCAGTTTGAAATATGGCAAAACCATTCATTTTCAGCACTTGTGGTTTGCTTTGGGATGAAATGTTGAGTGTGACAAGATCTGTTTTATTATTTGTAACTCATAATCCTTTTAGATATGTTTTTAAGAACAATTCTGGGGAAATATTACTGTATTTGACTTGCATTCTGTTTGCTTTATTTCAACAGCAAGAGATCTAGAAATGTCCCTCATTACTTTTTCAAACTACATAGTTTCTAATTAGGATAGATGGAAACAGTCCTTATTTTCTGTATGGAAACTAATCACAACAGCTGATCAAACATCTAGGATGAAATCATGATCTGTGGGAAATAGATTTTGTTTTCAGTTTTCTGAAGGATTTCTATATCTCACATAATATGGCAATTGTTTCAGCTTTCCTAGCTAAGATCTATGTTTCTAAAAATGAAGTTCCAATAATAAAAAAAATTGCTTGTTATTTTCTTCCCAACAAGGTTTAGGAGATTCCCTAGTGCAACCTAACACTATTTCTGTGCCTGATGAGATGTGATTTGCAGGTTTGGAAATTCTGTTTCATTCCACCTCAAAATGCAACCTGTATAATCATGGCACAAACATCTGTCACATTTTTCCTCTTTTCTTTTCCCCTGTATTTTAATCTTCTTGTCTGATGAAGAACCCTAATGGAAACCTGTGATTAGCTTGGAAAGCTTCAGACGGCCTAATAAAAGAATTGCATCTATGGAATTTGTTTCAATCAACGGATTCTTTGTCTCTGGAAGATGAAAACCAACATTTGGTGTGTTAGGAGTCTGAGGTGCTATCAGTTTAGATAATGGACACTTTAGAATCTTCCCAGTTTTAACATCAGCTCAGAATTCATGGTACTATATTATGTCACATAATATAGTACCATGGCACTGCATTAGATCAATGTTAAAAACCACTGACTAACCAGTTTGTGAATCTGGGCCAGAGAGGTGAAAATCTGCTGGGACACAGAGATACAGAGCAGCAATTTGAAAATAGAATAGAATAGAATAGAATCACAGAGTTAGAGATCATCACCAAATCATTTTACTCTATTCTCTCACAATGTTTTAATTCATCTACTCTCCTCCTCCCTCTCTCTCATCTGTCTGTCTGCCTTCCTGCCTGCCTGCCTGCCTTTCATCTATTTATCTTCACAGGATGAAGGTGTCTTCATATTATAGTTCTTAATAATAAGAAACACCTGCGCCTGTGAACTGGATAAATGTGCAAGTCAGAGTAGATCATATTAGATTAATTGAGATCTAATTTTCTAAGATCTAAACTTGATTTTCATGTTCCTAAAAATATTTAGCAAATGTCTATTGTGCAACCAATTAGAAAACAAGTCAAATTTATGTAAAACAAGTTCCAAATTGTGTGAGTCAGAATGTTGGGTAAATATTTTCATTTGTTAGTCTACTCTGGCTTTTCTTTCTTTGTCGTATTCATATCTCTCTTGAGACTGAATGGTACATATTCCAATATCATTCAGTCATTAAGAATTTGTCCTCCCATATATTATATAGGTTTAAAATGACCATATTTGTGTAATTTATGTAAAACAGATGTTATAAGAGAGGATTGCCTGGAACACAGTTTTGGATTATTGGAATAAGACATTTTGTTGTACATAACTAATAAGCACCTATTATTTTAAAACTATTCTTTTAAAATTTACAGAATAAAATCTCTTTGATATCATCATCCATGCAACTATTTTCAGAAATATACCCTACAGCAATCATTTGTCAAGTCCTCTGAGCCACATGGCAGTTCCTCCTCCCTTTTTCTATCCCAAATCCTGAATCTTGTCATTGCCTGTTTATCCTCATATCACTGGGGAGCTTAGGAGGAAGGAGAAAAAACAGGAGGGGGAAACAGCTGGAAGTACAGCAGCAAAGGGAGGGGGTGGGAAAGTCCAAATCTTATCAATAATAAATCACTTAAAGGTGATGGCCATTAGAACATGACTGGGTCCTTTGCAGAATTTCTCTTTCTCAGCAACTGGCTTTTCATGAGAAGGTCATCACAGTCCTTAGCTGTCCTGACAAACTATACATTCAAAAGCATATTAAAGTCTGGAAAAGGAGCTGTCAGAGAGTGAATTTGGGTGCTCATTTCTTACAAAATCTCAGAAAGATACAGGTTGCCATGAAGAAAGCCAGGGGCTATGTGGGAGAAGAAGGACTATTGCAGCAGCAGCATCAATAAGAGAAGTTCAGATGTATGGTGAGCTCTGTTAAGATGCTAAATCTTAGCAGGGACTTGATCTCTTTCTTATGTGAAATCAATGCCCTTTGCAAGGAACAGCTATGAAAGAAACCAAGCGCATTAAGTCACTACAGGCAATGGGATTCTATCAGATCTGATTCTGTCAGAATTTACAGTGAGATGCATTTTGCTCTTGGCTATATGTCCCTTACTGCATCTTTGGGATGTTAATGTTACATAGTCTGAGCCCTCCCACTGGGGTTTGATTGGGCTATATTACCTACTTCATAATGTTTCATAATATGTTCACAATAGTTTTGCCCTGTGCACCGAAACAGCTAAACCTTAAGTGTTGTGGTTTTGGTTAGTTTTTGCTTCCAGCATAATTCTGAATACTAGGACTTTGACCTGCTCTAAATCAAACTATAATCAAGGGTAAGCATGCTTAAAACCAGTGGTGAAATCCAATTTTTTTTCTACCAGTTTTGTGGGTGTGGCTTGGTGGGCGTGGCAGGGGAAAGATACTGCAAAATCTCCATTCCCACCCCACTCTGGGGCCAGCCAGAGGTGGTATTTGCCGGTTCTCCGAACTACTCAAAATTTCCACTACTGGTTCTCCAGAACCTGTCAGAACCTGCTGGATTTCACCCCTGCTTAAAACTCTGGAGTTAATTTTGTTATTCCCCTATATGTCTTACTATAATGATATGATATGGAGTGAATGTGTGTAGAGGGAATAGTGTGACTTGGTGGTGGATAGAAAGCCACAAAATGGTTAAAGCAAGACGGGACCCTTTTGGGAAAAGAGAGCTTGGTCTGACCTGCAGCAAGGAGTCGCCTACAGCAGTGAAAGCTGGGCATTCCATTGTCTGCCATATCAACTGCCATTGATAAGAAATGACAGGTACCCAAAGGGAAATGAAGCACTAGAAAGAAAAGCAGGAAAAATGCAACCTGTCAAGACCTCTGTAGAATTGTGGCTTTGTTAAGAGGAACATTAATGCATTTTTTAGCAGTATTTTGTTCTCACTGGCTCTGTACATCCTGCTTTTCTCCCTTTTCCAAAGCAGAATGGGGACTTAATAAGTGCAGAGAGAGCAGAAGGGGTCTAACATGGAGGCGTGACACAATGTGAGTCTATACTGAATTTGCAAGAAGTATTTCTAGAAATTGAATCCATTTTAAAGTCAGTTATTTTGCTGCAATTATATTTCAGCAGTAAAGAGAAAGAATAGGCACCATCTTGGTTTTTTTTCTATAAAGTCCCATTATGAAGGAGGGAATAGAATAGAATAGAATAGAATAGAATAGAATAGAATAGAATAGAATAGAATAGAATAGAATTTTCTATTGGCCAAGTGTGATTGGACACACAAAGAATTTGTTTAGGTGCATATGCATATGCATATGAAGAAGAGAGTCAGGCTGTGTAATGATTAAGGCACTAGGCCAGAAATTGGAAGACTACAAGTTCTAGTCTTTAGGAACAAAGCCAAGTGGATGACTTTGAGCCGGTCACTTTCCCTCAGCCCTAGGAAGGAGACAGTGGCAAACTACTTCAGAGATTTTGCCAAGAAACCGCAGGGACTACTCCAGATGGTTGCCTGAAGTTAACACTGACCTGAAAACATTCACACACATGAAGTACTTTTAATTCTTAAGTACAGAAACAGAATGGCTTGTTTCATAGAAATAGCAACTTTCCTTTCTATACACTAAGCTGCCATTATGACACCAGTTTGGGCTAGCCAAAATTAAGATCCTGGACTAATAGCAACCTTAATACTAGATCTGCCTTAGGCACTGGGTTAGTCATTTTCTCTCAACAAAGAGAAAAAGAAGACTGACTGATTAGATGCCATTAAATGATTTTTGACTCCTAGTGACTATGTAGATATTCACCGTTAGGAGCTGCCCATAACTTGTTCTTTCAAGTTGTCTAATGGCGCGCTCATCACTACTGTAACTTAATTCATCCACCTTGCTTCTGGCCACCGTTCTTTTCTCTTTTCTCCACTGTTCCTGGCATTCCAAGGAACAGTGGAAGAGGAAGAGGAGGTTATTATGTTGTTGTTGTATAAAATAAGTGGACCATTCCTCTAGCATCTGATACCATTCAAGAGATGCAATGTTAAATATGCATCCAAGAAAATGTAGTGATCAAAGAAAGCTTGTTAAATAGTTTCAGTGTGCATTCTAAAAATTTGCTCAGTTTTTACAAACTAAACATACATACCCATCACGGCATGTGTTCTGATAGAGCAAACCTCTGCATTATGAAGACTTGTGGCAAATTTTGACAAATGCTTTTACCATAAATAGTGGTAAAGAGGCCTCCTCACTATTGAGGGCCTACCTCAATGATGGGTTTTGGGACCCAGAGAGGTGGCATGTGAAAACTAGGGGGTTGAGGGGTTTTTTATACAAATTTTTGGTTAAACTTTTAAAGGGTTCCAGGGAGGGGGAGAGTCGGATTGGAATTCGGGCTGTGGATATGGGGGATAAACCACTAAGGGGAGGGGAGGGTCTGGCTGTGAAGTGCGGCATGGGGGGTAGGGGACCCGAGGTCAAGGGGGGGGGTTAGAGCTTATCCGGATAGTATTTCGAACATCAATACTGTGGGTGGGAGGGATAGATACAGCGGGAGCAGGGGGCCATATCATGTTAGGGGAGTGCGCCCTCGCTATCTATGAGTGGTGGTGAGCTCTGGCCCCCAAGGCTCCACTTGTTCCCCAGGTTGCACACACCCTCAGGGCCCGGGCCTTCGGCTGATGTTGTGTAATGCCAGGTCCATAGTAAATAAAGCCCCCCTCATTTGTGATCTTGTTCAGGAGGGGGGAGCAGATCTGGCAGGTAATACAGAGACCTGGTTGGGCCAGGAGGGGGGGTTTCCCCTCGTTGAAATGTGCCCACCAGGTTTCCACGCATTCCATCAGTTGAGGTCACAGGGGAGGGGCAGGGGGGATAGCGGTTATTATTAAAGAAGGTCTGAAAACGAGGGAGGCCACTGTTCCTCAGGCAGCCGGCTGTGAGTCCCTTCTTGTGAAATGGGGTCATGGGGTACAGATGGGTTTGCTGATCACGTGCCTGGCTCCCTGCCACGTGGCAGCAGCCCTGCCCTAGCTACTCAACATCATCACTGCAGTGGTGGTTGACACCCCTAGACTTATGGTCATGGGGGATTTCAACCTGCTGTCCATGGGTGAGATGTCTAAGGTGGTTCGGGAGTTTATGGCTTCCATGACAGCTATGGACCTGACCCAGCTAATTCATGGCCCTACCCACACGGGGGGGAGGGGGGAACACACTGGACCTGGTTTTTGTCTCTGAACAGTGGTTGAGTAATCTTGAGATAGGGAATACAGTCACCGAGCCCTTGTCATGGTCGGATCACTCTCTCCTTCGCCTTGACCTTTGAACCGCTGCACCCCGACGTAGGGAAGTGGAGCCAGTAAGATGGTTCCGCCCCAGGTGCCTGATGGAGCCTGACAGGTTCCAGATGGAGCCTGGGCCATTCCCTGAGGCTCTGGCACTTGTCTTGACTGGAGACCTAGTGGCCGCCTGGGATAGGGCAGCCGCTGGAGCTCTGGATCGGGCCGTGCCTTTGTGGCCTCTGACCCGGCGCTGATCTCTTCTGGCTCCTTGGTTTACTGAGGAGCTAAGGGAGATGAAGTGCCAGAAAAGATGTCTAGAGAGTAGTTGGTGGGCCAGTCTTTCTGAATCCAACTGGACACTGGTAAGATCTCATATTAGGAATTACCTAGTGGTGATAAAAGCAGCAAAATGTACTTATATTGCTGCTTTTATTGTGTCATCAGATAACTGCCTGGCCACCCTGTTTAGGGTGACCCACTCCCTGCTCCACCAGGGAGTGCGGAAGGACCCCTTGGAGGGTAGAGCCGAGGATTTTGTTCAGTATCTGCATGACAAAATCACTCAGATTCGGAAAGACCTGGACTCCGACTGGGTAGTTTCAGGGGGAGGGACTTGGGCAGGTCTTGAGAATGTTATCTGGGATGAGTTTGATCCTGTGACTCCTGATGACATGGACAAGATTCTGGGCAGACTGAATGTGACCACATGTTTGTTGAACCTGTGTCCCTCCTGGTTAGTGCTGGCTTCCCAGGAGGTGACGCGAGGCTGGCTCTGGGGGATTATAAATGCTTCATTGGGTGAGGGTGACTTCCCCGCCCCCTTGAAAGAGGCAGTGGTGAGGCCTCTCCTCAAGAAGCCTTCCCTGGACCCAGCAGTGTTGACTAATTATCGTCCAGTCTCCAACCTTCGCTTTGTGGTGAAGGTTGTTGAGAGTGTGGTTGTGCGACAACTCCCCCAGCACCTGGATGAAATGACGTATCTGGATCCATTCCAGTTCGGCTTCAGGCCTGGGTACAGCACGGAAACGGCATTGGTTACATTGGTTGATGATCTCTGGAGGGTTCAGGACAGGGGTTGCTCCTCTGTCCTAGTCCTATAAGACCTCTCAGTGGCTTTTGATATCATCAACCATGGTATCATGCTGCACTGGTTGAAAGAGTTAGGGGTGGGGGGCACTGTGTAGTGGTGGTTCTCCTCCTTTCTCTCCGACCAGTTGCAGTCTGTGTTGGCAGGGGTGCAGAGGTCAACCCAAAGCCCCTCATATGTGGGGTGCCACAAGGGTCGGTCCTCTCATCCCTTTTGTTCAACATTTATGTAAAGCCGCTGGGCGAAATCATCCGTGGTTTTGGGGTGAAGTATCACCAGTACGCTGACGACACTCAGCTGTACATCTCCACCCCGGACCATCCCAATGATGCCCTTGAAGTGATGTCCCAGTGCCTGGAGGCCATGCACATTGGATGGGGAACAGGCTCAGGCTCAACCCATCCAAGACCGAGTGGCTGTGGTTTCCGACGTCCCGATATGGTCTGTTGGCGCCATCACTGACTATTGGGGGCAAATTGTTGGTCCCCACAGAGAGGGCTCACAACTTGGCTGTCTTTAGAAGAGCATTTGACGGCCGTGACCGGGAGGATTTTTCATCAGGTTCGCCTGATTCACCAGTTGCGTTCCTTTCTGGATCGGGACTCCTTATGCATGGTAACTCCTGCCCTCTTCACTTCCCGCCTGGACTATTGCAATGGTCTCTACATGGAGCTCCCCTTGAGGAGCACCCAGAGGCTCCAACTGGTGCAGAGTGTGGCTGTGCAGGTGGTTATGGGAGCGACTTGGCGTTCCCATGTAACACCTCTCCTCTGCGAGCTGCACTGGCTCCCGGTGGTCTTCCGACTGCGCTTCAAGGTTTTGGTTACCACCTTTAGAGTGCTCCATGTCTTAGGACCTGGTTACCTACGGGACCACCTGCTACCACCAATAGCCTGCCACCGGCCAGTACACTCTCATAGAGAGGGGCTCCTCTGGGTGCCGTCGGCCAAACAGTGTTGACTGGCAGCCCCTAGGGGGAGAGCCTTCTCTATGGGGGCACCTACTATCTGGAATTAATTCCCCCCGGAGATACGGAGGATCCTGGATCTGCGCACCTTCCGCCGCGCTCTCAAGACCTTTTTATTCCATCAGGCTGGCCTGGCCTAATCTTTTCCCTTTTTTCCCTTTTAAAATGTAAATTTTAATCTGTTTTTTAAATTACTGGGGTGTTTTAAATCTGTCTTGGGCCAAATTGTTTAATTCAGTTTTATTCTGCTTTTAAATTT
Source organism: Coluber constrictor foxii (assembly GCA_038048745.1). NCBI lineage: Eukaryota > Metazoa > Chordata > Lepidosauria > Squamata > Colubridae > Coluber > Coluber constrictor. Next base: position 82,718,676 of record CM075961.1, read on the forward strand.
TGTATTTATGTGTTTTATCTTGTGGCTGTTCACCGCCCTGAGTCCTTCAGGTGTAGGGCGGTATATAAATCAATCAATCAAACAAACAAACATTAAATCCCTTTTTCTTCTTTCTCTTTCTTTTTGTTTGTATCCAATGATCTTTACATATGTAGGCACCACGTGATGGTACTTCCCTTTTGGTATAAGTGACATGAAGAGTGCAGTTAAGAGTAAATAGTAAGCCTAAGAAATTAAAGGCATGCAATAAGAAAAAAATGAAGCTAAACCTAATTTATAACAACAAACTATCTCTCCATATCTTCTAATCCTGGCAAACCATCTTGGCTGCTTCCATAGCTTGATACACTGTCTTTCTTTAATTTCTTCCTTTTTCTTTTTGAGGATTTTATCAGCTTCCTTCAATCAGGATCTTCCCATTCTTCTCAGTCTATTCACTTTCCTTGCCTGTACTTGTTTTACTTGTTTTTCTCTCTGTAACCAAACTACCCCAGTGTATCTTTTCCATATTAGTCACTCACATTTGTATTCAATCCACACTCATTCAGCACCCATTCATTCTTGAATTGATCTTGTATCACACAACTTTCTTAAGTAACCATTCTTGCCGCACTCTACTTTTGTATTTCTCCTCACATACTCACTTCTAACTTCCAGAAAACAAAGTGGGCAGGTGCTCTTATATACACAGCTATTTCGTTATTCATTCCTAGCCACAGTCCAAATGTTACTCATCATCTTTCCACCAGAATTTAATCTTTTTAAATGTCTTTTCAAAACATTCCAGCAAGCTATACAATGTGATCTACTTGTTCTAGTTTTTCTCCATGCATGTATAATTTGGCAGTTGGCCACATTGTTTCTATTATCGATTACACCTACTTTAGTCTTATAGATTAATTGTCAGATTCATACTTAATGCTGCATCACACAATTTAACTAAGATTTTTTATAAATCACAAACTTTCCAAGCTCTAACCAAAGTATGCACAGATTTATTATTTTTAGTTGTTATATTTTCCTTGTGTGATCTTTGACACCTTAATTTTTTGTTCTTTATTGCATCATACATAGCATTTTATATTCCCTGAAAACCATTTGAGTGCTCATTTAATAGCATAGAGTCACTTCTATATGTAAATACATAAAAATACATATATTTTCAGATTGTTAATCAATAAAGTTCTAACAGCATGGCAATAATTGTTAATACTTATTAATACATTTATTTATAAATATATTAAACAACCAATTGTACACCTTTATTTTACTCCTTGCTCATTCCTGAGCCATTTGTTAAACACTCCACTTATTCTCATGCATCCTTTATCATATACTGTACTGTTCTTATCACATTTGTTAATCAACATTCCCCCTCAAAGTTGTGAAAAAAATCCCATAATTCGAACTTATACATTGTATCATGTTTTCTCGAAAACAACAAAGGTGTCATAAATATTCATATTTTTCTCAGTTATCTGCTGAAAACCAAAAATCTGTTCTGTATCTGCTCTGTCTGACATAGCCAAACCATTCTTCCAAGTCTGATCAGAATTGGGCTAAATAATTTCTCAGGCACACTTACAAAGGAACATTTAAGATAGCTTTCTTTTTTCTTTTTATAGGAGAATGATAAGGCCTATCCTTCAATAGCCAGGCAAAGATAGTCAGGCAAACATGTGTTTTTACATACACCAAGCAAGAGGCACCACTCCAAAAGAAAGCACAAAGTATTTTAACATTTCCCCAGTTCCATAATCTACACCTGCAGCCTTAAATTTCCAAAGCATGTATGATTTCCTGTTCTACAATATTTTTTGGATATTAACCCTTTTAGCATTTGTTTCAGTTCCATTCTTATTATTCCCATATACAAGCTTCAGCTAAACCCAACCAAGCCAAACCAAATCACTCTCGGTTTTTGGATTTCCTGATTCTAGGGACCCTCCATCTTTGTCTCTAAATGGAGTAGCACTGCCCAGATAGACCCAGTGGATTTGTAGATCCTGCTTGAGGAGCAGGTAGCAGGCATGGCTAGGAGGGACTTTGTGCAATTTGGTTGTGTAGCACTTGCACCCATTCCAGGAATAGGAACCCTGCTCACCGTCACTCATCTTCTTGTGACCTCCAGATTGCACTGTGCATCATGTTCTAAATGGTCTGCCCTTGAAGAGTATTTGGAAACTTCAAACTGTGGCAGCATGTAGCAATGTTGGACAGTTAATGGTATTGATTACTTGGTTCATGTGACTCCATTGCTCCATGAGCTGCATTGGCTACCAGTATGCCTCTGTGTGCAATTCAAGGTGTTGTTTTTCACCTTTAAAGCCCTTCATGTCTTGGGACTGTATTATAGAACTGTATCCAATGGTGAAATCCTACCGGTTTACATTGGTTCGGGCGAACCAGTAGTGATAAAAACAACCACTACCGGTTCGTCTGAACTGGTATTTCTGATGATCAGCTGTGCCACGCGATTTAGATTCGCTAGAAAGCAGGATTTCCTAAACCGTGCGGCACAGCTGTTCCCTCCCGCTGTTCTACTTACTTTGTTAAGTGTCTTTTTTCCGCACGAAGTGTGCATTTGGCACGCCCCACGTATGCGCGGGCACCGAATCAGTGGCAAACCACAGAGGATTTCACCACTGACTGTATCTTCTGAATGAACTCTAACCATCCTCTTCTTTCAGGCAGCAGGAGCATGCTCTGGTATTTTTGGCCAAAGAGGCTAATCTGGTGGGGCTCAGGAGACCCTTTTCTGCACTGGCATCTGTCTTTTGAAAGCCCACTTTTACTCCAATATTCTCATATTATTTTAGGCAAATTGTTGTGTCTAATCCATGGATTACTTTAGCAGCCAATATCTGCCGACATCCCCTCAAGATAGTATGCTGAGATTCTGTGAGCATACTGACACATGCCCTATTTTTAAACCCAAATTATTAGGAAAAACATTTTGTTTGCATTTGGATTTTTTTTATGTGAATATATTTCCACCCCAACTTTCATGCATACATTATTTATCTGAGAGCAAACCCAGAGATTTCAAAAGCATTCCTAGGCATTTTTATAAAGGAAATCAGAGATTAATATTTTAATCCTTTGCATGCTGCAATGCTTCATTGGATTCAGGTGGAGTTACTGCCAGGTAAACATGCTGAAGATTAAGGAAAACATTAGGAGTCAAAGGAAGGGCAGATTCAGCTGCCAGAAGTAATAGTTGCAGATCACAGCAATATGGGCTTGTAACTTCACTCTGGCCTTACGTACAGACGTGGTAATGAAACTGGACTCCTATTCTACATGTTTTAAAGTTAGGGCTGCCATATTTGAATTAAAAAAACCAGGTGACCTCTAGATAAGGGTTCCCCAATCCAGGGGCTAGGGAGCACTACTAGGTCATGGTGGCGGGTGAGCCCGGAAAGTTTCATTTGTGCATGTGTGGGATTTAGATTGCATTGCCGAAACCATTCCACCACCATCACGCCAGACTCTGAACCTGCCAAAGTTGCCACCGCCATCTGCAGAATCAAAAAGGTTGGGGATCCCAGCTCTAGATGACAGCAAAAAGACTGCTAGCTCTTGTTAAATCAACCATGAAGGCCTTGGAAATAAATATTCAGATGCTGTGATGTGTCCGTACCTATAAAGATCAGAATAGCTCAGGCAATGGTATTCTCTGGAAGGAAAGACAAAAGGAGGAGGATCAACAAGGTGGATGGACTCAGTTACAATGGCTGTGAGGGCATAGTTTTGCACTTTTAACCTTATTGCTTTTGTTTCTTCTTCTTTATTATGTGATTTATTTCTTTTAAAAATAGATTTTATATTGCATTGTTTTATGCTGGTCTTTGGCTTTAGAGCTACTCTGATCCTGGAGTTGCAGTAGGGAAGTATATAGAAGGTCTCAGGATAATATATACATGACTTATACCATTGTGAGAGCTTCTAGATATCACTTTCAGCAACTCTACTGAGTGCCAGGACCTGGATAGTTCCTAAAGCTAACACAATCTTCATAGTTGTCTAAAGTACAAGAGTTCAATATAACTAAAATTATCGTACAGGATTGCACTAGGTAAAAATAGGGAAATCACCCACACCCGCTCTTCAAAGAGGGGAGGTAGAAGTTATGTAAAGCCCTGCACAAGGGATTATGACCTATAAAAATATCTGTATCTCTCTGCTCTGAGAGAGGGTAGATGGACTATATATACCGTTCTGAGAATAGAGGCAATTGGACAATGGAAGTTCCATGGATAACTGGATAATTATACTAACAGTTATCAGTTGATTAATTTAGATACTGTCATTACTGGGCAAAGTTCTTTAACCCATTCATGGCAAGGTCTCTTTAGGCTAAATCTAACTAAACTAATCCATTTTTGGTATTCCATAAAACACTACAACCACACGTACTTGCCCTAGTTATGTGCACAATGAGAACAAGGCCATAGTTGTAATAAAAATATTGACTGATTTCTTAAGCTAGGCTTTTCCAGATGTTTTGCACTACAACATCAATCATTTATAACTGCTAATCAAAATTGCTCCCATCAGGAGCATTTATTGATTAGTTTGATTATTTGGGAGTTCATTTTCTTATAAAATATTTTCCTCAGGAAGACATGTTTTAAGCTTCCAATTTCATCAGGGGATGGGAAGTATGAAGGACATTTTACAGGAATGTTGGCTAAAAAAAGAACCTTCATTGTTGAGTAACTGGATAACAATCACATGACCACAAGGACACTATAACAGCGGGATCTTTGAGGAGTGGGTGAACATATCACTCATTCATGGTTATAACATCTTTGAACAATGGCTGAACAAGAGGTCATTAAATGAGAACCACCTGAAGAGCTAAATCTTCCACTGATAGAATAAAACTCCCTAGCTTTGGTCATGTGGCTCAAAAAGCAAACCTGGTATTATAATAATAATGATGGTAGAATTTTCAGTGATGTCCCCAGAGTTTTTTGCACCATCAAACTGTTATCTCTCCCTTACAGGGGGACACTTACATCACCCTATGCTGCTTTGATTCCTCTCCCTAGGACAGTGATGGCTAACCTTTTTGCCATCACGTGCCATGGGAAGCATGGGGGGAGGTCAAGCATGTGCGTGCCCACACCAATAATTCAATGCGCCCCGCCCCGACACACGTACACGCACATCACACACACACACCCTGCTCCCTCTGCCTTTGGCACGTGATGGTACGGTGGGCCAGGTAGGCCCGTTTTTTTGCCCTCCCCAGGCTCCAGAGGCTTTCTTGGAGCCTGGGGAGGGTGAAAACCCCCCTGGAGGCCCTCCAGAAGCTAGAAATGACCCGGTCCCAACTTCTGGTGGAACCGGAAGGCCTGAAAATCAGCTGGCTGGCATGCACATGTGCACTGGAGCTGAGCTAGGGCAATGCTCATGTGCCCACAGATATGGCTCTGCATGCCACCTGTGGCACGTGTGCCATAAGTTCGCCATCACGCCCCTAGGAGTTCAACAATGCTAGCTTAATTATTTTGTTGGTTTGTTATAATTTATATGTAGTGATGAACCGCATATGCCGCTACTTTAAAAAGGAAAAAGAAAAATTGAGAGAATGTACAAGAATCCTGTATTTCTGAATTAAAAAGTGCTTAAGAACATTGTATGGACTTACACTGCCTGCTTCATTACATCATAGGACGTAGAGGAGTTTAAAATTGATATTAAAGTAGAAATTCCCAGTTTAAAACCTTTCCTGCAGAAAACCTTCCTCATTCCCTTAGGCTTAAAGTGTTATCAAGCTACTGATGCATTTGCAGCAGTGTTACAACAGCATCAAAGAGGGCATTGGCTCCAAAGGACGAAATACACAGCAAGAATCCAGTAGCCATTTTGTTCCACTCTGCCTCCTAGGAGAATTAGCTTTGTCCAGCTCTAGCTGTGTTACAAGGGGCAAAGAAGGAGGCCAGGTGCCCTCAAAAGGGGCAAAAAGATACTCAAAATCCTTGCAGCAACATATTGAATCCTCTTTTCTTCATCGTCTCCGCAAGGTCTTTGATATGCTTCCTCATTTCTTCTCAATGCAGTGGGTTAGAAGAACAAATTGGAGCTCAAACATAATATCCCACCGGCATCTGTAGAATCTTCTAATTAATTCATCTTGGTGAGAACCTCAGAGACTCATTTAGGTCCATTTTGGCAAGGAGAACATTTAATCATTTCTCAAAGCATTGATTTTCAAATCAATTTCTTTGTCTGTTTCTCAATGCAGCATAGCCTCCACGACCTCCTTAGTTTTCTCACATTGCTCATGTAAAGTACTTCAAATTTAATTCGTGTAAGAAATCAATTAGTCATTTATGACCTGCAGTTTTACTTACTGTAGCAACAGATAAAGATACTACCCTGGGCCAAAAAGGGAGAAAAAGTTTCAGAATAGGCAGGGAATTATTCTTATTTAATTTATCTTAACTAGAGCTTTTTTTCCCTTTCTTTTTTTTATTAAGGATTTTTTTTTTTTAAAAAAAAAACCTCTGCTCCATTTCTCTCACTGTTATAAAACATTGTGTTTAGGGATGGAAATTTTGGAAAAGGCCTTGTGGGTTTCTTTGAGACTTTGATAAGTTTTCTGTGTAACCTTCCCCCCTCCCATAGTGAAGGGGGTGTGGTGGAGCTAATCAGAATTAATTGGGCTGCTGAGAAAGAACTGTCATGCTCTCTCCCAAGTGCGCGCACACACACACACACACACACATACAGAGAGAGAGAGAGAGAGAGAGAAAGAGAGAGAGAGAGACGTGCGCAGAGGAGAACTTAAGGTTGCTCATTAAAAGCCAAAACTCTACTCAACAAATTGAAAGTCACCTGAGAAATATCAAATTTAAAATTCAGATTTTGCACTCCCAATTTTCTGAACCAATTTATAGGTTCAAAGTGACAGGTTACCCAGGACTCCTCCCTATGTTATTCTCCAATTTATTGAATGTCTAGGATACTATGTATGTTCATTTAAGATGGCTCAATGTTCTCCTGATATCTGGAAAATAGATAGATTGATAGTGTCATTAGGCATGTCATGTCACCCAAAAGGACTCACAGGGCAGACTGCAGCATATTTAAACAATATACTACCATTTAGATGTATTTCAGTACCATTCATAGGACCTGGTGATTAGAAGATAGTAAGTGATAAAATTATATTCCAATAAAATATGAAAGAGTTTCTCACCGCTGATTTTTGCTCTGAGCCAGGGGTAAAATGCTCCCGATTTGGAGAACCGGTAGCAAAAATCCCTGCCCCCCCTCCCATGCCCAGCTGAGCCGCGCAATCATCAGAGGCTTTTTTTTTAGTCTTTAAAAGCATTTTTTGTACAACCTCTTCGGCTGAAAAAATGCTTTTAAAAGTAAAAAAAAAGTCTCCGATGATCACCCGGTTCAGCTGGGATCGTCAAAGGCTTTTAAAAGCATTTTTTCTACAACCTCTTCAGAGGTTGTAGAAAAAATGCTTTTAAGAGCCTCTGACGACCAAAGCTGAGTTGCCTGATCAGCAGAGGCTTTTTTTCTTTTAAATGCCTCTGACATTCCCAGCTGAGTTGCCTGATTTTCAGAGCCTTTTTTTCTTTTAAATTCTTTTGATCAGGCAACTCAGCTGGGATCGTCAGAGCCTTTTGAAAGCATTTTTTTACAACCTCTTCACTGAAGAGGTTGTAGAAAAAATGGTTTTAAAAGTTAAAATTTAAAAAAATGGCCATGCCCACCCAATCACATTAACCCCTCCCACCACCAAGTCACGCCCATAGAACCGGTAGTAACAAATTTTAGATTTGCTCTGAGCTAAGGATAATCCCTTTGGGACATTACATCCACAATGCGGGGCCACAAATTTTGGCTAGAATATTTAGGACTACAATTTGCACTATATAGAGTCCCTTGGGAGTTGGGCGGCATAGAAATGTGATAAATTAAATTATATGCAGAAACGAATCCATAGCTACATTCCTTATCAGAGCTGCATGCATAGCAAAACTTGCTATGGGTCTGGTCACAACTCTTGGGGGATTGACATGTCTGAACATTGATATGAGTATATTCCATTCAACTTGCATGTTATTGCAGCATAAATTTGTGTGAACAGATTTGTCTTTTCCATGAAAAAGAACATACCCATTACTAAAATATATTCCTTGTCACTACTGCCTATTAAATACCCTTGCAGTCATCCAAAATTGTAAAGAGAAATAAAGCATACTTCAAAGCAGAGGAGATGCTTGGATCAGCTGTTCTCATCTATCCATCCCCAGATCCAACAATACAGCTATCTTGCATGGGACCCATACACACAGTAACTTTCCATTCCAGCATTATATCATAGTCCCTTGGATCTGATGAAAAAGAGCTAGAGAGCTAACTTTAGCCTAGCATTAATTAAGATTAGATTGCCAACTTCCTTCTACGCAGAACTAAAACTTCTAGAAAATGGGTTGGTAATTTACCCATGGCAGGAGCAAGCTCAGGATTTAATTCTAGTGAGAAGAATGTAAAATAACAATTGCTTCTATTAGTTCCCCATTATATTAATTCATTTATTTTAGTTTTTTTATCCTGTGTTTATTATAAACAAATCAAAATGGCAAACATACCAATATTCCTTTCTCCTCCTCATTTCCCACAACGACAATCCTTTGAGGTGGGTTGGAGTAAGAGAGTCCAAACTTCCTCAATTTTCTAGTAGAATTTTCTAGTTCTAGTTTCAGTTACGTCTAGTGCCTTAACCACTAGATCAAATCTATTAGAAGTGGACAAGGTGCTGCCCACCAATTATTGGCAAAGATTATATAGCTGTTGTTAATTTTGTTAAAACAAAATTGGTTTAAAATTGTAAAGCTTGTGTTCTAGCTTGATAAGGTTGATTGTATAGACTTCATCACATTGATCATATTGGGCATAGATTTTACATAGATGCTTCCAGGAAGGATTTACAATCTGAAATTCATGCAGATGAAAAAAAGGAATAAAGAATTGGTTCCCCCCCTCCTCCATTCTTCCAAATTAAATCCAAAGAAAACTAGTTCAGCTCCATAACACCTCCTGAAATGATACAAACATGTACATTTTTTACACTCTCAAAGTGATTGTGGTTGCCCTCATATAGAGAGGATTGAAAACACACTTCTTAAGTCCAGATGCTATCCTTGGCTACCCAATCAAAGCCATGCCCCCCCTTTTTAGTCCATCATGCATAGACAAAGCATGTAAAAACACAAGACAAGGCTTCAACTGCACAGTTGCAGCAGATATCTTGATTTTCTTAACCCTTTCTGGATTCCCTGCTTTGGGTGAGGCCAAAATATATGGAAAAGATTAAAACAAATTCCTAAGATTTTATTTCATAATAAATTACTTTGTATTTATTAATTGTCAACTTTAAATAACTACTGGGTGTGTTTGGGTGTGAGGTAGGGAGGAACGTTTTTTTTTTTTTTTTGGTCTATAGATACAGGGAGACAAGTGATGTTTTGTGCCCAAACTTAGTTCCCCATAGTTTACTCCAAGCTCTGAAATGACTGCTTGATGAGCAGCCCTGCCTATATACACCCTGTTGTAAGGCATGCATCCCAATTCTTTCTCACCCACGTGCACGCAGAAAAGGTCTTGACCATATTAGTCTCAAACATGCTGTTGCTCCATCTGACAGGCCCAGTGGCAGTGCTAAGAGCTGTCAGTGGAATAAAAAATAATAGCTAAGTTTTGACTCCCTTCCTTTCTCTCACTAGCATCTCTTTTTAAGATCATTATTCTTCAGTCTCCTTTCTCTTTTAATGAGCTCCTAAAAATATTCTTCACTGAGGCTGTGGGCTAAATGAATCATCTTCTCTCTCCTTCTGACCAATTGCTGGCAAATCCCGACACATCGAAAACGACATGGCGGGATTCTGACATCTGAATGAGGCATTTGCCAGCCTACCCAAGATGGCACTGAAGGTGGAAGGGAATGCGTTGGTAGGCACAATGTTTTTAAAAGGATTCTCTTCTACAATGATTATTATTATTAATGTTGTTGTTGTATTTTTCCAGGCAAAATCAGGAACTTGTTCATTTAAAATCTGGTTTTCAAAACCTAACTAGAGGTGGGTTTCAGCAGATTCTGACCAGTTCTGGAGAACTGGTAGCGGAAATTTTGAGTAGTTTGGAGAACTGGTAGTAAAAATTCTGACTGGACCAGCCCCCATCTATTCTCTGCCTCCCAAGTCCCAGCTGATTAGAAAGAAATGGGGATTTTGCAGTAACCTTCCCCTGGACTGGAGAGGGAATGGAGATTTCACAGTATCCTTCCCCTGCCACGCCCACCAAGCCACACCTACCAAGCCACGCCCACGCCCAATTTTTACCGGTAGTAAAAATTTTTGAAACCCACCACTGAACCTAACGGATTGACTGCTTTAAAGACACAGGGGGAAAAAATCCAGGTTCTCCATAAAGAATGCTAATTTCTGTTTTAATGTTAATATATTATAGAATGCCATCTGCCTTTCTTTTAGGGGACTTCAGATGTAAATCTGGGATTCCGGACTCAATATAAACCAATATAGTACCTACTCTTCTTCAAGATGGTTTGCCAGACAGCCCACAATATTTGCCAAAATGGAAGAAAGCACATTGGGAACTGTGACTCCATTGCTGGTTCGAAATGCATTTTTCCATTGTGTCTATTGACTTGATGATCTTCACCATCCGTTTAATCAGTAATATAGACTGGATGGGATGGGATGAAGTTAGGACGCTGGTCTTTGGTGCAAAAAAAAAAGGCACTTGATACATAGGGAAATTATAAATCTGCCAGCAATTGTCTAAAATAATGTTGAATGATGTCATGTCTTGCTCCTAAGCTCAGTTGTCCAGAAAGATGTGCATGCACCACTGGATTTCTCCCAGCTCTTATGCCTTCAGCATAACAATTAGGTTAGTAATACATATAAAGCCATTACCTGTTGCTAGAGTACATGCTTTTAATACAGAAACATCCAGATTAATTCCTCTAATAAATGATCTCCAGGTAGAGCAGAAAATTTGGGTTTCAAGGCTGTGAAGTAAGCCACTGTAACCATAACATATATATTGAGTTTTGGTTGTTGTGGTTGCAGTTGTTCTCAGTTTGTAATCTAACTCCTCCCCTTTAGGAGAAGCATCCTATATTCTATGATAGACTTCCCAGCCAAGTTTACTGCCATTAATTTTGGACTAACTGGGTTACAAGGGGCAGGATTAGGAATTTACAATTTTATTCCATTTTTTACATTTAGACTTAAATTAATATTTACACAGCAGAATCACACCTCTCTTTAAGTTCACAGCCTATGAGATCAGTTAAGAGACAGTGACAGTGTGAAAGTGTTCCAACTGAGATCTGGCACTATCTTCTTTAGGAGCAGTTCTTAACTTCTTCACTACAATCGCCTTTATAATCTCCTTGTACCAAGAATAGCACCATCTTTGGGTTTTTTTTTTGCCTTTGAGTCAGTGTTGATTCCTGGTAACTGCAGTCCCTGCAGTTTCCTTGTCATGATTCCAGAAGTGGGTTGCCATTGTCTCCTTCTTGGGCCGAGAAAGAGTGATTGGTACAAAGTCACATAGCTGGCTTTGTGATTAAGGCAGTGGTGGGATTCAGCCAGTTCGCACCACTTCGGGAGAACCGGTTGTTAACTTTCTGAGCAGTTTGGCAAAGTGGTTGTTGGAAGAAATCATTAGGGAAGAGAACCGGTTGTTAAATTACTTGAATCCCACCATTGGATTAAGGTATCTGTAGTCTGATGTTTTCACCTGTATATCAAATTGGTTTTCAAGCACTATCCTACTCCATCTAGCATTATCTAGCACTACTCTCCCATAAAAAATTATGATCTTTTAAAGTCTAATTTCCTAAATAAGACATCATGCCCTGTGGCTGAAATCTTGCTGAAAGCTGTTATCTGAGGATTTAAGGTCTTTAACCTTAATCTTAGGTTTTACAATGTTCCAGAGTTAGATAACGAAGGGAAAAATTGCCAAGTTTTTAAGTAGTAAGGAACCTAGATTTTAGACTGTTGAATATAGGGAAAATATGACAAGTGAGCAGTCACGAGTTCTGGCAAAGTATGATATTTGAATAAAGATATCCTGAAGACAAATTTGCTCCTCCCCTAAAACGGTTGTTAATGGAAAAATAATACAAAAGCCATTGTGCATGTGTCTTTATCTAATGAACAAAATGAATATATTTAGATTTTTTTTATTTTTATATGAAAAAAAGATAACTGCAGAAATTTCTCAGTGTTTCATCCTGCAACATCCACCCAAGTGGCCTCATTTTTATATAATTAAATAACATTCTTGAACAAAAGAACTAATTATTTGGAATCAATGCATAAGGCTACAATCCTCAATCAATTTCCATAGACTCTGTTAAGTGGAAAATCTTCATACAGTTTCTTTGACAATTCATTCCTCATGATCTCTTCAGTCTCTATGGACATTTCTCTCATACAAAACAAAAATATACCTTAGCTATCCAAATTCCCACCATCAAAACATTGGTTCTCATTTTAACATTCCATGACTGAACCTTTCTCTTTTAGATTATTTGTGGGCATTCCTTAATCAACTCAGTCAATAAAAGTAGCAGAGAGAAATTGCCATTTTCTGTAATATAAGCTGGTAGAAATAGAGATATTCAAATTAGACTATAAGATAACTCAGCAGATACAAAGAGTACTCATTTTCTGTGAATTGGGAATGCATTTATATCTCATTTCATGAGACATTTAGTTCAAATTAGACCCAAAACTAGGCATGAATTTTGTTTGTGCTTGAGCTGAATTTTGGAAAGGATAATTTAAGGCAAGTGAAACATCCCCTTATCCATTTTTCCCCTTGGTAGCTTAGTGCCATCAAGATGGGTGGCGGCAGTTAGTAACTTTGATTGAATTCAAAAGGCTAAGCAGATTTGGGCTGGTTAGTATTTGAATAGGAAATTACCATCCTGGAAAAGGACATGGGAAAATTATGGATTCTGGATTGCTTCCAAAAACAAACAAAAAACAAAAAAACAAAAAAATAACCACATGGAAATGTCCATGAAGCAAATAGGCATTAAGCTTATCTTCAAAAATATTTACTCCCCCCATCCCTCCCTAGCTCATATAACTTTGCATAGCTGACCCCACAAATCTTATTTTTGGCATTTTGGAATTATTACCAAAAGGACAGTCTTATGGGTAGCTCTGTATCTGGACTGGCAAGCGGGTGTGATACCTTCTCTTCCTAGCCTGTCTTGTCATATCAGTTGAATCAGGAAAAAGAAAGCTGCTAGCATGGTACTGTAGAGCATCAAAGAAGAAAGGGAGGGGAGAAGCATCCGCGTGGTGGCTGGGGAGCATCTGAAAGTCATCATCAAGGTACGGCAATGACAAGTTTAGACTTTGTGAGCTGTTGATTTCTAGCATAACTGGAGCATTAGTGCTTTGTTACAGTGTTCATTCCTCAAGTGCCCAGGAAGAAAAACTACAAATGGACTATTGTAGGTCACCAGTGCGCCAGGCAGAATTCACAGTTTATTTTGGATTTGATTATTGTATTTATTGTCTTTTTGTTATCATAACATACTTCCCATAATCTGTTCTAACCCCCCAGAATTTATTAAAATAAGAAACCATACTTGATCTTGAATATCTATAGAGCAACCTAATGCTGGGTTAACAGTGATCCTTCTAGCTTAAACTATGAAGAAAGGCAAGGACTCCACAGAGTTTCAAAGAGCAATATTTTCCAGTTCTATCTGAAAATACTAGAGATCATGGTATTTCTAAACAAGGAATTTACCGTACAGTTGCTTTTATTCTTCAAATATTAAGGGGAGGGATTTCCAGTCATTACTGTCATCTTTCACTTCATTCACTATATTTCCCTGACAATTTCCCAATGTTTCTGTTTACCAAACAAAAGCTATTACAAGGGGAAAGCAAGAAATAATAGAGCAATGGATGATGAATGCTCTAGAAGCCGTGTGTCTTGGCTGCACCTCTCATAAAATATCCTGAAAATCAGAGGTGAAATCCAGCAGGTTCTGACAGGTTCTGGAGAACCAGTAGCAGAAATTTTGAGCAGTTCGGAGAACTGGTAGTGGAAATTTTGAGTGGTTCGGAAAAACAGCAAATGCCACCTCTGACTGGCCCCAGAGTGGGGTGGGAATGGAGATTTTGCAGTATCTTTCCCCTGGAGTGGGGCGGGAAAGGAGATTTTGCAGTATCCTCCCACTGGAGTGGGTTGGGGATGGAGATTTTGCAGTATCCTTATCCTGCCATGACCACCATGCCACACCCACCAAGCCACACCACACCCACCAAGCCACACCCACAGAACTGGTAGTAAAAAAATGGATTTCACCACTGCTGAAAATAGAAGGGTCACCTCCTGTGAAAGCACCAGCAATGCTTGTATTTTGCAAGAGTGTCATTTTTTAAAAAAACTTTGGGGTGCAGACAGACACAGTACATTCCTCACCCCAAGTCAAACCAGCTTGAAAAAGAGTTTGATACTTATATTCTATACCTCTATCCCACATCTTCTGATTAATCAGAAAAAGATAGACACAATAACGGGGTATTTAACATGTTCCTAAAGGAGATGAAATTCCTCCCCCCCTCCCCCCAGTAATACAGTTTTAAACCATGTCCATAAAAGAAAGCAGAAATCCTTGTTCTCTTTACGGTCTGATCTTCACAACCAGCTTATCCCAACACATATACTGGCCCTTGACCATTTCTGGAGGGCAGGACACAAAGATTATCCTCTACCTGATGTTCCAGTATCTCAGGGGTTGCCACAAAGAAGAGGGGGTGAAGCTATTCTCCAAAGCACCTGAGGGCAGGACAAGAAGCAATGGGTGGAAACTAATCAAGGAGAGAAGCAACCTAGAACTAAGGAGAAATTTCCTGATAGTTAAAACATTTAATCAGTGGAATAACTTTTCTCCAGAAGTTGTAAATGTTCCAACACTGGAAGTTTTGAAGAAGAGATTGGATAACCATTTGTCTGAAGTGGTGTAGGGTTTCCTGCCTAAGCAGGGGTTGGACTAGAAGACCTCCAAGGTTCCTTCCAACTCTTTTATTCTGTATTCTGCCCTCCCCTCCCCTCCCCACCACTACTGGAAATGCAATGTCTACCTGTCTTTTGCTGCTATTAGTTTTTGGGCAAGCATCTCCATTCCAATTGGGTACTGTGTGTTATAACAGAAATGCCCCCTCGGCTCCAGTCACTGGCTACTATCCCTTTTTAAGAAAAAGGCAAGTTCATCAGTGGAAATGTTAAATGCTGGACTTTTAAAAAAAAGTAATTTTAGTAATGGGATAACAAAACAATTGAATATTTATTTATTTATTCATACCATACATGAACTAGTAAAAACAGTGGACCAGTCTTTGTTTATTTATAACTTCATGGATGAAACTGTAATTCTGTCTGATAGAAGTTCATTTAGGGCACAATACAACTGTGACAAGATGGATCTATTTTTGCTTTGTTGATTTATTTTTAATCAGGTGAAACTAACAATGGTTTTGACATTTTCCCCTTCTAGCCCAAGTGCTAGTAAAAATGACAAATGTAATTGGACTTTTTTTTCTTATTTCTTTTTACAAATTGAGGAGTGGTAAAAAAAAAAAGAAACCATCAGACTGGGGCACTGTAAATGGGGGTCCAGTCAGGTCATTATTCTGGTTAAAATAGAAGAATGAGTGAAATCCAGAAAGGGGCTTCTCAACTAGACTACATTTCTTGGCTGTAGTGCGTAATCTCCCTAAAGCAGCAGCCTCATCCCCCACTTATCCAGATTCCTAATGAGCACAACAGAACTTAATTCCAACTAAAAGTGCCTGAGATTGCTCTGCACAAGCAATCTGAATGGGGCAATCTAACCAGATCAAAGACATATAGCAGCAATTCATCCTCAACAAGCCTCTCCAGACTAAGAAAGGCCACTGAATCTCCAAGGTACAGTGTGTGTGTGTGTGTGTGTGTGTGTGTGTGTGTGTGTGTGTGTGTGTGTGTGTGTGTGTGTATGCGCACATACACACGCACATATGCGTATTAACCGCAGAAGAAGTGCTGTTGATGGGAATAGGAAAGTCTCTAAGATGCACCATAGCAGCAGATTCTCTCAAAAGGTTAAGCAAACAGCATTGCCTGCAAAATCAATGTGAAGCAGTGTGGCAGTTATTTACTTTGCATAATTACACAGGAAACTGGGCTGGGCAGGATGGGGAGCCAGAGGTTATATCTGTGGGCAAATCGATGTCTTTTCATCTGAAGGGCATAGGCAGATTTAACAGTGTGAAATGTGAAGGGAAGGGATAAAAAGGAAAAGGAACATGGTATTTTTGTGCATCTGATTTTGCCTCCAAAAATATTTCATTCTACTACCGGTATATGCCATAGGACTAATACCACTGGGACAAAGTGATTGGCCTAAGTTAGGATTAGGCCTTCCAGTTTCTAGGCATATACCTTAACCACTACACCAAACTGGCTCTCATCTTTTTTTTTTCAAAAAATGTTACATGGTGGTATATTGGGCAAAGATTTACTTTCTTTTGTGTTATTTAAATCTATTATTAGTTTCATTGGGTGATCCATATTTCTATCTATATGTTTGTTAGTTCGTGTCAGAAGCATCACAATTAAAATAAGACATACTATATAACATGAAATTTAAAGTGTAAAATACAAGATTAAAATATATACAGATCTTGTCCAGAAACTAGCAACATTAATTGCATTCTGTTGCCCTGCCATGAGGTCCTCAAGTGTCCACTGTTCAAGACACAAAGGAGAGATATACATATGTGTTGTTGTTTGCATGTCACCACAATCACAAAGAGCAGAAGCCACCAGATAGCCCCATTTATTCACAGTATCTCTGGATCTTGTACTCATGTGCAGTCTATTCAGTAATTTCCATGCTTCCCAGCTTTCGTCAGACCCTGAGTTTGACAAATCCAAAGAACGTGGTTGTTAATTCGGACATCCCATGGGTAACAGTTTATAGCTGGCTAATCCTTTCGAAGCATCCGAAGGGTAGCGAGGTGCTCATTCTATCTATATGAGAACAGGAAATCTCACTGATTCACCAGTATTCATACTACAATTTTAGACAAAAGGGTATCAGAGATACTTTTCAAATGTGTTAGACTACAACTCCCAGAATTCTCAGCCAGCAGACCAGAGGTGAAATCTAAAATTTGTTACTACCGGTTCTGTGGGCGCGGCTTGGTGGTGGTGGGGTAATGTGACTGGGTGGGCGTGCCCAACTTTTTTTTTTTTTTTTAACTTTTAAAAGCATTTTTTCTACAACCCTAAGAGATTGCAGAAAAAAATGCTTTTAGAAGCCTCTGACAATTAGGTAACTAAGCTGTGATCACCAGAGGCTTTTAAAGGCATTTTTTTCCAAAGAGGCCAAAACCTCTTTTTGGCCAAAGAGGTTGTAGAAAAAATATTTTTAAAAGTCTCTGATGATCCCAGCTGAGCCGCATGATCATCAGAGGCTTTTTTTTTCACTTTTAAAAGCATTTTTTCAGCCGAAGAGGTTGTAGAAAAAATGCTTTTAAAAATTAAAAAAACAGCCTTTGATGATCACACGGCTCAGCTGGGCATGGGGAGGGGATGCAGGGATTTTTGCTACCGGTTCTCCGAATCAACCACCGCCATCGCTACCGGATCGGGCGATCTGGTCCGAACCAGGAGCATTTCACCCCTGCAGCAGACCTAACTCGGAATTGTAGTCCAAAATATCTGGAAGTAAGGAAAGACTTAGGAAGAATGTATAGACAAAATAAATCTGTGGTACGGCCTGCTATAAAATCTGTATACAGTGTGGCTAGGTGATAGATAGCTTTATAAAGGTTAAAAAAAGTCATAGCCTGTCACAGTGTGATCACTAGCCACAATAAGTACTATTCTCCTGTCTCTCTTTACATTTGAAGAAATTAGGGAGGCTCCCTTTTGTGACATTTGCCACACACTCCATTCCTTCTGCAGACTCAACGGTCTCATATCTGATCCTTGCCTAGCCTGCAGCTCTTCCTCCTATCTTCCCACATATGTTTACAAAAACAATAATAGAATGGCAACAGTAGAATGGAAGCCTATATTCCTAGTGACTGAAGTCATCTGCTTCATTCATGAGCTACAGAGATGATACTGGCAAAAAAAAAAAAAAAAAGATTGTTGCCTGAGCAATTTTGTATTATGTTTAGTGCAAGTCATGCAAGGTTAGAAAGGAATTTTCCATGTTAATTTTGAAATTTTGGGAGCTAGGATAAAAGTTATTTGGTCATAGATTAGATATAGACAATATAGATCACCTATTCTCATACATTTTGGTCTTAGGGCCTCTTTACATTCTTAAAAATGATTGGGGACCCCAAAGAGCTTTGGTTTTGTGAATTTATTATGTGAGAGATTAAAACTGTAAAAATTGTAAAATGTTTGTTTGTTTGTTTGACTCTGCTAAAGTGGGACCGTTCATTCCATAACACTGCAGATGCCTGAAAGGGCCCAGACTACACTTTAAGAGCCAATAGATGATATAGACATAGACACAGCTTGTAAATATAGATATAGAATATTAGATAAGCTTCCCAAACTGAAGTTCTTAATATAGATTAGAATAGTACAATATTTGGTGTAACTAGCCTAGGCACAGAAAATTAAGAAGTCTAACACATATCAGACTAGCCAAAAGTCATCAAGTGAACTAATAATACAATCATTGTTTTAATGAAAAGTTCCTAGCTCAGGGGAAATAAGCTGCTAGGCTAGATTGATTGGACTGGGCTCTCCTAGAAAATAGAAATGAGCCCCAGAATTTTTCATTTCAGTGCTAGATACTTGATCCCAAGCACCTACCATCCTTTCACAGACGTGCTGGCTCCAGTATACAAACTGGTCCTATAGTTCCTTGGCTAGCTACCCTTTCCCTTGAAGCCTGATTGGCTAAGAGCTCCTTTTAAGTTCTTGGGATGTCTTGGGGTAGCTGCAAGGATTTTCACAGGGAAAGGACTTTCAAGCTATTTGGTTCCTGGTGTGCCCCGGAGATACCTCCACAATGTATTTTCATGAGATTTCCCTAGAGAGAGCGAAATTATCCTGATATAATTTAAACAATAATGCTGACCAATCTCTGTCATGGTTGCAGCTTTTACATTTTGAAATTCAGCACCTACTTTGGTTGATAAAAAATACAGCCCTATTTTGCTAACACCATGGTCATTATAATGTACACATCTATTCTAAGTTTCTTTGCTGAAAATAAATGAAACACAGCAATTTACAAAGGTGGCATGCTGGTATTTTTCCATCATCAAATTAATCAGTAATTTCCATCATCAAATTAATCAGTGTGTGTGTGGATTAATCATACACACACACACACACACACACACACACACACACCCATGAAAAATGTGTTCATTTGAAAACTGAAGCTATTGAATTTCCCTAGTGAAATTATAGTGAAAGAACTAGACATCTTTCTTAAATCTGTGCCAGTTAATGACTGCAATGAAGTTTTTCATTTCATTACTTAAACCTCTAACATCACCACTAGAACTGGAAAAAAACCACATGCATATAGAGGAATTATTAAAATATACTGACTCTGCTGGGAGGTATCCACAAGAATTGTGAGAAGAGACTGTTTACAGCAACACCTCTGAAACAATTTTAAAATCATGTTCATCAGCTAACCATCAAGTACCATATTTTTTTTCTGACAGTATTATTGGTGGTGATATTTTTTCATTTTGAAAAAAGGAGAGAAAATGAATGAGTATAGGATGTTTTATAGCAGGGCTATTGACCATTGAGCTCAGAATAGATTGAAATAAATAAATAATTGAATTCTATGGTAAATTGCAAGAGGGCATAGTACTAATAAAGAGTGATTAGAATGCAAAACTGGAAGAACCTAGAATTATAGGAAGATTTGAATAATGGAGGAGATGGATTTAATTGAAGTTTGCAAAAAGAATTCTTTCTTTACATCTGGAACAAGCAATATCAACATAGACTCTATACATCAGTATTACCATACATCAAAATCAAATAGACTAATTAATAACAAAATAAAACTGGAGAGGTATAATCCAGTTAGTCAGGAGGGTACCAGATGCTGACTGTGGAACAGATCATGAATTTTTGGTTCAAACATGCCAGTTAAACTTAAACAATTTTAGAAAGTAACTGTGTAAGTTATAACTTTGAGAATACAAATCGGTGCTCAGAAAGATTTAGCAGATTGCACAGGGAAAAAAACAATTTGGGGAGCTATAGGAAGACATACTGTATGAAACGTGAAAACCAACATTCAAAAATATTCCAAAATTTCAAAGAAGTAAAGCTTTCAGTGGCTTTCATAATCTGAATATGAAAGTGATGTATGATTAGCAATAAACCAGCTATCATGTAGGAAAATACTAGGTACAGATGGTCTCTCACTGAATAGTTTAATGCTTGTTGAAGAAGAGGCAGTTAAAGTGCTTAGAGATTGAAAATCTTTGGTGTTTATACTTATAAAGTGAAAGAACATATTAAAAGTATCAAACCATTTCACTAACACTATATACAAGCAATGTGTTGCTTACAACATAACCTTGCAAAGAAATCTCTTTAGAAATCTCTTTAGTGAGATGCCAAATGTATAGACACAATATCAGGTAAGTAATGTTAAGGCAGATAATGGAGAATGCAAGAAATATAAGTAGAGAGTTTACTTTTGCTTCACTGACTACAACAAAGCTTTTGACTGTGTAGTAGATTATGCCAGCATGTGGAACATATTAAGGATGTCCTAGCTGCTACTGGAAAATCTTTACAATAAATGAGAAAGTATTGTAAGAAATGAATTTGGAAAAACATACTGATTCAGAATAGGAAGAGAGTAAAACAAGGTTACATATTGTTCCTACATCTGTTTAACTAGACTATATTAGAAGAATGGCAGAATTTAGGTAACAACTGGAATCAAAACTGAAGGTTGAACTGCTAACAATTTGTTACATACAAATGAACCCACTTTGGTAGATGAAAATAAACATAACTTAAAACGGCTCCTTATGAAAGTGAAAAAAGGAAACTGAAAAAACTGGGTTAAGAGACAAAGGGAATGTGAGCATCAACATGCATACCTAATGAACTTACAATCAATGGAAAAAATTGAGGCGATAGATACTTTTATTTTCTTGCTCTTAAGAATGGGGGTTGGGGTGGATGTGCTGGAGCCATAGAGATTAAACCTAAAGAGGAAAAGAATAGAAGAAAAAATCATAAAGGAAAAAGTTATTTGTGAACAATCAGGAACAAATAACTAAACCAAGGTCTTTTCAATCAGAAAGTAGTTTGTGAAAGTTGAATACTGAAAGCAGTGGATCTTTACATTTTTGGAGATAGTTACCATGGGTTGCAAAAACAAAAAATCTCCACTAATTCAATCTTGGATCAAATAAAGGTTGGTTGCTCTCTTGAAACAATGATCAATGAGGAGAAACTCATATACTTGGGTATGTGATGCAAGCATATGATGGAACACAGAACATGATTATGTCAGACAAGGTTGAGAAAACCAAAGATGACAACAGATAAGTGAACAAATAGAATCAAAGAAAATACTATAGTATTTCCGAACAAGCAACAGGTTATTATTAAAGACAGCTCAAGACAACAAGCATTAGCTATTACAGTCACAATGATTAGACCCTTAATTAGTTGACACCTAATTAAGATATTGAATACTTTTATAGGGGCACAAGATTTGCTCCAGCATGGAACAAATAAATTTTTAACCCTTTATGTGAAATACAAAGGGCTATATAAAATATAATTACTCAGTAAAAAAGTAGAAAACATAAATTGATGCTCCATTTGGAAAAACTTGTTCCTAAATGAAGACCATCAGATGGTCTAGTTTGAGAATTGGCTCACAGAATATGGAATATTTCCTGGAATTTTTCTGTTTCTTTTCTTGAAGAATTGCCTTAGCCATTTTTGAATGAATATATATATATATATATATGTATGTTTTTGTAAGTCATCCTGGATCTCCACTAATGGAGGAGATATCACAAATCTCCAATTTTTTGCCTTTCAGCCCAATCTCATGGGCCATCCAGACAGTGTAATATAGCCGACAAGCTATTTTCTATATTTTTAATATTTTTTGCTGATAATTATAAATTAGGGAGGCTGTTATAGATCTATTTCGAGCTTATTGGCTCTCGTCAGACAGTCATACCCTTTACTGGGATTTGAACCTGGGCAGTCTGCTTGTAAGGCAGTTGATTTAACCCTCAGGCCACAGGCTCTTATCCAATTACCAGCTCATTTCCAGGTAGGTTTATTTGTATGTTTTTGTAAGTCATCCTGGATCTCCACTAATGGAGGAGATATCACAAATCTCCAATTTTTTGCCTTTCAGCCCAATCTCATGGGCCATCCAGACAGTGTAATATAGCCGACAAGCTATTTTCTATATTTTTAATATTTTTTGCTGATAATTATAAATTAGGGAGGCTGTTATAGATCTATTTCGAGCTTATTGGCTCTCGTCAGACAGTCATACCCTTTACTGGGATTTGCCTTACAAGCAGACTGCCCAGGTTCAAATCCCAGTAAAGGGTATGACTGTCTGACGAGAGCCAATAAGCTCGAAATAGATCTATAACAGCCTCCCTAATTTATAATTATCAGCAAAAAATATTATATATATATATATATATATATATATATATATATATATATATATATATATATATATATATATATATATATATATATATATATATATAATTGGATTTTTATACATAGAAATAGTTGAATTTAGGAAAGACAGTTTTATAGAAAGCAAATTTTGCAGACATTTTTATTATTACTTTGACATACAGTACATATATTAGATGTGGTATAATTAAATGCCTTACCAAACGTAATGGACCTCTCACATTATTACAACACGATGAAATTATATTGTTTGCAAATTACTAAAGCAAACCTTTTTATTATTTTTAGGAGTTTATTAGAAGTAGGAGTAGGTCAGGCAGTAGCTTCAAATTGTTCCCTAATTCTGAGGGTGCCCTTCCCCTAAGATTTTGGCTGGCTATTGGCTCATTTGAAAGCCTAGAAGCAGGGATTACTTAAAAACAAATCTGAAGTTAACTTCAAAGAACAGAATCTTACAAAATCCACTGAATGTATTTTCCTTACTGCCAAAAGCTTAGGGTGGTCCAAGCAGTTTTGATAATAATATGGTGACTTCTGTTTAAAGGTTGGATTCTGAGCTTTTCCCCAATGTTGAAAGGAGAGCTGGCACAAAACTAGGCCAGCAGGAAATTGATTGTCCTACGGCTGATTCTTCTCTTGCCTCTGTTGCCTCCATTATCAGTCAATACAGTCAGCTGTCTTCCCTCTAAGGCAGTGGTGAAATCCAAATTTTTTTACTACTGGTTCTGTGGGCGTGACTTGGTGGGCATGGTGTGGTTTAGTGGCGTGGCTTGGTGGGCATGGTGGGCACTGCAAAATCCCCATTCCCACTCCACTTTGGGGCCAGCCAGAGGTGGTATTTGCAGGTTCTATGAACTGCTCAAAATTTCCTCTACCAGTTCTCCAGAACCTATCAGAACCTGCTGGATTTCACCCCTGCTCCAAGGTAATGGAGGGAACACAAAGATGTGTTAGACTTTGACATGGAGTGAATGACACAACCTGGGATTATCAAAAGAAAGCATAAATGACCAATTTAGCACCAGTAGATCCAAGAATATCTCACCCTTATCTCATTTATGTACTGTGGAGGAGATGATAACAATCTCATGAGAAGATACAACCAGGAATTGTTGGTGCCATGCTTAAATGCAAGTACAAAAAGGCCTGTTGGTTATCTCCCGACCTCTGAAATTGTCCCAAGTCCAGCTATCTATTTTTCCACATATTTCCCGCAGCTTCATTTTATTTGGGGAAGGTATATATCTTTTGCTCCTAACTTGATGTACAGTATATATTCATGGATAAGTTTATCTGTAGAAAAGTTGACCCTCAATATTTTAAGTAAAATATCATGAAAATGCACCACCCACATATAAAGGGGCTCTTGAAATTTTCATGTTTTCATTTTCATTTAATTGCTTATCCATGAATGCTACATTTTTATAGTATTTTGATTAAAAATTTAAATAATAGCTTATCGGTGGATGGGCTTATCCATGAGTATATATGAATAGTGTTACCCTGGAAAACCAGAGTAACTAACAGAGAAATGCTGAATCATATAAAACCAGAAACAACACTAGAAGCCAAAATCACAAGACTACATCTGATTTACTCTGGCCATGCCAAATTCATTGGAGAAGTCAATGATGCTAGGAATGGTTAATGGAACAAGAAGGGGCAAGCTAAGAACATGATGGCTTGATAATATCAAAGCTGATATAAAGATGAACGTCCAACAATTGAAAGAGGTTGTGCTTGACAGGATAGCATAGTCGCAAGAGTCAGACATGGTTAAATATGTTGTTGAATGGTTAAAACAACAACATATGAAGTAGTAGTCTTTTAAAAACTATTACCATCCATACTTGTAGATAAGCCATACCTATTTTTTGGAATGCATTTTGGAATCTAAAATTCTCCACAAGTATACACTGTATAAAGTATTTATTCATTGGAGTAGAGTAGAGTAGAGTAGAGTAGAGTAGAGTAGAGTAGAGTAGAGTAGAGTAGAGTAGAGTAGAGTAGAGTAGAGTAGAGTAGAGTAGAGTAGAGTAGAGTAGAGTAGAGTAGAGTAGAGTAGAATAGAATAGAATAGAATAGAATAGAATAGAATTCTTTATTGGCCAAGCTCATCCTTTATTCTTGTATCAATTCCTCTAGTTGTCAGTATGTTCTCCTTCTCTCTGTCTCTCTCCCCCCCCCCCTCTCTCCACTCCCCCTTTCCCTCTCCATCCCTCTCTCTCATGCATGCCTAAACTACCTTTTCTCTTTTCCCAACAAATTTGAACCTCAACTCCCATTTCTAGTCTGGTCAAGAATTATGGGACTTCAAGTCAAATATTATGGGACGTAAAGTTGAAAAGGTCACATTGATGAACTTGGCATTTTGTGAGATTTAAACTAGAGGCTTCTTTTAACTCTTAGTCAGCTTGCAGTGTTTTATTTAAAAACCACCGGAAGTTGAAATATGATTTTTAAAAATACACTTCTTGCTAAATAAATATTAAATTTACAAGTTTAGCCATAAGTTAAATAATAAATTGTGTTCTTATGCCTAAGAATATTTACACTGAATTCTTTGTGATAAAATGTATAGGGGAATCTTTCAATTAAAAAAGCTCTCTTATGTCTTTGGAAGAAGCTTTATACAGAAATGTTGTATTAATTTTAAATTTATTCTAGAAGCTAAGTGTAAACAAGAGCAACTGAGAAATAATCAAAACATGTATTTTCATAAAAAATGGATGGTACCAATTTCACTAGACAATCTGAATATATTTGTCCGTGGTTTTGTATTAGTAAAAAAAAAAAAAAAGTTGAAATGCACTGTTTTCTAAAAATAAAACCATTTCCCAGTATATTTTTTTCTTTGAAGGGCAATATGTTGTATAACTGTTACTCACCATGTAATCTTGACAAGGGAGGATATTTTGGTCTTGGTGGTTCTTTTGAGAGCGGTGTTTAGTTCAGCAGCTATGACACTTCACATTTCTTTCTGAGCTCTCCACAGTTGTTTTAATTTAAGCACAGCTGTTGAAAGGAAAAGCAAGATTAGTTTGTGCCTAATTTATTTGTATGATGATTGTTGAAAACTGTTTCTATGGCTGCACATCCACCTGAAACAGCCCACAATACTCATGTTAAGGCTCTATCCTTTTCAGTCTTGTTTGGAGTGCCCCCCTCCCAGTGATCTCCCTACCCTCACTGTTTTAGGTTCAGATTCAAAAGCTGTTTCTTCTTCTTTTATTACATGGGGGGAAATGACACTGCTAATATTAGCTAGTAACGTCAGTTGGCTGATGGATTATGAGAAATTAACAATTCAGATTTAGTAATTTGAGTGTAAGGTCCACTGGCTGCTGACAGCTAATAGTTCCTGGGAAATTAATGAGCCAAAGAAGAAGAATCAAGTTTTAGTTGTTCGATAATTTAATCTTTCCTTCTTGCAGTTGGTTCTGTCAAGACTTTCATTGTGTCAGAATGTTGGAAGGGACATGAAGCCACAACTCATGGCCACATATGTACATATGCAAACATATGACAGTAATTGTATGCACAAATGTTGTAGACATAAGACAAATATCTTACTGATTATCTCACTGCAGTGGGGCAGTGGTGGGGCAGTGGGGCAGTGGTGGGGCAGTGGTGGGCAGTGGTGAAATCCATTTTTTTTTACTACTGGTTCTGTGGGTGTGGCTTGGGCATGGTGTGGCTTGATGAGCTTGGCTTGGTGGGAATGGCAGGGGAAAGATACTGCAAAATCTCCATTCCCGCCCCACTCCAGGGGAAGGATATTGCAAAATTTCCATTCCCACCCCACTCTGAGGCCAGCCAGAGGTGGTATTTGCCGGTTCTCCAAACTACTCAAAATTTCCGCTATTGGTTCTCCAGAACCTGTCAGAACCTGCTGGATTTCACTCCTGGGGGCTGTGAGTAAGTCCAGTCTTTTTACAGATTCTTATAGTTCTTTATCACTGCTGACCCTAACATGTTGTTGCTAGAAGCAGAGACCAAATGCTTCTCTACATTAGAATCAAAACTATCAGTTCTTGCCTTTCTTGATTCCCATTCTCTCCCCATCCCAAAGACACACATGTACCCTCAACCACTTTCATGGCCTACTCTAAAACAGATAAGTTCACTCAGTTTAGGGCCAGATTAAGGCTAACTGATGCCACAAGCACAGTCCAATATCATGAGATACAAATGTGATATTTGATGACGCTTTCAAACAAAACTTTAAAACTTTAGCTATTCACAATTTTTAAGCAATTTTTAAGCAATTAAATACAGCCATTTAAAATGTCAGCTAAGTCAAGTGTGGCACTGAACGAGTTAAGGGCAAGATATTCCTGTGTTTCTCTTCCCTTGTTGGTGCCCTAAGCAGAAGCTTATTTTGCTTAATGGTTAATCCAAGGCTGATTCATCTATATGATAATATTGGTCCTGCTTTTAACATTAACAAAAACCTAAATCCTGAATGGGTTGGAAATGAAGTGAGACAGCTCCTCCCATTACACAGAAATCTGAAGCAACCTGCTTCAGATGGAACTACACTGTGCAAGTGGAGACAGAACCATTAAGGGAGATCAGAACTGGCATCTTAATGACAAAGCAAGTTGACAATCTTGGCCCAAACTGCTCCAGGCTATAAAATGTCTTGAGCTGGACCTGGAGGTAAGCCAGATTGTTGGTTTAACTATTGATGGTGTGCACTATTTCCAGGACACCAAAACCCAGCATAAAGCTTTCCTCAGAGTCAATGAGCATCTTGAAATGACGGAAAGCACAACAACTTTGCTGCTTTTTCTGGCAAAGTTTCCCAAAGGAAAAGATGAAATGACGCTTTTCCTGATCAACTGGATTTATTAGGGGAGGAACTCTATGGAGACCTTCAGTTTTGGAGACCTTCAGTTTTAGTAGCAACAAAGAGGACTACGAGGAAACCATCCTTTCAGGGTTTCACATATTAGAACATGTAAATATTACAGAGTTGGAACTACTGAAGTTCGCAGATGACACAACAGTGATCCGTCTCATTCGAGACAATGATGAATCCACATACAGATGGGAGGTTGAACAACTAGCCTTCTGGTGCAACCAGAACAATCTGGAACTGAACACACTCAAAACTGTAGAAATGATGGTGGACTTTAGGAGAAACCCTCCTGTACTACCACCTCTTACAATACTAGACAATGCAGTATCAACAGTAGACAACTTCAAATTTCTAGGCTTCTACCATATCTCGCAACCTAAAATGGACACCCAACATCAAAAACATCATCAAAAAAGCACAACAAAGAATGTTCTTTCTGCACCAACTTAAAAAGCACGAACTGCCCAAGGAGCTGCCGATACAGTTCTACAGAGGAAATATTGAGTCTGTCATCTGCATCTCTATAATTGTCTGGTTTGGTTCTGCAACCCAACAAGACAGACACAGACTTCAGAAGATAATTAGAACTGCAGAAAAAATAATTGCTACCAACCTGCCTTCCATTCAAGACCTGTATACTGCACTAGTCAAAAAGAGGGCTGTGAAAATATTTAGAGCCCTCGCATCCTGGACATAAATAGTTTCAACTCCTACTCTCAAAATGACGCTATAGAGCACTAGACACAAGGACAGTTTTTCCCCAAATGCCATCACTCTGCTAAACAAATAATTCCTTCAACACTGTCAAACTAGTTACTAAGTCTGCATTACTATTAATTTTCTCCTCATTCCTATCACCCATCTCCTCCCACTTATGACTGTATGATTGTAACCTTGTTGCTGGTATTCTTAAGATTTATATTGACTGTTCCCCTATGATTATCATTAAGTGTTGTACCTTATGATTTTTGATAAATATATCTTTTCTTTTATGTACTCCGAGAGCGTATGCACCAAGACAAATTCCTTGTGTGTCCAATGACACTTGGGCAATAAAGAATTCTATTTCCAAGCCATTTTTTTCTTTCCATTAAAATTCAAGACAATTGTTTTTTCCATAAGGATGAATATAAGGACTTTCAAATTGCCCACCAACATTTATGAATATAGGCACATAGTTCTGACTTCTCCATTCCCATTGTACCCAGATATATTGTATTTTTCTTTGTGCAATACAAAAATCACAGAATCAAAGTTGGGGAGGGTCATTCAAGCCATTTACTCCAAGCCAAATAAGGAATACAGATTGAGCATCCTCAATAGATGCTTGCCCTAGCCTCTGCTAAAATACAGTCTTAAAAGGAAGCTCTTGGTAATTGTCAACTATCTTTACTGAATGGGAGCCTTTTTCCTAAGATTTTAATCAAAACCCAGCCTTCCAAAATTTAAATCTTAATCTTGTGTTCTGCATTTTGAGATAATTTTTAAATTTGAATCTATCTATCGCACTGATTGTTACTTGGTTGGATAGTGAAACATCTGCTAGCAAACAATCATGTTCGCAGAGTGCCAAGGACTGTCTGTCTGTCTGATTATCTGTCTGTCTGTCTATTTACCAGTAGTATATGCAGATTTATGAAAGTCTGGATAATTTTTCATCCTCTTTTTCAATGAAGTCAAAGTAACCACTTTTGTCTCGAGGGAACTGGTGAGCTGTGCCAATTATGCCTGTTTCTCAACTTTAAAGACAAAAGGTCTACAAAGGAAGAGAACACAGCCCAGGAAGCAATCTAAAATGGTTTGATGTTGCTCCAATTGCCCCAGTTGGAAATCTATCAGGTTTGATATGTACCTGATTTGAAGGACACTGAAGACTTTGGATCTTTCTTTACTGCAGAGCTGAGGTGCTCTCCATTCACCCATGAGAATTATGCAGAAACCTATTCTGGCATAAAATTTGCTATTTCTATTGCAACCACTATCTTGCCTCAGCTACCTCTTTTTCCAGTAGTATTAGTGATGTGACTTCTCTTCAAGATAATGAGCGATAAAACCAAATAGATTTTATATACTTAAAGTCTACTCTTCAATGATATTGGAATAAGGGGAAAATTAATTTAAATCTCCAAGATCACATGAATTGTACTCTATATTTCCAAAAGAACTATCTGATGTCAGGCCAAACCTTTATGTATCATGTTTCCAAAAAAAAAAATCCTAAGGAACATATGAAATGACTAAGAACTAGAGGAAAGCAAATATTGTTCCTATCTTCAAAAAAGAGGGAAAGAAAGGAAGATTCAGCAAACTATATTTAACTAACAATATTTTCTAAATACATAATTTTTATTAAAATTTCTAAACAAGAAGATAAAAACTAATACACCGAATTAACATAAGGAAAAATATACAAATATATTTTAAGCTCTCTAAAGTTACATCATGTTAATATTTCTGTAATCTATCCTATCTAATAATCAGAACTATAAATCATCAGTTTATGAAATGTTTTCACTTTTATGTAAAAAGTCTATAAGAGGTTTCCAGTCATCAGTAAATGAAGAAGTCTATTTATTTTAACAAAATCTGCCAACTTCACCACCATTCCTCCAGAGTGGGTAGTACTGAATCTTTCCAACTCCATGCATATAGTAATCTCTTTGTAGTAATAGTAGTAGTATATGTTAAAATAATCTTCCATAACTTTTTTCTGTTTATCCATGGTCTGACATTCATATTTTGGAAAAAAATTGCAGCAGATAGTAAAGAGGTTGATCTGTAAGGACTGTGTACTTACAGTATTGTTTAAAGTAATGTGATTATTACTAACATAGGTTTATCAAAAACAAATATTACCTAATCTTATATTATTTTTTTAATCAAAAAATAAATTTTGATCAAATAACTTTTCTAATAGATCATGGGAAAGCTATAAATATGATATACCTTGATTTCAGCAATGACAAAATACATGACATAATATAGTGAGTGGCAAGCTAGCAAAATGCAGGCTGGGTGACATGACAGTTATAAGGATACATGGAACAATAGCATGGAGAAGTGTAGATTCTCCTTTACTAGATGTATTCAAGCAATGACTAAAATGCCATTGCTTTGTGTACTTAATTTCCAGTGCTGTACCGAACAGACAATTACCTAAACACCCTTATATGATTGTATGAGATTAAACAACATAATGTTTTTATATGGTTAGTGCATGTAAGAAAGGACTTTTGGGTTCCATATGCCATTCTGTAGATTGTTATACTGTTCCTTTACTCTCCATCTACCATCAAGGGGTCATAAACTGAGAGTTAATCTTGTTCATCTAATCTATAATAAATTTAAAATATAAATATAAAGTAAGTCTTCTCCTTGAACTGTAATATAAGACAGTAATTTGAAGAAAGAGATTTTTAAATGAGCTACTGCTGACATTGCAAATTTCCCTTGTTCAGAGGATGGCAGCTTCTTGGAAGGCATTCTTGTTGGTGTTCTGAGCAATCAGTAGATGGCAAATTTCTTGCAAGATCTTAGTTCCTCTGCAAGTGAATGAAGAAGCACTGTATGCTAAACCAACATGTTTTTCCTAGCTTCTGTTTTCTTTGTAATCAAGCAGATTTTCACTACTATCCAGGCCTTTTATACCATCTGCCCTTCAAATGTGTTGGAACCACAAGTAACTGCAAATTGGAATAGTGATAATCTCAGTACATCACCAGTTTGGGGAACATTATCTTTAAAAAATAACTAGTCTGTGCTTGGCCTAAATTTTCTACTCTTCTGTATAAGAGGCTATTCTTAAGTATCTTCTTGATGTTTCTTTCCAGGCCAGCCAATCCCGCAACTTGACTGTTAACAAGTTGCACAGATCTAGAGTAGCCTCTCATTGTTCCCCTATCCAACAACATCCATTGTCTGATTAAATCTGGCTCATTATCAGTCAGTATCAGACCACCTTTAGTCTTCTGGCTGCTATGCCAGTTAAGCTTGCATCACTTCTAGATGGTTGATTTATCAGGAATACCATGCAAAGCCGTTCTCACTTATAGAAATAGTTTCAGCAGAGCTTTAAAAAAAAGACATGTAGCAGGATGGAGTATTTTAAGCAGTTAAAAAACTACCTTTTCCAATATTCTTTCTAACTTTCAGAGCATTTCTTTGCATACTGTATTGCTTATTTTCTATTCTTTTGTTGTAAACAATAGATTTATGCCTCTCTCATCCTCTCTTCTTAACCCCCTTATCCTTTCCAGTACCCTTGTCTATCATTTATTTCTCTCTAACTATACCAGCTTTTGCTCTCATATGTTTTCTAACAAAAATAGCTTTGTTTTCTCTTGCTGTCTACTGGGAGGTGGGAATTGCTTCTCCCCACCCTCTGAAAAATGCACACTGTTACGCTGTTACTGTTTTGAGCGGGAAGTTCAAACTGGGGGTTGTTTCTGATTGGTTACTGGCCAGCAGCCAAACTGTATATAAAGAGGGCTGCTGCCAGCATACCTTTGCTGAAGTCTCACTATACAATAAAGAGCTGTTGTCACTAGCCTGTCTGTGCTGCTTCGTTATTGCTCAGCCACTTCATTTGGCGACGAAAGTGGGATAGCACGCAGAAGGCTCAGAAAGAGCTTACGAGCAGATACGGTGCCCACCGGGACCGTAGACTTCAGCCATGACAGCGTACATTCCGCCTACGCCTTTCGATCCAACTCGAGAAAAATGTGGGTCCTACATGACCCGATTCGAGTGCTTGCTCGAAGCGAGCGACATGCATGGGCTCTCTGCAAACCGTAAACGAGCCCTGTTCCTGAGCCATTGTGGACCGGACATCTTCGAAATGGCTGAGTCGCTGTGCGAGCCAACCCCAGTACAAACGGTACTGTGAGACACACTTCAAGCAACTCTCAGGGCACACTATGCCCCTGCACCATCCAAGTTCGTCCAGCGCTACCAGCTGAGGCAGAGAATCCAGAAAGAGGGAGAACCGGTGACTGCATATGTAGCAGCGCTCCGCAGGGCCGCGACCCACTGTGTCTACCGTGACCTGGACTACGCGCTGCTAGAACAGTTAATCTGCGACGTACGAGACACCAGGCTTCAGAGACGGCTGCTCACGAAGCCTGGTTTGACTCTTGCCAGTGCCTTAGACGAGGCCAGGGCACATGAAGCATCGACAAAGGCGTCAGAGGCTTTACAGTGTCCTCAGCCTGAGAAAAATGCGCCCAAAGTGGTCCCAGTTCACCGCGAGGAGACGAGAACAAGTTCGGAGGAAGAAAAAAGAAAAGGCAAGCCCAGCCGCCACAGAGAGAGCTGTCTGAGTTGTGGCGGCCAGCATGAAAGACAAGCCTGCAAATATCACGAGGCCATTTGCAGGTGCTGCGAGAAGAGAAATCACCTAGCCCGAGTATGCCGAGTGCAGCTTCCGTGTTCATTCAAACCACGTGACCAGGGCAGCCAATCAGAACCGCTGCCAGCTTCAAAATGGCCAATACAGAACAAGGGCGCCGAAAAGCGGCGTGAGATTCAGACTTACAGCACAAGAATCGGACAAGCCAGCACGACGATCGAGGAAAAAGTCTTCACTACCGTCAAGATCAACGGACAACCCTGTAAGATGGAGATCGACACCAGATCTGCACTTTCCATCATGTCGTGGGCTACACTACGGTCCCTGCTTCCAAGCTACAGAAAGAGCCAGCTATTGAGACAACGAATCCGCCTGCTAGACTACCAGGGGAACCGCGTCCCAGTCGAAGGCGTTGACACCTTCACCATCTCCTACGGCGACTTCGAGGAGAGACTACCACTGACCACCTTGAGAGACCCGCTACCGAGCCTCCTTGGTCTACGCTGGTTCCGAGCCCTGGGCATGGGGTTCACCGGAGTACACAGCCTCAGTGGAGCTTCGCTCAAAGAACAATTCCTGCATGAGTTCCGGGACGTTTTTGAAGACAGCTTGGGCAAGTACGTGGGGACCCCGATTTCGTTTAATTTGGACCCAGGGGTAGCCCCAATTAGGCTTAAGGCGAGGAGAGTCCCTTTTGCCCTGAAGCCCAAAATTGACGCAGAACTAGATAAACTGATTAACCAGGGCATCTTAGTGCCAGTAGACCATGCAAAATGGGAAACCCCAATAGTGACCCCAATCAAGGCTGATGGGTCCATCAGAATTTGCGCCGATTACAAATGTTCTATCAACAAGGCGTTGCAGCAAAGCGCTTATCCTGTTCCCGTAGTCCACCACTTACTGCATTCCCTAGGTCCGGGAACAATATTTGCAAAATTAGATCTTGCGGAAGCTTACCAGCAACTGCTGATAGACGAAGCTACAGCAGAAGCGCAAACAATAGTGACATACAGAGGGGCTTTTAAATGCACCCGGTTGCAGTTCGGGGTCAGCATAGTCCTGGGACTATTTCAAAGCACAATGGAGCGCCTTCTACAAGGCCTCCCCAGAGTCGTCCCATATTTCAACGACGTGCTAATTAGTGGCCATGATTAAAAACAACTGGCAGAAAGAATCAGGTTAACCCTGACGAGATTCCGTGAAGCCAGCCTAAAGCTTAAAAGGTTGAAATGCAAAATTGGGGTTCCCTCAGTTGAGTTCTTAGGATATAAGATTGACGGATTGAGGATCCACCCCACTGAAAGCAAAGTGAGAGCTATTAAGAATGCTCTCACACCCAAAACCAAGACTGAACTGCAAGTCTTCCTAGGCCTCCTTAATTTCTACACCATGTTTTTAAAAGACAAAGCAACGGTAGCCGAACCACTTCATAGACTTCTAGACAAGAGCACTCCGTGGGTTTGGGGCAAAAGAGAAGCGGCAGCATTTAACGCTGTCAAGAAACTCCTATCTGAGGACAGTTTTCTAATGCAATATAGCTCTGAACTGCCGTTAGTCTCGGTTTGTGACGCCTCTCCATTTGGCGTCGGCGCCGTACTCAGCCATAGACTACCTAATGGCCTAGAGGCGCCCATTGCCTACTACTCCCGGACTCTGTCATGCGCAGAGCGCAACTATAGCCAACTTGACAGGGAAGCCTTAGCCGCCATTGCCGGCGTTAAAAAATTCCACGAGTACCTGTTTGGCCGTACATTTGAATTAGTTATGGACCACCAACCATTACTGGGTCTCCTTGCCGGCGACAGGCCCACCCCTGCCGCTCTTTCGCCTCGAATGACTAGGTGGTCAATTTTTTTGGCCGCATACTCTTACAAACTGATCCACCGACCAAGAAAAGCCATGGGCCATGCAGATGCCCTGAGCAGGTGTCCCCTGCCAGACATTTTAGACAACCCAACTCCCGAGGCCCCAATTCTTTTACTGGATGCTGTGCTGCCTGGGCCCCTATCTTCAGCCGAGGTGGCCAAAGCTTCTAAGAAAGACTCTGTTCTCAGAACTGTGATGGGCTGGGTCCTGCAAGGCTGGCCTACACAAACTGACTCTGCTGTATTTAAACCATTTTGTACAAAGCGAAATGAACTTTCAATGTCGGGGGGGGGGGTTTGTTGTGGGGAGATTGTGTTGTTGTACCTGAACAGTTAAGGCATAGAGTGCTAGAGATGCTGCATGTGGATCACCCGGGCATGGTTAGAATGAAGGGCCGAAGCTACGTGTGGTGGCTGCATTTAGACCAGGACATTGTTGAGTGGGTGGGGAAGTGCAGGCCCTGCCAGGAGTCCTGTCCAGATCCCCCGGTTGCCCCGACTAGGGAATGGGAGAAACCCAAGGGCCCTTGGGAGCCACAATTCACGTCGGTCCAATTTGAGAGTTACCTTGCCGAACTGGGCTTTCGGCATGCCCTCTCGGCCCCTTTCCATCCGGCTTCGAATGGTCAGGCCGAACGATTTGTTCGGACCACCAAGGAAGCCTTGTCCCGACTGGAATCAGGTGATTGGCAGGCCAAGATCGATCAATTCTTGGCGGTGCAACATGCCATTCCCTGCACAGTTACTGGCCACAGTCCGGCCGAACTTCTGATGGGCCGTAAGCTCAGATGTGTCCTGGACCGATTGCATCCAAATTATTCAGCCGATAAATTTAAGGGGGAAGAGGGAGGCCTTAGGCATTTCCCAATTGGCACAATGGTCTATGCGAGAAACTATGCCACTGGTCCCTTGTGGGTGGAAGGTATTGTGACAGGAGTAACTGGACTGAAATCCTACACTGTGGATATCGGTGAAGGGAGAATTTGGAGGTGTCACATCGACCAGTTAAGAAAGAGATTAGTTAGCGAGAACCCAAACCTCGAATACAAGTCAGTCCCTAACTACCAAGGTCCTTCCAATACAGCTACCTCAACCCCGAGTGAGCCAGAATACTTATCTGGCAAGCCGGAGTTCCAGCGCTGCCCCAGCGAGCCACTCCTCCCAGCCGGGGAAAGTCACACCTCCGAAAGAATCCTGGAGGTTCCATTGGCGGAGCCAGGAGAGACGGGAGGTCCCTCTGACCGGCTCAACGCCCCACCTGCAACTGAACTGCGCAGGTCGACTAGGACTAAGACACGCCCAGGTCACCTGCGCGATTATGTCTCTAAATATGTTAATACTTGTGATAATGTGCATTCTGGGAGGGGAGGGGTGTTATATGGTTACTGTTTTGAGCGGGAAGTTCAAACTGGGGGTTGTTTCTGATTGGTTACTGGCCAGCAGCCAAACTGTATATAAAGAGGGCTGCTGCCAGCATACCTTTGCTGAAGTCTCACTATACAATAAAGAGCTGTTGTCACTAGCCTGTCTGTGCTGCTTCGTTATTGCCCAGCCACTTCACACACCACATGACATGATCATCACTTTATCACCAACTTATCAAACATAAATTACACAGCTCATCCTAATCTAGGCTCTTATTTGTTTCCTAGAAACATAGTATTAAACCGCATATGCTTTATCGGTTTGTGGAAATTGAAAATTATGGAAATGCTACAATGGTGGGTTTCAAACTTTTTTACTACCAGTTCTGTGGGTGTGGCTTGGTGGGCATAGCAGGGGAAGGATACTGTAAAATCTCCATTCCCACCCCACTCCAGGGGAAGGATGCTGCAAAATCCCCATTTCCTCCCGTTCAACTGGGACTTGGGAGGCAGAGAATAGATGGGAGTGGAGCCAGTCAGAATTTTTACTACCAGTTCTCTGAACTACTCAAAATTTCTGGTATCAGTTCTCCAGAACTGGTCAGAACCTGCTGAAACCCATCTCTGAAGTGCTAACTCCCAATTGTATCTGGAGGCCCCGGCTGAAAAAAATATACGCATCTTTGTAATTTCATGTGCCACTACAAACTTGAATTTTCCAGATATTCTTGACTAAAATTCTTTGTTACCTGGATATTCTAAGAATTGTAGTCCAGCAATTGCTTGCCCTCTTCTCTGTTTTTATCTTTAATTTGGCGCCATTATTTATAGCAGTGTTTCTCAATCATGACAGTTTCAAGATTTGTGATCTTCAGCTGGTTTACAGTGTACAGTAAACTGTTGGAACTCCATGCAGATTATGAATCACAGGAACATTTCCTTGGGATGAGTTGGGGAATGAGGTTTGCTCAAACTTGGATACTAATGCTTATATACAGAACTGTAAACAGAACTTTTCTGTATTGACAACTTTTAAAATGTGAGGATTTGAACTCTCAGAATTCTCCAGCCACATCTAGCAGGACATCTCTGGAAATTGAAGTCTAATCACACACACACACACACACACACACATACACACACACACATATACATCAGCTATAGACAAAACAATCAAACAACAAAAAGAGTAATAAAATATGTGCACAACAAATAACAAAGGTATCATTAATATTATTAATATTAACATTAAACATAAAATGCCCATGCTTGATATATGCTGAAACGTATTTCTCAGTCTACTTATCCTAAAGTTGCTAAGGTTGAGAAACACTGATTTAGAGGAAGGAAGTGTTGGAAGGAATGTCAATCTGGGTTCAATTCCAAGCGGGGAGAAAGACACTGGAAACATGGAGACTGCATGGAAAGATGGTTTAATGGTGGACAGGACCACATGGTTTGAGGTCCTGAGCAAAAAAGAGCACATGGGTGTGTGTGGGGGGGGGTGGTGCAGGGGCAACTTTGTAGGTTGTCTTGAGTCCCAGGCTTGGTTGAATCTTGCTGGGTGATGTAATATCCCCAGGTGCCATGTGGTGAGATGGGTAGAGGGCTAATCCTATTATGTCCTGAGGGTGGAGATATTTTGCGTTATAGATAAGCTGGCTCAGCCTTTCTGGGGCTATTAGCAAAGGTGGGGGCTGCTTTCCAAGAGCATGTTTTCCCTTTTCTCATCCAGGGAGGTATAATATTCCGCCTTTTTAGTATTTCCTAGAATATTTCATTCTTCTAGGAGAGGGGTGGATGCTATCTTCCCACAGAAGCAATATTCTGTCCTGGGCCAAAAAGCAGCAATAGACTAGGTTCCTATCATTATTTGTAGTGCAACAAAAGTCCGAATCAAGACTTCTGTACATGGTTTTATTTTTAAAAATGGCTGCATGTACTATAAATAATGCTGCTTCCCCCAAAAGTCAAAGTTGTTTCAAATAATTTCTCTGCCCTAGGAGTGAAAGGATAGCATCTTCTAATACACCTGAGGTAACAGGCCATCTAAGAAGGCCTATCCTTAGGGAAGATACAGATTGTCCTCCAGTTCTCTGCTATTATACTTTGCCTCATGATATCTGCCTCCTGAGACCTTTGCTGTTTTTTGCCTAATGATAAAGCTAGTCCATTTGCAGTATGTTATCAGGCATGCATAACATTTCTGCATCTGCCTGTAGCAAAATGAGGTCTCTCCTATATTTGGGGATTAGCAGTGCATTCCTATGTTCCTACAATATTGTCTGGCTTACATACTACTTGGAAAGCTGAGTTGATTAGTTGCTAGTTCAATTCCTGCTTCAGAGAAGATAATTTTGGTGTAGTCCTACTGGAGATATGGCGCAGGGCGTTTCTCATTGATGGATATTTCCATCTCATCTTGGGCTCTTGGAATATCCATCCTTATAGCTACATTGCCACCAAGATTTCCTCCTTTTCTTCACAGTTCTTTTGAATAGTTTTGCAGAGCTGTAGTTTAGCTTTTCAATAACCCCTACCTCTTGCTTCAAAAAGTAAAGGAAGACAGGGAAAAATAAGGAGGAAGGCAGAATAGAAACTAGTTTTTCCTTGCGCTTTCCTACTGGGTACCTGGAAAGACCAGTGGCTTGTAACATGGGAGGACAAAAAGATAATGATGGGGACACTTCTAAAGTGGTATAAATCTGCAAGAGAGGGAGTGTTTTATGACCTAACCATCCAAGAGGCCTTATGAGATTGGTGTATGGCATTACAATGGTGGGATAAATGTCCTCACCATTTGCATTTTTATTTCTGATTACTAGTTTTTGAGTTTAGAAACACTGTCCTGCAAGGCAAAATTAGTGAGTGGTGTCGAAGTATGAAGGCTCTAGGAATAGAGTCTGATGAACCACTAACTTGTGAGTTGTGCTATAGCAAACTTAATAGAATTGGAATGTTGGTTCTTACTGCCTGACAGAACAGTTTTATCAGCTGGGTCAGTAACTGTTGGCAACCTTATCTATGGATTCAGTGAACAGATACTGGCATATCATCAGGCATGGCTAATCTTTCTCAATCCAAGCCCAAATGAACTTCCAAAGCAAAAATTGTTCAGTTAGTGTTCCATGATACGTGTACTTCTTGAGTTCAGGATCATTCATTATTATAGAATCTTCATGTTTCAAAAATCTAATTCTTTCTTCGTTGAATATAAAGAGCCAAAAAGAAGATGGCCTTAGCCTGACCCATTGTAACAAGAAAAGAGGAATGTGTTGATCAGTCCAATGATATGCTCTGTTAAAGCTTCCATGAGACCCAAATCCTATTATGAATATCCATGTGTGAAGAAAAAGATCTCCAAACTCTTTGTCTCCACCTATTCTTCAGAGGACAGCCTCCTGTACTTTGATTTATTTTATTTTTTTACTTCAGCCTATTTAATATAATTTCCAGCTAGCATGATCCCCAACTGCAATTTTCTGAACTAGAATATGGTGCATAATGCATCCATCCTTTCTCTTTACCATAATTCATGTCTCTTTTGAAGTCCTTAAAATCATTTGACTAATCCTGTTACTCTTGATTCCAATTTAAAACTAAAGGGCAAAGGTTAAATATCCATGGCAGGCCTACTGACTTCCAAACAAAAAAAAAGTTCACATTTTCAGGCTCCACAAAGTGAAATATATCAATATAGCACTTAAAATGTCCTTCATTCCCTTTAAAATACATCTTGGTGGCACAGGGCAAATGCAGTGATGACATAAAATAGGATTATATTGCTGCTGTTATCACAATAAATTCTAAAATGGACTTTGAACCATTTTTGAATCCATAAAGATATTTTTTTACATTTAGCTAGTTTCTTAACTGTTTCACCGCCTTAGGCAAAAGTAAATCATGAATGAATGCATTAAGAAAATTCTATTAACTGCCTGGGACATTACCTGTTTCCAAAGGTTAACCAGACATCTGTCATAAAAATGAATGCCTCTTTTTCTGAGATCAAACACTTTCTAACAGAAAGTCTCAAAATCAACATAATTCTAAATCTATTTCCCTTTCTGTGGATCACAGAATACAGTGTAACAAGGACTGGCTCTGTATTTCATCTCGCAATAATTTAAAAGAGATCAGGCCATAACATCAATTTCATGAACACAGAAAAATATAAATGTGTCCTAAAATCTTCTATTATGTTGGAGATTATTAACATTTCATGTTATGGATATCCAAAGAAGATAAGCAGAAAACT
The DNA here is from genome assembly GCA_038048745.1 of Coluber constrictor foxii. Lineage (NCBI taxonomy): Eukaryota > Metazoa > Chordata > Lepidosauria > Squamata > Colubridae > Coluber > Coluber constrictor. The sequence continues at coordinate 82,759,162 of CM075961.1, forward strand.
GTTGAGTCCTTGATAAGTATTGCTTCTTTAAATGGATCTTCCATAAAATCTCAGATAGATGTACATCAGGGGTGAAATACTCCTGGTTCGGACCAGCTCGGGCGAGTAGCAATGGTGGTGGGCAGTTCGCAGAACTGGTAGCAAAAATCCCTGCCCCGCCCACCCATGCCCACTGAGCCGTGTGACTGGGTGGGCGTTGCCAACTTTTTCTTTTAACTTTTAAAAGCATTTTTTCTAATGCTTTGAAAAACCTCTGACTATCCCAGCTGAGCTGCATGATCATCAGAGACTTTTTTTTTTACTTTTAAAAGTATTTTTTCGTCGGAAGAGGTTGTAGAAAAAATGCTTTTAAAAGAAAAAAAAAGCCTCTGATGATCCTGCGACTCAACTGGGCATGGTGGGGGTGGGGGGGTGGGGGGGCATGGTGGGGGTGAGGTATTTATGAGTGCTAGTTCTTCATTAACTCCTATTTGCAGCTAGTGGACTCTAATCCAAGCAGAAAAATGTTATAATCCCAACCGAAAAGATGGGAAAACTTGTTTAGTTTTGCCTATCTACATGGTGGAACAATGATAAAGAATAATGCCTTTATTTGAAATATTGGTTACTTCTTCCCACCAACTGAAAATTTAGTTATTTCTTCCCTTTGTATGATGCTTCTTAATTAAACTGTAAGGGGCTGAAGTATGTGACTGAGATTGAACACATATTGGTTAGCATTATATTACTTCTTACAATACTACCAGGGATCAGAGAGTTCCAGGTACCTAGCTGAAAAAGTATTGGTGATCTCTAGAGTTGGATATTGTACATTAATGTTTCCTACTAGCACATGGTACTAAGGGCAAAATGCTTCTAAATGTGCCCCTTATAGCTGCTTGTCAATTTGTAAAGCTAATTTCTCTTTCTCTTTCTCCCTTTGACCTCCAGCGACATCAAATGTTAAATTGGCTGTTTTATTATTTATGTACACATCTTTTTGCAAGATTCAATGGATGGAAACAGTGGAGGAGGAGAAGTCCATAACAAATTACATCCCCAATTTTCTGTCATTTTATCTTAAAAGCTATTAAAATGAAGTCATTCCCCAAAATTGGCTCATTGCAAAAGAAAATGGGCAGATTTTATGTTTGATTTAGTATCTCCCTCATACCAAAGCATTGATTCTTAGAGAGTATTTGTGTGTTTAGAATAAAGAGATGCATATAGTTCTGCTCCAGTTTTACTTGTGCTTACCAACATGTGCATAGGAACATACATGCACATGTAGAGCCGGTTTGTCCCAAAAGAAGCAGAAACAAAAGGAAGCTTTGCAAGCTTACATGATGATCCCAGCTATTAAGATACATACTAAATCTTGGCTGCTCCATTCTTCATAATAGCCCAGTGCTGTTCTTCTGCTCCTGGTAGACCATCTTCGCTCTCATTCTATTCTCCTGAGTGTAGAGGAATTAATGAATCTGTCATCTGCACCTCTATAACTGTCCGGTTTGGTTCTACAGCCCAACAAGACAGATACAGACTTCAGAGGATAATTAGAACTGCAGAAAAAAACAATTGCTGCCAACTTGCCTTCCATTGAGGACTTGTATACTGTACGAGTCAAAAAGAGGGCTGTGAAAATATTTATAGACCCCTCACATCCTGGACAAAAACTGTTTCAAATCCTATCCTCAAAACAATGCTATAGGGCACTGCACACCAGAACAACTAGACACAAGAACAGTTTTTTCCCGAACGCCATTACTCTGCTAACCAAATAATTCCCTCACCCCTGTCAAACTAATTACTAAGTCTGCATTACTATAATCTTCTCATCATTCCTGTCACCCATCTCCTCCCACTTATGACTGCATGACTGTAACTATGTTCCTTGTATCCTTACAATTTATATTGATATTGAATGTTTCCTAGTATGATTTGATTGCTTATTGTACGCTATGACTATCACTAAGTGTTGTACCTTATGATTCTTGATGAGTGTATTTTATTTTTCTTTATGTACACTGAGAGAATATGCATCAAAGATAAATTCCTTATGTGTCCAATCACACTTGGCCAATAAAGAATTCTGTTCTGTTCTGTTCTGTTCTGTTCTGTTCTGTTCTGTTCTGTTCTGTTCTCTTCTCTTCTCTTCTCTTCTCTTCTCTTCTCTTCTCTTCTCTTCTCTTCTCTTCTCTTCTCTTCTCTTCTCTTCTCTAGGAAATAACTATCCCTTCTCTGCTCTAACTGGGAACTGCTCTTTTATATTAAGGCTTGTATCACTCCCTGCAAGTTTTTGTTTATTTATCACTGTTCATCAGTTGTCTACTTGTATATCATGGGATGCAACTTATTTCAGTAACACACCTGAGGGCAGGTTGGAAATGGCTGTATAGGTTCCAACCTTGGCAGTTTTAAGCATCCAATGGGTAATATACTCTGAAGACAGCAGTAAGTACTCTGGAGGAAAAGATCCCTGCTCCCACACTTAGTCAAAAGTTGTTGTGAAATTTCTGTGCAATGTCATTGTGAAAGCATGGATTTATCTATGAACACCATGATGAAAACGTCAGCTAGGCAGATTGAAGAGGAAAATGAGGTGGAGAGAGAAGCAATAGGAGAAGAGAAAAGATTCACTTATGAAGCCAAATGATTTGGAAGTCCTATTTTGGATTTTATTTTGATATGGCGGTTTTTTGCTTTAATTTTAATGAAAATGTAAAACATGTAACATATTCACATAGATTCCAAATATGTATTTTTGTTTTTATTCTTTTGTTCACTACCTCATAATTCCTAATTCATTTTGCTACATGCATTGATACAATTGGGTGATTCTGAAGGAAACAATGTAGTTTTGGAATGGAGAGGAAATTAAAATAACATAGTAGAGTAGAAGTCAATCATGTATCCATGGAAAAAACTGAAATATAGCCTCCTGGTCCCTTCTGGCCCAGATTTCTCCACAGACATTTTAACCTACATCAGCCTTCCTAAATTGGTGTAATGGCTAGGAATTCTGGGAGTTGAAGTCCTAATATATCTTAACGGAATAACAGAGTTGGATGGGATTTTGGAGGTCTTTTAGTCTAACCCCCTGCTCAAGCAGGAAACCCTATACCATTTCAAACAAATGGTTGTCCAATCTCTTCTTAAAAATGTCTAGTGTTGGATCACTCACAACACTGAAGGTTTTTAAGAAGAGATTGGACAGCCATTTGTCTGAAATGTTATAGGGTTTCCTTCTCTTAAGGATGTCAGGTTGGAGAAGGCTCAGTGAAACAGGTTGGTCCTTATAGTCTACTTCGATGCAGAATTTTCTAATTAATTGCTGTTAATATTTGAGCTAAAGTAAACATCTTTGAAAGGACTGCTAATCACTGATCACTTACATTTGTAAGATTTATCCAAGATTTGCCTAATACTTCTGAATGAGACATTAATTATTTGAGACTGGATGGATAGCAGGAGGAATCATGTTTGTTTTCTGAAAGCACTTTCCAAATCTGGAGTTTACATATTTGTGTTTGGCCCTTTCATTGCTGAGACAACCTGACCATTATAATCCATATCACAAATAATATTTTAGTCACACAATGGACCACGATTGTAGGTTGTATATGAGGCTGCCTTTGGAGACAACATAGATATTTCAGCTGATTCAGAGAATGGAAGTTAGATAATTGCCTTTGTTGGCTAATTAATCCCAAAGACAAAATGCTGATTTTAACCTTCAAAACAGATTTCCTTTGCAAAGGTGCAAAATTAGGACTGGTAATTCAGCATTTACAGAGAGCTTTAACCTACCCTGAAGTGCACAGCCTATATACCCCATTGCCTGATTTTTGCTGCAATACCAAGAATCTACTTGGTTGTATTGTTATAGCTGTGATGTCTAGAAAATGCACTTTTTAACTTTTAATTATTGGAGAAAGCAGGGAAAAAGACTGAAGCAGGAAAATCTCATATTATCCTCCTCTCTTGAAAAGTCATGGCAAGCAGCAGCCACAGCAATAAGATGGCTGGTAATTAAAGCACCTTTGCTTCTCTGTAGAGAAGTTTGAAGGTGTTATTTTCCAGTCCATCGAAGCACAGAAAATCCATCTGGGGCAGACAGAGCCAATGCTTAGGAAAGGAAACTCTTGAGAGCAGGGGCAGGATTGGTTGGAATAAAGATATTTCTTTACTAATAAGGATTCCTTAGAAAATCACAACTCTAGTTTGCAGTGGAAAAGTATCATTGCATTTGGGGGGAGCTTAATTTAGATGCAGAGGCACAAAAATAAATAGAGGAAAGTGGGCTGCATGCTATAATCTTATATATGCATACTCAGAATTAAAGCTCATTGAGTCCAACAGGATTTACTCATATGTAAGTGTAAGTAAAATAACAGCCTAAGCTATATCTTGTGTCTTTAGAAAGCAATAGAAATGACTAAGGGAAAAATAATAATGAATTGCAGGGAATGTCTATGAGATGTTGTTTCTAATTCTAGACATACACACTTACTTAACACTATATGATTTGCATATTGCTATTCATTTATGTTTATATTCTCAATTCTCAATCTGACAGTATACCAAAAATTGCTGTTAGAAACTGAACACGGGAACGCACAAAACAGAAAATCTTTTGTTTGAATCTCAGAACAAATATATTAGAAGTTCTGCTGAATCATTCTGGATGGGCACAGCTCAGCAGAAACAGAAGTCAGAATTGTTGTTACCGTTTGAGGTTTTTGTCTATGTTCTTGGACTTTTCTCACTCTTCCCCACCAAAACTAATACTCAGAACTGGAAATTAGTTTGTAGCAATCACAACACAACCTACCAATGTGTACCATACAAGTAGTCCTTGACTTACATCCATCCATTTAGTGACCATTTGAAATTAGAACAGCACTGAAAAAAGCGACTTATCGCTGTTTTTCACATTTATAACCATTGCAGTATCTCCATGGTTATATGATCAAAATTCAGATGCTTGGCAACAGGCATGTATTTATCATGGTTGCAGTATCCCAGGTTCAGGTGATCACCTTTTGTGTCCTTCTGGAAAACAAAGTCAATGGGAAGCCAGATTCACTTAGAAACCATGTTACTAACTTAATAACTGCAGAGATTCACTTAACAACTGTAGCAAGACAGATGATAAAGTGGAGCAAAATTCGCTTAACAACTATCTTGCTTAGCAACATAAATTTTGGCCCTAATTGTCGTCATAAGTCAATGATTCCCTGTATTCATACCAAACAGACATGTTATGGTTCAGAGAGAAACCAAGTAGCTCTTTGGTGTACAAACTATTTTGTGTATCTGTAGTTCTAAGTTATGATTTAGCTGTAGATAGCCTTAAAAACTGCTGTCTTTTGAGTGACGCTTTTTACACTAGCAGAAAGGGGGGAAAGGATTCTAATTTGCATACAATTTGCATCCGCAAGCATGGATGCAAATTTATTAATAAATTTATTATAATTTAATAGAAAGACAATAGCAATAGCACTTAGGCTTATATACCACTTTACAGCCCTCTCTAAGCAGTTTGTAGAGTCAGCATATTGCCCCAACAATCTGGGTCTTGATTTTACCAATCTCGGAAGGATGGAAGGCTGAGTCAACCTTGAACTGGTCAAGATCAGACTCCAGATTATGGGCAGAGTTAGCCCACAATTCTGCATTTTAACCACTGTGCCACCATCACTCCAAGATATATTACTATAGAAGACAAGTCTAAACAAACTACTAATATGTATGTTCAATCAGCTATCCAGAAGCTAAGTGTCAATGGACACTTTTGCCACTTACTCCCTCTGTCATACTTTTTGATTCTAAAATAAAATTCAGATTAGATAACCTTTCAGAAGATGCTGTCCCACAAACATTTATCCCCTAGGCCTAGTGAGTGGTATATGTTTATCCCATTAATTATTGCCTTATCCAAAGGAATCTTGCCTTAAGATGTTTAAAGCAAGTTTTCTCCAAAGTTTTGCATTTCTACTTTGCCATTATTCTGAAAGCAGCCAAATGCTGTTGGTTTTCCATTTTTTTCTGAACTTCTCTTTTGAGATTGGTTTAGCCAACACACAATGCCCTTTCTACCTGGTGCTCCTCCTACTTCCTTACATGTAAATATACTTTTCACTCACTTCAAAGTGGATTTTTTTTAACTTTGTTTCTTATAGACTGGTTAATTTAAATACCCCAATTCATTCATTCATTCATTCATTCATTCATTCATTCATTCATTCATTCATTCATTCTTACTATTTATGACATTCATATTCCAAATGTTTGAGCTAAACATGATCATACAAGCTTCTGATCTTTATTGTGCTGTTTAATATGTGTGTATGTACATAAACACAAACATACAAATAACTTAGGGTATATGTGCAAGTTTTATTATAGTGCATTTCTGCATATCAATAGTTATTACCTTATTTGATATTCCTAAATATAAAACAAAATGGGAAGAACAAAAAGCTGATTGAACTGTAAAACCTTGAAGTTTTAATAATTCTCAAAATCAAGAAAGATGGGGTATGAGGAAATATATAACATCAATAGATAATTCCCAATCTCTTTTTTATTTTTGTTTCCATCCCTCTTTTAACAGTTTTCTCCAGGATTGTTACAGAAAGAAAAACATTTCCTCCCCACTGTTAAGCTAAAGTATTGTCCACCCAACTTTGAGCTGGCACAACACAATACCAACTTGTCCCCTTTGATAGTCCTTATCCTGCCTCTTTTGGGGCTATTACAAATCATTATGGGATGTTTAATGAATATGCAACTTGTGAAAGGCAGGTGATTGGTTTTATCACTGATTTTGCTGCTGCTCCCCTTCAGCATGTTACAATCAGTGGAGAAAACGTCCACCAATCAGCACACATCGATGAGTAGGGTCTAAGTTCAGGACCTTCCCTGTCATTGCTAGGTTGATTTTATTTGCTAAAACCTTAATACCATTTGGGCATCTTCTAAGTTAAAATGATATAAAATAAGGGTGGGGTGGGAGAGAAGACTCCAGAGTGGAACTAGGAAGGAAGCAGACTCCATCATGATTGTGCTTCTAGCTTTCAGGGTCCTATAGAGTAGGCAGTCTGAGAAATGCTAGCTGCTAGCAGCCAGCATTTTTTTTATATATATATTTTGAGGGAAGCAGGAGTGAAATTGATAGAGAAGGATCCAAGCCAAGTTGCAAATAAGCCATACCCATGTGAAATAGTGCAGTTCTGCCCTCCTTCCTCTTGTTGGAAGCCTGAAGAAAAGCTAGCATAAAAACAACATAGGCACGAAAGGAATTCAAGCGACCTACTGCTAACAGGGAGGGCAAAGGGTGGGAAAGAAATGCTTGGGGTGGAGGCTGCATGGTTACCAGTGTAGAAGGGCAACCAGTAGCTCCCAAGACAGACTTCTTATTCTACCTGCTACTGGTCTCCTGAGTTCACATCCAAGATAAAAAACTGGTAAAATATATAATATTTTGTTGTATACACATCTTGTAGGGCAGTATCAGGAAAAAAAGGGGGAGGACACTGACTTGTTGGTATACTTATATTAATTTAAGTGGTCACTCTCATGGGCTAACAGCAACCTTATGAGTAAAGGAAGGAACTGGTATTATCAGGACAAGTGTAAATGGGAACAAGGACACAATGAAATTTCCTGAAGTTGTGAAGATCTTTCACAAGATCCTTGGGAGACTAAACTTAGTAATAACATTTAAAACAATATTTTAGTTCTTTTAGATGAGGGCTGGTTTAGCTATTTGGATAAAGTGGGGGGTGGTGGTGGTGGACTTCAGTGGCTCCATTCAAATTTTTCTCCTTTGCCCCAAGCACCAGGTTACTTCTCCCTTGCAATCGTAGATTGTTCTCTTCCCCCTCCCTGAAGGGGGTGGAAGAAAATTGAGTAAGGAGGGGAAAAGGGAAAGGGAAAACAAATCAATGAAGGCATCTTACTAAGATGTATCCAGTAAAGAACGTGCTGGCTCTCTCTTCTCTCACTTCTCTGCCTGCCTCTTGGTTCACTCGGTTTGTCTTTCCTCTTTTCTTTAATTTTTCTTTTATTCTAACCTTCACCCAGCCCACATTTCCATATCAAACCTGGGATCATACCTGCAGCAGTTATAAAAAGGCCATCAAAGAGCAGCAGTCTTAAGGGTGATACTCCAGCCAACGAGGGGACGGCGTTGTTTTTCCTTTTCTTTTTCACGGACGGACCACACACACACACACACACACACACACACACGGCACAAGAACACCCTTCCACCTCCTCTTCCCCAACCGGGAGATCTTTCTTCCTCCTTTCCTGAAGTTTACCCTCTCTGCCCTCCCCACCCGCCGTTTTTCTTCTCCTGCCAGCTTGCCCCGGCCATCCGTCACCATTTCCACCACGGGGAGGCAACGCGCCCAGCCCCTTCAGCGGCTGAGCATTGGCCGGAAAACTTTGGTCGCCGGGGCCATCGGCGTGGTGATGATCTTGATCCTGGTGATCCTCATTCCGGTGCTGGTGAGTTCCGTGGGCATCGACGGACACTACGAGATGCTGGGCACCTGCCGCATGGTCTGCGACCCCTACCTGAGCAAGACCAGCACCACGACCAGCGCCAGCAGCATCAGGAGCGAGGGTGCCGAAAGCCTCAGTAGCACCAGTAGCGACCGCAGCGGACTGCCTCCGCCATCCACCCTCGTCCAGGGGCCTCAGGGCAAGCCGGGGCGGCCGGGCAAGCCGGGCCCGCCGGGTCCTCCGGGAGAGCCGGGTCCCCCGGGCCCCCGGGGTCCCCCGGGAGAGAGGGGAGATCCTGGGAAAACCGGTCCGCCTGGCCTGCCCGGGTCGGGGCTGAGCACTGGGGCCATCAGTGCGGCCACCTACACCATGGTGCCCCGCGTGGCCTTCTACGCCGGCCTCAAGAACCCGCACGAGGGCTACGAGATACTCAAGTTCGACGACGTCGTAACCAACTTGGGAAACAACTATGATGCCGCCACGGGCAAGTTCACCTGCAACATCCCGGGCACCTATTTCTTCACCTACCACGTCCTGATGCGCGGCGGCGACGGGACCAGCATGTGGGCAGATCTATGCAAGAACGGGCAGGTAGGCGGGCGCCTCCGTTTGGCTCTCCTGGCCGGCCGGTGGGGGAGTCTTGGCTTCCTAGGCGCAGTTGTCGGTCCCTCGGGATGGGAAAGGTGGGAGAGGGGACCTTTTGCCGAGCGGTGTTTTTAAAAGACCTGACGAGCCTTTCTATTTATTGGAGGTAAGGAGGGCTTCCCCGAACCATTTGGGGATCCTGGGATGCCGCCTCCCCAAAGTGCACAGTAACTTTAGTCCGCGTGTGTGCAATTGGCGAAGGTGGCGCCTTGTCCCGCGAAAGCGGAACTGCGATACTCTCTCAGTCAGTACTAAAACTCTGCCGAACGGAGAGAGGCTACTTCTGCGCAAATATATAGTGTATAGAATTCTGCGGGAGATAATTTGTAAAAGACCTAGAGACGCGCCTCGCTGGGTAATTGCAAATATGTGGGGAGAATCCCTTCTTCTATAAATAGCATAATTGTCCAAGAGGTTGTGGCAGGGAGTATCAGTGGCAGATATGCCGTGCATTTCCCCCCTTCCTCTGGAAACGATAGGAAGCTCGATTCAATAACCAAACCACAAAATACTTCGCTTATAGAAGGATAGAAGCTAAAGGATAGTAGAAGCTTGTAGCTTTCTTAATAAAAACTTAGGTGCAAGACTCCTCAATCCTCTCTTTTATATCTCAGCACCCCACACAGAGACACAAATTCAGCAGTTCCGTCTTAATGCATCATGAAAAGACCATTAAAATCCAATAAAGTAATGGTAATGTCTCCTGTCATTTATATTCCTGCTCTTTATTCTGCCCGTTGGGATGAGGGGAAAAAAAGATCAGTGGTAACTAACATTCTCCCCCCCCCCCCCCATTCTAGTGTCCCCCCCTCCCCAGCTCTTATCCACACCTCTCTAGTAGGCAACCTGACCTTATTTTTACCGCATCATTTGATTCATGCATACTTCGTAGCAAACCTTACTGAATTCAATGGAGCTTACTCCCTAACAACCTTGGAATAAGGGAACGACTGGGCTTCAGTACTGATCAAATACACTGAAATGGAAAAATCGGTTTAATTTGCTCATTTAAATGTCTCTTTTTCTGATTCTCAAAATGCGTTGCATTTCCGTTTTAATGCATATACAAGCACACATACAGACACACATAGACACACACACACACACACAGAGAGAGAGAGAGAGAGAGAGAGAGAGAGAGAGAGAGAGAGAGAGAGAGAGAGAGAGAGATCTATGTTGCTTTTCTTTAAAATAAGTCCTGAATGGTGGGAAATAGCCTTTCAAAAAAGGAAATTAACTGCCTCTTCAATCACCCTGTCCAGGACCTCAAAAATCTTTTTTCTCACCAAATCATCCCTTTGTGATAGTACAAGTTAATATTGCCAATGCCAGAGGGAAACTAACAATGAGTTCTTGATGCTTTCTAATTGAATTTCATAATTGAGTCCAACCTCTGCAGAACAGCTTTTCATATGTTGTATCCAACTAACATCTTTCTCTCTCTTTCTTTTTTAATGTTCCTCCTCTCCTTGGTAACCCTTCAGCACTGCTTAACATGTGTTTACACAGATATTAGGATACTACCGCTTGCAAAGATCTCACCTGTGTAGTTTTCATTTAATTAATCGAACAGAAATCTCCACAGCTATAATGCTATCCTCACAATCACAAACTTGAGTTCAATTTCCAAATACTGTTAGGTTTGTTTTAATCCAAAGGTGTAAAAATCTTATGGCACAAAAGAGAGGAATAAATCCTGCATCTAACATGAAGAAAAGCAAGCAACACAATGTATTTGTTCATCTTTAGGGTACCAGAAGACTTGTTGTCATGACTTCAATCTCCTGCTCACCCATAAATATTTGTTGAAAAGGTGATTAAATTCACTTGTAACTGCTCTGATACCATGTCCTACAAAGAAATCCAATCTTTAATCAATAGCTAAGTGGTTAGCATGAGCTTAAATATGAAACAACACACACACACAAATACATCTTTGTATGGCTATCTTTTAAAACTTTGCTGCAAACTCATTAATTCTCAAAGGTCCATGGGAAGAAATCTAAGACGGGAGACTATAAATTTTATTATTCTCAGATATGTTTATATTTTAAAAGATAATTTTCTGAAGGTAGAGCCCCATGGTGTAATATTCAGCACAGAGAGGCTCTTCCCTTAAAAAATCACTGCACATTTCTCCTGCCAGTAGGTAATACTTGCTGCTCAAGTCTTTCAAGTTTTTATTTATTATTTTGTTCTTGTTTTAACTGCCTGCTAGTGATTATCATATTTATATAGTTTTTATGTTTTTAATTGTACACTATCCAGAGTCATGCTGTGAGTGAGATGGGCAGCTTCTAATTTTGATTAATAAAAGGATAAATAGAATTTTGAAAGGCAGGTGAGGGGGAGATTCTTCAATTGTTTGGGTTTTCCCCTAATGGCTTGACTTCCTCATCGTTTTATTCTAACTGTGTGCGCTTTTGCTTTTTCATTTATTTATTTATTCAAATTGGTTATAGCCATCCAACTCCAATGAACTCTGGACGCTTTCAAGCAAAGCTTGTGGGAGCTTCAAGTACAGCTCCTTCACCCCTGTTTTGATGGTTTATGAGTTCTTTGACCAGATCATTCTCTGCTTAAAAAGAACTCTGATTAAAACGCTTTATAAAATCTTTTACTCTAAAGAAAATGACACAAAGATTTCTCATTGTTTTATTTGACATACTGTAAGTCAGCATCCCTACCCCTACAATATTAACTATTGCAGGCTGTTTCTTCTTCTTGTTGTTGTTGTGGGGTTATTGTCTTAAATGCAACAGTGGCTCAAAATACTTGACTTGAGGTGAAAGGCAAGGATGCTTTCCCATATCATGTATAAAGCTTTACTGTTGTGACAGTTGAATTTAGTTACATAACTGATGATAGGAAAATGTGCTCCCTGTTAGTTTGGTTGGTGCAGAATAAGTCATCTAACACATATGATTTAGTCCTCAAACATTTCACCACCATCTCCCAGTATCCTTTTCTTGAAGCAGCCGACTCACTCTGTCTAATGTTAGAGTAGGTCCAACATTCCAGACTAGCGTAGACTCTTATAGAAATAATAAATGGCTTCTCTGGGCATATTAGCGTATGTAGTACTATATTGTCGGGCAAGTGCTCTCCTGGCAGGTTTCCTGATATCTTAGATTGCCCAGAATTGTCACCAGTTCATTGAAGAATGTCTCTGCCCTGAACAGTTGCATGAGAAGCAGAAATTTGACAGGTGCCACCTTATCTGATATGGAAGTGTAGTAATGAAACAAAAATATCTGCTGAATTTCTGCTTCTTATGCATGTCAGGACTCAGCTCCTCCAATAAATAGACATAGAAGTGAAAGGATTTAGGTGACTACTTTTACTTCTGTGTACACAATATAAATTGTAATTGTCTTCATGAATCATCTTATGCCATGTAAATCCCATTTTGGCCAATTTTACAATAGCCTACTGTACAAATTCTACAAAGATTGGAAGTGTCCATCAACCACAAGATTCAATTCAGATCTCAATTTGGGAAACAATTTACTCTGAACTGACTAGAAGACTATCAAAGTTGATTTTAGGACCTGAATCCAAATTTCAGTGAAGAAATTAAAATATTGGTGTTTGATAGATTTGAAATCAGCGAATAACTTCTTCAAATTTGATGAAGTTTGAGGGAATGCTAGGCCTTTATGTGAGTATGAAGCCTGCCAATTTTCAGACTAATAAATGAAAAGTATTTTTGTGTTTGGTATGTTTATGGATTGATTTTTTAAAACCCAGAAAGGTAGCTGCTGATAATGTTTTACCTGTAGAATTGAATCAAATTTTCAGTAAATGGCCTCTTCTGATGGAATAAGGTGTATCAAATTTGAAATCTAAAGGGTGGTCTAAAGGGTTTGTTTCATTTGCAGAAGAGAAGTCTTGAAGTCTTATTATTTAGGAGTTTCAAGAAAAGATTCCCCTAGTTTTTAAAAGAGATGGCCTCAGCACTAACATATTAGCAAAACATTGCAAGTATTATTTAATTTTATGTGCAAGTAAAATCTTCTTTTTGTGTCCTTGATGGGATGGGAAAACTACAGGAACTGCTCAGTTGGCATAAAAAAATCACAGTAGGAAGAAATGGATGTTGGCTATGGAAGATATCCACAGCTTAACGAAAAAGGCTTCAGCAGCCAACATTTTCAAAATCTATCTGCTTCATCCTTCTACATCCTGCAATTATGGCCAATTATTTTCTTATCTGTTGCTGAGAAGAAGAAAAAAGAACACTATCAGAGAGCATAGAACTCTTTATATGGAAGTTTGTCTGCCAATTAGTGTTCTTCTCTTTGAAGTACCTCTGACACGTTTCCAAGGGAATCCTGAGGATTCTGCAGAAAAATAATTAATAACAAGTAAAATAGATAAACAACTTTATCAAATTTCTCTTTGTTTGTGGCTTTTCCCAGTCTGGCTTATTTGCAGAAGTGTAATAATTATATAGTTTAGTTGTGGAAAAACAATGCCCTGGTCTATATTATTATCTAGATTTCAGTTCCCAATCATCCCAAATACTCAGAATTCTGGGAGTTGCAGTTCATAAGATTGCCATGGTTAAGAAACAATAATCTAGGGATTGAGGTAGATGTTCTGGAAGGAAGTTCCAAATATAATAAATAGATAAAGTGGCTATAGGAAGACTTTGGTTTTGAGTTTATATATATAAAAAAGACACATGCACCTGCCCCCCCTCCATGTCCAAATAGTGTTTTTATTCATTGCTTTTAGCAGGTGTTTTATGTGCATAAACTAAGCTGAGAATACCCTGAATCTCTAGAGCTAGATAAGTGAAGGCCAGTGAAGGTCAGCAAAATTATGAGAACTAAGAATAGAAAAATAAAAAAGGAAGTTTTCTGGAAGTAGGTTCTTTGGTCACTGTACTTAGCTTTTTAATCGTATTTTGCTTCTAAGAAATACTGAGTAATACTCTGAGTATCGGTATTGCATTTCAATAAACATTGTTCTAAGACCAGTCTCCATATTTGCTACATATGGATTTTTCTATACAGCAACAATGTTCCCAAAGCTCACCCCGACACCCTTCAGAAATGCAAAGTCCAAGAAAAGAAATGGCATGTGATTTCTAAAGCTTTGATTGTCAGTTTTTAATGGAGATGCACTTGTCATATCTTGAATGTCACACCTGAATTTTCTCCAGTGTCACAGATAAGATGGAGAGAGGAGGAGAGAAAAAGCAGAGTTTTTAAGTAAGAAAATATGATTCTCTGATTCATTTTGTAGGTCTGAAAAGTCTAAAAGGCCAGCAGGTGCTGTGACTTTAAATATTTAATAACTTCCCAATCAGCAAATATATTTTTCTCTTCCTTTTTCTCCTAGTTTTCCCTTGTCTGTTTGCATTTTTTGCAAAGCTCAACTCAGCAATGTACTGCAGAAGATAAAAAGTGAAGCACTGTTGTGTACAGAATGCAACCTTTGCCATCTAAAATATTAACTTTCTCTCAATTCTCCATTTCTGGACCAAGAATAGCTAATGGCTCTTTATTAACTGCTCTGAGTGTGATATATCAGATATAAACCAAAATGGCTGTGGGCAAATCATGCCTCTTTCCCATCAATCCAAAATGTAAGGATAACAATATTAGCTGACTTCACAGAAGGTGTCAAAGTTTGATGGTGGGAAGGAGAGGAGAGACACTGATTACTGTGTTAAGTACTTTATAGCCTCAAGACCCAGTTCTGTCATATCTAGGTATAAATGCTCACAGAGGGTTCTCAGTTTTTGAACGCAGCTCTCCAGAGTTTCCTTTAAAAGCAGCTTGCTCTGTTGATATTAGCAGGTAACAATGCCTATCTCTGTATTTGAGAAATGGAACAGTCACTGCATCTTAAGACTCCTTGAAAATGTCAGTTTGGGGAAGGACACTTTGGAGTGTTGGAAGAAATGTCCATCTGGGTTCAGTTCCAAGTGGGAAGAAAGACACTGGAAACATGGAGACTGCTTGGAAAGATGGTTTAGTGGTGGACAGGACCACACGGGATTTTTTGGGGTTCTGGGTAAAATGAGCACATGGAGTGGAGAGAAGAATATATTTATACGCTCTCTTTGGCCCTGCCTTAGAGTTTCCTGTTCCTGTACAAGAAATGTATTCCATTAGCTGTCAGACTCCCAGGGAGTGGGGGTCTTAGCTAACTTTGTAGGCTGTCTGTGTCTCAGGCCTGGTTGAATCTTACTAGATGATGATGTAATGAAGGGGCTTTGGGCAATTCCTATCATATCCTGAGGGCCATGACTTTTGTGTTGTAGATAAACTGGCCCAGCCTTTTGCCTTGCAAATAACTGCCTCCCTGGGGCAGGGAGCTGGGGCTGAGTTTCTGTCTTAAGATTTCTATTTCTCTTTTAGGGGAAATATTCTGCCTATTTTATATTTCCTAGAAATATAAATATTTCATTTTTCTAGGAGAGGGGTGGGTGCTAACTTCCTACAGAAGCTCATGCTGCCTCCATGTTTTATCACTTTCCAAACTGTCCTCTATAGGGGATTATATCTATCTCTTATGGTGCATAATGTAAGGTGTGTCATGATGTTTTAGTCAATTAATGGTCTTATTCCAAACTTTATTCTTCTATATGAGGATATAATCTGTTTTAAACCAACAATATGCATTAGCCCATAATATTTCTGATTTGCTTTTGATTTAGCATGTTGCGTGGATCCAGCTTTATGAAGGCTTATGAAGGATTCTTATATACAACCCAGACATGGAGATATTCAGCAAACCACAATAAAATAAATGATGGCATAATTCATTGCATCAGGTCAGCCTCAAGAATGTACCGCAGATTTGTTTTATAAAATAATCCACAACATGCATAGATCATGCTAAACATACAAACAAACGTTATTTTTTAGTATGGTGCTTGAATCTTATACTTGTTAACTGAGGCATAATTAAATCACAATGTAGTGTTCTTGCTTGTGGTTAGTCTGTTGAGGGAAGCTAGACAATATGATTTCTAAGTCATGGATACGGTTTAAAATGTTACTGCATGTGAATTTAGATAATTTATCCATTAGGGCAGGATTAAGAAAACTATGGCATCATATGTTAGATTTTTGTTACAACCATAGTTGTATTAAATATAAATACCCAGGTTTATTGCATTGCGGCAACAAGCCTTAAGATTGAAACACTTTATTCTCCTGGTTTCTGAATGTTCACCTAATCCTGCCACTTTCCTGCATTTAAAAATTATCAGAATGTCAGGGACAATACAAGAGTAAAAGCCTTCCTTTTCCATCCGTAAATATTACCTGTGAATTAGGGACAGTTGCTGAGATTAGAGAAATTGGTGAAGATACCATTCAAAGAGAGGTCAGGAGATGCAAATAATGAAAGTAAATGGCTAAAACTGAGGCAGGAGTGGAGCAGAGAGATAAGCTCTTGTGGAAAAATTAGAATTTCTACTATGCATGTTTTTTTTTTATCATATAGGAGTCAAAAGCTGCACAGAGCTTAATATAACTGTTTCATCTCAAACCCCACCCCTTCAAAACATGTCTTTTGCATATCAAAGGTCCCAGGGTTAATCCCCACCTCTTACAGATCTTAGAATTAAGTGAAAAGTACAGCAATTTTTGAACAAGCCACTGCCTTAAATTCTCTTCTTCCTTCCTCTCTATTCCACCCCCACCCACTCGCAAATTGTGCAAACCAAAAATCAAACAACATCCTGGATAATTGGGGTGCAGAAAGAAGCTGGCACAAGCCAGTGCAGCCTTGGTAATTTTGGACCTATGATTTTGTGGTCAATTAGAGTAAAAACCTGAAGTCTCATGTTAACGAATGTAGCCAATTAAAGCTGCTTGGAATGATTCTCAGCCATAAGCCAGAGGTGCTAAAATCCCCACTTCTGCACAACCATTAATGGGATAGGCAGGGCTGAGTTTAATATGGGCCCGCAACGAATGGGGAGGAGAGTGCCATGTTTCTCCCATTTGCACGGGAAGAGCTCTTTGGTTCTTTCCCCACACTAGTTTTTTTCAGCAAGACTTCCAAGAAGTTTGCACTGCAGTATCCAAAATTAAGGTACAAATTGTTATTGTTAATATATAGAACTCTATGGTTAAAGAAAAATATTTCCTTCATGAAACCTATTTTCTAATAATATGACACTTCTCCCATTTGTAATATGTGTGGATGGGTGTATGAGCCGGCAGTGCCCCCCCCCATAGCTTCTTCAACATTATTTTTTTCCATTTTCTCCAGAAGAGACCTGATCACTTTTAATTCTTGGATTAAGTGCTTTTGAGTATGTGCAGAAAGTCTCTATCTGAAGAACTCACGATGTATTGAGTTTCAGAAGAATCCTACTCCATAATAGCTGTTACATTTCACAGGGAGTGTTTTCCTAGCAAAGTCAAGGAGTTCTGTGTCTTGAAAATTATTTCAAAATAATACTGTATAGTGCCGGAGACAGAAAGTGAAGCCTAGCACATTCAGCTCAGTGTTTAAGAAGCATGTTCTGTGCCAGTTGGTACAATTATGAATACAGATAGTCCTCAACTTATGATCACAATTGATCCCAAAATTTCTGTTGGTGAGGCAGTAACTTTTGCCTCATTTTACAATTTTTCTTGCCACGGGTATTAAGTGAATCACTACAGTTGTTATGTTAATTACATGGTTGTTAAGCGAATCTGACTTTGCTTGTCACATGGTCGTAAAAGGTGATCACATGATCCCAGGACACTACAACCATCATAAATATGATTTGCCAAGGGGCGGAATTTTGATCACATGACCATAGGGATGTTGCAATGGTTGTAAGCGTGGAAAATGGCTATAAGCCACTTTTTTTTATTAAACATTTTGTAATAAACAAATAAACAACAATGAAACATACAAACACATAAACAAAGATCCATCTTTACATCTTCTTTTCACATGTTGCATCGGTAGTTTATATTCACATTTATACATTTTCTCTTTCTTATTTTTACATATCCCTTATACATATATTCCTAATATATCATCTATATGTGTTCTCCTAATCTACATAATTAACTTACTATTTACCTAAATTGGTACTTAATTTCCTATCCACAATTTATATCTTCTCATTTATTTCCATATCTTTTTTCCTTTTTCTCCTCCATTTATACCATTTTTCCCACACTAAGTAGTAATCCGCTTCCTCTTTTTCTTGTATCTCTTTTGTAAGCTTGTCCATTTCCGCACATTTCATAATTTTACTAATCCTCTGATGGTATATTATTGTTTTTCCAATTTTTAGCGAAAACTATTTGTGCTGCTGTCAATATGTGAATAATTAGATATCTTATTTCTTTTTCATATTTGTATAAGCCACTTTTTTCAGTGCCATTGTAATTTTGAATGGTCATTAAATGAACTGCTGTAACTTGAAGTCTACCTGTAGTACAGGATTTTGGCCTCTCAAGGAGCTGTGCCTCAGAAAGAAGATTTTCAAACAGGCTGCTGTTGGTGAAAATCCTGAGAAATTCTCCACCCACCCATTTGATACTCCTCTTGGAACTCACCAGCCGTTAGATCTGAAGAATTGAAGGGCTTTGTAAGACAACTATATTTTTATTTGTTTAATCAATTGCATTTTTATTTTTATTTTTGCAATAAGTAACTATCTGGTGGACAGGTATTGGCTGGTGGGAATTCTCACATTGAATGTAGGGTTGCTGTTTTTTAAAAATATATTTTGGTTTCCGCTCACACTAATCCTTTCCTACCGTGCAACTTCTACAGTATTTATTGAGCAGTATACTCTTCATTTCGTTTTATGTAGCATTTCTATTGTTGAAAATAACTTGGAGTGAAAATAACTCCAGCTGATTCTTCAGTTGACCCTACTGATAAAAGTCTAAGAGCCATTCAACTCAGTTATCTTCTCTTCAACTAGCCTATTGATCCCTCTCTGTCAGTTCCTCTTGTCCAAAAGGAACACATACACTGAAACATGATCTATCAGCTGAGATCAGGACATGGGGCATCTGTAACAGAGAAAAATAGCCAAAATAATCAACAGACGTTTCAGAAATAATAAAGGCTAAACAGTACAATTAGGAAAGAAAATACAGAATGAAGTCATGTTGTTAAGAAACCTTGATCAAAGGCACCCAAGAAGCAAAGTCACTGAGATTGTATCTAGTCTTTGGTCCAAAGATTTTATGCAAAAACAGCAAATAATTCTATCAAACTCATGCAGTGTTCAATAGTTCTTCAGGATCAAGGGTTACTCAGAGAAATTCCTGGTTTCTTCCTCCTCCTATTTTACCCTGAAGTCACTCAGTCTTCTCCTTTCAGTTCTTGGTTCTTGGTTCTTTGTTTTAGTTGTGGTTATTCTACTGCTTGGGGATTGCATAGTATCTTCAGGAACAAGAATTTGAGTTTACACTACATGGTCTAAGTGGTTAAGTGGCACCAGACTAGAAAATGGGAGACCATGAATTCTAGTTCTGCCTTAGCTATGAAAGCCAGCTACTCTCTCTCAGTCCACTTTATAGGATTATTGTTGGGAGACAATAGGAAGAAGATGTGTTGGATAGACTCATCATCTTGAGTTATTTGTAAAAATAATAAAGGCAGGATACAAATAAATAAATTGGTTGTCCCAAGTCTGATTCTGAGACCTGAAGATAATCTTTGTTAAGTTGAATGGATTCCTTCTCTATTGCATCCATCTCTTCTTCTGAGAATGATTGGTCTGAGGTAGTCATGATAGTCAGACTCTGAAGGGCTTTTTTCTGCTTGGCATTCTTCCACTATATTTCCATCCCACCCTGTAACCAGTGATACAAGGCATTTCAATCATTATAGCCCTCCTTACAATGGAAATGTGATGCCCATCTTATATTTCTGCCCAAGATTATAATTAAAATAAAGAAGCCAGAAGGTCCTAATGGAGAAGAGAATGGCAACAACTACAACCCTACTTTGGCTGCTATATCAGAAATCATTCTTGTCTGAATAATAGAAGCACAAACTTGTTGTCTGAGCCTCAAATCAAATAGCTCTACTTACTTTTTAAAATACAAACGTAAACCTTTCATTCTTGAAAAGGAATGAACTAGTTAATTTCTCAATTTTAGGAATTTATTTATACTTCTTGAAAGATGCCTTCTTCCCTGTTCTCTATAACACACTCAGCAGGGTCTCCACCTCACACTCCCAAGATGAAGCAAGGTTGCCAAACAAATTATCTTGTTATTTAAAGGTACCAAAAGCAAAGACGAAACTAGTTCACTTCTATTTGGAGCTCAGCATTTCTCATTTTGGCAAAGCCAGGCTGTGTCTTCCAAATCCAGAATTATCTGAAGGAAAAGCCTTCCAAACATGGGTGTGAAACCACATTCTCTCCATCCAGATCCTAATTTGGGGGCAGATGTTCTTGTCCTTTCTTGACTGTTGCTGGTTTTGACTTGTAAAAAAACAGCAGGATATTATCTGATTAGTTGCTTGCAGAAGATTAGAAATGCCTCCTCCCCTGCAAAAGTGGCCTTTGGAATGGTGGAAGAAACTGCTAAGTGACTGCTTTTATAGAAAACATGCTGGAGGTATAGTTTAGAGAAATTCAGGGAACAGCCTATCCTTTGTACCCAAAGTCTTCATCAAGCAATATTGTCATCAGACAATGCCAGATCTTCATGGATTTCATTGCTTACCTAAATCAGCCTTTTCAGCCTATATCTCCAGATCTGTATTAATGATAAATGCAAAAGAGATTGAGAAAGTCCAAGATTGTCAGGGGAGGACCTTCTGATTAAAGTGGGCCGTCAGTCAAATTCAAAATGAAAACCATTCTTCATAAATCTGTTCAGTTTTCTTTCCTTTTTTAACACAATGCATAGGTGTTTTTTTAGCGGTCATAATCCTTTGGGTATGGTTAGAAAAATAAAATTTGAAATAACACATTGTAGGTTATGCCAGGAGTGCCATAGGAAGAGAAAGAAGCATGGGAAGGATAATGCTATAATCAATTAAAAATACATCAGAGGGGAGATTTATGGTGTAATTATGGCCAAATTAACTAATGCATTTGGTCTCTTTCCTTTAGTAGACCTTAAGATATGGGTTTTTACTTTTCACAACTGTTGCAATGATTATCTAGGTCAGCCTTCCACAATTATGCTAGCTGGAGATGAAGAGTGTTGTAGTCAACATGCCTGAAGGCATCAGGTTGAAAATGACTGATCTGGACAATACTTGGAGAAAAGCACTTAACCTTTCAATTTCCTTATGAATTATTGGAAAGCAAAATATGCTAAATTAGGATGAGAAGGAACCCCCAAGGGAGGATGAGGGATTTGGTGGGTTGTAGCATCCGCTCACCTGCACTTCTAAACTGTCATTCACAGGGGCTCTCAGAAGAGCATCCTCTCATTTTTCATAATCAGTGAGCCCTGCTGCCCTTGCTCACCACGGATAAAAGATGCCAGATCGTTAGGATCGTAAATCAGCGGTGGCACTTCAGGAGCACCAGCGTCCCATGTAATTGCAATCTCTACTGATGATCAGAGCTATTCTGGTCCCTGGAGAAAAATAACTCACCTCTCAGCTGCTGTTGTCCTTCCCATCCATTACACCAAAGGGTGAGAGCTACAAGCACCAGGAAGCCTCATTCAGGGAATCAGTTACATAATGTAAAGAGAAAAGCAGACGGTGTGTATGATTGTGAGATCTGAATCTGAATTATTCCTATACCACATGAATGATGTATGAAAACAACAACAGCATTCAAAGAGCATGAAGTTCCATCCTAGGAATTCAGGGTTCAGCAGCCAGTGGAGTTTCCCAAATATATGCAGAGATCTTTCCTTCCTTCTCTTCATATTGTCTAGCATGGTAACATGCTGTCCTAGATACCCAGGTATAACACTGCTGGCACGCCAACATCAGAAATTACAAAGGTTTGGAAACAATGGTGGCCTGATGCCATACCAACTGGGAATCTTTTGAGGACATTCAATGTATTGGTTTACATAGCTTTACAATCACAAATGTCTCTAGGAAGGGGTAATAACAGATTTAATTTTTGGTGGGGCAAATACCAGATTTACACAAATCTGTGCAGAGAAAATACGTAAGAAATGGGGATGGAGAATTTATTTTTTATTTTTGGTAAAGCAGAGTTTGGTCATGGAATAGACCTGGTAAAACCTGAAAAGGAAAATGAGACATTCAGTTATTGATTATCTTGAAAGAAAAATGAACAAACATTGATTTGTTGATTGGCCAGTTTCAAGAGCATTGATTGACTAAAGGTTTTCTATATGCAAGTCTACAGATATGACTATGACGATAGTATTTTAATGTCAGAATAAATCTGCAAATGGTGTAGACTCCCTATCAAACTTGGTACAGTAATTATTGGTCTGGATTTATTTATTTATTTATTTATTTATTTATTTATTTATTTATTTATTTATTTATTTATTTATTTATTTATTTATTTATTTATTTATTTATTTATTTATTTATTTATTTATTTATTTATTTATTTATTTATTTATTTATTTATTTATTTATTTATTTATTTATTTATTTATTTATTTATTTATTTATTTATTTATTTATTTATTTATTTAATTTTTATACCGCCCTTCTCCCAAGGGACTCAGGGCAGTGCACAGCCAACAATAAAACACAACTATATACAAAATTTAAAAACAATTTTAAAAGCATATTAAATGATTTCGCCCCAAATATCATTAAAATAAGATAACCACTAAAATTCATGTTTAGGCCAGCCCAGCTTGTTGAAACAATAACGTCTTGAGGTCACGGCAAAAGGTGCGTAGATCAGGGATCATCTGTATCTCTGGGGGCAATTCGTTCTAGAGGGCAGGTGCCCTCACAGAGAAGGCTCTCATCCTGGGGATCACCAGTCGACATTGTTTGACCAAGGGCACCCTGAGGAGTCCCTCTCTGTGGGAGCGTATTGGCCAGTGGGAGGCTATCGGTAGCAGAAGGCGATCTCGTAAGTACCCAGGTCCTAAGCAATGGAGCGCTTTAAAGATGGTCATCAACACCTTGAATCGCA
This sequence comes from Coluber constrictor foxii, assembly GCA_038048745.1. Taxonomy (NCBI): domain Eukaryota; kingdom Metazoa; phylum Chordata; class Lepidosauria; order Squamata; family Colubridae; genus Coluber; species Coluber constrictor. The sequence continues at coordinate 82,782,350 of CM075961.1, forward strand.
CCCGGAAGACCACTGGGAGCCAGTGCAGCTCGCGCAGTAAAGTTGTTACATGGATGCGCCGTGTCGCTCCCATAATCACCCACATGGCCGCATTCTGGACCAGTTGGAGTCTCCGAGTGCTCTTCAGGGGGAGCCCCTTATAGAGAGCATTACAGTAGTCCAGACGGGAAGTGACGGGGGCATGAGTAACCATGCGCAAGGAGTCCCAGTTCAGAAAGGGTTGCAACTGGTGAATCAGACGAACCTGATAAAAAGCCCCCCTGGCCACAGCTGTTACATGATCTTCTAGAGGCAGCCATGCATCCAGGAGAACACCCAAGTTGCGAGCCCTCTCTGTGGAGGCCAAGGTCTCACCCCCAATAGCCAGCGATGGATCCAGCTGGCTATACCGGGACATGGGAACCACAGCCACTTGGTCTTGGAGAGTTGCGTCTGAGCCTGTTTCTCCCCATCCAGATCTGCACAGCCTCCAGGCACCGGGACATACATCAAGGGCATCATTGGGGTGGTCTGGGGTGGAGATGTATGGCTGAGTATCATCAGCGTACTGATGGAACTTCACCCCAAAACCATGGATGATCTCACCCAGAGGCTTCACTTAAATGTTGAAGAGAAGGGGTGAGAGGACCGACCCTTGCGGCACCCCACAAACAAGGCGCCTCGAGGTCAACCTCTAACCCCCTGCCAACACGGTCTCTGCGTACGGTCAGAGAGGAAGAAGAACCACTGCAACATGGTGCCCCCTATTCCAACTGGTGCAGCATGATACCGTGGTCGATGGTATCAAAAACTGCTGAGAGGTCTAATAGGACAAGGACAGAGCACTCCAAAGATCATCAACTAATGAGACCAATGCCGTTTCCATGCTGTACCCCGATCTGAAGCCCGACTGGAATGGATCCAGATAGACAACTTCATCCAGTACTGGGGAAGTTGTTGTGCCACCACACTCTCAACAACCTTTGCCACAAAGCGAAGGTTGGAGATTGGACGATAGTTCGCTAATACAGCTCAGTCCAGGGAAGGCTTCTTGAGGAGGGACCTCACCACCACCTCTTTCAAGGTGGAGGGGAAGAAACCCTCACTCAAAGAAGCATTAATAATCCCCTGGAGCCAGCCTCCTGTAACTGCCCGGGAGGCCAGCACCAACCAGGAGGGACACGGGTCCAATAAACATATGGCAGCGCTAACTCAGAACCCTGTCCACATCCTCGGGAGCCACAGGGTCAAACTCCTCCCAGATAACACCCTCAAGACCCACCTCCATCAACCCATCTGAACCTCTCCAGTCGGAGTCCAAGCCTTCCCTAAGCTGAGTGATTTTGTCATGCAGGTATTGCACAAAATGCTCAGCCCTACCCTGCAAGGGGTCCTCCCACGCTCCCAAATGAAGTAGGGGGTGGGTCACCCTAAATAGGGCGGCTGGGAGGTTATTTGCAGATGCAACAAGAGTGGAAAAATTATTAGATTTTGCCGCTCTTATCGCCACTAAGTAGATCCTGATATGAGACTTCACCAGTGTTCGGTCAGATTTGGAATGGCTGGCCTTCCAATCACTCTCCAGGCATCTTTTCCAGTGCTTCATCTCCCTCAGCTCCTCAGAAAACCAGGGAGCCAATTGGGATCGGCACCGGATCAGAGGCTGCAAAGGCACGATGCAATCTAAAGCTCCAGTGGCCGCCCTATCCCAGGCGGCCACTAGTTCTTCAGTTGAGTCATGAGCCAGAGCCTCAGGGAATGGCCTGAGCTCCATCAGGAACCTATCGGGATCCATCAGGTGCCTGGGACGGAACCACCTAATCAGTTCCATCTCCCTGTGGCAGAGGGTAGCGGCTCAAAAGTTTAGTCGAAGGAGTGAATGATCTGACCATGACAAGGGCTTGATGACTATATCCCCTAGTTCTAGATCATTCAGTCACTGACCAGAGACAAAAATCAAATCCAAAGTGTGTCCCCCCATGTGAGTAAGGCCTTGAACTAACTGGGTCAGGTCCATGGCTATCATGGAAGCCATGAACTCCTGGGCTGCCTCTGACATTTCACCGATAGATGGCAGGTTGAAATCCCCCATGACCATAAGTCTGGGGGTCCCAACCACCACCCCGGCTATTACGTTGAGCAGCTCGGACAGGGAGCCAGGTACATAATCAGCAAGCCCATCTGCACCCCATGACCCCACTTCACAAAGAGGGACTCACATCCGGTTATCTGAGGTACAGTGGCCTCTCTCAGATAAAGACCTTCCTTTATAATAGCCACCACCCCCACCCCCCTGACCCTACCCTGAGCTCTCAGCTGATGGAATGCGCGGAAGCCTGGTGGGCACGTTTCAACAAGGGGAACCCCCCCCCTCGCAGCCCAACCAGGTCTCCTTAATACCCGCCAGGTCAACTCCCCCCTCTTGAACAAGGTCGAAAATTTGGAGGGCTTTATTTATCATGGACCTGGCATTGCACAACATCAGGTGAAGGCCCAGGCCCCGAAGATCTGGGCAAACCAGGAAATGAGAGATGTATTGGGGACCGGAGCACACAATCACTCGCAGATAGCGAGTGTGTACTCCCGAAACACGATATGGCCCCCTACTACCACCATGTCTGCCCCTCCCACCCACAGTATTAATTGAACAGCCCTCTCTAGTATGGAATCTAGCCTCCTCCCTGACATCCAACCCCACACCCCCAACGCTGCAATCCCCAACACTGCAACTTCCCGCCCGGACCGGCCCCAACCCTGGTGGGTTGCCCCCCAAACCCACCCTGGTTGTACAAATACCATCCTCCCTCCTACCCCTACCCCTTAGACAATGAATAAAAAGACCCTCTAAAAAACCCCTGATATTCTTCTGCATTCGATGCCACCTCTCGGGATTCCAAAATCCGTCATCAAGGAATTTCATTGATAATCCAGATGGCCAGCCTTGAGAGAGGGGGCATATAGTTCCCCAGCTGTGTAAATTGGCATAGTCTGAGAAAACCCAAAGAGGAAGATTTATCGGCTAATGACAAAGTCCAGGGAGAAGTACCAAAGTGATGAAGCAATAGCCCTCCCCCATTGCTCTCTCACTGCAATGGAGGGAATCTGTAGGTCGAGGTCCTCATGAACTGCTCTCTCACACCGGCCATGTTGGGAGCTCTAATATCCCAGTCCTTCCGCCAAGCAGGCAGATTCCATCAGTCCGGCAACATCATCCATGGTACTTCCTGGAGGAGGGCAAAAACGGAATGCCCAAAGCGCAGTCCCACATCAGAAGACGCATCCAGATGGAACAAAGGTGGGGAGCCAACCTCTCCAACCCCAACCAGCCCCATCCCCATCTCCACAGAGACTCTTGGGGAGGGATGGGGGGGAGGGGCATTGAGATTTCCTCATCTGCCACACTGACCCCATCATCCAGCAGCCTTCAACTTCCCTGGCCGCCAGAAGGCCACACACAGCATCGATGGCACCCACACGGTCTAGGAATGAAGAGGAGGCTGCGAGATCCTGAACCGTAGCCCAGCGGGAGTCCAGCGACGTCTGCAGCAGCACAACAAAGATTGAGGAAGATTGGGGGATAAAAAAACTGGGGGTTGGAAGGATAATATTAAACAGATAAAAATTTGTGATGTGGATTACCAGTGTAATGTGTCGTTTGAAAAAAAAATCAGCAGAGGATGTTTTGCAGTCATACCAATTTATACCAAATTAAAAGAACTCCTTGATGGAAAGTTTTTGGCTGGAGGCCTTATAGCAGATAATGCTTTCCTTAAAAGGCATTTAGCTTGATTTGTTTGTTTAAGTCTTCTGGAGCAATCTGCCTCTCAGGCATATTTCTGAATTACTCATAGTGGATTCTGCATTACTCACAGATATTCTGAGGATCTATATTTGAAGATGGAGCCTGTTCAGTGTTATGAGAAGAACCAGAAAGTAACACAGTCTCCTGCCAGATTAATAAAAGGTGTGTGAAAGAATAGAATAGAATAGAATAGAATAGAATAGAATAGAATAGAATAGAATAGAATAGAATAGAATAGAATAGAATAGAATAGAATAGAATAGAATAGAATTCTTTATTGGCCAAGTGTGATTACTTAATGATAATCATAGGATACAAATAAGCAATCATACTAGGAAACAATCAATATAAATCATAAGGATACAGCAACAAGTTACAGTCATACAGTCATAAGCAGGAGGAGATGGGTGATAGGAACGATGAGAAGATTAATAGTAATAGTAATGCAGACTTAATGAAAGCTTGACGGTGTTGAGGGAATTATTTGTTTAGCAGAGTGATGGCATTTGGGGAAAAACTGTTCTTGTGTTCATTTGTCAAGGATGTGAGACTGCCACTTTCACTATTTCAAAGCAATTCCTTTTAAGGAAAAGCTATGGTACCAAATAAAACTAATAAACTGAACCATAAAAATTACCCAGATTGATTAGATTTGTGCAATGCATTAAGTCACACACATAGAAAAAATAAAATCCAAATGAACAGTAATCATGTTTATCACATTGTACAAAGGAATCGTTAGGTCTCTTGCTGACCTCACTAGGCATTTGGGCGAACCCAGCCAGCAAGTATTTTTAGAAACAGGAATCTTTTCAAATAAATAACAAACCACTGCACATTTATTGCACACATAGGATCTGTCATTTGCAAAGACCGTGACTTTACTACTTTTTGTTCACAAAAACTTGCCTTGAAAGAAGAACTACCATAGGTGGGCTGTATAAATCTGGATGACTATAAGCACAAAGAATTAAGAGCTTTCTCTATGTCTTCATAGACATTTATTAGTTGTGCACATTTTTGCAGCCTCCCAGATATGGTATGAATAGCTAAAACACATGTGAGTGTGAAAAACAGTGTATTACATTGCAAGATGGATATTTAATTCATCTCATAGCTTCTCTCTGTAATATATATATAATCTCTGAAACTGTAGAGAAGGTGAGAGTGAGGAGATGATATCACCAATATTTAATATTTGGGCTTCTCTCAAAATATATGTTAAACTTCCCAGAGTCAGTATACATCATTTTCATTACACCAATTATTGCAGTAAATAAAGGAGGGGGAGTGGGAACCAGTTATTTGCCCCCAAATGGCAGTACCTCTGTTGCAAGAAATTCCTTGGCTAGCTGCTAAAATGAAATGTGAGGATTTTAAAGAAAACAAATCTCTATTTTAAGATGCTATGAAATGGAAAGATTCATAGATTCACATCCGGTTTAAAAAAAATAAGAAATCTAAGAAGCGAAAGCAAGGGGTATGAAATTAACAATTAGTATTGATATTAGATGGAACGAATCCTTGGTTGTATCATTTTCTAGCCTTTCAAAGATGCTCTTTTAATTATTATAATTATTTCTATATATACAATAATGTATCATCTTCTTTTAGTCTGTGTGTGATGCATAATATTATTCTGAGGATTAATAAGCATCCTGCCTAATGATAAGTAATTTATAGTTGAGATGTTCACTAACTTGGGATTTAAGATAACTGGGAATCAGTATACCCAAAACTATTGGGGGATTAGTGTATGTGGACATGAGGAGCTCTTTGGAAAAATTCTGACTGAAAGAACAAAAGATATGACAATGAGCATCATTTGGGGAATGCTGTAAGACTTTATGCTGGGCAACAATGGGCAAACCAGGTTTTTGCTATTTAGCCGGTCATTGAGAAATATATTCACATAAGAAAGTTAATAATGCTTATGTTGCTTTAGGGAAAGCACATGAGACATAATGAATAGGGTTGAGTTGTTATCAAATTTTTGAATGAACACGAAGTTAAAGATTGCTTGCTGAATGTAGTATGAGTGGAGTATACTAAAGCATGCATGAAAATAAGCTAAATGTTTGGTGAATGGTTCAGCATTAAGCAGGAAATAAGACAAGGGTGTATAACAACCCCTTGATGATTTACTGAATTTATTATCACTTTACCAGTAATGTTAAAGATGTGAACGTGTGTATACATTTGTTGGTGAATGAAGGCTGTGATTTATAGAAAATATTAATAGTATATAATATAGATGATTGCGTAACTTGCTAAAATGTTTACTAAAATGGGAAAATGGGTAGAGACATTTTAAGATGCACAAATCTTAGCAGAAATGTGTAATATGCAGATTGTTGCAAAAATCTGGATGGGGAGAAACAGACTCAGACTCAACCCCTCCAAGACTGAGTGGCTATGGCTCCTGGCGTCCCAGTATAGCCAGCTGATTCCATCACTGATTATTGGGGGTGAGATCCTGGTCCCCTCAGAGGGAGCTCGCAATCTGGGTGTCCTCCTGGATGCACCGCTGTCTTTAGAAGACCACATGACGGCTGTGGCCAGGGGAGCCTTCTATCAGGTTCGCCTGATTCATCAGTTGTGGCCCTTTCTGGACCAGGACGCCCTGCACATGGTCACTCATGCCCTCGTCACTTCCCGTCTGGACTACTGTAACGCTCTCTACATGGGACTCCCCTTGAAGAGCACTCGGAGGCTCCAACTGGTCCAGAATGCGGCCACGCAGGTTATTATCAGAGCGACACAACGCACCCATGTAACACTTCTCCTGCGCGAGCTGCACTGGCTCCTGGTGGTCTTCCGAGTGCAATTCAAGGTGTTGGTTACCATCTTCAAAGCGCTCCATGGCTTAGGATCCGGATATTTACAAGATCGCCTTCTGCCACTGATGGCCTCCCACTGATCAACACACTCCCACAGAGAGGGACTCCTCAGGGTGCCATCGGTCAAACAATGCCGACTGGCGACCCCCAGGGGGAGAGTCTTCTCTGTGGGGGCACCCGCCCTCTGGAATGAACTGCCCGGGGATACGTATGATTCCTGACCTACATACCTTTCGTCATGCCCTTTAAGACCTTACTATTCCAACAGGCTGGGCTGGCTAGATAAGAAATTTTAGGGGTGTTTTAATCCAGAGTTTTTAAATTTGGGGGCCAGATTATTTAATACACTTTAAATTGTTTTTAAATTCTGTATTATATGTTGTTTTTATTATGGCTGTACACCGCCCTGAGTCCCTTGGGAGAAGAATGGTATAAAAATTTAAATAATAAATAATAAACAAATAAAAATTGCAATATATAACAGCATTTACCCTTGTTCTTATAACAAAATGGGAGTTAGTATGTCAAGAGAAGCACAGAAGTTGAAAGCAGCAAGAATGGTTACTTAAGAAGTATTTGTGATAGAAGAAGAGATAAATTCAAGAATGCCTGGGTGCTGAATAAATGCAGATTGAATGGAAAAATGAGTGATTGGTACAGCGCAACAGAATTACATTGTAATGATTTGGTTATTTATAGAATGAGGGAGGATTCAGTTGTAAGATAAATAAATGAAGGAAAAATGAATGGATTGAGAGGAAGCAGAAGATATTTCCTTTTAATCCATAAGATTTTTGTATGATTTTACTAAAATTCTATCTTGCCCATTTCTGGACAGAATTTTTGCACAACATGCTAAGCTAAAATGTGGCTGGCTAGCTTGTGGCACAGAATGAATGAACCATCTGTTCATGGGTCAGCAGGCAGATTTGGCTCCAGAATTTACTCTGCCTTGGGTTTCACATCCTACTGGCAGTCCCATTTCCCCGAGATATACACCTTGCTTGAAAGAAGGAGGGAAAAAAACAGCATCAGAAGGCTGTTTCTGGAACATCAATTTATCTTCACTAGTTAACAGATAATGTCATAACAGGCTCATGTACTGTGACAAGGCAGCTCCTTAATGAGTGGAGATAAATGGCCCTAGTGACAATGCCAAAATGGCTTTTGCTGCCATTGGTGTTTAACAAGCAAGTGCATTATAGAAAGACTGGCAGTGAAGGAGAGATGCATGACTAGGGTGGAAAATAGAACAGCTGCACTGGCTGTCTGGAACCCCTTTGCTTAAGTTCTCTGTCAGTATTCAAGGACAATCTTATTCAAACCAAGCCTTGGTTAATTTTAATCAGGACAGCTCTAACTTTAAATCAATATGCATGCACTTCAAACTTCTGTTTGTACTTTTTCTCCCTTCCTGGCTCTTGATTTCCTGCACTCTTTTGGCTCTGTTTGTTTATGCTGTGAGAGCCTTTCTCTCATTTCTATCTCTGATGCCCCCATCAGCATACAAGAAAGAGGCTCTTTAGGTTAGAGCATAAAATCAAAATAAAGGTTGAAAAGTACAACCCAGGACAACTGTGTGTTCCTGCTCAGGTTCAGCTTTTTCCTATGTTCTGCTGAAGTTGATTTCCCTATTATTTGAAGTACTGAAAATTGGTGTTGATAGAAATAAAGTCCTGGGTCCTGTTTTGGTATACTGGGAAATTTGGTCATGCTTAGAAATTCAAGGATGAATATCTTATGGCATTGAGCAAAATGGAAGCTGGATACATTCATCCAAAGGCTACTGCTGTAAAGGTGGGAAGTACTTGTGCAACTTTCTCTAAAATTATCAGGGAGCTGTAGTGATTTTGTAGCACGAATCGATGTGTACTGGCTGAAGTCTGAAATAGAAAGTGCACATAGCAGACAATGGCGGGGAGAAAGTAGAAGTATTCATGTTATCATCTGTAAAGGCTTGCCTTAGTTACCCTTGGAAGTTAAGCAGAGTTAACTCTGGTTAACACTTTAATCAAGGACCAAGTGAGCATATCAGAGCTGATGGCTAAGATAGGAAACTGAAAAACAATGAAAAATCCCTTCCATAATACCATCAAGAAAATCACATTAATTGAGTCAGTAAATGTTTGATTACAGGATGTCTATACTTTAAATATATAAAAAATATTATATATGTGTGTGTGTGTGTGTGTGTGTGTGTGTGTGTTTTCTGAGGTTTTTGCGGGTGTTTGCATGTAGGTCTTTGGTTATTCAGGTTTTCTCCCGCATAATATATATATATTCTATATATATACTCTATATATATTTTATAGGACACTGAGCTTGTTGATCAAAAGATTGGCAGTTCAGTGGTTCGAATCCCTAATGCCGCATAACAGGGTGAGCTTCCATTACTTGTTCTAGCTTCTGCCAACCTAGCAGTTCGAAAGCACGTAAAAAATGGAAGTAGAAAAATAGGGACCACCTTTGGTGGGAAGGTAACAGCGTTCTGTGCGCCTTTGGCGTTTAGTCATGCCGGCCACCACAGAGATGTCTTCGGACAGGGCTGGTTCTTCAGTTTTGAAACAGAGAGGAGCATGACCCCCCCACATATGTGCGGAGGAATGACTAGCACATATGTGCGAGGGGATTCTTTACTTTTACCTTTTTTATACTTTATATATATTAAGTTATGACACTGGCAATTACATCTGTTCTAACTGCATCACAGTGGGCTAACATTCATATGTTAAAAGTGAAAGTCCCAAAAAGTCTCAGATGGCATGGAATTTGGGCCTATTGATGGCAAGTAACAGAAAGTGTTACTCAATATCTAAAAAGAGCATCAAATTGAGGAAACCTACTTTAAATGGAGTTTAGGAATTTCCATATGCAAGATATCTGTGTTCGACTCTACTCCTGCAGCTCCCTCATGAACGGAGAATAGTATGAGGGACCTTACATTGCAACAGCATATCAGGCCAGTATATTTAAGGGCAAGAGGAATGACTGTACCAACTGGGGGCATGTGTGGAACAGATAATGAACTTCCCTTGCGTTAGGGCTGCTTATTTCATCAAATAAGTCAGCCTCAACGGGAAACACAAAGCCCTAATTAAGTGAGCTCTTGAGATATAAATTGATCACAGGAGGCTCAGCTCCTGAGTGATGAAGACACTTACTTTCTTGCTGTCTAACACCCACCAGGAGGCTAAAGCTGAAGATAAGTCTGCAAGAGAAGCACACTATCTTTGACTCAGAAGCAGCTGTGCTCTAGAGTTACACCCGGAAGGCTTGGAGGAGGGCAGTAACAGAGAATGTGTCATATGCAGATTTAGAAGAAGTAGCAGGATCAAATCCAGCTGTGTCTTTTCTCACACTTGCTAAGAAAAGGAGAAAAGGACTCCTCTCCCCTGAAATTGTCATCCAGTGAAATGCAAATATATGAGAGAAGACAGATTAACACATGTACACATGCACAAACTGCTACACCACCCCCACCCCAAATATTTTTGTAGGACAGGACAGCAAAGAGAATCCCCATCCTTTCACAGCAAGTTGCATAATATTTAAAACTTGGCAACTCTGACATGTTTGAATTTCAATTGGCTGAGGAATTGTGGTAGTTAAGACATTTTAAAGTTGCCAAGGTTAAGAAACACTGATCTAAAGCCTTCTGAAGATGTTTGGCATGGAAGCAGAAAATCTTGACAAGAGTTCCTTTTCACATACTTGTCAATAAAAATTTACTAAATAATATAGGGCTGAATCCTACTGTTTGCATGCATCAGATCCCTTACTTTCTGCAAAAGACACATCTGATCTTCTTTCTTCTTCTTTTTTTTTTTTACAAGCAGTAAAAGAGTTTAGCAAGAAAAAATTACCATGTTGGGAAGGAGAGGACCCTGATGTTGGAAATGCCTAAACAGGACTGTTCAACTTAATGCAAACTCCACCTTACAATTTTTTTCCAGATCATTACCCAATTACACAGCTAATTATTATTAAAAATGCTGGTGGTGAAAAAGTTCCAATACTTCTGCAGGTGCATGGTGACCTTTTTTTAAATTAAAGAGAATTTTGAAATTTAAGGTATTCCTAAAACTATTCAAACATAAAGCAAGAACTCTAATAAAGGCTTGTATCTCCTCTCTCTCCCTCTCCCTCTCCCTCTCTCTTCCTCCCTCTCTCATATATGGTTTGCGGTTGCCACCATCCTAAAGTACCGTAACCCATCTGGTTTCTCTTCTGATGCCTTAACCTCTATATCAAATACCTCAATACAGGTAGTCCTCAACTTATGGCATGATTGGACCTGGAGTTTTTGTGGGCATAAATTGAATCACCATGTAAGCAAACTAAATTTTACAACCATTTTTGATGGTTCTTAAACTACCACTGCAGTTGTTAAGTGGATTACGTCATCATTAAGCAAATCATGGTCATAAATATACATTCAGCTTATCCAATGGCTAGAAAATGAGAGTGGGGGAATCATATAACATGATCGTCTGATCATCGCCAGATGCTGCAACTGGTTGTAAATGTGAACCAGTTGGCAAATGCCCAAAATGCAAACATGTGACTGAAAATGTGGTGCAGCAGTCATAACTTTCAAGATGCGTCATGTGTAACTTTTTTGCGTCATGTGTACCTTTTTTGCGTCATATGTAACTTTGAGTAAGTAAGTTAAGTAACCAGTCATAACTTGAGGATTACCTGTATTTTTTGTTCTCTTTTAATTCTTTCTTCCTTTGCCAATAGAACAAATTAATCGGGAACAAACAATCCAGCAATGTTATAATAAGAACAATTCTGTAACTACAACTTAAAATTTTCAGCATTTGGTGGCACCTTCCGTTCTGTCTCATCATAGGACTTACTCAGTACAGCACTACCCTGTGACTGGGCTTCAAAATTTGGATGAACACTAGAAGGCAGCAGAGAGGCAGAGGAAACTAATTCTGGCTCTTCTTCCCAAAGATGTTGGAGTGTTTTCCTTGAGACAGCAGAGCTGTATACAAGTATGCTTTATGCTTCCCTTATTGTAGCAAAGAAAGAAGATGATGCTGTCCTTCTGATTTTAATACAGCAAAGAAAGCAATCTGATTTCCCTCTTGCCAAAGGTCACCAGCTGAGGGTGCGAAATCTAGCGAATATATGTGTGTGTGTGTGTTTCTTTAAGCCAGGTTTTTCCTACGTAACCAAGATATTTCTGCAAACCCTGGTTGAGTGAAATCACATTCACTACTTTCTGGGGTTTTTTTCCTTCTTTTCATTCTGGCAGCCAGCAGATTTTGTGCTTGCCCATTTGGAGACTTGGAGACTTATATAGCTATTTCTGGCTCATTAGCCATCATCAGTAAGCCACACCTACATCTCATGTATCCTCCCTGTAAAGGTACAATATCTATTTTCTTACTTTTCATAGGTTTTATGTGTGTTTTTCTTTAAGCCAGGTTTTTCCTACGTAAGTCTCCAAATGGGCAAGCACAAAATCTGCTTGCTGCCAGAATGAAAAGATGGAGAAAGAACCCAGAAAGTAGTGAATGTGATTTCGCTCAATTGTGGTTCCCAAAAAATCTTGGCAACATAGGAAAAACCTGGCTTAAAGGAAAAACACACATTAAACCTATGAAAAGTAAGAATATATACTTCCAAAGATATGTTTGCAATTACACGGGAAGAAACCCGAGATATCACCTGTACACACACACACACACACACACACACACACACACACACTCATTCATATGGCTGCCTACCTCACAACTGTGATTTACCAGTTTTAGAGACTTTTACAGATAGATGGGAAGAGAGGGGTAGTTCTTGACATCTGTCACAGATGTAGAAAGAGATCCATCTTTTCAGCAAGACTTTCTTAAGAAGGAAGCAATTAGGTTACATACACTCCTGCAACTGACATATTTCCCATAATATAGCTGTAGATCTTCAACATCCATTAGGACAGAATCTTTCTCACCTTGTTTTTTATTCTCTTGCTATGAATCAGCAAATTGATAGATTTTTCCACTGATAATTTAGGAGTTTTCAGATGACATGTCACGGTATGTTCTTGAGTTCTTATCAGCCTGGGAACTGTCCATTACATCAGAATGGTTTGTTCTAATAGTAAGTCTTATATTAGGAGATGAGGAAAAACACGACTTTAAAACAAGAATGCTTACATTTATCCCCACTACAGATTGGGGATGAGATGAAGGCAATGTCCAGAGCCTATGTCCTTTAAATCCATTTAATGAGGCATCTTTGTGCTGACATATCTCCTATGCTGGATATGCCTATTCTCTGATAACATATGAGCAGGGGTGGGCTTCAAAATTTTTAGCAAGGGGTTCTCTGCCTGGTTTTTGGGTGGGGGTGACCATGGTGGGTGTGGCCAAATTGGCCTCCTGACCACGGCAGGGGGGAGTTTTTGCCCTCCCCAGGCTCTGGAGGCTTTCCTTGAGCCTCCAGGAGGGCGAAAATGGCCTCCCCAGGCTCCGGAGCCCTTCTGGAGGCCAGAAATGGCATTTTTCAACCTCTCTGAGCCTCTGTGCATATGCTACACTTGCAAAACAGGCTGTGTGGGGACTCCTGGAAGAGGAGGGATGGGGTGGACAGGGCCAGCCAGGAATGGGATTTGTGGGTTCTCCGAACTGCACAGAATCTTAGCTAGAGGTTCTCCTGAACCCCTGCGAACCCCCAGCACCAGGAGTCCACCTTTGCATATGACTAAAGACTAATACAGAATTTCTAGTCATTCTTTATAAAGCATATTTGCAGGGAAATAGTAGCTACTAAGAAGTATTTAAGCTTCTATCATCCATGCCATCCATTCTGTTTCCATACCCATTTCTCCTCATTTACATCTAAACACACATACACACCAGTGCTGGGTTGCCCCTGGTTTGGACCGGTTCACAAGAATCGATAGTAAAACTGGCGGGAGGCTCCACCCACTGACCCAGACGTCATCAGAAGTGATCTGTGCATGCGCAGGGGTTTCTGTGCATACGCAGAAAAGCACGCATTGGCATGATGCGAACCAGTAAGTAGAACCCACTCCTGATACACACACACCCTCCATGAAAGTGTAAAAGATGTCAAGATTCCAATCACAACTGTGCAACTGATGCCAAGCAGCTGAAGAGACAGCACCTGTTTAGCTGCTAACACGATCATCTCATTTAGAGCACAATTCTAAAGCGCTGAACAGATCATGTGTGTGTGTGTGTGTGTGTGTGTGTGTGTGTGTGTTTTCTGAGGTTTTCGCGGGCGTTTGTATGTAGGTCTTTGGTTATTCAGGTTTTCTCCCATGTAAAATTGGAAGTGTTTTGGCAACGTTTCAATGAAGTCTCATTCATCATCTTCAAGCTGGTGTTTTCGGCTTCATGCTTCTAGGAGCAATGTGAGATTGCAGCTGTTTCTTCCTTTTAACTGCTAGTGGGGGTGTGAACTCTTCACCCAAGTGCCAATCAAAGAAGCCTTGACAGCTATCCAAAACAAATATAACCCCCCAAGCACATCCTAGATCTGACCAACCACTGCCTATCCAACATATACTCCATCTATAATGGACAAAAATACAAACAGATAGAAGGAGCACCCATGGGATCACCCCTCTCACCTGTCATTGCTAACCTCTACATGGAACACTTTGAAACCCAAGCCCTAGCCAAATCTGATCACAAACCCAAACTCTGGCTCAGATATGTAGATGACACTTTCATAATCTGGCCACATGAGAAAGAAAAACTGGACAACTTCCTTACACACCTCAATAGCCTACACCTCAAAATACAGTTCACCATGGAAACAGAAGTGAACAACCAACTTCCCTTCCTGGATATCTTAGTCTACAGGAAATCCAATGGCTTCCTAGGATACACCATTTACCAGAAGAAAACACACACAACCGCTATCTGCACCCACTCTCATACCACCACCTAGCCCAGATCAACTCCGTAGCAAAAACATTCATCTTCAGAACAAAACGCTTAGCTGATGAACAACACCTAAAAACCATACTACACACTCTCACTAACATACTGACATCCAAAGAATTCCAAAGAAATAAGATTACCAACCTAATCCAAAAAGAAACCCCCACTAAAATCCAAGACAGAGAACAAGAAAACAGCAAAGCCCTCCTCCCGTACATAAAAGGCACCACAGACAGAATCAGCAAAATCCTCCACAAACACAACATCAAGACAGCATTCTGCACAAACCGAAAAATATCCACCATCCTAAGAAACCCAAAGACAAAACTGAGTTAGAAAATCAAGGAGTATATAAAATCCCATGCACCGTCTGCCCCACTACATACATCGGATAAACCAACAGAAGAATAAGTGCATGCATTGAAGAACACAAGAACGCAGTCAAAAAAGAGAAACCAACTTCTTCCCTAGTCCAACACCTTAAAGCCACAGGACATGAAATTGACTTTAAAAAGACCAGAACTATCGCCAAAACTGAACACTTTAACAACAAAATAATCAGAGAAGCCATCGAGATAGAAAAACGCCCACACAGCATGAGTAAATGAGATGATACCTCCCGCCTACCAGCCATTTGGAAACACGCCCTTATTGACAAACGAGTCCCTAACATGAGGAATAATACTAGACCCACACTCACGAGAGCCACATAGGATGTCACCACCACACATACACGCAGAAAGCAGACTCAAACCCACACTGATGATGAGGCACAACCACGGACCAGAAGCCAGACTGCAGCTGCATCATTAGCCATTTTAAACCCCTCCAATCCATATATGAAGCAGACTGACACCCACCATGAAGAGGTGGCATGGCTATGAACACGAAGCCAAACAACAAATCCCCCTGCAACTCAGACTAACCCGAGTACAACCAAGCCCCCACCCAAACAGAACACACTCTCACCCAATCAGAGCACAGCCAAGCCTCCAACCAATCAGAACACACCTCCACCCAATCAGAACACAGCCAAGCTCCCACCCAATCAGTTCACACCCCCACTAGCAGTTAAAAGGAAGAAACAGCTGCGATCTCACATTGCTCCTAGAAGCACAAAGCCAAAAACACCAACCTGAAGATGACGAATGAGACTTCGTCGAAACGTCGCCAAGACACTTCCAATTTTATGCGGGAGAAAACCCGAATAACCAAAGACATTATATATATATATATATAATATATATATATATATACTCTATTTTCCTGTGTATAAGACTACTTTCTAACACACAAAAATCTTCTCAAAAGTCGGGGATCGTCTTATACGCCGGGTCTCATTCTCCTGTAACCAGGCAGACCAGCCCATAAGGCTCTGACGAGCCTTAAATGGCTCTGAGGACGGTCGTCTTATACGCCCAGTCGTCTTATACGCCGGAAAATACGGTACATACATACATACATACATACATACATAAAAAGAAATGCATGCATACATACATATATATATATATGTATGTATGTATGTATGTATATGTATGTATGTATGTATGTATATATGTATATATGTATATGTATATGTATATGTATATGTATATGTATATGTATATGTATATGTATATGTATATGTATATGTATATGTATATGTAATTTATTTAATTTATTTTTTATATTCAAATGAGGAGAGTGGGTGAAAACATGATCTATATTCATTTTGAGATAAAAGCAAATTTTAAAAGGTAGTTCCAAAACCAAAAACATTCTAGTCAATAGCAATTTAAACAATGAAGCCCCATTGTTTCCACCAAAGTCAACATCACAAAATTGTCTTCTCTTACATTTGTAGAAAAAAACCTTTCTCTTTCAATTTCATTTGTAGAAATGAACAGTCAGAACAGAGAGCGCTGAGAAATATGATCACCTGACTTGTTTGCAGATGAAGGTGTTATTAGAATCCTAGAAAACAGAATAATTTAAAAGATGGCAAAGCCAGATACCATTGAATACCCCCCCCCCCCCCCCACACACACACCATAGTTTGTGGAAAGGAGAAAGATACAGGTCAGATATCTATCAAAACTATCTTCAGCAGAAACATGGAGGAGAAAGCTGAGACTGACACAGTAACTATTAGCAACAGGTAAAGAGGCATAGGACAAACAATATCCTATGTCACACACATATTTACACACACACTGTGTAAATACATTGTACACAGTGTACAATATACACATATTTACACACACACTGTGCTGGGACATACTTGTCCCACATTAGCAAATGAAAACAATTTAAGGAAGAAACATCCACTTTTATTACACATTGTATATTTTTATTAAGCTATTACTCTTTTGCTAGCCTTCCCCTTCCCCAATTGCTCAACCAAAAGCCAGACAAGCTGGCTTTGTCCAAATCACTCTGCTCATTTAGGTCAGTGACTTCTGTTTCGGACTGCATTAGATCATTGGCAAATACTGTTAAAATTATATGACTGGTTCTGGTTACTAACAGTACTTCACTTTTAGCTGGTGGAGGAATTAAATCTGACAAATTTACTGGTCACTTAGTACAGCAATGAATAGGACTGTGCAGTGCTTCAAATTTGATACCAAAATAGTATGGATGCTTTAAAAA
Source organism: Coluber constrictor foxii (assembly GCA_038048745.1). NCBI lineage: Eukaryota > Metazoa > Chordata > Lepidosauria > Squamata > Colubridae > Coluber > Coluber constrictor. The sequence continues at coordinate 82,799,530 of CM075961.1, forward strand.
TATTGATAAATAATCCTCTTTATAAATCTATAAATCTATAGGAGATATATGCTTCATATAAAGGGACTTCCTAGAGAAAGCTCTTTATTAATTTAGGTTGGTTTTGTAAGTGCTTACTCTTTGCTTCACTAATGCTTCACTGCATTAATTATTATTTCTGAGTAAATATGCAGAAGAAGACAGAGGTAATGGATTAGGAAGCAAATGCGAAGTTTGACTAGTAGAGACTCATATCTTTGAGAGATTCAGTAATCTTTGAAAGAATCTCTAAAACTATTCTCTGCAAAAAAGAAGAAACAGAAGTAATTTGAAATTTACAACTGAAATAAAGGAAAGCAGAAGGTAAGTTTTTGTTTTTGTCATAAAAAATACTCCCCCCACCCCCAATATTCTAATGGAGTGGTTAGTGAAGGAGTAAGGAGTGAAGCAAAAAGGAGCATCCCAAGTTCCCCAATGATTCTGTGCCACATACCCTAATCTGGGCAATGATTGATAGTTTTCCAGCAAGTGACACTGAGTAGGAAAGGAATGAAAGCTGGGGATCCACCACTCACTGCTCTGAAACTGTCCTGCATTATATTTATAAAGGCAGCATCACTTACCTGCCTCACTGTTTGATGGAACCTAGTCTGTAAATGACAGAAACAAAATTGTGCAGAATTTAAAGTGTAGAGAAATACCAGAATTTTTTTTAAAAGCTTGTTTTGAAAGAGAAATGGAATATTTACTTAAAGAATATCTCGAGTTAAAGATGAATCACTAGAAATTAAAGAAGCATTATTTATTGACTTATATATCACATTTATATAGTCACCCATTTCACAGATTTGAGTCTCCTGGTGATGTATATTAAAAAGAGATAATAAAAACTGACAATTAAAATTGAACAATTAAAACAGAAACAAAGCTACTAATGGCTGAATAGCAGAGACTTATTGTTATAAATAATAAAGCCATGTCATCAATTTACTATGATTCTATGACAGTACCTCCTTAGCAGACAGGACCTGTAGCATTCCTCTTTTGCTGGACCAAGTGGTAGATATAACTGGGGAGAGGCAATCCCTCAAAAACCCAACCCCAGGCCATAAATGGCTTTAAAGATTAAAAACATCTTGACTTGCACCCAGAAGCAAACTGGTAATCAACGCATCAGAGCACTGATGTTATGCATGATGATTTAAGGGAAAAGATAGCTACCCACACAACCATATTTTGCATGAGCTAAAGATCCTGCATACTCTTCAAGGGTAGAGTGTGTTGCTGTATATATCCAGGAAGTGACCAGAGCACAAGTGATTGTGAACAGACCCTCCCACTCCAGGAGTTGTGAACCTGCTCCTACCAGTCACCATCTAAAAGTGTGACCAATGTCATTTCCATCCCATTCCCAGACCTGATTGAAAGGGTTCTAGATAATCTGCTTCATCCAGAGCTCTCTGAAGTTGCTGTTGGATCACTTCCCACAAAAGGGGAAGTGAGATATTGGGAAAAAATTGAAATGATTATTACAATTACAATTATCAGAATGATAATCCAGTGAACAAATACCTTCTTAAGAAGCAGAAGAATTATCCCTTCATTCAAAGAAGAATTCATCACCACTAGATCCCGTCTACATAACACCTCCTAGGCAGCTTTAAGCAGTCAGGTGGGACATGAATCTAAAAAGATAACTGAACTCACAGTCTTAGGAATCCTGTTCATCTCCTCAGGCCCAACCAGTCCCAGATAGCAGAGCAAGAATCTGCACCAGCACCTACTTAATACCTGCAACAAGGATAGCATCCAGATAAGAATGAATGTAGGGGATTTTGTCTGACAGATCCTAAGCAGATTCCTCCACAAGGCAAGAGAATTTTTGAGCCCCCTCTAGCCAAGTCACCTGAAATAAGACTGTGAGGTGGTTGTCTCTGGATTCCATAATGGTGGAGAAGTATTGCTATTTTGCCATTCTTACTGCCACAAGGTGGGCCTTAATAGCAATTTTAACCTGTATTCATTCAAGTTTATCCCTTGATGTGCACCAGCAGGACTCTAGATATCTCTTTTCTCATTTCATTTCTTTCAGTTCATCTGTGAATCATTAAGAATGACAAAATCCATGAGACATGAGAGGTTGTACAGATGTAGCCTGATCCAACCCTCATATCTTCCTATTCCAAACAGCCACCAAAACTTCAGATGCACTATGCAGCAGATCAACAGAACATCCCCCAGCTTCCTTTGAAACTCATTGGAATCCATCAGTTATCGGGGTGGACTGATCTAACAGGTCCTGCCTCCCTGATGCAGATAATGCCACCAGAAAATCACATGATAATCAGGCTATGATCTGATCATGACAAGGAGGATACTAGAAGTTCTCCCAATACCAGATCATATAATTATTGCTCCGACAAAAATATCACACTTGCTGCATGGCCATTGTCCTATGTCAGAACCTGGATAACTTGGGATCGGCCCATGGCTGTCATGGTAGCCATAAATATCTGAGCTGCCTCAAATCCTGCCCTAGTGAAGGTAAATTGAAGTCCCCACAGAACCATAAGTTTGGGGAACACCACAGCAACATCAGGCAAAAGGGAGGCTGTATAATAGCAAAGATTCCAACTGATCCCTAGAGCCAAATTTGATGAATAGGATCTCAATTTCAGAAACTATGGAACAACATCCCTGAAAACCTTAACATTTTCTCAAATGACAAGGGCCACACTACCACCCATGCCCCAGGTCTCTACTGATCCCAAACCTGAAACCCAGCTGGGCACATTTACAAAAGGTGACTCCAGCCTTTTTTTATCTTAGCTAGGTCTCAGTAATATATGCCTCAGTAATATAGGCCCTCTAATCTGTAATTAAATTACTGGTGAAAGAGGCCTTATTAAACACTGGCCTGACATTTAGTAGCAGCAACTAGATGTCAGGGCCTCTGAAGGCTGCTAACAAGGCACAGTGATTGTGTTCCAAGAGTTGGAATATGAAATTGATGTAAGACATTAGTCTCATGTTCCTCAACTACCACTCCTAGCCTCCCACCATATCTACAAAATCTCATCAACATTATGATGTTCAGACTTGCTCCAGTTCCTCTTGAGGCCCAACATCTCCTTCTACCACCTACCATCAGTTCCTAAGATTGGAGATCTGTTCCTGTTCTCAGTATCATTCATCCTGGGGAGTGCTCTCAGTGCCATCAAAATGGGGTATCTACAACCACCTCCTCATTCTCTTAACAAAATTGTCAACACACCCCACCAAGTGCTCTTAATGACCAACCCAGGGCCCTCTCTCAAATTACAACCACATTTACTGTTCTTCCCCTCCAGGTCTCATCCACAGAAGGAATCAGTACAATCCACACAACAATCAGTCCATAACTACAAATTTTATTTCCAAACTAGCAGAAAAGGATACGAAACTTCTACAGGGAAGGGATCCACAGCCAGCAGAAATACCAGTCAGCTGCTAATACCACCTTCATTTAGCCAGTGCCACACACAAATATTGGAGACCTGGAAAGTCCTTAATGCAAAACAAAAAGAACAGGGATTCTGCAAGAAATGTCATGCTGAGATGCCAACAATTTCACAAAGCAGAAAGCATTACAAAACACCACACTGACGTATCAGCAGCTCTGGCATCAAAGATCTCTAGAATCCTCAAAATGTGATTATCACCAAGCAGACAGCCCCGTCACTAGCTTGAACCAATCAGCTAAACATTGTCCTTATCATTACTATGGTCCTCCTGTCAGCAATTCCGCACAAAAAAAATCCATGTCAGGAGTAGAAATCCTCAGAAGGAGGCATACCTGTGAGGATGCTTTTGCAACACCAGCAATCCTCTGTCTGGGTCTGGGTTTCAGTTCAGGTTGATAGGTCAACAAGCAGTTGTTCATCAGAATACTCCCATGCGTAGCACACAGAAGAAGTTTCCATAGTATATATTCATCATATTTTCATACTTTTAAGACAAAGAGCACTATATAGATGGTTCTCAACTTACAACCAATTGTTTAGTGCTGTACAAAGTTACAAAGGCACTGAAAAAAGTGACTTGTGAATGTTTTTCACATTTACAACTATGGTAGCATCCCCATGGTCAAATGATCAAGATTCGGATTCATTTAACAACGATGTTACTAACTTGACAACTTTAATGTACAATTATGGCAAGAAAGGTTGTAAAATAAGCCAAAACTCATTTAGCAACTGTCCTGCTTAGCAACATAAATTTTGGGCTCAATTGTGATCCTAGGTTGAGGACTACCTATATGACATAACTTTCTTTTTCAAATGACTGGAAACATGCGTACCCTTTAGAAAAAGAATATATTCTTCTGTTCACAGAACATTTTCAGAAATCTTCCTTTGCTCAATGGCTAGTTCATTGTCAACTCAATACAGTATATAGCCATAAAAATGCAGCTCTTATTTAAATAGATCAAAATATGATGGCTGTAGGATTACATAGAGGAACTTTTGGCTTGAAATTTACCATTATAATTTCATTATAGCTAAGATATTGTAGTTTATTATTAGTACAAGAAGATACTGCATAGAAAAACATCTTTAATTCATACTCAGAGCTCTTCCAAACTGTATCTTTATCCAGAGTCTAGTAAAATGTTTATGAGAAAGCTTGTTTTTCTGGCTTCAAATAGAAAGAAACCCATATAAGACAAAACAAAACAGATACATTGATGAATAATTTGAAACAAATAGAATCAAGCAAAACCTGAAATTGGATTTAGAACAAAGTATTAAAGTGTTTCATAATCAACTAGACTTAATGGAAAATTTATGAAGAGATAAAGATTGCCAAATAGAAATATTTTGAAAAAATTAATGAACCTGATAAATTTTGGCATATTAACTGCAGAGGGGAAAAAATGTTACTTTAATTTGGATTGGAAGAAGGTATGTCTCAGCTCCAGAGGGGATGATGGACTAATTTATTACTTATTCTCTATTATACAAAGAGATACCAAGTCTGGAGACAATTGAGGAGTATTTAAATATAACACAGGTTATGTAATTTATAAATCAACAAAAAGCAGATAAAATAAAATAAACAATATCAAATTTGAAGTTGAATAAATATCATAAATATCTAGGGCCAGATGGCTTTTGTGCAATATAAAGACTTTTAAAGAAATCTTGATGAAACTTTTAACCCTGGTAATGAATGGAATATAGCTTCAAGAACTTCCTTCCTTGTGGCAACAGGCTTTTACCACTTTGATATACAAATTATCCCACTTACCCAGTCATACAGACTTAGCTCTTTATTGAATATAGATTATAATCTTTTTATAGCTATGCTTGCAAAAAGATTGAATGGCTTTTTAACTGATCTAATGTATCCTGATCAAACAAGATTTGTTTCAATGAATTATATGAGAGACATATAGCTGTCTCTCAACTGTTGATAAATCAGAAAAACAAAAGATGGCTATTATTCTCCTTGATTTGGAGAAAATGTCTGATAGATTGGAATGGGGCTTCATATTCATAACACTGAGGAAAAACTGATGCTCAAATTTTCTTATATAGATACTAAACATTTATAATGAAGAATCCAAATATTCATACATATCATCAAGGTAGTATTTCAGATTGGATCCCATCATGTTGTGGTGGTGTTATTTTAATACAGTAGAAGGTTTATATCTATACTTTTGTTCTATACAAATAGCAATGTATAGCCTGTACGAGATTGTTTGATTATAGACACTGCATTAAAAAGTCTTGAATAAATATTTTATCTAAGCAGCAGAATTATTGATTAATTTTCTCTGAACTTCATTTTTAAGTAATAATTTCTTCTTCCTGCCAGAAGGGGGCTTAATTATGGGTTCACTTTTTCACTCACCTTTTTTAATGGTAAAATTATAGCTTTTCAAAAATCACAAGAAAAAATAGTGAAGAAAAAATAGAAAATAAAGTGATCTTCACAGGCAACAGGAATTGAACAATGAAGATAAAATTAAGGGACTGTTAATTAACACTCTGGTTGGAAGCAATATCAGAAGAGATGAAAGCTGCAGATGTTATTAAAGACTCAGCAATCTTAACCCTCTTAGTAGCTCTTTTGCTAGTCCATTTTAAAGAAGTTAACTTTGTAATTGCATTTTAAACCTATAATTTCATTTTAAATGTAAATTGTAACATATCATAACTAGACTCCGGGGTGGGATGGAGGAAACAAAACAACAATAAAAAAACATTATAAAGGGAAATTACATACTTAAAGAGATATTATTATATTATTTACATACAGCGAACTCAATAGGAATGCTTCCCTCAGACCTAAACAACTCTCATAGAGAATGCATAATCTGGTAGAAGCACAATACATATTCACATAACCAATTCTCCCTCTCTGCCCCCCAATAACTTTGTTCAGAGCTTTACAGGTAGTCCTCACTTAATGACTGGTTGCTTAGCAACTATTAAAAGTTACAATGGACACCCCCTCCCCCAAAAAAGTACTTACAACCCGGTTTTGGAGATCTGATGGAAGCAACCCCACCCATGGTTATAAGACCACATTTCAAGAATTTGACAGCTGGCTTGCATTTATGGTCAGTGGAATAGAAAAACTTCTATTCGTTTTTCTCAAACACAAAGTTTTGTTTCTTCCTTTCTACCCCATAGAATAGCCCCTCCCTCCTTTTAGAAGAATTCCAATTCCATAATTTTCTTTCAGGCTCCACTTTGTTTGGTAAGAAGCCCCTATCCTCATTTGTCCCGAAGCACCCTTATTTTTTTTTTCCTATCAGGCCCTGGAATCAAATTCCTATCACATTGCTTTTCATACCATGTTTCCCCGAAAATAAGACTCTGTTTTATACTTTTTTGAACCTTGCAATAAGCGCTTGGCCTTATTTTCGGGGAGGTCTTATTATTTTGGAGTAAGAAGGGACTCCTCTTGCCATTTTATCTGATTTCCAGCTGTCTCCCTAACCCTAACCAGAGGAAATGGTGGGGACCAGCTGCACATACGTTTAAATATTTTCAATGAGGGCTTATTTTTGGGAGGGCTTATTTTTTGATGAATAATGAATGAAAAACATGATGAATAATTATGTTGTCATCCATAGCAGAGTTTTGTGCACAGTAAATGGATTTAAATAAACTGTTTTGGTAATGCTAGTATAGCAATAGACTTATATGCCGCTTCATAGAGCTTTACAGCCCTCCCTAAGTGGCTTACAGAGTCAGCATATTGCCCCCAACAATCTGGGTCCTCATTTTACCAACCTCAGAAGGATGGAAGGCTGAGTCAACCTTGAGCCAGTCAGGATCAAACTCCTGGCAGTGAGCAGTGAATGAGACTACAATATTGTATTCTAACCACTGCACCACCACGGCTCATTCAATTATTTATTTATTTACCTAGATATGGGTCTCACTTTTCTGTTGTGAGTACAAAGTGAAGTGTATAAGTATTCCTTCCTTCCATTTTGCTCCATACATCAACTTGGAAAGTTATGTTACACTGAAATAGAGTGACCGTCCCAATATCAGTTAGTGAGAATCAGTAGCTAAAGATAGATTTATTTGAGCCTGGATCTTTCCACTTCTTGATCAGTACCTCATTGTGGCACATTATCAAAATGATACAAATTATCTCAACAAAATATTCATAAGCATGCTGCTGTTGGCACTGTTTCATGTTGAATGTATTCAATGGTGGACATTCAGATAATTTTCCTATCTATTATAGCATCTGTATTTTTCTGCTCCACTGAAACCCTGCAGCCTGTGCAAGAGAAGTCACAGGGTTAACTATTGTGTTTTCCCCACATAATAATAATGCTTGGTATACCTCATCCATCACAAGCAATATCATTATAGATACTTGAATGCTCTGGATTTGCATTATTCTGGAATTCCCCTCAGCTAAGACTCATAGTTTTGGGCTAAAAAAATCAATTTTAAAAATGGAGCTTAATTTCATTTACTAAAGTGAAAGAAAACTTTTTGGTTCTAATATAGATGTCTGGTAAAATTTTTGTGTTACTCTCATTTTCCTACAATCACATCTTCCTGCTGAAAAATGTTCAGAAGATAATTTAAGGCGAATATAACAAACATAATTGGTTCACATATTGAAAATTTGAAACCCATCTATGAAAGTTTGTTTTTTGTTTCTATAAACAAACAATTTTAAAGTTTGATCATCTATTCATAGGATTACAATTTTATTAGTTAGTGAAAAGCTAACTAATGTTAGCTAACTAACTAACTTAACTAATGTTAAGGTTTGAAAATTTGGATAGACACTATAGATTCTAAGCCTGCAGTACAATCACAGACATAATTATCTCCTCTCTTGGAGGCAGAAGGAAGAAATAATATTTTAATGGTTTCACAGAAACCACAAATGTCAGCAATGGATGTTCTGTTGTTACAGTATTTTTAACCTCTGTGATCTTATTCCCTTAGTTCCTGTGGCTAATAAGTCTCCTGACACAGTGGATATTAAAGGGATCCTACATACCTTTCCAGATATATCCAACTTCGTAATTTTATAAGGAATGCATAATAAATTTTCTAGTTCCTTCATGTTTCTGGTTGTAATTAAAAGGATAGTGTATTAAATTGCATTAAAAATGGAAAATATTCCCACTTTGGCCATAAAACAGATCTATATTCAATTGTAATTACAGTAAAATCTATGAAAAATGAATGCCTTTCTATAGCTGCTTCTTTGTATTTGGACATAGGTGTGTGAGTGTGTGCATGTATGTGTGTTGAATCCTGTCTGTCTTGGTTACAAGTCAGGGATGAGAACCAATGTGGTGAGCCAAGAAAATCTGATCTGTGCCTGACTAACAAGATGATTAGGGTAGTAAAAGGCAATTACCCAGTTGCTTATTGTGAAAATAAAACGATTGCTTTTGGATCTTTTTGAGGAGGTGAAAAGTGCTCGTTCTAAATAATTAAGGAGCCTCTGGGAAATATTTAAAAGCATGATATAAAAACTCTCGAGAGATACTTGTTTCGTCTGTTATCCCTGCTCTCTAAGGGTAAATGTCTTATTTTGGGGAAATATAAGGCAGAAAAATATGAACCAAAAATGAAACCCTGTGCAAATAATATACAGGCTATGGTCTCCCAAAACAACCCATTTACACAATTTCACCTAATTTTTTTGATCCTATACAACAGTCTAAACCAACAGCTGATTCCAGAGGCTGGTTTGTGTGACCCATGAAGCTAGAATGGGATTGACCAAATTGGATATCAATGTGCCAGGTAAATACAGTCCCAGAGTTTAAGTCCGATAGATCATCAAGGCAAAGATGCCATTTTAGCAGCTTTTTTGGCATGCCTGAATTGGACTTGCAGAGAGGTAAGTGGTTGCATCAATAATGTTCAAAGGAGAAGCAGTGTGTTTAACAGTAAACATTCTTGTACGTGGAGTTTGGATTTTGAGCCCCATATCAAATCTACTATTATGTATTTAGTATCAATTAAAAAGCTAGATCAAAATCAAGTCTTATAATAGCAGATATGATGCCCTGATTTTGTTGAAGTGATAATTGCAATAGCTTCCCTGACTATTTGTAAAGATGGCGTTGTAGTGGCACAGAAGTTAGGCCAAAACTTCTTTGGTCACTGGGAACTGTAATAAATACTGTGTCAGGTATAGATTTGACTCCCTAATGCTCTTCCCTCTATACAGCCAGCGAAGAGATGTCTACAAGGTTTGGGATTTTTCAGGATGAAGAACCTTAATGCCTGAAGTTAATATTACCTCCTCCTTTCTGGAGATCCCCTATTTTATCTTCAAGAGCAAGTTGTGGTAATAAGAGCAGCAGCACACCTTTACCCCTATCATTCTGGTAGTCCACAGCCCACAGTTTTGTTTTGTTTTTTTAAATTTTCAAAACAAACTTTATTTAACTTTCGAATGTATACAAAAACAGATAAAAACCATATTAAAATATCCATGTCCATAAATCGTAGTCAATGATGAAATTCATTTCTACTCTCTTAAGTATCTATATGTGATTACTATACATATACACATACATATACATATATATACATACATTATACCATTCATTGCTTTCATCCACATGCCTTTTGTTGGTGAAGTCATCATGGGTACTTATATAAGTAATGTATTTGTATACATGTATAATGTATGTATTTGTATGATAACCTTACACAGCCCACAGTTTTGAAAGACAAGTAACTGCACAGTTGCTGTTTGTTCTGTACTCCCAAACTGAAGGATGGCTGGAGCAAAGCCGAGCAAGGAGGTTCCCTAATGGGCCTGGCTCTAGATGGGAAAGGAGACAACCGGCCCTAGTACAGGTCTCATTCATATCCTTCATTTGTTTAGAAGCATCCAAATACTATTTTGGGGTCATACTAAATAGCAACCAAAAGCATATTTACACTTAGTGATTATTACATAACTTTCCACCTTGGTGAAATTTAGCCCTTTTATATCTTCAAATCAGACTTCAAGCTGGTCACTTGCAATGAAGGGTTACTCTGTTTTGATTTTCCCCTTATTAAAGGGAATTAAAGTGAGCTGATTAGGAAGCCAAAAATTAAATAGGAAAATGCAACAGAGATAGTCCTTCTTCAGTGTTTCTGTATCCTGGTCCTTTCTTGCATATTGGCTTTGAGAACTTTCACTGCTGCTACTATTTCACCTTTTGCTTCCTCTCTCTCCCTCTCCCCCCCCCCCCAACTCTCCCTCTTTTCCTCTGCTTTTCCTCCAACCTTCCTATGAACTTTCCTCTCCTAGGTGCGGGCCAGTGCCATTGCACAGGATGCTGATCAAAACTACGATTATGCTAGCAACAGTGTTATCCTACACCTCGATGCTGGGGATGAAGTTTTCATCAAGCTTGATGGAGGCAAAGCCCATGGAGGCAACAACAACAAATACAGTACCTTTTCAGGTTTCATAATCTACTCAGACTGAGGCTGGAAAGAAGCCTACTGACTCCCAGCCCCCTGGATTTCTCCGTGTGGCAAACTTGGCTGCTGAATCCATTAATACTAATGTCTTTGCATACAGCCAGTCTCCCTCCATGGGTTATATGAAAGCAGAGTTGGTCACTTTGTTTTTTCCTCTAGTGGGCACTGGAATGGCCAACTGATGATTCAATCACCATCCCCATTTATTTTACCTTCCATTGTATCATGAACCACTAAGCCTTTCAACAGTATTAATACAGAGGATGAAGAGAAAGAGAGCCAAGGAGCCAGGGTGAGGCTTGAGATGTAGTCTGGAGAATTGATCATCCCATTGCCCTTGAATGCATTTTCATTTCCACCCTATATGACTTGTTGAGACATGCTGCATGCTATTGTATTGAGAGCAGATTATATATGTAAGAAAGAGGTTATGGAGACTTAACTTAATCAGTGAAAGGACTATGTGTATTGCCATCTGACCCTCTCAAGATATATTTGTATGTATCTTTTTAACCATAAAAAGGTTAAACATCTTATCTGAATTTAAAGCAACTACCATTTCTGGCTAGCATAAACCAGAATGTAAAACCAACCAGAAATGACTCATCCAAGTTCAGAAATGTTCTGAACTTGGATGAGTCACTAAATTAATCTACTCAATTTAGTTAAAGAATCTTCTGGCACCGGAGTAAAATAGTGGCATACATGGTCCTGGAAACCTTTTAGAGTTGTTTAAAATATTGTGTGAATGCCCTCATATCTTTACAAGAAGAGGGGATTACTGAGATTTAAAAATACTGAGCGTTGTTTTTTTTTAAAGGTAAAGTATTACTTTGCCAAGTTTCAAATGCGTAGAAAAATATTAACTTTGGATTTCCATCCCTCCATGAGGGTAGTCCCAGGTGTTTCTGCTTGTCATGTATAACTGAGTGAGTGGAGAGTGATAATCTTGTCTTTCCCAACCCAATCCCTAATACTGGTGGTGAAATTATGCAAGTTTTCTGATATAAATGGAGAACCCAGGACTGGTAAAAGTTAATTCTGCTCCACCCATCCACTCCCCAAAAACCAGATGCAATCAGGTTAAGTCAATAATCCTTTTAAGTATCCAGGATCTCATGTACATGCATTTCTGTATATGTGTACGTGCAGATTTACACATACAGTATATGTGTGTATTATCCAAACAGGTCTACTACAAGAATACTATATAACTATATTGTCCCTCTCCTCAATTTCCAAGAGTTCTTAGAATGAGAACATAATCTCAATTCTTTCTTTGTGATTTAGTATTTTAATAGAATCTTACTTTGTTGAATTTTTAGAGGGTGAGATGGGGAAGCTGATTTTTCTTACCAAAGGAAGAAAAAAAAAGAGAAGAGAAAAACTTAATTCAAGCCGAGCTCTTCCTTTGGAATCTCTGTCTCTTCTTCACTGGGTTGCTTCCCAGGTGACTGTGGTTTTTTTCTTTTCAGAATGGATGGGTCTAGGGAGAACAGGATGCTTCTGGGTCCTCATCAAGTCTCTGGCCATTAAGATTGGAAAGAACAGAAGAATGACACAGGGTTGTATGTGTAATTTTCAGACTCATGTCAGACATATTTCTCTTTTATATATAATTTGTCATGTTGGCCTTTGCTAATCTTTCTGACCACAACTTATTTCTTATTTAAAATATGAAAAAATGATCAACAAGGTGAAGCCTATCAAATCTCACCCCCCCCCCCCCGGGAATAGAGCTTGTTTATTGAGAATGTATGTTATTGTAGACCAAAAGTATAGTTTTACTTTCTCTCACACACGCTATAAATTCATTAGGCACACCATATTGGCTGCACAGGGAAATGATCTCTACAGGGCAGTTTGAAATGAAGCTGTTATATAAGAAAAATTCTTGGTAATGTGATCCTGCATTAATTGTTTATCATATGGGCAAAAGAACCTGAGCATAAAGTGTGGGCATTCAGCTTCCCAGGTTTTTATAGTCTAAAATTTAACAAGCTGGGGTCATTGACTCAATTCCAGTTGGTTCCTATGCTCAATGGTGTTCTGGTAAATATTTAACACTGATTCTACCTGCTCTATTGCTGCCACTGTGTGGTGCTGCTAGCCACCAGACAGCTGATCGGTGCACTAGGTGTGGTGGCTCAGTCTTCTCTTCTCTCATCTGGCTTGCAACATTCCAGAAAATTTAAGAATTGGTCCTTGCAAGTACAAACCAGCTCCAGCACTCAACTGATTTATGATGATCTTAAGGTAAAAAACAGATAGAAATACTTCTGAGTATATACCAAGTATATTTCTTAGTGTCACAAGTATATAAACATGATTTCCATACATCAGAAAATAAAAGGCAAGAATTCTAGTTCAAAGGATACTGTTTACAGATGCTTGAGTCTAGAATATCTTAATATAAAGGTTTATTTTATTATAAGTAAAACAAAACAGAAAATCTACCAAATTCCATAACATGTTTTATTGCCATCTTTTTCCCATAGAAAAAGATGTATCTCATTTGTTAGATTAGTTTTTCAGCGCCTAATGTTTAAAGATGTTTTGGATTATAACTTCCAGTTTTTTATCTAATGTGGCCAGAACTTAGTCCAACATGGAGAGGAACAAGATGAAGGAGACTGAACTATTTCAGCTGTACACAAACTACTTTATTCCAACATATTGTTACCCAGAAAAATAAACAAAAAATTAATGAACCGAGACATTAAGCTAAATTTTTAAAAAGTGCAGTATTATAAGTATATTTTCACAAATGAGTTTATTGGGATTTACTGCTAGGTAAAAAGGGTACTATATTTAGAAATAGATACAGTAAATATAACTCAATACTTAATTATCAAATTAATAAAAATGAAATAGTGAAATACATAAATATAGATTGAAAATGAAAATATGCAGATGTTGAAATATCCATAAATACATACTGCAACTCCTTACACAATAATTAAACATTAATAGAAAGCCAGCAGAGTTTTCTAGTTTGAATTGTCCTCATGCACTAGAAATATACTGTATACATCAAAATTCAGAAATTGCATTTCCATAAAACAATATGTTTAACCTGAAAATCTAAAAAACTTCAACTGGTCAAATGACAGTCTGTGTAGAAAGATTACTACTGTGTGTTAGGATGTGAGGCATCATTCTGTTTCCTAAAAATCTTTATCAAATGAAGTAACACAGACAAAGCAAATGTGGAATAAAAGATATTGCATTATCTAGGGTTTTTTTTATTCCCAATTATTGGCCCTGACAAATTTGGTAAATTAAAAGACATTTCAAGTGATTTTTTTCCTCATCAGATGCAGAGAAACGAAGATAAGAAAATCCTCATAGTAGATTTTCCTCCATCCATTTTTGACCAGAAAGTCAGTCTTATTTGTCAGTATATCAATTTTTCATTCACTTTTTAAGTACTTTTTATGGGCCCCTGACAATCCTCAGATTATGCCACTCCAATTGGGCAGTAAATTGAGCAACAGTGGACATATAATTTCCTGCCAGTTTTCTACTGAAAAAAAGAAAAAAGAAATGATGCATAAAGACTTGCATGATCTTCAGTCATTAATTGATAATTTGAAAAAGAATCCTTGCTCCTGTTCTCACAATGTATAAAACATTTCCCCAGAATTTTAGACTGAGCCATTGTGACCCTGGGTTGCTGGGAAAAAAATGTGTGGCTTCATCCCTGGTTTTTTTAATATACAGATCATATATTCTTAATACTTCATATTTTTAATAGCAATAAAGGGAAGTTCATGAAAAGAATATGTGGGCCTGTTTTCCAATCTTCTCCTCTGCTATTTCTACTGACACATAGGATCAAAACCACCCCACTGCTTTGGGGGAAAATAACACAATCTTTTTTTCTACTTTTAAACACTATTTTCTTGTGATTCTTAGATTTTTCTTCTAAGATGTCTTAGAAGTATTTATATCCTAAACAGAAGGAGAAAGTATATTTTAAATACCATCAAAACATTGCTGAGAGCCAAAATACACTTCCTGGTTTTGCTGCTGGGATGGCAAAAAATGGATGTTGCTTACCATCTGTTTGGCCATAAGATATGATTGATATACCTCATCAGGGTTAGAAGACCACAAATTATGCAGGTCTGCATCTACATATCTAAGGGCAATTCCATATTATCACTGTTTTTATTCCACAGCCTCAAAGCCAATTCTTTCCTCTTCACTCACTTCTATTATTCTCTACTAATATTATTAGTAGAGATTAGTAGAGATTTAGGAGACAATTTGTGCTCTTTCAGTTGACCAGATGAGATGACAATCATCCTCTCCTTCCATCAGTGACACCCACTACCACTCCTGCTCTTTAGCTGAGCTACTATAAGTCCTAGAGTTATCAAAATCCACTCCATGAAACAGCAATATAAAATAAACGGTTAGTTTTCCTTCCTCATGCTTTCAGTTCATATTGCATGTGTTTGTCTTGCCATTTGAAAATAGGAAAAAAAAGCTAATTTGCTGCAGAAAGACCTTCTGTTTGCAAAATTGGCTTTCCTCATTTCCAAAGTCACCCAGCTGGCTTCATGTGTAAGCCAGAACTAGAACTCACAATCTCCTAGTTTCTAGCCTGGGGACTTAACCATTACACCAAATACCAGTAAAATAATCATGGGAGAGTTAACCATAATTCAAAACAAGCCCAGTTGTGCATGGTTAAACTAATCCCATCCTTGTCAATGGCTGAATAAATAAGCTCCGGTACAGAATTCACTATTGTATCACAGTGGCAATATCAAACACACTTTCAAAATCTTGATTGTCTTCAATGCCCAAGCCATACTTACTCCTACCAGTCTCTCCAATGGATAAGTGACTGGTGATATTATGAAGTCTTGTGAACACTAGCCAAGAAAAAGAGTTAATGGGGTGCCAGATCCCGTCTGGAGAAATGGAAATGGGCACCTGTACTCTTCAAATTATATTCTTTGAATTACTCAGAGCCACAATCATAATAAGGATATTTGATTTGGGTCATCAACTTAGTTGTTACATTAATTGTCTTGTGAAAAATATGATAAATCTATTAAGATCAGTCTTTTAAAATTATTTGATTGAACTACTGATTTCTCCTTTGCACAAAGCACCTGACAGAAGTCATTTGAGATATGTGTCATATACCTAACATACTACTGTCACTTACTAGTTGGCTGCCATCAAAATGTTTGACCTAATATTGCTGGATCGTTCTTGATTGTTGGACTAGTGAAACCAAGCAAATTACTAAATGGGCACTGGCCAAATCATACAAATTTACTAGTATAAATTCTAGGCCAATATAATGCATGTGAGTACCAAATATGGACATTTATAGCGTGAAAAAGAGAATACCCAAGAGTAAAATATTTTCTCTTATCCAGATTCTATGACATAGAAATTAAATTGCATAAATTTATAAAAATTGACTGAATTATAATTTTATAATTAAAATGATAAATCAGATGGATATGAAAAATTCAGGATTGGCACGAATGGGGGGCATGCCTGTCTTTTTTATTTCTGCTTCTCCCACCATAAGAAGGTGAAAAGCAAAATGGCTATATCACCAGAATGTCTAGAGATGTCCCATGTTTGTAACTCTATAGGGAGGGCAGTTAACTTCATAAATTATTTGCATTGTGCCCAAAAGAATTATTTTAGCCCCAATCCAAACAAACCTGAGGCTTTTTAGGGCTTAATCAACCCCTCACTGTCCCATCACATTAATTAGCTGGCTCCATTTTCCTATTGGCACCACATTCATCCACCTCCCCCCCCACCCATGACCTAATTAAGTATGTCACATGAACAGGACCTGTGTGAAATATTCACCATGAAAAACTGCTATGCCAAATAGCCTATGAATAGCAGTTTCTGCTATATTAAAGGCATTTGGCATCGATGATATATTTTTTAAAAATTAGCTAGATGTAAAATTAAAGCTGTGGCTTCAGAAGACATTTATTAATGTGCGTATTATTGGTCAATTCTATTGAAGATACTTTTAGAATGTTTACTCTGACAAATTCTAGTCAGTAAAGTTTTCTTGTAGCATATATTAGAACCTATTTGCTTTTTCTTGAACATAATCCATCACTGATGAATCACTCTTTAATTGGGCAGTTTCTATTCTGCAGCAAGTATATTTAAATTACTGCATTCTTCTCAAAATATTTTAAATGTTATTTGTCTCTTATTGTGAGAAGTGTTATTTTGCTATATGAAAAAAAATTAGAGAAAATAAGTAGAGAGCCCATTCAATTTTGGATGGGGAATATAACTGCTTGTAGCATTACCAAGAGATATTTTATTAATAATGGAGTTGTTGCTAAATAAACCACATGGACAGATCTCTTGCCTTTACTTAATTTAATTGTATAATAAGCAGAGAAATTAAGTCAGACAAGAAAATCTGTAATTAAAACAAAATACACCTTAAAAATCTCTGTTATAATTTTCCTTTTGCATATGTTCTCTAGCTGTGTTTTAAATGAGATTGCCCCAAATGGGTTTGGAAACAGCTTGGAGAATAACACAGACAGCTTTAAAGTGCAACAGCTTGACCAGAATGCCATTTTTAAAATTAAAAATAAATATATTTGCAAGTCCTACTGAAGTACAGTAGTCAATCTCATGCTTAGTAGCTCATTTATAGTTCAATATATCAAAGGATCTTTGAAAACTGGGTTGAATAAAACTATGATTCAGTTAACATGTGTTGATATTGTTGTGCATATGCAACTGATGAGTAAATAGAGTATATATTGACGTAAACTGTGCTATTCCCATTACTGATCCTATCTTGCCTGTGTTGCTTTCTTCACAGTCAATAAGTCACCTGATTAAATCCACCAGAGTATAAACACCTTAATGTTGCCCTTGAATGGTGTTAAGAATATAAGGAGAAAATACCAGCTACAACTAAACTTGATTTAAAGCTGTTACACTCTTGGATTGGAGATTCAACACAATGTAGATATAGTGGGAAGAAAAAAAAATGCTGCCAGGGCATATTTATATTGTAATTAAATGCAAGTAGGGAAAAGCCTGCAGAAAGGCAGCTCCAGGCTAAATGCTGAGAAGGAGGAATTAGTGTTAATCTTTCTAAAAATAATAATATATCAATCAAAAAGGGAAGGAAAGAGACATTCCCACATCTTTGAGATAAAATAACAAATAATGAGGACAGAATGACTTAGGAAAAAAATAAGTGCATTCTATTCTCTTTGAGGAAAAGAAACTCATCACCAGTCACTGACACTAATAGATAAAAAAATAAGGATCAAACCATTTCTTCTTCCATGGCATATAATTAAGTTTATTGCTACAGGGAGTTCTGAATGACTTTTAAAGGATTTGATGAAAACTGAGAGGAGAGTTTCAGTCAATAAGCTTGGTGCACCAATGGGAAATCCTTCCTCTGTGCTTGAGAATAAAGGTATAAAACCCTTGTCAGAACAGAAAAGGGTGAAAATGCTATTTCAGGGTGCATTTACTACTCAATAATTGAAATCCATATTGTCCTATTAAGTTCAAGCTCCAACTTAACTAGAAAAATGTGTTCATCTATGCACCACTGAATTAAAACTCTTGTATCTGTTTGCCTGTTTCTAATTGTAAATTGGGCAAAACGGTGCTTCATAGGGCAACAATTTTTGAACTAATGTATCTCCAATGGGATAACTTACAAAATACATCCAAAATTTGGGATCCATCACTCCTGTGAGATTGAAATTTGGCCGAGTTGTGACTTTTTCAACATTGCCACATTCTTGCACTGCTATTGTCATGTGATTGTCATTTCCAATGCTCTCTATCAACTTTGCATAAGGAAGTCGGAAATCCCAGGCTGTCAGGCAAGTGAGTGGCTGTTGTCAGATGGAGGAAGGAATGAGGGTGTGCTGAAGGTGCCACACTATCAGGGAAGGTGCATGAGAGGTGCATACAGCAGTTTGGGATGGATGAAAAAAAGTGTAAGGGTTTGTGTGAAACACGAGTCAGGGATGTGGAGAAGATGTATGAGATGCACTGCACAAGTTTGGAAAGGTGTACAGGCATGTGCAAGAGGTATTTCACAGATCAAGAATGATGCATGGATGTTTGAAAGGTAGTGAGTGAAGTGCATGGGAAGTGCATGAGCTTTAAGTAGGAAAATAAGTCTGAAACAACGATCCAACAGATCATGGGTTATCTAGTTTACATAATGAGAACTAATTGTCAAAATAGCAGTGCTTGAATCTTCATTTCCTTGAATGTCTAAAAATCAAAATTGTAATTCAGAACCATAACAGCAGGTGAATCTCTTCTTCTTGTACATATATAGAACAATCTGTCCTTCCCCAACATGGTACTCTTGAGATTTGTTGAAGAACTCCTCTTATCCTCAAACAAGTAACAGTAACAGAGTTGGAAGGGACCTTAGAGGTTATCTAGTCCGACCCCCTGCTCACGCAGGTATCAGCTCTTTGAGATTATCCAGATCAGGAAACAGACTCCATGGAAGAGTAGAATTTAGCTTTATTGAGATAGGGAACAGAATCTTGCAAGTCTGATTCAGTCTCACCCTCTCTTTTTACTCTAGGAAGTCAGAAAGAAGTATCTTTCCAAAGACTAAATGAATACTTCAGTTCTTTTTATTTTTGTAACATCTTCTGAATAGTTCCCTCAGGGACATCTCCATGGCTTGCTATGAATGAAAATAATTGACCCACAGCAACTAGATGGCCATAGATTGCTTACACCTGATTAAAGAACTTACCATATATTGGGCTGCAGGTCTTTAACATATTTATATATAAAATTGCTCCAACAGATATGCCTCTGCAAATCTACAAAAATGCAAGTGAGGGAGATTATTTGCACTATCTCTTTCATTGAAGTGATATTGGTTGACGTGGCTGAGGAAAGGGACAGCAATTTATCTGACAATAGCAAATGTCCAATGGTAACCTAACTGGACAGGCTGCCTTTTGACATCTGTCAGGCCCTGTTCATAGCTGCCAGCCACTCTCCCCAAGTGGAGACCATACCAACTGTGCTTGAACACAAGGCTTCAAGAACTCTTCCACGGGGATGAAGGAAGACGGACCAAAGGTCAAGGATTGTGCATACTTCTGGGAGAGAGAATGCAAGGATGCAAGGACTGGCTTTGCACACAAAGCAGACAGTAAAGCTTTCGCATACCATTTAGAGCTGGGATCCAAGTTTCAAAACCTATACAGCTGCTTTGAGTGCATAACTTTTCTGCATTCAGGTTTCACAGAATGTAGAACTAAATGCCCAGAATTCCTTTTCTCATTATATATCTACGGTATGTGCATGCATCATCTGTATATATCTATATATCTATAAATATATATAACTTCTGTACCTCTGTACCAGGTAACTTACCTCTTATTGCTTTTCCTTTCTGTTTTACCAGTGTGAATGTGGCTTTCCTATTTCTTCAGATGGTTCTTTTGAACTGCTTTTTTATCCCTTGCCCTGTTCACTTCTTATCTTCCTTTGGCTTATGGCAGGGTTTTTTAAAATAGATTACATGACAACTTGATGGGATTCTGTTAGAAACTATGAACAACAACAATAGTTCACTCAGGCCAATTTTCTATTTCTAGGGTTTCCAGAAATCTTCCTCACACTTGCTCAAACTGGAATTCTTAGATGGGGGAAACAGATGTGATGGTGTCCCATGTGGCATACCTCTAATTATTATATTACCCATAAAGGACAGAATGCCATTTGTATTGTATCCCTCTTTAACTAGGCTGCTACAGCACCTTATGAGTATTAAAAATTGAATGGGTGTATCCTTTCCCTAAGTGTTCATTTCCTCTTAATCCTAAATCCTAAAAGATGGAATGGGCGTTAATGGAAAGAAGTTGTTATTTGCAATAGCAACTTTAATCACAAGATTCAAGAAGTCAGCTAAAGCAGATTAATGTGGGAAGGAATTGTCTTCACACAACAAAGATTTAGCGGCTATTTTCTAGAAGGTTGATGATTGTTTTCTGCAATTCTTTTCCTCTTCACAGACTCTACATTGTTATACAAGCTAGGCTTCTTTTCATTAAATACCAAATGTCAGATATTTGCAGCTTGCAAAAATTTATAAGGGATAAAGGATATTTGGACCAAATTGGCACTGCTGACATTCCTATATGTATACTAATATTTGCTATTTATTCTGAACAGGGAAGGTGCAGGGAAGAGAGCAATCTGAATTTTAGGTATAAAAATGTTACAATATAAATAGCCATGTGTTTCTGTGAATAATATACCTGCATGCATCATCACAATAACTAGGCTGCTCAGGAAGGTGACTAAGACAATAGCAGAAGGATGCAGGGAAGGATGTCAGAATTTCTACCCAAAATCTTAGGAACGTGGAACATTAATTTCTATATAATTTTTTTAAAAGATTTTTCTCGCTAAATCAAATGCCCCCATTTCTGTTTTGACAGTCAAGAATGAGACAGCCTTAAGCATTAACACAACTGTTAAAACAAAACAGTTTGACTTCCTTAGTTTCACTGACAAAGAAAAAAAAGGAAACGAAAGCTTAGGAGATTCACATACACAAAAAAATAATTTGAAACCACAGTGCCTCCTGACATAAGTCATTTAGAGTGAGGGGAAGGGGCATGAATTGGACATAAAACATGGTCAGGTAACTTTAATTATTTATCAACGTTATTTGTTGCCCATCTCAAGGTTCAAGGACTTTAACTAATGGGGATGAGGTCATCTGGATGCTCTACGAAATGATTGCAGTAAACAGTTGGCTTTGCACATTAAAAGATCTGGAAGCAGCTTAGATTGTAAGATGAATAGGGAAGGTGTGAAAATAATAGCCATATCTAAAGTTCCACTACGATTGCATACACTAAGGCAACTTATTGTTTTTTCTGTCAACCTTTGGTGTCAAGGCACTCAGGTCATTAAGCTATCCCAAAGCTATGCTTGGCTGTCAGATAATCTAGTACCATTGATCTAATAAACCTCAATTTAGCAGATTTGGGTACTAAATCTCATAGCATGCCCTGTCCTCTGCTGCTCTGTGTGTGCTAAATCCTGATTTCCATCCTTCACATCCTATTCATTATTTTATGCACATGTAAAATGTTGATATAAAATATATCATTTTTATAAACACAAAATATATAATTATGCATGTGTCTAGTATCCCATTTATTATTTTACATGGGCATAAATTCCACTGGAATTAAAGGGATATTCTATTTTAATAAAGACCATACCCCTCGCAATATTAGTCCATTAAAATAAGAATTACACTGTATTTAAATTGCTAGGTTACCTGGTTCCTTGGCTAAATGTGCTAGAGATTGTGCTTTAAATTTTGCATAGAGAATAGAATTGTTTCAGTTACAGGAGTTGGCTGTGCTATTTGCCTCTATGAATCTCAAGTCAATGACTTCTGAAAGTTCCTGGCCTGATTGCTTTAGGCTTATTGCAAGCACTCCTAATGAAAACAGGATCAGATTATGCCTGGAGTACAAACCAACCTTTCTTTGAACCTCCTGTTTGGGAATGTCTGTTCTGCCCTTTCCATCCTATACTTTATTACTGTTTGAATAATTGTTTCAGACGGTAATTGCTTAGCAGCAAATATCCATTTTTGAAGTGTATGCTTTAATTAGCTTTCTTTTTTCAAGAATGTAGGAGAGAAAAAGAAAGAAAGAAGCACATCCTCAAAATGAAACTTCCTGGTTTGAGTTGGAAGAACTCAAGTGCCATAACAGAAATTGCAGCATTAGCTGCAAAATGTGATGAAAAACTAACAATTAATTCCTGGATTTCCTCCAGCCAAATCTTCTGCAATTCTAACCTTTGGACTAAGCTGGATCCGAGGGCAATTTTTAGCTTAATTGGGGGAGGGGGTGGAGTACTGTAGAAAAGAAAACACATCCTTACGCAGGCAGATTAAAAGACAAAGAATCAATATTTCTCTCCCTCCCTGCTCCATAGTTTCTAGAAAGGAAGTGATGATGCTATCATTGTCATCTCTTGGTTTAAACATATTTTTAGCAGCTCTGATGCCACAGAATCTCCACAGATTTCCAATCCTGAGGAGAGGGATGTCAGCAGCATAATGTTGATGAATTGTATAGCTGCTGTATTGCACATGAAATATTAGCTTGGATGAGACAAACTCCTTATCTGGGACCTCAAGAAAATACAGTTGCTGGCATGGAAACAAAACAAAACACCTTGAAAACTGAGGGTATGAGGACTGCAGAAGAATCAGGAGTCAGAGACCTAACAAGCTAGTGAAGTTTACACAGCTATCATAATTCTTACTTTGTCACGGAGACTTTGCTCAAGCAGTTCAGTACTTAACATTCAAAAGCTCCTGGGAAACCTATCAGGGAAACAAAAGTAGGAACTAATAAAGAACTAAAGCACAACATATGTTTTCTAAATAACTAATTCAGCTTTTCAGTAGAAACAAACACTATGAATTGTTCTTGCTGTAAATGAATTAATCTAAATCTTGAGGATGAGAAACAGTTCTCTCCTCCCTTTTCTTATTTGTGCATAACTTGTACATTTAGCTGTTGGCCAGTTCATTTTGTGTAAAGCCCTTTGCTGTCATCATAGTTCATAGTGTTGCAGAGGCTTGTCAAAGTGATGCTGCTTGGCCACAGTAAAACTATTTTCAAGAACCAAAAGTTTCCCTTCTCGCTTCCTCCACACTTGCCTCCTTCTGTCAGGAGAGGCTATCTATGAACATCTGATTTTTGCCTTGGATAGCAGAAGGCCTGATTAGCAAAGGAAGAGGGCACCAAAGGTAGAATTCTCATTCTTTCTCTCATTTATTCAAACACAACATACTGGTACTTCAAAACTTAAAGCATTGGAATTGTTAGAAAAATAATTGTGGGTTCCAAATTGGGGTTATGCAAGAACAAATCAAAATAAAATTCAGACATACTATGAGAGGAGGAGATTCATTTATTCCCCAAAACAAAAAGTTTGTTCCTGGGTGTAGGCTACAGAGAAAATAGGGTTCAGAGACTTTGTTTTATAGGTGGGACTGATTCTTGGTGTGGGATTAAGGGGGGCATGGTTTGTGTAGTTGCTGGTTCTAGTGTATGACTGTCAAAGGTAATTGTCCTCCCTGTTTAGATGTGCAGATTGAGGTGCTCCTGCCCAGGGTTTTGATTGTGAGGTGCATGTGAAATCTGTAAAGGAAGATTGCCCCTAGGTGTAAATTATTATGAGGGGATCTGGCATCTTCCCTTATCCTGAGAGGATTCCTGCCTCCCTGATGGAGCCAGTGATTGCTAAAAAGGGGGGCAAATCAGAGGCCTTTTAACTTCCAATAGCAGGACCATAGGAATAAACCTTAGGTCATGGGTATGGGCACCAGGTATCCAGGACTGTTGGGGCAACATGCAAATAATGCTTACATTGTAAACTGCCCAGAGAGTGCTGTAAAGCACTATGGGGCATATACAAATCTAAATGCTATTTATTTCTGGTAGGTTAGACAACTAATTAAATTTTTTTTTGTTCTTCAGACTAAATAAATGTGTATTTTCCCTGTCAGTTTGCCAAGTTAATGCCACTTTTCTGCTGTTTCAATAAACCAAGTCACCAAAATTTATTCATCTGTTTAACCTCTTTGTACAGCTTTTCTTAGCATCAATGCACATTTGGCTTCATGACGGGGAGGGGGTGTGTGGCGAGACTGCTCTACTGATTCAAAGAACTTGTATTCTACAAATTGGGAATAGGAGAAATGTAGGATGAGGAGGGTAAACAAGTAATGGATGAGCAAACAAAGGCTTGCCAAGGATATTTTGCAACCTGAAATAAAGAAGTAAATACTAGAGATGCACCACCACACAATCCCAGGGAAAGGTAAAGTTGCTTGAAAAAGTTGTAAACTGGTCCAGGTGTCCTCTAAAGCATCTTTTTAGACTCAAATAGAAGCACTGCACACCTCAGAGGAAACCCACCCACTCTATTTCATACAGAGAAGTCGACTGGATTTTCAAATGAGTTTTATTTACAGATTGGCAACAGTTTGCAAGTTAAAGAAGTAAAGGACACTCTAAGTGTCACAACAAACTCTGTCTTCTTATCACTATTCACTGCCCCACCCCCTAGTACCTTCCAGGAGCCATGCTGGCTATACAGTTGGGGAAGCAGATGGGAAGCAGCAACATCTAGTGCCTATGGCTGCCACTATCACCACATTCCTTCTTCCTTCCTCCAGAGATTGTAGTTATTGCTGACCTGCATGCATGTTCTGGAATGCCTGCAATCTCCATTCTGTGCTGCAGATCAGTGCTTGTTTATTTTTTTTCCCCCAGAATGTGCCTTCTTCTCCCATGCGCTGTGTCCTCAGGAAGGACATTGGTCAGAGCTTCTGATACAATAGCCAATATAATTTAAAATTTAGATTTGTAATTCCAATGTCACATTTATATCTACATTTCATCTGCAAAACATACATAGGGTTGTCCTCCCAAAAAAAGAAGAGTAGGTGCAGAAGTTCTCTGGAACTGCCTCACTCACATTATTGCACCATGAGAAATATTTTTTTTAATTGGTACAGGTACCTCCAATTAAACCTCAATTAACAACCCCAATTGAGGCCAAATTTTATATTACTGAGAAATTTGTTAAATGAGTTTTACTCTATTTGATTACTTTTCTTGCCACATTCGTTAAGTGAATCACTGCAGTTGTTAAATTAGTAATATGGTTATTGAGTGAATCTGGTTTCCCCCTTGGCATTGCTTGTCAGAAGGTGATCACATGACCCCAAAAGGTGATCACATGACCCCAGGACATTGCAACCATCATAAATGTGAGTCAGTTGACAAGCATCCAAATATAAATCACATGATGCTGCAATGATCGTAAGTGTGAAAAATGATCATAAGTCTCTTTTTCCAGTGCTGTTCTAACTTCAAATAGTCACTAAGTAAATTGTGGTAAGTTGAGGACCACCTGTATATTGATTTACAAAGGTGGCAATTGACACAGAATTTCAGGATAATGGAGGCAGGCAGCTCATCTGATCTTGTGATAGCATACCCATCCTTCAAAACCAACACTGAGCTTCTTTCCTTTTACCCAATCCAATGGCTGACTCACATGAGCAGAACAGCAATCATACCAGTACAATATACCACACTTGAGCTGTATGTTCTCTCCAGATTCTAATATTTGATACTTCCCTCCAAAATAGTGGGGGAGGGGGGGGAGGGAAGAATCTAATCTAATATCTATTCAGAGTATTGGATAAGCTTTCAGTAACAAAGCTTAATTCCATGATGTGCGTGATTGGGATTTTCCTTCCCTTTTCCTGATTTGGGAAATATTACTTTTCCTTTTTGAATGTGTTGATATATTTGTGGCTTGTACTAATGTTTTCATTTTCCTGCTTTTAAGAAGTGGGAAACCCTGCCATAGAAGTTTAGCAATTGAAATTCAGCTATGAAATAGGAAAAACCTTCAGGGAGAGAAAGAAAAAGACTTTTTAATAAGCAGTAGTCTCCTGCAGCTGTTTTGTAACAGGCATTGTCACATCCCCAATGTCAAAAATACAGCTAAGTCCTGAAGAAGACAAACCACCCCAAGTCAAGCCTTCAGCAGCCCCTTTTTTGCTATCCCAGTCAGCTTGAGTGAGCAGTCCTGCCATTAACTGATAGCTCATATTCTGAAAATGACACTCCCATGCCTTTGTGGCTCCAAAAAGGGCCACAGGCTTTTAAAGTTTTGCAACAGTAGCAGACATGGTCAAAGAAACAAAGGATTTCATGTCTTTGGCAGAATTTTTAATTCAGATCCACACTGTTCAATTATCAACAGCACAGACCACCCCATCCCCCATTTCTCAAGTGCAGGAACAGGCAAAATTGTCCTCAATTTATTCTCAGCTCACGGCAAATTTATTTTATTTATTTAAATTTGTATACCACCCTTCTCCCGAAGGACTCAGGGCAGTTAACAGCCAAGATTAAAATACATACAATATAAACGTTAAAATAATTTAAAATGCAATCTTGCCTGTGTTTTGAAACTGTCTTTCATCCTGAGCCATCTTAAGTCTTTCCATAAGCTTGATCCATTGCATCTCATTCAAATCTAGCAACATTCCAATTCTGGCTAGAACAACTGGAATCCATCCCCAGTATCTGGTCATTATAACTTACAGTGATTTCATACTGGTTTACAGGAATGTTATTTTCCCAGATAGTCAGCAGTTTCCATTTTTCCTTTTCCAGTTCATCCATAAAGACCTTGGAGTTTGGTAGTCTTGTGGCCACTATTGTTTTCTCACTTATTCATTGCCATAGTTTCTATGGGCCCAGAATGAAACAATATGTTTCTTTTGCTTTGATCACTGAAGCAATAATGATACAATAAAAGAAAGAGGAAAAAATCTGTGCTAGAGTCAAAGAAAAAGAATGTAGGAAGGGCTGGTGGTGAAGGAATCCATATGTTGCAAACATATGGAAAAGGAAATGGAACTACTGAGGAGGAAACAATACCGAAGAGAGAAAGCAGACAGCGATAAATCTATTACTTGCCTACATAAGGTTCATTCAGTAAAGTATGACTTCCCTGCATTGAGGAAAAAGTCAAGATACAGGGAAATGACCAATTAGGCTTTATACTGGCCATAATTAATTTCCAAGATAGGTGGATGGTTAAGAAATACAATAAATAAATAATCAATTCAGCCTGAGAACCAGCCTAACTCTATTGTGAAACCAGTGTAATTCAACTGGAATTTGTTAAGTCAATTTTGGAAGCAGCATGGGAGTATCCGTACCAACTCTGTCACAATTCAGACCCTTGTGCTGTAGACTAGATTTTATCCAGATTCTGTTAGGTTAGACCAGATCAAGTGACACTTGCATCTTCTCTTTCTCATTTTCTTCATTGAGGTGTGGAAATGAAATGTAAACTTGAAGAAGCTTACATTTAGTGAAATGGTTAGTTAGTTTACTTTACTGTCATTGCATTTGGTACAACGAAATTAAATGCCATCTTCAGTATACATTATAACTATAAAAATAAAACACAAACACACATCCTTTGCATTCTATATAATTGAATTGAAAACCCCTGATATTGCATTAATATTGCATTCACCAAAGCAATGAACTTTGTGGTCTTCAAAGCAATTGTTCAAAGTTGCTAATCTGAGGAATTTCCATTACTCAGTATTACAGTAGCACTCAGTTGTACAAGCTAGCTTGATCAATGTTATGGAATTCTAAAATTCAGAAGGCAGAAAATTCCTCATCCTTCTCCTATCATAGTTTGTCTCAAGGGCAAAAGAATGTGTGATGTTATAAGAGCCTGAAAAAACAATGACTGAATTTCCTTTCTTTTTCGTCCTAATGCTATATGCAGCCATGAGACAATCTCAGTTCAAATGGTAGTTAGATCAATGGGAAATGTTTTTAATCTTCACCTTCACATCATATTCCTGATCCAAATCTCTTCTACTCAGAGCATCTCTGGCACAATAAGGGGAAACATATAGATATAGATGATTATCTTTTGGCTGCATCAAAGGAAAGCAGCAAAAGCAGCAGAAGTCTTTCTTTCTCTCTCCCAAATTCTGCCTCTGCAGCTTCCAAACCCCTGCCAGGGCAGCAGCTGCTCTGGGAGTGTGCTTTCCACTCTATGGTGACGGCTGGAACTGGATCATGCAGGGGAGCTGGCCCAGGCTGTGGCTTCTGTGCGGGTGCTGAGTGCTGGCAGCATTGGCTACAAGCTCAAGGACCTGATGCTCACCGGCTTTGCCCATATTGACGTGGTGAAGCCTGGGAGGTGTGCAAGCAGGGGGGTGGAGATAGGCACTCACACAGCTTGGTGCCTTTGGCCCTCACACATTCTACACACACACACCGCGGGAGGGGAGGGGCTTGATGGTGGCGTGTGGAGGGAGCCTCTTTGCCGGAATCCCAGCTATGAATGCATTGTCCACCTGAGGACTCCTATACCCCTGAAATGCCAAGCCTGCATTTCAGGGTTCAAAAGAAAATAAGACCCTGTCTTATTTTCAGGGAAACACGGTACCTCTAATCATTATACTATGATGTCAGAACTTGAAATATCCATTATGTACAGTACACTTATTTTATCCAAATTATATCCAAGTTCAGGGCTTTCTGTGACCAAAATAATAAATGTAAATGTTTAACAACATTTAGGATACTACTCTTAAATATATTTAATTAATGTATCTTTGTTCAAGCCATTGCACACTTAACTAGAATCACAAAATAAAAAAATATCTACAACTACAAAACTATTCTGTTATGTTCTTTATATTTTTATTGTTGTTCTCTGAAATAGTCAGGGTTACCATGGGTGGTTATATATGTCATTTAAATGAATAAATATTCCAAATCAGGATATCTATTAGTGCAGACACATTAAAATAACAAATCTTTTGGTATTAGTGAAACCAATTAAGCTAACTATGTCCAGCTGAAACGATTTATGTCACAAAAATTGATAGAAATATGTATGAAATGCTTGGCTGACATTAGCTGAACTGCTTCAATTGTAGAGAGGCCAAAATTTTTTACTTGACAATAATTCTGTATCAAATATGTAAGAGAACTAGAGAAATATTACACTGCCAACATGAATCAGATGTTATTATCTTCATCCTAATGTTCATTTTAGAAATCCCTTTTCTATTGAAAAAAACATCAGTTGAAAAAATACGGTAGTTCTCAAAACTTTTTTCATGTCACTGATATTTTTACCTACAATTATCAGAAAACTACCAGAATTCCTGGGTATAATATATGGTGTTATATAGGAGTTTAGTTTTAACAAATGTTTCTCACTGCTTGAAGCTGTAGAACCAGTCCTAAAGCAGGGATAACAATTGGATTTGGTGTGACTGCAGGACATAAAACTTCATTCTTCATGATGAATTTATTCTGTATGACTCAAAACTTTAAACTTTCTGATACAGTCTAAAATTTAACCTAAAATTGTATAACATACTTTTTTTTTTTTGGCCTGCATGTACATGTAGATATAGGTTGATAATGAGGTATAGCACTTTCACAGAATAGTTGACAGAGGTCAGTCACTTCCTCTTCCATTCCTTCAATCTGAGGGAAGCAGAGAACAAGAAGTTTTGACACCACATATGGTTCTGTGGGAAATGTTGGCTAGGAATAACTACTGAGAGATGTTGCTGGAGAAAAAGACAGCCCTTGATTCGGCCTGGCAAACTTGCAGTTGCCTCTGCTTCTCCCTTTCTCTGCACTGTGCTGTATTTGAACAAAATCTCTCTCTGGCTTTCTCTTAATTTTGTCCTTTATTTCTGTTCCTCCATTTCTGTGTCATTTATGAGCAGTACTGGAATTTATAATCCAAGGCACAAAAATGTCTGCTTCCTTTCTGTTTTGCAAGATAGTTGATATTTAATAAGGTTTGACAGGCTGTTTTTTTTTTAACCAAACAATTCTCTGGACTCAGAGAATGGATGACTAGAGGCTAGTCTGTGGAAGAGCAAAAGAAGGACAGCTGACCAACCACATCTTTGCACAGGAATTTGTCTACTAATGAGAGCTCTTTATTTCAGAATGGGATAGCAGAAAAACATCAGACATTGGTAATTCCTTGTTCTTTGTTGAGTTCAAAAGGCATGAATGCCATTGAGTTTATTAGATGAAGGCAATCCTATTAACCATTTCAGCAGCCTTGCAGTAACTATAACTGTTATTCCTTTCATTGCCCTAGTTATTTCTGCTCTGGAGAACTCTGGGGATATATTATCTCGAGCTTCTTATGTCTATGCAAATCAGTAATAATTATATTATTATAACATGTATGTAATGAATGCCGTCTTCAGAATCCTTATTCTTCACAATTTTTACAATGATCCTATAATCCAAGGGAAGATCTGAATCAGCAATAACATTCTGTATCTTTCTATATCATAGGATAATTAATTTGCTATACCAGTTTGTAATAAGCTCAAAACTGATCTATCCAATTGGGCTATAATACATGCTGTCAAACTTTATCTAGTAATGTCTGAATTGCTTAATATGATCCTTTTACTGATCTTGGAGAAAAGCATGATTAACTGATCTCTATGCTACTCAATTAATGCAGAAGTTTTTTAAAATATTAATTCATAATTTAATGTCTAGTTCTGAAAGTAGGGAGTCTTAAAAAGAATGCTTGGGCCCAGTTCTGAATTTCTATCTTTGAGCCAAAATCTATTTTTTTTATCCTCAAAAGGTACACACTCTATGTGAATTGCAACTTTTTAGTATCATTTATACTTAAATTAAGTTTACTTTATTGTCATTGCATCTCATACAACAAAATTAAATGCCATCTTCAGCGTACATTAGAACTATAGTAATAAAACACAAACACATATCCTTCATATTCTATACAATTGAATTAAAAACCCGATATTGCATTATACAGTAGAATTCAACACGGTTACTGCCCTGGGATAGAAACTGTTTTTCAACCTATTTGTCCTTGTTTTTAATGTCCTGTACCGTCTGCCAGACAGTAAATGTTCAAAAAATGGTGCCCAAGATGTGATGGATCTTTAAGAATATTTTGAACTTTCTTAAGGCGGTGGGAGCTATAAAGCTCTTCCAAAGAGAGAGGGTAACCAATGATCATCTGGGTAATGTTAACCCTCTGGAGTGCTGTCCTATCTGCCACTGTGCAATTGGTAAACCATACACAGGTGCAGTAAGTTAAAATACTTTCTATGGTGCAGGGGTAGGTCACCAGCAGTTTTTCATTCAGTGGTTGTTTCCTGAAAAGTCTCAGGTAGTATAATCTCTGCTGGGCCCTTTTGACCAATGCTGCAGTGTGAGTGCCCCAGGTCAGGTCCTTTTATGATAACACCCAGAAACTTAAAATGGCCACTTGCTCCACTTGGTCTCCATTGATAAACAAGGGCTGGATGTCTGAACTATTCCTTCTATAGTCCATTATAGCTCCATAAGCTCCTTGGTCTTATTGATTTTAAGGACCAAGTTATTATCTCCATACCACAAAAGCAACTGCTCCACCTCATCTCAATTGGCAGACTCATCTTCCACCCCCCATCCCCACCGCCACCCCCTGGAGATGAGTCCCACCACTCTCATTTTTATGTAGAAAAAAGATGCACAGTTGTTAGGGAGGGGGGTCCTTGGTGCTCTCTGAGCTTGGTTATTTTCTTGTAGACGTTTTATTATCCAAGCTAGGTAACATCATCATTGCTAGTCCTGATGTATCAATTTTGGGTAATGAAACAGGAAAACAACAGAGAGCATCCAGCATCCCTCATTTAAAACTTGAACTATGGATATACTCCTTTATTATCTAATTAGTTATTAATTCTTAGTTAATCAAGCAAAAGTGCTCAAGGCAAATAACTTTTCATTACACTTTTGCAAATGCTGAGTGCTTGAATATTGCTAAATGACATGTCACTAAGTTACAGGCTGAAAGACAGAGTAAAGCGATATTAAAACCTAATATTTGGGTCTCAGAATCTGGCACTTATGTAACATAATGTAACAGTAGTAACACCTGTTTTTCATGCAAATAAACTGGGGTGGAATCCTAGGTGATCTTTTGAACCCATCAGTCAAAAGATGCTGCATATTCTGCAATTTAAAAAAGTTATTTATTAGTTCAATTTATATGCCGCCCTTCTGTGGAGACTCAGAGCAGCTTACAATGCGTTAAGCAATAACCTTTATACTTTTGTATATACCTGCTTAGTAGGGCTTTCGCCCCACCGTCAAAGTAGTGTCCTTTTTTATACAAAGTCAGCTTGTTGCCCCCACAATCCGGGTCCTCATTTTACCTACCTCGAAAGGATGGAAGGCTTAATTGCCTTAAACAGAATGGATTTATCAGTCTTTAAAAATCCCTTCCACTAAATGACAAATACAATTCACTGTTGTATGTTCAATTTTACCAGAGAGAGGGTTGTAGTAGAAGAAACGTGATCTGAGGTCCACTTGTTGTATAGCAGACATATGGCTGAGAACAATCTTTCAGAGAATATCAGTAATACAGCTCTATTTTACTTGTTTGCTGGAATGAAAACAATGTGGCTGCAAGGTCGATGGCGTGGGAGCATAGGGTAGGAACAGCTGATTATTTTTGTAAAATACCTTACGATCTCCAACCTACGTGAAACGGTTCTGATTGTAAAACGTGAAAGCAGCTATGCGAAAACGCTTCTGGCTGTAAAAAGAAATGATATAGAAAGCATTAATTTCGTCTGTTCTCAAATCCGTACCTTCGAGGAAAAGATAAAAACCTCAGTTCCTCCTACTTAAGAGAATCAACTCGGAAGTTCAAAAATATTTACTTTTGGGTTACTTTTTGGGGCGTCTGTCCTGCGGAGAAACGACTAATTTCTACGCCGGACTCGCATCTTTCCTCAAAACGATCCTACCCAGAATGCATAGCGCAATTCAGTTGGAGCTAACTGACCAATTAGAAGAAATGTGAAGCTCGTTTGAAAGCCAGCCGACCAATCGGAAGTGAATGAAGAGGCGGTGACAGGCGATTTGAACTTTTACAACGAGACTGATGGCAGACGCTAGTCTCAGAGTTCGTTGGACTTTGGGAATGATCCGTTCTGGGTTTTTCCCTTTCCAACAGCCGCAAGAGCCAGTGAAGTAGTTCGGCCTAGAATTCGGTTGCCATTTCCAGATCTCGTCGGCGGCCGAAAC
This sequence comes from Coluber constrictor foxii, assembly GCA_038048745.1. Taxonomy (NCBI): domain Eukaryota; kingdom Metazoa; phylum Chordata; class Lepidosauria; order Squamata; family Colubridae; genus Coluber; species Coluber constrictor. Next base: position 82,833,239 of record CM075961.1, read on the forward strand.
AGTTGGCGGATTGCCTGCTGCACACAGTACTCGGTTCTTGTTGAGATCCCGAGTCGGTACCGAAACTAGCTGTAGTCTTATGGGGAAATCGGGGCAGACAGACTTGAAGAAGTAATTTAGGAGTAGCCCTGGTTAATATTAATGTTATAATTAATAATCGAACACGTTTCAAGTGCTCAAAATCTGTCATGTCTACTTATGAAATAAAGGGATTGTATTCCTTTTTTTAAGTAAGGGACTCGGTGGCTCAGTGGCTAAGACGCTTGTCGATCAGAAGGTCGGCAGTTCCCTAGCGCCGCCTAACGGGTTGAGCTCTTCGGCTTAGAAACGGAGCCCCTAAAAGCCGGAAAACGACATGTGCGAGGGAACCTTTTTACCACGCTTTTTACCTTCACTGTTCTGGATGGTCATAGAGAAAAACTGTCTCTGGGATCGCTAGTAGGTCGAAAACGACTGATCACACATAGTCAAATGCTATGTATTCTTGGTCGGTTTGCTAACTCTCCACTGTTAACAAAAATCTGACTACTGTATACTCATTTTTCATTTTGCTTTTTTTCTGGGCCTCTTGTTTTTTAAAAAAAAATGTTACAAGCCAGTTAGGAAATTATCTTGGGGCAGCATCACACTTTTTTTTTTGTATTTATATCACTTGATGCTGAAGCACACTGGATGAAAAAGAAATATGGCATCTCTACATTTTTTTTTCTTAGTAGCTTGTTTAAAAAAATGTTGGAATTATAATTTTGCATTGCATGGTGCTATTTTCCTAAATTTTTGTTTCTGATCTAATTCCAGTCTGTCCCTTAAGTTAAAATTGGGCAAGGTGATGGGAATTAGGATCACTAGGAAATAGCTTGATGTTCATGACGTGAATCTTAAGGTGAATGTGAAGAAGCTCCTTACTACAAAGCCATCAGAAGTGATTGCTCTTTTCAGAGAAGACAGGTCTTATTAAAACCCACATTTATAGTCTTGCAACAAATGAATGCATTGATTAGCCAGTACAATCAATCAATGAATGTCTTTTGCCCTTAATCCCTTGTGGCTGAGCTGAGTTGTAAATTTGTTGCCTTAGCAGCATTAAAGCAAGCAAATTTATTGTCCTTTCTCTTGGGCATTGAACTTCAAGAAGGTTGTTGAGACTTTGGAAAGAATGTTGAGAAAAGCTATGTGGATATTATTTACTCTTTCTGTATTTTGAAATGGAATTGCACTCAATCCTGAATAAATAGACAGCAGGCATCTATCTATCTATCTATCTATCTATCTATCTATCTATCTATCTATCTATCTATCTATCTACCTACCTACCTACCTACCTACCTACCTACCTGTATAGATTTGTGCTGAACTGTACTAGGGTTTTAATTTACCACAGTTTTAACTGTGTCCAGTTGTAGAGACCTTTCAAAAATGCTTCACAGTTTCTCAGGTTTAAGAAAGATATGAATCTGATACTGCACATATCAACATGTTCCCATCTTGTCCCTGACACAGCATTCTCTAATAATGGTGTTCATACCACCTGCTGAAGAAGGCAATGTAACAGTAGTGATCCGAGTGCAGCCAGAGATTCCATGAGAGCAAGTAGGAAACCAGCAAAGAACAGTGAAAGTGAACAATGACAGCATGCTAGTGTTTGATCCTGAAAAATCAAGCCTGCTGGGCTTCCAAATTCATGAGTCTGTCTCCCAGAAGAAAGACAAGAATATGAAGTTTATTTTTGATTGGGTGTTTGGAGAAATGGCTACCCAAGCGGAAGTCTTTGAGAACACAACTAAAGAGATGCTGAATGGCATGCTGAATGGCCACAATTGCTCTGGTAAGGAATCTATTTTCCTGGCCTCATAGTATAACCGCAGCACAGCAAAAAAACAGCATGTTGCCTAACATAAAAAATAGAAGAAAAAAGAAATAACTTTCTGCTAACACTCATTGAACTAAATTTTAAGTTTCCATCAATCATATCAGATTGTGTCAGTCTTTGGCCTTGTTACCTGTAAATGATGGGGATTTTAATCTAACATAGGCAAGATATAAATTAGTAAAAATGCAATGTCAGTTGGTTTCAGTTTAATATTGAAAATATAGCCAATTCTATTTCCAGCCTCTTCTCAATACTGAGCAAAGGTAATTTTTCTAATATTTGTAATTAACTCCTTGCACTTTAGAAGAGAATATTTGTACCTTAGGGTTGAACTTGGAGTCTTTGGTGTTTTCTGAGCTTGATGGTTTTCTTGCAGATAACTAGATAACATCAGTGCTAGAAGGTAATAGGGTTTGCTCTTATTTTAGTGGCTTGCCCTGTCAGTGTTAATGGGAGTGTTCTTGGTGATTCCTTGACTAGACTGTTGTTATTGTTAGCTTGTTTGTCTGTGTTAATAATTGCTTGATTGGATTATTGTTTGCTTGATTGTCTGGTATTAATTTGGGTGTTAATCTCTGCTCATATGGGTATTGATTGCTGGTGAGGAGGTGTTTTGGTCTTTTTGTTTCCTTTTGGTCTTTTTGATTGTTTCTTTTGAGTGGTATATAGATGTTGTTTATCTCTATGTGCTTGTTGATAACTGATTTGTCCAAGTGCCAGGTCTCCAGGAATTATTGGCATTTTTGAACTTGGCTTGATCTAGGATACTCAGTTTCTCAGTTGAAACTATTGTTGAGTCTGTTGTTGTGATATTAAGGAGTTTTCATCATGTCTTCTGACTGCTGCTGTAGTTGGTGGTCATGGATGTACTCTGTTAGTCTTCTGCCTATTAGTTCTACTTAACTAATGGCTGTTACAGTCTTTATACAGTAGAGTATAAATGACTCCTGTTTTTTCTTCTGGGGCTGCTGGGTCTTTTGGTTTACTTAGGATGTTTTAGAGGATTACTTTTACATCATCGGAAGAGGTGCTAGCCAAAAGGTCATAGGCACAATGATACATTATTTTTTCCATTTCCAGGAAGATGCTGAGAATGTGTGCATTTGCTACAGGATGCAGCAAATGTTTCCTTAGGAATAAGAAGATACAACTGCTGAAAAGAAATAATTTAAAAACATAGTTACAACCCACTGCCCATTTATGTAAGAATAATTAATTTTAGGTGTCATACCTCATGGCTCTTTCTTGTTTTGGTTCTTAAAGTTGAATATTTCTACTCTTGAAAGTTTGTTTAGCAATAAAACCTCAGTGATTGCTATGGGTTGAAAACTACTTGATAGTACGTATTCAGAATATGAAATCAAGATTCTTGGTGTTTGAGTTTGTAGAGGAAACCTAATTAAGTTGGATGAAAAAGTTTGCTGAAAATAGATTGAAGGGAAGAAAGAGGGATGCATGTGTACTCTTTCAGGTATTTTGGTCTCAGGGTTTGGGTAGTTTTAAGCCTCTTTTGATTCTGAAACATCTTTTTTTTTTTTAATTTGATTTATATGCCGCCCTTCTCCGGAGACTCAGGGCGGCTTACAGTGCGTTAAGCAATAGCCTTCATACTTTTGTATATTTATATTTATACAAAGTCAGCTTATTGCCCCCAACAAACTGGGTCCTCAATTTACCCACCTTATAAAGGATGGAAGGCTGAGTCGACCTTGAGCCTGCCTGGGATTGAATTCACAAGTAATTGCAGCAGCTGGATCGAGAAATTTCTCTGAATGTTTGTCTTCCTTCTTTTCCAGAATTTGCATATGATGCAACAGGAGCTGGTAAAACATATACCATGCTGGGATCAGAGAAGGAACCTGGTATCATGTACCTCACCATGAAGTAGCTGTATAAGAAAATAGAGGTTAAAAAGGAAGAGAAATTCTGTGAAGTGTTCATCTCCTATCAAGAGGTATTGTTCATCTCTAGCAACTTCTTCCAGAGAAATTTTGTTACATTTTCTGTCTTAGTAAAATGGAAGTGTTCATGCCTTCTACGAACTGATATTCTAGTTTAACAAGTCTAAATACACACCAGAGGCATATATGTGCATATAATTAATGATTCAATGTGCATTTTATTCAAAAGTGTTGCTTTTACTGGGATAATGGTCAATGGTTAGATGAATATTGCATACAGCATTATATCTGAGATGCTTGTAGAAATAGTGGCAGTGTTGGAAATATCAAGGGTGCACAATTATTTATTTTATTTGTATTTGGACTAGAGGATAGGGTGTTAGAATAGCATGCTGGCCTCTCTCTCTCTCTCTCTCTCTCTCTCTCTCATCTATCTATCTATCTATCTATCTATCTATCTATCTATCTATCTATCTATCTATCTATCTATCTATCTATCTATCTATCATCTATCTATCTATATTATTAAATTTGTATACCACCCTTCTCCTGACAGACTCAGGGCGGTGAACAGCCAAAAAATTAAAATACATGCAATATGAAAGTTAAAATAATTTAAATCATAATTAAATCAATTTTGGCTTCCCCAAAATTTAAAACCCCTCACTAAAAGTAACCCATTAAAATCTTTTTAAACCAGTCCAGCTTGCTGAAATAGAAAAGTCTTCAGGGCCTTGTAGAAAGTACGGAGGTCTGGGATCAATCATATTCCTGGGAGTAGCTCGTTCCAGAGGGTGGGTGCCCCCACAGAGAAAGCTCTCCCCCTGGGGGTCGCCAGTCGACATTGCCTGACTGACGGCACCCTGAGGAGACCCTCTCTGTAAGAGCGTATTAGCCGATGGGAGGTTATCGGTGACAGAAGGTGGTCTCGTAAGTACTCAGACCCTAAGCCATGGAGCGTTTTAAAGATGAGAACCAAAATTAAGTGTACCCGGAAGACCACTGGGAGCCAATGCAGCTCGCACAGGAGAGGTGTCACATGGGAGCGCCAAGTCGCTCCCATAATCACCCGCGCAGCCGCATTCTGGACCAGTTGGAGCCTCCGGGTGGTCCTCAAGGGGAGCTCCATGTAGAGACTATTATAGTAGTCCAGGCGAGAAGTGACTAAGGCATGAGTGACCGTGCATAAGGAGTCCCGATCCAAAAGGGACACAACTGGCGTATCAGGCAGACCTGATAGAAAGCCCCCCTGGCCACGGCCGTCATATGCTCTTCTAAAAACAGCCGTGTGTCCAGGAGGACGCTCAAGTTACGAGTTGTCTCCGTGGGGGCCAAAGACTTGCCCTCAATAGCCAGCGAAGGCACCAACTGGCTATATCAGGACACCGGCAGCCACAGCCACTCAGTCTTGGAAGGGTTGAGTCGGAGCCTGTTCCTTCCCATCCAGATCCGTATGGCCTCCAGACAGTGGGACATCACTTCAAGGGCATCATTGGAGTGGTTCAGGATGTACAGCTGAGTGTCATCCACGTACAGATGACACTGCACTCCAAAACCACAGATGATCTCACCCAGCGGCTTCACATAAATGAACAGGAGAGGCAGGAACGGCAACAGGAGCGGCAAGAGGACCAACCCTTGCAGCACCCCACAAACAAGGCACCTCGAGGTCGACCTCTGCCCCCCTGCCAACACGGACTGCGACAGGTCGGAGAGATAGGAGGAGAACCACCACAACACGGTGCCTCCCACCCCCAATCCCTCCAGCCGGTGCAGCATGATACCATGGTCGATGGTATCAAAAGTCGCTGAGAGGTCTAATAGGACCAGAACAGAGGAGCAACCCCTGTTATATATAGGAAATATATATATATATATATATATATATATATATATATATATATATATATATATATATATATATATATATATTTCCTGATTATGCTGCCAATTTGCAGAATCAGTTTTTTTCCTTATGACTTCATGCAATATAATAATGTGCATAATGTCAGGACCGTGAAAATATTTCAGTGGTCATTTCTGCCATTTAATTGTTACATCTTTAGGAGAGTTATCAGAATCATTTATTTAAAATTATTTAATTGTATGTATTTGGAGTGATAAAACCTTTTATTTAACTTTTTATATACCTACAAACCATACTTAAGAAGATAAAAACATATTTTCTATGGTATAAATCTATCACAGGATAACATTAAAAGACCGTATGTTTATATAAAATGATTTACTCCACCTTGCGCAATAAAAGTGAGAGTAGCTGCCTGGTTATCTGGTGATCCCTTTCTACCCATCTAATCAAATTATTGATTTGATTAATTAAGCAACTCTACTAGTTTCAGTTTTTGTGCTGTTCTATACTAAATGTAATTAACTTTGACAAGTATATAGATTTTTGTAGAGATTGCTCAAGGAAGAGGGAGGTGACGGTTTAAAAACAGGCCCTTTTTGTTTGTTTGTGCTCTTAATTCAGAGTCTGACATGTTTTTGCATCTCTGCACAGTTATAGCTACAATCCTAAGCAAATCGGTCAGTAAATCCAATTGAAAGATTGCATTTTATATACATGCTAAAATTGGAAGCAGTCATTTTCTATCAAAGCCTATTAGAGTTCATCGCCTATTTAAAGGAAAAGATTGAAAAACTAAAAATAAATTTGGCTGCCAAGCTAATAGACAAAATATAGAATAGAATTCCCTTGTATAGGATGCCCATTGGAAATACTCAATTCTGGGTTTGCAATGTCAATATATAAACAGAAACTTGTTAGAATATAGTCATTTGGGGATGCTGTACTTTTTCCTCAATAAATAATCAGCTTTAGATTTTTAAGTGCCTGCCTGCATTTTCCTCATTGGTCATATCAACTATCTAGATTCCCCAAACACTAATCATTTATTTTATTTTTCATGGGTTTAAGAAGCACAATTGGTTGAAAGAGTAATTTCCAAGTTTCTAGTTCCTTGGATTTGGAAAAGATTATGCCCTTGGCTTCTGCTAAAAATTTGAACTTTGAAACATCCAAAGCAGTCAGTTTTTGTCTTAAAGTAGAATGATGCATAACTTTTGCTTCTAGGTATATAATGAGCAGATTTATGATATTTTGGAATCAAAGAGTCCACTGGCTATTTGGGAAAATCCAGAGAAAGCTGGCTTAGTGCAAGGTCTTTCAGTTCATAAGGTGAGTGTGATATTTGCACTGTATGAACTTCAAGGATGACATGCATTTCATGAGTGAATAGTCATCCTCAATTATTCATATAATGTTGATATAGTTTTAGGCCTATATAAATTGCTATACAGACCACAGTGATTTGATGCTTGCTCAGAGAGCTTTATTCCACATTGTAGTTAAGTAATGGTCATGAAAAAAGGGCCAGACAGAATCAGATGGAAATAAAGAAGCAGCTAACCAAAGCTGAAGGGAGGAGGGAAACAAGCAAAAGTTTGAAGAAGGGGTTTGTGAATAGGAATGGGCAGAGAAAAGAGAAGGAGCTAGGGTGAACTTAATATTAATTTCCACATGGCTGACCAGAGAGAGTCAGCCAGAAAGTGTTGCTGTAGTTTTTTACTGTGCTTCTTACATGTGAAATTTGGTGCCGGGCAATAAAGTCAATAGTCCAGTTGCTGCAGATTTGATTTTTCTTCAGCTCTTATTGACTAAGCTGTTAGATCTCCCTACAAATAAGATTTTGATGCTCCTTAGACTTTATTCTTCCAAATGACAAGTTGCAGCAGCAAAATGTAATCAGAACTACTTTGAACACAGCAAAATGTAATCAGAACTACTTTGAATATTTGTCATATATTGGTCATGTAAGTCCAAAAAGATCTGTATATATCTTTCTGTGGAGGTAACTATTTAGGAAGCCTCTTTGTAGAGAGTGTAGCTGCAAAGAGTGTCTTGCCAAATCTTCCTTCCCCTTCATCCCTTTAGCCAAAACCTGCTATGCAGTTTCTAGAGATGCTGAAGCAAGGAAATCTGAACTGTACACAGCACCCAACAGACATTGATGCCACTTCTTCACAATCTCATGCAATCTTCCAGGTAAGTATAGTAGGATTCATCAGAAATGCTTAATAGCTTCTTATGAGACATTGTAATTAGGGAAAATTCCTCATTAATATCATTAATCCATCAATCACATTTTCTCCTTCAAGAACATCATTACAATAAGATCTTCTGCCAGCATGTGAATTCTTGGAGGAATCAGACTGGCTATTATTGGAAGTAGAGTGCTGGATAAGATGGATTCTTAATCATGTAGTTCTACTGCCTTCTTTTTCTATTGAAAGGGAGGAGGAGATTTTTTTATGTATACCCTTTACTTATTTTATGGCACTCAGTATTTGATTAGGCAAAGGTAGGATAGTGAATATCTACTTTCCTTTCAGCTAATGACAAAGGTAATTACATTGATTGGTTGTGCTTGAAAATGATGGAGCACCTCTGAATTTTTTATAGTGTCTTGCCTTTCTGCTGAAGCAGAGGCACATAGTTTTTAGAAATTGAGACTTGGGTGATCCACTTCCTCTTTCCAAAAAGGTTAGCTTTAAAGTACAGAAATATGAGAAATACTTGTCATCTACCTAATGTTTTTCTGTGAGAGTCTGATATATTGGAATGGCCCCTGAATGGAAATACCAAACCTAGAAAAAACCATAAAATCCATAGTCAGGCAGTACTTTTATTACTAGCAATAAGCACGTCCATTACATAGAGAACAGTTTTTCAAGTTCTGCAGAACTGAATGGTACAAAATATATAAGAGTGATGCAAAGAGGAAAGACAAATCAGAACAAAAATTCTGCCTAGGCAGCCAGTTCAGCCGAATCAACCCTGGCAATCAATGGGGTGACAGATCGCCCCTCACATTTATAGAAGGAAAGAGGAAAGACAAATCAGAACAAAAATGAGAAAGATGTTATAGCAATGCATTTGAATATGATTCAGTCCAATTTAGAATTAACAGATTTCTCTTGAGACTTGTCTGCTCTTTAGACAACCTCTGCTAGATGTGGTATCTATACCGAACTCTGGTATCTATACCGAACTCTGCCATTTTTTGCAGATCTGCATGAAGCAGCAAAACCTTGTGATGAGCATGCATCAGGATCAACTAGTGACAAAAAATGAGCCTGGTTGATTTGGCTGGCTCTGAACGTGCCTCTGCTGCCAACACCAAAAGAGAACAACTTCATGAGGGTGCCAACATCAATCAATCTGTACTGGCTCTCATCAATGTTATTAATGTCCTGCCAGATGCCAAAGTAAATTATCTCTTATTCCTCATCTACTGCTATTTTGTCTTGACATCATTTATAGTATAGGGACTCATTTGCTCTTTATTTTTAATTCTAAATTTACACATAATTATTCTCTCTCAAATCAAATCAAACCTTTATTATGGCCTCATAAAACCAAGTATAAGATGGAGAAGAATGGAATAGTGGAACAATGGATATTTGATCACAACATTACAGCCATCATCTTGACTTTTTAACCATGCACTGCAATCACGTTTGACAGCAAGATACATTGAAAAAGCAGCTCTGCTTGCTGTATTTCCTCCATACAGATATCCTTCCAATGTTTCCATTATTAGATTCATATTCCTCTGAATATACGAATAAATGTGCAACCACTATATTATTTGAGGAATGTATGTGATCTACTTTTATGAAATAATGTTACTAAACTAACATCTGTAATCCTTGATAGTTTCTTGTCTTATAAATTGATAAAGATAGGGCAAAAATCTTAAGCTTCAACTCTGGGAAGGAATTTTTCTCCTCCAGAATGACAGATGATACTGTAATACTATAACAACATATACACAGTTTAGTGTAGTGGTTAAAATGCTCTCCTAGAAACAAGGAGATTCTGAGTTCTAATCCTGGCTTAGGCATGAAAGCTGAGTTGGTGACTCTGGGCCTATCACTCTTTCTCAGTCCAACTCACCTCACAGGATTGTTGCGAGGAAAACACAAAAAAGGAGTACTATGTTTGTTCACCACCAATAATAAAGGCAGGATTAAAATCTAATAAATAAATAATCTTCTAAAATAAACAGCACAGCGTATATTTTAGATATATAATTCATGTACTCATTGGCTTTAGACACAATAGTAATACCTGGAGGAATAGTGTTTGTAATGGCAAAAGAATTACAGTATATGAAACAGTTGTTTCCTTATAGAATCTCTAAATCCTCCATTAATTTTGTTGAGTCAAAAAATCCACATTCCATACTAGGACAGCAAGCTAACGTGCCTCCTAAGAGATTCTATTGGTGGAAAACTGTTGGACCCTCATGATTGCAGCTATTAGCCCCTCCATACTTATGAGGACACATACAACACCCTCAAATATGCAAACTGGGCTAAAAAATCAAAATTTAATAGTTACCAAAAGTTTCATTTGTAGCATAATTGCTTGAAAATTATTTTTTTTACTTTTGCCTCTGGATGAATCTCTTACCCATGTTGTTATGTACTTCGGTGTATCTGCTATGAGTTCTTGAAAAGCTCAGCGTAATACTAATGTTCAATTTATAGACCTCAGGAAATATTAATTAATATTTCCCATAATTCTACAATTCTAGATTAAAAAACTCTAAGGAATATGTTTAAAGCATTTCCTCTCTATAGCCCAGTACAGGTAGTCCTCGAATTATGACTTCATTTAGTTAACATTCAAAGTTACAATGGCATTGAAAAAAGTGACTTATGACTATTTTTCACAGTTAAAACCTCGGTAGCATCCCCATGATCATGTGATTCTTGGCAACTGGTTCATACTTATGACTATTACTGTATCCCAAGGTCATGTTTTCACCTTTTGCAACATTTTTACAAGCAAAGTCAATGGGGAAGCCAGATTCATTTAACAACTGGTTTACTAAGTTATCAACTGCAGTGATTCATTTAACAACTCTGTCAAGAAATATTGTAAAATGGACAAAACTCATTTAAATATCTCACTTAACAATAAAAATTTCGGGGTCAGTTGTCGTTGTAAGTCAAGGTCTACCTGTAATTGTGTTTGAGAAATCAGAAATTCCACTGGGGATTTCATATATATGTTAAAGTTTTATTCTAAAGCATGAGGGCTAGAAACCTCTATAAGGACTTAGAATTTATAATCTATAGGTTCCATAAAATACTTGAATTTATATTTTATTAGAAATTTATCATAATATATTGAACTAAGTATATAGATGCAATTTCATTAGATATAACCTGATGGCAAAAACTTCCACTAAACTGTTGGAGTAAAATTAAAGTAATTAAAGTAAATATTACATTAGGATTAATGTATATTTTAAGAGGAATTCCAGTGTTACTTCATATCAGGTATTTTACACAGATAGACAAAAGAATGGGAAAAAAATTACGGTAGACCGAAATCATTCAAATATACTCGACAAATTGAATTTGCTGTCTAACTTTAACCTATAAAATTTCCAATTTTATCATTGGGCTGTTGACATCTATATTCTGGATGAGAACTTTTCTGGGTATCTTTTTTGGAGCCTATTGAGAGATCAAGTTTATAATTTCTCTGAAATCTTCACAAATTTTAGGGTACATTAAACAGAGATTTCATTTCCAGCCCTGAATGCTACTGAACATATTTAGTTCTTAACAAGTAAGCAAGTTTTGATCCAGAATCACATAGAAAAAAAAATAAAATTTGGAAGAGCTGAAATTTGAAAATAGCATGGAAGATGTTCTTTTGGAATTTCTGGGACAAACAAGAAACACATTCTTTAAATCAGTTGATTCATAATGGTTATTTTAAATATTTTTTAAGATATTTTTTCTGATAATATACCTATGGCATCAAGGAATGGATTCTGGATATCAGTTCTGTTATACATTTTTGAAAAACCTTTGTGTCCTAAACCTGAGAGTAAATAATATATATTTCAGGTATGGTCTAGATTTAATGTTAATCTTAAATATTGAATTAATTATATTGATACTACATGGCTCTTTCCCCCCTTTTTTTCTTTTAACCTTTTCTTTTCTCACCATATAAACACTACTAAAGTGTTTCCCCAAAAATATGACCTACCCCAAAAGTAAGTCCTAGCTTAATTTTTACACGTGCGCCCAATACAAGCCTTACCCTCAAATTAAGCCCTAATTAAAACCCCGCCCATCAGAGGGTACAAGGGGTGGGGCGAGGTACACAGGGTAAAAATTAAGCTGGGAGGGTGTGGAGCTGCCCTACTTACCAGGCCTCCTACACCCAGATACCTGCCTTGCCCTGCAGGCCCACTTCTGCAGCTGCTTGCCGCCTTTTGCATGTGTCACCCTTGGCATCTGTTTCGCCATCAGAGACCTTCCAGAAAGCCCTCTGCAGCCAAGAAATGACATCCGGATCGATGCGCACATTGTCCCTGGCCTCCATTTCACCGTCAGAGCCTTCCAGAAAGCCCTTTGAAGCCGATAAAAGAGCTCTGGATTGATCCGGAGCTTTATTATTGCTTTCTGGAACGCTCTGATAGCAAAACAGAAGCCAGGGGGTGCCGCACATCTCAATCTGGAGTCTGTTTCTCAGCTGCAGAGGGCTTTCTGGAAGGCTGTGATGGCGAATTGGAGGTCAGGGGTGATGTGTTCAAGCAAATGCAAGCAGAAGAAGTGGGCTGTCAGCAGGCTCCTGCTGGGCAGGGCTATTGGTGCCACGGCCATGAGGTGAGTCAGTAATTAGACCCCCCGAAAAGAAGCCCTAGCCGTTTTTTCAGGGGTCAAAGAAAATAAGATCAGGTCTTATTTTCGGGGAAACACAGTATATATTATTTTCTGATGGTGTTATAATCATTTGTATTCCATTTAGGCTAGAAACCTGTGTTTTATATATATGAAACTAATGACATTTGGAGCCTAGATTTTTTTCCTATAGTTTTCTGTAATTGTACAGTATGGATGCTTCTAAGTGACTTATTTTCTTCTCCAAAGGAAAATTACTGGATGAAGTCAAGGGGGCTATCTGTTCCAACAATCTTTTCAGTATTGTACATCATGTTTATAGAATATCTATATTGTGAAGAATTGATAGAAATTTATGCTGTTTCAGACTTTAGAATCTCAAATTTTATGTTTGAAATAATAATAATATAACTATTTCACATTCCTTTTGTACCAAAAGTGAGACAACTTATATTTCGCTGGCATTTGACAATCTTCCATTTTCTTGGATATATTTTTAATAAATTCTATGCAAATTTAATTTAATTTCTCATGTAGGGGATTATATTTAATAGGTTCTGTTTCTTTTTCCAATATGTTAAAATTCATTAGGTCAACTCTGGCAACATGGGCAGGATGACTTAAGCCTGGCATATTTTGGCTTGCTGATATATTTATGAATCTCTACTATTCTACAACATGTTCTACTTTATTGAAAATGTAGGGTGGGGGTTCCAGTTTGTGATACTGTATTAATCCCTGTGTCTAAGCCTTCTTGCAGTTCTCATGATAAACATTTTTTGCTTTTTATTTTTGGACCTGGTATACAGATAAAACCTAACATGGTAAACCTGAACTACTCTAGTAGGAAATATGCTGCTATTTGTGAGCAACTAAAGGCAGAGGTAAGGGGCTCTGATATAATGTCTTAAGCCCAAAAGATTTTTTGTTGGGGTGAGAAGTCAATGAAAGGCAAGCGTTCCATACAATAGAATAAGATTCAGTATTTTGTTTGATTCCTCTGGCCTAATACATATTTAAGACAACCTTAGCTGTTGATGCATCCATCAGAAATTCTGGGGATATTGACTGTTTGGAAAAATGTCAGTTGGTAATCCATACCTAGCACCTCCAGACAGGGCTGAAAAAGATTCCTATCAGCAAATCCTTTGGAGAATAGCAGCCTAGGGCATTTTATAATAAGTAACCACTGTACTTTTAAAGAAGTATTTTCAGGGTAGAGGATGCTGCTCATTGTGAGGCATGTTGGCAATACAAGATAAAGATGCAATCTTTCTGTTAATGTAGTGTTCTAAATGTGCTGTAGTAAATATCAGCACAAAGCTGTCTGATTTGGTAGAGTAATTGATTATTCTTGTTGCTGGTATCCATGTTAATGCCTGAATTACCAGCTCCTTGCAACTCCCAACTGGAATTAGTTTAAGGGAGGGAAGTCATCGAGAAGAAACTTTATTCACCAACCATTATCACCAAAGGGTTATTTCAGTCAGGGCAACATGTTTGTAATGTGGATACTTTAATTTGTCTTAGGTAACTTTAACTCTAAATTTAAAGTTAAAGTTTAGCCAAAATAAGCATACCATTTTTTCCCTTTCAGGTGGCAGACTTAAAAGGGAGACCATGAACTTATGAAGAAAAAATGCCAGAGCTTAAGTCCTTCCCTAGCTCCTTATATTTCTGAGCAGATGAAGCTCTTCAGGTGGTCCATTACCTCTAAGGCAGAGTTCCCCAACATTTCCAGTTTTGCAGACTGGCATGGGGAAGAGGATGGTTTTACGCGAGCAGTGAGCATGCACACCGGTGCACACTCTTGCTCTCTGCTTGCACAATTAGGGATATGCACACACATGCTCATCTGCCACTTCCATAGCCTGGTTCTGAAAGGCTCAGGGGCCAATAGTAGGTAATGGTCCAGGAGTTGGGGACTGCAAAAAGTAGTATGTGGGCACTTCTGATTTGGCACCACGGTGAAACAGTCGGGGAAATGGCGGGCTCTGATGAGCCCCACAAAAACCCCAACTGACAAACTGCCACTGATGGGTTTTCAGACCGAACCTGTCTTGCAGGGACGGGGGAAGAAGAGAGGCGCCTCGAGAGGAACAGGCAAGTTCCTTGGAGACCAGAGGGAACCCTCTGAGTCAGCGGCAGGGGATGGCAGCCATGGTGGCTGCCATGAAGCTGCGACAAACTGGGAAAAGAATTGTGCAGGAGGAAAGAAGAAAGGACGAGGTACTTCGAAGTCGGGTGAGTGACACCAATCCTGGCGGGAAGCAACACTTGAGTATGGATTTTTATCAATAAGACCACCACCCCCCCAGCTTTAAATAGTGGCTGTAGTTTTGTGGGGCATGAAGATCTGACAAAGTAATAAAAGGAGGCAAAGACCCATTAAGAAATTTGTCTTTGTACAAGCTGACTTGCTAGAACTGGTTATTAATATACTAGAAAATTGGGTTTTTCTTTAAATTGGAATTGATTTAATTCTTGGGAAAAGAAAAAAGTGATAACTATGGATTTAACACCTTTAAAAGTTAAAGAAGAGAGAGAAATGGATAGTTACATAATGGATTCAAAATGGAGATTGCAGTGATTAAGCGAAAGTGTGGATTGTAGAGATCCGCGTTCTGTTTGAAAAAGAAATATTCTGACTTGCTATTTGGTATGGATTACTTTGAAAATAATTATGGACTTTTGGATTTCAGAGATTCCTATTCTGTCTATGGATGATTTGATAAAGAAAGAAGAAATATAATGGAGCTATTAAAATTGAAACTAACTGGCTCAGGAACCAAAGAAGGGAAGCTGATAGATTTTATATAGAACAGATGTTACAAAAGAATTAAAGTGACTTATAGAGTTTCAAACCTGGAAACACGGATTTTAAAATGGAATGCTTATGGACAGATAGGGAAATGAAGAAATAAAATAGATAAAATTAAAATGTAATATTTAAATGTTTAAATGACTTTTAAATATAAACAGGAGGTATTGGAGGTATTTCCAATAATAAAGATGGAGAATAAAAGAAGGTAATTAAAATAGAAAATTGATGCAAAGGTGGTTAAAAATGAGGTCTTTATAAAAATAGAAGAGTATATATTAATATGAGATAAACCTAAGATAACCTATTTGATTATGAGAGAATAAGAAAAGAATATGTCTGATATAATATGTTTTAATTTTAAATTGTAAACAAAGTTGAGAATGGTAAATATGATTAAATTCGAATAATTAATGTATTATTGGATGATAAAACATGATAGACAATTGTGATTGAACTTAATGTATGTAGAAATAATTAATATTAAGAAATATGTTAGGAGTCACCCTGGAAGAGTATGTTAGGAAAAAGTTAAATAACAGATTAAATATATTGAAAAGAAAACAGTTAAAATAAGATATGCTGGATATCAGCTAAACAAGAGTTGGAGAGGGGGAGAAGAATATGCTGGAAATCAGCCAAACAATAGTTGGAGGTATGGAGGAGAATATGCTGGAAATCAGTCAAAACAAAATATGCTGGAAATCAGCCAAACAACAGTTGGAGGTATGGAGGAGAATATGCTGGAAATCAGCCAAAATAAAACATGCTGGAAATCAGCCAATAAATAGGTGGAGATATGGAGGAGATTATGCTGGAATTCAACTAAAATAAAATGTGCTGGAAGTCAGCCAAACAAATAGTTGGAGATATACAGGAGAATATCTTGGAAAATACCTAAAATAATATGGGGTGAAAAAGAATATGTTGGAAGATAACTAAAATGAAGTGAAATAAGTATGAGATGAATCTGTATAAATTGAAATGTTTAAGAGAGATTTGATGAAATGGATTTAGAAGTTAAGGAATATAGAAAAATTTTGATTTATAAGTTGAAATAAAAAGAGAGTTTGTGCATATTTAGGAACTAAGATCTATGGTGATAAAATAGTAAGGTAAACATTTAGATCAAGATGTTAGAATATTTTTTAAAATCTGTGGTTTTGATTTTTATGTTAAAAGATGTAAGAGGGAATTAAGCTAGATAGAATTTTGATTGATAATTGGATATAAAAAATGAGTAGAGCTTATTTGGAAATTAAGGTGTTGGTGATACAATAGACTGGTTTAGAATAAGATGATAGAATTTGTGTTAAAAACTTTTGTTTTGATTTTTAATTTTAAAAGATGTAACGGGGAAATTGGGAATAGAGCTTGTTGAAGGAATGTAAGCGATTGTACCTATCTATGACTGTATTAAGACTTTGTTCTTAAAAGATATATTTTATGTTTTGAAAAAAATAAAAAATATTTTTCAAAAAAAAAAGGTAGTACGTGGGCAATGTGTCAGTAAAATGATCACTTCTGTGTGAGTCAATGCCTTTTATTTTTATCTTCTGAGTTCCAAACTGGAATGCCAAATCGCTTCCCAAAATAAATATCTGTGTTATCTCACACTTTGTTGATAAATTTGGGCCTGTATTTCATTAAAAAACAATCAACTGAACAAATTTGTGCTTTAAAGAAGGGAATAGGCAAATTGGACTGGCATGTTTTTGATTCTGTTGAAGTTGATATTAAATATTTTTTCATCCTTGCCTTGGAAATAGGTCAGAAGATACTACTTTGGATTAGGGAGTGTTGCAAAAGGATGATTGCACAGAAATGGGATCTTCCCAAATTTTGAAACAAAATTGCTCAAGAAAAAGCCTCATGAAGGAGGTAAGAGCACAGGAACTATGAGAGGAGGCTAAGTCAGAGTCCAGCACTTGGATAAGTCCAGCAGATAGATAATTTATCTCACAGTTTTTGTGAGAGTTATTTAGCATTGCATTTTTATTTCATCCAAACTGATTTCTGTGTGCCTAGTGTGTAAATGAATCTTATAAACATTTCTAAACTAACACCCAACAGTAATTGCTCCTTACTTCCTCACCCTGAAGAGGTGAGAACTCAAGTTAATTCACATGGAAGGAAAATCTGAAATGCTGAGTTTGACTAGGTTTCTGCATTTCTCAAGCAAGAAGAAACAGTGAGGGTAAATGGGAGGGCATTAATTGAGATTAATTGAATATACAATATAGCATTTATCATAGTGAACCTTTTTTTCAGGTTAAGTTGGCTTATCAGTTGTTTCAGTTGAGTGCAGTTGCTGAAGTCCTTGTTTCACAAACCTGCCTCTGCACCAGAGGTGGTATTCAACAGGTTCTGACCAGTTCTGGAGAACCGGTAGTGGAAATTTTGAGTAGTTCGGAGAACCAGTAAATACCACCTTGGACTGGCCCCGCCCTCATCTATTCTCTGCCTTCCGAGTCCCAGCTGATCAGGAGGAAATGGGGTTTTGCAGTAACCTTCCCTTACAGTGGGGTGGGAATGGAGATTTTACAGTATCCTTCCTCTAGAGTGGGGAGGGAATGGAGATTTTACAGTATCCTTCCCCTGCCGCACCCACCTAGCCCTGCCATGCCATGCCACTCCCACAGAACCGGTAGTAAAAAAATTGGAATCCCACCACTGCTCTGCACATATTTAAGGACTAAAATATTTACTATATTGCAGTGAGTACAATATTCTGTATGTAGAATATTCTGTTTAGTGGAAAGAAGTAGGATTCATTACAATTTGGTCTCCTTCAGCTTATGTTTCCCAGAGCATTTTTCCCCCCAGTTTCTTCCCCTAAGTAAGAATGGAAAAAAAGAAAAAAAAGGTGTCTGTTTCCACTTCTAGTTTTAATCTTGTCTAGCTGTCATTATATATAAGATAATATGTTCTCAACAACAACAAAACCTCTACTTCCTTTCAAGATATACTAGACATTCGGTTTTGTATTTAGTGTTGTGGAGAAACCCAGCCACCATCTTAGTTGTTGAATGAACCTAACTATTATGTTTTATGTATTTGATTTATTTATACATTGCACATGATATTAATAAAAAACAACGGTATGCTATTAAAGAAAATTCAACCCATTTTGTGATCCAGTATTTGAATTAAATTTTTATTTTTATTTTTTTATTTTAAAAAAACAAACCTTTATTAAGACTTTAAAAAACAAACATTTAAAATACACAAATTTCTTAGTCAAACAAAAGAAGAAAGATAAACAAAAAAAAACAAAAGACAAATGTACTTGTACTATTACTCAACTTCACATATTAACTAACTAACATATTAATAACTTTTTTTATAAACATATACATATATACATATATACACTACTCCAACTATATCCATCTGACAGTGCTGTTTTTAATTGCATCAATTTCTTCTAGATTCCATCTTACTCACTTTTCCTCTTCCTCTGTTTTGTCCATTGATACCATTTATTCCATATAATATAATAATCTGAGTCCTCCTTATCTTTTAGTTGTAAAGTTAATTTGTCCATTTCTGCGCAAATATTTTCTGTATTACTTCCTGTTCTGTTGGCAAGCGATCACATTTCCACAATTGCGGTAATGATAACCTTGCCACCGTGATTATATGTAAAATTAAATACTTAATATCTTTTCTAATATTTCCTTTGATCATGCCTAATAGAAAAACCTCAGGTTCTAATTCAATTTCGTATTTATTTATTTCTGTTATCCATGTTTTTATTTTGCTCCAAAATTTCTTAACTACTGGGCAGAGCCACCAAACATGATAAAAAGTCCCCTGTGTTTTTTTACATTTCCAACAAGTTGGATTTACATTTGGAAACATTTTGGCTAGTCTTACAGGAGCCAGATACCACCGATACCACATTTTATAATGATTTTCTTTGTACCGATTTTGTCATCTTATAATTGCTTTCCCATACCCTTTCCCATTCCTCTAATTGTATATTATGCCCTATATTCCTCGCCCACGCTATCATCTGACCTTTGACCAATTCTTCTGCCAAATCGTATTCCAATAAATATTTGTAGATTTTTGAGATCAATTTCGCTTCTTTAGATTCTAGTAATTTATCCAATTGATTTTGTTTTATGTCAATTCCTTCTTCCTCCTGGTCTTTTCTATATCTTATCTTTATTTGTGAATAGGGCCACCAATCAATTATTATTCCTTGAACATAAAGTTCTTCTCTTGATTTCAATTGTCCCTGTACATCTAATATTTCTCTGTATCTTGAAATGTTATGCTTTGTTAATGTATTAGGGTAGGTTATTGCTTCTATTGTTGATAGTCAACCAGGGATTTTCATATAGTGTTTAGATTTAATCTGTTGCCATGTATTTATTAAAGATTTTCTGATGGTATGATTATTGAAATGTTTGTATGTTTTATTTCCGGGGCTCCATATAAATTTTTCGTATAAATTTTTCGCCTTGAATTAAATTTTTAACATCCCCCATGACATAACCATGGTAGCAGCAAAATACATCTTAGGTTTTTCCTTGCCAGCACGAGTTCTTTTCTTTCTCCTCTTTCATAAAGATGTATCTGTTCCCAGCCAAGCTGATTTAATTTCTCCATAAAATCTATATTACAATGTTTTTCAGCATCATTGATCCAAAATATTTCAAGTCCATTTCAATGTATGCTTCACATCAGGCAAACCTGTTTGGCATCAAAGGCATTTCTCATGTCAACATGAAGGAAAGATAAAGTTAGCAAGATTTCTTGCCTCCTTCATGAATGCAAATGAAATCAGCCTTTTTCCTTTTTCTAAGTTCTTTGTGGCCATCAGAAATTTCAAAAGAAGGTTGTGGTTCTTAATGTGAGATGTGTTTTGGGGATGGTTAAAAAAGAGTTTTGCAGCATTTTTAAAAACTTTTCTAAATTGTAAATCAGATAAGAAAGGAAGTATGCTACTTGATTTAAATTTGTTTTCTTTTTTCTTTTGCCAGAGAGCTGACAAAACAATCGTTTTTAAAATGGCAAATGGATTTGTGGATATCTGATTCATCATTTAGTGAGCTATTTTTCCTCTTCAGGATTTAATGGACACTCTGACATAATCCATAATTATAGTATAGATCCTGCAATCTTGTACCATTTTTTCTTGATAAATTCAGGATTCAAGAAGAAAATTTGAGTGCTGTTGCCCAAAGTTTTCAAATCCAATTAAACATCAGGAAAAAGTGGAAACTCAGTTGCAGAGAGCATGGACAAGCAACAGTTAAAGAGGTGAGTTGTATCTTTCAGTTCAAAACAAGGGATGAGCAACTTTTTTTAACCTGCCACTTTTGTACATATTTAACACATATATTGGAATCAAGGAAACATTGCAGATGATTTTTAAATTTCCCATACCCTGCCTTTTTCCAGGGATTGAAAGGAAACAGAGACCAGCCTACTCATTCCATTGCATACATTTATTTAAACTTTAACATTAACTAGCTCTCCAGTTTCAAATCTCATAGAACTGTTTTATTGCAGGATTCTAATAACTACTCTGCTGGTAGCCAAGAAACAATACAGTTGGTTGAAAGTCACCAACCTGAAATTATTGCACAGTTTGAAGAGCTGACTTCTATACTTCATCAAGAGTCCCATGGAGCACTAAACCTTTCTGTTTTAGATGGGCACGATGAAGAACCAGATGTGCAACAATTTATGAATCACGATGATTCTTTGAGTAAAATTCAGAGAAGGGTGAATGTTGAAAGTACAGATCAATTCAGGTGTAGTGAATGCCAACAACGTTTGTTACTGTTTGTTTTTCTATCACAGCTATCCTCCCTGCCAATCTTCCTGCAACCAAGCATGTCAGTCCTAAAGTCAATCCCAGAATTCAACCTGCTGAACCAGAAGCTGAGCTGAATCCACATGCTGTCTTGAAGATGCCCCACTACTCAATAAAGAATATGAGGAAGGTATTGCAGTTTGAAAGAAGCATTTCACCTAGCCAAAGGGAGTATGCAAAGTGCTGCCGGAAGGCTTGTCTTTCATCCCAGAAAGTGGATTTTCTGAAGGAATGGTCTGATTTTGCCCAAGTAGACTGTATCAGCACCGCTCTTGGAGTGAAAGCAAAACCTTCCAGAGCAACTGATCATCATACTCCATTATTTTGCCCATTGACAGTTACTAAGAGTCGCATGCCCCTGGCTCCCTCAACCATTCAGAATTGCTCTCCTCTACAAAGCTTAAACATAACTTTTGACCTCTGAGGAATCCTGCCCCCAGCCTTGAAGGTCAATACTGTGGAATGCCCTGGTTGGGAAAGTGTCCACCATGATTCCAACCATCAGGACATGCCACTTATACCCAGGTAGGATCTTCAGAAAGGCAACTGTTTCCAATTATCTTATTTGCAGAGATTTAACCCAGAAGTTCTTAGACTCCAGTACCTTCTAATAAGGGTGGGCAGTCTGTTGTCCAACTGTAGTCTCAATCAAATGGCTTTTGTGGAGTTCAGAGAATTCCACAAAAGTTATAATTGATTTTCAGCAACATCTGCTAAATTTCATGGTGATGATACATTGACCAAAAACTCAGATGACATGTGTGATATCCTGAGTAATATTCAGATGGCAGGCTAGTATATTAATCATTTCCTAATCCACACTGTCTTTTTAGGATCTGTTGAAAAGATCAACAGATCCAGAACAAACTGTGAGTAAATGTGGATCTCTACATTATATGAAATTTACAAATATTTGCCTTGTTCTGTGTCCAGACAAGAAGAGGCAAGATTTGTGGATTTTGTTTCGTTGTTTTGCAGTGATAAACTGGTTTAGAAAAATACTAGGCAGTTAGTATGGCTGGAACCAAAGTTGGATGGGGCTAGTTCCAGACATCCCACTATTCTAGACCCATGCACCTTCCCTTTGTAACTTGTGATCTTACCTCACCTAAAGCTGTTGAAAGATAAAAGATTATGGACAGTTTGCTGACATTTCCAGCGAACATGTTCCCAACACCATTCATCAGTTTGCCTAGGGGTTAAGGAGTATAATTTGATTCAAACACTAATCCTGAGGGAAAGTAGGGTGTATTGTTTAAATGCTACTAGTCTTTTGGGAAAGCACATTTTATAATTTGATATATTTGAATATAGTTGAAATACTTTTTCAATTCTTTTTACCTAAGATAAGCTTCATCCTTGTCAGCTTTCTGAAATTAGTATATTCTAATTTTTTTAAAATGTTTGTTTCATATTAAATCAAATCTTTATTTTGTCATAGATAGCAAAAAAAGCCCTGTTATCTTAGTTAATTGTGACCCTTGTATTTCAGTTGCTGGTCTATGATTGAATAAAGATTTGATTTGAATAGGTTTTCCTTTTCTGATGAAATCTTATTATGGTATGCTGTCTGGGAAATAGATTTCTTTAATAGAGAGCCACCAAATCCACCTGCATGATTTACCCTCTTTTTTCAGGGCCTTCATGCCTATGTCCACTATGAAAAGCTTATCTATCCCAAGAGCAACATCTTTGACTTCCAAAGCATCGTTACAGAAGAGGAGACACACCACAGTGTAAAATCATTCTCAGTTTTGAGATAAGTTTGGTTAATGTGGAAATTACGCCTGGGTAACTTTTGGCGGCAGGGCGAGGGTGCCTTTGAGCCAGTGCTGGCTAGTGCCTGCAGTTTTCAGGTTTTTCAGAAGTAGTTTGCCACTGACAGCTTCCCAAGGCTGAGAGAGAGAGAGAGAGAGAGAGAGAGACTTGGTGGCTGGTAATTCTTTGTTTGTTATTGGGGAGATAACAACTGTTTTTTGTAAGCTTATGGGTTACAGCTTATGGGTTACAGCTTATAACTATACAGTTATAGTTTTTCATGGATGGCAGAAATGACATCACTTCTTGCACCAGTCTGAAGTGATATACTTCATTTCAGTTTACAACCTCATTCTTTGCATTCTCTTTTTTTTTTTTTGAAATTTTTATTTTTATTTTTAAACAAATAAAACATCCATCATCCATTACAATTGCAAACAGTGTGTCGATCGGTTACAAATCCCTTGTGCTTCATTTTACAAATTATATTTCTCATATTATCAACCTAATATATATCTTTATATCGTTATCCTCATTTATCATTTATCTAGCAGTGGCATTATTATTTACAAAAAACAAAAAACAAAATTGTTTTCAAATATTATATTGTAACATTCATTTTATGTTTCATATTTCATTTCCATATTTTAGTATCTAGCCATTGATCAAATAAATTCCAAATCTTATAATATTGTTTATCTTCTTGTTCTCTAATTTCAAATGTCAGTTTACTCATTTCAGCACATTCCATGATTTTCTTAATAATTTCATCTTGTGTTGGTATTTTCTCATTTTTCCAGTTTTTGGCAAACACAATTCTAGCCGCTGTCAATACATTCACAATCAAATATCTCAATTCTCTTTTATATGTTTCTTTGCATTTTTGGTGTAGTTAAAAAGTCATATAAAACCTTGTCTCTGGGGGCATGACATAAAATAACATCTGTTTACAAGTAGCTTTCAAATTACAGTCATTTGTTTAATGACCATTTGAAGTTTCAATGGCACTGAAAACAATGACATGACCATACTTATGATGGTTGCAGCATCCACATGGTCACATGATCAAAATTCAGACACTTGGCAACTGACTCATATTTATGATGGTTGTGGTGTCTGGGGATCATGAGATCCCCTTTTTGAATTTTTGATTAAGAAAGTTAGTGAGAAAGCCAGATTCACTTAACTATCATGTCATAGCCTAACAGTTGCAGTTATTCATTTAACAGCTGGGGCAGAAAAGTCATAAAATGGTGCAAAACTTACTTAACCACTGTTTTGCTTAGCAGTGGAGATTTTGGCCTCAATTGTGGTCATAAGTTGAGGACTACCTGTATCTGTTTTTCAATCTTTTGCTTAAGGATAGATGGAATATATACAGTCCATTCTAATAAATTCTTGGTATGGGAAGCTATACAAAAAATGATTACCTATATTCTGAATGTGTGTAAGAATAGGCAAATTATTTGGTTGTTGGATTGGGAACTATGTCGAACAGCTAGGGAAGTTTAGAATATTTTTCTGAATATGGTGCTCTCAATTATGTTGAACTTTAACTCCCATCATCCCTAGCTTCCAAATATGGCTATAATAAAACTGTTCCCTCTCTTTTCAGTTCTACTTCTCACTTGCCAAGCAGCTGCATTGGTAGGTTCCATAAAGTCTTCACAGATAGTGAATGCACCAGGTAAATTTGCTTTAGGAAATCAATGGACATATTCCATATTGTAATTTCAGTGGTTTTGGGATGGAGTTTCAATTGGTAGTGGAAAACAAGAGAAAATGGAATTAATAAAAAAGTTTATTTTAAAGGGCTATTGTTCTATTCTCAAATGACTGTTGTAGAAGTATTGATGCTGATTTATATTTTCTGTTCATTCATATTTGTATTGGCAAAATATGTGTATTAATATTTGCAAAAGCATGGAAATTACAAGTTAGGATGATCATAAAATCCACATCATGGGCGTAAGAAACTGTTTCTGCAATGTCTCATATTTTCTCAAGCCAAGCATATTTTTTCCCCTTCTTTCGGTTTCAATTCTCTTCAGGCGGTATACATTTTTAGCCTAGTACTTGATTGTTACATCAGTTTTTAGGCACATACAGGAATTTCAATAATAGTGCCAATACTGTCTTATAAATTGAATGTTTATGTGTATGCTGTTTTGGATACTTATTAGTTGGCCCCTTCTCTAGTTCAAGCAACAATCTAGTTTTATGTGAGGTTGTTTTGTTATTTGTTAAAGGAATAAGTGTTTTAAAATGGTAGTTGTCATTGCTGGAACAGAAGTAGAGAGAATAATCCCTAATTATTATCATTTACAATTTTACCCATGGAACTCCCATCTTAATATTTTCCCCCTCTGCTCAGGACGTCCATCTGGCATCCCTGGATGGAAATGGCGAATGAACAATGGTGATTTGTTCATTCCTAGGAATCAGCATTCTACTGTAGGCTTTCTCCATGAAATTTCTTTCAAGCTGCTACTTGAACATTTTAACATTCTGACACCCTATCTCTTTAGCTTCATCTATTCTTATATAACAGTATCTGTATCTGTATATCTATACTTACATTTTTAATAGCAGATGTACATTGAATTAACAGATGACATCTGAGTTGCTATAAATTATTAGGGAAAAAACAGCAAACCTCAAGTGTAAAATTTGTTTCAATATTATACAGTATCTTCCATTGTAATGATAATACTGTGCTCAGCATGTATCTGTTGGGTAAAAAGAGCACTCAGTTTTCAAAACTAGCTCATTCTGGACCTAAATTAATGATTTTATACCAAAGTGAATTATTCTTCATTTAGTCAGCTTCTCTGACTAGCTTTTATTATTAATAATAAAAGCTATTTCCTCCCCCATGGTGCACTGAAGATAAGTTTGTAAACGTGTGAACTGAACAAAGTAAGCTGCCAGGACCACTCTGTAATATTGTACATTGTACTGATATTGTTTATGCTACAAAATGAAGTTTTTTTTAAAAAAATCCACTCTGTTAATTTTGCTATTTGTCTTCTTTTTGTACTAGAATGCAAGTATGGAAAGGCAGGTTGTAAAAAAGATAGCCTTTAATGGCATGTGGAAAAACTGGAGTCCCAGTCCACATGACAACCCTATTTTCAGGAGAGAAGACAGATTATGTTCAGTTATCCTTTAAAATAAATATGGATATTTCCTTTCTATGAAGCTTTCAATGTAAAACTTGCTGGAGCCAATTAGAAGCTCAAATGGTGCTGTGAATTAGTTAGAATGAGTTAGCTGGCCAGCCAAGCCCCTTTTTAACAGATGTGTCAGTGCAGTTATTTTAGAGTTAGGGTTGGGACTAATTGAGAGTCATGCTTTATGCTTTCTTAAAAATTCCTTGTGTGCATTGAGAAAAGAGAAGAACGAAGAAAATGGAATATTTCACAAGGGTTATATCACAAGGGATAGTGCTCTCTGGGACAGTGACATCATGTCTCACAGAATTTTTCTCATTCTCACTCTCTTATTAAATATTAATCAAGCAACTAAAGTTGTAAGGCGATAAAATGAAAGAAGCTAAAGGGCAGTAATCAATGCTCTCATTTTATAATCAGATCAGACCTTTTTGCAAACTGTCCCAGGCAATAGGAAACAAAGACAGATGACCAAAGGAAAATGGAATTGATTTGATAGAAAGATTATGTCTACAGCGAAGAAAACTGATTCTGATCACTTGAGATACTTCTGGGTATATCATGTGGCTCAGTTAAATGTCTTTTAAACATGATTAGATAGGTAATATTACTATTATCAACCTGTCAAAAGATTTACCAAAAAGAGATCATAACATTTCTTGAATTTCAGTGCAGGATTTTTATCAAGAGTCTTTATCAGTCAAGGCCAGTCACGTTAGTTATTTTTTGAAGGGAAACAAAAACAACTCAGTAATCCTTATGTAACAAAATTAAAACATTGATTGTACTGTTCATTATTAGGTAAACAGTATGAATCAAAAATAAATACTAATAGAAGTCACAAAATGGTGAAAAATATTGAAAAAAAGTATGGGATGTTATATTACTTTACACCTTGCTCCAGTAGATTTAGCATGACTTAATGTATGAATTGACCAACTTGATGACTGGTGGGGGTGTTTGGAACTCTTAATAGCTTATCGTGACAATATAGTTTGTGACCAATTGGCCAAACTCAAACGGGGGAAAACTAAGGTGAGGATAGGTGCATTATCTCCTGAAGAGTCAGAATGTGTTTACTGAACTATGCACTAAATGTGGTATAGAAGGCCATCCTAGCAGACAAAAAGACTATTTATTATTTTATCCTGTGTGGTTTTACTCTTGATTTCTCCATCAAGAACAACATATATTGATATACCAATTTGTAGTTCACAACAAATATTCTGGTACATTTAACATTAAACAAAGCTTTATTGAATTTATCAGCTTTGATGTAAATACTGAAGAACAGTTGGCTGAAATGCAAATTATCAGCTTGGGAAAAAAAAGAACATTCCTCTTGATTGCAGAGAGCAAAATTTTGATAACAGCTTTAATCTGTCAGAGAAAATAAAAGGTGTTCAGGACTGCATTTTATTCAAATATCAACTTATCCTACTTGTTTTTCTGATTCTCTACATCTTGTAAGTATTAATGCCTCATCAATCTATATTGATATTTTCAACTGTATATCTTGTTTATGGGCAACAACTTTTTTGTTTTTCTAGACTAGTTCTCTGAAGTGAAGAAATAGAACAGAAAAATATACAGTTCAAGCATACTAATCAACATGGGTCAATGTTATCCAACCAGTCACAGAATCTTCTGGGTATTCTGCAAGCAATTGAATGTACTCTCAAATTAAACTTGACACTTGAAGCTCAGTCAAATCCAGAAGCATTGAAAAGACATTGACTCATGTTCATGCCTTTTGTCAGCAAGCTTTTAATACAAGGTGTTATCAGGTACTGATGACAGAAGCAGGATTTTACAAGCCAAAGAAATCTGTTCTGAATCAAAAATAGGTCTCATTGCACATATTATTGAAAAAGTTATACAATAGAAAGATTGGCGGCCCGACATATTTCGGGTAGGATATTTTGTAGCAGAAAGAATGGGAACTTGGCAGTAATTAACTGAAGTAGAAAGTTGAAAAGAGTACATGTGGATGCTAGCAAGGTGTCGTGCTTTATCTTATGATGAATTTTTATTCAGAATGATTTTTTTTTTTTGGATATTATGTTCAAATTGAAATGAGGTTCAAAGCAACCAACATGTTTTGCATTCCATTCAGCTCTAAAATATGTGCAATTGGAATAATTGCAATTGTGGTATATAAGAACAAGAACAGGAAGAAGCTTCTAAATCGTCTGCTTTTCAAACATCTGACATCTTTCTGAATATGTTTTTTCTTGGGGAATATTGCAACTGGAAAAAGAATAATCCAATCTACTTGTGGGGGAAAGATAAAACTTTGCCTCATTAATCTTATAAAAATGTTTTTACAGAAAAGCCAAGTAGCCCATAAGTAATTTTTATTAGAAGACATCTTTTGAATTGGGTAGATAGAGCAATTGCTTTAAATTGAATTGATTTATCAATTTACTGCCTTATTGGTCCATTAGAATAACAACAACAAAATCTTATCTGGATATTACTATTTCAAAAAGCAATAGTTTAAAAAAAGTTATACAATAGTCAGCAATGTATAGTTGAGTAAAACAGATCCTTTATGCATGAGACTATGTATATAGGATGGGGTACAGGCAAGGATCAGCAATTTGTATCAAGCACCATGTGGCGTATTTCTGAGCTCCAAAACAAAGGCAACTATGATGCAACTGATCCTGCTACTTTCTACATCTTACAATAAAAGATAAATCTTCTGCAAGGCAATTTAAATCCTTTCTCATGAAACAGATCTGTTTGCCCCATCTCACCCCATGCTTAGACCCTCGGGGTTTGGCAACTCTAGTATTTCCTTTAAAAAAGGAAATTCATTGGTGAAGGGCTAAGTAGTCTTACCTACACATT
Organism: Coluber constrictor foxii; assembly: GCA_038048745.1. NCBI lineage: Eukaryota > Metazoa > Chordata > Lepidosauria > Squamata > Colubridae > Coluber > Coluber constrictor. The sequence continues at coordinate 82,862,187 of CM075961.1, forward strand.
TCATTTCCTAGCTTTTCATTTATAGTAAAACAACGGGGGGTGGGGGGAATATAAGGCATTGCCATATTTAGCTTGACATCCAAAAAACATGGAGATGTGCAAAATTGGAAAATAGTGCAGGTATAAAATAGTGCAGCAATTAAAGACTCTGTAACATTTCATATTCCAATACCAAGAAAATTCAACCTGCTAGAAAATGATGCATTATTAAAGGTGGTATTTAAGCTATAAAATGTGATTGTTTTTTTGTTGCTATTTTAGAAAACTCATAGTATATTATGAATTTGCTGACAAAACAAAATGCTCTTATTTCATAATGAAGAAGCTAAAATTTGACTGTCTATATCAATATCCTAAGGAGAAACAAATGTGTGTGGGGGCGGGGGAGTTATAGAAATGTTCAGTGGCATCCATGGAAAGAAGTCAGAACACTCAACACGGCAGCTTTATGGCTGAAGCTCTGCTCCTTTTAATGTGATTCATGTGTAAAGGTTATGGAGCAACTATCATGCAATCATGGCTACCATCTTCACTTTTTGAGCCACTCCAGCAAGAGCCCTTGGAGATGTTGTACCTGCAATCACAAAACAATTGACTTGTCATGGTTTACAATCCAGATAACACCAGCCGACACTTTTTTTGTCACAAACAGAAAACAAGGTTAACCTGATCAATAAGTAATGGTATTATTTTAGAACATAGCAATAGCAGTAGCACTTAGATTTATATATCACTTCACAGTGCCATATAGCCCTTTCTAAGCTGTTTACAGTGACAGCATATTGTCCCCAACAATCTGAGTCTTCATTTTACCAATCTCGGGAGGATGGAAGGCTGAGTCAACCTTGAGCTGGTGGAACCTGAACTGCCAAACTGCAGGCAGTCGGCAGTCAACAGAAGTAACCAGAATTACTGTGTTCTAACCACTGCACCAGCACGGCTCATAACTGCAAATTCCTTTCTATGTTTTCCCAGAAGTTAGTCCTAGAATTATCAGGTATGATTAAATAAATGTGGATTATTGTTGTTTGCCTTGTTTAGAATTAGAGAATAGGTTATGACTTATTTAAAAGTATGTTGGAACTCGAGAATTTACCAAATTCAGAACCTGGAAAGGTGTGGAGCCTTTTTTGAGATGGGTAGCAGATAAAGATTGCTGGGTTTTTCCTAGTAAAGTTAAGAGTAATGAGACCAGCAAAAGAAAACATGAAAGCTGGCAAGGATTGTGTGAAAAATGCTAACTCTGCAATGTACATACATGTACAAATGCTTCCAATGTTCAGTCTTTGCAGGATATTCAGTCCTTCCAATTTGTGATTTATTTATGAAAAAAGATTCTGTTAAGTTAGGCCTTTGAGCTTACCAGAACTTTTTGTTTGGAACAGATGTGTAAAAAAAAAAAAATGTGAAAGAAAGTCCCCCATCCCTGCCACCCAAGCTCTGTATTTTTAAATCTGCTGGTTGTCCTAAACCCATTAAATAGTCTAATTTTCAGAGGTACTGGTTCATGATGCAATCTCTTCTGACAGCCGATCATCCATCTTTGCTAGCCTTGGGATTGGTAAAAAAGCAGTATGTTCTGAACATTCTCCCCCTAGGGTGAGGTTATACCCCCACCTCCATGCTCACACATGTGCTCCTACTATGCTTCCTGACCTAGATTACGGAAGAATTGTCTTAGAGAGAAATCTGGTTTGCAGATGGGGCACAACTTTGCCTCACTGTGCAAAAAGGTTAAAATTAAAATTCCAATTGCCTTTTGAGTTTGTGCCTCTCATTAGGAGGTCATGGGGAAAGGACAGCTCTCTGCTGAAAGAAGGAAGTACTTGATTTTATTATTAGGGTGCAGTAGTTGCAAATGACGTGCCTGCTTTGATCCTGTCTTGTTGGAGAGGTAAAGCAAAAACAAATGGGGAGGTTTCACTGATTCTTTTGCTGGTCACTCCAAATACCCTATTATTCAGTTGTGGGCCTTTTATTCCTCTGGTGCAAAACTATCACCTTAGAAATAACAAGCCTGCTGAAGCAGCACAGCGAGATGCTTGCCATGGTTCGATCCTCTTCTCCGCCTGTCTGCTCTTGATCTTTGAAGATGCAGCAAAGATGCAATTAAATACTACAGTTCTTTATGTCAAAACAAAAAGACATGACACAAGACCTTGTTAATACTCTGGGATAAGACTGATTTATTAGTAAAATGCAAAGATTAAACCAGTTAATTTTGGTAAAATGAAGCTCAGTTAATTTCACTTGGTTACAGTTTTTAACTCTTCCTTTAAATCAGTGGTATATTTTGAAAAATAGTTGGATGAGAAGGCATCCATTGGACAAATCTGGTTTGAATCTCCACTCAGGCATGAAGCTCCCTATTTGCCAGCTCAGTCTAATCAGCCTTGCAAGGTTGTTAGGAGGATAAAAACAAGAATTTATTCACTGTCCCTTGGCATTTGAGTTTTTTGAGGAAGAACAGGACTGAAGGGTTGTTGCATAATATTAATATTTAATTAATGCAATTTTTACCTCCACATTTTAACTCTGTTATGTTGTCATTTTGCAATGTGTTTCCAAACAGACCATTCAAATACTGTTGCAATCCTTGACTCATGAAAATTGCATACCCTTCTTAGACCAGGTTAATATATTTGTTCCTTCAGAACAATGCATATTATATGGGTAAATATCCTTAGACATAAGACTGTGGGTATTAGGTATTCAAAGTAATGTCATGAGGGAAAAAAACCTTTGTGTCTAGTTGTTTTGGTATGCAATGCCCTCTAACCATGATGGCGAACCTATGGCACGCGTGAGAGCCTTCTCTCTGGGCATGCCAGCTATTCCTCTTGCTCTTCCGGGTTCTGGCGTGCACATGTGCGCCGGCCATCTGGTCTTCATGCATGCATGTGTGCCAGAAACTGGAACAGCAGGTGACCGGTGGGCATGCACGTGCTGGAAACTGGAACCTCAGCTTCCCAGCACATACATACACACCAGGGAACTATTGCGGTTTTTGGTACTTCTGTGCGTGCGCGCCAGGGAGCTGCTCTTCTGGTTTCTGGTGCTTTCACCCCCGCCACTCCCCTCCCCCCCCTGCACACTCCCATTTCGGCACTCTGTGCCAAAAAGATTTACCAACACCATCCTATAAACCCCTGTCCTGAGGGGAGAAGTTGAAACAGTTTATGTCTAGAATGTGAGGGCTCGTTTTTTCAGCTCTTTTTTTTTTAATTCTTGCACTATACAGGTCAGTGGAAGACAGGCTGGTTACAATTGTTTTTTCTGTGGTCCTATCTGTTGAAATGTATACCTGTCCTGTGTGGCTGCTGTGCCAAACCCAGACAGAGTCCCATGTAGTATGGCTGTATTACTACTATCTTTCTCATCTTTTATACCACCTTCTCCTATTGGTATCTTATGATTATATTACTTTATGGTTCGTATGTACACTGAGACCTTCTGCATCTGAGTCCTGTTCTGTTCTGTTCTGTTCTGTCCTATCCTATCCTATCCTATCCTATCCTATCCTATCCTATCCTATCCTATCCTATCCTATCCTATCCCATCCCATCCCATCCATCCCATCCCATCCCGGGGTGGGTTCCACTTATCTTTACTATCGGTTCGCAGCGGGAGCACACACACTTCTGCACATGCGCAGATGGTGGGTGGATGGAATCTCCTGCCAGTTTGACTACCGGTTCTATAGATCTCATCCCATCCCATTCCATTCCATCCCATTCTATTATTTTATTTCCAGGATGACAAGGAAGTGAACAAGCTATATACCCTCATGGGCTGAATATATTAGGGAAACAGGATTGGAAGAGGATTGGAGGAAGAAATATCAATAATCTAATCTGGCTACCAAAGTCTGTTTTACCAAATTCTGTCTATACCATCATTTCCTGATCTTTATATAGATTTTGCACGAAAATAATGAGATGTTCCTGTTTTTCTAAACACATTTCATAATTTGATATGATCAACACAACCAAAACGGTGGGATTCTACTGGTTCAGACCAGTTTGGGCGAACCGTTAGCTCCGACTTTCAGCCATGAGTGAACTGGTTCGCTACGATTTTGATGTGAGCCTGCTCGCCTGCCACTGTGTTATACTCACTTATATTTCCATTTCTGAAGCCTGGCTGATAGGCGCAGCAGAGTGAATTACTGTGCCTCAGCTGTTTTCCTTGCTGGCAGCAATGCGGAAGGTGAGTTTTCTCCATACTGCGCAGACAGCGAGAGCGTGTGCGCAAAGCGCATGTTTAGCTAAATCGGTAGGATCTCACCCCTGAACCAAAAGCCTTTCTATAATCAATGAAGAATATGTTGTTTATTTTTGACATTTTTTAAGCTTTCTCAGTTACCCAACTTGTATTGGCAATAAGGGGAGATTAATAGACATGGATAAATGTGGGATTCCCAATAAGTTAATAGTAGAATCAATTAGGATCATATGAGGGCACATGGCCTAATCTTTGCTAACTATTGCTGCCCCCCACTCTAATTCTCGGTGAGTCAATGAGTGAATTGCTGAGGAGAAAAGCATTCTCCCTAAGTAGGTGAAGGAAGATTTCATACAACATTGATGCTGAAACTTGAACACTGAGAGATGATAGGTTTGGCCACACAGATGAAAAGGAGGGAGGGAGTGGCAGAGAGATCAGAGTTAACTGATTTGATCAACTTGTTCCTGTAATTTTAACTGCTTAATTTGGAAGTTATGGCAGTGAGACAGACCAATATGTCAGGGATCCTTTCTTCAACACTTACCATGGATACCTACTTCACCTGACTATTTCTTTCCCAATGCTTTTAAAAATAGACATATAAATATATTGAAAATTGGCCTGCTGCAAAGCAATGTGTCAGTTCTAGTATCATCTATTTTTACCAAGAATGTCTCTAGGTCCCACATAAGCTCCAGAGGTATTTTTAGAAAGTTATGGATGGCTGCAGTTAAAAAGAAGGCTTTGTTTGGAAATATGATCACTGCCTAGCAAAAAAGATGAAGATAAACAAGCAGCAGCAGAGATACTGGGGAGGAGGAGAAGAAAGCATATCACTTACTTCATCTTTTGGTAAATGGCTGTTTTGTGCTTGACCAGGGGACCACTAAGGCAATCATTCTGGGAAAAGATCCATAGCAAATTCAAATTCAAATTCAAATCGTTATTGTCAGTGCACAACATATGTACAATGAGATTGATTGAGCTCCCTTAGTGCACCCCTCCCCAACACAAAACAACTCACAGTGAAGACAGAAAATCCCTAACCCAATAAATCATATTAACAACCACCCAGTCCAAATCCATTGTACTACATAGTTATGATGTTATTTCGCATTCAGGAATCTGACAGCCCATGGATAAAAACTTTTCTTCAGCCTGTTTGTGCAACTGGCTATGCTTCTATATTTCCTTCCCGATGGTAGGAAGATAAAGAAGTGACCAGGGTGTGAGTCATCCCTGAGGTGTGAGCATACTCTTAATGTTTGAATGGGGAATTGATAATAGGTAGGCTTTGATCCAAAAGTTCCCCCTGGGCTAAAAAGTTGAGTCCACTCTGGATCAACCATTAAGGAAATGAATAAGCCTTATTCATACTTATGCATCAAAGAAGACTGCAGAGGGTGTGTTGTCTCTCCCCCACCCCCCAACAGCTGTCAGGCATGCCACTCAAGCTTACAGGAAGTTTATAAAAATGAAACATACTTTTCAGAATTTTGGGGAAATGTTGCACAGTTTGATTGGTTGTAGAATTAGATTGTTACCCAATGGTAATGTATATACCTTTCAAGGTATCCCAGCCTGCATCTGAGGGTTCATCTGGAGAATTCTGTTCATTTGCATCTGAGATAACGCTGGGAAACTTTATTTTTTTAAATGGGTTAAGTAGTAGCTAACTTAAACAAATCAACTAGTGCAACTTTGTATCTCTATACAATGTGTGTGTGTGTGTGTGTGTGTGTGTGTGTGTGTGTGTGTGTGTGTGTGGTATGTATGTATGTGTGTATGTATGTATGTGTATATATATATGCTCCAAACCCCTAAACCAACACCATCTCTCCCTTGATGAGGTTTTTTGACTGCCATACCAAATTTACATCAGCTGAAAGCAGGTGTAAAGTGCTTGAGTATGGATTTGCTCCCCCTTCCATTAGAAGAGCAGTGTGGCCTTTGCCTATCTTCAGCATATGCCAGCCACACAGTATAGTATGGAATAATGAATCCCATCTATCTGCAAGACATGCAATAGAAAGGGGCTATATAATTTTTATTGTTTACAGGTAATCCTTATCTTATGATGATACTCAAGACCAGAATTCCCATTACTAAGCTATGTAGTTGTTGAGTGAGTCATGGTCAACTTTACAACCTTTTGGGGTATAATGGTTGAATAAATCAGTGCAGCTGTTAAATGAATCCCACTATCATTACACAAATCTGGCTTCTCTCATTGACTTTGTCAGAAGCTTACTGGCAAATGGAAATCACATGATCCCAGGATGCTGTGACGGTTATAAATACAGGCTGTTTGCCAATTGCCTGAATTCTGATTACATGATTGTGGAAACACTGCAATGGTTGTATGTGCAAGGATTAGTCATAAGTCATTTTTTTCAGTGTTTTAACTTTGAAACAGTCGCTAAAAGAATGATTCTAAGCCTGCACTGTCTTGACTGTTTTAGGCAGAATGGCATTGGATCAAGCTTTTAAACTAAAATAAAATAAGAAATATTTATGTTAATTCATATTATTTTTCAGATACATAAGCTGTTTCCTATAATTCTTTTTACTACATTTTTGTTTTTGTTTCTCATGATTGGCAACTTCTAAGAGGCTCTTTTTTAAGAACCAATTTTGAATAAAGTATTTGATTTGTGATTAGGCACTTTCCCTTTGATCTGGAGCCCAAGCAAGTAAAATGTTCAGCACTGCAATTCATAGCTGCCATCTAGTGTTATTCCCAAACTAAGTCTGTTCTATTTGTTCACAGTTCCTTTCCATTGACTGTAGTCTAATACATCTGGCCAACTAGCCAGAAATAAATAAGCTGACCAATATTGAGGTAATTGAGGTAATTGTTATACAGAGGTCTATTTCTAAATCTATGTCTGTCTTGTGTTGTTGCTCTTTCAAAAGACAAACTTTTCCATCCATATGATATTTCTCTTTATATGTCTAATCACTGCATGTACACTTCCAGTAACAATTGACATTGCCAATTATTAAGAAAAACCATTCCCAAATCTGATGTACTCTTTGTGCTGACTGTAGATTGAATACCAAGTCTTCTGGAGAGTTGGGCTAGAAAAACTGCAAGAAGATCGCAGCTACTTGGTACTCATAACTTCAGTTCCCATCACAAGTCCTAGTCTTATCCTTTGCAGTTCTTTTATTCCAACAAATGATTGGGACTTTCTCACTGCCTCTGTTTTATACATTTTGCAATTTCTTGTTTAAAGAGTTGGAAGAACACAACTCAGTGGTGAGTTTCAAATTTTTTTACTACCAGTTCTGTGGGTGTGGCTTGGTGGGCATGCCATGGCTTGGTGGGCGTGGCTTGGTGGGCAAGGCAGAGGAAGGATACTGTAAAATCTCCATTCCCACCCCACTCCAGGGGAAGGATACTGCAAAATCCCTATTTCCTCCCGATCAGCTGGGACTCAGGAGGGAGAGAATAGATGGGAACAGGGCCAGTCACAGGTGGTATTTACCGGTTCTCCAAACTACTCAAAATTTCCACTACGGTTTTCCAGAACTGGTCAAAATCTGCTGAAACCCACCTCTGACTCAACTCTCATTTCTTAAATACTACAGCAGTAAAATATCTGAATGATCCATTGGTATTTTCTTTGTATTATAGGGTAGATTGGTATATTTTACACTAGTTTGTTAGGAACTACTAAGACACTCAGGACAATAGAAAGCTTCTTTATTTCTTTATTTTCTCTCTTTTATTTTTTTAATTTACTTCTTTATTGTAGGCCAGCACAAGAGGTAACAGGTGGAAGATCATTAAAGAGCGATCCAACCTAAAACTAAGAAGAAATTTCCTGAAAGTAAGAACAATTAATCAGTGGAACAGTCTGCCTCGGGAACTTGCAGGGGTTCCATCACTGGGAAGTTTTAAATGTTTCTATTATTCTATGTTCTTTCAGTTTCTATTATTCTATGTTTTTACAATGAACATTTTCCTACTTCCAAAAGATACTCACTGTGTGTAAAGATATCCTCTATTAATAATGTTTCCCACTCAAGCACTATAAGATGGAAGACAGCAGAAGCTCTGAAATTGCTCATTAACACCTAGTATTCATGAAGGAGACAAAGCGGGAATAAAGATCACTAGACTCCTATTATACCCGCTGCAGTTTTTTCTTCTTCCTGTGATTCACATTGTAATTAAGTTGCTTTCTCCCCCCCCCCCTTTCTGCTATAATGATTATTTCCAAATGTGTGTCTTGTATATTAGTGCAACTTTTATACATATTGTCAGTTCTTTTTCTCCCCTTTTTTAGTCATGAAGAAATCCGGTAAGCACACTGCTTTGCAGTTTGGAGCCTCAGAATGGAATCCCTGGGCAGCTTGTTACATTACAAAAATCTTGCTGAGCCTTGTCGTAGCACTGCCCTTCTTTAAGAATTTCTCCCTCTGTTGCTAGTGAAAGCATAGAAGGCCAGCTGCTCTTCTCAGTTGTACAACCCCTGGGCACACCAGTGTCCCTACAGAATCTTCCCTTGATGCCTTCTAGGGTTCATGCTCTGCCTGAATTTTTTGGTTAATAATATTGTAATATTTTTTTAAAAAAGAATAATTACAAATGCCAGCCTCTGGCATCTTCTTTATTTCCAAAAATGGATGCCATAATCTTTCCTACAAAGTACAGTTGATTGGGAATGGCACCCCAATGCTTTGTTTGAAAATGTTCTCGGTTGCCCAGAAAAAAAGATAAGAGTTTATTAACATATATAAAGACACATCCATCCATCTTCATACATACATACATACACCATATAACAACACAAAGACATTTTTAATATAAAGGAATGCAAAACTGAAACCTTTATTATAAAACAAATACCTTGATGTGTTCTCTTTCATTTTTTTCATTTCATTTCCAATGCAATATTTAATTTGGAAGAAAAGACAAAATAATTGTAATGCTTGTAACAATTGTAATCTTGAATAGGATTAATAATGATACAATATCCATTTCTTAACTATATTCGGTATTTTAAGGTGCCCTAATAATAGAATACCAATAATCTAATGTACTATATAAATATCATTATTGAAACTATATTTTATGAAAACCGAGAAGATGAAGCAATAGATGGCTGAATTTAATAACAATGTTAAAGAACTGAGCTACTGAATTTACACTTTATTAACACTTTATGGATATATTTTTAGTTTCTTCCAAAGTCACTACTCTGTAATTTTCTTATTTTATTAACACTGTTATATTTTTGGTTGTACCTCATCATATATTTGGGTTATTATATTTATCAATCAGTAACTATATAGAAAAGAACAAAGGCAAAACTAAGCAAGATAAATATGGAACAGCCTACTGGACAGAGAGACTGAGGAGCATTCTGGTTGATTAGTGGTTGTGTTCCTTGTCACAGCCATGCTCAATACCCCAATTCACATGCTAGTTTCTAAATGTCCCTCTATGCTAGTGTCTGAATGACTCAGGTGTTAGATTGGATCTTAACTCTCAGCATACATACATATCCTTACAATTTCAGGTACAACAAATCATGAAGACATTATCTTAGCAATTGTATGTTAGAATATGTCACAAAACTTGTGGTTCTAAACTAATGTTGCACAGGAGCTGCAAGTTTATATGCATTATAAAAACAAAGTAGGGAAAGAGTTCAAAACACGGCTTTTTAATGTATTCCCAACCATTTTTTCAGAAGCAGCCCATAAGAGGTATCTGTATTTTCTTTTCCATAAAGGAGAAACAAAATACCCCTTGGATATGGGAAAATGTTTATTTTCTCTCCTTGTACTACAAGATGTATATGCATGCAGCTGGACAGGGTAAGTCTGGCTGCACAAGGTCTCCTTGAATATGGGGTGCTGTGGGGGTGCCTTGAATAGAGTTGCAGCCAATATTTGGAGTCTCTGCTCAACTGCCTCTCCCATTGGGATGCAAAGGAAGACATTTTTAGGATTTCTTTTTCACAGCCACAATTGGTTCCAGCCTATTTTTAGACTTGATTGTTCTTTTGCTGGTTTATTCCTTTGCATCAAATCTATTCCCATTCTGTTCAGTTTTAAGATCTTTATTATTATCTAAGAAGCAGAGCCCCATCCCCTTTCAATCGCTTACTTCCAATATTTAGTTGAGTTTCAAAGTATTTTTTAAAAAATCTGCTGCAAGCATCCAATAGTACAGACTGAATCAGCTAAAGCTGAGAATTGGATCCATGTAGCAACTATTTTCTCCCTCTCTTGCTCTATTTAGACTATTATGGCCCTGCTATATATTTGTCATTGGGAAAGGAAAAAGCAAACTAAGCAATGAATAGTTCATTTTTGATTTTCTAGTTGTAAATTCTCTTACTTTACTGCCTTTAACAGTTCAAAGAAGTCTTTGTGTTGAGGTCCTGGCAAGAGTAAAATGCATTTCTATTTAATTGATCTTATTAAACTACTTATAAGCTACTTAGTGGTCCTTCTGGGATATTGCTGTCCTTTTCTTGTCCTTGTTTTCCAGATCTATGTCCTGGATTTTTAGCATCCTCGACCATCAATTTCCAGAACCCCACCTATTTTTCAGACTACTTCTCTGGTCTCCTACCAATTCTGTTGTTCAAGAGGGAAAGTCAAAAATGCCTCCCCCCACATACATACCCACATCACTTTGACTGGGAATAAAGAAACTCTTGTGTTTGCTTTGTAGCCTCATTAGAGTCTCTGATTCCCTTCAGCTGATTCTGATGTCATAATGTTCCCCTGCCTTCTGGCTATTAAACAATGAAAGGTGGCCTAAGACAGGGTTCCAAGTGGTTTGGCCGATGGTCAGCTGACCTACAACAACAGTATTACAATAGAATTTCTTTCAAAATCTATCCAAAATCGACTTTGCCCTATTCATTTCTCCCAATCCTGGGTTAACTAGATTTGAGGTCAACAGTTCAAATTCAGCTGCAGGTCACCGTGAGTGAGAGTTATTCTCGGTGCCTGCTTTTCTCTACTTTTAAGCTCTTGTTAATTGGTCCCAGAGTGGCTTCCTTGGCAACAGTGAGACTGCCAAAATGAAAACAAGACCCTGTTGTTCCATCGTTAAGTGAAATAAAACGATGTGACTAGCTTGATATTACAATCAGGCACGCAACTGGTTATTTTAAATCTATGTATGAGCTTTGGCTCGCTGTGTGTTATAAAGGCAAGGTGGATGCACAGCTAATAAGATATATATAAGAACTTTATTATCATTTTCTAGTAATAAACCAGCAGGAACGTGATCTGACATCAGAATTCAATCCATTTAGCCTGCAAAGAAACTTTTGAAGAAAAAAAAAGACTAGGAAGGCATCAATAAAGGAGATCAAAGTAGCAAAGAAGCTACTCCAAAAAACTGAAGAATTAGTTTTCAACTAATATAACAGCAAATGTGTGGGGAAGCCTGAAGAATATCATTGGCCACAGCAGACTTCCCCACCTTCAAAACGATGCTATAGAGCACTGTACACCAAAACAACTAGATACAAGAACAGTTTTTTCCTGAACTCCATCACTCTGCTAAACAAATAATTCCTTCAAACTGTCAAACTATTCACTAAGGCTGCATTGCTATTGCTATTGGTCTTCTCATCATTCCTGTTGCCATCTCCTCCCACTTGTGACTGTTTGACTAATTTTGTTGCTTATATCCTTGCCATTTATATTGATATTGATTGTTTTCTAGTCTGATTTAATTGCTTATTGTACCATATGACTGTCACTGGGTGTTGTGCCTTGTGATTCTTGATAAATTTTTCTTTTATGTACACTGAGAGCATATGCACCAAGACAAATTCCTTATGTGTCCAATCATACTTGGCCAATAAAGAATTCTGTTCTATTCTATTCTATTCTATTCTATTCTATTCTATTCTATTCTATTCTATTCTATTCTATTCTATTCTATTCTATTCTATTCTATTCTATTCTTGAAGAGAATCATCAACTGGATATTTACAGGACCTTCTCCTGCCTGCTTCCCACCGTCCTGTTCGCTCACATAGGGCCGCTCTCCTCAGGGTCCCAACGGTGAACCAATGTCATCTAATGTTGCCCAGGGGTAGGGCATTCTCTGTGGGTGCTCCCACCCTCTGGAATGAATTACCTACTGAGCTCCGGACGGCTCCTGATCTTCGCTCCTTTCGTCGGGAGCTGAAGACTTGGCTGTTCAAGCAAATAGGCTGACTCTGGGTTTATTATTTATCATTAATTAGTTATTTTATTTAAAATGCGATTTTATTGTACATGTTTCTTAACTTGTGTTCGCCGCCCTGAGTCCTTCGGGAGAAGGGCGGCATATAAATACATGTAATAAATAAATAAATAAATAAATAAGCTGGTGGATGACTCAAGTGTGTTCTGTTGTAGGCTTGAGAGGTCACTGTCATCTACCACTATCTTCCCCACCTCAAATATACCAATAACCAAATCTCCTACATCTATCTCCAACCCTCTGCCCCTACCCCTTAATCCTAGAAAAAGATGTGCGAGGTCTATTTCATAGGAAAAAAGATAGGAAAAGCATCAGCACCAGACAGAGTAATGTCTTCTTGCTAATACCATCATCACCAGCACAACAAAGAATGTTATTCCTATGTCAACTTAGGAAGTTCAGACTGCCCCAAGAGTTGATACAGTTCTACAGAGGAATTATTGAGTCAGTCATCTGTACTTCAATAACTCTCTGGTTTGATACAGCGAGTAAACAGGACAGGACTGGTATAAACTCTAATGGATAGTTAGAACTACAGAAAAAAAACAATTGCAACCTACTGTCAAAAAGCTAATAATCCATAGAAGACCTGTATATTGATTGAGTCAGAAGGAGGTTGAGAAAATGTCTACACGCTCCTCACATCCTGGATTTAAACTGTTTCAATCCTCCCCTTAGAATGCCACTATAGGGCATTGCCAAAACAACTAGACACAAGGACAGTTTCTAAACATATTTATCCATAACCATATTCGAAGTATATTTATCCATGTTGTATGACTGTAGATGTAATATCCTTCTCATCCTCCCTACTACCCCTTCTTATGGTATCATTTTATAATTATTATAACTTTGTTGCTTTGCATATGTACCCTGTTTCCCCCAAAATAAGACATCCCCTGATAATAAATCCAATCCGGCTTTTGAGCGCATGGCAATAAGGCAAAGCATTTATTTCAGGATTCAAAATAATATAAAACGGGGTCTTATTTTTGGGGAAACATGGTATGTATTGACAGCTTCTGCACCAGAGACAAATTTCTTATGTGTCTAATCACACTTGACCAAATAAAGTATTCTAATTCAGCCATACCTAGAGGGCCACAAGTTTACCACCATAACAAAAATCATGGAAGTCACCCATCCACTCATTATTTTTGTTCTCTTTCATCTCTCATTCTTATTATAAAAGCTCTCAAGCTTGTTATAAAATTATATATCTGTCCTACAATTATCTTGGGACATAAATGCAAGTAATAAGCCAATAAATAAAATCAATTGCTTCCTAATTTCCCCAAAGGTGTCTGCATTTCTAAATTGTCACTTAATATCACTTCCTGCAGGAGTGGGCTTTTATTAATTCCTTGCCTTCTTGTTTTAATTATATAAACATTGAAAGAAAATATCATAGAAAGAAAACAGGAGATAAAATCATCCTTTTGAGGAACATTAACTTTTAAAGGGCAATTCAAAAGCATTATGAATGGGCCAAACAGAAATCAGTTTACCAGTAATCCCTCACATATATTCAGCAGAAAATAATAGATCAGGCTTTAGTACTGCACAGGAAATCTTTAACTAAATTTGATAGTGACACAATAAAACGTCTTGTGTATAGGAAAACATACTGCTTGGTAATTACAATGCAATGGATTTATTGCATTGATTGATTACTTTGATGCAGTGGTTAAGGCACTAAGCTGAAAACTAGCCCTGCCTTAAATATAAACCTGGATGGGAGTTGGGAAAATGGGAGAAGAAAACTAAATATTAGGTATGTTCACCACCTTCAGTTACTTATAAAAATAATAAAGGTGGGGTTTAAAAAAACATGAAAAAATCAATAGCATTTCCAGTAAATTGCCAAAAATGTATAATTACAACATAGTAGCATTATAGAACCATACAATATTCTTATGCAACTGATCTATGCTGTTTTTGAGAAACATTGGTACAGTAATAGAATCCCCAGAGTGAAAGATCTAGGGGCATCCAAAAACATTGTTGAACAGGCGTAATGTAGGTTACTGTAATGTCATTGCAGAGATCTACTGTAAGGCATTTGAATAATAACTCTGAAATTCTTCCTTGGAAATTGCACAGTGTCACTTTCACAGTAATGAGATGTTTAATGCAATATTATTGTGGTTATTGGCATGAATATATATGCAATATTATTATGGTTACTGGCATGAATATATTCGCACCTAGACCTTGAGTATGGCAGCAGCATTTAATCAGCTATCTTGCAGGATCACCACAGGGTGAGGATCAAAACAGTTCATGACAGCAGCTGCAACTCTATGACTGAAACCCTACCTCTTTTTTCACATGCAATGTGATTTTTTTTTTTAAAAAAAGGGCAGTGTTTCAACTGCACAATCACATTCTCTATTTTAACCTTTTTGACCATCCTCTCTGGATGCCTCTGTTTACTGATCAAATGCAAGACAGGAAAAATGTATGGTGCAAAATATAACAAGCACAGTTACATCCAAATGGAGATACCAGCTTAAAGTGTGTTCCAGTTGCTATATCTGATCTTGTTTACTAGAATAAATCTCATTTAAAAGAAAAGCTACAATGGGTCTTCAATGCCCCTAAGACTAGCCACCTCCTCTATTGCTGAAACTGCGTTGTTTCCCAGAACTTTGCAGGGCTGAAATGTCCAACTGAGTTTTATAGGTAGTTCCTCAGAGACGTGCCAGGTCCCCCGTCATGTGGGATAAAGAAGATTTAATTGCTATGCACAGGCAACTCCTTCCTCCCCCCGCCATCCTATTCACAGCATTCAAGTCTTGCCCAACAGCCAAACAACAGTCTTTTCTTTCTGTTCCATGGGTGACATGCTTAAAAGACTCAGGAGCTGGCAAACAACTGCCTTGACCTTCACTTTGGGGGGGGGGAGGTTGCACAGAGAGGGAATTAAATTTGGAGATAAGCCAGGGACAAGAGGAGCCACAATCTGTTCTATAAGGACATTGTAAAATTTTCCCAAATAGCAAGTTAGTCACAATGGTACTTGGGTGTGGCTGGGTGTCAGTGAACAGGACACTCACGATAGGATAAGGTATCATAAGGGCATCAATAAATATGTGGCAGCAAGATTATATGTGCAAAGGCATGGAGACTACTAATGTTGTAAGTCAACTACTGCAACTTTTACAATATTGTAGTACAGCAGTTAATACAGATAGTCCTTGAGTTACAACAGTTTGTTTAGTGACTCTTTGACGTTACAACAGCACTGAAAAGGTGATTTATGACCGTTTTTCACGATAACAAACATCGTAGCATCTCCACAGTCACCTAATCAAAATTCAGACATTTGGCAATTGACTCATATTTATGACGGTTGCAGTGTCCCAAGGTTTTATGATTCCCCTTTGTAGCTTTTTGACAAGCGAAGTCAATGAGGAAGCCAGATTTTCTTAACATCGGTGTTACTAACTGAACAACTGCAGTGATTCACTTAATAACTGTAGCAAGAAAGATCGTAAAACGACAAAAGTCACTTAACTATTTAGGTTAGCCACAGAAATTTGGGACTCAATTGTGGTTATAAATTGAGTACTGTACAGGTAATCCCTGGGTTACGAGTGTTCCCTTAGTGAAAGTTCAAAGTTACAACGATAAGCACCCCCTAGTATTTGCAAACAAGTCCTGAAACTATGAATCTTGCAGCACCAAGGCAGTTGTTTGCCCTTATGAACAACCGCAGAGGCTCTGCAACATTTGTCCTGAATGTTGCCAGCCCAAATAGAGCTTTGGGGGGGGGGGCAAATTTGGCCCTCCAGGGTTCTGTTCAGCTGTCCATGGCCCTCCCCTGGCTCATTGCAGGCAAAAATGGAGCTTCCAGGGTCCCCACAGAGGGACATGCGGAGTGTCAGAGGGCTGAATCCGGCCCTCCATTTTGGGCTGCAACGAGCCGGGGAAGGTCCACAGAGGGCAAAACAGAATCTCAGAGGCCAGATTTACCACTCAGAAACTCATTTCAGCCTGCAACCTGCTGGATGAAGCCTGTGGAGGCCCAAACAGAACTGCAGAGGGACAAATGTGGCTGATAGGCTGGAGAGGAGACTGCTTGCTAGAACTTCACAAGGTAAATGATCTGGGGTGGCAGGTTGGGGGGAAAGCAATTGTGAGGAGCATGAGATATTTCAGTGGGTCGGGGAGGCCTTGGGTAGTCTTAGGCAGGTGGCCTGTTCCATCACTTCCCCACCCCGAGATACCTCATGTGCACTTAACAAGCCACTCATTCCACTAGTGAATGCATGGATGAAAGGAGGGAGTGATCCCATTCAAGGTATGACATTCACTCCCACAAATCCTTGGGCTATAAATGGAATGGGCAGGCTCTATTACATTCATAACTCAAGGACCACCTGTATCGAAATTTTAGGTCTCTGCTGTTTAAGTTCTATTGAGTGGCATTAAAAGTTGATCATGAGCATGAATGTCATTTACTTGTTGGGGAGTGGTCTTCAATCCTTGAGGTTAGTGGTCTCCCATTTGGAATTTGAGGGGCATGTAGAGTGTACTAGCAATATGAAAGATGGTGGTGGGCGATCTTTATTCATATAACGTCTGATAAATTTCCAATTTATGAGAATCTACCTGCCACTTGCCTAACTCCAATGCAGTCATTTTTCTCGATCTCTCTAAACAAAGCGTTCGATCACGTTATTTTTATTTTGTATGAAAGTTCATGGATTACTTTTTGGGCATAAGCATTCCTGGAAATAAAGATGACAAAATGCAAAATATCAGGCAATAAAGTCATTTTTTCGAGCTGTGTTTTTTCCATATATTCTTTGCTTGTTCCAGCAACTGTAAGATTTCTTTCTCACCAGCCACAAATAACAATAGCCCAGATTTGGTTTAGCAGGTTGAGATTATAATTTGGAATCTGCACCCTACCTTTAAATCAACCACATGCAAGGTGAGACTTTCCAGGAGTTATATTCCAATATATTGAAGACTAAACTTGTTCAGTCTTGTTTATATCACTATATAAAACAATTTCTATCCTACTTCAGAATATATCAGTAAAATCAAATTTTTTGCTTCATGTTCTTGCATGGTTTGTTTTTTCGGAAAGTAGGGAAGGAAGTGGGGCAATGTTTGAGAGAAGCATTAGCTAAAGGGTTTGTTTAAAAATCGTATTCAGGCAAAGAGGACATAAGTCAATACGTTTCTGCTTACTTTAGATTCTGGAGGTCCATTTCCCTTTGCACCTTGCTGGAGCAGCACTGTCAACCTCGCTAGCTTTGCCTTGCTGCTTCGGCTGTCATAGAAACGGAGGGAGGGGGGTTTAGGTTCACGCGGGCTTTGTAAAATCTGAGAAACGAAACCATTTCTTAAGCTGTTATCAGACCAACGGACACTGCATTCCTGGATGCTGACATGACCAGACGTTTGCTCCCACCTGACCTCTGGGAGACCTGTGGATCGGATGAGTTATGGTGCACAGGGGAGGGGATGCTTTCTAATTGTAACTTTCGCGTGTTTTGCTTCAGAATCCTGTTTTCCACGGTTGCGTTCATTTCATATCTAGTAAAAGTACCAGTCTTTAACCTATAATGAAGTCTGGGTCTTCCTTTCCTGGATACTGAAGGAAGCATACTTGACAAGCACTCAAGAGCCTGAGAATGAACATGGAGAATAGACCAAAGCATAAGCTTCCTACATATTTTTTTCTGTGACAGACCCGAATACATTTGGGAATACAGTAACCCCTTCCCCTAAAGCCAAAAGACTTCCTCCTCCTTGATTATTGTTTTTGTCCTGTCTGTTTATTTGATTTTTACCATTGGATAAACACATTTAGGCTTTTGCATGAAAAATCTCTTTGAGTTGTGTCATCAAATCATGGATAAATGCATATAATAAAAAAATAAATCCTGTCTCAAGCCAATTGACCCAGGAATGGCTGAAGTGAGATTAGCTCAGACTATCTACCTCAGGTACCAATTTGGTGGAAGAAACAACTTCAAGGCTCTTGCCTGAGGGGTGGCCAGAATAAACTTTACAATGACCAAACCATCCTCTTCGGACAAGATACAAAGATATCCTATTAAAAAAAATCTTACACGAACAAATACAGATGATTTGGGCTTGCAGTTCCTGTATCATGTGACTTTAGACCAGCAGTGGGGAACTATGGCCCCTTTATGGCGTGTGGACTTCGACTCCCAGAATTGCAGCCATGCTGACTTAGGAATTCTGGGAGTCGAAGTCCACAGATCATAAAGGGGCCATAGTGCCCCACCCTTGCTTTAGACAGTTAATATTTAGAATGAGCTGGTAAAGGAGAAGGCAGAAGTGTGACTTTCAGCCTAAATAAAAGCATTACCCCTGAAGCAATATATGATCTAAGAAGTATATTTGGAAGCTTTTGCTGGCATGAAGTTCTTTAATCATGTACCACTTGGGCCATCTATAGTTTCTCAAAGTTCTCTTTGACAGAGGTTTTCAACAATGCTTCCCCTCCCACCCCATACCCCATTAACTTTGATTTCTTTGTTTTTGTTAATTTCTTCCCTGGGGACACTGTGTTCTTTCAGCAATTCTTAGTTTTCCTGACAATGGCAATTGGGCTGGGAAGTTGGTATCAATCTTGTAATGATGAGCATAAAACTGGACAGTTTGGGACAGGGCATAGAGTACAGAGCTCCTTCTGTTCTAATAAAAAAAGCTCATGCTGTGGCCTCAGGTCTATTAGTAAAGCCCTTTGTAGGACTGTCTGCTTCTGGCTCCAGAGGGACGCAGGGCCTGGTCAGCCAGGACTATTCAAAAAATGGAGGGGAGGGGCAGAGTGGTAGTTAAGCAAGAACTGGAATGAGATGATACAGCTGCAGACCAGGGGTGTGGCAGGCAGACAAGCAGTTGGCTCAAACTCTTTCCCAACCATGGTAATTTCCAGAGAACTGGGAGCGTCAAGGACTATTTGCAATTAAAATGGTATCATATAATAGTAAGGTGGGAAAGGTCTGACCAATACCTTAAACGAATGTACATTGTAATTGGCAAAATCATTGTTTGAGAGCAACCAATGTTGTCCCTGCTGTCCACCTACTTATCCCAGCAGGGCCAGAAACCAAGAATCCAGTTAATGTCAGCAATAAAGTGACTCATTCTTGGTGGTTCTTTTTGCCATCTTCTCCTTTTTTTATTCTTAGAAACGTAAACTGGTTATTTAAAGTACAATTTATCCCTATTTAGTTCAAGCAAGAGAAAGATTGTGACACACACAAGCACTGTCTCAGGCCAGATGTCTGATATTAGAACGTATTAGTCTTGATTAAGAGCAACTTTCTTCAAGATGGGATTTATCATTCAAAGCCTGAAAATATCAAGTTTGGGAAGGCTAAGTGCATACATAGAAATATTTTCCAAGCACATTCTGGTCTGGTATCTCTATAAAACTAAGATAACTGATTGTGTGCTCACTTTTGTTAGTCCTGTCCCTTTTAATAGTACCAACTTGAATTGAAAAATTTTTTAAAATTATGGGGGATCAATCTTGTTGACCCTGTCTTCAAGGATCTGCTGGAACTAAAAGTCAATCAGAAATTTAAAATTAAATTTAAATCTAATTTAATTAGTTTTTCAGCTATTTGTTTATCAGATGAATCAAACTCTTGGCATTTGGATACTTAAAGAAAATGCAGTAGAATGAGATAAACAGTGCTATTCAAATTCCAAAAATAAGCAGTGCTATTCAAATTCCAAAAATGCTATATTTTGCTATGCTTCTCAGTCTGAAACCCTTTCCTACTCCCTCCCTCTCTTAGACCAAAGTAACTGAGGTCTAATGCGGGGAGGGGGGTGCAAGAGGATCTAACTTTTGATAGCTAAATATTGCCTTAACATGTGAGTTGCAAGGAGATGGTAGCCATCATAAGCAGACAAGTTATCCAAATGCTTTCTCTCTCTTTCTCTTTCTCTCTCTTTTTTTTTTGATCAAGAATGCTCAAAGCTCTTGCCTAATGTCTTTCTTTTCTCTCTTTGCCAGGGCACAGGGCACTTGGCATGGTAAATATGAAATATGTTGGGGCCTGGCAGGCAACCCATTCCTCCCCCTCTTCCAGCCTTTCATGGGCGTACGATCAGGCAGGGATGGTTAAACCTTCTGCATAAAACCCTGTGCAGCACTCATACAGAAAACCCTGAGTTTGCAGAGCCTGCAAAAACATTCTGACCATGGAAGGACATAGACTCTCATCCTATGGAAGGCGCTTCGGCTCACAATCCACCTCTGTCCACCATGCCTTGAGGTTCTCACCAGGCCGCAGATACTTTCCTCCATCTCCCACTACCCAGTTCTCTGTCACTAAGCTGAAGACAGCCAGGCTAAGTTTCCATTCTGGCCCCAAGTTCTCCTCTGACAAGGTGGATTTTTCTTTGGCGGATGCTCTCAACAGTGAATTCAAAGAGACCCGCAGCAATGAGAAGGTGGAAATGATGGAGCTGAACGACCGTTTTGCCAGCTACATTGAAAAAGTTCGCTTCCTGGAGCAACAGAACAAAGTTCTTGTTGCTGAGCTCAATCAACTTCGAGACAAAGAGCCCAATAAATTGGCTGACATTTATCAGGAAGAGATGAGGGAACTACGTCATGAAGTAGACCAGCTCTCCAACTCTAAAGCCCGGCTGGAGATTGAGAGAGACAACTTGCTGGAGGATCTCAACAATCTCCGGCAAAAGTAAGAAAGACTTTCCAGTTTTCATGAGGCGGGGGCAGAGCATTGAAACACAGAATTATAGGTGGAAGCTGGGTGATGCTAAGCTTTAAAATGGTCTAAGATTAGGATTTCCAAAGTGATTATTAGGGATGATTTAGTCAAGATCTGTATCTTCCGTATTTGAAACCAATTTTTCAATCAATCAGGTTAGTTACATAATTTTAGGGACATATTTGCATCACCTTGCCATATTCTGCTTGACTATGGAATTGGCTAGAGCAGCTTTCTCCAAAATAAAACCCTTCAGATATTAAGACAGCAACCCCTAAAATTCCATTTAGCTAGAATTTTGAGAACTGCAATTTCAGCACATCCTAGAAATTCCACATTGAAGAAAAATACTCCATAGAGCATAGAATGTCAGAAAACGTGATTCTTCAGAAATCTATTGTTTCTTCAGCAAGTCAATTAATAATGGTAGACTTATCTTAGTGAAAGCTTCCAAATCATTTTAATCTTCTCCTGCAGTACCAGGCAGCAGCAGAGGTTTGGGAGAAACATTTTCCCCAGTAATACAATCTGATAGTGAAATCTGAATTTCTTTCTGGTCAGCATAACTTATAAACTGAGCGTGAATTAATGTAAAGACTTCCCTGAAGGTAAAAAACTTGGAGGTAGGCAATTCATTTCATAGATAGCTTCTAATTACCTGCATTTCTTATTTCTGTATTATAATTGTTCATTTATTTCGGGAGATTTCAAGTAGATAGGAAACCCAAGTAAATATATACTGCAAATATACATAATTTGTCCCAAAGGTGCTTTTTCTGGAGGCAACCTGGATTTTCTTCTTTTTTCTTTGAAGACATTTCACTTCTCATCCAAGAAGCTTCTTCAGCTCTGACAGTATAGTGGGGAATGGAAGAATTTATACTCCTTGCAGACAGCTGGTAATTTGCATCCTTCTAGAGGATCCCTGAAACACTTAGGATCCTCAGGGTCACCTGAGTAGTGCTCCTCATTCCTGTAGCCTGCAATTTTTCCTCTGGAAATCCAATCCTACTCCCACATCATTGAAAGAGTATTCATCCCAAATTGTATAGCTAAAAATACAGGGTCAACTCAGGTGACCCTGAGGACACAGGTAAGCCTCCAAGTGCTTCAAGGACTCTCTAAAGGATGCAAATTATCAGCTGTCTGCAAGGAATATAAATCCTTCCATTCCCCATTATTCTGTCAGAGCTGAAGAAGCTCCTTGGATGAGAAGCGAAACATCTTCAACGAAAAAACAAGAAAGTCCAGTTGCCTGTGGAAAAAGCAGCTTTGGGACAACCTGGACAGACATTTATACATAATTTATATATATTGGCTGGTGAGGATCAGAAAGCAAGATTTTTCTGCAATAGCCCCTCCTTTCTGGAACATCCTCCTCTTCTGAGATCAGAATGATCCCAACCTTGTTAGACTTTCATTAGGCCCTAAAAGCCTATGTTCCCAAACTTGAGCTGCTGAATGTGACTATATTGCTAATGGGACAATTTTTTTGCTCTTGTCTATTATGAATTGGATGTTTTTAATGTTCTTTACTGGTTTTGTTGGTTTTGCCCAGTCATTGACTGAGATGGGTGGCCATAGAAATTAGACAAACAAACAAATAACATTACACCATACTATAGCATGTTCAAGCCAGCAAAACCAATATAGAAATTAAATGTGCTTTAATTTAAATGTAACTCATTTCATTTAGTTAATTTGTATTTATTCCAAATATTGAACAAACTTCTTCCTTTGGTCCCAAATGAAATTAAAAACTCATTGTCAACTTTCAGAAGCACTGAAGGGCAGTACTCAGTTCTGTTGTTCCATCCCCAATTCAGTAGAGCCACTATCCTCCCTTGAAATTCAAACTATTTTTAAAGCAAGAACAGTATAGGTGTTACATTAAGAGCAAACCATATAATTTTCAAAATCAAGAGAGTGCTGGCCCCATTATTAGACAGAAGGAAGCATTTTCTTCAGTTGGCAGTGGCTGAGATGACAAAAAATTTCTATCATTCATAAATAACCTCAGCTACTTTGCTGCATAATCTTTAATCAGCTGCAAAGGAAGGCTTGCCCAAGCATCCCCAGGACTGAGTGAAGGTTTAACTTCTATACATTGCACATGGAACAGAGGAGGGTCTAAACCGCGTCCTCTGGGCCTAGTAGAAAAATGACTTTGGCCTGCCTTTTTCAAAGGAAATCCTTGGTTGTAGAATATGGCAGACAGTCTAGATGCTGGGCTGGATTTACCATTCTTGGAAGAGGGAGGCCTACGGTAAGGGAGGCTATGATTTGAAATGGATGGGACTGTGACCAGTATGAAAAGGAGCAAGGAAAATATATTGCTAGAATTTGGGAGGAAGCTTCCTTATTTTATGGTTTACATTACAATTTGTATATATTTTGTGCCTCCAAATGGCAGTAAACTACATTGTCAGTTCTCAGCAGTTTGGGATAGAGTAAAGCTACTGGTTAACCATCCCGCCTACACAACATCATCACAAAAAGTCCCATCTGGAATGGATGCAGACCAGCAGGAGGAGAGCTATAGCAGCCTTAGAACTGTCCCTCAAATATGGGGGATCTTTTTTAACAAAAAACCAAAAAAATTGGCATGCTTCACATTCCCTATAAGTAAGTCGCTTCCCTTCCTGTTTTTGCAAGCCTGTTTTATTTCATTCCCTGCTTCCCCTTTCCTTTGACTTTTCCATTCTATAGGCTGCTGTGACACATTGCTTTTTCAAGAGTTACAATCTAGACAGACACTGTTTATAGGTGATTTTTGGACTTAAGCTGAAGACTTGCCTAGAATAAGAAATACTTTTTATTTATTTTTATCCCGCCTTCATTATTTTTACAAAATCCTCAAGGCAGCAAAGATATCCATCACATCTTCCTCCTCCTGTTTTCCCCACAACAACCCTGGGAGGTTGGGCTGAGAGAAAGTGACTGGCCCAAGATCCACCAGGTGGTTTTCATGGCTAAGGCAGGACTTAAATCACAGTCTCCTGGTTTCTAACCTCATGTTTTAACCACCAGTTCAAACTGTCTGTCTGTACGATCCTATAGCACCTGCTCTGAAGAACTGTGCATGTGGGTTGTCCTGCTGATCAGTTAAAAATATCTAATAGATAATAGATAACAAAAAAAGAGAGTAGCTAGCTCTGAAAAAATATAAAAATAAAAACATTTCACATTATTTTCTCCTCTGGAAATTGCATATTCTCGAAGTGCCTCCCATCAGAACCAAGTGTTAAAATCAGTTAAAAGTCCTGACATTAAAAGAATGAAAGGTTGAAAACTGTTAATCACATCTCACTATATTTGTCAGATTCCCAGATCGCACACCCACACAAAGCACACAAAAGACTCTCCAGGATTCCTTCCTCACAATGACTGATGGAAGGGTAAAAGTTGATTTCCCTCCTTGCAACTCCTATTGGGCCTTCAGTGTATTCCTAATAAAAACAAGTTATTATAATTATTATGATTTGAAACTTTTACTGCATGCAGAAGTTTGGAGGAAGAGTGTGTTATGAATTACAGGGAATTTGCAAAGGTTTGAGTGGAGGCGTTGAACTTGATGTTTGTCCTTGAGTATAGCCTCTGGTGGAAGAGCACTGATCATTCAATAAACCTACCTTACTTTTCCACCCTTCTCTCTCTCACTCTCATTTAAGATTACAGGATGAGATTAATCTGCGCCATGAAGCTGAAAGCAATTTGTCTTCCTACCGACAGGTAAGGTGGCAAAATGACAAGTCTTATCTTGGAACAATGGAAAAGAAATATAAGAAGTCCTCAAAATTGTTGTCTGATTTGAGATGGTGGTTCTTTTGTTGTATTTCACTTCAGGAGTATTTGCTGGTAGGGAGTCAAAAAAGTCAAGATGGTGGTCATAACCAAGTGATCAAAGTCTTGCTCTTTCTTATATGCATTGCAACACATGTACAAAGGATGAGGCTTCAATCATATGGTTGTGTTCTCTATAATGTAGCCACCATGACACTCTGTGGACATCTTTTGCACATAGAATTATTCAAATGCTGAAATTAGGCTACTTGTATGTTAGTTGAAGCAGCCTTTTGGGTATGTTCATTATTTTCTGATGAAACTAGGAATTTTTGTAAACTTTAAAGGACGAAAGAAAGAAATATTCAGGGTTCAGTATTAAGCATTCATTATCCACTGGCCTATTCAGATAGCTGCTGTTTATTCTGGACTTCATATACTTTATTCACTCTTTTTAATAAGTAATATCAATCAGGAGCGTGTCACTTTTTCTGAACAAGGAGCAACACTTGAACTGCACCCCAAGAGGTGTGCTTCAAAATGTAATGGATGGATGGATCCAAGATAAAAATTAGAAATTAATTGAAATCACATATATATTTTATTATGTTTACATAGTTAAAATTATATATCATTAGTATGATTAATATTAATATCATGTCATATGCAGAGTCATAAAGAGGGTCTTTTTATCCTCCTGAATATTATTTGTTCTCAGATGAGATAAAAACAAATGCATATTTACAACTTTTATCATTCATTTCCTGAACTACAGACAGCATTCCCACATATACAGTATATGTCCATATATACTTAATCAATATAAACTAGCTGATTAGATAAAAATACGCCACTCTGCATTTTGTTATACCATAGTAAACAAACAAATAAACAAATAAGCAGATTACATCAGATCTAAGTTCTTTAAGAGCAGAGTTGGGATGCTCTGGCATGAATGGTGCCTTGATCTGTGTGATAGCTCTGAAGTTAAAGAGGTAGAAGTAGTAGGAAATTTGGAGAAAACATGTCTGAGTATAGTTGTAATGGAGTTCTGTGGGATGATAGATAAAGATGTATTTTGGAGTTCAAAAATCAGAATATAATAAATTCAGAACAATTATCAGCAGAAACCCATAGCAGAAGCTAATGAGAAAAAGAAAATGAGATATTTATTTATTATTTATTTATCCACTTATAAAATTTGTATAGCACTCAAGTCATTCAGGGTAACTGCAGGTGGCTTATAGAAGTGAAACTCCAAATCTAAACCCAATAAACTCTCACCCCCAACCTCTGTGTTAACAATCAAATAAACAATTTGATGAGCTCTGTATTTCTTTGGGGTCTCCAAGCCCACTGGCGAAACTATACTTTCTGGGCTTTTAAAAAGAGTATCAAGATGGGGGCTAATCTTTTCTTCAAGGGGATGATATTCCACAGGGAAGGAGCCATCACAAAGAAGATCCTTCTTGGTCCCACTAGATCAGGGGTGTCAAACTCAAGTCCTATGGGCCAGATCTTGCCCAAGGGGTACTTGCCCAAGGGGGCTGCCATGGAAACAGTGAAGGACCTGCCCATGGTGCCTCTGCCACCAAAAATGGAGCTCAGAAGGGCTGCATGCTGCCCTCGTAGCTCTATTTTTGCTGACAGAGGGTTGCAGGAGGTTGTCACAGCCAGAAACAGAGCTTGGGAGGATCACTTGTGTCCCTTGTGAGCTCGGTTTTCACTGGCAGAAGGTTGCAGGAGGCCGTTGCAGCCAGAAACAGAACTCAGGAGCCCATTTTCGCTGGCACAGCACTTGGGCCACCACAGGTGCCCCCAACATGAGTGACATCAAGATGATCATGCCAATCCTGGCCAAGCTCACCATGGCCCCCTGAGGTCAAACCCAACCCTGATGCAGTCTGCAATGAATCCGAGTTTGACACCCCTGCACTAGGTGGACCATTTTAAGGAAGAGAACTTATAACATAGCTGCCTCCCCACTCTTTAAGAAAAACATTGATATATCAGTTACCTAATTCCTAAAGGAGATAGTAAAAGCACATTTTCAAACAATTCCAGTTAAGAAAGAAAAATGAGGACAGCAGAAAAGGCTAATGCAACCAAATAAAAACTTTACTGAAAATCTATTTTTTAAAAATGCACAAAATAACAGAAAAAGAGTCACATCACAAAAGAATAATAGAAATAAGTAGTCTGAAATTGGTATTATGAAAGCAAAAACTGCTTAGTTAGTGAAGGATGCTTAAAAAATGACAAAAAGGACTTCTTTAAACATGTTCAAAATAAAAAGGAGAAGGAAAACATCATATTATCAATTACTCAATGAAGAAGACCAAATGCTAAGAAAAAACCCAAAAGACAGAGCTATTCAATTCCTATTTAGCTTCAATCTTCTCCAACAAAAATAAGAATGTATTCCATCAGGAAGTTGAGAAGAGCAAGTTGAAGGAACAGGACCAAAACCTGAAATTGATAAAAAGATAATCAAGGAATACTTATTTACTTTGAATGAGTTTAAATCTCCAGAGCTAGATGAACTATACCTAGCTATTGAAGAAACACCTTATTGATAGTCTGGCTGAATACTTTTTAATCTTTGAGAAATTGTTAAGAATCAGCGAAATGTCAAGCATCTGGGGACAGCAAATGATATCAACTATCTTCAAAAGTGGGGGGGGGGAGGATACTGCAACAAACTACAGACCTATCAATCTGGCACTGATACTGTACTTGAGAAGATTCTTGATCATTTTGAAAGAATCCTGAAAATTAATCTAATTATCAGAAATCAGCATGGATTTGACAAAAGCAAAGAACAAATTAGTTTATTGTTTCTCTGTTTCTCTCTTTGGTCTTTTCACATCAGTATTGACTCCTAGTGACCAGCTCTACAAGTCCTGCAGATTTCTTGACAATATTTTGGAAGTGGTTTGCTATAGCCCATTTCCTAGGTTGGGAGAAAGTGACTTGCCCAAGATCTAGTCTAGTGACTTAAGTATTACTGTATACCAACTGCCTGTCTATTGGGGTTCTGTACTATTCAATAAAGACTATACTATTCTTTAAAGACTTAGATGAAGGTGGAAAAATCACTTATAAGACTTGCAGATGATCCACAATTATGTGAGATAGCAATCCCTAGAAATAAAATTCAAAATCATTGTTTTAAGTTAGAAAAATTGGCTGAAATGAATGAAATTTAACTAAAAGACATGCAAAATTTTCATTTAGGAAATAAAATCAAATACATGTGTGCATTAATATGCATACATGTGAAAAAGGTCTAAGAATAGAATGCATCTGTAAACTGAATATGAAGTAGTAGTGAGATATAACTGCAAAAAAGACAAATACAATTTTAGGTTGCACCAATGAAAGACTACCATAGTTTCCAAAATATCCAGCAATTCTCAGGCCAAACAAAAGTATTATGTCTCCAGCTTTCAATGCTGTGGAAACAATGGACAAAAAGCCATGAAATTGGAAAGGCAGATAGAACTGGACTAATTTTAGTGTTCTCCAATAGGCAGGTATTTCTCCAATACTATAAGAGGTTTCATGCAATTCATGTAAGTTTCATGTAAGTAAACCGACTTACTTACCTGTATATGGGGATGGGTATCTGACATATTTATGGCCAGGCCTGGTGTCAAGTCTAAGAATCAAATTGACTTAAGTGATAACTATATAGTAACACTGGTAACAACATGGTAACCTGTCCCAGTCTTTTTCTTCTGTTACATTTAAGATTATAATTTGAAGATCTTAACAGTTATATATACTCAAGGCATTCTCAAATAAGGCCACAGTGGATGCAGCCTCTGACCTAAATGGTAGTATTGCAGTTCTATATTATCTGCCTTTTTTTTTTCAAACCAATTCTGTGCAGAATTTTGCTTGTAAACAAATGTATAACATACTATTTTATTCCTTTCTTTTTAAGTCGTTAATGAATTTCTTTTTATTCACTTGCTACTGTATTTCCTAATTATCCTTAATTAACCAGTTCCAGTTCCCACTGCGGATCAGTGGATAGTGCAAGAATAGGAGAATATATTTTATTACTAGGTTAGATTTGCAGTCAAGGAAAAAATATTGTATACATAAAACAGAATTTTTATGAATGGACCATGCGCAGTAGTAGACTTGCCCCCCCCTCCCCTCTCCCCCACAGGAGATCAGATGGAACAAAGTGCCTTTCTGGAGAGAGCTTTGTTGCACACATTAGATTTCCCAAGAGGGATAATGGCATATTTCACATTCACATCATAAATGTATCTTCTCTGAACTGAGTATGAAAAGTGTCATTCCTCAATAGGAGATCAATCTCCAATACCTTTTGTGCTGCTTATACTTCTGTAGTTTAATAAGGTATCGTTTTATCAATAAAAGGATTTTTAAAAGTTTTATTAATAAAATTATTCAGGAGATACATATGGGGTAGGTATAATTGCATTCAAACATCATTTCTCAGTACTTGTTGTTTTAACTTTCCTATACTGTTTGTATCCTGCTATTTAAAATAATACTTTTAATTTAAAAATAGATTATTTATACGATTGCTATAATGAATTGCTATTGAACAATGGGCAAAAATGGCAGCATTGAGTCAGCTTCTTGATCTGCTCAATATATCTCATCATCAATGGATGAATTAAAACAGGGTCTAGCACAGGCCCAGTGCTGAGGCTTAGCTTTTCCTCCCAAATTAGCATATATAGGTTGTCCTCAACTAACAACTATTTATTTACTGACTGTTTAAAGTTACAATGGCACCAAATGACCAAATGACTCATAATGACCATTGCAACATCCCCCCCATGGTCATATGATGAAAATTCAACCGATTGGCAACTGGCATCTATCTATGATGGTACCAGTGGTCTGGGATCATGGGATTGTCATTTGAAACCTTCCCAGCCAGCTTCCAAAAACAGTCAATGGAGGAAGTTAGAGTCACTTAATGACCACATGATTAACTAAGCAACTGTAGTGATTCACTTAACAATCATGGAAAAAAGGTTGTAAAATTGGGCATGACTTACTTAATGCCTTGCTTAGCAACAGATCTTGGCCTCAGTTGTGCTCATAATTTACAGGGCTATCTGTACAGTTAATCCTCATTTAGCTATTGAGATCAACAACTCAGTTCTTAAGCAAAGTGGTCGCTAGTGAAATCACAACCCTGCTTACAATCTTACTTGAGTTTTCTCTTGCTATACAGACCTGCAGCAATTGCAAATGCAAGGACTGGTCACAACAATTGCATCACCTGCAACAATTGCAAATGCAAGGACTGGTCACATCGTATAACTGCAAGTAATTGTTATAATGGGAAGTAATAGTCATAACTGCAAGTAATTGTTATAATGGGAAGTAATAGTCATAACTGCAAAGGGTTGCTAAATGAGTCAGTGACTGAACGGACTACCTATATTGTTGTGGTACTAAAGGAAATTGAATGGGGATGATTTTCCCTCTCATATCCCAGTTTTTCTGTCCCTACAGGATGTTGATGATGCTGCTTTAGCCCGGATTGATCTGGAACGCAAAATTGATTCATTGCAGGAGGAGATTATATTCCTAAAGAAAATCCATGATGAGGTACAATAGTCCACTATTGCCATTCTGTGGGTTGTTTTTAACTGAGTATGGAAGAGAAGTTGAAGACTCAGGTTGTTTGCCTTGCTTGACAATGTTCGTTTTTCTTTAACATCTACAATTAGGCTAGGTTTATGTATTGCACAATGCCATAATTGTTTGGTTTTGTCTTAGCATGTTTGAACCCTGATTACGAAGTATTAATCCACAAATGTGTGAACCAGATCAGTTTTCAATTACAGGAAAATTGGATAGCAGCTTCCCATAATCTGCTATCCTGAAGAAGTGCATGTCCAGCCAGCACACCCAAGACCCATGTTGGGTGGAAACTGTGGAATCTGTAATATGGATGGGAAGAGATTGGGAAATATTGCCATACAAAATATAGTGATGCTTTGTTATGTTGTTTGGAAAGCTAGCCTGCTTGTCGTAAGATTGATTATTTTACTTTGTGCAAATTGTTTTTAAATTATTTTTATTCTTTTGTTGCTCAACCTTATCTCCCACTCCCATTCTCAGTCAAAAAGAATTCCAGAATGCAGTAGGTTTAACTTCTTTTAGAATGGGGTCACTAGAATGTTACATTATAGAAATCAATAACTTTCATAGTTTACCTTCCAATTGTCTTCATAGTTCCAGCATGGCTCCCTAATTGTTAGTCTCAACCTTCCTCAAAACTAAAAATTGATTATATTGTGCTTTTTTACAAAGATATCTGAATTTGTGCATTTAGGAGGAAGAATGAACAATCCAAATGATCAGTCTTCTTATTCTTCTGGTCAAGAGCATTTCATCACCTTCAGTTTATTCACAAAAAATCTTAAAAAGGATTTTGTGCAAAATATCTTGCTCCTTTTTATTCAGAGTCCTGTATATTCAACATTTCTAGACTTGAAGTATCCTGAGGAGATTATTTATTTTGAGGTACATAGTTTTTAATGGAATGAGCTCCATAGTCTTGTTCTGCAGCATGTGATGTGCAGATACCAAAGAATATTACATGGAGCCATTCATATATTTCATAATATTCCATTTCATTAAATATATAGTATGGGAATAAATTAAAAACCAAGACTTTGGAAGATTGCATGCAACTCCAAATTCTTAAATTGTACACCCCTGATTTAATCCAGTCATCAGAACCGTAATCAGAAAAGGGGATATTCCTTTTACCCACAGACTGTACTTAATTTACTTATATATGAGCTGCAAAAAAACAGTTCAAAAAGGCAATTTGGGCTGATCTTGAGAATGCTAAGTGGGGTCGATCCTAATTAGTTAGGATCAACCTAATTAGATGCAAGGCCCAGCCTGAGATTATATTGTGAAATTGAAAAAAAACCCCAATCCCTTATGTACTGTTGCTAAGATAACTGCATGGGTGTCTCCATATAGTCACCAGGAGTTAAAATCAACTCAAGAGAAACATTACTCATTAAAAAAACCCACACCCCATTTTGTTTAGCCCTTGGCCAAACATAGCCTTCCAAGCAACTGCCAGTTCATGTTTCTCTGCTTGCTTATGAGCTATAGCTAATTAGTAGCCTTTAAGCTACAAGTGTTTATGAAGTTTCTGAGGTGAAAAAAAAATCATTTTGTCTCTCAGACAACACTCTGTGACTCTCTGATATGATGGAGAGTGTTAAGAGATTCATCTCTATTTCTAGTCCAAAGCTAGAGGTATAGCCTCACTTATGGAATATACAGGTACGTCAAGCATTCCTCCTTTCCCCCCAAAAAACTATTTTTTTTCTTCTAACTTCCTTTATGATGGTCTCTTCAAGCAATCATGTCAGGTGCTCTAACATATCAATAGAAGAAAGCTTCCTGAGGAGCTTATACAAGCAGGAAAAATCAAGCCAAGCCATTTTATAGGGATTGTGAAATTATTTAGAAAGCGTTAAAACTAACAATAACAACAGTTATAATACTCCCAACACTCCGGGGTTCAATCACAATTAAAATTATTAGTTAAAAAAAGCAAAATGTTTAAAAACACTATAAAATCAATGTTAAGGATATTGTTGTTGTGTTACCAACCAGCAGAGTGTAGAACACAGAGAAACGTTGCTGAGAGCAATGAATAAGATACATGCAAACTGGTTTATCAAAAGTTTACTTTATAGTGAAAAAACAATCTCATAGTCTTTTAAACATTCCAAGTCTTTGCCAGTTATATCAGTCCAGTGATACAAAACTCCTCTTACCATACATTCAGTAGTTGGTTAGAATAACAAGTTCACTCTGGTACACAAACCACGATAGTAGCAGATCCATCCACGATGATAGCACAATGGTAGCAACTCCTCACACAATGGTAGCATATCATCAACTGACTACATTCTAGTTCCCTTCTTAAATACGTTTACAACTACTGATTATCTAATTACAGCATGACGCAGCATTAGAATGATCCAGTAGTAAAACTTAAAGTCATATAATACATAGCCATGTTAAAGTCACAGAATACATATATTGCCTGGACAACCTGTTAGGCTCACCCCATATCCTAACAATCAATATGCATTCTACAATCCCAATTAAATTACCTATAGAGATAGTAAGTCTTTACTAAATAGATTATTATTGCTTTTGCTGATAACAAATTTTTATGAAATCTTATAGCACTCTGATTAAATGAGCAACCTGAAAGAGGGGAGAGTGGAAGCAAAGAGGTAAGAAAAAAGAAATGCTCCATTTTGGTATCCTCAAGAGGATTAGAGTTGGGTAAAGTGTTACCCTTTTCTTCACAGGAAGGAAAGTTCTGATCTACTTTGCTGACAAACATTAGTACTAAATCAGCAACAAACATACACACACAAACACAGTGTTATTTTTCTCATGAGCATATGAAATTTTTAGCAATTGATTGTTCCTCTGTATTTAGTTTCTTGGGTGACCAAGAAACTTTAGACATTATCAGCCTACCTCAATAGAACTGTTGGGAAAATCCATGTAGGAAGACCGTCACGTGCACTATGTATAATACCTTGAATATCTAGAAAAGTGTGGAATATAAATATTTTTTAAAATGAGCAAACATGAATACAATTGAACAGTAGATGTATTGGGGAAAACTAATGCTGACATTGCAGACATAACTGGAACAATTCCCCTGCAAATTCTGCCCAAGATTTCGTTGTGGAAACCTTTCAAAGATTGCTCTTTGGAAAACCTCATAGGCTGTGAATTCTTGAATTCAGTCTTTTAAGAGACCACTTTCATACAAGCAATTGTAAAATGGTAACCTAAAATTGTTCTGAACTGAAGCACTTGATATTTGGGGGAGGAGAGAGAAAGGGTTCCAGAAAACCAGGTGCCATTGCTGGAAAGGTTCTGTTTCTGAGTGTATAGAAAATTTGTTAAAATGAAAGCAGGTGCCTTTAATGATTCAGCCATCCCTGTATACCAAATAAAGAGCACATGCAAAAACCATGTTATCCTTTCCATACCATTTGTGTGAATTTGTATGTGTCTACATTCCCTAGGGTTGCTTCATTCCACTTCAGGGAAACCCAGCCCTGACCCAAGTCTGATTTTATTGGTTTAAAAACTTTTCCATCTCTCTCAGGAACTGCGGGAGCTGCGGGAATATTTGCAGCAGCAACAGGTTCACATTGAGATGGACATGACCAAACCTGATTTGACATCTGCCCTGCGTGAGATCCGCATCCAGTATGAGTCCATGGCCACAAGCAATATGCAAGAGACTGAAGAATGGTACAAGTCAAAGGTATAGCCACAATGTAATGGACAGAAGTAAGAAGAACTATCAGCTAGGGAATGTAGCATAATTAAGGGCTTCTGCTGCAATATCTTCTGGATCTATCAGCATTTCTGTTACTAAAAAAGGTGACAGGGTTAATCAAGATGTAGGACATTGACTGGAGTAGGATGGGTAGCAACAAGTTTCTCTTCAGTGTCAGAAATTCAGGCTATCAATGTTATTTACAAAAAAAAGTGCTGCCTATTTAGCAGGCTCTAGGCAGGTTATCTTTCACTTCTTTGCTATATGAGTGAAATTCCTTTGAGGGGAAGATGAATCATATTTACTTTGATTGTAGGAATAAGGACAGGGATATGTGGCTAAAATCAAAGATTCTTTTGTTCTCTTCCAACTGTATCTGTTGTTGTCATTGCCTTCATTATCATTATTTAAAAAGTTGATTTTTTAAAAAAAAAATACAATTTGAAACCCAGTCAACAAAAAGCAGGATATTAACTGTTTCATATTACCTGCTATATGGAAATTGCCAGCCTCTGATTTTCCTCTCCTCTGCCCATTTGAATTCAGATTTGGTGTTTCCATTGATAGGGAAGCTAAAGACTCTCTTAATGGCAGAGATAGTTAAATGGTCATCTTCAGGAACTGAGGTGTTGAGGGATTGGAAAGGTCAGATAACATTGTTTAAATTTCTGGTTGCAACTTTTGAAAACAACTGACTTCTATCTGATAGTTTGCAGATTTGAGTGATGCCGCAGCACGAAACATTGAGGCACTACGTCTAGCCAAGCAGGAAGCTAACGAGTACCGCCGGCAACTGCAGGCCCTCACTTGTGATCTGGAGTCTTTTAAAGGATCGGTAGGTGGAGCTAATTCTGGGAAAAGCCAACAAGTTGAAAACATCTGGCTAGCAGGAGGTTTCTGGAATAACAGAGGGAGGGTAATTAATAACTTTCTCCTCAGTTACTTCAGATTATGAGACAAAATAGAGCATTTCTCCACTAACTGAAATCATATATTTGTCCCCCCCAAACATACAAACTGCTCCATCGGTGGCCAGTCTACATAAGGATTAAAGGATGATATGGAATCTCAAAAGCCCTTCCATCAGTTGTGCTGAGAGCAACCAACTGCTATTGATTCCTTCTTTCTCAATAAACATAATGTAGCTTTTACTTTCTTTGTATTCCAAGAATTTCTATATTTTAATATTTTTATTAGTACAAAGATACCAAAAAAGTAGTGTCTTCATTAGACAAAATTTTAAATATGTGAAATTGTGTTTGTTTTTCTCACTCTATTCCTTTTAGACCAATGTTTCTATACCTTTGCAACTTTTAAGATGTGTAGACTTCAATTCCCAAAATTCTCAATAGTGGTCATGTTGGCTGGGTAATTCTGGGAGTTGGTTACTTTTAGGACCATAGTGTGATCAACATTGATGTCACTTAGAGTTTCCTGTGAGCTGAAGCCAGGAGATGACTGTTCCTCTGTGCAGGTTATAGTAATGGTTGATCATTGCCTTACTGCCTCATCAGGAAACTTTTCTTCCTTGCAGAATGAATCTTTGGAGAGACAACTCAGAGAGATGGAAGATCGCTATGCTCTTGAGACTACCAACTATCATGACACAGTGATTCGGTTGGAAGAAGACAGTCGGAACTTAAAAGAGGAAATGGCTCGTCATCTCCAGGAATACCAAGAACTCCTCAATGTCAAGCTGGCATTAGATATTGAGATTGCTACTTACCGCAAACTCTTGGAGGGAGAAGAGGGCAGGTAAAATGCAGATCCATTTCTTGTACTGATTTTGTTCCACAACAACTTTACCAATGAAATTGCTGAGAATCCTGTCAGTGGTTAGCCTTGCCCACTCAGAAAACTGCAGTCTTCTTTGTAAATTAGCTTTGCTCTAGATATAAAGCAGAGTGAGCTATTAATGTCCTGAAGTTATAGAATAAATTGTACCATATCACACTGGAATCATATTTTAAATTTTCTCCTTACTGTTAAGTTCCTGCAATTCCCTCAAGCAAGGAACTGGCAAAAGAAGGAGCTGGCTGAGTTTTTAGGGAAGCACAGGCTGCATAACATGTAAAAAAGGAGTTCTCTGTAGCTCTCTTTCCTCCATTTTTTTTTAAACAATCCCAACAGATTATGGTATCAGCAAGCTGAAAGAAATAATTTAAAGCCCAGGCAAGAGATCAAGGAAATATTTTCCATGTTCTTGAAGCTGGCCAAAAGGACTGAAAAGCCACCAGAGCCTGAGAAGAGCCAGACATTTTTCCTTAGAATGGATAGAATGAATCTGAAGAGCCATCTGGCTGAGTTTGCTTGAAATTGCAGCAACTGATACTATGAAAGAAAGGCAATGTCAAAGCCGGAAAGAAATTCAGCCGGGTGGGAAAAGCAGACAGGGCTATTCTTATGAAAAAGCTCTGTAGAAGTTAACTAGGACACCAATTAAGACCTATTAAAGAGCCCCAATGGTGGTGACTCACCAAACAGATCTGACCACCAACTATTCTCCATCCTGTGTGGTACTTTTCTAGAAGAGGAAAGTGAAAGACAGTGAGTCAAAGAGCTCCCATAATTACAGTGAGCACACATCTTTACTATTAGGGATAGTCCTTTATTTCAGAAAGCTGTACTTTAGATAGATGTAATTTAATTACTTTCTGGGTTTTGCTCTTGAATTTTCCTTTGTAAAGGAAAGATATAAGAACTTTTCATCTTTATGAGCTTCTTTCCAATTTGCCCCTTTATTTTTGTCCTTTATTTTTTTCCAAAGAAAATATGATTCCTGTACTCATGACAGAGCCTGCATCATACCCTGAAGGGCCAGATAGGGTCAGGAAGTTAACTTCTAGTGCAGTAGCCCCCAATGTTTTGGATTAGTTCCATGGAGAGAAGCTTTTCTGCAGACTGGAGTGGTTTCATGCACGGCCTGCATCCCGCAGATGGGGCTTTGCTTGTTTCTGTTGCCTGGTTTCTGGCATGATGCAGATCAGTGCCAGTCCACGGACCTGGGATTGGGGACCCCTGTTCTAGTGGATCATAGAAGGACTGTAAAGACCCTTCTCAGTATACGTTGCCTAGCCTTTCACCCTTAGAAAGTAGCTTGGAGAAGAATTTCACTACCAATTGGTAGCCAATCTGCTAATTAACTGCCAATTAACTAAGTTGAACCTATCAAAAATTTCAATCTGTTTTCTACTTGCAGGTGGGTAGGTAGATTAATGGATGGATGAATATATAGTCATATAAATAGATACTAATTTGCATCTACAATTTAAAAATATAATCTATTCTCTCCCTTCAGAGTTCTTCTGGCTCATTGTACTTGTGGAGATCAGGTCTCTTTCCAAAGCTGGGAAGAAGATTATGAAACATCATGATAGAGATAAAATATATACAGCTGGATTGACTTGCTGTTATTCAGACCCACAGTTTAATATTTTAAAAAGTGATCCAATACAATCAGGTTTGAAACAAGACATGCCCCTGTCCTATTGAACTACAGTGTATGATATAAGTTCAAATTTTCAAATTCATCATGCTAAAATTCTTCATTTCATTCAGGAATGTGTGTGGAAAGCTCCTAACTGTTATCCTGGGATCTGGAAAAAAAATAGTTGTTTTGCAATTTCATTTCAGTTTGAGCAACATCTTTGTCAGATGAGATGATTGTCATCTTTGTTTGTTTTTTCAGTAGTGTTTCTTTGATCTTATACATTGTCTAAAACACAATCTGAAATTAACTGATAAACTGGACAGAGATTGGGAAAGAAGGAAAAAACGAAAAGATTAGTACTTAATTCCCAAACCAACATTGTTCCTTGTTTATTTATGCAGGATTACTATCCCAGTACAGACTTTTTCCAACCTTCAGATCCGAGGTGAGATATTCATTCTCCTTCCAGGTCAACATATGTGGTCTCTCCTGCATGAATCAGTACTTTTTTTTTCCTTTCTGAAGAACCAAATGCTTTGCGTTCCTATTTTCTGACCAGTGGGCTAAAGAAAGAGGGTTTTAAGTACAGTAGCTGATTTTCTTTGGAGCAAGGAATCATGGCAAAGTGCCTTTTTATGGAATTATAATTATTATGCTTATTATTATTTGCAATCCTTTCAGTAACCAAAGTTCTCGGATTATAAAATAACTTCAAACAGTAAAGCTCTGGAAACATTAAAAAGAATACAGTAAATATAAGAAAGATCAAAACAAACAAACTTGTTTATAAACTTGTTTAATTCCTGCCTAAATCCAATAATTCTGAAGAGGTTTCACAAACATTGAGATTTTTATTGGATTTTTTTTTTAAAAATTCTTCCTTGTTCAAGTCATTAACTAAATCCAGATTATCCTTCCCCTTGCTCTTGCATCTATAGGGAAGTTATATACTCTTCAATGGCAATTTACTATCTCCTCTTTATAGATGTGAACAAGTTCAGTAATATTGGAATGTTAGATCATCTCAAGGCCTGTTGTTGCAGTCCAGCACAGAAACACTATAGGTTCTGACATTCAGCCAGCTGCAATACTGCAGTACTGCAATAAATGCAAAGTAGACTGCATTTATTTGTTTGTTTATTTATTTAAATTTATTTGTTGCCTGTCTTGCATAGGCAACTCTTGATAAATCCCTGCTTCTGATTTCCAAGCCAGTCATTTAAAAATTCTTACCCTTGATAATCAACTCCATGAAGCACAGAAGTATTACCATGTTAGATGTTACTTGTTCTTGTGTTGATTTTTTATACATCTTTCTAAATTACCACATTTTTGTTTAGTCTAATTTAGGAGAGACTGTTTAAAATATTCCAATCTAAAAATTGGATCTATCTTATACCCTTAAATGATTTTTAATGTCTTCTAACATTAAAAATGTCATTATGGATTAGTTATGTCCAACAAAATTAGTTCTGTTTAGCCTATTTGCAGCACTATTTAGCAAAGTTTCTTCCATGTTTTCATGCTAGGTATTAAATGAAACAATATTAGAAAGTGAAAGATAAGATATTTTTTTTATCAGAGTGGGTTTTTTCCCCATCTCACCCCTCTAAGAAAGTCAGCATTTTCTTTGTCATTACTTCTCTTATGGTTTCATGTTTCAAACGTCACTACAGATCACCAATGGCTCCCTAGTCAAAGTTATGCTCAGTGGCCGTGACCCAGTTGTTCTTTCCCTTTTTACCAGAAACCAGCCTCGACACAAAGTCAGTTTCTGAGGCTCGTCTGAAGAGGAGCATTGTGATCAGAACAGTGGAAGCTAGAGATGGAGAGGTAGGCAATAGCTACCTATGCATTCAAAGCCTTCCATTTTTTTTTTATCATAGAGTTCATCTGATGAAATGTTTAATGAAAAATCTAGTTTGACCTGTTACTTTCAAACATCTGAAGCATCCATGAGCATATCTGCTCAGAATCTCTCTAATTATTTTTCATTTCCTTTCAGCTAAGGAATTCTTAATTTACAGATTATTACTCTGTGATGTTTCTTTCTTTCATCTTTTTCTGCCACCAATAGGTAAATGACATTATTCTTTTTAGTTTTCAAGCTTCTTTATAAAATGCCAGTAAAACAAATTAATGTTTATCATCCTAACTTGTTGAATCAAATCTTTAAATAGCCAGCATTAAGGGATCAGTATAGCTCAAAACTGATAAGCATAGTATTGCATCAAGAAAAGAAAAGGGAAAAGGGCATAGAAATTATGTCGTAAACAGAACAACTTTGAGATCACTCAGTAGAGTGCTCAAAAATCTTTATCTCTTTCTCAGGATAACAAGAACAATTAATTCCCCCAACCTTCTTGAAATGATAACAAATAATAGCAATGTACATTACTGCAATGATAATCTTATTGTTCAGTTTTAAAAGATAATAATACTTGTAGCCAGTTCCCATGTTCTCCTGTACTGGGATTCCTTGATTTTAAAATATTTAAGAGTACTGGTACAGTTGTTTTCTTGCTATGTCTCTAATTTACCACAATGAAAACATTGGTAAGATTCCTATCTTATAAATAGGAGTGTGCACAATTAAAAATAATGTTACTAGTTCTAGAACCAATGTATGGCAATATAGGTCATGAGTATGAAAAATGAAATTAGGAGAGAATGGAGAAATAATTCTGTAATTATTATTTTTTAAATGATTTTATTGAAGATTATAATTGTAGTAGTAAAAATTAATGCAAACTAAGTAAGAGTAGAAAGGAAGAAAAATGCAAAGAATCTTCATCACAACAGGTATAAGTAACTCTGATAATTTTTTAATCTCCTTTTAATTTACAACCCATGATTTCTTCATCTCATGTTCCAACTCCTATTTATAAACAGACCAGAAAGTATTAATATTTCAGCTATTGTATCATTAAGTGTTGCCAGAAATAACAACATATCTATTTTATCCTTGGTAAATAAACTGACTTCATATTCCTTCCTTTTACTTCTAACAATCTTAATCTTTAGTCCGTATAAGTAATGTAGATACAAATTTGTTTTTATTTCTTTTTTACCTGTTTTCATCCAAGCTTTAACCAACCTCATATAAAAGGATTATCAATCACACTCTTGATTTGTTACTTGAAATTCCCTTTTGGTTTTTAAAGCATCAAACAGTTTCTTTTGTTTTCCCAATGAAGCATCTTTTTCTATGTCATTCTTATAGCCTGTAATTTGTAGATTCATCTTCAGTGCCAACACACTGTTTTATTGGATAAAACTTGTTCCTCTTCTGCCATTTGTTCCAAAACATCTTTTAGTCACAGTCTTATCCATAGAAGTAAACATCACTACTGACACTGTTGATATTAACTTCAGATTCCATTTGTTAAAAATATTCTTCATATTTTCAATGTTATAATATTTTACATCATTCTGTAGCTGCTATTCAGGTTTATTTTTAATTAAAATCTTTAGTTCCCTCTAGTGTCCATTTTTTAAAAATTGATTATCTCTTTTATGTCATTGAAAAAAATTACAACAAATCAACTTTTCCCATAGGATGAATTCTTTATAATTAATTCCTAAAACTAATTTCAAATTATCTGGAAATTTAACCATTTCTAACTTTCTAAAATCAAAGTTTTAATTAGCTTTTTGCTGCTTTTTTTTTTAAAAAAAACATTGTTCTTAAACTTGTAGCTAAAATTTTCTTTCCTTAAGGATTGAAGGCAGGCTCACCCAGTGTTTTCAGACTTGTCAATCCAAAGATTTCTAATAGCTGAAAAGTAGTTAATAAGAAATTTCTGAAAGTGAATAGAAAAGGAACTATGCAAATCAATTTTGAAGGCGCTGACTATGGTTTTAGCTTTTCACTATAGAGAGATGTTTAGCTATTCAAGAAAGATAATTGTTCCTTAATTTACACATCACATAATATGATGAGCAGCAGATGGTAGAGTATGAATCAACTTTTCTGCCTTACCTCCTAAGCCTGATCATTTTGGATCAGCATGCAGAAACTATACTACTACCCTGTTTGGTAGAATCATCATCATCATGATCTTTAGGAGTACACAGTGGGTTTCATGTATATTACAGTATTTCAGTCACCTTTATAAGATAAATCAACTTCATTTTAATCTGGTGGCTCACTCAGAAGGAACATTTCCTACTTATAGTTTAAAAACATTTTTCCACAGTTCTCCTGGGAACTTTCCATTCTCCAGTACCTCAAGTGAAGTTTGAAATCTTCACTTCCAATCACCTCAGAAAGCTGAGAACAATGCTACAGCAGCTGAACTTCTGGTAGCGGAGGAGAAGAAAATATAGCCT
Source organism: Coluber constrictor foxii (assembly GCA_038048745.1). Classification (NCBI taxonomy): domain Eukaryota; kingdom Metazoa; phylum Chordata; class Lepidosauria; order Squamata; family Colubridae; genus Coluber; species Coluber constrictor. The sequence continues at coordinate 82,904,285 of CM075961.1, forward strand.
GCCAAGGGAGAATAAACCACCTCTAAGCTCAATAGAGCTGTAATAGCTAGTGAAAAAACCATCTTTGCTGTGATTTGGTTGAGGAGCAAGACATTGATTTAATTTCTCAGTATAACGAACTTTGGGAAAGTGGAATACTCTGGAGGTGATAAACTGGCATACAAACCCCATGTGAAGGCTGCACAATACAGTACCAGTTATAGTGCCAATTTTATATGCCAGTAGATTTCTACAATTATTTTTTCAGAAAGTTGCTTTGCCTTATGTCTTAGGTAAGGATCCTGGGTGAGCTTGGTTGTTTTCTTACAGACATTTCATTACCAAACTAGGCAACATCGTTAGTCTGATATTACCTAGTTTAGTAATGAAATGTGTACAAGAAAATTGCCAAGTTCAGAAAACATCAAGCACCCCATGCCCTGAGCTACCAATATTCTCTTCTATTAATACCTCTTAGGTCAAACTAAACATGCCCTTTTCCTACTTTTGCTTTGCCTGCCAATCATAAGCAGCACTGTATTACCACTGTGTGGAAAACACTTCTCCTTAAAATTGCCAATAAACAAAAACAGATCATTGAAGGCCATTACAAAACTGCCTCACAGAATAGTTTCCCTCAAGGGGAAAACTTGAGGAGCCATGAAACAGTTCACTCAGAAAACCAAGGAAATATTGAAATTGGTCTTTGCAGTGTTTCCAGGAGAGCAGGAACGAAGATATTAATATTCCAGTTGCTGGAAGGCCTGTGGTAATGGCCTATCTTCATAAATGTGGAAAAGCCTATGATGCTATTCTGAAAGTGATAGAAGGGTTGTGCTTGTCTAAAAATATACTCGAAGATATAGAAGAAGGCATTTGAACATGAACTTATGGGGGGTGGAATTATTAGGTCTTTCAACTAAGGCCAAATTTCCTCTTCAAAGTGCTTTACAAATTTGTCATGTGTTCAATAGCAAAAAAAAAAAAAAAACCAGAGTTGAAGGAAGACCGAAGGAAGATTCTTAATCAAGTAAATGGTGATGAGACCTTATCCACCAAGATTCCCATTTACTTTTTTAAAAAACCAAACAAATACAACAACAATGTAAATAGGCTAAGGGAGATTTTTCTATTTTATTAGTCTTTTTTCTTAGCTGGAGTTGAGTAGAATCTCAACTGCCCTCTTGTGCTTGTAAGTTAGACTGCAGTTGGTTAAAATCTTTCTTAGCTAAAATGTTTGTTTTGCATGTGGTACGTGTCACTTACTATTATCAGGTGAGAGGTACTGCATGCTCATACTAGCGTGTATGTTATAAACCATTAGTTAAATTAATACATGAAGGTATTAAGGTACAAGAGCTGAGAGCTGGATTAATTGCTTAATTTTTAGTATTATGATAAAAATGAGTGAAAACCGAATGTTTGAAGGACTATCATAGAAAGGAGAGTATCAGTTTATTCTCCAAGCATCTGAGGGCAGGGCAGGACAATTGGGTGGAAGCTAGTCAGTGCGAGATTCAATCTAGAACTAAGGAGAAACTTCCTGACAGTGAGAACAATTACTCAATGGAACAATTTGCCTCCCAGAGTTGTGGATGTTCTGTTGCTGATGGAGATTGCACAACCATTTGTCTGGGTTGGAATAATTAGAAGATTTCTGAAATGATAGATTCTAAGATTCTATATTTTAACTTTATTTAATCTAGAATTGGTAGAGAAATATGGCGTTTTGATTTTTTTTTTTTTAAGAATGCAAAATGAAGCATGTCTGGACAAAATGAAGAGAAATGTCGCAATTTAACACCAACTGATATAACTTTCACATTCTCTCCAAACATTGTAGGTGATCAAGGAGTCCACCCAAGAACAGAAGGAAGCGGCATGAAGTAAAAACCAGTACATGGAAGAATTTTTCTAGGTTAGGATGCTAAGAGAGCGTTGCATCCTTCCAGTCTTCAATCTTGGCACAGAAACAGTTTTGGATCTGCAGCAACCATTGAAAATAAGAAATATGCAAATTTAATTACCATGCCAGAAAATAACCAAATAACTCAGTAGCTGGTGCTTCGGCTGACTATAATGGCTTTTTTGAGTTTATTTTTACCTTCAATATTGCTCTTGCGGTGACCTTTGGAGTGTCCCAAATAGCAAAGTATTTAGACCTGGCTATATAGGTAGTCCTCAACTTACAACAGTTCACTTAGTGACCATTCAAAGTTACAACGGTACTGAAAAAAGTGAGTTATGACTGTTTTTCACTCTTACCACCATTACAGCATCCCCATAGTCATGTGATCAAAAATTAGACGCTTGACAACTGACTCACATTTATGATTGTTGCAGTGTCCCAGAGCCATGTGATCCCCTTTTGTGACCTTCATACCAGCAAAGTCAATGGGGAAGTGAGATTCACTTAACAAACATCTTATTAATTTAAGAACTGCCACGATTCTCTTAACAAATGCGGCAAGTAAAATGTGGCAAAATTCACTTAACAAATGTCTCACTTAGCAACAGAAAGTTTGGGCTCAATTGTGGTCATAAATCAAGGACTACCTGTATTTTGCTAAATAATTGTTCTGGGCTGGCTTAACAGCCATAATTTGATGTTTCTTATTAGAACCAATAAATGAATAGGAATCATGTTACTGTTGATTACATAAAAATGCTGGTTGTGTTGACATGTGAAAATCATTGACCTAAGAGTGTAATTTAGAAGTAAGCTTCTTTACTGAAGATGTGTGTCACAGATTGTAAAGCTTAGATCTATTATTTCTTAGTAATGAAATCAAATAGATAACTTGGGGACAAAGGAACTGATGTATGAGGCACACCCACCTTGGCTTTTGTGTTAAGATTAATCCCATTTTCTGGCAAAACATGATTTTAAGAAATGTATAACAGACTGAAATTTGGGGGCAAAATATCCTTCTATGAGTTTACAATGAAAATAATTCAGGAGGAAGTTTTAGCTATGTACTGTATGTTAAAGGCATAGGTTCTTTTCTAGGGAAAATACGCAAAGATTACCAAGGTCTTCCTGTACCTTTGCAAGAGGGAACCTTAGTCAGCAGGAGGCGAGTTTTATTTAAAAAAAATAATTCTATTTGTGGTTTGCTTACTTCAGATAATATAGAATTTATTTATTTGTTATAATTACCTATTGCCATTCTTCCAAGAGCACAAGGCAACTTACAACAGAAGCACCTTTCTCTTTTAAAATTATCACTCATGAATAAGTGATTAATATTTTTAGTTATTTACATCCATTAATCTTGTATTTTTCCCTCATAGCAATTCATTTTGTTCACCTTTTACTGCTATGTAGTTTGGAAAAAATTCCAGTAAAACTTAGGTAGTGGCTGAAATTTGTTTCCTATAGTTATGTATGGCTTCTATTATCCTGTGTGCTGGTTTATTGGTTATGATAGATAGCAGTTTTCCAAATAGATGGATGTGTTCCATGTTTCACTTATGTATGGAAATGTCTGAACATACACAGTGAACACATAGAGGTCTCAAACTCTTTCTCCTGGAAGGCCTATTAGTCTACATGTCTTAGTTCAACTTCCCTCTTTGAAGTAGTGCTTGGTAGTGGAAAAATGAGAGGAAAAAATGAGGGGGAAAATGAAATGTGTCTGTAACACTAAGGCGTGCAGTTAAGGACTAACTTCCTTTTCCTCTTTTAGAGATAGATCAATCTCACAAGAGAGAAATAAAATAAATTTTTATTTTTTAAAAAAGAGGGGAAATATAAAAATACTCTTTCAGTTTTAAGAAATCCCATGCAAAAATATGTGAAAGGGGAGATAAAAATATAGAATTGTTCAAATCACAGAACATGACTTTAAAAAATTTCCCACAGGAAAAAAAGGGGGGAAGGACATATGGCTATGTGCAGATCAAAAGACATTGTTTGTCTATTCCTGTTTTAGAGACTACTTCGCTGTAAAGAGATTCCAAGCTGTATAATATAATCACTAATCTTATACAAAGAAAATACATACCCCCCCCCAAATTAAGCTTTGGCTCAGATAAGACTATGATATAAAATTTCTAGATAAAAAATTACTGTATCTATTATTTCAAAGATCACAATTTCCCTCTCTTTTAATTGTTCCTCGATTTTCCTCCACTCAGTTAATTTTGAAATTGCCAGAGAAATGGAATGAGTTCCATTTCTTTTCTTAGTCTTGGTCCTCAATCACTTGCTTCCCTAATCCTTGGAGTTCTCCAAGAGGAACAAAACTGGAGGTATGTACCTGTTGAACATGAACAAAAAGCATCTCTCCTGTGAATGTTCATGTGGGTTTAAATCCAGATGCTGGCAGACAGTAAATGTAAGATGGAATTACCTTCCCATTAGCTCCAACTGATAGCCCATGTTTATTTTAAGGAATTAAGATATTAGATGACCCTAACCCTGACTCTACCATTATTTTATCCAAGCAATCTTGTGCTGTAGATTAGGTTGAAAGATATTGACCAAACTAAGAATTTGTAACTGTATCTCCTGCATTAAAACTTCACTGAACACTGATTTCTTATAGCTTTTAGTACCTTCCGAATTGATGATCCTGTGATTTATATTCAGCAAATTTTATGTATTATGATACAAATAAAAAGAGGACATAGTTGCATTCTTCTGAGTGCTACAAGCCATTTGACTGTAGGTGGATAGTGTGCAGTAGATGACAAGAAGAAATGATGGGGAAAAAAATCAGAAGACAAAGTGGCATAAGAGAGGAAGATAGAGGAGGAAAGGTTAGGTGTTCATGAAGGGCAGTGACAAGTCTAAAGAAATCAAAAAAATTAAAATTGATATGATTGATTTCAAATATTGAAGCAATTGCTCTAAATCAGGGGTAGGCAACCTATGGCACTTCGAAAGTTACTGAATGATAATTTCCAATTTCCCTAAGAGTTCTGGCTAATGCCTGCCCAAGCTGTAAATGACAATCCACTCTGTGCTGAAGGCTCAGAGGGTTATTCTTCATCATTGCTTCATCTTAAAGCAAAGCAGAATTTAGTTGCAGAGCAGAAAAGATACAAGTAAGCCAGTAACAGAAGTTAGGATTTCCCAATGTGTTGACTAGGAAAGAAGGAAGAAGGCACCAAGTCTTTCACAGAACATGCCTGTAAGAAATATTGAGGCAATTCACTAAATGAACACATTTTGAGGGGAAAGGATTTTAGAGAGTGATTGGGTTTTCCCACCCATTATATCAGCCATAATTTCAAGTATAATTTTAAGACATCAGCCAGCTTAATGAAATAACACATAGATCTAGGGACATATATTTCTTAAATGATCAGTTTAGATGGCCGTATGAACACTGTCACTTATCTATTGTTGTTATACAAATGCTACTAATTGCATTTTTCACTTTTGACACCCTGGATTGCATGCATTTATGCATGGACTACATGACTTGCTGTTGTTATTTTTAATGGTACTTTGTAAAAGAATATTGAATGATGTTTATGTTTAACCTCTTCTTTTCCTCCTATGTTTAAAATTAGTAGCTGTGACTATGGAAGAAATTGCATAGCTTTTATTTTTCTTTTAAAAAATAAAACTAGGGAATAGGGTGGAACTCATCACTTTTCACCAAAAAGTTACACACAACTCATCTATTTTTCAGTAAGACTAGCTGTACTAACACTACCAAATATACATGATTAAACTTTATGACTATTTAATATTTTGGATATATTCCTTTTAGAATCACTATACCAAAATACTTCATAAGTTTCATGCTCTGCTTTATATGCTAATCACATAAACATGCTTGCATATTTATAGTAATAGATGAACTTCTAATTATAGTTTTACAGATTATATGTAAATGCTTAACAGAAACTAAACATATGAGACTATAGCAATGTCATTGTTTAAAATTGCAAACTTGTTTATTATTATATTTCTTTTACAATTAAACATTACATCAAAAAATTGCTTTGGTTTTTCACTGCTTATTCTGTTTCTTTATTTGATATTCTCCAAAGAATTCTCATAGTGGCTTACAAAGAAACAAAAACAATGATAAAAACATGTACATAAAACAAAATACAGAAGTTTCTTCTAAGATAAAAGATGCACAAAATCAATTGCTTGTTTGTTGCATCAATTAAACTGGGTAAGAAATGAATTACCCATCTATTTTCAACTGTCAAAAGAGTAATTGCCCTAGGTGTGACTGCTACAGATTTGTGATACATATATGTATATTGTTCAGGTATATTTGAACCTGTACTAGTTCAGCAACAGGAATCTCAGACTGAAAATGTTCAGTTAACTATTTTTCTGGATTTTTCACAATACATATGTATTTTAAATTGGTTTACCAGTTGGGGTAATATTAAGGCAGAGAATTCTACAGTAAAAACACTTTCATATTGCCATATTTAATGAAAACATATTATTGTCCCTGCCTTCTGTTAACAGTTGCTTACTCATTGTATATTAGCTGTCATATTTAAGAGAGCTGATTGACTAAAATTTACCTTCAGTGAGAATTATACAGTGTTCTTAAACTGAAATCCTTAATTGATAAAGAAACAGTTGCTCAATTAATTATCAAATTAGTTGTGAGACAAATCATCATCATCACTTATTAGGCCATTATAGTCATTTTCTTGAGATGCTATTCCATATCTGTACATTTAAACACATAGAGGCAACAGCGAACAATGTGAATGATGATAAAGAAGATGGTGATGAGCACATAGCTTGTGATAATAGCCTTAATAGCATACTGACTTTCAGGATCATAAAAGCTTCGTCTGTGGCGACTTTCATATACTACAGACAGCCGGAATCCAGCAACTATTTCTCCTTCTCGCCAGCAGTAATAAATACCTTTGTCATTCTTCTGGGTAAAACGAATGTGGAGGTGATTTCCATGGTCAATGAAGACCCTCATGGTCCTGTTAACCCCAGTGAGAAACCTACTGAGATATAATCGTGTTGAATCTTTATCCCAGGCAACAGCATGCTCTGGCCTAGCACCGGGGCAAGTAATGATCAATCCTCTGCCAAGGGACTGCTTGTGAAATTGAATAGGGATGTTAGAAACCCAAGGTTTTTCTCCAAGCTTTGAGATAATGTTTGAAATGGGTGCTTCTCCTTCATTTGAAAGTGTCTTCCCCTTACAAGATACCATGCAACTTCGTATTACAACTTCAGGCTTTCTCATCTGAATACCATAAAATAAATTCTTTGGGATTGACTTTGAGCCACAAGATGCCACCTCTTCTATAGTGGTATGGTACCGCCTGAATAGAGAAGAACTCTTTACATAGCAAAGCCCAATTCTCCGTTGTTCACCCCTGACATCACAGCGGTTGCATTTAGTCCAGTCCCAGAAAATTGTGAGGACCGTGAAATTTGTTTCATGAAGGTCATCCTGTGGATGCTGTCCTTCATCTGCAAAGGCAACAGCTATTCTCCTTGAAGGCTGTACATCTATATCATAACCATAGAAGAAATCCCCTTTCTTTGTACCACAGATATAATGCCCTGAATCTTCCACCTGAATCCTAAAGACAATGAGACTGAACATCCTAATGCTGAAACGACGAAGCATGTCACTGCCTACCTTGATGTGGCGTGAATCTACTATCAAAGTGCCATCAAAATCTGTCAAAACCTTAGTTTGCTGACTGCCCATGCTTTTTTGAAAGTACCAAACTACAGCAGTTATTTCCTCTGGCTTACACTTACAGGGCAATTCAAAACTCATATCAGCCAAGTAAGCAGCATTCTCAAACATCAAGAAAGCTGGGCAAGGATTCTTTTTGAACACATCTTCTTTTTCCATAATAGCAAAGGCATGAAGAACATCAGCAATGCCAAACACCATAGCTATCACAGCCCATCCTGCTGACTCCATTTGATAGCCGTTCATATATTACCCAACAGTTTCCATGTTCTATAGGAGAGGCTAACTACTAATTCTGGAGTTTACATTTTAACAATGCACATCAATGAAGAGAGCCTTCATTCTAGAATTGCTGGTGTTGTTCCAATTCCTTCAGAGAGGACTTTTTAACAATGTGTATCATATGTGTATATTATCCTTTCATAAGAAGTAAAGACACTGGAATTACTTCTGTGAGTTCTAGAATGCCAACTAAGTTCTGATATGGACAAATTTAAGCCCTTGAAAGCTGTTATGACTGGTTGTATAAATGAAGCTGCCTCATAATCAGGAAACCTAGGACCACATTCTGTTCTGATATTAGAGATTTTCAGACTGTACTGCCATTTCTGCAATGTAACAGTTATTTCCTGACATCTTAATACAAAAAAAATCAGTTATGTAATTCTTTAAATGAAGTTAATGCAGTTGAGGAACAAAAAGCATTTTCCCATTTGCACCTCATGTAACTACAATATTAACACACCCGGTAACCTGTATGGTTTTTGTGTTTTGTCAGGTATTCATGACAAACTTTCATCTTATTCCCAGCCTATCAGCCTATGACAGAAAGGATGTCATAAGGCATCCTTTGTTTTACTATTGTAATATTAAAGACTGCATCCATTATGCTGAAAGTGATGGTGGATGGGATCAGAGGTGCTGACTGGCATTTCAGGCTGATATGAGCATGCACGTTCCCCTTCAAGTTTCCTAGAACTGATCATTTGACATAACTGCATAATAGTCTTAGACTGCTCAATTATCGTTTCATTAACTGTTTCATTTCACCAAGATTTAATCTAACATCTGAAATATTTTTTGGGAAGAAGACTCAAACCGAGATTCTTTCCTTCCATCTCTCTACTCTCCCTATTATTTGTGATTTTTTTACTACTATATATACTCTAAATAGAACTTCATAACATATCAAGTTATATAGTTAAGTGTACACCAGTTATTATGTAGATAACCATTTGATGGCTGAAACTTATACAATGTCTTTTGTGGAACACCAAGGGATCTAGAGATTGGGCCAATGATACATTGGGCCAAAATCTGGCTAAGTGGCTCTGAGGAAAGTCCAATGAACTATATATATATATATATATATATCAGAGCCACTTATATTTTATATTCGTAGGTCTTTATGTGTATCATTCTTTATGCCAAGGATTTTCCTACATATATCAAGATGTTTCATAGCCTAATTTTCAGTGAAATCTCAATTCACCAGCTTTTAGGCCTTCTTAAACATTTCAGCAGCCATTTTGCTATCTGTTTGAATTTCGGAGGGAGACTGAGATAGATCTATTTCTACCTTTTTAGGTTTCATCGGCCAGCCACACCCCCTTTTCTTAACTCTGCCCTGTAACAGTCAAACATTTATTATTTTATTTTCATAGGTCTTTATGTGTATCATTCTTTATGCCAGGGGTTTTCCTACGTATATCTATATCTATATCTATATCTATATCTATATCTATATGCACTTTGGCATAATATTCCTCTTACAGCTCATTTGGTTATGTTCAAATGATAATGCAAAGCCCCAAATCAGATCTTCTTCACTGAAGCATATATGAGGTGTTATGCTACTTTCTCCTACTTTCACATTAATATCTTTTTATAATGCCATTTCTACCTCAGTGTGCCCAAGATGATACAAGGCCAAACAATTTGACCACTTAATAATAGCAAATTTCTTGACAATGCATAGTCTGCATATTGATCTTTAATAAAATTACGAAGATGAATGAAAATGAAGAGCTATAGGCACTCTCAGCTTGCTACAGCCTCTCAGGTATATGTGGCATTTCTGATGGGAAGGATGAAAGAGAATACATAGGGTAAAGATTAAGTACTGTGTAGGTTCTAGGTATAGGATAGTTCCATCTGATAACATGATCCAAAACAACTTCTTTAAATTTCTTCTCAAATGTTTTACTGCAGTGCTGGGAATAACAGTTTTTAAAATGTTTCTCTATCAAGACTAAATTAGTTGATATTCCAACTAATATACAGTAGTATCAAGTTAATATTAGCCTAGAAATGCAATACTATTTTTGTTACAACAGAATGTGAGTATATTGAATATATTGCAGATACTCAAAAGCTTGCTTTCAAACTGTTAACTGGATTATGGCTATGGTGAGTACCTAGAAATAGAGCAGACAAGCAATATCGTATCTGGTCACTGACACTGTGTAGCTGTAAAGAATAAAATGCATTCTCTCAAACTGTCTTAATAAAATCTTATTTATGTTTAATACTTGCTTTCATGTTCTTCAATCTGAATTAAAAGTTCTTCTCTTTGGTTTCAGCTGAGTTGCTTGCTATGCTTATCTATTAGTCAAAAAAATCTTTATCTAAATATGCTCAAAGAGCCCACCTCCAAGTTGTCAGTAGTGCCTTTGATACTTCAAAGACTAAGCCTTTTAACTAAAGGAGAAGATCAATCAAGATGTGTTATAAGAAATATGACAAAAGTACTCCAAAAATAAATTATGCATACTTTTAAACTGATAATCGTTTAAGTTGATGTAATATTTTAATGCAATAGAGACAAAAAATAAGAGGCAAGCATTCTCTGATTAGGTATCTGTTTTTCATATGCTTTTATTTTTCCAATATATACTAAAAAGGCTGATAGATATGTTTTTAACAGGCATTCTAGTCCTTTCTTTATATTACAATGTTTCCATCCTTAGTTATTAGTATAAAATCAAGAATTGATCAAGGATATTTGGTAAAGGCTCATCAGTTTTAACACTTTTTTTTTAATTCCTTTACTTCCTTGACAATGGATTTGTGTAGTATCTGTACCATCTTCATTTGGAATCTGTTGAATTTCAGAAAAATGGCCAAAGTCAGTTTCTATTTTTTGCAATTTTTCAAACAACTGCCTGCAGTTTTCTTTCTCTTTCTCACTAAGGAGTTCAATGTTTAGTCCAAAACGTTTGGTGCCTGATAAATTCTCCAAGATATCCAAGATAAAATTGTAGTCTTTAATGCAAGCATTTTGGTTCAACACCACTAGAAATTCACCTAAGAGGCCAAAAGCAAGATCTGTTTGGAAGATCCGGCCGAGGTTTTGGGATCCAAGTTGGAGGAGGAGGAGATAGCGATCCTGATTGTTTTTCATACATCTGCGCCAATCTCTGTAGAACTCTGCAGAAGTCTCAGGCAGGCGATCTAATTCCTAGAGAGTTTTTAAAAATCACATAATCCCATTGCCTAGGTATTATTGTACTTTCCAATTGTACAATTAATAACTTCTTCAATTTTTAAGTATCAATTAATGTTTTATGGCAATTGAAATTTAAACAGGGCTGTTAGAAACAGATTTTTTAAAACAATTGCACAATATATTAATTAATAATGAGCAATCAGAAGTAAAAGAGTTCAAAAAGGAGAAAAGCAGAATACAGAAGCATCATTTCTTAAAAAATATATGCTCTCACAGTATATTTTTGGGTTTAATTCTTCAACAAAACAATAAAAACTAGAAAGATGGATAGGATAGGATAGGATAGGATAGGATAGGATAGGATAGGATAGGATAGGATAGGATAGGATAGGATAGGATAGGATAGGATAGGATAGGATAGGATAGGATAGGATAGGATAGGATAGGACAGGACAGGACAGGACAGGATAGAATAAGATAGGATAATAATAATTCCATAGAATTGTTAGATTTATTCAAATATTGAAAAAAATCTTCTAGTTTTAGTTCCTAAATTAAATAACAAATTAAAATTACATATAAAGACTTACTAAATGTGAAAGGGGAATTAAAATCAAGGAATAAATTAAAGGAAGAAGGAATTGAATTAGATGTTTTGGGTACAGTATCAATTTGGACAATTGGCAAAATTTGTGGGGAAAAAATTTCAGAATCACACTGGTCGCTTCTTATAAAGAAAACCTGTATAAAATGTTGTACGGGGGGCACTTCCCACCCACAAGATTGGCAAGAATTAGTAAAAAATACTCCCCAATTTGTTGGAAATGTGAGGTGGATCTAGAGTCATATTACCATATGTGGTGGGAGTGCTCAAAAGCCAAAAGTTTCTGGCAGCAAATAAGGAGCTGGTTAGAAGAGATGTTAATGTTTAAAATAGAAGTTAAGTCAGAATTTTTATTACTGGGCATGACAGATGGCATGTATGATAATAATGTAACCTATTTAATATTGCATATACTTACCGCAGCAAGAGCATTTGCTCAAAAATGGAAGTGTAAAGAAATACCCTCAGAAGAAGAAGTAATACACAAAATTTACAGCTCTGCAGAAATGGACAGACTCACTTTAGAACTCAAAGACAAAAGTGAATCAGCACTTCCATGGAAGTGGAATAAATTTTATAATTGGTTAGATAAGAGGAAGAATGCCAAAACAAGGGATAACGAATGTCTGGAAATGTATATATCAATGTATATCAATATATCAATGTATATTGAATTTGTGAATGTAATATAGGTTTATTAAATACATGTATAGTGGTTTAGGAAGTAAAATACTGCATACTTGATATACAAGGAGATATATAAATTTGAATATAGATGAAGGAATAGATTACTTATTAACTTGATTTAGACTCAAATGTTAGAAACCAGAGATGTTGAGCAATGTCCATTGTTTTATTTTTAAAATTAAAATATTTTAAATATTTTAAAAAAATTAAAACAGACTTAATTTAAAAAAAATATTTGGAGAAACATTGCAGCTCATAGACAGAATTACTCTTACCTGAGGCAAGTCTATCTTATTCTCCTGTTTGTGATTTGCTTTAGCTGCACAGGAGTTCCACAACACATTTCTGCCACTTCCCATTTTGTCCTTTTTCTCCAGAGGTTTCAAATGGGAGGCTAGAACAATATCTCTGCAGACAAAATGGAGAAAGATTCTAGAGACATTTCAGATAACCATTTTAGCAACAGCAACTTGGTTTAAAGCTACTAAATTCTCATTTCATCTATTATTAAAGAAATAGGAAAGTTATATCATACATCTTGCCTAGCCTCTTAACTGTTAATTTATGGGAAAGGCCATTCTACCATATAAAACTCTGGATAACTTAAAATCAGGGGTGGGTTCCAAATCTCATTGCTACCAGTTCGCTGCCGGTTCGCATATTTAAAAGCATCCGGGTGGGTGGCAGAGTCTCCTGCCACTGCTACTGATTCACCCAATCTGGTGCGAACCGGTAGCAACCCACCACTGCTTAAAATATACAATATGCAATACACATTAGACATTGCAACATGTAGGAGAAAAAATGCAGTAAAAAGGACACCTCTGCTTCTTCAATTTTAACTGGTGACTCTAGCCTCTGTGTTATGTACTCAAATTGTTGCTTCTTTCCCTGAGGTGTTATGCAAAATAGTAGGAGGCAGAGTGATTTAATTGTTAATTTATTTGGCTCTCTTCTCTCAGGTATGCAGAAATTAAAATAAAAGGTAATGGAAGCTGTACTATGTTGCTAACACATAACACAGAAATGTGTTTTTTCAATGTTGTAGTACATTTCCTGCACAAGATAAAAGTACTGGACAAGAAAGTCTCCTAGATTGCTTTCTAATGTCTACATTCCATGATTAATATTTAAGTTGCTATTCATGTGTAAATATATCACCCAACGTTCTATATGCAATGAAATAAAATTAAAGAACTAATGTTATGAGACAATTATTACTCTCCAGTTTTCTCAGCACCAATAGAACAGAGGGAAAACAGTTCAAAAAAGTAATTGTTAGTATGAAAATAAAACACAATAAATAAATATTGTGCTTTCAACCAGAAAAGTTCAGATTTTAAAAATAACCAGACTTACAAAACTTATATGTATTATTAATTTAATTATTATATGTTCAATAAGTTTGCTAAATTCAAAGGAAATTGCCCTCATAAATAAATGTTTTTATCCATATTCTGCATCAAATCAATAAAGCAATCTGAAAATCAAGAAACCTGAATTCTTCATAAGATGATACTTTCTGATGTACTGCTCGGAATTTAGCATCATTTTCTCTCTGGTATTTCTCATCTGTGGCAATAGCTTCTTCCAGCTCTTTCTCCAAAGCATGGAAATCAATCATGTCTTCCACTTTGGGAACCTAAGAACAACACAGCTGACCAATAAATTAGATACTTAATTTGAAAAGCTAGATTTCTCTTTCAAACACTTGCATAATAGAAAACAATCAGCTTCTTATGATTATCTTAAACACATCATTATTTTGTCCAATTTTGCTAAATGATAAAATATTTCAAATACATAACTTTCAATTTCCATTAGTATAGACTACTGAAGACTTTGTAATACTTATTTTATATAGTAATAAACAGAATAAAACAGTAGCAGTTTGCACTGAGCTACTTTATTTTTAGTAAGATCACAACTGTAAACTCTCAGTATCTGGAATCAGCCATCCAAGTCAATCATGTCTTGTTTAATCACTATTCAGTGAATAAGCTATAAGCTAAATCAATACTGAAAATCCTCTTCGTTATTTAGCATGATACATGATTCATCTGATGCCTGCTGTCTGTTCGGATTTTAAAAACTGGCTCCATATTGGGTTTTTTGGTACTGTTTTTCTAGTTGTGAAAAGTATCATTCTCCAATATGGTAATGTGAAAATAAATGAAACAAAATGTTGCAGTGATTGCATTTTATTTTCTCTAATATATATAATACAACCCCCATTTTCATCGTTCTGTGATTAGTGAATTTATTCAATAAAATGAGTAAAAATAGACTGACAGATATAATTTATTAGAGTCAATTCAACCACTTACATCCTTGCAAATAGATTCTAACTAACCAAAAGCATTTTGGTTTTAGGAAAAATTTGCCTTGTAATCCACAACTCCTACAATGCAGAAACATTTGGACTACACAACTCAACCAGGGTAAAGCAACAGACATAATTTACACAGACTTCTGCAAAATTCAATGGTACTCGACAAACTACTGTTAAAACTACGCTCTTATGGCATTTTCGGATCACTGCATAAATGGATAGCTGCATTCCTGTCAAACAGGCAACAAATAGTCAAAATAAACAGTGCCCTATCAAACCCTTCACCAGTTAGCAGTCAGCGGTGTCCCCCAAGGAAGCGTTCTAGGACCCACTCTCTTTCTAATTTACATAAATGATCTTTGTGATCATATTATAAACAACTGCATCTTTGCTGATGACATAAAACTATTTAACACCACCGATAATACTGCTGCCCTACAAAGTGACCTTGATTATGTGTCAGAATGGTCAAACAATTGGTAGGCGTACTCATTTCAAAAGATCTAAGCTCCAGAGCTCACTGTAACAGCACTGCCAAAAAGACATTAAGAGTTGTTAACCTAATTTTGCGAAGCTTCTTCTCTAGTAACATTGTACTGCAAACCAGGGCATAGAAATCCTTTGCCAGACCAATTCTCAAATACAGTTTGTACATTAACACAATTGAGACATTATATCGGACATTAACACAATTGAGAGAGTCCAGAAGTATCTGTTTGCTACAACGTCCTACCTGTCAATGACTACTTCAGCTTCAACTGCAATAAATCATGGGCAAACAATACCCATAGATATAAACTCAAAGTAAATCGCTCCAAACTCAATTGCAGAAAATACAACTTCAGCAAGAGTGGTCAATGCCTGGAATGTTCTACCTGACTCTGTTGTTACATACATCCTTCAAACCCCCAAAACTTCGACCTTAAACTGTCCACCATGGACCTTGCCCCATTCCTTTTTTTTTTTTTTGAATATTTTATTGAATTTTTATAAATACAGAAAGTTTTCATCTCTATTTACATCTATGACCTTGCCCCATTCCTAAGAGGTCCGTAAAGGGGGCGTGCATAAGCGCAACAGAGAGCCTACCGTCCCTGTCCTACTGTCCCCATTTCTCGTGTTTATACTTATATCTATTTATACTTATATGTTTATGTTATGTTTATACTTGTTTTATCATGCATGCTTGACAAACTAAATAATAATAATAATAATAATAATAATAATAATAATAATAATAATAATAATAATAATAATAATAATAATAATAATAATAATAATAATAATAATAATAATAATAAAAAATGTAAGGAATTTGCTATTGAATGCACTCGTCTTGTGGGTCATTTTTTCCCCAACTTCAAATCAAGCCTATAGCCCAGGACTTTGCCTGGATCGGGCACTGACGGAAACAAAGTACATCAATATGAAATGCTAAGCAGACAAGCAAGAAGATAATCAGGAACTCCCCCAGAAAAGAGTAAACAAGTCAGCCCGAATTAATACTCTTTTGGCTACTCCATATTCAGCGGCAAAGGATTTTACAGGTTTTACTTTACTATCCCATGCACACCTATCAAAAACTGCTCTCGATTTCTCTCGCTAGCCTGGCCGTTACCAGATAGAAGGAAGGGGAGATTTTTCCACGTTTGTGGAAACGTAGTTCGATTTTTTTCCCCCGCCCCCGTCTAGGCCTCCCCTTTCAATAGCAATTAAGCGTCGATTCGGTTTCCATAGCAATTGGAAAACGAAATGGCGGCATGGACCTATAGCGATCGGGGCAGTCTATAATAAACGCCTGATCACAGTCCATGCTTATGAAAAAATTTCAATTTTGCTGAGACGGCCCGAAAAGAATCGAAATCGAATCTCTAAGCCCCTCTCACTCTCCAGCATC
Organism: Coluber constrictor foxii; assembly: GCA_038048745.1. Classification (NCBI taxonomy): domain Eukaryota; kingdom Metazoa; phylum Chordata; class Lepidosauria; order Squamata; family Colubridae; genus Coluber; species Coluber constrictor. The sequence goes on from CM075961.1 coordinate 82,920,896, forward strand.
AAACAGAGGGGGGGAATGTGGAAAATCAATCAGGCTGCTAAATGGACAACTTTATCCGGAGGAAATTGAAGGGACCTTTTTGGGCCACGGTCGCATCGTGCGCCGGCAAGGGAAACGTCTCGAGCGACGCGCGCTTCCCGAGAAGGAGAACAAAAAAAAGGTAAATGGACGCGTGCCTTTCTATTTCTTGTAAAACCTTACGATATACAAAAAATGCTTATTTAAAAAAAAATAAACGGCCGTTAGGTTACACAATATCTCTCAGTAGTAGGCGCTTTATACTTTGAACGAACGTGCTGGAATTCGAATAAGTGGATGATATGGCAACGGGTAGAGATTTGGGAGAAGGGTACCCATGGGAGCTAATGGGAAGATAGATTTTCCCTTTCAAATGGTAGAGAATAAATGTCTACACATCTTAAACAATATTTTATTGACACATCTTTATTAGTTGAAGTATGAAAGAGATTAATATACACATAACCTTCCTCTGAAATAAAAACTCAACAGTAAAGCCATATGTTTGCATTCAGATAGACTAGGTTTGTGGAAAACAAAGCTACAGCTACAAGATTCCTTTCTGATAAGATTCTATTTTTTGTTGCTTTTTCTTTTTTTAATCTGTAACAGAAAGCTATTATGCTCTAAAACTGGAAGTTTCGGAGAAAGCCACTATTGAATTAGAACAACTGATTCTGTAAGAATAATTATTCTTATTCTGGGTAAGATGAGTGATGTGATATGAGGGCAATTGTAGCTAAAAAGGCATTGGAGAAGTTATACCTGATAATTAAAACTAGGGAGAATCATGGAAGGTTGATGAATAAAAAACAGCTCTTGGATTAATACCGGCAGAAAACTAATGAATTGGTAGTTTACAGTGTGAAGCTGAAAATAAAATGTGAAACTAAAAACAAGGAATAAACTGTTTAGAATAGTATTAAATGCTGATAAAGTATCAAGCTTGCAATAAAACTAAGGTGGTAAGATAATAAAAATTGAAAAGTATCCCAATATGAAACTTGCAAGCAGGGGTAAGGCACATTAAATAACTAGCAAAGCAATCAAATATTAAAATGATATTTTCAGAATACAAACTAGCTCTATTTTAATTATTTTTTATATTCAAGACCCAGCAACATGGATACAGACCTGTATGATGAATTTGGAAATTATATTGGACCAGAGCTTGATTCTGATGATGATGATGATGAAATGGGTCGTGAGTCAAAAGATCTTGATGAGGTACTGATTTCATGCTTGTGCTACAGACAATATTCATGCTTAAGATCATCCTTTAGTTTTTTTATGTGCTTCTGTAATTCAGTTTCTGTAATGAACAGATTAAGGATTAAGCTGTTAACCTTGCTCCTGAAAACAGTATGAGCCTTAATTTTAAGAGTAGCTGCTATATGCTGCTGAGAAAGTGCTTCTTTGTTTGGCAGCATTTCACGAACTATCCAATATGCACATATGTTTGCAAATTATAACTGAATATAGATATCAGCCCTAAATTCTGTAAGTGGAACTCTATTGCTAACAGTTGGCTGAGGACAATTTATTTTCGTTTCAGCCTGATGATGATGATGATGACGATGATATGGGAGACCACGATGAAGACCACCCTGGGATGGATGTAGTGTTACATGAGGATAAGAAATATTATCCAACAGCTGAGGAGGTATATGGTCCTGAAGTAGAAACTATAGTGCAGGAAGAAGATACACAGCCTCTTACAGGTGAGAAATTTAAATGGTAAGACTGTTGCACAACTTGCTACATTCTTCTCCAAGTCTTAGTTCAGTTTTGTTAGATTACTGTAGAGTTGTTGTAAATTCAGTTCGCTTGCTTAGGAATGATTATATTTTGTTTATTTTATTTATTAGTTTTATTTTTGATTAGCTAAAGATAGTGTACATGCCTAATGCTGTTACTTTCTATTTTTCCTACCATAAAAATCTGTGAATTGTGTTTGGCTAAGAAAGAGTGACTGGTGCAAAATCACCAATGGTTTCATGCCTGTGGCAAGACTACAACGCATAGTCTCTTGGTTTCTTACCCTGCACTTTAGTCACTACCCCAGAATGGCTCTCACAATTGTAATTTTTCATATCCCATTGACACAAGGTTGGGAAAGACTGTTCCAATTAACCTGGCCAATGTGTTGGCTAGGGGGATTCTGGGAGTTGAAGTTCACATATCTTAAAAGTTGGGGGAAAACTGTATTAACATGATGAGAAAGTAACCAGGATAGATTACAGCACATCTAGTAAATAAAGATACTTCCCTAATTGAAAGATACCTATAATGCAATCCAAAAAAATATTTGTAAAGTGTACCATCAGATATTTAGCTCAGATATTTGCACAGAATAACATATATGGACACAGATTTGCCATGCTATATTTTAGGCCAGATGTTATACATCAGTAAGAACTAAGACAAATATATTGTTCTGCTAATGTGCTATTAGTACATTCACTATTTGACACTTGGAAAATATCAGAAGTATCCTAGCCTATTTTTAAACAAAAACAAAAAATCTCTTTTTACTTGTCATGTATAAATCAGAAATCCAGTTTAAGATTTGTGACATATATTTTTGAAACTTTCCCCATTGATAAATGATTTAGCAATGCCTTGTTTTCCCATTAAAGGCAGTATTATTTCAATGCTTTCTTTTCCTATAGAACCTATTATTAAACCAGTGAAGACCAAGAAATTTTCCCTCATGGAGCAAACATTGCCAGTTACTGTATATGAAATGGAGTGAGTAGAGCTTTGGATTTATTTGTTTTCCCTGCAACCCTTATTAGTGTTTTTGCTTCTCTCTGTTCTTTTCTTCACAACTTCTTTACAAATTGGCCATTAAACCTTTTATTTGTTACAGTATCCATCTTAATTTATATTATGTTCTGAGAGATGTAGTCCAACTTATATGCAGTGTGCAAGCTTGATTAAAGATACCTTAGTTCATATTATAACACTTGTGTTTCTGCACTATTCTTCTAAGTCAATCTTAATCTGTTTTTATGTAATCATGCATGCATGGTCTACCCTTTGTACATGGTCTACCCCTTGTATTGTACTTAATTTTTGTTTATCAGTTAGCAATTCTTTGTCATAGGCTAACTCTTTCCTACTATCTCATTATCTGCAGAACTTATAATCAGCACTATAGTAATTTTTATTCTTATTCTCAATGTTTGCTGCAAGCATCCAGTAATATGAAAGAGAGATGAGGAAATGCAGCATATTATCAACATGAATTATAAATTACAATTATTAGAAATAGATAAATTTTATTGAACTTTAATTGATATTGATATAGAAGATATATAGCTGCTCATCTTGCTTTCTTCCCATCTCAATTCAATAGGGCAATAAATAAAATTTTCCTTAGGCAGTGATAATCACTAACAGCTTTTTCCTCTCTTTGATCTTTTTCTCTTAGTTTTCTTGCAGATTTGATGGACAACTCAGAACTGATCCGGAATGTTACACTTTGTGGACACCTACACCATGGGAAGGTGAGCCTCTATTAAAATATTCACTCATAGGGTAGGTTAGTTGATAAATTAATAAATTAATAAATATGATAATAAAGAATCTGTGAAATCATTCTAAGCTTTATTAATCGTCATAGAATTAAATCTGGTGTCTCAAATTTTAAATTAATTTGAAATGAATGTTTTAAAATAATTTAATAAAAACTTAATGGTGCTTCTCATAACATTTTGAACATATGAAAGCCTCTTTGTAAAAACAGGAACCATTTACTAAGAAAAGCTCATTTTTATTAGACAGATGAACCAATGAAGATACTTTAAACTGACTTCCTCGATTGTTGAATTTGATGATCTAAATACTTCCTTCCAACTCTTATAATTCTGGGATTTGAGAGCAGCTTTTAACATTAGTGGCATACACCGTATGCTTAAATAAAAAAATCTGAAGAGATTTTAATAAGTTTTAATGTTTAATATACCTCTGAAATATTTATTTATTTATTTATTTATTCAAATTTATATACCGCCCTACTCCCAGACAGGACTCAGGGCGGTGAACAGCCAAAATAAGATACAATAGCATACAAAAGTTAAAAATCGTTTAAAACAGATTAAATAATTAGGCTAGAAAACAATTTAAAAATCCAATTGTATAAAATATGTAAAACCCAATATAAAAGGAGGTTAAGCCAGACCAGCTTGTTCAAATAAGAACGTTTTTAAGACGCGGCGGAAAGTACACTCTTGTGGAACAAGAGTGTCTACAGTGTGTGTTTGTGTGTGTGTGTGTCTGAGTGAAAGAAACAGACAGAAAGAAAATTGAAAATGATAGTCTCGATAACATCTTGCCTTTTTTAACACTCCCCACTCCCATGCTGTTTAGTTGTTATCTCAGAACATGGGCCATTTTGTTTCTAATTGTAAAAAGAGCTAAAAGAACTACATCTTTTATTTCTTAACACTGTGTATTTTAACTAGTTGGTGCATTATTTCTTTATTCTTTTCTAATGCCTTTAGACTTGTTTTGTGGATTGCCTGGTCGAACAGACACATCCTGAGATCAGGAAGCGATACGACCAGGATGTAAGTTCCATGATGCTGTTTCATTTTCATATGGGAAGTAAATATATGATACTATAAGCATATAAAAGTGATTAGTCTTCCAATTATATAATCCATTATAATCCAGATAGTTTTCTTGGGAATTTTGTGCAAAGAGTCACAGGTTCAGTTTTATCTTCTGCCATGGAAATTTGATGATCATTTTGGGCCCTTCTCTCTCACACAGCAGAGCTTCATAAGACTGTTGGAATGAAATAAAATGTGAGTCCCATATAAGATGTTTCAATCTCTTTGAGGAAAAGCAGATTATATATCTAAAGAATTCAAAAGAATAATACATACATAACAACAGAGATCTCTGAGACCTCTTATGTGTCTTATCGAGGAGAGATTGGAAAAGCAGAAGTAAAGGAAGCAATATTCATTATTACTTAGCTGTCTGGATGAAATATTCTGCCTCAGTTAATCCAGTCTGAATGATGCTATTTCTGTTTTTTTTTCTTTTCAGCTTTGCTATACAGATATTCTATTCACTGAGCAAGAAGTAAGTATATTTAGGTACATACATACATACACACACACACATACATATACATACACACACTGACTATGGCCTTTTGGAAGTTTTGTATCAATGATTCTTTTCACCTTGTATCTATGATTCTTTTCACCTTGTTTCATTATATTCCTACTATATTTTGTCCTAAATTAACTGTTTCATTATATTCTTATTATGTTTTGAGGTATTAAAAACTGTATAAAACCAGACAACAATAAATTTTACCTCAATTGTGGCACGTGTAAAAAAGAGCCTGTTATCTCAGGCAGAATGTCAATTTTATTTACTATTTCTTTTGTAGTGACCTATCAGGTTATCCTTGTAACTTTATAAAAAAACCTTATTGCTATTAATGGTCCTAAATCTAAAACTAATGTATGGAATAAGGAACAGGTATGTTTTCAGTTGTTACTAGAATATAATTCCCAGTAATCCTAGCTGGTATAGCTGTGCAAACTAAGGCTGATGCGAATTTTGTTTCAGCAATATCTTAAATTCTATCCCGATCCACATTTAATATTTTCTTTATATAAATATTGCATAAGGAAGCAGTTCCATTTATCTCAACAGAACCTTCTGATAATAAATTCTACAAATGTAAACATCTTCCTTTTCTCTCTTTACATGTATAAATTTATACATTTCTGTTTTTATCTTCTGCTTTCCTTTTTTCCCTTAAGTTAAAAAATTCTAACTTTCGCTTTTCCAGGAAGAAAGATGTTCTAATTCAACATTATTTTGGTTGTCTTTACTTTTATGTTGGTTTTTCTTAGGAAAAGGGAATCTGATCTGACCTAGAATGGATAAATATAAGGAAATTCTGGAAATTTTATTCCCATTCTTATTTATAATACAAAATCTAGAAGAAAGGTTCCAAGTTCTCATAATATTATCTATCTTGGTGCTCAAGAGTTTTCGTGTTGTCAAATACCATACAACAGACCTTTAATTTAATGTTTTGTGCCTAGAATTTTAGGAATGTTCGGTATTCCTAGAAATATGTAGAATTTTGTTGATTCTTGCTATCATCTATCCTAAATTTTCGATTCTCAGTTTCAGATTAAAGAGTTATTTCCATCCCTATCATGATATTCTTTTTATTTCAGAGGGGTGTTGGAATTAAAAGCACACCAGTGACCATTGTCCTTCCAGACACCAAGGGCAAATCATTTCTCTTCAATATCATGGATACACCTGGTAAGTTGAATTATCTAGAGACCTAAAAAACAGCAGAAATTTGGTCTAATAAGTTTTTACCCTACTATATTTGAAAAGAGAATCTTACAATAGTGGTATAGTTATATAGGGCACATAATAAAGTTTTTTTATACTGAAGTGCAGTTCTTGACATCTGCATCTTTTGAAGTTCCATATTTAATTAATTACTGGTTTCAGATCAGTCATATTCAAACAAGTCTTAGTGGACTACAGTGAATATAATGAAATGGCAATTTAAACATCTACATAGAAAACATAAATTACAATAAATAAATGAGTACAATGTTGTAATAAAAGTAACTCAAGAAATTAAATTGACAAGATTGAAGTTTGCTGACATAATTTGATTTTTAATAGTTTCCTAAAATTGTTATTAAGGAAAAGCTGAGTGATTTCTAGTAGGAGGCCATTCCCAAGCAATGAGACTGTTACAAAAAAGCAGTGTTGCCTAGTGTTGGCATTCTTCACTGTTTCCTACAAGATATGATAAGCCTGGCTAATATAATTGGGAGAAGGCAGTCCTGCAATACACAGGAGTCAAGGCATATTTTAAAGTTCATTATAGTTCAATATCAGCATATTAATTTACAGTCAAACACGATCAGTTGCAGAATTTGTGTTACAAAGTACCAGTGTCAGGTATTAATAAGAATACAGACCATTGCCTTCTGAACCAGTTGTAGTTTCCAAATTTTTTTTCCAAGGGCAATCCCATGTAATGCACATTGCAGTAATCCAATCAGATAGTAATGGCTAGATCCTTTTGCATCAACTGGATTCACTCTTTTTGCACTACCCAAAGCTTGGTAAAAGCCCCATAGTTATGGCCTCCATCTGCTGTCCTACTATAAGTAATAAGTCAAGGAGGAGCACCAAATGATGAATGCCGGGAACAAACATCAGGACCAAACATAAAGTTCCAATTAAACTTCTGTTTTAAAACTAATTTACTAATTTACTAGCCATGTCTATGCACAAGACACTATTCAACTAAATTTAGTACTGTCTTGATATTAGATAAGGTACAATGGAATTCAAGACTTAATCTGTGGCTAGATAGAGATTCTAAGTTGATTCCTCTTTGACTCTGTTGTTGCCCGCCGGTGGCCAGCAGAGCTGGCAGCACAGTCAGGCAGTGAGGAAATTGGGGAGGAACTTGGGCCAGGCCTGGGGGCTAGGGAAAGCACGGACGAGGGCTCTGCGTTGGAGGCAGAGAGGGAGTTAGACAGCAGTGAGGCAGAGGAACAGCTGGAGCCCATTCCTGGTGTGCACATGTGCAGAGCGCCCGAAGACAAGAGCAATTAAGAAAACAAGGTAGACTCGGGAGTAAGGCCACACCTTGGAGATGATTGGCTCCTGTCATAGGACATAAAAGAAGAGTGAATGGGATGTGGGCTTTTGGAGGAAGCAATTAGTTCATTTTGTTTCAAGATTGGAAAATTCTGTTGGTGACTCTAATAGACTCGGTTCCAAGTTTGGCCTTGCTCTGCATTTGGAAATTGGTTCTCTGGCACCATTCCAAATGAGATAAGGTGACGGTTGATAAACATTCCTCTGAAAGACTGTTTGCCAAAGCCTTGTTGACTGTGAATGAACGGAATTCACAGTTGTGTTAATAAAAGAGGTTTTACCAGGATTAAGACTTTGCTTCATGCTTTCTAAGGAAGCCTAGGTCAGAACAGACTCCGCTTCCAGGTCCTGCCACTCCTACAATGGACTTGATATTTCTAGAGCAGCTGTTAGCAACCCATGGCTCCAGAGCGACATGTGGCTCTTTCATCCCTCTGCTGCAGCTCCCTGTCACCCTGTTCCGGCAGAGGAATGAAAGAGCTATTGCCTGTCGCAGGGGTAGTGATGGCTGGAGCCTTAGTGCAGGAGCAAAGTGCCCCGCACTTGTCTTTGCCTGAAACAGCATTCTGCCTTTGTTGCAATACATTTGCTGTTGCTGCCTCCATGGCCTGTTTGCTGCTCTCGCAGCGCTTTGCGCAGCACAGTAACTTCACAATGGAGTTCACAATGGAGACTGGGTCCCCTCCTGGAGCCCATTACAACATGGAGCCACAATGCAACCCTCCGTCATTGGCGGCTCGCTCTCGCCTCCTGCAGAGCTGCCAGTGTTGTGTTGCCCTGCCTTCCCGCTAGCCAGCTGGTCTTTGGCTCTCCGCAGACAATTTGATCATCAGTGTGCTGCTCCTGGGCTCATCGGCCCCTGGACGTCAGATTCCCACCACCCAGCACCTTCCCATCCGGGGTGGGGGGGGAGATGTTGTGTATTTTAAGGGTGAAATATGTCCCTGAAAGTGCTAAAAATAGTTTTGCCATTTTGCTCATAAATTCATTGACAGACAGAAAGAGAGGGGGGGGAGAAAGAGAGAGACGAGATACAGAGAGAGGGGGAAGAGAGAAAGAGGGAGGGAAAGAGAGAGAGAGAGAGAAAAAGGTGAACAACATTTTTACAGAACTATAAATAGGTTGAGACTTTTGAGGCAAGCGGCCAGGAGGCGAGGCCGGGTGTGACGAGGTGGCTGGGAGGGGAGGGTTTAGGCAGTACTAGGCATTGCAAATAATTTAACAGCCAATTCTCTGCTCTAATGACCGGCTGCTTACGCGTGGCTGGGGGAATCGTGACTAGGAGTGACATTGAGTTGGCCCCGCCACCCAGGTTTTGTTGCTTCTGGTGTTTTCTATGGGAAACAGGTCCAAATGGCTCTTTGAGTGTTTAAGGTTGCAGACCTTTGTTCTAGAGTAATGCCTACCCATCCAGAGATACATTGGCATTAAGAGAGAACCTCTTTGTATAAACAGTAACTCCATCTCATTAAAGTTCAACTTTAATTGTAGTTCACAAAAGGACCCTCCAGATCCTTTAAGACTCCAAGCATTGTGACAGGACATTGATAGTCTCCCATACTACCTGAGGTGGCAATATAAAATTGGGTGCCGTCAACATATTAATGATACTTCATCAGACTATTGGATGACCTCACTTGGTGGCTTCATATAGATATTAAAATATTAACATCTTTTAAAATTGATTTGGAACAAATGTTGGGATTTCACATTTTTGTACTATCTCATAATTTTTCGGGTTTCTGGGCCAGGATAAAGACAATGGTGGTACTATTATTACTACTACTACTACTACTACTGCTACATTGATTTAAGGATTGATTCCTTAAAATAGTGGCATTTTTTAAAGGCTAGTTTCTTTTTTCCTAAGCCAACTTGGGGATATTATTGGTTATATTTTAGATTTTATTTATATAAAATCTGCTGGTGTTCTACCTACCACAGGGCTACAAATTTTCTTTTTACAACAGGTTCAAGCCAAGTCCTTTTCAAGGTTTACTTATTCATGGGAACGTGTTTCCATGAATTTCTGGACACTGAAAATCAGCAAATACTATATTGGCAGTATTCTCTGTTTCCCCATCGGATGTAAAAAATGCCTTTGACTTGTAATGTTCAAAGCTTTGACGCACAATAGACTGATTTCTCATGTTCTAATTAACCTTATTTCCTAAGGGGAAAAAATGAACTGAGTTGTCATTTTTTAATTGCGGTTTTTGTTTTTTTAACTCCTAAAGGTCATGTAAACTTCTCTGATGAGGTCACAGCAGGTCTTCGCATTTCTGATGGTGTGGTACTTTTCATTGATGCAGCTGAGGGGGTGAGTGTCTGTGTTCTCTTACGCCGTTTTTTTTTTTCTCCCCACTGGAAGAAGACACAGTATTGCAGATAAACAATTGAGGACTCAAGCCTCAATTGAGTCCAACATTTCTGTTGCTAAGTGAGACATTTGTGAAGTGAGTTTTGCCCCATTTTACCATCTTTTTTTGCTGCAGTTATTAAGTGAACCACTGCACTTGTTAAGTTAGTAACATGCTTGGTAAGTGAATCAGGCTTTCTCCTTGCCTTTGCTTGTCGGGAGGTCACAAAAGGCGATCAGATGAGCCTAGGATATTGCAGCTTTCATAGGTATGAGTCAGATGTCAAGCATCTGAATTTTGGTCACTGATCTCACGATCATGGGAATGGTTATAATGGTTATAAATGTGAAAAATGGTAGTAAGTCACTTTTTTCAATGATGTTGTAACTTTGAACTCTGATGTTGTGAATGAACTATTGTAAGTTGAGGACTATCTGTACACAGGTTGTCTAGACAGAAAGGAAGAACAGCGATTCCCCACCCCCAAATTCTGAAAGAAGAAAGTTTCCAGCCGAAATGATTATACAAAATGAAAAGGAGAAGGAGAGTTATTGTTTCAAATATCTACTCAGATCAGGAAAAGAAACACGTTACATTCACAGTTCCCAAACTGTACCACACTGCACTGGGGCACTGCAGTGAACTCATAAGAATGCCACGGGATTGTAAACTTTCAGATTGAGATGTAGTAGTTCACAATTTTGACCTAGAGCACTATGAAAAAATGACTAAGATGCTAAGAGAATCTTGAGGCAAGAAAGGCTGGAAACATTTGAGTTACATTATTAAAATGTACATAGAATTTTTTAAGGAATCCGGCATTTGAGCCTCCAGATGGTTTTTAAAATCTCTATTCTCACAATTTCAAGGAAAGACTACAGACTACATATCCCAGTGTCTTTCCTCCTTTACCTTTTGAGTCATTTGAATTGATATCTGTTAAGCATGAGGTTTTATCCAAGATTGCCCAGTGCAGAAATAGAAAAGGTTATACCAATAGCTTTCTTTTTTTTGGTAATTGCATCCTTTCTGACTTTTTCCTCTGTGTTTGCATAGGCTTAGGTGTTGGTGTAGTATAAAATGCAATGCACTACAATTAACACCTGTTATTGGCTGATATTTTATGTGGTATAGAGATTTATTTTGTGAAAAGTCATTTTTATTTTAATCTATCTATCAATCTAATATTTATATTAGATTGAAAGATACATAGATCATACAGGCAAGCTTACCGTTGAGCATACTTGTTATGTAGGCTGCTCCTCCATTAGATAAGATTCACTGTTTTATTCTTCAAGCCCTACCTGGTGCCTTTATCTATTATGTCTTCCTTTAGGTCATGCTGAACACTGAGCGGTTAATCAAGCATGCAGTACAGGAAAGATTGGCAGTGACAGTGTGTATTAACAAGATTGATCGGCTGATATTAGAACTGAAGTTGCCACCTACTGATGCCTATTATAAGCTGCGGCACATAGTGGATGAAGTCAATGGCTTAATCAGGTACAGAAATGAGACCACTTATAATAGATACGCTTGAATCCCACTGCCTCAACATTTAATACAGCTATCATTTCGGAACATCAGACTTCCTTAAACTTCACATTTTTTAAATGTTGAATTTGGGAACATTCTACTTTAAAATATGTGGGTGGGGGGTTTAACAAAAGGATTTTAAAATTACACCTAGAATGTAATTCACCTTATGCTCATATAATTTACTTACTACTGTAAACATGTGCTCTTACACCTCGGATTCGTAGAATAAATTTTTTAGTTAGCAACTTGACATTAATTAATTCAAAACAAAAAGCTTTTGGCAAAAGCTTTAATGTGGATTCATGTTTATCTTATGATCTTACTGTTTCTTTTGATGAAATTGTTTGATACTATATTTTCTTGTTTTCAGCATGTATTCCACAGATGAGAATCTGATCCTTTCACCTCTTTTGGGCAATGTCTGTTTTGCCAGCTCTCAGTATAGCATTTGTTTCACACTGGGTTCCTTTGCCAAGATATATGCTGACATGTATGGTAAGCATTAGACAAAATAACTCTGTCAACTATGTTAAGACATCCTCTTATCTAAAAGGCTAATCCAATTGCAAAATCCATATGTTCTCTGTCCAAATGTTTGCTATTTTTTATTTTTTCAGTGTTGATGTATGGATTGTGTATATGTATTAAGATTTACCAGTTGCAAATGTTACATTATTATTATTATTATTTATTGGATTTATATACCGCCCTTCTCCTTGCGGACTCAGGGCGGTGAACAGCCAGATAAAAATACAGTATACAAAAGTTAAAAATCTTAAAACCCATATAAACTTTGGCTGACAGTTAAAAACAGTTTAAATGTTAAAATACAACAACCCTAAAACACTAAAAATATTAAAATTCAACGGGGATCAGGCTAGACCGGCGAGCTGGAAAAGATACGTTTTCAGGGCCCGACGAAACGTCCGGAGGTCGGGGATCGTTCTCAGTTCTGGAGGAAGATCATTCCAGAGGGTCGGTGCTGCCACAGAGAAGGCTCTCCCCCTGGGGGTCGCCAGCCGGCATTGTCTGGCTGACGGCACCCTGAGAAGGCCCTCTCTGTGGGAGCGAACCGGCCGGTGGGAGGCAATTGGCGGCAGAAGGCGGTCCCGTAAGTACCCTGGTCCTAAGCCATGGAGCGCTTTAAAGGTGATCACCAACACCTTGAAACGCACCCGGAAGTCCACCGGCAACCAATGCAGCTCGCGCAGGAGAGGAGTCACATGGGAGCGCCCCGTCGCTCCCATAATCCCCCGCGCGGCCGCATTCTGCACCAGTTGGAGCCTCCGGGTGCACCCCAAGGGGAGCTCCATGTAGAGAGCATTACAGTAATCCAGGCGAGAAGTGACGAGCGCCTGAGTGACTGTGCGTAGGGAGTCCCGATCTAGAAAGGGCCGCAACTGGCGTATCAAGCGAACCTGATAAAAAGCCCCCCTGGCCACAGCTGTCACAGTCACAGTCAGTTTGACATCACAGTCAAACAAGCCCAGCAGTAGAGGCTTTCCACTGATAGAGCTGTACAGTGTTTCCCTGAAAATGAGACCCTGTCTTATATTTTTTTTTTTTTACCCTGAAATAAGCGTTTGGTCTTATTGCCATGCACTCAAAAGCCCAATTGGGCTTATTATCAGGGGATGTCTTATATTGGGGAAAACGGGGTATAGCTTGAAAGTAGCAGAGATAGGAATCTGGCTTGTCTGTTGTTCCAGTCATAATTCCTAAGGAAAACTTTACTTGAATAAACAAATGATCCATGTATATTTTCCCATAGTCATAAAGTTTAGCAGGTGTAGATTTTAAGGGCTGGGGCTTACGTTCTTCACAATGATGCTCCCTGAGAAACAGTGTTGATGTTCTGTTCATCGCTTAGTGAGCAGCATGGTCTCAGAGGGTCATCTCTTTCTACCAAAGTTTACTTGAAGGTCTTGCCATTTGTAAGAATCTTTTAACTAGCTGTCCATCTGTCCGTCTTTTAAAGTGAAAAACAAGTTCCAAAAGCTGCCGAGCAAAGATATAGGAGATCTTTCAAATGAGTTCAGTTGATTAAAAAATAATAAATATTAAAATTTCCAACTGACCTGAAGCATTTTCCATTGTATGTCTATGACATTCTTTATTTTTTATCTTTTTCCCCTTAACTCTATGCATCCCATGTAAGAACACCTAAGAGCTAAAGAATGATTATTGAATAAGAACTTCTATCTTGCCTCTGTCATAACCTCATTTAAGTATTCTTGTAAGGCATTTACCCATTACACATTCATGATATATATTTATATGATATGTACATATACAAATACAAGCTCTTGGGCCATTCTGATCTTCTGCAACTATGTATATTGGTTTCTTGCATTGCCACACTCTTCTCTATTTTTTTCTTATTTATTAAATCACTTTAGCATCCTCTCAGTTTGTTTAGTGTCTGTGAAGATTCTCAGTCATTGGGAATGGTTGTCTCAAAAGTGCTTTTTCAAGAGGCAACCGGAGTTTCTGGGTTCTCTTTGAAAATGTTTCGATTCTTATCCAAGAAGCTTCTTCAGCTTTGAATGGCTGGTGCGGAATGGAAGGATTTATACTCCTTGCAGGCATCTGGTCATTTGCATTCTTTTAGTGACTCATTAAGGTCACCTGGAGGTTTATCTGTGTCAACAGGGTCACCTGAGTGATCTCAAAGGGTCTCACTTTGTTTCTTCACTTGCCATCCAGACTACACACCCAATTTTCACAGTCTCCCACTTCTAATCAGTAATTAGCCTTATATTTGGAGTTGTAATACATGTATGCTATATTCAGTTTCAGTTAGTAATACTGTATCTCAGGTTGTGATGGGCAGAGAAGGGTCACTAGTAAAAAGGATTCAAATGGGATGCTTTAAAATATAGAGAGCACACAGGCTTCTAATCCCAGGTTGCTTCCTTCATTAAGATCAGAAGGGCGAAATATGTTCTGGTGCAGGGGTGAAATCTAAAATTTGTTACTACCGGTTCTGTGGGCGTGGCTTGGTGGGAGGGGTTAATGTGCCTGGATGGGCGTAGCCATTTTTTTTAAAGACCATTTTTTACATGTAAAACCATGTAAAAAATGCTTTCAAAAGGCTCTGATGATCCCAGCTGAGTTGCCTGATCGGCAGGCAACTCAGCTGGGATTGTCAGAGCTTGGCTCGTCAGAGCCATTTAAAAGTAAAAAAAGGCTCTGATGATCACGCGGCTCAGCTGGGCGTGGGGGGTGGGGGCAGGGATTTTTGCTACCAGTTCTCCGAACTGCCCACCGCCATCACTACCTACTCGCCCGAGCCGATCCGAACTGGGAGCATTTCACCCCTGATCTGGTGAAACATGCATCATGAAGGGTTGCAACTTTTTGTAAATTGCCCAATTGCTTATTGGGGGGGAAATTTCAAGAAGGATATTCAAAAGAAGAATTTAGATTCTATAGTATCTTCAGAATTTTCCTCCTCAAGTGACAGCATGTCTATTTTCATTGCAGCTCCTCATTAAGTTCTGCTTCATTTTCTCATTACATTAGACTGGAACAGAAGAAAAACTACTGGAAATTGGCTATTATACAGATTGTTAAAACTGAAATGAGATTCCACTTCTTTCTCTTTTTACAGGAGACATCAATTATCAGGAGTTTGCTAAGCGACTGTGGGGAGATATTTATTTCAACCCCAAGACGTAAGGAGCAACTATTTCTTTTATTATCTATTTATTTTATTAGATTTATATAATTTCCCAATGAACATATAAGATAAAACACAGAAGCTCAGAATTTTTTTTCAAAAAATGATCAACACAACGAAAAACGGGTTCTGTTACACACCTGTGTCCCAGGCTTGAGTGCAAAACATCTTCAAGGCCAATAGGGACGGATAATCTGATCTCTAATTTTTCCAGGGGCTGGGTGCCATAGCAAAAAAAGGCTCTCATCTGGGCCCTGTCAGTCAACACTCCATAGCAGACAAGATCGAGTGTATTTCTTCTGGTAGATTGAATTGGAGAATAAAATGGAGGCATTGTTGAGTTTTGCTTTCCAGTTACTTTAAGACATGGCTACAATGTTCCTAAGCATATTGGTACAACACCAAAATGTAGAAACAATCAGCAAAAGATAGTTTGTGGTATTTTTTGCTGGTGAATAAATGGGGTAAATGAATATCTTGGTCTATGAGAGGGGAGCAAGGGATTTTCTCTTCTGTGAATGCAGAGAATTCCATCTCAATTCAATGCAGAATTGAGGTGGAATATTAGAATAGAAAATAAAATAAAATAAAATAGAATTGAATTGAATTCTTTATAGGCCAAGTGTGATCGGACACACAAGGAATATATCTCTGGTGCATAAGCTCACAGTGTACATATAAATATCAAGTCATAGGTCATAATTATAGTTACAATCATTAATCATAAGTTACAAAACAATAAATTACAAGAAACCAATAACTGAAGATAATAGGAAAGATGAGAGAAGATGAGAAATGAGACAGTGCTGATGGAATTAAGTGTTCAGCAGAGTGATGGCACAGGGGAAAAACTGGGTATTTTGGCATGCAGTGCTCTATAGTGGCATCCTGAGAGGATACATTGAAATAGATTATGTCTAGGATGTGAGGGTAGATACTTTCTCAACCCTCTTTCTGGTTTGTGCAGTATACAGATCCTCAATGAAAGGCAGGCTGGTTGCAATTGTTCTTCCTGCCATCATAACTGTTAATGTCTGTACTTGTCCTGTTTGGTTGCTGTGCCAAACCAAACAGTTATTGAGATATTTGTATGAACAAATGCATTTCTGGTTATTCTGACAAACAAATCAAACTGCTTTCTTGGGTATTCAGAACCTGAGTCATTTCAGAAAAGATTTTGAAGATGTTCAAGAGAAATGCGGGGAAGGGGGGGGATGAAATTGTAACTGATGGTATGGTTGGGAAAATAAAATGGGAGCATTTTTGAGTTTTTCTCCAGTTACTTTGATACATGGCTACAATGTTCCTAAGGATCTTGGTACAACACCAGAATAGGATTTTTAAGTGTCATGCATGTTCAGTTATGTATAATTTTGTATGTTCTAGGAGAAAATTCACTAAAAAAGCACCAACAAGTAGTTCCCAGCGAAGTTTTGTGGAGTTTATTCTTGAGCCTCTTTACAAAATACTGGCCCAGGTATGTTTTTAACTCTGGAAAACATAGTCATGTTTTATTTGGAAATATTGGAAATGTAAGCTATTTTTACAATATGAGAGTTATGTCATTTCAAGAAGAAAGATGAGCAGGAAAAAAAAGCATCCTTCATTTCCAAGAATAAAACATTTGGGGTATTTGCCTTAAGCAGTTATATACTTTACTTTGCTACATGTATTTAAGCAACAATATGACAGCCATCTGTCAGCAGTTGTCTGCTTATATCTAGAGAGTAGATTTCCAAAGGCTCTTTTAGCTCTGGGATTCTTTATCTGACATGTATCCTGTTTGTATAAACTTCAGAAAATAAAATGGTTTTCTTCCTCAGTTCAAAAACTAATATTGCTTCCTATAGTGAGAGATAAACTAGTGAATTAAAACCGTTCAGGAAGAGATAGACAAAGCTTTTTAATAGAGCAAATGGTCAAATGTTCTGAGGAGGATTGTTCTATAACAGCAGAAAAGACAACCCACAATATAGCAAACAAATTTGAGAGGATGCATCAGTCTAAGAGGAAGTTCGAAGAAAGGTTGTTTCTTTTGATATATTTTTATTTTAAAGCAATTTATAGCCAAATTAAAACTGTTCAAATTTAAGGTACTTTCAAAGGGTTAAAATTGTTGACCAAAGCATGCCTAATAAAGGAGTAACAGTAAAAACTACAGATTTTTAAAAAAAATATATTACAGGATTAAAAATAGCACAGCAGGATCTTTAAAATGCCTTGTAAACCACCCTGAGTCTCCAGAAAAGGGCAGCATATAAATCGAACCAATAACTAACTAACTAACTAACCTAAGATAAATAAAGAGCCTTTAATAAGCACAGACAAGCCAATGAAGATAATGCTGGGTGTACCTCAGTTGGCTTGACGTTACTGTGTCAGAAGACTTCTATTGAAAAGACTTACATCTGGTTAGCCAAATATTGCATTTTAGTAGGAAGGGTAGCCAGACCTACTGAAGAGGATTTTGGTATACAAGTAGGCGTGTAAACAAATTTACATTCTTTCAGTTGTTTTAGATGTTTTGTTCCTTTACTTTGTCTCTTCTCAGATACAAAATTGCTTTTCTTGGTTTATTAAAAAACAAATACATATAAAGGCAACCACGATTGAATCTAAAAACTTGTTGAATTGACTGAGATGGTGCTTTCTAACTGAAATCAGTGTGTGCATGGGCTACCAGTGCAAGTGCATTGCTTTTTATGTATAATCCCCATTGTGTGACTGTTTATTCTCTTGTAATCCCTTTCTCCAATTTCTCTGCAAGGAGGTAAAAAAGAAAAGAACAGGTCATTACAACATAAATCAGTCATAGTTCCCTCGATCAACATAAAGAGTAAAATCAGGTTATATATTAAAGAAAGCTTAACAAGCATGATGGAATGTAAGGCAGTTTCTCTTCTATGGCAGTATGCCAAATGTTCTGAAACCAGAGCTCCAGTTATACTTGTTTATCTTTCTGGTGTTTAGTTATAGATATTCAGTCAGCAGTCAGAAAAAAATATCACTGATTTTTTAAACAGAATATATGCATTGAATCCAGAAATATATTCAGCAAAGCAAACTGGAGATACTCATTAATTATCGTATTTTTCGGTTTATAAGACACACTCCCCCCCCCCCCCAAAAAGTGGTTGGAAATGTCTGTGGATTTTATAGAGTGAATGTTGCTGAAGCCCTGCCTGCCCATCGGCCTCCCATCCTTTGGCCTCTGCCTCCCAGCAATTTTCCTCCTTGTAGCAAACAGCAAGCAGTCTGGTCAGCTTCAGCACAGCTTGATTTAGCACAAGCAGCTGATTGGCAGTTGGATCTGCCTCCCGGAATACCGCCGATCAGCTGTTCCAGGCTGCTGGGATCATTGTTGCCCATCACCGCTGCTGCCCGTTACCACCTCGTGAGGAGGAGGTGATGAGTGGCAGCAATCACCGAAGCGATATTTTGGGAGGCAGATCCAACTGCCAATCAGCTGCTTGTGGTAAATCAGGCTGTATTGAAGCTGACCAGTCTGTTTGCTGCAAGGAGGCAAATTGCTGGGAGATAGAGGCAGGTTTTCCCCCCCTTGTTTTCCTCCCCAAAAGCTAGGTGCACCTTATGATCCAAAGCATCTTATAGTGCGAAAAATACGGTATTTGATTAATAACTTTTGAAATTTCCAAGAACAACCCAGAACAAATGGGATAAAACTACTGCACATTAAAATATGTATCATTTACTTTACATAAAGTATTTGAACATAAAGATGAGATTTTCTTATTAATGATAGATTTTCCTATTGGTATTTTAAAAAACACCATCCATGAAACAGTTTCAGAAGAAATTCTTTATCTTGGGCCAAAGAAGAAGCTACTTGTTTATATTTCATATCTTATAGAGTACTTAAGAGGTAGTTGTTTTTCCCTAATGTTACATCATTTAGAAACAAGACATTTACATGAATCTCGGAGATTCAATTCCAGTTTTTCAAAATTTGTCCAGGGTCTACTTGCTTGGGCTTTACTTATGAATTAAAAAGGAATTATCTAAACAGTAGGTGGTGTAACCAGGTATAACTTGGAGGATTTTGTTCATCAGTTATCATCTTTAAAATAATAGGTTTGCTGGAACAGCAGAATCCCTTCAGTATATAATTGTTTATTGGTCTTTAGCTTAGAAAGTAAAGTGACAGAAGCAGGAAGGGAGGAAGTATTGTATTGTGTGGATCATATTTGTATTGTCAGTGTAAATCACCTAGTCACTCCTTCCAATTAATATAATCTTCACTACTTGCATCCTTCATTTATTGTCCTACATCCCTTTTTGTGCAGGTAGTTGGAGATGTAGATACTACCTTGCCTCGAACTTTGGATGAACTCGGAATTCATCTGACCAAGGAAGAGTTGAAATTAAACATCCGCCCCCTCTTGAGGCTTGTGTGCAAGAAATTCTTTGGAGAGTTCACAGGTAAAAATAATTATACTTTTCCTAACTCCCTAAGCCTTTCCAGGCTAAGGATAGTTGAACATATGTTGTAATAACTATTCAGTGTTATCTGACAGAGAGCATTCTTGATTTGAGACAAGCTAACATAAAATTCTATGAATGAAAGCTCAAAATAACAGGATGAAGAGAAATGAAACAAGACTTGTTTTACCGCAAAGATGTTCCTGAGTTAGCTACTTTATTTTTTCTGGAGAAAAAAGGGCAACTTGTTACGGATGTAAGCCTATCCTTGATGATACACAGCGTTTTTAGTTCATCAAATGCCCTTGGACCAATCACTTTCTCTCAGCCTAATCTTACAAGGATAACATGAATATGACTGGTACATAAACCTGAACTTTTTAAAAAAATGACAGTATTAAAGTATTATAAAATTTAAGTATATTATCCTGGATGTCTCAATTGCATTCTCTGCTTATTACTGTACCCTTTATAGATTAAAAGAATTGTTATTAGAGTGGGCCTCAGAGTCATAACATACTGCTTGTGTTCGTTTATATATTAGAAGATTTATTAGGCTCTCTTCGATATACAAGATGGTTTTCAAAATATTTTAAAAGACTAAAAATAACACACAAATCAGAACATTAAAAGAAACCGTACAAGTGCTAAACGTCTAATCACTGCAGAGTGATTAGCCTAATATGGATTGCAATGAAAACTATTCCGTTGTTTCTTTAAAGTTGAAACGCTATACATACAGTATATTGCAACAGAGTTTACATATGCTGCAAAGTGTTATTTCTCTTGTATATATTAAAGCCTCTGCATTTCTATTTTAGCCTGCTAGCCTAATTTTTTATTTCTTTAATTATGAATGTTGATTTATCATTCTGTTTATAATTATGTTATTTATGATTCATTAAAATGCAACACTACGGCAGATAAAATCTTTTAATCTTAAAATCATACATAAGGGACAATGCCCAGGTGAACACAATTTAGTTTTAGTTTTGGAAAGATTGTCAGGTGCCAAGAATGCACTCAGCTGTACAAAATAGTATTCCATCAGGAATCAGGGAAAGGATAAAAGTGTTCACTATAAAGAATGTTTTTTATCTGCTAATCAAAGAATCTGACGATGAATCAGAATCATGTAGGGAATGGACTGGCGTGAAATGAGATGTATCCTCAGTTTTATATATACATCTTAGATAATTTTAGAACTTTATACCCTCAGCTTGTCCTAAACATCTTTCTAAACTGATACCTTCCAGGTTTCTACAATATAACTTCAGACTAAATAAAGAAAAAGATTAGGTTGCTGTTCTAAAACAGGTGCTACTGCATAAAAAAAATACAATTTAATATAGCAGGTATTCTGGATATGAAAGAGACGATTAAGAGAAAATTAGAAAGAGGCAGAAGCGTCTATTTCTGCCTTTTCCAAATACAAATGTATTGCTGTTTCATTTACCTTTGTTCTAGGTTTTGTGGATATGTGTGTGCAACACATCCCCTCCCCTAAAATAGGGGCAAAGACCAAGATTGAGCATACTTACACAGGTGGAGTTGACTCTGACCTAGGAGAGGCCATGAGTGAATGTGATCCTGATGTAAGAGTTTTATTTACTCTTCCTTTGTTTGTATTTGGCATTAGACTGGTTTGTGCTGTTGTGCTTGAGTAGCATTTTATTGTATTTTACTACATTTTATGTTATTGTTACTAAATAAAAGAAGAAATGTAAAAATAACACAGAAGAAAAGAGGAGCACGTTTTAAACTAAAGCATTGCCTTTCTCAAACTTACAAATGTGTAAGCTGCTTGTTTCACTTTAGCAGTTTTTTATTCCAGTGCAAATTATGTAAAATGTTTGTGGTTAGATAATAGTATTGCTGAATCTCATTGATGAAATATCCTTTAATTTATTGCTCTTTAGAGTATAGAGTTTTAGAGTATTAGTATTTAGTATTAGAGTTTTGAACTGTATATGTGCTGCATCTACAATTTGGAAATCAGTTTTCCAAGGATGGGTACAAAAATCGTTTTAAGCTTTGTAGGTGCTGAAAATTATCAGACAGCATTTTCTATCTCCTTTTGCTAATGGATCAGAGGAGTAAGGGCAGTTGGGCAGAGATGGCTGACTTATAATAGTCCATTTAAATGCCTTAGCTTCAGACGTAGCATGTTATTTCTCTCAGAAACATGGAGTCTGTATTTCTCTCAGAAACATGAAGTCTATGTAGGGCAGGAAATTTTAGTCACTTGCTTGTTCTAGTGATCAATAAAGATGATCAGAATGCACAGATTGTTGAAGAATGAATGAGGCTATGCTTTGCTAGGAATGATGAAAGCTAACCATCTGCAATAGGCATTTGCCCAAGGATTTTTTTTTAGACTCCACCCTGAAGAAAAGTACAACTGTCGCAAGACACAAATTTATTTATATTTGAAAAATGAAGCATAATCCCCAACATCAATGTATGGCTCATTTTGTGTACCACTGGGGCATTCTCACAGGATTTCTAGACATCTTTCATAAATCCTATGATGGTTCCCTCAATTAAGAATACTGCAATCCCGTAAAATAAATACACTATTAAAGTGATACCAGCCTTGATAATGAGGATTGGCCATTCAAAATTTCTCAGATGCAGCCTTGGGATTCAATAAACCAGAATGTTATTGTGACTATAGATTTCAAGATTTGTATAATTATTTTTATGATAATATTTAAAGAAATTATATATGGTAAATTAAAGGGTGATTTTTACCAAAAATAAAAATTCTTTTGAAAGGGTCCACTTATGTGCCACACCACGAAAATGTATAGTACAGATGATGGGGTCCAATTCCATGCATTTGGTAGGGTGTTAAGTGGAACCATCCATGCAGAGCAACCTGTCAAGGTCCTTGGAGAAAACTACACTTTAGAAGATGAAGAAGATTCACAGATCTGCACTGTGGGACGCCTTTGGATCTCTGTAGCAAGGTAGATGATTCTTAGAATTTTTTTTTCTTTATTTATTCGTATCCCACATTAGAATTTATTATATTATTACTATGCGCTAGTAAACTGCCAACAGTCACCTGGTGAGATGGGTGATAATTTCATAGATAAGTAGGCAAGCAGGCAGGCAGGCAGAATTATCAAGCATTCCAATGGTGATTGAGGATTTGAGTGGGTCCATAATGGTATTTGATTAACCCAGACCTACTGCTGAGCATCTTTCTCAGGACTCTGTTCCTTCTTTCAGCCAATTGAACCTTTTCATTTCTTAAAAGAAAAAAAATGCTTTTGAATGAAAGTTTGGTTATATTTTTCAGGCTGTTACCTGACCTATACCAACACAGCTTCAGATCCTCTTCAGTATTACCTATTACATTCAAGGTTTTTTCCCCTTAAGGGAAAAAGGGACGTTCTTCATCTTTTTCCTGAATGTTCTAGGAGCCTGATATGGAGGACCAAGAATGATAAAGCTATGACAATTATTTACTTAAGACAATCTATTTTTTGAAGGTTTCACATGAAGGGTTTTTTAAATCACATGATTTGTGTAATGATCTTTTTAACTCTTTTAAGAAAGTTCGGAATTTCTAATCAAAGAAAGTCTGCTAGAATATCCTTGTATCATGAATCAATGAATACCGGAAATGCATTAACTGATATCTTTTTTCAGATACCATATAGAAGTTAATAGAGTGCCAGCTGGTAACTGGGTGCTTATTGAGGGAGTAGACCAGCCTATCGTGAAGACAGCTACTGTCACTGAGCCCAGGGGCAATGAAGAGGTATCAAAGTTAATATAAAGTTATTCTCATAGATAGTGAGAAGAATAGTTTTCCTGATATCGATTTGCCAGTCCCTTCATCCTGACTATTTTTAGTTTAATGTGATAAACTATCAACTTTGGTGTGTGTTATGTATATTAAGCAAAGCAAGATATTAGTAAATAATTTGGTTAGCTGATTCAGATATAACTGAAATAAAATATAGTGTGTTTTTCTGTCTTTCAAAGTAGTAAATTAGGACTGCCTAATATTTTTTATTAGCTCCATGGTCATTTCCCATTTCCTCCAGCTATAATTGGCTCCAATGTTTACTACCTTTCATTCTGATATTGAAGCTCTCTTGCTTTGGAAAAGCAGTTTTTGTGGAGAGCATGGGTTTAAAGAAACCTATTTTGAATAGTTTTGACTATTTTGAATGGAAGACTGAACCATGAGATGAAATTCACAAGCCTTCTTCTCAAAGAATTGTTCTTGACCAAAGGTACAGAAGTTCTAAAAATGTTGAAGCAATGGAGAAAAATTGTTTTTTAAAATATTTTTCCAAATCTTTGTATCTCTAGTCTTGGCTTATTAGTCAAGTTCTTAGATTTGTTAAGGTACTAACGGCACTGCATTTATCTTCAGCTCTAGGAACAACATTAGTCTGATAATTGCTCTTCCAAGTCCTTATTGTACTCAGAATTAAAAACTTTGATGCTGTCCCATTATGATGAATCAATTTCACATTCTGTGACTACCAACTTAGAACCAAGCATCATTTTGTTTTAGCAGATTAATGATTTCTCCTCATCATTACTATATTCTCAGCACCCCTTCTGAAAGTAGCCTTAACTATCTCTAAAGTTATCGTTTTTATAGCTACACAGTAGTCTGCTATTGTAGCTGTAAATAAATAATTGGTTTTACTGCTGCAGTCTTCAGAATAAATAATAAGCTTGTCCTTTTGGTCATGCATGCTGATTAAATGTTTTGTGATACCAAAAAGCTTAGGTTCTAATTCCAGCCTGTTCTACAAATTTCCTAATGTCTACTGGAAAAATTTCGGATGTTGGTCAACAAAATCTTCTATTCAGTCATATTTGTATGGAAAACAATGACCAGTATGCACAGGGAAGGTTCTGTGGCAGGAGGCATTCATTTGAAGTAAATGAAGGTTTTTGGAACTATCTCCCTAAAACTTTGAATCTGCTTGTAGCTATCCCGGCCCTGTAGTTAACCCTAACCCTATTTTTTTTTTTTAATCTTCTGGAAGTTTGTAAACACCTGGCTCTTCTCTCAAATGTTTTAGGATATGATTGAATCAGGAAATCTGGTATCTTATGGGAAGGATTTGTTCTGTTTTTCTTTTTATATTTTTTTTATGGGTTGTTGTGAAGATCATTATGTGAAATAGGTGGCCCTATAAGATAATGAATCCCCTCTAGGGGTTTCATACATCCTAGGACAGTGATGGCTAACCTTTTTGCCCTCGCGTGTCAAAAGCGTGGGGGGGGGGGTCACACATGGGGAGTATGGGCATGTCATATGTGCGCATGCCCACACCCATAATTCAATGCACCCTGCCCCGCATGCACACATGACACTCCCCCCCACATACACACATTCCACCCGCTTTTGGCATGGTGGGCCCGGTAGGCTTGTTTTTTGCCCTCCCTGGGCTCCAGAGCCTTTCTAGAAACATGGGGAGGGCAAAAACGGCTCCCCCCCCCCCGGAGGCCCTTTATCGGCCGGAAACAGCCCATTTCCTGACTTCTGGTGGGCCCAGAAGGCCTGAAAATCAGGTGGCCGGCGCACGCATGTGCACTGGAGCTGAGCTAGGGCAACGCTCACATGCCCACCGATATGGCTCCGCACACTTGCACACTTGCCACAGGTTCGCCATCACGGTCCTAGGACACAGTGGGAAGAAGCCTTGGCCTCCAAATACATCAGACCAATGGATATAATAGTGGGTGTAGTTTCATGTTTTTTGAAGGCCCAAGTTTCCATGTTCTTACAATAAAAAAAAAATACACAATGTTTTTGGATAATTTGTGGGAGGGAGATCAATATCTACCATCAAAGCTCTTGGAGGAATGCAAATGTGATGAACTATAATAATTACCTGTTTTGTTCAGGCTCAAATATTCCGTCCCTTGAAGTTCAATACCACATCTGTGATCAAAATAGCTGTGGAGCCTGTAAATCCATCTGAGCTGCCCAAAATGTTGGATGGCCTGCGGAAAGTCAATAAAAGCTATCCCTCTCTCACTACCAAGGTGCGTGTTCAGTTCAGAAAGTTGACAGAGGGGTGAAAACAGTAAATGGGAAATGTAAAAAAACCCGGCAGATTATAACATTCACTAGCTAAACAGATAGTTCTCAATTAAGAACTACTTTTCCGCAAGTGCTTGACGTTGCAACAACATCTAACAAGCGGAACTAACAATTTATCCTCAGATAAATTCTGGTCATTGCACTACCCCAGTGGTCTTGTGCTCCAATCTGGTTGCAGCATTCCATAGTGACCTGATAATCATTTTGAGGCTGCCCACAAGCAAAGTGAATGTGAAAGGAAGATGAAAGGAAGGTTGCAAGTTTCTCCTGCTGCTTTTTCTCCTATGGAACCACCTACAAAATATGTGGTCCCAGGGATCTTGTACTCCATAATGCACTTATACCACAGCATCTCCTCCCTAACCCAGTCCACACATTTGTACAGCTTGCATGCACTCGCAGAGCATCCCCCATCTCACTCCCTAGTACTCATTCACCCTCTGACCTGCTTGTGAGTCATCTGATACTTGTATCAGATGATTTTCCATTTACTTTGCTTTTGGGAAGCTGGCAGAAAATTGCAAATCACAAGTTGCATATGAGGCACTCATTTCGCAACTCACAATTTTCACTTGACAAAAGCAACAGGCACAGTTGTGATTGCTATTGCTAAGCAGTGCAGAAATTATGGTCCTATTATTGTTAAGGATCGTCTGTATCCTGAGATTTAAATTCCTGTCCCAATGAAGAAATGTCAATTTCTCCTCATAATTCATATGATCAGTCACTAATAGCCATTTCTTAGTACAAGAATCTTAGTACAAGATTCTGGACTGTTGTCAGGATTTCTTCCATAGAAACAAATAATGGCTAAGGTATTTCTTTTATCTAGCATCCAACATTCAAATGTACATTGCTGTTGAAAAAGAAGATTTAATTATCTGTCTATCCAGGCCCTCCATAATTTACATGTCCCATAAATATGGGAAGTTCAATTCACCAAATTCCCCATTCAGCATGACTGCTGTTAAGAATTCAGGGAGTTGAAGTCCATGCATCTGAATGATGGCAAAATTGGGAAAATCTAATTTAGTCTCCATATCTTGCTTCTGTTACTATAGCTAGGTAAAGCTGCTAATCTATTTTCTTATATTTTTATGTTCTATCTGTGCCTTATCCAGGTAGAAGAATCTGGGGAACATGTGATCTTGGGAACAGGAGAGCTCTATCTTGACTGTGTAATGCATGATCTTCGGAAAATGTATTCGGAGATTGATATCAAGGTACTAACAATGCAACCCCAGCAAAAATATAGTGACAGCATGCACACAATAATATCATCCTGTAAGTGACACTCACATTTTAGTATCTGTCACAAGTACATAAATGGTGACACCAGGATGATGACTTGTTATATACCTCTTAATCCCCTCTCTTATAGATACCTGGGAAGGGGTTTGCCTTTTTAATACTGCCCCTGAATTTGACTTCAATATGTGGCTTTTCCTGGCTCTCCCCATTTAAAATGAATTGGGGGAAATTGGATAATTGGCTCTTTACCCATTCTCATTATTTGTTTTTCAAAGGTAGCTGATCCTGTGGTCACATTCTGTGAGACAGTTGTGGAAACTTCTTCCCTGAAGTGTTTTGCTGAGACGCCCAATAAGAAGTAAGAACTTTGATGAGAATCTTAAAAATGATCCATAATGTGAAATGATAAAGACTAGTGTTTGCTATGTTGTCTGCTCAAAGCATTCAAGAAGCTATTTACTTACTTAATTATTACTTATTTATGTTACCTATTTTTAAAACCTCTCAAATGATTTGGGAAATAGTTGATTTGGAAAAGTATCTTTGGAGGCCTATACACTGAACTACAAAAACCATTTTAAATCTTCCCTCATCATATCTATCAATTAGTAAGTTATTTCAATTCCTTCTTTGGATCAAAGTATATTCTCTCCAGTTATTGCAGTTTTTCAACAATATACAGTATAGTATTGCCTAGAAAAAAGTAGACAAGCTGTAAGGTATTCTGCATTGCCCAGAGGCCCTCTTACTAAGAGTTGTTATTTGACTCCTTCAGCTCCTTTCAGAAAGAGAACAAGGACTGTATTGGTTTGCAGATAATCTATTGCGAGCCACGTTCTTGCAGTGGGTAACACCAAGTATGTGGTGCCATCTCTTTTTCATTTTCTTCCCGTGTTCTATGCTCACTAAATTGGGATTGATACCGTAGTTTAGAGTGATTGTTTCCAGAGAGTTTTTAAATTGGCTCAAGGTGTATGTGTAGTCTGAGGCACACAGACTGCTTTTTTAAACTCTAAAAGACTTCAACCAGATGAAGAGCCCCAATTCACCTGCAGGTTCCAACCAATGAATAAAAATTGAATTCAGATTCTTCCTTATTATAATATTCTCAAATAGGAGAACAGTTCCAAGTAAAGAATTTCCAAATTGATATTTATCAATGCTTCCTTTTGGAAAATATCCAGTCTATCAGCCAAATAACATTTATATTTTTGTTCAGAAACAAGATCACAATGATTGCTGAGCCTCTAGAAAAGGGTCTAGCTGAAGACATTGAGAATGAAGTTGTGCAAATAACATGGAACAGGTATGAATTTTCTAGAGACCTGCCAAGGTGGGAGCATTCATGAAGTAAATAATTTCTTTAATTCTGGCCCAGCTTTACCACTTGAATTGTGGGTATGCTGCTGTGAATAAATTGAGCTATTAAAAAAAATAGCAACTGTGTTTTTAAAAATATGTTTATGTCTATGGGCATTATTCTGCCATTGCAGCTTGCTGTGTCGAGGTCACCTTTCAAAAATGTGCAGTTGGTTAACTAGTCTATAAGCCATTGCCATAGAAAACATGCCCATCCTTTAAGAGGTTTAGAAGTTATGCCAGGTTGCTAAGAAAAGCAGTTTTCCCTTTGAAAAAGTATAAGGAGGAATTGACAAATATCTGTCAGAAAAAAACATGGTGTAGTTCACTGTTGGAGAAAAATGTTAAGCTGTCTTTGAGAGACCTTTGAGTTGTCTCTTTCTGCTCTTCAAATATTTATATATCCCTTATTAGGAAAAAGCTGGGTGAGTTTTTTCAGACAAAATATGACTGGGATTTGTTGGCTGCTCGTTCTATCTGGGCCTTTGGACCAGATGCTACTGGACCAAACATCTTGGTGGATGATACCTTACCTTCAGAGGTAAGGATTGTGTAGAAGCTATTTACAGTAGAACTTGTGATAAGCAATCTTCTTTTTCTTCTTTACTTCCTCTTTTACCTCTTTGGGTGTCAAGGGAGATAAGCATCCCAAATGAATATTCATATCTAGGAATATTTAATTGAGGTATGCAATATTTGGGAAACAAGCCCTTTTTCATTCAAAAAAGGTGCTTAGCTGTAGGAGTATGAATGTAGCACTCACCGGCAAACTCATTCAAATAGCTGCTTCTTTTCCTTGGATCATACTATTGCTCCCACATAATCTTGAGAAAAGTGATGTCTGTTTTAAAAAGTTACTATATGTGCTATGATTTACCAGACATTGCAAAACAAAATTTTGGAACTGAATCAAAGCATTGTACAGTCCAAATATTTAATCCTGTATCTCTGAAATATGGAATGGAAATAATGGTAACAGAGAGCTAAACAAACAAGCAAAATGTAAGCTATATTGATCTTTAGTCTCTCCAGTTCTCTTGGTTTGGGGTTGAAAACTTCCACTTTCTGAAGCCACTGTTATTCTTGCTATCACAATGAATAAATATAGGAAAATTAATCCTGGTCTGTGCTTCTAGTAATACAGGGTATCATGAAAAAGAAAGAAATCTGTAGCTTTAGATCTTGGAACCACTTTGTTCCAGCTCTAAAATGTAGTACTGTAATACTTGTTTTGGGGACTGTGTTTTTCCAATTACTGCTATACAAACAAAAACTGAATTCACACATTGTGGATCATAGTTTCATTTCACCATAGGTTGTTGAACAACCCCTTATAACCTGTTCCATGCATAGTGTAATCCATGAAGTAGATTACTGTATTTTCCTGCGTATAAGACTACTTTCTAACACACAAAAATCTTCTCAAAAGTCGGGGGTCGTCTTATACGCCGGGTCTCATTCTCCTGTAACCAGGCAGACCAGCCCATAAGGCTCTGACGAGCCTTAAATGGCTCTGAGGAGGGTCGTCTTATACGCCCAGTCGTCTGATACGCCGGAAAATACGGTAATTAGCATACCACATTATGGTTTAATATACAGAGACTGATTTCCCCTATCTGATAACACTGCTTCTTTTGTACAGGTTGACAAAACCCTTTTAGGTTCTGTGAAGGACAGTATTGTGCAAGGCTTCCAGTGGGGGACTAGGGAAGGGCCCCTATGTGATGAATGTAAGTAAATGTTCAAGACAGCCAAATGCCCTTTCATAGATTACTCATTTATTTAACGAATAGTGTCAAAATTGAACAGCCCTCTGTAAATAGAGGAAAGGGGGTACAACATCATCTATCTCCAGACTACAACACAGTCCTTTCAAAGTTCCAAGAAGGCTCTACACCCATTTGCACTACTTAGGTGACCCTGATTACACAGTTAAATCTCCAGGTGGCCACAGTGCTTTCTAAAAGAATGCAAATGATCAGCTGTCTGCAAGGAGTGTAAATCCCTCCATTCCTCATCATCCAGTCAGAGCTGAAGAAGCTTCTTGGATGAGAAGTGAAATGTCTTCAAAGAAAAACAAGAAAATCCAGTTGCCTCTTGAAATTTGTATTAACGAACAATATTTTTCCAGGAAAAAGTTTCTCAGGGAGCTTGTTACAAATTTTTAAAATTTATTTTAACCCCCTTACCACTTTTCGGAGGAATCAAAGAATTAGAAATTATGCATTATATAATATTGGTCAGAATGCTCCTTTGGCATACATTGCTTTAGGTTCTTGTTATTCAAAATCAGAAGTTAATTTAAGCAATTGAAACAGCCTACAGATAGTTCTCAACCTATAACCATTCATTTAACAATGGTTCAAAGCTACAAGAAAAAAATGACTTATGATCTGTACTCACGCTTACTACCATCATAACACCTCTATAGTTTTGTGATTGCAGTTAAGGCATTAGGCAACTGACTCACACCTGCAACTAGTTGCAGCATCCTGTGGTCAAAATAATCATGATTTGCAAATTTTTTCATCAATTGTCTATTGGGGAAGCCAGATTTGCTTAATGACTGCAATTATTTGGTGAGTGACCACTGTAAAATTTGTTGTAAAATTGGATCCAACTCAGCATACAACCACAACCACTTAACAACAAATTCTGGTCCCAGTTGTGATTGTGAGCCGATGTATGAATGTTTCAGGGACCATTGGAGCCCAGTATATAAAATGTGTACATTTTGGGATACAAGTACATTGAGAATAACTTGTAGACATGAGATATTCTATTTGTTTACGCTTACAGCCTCCTAAGTTAATATTGCATTTTTAATCATATGAACAAACCTGTTCTGACTTACTATATTCTATTCTCCCTTTTTCACTAGTGATCCGCAATGTGAAATTTAAGATATTGGATGCTGTTATTGCTCAGGAACCACTACATCGGGGAGGTGGACAGATCATTCCAACAGCCCGTCGAGTGGTGTATTCTGCCTTCCTCATGGTAAGAAACTTCTAACATGGAAACACTATCCTGGCTCAGTGGGCTTGATATACAAGACACACTAAGTTATACTTTAGTTAGTCTTAATCCTTCATTCAGACTTAGACTCTGACCTGACAGAGCCTTAACCATAACTTGAAAGTAGAGATTGTTTAACTTAACTCACCTTAACTAGAGTTCTACACATTATTTAATTCTCTGTAGAGGTTTAGTGAATGGTTAATTTCCTGTTTTTGAAAATATACTAGAAGAACAGGAATTACTATGTGATAGAACCACTTTAGCTATAATGTCTACTACAATTCTATTTTTCAAATCAAGCATAGGAAAAAAGGAGCCAAGGTGCCAATAGTTAATTATTTGTTTAAAATGTTGTAGTCAAGACTTCTGGTTTGACATTATGGCAAGATCAGACGCGAGGAATGGGGCTCCGCAAACCTGCACCGAATCTTCCTTGTTGGAGGGCCCCCCAAGGGGCTAAAATCACCCTGTAGGGATGACGAAGAAAGGAGGGGTACCTTGCAAGTTGCGGCGAGTGGCAGTTCTCCAGCTGGACCAAGGGATTCCCTCCCATCCAATGACAAAAAGGAGAAGCAGCCATTATGGCTGTTGTGAAGCTGGGTCAGCTGAAGAAACAAAGAATGTGCTGAAGCGATATAGATGAACAATGATTGAAACTGGATGAGGTGATTCTTTTTTTACTTAGAACCTAACCTCAAAGAAAATAAACCCTGGAAAAGAGACTCTTTGAAATGCCTGTCAAGAACTATAACTATTGCATTCCTCTGAGATGCTACACTAGGATTGAGTAAACAATATCTAAGCTGGCTTTCTGAGGACATAGACAATTGAGACTTTGGAGCAGTGACAGACTACTGACAGGCTATTGAACAATATTTGGACCTATCAAAATAAGACAGGATGTTACAGGATTTCAAAAAGAAATGGTGTTGATGCTTCAAAGTACTTATGATATGTTCATAAAGAATCACAGGGAGATAAAAGACTTAATGTATGGCATTGTGGGGAAATCAGAAAATGTTCAACAAGGGACAGTGAATAAGGAGCATAAAACAGGAAATAGAGGAGATAATAGAGAGACCAGAGGAAAAGTCAGAACAGATAAATCAACAAATTAAACAAGAAAAGAAGAAGGAGAAGACAATAAAGACTTATGAATCAAATAAGGGACAATATATATTAACAGAATCAAAAATGGAATTGGATAAAAACAAAGACGTTTTTGAAGAGAAGACGGGCTTGGGCAGAACCTCCGGATGTATGGCAGCAAAAGATGGTAGAAACAGAATAAATATTTGGGTTAAATAGGAAAGATGTAGACAGAGACAAAATCCCAAGGGAGGAGTTTGGGAGGCAAGTCAAAAAACGAATAGGAATTGAAATACTAAAGTGGGCAAGAGATGATGGTTAGAAAGGGAATGCTGTTTAATATAAGATTGGCTTTATTGAGAGCTAGAATAGAGGCAGAAACAAGATCAAGAGGGAATATTATTATACATATTTTTATATAATATACTAAAAATAATAGCTAAATGTAAAGATTAGATGTTGAAAGATGGTATCACTATGTATGTTTAAATAATATTGTGATTGTTATTAGAATGGCGGACAAAAACACTGAATGATTAAATAATGAAGGAACACACTAATACGAATATGTAAAATAGCACCACAATTACACAAGTATGATTAATGTAACTACTATTACTATTATTATTATTATTATTATTATTATTATTATTATTATTATTATTATTATTATTATTATTATTATTATTATTATTATTATTTAAAAGGATGATGCCTCACTGTTCATATAATGATATTGATGTACATCCAAAAAATTAAAAATAAAGTAAATTAAAAAATAAAAATAAAATGCTGTAGTCAGTAGTGGCTATTGGGATTTTTCCCTTGGAATAATTGGGAAAGGAAATGGGAAATACATTTAATCTTGGAAAAACAGAACCTTACTAGTTATGAGTAGTTTTTTGGAAAGCATTTAACTAAACTCTGTTGCATGACATTTTCCTCAGGCCACACCACGGTTAATGGAGCCATATTATTTCGTGGAGGTACAGGCTCCTGCTGACTGTGTCTCTGCAGTGTACACTGTTCTGGCCAGGCGTAGGTAAGTGGCAACTTAAATTATCTTAAAGTTTAAAATAATATTGATTGAAATACTGTATGATAACATATCTCTTAAACTTGGTACATAGTTCCTTAGAATTTAGTATTTAAAGTACAGATTGTTCATAATGTAGCAAGCACTGTTTTAATCTTTTCTAAACAAAGGAAGTGAAGGATTGAAAGAAGGGGAGGGATTGTCCCTTCTCATGTAAAGGTGAACAAGGGTTCTATCAAACATCTCTGATAGTGGCCAGGCTAACTTCTCACTGCTGCTTTAGGACCAAACTATATATTTTCACACTGGAAAAAATGGGAAAGAAGTGGTGAAGAATGGGTCTGTTGGTAATTGCACTGTTTGTTTGTTTGTTTGTCTGTTTCTATCTCAAGATACAGTCATGTCCAGGAATATACAGTTCTTTTTAAAAAGTGTTTGTTCACAAAGGACTCACTGCCCTAAACCAATCAGGATATAGTTAACCCTGCTATTATAAGTAGTAAAAACCAAAATGGTAAAAAGTCAAGGCAACAAAAAGCAAACTAAATCTTGATTAGAGATGAAATGGATAAAATCAAGACAAAGCTAGAGCCATTATAAAATATTCTTGTATAAAAGTATACTATAAATAAAATAGGAAAGTATCAGTTCATTAAAAAGAGAATGTAAAATTCCCAACCAAAAGCAAAAATGATAACTGTTCCAAAAAGTTATTACAAAGAAGGGGGATATTTTGCTCAGGAAAAAGGAAAATGGTTAGTAACATTTTGGAGCAACATCTTCCTGATCATGAATTCTATTATATAATTTTGCAACATCATACATTATGATGAAGCTTGCAATAGGAAAGATGAAATGCTTGAGACAACTGGAAATAAAGGTATGTTGTATATGGCAATAATATAGACAAGCATTAGAACATGTTCAGTTGTTTCTGCCTCCTATTAGCAAGAAGTAGCCGTTGCTGTTTTCTATTTATTTATTTTGTAATGATTGTTCTGACTTGGTATCTTTTCTGAAGAGCAGATGAGAAATTTATCTCCATCATGCCTCGTTTCTGCATTTTGCAATGAATTGGTTGTCTTCACCAAAACACATGTTTACATTCTTCCTTGTTCCTGTTCAGAAAAGGACATCACACTTGATCTGTTCTCTTCTCCTCCCACCCCCCACCCTTGCTATATTTTAATACCTCACCAATTTTTCTTTATAATAAAACTTGTCTGCTTCCTTAAATCACACTGAGGCAAATATATACCATATTTTTCGGAGTATAAGACGCACCTTTTTACCCCCTAAAAGGGAGTGAAAATTTAGGTGCGTCTTATACACCGAATGTACCCCTGCCCACCCACTGGCCCCCACCCTTTGCCCTCTGCCTCCCAGCAGTTACCTCCTTGCAAGCAAACAGCAAGAAAAAAACAGCCACATTCACCTTCAGTATAGGCTAATTAGCACAAGTTGATTAGCACAGCCTCCTGACTCTCAGCTGATTTGCTCCCAGCTGTTTTGTGCAGGCTCTTGCAAGCTCTTGTTTTGCAAGCTCTTTGCTTGCTGCAGAGTGCTGGAGAAGTTTTTTTCCCTAGCTGAAACGAAACTGAAAGTAAAGCAGGCTCTGCTGCAACGTGACAAAATGAGGCAGGGAGAGAGATTTTTTTCTTTTTGCTCACCAAAAAAGGTACAAACAGTGGGAAATTTAGGGCAAAGAGGAGCGTTCAAGATTTTAAAACACAAAAGAAAAAAAGGTCTATTTATTGTATATTGTGTTGAAAGCATAAATGGTTAAGTTATGGTTTGGAGAAATATATGGGGGAAATTATTTGGTTTATTAGTAAATATAATTAATTGATTTGTAAGAAATTGGATTGCATGGAAATAATTGGAATATTCATGTTCATATTGGTTAATATACAAAAAGATAGTTGTAACTGATTGATTTATATAAAAATGTTGAATTTGTATTAAACAATTGTAATATTAAATAATTAACCAATGTGAGGATGGATATAAAAATAGATGACAATGGGAAGGGGTATAATATAGAATAGAAGGGAAAAATTAAATTTGATTAAGATTAGAGATAAGAATGAAGGGTAATATTAGTTTTTTTAAAAAGATAGATGAGGAATAAGTATGGCAAAAAGGAAATATAGAAATTGTAAATTTAATTGAAATGACTAAACACTGTTTAAATTTGTGAACCAGCCAAATACTCTGTTCAAAGAAAATACATTGTACGTTTGTATGTGTGCTTGTCTAAAAAATAAAAAAAAACTTTTAAAAAAAACAACCCTAAAAGGTAGGTGTGTCTTATACTCCGAAAAATATGGTAACCTCTGAGTTGGGAATGTGAATCAAAAGAGTGTTTTCTTTTTTTGTATTTATGCAGAGGCCATGTGACTCAAGATGCACCAATCCCAGGATCCCCCCTGTATACTATCAAAGCCTTTATCCCAGCTATTGACTCATTTGGATTTGAGACAGACCTCAGGACACATACCCAAGGACAAGCATTCTCCCTCTCTGTCTTCCACCACTGGCAAGTAAGTGGTATGGAGGCATTGTAAGCAGATAGATGACAAAAAGTTGAAGATCCAGAATTCTTAATTTTTTATTCAAGCTCTCAGCCTGCCCAGGCAGAATTCTTTAATGAAGTGCCACTGATTTATGTAAGAGACCCTGTAAAACATTGAACATTAATTGATGAATTACCACAGGGCAAATAGCCTGTTTTGAATTCTATGTCACTAATATCTTTATTTTACATAAGTTCTACTTTTGGTATGGGGGAAGGGCAGAAATTTTGCTAAGGTGGAAGAACCGATTCCTGTTGGATACCCTGAATTTTTTGTCTCCCTGGTCGTTGAATTTCCATTCAGCATTTTTAATTTTTTTCCCTTTAACATCGCCTAAGCCATTAAGAAGTCAATATTGGGTTTCCTTCTGAATTTGAGCAGTAAGCTTTTTACAACCCTGTTTCATGGTTGCTATATTAAACTACAACAGAAGGAAAGATTTATAAACTGTAGGAGGGGAGGAAAGATTTTTACAACAGTAGGAGGGATCTATAAAAACTATAGGTAGTTTAATCCATGCAATATGTTTTAAAAGGAGATCTGTGAGGAATGCTTTTAAAAGCATTCATTTAATGTGTATATTCATTCAGTAGAACCATGTTGTAAACATTAAATTATTATTTTATTAATATTTCAACATGAAGATTTTGAACATTTTATATGTCATGACCGATTGGAAATTCAGCTGAACATTTACTCAATGTGCCTGACATTACAGATTGTGCCAGGTGATCCCCTGGACAAGAGCATCGTGATCAGACCTCTTGAGCCACAGCCAGCCCCCCACCTGGCCAGAGAATTTATGATCAAAACTAGACGCAGGAAGGTAAGATGAGAAGCCAATTTATCTCTTGACTTCTGCAGTTCTTTTACTGCAATGGAATTCAGACTGTTGTTTTTTTTTAAATTAAATTTATATGCCGCCCTTCTCCAGAGATTCGGGGTGGCTTACAATGCGTTAAGCAATAGCCTTCATACTTTTGTATATTTTATAGAAAGTCACCTTATTGCCCCCACAAACTGGGTCCTCAATTTACCTACCTTAGAAAGGATGGAAGGTTGAGTCAACTTTGAGTCTGGGGAGATTTGAACTTGCAATAATTGCAGACAGCTGAATGTTAATAACAGGCTTTTAGTCTGTTGAGCTATCCAGGCTCTCTTTTTTTTTCTTTTTTGGGGGTGGGGGAATTGCATCCCCCCCCCCACACACCCAATCTAATGATCACCATTCATTATTTCTCCTCCAGGGTCTAAGTGAGGATGTGAGCATCAGCAAGTTCTTCGATGACCCTATGTTGCTGGAATTGGCCAAACAGGATGTGGTACTGAACTATCCCATGTGATTATGCTGGGTTTAACTCAGTTTCTCCTCCTCCTCCTCCTCCTTTGTCACGTAGTAGCATTTTCCCAGCAAGGCTATTTCATTCTTGCTACTACTATATCCCATAGTCAAGACAGATTTGTTTTATAAGAGCAGATCCCAGCTTTGTTGTGAACAAACCACTTTGGCGATTAGACTGCTTCATTCTTCAAAAAGGCTTCGTATCTTCCCTTAGAGAACTCTGAGCTGTGCTCATGTCCTCAATTTATTACGTTGGAAAAGCATAATTTCAAGCCCTTCAATTGTGTTCATTTTTTTTAAGAAAAAAAATATGCAACCAATAGTAATTTATCTTTTGTCTAAAACAATACTGAGCTGCTTGAAAGATTAGGGAAATTTTAATCTCTTCTGTTTCAACTGAATTGTGGTTTAATAATCCATCTTGCTCACAGTGGGTAGCATGGTGATTGTTTACTGCCAAATGCTGTTTGGATCGTGAAAGATGAAGAACAGAGCAACAGTCCTATAAGAGAATATTTACTGCCCTCTTGAAGTTAACAGGAGATACAAATGTATAAAGTCCCATTTTTCTTGCTATCCTAATTAATTAAAATTTGACTTTGGACATTTGATTAAGGTTTTGATGTCAGAATACTTTAAAGAGAATAAATATTTTTTATGTCTTGAAATACACCTGTCTGGGTCTAATTTTTGGTTTCATTTCTGTATGTGGGAGTGAAAGAAATCTCTCCTCCCACCAGTACCATTCAAATTATACTGAAAGTCCCATGTGTCCACTTCAAAATGTTCCTCTATTGTTGAATTTTGCTAGTGATTCTCCCCCCTCCCCCCCCCCCCCCCAATCTGGGAAGAATTTGGCAGAAGCCAAAGACTCAAGCCTTTGTCTTTTATTGAATTGAGTTCCATAATTATTTAAGATTGCAGTGTTAAATGTTTAGGATCTGGAGTGGCCATTATCGACTGTTCTTTCCTAAGCTATAGTTTTAACTGGAGACGACAAGGATTGAGCCATATAGGTATAAATATAGGTCTGCTGGCTCTATTCCTTCTTTCTATATCCTTCATTTAGCAATAATTATCCAATAAAAAATTTGCTTATATGTTTAGCCACCAAATGGACAGGGAGCCATTTGCTGTGGCTCCCTGTCACGGCAAAGGGATGAAAGACCTGTCACGGTAGTGGCGAAGACCGGAGTCTTAGTGCAGGAGCAAAGCATCCCTGCACTTGCCAAAACAGCATTCCGCCTTCATCGTGGTGAATTTGCTGTTGCTGCCTCCATGGCCTGCCCACTGCCCTTGCAATGCCTTGCACAGTACAATGAAATTTAGCACGCTTCACAATGGGGGAGATGGGGGTCCCCTCTTCCTGGAGCCTATTATGATGCGGAGCATTGTCTTCAGCTTGCTCTTGCCTCCTGGATGTCAGTTGCTTTTTCTGCAAAGCCGCCAGTGTTGTGATGCCCCGCCTCCCCACCAGCCAACTGGTCTTTGGCTCTCCAGTGACCAGATCATTGGCAAGCTGCTCCTGGGCTCGTTGGCCTCCGGATGTCAGATTCCCAGCACCAGTTCAGGGGTTCCTTTCCCTCTCCCCCAGGGAGAGAAAGAGAGAGGGAGGGGGGAGAGAGACAGAGAAGGAGGGAGGGAAAGATACAGAGAGAAGTGGGGAAAGAGAAAGAGAGAGGGAGGAAAAGGGAGGGAGAGAAGGGAAAGAGGGAGGAAAAGACAGGGAGGGAAAGAGACAGACAGTCATGTGACTGGGTGGAAATGAGTGACATTGAGTTGGCCACACCCACCCAGGTTTTGTGGCTTCTGGTGTTTTCTGTGGAAAACAGGCACAAACGGCTCTTTAAGTGTTTAAGGTTGCAGAGCCCTGTGCTAGGAGAACTAAGCAAGGGAATGATCCTCAACATCCTCTGAAGGGACACGTGCCCCAAGCCAGCCTCAGATCTAGGAACAGCTTTATGGCAAGATCAAACATTCTTGAGGGTACACAAGAAAGAAAACTGAATTAAAAGATGGAGGAAGAAGATTGTTAAGCAAACATTAAAGGAGGATATGGCTGAAGGATTTGACCTGGCTTATACTACTTGGAGTACTCTTAATATGTGAGACCAATATGGGTGAAGTGGAGGCTTTTAGCAGATAACATGCTGTGTGAATGTGGAGAGATGCAGAGCCTGGCCCATCTGCTGGTATGTTGGCTGCTACCAGAAACATTACTGATAATGATTTATTTTTCGCCAGTGACAACCCAAGATGATAGATTCATTCTGGAAGTCTAAAGTTTGATCTAGACACGGATGAAGAATAAAATACAAATGCTATACATAGCAGCTGGGCAACATCTATCATCTTTGCCTATGCCTTTCTAGCATTCATCGTGGTATATGTCCCATATTTTATATTCATGTTTGTGTAGCCCTGTCTTCCAAATTACAATATGTATTGTTCTTAATCTTGAATATCACAATTCCTGAAAATTTGAGTTCATAGAATTCTGTATAAGCTTTTATATATATCAATGTTCCCAAATTTGAGTAAATAGTGCTACAGAAAGCTATTTTCTGTATCCAATATGCATATTTTTCAAGGAGCAGGTCACATTTAAAATAGTGATGTTATGAAGAATTTTGTGAGAGAGGACAGAAAAAATTAAAAATCAAGTTCTAGATTATTTGAAGGGACTAAAGATCTGAGTAAAAGGAACAGATATAAAATTAGTTTATTTGATCAAGGTTAAAATAGATAGGATATCTATTTTATCTCTGTGATGACCCGGGCTTGGCACAGAAGCGACATAGCTGAAGTGAAGGTTTAATTCCCTTTTATTGCTCCAACTTTTCCTCAAAATACCCACAGTTCACTGCCAATTCAAGAGCAGAGCTCTAAACACACACACAGAGCTTCCAATAGTTCTTGACTGCTATAGATCTAGAGGAGCAGCACAGTCCTGGGAGCAGAAGCAGCATGGAAAACCTGATCGGGGGTGGAGGGGGTTCCTATTTGCTCAGAAAGTTCACTGGGGCTGCAGCAAAAACCCAGAGCAGAGTGGTGTTGCTGCAAATTTGCATACAGCCAGGCTAGCCAAGGTAAGGCAAGTTGAAGCAAAGCAAAGCAAAACAAGGCAAGGCAAAGCAAAGTAGCAAAATGTCAATTGCAAGTGTGGTTGGAAGAATGCAATGCTTGTTCCCAACAAATGCCCCTCCCCACAGCGTCTCCTTAAATCCTATTCCCCAGGTGAGCCTTAGGACAAGGAACAAGTGTCCTCCCCCCGAGTCGCCGGGTCACCCTGCGCTGATCCCGCCTCCTCTCCATTCTCTGTGCTCGGGAATGGCGGGGGGGGGGGAAGATAGTTGCTCTTCTCTGCTGCCTGTCCTTTCCATCTCCCCCCTCGCTTAGTCGTCCTGTGCCCTCTCTGATGACCCTTCCCAAGGGACTTGGAGCTGCCTCATCCTGCTCCTCCAGGGCCAGAGAGACTGTGCCATCTTCCTCTGTCGGCTCCGTCTCCTCATCTTTGGACCTTGCCTCTGACAGGCCCATGACAACAACAGTGGAATTCTGCTGTCATTAGGAATGAAATGATGAAGTTTTATTTATAGATAAAAAGTAAGATAGGAGAAGTAGAAATCATTGCAGGCTGTGTGGCTTTGTCCCAGAAGTGCCACTTTTCAGAATGGACACCATTCATTGTGGCTGCTTCAAAAATGGCACCCACTTTTGAGATGGAGCCACATGGTCCAGGGATGCTGAGGGGCAGGAGAGCAGCCTGCTTGCCTTCCCCAATGTGAGCCTGGAGATTTTCCAAAGTATTATTGGGGATGGGGAGAAGAGTGGAATTCAGTGAGTGGGAAATGGAGCATAGGATAGGGAGGCCTTAGGATAAAGATAGATGGACCTGGCCCTGCACTAGGTCTCCTAGAATCTCCCCCATCATTCAAGCACCCTGTGTTTCACTTAACAACTTGCTTAATGACACATTGGTAAGAGCGGGGGTGGGAATTGTTAAGCAAGGCAATCATCTGGTCTATTATATTTTTCCTTCCAAACAACAAGATGCTGACAATTTGATATAGTAGAATTCTAGACTCTTAGTGTTTAAAGAAAGGGAGAGTTATTTTCATATATGCAGTATACTAAAAAGGGAAAAATGGCTTTGGGAAAGACTAAGTATCTTGTAGGGATGCTCCTTTGTAGCTCTTTTCTAAATGAATATGGTATTGTACTTTTCAGTAACACATTTCTAAGGAAAAAACATGAATAATAGAAGCTCCAGGGAGCATTTTTTTCTGGAAAGCAAACCAGAGTTGTTCAGTTTTGTTAGAGTAGCCACTAGAAATTTCAGAGCCATTGAGGGTAAAAAGACAAGCCATTGCCAGCTATATCCCCACTATTTCTGATTGAGGAAGTGATCTCTATATAGGCTATGAACTCCACCTGTGAGAGGAAGAATACTGTATTATTACAGCAATGGGAATTGGAAAATGGATTAGAGAAAATACATTATTGTTTCCAGCAATCAGCTGACACTGTTATTGTAATTAACCACATGGGGCAATTAATTATTTGGCCACTCTTGTGTTTTTTTCCCCACTTCCTCTTATCAAACTTCATTCCAGGCTTAGAAGCCAGGTTGTATATATTTTAATCCACAATTTCAGCTTCACATGGTACTCAATTTGATTGCAGCTTTCTTTGATAAAATTTGTCTTGTCAAAATCAGTCTTGGCTCCTGCCATTTTCTGAATTTTAATAAAAAGTTCTTTAAAGCACACACTTCTTTAAACAAGAAAAAAGCTGAGTTGGATCAGTTGATTTCCATGGTCTGAGTAATAGTAAAGTTGCAAAGGAATTGATATTTCTGACTTTAAGTCTTAAATCAGTCTTCTTCAGTCTGATGCCATAGAGCTGTGTTAGTCCAATAATGCCTAAAGTCACACTTTCTGGTGTCTAGGAATTGGGGGAATTGAATCCAGAATATCCAATAATAAGGGGCTGCTTTAGATTTCACATTGTAAATTGTCTAGATTACCGGGTACCAGTATGCGGTTCTGCTATACAGATAGGGCTACATCTGGTAATATACTTTAAAATAACATATTTTGGTTGAAATGAGCACTTTACACTTCAGATGCATCAAGTGATCCACAGCTCTGTGGCCTATAACAAGTTCATCAGAGATTAAAATCCAGGAAATGCTTTGAAAGGAAGGAAGACTTTGAAAAAATTGAGAGCAGAGTGGACCTATGATAACCTACAAAGAATCAATCCTGGATGGAACTAACAGAGGAGCTGGCACCTGGGTGAAAGCTGGGAAGTATGGAAATAGTTGAGTAGACTGTGCACGGGTAGAACAAGATCCAGAGAAACTCTGAACAAATGGAGCTACCTAGTGGCTTCTGCCAGTTGCAATTTTGGTGACATGTAGACAACAACGCATGCTGCCCTTTGTGTTCTGATCAGTGTACATTTGAGGAGTTCATGACAGCACAACAGACAACAATGTTGCTAGTTTCTGGGCAGGAGCCTATAGATATTTGATTGTGGTGTTGAAAATACAATTCCTATTAATAACTGATTTTCATTGTTATTTATAAACCATATACATCATACATCTACAATATCAGCAACTAAAGATCAATTCTATAGCCCAAAATAGGCAGGACTTCTGTTTGCTCCTCTCTTTTTCTACATGGTGAGAGAGGACCATCTAGTCTTAATGCAAAATCTCCTAGATTATAATATTTCTGTTCACATTTTATCACCCATTCGCTAAAGGCTGTGTACAATTACCAAATAAGGAAAAACTGGATCTAATGTCATATAGTTTTAAATTCCAATCAGCTACATTTTGTAATGGACTGTTGCTGCTGCAGCTTATTTTGAGAGGCCTGTAAGAAAAAGTGGGATTGACAAACTGAGTTTATTTTTATTAAGTGGTTGTTTGAGAGAGAATCGAATTGGCAAAGAACAGCTGCAAGTATTCTTTTGAAGAGAACATATAGCTCAATGACAGTATATATCCCAGGCAGCATAAGTTGAAATATAAGCCCTCTCTTAGAACTTGAGGTGAGAAATCTATACTTCTGGTGATTTTGATTAATTGTAATTTCTGAGTTCACTGTTGGCCAAATTGGTCTGGACTTGTAATTGAACAACTTCTGGAAGATCACAGTTCCTTCACCTCAGCTTATAGCTTTCTGCAACTTGGGAGCTTCAAGAAGTTTGGAATCCACCTACTATCAGCATAGCTAACCATTGGCCATAGAGGCTGGAGGTGATGAACCTTTTAATTCATACCAACTGGAGGACAGAAACTTGGGAAAAGCTATGCAGAGTTCTGACTATATAAAGCTACATTTCTACCTAACACTTCACTGCTCATCATGTTTTCTGCCCCTTTTCTGCCTATCGTAAACATGCTTAGGGGCCTTTTTGTCTCAGTATTCCATGCCTACTGTAGCCACAAAAATACCCTGGGCTTTGTTCTTTCTGCAGTTGCTTTGACATTGCTCCTATGTTAGCATAATTTTTAAAGCAAACTATCAAGGATGCTCCTTACCAACCACTCCATAATTTTTTCACCAATAGATATTCTTTGTCATCTTATTTTTCTTTTCTTCTGGGAAGATAGGCACTCAATCTGAAAATGCCTCAGGTCATTGTGAATCTAGTTTTTGTGTAAATAAAAACTATACCACAAGCTTTTGTTTTGTTTTACACCACATTAACTTTCCATTCTTTTTAAATTAAAAGTGCCTTGTCAAATAAACCTGTTATTTGTGTTTATATATGTGTGTTCATATGGTACGTTTTGTTCTTGCCTCCTTACAGTGGATATAGAAAGTCTATACATCTCTGTTCAAATGCCAGATTTTTGAGTAAAAAAAATTAGACAAAGATACATCATTTCAGAATTCTTCCCAACTTTAATATAATATAATATATAAGCTATACAATTTAGTTGAAAAAAAATATAAAATCTTTTTAGGGGACAAATAACAATAAAAACTTATAATAAGTTGTACCTTAAACTAATACTTTGTTGAAGCACTTTTGATTTAATGACAGCAGCCAGTCTTTTGGGGTAGAAGCCTATCAGCATGGCGCATCTTGCCTTAGGAATCTTTGCCCACTCTTCCTTGCAAAAGTGCTCCAAATCTGC
The DNA here is from genome assembly GCA_038048745.1 of Coluber constrictor foxii. Classification (NCBI taxonomy): domain Eukaryota; kingdom Metazoa; phylum Chordata; class Lepidosauria; order Squamata; family Colubridae; genus Coluber; species Coluber constrictor. Next base: position 82,965,539 of record CM075961.1, read on the forward strand.
CAGACTGTGTGGGCATCACGTCAAGGAAACAATTGGTCTATTCATGGGAGAAAATGGCAAGAAGGTTATGAGCAGCAGGGAAAAAGCAGAACTGCTTAACTCATTTTTTGCATCTGTCTTTACACAAAAGGAAAAAACAGTCCAACCTATTAAAAATACATACTATAAAATGCATGTTAGGAATGTAAATCAAAATAAGCAAGAAAATGGTAAGAGAATACCTATTCACTCTAGATGAGTTCAAATCACCAGAACCAGATGGATTATACTCCAAGTTTTAAAAGAATTGGCAGACGTGATCTCAGAACTACTGAACCATATCTTTTGAACATCCTAGAGCACCTGGAAATTATCAGATGAATGGAAAAGAGCTGGTATAGTTCTCATCTTCAAAAAAGGGGAAAAATAGATTCAGGAGACTACAGACCTATCAGCCTGATACCAACAACTGGAATGATTCTGGAAAAGATAAGTAACAAATCTGCCAACACCTAGAGGCAAAGTCATAATGCCAACATGGGTTTGTCAAAAGCAGATCATGCCAGACAAATCTTATTGCATTCTTTGATGAAGTGACAAAATTAATGGACCAGCAAAATGCTGTGGATATAATTTACTTGAACTTCAGTAAGGCATTTGATAAAGCAGACCACAACCTACTATTTAATAAGATAGAAAAATGTGGGTTAGACAGCATCACCAGCAGATGGATTTGTAATTTGCTGACCAACCGCACTCAACAGGTAGCCCTCAATGACACTGCATCTACAGTGCGTGCAGGGAAGTATGCAGCAGTGGGGTACTCCATGGCTCTGTCTTATGCCCAGTACTCTTCAATATCTCCATCAATTATTTAGACAAAGAGATAGAAGGGAAACTCATCAAATTTGCAGACGACACCAAGCTAGGAGGAATAGTCAATACTCCAGAAGTTAGAGTCAAGATACAGAAGGATCTTGACAGACTTAAACACTGGGTCATATCTAACAAAATTAAAATCAATGGTGAGAAAAGTAAAGTTCTACACGTAAACAAGAAAAATCAAATGCACAGGAGTAGAATAGGCGGCACCTGTCTCAATAGTACTAACAGTGAGAGGCAGGGGTGAAATCTACTTACCTTCCTTACTGGTTTGGAAGTGTGTGTGCTGTGCGTGCACGTCACATGCAATTTTGGACTCTCTGTGCATGCACAAAGCCTTCTGCGCATGTGCAGAGGGTAAAAAACAGGTTACTTCCGGGTTGAAACCAGGAAGTAACAACATCTAGGCAGGTGGGTGGAGCCTCATGCTGCTGCCGCTACCAGTTCTCTGAACCACCCGCCATTACCGCTACTGGTTCGCTTGAACCAGTGCGAATCAGTAGCATTTCACCCCTGGTGAAAGGGATTTAGGAGTCCTAGTGGAAAATCACTTAAATACTGCAGCTGCCAAAATAGCCAACACAGTTGTAGGTTGCATTAACAGAAGGATAGAATTAAGATCACATCAAGTATTAATACCATTTTATATTGCCTTAATAAGATCACAATTGAATATTGCATCTGGCTTTGGTTGACATGATACTTAAAAATATGTTGAAACTCTAGTAAGAATTTAGAGAACAACAAAAATGATTAGTGGACTGGAGGCCAAAACAAAGATTGGTGGCAGGAATTGGTATGCCTAGCTTAATGAAAAGAATTCAGAATGAAAAGAATAGGGGTGAAAAAATAGTGTTCCTTTAGCTAAGAGGCTGCCACAAAGATGGGATCAACTTGATCTCCAAAGCACCTGAAGGCAGGACAAGAGGGTGGAAACTAATCAAGGAGAGAAACAGCCTAGAACTACGGAGAAATTTCCTGACAGTTAAAACAATTAATGGAATGACTTGCCTCCAGAAATTGTGGTTGCTCCAACACTGGAGGTTTTAAGAAAAGATTGAACAACCATTTGTCTGAAATGGTATAGGGTCTCCTGCTTGAGCAGGGGATTGGACGAGAAGATTTCTAAGGTCCCTTCCAACTCTGTTATTCTGTGTACAGCTCTCTTCAGATTACCCCACAGATTTTCAACTGAATTCAAGTTCAGGTTCTGGGTGAGCCATTCCAAAACTTAGATCTTTCTCTGGTTGTTCTTTTGTTGATTTGGAGGTATGCTTTGGGTTGTTATTGTGTTGAAAGGTGAAATTCCTCTTCATCTTCAGCATGAAGATGCTATAGCATGGGGTTTTGTATCAAAATTGCCGGATATTTGGAACTGTTGATTATTTACTTCATCTTGACTAAAGTTCCAGTTCAAGCTGAAGAAAAGCAATCCCAACTGTAATGCTGCTATCACCACCCTGTTTCATTGTGGATATGGTGTACTTTTGGTGATACGCAGTGTTGTTTTTGGACCAAATGTATTTTTTAGAATTATGGCCAAAATGTTCATTCTTGATCTAATCAGACCATAACATATTTTCTCACATGCTTTTGTCAGATTTGATACAGATTTTGGAAAATGTAGCCAGGCTTGGATGCTTTTCTTTGTAAGAAATACCTTCGATTTTGTGGAAGGAAGTAGCAAATCTACATCATGTTTTATTAGGAATTAAGTAGCTGAGGAAAGGTTATCCTGAAATAAACCTATTTCTACATGGTCACTAAGAGCTAAAACCAATTTTATGTACATCAATCAGTCAATATCTTTCCAGGAATTAGCAAGGAAGTCTCTCTGAATTAAAAAGATTGTATAATAAAAAGTAGGAATAAAAAATTGATCTATTTTACAATGGATAAATAAGAAGTTTTAAAGAAAGATATTTCCAGGTATTTTACTTCAAATTAAAGAAAGTTGTCAGTGGAAAGAAGGAAGAAACTTAACAGTAATTGCTTGCTTGAGTTTTGGTGACAAAGAAGTTGTTCTTCTGGTGCTAAATTTAAATCCATTTTATCCATTTTATCTCTTACAAATCAACTTGAACAGATTATTTAATGCTCTGACCACTGAAAATATTCTGAAACATTAACATGATTTTATCTCCTGGAAATGATCATTTCATCAGTCTGGTCCTTTAATTTCTTGTTATGACAAGACTGGCTGTATTTTTACAACATATTATAATGAATGATGGCTAATGATTGATTTCCTATTGATACAAAGTAGCTGATTACTTAGTGAACTCAGAGTTAGGTGTGAAGAATTAACAGAAAATTGATTATTTGGGCAAATCATGAATATGAGTCTTGCAAACAACCATTATGATATAAAAGTAGCATAACAAGATTTTAAATAATTGTTTAATATAATCTATTTTAACAAAATCATAGATATAATAAAAAATCAGACCTCAAAATCAGAATTAAAAATATTTCAATGGAAAAACAGGACGTGCCTCTTATCAGCCTCTGTTTCTCTTTTCCTCTGCCTGGCTGCCTCTTTTCTTTCCTTTATGATTTTCTATCTTCCCACTAGAAACAGTGCATTTCACACACAGGATGTTTAGAGCAAAGGCCTCGGCTGGAGCAAGCAGCTGCTCATATCCACTTCCCAGGCCTGTGATGGAAGGAATGTAATTGAAAACACTGACCCTTTTCAAATACCAGGTCTGATGGATGTAGAAACAATGTCAAGTGGAAAACTTTCAGTGGTGGTGTGTGCAAATATATCACAGTGATTCAATTAAAAAGAGCACAATTTTCCATTCAGAAGAATGAAGCTGAAAAAGCTGTATAACAGCCAATGTCATGCAATTGTAAGGAACACATTCCTGGCACTCCATTTCTTGCAGTGAATAGTGGCAAAGAAGATGGCTTTATGTTCTCCATTCCCACTAATAGCCCTAGTGTCATTCTCTAGTTCTCCAGAACCCTACAAGGTTCTAATATGCCTTTGCTTATCTAGAACCCTTTGGAATCCCTTGAAATAACACTTAAGAGCAGAGATTGAGTTTATCAATTTTTTACTACTGTCATCGGAATATTCCAATAAAAAACCCAAAGAGGAAACCACAAGCAATAAATCTTACTTTAAGATCAGAGGTTTATTTCATGAGCAATTTGAACATGAGGGAGCCAACATACAGAATACAACTTAATATTAAAAGCCCATTGCAATGAGGTCCAGAGACAGCAGCTAAGTCTGGCAAGGAGTAACTATGGCCAATGGCCATGAACTAGACCTCATCTCCTTCTTTTATACCTTATTTCTAATTGTTCTCAGCAGATGTATTTCTTGCTGAATCAGTTCTGTGTTCCCAATACTGACCATCAGTTTCACGTGAACATGTAAAATCTTTTGCCATCTGTTATTGTTACTTCCTTTATTTCCAAATGTTTCTTAATTTTTCTTGGTTCAAAGTAGCTTCTGAGACTATCTACTTAGCAAATTTAAGATTAATTTATGCCAATGCAGCTGATTACAAATATTGCTTTATCCTTGCAAAATCTTTCTAGCTTGCACCGTTAATACATGGCAATTCAATTTGAGGCCTAAATAAATAAAACAATTTCTCCAGCTCATTTTAAGTACTGAACACACTTTAGATAAAGCTTCTCACTATGTGCAGCCCAAGGCAATACAAATTATTATACAAGAAAAACAAACAATTGCCCCTACTATCCGATCCTAAATCCAGTGGTGGACTGCAACCAATTTGGACCGGCTCAGGCGAACCAGTATTTGTGACTGCGGGTGCAATCCCATCCTATATCATTGTTTTTTTGATGCCGCACACATGTGCAGAAGGCGCACACAAATTGCCATGTTTTTTGACGCTGTTCATATGTGTAGATGGCACACATAAGCGAATTGCCATGTTTTGTGATGCCGCACGCATGCATGGATGGTGCACGTGTGAGCAAAGCGCCGCTCACATATCTGGTGCTGGGCGAACCGGTTGTTACAGTATGTGACGCCGACCTCTTTCTAAATCCATCCTGGTCTGAAATCAGAGCAGAAATCTATAAACTAATGAACTATCCATTTCATCACCAATTAATAGCTTTAAGCAACTTCACAAAACATGCTCAATCCAAGCAGTTAATGAACAGAAAAGAGGTATGCAACACTATTCATTCTGTCCTGTAAGATTCTTTATGTTCATAGATGGTTTCCCTGAGATGTAACACGTGCTTAAACCTAGAACATCTGCCATTTCTACTTAGTTGTAAATAGAATTTGAAGTCACGGTTAGTTATTGATTTCACATTCTACATAGCAATAAATGGAAATGACAGCCTCTCCAGATTCAACTAACATGCTGAACCTCAACTGAATCACTTGTGATAGTGGGGAAGGTTCACAGGATGAGGTTACAACAGCAGCACATATTTTCTGTTAACTAAGTAACATAGTTAAGAATGTCTATGGAGATTCTCAGTTATCCAGGTCATGGTTGTCCCAAAGGTGCTTTTTCAAGAGACAGCTGGACTTTCCTGTTTTTCTTTGAAGATGTTTCGCTTGTCATCCAAGATGCCTTTTCAGTTCTCCTTGGTGCCTCTTGAAAAAGCATGGTTGGAACATAGTTAAGAATGTTGCATAAAAACACCTTCTGAACCCAATTCAATTAAATAATAGCTTTTGTTTTCACAGTTTATCAGCTGGCTTCACACATTTGCTAATCTATGATTTCCCTAACCATGGCTTATTGATTAGCTAGATTTGTAACACGCTGAGCCATGATTTATAACCACAATGATTAATCATACTAAATTAAAATTAAACCAGCCACATTGCAACTGCATGTAGCTTGTGAGAGCTATCTTCTTATGTTCCTGCATACTAATTGCTGACATCTGGAATGGTGTACCCTGAGAAAACTAAAATACAAGCCTTCTGAGTCATGGAAAGTTAGAAAACAAAATAAGTGTATGGTTACCAAGGCTACCCTACACTGAGCAGGGTGCAGAGCACAGCCTTAGCTATAAAGGAATTTCTTTAGTTACCCAAGTAAAAACATATGTTTTCTATCATCATAAATCAAGCTAACAATCACAATTCTGTTTTTAATTGTACATTCAGTATTAACCCTTTCATAACATTTTAAATAAAACCAAAAAGCATAGAACACACAATAGGAATTTTAATGCAAAATTAAGAGCCAAAATTTTGAATAATCAGTTTTGGGAAAACTTCCTTGCTTATTGTCTTATCATTCTGATCATGCTACTTTATTTTATATCTTCCTGGCAATGGTATACCTTGCTTTTATTTTATTGATTAAAACACTTTAAATCGAATTTTCATCTTTGGGGCTACTAGAACAGCAACTGTGTCCTTCGGAAAGGAGAAGTAAAAAACTTCAGGATTGCAATCGTGACCACACAATTAAACCCTGTTGCATTTCTTATGTGTGCATTATGGTCATGTAATGCACACATGCAAAAAAATGACAGGGCCTGAACTGTAGGTAGCTTCTTAACTTTTTTGTCCCCAGGCATCCCTTTAATTGTGATCCTGCCGATCAATGCATACATACTATAATAAAAAACCCCAAAACATTCAAAATATTAAAACTGTTATCATCATCACCTTCAAATCAAGAATTTTGTTGTTGTTGGTTGCAAAGTCGTGTCCGACCCATCGTGACCCCATCGACAGTGTTCCTCCAGGCCTTCCTGTCCTCAACCATCCTCTGGAGTCCATTTAAGCTCACGTTTACTGCTTCAGTGACTCCATCCAGCCACCTCATTCTCTGTTGTCCCCTTCTTCTTTTGTCCTCAATCTTTCCTAGCATTAGGTTCTTTTCCAGTGAGTCCTTCTTTCTCATTAGGTGGCCAAAATATTTGAGTTTCATCTTCAGGATCTGGCCTTCTAAAGAGCAGTCAGGGTTGATCTCCTCTAGGACTGACCAGTTTGATCGCCTTGCAGTCCAAGGGACTCACAGGAGTCTTTTCCAGCACCATAGTTCAAAGGCCTCAATTCTTTGGCTCTCAGCCTTTCTTATGGTCCAACTTTCACAGCCATACATTACAACTGGGAAAACTCATGAACACTACCAAAAGGCAAAAAAAAAATCAAGAATAGAATAGAATAGAATAGAATAGAATAGAATAGAATAGAATAGAATAGAATAGAATAGAATAGAATAGAATAGAATAGAATAGAATAGAATAGAATAGAATTCTTTATTGGCCAAGTGTGATTGGACACACAAAGAATTTGTCTTGGTGCATATGCTCTCAGTGTACATAAAAAGAAAAGATACATTCATAAGGTACAATGATAGTCATAGGGTACAAATAAGCAATCAAATCATACTAGGAAACAATCAATATAAATTGTGAGGATACAGCAACAAGTTACAAGAAAGAAAATCAATCAAAATTAACAAATCAAAAGTTCAAATAAACAAACTATTTTAGCTGAAACGATTTCACTATTAGTCTCCTATGGGTGCCAAAACTGAGATGTTCTTCCTTTTTGATATATAAATAGGCTCTAGATACTTATAGGAATGGTTATGTTTATTGTATGCATATTCAGTGTTGCTGTCACTTGTCTCTTTATGGCAGAATTTATAGCCTCTAATATTTCTAATAACATTTTTCTCATTTTAATTTGTCATACTTTGTTTTAATATGATAGACAAAGTATGTGCTGCATTCAACCATCTTTTCTAATCATGTAGGACAGGGAAAGTATTTCTTCTCCTTCTCTAATTCTTTTTGAGTTTCGTTTCAGTATATTTCAAAGAAATTCTAGTCTGAAAAGCAGAAGCCAAAACAAAAAACAAAACTTGTTATGAGTTTGGCAGCTAATATAATGCCTTAGGAGGGAAACTATCAAATCCAAAAAACTATATAATGTCTCTTTTAATATGACATACTTAATATGATGGGCAAGGCAGAAAGGGGAGCAAAATATGTAAGATGGCAGGCATGATGTCATGATGCAATGCCCATGTTTTTGGCATGCCTGCAAGGGTGACAAGGAGGAAATCAGAATGATGCATACAATATCACAATGTCACAACACAAATCCTGCACCTTTCTTTCCTATTTCATTGCTAGCTTGCATGGATTCCCCAAAGGGGCAGAACTTGCTGCACAATATTCCTTTAATTTTTCTAATAAAAGCAGCAGGATAAATTTGGTTTATGGATGCCAGTGATCCAGCAAGTTAAGAATCTGCCAAGTCTCTATAAACAGAAATGCATTTAGTCATTTATTTATTTACTTATTAGAATTTATTCTATTGTTATTTATTATTTATTAGTTCAATGTATATGCTGCCCTTTTCCGGAGACTCAGGGCGGCTTAGAATATGTTAAGCAATAGCCTTCATATTTTTGTATATACCTGCTTAGTAGAGCTTTTGCCCCCCCCCCAAGCGGTGTTCTTTTTATACAAAGTCAACTTATTGCCCCCACAATCTGGGTCCTCATTTTACCTACCTCGAAAGGATGGAAGGCTGAGTCAACCTTGAGCCTGGTGAGATTAGAACTTGCAGGCAGCTGATGCGAGTTAACAGCACTTTAGTCTGCTGCGCCACCAAGGCTCTTGTCAAACAAAAAAAAAAAAACAAGAATAAAAGAAAAAAATACAATGACTGCGACGATAGGCACGTTAGCGCACTTATGCATGCACCCTCTACTGACCACTTAAGTATGAAGTAAGGTCCACAGAAGTCAATTTGTGACTGAAACTGTGAAAATTTGTAGCCGAGACAATTGGATCAGGTAGAGCCTTCCAGACTTTGACAACTCTATTACAGAAATCATATTGCCCATCAACCTGCTCGATTGTACTGATGTCAGATACAGTATATGATGGGGATTCCAAACAGTTGAACAATACTTTAAGATTGCTCTAGCATAAGTTTTATAAGCTCTAATTAGCAATACAATGTTTCCAGAAAAAAAGTTTCACAAAATTAAATTTACAATTCTTCATGCTTTTTTAGCCACGCTGTTACAATGAATTCTGGAGCACAGATGGTCAGAAATAAGTACACCTAGGTCCTTGCCAAAGTGAGGGTCATCTGCTAGATCAATACCACCTAGCTTATACTTGACATTCTGATTAGGTTTACCAATATGTAGAACAGAGCATTTATTAACCAAAATTTGAAGTTGCCCCAAATAGATCACCGTTCAGATGCATAGGTGAGATCACTATGCAAAACAGCAGAATTATCCGTAGTATTGAATAATTTTACATCATCGGCAAAAAGGACGTAATTGCTTTTAAGTTGATCACATATATCATTGATATAGAGCAAGAAAAGTGTGGGGTCTAAAACCCTGCCTTGTGGAACACCACTGTTAACTAATGCAGGATTAGATAGCAAGTTCCCTATTTTGACTTTCTGCAGTCTAGTAGACAGGAAAGCAGCAATCCACTTGTGCGAAGGTTCAGAAATGCTGTAAGAGTTTAATTTCAACAGCAGTTTATCATGTGCTACTGTATCAAAAGCCTTACAAAAATATATGTAAATTGCATCAATAGCTTTACCTTGATCAAGACATGAAGTCCAAATGTTTTTACAGTGCAAAAGTTGTAAATTACAGGAAGAGTTTTTCCTAAAGCCAAAGTGTTTGTCGGATAGCAAGTTGTTTGTTTCTAAGTGGTGAATGATGGATTGGTTTATAATTGATTCCATAAATTTGCATGTAACACAGCACAAAGAGATTGGTCTATAATTTTCAACTGAACTAGGGTCACCCTTTTTAAAGATTGGCATAACTATAGGTGATGACCATAGATCAGGCAGAGAACTAATTCGAAACAATACTTCAAAAATTGTACACAAAGGTTCAGCTAGGATGGTAGCAAGAAAAAGCACATAATCCATCTGGGCCTGTGGATAGCAATGGCTTTAGATTACATAATGCTAATTCAACATTATCTACTGTAAATTTAATATTCAGCAATTTGCTACAACTATTTATGGTTTGACCTGTGAATAAGAGATTACATTTGTTTGCCACCCATTTTGCTACAAGTCAATTCTGGGTGGTTAACCTCATCGTATTACATATATTATATTTAATATCCTTCTTTTCATTCAGGAATTCAAGGTACTTTCAAACATCAGTCTTGATCCAGAATGAAAATGACATATTTACTGGTGTCAATGATATTTGGTAGCAATGGATTTACTGAATATATGCAACAGCAAGATGTGTGCTTTGTGGGCTGCATACGGCATATGTTGTGCAGGCCCGTCTTATGGAAGATGTGATTTTGGATATCTCTCAGTGCCTCCTAATCTACAGTGGCGCATAGGAAGAATTTGGCATCTCCTCTTTACATTCTATTGCACTTGCTCTTTTTAAAATAAGATTACTGAATTTGGGTTCTTCTTTCCTGTTTTCTTCCCTACTTGCAGTCACATACAAAGGAGCAGTTTCCTTGCAAAGAGCTCTATGAAAGAAAAGGAAAGGCTATGTCACACTTGCCATGCCTTTAAGAAGGCACTAGAAAGGAAAGCAGCTAATTTTTCAGAAGTAAGCAGGAAATTTGAGAAAAAAGACCAGTATTTTTTATTTCACCTTTCAAACCAAGATGTATTACACATAATTCTGGAAGAACACAAAACAGCTCCTCCAACAGCTTTTACTGACACATATCAAAAGTCTCACACATCCTTCCCTAGCTCCGCCCATTTGGGATAATAGAAACAAAGTTCCTAATCAGACTTCTGCCCAAAATAATCACACTAATATCTTCTCACTATTCCCCTTGAAAAAGAGAAGTGAATCCTTAGATTTGCATACTATCACTTCTTGAATATCTAGTACAGATACACTCAGCATTTAAGAGTGCACTAAAAAGATAACTGTTCAATACATTTTATTCATTCAATACATCAAGTAAGAGAACAATGCACTTGCCAACCTCTTCATGCGGATATCCTCTTCTTGCGAGTGAGGCGCTTATGTGTCCTCTTAAGGTTGAGAGCTATGCTGGAGGTATACTACCAGAAAGTATACTAGAAGGGTCACCTAAGCCAGATAGGTCTTAGCTAAGGAACTGGACTAAGAGACTAAGACCATTTACCATGATGAGACAACAGAAAAAGAATCCCATACTGGATTAGTCATCACTAGGGTTAACAAGGACCGCTGGGCAAAAAGTGAGTTACATGGGTTAGAGAAGACCTGGCGACCTACTCCACAAAAAATTATATGGGAAAGGTCTCAAATTTGCCAGATAGGGTGACCAATGATGGGCAACAGGAATCCCAGCTGCCAAGGCAGCCAGTGGCATAATCAAATGTCTGTGTTGTACAGAGATACAGCTGATAGCCACATGCTCTTTCTTCCAGAGCCAGTCCCAGTCAGTGTTCATGAGGGTGGGTGGGAGAGGGGAGTCCAATTCCTGCTCTGCAGATTCCTCAGGGCTCAATATCCTCTCTACACTTGTTAAACTTCCACATGAAGCCACTGGGTGAGATCATCTGAGGACAAGTATTAGGTTGATGTCACACAACTTTACATTTCCCCCTTGGCTGCCGAAGTGATACCATGGAGATTGTGTTTTCATGTCTGCAGGCTCAGTGTCTAGGATTTGGATGGGGGACATCGGATTTCATCCCAATCCTAGCAAAACTGAGTGTCTTATGATCCCCTTGAGTCTGGGGATTTTCCATTGTTAATTCTGTAAGAGGTTTACTAACTCAGACAGAACCAGTATGCAATTTTTTTTGGGGGGGGGGGGGAGGTTCCTCCTGGACATTCCTACTCAGAACTGGCAGCTTTGTCCAGGAGGAATTTTGCACAATTTGTTATGTACTAATTGTTATGTACTAATTGCACTCATTCCTGGACCAGGAAACTTTACTCACAATTACTCGTGCCTTGTCTCCTTCCAAATGCACTACTATAATGTGCTTTACATGGAATTGCCCATGAACAGCATCTAGAAGCTGTGATTGATACATAATTCAGTGGTGCAGGCAATTAGATACACATTCTTCAATCAGCACTTTAGACTTTGCCCCTCAAGATGTATTGCTTGTCTGTATGCTCCAGTGTTCAATTCAAGGTGTTGGCAGTGACTTATAAAAGTCCTAATCCCCAGTCATGCTTCCCATCCTATTATGTGTGGCATTTGTTAAGGAGTGCTATTTGTAGAGCACAGGAAGAGAATCTTTTCTATGGAGACTCTCAGTCATCCAGGTCATGATTGTTCCAATGGTGTTTTTTCATGAGGCAACTGGACTTTTTGGTTTTTCTTTGAAGATGTTTCACTTGTCAACCAAGAAGAATCTTCAGCTCTTCTTGGATGAGAAGCAAAACATCTTCAAAGAAAAAACAGAAAGATCAGTTGCCCCTTGAAAAAGCACATTGGGGACTTCCGGTGGCACCGCCGGTGCTGCTGCAGCGCTTTTGGGAGCTCCAACCCCTGCGATCTGTAAAGCAGCTAGGACAGCGAAAATCAGCTATTCTAGCGGCTCGGAACTTTCCCTTCGTGTGAAGAGGAGAAAGCGAGCAATTTGGCATAGGTAGAGCTCTCCAAAAATCCTCAGGATTAATCCTGGGATGCGGAGGGAGAGAGCTCCCCAAGCGTCTGAAGAAGCTCCAGACCTGGGAAGTTTCTGTTATTCACAAAACAAGGCGCCGCGACCACCCCTGCGAACTTAAAGATCCCACTGATTTGAATGAATGCAGGCAAAGCAAAGACAGGAGAAACGGCAATAACTGCAAGTATTAATACTTTAACTCCAAAAATCATTACTTCCTTCAAGGAATGAGAGGAAATTAATAAAGATTGTGCTGGCTGGTCTGAGACAGTGAAAACGAAAGTTAAAAGAGGAAAGTGATTGTTAACTCTTGTTAACACTTGTTAAAGTTGTTAACACCTTAAGACTTTGTTGAATGAAAGTGAGGCTTGAAAGCTTAAGGAAATAGGACTAATTGGCTGCTGAATTGTAATATATCTACTAAGGACTGAGAATAAGAACTTTATTGGCTTTATTGTGTTGTGGCTGGGGAAAGTGAAACCTGGAAATGGCGGCTAAGCAAGTTAAGCCTGGGGTGGTTAAGAGTGCTGGGTCATCCCCAGCTCAGACTTCAAGAATTCAGTCTCTGGCACCCCCACCAGCCCCTATAAAATCACAAGCTTTAACTTTAGAAGTTTTGGAGGGGGTATTGTAGAAGCTGATAATTTGGAAGAAAAAATTACAACTCGTTTAGAAGGAAAATTAAAAGAGGTGTATGATGAACTGCAGAATATTAAAGGGACAATTCAAACTAACAATGATGAAATAAGGGAAGGCATAGTGGAAGCTTTTAAAGGAGTGTGGGGCTTTGCAACATCCTTAGAAGAAAGGGTGGATGAAATTGATCAGCACAACTTGAATGTGGATGCTAAACTGGAGGAAGCTCAGTTAAAAATGGAAAAAGCAGAAGCTGAACTTGTAATGGGACAATATAAAGCAATGGAGTGGGCAGTGAGGGTGAGAGGATTGAAAGAAAATAATCAAGAGAATCTCAGAGAGATTTTTACAGAAGCCCTTGTGCAACTTACTGGACAATCAAAACGCGAGTGTGCCTGGGAATTGGATAAAATTTTTCGTGTGAATTCATGGATTGCAAGATAGAGACAGCTGCCAAGAGATATTGTGATTTACTTTGTAACAAGGAGAATGAGGAATGAAGTCCTACAGGCATCTTATAAAAAGAAACTTCTAGTGGCTGGACAGGAGGTTGCAATAATGAAGGAGATTCCCCCAAAAACATTGAGATCCAGGAAGGCTTATGCCTTTTTAGTGGATGAGCTTAGAAAATGCCAAATACAGTATAGATGGGATGTACCAGTTGGACTAGTGGTGAACTATTTAGGTGAGAGATATCACTTTCACTCAGTTTGGAAAACAAGAGATTTTTATACTACTGTGTTGCAGGCCGGAAAGCCCCCATCTCCAGAGGCTAAGAGAAGGAAAGAAGCTGGTGAGGCTAAGAAGGAGGAAAAAGAGGCAACACAGGCTCAAGCTCAAGGAGGAGCACTGACCACTCAAGAACAACTGTTGCAAATTACGGAGTATGTACAATTCTTGGATTTATGTGAAAAAATCGAGGAACTAAAGACCAAAGACAAACACGAGCGGTAACCAAACGTAAAGAAGAGCAAAAGAAACAACAAACCCAGATGATGACTCTAGAAATGGTATCTTCAAATACAGAAGCTGTGGGAGGAGCTAGACCTAAGAAAAAATTCCATGAAAATTTCCAAAAGGTGCTCCAGAAGTTTTCTGGAGCTAAAGATGTCAATTAAATTTCTGACCTGGAATGTTAATGGATTAAATTCACCACAAAAGAGGAAAAAGATATTTCATTATTTGAAACAATTTAAAAAAGATGTAATATGCTTGCAAGAAACACACATAAGGACAAATGATCAAAAATATTTGATAAATGCTAGATTGGGAACACACTTTGTAGCAGCTGCACCTGAAAAGAAAAATGGAATAGTTATATATATATCAGAAGTGACTTAATGGCCAAATTAATTGACGCAGATACACAAGGAAGGTATATAGTAATTGAATTATTAATAAAAGGGAAGAAAGTCCTCCTAATGGGAATATATGCACCAAATCAACAACAAGAGAATTTTTACAAATTTTTGCATACAAAGTTAGTACAAATGGATTACAAATCATGCATAATGATGGGTGATTGGAATGCGGTATTTGATGTCAAGCAGGATAAGAAGAAAATTATGCCAAACACTCATACACGGGCTAAACTTCTCCAATCTTTTTTTGACATGGTGGATGATATGGAACTGAGAGATATATGGCGTGAAAGAAATTTTGATAAACTTGATTTTACTTTTTTCTCTGATAGATACCAATCTGATTTTATTTTACTTACTAATGATTTTCTTTCCAGGGTTAAGAAGATCAAGATTTATCCAAGAACATTATCAGATCACAGTCCGGTATGGATAGAATTAGAGACTGGAGAAAGATCCAAGAGGTCTTGGAGACTGAATGAGAATTTATTTCGATATGAGGCATATGTGAATGAATGCAACAAATTAATGAAGGAATTTTTTGAATTAAATATGCATAAGGGTATAGCTATGGAAATGGTTTGGGATGCAAGTAAAGCATATATGAGAGGAGTGGTAATAAACTTAAATAATGTACATAGGCAAAAACAGGGAAAAAACGGAGGGAATTGGAAGAGGAAATAAAAAAGAAGGAACAGGCACTAATAGGCAAACCAGATGATAAGAATATTAAAGAAACTATTATGATATTGTGAGAGCAGTTTAATATGTTGATGTCAGATCAAATGGCAACAAATTTGCAATTTGCCAAGCATAACACTTTTTGTAATGCAAATAAACCAGGCAGATGGTTAGCATTTGTGTTAAGGAAAAAACAAAAATCACGTATAATAGAAAAAAATAGAATACAAAGGTAAAGTGGTGTACCAACAGAGTATGATCAAGAAAGCCTTTCTAGATTTTTATACGAAGCTTTATGCTGGTAATAAAATACAAGATATTGATATAAATAGATTTTTGCAGAAGAGAATATACCTATAATTACTGATGAACAAAGGGAAAGATTGAATTCAATGATTACTAATGAGGAAATTCTCCTTGCAATTAAACAACTGAAAAGTGGAAAGGCTCCTGGAACGGATGGTCTGACATCAGCGTATTATAAAAATCTCCAATTAGAGATGGTGGAACCAATCAAGGAGTTATTTGTTAAAATACAAATGGGAGGAGAGGGTACCGCCATCTTGGAAAACAGCCTTTATATCTTTGATTCCGAAAGAAGACCAGGATTATACTCAACCAAAGAATTATAGACCTATATCATTGCTTAACACAGATTATAAGATTTTTGCAAAAATTTTAGCAAATAGGTTAATGTCAGTTTTGCAACAAGTGATTCACATTGATCAAACTGGGTTTATACAAGGCAGACAAATGAAAGGTAACGTAAGGTAAATAGTTAATATACTGGAATATTTGGGAAAGAACAACCAGGTCCCTGCAGTGCTCATGTTTTTGGATGCAGAGAAGGCTTTTGATCGCTTAAGTTGGCAATTTCTAGAGAAGGTAGTTCAAAAGATGCAATTAGGGAAGTATTTTATAAAATCAATTCAAGCAATATATCAGAGACAAACAGCACAAATAATAGTAAATGGTAATTTAACTGAAATATTTAAAATTGAAAAAGGAACAAGACAAGGGTGTCCCTTGTCACCATTGTTGTTTGTCTTGACTTTGGAAGTGTTGTTGAATAAAATACGGAAGGCAGTTAATTTACAGGGTATTAAGATTAGACAACAAGGCTATAGACTACGAGCATTTGCAGATGACGTGGTTGTAACTTTAACCCAACCAGTGAAATCAGCAGTATGTCTTATGGATATAATTAGGCAATATGGTCAAGTTTCAGGATTTAAAATAAATGTAGGGAAACCAAGAACATGACTAAAAAAGAAAGAGAAGAATTGGAAAAAGTAACAGGCTGTGAGATAGTTAAGAAGGTTAAGTATTTAGGAGTTTTTATTGGGACATCAAATGGGAAGCAATATAAACATAATTATGAAGTGCTATGGCATAAAATACAAACAGAGTTAGATAAGTGGAAAAAATTACGATTATCATTACTGGGAAGGATAGCAGCGGTTAAAATGAATGTTTTGCCCAAGTTTTTATTTCTTTTTCAAATGATACCAATACTTAAAAAAGATGCAAATCTGCAAGAATGGCAGAAAGGCATTAATAAGTTTATCTGGGCTGAAAAGAAATCAAGAGTTAAATTAAAAATAATGCAGGT
Organism: Coluber constrictor foxii; assembly: GCA_038048745.1. Taxonomy (NCBI): domain Eukaryota; kingdom Metazoa; phylum Chordata; class Lepidosauria; order Squamata; family Colubridae; genus Coluber; species Coluber constrictor. The sequence goes on from CM075961.1 coordinate 82,982,259, forward strand.
TGCACATGAAAGAGGAGGTTTGAAAATGCCTAACTTAAAATTGTATTATGAAGCAGCTGTCTTATCAGCTATTAGTGACTGGATTAATTTAACAGAAGAAAGGATATTGAATTTTGAAGGCTACGATTTGATATATGGCTGGCATGCTTATTTGGTTTATGACAAGAAAGTGGATAGGACTTTTAAAAGCCATATATTAAGGAATGCTCTTTTGCGTGTCTGGAAAAAATACCAATATAAACTAAATGATAAGATACCCCTGTGGACAGTTCCCAGACACGCGATAGAGAACATAAGTATAGAGCAAAGACAGGATACAATTACTTATAAAGAATTATTGATTGTAGAAAAGAATGTGTTACAGCTAAAGTCCTTGAATATATTAAGAGAAGAAAGGGCAATTCAAACATGGTTCCAATATGTACAGCTGCAGAATAGGTGGAAAAAAGATCAGAAAATTGGTATTGCACAAAGTGAAGAGCATTTGATACAACAGATTAGAAATCAGAGGCCTATGCACATAAAAAGATTATATAATATACTGATAGAAATTGACTCAGAGACAGAATTAGTCAAAGACTGTATGATAAAGTGGGCACAAAATTTTGAGGAGCCAGTAATAATGGAAACTTGGGAAATGATTTGGGTTAGAAATGTAAAATTTACACAAGCACAAAATTTGCGAGAGAATTTTTATAAGATGTTCTATAGATGGCATTTGGATCCAAAAAAATTAGCCTGTATGTATCCAAACTTACAATCTAAATGTTGGAGATGTGATTGTGTTGATGCTACTTATTTTCATATTTGGTGGACATGTAAAAAGGTTAAAGCATTTTGGATAAAAATATGGTAGATTATACAGAATGTTATGAAAAAACGGATAAAATTGTTTTTGTTAGGTATTGTACAAAACTATACGGTAACGGAAACCAATTTGATTTTAAATGTAATAACTGCAGCAAGACTTCTGGTGGCGCAATACTGGAAGAAGGAAGATCTACCATCTATTGAAGAATGGACATTAAAAGTAACAAACTTAGCAGAAATGGCTAAAATTTCAGCACATCTAAAAGACTATTCAAATGAAAAATTTAGATTGGATTGGAAAAGATGCATAGAATATATCCAAGGCAAATATAAGACTAAAAAATTACAAATAGCTTTTGAATAAAGAAGGGGTTAAGAGAGTTTTATAATGTATTTAAGGTTAGATTAGTAAAAGCGAGTTAAAAGTTCAAGAGGGTGATAGGAGAGTATAGATTATTAGCTTATATTAGTTTATGATTGTTAAATATGATACCCTGTATTTTGCTTTGGGAAGTGGGGGGAGGGTTAGGGAGGGCAAGAGGGGAATGGGGGAGAGGGGAAATATATGTAAAACTTTTTTAAAATTTTCAATAAAAAAAAAGAAAAAGCACATTTGGGATACCCACCCTTAAGAAATTAGACTGGTAACAATCCTGCTGGCCTTTTTGTAATGCCTTAAAGGTATAGTTTTGCTATCGGGCTTGGGAATCTGGATCTGCAGCAGAGATCTTGCAAAAGGTTATGTTGATTGAATGTTGATTGTTTTATTTTAATTCAGTTACTGGTTATGTGTTTTCATTGTTAAATGCTTTATGGTGTTTTTAATTATTGTTAATCACCCAAAATGGTGAATTTGAATTGGACAGTTTTATAAATTGATGGATTCCTATCTAGTCAAAACTGGAGCTCAAGCACCCCTCTTTTTTTTTTTTTTTTTTTTTTTTGCATTAGCTGTTGCTGAGAGAGGGACAGGAAATTATTCTTTTATCATTTATTCTGCCTCCTGTTGCTGGAACAGGATCTTAGTAGAAACTCCCCAATCTCTTGCTGAGATACCCAGGTTTCCTGACTGCTTCCCATCATATTTCTCGCAATAGAAGACAATGGGACTGAGAGTACAGTCCCACCCAGACAATGAAACCCTAACTCAACCTTGAACCAAATGGATATTTTTGCTTCACAGGATCTTTCCATGAATTACTCCCCTAACTTCTTGTGGTAATGAATCCCATAAATTAATTGCAAGCCTTTTTTAAAATCCCTGATTCATCTCCTGCCAATGATCCCAAATGTTTTGGAATACTGATGAATGGTTTAATAAAGAAAAGAAAACCTCAGAAACACTGACAACCTGAACTTTGATTAATTCAATTAAGTTCAGTGGCTCAGTTTACACATATGATGCTAAACCATGTTTCATTCTAATTCTAATTAAATGAAAATATAATATTTGATCCAACCATAACAACAAATCATAAAACATAATTAATAACTAGATGGTTATGTTATGCTTAATTACCCTGTAAACCAAAATTAAACAAATCATATTATAGTATGTGTATCACACCCATAAGTGAACATTTCCTGGGCTAGGAATGTAACAATGAGGAAAGAAACATCTTCTGAATTTTTGTTTCATACTTCTTGTAAAATAGATTGTTTTTGTAATTTCCTGGTTTCAGATTTTCTGATAGTCAGAATGACTTATCTTATTTAAACTAATTTTAGTTTTGTGTGTGTGTATGTTCAAGTATGATAAGACTGAACATCGACATCTTATGAATCAGCTAACTAAAATGGACAGTGCTAGATTCCACTCCGAATAACAACTGAAACGAAGCAGTCCTGAGAAAAACCTTTTAATAATAATCAACAACTCAGAATGTAATTTACCTCAGCTGACAGAACAGAGAACTCAGCCTGACAGCTCTTATATATCCCAGCTGTCAGGCGGCTAACCAATAGAGTAACAGAACATTAGTCTAACCAATAGAATAACAGAATATTATGAACACCACCAGCAGGGGCCGACTCAGGGAGCCAGCTCAGTATACAACACCCCTTCCCACCTGGACCGCACATGTGTAGTCTTTAAGGTACGCTGGTTGGCGCCGGGTTCGCCCTGATCTCCGTGGTTGCGTTGTTACCACTTCCTCATCCTGGGCGTGAGCGCCAATGCCATCATGACTGCTCTCTGACTCCCCGATGGTCTCCAGTTCCTCATGTGGACCCTGCCAGTTCTCTTCCCCTTCAGGTAAGTCTACAGTGTCCTGCTCTGGTGTGGTCATCGCATCACGTTGCGACATGCTCCAGGTTTTAGGCTGGGTTGCACTTTTATGGGGTGTTATCGGGGCATCTATCTGCCTAAACGTCCCTGCTTCCCTAGCTATACCTTCCGTCCCATTCTGCCAATTTGTCCCAACTCTTCTTGCCCGCAATTGATCCTGATGCCTGCGCCAGACTTTACCTTGCTCTATCTCAACCTTATACGAGCAAGGACCCGTGAGCGCAACTACACGCCCTGGTATCCACAACGGGTGGCCCCCATAATTTCGGGCGTAAACACTGTCGCCTAGGCTGAACCCCCTTGTGGTGCTTACGGAATCCAGCGGCTGCCGTGGAGCATAACGGGGGTGCAATCTATCAAACACAGTATGTAATCTGCGCCCCATAAGTAATTCCGCAGGACTCCGATTTGTTACCTGGCAAGGGGTGGTGTGTTGGATTAGCAGGTACTCCGCCACCCTCTCTTGCCACCCACCAGGGCCCATTCGTTCTAACGCCTCCTTAGCCGATCTTACGGCTCGTTCAGCAAGGCCGTTTCCGGCCGGATGGTAAGGAGAAATTAGACAATGACGAATCCCCAACCCCGCGAGGAACATCTCGAAAGAGCTGGCGGTCAATTGGGGCCCATTGTCCGATACCAGTAGGTCGGGCAATCCGTGCGTACAGAAAATAGAGCGGAGGACTTTAATCACGGCATCAGCTGAGGTGGAATGCATCAGCCGAATTTCAACCCACTTAGAAAAGGCATCAACAAGGACAAAGAACATCTGGCCATGGACTGGTCCCGCAAAATCAACATGCACGCGGGACCATGGCCCTGAGGGTTCCTCCCACCTCCCGACCAAACACTTTGGTGGTAGCGGTCTCGATTCCTGACATGGGCGGCACGATGCCACCCAGTCCGTGATGTCTTGGTCTAGGCCAGGCCACCATAAGTACGCGCGGCCTAAAGCCTTCATGCGCACCACCCCAGGGTGTCCCACATGCAAAGAGGACAGAATGGACCTGCGGAGAGACTGAGGAATCACCACTCGGTGTCCCCATAATAGACATCCTCCCTGAGTTGATAACTCCGATTTACGAACAGAAAAAGGCTTCCACATAGGCCCCGTAAAGTCAGTTGGCCATCCCCGTAGTACCCAGTCCATGACTTTAGAGAGTTCTGGGTCCTTAGCCGATGCCCGAGCAACGTCAGCAGCAGTCAAAGCGAACGGGGCGCTCTCAATCAACAGGACAGAAGTTGCAGGTGCAGGATCGCAGAGGAGTGCTGGAACCGGACAGCGGCTGAGGGCATCAGCGTGGGCCAGATTCTTCCCCGGAACATAGGTCAAAGTGTAGTTATAAGCAGACAGAAAAACTAACCATCTGGAGAAACGGGGGGAGAGGATTTGAGGGCTTTGACGATCTCCCGCAAGGAGGCCTAGCAAAGGCTTATGGTCAGTTACTAGGGTGAAATGCCGACCATAGAGAAAAGTGTGAAAACGTTTAACCCCCGCCACTAAGGCTAAAGCCTCTTTATCAATGTGAGCATAATTACGTTCAGCGGGAGCTAAGGTTCGAGAAAAGAAAGCCATGGGGGCTTCCCGACCATTAGGAAAACGGTGACTCAGGACAGCCCCCACCCCATAAGGAGATGCATCACATGCCAGGACCAGGGGAAGTGTCTCACAATACTGTGTGAGGACGGAATTTGATACTAACAATTTCTTGACGGCCTGAAACGCGGAAGCAGCTTTAGAGTCCCAATTCCAACGGGCTCCGCGATCCAACAGCCGATGCAATGGTTCGGCGACAGACGCCTTATGCGGTAGGAACATGGCATAAAAATTAAGCAACCCCAGAAAGGCTTGAAGTTCAGCTTTTCCTTTTGGGGGAGGTGCATCAAGGATACCCTTGGTCTTGTCAGGCGTAGGATGGATACCAGTCTTGTCAATTAAGAACCCCAAGAACTCAACCTGGGGAACAGCAACAAGGCATTTTGACTTCTTGACCTTCAACCCAACACGCTGAAATATGGAGAGTACCCGCCGGAGCCTGTCCATCAAAATGGAGGTTCTGGTAGCAGACACCAGCACATCATCAAAATAAGGAATAACCCCAGGGATACCATGGAGCAACCTCTCCATTAGGCTCTGGAATATCCCTGGGGCTATGCTGACGCCAAATTGTAGGCGGCGGCAACGGAACGCCCCTCTATGAGTAACAATAGTTTGTGCTTCTGCATTCAAATCATCAACAGGCAACTGTTGATAAGCCTGTGCTAAATCAAGCTTGGCAAAAATCGATCCGCCCCCCAGGGAATGCAATAGGTGTTGGACCACCGGCACAGGGTAAGCATGAGATGTTAAAGCCCTATTTATGGTTGCACGATAGTCCGCGCAGATGCGGATGGAACCATCTGCCTTCATAGCGATGACTGTGGGGGTCTCCCAACGTGCGTGGTCCACAGGCTCAAGAATGCCCTGTGCAATCAATTTATCAAGTTCAGCGTCCACCTTAGCGCGTAGGGCAAAAGGTACTCGCCGCGGCTTAAGCCGACGGGGCTGAACTAAAGGATCCAAACAGAATGATATTGGGGTTCCAGTGTACAAGCCCAGCTTGTCATCAAACACAGAAGGGAATTTGTGACAGAGTGTCTCGAGTTCCGAGGATCCTACAGCATGGACTCCCTGGATGGTGAGGCCCAGGGCGTCAAACCAATTAAGACCCAACAGGCTGGGCAGTGGACCATCAACAATTATTAAAGAGAGCATACCAGAAAATTTTTTAAACGAGACCCTAAAGGTCCCACTGCCTATGACTGGTATTTGGGCGCCCTGGTAATCTTTTAACAGGAGAGCACACGGGTCCAATTGTCGCTTCGCCAGTTTCGGGACAAGACGTTTAATCGTACTCCAGGACACGATGGACGTGGCAGAACCCGTGTCCACCTCCATACTGCATGGTTTTCCTTCGATCAGGACAGTGAGGTGGATTTTCTTTTGGCTAAGTTTGATTGGAGGCACCACCATGTTGACAGCAGAGGACCCCCTCCGAGTTCGGTTGCGTTCGGTATATGCGCGGGAACGAGGACCTTGCGAGCTGTGAGGCGGGCTTGATCTCAATTGTGGCAGCGCGGCTCTGCACACCCGGGCGATGTGACCCTGTCGGCCGCAACGGCGGCAAGTGACGTCCTTGAATCTGCAAGAGGACCGTTGATGGGCTTCTCCACAACTGAAACACTCAGATTTAGGGGCCGACCCCCTCGCCTTTACAGGTACAGCAAGCCTTGTTCTGGGATCCTGAATACGGCAAACCCCAGTGTCATCATCTGAGTCGGATAGGTTCCACTCTGAGGTCTCGTTTACAACTGTTGCTCCGCCCCCAGCTGAGGAAACACTTTGGCCTTGAGGCAACTCAGCTAATGATAGCTTGGCTAACTCAGCCGCACAAGCCTCATCCAAGGCTGTTTGGAATGTTAACTCATGATTAACGATGAGGTGCCGCTTGAGGCTCTGATCCCGTACGCCACCAACAAGACGGTCCAGGAGGTAATCGTCTAGGTTAGTGAACTCACAATGACGAGCCGCCCTCCTTAAAGCAGCAACATACTGATTAATTGTTTCCCCCGGAGCTTGATCCCGATGGTAAAACTGTTGGCGGCGGGCAAAACGAGACGGCGCTGGTGCATAATGTCGTTTGAGTTTTTTCATGAATTCCTCCCACGACCCGGAGTGTATGGAATGTGGAGCCATAAGAGTCATAGCTGTGTCAAAAATTCCTGGCCCACAGAAGCTAAGAAAATAAGCGCGTTTGCGCTCAGGCGTTAAGTTTGTATAGTCATTAGCAATTAGAAAACAGTCAAAACGGGCCACATAAGCATCCCAGGTTTCATTACTTGGGTTGAATGGGGGAAAATGGTGCAAGCTAGCCATTTCAGTGTGTCTCTTATTTCACAGCTTTCACCTTGATTAGTGGATAGCAGTCGATGATCCTCTACCTCGTCGCCAGTGCTAGATTCCACTCCGAATAACAACTGAAACGAAGCAGTCCTGAGAAAAACCTTTTAATAATAATCAACAACTCAGAATGTAATTTACCTCAGCTGACAGAACAGAGAACTCAGCCTGACAGCTCTTATATATCCCAGCTGTCAGGCGGCTAACCAATAGAGTAACAGAACATTAGTCTAACCAATAGAATAACAGAATATTATGAACACCACCAGCAGGGGCCGACTCAGGGAGCCAGCTCAGTATACAACAGACAGGAATGGGTGAATTTAATTCAGATGATCATCAGGTATACTACTACAGGCAAGAATCCCTCAGAAGAAATGGAGTAGCCTTCATAATCAATAAAAGAGTAGGAAAAGCAATACTGGGATACAATCCCCAAAATGACAGAATGATCTCAGTTTAAATCCAAGGCAGACCATTCAATATCACAGTAATCCAAGTCTATGCCCCAACCACTGGTGCTGAAGTGGATGAAATTGACCAGTTCTATGAGCCCTACAGCACCTTATAGAATTAACACCAAAAAATGATGTCCTTGTCATCATGGGGGATTGAAATGCTAAAGTAGGAAGCCAAAAGATAACTGAATAACAGGCAAATTTGGCCTTGGAGTACAAAATGAAGCAGGGCACAGGCTGATAGAATTTTGTCAAGAAATTAGATGGTCATAGCAAATACTCTTTTCCAACAACCAATGAGATGACTCTACAAATGGACATCACCAAACGGTCAACACAGAAATCAGATTGACTATGTGCTCTGCAGCCAAAGATGGAGAAGCTCTATATAGTCGGTAAAAACAAGACAAAGAGCTGACTGTGGCTCAGATCATGAGCTTCTCATTGCAAAATTTAGGCTTAAATTGAAGAAAATAGGGAAAAGCACTAGGCCATTCAGGTATGAACTAAATCATATCCCTGATGAATGTACAGTAGAGGCGACAAATAGATTTAAGGAATTAGATCTGATAGACAGAGTGCTTGAAGAACTATGGATGGAGGTTTGCAACATTGTACAAGAAGTAGCAACTAAAACCATCCCAAAGAAAAAGAAAGGCAAGAAAGTAAAATGGCTGTTTGAGGAAGCTTTGCAAATAGCTGAAGAAAGAAAGGAAGCAAAAAGCAAGGGGGAAAGAGAAAGATACACCCAACTGAATGCAGAATTCCAGAGAATAGCTAGAAGAGATAAGAATACCTTCTTAAATGAACAGTGCAAAGAAATAGAAGAAAACAATAGAATAGGGAGGACCAGGGATCCCTTCAAGAAAATTGAGATATGAAGGGAAAGTTTCATGCAAAGATGGGCTTGATAAAGGACCAAAATGGCAGGGACCTAACAGAGGCAGAAGAGATTAAGAAGAGATGGCAAAATTAAACAGAAGAACTATACAAGAATGAGCTTAACATCCCTGATAACCATGATGGGGTGGTCACTGATCTTGAGCTAGATGACTCAAAAGTTGGAATTAAGATTGCTGAGAGAAATATCAACAATGGGGCCTGCAGCCTAGAAATTAAAAGACGTTTGATTCTGGGGAGGAAATCTATGGCAAATCTAGATTGCATACTAAAATGCTAAACTAAATGCTAAAATACTAAAACACCACCCTGCCAACAAAAGTGCCTATAGTCAAGGCTTTGGTTTTCCCAGTTGCAATGTATGACTGTGAAAATTGGACCATAAGAAAGCCTGAACACCAAAGAATTGAGGCCTTTGAATTATGGTGCTGGAGAAGACTCCTGTGAGTCCCTTGGACTGCAAAGTGATCAAACCGGTCAGTCCTAGAGGAGATCAACTGTTGTGTCCTTATAAGGACATCCGCCGGGGATTGGTTAGAAAATCCTCTGGTGGGTATTTTGAATCGCTGGCTAGTGGGTGGTGCGGCTGCCGGAGCGAATATAAGGAGAGCTCCGGCAGCACAGCGCCAGTCTTGTTCCTGTTTAAATAAACTTGTTGCATGGACTCCGCTGGTCACGTCTTCTTTCCTGCGCCTATCTAACACTGGCGACGAAGGACTAGAGAAGGAACCGACCGTGTGGCACGATCGCCATCCAGAGCTGAAGTCACTCGGCGATGATCCTGAAGATGGCAACGCTGCAAGCGCCCTTCGCTTCGCTCGCTCCAGTCAACCCTGGACGGAAGAAATGGAGCTCCTACATGATCCGTTTTCGCCAATTTCTTCGGGGAAATGGATACAGCAACTTGGACAACGAGAGGAAGAGGGCTCTCTTCCTAGCTCACTGTGGACCCGATGTCCTGGAGCTGGCCGTGAACCTCGTCGCGCCCCGAGACACCGAAGAAATGTCCTGGATAGATCTGCAAGCCGCCCTGCAGGAACATTACGCATCAACGGGCACCCCCATCGCGAACCGATTCACCTTCCAGCAGAGGAGTCAACGGGAAGGTTCAAAGAATTTGTCGCCGCACTCCGCCAAATCGCAGCAAACTGCGAATTTGATAGCGTGGACAACGCACTGAGGGACCGCATCGTCTTCGAGATGCGGGATGCGGGCCTCCAGAAGAAGTTCTTGAGCAGAAAGCGCATCATGCTCAAGGATGTACTTGAGGAGGCCACAGCAGCGGAAACCTCAGAGCAAGCGGCCGCAGAAATGCTGAAGGTGAGGGGGATCCATAAGATCCACCAATCGATCCCAGATTCCTCGGACGACTCAGCCACACCATCCGACTCCGATGGGGAAATGGCCATCCACAAAGTTTCCCGCCTGTTCAGGTGGGAAAACTCACAAAATGGCCACCAGGGTGAATGCTGTGGCAGCTGCAGAAGCGATCACCCCAGAACCTCCTGCAGAAGGCGAGATGCGACCTGCCGACGCTGCCTGAAGAGGGGGCACATCGCTGAGGCATGCAGAGCCACCAACCCAGCCCCCAAACCGCCCAGACCCAAGAACCGCGAAAACTGCCACGACAACCAGAGGACATCCAAACGGTCCTCGTACCAACCCAGACGCGACGGTTATGATGATTCCCGGAACGGCGCGGTAAATCAGACAACCATAGCCCACACCAGCACCAACAGCGCCACCAAATTCCACGTGACACTGTTGGCCAAGGGCTCACCTTGTAAGATGGAGGTAGACTCCGGTTCCGTCTACTCCATCATAGACTGGCACCAACTGAAAAGACTCAAGCCGGCAATCACCAAGAGCCAACTCAAGCCCCTGCATTCCAGACTGGTGGATTTCGGCGGGAATCCAACATACCGGTGAGGGAGACCTCCATCTATCACACCAGAGGGCCCCTCAACAACCACCCGACCAAGAAGCAGACCAACCCTGCAAGGAGGGCCTACACCACCCCAGCAAGGGATGCCTACACCAGCCAGACCGAGACGACCACAAGCAACGATACCCAAGCGGTGAAAATCGGCGACCGCCACAACGCCAACCCAGCAGAGAGGGCCTATGCCACCCCTGCGAAGGAGTCCTGCATCACCCCGGCGAGGTCGACCCGACACCAACCCGAACCACCTGCCACCCCAGGAGTGGACCGGACTCAACCAGGGACCCCCGGGCCTGACCCAGACACCACTGCAGGATCTGCACCCATGACCGGACCCGACCAACCCCGACCCAGTAGGAACCGGAGGGAAACCCAAGGACTTACCGAGGTTCAGGAGTTCTGGACTGGTCAAGAGCGAGGATCTGCGTCAGCGATTCCAAGATCCAAGCGGGAAAGGAGAAGACCAGCATCGCCCACAGGCGGAGGTCAACGGCCCAGCCAGAGGTATGGGATCACCACCCGCATCCTCGACGGCCGGATCTAGCCCGGCTCCAGGGAGGGAGCCAGGAGCCGCAAGAGCACCCTCCAACCAGGAGGGCTCCCAGCCAACTAATGGACTGTGCAGGTCTAGCTGAACGTGTAGACGTCCTGCGTACCTAAGTGACTATATGGTTGATGGACGGACTAAGAACTAGTGGGGAGAAGTGTTGTGTCCTTATAAGGACATCCGCTGGGGATTGGTTAGAAAATCCTGCAGCGAGAACTTTGAATCGCTGTCTAGTGGGCGGTGCGGCTGCCGGAGCGAATATAAGGAGAGCTCCAGCAGCGCAGCGCCAGTCTTGTTCCTGTTTAAATAAACTTGTTGCATCGACTCCGCTGGTCACATCTTCTTTCCTGCACCTATCTAACATCAACTCTGACTGCTCTTTAGAAGGCCAGATCCTGAAGATGAAACTCAAATACTTTGGCCACCAAATGAGAAAGAAGGACTCACTGGAGAAGAGTCTAATGCTGGGAAATATTAAGGGTAAAAGAAGAAGGGGACGACAGAGAATGAGATGGCTGGATGGAGGCACTGAAGCAGTAGGCGTGAGCTTAAATGGACTCCAGAGAATGGTAGAGGACAGGAAGCCCTGGAGGAACATTATCGATGGGGTCACGATGGGTCGGACATGACTTTACAACTAACAACAACAATAAATGTTTTATAATTACAGATATTATTACATATTTCAATTTGATTTAGTATTAAATCTATTTTACTACATCCCACACTCCAAAATACTGAGAATTTTAACTGGATGAAGATTATTATTTCTCTCCTATTTATTGCAGCCAGGAACTACAGTTTGTATATTGTAAAGCAGGGAATACTTCCTAAATGAGCTTCTTCAAGTTCTGATGCAAGAGTCCCAAATTATGTTCAATTTCTCTTTATCAATTATTCATATTATGACAATTATAAGTGGCAATTCTGCCCAGTGGGGAAAATGTTCATCATTCAGATCACTGCAACAGGGATTTAAAAAAAAGTTAGATTTCCTAACCTATGTTGGGAGAAGAGGGAAATTCTGCTTGAATGTCAAAATAACTAAGGACAATCTTCATCTGTTTCAGATGGGATTGGGTTTCAGTAAAAACAAGCTGGGAAAGAAATGGCAGAAACAAAGACATTTCTGGGGAATGGCACAGTGCAAGTGGGGAAAAATTCCTAGTTATGACCATCAGCTCTGTCAGGTAGACCATAGGGGTTGGTTCTACTTACCTTTACTACCGGTTTGCAATGGGGCTGCGTGCAATGCGCAGAAGCATTTTGATGACATCAGGGTCAGTAGGTGGAGCCTCCCACCAGTTTTACTACTGGTTCTATAGAACCGGTGCGAACCGGGGGCAACCCATCACTGGTAGACCGGACTAGGAAATCAAGTCAACAGAAATGTTTTTTTTTTAGAGGGGCTATAATAAAAGAATCTTGAAAATTTGATTATGCTGCACTTCCTTCTTTTTCTTAAATTCATTGAATTAGGGAGGCATCCACCTGAGTCACTTCTAAATATTATCTCTATGTTCTGGATTGTAAAAATTATTCAGCTCTTTTTGCTTAGATAGTACCGGTAGTTCCTGCGTATCTCTGTCAAGGCCATCTTCCTTACTCTCTGTATGACTAAAGTCTGTTTAATTTATCTTTGATTATGAGATTAAGACATTATGCAACCAAATGGGAAGGTTGAGATAATCAGGGAACCCTCATCATGATGTGTAAATTCAGATATCAAATCCCAAATAAGGAAGGAGAGGAGATGTGAAAAAAAGGCATTTGGGGCAAACGGTTTGACCTCAGACCATGTACAAAAGAATCCCAAGTTAATACAATACTTTGGCAGCTGGGTGGAAAGGACAAGGGAGTGGCTGGGGCTGGATATCTGCTTTCCTTTGCCTCTGATCAGATAGTTGCCATGCAAGAATGCACAACAAGAATTCCTTATTTCCTATCTCTACGCCCAGTGGAAAGAGCAAAGGGAGGGTTTGGATGCTATTGTGGCTTCCATTGTTCATTAAACTAGCTTGTCCCTTTCCTTTCCTAGCCAAAAGGTCCAGGAAGGAAGGCTTGAACCCCGTGCTTTCTCTATTCAAGCTATACCCATGGGGACAATTTGACAGCTGGGTGTTCTTCCTTCCTTCCTTTTGGGATATACAATTGAATGGGTGTGTATGACTTATCAGTGAATGTGTGTGGCAGTTAATTTTTCCTTTTGTGTTCTTTTTTCACACACACATGAGCACACACTCAAAAGAATTCAAACTACAGGGTGATAGGGTTCTTAAACTAGTGATGCTTTCATAATGAAGAGAAAGACGGTAACATATGACGGTAACAGGCAGGCTATGTGCAGGGAGAGAAAACACCATTGTTGCTATATTTATTCTCCACCATTCCTGTGACAGCCTTGTATTTGCAGCCTCCAGAGTCACAATGTCATGCCATAACATTGGCCTGTCTCCAGTGGCATTTCAGTTTCAGGTGTTTCACTGTGTAATTATTACTCTGTCCTAGGAGCTCACTGCAAGGAATGGGTGGGTAACATCCAATTTCACAGTATCCTCAGACTAGCTCTACCATATAGGTTACTTTGACTGATAATGACTTCCCAGGATCTGTCAGTGGACTCTATGACTGTATCAGAATTTGAAACTGGTTCTTAGTGACTACATATCATGAAACCTTCCATTGGAATATAATTGTAGGATCAATCTGATGGATTGAAAGGGGAGGGCTTGCCACAAAAGTAGGGGCCGGTGTCACTGCTGCTCCATTTTTTGGTGTGTCAAATGTTTATCCTTCCTTTACTAAATAAGATAACTAACCTGCATCTGGTGCATTTCATATATGCCACATTACAACTCCATGTTTTCCCCAATCCAAATATCTCACAAGTTTCTGTGTTGCTCTTTCATGCAACTTTTGCATCATTTTGAAATGTCTGTTTTAGATAATACAGAAGAAGAAAAACAAAATTAAAAATTGCTCAAAGCAGTGTATGGATGCATATTTATCTGTGTATGGTCTGGGTATTTTAAATAGGTTTGAAAGAAATATGGCTATAGAAAAAGTAACCATAAAATAGAGTATTAACAATGAAATAAAGAAAACATTTCCATTCAGTTTTAAACAATGTTCTTTTTACTCCATCTGATTCTTTTTGTCTCAGTTTCTAGTACCTCATGAGCAACTTCTTTCATCATAGTTTACAATTTATTCAATAATTAAGCATCTAATAAGTACTGTAAACCATATTACAGGCTAGTAAATTGTATGAATGCAGCTACCAAGTAGCTGTCCCAAACCAAACAAATAATCTAATCAGAGAATATTTTGCTGTATTTTTCTATGATAACCATATCCCAAACTTGGCATACTGAGGTCTGCCAAATGTTCATATTTATCTATTTAGGCAATATTTCAAATATTAATATATAATGATTTTCCAAATTGGTGGAATTTACATAAGTTAGATTCTAGTTCCCATAATCTTTAGTCAGCATAGCTAGGAATTAGAAGAGAAAGTCCAATAGATATGGAGGGCTTTGGATTGAAGAAAGTTGGCAAAGTTTAAGTCAAATTTGCAGTGATTAATAGATATCTACTTCTAGACTCCAATGGGAGAATGACATTCAGAGGTACTGTAAATGTGACATAAATATATTTATTTCAATATTGTTTAAAATCCAAAGCAATCTTCTTAGATGGCAAATAGTATTGATAATATATTTTTCAGATATTATCACTGACCTTGACTATTGTAGCTCTTGCTTTACCCATATACAGAAATATGACTTGTGTTGTAAAGCCTACCAAAGTTAAATCTGCAATAAGCATTCAGTACATAATTATTCCACAAGTACAGTAGCTGTAGCAGTGACTTCATCATTAAACATGGAGAGAAGATAAAAGAAGACCTAGAAATTCATTTAAGAGAACCAACAACCTAAATATGAAGATGTAGAAGTGAAATGGAATAAATTTAAAAATGCAATAGTAGAGGTAACAAACTCAAACAAAGAGAGAGATACCACAAGAAACAACAGTGGATGATGGATGAAATTCTTCATCCCATGGATGAAAGAAGCTCTTATAAAAATAAAAACAAAGAAAAATACAATGAATTGCAGAAAACAATTAAAAGAAAAATTCAACTTGGAAAAGAAAAGTGGTCTGCAAAGAGATGCGAAGAAATAGAAGAGACAGAACATATTCATGATAGAAGACTGGAAATGAGACTTGTCAGATGTTACATCTTTTCTATCCTGCTCTACGGCGTAGAGAGTTGGTCTCTGACAGAAAGCCACTTGAAGAGACTAGAAGCATTTGAAATGTGGATTTACAGATGACTATTACGTATAAGCTGGGTTGACAAAATCAGAAATGAGGAGGTGATAAGACGCCTAGGAAAGCAAAGAGAAATCATCAAAGCCATTAAAAAGCGAAAGTTAGAATATTTTGGACATGTGATGTGACACCCAGATTACTTTACTTAATCTTCCAAAGAAAAATTGAAGGCAAACAAGATCCAGGCAGAAGAAGAACATCATGGTTTCAAAATCTTTGGGACTGGTTTAGACAAAACTCAGCAGCACTTTTTGATAAAAATAGGATTGTCAATATGTTTGCTGACATTGACACAAGAAGAAGTAGTTGATGCTGCTTAATTATATTGTATTAATCAAATCATTCTATTTCCTGCCTCTAAAGTTATGCTATTATTTTGTATCTTAACCATTTTCTTTCTTTTCTTTTTCACCATATCATGAAGAACTGCATGACTATAAAGGACTATAAATCTTTCCTGAGGATTGCACATCTAATGGTGAATGTGATTAAAAATGTTTATGTGATGCCAGAAGACTGTTTCAGCCTTTCTGCAAGCCAAAATGCCATGCAATAGCAAGAAAACAGTACTGGTAAATATGCTGGACTTTCCATTCATGAGAGCATGCTGCCTTTATTACCTGCGTGAAAGTTAAGTCAAACCATTTGAGGAAGGGCTTTGGCTGTTACAATTATGGTTCTTCCCCAGCAATAAAACAAGAAACCTGTGCTAACATGCCTGCTACAGCTGGAAGAAAGTTCATTATAACTCTTTTTCAGATAAGACACAGCTTTCAGCAAATGCTTACAGACTTCTGCCTATCCTTCTTTAGTGAATGGAGTCTTCACTGCAGTACATCCTGGAGCTACTTTCATTTTCTGACCCTGTGAATGGCAATATAAGAGGTTGCCAAAAATGCTCAAGGCTCATCTATATATTCCAAATTACTATCGCTATAGACATTCATATATTAAATATTCAGATTGATTTATTTAAAAACAACAACTTTATGTCAGGGGTGAAATCAAGCAGGTTCTGACAGGTTCTGGAGAACCAGTAGCGGAAATTTTGAGTAGTTCAGAGAACTGGCAAATACCACCTCTGGCTGGCTCCAGAGTGGGGTGCAAATGGGGATTTTGCAGTATCCTTCCCCTGGAGTGGGGTGGGAATGGAGATTTTGCAGTATCTTTGCCCTGCCACACCCACCAAGCCACACCACACCCACCATGCCTACCAACCGATAGTAAAAAAATTTATGCTTTATGTTAATACATGGTGTACCTATGAAACCATAATGGTTGCATTCATAACAACATGCAAAGCCAAACTAAAGAAACCATTATTATAGTTTAATGAAGAGCATCCCCAAATAGTTAATGTCAAGGATGTAGGGACTTGAAGTTCACACAGTTGGGAAGTGGCTTAATGGAAGAAGCCTGGTTTTCTGTCACGCATGAATCCAATCAAGGAGCCTTGGTATTTCAGCTCCTTTGGCTCAATATTTAAAGCCTCAAAGACCTATTTTCAAACCTAGGATTCCCTACAGCATGTTGAAAGTTGAATGTGAAGTCATTATGTGCAGAGTGCATTTCATGAAAAGCTACACTCTTTGCCCTCTTTGCCCCAGCTATCCACCCATGGTTTAAGTCTTAATTTTGGCTAGCAGCTGGTGACTCTGGGCCAGCCCTTTAGCCACTTTGTAGTTATGAGTGATCCCTGATGAGACAGGCTGGCTTGCTTGAGCAAAGCAGAGCAGCATATCTGAGAGCTGCCCAGAGCATTTGGCACAAACTGGGCAGCTGTGCTAAATATAGACTTCTTGGGGGACAGCCTGCTGAGGAAGAAAAGGGTAAAAAAGAAAAATTCTGTTTCAGTTTCTCTGATCGTTGCTGCCAGGGGGATGGCCATAGTGCAGTTAATAGATGGCTTAGTTATTCCGTGTCTTAGAAATTGTGAGCAGAGTTTGATTTATGTCAGGGCTCAGCTCTGAGTTTTGAAACCTATCAGTCAATTAATGTGCTTCTAAGGATGTACAGAATGCAGGTTTTAATTTGCACTCAGGCTCAGCAGAATCTGCTATTTATTTCTACTCAAGTCACTTATTCCCACACTACTTTGATTAAAGGCTCCTTTCGGTTTTCCTTCATATTATGCACAAAACAAACAAATGAAAAATTAGCTGCATTTTTCTGCAAAGAATGACTGTTTATTAAAAATCTGGCATACAGAAAAAGCTGCATGCGCAAATATATATAATTTCAATTCTCTTTCTTCCAAAAACCCAAGGCAACTTGGATAGTACTCAGAGCAATTTTATCCTTTTGAGGTAGGTGGGGTAAAAGAAAGTGGCTGCCTCAGTCACACAAAATGTTATGGCTGTGTCTAAGTTTGGACCTGAGGCTTGCTCCAGAATTCAATTCACTAGCAATCACACCATATTCTAGCAATCAAACTGGTGCCAGTTTTGAATCTGTTTGTCCTTTTACTTTGGTATAGAGAAATGTATTAAGTATTCTAAGTAAAGCAGGCAATGGCAAACCACTTCCAAAATCTTCCAATAAGATTTTGTTGGCAAGGCTAGCCCCAGCACTAGCCAGAAATCAACACAAAGGTACCCCCCTCAATATATATGTACAGTATGTATGTGTGCGTATGTATGGTATGGTATAGTATGGTATGGTATGGTATTGTGTTTGTGGTGGAATGTAGTGCAAACTATAACACATTATAGGATAACATTATATCCTATAATGTTTTATAGGATAAAAACATTATCCTAAAGCAATTATCACTAAAAATATAAGACAATAACACCACAATAAAAAATCATTGGCAACAGTTCAGTCTTATTTAGGCAGCACTAATTTCCAAGAGCCTATTTGTGAAATAAGCTAAAAACTGTTAATAATTTTAAAGTCATTTCAGTGGGAGAAGAAATGGCCCTTGAATTTCTTAAATAGTTCTCATCCCAAATTGTTGCTGACACTGCTCAGTTTCCTTTTGTGTGAAGTGCAGTATCTGAAACGGTACAGCAATAGCCAGCTGGATAGGATGCAAGTCTCTAATGCAGATATCTATGGAGATTCTCAGTCATCCAGGTCATGGTTGTCTCAAAGGTGCTTTTTCAAAAGGCAACTGGATTATGTTTTTTTTCCTTGAAGAGGAAGAAGACATTTTGCTTATAACCCAAAAAACTTCATCAGTTCTGGCTGGATGTTAATGGGGGGAGAGGAATGGAAGGATTAGTTCTGACCAGCATTTTTGAGTCACTAGTGTAGAATCTAAGGCATTTCAATTGACACATGCAGTCCTATAAAGATAGAGGTTTGTGGGTGAATTCAGAAATGCACTAAGCTATGATTAATTAATAATACTTTGTTGCCTAAATAGCAATTGGTCTGATGCATACAATGACCTAAGTCACAATTAATTATGTACAAATCACAATAGCTGGATTTTGATTTCAAGTCAAGCCAACATGCCCACTAAAAACAAATTTTAACTTACCGTAATGTCAATAAGCCTTTAGGCTGATACAAGGAAACAAAATTAAGTAGGGAGAGGTACTATTGGCTTTGCTTCAGCTATTAAAATACAAACCTGATAAATACGTATTGTTAATAAAGATGAATTGGCTGGAAAAACTAGACATCATAGGGGAGAAGGTTGAGGCTATATAAATAGCCAATCACCATACTGTGGCAAATCTCTGAAAGTGGATGCATTGATTTGCCTATAGCTTTGGAAAGAAAAAGATTGGCCTGGGCTTTGAATCTTCATTAACAAAACAACACTGACAAACTGGAAGGAGTGGAGGACACTGTGACTGATTGGGCAGCCTCAGGAGATGATGTTATGAGAAAAGGAGCGAAAATTTTCCAGTGTGGCAGACTGGTGAATATCAGCAGACATTTATTGAGATTACACAAATACAAAGATTTTCTAGATGTGTGCTTGCAAAAGTTAAGAATGACAAAAATTATCAATAACCAATTGCACTTTGCATTATTTATTAATTCTGCAACCTTTGCAAATCCCACCCAAAAGGCACGATAAACAGTTCTGCAAACAAGGCTGAACAGCATTTTGTATTGTTAAGTGCACTATCAGGAACCAAAGTGTCACCTCACTTCTGTGCTTGTTAGGGGCTCTTTTGCAAAGAGATGTAGATGTATTTTCGTTGATTTTCATTGGGAATGGAGACGGGAGAGGGTGGGAGGGAAGGAAGCCTCCGAGATCGTATCCGGACCTGCTCGTCGTGTCTAGAGCACTAGAGAAGTTTCAAAAAGCGGGGCCTTGTGGGGGTGGCCGGTTCGTTCTCTCAGGATCCGGAGAGGAGTCCACCACCCGCACACGATGACATGGCCTGAGACAGGCGGGTGAGTCCAGAAGCAAAGAGTAGAGGGGAAGCGGGAGAGACGGCGAGAACATGGAGGGGGGGGGGAAGCCACGTGGGAAATAGGGGAGGCTAGAGATTCCAACTGGGGTCTTTGGGGGACAGTGAGATTTAAAGGATGGGGACCACAAAGTTTGACGCCTGAGGGGGAGGGGGAAACATCTTGCTTTCGCTCTTGAAGGTGAACAGAAACAGTTGAGAGATATTTTGAAGTTTCATTGGGTGGGGGGGCGCTCATTTTAAAATACTTATGGAAAGGCCGGGAAATGGCGATGCAGAGGCAAAAGGCGGGATAACAGAGTTACGTTCCATAGAATCTCTCAATATTAACATCAAGAAAATGTTATGGGGCGGAGGCGGTGCTGGAAGAAAATATTACTTAAGTAGTCAAAACTTAAAAAAAAAACAAGCGAGGTTCAGATGTTTAAAATCAAAGGCAAAGGGCCGGTTGCTATCTGGGTTATATTCCACCTCTGGGCCTGCGACAAGTGCCCCAGCAGATGATAATACTGATGCGGTAATGTTAACTATAGAATAATAAATGGTACAAATAAAACAAAATCGAGAGCGGATAAGGACAACTTAGAAGGGGGTGTTGCTGTGGAGGGAGAGAGAAGAGAAGAGTGGGGTGAAATTTCTACCCACGAGGAAGAATAGAAGATATAAAGGCGGGTGATTCCTGGCCATCAGAACAGAGTGTATTTTAAGTGGAAAGGAAGTGGAGAAGTAGAGAAGAGATGAATCCTGTTGAATCAGATCCACGTTTTTAAGTTTTGGCCACCTTTTTTTATGCAGGCAACTAGCTTATAGGAGCCAGATCTTTAGTTCAGCCAGCTTACTGATTTCTTTCATTAGCCCTTGCACCATTATAGCTTTAGTAACAAAAGTGAATTATGCTGCTTCTAAATGTAGAAATCTGATTTTATCTGTAAACTTTTATGAACAATTTCACCCAGCCATGACTTTATTCCAAATACAGTTGGGAACCTATTTATAAGCTTTAACTTGTGCAGGCTATTACTTAGTTTTCAGATGCATTCCTTGTCCCTTGGTATTTCTGCTGCATTTGGAAAGGCAAGTTAAGCAGTATCTTGTGTGATGAACCAACCGTTTCTGAATAAAACCAAGGGCAATCTTGCTTTATATAGGTACAAATGGTAACATACATTATCTCAATGCTAATTATGATGATTAATATTATTATAATTATTACTACCACTCTTGTATACATGCCACTTTGGCATGTATACAAGTTGATAACCATTGTTATATCTGTTGATACTGGATTCCATAGTTTAGTTATATGTTATGTGAAGAAGTACTTTCTTTACTCAGTCTTAAATTTCTGATCCTTTAGCTTCCATTTTCTTGCATGATAAAATAGAGTAGAAAAGTATTTTTACAGCCCCCTTTCCATCATCATGCAACATTTTTATTTTATGCATTTATGCAATGTTTGGTCATTTCAGTTATTCTTTTATACATGTCCTCTATTTAAAATTTTAAGGCTATTGAAATTTGTACAAAAACTTTATGAAACTAGTATTTTTCTTTATAATTGTTCATAGAGAAATATTGCCTTTTTCATACATATTTTCAGATCAGTACAAACATGGGGTTCAATAATAAAGTAGCAGTCTCTTGGCATTTACAGAATATTAGTCAATATTAGGATTGGTTAATATTGGCAAGATGGCAAACAGCATCATTGTAAGCCCACTCCTTTTGATCATGCATGCAAAGTCAATACATGTATAATACTCCATCTGCCATTTTCAAATTTTGACACACCCATCTTATAGATGATTTTGAAAATATAAACAGGGTTTATTTTGAATTAATAAATATTGTATTTTCAAAGTGATCTGGCTCACTACTAAAATTATATGCTGTTAAGATATGTATCCTTTTGTTGCTCAAGGTGAATGCAGATGACAATGTACCAGCCTTATATTTTTCCCCACAATAGCAGTCTTGTGCAGTTGGTTGAGGTAACCCACATAAATCTCCATGGTAAAGTAAACTATAACCTGTAACTCCCCAGAATAAGTGCAAATTAGTAACTGCTTTTATCAAGTGCTGAGCTCAGTGATTAGCATATCATGGTCAAATGCTTATAATAGGAAGCAATCTAGACTTGATTATTATTAGATTTATGTCTTCATATTTTGTTCTTAGGAACTCAAGGTTGCATATCTAGCCTTTTTACCACTTTTTCTTGCAGCAACAACCTGGTGGGTAGATTGAGCTGAGAAATAATAACTTTCAAAATTATCCAGTGAGTTTCCATGGCTCACAGTTGACTGGGTATTCCCACTTCTACATCCAACCAATGTATTGCACTGACTGATAAATAATTGTAAGTCATGATTTAAACCACTAAGAAAGATTTATTTTAATGGTTTAAATCATGGTTTATTCACTAGTCTGGAATATTTTTCTATAAAAATTCCTTCTTATTCAATATAAGATCAGAAGATATTTGTCAGTACTCAGAAAAAGATATAGATTTAATTTTTAAAAAGTGTATGCCATAATACTGCAATTAATTTATAAATTGTACAAATTAATTTTAGTTTAAAAATGGAATCATTTCACAGTTTTTAGTACCAAATAGGGATTGTAAAATTTACAGATTTTCAAATGAAATGTTCTGGAGAACTCAGGAACTGTTTCCCCCCTCCCTCCCCCTTCCCATCATGCTATTTCAAGACACAGTTCTGCAGTTTCCTGACGTAAATTGAACTGTGTTTTGGTCAGGGAGCTGTGTCTTGGATATGACTGTTTAGGTCAGAGTACTGTGCTTGGGACACACATTCTGTGTCCTGAAAAACATACACAGCCTGTTGGATTGGAGGGTTTATTCCAGAAACTGCACTGCCCCTGGAACTACATGGTCTAAGGAGCATCAGCATGGACAGAGGGGAAATAGAATGGTTCTATTCCTGAATTAGTAAGTTTTGCAAAGTTTAGCAAAGAAATACATACTTGTAAAGTCATTTAAAAATGAATCAGTGTTAGTTCAGTTGTAGTTATTTACTGTTTGAGGGAATCATAGCCACTAAGAGAATGATAATCAGTTTTTCAATTGTATGAAACATCTTGTTTGAATTTTAAGAGGAGATCAAATGTCAGTTCTGTTAACCTACCTCTATATTATTAAATAGAAGCTATATTCATAATTATTTCACTGTATTGTACATTAATTTTGTAAAATGTTTTAAGAAAGTTTTGTGGTTAAAACAAAGATGCTTAATTTTGAATTTTATCTGACCTGATTAGAAATAATTCTTACTTCATTCAGTGAAACTTCTTAACAAAAATGCTTGAGATTACAGACACTTATTTCAGTGGAATTTCTCTCTTAATGTCTGTCATTATGATTCTCCTGTCTTTGACTATTAGAGGAGACATTTCCTTCAATTGTAGAGAAGAATGGAACGGGAAAATATGAACAAAATGTTATATGACCCAAACTATTTTAATGAAATAATCAGTTTGACCTGTAGGTTTTAGGAGGGTGCAAGTCTACATCTGCAAAGTGATTGGACTGCACATTCACACTGTTATTACTCAAAAACCACTGTGAAAACAGAACTTAATGTCCCCCTGGCGAATGGCTGAGATGCATATAATGTTCATGCACTGTAATAAGGGGAGGAGAAAAGGGCTGTGCTGTCTCAAACAATAGCCGGTTTAGAACGTATCTCGGTGGCTATCAAAACTTCTGTTTTGATGAGCCCAGAAAGCATTTGGCCTTCTCAAGAATGTTTTCCTTGGGTAACATCCCTATGTTCAGCATCTTGTTTTGTGGGTCATTTTTTATCACATATTTCTTGATGACTTCTTGGGGCTGAGTTTCTTTTCCTACCCTTCCGGAAACTGCTGGAGACTGTAAGTAGCTGCAGACTGTAAGTATTTATACAGTGTGGATCTGTTTCTTTAAAGGAAAAAGAAATAATTAGGTGCAATGTAAACCTTTCAAGCAAATCGCTTAAAATTCTGCTTTCTTTTAAAATAACATTAAAATATATGTTATGTATGCTTAATATGAGGCATATATTAGTTTGCACATCTTTAGTTTCTTGTCTTTTGAAATAGTGCAAAATTGTACAATGAACTTTTATGATTTAAATTCACTGCTCGAAAAATGTTTATTGAATCAAAGTGTTTATGGAAGGCATATCAATAATTGAAGAAACAGCAGTTATTGAACATAGATGACTATAACAGCAGAACATTATTCCTGATTTTTGGATATTCAAAAAATGTGACAAATCTCAGAAAAAATAAATTTATTTTACCATTTTAATTCTCTGGATTTATTTATTATTTATTTATCACAAAGAGTTGTATGCCACCAAAATTGTTGGACAGAACGTGGCTTACATGGACTATATACCTCCTTTTTTATGTCTTAATTTTTTCAAAAACATATTTCACTGGGCTGTTTTTAGCTTTTTAAAAAGTTATTTTTTAAAAAAATAGATACTATTTACAGTCAAAATGTTTGGAAAAAAAGAAGCACTAATATCCATTAAATTACTAATGTTTTATATTGCTAGCTTATAAGTTTAGGATTAAACTTCAATTGAAACCAAAGCTGGACTTTTTTCGAAAAGATTTCTTTGTTTCCCTAACTCTTTACACAGATGCACTGTTACATCTAATCTTATTGCTTCCTTTGTTTTTTTAAAACAGATTTTTGCAAGTTTGTTTGTAATTCTCAACCAAAGGAAAAATCAGAGTTAAAGTATCCAACTTTTATCTGTTAAAAAAGGAAGAATTGGAGGAAAAGTGCACTCTAATAGCAAATTTCACATCATTTTTTTTTGGAATCTTAAGAATTACAGGGAATACTTTTAGAGCAACCAGTGATGGACTGTGCATGTGCAAGAAATTTATTTAATGTTTAGAGCAATACCTAAAAATTAAGGTATTTCCTTAACCCAGGTTTTCACAAATGAATGTCTAAACCAATATTAGCTATGTGCAAGTTCTTATTTGTTTAAGGTTTAATTAGCTGCTTCAATTGCCAACAAATCCAAGGATTGCAATACAAACCTCAAAAACAACCATCACATAGTAAGGTAAATACCACCCGTTCAAATTGGGAAACAATAATATAAAACAATATGTATCATACAGGGTTACAAATCTTCCTGCCCTTGGCTGTGTTAAAAAAAAACTCTTTTTTCTAAAGCACAAGTCAATGTTTGTCCCCTAAGGCAGATGTTCTTTGATAAAGGGTATTAGGGGGTTGCTCCTGCAACTCTTTGCTGCTATACCAATTAATCCATGCTGCAAGTTACAGACCAAACATTTGGGGGCACACTTTTCTGGTTTAGATTATGTATTGTGCAGTGGATTCACACATTAACCTAAAACCCTGATAGTGAACTTATAGCACGCATGCCAGAGATGGCACGCAGAGCCCTCCGTGGGCATGCATGCCGTCCACCTGGTCATCAGGTTTCTGGCGCACACATGCCTGCTGGCCAGCTGGTCCTTGTCCATGCCGGCGCGCTGGAAACCCAAAGACCAGTTGGCCTTTGCACATGCCGAAGCACCAGAAAGCCAAAGACCAGGTTGCCGGCATCAGCATGTGCACCAGCCAGCTGGTCCTTGGGTTTTCGGCACTCCAGCACACGCGCTCTGTTTTGGGCAAAAGATTCGCCATCACTGACCTAAAACATGGTTTATTGGATCATGGTTTATTTAACAAATAATGGTTTATTGGTTTAGAAAGTACACTAATTATGAATTATGAACTACAGTTATTGAATTCTCATAATTACGGTAAGTCAAATGAAGCAGCATAACAATTTGGTGGGATGTAACAAAATAACAATAACAGAGTTGGAAAGGACCTTGGAGGTCTTCTAGTCCAACCCCTGCTCAGCCAGGAGATCTTATACCATTTCAGACAAAATAGCTGCCTGTCTCTTCTTGAAAACCTCCAGTGATGGAGCACTCATAACTTCTGCAGGCAAATTGTTCCACTAATTAATTGTTCTAACTATCAAGAAACTTCTCCTTATATTTAGGTTGGTTCTCCCTGATGAGTTTCCATCCATTGCTTCATGTCTTGCCATCAGCTTTTTTTGGAGAATAGATTGATTCTCTCTTTGTGACAGCCCCTCAAGTATTGGAACACTGCTATCATGCTATCTTAGTCCTTCTTTTCATTAGACTTAGGTACAGCCAATTCATGCAATCATTCATCATATGTTTCAGCATCCAGTCCCCTAATTGTCTTTGTACTCTTCTCTGCAGTCTTTCTAGAATCTTAAGTGTCTTTTTTAGATTGTGACCAAAACTGAATGCAATATTTCAAGTGTTTACCATGGCCTTATAAAGGGGTACTAATACTTCACAGATCTTGATTCTATCCCTCTGTTAATGTAGCCTAGGGCTGTGCTAGCTTTATGTGCTGGCTGCAGCGCACTGCTGGCTTATATTTAAATGGTTGTCCATTAGGACTCCTAGATCCCTCTCACAGTTTCTACTGTTGAGCCAGGTATCGCCCATTATATATCTGTGCATTTGGCTTTTCTTGTCTTTGTGTAAAACCTTACTTTTCTCACCATTGAATTTCATTTTATTAAATAGAGTTCAGTATTCAAGTTTGTCGAGATCCTTCTGTATCTTGAGTCTCTCTTCTGGAGTGTTGGCTATTGCCTCCAGTTTGATGTCTGGAAATTTGATGAGTTCTCTGTCCCCTCATCTAAATCGTTTATGAAAATATTTAAGAATACTGGTCGAAAGGAATGATTGTCTAAGATCTGTTTGAACCCATTGTTTGTTTTACATTCTAGATAGATTTGGGGCCCAATTGAACTTCGGTATATTAAATACCGAAGATAGATAACTACTCCATACATAATATGAAATGGTTTGTAAATACATTCATTAGCACAAAAGTAAAGCACAGATACTCTTCTAGTTATACAACTATGTATTTTTGCTGCTGATTCATACTGTTTCCTTATTTGCAGAATTTTGCATTTTATTTTGCTTTTATAAGTCAATTGCCCCATTATTAAGAACATCTCTAAAATATTTTTAAGCTTCTGAATTTATTACTTGTTGAATGTCATCTGACAAACGTATTACTGTACATTTATAATAATTAATTTTCCAGATAAATGACTCAGTTTTTCCTTTGGGCAATGCAACTTTAAAATAGAGTTGTCTTGACTTTATTCAGGATATAATAAAGGAGGGAGATTTTAGGGGAGGAATCTAAATTTAGAATTACTTTTCTGATAGTATGATAAATGTTCTGGGATCAGTAATGGACTTGAAAGAATTAGTGTCTTTAGTGAGGTTAGTAAGATCACTACAGATATGGTTATACCATAATCCGGCTTTCTATAGCTGGTATTTTGAATTAATGTTTAATTTTAGCAAGTAATGGATTTTTATTTTTGCATGAGTGTTATTAATCTGGATTTGAAATGAAATAAATGGACTATGTCTAGGCTTAGTTTATAAGATGCATTAAGAAAGTTGAAATGCTTGATCTCTTACAATTTCCCTGAATTAAAGTATTGAATAGGAGGAAAAGTGCTTATAAGAACTGTGCAGCAGCCAGGATTCATAGGGGAAGAAGCAGTTCACTACAAGGCACTTGTCACACTTCCTTAACTCAAATGTTTTTCATGAGAGGAACATGTGAGAACTCAAGAAGAATGACAAGTTCTTTAAGAAGTGTTGACAGATATTATGTGAGCAGCTCCATGGATTCCAAATCACCTTCTTTGAATACAGATTGCTGAAGAGCCCTATAGCTCATTAATCTCCCTTCCTATTCTACTCAGATACACACTGTCATAATTATGTCAAATCATTATGAATCAATGTTTTTCAACTTTTGGGGCTTACTGAACACGTTTGGATCTTGGAGAATATGTTACGATTGCCATGAAGTGTTTCATT
Source organism: Coluber constrictor foxii (assembly GCA_038048745.1). Taxonomy (NCBI): domain Eukaryota; kingdom Metazoa; phylum Chordata; class Lepidosauria; order Squamata; family Colubridae; genus Coluber; species Coluber constrictor. Next base: position 83,009,798 of record CM075961.1, read on the forward strand.
CCTCAACAAATAACCAATTAGTATGCAAAAAAAGAAATGCATATATATAAAAATAACTGTTTACCCCTCAAAATATTCCATCGTATCCCTTAGCTCCCCCAAATACTTCTACATTGTCCCAATTGATCTTGCTTGGTAGAAAAAGAAGGGGAAATGGTCCTTACTTCTAATAAAGCACTATGTTGTAGCCACCCATCCTTTTTAAAGAATGCCTATGGGATCTTTGTGGAGCTCAGATGCATTGAAAATACAGATAAAGCTGAGGCTGCAGTTTTGCTTTGCAGCATTCTAGTCTCTTTTTTTTAGCTCAATAAAAGCAAATAAAATCATTTTTGGCAGGGAACTTGGCATACACCAAAGGAAATAGTATTAGATACATAATGCCCACATTCCCAATAACGTAATCATTATTGTCAGTGGCTATTTCATTCCACAAATCCTTACAATGCTATCAGAGAAATATAGTGTTAAAAATATGAAGGAACTTGAACACCTGATGTATCTTTAATTGCTATCGAAAGTATTCCCTATAGCTTGTATATATATGTCTATAAAAATAGCATTTGAATCTTGAGGGATAGTAACTGTCAGAAACCATTGGACATGCAAAATATAATGGTATGTAGAAATTACTAGACTTCCATATAAACCTTACAAAATAAGTATGGAGAATAGATCTGGTAGAGATAAGTAGCAGTGAAAACTATTCCCACAGCAGATATACAAGGACTTAACCAAGAATGGAAACCACCATTGTGCTTTGCTTGTGTTTCCTATGACCAGCTGGTTAGCACTAACTTTAATGCGTTGTTGATCTAATCCTGCAAAGAAAATAGTCTGAGATTTGTCTGTTGCTGAATCCTATGTGTCAGAAGTAAATTCAGAATACTTAGTATTGCTTCTGGGTGTGAATAAGTTGGGTGCTAAGAGGGTAAAGAAGAAAGTGCATATTTTTTAAAAAAAATTTAGAGTTGCCGTGAAAACTGGAAGTCCATGTCAAACCTTCCTCTTCCCTGTCCTCACAACGAAATCTTTCTTCAGCTAGTAATGCTGTTTATGGATGGATAAATTATACCACAAATGAAGGACAGACCTTCCCTCTAGCCTTCAAGACCGTGCTGGTTTCAAGGAGTTTTGTGAATCTTGGATTCTGGTTTAAATCCTCCCGCAGCCACGATTTCACAAATGATCTTAAGGGAGTTGCTGCTCGATTAGCCTGAATCCCTGATCTACATTTTCAGTATATTCATGTTGAATCATAGGGCTGTTGCATGGAAATAAAATATATGAATAGGTTTGAACAAAAAGTTCTCTTACATTCTAAGAATATTGCTCATAATCTTTGGGGAAAAGGACAAAAATGCTTTGTAAGTGGTGTAATGTTGTCATTGCCCTATACCCTGCCTCCCCCATGCAGGCTGGAGACATCAAATAGAATTGAGATGCATTGAGAACTCTGTCTTCACATGCGTCACAAAAGGCTAATATGTGGTACTTGTTACCCTTGTCCTATGAATGGCTCATTATTTCAGGATATAACTTCCTTTTTTTAAACCACCCTCTTCTTCCCAGTCATAAATAAAAATTATGTATTGAATTTCCATAATGATGGCTCAACTGTGATGTGATAATGTCTTTTTCCTACTTTTGCAAAGTTTAAAACCTGTCAATAATCAAAATACTACTCAACAGTGTAAGTTTGCTATGATTTGAAACATAGCTATGCTTTGACAGTTTAATTTTTTCATGATTTATTTTAAAATCCAGATTTGAACTTAAAAGATTTGTATATGAGGCTTCTGGATCATTAGATCATTATTTCATTAGATCATTATTTCATTAGATCTTCTTTACCAAGATCTAATGAAATAATAGAACTTAATATTAAACTTTTTAAAAAGCAGGTTTTCAAATGGCTTCAAACATGCATTTGTGATCATGATTGAGGCTCGGGTGTTAACAGAAAATTTTAAATATTTTGAGAGTCCTTGATTATTGTTGATTTTGCAGTAATGTCTATAGAGAAAAAAAAGGCATAGGAGTCCTGGAATTAATATGGTAGATTGCAAGAACAGTTTATTGTTTCTCTAATAAAAAGTAAAAAATAAAAATAAAAAAAATAAAAATAAAAAACAAATATTCTGAAGACCTACTCTGAAGTCTGACTTCTAAATGTGCACCTGTCATTCACATTGCTTTGATGTCAGTTTTCAGATCCTTTCAGATAGAAAGGAAGGAGGATTTCTTTATATATTCCTAATTTATCAAATAGAAAATGCTCACATTCCTGCCTATCAGATATGTGAATTAACAATACAATTAAATGGGTTATAGACTGAACTTGTATTATGAATTGGGGCTTCTTCCTGAGCTATAAATAAAATGGGGGTGGAGTTGTGTGTATGCTTGCAAGTTTAAATTTGAATCAGGTGAGTTAATCCAAGAGACATTTCCCTATGGAGTCATAAGGCAGCAAAATGTTTTATTTGCTTATATCCAAACAGATGCTTCAAAATACTGACATAAGGAAAATGCAACACAATATATAAAACTTTACTCGTGGTTTGTTGCTCATATCCATATCAGCCAGTGGACAGGTCATCCATGCAATATTGATAACCTACTCCACTTCAGCTGACGGATTTAAACATGTTTAAATATGTTTAAACAATTTGATAATGAAGCATTGATTTGAGTTAGTAAAGAACTCAAAAGTTATAGGAAAGGGAGCAAAATGAGCTGAAGATTTTTAAATGCAGAGATTACCTTTTCAAAGATGAGAATTGAATTCTTAAGATGTGCCTTTTAGTTTAAAAACCTGCTTATTTGAACTATACGGAATCACTTTTTAAAAATAAAATATTGCTGCAGATAAGTCTTCCAACTCACAGAGCCTTGTAAATCCGAGGGAGATGGGCAGTTAACAAGTATGAAATAAAAGAATTAATTAAATAAATAATTAAATAAACAAAGTGACAAAGTGACAAAAGCTACTAGTGTCCGAAAGCTTTAATGAATCTGCCAGGAAGCTGGTAATCTGCTTTTCTTGTTCAGATAGAGAAGCCTGAAGGATTTAGGTGCAACTTCTGCAGTGCTATGCTTTTATTCTCTGGCTGGTAAGAGAGAACCCATAGAAGACACAGCGGTTTTGTGTGAGGAATGCAGAGTGGTTCAAGCCTATTTTGAGGAAGAAGGTCAAAAAATAAAGCAGTTTGGAAGTGTTAATTGAATAGTGACTTCTGCTTTCTACCCATAATGCATGCTATAATAATTCTGGGGGAACAGTCTTGATTTATGCCTGTTTGATGGAGTTTCTCTGGCCTCTTAACTTCCTTACATAGAATTCATAACCTGTGGCTATCAGTAGAATTGTTACATAAAAGCAGCTTTCCAATATGAGAAAAAATAAAATAAACAATAAAACCTTTCTCTCTCTCTCTTTCTCTCTCAAATTTATGTAGCTTTCCATCTCACTCCAGGCAACTCTGGCTGGCACATAACAATAGATAAAAAATGAAAATACAAAAATAGCAAATGCAGATATAAAATACCATAGTAACAAAAACCCTTAAAAACTAGAAATCTCATGGTTGAAGAAAATAATGGCGCCCTCAACTAGAGAAGTCTGTGATTCTATGAGGGCCCCAGGCCTAGCAGCAAAACTAGAAGCTTTTGGAATATCAAAAGGGATGATGCCAATCTAATTTTGGAGAGCAGAATATTCCTTAAGGCAGGCACCACAGCAGAGAAGGAACATCTTTGAGGACCTATCAAATATAGATCCTTAGCCAAAGTATTTGCAACATACCTTCTCTGTAAGATCTGCTGGGATGGACTGATGTAAACAGGGAAAGGCAGTCCCTTAAATAGCCTGAATCCATGTCATGAAGGGCTTTAAAGATTAAAACCAGCATCTTGAATTGGACCTGGATGCAGACTGGCAGCCAGTACTCCTTTGTCCTAGGAACTCACATAACTGCCCACACTGCTATATTCTGTAGCAACTGAAGCTTCCAGGCAGCCCCATATAGAGGGTATTGCAGTAGTTCAGTCTGAAGGTGTGTAGAGCATGAGTGACTATAAACAGCATGCGTCATCCAGGCATGGCTTTAGTTGGCGCACCACATAAACCCATGTAAAGGCCCTCCAAGGCACAACTGCCACCTATTTCTTGAGCAGGAGTTATGAGTAAAAGAACCCTTAAATTGTATACTGGATCTCTCTAGTTTAACCCCATCCAGCACTAAATATGGCATAGGCGTGAATCGCTGAACCCCCAAAACCAAAGCAAACTTGGTTCAACTGAAGCCTGTTGTGCCCTAACCAGATCCTCACAGTTTCCAGCCTCTAGGCACAGGGAAAAGATGTTCATGGTATTGTTAATTCACTGAGGTAGACATGTACAGTTGGGTATCAGCAGCATTCTGATGATATCTCACTCCATGATGATGGATGAGCTCACTCACATCACATTTTCATTAGGAATGTGGCATATATTATATGTGATTGGGTCTGATTTTGTTCTTTTTCCTTCATACAAGCAGAAATCAGTTTTTTTATGCACATTGTATTCTGTTGTTTGAATACATGGGCATGTAATTTGAGTCGACTAGCACATTCTAAAGTGATTTCTTGTTTTTAATTTCCAAAGGCTAACTTCAGGGTTTTTTGTTGTTATTTCATTAAACTGATACTCTAATCCTTGCAAGGCCCAATTTTGTTATTGGGGCATAATGATATGTTCTTAAGATCAAGCAGGATTCACTTTATCTCTTCTTTTCCATAATAGATTGTTAGTTTGTTTACCTTCCTTAAAAGATGGAACTCTAATGAGAGTCATTTCTTTTACTATTTTACATGTTGAAAATGTAAATCATGATGTTTTCCTTTCAGTCATATCTGACTTGGCAATTCTACAGGCCTAGTCTCTCCACATCTTCCAGTCTTGCAACATTTCTTGTGTACTTCTTGTACCATGTACTTTGGCGGCCTGATTTACTTTTATCACTAATTCTTCTAAACCTATTTGCTTTTTCCAGTGAATTCCCCGACATGACATGGCCAAAATAAATGAGATGCAGATTTGTGATTGTGTCTTTTAGTGACATATATGGTGTTATGTGCTCCAGTACTTGCTTGTTAGTTACCTTCACTGTCCAAGGAATACGCAGGATCCTTCTCTAGTACATAGCTCAAATAAGTCAATTTTCTTCCTGTCTTGTTTTTTTAAGGTCCAACTTTCACAACCATAGGGAATATGGGGAACACAATAGAGCGGATTAACCTATATTGGGTTGCTAGACTGATGTCCTTGTATTTCCATTTTTGGCTCATGTTTATCATTGCTCTGTGATTCAGTGGATTCTGATGTTTTATTTTTGGGCTACATTCACTGCTTTGAGTGATCTGTGATCCTAGGAAAGTGAATTTTTCCACACATTCTAACTCTTCACTATTAGCGTCTATTTTGAGGTTTCCTTCCTTGCAGTAGTCATGAGCTTGGCCTTTTTGACATTCAGAACGAGACCAAAATTCTCACTTTCTTCTTTAATTTTCTTAATCAAATGTTCTCATTGGTTTCTGAGACGAGATGTTGTATCATCAGCATATTGAAGATTGTTCATTCTTCTTACTTTCTTTATCCTGATTTTTGATTCTTAAAGATCTAACTTCCTCATGATCACTTTGACATGCAGGTTGAATAAGAAAGAGAATGAAACCTTGACATGCTTCTTTTTCTATTTTAAACTAATTGGTGTCTCCATAGGATCTTTACACAATGGCTTCCTAATTTGTGTACAGTGATGGCACCAACCTAGCCACATGTTTTGATATTCTTGCCATTTGTTTTTGATGGACAGTTCTTTCCTTTGCTGTTTTTAATGATGCCTTTAAGAGCAATACAGGTAGTCCTTGAATTACAACAGTTCGTTTAGTGACCATTCAAAGCACTGAAAAAAATGACTTCATGACTTTCACACTTATGAGTATCCCCATAGTCATGAGATCAAAACTTGGATGCTTGGCAACTGGTTCATATTTATGACGGTTGTAGTGTCCTGGGGTCATGTGACCACCTTTTGTGACCTTCTGACAAGCAAAGTCAATGGGGGAAGCCAAATTCACTTAACAACCATGTTACTAACTTAACAATTGCAATGATTTACTTAACAACTGTGGCAAGAAAAGTTGTAAAATAGGGCAAAATGCACTTATCAAAAGTCTCACTTAGCAACATCAATTTTGGGTTCAATTGTGGTCATAAGTCCAGGACCACCTGTAAATAGTTGCATGGATCTTTTTGACTTGCATAAATGGATTCCTGGTGTGACCTTTCATGTAGTCCACTTCAAGCTGTTTATATCACTCATCCTAATAAACTTCATTGTCCTTCTTTCCTGCTCTCTGGAAAGCAGAGTTCAGTCTTTTTGGTTCTTCCCATTTGCCTGCTGCTTTTTCTGCTTTTTTTTTTTTTTTTTTGCTCAGATATTTTGATGGTTTCACCTGAATGCCACTTGTAATTTTCCCCTGGCTTCTTGTATGATGCAGTTCCAATGATGATCAATTGAATGACACTACAACAGTTCATCAGGTGTCTTCTCAGTAGTATGCAATAATTCAAGTCTATTTTTCATCCCAATTGTATACATTTGATAGTGCATAGTTTGACTTTAATCTTGCCCATCAACAATTCATGATCTGAAATGCCATCAGCACTTGGATATGTCTTAACAATAAGGCCTGAACTGGTCCATTGATGATTGCATAAGACATAGTCATTCTGATTATGCTGAAGTCCATTTGGTGAAGTCCAAGTGTATAAACAACAATTCTGCTGATGAACCCTGTATATTCATGATTCTAAATTGATTTTCTTGGCAAAATTGTAGGGGAGCATAATCTACATGGTGGGTACATTAGTTTCACTAAGACCCAAAAACTTGGACCTTTTATAATGTGTTGATGGATATCTTCAGTTCATCTTCATGAATACTCTCTGTTTTCGCATCTTAAGATTCATTATAAACAGAAAGACATCTACTGTCTTTCTCTCCTTTTTTCCTCACAGATGAATAATAAGAGGAGGAATCAAGTTGACATTCGGTATGATAAAAGGGCAGTCTTTGGAAATAGGGCTAACCACTTTCAGATATAAGTATGTTTTAGTGGATAAATAGCAGTATTTACATATAGTTAATTTATTGGCCACTTTCTAATATTTTTGGTAAAGGAAAGACGTGCATGACAAATTTATACACACACACACACACACAAATGTTATATATATATAATGCATTTATTATGGCATAATTTTTCAGGAATTACAGAAATTACAGGCTGATGTTCAGTGATTGTAGTCCATGGAAATCTTTTAAACCATTAAACTGCCATTTTCCTTCAAGCTTCTCAAATTGTCAACAGCTTTTTCTTGTCTAGGCTCTTCATAGTCCTTACATGGTACATTAGGAATAAATTCTGCAATAACCATTAACAACATCTCCTGTAATACTAAGCTTAAGGGCTTTTTTTTGGCATGTATATTCAGCTTGACCACTACCATTTCTCTCCTTTCGTTATCCCCTAAATTATTTGCCTTGTGTCAAAAGAACAGTTTGTACTGTGAAAGCAACTTTATCTTTACCTCATTTCTGTCACAGAAATGATAAAAAGGTACTTCCCTCTTCATTGAAAGGATACTGATGCATTGATCCAGCTATATGCAATGTAGTTTTAAGCCCAGGGAATTTTCTTTGTTAAAGAATAACTATCACCCTACTACTCAAATACTGGTGATTGAATTTTTTTTTCCTTTCATTTAATTGTGTCCGGTTCTCAAAGACTTCCTTAACAAGTCCCTGAAGAGTTTTCTTGGGAAGATTTTTCAGAAGTCATTTGCCATTGTCACCTTCCTAGGGCTGAGAGAAAGTGGCTGGCCTAAACTCAACCAATAGGCTTTGGGTCCAAGGCAGGATTAGTACTCCCACTATCCCGGTTTCTAACCTGATGTCTTAACCACTACACCAAACTGACTCAATTGAAAATAAAGATGACCAAATTAGGAGGTATTCCTTCTCTGACGGTCTTGAACTCTACTGTATCTGTATTAACTTTCTACTTGCTGATGTGCAAGGCAGACATACCAATGGAGGAGGTTGGTTCAAACAAGGCAAATGCTTCTATGAATAAGTACATCCTATTTTTCTGGGAAGTGCTTTTGAAGTCTCTCACTGATTAAAAGATAATTTATGTCCTACTCTCTGGAGAAGCTTCTATTTCTGTGCACATATTTTACACTGTGTTTTTCTTACTATGTATAAGGATATATCATTTATCTATGAGGAGAGTGGGTAATGTTGTTTGAATGAATCCATTTTTAAAAACTCTTAATTTACATTATGGCTTTTTTTTAAAAAAAAAGTTATCCTGTTCTAGCTATGATGTGTGTAGGTAGTCTTTTGAGTTATATACAATCATTCATTCAGCAATCATTCAAAGGTATGTGGTGCTGAATGAATGTTACTCCCTAAAACTGGTCATTGCAGTGCCCCCTGCAGTCATGTGATCAAAATTCAGGAATATGGCAGCCTACCATCTTAAAACCACAGGGATACTTCAATTGTCGCTTTTCTCTGCCCTTTTAGCCACCCTGCACAATCGTATACCGTGGCATCAGTACTGGGGCTGAAGTTCACAGCCTAGCCAGCTGTCACTATCCCTAGGCCTGCACCTCAACCCCTGAGCAATGGCCACCAAGGAGTGCTGCCTTGTTTCCTCACTGGGCCAGCTAGTCTGGAAAGTCACTATGATCACCCTGCTGACTTTGCCAGCCTACACTCTATACTGGTCCTGTCAGAGAGTTCCCTGTGCTCCTCTCACACTGCCAGGGCTGATTGGGTGAGTGTAGTGCAAGATGGCAAAGCTGACGGAATTCAAGGTGACCAAAAAGCTAGAGATAAGAAGGTACCCTTACTCTTACCTTCCTGAGACTTTGGAGTGGAAGGAATTAAGCTGGAAGTGGCCTGGCTTGGGATGGGTCCTTATCTAATGACTAGTGGAATTTGGTTAACCCCAGTGACAAAGAGTGCTGGGATTGCTGTTGGCTAAGGATGTAGCAATTTGATGTTGCACATTATGACCACATCACTTAGTAAAGGAAATTCCAGTCCCAATTGCCACCACAACTTGAGGACTGTCTGTATTTGGCATGTTTCTTAATTGGAAGTTTTTAAGTAAAAATATTTTTCATATCTTGGGAGAAAATACATTAATTTCATTTAGTGCTTTTGTCTATAAAAGACACTTAGTTTTCACATATCAAAAATACATTATAATGCCTCTATTCAAGAAATAATTTTTAATATGCCAAATGGGGATAGATGTAGATGTTCAGCATAATCCTGAAATACAAAACCACATTTGGGGAGATAGAGAGTTCTAACATTCACCCACACTTTTTGAAGATTGTGTTACTATATTTGGTTTTCCAACCAGACTGCTGCAATCTCAAAGGTGAGTGAAATACCTTTTCTCAAAGGTGAATGAAACACTAAGGAAGTAAACGTATTGCTGCTGCTTTGGATATTTCATAAAAACTGAATTAGCCATGTATGGCTATTTCACACTAAACGCATAAAACTCCCAAAGGGCAGTCAGGCTACAAGAATGCTACCCATACATGGCTTGAAGGAAACTGAGGTTTTATTTATTTTCTTTTTAGATTACTAAATACCCCAAATGATGTAATAGAGGCTATCAACAGATATGCTAATAACATGATCTTGAGATGATTAAATATTTTCTGCATAGTTGCAAGGCTAGATATGTCAAGGATAGTGGTCAGCTGCTGAACCAGATTTTCAGAGTAGTCTGGACGCATTTAGTACATGACTTGGTACATGACTTCCTGCAGGATATGTTTCATTCTGTATGTTGTCTCTGCTGCTGTCATGTCCATTTAATCCTAGGTGAAAACATGCTGCTTTGTTTAATAATATGGCTCTTCTCCATAGCTCTGAGCATAGTTGGAATTCTTCGGCTGTAATTCAAATTCAGCAGGCAAGCAATCCTCTCAAATCTAATATTTATTGTCTAACCCAAGCATCAGATTTTTAGTAGGTCTGCAGTCATTATATTTGTACTTCCCTCACTTATTTTTCAGTAGTTTGTTTTTCCCAGAATCAAGTTAACAAAAGCTGTTCTGTAAGTTTTTAGCATAATTTAGCATGAGCTGGAGAAATTCTTTAAAGTTTATGATATGATTAGCATTGTTCCTTCAGTTTTCAGATTGGGAATGCATCATAGTATCAACAGTATTCTGATGTGAAGTGGATCAAATCACAACTGCTTATCTATTAATAACTACCCAGCAGCTTTCAAGGTTGGAAATGAAGATCTCAGTTGAATACACCCAGACCTAACACCCAGTTGAGTACACCCAGACCCTTATATTTTCAAAGGATTTATAAATTTGTTTTCCAAATGTACCCAACGGGGAAAGTAATTATAACGCACTTCCAGAAAAATAAAACTGTTGGAATAAAGATCCAATGAGATAATTGGAAAACGTGGTAGATTAGAAGCATGTTCTAGGGGCCTTAGCTACTATAAATGTATGTATAAAATATATATTACTAGTAATCTTTCCTCAAAGGCTTGATGGGAAATTTAAACACATGTCCTGAAGTTGTGTCTGTCTGTCAGTCTGCCTATCTGTCTGTTTATATAAATAAACTTATTATTTTTCCAAATAACTCAAGGTGGTGAAAATATCCAACACATTCTTCCTTCAATTCTTTTGTAATAAGTCTACCACAAAGGAAAATCTCAAGTAGCAACCCGATGAACAAATGATGGGGGAAAACAAATCAGACTTTTCAGTGTCCAGAAATTAATTTGATAAGTTGAAGAAAAAAAAATGTAGCATTAATTTATTTTTGAGGAACAGATTGGCTGAATTACCATTTTTCTTTCTGCAATGAAAAAAACAGAATGGCCGAAGAGGCCAAAAAAAAAAAAAAGGCCTTGGGGATGGTTTTCAAATGTTAGTGTCATTAAAAATTACAGCCCTCTTTTTAGTATTTGTTCTACAAATCATAAATATTAAAAAAAAATCATAAAATCATATTGAATTCCTGGTATGTGATGTATACATTTTTGTTTTCTAATTATATGGATAGATTTATGGAAAGAGGAAAGAGAAGAAAATTGCTTGTGAATGTATAACTGCTTCTCTTCTCCCTTTTTATTTTCCTTATGTTCCAATACCTGGATTTGCCTCAAGGTGGGTCTGGGGGAGATAAGCCATGGCTTGTTAAAATACCAAAGCAGGCTGGCAAAATAAACTCCTGTTGAGAACTGAAAACGGGTCACTTTTAAATCCACAGCTTTTTTTTTTAATGCAGCTTTTCTTTATAACCTCATATGAGATGAAGCTTGCAAGAACTGAATAACCCATTTCAGCCCCTACTTTGTAATGGTTCCATTGGCAAAAGTAGAACATTTCTGAACATTTTCCGTAACTAGCTAAGAGACTTTCTATTTTTGCTTTTGGATTTTTTTTCCTCAACTTTTTCTTGTAGAACTTTTCTAGCTCAAAATTATTCCTAGGTCTCCTTGCATGTTTTACATGTAGAAATCTTTCTATAGCTCAGCCAGCAATGCTTAGCCAGCAATGACACAAACTCCACTTCTTATGTTTTTACATGGGATATCTGTGCACATATAAAAAGGGTAGTGTTAATGTTGCAATGCCTACTTTGTCACTTGCTCCCTTTTGCTCTTTTGTGTGGATCCCCATCTCCCCACAGATTGTCAATAACAGTCAGTCTGGGATTGTAAAGGTGTTTCAAAACTTTTATTTTTCTCTCCTGTAAGTATTTCATAATTGATTTGGAAGTTGGGTTATAACTACAAATATAAGAACCCAAGGAATTTAAATTTTTAAGAAAATTTATTAATCAGCTACTCTTGTTTTTGAATAGCAAGTCTTATTCCAAAATCCTCATTTGCTATAAAAATGTTGAAACTTGACCTAGAAATTATCTTGGCTTTCTTAAAAAGTACACACGAATTGCTCTGTTTTGAAGGCAAGGTACTTCCAAACATGGTTATGGAATTATTTCTTTTTTTATATACAGCATCTATATAGTGTCATTTCTAATGTGACTTCTATATTTTTTCACAGAAAATCTGTTTAACTATTTATTTATTAGATTTATAAGACTGCCCAACTCAGTGTGACTGTGGGTGGCATATATCAACAAGAAATAATAAATCAAGGAAAAACCCAATTAACATAAAACTTAGAATAAATATAAAATATAAAATGCTAGCCAAGCACAACAATAAAAACAACCAAAAAGGAATTATGTTCAATTGGACCCAAATGCCTGGAGAAGAAGCCTGGTTATAACAACCCTTTCCCAAAGGTGAGCAAAGTTGGAGGCTATCCTACATCGAGGGTGGAAGGAAGCCACTGCTAAGAAGGTGGTTCAGGTCCCGTAAAGTGGTAGAGTTTAACAGAGAAAATCTGGAACATGTCCTATTTGGCAAGCAGAAGTTGGAGAGGTTGGTTCCAAAAGTAACTCGGTCCTTTCCATGTAGAGTTTTAAAGATGATAGCTGGCACCTTAAATCACACCCAGAAGCCTGTGGGAGCCAATGTAGCTTACGGTGTAGTGGTATACATGGGTATAATTGTGGATATAACGACCTGAGCAGCTGCATTTTGAACCAACTGAAACTTCTTGATGTTCTTCACAGGCAATACATTGCAGTAGTTTGAATTAATAGTTTGAATTAGGTTACTAAGGGGTGCATGACCATGAGCAGAATCCAGGAATGGTCACAACTGGCACATGAGGCTGTTGGGCAAAATTCCCCTGGCCACAGCTGCCATTTTCATTTTGAGCAGGAGCTGTGAATCCAGGAGAATTGCCTAAGTCTGAACAAGGCACTGCTATCTCATCCTGGGCCAAAGATTGACACTCCAACTCCCAGATGTAGAAGATCTAAAACCCATTACTATGCGGTCTTGGCAGGACTGAGCCACAACTTGTTCTTCCCCATCCAGTTCCTCATAATCTCTGGATACTAGGATAGAATGTTAACCTCACTCAACCGGCTGGGAATAGAGATGTACAACTGGGTATCATCAATGTTTTAATGATATCTTGTACCCACAAATAACCACACCTAATAGCTTCATGTAGCTATTTAAAAAGAGGACAGCACTGACCTCTGGTTGAACTGCTCCTTTCCCATCAACACTGATTGTAACTGACCATAGCAGAAGGGGAAGAACCACTGCAAAATGGTGCGTCACATTCTCAGGCCCCCAGAAGGATACCATGGTTGATGGTATCAAAAGCTGCTGAGAGATCAAATAGTACCAGTATGGATTCACCATCCCTACTCCAGCTTACTACAGGTCATCAGTAAGTGCAGTCGAAGTCATATGAATACTAGATCACAGTCTTCATTCTGTTTCCTTCCTGGAAGAACCTATTTTCCACTCATAAAAAAAAATTTGCTCATGTAAAAGATCTGCTAGGTGATAGCAGCCCCAAAATAAACATAAAATGGAATGAAATAAACTGAACTAGAGCAGTAGAGCCAAATTAAACATTTTGTTGCATTTAACACCTCTGTTTGTTTCTTACAAAGCCTCTGGATAGTATAAATTATAAGGATTAAGGGGCATAGGAAAATCTTTTTTTTTTTTGTACTTTCTGCTCCCTGCTACTTTCAAGATGAAAATATCCTTGAGACAGACAGTATCCATGCTTCCATCGTATGTGGGTAATTATCACTTTGTATAGTGATGTATCACTGATATATATTTATCTTGCTGTTCTGTTTAATCACACTATTCTGTTTTAATCACATTGATTCCCCATGCTACAGAAATATTATTTAAAGAGAAAAAGTAAAAAAGAGGAAACAAAAATGCAGTTATGTGTTTATCATCATGTCTATTTTAGCTTGTCATATGATGTATCATAAATAAACGTAGTGAATTAGCATTTTGGAGGGTTGGAATTTTCCATTGTTAAACAATCTTTAAAATCAAGATTAATTACTCGTTAAGGACGGTCACTCATGCTCTCATCACTTCCCGCCTGGACTACTGCAATGCTTTCTGCATGGGGCTCCCCTTGGGGAGCACCCAGATGCTCCAACTGGTCCAGAATGCGGCCATGCGGGTCGTTATGGGAGTGACGTGGCGCTCCCATGTGGCTCCCCTCCTGCGTGAGCTGCACTGGCTCCTGGTGGTCTTCCGGGTGCGCTTCAAGATTCTGGTTATCACCTTTAGAGCGCTCCATGGCATAGGACCAGAGTATTTATGAGACTGTCCTCTGCCATCAATAACCTCTCACCGACCAGTACACTCCCATAGAGAGGGGCTTCTCAGGGTGCCATCGGTCAAACAGTGTCGACTGGTGGTCCCCAGGGGGAGAGCCTTCTCTGTGGGGGCACCTACGATCTGGAACGAGCTCCCACTGGAGATACGTAGGATCCCGGATCTGCGCACTTTCTGCCGTGCCCTTAAAACATTCTTATTCCAACAGGTGGGCCTGGCCTAATTTTACCTTTTTAAATTGTTTTAAATCTGTCCTAAATTGGGCGTTTTAAATTATTGGGCCAAAACATTTATTGTATTCTAAATGTCTTTTAACATTTGTATTATATGCATTTCATCTTGGCTGTTCACCGCCCTGAGTCCTTCGGGAATAGGGCGATATATAAATTTAATAAAATAAAGTAAATAATAAATAAAATAGCTTTTTTTTTAAAAAAATGTAATGGCTATAGAACAATTGTAATTATTTTACTAAATGTACAGAATTAAAGCAACAACATTTTACAGGTAAATCAGCCTATTAGTGGACCTTGAAGCAAAATGTGGAAATGCAGTGTATTATGAAATTAAAACTTTTTACGTATTTGTGAGAAGAGAATTTGTCATCCCCTTTATTTAGCAACTCCACTGAGTTCATAAACATACAAATAAGTAAGTGCATATATTTTATTGGGCAAAAAATAAGTGCTTTAGCTGCCATCCATTTTAGCCCCAGCTGCTTTTAAAGAAAGTAAAAAATTCATTCTTTGAGAAATTCATTATTTTCCAGATGTTGTTGAATTTCATCTTTGTCTGTTAAAATTAAACCATGATGGATTTTATGATTTAACAGACAGCTAAATGGAATATTTTACAAATTTGAAACCTTGCTGAAACTACTTTGATGCATACAAATGCAATCCTGCTCAGTCTATTTGGACATTCTATTGGATTCAGTATAACCTCCAGATTATATCTGAATACAACAATTTTGCACTACTAAATTTTAATAATCCTTAGAAAAAGGAGAATCCAATGCGCATTATTTTCAGGAAAATTTCTAGTAAATTTTCTAGTAAAATTTATTAGTAAATTTTCTAGTAAAATTTATTAGTAAATTTACTAGTAAAAAATTGAGTAAAATCTGAACTTCTAGCTCATCTTTCACCAATTTTTTTTCACATACAGAAAGGAAAGCCATTAGACCTGAGAATAACCTTTGGTGTAGAATTCCACTCCAATGGCTTTGTGGCTATACTCATAGTTTTCTTGACAATGTATGTCATGCCTTTCTCCAGGATGATTTTTCCAGTATAGCTCAGAGTGCTAACATTACTTGGTGATCTCCTATTCTAATTAATATTTGGACAGGAGATTACCAAATAAAGTTAGGACTCTGGGCCAAGTATTATTATTATTATTATTATTTTTGGTTTTTAAAAAATTGAGACTAGTTGAGATCAACTAGGTGCTTCCACCTAGTGGGACAAGAAGTGTATATACACAGAGATTGAATGAATCTACAGTAATGGACTTTTAAAAACCTAAATTTTAAAGATAAAGTTTGCTGCTGTTGGACTTACTCCCTTCCTTCTTCCTTTCCTAATAGGAAATCTGAGGGTAACTGATGTCAACTTGTGTGATTTTATAATCAAATAGTGATTTAAATCCCTCGATTTGCTGTTTTACTAGTTTCACAGATAACTGACATTCTTGCTTAATTTCTTATTGTTCTTTATATGACAGATAAATATATGCTTATTTTATTTTGATTTTAAGTAGATTTCATTCTTTTGCCATAGCTTAAACAAAATTCTAGCACTGCAGTTATCATTTAAGTTTCATATTCAGGTTAAGAAGTAAAATGTCATATTTCAATTATAATGGAGAATTGTTTAAATTATCAGTGTAGTTGGTAAATGCAAGCATGCCTTTAAACTGTTATAACGCAGTTCAGTTAGAATGTGTGCTTTCTTCAGGAAATGCATCAATTAGATCAAGATTTCTCAAACTGTGAGTTGCCTCCCTTGGGAAGGCGTAGCCAGAGCCAGATGACGTATGAAAAACTTTTTAAGTTGCATATTGTTATAATAAATCCCTTTTTTAAAATTGATTGATTGATTGATTGATTGAATTTGTATACTGCCCTTCTCCCCCAAGGGACTCAGGGCGGTGGACAGCCGAAATTAAAATACATACAGTATAAAAGTTAAGATTCAAACTTTCCTCCAAATTTGACTGTTGTTCATTTGTATTTATTTTATGTTTGAATTTTTAGGGGAAGTGTGTACATTAAAATTACACTGAAGGGAGATGTGATGGCAAAAAGTTTAGGAAGCCTGAATTAGATAGCGAAAATGAAATAAAGTATTGTTCAGTTAAAATATAAACTTTACATAGAACTTTAGAATGTATATTTTCTTCAGGAAAATTCAGGCAAAATATAAGTGTAACATTGAACAGTGGAAACATATTTTTAAATTTTCTACTAGGCTGGCTGGCCTTTCTCCTCCACAGTCACATGATTGAATTTGTGGCTTTTGATAGGACGGAACATTTATAATAAATATATTCTGCTTGGGCAAGTTCAAATTAACAAAAGTAGAAATAAATCATGTCAATATAAAATGTTAAATATTAAATAGAATCATTTTTTGAACTTATTTTCTCATTTATTTCAGGATGCAATAGAAGCAGTATTTAGAAAATTGTAAAATCATGTATTGTTCACCTTCAGTGCTGGCATATTTTTCCTTTGTTGAAAAGAATATATTTAAAACCTCCTCTGTTCCCCTCCCTTGTTCTTAGGTAAACATCTTTGACCACGATGAGTTGGAGTTTCTTGACTCGCCTGCTTGAGGAGATCCACAATCATTCCACATTTGTGGGGAAGATCTGGCTGACTGTGCTGATTGTATTCCGCATTGTTCTCACTGCTGTGGGAGGGGAATCCATCTATTATGATGAACAAAGCAAATTTGTTTGCAATACAGAACAGCCAGGTTGTGAAAATGTGTGCTATGATGCTTTTGCCCCCCTCTCTCATGTGAGGTTTTGGGTATTTCAAATCATCCTAGTCTCTACTCCCTCAGTAATGTATTTAGGCTATGCTGCTCACAAAATAGCTCGGATAGTAGAACATGGCGGAATGGAACGGAAGTTAAGAAGCAAACCTCTTCTAATGCGTTGGAAACAACACCGAGGTTTAGAAGAAGCAGAAGACGATAATGAGGAAGATCCAATGATGTATCCAGAGATTGAAGTAGAGAGTGAACGAGAGAACAAGCAAAATCCATCCGTCGCAAAAATAAAGCATGATGGTAGGAGGCGAATCCGAGAAGATGGGCTTATGAAGATTTACATCTTTCAACTTCTGAGTAGGACTATATTTGAAATTGGCTTCCTGATAGGCCAGTACTTACTCTACGGATTTGAAGTCAGTCCAACGTTCCTTTGTAGCAAAAATCCATGTCCCCATACTATTGACTGTTTCATTTCAAGACCCACAGAAAAAACCATATTCCTGCTCATCATGTATGGTGTGAGTGGTCTGTGTTTACTTCTGAACATTTGGGAAATGCTTCACTTGGGATTTGGCACCATTCGGGACACCTTGAATAACAAGCGGAAAGAGCTAGAAGATTCAGGAACCTATCATTATCCTTTTATGTGGAATACCCCATCAGCTCCTCCAGGGTACAATATTGCCATGAAACCTGACCAGATACAGTACACAGAGTTGTCTAATGCCAAAATAGCACATAAGCAAAATAAAGCCAATATTGCCCAAGAACAACAATATGGCAGCAATGAGGAGAACATTCCCACTGAACTGGAGAATATCCAGCGAGAAATCAAAGTAGCTCAGGAACGCTTAGATCTTGCCATCCATGCATATAATAATCAGAATAATCCATCCTGTTCCAAGGAGAAGAAGCCCAGAGGCAGCTCAAACAAAAGCAGTGGCAGTAGTAAATCAGGGGATGGGAAAACTTCTGTTTGGATTTGATGCTGTTCACTTGACAGGGAATGCTACCGTTTTCTTGTAGCATATTATATCTAGCAAATTGGGTGTGAAATAATTTCCAGTAAAAAATAATTGGCCTTGCTAAAGTTCAGAGATATTTCGTGCTGCTAAATGGTACTGTGCAAAAGAACAGAAGAGAAAAGTAGTTATGCTCACAAACCTGTATTCATGTATTCTTCCAGATCTGCAGAAGTCCCAGGGATTTTTTTAATTATTTTTGTTAAAACAGTTTACACTGTATGTACAGTATTATGGTACCTTTTATTATGCACATTTTTGTATTTGTACATTGGATATCTCAGTTATACATTTTATATTAAAAGGAATCAAATAGGAATTTTCAACATTTTTCTAAAGCATTTTTCTCCTCGCATTTCATTGAGATGGTGTGATTTACTTTGAATTTCATAGAATTATGGAACAGATAATTCTGGATGACTGTCATGCCCTTTCCACATTCTTGTCCCAGCCAAATAAATTAAATACTAGGTTAGTGAAGTATATTTTCAGATGTAGTCAGATATTTTTTTCCTGTAGTGAATATCCTTGAATATGAGTGGGCCAAAAGAAAAAAGAATTTCAGATTGGCTTCGAGTACATAACCTTGCATTCAGTTTATGAATCTTCTGAGAAAAAAGTGCCTGGAATTGACAATGTTTTCTGAATTAAAAAAAGTAAGAATTCAACCACTGTGAAAATAAAACTTCATATACCTGATAGTTAATTTAAAACATATATTTGATATTGCAAAGTAGGGAAAGCAATTGGGTATACTCTAGATAATTTATACTGCAGCCCCCATATTACTGACTTACATTGGTTGGAATTTTAGTCCAAAAATCTAGATTGCCTATCCCCGCTTTAGGGATGACTTTATCATTTTTTTAAAAATTAGATTTATATGCCGCCCTTCTCTGGAGACTCAGGGCAGCTTACAATGCGTTAAGCAATAGCCTTCATACTTTTATATATTTTATACAAAGTCAGCTTATTGCCACCACAAACTGGGTCCTCAATTTACCTACCTTAGAAAGGATGGAAGGCTGAGTAGACCTTGAGCCTCAAACCTTGCAATAATTGCAGACAGCTGGGTCTTAATAACAGGCTATTAGCCTGTTGAGCTATCTGAGGTTTGCAAGATCAATTCTTGATCTTGCAAACAATTTAAAGTTTAGAAAAAAGTTAGACAAGTTAAATTATTGTTGAGACAAAGAAAGGCCTGCTTTCTTGAAATTTGAACCAGTATTCAAATGGTGGGGGGAAAAATCTCCTTGATTTAAGGGAAATATAAACAGAATTAAAAATACTTGCCTTTGTTTTGAAGTGGGAAATGTTACTTTAAAGGCATGTGATGTACAATATAGTTCTTCAGGACATTTTTTATTGTGAGGAGTGAGGGATTGGGAATTTGAAGTGATGGAAAAATTTGTACTTCAACAAATCTATTTATTTTAGCAGTGTCCAAGGTCAGTCTTCCTCCTTGGTCTTTTAAATTCCTATCCTGTTATTAATGTATTGCTTGCAAAAAGCAGCAGGAAGCTACTTGGGAGCATATATTCTAGTCTTGTGAAACTGCAGGCTGTTCTAATTAAATACATAGATCCTTTGAAGGAGTTTCAGCTCCATATAGCAAACTGGAAATCTTACTTCTTTCCTAATAAGAAGACAAAACAACTAGTTTTTGGAGTTTGCCCATTATTTGGTTCATAGATTCAATGTATTTGAATTGCTGTGGTTTTATCTATTATGGTGCTGAGCTGACAACATTTGCACAATTTGGTAAGTAATACAGTTTGGATTTAATGCAATACATACTCATTAGAAAATGGCTTTGTGTATTTTACTTCATTCAAGATACAGTAAAGTCTGAATTAAAAGCAATGGGTAAGAATGACACTATCCAAAATGCTTGTCATTTTTCCTACTGCTGTGATACTATCACTGAATAAACTGGATTTGCAGAACCTATCAGAAATCTAATAGCTAGTTAAGTGGAAAATGGGATTGTGTCCAAATTTAGATACATTCAACCCATTTTTGGTAGCAAATTGAGCTGTTTGAAATAGATACTGGTTGGGGATATTTAACAAGCAGGATAGGCAATGTGAGGAAGGATGGGATATTCCAAAATTGGACAGAGGCATCTTTTTTGTGTGATGCTCAAATGCAGAATACATCTGCTGATATCCTGATACAGGATACAAATCAGGATATATCTGACTATTCCATCCACCACACACAAAGCCTGTTTCATTTAGCAGAATCCCATTTTTTTTGTGCAGTATTTTAAAGGACCTAGATACAAATGCATACCAATGTGCTGCTCTGCCTAAAACTTGAAAAATTGAATTGAGAAATGTGGGTTTTGAATAAGAACAGTCATGCTTCTATTGAATAATCTATATCCCAAAAATTATTTAAGGAAATGTTGTTTTAAGATTATTTCAGTGTTGGTATTTAGCAGAGGTTATTCTAATTAAACGATGTAAATTTCTCCCAAGCTACTTTTCTTATCACTTCAAATTCGGGGGCTAGGTGCATGTTTAATTTTTGTTTTACTGAAAAAAAATCAACTAAGATTTAATATTCAGCTTGTGTTTATAATTATAGAATGCAATATTTATTGCCTTTGGTGACATCTTATTGGCAAGGGCAGAAAGGACAGAGAAAACTAAGTGTTTGTTTACATTGATTAATGTTTATTAGATTTGTAGAACTGATCCATTCTCCTCCCTGGACTCTGGCAAGAAGCTGCACTGATGTGAAACTATTTTGTACTTTGAGAAGTTTTGACATTTTCACTTTTTATTTAATTCTAAAAATTTATAGATTACCTTTCTCGAAGCAAGCCTCCGTTTACAACATATGAATCAGAAATGGAAAATCTGTGTTTACAATAATCCCAATGCTTATAAAGAGAAAGCTAGATAAACTGGGACTTCCCTAAAACAGTACTCCCATAATCCTCATCATTAATCAGGCTGAATGTAAGATAGGATTTGTAATCCAATACATTTGGAGAGCATCTGATTCTGTTTGTTTTGTAGAATTTCAACATCATTTTTAAAAAAATGCTTGCTGTCTTTTCTCTTTAAATGCACAAGACTGAATGTAAAAATAGTGAATAGTTGGGCCAATACTTTGAAAACATCTGGCTTCTTCTAGAAGTAGCGTAATAACTAGTTTCCCTAAAAGAGAATCTTTGATGGATGAGTAGGCTTATAAAAAGGTGTTTTAAACATGTAGCCTTGATTTACCATTTTAGGACCCCCTGCACCAGAAAAATACTGTATCAAATTTTGCAATTTTTAACAAAATATAGTTTGGATGCAGGATGTAGAAATACTGTGCATTTATGAATGCCAGCAGGAAATATTCAGCTTTTCAAGGACAATTTAAATACAAAACTACATTCAGCAAGAAGCTGAAAAAATTTAGTAAGTACTGATAAATATTTTCTGGAGCCTTTATTTATCTGCTGAATTGAATTTAATCAAGTAACAAAGTTAATAGTCAAATGTTTGGATGGTGCTATAAAAGGAAAGGAGAGAAATTAGTTCATGCGTTTTATTCTGAAGTTCGTCGTGAATGAAATGCAGCCTATGTTGGATACAAGAAGTCTATTTCACCCATAATTTCATATGTATGCATGTTTCTTCTTGTACTGAAACATGTGTGGCATACATACAGGGTTTTGGGACATGAAAGATCATGTGTGTAATAGTAGCTGTTTCCATGACTGCAGATCCCAATATTGCCTTTCAAATGTAGATGTTACTTCTCCCTTTTTTGCTCGGATAAAATATCACCTGATAAAGAGAACTTTAATTATTTCAGATCCTTTTTAGACAAGCAAAGTGGGTGGATTGAGTCACATGCCAGTTCACCCCCTACCCCCAATGTCCAAATAATATCAAGGTTTTCATGCTTTTGGAAAGCGTTTTAGCTTTAGATAAGTAGCTTTGAAGATGAAGCAATGGGAAAATGTTTTCCCATTACCGTGTTTCCCCGAAAATAAGACCGTTTTATATTCTTTTGAGCCCTGAAATAAGCGCTTGTCCTTATTGCCATGCGCTCAAAAGCCCAATTGGGCTTATTATCAGGGGATGTCTTATTTTGGAGGAAATAATACTGTTTTCAGACATCAGCCTCAGGTAGAATAAGTGTTAGGAAGTAACAACCCACATGGCTATTAGGTTTTCTTTTATTTAGTTCACTTCTTAACAAACTCCCCAAAGTCTAATAATGCATTCTATAAATGAAAATTACAATATAATATTTGTGTCTTCAGATTATTGGAATGGCTGCAACAATAGATCCAATGCGTTTTGACCCTATTGATGATCAAATATACAATCTCCTTTGATGTACTTTTAGGATATACTACTTTTGCATTGTTGCAATCTGCCCTTTGCACTCCAAGGGGGAGGGGGGGTCAACATTTTGCAGGATACCTATCCCTATAAGGAAAGACAAAACCTAGATCCCAAAAGATACTGTGTAAAAAGAAAGACTGAATTCTTTCTCCAGCTCCCAAATCAAGTGAAAAACCAAAATACTTAAAAACTTTCCATTAACTTAATCCATGAGTGAGAAACGATGTGAAAACCCTCTCATGTAAGTTTTTGTAAATTTGTTAACTAGTAGAATTAATTAAGAATACAAAATTGCAACATTACTTTGATAAAATTTTATTTGATTTTTTCATACAACCATACAATCAAGGTCAGGTAACAGAACACACCTGCCACTTGTAAGCTGAAGATCTCCTATTTTTAAAAAAGGGGGGGGGAGCAGCATCAATGTGCTCATTCTGCATGGGGGAAATCACAGGACAGAACACACTGAGATCATAAAAGACCACTGAGATAATAAAAGACAACCATCTTCCCTACCAACTGCTCAGGTGCCAAAATCCATGCATCATCTGAAACAACAAATGCCAATTACTTGTCTCAGAAGCAAGCTTGCATCTCCTTGCAGAAGTGCTAAGCCTGTCTAAAAAAAAGGGGGGGGGGGAGCGATGTATAAACAGTCAGATCTTAAGAAGAAATTGCTATTATACCTCATGAAAGGGTGGGTTGGGCAGCCCTTCTTTAAAGAAAAATGACACAGACACTTGCAGTGGTTCATTTGGACAATTAGTATTTCTGTATTTTGCAAACACTATCAGAAAAAGTCACTTTTGCTCATCAAAAATCAGGTGATGCCATCCAGAGCAATACACTAGGCCAAGCAGGAAGAAGATAGGGTGAGTTGGGACAAGGCTGGAAGGGGCAATGTGGCAAAATCATCTGCCAATCTTAACAATTTTTTTTCTCTTTTGGAAAGTGCATTGAAACTTCCTTCTCTTTCAAGGTTAAGGAATGACTGAGGCAAAGAAAATCATTGCGGCCATGAAACCTTCAGAGCAGAAGCTCAGGATGGCAGCTTTTTCAGATTCCAGGTTATAGCCCTCATAACTTTGGACAGGGCAGTGAATCATGGATGGAAAGGGGAAAAAAAGAAATGTAGAAGTAAAGGGGTTGACTTAATATAAGTGAAGATGGCCTATTTGGCCCATAGTGATGACAAGGTAGAATAGAAGGCATCCTTTAGAATCTGAATAGCAATTTGGCAAAAGTGGCCCTAGTTTATTCACCTTATACCACTCTTCCTGAAACAGCTCACTCTAACTCAAGGCCTCAAGCAAATCCACCCAAAAAGGCACTTCAGAGCAGGACATGGGCTTCAATAGAATGTGGGGAGATGACGCCAGTGTCCCAACGGAGAGGCTTCTTTCTGTAGCAATGTAACCCAAATAGGGAACAATGGAAGCCAGAAGGACAGCAGTGGCGCCTGTCATGACAGCAGGTTCCCTATGAAATAGAAGGAGTAATGAAGGACAACAATCCTTAACAAAGAAACGAGAAAATTGCTCAAAATCTTTGCATGATTCTCAATAAATCTACAAGTTGAGGAAGGATGACCTGGGAAAATATTTAATAATTAAAGACAGAAATAGCTTTAAATTATGAATCTACAATTTATGTGTAATGCAGGGGCTTACATTATATCACAGCAATAGTAGCAGGAGTGAAACGTAAAATTTGCTACTACCGGTTCTGTGGGCATGGCTTGGTGGGGTGGTGGTGGTGGTAATGTGACTGGGTGGGCGTGGCCAACTTTTTTTTTTTAACTTTTCAAAGCATTTTTTCTAATGCTTTGAAAAGCCTCTACCGATCAGGCAACTCGGCTGGGATCGTCAGAGAGGCTTTTAAAAAAATACCTCTCGGCCGATCAGGCAATTCAGTTGGGATCATCAGAGACTTTTCAAAGCAGGTTTTTACCACCTCTTCAGCCAAGAGGTTGCAGAAAAAAATGCTTTGAAAAGCCTCTGATGATCCCAGCTGAGGTGCATGATCATCAGAGGCTTTTTTACTTTTAAAAGCATTTTTTCGTCGGAAGAGGTGATAGAAGAAATGCTTTTAAAAGTAAAAAAAAAAGCCTCTGATGATCGTGCGGGTCACCTGGGCATTTGGGGGAGGGGCGCAGGGATTTTTGCTACCCGTTCTCCGAACCACCCGCCGCCATGGCTACCACATCGGGCAATCTGGTCCGAACCAGGAGCATTTCACCCATGAATAGTAGGTTCTTCAGCTTCTGAAGAATTGTAGTTTCTTTTTTAGTAGTCTTTAGTAGTCTTACCAAACTTAAAAATGTGCACATTTTGAAAAGAAGTGCTGTACCCCTTGAATCTGAACATAATGATATAATCATACCTAATTTCACCTGCCTTATTGGTTTTATCAATGCATGTGAGAAAGTTCTGAGGAACTCAAAACTTTGCAAAGAAAATTTATGGTGGAATTTGAATCTTTATTCCTAGGTAAAACAGCCTTTGTTTTTTGTACAATGACAAAAACAATATTCTAGTAAAATACTGGTCGTCTTACTGTGCAGAGGAAGAACATACTATAAAATGCTTTACTGATTTGGAGAAACCTGTCCTGTCTACCCACCCACTCATGGCCTCCTTTGAACTATTCACAGTGACTGAATCTAAGTCTGGGCGGGGTATCAGCAACCTGTGGCTCCAGAGCTGCATGCGACTCTTTCATCCCCCTGCTGTGGCTCCCGGTTGGCTGAACCCATCACTGGCTGGTCCCGTCACTTGCCCTCCCCTGCCCTGAGAAGATAAGGGCAATGGCAGGGGATGGAGAACCACTCCATATTCCAGAGTGGGAGTGAAGTGCCCCTGTACTTGCCTCCTCTCATGGGTGCTTCTTCAGGCCCTTGGTGCTGCACGCACCTTGGTGGCTTGGGGAGACATGCGACTTGCTTTCCGTTCTGAGACACTGGCCCTGCCCGGCTGCGGCTGATGCCGCTACTCTCCCCACCTCCATAGCCTGCCCGCTGCTCTCCCAGCAGAGTTAAATTTAGCATGTTTCACAACGGAGGAGACGGCATCCCCTCCTCCTGGAGCCCATTGCGACGCAGAACATCGGCTGCAGCCAGGCCGGGCCAGTGTCTCGGGGTGGACAGGTTCTCAGGGCAGGCAAAGAGTGACTGGGAGGGGAGAGTGAGGGGCCAGCCAGTGGTGGGTTCAGCCGAGGAAGCCACAGCAATGGGATGAAGGAGCTTAATTTATCTGGGAACCTGAAATGAGTCTTGATTCAAATCATATGGTAAAAAGCAACCAAAGAAGAAGAAAGAATAACATCAGCAAAAAAACAACACCCAATCCTCGCCTGTTTTTGGAAATGGTTCAAGCGGGAACACACACACACCACAAACATCAGAGAGAGAGAGAAAGAGAGAGATGAGAGGGAGAGATGACAGAAAGAAATAGAAAAAGATAGAGAAAGACCGTGTGTGTATGTGTGTGTGTGTGTGTGAGAGAGAGAGAGAGAGAGAGAGAGAGATTTGCTTCCCCACAGAAAACATTGGGAGTCAAAAAACCTGGGTAGGCGTGGCGGAGGGTGTCATATGACTGGGCAGAAGTGAGTAATGTTGAGTTGGCCACGCCCACCCAGGTTTTGTGGCTCCTGCTGTTTTCTGTGGGAAACTGGTCCAAATGGCTCTTTGCGTGTTTAAGGTTAGGGTATGAGCACTAACCTTTTCATATGGGCAGCAGGCCCAGCCACCGCTCCTGGCCTTGCAGCAGGTCTGGCCCACATGGCAGTAGTGCTGTTCACCACACAAGACATCCTGACTGGAGACAGCAGTTTGCGATGAAGTCAGCAGGCCCCCTGCAGCTTCAACAAGGTCTGGCCAGTGCCGTTTCTCACAAGACTGGGCTGCCACATTGCAGGTATAACCAGAAGGGCAGCAATGTTGGTGATCCTCACAGCAAACGGCCTGTAGAAAGCAAGAGAGGAGATACTTCTTGGTTTGAGATAGAAATACACCTTATGGTGGAACATTGTAAGAGAACTAAATAAAACTAATTTTATCATGGCTCTATTTTGCTTCAAAGAAATCTTTGTCCAAAGGACAGAAACACTCATTTATTCCTTCTTTTTCCTATTTCCTTGTTAAATTTAAAATGTCTGAATTAAGATATGAATTAGATAGAAAAAACCAGAACAACTGAAAGCTCTGAATGGCTCATAGATGACACTTCTCTCAAGGAGACTCTGTGAATCTCCAGATATAGTGCTTGTTCTGCTAATAAGGAAATCCTTAGCTTCGCCTCCAGGCTTAATTCACAACCATAACAGGATTGTGAAAGGGCACCTTTTGGACTGTAGGGGATTAAATTAATGGCAAGTATGGAAGTAAGTATGGCTACCATTTTGGCTTTCTTAGAAACTACCTCCCGCAATGTCCCTCTTCATGGACCCACCCTAGGCAGATGATGTGACTCTACTCTGCAGAAACCCAATTCCAATTGTGTAAACAACCTTTTGTTCTCTTTCTTGTCAAGACTCTGTTTCTTCCTTTGTTAGTTGTGGTAATGTCAAGATTCTTGCTGTTGTGGTAATGTAAAGATGCTGGCCTAGAACTTAGGAAATTTATGAGTTCTAAGCCTCCCTCAGGCATGAATGCTGATTGGATGACAGGGCCATCATTCTCTCTCAGCCTAACCCACCTCACAGGTTGTGGAGAAAACAAAAGGCAGGAGAATTCAGTATATTCAATGCCTTATTATGTATTTTAAAAAGTGGGATAACAACAACAGTTTGCCCTGATTGCTATGATTGTGTACGATTTTGTGGGTGCAGGCATGGTATCATTTCTACGCATAAGATGGCACCTGAACAGGAAAAAAGTGGGAAATTATGCTTGCACTCACACTGGGCAGCTGGCAACCATTTCAAGCACCAGAAAGGTTCTGGCAAGAGGTCTGCCCTTCCTTGCAGCTGGCACTGCCATTGCAGGCAATGCTATCCTTTTACAATATTTTGGCAAGCAGTTTGGGAGCCCAAGGCAGAGATTGTTTTGATTCTTCACAGCTGCCTGTGGCTGGATCGAAAATAGAGCCATTGGGGCAGCAATGCAAGTGGTCTGAGCTGCAGACCACCTGCAGGAAAGACAGAAAGTTGAAAAGAAAAAGCCAAGTTAAGCAGAATCCAAAAGTGCCATGAAAAGAGCTTGCAAGAGATTGCTCAGTAATACTGCACTTTTTTAAAAGGCTTATTTAAAGAAACAGCCAGAAAGGTGTTAGTCCTAATCTAGTGAATTGGCCTTGGTTTCAGATGCCACTCTCAACAAAGATTCAAAGTACCGTATAAGACGACTGGGCGTATAAGACGACCCTCCTCAGAGCCATTTAAGGCTCGTCAGAGCCTTATGGGCTAGTCTGCCTGGTTGAGACCCGGCGTATAAGACGACCCCCGACTTTTGAGAAGATTTTTGTGTGTTAGAAAGTAGTCTTATACGCAGGAAAATACAGTATTTAATGTAGACTTTACAAAAACATTTTCCTACGTTTTTAAACTGCTAAATATCTGCAAAAGAAAAAGGATAGATGTCATCCCCCAACATATGAATTTTTAATACTGTTGTTGCAATCAAATCCCATTTAGTGGCCGGAGGGAGAAATACCAATTATATTGTTTGAAGCTGACCCAACCCCTTTATCCATCAGCCTGCACTCTCAAAACAAGTGCACACTGGGAAGTCAGACTCCAGTTTCCTTTAGCATTTGGAAGAGACAGAAGCCAAGGACAAACCCACATTCCACATACGGAGCATTGCTGGTGAGATTTAGATTGTTATGTTCAGCAGAAACTCAATACTGTCGTTTTGTATTTGGTTCTCATTGTATGTCTTCCTATTTTCCTCTGTTTCACCATATCATGTGCTTTCAATAAAGCATCCAGATCTACGCACACGGTCTGTTTTATTGGAGGGTAAAGGGGTTTAGCCTGCATGTCGAGCTGCATACAGACTAAAGTATAGTGAGCACAGAACAACAGGGCATAAGGTTTGTGAAAGGAACAGCATCAATGTCTGCATTAGCAACTTTACTTCGTTTTCTTCTTGTTTTTAGAAGCTGAGATAAATTTAGAGAAGATTTATAATAGCTACCCTGATTCCTATCCAGCTGACTCTTCCAGCTTTCCCCAATTTAATGGATTTTGTACGTGATGGCCAATAAATCCCATCATTCCCAGTTAGCACAACACAACTCTTCTCAGATAAAGATGGGCATCTTTTATTTCTTGGCTACAGTTTTTGCACTCTGAAAAACTGCTTGGGAGACTTCTTCACTTTTTGCATTGCCCAGATGAGCTATGGAAAACAGACTGGTAATTGGTGGAGGGCAGTTGCTACTAAAGGCAGCAGCTTGGCTGCTGCAAGAAAGGGTGGTGTTATATTCTCCTGCCTTCCAGCAACCCTGCTAAAGTTCACTGGGAGAACCTACCAATGTGTGTGACCATCCAGGGCTGGAAAGACTGACCTCTGCCAGCATATATAGTAGTAGCATCAATCTTCCATATTTATCTTTTTAACTGATCATCACAAGACTCTGGTCTTGCATTAATCATGCCTTTTCACATCAAGGCTTCCTCGCCAAGCTTTCTGAAGCCTACTTACTTTTGGAAAAGGACAACAACCCCAGTTGCCAGAGGGCATTTTGCAGCAGGTCTCCTTATCTTTGCAGCTACTGGAGTTATCACATTTCACCACTGTCTCCTGCCTTGCCAGAATGGGAGTCACCAAGATCCCCTGGGAAGGGCCCCCACTTTGGATGCAGATACTGTGTTCTATATCACAGGTGTAACCATGAGGACAACAATGTGCTTGGTCTTTGCAACAAACTGCCTATGGAAAAGAAATAGCTATGGTGATCCAAAAAGCCAAACACCATTGTTGAAATTGTTCTATGAAAGAAAAATACTGCAGGTAGATCTCAACTGTTTACAGTTATGACAGCACTGAAAAAGTAACTTTATGGCTAGTCCTCACATTTACCACCTTTGCATCCCACAGTCACGTGATTGCTACTTGTGCATTGCACAACAGGCTTCTGACAAGCAGAGCCAATGGATAAGCTGGCAGTAAAAGTGCACATCACAAACATGCAGTGCCTTGCATAATGATCTGTGATGACCTGCTTAATGAACAGATGGTAACTAACACTGTATGCCTTTCAAGGTCACGTGATGTTTCACTTAACAACTGCATTCCTTAGCAACAGAGTTGCCACTCCCAACTATGGCTGTTAAATGTGTCAGCCTTCCTACACATACAACTTGTATCACTTCATTGTTCTCATTATAAAAGTTCTTTCTTGTACCATATTTGGAATGTGATTTCCATCACCACCTACTGACAGTGAGATTGCATGGGAGAGAGAAACCTGGGCTTCCAAGATCAACTATCAAAATCCCATTCCATCAGCAAGCTCCGATGGCTTTAGGAGTGGGGGATGGAAGTTACCTTGCAAAACACATGGAGGGTATCAATTCACCAATAAAAGGCTTTCACTTCAGCCACTCATGGTAGATCTTCCAGTAGAATGGTTTGTTCTCAGGCTCTCCCAAATGCCCCAAAGGTAATGTAAGCCAATGTATTCTTCCCATGAGACTCCATGGGTGATTAATTAAATCAACCATTTCTCCAAGAAGGAAAATTGGCTACCCTGCCTTGAAACCCTCCATTTACCTGAAAGAGGGGGCAGCATGCCCAGGCTCCTAAACGCATGCAGCATGTTTGTCCATCTGCACAGCTAAACTGGTCATCGCACTTCACATCCCTGCTTGAAGGGAAGTTGCCAACAATCGCTGTTGTCTTCTCCACCCAAGGCATATGATCTCCGTCTTTTAGGCAAGTGCCTGATGAATCATAGATGTAACCACTGGGGCAGCAGTGAATCTGATCCTGGCAGCAAGTGGACTGGCAGGAGAGAGGAAGATCACATCAGTGGTCTACTGGACCAGAAGGAATTCCTATCCTCAACCCAAAGACCCTCAACTTCATCTGAAAACCACTTCTGATTGGCGGCTCAAACTGATGATACCACATTTCTTGCTCTCCAACTACAAGAAGCTGAAGAATATGGAAAAGTGCAAGTTAAGACAGCTTTTTTTTTTCCTAGAGCCTTTCCTATGAAACGAAAACTGAAGAACCTGCAGCCCATGTGAAATTGCTGATTTGGCCTCCTATAAAGCTGCCACATCAAATTGCCAGTGTTAGATATTTTTTTAAGGGCTAAAATTGGTGAATTTGCTTTTGTATTCGTTCCCCTTCAGATCTCAAACCATGTCAAAGAAGAGACTGAAATATGCCCCACTGCTGATTTTGCTGCACAACCTCAGAAACCTTTGGTTCCCAAAATTCTAGGTTTTAAAAAATGTTGCTCTCAGCTATGAAAAAATTGCATGACTTTTTAATAGCCCTAGGTTTCTCAGGTAAGCAGTTGTAAAACCATAACTGGGCAGTATTGGAGTCAACAACTCTGCTGCAGTTCTGCAGAAACAAACAATACAGAATGTGTGAGTAAACAAAAATAAACCCCCTTCTCTTTTCCAAGACCCACCCCTTCAAACTTTTAACACAGGAACATCCTGGAAAGCCTAGCAACTGAGATGCATATAATTTAAGAAGGAATTACAATTTTGTGCACATCTCAAAGTATCCCAGTTATGAGCAATCTAAGTGAGAAATGAGAGAACTGAATTAGCAGAACCTGGGGAACCAGCACTTACCGAGATTAGTTCCCTTTTGTTCCTCACTCATAGACTAGACTCAATTCCTCTCTTTCCTTTCTTGCATCTATTTACATAACTATGCAAATACTAGGAAACTCCTGACAGGAAACAAAGCAATTTCAAATTTCCTCTGTTCCATACAATAACATTAAATAAGCTTAGGCCTCTTCTCACCTGTGTCAACAGGCAGCATCCCCAAGCACCTGTTGTAAGGCGACAACATGTCTGGCCATCGTGGCAAGCTGTGTGGGGATCACACTGGACCATTTGATCTATGGAAGATGCTGTAGAGCATGAATCTATTTCTGAAACTGTTGTGGAGCTTGTGTCTATTTTTGGCACCAAAGGAATGCTTTGGCCATCTTTCAGGCAGGTGCCTTCTGACAAGTTGCACTCGTAACCCTTTGGACAACAATGGGTATGATCTGGGCAGCATGTGGCCTGGGAAAGACACAAAACACAATCAGACTAT
This sequence comes from Coluber constrictor foxii, assembly GCA_038048745.1. Taxonomy (NCBI): domain Eukaryota; kingdom Metazoa; phylum Chordata; class Lepidosauria; order Squamata; family Colubridae; genus Coluber; species Coluber constrictor. The sequence continues at coordinate 83,041,779 of CM075961.1, forward strand.
CATGGAATTCTTTGGAGGTAGGAGGCTGTGTTTTGTTTTTTATTGAATACCCATCTGGCCAGTTGTGCCAATTCCAACTGATACATGCTTTTTGAAGCCTCTGCTGAACTTTCAAATAGCAAATACCAGGATAGAAGCTGGTATTGCTGATCTGCAGAGTATATGCTCAGTTCCTCTAAGACCAAAACTCTCTCCCTATTACGACCCCAAGTATGCCCCCACCCCAAGCTTCCAGGTCAATTAACCATGTTTTCTGACAAACATAGTTCCTCTTACCTCCTCCAGTGGGCAGCATCCCCAGGAACCTGAGGTTGTCTTGCAGCAAGTATTTCCATCTGGGCATGTAAATTTTGCATCACATTGTATATCATGAGCTACAAGATGAGAAAGAGGTTATATTCAAAGAAGAATACAAAGGCTTCTCCACACTATCTCCTCTCTTAAGCAACTGACAGACCTGCTTTTCCCAATTTGGTACCTTCCAGATTGGCTATATTGTAACTTCCAAAATTGTCAATCTAGATGCTGGCTTTGGGTTCTGTGAATGATAGCACAGCAATTCTTCTACAAAATCTAGAACATTTGCATACAGAAAGGAGAAAGAATGCCACCAACAATTAGGATTATTCCTGGAACCTAAGTGGGGGAACTGCCCTAACGTGCTCAGTTTGGGAAAAGAAAATGAGAGGTGAAGTCTTAACAACAGCATATACATCTGCACTCATAATTAGTTTATAGCAATGAGTTTCTCAGTTAACTTGATTTCTACAGAATGTGAAAGAAAGTACTATAATGTGTCTCTAATGTGCTTACTTTGATTTCTTTAATGTTAATACAAAAATTATTCTCCTGCTGCTAGGAAGTGTAGAACAGAAACAAGAAATTGGGCAAGTTGTAGGCATCCTAGTCTCTTGCACATTACGTCTTAGTGAGCAATGCTTCTGGTTTCCATTATTTTTATAGACACTGCTTGGAACAGGAAACTTGCAATCTTTAAAGCTACTAACTCCCTTTGGAAGAAAGTATATCGGTACATATTTTCTCAGAAAACTAGATTCTGCCCCTCATGTCATATTTTACAGTTTTCTGCACCTGTGGAGGAAGAATCGTACCATAAAAAACCTGCTTCCTGAATTCGATCCACCAGCCATCTAGTTCTTGTTTCCCTCAGTGGCTTCCCAAATTAGCCACAAGGGCCCTACCATATGGTGAAATGAAGCAGCTGCTTTGAGCTCTGAACTGGCGAAAATCCCTACTCGCTATCCAATCAACGATCATTTAAAATAGAGATTAGTCCAGCATCCAAAACATATGGGAAATATTTTTATTTTAAACAAAAGAAAAAAACCAAATGCTCAGTGCCTTAGGCTGCCTTTCTCATTTATTCCAAAAAGCTCGTGCCTTTTCTTCCCAAGAGGCTAGCTTTCAATCTTCTCTTAAAAATTGGCTCTCCTCTCTAACTACATGAAGCTTCTTCTGGCACTCTTGTTTTACATAGGACACTTCCTTTTGGCCAGTGACCTATCACAGCACTTAATCATCTCACCTGTCTGGAGGCCTCCAGTGAGGTGGGTGATGGGCCGTGATCTCTCAGGCGTCATGGTGCATAGAGAGCGCTTCAGGTCACACTGGGTGCCCTGTGGACAACAGTGAAGGTGGTCACTGCAGCAAACAGCCTAGTGAGAAAAGAAAAGGAAAAGCTGAAAGCAAAAACATCAGATACAATAACTAATTGCCTGAACCTACCAAGTTTGGACAAAGGGGGGGGGGGGGGAGGCTGAAGGCATGCTGCTACTGGCTCCCATCTGAGCTGAGCACCCCATGATCATTCTTTAGTTAAGGACAGTGTGGGTTATTTAATTACCAGGCTATTAACTTAGGTCTCTTTCTGGTGAACAAGTTTATCTGGAGTCTGCATCTTAGACTGAAGGACCCAGACTAATCTTAATAGCTCAGGTGGAGTCTATAGAATTGCAGTAAGTAAAAATAAATAATTTCAGAATTATATGTGATTAATTATTTTCGTGTAAGAACAAGGGGTGGGGTGGAGAAGACTACAAAAAACTTGAAAAATGTTGGACATTTAAAATGACCCCTAAATTTAATTGCTTGGGTCCTAATACCTAAAAATACTGCAAACCATTGTAGCAAATAATTTGAAACAATCAAAATATAAACATAAAATGCAATATACAAAGAAGATAGAACCAAATATGCAGAGATAGAACTAAAAAAGAAAACTAGATCACCAACTAAAAGTAATTCTAATGGAGCAACACAACTCATCCTAATAGCCATGAAAACAAGTAAATTCATGGCACACTATACCGTGTTTCCCCGAAAATAAGACAGTTTTTTTTCCTTTTGATCCCCAAAATATGGTCTTGGCCTTATTATCAGGAGGTCTTATTATTTTTGAGGTCCAGGAGGCCCCTAAATCTCAGCCCGCGGCAGGGGGACTGATGCCAGAGCACCCACCAGCTGCTTCGCCGGTGCTAAGGCCGCTGCCTCCAGCAATCGTGGCAGCTTTTTCATTTCTTCCCGTGCAAACAGCACAAGGTGAGATGGGGGGCGAAGAGCAGGAGAACATGCCCCACATGCACCTGCCATCCATGCGGAACAGCCTCGCGGAGGCAGCTCCCACAAACACTAGTTCGCATGCCCCTTCTCTTAGTGGAGTCTGCAAAAAGAGCGGCTGAAAAAAACCTCTTGCCAGCCCTAGCCCTGTTGACCTGGGGAGGAGGGGGACTGGCGCCAGAGCTCCGAGCAATGGCTGGTGTGGGCTGTCTGTGCAGCCATGAAGCGTGATCTGTGTGGCTGGTTCTTGCCTGCAGTATTGCCAGCTCCTGCCATGCCTGGCAAGGAGGGGGGAAAGGGGAAGAGACAGAAAGGGGAGCCCCGTCTCGCTCCATGTGTCTCACATCTCTGCCGATCCAAGCTGAGTTGCCTGATCATTAGAGGCTTTTAAAAGAAAAAAAGGCTCTGCCGATCAGGCAACTCAGCTTGGATCGGCAGAGGCATTTAAAAGAAAAAAAGGGTTTTTTTCTTTTAAAAGCCTTTGATGATCCCACCTGAGCCACATGATCATCAGAGGCTTTTTTTTTTTACTTTTAAAAGCATTTTTTTGGCCGAAGAGATTGTAGAAAAAATGCTTTTAAAAGAAAAAAAAAGCCTCTGATGATTGTGTGGCTCAGCTGGATGTGGGGGGTGGGGGGTGGGCAGGGATTTTTGCTACCGGTTCTCTGAACCACCCGCCTCCATCATTACCAGATCAGGTGACCCGGTCCAAACCAGGAGCATTTCACCCTTGATCTACCGTCTTTTTTTTAAACCCCGCCCCACACCAACAAATGTCAAAGGACACACATAGGAAATTCCTTCTAAAACTAGACCAGGATGCTAGTTGGGTAATCCTACCCTGTACTTACGTTTTGTAAAGGGCAACAACCATATTCACCAGTTGGGAGCAGGCAGCAAGTAGCCGCATCTGGACAGGAAGAGTGATTACCAGGACAGATGTTTTTTTGAGTCAAATCTGCAAGATAAGCAGAGATTACCTTCTCAAAAGGTGAAATAAAAAGCCTCTGTGGGAAATATGGGCAGGGTAATGGATTGCTATCAACTTTGGTGAGCATAGGACCCTGAAGAGAAAGCATCACCCAGCCTACTCAACCTAGCAATTATAATGGATTAAAGCAGGAGTCCCCAACTCCTGGGTGCAGACTGGTCCCAGTGCCAATCCATGGTATGTTAGGAACTGGGTGTGCAAGCAGTGGGAGAGCAAGTGAACCTTTATGTGTGCATATCAGGATCTAGGATGCACATGAAACCATTCCCTCCTTAATGATCTCTGGAAGACAATTTTTTTTCCAAAACCAATTCCTGATACGAGAAAGGCTGGAGATCGCTAGATTAAAGTGCAAATCTCATTATGAAACAACAGAAAAGTTACAATAAACCTAGTTCTATTTCTTTACTCCATACTTAACACCGGGGTCCGTTTCTTTGCTGGAAACTTCTTTGAAAGAGGCTGTTTCCCATAAGTTTCAAGGCATCGTGCTTCAACTAGATCACAAGTTGTGCCATGGGGACAGCAGTGAACCTTGTCTGCACAGCAGGATGCCTGGGGAAAAGAAGGGGATGAATCATTCCCCACCATTATCTTTTCCTATAGTGCTCAATGAACAGCTTTGTACCAACAAGCCTCTTAAAAATTTTATTAATCAAAACAGCAGACTGGAATATTAACACAAAACCTGGATGTTTTACAGTATGTGGAATGGAATATTGAACATGAAGAGTACTTGCTTGCTTCAAAGATTTCACATTGCAACTTGCTTTGTGATTGTTTCTTTCATATCTTAAGCAAATATGAACGTATGGGCCAACAACAGATTTATTAAATAAAATTATTTTTTTAAAAATATGAACTTTTCTAAGAAACAAGATGAAGCCTGTAATGTGGCAGACTAGGTATAGAAGTCACTTTCCTGGAAAAAAACGGATATTGTTACATATCATTTTATTTGATTTACTGTGTTGTTTTACAGTTATCCCTACTTGGTAATGTAATGGGAAGGCTGGTAGAAATCTTACTTCATATTTTTTTAAAAAATACATCTAGTCTCTGCAGTTGCAGAGCTACACTGAAGGAGGCGGTGGTGAGGCCTCTCTTCAAGAAGCCTTCCCTGGACCCGGCAGTGTTGGCTAATTATCGTCCAGTCTCCAACCTTCGCTTTGTTGCGAAGGTTGTTGAGAGTATAGTAGTGCGATAGTTTCCTCAGTACCTGGATGAATCGGTTTATTTAGATCTGTTCCAGTCAGGCTTCAGACCTGGGTACAGCACGGAAACGGCATTGGTCGCATTGGTTGATGATCTCTGGAGGGCTCGGGACAGGGGTTGCTCCTCTGTCCTGGTCCTATTAGATCTCTCAGCGGCTTTTGACACCATCGACCATGGTATTATGCTGCACCGGTTGGAAGAGTTAGGGGTGAGGGGCACCGTGTTGCGGTGGTTCTCCTCCTTTCTCTCCGACCGGTCGCAGTCTGTGTTGACAGGGGGGCAGAGGTCGACCCCGAGGCCACAACGGTCAATCCTCTCACCCCTTCTGTTCAACATTTATGTGAAGCTGCTGGGTGAGATCATCTGTGGTTTCGGGGTGAAGAACCATCAGTATGCTGATGACATTCAGTTGTACATCTCCACCCTGGATCACCCCAATGATGCCCTTGAAATGATGTCCTGGTGCCCGGAGGCCATACGGAGACTCAGGCTCAACCCATCCAAGACCGAGTGGCTGTGGTTTCCGACGTCCCGATATAATCACTTGGTGCCATCACTGACTATTGGGGGCGAGTTGTAGGCTCCCATGGAGAGGACTTGCAACTTGGGTGTCCTCCTGGACTCATGGCTGTCTTTAGAAGAGCATTTGACAGCTGTGGCCGGGAGGACTTTTTATCAGGTTCGCCTGATCCGCCAGTTGCGTCCCTTTCTGGATCGGGACTTGTTATGTACAGTCACTCATGCCCTCGTCACTTCCTGCCTGGACTACTGCAATGCTCTCTACATGGGGCTCCCCTTGAGGAGCACCTGGAGGCTCCAGCTGGTCCAGAATGTGGCTGCGCGGGTGGTTATGGGAGCGACGTGGCGCTCCCATGTGACTCCTCTCCTGCACGAGCTGCACTGGCTCCCGGTGGTCTTCAGGGTGTGCTTCAAGGTTTTGGTTACCACCTTTAGAGCGCTCTATGGCTTAGGACCGGGGTACTTACGAGACTGCCTTCTGCCAGCCTCTCACCAACCAGTATGCTCCCATAGAGAGGGTCTTCTCAGGGTGCCGTCGGTTAAACAATGTCGACTGGCAGCCCCCAGGGGGAGAGCCTTCTCTGTGGGGGCACCTGCCATCTGGAACGAGCTCCCCCCAGAGATACGGAGGATCCTGGATTTGTGCACTTTCCGCCAAAACATTCTTATTCCAGCAGGCTGGTCTGGCCTAACCTCCCTTTTAAATTGCTTTTACATTTGTTTTATAAATTGGGGTGTTTTAAATTTGTTTTGGGGCCAAACTATTTAATGTATTTTTAACTGATTTTTTTAACATTTGTACTATATGTATTTTATCTTTTGGCTGTTCACCGCCCTGAGTCCTTTGAGAGTAGGGCGGTATATAAATTTAATACAATAATTTTTTTTAAAAAAAATTCCTTTGGTTGGACTCTGAGACAAGCTGCTCAGAACTCTGGCTGAGCAGAAACTGTAATGCAAGAATGTGATTCAGTGCTTCCTCTGCCTATTAAAACCCCAAATGAACTATGCAAGTGAGAAATGTTTTAAAATATTGGTGACATTTCAGCAAACTGAAGAACCTAAATGTTGGCCAACACTTTTTTATATTTTAGGAAAGCCGGTGCAGAATTGTGAAGACTTCAGAATAAGATGTTTTATGATGTAGTGCAAAACTAAAAAAGTTTTGAGGGACCATGGATCTTGGGAGATGGGGGATGGGACAGTAAATCCATGGTAGGAGATGGCTGGAATGTTTTGTTTGGGGGCCCATGCTTGACAGGAGGAACAGTAAAAATAGGACTGGAATGCCTCTGAGAGGAACACCATGATTCTCCCTATCCCCAGTCCTAGGAAAGCACCAAAAATTCATGTTACTGGAATTCAGTCACTGATTACCTCCCACTTTCAGCCTTGTGGGTTTGTAGGCCAAAAAGACTCAAATGCAACAGAATGTTTCACTGAAGTTTAGACTTCACAAGATACTACTAAATGTAATTATGGGTAATCAAGAGTGATGCAAGTCATTTGGAGTTGCTTGTTCCCCAAACAAAGAGTTTCTGACCCCAAAGAATCTCTGGACTGATGGACAGAAAAGTGTAATTCAGCGACTTCTTCAATTTTTTAAAAAAATCAAAGAGCCAGTTTTTATCTCTGCCTGCATGAAAGTACTTTCACTTGCCCATATCTAAGCTCCCATACCTCTGGCATCTGACAACATCCCCAGGATTCATCAGCCATCAAGCAACAGGTGCAGCCATCTGGGCATTCCCATTCACTATCTGGGCATTGAACAGCCCTGACTATGACAGCAGAGGTTGAATCTGGAATGCAAAGTAAGTAAAACTTAGAAGTGACATCTTAAGTTTGAAGGCCTGGAAATGTAAAGTCTTTCTGTTTTCTGCATAAACTGGCACTTGATTTGTCTATGCTACAAAGTTCCTGTGTAAGATGAGATTGTTTTTGAATCAAAATCAGTTTAAAATAGACTTCCTGGCGGAATAAACACATGAAAAGCCAATATACCAAATAAACTAGGCCTTAAATCTAACTTAATTTACCAGTATATTAAAATTAAATCTACTTAGTAGGATTATTCTGCAAACATCATTCGGTTTAATCATTCATCTATTAATTACATTTATAACTGGCAACAACTCTGGAGATCGCATCTCTTAAGGCTTTGGGGAGGGTTGCAATATGGTTTAGGAGTCTCAGATTGGGTACTTCAGTCCTAATTGGTAAAATAATTTATTCTAAATCTTTTTGTTAAAAAAAAAAAGCAGATTTAGCCTATCCTATATGCTTAACCTGGTGAAACAAATATATCCCTCTAAGAAAGCACTGAGTTGAGTTCCTTGAATTAACTGGGAGAGATTATTTTTGTTACTGAAGTATTGTTACTGTTCCTATGACTCCAATTTGTCCCACCTTGTCTCCAAATACCTTCATTTTCTATGCAGACTCTTCCATCAGTGCTGCAGTGAGTGCCAAGGGGGCAGCAATGGTGTCCATCAGCACAAGAGATGGCCTGGAGGTGAGATAAAAGAGAGGCAAAGCCCCCAAAGTATTCAGAACAACAAATACAGCGTAAGATCTCACTGGAAACTGGAGTGTTACAAGTCCTGAAGTTTAACTTCTCAAACAGATGTGCCAATTACCAAATATGACTGTGAACTAGCTGGAGAGAGACAAAGGATATGTGTGCTATTTTGGTTTGCTGTACTAAGGACAGGGAAGTAAATGAAGCCACTGCATGTGAGCTCAGGAGGTTTCTTTTCCTCTGCCTTCAGTTATAATTTCTGTTTGCTTTTTACTAAGATTGCAAGTAGTATGCCTTCAGATTCTAGAACTACAGTCCTCTTTCTCTTCCCTAGTTTTCTTAGTCAACACATTTCTTTCTCTCTATACCTGGTACCTTCTAAATGTGTTGGAACTATAGTTCCCAGAATTTCAACTAATATGGCGATATGCCATATTGGAACTAATATGGCGATATGCCATATGGGAATTCTGGGAAGTTAAAATAAAAGGCTCCAAAGCCTTTTACAAGAATCTATACAATTCTAAAACATTTCAACCTTACGGTTTCTCATTTCTACTTAACCTCCATTTAGGAACCAAATCCAAATAGGAAAGATATGGGAAATATATTGTCCTCTAGAAATGATAATGCCTATCCTCCCCAATATAATTTGGATACAAGGAACAGTGATTGAACGATATCTGAGGAACCCATGATCCCAAGATATCCTTGTATTAGAATATTTATCTTAGCTTCTCTGATCTAATAAACTTCCAGATATTAGGAACTTTAAATCCAACATTCCTAGATAGCTGGATCACTGGATACAATGACTATAAAGAATAGAAATTATAATGCTCGACGTTGGAAGGCCACTGGAAGTTAAAAGCTGTTCATTTAATCTGTTACATTTCAGTTCATACAGAGCAAAGTAGGGTTGGCATGGAGATAAGAACAATTCAGGAGGTTCTGGGGCAAATGGTGTTCTGATCCTTGCCAGTCTTTATCTTATTTTCAGGTCCAAAGCTCACCTCCTCCCAAGGACAGCAGGCAAAGGTGGAATTCAGACTGAGCTGGCAGGAGTATGTCACTGGACATGTGCTAGCATCAGGACACACAACACCAGATACCTCATTCTTGCTCTCTGGGGGCAACATGCGGAGGGATGCTCCTGTGAACTGTAAATAAAAAAGATGAGGCAACAACAAGATAGGCAACTTTGTTCCCAGCCCACAAGATACTATGCAAGTTGCAAAGTCTAATATAAAAGTATTAGGGAGAAAGGGACAAGAATAAAATGAAATCGTATAAAGGAAATCGGGAGAGAATGTAAATATTACATGACCATCACAAAATAGCTGTAAAAAGAGAGAGTATGTATGTATGTATGTATTTCTCTTTAGCCAGATTCTTCCTCTTTTTTATGTAGCCCTAGTGCAGTGAAATCACAATCCACTAGTTTCTGGGCTTTTTTTCTGGCAGCCAGCAAACCTTCTACTGCCCATTGGGAGACTAAGATAGATCTATTTCAGGCTTTTTAAGCCCTCATCAGTTAGCCACACCCTCAGCCCATGTATCCTCCCTGTAAAGGAACAGTATTTTGATAAAAATCTTGATTTAAGTAGGAAGAACCTGGCTAAAGAGAAATACACATAAAGCCTACAAAAAGGAAAGAAAACAAATACTGTAATCAATCTTTAGACTTTTTTTTAATCAAGTCCTTGTGTTCTTGGAAAAAGCATATCTTTGACCTACATAAATTCTCTTCTATTGACATTTTTCCTTACATTGTTTTATTCATGTAATCAACTCAAGCTTTAGCTAATGGAAATGCTTCTATATATATTTGGTGTTTGGTGTTTGTCATACTGTGTTATAATAAAGATAAAAAATTATCAAAAAGTATCAACAACTCCAGGAAAGCTGGATGCCCTGTAACAATGCTAGTTACTAAAACAGCAATATTCAGACTTTTTTTTTAATGAAGTCCTTGGTGTTCTTGGAAAAGGCATATATTTCTTTGACCTACATAAATTCTCTTCTATTGGCCTTTTTCCTTATGTTGTTTTATTCATGTAATCAACACAAGCTTTGCTAATGTAAATGCTTCTATCTTTTTAGGAAACCATTTTCTGCCCCATCCTTAGCAGAAGAGTAACATAACAAAAACTTGTACCTGAGGCTGATCGCAGCAGGTATACTTATCTCCTTCAGAGAGCTTGCAACATGTTGAAGATCCTTCACATTTCTGCCCATCAGGGCATTGCAAAGAAGAAGCTGTCCTGCTGAATACCAGGAAAACTACGAAGTGCACCCACATCCTAGCCATGAACCTAGATAGGAGTATAATAAAGAAGTGAGGCGCTTCAGAGCCCCACACTGCTGTCAAATACTCAGCCCCCAAAGAAGAGTCTCACCAAGCCCCTTCTCATAAACTAAGAGCTGCTGATGACCTTTATAGTGCAGAATTCTGACTTATAAGCTATTTAGTGACTCAGCAAGGAAGATCAGCTAAAAGAGCCTCATGTGACAGTCATTAAAAGCAGAAGGGTAAGATCACGTGGATAAGCTTTTGTTGTAAAGCCTAGGAAAACCTGATAGCAGGAGATACATCGCCACTAAGGCCGATGTTTTATTCAGGTTTTTTTCTTTCTTTCAGAGAAAATGTTTCAGGTTTACATTATTCATGTAATGAGTCAAACAAATAAAATGTTTAGAAGAAAACAGCAATTCATTTGAACATTTAATGTAATTTATAAGGGCTCAATTTTTAATACTATATAACATTTTCGATTCATACAAATGAATTTCAATACAAATGCTCCGAAGTATTTTTAGAATTTAATTCAAAGCATTGCACAACTCATCTCTCTCTCTGTGTGTATATATATATATACATATACACATACGTCTATGTGCACTCTTGCCCCCCCCCTCAACCATATCTCCCTAGAAATGGATAAATACCCCACGAAATACCCCATAACTGATTCAACACCCTGCTAAAAGAAACCATACCCAGCCATGTCCAATTGTACGTTCCAGTCTTACCATAATTCTAATTATCCCCTTCCAGCACAAGAAAGTTGTAATCTATAAATGACAACTAAAGATATGAGATTGGAGAAGATTGAGATATCTTAATACCACCACTGACTTTCCCTACAAAGCCTTATATATGTATTCCAGGATCCTACTGATTGGAAGAGTACTCAAGTAATTAACATTCTGAAATTATTACTATTACACCCAGAGCTTTTTGTATTTTATGAAGATTAAGAAATTAAAATGCTTCAGGGTGCCATTTATGCCCAGAATTTTAAATGAATAGATACGTTTCTCTTAGGAAACAAAGCATACAAACTGATATCTTAGCTACCTAGGTTTAATACTTGAAGAGCATCCTACTTCTGACATCTCAAAGTGAGCTGTATCCAAGACCACAAAGTTGAAGATTTTCTATTCCACTCTGATTTAACTGAAGCTAGTTTACTGATCAATTGTCAATAAAAAGTTACTGATTATGATTATTACAACTATAAAATTATTTTCTTTACAAGTTATACATCTAAGATTTTCAATTGATGCAGAAGTCACTTAGAAAAGGGCTAATTAAACCTCTGCTACAGAAGCTCACAAATTTTAGCTATTTAGCTGTTTGCAAAAAAACCAATATTCAAGTTGATATATACACCTGATCTCATTGTACACTCTGATCTGGAAAAAACGATTCAACCCAATCCAACCTGTCTTTATCATTAGTTAAGCAAGTCAAGTTTTACTACTCACATATTTATTATATGCTTCATAATATATTACCGCTTATGAGTTGCCCCACAGAGTAGTAAACCAGCTACATATCATCATTATCAGAATGACGCAGGAAACTGTAACAAGAAAAATGCCTGTGCATGCACAATGTGACAATTCAGAAACATCTGCTTGTGACAATGGTGAAACTGGTTACCACTGGTTACCAGTTCCTTCTTTTTGTTTCCATATTCTCTTGCACCATTTGATAGTCACGAATGAATTCCAAGTTAGTTAAAATGCATATGCATATAATTATCCCAGGTCCTATGTTCACAACTCTTCCCACCAGCTCCGGTCCCAAAGCCTTTGGTGCTCCAGAGCAACTACCCCTTCAGTGGAGAATCATTTGACCAAAAAATAAATTGACCTCAAATAGTGGGTTGAAAACTGCTAAAAGTATGTACTCCAATCATTCTCATACAGACCATTTAGAAATTTTAGATGCTTACGCACAGTTCCTGAAACAATACTATATACATTCTCCAATCTCAATCACACATGCACACAAAATTCACAGCCCCTCCTCCTCTGATAAGCCACACAAACTGAGTAACCATTTTGTCTGTTCCAACAATAACAAAACTTCCTTTTTTCACTCCCTCAATCTCAGAACTTTAGTTGTTCAGAAGTAAGCCTTTTTGTCTCTCAAGGCATTAAAGTGGCCCAGAAAAGAATCTGAGTTTGCCAAATGAAATGTAACAGTTTGTGAACCCATGCAGCCTTCAGTTTTTTTATACATACAGCTTGTGCTTATGTATAAAAAAATCTGAGATCTTGTACTGAAAAGTTATTACTGCAAGAAGAGAAATTACTGTACTTAACAGCATGTTGAGTAAGATTTGAGCAAGGCTGGGAAAAGTAAAAGTGAGGAAGATCAGATTTTGTCAGTCCTCCAGGAAACATGATTAAATTAAATAAATCTATTTTATTATAAGGCTACATTAACAGAAACTTGCAAGTTTGAAAGTACATATTTCTTGCCACTACATTTAACTGCTTGATCCATTAGGTGCGTCCTTCCTAGGTTTCTTTCTCTGACCCCACAAAACCACTGGGTCTCCTGCTTCTCCTTTCCAATTCTTTCCTGGGCAGCATCTCTTCCCCAAAGCCATCCACACATTCCATTACAGATTCACTGAAAATCAGATGAACTTCAGCAATGAATTTCCGTTCTTCACTTATGCAGTTCCCAACTCCACCCTGAAAATGAAAAGTATGACAGGAGCCTGTTCCAAACCCAGACTCTTCCAGCGGTCATCTGGTATGAAACATAGGTTTGACTACCTGAAGCACTGAAATTTACTTCTGCAAAATAACTCCAGAGAGAAATGGAGAGAGAAATTTGTGGTCTGGGACAATTAAATCAATTGTTCCTTCCCAGCCAGACGCACAATTCTCAGCAGGCATCAAGTGACTGTAAAGAAAGTCAAGGCAGAAATTCATTTGAAAACCCAGGAACTCCATTTATTGACCTAAAATCCCTGGGGGCTGTTGAGGAGTACTAATTTCCCCTCTTATGAAATGCCTTACAAGGTGGTTTGTTTTTCTAGTCATCTCTCTGCTCTAACCCTTTTCCACCATGTTTTATTGAATGGAAAAGTCAGGGAGATGGCAAGCTGTCTGTTCATCTAGGTCAGCAATAGCAGCATTAGAAGAACCTGTGAATGTAGCAACTTGCAAATAGAGCTGTATATTAAAGAGCCACAACATTTCCAAATGCTGTAAGTCTGAATCTGTCCAGCTATGTACATGTGCATCTCACACCCCAGAGCCACCCAAACTCAACAAACTGCTTGACATAATCATAATCAAAAACCCAAACAAGCTGCTTGATTATCTCCGGTAAAAAGAAAAGCATCTCTTGAAAGCACTAGGGAGGAAATTCCATTAGATAGAAGGCTTGGACCTGGTGGTTTCCATCACACACTTAACTCCTCACGAGGACTGTTTTAATAGGTCGTTTTCAGCAGTCTGGTGATTCAAAGAGGAGTCAACAGCTTAGAAGAGGGCTCTTAGTATTATTGGCCTCAGGCCAGTACAGGCAGGATGGCTATGTCGACATCTGCAAGAGCCAAATCCTGGCTCTAAGGATATCCCGCAAAGAGATGACGAAGGATTATTCCTGCCCCCCAATACTCCCATCAACTATGGGAAACGCTGAACGAACGCGAGCATAGAAAGGTAGAGTCCCATCAGATCCCCCCCCCCAATTTTGTCTCCCACAGAACCAAGCAGTAAAAATTAGGAGTGATCCCCCAACTTTGGTTCCCCATGCACCTGCATGTCATACACTTATATGCATCCGAAATCAGGCTAACGGAGCAGTCTACAGAAAGGACGATGGAGCCTTTCCAGGTCGCCTAAGCGATGCGCCAGAAAACTCACCTTCCGCACCGGCGATCTCGATGTTGGGGCTACTAAACCTCTGCAACAGCAGCAGCAGCAGCTTACCTTGCAAGTGAGCAAGCAAACTAAGTCTCAAACCAGGCCACGCCCCTCTAATTCGGTTTCACCCTCTGGCCCTTCCCTACTCCATTGGGATTGGCTACTTTTTCTCCAGGAGGGCGTGGAGGCGAAAGGGAAACACCGCAGCTCTTTGTTTTGGATTGGTGAGTTTTCTACCTAATCCCACCTCCCCAGCCTAAGATACCACGAGATCATAATTGGCCGAGACTCAAACCCTCCAGAGGTTCAAATAAGATTTCGGGGGCACGTGACAAGGTGGGAGGAGGGATTTATCCGGGTGGGGTGGGGGTGGGGATCGATTCAAGCGCCGGAACCTGTTATGTTGATTGAGCGGCTGCCGGGAGCGCAGACCGGAAGTGGTAATCAAAAAGAGCGTCTCTCTCTTAAAGGTGTACACAGCGTTTCGAGTAGCCGCTCCAGATATGGGAGGGTGATGATTTTATTGGCCCCTTTCGAAGACATGACAGGGCATTCAGCCTTTCAGGCACTTTAGGCAAAACAGTAAATATTTGTACAAAGAAAGTAGGAGGGGAGGAAAGGTCTATGGCCCTGGGCTCTAGGTTTCACCAGGCATATGGAAGTATTTCAATTTAATAGATTCAGTCTTGTTCAGGGGGTCGAAGTCTATGCATATTAAAATGGCTGAGGTTGAGAAACACTGCTCTATCCTACACTTCTGCCTTTAATGCTTCGTTTCTTATAAGATTATCTCCATTTATCGCTTGCTGATTTAATAGCGTTAGTTTCAGGTAATTGCAGAACAGTTAAGTTTTGTTAATAACATACCACTTCAAGACTGCAGTTGTGTGCAAGAGTTAGGCAAAGGCCAGCAGCTCACATAGGGTATTCACTAGATACCAAGGAGGAACTACTGAGAATATTTGAAATCATGTTTTTAAATTAATATGTGACCATGTAATTATGAACCACTAGAGAGTGCAATTTCAAGTAGTTCCAACATTCAGAATAATGGGATTTTTTTCTCCGAAGTTTTAGCATGCAATTCAATAATTAATTAATTCAATAATTTACAGGAAAGGCTCAATAGCTGAACAGTGTCTTTGGGTTGATAATTGTATATATTGCCCATCTGAATCCCTTTTAATTATTAGAGCAACCAGGAATATATAGCACATGGTACCTGTGTTCAGAGGTATTTTTTTTCCTATGATATCCCAAATGAGATTAGTTTTTAATAGTTTTCTATATGGAAAGAGGTTTTTTTTCTTTTTTAACTGGAGAAAAGTTCTATTTTGTAAATGCCTCCCTCCATTTTTGTAATCTAAACTGGTATAGATCAGAAAATATCTTATTAAAATTATTATTTATAAAATATTTATTACAAGTGGAAAACTAAAGATGAAAAAAGGTATTTTTAAATAACAAACTTGAATATCCTGTTTTTGAAACCAGTGACACATTCCTTAAAAATACCTCCTTTGATCTTAAAATGCAATTAATACAACAAACAAATTTATGTGTACTGGAGAATGCTTAGTAAAGCCAAATTATTGGTAGACGTGCTATTAGGATTTCAAGAGCTTAAATGTTAACTAGTATAGTTAATATACTATACGTCCATTTAAAAGGTACCCGGTGGCTCAGTGGCTAAGAGACTGAGCTTGTCAAATCAAAGGTCGGCAGTTCAGCGGTTTGAATCCCTAGTCCTGCGTAATGGTGTGAGCTCCTGTTACTTATCCCAGCTTCTGCCAACCTAGGAGTTCGAAAGCACATAAAAAATGCAACTAGAAAAATAAGAACCGCCTTTGATGGGAAGGTAACAGCATTCTGTACGCCTTCGGCGTTTAGCCATGCCGTGATCACGGAAATGTCTTCAGACAGTGCTGGCTCTTCAGCTTTGAAACCGAAATGAGCACCGCCCCCTAGAGTCAGGAATGACTAGCACATGTGCGAGGGGAACCTTTACCTTTATTAACTATACTAGTTAATCTTAACAGCTGAAATGTTAACTTTCTTCTTCTTGTGCCATATTCGTCATTGGATGTTGGCGATCATGTTGGCAATCCTATTTTTGTCAACAGCTGCACAAAAAAGTGCTGCTGAGTTTTGTCCAAACCAATCTCTTAGGTTTTAAAACCATGATGTTCTTCTTCTGCCTGGACCTCGTTTGCCTTCAATCTTTCCTTGGAGGATTAAGTGAAGAATGCCATATTTTTCTGGGTATCACATCTCATGTCCAAAATATTCTAAGTTTTGCTTTTTAATGGTTTTGATGATTTCCCTTTGCTTTCCCAGGCGGCTTATCACCTCATTTGTGATTTTGTTAACCCAGTTTATACATAACAGTCGTCTGTAAAATCCACATTTCAAATGCTTTTAGTTTCTTCAAGTAGTTTTCTTAACTAGAAATGTTAACTAGTATAGTCAATATACTAGTACAGTTAATATACTAGCAGGGGTGGGCAACTGTGGCCCTTTTACAACTTCTGGGAGTTGATGTTTACAGGTTGTAAAAGGGCCACAGTTGCCCACCCCCGTACTAGTGCTTTTTGGTGTAGATTTTTAAGCCGAAAACAGCTTTGCCAGTGCAGATTATAATACACAAACTTTCAGCAGTATCCGTAATAGATAAACAACATCATAGAGCTATCCTGATTTGGTCCTTTGCTGAGAGTCTGTATCCGAAAGTCTCGCGATAGCTATATAATCCACAACTATGGCCGTGAGCGGGGGCGGGGCGAGAAGATCGTGTGTGTACATCGTGGAAGGTCTTTGTTACTCGCATCTTTGGGAAGGGGGGGGCGGCGGAGGGAAACGAGTCTTTCACACCTTCAGTCTCTCGCTTGACCGGAAGTTTCGCTTCCTGTCCGGAAGCTAAAGGCGGGGGAGGGGGGGGGACTGTCGGAGGGCAGGATAGAAGCTAGAAACGACTCCTGATTTAAACGAGCCAATGGAATTTGTGGTTGGTCCCCCGGTGGAATCTCGCAGTGACATTCAGTGCCAGCGAAAGGGAAGGAGAGGATCCGCCTTCGCTGACGAAGAGCAAAGGTTCTTTGTCAGGGGAAGGCAACGGTCACTCATTAGTGAGGTATAAATTGTTACCGGCGTATTAGGACAAAAATAAACGAGTAAAATTACAAGAGATTCTTTCTTTATAGAATAAAATTGTTTATTTTTGCTATTATACTAAAATGACATGGCCTTAGCCCTGCTGATAATTTTAAAAAGGATGCTTTGGCAGGTGTATTGTAATGAATTGTACGAAGAATGGCGTTTATGTCCTCCAGAGATGATCTTCAACGATACCTTACAAGAATACCTTTATTTCTGAAAATTAATCATAGCGAAGGCATTAAGGAGGATTTTCTTCTTTAAATAAAAGGGAGACTTTCCATTGGTTGTGTTACCAAAAGTGTGAGATGATATATCATAATCTTCCTTAACCTTATATTTTTGGGATGTGTTGTATCAGTTTCCACACCCTTAGCCAGTAGTTTGCGCATTTGTAAAACATCTGTAAAAGTTGGAGAAAGTTAACCATATGAACTAATGAAGGAACTTGCTGGTCTCCATTTCCCAAGTTTCTCATGCAAATTATTAAAATGCTTGCCTACATTTATTGAGGGGACCATAGGCTTGTGGAGTATTTTCAAGCATCAAATTATTATCATCTATTCCCAACTTGAGAACAACACTGCTGCACTCCTTTTGCAGCATCCTCCTTACAGGGCCGTATAGCGAGAAATCAGTTTTAATAACATAATTGGGAGATCTTTAAGGGATATTAGGGCTATGGGTTTAAAAAAACCCAAAAATGTTTTTAAAAGGCATTGGAGAAATCACGTTTCTATGGCTGACAAGTTCCTGGCATTACTGGAACAATATCTGATCTGAAAGAGATTTACTTAATCTCCACACAGTGCGGGACATAATTGACATACAATGCACATTACATTGTGTTCCTTTTCCTGCTTCAATATTCAGTAAACTTTAAAAGCCATCACTTTTAAAGGTTTCTATCATCACCAAATTCAAAAGGGAGAAGACTGGAATGTTAAAAGAATAACAGGCAACTCAATTATGAACTAGCCCAATAATATGAAACTACTTTTATAAGATAGGTTTTATTTAAAGACCTAATTTTCTGTATTGCCATTCTAAAGATTTATTCTCTATAAACAGCAACTATTACCTCTTATTTCTGATAAACATAGAAGAAATAATGAACCTTGAAATACATTCTAATTTTATTCACCTATAGGCCAGCAGCCTTTCCTTATCCATTCTTCTATTCTGCCCTTACAGGTCTGAGAACTGTATAAACAGCTGCCTTAAAATCACCAGAAGTCACACTGAAGGAATCTGTTTCTTTTATCTACAGACATGCTGGATGTGGGGGAGGAGTGTGTGTGTTATCCTTTTTAGTATTTTTAAATGCATACAGTACTTCTGTAAGTCTCTGTTTTTCCACACACTGTACTTTTCAGTTAATTTTGGTTCCTATTCTATTACTGAAATTTATATTCTAGGCCAGGGCTGGCAAGCTCCCAACCCACGGGCTGAATGTGTCATGCGCTGGTCATGCTCATTTTAGCGAAGGGGAAAAAAATCCCGGTACATCACATGATGCCACTGTGACAACATGAGTTTGACATCCCTGCTCTAGGATAATCAAAAGCCTCTGGACAATTCAAACACTGATGGCATCAAAATACGATAATGCAGTTAGGTGCCTTATGTGCCAGAATTGCTTTTATGGCTCTGTGGTTTTATTCCATAAAGATGATAGCCACAATGTACAGATAGTCTTTGACTTACAACAGTTCATTTAGTGACCATTCAAAATTACAACAGCACTGAAAGAAGTGAGTTGTTATCGTATTTCACACTTAACTACTGCTGCAGTATCCTGAAGGTCAGTGATCAAAATTTAGACCCTTGGCAACTGACTCATATTTATGATGATTGCAGCATCCCAGGGTCATGTGATCATCTTTTATGATCTTCTGACAAGAAAGTCAATGGAAAAGCCTGATTAACTGAACAACTGTGTCACTAACTTAACAACTGCATTAATTCACTTAACAACTATGGCAAGAAATGTCATAAAATGGGGCAAAATTCACTTAACAAATGTCTTGCTTAATAACAGAAAGTTTGGGCTCAGTTGTGGTCTTAAATCGAGGATTACCTGAATATGTGCTCACATTCTAACATTTTAAAGCAGTTAAACCTGTGGATCAGAACAGAAAATACCTCTTGTTATGAATCAAATAATAACTAAAGCTTTTAAGTTATATAAATCCAGTCAAATACTATTTGATAGCCAAGACCTAGATTTTCTCTTATCTCACTTATTTCAGCTAGACTATC
This sequence comes from Coluber constrictor foxii, assembly GCA_038048745.1. NCBI lineage: Eukaryota > Metazoa > Chordata > Lepidosauria > Squamata > Colubridae > Coluber > Coluber constrictor. The sequence goes on from CM075961.1 coordinate 83,061,197, forward strand.
TGAATTTTTTGTAGTCCCAAAGACTACATAGACTAGCCAAGATCTTTAAAAATATTTTATCCTTATTCACATTGCTCATTATTCCCAACTTTCATACAGCTCCTTCTGCCCTCTCCCCCCAAAATTTTTATTCACCACCACAAAATGTTTGAAAATGCTGTATTTTTAAGCAGCTCAAACGTTTAGAATGGACTCTAAAGCAGGCAATCCAACTTTAGTCTTCTCCACCCCACCCACACAGCAGTGACTAAGACTGCATTGTTCACTTTGAAGGCTGCTGCTTCTTGTGCAGGCAAACATATGTCCTTTCCACACTGAATAATGTTCATTGCTTCCATGTATAAATGTTAAGATTAGCATATTGTATCTATTCACTCTATTCTGATGTTTGTGCGAAGGGGGAGGAGGCCAGACTACTAAGAGAGCTATAGTTACTTTATTCCTTTTCCTAACAGTAATTGTAATTCAGGAATGAAGTTTCTCCCCAATATTGTCCCTTGCACTTGCCTTCCAAGTCTTAGGTTATTATTAAAGAGTTATACTGTCTCTTTGAAAAGAGACAGTATAAAGCTACCAATAAACCAGTAATTCCCTCTCTTGTGTGAGATCTGTCTTTTAAAAAGGGTAATCCTTCTGTTGGTTTCAGAGGGACACCAAAGCTTAGAAGAAAAATAAATCCTCTTGGGAGAGGAAATCACCACTGTGCAATGTTGCTGTGATAAATTTAAAAGATTTATATATTAATACCATTCTAAAGAACAATTAGGAAGGTTCACCAACAAAAGCCACTGAGTCCTCCATTTTACCAAATTTGATCAACTACGGTATTTTTTCTTCAGATCTTTAAAAAAAACTCAAATGCTTGTTTGGCAGTTTGAGGTCACTGGAGAAAGTAGAAGATAGTTAAAAATACATGTATATAAGAGGGCATACCTTGCTATTAGCTCCTGGATGCAAGGTTTTTTTTCAGCTATAAAATTATAGAAAGCAGCAATGTACATGTACAGAATTCTGGTTCTGGGGTTTTGTGTGGGGTGACGGAATGATTAATACTTCCTTGACTTTTTAAAAACTTTCTTCAGTTTTGACTAAAATCCCACTATCTTTGAAGAGAGCTATAATTATCAGATCACACCAGTATGATATCTTAAAACCATGTTAGGCACAGCTTTCTTGACAGAGATTAGTGATTAGCTGGGTAATCAGGTTACAAATACAGAATTCTCTTGCACTACTCAGATAATATATATCATTAGTAGAACATGGAAAGAGACAAAATGCTTTGAGAGAATGGTCTTGCAGTGTCACCTGCAATTGGAAAAAGGTTATACCTGATTTACAGAACATTAATAGTTCTCAAATGAATAGGTTGCAAAATTAATCAGATATGAATATTTTCTGCAATTTTGGGTTAAGACTTCATATAAGTAATGGATTATTACTGAAGCAGTTTGACAAGTATTAATCTTGCATCAGTCACATCAGGTACTGGGGAGTTCCAGAGTTAGTGATTCCAATGATGGTCTTTCAGGAAAAAAAAATCCTATGAACATAAAAATGATTCAATGTAATGCTGTGGAAGAAGGCAAAACATGGAAATTACTTAAATAATTAAAAGAAAATAATCTCAAGGCAATTATTGAACTGAAAAAAATAATTTGAATTATAATGGAAAAAATAGTCTTTATACAAATAGGGCTCAGTCCCAGAACCTTTTTTCATTAGTAAGGCCCATCCCTGGCGCAAACAAATAAAAACCAATATTTTTGAGCCTATAGTAAGTGCTCCTCTCACACTGTAAGTTATGTTCTATTCTGAAAATATCAAGTAAAGTTGAAATGAATAAAGACCTATTTTTAAGTCAGACTATCCAGATCTTGGCAAAGAAAGAAGTGCCCTTCAGAAAAGACAATATCTTCCAGCAGAGAGAGAAAAATGACAATTAAAAAAAAAAGAAAACCAGGAAATGCAGACAAATAGATCAAATAACTAAAATAGTAGGGGAAGATGTGCTCTAGGTAACCAACTTAGGCCTCTAATGAGAAATCTGTCCTTTCTCTAGCAATTTTCAGGGCTGGAGATGATGGATGGGGGTTTGAAAGAAAGAGAAAAGGATGGGATAAAATCCTACTCACTTTCAGTTCTGGCCCAGCTGTCATTAACATGTAGCCTCCCAGTTTACTTCTAAAGAATGTTGCCCTCAAAAGTTAAGAATTCCCACCTCTATTTTAAGGTCTTCAAGTCTTGGTATAAAGGCGAGTCTGAAATAAAATATTTCCCCAAATTATTCCAGCCTTTGCTGCCTTCTGTTATTACAAAAGGATGTGAGCCTGATTGATAAAAGTCCAATTGTCTTTAAACACAAAAGCAAAATGCTAAAAAGGCTCTTAGATTCCACTTTCTTATTTGCAGCCACAATGTGCCCAACCCCATTTATTATCTTCCAATTTGATTGACAAAAAAAATCAGTGTGGGGCTATCTAGTAGTTCCCCATTCCTTTCTACAGATGAAATCATGTGCTACAATGGGCTCCAAGATCTCCACAAATGCCTTACTTGGGATTGCTCATCATGCCTATTACTTTTGTAAGACCAAGTAAGACCTGGTCCTGCTGCTCTTTAAGATCCCAATCACCACAACTGTGTTGCTGGTTGGCTCAGTTCCCTAAGTCTGTGCTGATGGCTTAGCAAGTTGGCCCCTATGTTTACAAGCAGAGATGTGTCAGTTGGTTTTTCCTTCAGCAATCCCCCTTCTTGATCCCCCTGCCAAGCACTCACTGCAGGAAAAAAGGGGATTATACAGAAAGGAAGATCTGAGCAGCTATGAACAGATGGTATGCCTGTACGCCTCTACAGATATCAAGATTTCATTCACAGCTGCCTGGTTGGGCGGAGGGAGGGAGACACTGGGGCCAGAAGGCACTTGGAGGAGACAGAGGAGTTGCAGGCACAAGGAAAAAGGGGGAGGGGGCACAGAGATGACTCCAATAAGGAGTTCATTTGGCAGCGAGGTCAGACATATCTATCCACACATACATGGCTCAGACTCCCACCCACCACTGACGTACACGCATGCACACACATATGTATATTACCCACACTAATGCCCAAATTTCCCCAAACCCACCCCCCTTGTCTGGGCCCTGTACTATAATCCAAGTTGTTGGATCATAAAAGGATGACAGGCACAGATGGACATCAACCTAGAGCCCTGGGCACTCACCCTTCCAAGCTTTTGGCTTAGAAAATCCACAGGACTTAATTTTAAAAAAGAACTGTACAAAGCCCTGAGGGCAAGAGGGTTGTAGAGTTGAGTCATGCCTTTCCACTGCACCTCTGTTCCCAAAGTGTCAGGGCAGAGGGACAGCACTAGTTCTGGTTATACCAAACTGGGTGGGAAATAAGGGATTCTAGGAACTGGAACCACATGGGACAAGCAGTATCCTCTCCACAGATTGACAAGAGTTACAGAACAATGAAACTTCCTTCGCTGTCATTTCATCCTTTGTAATTTCTGTGCCCCGGATTGCTTGGTTCACAGTGGTTGGTGGAAACAGAAAGAGGCCAAATTTTCTTAGGTAGTTTGCTGTGGCACTTCTTAACCTTCCTTGAGCAAGACAGCATCTTTAGTGGCTGGGGGAAAAAACATCAATGCAGCTTGGCTGCATTATTTCTTGCTCTGTTCATTCATCTCTTCTGTCAAAACATAAGGGCTTCAGTTCAGCTGAGCACTTGAGATGGAGAGAAAAGGAAGCCAGACAAGATTCAAAGGCAATACTGATCTCCATGGTTCTGGTGCCTTATCCTCCCCCACCCAAAGTATGCAATGAGGGTGAACTGTCTTGGCTACTTCACATTGAAGACCATGAGAGGTCGTTCTTCACGTTTCTGCCATGGACTCTTCTTGTCTCCCTGGTCATCAGTTCCTTCAGAAGGTTCGTTGCTGTCATCCTCTGGGCTGGTCATTGAGTCACGGCGCAGTTCGCTATTGCTGTTGCTGCTGCGAGAGCTGTTGCCGCGGCTGCGCCCATGTCGTGGAATTGTAGCAGCACGGTGGTCAGTGTTTTCATCCAGCAGAGGGGTGAGTGAGTTGTCCTCGGGAGAACAAATTGCAGTGCGGCTCTCGCTGCTGCTTTGTTCTGTGTCAGCATCGGCAAAGACCAGTTTAGAATATGTTGGACCCATGCGCTCCTCCTTCAGGCGCTTGGTGGGCTTGGCTTCATTGACATCCACACCTGAGTCCAGACTGGCATCATTGCTGCGATTCCTCTCAGGGCCCTGGAGATCAATGTAAGAATGACGGACTTGAGAGGAACGTCCATCCAGAGATACAAACCAGGCTCGTGGATGTGGCTTTACACCCAGTTCCAGCAATTTCTTCTCAGTCAGTGCCTGTAGCTCCCCATTTAGTTGGGCCATAGTGGACTCATTCAACAACACAGGTATGGTGACTGAACCACTGACAGATTGTGTGTGGGGTCCCCAACCCTTCCCCTCCGGGTCTTCCACTTGATGTTGCTGTAGTTGGAACTGTGGATGTTGCAACTGCTGTTGGAGGAGCTGCTGCTGTCTCTGTTGTTCCTGGGGACCAAATTGATGCGGGAGTCCCATAGTAGTTGGGTCCATATCTGGTTGATTTTCAGAGCCTGTATTTGTCTGCTCTGTTGGAGCCAGACGCATATAGTGGGCAGGAATTACAAGGGTTGGCATGACATTTCGGTACACTGTATCCTTCATATGGTCAATGGAACCACAAAAGATCAGCTGTCCAGGTTGACTCAGAGAGGTGGGACGGGCCAGGTGGTCTACAGACTGTGACATCATAAAATCAGGAGGTTTGGCATCCACTTTATGGGCCATATAATGGTCAAAAGGAGCTGGGAGAGGTGGTGGTGATGGGGGCTCCTGTAAATAAGGCTTGCTATCATTCCGTGTTTGTTTGCGCTGTGCCTCATTGCACTTGTCTTCTACACGCTGATGTGAATAGTTACGCTTGTAATCTTCCAAGAGAGGGGGTTCTAGTGTGCCAGAGGTATCCATGGACCGGGCTGCTTTCAAAGAATATCCCTCCACCATTCGGGGATAGTCATCCTTTGGACCACCACGCTGGCTCAGTGTGTCTACTGTGGAGGCCTTGCTAGCATGACGAATTTTCTGGTTTGGCATTTGCTTGAAGAATTCCTCACGGGAGCTCTCAAACTCCCTGGAAGAGGAGAAGGCTGATTTGAGGATGGGTGTATGCACATCTATGTCCCCATTGGATGAAGCTGTCTCCATATGGCTGGTACAAATAAGATTAATCTGTGACATTGATGTAGCTTGATCTTTCTTGGATGCATCCAGAGCCCCAGAAAGCTGAAGCTTTCTATGTTGTTGACGTGGCTTGAGACATAGTCTCCTAGAGAGGAAGAAGTAAAGAAAGAAAATAGTTATAAAGAGCTGTACAGATGGAAAGGTATCATAATTCAAGTTATGACACCTCTTCTCAGAAAAGGTCTTCTATGATGCCTGAAAATCCCCATGTGCGCTCGCCCTCTCTCTCTCTCTCTCTCTCTCTCTCTCTCTCTCTCTCTCTCTCACACACACACACACACACACACACACACACACACACACACACACAGGTCCTTCCAAGGCAGCCACATCCCTTCACTAACCTGCTTTCCAGCTCCGTTCTCCGCTGAGTGTACAGGGCAAGAAGTCTGTGGGACTACGGTAAAAAAAAGTAGTTGAGATCTTCCAATTTCGCAAGATTCTTTTTTTTTTCATGAGAGGTTGGAAGGTCTGAATTACGGTATTTTTTTTTTACCGTAGTTCCACAGACTTCTTGCCCTGCACGCACAGCAGAGAACAGAATGGAAAGCAATTTAGTGAAAGAATGTGGCTGCCTTGGAAGGTGTGTGTGTGTGTGTGTGTGTGTGAGAGAGAGAGAGAGAGAGAGAGAGAGAGAGAACATCGCCACCAGTCCTCCAAAGTTGAATTGGATCTCTCTCTCTCTCTCCCCCAGCAGCAGTGGTGGAGCTTCAGTGCCTGGCCAGTGAGGAGCTTTTCACCCATTCTGCCTGTTGGCCCAGCTGCTCTGGCGTCGCAGGTGGAGCCATGCTGCCTGTGCTGCCTCGCCTGCTGCCGCCTTTGGGCTGCTGAGCGCTGACCTGCATGCCTATTCAGTGCTGTGGGCATCTGGCTTACAGCTATGCTGAGCCTGGCACTTTTCAGGCCCTGGCGGGCATTGCAGCTCTCTTATCAGCTGTGTGGGGCAGCATAGATTGAGAAAAGGAGGACAGGCAGGAAAAAGCCCAACCCAACGCAAACACTGCCTCCAGCTACCTCTTCATCGTGGTGAAATTCCTCTTTGAAAGGATGGTCTGGAGGTGTGGGAGATTACCACATTTGCTGAAGATGGCGGCCTGAGCAGCACCCGTGAAGCAGCTGTTTCATCAATGGTGGGATAGCCTGCTGCAACCCTTTGGGAAGCTGGTGCAAGGGGCTGCTTGGCCCTCCCGCCGCATAACGGAACATGGGTGAGGGAAATAAGACCTCCCAAAAAGAAGCCCTAGCCGTTTTTTTGAGGGTCAAAAGAAAATAAGACCTGGTCTTATTTTCAGAAAAACACAGTAATGGAATATGAGAAAGATCTTCAGAAACAGAATGAAAAGATGTTGCCTAGAGAACGGTCAGATAAGAGAGAGCGGGCATAGCCCATACCTGCATAATAGGTGGAAGAAAGAAATTCAGAAGAGATCCTCCCTAACTTCTTAGGCTATAAGGGAGACAGTGGGAAATTTGTGCTTTCACACTTGCACACTATCTTCTGTTACAGATAATCCTTGACATCTATTTATTCAGCGACCTTTAAAAATCACAACAGTGCTGTAAAAAATGGACTTACATTTTTGTGTACAATAGTGCTGTAAAAAATGGACTTTGTAACTGTATCCCAAAGTTATGGCCATTGCAGTGCATGTTTGGTTGTATGATCAAAATTTAGGCCCTTGGCAGTGTGCCTGCATTTAATGACTACAGGGATGCTTCAGTTCCTTTCTTCCATTTCCCACTATCTCTGCCCTTTTGGTTCCCCTGAACTCCATGGCTTTGCTGCCAGTTGCAATGTTGATCAAATTACATACAGCCTTCTTGCAAGGTTTTGAGGCATTCTAAAACATTGCAAGAAGGCCATATGCAATTTAGACAAATCTGTGTCCTACATGGAGAAAAGAGTAAGTGGCCTTGAGAAAAAGGCCTGGAAAGCCAGCAACTGCTTTAAAAAGGGTCAGGCTGAGCCAACGTATCAGTAGCAGGATGAAGATGGTGAAGATAGTGGAATGCAGGGAAGCAAGGGTGACTAGCTTGGGGCAGTTGCTTTGTACTAACATCATTTGGGTTTCTTTGGCACTTGGCACTTTCTGAGGTGTAGCAGCTTTCACTGTGCTTACCGTATTTTTCAGAGTATAAGATGCACCGGAGTATAAGATGCACCTTAGTTTTTGGGGAGGAAAATAAGAAAAAAGCTGATTGGCAGGTGGATCCCCTCCCGGAATATCCCCAATCAGCTGTTCCAGAGGTGAATTTTAGCAACAGGTTCCTTGGTTGTGAGCTCTGTCCTTGCTTTTTTTTTCTGCCTCTGAAACGTCTGAAACTCTGTTTCAGAAAAATCTTTTTCCTGCCTCTGAAAGCCTCCAAAACAGAGCTTCAGAAAAAAAGCCTCTGAAGCTCTGTTTGGGGGCTTCTTTTCTGAAGCTTCATTTCTGATGCTTTTTTCAGCCTCTGAAACCTCCGTTTGAGATGCTGGGCCGGGCTACATTTGGAGTAATAAGACGCACCCATATTTTCACCCTCTTTTTTGGGGGAAAAAGGTGCGTCTTATACTTGAAAAATATAATACTTAGGACTCCCTCCACTTCCTGAGTAAGGATTTGTATGCCTGGAGCTACAGCTGCAATTGGGACTGTTTTACTTTATGGCTACATTATTTAGCAACAGAAAGCTTGGTCCAATTGTGGTTTTAAATCAAGGACTACCTGTAATGCAGCCTTACAATAAAATAGAATTAGTTCATCTATTTGTGTTTCCTGTCTGGTTTACCTGGGAAGGCTGACCACTTTGCAAGTCTGCTATTCCCTTCCAAAAAGGAATTTCAGAAATGGCCTCAAGTCTTCAAGGAAATCTGCTGTTTGTTGAGCATCTGGCTGCTATGTTGTTGTAACACCAGCAGCAGTGGATGCACAGATGCAGAATGCCATGATATAACTAACAGCTGGGGCAGAATTTGTTTCAATCTTTGGCAGCACAACAGATGGCAGCTCAGTAAAATGCTCCTGAATTCATATCGGAGCTAGCCAGAGAAGTTTATAGGGGGCCACGTCTGAGCTTCTTTCTCTGCCATAATGAATCTTTGGTCTATGCCTTATCTGACGATTCCATAGGCAGCATCTCTTCGCCCTGTTTCTCAAGCTTTTCTCACCCTTTTTACATACTGTCACAATAGGAAACAACATTTCCACCTTATGAATTGTTTAGCTTGGGTATTGCTTATACCCAAACTAAAAGGCAGGCAGACATATATAAATAAAAGTATTAATACAATATAGAAGAACATCTTTTTAAAAAATAAGCAGCTGGCAATTTTGGGATCACAACAAACCAAGTATCTACTTAGGAGCATGGCTTTTTTCTAAAGAAAATAATTGCCCTTCGGCCCTTGTGAATTAAGGGTTTGCTTTTAGTAATAGTCCAGGTCTTTAAATCATAGGTTCTTTCTCCTTTTGAATTTCCACCTTTCTTTTGGGACATTTTTTCCCTCCATTCCATAGAATGTCCGAATAAACCCTGCAGGTTTTTTTGGTAAAGTGTTTCAGAATTGGGTTGTCATTGCCTCCTTCCTAGGTCTGAGAGAGAGTGCATAAGGTCAGTTAGCTGGGTTTGTACCTAAGCCAGGATTACAACTCATACTCCTGGTTTTTATCTTGATGCCTTAACCATAACACTAAATTGGGATATCTCTTGGGATATCAGGGAATTCTATAATTTAAAATCAGCATAGTGAGTAACAGAATCTAAACATATCCTCTGTGGGTGTTCATTGCCTAGTCCAGGTCAATTTTCAGATCTAACTTACCTGAACTGTATGAAAATATATTAGGCCCTTTATTTGTGACATTTGTGGCTCTTTAAGGAGATCAGTTTGAATAAATCTTGGTTTGGATCCCAAAGAAGTATGTTTGGTGATAAAAAGAATGTGAGTATACTTCCACACTTTGAACTGGGTTCATTTCTGGCTCTAAGTTTATGAAACAGAAAAAATACTCTACTTGCTAGAAATACACACTTGTCCAACCTTCTTAATTCTAGCACATGTTTCTGGACTTCTGGAAATAAAATGTTTTGTTGGCGTAAGTGAGAAGTATTTGAAATGCACCAGTGATCATGCATAACCCTTACTTTCTAAGGGCCTGGGTTCAAATTCCCCTGGAAGCTTAAGCTACTGACCTATATTACTCTTCCCCATTTTCACACTGAATTTCACGTTTCCTTCAAGACTGAGGAAAAGGCACTTTTGCACACTTAGGGACACTGTCCTTTTTATTATATGTTATACATACATATACCATATTTTTCACACTATATGATGCACTCCTCCCCCCCCCCCCCCAAAAAAGTGGGTGGAAATGTCTGTGTGTTTGTGGAATCTGTGCAAAGGCTCCAGTGTTCCCTGACAGTGGCAGCTGCTTAGCTCAGTTGACCGGTGGTGGGCGCAATGGAGCGGAACCCTGATGAGCCATGTGCTGGGGCTGCAAAAATGTGCTGAAGCTGACCAGGCTGTTTGCTGTTTGCTGCAAGGACACTAGCCAGATGAATACATGATGGATCTGGGAGGCAGAGGCAGATTTTTTTTTCTTGTTTTCCTCCTCTAAAGCTAATACGTGTCTTATGGTCCAGTGTGTCTTACAGTGCAAAAAATACGGTAATATTTATGGTATGTTCAGGAGTTCTATCACCTGAAAAAGTTCGAAACCTTTTAACTTAACTAAAATATGGCATGAAAGGCCAAGATTGAAGAAAATAGGCCTTGGAGATGAGGACAGGAAAGAAGCTGATCCATTACTAATCAGCCACAAAGACTGCCTGACATTGTCCAGTCATTGGTGTCAAAGTGTTTGGAACAGCTGTCCAAAATTCCAAAGGAATCTTGCAACCCTCAGCTCATCTGCCATACCTACACTCTGTCCCAACTGATTGCATGCAGGAGTGTGTTGTTTCAAAATGCCCTGCCTGAAACTCACAGAAGTAAAACATTCTATTATGCTGATTTTACTGATTGTGGGCAGTTGTAACTTCTGAGTTCAGGGGGAAACAGGAGATGCACATAATCTCATGGATTCAGGTTCAATTACTGCAGTAATTCAAATAAAATGAATATAATATTCAAATAAAATGAATATAATATGAATATGAATTATATGAATGGTTTTTGAGTTTTAATATAGGGCCAAATTATTTAATATGTTTTAAACTGTTTTTAAATTTGTGATAGATGTTGTTTTTAATATGGCTGTGCACCGCCCTGAGTCCCTCGGGAGAAGGATGGTATAAAAATGTAAATAATAAATAAATAAATAAGAATATCCAAATGAAATAAAATAATTTGCAATAAGTAAGCATTTGTTAAAGTACTACTGTGTTTCCCCGAAAATAGGACCGGGTCTTATTTTCTTTTAGACTTGAAAATAAGAACTTGGGCTTATTTTCGGAGAGGTCTTATTTTTTTTGAGGTGCAGGAGGCGGTGAGCGCAATCACCTCATGGCTGCTGGGCCCCTTAACTGTGGCCTGCAGATCAGTTGATCCAGCAAGGGCCAGGAGTTCTGTCTCACTGGGTGCCTGGAGATATTTCCAGCGCACTCTTGCTAGCTCCAGCCCTGCCCACGGCACAAGACAACCTTGCAGCTGAGGGCCCATCTGTTCCGTAGCTCACCTTGTGACTATGGAGCAGGTGGCGAGCACAGTTTGCACTCTGCCAGGCCTGGAATTGGGTGTTGTTTAGGCTGCTGCTACAATGAGGCAGAATCAGCTCTCCCCCCCCCCCCCCCGCTGTCTCTAATCAGCTGCTTGAGAAAAGGACAGGCAATTGTGGAAGATTGCGGGGGTGGGGGGGGAGCCGATTCTGATACCACGTGGCTTTTTGCCTCATTGTGGCAGTAGCCTAAACAACACCCAAGCTCCAGGCGTGGTGGAGCGCAAACCGTGGTCACCGCCTGCTACATAGGCACAAGGTGAGCTGCGGAACAGAGGGGCCCTCGGCTGCAAGGTTGTCTGGCAATGTAGGCAGGGCTGGGGCTAGCAATAGTGCGCTGGAAATATCTCCTGGCAGCTAGAGAGACAGAACTCCTGGCCCTTGCTGGACCAGCTGATCCGCAGGCCAGTTAAGGGGCTCAGCAGCCATTAAATGACCGGGGAAGGGAAGGGCTGCCTCCTGTGCTGGCCACGCCAATCCCTTCACTACAGCTTATTTTTCGGGTAGGGTGTATATTATTAGTTCCAAAAAGATAGGGCTAGGCCTTATTTTTGTATAGGTCATATTTTCGGGAAAACATGGTAATGTAGGACTATAAAAAATGGTTTTAGAAATGGGCTCAAGTTAGAAACAAGTGGTGGGGCAGAAGGAGAGATGAGAGAAAGAGTGGCACTTACCTGCAATAGTAGATAAGCAGGCAGAGCAAAATGAGGACCAGCAATGCCAGGGCACCCAAAATAGTAAGTAAAAATATAGTATGGTAGGTAGCAATATCTTTAATTCCTGCTGTTGAAGTTCCCAGCCCTGCAAAGAAGCAGCTTTTATGATTAGATAGTATTGGGCCCTTTTTCACTAGACTTGGAAACAATATTTGTTATCTATAATGAGAATCTATATAAAAAACCCTTTAAATTACATTCTCTAGATGGCTTACAGTTGCATTCTTTTTTTTTAAATGCAGTTTAATTAAAATAACATAAATAACAATTAAAAAGCTCAAAGCATCAAAAGATTTAGAGAATAAGATATTCCTTTGGAAAATTTGTATAGAAAAGATTGGGTTGGGTGGGTGGGGGAAAATAATAAACACAGTGTTATATGCTAAGCCCCCACCCCTTTTGTACATGTGTCATGATATGCACTTATGAACCAGACAGGGCATGTGTCCCAAAGTTAGAAGAAAAACATTCCACTCAAACTCAGAGTTGTTCTGGAAATTAGAATCCAAAAAAAGCCACACCCCAAAACAATTCCCACCAGTATCAAAACTTGGCAGTTTATTGCAACAGGAAGGAAGCAAGATTCTCTCTGGGTTTAGCAAGATTTAGATGTAGAAAATAGAATAAAGTTACAGAAATCTATCTCAGATAGATTTAATTTTCAGAAATCAAGTTAACCCTCGATTAGTGAAGGCAGAGACATTTTCACTCTTACAAAGGACCTCCATGGGAACTGTGCCAAGGGCCATTCTCCTAACTGATAATTGATCCAACGTGTTTCTCTTCCTCATATCGTGATACCAGATATGCAAAAAAACACCTTGTGTGCACCGAGATCAGTTTACTTCTCAGAGACTTTGGCAATTTTACCTGATACAGGAGACAGCATAGCGGCTGCCCAGTAGCCCAACTGTGGAGACACAAATGTCCAGTACAGCTGATTTCCTTCCTTGCGAATGAGTCCAGTTCCATTCCGGATCCACAGCCCTAAGAAAAGAGTATATGATTGAGACTGAAGTAATTAAAAAGACCATCTGAATAATCTGAAAGAAAGGGAACTGCTCACCAGCACTAATCTCTCAACCCCTCATAATCAAAATTATTCAAGAGCATATGGATATATTGTAATATTGTAATCAGTATCTGTATTGTGCCATACCTAGTGTGTTTTCATGTACACAAGTAACACAACATTGTGATAGGGAATAGGCAACCTAAAAACATGATGTGGATCTCAAAATATCTCCCCTAGCTAAAATTCGAGTTTCATCATTTCACTTAGTAACTTCAGTATTAACTCTAACCATCATTTCATTTAATACCTTCAGCACTTCAGCATTAACTCTAACCAAACCCCTAACCTGAAAGAGGCTAGGAGACCTTGACTGACCCTGCCTATCCCAATACCAATCAGCGTTGAACAATGCTACTGTCTGGTATTGAACAGACAGCTTGGGGTAAACAAAGAAAATGAGCTTAGATTTAGAGGGCATTAGAGAAATAAAACATATATATCCATATCAATGCTATATTGGAAGGCTGAGGTACAATACAAACTAAACTTAAAGAAAAATAGTAGAAAAAAAAATAAAAAGTGCAAGAAAAAAGAAAAAGAGGAAAGAAGAAGTTAAATAATGAAAAAGAAAATACATGAAGAAGTGACCTCCCGTCTTCATTATTACAGGTTTGTATTATAAGATCTGCACCAGGAGTCTATTCCTCTACACTATTATAGTAGAACAGTTCCATCAATCTCATCCTCATCTTCTTTTTGGGAAGAAATGCTGCCACATCAGATTTGGTTCTTGTAGGCATGGTTCTTGTTTGCCAGCACAATTTCCGAATGTTTTTTCAGGCGCACTTATAAATTTTATGATTTACCGAAAACATGCTTCTACGGATGAAGGATGAGGATGTTTGGATCCTATTAATCACTCAGTGTGCTTCCTGCCAAAACCTCTGTTTATACAAGCAGTATTGTTCCTTGCTTCACATGTTTGTAATTATTGGATACAATAATGATCAAACCATTAAAAATATGATTCAGAAGCATTCCACCACTCACCGCTCTTGAGGTCAAAACGCCAGGCTGGCACACTGGTACTTGCTACAGCAGCTGTGTCGAGTGGCAGTGGAATGGAGAGGTGGACTGAGCCAGAAAGCTGGACTTCTGTGCTATTTGCAGTGAAGAGGTGAACGCTGACTGCAACAATAGGCACCAACTCCAGCCACGTATTACTAGCTGTACAAAGAGAATTAAGAAATAATGACTCTCACATCCCCAGAGGCCCTACAGCTACCTATACATTGGATATGCATTTCCAAGAGACAAAATCCAAAAGATACTATTCTGCGCAGAGTAATGTATGAATTGTGATAGATTAAAAGGATTTTTAATTATAATCATGTATTGTTAAAATACAGACTTTACAAAAAACGGGGAGGGGATGGAATTCAGAGGGAGGGAAAGTTTCTTTGTTCTCAGTGAGCTGTGCTTGGAGGCCTTGCAGGAATTGGGCACTTAAGAAAACAAATTTCATGTGACCGGGCTAAAGATTGAAGTCCAAACTACAGAATGCTGGCAAAGCTGGAAGATAACATTTAGATAATTGCATGAGAGTTATTTAATTTATTGTGTTAGCTTGATAGATATGTGCTCATTCAGATTTTTATAGATTGCTGATTGTTGGGTTTCAACCTCCTGTAATTCATAGCAATTACATTATTCTTTCAAGTCTTTACTTTGTTTCTTATACCCCCATTTGGGGCTGGCTATAAGTTACAATTTATTTAATAACTTATTCCAGAGTAAAGGGGATTTGATGTTCTGTTCCATATTCCAGATGGAAGTGGGGAATCTTCTTATTCAAGGACAGATGATGGCAGTGTAACTGTCTGCTCCAACAGAATTGGAACTCTAGCTGAACATTCTGAACTCAGATAACTCAGATTTAAACTATATGGATCTCCTTCTCCCATCCTCAATACAACAACAATAAACTAGTTAAATATATATTTCATATCTCCAAATCTGGTGTCTAGAGATAAGCTGTAATATAATGGGTAGCTTTAATGCTCCACCCCTCCCTATCCCACATTTCATGATGGCCCCTTACCACTGCCATTACTTTCAGCCCCGATGAAGGACGGGAACCCTCTCATGTCTGGCCCACCACTGGCGGCAGTCAAAGTGGCTGAAAGCTGGCTGTAGGTGGAACTGCGGGACAGGCGAGCAGATTTGCGCTGGAACTGTGCCCATGGCTGGCTCTTAGCTCCTGCAATAATCAATACTTAAATCTTCTGGTCTAACTGGGCAGTATTCATAAAAGACCATAGAATCCTTACTTTTTGGTGCTGTGCCTTAATACACAAATTTACAATGCAATAACTCAAGAAAGTATCCATAAAGGTTTGGTCCTTAGCTATAAGATGCAGCCTTCAATAAATTCAGATTCTAGTATAACCCCTATGTGTTGGAGAAAACAAAGAAACAGGTTATCTGTATGATAGTCGTATAAAATTGTTCGGCCTTTTTGAACTAAATTTGTATATGATCTTATAAAATTGTTTAGCTTTTAAAACTAAATTTGAACAAAGAATTGATTATGACCCAGGTCATAATATTAGATCCCAAGTTGCCCTTACTAAGTTTTTTTGATAATCCAAATAACACCTTGAAACATAAAGACTTGATAGTTTTCTTATTGGTGCAGCTAGGCAGGTAGTAGCAAGGTCCTGGAAAACAGGAAAGGCTTTGAATAGTTCCATATGCTTTGATTGCAAAGATGAGAAAAAAGGTGGTAATATCATGATAATACAGATGACACCTGAAAGTCATCATGGATCTGATAGACCCCTTGTACAGGCAGTCCTCAAATTACAACCACAATTGAACCCAAATTTTCTGTTGCTAAGTAAAATACTTGTTAAGTGAATTTTGCCCAATTTTACGACTTTTCTTGCCGCAGTTGTTAAGTGAATCACTGCATTATTAACTGGACTTTCTTGTTTTTCTTTGAAGATATTTCGCTTCTCATTAAAGAAGTTTCTCCAGAGCTGTAGAAGCACCTTTGAGAAATCATTCCATAAATTCTCTACTCTAAATTATCCAGCTTTCTATACCTACTCATAGTTGTAGATGGATAATCAGTTTTTTGAGAGATAGGAAGCAACAAGTGAGGCTAGGGAAAATTATATTTAATACCCAGGCAATGAGCACAGGTGCCCCTCAAGCCTGTGTGCTTGCTCCATTGCTTCCCCCCCACCCCATATATACCAATGACTGTATCTCAAGGGAACTCTCTGTTAAATTACTGAGGTTTGCAGATGATGCTGTGGTCATTGGCCTTATTCAAGATGGTGATAAGTCTGCATATAGTTGGAAGATTGAATAATTGGCCCTGTGGTATAGCATAACAATCTAGAACTGAATATGCTTAAAACTATGTAAATGAGAGTGGATTTTAGAAGGAGCTCTTCTATTTTACCACTTCTTACCATATTTGACAGCTTAGTATTAACATCAAATTTTTGAGTTCTATAACCTTCCAGTACTTGAAATGGACACTTAACATTAGAATCATCATTAAAAAGACACAACAAAGAATGTTCTTCCTGTTAATTCAGGAAGTTCAGACTGCTCCAGGAGCTCTTGATAAAACTTTTACAGAGGATTATTGAATCTGTCATTTGTACTTCTAGAATTGTTTGGCTTGGTACAGAAACCAAGCAGAAAAAGTACAGACTCCAGTGGATAGTTAAAATTGCAGAAAGAATAATTGCAGCCAGCCTGGCTTCCGTAAAAGATTTGTATATTGCTCAGGTCAGAAGGAGGGCTGAAAACATATCTGCAGACCCCTCACATTCTGGACATAAACTGTTTCAACTCCTCCCCTCAGGCATTGCAGGCCAAAACAACTAGACAGAGAGATATTTTTCCCCCTCAGGCCATTGCTCTGTTGAACACTTAATTCTCAGAGTGCTGTCTACATGTACCCATGTAATATGGCTATAGCATTATTGTTTATCCTTGTAGTCTTATTTATTCCCCCTTCTATTGGTATAATTATGATGATTATTATCATTCTGTTGCTTAGCATGTACACTGAGAGCTTCTGCACAAGAGACAAATTCCTTACATGTTTAATCACACTTGGCCAAATAAAGTATTAAAATTTTAATTTGCCTGCTTTAAATGTATCAATTACATACAACAAAGGTATATTAATTGTCTACTACTATTCTCCAGATTTCTAGATAATTTTAATGAAATAAGGCTGTATGCATTTTATTTGTATATATGAGCCCAGCATAAAAACTGCAGAGGTTCTCAAACTTTGTAATATTATGATTTCCTGAAATGACAAATGAATTTTATCTTCCCCATAAATAAAATCAACAATTGTCAGGATCAGGCAAAAAATTAGTATATCACTGTTTAATTGAAATTTGAAATCAAATTTAAGGTCATAATTTAATACAAAGGATGAGCTTGTTTATTTTTGCACAATTTCTGAAATACAGAGACTTTATATGAAAGTATAGTTAAGCTGTATATTTCAATGAACCACTAGGTGCTCAAAAGATGGTACAACCTCCTTTATTTATGACCATAATTCACCCCAAAATTTCTGTTGCTAAGCAAGACAGTTGTTAATGATTTTTTGCTCCTTTTTATGATCTTTCTTGTCACAGTTGTTAACTGAATCCCTGAGTAACATTAGTTACTGAGTAACATTAGTTAATAACATGCTGTTAAGTGAAATCCATTGTCTTTACTTGTCAGATAGTCACAATTGCAATCATCATTGTAAGCCGCCCTGAGTCTTTATAAACAAACAAACAAACAAACAAACAAACAAACAAACAAATATGAGCCAGTTGCCATGTATCCAAATTTTCATCATGTGACTGCAATGGTTACTGCAATGGTTGTACGTGTAAAAAACAGATACAGAAGTTTCAGTACTCTTCCAACTGATCCAGTGTTATTTACCCATGTAAAGTTGTCAATAAAATCCATAAAAGTTATTGTCTCATCAGATCTACAATTAGCCAGGAGAAGACAGTTTCATAAATTATTGAATATGTGACCCTTCCAACTTTTAAGGTTATCACTATTGTTCTATCTACTTTTAAGAACAACCATAGGGCCCTTCAAAGAGTGATCAGTAAAGACCGAGATAAATTAGTCTTACAAAATAGACAGCTTTTAAAACAATATCTAAATTCTTCCTGCTAACAATTTCAACTGTGAGAAATTGAAATTATTGAAGGAAATGAAGGAAACTTCAGAAGACCAGAAGTTACTGAAGGAAATCCAGAACACCAAAAGAATCTTCTATTAGAATTGCTACCAAACTGATAAACAGAACCTGCAGATCACTATAAATGACTTGCTGAATAGTTTAACTTAGGGGTGTCAAAGTCAAGGCCCACAGGCTTAGATCTGGGGCTGCCCTGGGGCAGCAAAGGGCCAGCCCGCGGTGCCTGTTAGTATTGTTTTCGGCCACGATGGCCTCCTGCAGCCGTCTGCCAGCGAAAATGGAGGTTGATAGGGGCGAACGCAGCCCTCCAAGATCTGTTTTCATTGCCAGAGGGCTAACAAAACAAACGAAAAGCAAAACAAAACAAAAGGAGAAATGTTTCCCCTTTTCCTTTTTTTAAAAAATTTTTTATTATACAAAATAGCAATATAATCAAAACATTTTCTGTTCCGTGGTGCAGATACATATATAAAAACTTTTTACTTGCCATTTACATAATATGTTTCCCCTTTTCCTTTAGAGCATTCCATTAGGGACAGAAAAGGAGAAAGAGGAAAGACAAAGAAAAAGAGTGGAAGATGGGAAGAAGGCAAGGAAGGAAAGAGGGGAAGAAAGAAGTAAGAATGAAGAGGTAAGGAAAAAGAAAAGGAAGGAAGGAAGGTAGGTTGGTTTAGCATGTTTAGCATTTGGCCACCAGCAGCCCTGTTGCCCTTTCACCATCTCCTTGTCTCCTCCTGACCTCTCCTGGTGGTCTCCCATCCTATTGCTGAGGATGCTTTGGTTACAAAGCCGGGTCTCATTGCATGGGGAGGGAGTGGGCCTCCCTCTGACCCTCCCTCCCTCACACACCATGAGCAACCTGGGCAGGATGAGCAAGAACAACAGCGTCAGCTTTAAGGAGGAGGTAAGTGCAGCTGGGCACCCCCTTGCCGAATTGGGACTGGGCTAGGCTGTGGAATCCTGGTGCCTTGGAAGCTTAAAGGCAGGGCTGGGCACTTACCTTCCTAAGGCTGCCTAGGGCTCTGGACAGCCTGCGCCACTGTCTGGGGGTCCTCTGCATGGCCTGAGAGGGATGGTGAGGCTCCTCTGGAGGACAAGGGTTTGGCACTCTCCCTGGTCTCGCTTTTCTCCGCTGGAGACAATGGATCCCCTCAGCCTTGCCCAGTTCACCACAGGTGCCCCTCACATGAATGATGTCAAGCTGATCACGCCCACCCGGGCCACGCCCATCCCAGCTCCCGAAGTCAAACAAAATCCTGATGCGGCCCTCAATAAAATTGATTTTGACACCCCTGGTTTAACTGAAGTAGTTGTCTACAAGTCCACATTACAACAAGCTTATGCAATATGATCCACATGATAAAAAGAAAACTATTCTCTGACTTCATCCTCAAAATCATCATAGAAAGCATACAAAAGAAAATCTTGTTAAGCCTCAATTGCTTAGACTGAAGCGGTTTGGGCAGAGAAAAAAAAACTGTTCAACCATAACAATACAGGAAAAAACATTTAACTAAATGAATACCTTGTTAAGTGTAGATGTTAATATTTTCAGGTTGTGTGGCAGCTAGTAGCATGGATTGTATGGGTAGATTGAATACAACTAAAATCAAGTATATTAAGAAACTAATGTTTCATGGTCCAGGTGAAAAAGAGTTAGAAATGTCATTAAGTCAATGATTCAAAATAGACATTCAAACTATGAAGCAGTTACAGAAAAGAAAAATAAAGATTTTGTGATATTTTTCATAGTTCCTGAACTTGAATATTACGGAAAATCTTTGCAGGAATCTTATAGGTGCGATATTTGAAAGGAAATCTAAAAATGTTTGAGTTACAAGAGTTGTGCAAGAAAGAATGGGAAAAATTTTCAAAATAGGGGCTATAAGAAACATTTGAAAGCTGTTACTTTTGCCAACAGGTGTAAAAGAATTGACTGAAAGGATACCTAAATTTCTCCAACTGACATTCACTGTTTTTTTAAAATTTTGTATCTGTAACTGCACATAATAGTAAGCATGCATTCAAATTTGCAGAAAGAAATATTTACCTCTGCATGATGGAGAGTGAATGCAAGTCTGTTCATTTTGTGATTAATTGAAACATACAGCTTAAACAAACTAACTTTTGCAAAAATTGTAACATTTTCAAACAGCAACCCAGATTTGTTTCTGCTCAATATTTGGTCTTTATAAGCAGCAAGTATACAAAATACTCACACATACAAATTAATTATTGAAGATGGAATCAGTATATTGATAAATTCCTTTCTTGTTTTGTTGTATATGTTCATTTTGTTCATTGTTTCAAAATTCTGGTGAGATATTGTCAGGAATTTTATTTCAAAGCAGTGTCAGAAGACACATCAATGAATTGGTTGTTTTTAGTAGCAGTAGCAAGTGTGCAAGCTAAGCACTGAATGGATTCACTAACTTCATGAAGACATGAAGACAGACTAGAGCTTTGCTATATGCCACATTGCTAGAAATGCTGGAGGCCAATGAATATGTTCAAGAAAAATCAAATCCAGTTATCTGCTATTGGTATTAATTTTAAGTGAGAATTCTGAAAGCACACACCACCCTCATTTTATCATCCCCCACTTACCAGCACTCTCATCATATGGGCTCCTGACTCCATCAGGACTTATTGAGAACATTTCAACTCATTTGCTTATGATTTTAGCAAAGGCCCAGTTTGCTCCCCTCATTACTTAACCCAGAATGAATAACTCACATCTTAAAGATTTCTATCCCAAAGTCTCTGCAAAAGCACTTGAACTGATTCTTTTTTGTACAAGTTGGTATTAAGTTGCTATGGAGATACAGAGCTTGTAGAGATGAAGAGCCTGGATCCCATCTATTCTATTGTCCAGCAAGTTCTTAACATAAATATCACAGTATTAAGAACTTGCTTAAAGCTTCAGTGACCTATTCTGGGGCTCAGAATCACAACTTCTACATCCCAGCAATTATGTATTCTACTGATAGAGAACCTTTGCTTTAGATCACCATTTAATAATAGGGCACAGGAATTGCAGTAGCCTATTCTGCAGTCATAGGCAGAATCCATTTTCCCTGCTCTAAAAAACAGTATTTCAATTAGGTGGAATCCAGTACAGTGACTGAATGCCCTACTTTTTTTTTTTTGGACATAATGGATCTTGGGACCTACCTGGAGAACCAACAAGGATTTGTATCAAGTCATCATAAAGGATAAGTGTTGCAGGACGCTCTGGAAGCAGATAGAGACTTACAGAAGCATAGACTGCAAGGGAAAAAAAACCTGAATTAATATAAAACTCCCTTTTTCTTTGAAGGAGATAAGAGGCTAATTCTAACATATAACCTATCTTTTGAGGCATAGTACAAATAAGGGATTTCTACTGGGGGCAGCTGGCAAAAAGAAAATCTGACCAAAAATGTGGGAGAGTGTACATGCTTTTCTGGATTGTGGTTTTAATCTTTTGCAATAGCTCAACTCAATTCTCATTATGCAAACAATGGATTGAACATCCAAATTTACAAAATATATTTTTGTGGCTTCAAGCTGCTAACTGCCTTTCATTTTCTTTGCCTACAATCCTTAGGAGCAATAATTCCAAATCAGGGACATTCAGAGAAGAAAGGAAAGTCAATGATGCCAAAAGGTAGTAACAAAATGATAGCCCCTCTCCCCTTTTTGAATGATTGTCATTCTGACACTGTTATCAAACAATATAGCTGCCCTGTTCTAAATGCAAAGCACAATTCATTAGTTCCAAAATCACAGCAAATATTAATTTTATTTCCAATGAAATCAGGATGATAACAACCAGCTCCTCAATAAAGTCTTACCTATTTTTTCTGGTATCACTCTGCCACTATGAATGGATTAAAACCTATTCTCATTAGTGTTACATGACCACAATGATGTTTGGATGATTCCGTAACATGCTAAAAATCACAAGGAGAGTGAAATAATTTTGGCTGAACTTAACTTTCATCTCAATGCAGATATACTATCCATGAATAGAGCTGAAGCAAAGAAGAAAAAAATGAAACTTGAATTAGGAAAGGAGAGAAGAAATGGGTTACTTTACAAGTTAACCCTTATTTCTTATAGTTTTCTTTCTGTCCAATTTCACTACTGTGGACACTTAGAATCTTATCCTTGACTTTGCTATTTTGTTAAAATATGTGATCCATATTTGCATGCAAAAGAGCTAAGAAGCCAAAAGAATTTGTTCTTGGCTTCTAAAAAAAAAGCAATGTCAGGAGTTTCAATTCACCTTTCGATAAGATAGATTTCAACTTCTAATTATTGGAATAAGCCAACAAGGAGTAAACAATTTCACAGTTCATTTGTGGTAAATGAGAATTCCTGCAGTATTATCCATACAAACACAGATAGAAGTAATATCATAAACAATGGCTATCTGTGTAACCTCAGTTCCAGTTATATTCAATCTTATCTCTACAGAAGAATATCTGCTTTCCATGCAAAACTGCATCTTCAATTGTATCTGAGATATTTCCTCTTTCATTTAATCAAATCTCAAATATTCAAGACCAAACCTTTCAGCATTCTTCCAACACAGAGACCAGAATCACAATGAAAGATTGCTTCCAATTACATAGTCCAAAAGATACCAAGATTAGTATTAAGTTACTAAGAGATTCAGATATAGCAAAATTGCAATTTCAATACAATAATTAAACATCTACTTGAAGTGGATTTAGATAATGAGAACTACCTAGACGCATATGGAGTTGCAGAGCCATCATTTTCCCAGTAATCTTTTCCAGAAAATGAATGTTTTAGATTACCTTATGATTGCACAGAACTCTTGGATCTTACAAAATACCTTTAATGCAATCTTAAAGGAGGCACTGATAATTATTGTACCAGTACTTCTTTCGTAACAATACCTTTTATGTTCTACAAATTGAAAATATTCATAATTGCAAGATTGCTGAAATTAGATCAATACGTCGTTCAACCTTTGATGGAACTGATTGAATTTATCCATGATTAGCAAATACGCAAAGAAATATAGTTATTTCTATATAGGAATTTAAATGGACTCTACTTCTAGGTCAGCTTGATCTGTCTCAATAATTCCTCCATTTCTAATTCCCAAACACCAGAGTTAAATTCTTTTAGTCAGTTTCCCATATCTTCACATTTGTACCAGCCACCAATTTAAGACTAATCAGGGAATAATCTGTCCATGATAAAAACCAAAGAAAGCTATGTCACATTCACTAGGCAGTATCATCTCCATACAAATAGCTAAATCCAGTATGACTACATGCATGGGGCCAGATGCCAGCTAGGATATGGTTTTCATGAAAGACGTAGCATCCTAAGATGCTCCTGATTGGGCAAAGTGGACACTGAAATTCACTGACAAGGAGCCTAGGGCAAACCAACATCAGATCAGGTTAGTATGTATGGTACATAACAATATTCCTACACAATCCCAGCCACCCAAATGCAGGAGCAAGGAGTTAAAATTTGCAGACTATCAGATGCTAGAATTGATTAATGACCAAGAAGTCCAAAGATCATGACCACTTCATCCCCACACCCTCCAATCCTACCCTTTGACAAAACTGCTGCAAAAAAATAGATTGCCTGGTCTCCTCTATCTACAGGTAGTCCTCGATTTACAACCATTTCTTTAGTGACCGTTTGAAGATACAAGGTCACTAAAAAAAGTGAATTTATGACAATTTTTCAAATTTACGACCACTGCAGCCTCCCCATGGTCAAAATTTCGACACTTGGCAACTTGCATGATTTATGATGATTGCACTGTCCTGAGATCATGTGATCACCTTTCGTGATGATCTGACAAGCAAAGTCAACGGGGAAGCCAGATGCACTTAACAACGTGTTACTACTTTAGCAACTGCAGTGATTCCTTTAACAACTATGGAAAAACACACTTAACAACTCTCTTGCTTAGCAATAGAAATTTTGTGCTCAACTTAGTCTTAAGTCAAGGACTACCTGTAGTCTTAAATCCTAGATAATATAGTAGATATTGTACCGACCTTCATTGAGGAAAGGATTTAAACAAGATGGTAAGGACTTCCAGGGACCACATCAAGTACGTCAGTTAACTATATGTGGCTCACAATCTATAAGTAGTCCAACTCTTTTCCATTGGAACAGTACTATTAGAACAGCGCTACACATATTTTGTACATTATTACAAAATAACTATTATTCAATGCACATTATTTTAACTTTTTTTCTGAATTTAGTCGCAGAATACATCCACTGATGGATGTTTTCTTCTATTTTATAATGAAATATTACGAAATATAATGACATATGAATTTTTCCATTATGATAACAACGCAAATTAAATACAAAAGGTCTTCAATGACTTTATTGTATAACAGATTTGAAATTCACACAACAATGCTAAGATTGGTTGGTTTTAATCTTGGTTAATTTTGTGTTGGGTAGTATGTCATGAACTCAATAATATGGTCATTCTAAGTTAGGATCAATCCTCAAAGAAGCTCCAACCATTCTGTGTCAGTTATGGGTTCCTGATCTTAAGCCAACCACTTCACTTGTACAATCTGGTTTGGTCCTACAGAATGGCTTCTCTAGGCAGCTTCTTGAAATTGTTTTTTCTTTATTTATTTTTTTACACACAATCCCCCTCCCCCCAATCTTTCTTTATGATCAAAGGGAGTAACACAGATATAGGAATGGAATGGAGGAATTGACTGAGTCACTTTCTCCATGCTGACTCAGTTCAGTTAAAATTATTGTCCAGCAATGGAACAACATTATAAAATTAAAAGAGCCATAAAATACAAGTACTAAAATGCTAAAAGTTAAATATTTAAGATACATCACTATATTATAAAATTATTTTATGCGTAAAATTTTAAATAAGTACAAGATATACTTTACATTTTTTTATCATTACAGTCCATGGTGATATTAACCTTGCTTAGATCACTGTGGACCCTTATTTTACTTTAAAAAAAATACATGTATGTGTTTATGTATATCTATTTCTACCAGACAAGTTTAAGATGGTCTTCATCCCGCTTTCAGCCTTCAGAATTTAATATTTGCTGTTCGAGGCAGCAGTGGCAACTTTCTCTACCTGATGGTAGAACTCATCCTGCATAAAACAAGTTAGTCACAGAATTGTTATGAATTCTAGTACAGCAAAGTTGATTTAAGAACTCAATTCAATTTACAACACACATTCTCCCAAATTTGGTCAATTATGATCTTAAGGTTGTGTTCTTTCTTCTATACCTAAAAATCCAGATACAAAGTAGAGATTTTACTTGAAGATCATCTCTAAAGATTATGAGTTCAACAAGGCATCAGGGGAAACCAAATTTCCATCCAGTTCATGGTTAACTATTGTAACTGTTTCAATGTTTTAACTGTTTTGATTATTTTTTAATTTGTTATTACATTTCGTAATTTATGCTCCCCCCCCCCATTCACTTGTTGAGATAGCCCCACTATGGAAATCAAATAAATAAATAAGTATATAAAATGTTTTACGAACATAAAAGAAATCACTTGCAAACACCAAAGCTGTAATAATTTATTACAATTACCCAATTTTACCATTTGGATTTACAGTTACTTGGCAAACCTTCCATTTAAACAAAATGTTCATACCAGAGGTGAGTATGCATTAGAAGGGCACAATATCCCTGGTAAGAAGATCACTTTATTGTCCCAATAAATGGGATTTGGAAGCAGAAGTCATAATTGCCTTCTAAATGGTTATTGTCAATAGCTTCTGATTGTAGGCAGGAAGTTCAGCAGGGGGAAATCAGCAATATAAATATAGATATCAATGTTTTTATACACATCTTTTATAGTTAAGATATAAATACAAACTTAAGTGCAAGCATACTGTGTAAGCATAATTTACCGAATAAATTTTTAACAAGATAAAAACAATACAAATATTAGAAAGGAATCAAAGAGGATAAGAAAGAATAGTGAATCAGAAAGAAAATGGAGTAGAAATAGAAAAGGAAAAAGACTGAGAGAAAGGATTATAAGAAAGCAGCTTCTGAGCTTTTTGACAATGGTTATAAATGCGTTTTGTCTCTCAATAAATAGTAAAATTATAACACAATTTTTTTTTTCATAAGCATTAACCCACAAATCACACATTTATTTTTCTAATTTTTCAGCAAAAAGTCCATAACAGGCTTTCAATCACTGATAAATGTAGTTGTCAGTCTTTCTCTAACCAAATTAATTTTGCCACCTCTGCAAATTCTGTCAAGTTTTTCTTCTTCTTCTCTTATTTTTATTAAGAAAATTTGTTTTCTTTTTTTACTATTTGCTACTTTCATTTATTGTTTTAATTGTCTATTATGATTTTTACTTTGTTAAAAATGTATTCAATAAAAGTATAAAAGGAAGAAACCATTTAGGTATTCTCAAATCCATCCAGTGAAGTTGTCACTCTTGATTTCAGTCTAACAAGAAGCTGATTGTTGAATTTTTTAAAAAAGTTCGAGGTTTCTTGACAGCTACACAGCTATTGTTCTCCTGCAATATGGGTTATTTGCAGGGGTGTCCATAGTAGATTGAACAACAAGGCAATCAGAGGAATATCCTTTTTAATGTGAATTAAATTCATCACACATGTAAAACAACAGGGTTTTGATCGCCTAGTTGCGTCTACCATTTACATCATTTTTATCTTCCCTGTAGATGAACTGATCAGTTGCTATTACAAACTTGGTAAAAGAATGAAAGTTTGCCCTTTTTCAGATACACGTACTGTACCAGGATTTTTTGTAACAGAGGACTGAATTCTGGCCTGGAAAATAAGTTATGGATGTATTACTCAAAACAGCTTGAGAAAGCTATCAATGTAACACTTAAAAGTCACATGAGATTTGTCTCAGACTACAATTGGAACATTATATATTACCTGTGATGTATTAGGAGTTGCGTGTGCTTTCAAACGTGTCTTATTGATTCCACTTTCTTTCTCCTCTTCCCTACTCATAAGTAACTACTGATATTTAGACAAACCACTATCCATATCAATCTTTGACTCTCTGTGAGCAGCCTTCCAATAAATACTAAGGCAGCAGCAGTCCCAATCTAGGTCCATGCCATTTATGTCCAAGCCAGATGACAGCATACTTTTATCACTATACAAGCAGCTATTTCTCACTGGGATTAGCATCCATCTAATTATGCAACCCCAGTATTCCCAGGGCACTCCAGATGATTAACAGAGATGGAATAACATTTGTCAATTTTTTCTCTGTGTCTTTTGTTCTTAGATGGCTTTAATGGAATATTAGACATGACTATGGAAAATAACTCCATCATCCTAAGTACATAACATCTAACAACTCTAAATAATTATTTTGCAACTGAAGATGCCTGCATCAATAACTGAAGACCAATATCCAGTTGGTCATTATGAGAATCAGAATGCAGACTAGATTAAGTTTGGTAACATCTAAGTAAGCTCCCTTTTTCTTATATTAAGACACTTCTCGTGTCTTAATTAATTAAAATTAATTAATTAAATGGATGTTAATTTTAATCTGGTTCATTGAAGCGGCTGTTCCAAGGACTAGCTGATCCCACCCACTCCACCCCTCCCCTCCCAGAAGTCTTCATGCAGCCACTTTTGGATGCCAGGTAAATGCAGGGCATGCATGGAGGCTCTGGGAGGGCGAAAAATGGCCCAACCGGAAGTCTGGAAATGGCGGAGGCTGTTTCACCCTCCTGGAGGCTCCAGGAAAGCCTCTGGAGCCTGGGGAGGGTGAAAAACGGGCCTACTGAAAGTACCGGAAGTCAAAAACAGGCCCATTTCCAGCCTCTAGAAGGCCTCTGGAGCCCAGGGAGGTCATTTTCGCCCTCCTGGAGGCTCCAGGAAAGCTTCCGAAGTCTGGGGAGGGTGAAAACACCCCCTTCCTGCCATAGTGCAGGAGGCCGAGTAGGCCATGCCCCCATGGCCACGCCCACACAGCAACTGGGGACAAACTGGTTGCTGAAATTTTTCAATTCCACCCCTGCTTTCAACCAATAGTTGCCAACACTCACGTGGTAGTTTGTTGACACGCCAAGGAACAGAGTTCGTAACAAAGCCATGCTTGGAGGCCATAACAAGGACCCAGGTGCCCAAGCGATAACTGATGGGGAGCATACTGATACCCTCATGGTCAGTGGTGCCTGAAGCCAAAGATGTTTGGTTGCCATACACTTCCACAGCTGCCTGGGAAAGTGGGGATAAATCGCCATTTTCGTAGACTTGGACTTTGATCACCACTTCTGGAGGAAAGAGAGAGAGAGCGAGAGCATAGAAAAGTACATGTTAGTATACAAATCTTCCTCTCACTACTCCATGATTTGAATATTTATGCATTTTTATTATTCTTTCTAATCAACCTTGGTAACTGTATTGTCAAATCCAATTGTGTTAGAGATTTAGCAAACATGCAATTAATATGGGACAATCGATTTCCATTCCACCTCTAAAGCCTTTATAGTCTACTTCCTTTCTACATTCAGCATTTCATCTGTTTTTTAAGTTCCTTCCTATTTGGTTACTCAATAGCAATACAATACATCATCTGCTTCTCTAGTGTTTGACAACAATATTTCTATTGTTTCTGGGACCAAATAGGATAATTTTCTCAGACAATACAATCTCTCAGTTCTTTCATTGAAACTGCTTTCCCCCCCCCAGCATTTTGTGTCTGACATTTGCACATTTTAATTCTTTTGGAACACCACAAGAAGTTAGGTTTTGGTTTATACATTGTCAGTCTCCCAAACAAGCAACTTATAGTTAGAATGGACTTCCTTCTGACTCCAATTCTGAGTACCATTTTTTAGAGCACCCCTGTTAAAAGAGAGGTTTCAATTTAGTAAGTAAATTCCTCTGCAACCTCAAGATGGGGAAAGAGTGATCACAAAACAAAAAAGGATACTCAAGCCCAAACCACTGGATTTTCTAAGGCTACTTGCTTTCCATGTCCTTAACGTAATCAAGAACTCACAAAGGAAAACTTCTTTAGACACAAAACAAACAAACACCTGAAGCAGAGCTAGTAATAATTGAAAATAAAGTACTCAGTTGTTCTATTTCCCCAGTACATGTTTTGTTTCACTGAATCTCGTCACTTTCTGTTCATCAAGTAGGAGTGGTTCACATCAACTTATTTCATTGTATGATTGAAATATGATGATTGGTCATAGGTGACAAAGATCACTTTGCAGGCTGGTTGCCTCAAATATTATTCCCATTGTGTGCAAATGGAAAGATCTTTAAATACAGACAAGGATTCAACTCCAACTGGCTCTAAATTTCAGCTCTCTAGGGTGGGGGGGGGTCGGCAACGTGCGGCTCTAGAGCTGCATGTGGCTCTTTGGGCCCTCTACTGTGGCTCCCTGTTGGATGATCCCACCACTATCAACTGCAGCTGGGTGGCCCCGCCTCCGCCCCTTCCCCTCAATCGCCTGCCCTGAGAATAGAAGGGCGACTGCGGCAGATGGAGGCTCCCTCCATATTCCAGAGAGGGAGCAAAGCGCCCTTATACTTGCCTCTTTTTCCAGCCCTTGTTGGTGCTGTGCGTACCTTGGCTGCTGGGAGAGACGTGTGACTTTGCTCTGTGCCGAGACAATGGCTGGGCCACCCAGCTGCAGTTGATGCTTCGCGTCGTAATGGGCTCCAGAAGGAGAAGGAGGGGACACCGTCTCCTCCATTGTGCAGTGCACTAAGTTTAAGTGCAAGAGCAGCTACGGAAGCAGCAAGAGGAATATGGGGAGACGGACGCGCCCCAGCTGGTGTCAAGGGGTGGAGAAATTTGGGTGCCTCCCTAACACTCCCTGCCTCATGGCTGCTTGCTGCTCTTGCACTTAAACATAGCACGCTGCATAATGGAGGAGACGCTGTACCCTCCTCCTCCTCCTGGAGCCGATTACAATACAGAGCATCAGCTGGGGTGTCCCAGCCGGTGTCTCGGGGTGGAGAAAGTCGCACATCTGCCAACAAGGGCCAGAAAAAGAGGCAAGTAGAGGGGCACTAAGCTTCCACTCTGAAATACGGAGCGAGTCTCCATCCGCCTCCACTGCCATTCTCTTCTCAGGCAGGCGAGGAGTGAGAAGGAGGTGAGGGTGAGGGGGCCAGCTAGCTGACAGGGAGCCACAGCAGGGGGATGAAAGAGCTTCATTTATCTGGGAACCTGAAATGACTCTTGATTTAAAATTAAATCATATGGTAAAAAGCACCCAAAGAAGAAGAAAGAACAACATCAGAAAAAAAACGCAACCCTCGCCTGTTTTGGAAATGGTTCAAGAGGGAACCTGTGTGCCCATGCGTGCGTGCACACACACAGACACACACACACACAAAAGAGAGAGAGAGAGGGAGAGAGATGAAAGACAGAGAGATGAAAAAGAGAGGGAGAGGGAAAAGATAAGAAAGGGAGAGGGAGAAAGATGAGAGAGAAAAAGAGGGAAAGGGAGAAAGACGAGAGAGAGAGATAAGGGAGAAAGATGAGAAAGAGAGAGAGAAAAGGAAAGAAAGATAAGGGAGGGAGGGAGAAAGAGATGAGAGAGAAAGGGAGAAAGAGATGAGAAGGGGAGGGAGAGAGTGAGAAATATGAGAGAGAGGGGGGAGAAAAAAAGTGAAGGAGAAAGTGAAATGAGAAAGAGGAGAGGGGGAAGAGAGAGAGACCTGTTTAAAAGAAAATACCTGGAGCCACAAAACCTGGGTAGGCGTGGCTGGGGGGTGTCATGTGACTGGGTGGGAGTGAGTGATGTCGAGTTGGCCACACCCACCCAGGTTTTGTAGCTCCCGGTGTTTTGTTTTCTGTGGGCTCTTTGAGTGTTTAAGGTTGTAAACCCCTGCTCTAGGGACAAGACTCTGGCTCAAAAAAAGTCACTGGATCAAGGCGGATCTGGGACAATAATTGCTATACAATCAGATTTAATTAGTTTCCAAAACCTTTTGATCAAACAGTCTTGTAAGAAATATAGGTAGCTTCAGAGTACAAGAGACGTGTGTTTTTCTAATGTTACATATCTAACATCTACTATGATGATTTTAGATATTCTAAATACAAATCTCATAATCTCCCAATTAGAATAGTCCCAAAATGTCTATGAGGTAGATCCAGATAAAACTGCAATTCTGTAACAATTAACAATACACACACACACACACACAAATAACAATTTAATGTCATTAGTGAACAATGTGAATTTTCAAAAGAACAAATAAAATAAATCCCCCAGATGGTTTCAATAATGGGTAATAAATTAGCGTTCTTCCAGATGTTGCTGAACTACAACTCCTGGTAGTTTCATCAAACTACGCAATTATGAGAGATGGGAGATATAATTCAAGAACATCTGGAAAGCTGCAGGTTGTCTATCCTAGGTCTACCTTTTGTGGCAGGAAGGCTGAACGTGGTAAAATGGAGAAAATTAATACACATATATAGTATTTACATTCATTTAAAACAGAGCATGATATTGAAAAAATGGCTGAAAACTATCAACGGTTTTTAAGGAGAGAGTAATGAAGCCATACAGCTGCCTTGCAAAAGGGTTTCAGCAATAAGAGGCACCCAGGGGAACTAGTGGATTTATTTAGGCAGCATGCTATATTTAATTGAATAGGTAAAAGTAAAGATAAAGGTTCCTCTTGCACATATGTGCTAGTCGTTCCCGACTGTAGGGGCGGTGCTCATCTCCGTTTCAAAGCTGAAGAGCCAGTGCTGTCTGAAGATGTCTCCATGATCATGTAGCCGGTATGAATAAACGCCAAAGGCGCACGAAACACTGTTACCTTCCCAGCAAAGGTGGTCCCTATTTTTCTACTTGCATTTTTTACGTGCTTTTGAACTGCTAGGTTGGCAGAAGCTGGGACAAGTAACAGGAGTTCACCCCGTTACACAGCACTAGGGATTCGAACTGGTGAACTGCCGACCTTTCGATTGACAAGCTCAGCATCTTAACCACTGAGTCACCGCGTCCCTTTAATAGAATAAGGGAAGGACAAATTGTGTTCACCAGCTTCCCCAAAATCTGATACCCACCAGAGAAATTGAACTATAATTCCTAATCAAGACACTCAATTCTGGCAAGAGATGACGGGAATAGTATCTGGAAAATATGAAGCAGAAGTCTGTAATATGCATTCAAAAAGGAAGCATGGCCATTTCCAGTTATCACAATCAGATGAAATCAAAATCCACTTCAACTAATCCTATATCTAGATTTTACTTTAAGATAGCTGCTTTCAGTAACACTTAAAAACCATTTATTGTTTTGGTCCCATACTTCTAGGAGCTAAGAGGAACTGGAGCTAGGAGGCACTATTTCTCAGGGCAATGACAGTGCTGTCAAATGGACTCTCTACAGATATCAAGTTAGTCCCCTCCTTGAAGGCTTTCAGGAGGTGGTTGTAATGGAATGTAGTCTGAATTCCAGGATGGGCTGCATTCCAGATGGCCAAGAGAAAGTTTCAATAGTTTGGTTGGGAGAAAGAGAGGTCAGAAAGTTCCCCCCAGCAGTTAATCAGAGTATATCTTTAATGATGCAAGTAGTTTTAGTTTGGCAAGATTTCTGTTCATAAGCAAGGAACGAAAAAGAAAAGTGCTCAAAATTAATTTTACATGTCATGATTCTTGGAACCTCACAGTTGTTAAACATTGAGCTTTTCTAGAGAGTTATCCAATGATGTTCACTCACTGTGCCATCTCTTTTTTACTTTCTATTTTTGTTATTTTTAGGGTAATACTCTAAATCGGTTGCTTATGATTTGTTTTTCATGTTTTAATGTACTTTGGATGTTTTAATTTTTTGCATATTATGCAACTCTCAGGGGTCATCAGATGGAGCCAAGATATAGATTGGCAAATAAATAAAAGTTTGAATCTCTTCTAAAACACCCAAGATTTTACCCTGGAATAAGGGATAGGCAAGGTGTCTTGGCTGACTGCACTTTTTGAGACCTTGGCAAGCTCCAAGATGATCTTTGTTAAGAATATCATTTTGATCAAGACTGCAAGGTTCTCAAAGTCCCTCAGAAGTCTTGGTGGCTGCTTCATTTTCTACCCAATTGAGGAGGTAAAAACGGAAGAGTTCAACCTATTATCCTGTATGTCAGGGTATTATATAATGAGAAATAAGAATTTCCCAATTTCAGAAGAATTCATCTCAAAGTTTAGAGAAGTATTAAACAGCATCCCACAGACAGAATTCCAAAGAAGGGAGGAGAATCATACAATTCCAAATTAAAAAAGAGAGACAGCTTAGAGCATACCATGGATATACAGGGAATAGTTAATATGTGAGCATTTAGATAAAAATGCATTGTTTGGCAAGATAGGTTTATCAAACAAGTCATCCCAAATCAACCTGATCTCTTTTTTATTGACAGCAACTGCAGGAATGTGGTGGATCTGGCATCTAACAAAGACTTCCATGCTATCCTAGTAGAGAAGATGTCAAAATGTTGGCTGGATTCTGCTAATATTAGATAGATGCCGAGGTGGTTAAACAACTTTACATCAATGGTTCCACATCGAGTATGAAAGAGGCACCAATTGGCATACCATAGAACTCTGTTGTAGGCTTAGTTCTGCTCAACATATATGTAAATAATTTGAATGGTGGTGGTGGTGGTGGTTGGAAAATATTAAATCTGCAGAAGACTCAATGACATGGAGGGATAACAAACATCCCAGAGGACAGTATCAAGGAGGATTTTAACAAAATGGGCAGAAACCAGGAAGCTGAAAAATGCAATGATTTTCACTGGGATTATAATAAATCCCAGTAAATAATAAAAGTACAAAAATAAAAATAATAAATATATGATGGAGGAGAACTGGGTAGCAATAGATGATATCTTGGTAGATCACAAGCTAAACAAGAACCAGCAGTTTGATATAAAAAGGTAAAAGTTCCCCCACACATGCATGCTAATTGTTTCCGACTCTAGGGGGTGGTGCTCTTCTCCGTTTCAAAGCCAAAGAGCCAGCGGTGCCTGAAGACATCTCCATGGTCATGTGGCCGGCATGACTAAACGCCAAAGGCACACAGAACGCTATTACCTTCCCACCAAAGGTGGTCCCTATTTTTCTACTTGCATTTTTTACATGCTTTCGAACTGCTAGATTGGCAGAAGCTGCGACAAGTAATGGGAGCTCACTCAGTTATGCACTGCTAGGGATTCGAACTGTTAAACTGCCAACCTTCTGATCGACAAGCTCAGCATCTTAGCCACTGAGCCACAAAGTCCCACAGTTTGATATAACTGCAAACAAATAAAACAAAAACCCCAAACCAAATTCAGTCCTAAACTGCATTTACAGAAATATAGTGTCAAGATCAAGAGTTCCTCTCTATTCCACATTGGCTAAACTACACTTAGTATATTATATCCAGTTATTACATCAGATTTTAGGAAATACATTGGCAAACTGGAAGGAGAGCACCCAAGGTGATAAATGGATTGGGGGGAGAAATCTTATGGCAAATGATTGAAGACATTCAAAATGTTTTACTAAAGGACTTCCGGGTGGCGCCTCCGTCGTTGTCAGCAGTCTTTTCATGACCGCGGCCTCCCGGCGTAAAGAGCCGCCTCATCAAACCCAATCCCCCTCATCCCCCCCCCGTTGACTTCCGCTACTTCCGGTGGCGCCTCTGTCGTTGTTGGCGGTCACTTCATGACCGCCAGCCTAGCCGCGCGTAAAGAGCTGCCTCACAGCTGGCAGGCGGCTCGAAAATCCCGCTCTTCAATTGGAAGAGCGGGTAGAGCTTCTGGGGGTGTGCTTGAGCCCCCTGAATTGCCCCCAGGACCCTTTTTTTGTCCTGGCGAGGGCTCAGGGTGATGGCTCCCTATTCACCCCCAGACAGGGTCCGCGCCGAGAGGGATCTCTGCTGCTTTCACCAGCGGAGCTAGACGTCGTGAGCAACACCACGATCGATGGAAAACTTAAACAAGCAGAATAAGGCATATTCAAAAAGGAAAAATGCAAGTATTGCTTTTTATTAATTTTTAGAGGAAAAAAAAAAAGAAAAAAAGAGAACGACTAGTGAAAGTGCTTTGAAAATGGCGACTGGCTTTGCTTGGGGAAAATGGAGAGTGGAAAGTGAAAGCAGAACTTAGCGCTGAGGTATTTTAAAAGAAATATTTTGGTAGGGAAAAGAAACAAAGAAATAAGGATTGATTTAAACAGAATTTTTCTGCTTTTTTTCTGAAAAAAGAAGAATTTCTCTGCTTCTTTTGAAAAATAAAAGCTAGAAGTATGACTCGTAAACCAAAAGGAAGGGGGGGCTCCCTTACAATTCAGACAAAGGAGAAAGCAGAATTGACTCACTTGCAGGGAACTGCAGAGGAGGATTTAAAAGATTTCATAACTAGGTCTCTAGGGAGTGTTGTTGAGAAGATAAAAAGCTCACAGAAAAATCTTGAGGAGCTGGTTCAAGGAAAATATGATCAATTGAATCAAACTATCACCAAGGTAGTTTCTGATCTTTCAAGTGCAGTGGTGGAAATGGGGAGGAAAGTGACTGAAATCAGTAGTAAGTTTGACTCCCAGATGAAAGTAATACAAGAAAAAATCGTGGAAGCTGATGCTAAAAATCAGAATATAGAGAACGATGTGATCATGCTTCAAATTAAAGCTATGGAATCAGCAATTAGATTAAGAGGCATAAGAGAAAATAAGAGAGAAAATTTAAGAACAGTTTGTGCAAAGGCTTTTGCGGAATTACTAAAGTTGGAAGATGAGCTAATTCTTGGTTGTATGGAGAAAGTTGATAGAGTTAATTCACGTGTAGCTAAACAAAGGAACTTGCCTAGAGATGTTGTTGTCTACTTTACTGACAGAAGATTGAGAGATGATATTTTACAAAAATCCTACTCTGCTAGTGTGCAGGTAGAAGGTATACAAATTAGTATTTTTAAAGAGCTACCACCGAAGATCTTAAAGGACAGAAAAGATTTTGGTTTCTTGTTCAAGGAATTGAAGAGAAGCAATATCCCATTTAGATGGGACTTACCAGTTGGTGTAACTTTTAGATACCATGGCGTGAGACATTGTTTGAATACTATTGAGAAAGCGGAACATTTTTATAAAAATATTTTTAAGGGAGCCCCGGAATGTGCTTAGAATAAAAAACATGAAAGAGAGTCTGTGAAATGTAAGCAGATGGAAGAAACCCAAAGTGTGTCAGAAGAAAAAGGAGCACCAGGTGGTTCTTCAGAGGACTCTATTATGGATTTTCCAGATGAGAAAATTGAGCATCCCAGAGACCCTAGAGGGGGAGTTCTGGACCTTGAACTGTTGAAGCAAGAATCAAAAAATAAAATTAAAACTCGAGATGAGCAACAAAAGAGGCCCAGTGCTGTACAAGAGAAGGAGGGTGATGCCAATCAACAGGAAGTAGAAGCTAACGAGGAAACTTGACTGGAAACCACTGATCGGCAATACATGGAGATTTATGAAATTTTCCAATCTCTTGCAGATAGGTTCAAAAAATTTGAAGATGGATTATAAATTTTCAAAGTTCATCCTGAGTTGGATTTATATTTGACTTATATATCAAAATGGATTATAAAAATTTTCTACAAAGCTTATCCTGAGTTGGATTTAACATCCTCAAAAAGGTAAACAGATTGCTACAATATATGCAAGCGATCTGTAGTTACCCTATTATAGGTTTTTTTTTGGAATTTACTATCCAGAAGAAGAGAATAAAGATGAAAACATCTTGGAACCCGAAGGAAGGAAGTGGAAAGGGTGACAGGATTTGAAAGAGTTTTAAAGGAACATCTGGGAATGCGGTTTGTAGTTTTTTTTATACATAAGGCTTGAAATTTAGGAGGAGCTGCATTTGTTTTTTTTCCTTTTTTTTAGGTGGTACAGTATTAACTAGTCTGAATGGTCTACCTAGAGGAATATAAAATACCTTCGTGGTTGGATATCATCAATATAAAGTCACTCAGGGGGATTTTTTTATGTGGAGAGATGTTTTTTGCTGATGGGGGCAGCTGGAAGATGAAGCTTATTGGAATTGGAATTACATTGAAAGTATATTTAACTTCAATCAAGATGAAGAGAAGACTGAAACATGGATTATCGAGATAGAAAATTGTTTTTGGGATATAATTGTATAATTATAATTATATATGCATAATCATATATATTATATTTTATTAGAATAGAGATATGTTTTATGTTTTTGTTTTTTAGTCGAGGGGTGTAGTTGGGATATTGATTTTGGTATATAATTAGTAATGTTAATATCAATGGATTACAGAAAGGTATGATATTTTTTTAATTGGGTCTAAATATTGTAAGTATCTTATTGATTGATAAATGAATATTGATGGTTGATTAATGAGGTAAATTTTATTATTATTAGTTCTTTTTATTATAATATTTCTAATTTTAGAAAATTTTAGAATTTTTTTTATTATTTATAGGTCTATTTGTTATATTACTATGTTATATGTACTGGGTTTTTTTCTTCTTTAATTTTTTCCTTTTTTAAACATTTTTTAAATTTGTAGCGGAAGTCAAGGGGGGATGGGGAGGGGAACAGGGTTGGGGTGGAGGGAGGTAGGGGGGAAGGGGGTGTTGGGGGGGAAATGAAAAAATTTTGTATTGTAAAACTTTTTCAATAAAAAAAATGTTTTACTAAAGAAAGAACTACAGGAAGACATAAGTATTTTCAAGTATCTAGAGGGATTTCATGCAGATGGAAAGATTGCTCACTATTGTTTCAGAAGACAGAACAAAAAATAAAAGGTCTGACTTCCGGTGGCGCCTCTGTCATTGTCGGCGGTCTCTTCATGACCGCCGGCCTCCCGGTGCGTTAAGGGCCGCCGCACAGCAGGCAGGCGGCTCGAAAAACCCGCTCTTTAACTAAAAGAGCGGGGAGAGCTTCTGGGGGTGACTCCCCTGAGTCGCCCCAGGAATTTTTTTCCTGTCCTGGGGAAGGCTCAGGGTGATGGCTCCCTATCCACCTTCAGAGAGGCTCCGTGCCGTGAGGGATCTCCGCTAATTAGCGGAACTAGACGTCGTGAGCAACACCACGCTTGAATTGACAACTTAAACAAGCTGAACAAGGAGTCTTCAGAAAAGCAGAATGCAAGTATGGTTTTTTTCTATTGATTTTTTGGAGGAGGAGGGAAAGAAAAAGGAAAGAGAGGATGAATAGTGAAAGTGCTTTTAAGATGGCGACCGGCTCTGCTTGAAGAAAAATTGAGAGCGGAAAGTGAAAGCAGAGCTTAGTGTTGAGAGATTTTAAAAGAAACATTTTGTTACTTAAAAGAATTAAAGAAACAAAGGCTGATTTAAATAGATTTTTCCTGGTTTTTTTTACTGAAGTAAGAAGAATTTCTTTGGTCTTTCTGAAAAGTAAATAATAAATAAGAAGTATGACTCCTAAACCTACAGGAAAGGGGGGCTTCCCCATGACTCAGTTGAAGGATAAAGCAGAAATGACTTACTCGCAGGGATCTGCAGAGGTGGACTTAAAAGATTTTATAACAAGGTCCCTAGTGAGTGTTGTTGACAAGATAAAAAGTTCACAGAAGAATCCTGAGGAGTTGGTTTCTGGGAAATATGATCAATTAAGTCAAACTATTACCAAAGTAGTTTCAGATCTCTCAAATGTGGTGGTCGAAATGGGGAAGAAGGTGACTGAGATAAGCAGTAAGTTTGACTTCCAGATGCAAGAAATGCAAGAGAAATTTCTGGAAGCTGAGGCTAAAAATCAGAACATACAGAATGATGTCATCATGCTTCAAATAAAAGCTATGGAATCAGCAATCAGATTAAGAGGTATAAGAGAAAACAATAGAGAAAATTTAAGAACAATTTGTGCAAAGGCCTTTGCGGAATTATTAAAGTTAGATGAGCCAATTCTTGGCTGTATAGACAAAGTCTACAGAGTCAACTCACGTGTAGCTAAACAAAGGAATTTGCCTAGAGACGCTGTTGTTTATCTTACTGATAAAAGATTGAGAGATGATATTTTACAAAAGTCCTACTCTGACAGAGTGCAGGTAGAAAGTATACAAATTAGTATTTTTAAAGAGTTACCACCGAAGGTTCTAAAGGACAGAAAAGATTTTGCTTTTTTGGTCAAGGAATTGAAGAGAAGTAATATCCCATTTAGATGGGATTTACCAGTTGGTATAAGTTTTAGATACCATGGTGTGAGACACTGTTTGAATACCATTGAAAAAGCGGAATATTTTTACAAAAATATCTTTAAGGGAGCCCCGGAACATGTCAAGAATAAAAAACAAAAAAGAGAGTCTACAAAATGCAAACAGAAGGAAGAAATTCAAAGTGTGTTAAAAGAAAAAGGAGCACAAGGTGGTTGTCCAGAGGATCCTATTATGGATTTTTCAGATGAGAAAATTGAGCATCCCAGTGACCTTAGAGGGGGAGTACTGGACCTTGAACTGCTGGAGGAAGATTTAAAAAACAAAATTATAATTCGAGATGAACAGCAGCAGAGGCCCAGCGCTCCTCAAGAAATGGGCGGTGATGCTAATCAACAGGAATCAGAAGTTAATGAGGAAACTCAACTGGAAACCACAGATGACAAATTTAAGGAGTATCGTGAACTGTTTGACGTTATAACAGAAAGCATTGAAAGATTTGGAAATAGTCAAAATTTTAAAAAAAACTTATAATTTAAGTTGGACTTATATTTGATTTACTTACCAAAATGGATTATAAAAATTTCCTAAGAAGTTTATTTTCAGGATTCGAGCTATTGTAGATAGCTGTTAAAACTTTGGAGATGTATAACAATTTTTTTAAAAAAAATTCATCCTAAGATGGATTGACATTAGTCTTATATATTAAAATGGATTACAAAACTTTACTATAAAGTTTATCCTGAATTGGACTTAACATCCTGAGTAAGGTCAACAGATTGCTGCAATGTATAGCAGCGATCACTGGTTACCCTATTATAGGGGGGGGGGGTTTGGAATTTATCATCTAGGAGAAGAGAATGAAATTGAAAACATCTCACAACCCGAAGGAATGAATTGCAAAGGGCGACAGGATTTGAAAGAGCTTTAAAGGAACATCTGGGAATGCGGTTTCTAGTTTGTTTGTTTTTTCTTCAAGGTTTGAATCTTAAGAGGAGCTGCAATGCCTACTTTTAGGTGGTACAGCATAAGCTAGTTTGAATGATTCCACCTAGAGTTAGATATTGAGCAATTGCTATGGAAAATATGCAATGCTAACTACGAGATATAGTAAGACACAATCATTTAATAAAATATTAAAACTGGGTATTTATACAATTAATGACAGATCATAATTCTTGCAATAATGATGTTAGATAAACATGTAATTAATCTTTATCACAAGAATTTTAAAAATCTTGTTTTAGCATTAAGAAAAGAACTTAGAAAGTATGGCTTCTGGCTACGTTTGAGCTTCAGGGTGCTTTTCAGAATTATTAATAAAAAGACCAAGTCAGTCCATGCAAATATGTTGCTCTACTCTCAAATCTTCATTATAGACAACTCCTAAAAATAACTATCAAATGGGTTTACTCAGATACTTTCCTTCTTTAGCTGATTCTTTTCTATATAGGAAAAATGACAGAAGAATCGAAGGAAAATATGAAATTATATATAAGTGAGGAATAAAGGACAGATATGACTATGACTTCTTTGATAAAGAAGATTTTGATAAATATAAAACTCATTTGAAAGCACATCTATGAATTTCCTAAGAGAGTTGAAAATGGGTAGTGATTCCCCAAAGAACAAATACTGAGTTTCTTTCCCTAAAACAAGTATTGTTGACCATTTCTATTTTTCCAAAAAAATATTCAAAACAGTTAAGTATTGACAGAATTAAAAATGGCATCACTACAATAGCAGTGATCCTTATCTTTCATTTCCTTGGAGCAAAAATAGCATTCTCTCTAATTTCAGCCATCAGCATCATATCCCGCAAACACCAGAATTCAGGTCACCCCCACCCCCACCCCAGTATTCCTACTCTATTACCTCCCAAGCTGTTTCCCTTGCTTCCTGTCCAATGCTTCAAAATGCGCCCTTCCTTCTTTTCACTCTTGTATCCCCACCCTAACTTCACTGCACTGCAGACCATATATTATCTCCAAATTACACTATCAGTTTTCTCTGCTTTAGAACTGTATTTTGGGCAAGCCTGCTGTATATGACAACCCTGAATCAGTTAACAGTCAGGGGTTTCCTCCAAAAGAACCAAAGAATCTGAATGAAGACACTAGAAACAGATTTCAACTTCGCTAATTAACAAGATTCTATACCTTAACATTATGAATGAGTAGGGACACATATCAAAATCTGCCAGCCAATGACCAGTCTTAAAGTTGGTACAAGGAGTCCTTGGGTTAAAACTACAGTACTTGTTCAATAACTATTCAAGTTACAATAGTACTGAACGAGGAGGTGATTGATCTTTAAAGTCGAGGCCATCGCAGTATCCCGATGGTCACATTATCGCAATTTGGGCACTAGGCAGTTGGCTCACAATTACAACAGTTGCAGTGTCTTACAGGGGCATGATTACTGTGACCTTCCCTGTCCTCTTCCCACGAGCAGTCAATGGGGAAGCCAGCAAGGAGGTTGCAAGTTGCTCTAATCATTTTTTGCCAGACCGCCTGTACCTAAAGCACCCACTTGCCCTTAATAGTGCCTACACACAACTCCTGTCCATGCTTTACAGCACCTATCTATGGCAACCACCCATCCAGCTGCCCACACTTCTAGTACCTACCCATGGCATCTGTCCACCCACACTCCATATCGCCTGCCTGTGCTCTGCATTGCCTGTCCTGATTCCCTACCCACTGGGATGCCCACTAGCCTGATTGCCTGAGATTTCTGCTTCTTCCCATGTCAGTTATGTGAGGCCCTTGCTTAACAACCTGCACAGTCATGGGACTGTCAAGATTGCCTTTGCTAAATGATGTGGTCATGTGACTTTGCGCTTTAAAACTGTGTTAGTAGTGATGGAAATTCCATAAAACTAGCTCACTTTCTTTTGAAATCAAGGGATTTCACTGAGGAATAAATTGTTGAACTCACATCAAAAGGTTCCAAGCAATATAAGAACATCTCAAAAAACACAATATGTCTTTAATGCATTACAATTGCTAACTGATATTCTGTTATCATTTTCAATCTGGGTCAAACACAATTTACATCTGTATAACCAATCTGTCTTCCACTCTCTTTCATCTTCCTTTCCCTAGCCTCCTTATCCCAATTTAAATCTTCCATTAATTTAGTCATTCTATGAATCTGATGAAGTGAGCCGCACCTCCTGAAAGTTTATGCCTTTTAATATAATCTGTTACAAAGAAAGATTCTCCTTGAAATCAAATTCTATAAAATAATAAAATGAAAAGTTTTAAATCCAATAAACTACATCTGCAAAATTCCATTTTCATCTCTAAAATATTATATCTTCTATTTGTTTGAAATCTTCAACATGCTGCACTTTAGCTGACTTTGATAGTTCGTTAGAGCTGCATAGTTGCTTGTCACACCATTTCTAATTTTTTCCTCCGAATGACAGGCATTTCTTGGTATGCAAGTGTGAAGAAAATATTCCTTTATTTAGGACAGTCTTATTAATTCCAATTAGATGGGACTAACTAAGGTAGAACTAGTGAGATGTAACATATTTTTGCAGCATATTCTGAACTCTTTTTGTCTTGTCATAGGGTATATATGTGAGAGAACCCAGAGCAGAAAAAAAGCACGCTTTTCTGCTGTATTATGTTTCCCCTGCTCTGCTATATTAATTTAGAGTAGTTAATTCCACACTGAAATTTGTTATGTTTTATATATATAACTTTATATCCATATATAGGATAGATACATGGAAGTGAGTAGGAAAGAGAAAAGATGTGTTGTTTCCTCCTGAAATACCCGTATAATATTTCAAATAGAAACAGAGTTGTAAACTCTATAGCATATACTTTGAACTCCAGCCAACCTTTATTCCCTCCTATGCTTTATTCCTTTCCAGGTTCTTGAGTAGATCAATTCCTTCTTTTATATTTTCTTTTATAAGGAACACGTAAACACATAAACTTGCCAGCCTACATTCTACGTAATATACATGTTGTTCATTAGGGGCAATATCCAACTTTTTTCCCCCCTATGTATTGTTCTTGCCTACTGTGGTCCAAACAAGTGCTATGGGAAAAGGCATGGCAGGCAGTCTGTTGGAATCCTCCCGGGGACAGCTGCAGGCACTCTCTAAAATCTTCCTTCTGTCTTGCTGTCAGTTAGTAAGCCCTAAAGAGTATTCCCCCAATCAGTGCTGAACCTCTTATTACATGGCAGCAGTGAAGCTTGCAATTCTGGAACTTGTCCCCAGAGTCAAAGACGCTAATCTGGTAATAGGCAGAATATCAGATAAAGTCAAGAAGGAGAAGGCAATAGGAAGGAGGCACCCACAACTAGATGAAAAAGTGCACTGCACTCCAAC
Organism: Coluber constrictor foxii; assembly: GCA_038048745.1. Lineage (NCBI taxonomy): Eukaryota > Metazoa > Chordata > Lepidosauria > Squamata > Colubridae > Coluber > Coluber constrictor. Next base: position 83,104,711 of record CM075961.1, read on the forward strand.
TAACTATGGAGTGCATGAAAAGATACAGTTCCTGACATTAATCAAAAAGGAAGATTTAAGACAGATCTACATAGTCCTTAATTTTGATTTCAGCACATCTGGCTAGCCATTCTTGAAGGACAAATGCGTATCTTCTCATTCCCTTCACATAGCTGAGGCCAATTAAATTTGGAATTTACTGATCCAATGTGGAGGTAGTTTTTCCTCTTCTCATAGCATATCTTGTGGTTTTTCATACTTTAGAAGTGACTATGGTGAAGAAGTAGCAGGGGCTGGGAACTGGTGACAGAAGGAGGAAGGAGAAAAAGAAGGAAGGATTTCTGATGCTCTCTGTCAGCTTCCTACAAGGAAACTCAATAGGGAAGCGGGCAGAGTGTCAGAAGTTGCTCCTATTCCCACTGTTATGTACTGAATATAAATATAGTTGTGTTAAGTCCTGCTAAAGTGAAACTAACCTTTAGATGACCCTAACTGTTAACTTAAACTGTTTTGGAGGGAATCTTAAACATTCATATTTAGGCGGGCTTTTTCAAGTATTATGATTGGTTGAGGCCCTGTGGGCCCAGAGTATAAAAGAACAGGGATTTGCCTGTTTATGACTGAGTTCCTGTTGAGTCAATAAATGCTGTTGCATCTATGCTGGTCTGTTCTTGCCTATTGCAGCCCACTACACAATAGTGCCGATGAAGGTGGGATGCTGCAGAAGAAAAAGCTGCTCTTTTTTTTAATTGAAAAAGTTTTACAGGACAGTTTTTTCATCCCCCCCCCCATTTTTCCCTCTCCCACCCCCACTTCCCTTCCCTTCCCTTCCCACCCCTCCCTTCCCTCCCTTAACTTCTATTTAGTAAATATGTATAAAATTATTCTATCAAATATTTGCTAAACATAAATTTGTCAAGTATTTTAAACAACCCCAATCCACCTCACCCCCCCCGTTGACTTCCGCTACTTCCGGTGGCGCCTCCGTCGTTGACGGCGGTCACTTCATGACCGCCGGCCTAGCCATGCGTAAAGAGCCGCCTCACAGCTGGCAGGCAGCTCGAAAACCCCGCTCTTCAGTCGGAAGAGTGGGTAGAGCTACTGAGGGTGCGGTAGAGCTCCCTGAACTGCCCCCAGGACTCTTTTTTTGTCCTGGAGAGGGCTCATGATGATGGCTCCCTATTCACCCCCAGAGAGGCTCCGCGCTGCGAGGGATCTCTGCTGCTTGCAGCAGCAGAGCCAGACATTGTGAGCAACTCCACAGATCGACTGAAATCCACAGTAAAAAAGCAAGTTGGTGAAACGTGGATTGACTAGAGGAGGAAAAATGCAAGTATTGTTTTTTACTAATTTTTAGAAAAGAGAAGAAAGAAGTGAGATTGGAGAAAGTGTTTTGAAAATGGCGACTGGCTTTGCTCGGAAAATGCTTGAGAAAATGGAGAGTGGAAAGTGAAAGTGAGAACCTAGCCTGCGACGAAGTACCTTAAAGAAACATTCCAGCAGGGAAAAGGAACAAAACTGAGTTAAATAGAACTCCTTTGTGTGTGGGTTTTTTTTTGAAAACAGTTGGAAACTTTTTTAGAAGTATGACTCCTAAACAAAAAGCAAGGGGGGGGCTCCCTTATAAGTCAGACAAAGGAAAAAGCAGAAATGATTCAAAAGCACTTGCAGGGAACTGCAAATGAGGACTTAAAAGATTTTATAACTAGGTCTTTAGGAAGTATTGCTGAGAAGATAGAAAGTTCACAGAAGAATCTTGAAGAGCTGGTACAGGGAAAATATGATGAATTGAACCAAACTATTATTGAAGTAGTTTCTGCTTTTTCAACTGCGGTGATGGAAATAGGGAAGAAAATGGCTGAAATCAGTAGAAAGTTTGATTCCAAGATGAAAGTTTTACAGGAAAAATTAGTTGAAGCTGATGCCAAAAATCAGGAAATCCAGAATGATGTGATGATGCTTCAGTTTAAGGCTATGGAATCTGCTTTGAGATTAAGAGGTATAAGAGAGAATAATAGAGAAAATCTAAGAACACTTTGTGCCAAGGCATTAGCGGCATTTTTAAATTTGGAAGATGACCAAATTCTTGGCTGTATTCAGTAAGTTTACAGGGTCAATTCACGTGTTGCTAGACAGAGGAACCTACCCAGAGATGTTGTTGTTTATTTCACTGATAGAAGATTAAGAAATGACATTTTACAAAAATCCTATTCAGCTACTTTAAGGGTAGAAGGTTTACAAATTAGGGTCTATAAAGAGTTACCATCTAGGATTTTAAGATACAGAAAAGATTTTGGATTTTTGGTGAAGGAATTGAATAGAAGAAAGATTCCATTTAGATGGGACGTACCAGTTGGTGTAATTTTGAGTTATCCAGATGTGAGATATTGTTTAAATACCGTTGAAAAAGCTGAACATTTTTATAATAATATTCTTAAGGGAGCCCCCATATTTTTATCTTCTGCTATGTTGTCATCTATGGAAGAAGACAAGAAAGATAAAGAATCTGAAAGAGAGGTTGAGGAACAATGTGTGCAGATGGAATTACAAAATCAAAATAATCAAAATGTGTCAGAAGAAAAAGGAGCGCTAGGTGGTTTTCTAGATGATCATATCATGGAATATCCAGATTTGAAAATAAAGTATCCCAGAGAGAAGTGGTACCGGGCCTTGAACTGTTGAAGCAAGAATCGAAAGATAAACATGTAATTCGAGATGAAAAACAAATATCATCAAGACAGCAGAGGCCCAGTATTCTACAAGTGGAAAAACATGAGGAGGAGAAGCAAAAGAAAGTACAAGACAAGGGAGGAAAGAAACTGAAAACCACTGAAACTGAACTGCAGCCGAAATTGTGTCTGTTGTTGGAATCGCTTGGTGAAAACTAAAGGTGACTTATGAATAGATGGAATCTATTACATAAAGGATTATATGAAATAGTTTGAAAGATAACCATCGTTATACCTAATTTTTATATGTTAATGGACTTAAAATTTGTTATAAAACTCATCCTGATTTGGATTTGACATCTTGAGAAAGTTAAACAGATCACTGCAATATATGCAGAGGATCTGTGATTACCCTATTATAACTTTATTGGAATTAATTATCTAGATGATGAAATTGAAGATGAAAACATCTTGGAAACCCGAAGGAAGGAAGCGGAAAGGTTGGCAGGATTTGAAAGAGTTTTAAAGGAACATCTAGGAGCGCAGCTTGTATAAGCTGCATTTGTTTCTCTTTTAACGGATACATTAGGAGTTAGGTTGAATGATCTACCTAGAGAATTACAAGATACTTTTGTGGTTGGATTTTACAAACATTAAGTCACTCGGGGGGATTTACATATGAAGAGATGTTTGTTGCTGATGGGGGCAGCTCAAATAAGAATTAGTTTATAAATATTGTGTCAGAAGATAGTTGTCTAACTTCAATCAAGACCAAGATGAAGAGAAGATGAAAATTTGGTTACTGAGATAGAAATTTTTTTTGATATTATTGTTGTGTATTTTGAAAGAACATGAAGTTTATAATATATATGTTGGATACTATACTATATCTATCAAGAGAAGATTAAGACTTGGATTATTAAGATAGAAAATTAGTAGATATGATTGTTTTATATTTTATTAGTATATATTAAGGGGGTCTGATTTATGCAAGTAATTATTAAGGTTTTTTTCCTTTTTTTCTTTTTTTTGTGGCGAGGAAGGTTATTGTATTTAACTTTAATCAAGATGAAGGGAAGGATTAAAAATTAAGTGTCTGATATAGAAAATTATTAGATATGGATGTTATAACATTTTGTAGTGGGGTTTAAAGATTACAAGAGTATTATTGATGGATTACTGAGTATTTGAGGTAAAATTGGTAATTGAGGTAAATATTTTTATTATTAGTCTTTTTATTATATTACTAAACGTTTCACTGTATCTTTTTTTTAGTTTAATATAAGTAAGGGGTTTTTTTTAAGAAAAAGCTGCTCTTAACCAAGAGACTGAAATCACTGGGTGTCAGACCAGGTAAAAGCCCTGGTGAAATCATGCTCCCCGCCCTGCCTTCCAGTAGGACACACTGGAGGCACAGATATACCTGAGGGATCCATCCCCAGGACTCCTAAGTGCAGCCCAACTCCAAGCGCAGCAGTACAGGCATTAACCCGCACCACAGGAGGCATTTTAAAATGGCTAAATTGAGAAGACTCAACAAGTTTGATATTACTCATCCGGAACAGTGGAGCTCATAACTTCTCCCAAGTAGACAACTATCTCCAGGCTAACCAGGTTATGGACAATGGCCTGAAGGCAGCAACCCTACTATGTGTCTGCAGACAAGCCACGTTTGATATCGCTGAGAACTTGATAGCACCGGCATACTGAGGGGGACAGCGTGAAAGAACAGAATGCAGATTCTGCACAGCAGTATGCCGTGCCTATGGAAAGCAAAGCCACATTTCCAGAGTTTGCAGAGGTCATCAGTGTGAAACAAAAGCTGTGACACAGCAGCACAAGGGGAAAGGGCCCCCAGGACAGAACAGAGTTTAATACTGCTTGGGAAGGCATAGCATCCAACGCACAGGGGCCCAACGCCCAATCAAAGAAAATGTAAGACTCCAACTAAAACTTCAAGAGGCCCCATGCTCCATGGAGCTAGATACTGGGTCGGCCCTGTCCATTATCCCCTCCACGACTTTTGACCACATTTGCAAATGTAGCCGACAGCAGATCCCGTTCAAATCATCGAGGTTAGTACTAATGGATTTCCAAAATCGTTGTGTTCCCATAAGGGGCAAAGCTACCATTAGAGTACAATTCAGAGAGTTTGAGGGTTCCCTCAGCATAGTGGTCCTAGCGGGGCCGTGCACCAGCCTCATAGGACTGGACTGGTTTGAGACCTGGGCATCAGGGTAACAGGCATCCAAATAGCCTATCTAGAAGCAGTATGTCAACAATACGCTGACATATTCAGCACTGAACTGGGACAACCTCAATCCAGCAGTAACTCCAATCTGATTAAAACTGCACAGGGTTCCCTTTCCATTGAAGCCTAAAATTGATGCAAAACTAGACAAGCTGGTACAGCAGGGAGTGCTCCAAACCGTGGACTGTAGCCATTGGGGGACTCCCATAGTAATTCCTGTTAAGCCTAATGGGAACATTTACATTTGCACAGACTACAACTGCACTATAAACAAGGTACTACAGTAGCATGCTTACCCTGTATCAGTGGTAAGCCACATCCTTGACTTGTTCCAGGGAGGCCAAATCTTCGCTGAACTAGACCTGCCCAGGCCTACCAGCAGCTATCGGCAGACGACGCTACCACAGAAGCACAAACCAGAGTCACACATAGAAGTGCATTCCGAGTGCATCACTTGCAGTTTGGGGTAAGTATAGCCCCAGGGTTGTTCCAAAGTATTATGGAACGAACACTGAAGAACATTCCCGGTGTCTGCCCGTACTTTGATGATGTCCTGATCGTGGGGAGTCAGTAACAGTCCTAGCGGAACATCTCCACGCAGTGCTCCAACGTTTCCACGAGGCAGGCCTAAAACTCAAGAGGGAAAAGTGCCAGATCGGCATGGAATCCACAGCATTCCTGGATTTCCACATTGACGCTGCCAGAATCCATCCATCTAAAGCAAAGCTAAAGGCAATTCAGAAAGCCCCAATCCAAAATCCAAGGGGGAGCTCCAAGCATTCCTGTGCTTGCTCAGTTTTTACCACTCCGTCTTACTGCATAAGGCTGCCCTGACAGAACTGCTACACTGCCTACTGGACAAACAAGCACCCTGGGTCTGGTCAAGCACTCAAGACAAAGCTTTCAAGGCGGTAAAATCATTGCTATCCTCCGACTCCGTTCTAGCTCATTTCAATGAAATCCTAGCAGTAACTCTAACCTGTGACGCTTCACCATATGGCACTGGGGCGGTATTAAGCCACAGAATGCCAGATGGTAGAGAAGCCCCCCATTGCATACTATTCTAGAACATTATCACCAGCTGAAAGGAACTATAGTCAGATAGACAAGGAAGCCCTCACCATAGTCGCTGGCATTAAGAAGTTCCACAACTTCTCGAAAAAAATGAACTGTCGGCCCACAAGGGATACGTGCTGTGGGGCAGCAGGATCATCATTCCACCCAGTCTTCGTTCCAAGGTGCTGTATTCCCTACATGAGGAGCACCCAGGAATTGTTCGGAAGAAGGCTCTAGCCAGGAGCTACTTGTGGTGGCCAGGCCTGGACAAAGACATTGAAAATCAAGTAACGAGTTGCCAGGTCTGCCAAGAGACCCAACCAGAGATGCCACAAACACCAGTGCACCGTGGGAGACCATGCACGCCCCACAGTCTCACATGCACATTGACTTTGCAGGCCCCTTCCAAGGGCAGGTGTTACTGATAGTTGTGGACAGTCATTCCAAGTGGTTGGAAGTGGCACCGGTCTCATCGATGACAACAAGTCATCTGAGACTTGTGCTGGCTGTTCGCCACACATGGTCAACGCCAACACAATTTGGCACATAACATCCGCTCCATTCCACCCCGCAACCAACTGTCAGGCCGAATGAATGGTGAGGACCACAAAGGAGGCGCTCAAGCGGATGACGAATGGGGACTGGAATCACTGCCTGGCGAACTTCCTCCTGTGTCAACACACAACTCCCAGTACAGCAACAGGTAGCAGCCCAGTGGAGCTGAGGTGGGGCTGCTGGCTCACAACAAAGCTCGATCGATTTCCCCTAGGCAGAGTAGCGGCAGAGACAGCTCAACCAACTCCCCCCCCCAGGATTTTACAGCCAGGTGAATTGGTCTGGCCCAGGAATTTTGGGAACGGGGCACCTTGGGTGGCAGTTAGGGTAACTATGGTAATGGGCCATTGTCATACGAGGTTACTCTGAGGAATAATCATACAATCAGATGCCACACTGATCAGTCACTGCATCTGCAGGCCAGACCAGTTCTGGACAAGGATCCCAAGGCTTTATAGATCCACTAGAGAACTGTTTTCCTCCAAGTTTTCCTACACCACCCATGGCTGCCTCCAGAGAAACGGAGATACAAAGGGCCACAGAGCTGCAGCCACTCAAGGGCAACCAAAACACCATCAAGACTAATCCAATTGGAGATGGACAATATTCCACTTAAAACAGGACTCTCCAGTAACATTACAGCCAGGAGCCGTGGGCCCACAGCCTATCTTAAAGACTATGAATATTGAACATACTGAGGGTAATAACTATCCTAGGGGGAAGGGGTGTTATGTATTGAATATAAATATAGTTGTGTTAAGCCCTGCTAAAGTGACCTTTAGATGACCCTAACTGTTAACTTCAACTGTTTTGGAGGGAAACTTGAACATTCATATTTGGGTGGGCTTTTTCAAGTATTATGATTGGTTGAGGCCCTGTGGGCCCAGAGTATAAAAGTACAGGGATTTGCCTGTGTGACTGAGTTCCTGTTGAGTCAATAAATGCTATTGTATCTATGCTGGTCTGTTCTTGCCTACTGCAGCCCACTACATGATACCCACTGCTTTTTTGCAATACCATGTATCATTCTGTTTCTGTTTAGGTAAGGAAATACCTCTGAAATAATGACCCAAGGGTCACAGGTTGTCTAGGAGATGGCTAAACATGTCACTTTGTCCATATAACAAAACCTGCCTCCTTTCCCATTCCAGCTCATATTAATGGAAGAGATTGATAGATTTCTTTTTATGTCAGCTGAGAAAAGTACCAATTGCTGCCTGTTAACTTGCCCAACGATAAACTGTTAGGAAACCATCATTTGCTGCCCTAGTTTCCAAGGCAGAGTAGAAACCAGCTATGTCAATAGAACAAATTAAAGATGGCAGGGGAGGGGCTTTACTTTAAGCTATGTCACAGCCTGAAGCAACTGTATTAAACTGGCTGTCTCTTTAGCTGAGGTAGTGGAGGTACCAGTTAACTGAAGAAAATGACTATAAAGACAAATCCTGGATTTCAAGAAAGAGGATTTTAATAACCCTGGAGCAATATTTAGAATCAATGGCAGAAAATCTAATGGAGAAAGGAACTCAAAATAAATGAGCTCAACAGTAAACAATTCTCTGAGAAGAACGGGGAACAGAAGAATGTGGCTCCAAAATGCTGAAGATCTGTAAAGAGAAAGACTGCATGAAGGAAATAAAGCAAGAATCCTGTCACAAAGGAAAAGGAATACAGGCAGATAGTCCAGTACTGCAGAGCTAGTATCAGGACAGTTAAATCTTAGGATGTAAAGACCAATTTAAAAAATCCAATGAACAACTTTTTCAGATATGCTCAAAAGAGAAAAAGCAAAGATCAGTATATCAGCTGCTCAGTGAGGAAGACAAGATGCTGACAAGTAACCAAAAATATCAGAGCTAATTAAATTCTATGTTGAGTACAGCTTTCTCCAATAAAAACTATGCAAGTATCCCAAGGAATTGTGAAGAATGGGATAAAAGGGAAAATTTGAAAGTTGAGATTGATAGAAACATAATTAGAGAAAATCCCTTTACTTTGAATTTAAATCTCTCAAATCAGATGAACTGCAATGGGGTAAAATTCACTTACCTTTCCTACTGGTTCGTCAATGTGCATGCACTCTCTGCGCATGTGCAAAGCCTTCTGCGTGTGTGCAGAGGCTTAAATTGTCCCAAAAAAGCAAAGTCATAATGTCTGCGCAGGTGAGGCGAGCCTCCTTCAGCTGCCACTACCGGTTCGCCTGAGAGGGTTAGAATCGGCTGAATTTCACCACTGAATCAGCTCTCCCAGGTAAACCAGACAGAAAACATGAGCAGAGGAACTAATTCTATTTTATTGTAAAGCTAAATTAACAGAATCTTCCAAATTTGAAAATATGAAATTCCCACCATCTATTACAGCCAGATCAATACAGGCAGAGTTTCTTTTTCTGACTGTTAAGCAACTGGGAGCTCCATCCTCTCCTATTTGTTAGTTCGCTAACAGCATCTCATTCCCTCAGCCCAAGGTCATTCCTACATACCATTACAATCCTAGAGGAATAAAAGAACCAGCTGATGGACTGACTAAACCTTTACATATTTATCTTTTAGAAAACCTGGAGAAAGGCCACATAACTGAAGAAAATCATTGCTTCTATCTCCAGAAAGAAAAATAAACTCCAACAGATTAGTCAGTATGACAATGATTTATGGAAAGTCGATCAAAAAGAGATTGATTTGCAAGTACCTTTAAAGCAAAGTATAAATTATAAGAAGTCGCAATCAAAATGTCAAGAACAAATCAATTTTACCTCATTATTTTATAAAAGCTATGGAAAATTTCCTTAATAGATTGTGGAAATGTGGACCTGATATAACTCAGTATCAGTAAAGCATTTATACAAGTATCTCATGGCATAGATTAGTAAAGTAGCTTAAGGATGTCCTCAATGATATGACAGTTAAGTAATTATTTTACTCTGTTATGCATAGATTAGATCCCAACACAAATAATAGGCCTATCCAGATAAAGGAAACATTTTTATTGAAGGACAATGAAGAGGACAAGAAATTAAGACCTATGAACTGAATTAAGACCTATACTATACAGGTATAAATATACAGGAATCATCTTCAAAGGATATCACACAGAAAACCCGATCTTTGGTGGTGTAGGATATGAAATACAGGAATGGATTCCAGATACAGGAAGGCAGATTTTGATAAAGTGTTAGGAAAAAAATTGTAATAGTGAAAACAATCCAACCATGAAACCAAGCGCACTGAAAGATGGTAGGTTCTTCTTTAACTGTGTTCAATTAGCAGCTAGACTATAATCTGTCAGATGGTTTAATTTGGAACTTTGCACCTGAGTGAAGGGTTAGCCTTGATGGCCTGAATGACCTCTTCCAACTGTGATTCTACCATGGGCTTGCTAACAAGCCTTGAATCAACAGGGCCATATTTATTAACAGAGTCACACTAATTTCATCAAATGGCTGATCTCATAATCTTCCTTTGTTTTTTCTCCGTCCCTCCCTCCTTTTCCTTCACCCTATCCTACCCTCCCATTCCCTTCCCTCCATTATTTGGTATGCCTAGAGCTGTGATGGCAAACCTATGGCACGGGTGCCACAGGTGGCATGCGGAGCCATATCTGTGGGCACACAAGCGTTGCTCTACTCAGCTCCAGCACGCAGGCCAGCTAATTTTTGAGTCTTCCGGGCCCACCTGAAGTCGTGAAATGGGCTGTTTCCGGCCTCCGGAGGGCCTCCCAGGTGGGGGAAGGCCGTTTTCATCCTCCCCAGGTTCCAAGAAAGTCTCTGGAGCCTGGGGAGGGCGGAAAACAAGTCTACCAGGCCCACCGTGCCATTGCTTGCCAAAAGTGGGGGTAACGCGGGGGGGGGGTGTCACGCACGCATGTGCAGGGGATGGGCGCATTGAATTATGGGTATGGCACAAGCATGTGTGACTCCCCCATATGATCCCCACTTTTGGCACGTGACAGCAAAAAGGTTAGCCATCACTGGCCTAGAGAATAAGAGGGGACGCAGTGGCTCAATGGCTAAGACACTGAGCTTGTCGATCAAAAGGTTGGCAGTTCAGTGGTTCGAATCCCTAGTGCCGTGTAATGGGGTGAGCTCTTGTTACTTGTCCCAGCTTCTGTCAATCTAGCAGTTCGAAAGCATGTAAAAAATGCAAGTAAAAAAATAGGGACCACCTTTGGTGGGAAGGTAACAATGTTCCATGCGCCTTTGGCATTTAGTCATGCTGACCGCATGACCACAGAGACATCTTCAGACAGCGCTGGCTCTTCAGCTTTGAAACAGAGATGAGCACCACCCCCTAGAGTCGGGAACAACTAGCGCATATATGTTTACCTTTTGAGAGTAAGAGAACGTTCTTCCCTAATTTTTGGATAGAGTTCAAACAGGTCATTAACCGTGGGAATGATAATACCACAAGAAAAAGAAAGTGGGAATGATGATCCCACAAGAAAAAGTGATGATACCACATAGCAACCACTTTAATGTTAATAAAAGGGTCTGTGCAGAGAATAGAGGCATTGTTCAAATAGCTATTTCCAGAGTACTTTAAGAAAAAAAGTGTAATAGTTAAATTAGCTGCTGTTTTCTGCTATTTCTTTGTGTTAGAACAAATGGAGCCTCAAAATGTGACAGTTCTAATGGGAAGAAAAATGGTAGCATATCCAGTAGCCCCATCTTCTAACAATACAGCAGGAAGACTTTTGTTGTTGAAGAATATTGTTGGATTCAGATGATTCCCAGATGTTCATCTTGCTCCAGCAACAAGCAAAATTCCAATGGTCTAACCTACTTTTACAGGCTCCAGAGGGGCCAAAGCTTGGGTAGAACGAACAGCCTTCACACATGGGGAAGAAAGAGGACAAGAGACTGTACACAGAGGTGGTCAGCAGCAGCCAAGCAACAGCCAAGATCCAAACGCCACATGAAAATACTTCAGCAGCTGCTACCATAAAATCGCTGCCATGAAAGTTGAAAAGTTTCTATTTATTGTTTATTAGATCTGTCATACTCTTATGTTTGCTGTCTTTTCCATTAGCCTATAAGCTGTTCTTTAACACTAATCACTGCCTTTAAGAACTAGCATCCCTTCCTCCAGGTAATACAAGTCCTACCACGCAACATTCTGATATATCCCAAATTCTGTATCAACATATCTCAGGACACTCAGATTTGGTTTATTGATGTACTGTGGTGGTGCTCAATGCTTTCTTGCATTGGTTCATAATACCTATTAGTGATTGGCTGTTGGAGGAGAGCTGTGTTAATCTAGGACACACAAAAACAGGACTGTGGTAGCACCTTTTCCAACTAACAAATGGTATTAAAACTCATAAGCTTTCATGAGCTGCAGCTCACTTTATCCAGTGGTATACGACTGAATCCCAATCCCTATATCACTGTCTCTGAGGAATAATACCCATGATACTTATGGAGACACCTATGCAACCTGCATCTGATGAAGTCAATAAGGAACCCAAAGGATTTTGCTAACTACCGACTAGTTTCTTTGGGGGGAAATGTTCAAGTGACTTCAATTCCACCTTCATTCTTGACTGACATTGATTTCCATTTCACTTATCTTATTAGTAAACTGCCCAATAGGAAAATGTATATGATAGCTAGATTCCCTTCAATTTCCTGGCCTTTCTGCAATGGAAATTAGATGTAGTAAAAAGAAAATGCCAGATTCTCATGAGAAGGTACTAGGTATTTGTTTGAAGATGTCTAACGTATCTATGCAGATCTAAGCCTAAATATTATCCAAAGCGCTTTAAGTGTTTTGGATTTCAAAGAAATACTGGATGCAATAAATAAAAATATCTGCAATAAAATAGATGCTGAGTGAAGACCTACCTAAGAATTGCCCTGATCTCAGCAGCCTTGCATTCCATGACATGTCACTGATGTCTGCATTTCCAGAACTATGGATGTCAAAAGTAAGGGAATGAAGGCTAATAATTACTTATAAGATCCAACATTCAGAAGAGGCTTTAGGAGCATATGCGGGACACAAATTAGCACTGGAATAAGATGGTGATGAGAGATGGTGGCAGCCAAAGCACCATTTGTCAAGTGAGGTAGCCGCCTTCCAGTTCATTAATTATGATGGTGTATGTCCTTTACAATGCATTGTATGCTTTGCTGGGATGAAAGAGCTCTTTGATGCAAGAGTAGCATGCCTACAATTTTACAGTATGTCTTCTCTTTTACTCTGCTCCATGATTACTTGCTACCCCAGATACTTGAATTATGGAAGAATGTGGAATACTACTATTGGTATTACTTAAAATGGCAAGAGATGTACAATACATAGTTTTTTGACAAAAACAACATTGTGCAGAGCATTTTTGATAAACATATACTAATAATCTTACTGGATAATGAGATGGGCAGCATATAAATTTAATAGATAAGCACTGGGCTACATTCTTTCATTAAACACTTTACAACGTCTTTGAAAGCTTATCTCTGAAATCTGTTTGCAATATGTTATCGGGATCAAGTTCTGGACAATAGTAAGAAAGCAAAGAATATCTAAGTGCATTTAGAAGGACTCCCCTTTGAACTAAATAAGATGATAAACTACAGTCATAAGGATTATAAGGAGCAAGATATCCATTATGAGGGTACCTCATTATGTTGTACATTTGTAGAACAAAAGCAGAGGGGACAACTATAGAAATTTCAAGCAGAGTTTAATTTGGAATGGAGACTTCCAGAACAATCTATTGGCTAAGGAAACATGGAATTAACTAAGGAAACATAGCAGTCAGCTAAGGAAACATTGCCAGAGGCTACTGCTAATGTAGGGACAAGAGATTTTAATGGCGTGACAGTTAAACCAGCATGATCCAAACTTATGCTAAAGCACCTAAGTATTTTTTAAACTTAGACATTAAAATATTCAACTTTTTTATTGTGCATATTTTATAGTCCAAGAGACATTTACACAAACCAATGTCTAAGGATATTGATGAATTAGCATTGTTGCTACTTTTTCTGAATTGTGAATAGTTTTGACTGTAAGTGACATATAACTTTTAATTTAATATATAATCTAAAGATAAGTCACGTTAAACCACATTTCTTCCCAAATATAAAATGAGAATGTGAACTGGCCCAGATACAGAGTAACGGAGTATTCCTTGTCCTATTCTTTAAACAACAACAACAAAAACAAAAAACAAAAAACAGAATGAGCATATCTCCAGTTTGATATAAAGAGGCACAGGTGAGCTTTCCTTTTTAAAACTAGACTTGTATCATGTTTCTCAAGATAGTATTTTTTTTCCTTTATTCTTCCTATGAAAACACATAATGCAAGACCAGGCTGGAGAGCTTGTGGCTTACTGCCAACCATCCATCCCTAAACGTTGTTGATATATGAATAGGTTGGTGTGGTTGTCAGGAGCAGCAGGTGCACAGGCAACCTGCAGATAAGGGGGTGGAACCAGTTCTTCCAAAATGCAATGGGAAGTTTAGGGAAGCTGTAGATTTCCAAATATCATAGAATTTATTATCCCCTTGTTGAGGTACAAATGAATTTATGACTTACTTGCATTGCATATAAGAAAGAGTTGTCACATCTACCCTCTTTCATACTCCAGCAAGCACACATAAAGGTTTCATTATTTCGGCCATCCATATACAAAAATATGCAGTTCACTAGCCAGAATAAACAGAACTTCTGTCTCTGTTCTGCCATGTGAACCCAAGACATAAACAACAAAGACATGGAAGGCCATTGAAATTAAATGAGACGTAACTACACAAAAACAGCGTATACTCATATGGTGGAGCCAGACTCTTCTGATTTTCAGACTCATTCGGTGACACTCCTCCAAGGACTTTCACTGCTGCCATTTCCCACCAATACAAGAGGATGTGTCCCTTTGGGTCCTATTCCATAAATGGTCACAGACATTCAGGAGCACATGCCATATTCCGAGTGAGATTCCCTTGCTGGATGTACATGGTGCAAAGTATGATCCAGAATTAAGGCAGGGACCCAGAATTAAGTTATATTGCCATTTTGAAAAATACAAGTGGCTATCGAATAGGGGTAGATAGAGGAAACAAAATTAAAAGGGAGATAGGAAGATGGACATGGAAAGATACAATGTAAGATGAATAACTAAAATCTAAATTAAACTGACAGCTTCAACCTACATCTGTATTTGAATGCCACAAATCGGACATGTCATTTTTATTTCAGATAATAAAGCTCACACATTTGAGAACAATTTACACAAGAATGTGTGTAGATCTATAAAAACTATGGGAAGATAAACAAAGAGAATGCTGGAGCGTCAACAGGTACAGCAACAGAGGTCAGAGAGGATGTATAGAGAAAGAATGGGTGTGGACCAAGTAGGAATCTAAGAGAAGGCTGGATAAGAAAAGGGGCACATCTGTTAGAGAAAAAGACAGAAAGGCAGACAAAGCCCTGGAGAAGGAAGTAGGAGGAAAAGACCCTGGAGGAAAAAATCCTAGATGTGGCTGTGTGGGTAGGGGGAATCAAGATTGCCATGTAAGGAGATGGAGTAAAGTGGAGGAGGAGAAAAGGATATGAGAGATGGGGAAGAGATGGGCAGAGGGATTGCTACCCTAGCTGAGAGATAATATCGGAGATTTAACCTACCCTTAATAGATAGTCCTCTTTCCCGTCTCCCCTCTCACTCCATTCCTGGGAGGCGCAAGTTGCAGCTATGCAAGGGTACCCAATCAGACCCCTAGTAAGCAGTTGGTTGATTCCTGCCCCATTTTGACTTTCTTTGTCCGGGAGGGGCGCTCTCCAAGGGGAGAAGACAATGCAGCTTCCAATATCAAGAAAGGCGCGATACGAGGTGGGGGACGACGACGCGTGATTTAAAAAAAAACACGCGTGGACCTATCCATTTTCCTTCCTTTCCACCTTTCGTGCGTCGCATCTCCTTCATTCTGCTACACAACCTTTTCCAATCTTCCCCATCTGACTTCGTGCAGAGAAAGTCGGAACATTCAAAGAACGGCAAAAATAAAAGCACGTAGATCTTGTCCCCACCCCGGCACGACTCACCTTGATCGAAAGCTCGAAGGGACCGGGTGGCAGACTCCAGCCTTCCTCCATCCGAAGCGTTTTAAGGCACTGCGCCCATCCCTCCGAGCTGCCCCACCCACCCTAGCCGCGGAGAACGAGAGGGGCCTCGACAACCCCGCAAGCTCCCTCCACCCTGCCGCGCCCGTGTGCTTTTCCCCCGCCAGTCTCGCAGCCACTCACCCTGCGGGCTGGGAGGCTCCCCCGGCTGCGTCTTGCTCAGAGCTGACCAGCCGGAGCCGACGAGCAGTGATAAAAGGATGGCGAAGCGCATCGCCACAGCCGGCGCCCACAGCATTCTGGCTGCCCCCACCGGCTCCTGCTACCCGGCCATGGCGCGTTCAGAGAAGCCTCGGCGGCAACCGAGCTGGCTCTGCAGGATCCGGTTATGCGCCGGCGACAGCAGAGGCGGCGCTGCGATGCTGCCCCAGTCCGGCAGCCCCTCCTGCCCAGCAAGAAGATTGGGGGAGCTCGAACGGCTCCACCTACCGGGCGAACGAGCACCGCGATCGCCTCACTCTTGCAGCCGCGGCTGCCGCCTACTTCTTCTCCAATGCTCCGCCCTTGCCTTACCTCACCTAGAAACTGTGATCAATACCGACCTGGGGTCCTGAGGCACGTAAGGAGGCGCATCTCCTATCAGCAACGCTCCAAAAATGTGTTTCTGAGCATGTGCAAAACATGGCTGCTGTTCCAATTAAGTTTTGTACAGACTAATGGTGAGCGAATGAGAAAAAGAAAGCCACAGAAGGGAAGAGTCATCCTCCTGAAACAATGAGCAATGAACAACCTTTTACTCAAGTGAAATAATGTAGTAGACCTTGATGTTTCCCGACTCAGGAATTCTTCACAAGCAATTATATCCAAAACACTAGTCTGATGTAGTCTGTTTTTTCCATTATGACCCTTCCTGCATGGTTATGGGGTGAAACAGTAGTTGGTAGGTTTCAGATGCTCCAAGGGAGGACAGGAGCTTGATTAAGGCCTGACTGGTTCCTCACCAATATATGCCTGCCTTGGAATATTTCCCATAGTCTTGTCCAGAAAGGGAACAAGGAGTTGGATTCAAGCTGCTGTCAACACATATTTACAGGAGGAGATGCCAAACCAACAACTTTAAAAGAGGGATCTCCTTGAATCTAACATAGATTACCTTATCTCTATCAGCCCTAAGGAAGATGATATAGAAGTTAGTAGGACACTGGGTTGTTTGGCAGTCAGAATTCAGGCTGGGTGCAGGATTGAAATCATATGGATTGCTCTCACAGATGATTTGTGATGGGATTGTGTCATCCCAATGAGAGAGACCAGAGCAAGAAATCAACTCTATAGGAAAGCTAAAACTACTTTTACTGATTATGGCTGTCACCAAAGTAACTTTGATGATTATGATTATCATCAAATAATCATAATATGATTATGTTGCACTCTCCTCCTTTTTTATATTTCTGTGAATTAAGGTGTCTTGAGTTACTACTGAAGACAGTACTTACTACTGTAAGTACAATTTATAATTGTACTTACAATTGCTTTAAAGAAGATGCTACTTCTTTGACCATTTGCTCTATTTTTCTTTTTCTTCCTTCCTTGCACTTTTAGCTGTTTTTGGTTTTTCTTTTTTTCTTCCTTGTTCCATATTAATTTGTAGTAGTTTTTATTTTTCTTTTTAAAACTTTAAATACAATTATATTAAAATTATTTGCAATGTTTATAAACTTCACAATTGTGGGACAGGGAGTTTACAATAAGGAAATGAATACAACTTTTTTAAAAATAAAATTCTGAAAAGGCAAAGATACTATTAGGATGGAGAGTAGGAAATTAATTGAATTGAAATATGTTTTGCACTAATGTGGATTCTTGTTTTTAAAACAGAAATTATATGAAGAGATGACTAGGAATAAGACCACCTGGGCTAGAGAGAATAATTTAACCTTCCTGAGTAAAAATAACTATAGAAAGATTATTGTTGGCACTATGGAAAGAAGGGGTTAAATTGCATCATCTCGATCTTTGCCAATCACCTTTCTGCAGCTTTTTGCCACTGTATTCTCATTAAGAGTTTGGACTTGATAAGATACTTTTAATATAATGGGTTGGTCCCAGATTTAATCATATACTACAGTGGTGGCACACAG
The DNA here is from genome assembly GCA_038048745.1 of Coluber constrictor foxii. NCBI lineage: Eukaryota > Metazoa > Chordata > Lepidosauria > Squamata > Colubridae > Coluber > Coluber constrictor. The sequence continues at coordinate 83,122,424 of CM075961.1, forward strand.
AACTCTCTCTGTGGGCATGTGCACTATTGCCCCAGCTCTGTTTTGAGTCTTTGCCACCCATGCGCATGTGCCTCCTGCTGGTCAGCTAGTCTTTGGGTTTCTGCCCCGCATGCACAGGCCGTGGGCACGCATGCATCTGTGCCTTACAGCTTGGGCAGGGTGCATGTGCATGTGCTGGGTGCATGTGGATGCGTGGGGCGCACACGTGCATGCACATGCGCCTTACAGCTTGGGGGCACGCGCCTACATTGGGCTCTCAGTGCCTAAAAGATTGGCCATCACTGATACAGTATTTAGGGCAAACCTATTGAAATAATCTTATTGATTTCAGTGAGTTTTTATAGATCACAGTTTTTCAGACATGGAACTTTAGATGTGTAGACGTCGACTCCCAGAATTCCCAAGCCAGCATGCCGGGGAATTGAACTCCATAGATCCTTAAAGTTGACAGGCTTAAAAAACACTCATCTAGATGTTATCATTTTTAATCCAGACTTGTAGCTTGCCGAGTGGGCAACATATCCTTGAGATGCTCCCTGATTCCCTAAAGGCTCTTGGATGCTTTCAGGATGCCCTGGGGCGAGGAAAGTTCCTGGACACAGAGTATTGAGAGGGGAGGGACACTTCTCAACCTTGAATTCAATTATGCATTGTACACAACCAGTATCTCAGCAGGCATGTTTTTAAATAATAAACCTTTCTGAATGAACAGATTGTTTTCTCTTGCCTATTGTGGCTGGATGTGTTTCTATACTACCGTAACCAGCAATAGAATTACTTTTGTTCCTGCAGCATCCAAAATCTGTTTCTCTTGTAAGTATATATCAGAACAGTGGTGAAATCCATTTTTTTTACTACCAGTTCTATGGGCGTGGCTTGATGGGTATGGTGTGGTTTGGTAGCATGGCAGGGGAAGGATACTGCAAAATCCCCATTCCCTCCCCACTCCTGGGGGAAGGATATTGCAAAATCTCCCACCCCAGTCAGAGGTGGTATTTGCCGGTTCTCCGAACTGCTCAAAATTTCTGCTACCAGTTCTCCAGAACCTGCTGGATTTCACCCCTGTATCAAGAACATAGGCAAAGAGTATTTATAGAGGAAATGAAAAAGGAAAGGTTATCAGTGGTCTATATTACTGCTCTTTTTCAGGCATTTCTCCCAAATCTGCTTTTCTTTTAAAAACCGCTAATTGCTGAAACCATGTCCTGTATTTCTGTGCAGTCAGTTGAAGGCTTTTAAGTGAGAAACTGCTGTATCAGAGCTTTTGTTAGAGAGTAAAAATCCTTCCCTGTTCAGACCAAATCCAGGGATTCTTCAAACTATCCATCTTCTGAACAACTTTGTACTTCTGAAGAACAAGTTCAGCTCCAGTTGGCTTTAAACAGCAAAAATATACATTCTCCCTAACCCCCTCCTTCCCATTTCAAGGTACTGGCGTCTTGAATATTAACAAACTTCAGCAGTCACATGGCTTGCCTCTTACATGCTCTGAATAACAAGATTTTTTTTTTCAAAAATCCCCCAGAAAAGAAAGGGGGGGGAGGGAGACAGAGAGAGATCACTGCTAATTTGCATATAGTTTTCCCTTCAAAAGAAATCTTCCAGTTTCAATTAACTAATTGGGACAATGATGAAAATAAGCTTTAGTCACAAATTAATAGCTCCCAATTGCTGTGCAAAGAACTACATGGTACTGACAGAAGGCAACAAACCATAACTTTTGAAGAAGGCTCTATATAACTTGCAGGGGGTTTTTTTCAAAACATGGCTGTTGTTCTACAGTACCAAAACACACCTTTAAAGAATCTAAACCGTAGCTTTTGTTGATTGAACAGCAGGATATTTTATAAATCAGTAGAACATGTTTCATGCCTTGTGTAACCAGTTGTTGAGTTCAGCAGCCTCCAGGGAAACAAGACTCCTGAGGGAAAAGATTCAGCAGACTTCTCTTGTCTGCATCTTCAGCTTTGGAACAGACCCAAAATGACTTTAATCTCTATTGGGCTAGATATTGCTGGGGTGATGTTTGTAATCCCAGAAGTCAATCCTAAGCATCAACACCACCCGACTTCCCCATGGACCACAAAGAATCAAAGACACCAATATTGTTAATGTAAAAAGTCTTAATGTTTACTCTTTTTAAAAAATATTGGGAAGAAATTGTACCTGGGAACTGATTGGTTGTGAATTAGTAATGGTTAATAGTTTCTCAGCCCATGAATTTTTTCAAGATTGTTTATAAACCTTAATTATTAAGGAATATTGCAGTCTGGAACAGAGTTATATAATAAAGAGAAATGATATAAAAAGGAACAAAGTACACTATACAAAAATATTATTTAAAAGAGAATTAGAATTTTCTAAGTTGCAAGAATGGTGATGGGATATGGACAATTTTCATATGCATTTAATACATTAGGCAGTTTTTACATACTCACTCACCCTCCCTTTAATAAGCAAAATGTTTTCATTTAAGGTTGTGAAGGATTCTTTAAAGCAGGGGTGTCAAACTGGCAGCCAGTGGGCCGGAGACGTCACATGCAGGCCACGCCCACCCCAGCTCCATGAAGGGGGGAAACGTTGCAAAACATCACAGCAACATGATGCGACGAGTTTGACACCTATGATTTAAAATATTGAGTTTTTATAACATTATCTTCCATTATCTGTTTTTCATTATTATAAATGTGATATTTTGAATCTGCAATTGGTAACTCCACTTGAGTGGGGTTATAAGAAAGCTTTGCAGCCAGGATCTGATTTTTGAAATCGATGAAAGCTGATGAAAATATGACTTGTCCATCTAGGAAGTGAGTAAAAATTATATTCTTTACAAACTGCCTGTTGAGAATATGAACAGGAAAGGAACAGATCCATTCAATAATGAGATTAGATACGGAAGGAGTAGAATACCCTATTGCTCATCTCCAGCTGATTGAACTCCAGGTTCATGAGTTAGCTGCTCTTCATCCTCGGTGGGTGGTCGCTTTCTCTTGAAAAAGCCTGTCTATTGAAGAAAAGATAGTGGGGAAAATAGAGTGAGTAAGAAACAAGTCTCTTTAGGCAAGAAGTAGTTTCTCATAGGTCAGGTGTCTGCAACCTTAAATACTCAAACAGCCATTTGGACCTGTTTCCCATGGAAAAGAAAACATCGGGAACCACAAAACCCTTCCCATTCCAGACTATTTCTTGATTGGCCACAAAACTAGCATATATAATTGAATTAAATGTTTTGTTTTCTTTTGAAACTTTTCTTGGATTTATCCATGGTTGGCCTACCGGGGGTTGAAAAGCTCAATCAATCGCACGCCAGGGGATGTCAAACATTGGTGGTTGTGACACACATTTTGAGTGACAGGGAGCCGCAGCAGAGGGGTGAAAGAGTCACATGCAGCTCCAGAGCCGCAGGTTGCTGACGCCTGTCATAGGTGGATGCTTCTGAGATGGCTAAACTATATCACACAAAACTATACATTTATTTAGCATATTAACTGAAGAGCCCAGAAATGAAACTAGGGTACCCTCCAACTACTATCTCAGCAATCTCATAACTGCCAACTATTTATTCATTTTAACGAACAGAAGGAAAATCATCTGTTTGATCTTTTGTTCAGACCCATCAAGGCAGTTTTTATTCCAAAACTAGGTTGGAATTGGCAGTCAGAGGGGATAGTCCCAGGACAGGATCGTTTGTTACCATCCTTAATTTTACTTAGACATTGCTTTTTATTTTCTATTGTTTACAGATAAATTTATGCAACCAGTAGAGATAAGAAATTTCATCAGCTATGTTCTCCAGATTACATAATGTATCCCTGGCTACCTTGCCTCCAAAAAACAGGCCCTGGCTTGCTCTCTCCAGGACAGCTGCAAACATGAAGAGGAACACACATTTGGATTTTTGCATCCTGTGCTTTATAGTCAGGCTTCCCTGCCCAGGGTTTCATGTACCTTCCAAAGAACAATAATGAAGATTGCAAGGAGGAGAAGTCCCACCAACACAGCTGTTAAGATCCACCATGTAGGGATGTCTCTCTCAGCATCAGGATTCACCCATTCCACCAGTGTTTTAGCCTATGAGCAACAGGAAAGAGATGGGAGAAAGAAAACCAGATGAATTAACAAGTTGATATTTTAGTGCAAAGTGGCAGAGATTTTGTAGCCAAGAAAAAATAATAAAATAGTGATTCTCATTCCCAACTCCTACTTGCAAGACTGCTAAAAGATTGAACTGCAGTTTATGTTTTGGAGAAGATTTTGCTAAATTGTTATTAGTCAGTCTGCCAATCATATCTTGGATTAGGAAAACAAAATATCATTTTGCCTCTACAAATAATCCATTTGCTTCCCCTTTGTAAGGCCAAGAAATCTCCAACAAGATGACTGAAACTTCAGAATAAAGGTGTTTCTGATATAGCAAACCCTATCAAATCCTCAAGTTTTAGAAAACATACTTGCCCAATTTAGATTAAGTGGGAAACAATGGCTAATCAGAGCCTTCAGGGTTTGAGATCATTAACAGAAGGACAAAGGGCTGCATATGTGGATAAAGGACTATTGAAAATCTCAGTTTATTAACCAAAATACAGTCATCCATGTGAGCACAATATTATTTAATTCTCCAGGTGTCAGAAACTTTCCAGAACTATCCAGGAATGAATAAGGTAGTGCTCTAAATTTTTAAAATGGAAATAAAATGTTTTAGGGAAATATTCTATTAACTTTCAGTCCACCTCTAGTACTTTCAGCATTCAAGTTACAATATACAGATTATTGAAGGTAGAGAGGGAGAAAGAAAAGTCTCATACCAGGCAGGTTAATATTTAGCCCTGAATTTATTAAATTATTAAATGCTGTGATTCCAAAAAAAATCTTTGTTCAAAATTCAAAGCTTGTTGAACAAATGTTGATATTGATGAAAAACTTCACATTTGCTAATAATGCTAATAATCCCAAAACATTGTGGTCTGGACTTATCAGGGCAGCCCCATTTGGTAGAACTTCTGGCTGAATGTTGTAAGGCATCCCTGTGGCAATGAACTGGGCCCTGTGGCAATGAACTGGGCAATGAACTGGGATAAGAAGCTGCTTTGGAAACTGTTGTGTAAGGAGGAAGTAGCATGGATATATTTGTGTGTTTCATTAATACATGGAATGGGAGAAGGCAGAAAGAAGTTAAACATTTGCTGCTTCCTGGAATATCTACTGGCTTGTCACCTGCTCTAAGATCTAACACACCAATTGTAGTAGCCTAATGTGATATAAAACAACAACAATCCATACACAATCCAATCCGTCTAACAACAACAAACAATATATGATAGGTTAGGCTGCAAGACTTAAGATCAGTTACGGAATACCTTGATTGATTGGGGAGTTCTAACTTATTCGCTTTAGTCCTACTTCAGTCCTTTAATCACAGCAATATATTGCATTTACAACCCTCTATGTTCATCTACCAAGTACATCCTGTGCTATGATCGTTATTCTTTCAGCTCCACAGTCTTCATTGTTCAAAGGGCTTCTGTTTATTCATGCAACAACGCCACTCTTTCTCACTTGCTACCTCTTATGCTTAAATCTGCCTGCCTCTTTTTTATTATTATTTGCTTCAGATCCCTCTTCAGGGACCTCTTTTCCTTAAAGGCTTGGGCACAGCTCTCTCGTTCCCATGGCCTTCTAACAGGATACATGTAGAATCCAAGCCATCCCATTGTTTCTCCATTTACCCAGCTGCCTCTTCTTTTTCTGTTGATCCTGCATTGAATGTTCCATTGTCAGTTCTATGAGACAAGTACCTGTCCTTTTGGATGCCACAATGTTTCAGCATTCTGACAACCTATTGAGTAAACAGTCTGTATAATTTCAATGCAACATACCTGTTGCCCCTTGGTAAACTAGTGGGACACCTCATCTTTCTTAGCAAGGCTTTGATTTAGCAGAACACATCTTTCAAGGAGAGATGAAAAACTGGACTATACCTATTAAAATATAATCTCTTACCTCCTGGAAACTTGGCAGCCACAGTACTGAATGAATAGTCACCATAGCTCCATGGCCCCTCTCCAATGTTCCCACTTGGCAGTGAATGACAGCACACAGTTGGCTACTACAATTCTGAAGACAGAAAGGATTAAATGTTTTAAAATCAACTAAAGTTTTTTGAAAGCATGATCAAAAGTAAGATATATATCTGATCAAGAATGCAGTTTACAAGCTGGGTGCTATAGAATATGATAAAATTCTGGCTGTGTCAGATGTCTCTGCTGGCAAATGTTAATCATCATGCCCAACTCCTATGATTTTCAAAAAATCCAGACATTCTCGTCTTATAAATTTCCCTTTCATTCCTGCTGCTTTTCCCATACTCCTCCCCGCCCCCCCCCCCCACACAAAGGACTATTTGCAATGGTAGTCCTTTTCGTCCACAATAATAGAAAGTATAAACTGGAAAAACTCTTAGTTATATAAGTGAAGTGGCACTACAGCAACTTCTAACTAGGGCAGAATGGAACTCTTTAACTTGGAATAGGAAGGAGAGGCTGCAAAATAAAAAAAAAAGTCTTCTGTGTTCCCCCACAGGAGAGTCCTTTCCTTAACTTATTTTTCTGCACTGGCAGAAGAGCCAGTATGACAGAGGAAGGGAGAGAGGAAGGAATCACGAAAAGACATCAAACCACTGAAGCGGAATTGAATTGAACCAAGGCAAGCAACAGCCCTTCCAGACATGAACAGCTGACAAGTAAATGACAGCTGTGGGACAGCTGATACTTTCTACTACTGTGGACCAAAAGTCATTGCAACAGCCATTTTTTGTATGTGTGTGAATAGTGCAGTAACACAACCATCACAATAATGCCACTGGTGCTGCAGTTGGCTCTTGCAACCTGGCATCAGTGGTGGAAAATAAAAAGGGCAAGGGCATCTGCAAGATAAGTTAAAATGACTAAGGAGGGGGTGTGACCATGTAATTGAAGTACCGGTACCTTCATACAGTTTTATTCTACTTTTTGCACTAATCATGAAGGAACAGAAACCAAAGATCCCTTCACACACTCCTCACCTATAGTACTCCCTACAGTAGTGAGGAAAGATGTAAAAGAAAGAAAACAATGCATTAAAAAGTTACAAGAGGTAAAGTTACAAGAAGCAACAGGCATGTGAGCATGTGACTGCAAACTTGCAATTCTAATCTTCTCTAAACAGCACAACAGCTGGGGAAGAAAATTATGAATCAGGAAAATCAGGACACCAAAAGATGATTCTAAATCAGGAAAACTGGGACATTGGAAACTCCATGGAGGACAAAAGAGAAAATAATGATTGCAAATGATGAATTTGCACAGAAATAGAAACAGGACAGCATAGAGGAGAAGGTGTTATGGTGAGAAATAATTGCACTAGTAAACTAAATACTCCCTCTGGTAACAGAAGTGGGACTGAACAGCTACCATGCAGTAATATTTCAGTTGTAACAATTTCTTTCTTAGGGAGAATTATAGATAGGGGAAGTAGATGTGGATTAGAGATGGGATAGCTTTTGCATCACAGAACCTGCAAGTTTGTTTAAGTAACCGAGGAGAGCTGGAAAGCCTCTCCGTTTCCAAGTCTTTTTAAGAACAAGTCCCCACCTTAATATTTCAAATTGAAAAAGTATGCACTTATGCTTAGTATTTATGGAACTGTAATATATAGAATACTTATGTCATTTACTTTCAGATCAACATTGCAAGATATGTAACTCTCAAGTTTACAGATTGGGTCAGTGAGTATCCAATCTCACTGGCCCAATCCAGTGAGCAAAGAAATGGGACCCAGATCCAGTGTGAATTGCTTTGGATTACCCTATGAAATTTAAACCACAAAGACCCCTGAGGCAATCTCTAAGCATCTCCCGCTCCCTGCAAAGACTCACCACTTCAATATCTTCCTTAAATGTTGAAAAGTTGACATCACGCCTCTCATGCCAACGCCATGAGGGGATAGTCAGATTGCTGAGGGCAATTGTGGGCTCCTGGACTTTTAACTACGATGAAAAAGAAACACTCAATTATGGTTTACTTTTCTCTCCTTGCTTCCTTACTGCATGTCTGTTTTTATGATAAACAAAATATTAAGAGCTTCCTCAATGGACAGATAGTATGTTTATTATTAAGGAGATAAATTCTTGTGGCACAGTGCTCTTCCATGCTGAATTTGAAAATTTGAATTTGAAAATATAATAGAAAAATAGCTAGAAAAATATATTATAATAGAAAAATAGTTAGCTTTCCTTACTAATGGTTTGTTCAATGTACTGTACATACAATATGCTAAACCACGACTTATTGTATATCACAGTGATTGGGTTGACACAGCAGACTCAATCAAAATCCAACATGCCCCATTATGCTTAGTCCAGGGTAAAAAGTGATACCATAATGGATAATTTTGATACAAATATTAGTCAGCTGTTTCAGATAATCAGTGGTCCTACGTAAGGAAGCATAATCCTTATCTTTCCTGAGTAGCTTTAATATCATACATAAAATATATTTTAAAGATCTATCCAAAATTAGAAGAAATCAAGTGAGTAGTATGATTATCACAGCCTTGAGTTCCTTTTCTTCATTCTCTGACTCAAATTCTGGTTGTATACATGTATGCAATCATCTGGAACTTTTGAAGGCAAAATTTGCAGACTGTCAAGAGAAGAGCCATTTGTAGATTCTGAATGTTGGTAATTCTCTAGAACCTCTCTGTTTCTGCCAATCGGATTGCGGCATAAAAAATTCCTGATAGCAAGCAGATTATGCCATTGGTCAATCCCATTAAATTAAACATACTCTGACTGATTCACTCTACTCTTGATGTGTGCTTGGTGACAAATGTCTTTTCATTATCAACTTCTTGAATCCTTAACTGAATGTGCCATGGATTAATTCATGAGTGCAAATGAGATGTTCTAGCATTGTGTAATAAATTTTTCTGTTTCCTGTTGTTCCTCTAGATAGTCCTACCTTTAGAGGGTTGGTCTCATTTGTAGATAAACAAATGATGTTGCCTTCTGTGCTCACTCTTGTGATATAAAGCAAGGAGCCTTTCTAGAAGTGACTGGGGAAATAAACAAGCAGATCAGCTCCAGATACTGTGCTAGGGCCTGCATTCTGCAACTAGAGAATGGTGGTGGGAGGTAGGCAGACATGGAGAAAGAGAAATAAAAAAGATCTGTAATAGGAAAAATTGTTAATATTGGGCTAAAACGTCCATATTTCCAATTCATGTATCTTTCTTGATACCTGATAGATATGCTCTGTTTTTGGTCCATAGTCATCAACTTTATTGCTCTTGTTCTTAAAATTCTCAAGTGTCCATGGAAGCACAGTTGTAGCTGGTATAGAGATTCTAGGACCAAAAAGCACAAAATACAAGAATTAAAATGTATCCCTCTTATCAGCCCAACGGATTAAAAACAATAATCTGCACTCACAAAAAATGGTATTCTAATGAAAGAGGTTGAGCAAAAAGGCTTATACTCACCCAAATAGCTCTACCTGTGCATCAACCTTGAGTGGCACCTGCAACCATTCTATATTGCTGTTGGGGTTCTGGCTATTCTTACTGCAGAAGAAATTTGAGGTTATGATGAAGAAGTCAGAAAGGTTCTTTTCACCTTTGAGACATCCCCAAGATTTCTTTATTGTATTAGAACTGTAGCTGATTCAAATCAACTTGAATAAGGGACGGAAAAGTCTTGTGGTAGGAAAGCTATCTAGAGAAAATGGTGTGTGAGTGGGCAGATGGGAGAACAATTGGTAATATAGAAGGATTCAAGATACATCTTGTTTCACAAAACAAACAAGATATTGAAAAAAGGGCATTAAAAACTCTAACACATATACACATATCCCACCCCCAGTTGAATACTGATAAATATATTACAACAATATTAGTTCCCCATCCCTTGCAAAACAGGCTACCCTGATTTTTAAACTACTAATTCTGTTTGCAAATTAGTAACCTATCATCTATCTATTATATAAATGACAAAATAATTAACAGGAAGAATAATAAAAAAAAAACAAGATTAAAATTGTAAAGCCCTCTGTTAACAAACTGGTATTGTAATCAACTTGTAGAAAGTTTACCATGGTTTCTTATCTATCCTAAATCATCCCACAGTTAACACTAATTCATCCTGGATCAAATGTCCACGTATGTTTTTAATATCATCTCGTAACAATTGTTGTCTAGTTAAATATAATAAGGTCATTCTCCAAAGTCGATTTATCTTCCCAAAGAGCCCAAATGAAATTGTTTTCCATTTAAGCATTACAAATTTACTCGGTTTTCTGCTATTGTAAAGGAATGCAAGCTTGAACTTTCAGAAGACGTGCAATCCACACAGTTGTTAAAAGTCTGTAAGATCCGTATTTCTTTCAAGCTTCTTCACAGAATCTGCCATTTTTAAAATTATTTTTGTGAATCTGATTTGTCTAAAGTTACTTGCATATAAATAGCTTCCGTAACCATTATCATTTCATCAAACTTCTTAAAACTTTCAACTCGGGCTTGTACATTATCAAACAGTCTTTTTTCAGCTGCCAAACATATTTGCCTGTCTGTAATTTATAACATTGTTGCTCTGTGTAACTTAGGAACAATAGATAAGAGAACAAAGGAAATAGAAGTAATATTCTTCAGAGTGAAAAAGTAAATAGCAACAACATTTAGACTGATATACTGTTTCACAGTGCTTCACAGCAGTTTTACAAACTCTCTAAGCAGTTTACAGAGTCATCATATTGGCCCCAACTATCTGGGTCCTCATTTTGCTGACCTTGGAAGGATGGAAGGCTGAGTCAACCTTGAGCCTGATGAGATTTGAACTACCAAAGAGCAGCCAGCCAGCAGAAATAGCCTGCAGTACTACATTCTAACCACTGCGCCACCATTGCTCATAAAGAAGCAGGGAAGATATTTTCTAGATATTTCAATCCAAAATTTAAAAAAATAAAATAAAAGAAGCTCCAAACTTTTTGTAAATTAATAAAATGCAAAATGCCTGAGGTGAGTGTCCAATACAGATGTAAATTAAATGAAAACACTTTCGCTACCCAGGAACACAGTGTGATTTTCTTATGGAAAGCAAAAATTATTTAAAACAATGGAACTCAACAGTAAAAGGGGGGGGGGGGGAAACCCAGATAAAGTCCAGCAGGGAATTAAAATAGATCAGCACTCAGTCATCTAGTCAACTTTTAAAAATAAAAAACAAAGTGAAACAGAAGGTTCAAAAAGTGAAGTTAAAACCCAGGCATGCTTAAGAAAATGAGCTGCCGAGAGGAAAGATGGATGACTGCTGACTTCCTGATTGTCCCAACAGTGGAACCACTACCACAGAGAACTGCAATCTTTAAGATTCCTGTTCCCATGAGGATTCATGGCTGTCCCAAAAGCCATCTTGGGCCATTCCTAAATGCTCCCAATCAAATCTAGGAGCCTGAGTGACATAGGAGGTTAATGCCTCCTACTAAGTTAACATCCAGCTGCCTGCAATTACTGCGAGTTCAATCCTAGCCAGGCTCAAGGTCAACTCAGCCTTCCATCCTTTCTAAGGTGGGTAAATTGAGGGCCCAGTTTGTGGGGGCAATAAGCTGACTTTGTATAAATATACAAAAATATGAAGGCTATTGCTTAATGCATTGTAAGCCGTCCTGAGTCTCCGGAGAAGGGCGGCACATAAATCAAATTTTAAAAAAAAAATCTAGGGAGCAGTATTACCGAAGAACTAACTTTGGCAGCAAAATCAGTATGTTGTCAACAGAAAAAAGAAAAGTGCCTACCGTTCATCAGCTATTTTGAGGAAGGTGTATCAGTATTTAGATAGGGAGGATAATGTGTGTATATGGGTTCATGTATTTTCAATGCATGTTTTTTTCAGTGTCTTGTTTGTTTTGTGTATTATTTTGTTTGCTTGTTTCTGTAAAAAATTTTGGCATTTGTATTTTTTTTAATGAAATAAAAAAAGATAAAAAAGATATAGGGCAATTTCTCTGGGTTTTGGTTGGAGAGTGCTGAAGGACACTGGTACAATAGCAATTCCAGTCTAGCACCATCAAATCTGCCTGGATTACAATTTTCATGGAACTGTGTTTCATGATAATGGCTTGGAATTCAGAAGTTGTAGTTCATTTGGGAAGCTTCAGATTAAAAGACAGAAATTGGTTTCAGAGATTAAGCCAGTGAAACATGGCTGAGTGTTACCTCTTGAGTTGTAGCACTAAGTCAATGTTACTATTGGCATCATCTAACTGGCTGATACTTAGTTCCAAATCCATTTTGATCTGTAAATAATAAGGGGTAAGAAGAAAGGTGAGAATGACCACATTAAAATCAATGTGTAAAGGAGAGTTTAAGACAAATAGGTTAAGAAAAAAACAATAGTTTGCTTTGTGCTATGATTTCTCAATAATTTACCTATGTTCCAGTAGATGCTAGACTATGGATTTATTTGTGGTATAATATGAATCAGATAAGACATGTCATAATAATTCTGCCTTTTTATGTGTTAATCAAAAGATATTAGTAACAATTCTGTTCTGTTTATATGAAAATAAATAAATAAGTGTCATGCATTGGTGGAAAAAGCATTGATTTTGTTTAAATCTATTCAGTTCTATTTTCCAAGTTAAAGGAAATGTAATATAATTTTGTCTATTACATGGAGAAAAACATTTTTCATTCCTTTCTAGATTTTTGCTACTTTTTCAGACTTCAGAGCAAACTTGAAAACAAGTCCATTTTAGAAATTAATCCTCTACCTCTGTGTGGGATTTCATTGGGTTGCCCACTTCACAAGACACCAACTGGGTTTCCTTCGCCTTGCGGAAATTACAGGTCAATTTCTGCAAGCAAAAGGGATGAAGTGTATGTTCAAGTATACTTAACCTTGGAAGACTGAATCAGCACTATGACAAAATGAATGGAAGAATTTTCATACTATTGCTATTCAACTGGAAAGGTTGTTTCTAGGACACCAGAACCCCTTTTTGAAGCAAAACTAAATTTGTTATATATGGTAGATTTTCTCACCCATTTTAGCACAAAACAAATCAGAATCAAAGAAAGATTGTTAAATCTCAGAAAAGCTTTTAATGCATCTATGTGGGCTTTCCAGTTGCAAAAAAAAATAAAAATCCTAGATGGCTTTGCATTAGGACACTCGCAACAATAGCAGTATAACTGAAAGACACTTGAAGAGTATAAGAGTATACCTACAATCTAGAGCAGGGGTCGGCAACCTTAAACTCTGAAAGAGCGACAAAGATCCTAACCAGAACCCCCCATTCAATTCTGGAGCTGACCGGAAGTCCAGTTCCCCCACCATAGAGTCTCTTCCTAGTGTGGTGTCTTTTTTCCTCTACTTGTCCTAACCAAAAGCCCTATCAATTGTTGAGCCGACCAGAAAACCCGCCCCTTGCCATAGAGTCTCCTCCTGGGATGCCATGCTTTCCCCCTTAAATGGAAGCTCCTCTCCAAATTGTGGCGCCAACCAGCAACAGGGAGCCGCAGCAGAGGGATAAAAGAGCCACATGCAGCTCCAGATCTGCAGGTTGCTGATGCCTGATCTAGAGCCTGAGCACTGTTATATGGCACAGTTCTTTAGTATGCAGCAATTGATTTTAGACTCTCTCAACGAAATGTACTGCATATAATTTAACATATCCAAATGTATTTATTGTTATTTATTTATATTTTCTATTTCTTAACCATCCATCTCCTTCAGAGAAGAGGGTTGATCCAAAGGATGATTAAGTTTGGTAAATCTGAGCTTGCAGCCAATTCCGGGTTGATTTGTGATCACAAGAAAATATAAATATTTTTAGGAAACAATGTTTAAAACACACTTTTAAGAATGGAATAAACAAGGTGAAAACATTTGTTTTTCTTGGCTCAATTCCATAAGAGACATAAAAGACCACAAGATTGCATTTTTGATCAACATTTAGCCACAGTGACGAAACCTTTTATCCATGGTGGGTGGGTAAATTGGCCTTCAGATATTCCTGAAGTGCAATTCATAGCAACCTTAGCCAAAATGCCAAGTAGTGACTAATGCTGGAAGCTAAAATTCAACAATTGTATCTGACCTCACCTGTGTGCTGCTGTTAGCTCTTTGGAAGTAAGCCCCAAATGGCAGCTCCACTACTAACTCAGTTTCATAGGCTCCTTCTCCAGCATTTGTTGCTGTAATCTAGATGAGAACCACATTCTCAGCCCCAATAAGTAGGAAAGCTTCATTCCTGAGACATAACAACATAGAAAGGAAAGAGTATTAAATAATGGCTGCATTATTCTTTTGCATCAGGAATTAGAATATTGCAACTGGCAGGGCAAAATTGTTGATTGAGGTTTGAATATGCAGCAAGGTCAACTGGAAGACCGGGTAGAAGTTTGCTGGATTAGAAAGGACATATTTCTCCTTCCCACTCATTGATATCTGACTGCCTTTCTTTATTCATTTAAGAAAATGAATGGCATATGATTCTTGAACTGTCTAAAGGAAAAGGAAGATACAAAATTCAGCATCATTTTTTGCATAAGTCTACTTTGTACTAAAGATTTGACTGTCTCACCCAGATTGTTAAGAGTTACATGGATACTGATGAACATATATAGATTTCTGCAGAAATATTTGGTAAATCTGAACTTCCAGCCAATTCAATCATCAGAAAATATTTTTCTTTCTATGTCTTAACAGTATTAATTGAAGCCATAGGTATTCATTGACAAATTTCTGGTATTGCACAAAATTTGAGGGCACCTTAATGTTATGGTCATTTTACTTCTTTTGAAGTAATGTTATACAATATGATTAGAGATTGGGAAAACGTTGGTGTTTAAAGATACTCATAATGTACTTGGAATTTAGTATATTCCAAACAAAGATGATTTTTTTGTGTACTAGGAATAAGAAAAAAGGAATTAGCAGAAGGAAAAATACTATATTTGTGGTATCATAATACTTATGACATGGAAAAATGATATAACCCTAGATATCATGATTTGGATTCCACTGATGTGTGATTAAGCAATTTTTGAGAAAATTATATATTCTGTCAACTGGAAATTGGACAGGTTAGGGTGAAAGTTTAGTGTCTCCTTTTAAAGACCTCAGATGAACTTGGAATATATGTGTAATTACAACTGTGGTTTCTTGTTTCTATGTTTTCTTTTGTTGTGATTTTCATTGCTTGAGGTGAATTGTTCATTTTATATTATATATATTTATTTAAAAATGGACCAATAAAATTATTTTTAAGTATTATAATTAAAATTAGTGATGGTGACCTTTGTCCTTCTCATAAACTAGGCCACTTCTGCAATTTGGTGACATGGTTTACTATTGGGGATTTATGGAAATCCTACAAAAGATGGCTGCCCAGAATTGCTTTCTGTGAAATTGGCAGCCATGTTTAATAAAATAAATAATAAAAGACACAGAAAAGTTACAAACATTATCAGCATATTACTATTCTTTTTTTCCTCACCCCTCAGTAATTGTGGCCAACTCAGTCTAAATTATTGGTGCTTACGTGTGAGCAGAAAGTTTAAGATCTGGAATGCAGATGTTGTCTTCTCCACAATCTAGAATGATGCAGGTCTGCGGATAAGAGGAAACCTAAACAGCTATCACTGAATGAATAGCAAATACAATTTCGAGGAGAACATGGACTGCTACATACACAATCCATCCTATTTCGTGTGATTCCTAGCTAAGAAATATGCAAGAAAACCCCTTCAATCTGGAGATATGAAGATATCAGATATGAAGTAGAAAATTCAATAATGCAGAACCTCTCACTGTCCAGTTAACTATCTACTGTACATAGCAATGCAATTGCCCATCTCTTAAATGAGATAATTTCATGATAAATAAGTAAATGAAGCCAGACAAAAACTAGATCTAATTTAGATTAATCTCCTTTTCAGCCTGTGTAGCGTAGGGGGCTAATGCCTCCTACTAAAGGCAGCAATTAACACCAGCTGCCTGTAATTTCTGTGAGTTCAATCCTAGCCAGGCTCAAGGTCGACTCAGCCTTCCATCCTTTCTAAGGTGGGTAAATTGAGAACCCAGTTTGTGGGGGCAATAAGCTGACTTTGTATAAATATACAAAAGTATGAAGGCTATTGCTTAACGCATTGTAAGCCGCCCTGAGTCTCCGGAGAAGGGCGGCATATAAAACAAATTTTAAAAAAAATTAAGGGGATTATAACTAGGTCTCTTCTATTCAATCGTTTTCCCCATTCTTTCAGATTAAAAAATATGATTTGGTGGCAACTTTTGGAGGGGCTCTGGAAGTTGCATTTAAATCCACCAGAGCCCTCAGTCTGCAAAACTTTTATGTACAAAACCTATTTCTTTTCCACGTGACATACATAATCTCTAATTAAAAACTGGTCTCCAGGACCAGAAAGGACTGCTCCAAACTCTCTATAAACAGGGACTAGCTAAATAATTCAAATTTATATTCGTAATATTAGTAACAAAAGTGTCATAGCACCTTAAGACTCAACAGTGTATTATTGTCTATGATCTACAATTTGTGATGTGTGGAATGTAGTTCTGAAGAGGAATATTCTATCTACTCAGACTTGTTCTTAGTTTAGTTTAGTTTAGTTTAGTTTAGTTTAGTTTAGTTTAGTTTAGTTTAGTTTAGTTTAGTTTAGTTTAGTTTAGTTTAGTTTAGTTTATTAGATTAATATCGACGGACTCAGGGCGGTGAACAGCCAAACATTAAAACATTAAAATACAAGCAATATAAAAGTTAAAAATAATCTAAAAACGTAATTAAATCAAATTTTGGCTTCCCCAAATTTAAAATCCCTCCTATGCATCTTGGGCATGCATTGCATAGGCTACGTTTCCCAAAGCCACCTCTTTGGAAATACTTATTTTAGAGACAAACCCTATGCTCAACAAGCATTCAGACAAGGAAACAAACAAGCAAACCACATATCAAAATAATAACCACTATATCATATTAAAAACCAAATTCATAAGCAGAATGTGGTAGTTCCCAGTGCACTTTGCTTTGAGCTGAAGAAGAAAGAAGTCTAACCTGTTCCTGGACCATCAATTGGACAGACAGAATAGGCTGCAGAATTCCAGCTCTGGAGAAGGATGCCAAACTGAAGTTGAGACACACAACAATGGCACTCAGCTTGTCTTTGAAATCAGCTTGATCCTGGGAAGGTGTGTATGTAAAAAGCAGTTTACATATCCCATGGATTAAGTTTTTCCCAGCTGGATGCCTTCCAGGTATGTGGGATTACAATTACATCACCTCCACCTGGTAAATTTGGAGCTATAATTTGACAAATCTGGAGGACATCGAATTGGAAAATGTGTGCTCAAATTACATCTTTCTGGAAGATTTGTAACTCTAACAAAGAGGTGGGGAACTTTTGATTTTCTAGAAGCCACAAATTCTCATCTCTGCAAAGAGAAATTTCTAGAGGCACAAAAGAGTTAAGTAATATTTGTCAAACTGAAAGACACAAAAGTCCTGCCAAAACAAAAAGGCGGTAACTCTAGTAACCATAACACTGTTTCTCATCTCTATAATTCTATGAGCAAAGTCTGATCAGGAAACACTCTACCAATCTCATATTTCCTCACATGCTCAACATCACAATGGAATGGTTAACCTCTGCATTGTAGTAGGCTAACATAATAGCCATAATGAAATTATTTTTTATTTATGCAGTGAAAAATATGCAGGAGCTTTGCCAAAAGGAAAGATACCAACCATATTTCTTAGAAAAAAAGAATAGAAACTGTCCAGTTTTTATTGAACTGTGACTCTTAAAATCCCTCACCATTAGTCATGATTGCTGGCTGTGGCTTTTGGGATTTGTAGATCATTCACATCTGGAAGTTGCTCTCCTCTTCTGAAGATGTTGGGAGATTGATATAACAATAGCATAAATAATTTTATTCCAAGACAGGAAAGTACCACAAATGGGCAAAACTTCCAAGTTCAGACTTGTAAAACAACAGATTAAAAGTTCAAATATAAGAAGGTGGCCTTGGTACTTCCCAAATTACAGAAGGGAAAATGCACTCAGCCTTCTTTATTTCTCTGCAAATCTTGGGCTGCAACATTCAAAGCTGAACATATTTTCCAACTACTGCTCAAACCTTCCCTACTATTCCAAATACATGCACACAGAAACAAAGCCACACTTTTGATGCCTGAGATACCTACCCGTAAGTAAGCCGTGACATTCTTACAAATCAGGGGAATTTTTTTGGATAATTTCAGTTGGAATAACTGGCTTGGTTGGTTGGTTTGCTGAAATAAAACCCGCCTCCCAAATTTCTGCTTCATATGATCCAGGTGCAGCTCTGCGTTTAGTTTTAGCGGACACAAGGAAAAAGGCAGAAAACAACATGTCTGATGAAGATTAATAGACAAATCACAATCTACAGTATACTGTACATGTTGATAGCTAGAATATAAAACATTTGTCTTTTGTTGTATGAGACAAGGTTTTTGGCTCAAACATCTGCAGTTTTCTTATAGTCCATACTTATTTTGTTCATTATGGCTATGTGAGTATCCAGAAGATTAAGGCTAGATTAAGAGTCGGCCTAGAGAGACTCCTAGAGACTCCTAGAGAGGCTCTGGAGGCTGGGGACAGCAAAAAATGTCACTTCCTGTCCTACCGGGAGTTGGGAAATAGGCCGTTTCAGGCCTTTGGAGGGCCCCCGAAGGAGTGGGAAAGGCTATTTTTGCCCTTCCCAGATAAATAGAGAGGATCTGGAACCAGGTAAGAAAGAAAAATGGGCCTACTAGGCCATCATGCCTAACCCCCCCCCCCTCCCTCTCCTGGCATGCGATGGCAAAAAGGTTAGCCATCACTGCACTAAGTTATATGCAAAACTATGATGCAGTATATTAGATTTGGGTGGCCTCTAATTAGTTTTAATCCTTAGATATAAGGTCACCTTTCACCTTTCACCTACCCAAGTATAGGGAATACCTTTTATATTGATTTTAGTAAAAATAATTTTTAAAAAAAATCAGTTTTGGGAACAAGATGGAAAAAATGCTAAGACATTTTCCAAGATATTCAGGTCGCTATTGCTTAGAACTATTTCTTTTCTCAATTAGCTTTGTTTCCACAATCACCAAACTTGTCAAAGTGCAAACTCAACAATTCTATTTGCAAAGTAGGAACTCAACAATTCTATTTGCAAAGTAGTATTTGCAAAGTAGCAACAAATACCATAACTCTGTAAGTTTTGGCTAGGAAATTACCCTGTTTGTAATTTAACTCAGTGTTTCCTATGGCAAAATTCTAGCTTATTCATAATTACAACAAGTCCCCCCCCCCCAATCAATAGGATATAACAAAATCCTATATTGTAAACAGTTCTATATTTTTAAATTTGGCAAAACAATATTAAATCAGATTTTTAGGCACTCTTTTGCATTTTCAATAGTTCCTTGAATTCTTTTTCTTTCTACACAATTTCATCTTAATTTATAAATTCACAGGCATTTATTAAGTAAAAATAAAAAAGAGGAAGCGATTATCACTCACCTCTTCCTTTCCATCCATAAGAGAAAAGTAGCATAGAAAAAAACTTATGTCAAAATGAGGTGACTTTGCCATTTTCCAGACATTTTCTAGTCCCCACACTAAACCAATTGGTACAAATTCTTTGCAACCCTTTCAGCAAGTGTCCAGTATGTTTCCTTAAAGAGTGGGAGCTCTTGAAAGAACATATGACAGTTCTTGAAAAAAAAAAAGATGATGCCACAAATTTCAGAAAAAAAGCACTGACAGGTAGCTGCACTTCAAACTATGAGATCCAAAGGTCTTGGCCATACTCACTCACCTGTAGACAGCTATCTTGTTGGTTCTGAAAGCACCAAGTAGCACATCTGGGTGTGAAGAAGAAGATTAAAAAACAGAGGGGATTAAGGATGCAGCATTCCACCAATCATCATTCTGCGTCCCCAACGCTACCCATCTCACTGAAAAGAATAGCAGTCAATCTAAGCTTTCCTTGTAAAATGCACAGGATTTTTCACATATTCGTATCTTTGACTAATTAAAACATTTTTTTCGATCTACCTGTGGCCTAAATTAGTTTGGCCACAGGTAGACGCGAACTACCTACTCCTGCGTTGGTCTGTTTTATAGTTTCTAGTCAACAAGACTAAAGATCATGCTAGTTTGGATTTATGGAAGTCATTCCCCTTATTGTGATTTTTTTAAAAAATTGATTTATATGCTGCCTTTTTCTGGAGACTTACAATGCATTAAGCAATAGCCTTCATACTTTTCTATATTTTATACAAAGTCAGCTTATTGCCCCCACAAACTGGGTCCTCAATTTACCTACCTTAGAAAGGATGAAAGGCTGAGTCAACCTTGAGCCTGGTGAGATTCGAACTTACAGTAATTGCAGACCGCTGCAATTAGTCTGCTGAGCTATCCAGGCTCTGGATAGTCGTGCTGATACACACACTATTAAACATATTGTGCAAGACTGCCCAGGACATGCATTCTCTGATTCTTTAGAAGATCTATATGAAGCAATACCAGGGGTGATTGCTTGGGTAGCTGAACTGGACATCCAGCTATAAGGCCATTGCCATATCCCCCATAGAAGTTTTATATATAACTATGTGGATTGTGTATACACTGTATGCTTACTTCTCTCTGTCATGTTTTCATCATATGTTAAACAACAACAACAATAATAATAGTGATGGAAGTCATCAATGGAAGTTATCAATGGAAGTCATCATGCACTTAAAAGGACCCAGTTTGTGGGAGCAATAAGCTGACTTTGCATAAATATACAGAAGTATGAAGGCTATTGCTTAACACACTGTAAGCCACCCTGAGTCTCCAGAGAAGGGCGGCATATAAATCAATTTTTTTTTTAAAAAAAGGGCCATGCTAGAGGAAAGCTGGTTGAGATCAAAACAAAATCCTTGGGAAACTCCAGCATTGTTCTACTTTGGTTCAAATAGCAATAGCACTTAGCTTTATATACTGCTTCACAATGCTTTACAGCCCTCTTTAAGCAGTTTACTGTGCCACCATATTGTCCACAACAAGCTAGATCCTCATTTTACCGACCTTGGAAGGATGGAAGGCTGAGTCAACCTTAAGCCTGGTGAGATTTGAACTGTCAAACTACAGGCAATCAGCTGTCAGCAGAAGGAGCCTGCAGCATTCTAACCACTGCGCCAGCACGGCTCTTATAGATTAGGCTAAGCATATGACATAACAAAATACTGTATTACCAGGATAACCATTAAAATCAATGTCAGAGGCTCCACGAATGGCAAAGCCAAAACCAGCAGACTCAGAAAAAGGACTTTTGAGGATTTGGCTTGGCGATGCGCTCAGTCCTTCACTGTGCCCACAGTAGATGTAAACTTGGCCACCTCCATCTTTGCCTGCAAAGCGTGCTCCTATGGCTATGTCTGTGGAAACAAAATATAATGGCAAATATTTTCCATGGAGAAAATACAAGGTGAAAAAGCCAAAAGAAAAGGAGGGTGGGGAGAAGCATTACAAGGGGTATTTCCAAATGCTGAATTAAACTGCTGTCCTTCAATCTTTAGCAAAAACAAACCGCTGAACTGCCAACCTTTCGATCAACAAGCTCAGTGTCTTAGCCACTGAGCCACCGTGTCCCCTTTGGTCATAGCCCAAGTTAAATAAAGTGAAACCAATAACAGATTGCTGTCACAAAGGTAGCCTAATCTTATTTTTACTCAGGATTTTCCTTCTTTTCTTTTCTTTTCTTTTCTTTTCTTTTCTTTTCTTTTCTTTTCTTTTCTTTTCTTTTCTTTTCTTTTCTTTTTGTTTCTTTTCAATACAGGCAATTAATACTGACTTTCAGATTCCTCATTGTTCTCAGGAAGCAAAGATGAGCAAGAGGTTGATCCATCAGTCTTGCACTTAGCTAGCAAAGACTATCAAATTAAAGCATTTACAGAACAGCCAGCTGAGCAACTAAAGGCATTGCACAATTCTGATATTTCACTACCGGTAGTACATTCAGTGTATCTAATTCTTTAGGGAGGTACAGCAGAATAGCAACAGATGGACTGGGTAGAGATGAGAACACCTCTCTGATCTCACCCACCAATTGAGTTTACTTCAGAAGTGGCAACGCTTAGCAGGTTTTATACAGTTGTAGCTGTCATTGGACACTCTAATTTAAGGATAAAACATTATTTTAACCCCAGCATAGTGAATGATGCCTTAAGTCTGCCTCATCTAAGGGCTAGGGACTAGATCAATGGTTCTCAACCTGTGGGTCGTGACCCCTTTGGGGATCGAACGACCCTTTCACAGGGGCCGCCTAAGACCATCGGAAAACACATATTTTCAATGGTTTTAGGAATAATTTATGGTTGGGGGTCACCACAACATGAGGAACTGTATTAAAGGGTCGGGGCATTAGGAAAGTTGAGAACCACTGGACTAGATGAAGACAAAATCATAAGGACATGGCAAAACAGCAACCACTACTACATTACCATGATAGGTTTTTGCATTTTGCATTTGTATTATTTGTAACAATAAATGAATGTTTGTGCCGTGGACAGGGGCAGACGGGTGATGACAAGACCAACTTCAAGCATTAGGAAGATAGAAGATTAAACTGAGGGCTCTTTGAGTATCCTCCAAATTTAGGTTCCAGGAGACCAATAGACATGGATACTAATAGGGTGGTGAAAAGGTACTACAGATGACTAAGGTTACTTTCAGGTGGATCTTTTAAAAAGATCTCAGCATTGACAGCATGTTCACTGTAAGGAAGAATGCAGCTTCTTTACAACCTCAAATGCATGCTTACTACCATCTAAACTATTCTAAGACCAGGGACCAATGCTTGTTTGTTTGTTTGTTTATGTATAAAATTTATAGGCTGCCCAACTTACCTCAAGATAACTCTAGGTACTATTTAAATATTTAAAACTAGACTAAACATATCATCCATAGACTCTAGACTCAGCTACAAGGAATTCTAGATCGTGCCACAAGGAATCCAAGATCGTGTGATCGAGTGGTCTCTCTTTCAACAGTGGGAGGTAGCTGAGCAGAGATACAACAGAGATTTTTCAGATTGCTTTCCTCCCTATTTCTCATCCATGCTTTCTTACCAATGTAACCATCCTGATCTATATCACCCAAAGGAGCAATAGCCATGCCGAAACGGCCATAGACATCTGTGCCAGTCAACTTCTGCCAAGGAGTTCTGTAAGGGCGTGGGCTCCTCCACTGTAGGTATAAGTAAACTCTTCCCACTTCATAGAGTTTCCCATCTGAGCGGCGCTCCATGAAAAGAGGGGCAGCCACTAAAAGGTCATCTTTCCTGAGACACAGAAAAACAATCTGTAAGAGGTTATACATGGCACAGTCTCCATCTCAGCTAAAGCAAATACAAATAACAATGGTAAGAGTTACCTGCCTAATACTTAGGCTTTAAGTTACAGTAGATTTGCAGAAGTCTAGCTATGGGCTTTTCAAGAGGCATCTACCAAGCCATAATAGGAACCAGCATACTGGTTCTGGCAGGCCTTATGGTTGCTCCAGCAAGACTTCCTGCATACTCTTTCAGGTTACATCATAGTTCCTTCCACCGCCACCATTGAGAGATCATTTGAATTTCTTCCAAAAAAGAAATAAACAATGTGCAGCAGCATTGTTACGTGTCAAATTCCCAGACCCCACATACTACTGAAACATACCTAAGAAGTGCAGTATTTATTACTGGAAGCTGCATCTACATAAAGGAGACTAGGAGAACAGGACCAAGAATAAATATATGCTTTGGAGTTGTAAGGGAAACTGCAAGGGGGACTGTTATTTCTCCAATAACGTCTGTTCTACTGTTTCTTTTTTAGACTGTTTCCCAAGACTGACACCATTCTCTTATGTGAATAGTCCTGAGAATCTAGGCAATGATTCTTCTCTAGTATCATGCCTGGATTTTAATGAGAACCCAGATACCTTCCCCTTTTTCTTCTCTGAAAGGATAATTTGTTTTGAGATCAGGGAAAGTTATTTTGTTTTGAAGGAGATTGTGGCAATAATCAACAGCTGTAAGATCTGGCATAATAATGTTGTTTTGTAATCAGTAAAGAGCAAGCAGAAGGATCAATGGTAGGTGTGTTCCTTCAGACACTTCTGCCTATCACCTCAATGCTATCGTTTCAAATTAAGCCTCTTCTGTTTCCATTTTAAAATAAATTAATACTTCCAGTACAAGATGATAAAGAAGCACTTTTCTTCTGTGCTTAGGAACAGTGTTTTTGTGTATGCCTGCTTGCTTTAGAGCTAGTGTTGACTGTTGAATATTAGACAAGCCTTGTGACTTTCTCAGCAACATTTTCAGGAAAGGTTTCCCATTGTCTTCTTTCTAGGATTGAGAGAGCATGGCTGGCCTAAGGCTACCTGCCTGCCTTTGTGCCTAAGACATTGTGACAATTCACACACCCCAATTTCTAATTTAGTGCCTTTAACCACTACACCAAACTGACTCTCTATGACTATATTACGGTAATACAAATCAATGGGATATGATATATATTGTATCATTACCTGCAATAGAGGATAATAAGAGATATAAGATATAGCACTGCTGGAGATTATAAAACGATTCACTATTTTTATGGCTTTAATTGATCTTTAATTCCATAGCAATGAGGAAATTTTTAAAATTATTATTAACGTATGTTCAAACAAAATTGAGTCCAAATGACAAATATTTTACAATATGAAAGATGAAGATTGTAACATTGTTGGGTTCAGGCTTAATAATGAATGTAATTGATTTCAAAGAGCTTGATTAAATCTTGATCCAGTCTAATGGAAACCATCATAACAGCTTATGGACCAGCAAAGGTAGGCAAAATCATATTACAATACTGTAAAGTTATTAGATTGGATCTGCCATTCTTTTGTACTTATGCTCTATTTCTTTGTTAATTGTTGCAGATTCACACTTATGGAATGGAATGGAATGGAATGTACATTTGAGTGAAAAAATAGAATAGGCACTATTACATTCAGTAGTGGGTTGCTACCGGTTCACCCCAGATTGGGCAAACTGTGGCGGCGGGAGGCTCCAGCCAGCCGCTCAGATGCTTCTCCGCACAGAAGCATCGCATGCATGTGAACATGCCCACACCCATGCACAAACCATTAGCAATGGGTTTTGAAACCCGCCGCTGATTACAATCTTACTGCTAATGTGTTTGATAAGGCTTTTAATGGAAGAAGTTGGCAACAATATAAGGGTGTTAGGAGTATTTGTTATATTTGTGTTATGTATATATATATATATATATATATATATATATATATATATATATATATTTGTGTGTGTGTGTATGTATGTATGTATATAAAAATAAAAAAAAACGTGTTTTTCCTTTAAGCCAGGTTTTTCCTACATAACCAAGATTTTTCTGCAATCCTAATTGAGTGAAATGACATTCACTACTTTCGGGGGGGGGGGGGGGGGTTCCTTCTTTTCATTCTGGCAGCCAGCAGATTTTGTGCTGCATAGTGAAAGATTTATATAGCTATTTCTGGCTCATTAGCCATCATCAGTAAGCCACACCCACATCTCATGTACCCTCCCTGTAAAGGTGCAATATCTATTTTATTACTGTTCGTAGGTTTTATGTGTGTTTTTCCTTTAAGCCATCTCATCTCATGCCACCTGGCTTAAAAGAAAAATGCACATAAAACCTACGAAAAGTAAGAATATATATATATAGGCAGAATTGTGGTTGCATAATATCTTTTTATTGGTGCTAGTAGGAGTATCAGGATTCCCTTTGCCAAAATTTCAACAACATCTAACTGACAACAGAGGGCAGCAAATTCCCAAAATGGGCACATGAATCTCTTTGGATGCAAAAAGAAATCCTGGAAGAAAAACTGGAGAAAGCAAGTCAATTGATAGATAATTTCAGCATGTAAACTTTTTTGGTTAACTTAGCATTTGTAGCTGCACTTTAGGGATAAATTACAAAGACTTGCATTCAGTGCTCCTCCAAATATCCACTCAGAGAGGTGTAGATGAAGGAGGCAATGACAAAGGGCTCACTGTCAGCCCCTGGTTTGTATTAGCAGACCAGGACACAGAGAAAATAAAAGCAATTGCTAAGTTTATGGTGGCTGCTAAGAATTTGATTGTAGCTTCAGGGCCCCAGAAGTAAATTCTATTTTATTCATGTAATCAAGAGGATTTTATGATTTAAATGCTCTTGAAACCAAAACACGTTACGTTCTTGAAAGTTGCTTTGTAATCAGATAACAAACACATTCCGTAGATTGTTTTTCTAGTTTAGCAGGTCTCTAGAAGCAATTGTTCTTAATGGAATGGCGGATA
This sequence comes from Coluber constrictor foxii, assembly GCA_038048745.1. Taxonomy (NCBI): domain Eukaryota; kingdom Metazoa; phylum Chordata; class Lepidosauria; order Squamata; family Colubridae; genus Coluber; species Coluber constrictor. The sequence continues at coordinate 83,148,858 of CM075961.1, forward strand.
ATTGGAACAAAAGGGATTGTTTGGGATGCCTGTGATATAATGGAAATAACTAGTTCTTGCCACATGAACCATTAAGATCGATGTCCAGAATTATTTAGCTACCCAATTGACTATTTAAGTTAAAAAGAGAGAGAGAATTTCATAAATTTAGGGTCTTTTATTTCTATCCACAGCAGACATCTTTTTGGCTATGATTATCAAATGGTGTCTTGAGGAGTACTGAGAAAGATTGGGAGAGGACAGTCTTCCCTAGACAGGAAATAAGGGCACTGGCTGGAAACAGGGCAACCAACAGAGGTGGTTATGATTGGTAATGGGGACAGGAAACTCTATGATGGTTATTCATCTGCTGCTAACAGCTAATCAAGCTGTAGAAGAAAAAGTGCTTCGGATGGCTACTCTCTTGCCTGTCCTTTATGATATTAAACTAGGCACATGGTCCACACAGACCAGGACTTAACTGCTGTTACAATCTAGAAAATTGCCTTTATCCACTTTCGTTTTTCCCTTTTCTTTCTTTTTCTTACCTTTCTTTTTTTATATGCTCTTATTGTATTTACGAATTCTAACTTTAAAAACACAAAGAAACAATTTCTCTCCTTCTCATTACACTAAACCATAAACTGGCAGAGTTAACATAGCCAAGCATTTAGTGTTGAATTCTAGTTGAATTCAACTAGACTTCAACACTTTTGAAGCATTTGAATAAAATTTCTATATGGACATCCAGTATACTGGCTGTTTAAGAGGGTTGGGGGAAGGAATGAGATGTTTAGAGAGCAACTGACAAGGCTAATGTAAGGACTGCAAATCTTCAGAGACTTGGATAAAATTGGGATGAAGCAATGAAGTCCTTCCTGGAAAATCTCACACTTGCCATTCCTCTTTTTGTACTCATGGGTTGAATGATAAACTTGGGGCTATAGGGCCTTATCTACCTTTTTGGACAATCATAGAATCTGGCAGTAGGTAATTCTTTTAGTGTTTATTTGAAAGTAGAAATAATAAAATCAGCATCTAAGATTATGCAGCTAACTCCTTGGTTATAATTTTTTTAAAAAAGCAATGAGAAAAAAACTAAAAAGCAGCAACAACCCTTATTATGTTAGCAACCCTAGGCTTGCTCGTATTCACCAAAGCATTAATACTTTGTGGGCTTGTCTAGGACCCCGATTATCTGTGATCCCTGGATTTCCATCTTAGTATCTAGTTTTAGCACACTGATGCTTCTGAATCTACTAATTGAGTCCCTGCTTTTACAACAGTCTTTGTATTAAGCCTTCAGAAAGCAGGATGACAAAGTCCCTAATTTCAGACCACAGTTTGGTGGATTTAATAGCTATTCTTCCCCCTCCCCCCGCATCAGATCCAATTTAAATTTAGGCTACTTTGGCCCCTCCTTTGGCCTTACCCATCTCCATTGATATCAGCAATTGCCACTGTATGCCCAAAATATGATGCCACCTGCAAAAGGAAAGAAATGAAGATAAAACCATCCTGGGAACTTATGCATTTGATACAATGATAGCTTGCCTTCCCATCAAAGAAATAGCCACATGGGAATTACTTTATGTTGGGAAGCACTGGCTGATTTCCAATTCTACTAGACCAGTGACCTGAAAAAGTTTTTTTTTTATTGAAAAAGTTTTACAATACAAATTTTTTTTCCCTTTCCCACCCCCACCCCCACCCCCACCTTCCCATCCCCCCCCAACCTCCCTCCACCCTCACCCCTTCCCTCCCCATCCCTCCCCTTACTTCCGCTACACATTTTTAAAGAAAAACAGCAAAAATTTATAACAAGAAGAAAAGCAAAAACTATTATGTATTCAAATTCTAAATTGAAAAAAAAAAGTTTTGGAGGAAGAGAAAAGAAAGAAAGAAAAGAATAAAAAAAAAGGGCCATAGATATTAATATTTATCTAAAATTAACAATATAATAGTAAATAAAACACCCAAAAATAATAACCATTATAATATTTAAGCCAATTTAAAAAAAAATTTATACCTTTCTGTGAACCATTGGTATTAACATTACTAATCATATGCGAAACTCAATCCCCCATCTAATAAAACATAATATAACCTGCATATTCATATCAAATAATATACTAATCATATGCCAAACTCAATCCTCCATCTAATAAAAACATAATATAACCTGCATATTCATATCAAATAATTTGAAAACATGCAATATAATATAATTATGCATATGTTATTATAATCATACAATTACATCCAAAAAGAAGTTTTTCTTTTTCCATAATCCAAATTTCAATCTTCTCTTCATCTTGATTGAAGTTAAATATTCTTTCTCCACATATATCCAATTCCAATAAGCTTCGTCTTCTATCTGCCCCCATCAGTAAAATAAAGCATTCCACATAAACCCCCTGTGTGACTTTATATAGATAATATCCAACCACGAAAATATTCACTCCTCTAGGTAGAATCATTCAAACTAGCTTATTCTATTCCACCAAGAAAAAACCCAATGCAGCTCCTCCAAGCCTTGAAGGAAAAAAAGAAAAAAGGAGAAAAAAATTTCTAGAAACTGCATTCCCAGATGTTCTTTTAAAACTCTTTCAAATCCTGTCGTTTGTTGTTCGTTCCTTCTGGTTGTGAAATGTTTTCATTTCCATTCTTTTCTCCTAGATGATAAATTCCCCAAAAAAAACTATAATAGGGTAATCACAGATCGCTGCTACTATTGCAGCAATCTGTTAAACTTACTCAGGATGTTAAATCCAATTCAGGATAATAAAAATTTTATGAGTCTCCAGCTCAGGATGAACTCTTTATAATCCATGAATCCAACTCAGTATAAACTTTAAAAATTTTATAACCTATTTCCAAATCTTTCAATACTTTCTGATAACAGCTGTAACTGCTGAAACAGTTCACGACACTCAACATTTTCCAGTCGGGTTTTCTCATTAACTTCTATTTCCTGTTGTTTAACATCACCACCCATTTCTTGAGGAGCGTTGGACCTCTGCTGCTGTTCATCTCGGATTGTAATATTTTTTAAATCTTGCTCCAGCAGTTCAAGATCCGGTGTTCCTACTCTAGATTCACTGGGATGTTCAATTTTTTTATCTGAAAGGTCCATAATAGGATCCTCTGATATCATTCTTTATTTTCTGATTTCGAACCTCAGCTTCCACAAACTTTTCTTGTATTTCTTGTATCTGAGAGTCAAATTTACTGCTGATCTCAGTCACTTTCTCCCCCATATCAACCACCACACTTGAAAGATCCGAGATTACTTTGGTAATAGTTTGACTTAATTGATCATACTTCCCAGAAACCAACTCCTCAAGATTCTTCTGTGAATTTTTTATTTTGTCAACAACGCTCAATAAAGAACTTGTTATGAAATCTTTTAAGTCCCCCTCTGCCAATCCATGCAGATGAATCATTTCAGCTTTGTCCTTCAGCTGGCTCATGGGGGAGCCCCCCCCTTCCTTTAAGTTTGTGAGTCATCTTTACTTTACTTTTTACTTTACTTTACTTTACTTTTAAAAAAGACTAAGAAGGTTCTTCTTACTTCAATTAAAAAAAACAGAGAAAATCTATTTAAATCAACCTTTGTTTCTTTAATTCTTCTCAATATAAAAATGTTTCTTTTAAAATCTCTCAGCACAAAGCACTGCTTTCACTTTCCACTCTCATTTTTCTTCCAACAGAGCCCGTCGCCATCTTAAAAGCACTTTCACTCTTCATCCTCTCCTTCCATTTTCTTTTCCTTCCTCCAAAAAAATCCGTAAAAAAAATCATACTTGCATTAGACTTGCCTTCTTTCTTATCCAGCTTTTTTTCTGTTGTCAATTCAGTCGTGGTGTTGCTCACGACGTCTGGCTCCGCTAATTAACTAATTAGCGGAGATCCCTCTCGGCGCGGAGCATACTCTGGGGGTGGATAGGGAGCCATCGCTCTGAGCCTTCCCCAGGACAAAGGAGAAGTTCCTGGGGCGACTCAGATGGTTCAACCTCATCCCCAGAAGCTCTCCCCTCTCCTCCAATTAAGGAGAGGGTTTTATGAGCCGCCTGCCTGCTGTGCGACGGCTCTTAACGCGCCGAGAGGCCGGCTGTCTTAAAGAGACAGCCGACAACGAAGGAGACGTCACCGGAAGTCCTCCTGAAAAAGTTTTAAGAGCCATGAAGAATAAGAACTCAGATTTACTTATCAGTAATCCCATTTGTATTTTTAGGCTTTAGGAGAAGAAAAATGTTTACAATGAACCAAGTGAGTAGAACCAGCAATAGTGCAAAATGTAAGCAATATTAAAAATAGCAATAGGACTTAGACTTATATACTGCTTCAAAGTGCTTTACAGCCCTCTCTAAGCAGTTTACAGAGTCAGCCTATTGCCCCCAACAATCTGGGTCCTCATTTTACCAACCTGGGAAGGATGGAAGGCTGAGTCAACCTTGAAGCGGTGAGACTTGAACTGCTGAAATGCTGGCAGCCAGCAGTCAGCAGAAGTAGCCTGCAGTACTGCACTTTAACCGCTGCACCACCAGCACCACCACCAGAGTGGCTGCATTTATTATCTAAATCTCCTGGTTATTCTCCACCCTATCCAACTGGGAAAAGAGAATAAGGAAGTCCTCCCAAGCATCCTGCTTTTCAGGTAGGGTTACAAAAGCAAGAATTCCCAGCTAGCGTGCATTTCAAACATTTGGAAGGAACCACTACACTAGACTGTTATTGATGGGTCAGAAGAAGCAAAGAAAACCATGTGAGAGAAAGATTTATTTTTTTACCTGCTCACTGGAGATAGTCCAGAGAATGTGGAATTTATAGGTCCAGGTAAGAATTTCCACCTAAGATAAGAAATGGGGGCAAAGAATCAGGTAGATTAAAGCTCTATCCTCTCAAAGAGATCCAGCTATTTATGTTTTCCAGGAAACCAGAATATGCAGTATTTTCATAACCAAGAATATGAAAACCTGATATTGCTTGGCTAAAATTTCCATGTCTTTGCCCATTGGTCATGCTGGCTTGGCAGATGGGAACTGGAGTCCAAGATGTTATCTAGCCTGACCATCAAAAAGGCACTAAGGAAAACGAAACTTACCAGTGAAAGTGCTTGTTAGCCCCTGCTACATTGTTTAAAGTATTAGACTATATAATAAGAAGAAGATTTAAAGGGGAAGTGGAAGAAGACAGGAAAGACTATGATGGGGATTTTAACTAACATATATTCCTGATAAATAGTGGAAAACAATTGGACTCTGATCTGACAGTTGAATAAATATAAAATAAAAATTGAAATATGGCTGCCATTAAGGAAAGAGGGGGTGAGTCAGCAAACACACAAATTGGGACTTTAAAGGATTCACAAGAAACTTTTGATCTCTTTATTTTGGACATAGTGAACATAGTTAAAAATACTATCCGGGAATGGAAGTTGGAATATTTTAAGGATCTGCTGGTTGGGAAAGAGGAAGAAATCATACAGCCTAATGTGATTTTGGAGAACAAAGAAGAGGCAGTCAGAGAAAAAATGGAGTCTAGCATTTGGAAACAGAAGTTTTGGTGGAGGCTTCCACACAATTAGTTGGAGCGTATCAAAATGACTCATTACTGCAGACTGCAAACTACTATGAAAATTTTTGTTTTTATGGACAGAGACAATTCCTAGAGAATGAAGTGACTGATCTTATAAGCAGGAAAAGTAGAGATGGGGGTTTTAAAACGAAGGAAACAACTTTGAAAGGGGAATGGACTCTTAAGAGACACCAGTTACAATTTCAACCTCAAAATTTCTTGAAAATAAAAGCAGGGGGACGAGTAATGCTTCAAAAATTTTCAAAAATAAAAGCAGGGGGACGAGCCATGCTTAAGAAGAAAGTGTCATCTAAAAAGAAGGATTGGAAGAAATACTGAAAGAAAGGAAGAATGTACGATGAATTCTTTGAAGGTCATACTTGGTAGATTATGGATGTTTGATATAAATGTTTAACTAAAAAGGGATAGTTTCTTAAGAGTTATTGAGTTATTAAAATGATCAACTAAAACTCAAGTGATACTTTATTGAAAGCTTTGGAATTTATATACATTTTCTAGGACTATATGTGATTGATATTTTACTGAAGTTAAAGGTTTATTAAGAAATTTTAAATGTTTAAGATGACACAATAGAATTTCTAAAAGGTTTATATGTATTGAGGGATGAGGTTTAATTAAAACTGGATAGCTTTTTAAAACTTATTGCAGTTCTAAAGTGGTTAGCTTGAAAATAAATGGATGGGTTCTTAGTATTAAGAAATTTTACATGCTTAAGGTGAGATATTAGAAGTTTTAAAGGCTATATATGACGAAATGTTTATGTTTGAGATTATTCAGTTCAATGGTTAATAATACTGTCTTAAAGACATGTTTTAAAGAATTTCTTTTAAGTTAATGCTATGAGAAAACTTATAAATGAAATGTTGAAGAATGCTAATTAGGGGAGTTAAAGAATGTGTGGGATTTTTCTGGAATTTATAATAAGGTAGTATATGTTAGCTTAGGTTTGTTAGATGTTATGTCCTGTTTTTGCTCTGGGAAGTCGGGGGGGGGGTTGGGAGGGACGGGTGTGGGGGGTGTGGGGGAAAATTCGTTTAATGATTTTTAATAAAATAAAAGACAGGTAGATGTATTAATAGAGAAGTAAGGAATTTGGGGGAAATGTTATAATAAATGAAATGATGATATTAAGACATGATAAACAACTGAGAGTAAGAAGAAGATATAAAAGATGTACTAGATGCTATATTTTGTTGATTGACTATTTATTGCTTATATGTTTACTTGTTTGTATGTTTGATCATAAAAATAAAAAACTTTTTCCAAAAAAAAAAGGTTGCATGCATCCCCCAGAGGTAAGAAGTAGAACACAAAGAGTTCCAGATCAAGAGGGAATTGGGGACACAAAAAACCTATATTCCAAATAGACAAGCATCTCCTGTGGCAGCCATTCTGGACAAATCCCCCTAGAAAAGATCCTAACATGCTCACTGGCCCAAAACAAGTGGGAACACTTGCTATGTGACTGTCACTGTTTTTTATGAACCCAGACTTGTTTTCAGGGCAGTGGAGGGAGAAAATTGTTGAATCCTAGAATAAATGCAACAGGGACATATATAAAATGCTTCTCTGCATACATGGAAGGAGACCATAATCTGTGCCATCGTTCAGGCATGCAACCCAGAGGTGCTATTCAGCAGGTTCTGACAGGTTCTAGAGAACTGATAGTGGAAATTTTGAGTAGTTCGGAGAACCGGCAAATACCACCTCTGGCTGGCCCCAGAGTGGGGTGAGAATGGAGATTTTGCAATATCCTTTCCCCAGGAGTGGGAAGGGAATGGGGATTTTGCAGTATCCTTCCCCTGTCACACCCACTAAGCCACACTAGGCCCACCAAGCCATACTACGCCCACCAAGCCATGCCCACAGAATCGGTAGTAAAAAAATTTGAATTCCATCACTGATGCAACCCAATATAGACTTGATATTGGGTCTATGGAGATTCTTAGTCATCCAAGTCATGGTTGTCCCAAAGGTGCTTTTTCAAGAGGCAACTGGACTTTCTGGTTTTTCTTTGAAGATGTTTCGCTTCTCATCCAAGAAGCTTCTTCAGCTCTGACTGGATGGTGGGGAATGGAAGGATTTATATGTCTTGCATACAGCTAGTCATTTGCATTCTGATGACACAGATAAACCTCCAGGTGACCTTAACAACTTGCTAAAAGAATGCACATGACCAGCTGTCTGCAAGGAGTATAAATCTTTCTATTCCTCACTATCCAGTCAGATCTGAAGAAGCTTCTTGGATGAGAAGCGAAACATCTTCAAAGAAAAACCAGTAAGTCCAGTTGCCTCTTGAAAAAGCACTTTTGGGACACCACCAATATTAAGTCCAGATTCAGACTATGTAAGCTGAGTCCCTAAGGGGGCTGCTGAGTGGCCCTTGATAAACTGTAAATAAACTGTTTATGTTTGGTTTGCACTTTTTTTTCTGGAAGAGACAAAATAGGTGCACCACCCCTTTCTTCATAGTTCTCCTGCTTGTGTTTTGTACTTACCGCTCCTTGTGTCAGGCTCATGTTAGGAATATCTACTACATATTCTGCAAATAGAAGAGTATCTCACTAGTTACAAAACACCTGGCAAGCTAAATTGTCCATGAGCTAGGCATGGAATTCATGCTGAAAATCCTGCTGTCTACTAAGTTCCTGAATTTAGGGTGGGGAGTACTAAGATTAGAGAGGCTTAGACATCCTAATCAGATATTAAATACTCTTGAAAATCTGGTGTTTTTGGCTAATGCGATTGGAAACAATTGAAATGAACATTAAAATATTCATTTTAAATTCCTGTCAAAAAGATCATAAAGTTCACTAAACAACAAAATAGGCAGGAAGCAGATCTCTTCCTAACTCTGTTGATCCCAACCTACTCAGAGGAAATTTAAGAGGAAAATAAACATTGTGATGTTGAGTCCTCATTAAACTCCCCCAAAGCCACAGAGTAACCTGGATGGAAGGAAAGATTGGGCAATTTTGGGAAACTCACTTGGACATGAAGTACCTGTTTCCTGAATCCTAGGGCAAGGCAATTAAAATAATCCCTAGGGAATCAAACAAGATGACAATGCTCCTGTCGGCAAGCATTGTAAGTCATTTTGGGCAGGTTTGACCATCTAGGTATCAGGTAATTTTTTCTCTGCACACCTTAGTATGTGTTTCTACATAGCCTTTATCTGAACATGGGCTCCACGTTCCACAATTTTAGCATGGCATAGCATGCCCAGCGGAGAACTGTCTTTAGCTTAAGGCAGGGGCCCAACCCCTGGCCCGCAACCCACTATCAGGCCGCAGCCCATTTGCATGCACGCTCACCATTTGCAGGTGAGCGTGCATGCACACTTCCATTTGCACACAAGTGCCAGGTACTCATGTTCATGCGTGCAGCTCCATTTGTGCTAATGATGGGCACGGGCACCCGTGGCTTGCACATATGGAGTTGCACATGCTCACATATGTGCCTGCCACTCACACAAACGTCTCCTACCCCCGTCCCTGCCAGTTCGCTAAGCTGGAAAAGTTGGGGACCACTGGCTTAAGACATACCTATAACTTTTTTTCCCCTTCTGTTCTATTGTGTCAAATTATTGGAGATTGCCTGGACTAATCCCTGCAGTTTTCTTAGCCAGGTTTTTCAGAAGTGGCTTGTCTTTTATTCCTTCCTGGAGCTGGGGGAAGGTAACTATCCCAGCTTTTTTTGTGCCCAAGAAGGGACTAGAAGCTCAAGGCTTCCTTGAGACAGGACTAGAATCAGGGGTGAAATCTAAAATTTGTTACTACCGGTTCTATGGGCGTGGCTTGGTGGGGGGGTAATGTGACTGGGTGGGCGTGGCCAATTTTTTTTTACTTTTAAAACCATTTTTACATGTAAAACCATGTAATTTTTTTTTTTTTGAAAAATGCTTTCAAAGGCTCTGACGATCCCAGCTGAGTTGCCTGATCGGCAGGCAACTCAGCTGGGATCGTCAGAGCTTGGCTCATCAGAGCCATTAAAAAAAAAAGAAAGGCTCTGATGATTGCGTGGCTCAGCTGGGCATGGGGGGCGGGGGCAGAGATTTTTGCTACCGGTTCTCCAAATTTCCCGCTGCCATTGCTACCTACTCGCCCGAGCTGGTCCGAACTGGGAGCATTTCACCCCTGACTAGAACCTCAAGGTTCCTAGCTGATGCTTTAACCAAATTATCTCTTACTTATAGCATGCATTCATTCAAACAAAAGCAGACACCAACAATGTGATCTTGAGTACAGAATTCTCCATCTAGACTATATCAGCTTTCATACTAAACTTCCCTGGGCTATGCCACAAAATGGGGAGAGTGGTCTATAATGCTTCTAAATGAATGGATAATATTAAATTAATTAATTAATTAATTAATTAATTAATTTATTTATTTATTTATTTATTTATTTATTTATTTGCCACCCATCCTACCATAGGGTAACTCTGGGCAGTTTACAGTTACATCTAAGCTAAAACATAAAAAGTTAAAATAAAACCTTAAAACCAAAGACACATGGGGAGGGCAGTGCCAGAGCTGGGGTGGGGTGGGGGGAGTAGGATCTGTTATTACTCAATCAACCACCTCTATTTCACTGTTCCCTCACTGGGGCCCCAAGCTGACTGGCAAAGCCACATCTTAAGGCCGTTATGAAAAGATAGGAGGAGGGTTGGGGCCAACCTCATAATGGGGGTGGAAGGGGTAGGATGTTTCAGAAGCTGAAAATAATAGGCAGGCAGCAAATGATTTCTGAAGCTAAAAAGAGATAATTTCTCAGGAAGGAGTAATAGTTGAAAAGTTAGGCCTAGGAAAGGACATTATTTTAAAAGGAACAGTAATTGCTATTTATTAAAAAATTAAGTTCATTTAACAACAGTTGTGGCATGTCAAGGAAGATCAGGATCAAAAATAGGTAGGTAGGTAGGTAGGTAGGTGGGTGGGTGGGTAGGCAGGCTTCTCTCTTTTTTGCTCCCTGATTTTGTTTCTTTCTCTCTTTTCTCAGCCAGCCAGCGTGTTACAAGGAGATGGATTTAGCACATAGTTGAGCTTTGTAGAAGCTGTTTGAACAGAAGTGTCCATGGCAGTCAATTAACTATGCAATTGAAGAGCCACCCTTTTGTGTAAATGCCTCTGCAGGCCTTCAGTTGTAATCATGCCTATCATCTTGACTTTTTTTTTTTTTAAAAAAAACCCTTTCTCCGTACAGACACCCTGGTTTAGAATTAGGTCAAGGGCCACTTCTAGTATGAAAGTGGTTGATGGTTCACTTTTGGCATATCACAAACGAGCAAGAAGAACTGGTATAGCTAGTTGTAACCAGAGAAACCCCATTTTGTTGAAAACTTTTCATGTTTCTAGCTTTGGGGCCTCTCATTCTTGGGCCTCACCCTCTTACCTTAAACATGGGAGGCTACCTGATAGCCTGATCAAGGAACTCAAAGCAGCAGTTTGGTTCAGGGCTAAAGTTCTTTTCCTGTTCCAGGTAAATTGGCTAGAAAGTTTTGCATACTTCATTATCAGCCTTATCAGTTAGGGACAAAAGGGTGAGGGCTACAATGTTTTTCTAAGGAACCCATCTTTTAGGAGGACCATCCTCCATCAAGGGTGTGAATATTTTGTTGCTTGTTGCCTATGGTTTGCTACTGAGCGTGTGCTTTTGTTTACAAAAGTGTAAAAAACTATTCTAATTTGTGTATTGGGGTGGGGGGGGGTGTCTCTCTCAATTTGTGATGTAGTCCCAAGAGCACACTTCCTTGTGCTATACAGAACAAACAGGTTGCAATTTCCTACATAGTGTGATAATTGGCTACTTTACACTAGAGAAAAACAAATTCAGCATTTGACTGGACCAATTCATGGTTTGGTCATCAAGCACAAAGGAAAAAGAGATGCCTAAAAAAAAAAAGAAGAGGGACATTTGCTAAGTACTTTGGGACCAGCTCCTAAACTCCTCTGGTACATGCCACCTTGACCTTCTGTTTGCACCCAGAGTCTGCTGAAAGAAAAGAATGCCAACTCACCCCTGTATCCATCATCATATTTCTTCATTTTATAATCCTCTGTTATCAGTTCTGAATTGATGTACCACAACAAAACAGAAGATGAATCAGGATATTTTGCTTCAACATCTGACAGGGCAACTGAATAGAACAAACCTAAAAGAAGACAAGTGGCACATTTCTCTATAATGGAAGCAGGACTCTAATTGGAAAACTGCTAGATGGGAGACTGCAGGTCCAGAATATCTACAATATGTAAGTATTTCTCAACCTGAGCAGCTTTAAAATGTATGGACTTCAATTCCCAGAAATTCCCAGCCATACACTGTACCTTTCCTGTTTCTGACCTCATTACATCAATAGCAGTAGCAGTTAGACTTATATACCACTTCATAGTTCTCTCTGAGTGGTTTACAGAGTTAGCATATTTCCCCCAACAATCTGGGTCCTCATTTTAATGACCTCAGAAATCAACCTTGAGTCGCTCAGTATTGAACTCCTGAAGTGAGCATCCCAAAGGTGCTTTTTCAATAGGCAACTGCACTTTCTGTTTTTTGAAGACGTTTTGCTTCTCATCCAAGAAGCTTCTTCAGAAAGTCTAGTTGCCTCTTGAAAAAGCACCTTTGGACAACCATAACTTGGATGACTGAGAATCTCCATAGACACTTGGAGTGAGCAGTGAGCTAGCCTGCAGTACTGCATTCCAATCACTGTGCCACCATGGCTCTAATATCATGATGGAACTGAACAAAAGTCAGTTTTAGTCTAGCATTTTATTCCCACAATAGCTATAAGATATCTGCAGATATCTACAAACACAATTAGTATAATGGGTCTAATTGAGTAGCTGTACTCAATGGGTAAGTACAATTAGACCCAGCCTCCTCTAGAATCTAACTAACAGATAGTCCTCAATTTATGACCACAGTTGAGAGCAAAATTTCCATTGCTAAGCGAGGCAGTTGTTAAGTGAGTTGAGTTTTATGTTATAACATTTTTTTGCCAATGAAACATGCGGTCATTAAGCAAATCTGATACTGGGCTGATAATAGTAATATAGCTACTATCATCATCCACAAATGCTGTTCAAATCAGATGTCTATAGATATCTATTCAGCTCCCCTCCCATAAAGCATAAAGGAGTTATTCCTCCTGTCTGTCCTCCCCATTTTCTAATTTAATAGGTTTAGCTTTACATCTACAGTAAGATTGTGAGGCTGAGAAAATAAAACATCACACTGTATATTGTATTAGTACTTGTTTTTCCCCTTAAGCTAAACAGACCAAGGTACAACTTTTCTTCACAGGGGGTACTGCTTCAATTCATTATCTATTTTTATTGCTCTTTTTGGCAACTTCTCAATATCTGCAATAAATGATTGAAACGATTGACAAGAATAGGACATAGTATTTTGAGGACAATAGGTTTCTTGGTGTTCACAGCAGTTGATACATTAACCTGTGAAGTAATATCCACCTGGTGTACCAAGCATCAGCCTCCCAGACTGTGGGAAGAAGAGGAAAAAAAAAAGGGGGGGGGAGAAGTATAGCCCAAGTCAGCCAGAGACTAGTAGAAATACCTAGGAAGTCAGAATATGAGTTATGTCTATTTCATAATCAGTTTTTGCTGATTATCTTTCTGAATTTTGAAAAAAGGGATATAAAAAAGATATGGTTAGATTATGATTTAATCATTATGGCATACAAACCATAGCATAATGTCTAAGTGTAAGAACAGCATCCATTCTGGTTCAGCTATCAGGACTAGAGATTTAGGTTTATTAAATCTCTGGTCCCAGTGACCGACCGCCTCAGATTGGACACATAAATTCGCCTTCATTCCTGAGTGCAGGAATGGTTTATGGTTTATACAACAACAAAACATATGTTAGCACAGTGAGTCAACCTAGTCTTAATAGGCCTGTTTTTTTCTGCCTACATGTTCAGGTCTTTGCAAAAAAGATTCATGTCCACCATCAGTGTTTTCAGCTTTTAGTGGGTAGATATTTGGTGTAAGCTGGCTACTGTACTGTCTCTTTACAGATAGCTTTCTTCAGAACCATCTTGAATCTGTTAATGATAACAAAATTAGTATTGTAGAAGCTCCCGTTATCTGGCAAGCTTGTTCACATGACCACTGAATCATATGGCAGCCAAGGCTAAAAGCCACTGAATACGATAGATAGATAGATAGATAGATAGATAGATAGATAGATAGATAGATAGATGGATGGATGGATGGATGGATGGATGGATGGATGGATGGATGGATGGATGGATGGATGGATGGATGGATGGATGGATGGATGGATGGATGGATGGATAGATGATAGATAGATTGGTAGGTCAGTCGGTAGGTCGGTCGGTTGGTCTAGGTTTAGGTCTAGGTCTAGGTCTAGGTCTAGGTCTAGGTCTAGGTCTAGGTCTAGGTCTAGGTCTAGGTCTAGGTCTAGTCTATATATTGTTGAGTTACATACCCTTATGGGACATAGATATTCGTTACAAGCAATAATAGTGTCAAAATGATTCAAGAATCATTATGCCATTGTCAAATGATGTAATTATATACTTACACTAAGTCACATTGTTTGTGTGAATGCACATGTTTCTATTCCCTTATCCACCAAGAAGACCAAAGGTTACACACCTCATTGCTGGGAAAATCAATTTTCATTTGTCATTGCCCTATCAATGTCTTTGAGAGGCTGGCATACATATAACAGCGTTTTTACTTTACAATAAGGTGAATCAGTGTCTTGCCTCCCCAGATTACCAGAAACACAAGAAACATTTAAGCTTGTACAAAGTTTTAGACAATTCCATCTCTTATTTTCTCCTGAAATTTTTTCTAGGGGTAACCATGCTAGTCAGCCACTTGGAATTTGCAGAATGATTGTCTCCTGCCCATTGCATTTTTCTCCTGCAAAGCTCACCTGAGAGATGGTGAAGCTAAATCCAATTTCACAGTAACGCTTGTCTTTTCCTGATGAAATAAACAGTTGAGAAGTTCAAAAAGCAAGTGACGTTAGAGAGCCTTCCTAAAGAGGGATCCCAAAGTTCTTCCCTTACCCATTTTTCAAGCTTACCCACTCTGTTGGCAGCCTAGGCAATTGGTGCATCAACCGCCAAGGACATATTTCATTATTTTTCCTCTTTAGAATGTTAGTGTTCTAGTTATCTTAGAGCCTGAACCTTAACCCTGCTTCATTTATATATGTTGGGATCTTTTGATAATCTTAGTAAATATTGATAATCTTCCTATAACAGACAGGCCATTTCTGCAGGCAGAATTGTAGCCTTCATGGCAGCTGGTCAAAACATGCAAAGGACAGTATTGTCCTGGATAAATCCCTATTTTGTATTACAACTATTCTGTAGTCTTCAACTTACAATCATTCATTTAGTTACTGTTCAAAATTGCAACATCACTGAAAAAAACGACTTATGACCCATTTTTCACGTTTACCTCTGTTACATTTTTCACGTGAGCAAAATTTGGATGCTTGGCAACCAGCGTGTATTTATGGTGGTTGCAATGTCCTGTGGTCTTGTGATAACTTTTTACGAATTTCTGACAAGCAAAGTCACTGTGGAAGCCAGATTCACCCAACAACCATGTTACTAATTTAGTAATTGCAGTGATTCACAAGAAAGGTCATAAAGTGGGGTAAAACTCACTTAAAACTAACTCTCTTGCTTAGCAACAGAAATTTTGGATTCAATTATGGTTGTAAGTCAAGGACTACCTGTATTGTGTTGGTCACATAATCATTTAATGCATGTTTTAATGAATAAATAATTAAATATTTTATTTCTATATTCTATATTATTTAGCTATTCTTTGATCTTGCTTTGCTTTTGACAAACATAATAAGTGACAATTAATTTTTTATTATTCAAAGGGAATCAAAGGGCTTAGTGATGACATTTTATGTTGTTTAATTACTGATTTTCTGGAGGAACATGATATGTGTTTAAAAAGATTATCTCATTCAATTGAAATTTCCTCCATCCCTCCCTTCCTTCCACCACATTCTTCAACCTAACAGGAAGATCTCCCATTCCCCAAGCCCTTATTTATTTATTTTATTAACCCCCCAGGGATTTTTTTGCTTGCTTTCCCAACCCAAGCGGGACTTTCCTATTCTGAAGATCAGGATGCAACTCTCAAGCAGGCAAACGTGCCACTTGGTATGTGTAGAATGCATTTTTCTTCTCATGTTTGAGTGGTCATAGTCATAAACGGCTCCGCACATCAGCAAATAAGAGCCATAGACTTCAAAGCAAGGCTTACCTCTATTGTGTTTCCCTCAGAAAATACACACTAAAAATGAATTGTAATCTATTAAACTAGAATGTTATGAAAAATGCACTTTTCTGAGGGTGGTGATTTTTCATGTTATTTTGATTAAAATTTGGAGAGTCTGTTTCTTAGGGAATGGGTTTATTTGCATATACTGGGTATTTTATCTACAGGATACATGTGTACTTTAAAAAAGCTGAGAGAAAAACCTAATGTATATACTCACTCACAGACAAGCCCCTCCCTGGATAATCCAAACCCAGTTTGGAGGAGACATATTTTGGCACTTAAAATTCTCATCTTATCGATGAGTATCATCAGTGTCTCTATGAAGGCTTATGTGATACGATTCAGACAGCCCATTTGTGAATTATTTACTTATATAGCACAGCGCTACTAGGCCAATTTGCATAACCAGGCAGGAAGTAATTTGGGGCCAAAAAGCTAAGCTTCCCTTAAGGCATCTTCACAACCTGTTGATTGGCTGTAGTCCAGTGGTTGGTTGCCCCCGGTTCGCACTGGTTCTTTATAACCAGTAGTAAAACTAGCAGGAGGCTCCACCCACTGACCCTGACATCATGAAAATATAACATATAATGTGACAGAAGAGTGCTCACACGCGTGGCCCCATTGCAAACCGGTAGTAAAAGTAAGTAGAGTCCACCCCTGCTGTAGTCCCAGCAGGTCACTAGGCCATGGAAGGTTTTAGGCATGGCATCTTTCTTTAGATAGCCCACCTTCCTCTTTTCCTCACCATATGCATGCAATACTCACCACCTGAGCTTAAATTGTAGACAGAGTCCATTTGGATGTTACGGCATGGAGAGTATTCAGAGACTTTCTGATGGTCTCCTGTGACCAAGAAACAGCTGCCCACTGGAGTTTTAGTGGCCTCTTCCTTATTATGTATGGCATTCCAGTGTTGCAGTGGGGCACAGGCCTGACAGTTTGAAAGGAGGGAAAGGGGAAGACTTCCGGTGGCGCCTTCCTCGTCGTCGGCGGGCTCCTCCATGCCCGCCGGCGTCTCGCCGCATTAGAGCCGCCTCACAGCTGGCAGGCGGCTCGAACAACCTGCTCCTCAGCGGGAGGAGCAGGCAGAGCTTCTGGGGGTGAGGCTGGGCCCCCTGAGTCGCCCCAGGATCATTTCGCTTGTCCTGGGGAGGGCTCAGAAGGATGGCCCCCTCCATACCTCCAGAGAAAGCTCCGCGACGAGACTGTCCTCCGCTAATTAGTTAATTAGCGGAGCCAGATGCTGGAAGCAACACTACAGCATCTATGGAGCAAGCTGAAAAAGAAAGAAGCAAAGACGAAGCAAGTATGGATTTTTTTTACTGATTTTTTATTGATTTTTTGGAAGAGGAATGAGAGGAGGGGGGAAGGAGAGGAAGAGAAGTGAAAGTTTCTAAGAAAGTTTTTTAAGATGGCGACTGGTCTTAATTGAAAAAAATGCCAGAGCGATTGAAAAAGGAGGCTTTGAAATGAATACCTTGCTATGGGAGAGTCACTTAAAGTAAGAAGAATTTTTCTTTTTCTTTTTTTGGATATTTTTCTTTAAAACAAGGATTAAAGTAAAGTATGGCAAAGTGAAGTAAAGCATAGTAAAGCCATTTAAAGTAAAATAAAGATGACTAAAGGAAGGGGGGGCTCCCCCTTGAGCCAGCTGAAGAATAAAGCTGAGATGATGCAATTGTCTGGATTGGCAGAAGGGGACTTAAAAGAACTTATAACAACTTCTTTACCGAGTGTAGTTGACAAAATTAAAAACTCACAGAAGAATCTTGTGGATTTGATTGCTGGAAAGCATGACCAATTAAGTCAAACTATTGTTAAAGTAATTTCAGATCTTTCAAATGTGGTGATTGAAATGGAGGAGAAAGTAACTGAAATTAGCAGTAAATTTGGCTCCCAGATTCAAGAAATACAAGAAAGGTTTGTGAAAGCTGAGATTTGTAATCAGACTATACAGAATGATATTATCATGCTTCAAATTAAAACTATGGCCTCAGCAATCAGAGTAAGAGGTATTAAAGAAAGCCAGAGAGATTTAAAAGCAACTACTGCAAAGGTTTTTGCTGAACTACTAGAGCTTGAGGATGAGATAATTCTTGGTTGTATAGAGAAAGTTTACAGAGTCAACTCACGAGTAGCCAAACAAAGGAATTTACCCAGAGATGTTGTTGTTTACTTTACTGATAAAAGGTTGAGAGATGATATCTTACAAAGGTCCTATTCTGCCAGAGCGCAAGTAGAAGGTGAACAAATTAATATCTTTAAAGAGTTACCACCGAAGGTTCTAAAGAAAAGGAAAGAATTTGCTTTCTTAACTAAAGAATTGAAGAAAAGTAATATCCCAATTAGATGGGATTTACCAGTTGGCATAATTTTTAGATATCATGGCGTGAGATATTGTTTGAATACTATTGAAAAAGCGGAACATTTTTATAAAAATATTTTTAAGGGAGCTTCGGAAGACCTCAAGAATAAGAAACAAGAAAGAGAGTTTGTAAAAGGTAAACAGAAGGATGAGACTCAAAGAATGAATCAAAGAATGTTAAAAGTACAAGGAGTGCAATCTGGTTTCTCGGAGGATCTTACTATGGACCTTTCAGATGGGAAAATAGACCACACCAGTGAACCTAGACTAGGAGCACCGGAACTTGAACTGCTGGAGCAAGATTTAAAAAATACTATAATTCAAGATGATCAGCAGCAGAGGTCCAACGCTCCGCAAGAAAAGGATGGTGATATCGAGCAGCAGGAACCAGATTTTAACGAGGAAATTCGAGAGGTAACTAATGAGTGTCGTAAAGTCCTTCATCAGATGCACCTGTTATCAGAAAGCTTGGATAATTTTGGAAACTGGTCATAAAATTCCTAAAGTTTATACGGATTTGGATTTATGGATTATAAAGTCTTCATCCTGATTTGGAGTTTCTTTTTTTATTTTGAATTGGATTTAACATCTTGAGCAAGTTTAACAGAGGGCTGCAATGGTAGCAGCGTTCTGTGATTATCCTATCATAGTTTTTTTTTTGGAATTTATCATCCAAGAGGAAAGAATGGAAATGAGAATATCTAACAACCAGAAGGAGTGAAAGGGTGGCAGGATTTGAAATAGCTTTATAAGAACATCTGGGAATGCAGTTGCTAGGACTTTTTTCTTTTTTTGATTTTTTTTTGTCATCAAGGTTTGGCGGAGCTGCATTGGGTTTCTTCTTGTTGTAATAGAATACGTTAGTTTGAATGTCTCTACCTAGAGGAGTGAATATCTTCGTGGTTGGATGCTACCTATATAGTAGTAGCGTTTTGTGATTACCCTATCATAGTTTTTTTTTGGAATTTATCATCCAAGAGGAAAGAATGGAAACGAAAATGTCTTACAACCAAGAGTGAATGACAAAGGGTGGCAGGATTTGAAACAGTTTTTATAAGAACATCTGGGAATGCAGTCTCTAGGATTTTTTTTCTTTTTTCTTGATTTTTTTTGCTCCTAAGGTTTGGTGGAGCTGCATTGGGTTTTTTCTTGTTGAAATAGAATACGTTTGTTTGAATGATTCTACCTAGAGGAGTGAATATCTTCTTGGTTGGATGTTATCTATATAAAGTCACACGGGGGGTTTATGTGGAATGTTTTGTTTTACTGATGGGGGCAGATAGAAGATGAAGAGTACTGGAATTGGATACAGGTGAAGAAAGAAGACCTAACTTCAATCAGGAAGAAGAGAAGATTGTAATTCGAGTTATGGAAAATTATAACAATATATGTATAATTATATTATATTGTATACTTTATCTTTTTTTCTTTGAAGGGGGGATTTTTGGGTTTTTGAATTAGGGGGAGTAGTTTGGATTAAAATATGTGGCATTATTTAATATGAATAAGTAAGTTATATAATTTTGGAGTGATCGAGTATGGTATATGATTAGTAATGTTAGTAATGTCTCTTTTATTTTTATTTTTTTCTGTCTTTAAATTGGGCTAAATATTATAATGGCTATTTTTTCTGGTGTTTTTTTTATTACAATACTGTTAAGCTTAGACAAATATCTATGCTTATGGGCTTTTCTTTGTATTATTTTATTTTATTTTATTTTATTTTTATTTTTTTTTAATTCTTTTCTTTCTTTCTTTCCTCTTCCTCTTAACTTAGAACTGAATATATAATAGTATTTGCTTTTCTTGTTGTTATAAATTCTTGTTGTTTTTCTTTCTTAAGAAATGTGTAGCGGAAGTCAGGGGTGGGTGGGAGAGGGAGGGGGTGGGGTCGGGGGGAGGTTGGGGGGCACGAGAGGGTGGGGGAGGGGGTAGGGGTGAAAAAAGGGGGAAAAATTTTTTATTGTAAAACTTTTTCAATAAAAAAAAAATAAAAAAAGAAAGGAGGGAAAGGGGATGTTTAGCACTAACAATCGGTGAGACACAATGAGCCTGTTGTAGAATAAATGTGGCCAAACAAAACAATTTCAAGTAAATCAGCAAAAGGCAAACTGAACATTTGTTAAGCCATAATCAGACTTGTCATTTAGTATTCCCTAAAAGAACTATAATTTGTACTAGAGGGATAGAAGATCCCATCTATGTTTAAGATTGTATTACATACTTGTACATCCAGAGCTGCATGGGCCTCTTATTGTAAAATCTACATTAACTATACTTTCCTGTAGTGATCAAGGAGGTTAAACATACGAAGAGTGGGGACAAGACCAGTGGCCAGACTGTTTATCTAATGTTCTTTCTCTTCATTCTTTTTTGACATTAGGAAGCTTTGTTATAATAGAGAATAGATAATAGCTCTCCAGATTTTCACTTCAGCTCTGTCCCCTCTCATTGACTTGATTGGCTGGAGCTGAAAGTACCCCTGTTTCCCCAAAAGCAAGACTGGGTCTTATTTTCTTTTGGGTCCCAAAATAAGCACTAGGGCTTATTTTCCCCTCCATGTACAGGAGACTCACTTCTGTTTGCTTGCGGTGGGACAGGAGGCTGTATGGCTTGCCTGTGCTGCCGCCATGAGGCAGGGGGGATGTAGCTGCTCCCTACACCAGTTTATACCTCAGGGCCTGTGCAGCCAGTCCACCCACGCCCCAATATCTGCCTTGCCTCACGGCCACTGCACCAGCATACCTGTTTAACAGGACCCTGCATGGCCGATGGTCCACTTCTGCTTGCTCACAGCTGCAACAGAACAGGAGGCTGCGCAATACACCAGTGCTTGTACTTTGGCCATAAAGTGAGGCAGGTGGAACTGCCCCATGTACCCCACACTGGCTTACTTCAGGGACCTGCAGCCAGTCCATCCATGCCCCAACACCTGCCTCACTTCATGGCAGCAGCACCAGCAGCCCCGTCCAGCAGGACCCTGCAGGGCTGCCGGCCCACTTCTTCTCCTTGCTCAGGGCTGCAACAGAACATGCACCAACACCTGTCTCACCTCGTGGCCAAGGCACCAACACACTACTTGGCCTTCTGCTCCATTGCAGTTGTGAGCAAGCAGAAAAAGTGGGCTGGTGACCACTTGGGCTCCTGCTGCACATGGCTGTTGATGATGCTGCTGTGAGGCAGATGTTAGAGCGTGGATGGCCTGGTTGTTTGGACTCTGAGATAAGCCAGTGTGGGGTGCATGGGGCAGCTCTACCATCATCCCACCATGCCTTCTAGCCATGGCACAGCAAGCAACCAGATGGAATGGGCAGCCAGGCAGCTGCACAGGCTCTTAAGTAGGGCTTATTTTTAGGATAGGTCTTATTTTTAGGGAAATGGTATTTGGAATTCAAAAACATTCAGAGGGCCACACCTTCCCTGACTTTCTGTAGATCAAAGACAAACAATTTCTCACTTCTGGTTAGAAAATTAGGAATTAACAAATGAATGTGGGTCACAAGTACAATGAGGAGCCAACAGCACTCCTGCAAAACTTCACTGGAGAATTTCTTTCAGCATGCCTCTTGAAAATGAACCAGAGATGTAGAAAATTATACAAATACAGCCTTAATTTAATGCTTCAGAGTAATCACTAGAGAAGCAAGACAATTCCAATGAATTTGGTTCTTTATCAAACTCCCAAATGTCTTTGTGGGATCTTACTATAATTTGTTGTTAGCAATTTATTTTTATTTTTAATTGATTTGGCTCCTGATAAAGCACTTCATATTTTTTTAAATGGCTTATTTCTTTAAATTGAGCTATAATAACTGAGGAAAAATATTTTCAAAGTGGCCTTTAAAAATTAAATTTGAAATTATTTGTCTAAATGTTCAGCTTTTGTTAAATAGTATTTCATCAATTTTGTGTTTCTTGGATAGAATCAGAAACCAGTACCCACCACGATACTTTGTTTCCAGGTGTTTACAGATGCTCCAAGCCACTGTTTAGACTTGAAGGTTTTCACAATAATGAGACCAAGTTTAGCCATTTGATCACCTGAGTAGCAATAGTGGCATGGACAAAATACAAAAAATTAAAGAAGATAAATGCAATAAGCATTAGCCTGCCTCCAAATAATTCCTGAGCTATGGATCTATGGTCTTGTACTATTGTAGCTAAAATTACATTTCCTAATCTTTTGCAGATCAGTATGCTGGCACTGAGCATAATCAATACTAGTGAAAATTAGTAGAACTCTCTCTTTTCTCTCATCTCTTCTGCAACTTCCCTATCCTGTCTCATTGTCTCTTTCCCTCTTCTCTGTCCCCAACCTACTTTCTTACACTTCTTTTTGCTCCCCTTTGGATGTCAAGATAGTGAAGCTCCAGGTGAACTGAATATTTGGACATGGTTTTTAAAATTAGAGCAAAGGCCATATAGGATCTCAGGCCACATGAGTAAAAAAAGGTAGGATGGTACTCATAACAGTTAGCTATCCCAAAAGCTTTCAATCTGCATAATAGCTGTATGACCAGATTGTAGAAAGCCACTCACCTTTAGTATAAAACTCAATAGGGATGCAGTTACTACCATTAGGTTTCCAAGGGCACAAATACACAGCACCTGCTTCTATCACACCAGGTTGCAATGTGTTGGCCCAAGGGGCCCCCACGACTACATTCATGCTACAAGGGAAAAAAGGGGGGGGGGTTGTATCTAGGTAGACAAGACCAGTGATGGGTTGCCCCCGGTTCGGACCGGTTCGCAAGAACTAGTAGAAAAACTGGCGGGAGGCTCCACCCACCAACCTCGACGTCATCAGGAAGCTTCTGCACATGCTCAAAAGCATGTGTGCACAGCCCCATTACAAACTGGTAGTAAAGGTATGTAGAACCCAGCCCTGGACAAGACCATCTATTATGAGAAGACAAAAAATCTGAACGGACTTTTGGGAAGTCTGGAGGGATTCTATTATACTTTGGATGTTATGCTACATTAAACTTTTGTTACATTTGAATGAATTTCCCTGAAGAAAAAGAAGACTAATCGAGGATGTATATCATTCATTTAAAAGATTCTGTTGTTAAGATGTATTTGGACATGAAGCTATAAAACATGCAAGATGAATTGAGGTAAGAATTTGGTAGATTCTATATATCTTTACTACAGAAACAACTATATTATGATTGATGCTTCAAGTAAGTTTGCTGCATCTGACTCCTTATAGATTCCAAACTACATTCAGCAGTATTTGGTTCTGTGAATTGCACAGAATGATGGGTGATGGTAATGGTGATGGATGATGGATCATCTAGACCAGAGGCCCCCAGTCCCCGGACCAGTACTGGTTTATGGTCTGTTAGGGACTGGGCTGCAGAGCTGGAGGTGAGCAGCAGGTGAACGAGTGAAACTAAAACCATTTCCTTCAGTCTGTGAAAAAATTGTCTGCCATGAAACCAATCCCTGGTGCCAAAAGGTTGGGGGCCATTGATCTAGACTCTGCAGACACTCATTGGCCCAGTTTGCATTTTACACTGAGGAATGATTCTGTGATGACCAGGGACAAGGAGGTTTTAGGAGGACAGTGGATGGAGTAAGTGTTAAAAATATGCAGAATCTTGTCATACAAAGGAATAAAGAGAGATTTTTCATTTCTATTCCCTCATTAGGATTTAGCATGGGGCACAGGTCATGATTAATATTAAAATACTATGGTTACAGTGCTCATGTGTTTCCAATTTTCAGCCTTTGCACCACCAATATTTAATGGAGTAGTTGGAAGATATTTCTGGACTTCAGTAACTGGTAGAAGAAGTGCAATTAATGTCATTTGACTCCTGTATCAGATATAATTTATTGACTAAAATACAATTGGCAGATTTCCTCAATAGGATTTATGAAGTACAGTGGCTACATTCTCAATAGATTCTTGTATCATTCTATAATAGCCAACAAGTTATATTACGAACTAACTTATTGTGGAAATGCAGTCTTAGAATGTTTAGTTTCACAAAGGGATATTCTCTGTTTGAAGATCTATCTAGTAAAAATCCTCCTAAAAAAATCAAGAATTTCCAAAGGTAGCATGTGTACAATAGAGTATGAAATTCCATCTTATTAGAAATGTATCTTCCAACTTTTCACCTTTGAAAAGTTGGAAACATAGCATATTATAGCTCAATCTTTCATACTGTGTATTTCCTTTGTTTTTTGATATTTGTTTCAAGACATGACCTCACAAGACTAAAGCTATGCTTTTTGATTCAGTGTTAATTTTTAGTATCGTTGCAAACATATGGGGCCTTCCCTAAAAATAATTACACTGTATTCTGTGTGACAAAAATATGCAGACTGCAAAGTCAAATGTTTTGGATTGCACTGTTAGATTAATGTTTCTTTAGTTTCATCTAAATCTGTTTTAATTTTTAGAACTAGAATGAACCAAGGTTGTACTGCATGAATCATTCTGCAAGAAATATGCAGGAGGATATTAAGAACAATTCCTATATTCATCTTTTAGAACAATGTAAAAACTGCAAAAAGGTGAACTTTGCTGCGCCACCTATGGTAATTAGTTACAATTATCCTAGCAATGTTGTCAGAATGTTTAATCAGGTGTGGTCATATGATACTGGATGATTTATCCTAAATACCAAGGATTTTATTATTTGGATTTCTTCTATTTTAGTTAGATCTAAAGTTAGTGTACCTTAGGCAATTACAAACATGGCATGAATGTTAACTTTTAAAAGTATGTTTATTGCATTTGATTTTTGCTTTCTCTTTGGGAAGGTCAGCTGCACCATAAAAACAAATCATAAATGATGATGGCTAAGATGGATAATCTTTTTCTGCTCTAAATAAATGGAGAGAACAAGGGGAGTGTGTATTGCATATGTAATGCAGAGGGCAGTTTAAATTAAACAGAACATATCAATGAAACAGAAAATTTCTCTATTGAACACTCTGAAGCAGAAAGAGTTCTCTTTCATCTTTAATAATCTTTGGAAGAGTGGACACCTCACACAATTCTTAGGTTGTATGTCTGTATAAATTATAAATATGTAGCTCTATCAGATATTATCAGCACTACCTGCTTTAGGATGTGCTGACTGGCGTTGCTTGGTGTCTACTGATCAGAAAGTAAGTTGCACGGGCATCATCATAAATACCAGTAACATAACATAAAGATCAGTTCTTTTGGAACAGGTAACAGGAATCAATTTCCCAATCACTTCTAGGAAAGAATGTATATGCACAAAAGGATTTGTGTCATAATCAAGTTGAGTGGGCTCCTCCTGCGCATCCATTAAACCAGGGGTGAAATCCAGCAGGTTCTGACAGGTTCTGGAGAACTGGTAGAAGAAATTTTGAGTAGTTTGGAGAACCAGCAAATACCACCTCTGGCTGGCCCTAGTGGGGTGGGAATGGGGATTTTGCAGTATCCTTCCCTTGCCACACCCACCAAGCCATGCCCACCAAACCACACTATGTCCATCAAGTCCTGTCCACAGAACCAGTAGTAAAAAAAATTGGATTTCACCACTGAATTAAACTCAAGTCAAGAGCTACCTTCAATCTTTGAATAATGTTGGAAATCAGGAACTTGCAGAGGATAGAAAATATAGCTCAGCCTCTCCAAACCTGGCAAACTCCAGCTGTAGAGGCCCTATCATTTCCAAACCCAATTTATCTGAAGAACCCTACAGATTGTAATAACATTAGGAGATGTAACTTGGGTAACAAATATATGAGTCAGCAGTGGATATGTTAACAGAGAACACTAAGCCATAATATAGCATTATAGATTGTTGGGGAATCATGGATAAAAGTTATAGCTTTATGAGTAAGTTAGGCCAGGTATTTTCAAACTTTTTCTTATGGATGTTTTTAATTTAACACCCCTCCCCCAAATCTCTACTCTAGTGATGAAAACCAGTTGTGTTCATTCCCCCCCTCCCTTAATCTTTCATGGACTCTCATCAAGTTCTCATGAAATCTTGGGGTTCTGTGGAAGTTTTTAAAACTCCTGAAATAGAGGCTTTGGCCACTGCAACAACACTTGATGGTATTCCATTTCAGTGTTTAATTGTACTACCTGTAGTCTTGAATTTATAACCACATTTGAGACCAGAATTTTCATTCTTAAGCAAGGCAGTTAAGTGAGTCATACCCAATTTTATCTTTTTGCCATGGTTGTTAAGTGAATCATGTCAGTAAGCAAATCCTAGTTTCCCCCATTGACTTCGCTTGTCAGAAGACAGCTGGGAAGATTGCAAGCAGCAATCATGTGATCCCAGATTGCTGCAATTTTCTTAAATACATACCATTTGCCAGCACCCAATTGCTGTAATGGTTATGCGAGGACTGATTGTAAGTCACTATTTTCAGTGTTGTTTTAACTTTGGTCGCTAACTCAATGGTTTAAGTCAAGTACTATCTGTATATTAACAAAGCACCATTCTATTTTCTTTAATTTTAGCATGTTGTAATAAATTTTGCTCAGTTGCTAGTTTAAGAATGAACTTGATTTTCATTCTTCAAATGAAATTTTTGATCTGGAAAAGTATTCTTTTTAAGAAACAAATTATATGTAGCTACTGGATGTTGAGAATCAGGAAGAGATCATTATGGAGATTATCCATAATTACCACAAAATTATTGAAGTCCTATTTTTGTAAATGTCCAGCTTTAATGAATCTTCCCAGATTCATTAAATCAGTATTGTCTTGGAATTTGTGTGAATTATTTTAATCTTTTAAAAAAATTGCTTAGATTTTAAACCGTATTTTAATCTTTTAAAAAAATTGCTTAGATTTTAAACCATATTCAAGATTTCACAAAACATATAGCATCATTAAAAGTTCTCTGCTTGGGAATGTATCTGTAGTACTTATTTAAAAAAAAATTGTGCTGACCTGTCCCAAGAAACTGATTACCTTGTATTCCCCAATTCCTGTTAACAATGCCAGTCTACTATTCTCTGCCCAGTAAGATCCTACCTTCCTTTACTGTCCTGGAAGAAGTCTAAGGCAAATCCAAAATAACTTCCAGTAGGGCCAGAATACACAGTGGGGGCATCTGCATGCAAATTGAGGGTCCATCCTCTTTGGCAAAGGAATAAAAATCCCACCAGGAAGGCCTAGATCATGACAAGCAAATCCAAGGATCTGTGGCCTTTAAACATCTTTGTATTCTTTCTTTCCAGGCACTATGCTGTTCATACTATAGCACTAATTCTATCATATTCCTAATAACCACAACCATGACAAATTTCCTGAACTGTTTCCTCCCCAAAAAGCTATCATGAACTAAAGATATCAATTTATCAGACATCCTGCAGACGTTTCACAGCAGGAACTGGGGAATATTAACAATAAAACATGAGAACAATGGAATGCTTGCTCTTGAAACAAGCTGAAGCAAACTTCTATTAGGGCCCAAGAACTGTTGCAAGGAAGCATCATTAACACCACCTTTGCCATTTTTTGGTTAATTTTCATACATTGAATGAGTTGGATGGGGACTTGTTAAAATCCTGTGATTTTGGAATGGAGAGGAGGCAGATTCACATCAGCCCTGACTCCTAGTGATTGCCCGAACAAGTCCCTGCAGGTTTTTTGGGGCAAGGATTTTGCCATTGTCTCCTTCCCAGGCTGAAAAAGTAACTGTCTTAAGGTAACCCAGTTTTGTATCTTAGTGCCTAAGGAGGACTGGTTTCCGTTTCTAACCTGATGCCTCATCACTGTACCAAACCAGTTTTTATATACACGTTCATTTATCTTTTAACTGATAAACTAGCAGGGACAAGAATGTACAGGCTTTTCTCAGGAAAAGCAGTTTTTTAATCAATGAAAAAGGGGCTGGGGGTGGGGGCAGATGTTAATATTCTGGCCAGGAAACTCAGGTAATCTTAGGTAAGGAAAAATATAAATTCTAATAATTCAAAATGAATTGTAAGCAGTACTGAATGACAAAGCTGTTTTTTCCAGGAACTGATCCAGAGGAACTTGAGGCAGAGCCAGATGGTATCTGAAGAATGAAGGAAAAATGGGCAATTTGGGATGGTGGTGGTGGTTGAAGATAGAAGGCTCCATCCTGCCAGCTTGAGGTTTGTGCCACTGATGCTTAACCAAGCATATATAAAACCCCACTTTACATTTTTTACTGCTGCTTCTCAAGAGGGTTGCAGAAGAGTTGGGGAAGTCCAGCAGAGACAATTGTTTTAGGTAACATCATTTTCATTGCGAAAGCTTCTTCTCGTTTCCGTTCAAATAGAATTAAAAATCATTAGAAAGATTTTAGTATGCTTTGTGGGATAATTCCTGTAAATTCCTGTGAATTTACAAAGCCCTTGTGATATATTTCCTAACTCTAATATGTGGTGATTCTATGAGCAGGTTAAGTTTGGTGGATTTTTTTGTGTTGAGATGTTACAAACTTGCCCTCCCTATAGCCACCTCCCCCCCACCCATAGATAGCAGATATTGGGTTTCTGATAGATCCTTATGTAAGATGCTAAGAGAAAACAAGTGTCATCCTTATAAATAGAATACTTTTCTCCCCAAGTTTCCTATGGTATGTAATTCATATCACAAATTATGAGATTCACTAAGAGGGCTACTTTTTTAAAAAGTCATCAGCTAGCCTCTATTCATTTCCCTTCTAAGGAAAGAGCTTTGACTGTTATCAAAGCCTTCAGGAACTCTTGTTATCAACATTAGCACCAAGCATGCTTCGTAGTTATCATAATTAAAAATTGTTTGTAGAATTCTTATTTTTAGTCACTGGATTTATAAGCTGCTCCAATAAAACCGATTGGATGTAAGGGATGTAAAACAAAAGCATGTGTGTGAATATATATATGTGTATGTATGTAGTGTATTTCCTGAGACGAACACCACCAGCTTAGCCACTAAACAATTATTTATTGCCTTTCCTGCATACAATTATGTCAGGCACTGATCTCTTTCAAGCAATTTTTTTACCAATTTACCAGGCTAGTAATACATATTTTTGAATAAAAGTTTAGATGTAGCTATTGAATTCCACACTTTTAAATAAACTACACTGCGGCAGATAAAATCGTGACTCTGTCATTTGGCACAAGACTTGCGTGCATGAGATCAGCCGTTGCATTAGGTCACAAACTCTCTAGTCATTACAAACTTTAAAAAAAAAAAATCTGAAGTCTAACCTACAGAAATTCCAAACTACAAATCAAATTAGGCAGAGGAAGGTTAACACCAAATAACGTCTTGTACTTTAGGGAAAGAATAGCTAGAATAGTAACAATAATGTGTCTTCAAAGAACATCACTAGAGTCCCAAGGCATATTTATTGACAAGAACAATACATATACCGTCCTGTATTTATTTTGCATTGCTGTTAAATTGCCATCTGATGAACTCATTTAATTCACTTCAACTGGCTTCTAGAAATGAGTTTATGATCAGCCTCAGGTTTCTGTTGAATATAAGAGGTATTTTAATTATCTGTATTATTTGTAATATTTAAAAATACTATATAAATACTGTTTTTCAAGTTACATTTTTAAAACAATGAAATCTTGTTAGTATTTGCTTATGATGCAATCTCATATAGTAAGAGTGTATCACATAGAAAGACTGCAAGTGGCATTAAATTTAAGAGTACATTACCTCAACTTGAAGAGCGCCAATTGAAATGACTACAAATAGCCTTTAGTCAAAAGCAAATGTGATGAAAATAAGGAATTGAAGTGTATTTTTAAATCAGATTTGCAATATATATTAAGCCTTTAATCAGTTAATAAAGTAAAGAGTAACAGATCTGGCATTACTATGACAGCCTTTAGTAATAAGGATCAAACAATCTAGGCTGTGTAGTTTTCAAACATAAGGTCTTTGCTGTACAACATAGGACATGAAAAGGACATCAAGAGTTCTGAGATAGGACTTTTAATTTGAACATCAGTTTTCAAAATCTGACAAGAGTTCTTTTAAACATACAAAATGATTCTCTCCCATCTGAAACTATGGCTCAATTAGGTTTGCAGGACAAAAAGAATTGTAAAATTGACTTTATAGCCTTATCTGTTGGGAACAATGGGAACTGTTCCTGCTTTGCATACATGAACGGGGCCTTGTTATCAACTTAGTGCAGTTACTCCAGTATGCATGGAGAAACCAGCATAGACTTTATTAAAAAGCCATATACTGACTAGACAATTCCCTTTAAAAACTATTATTAAAAATGAAATTCCTCTAGACTAATGTTTTCAATCTTGACAATCCACAATTCTTTTTCCTTTACACTAGCATTAGCCCAGGTGTCAGTGCTATAGCTATTTTCTTAATGCTGGTGACGGGCCTGAAATTTTTTAATAGATTCAGGTTGACTGCTTGTTGATATTCATTAATCCAAGTTTGACGAAACAGGCCTATAAACATTCTACGCCTGGAGTATTTTCTATAAATTAGTATAAAATCATAATCCCTTCTGGATAGTTATGGGTTCATTGCGGTAATAGCAGCTGGAGACATACACATATTTTCTTGGGGCTTGCCAAATTCCATCTGCTTTTTAACATTAAAAAACACCAAAAATAGGAGGCTACTATGCTTCAAAGAGAATTAAAAGCACTTTTATTTCAAGAATAACACCCAGATGGAAGCTATAACTTTTCTTGAAAAGTAAAAATGGCTGGTTACAGCTCAGTACTCTGCCTAGAAATATGTCCTCATGCCAAAAACAATTATTAAGTGGATTAGGAGGAGGTAACATATAGTAATGGAGGGAGTTGCCCTTCCTGACAGATGTTGGAGGTTGAATGACAATTGTAGCAGCTTCTCCATACTCTACAATTCCACTCTCTCCTCCTGAGCTAATTAATAGAGTATCTAAATTTTTCTGCAGGGAGCAAAGAGTAATTTTCTTCACTGCCTTAAGTTCCTAATTCTTTGGGTAAACCTGAGTGTTTTCTCTAGACTGAAAGTGCAAGAGATGGTAAACAAAAGCCTTTTATTGTAATCTTTTTTCCAAGTTTCTCCATGCTTTTTTAGAAGTAATGTTTGAATAGTATACTGGAACATCAGTGTGAATGGTATTTTATACCCAAATATTTTTATAAGTTGTATTTCACATGCTTCAAAGTATCAGAATGAACATTATTGCACATGCAATATGCAGTTCACATATGGTTAGATAAACCATATGTAATGTACTGAGCCAGGTTTATAGGACTTCTTTCTGCTAAGTCCTATTTAAAAAGTGGGTATGACAATATGAAAACTAGCTACTTGATTCTGCTTCTTTGGAAACAAGAATATACACTTTCCCCCACGCAACTAGTTTATTATAAAGTTCATTTTCCTAATTTTTATAGCATGTATGTGATACATATGTGTGTGTGTGTGTCTATATATATATATATAGGTCTTCGGTTATTCGGGTCTTCTCTCGTGTAAAGTTGGAAGTGTCTTGGCGACGTTTCGATGAAGTCTCATTCGTCCTCTTCAGGCTGGTGTCTTCAGCTTTGTGCTTCCAGGATTTAAATCATTCCTCCTGGAAGCACGAAGCCGAAGACACCAGCCTAAAGAGGACGAATAAGACTTTGTCGAAATGTCGCCAAGACACTTCCAATTTTATGCGGGAGAAGACCTGAATAACCAAAGACCTACCTACATACAAACACCCGCGAAAACCTCAGAAAACACACACACACACACACACACTGTATGTTATGTATGCATGTATACACACACAAATACACACACACACACACACTTACATGTGACAAAATTTAATATAGCCTGCTGATACTGAAATAAGAGTGTGTTCTTTGTTGGAGCAGTTCTTGCAGAAGTCCAGTCTCCTCTTGTGTCCCATTGGAATGCTGGAGCTTGGATCTTAATCTCAGGGAAATGAAGCACTCAATAATTACAGTAATACTGTTTTGCTACCTCAGTTTTCTAAGCAATTACCATAGATACTGAGTTCCTTGGTCAGTACAGCTTTTTTCAGTGCTTTTTTTTTTAAACTAGCAAAGGAGAGGAAGCCCAGAGCCTGAAATATTCAGATAAGCAATTAACAATGGTTATATTGGAAGTTTTGGAGTGGAGGCCATTTTCCATGATCAACATTAGCAGTAGTTGTACAGTTATGTTATAAATAGCCATGGCTTCACAGAAAGCTCACTTTCTTTTCTTGCCTTCTTCCCCCCTCCCCCCAGATGAAGAAATTAAGTAGAAGAATTAAATGTAACAAAATTATTATGTCTCTTTTAAGGCAGATATTCTCTCCATTAAAAGGGACAGCCGTGAAATCAGGTAACCTTTCACTTCCTTTTTTTGGAAGAATCCAAACAAAAATACACCACTCAGAATCTTTCCAAAGCATATACAGTAAAGGCACACGTTTAAACAACAGCCTTAACATAAGTGTGCGTGCATAGATACACACACAAAAGCACACACACACAGTCACACACCTCTATATAGAAACTTTGTTGTTGCAAAGACTTAGGTCCCAAAAAAAATTATTAGACTTTTGAGATTTTTCTGTGGGATACACCTTTTCTTCTGATTTGAAAGTCATTTGGACTTCCTTTTTTACCCATTCAATGGGTTACTTCTCTCCAAATAGCATCCTGGCTCCTGACAAGAGGATGCAGTCAAGACCAAAGTATCACACAGGCTCTGCAGATGTTCCAAGATATGTCACTATAGTCACTGGAATTCATTAGCTATGGTACAAAAAGGTTCCTATCACTGCTCCTTACTTTATTCCAAATCTTGTTACATTTTCTCTAGTAGAAAATAATTCCTATTTTTTTCTTTTCCATGGTACCCAAGAAAACAAAACTGAGCTTGAATAGACATGCTTGAAGTCTTCTTATGCCTTTGCCACAATGAGCTCTGAACCTTTGTTGCAAGCTTTCTTTCCAACTACATCAAAATGTATAGATAACTCAAACAACCTGAACAAGTACCACTCAGAGAGCAAGCTATAAAAATGTTATTGCAGTATACTATCATTATGGAACATTTGTCAGAAGAGCTACAAAAAGCAGCATTGACATGTACAGAGTTCAGTGCAATTTTTAAAAACCTTTTCTTTTCTGAAAAAAAAATTATAAGTTAATAAGGAACCATCAAATATTACAGAGGACAGAATACAAGTCATATTCTGGATGTTCCCAGGATTCCAGTACAACATATTGCTTCAAAGACTGATAAAGGAATTATTTTCTGTTTTTATTTCCCCTTGGGGCAGTGGCACAGGGAAGATAGCAGGGCCAAGCTTGCTTGAGAAGAAAGCTTGCTGTTTGTAGTAATCAGCACGTTGTTGAAAATGGTTCTTGGTTGGAGAGAGGAAAAGAGGAATGGGTTGAATGTCGACTATCTCTTGACTCTTTTGCTTAAAGTTTTAAGCTTTAAAGTGAACTCAAATAAATAGCAAATAAAAGAAGGCAAATAATTTAGATATTATTCACTCAAAATTTCAGGATGGAGAAGAAATGATTTAAAAACACAAGCATCAGCAATTAAAAGGGGCATATCTGCTGAAGAACTTCACATTCATATAGATGTGAGTAAGTCACCTCCCTGGGTGCCGAGGACCCTGAAAATACTGACAAGCAGAACTCCAGCAACATTTCCCCCCTTTCCATGGATATGTTACATTCACTTCCCCTTTCCACACCCAGTTCTCCCATTTCACTATTCTCAGATGGTGTCAGTCATGGCCTTCAGACAGTCTGTACAAAACACCAACGCACACAGATATATATGCCCCTATGTTCTCCCCAAAAGAGGCCACATCTTTCTCACTTCTTCATGTGCCGTGACTAGGAGGATGCTGCAAATCCTGCCCTGAGAAAATGGGATGCAGAAGGGGATGGAGATGTAATGCTGTGGCAGCAGCGGTTGCTGGTCGGGGAGCTAAGAGAGTTGGGTAGAGGGCAGCATGAGGGACAGGATGAAAAGTGAAAGGACCCGGGTGGATGGCAGAAGCAGGGATGATATGGATGGGGTGGCTGGCCAGGAATGTAGCAGGGTGCCCTGGGATGATTGAATGAGTTAAGTGGGATAATGAGATAGGCGTCAAATGGGGCTGGGGAATGTGATGTACTTGAGCAAGAGGCTGGGGATGTGGGTGAGGGTGGATTCCTATGGCTGCAGCTGCTGCTGCTGCATGATGCTGCAGGATGGCATGCTGAACAGTTGTAATGGAGGTGGCTGCAGCTGCCGCAGGTTGTTGGATATGAATGGGCTGCAAGGCAGGGGCTGTGGCAGGAGCTAGGGCAGCTGAGGCTGGAAAGGTCTTGACCTGCTTGGCAAGAAACTGTTGCTGAATATGCTGCTGAGCTGCTTGCTGAAGCTTGCTATATTTCTCCATCTCTTCTGGCGTGAAAGTGATGGGCTGGCTCTCCAGAGGTGCCAAGGAAGAGTCTTCAGTGCCTTCAGGCTCCCCACTGATGCTAGGCTCCCCACTTTGTGCTACATAGCTAGGGAAATGCTCGACATCTGGAACTAAAGGTACCATCCTTCCTTCTATAGAGACAGATTGGTTTCCACTGTCAAGAGGCTCTAAAGCTTCATTTTCATCGGGATCAGGGAGGAAGTTGTGCGGCACAACCAAGTCACCAGATCCATACTGCTCTGGGAGTACTGGGGCCTCAAGAGGAACAGGAAGTAGCTTTGTGGCTACTTCTGGGTTCTGATCAGCTGAAACACTGTCCTGTATTTCACTCACTACTGTTTCCTCCACTTGAGGCTGACTTGCTGAAACAATGTCTCCACTCTCATGAGTTGTTTCATCCAGCTCTGATAGTTCCAATTCTTCTCCTCTTTCTAAACCAGATTCCTCACACTGCTTGGTGCTTGGTTTCCTAACTGCAGGAAGTTTTCCAATTAATGGAAGAACAGGCTTATTGCCTAATGAGGGAGGAAGCTTTGGGCCAAAGTAGCCCTGGGGTGGATCTTTCAGTTTAATTCCTACCTTGTGAGATCCTGAAATGGGATCATCATTGCTGCTAGATTTCTTCTCTACTTTTCTACACTGGATTTTTTCCAGAAGGAGTTTAGCTGTGGCAGAATTTTTCTCCTCAGAATTACAGCTGTTCCCAAAATTAGAGCTGCTGATCTTTTGAGAGAGACTGGAAGTTCCTGCAGCTTCTTCTCCTCTGACTTCGTCCTTTCTTGCAAACCCTTCACTTTGTCTGACTTTGAAATAATGAGGAGATTGTGAGCGATATATCTTCGACCGGATGAAATCACGCCGGCCAGATCGTCTTTCCCCAGGGCTTTCATGACCACGGGACCCCTTCCGTGAGAGAGATCTTTGTGAAAGGCTTCTTGTGCTCCGACTACGTTCTCGGCTGTAACTTCTACTCCGTTTCCAGCTATGTCCTGTTCGGCTTCTGCTCCGCCGCTTACTTCGACTATGGCTACAGCTACTGCTGCGTGTCCTTCCTCGACTTCTAGTCCTTGACCTCCCTCTGGTGTGAGTTCGACTTCTGCTCCTGCTCCGAGACCTGCTTCTGCTTAGGCTATAGTCATCTTCTGAAGAGGAGTACTTGCGCCTTTTTGACCTGCGCTTGGAACTGGTATAATCTGAATCATCCTCTGAGTCATGGGAGTGCTTAGTATGACTTTGTGATCGGTCAGTGTAATCGCTATAGCTGTCTTCTGAGTAGCTATGGTGCCGACTGTACCGACTATTGTCAGTGGAAGCATATGAAGTTGATGAATAGGATCTCTGAGATGATCTTCTTGAGGAGTGCCTATGCCCTGACCGGGAGCGGCTTCGTGAACAGTCACTGCCAGAGTCATAATCATCACTGTATTGTGATGCTGATTTCTGCCTGAAGTGCTTGTGGCAAGAGGAATCTCCATCACTCTCATAGCCACCACTGCTCTGTTGGCCTCGATGACTGGGATAAACTGAAGTTGAGGTGGAAGGTCGCTTTTTGCTTGCAGACAAAGACTGCTGCAATTCCCCCTTGGTTTTTTTGTTGCCATAATCTTGGGAAGAAGTACCACCATCCTCTTTCTTACTGCTTTCTTCAATAGAAAGAGACTTCCTCTGAGAATCTTGTACACACCACTTCCTTTTTTTAGAATAGCCAGTATCCTCAGTCTTTTGCATCCGTTCAGCCTCAGTGGGAAAAGATGATTTGTTCTTTTTGTGCTTGTGCTTCTTCTGCTTCTTGGATTTATCTTCTGCTAAGTCCCCTTCTCTGCTTTTCTCCCCTGCCTCACATTTGCGCCTGTGTTTACGTTTGGTTGATTTTTTGTGCTTCTTCTTCTTTTTGTGTTTGTGAGACTTCCCCATCTTGTCTTTGCGACTAGTAAGATTGCCTCTGCTGCTGTCTTCCAGATTTTCATTTTTGCCAGTTCTTATAGGGCTGACTTCCTGCTTGCCACACATTACCAAGGTCTTGCTTTCGGGCACTGCAGTTGAACTGCCAGCTACAATGTCCTTCTCTTTGCTTTTGCTTGCATCACTGTCTTCGGCAGCCTGCACTTTTTCCTTTGAAAGGTTTATTGTACCTTTCTGTTTTTCTGTTCCTTTCATTTTAGTGTCTTTGTTGCGAGACCGCTTAAAGTCAAAATATAAGGGATTGCAGCTATATGACACAGAGGGTTCTGCTCTGGTAAAGATCAGCAGTTCTGAAGGCCACTGGAGGGTGGTGCTCTCATCCTTACTCAGAACAGGGAAGAATGGTCCTGTTAAATGTTTAGGCCCTTCGGTGGTTTCTTTACTAGTTCCTGGAGCCTGGGGAATCTCTTTAATGACATCTGAATCTAGAGAATAATTTCCTTTAAGTTGTTTTTCTTCTTGCTTGCCTGTTTCCCCCAAAATTTCCTTATCTTCCATTTTGTTGATTTGGTTGGCAGGACTCTGCTCCTTCTGAGGGATCACACATTCTGTTGTCTCCTTCTCATCACTTTTTGCCACTTTGAGTTTGGGGGAATTGTTTTGTTTCCTTTCACGAGCTATTTTTTTGCTTGCGGCTTCTGCTTCTACTTGGTCTGTTGCCTTCATAAACAGCAAAAACTGAAAGTTGGGCTTCACTTTACAATGTGCAGGGGGAATATAGTGATAATATTCTGGTTCTACTGCCACTGGTCCATCATCTCGTTTCATTTTTTTTAGCTTTGATAATGTAGCATCTTTCTCCTGTGATTGCTCATCTTCTTCTCCCTTGCTGTCAGAGCTGTTTGTTCCTTCAATTTCTCCAATTTTTCCCACCAAAGTTCCAGAATCTGAATGGGCTCTGTCATCACTTTTAACTTCATCATCAGGAGAACTGGATTCATCCACATGGTCTTTGAATACTGAAGCAATTGATTCTAGCTTTACAGGGGCCTTTTTGGCAAATGAGAAAGACACACCTGTCTTGTTAATTCCCAGACCAACAGCTTGTGATATCTGGGCAGGAGCTTGAGCAAGTCCAGGACTACTACTGATTTGTCCACTGCTGCAAGTTATACCCTTATCCATGGTCATGTTGCTAGCTTGCCCCGAAGTTGGTGAGGAGGAGGAGCAACTACCAAGAAATGTTGAATCCACATCATCCTCTCCTCCTTCTTCATCTACTGCCACAGTAGTGGTTCTAAACATCGGCCCACTTCCTGGAGCACTGGAAGACAGAGAAGGAGAAAAAGCAGACCAAAAAAGAGAATAAAATATTATTACCATTTTCACCTTAGAGTTACACTCAAAACTTTATGCATATACAATCCTTTTACCTTTTATACAATTGCTCTGCAAGCAATGAATATATTCAGTAAGCATTGTTTTGACATTTCTATTTCCTTACAGAATTTGTTTAACAAATTACTCTTACAAGCACTATGGAATATTACTTTGTTCTAAAGCATACACTTGTGAGAAAGTGAATTAACTTACCATAAAATTTAAAATTAAACGTATACAATTCCAGCCTTCAAAATCAAGGGGGGAAAAAAACCCCAGAATGACTGGGAACAAAGTACACACAATTTGGATACATACAAGAAACTTCATATGAATAAATGTCCCACTTGTTTTTGGTTTAGGTCTTTTTCCATATAAAATTGGCATTAATAATTTCATTAATAATCATTTGTTCATTTTTGTACTCATATCACACTTGGCATTTTTAAAAAAATCATCCTAGATAAGTTGGAGAAAGAGGATGGGCATTTCTGTATTGAGGAAATGGCAGATTAAAGTTTTGGTCTACAAATATTTAAGCAGCCACAACAGCACTTCATTCTGTCTCTAGTCTAGTGTATAACTTGAAATTATTGCATATTTAGTTACAAATCAGTCTAACTTGCATGTTAGACTTTTTTTTTTTTACCAACACTGCAAATTATGTCAGCTCAAATGCCACATTGCAAGGAATATTGAGGACTAAAAAGGGGACGCTGCACCTGCGGAAATACGCTAGGAAGAAGACTGAAGACTAAGTAAAAAAACTGAAAGGTACCAGGAACCATGGCAGGCAGCTTGAGTATTTTTAAGGAACAAAATGGCCAAAAGCTCTATTTAAGCACACACAGCCCACCCCGACTCCAGCTTTAAATATTCTGCATCCTTGTAGTAGCTCATAATTCACCATTCAAGTTGCTTCCTCTGTTCAGCCAGCTCATGCAGACGGCGAAGGGCTTTCTCCTGCTTTCTCTCATCTTTCCGGGATCTTGAGGAAACATTGCGAGCAAATTCTCTTTGCTTGAGATCTTTTAATCTCTGTGCAAAATAGGAGAAGAAAATGATGATATAATTTATGGAGAGAAAAACAAACAATTCTTTAAAATACATCAGAAAAAACTATAAGTGGATATAGTTTCAATGACTTTAGGAGAAAAATAGATTATAAAGCAAAATTTATACCTTATGAAAAAATGTTTGACTGATCACCCTAATTTCTAAACACTTTAATGATTTAGCCTTTACAATCTCCTGTTCACTGTCACATTATGATATATGTAAATGTATTATATATCAGTGCAAGGAGAAAACAGCAAAAACACACACACACAAAAGTATTTATAAATGTAAAGGTTCAGCATGCCTATATACTTTTTCTATGCAGCCTGCTGCAGTATGTTATTCTAGATGGTTTGTTCATAATTCACAACATTCCCACAAATTTGGCCATGTTGGTCAGGGAAGGATGGAAATGGAGTCCAATTTGGAAAGTAATCAGGTCTCAGAAATTAGATTCAATATGTAAGAACAAAAGGAAGAAAGAACAAGATTCATTTGAAAGAGGAATGCTGCTTTATTATGGTAAGCAGTAATTTTATATTCAAACTGTCTAAAGCTGGAAAAAAGAGGCTATTATTCTTGTAATATAATTAATAACAAACACATTTCTTAGGAATGTTATAAGAGACTTCTGGAAGGGTAATTTAGAGGTCACTTGAAAAGATGAAGCTGTGTGGATATGTACACAATTCTAAAATTGTGCAATTGTTTTCTTAGGAATTATTATTTCTAAAATATTTAGAAGATGTATACAAAACTACATTTGTTTTGTAGTAGGAATTCTGAAGAAATCTTGGCTCTTTCACTCTAAGAGCTATATGAAATATATGGACATTTTTGTTTGAAGGACAATATATAAATCCAGTAAATGCATAAAATTTAATTAGAAAAAGCTGCAGAACTCTCTTATCTTAATTCTGTAATGTGTAAATGTCCCAAGTGGATAGTTTGCTTTGCTCATTTTAACACAGACATATATATTGATGTAGGAAACTCAAATTTCATGAAAAGGATCAAGACAATACCCAAACTGGCAAATTATGCAGCAATAAAACCCTTGGTGAGCCCCAAATGCACAGCATAGTTCTGCTATTAAAGAAAATTATACCCCAGTTTTAATGATGGGTCATGAGAATGTCTTTTGTGTAGTACTTTAACAAATGGGGAATGAAGAGCACTGTGCTTGTGCACATCTGGGAGGTTTGGCATGATTATATGGTTGTACTTTATACTGAATGTCATGAAATGGCTTTAAAGGAGCTTGTTTTATGTTTCAAGTGGTAAACTTAAATTGTCTTTAGTTACTGAAATCCTTTTCTGTGCACTGAAGAGGACAGCTACTGTTACTAAGACTGTGAGTATTCTTAATTCTAAACCCTCCATTTTGCACCGAAACAACACAATTCCAGTCCAAGAAAAGCCCGTTTCATCAGCTGGTACTCATTCTGTCCAAGGTTCTTCTAAAAGAAGAACATATATTGGTAAACATTGCCTCTTGACTCTGGATTACTATGTGATGCTGCTACTACTACTACTTTTATCCTCAATTTAAGGTCTCCATATATTGAATTTTACTCCCACCAATTTTCACACTTAGATATAAGTAACCGAGTGTGGCTGAAGGTTCACATATAGCCACCCAACTAACTTCAGTTAAACTTAGCTTTTGAGTGATATACTAGAGAATGCATTTCAAAAGTAATTGGTAAATCCAACAAACACTATATTTAGTGTAATGCATATTTAAATATGATTAAAATGAGGTTAAAATGATTACTAAGTGATCTGGTATTTAATAATTTCTCATTCCTGTCCTATTACACATTACTATTGTGTAAAAGACCACAACCATGTCATTCAATGCACTCTAAGCGTCATAGTTGCCTTAGTGCAAACTCGCAGCCCATGGGCTGGATGTCATGTGTTGGCCAAGCCCACCCACATTTTAGCAAAGGGAGAAAAAGTCGTGATATATCACATGACAAAAACATGACGACAAATGTGATGATGTGAGTTTGACACCCCTTCGTTAGTGTAATCCTCTACTTCATAGTAACTGATGGTAAAATGCCAGAATTTCTTTTGCTGTGTCAGATAACATCAGAATTATCTATTCACATCTACTTTATACTTACAGAAGATTGACAATTAAAAAAAAGAATGTGAAATCATTCCAAAATAAGAAGGTATTCTTTTATCCATGTACATATCTTTAATTATGCATTTTGTTTATACTGACTAATATGAATCAAAATTACAAGTAGCTATAAGTATGAAGAGAATTGGGGTGAAATCTGCTATATAATCATGTGTGATAGTTATAGGACTATCATACTTCAGTTGAAAACAACAACCATTACCCAACAGTTAAGAGACACGGACAATACAGTCATTCCTTGTTAGCAGCTACCAATGACCATTAGCAAATATGTGGCTAATGATTAAAATATCATTTTCTGACGAATGCATGCACTTATAACCAAATTTTGTGTGCCTGACAACAATGCATGCCAGAGTGTAACGTTAGCATTGCTGCTCAAGAGAACTTTACTTAAATAAGAACAACCAGGGCATCTCTCTCCCCCCCCCCACACACACTCCATCTTTTTTTCTCTCATGTTCAATTAGTGACCATTTTGCTTCTGATTCAAGAAACAAATTGTGATCACTAATTGAGGATAGGATATATTTTTGTTGATTTTATTTTTTTACTTTTTGAAGCCCTATCTTATAACCCTTGGCTACATTATGTGCACAACTGTTCTGGCAACTGCTCCTTTCCAACTCTAGTAAGTCCTTAGGAAATTACAGGTAAAGAAATTCTCCCTCTTTCTGATTACCCATCTCATGAAGAACCCCACCTACCACTTAAAAATAGTATCATGAACATATCATGCTAGAAAATTCAAGTAATATATTATTATGATTTTAGGCGTATTGACATGGCATTAAGTTTTCTCCCAACTGTTTACAAATATTTAAATCACAAATGAATCACTTTTATGTGACACTATGACATCACCAGAATAGTGGAGTATCTAGCCTCCCCCCCCCCAATCTTGTGGAAAGAATGTGCAGTTTAATATGCACAATCAATATACTAAGCTATTTTGAGATATAATACATTTACATTGGTCCTCCTTTGGGACAAAAATGCAGGAGCATCCCCACAAACTCCAGTCTACTAAACTGATGAGTACTGATGTTTGAGGGTGTTCTGACTAGCAAAAAGGAACACATTTTGCTTGTGGGATTTTCTGATATTAAAAAAAATCTTTCAGAAAAATGGAAGCTCTATGGCACAAAAGAATTTGGAATTTTCTTTAAAAACCTATACTTCATTTTGGAAAGACAAGGGAAGAGACAGGAACTAGCTTATTATTAAGTCCCTAAACTATATTTCCTGAATTGTTTGTTCTAAAAATGGAGAAAGAGGCATGTCCCCAAGAAAGAGTACAATATTCAAATAGCCTGGTTTTGTAGGGAATGAGACTAAAAAGCTAAATTATTTGAAAGTGAATATGTGATATATCCTTCAATGTTTCAGAGTATAAATAAGTCAAATTTATTTATAGAACTTATACAGATGTGTATCTCATACAATGATTCCAATCACTTACAACAATCCATAACACTTATGGATTCCCCGGGCATCAAATTAAACACTGTTGCAGATCATCCCCCCCACCGAAATCCTAGCCTAATGCTTGGAGGAAGAATCAGGGCTTCATGGTCCTTCAGATGGCTAAAAGGATAGTACATACACAAGTATAATGAACTCAAATGACATTAGATCTGTGTTGGAAGGGACTCTTTCTAAGTTTTGATGTGTTTTGTTTACTTTTTCTAACTGATGTAGCTCAGTGGATACCAGTATATTCCAGAGAGAGGCATATAGGCAAAATTAAAGGCATTTTCTGGAACTCCTTTGTAACAACTGAAAATAGATCATATTAGAAATGCCAGTGTTTTAAATGCAAATGAATATAGGCACTCTTCTGATAAGCATCGTAATTTTCATTGAATATTCCTACTTTTTAAAAGACAAAGGTAAAGAATAACTGAAGTGCAAAATCCAATAAACAAATCTACTGCCATAATGAGATCAGGGAAATGTTTTCATGTTGCTTAACTGATCAGCTCTCAAGAACAAAAACCAATGTTTTCATCTTGATTTTTCCAGCCTTGGAACAGGCTGGTAGTACAATTGAATGCTTCTCACACAAGGAATGTTTTTAGTGGTAATTGCATTATGAGATCCTCAACTAGAAATTCTCACCAGCAAATTTTATTAAGTTTTGATGACATAATACAAATTTAAATTATGCACTCTACACTTATGTTTAGAACAACACCTGTGAAATGGATTTTTTTAAAGTAGCATTCCAGCTTTAGTCTGGTCCTTTCTTTGCACCTTGGCTTCTCTTCAACATAAGCCTGACATTTCTATAGTTTGCACTGTGTGTTTAACAAAGTCACCTATGAAATGCATAAAAATCCAATTAGTTTCTAAAAAACAAAGCTTGTCTTCTAATTATATTGTGGGGGGTTTTGTTTTTTGTTTTGCTAGCTGCCAAGCTCCATCTGTTGGCCAAAAATTCAGGGTATAAATAGAACAAATCAAGCTGCTTTTCTTTTAGGAAAGAGATTGAGGTAAACAGAGGTCAGGAAGCAGACTTCCAGAAGAAATTGACTAGTGTACATTTTTGTAAAAAGAAAAAAAGGAAAACAAAGCAAAGCAAAAAATAGTTGAAGAAAAACGAATTACTCCATAACAGATATGAATCTGTGAGAAT
Organism: Coluber constrictor foxii; assembly: GCA_038048745.1. Lineage (NCBI taxonomy): Eukaryota > Metazoa > Chordata > Lepidosauria > Squamata > Colubridae > Coluber > Coluber constrictor. The sequence goes on from CM075961.1 coordinate 83,192,638, forward strand.
TACTTTTAAACCTTTCCAGAATTTTAGCCAAAGATGCAGCATTTATTCTTCCACCAGAACAAAGTAATATTTCTATGCTACTATAGTTGCCAATCTTTTCATTTTTTTTTCAGCTATAAAAGTCACAGTAACAAAAAGGAAATAATTATTCCATAGACTGTGTCTATTTGATGAATATTTTCAATGGGGTAACAAAATTTTGATATTTTAAAACAGGAATAGGCAGTTTTTGGCACTGCTGGAACATCTGGAATTTTGATAGCACACTGGGTGCTTTCCCACAAAATAGCAATCATGAGAACTTGTGCATACCCCAAAATAATTATAACAGCTAACCACAAAATATATATTTATGTATCAGAAAGAAAACTAGAACTTTCAGGAAGTTAGTAAAAAGAGAATTAAAAGGAAACTAGTAGGAAAGTTCAGCAAAGGAAGCCCCTATCAAACATTCCCTTTAAGTAAAAAGTACACAATTTGCTTACCTGAGAGCCAAGAAAAGAACAACAATAAATACTTTCCCACTGGCAATACCTTAAGAACATGATTCTTTGATCTTGACCTGCTGAAATACGTTGTATTTTTGCCTGAAAACAAACTTGCTCGCTTGCAAGAATTGTACATCAAATTGCAAGAATTATATATCAAGAGTTGTAAGAATTATACATCAAACAAGCAAGGTTCTACGACAGGAGTGATATAGGAAATAAGTTACTGTAAGGAAACAAATCAGAGAGCTAGTTTGATGTAGTGGTTAAAGTGCTGGCCTAGAGACTGTGAATTCCAGTCCATCCGTACGAAAGCCAGCTGGGTGACTTTGAGCCAATCATTCTCTCTCTCTCTGCCAAACCCATTTCACAGGGTTGTTTTTGTGCAGAAAATAGGAGGAGGAAAGACTATTATGTATATTTGCTGCCTCGAATTACTTATGAGTAATAAAGGTTGGATAAAATCTAAAGTAAAAATCTAATACGTGCAGACATGCATACACACATACATTACAAGCAGTGGATAAAAATGCTAAGCATAACCAAAGATACAGAAGATATTCTATGCTACTGGAACTCAGAAATGCTTGAACCCCTACCAGAAAAAAAATAGCTGTAATCTTTTGAGGACAATAAAAACATATTGATTGATTGATTGATTGGTTGGTTTGATTTATATGCCGCCCTTCTCTGGAGACTAAGGGCGGCTTACAATGCATTAAGCATTATACTTTTTTGTATATACCTGCTTAGTAGGGTTTTTGCCCCCCCCCTCACCAAGCGGTATTCTTTTTTATACAAAGTCAGCTTATTGCCCCCACAATCCGGGTTCTCATTTTACCAACTTGGAAGGATGGAAGGCTGAGTCAACCTTAAGCCTGGTGGGATTTGAACTCGTGGTAATTGCAGGCAGCTGGCAACTAAGTGCTACTTTAACAGCACTTTAGTCCACCAAGGCTCTTGCAATGTGAGATACAGAATAATAGATCCCTGAAGGGTACAGCAGTTACAGCTGTTGATTCACTCACTACTACAAAAAGAAGAGTGTGCACTGACTCATTTACATTGGTTTAAAGTGGTGGCTCCCTGGGAATCCCAAATGTTTCACAGCTGCAGAGTGCTGTGAACAGAACAGCTGGTGAGGTTTTATGACCATAGGGGGATCAGAAAGACTTAACAGAGTGCCTGTGAAAGATGGATGGATATTGTTTTTCTGTAATTGTTTAGTGTGATTAGATATAGTGCTGTGGGGTTGGGACAGGGGTGGGTTCTAAAACTTTTTACTACTGGTTCTATGGGCGTGGCTTGATGGTCATGTGACACTTCTTTAGGATTTAGCAGAAGTACTGGTCTACCAGCCTTTTAACTGCTTGCAGAGCTGTACCGGTCTACCCATTTATTTTTGCAGGCACTGGTCTACTCATGTATTTTTGCAGGCCCTGTCTACTCATGTATTTTTGGAGGCACCGATCTACCATCAAACTGCCTTTTACCACTGATCAGCTGTAGGGTGGCCCTTTGAAGCCCCGCAGCAAGGGTTTAAACAGTTTTTTTCCTTATAGCCCATCAGCTGGGACTCAGGAGGCAGCAATAGATTGGGGGTGGAGCCAAATAAAAGGTAAGAATAATGTGGGGGGGTGGGCGGAGCAGAACCGGTTTGGTGACGTCATATTGTCACAGCTACCGGCTCGATCGAACCAGGCGGAACCCACCACTAGGTTGGGAGATATGGATGGATGTGCCTGGGACAGGAGAACTTGAGCAAACTGTGGGGAGATACAATTAATCCTTGAATTACAAGCATTCATTTAGCAACTGTTGAAAGTTACAGTGGCACTGACAAAAGTAACCAATTACTTACAACCATTGCAGCTTCCCCCAAGTTTTATCATCAAAATTTGTGCTTGGCAACTGGCATGTATTTATGATAGTTGTAATGAGTAAGATCACATGATCACCATTTGCGATCACCAGCCAGCTTCCTATAAGCAAACTCAATGGGGAAAGCTGGATTCGCTTAACAACGCAATTCTCTAAACAACTGTAGTGATTTGATTAATAACTGTGGCAAAAAGGTAGTAAAAGTAGCTGCTTTGCTTAGAAACCAAAATTCTGATCTCAATTGCGTTGTAAATTGGAGACTATCTATATGAGGCGTTATTGGTACAGTGAAAGGCAGAGCTGGAGGATGGGCCACGCTTAGGGATACCGGGAACACTGTTTGATAACAATCCTGATTATTTGCCCTCAGTAGTCACTATTGGGACCAGACTGATGGGGTCTTGGTATCCCTGGCTACAGCTTCTGAATTCTAGGTCGGTGTGTAATAAATATACCCTTGCCTACAATATCCTTATGCATGAGGCTGCTGATCTGATGTGCAACTCAGAGAGTTTGAGAAAAGGATAGGAGGTTTTCTATTGCATGCTAGAAGCATGGGTCTTCAAGCAGGCCAGCATTCAAAAGGATCTCTTCCTTTGCTAGACAAGTTTATAATGGAAATTAAGCTGTCAATCAATAAGATCAATGAGGGGTGTAAAATCAATATCAACATTATAAACAGTGTGATCAGTACAGATTCTTCAGACAGACTTTATATTCTTTAATTTTGCTGGCACCACTGCAACTTTTGGATATTTTTTATGGGTAAGCCCAGTGCACATTTCATGATGGGACCAAAGCATAAACTACCTCACCAATTTTAACCTGCTCAGAAACTATTCCTACAACATATTCCTAAACATCAGGTTGCAAGTAATCAGCATTTGAGGTTCTAGCACCCTATCTTCTGTTGGTAACTTAGAAAAACATCTAAAAACAAAAGTTGGGAACCCAATGTCTATTTTCTAGTCAACAAAGAACTCTTAAAAAAAACTAAAACAGATGCTGCTTTGACATACTGACTGAAGATAAAACTGGCAGCCTTGATGTTTTGGTTAACATATAAAAGAGATCTTATAAAATCAAGAAAGATCAAGATGTAGTTGCTAGAAGTGGGAGTGTTAAAGGAAGAAGACAAACATTAAGCAGATTGAAGGAAGTTATCACAGTGTCAGAAACTGACATAGCACAAACAATGTAAGGAAAAAAAATCTGCTTTTTACCTGTTTGTGAGCATGGTCGTAGGAATTTATGTGGTTGTCAAACTCCTGGTGTTTCTGATACTGCTTATCACATAACTCACAATAAAAATTGGCTCGAAGGTCTTCAAGTGCCTTGGCAATTGCCTTTTCCTTGTCCACGTAATCCTGCAATAGTAAAAGGAATAAGCCTTAAAACCTCAGAAGAAACTAGCATTAAACAAAAATGTCCATGGAAGGCTTTCATTACATCATTTAGCCTCCTGGTACAGGGCCTCAGCTCTGGAATAATTTTTGTACTTTTAAATAATTTTTACCATGTTTTCAAAGTTCAGTGCTGCAATTACAAAAAACTGATGAAACAACTTCTCATTGTTTCAAGAAAGAATTTATAAAAAAGGTGTTTTGTAGGTCTTAAGAAGTATGGTTTGACTTCTCACTTCATTTCATTATCCTCACCCACTAAAGATTACTATTTACACAAAAGTGTAATTCCCAATTACCAGAATACTTAACTCACTGCTGAGATAACAAACATTAAACACTTAAAATTATTTGATACTAGTTCAGAGTACTTACAACCTATAATAGGTCATCAATAAAGTAAGCATTTTGGAGAGAGGAAAATACAGTAGATTTTTATTAGCAGTGAGACTTGTTCAGATGAGGATGGAGAAGAAAGTAACTAGATAAGATGCTTCTTAGAAGATTCAAAGGAATGTCACTTGAAATTCGCTAAAGTGCAAAATATATCCCAAAAGAAGATGTATACAAAGAGTAATTTGATTTCAATGCAATGCAATTCAACGTGATTTCTTACTTTCTCTTTTGCTTCCTACATAAAAGAACGTTATTTTTTTTTTCCAGAAATCATGTTGTCAAAATCTGGCATCAGACTACCAAAGATACAATTTCAAATTATTTGGGAAGGAAAACATCAATAACAAAATGTGTAAATGATTTCTATAAGACCTTACCACACCTAAAAATGAAAAACTATGGCAACCCCCTTCAAGAAATTATATCCATCTTTTTCATAATATCACAAAGTTATCAACCAAATTAAATTAAAATGATATATCCCATGATGCAAATTTGCCCTACATTAAGTGGTGGTACAGGCATCTTGTCATGTCACAGAATCTTTCTTAGGCAAACCTGGCTTATAAAATCTGTATCTTACAGATATTAAATGATTCTACACTGAGATGTTTTAGAGAAGGTTAGACTACCATGTAACGGAAAATTCTCCATGATTCTTTAATTAGTTCAGCAGAAAGTACCTTGTATTTTTGCCTGAGTTCTTCAGTATCTTCCTTCTCCACTTCCAAGACCCGCCTCCTTTCTGTGGCATCTTCAGCATAATCAAGCTATCAAAGCAGAGACAAATCAAGTAGTCATACACGTTGGGCATTAAAACTCAGTGAGCAGAAAATGTTAATAAATAATAACGTATCTTATTATCTCAAATAGTCTACTTCGTCTTCAAGATAAATAAAAAAAAGTGCAATGTACTCATGCTAAAAATCTCTAGAGGAGATATTTTATTTCAAGAAAATCTAATCTATTTTGGATCCCCCCCCAAAAAAGACCCTTTTTTTTTTGAAGTAGAAAGATACTTTGCTCCCCAAAGAAAAATTGTGCAAAGTACATACCCACTCACTGCCAATTAAAAATATAGTCTCATTTTTCTTTTCTATGACTACACGAAAAAAATCCTTTCTCTCACACTGAAATATATTTTCAAAGCTTGTGCAACAACAGAAAGCATAGGCAGAAGGAGCAGACTCCAAAGCCACCATCACCATTGTATTCTGCCCAACCTTGTTTTAAGTTTACCAACAACTTCAATCAACTTAGGTTTTAAGAAAACAATCTTGCTCTCTATGAACAAACTGTGATTTGATAAACCTCTTACACTCTCCTTAAGCATTTCTCTGTATTTAAAAAAAAGTAGGGCTGTACAAATTATTCAAAGAGTTTAAGTGTCAAAATTCCATGTCCTCTTAAAGACCTTCTGTAGCCATTTCAACAGCATATCTACACTATCTACCTCATCATGAGTTTCTTGGGGTACTTTCTGCACATATACAAACATGCAGGTAATCCTCAATTAACGACTAGAATTGACCCCAAAATTTATGTTGCTAAATGAGACATGTTAAGTGAGTGCAGTCCCATTTTACAATCTTTCTTGCCACAGCTGTTAAGTGAGTCATTGCTATTAACTTAGTTACACCGTTATTAAGAGAATCTGGCTTTTTCATTTACTTTGCTTATCAGAAGTTCCCAAAAATTGATCAAAGACCCCCGGACTTTGCAACCATAATATATAAACGAGTTGCTTAACATCTGAATTTTCATCACATGATCATGAGGATTCTGCAATGATTGTAAGTGTGAAAAACATTCATAAACCAGTTTTTTCAGAGCAGTTGTAACTTTGAACTGTCACTAAATAAACTGTTGTAAAACTACCTGCATTGAGATACCATGAAGAAGTCTTTGCACAGGTGACATCAACCCATACAGAGAACACAACCTTTTGAGCAATAGTTCAGAGGCTCTTCCTTCATGAAATGTTCTTCCAAATGTTTTGCAGTCTATTTAAAAAGCTCTACCATTTTTTATGGATATAGGAGCTCCAATTTTCAGATGATTTATGTTACAAATAATTTAGTAGATTCTTTAAAATGTGCATCTATTACAGACTGTACCGAATCTCTGATAGTTAGCTAAAGACAGAGATTCTTTGTGTGGAAATCAGAATGACTCTTTTCTGACCTTATACTAGGATACCTGTTTCCATATCTGAAAAACAGAAAGTACTGTTCCAGTGTATCTAATAAATAAAACCTGCTGCATTCTTCAGGCATTAAGTTACATATTCTGAGTGTGCCTTGATAGCAGGGGTGAAATGTTACTGGTTCAGGCCAGTTCGCCTGAACCGGTAGTAAAAATGCTACTGGTTCACCGAACCGATAGTAAAAAATATTTTTAAAAAGTTCCGAATAGGGAGAATAGGTAGTAAAAAAATGCATTAAAAGTAAAAAGAAAAAAAAAGACTCAGACGATTGTGCGGCACAGCTGTGATCGTCCAAGCTTTTTTAAAAAATGTTTTAAAAGCATTTTTTAAAACCACTAATTGAACTCTGTTCTACATTTATATTATATTGGAGCACTATTATTTTCTTGACCAAAACTAATCCCCACTGATGCCGTCTATGTGTGTTGGATTATAATTCTTGGGAGTTAGATGATGGAAAATGTAGTTCAGAAGCACATAAGATTGAGAAACATTTAGATACAATGTTTCATGATTTTAAAACGTATGTACAGATCTTAATCTTGCCAGATACAAAACTATGTTGCAGGGACCACTTACCTCCATTTCCATCCTTCCCATGCCCATGACATCATATTTGACAACGATAGGGATGGGATCTGTTCTACCTGCAAGGGAATCAGACCTATCAGTTGAGTGAATAGGACAGTGATTATCCTCTGGTAAGTCGCTTTGTACACATTGGTTTGGGTTGGTTAGAGATCTTGTCTTTGGAGTGCAGAGACCAGAAAGCTACAGAGAACCAAACACAAGCCATTCTCACAGCTTACAATCATAAATCTATATATCTTGATTGCCAGACCTACCCTTGTTTTCTCTTTGTTACCTCTAGCTTTTGGTCCAAATATTTGAGTAAGTGAATACTAAAATTAATGATTTTTACATTAGATCAAAAAAATTGAGGAATGGGAAAAATACATTCTCTCAAATCATAGGACACAGATTACCTATGTCCATCAGCACCCATAATTAACATGCAATTATTTCAGAGTTTTGGAAGATTAACCTTGGTGTTAAAATCTTGCTAGATTCAAAATGGGCTGTTTGGATTCTGCCACCTCCTTTCCTTATAAGCTGTGAAAAGGACTAGTTGCGAAGAAAACTGACTTTGAACTAATCAAACTATGCTGAAGATTCCATATGTATTTTAATTCACTCATAACCAGCCAAACAAAGCAAAATGGGGCAGACGAGCACTTCGACTATCACAGCCTTTGGGGTGTTTATTTTTACATCACAACATGCGCTGTGAGTTGTGATGTAAGGGCACTGGTAAAAAGGAATTACTTACCTTATCTGATGCATACCTTGAGTGAAAAAACAAAATATTTACTTCCCTCATTATCAAACTTGGGGTGGGGGGATTGGTGTTAACAATATTCCTCTCATTCAAAAACACATAGATTATACCCTTGGGCCAAAAGATGTCCAAGCTTGAATTGTGCTGAAATAAGGAAACTGGACATGTGGCATAACAGATAATATTTTCAAATACTTGAGTATTTGCATTTCTAAAAAAATTGATAGTTATTTTTTTGACAGTTAGAGTAGCCCAACTGACAAGACTGTACTTGGGAAATCCGAGTTCATGTCTCACTACTGTCAGAGGACTTATTAGCTTTGTTTCTATTTCTTAATTATAAAACAGGAATTGTAACTCCTCATAATATTTAACATGAGGTTTAAATAAAGTTTTCCCCTTGATGTGCCATTAAAATAGAAGCAAACCAATCCCCAATATAAATTTAATTTGGGAATACATTTCAACATTTTCCAGGTTGAACAACTCTTCTAGAAATTTTTCAGTTTCTGCTGTATTCAGAATTTAGAAACCTGGGTAGGGTGATCAAATTTGTAAACACTAGCCATCTGTGAAAAAGCATTTTAAAGTACAATTTTTATTTAGATATATATACATATATATATATGCACATTTTCAGTAAGAAGGGGAGGGGACGAAGGGGATTTATGCCCAATTGTATACAAAACGATGACTGCAGTTTTGAGCAAAAGAACCACATTCATAATACTGTATTTTAAATTATATACTTTTCTTTTAATTTTTACATGTCTATAGGAGTGACATTTGTTCTGTCCAAATGAATATGACAGACTCCTTTATAATATGAAGAATACATTAGTACTTTTGCTTCCTAAGGCAGTCAATGTTTTCAATTTCAATTATCTACTGAATTGTCATAATAACTACTAACAATCAGTATGTGCTTGGGAAAAGTGGGGGAGATCAAGTTTGGACAGTATTAGAGATTTGGTATTTGAGTGAATCTCCACAAATTTTTGGCAGTTCTAACACAAACATCCCTTTTGAGCATTAAACCCTTAATGAACAAGGATCAGACACAAAAGAGTGCATGAAGAAATGGAAAGGAAAAAAAGGGAAACGAAAAGACCAAGCAGAAAAGATGAAGGCTACAACAGAGAAAAGTAAGCCTAACATATTTGGTGCTCTGATGACAAAAAAGAAGTAAATTCAGTCTGAAAATTAAAAATTACCACTAAGTTTACCATCACCACAACAAGTCCCGGATCATTATGCTGTAAAAAAGAAACACCATTTGTTAGGCAGAAACTGTCAAGGGGCAGAAAAAAGCCCTATGCAGTAGGCAGGCGGGCAGGGGATATAGGGGAGGGGAGAAATCAGACTGACACTAGGATTTCCATCCATCCCATGCCACCTTTTTTCTGGAAATAGTGTATGTGGAGTAACACTAATTTATTTTTAAGATGCATTCAGCATATAACTGATACTGAACATTCATGCTAAGAGTTTTAATAAACACGGCACTCATAATTTTTCAGATTAAATTAGTTGGAGGGCAGGGATGGCTGCTTTGCAGTGTAACAAGTGCTAAGAAATAGCTTTTTTTGGAATGTTCCCCAAACTTCTGATAATCTCATCCACATAGTAAACAACATTAAATTGTTGGAAGCAAATACTGAAGCATATTCGAGAAAAATTAAGTCTCTTTTACATAGAGTATGTATATATGCAAGTATGTATGAAATTTATGTTGCCTGTCTCCCCAATGAGGTAATAACTCTGGGCGGCTTAAAAAATAGTAAGTTAATGAGAAAATACAACAGAACTTTCCCCCAACTGCTAGTGCACTATACTGTTTTTTTTCTGAGAGCCCTCACCTAAACCTTTAGTAATTCAGCTCTAAAGTATATTTACTACTTCAAGAAATTGACCAAAGGATCCAGTAATATGAATAAAATTCAATCTTCCAATGTTTTGCAGGTCTACATTTTTAAATGGCCAAGAGATAAGTAGCTGAATATTGGGCAAGTGGTACAGAGGGAGTGAGTAACTATTCTCATCCCTCTTGTCAACATCCTTTCTCCAACTGTGTCAAATACAATGGGTATAACGGTAGATATTTTTTAAATCCAGAAAATAGCTCATGGCAAAAGAAATGAGTAACTATTCTAAATGAATCTATTACTATAATTCTAGTTAACAGCCTTCACAAAAATAACATAAAGTTTCTGATATTGAATATTACAAAAAATTAAGGAATGTAAACTGAACTACAACACATTTATTTTGGTCTTTGTGTATTTATCCCATTCTCTAATTATCAGTCTTGTTCTTTACCATTCAAAATATAAAATATTAAGAATCATGGTTACAGGTTATACAAACTATTCTGAAATAAATTATACTAATATTATTTATTTGTATTAAAACATTCATGCCATTTTTGGTCAAGAGCTATGAAGTTTCAATGTGGTAACAGAATGTAAAAAAAAATTAAGACTAATAGAGAATAAAATGGGCAGCAATTAAAAATAAGACAGAGGTGACATTGAGCAATGGCAACCCAAGCAAGGGAATACATTTCTGTTATACCTCTAGCAGGGAATAAACATCTAGATAGGTTTCAGAGCTATTTACCACAACCAAGGCAGCAGCTTTGTCCAATATATATACCAATTTAGCTTTACTTTAGAATGTAATTTCTCTTATCCCATTTGATGGGAAAACCCATTTGGAGTATTTTTACATGAAACCATTTCAGACTTTGAAAGAAGGGACCAATCCTTGGAATTAGGCAGTATCTGATCAAATATTGTGCTACCATTATTACCATAGGAGTAGCATTCTCTTCTAGTGGTAGATGCAAATATACACTGCTCAAAAAAAATAAAGGGAACACAAGCAGAAGACATCCGAGATCTGAATGAATGAAATAGCCTTATTAAATACTTTGTTCGTTACATACAGTAGTTTTATGTTCCTTTTAGTTGTTTGAGCAGTGTATAAAGGGGCCTGGTGGCTCAGCAGACTAAAAGCATTGTGATTAATACCAGCTGTCTGCAATTACTGTAAGTTCGAATCTCACCAGGCTCAAGATTGACTCAGCCTCCCATCCTTTCTAAGGTAGGTAAATTGAGGACCCAGTTTGTGGGGGCAATAAACTGACTTTGTATAAAATATACAAAAGTATGAAGGCTATTGCTTAATGCATTGTAAGCCACCCTGAGTCTTCGGAGAAGAAAGGCATATAATTCAAATTAAAAAAAAAATCATACAGATCTCGGATGTCTTCTGCTTGTATTCCCTTTATTTTTTTGAGCAGTATATTTCAAAGACAGTGTCTATGTAGAAATTGTAATATGCTAATCTGAGTGTGAACAAATTATATTCAACAATAGCCAGACCTTCCTTGTCTGTCAAGGATAAAAACCTGTTAAGTTAATTTGTGTAAATGTTATAACTGCAATTTGACCATCCAAGTAAGTAACTCACATCCCAAAATATTTTGAAACCAGTGCTATCATGTCTTTAAAAAGGCTGAAAACCCATTCCTATAAATTAAAGCAATTTGTATCTTAACTAAATTTTGTGCTTTTTTTTTTTTTTTTGCTGTAGGGCTCAAAGGTTTCTACTGCCTTTTTATATATACCAATAGTCCTCGACTTACAATCTGTCACACTCCCCCCCGCCCGAATATCAGGTCCCTACAAGCCTTTCCTTTCCCCAATAGTTCTCTGTCATCTAAAACCATTTTCCCACCCCAACAGGCCTTAACATCCTCCTCACTTACCTTTGGAAGAGCTTTGAACCCTTCCATAGTGCTGGAATGGGTTGCTTTATTGCTTGACTGTGTGGCGCGATTCAAGAATCGCACACTGAAGCCCATGGACAAACCGCCCCATTTTGCTGCCTTAAAAGGATTTGCACAGTCCTGCACAAGCTTTCTGCAACTTCCTGCCGCACTGTGCAACCTCATAAAGCAGCAAAATCATCACTGAGGAATTCTATGCGGCATTTAAAGATCTACTGAGGTTGTGTCAAATTTTTCAACTTTTAATTTCCAAATATTAGGGGTGCTCAACAGTTTTGACATACCTTGGGGTTTTTAAAGATATTTTAGTTACTTTAACATAATTTAGATGTACTTGGTAAGTAACTACTGTGTAGCGTAGGGGGCTAATGCCTCCTACTAAAGGCAGCAATTAACACCAGCTGCCTGTAATTTCTGTGAGTTCAATCCTAGCCAGGCTCAAGGTCGACTCAGCCTTCCATCCTTTCTAAGGTGGGTAAATTGAGGACCCAGTTTGTTGGGGGCAATAAGCTGACTTTGTATAAATATACAAAAGTATGAAGGCTATTGCTTAACGCACTGTAAGCCGCCCTGAGTCTCCGGAGAAGGGCGGCATATAAATCAAATTTTAAAAAAAAACACTACATAAACATAACTTTTTAGTATTTTGTTTGTTTCATTTTGCATGCTTGTTTCACAATTGTGTTGCAGACAGCTGGGATGGGGGAACCGTTAAATAAGATACTTCACTTAATGGCTATCATGGCATGTAACAATTATGAAGATACTCCATCCTAATCATATTTGAAGGACTACCTGTAACTGAGTTTTGTTTTCTTTGCACTCAAACCAATGACTGCACTTTGTGGGATAACTTTCCCCACTGACTTCATATACTTATTAGAATGGAATATGGCAATAATTCTCTGTGGCCATTATAAGAGTACAATTTCATCTCCTGCCCTCAAGCTAGCCTCTTTCTTACCCTAATCCCCGAAGTCCAAACCTAGCCAGGCACCTGAAAGAATAGTATGATTGATAGTACCAAAAATTATCAGAAAAATCTAACGGAAGAAGGATTTAGTGCTTATTTTCAGTTTTCACTCCAGTTTAAATTGCCCATCAAAACAGCCTTGGTCTCCAACTAAACTAAAAATCAGACAAAACTTGGTCTAATATAATTTACAAATTACATTATCAATTCACAATCTATTTTTAATGGTTTTCCGATTTCTGAATATTGGGGGAGATGGACCTCATGAGATAATCAAGATTTTTTGAGAGTTAATAAGTGAAGTACAGCCTTAAATAAAGAAGCAAGAATCACAAATAGAAGGACATTTAATGCTACCAATCTATTTTAAAGTAACTTTTTAGGACGATTCTGCAAATTGGTTTTATTGCTGCCTATTAATCTTTAAACTCAATTCAATGCTCATTAACAATTTACAGTAATTTACAAAAGAAATTTTTATTTGTAAGAAACATAAATACATACAATGAATTATTAGAGAATCAAGCAGTGTATCAACAGAATAAAAAACATCACATGAATTTTAAAACTATCTTTAAAATAGTATTTAGGAAAATATCAATTAGTATCAGAACATGTCTAAAATAGCACTTAAGTTATTTGCATATTTTTTCCCCTGATTATAAAATGCCCTTATCAAAAGAAATTTAAATTTCCATTGCCTCAGAGTCTCTACTAACAATTTAGTCTACAGTTCTATTTATGTTGTTAGCAAACACTAGCAAAATGGAATATATTATCCATATACTGATGTCTGCAATACTATCATTACTGCTCTGTAAACCAAATGAAAAAGCTAACAATTGTGTAAATTATGGATGTCAATTTAAGGTTAAAAAAACAAACGAACAAAAAAACCAATGTACTTCCTTTCCACGAAGAACTCATGGAAAAAAATATATCTGGGGAATTCTTCATAATGATTTGGTAGTAAAAGTGCCACAATAGAGTGAAGAAGAGGAGAGAAGGAAAATGTTCCTCTTTAACATTAATCTTTGCTGTAGGTCACTGCACTTGTTTAAAGTAAAGGAATTAATAATGTACTTAGGGTATATGTGATGAGGAAAACCAGGCAGGCAACATTACTATGTGGGTGCTTTTAAAAGAAAAAAAAAATCAATCCACAGACAAAATGCAAGATTTGCAAAACTCACATTTCAGTTTAATATGGACTTTTTGAATTTCCATCTTTTCTATGAAAGATTATTTAACAAGTAAGCTTTAAAGTATTAGCCTAGTATATAAATTGATCTAGTTATCTGAATTCACACGCAAATGTACATCATTACTTCTTCCCCAGCCAAGACCAAGGCAAGAACTTTGAATTACTGTATATAACACAGTGTTAAAGAATACTAGACTATTGTTTTAAGAAATTACATTCAAAGGATCAGTTGCATAATCCCCTGTATACAAGGAAGGGGGAAGAAGACTAAAGAAACACACTCTGCAGAATATCAAATTAAAGGTCTCCTAGACGTTACAGAACCTAAGGGCTTGTAAATATTCATTTCCACATATGTTATGCGTTCTAAAACATTGTGTCCTCAAGCCTATTTTTAAAAGGTAAATATAACAGCATCTGGCCAATTCTGAAATATCAAAGAGGCAAGAGATGAATAGATAATATTTCTATTCCTTCTGCTATCTTACATTTGCTCAATCCTGTTTCTAAATGCCAACTTCAAAGACAGTTGCTCAGCCTGACCAAATTGCATCTGTTTATATTATCAAAGGAAAATAAAACATCTTGATCCCCATTTTCTTGAGAAGACAATGTCTCAACATCTAGTAACATCTGTACCAGATGAAGATTGAATTCTCAATCAGTAGCTGGATGAATCCAGCTAGTATGTTAATGTAGTGTATGCTAACTGATAAGCTGTTTTACAACTCCTTTACACTGGATTCTCAGAATTATACTGTGATTTAGCATGATGTATGAATTCAATAGTATGGTTTCACATAACCAAACAAATAATATGTGGCATTATTTGGCCTAATATGTAAACTAATCCATTAGTTGTGCTTCAGGTAATGTTACATCATGATTTAATAATACAGGCTAACATGATCTCCTCCTATAAACTTCCACTGTTCTTAATTAGTTACATTAATAGTTTAATCCATTCATCTTAATTTAAGGGGATACATGGATTCACCAAAACCTTTCCTATTAAACCCATTGTCTGATTCTTAACAAGTCTATTATCCTCTATCTGTAAAACTAAACTGGTTCTTTTTTAAAAATATTTTTTATTTTAAATATAAATAATGCAAACATAGTATATATAAATATAAATATATAAAAAGGGAAAAAAATACAAATATTACAGTGCACACACTCCCCTCCCTGGAGACCATTTTTTCTCTTATATTTCTTCTTCTACAACAATTAAAAGATACCGGTATACAATATATTCCAATTGTGCCCTTATCCCCTCCAAAACAACATATATTCTTGAGTACGTTTATTTCCTTTGCCTTCCAGCAACACTGTTTTTATAAAATCCCTCCATATTTCATTATAATTGTTTGCTTTTATCATCCCTTTTTGTTAATTTATCATTTGTTGCCATACTCCAAATTTCATTATACCACTCATTTCTTTAAATATCCCAATTTCGTCCCCAATATTTAGCCATCACTAATCTAGCTGACATTATCAAATTTACAATCAATTCTTTTTTGTTTCATTTATATCCTGTTTTTCCACCAGCAACAGTAATGCAATCCTTGGTGACATATCTAAATTTACATTCCACCATCACAATCCCACCAATGTTTATATGTTCCAACCTCTTTCTTGCACAAATATTTGTATATTTACCATCTATTTGATTTAATTTATGTGGTGTTAAGTACCACTTCCATATCACTTTATAGCCATTTTCCTTAACTCTGACATATATACTCTCCTATTCCAAATATTTTTCCAATCATTATCATTTATTTCTCCTAAATCTGATTCCTAAATTAATTTTAAACTTTTTGCCTGCTCTTCTAATTCAGTTAATATTCTATATATTTTCCCAATTTTTCCTTTACCTATATACTCTTCATTCACGTCACATTCTTTTAAAATCATTTCAAATTTTGTTAACTATCTTTCTCCTCAAATCTTTCTTCCACTTTTATCCATTTCTCTAATTGTATTAAATTCAACAATTTAATTTAATATCTGATAAAATGCTTTTTAGTTGTGTTATATTCTTTATCTTGTTCTTCCAGTATTCCCATTTATATATCTGATTTTCTTTTAGTTTACTAATCCATTCTTTCAATTCACTCTTAGGGAATTTCCATTTACACCACTGCTGTTAAAGGAGAAATTCCTGGCATTAAGCGGTATCTCCATTTATTCCATAATTCTATCAATTTTTTAAAAAAGGATTTTGAATCCTCCTAGCAATTTTTTAATATCCTTTTAAAACCAATGTTTCTTTAGAATCACCTATTTCCCTTAATTCATTCAACTCTATATCCCACTATATTAAATCTCTAGTTAATGCTATAATAAGCTTCCTAACAGACAGGAAGCAGCAGGTGAAGCTAGGCAAAATCACATCCGATACCTGTACAATTAGCACAGGAGCCCCCCAGGGCTGTGTGCTCTTTCCACTATGCTTCTCTCTATACATCATTGACTGCATCTCAAAAGATCCCTCTGTTAAACTACTTAAGTTTACAGATGATACAACAGTGATTGGTCTCATTGGAGACAATGATGAATCTGCACACAGAAGGGAGGTTGAACAACTAGCCTTGTGGTGCAATCAGAGCAATCTTGAACTAAATACATTCAAAACTGTAGAAATTGTGGTAGACTTTAGGAGAAACCCTCCTATACTACTACCTCTTACAATACTAAACCACACAGTATCAACAGTAGAGACCTTTAAGTTCTATCATATCTCAAGACTTAAAATGGACACCTAACATCAAAAACATCATCAAAAAAGAACAACAAAGAATATCCTTTCTGCGCCAACTCAGAAAGCTCAAACTGGCCAAGGAGCTGATGATTCAGTTCTACAGAGGAATTATTGAGTCTATCACCTACACCTCTATAATGTCTGGTTTGGCTCTGCAATCAAACAGGACAGACACAGACTTCAACAAATAATTAGAACAGCAGAAAAAACAATTGCTACCAACCTGCCTTCCATTGAGGACCTATATACTGCACGAGTCACAAAGAGGGCTGTGAAAATATTTACAGACCTCTCACATCCTGGACATAAATTGTTTCAACTTCTACCCTCAAAATGACGCTATATGGCACAGCACACCAGAACAACTAGACACAAGGACACTTTTTTCCCAAATGCTATCACTCTGCTTAACAACTAATTCCCACAACACTGTCAAATTATTTACTAAGACTGTATTACTATTATTCTTCTCATCCTTCCTAGTATCTATCTTTTCCCACTTATAACTATAACCATGTTACTTGTATCTTTACAATTTATATTATTTGTTTCCTAGTACGATTTGATTATTAGTTTATTACAATACAGCATAAGGTTTCTGTTTAAAATTTTTAAGATAAATACTTTATTAAAGACTGAAGATCTCTTATTAACTCTTTGCTGAAAAAGGAAAAACGAACTGATGATTTTTGCATTTGCCAATTAAAAAGAGTTGATATGGGAAGAAGGGAAACATGATGTAATTTTAAAGAGGGAGGTGTAAAACAGATCAGGAACGGTTTCTTTAAAGATTTTTCTTATATCTAATTATAATTTCTCTTTTATACATTTCCTATTTACTTTTTTCCCCCCTTCTCTAATTTCACTTTGTATTATCTTATGTTACTTTTTATATCTGAGAAAAAATTTAAGAAAAAAATTAGAAAAGGATTGTGTTCAGAAATTTAAATTGCTTGTTGATGTTTTGTAAAGAATAAAAATGAGGCCAAGTGGGAACACCCATTATTACCTCTTTCTTCATGAGAGAGTAGAACAAAAGGAGCATTGCTAATGCCTCCACCCACAGCATCTCAATTAGAATCAGTAGTAGTAGGCCTTCAACATGCTCCACTATTTCTTCTACAAAAAGAAATGTGTTAATTAGCCCATGAGCAAGATGCAGATTTCAAATCCAAATAACATTAATGTTAACCATCTGTGGAAATAATTCAGGACCTCCTAATTCAGATTGTTTCAAACTCTGCATTCACTGATACCTATCCATCAAATATCCTCCAATATTGTTCTACCAGAGATTTTTTAACATAAGATAATGATCATTAGCTCTGGTATTATCACATCATCAGTCAGAGGCAATAAGCAGTATTTTAATACCAGTTGCAAGAAAATGCCAAAAAAAGAAAAAAGAAGGAAAAAAAAGAGAAAAAAGGATACTAGTAAGTTGATGCAACCATGTTTCCCCGAAAGTAAGACCCTATCTTATATTTTTTTGAACCCCATTGGCCTTATTTTGGGGGGGGGGGGTCTTATTATTTTGGGGCACAATTTGGGGGTGGCAAATGGGGAGGGGTTGGGAGGGTGAGAAGCGAGGAGCAGGAAGCCCTGCCATGCCCAATGGGGGGCGGGGGGGAGAGGGAGCAAGAATCATGCTGCTTTTGCAGCTGATTGAGTCTGCAAAAGCAGGAGGCCCCATAGGTCTCGCGCCCCCTTCAAGAACAGTCTGACCTCAGTTGGTTGCCAAAAGCTTGGCCCCGATTGAGGCTCCCTGCGGTAAAGCCCACAGCCTGGTTCTTGAGAGGGTCTGGAGAAGCCCCTTTACACAACCCAGCCTCTCTTTCAGGTTGGCAGGAAGCCTCTTCCTACCATGCAGCTGGCTGGTTGAGAATTGGGCAGTGCTGGGACCTGCTCCCTGGCTGGACATGGAACTCTGGCAGGAAGACATATCCTTTGGGCTACTGAGCGCCTGCCTGCATGTCTACTTGATGCTGCAGGTGCCAGGCTACAATCCTGGGTTTGGTGGGTGCTGCAGCTCTCAGGCCAGCTGTGTGCAGAGCTGGCACGAGAGTTGCAGCGGCCACCAGGGCCAGGGCCAAAAAGTGCCTGGCTTGGCGTAGCTGTAGCCTGGCTCCTGCAGCACCAAATAAGTGTACGGGCCGGTGCTCAGCAGCCCAAACATTTGACAATGCAGGCCGGTGCCTATCTGGCACCCAAACACTTTTCACCCGCTTCATCTCCCTCTAGACAAAAAGTGTGCAGCAGTTCAAGAGATCAAACATCTCTGTTTGTATGTGTGAATGACAGAGAAAAAAAGAGAAACGACAGAGGGGAACCGGGTAAGAGGACCAAGCCTCCCCTGCCCAGAAGCAATGTGCAGCCTCTCACAGTAATGAATATTGCCTGCAATTCTCCTTACTATGAGAGGCTGCATGTTGCAAAGAAGAACAAAGCAAGGCGGTGAGGGTGGTGGTGGAGGACAAAGCAAGGCAGGGGCTGCGGAGCTGCCCCAAAGCCCCACATTAGCTTACCTGAAGGCCCTTCAGCCACGTCACCCATGCCAAACCCTCCCCCTCCCCCCCAGGGAAGCCACATCCCTTCACTTATCAGCTTTCCAGCTCCATTCTCCACTGTGCGTTCAGGACAAGAAAAGTAGTCTGTTGGACGAGGGTTAAAAAAAAACCCGGTATTATTCAGACCTTCCAACTTTTCATGAAGGAAAAAAAAAATCTCACGAAGTTGGAAGGTGTTTTTACTGTAGTCTCAGAGACTACTTTTCTTGCCCTGCAGGTGACGGAGAACGGAGCTGGAAAGCAGGTTAGTGAAGGGATGTGGCTGCCTTGGAAGGTTTGGGGTGGGGTGAGGGACCTCTATATGTGTGTGTGGGGACGGGACGGGATGGGACGGAGAGAATATTGCTGTCAACCCTGGATAACTGAGATTGGATCGGATCTCTCTCACACACACATACACACTGTTCTTTGTTTGGGATCACAACACAGACGCCCCTTCCAGGTTTGCAAGGCTGAAGGCTTCAGATGGAGCATTTTGGGGATGAGTGTCTGTGCTGCAATCCCAAGTAAAGAATGATCGGCAGGAATAGGGGAAGGCGGTCAGCAGCTGGGGAGGTGTTCTGGAGATCTGGGCCGAGTTGCACAGCCCTCACTGGCTCAGCTGATCAGCAATTATGGGGCTGAACCTCTAGGAGGTGACCAGGGAAGGGCTGCCTCCTGTGCTGGCCATGCCCACCCCTTCACTAGGGCTTATTTTTGGGACGGGTGTATATTTATGACTTCAAAATTAGGCTTGGCCTTATTTTCAGGACATGTCATATTTTTGGGGAAACACAGTACTAAATTGATTAAGGGCTTTCCTCATTCTTGTGGGGAGGTAAGAATAGAACAAAGAAATTTCTACATTTCCAATCAGAATTCTTTTATTGTCACAAGAGATTATACATGCTTTGCTACATTATATATTGAGAATTGTAGATCATCAAATTATTCAAGAAAAGCAGAAGCTGGAAAGATTTGAACAAACACCTGCTCAGCATAACTACTTATCTACATAATACATTGGTCACCAACCTACTTTCCAGTCCTTGCTGAAGGAGTCTGAAGAATCCGGAAATATATGAATCAATTTCTATTTGCTGTTTCCTTACCATATGCAGTATGCCTATCAGAGATCACTATTGTATTTGAGTGCCTCAAGGAATGGAAATTTTTGACCCAATTATTAACACACTGCTCAAGAATAACATCTGGTTATTCTATTAGAGAGACATATTCAGAGTCAGCCTAAGATTTGATGATGGATAGGTCCCTGGAAGAGGTATCTGGGTTCCATGTGTGCTCCTTGTTCATATTCATCCGACCTCAAAACTATGCCCTCTGTAGTCAGCAAAGAACAATGAAAAGATCTAGCTCTTCAAAAAAATTATGTTATGAGATATTTTGGATAATACTGGTATGGGATGGGAATAGATAGAACAGCCCCAGAGGCCAAAATGGTAATTCAACCATTCAAAAATTCAACAGCTGAGGCCTGATTCTCCTTGAGATTGGATATGTATTATGTGATATTTCCTGACACTTTTTATGTATTCTGCTGGTATCAAAAAAGACACCTTTCTGCTAAAGTGACCATTTGCTAGTGCTTCAAAAATCTTGATCTTCTTTGGTAATTTACCTGGCCCTTATTGAGATGCTACCTCTATGTATCAAGACTTGACATTTTTTTACTCTGGGCATCAAGGCAATTTAAGTCAGATGCGCAGCTCTGCGTTTCAGTTGACTGACAGAAAATAAGTATGGATCATGGAATGATCATATCCTCTATTTTCAAAAGGGGTGTCCATTTAGTGTTCTGGTTGGTTTTCTAAGCAGACCTTCTTGAAAACATCAAGTAGAATGAGTCACCAATGTAGGAATTGGGCTGCTTTCCCTGGTAGGCTTATCAAAAAGTGTACTTTTAAACAATTTATTTCTCAAAAAAACCATTGTTAGTATATGATGATACAAAAATCAGGAGTCTTGTAGCTTCTTTCCTAAGAATTAAAGGCTTAGGTTTTTGAGCTGCAGGTCATTTCATCAGGTACAATGACTGAACTAGGTGGAATAAAGGCATAGACATGGGATTGAATCCAATCAAAGGGAAATCCCATTGATTTGGAACTTTGCTTACAATGTTGTTTGGGGAGATGCACTACTTTCTCTCTGCCCTGAGACACTGGTCTGGCCCAGTTGCAGCTGATGCTCCACTTTGTAATGGGCTCCAGGAGGAGGAGGGGACGCCATCTCCCCCATTGTGAAGTGCACTAAATTTAAGTCTGTGATCTGTCCCCCCCCCTTCAGAGACCCACAAAAACACAGCCAGCCGAGGGTTAAGAATCACTTGGCACACTCCACAGTTCTTATCTCAACCTTGGCAGCGATATGCACACCGTCTGCCAAAGACTTTATTAGTTTACACAAACAAGAAAATCACCTACGTAGCTTTGCCGTTCATCTAGCTTCCAAGACTACGAGGTTGCTATGTTTGTTTCGCTTTGTTCGTCACAAACTTCTTGACCCACTGTCCTGTCTTATATAGATAGGCTTCTGGGTGTGGTCCAGTGACTCACTGATCCTGTGACTCCAATCAGTGACTCAGGTCTATTTCCTCATACGCCGCAGCTGCAGTAATCTTTTCTCTCGCCTTCTTTGGCGTGCGTCCAGGAATGACGTCTCTCCCTCACTCTCATCTGAGACACCTGTTTCCCCACTACTTGGCTCTCTTTCAGCTGGCACCTGAGACGGTGCCAGGGGGGGGGGCTGGGAGATCTGGCTGGCTCCTCTTCCTCCTGCTCAGAGCTTCCTTCCTCCAATGGGATAGGCTCAGAGGACGGGGCCACAACAGTCTGCTGCACAAGACACTGCAAGAGCAGCGAGCAGGCCATGGAGATGGCGAGAGCAGTGGTGTCAACTGCAGCTGAACCAATTTCTCGGGGAAGAAAGTCGTGTGTCTCCCTGAGCAACTGAGGTGTGCGTTTCACCAACAAGGGCAAGTACAGAGCTACTTTGTTCCCGCTCTGGGATATAGAGCGAGTCTCCATCCACCGCTGTGGCCCTTATCTTCTCGGGGGGAGGGCAAGGGGCAGGGCCAACATGGGATTACCTGACAGCAGAGGGACCACAGAGCCACATGCTCTGGAACTGCACATTGCCAATACCCACCCAAAACCTTCCTGTTTCCATTTCATTTGGCAAGAGAATTGAGCTTGACACTGCTATTGAAACTATAGAACCTAGATACTTCAAATACTGCAAATACTGAGTGAGCTGCTGCTGGTGATGGTTGACATCCTTCCCACATCTGTCCTTCCTCTTCCTCATGTTCTTGAATTTCTTTCTTAGCTCCTGCATCTGTTCTTGTTTGATTAAAAGGAGAAATAGGAGGAAGAGGGAAATGTAGAAAATGAGTAAGATTAAATAATATGGATTAGTTATGGCCAACTTTTTA
The DNA here is from genome assembly GCA_038048745.1 of Coluber constrictor foxii. Taxonomy (NCBI): domain Eukaryota; kingdom Metazoa; phylum Chordata; class Lepidosauria; order Squamata; family Colubridae; genus Coluber; species Coluber constrictor. The sequence goes on from CM075961.1 coordinate 83,215,088, forward strand.
ACTGAGATGATGGTTGTCCTCTAAATGTGTGCATTATGTATATTTCCTAGCTAACCAATTTTTCAGCTCAAAACAAGATTTTGTATGTTCATAGAAAGAGAAAGCAGTGATGTTCTCTGTTGCTCAGAGAAGCACGTCTATATGCTATTGTACCTTTTCCCTCACGGAAATAAAACAGAGGTTTGCATATCTGCATTCCCCATAATGGTTCACCTTTCCCTCTATAGACATAAAACTGTGGCTGCTCCTTCTCCTCACTGCATTCCTGAGAGTAGAAGTAGCAGAATTAATAACTGCATCCAAGTCAATCAGAAGAAACCACTTCTCATTCTTAATATTGTGTGGGAAACAGTGCTTATCCGTGACGTCTGTGAGATCGCTATAAGGACTGTCCAGCTATACTTCTGTGCTTGGTAACTCTTCTACTTCTCAATTAATAGGTGAATGGGACTATCTCCCCTTTTCTACTTATTGGTACTGTAAGGCAGCATGCCAGAGTATACAGCAATCCATACTCCTCAAACGTCTTTATGATTCTACTATAATATTCTCTATACAATCTAGTCTCAGTGCTTCGTGACTGTAACAAAGTCACGTTGTGAGATTTTCCTGTCATCTTGACTTATTTCTTATCTTTTGATGTTCTTCTCTAGAAGTAGAAACTGACCACAAGTTATTGTTCTTTTTAAGAAGGTACAGCCAAAAACTGAAGAACTTTACCCTCAAAAAGGAATTCTTTTCAATCCTACTTTTTCACTAGAAAAATTCTCCTTCCAGTTGACTTCATCATTCTGGTGACAAAAAATATATTAGTTATGCTAATGGGAAGCAGTCTGTTTCTATCTCTAAGATGTAATTTCATTAATTGCACCAAGTATGAGGAATAAGCAGTCTCCAAAAAAGTAGAGAAGGAAATTAGGGAGTCAGCCATATTGGACTTAATTCTCATTGAAGAGATGAAATGTTAGAAGGTATTAAAGTTACAGGAATCTTGGGAGAGAGTGATCATGCAATATTGGAATTCAGTATTATGCAAGCACAAACAATAGAACAAAGTCAAACTAGAGTCTTGGACTTTAAGAGAGCTGATTTCAATAAACCTAGAAACAGCTTGGGAAAGATTCTATGGGTGAGAATCCTCAAGGGAAAAACAATCCAAGAAGCTTGGGAAATTTGGAAAAATGAGATTATAAAAGCCCAGTCTAACATAATTCCAATGAAGAAGAAACAAAACAGCTCTCAAAAGAAACCAGCATGGCTGCAGAAAGAACTTTCAAATAAATTGAAAGACAAAAAAGGACAAGTATAAAAAGTGGAAAGAGGGGCACACAACTAAGATAAAATATCAGTAAATAGTCTGGAGCCTGCCAAGATGTCAGGAAAATCAGAAAAGCTAAGGCTTAAAATGAACTAAGTTCATTAAATAAACTCTTGTGACAAAAGTAAAAAATAACAAAGCTTTGCTAGCTGAGGAATTCTAAGAGTTGAAGTCCACAAGTCTTAAAATTGCCAAAGCTGGAGACCCCTGCCCTAGACCACTTTAGGAGCAAAGTGGTGGGTTTTGCTGGCATTTCAGGAGGAAGGGAAGGGAGGGAGGGGGTGAGGGAGAGAGAGGGAAAGAGAGAGAGAGATAAAGAAAGAGAAAGAAAGAAAAAGAAAGGAAAAAGAAAAAGAAAGGAAAGGAGAGACAAAGAAAGAAAGAGACAAAGAAAGAGAAAGGAAGGGAGAGAGAAAAGAAAGAGAAAGAGAAAGAAGGGAAGAGGAAGGGAGAGAGAGAGGAAAGAAAGAAAGAAAGAGGAAGGGAGAGAGAGAAAAGAGAGAAAAAGAGAAAGAAACAGAAAGAAAAAGAAAGAAGAGAAAGAAAAAGGAAGGAAGGGTGAGCGAGAGAGAGAGAAAAAGAGAGAGAAAGAAGAGGAAGGACCAAAAATCCTGGCACTAGATGTGGCTTCAGAAGACATTTTGAAACAGGACAGCAATCTAGGGCTGGAAGGGACCTTGGAGGCCATCTAGTCCAACCCCCCCACTCCAGCAAAAAACCGTACATCATCTGGATTATTTTGGTGCCTCTAACAGAGAGGAAAATTGCCAGAAAGGAGAGTGAGTTTACTAGGACAAGGCTGCCATGCAGAGGAAGGCAGAGATAGTCTTTGATTTATGTCCACAACTGAGCCCAAACTTTTGGTTTCTAAGCAAAAGCTTAGTTGTTAAGTGAGTTTCACATTTTACTCAATCCATGACCTTTCTTGGCTTTAACAGTCACGTGCAAGCTAGAGAAGATCATATGAAGGTGAGAGAGAGAGAGAGAGAGAGAGAGAGAGAAAGAGAGAGAGAGAGAGAGATGTAATATGTATGTACACATATGGCATATATACATAGGATTAAATAGTGTATTTTGGATGTTCAGTAGTAGTTAATAAATAGACAGGGAAATTGTATCTTGTTGAGGCCTTTGAGGCTAGGAGATACCAGGCACCCTAACCCTAACCCTAACCCTTGATGTGAGTGATGTCAAGTTGGCAACGCCCAACAAGTCACATGACCAAGCCAAGCCACCAAGTCACATGACCACCAAGCCACGCCCACCAAAATAGCCACGCCCACAGAACCAGTAGTAAAAAAAATTGAAACCCCCCACTGGGCCCATCCCCCTAGGCACGTGCCCAAGAGGCAGCGAGAGCACATGGGGCCTGGCATCCCTCGGGACCATCTTGCCCCACTGGCTGACTGCATTCTGAGTGCTTCACTTTCATCCAGGATGCCAACGCTCACTGCCTCCTATGCGGATGCACAGGGGATGGGGCCAAGGCAGTGGAGTGATTTCTCGCTGACTCCGAGGCAGCTGTGTGGGTCAGATCTAAGGCTGACTGCATTCAGGATTGGATGGCTGGCATGAGTGCCTGATCGGATTGGGCCAGGCTGAGGTGATGCAGGCTGGTCCTTCGCTGTTCCAGGACGGCCCCACAGGCCAGGGGGTGAGTTTGGCAGTGCTGCTGGTGGTTGTGCTACCAGCGGCTGTGGCTTTCCCATGCGGGGGCTGGGGCGGTCCCAGTGAAAGGGGAACATCACGGGCTGTGAGGCCAGGCTCAGAAAGGGACGAGGGGAGGGGGAAGATACTGGCAGTGCTTCCCTTTTACTGGAACAGACCCTGCCCCCGTTGGAAAGCTCGTGCCCAGAGCCTGCCCTAGACGCCCGTCCTTTGAATCCACTAGGCAGGAGTTACACTGGCAAAGCTGGTCTGGTTTCCCGATCTGTGGGCGGAGAAAAGCCTGCCAGAGCCCTGCCCCACGCCCTGCACTCTGAGGCGGTGCAAGCAGATTGAAGCTCCGAGGCAAGTTTTTTTCCCTCTAGGCATCAGCTGGGACTCAGGAGGCAGCAATAGATTGGGGGTGGGGCCAAATTAAAGGTAAGAACGTGGGGGGTGGGGTGGGGGGCGGGGTTGTGGGGGGGGCATTATCAGTTCTGTGACATCATATTGTCACTGCTACCGGCTCGGGAGAATAAGCTGAACCGGGAGGAACCCACCACTGTTCCTTGTCTTGTGGTCATTAAATTACCACAAACACTTAATCCTTCTGCAACCATTTTACTGAATTTTCCTGTTCCTTCCTATACCATCTTGTTTTACTGTCAGTCACTTTATCAAACAAGCTATTTGTTATAAATCATTTATTATTCTTTCTTTTTATATGTCACCATAGGATATTTCAGGAAAAAGGTAAAATAAAAGCACTCAGCACCTGAACAAATTCATATTTTTTGCAGTAACACAGAAGCAGTTTACCCATGTAATGTTTTCAACTACTAGCCTTCAACTGTAGGATTTCCTGTAATCTCCAGTACAAGTATTAGTTATGTCCTATCTATTTAGCTTTTTTAGAGATCAGCCAGGGCTGTCTGTGGGCTACTGCCTCCATTTAGGGAAACCATTTTATTTTCAGTTTCAATTTTTCAGTTTCTCAGTGAAAAAATCCCTATGTGGTTTCAACATGATCTCTTCCTCTCACCATCAATAGATGTTCCCCAATTTAGGGATATAAGAAGTGAATATAATATGTATTGTACAGTATTTCAAATATGAATGTAATGATTACTACTTGGAGTGTTAAGATATGTTTTAATAAATAGCTTTCATTATCTGAGAAAAGACATGCCAGTTTCTTAGTTCATAGAAAGCCAGTATAAAAGAAAAAGAGGAATATTCTTATGGTTTGTTTACCAGGAAGCTTGATTACATTGCATTATTGTTTATTTATTTAGTGTTACTTTATGTATTATTAGGCACCACTTCTTAAACAAATTAAGATGGGTGACCATATAAATTCCTTTTTAGAGCATCAAGATCATTTAGCAGTGGAGGACATTAACTAGAGATTACAAGTAGAATTTTGCAAAAATCTAGCATGAAAAATAGAATAATGTGGCTGAATTAGCTACATTAAATACCTACAAAAGTATTGAATAGTTATGTTTTTTAAAAAATAAATGCTGCTATTTAAAGTATTAGTATTTTAGAGTAATACTATTACTCTATTATAGTATTTTCTCTAAAGAACAAAAAGTTAAAATATCTCTGTTAATTTTTAGAAATTTCAGTTATTGTTCTTGGATAGATTTTAATGGGTAGATTTTAATATACAAATTCTCATTAGATAGGAATCTTAAAATTAGTCTTCTAGATAGTTCCTATGCAGGAGTTCAGATAATTGTAACACTCTGATTCATGTCAGCAGGGACATATAAATAATGAAAGCTAATAGACAATAGGTTTCAAAAGAGGTTCTTCAAAGTGTTGCTGCAGTGTTGATGAAGCAATTTTTAAAATCATTATAATAACCACAAATTTTTTTCAGACTCACATGGCTGCTTTAGAAATTGCTCCTGCATGTGTAGGCATATACTGTTGTTTTGCTTTTGTAACACATAGTGAAACAAAGCAACCATGTATGCATACAAATGCAATGACAAAAGGAAAAAGCCATTGCAAACCTGAAAAAAGACGCATTTTAATATTTAAAAAAATACTAAAAACATATGCTTGCATGCATTCTAGAGCACCTCTCTGAAGTATTTCCACAAGATTTTAGCTTTAAATTGGAACTCAGTAAGTACAGAATATGTTAAAAGTATCATGTGTGATATAGTAGAAAAATAGCATACACACATACACACAGAGGTTTGTGAGTGTGTTTAATCTTAAATCGAACTAATTTGCAATTCCACAAATAAACATCAGACAATGTAGTTTAGGAATTCATATTTTCATTGTAACTTTCTGTAATCAATTTTGTTCTTCGAAAATAACAGTCTTTCCAATTCAGGAATCATATGAAACCACTTCTATACCTTACTCTGTCAGAGTGTCCATAGTGTGACTATTTTGAGACAACCCAAGAGCAAAATACAGTAAACAGAGGTTTGTCTTCAAATAGTGGTTTATCTACAAAGAATATATACATACGCGTACTAGGCAAAGGTCAAACAATCAATCAGCAATTTACAGCACAGAAGCACACAGGGAGAGAGAGATATGCCTCAACGGGGCCTCTCTTATAATATAGACTCTTAAAGTGGTAACAGTCAAATAACCCTGCTGAGTCATTACTACCACTGCATCATCATTACAATATTATAGTATTACAGCATTATAGCAGCTGGTCAGCTATTAAATCATCATTACCCTGACAATCAATTAACCAGGGAACTTTCTTATTCATATAAATATAGCTTAGCTTGCTAGGCAGCACTTAATAATTATTCTGGATTGTTCATACAAGACAAAAAAATCTGACCACTTTCATTAATGGGTAAACTTCACTGGAGCATAATAGGAATGAAACATATTAGAGGATAGGCAATGTAGTAAGTTCCAATATATATTTGGATTCTACTTTCAGAATGATCTTTTATTTTACCTATCCTGTTGTCTAAATAGCTTTGTGGTTACTAATTTTGTATTAGTTATCAAAAGCCTGCCTACCTAACTGAAGTGTACCACAGCTTTAAAAAAAGTAATATTCAATATATGTACATATAATATATCTAGGTTATATGGGCTGATGTGAGATAAGGTGGGAAATCAAACTGGGAAGAAAAAATCAGAAGTTTGTATTGGGTCAATGCTAATTATAATAAACATTCTTCTAAGCAAAATGTGTAACCTCTCAGAAGCAATGTCAAGTGAATAAATTACAGCAACAAATAATTTGTATTAATCAAATTTTTGTAGGTTTTGAAATTTACTATTTAGATTAACATTACTATGGTAGTTTCAAGTCTTCTACCTTGAATGCAGACAATATTCAATTTTTGTCTAATGCAATGCAGACAATATTCAATTTTACCTATCTAAGGTTGAAAACCACCTCCTAGGTTAAAAAACAACTATTTTCTGGAAAGGAGATTTATTGCATTTTTTCTTACGTTTCATCCACCAAAGGTGATGATAAAATCATGATGACACAATGACTAAACAATTTGTGTCAACAACAGAATGATGCTTGGGTTTCCCATCCATACTATATTCCTGCTGCAATATCCAGCTTTCAACTTCCCTTAAATAAAACCTGATATACATACACAATTCAGAATACGGATTACATACTTGGCTAATATATATGAAGAGAAACTGAGGGTAATAATGATAAATGTAAAACTTGATAAGTACAAGGGCAAGAAGGGAGGGAAAGAATCTAAACTGGAAATTTAATTTGAAGGACATTGAATGTTTTAATGGTTTTTTTAATATATATATATATATTTACTTACCTTGAAGAGATTTCCCCAAGCCTTGGCCCAGCTTCCAACCATGCTTCTGTAGCAAACGGTGTCCAATATTATCCTGACAGACAGAAGAGAGAAACAAACCAAAAATATTCCAGTAATATATTCTTCTTTTACAATGACATTGCAACACATGGCGAACAAGGTAATTTTCTACATGTATGCATGCAAAATAAATGAAATAAGAACTACTTAAGGGCAACAATTGCCCAATAAAAGGGAAAAGATATTTACATAAGAACAAAACAAAAAAACTAGAACACCTGCTAGTAAGATTTTTCCACAGGAACAGAGTTCAGGAAGGATCATCATACTTTCTGATGGTGTGCTGGGCAACTTTTGTGCATAATAGGAAAAAAAAGCAATGGGGAAAAATAAAGAAATTGACATTTAAAAAGCATTAAATCAATCTAGTTATACAATCATATCCATCACCTAAAAAGCGCCACTTGATTTTTGTAAAAACAAATAAACAAACTAACTAACAATGTGTTTAGTTTATTTTTTACTTGTTTGTGTCAGACTTTGAAGAGATCACGTTAAGTTGTTAAGTGTCAGACTTGCCCCACCACTAGAAACCAAAACACAATCAGAGCAAAATCCATGTTAGATTTGATTGTTTTTTTTTACAAATAAAAAAATACATACATACAAATATCTATATATGTAGTATATATATATATATATATATAAATATATATATGCACACACATATATATGCATATATATAGATATATATACATATATACAAGCACACACACACACACATATATATATACACACACATATATATGAAAATTAAAACATGCAGCCATTATTAAACTGAAAAAGTATAGCAAAGTTAGTAAAAATACAAAAGTTCAAATTTAAAATATTAACAAATTAAAAATAATCAAAGTATATATAAATAAAATGAGCTCAAGCGTCGACTGGATGATGCATTACACATGTAAACTAACAGAAATACTAATATGTTAGGATGAACAGGCCTAGCAACAGGTTAAAACAGCAAGGAACCATTAGTGCTTGTAGGGACAAAACACAACAAGCATAATGTCTCATCTTTTAAAAAGAAAATCAAAATGGGCTAAAATTAATAAAAAGTAAATGTAGCAATTCAATGTTAGCTTTTAACATCAAGAAAAAGTAAGAAACTAACATATACCGTTTCCCCCAAAATAATGATAATAAGCCCAATTGAGCTTTGGAGCACATGGCAATAAGGCCAAGCGCTTATTTCAGGATTAAAAAATAAATAAATATAAGAGAGGGTCATATTTTCAGGGAAACATGGTACATAGCTAGGATAAAATTAATTTCAAGAAAAACACTGGATTCCCATGTCCGTGTAATATTAACAGGAAGGAGAAAGATTATAGGGAACCATATATGATAATTAGTCCTTTCCCTTGATGAATCTCCCTTAAACGCTCTCCCTAAATTTATTTTCTTCACTTGGAATATAAACTGAAGAAATTAAATATAAATTAACTCCCCCTTTTCTTAACACTCTTATCATGTATTTTCTTCCAGAAGCTTTCCCTTATTTCAGCAATGGATCTGATTTTAATGCTATTAGACAGAAGAGCTTTTAAAAAAGCCACAGCTCTGTCAATCTACTTCTTTTACCTGAATTCAATTATTTCAATTAAATATTCTGTTTCACTTATTTCAGGGATGAACTCTAATTTAAATCCAGCCTTTCAGGCAGCCTCTTTATCTGTTGATCTATAACAGTGATGGCTAACTTTTTTGCCAACACGTGCCAGGAGAGGGGGCGGGGGGGTAGGGATGATGGCCTGGTAGGCCCGTTTTTCTTTCTTACCTGGTTCCAGATCCTCTCTATTTATCTGGGCAAAAAAGGGCAAAAATAGCCTTTCCCACTCCTTCGGAGGCCCTCCAAAGGCCTATTTCCCAACTCCCGGTGGGACAGGAAGTGACATTTTTTGCTGTCCTCAGTCTCTAGGAGCCTCTCTAGGAGCTTCTCTAGGAGTCTCTGGAGGCTGGGGACAGCAAAAAACGTCACTTCCTGTTCTACCGGGAATTGGAAAATCGGGCCTTTCAGGCCTCTGAGGGAATGGGAAAGGCTGTTTTCGCCCTTCCCAGATAAATAGAGGGGATCTGGAACCAGGTAAGAAAGAAAAACTGGCCTTCCCCACCCCCCAGGCCCTCCAGAGACAGGAAACAGTCTGTTTCCCTATTTCTGGTGGTTCCAGAAAGTCCAAAAATCAGCTGGCCAGTGCGCGCATGTGCCCCAGAGCTGAGCTGGCGTGCCCACTAATATGGCTCTGTGTGCCACCTGTGGCACGCGTGTCATAGGTTCACCATCACAGATCTATAACTTCTATCACTCACTAGGCCAGACATGAACAATGTGAGACTCTTATTATTAAGATGTATATCATGAAAATTATTATCACTTTAATTGTATGTAAGAATATCCCTGAAATTTGGCCATCATATAATGATAATGCACTTTTAATGCAGATATAAGATCCCCAGGCTCTCAGATGATAAAGCAAGTGAAGTCTCATTTTCTTAAAAGCTCAAACAAATCTACCAGACACAGTATAAAACAGCCAACTGGATAAAAACCCTTCCTTTTTTCCCCCCAGGTTACCTATCTCCCCCTCCCCCACCTTCACTGACATTTATGGTTCTTTTGCTCTGTTGTCCATGCTTAGTGCTTGCTTTATTGATTTCTAGTGGCTGAATTAGATTGAGAGATTGTCTCTTTGGCTAATACTTTCAGTTTAAAACTTTCCTAAATCTTTTTAAATACTGACTTTTCTAAATATAAAAAAATGCAGCCATTTTGGATAGTTATTAACTGAATAGTGTTAGTATCAGGCTAATAAGAAGTTCTGACAAAAAGAACTGTGTTGTACTTCCATTCCTGCAAAAGGAAACAAATATTGCTCAGATGAGACATTGTGCTAAACATGTTGTGTGATGAATGCACTAAAAAGTAACAGACAAATGAAGCCATTATGCTATTTCCAAAAGCAGTGCAGGTGGAGTGAAAGCATTTCCATACGAACCTGGCTTTAAAAACTGGGCTGTCAAAAGAACAGTTAAATGTAACACAAAGTAAGAAACTGTCCAACCAACTAGTGGTAATTTAATGTGTTTGTCTTGTTTTTATTCACTGCTTGCGAATAATATTTTTTTAAAAAAAGGAACGCATAAAATAAACACAAGACTAGCTGGGAGTTTTAACAGCATTGTGACTGACATTGTGAAAGAGGAGGAGCAGGGAGAGAAACAAACATTAAAACTGAACATAGGGAAAGAGAATAAAACTGAGGATGGTTGTACACATTAGCACCACACTTGCCAAGCCACTCAAGAGATTCTGTATGCTTCAACATATAAGTTGAATATTCTAGTCTATTAAACTCCTATGACTTATGGAGATGTGTAAATTTTCAGATTTCACATTATTCTTCTGTGGATAAAACAGGCACACGAATCAAAATATTTCTTTAAAAAAAGTAATAGGTAAGGATATCTTCAGCAATTAACTGTCTCCCATTAAATTCTGTTAAACATTTGAGGGATTAGAGAGATATAAAGGCTTATGAATACAAAGTTCAATTAAATTAGCTCAAAAAGATTTTTGCTTAATACAATAAAATAATATCACCTCCTGAGTGGCTCCAAAAGGTATGCTGACTGTGCATCAAAGAATTTAAAAGCAGGAACAGCTAGGTGCTATAAAGGGTGCTTCCATGCAAAATAGGAGGGGGAAAAAGAATGAAAGCCCCAAATTTAGAGCTTACTGCATGACACAATGAAAGCAAGAGAGAAAAAGCCCAAGAGTAGTGCTACATCATTCAGCATCTGCAGAAAGCACAATATTTAGAGTGCTTGGCAATATACAGGCAGCTGCTAAGTATCAAATTGGCAGCCCTATGCAGATACCATTTTGGATCCAGGGGAGTCCACAGATCAGTATAGATGTGCAAGGGGACAAAAACTAAATCCCCAACATTACTACAATATTGTTCTTTTTGCATTCCACAAGAGGGCTGAAAAAATAATTTTGACCATCTTGCCTACAATATTTGATGGTCATAAACACCAATAATATATGACAAGGGAAAGCAAGAAAGAGAAAATATGAAGCTAAACTGTCTATCTCAACGAAATGTTAAAATAGCCCTGCTAATATAAAGTACAATTGATATAGATAAAAAAAGAGGGGGGGGGAACTGGGTTGTTTGTTAAGTATTTGCTTAAATTGCTGCCCTTTCTCAATATAAATAGTTAAAACTGGAATCATTACAAGATAAGACCTAAACTGTGGGTGAATCTATTATCTAGTCAGGTTCTGCATAACTCCTAGTTTTAACAGGGAAAGGTATAAAACCTTTTCCCCATATGTGGGTTCCTCTTTTCATTTCTTTCTCAAAAGAACTGAAATTGGCAGAGTCTGATGTATCAGACAAAAATTCAGGTTCAGTCCTACCCCTAAGTCTAGTTAAAGGACGATTTTACAGGGAAATTAGTGTGCCACAAAGTATAATGCTTCGTTCTTAAACAGCTTTCAAAGGTTACTTTTGAGACAAAAGTAGATGCTAGAACTACACGGTTGTGTAATAAATAATCTTAATATTGCTTCTGTCGCTCAGAATAAGACAAAGATTGGAACATCTCTTTTCCTATTTCCTGAATATTTTCTCTTAGGATGCGTTTTAAAAATTGATTATTACAAATATAGATAGTGCTATCTATATTTGTAATAATCAATTTTTAAAATGCATCCTAAGAGTTATACCCCTCTGCATCAATTGACCAGAAGAATGGACACAACTGACTGTTCAGTTTTTCTTTGTCTCACACAGCTACCAATATTCTTTTAAACCTTCAGTTCTGGGAAATACGAGGAATATATTTGCTGTTCACAGGGATAGATGGTAAACTAGTGTCCATATGGGCTGAATATTATTATAACTATTACCAGAATAACACCACTAGATTAAACCCTGTCACAATTGACACTATAAAATAAAATAGGTTACCAAAAATAAGAAAAAATGTGAAGATAAGCCTAATTCTATAAAGCCAGGTTCTAAAAAATGTCCCAACTTGGAGGGATTCATTTCATCCTTGAAATAACTGCAATTTTTTGGTTAAAGGATTGATAATCTGAAATCTCTTTACATCTGTGGATTCAGTTACTGACCTAATTTCTTTTTTCAATGTTAAGTAATAAATTCTCTAAATAATATAGTGCCACAAAGGAGATGGACCTAAAACATAAGCTTACTTGTGTCTATAGCAAAGAAATGCACAGTAGATTTCCTATTTTTATTACCAAATTATGAATGCTAATTTCAGCTGCATCGTTCTTAATCAATGCAGCGATCTGCAGACTCCCAAACCAATCTGTTACAGCTACCATCCAGTTCTGTTCTGTAGCAATACAAATCAGGATCACCTCAAACGATAATGCTGCAGAGCCACATATAAATTTAACTGTGTTCCCAAGCAAAGCCATTCCCCAATTTTTTCTAAAATTATTTGTAATCTCCCTTGGACTTTGCTGCCAGATCCAAATAGTCTCAATAGTTTATAGCAAGTTAACCCTTATACTATAGAAGATTTTTACCTACTATTGTTCTGTGCTATGTAAAACTATTTTTAGTTCCAGCTGAAAAAAGGGATTTTATTTACTAGGAAAATGTTTTCAACACAAGTAAACATTAGAAGCACATGAACTCAATATGTGGTGCAGCATAATGTTCAGTATTTTCATTACTAGACAAAAGAAAGGGGGGGGGGGGACACACAAGAGTTGACAAAAAACAAAAGTCATTCACTTAGAACCAACCCCTAGTTGGTTCCTCTTGCTTCCTGCAAGAACCATCTCTCTCTATGAGCTGGCTCTGACATTCGCTTTCAAAAACAGTCAAGAGCTGAAAAAATAAAGGCAGCCATTGAAATTGTCATTCACATGACATTCTTCTAAACGATGATTTAAATTATGGTGAACCTGAAAAGTATTTTTCTCCTGTTAATGATTAAACAATCTTAATTACCTTGTTAATATCTAAAAGTCAATAGTTTTGGTCTTTTCAGTTCTTAACTCTATCCTCATATATTTAATTCCTCTCTGAAATTTTCTAAAATATTTCTATAAAGGAAGAATTCAAAATATCCCATTAAGCCATAACTTTTGCTTACAAGACACAGTGGGCTTTATTTGTATCAGAATAAAGCAAACTTTCTGCTTTAGAACAATGTATTAGTATAGCTAAAAAGTCTCCCCCCCCCAAAAAAAAATGGTGTAACAAAAATTACCTACTTTAATAATCAAAAGACGTTTTGATTGAGATCATACCAGCTTTAAGTTTCTAAACATCAGAGACATACTGAATTCCAAAAATCTAATTCAAATTTTCTACAATAAATGTGAATAATCTATTTTTGATATAGATTGTGATGACTGAAAGTAGGTTGACTCAAATCTGAGTTCTATAAATTAATATTTAGTTTCCATTAAAATCAATGGAGTTTAAACAGTAGTAAATTTGTCCAATTTCAAAATTTAAATAACTTATTTTGGATTCAAACAATACAAAAAGCAAAAATTAATAATTTGCATAAAGTTAAGAAAAAATATACCATGGAACACTTTAGCAGTACATATAGATTCTAAAATCTCTAGTCCTGAGAAAGAGTGTGAACTCAAAGCATGTTTTTAGACTTCTGGGAAGGCTGGTTTTTAAGGTTATGGATTTAATTCATTATGCAGATCTGTGGATCAGAATCAAACATTTGGGCACCTATGATCCTTTTAAAATTGCAATGTATCTTGATGCACTGATGTACTGCAATGAAATAGCACTGGGCTTTCCTATTACATTTCCTTTAGGGTGGTCAGCAATATGTATATTGTGAGCATTATGATTATGGATCACAGGGGCATTTACCTTGTAATAACATCTCCAATATGCCATATAATATTGCTCCAACACTAACTATTTCATGACATTTAAGAGGGAAAGTGGCTTTGCATTTCAATTGATATGTGTGCTTATGCATGCAAACAAAGCTGAATTATTCAACAGAATCAAATGCAGCTGCATTACCACCATCCTTCCCACCCTCTCTGCAGCATTATTTCATGTGTCACCAATGACTATCATGCCTAATTCTAGCATCATGCCAGCACAATGAATAGATACTGAATGCAGTGTTTGTTGGACAGAACAGAAGAAATAAGAAATAGGAAGGGGGGCGGAGAAGGGGGAAGGAAGAAAGGAAACCCTAGAAAAGAAATTAAAAATGCAGACCGTGCAAATACAAACCAGGTCATGGCTGCTTAGCTAATTTGGACCAACTGCTGTGAAAGAAAAAATGTCGAACACCCCAAGTTGTGTAAATTTCTGTGAACATCTCAACACGCACACAAATACACACACACAAACATCAATCTATTAAACAGGAAAGCAGGTATATATATTTAATCTGTGTATATATTTTAAACTGTGTATGCATAGATATATATATAGATTAAAAATATATAGAATATATGGCTTCTTAATACTGTAGATTTTTAAGCATTCGTGAATGCAATAAAATTTAGAATAAGAGTTAGTAGCCTTTAGATAAAATTTTAATTGAGTTGCCTTAACTTCTTCATAGCTGAGGGCTATATGCATTAATGTCCAAAGAAAGTATGACCAAAGAGGCTACAATGGGACATGGTAGAAATTGACTTAAGTATAGGGTAAAGAATAAATACTGTGGTTTGAAAAATAATTAACCAGAAAAGTTGAGGAAAGCAACCACTGCTAATAACGATGGCTATGTTACTCTGCTACTCAAATATAGGCAGTCTTTGACTTATGATCACAGTTAAGCCCAAAATATCTGTTGTTAAGCGACACAGCTATTTAGTGAATTTTGCCCCATTTTATGACCTTTCTTGCCACAGCTGTTAAGTGAATCACTGCAGTTAAGTTAGTAACACAGTTGTTAAGTGAATCTGGCTTCTCCATTGACTTTCCTTGTCAGAAAGTTACAAAAGATGATCAAGTGATCCTGGGACCCTCATAAATATGAAACGGTTGCCAAGTGTCTGAATTTTGAACATGGGAATGCTGCAATGGTGAAAAATGGTCATGTCACTTTTTTCAGTAGTGTTGTAACTTCATAAAGTCACTAAATGAATTGTTGTAAGTTGAGGACTATCCGTACTAGACTCAGACAAAGGTCCATGTGGCCTTGTTCTCTTCCCTACAGTTTTATATAATCTACCTTTGAAATAATAAAAAAAATTGAGGAAAAATAGTAGTATTCTTAGGGCTCCATGGATTCCAAGACTCCTAAAAAAGATTCCAGGATCTCATAATAAAGTAAGCCTTTATTATTTACTTCTAAGTTCTTTATTATACGATTGCCTTACAAATTATGCCAGAACTGATCAGGCCATGTGCCTACCCATTGTGCAAAATTCCAAGGACAATTACAATTTGCCACGAGAGGGAGGAAGGTAATACAGGTGGTTCTTGATCAACAATTATACTAGCAATTGTTTGAACTTATCACAGCACTGAACAAGTAGTGGTTATAACCAGTCCTCTTATTTATAGCCATTGGAGCTTTGTCATCATCATCATCATGTCCTTGTCAACTTCTGACAAGCAAAGTCAATAGGAAGTTATCAGGAAGTCACTTGTCACAGTGACATGAGGTCATCATTTCCAGGATTTCCAGAACAGACATGGTCATATAACTTTTTAAAATTTACAATCATGTTGCTTAACATCAGTTTCCTGGCCCAATTAGCATTATTAAGCAAGTGCTAACTGTAAGCAGGAGATTGGCAAATGCAAATCTGTTCTGAGACTAACAAGTGATGACAAGATTAGGGTGCTGGGAACTCCTAAGATACAAGATACTGTTCATCCAAAAAACTAGAGATAGACAAGAACAAAATGGTTAATGGATTGGATATTCTTTATTCCAGTTCTGAAAATATTGGGAGGGGGGAAGTTACTTTGTTTTTATTTTTAGAGCCTCATCCAAATCCTTTAAACTACTGAATTTCAAATAGATATTTAGATAGTAGAAACTATAACTATTTTATTTCAGAAGAAGAAAGCAATACAGAAGTATGATATGTGGCAAAAATTCAAAAATGAAAGATGCATAAAAGAAAAAACAAGTGGAGAAGCAAACAAGGCAGAGACTTCATTCTTCCTTGTCTATAGCTTTTCTTTACCAAATTCATAACAGAAGACCTTTTAAAATATAAAAAAACTATGACCATATTATTATTTTGTGATTGTCACTTATTTATGCTAATGTTGCTGTTTTTATTCTGTATTCTTCTTCCCTGGGCTAAACTAAATGTATAAGACTTCTCAAAATTCATTAATCTGGAAATTAAAATAGTTATTTTGTTACGTTAGATTTTTGATGTATTAATGTGATTTAAACACTTTTCAAAAGAACAACACTTAATGATCTATCTTATTTTAACATTAATATAAGATTGGCAAATATACTAGTATCTATCTCTTCTAATAACAACGTGACTGCATTTAAGACAAAGAATATGTGAGCACTACCTAGCTTTGCCAGGGCCTTGAAAATGAAAAATTAGGTCTTACCGATTCTATAGGCTTGTCTAATGACGCCTGCTCAATCTCCAGGTGGCCTTCTTCATACTGATCAAAGTGATTACCCTGCAAGAGAAGAATCACATATTAGTCCCTCATTGTTATATAAACTGTGCTTGAGTTACTCTTAAAATGCTTACTAACAATTACTATCTATAGTTTCTCAGCCTACTTCATTTTTAATTATATTATAAGCTCTGTATCAGCTCAGTACTATCAGTTTACTATGTCTTAAAAGACAGAAAATTCTAATCTGTTTTCCAGTATCCACATAATGCAACAACTGCATGGCATATTTTACTAGACTTTAAATATCTTGAGATTACTTACTGACACACCAAGTCACTCAAGCGTAGCTGTTGCTCCACAGAGCAACAGTTAATTGAACATTAGATGAAGATGCATCACATTTCAAAGAAATTCAGTTCTTATATTTTTCTGCAAATCTCATATAAAGTAAGTACATTAAGCAGTTATTTAAATAAATTTGATAAATATCACAATAACAGTACGGCCATAACCATCTATGCTGCCACAAATAAATTTCCACAAAAGGCAAATATAGCTTAGAATAGTAATTTTAGAATTTTTCCAAGTATCTTTATTTTTTCCCCATTTTTCCAATTTACATAACAATAAATATTTTTAACAGCACTGTGTCATTTTCCAAGTATCTTTAACCTCAAATATTTTTTATTTTGAGTTTATTTTATAAATATTCACAAATTTGAAAATTCTGAAGAATTAAAATCCACAATTTTTGTTTCCATTTCTCTATAGTAATAAACTCTTGCTGGCCAAAAACAGAAGCCAGGATAACTACTTTTATTTTATATTCATGTACACCCTGAGATTTTCAGCTGCTTTTTTTCTTCTGAGATTACATTTTTATTGTTGTCCTGGGTCTACTAAAATTAGCACCTCCTTGAGAATTATTGCAAAATATCAACTGTACTTATTAGTAATATTTGCGGGACTGAGATTGCTAAAAAATTGCCCAAATGCAGGCTTTCTCTATAGAGAACACACTGTCTTTGCTTTGGGTACAAGCTAGGGATGTTCTATCTGAATGTTCAGATGGAATTCTGATTCATTGCATCTATAGTTAGCTAACTGGGGGTTCTTTCAATCAAAATCTTGCTGTAACAGTTGACCTTTAAAATCCTAAATGGCTTATATTCTGACAATCTTAGAGACAAGATTCTCCTGCTATGAACCTGCCCAATTAACTAGATCAGATCCTAATGCTTCCACCCCATCCCCCACCAGCAGTCCTCTATCTAAGGTGTTAACCTGATCAGCTTCAGACAATGGAATACATTCTTTAAGGAAGTACATTTGGTTTTCCATTCATCCAGTATATTGTAAACTGTCAAATCCCCACATACTTCATTAAGATTTACAGAAAATACTATATTTTCTGTTCCTCTTGATTTTAATTATCTTGGTATTATTTTTAAATATTATAATTTGTATTTTTAATAGTTGTAATGTAAATAAAATATGGAGATAATCTCAAAGAAGGAATGCAATTAATATTAAATAAACAACAGTACACTATTGGGAAAGGCAAAGGGGTAAGAAACTCAAAATAATCCCACCCTGCTTGTTTGGTATAAGAGGGGGCAAAGATTTACTCTGGCAGGCTTTCAATTTTCTACTATTAAATATCCCATGCTTTGTTGGCTTATCGTATCAGAAGTATTTCCTTACCTAAACAAGAGGAACATAGCAATCAAGGGCAGGCAAGAAACTAATGGAATCAGAAATGATGTCTGACTTCCTGCTGTTTCCTTGCAAAAATCTGGTGGGCAGCATTAGGAACTGAACCTACCCTTTCTAAGTAGGGTAAGAGGCTGCTGCTGGGTAGAGGAGGGAATGAGTGATTGCAAAACAAGGAAATTATTTCAAAAACCTGTTTATAGGAACAGCCAATAGCACTGAAGTATTATTTCCCCAAATTTTATTCCCTCAGATCTGAATTTTAGACACATTTTGTAAGTTAGCTCACTTAAGGTACAAAACTTGGGTTCAAAAATTGTTGCCCTTAGATGCACCATTTCACCCAGAAAAGTGTTGGCCTTCCAGAAGACCCTTAAAACATGGGTTTGTCAACTAGCTTGGGAATCATGTAGTAGATGGAACAATGAGAATTTTACCGTTATATATTTAAGTATTAGAGTCCAGTACCTGCCCTACACAAAAGACAATCAGATTCATTGAGTAAAAATCAGGAAGATGGATCTATATAATTAGTGAATAATTACATCATTTGTTTTGGAAAAAAACTTGTCTTCCATTATTACATATTAATTGTTCTGTTTAAGTTCTGTATCAATTTAATCATGTGACCTTTAATTTAGTCTACATCATATTTCAGCAACAATATGTGTATACTCTAGATCAGGCATCCTCAAACTATGGCCCTCAGGCTGGATATGGCCCGCCAACACAATGAATCTGGTCTGCACAGTGGTGGGATTCATCCCCACTCCCTGCCCCGCCACTCCCATCCACTCCTCGCATGGCTGGCTTTTCTTGGCTGACGGGGGCCTGGGGAAGAGGTACCTCACCTGCTGCAGCTGCCAGAGGGCGTGGAGGATGGCCAGGGATGCAAGGTCCCTATCTGGCAGCAGGGACTCCGCATCCGGCCCTCCAAGAAACAGGCATGGTGGCAGCAGCATTTGCATTGTCAGCAGGCAGAGGTGTGGGGGTGGGTGAGGCATGTGATGCGGATCATGTGCCTGCTTGTCCCATGTGGCTGGGACAAGGCACGTGGTTGCCCAATGCATCCAGTCTGTGGGACTGCAATCCTCTCCCCTGTGCCTCTGCCTCTGGCTACTGCTCCCACTGCAGGTGAAGACAAGGTGAAGAGGGTGTGGGCCACCTGCTGCCTACTCCCTCTCAGCTCTTTTGGCTTGCAGTTGAAGATCAGGTCACTGCTGATCATCTCCTTGGCCCTCTAGCAGGTCTTGCCCTTGGCCTGCGCGTGAAACATGTTTCACTCGCGCACCTGACTGTAGCGGTTGCGCAGGTCCATTAAGTCAGTGCCATCACCAAAGACAAAGCGGCCAGCTGGAAAGGCTGATTAGAAGTGGTAAAAACATGCCGATTTCCAGCAGGCAAAAGGTGGCCACTGCGAGTGGGAAAAGCTCGATCCCCATCGGTGCTATGGCCACCCAAGCCCAATCAGAATTGCATTCCTCCCCCCTCTCTGCTGGGCCTGGGAAGCCAGGGCTCCAATAGGGATCTGGTTTCCCCAGTCATGGTGACCAAAGCCTAATGGACCTGCGCAAGCTACTGACGGCCTTGGTGGTGCACAAGGGGAACACGCCTTTCTAACTGGCTCTTCATCTCCTTTGGGCTGCGTGGGTCTGCAAAACAGCAGCAAAGTTGCCACCCAGGAGCTGCCAGGGGTAGAGGCCCCTGATGATGTGCCTCCTTCACCAGGGCTGTTCGGCAGGAAGAGCAGAGCCCCACCCTATCCTGTGAGGCAGCAGCTCCACAGTGCTTTCAGGGCTCTGCTCGAGTGATGCAGCTCTTTCAGACGGAGCCCCGAGGCTGCAGTCCCTTCCCTGGACTGAAAGAAGCCTTCTGCCTTACTACCCCCCTTCCCCTGCCACATCTGTTCCACATTCATGTGCTTGTTGGCAAAGTGGGGCTAGCGAGAGGTGGGCGAGCTAGGGAGTGGGCGCAACCACAGCCGCCACCTTCCCCCACCACTTGGCTGCCCATCCTTCTCCTGCTCGCTGCCCACTCCTGAAGGAGGACAGCCGTCTCTGCTATTGGAGAGGGAGGCAGGAAGGGCTGGCTGTCCAGCGGATCAGCGCTCCTGAGCCCCAGTCTTGGGGCTTCCTCGCCATATACACCATCCCTGCCCAGTTTGATTCTGCCTGCCAGATGTGTGCAGCCCTTGCCCAAGCCTGTTGCATGCGTCTGGCATGTGGAGAGGAAGCTCCGGCCAGCAAGATTTCAAAAGCAGATTGAAACCACCGCAATGTGAATAGAATGGAATTCAACAAGGTTTCTCTTCCCCACCCCGATTTACCCTTCAAGCACACTTTTCAAGAGAGAGAGAGAGGGAGGGACGGAGGGAGGGAGGGAGGGAGGGAGGGAGAGAGAGAGAGAGAGAGAGAGAGAGAGAGAGAGAGAGAGAGAGAGAGAGAGATGAATGTTGATTGTAGCCTCCTTGGGATTGAGAAGAATTGCTGCAAAACTGAGTTTTCTGAAGTAGACCACTAGACTCGTAAACAACTTAAAAAATGATCTAATAAAAGAAAAGTCAAACAAAAACAAATAAAACACTCAAGGAGAAAAACAAATTAAAGTTTAATTTGTGTGTATTATTTAATGGACTGCTAAATTGGCCATGCCCACCCAGCCACATGGCCACCAAACCACGCCCACCCAGTCACATCGCCACCCAACCACGCCCACCTAGCCAGTCCGGCCCCCCAACTGTCTGAGGGACCCTGAAGTGGTCCCCTGTTCAAAAAGTTTGAGGCCCTCTGCTCTAGATGTTTTGTAGTCTGTGTTATCAATATTTGAAATTCAATCAAACTGAACTTGAATTTTTCACCTTATCTTTGTAATTTCTTCTAGATTATTGCTCATTTGGGGATACTGAAACCATAATCACACTGCTGAAATTCTAAGAAAAAAGTTTTGAATAATTCCATTGTTGCTGTTAATGATTAAATCTTGTAGACCATAGATTTTCTTTTCATTTATTGGTTTTAGCAAGTATTTCTTCATAAAAAATATATATTTGACATTGGACAGAAAAAATAAATCCATACTATATTTTATAGAATGATTTTCTATACTTTTCATATTTATGTAGGCCTCTCTTAAGTTCTGCTTCTTCAAAAGATGCAATGTGTCTATATGGTGCTAAAATCCAGTATGTATTCCAGATCGTATAGATGACCTGACAAAATATTTTCAGATTTGGTATATCTAGTTCCACTTTCTTTTACATCTTGTAAAATCTTAAATTTAATTCTTAAATGTTTAATACCTACTGCCACATCCTGCCTCACTGAGAGAAAAATGAATTATTCCTGTAAAAAGCATAACCTGAGTAACGCCATTTTAAACACCATGTTTTACCTGATATAACCTGATTATATAACTTGATAGTGAGACATAAGAAAGAAAACTGTGTTGTTCCTGTGATGCTTGTTTTGCAAGAGATATGATGCATATTTTTGAGGAAACAAATGTTCTGGTAAAATTCTGAAATGGGCCTGTTTGGGGCCTGCCCATTCCAGAAGGGGAAGTACACACATAACAATACCACGGTCCCTGGTGGACCGTTTGTATTGGGCTTCCGTATCCTGAAAACTGTATTTAAACGGTGTAATCCAAGTGGTCAGATGTGCTCTCTTTCATGGGAGACCCTTTTGCAGAAGATTGAAATATATATCTTTATATATCTTTATATATCTTTATATATATATATATATATTTAATAAATCTGTTTTTTCTTGTTCACGCTCTCTGTGTCACTCATTATATGGCAATGCTGATTTCTGCATTTAACACTCATCTTTCTCCCCAAGGTCAGGAAGGCCTGATTTTGATGGCATCTGGAAGGGTCTGAAGATCTGGCTTGCCATCTGTCCTAGAGATCAGAGAGATGAGTTGTGAAGCCCAGAAACGTCTGATGCTACACATAAGAAGCATGACTTAAACTTTTCCCGTTATATCTACCCACTCCATCAGGCCCGGAAAGAGAGGTATCTTGTGGGTCCCACCAGTTAGAGGATGTCATTGGGTGGAACATAGGAAAAAAAAATTTCTGCCATAACCTCCAACATGAGAAGTATCACTCCCCCAAATATTAGCCTTCCAGAAGACCCTTAAAACATGGGTTTATCAACTAGCTTGGGGATCATGTAATAGATGGAACCTATTGGATGTAATGTAATTATGTGATAATTAATGGAATGTGCTCTGAATGTTGTCTCTATTATGCTTTTTTGTTCTGTTTTTTTGTTTTCATGTTTTTACTTCATGTATTACTGTGTACACTACCCAGAGGCACTATATGAAATGGGTGGCAATATAAATGTGAATGATTGAATAAATAAAAATAAATGTTGGCTAAAATGCCACAGCATTTTCAGCTACTACAAATTTTTGAATGTTTAATTTGGCATCTCCAACTCAGTGAGTAAAGCTAAGAAGTCTAATATACCAATGTACATGCTGAATTTAGGCTTTTTCCCTAGAAACAAATTATTTAAAATCCTAATTAGAATGATTTTCAATCAAAATATGATTCTATTTAGAACTAGCTGGACATCCGTGCTTCGCTACAAAACTATGTGTTCAGGCTTGATAAATTGAAATTTACAGTCTGAAACTTAATGTAAAATGTGTAACTTTGTAGCATCAGAGTGTGTTAATATAATGCAACTGGCAGTTGGAACAGAGGGGGAATGGGAATAGAATATCCCAGCCTGCAGCATCCATCAATATTCATCTGGCTAGCATCCTGTCAGTGTGTGAGAGAATTGAGGGGTGTTTGGAAACTCAAACAGTATTTGCTGTGTGAGCAAGGAGACAGGAAGGAGGCTGGGCATGGCTTAGCTCAACTGTTCTGTAATAAAGCTGGTTGCTGCTGTGAAAGTAAAACTGAAACTGAACTTTCCTCTGCTTGTGTTTTGCATTTGGAACAGATTTCTTTTGAGGTGGGGAGGGGGAATAGAACTCCTTAGCATCAGATGTGTTAATAATAATATAGAAAATACTAATGCTCTGACGGTCATTTCAAAAAATCCTTTCTTAGTGAGCACCTAGAAGCTAAGAGGAATTTATGTGGCAAATTTCAAGTTCTGGAGATTTAGTGATTACAGCATGAGTGGTTTTCGCTTTTATACATATAAATTAAAATTTTAGATTTGATTTAATTGTCTAATTTTATTTGGGTTCATAATACTAATTTTATGAACTAATTTATTCTGAAAGTAGATTTTTTTTTCTTCAGAATTAAGTTAAAAGCAAAATATCAGTTCCAACACATGTGGAGCAATGATGGGAATAACCGTATTACTAAGCATAAACACTGTAAGAATCTCTAATGCACTATAGTTAGAAACAAATTCAATTCAGATTGAGGCCAGTGCTTGCATATGGCTTTTTAATTATTGCTTAAAATCATAACTTTTTTCATTATGATTTAGATTTTGGGATTCTCCTTATTTTTCTAATCTCTCATTCATGGCAGAGTGCTAGAGGTTCCCTGACAGTAACATTTTCATAGTGAAAGCAAACATATCTGAGCTTTATGGCAGGTGTCAGCTTTCTGAAAGATTTGGAATCCTTTCAGAAAAAAGAAAGAGTAAGCTTTTGACCTTGAAACAATGCAGAGTATTCACACTACCGTAGCTTCTTTTAATGTCTTCTTCTCAGTATTGCTCCAAAGAAGATATTGCACCATTCTCCTTGGGGAACGAAGTCCAGCCAGTAAATCACAATATCTTGCCTTATTCATTTTATCTCAACACTGATTTCACTCTTTTTTTAATCAATAGGCCAGGTAAATCTGTTGAATATATTCTTACTCTTGTCCTTCTTTAAGCATAAAATCAGACTGGGAGATTTGGGGCTAGGCACTCTTTCTCAGTCCAACTGATCTTATATGATTCTTGTGGAGAAAATAGGAGGCAGGAGTATTACTGTAGTTATGTTTATCAACTTGAGCTATATATATAAAAAACTGGATAAAATAGTAATAATAATCCCCTCAATCGATTTCCCTTGTGGGGAAGGGGCTTCTGATTCTCAGTGAGAGTTCTGCTGATGACCGATGCTGGTACAAATATAAAGTACAAGGGGTCACCTTGTGACAAGATGGGTGACAAATGGATTTGATTAATAAAAGAATAATATGGGGTACCTTGGTACTCATCATTAATTGGTTCCGGGAGGTGCAACGAATACCAAATATGACGAGTAACAAACTTTTCCCATACAGAATAATGTAGTGGGTCACAAAGCAGTTAATTCCAACAAGTTCTAACTTATGTGTTGAGTACCAAATAACAATGAGTACCAGGACAAAATATTTTGCATCAAAATACTTTGATGAGTTTCAAAGCGGTTGAGTACAAAACTACCATTGTAATAAATATGCAAGAAAATGGAACAAAGAGGAGAGAAAGAGATAAAGAAGAGATTACATGAATGTGTAAGAGTAGTAGCTATGCCTATCAACTTCTAATTATTTTTCTTACTCTATCATTATTTTGGCTTTCAGTTTTAACAGTATTTTCTTTAATATAGCCTTATTTTATTTTTTTGAAGCTCAAATAGGGTGGATAAAAATCAATTTTTTAAAAAAAATTTAAAAATTGGTTTTTTATTTAAATCATATTTTTAATTTAATTTTTCCATTTTTATCAAATTTATTTTAATAAAATGCTTTTGGAATAAAAATCTATCTAAAGGTAGTTTTCTATTTAAGATTAATAATTTAGTTTATTCAGCATGAAATGAATCTTAGTAGCATGAGGCTGTCTATTCTGCAATATTTACATTTTTGGTAAACTCATTCAATGAATCCAAGCTCTGCAAGCAAGGATAATATGAAGTGCATTGATGCATTCACACAATTTCACAGTAACCATGAGATAAATTATAAAACAAACTTCAGGAATATTCCTCTATCCCATTGTTTTGCAGTTCTATGTAAACTACAAACTCTATGGTTGTTTGAAGAGAAATACATCTGTACCAGACTCTAAGTGTAAGGAGGAAGAGCAAGCAGTAAAAATGAAAATAAAACCTTCTAAGCAGCTTATAAATATAATATTAAAGAGCACCTGTCATTTCAGATCCATCATGACGCGCCTGTTAGCGGGCATCCACTCACCTGCTGCCTGCCTTGTCCCCCACCTTGTTGTGTCACTGCCGCATCACCAGCTGTCCCATGAAAGTGAAAGGGACTGTCGGTGAGTCAACAGCGGGTCAAAAGAGGAGCTGCTGTGGGACAGAGATGAGTTTTAAAATTATGATTTAAATCAAGCCCTTTTACTAGTGATTTAAATCATGATTTAAATCCATTAAATGGATTTAAATCAAATCCACTCTGAGCTCAAAATACTGGAATGGTGTATTTACTGTTCTCCTCCTTTGTAATCAGATTCTTGATCAAGTTATTTGCAAGTTATCTTTGGCTCTGCATGCTATCAGTTGCTCCTTTCTTAATCATTGTTCAGAAAATTCTGAGAACTTATTGAAAAAGATGAAGTTGCTTATTGTCACTTCATGAACAGTGTGAGTGAGGAATCTATGGATTAAATACTACTCACTATTAGTAAATAATACTAATATTCAGCATTTGTTCCTGCAATTCAAATACCCAACAGAAATCTTTAATTTCACAATATTCCTAAAAATACAAACACTACACTGTAAAATATTCTCTGTAAAATATACAGACAATGGATGCTAAAGAAATATCAAATTTAAGATTGCTTGAACTAGTGTACTTCATTCTTATCATATTAGTTTTCCAATGTTTATTTCATACTTCTGATGAGACTGAGGGCAAATTCATGAACTATATAGTTTGTGCTTGAGAGGTAGCTGCATAATCCAAAATGTCTGTACTCACAAAATAGTATTAATGGTTATGACTACATGAGTCTTAAGAGTTACTATTGGTTAAGATTACCTACTACCAGTAGCATATATTCTGTCTGAATAGGGATAGAGTGGTTGAAAAGGAGCAAGTTAAAATGTTATGAGATTATCAAATAGAAATTGATATAGTTTTGGCTCATAACAGACCAGATTTAAACTGTGGTTGAAAACGGACGTTGACGTACCTGAACATCCCTTTTCAGGATCTGTGACTCCAATCCATTGGCTGGGTTATTTCTCTCATGTTGCTGGGAAACTGAGTGCAGATTTTTTTCTTATTTCTTGGCTGACCATGCCCCCTCTGTCACTCCCACGCCAGTCTTTCTCACAAAGGCACAGGAACCATACATCTAGAACACAAAATTAACAGACGACAGTAACAAGGCAGATCAGGAAAACAGGAGCAGGAAGCCCAACAGGGCGATATGGATTGGAGTCGCAGCATTCTGAAAAGGGATGTTCAGATACGTCAGTGTCCGTTTTCCAGTACACTGCTCCTCCAATCCATTGGCTGGGATCTACCCAAGCTCAAACGTCCCGGATGGGAGGCTGACTGCTCCCTGAGTTTTGGAAGGAGGCCACTTGTTGTAGAACTCTACAGCCAAATGAAGCCTCAGCCGAGGCAAAAGAGTCAATCTTATAATGGCATATAAAGGAAGAAGCTGATGCCCAAGTAGTCGCCCGGCAGATGTCCAGAACAGAAGCTTGTGTCGCCCAAGCCGCCGTGGTTGCCACACTGTGGGTCGAATGTGCATAAATCCTGCCCAGCATCGGCCTGGCATTAATGTCATATGCAGTTGAGATGCAGGCCTTAATCCAACGACCTACAGTAACAGACGACACCTTCCTCCCCGTGGTGGAAGGATGGAAGGACACGAGCAATGCCTCAGTAAGTCGAAACGATGCAGTACATCTGATGTAACGACGGAGAGCCCTCCACATGTCCAAAGTGTGACTTTTCTCTCGAGGATGCTGCGGGTCTGGACAAAAGTTCAAAAGGATGAGCTCCTGCGCCCGGTAAAACCAGAAGTTCACTTTAGGTGTGAAAGAAGGGTCCAACCTCAAGACCACCCTATCCGAATAAAAAATGCAGAGATCTTTACGAATCGATAAGGCCGTCAGCTCGGAAATCCTCCGTGCAGAAGTGATGGCAAGAAGAAAGGTAAATTTAAATGTTAGGAATTTGAGATGTATTGACCCCAACGATTCGAAAGGGGCGGAGGTAAGTGTCTGAAGCACCGGTGTTAAGTCCCAAGATGGATAACAATGGACTATCGGAGGAGATAGGTTGGTGGCTCCGTGTAAAAAACTCCGAATACGTGGGTTCTGCGATAATGTGCGGTGTGGCTTGCAATTAAATACGGTGGCAAGAGCCGCTACTTGATGTTGCAATGTAGCAGGGGTAAGGCCTCCGGACAGGCCATCCAGCAAGAAATCCAGCACATCCGGGATGTCAGTAGATGTTGGGTCCACATGGTGTGCCGCACACCAATTTAAAAATGCTCTCCACAATGCCCGATAAATACGAGTCGTGGAGGGGCACCTCACCTTGTCGGAGAACCTGTCTTTCCTCAGCAGGACCCTCTCAAGTGCCAGACGGTCAACTGGAGCCACTGCGGCTCCGGATGGGCAACGAACTCCTGGCTGAGAGAGACCTTGTTCTGAGGAATTGTCCATGGTGAAGAGACAGACAGACTCACTAAGTCTGCCTACCAGGGCCTGTGCAGCCAGAGTGGAGCCAATAAGAGAACCTCCGCTTGTTCCGACAATAACTTCTGAATTACTTGGGGAATCAGAGGAAGAGGTGGGAAAGCGTATAGTAGCCCAGGCGGCCACTGACATCTCAGGGCATTGCAGCCCTCTGTTCCTATGCACTGGTAGCGTGTGTAGAACCTGGGCAGCTGTGCATTTTGAGGAGTGGCAAATAGATCTACACGAGGACAGCCGAATCTCTGAACAATTTCCAGGAAAATGTCCGGATGAAGCCGCCACTCGGCCAGGTCGATCCGTTCCCTGCTGAGCCAATCGGCTTGTACATTTGGCCCAAAATATGATCTGCCCTCAGTGACGCTGTGTGGTGTTCTGCCCAGGCCAGAAGCCATTCTGCCTCGATCATCAGGGGTTTTGATTGAGTGCCCTCTTCTCAATTTACATGAGCCTTGGTCGTCATGTTGTCCATCCTGATCAACACATGCTGGCCCTCTAAGATGGGACAGAAGTGCCTCAGTGCGAGGCGAACAGCCCTCAGCTCCAGGCAGTTGATGCTGTTTGCCGCCTCCGATGGCGACCAACGACCTTGGACCACCTGGTCTAAGAGGAGGGCTCCCCAGCCCACGAGATATAAGCTCTGATGTAAGGTCGAGACGATTGTCCTCGTCGAGACGATCGATTGACCTCGAGAAACATGCACCCTTTTTGGAGAGCCGGAGACGTCCACCATGTGAGGGACAACTGCACTTGCGGAGGCAGAGGAATCAGAGATGGAGATGTGCTGTGGCCTGACTTTTGAAATGATAGCAGAAACCACTGCAGTGGTCTCCTGTGTCTGCGTGCCCAGGGAACGATGGCAATACATGACACCATCTTCCCCAACAGTTGAGACAGTTGAAGAAGAGGAATCTTCCTCTGGGACTTTATCTGGGTCACCAATGTTTTGATACTGTGGATCTGGTCTGGAGATAGAAAGACCTGACCCTTGGTTGTATCGACCACAGCCCCCAAATGAAGAAGCTGTGTAGTTGGTATGAGGTGGCTCTTCTTGAAGTTAATGGTGAAGCCGTGACTTTGAAACACACGGAGCACTGCCTCCCTTGTGGCCTCGGGTGGAGACGATGAGAGGACTAAGATGCCGTCTAAATAACATAGAAGATGTATGGGTAGGGACCATAGCAACGTGGCTACCACTGCCACCAGCTTGGTGAATGTACTGGGAGCAGGGGAATGGCATCATGCAGTACTGAAAATGACGGGTGTTGTACTCGACTGCAGGAGGTTGTTCTGTCTGATGCACACCAGGATCGATCTGAAAGACTGCATCTTGAACCTGCGATATAATATGAATTTGTTGAGCTGTTTCAGGTTCAAAATGCCTCTGTGTCCCTCCGAAGATTTGGCCATCAGGAGTAGGGTGGAATAGAATCCGGCCTTCTCTTGACCTTTGGGTACTGGTTCTATTGCTCTGATGGCCAGCAGATGTGAGATCTCCGCTTCCATCAATTGACAGTGTTGTTGGAGATGTGAGACTGGGCAGCGAAGAAAGCCACTGGGAGGAGCGTCAATGAATTCTAGACATAGTTCGTGACGCACTGTGCGTTGGATCCACTCCTCGGGTGTAGAAAGAGCCCATTGGTGGTGAAATTGCTGGAGATGACCACCAATGGGATCTGAAAGGTGTGAGTCATTTGCCCCTTTTGGTGGAGCGGTAACCGCCTCCCCTGAATGGTCGTTTGGATGTTGCTTGATTGCGATTACGGTCTCGAAATGTTTGCCTGTTGGAAACACGATCCGCACCTTAGGCAAAAGATCGCTGAGCATAAGACCCACTGGGTCCAGAGAAGGCCCAAAAGGGCTACCGCTGGTTATAAGGCACATATCTGCATTCTGGCCTGCGATAGGAAGATGAAGGATCTTACATTTCTCTTTGTCTTCCACCACGAGAGGTTCCAAAGTCACACCAAACAAAGAAGGGGCCTTGAAGGCTAATTAAGCAAGTTTCCACTTTGCTTTTGAGTCAGCTTTCCAGTTTCGTAGCCAGAAAAGCCAACGATTGGTGACAGTCGATGCCAAGGCACGGGAGGCAAACTTAGCGGCATTTAAGGAGGTATCTGCAGAGTATTCTGTGGCTGCAACTAATTTGTTGATATCTTGGTACATGCACATCTTGTTAGGGGGAAGACGCTCCTGCAGTTGATGGAGCCAAATTAATGACGCTCCATTGAATGAATGATCGCCCAAGCGGCTGCCTGATGCGCCTTCCTAAAGTCCAATTTGATCTTTTTATTCTCGGACTTCAAGCCATCCATGGCATCTGTCGAGACCGCTGAAGCCGATGAAAGGTTGACTACTGGCGCATCCATGGAAGGCAAGGCCAAAATATTCTCCAACTCCAAAGCTGCACAATAAAGCCTCTTGTCCAACCCACTTGGAGCTGTTAAGGACCCAGGCTGGCCAAAAGCACTTTGAACTACGTCGGCAAACAGCGGAGGACAAGGAATAATGTCCTTCTCTGGTTTAGAAACCTGAAACAAGGTGTTGTGTGGACCTGTAGGCTGCTTGCTACTGTCAGATGGAGTATCTATCATGCCAAATTGAGTGATGACTTTTGCCTTGAGCAAGAGAGACTTAAAAACAGAAGGTCGAAAAAGACCAGTGAACACAGGTTTCTCAGGCAGGAGTCCTTCATCCTCGGAGAACTCTATGTCCTCTGGACATTCATCAGCATGTTGAGACTCCTCAGATGAGGCATAGTCAGTATGAGCCTGGGCAGGCGCTTTGGCGAGTAGATTGGTGCGAGCCTGAGCCTGGTGGCTGATAGTCTGAGGCTGTGCACTGCCTGCACCTTGTTGGAGACCGGCCGCTAAAATTTTTGCCAAAGCGTCCGACAAAATTGACTGAAAATCTAACTGGCCGGTTGGTTCTTCCAGGCGGAGCCCTGCAGCTGTCGGAGTAAATGTAGCTTCAGGTACACATCTGGGCCTCAAAGGCTGGTCAACTTGAGGTGCCAAAGAGACATTACATAAGGACATCGAGATCCCTCTCGTAGTTCCTAAGCAGCAGGAGCCTGTTGGACCATGGGATCCAATGGCTCAGAATGAAGCAGGAACACTAGGGACTAGGGACACTATCCCTAGTCATCTGCTGAGAAGGACCAGGTTCCTCCGAACACTCAGAATGGGTCAATGGTCATTTGGCCTTCTCAAACTGCTTCTCAAGTGCTTTATGGCGCCTCATCTCAGACTTGTTATGTGTAGAAGGCTGTGATGGCTGATAGGCTTTGGCCTTTTTGCCTGAGGTTTTAGCTTTAGCCCGCTTGGGCACAGCCTGATGTTGACTCTGAACAGGAGGATGGCCTCCTTCTCCAGGTCTGAAGACAGGTCGGAGTCAGCCATCTTGAGGCCACCAAATCGTGAAAGTATTGAGGACTGGAACATTAACCAATCTGCAACAACACTGGTACCGCTGGAACAATAGGCCAGGCGAAGCAATGCAATAGTAAAGTCAGTAAAGGAGGCCAAATTATAAGCCCAGAGCAATGAAAGGCCTGGTGACAGAAATTCAAGATCCAAAATTCGTGCGCTATTACTCAGCTGTCCAGTGCCCCCAGAATTGACTTAATCCAGGTATATGGGCAAGGCCCTGATCAGAAGCCTGAAACGTCACCTCCACACCTTAAAGTAGCCGCCCAACACCTCCGTGATCTGAGGGTCTGAGTGACGACGATCCAAGCATTCAAAATGGCGGCCACCAAGTTCAAGTGCAATAAAATGGCGGCCGCGGCAGCAGAGACATCCCAAAATACGGCCCAACGTCTTCAGATGGTCAAATCCAACAGGCACGCTGTGAGGCTCTCCTGGACATCAGAGTATGCCGCTACGCATCGGCATTGACTCCGGAGCCGGCCAATTAAATAGGAACTGTGGCACTCGTGGTTATACCAGCTCACTGGTAACCCAACGAAGCACCGGCGGTTAAAGTAACACGGATCCGCCCAGCCGGGTCGGAATCCGGATCACTGTAGTATTAGAGAGAAGGGGGCGGAACGGCCTGGAGCCCCAGGCGCGTTACCGCTCCCTGGCAGCCTCACCAATCCCATGGAGCAGCTCCTCTACAGACAATAACAGCAAAATAATAAACTAAAATAAATAAAATTTAATTCTAATCAGAGACTATAGGTACACTGCAGAGCTGTGAAAAACAGCAGTTCCCTCAGTAACTGAGTGAGAAAGACTGGCGTGGGAGTAACAGAGTGGGCATGGTCAGCCAAGAAATAAGAAAAAAAATCTGCACTCAGTTCCCCGGCAACACGAGAGAAATAACCCAGCCAATGGATTGGAGGAGCAGCGAACTGGAAAAGAAGAAAGTGTGGATAATTGATATGGCGATACTAGTGGACAGTAGAATAGAAGGCGGCAAAAAATTAGAGAAGATCAGATAGTATCAAGATCTGGAAATCAAAGTTGAAAGATTATGGAAGTAACTGGCTATGGTAATCCCAGTGATTAATGGCACTCTGGGTGCCATACCAAAAATCTTTTAAAATCTGTGCATTGACAAAATTTCCGTCTCGTTTACAAAAGATTTACAAAAGATTAAACTGCTCTGCTCTCTAAATATATACTATAATTATACATTACAACATCCTAGGTTCTTGGAATGAATTTGATATATCTGAAGCTAAACAGCTAAAACTGGTAGCTGTGATTTCACATTATTAGCTATATAGTAATAATTGTTTGATGTACAATAATCCATCAAAATATGGGTATATGATATGGGTGCAATCTAAGATCAAATTTTTAACAAGGCAAATAAAAAAAGATTTATTGCAGTACAGAACATGTTTTCTGATTATCTGGTCACATTACAGAGCTCAATACTACATGTAACAGAAAACACAAACCACAAAAAAGTAACTTACTCCTTGTATCATGCTAGGATTGCACAATATATGGCCCAAAGGCAATGTCAGCCCATCAACCAGTTCTGTGTGCCCCATTGATGATTTTTAAAGCTTAATAAACCCATAGCATCAAAGCTGCCAGAAAGATTCACTGCCAACGGATTTTTGTAGCCTTTTGCTCTGAAAGACATGCTGCTTGCCTCCAACACCTCTAGACCTCAAATACAGACAGCTTTAGTACAACTGCTGGACTGCCTTTAAGTGCTCAGCTGAATGCACTCAAAACATAGATGGACCAGAACAAAAACTATGTAGCTTAATATAAAATAGTAAAAGTTGTAAATACTACAGTAAACAATTCTATTTACATTATTTCCAGCTTATAAATCCTATTTCTAAAATAAATGCCATGTAAGTAATTTTGAGAATGTCTTACTACTGAAAAATTCTAATAGCTATTTTTCTCCAATATACTCAGTGAAGTTTAGCAAGCTAATTTGCTTTGTACAGTATGCATTGCGATATGGTTTTTAGTGACTTGCTGATGTGCTAGCATGAGTCAGCAAATGGAGGGAGGGAAAAAAGAGAGAAGCAGCTCCATTGTGGCCTTGAAAGGGAACTATACTGCTGCAAGGGCTAATGAGCTGACCTAGCTCCTAGCTATGACTATTGTGGAGAGATATAGACAGACAGCTAGACATTGGTTTAGCCTGGTATGTAGGTGTAGGGGACTAGATATCTGGAGGGGAGGGGACATGCATCTCCTCAGTTGCTGGGGAGCATGCTGGCCATCTGATCCAAAATCAGAACGAGAAAAATGAGACGAGAGTGAATGAAGTTATGTAAGTGTATTTGTTATTGGTTCCTGGATGGAGAAGAGTCCACAGGTAGCTTTACTGAAGGAAGGGAACTGAAGTTCCAGAAAGATGACATTTGTTATTGTGAAGCCTTTCTCTCTGAGGATGGACTGGGCAGAAGACCTCGACAGAGGTTCTTCCCCAAAGGTGGAAAAAGTGATCAGCTGAATAGATCCACCATAAGAAGTCAAGCTGAGCACACAAGCAATAAATCTAATACATTCCTCTTTTCACTCTCTTTTGATAAACCTGGTAACCTGGAGGGAGACATAGGTAAAGGGAAGGAAGAGAAGCAGTTAGGAATGTGCTCTTTTCTCTATCACTTTTAATCTCTTTCAATCATTCTTTTGCACATCTAAGTAATTAAGCAATTAAATTATATCCTTTTCAGAATCCCCACAAACCAATGCTTCTTTTTCTGAATCTACTACAGATTGTCCCAGTCCCAGTCCAAATATTTAAAAATCTTGCACTGATTGATATAATTATCATCAGTTTTCCAGAAATTATGTTAAGTAACACTTCTTTTGGAAAATGGAATGTTTTGTTTCCTGTGGTTCATG
This sequence comes from Coluber constrictor foxii, assembly GCA_038048745.1. Classification (NCBI taxonomy): domain Eukaryota; kingdom Metazoa; phylum Chordata; class Lepidosauria; order Squamata; family Colubridae; genus Coluber; species Coluber constrictor. Next base: position 83,249,196 of record CM075961.1, read on the forward strand.
ACTAGATTTCCTCTTACCCGTAGTAGTACAGTTAGTGCCCAAAGATACTGTCTGAAACCTCGATGTAGAGAACACAACAGCAGCCTCTACATACAAAAGAACTGAGACATTAATTTGGTTAATGATTAATTTGGTTAATGTAGGAATTCAGTTTTTGATAAAATTATAACACAGAATTCATGTAAAGTTTAAAAGGATAGCTACTAAGATTTATTCTTGTCCCCCCCCCCCCATTGGATTTGAAAGAGAGAGAATGGGCGTTGGTCTTACCTGATACGTCCGTTCTCGATGACGCGCCCACAGCAGTCAGGATTGGGAGTGGCAGGTCTGGTAACCAATTAGACCGAGCCTACTGAAGTTTAAGCACCTCCCCTTCCTGCTTAGGCCAGTTTGGAGGCGAGTTCATTCAGTAGACCGAGGTGTCTGTAGAGAAAAAAGGAACACGGTAAAAGGTCCTCCCACCCTGCGTGATCCGAGGTACAGCCGAAAGGGTGGGGCTGACTGCTGTGGGTGCGTCATCAAGAACGGGCGTATCAGGTAAGACCAACGCCCATTCTCCAATCTAGAGCCCACACCAGTCAGGATTGGGACATACCAAAGCTTGGTGTCTCCTAGGGCGGGAGAGGCCAGACCTGTTGGAGAACCCTCCTGCAAAAGGCTGCATCCGCTGAAGCGTAGGAGTCTAGACGGTAGTGCCGGATGAAGGGAGTCACAGATGCCGATGTAGCAGCCTGGCAGACTTCCTCCAAGGAGGCTTGTGTGGACCACGCAGCCGACGTGAAAGCACTTCTGGTGGAGTGTGCGGTGATGTTGCGGGGTGCCGGCAAAGAGTGGAATTCGTAGGCCGTAGCAATAGTGGCTCTGAGCCAACACCCTATCGTGACTGAGGAGACTCCGCCCATAGAAGCTGACTGAAAGGACAAGAAAAGGGCTTCAGACCGCCGGAAAGAGGCAGTTCGTGAAAGGTAGATCCTGAGAGATCGTCGGACGTCCAGCTTATGCCATACGGCTTCCTGATGGCATCTAGGAGGACAAAAGTCAGGGAGGATGAGCTCTTGAGCGCGGTGGAAGATGGTATTGACTTTCGGGATGAAAGCTGGATCAAGCCTAAGTACCACCCTGTCTGTAAGGAAGACACATAGATCGGAGCGCACAGACAGGGCGGCAAGCTCGGAGATCCTCCGGACGGACGTAATAGCGACGAGGAATGAAACCTTGAAAGAAAGGTATTTCAGGCTGACTTTCCACAGTGGTTCGAATGGGGGACCTGTCAAGGCCTGCAGGACTTTGTTTAGATCCCATGTAGGGAAACAGTGAATAGTGGGAAGTCGGTGGTTGGTAGCACCACGCAAAAAGGAGCGAACAAGTGGGTCGTTGGCCAACGAGGAAGAAGAGCCACAGGAAAGGACTGAGGATATTGCCGCCACTTGTCGTCGGAGAGTGTTAGGAGCCAGGCCAGACAGAAATCTGTCCCGAAGGAAGTCCAGAAGGTGCCCAATGGAAGACTCCGTGGGCACAACGTTCCGCTTAGAACACCAATTGACGAAGGTCCGCCAAGTCGAGTCGTAGATGCGAAGCGTTGATGGACGCCGGGCGGCCTGGATGATCCTGATGGCGCCCTGGGAAACTAAGGCTCGAGAGAGGCGGCGCCGCTCAGCCTCCAAGCGGTCAACTGGTAAGTTTGTGGTTCCGGGTGGCGAAGGTCGCCCTGCAGAAGGACAGTCTGGTTGTGGGGAATCCTCCGGGGGGGGGGGCAACCAACAGGGACAGCAGGTCGGGGAACCAAGGATACCAAGGCCAGTGGGGTGCCAGAAGGATGACCTCTGCCTTTTCCAGAAGTATTTTGCGCACCACCTTCGACAGACGAGGTAAGGGAGGATAGGCATAAAAAAGGTGACCTCGTGGCCACGGACAACGGAGAGCATCCATGGCCTCTGCTCCCGGAGAGGGGAAGCAAGAAAAGAACCGGGGAAACTGGTGATTGGAGCTCGAGGCGAATAGGTCCACTGATGGTGTTCCAAACCGGGAGATTAATTCCTGAAAGAGGCTGGGATGCAAGCTCCACTTGGAGGGGTCGATCTTGTGGCGGCTGAGAGAGTCTGCGCACGTGTTGTCCGTCCCCGAGATGTGCTCCGCTTTGATAGAGGCCAGATGGGTCTCGGCCCAGAGACACAACCTGAAGGCTTCCTTCTGTAGAGCCCGGGATCAAGTCCCGCCCTGTCTGTTGACATGTGCCTTGGCCGAGACAGACACTGTCCATGAGGATGAGGACATCCCGGCCAAGGACATGAGGCTCGAATGCTAGGAGCATGAGGTAGATGGCGCGCAGCTCCAAGATGTTGATGTTGAGCTGCTGTTCCGGAAGAGAGCAGGAGCCCTGTGCCAAGTGGACACCCAGATGGGTGCCTCAGCCCGAGACGCTGGCGTCTGTCGTGACAACAATCCTGTTGGCCTCCCAGAAGAAAGATCCCCGGGAAACCGCTGACGACGTCCACCAACTTAGAGAGCGTACTACTGAGGGAGGTAGTGCGATTCTGGAGACCGAAGTGGCAAGCTTGGCTCGTTGGAACGGAAGTAATAGCCACTGGAGCTCCCTGCTGTGGAGGCGAGACCATGGAACAACGTCGTAAGTGGAGACCATCTTGCCCAAAAGACTGGATAGATCAAGGAGGGAGGCAGAGCCGCACCTCTGTATGCGTGCAGCGAAATCGGTCAGGCTAATTTGGCGATCCTGTGACAAGGATACCTGAAGGGTTGTGGAATTAATGACAGCCCCCAGGTGCTGAAGGCATGTAGTAGGAGTTAAATGACTTTTGCGCCAATTAATCGAAAAACCATGCCTTTGAAAGATGGCCAAGGTTGAGGAAAGGTCCTGGAGGGCCTGAGAATGGGATTGGGACAAGACAAGGATGTCATCCAAATAAAACAAGGCTCGTATTGGGGTTAGACCACTGACGCTTAAGCACATCGGAAAAAAGCTTCGGTGCTGGGACGACATCAGAATGGACCGTGGGTTCCTGGAAGAGTGCTGAGGTGGAGTTAGCAGGCCCTGGAGCGGCATCAGACGAGGGAGCGGAACACCCAAGTTTGGTGACAGTCTGGGCCTTGTGGAGCAGAGACCGAAACATGTGGGGCTTGAACAAGCCAGCAAAGGCCGGCTGGTCGGGCTCTAACCCCTCGTCACCCGAGAGGTCCTGGTCAGGCAAAAGCTCACCTTCAGAAAGGGAGTCCTGGCCGGCTGAATCCTGGTCATAAGGCTCCGCCTCCTGTTCTTCCCTGAAGGTACAAGCCCAAGAGGAATGATGGTGACCATGTTCAGGAGAACACTGAGCAGGTCGCTGCTGAAGTCCCTGGGAGATGCCATGGCGAATAGCCTCCAAAATAAGTTCAGCCAAGGAAAGTCGCATATCAGGTGTCAGCTGGGCGCTCTGCAGGATGTGATGTGATGAGGATCAGAAAGGGCAGCAGGAACCTGGCCTGTTTGAGATTGCAACAGGGGGGGGGCTGTTGCTGAATGATTGGAACCTCTGAGGCAATTGGGAAAACCAAAGCCACCTCTGTTGATGGGACAGTGTCATCAGGGAGAGATCTATCTGGGGACAGCGAGGAGGCAGTAATTTGAGATAATCCCACCTCAGGTACCAGAGCAACAGAGCTGGAACGTTGAATGGCTTTGCTGAAGGCTTTTTCCAAGGCCCTGTTGCGGCGACTTTCATCCCTGGAAAGGGAAGAGCTCTTGGTTACAGAAGTGCCCTTGGCATGAGTGCGCTTAGCCTTACTCTTGGGTGCAGAGGAAGAAGATCCCTCTCCAGGGTCGTCCTGCCTGCCTCTCTTTCCAGTCCTGGAATGGGCCACGTTTTGCGCGGGAAGATCCACCATCTTGAATGCCCAATTAGCCTCGCAGAAAGTAAAACTGTTAAAGAGAGTCGATTAAACTGCGAAGGCCCAAATACCTGGTTGCCTGCAGATGAAGCCCAGGATGAATTGGCTCTCCCTGCCGCCTCGCTAGCCTTCTGGCTTGACGCGAGGAGAATTACTGACAATGGCGGGTGGCTTGCGCCTCTCAGCTGTGAAGTGGGCCTTTGAAGCGTGCACTGAGGCGAAATGGCTAGAAAGGGAAGCGCGGATACCCTCCTCGCGCTTCCCAGCCGTAAAAAGGTAGACTTGAAATTTCGCCGAGCAGCGCTGGCTTTTGGCGCGAGCTCAAGGCGAAGTGGCGGCCAGGCAGGGAAAAATGCGCTTAGCGCGGCTCAGCTGTATTGCGGGCCTTTGAAGTGCCGCAATGAAGCGCCGAGCCCAGGCAGTAAAGAGGGAAGCGCGGACACACTCCTCGCACTTCCCAACTGCACAGGAGATGGCTGAGGCAAATGGCCCAAAGCAGGGAGAAGCGCGGCAGAGCCAAGTCCCCTCAGCCCATGGGTGCCCAAATGAGGGACTGCCAGCCAGCAGCCCTCGCCGCTCCGCGGCCTTCGGCGGAATCAGGCACCCGCCCTTCACGCCAGGAGCTAAAGCTGCAAGGTAGGAGATAGAAAATATACTTGCAGAAGATGATTTCCAATGAAGAAGCTAAAGACACCTCTGGTCTTGATACAGACCGAGCCGAAAAACTGGCCTAAGCAGGAAGGGGAGGTGATTAAACTTCAGTAGGCTCCGTCTAATTGGTTACCAGACCTGCCACTCCCAATCCTGACTGCTGTGGGCGCTAGGTCGGAGAAAAACTGATGGAGAGTCACAATGAACAGAATTGTTTTAATGTAATTTCATAATTAAAATAAGTAATGATAGGCCAATTTTCCATTCTTCAATAGAAAAAGTAGCCAATTTCTCCCAAAGATTGTTACTGGGAATTGAATCAAAAGTTGATTAAGATTGATGAAGGCAACACAAACTTTTCACTGAGGATGAAAGATATATTTGTCAGATATGATAGCAAAAGAGGCTTGCTCTATTCCTAAAACTCAAACTTGAAATACCAACCACTAAATAGTACACTATTTTATTTTATTTTAAATGGATCGATTGAAGTGGTCTGGGAAGACCAAAACATTGGCTAGCACAGTGTAGTGCAAAGCACATGTTGGTGATATTTGGGTGAGGGAAAATCCTTCAACTCAGAGTTGATTCCTGATAACTTCCTGGGCTAGTCCTTATTTATACAAAGTTTCGTATTTGTATAATAACACCATTTTTATAAGCTATGATATCCTAAACATTTTTGTTTGACAAGACTGCATTGAACTTTCACAGTATTTTTACTTTGCAAAAATATACACTTTATTTCTATTCTTGTAAATACCATACAAGATAAGCCATGAGTTTAGGATTTAATGCTGAAATAGAAGGTGACTCTCTTATTCACCGTTATATTCTGCTTAGCAAAGGAATAGAACAGATTTAAGCCTGACATTGCAGCACTTCAAATAAACGAATGTCCCTTTTAACCTTTTATGCATAAAGTCTGCAAATACAGATACATTAGTGAAATCCGACAAAACTCTCCTGGGATGTTGTCTGTAGCATGTATACTCATATTATCCAGATTTGCAGAATCCAAAATATATTGTATTCTGTCTTCCCAAATTTAAGTCTAGGCAGAAAAATAATTAAACCTGAACCAAATCATTTAAAGGAATACTGTATATAAACACAGGGTAGTAGTTATATTACTTGTACTAAAGGATTTTGTGTCATCATAGTACAAAAGGAGAGTAGTTAAAATGTGAAATCTAGAATCTAATCAAAAGAAAGTTTATTTGATGTAAGCCATAAAACTATTCAACCTATAAAACATCTAAAACTGAAGCTAATCTCCAAGTTAAGGAAGATGATGATGTCGTGGCAATTGGCAAACTGAATTGGATTTAGGCAGTGGCTATTAATAACTGCAAATTTTATACTAATGTTTAAAGAAATTATGCAGGTTCCTAGGGGAAAGGAAGGACACTAAAAATATAGGAACATGCTTCTAGGGATCAACTTACCCTTTAGAAAATTCCTGAAGAAGTAGAGGATCTAAACATAAACTGTCAATTGATCTGAAGCCTTTGATTGAAAGAACTATATCATGTGTCCACCATTAGCTGACCTCAATGGATGGGTAGAGATATATAGAGGCATAAACATTCCTCAAGTAGACAAACCACACCTACGACAGCTGGGTTATCATCGCTCAATCTGAATCATTAGATATTCATTTATCGACAGTTGTTATTGCCCCTTAACAAATGCCAATGTTTATATTCTTAATAATCTTACTTTGTACTTATTCACAAAACAAAATAGAATATAGGTGAGTAGGCTATACAATTAAAAGATTTGCAAATACTATTATATTTACTCATTGTACCAATTTACAATTCAAATAACCCTGTTTAAGGATGTATTACAGGTACAAAATAAACTATGAATTTAAGTGATTTAATGAATATTAATCTGCCTGGTCACATGAGAGAAGCCAAAGTTTCCTTAGGAAACAGCCAAGAAAATCTACTCTCAAAAAAGATTGTTCCAATTTTATCTTTTAAACTTCTAATAAGTAACATTAGCAGTTGGGTTAGTAGATTTTGTCATTGTATCATAATAGTTTACAGGTGGTCCTTGACATATGACCATAATGGAACCTGGAATTTCCACTGCAAGTTATGAGTGTTTTATATTAAGGCCCCCACGTGACCATGTCTGGTTTTATGACATTTTTTTGCAGCAGCCATTATGAGAACACCATGGTCATTGAGCAGATGTGGCAGTCATTAAATAAATCAATGTATTTCTATTGGTATGTTTTTTGCCAGAAAACCAACCAAAAAAAAAATCATACATCTAAGAACACTGCAATAGGCCATAATGGTGAGTCAATTGCCAAGCATCCTAAATGCAGGCATGTGACTGCAACTAAATGTGCAGCCACTGGAACTGCAGAACTGGGTTGTAAATCACTTTTCAATCTGTTGTAATTTCAACCAGTCTGCTAAGTGATTGGTCAGGACTATCTGTTTTTAAAGAAGAAGAGAGTATAGATAATGGTTCCCAAACTTTCTTGGTCCACATAGCCCTCAATGTCTTAACAATTTTTTCACTGTGCCCCTAAAATGGTGAACCTCAAACAAGTAATTATGATCCAACATGCCCCTACAAGTTTGCAGCACCCTACGACACTGCAATACAAAGTCTAGGAATTATGACTATAAAGTTCAATTTTTAAGGAAAAATACATTTTCAAGATTCAAATTGATATCAATGTCTTCAAACTGCTGACATTAATAAAAATTAATGCAGTAATATTTCCATTTGCCTATGTATCAGCAACCTGAATGTAAAGACTACCACCAGTTGTCTACTAAGTAGTTCAAAAGCCTACGTCATACCACATGCATTGCTAAATCATAGTGTAATATTTTACTGCAAGGTAAATGTAGTAAGATCACATACTCATTTTTGTTTAATAAAAATTGGAGGAGGAATAAGCCAGAATTTAACAAATCAAACAAAATTTTCAGCAAAATTTGTGATATATTACTTGCCAAATGAGAAAAATGTAATTTAATACATTTAGATGATTCAAAAATTATTGAAATTGATTGTTAAACAATGACTATATTCATTCCCAAGCATGAACACTGATACGTGTGAAAAAAATTCTTTCAGTCTGCTAAATAGACATGGAATTTTGGTTTAGTCTTCTGAGCATGCAAAAGATGAAGAGGAGAGCATATTTTGTGAGGTTGGGATCATGTTAGAATTACTTGCTATACCAGAATCCCTTGCTGTTTATTATGTCTAAGTTGGTGATGGAGTTCCCTTGGCTTATGGTGCTTGGACACTTTAACTTGCCTTCCCTGGTGCATCTTTGAAGTTCATGCCCATCACCTGATTCAATTTATTAACAGCCCAACTAACTACATTAAACTTTTTGTTTTAAGGCACTGACAGGAAGTGCTACCACTGGGGATCCCAAAGGTGCTTTTTCAGGAACTTTCTCGTTTTTTGAAGAAGTTTCACTTCTCATCCAAGAAGCTTCTTTGGTAACAGAGCTAAAGAAGCGTCTTGGATGAGGACAATCATGACTTGGATGACTGAGAATCTCTATGGACTACCCCTGGGGATATTATCATCAGTCCCTTATCATGGACACGATCATTCCCTATTAAAACTGGAATTTACTAAGGTACTCCTTACTTCAGAAGGACAGAATCTATGCAGTCAATCCATCCCAGGTTGAATGAGGTCTTAGTCATTGCTTGGAATGAAAAGATGATAATGGCCTTGGATAAAATTGTATCAATATGGACTCTTTGCATGCAGACCCCAGAGGATCTCAATTTACAAAGAACATCCAGAAGATAAAGTTACAGAAGACATACCTATAGTACTGCTTGGAATAAAATAAAGTGTGATCTAACTGAACATAGGTAAGAGCCTTCCTTAACTTATGCAAATAGAAATGGCAAAACATATTTATTTCTCCCTTCTTAATGTGTCTTCCAAGTGACAGCCAGCAGCTTTGTTCAATGTGACTTAGTCTTTTCCGATAGGAAAGGATCAGGGAAACATTTGCAAGGTTAATGTGAGAATTGCTTTTGGAACTTGGTGATAAAATTACTTGGATTCATACTGAATTTGATTTCAGTTTATGCAAACCCTACGGAAGTGACTGAGACATGATCTTGTGTTGTTATTTTGGAGGAGATAATGCTTTTAGTTCTGAGGAAGAGGATCTTTGGAGCCGTTAGCTATTAGGGCTTGTATTTTAGATTTGTACCCCTCCGGATTGGTTAGAGCTTTTAGAGAGTGAGCATATAGGTGGATTTGTCAACCTATAGTACTGCTTGGAAGAAACCATTGCTGAATTGAGCACTATTCATCCCGATTTTAACTGTCAGCCCTACTAGTTACACCAGCCCAAGAAATAGCTCTACAGGATGATTAGAACTACTTTTATTGACATTGTCTATAATGACATAATCTTAAATGTCCGATTGTGGTATACCTCCTCCTCCTCCTCTTATACATAAACTAAATTAGGGAAGTGTCTGTCTGATCCATTTCCAAATGTTATCTTCTGAATGACATTAGTTGTTCTGGACTCAAAAAAATTCCATCCCTCTTCGCTTAGGTAATGATTTTTGTCTATTTCCACCAATATTATGTTCCTTACTCTCTACTCCAATATCTAAAAAGATAAGATTATTGAATTGATCCTAAAAGAATGAATCCTTTGGAGTCCTTCCAGTTTGGTTTCAGACTGAGACACAGTACAGAGAAAGAATTGGTTACTGATGGCCTACTGACCAGTACAGGATGGGGGAAGCCATCCATCCTGATTTTTCTTGAATTCTCAATAATCTTCTTTATCACTGACTATGGTTTCTGGACTGTCTCAGAGGGTTGGGAAATTTGTTACTGTACTTCTTCATTCATCACACTTCCATTCATTGCTGGTATGCAGGGAATGGTCTATCACAGGCCTCTGTTTTAAAGGGTTTCCTCATGGCTCTCCCAACTCCTCATATCTACATGAAGCTGTTGGAGGAGGCTAACTATAGGCATGAGATACAATATCATCAGTACACTGATGATACTCAGTTATGTATTGCTGCTTTTGCTCAGCAATGTTGTCAAGGATCTATCCCAGTTTCTAAAAGTGGGCACCTGAGTAGCAAGGCTGACTGTCTATGGGTCCTTGATCCTCCTGATCTCTGGACTGGAGATTTTCACTGTTGACTCTGAGGAAGGGGGCACTCTTCAATTCAGAAGCAGAGTACAATCTGGGGGTTCTTTTAGAAACGCAGTTCCAGGAGACCAGGAGGACTTTTGCATAACTTGATCTTGTGCACCAATTGTAGTCATTCCTGAATTGGGAGGCTCAAATTAGAGAGTCACCTCTCATGTATATCTCTACAATGTGCTCTACGCGGGCAGCCTTTAAAAGAACTTTTGAAACCCTCAGTTGGTTTGGAATGCAGTGGCATGGGAAGTTATGCATATATCTTAGTACACCCATATAACATCATTATTTTATAAGCTGCACTGGATTGCAATTAGTTCCAATATTCTGCCAGGTGCAATTCAGGGTGCTGGTTATTACCTATAAAGTCTTGTATAGCACAGAACTGAGTTATTGTCCTTATTTCCAATAATAACTGTCTGCCCCACCTGTTCAAATAGGATGGGCATGCTTCAGTTCTTTTCCCAGAAGTAGTATCATCTAATAGAATTCACGAAGCATGCCTTTTCCACTGGGATGCCTACGATCTGGAATGATCTCCTCAATGTATTATTGCCTTTGACCCCCTTTAGAAAAGCTCTTAAAACTTAGTTCTTCGGGCATTGGGGTCAAGGTGATTGAAGTTGCTATTGGGAACTGTGTAAAATAAAGTTAGGTTCCTGACTAAAATTTTAGGCAGCCATACAGAGCTCTTAAATAAATTTTAAACCCTCCATGCTATTTGTAACTCATGATTGGTGTTATGAGAAACTGGGTTATAGTTTCATATATAATCAGATTTACTTATATTCCTAAAATAACAGAGTTCTTTGCAAAAAATTTTGCATGACATATGCAAAAATAGTAAGATCCTTTTCTAAGATGCTCAGAAGCTAAATTTTAAAATAGGGAGATAAGAGAATAAAAAATGAGTCAGAACAACAAAGGCAAAATATAAACATGAGAAATATTGCTTACCTATAACATAAATATAGGAGATAACAACATCCTCACTAATACTGGCAAAGGAAGCTACTGTATATAAACAGGAAGCAAACCTACACTCACTAACCCTGATTATGTTACCTAGCTAGGTGATGAAATGTCTGTAAGCAAGCAACCAAGCTCAAAGAGCATCAAAGACTCCACAATTCAGCCCTGTATATTCTCTTCTACTGAATGTAAATGGTGCATATTTGTTATATTATATCTCCTTTATCAATCAATATAGGTGAAATGAAGGCCAAATATGCTGGAAAAAAATCAGTGGTGTGTGTTTCCTTTTTCACATGCCTGTAGCTAGATAGTCCCCCATTTTCTCTCTCTTTAGTTTATCTGAGTTTTTTTCTTATTTTTTCCCTTAATTAAAAAAAAATGTTTCACTAAAGGTGAAAGTTGTTTTGTATGTATTTTATTTTGGGAAATTTGTCATTTTTTTCTTGTAATGTATAAATAAAATTTGAAAAAGAAATTGCATCCTACTAAATCGGAGCTCTGTTCATTCCAACCAAACAATTGGAGAAAGAATCAGGCCTTTCTAAAGGTCTGCAAGGTTAGGACCAATCATAAATATATTGGGTGGGAGAATTTCCAAAGGTCAGGGACTGTCATCAAGAAGGCATGCTTTCTAGATCACACAGGATGATACTGTTTCAGAGAGGGGATCCAGAGTTTATCCTTCTTCTTACAGCATGTGGGATGAAGGCAGATCTCATGTATAATCTGTTTCTATTCTATTCAGGGCTTCATAAATACCACTTTGAATCCTGTAGTAAGCCAATGTAGTTCCCTACATTTACAAGATATTGTGATATTGGAAAACAGGGTTTAATCTTTGGTTTTATTGTATTTAAACTATACTATTTTCATAGAAAAGACTAGCAGAGAAATCAAAAAGGAATCTGTGTGGAAAAGTAGAACCATATATGTATTATCTTAAATTTATTAAAACAGGATTAACAAAGCATAATGAATAAGTAATAATTTTTCCCATATAAGCATGATTTGAGACATGGGTAGTGTTTGTGGATCTCGAGATATGTATCATATTGCTGCTTAGTTAACCTTTAGTTTTGTGTTTAGTTTTTAGTTTTGTGACTATATACATCAAAAGTCATACAATTAAAATCTTCTAAAATATAGTCTTTAATTTAAAAAAATGGGTATCTCAACTTTTCTTTCATCATTACTGTTATGTGAGAACTAGAAAAACCAGTCAGATGCAAAGAGCTTGAGATTAGACAGGTCAACGATATATAGAGGTCAACCACTTCTCCAGAATGGACCTACTTTGCAGTTATTGGGACAAACAATCCAAAATATCAAATTGTAAGATTTTATCCAGAGGATGTGTGCATGAGGGGAGGGGGGGGGGTTGGGACTTATGGATGATTTGTGGCTATTTACAGCATTCCAGTATCTTTAATGAAAATAGTTTATTAACAGCAGTACCAATGAATCTCTTATCTGCAAATGTTTTAACAACAATCTGGTTATTAAATTTAGTTCATTTTCTTTCACACTTAGAAATAGAGGACTACTGCTTAATCATTTTATGTAGAGTTGGTTCAATGAAGTTATAGCTTTAATTATCCAATTATGTGTATAGGAGTTACTTTATTTTCAGGGCTGTGTGACATGATCCTGCAGCTCCTTTAAGGTATTGCAGACAGGTTCTACGTTTATGTTCTTTGGAGATCTAATTTGAAACTCTCTATACTGTCAGTTATTTTTTTGATCATCAGAGATTGTATCCTTTGCTCTCTTAGAAGAACATTGTTTTCTAACTGTCCCTCACAATATCTTACACATACAAGAAAAAACAAGAAAATATGATTCAATTACTACCATATTACATCTCATTAAAAAAATCAAGATAATGAGGATAAATGTCTCTACTGAAAAGATTTACACAGTACATTTTTAGATATGCCATATTAAAACCATATGATAATTTCAGGATAATAAAAACCCAACAATCAATTGATTATTTCTGTTAATATTTAAACAGTAGTTAGCTGTCAGACACTACTTTGCAACTAACAACAAAGCTGTGAAACGTTTATGAAATAACTGTACATATTATATCATTTTTATATGCAAGAACAAATTTTATTTGGGATATGATTTTACAATAAAACTGAAATTAACTGTTGCATTTTTAAGATAGCAGTCTAAAATTTTGTTATCCCACAGAACATGTTATATGTCCATTTCTAAAAACATTCCTAAAGAAATGGAAGGGGATCTACAACTATCTCCGATTTACGTAGCAACATAGTTTCTTGTTTTCCAAACAGTTCAGAAATAAAGCCCTATGGCTGAAGGAAGAACTCCAGAATTATTTCTGCTGCAAACTAGAGTTCACATTTAGTCTCCATCAGACATCTGGAAAGAAAAGCCAATATTCATTCTCTAACCCCCATTGCTATTACAGATAGATTCAGCATAATGCAGTACTTTCTTCTGAAACTGCAAAAAGCTTTACTTTTATGCAGGGAACAGAAAAAATAAATATGCCCATTTTTCTACTCAATAGCCAGTGTTTTTGAAACACAAAGCTAGTATAATGTAATATACTCATTTCTAGCAAAACTGACATTTAAAAAAATAGAAATCTGAATGTAAAAGTAAATATAAATTTACATCTAAATATTTACATCAGAAGGAATCAGCTGTACGAAAAAGGAGATTCAAGAGATACTAATATTTTTTGTCAATGTTCAAATGCTCAAGGCTTTTGATTTATGCAATACGTAACCATGACAAGATTTAAATGATTATAGATCATCAATAAGCAAAAACACTTGACAATTTTAAACTGCTGCTGCATGCCCACAATTTCTCCTGCAAAGATTTGTTCCTGGCTGGCAAGAAAACTTAAACAATAAAGAGGAGTCTGCCCTAATCCTTTTCAAGTAGAAAAGTGAAATGAACTTATTTTAAGTAAATATGTAACTTCAAAAGCTTATATAGTAGTGATTAACTCCCCCCATTTGAAATAAAGCACATTGCTATTACATTTTAAAGACTCTAATCATAAAAGGCTAAGCAATGGATGACATAAGAAACATAATTATGTAACCTTATTTAAGCCTAATAGATAGGGAAAGGCCAACTAATGATATACACAGGATGGAAAATAAGTCATATAGCTGATCCTTGCTTTCCCATCACCATTCTTCAATCTGCATCAGGCAGCAAGAGCTTTGATTTTACAAAGCTACAAAAAACGTGAGTGGAGGATTGTTTTCTTTAGAATGCAAGATCATCAATATGGAAAAGATGATATCCTCATTAACAAGGATCAGCACTTTGTTTTTCTCTAATACAGTATGTTGTTCCACATGCCAAGGGCGAGAAGAGAAAATACTGAATAATACATTTTTAACATTTCCACTTCCATCTTGATTATTACCAAGGCATTCCCTTCACCACAAAATACCCATGTTTTTATTAAACCGAGATCAGATGGAGAAACCATCCTACAGAGCAAGAAGCCTCTTAAAAGTAACTGGAAACGATCATTATCCAGAAATTCTACCTAAAAGTGTGCATTATACTGGAAAGGAAAGGAGGCCATTTCGAATCAATCTACACTATTCAAATATGGCTAGTAATCCTAAAACATTTCTCCTTCTCTTATCCCCCTATAAAGCTAAAAGGAATAAAAGCTGAATATATACAAGACTCGGATGTATGCATGAAAGAGAGAGAAAACAAAGAACCTGTCTTTAAAGAAACCGATTTAAAACGTGCAACGGAAGAGCATCCTCTCATTACCAACCAAACTTCAAAAGAGACAGATTCCATGCTATCCCCTCTGGGGAGCCAAGTCTCCGGTGCAAAACTGACTTGGAAACGGGAAATCTCGATTCTCTTCCCCCCTCAAAAAAACAGAAAAAACAAAAAAAAAGGCAGCAAAAGGACAAACACTTCAAACGGCTCTCCCGAAGATGAACAGAGTGGGCGACCGAGACCTGAAGGAAGAGGCCCGAACTGCATGGAATAACACTTAGAAGCGGGAGCGGGCATCACTATTTTCCTTCGTCCCCACCAAAAGGAAGAAAGGAGAGCACCCATATGCTATAGTCAGGCACGGCCGCCATTTCTCGCCGTGGGTATCGGTACCTGGAAGTCCCTGTCTTCGTTGAAGCGGGAAAACCTATCCGCCATTTTCGCTTGGTTCGCCTTTATCTTAGGAGACTGCGACGAAGAGGAGCCTTACGTACTTGACGTGCGCACACCCAGGGCGATCGTCGCTCACAGATTTATAGATTCGTACAAACGCTCAGCTTCCGAGTCTGTTTCGCCTTTTTTTTTTAATTTAGGGTTTTCTCGAGAGTGCGATTGTCCAGCAGCGCCCCCCACCTTCTCCCTATTAAAAGGCAGCGAAAACAGAACTGTTGGTTCTTTTTAATGAATGTGGGGGGGGGGGGGATGTTTAAAATCAGGATAAGCTTGTGTTCTGTTTGCTAGGGAACGTTGGGTTTGGATTAGATTCCAGTTTAAGTAAACTGCTGCAACCTACGTGAGTAATTACTTAGTTTTGGGGATTTTTCGTTAAAATTTTCAAAAATTTTAATGTAGGAATATCACGTGTAAAAATCCGAACGATCGAAATCTGACAGCCAAGAAGAGCCGTCTGTCAACAAGCTCCAGCAAAAAACGCCCACTGACCGAGTAATGTCTGGCGTAGACATCATTTTTAAAAAAAGTTTTAGTATTCAGAAATGTTTGGCTGAAGTATGATTCAGAAAAGAAAAAAAAAATCATGCAGGGTGCTCTCCGTTGCATCGGCCAAGCTATGATTCTGCATAAAGTCACTTTCGCTTGCTGGTTCTCCTTTTGGAAAATAAAAACTGCTTAAGTTTTACCATATTTTTCTCTAGGGAGCAACACCCCAATACTACACATTCAGAAAGCTGACTGCTGGTCGGAGAGTCGCCGAGAGGTCCGCAGGTTCCGTTCTTCTCACCTTTGTAGCTCTAACTGCTACAGCTCCAACTCGGTATATGCCTTTGCACAACTGCTCCTTAGTAAGTGCAACACCCGAGAATCAGAAGCAGCCTCGCCCCGCGTTCAGTAGCTGTGGATTCCTTCCAGCCACCTTTGTCCTTACCATGTCCACCTCCTTCAGGCTAGAAATCTCCTGAAGGAGGCTCATAACTTCCTCGGCTTTTAAGTGCAGAAAAAACGTTTCCTCGGAGAAAATACGAAGTTAACCACTTAAAAGCTTCAGTGGGAAACACGTCAGTATTTGCCTACTTTCAAGCTGAAATTAGTAGGCTCTTAAAAGGTTTGAAGTACATACAGTATGTGAGTCACTTAATGAGCTTAGTATAAAAATATGAATAAATAAATACAGAAATGATAGTTAATTGACAAATTGAATGCTTAGTTTAGTGCACCGAATTTTTAAAAATAATTATTAGGAGAAAAAACATTTATAGATTTTGAGTATAGTGTTTAGATACACTATCTTTTTGATTCATTTACATCTCCCCACCCATCTCAATCATATCAATAAAGAAAGTTTATATCCTCCTCTGTAAATTCTTTCCTGAAATGGGCCAGCCTTAAAAAAAGCAGGAAATTACAACTGTCCTATCTTTGTGGGCTTCCTGCATTTGAAACTGGTTATCAGTCATCCGAAATTGATATAGGAAATGCTTACCCTGAGGAGTGATGCACCCAAACATAGAGTGAATTTGTTCCTACAAAGTCACCCTATGCTTGTTTAGAGAATGCATGACTTGTTTTATTATTATGTCTTTGTGGTTGAATGTGCTTTGCTAATTTATGTTGGGCCTGCTTCAAAGAGGAACAGGGATGCAGCCCTTTTAAAAAGCCAGTTGCATCTTTATGCAGGCTTTTATGAGCTACTCTAAAGTAGCTACTTATAATAAGTCTCATTAAAGACTTGGTTACTTTAATTAGTCATATTTATTAAAATACATGTATTTTTTAGAGTTTTCAAAGCCAAAAGGAGGAATGCAGTTGCTTTAAAGAGATTTTGCTCTTAGGCTCCCTTTTCGAAATAACTTCATTACATTTTCAAAGCTTGCAGTTTTTAATGCTAAAAAATGATTATATAAATCCAATTAATTGGATTAGTTCAAGAAAACACCAACCAGTCATTCTATCTTTAGAATGTCTTGCCCCGGGGTGGGTTCTACTTACCTTTACTACCGGTTTGCAGCAGGGCCGCGCACATGCACAGAAGCGTTTTGATGACATTAGGGTCAGTGGGCGGAGCCTCCCATGGCTCTGCCCACTGACCCCAATTTTTATAGAACTGGTGTGAACCCGGGGGCAATTCACCACTGGTCTTGCCTGCTTTCTTACTTTTTCTGGCAATGAGCAAAGACATTTTTTGCTTAGATGTGTTTTTAACATTTATAATTTTATTTTACTTTATTATCAAGTATAATATAGCAATAAAACTTTCATTGTTTATCTGTTTACACCATCAAGTTTGCCCAAATGATAATTTTACTGCAAGAATTTTTGAATCAAGCTTCCTAAAATCCATTAAATTAAAGAATGCATTAAAATACTGGACACATTACTTCTGTGAAATTGAAATTTCCATGATATTTGGACCAATTTTATTCCCAAAGTTGGGCTGTTGCAGCATTTCTACGATCACTTGACTAATATTTGATATTCCCTTCCTACTTCCCATAAGCCAAGTTTTTTTGCAAGCACTTGGTCATTCTGTTTATCAGTTTAGGTAAGTAAATATTGACTTATTGAAATTTGTTTGCCACTATAATTTGTTATATATCTACATTTATTTATCCATGTAGTATGGCTGTATTATTTACCTTATCTTCTTTACTTCCCCGTTTTATTGGTATCATTATGATTATCATCATTATTCTGTTGCTTTGCATGTACACTGAGAGTTTCTGAACGGAAGACAAATTCCTTGTGTGTCTAATAACACTTGGCCAATAAAGAATTCAATTCAATTCTAATTCTATTTATACTATATACTCTTCTTAGATGATCATGGAACTGTATAGAACTGGGGTAAAAATATATGGTCACAGAAATAATAGAAAATATTATTGTCTTTATTATGGTTAATATTTCATAAAATATGAGAAATATGATCAGCCTAAAATTTAATCTTCATTCTTCTCAATGAGACTGCACTACTGTACCTTTCTCTTAAAGAATGACCCAATAGATCACAGGGTTGTCTAATTAGAGGTTGAGCAACTAGTCTAGAGGTGCGACCAGAACAATCTAGAACTGAACACACTCAAAACCGTAGAAATGGTGGTAGACTTTAGGAGAAACCCTCCCATACTACCACCTCTTACAGTACTAGACAACACAATATCAACCTGATAAGCATGCGCAAGATGGCGGCTACATCGCAGAGTGTCGCAATCTGATGGGATGGCTTTGGGGCTCTAAGGGGTGCCATGGGGGCGCTCGGTTGCTGGCGACCCTGGTTTGGTCGGATGAGCTCGGGGCAGGGGTTCTGAGACCATCCTCGCCCCTGGGTGTGTCCGGAATCGATGACGGAGAGCAGTGCCCCCATTACTGCAGCAATACTGTTGGTGGGAGGGGTAGATATGGCGGGAACAGGGGGCCATATTGGGTTAGGGGAATGTGCACTCACTGTCTACGAGCAGTGACGCGCTCTGGCCCCCAAGGCTCCACCCATTCTCCAGGTTGCACAGACCTTCAGAGCCCGGGCCTTTGGCTGATGTTGTGCAATGCCAGGTCTATAGTAAATAAAGCCCCCCTCATTTGTTATCTTGTTCAGGAGGGGGGAGCAGACCTGGCAGGTATTACGGAGATCTGGTTGGGCCAGGAGGGGGGGTTCCCCTCGTTGAAATGTTCCCACCAGGCTTCCATGCATTCCATCAGCTGAGATCACAGGGGAGGGGTGGGTGGGTTGCAGTTATTATTAACAAAGGTCTGAGACTGAGGGAGCCTACTGTCCCTCAGACGGCCAGATGTGAGTCCCTCCTTGTGAAATGGGATCATGGGGTACAGATGGGTTTGCTGATCATATACCTGGCTCCCTGCCATGTGGCAGCAGCCCTGCCTGAGCTATTCAACGTCATCGCCGCGATGGCGGTTGATACCCCTAGACTTATAGTCATGGGAGATTTCAATCTGCCGTCCGTGGGTGAGATGTCTGAGATGGCTCGGGAGTTCATGGCTTCCATGACAGCTATGGACCTGACCCAGTTAATTCATGGCCATACTCACACGGGGGGAAACATGCTGGACCTGGTTTTTGTCTCTGGACAGTGGTTGAGTAATCTTGAAATAGGGGATATAGTTACCGAGCCCATATCTTGATTGGATCACTCTCTCCTTCGCCTTTACCTTTGAACCAGTACACCCTGCCGCAGGAACGCGGAGCCGGTAAGATGGTTCCGCCCCAGGCGCCTGATGGAGCCTGATAGGTTCCAGATGGAGTTTGGGCCAGTCCCTGAGGCTCTGGCACATGCCTCGACCAGAGACCTAGTGGCCGCCTGGGATAGGGTGGCCACTGCAGCTCTGGATCAGGTCATGCCTTTGTGGCCTCTGACCTGGCGCCGATCTCGTCTGGCTCCTTGGTTCACCAAGGAGCTAAAGGAGATGAAGCACCAGAAAAGATGCCTAGAGAGTAGTTGGAGGGCCAGTCTTTCTGAATCCGACCGGACACTGGTAAGATCTCATATTAAGAATTACCTAGTGGCGATAAAAGCAGTAAAATGTACCTATATTGCTGCTCTTATTGCGTCATCAGATAACCGCCTGGCCGCCCTGTTTAGGGCAACCCACTCCCTGCTCCACCAGGAAGCGTGGGAGGACCCCTTGGAGGGTAGAGCCAAGGACTTTGTTCAGTATCTGCATGACAAAATCACTCAGATTTGGGAAGATCTGGACTCTGACTGGATAGTTTCAGGAGGGATGACTGAGGCAGGTCTTGAGAATGTTATCTGGGATAAGTTTGATCCTGTGACTCCTGATGATGTGGACAGGATTTTGGGTGGACTGAACATGACCACGTTTGTTGGACCCGTGTCCGTCCTGGTTAGTGCTGGCTTCCCAGGAGGTGACGCAAGGCTGGCTCCAGGGGATTATAAATGCTTCTTTGGGTGAGGATGACTTCCCCGCTACCTTGAAAGAGGCGGTTGTGAGGCCTCTCCTCAAGAAGCCTTCCCTGGACTCAGCAGTGTTGGCTAATTATCGTCCGGTCTCCAACCTTCGCTTTGTGGCGAAGGTTGTTGAGAGTGTGGTTGCGCGACAGCTCCCCCAGCTCCTGGATGAAATGACGTATCTGGATCCATTCCAGTCGGGCTTCAGGCCTGGGTACAGCACGGAAACAGCATTGGTTGCGTTGGTTGATGATCTCTGGAGGGCTCGGGACAGGGGCTGTTCCTCTGTCCTGGTCCTATTAGACCTCTCAGCAGCTTTTGATACCATCGACCATGGTATCATGCTGCACCAGTTGGAAGAGTTAGGGTTGGGGAGGCACTGTGCTGCGGTGGTTCTCCTTCTTTCTCTCCGACTGGCTGCAGTCTGTGTTGGCAGGAGGGCAGAGATCGACCCCAAGGCCCCTCATATGTGGGGTGCCATAAGGGTTGGTCCTCTTGCCCCTTTTGTTCAACATTTATGTAAAGCCCCTGGGTGAGATTATCTGTGGTTTTGGAGTGAAATACCACCAGTACACTGACGACACTCAGCTGTACATCTCCTCCCCGGACCATCCCAACAATGCCCTTGAAGTGATGTCCCAGTGCCTGGAGGCCGTACGGATCTGGATAGGGAGAAACAGGCTCAGGCTCAATCCTTCCAAGACCGAGTGGCTGTGGTTTCCGACGTCCCGATATAGTCAGCTGACGCCATCACTGACTATTGGGGTGAATCACTGGCCCCCACGGAGAGGGCTCGCAACTTGGGCATCCTCCTGGATTCACGGCTGTCTTTAGATGAGCATTTGACGGCCGTGACCGGGAGGAT
This sequence comes from Coluber constrictor foxii, assembly GCA_038048745.1. Lineage (NCBI taxonomy): Eukaryota > Metazoa > Chordata > Lepidosauria > Squamata > Colubridae > Coluber > Coluber constrictor. The sequence continues at coordinate 83,269,879 of CM075961.1, forward strand.
TTTTCATCAGGTTCGCCTAATTCGCCAGTTGCGTCCCCTTCTGGATCAGAACTCCTTACACACAGTCACTCCTGCCCTCATCACTTCCCGCCTGGACTACTGCAATGCTCTCTACATGGGGCTCCCCTTGAGGAGCACCCGGAGGCTCCAACTAGCGCAGAGTGTGGCCACGCGGGTGGTGATGGGAGCGACATGGCTCTCCCATGTAACACCTCTCCTGCGTGAGCTGCACTGGCTCCCGGTGGTCTTCCAGGTGTGCTTCAAGGTTTTGGTTACCACCTTTAGAGCGCTCCATGGCTTAGGCCCTGGTTATCTACGGGACCGCCTACTACTGCCAATTACCTCCCACCGGCCGGTACACTCTCATAGAGAAGGGCTCCTCCAGATGCCATCAGCCAAAAGTTCCACTAGGGGGAAGGCCTTTTCTGTGGGGGCACCTACTATCTGGAACAAGCTCCCCCCGGAGATATGGAGGATCACGGATCTGCAAACCTTCTGCCGCGCTCTCAAGACCTTTTTATTTCATCAAGCTGGCCTGGCCTAATCTTTTTCCCATTTTCCTTTTTAAAATGCAAATTTTAATCTGTTTTAAATTACATGGGTTTTTACATTTGTCTTGGGCCAAATAGTTTAATTCGGTTTTATTCTGTTTTTAAATTTTGTATATATGTATTTAACTTTATGGCTGTTCATCGCCCTGAGTCCTTCGGGAGTAGGGCGGTATATAAATCCAATAAACATAAACATAAAGAGTAGTGACTATCAAATTTCTAGGTTTTATCATCTCTCAAGACCAAAAATGGACACCTAACATCAAAAATGTCATAAAAAAGCACAACAAAGAATATTCTTTCTGTGGCAACACAGGAAGCTCAAACTGCCCAAGGAGCTGCTGATACAGTTCTAGAGGAATTATTGAGTCTGTCATCTGCACCTCTATAACTGTCTGATTTGGTTCTGCAAACCCAACAAGACAAACACGGACTTCAGAGGATAATTTAGAAGTGCAGAAAAAACAATTACTACCAACCTGCTTTCCATTGAAGACCTGTATACTGCAGGAGTAAAAAAGAAGGCTGTGAAAATATTTAGATCCCCCGCATCCTGAACATAAATTGTTTCAACTCCTACCTTCAAAACGACGCTATAGAGCACTGCACACCAAGACAACTAGACACAAGAACAGTTTTTTCCCGAACACCATCACTCTGCTAAACAAATAATTCCCTCAACACTGTCAAACTATTCACTGTCTGCATTACTATTAATCTTCCCATTGTTCCTATCAGCCATCTCCTCCCACTTATGACTGCATGACTGTAACTTTGTTGCTTGTATCCTTACGATTTATATTGTTTCCTAGTATGATTTGATTGCTTATTTGTACCCTATGACTATCATTAAGTGTTGTACCTCATGATTCTTGACAAATGTATCTTGTCTTTTTATGTATACTAAGAGCATATGCACCAAAGACATTCCTTGTGTCCAAACACACTTGGCCAATAAAGAATTCTATTCTATTCTATTCTATTCTATTCTATTCTATTCTATTCTATTCTATTCTATTCTATTCTATTCTATTCTATTCTATTCTATTCTATTCTATTCTACTCTACTCTACTCTACTCTACTCTACTCTACTCTACTCTACTCTACTCTACTCTACTCTACTTAAATCATTTATGGAGTATGGAGTAATCTGTTGTTATATGTCACTTATTTTCACCAAATTTTATTGTGCCAGTGGGCTAGCTTTGAAAAATGTGGGTTTGGATTGTAGGAGAGATACATTTATAAGTTATTACTTACATTCAATGGGACCTAGATGTGAAAACAACTTATTCCAATGTCCTGCTTTGAAAATATTTTGATATATATGATGCTGCCCCCTGTTGGCCCAGTACAGTAAACCATTCAGGCATACTGTATCGTTCTTGACTTACCACCACAATTGAGACCCTCAAATTCATTGTTAAATGGTAAGGTTGTAAAGTGAAGCATCGCATCACCACACCCAATTTTACAACCTTTTTAGCCTCGTCAATTATGAGAAACATTCTGTGATTGTGATTTGTAGGTTTCCCTGCCAGCATTCTCTTTAGCTTAGCTTATCTTAAGACAGCTGGGAAGGTTGCAGATGATGAAGACGCGACTGGGATACTGCTAATATTGTAAATGTGAACTGATTGACATGTGCTTGGATTGCAATTACATGACCCTGGGGATGCTGTAATGGATGCGTCATAAATCAATTTTTGAGCATTTTAGAACATTGGCTAAATGAACTATCAGTATACAACAATCACCACAATCACTCAACAATCACTGATAGAAAGAAAATCTATCATATGTCATAAAATTTCATGAAACACTACCTAAAGTTCCTAATTATATTATTTAACTGCATAGCTGCCTATTTTGCATAACTGCAGATGTGCTAAAGTTACAGTTTCCTAATGTATACAGATAGTCCTTGACTTACAACAATTGAGCCCAGAATTTCTGTTACTAAGTGAAACAGTTGTTAAGTGAATTTTGCCTCATTTTGCAATCTTTCTTGTCAGAATTGTTAAGTGAATCGCTGCAATTGTTCAGTTAGTAACATAGTTGTTAATCGATGGCTTCCCCATTAACTTTGCTTGTCAGAAAGTTGCAAAAGATGATCACAAAACCCCAGGCCAGGACATCGTGTGACAAATGCACTCACCAGTCAGAAATTGGACAGAATTATTAAGTGAAGCAGCAAGCAGTTTATTGTACAATATGTTCTTTGCTAGTGTGGGTGGCTAACAAAGTAGGCACATCAGCTAGCCTGACTTTGGAGCTGCAAACATCTCCTACCCTAAGCATTTCTTGGTGTTCCCTAAAATATATGAAACCTGCAAAAACAACATTTAACTATTATTACTTTTGTTACAATTGCAACTGTGATAAATACATGTAATTTGTTAGGCATCCAAATTTTGATCATGGGACCATAGTGGTAAAATTCAAATTTTTTTACTACCGGTTCTGTGGGCATGGCTTAGTGAGCATGGTGTGGTGTGGCTTGGTGGGCAAGGCAGGGGTAGGATACTGCAAAATTTCCATTCCCACCCCACTTTGGGGCCAGCCAGAGGTGGTATTTGCCGGTTCTCTGAACTACTCAAAATTTCTGTTACTGGTTTTCCAGAACCTGCTGGATTTCACCCTTGGACTATAGGGATGCTTCAGTGTTTGTGTGAAAAATGGTCATAAGTCACTTTTTTAAGTGTTATAACTTCAGTCACTAAATGAACTGCTATAAGTTAAGAACTACCTGATTAGTAGGATCACTATCCTACTATCTTTGGGGATTCAGACATTAGAATATTCAAAACTGTCTAATTCCTTTCTATTAACTATTCTAAAATGAGAAGCAGCCGGGCTACATTCATACAACAATCCATGATTTGGCCCCAGCTGCCTGTATCTGACTACATACTGAGCTGTGAACTAAGAAATAGACTTGTGCAACATACTAAAACACAAACAGTATCTAAGAGTAATATCTTGCCATGTTCTGCATACTATGTCCCCCTAACTGACCTACTTAAGTTACTGTGTGACCAACCATATTTTATCTTACATATTATTCAAACCCAGCCTGAAGCTCTGTTGCACAGAAGCTTTACCTAAAAGCCATATAATATAGTTTGGCATATAATTCTTATATTCAGATGTCATGCTACAGTCAGATACATGTTGTGGCTTAATGTGATAGCCTGCTTCGCAGATTATGTTAAGACAACAGCTGTTTTTTAGTACATACTGAATCACCAGCTATAATACTGTATTCAATGTCATTGCAGTTCAGAATACTATTTATTGCAGCCTATCCCCTATTGTTTCCATCGTTGTTTTTCTTTCACTCCTTCAACATTGACCAGCAGGGGGCTTCATTTAACCATATTAAAAATGTGCCCAACTCTGTAATATACTTGGTTTTCAAACTGTCTCAGAGGATAGAGTTGTATGATAAGATGGTGGGATTCTTGGAATTTGCAGTTACCAGGTGAAATTTTGAAAAAAACAGATGTGATCTTACATAAAGTGACCATGTTTAAACAATATTTCAGGCCATAAACCATGGCTTAACATGTCATATTGATTGTGTTCAAGTTAACAAGGCTTAATTGAGCAATGGTTTAGTATGATTTGATTTAAGCATTTGTTTGATTTAGACTTACTTAGCATTTATAGTTGTAAACTATAGTTGTTAATGTGTTGTGATTTTTTTGCCAATTCACTCCTGTTTTTCGATATAAGCTATTACAATGAAGTGCAGCTGCATACAAACAAAGCGAATTTTTAGTATTAATGAGCAAAGCCATCTAAATGTCAGGCTGTTTGGATTTTCCAGTATAGCGGTACCTCGATACTCGGCTGTTTCAAAACTCACTGAATTTGGTACTCAACGCATTTTGATGCAAAAATGTTGTCATGATACTTGTTTGTGTGGTTCTCAACATGCTGCAATAGAAAGAGGGATGACTGTGGAAAATGGACAGGAAGTCGGCCATGCTGGGAAGATTGCTGCAAAAGGAAGAGAGGGATGGCTGCAGAGGAAGGACAGGAAACTTCAACGACTGCAGAGCAAGGACAGGAAAATGGCCGTGCTGGGAAGGTCACTGACATAGGAAAAGGGACAGATGCAAAGTCCTTCTCAGCTGAAACAAAAGAGTCATGTGGTTTGTTTGGCATTCGTTGTTTTTAGTACTTGTCACGCCTCCCAGAACCAATTAACGATATGTACCGTAGTATCATTGTATAAGAACCAATATATTTTGGATCTTCCAGGCTGTAACTAGAATCATGCCATGGAGATGGCTTTGATGGAAATATTCCAATGGAAGTTGTTACAAAAACAAAAAAAGTTATCATTTCTTCTATTGCACCATGGAAAGGCAGTAGTATTACCCGTAGACAGAGATTCAGACTGGCTTTCCCCTGACTCACAGGAAAAAGGGAGAAAAATACAATCAGATTTGAAAGATTTTGTTAATATAGCCGGCTCTATAAATCAAACTTCTAATCTTCTTGTGAAGCCTGTTCCCTAATCTGAGCAGCCTTGAAGTGCTGACACATGCATTGTACAAAGCCATCCTTTAAACATATTTGCTGAATAACTCACAATGGTCTGCTTGCACAAAACAGGCTAAGGCAAAATCAAACCTCATTATGAAATTCAACAGCATGTGAACTTCATCTATAAAAGTAGTAAAATCAAAAAGTTGCAGATCAGTGCATCCAGAAGATAAGACTGCAGAAAGACGATTCTCATGAGATTGTTTGACTTCCCCTTCACTATGTATCCAATTTGCATTTCATACCAGCAAAACACTGTCCTAGACAAATATGAGCAACAAACTGGTCTATGCTTGAATTTTCTACTTGTTGGAGTCAAGAGTATTAGCCAGGCTGAATAGGACAAAGAAGACTCCCAGTTGGAGGAGAATAATATGGCAATGAGAACCGGGAAAATTACATATTGGATTAGTTTGTCTGTTTCACTGCATAACAGCCCTGACAGAAATTCATAACCAATTCTGTCATTGCTATGTGGGGGGAACGTAGCTGTAATTTCCTTCTGGGTGGAGATTCTTTAACCTCATTCTCTGACTGAAAAATATCAGTAACAACCAAAAACGGATTTCACAACCTTATCCTAAGATCTGGAACAATAAGCAATTTTTAATGATTGTTGGAATATATACAGTGGGAAAAGGTGTTTGACTCAGTAATCCAGCAAACAATAATTAAGGCATTGCTCAAACAAGGCATAACACTGCTTACATAAACTTACTACAATCAATATATGAATAAAATCAATATATGAGAAAACACTGACAACAATTTGCTTTAATGATCCTTAAGGTGGAAATCAACATAGAATGATGTAACAACAAGGCAATACAATATCACCTATCCTTTTCTCAGCCTGCCTTGAAGTATTTTGCAAACTAGACTGGGCAAAAAATGGAATAAAAATCAATGACATCTATTTAAATCACTTAAGATTTGCAGATAATGTTGTTCTCTTTTCACAAGACCCAGAAGAGCTGCAAAGACACATACAAGAGCTGCATGAAGCAGGAGAACCATTTGGCTTAAAAATAAACTTGCTTATTTATAATAAATTCACCAAAGAAAAGTTTTTATATCTGGAAAAGAACTAGACATAGTAAACCACTACATATACCTTGGCCAATGGATCTCAATGGAAAGTGATACAATAAAGGAAATTAAACGTTGGCAGGCATTTGCAATCTAAGCATAATTTTCAAGAACAACCTCCCCCTGTGCTTGAAGAGAAACATTTTCGATTAGTGTATGCTACCTGCTCTAACATATGCTGGTGAAACATGGACACTAACCTCACAATCGATATGAAAGCTATGAGTGGCGCAAAGAGCCATGGAAAGATATATGCTTGGCATTATAAGACAAGATAAAAAAACCTGCACATGGATTAGAGAACAAACAAAAATACATGATATCAAGAGAGTAAAAGAATTGTAATGGAAATGGGCTGATCACATGGCAAGAAGAACTCATGGCAGGTGGACCAAGGCAGTCATAGAATGGATCCCATTTAATAAAAAGCATCCACGAAAGAGACCTAAAACAAGACGGATCAACAATATCAGCAAGTATTGTGGGCCCAATTGGCAAAAGCTCAGGACCGTATTGGTTGGAAACACACAGAAGAGGCCTTCGTTCTTCATTGGATAGACAATGCTAAAGTGATGATGATGACGATGACGGTTATGACAACAACAACAACAACTGTGGGAAATGTACAGATCGCTGGAGGGATGTCAGTCCCAGGGACGGGTGCTGTAACTGAAAAGGTCTTGCACGATGTCACTATTTAATTGACAGAGTCCAGAGCATGCTCACCAAAAAGACCGTATCTATTTTCTCCTTCTGCTCCAGGAGTGAAATGCTATTGGTTTGGACTGGTTTGGGCGAACCAGTAGTAATAAAATGCTACCTGTTCAGATGAACTGGTACTTCCAACGATCAGCTGTGCAGTGTGATTTATATTCACTAGAAAGAAGGAAATCCTGCTTTCTAGCGCATCTAAATTGCGCGGAACAGCTGTTTCCCCCCCCCCTTGTTCTGCTTATCTTAGAAAAGGCTTTTTAATCCTCGTTTTTCAGCACTTCACGGTAGTGCCTGCAGTGTGCATGCACACAATGAACTGGTAGCAGACTTCAGAGCATTTCACCTCTGATCTGGTCACCTTCATGTTGTCCTTCCCACCCCCAGGGAAGCCACTGATTCTCTCTCTCTCTCTCTCTCTCTCTCACACACACACACACACACACACACACAAGTTTACACTGTAGAATTCTAAATCTGGTGTCTTCCAGATGGGCTGGCTTACTTCTACATATTCTCAGTCAAGATATTGTATGGGAATTGCAGATTAACATGGAAGGTTGGTATAGGCGGGGACTGCAGCTCCTGGGGAGAGGAGGCAGTTTAGATATATAATCGGTGGGATTCAGCCAGTTTGCACCACTTCAGGAGAACCGGTTGTTAACTTTCTGAGTAGTTTGGCAAACTGGTTATTGAAAGAAATCATTAGGGCAGAGAACCGGTTGTTAAATTATTTGAATCCCACCACTGTATATAATTATATTGGCAGGCAGGATTCATATAACACTGGGCATCATATAGTATGATCATGTCAATTTAGTCAATACTCAGAAACATAAAAGCAATTTTCCCTCTAATTTCTGACACTACATATAGAGAAAACTTATTTCTGCAGCTTTTCAAAAATCAAAAACAATTTATGCACCATAGTCCAAATAAATAAGTATATTGAAAGTAAATGTAACAGTCACATGTTTACATGTTTTTATATTTATAGATAATATTTGATGAGCCCAGAATCTTGGATTGCTCTTGGTTGTTGAGTGAAACAGTTGTTAAACGAGACTTATATGACTGCTTTGCTCAACAACTGCAGTCCTGACATTCCTGGTTGCAGCCATCAAACGATTGTGTGGGTCCTTAAATGGATGGAGTCCCAGGTGAGGAGTGTGAGATACCTCGAAGGGAAAACCCTGGGAGGTTATGTTCAGGAGTTGAAAATCCTTTCTGCTAAAATTGAAGCATGATTTTTAGTCCTTAAAACAGGCCTTTCAAACTGGTGGACCATAGGCCAGATGCATCACGCACAGGCCATGCCCAACCCGTCTCCACAAAGGCAAAAAAGTCACAATACGTCACATGATGCAATCGAGTTTGACACCCGTGCCTTAAAGGGATAGGCACTGATTCAGGGCCTGTGCTGGACCTCCCAGTGCCTCCATCACCAAACTGTGGCACCCCATACTACTTAATTTATTGTGCTGTTTCTCCATTCTTTTAACTGAGTTAAGTCTTTTTAAGTTCAAAAGGCCTATTTTATGTCTGAATTTGTGGAGAAAAAAACTCTTAGCAGGGTGTGCCAATTAAAACCAAGCGTTAGCAACTAGACCCAAGCCATAATAATGTTACAGTTAATTTAAAAAGTTAATCTTGTTTATTATTGTTATGCACTCTCCTAGATTTATATTCCCTTGTTTTTTTATTTACAGAATACAGTATGATACATGTAAATTTTATTATATTTTTTTCATTTTAAATATAGTCAAAATGTTTTAAAAAGCAATTCCAGTCAAAACCTCTGTGACTGGTTTTAGTTGGTATTAAAGACATATTGTATAGATGTCTGAGGATTTAAACAAAATGATTGTACCAATTTGTTGATCTAATTAGAACATTTGAGGGGCATAAAAAATCAACTTGTTTAGTACAGTAGTTAAAGGCACCAGGCTAAAAATTAACAGACACTGAGTTCTAATCCTGCTTTAGGCAAGAAATGGCTGGCTGATTTTGGTCAATCATTCACTCTCAGCTCTAGGAAAAAGGCAATGGCAAGCCACTTTAGAAAATATTGCCAAGAAAACTATGTCAATTTATCCAGTTAGTTATAGATAGTCAATACTAAATTGCCCACGCAACACAAAGTCAATGTGAAATTGGGAGTATTCCTACACACATTCAACATGCATCTCAAGTTCAAAGCCCAGGGTAGGACCACATCAGTCTGCACATCTAAACATCAAAGCCCACATCATTATACTGGTATACTATACACTGGTATACTGGTCAAATTACCACTCTACTGGTAGACCCCTAACAATGTAGAATACCTTCAACCATTGTGTGTGGTTGAATGACTAAACTACTTCCAGCAGTTACCATTTGTTTTTTATTCATGACCTGGCTCGGGAAATTGGACCAATAAAATTCTCCTAACAGTTTGGCAGATTAAATCCAAGCATTCCCTCCATTCAATCAAAACCATCTTCTGGTTGTTTCTTGATAATCCTATGTTTGGCGGCTATTTTACTGTTCAAGTTACCTTAACCTTTAGGAAGAAAGAAAGAATACAAATGTATGGAGCAAACCCACAATTTGCCAGATGGCAAGGACATACACTACCAATAGTTAAGAGGATCACACATTTTTCTCCCAAGTGGGGCGGCCAGCTGCTTTCTATCCCGCTCCCCTCCGTACCGGAGCAACTAGCTAACACCCCCCGCCCCCCAAACCGGCTGGCCTATAAGGGGCTGGGTGTTTGTCCTCTCCTTTCCTCGGATGTGATCCTTACGTAATTGCAAGAGAATTCCGCCAGAGGACGGTGTATCTGGAGCCTCACTAGCGCGAGGGGTTTTAAAGCAACCCGCTCCTGGGGTAAACCCAGCCTGTACCTCCGCCTTAGCGTGACTCTTCCTGCCTCCCTCCCCACTTGCCAGTCTACCTCTTTCCCCAAAGGCCCCTCCTAATCCCTCGCTCCTCGCCGCGGGAGGCCCTAAGCTGGCTTTTCAGGCTCTTTCCTCAGCGCGCTCTGGCTCTCGGCTCTTTCAATGCCGCTCCCTGGCAGGAGACGTGTTGGACAAGTGGAGGGATCCGTCCCCCGCCAGCAAGGTCAAGGTGCGCTTTAAAGGCAGCTTCTTCTCTCGACTGGGCGGCGGGCGCCGATGGGCCAGCTTTGAAGAAGCGCAGGAACAATACTAAGGTTTGTTCCCATCGCCACTACCAGCTTTTCTTCACTTTCACCCTCAAGTTACCCGGGAAAGGAGACCAGCCTCCTGGCCCCCAGCCCAGATGGGCCACCAAGTTGTCTCCCAAGGATATTGTGCTGGTTTTCTGGGGAAAGTATTTTGCCCCTAGTTTTTTAGCAGTGAGTACTGGTGGCTACCATCAGTCTTTTGTTCGCTGTACATTTGACAGCTGGCTAAAATGGCCTGACTTGGAAATAAGGCGTTGAGAAAACCTTGTGGTACTGGGAGAGACCCTAAGTTTGCAATACAGGAAAAAGGTGCAGCCTTAGGAGACAGGGAGGGAGAGAGAGATGATGTTTTTTATGACAGCCTCAAAGTCTTGGAAATCCTCTATCCCATATCTAGATTAAGGTTTTGCGTGCTATGACTGAACCAGACAACAGCTGAAAAGAACCATCCTCCAAACTAACAATCCAAGATGGGTTTACTGTTTAATAAGAACAACAGTCACAACAACAATATAATCAAACTGCCTGCAGCTCTCTCCCCTCCCCCCCCCCCCCCCCCAATAATAACGAAAAGCTTCAGGAATCATCTTTGTTCTGTAGCTACCTATTAAGTCTATTACAACAATCAGAAAAGTTGGTGGCACATTAAATTTGACACATGTCTAAAAGCATTCCACAATATTTTTGTGACATATTTCAAGTGTGAAAGGCTTCCCACTTAGCAATCCATGTGCAACAAACTTGTTAAGCAGATAGCTATTTTCTGTGCCACAGTTTGGGATGAATGAGTTAGCCTGAGAGAGAGAATGAGACCTCTGTAATCATCTTGTTTCCACTTGCAACTTCTCTTGAGTTGACGTTGCTGTCCTTGTAGAGGACATGATATACTCAACCTGACTGAGAAGGAGACACAAAATGAATTGTCACCCTCCCACTGTCATATCAACAGGAAAAGAATTTGCATTGTTGCTTCTCATTCAAGAATGGGAATATTTAAGAACGACTTAAATATGCAAAGTCAATAATTTATTTCCTTGTAAATACGAATTCTGCAGTCTTAGAATGAGGAGGGTAAAAAGAAAGCAAAGTGTTTGAGGAAATGTTGATTTTGAAGCAAGACAATAATAATAGTTATGGTTGTAATGTAAATGTTATAATATAGTTCAGTAGTAATAATAATTACATCTTAATACAAGAAAATGAATATTCAGTGTTTTAGTTTACCTTCTTTCATTTCCAGAGTTTCCATGTAGATCAGAGATTCTAAAGGCTCCAAAAGCCTTAGCTATGGCTACCGCAACCACTCCATAAACTACTGTACCACTACACTGTTTTTTTATATGATGGGAAAATATTAAATACGTGGAGAGTAGCTATTTAATTAAAATCAAAATTAACTTTTGCCTTGGTTTCAGAATTCTTTGAAGTATTGCCTCCTATATGCTGTTCAAATTCAACCCTCCTTCTCACGTTTTAGTTCCCTCCTTATACAAATAGCCCTTGATTTATGGCCACATTTGGGATTAGAACGTCTGTCATTAAGCAATGCAGTTGCAAAGTAAGTAACACCTGATTTTAGAATCTATTTAGCTTCTGTTGTCAGGCAAATCACATGCTTTGTTAATAAATTTAGATTCCTCTATTGTCATTTGCCATTGCTTGTCAGAAGCCCCTGGGAAGGTTGCAAATAGTGACCATGTGACACACACACACACACACCCCATACTGCAACTGTTGTAAGTGCATGCAGGTTTCCAAGGCCTGAATTTCGATCACATAATCACAAGGATGATGTGGTCATTGAACAAATGTAAGACATGGACTCTGTATTGTGAGTCTTTTTCAGAACAAAATGTACATTTAGTCTAATTAAATCCATGATAGATATAATTATACTGTAGATACTGATTGGCCATTTCTTGACTGAAACCTTTGTTATTGGGATAAAATCACTGACCAATAAAGCTGGATATGAAATGATTGGAGAACTTGTTCATTTTGGATTGCTATCAGATTGGAGCATAATTCACCTTTTCTTCAACTGTATATGCAATTAAACAGAAAGAAGCAATTAAAATACTGAGCTGGGTCCATGTGCACTAAGTAGGTAAGTTTATTAAGAAATTGACTCCTTTGACTCTTCTTTCCCGTGCCAGTTCCTTCAGTTCCATCGTCTCTTGCTAAATAAGGTAAAATGGAAGAAGATGTGGGAAAATCCACTTCAGTCAACATGAGCATAAAAATAGTTGAAAGTTGGAAGCAACTTATTATTCAGCATAAATGTTTATGAATACCTGGTGTGATGTGGTGGATCTATTATATGTGGGAATGTATATCCTGTTTGGCTCCACTTATTTCCACCAATTTATATATGAAGCCTAATGAAAAGCAAACTCAGATGTCTATGCTTGCCTTGGACTTTATTACCACTTAGAGGATGAAGTGAACACGTGACACTGTAAACACAGAGGTGCCTGGTGAATTCTAGCAGCTGGAGAACACAAGAGTAGGAACTCTGTATTGGGTTAGTACCTCTTCTGGGTGCCCAAGCCGCTTCTATAATTTTAGAAAGGTCATCTGAGGTTCTTAAATTCAAATAATATTGGGTTGGGTTAGGATATCTTATGGATCCCTATTTCTATGAATAGGGCAAGCCCAATCTATGAATTGTGAGAACTCTTACTGTTGGTAAGAAACAGACTACAAATGTGAAATACATTAGATATTTCACATTTCGTAATTATGTGATTTTCTACCCCAGCCCAACTTCACTGGATTGATGATGCCAAGTATGTAATGGTAGTTCAGCCTCTCCCATTGATTTCCATAGCAATGATCCTATTTTTCTCCTTGGCGAGCAGCACTTAGTCAGGCCTTTTGTAGCTGGTTTTAATTAAAAGACTCTTAAGTGTGAGACAAATGCAAAGCTGAACGGGTATGTGCAGGAATAAAATATCAGGAGGAAGAGTCTTCTTTCCTCTTGTAGCATGCAAGCACTAACACCCCCTCCCAAATTTCCAGGCATCAATGCTAAAGCCCTGAACAAGACCATTCTCAGACCCTTCAAGAGTAATTTTGTAAAGTGGACACTGTGAGTAGAGAGATTGACTATGTGGACCTGAAAAAGAAAGTAAGGAAACTGTGTTCCCCTTAACAACCTAACCTATGTGGTTACACATCGTCATGTGACATATCACAATTTCCCCCTCCCTTTGCTAAACTAGGGGTGGGTATGGTCAGTATGCAACACATTGGGGCTGTGGGCAAGTTTGACACCCCTGACCTAAACCATTGCTGCATAATTGAACAGCTCTTTTATTGTGCAGGTATCTAGGCAGGAGGCCCTTTCAAAATAAGTTACTGCCATTAAAATTGCATATTGACTGGGAGCAAGATACAAAACCACCTACATTAATATACAAGTTATATACAGCCTGGGCCCAATAACACCATAAAAATTTACTTTGACTGCATCACCTGTTGGAAAACAAAAAAAACCCCATCAGCAATCTTCCTTTTCTCACTTCCTCTCTCTAATAATGGAGCTCATTTCCCTATAGATTTCTTTTGTCTGTGGCATGATTTAGCAAAGTTAAGCATACTGAAGTTTGGCTAATCAAAATATGATTATGCACAACTATTTTCTAGAATTTATATATTACTCTAATCCTCAAGAGACTCTTAGGATTTGCCTGCCCTTTTACAGTAAGAAGGTTACAAACAAGCTGAAAACAATGCAAATTACAATAACCCCAAGGCTTGAGGAATGGTCAAAACCTTATATAAAAAATCCAATTAAAAGTGGGGAAGGGTTTGTATTCTACACTCAAAATTCTTTGGACAAGGCATGTTTTAAAAACTTCCAAAAACCAACTGGATTCGGGACCCACCTAAATTGAAGAGTATGCTTTTGCTAAGAAGGTGATCTGCAACAGACAATGCTTGTTCTGTTATCCCACTGAAGTCAATGAGTTTACAAACGACATTGTTGTAGCTTATGCCACATTTTTAGTTTAGTTTATGCAATAGCTTTTACTGATTATTATTCAAATAATAATCAGTATTATTATTCAATAATGAATATTCAAATGTTACACAACTACCCTGTTTCCCTGAAAATAAGACCTCCCCAGATAATAAGCCCAATTGGGCTTTTGAGCGCACATGCTAAAATAAACCCTCTCCGAAAATAAGCCCTCCCCAAAAATATTTAAACACATGCGCAGCTGGTCCCCGCCATTTCCTCTACTTAGGGTTGGGAGACAGAGTTGGAAATCAGGTAAGATGGCAAAAGGAGCCCCATCTTGCTCCACCCACCCCAAAATAATAAGACCTCCCCGAAAATAAGACCAAACGCTTATTTCGGGGTTCAAAAAAAATATAAGACAGGGTCTTATTTTCGGGGAAACACGGTAGTTGCTGGTGATTAGAATATAACACAAGTATAGTACAGAACACAGAGCATCCCCATGTTCCAGAAAACACCAGCAAAACCAATTATCTATAACAATGCACTGATAAATCCTTTCTCCTAGCAGTGAAGCACACAAGGATAATTATTTCACATCGCTCACAGGACTCAAAAGATACATTGTGAGTGCCATAATATCTTCAGCTGTAAACAATTCATGTGGTGCAATTTGGATTCCCACCTAAATTTGGATTATTTTCTCCCACCCACAAAAATATATCTTCTGCCTTGTTCTATTCCATATTGAGCTGGAGAAATTATATTTTCGCAAAGTTTATATCAGTGCCAGAGAAATCAGCTATGGAGCTTGATCTCAGCAGAATTTACTATGTATCAGGCCTCAGAATAGGTTCTAAGATGTGTTGTTAGACCAAGGAACATCTTAACTCCTGTAAGTTTATTGTTCTTCCAGTATCACTTTATTCACAACTACAGATAATTAAAAACGGCAGATATTGCCAGACAGCTCATAGGCCTAAATACATTTAAGATATATAACAAGGTAACAAGAAAAGAGCTGGGAAAGGTATTAAAGCTCAAGCTCAACTACCAAAAGTGTCATGTACAGATGAAGGTGCTAGTCTTGGAACTGAGAGACACAGGTTCAAATCCACCCTCAGCCATGAAAGCTCACTTGATGACTTTGGGCCAGTTACAATTTCTTGGCTTGGTCTACTTATTGGGAAATTGGGAGGGAGAGGTGAGGTGAAGGAGAGGTGACTTATGAGGGAGAGGTGAAAGAAGATTACTAGGTATGTTTCCTCGAATGTAAGTGGATTACTATATAAATCTAAAAAAGAGTGAAGTTTTGTGTGTGATGTACATGCAGATGAAGATCCCAAAGCAAAAGTTATAGTGTTGAACACTCCTATCTAAGAGACTGCCCATCGCTATGCCTTCTTTTTTTTTCTTTCTTTTTTAAAATTTGATTTATATGCTGCACTTCTCCGGAGACTCAGGGCAGCTTACAATGCGTTAAGCAATAAGCAATACTTCTAATAACTTCTTCCAGAGTACTCCAATTCTTTTTCCTAAATTTCTGTACTCCAATGTCCTTCTAACAGTAAGGTGGCAGTCTTTCTTTGATGCACTGTTTTGGGTCTTCTCTCCCATTAAATTCCTACCTTGTATCCTGTTTTAGTAAATCATGAACTTCCCTCACCAAGCAGTTACCTCCCACGTTAGTGAGTGCTACTCTTCATCACAGATTTCAAAAGAGGAGAGAAGCATAGAGGTCAGGAGAAAAGTGCCCCCCCCCAGTGTTGAGTAATCAAAGCCCAAAATTCAAATCTTGATTCCCAGGTTTGTGTCTAACAAGCTACCTAGAAAACTGATGCAGAATGAATGAGAAAGGTTGAAATAGGGTAAAGACAGAATAGGAAAGGTAGTTGGTGTTACTGCCCTCAGGGTGGGGAATACAGTACAGCTAATTATTTCCATGTAGCAAATTTCCTACACAGGATAAAAATTTGTCATAGCAGCCCAGAAAATTCTCCAACCTTATAAATAGCTGTCCCCTTTGGCATTTTGTCACATGCAAACGTGAACGGCTGGTAGTATGTAGAAGGAAAAGGAAACAGCACCCAGACTGGCTCAACAAGCCTAAAGCCCACCTGCAGTCTCTTTTAAACTTCTCTTTTTGTAGTATCACGTTCCTTAGGAGAGTTAAAATAGTTTCTGACTGTCCCAGCAGCTGGGCATACTTTGCCACAATCTATAGCAGGCTGGATTTCTCGCGTACTCTATGACTGCAATTCTCAGAGCAAACTGAATTCCTCAAACATGCACACTATACTGTCATGAGGTCCAAGCAGATACTGATAACATATACTTGCTCGTCACAAGCTCCAGTCCTCACTCAATCTACTTTCAATGTTTACATTATTCCCCCCCTCCCCAAATTTGGCAACTTTAAAATGGATGGACTTCAACCCCCAGAATTCCCCAGCCCAACATTCCCTAACATGCTGATTAGGGAATTCTGAAAGTTGGAATTCATCTTAATGTTGACAAATTTGAGAAACTCTGGGTTAGACTGAGGGAATCATGTTGGCTTGGATCAATTTGGGGCCCAATAATGGACGAAGACACGCTGGATTATTCTTCAAGAACAAGTCTTTATTTATTTACATCTGTTTCATTGCAGGTATCATCAGGAACAACTGAGGCAACAACAGGGGAAGACCTTAAATACCCAGGAGGTGGAGTTACAGGTAATGGGAAGGGGAAGAAGGAGGGGTTAGGTTCGCTTAAGCTGGTTAACCCTTGGCATGCCAAGGTACTGTGCTGAACATCCCCAGGGAGAAGATTTACTTGTAACAAATCATACCAACTTCAGGTGGCATGCTGGCTAGGAAACTTTGGGATTTGAAATCTACCAATCTTAAAGTTGCCAAATTTAAACTGACAAAATCATACCCAGCTCTCTGTTCTCATCATCCTGGCAACATAGTCTTACATAGTAGGAAGAAAGATTCACTTGGCTCAACCCCTTGTGATAAACCCCAGGCTTCTATCTATAAGTAATCTCAAATTGTACAGTAAATACAATGTTATTCTATTATTATTTAAAACAATAATTATTGTGTGATGTGACTATTAAATTCTTGATACCTGACATCAGAAGGGCATTTTTCTTTGGCTCTAAAAATTCATGGTACATACATTCATATAGAAAATATCTATTTCCATATGCTGATAGAACAGATCTTATTGTCCAGTAGAATAAGAAGGAAAAGAACAGCATTTTTTGCTTCTTTTTTAAATATATCACTACTGATTTCTTATGGTAATACCAAGATAACTTCATTAGGGTTCACTTTTTCTACATATAATAGACAGATATCAAGACTATTCTCTTGGGATTTCACAAACTATACAGGTAGTCCTCGAGTTACGAATGTAATGGAGCCATTTGTAACCTGCCGATTCATAGGAGTGAATTGCATAAGCTGAACGTGATCACTCCCTTCTGTCGTCCATGCATTCTCTAATCGAACGCATAGCTCATTAAGTGCATATGAAGTACAGTATCTCAGGGAGGGGAAGGCCATGGGGGAGACCTAGTGATGGAACAGGCTACCTGCTTCAGAACACCCAGGGCCTCCCACGACCTGCTGAGATACCTCATTCTCCCTCCCCTGGAGTCCCCACAATTGCTCCCCCCGCCCAATCTGCTGTGCTGGATCATCTACCTTATCTGTCTTCTTTCCAGCCTCTCTGTTTCTTTGCCTGCTCCTGATGAGCGGTGGGAGGAGAGGGAGAACAGGACAAGAGCCCTCTGCTTGGCTTCTCTAACTCATTGAGGCTGCCTACCACTTCTCCAAAGGCTCCTCCAAAGTCTTCCAGGATTGGCCTGAAAAATGTTTGCACACTGAAGGGAGGTTTGGGCCAGCAAAATCACATTGCTTCAAGTCTCCTGTTGGTGTGCAAACACTTTTCGTGCACAGACTGGAAGCTTCTGGATGCCCTCATCTTGCAAGACTTCAGGCACCCATTCTCTGCAAAAGCAGATGGGTGCCTGAAATCGCAAGAGATCATGGCCCCAAGAAACGTTTGGCCTCTGCCCAAAAAGTGTTTATGCGCCTATGTCCTATAGGACTCGAGGAGGCTTTTGCCAAAGAGAACAGAGCCTCTGGAGGGAATGTACGTTGCTCCAGGGCTCCATTTTTGCTGGGAAAGGCCTTTTCCTCAAGCCCTATGGGGTTCTTTGAACCGGTGCCCCAGAGGTGCACTTTTTGGGCTTTCTTCAAGCACTGAAACAGGCCAAGAAAACAAAGGCTGTCTAAATCTTCACAAGGTGAGTATCCACAGGCCTGATACTTTTGGAGACCCAGCACAGGAGGGGTGAGAATAGGCAGGGTGAATGTTGCAGAGCCTCTGTGGTCATTTTTAAGGGCGAATAACTACTGTGGTGCTGCAACATTTTTTAATTTCAGGACTTATTCATAAATACTAGGGGGCACTTATCATGTAACTTAGAATATTTGTTAAGGGAAAGTTTGTAACTCAGGGATTACCTGTACTTTGCACACAATGGACAATATAATCTGTTCTATTCAAATTGAAAATTATTGGCTGCCCATCTTACCATAGGGTAACTCTGGACTGCTTACAGTTACATCTAAGTTAGAACATAAAAAGTTAAAATCAAACCTTAAAATCAAAGACACATGGGGTCACAGGTGGCATTCTTCGGCCTCCCAAAACTACCCATGCTGCTACACTATGCCCCAGTTGTAGCTTATGAATGCCCTTCAAGGGTAGCCCCATATAGAGTACATTGCAATAGTCCAGTCATGAGATGACTAGGGACTGAACAACTGAGCACATGGAATCCTGTCCAAGAAAGGCCGCAACTGGCACACAACAAGAAGTTGTGCAAAGGCTCTCCTAGCTGCGACTGCCACCTGTTCCTCGAACAAGAGTCATGAATCCAGAAGAAACTCTAAATTGCAGGCTGGGTCTTTCTGGGGCAGTGCCAGCCCATCCAGGGTCAAAGATGACAAAGTCACTGATCTGCCACCGATAGCCTCCCACCAGCCAGTACGGTCCTACAGAGAGGGACTCCTCAGGGTGCTATCGGCAAGACAATGTTGGCTGGTGACCCCCAGAGGGAGGGCCTTCTCGTGGCAGCACCTGCCCTCTGGAACGACCTGCCCCCGGAGATACGTAGGATCCCAGATCTCCGGGCTTTTCGCCATGCCCTTAAAACTTTTTTATTTCATCAAGCCGGGCTGGCTTGACTCCCCCCCTTAGATATTTTTAATTGTAAATTGGTTTTAATAAATTTAGTAAATTGGCTTAAAATTTATTGGGCCAATTCTTGTTTAATTTCTTTTAAATATTTTTAAATTTTGTATGTTATGTTTTTACTTTTGGCTGTTCACCATCCTGAGTCCAGTAGGAGAAGGGCGGTATAAAAATTTAAATATAAATAAATAAATAAATAAATAAATAAATGTCAGAGCCCCACATACCCAAAGCCATTCGGTCTTACCAGGGTTCAGTTGAAGCTTGTTGTTCCCCAACCAGGCTCCCCACAGCCTGCAGGCAGGTGAAAGGGAAGCCACAGTATCACTTGAGTCATCAAGTGTGGGAGTTGGCTGTCATCAGTGTACAATATATACCTCAATTATTGGTAATGGATTATCTCAACCAGCTGTTTCATATAGATGCGGAAAAGGAGTGGAGAAAGTACCAAGCCCAGCGATACATCACAGAATAGCAATCGAGGGCTGGACCTGTCACTCCTGATCAACAATTGGGACCGTCATAGAGAAAGAAGCTGAACCAACGCGGAACTGTGCCACCCATCCCCATCCCCTGCAACCAACTTAAAAGGATATCATGGTCACTGGTATCAAAATCTGCTGAGAGGTCAAGGAGAGCAAGAATAGTTGCAGTACTCATATCTCGCTCTCACCAGAGATTATCAACGAGCACAACCAATACTGTCTCCATCCCATAACCAGGCCTGAATCCTGACT
Organism: Coluber constrictor foxii; assembly: GCA_038048745.1. NCBI lineage: Eukaryota > Metazoa > Chordata > Lepidosauria > Squamata > Colubridae > Coluber > Coluber constrictor. Next base: position 83,289,938 of record CM075961.1, read on the forward strand.
GAAAGGGGTCCAGATAATCTGTTTCATTCAGGACCCTCTGCAGGCCACCACCTTTTCCACAACCTTTGCTAAGAATGGGAGGTTGGAAACTGGACGAAAATTGTCCAGGCATGTGAGATCCAGTGAGTTTTTTTTAAAGAGGGGGCTTGCTTAAAAGCATCTGGAAACGTCCCTTCCTCTAGTGATGTATTAATCTCTGTCTAGACCTAATCGCTAGTCATTATCCTGGAGGCTTTCACCATCCAGGAGGGACAAGAATCTAACTGACAGGTGGTGGTACTGACAGCATCAAGGGCTGTGTCCACTTCATCAGGCCAACTGGATCAAGCCATTCCCAGATAAGAGTGCAAAACCTCTCCCCCGCCATCTCATATGGGCTACCTTTATGCGTGGGCTCCAATTGGGAATGAATCCAAGAAATTTTGTCCAGATGCTGAACAAACTCCTCTGCCTGGCCCTGCAAAGGATTACCTGACCCCCTCTGACCTAGGGCCTCTGGGAATACTCTGAGGATGCAATAAGAGTGGAGAAATACTGCTGTTTCGCTGCTCTTATCGCCACGAGGTTGGCCTTAATAGAGGTTCTAAGTTGTGTCCAGTCGGAGTCATCCCTTGTCTCCCTCCGGCGTTCTAGGGTCTCTTGGCCCTTTTCTGAACCTTTAGTTCCTTCCTAAACCATGAGGAGGATTAGGAATGGTGATTCAAGAGCGGCTCAAGGGAGGAATCCTGTCCAAAGTTGGGACCACCCTTAAATTCCAAGATGCTGCCCCAGCTTCATCAGGAGTATTACATGGAGTCTATTACAAGTAATTTTTTTTAATTGCACAAATAATAAAGTTGTTGTCAAATATGAAAATGCTGGCACATATTCCATATCCAATTCCAGTTTTTCAGGGCAGTAATTTCTTCAGTTATTCCAAGAGAGCGTATATGAATAAGGGCTGAGAAATGCCTTTTTAAAAAAAATTATTAAATTTGTTTGCTTCCTCAAGCACAGCAGCTATATGGTTTCTTAAGTGCAAATATTATATCCCATGTGAGAAATGCAACTTTTTCAGGGATCAGCATGGAACTGTAAAAGACTATTGACTCTTTTTGTCTGCCTACCCTCAAGCTGTTTACCCTTCTCCTTTAAAAGAACTACAGCACCAATGCCACAATCTCCTTCTGCATGGTTAAGTATTCCAACCAGGCGAAACCTGACAAGCACAGCTGCAGGATCCCTGCTCTGGCTGCTATCTCCTTGGCTTTCCTCTGTGTAGCCCCCATGCTGAGTCATATGAGGGCCCTCAGCTGTTCTTACTGAGCTTGGACAACTGGGTTGGGGGTGATTGGAAGACAGACTTAATACTTCACTAAGCACGTGGCGTATAATCTCCCCACATGGATTTCAGTCTTGAGAAGCCAAGGCTGAAATCAGTTTGGCTCCCAGCTCCTTTCCTTCAAATAAAAGGTTCTCAAATAAGGTCAACTAAATTCTTCAGGAAGGACCTTTCCAGTCCATCCCATTCCTACCTTTTTAAAACACAGGTGAACGTTATATTACTTCAGTAAATTTCATATTATTATCTTTAATTCTTCCTAATTACTTATCAGGACCTATAACTCAAAAACCTCCTTCTCCCCAACGACTTTCTGAAAAACTCTTTCCTATACTTCCCCAATTTAGGAATACAGCTCTCAGGAATGCCCCCATCCCTGATCTAGTATGTAATTAATACATGAAAGGGATTGTCTTGATTTTCAACATCATTCATGAATTCTTATATTTAAAATGTGAATTTTCATGGCATTTTTGGCCAATGGACAGGGTTGGACTGCTGGAGCTGATACCTTCTACTTATTCTTTTTACACATTTTCCCACAATCCTCTCAAGAAAACTTGTCAATTTATTGCCTATCGCCTGTTTATAATTCCCTCATGCTTTTGGGCCCTGTGTGATTGTTATCCTTTGTGTTTGTTTTCCTGACTGCCATTCTCCAATTTCAAATGCCCTCTGCTGATTCTCCTTTTCTGTTTTCTCATATTTCCACTTTTTTCATAATCCTGGGGAACTCAGGAATACTATGAGTAGCTCTGAAACGCTTCGTGGCTATGAGAAAGTCCTGTCCATTAGGTCCCATCCCACTTCCACAAGGAGAAGAGATGGGTATATATTTCCTTACTATGTGAGCAGGGGTGAAATCCAGCAAGTTCTAACAGTTTCTGAAGAACTGGTAGCAGAAATTTTGAGTAGTTCAGAGGTGGTATTCTCTGGGGCCAGCCAGAGAATACCACCTCTGGCTGGCCCCAAAGTGGGGTTGGAATAGAGATTTTGCAGTATCCTTCACCTACCACGGCCACCAACCCACGGTCACCAAGCCACACCACAGAACTGGTAGTAAAAAAAAATCGGATTTCACCACTGTATGTGAGGATTTATTTATTTATTTTTGGTCATCTACAGGCCATGCCAAAGTACTTCATAGATATAAAGGCTGAGTTCCTTCCCTCTTTTGAATCAGTTATGACTCCTGGCAATGATTTTTTCTGGTAGCCTTTTTGAAAGAGGTTTACACCTGCCTTCTTCTTAAAAAGGGAAGGAGTTATTGGCTCAAAGTCACCCCTTTGGTTTCATACCTAAGCCTGGAGTAGAATTAATGTTCTCTTGGTTTCTTGTATAAAACTAAAAGAAGATGGTTATTTCACTTGGACTTTATATGAATATACTAGTAGAAATGATAGGTCATCCTGCTCAGAAAATAGCAAAAAATAATAGTGATCATAGTGGAGTGGTATGCAAGAGAGCTCAGTTCATTTCAGCATTAATCAGGACAAACTATGTAAGAGATAAGCTTCTCTCCAGTAGTGGTCTGGTCCCTTGCAAACATTTAGACTGTGTATGAGATCAACTGCAGGTCACACCAAACTAAAAACATTTAATCCAGTTGTTCTGCTTGGGAATATGATATAGACAAAATATTGTCCTTAATGCATAAGGAAATACCTATATACACTGTGGCAAAAAAGTATTTAGTCAGCCACCAATTGTGCAAGTTCTCCCCTTAAAAAGATGAGAGAGGCCTGTAATTGACATCATAGGTAGACCTCAACTATGAGAGACAAAATGAGAAAACAAATCCAGACAATCACATTGTCTGATTTGGAAAGAATTGATTTTCAAATTACGGTGGAAAATAAGTATTTGGTCACCTACAAACAAGCTAGATTTCTGGCTCTCTCAGACTTGTAACTTCTTTAAGAGCTCCTCTGTCCTCCATTCATTACCTGTACTAATGGCACCTGTTTGAACTTTTTATCAGCATAAAAGACACCTGTCCACAACCTCAAACAGTCAGACTCCAAACTCCACTATGGTGAAGACCAAAGAGTTGTCAAAGGACACCAGAAAGGGATACCTCCCTTGCAAACAAAGGGTGGACACCAGAAACAAAATTGTAGGCCTGCACCAGGCTGGGAAGACTGAATCTGCAATAGGCAAGCAGTTTGGTGTGAAGAAATCAACTGTGGGAGCAATAATTAGAAAATGGAAGACATACAAGACCACTGATAATCTCCCTCGATCTGGAGCTCCACGCAAGATCTTACCCCATGGGGTCAAAATGATCACAAGAACGGTGAGCAAAAATCCCAGAACCACATGGGGGGACTTAGTGAATGACCTGCAAAGAGCTGGGACCAATAAAAGCTACCATCAGTAACACACTACGCTGCCAGGGACTCAGATCCTGCAGTGCCAGACGTGTCCCCCTGCTTAAGCCAGTATATGTCCAGGCCCATCTGAAGTTTGCTAGAGAGCATTTGGATGATCCAGAAGAGGACTGGGAGAATTTCATAGGTCAGATGAAACCAAAGTAGAACTGTTTGGTAGAAATACAACTCGTTGTGTTTGGAGGAGAGAGAATACTGAGTTGCATCCATAGAACACCATACCTATTGTGAAGCATGGGGGTGGCAACATCATGCTTTGGGGCTGTTTCTCTGCAAAGGGACCAGGATGACTGATCCGTGTACAGGAAAGAATGAATGGGGCCATGTATCATGAGATTTTGGGTGCAAACCTCCTTCCATCAGCAAGGGCATTGAAGATGAAACATGGCTGGGTCTTTCAGCATGACAATGAACCAAACACACCACCCGGGCAATGAAGGAGTGGCTTCGTAAGAAACATTTCAAGGTCCTGGGGTGGCCTAGCCAGTCTCCAGATCTCAACCCCAGAGAAAACCTTTGGAGAGAGTTGAAAGTCCATGCTGCCCAGCGACAGCCCCAAAACATCAGAGGAGCTCTAGAGGAGATCTGCATGGAGGAATGGGCCAACATACCAGCAACACTGTGTGCCAACCTTGTGAAGACTTACAGAAAACGTTTGACCTCTGCATTGCCAACAAAGGATATATAACAAAGTATTGAGATGAACTTTTGATATTGACCAAATACTTATTTTCCACCGTAATTTGCAAATCAATTCTTTCCAAATCAGACAATGTGATTGTCTGGATTTGTTTTCTCATTTTGTCTCTCATAGTTGAGGTCTACCTATGATGTTAATTACAGGCCTCTCTCATCTTTTTAAGGGGAGAACTTGCACAATTGGTGGCTGACTAAATACTTTTTTGCCCCACTGTATAACCAAACTGTTCTTAACAAAATTCCCTCATGTTCTTAAGTGTTTTTCAATCTCTGCAACTTTAAGATGCATAGATTCCCAACTTCAAAAATTCCCTCAACATGCATTCTCATATGAAAATGGATCTTCTTCACAACCTAGGATATATTTATCAGTCTACATAATGTGTATAATACTTCAACTGAATGAATTAATTCAATATATTATATTACAGGTTGCTTACTAAATTGATTTCTAGATCAATTACAAAATCACTTAAATCATGTAAATACCGGTATATTAACAGATAATAGGAGAAATTATTTTTCAAAATTAAAGTAAGTTAATGATGAAATCAGAAATCTTTTGATAACCCTGCTTAAGCAATGTTCAAAATTATATATACATATTAAAATGACAGTAACTGAATATTTGGAGATTCTCTGTCTTTCTGTCTCCATCTCCTTCTCCCTCTCCCTCTCCCTCCTTCCCTCTCTCTCCCCCCCCACCCCCACAAATATTCAGTTGCAGGCATTTTATTAACCATGTCAGTCCAATTATATTTATTTAAAATTTGATTATATGAGGACTTCTACTATATTGCATTTTAATTTTATTTATTGATGAGCCAATGGCTATAATAAAATGTGTTGCTGCTGTTAATGTTTTGAAGGAGTTGGAAAGGTGAATTACTTCCTTGTTGCTCACCTGTCTCTTGCTGTTTGACACAAGGCATCGTAAAAAGCCATAGAGAGGGAGTAATCCAGTAGTGGGGGGAGGATACCAATAATTTGCTTTATATTGCCACCTAGAGATTGACACTCTTGTCCCTATGTCAATTTGCTATTTATTCACTATCAGCTCCAGTATTGCTGGAGTAATGGTGCTGCCCCTGAGGGTACCCCTGTGATTTGAGGGTTCTTTTGGATTCATAGCTGCTGTGGATGAAGGCCTTTGTCAAGTTCCATCTGATGAGCCAGTAGAGTCCACCCCTTCAGTGAAAGGAACTGGCTATGATGCCTCATGCCCTTATGACAACTCATCTTGATTACTCCAAGGTACTTTATATGGGCTTTGAAGACAATTTGGTAATTATAATTGGTGTAATATTCATCAGGTCACTTCCTATTGACTAGTGCTACAATTATATTATACCTATTGGCTACCAGTAAGTTTTCAGATGCAATTCAAAGTGATCATTTGAACGTATAAAACTCTATATAATTTGGTATGAAGATATCAGCAGGGCTGCCTTCTCCAATTAGAATTTACCCATCTGAGGTGTCCCTCCCAGGAGGATCTGTGGGGGAGGGGCTCCAATTCTCTGAGGTTATAAACTCCAGAAATAGATGTTTTTCCATAGTAGCATCTACACTCTAGAATAGCCTGTCCTTACTGTCTTCCTTACTAATAACATTCTGGAAGTTACTGAAGATAAATACAAATAAAACATCAAAAACAAATAAAAATGAAAAATAGCAGTTACAAAGCACAATAAGAAATAAAATATTAGTGGCAAGCTAGCTCACAACAAGGTCTGAGGATCAGACCTTATTGTGAGTTTTCGTGTCACTGGTATTTTATTTCTCATTGTGCTTTGTAACTATTATTTTTCATTTTTATTTGTTATGAGTTTGTTATATTATTTGAGATTTTGAATTAATTTTCTTACTGTGGATGTTTTATTGTAATTTTATGCTGCAGTCACAAGCCACTGTGAGTCAAGATGATCAGGTGGCAAATACAATTAATAAAATGATAAACTTCCTAATGAAAATGTTTTGTGCATTTGCAAAGATATTTTATGTCTTCTCTTAGTTAAAACAAACTATGACTTAACAGAACATGAAAACTTCAAAACAGATCAAGTCATGAAACTTAACTCAGATTTCACAACACAATTTGCATATGCTCAAAAGTTGTAGGATTACATTTTTTTCAGAAGGATCCAGCCACTTCACTCTGACACTTACACCTTTCGGTGTTGTTGTTGTTGTTGCTTTTCTTTTTACCTAATTTAAAAAAGAAAAAAGAAAATCAGCAAAGAAACCCTGACATTCATATATCTGTGCTAAATTCTAGCTATTCCTGGTTGAACATTCTAGTTTATAGATGGAGCAGTAAGGAAAAAAAGTTTTGTCACAAAGCCAAATAAATAATTCTCCTGACTGAATTTTCTTAACTTTAAACAGTGGCAGAAATAGATGGTGGAGGGGAAGGGAGAGGGATGGTAAATAGTAGTGAAGTAACCAGTTTGTGTATGAATTTTTGTGTTGGGCAGAAAAGAAGTTTTCTTTACAGTCACCTGAGATGAAATGTTCTCTAGGAATTCTCGCTGATGGTGTGCGAGTAGAAATTTGTGTGTGTGTGTGTGTGTGTGTGTGTGTGTGTGTGTGTGTGTGTGTGTGTGTGTAGTTGCCTGATTTTTACGGATGGGGGGAGAATTCTTCCTTGCTTGCCAAAGGTTGGAGTAGGAAAAGCGGACTGACTAGTTGGTGAGCAAGAGGATCATAAATCACTGTTTGTCTTGAAGGGTCAAATTATTTCTCCCCCCCCCCATCCCAGCTCCAGATCTTTGATTCTGGGATCTTATATCCCCCTCCTCCAAGGCTAGGAACAGTGCGCCGATGGTTTCAATTACACCCTGAAAGGCAGAGAGGGGCCTCTTTTCAAGGCAGACCGGCCTTCTCCTGCTCTCAACAAAAGCTTAAGTTACAGGAAAAGGAGAGAGCTGAGTGAAGGAAAGGAGTTGGAGGGGGGGGGAGGAGAGAGACACGGGGAGCGGAGCGGGGGAGGCTTGGGTGGGGAAGAAAATCCCAAAAGAAAAAACTGGGTAGAAAAGAAAGAAGAATGATGGAAAGAAAACAAGCAAGAAGGAGTGGGGGCAGTGGGAAGAAGTATGAAAAAAGGCATGAGTGAGAATGAAAAAGCAAGTTTAGGGGAAGAAAGAAAAAGGGCCAGGCTGTTCTTTCCTTTCATTAACACTTATCCAAAGAACTTCAAATCGTCCTGATTTATGACCAAATCTCAATGCTGGCGATCTTAACCAAGGCACATGAGGTAGAATTAAATAAACCCACTAACCAGTTTCACTCATGGCTGGAATCTTCCAAACAGCTTCCTTCTGCTCTTCCTCCAGAAATAAATAAATATCGGGCAGCAAGGCAATTGAAATGCTATCCCACCAAACGCTGTCTTTTGTAATTTGTGTAAATATGCAAATATCATTTATTTGCATACTTTCTTATTTACATTGTTTATTTATTTTGTTGCCACTTGTCAAGGCGAAGGCAAGATGCTCTGGGTAGCACAGAAGCTCTGCTCCCTGAAGCTTGCTTGCTCCACTTCCCCTCCTGAGAGTTACCAGTCCCTGTTCTTTTCCTTTCAACTGCCTCTTTGCCACTGGGTGATGTGTGAAAGGCTTCTCATCATGAAAGCAGAGTGTCACAAAATGTTGAATCCTGTCTCCAGTGTTTGTTTTGGTGGTCAGATAATTTGGGAATAGCGATGGAACATATACAGTTCAGAAATAAAGTTGCTAATAATTGGAAGAGAAAAGTACTAACATCTGATGGGGGCTCGTGATGAAAGTAGGTGCAAAAGATTGTCTTCTCAGAACCTATGGCTCTCCAGATTTGCCAAACTACAACTCCCATCCTCTCTTATCATTGGCTCTGCTGGCAGAGACTGCTGAAAGTAGTAGTTCAGGAAGCTCATTTCTCCTCACACAACACAGGATCTGTCAGATGCTTTGGACTATAATTCCCACTACCTTTACATACCAAAAAACTGGGGAGCATCAGATTGGGAAAAGCTGATTTGAAGTGGTTTGATATTCCATGGGTTTTTGTAAATCTGTCAGCAAGCAAAACTTTATAAACATGAGAGCAAGCAACCTAACATAAAGCCAGATTAGGTTTGGATTGAACATTAAAAGAGAAAATCTACTGTCAGCTATATAGGTAATCCTCAACTTATAACCAAAATTAGGCCTAAAATTTCTGTTGTTGTTCTGTTGACTTTTGCCCCATTTTATGACCTTTTTGCCACAATTGTTAAGTGAATTACTGCAATTGTTAAGTTAGTACACATAATTGTTAAGTGAATCTGGCTTTCCCATTGACTTTGCTTGTCAGAAGGTTGCAAATGGTGTTACATGACCCCAGGCTACTGCAATTGTCATAAATATGAACCAAGTGCCAAGCATCCAAATTTTGATCATATGACCATGGGGATGTTGTACCAGCTGTAAGTGTCAGCTGGTACAGTTGACACTTACGACACTGAAAGTCATAAGTCACTTTCAGGCCCGTTGTAATTTTAAATGAACTGTTGTAAATCGAGGACTACCTATAACTGAAAACAAAAAGAAGTGCTGGGATAACTTGGGAATGCACTTCACTTTAACAGTTATCTGTTATCACTTTAACAGTTATCATTTTAACAGTTATCAGTTATCTTTAGCGACCGTCCTCTTAAATATTGTTAGAATTCCATGGGAATTTATATGTCTAATTAATTGGGATTTAAACCAATTGCAGAAAGGTAAACAATAGCTTATGACTTTATAGATTGTGTGAATATAGCAAATTATTATCTCTTACGAATAAAGTACAGTGTACTTTACATGCAATGAGATATGTCCACCTAGTTTCCTTCTAGAGCCTTCGTGGTGCAGCAGACTAAAGTGCTGTTAAGTAGTACTTAGCTGCCAGCTGCCTGCAATTACTGCGAGTTCAAATCTCACCAAGCTCAAGATTGACTCAGCCTTCCATCCTTTCAAGGTAGGTAAAATGAGGACCTGGATTGTGGGGGCAATAAGCTGATTTTGTATAAAAAAGAACACCGCTTAGGGGGGGCCAAAAGCCCTACTAAGCAGGTATATACAAAAGTATGAAAGCTATTGCTTAACGCATTATAAGCCGCCCTGAGTCTCCAGAGAAGGGCGGCATATAAATCGAACCAATAAATAAATAAATAGTTGGGTCTTTTCTGTTGCTTTTCTTCCATGTCCCCCAAGTATCACTTTTTTGCAATCCTTCCTTAAGTCATAGTTTGTAAATCATAATTGGAGTTCAAATAATACGCCTATTTCAAACCAAGCATATAATTAGTTTAGCATGACACATGAATCCAGTGACTGACATTATTTGCATGACAGATTAAATCACAAACTAGTCAAGTACAATTTAATCTTGTAGTTTCTACTAGCCCACCTCTTGTGGTTAAATTATGATTCAGTGTCTTACAAAGCTGGCATTTGGGTTGAAATTTTGGTTAGCTAACCCCTGTTGTGGTTGGTTAAGTCCATTGTATAGATTTCTCATATCTCTGAGCAGCTATGTGTCTTCTTCGAAAGAGTCATGTCTGTTTTAATGAGTCATGTGTCAGACAATACATTTGCTTTCTCCTATTGAGTATTCTGAAGCATTTATCAGCAATGAAACCCAAAGTACTACACAGAGAAAGGTCCTGAGGAAGAACATTATTACAGAGAACAGCCAGTTCAGGATCCTTCACTGACTAGAGAAGCAACTGCGAAGAGTTTCATCTCACTGCCAGGGTGAAGCCTCTGAGAAAACAAAGAAAGCAATCTTGTTTCTCTCACTAACCAGGCTCAAGGACTACTGGGAACATAAGGCCCCTTTGCTATTCAGGGAAATCATAAAAGCAATCTGATTACTTCCATCAGATGGAAGTTGTTACAATGCTTGCTTTCCTTTTACAACTCATTCTAGGTTTTGTACAAAAAGGAAGACAAACTGACAGTCATTATTCAGTCATTATTCTGGTTTCTGATTTTGATATTTGATAGTTTCTAAAGACAATCAAGGATAGCTCCATACAGGACATTAAGTAAGTCTTAAAATGAATTCAGTTAGCCGAAGCATTATGGTGTTATGTGAAGTCAGCTATTGTACCAGCATGTTGTGTGAATCAGGTAATGTCTTCATGCTAATAATATAGCATAAGATGCAATTTGCCATTGTGATTTGTTAATCTAGGATTAGGTTTTTCTGTGTTTCATGAACCCAGCTGAGTATGTAACTGTGGGTTGGTGTTGCCCCAGGGATAAAAAGGAGACGGGAATAAAAGCAGCCCAACCCACTGCACAGGGATGCTCAGCCAAGAAGCTTCAGTTCAGGATGGAATGGAATGCAAGAATGTTCCAGCATTATGCAAGTACATTTTTTTCTCACCACAATAAGAATGGAGAACGCCTGAAAAGCTTCACATAAAACAGCAACATGAAGCAACATACAGTCTGTGATTCAGTTCCAGAAGTAGAATCAAACTCAAACTCTGAGTGTTTTGCAAAAGATCAACAAGGTACTGGGGCTGATCAACTCTTCTACTAACAATGATAGTTTTTTTTTCTTTTGCCTAAATGAAATGCAGAAATGAAAATTATTTGCAAGAATTGCTTGCACAAAAGGACTGGGATCACATTCTACTGTACCATACTACAGACCCCGATATGCTCAAAGGTAATCCTTGACTTATGACCTCAATTGAGCCCAGAATTTATGTTATTAAGCGAGACATTTGTTAAATGAATTTTGGCCTATTTTACAACTTTTCTCGCCACAGCTGTTAAATGAATCACTGCAGTTGATAAGTTAGTAACATGGTTATTAAGTGAATCAATTTCCCCATTGACTTTGCTTGTCAAAAAGTCACAAAAGGTGATCCCATAAACCTGGGACACAGCAATGATCATAAGTATGAACCAGTTGCTAGGCATCAGAATTTTGATCACATGTTCAAAATGGGGCTGCTACAAAGGTCGTAAGTGTGAAAAATGGTCATAAGTCACTTTTTTCAGTGCCGTTGTAACTTTGAACGGCCACTAAATGAACTGTTGTAAGTTAAGGATTACATGTATTTCTATGAGTGCCCTTTCTTTCCACAGAAAATCATACTGCTCAGCAAATAGGCTTATCTATCCTCCATTTGGGGTAACTCTTACTAATTGTCCTTAGACTTGGAATGTTCTGTAAGCCTACAATGACTGCTGTCTCTAGATAGCATGCTTGAAAAGGGCTTCAGTTTTGACCTGTCTCTAATTTGGTGGAACCAAAGTACAGTACATTAAATATGGTTGAAACCTATCCATCCTTGTGTAAAAGTGATATAACTAGTTTTAACAAAAGAAACCCCATTTTGCTGAGTAACTTTCACGTTTCTATCTTTAGGGCCTCATGACTTGCGCTTCACATCCTTACCTTAAAATTCTTGGAAGGTAGCCTGATCAAGGAACTCAAACCAATCTAGCAATTGATTCAGCTAAAGTCCAGCCGAGCTAAAGTTCCTTTCCTATTGCAGATAAATTAGCTAGAAAGTAGAATTAGCTAGGCAGCCTTATCAGTTAGGGACAAAAGGCTGAGGGCTGCAATGTTTTACTAAGGAACCCATCTTCTGGGAGCACCAACCTCCACCGAGGGTGTGAATATTTTGTTGCTTGTTGCCTATAGTTTGCTAATGAACATGTGCCTTTGTTTTGTATAATAGTGTATAAAAACTATTCTAATTTGTGTATTTGGGGCTCACTCGATTTGTGACGTAGTCCCAAGAGCTGTACAGAATAGACAAGTTGCAATTTCCTGCCTGGTGTGATAATTGGCTACTTTGCACCAGGAAAAACTAATCTAGCATTTGACTGGGCTAATTCATGGTTTGGCCATCACCTGCTCTACAGAGCACTATATTCTGGCACATTATTATATGACTATACTTCAATTATTTGGGAATTTGCTGTTCAAAATATTTTATAATAAAACAGCTCCTTAAGGAGAAAGGTTAGCATGATAATTAGGTTAGAGATTTCTTGCCATTTTAGGATGTTTGTTTTATAGTCGGATGTAGTCTGGTCACAGTGGAGAGAAGTTTAGTCTGACAGTGACTAGGTTTATAGAACAAGCTAAGCCAATGTGTGGCTTACTTGTTGATGGAAACTAGCCAACTAGTTGGATGGAAACTGCAGTTTAGTAAACCATGATTAAATAAACCATGGTGCAATATGTGAACAGTGAGTGTATTAATTGCAATAACGATCGCATTCAAAAATATAATTTCTCCGTCTGGATTCCCATAATGTGTTTGGAGAGCAGGTTCTTTATTTGATCTTGGTTTATTATGTACTTTCTTACGTGAAGACCTGGAGGTGAAAAGTAGTAGTTATCAGAGATACAATTCAGCATTAAGCTGTTGCTGCATTTAACCAGGCCAGTTTTGCAAAACAAGACGTTGCTCTTACACTATTCTGCTTACAATAGAAAGACAAAAGGGTCCTCCCCTCAATCAAGAAACAATAATGCAATAATGGACAGCTATTAAATATCACTAGCAAGAAAATGTGATGTGCATGTATGTGGGAGGTGTGGGCAGGAGAATCTGAGACACATATAGAACATTTAAATAATTCTGGTCCTATTTCCTGGTCATTTTGTACCAGAAGTAGCTTTTATGGTGGTCATGAATGGCAATTCATTTGTCTCTAGGAATGTAGAACTGAAGAGTTTTGTGGTTGGTTTGAATTGGATCAGGTTGCCCCAGCCAGGGTTATTTTAAATGGGGGGGGGGGGGGAATCACAAATAGCTTGAAACAAAACAGGCAGCCAAGTTTCAAAGAACACAGAAGCAGCTTTCCTGGGGTCAGCTACACCAGGGACAAAAGCCTAGCTTGGTGCTGGCTGTTTGAAAAAAAAGAAAAAAAAAACCTTGGAAAGTGGGAGGAAAGAAAGATAGCACAAAGTGGAAGGTGTGGTGTGTTTTTTTTTAAAGCATGATCAAGTTGCAGGGGAAAATGGGCCCAGATAAAAGCTTGGATCAGGCAGGAGAGAAGTAAGAGCAGGGCTTGAAATATGACAGGGGAAGCATTACAACTGCAGGAAGATAAGAGGTTGAGGGTAAGCCAAGATGGCAGGAGGGGGAAGGGAAAGGAAGAGGCTAAGTTGGCAGAGAAGGGGAGAGATAAGGGAAGAAAGGCTTAGGGTCAGTTGTTCAGAAAGAAAGGCTACAGCCTGATCCTATTACGCATACCAGATTCTCCCGCAGTTTAGTGTCCTAGTGGGGAGAGAGAGACACTCTGTAGGGCAACGGGAGTTATATGAAAACCAATTTTGATAAGAAATCAACTTTCCACCAGACATTTGTAATAAAACAAGGCAGGCATAGTGCATCTGCTGCCACATCAAGTGGCTGATTTAGAAAGTTCTAAAAGTTTATTTCTGTTGTATTTTTACTGCCATGGGAAAGGAGAAACAGTTCTGGCATATCCTACCTCAGGGTTTATCTGCTTTAATGGAACTTATGCAAGAAAATAGCCCTATGGATAGGATCTAGGCCTGTAGAAATAACCTGACATGTTTTATCAGGAGTCAATCTGTCTCTCTGCTGTTTTTTTTTTGTTTTGTTTTTGCCAAAAGAGGAGACTCACTAAATTATGTATTCCTAGAAAAGTTAGTTGGATTTAATTTTCTTGATTAATCTGTCTAGTTGATTAGTTCCATCTGTCTTTAATTTGGATCTAACCCAGTCTTCATCATGAGTAATTGAATAAAATATGTATCATTTTTATTTTTTAAAATTTCAAAAAGATTGAAGTGTTTCTTAAGCGCTAGATGTTTAAAACTATATATTCATTCCACTATATACAAATACAACTTAGTGAAACTAGTTATTTTAATATCTAAATCATAATTTCATACTTGTTTAATAATTGAATCATAATTGCATTTTTTCCAACCCAAAGTTTATCTTCTGATAGTACTGGATTCCCTTTCAGATCCTCATCCCACCTCTCCAACAGGCATGAAAGATTCCAACATAACATTATCAGTAATTAAAATGCAATCAGGGTTGCTTTCAGATCTGTTTGATAATGGCCCCTACATTTAGCATAATTATGTCCAGCCTCCTTCTTTCCAGTCTAAATTCTGAGCTTTCCAAATAAATCTTAACACCAAATAAATCTTTACACCAATGTGTGAAAGACTGTCTTTCCACAGAGGTGCCCCTGAGAAAGAAAGGAGTGGTAATGGGCCTTCTTTGTTAAAGAAAAGGGGCAATTATAAGTGAGGAACAGCATCTGCATTCAAAGGGCTCTTTTAAAGAGCCAAAAGCCTTCTTTCTCATTTACAAGAGATTATAGGAAGGTAAAGAGAAGGCAGAGAAGAACTAGTGTGATGTACTGGTTAAGACATCTGGCTAGAAATTGGGTGACTATGAGTTCTAATTCTGTCTTAAGCACAAACCCAGCTCTGGATAACTTTGGGACAGTCACCTTCTGCCAGTCTTAGAAAAGAAGTAGTGGCAAACAACTTCTGAAAAGCTTTGCCAAGAAAACTGCAGGGAGTGTCCAGGCAGTCTCTAAAAATTTGATACAAGAGGAGGGGGAAAGAGGAGATTTAGATTGGCTGGGAATAAATATTTTTGAAGGAGTTCTTTATTAGACATATACTTATTACCACTTTAAAAATAAAAGTACAAGGAGGATAAAAAAGATAAGCAAGAGAAATACCTTTTACTTGATCCATTAGTTTTTATATCATAGCAATACATGTAGAAACTCTATAGCAAATTCAACTCAGTAGCCATCAGTGGGTACAGTACTTATGTAATTCCAAGGTTTGGTGGTGCATTCAGAGTTTGAGGAGTTGTATGTGCTTTTTTCCCTCACTGTTTCTACATTACTTTCCCTTTTGACTCATTAATATTGCAAAGATCCATGCCATAAGGAAGTGGCAATTAGGAGTAGATTTCATCTACTGTTGAAAGAACTGTTGCAAAACAACAAACCGTTTTATTTAATCAAGAATTGGGTCCAAATTCTTCCTTTCTGTCATCTATCCATAGCATCACAATTGGATACTCTGAATCTGAATACAGAAATTAAATTTTAAAAGATTGTAAGAAATAGGTTATTGATTTCTCCATTCTGATGATATAAGGCCTATTGAGCTTTTGTCACTGATTGCTACTGGTATAGCAGGGGTGAAATCCAGCAGGTTCTGACAGGTTCTGGAGAACCAGTAGCAGAAATTCTGAGCAGTTTGGAGAACCGGTAGCAGAAATTTTGAGTAGTTTGGAAAACTGGCAAATACCACCTGGCTTGTCCCAGAGTGGGGTGGGAATGGAGATTTTGCAGTATCCTTCCCATGTCACACCCACTAAGCCACTCCACGCCCACCAAGCCACGTCCACAGAACCGGTAGTAAAAAAAATTGGATTTCATCACTGTGGTACACCTCTCAATTATCTATAATTTTGAGAACATACGTACTTGGTTTGCAATGTATCTTCCAAAAGATACATTGGGGTTGCATGGAAAACTATCCCCTTCCCAGGACATACAGCTAATGATGATGGATGCTGAAAATCATAGATCTACATTTGGAACATTATCCATTCTGGTTGAAAGAAATTGGTATTGAAGAAAAATAGTCATCAGCCATACTTTCTCCTATCAAAGTATTGAGGAAAGGAAATAATACTATATTATTTACTATATTATTATTAAGTACTACTACTAATAATGCTATACCATTTTGCTTTGATCAATGTCATTTATAGTCACTACTACTTATATTCATAGATTGTGTCACTTTTCTGTCCCCTTCTGGATGAGAGACTCAGCTCATTCACTTCAATACATTCTGGGCATAGTTCCAACAAAGTTCCACTGTCCTTGAGTCCTAATTTTTTCATGACTAGAAATGGCAACAAGGTAAGGAAGTCTTGTACTTTGTGGAACATACGTTGCATATAGTGTTATTTCTGTTCCAGAGAAGAACCTGGGTTTGGGCAGACATTCATTGATCTTCCACGCTTATTGATTGTCCCCTTGATCTTGTCCCCAGTGATCACAATAGATTTAAGGTATCCTTAATTACATGGAAATAACATCCAAGTATGTGAAAAACTATTAAGCTTCACCACCAAATATTCGAGATGTAGTCCAGTGAGTAGTCCTTGGTGCTCTCTGAGTGTGGTTGTTTTCTGGCAAACTTTCCATTACCAAACTGGATAACATCATTAGTGCTAACACCGTCTGCCAGAAAACAGCCATGCTCAGAGAGCACCCTTCATTTCAATCCTGACTTCAAAATATTCTTTTTTATTGGTATATAGTCCAGTAACCAGTGATGGTTGGGATCAGAACAGTTAACCATTTTCTCCAATCTCTATCGTCTTCTTAAAAAGCCAGACCCAACAGCACAATTATGTGTAAATGAAGGACAATAATGCTGAGAAATTAGCCAATCACTTTGCTTATCAAATCAAAAGAGATGTAATAGAGGAGCGAATTTCATGTGGCATAGTATAGTTTTCAACTGACTTATGGTTAGATGGTTAGTCCTAGCACAGCACTGAAATGCAAGTTACTCTGCCTAACATTGCTCCTAAATACTTTTCAATCTAGCTTCCACTTCCCCTCTCTTACTAAGGGCTATCTAATGCAGCCCTCTTTGCACTTCCAGTCCAAGGCTTGTTTACTATTCCCATCCCACTCATAGTCCACAATTGCAGCTTTGGCAATTAGCACAATTACATCAGTAGCACTACTCTGGTTAAGAGTATATTTTCTCCCCCCTCCCTTTTTTTTTTTTTTTTGAGTTTGAAATAACTTTTGAGATGCTGCCGAGTTAGGTTGCACTTGTATTTGGCATCAGGGGCATTTGGTATTTGGATGCTCTCTACAGTGTTAGAGCATTTGCTATATGGGTCTACATTAAGTCAAAATACTTGACTGTAATCAGACTAATTATAATCTGTATTAGCAGCAGTATTACATTCAATCACAGGAGGTAATGTCAATTGTAGTCTGTTTTGGTTAGACCACACCTGAAGTACCATGTCCACTTCTGGACATTGCATTTTAAAAGGGGAACAATGAATCAGGAATTGATTCAGGGGAGAGTTGCCAAAAAAGAAAGGGAGTTGGAATGGAAAGCCATCGTCTATGAAAAGTGAAGAATGGAATTGGACATACGTAGTTTGCAAACCAGAAGACCGAAAAGAAACAGGCTAGCTATGTATCAATATCTAATGGGGTGGACATGTTTTTGTTTAAAACCACATAACAGGATAAAGACAATAAAAGTTAAAAGAAAGAAGATTCAAGATGAATGCTATTTTCCTAACGATGAGGAATGTTAACCCATGAAACAATAAGCCTAAAACAGGGATGGACAAATGTTTTTAACAGGAGATGGATGATTACCTACCTTCATTCTCATCACAGAGGCTAATATTATTTAAACTGAAGGAACTAATTTTGAAAACCTCAGGTTGTTATATAAGAAAATAATATAGATAGAAAGGCCTCTAAGCCTGCCACACATGTAGTTTTGTTTATTGAAGAGCAATGATAGCAGAACACGCTCCCTCCCCCTCTCTCTCATTATACTAGCCACAAAGATATGGGGGAGAAGAAATAATTTTTCTACCTAGATAGTAATAACTAATCTATTTTGTAAGAGAAGCCTTCCCCAAACAAAATACAGGGAGTTCACTAATTTAAAAAACAAAAGAAACACAGGCAATAGGAGGGTGGGGGAAACCTGTGAAAACACATTAGTGTGTGTTCCAGGCAGGGTTTTTTTTTTTTTGGAGTGTGTGTGTTTTGGTTGGAAATTGTTTTCAGAAGGAAGACATAACTGCCTTTACACGTTATTTATTAGAATTTGGAAAGGGGGAGGGAGCTGAGTTTGCCTCACAACCAAGGTAATCTGCCTGCTAATAATTTAATTATGACTGGAGGTGAATAATGTTAATCCAAGGTAAATTATTTCTCCCTTAAAACAGCCACAGGACACCAGAGCAGAAAGAAATCCGGCTTTCGGTTCGTGCTCTCGTTATTCCTCCCCCCCCACCACCTCGAGGTGGTTGACCAATCCCAGGAAGGAAGGAGGGGACGAGGGCTGGTCCCTGAATTTGAATCTGATTGGGCGACAATAAATTTTGGGAAGGGGTTTAGGCATCTCTTTGATGGAGATGCAAGCGGCCAGGCGGGAGGAGGGAAGGAGAGAAGGGGCTGGCCTGGAATTGATTAAGTTGGGAGGAGAAAGAGGAGAAGGCTGGGCGAAGCTCAACTCAGCCCGGGGGCCCTCCTTTGAAACAGACTAATTGGGGAGGGAAGACACAAAGGGAAGCGAAAGGCGCTTGGAGAGACGCGCGGTGAGGAAGAGTTCCCGCTGGGTGAGTGGAGTTTTACCTCCCTCAGCTCTCCGAGGCTGATCTCAAAAAGTTTTGCTAGGACTAGGGTCCCCGAAGCAAGTGACAGATCCCAGATCGTCCTGGGGAGGAGACAAAAGCGCTCGGGTATCCGTAAGAGCTGACGGGGAGCAAACCACCATGCGCCTTGCCGACGCGTCCTTGGCCCGTTGCCTGCTGCTGCCGTTGCTCTTGGGATCCTGCTGGGCCCAGTTCCACGGAGAGAAGGGCATTTCTATCCCCGACCATGGCTTCTGCCAGCCTATTTCCATTCCGTTGTGCACTGACATTGCATACAACCAGACGATCATGCCCAATTTGCTGGGACATACCAGCCAAGAGGATGCTGGCTTGGAGGTCCATCAGTTCTATCCTTTGGTGAAGGTCCAGTGCTCCCCGGAGCTCAAATTCTTCCTCTGCTCTATGTATGCCCCTGTGTGCACTGTCTTGGAGCAAGCCATTCCACCTTGCCGATCCATTTGTGAGAGGGCACGTCAAGGCTGTGAAGCCCTCATGAACAAATTTGGCTTCCAGTGGCCAGAACGATTGCGCTGTGAGAACTTTCCCCGCCATGGGGCAGAGCAGATCTGTGTAGGGCAGAACCATTCAGAGGAAGGTGGCTCTCCAGCATTGATTACAAGTGCCACTCCAATTGCTGGACATGGTACTGCTGGGCCACCACGTTATGCCACTCTGGACCACCCTTTCCACTGCCCACGAGTCCTTAAAGTGCCGAGCTACCTCAACTACAAGTTTCTTGGAGAGAAAGACTGCGCAGCACCATGTGAACCCACCAAGAATGATGGGCATATGTTCTTCAATCAAGAGGAGATTCATTTTGCACGCATCTGGATTCTCATCTGGTCTGTTCTGTGTTGTGCCTCTACTTTCTTTACTGTCACTACATATCTGGTGGACATGCAGCGCTTTCGCTACCCAGAAAGACCCATCATCTTCCTCTCTGGCTGTTACACCATGGTCTCTGTAGCCTATATTGCAGGATTTGTATTGGAGGAACGGGTGGTGTGCAATGAACGTTTCCAAGATGATGGCTATCGGACAGTGGTGCAGGGTACCAAAAAGGAAGGCTGCACCATACTTTTCATGATGCTGTACTTCTTCAGCATGGCCAGCTCCATCTGGTGGGTCATCTTGTCTCTCACTTGGTTTCTTGCAGCTGGCATGAAGTGGGGACATGAAGCCATTGAAGCCAACTCACAATATTTTCACTTGGCAGCCTGGGCTGTGCCTGCTGTCAAAACGATCACCATCTTGGCCATGGGACAAATTGATGGTGATCTCCTCAGTGGTGTCTGTTTTGTGGGACTTAACAACATAGACCCACTTCGGGGCTTTGTTTTAGCTCCCCTCTTTGTCTACCTCTTTATAGGCACCTCATTTCTTTTAGCAGGCTTTGTGTCACTTTTCCGTATCCGTACTATCATGAAACATGGGGGCACCAAAACAGAGAAGCTGGAGCGTCTCATGGTGCGCATTGGGGTCTTCAGTGTCCTCTATACAGTGCCAGCCACCATTGTTATTGCTTGCTACTTCTATGAACAGGCCTTCCGTGAGCACTGGGAGCGGAGCTGGATTAGCCAAAACTGTAAGAGTTTGGCCATTCCCTGCCCACTTCAATACACCCCACGCATGACCCCTGACTTCACTGTCTACATGATCAAGTATCTCATGACGCTGATTGTGGGCATCACTTCAGGTTTCTGGATCTGGTCTGGGAAAACCCTTCATTCCTGGAGGAAGTTTTATACCAGGCTAACTAACAGCAAACATGGGGAGACTACTGTTTGAGAAGAGAAATGGAGAAAGCAGATTGCCAGCTCCAGAATTTCAAGAAAACACCAGATCTGCCTGCATCTTCCTCCTTGAGCTGATTCTGTTTGTATGTATGGGGAGATGTTCTTTGGAAAACCTCCCTGCAATTTGGGGAGTGGGGCTTCTTTACTACATAAAGCTGAAATCTCCTCTGACAATCGGAGAGGAAAAAAAGAAAAACAAAGGAGAAAAACTCCAAGTATTTAAAACTCTCTCATTTTAATTAAAACAAGTTCTAAACTTCTTTGCTTTAGGTTTTTAATTAACTATTAAAGGGTGTCTTTTTGTAATTAAAATTGTAAATAGCATTTGTAAATTTAATTATATATTTCTATTTAAAAACAAGTAAGAGAACAGCAGCAAGGACTTTATTTTTCAGAAAAAGTATGGAGGGGTCAAAGAAAGAAAACTATTTTTTCATCTCCTTTTCTTTGAACTCTATTTTTCCTCCTTTTTCCTTTTCTTTCCTCTCTCTCTGGAGTCAGGAGTGTGTGCTGTTTGGGTTGGCCCTTAATAGGCTATTTTGCCTAAGCTTTTCATGAGAGCCAGGTTTTGTATCACTCCCAGCACCCAACCCACCTTAAACATCTTCCATCAACTCCCTTTTGCAAGCTACAGTTTTTGATATATTTCCAGGAATACTTCTTCCATCTCATTTTTTTTCCCCAGGTTGAAAGTTTGGCAAGCAATGTTCTGTCTGAAAATATATTTGGGAGTGGGTTTGGGGAAGATGGCTGAGCCTTCTTGCCTTTGCTGAAATTTGGGCCTTAGCTGTGCAGATTTTCTTATGTTTATTTCTTTTAGAGAATTATGACCTCCAAGAAAGTTTTTCTTGCCTTAAGCCGCAGAATTCTCTTTCTGTTACATTTGTATGTTTCTATTTTTTCCTAGATGTTTTGTACAAAAGGTAGCTTTTTAAAAATGACATTTCCTTTATTAAACAAACTTGTTCTTTGCAAATTCAATTTTAGTATTTTTCAAAAGCAGCAGCGGCTGTTTCCAAAGCAATTTATTTGTGAGCTATCCACTTAGCTTCTAAAAAGTAACTAAAACCTGCAATTAATATTTCACAGCGCAATATCTATTTGCTTGAAGCGAAGGATCTTAAAAAAGCTTTTTTTAAAAAAGCTATTGGGACATGCTTAGTGGCATTTTAGAAAGTTTAAAGGGAATTTATTTCTTTCAATTGAAAAATATTGTCTTTTGAGAAGCATAGGAACCTTATTTTACTAGCTTTTCCCAATATAGGAGGAAAAAACCCTACATTTCTGTCTTCTACAATTTTCTTCTTTTGAGGATGTAGACTTTTCTCAACTTCTATTACAACTCTTAAGAAATTTCATAGATGTTTGGGTAACTTCTCTAAATGCCTCTTACAGGGAAATAACAATTTATTATTCAATAAAACAACTGTAATAGCAAAAAAAAAGCAATATATTCAATGAAAAAGCATTAAATCTAAACCATCTTTTTCCTAAATCAAACGTCTCTGATTTGGAATTGATTTCCGACAACATTTAGGAACAACCTCAGTCTAAGATTTCCATGGAAATCACTGCAGATAGATTAACTTCTTACCATATTTTATGAAAAAAGCATTAGAAACAAACATGGTAAAATTCTTTTTTGAGTTCTTGCATATGATGACTGCACACATATGCATTTTGCATCAGTTATGCAAGCTGTGAAAAGATATGGCTGCTATAATTTTTTTCTCTTTTTACTCCCAGTATGTTGAGAATTTTGGCAAGCCTGTATCATTTCGTTGAAATCTTAACAATTGGATCCTGAGCATTTTTTATCAGAATTAAGAATTGCTCTCCAAGTTATTATAGTAGAAGAAATGTTTTCTAAAATTTAGTGTTTTCATTTGAAAAATGATCAGTATTCTAAATAATATACTTCTAACAGTTCACTTTTTAAATTTTTCAGAATTTTTGAATTTGAATTGAGGTGGGATTGGAATCAGCTGGAATTATTTATAAAGAAAGGCAAAATGCAATTTTTGAGTTAAAGTTTCTTTTTGAGTTAAAGTTTCTAAAAGGCTTTACTGAAGCCGTTCCAATCCTACCTAGTAGTTTGCTAGCAAATTCCATCCATTTCTCTAGCATGATATCCACTCTTTGCAATGAGTCTAAAGATGGAACAGGATGCTAAAGGATACATGGAAGAAGTTAAGAGAAAAAAGGAAACCTATTGTTGCACAAATCTTTTTGAAAAACTCCCATTAAATTTCAAATTTTTCTCCCTGTGGCAGACTCTGATGGCCTCTCCTCCCTCCTGCCCTTGGCAAATTGTCATTCTTAAGACTGCTTTTGTGTTGCTAATGGTATTGGTTGCTTTCTTGTGTCATTTGGTGTGAAGTTTTAAAACTTTGAAAAGAAATAAACAATTTCCTACTCCTTTTCCATCAAAAGGATCATAAAGGAAACAATTCGGTTGGGTGAGGAAACAATAATGCAAAATGGGATTTATAATACTAGGGGTAAGCAGAGGGAGGAAGTAAGAAAGGCTTCCGATTTTGAATCTTGCATTTTAAAATGAGATGGAAATGGAAACCTCTATTTTTCTTCTTAACACTGCTTGCATGCATGCACACGCGCACGCACACACACACAGACACACACACAAACACAGTCTTTCTCTTCATCAGAGAAAAGAGTGTGGTTTAAAGCCCCAAATCAAAGGGTGACTAAAGTGAACCAGATGGACCCTGGAATGTTATAAACATATGTCCACCTAGGACAAGACACACACACACACACACACATTCTATCTGGTTTTATTTCTAAAAAAAACGTTATTGTGTAACACAACATTGCATATGGTTTATACTTGAGTGTTGCCTACTATGCAATGAAGCATGTCAATATCTCTATTATTTCCAGTTACAGTGTTTTGTCTTCTACCATAATACTTTTTCCCAAAGCATCTGGTGACAAGAGGTTGTAAATTAGAGGTGTTTTCCACAGATTCCAGTAGAGCTTCTGAATTCAAGAACAACATTTTGTCCAAAGCTTTCAACTACAAATGTCTCTTCCTGCTCCCCCTCCCCTTTTCCCCCTCTCCTATAGGAATGAGAGAGGGACATTTTTCGCTCCCCATTAATTTTTCAAGATGTAGTTTTGATTTTTTCCCCCCTAGCTCATATTAAAATTTATATTAAAACCCAATTTAGATGGCATCAGTGGCTGTGCAAAAGGATTAAGCTCTAAGTTCTGTTATCATGCTTTTTCCATTTTTTAAAATAGCCGATTATATCTACACGGTTCTTTTTTTCCCCAGCATTTCCTATAAACCTGTCTTATGAACCCTGCAAATACATCAACAGATGGATCTCATTAGTCCTCTTTTTGGCAAAGGTCTTTCAGCTGCTTGCCCCACACAAGCAGGGACTACACCCAAACTTTTAGTAAACCCCCTCCCCCTTTCTGTATCCTCTGGACAGAACATTGCAACGTGGACCAGAGGAGAGCTGAGAGTGGGCTCCCTCTGCCAAGGAATGTTGGGGCCATGGGTTTATCTCCCCCCCTCTTTTGTTCTTAATTTAATCCTTCTGGTTTTAGAAGCCTATGGAAAAGAAAGACCATCTCATGTCAGAATGGCTTATGTCAGGCAAGCGCTTTTCCACATATGTGTGTATTTTAACAAATATCTAAAGTTCATTTCTTTCTTCTGCCCCTCCCCTCCAGCTCCTTCATGTTTACCCTCTTTCCAGGTCAGTTCGACTTTTTCAACCCCATCCTCTTTTGGCTTCCTTGCCCCCTTTTTGTTTGCAGTGCTAATTAAGAAGGGTGGGGGGAGGGGAAATGTTTTTTACCCTTTTGGAAGCTAGCATGATTTTTTTTTAAAAAAAAATCAATTTAACTTAAAAAAAATGAATCGATCTCTGACTCATATCCTTCCCTCCTCCCCAAAGTAGGTTGCATAGGACATTTTTGCATTCCCACTTAAAATTGACACACAGGCTTTGAAATGGAGATTTCTCCCCCAGTGAAGCAGAGGCCTGCTTAACACATTAAGAATCCCAGCTGCCAGGGAATGAGAGCAAAGAGGTTTGATATGTGCAGGGTGGATTCCTCTCCTCTTCCCGCCCCCATTGAAAAGACAAGAGTGTGGGGGTTGTTCCCTGCAATAAACTGTTACAGACCTAGAGCTATTTGGGGGGGGGGGGGGATGGAATATGAAATTCCTTTGCGGCAGACGGGAAGGCTGTCCAGTCGTGCAGACAAAAAAGCCTTCTTTAAATGACTCACAGTTGCAAAGAGTCAACCAGTTCTGTTTAATGAAATAGCGTAAAGGAGGGGTTGGTGAACAACTGTATTCCTAACCAGGCTTCAGTTCCAACTCCTATCAAGACAGGCTTCTATGAGTAGAGCAGCTGCCATGCCTGACTCTTACCTCCTCAATAAAGCCTCAATTCTGCAAGCCTCTGGCTTCATGAGGCTTCAATATGTCTTTAAGGGGCACTGCAATATTTTTTTTTTGTAAAGTCAGACAGGGACCCAAGAATGGTTAGTAAGGATTTTAATTTTCAAAGTCTGGGTAAGCAGAAAGTCCATCTTATCAAGTCAGCTTGGTTAACCTCTATCCAACAAGGCTGATCAGGATTTTCTGGGAGGATGAATGAAGCAAACCTGTGACTAGTTTTCCCTGGAATATAGGAATCCATAATGCAGGATAGAGGCAGACATAATGTCAACTCAAGATTGTTCACCCAACTGCTGTGCCTGGCCTTGATGGAAATGACAGGTGTGCATACCAGCATTTGAGCTCTGCCTGAATGTCCATTCAGTCCTCTCCTTCTATGCTTCAGGTGGATCTTCCACCTTGTTAAGAACTTTTAAAAAGCTTTGCATGAATATTGCAAGTGCTAAAGAAACATATTTTAAAATGCAAAATAAAGGATTCTCATGTCTTAATAAGTGAGGCAGAATTGTGGTAATGCCAGGAAAGTCCCAGCCTTGCATTTGCAGCTGCTTTCTGATTTGATCTAGCAAAACTATTTTTTCTTCTCAGGGTATAGCCTGTATACCCAGGGTTGAAAAAGCACTATGAAGTGGTATATACCGTAAGTCTAAGTGCTATTGCTATTGCTATCCATTTAGTGACCCCAAATGTGGCACTAAATGGACCCTTCCAGACTAGTAGGACTGCTTAGCTTCTTACATATTACTAAACTTTCAAATGTATTCATTTGCTTGAACTATATTTATTAAAAATAAAATATTTTTAACAAATATAGTTTAAGCAATTCCCTTTCCTCATTATCCCTAGAGAACATATGTGATTCTTTTCAAACTCCAAACACTGAAGGATCATATCCTACCCACCCGGTCTGGTTGTGGGAGTACCTGGCCTCCCAACCGTCCCCCAGTCTCTGGAATAGCAATGATGGTGGCAGGGAACATGGTATCACCCGGCAGCAGGGAGGGAGAGGGAGAAGAGGGCATCCGCTAGCAGAGAGGGAAGACTGCAAGGTTGGTGCTTCTGGGATAAGGGGAGCCAGGAATGTCTGGGTCCAGTTCACTCGGCCTCTCTTCCTCTCGCAGCTGTGTGTCCTCCAATTGGTATGGACAGCAACTACAGCCTCAACATGTGTTGCCAGTGCTTCTGCCAGTATGCCGAGGGCATCAGCTTCATTAAAGTGAGGGGGAGGGCATCTGGGTAGGCTCCAACCATGCGCTTTTGGTTGCCCATTGCTGCCGCTGGCTGACACCCTCTTTGTTGCCCAGAGTTCCCTGACAATGCCCATTATATCTCCTGGTTCTAATGGTCATGTGCAGGCTAGGGAAGTAAATCTATGTAATGTTCTAATGTACAGAAGCTATAGTTAAATATAAGGCAGACTCTGGGTGTGTTTTTCCAAACTCATTAAGTGAGGTAGAATGTGTACAATTTTAGTAGAGTCTGTTTTGTGTGTGTGTGTACATACATATACAATATATATAGTACCTAATGTATCTTTTTGTGTGCCTAAACACACACGATACCAGTGTGTGTGGCTAACCTTTTTGTCGTCGCATGCCAGCCCCCATAATGTAATGTGCATCAGCCCCCTGCATATGTGCCCCACCCCCTGCGCCCCATTTTGCGCCTGGAAAGCTTCCTTCACCAACCTTTGCCAGAGTGAATGACCTGCCACCAGAGCCTCTTTGAAGAGGCAGCAGCGGCTCCTCCTACTGCCAGTTTCGCGCTCTGGGTAGCATCCAACATGGCTGGCTGGCTGGCTGGACACTGCCTGGAGCACGAGGCTGGCAGGAGGATGGTGGCAGTCCATTCACACCAGCAAAGAGGCCATGACAGCGGCTCCTCCTCCTGTCAGCCTTGTGGTCCGGGCAGCATCCAGCCAGCCAGCCAGCCAGCCATGCCTGGCCTCTCCCTGCGACAGCCCTCTTGGATCCTGGGAAGTGCCGCTTCGGGGCCTTTCCTGGTGGCGGCAGTGAGGCAGGCGGGCGCAGGGGAATGACTGGTGGCAGAGCTCCTGGCTGACAAGGGAGTGGATGTCCTGCAGGTGCATGCGGGCATCGACGGCATGGCCAGTGGACACATGCGCTAAGAGGAGCTGCCCAGTTGCCATGCGTGCGCCGGGAAATGAACTTCCGGTTTCCGGTGCTCGCATGCATACCAGCCACCTAGTCTTCTGGTTACTGGCACACATGCATGTATGACAATCAGCTGGTTGGCTGATCTTCCGGTTTCTGGCACTGCCGCACAAGTGAAGGCCAGCTAATTGTCACATGTGTATGCGCACCAGTAACCAGAAAACTAGCTAGCCTGTGCGCATGCATGCGCCAGAAACCTGGAAGAGGAATGGGCAATGCCGTGCGTGCCAGGCGACATGGCTCTGTTGAAATTGAATAAATTTGAAGCCCTGGCAGGCTTCAAAATAAATGAACAAAAAACAACAATGCTGATCAAGAATATGTCTTCTCAGGATAATGATATATGAAATAAAATGTTCAAGGATTGAGAAAAAGGTGAAATACGTAGGGGCTATATTGACAAATACAAATATAAAATAGTTTCAAAACAATTATGTGTCTCTTTGGAGAGATATTAAACAGAACTTACAAAGATGAGATAAACTGCACTTATCATTATTGGCAGTGGTGAAATGTAAAATTTGTTACTACCGGTTCTGTGGGCGTGGCTTGGTGGGGACTGAAGAGGTTGCAGAAAAAAATGCTTTTAAAAGCCTCTGATGATCCAAGCTGAGCCACGCAATCATCAGAGGATTTTTTTAAACTTTTAAAAGCATTTTTTCAGCCAAAGTAGTTGTAGAAAAAATGCTTTTAAAAATAAAAAAAGAAGCCTCTGATGCATGGGGGTGGGGGGGAGTGCAGGGATTTTTGCTACCGGTTCTCCGAACCACCCGCCACCATCATTACCAAAAAAAAGGTTTTTTTTTCTTTTAAATGTCTCTGACGATCCAAGCTGAGTTGCTTGATCAGCAGAGGCATTTAAAAGAAAAAAACCCTTTTTTCCTTTTAAATGCCTCTGATGATCCAAGCTGATGTGCCTGATCGTCAGAGGCATTTAAAAGAAAAAAAGTTTCTGCCAATCATGCAACTCAACGGATCGTCAGAGCCTTTTGAAAGCATTTTTAACAACCACTTCGCTGAAGAGGTTGTAGAAAAAATGGTTTTAAAAGTAAAAAAAAAAAGGCTACACCCACCCAGTCACATTACCCCCCCCCAACCAAGCCACACCCACAGAACTGTTAGTAACAAATTTTAGATTTCACCACTGTGCAAGATGCTAAAGAAAGAGTTGGTTTGGGCCTACCAGACAGTTATCTAAGATATATAAAAGTATGTCAAATGAATATTGGAAGTGCAAAACAATTTTAGAATATGATTCATATTTTAATACAGAAAATTCTGAAAATGGAGATAAAATGAAACCAGAACTTTTCCTTTTGGGCCTAATGGAAAAAGACCTGGAGAAAAAAATTGGAACTTTGTTACTATATATGTTGACAGCAGCAAGATTATTGTCTGCACAAAAATGGAAGGACACTTCGATTCCTAACACGGACGAATGGCTGCAGAAGTTGATGGAGTTGGCTGAAATGGCGAAATTGACTATTTTGATTAAACAAAAGAATATAAATACTTTTATTTCCACATGGAGACTGTTTCTGAACTTTGTGCTTGAAGTGGAAAAGCATGAAACTTTGATTTTGGGTTTTACCGATTAGATTGATAGATCTTTATGGAAATGGCTTGTTCATATTATGAAAAAACAAAAAGTTGTGATTTGATGTTAATGCCTTATTTTACTGCAACAGAGAGAGTCAGAAGTCAACGCTTCTGTTATGTATTGTATATAGTTGTCAGTTGAAGTTCTCATTCTGGTCCTCTATTGGAGTGGGAAAATACTCTCTCCTGATTGGTTATGAGCTGATCAGCTTCCCTATAAAAGGAGCTATGTCAGCCAGGGAGCAACAGTTGCCTCACAGGCAGTATTGAATAAAGAGCTGTTAGAAATCACTCTGGCCTCACCTCCATTCTTCACCCAGAACATAACAGTTTCTTTTTCTCTTATTCTCCCTCACTTTCCTTCCTCCTCTCCCTCCCTCACTGTTTTTCTATTTACTTTTGTATTTTGTATCTTATTTTATCTTATAACCCAATAAAAATGTTAAATCCAAGTTTAAAGGTGTGCAGCATTATGCAATCACATCATTGTAAGATTTTTTTATTACTATTTTTGCTCCCTAAAAAAATTCAGTTTGTTTTCAATTGAATTATATAGCTTATATGTTATATTAAAGGTGGAAAAAATCTGAAGTGATTTATCTTGGTCTGATTTTTTTTTTACATCTCAAAGAGCTGGCATTTTAATTTTAATATGTATATCCACTGTAGAATGCACCCATATATTTTCAGTCCAGTTATGGTAGGTTTATCCCAAAGTCTTCTAAGGGGCCCTTTTTGAGCCCTAAAAAGCCCACAGGTGGGAAATCTCAACTAAATAATATAGTTAGGTTGGAGCAGAGGCCAACAATGTCCAGGAATTGAGGGTTTGGTGAGAGTTCCTTTATGTGACCCTACATTATGCATACCGCCTTTGCAAAATTCCAAACAATCCCTTTTGCTGCCATCTAGTCTCATAAGGAGTTTGATAGCCTAGATATGGATGGAATGGCTAGCCTAGGTCCAGTTATACCAGTTCCCAGCTCTATAAGTATCCCTCAAGTTACAATCATTCATTTAATGACCATTGAAGGTTACAACAGCACTGAAAAATGTGACTTAAAATGTGTCCTCTCTTTTACCACCATTATAGCATCCCCGGGTCATGTGATCAAAATTTGGGCATTTGGCATCTGACATATTTAGAACAGTTGCAGAGTTCTGGGATCATATGATCTCCACTTGTGACCTCTTCAGCTAACTTCTGATAAGCAAAGTCAGTGGGGGAAAGTAGATTCCCCATGTCATTTTCTTAACAGCTGCAGTGATCCATATAATAACCATGGCAAATAATGTCATAAAATTAGGTGTGACTTACTTTTCAACCATCTTGCTTGACAATATTCCAACTAAAGTAATAAATCAAGGATTACTTATATTATGTTTTTCCTAATTTATTTACATATCCTGCCTTTATTATTTTTACAAATGACTCAAGTTGGAGAACATATCAAACACACCTTCCTTGTCTTATTTTCCCCACAACAAGCCTATGAGGTGAATTGGGCTGAGAGAAAGTAGCTGGCCTAAAGACATCCAGCTAAGGAAGGATTAGAACTTTCTTGCCTGGTTCCTTAACCATTAGACCAAATTGGCAGACATATACAGTCCATATACTTGACCTATATTCCAAGATATCAAGAGTAACAATATACTACCTATTTGTTTTGATAGACAATGATCCAGGGGAAGGGGAGTGGGGGAGACCCCATGAGAGCAGGATTTTAATGGCTGGAGTTGAAGGAAGTAGCATTCTATTTTATTTAAAAGATGGCCTTCCTGCTATTTGCCAGACAGAAGAATTAGGTAAAGTGTCTCTGCTTTGATGTGGATTAATTACCTCTGCTATGTTTTTCCAGATGGCTCAGTTTGGCTCAGTTAGGGAAAAGTCAATCAAAGTGCCAGAATCTAAGTGTTCCTCCCCCCCTCATTATATTCTTTACTTCTATCATCCTAAATCCAGTTGTTTCTTAACACTATTAAAGCAGCTGAAATTGTCCATTTCTGTTCCTATTTGGCCCCTTAGGAATTGTTTACTGAACAATATTTATATGCTATCCCCAAAATAAACTTCACTATGTGACAATAAAAAATACTAAAACAACAGACTTAAACCTTTTGAAAACATAATAAATAGGGCCAAAGAAAATAAAATTTATTTCAGCCATAATAGTTAAATGTCAATTTTTAAAAATGGTCATACTGTAGAAATTATGGAACTATTGAACGTTAGTCCAACAAATAAAAGAAGATCTAGAAAAATGGGGGAAATTAAAACTATCCTTATTAGGGAGGATTGCAGCGATAAAATCAAACATACTTCGAGACTCCTTTATTTATTCCAAACAATCCCGATAAAATTAGATAAGAAATTTTTCAAAAACCTGGACAAAATAACAAAATTCGTTTGGGAGGGAAAAAAACCAAGGATCAAATTAAGTATATTACAAGAAAACAGAATTAGAGGTGGATTTGGATTACCGGCATAGGAAAAATATTATAAAGCAGCAAGTCTTACATGGGGTGGAGAATAGGTAAGCCTGGAAAACCAAAATTATTAAAATTAGAAGGACATGACTTAATGAAGGGGTGGCACACCTATTTATGGAGTACAAGGAGCAAAAAGTATAAGCATTTTAATAATCATATTATTAGAAATTCATTAATTGGCACATGGCAAGAAATTAAGAATAAACATATGAAAGTTCCTGGATGGTTATCGACAGTAGAGGCGACAATGCACCCCAACACACTAACAAGGCAAAAGACAATAAGATATAGGGATATATTGGATTCACAGGGATCATTGAAAACACAGGAAGAACTTAAAAAACAAAGAATATTAATAGACTGGTGGCCATACTTACAAATAAAAACAAGGTATAGAAAAGATCAAGAGGAAGGAGGAATAGAATGAAAACCTGAATCGATTAGATAAATTATTGGAAACCAAGGAAGGAAAATTAATTTCAAAAATTTATAAATATTTATTAGAATTCGATCTAGCAGAAGAATTGGTCAAAGGACAAATGATAGCATGGGCAAGAAACATTGGACGGATATACAGCTAGAAGAATGAGAAAGAGTATGGGAAACCAATTATAGCATGACAAAATCATAGCGTATAACGAAAATCAATATAAAATGTGGTATAGATGGTATCTGGCTCCATCAAGGTCGGCGAACATGTACCCAAACTTAAATCCAGCATGCTGGAAATGTAAACAAGTCTAGTGTACATTCTTTCATGTCTGGTGGCTTTGCCCAAGAATCAAGAAATACTGGAAGAAAATAAAAATTTGGATATCAGAAATAACAGAAAAAGAAATAGAATTAGAACCAGAATTTTTTTTATTAGGTATGATTAGAGAAAATATTAGAAAAGAAACAAAATATCTAATACTACATATAATTACGGTGGCCAGATTGGCATCAGCACAATTTTGAAAAACAGATCAAGTGCCAACAGAGCAGCAAGTAATTCAAAAAATTTATACATGTGCAGAAATGGATAAATTAACACTGAAACTAAAAGACAAGGAAGACTCAAATTTTTTTAAGGTATGGAATGGATGGTTTGAGTGGATAGACCAAAAGAAAAAGTAAAGGTAAAATTCAGTAAGAAATTGAAAACAACGAATAGGCACCATCATTAAGATAACAGAAGTAACAAGTCACTGTCTCGGAGTGGCTTGGAGATCATGTGACTGGGTGGGTATGGCTAGCTGGTCATGTGACTGGGTGGCCATGGCTATGTGTATAGGGACTACTCACAGGGTTGAAAAAAGTCATTTCTGACCAGTCCTCATACTTTTGACTGGTCCTCACACTTATGACCATCCTCACATTTATGCCCATGCAGCATTCTTAACCATGTCACTCATTTCTCTTCACCATGGTGACAAGATAGAGTGAAAAACTTAAAATGTGAGGACAGTTGTAAGTTTGAGGATTGGTCAAAAGTGCGAAGACCAGTCAAAAATAACTTTTTCAGCCCTCTGAGTAGTCCATATGCACAAAAGGACTACCTAGAAGGCTGAAAAAACTGATTTCTGACAGGTCCTCGCACTTTTGACTGGTCCTCGCACTTATGACTGGTCATCATTTATGCCCGTTGCAACATTCTTAACAACCGTGTCACTCATTTCACAACTGCTTCTCTTCACCATGGTGACAAGATAGGGTGAAAAATGTAAAATGTGAGGACAGTCGTAAGTTCGAGGACTGGTCAAAAGTGTGAGGACCAGTCAAAAATAACTTTTTCAGCCCTCTGAGTAGTCCATATGCACAAAAGGACTACCTAGAAGGCTGAAAAAACTGATTTCTGACAGGTCCTCGTACTTTTGACTGGTCCTCGCACTTATGATTGGTCATCATTTATGCCCGTTGCAGCATTTTTAACAACTGTGTCACTCATTTCACAACTGTGGTGCTTCATGTGACTGGGTGGGCATGGCTAGGTGGTCATGTGGCATTGCTTCTTTGCCCTAATGACAGTTTACTGCAATGGTCAGTTTGCAAGTGCAAGTTTGCAAGTTGCAAGTTTGCAAGTGTGAAAAATGGTCATAAGTCACTTTTCCAGTGCCATTGTAACTGTTGTAAATCAAGGATTACCTGTACAAAAATACAAAAAGCTTCTTTGCTTGGTAAAGCAAAGGTATTTTGGTGCCCTAAATACCAATCATTTGATTAGAAATACCTGCAAACTGGAGTTACAAATCAGGGAGGGTGCCAGAGCACCTTGAGGAATTAAAATAGTTAAAATGCAATGATAATTATCAGCAGCCAATTCTTGCTCATAAAGTGAAACCCTTTAGCAGAGAGGTCATTTAAGATCTCCAGAATGAAGCAAAGGAGCAAACAGAGTATCTGTTGCTTGTTAAACCAATTACAGAAAAAATAGACACAGAACTAGTCAGATTTCCGAAGCTGCTTCTTTTCAGGAACAGAGATTAACATTTTTCCTTCCAAACAAAGCTGAATAGGGAAAATTATCCCATCACTAAACACAGGATTAAACATCACTAAGCACAGAATTAAACTTCACCAATAACCAGTTTTAAACCAAAAGTCAGAAAGGGTATGTAAACTCATGTTTGAATGTCAATCTTTCTAGCCAGCCAAGAAGCCTTGCTTAATGTCACTTATCTTGGTTCCTTCTCATTAAAAACTTCTGCTTCGTTATTCAATTATTCCTTCAAAGTGCTGATCATTGCACTCCGGCTGAAAGAACTCCAACAGGGGAGTATTTCCTCCCAAAAGTGGTGTAAAAAGCTTAAAACAACCCTTTAAGAAAATCAAGCAAAAAAATAGCCTCCGAGAACTTCCAAAACCTGAAGTGACAGTAACTCTAGGCATACTGTCGGAGAGGCAGTTTCTGTAATAAAAATTAGGCTAGGAAACAACACCAAATATTGTAATCAATCCTTACAGGATTAACCCTGTAAAGTGGAAAAGAAGAAAAGGAGATTTCTTTTAACAACCGGTTCTCTGAACTGCTTAACTACCTAACTACTGGTTCTACTGAATCGGTGTGAACCGGTAGAATCCCATCATTGGATGCGGTGTGTTATAAGAATCTTGACAACTAGCAAAGCAGAATAAATTATGGTTCAGTTTGCCATGGGTATGGGCAGGCAACATTCCAAAAGTCTATGAGATAGACCTAACTACTCATAAATTCCAAAGAATTTTTCCTGGGCAAATGTAAGGTTGCCTGCCCATTTCTTCTTTAGACTAACTCCAAATAGGATAAACATCACTCAGTAGTGATGCATTTTATCTGGATTACCTTTTCCTGCTTGCTTTTTTCAACCCATTCCCATATATAGTATTGGTTGGAAGGAGGAGGAGGAGGAGATACCTCAAACCAAATCTCTAGTTGAATCTCCCAACAGTTTTTAAAATTGATATGAAATAGAAGAAGGAACAGAATTTTAATACTTGATTCCTAAATGGTTAAATAACCACCTGAGGTCTTCCAGCATCCTTTTCTAAAAATGGAATTTAAGCAGCCAAGGAGTCATTGTCAAGATTCTTACACTCAATCTAGGTATCTTATCCAGAAAGAAACCATGGTAGATGGAACCAAAAACCAGAGAGAAGACTATGATAATTAACATTATTTTGTCTTTGGAAAAGGTCATTGCAAAGGGAAATGTGCACTTCTACTGTGTTGAATTAAGGTTCCCATAATCCCCAATTAACATGCCAGTCTGGAAAACACCCTAAATCTTGGTTCAAATAAGTAGGCAAGAAGTAAAATCCATCTGGCTTTGACCTGCCTATTTTGTTAATTTATGCTAATTGCAACCTTTGAGGGATAATTGTGGAAGAAGGGTGTAATGGAGATATTCAACTGATTGCTCCTCTCCTCCCTCCTTCTCAAATGAAGTTGAATATGAACTCCACTATTTCATCCATTCTTTGTTGTGGACAGGAGTGGGTTATTGGTTTCTCTTGAAGAAAAGCATCCTTTGCGTTTAAACAGATAGACTGATAGCATAATTCTTGGGTATATCACTATAATTCAAAGTCAGGGAAGGACTGGCTGCTAAGGCTTTATTTCGTCCCATCCCAGCTGCTCAATCTGCACAGAGCAAATCTAGAGAGGGGGAAACACCTAGGTGCATCATCAATAATGGGACATTGTTCAGTGCAATTTTTAAATGGGAGGAATACGTAAAGCCCAAGTGTAAATCATAGGTGGTTACAGTACAGAAACCTCTAGAGGAATGGATACTACTCTCCAACATTATTATTTTTTGCTATACTTTCCTGCATCTTTCTATTACACTGAAAACTTGGCAATTTCCAATGAGGTATGTACCATTTTAAGCCACTTACTTGTGAAGCTAAACATCACTGCAAAAAGTTCTCCTTTTGCAGTTTTATGTCTATTTTGACTATTATATGCCATCAGAGTGAACCTCTAGCTTTGGAGGGCCACACATTGTTTAGTTTAGTTTAGTTTATTGCATTTCTATACCGCCCTTCTCCCGAGGGACTCAGGGTGGTTCACAGCCACAATAAAACAGTCAGACACAAAAATTAAAACTACTAAAATAAGTTAAAGTTATTTGGCCATAATTTCAAACCCCTTACTAAAACCCCTTTAAAACCAATTTAAAACCCATTTAAAATTAATCTATTCGGTCAGGCCGGCTTGATGGAACAACAGAGTCTTCAGAGCTCGACAGAAGGCACGGAGGTCGGGAATCTTTCTTATATCTGGGGGCAGTTCATTCCATAAGGCAGGAGCTCCCACAGAGAAGGCTCTCCCCCTGGGGGCCGCCCGCTGACACTGTCTGGCTGACGGCACCCTGAGGAGGGCCTCTCTGTGAGAGCGTATCGGGCGGTGGAAGATATTCAGTGGCAGAAGCCAGTCCTGTAGGTATCCCGGTCCTAAGCCATGGAGCACTTTGAAGATGGTGACTAGCACCTTGAAACGCACCCAGAAGACCACTGGGAGCCAGTGCAGCTCGCACAAGAGGGAAGTTACTCGGGAGCGACGAGTTGCTCCCATAACCACTTGCACGGCTGTATTCTGGACCAGTTGGAGCCTCCAGGTGCTCCTCAAGGGGAGCCCCATGTAGAGAGCATTACAGTAGTTGAGACGGGAAGTGATGAGGGTGTGAGTGACTGTACGTAAGGCGTCCCAATCCAGAAAGGGACGCAACTGGGAAATCAGGCAAACCTGATGAAAGGCCCCCCTGGCCACGGCCGTCATATGATCGTCTAAAGACAGTCGTGCATCCAGGAGGATGCCCAAGTTGTGAGCCCTCTCTGAGGGGGGCAAGATCTCATCCCCAATAGCCAACGATGGTACCAGTTGGCTATATCGGGGCGCCGGAAGCCACAGCCACTCTGTCTTGGAAGGATTGAGTCTGAGCCTTTTTCTCCTCATCCAGATCCGTACTGCTTCCAGGCAATGGAACATCACGTCAAGGGCATCATTGGGGTAGTCCGGGGTAGAGATGTACATCTGCATGTCATCGGCATACAGTTGACATTTGGGAAAAATGAGTTATGCTACGATTGATGCCTAGTGGCAATATATGCCATGTATTGCCAGTAGACAGGCTATGACATAAATTATGAAAGCAATAAGATTTAGAAAAGATTAATATGCAAAGGAATCAAAATCTATAGAACAATCAGAAACTTGGTCAGAATTTTGCTCTGCAAAATATTTTATTGTTTTAAAATATTTAATATTTTAATATTAAATATTAAATTTTTAATTTTTTAATAGGAGTGTTATTTAGAAAATCTTAATTAATATGAGAATGACCATAAACCAGACAGCATAGACAGAGAAAGAAAATTAACTTAAAACCAATACTAAGAATGGACAAGCTCAGCAAACCAGATGTGAGCATGTGTCACATTTTACATTTATTCTGTACACTTGTTCTGTATATCTGAGTGTGAGAGAGATGTAGACAAAAATCAGTAAGCATACTGAGAATGAACTGTTCAGATTTGGTCAGCTTGCATTTAAATGTCATCTGCCCAATGTTCATTATGCTATCTCTCACTGTTATATCCTGTCTTCTTCCTTTATGAATCTCAGGAATGCTTTTATGGATTACAGAAAGTGTCACTTGTGTATATGATTCAAGACTATCAGGTGTAAGAAACCCATGTAATGTAGATTCATTTTACTGCATTGCAAAGAACACATATGCTCACAACAATGGCAATAGTTAAACTAAAAGTAGAATGCAAAAGAGAAATTCCAGAGCCACCCATTTTTCTGAAATACTTATTTACACATTTTCAATCCTATGTTATTCAGAGATTTTGCTTTTTCAGTGCATCTTTAAAATAAGGCAAGTTAAGGAAGTAGCAGGATGGCATTTTGTTCTTTATTCTATAGAGTGGAAATACATTTTGATTGCCAGCATAAATACTTCAGAGGAAAAGGTCATGACTGGTAACAAAAGGCAAGAGGATAGTTCTACCCTTTATCCAGCCTCATGGAGAAAAAGGGAGACAAAAACAAGCACACCAATCCATTACCTGGAAGTAATTTGGCTACACGTTGCTATGTCAACAAATTATCAAACCTTCGTTAGATAGGGTAATAAAGAATGAAACAGACTGGGCATTGCAATCTGCTCTCCTACGAAGAAAATAACTTTTTCAATTTTAGAAGAGGAGAGGTTTAATTAACAGACTAACTAACATATGAATTGGGTTCAGTTAAAGAGATTCTGTAATAGCCTTGACTCAAAGAACTGGTTCCACCAGTTCTAGTTGACCTGCAAATTGCTTACATGTTTGTGCCTACAAGGTTGGTCTGATACAGGGGTGAAATCCAGCAGGTTCTGACAGGTTCTGGAGAACCGGTAGCAGAAATTTTGAGCAGTTCGGAGAACTGGCAGAGACCACCTCTGGCTGGCCCCAGAGTGAGATGGGAATGGAGATTTTGCAGTATCCTTCCCCTGTCACGCCCACCAAGCCATGCCCACAGAACCAGTAGTAAAAAAAATTTGGATTTCACCACCGATGATGCATAGGATGAGGTTTTAGATTTTGGCAAAATCCAGCAAACTCAGAGCATTCTTTCAGGCTGATTCTGGGCTCCATTACATTGTCCCAAAAGTAGTGTATAAATTCCAGGCAAGGAAATCATAAACTTATATAAGGCCTCCAGCTAGATTACTTTGGCCTGTGGTGTAGAAGACAGAGATAATATTTGGAGATGAGAAAACCAATGAGAAAAAGATATTCATACAAAAAGCCCGGTTTTAGAACAAGAGCAACTTGTAAATATTTGCCTTACAACTTTTCTGGTTCAATACTCCAAGTCCAGGCACCAGCAGCACCTCCCATCCTGGGAAGTGAGAACCCATACTGCAGTACAAGATATCAATCACTGTAAATGTGTCATATGCTTACAGTACTCCCACTCCCACTCCATTACCTATCCTCATCCCAAACCCTACTTGTGGAAACAGGCTGCTTTATTAAAACAATTCTTTTTTCTTCTTCTTAATTTCTTCTTAATTTTTTTTAATATGAACATTCCATCTTCCATTAAACAGTGTGTTGTCTGGGTACAAATATCTCTGTGCAATAACAATCAAAATTTACAACAGTATTCATTACATTGATATTGATTCTATGAATTTACAATAGTAATATTGAACCAGGGGTGGGTTCCAGCTATCTTTACTACTGGTTCACATCGTGCCTGCACATGCTCTTCTGATCTATTTTGATGATGTCCAGTTTAGTGGGCGGAGCCTCCCACTGGTTTTACTACAGGTTCTTGCAAACCGGTCCAAACCTGGGGCTACCCACCACTGTATTGAACATAATAAACCTATTCATTTCTTCCTCTTAACGTATCTTCTAATATGAATATAGTAATAATATTAAACATAATAATCCTAATATTCATAATAATAACAATTATATTGTTAACATCTCTATCTTAACATATTTTCTACATTTCACTTTTTTTTCTAATTTCCATTTTTATTCTCTAACCATCCATAAAATAATTCCCATGTCATATAATATTCAGTTTGTTCTTTCTCCTTAACTGCAAGCGTTAATTTATTCATTTCTGCACATTCTAATATTTCTCCTTTTTAGGTCCCACTTTCACCCAGATGTTTTCCATGGGGCTCTTTCTTCCATTAAAGTTAAAGATTCAAAGTTAGAAATCTCTTATCCAGATCGATCACACTGTCATTCAATCTTCCATGCTTCTTTTCTTGTCAGCTGTCACATAATGGCCGTCTTTTCCTTTCTGTCAAATTTGAGAGCCTTCTCCAGATCAATCAGGGAGATTGCAGGCTCCCTGAGATCAGCAGAGTGTGCGCTCTTTGTTCATCACCCCTCCAAGGTGAATTAGGTCCTTCTGGACCTTCCAGCAGTTTGGATTTTAGCACGATCCCACGGAGCCCCATGAGATGCGTCGT
Organism: Coluber constrictor foxii; assembly: GCA_038048745.1. NCBI lineage: Eukaryota > Metazoa > Chordata > Lepidosauria > Squamata > Colubridae > Coluber > Coluber constrictor. The sequence continues at coordinate 83,329,732 of CM075961.1, forward strand.
ATTGCCACGACATCATCCCTGCCCCTCAATCAAAACAATTATTTTTAGGTACCCAATTTGATATAAACTGATCAACTCTCTCTATGCTGAACAATTGGAATAGATGGAATCCAGGTTTTGTTTCCCCCCCAAATCCTTTTCTATATAAGTCTACTTATACAAAGGTATAATTAGTGAAAACTAAACTATGCCTTAGCAAAGGTTTTTAGGAAAGTGGGTTTAAATAATTAGATAATGTCTTATGTGTCCTACTTTCAGGGCATCGTATATGGAGCATTACTCTTAATTGGGAAAAGGAACAATCAATATCTCCAAAGAGCCTGGCTTTCACTTATTCCCTATGGTCTTAAAAATTGGGAATGTGCAGAAAAAAAAAGCATGGATGAAAAGAAAAGCTAGAAGGAACAAGGAAGGCTGCCTATAAGGTATCCAAACAGGAGGCCCAGATGACTTCTCTCCAATCAGCCCCCCTTGTAAGACTATCAGATTGCATAGCTATTTCTTGGATTTCAGGATTAAGTTCTATATTTCTAGGCATTTAGGAAGATCAAAAGAACCCTCCTTTCTCTTTTTCTAGAGATGGACTACTATGTGAAGAAGTTAGAGTAAAAGAGTAAGAATCCAGATGGACTTATTGGAGGGGATCAGAAGATTCCTGACTAGGGGCAGCATGTTTCAACCTTTGACTATGGAACCCTTGGAAGAAGGATTCCTACAAGAAGGGCTTAAATTATTTCCTCCTATCATATTCATCTTCTCAAAAACACTGCACAACTCCTACCTTCAAAATGATGTTATACAGCACTGCATACCAGAACAAGAACAGTTTTTTCCTGAATGCCATCACTCTGCTAAACAAATAATTCCCTCAACACTGTCAAACTATTCACTAGGTCTGCATTACTATTCACTAAGTCTGCATTACTATTCACTAAGTCTGCATTACTATTAATGTTCCCATTGTTCCTATCAGCCATCTCCTCCCACTTATGACTGCATGACTGTAACTTTGTTGCTTGTATCCTTACGATTTATATTGATTCCTAGTATGATTTGATTGCTTATTTGTACCCTATGACTATCATTAAGTATTGTACCTTATGATCCTTGATGAATGTATTTTATTCTCCTTATGTACACTGACAGCATATGCACCAAAGACAAATTCCTTATGTGTCCAATCACACTTGGCCAATAAAGAATTCTATTCTATTCTATTCTATTCTGTTCTATTCTATTCTATTCTATTCTATTCTATTCTATTCTATTCTATTCTATTCTATTCTATTCTATTCTATTCTATTCTATTCTATTCTATTCTATTCTATTCTACAAGCAATCCTTGCATTAATTTGAAAAGTAATTTATCAAAAATTAATTCAGATATTCCAATTAACTTGGAAAAGAGAAAAAACAGTATGAAAGACAAAAAAAAAGGAGGCCTCAGAGTGCTTCACTCACTTTGGACACATTTTTTTCATTGATCTAATGAACTATTACCATCCATAGGAAAAAAAGTTCATTCCTATGCTAAAGGATGGGATCTTCTCCTCATTCAGTTCATGCAGGGTCTAAATACATGTTGCAAATACATGTAGCTGTGTGATCAGAACATCACCAACTGTCTATGGAACTTCTCAATCATCCAGGTTATGATTCAGTTTTCCCCAGGTTTTCTAATTGATTCAGTAAGAACCGAAGAAGCTTATTGGAGGAGAAGCAAAACATTTTAAAGGAGAAAAACCAAGAAAGTCCAGTTGCCTTTTAGAAAATCCGTTTTGGAACATTGGTAATGTTAGTAATGTTACCAACAGGAATTCATTCCACATGGTCTCCTGAACCTTTTGCAAACTCAGTTAAATCAATTATGCAAATAAGTAGAACATGTCATGTGCCATTGTATTCTTGGTCCTGTTACTGCCCAAGACATAAGAGGACTAGTTTATTTGCAACCCCATAGTTATGTCTCTCCTTATAGAATTGGTTCTATTGTCGGTACTATTATGACAAGTCTTTTCCTTTATCATGGCACTTGTGGATTTGCAGATAGAACTTAGCAAAGTGACACCCCTTCCCTTCTTCCCTTCTCAATGATAGAGAGCAGGACCAAAGACCTTGTTTTCCTAGGATTCATATTCAGCAATTCCTCTACTCTCTCCCACTCTGACTCTGGAGCATCTGAAGGCACAGACATCTTAGAGTACATATGAAATGGTTATTTCTGCCATGTTGAAAGAATCAGTTCCTTGGCAGAGAAAAGGGAAGAATGAATGCCCTCTGAGTCAGTTACTAACAAGATCAAACTGTAAAGCGAGGGGTATATCAAGATACAATTTAAGGAATAGACAGATCATTCTAAGTCATGGTTGTTTAATATTTTGGCTTGCCTGGGCCACATTGAGTGAAGAGAAATTGTCTTGGACGGCATATAAAATATATAATGAAGTTTAAGTATGTGTGTGTGTGTGTATTTATATATAAACATATATTTATACACATACACACACAAGCTTCCTTTATTTTTATATTGTTATTATATCTTATGGTGCTGCATTACCATAATATTATTATTACATCTTATGGGGCTGCATTATATCTTATGGGGCTGCATGTGGCCTATGGACTCTGGGTTGGATATGCCTGCTCTAAATCATAATGTAGTTTGGCTTGTTATAGGGAATGAATTCAATCATTATGATTTGTAAATCATTGTTTATGGCAAAGTATACTTTGTGAATAGATGCATACATTATCATCAGAATATTAGCTGTGGCTTATTGTTGGAAAAGCAAACTATGATAAGCACAACTGTTATTGTGATGGGGGAAATCAGTCAAACTCTGTGATGTTCTTTCTGATTGACTCAGGCTCTACTTCTCTCGCCTGCAGGGGATGACGTATATCTTGAGATTCCCCTCAGGCAAAATCTGAGTATTTGTCCATTAACAAGTTCTAGCTCTTAAAGTAACCAACATGGTGCTAACATAGATTATTGGGTCTTTAGGCCAGCAGCTGGAGGGGGATCAACAGATGTCCATAATAATTGGTGTAAACACCGGCTTTTGAGTATAGAGGGCAGGTGTAAATGAATGGAACACTATTTCCCTTCTTCTCTAAAATGATTGTTGCTGGCAAAAATAGCAAAAAGTCAGCAGGCTCTGGTTGCTTCTAATGTTTGCTGTGGGACTTCAAGTTACCCTTTCTGATGCATCTACATTAGCCCTGATCAAAAATATTTTACAAGTAGTCTCATTCCTTTGGTCACAGAATTTTAGGCTCCTCAGTTGTTGGTTTTCCTAGTTCCCACCTTCTCACCTTGACAATGGCTCAATGATTCTAAGCTTTGTGCTAGGATAGTTAGCAAGACTTTGGGGTGGTACTGCTTGGTGTGCAACAAAAGAATAACTGAGCAGTCAGTATGCAGGTTTAGAAACGTACAGAGGATCCTAGTTCTTGCTGTCTGCAACCAGATTGTTTATGCACTGGAGGGCACTGTGGTTTCATTGTGCTTGGTCAGTTGTACATGCATGGGCAAAGCTAGTGTGATTTTATGTGGACATCTTCCCACTGCCATGTGTGGATTGGGTCTTTCTCTGTTTGGCTGAGGCAAGGTTACTGTTGCCATGTTATTCTATGATTGGAAGAATTAACAAAGTTGTTTGGGATGCTGGGCATGTGTCTATAATGGGTCCAAGTTGTGGTTTGAAGGATGACTTTTTCCCCCCTCTCAACTTTTAATTCTGGAATGTAAGTAGCAGAGTATATGACACCAGTTTTACAGTGACCTAAGAAGCTTGCTGGTGGAGTAAGGCCTTAGGATGAATTGGCTCAAGTAGTACTGAAAGCACAGATGTTGAATATAGGTAAATGTTTTCTCTCTCTCTCTCCCTTTAAAAAAATCAGTTTCTCACATCCAGATAGAGAATCTTTAACTCTTCCCGTTCCAATCAGTGGATTGGCTGCTAGATTAGATGGGCCAAAGATTTGATCTGAGAGAGCACTGCTTATGTTCAGAAGCCTATAACCATATGTAGATTCTTCATTTGCCTTTCCCACAACTTTCTAACCATCTTGCCCATTAAAAAAATCAGGAAAACACATGTCATATTTTCTGACTTTAAATTGGCCTAGTGAAAATAAAGCTTAAATATCAGTTTTGTAATTTTAATATAGGCTATGGGGGAGGGGAGGAAGTTAGATGGTAACATCCCACTCCTTCTCTTTCTGGGTTCCTATCCCATCCCCAAACATTATTTGCTTCCACCTAGCAAACATCAGTATCTCCATCAATTACTTTCCCCACTTTCTGTTGTACCTCTCAGTGCCAAGCCAACTATGACAAGAACAACAGAGGAAAAGGGAAAGAGAGAGGGGGGAGCATAGAGAACAAAGCCCATGTGGATGGAGGGGGTTTATTTCCTCTCTTCAAACAACTCCAGATGCTGAGACATGCACTGAGCCAACAGCTGAGGCCTCAAGATGGATAGAAGGGGGTGTTTGCATGTGTTGTGGGGAAGGGGGAGGTGACTATATACAGGAAAATGAAATAAGGAAAATAACACAAAATAAATGATGGGAAATAGGACTGAGAAAAGTTTAAACAGGCAAGAAAGCAGAAAGGAAAAAGAAACGTAGCAAAAAGATCAGAGAAGAATGTTCAAGAATAAAAGTAAAGAAGCAACAAAAAAATGTAAGGGGGGAATGACCTAAGCAGCATTAAGGGAGGAGTGATGGGGAAGGAAGCAGGAGGCGGAGAAGGGAACTCTGTTCTATGTATAGAAAGGAGTGATTGATGAGTGCCCAAAATTGGAATATGTCTCTACATTCCACAACATTTTTCCTGAGGCTGGGAGAAGCCCCAGGGAAGAAGGAAAAGGCTGTGGTGTAGCTTTCTGGAAAACATTTAAATCATGAAAGACTCTGCATGTTGAACTAAGGTGACACTAACTCATGCAGATCCAACTGCAGCACCATGCAGCATGCGGTAGAGATCTTGGAAGTACCAGGAAAATGGTAGAACCAAGCAGCATAAGAAGATTATATATGCCTGCCCTAGCCAAATTAAACAGTATTCTTGATGTCTTATTCTGCTGCCTGGAGGTTGTGGGGATCTAGATGCGGAATTGCAAGCTTCAACTGAATCTTGTCAAGAATGAATGGATCTGGATTTGGGGATTGGGACCAGGGGTGAAATGCTCCTGGTTCAGACTGGATCTCCCGATCCGGTAGCGATGGCGGCCGGTGGTTTGGAGAGCCAGTAGCAAAAATCCTTGCGCCTCCCTCTTTCACCATGACAGCTGAGCCGCAGGATCATCAGAGGCTTTTTTTTTAACTTTTAAAAGCATTTTTTCTACAACCTCTTCCGACGAAAAAATGCTTTTAAAAGTAAAAAAAAAAGCCTCTAATGATCGTAGAGTAGACGGGGCGAGGCCCCTGGACAACCCGTCCAATAAGAAGTCTAACACATCCGGAATATCTGCAGAAGTAGGGTCCACATGGTGAGCCACACACCAATTCAAAGATGCTTTCCATGACACCTGGTAAATTCGTGTCGTGGATGGCCTCCTGGCTGACTGGATAATCTCAATAGCCTTGTCAGAAATTCTGTCCCTCCTCAGCAAGACCCTCTCAAGTGCCAGGCGGTCAACCGGAACCATTGAGGATCTGGATGGACGATGACCCCCTGGCTGAGAGAGACCTGCTGAAGAGGAATTGTCCACGGAGGAGACACAGACAGACTCACCAAGTCCGCATACCATGGCCTTTGTGGCCAAAGAGGTGCTACTAAGAAAATTTCTGCTCGCTCTGAAATCAACTTCCGGATTATTTGTGGAATCAACGGAAGAGGCGGGAAGGTGTAAAGTAGGCCGGGAGGACAATGGCATCTCAGGGCGTTGCAGCCCTCTGCTCAGGAGCACTGGTAGCGAGTGTAAAACCGGGGCAGGTGGGAATTTTGAGGAGTGGCGAATAGATCTACCACTGGTTGGCCGAACCGTTGCATGATTTCTCGGAAATTGTCCGGATGTAGTCGCCACTCTGCTTAGTCCAACTGTTCCCGACTGAGCCAATCGACTTGTATGTTTGCCAATCCGGAAATGTGGTCTGCTCTTAGTGATGCTGTGTGTCGCTCCACCCATGCCAACAGCTATTCTGCTTCGATCATTAGGGGATGAGATCGAGTTCCCCCCTCCCGGTTGACATAAGCTTTGGTTGTCATGTTGTCTGTCCTGATTAACATATGCTGGCCCTCCAGCAATGGGCGGAAGTGACGTAGGGCTAGGCGAACCGCCCTCAACTCCAGCCAGTTTATACTGTTCGATGCCTCCGCCAGAGACCAGCGACCTTGCACCACCTGATCCAAAAGATGTGCCCCCCATCCGATCAGACTGGCATCCGATGTTATGACAAGACGATTGACCTCTAGAGACACACAGCCTTTCTGTAGAGCCGGCGAAGTCCACCATGTTAGAGACAAACGCACCTGAGGAGGTAACTGAACCAAAGATGGCAAAATGCTGCGACCTGACTTCTGAAACGGTAGTAGAAACCACTGTAGTGGTCTTGTGTGCCTGTGAGCCCAAGGCACTATGGCAATACAGGATACCATCTTTCCCAATGTTTGAGACAGTTGGAGAAGAGGTACCTTCCGCTGTGATTTCATCTGTAGTGCTATCGTCCTGATGTTTTGAATCTGATCTGGTGACAAAAAATCCTGGCCCTTGGATCTGTCGGTCATCGCACCCAAATGCAGGAGTCTAGTGGTCGGAATGAGGTGACTCTTTTCGTAGTTGATGGTGGAACCGTGGTTCTGAAACACATGGTTCACCGGGTCCATGTCCTTCTTGGCTTGTTGGGTTGATGATGAGAGAACGAGAATGTCGTCCAAATAGCATAGGATGCGTATTGGGACGATGCACAGAGTTGCAGCCACCACCGCCACTAGCTTCGTGAACGTTCTGGGCGCAGAAGAAAGCCTGAATGGCATCACGCAATACTGGAAATGAGAATGGTTGTACTGGAATCTCAGATACTTGTGATGCGCCAGGTGTATTGGGACATGAAGATAAGCCTCCCAAAGGTCCACCGATTGAAGCAAATCATGGTGCCTTATGCAGGCCAAGATCGAGCTTAGAGACTGCATCTTGAACCTTCGATACAAGAGGGATTTGTTGAGTTGCTTCAGGTTCAAGATGGCCCTGTGTCCCTCCGAGGCTTTTGCCACCAGAAACAGGGTGGAGTAGAAGCCAAATCCTTCCTGATCTTTGGGAACCGGTTCTATCGCCCTGATGGACAGAAGGTGCGAAATCTCCTCATCCATCAGCTGTCAATGATGTGGAAGAGGCTAGACCGGGCAGCGGAGATATCGGCTGGGCAGCATGGCGATGAACTCCAAGCAAAGTCCGTGATGCACTGTACGTCTTATCCACTCCTCGGAAGTAGATAGAGCCCATTGGTGGTGAAATTGTTGGAGACGACCATGGGATCTAGGGTGTGTGAGTCATTTGCCCCATTTGTTGGAGCAGAAGCCTCCACCCCGGAAAGGTCTCTTAGCTGGGGCCTGATTACGCTGACGGTCTCTAAACTGCTGCCTGTCGGAACTTCGGTCAGAAGAGGCGGTGAAGGGGCGCTGAGTGTACGACCCACTGGGCCTGGAGAAGGTCCGAAAGGGCTGCTTCGGATTGTAAGTATCTCCGCTCTGGTCGATGATAAGAGGAAGGCAGGATCTTGCGCTTTTCTTTGTCTTTGACTAACAGAGGTTCGAGAACAGCGCCAAAAAGAGCAGGTGCCTTGTAAGCCGACGCAGCCAATTTCCATTTCGCTTTAATGTCCGCCTTCCAGTTTTGTAGCCAGAAGAGCCTGCGATTGGTAACTGGACGCTAAAGCTCAAGAAGCGAACTTCACGGCTTTAAGCGAGGCATCCACGGAATACTCGGTTGCCGCCACTAACTTATTGATGTCCTGGTGAATGCACATTTCGTTAGCAGGAAGGTGTTCCTGCAGTTGCCTAAGCCAGATTAAGGAGGCTCTATTGAAAAAAGATGTTGCCATGGCTGCTTTGATGGCCCAAGCTGCCACCTGATGTGCCTTTCGAAATCCCAACTTGAACTTCTTATTCTCAGACCGTAACCCATCCATTGCATCAGTTGAGACAGTAGATGTTGATGAAAGGTTGGCCACTGGCCCATCCACAGATGGCAAAGCTAAGATATCCTCCAATTCTGAGGCTGCACAATAAAGTTTCTTATCTAGTCCACTGGGGGCCATTAAGGACCCGGGCTGACCGAAGGCATTCTGGACAACATCAGCAAATAGAGGTGGACATGGAATAGTGTCCTTCTCTGGCTTGGACACTTGAAACAAGGCCTCGAGGGGGGGGGGGCGTAGACTGTGTAGAAGTATCCATCGCAGTAGGTGTCATGTCAAATTGAGTGGTGACCTTGGCTTTGTGTAAAAGTGACTTAAAGACAGAAGGCCGAAAAAGACCGGTGAACACGGGTTTTTCAGGAGGGAGACCTTCGTCCTTGGAAAACTCGATATCCTCTGGACAGTCTACAGCCTGGTCTGATTCATCAGAGGATACATAATCAGCTTGCTCCTGAGCAGAACGCATGGCAGGGACAGTAGATTGCGTTTGCGGCTTTTGGGCGAGCATCTGAGGTTGAGCGCTGCTGGTACCTTGTTGGAGGCTGGCTGCTAGGATTTTTGCCAGGGCATCTGACAAAATTGAATGAAAGTCCAGCTGGCCAGATGACTCCAGGCGGAAGCCGGCCGCTGTTGGAGTAAAGGTAGCCTCCGGTGCACATCTGGGCCTCGCGGAAAGGTCCACCTGAGTGGCCAAGGGAGCCCGAGGAGAAGCAGACTCCTGCCAGGCATCAAGATCAGGGCCCGAGGAACCCAAAGAGCCACTATCAGCAGGCAACTGTTGAGGGGCAGTAGAAGATTGGCCCGGCTCACCCAAATTCTCAGTGCAAGGTGACATTCGCTGGGCTCGTTTGGCCTTATCGAACTGCTTCTCCAGCACTTTGTGTCGCCTCAGCTCATCTTTATTGCATGATGACTGAGATGACTTATGCTTTAGACCGATGTCTTTGGCCTTGGCCCTCTTTGTCTTGGCCTGTTTCTATGGTTGAGGAAGGGGGGGGGGTTGGCTTCCTGCTCCAAATCGGAAGATAAATCCGAGTCAGCCATGTTGAATGAAATATATACAGGCCTGAAAAGGTTGCTTAATAGCAATTGAATCGAGGCCAGGAGCAGAAGAAAAGGCAATTGAATAAACGAGTGAGGCTATGCAAATAAGTAGCCCCAGAAGTCTAGCGACAGGAAGCAAAGTACCGAACTTGCAAGCCTGCCAATGCACATCTTCAACGCCCCCAATGAAAACAGGCACAATCCAGCACTGTGGCAAGGCCCTGTACCGGAGCCCTAACTGCCGCCTCCGCACCAAAAACTACTTCCCACGTCGCTGTCGGGGCTGAATATACGATGACCAAATGGCTATCCAAAATGGCCACCGCAACTTAAACTAGAAGAAAACGGGCAGTCACGGGCTTAAATGTACTATGACTGCAGGCCGGAGAAAGTACAGTCTATAATCAGTTGCCTGTCACCTCCGCAGTACCTTGAGAGCCAATTGCTGACATACGGAGCTTCCAAAATGATGGCCACCAACTGTAAATTCTTCAAAATGGCAGCCGCAATGGCAGAGGAGGCCCAAACAACGGTAGGCGGCTCATTCAAGTAGGTGCACTGTGAGGTCGTGCCTGGATATCAGAGCATGCCACGGACCATCGGCATCGGCTCCGGAGCCGCTCACAATGCGGAGCTGAGGTGCTCGTGACTATGCCAGCTCACCAGTCAGTCAACGAGACACCAGCAGCTATGAAAAACGCGGATCCGCCCAGCCAGGTTGGAATCCGGATCATTGTAAAGAAAGGAGGGAGCGGAGCAGCCTGGATCCCCAAGGCTTGCAACTGCCCCTCTGCAGCATTTTAAAACTCCCACGATGCAGCTCCTTTGATACCACAAGCCAAGTAAAGAATAAAAATTTAACTAAACTGAAGAAAAAATAAGTAAAAATATCTATCCAATACAGAGCTAAAGGCAAGCAAAGTTTCCCCAGAAACTGAGTGAGAAAGACTGGCGTGGGGATGGCTGTGTTGGCGTGTTCTAGAAAATCTTGAAGAAGTTGGCACTCAGTTCCCTAGCAACAAGGAGAAGATTACCCGCACTATGGATTGGAGGAGCAGTGTTATGGAAAACTTCAACATTTTCGCATCTCTCCATGATTGTCCTTAACCATCACTGTTACTTTCACTCACTTCTTGTTCCCTTTATCAGGCTATCCGCCTAGGGTTGCTATTACTCATTGTTCATTTATATCAAATTTGCATATCTAATTTATTTAGAGCAGACAATTTGGAAATATTAATTATAATTTAAATAGATATAAATTTCACTACAGGTGAGTGAGGAACATGGGAATTTTGTGACTTGTCTACATAATGATAATAGAAAGCTTCAGTGCTGCTGTATTTCACATCATAAAATGCTTAATCTTTAAACTAGATTGGACAGTCATTCAAAGAGGTCAAATGGCCACCTCACATCCACTTCAGAGCATTTCACTTTTTCTCGTGTGCACAGCAACGTTGAACAATATTCCAAGCTGTGAATTGAGTAAAGAATTTTTTTCTTTTAAGAAAAATGTTCTGGCAGGCATGTAAGTGTCCACTAGTTTTTACTTTTTAAAGTCTTAATATCAGGAGGCAAGAAGAGGAGACCAAAATTCTTAAGAAGATACATAGACTTTTTTTCCCCAAGAAAAAAAATGCTTAAGCCACTTGGAGGCATCTTCCAGAGGCACTGAGGACAGACTATAAACTAAACCTGATGAGTGATGGATAATGGAGTTATAATACAGCAGCCTAGAGGTATGATAGCTTAAAGAAAACTGTGGTAAAGAGTGTGAATGTGATCATTATTGTATTCTTCTACATTGTAGTTACCTTAGCTATCATGATCATGATCACTTTCTCATTGGTGCATGTCTTATGGTTGAGTGATAGAGTTTCACATAATGCATCTTAGTAACAGAATGTAGAATAAGAGAGTTAGAAGGAGACTAGAAGTAGAGTATACTAGTCCAGCTCTTGCTCATGCAGGAGACCCTACACCAGTGATTTTTGCCATTGCATGCCAAAAGTGGGGGGAACGCAGGGGAGAGTGTCACATGTGTGCATGCCCACACCCATAATTTTATGCTCTCTGTCCTCCCGCTCATGCATGCACAACTCCCCCCACTTTTGGCACGTGATGGCACGCGGGCCCAGTAGGTCCGTTTTTCACTCTCCCCAGTTGGGAAATGGACCATTTCACAGCCTCCAGAGGGCCTTCGGGGGAGGTGTGGGGAAGGCTGTTTTCACCCTCCCCAGGCTCCTAGAAAGGCTCCTAGAAAGACTCTGGAGCCTGGGGAGAGTGAAAAAAGGCCTTCCCCGCCTCCCCAGAGGCCTTCCAGAGGCTGGAAACAGTGTGTTTCCCGACTTCTGGTGGGCCTAGAAGGCCCAAAAATCAGTTGGCTGGTGCACACATGCATGCTGGAGCTGAGCTCGTGTCCCTGCCAATATGGCTCCGCATGCCACCTATGCATGTGTGCCATAGGTTCACCATCATCGCCTTACATCAGTCCAGACAACTAGCTGCCCAATCTCTTCTTAAAAACTTGTGGATGGAGCAGCCACAATTTCTGACGGCAAGCTGTTCCAATCTGTTAGCATTATTTACTGCTGTAAATAATCAGGATTTGCTATAGAGTTGTGGGTGATCCAATCCTTCAATAAATTCAAGGAATCACTATCTTCAGATTGTATATTGTGCATTTGCTGACTGAAGTGCCATAGTTGTTTCTAAATTAGCCACTCCTGTTCTCACACAATCACACTGTTAATATTGATTTTGATTTTAATTTATATCTCTTCAAAGTTTATGATAGTGTAATGCTGCTACTTCATTGCTGTAACTTCATATATTTCAATATAAGATGGTGTCTGACTGTCACAGTAGCAATCCAATCCTCTGATTGACATAATCTGAGGATAAGATTTCTGATATTGTTTAAGACTTTTGTGGTCCCAGAATGGAGCAAGAACAATGGGCACTTTGGAGGCATTTTCACACAGCACTTCAGCAACTTTTCCATGGCACCCCTACATTCCTTTGTTCCCACATTAGTGTCCTCTGTGGGCAGCCCAAACAATTTTTTTCCAAGTTCTGCTATCCAAATCTCAAATAGCAAAACCAATGTGCAACCTGAGATGCTTGAACTCTGCAGGATTTAGGGCTGAACAACTTTCCCATTGGCTGAAACTCTTGCCAGTGCCTACCTCCTGATCTATAGCTTCCCCTTGTTGCAAAGTCTCCAGAACATTACAGTGGTCTAGGATTTTTTGCAGGCAGACTGTTCTCTTCCCCTCACCCATCCCTTATTACAGGCTGAGCAACACAAGCATTGGGAAGATGCACTGGCAGGAGGTCAATCTCTGCTCTCCCTGAATGGTTGACTGGAGGGAATGTTGGTTTAGCTAGGCTAAATGAAGTAATGTTTGAGGATTGGGGAATGTTGAACCATAGAGGAATGGCCTTTGAATACATGCAACAAGGCCATGAGCAGTAGAACATGATCAATTGGTCATAATGCTGGGAAAAGACTTGTAATCCACAAATTACTTGCCTGGACTGTGTGATACAGAGAAGAAATATTATCTGGTACATGCTTCATTTGCTCTCTGTTATAACCTCCAAGGTCTCAAGATAAACTCTGAAATGAAGACACTCCGGAAGGCCAAACATTCCCTCACTCTCCATTGATGTTTGGGCCATAAAAGAGGCTACTTACTTGGAATGTGGAGGCATTTTGTTTACAGGGCTGAGTCAAGGTGCATATTCAGTTCAAGTTAAACCTGTCTGACAATATCATTTTTAAAATATTTATATCCCGCCTTTAGTATTTTTACAAACAACTCAAGGCAGTGAACTTATCCAACATACCTTTCTCCTATTTTCTCCACAACAAGAACCCTATGGGGTGAGTTGGACTGAGAGAGAGTGACTGGCTCAAAGTTACCAGCTGATTTTTGTGGCTAATGCAGGACTTGAACTCATGGTCTCCTGCTTTCTAGCCTGATGCCTTAACTACCAGGCCAAGCTGGGTTTCCAGTTACAGTATACTGACTTGATTATACTGACTTGATTCATAAAATTACGTTTTACAAAGTACAACAGCTAGTTTGACATATCACACTGAGCCAAAACACAAACTACATAATGATTTAGGACATTTTTAGATGGTATAATTTGTCTGTCCATTAAAATGTATTGGCATGAGAGAAAAGCTGTCTACTAAAAGATTGTTTGTTCTTCATGCATACACATTCCCTTTACTGTTCTGATCATGGTATCACACTGCAGTTTTGCGGTCAGGTGCTTTCCCCAACATTTGCTACCATAGTTATAGCTTTCAGGATTCAGTCTATATGAAGACATTCACACAATATTAAAACACGAAGACCAAATGCCTTTTGAGCTGATTCCAAGTCTTCATGCCACAATATTCTTCCCATTCTCACACCATAACCAAGGACATTTAGTTTTGTATTTGTCTGATTTCAAATTAGTGTCATTTTCCATCTTTCCCCTTAGTCTCATCACCAGCACATCAGCAACAAGTGCAGGGATGATCAGGCATAGACTTGGATCTGCCCACTCCTAGTGGCTGTTTTCAGTTGCTGCAGGCATTCCTCTTCCTTTCCAGGGATTTCCCTTCATGGCTTTTTTGCTTTGGACAGCAAGAGAGATTAGGCATTAAACATTTCCCCAAATGATGCCTGACCAGCACTTTGCAAAGTCACCAGTAGGGCATTACATGGTCTCCTTAACTATACACATCTAGCATTCTCACACAAGATTGATAAACACTTTGAGAGAGAGAGAAATGTCCCGAGAGAGTTCATGTGATGGAACTGAAGTGGGAAATCCACTTGCCAGAACCTGTCAACAGCCCTCATCAGCTGCTTTTAGTTGGAGTGAGAGAGACAGTTCAATGATGAAAGCATGTGAGTAGGCAAGTGAGACCGTGAGAGAGCATGGGAATCAAGAGCACGCACAAATGAGTAACAAAGAGTACATGAGATAGAGAAAAAAGTGAGATGAGCAAGTGAGAGTTAATATAGCAAACCTTAGAATAAGTATAAGGAACAATCAAGACAAACAAGGCAGACAGATAAAGCAATAGAGTGAAGGAGCTCTGGTGGCTCAGCAGATGAAAGCAGTGTTATTAACTGTTATTAACATTCAGCTGCCCGCAATTACTGCAAGTTCAAATCCCACCAGGCTCAAGTTTGACTCAGTGTTCCATCCTTTCTAAGGTAGGTGAAATGAGGATTCAGTTTGTGGGGGCTGACTTTTTATAAAATATACAAAAGTATGAAGGCTATTGCTTAACGCATTGTAAGCCGCCCTGAGTCTCTTGATTTATTTGATATAAATCAAATTTTTTTAGAAAAAGGATAAATTAGGATAAAATAGACAGGATGCAGGAGATAATGTGACCAAATAAGAGAAAGATGCAAAAGTCAGCGCGGGCGAGTAAGATCCATGGATCATTTGTGTAGAGTTCTGCCAACTTATCCAGAGGATAGAGTTTGACAGAAAATTACCACCATGGCCAGTTGAGGAATTCTGGGAATTTTGAGTCTGCAAGTCTTAAAGTTGCTATGTTTGGAGACCCTTGGTCTAGTCAACTGTCAAAGCTCACCTTTTTTCCAAGTCCGATCTCACATTGAAAATGGTAATTGTCAGAAGGAAATTGACCAAGTGATGCACCTTAAATTGCTTTCATTAAACTATCAAGACAATGACACTTGCTGGCCTTTTCATCTAGCTGGCAAAATTTGGACTGGCAAAATTAGGCTGGCAGTTTTTGGCACCTCACAGGCTTGGGAAAAGTGCATTAACCCCTCAATTTGGCTACAGTGAGTGGAGGCAGTGATGACTCACTGGTGCTGGGAAGCTGGTGGAGGCATATTCTTAATGCATGTTGTTGATATCAACAGGAAAAACCAGGCTAGGCCATTTTTAAAATGGGGATTATGAAACTGACTGAAAAAACTATGATCCATTTCCCAGAGGAGATGGTCTGTGAAATCTCTTCAAGAGCTTTGGGAGGTGCAAAAAGTCCCAACAGACAAAAAGTCTTACCCCCAATCCCCACCATGGTCCAGACTGAAAACAGCAATGCTTCTCGTCATTTGAGCTATATAACAGCCAAGCAAGAAGAAAATCAGTTTGGCTACCCAAGTAGGACCAGATAGTCGTGTGACATTGATGTGGAAATAGTATCAGAGCCTTGTGAGGAAATGCCCTAAGAATGCTAAGTGGCCCTACCACAGATTTGTTCACATTAGAGGTTGAGTGGAGTCTGTGTAGCCAGCCCTGTCCTATCCTATTAGATTAAGTGTTCTCAGTTAGTAATATAAGCCCATTTATTAGGCAGAGAAAGCATTTAACTTGTGAATGATGTTAATTAGTTAGTGTAGATGTTACTGGGTTGTTGTTTGCAACTACAGTCTTCAAATGCCTGGTCACCTTCCTACTTTTCTCACATAGGAGGAAGAAGATATTATAAGTAGACGGTCATCTCCATCTGGCTTTTATTTGGATCAGCTATAGATGAAGTGGTTGCTACCTATGAAATCTGGTGCCTAAAGCAGTTGCATTGTTTCATAATGCAAAAAGGATTTATTATGCTGTTAGAGCAGACCAGGGCATTTTATGCTTCCTAGGTCACATCTGGCTCTTTGGCTGTCCCTTTTCGGCCCATGTGAGGTCAATTGGAAATTTTTGATTACTTAATGGATCAATTCAACTTAGCTCAGAGTTGCTCTAGAAATAATACCTTTGTGATCTTGCAGATTGTTATGCAACTAATGAAGAGTCAAAGGAGCAAGCAGTGTCCATCCATAATATACCATTTCCTATTATATTTAATCCTTAGCTTAGTTTGTATTCTTCTGCTAATATTCAGTTCTCTTCCTGTATTATGATAACACTCGGTTGACACTGGATAATTTGTGGCCTTCCTTTCCATTCCAGACTTGTCACCAAGGCAGAGATTTTTTTGTCTTTCAGGAGAGACAGAGTTCCTGTGCCCGCCCAGCATCCTGGTCATACTGACACTAGGAGCCTCAACCCCTGCTCTTATCCCAGTAGAAGAGGCCAGAACTAGAATAGCACAAATACTTGGGATGCTGCTTGTCCTGTCTGGTTGGGGACTTCACACAAACTTCCATGCCCTCAATTGAGAACATTCCTCAGGACCTGAAAGAGTAGCTTTGCTTCCTTTCCAAGCCTTCCTCTAAGACCTGGTAGCCTCTCAGACAGGGATTTGGTGAGCATCAGCCCCAGATTAACTTTCCCAACATGCAGCTCTTCCTCCCAAGGGCTCTCACCTTCCGCAAAACAATGCCCTAATGGAAAGCGAACCTCCCCAGACTTCCAGACTTTGGGGAGAGAAGTTCCGGAACAGCTGTCCCCGAGTTTGCAGGAGGAGGAGGAGGAGGAGGAGGAGGAGGAGGAGGAGGAGGAGGAGGAGGATGGAATTAGCCTTGGTCTGAGAGTTGTGAAGGGAGGAGGCTGTCAGCAATGGGGATGGCTATGAATGCTGGGAATGTTTATGCAGCTGCAGTCTATTAAAGAGGGGGGATCCTTTCCTTTTATTAATCCCAGCCTTAAAGCTCAAAAGGAGCTGGAGTTTCCTACAGACAGGCGTGTGCACACTCGTTTGCTCACCCATGTGTGTAAATAGGTGCATTGTGACTTCAGGGCTATCTCTGGGGCTTGCAGTTTAATTCTTCATATTTCCAGTTTGATCTGCAGCTGGCCGGTATTCTGTGCAAGATGCATTCTGGCTGGGCCAATCGTAAATATTTGATAAGGGTGATAAAGCACACTGGATGTTCTCAGATATATCCTTTGTTATTGTTTTACATATCAACATGGATTGGAAAAAAGACTTTCTTGAATCCAATTTGAATTGAGCTATAAACAAAATTGTAACACCATTAATTGATCAGAATTAGCCAAATGATCTGGAAAAATTCTGAAACCCAGAGTCCCTTGTCCTAGCCATAATCACTTCCCAACACACTTACAAAAGAGTTTCAGCTATGTGGAGTTTTATATAGTCAAACTCTCCAGAAGCAGCGCATGCAGAATTAATAAAGACATGCCTACTACCATATCAAAATAGAATCCATCTTGATTTGTGTTCTGCCAGGATGCCTTGTTCCTAGACACTCTGGCAGGAACTGAATCTTGCTTATGGTTGACTTTTTTAAAAAAAATTGACTTTCTAGATAGTAATCAATTGCTAAACAAAACCAGTCTCTTTCTCTTTCCCCATCTAATCCTTGTTGATCCTCGTGTGATTTAGGAAGCAGCTGGATTACTTCATTTAAAGTGTTCTTCTAACTAGTTGTCCTTACTGCTGATCAGATTTGGGGGAGGGGGAACGTTAGTTTTAAATTGCTTTGTGAGGGACGGAGGAGTGGAAATGGTGGTGTGTGAAAATGCCTTAGAGTTGATCAATGCATGCTGACTCAGAAATAACTCTTACAATGTTCATTGAGGCAAAACTGAATGTTATTTTACTGCATACTTCCGGTGCAATCAAGATTTTCTTTGAGAATGAAGATTTAAGATTTGTTATTTTTATCCCAATGATAACTATAATTTAGGCTGCAATCCTAAACATACTTATATAGAATTAAGTCCCATTTAATTCTAGATAAATATTTTATGTAAATTTTTTTAATCCCTATGAAAAATTTAAATTTAGCATATTCAGTGGGATTTTCTCTTGGATAATGTTAAGTTCCACTTCAGTGAACTGAACTAAATTCCATATGTGTGCTTGGGACTGCAGCCTAAAATATCACAACTGATTTCAATAGGTCCCAAGAAATGTGTCCAAGTACTTGACAAACAGCAGTATGTAGATGCTGTGGCACAAGAGGAGGAATGTAAAATGGTTTTGGAAAAGGACCACATTTGGTTTTAAGTGCCTCTCTGGGGCTACTCTCCAAATAGGTGGGATGATTAAAAAAAAGAGAGAGGGAGGGAGGAAGAGAGAGGGAGAGACTGAGTCACTATGAAAATTAAATTCAATTGATATTTGGATTGAATTAAATGTATATATCTCTTCTGTCACATTACATTTTACAATTTAGTGACAAGTTTTGATAGGGATGGCTGTGTTCAAAATTTTGAAGGAATACATGTAACCCTAAAACTCAAAATTTGGCCATTCAAAGTGGAGAAGTACATTAATGTCTCAGTACGGAACTGCATTGAAATTCATCTAATTTGGTACTCAATACATTTTGACAAGAAAATTTTGTCCTTTGACATTTGTTTGGTATTCAACATGTAAACTAGAACTTGTTGGCATCAGTTGCCTCGTGCCTCACTGCCCTTTGCAGCTGAAACAAAAGGTGACACATTAGTCACTTGGTAGTCCTCTTCAGTCTTATCTCAGCTTCTGTAGTCATTTTGTGTATTTTTGCACTTTTTTCCTCATCAATACAGGTAAGGTAAAGTTTTTATTTAATTTAATTTAAGTATTAATTTTTAGGTTTATTTCTCATATAAGATAATAATTTACAACCCTATCTTTTTACATATTGGCTTAAAAATGTGAATTGTCTTTGGTTTGGGAATGCATTAAATTTATTTGCATTATTCCTTATGGGAAAAATTTGTTAGGTACTCATCCTGCCTCCCAGAACCAATTAGCAATAAGTACTGAGAACCACTGTACCTGCTTTCAGTTTCAGTTTGATAGCCCTTTATTCTTTCAGATTATTTTATCTTTCAGATTATTTTATTAGTGAGCAATCCTTAAATTAAGAAAGGGAGGTCACTTTTCATATTCACTTTTAAAGCCAAGTTCTTGCTCTCTTCCCTTGCTGTTTTAAGTGGTCAATCTGAACAAAGAGAAATCAACTGTGATTTTTTTTTCAATAAGCTATTGGGGAATCAAGATAAGCCTGCAAACAAAAAGAAAAACATACGAATTCATGGAATACAGAAATTCAGTAACTGCAGAAAGGACATACTTCTGCCATACAGAAAGCAAGATGTAAAGCAGAAGACTTGAAGAGTGCGTAAAAGTATTCAACCATATAACCTCCCCTCTGCAGTCAAAAGCAAAGCTCTACAACTTTAAAGTGATTTGAATGAAGACCTCTTAATGAACAGGCATTTTGCTTTGGGCAAATATAATATCCAGTCTACATGGCACTGCTTTCTCTCTCTCTGGCAGACATGCACAAGTACACAGATTAACAGACTAACACAAATACTGAGGAGCACATCATACAGAATTTGACAGTTGAAAACAATATGGCACAACAATATAATTGCAATAGGATGCTCTAGGCAGCCATTGGGATGCAATGTGCCAGGATATAACATCATCTTCAGCAACAGAAATTGTGATGAGATGCAGCCAAAACCCACACATAGCAACAGGAATAATGGCGCAGCAGGACACCATGGACAGCAATAAGAAGAACTCTGCACACTCAGCTTTATGTCAATGATTTTTTAAAAATTTGATTTATATGCCGCCCTTCTCCGGAGACTCAGGGCGGCTTACAATGCGTTAAGCAATAGTCTTCATACTTTTGTATATTTTATACGAAATCAGCTTATTGCCCTCACAAACTGGGTCCTCAATTTACCTACTTCAGAAAGGATGGAAGGCTGAGTCAACCTTGAGCCTGGTGAGATTCAAACTTACAGTAACTGCAGACAGCTGGAGTTAATCATAATACACAGTTTGTGGGGGCAATAAGCTGACTGTATAAAAAATATACAAAAAATATGAAGGCTATTGCTTAACGCATTGTAAGCCATCCTGAGTCTCCGGAGAAGGACGGCATATAAATCAAATTTTTAAAAAAATGCATTCGTCTGCTGAGCTATCCAGGCTCGATTTCTACCATTTGTCCTTGTTAGCATTCTACATCTCTCCCAGTCTTGTACCAGGTCTGCTCTAGCTTCAGTGGAAGATTACATAATTGCATCTTTGAATATGTTTTCCCACTGAAGCCTTTCTCACAGCAAGTGTTGTTCTCTGAGTATCTAAAAGAAACTGAGTTTGGCTCAGAAACCTTGGGTTCTTCATAAGGGCTATAGAACTCAGGGAGCATGATGCTGGGACAAAATCCCAGGTTTTACTAGGGTACAATAATGTCCCCTAAAATATCTGTTAAGCTGGGTCAATATTGAATGGCTAGCATACATGGAATTTATCTTTTATTTTCCAAACAAAAGTATGTTTCTTCTTGTGCCATATCTGTCATAGGACGTTGGCAATCATGTTGGCGATCCTATTTTTGTCAACAGCTGCACAAAAAAGTGCTGCTGAGTTTTGTCCAAACCAGTCCCTTAGATTTTGAAGCCATGATGTTCCTCTTCTGCCTGGACCTCGTTTGCCTTCAATCTTTCCCTGGAGGATTAAGTGAAGTATGTCATATTTTTCTGGGTGTCGCATCAGACGTCCAAAATATTCTAAATTTCAGTTTTTTTTGGTTTTGATGATTTCCCTTGGCTTTCCTAGGCAGCTTATCACCTCCTCATTTCTGATTTTGTCAACCCAGTTTATATGTAACAGCCGCCTGTAAATCCACATTTCAAATGCTTCTAGGCTCTTCAAGTGGCTTTCTGTCAGAGACCAACTCTCTACTCTGTAGAGAAGACCTTTTTCATTTTGAAGATGCTGTTTGAGCTTATTCTATCCTTGTTTTTACTTCAGTGGTCATGTTTCAGCTATCATGTAAATTAGAACCAAGGTATGTAATCCTTTCAACTTTTTCTAGTGATATTCCTTCCCAAGTTATCGGTGGTAAATTAATGGGTTGTTTACTGACCACCATAAACTTGGTTTTTGAGGTGTTAAGCTTCAAGCAGTATTTTTCAGATATTTCTGTGATTCTGTTGATGAGGAACTGAAGGTCTTCATGCTTACTGGCAAACAAAAATACGGAAATACATTTTTAATCCAAAAATATAACTCTAAGAACTAGTCAGTGCTTTTATGAAAGCTGTTAGGAAAGTAAGCTCACTGTTATTTTATCTGGAGCACTCATTCTACCAAACAAACTGGCCTTCTGATATATTTTTTTTCAATCAATCGATTTTATTTCCAGGCCTATGGCCCAAAGACAAGTTACAATATCCAAACCTGGAGATTTTATGGCCCACGGGTCACATCTATTCCTTCAACTGTTCTGGCCAGGCCCGTTGCAACTGCCATAGAGTGGCAGGGGATGGTGGATGGTAGTGGTGGAGAATGGGTGGCATGGGGGTGGCAGCGGCCCTGTACCAGTCCCAGTTTCTCATATGGCCCCTTAGGAAAATTAATTGACTATCCCTAAACTTGACATTGAATAAAAGAGTTTAATGTTTAATAAACTCTTAATAAATAGATTTGAAATGCTAGCTGATTAATTTGTTATTAAAAGTCTTATTTTTATAGCCATAGTTAAAATCTGGCTGCTGCAATTGTAGCCTTAGGATTTTAATTAGAAAATAAATTTTTACATACTCAGAAGTTTTCTTCTTCTTTAGATTGTAAAATAGGTCAGATAAATTTCCTCTTAAAATTTACAAAATTCACAGTACAATAAAATATGACCTACCAGTTCAAGATTGCTACTATTACTGGGATAAAATCTTTAAGAGATGGGAAATTTTTGAAATCTACCATATAGCAGAATTAACTAAGATAGTGCTAAAGAAAAAAGGAACAGCCAAGAAGGAACAGCTAAGCAGAAAGCAAAGATGACCATTCTCCAACTGGCTTCTCTGGAATGAACTCTGAATGTGAGAGCAAGTATAGTAGGAATTCTTCTACATGCTACTATGTTTTGGAAATCCATCTGTTTCAGTTTCAAGCTGGGAGAAAGATGCTGGAAACAACATGGAGGCTGATTGGAAAGAGAGGTTTATTGATGAAGCAGAACCACATGTGATTCTGGGCAGTTGACAAAATGGAGTTGAGAATGGGTTTTATAACTTCTTTGAGCTTCCTGTTGCTGTGCAAGAACATGTCCTTTAATATTCTATTGGTTGTTGTCAGATTCTTATGGCATCATGTAGGGGTTATGTAAGGGTCATAGCTGGCTCTATAGGCAAAAGAGGAAATGCAAATCCTAGGTTTTTGTCTGAGCTAATTTGGTCAACTTCTAGCTTATTATTTATCTGAGCTCCCAGGTTTCTGTGACTTTGAAGTTTGGACTGCTCTGGGGGTGGTGCACTGAAGGGGCTTGTGTTCTGAAGGGTGTTGGCCAATTCCTATTGTGGATAATGGCTTTCATCCTGTGTTGGCAAGAGGCTGCTTTCTAATCCCACCATTCTGCCAAGGAGTTTCAAAATATCCTGTCTTGAATGGATTTCTGCCTACATATTTCTTTGCTTGTGAATGGAGCCATCTAGATTTCCTCTTTTAATAAACCCTTTATCTCTTGTGCTGGCATCTGCTGTGGGCTATTAAGAAAGACTTAGGGGCTGCTTTCTGTCTTTAAGAGCATGTTTCTCCATTAGGGAAATATAATATTCTGCCTTTTTAATATTTCCCAAAAGATTTCATTCTTCTAGGAGAGAGGGGGCTTCCCACAATTGGGAGCCTATCCATTGTTATAATCAGTGATATGATCAAAGTAAATAATCAGAACCCATATGGTGCGGACATCACCAGGTCATAAACCCAGATGGATATGGTGAGTCATCCAATCTGTCAGGAATGGCTGCTTGTTGACCCTAAAGTTAATGATTAACATAACCCTCCATTTGACTGCATTGACCTCTGCCTCCCTATGGCTTGATTCTACTGAAAATCTATATTTTGAAGCAAAACCTATTTTGACTGTTTTTGAAGTAAACAAAGCCCTAATAAAGTTCTGCTTCTGGTTTTAAAGCCAACAATTTAAATAAAGGGAAAAAGAGCTTTTAAAAATACAGCTTACTTCTTTGTCTTCTCTGAATCCTTGCAAACATGCATGCATATAAGTTTGCTAAGTTGAATGAAAACACATGTACACACACACACTTTCCTTTCTTTAGCAAGCAAGCAATGAAAAAAATAAACACAATAAACATAGCCTATTTTCAGCCTTTCTGGGGAAAATAAAAGCTAGTAAAAGCCTCTAAACTTCTACCAATAAGGATCCAGCTCAGGGGTGGGTTCCACTTATCTTTGCTACCAGTTTGCAATGGGAGCGCGTGGGCATATGCGCATGCGCAGAGCGTCTGTGATGACATCCAGACAGGTAGGCGGAGCCTCCCACCGCCGTTACTACTGGTTTGCAAGATCCGGACCGAACCAGTAGCAACCCACCACTGATCTAGCTGCAGATCTGAGCAGAGAAATATTCTCACAATGGCTGCAGAGATGTGCAAAGAGTATCATGCAAGAGGTAATTTACACGCATAGGCTGCTCATAGTAACTTTTAAACATTTGCAGCAGATATTGTGCAAGCATAACTGTCTGCAACTTAGTAAAGGGGGTGTTGGCTACAAATCCTGGCACACCTGGGCAGATGCATGGACATTTTTTAAAGTCAGATTAAAGCTGATTTGTTTGATGTGAAATTAACTTTTGAAGCTTCGAAGCAAAGGGTAGGAGAGTTTGCATTCTTCAATCACATAGTCTTTTTTGGAGGAGAATGTATAAGTCAGAGTTTTATTATCTTGTTATTGTAGGGTCTGCAACAAAGCAAATGATTAAGTACAAAGAGTAAGAAAAATAGTACTTCAAGTTAGTTCTACATCCTACATCCTAATTTTAATTTTTGTGTTATTTTTAGAAACAGTGCGGTCTTAGGATATTAGCATGACTCAGATTTCAAAAGCCTATATCAATAAGAAAAAAAAACCATTGTTGTCTGAAGGGCTTGTCTATGTGACTAAGATGAAGAAGTTGATGGCTGCACTGAAACAGAATTAATTAAAATCTTTTGCTGTAGCTTCACAGAGCTGACTCTTTTCAGTTTCATTCTGTGGATAGGCAGCACCTAGAAGCAATCTACAGAATTGTTGTTGGTGTTTGCTTCCCAAATAGCTGATTGTGCAGAGTATTTGAGCAGTATTGTCTTCAACATCTACGTGGTTTCCTCTTGTTAAGTATTGAATGACAGATTCAAATGAGCCAATCAGTATAAAAGACCCGGGAGCGGGAAACTTAAGCGAGCATCAGTGGCTGAAGCTATAAAAGGGACTGCCGTGGCTGGGTTTTCCCCATTGCTGTTACAGAGCTTAAATAAAGTGTTTGAACCAACGAGCGTGTCCAGTCCTTCATTAGCGCCCACGACTTAACACTGGCGATGAGGATGGGATCCTGAAGGATGACAAACGTGAGCAACACATCTCCATGAGCAATTATCAGCCACTCAGATCAATGACTACAGATTTTCGATCTTATTCAGGAGGGGGGAGCGGATATGGCAGGTATTACAGAGACCTGGTTGGGTTTGGAAGGGGGAATGCCCCTGGTTGAAATGTGCCCACCAGGTTTCCGGGCATTTCATCAGCCGAGGGCCCAGGGCAGGGGCAGGGGGATGGCGGTTATTATTTTAAAAAGTCTATGTCCAAGGGAGACCACTGTACCTCAAATAGCCGGATATGAGTCCCTCCTTGTGAAATGGGGTCGTGGGGTGCAGATGGGCCTTCTGATCATGTACTTGGCTCCCTAATGCATGGCAGCGGCCCTGTCCGAGCTGCCTGATGTGATAGCCAGGGTGGCGGTTGATACCCCCAGGCTTATGGTTATGGGGGATTTTAACCTGCCATCTGTCAGCGAGACGTCTATGGCGGCTCGGGAGTTCTTGGCTTCCATGACGGCCTTAATTCAAGGCCCTACTCACATGGGGGGACACACTCTGGATCTGATTTTTGTCTCTGGTCAGTGGCAGAGTAATCTGGAAATAGGGGACTTAGTCATTGAACCCTTGTCATGGTCGGATCACTCCCTCCTGCGCATGGACTTTCGAACCGCTAAGCCTCGCCACAGGTAGACAGAACCGACCAAGTGGTTCCGTCCCAGGCACCTGATGGACCCAGATAGGTTCCGGATGGAGCTTGGGCCATTCCCTGAGGCTCTGGCTCACAGCGCAACTGAAGAACTGGTGGCCTCCTGGGATAGCGCGGCCGCTGGAGCTCTGGACTGTGTCGTGCCTTTGCGGCCTCTGACCTGGTGCCGATCTCAACTGGCTTCCTGGTTCTCTGAGGAGCTGAGAGAGATGAAGCACCAGAAAAGGCGCCTGGAGAGTGATGGGGGGGGGGCAGTCGCTCCGAATCTGACCAAACACTGGTGAGGTCTCATATTAAAATCTACCTAGTGGTGATAAAGGCAGCAAAATTTAACTATTTTTCTGCTCTTATCGGGTCTTCAGAGAACCGCCTAGCAGCCCTATTTAGGATGACCCATTCCCTCCACCACCTGGGAGTGAGGGAAGACCTCTTGCAGGGCAGGGCTGAGGATTTTGTGCAATTCCTGCATGACAAAGTCACTCAGATTAGGGAAGGTCTGGACTAGATTCGGATGGGGTGACGGAGGGGGGGTCTTGAGAATATTATCTGGGAGGGGTTTGACCTTGTGACTCCCAAGGATTGTGGACAGGATT
This sequence comes from Coluber constrictor foxii, assembly GCA_038048745.1. Lineage (NCBI taxonomy): Eukaryota > Metazoa > Chordata > Lepidosauria > Squamata > Colubridae > Coluber > Coluber constrictor. Next base: position 83,355,472 of record CM075961.1, read on the forward strand.
CTGGGTAGGCTTAGCGCTGCCACGTTTACTGGATCTGTGTCTCTTCTGGTTGGTGCTGGCCTCCTGGGAGGTTACACAAGGCTGGCTCCAGGGGATTATTAACGCTTCTTTGAGTGAGGGCTTCTTCCCCCTCTCTTTGAAGGAGGCGGTAATGAGGCCTCTCCTCAAGGAGCCTTCCCTGGACCCGGCTGTATTAGCGAATTATCGCCCAGTCTCCAACCTTCGCTTTGTGGAGAAGGTTGTTGAGAGTGTGGTGGCTCAACAACTACCCCAATACCTGGATGAAGCTGATTATCTAGACCTGTTCCAGTCGGGCTTCAGGCGAGGCCACAGCACAAAAACGGCATTGGTCGCATTGGTTGATGATCTCTGAAGGGCTCGGGACAGGGGTTGCTCCTCTGTCCTGGTCCTATTAGATCTCTCAGCAGCTTTTGATACCATCGACCATGGTATCATGCTGTGATGATTGGAGGGATTGGGAGTGGGGGGCACTGTGTTGTGGTGGTTCTCCTCCTTCCTCTCTGACTGTATGCAGTTTGTGTTGGCAGAGGGGCAGAGGTCGACTTCAAGGTGCCTTGTTTGTGGGGTGCCACAAAGGTCAGTCCTCTTGCCCCTTCTGTTCAACATTTATGTGAAGCCGCTGGGCAAGATCATCCGTGGTTTTGGAGTGAGATTCCACCAGTACGCTGATGACACTCAGCTGTACATCTCTATTCTAAACCACCCCAATGATGCCCTTGAAGTGATGTCCCAGTGTTTGGAGACTGTGAGGATCTGGATGGGGAGGAGCAAGTTCAAACTCAACCCTTCCAAGACCGAGTGGCTGTGGTTCCTGGTGTCATGATATTGTCAGCTGGGTCCATTGCTGACTCTTGGCCCCCTCAGAGAGGGCTCGCAACCTGGGTGTTCTCCTGGATGCACTGCTGTCTCTGGAAGAGCATATGATGGCTGTGGCCAGGGGAGACTTTTATCAGGTTCGCCTGATACATCAGTTGCATCCCTTTCTGGACCGGGATGCCCTGCGCATGGTCACTCACACCCTTGTCACGTCGTGTCTGGACTATTGCAATGCTCTCTACATGGGGCTCCCCTTGAAGAACAGTCAGAGGCTCCAACTGGTCCAGAATGCGGCCACATGGGTGGTTATGGGGGTGACTCGGCGCTTCTATGTAACACCCCTCCTGTGTGAGCTGCACTGGCTCCTGGTGGTCTTCTGAGTGCGATTCAAGATGTTGGTGATCAGCTTTAAAGCGCTCCATGGCTCAGGACTGGGGTAGATAAGAGACTGCCTTCTGCCACAAACAGCCTCCCACCGGCCAATTCACTCCCACAGCGAGGGGCTCCTCAGGGTGCCGTTGGCCAAACAATGTCGACTGGTGACATCCAGGGGGAGAGCCTTCTCTGTGGGGGCACCAGCTCTCTGGAATGAGCTCCCCCTAGAGCTTGTCTTATTCCCGACCTATTCACCTTTCACCGCGCCTTGAAGACCTTTCTGTTCCAGCAAGCCCGGACTGATCTAATATGAATTTTAAGGAGTGTGTGTATGTTTTAAATGTTTTAAATTTTTAAGCCGAATTTAATTATTGGATTTTAATTGGTTTTAAATTTTGTAATTCTATGTGTTCTTATATGGCTGTACACTGCCCTGAGTCCTTCGGGAGAAGGGCAGTATAGAAGTCTAAAAATAAATAAATAAATAAATAAATAAATAAATAAATAAATAAATAAATAAATAAATAATAAATAAATAAATAAATAAATAAATAAATAAATAAATAAATAAATAAATAAATAAATACTGGTCACATCATTGGCTAATAAGAATGTCTTCGATCAGCCCACCTGCACCATTCAACCTGACTGAAGAAGTTTGAGAGTTGTACATGGAAAGGTTCTACATGTACATGGAAGCAAACGACCTATTGAGTCCCTCAGAACAAAAGAAGAGAGTCATCTTCCTTACACATTGCAGTCCAGCAGTCTTCAAGATGGCAAAGGTGCTCGCCACCCCAGCGGAGCTGAGAACCATGACCTGGACATCCCTGCAAGGCATCCTGAAGGCACACAATGCCCCCCAAGTGTCGTCTCTAGTGAGAAGGCACAAATTCTATCGGAGGGACCAGAGGGAGGGTGAGACGATCAGCGAATTCGTGGCAACTCTGAGAGAGATAGCAGCTGCGTGCGATTTCACGAACCTAGAAGAAGCCATGAGGGACCGGCTGGTGTTAGGACTAAAGGACCTCATGCCGCAAAACAGGCTGCTGGCCAGACCTCAAATAACATTTAAAGAAGCCATGGAAGAGGCCTCGGCGACGGAAGCATCGCAGAATTCCGTGGCAGCCATGAAGAATGTGAATAAAGGGCTGCAAAGGAAAGATGAATCCTCAGTCCATTACGAGGAAGCCAAAACGGAATCCGAGGGAGAGGAGGACGAAGACGGAGTGCACATCCTTGAACAGGACTGAAAAGGAAAAGGCAAGAAAGACTTTTGGTGTGCGGGATGCAAAGGCAATCACCCCAGAGCAGAATGTAGGTTCCGTGACGCTAGATGTCAGAGGTGTGACCAAAAAGGACATATAGTGAGAGCCTGCAGAGCATCCCAACCTGCATCCTGGAGAAGTCAGCTGAACCGACCACCCAGCTTGCCCAGAAGAGCCGACCGTTCCAGGCAAACAAGAAAAGATACCCGAGCAGAAGAGATAGGAAAAACAAGGATTCCGGATTGGAGAGGGGAGAAACCCACCAAACGGTGATCGTGGGTCATGCGAGCGCAGGAAAATCAAATAAGATGGCGGCGACCATCCTCATTGAGGGGAGACCCTGCAAGATGGAGGTCGACTTGAGGTCACATTTATCCATGGTCTCCTGGAAAACCATAAAGCAACTAATTCCCAACATCACAACCCACGCTCTCAAACACCAATGGCTCACATTAGTGGACTACCAAGGGAACCAGATTCTGAGCACAAAGAGCTTTCAAGGCATTCCAAGTTCAAGGCATTCCAAGAAAAGCTGCCCCTCACCATCGTGGACAAGGACAGACCCAGCCTTTTGGGTCTGGAATGGTTCAAGCCATTGGGGTTAGCCGTATTCAGAATCGACCACATCGGAGGCAGCAACTGGGAAGCAGAACTGATGGAAGAATTAATGGATGTTTTCAATGGCAAATAAGGCAAGTACACAGAGTCCCCGATCTCTTTCAATCTAGATCCCCAAGTTGCCCCTATCAGAATAAAGGCCCGGAGGGTTCCATTTGCTCTACGGCCCAAGATAGATGAGCAACTAAATAAGCTAGTAGCCCAAGGAGTCCTAGAGCCGATCGACCATGCCAGGTGGGAGACCCCCATCATGACACCCATCAAGCCATATGGGTCAATACATCTCTGTGGGGACTACAAGAGCACATTAAATAAGGCATTACAGCAAAGTGCATACCCTGTGCTGGTTGTCCAACATTTATTACACTTGTTGGGCCAAGGAAGAATTTTTGCCAAATTCGACCTGGCACAAGCCTACCAGCAGCTGCCCGTAGACGATGCTACAGCGGAAGTGCAAACAATAGTCACGCAAAGGGGATTTGTATCCTTCCATCAGTACATTCCAGTCATGAGTTTTTCCCACCAAATTTCTGTAATGTACATACTTTTATGTACTAGTGCTTCTAGTTCATCTGTTGGTTCCCCAAACTTTGCACATTTGTATATAAGCACTTGAGCCCTTCCACAGGCATATTTCCTACACCTCCTACTTGGTGCTTGAGCTTTCCTTTTTATTCCCCACCCCCCCCATCACTCCCTACCTCATTGTTTGCTTTCCTGGGGTTTATGATTTTGTGTTCTAAAGATCCTAAAGATTGGCCACTCTCCCCCCTCAGCTTTAGTTTAAAGCCTTTCTGATGAATTAAAACTTAACCATGGGAAACTGTGATTGTCCTAAATCAAGCCAAGTCCAAAAACACTAGGGAATTTCTAGAAGCCTGGCACTCTCAATGGACAAATAGATATAAACAATAATTAAACAAACAAGCTCAGAGAGCACCAAGGACCCCTCATTTCAACACTGAGCTACAAATATTCTCCTATATTAGTCTTCACTGAATGGGAAAAATGGTGCAGATGGTCAAAGGGCTTATGATGAACAGTACACATTAACCTACTTAATAAAATTAACTATCAGAGCCTGAAAGTTTTGATGGATGTTTAATGTCTGAGGAGAAGGATAAGAAAAAAAGCAGTGCGGCAGCATAGAATGGTTAGAGATAAGAAATAGTGGCTGCTAGAAAGAGGGGTATTTCAAAAAATTCTAAAGGAGATGTCCAATAAAAGGGCTGTGAAGAGGAAAGACTGCTGTATGCGACTTTAAGTTTATAAAACATAATGGAAAAGTGTAAAGTTTCTACATCCTTTCTCTTGTCAAGTTCTGGAAAATTATTCTTTAAGAAACATTAGAACTTGGTGATGCTGTCTTGTCTCAAATGCTTCAAAATATTATATGCTTTTAAAACTTCCTGGCAATGTTTGTATAAAGTTAAAACATAAATACTAAATTTATGGAGGGTCTTTCACCATATTTTGAAGATAATAGTAATTTCCACAAAATAGGGAATTTAGCAGTAGTACATGACTGCATAATCTGCGTCCATAATCAAATGGAAAAGGTCTTTGTATAGAACATACATCACAGAAACTTGATAAGAAAATGAAAATAATCATTCCAGAGTCCAAATACTTGATTGCATCCATGACCAGATGCAAATTGTTACTTGGAAAGGCAAATATACTCCACACCAGTGGTTCCCAACCCCTGGTCCATGGTCCATTACCAGTCTGTTGAGAACCGGTATGCGAAAGACAAGCATATGAAGTTCCATTTGTGGAAGCAGCAGGCGTGCACGTAAAACCATCTCCTCTCCTCCTTCTGCCACCACTGCTGCCAGTCCCTGGAGCTGGAAAGATTGAGGACAACTGCTTTACATAAAGCTTTGGTGGGGATTGAGTGGGTTTGTTCTACGATCACCACTGAAGACTACATTGTCAAGAAACCTAATCAATACTTGCTTATACAATTGCCCAAGAAAAAGATGTTCCTGATTGCACATAAGGCTGCCTACCAGAATACTGTAAATCTTCATGACAAATTTGATCAAAAGGATATCTATTAGCAAGGCTTTTGCATAGCCCAAATGCATCCCAGGTGTCACTTTTATAAGCTTTACAATGAGAGAGATGGTCAGGAGTTGCATTTTTAATTCTCACTGGTATCCTGCATCAAGTTTTAGTTTGGCTTTCATATTAAGACAATTAATTAGCAGTTTGTCTTGGGGGACAAAAAACAGCAAGGAGCCCAGCAAATTTTATTGATGATTCAAGGCTGTGTATTTTGCTGTAGATTTGAAGTTGGGATTTCCTTCAGGCAGCAACAAGTATTCTGCATGAGTTCTTCCTCAAATGCTTCAGTTGTAAACTGAGTCCCCAATGCATCACTACCAAAGTTTAGCCTAATAAGAATACCAACGGCATCACTGTGTAATGAAACAGTCTCCCATTGCAACATCTGGTAGCTGCTTAAACAGTGAAACTCAGGACTAGTGATCAGGGCTGCACATACACCATTTTCAATATCTGACCAGTAGTGTTTACAATGTTGCACCAAGTTTTTAAGTCTGTTTAATGTTTGCCAGCGAGGGGGGAAAAAAATCCAGGGGCATTCCAAGGGGAGGGTGGATAAAGGAGGGATTTCAAGATACATACCATTTTCAGATCTGGTTTGTATGAATGTCACTTGAAAAAGATCCAGCTCAGATTAAGCACATTCTTCAGAGACCTCATGGATAAAGGTCATTTTGAATTAGAATGTGTCCTGCTTGTCACAGTGCTTCCTCTTCCATCAACATCCTCTCTTTGTATAGTACAGTTATTTCATGATGTTCTTTTTAACTTGGTGCATAACTCTTCCAGATTATAGCCATATCCAATCTTCTGCCCTCCCTCAACAAAATGAGCTCATCCACATCTCTAACAATATTTCTGGCTGCAGAGTACATGTGCTGTTTAATAATGTTAAGCTTTACCTCAGAAAAGTCCATGGAACAATCTTTCTAAACTTGGCCAATATATGATGAGAGTTCCTCAGAAGCATGAAGATCTCCACTAGCTTATGGTCTGTAGTAAGCAATGAAATTTGAGGGCTTCCACAATCCTTGATCAAAACCGTGCTTCACATTTCTGCAGCCTAAAATAAAGTTTAACAACCATTTCCCCATGATTAAAAAATGATTATTATTTTTGTTCTGGCCAGTTTTAATTTCCACAGTAAGTATACTGTTATAATGTTTGCTCGCCACTTCTCATCATTTATCATGATAAAAACACTACACAAGGTATATAAATACACAGTAATAAGACATAGAAATTATAATGCCTGTGATAAACTTATATAGATAGTCATTGCTTAAAGATCATTTGAAGTTACGACTAATCTCTCTAGAGCTAGTTATCATCCATTTTTGAAATTCTGGCAGCTGCACATACCCCATGATAGTGTGTTTGCATTTAGGGCAGATGGCAAATGGCTCACATTTACATTTGCAGCATCCTGCAGCCCTGTGACTATGATTTTTAGTGAGTTTTGTCAGTTTCTGTCTTTAATTCCAGTTTTCAGCAGTAAATACTGATTGGAGAAAGTGGACATTTGCCACAGATGTTTATGATCACTGCAAAAAAGATTATATAATTAGGAGTGGTCATGTGGTGACTTGCTTAACAACTGCCACAACTTATGACTATAATTCTGGGCTCAATTACAATCGTAAGTCGAGGACTACTGTATTTTCCTGCGTATAAGACTACTTTCTAACACACAAAAATCTTCTCAAAAGTCGGGGGTCATCTTATACGCCGGGTCTCATTCTCCTGTAACCAGGCAGACCAGCCCATAAGGCTCTGACGAGCCTTAAATGGCTCTGAGGAGGGTCGTCTTATATGCCCAGTCGTCTTATACGCCGGAAAATACGGTACCTGTAACATGTTGAAGCCTTCAATAATGTCTGCTGCAAATAGGAATATTTTGAAACAGCTACAAGAATAAACCTAATGCATTTAAGCACAGTGACTTACAACCACAATTCAACCAAAAATTTCTCTTGCTAAGCAAGAAGTGAATTTTGCCCCATTTTACAACCTTTAGTGCCACAATTGTTACATGAATCACTGCAGTTATTAACTTAGTAACCCAGTTGTTTTGTGAATCTGGCTTTCCCACTGACATTGCTTGTCAGAAGGTTGCAAACAGTGATCACATGACCCTGGGACATGTCATAACAGAGTGCAACTGTCATAACAGAGTCAGTTCCCAAGTATCTGAATTTTGATCATGTGATTATGAGAATGCTGCAACAGTCATTAAGTGTGAAAAACTGCCAGAAGTCACTTTTTTCAGTGCTGTGCTGTTGTAACTTCAAATTGTCACTAAACGAACTGTTGTAAGTTGAGGATTACCTGTATTAGTAAAGTTGTTCACTAGCTAGAATGGGAACTATATAATTGCACAGTAGATCTGCAGTGATAAGCCCCAGCTCCTTCTGGAACCCATCCAGGTCCATTAGTTGACGGGGGCGGACAAATCTGCCTCCCTGTGGGGGCGGTACAGATCTTGAGAAACTCATGGTTACCAGACTATGATCCAACCATGGCAAGGGGACAAAGGACAGGTCCACCAATTCCAGGTCACATAGGCACTGCTCTGACAAGAACATCAAATCAGGTATGTGACCACTGGATGACCTGGGACAGGCCCATGGAAGTCATGGTTTCCATGAAATCTTGGGCTACCCCCGACCCTGACCCCAGGGATGGCAGGTTGAAATCCCCCAGAACTGGGGAATTCCAGCCCTGCACTCTTTCCAGAGCCCCAACATTTTTTTATAATATGGTGACCAATACTGGATGCTAAGTATTCTAAGTCTTACTAAAACTAATCACTCCAAATTAAATGAAAATACCTTACAGAGAGAAAGAAATGAGCTTGAGAAAAAATACAAGGGTGAAAGAGTATTTTAAGGAGCTGCTTCTTTTCATTTCTATTCTCTACTCTCTTAAAAGTAGATTGAGGATCCATACCCCCTTTACTTCCAGTAACTTAAGAAGGCTAACGAGAAGGAAGAATGTGTCATTCAATTGCTGCCCTGTTTTAACTATTGCAGGTCCTGGAGCTACAGAAAATTTCCCTTCCTCCATTCCCTTCACACAAAAGAGTCAATTTCACCCGTGCTTGTTTTGCCTGGGTTACTGAAAGGAAGCCATGAAGCTGGCAAATCAACATTCTCTTTCAGGATTTGCAGCAGGCCATGAGCAATGAATTCTAGTAAGGCACAAATTCTCCATGGCCACAAACACAGAAAGAAATATAAAGCAAGAGCTAAAAGGAACTTGTCTCAGTTCTCCAACAATTAACTAAAAATAAAATAAAATAAAAAGACAAAAAAAGTTGTCATAAAAGACAGAGTAGGAATACAAATTAAAATAAGCAAGAAAATGGTAAGAAAATGCCGGTCCTTTCTTGAAGAGTTAAAATCACCAGGACCTGATGGATTACATCCCAGAGTTCTGAAGGAACTGGCAGACATGATCTATGAACCACCAAATCATATTTTTCAAAGATCTTGGAGTACCCGGTAACTACCTGAGAACTGGAAAAGAGCTGATATGGTTCCCACCTTTAAAAAAAAACTGGGGTGGGGGAACACATCAAAAAAACTATAGACCATTCAGCCTGATATCAATACCTGGGAAGATCCTGGAAAAGATGATCAAGCAACATATATAATCTGTAGATGTATATACAGTCTCTTATATAAAGTGTGAAATGTGTGGACAATTCTGATTACCATATTTCTAAAGATCTATTGGAGAGCTGGGAATTGACAAGCAGCCAATTCAAGCAGTCAGATGAATGGAGCAATAGGGTTTTTTTAAGTGGCAATTTAGTGGTTTTCTGCTACCTTCCTCTAGATTTTTCTTTTTAAACTTCCTAGTTTTAACCTATAATCTTAGTGGTTCTTTAGATGAATCTCAATCCTGTTTAGTTTTGGGGCACAAAGCTGGCTAAATGCTGCCACCTGCTGAGACCCTAGTTTTTGGCACAATATACCGATCCTTCTTCCCATCTGTAACACACAATGCTGCCCCCAGAAAATATTTTCTGATTTTTATTTCAGTTTCTGGCTCTCCCCATTCCACCACATTTGTGCTGTGTACTTCTCAATTGCAATAATCTCTTGACTGAACCATTGCAGCTAGCAGCTGATTATGCCACTTCTATGCATAAATACCAGAAGTGGGAGGGATTGGGCAGTCCACTGAAACTACAGGAGCAATTTTGATGAAGGATCATAATGATTTTCTGGGAGGGGGGTATATCCCAAAAGTCAATAACAAATATTTCATAAACATAAGTGACTGAGACTGTCTCTGTGTCACGCCTAATGATGTTCAAATTAATTAAGCCTTAGATACAAGTTTTGGTAATAACTTTCTTTTCTTTTTTTCTTCTCTTTACCCCCTTGCAATAATTTTGAACAATTTTCTAGTACTATCTGCCACTCCACAGTCAGGCATACTACAAAATGACAGAATAAATTGGAAAAAAAACACATATGTCCATAGTGATATATGCAAACCTGCACAATTACTCAATCCTAAAGCAGGTCATGAATGTACAGTATTCAGGCTTACAGCCAGGACAAATGTATACGCCAGTTAAAATTATAATACTGAAAAGGGCTCTCTGGAAGAACTAAAGGAGCAAAATACTTCAATGAAGGAATTCAGAAGGCAATCCTATTATTCTTATTTGAACGCTTTTTAGGAAGAGCAACTCTATTTGAATTAAGAAATTAACAGTGGATAAATCAATGTTCTTGGGGGTTTCAAGCAACTTTTGAGAGGAAGATCTCAACCTTTTTAAAATATATATATATATATGAACTGAAATACTAACTGAAAGAAATGTATAAATGTTCCTTCATTTCTAAAACATATAGCGTCACAAATTGTATTATATTATACATAATTTTTCCCCATTATGCATTCAGGATTAAGCCTTGGCTGAAATAGAATTCAATAGTTTGGTGTACACATTGTGCTAAACTGGAACCAAACAAATTATGGTTCAGAGTAATACAGGTAGTTCCCCGACTTACAGTAGTTCATTTAGTGACTGTTCAAAGTTGCAATGGGACAGAAAAAAGTGACCTATGACCATTTTTCACACTTATGACCGTTGCTTCATCCCCATGGTCATGTGATCAAATTTCAGCTATTTGGCAACTTATGTGGGTCTTCTGACAAGCAAATGGGGAAGATTCACTTAATAACTGTGTTATTAACCTAACAACTGCACTGATTCACTTAACGATTGTGGCAAGGAATGTTGTAAAAATGGGACAAAACTCACTTAACTGTCTTGCTTAGCAACAGAAATTTTGGGCTCAATTGTGATTGTAAGTCGGGGATTTATATAAAAGTATGTGGATCTGTCACTAGGGTTTGTAACCATGTTTTAAGATAGTCTAGTACAATATGTAAATCTAATCAGCTACTATTTAGTCAACTAATCGTATCTAAATAGATCATACTTTAACATGATGTTGGATATTTACTAAAGACAGATTTTGATGCAGATTTATTTAGAGTTAACACTTCTGTTGAACTTTTAGGCTGCATTATTTGTAGGATTGTTTATCAGTGTCATTCTGGTGAAAATAAGACCATAATAGTATATACTGGCCACTGGTAATGCCTGGGTTAGTTTATTTTATTATTTATTTATTTTATTAAATATATTTAATAAATTTTATATTAATTTAAAATAAAATTTATATTAATATAAATTTATTTATTGCCACCTGTTATGTCCTTATAAGGACATCCGCCGGAGGATTGGTTGATTCCACCAAGTTTGGTATTTGGAAGTTTGAATCACTGTCATTGGCCGGCGGGCATGCCCGAGCAGGATACAAGGAGGCTCGGCAGCCGCAGCCAGCAGTTCAGTTTGCAGCATAATAAAGGTTCTGAATGGACAGCAGCTGAGTCGCGTTTCTTTCTGGCGCCGATCTAACACTGGTGACGAAGGACTGAGAAGAACCGACGAAGAGCAACAGGCACAATCGCCACCGAGATCCTAGAGCAAGTCACTGAGCTGAGTCACTTGAGCAAGTCACTAGAACCATGTCCAGACCCCAAATCTCGCTGGCTCCATTCAATCCGAACCAGGAGAAATGGAAGTCCTTCATGGTTCACTTCAGGCAGTTCCTGGCAGGCAGCGGCTTCACCGACCTAGTCGACAGCAGGAAGGGGGCTCTCTTCCTAGCACACTGTGGCTCGGAAGTTTTGGAGACGGCCATGGACCTCATGGCACAATGGGACATCGAGCAGATGCCATGGTCTGAACTGCAAGACATCCTCCAAGAGCACTACGCACCCACGAGCACTCCTCTAGCCAACCGCTTTGATTTCCACCAAAGAAATCAACAAGAAGGGGAGTCATTCAAGGAGTTTGTTTCGGCGCTCTGGAAGATTGTGGCCAGCTGCGAATTTGAAAACATAGACGTCCAGCTGCAAGACCGCATCGTCTTCGGCATGAGGGACTACACAGTCCAAAAGAAGTTCCTCAGCTGAAAGAAAGTCTCCTTAAAGGACGTCATTGAAGAAGCCACCACTGCCGAATCCTCCGACAGAGCGGCAGCAGCGATGCGGAAGTCCAAAGGGATCCACAAGATCCACAGGGATCCACAACAGTCTTCGGAAGAAAACTCCATGGGGTCGGAATTGGAATTTGAAATGGCCGTCCATAAGGTCACGGGTCCCCAATGGCAGGAAAAACCCCAAGATGGCAGCCGAGAAGAACGATGCGCCAGCTGCAAAGGGGATCATCCTCGCGCCAGATGTCGCTGGCGGGACGCGACCTGCTGCCGCTGTGGACGAAAGAGTCACATCGTGGAGGCCTGCAGAGCGGCAGAGCCAAGTTTCGAGCCGCCAAGAGCTTTGGACCACGAATATCAGAGATCATCTAGACAGTCCCAGCAACCATGGCGAAAGGACGAAAGGCACCCCGAAGGCAGACAAATCAACCAGATGACCATCGCACACGCTGCGACAAAGGGGTCAGACAAATTCCATGTGACCATCCACGTGGAAGGGGCACCATGCCCCATGGAAATAGATTCTGGCTCACCTTTCTCCATCATTGCCTGGAACCAGCTTAAACAACTACAACCGAAGCTATCAAAAGGACAATTAAAACCAATTCAGGCAAGGCTGGTAGATTTCGAAGGGCACCACATTGGCATCCTGGGACAAACCAACATCAGGGTACAATTCAAGGAATTTGACGGAGACCTCCCCATCACTGTCGTAAAGGAAGCCCGTCCAACCCTACTTGGCGTGGAGTGGTTCAAGCCGCTAGGGCTCACAATTGGCGCATAAATCAGATTAGAAATAGCCAACTCGACCAACTCCTGGAGGACTTCAAGGACGTCTTCGACAAGAGTCTAGGTAAATTCCTGGGGAAACCCATCTCATTCAATTTAGACCCCCAAATTGTTCCTATTCGGCTCAAGCCCTGCAGGGTTCCGTTTGCCCTTAGACCAAAAGCGGATGCACAATTGGATAAATTGATCGCTCAGGGCATCCTGGAACCAATCGATCACACTGCATGGGAGACCCCCATTGTGACTCCCATGAAGCCGGATGGATCAATGTACATCTGCGCCGATTATAAGTGCACCATCAACCGGGCACTTCAGCAGAGCGCGTACCCGGTGCCAGTGGTGCAACATCTGTTGCACTCGCTAGGCAAAGGGTCACTTTTCGCCAAACTGGACCTGGCCCAGGCTTACCAGCAACTGCCAGTAGACCAAACAACTGTAGAGACACAAATGATTGTCACCCACTGGGGCGCATTTAAATGCAACCGTCTCCAGTTTGAAGTCAGTCCCGCCCTGGGTATTTTCCAATCGATGATGGAACGCCTTCTCCAAGGAATTCCAGGGGTGGTGCCCTATTTCGATGACATTCTAATCTTGGGAACATCGGAATCCCAACTAATGGAATGGCTCAGGCTTGCCCTGCAGTGGTTCCAGGCGAAGGGACTACAGGTTCGACGGGACAAGTGCGTGATCGGAGTCAGGGAAGTTGAGTTCCTGGGCTATTTAATAGATAGCCAGGGCATCCATCCCACCAAAAGTAAAGTAAGGGCTTTACATGAGGCTCCAGCCCCCCAAAACAAGACAGAGCTTCAGGCTTTTCTGGGACTACTGGATTTTTACAGTGTCTTCTTACGACAGAAAGCCACCATTGCTGAGCCACTCCACCGACTCCTAGGGAAGGCGGCTCCTTGGAAGTTGGGAAGTGAAGAAGAGGAAGCCTTTCAGAAAGCCAAAAGACTCCTATCCTCTGACAGCCTCCTCATCCAATACAATGAGACACTTCCAATAACCCTGACATGCGACGCCTCACCCTACGGGATCGGAGCCATCCTCAGCCACCAACTACCCAATGGGACCGAAGCCCCCATAGCCTTCTTTTCAAAAACTATGTCAACAGTTGAAAGGAATTACCGCCAGATTGACAAGGAGGCACTGGCGATGGTGGCGGGCGTAAAGCGATTCCACGAATACATCTATGGAAGAGTTTTCACTATCGTCACCAATACAAACCGCTATTGGGACTACTTGTGGAGGACAAGCCAACACCAATGTTCATGTCACCCAGGATGACACGCTGGGCCATCTTCCTGTCTGGGTACAACTACCGCCTCATTCACCGACCAGGCAAAAACATCTGCAACACCGACGGCCTCAGCAGATGCCCACTGAAAGAACAGATCATCGACCCAGCACCCACCCTCGGCCTTCATCACATTGATGATGACCAGTCCAGCCTGGTGTCCTCTACCATGGTGGCCCCGCACACCTTGAAGGATAAGACCCTCAAGCCAGTACTGTTGTGGATATTGCGAGGCTGGCCGGTGGATAACCAGCTAGAAGAATTTACCCCATTCATGAGGAGACACCAGGAACTGACAACCATGAATGGCTGTCTCCTCTGGGGTGACCGGGTAGTCATCGCCCCCACACTTCAGAAAAGGACTCTGGAAACTCTCCATAGCTGCCATCCCGGAATTGTCCGGATGAAAGCCCTAGCTCGGAGTTATATCTGGTGGCCCGCCTTAGATAAAAACATTGAGGCGTGGATTGCCAGATGTGACCTGTGCCAGGCAACAAGACCAGCGCCACCGCAAGCACACCCGACAGAATGGGAACAACCCTCCAGGCCATGGTCCAGAATCCACATTGATTTTGCCAGACCAATGAACAGGAAGTCCCTTCTGATCGTAGTTGACACATTCTCAAAATGTCTCGAAGTAATCGCAATGCCATCTACAACGATGGACGCCACCATCAGAGCACTCCAGCAGCTTTTCGCCACCCATGGCCTGCTGGACATCTTAGTCTCTGACAGCAGACCACAGCTCACTGCAAAAGCCATGGAAGAATTCCTGGCCGGTCAAGGAATCCGGCATGCACTCATCGCCCCATATAGACCGGCCAGGAATGGACAGGCAGAAAAAATGGTGAGATTGATGAAAGAAACTCTCACCAGGATGGGCACTGGAAACTGGCAGGAACAAATCGACCAGTTCCTGTTAACCCAGCATATTACCCCCCACACAACCACGAAGAAAAGTCCAGCAGAGCTACTGATGGGGAGAAAACTGCGCTCACAGCTAGACTGCCTACATCCAATGTATAACCCGAAAGACAAGCCGAACAAACCACCGCCGCCAAGAAGCTTCGCGTGCGGCAATTTGATTTTCATGCTCAACTTTTAGGGCAACCCGAAGTGGCTGAAGGGTCAAATCGTGAGAGTGACCGGCCCAAGGTCATATGAAGTGGAGCTAGCCAACGGCCGTTCCTGCCGGCAACACATCGACCAGCTCCAGAAAAGGTGGAGGGGAGTCGAGGTGAACCACCCCGATGAGGTAGGCTTGCCTCACCCAGACAGGCTAGACCAACCACAACTTGACGAGGTAGGCCTACAACACCCCGACGAGGTAGGCCTGCCACACCCCGATGAGGTAGGCCTGCCACACCCCGACGAGGTAGGCCTGCCACTACCCGATGGAAGAGACCCACCTTACCCCGAGGAGGTAGGCCAACAACACACCATTGAGGGAGGACTGCCTCAACCCAGCGAGGCAGGACCACCTCAGCCAGGCACGAGAGACTGCAGGAACTGCAGTGAAGACAGCACAGTAGACCGGGACCTGCTCCACTGATGGGCCTGCCAGCCTGCCAACACCAAGGGCACCCGGCAGCACAACCCACGAGACCGACGCCACAACAAGGAGAACACTGAGAGTCACACTGGCCCAACACATCAACACTACCCCGACAGAGTAGACCAACCCAGCCGTGGTGAGGAAAGCGAACACCAACCCAGCAGGGTAGTCCTACCCCCCCTGATGAGGTTAGCCAACCCATCCGCACCCTGGGAGGAAGCCACCGACCTGGCAAGGTAGGACTACAACACCCCAGCAGTGGAGTCCTACCCCACCCCAATGGGGCAGACCGACCAGCCCAGGCCAGGATGGGACAGCAGCGACAACCTCCACCCAGGGGTAACCTAACTAGGGAACAAACCACCTCCCACAACAGGGGGGGTGCCCTGGACACTAAACTAGGACCCGGGAACCTTGCCAAGGTTCAGTCGACCGTCTCAAGGCAGCAGCGACCAGAGGGACCCGAGCGACCACCCCTCCATCCGCGACGCGGCACCGGACCAGCGACCGGGAAGTCTTCAACTCCAGCCGGAGGCGCTAGGCAAG
This sequence comes from Coluber constrictor foxii, assembly GCA_038048745.1. NCBI lineage: Eukaryota > Metazoa > Chordata > Lepidosauria > Squamata > Colubridae > Coluber > Coluber constrictor. Next base: position 83,371,357 of record CM075961.1, read on the forward strand.
GCCCCATGCACTCGACAGCGGAGTCCGGAGAACCCCGGACGAGAGCGCCAGAGCTAACAGGAGCCAGACCCGTCCGGAGCAACATCACGACACAGACTGAGCCACGCAGGTCAGGTAGAACTGTCAGGCGTCCCGCCTACCTGCGCGAGTACGTGAGCACGTACCCTGATTGACAGACTAAGGATTAGGAGGGGAGGGGTGTTATGTCCTTATAAGGACATCTGCCGGGGGATTGGTTGATTCCACCAGCGGAAGTTTGAATCACTGTCATTGGCTGCGGGCATGCCCGAGCAGGATATAAGGAGGCTCGGCAGCCACAGCTGGCAGTTCAGTTTGCAGCATATTAAAGGTTCTTAACGGACAGCAGCTGAGTCGTGTTTCTTTCTGGCGCCGATCTAACATCACCCATCTTAAAACAAGGTAAATTTGGGGCTATGTAGCAGTATGTCATAATTGTGGTTGTTGAATAAATGATAATAGATTAGTTACGTTTTGCAGTATAATAAGACAAACATACATACTAATTATATAAAAAGGGTCCAGTCACTGCCCTTCCCAATATTTTTTTACTTTTCCAAAGATTTTATAAACAAACTATTATTAGTGATAATTGGAGACACTTTGTATATGCTCACTCATACTTATTAATGGAAATCCATGTGGTTTAAAAATGAGTTGTGGAATGACTTAATTACATAATTACATAATCTGGAGCTAAGTACTGATTGGAGTACAGGTTGAAAGGAGCTGACCATGTTTTGCTAGATGAGACCAAAAGTTTTGTCTTGTCTTGCATTTGATCTCCAACAGTTGATAGCATTCACAGCACTAAATCATAGTTCAATTAAATAGTTCTATAATATTAACCACAAATGATTAGCATCATAGATCAAATTAAACAATAACTATGGTTTATAAAGCATTATAGCAAAGCTCATTCATCCTATTAAGTGAACTACATTACACATGTCTGTGCTGTATGTTTCCATTCAATGTATAAATACCATCCATAACTTGAATTCCTCTGGAAATCTCAAAAGGATAACAAGAATGCATCAGCCTTTACTTGTTTTTCATTTCCTGTATCTGCTCCTTAAAATCATTTTGCCCCTTAACATGAAGACCCCATTAAGGAAGAGATAGACTCCAATTCTCAAAAACCAGTGCTAACGTTGTCATTGGTTAGGGCTGAAAAATATTTGTGGCCTGTTTTGCAAGATTAATTAGGTTAGGTTTGAAGGGATAGACTGATATCTATAATATCCTTCACTAGCATATTATGTCCTGTTAAAAAAATCAAAATAATTTATATTTGCTTCACCTTTCTCACATATTTGTGAGTTCTAGCAGTAATTAAGCAAGAGATTTTAAGGAAAATATTTATCAATGCAAACCTTTCCAGCTGGAAAGCAGGGTACACACGTTTTAGAGCAAACAAAGTGAGCCACTAATTTTGGCAGAAAGTTTAAAAAAGAGAGAGAGAGAGAAAAAGAAAACAGACATCATAACCTAGCAGTGCTTGCTAGACATTAATCAAGCAAGCTCTGTTTACTTTTTTGATAAGAAGGGCATCCCCTTTCCCCTTTGCCTTCCTGACTTAAGAATTTCTCAGAAACTGAGATGTCAAGAAAAGCCTTTTAAAGGCACACCAGAAGGATTTTCTTTCATCTGCTTGTCTCAAGGGCCCTGCCCTTACTTCCCAGTCCACAGTATGAACTGAGAGTCTTTCTTTGTTCTACCAATAGCGCTTCATAATTTCTTCTTTCTTAGTTCTTCCTATTTCCTTTATTGGGAGATGGAGGTGAGGGCATTATTTTAAATATCTTTGGCAGGGGAAGGATATTGTAAAATCTTCATTCCCTCCCCACTCCAGGGGAAGGATACTACAAAATCCCCATTTCCTCCCAATCAGCTTGAGAGGCAGAGAATAGATGGGAGTGGGGCCAGTCAGAATTTTTACTACCGGTTCTCTGAACTACTCAAAATTTCCGCTACCGGTTCTCCAGAACTGGTCAGAACCTGCTGAAACCCACCTCTGATGCTCACACTCTGAGGATATCAAACTCATCATGTAAGTTCACAACTCATCTAAATGATCACCTTGCAAATGCAGAGGTCAATAGCAATGGACAAAAGGCAGAGGTACAGATAAAGTGGCAGCCTGAACTCAACTGCAAGAAAGTACACATAATACAGTTTGCTGGCCCATTGCTTCTACATATAATTTCTGTTCTAAAAGACCTTTTGCTGGATACTCCTATTTTGTAGCTGAGAATACTGTTGAGAATTAAAGAGGTTTTTGATGCCATTGATCATGCTAACATTCAATCCCTGCATTTGGGGATTAGTTGTAGATGGTACTATATTGTGATATAGTACCATCTACAACTTTTCAGTGGTACACCCTTTTCAGTGGTGAGATGGAGTTGCTGCTGGCAGAGGGATAGAGATCAAGCCAGAGACTCTTGACATGGGGAGTGCTTCAGGGCTTGACCCACTCACCCTTACTATTTAACAATTATGTGAGACTTGGGTGATATCATCCATTAATTTGAGATCAGATACCAGTATTATGCTATGATCTCCTGTGGTTCATCTCAACCTTGAGTGACTAGAAGATGCTGTCCAGGTGTTGTCTTGGTATTTGGAATCTGTGCAAGATGGGAGGTGGGGAGGAACAGGCTCAAACTCAATCTTGACAAGATAAAGTGGTTCAAATACTTATAACCACCTGGATTTGAATATATTCCACCTTTAGACCTGAATGAGTCTGCACCTCTCTCTGGGACTATTCTGCAGTTTGGGGGATTTTCCTGCACTTAACAGTTCCTGCTCAAAGAGTAGGTAGCAGTTGTGACCAGGAATACCTTTGCCTAAATTCATATAGTATGCCTGTTTTACCCATATCTGAACCATATGATAATCAGTCATTCTATTTTATCCTCATATATGGACTATTATAATGTACTCTTTATGTGTTTATCCTTGAAATCAACTTGGAACCTATATTTGATCCAGCATCCAGAAGCATAGGGAGTGAAGGGCATACCATAATATGCTCTTATAATGCTATTGCTTTATGAGCTACAATGGTTACCGATCACCTTCTGGGTGCAATCTTATACGAAGCCCTTCATAGCATATGGCTGGGTTACTTGGGAGACTCTCTCTCCTTCATAATTTCTTCCTATGCTATATAATCAGGAAGAATCAACATTATGGGTCACCTGATGGACCCAGAAGAAAGCCTTTTCTGTTACAACACCTAGACATGCTGGAATGATGTCTTCCCAAAGTTTCCTATAGTATCCATCCTGATGCTGTTTAAACATGTCCTTAAAACCTGACTTTTACTCCAGACCTTAGGTTAGAGTAGTTGGCAAGCTTCTTCTAAGATGTTTGCTGTGGTGGTTTGGGTGGGCTTTTTTAAAAAAATATTTGTTTTGTATGATGTCTGTAATATCCAATCTGGGTCTCTTTAATATTCTATTTAATTTGTCTCATGGTGTCCACCGCCCAGAGTTGGAAAACAGATAAAAACAGATAAGCCCCTCTCCCCATTCTGTGGTCTTGAATACACATACTACCCAGACCAGCCTAAGACATTTAAATGTTTGTGGCAAAGTAGCTTTATTTTGCTTTATGGGAAAACTGTTCTTGAAAGTACAACATTACTTTATGTTGAGCTTTCAAGATCTGTCTTCCCACTAGACAGAATGAAATACTTCTGAATATAAAGTCTGAACAAGAATGCTTAGAATTTAGCCTCAGAAAGAACAGATATTCTATGCTAGGATTAATTCCTACTATTAAGAAAAAATTAAGCAGCTTCAGCTCCCATGATTCCTAGCTAAGAGCAACATATTTGAAGGGTAATATGTTGTGAAAATAAAGGTGTCACGAAGGACATCCGGCTAGTAACTGCTTGAGCTGCATTCAGTCGCCCCAAATCCACCTTGATGCAAAGGATTACAGGGCCGCTAAAAGAAACAAACAAACGAAAAAAGGTGTGAAAGTATGATAAACCTTCACTAAGAGTCTTATTAATTAAAGTACCACACAAATGTGAAGGAACCAAGTCCATGTAGGTAGAGAAGATGTAATTTAAAACAATTATTTAATGATTGAACGATCAGATAAATTAGTTTGAATTTTATATTCATTCTGATCTACATGCTTCTGTAATTCTGGATTGCCAGGAGCTAATGCTTAAGTGGCCTAGCACACTGCAGCTTGATTAACATATCCAGTTTTGCTTCTACAGTTGCGTTGCTTCTCTATAACACATGTGGAGTTTCTGCTCAATCTTCATAGTCCTACCACAAAAATTATGATTTTTCAAATGCAATGTTTTTCAATCTCTGCAATGTTAAATATGTGGAGTTTAACTCCCAGGATTCCCCAGCCAGCCACATAAATTTACTGAAGTTGAGAAATACTGCACTAGAAGTATGAGCTGTAATTTCTTATTTTACACGTAGCCAAATATTGAATCTTCTGACCTGAATTCCCAGTTTTGTTACAATATTGTTTACATGCAATGCAGTAACAGTGTTATTTTCAATGGTGCATGAATAGTATAATTTATTGACACATGTGGTGTCTGGGTTTGGGGCAATAATAGCCTCTGGAAGGAGCAGAAAATGATGTGAAGAACATTTGTTATGGGAAAAAAGGACAGAAAGCAGGGATGAAATGCTCCCGGTTTGGACCGGATCACCTAATCCGGTAGCGATGGAGGCGGGTGGTTCAGAGAACCGGTAGCAAAAATCCCTGCCCTCCCCCATGCCCAGCTGAGCCGCACAATCATCAGAGGCTTTTTTTTAACTTTTAAAAGTACTTTTTCTACAACTGCGGCCGAAAAAATGCTTTTAAAAGTTAAAAAAAAAAGCCTCTGATGATTGCGTGGCTCGTCAAAGGCATTTAAAAGAAAAAAACCCTGCCGATCAGGGAACTCAGCTGGGATCGTCAGAGCATTTAAAAGAAAACAAGGGGTTTTTTTCTTTTAAATGCTCTGATGATCCCAGCTGAGTTCCCTGATCGGCAAAAAGCCTCTGCCTTTTGAAAACATTTTTTTACAACTTCTTAGCCGAAGAGGTTGTAGAAAAAATGGTTTTAAAAGTAAAAAACAAAACAAAACCTGGCCATGTCTATTACACCCCCCCCCACCAAGCCACGCCCACAGAACCAGTAGTAACAAATTTTACATTTCACCTCTGACAGAAAGCAATATGTTGCAGACTTTTTTTGAGACCTGGAGCAGAAAAGTGGTTAGACAAAACGGTGAGATAACTTTTTGTTAGAGTGGACTGCAATTTGTGACAGAAATGGATGGCAAAAGCATCCATTCAAGTTCCCAGCTTCTTATCCTTTCTAGAAACTGAAATACAGTATATAGAGAATGTCAGCCACTTACTTGTTTTGTAAGAAAGGCCTACATATTTCTGTCTTTCTGTGCTTCTCGTACATTAATACTGGCATGAGAAGAAAACTTTGCACCAGAATTACAATCATATGTTCCACTGCACGTCACACGTGCCCTAGAATATTTATTGCAGATGCCCATATTTCAGGTAGGGGTTAGATTAATTAGAACTCACTACTGGAATACATTTTTAAAAGCAATGCTCAGTCTCAATAGAATAACAGGATAACTACATTGAAAGGAAACTTTGAGGTCTTTTAGTTCAACCCCCTGCTCAAGCAGGCGACCCAATACCATTTTAGACAAACGGCTGTTCAGTCTCTTCTTAAAAAGCTCCAGTAATGGAACACCCACAACTTTTGAAGGCAAGCTGTTCCACTGATTAATTGTTCTAACTGTTAGGAAATTTTCCTTTATTTCTGGGTTGGATCTCTCGTTGATTACCGTAATTTCCATCCATTGCTTCTTATCCTGCCTTCAAGGGCTTTGGAGAAGTGCTTAACATAACAGCACCTCAGATATTGGGAAAGTTGCTATATATAATACCCCCGTCCATTTTTTCATCAGACACAGTCAATCCTGCAATCATTCTTCATATATTTTAGCTTCCAGTCCCCTAATCATTTTTGTTGCTCCTGAGACATCTTTGTCTTGGGAAAGAGAGGCATGAAAGACAAAATTAACATACACTGAACAATTATAACTAACTTGTATATGTACATCTGGAGGGGTAAATAAAGGCTTTAAAGGAAGGAAGCAAAATTTCCAGTAGGGTTCAGCCGAAGAACTATATTTCTAGGTTTGAAATAAAGTAATGGATATTAGACACATCTGCTGTCTATGGTAGGACTCCATGGCTGATTCCCAAATTAAATTATGCAGTCAGGAATCCAGATCCTGGAAAAGACTTAGACCAAGACCTCAATAATTTATTCAAAGTAATTCTGGGACTACACTGAAGCATTGAGAGGCAGCAGCCTGGGAAAACACATGCTTGAACTTTTGTCCAATATTTACTCCTACTTTTTCATAGACATGTCACCCATGTCTATGTGCATTCTGAGTTAGAGTGAATGGAGCAGTGTGCCTTCTGACACAGGATGTATGTCGATAAAGAAAATATGGTGTTTTTACAAGCTATTTGCTCCAATACTACAAAGAAGGTACATTCTTGCATATGCTCTTACCACTTGAAGCATAAATAATTAGGAGGATTGAACAAACAGGATGCTCAGAGCAGTACATAAACATATTAAAGTAGATACCGTATTTTCCGGCGTATAAGACGACTGGGCGTATAAGACGACCCTCCTCAGAGCCACTTAAGGCTCGTCAGAGCCTTATGGGCTGGTCTGCCTGGTTACAGGAGAATGAGACCCGGTGTATAAGACGACCCCCGACTTTTGAGAAGATTTTTGTGTGTTAGAAAGTAGTCTTATACGCAGGAAAATACAGTATTTAAAAGTTGAGTTTTTGGGGCTTTCACCATGATGCTTCGGATGAGGCTACTATTAGGCAGTATTCCAAAATACAGTCATTCCATGCCACTTTGACAGCACATGTCAGCATGTGATTTATCACCTATCCAAAACCTGCTGAAAATTGGATTCCACAATACTGTATCATAAATACAACTTTTTCTAGTGGTCATCACACAATAAGCCAAATAATAGATATACCATCTTGTTATTAATTTTTATGGACTTCCTTTTGCAGCTGAATCCTTTTCCTATTTCTTCTGGCCTATTCAGATCCTTGTAGATTCCCAAGATTACATCAACACTAAGAGGGGGAAAAAGACCAATATAAAACTCAAAGGAAAATGAGTCAATAGATAAAAAGAGAAATAGAAAGCGTAGTGTGGTCTGGACACAGCAGGTTTTCTAGAGATTTCCAAGAATTCAATTTTTAAAAAAAGCATTTCACACATCAAGTGCAAATCCCTTCTCTTGATATAGGCAAAGGGAATTAAAAAGGGCCATGGACTAGCTATTAGGGGGAGCAAAAAGTACAGGTTCCCCTATCCTTCTTCTTTATTTCCACTTTCCCATCTCCTTCTGCCTGTCACAGATGAGCCTTTGTTATTACTTGCTGTATACTTACCATAAATTGCATGACTGAAGTGCAATTTTATTCATGTTTCTAAATCAATGAAGCATTGCATAACATTGCCTCCATTTCAAGGAAGCAGACTAATGATATAAAGGCAAAAGGTCAGAACTTCCAAAGAAACTTCCTTACTGGTCATTAGGTCCTCTTTGGTTGGAACTCATCTGTGCAAGTGATCTGTTACTGGTATTATTTCATAATGCTAAACTAGTATTTTCCTGGGATACAACTATATTTGTTTGTTTAAAGATGTGTGTAGCAATCTTCTGGAAGAGCGCTCAGTCTATATTTTAAAAAAGACCTGGTCAACATGCACATATACAAGAAGGAGTGATGAAGTATGATGGTGGACATGGCTAGGCGATCATGTAACCATGTGGGAGTGACCAACTCAATCGACATCACTTCTGTGCCCTAATGACAGTTTTAAGCATAAAAAAAGGTATACTAAAAGATAGTTTATTATTAGTTTATTATAAAAGAGGTACACAAAACTAGATCGTTACAAGAGTTTTAAAATATTAATGAAAAACTATTACATACTTAATAAAAAACAATAAAACTTATCTAAAGTATTGCCAAATTGCAGTTTTATTGGTGTCCTCAATTGCCCCTTTTTTCACTTTCATGTCAGCATCATCAGCACTGTGATTTGCTCTCAACCATTTCTTAACTACAGGAATAGGGTCCCATTCCCGTAAGGGTAGGCCAATTAAATTAATGGTTATTAAGTTAAGGTGACCAGAAGTGCTTTTGGCAGGACAGTCCCACTTTTGAACAATTTGTCCCGCGTCCCACGGCGTTTTAAAAAAGTCCCGATTTTTGGGAGAACGGGAAGGAGCCTCCTAGTCGCCGGCCTGTCTCTAAGGGGCCGGTGGGCTTCCTGCCAGGGAAAGCAGCACAGACTCCATTCAGCGACAGCCTTCCCTCCTCGGCCTGCGGCGCTTGCCAGAGGAGAGGCGCCTGGGCAACTAGGAGAAGCCGCACGGGGGGCGCCTCTGAGAGTGGATGGAGGGCCCCGCTCTATCAAGTCAAGGTAGCGGGCGCGGCTTCCCTGATCTGGCACCTGGCAGAGAAGCAGCGGGGCATGCGGGGCTCACCCTCGGTGCCCCCGGCCAGCTCAGCCTCCTTCTTCTCCGGCAGCGAGGGAGCAGCGGTGACGAGGAGCAAGAAGAGCAGCGGGCAGTGGCCGAGCGAAGCGCCAGCCATCTCCGCCAAGGCTCCAGATCTGGACTCGGACAGGGAAGGCAGTCAGGCGCCCGGAGGAGCAGTGGCCAGAACGCGAGGCTGGAGAGCATGGCTTCCTCAGCCCGCGGCCAGCTGGCAGGGGGGGAGACCGCTTCAGCGCCCAGCAAATTCATTGCCAGCCTTTGCCTTCGCGTGGATCACCGCCCCGCATGATTCTGGCTGGCGCTGGAGTGGGAGAGGAGGGGATCGCATCTCCGGGCCACCCCCCCTGAACTGCCCAGGAATGCGGCTGCCAGAAGATTCTATGAACTCGTCCCCCCCATCCACCCGCCCCTCTCCCCATCCTAACCGGCACTCCCTTGCGCCGGTCATGGCCATCTTTGGGGGTCCCAGCGGGAAGCTGAAGGTGGGGTGAGTTGCCCACTGCCCCAAACTCACCTCACAGGGTTGTTGTGGGGAAAATAGGAGAAGGAAAGTGTACCAAATATTTTCACTGCCTTGAGTTATTTGTGAAAATTTTTAATCAAGAACACCATCAATGGTGTCCCACTATACCAATATTAAAATCTGGTCACCTTATATTAAGTCGGTTATATTAGAAATGGTTAGGTGATTTCTGCTCTCTGAACATGTGATGTTTATTTGTGAAAAACTCCTTTCCACTTCTGCTGAATTTACAGCAATTGTTCTGACAGTAGCTTTCACTTTTTAAATACTGTCAGGAATTGCATATTTCTCCAAATCTTTCAAAACATTTTCTATAAAATCCCTATAATCGATAATATTAATTTTGTAATTAAAAATGTCGGTAAATACATCCAATTCCTTTTCAGCTGCTTTCCATGGAACTACTACTTCTTCAATATTTCAGTAATCTGGCTCCAAAAAATTTAGAAATTTATTTGTGTCTTGAGATTGGCTGCTTGTTTTTAAATGTTCATAATCCATTAGTCTTTTCTTTAAATTGGCTATGATGCTTTCTAAAAGTCTTTCCCAAGGAACACTAACAAATTGATGATTTTCTACAAATTTTATCTTTGAAGGTTTCTGAAGTAATCAATCCATCAACTTTTTGTTCGTATGCACCCTTTTCCTTTCTAAATCATTTCAAATGATTTAATTGATCTTTTCACCATTTTTCAGCCTTTATGATGTCTATAGTTCTTGCTTGCAGTCCCTTTGAAAGAAGAGAAATTTCTTCTAGAATATCGATCATCAATGCCAAATCAATCATCAAATGTATATTTTCAAGATGGGTAGCCATACCGAAGTATTTTTGATTTGAATGAAAATAGTGAGGTAGTACTGGATAAGCATGCCATACAGCTAGGGTTGACCTTAAACTACAGGCAGCACATCTTGGCCCAAAAACCTATACCAATCTTTATGATGTCAATTTCAATTTCTTCAGATATTTTGTTAAGTTCAATTTGGTTCTTATTGGATTGATGAAAAATAGCATATATTTTATCAATACATATTTTTAAATGATTTACTTGCTTTATTTCTTTTATGGAGTCATCTAAAACAAGTTGGAGACATGGTTTAAGCAGTGCCATATTATGATGTTTGAAAACTCTTTTGCTATTTTAGTGCTCAGTCCAGATTTTCTCCCAAGCATAACACTGGCACCATCAGAGTAAAATGCTGGTAAATGTTTTTATAGGTAGTTCTTAGTAAACCCAACATTTTTAAAACTTTCCATAATTGAAGAACATATTGTCTCTACATCTTGTTTTTCCAATTCAACTAGCTCAAGGAAAATTGTTGGTGAGTTAACTGAATCCTCAACTTTTAAGTAAAGTATAAGAACTGGTTTGCAAGATATCATTGAGGCTTCATCAATAATCAAACATATTTTCAGATTTTTTCAATAAATCTGAATCAATAAATCTCATTCAATAATTCAATTCAACTATTTTCACTGCAGTTTTATGTGAATGCAATCCTATTCCCATTTTGAATTTGCGATTTTATCTTAACTTCTACATCAGAAAATGTTTTTGATCTTTGGGCCAGGTTGTAAACTATATTGAATACTTGACAAGTACTACTTAAATACTTTTCTGTGATCTTATCCAGTCCTTTACTAATTGCATCCTCCTCACACTGATTCAACTTCTCTGTGCAGAAGATGTGAGCTTTGGATAAAAAATGCTCTTTTATCTTTTTTCTAAGAGAAGCTGTTGCACCTCTTTACTTTTCCCAGAAGCCTCTGTTTCAAAATGTTTCCACTCCTTAGCTATGTGAACATGTCAATTTTTTTGCAATACTTGCAACCTACCTTTTTTTTTGGAAACTGCCAGTCTGTCATATTTCTCCCTAAAGTTGATGTATTGCTGCAATGTCCAGCAGTCAGGGAGATTATCTGCAATGTCTGAGTTATCGGAAGTACTTGCTGTGCTCATGCTGCTTTCTCCAAGTTGGAGTGGTTGAGGTTGTTGTGACTCTTTTGGATCTTCCAATCTTGTTTCCAATCTTGTTTTCTTTCTGAAAAAAAGTGGTCAAACCCTGTTGCCTTTTCATCCTGTTAGGCTACTGCAAAAAAATAAATAAAACAATGATGTAGTTTGTACTTGACTATGGTTGTAAATTGAGGGCTACAGATAATGGAAGGGATCTGTTTTCACCCAGCATTGTACAGTCTGTTTTCATCCATTGCCGTGGACAATTTGTAATGTACAAATAAAAATTGTCTGAAATGGTATAGGGTTTCCTGCCTGAACAGGAGGTTGGACTAAGACCTTCATGGTCCCTTCCAACTCTGGGCCTACTGCTGGGCTCATTCCTTGGGACTTCTAGTCCATCCTCCTGATCAAGCAGGGGATCCTATACCATTTCAGACAAATGGCTGTCCAGTCATTCCCATACCATGTAAAATTCCGAATCCTCATTCTCATTCAGTATATATGTTAATCTACACATTTCAGCGCATTCTAATATTTTACTGATTATCTGTTCTTCTGTTGGGCCTCCTTTCTCTTTCCATTGTTTCGCATATACTAATCTAGCGGCTGTGATGATATGTATGATTAAGTATTTCTTCTTCTTCCCGTATGCCCTTTTTAGTACTCCCAGGAGATAAATTTCTGGTTCCAGATTGATATTCTCCTCTATTACTTCTTGGATCCATTTTTGTATTATTTTCCAGAATTTCCTCGCTTCCGGACACATCCACCACATATGGTAGAAAGTACCTTGACTATGGCTGTACTTCCAACACATTGGTTTTGCATTCGGGTATATTTCCGCTATCCTAGCTGGCGCTAGATGCCAGCTATACAGCATTTTGTACTGGTTCTCCTTATATGTAACTGCTCTAGTCAGTTTGAGGTTGTTATTCCACATTTCTTCCCAGTCATCTAAATTTATATTGTGGCCAATGTTTTTCCCCCATGCAATCATCTAATCTTTAACTATTTCTCCTTCCCTATCAAATTCGAGCATATACGAGAATAATTTGGTTAATAATTTATTCTCTACTGCCATCCATATTTTATCAAATCCGTTAATCCCCGTTTCTATGCCGCATTCCTCCTTATCCTTTCTATATTGTGATTTAATTTGTAGATAAGACCACCAGTCAATGTGGATCCCTTGCTCCTCCAAGGCCTCATTTGTTTTAAGATTGCCACTATCATCTAATGTGTCTTGGTATTTATACATTTTTTCCATTCCTACCATATTCGGATAAATCATTGCCTCCATTGTGGAGGTCCATTTTGGAATTTTTGTATAGTGTTTATATCTAATTTCTTTCCAGGTCTGCATTAATACACTTCTAATTTTGTGTCTATGAAAGTATATCTCTGCCCCTTTTTCTTTATCCCACAGGTAGGCATGCCAGCCTTTCTGCAGGTCGTATCCTTCCAATGTCAAGAGTCTTTTATTTCCTAATGTAGCCCAGTCTCTTAGCCACACTAGGTTAGTGGCTCTATGGTATATCTCCCACACTGGGAGACCAAATCCGCCTCTATTCCTTTTTTCCTGCAATGTTCGAAGTGCAATCCTTGGCTTTTTTCTTCCCCAGATAAATTTCCTTATGGCCCTGTTCAAATCTAAAAAAAAAATTCTTATCTGTATTAACTGGTGTAGTTTGGAATAAATATACCAATTTAGGTAGGATGTTCATCTTTATGGTGGCTATCCTACCTAACATTGATATTTGCAGCTTCCCCCACCTTTCCAAATCTTGCAGAGTTTTACTTAATAATGGTACATAATTGTCTTCCTTTAAGGTTGAGCACCTGACTGTTATCCAAATCCCTAAGTATTTTATCTTTTTAACTACTTGCATACCCAAAGTTTCTTCTAAGATTCTCTGTCCCAGTCACTTGGTTTCTAGCCTGCTGCTTTAGCTACTACGCCAAATAGGCTCTCCTGACCTATTGACAGTAAAATGCCAAGACAGAAATTACAGTGGCATAATGAACTCTATATAAAGCTTTTGACCTATCATCCCACTCCGCTCCACTCATATTGTGACACCCATTTCCTTTTGTAATGATGAATCACTGCTATTATACATGTTTTCAATATATGGTAATTTACTTACAAACTCATGCTTATATACAGCTGATCTTAAACAATTCCAGCTTGATCTAGTAAAATATATTTCTCCACATCCTAGGTTTTAAATCTGTTGCTTCCGATACAATCCCTTACTATGCAGAGCAAATTGTTACTCTGGCAAAATTGCTGGGAAAACAAAAATTAGAAAATCATTCCATGTAGCAGATTTGGGGGGGTGGGGGGTGGGGGGGAAGTAAGATTGGGAAAAGATACAATCTATTCTTTTGTGGCCCTAAGGAAAATACTTCACTGGAAAGTTCAACTGTATTCTTAGGAATTATTGCTGATCAAGATTCCTATTTTTAAAATATTATTTTAATTTATGTTTTATTTCATTTTTGAATTTAGATTTTAACAATTTCTTTTGTTGTAAAGTCATTTTGTTGTTAGTATGAAGTTCAGGTTCATTCTTATGCAAAATATTCTGCAATATTCTGTGAAGAAGAAAGAATTTGGAGCAGTTAGCTGTGTACATAACATTGAGTCTCATTTAAAATCCAGCTTTAGAACGGCACAAGGTTTTTTATACAATGGCATAAATAGATATAATTAGCCAGCCCCTAATGAAATGCTAGAACTACTCCTTGAGAAAAAAATGGACAAAAAATTTAAAGAAAAGTCTAAGGATATGTTTTTGCTTCTAGCACCATCTATGGTCCATCTGGATTCACAATGTGAATTTCTGAGTTTTAAATTTAAGTTCCTCAAATCAGGAGAAAGCACTTAGCTAACATGGGGATGGTCTCAAATGCTAAGCAGAATAAAAAATATAGCCATTTTGATGTACATACTTTTCAAACTTTTTTTAAAAAGTGTTTTGTCTGAAATCCTGGAATATATGAATATTTAAACATTACTTCAGAATAAAGTGAAAAATCCTGTATTTTAACTTTTCATCAAAGACTTTCCTTTATTGCTCCTTTCTATATTGCAGATATGACTTCTGAGTCTCGATTTTTGTCATAGTATAAAGTTCACTCTGTATGGATCTTTGCCTTTATTCTGCATATGTATTGGGAACTTCACAATATACTTTGCGGGGGTGGGAAATCTTACAATCTATGGTTGCTCTCACATTCAGCCCCACTGCCCTTCAGTTTAAGCTCTGGTGTTTTAAATTACTGTACACAGTTAAGAGATGTAAATGCAAAGATTCAAATGGTCAGTGCATGGTACTAACAGTTATACAAACTTGCCACTTCTCCAGATATTTCCAGCACATATTTTAATAGCATTCAGTTATGGTTTGACAAAACTGCAAGGTCTGGTTTCACACAGCATATTAAACCATACACCATGATTACAAATCATACTTGCCTAAGTTCAAATAACAAAATACATAAAAACAAATGTCCTACTTAATGTAGGGACCTTCATCTTTCATTTTCGAGTTACACTTCTTTTCACAACATACCAAACAGTACAGATGTGATTGGTTTCCATTTAGTCTGTTTTAGGCACTCAGTCATTAAGTGAGTTGACAAATCATGGCTAAGTATGTGTGAACATAGACAAATGATAATACATTTTGGTTAAGTAAACCATAATGGAATGTTTGAACTCAAAGGTGCTTTTTCAAGAGGCAACTGGACTTTCTAGTTTTTCTTTGAAGACCTTTCACTCCTCATTCAAGAAGTTTCTTCAGCTGTGACTGGACGGTGGCGAATGGAAGGATTTATACTCCTTGCAGACAGCTGGTCATTTGCATTCTTTTAGAGAGTCCTTGAAGCATTTGGAGATTTATCTGTGTCCTCGGGGTCATGAGTGGCACAAATGGGTGTGGAGCCCTTTTGCAACTGTTGAAAGGATTTGTGTTGTAGATTGGAGATAGATTATGTCATATTCCTTCCCCTCTATTGACAGAGGGCTGTTCAATTTTGACATAAACAGCCTCTTTAACCCCTCTTTCAAACCAGCGATCCCCTCTGTCCAAAATATGGACTTTGCTGTCTTCAAAAGAGTGACCTGTGTCTTTTAAATGCAGGTGGACTGCTGAATCTAGTCCTGATAGGTTTATTCTCCTATGTATACCATGTCCTGGATGACTAAGAATCTCCAGACATTTGAACCGGATCTTTGTACTTAAATTGTGACATTTTGGGGCTCACTGGGACCCCACTATACCCTTAATTATGATTTGGTTTCCATGCTTCATAATTAGTATCAGCTGAGACCAGGAAAGTACAATACATCTCACTATAAATTCCCTTCCTCCTCAGGGAACTAGAGAAATTAAAACATTCCTGGAGTGAGAGGAATTCCTTTTCCCTCCTTCGTTTTAAACGCAACATATTAATATGTGATTTTTATTCCTTTCTAGCCCTCGCGTTTTATTTTAGCTTGAGTTTCTGTTTGTTTGTGTGACAGGAAAAAAAAGTTAAAACTTATTTCAACTGCCTTGGCTTATCTCCGGGTGATTAATATCATTTACCAGCTTCTCATTGGGTAGGAGGAGGAAGCTCATCCAACTGCGTGCCAGAAGTTTCCGCCCACTAAGACTAGTGGGCGGGGAGAAAGATCAGGAATACCACTAGCGATAACTGCAGCGCAGTTATCCAGGGGGCCAAATTTGGGCAAAGACGGTGCTGTGTTCGGCTATTTGATTGGTTCACTGGAGGAGCACTGACGATAACAGCGTCCACTTAAAGGCATGAGCTCAGCAGAAGGGAAGAATAAAAATTTAGAGGGGCCCTCCAATGGCATTCCTGAGTTTCCTATCCCTGTGGGTCTCCGCCGAGGAAGATGCGGGGGAAGGAAGGATATGGAGGGGGCGGGGAATGCCGTTTCTTATTGGTCGTCTTTTTTTCTGCGGCATCCAATGGTGGGGAGGCCTGAGCGAGGGGTGTGTATGTGTGTGTGGTGTGTGTGTGTAGGGGGGGAGGGGATGATCCCTTGGGAAGTCGCTTCCTTCTCTCCCCCGCCCCCTCCCTTCCTCCAGTCTGTCAGGTGTGGTAACGGTTGTTCTCCTTCCCCCGGCTGCTGTGAGAGACGCTCTCAGCTTCTCTTGGGCATGGAGGGGATTCCACGACGTCTCTCTTTGTCCCCAGGTTTCCCTGAAGGAAGGGAGTGAGAGGCGTTCTTAAAGCTGTGTAGGGAAAGGGATGGAGGTGAGGGGGTGGGGGAACGGGGGTGAGGAAGAATGCTAAACAATAGAATAGCACGCTGAGGTATGAAGCAGAAGCGGAGGGGTCAGGCAAAGGACAAGCAGGAGAAGAGAAGGGGCATGGGGCATCTGGAATCGAAAGGGCAGTGTAATGAGGGGAAAGGGCAAGAGGAAAAAATACCGAATGGGTACAAACTGTGTAGACAATTTAGAAGAGTGGAGGCCAGCAGATATTTAAGATATTGGAAATGTAGCTAAGGAAAATAAATGGGATGTGCAAACATTAGAAAGCAAGGGGAACCACAGGAACTTGAGGAATTGAAAGTCAGAGGTTGTAAAACCTAATAACCAAACATCACTATGAAGCAAGGGTGCAATCATTAATTACACATCAATAATAATCGTGCATTTAACAAAAGGAATCGAGTGATTTTCCAGTCATGTTTTTTCAAATGGCCCAACTGTTCTCAATCTAAATTTTTCCTTTGGTTTGGCTCATTTATATTTACCGTTATGTGTGGGCATTTGAATAAAAATCTAGACTTTATTCATTTTGCTAACTAATCAAACCTTTGAGTTTTAAAACTCAGAAATCTTGGCTCAGAATTCATCCAAGTTGGAGATGCAAATACTGTTGTGCAATTCTTTCCAAATCTTTTTTGTACATAATTCTTATAATGTAAAAAAAAATGGAGAACAATATTTTTATTAGGTTGATTCCCGGAAAGTCAACATATAGAAATGTACTTACACAATTTTTAAAAAATGTAAAGCAAACAATTTAGATGTGAATTAATTGTCTTTCTACTTTCATTGTTTTATACCAGCCTAAAGTAGCTTTCAGAGGTACCAGCCGCTATTTGAATAGTACAGAATCCAGTGGAAGACTGACGGATGTATTCAGTAACGTTATCATGACAGGTTGCAGTTCCTTCTATGATTGCTACAAATTGCAGGTTCAATCAGTTTTTTTAAAGATAGTTTTACTTCAAAAACATTTTAGTGAGTAGCCACATTGAAGCATTGTATGACAGTATATAGTCCTATTATATTGACTTTAAAATAAACTTTGTATTTAAAATGCATTATGAAATAATTCATGAGCGAGTTCAGTATTGGGGTGATAACAGAATAATCTCCAACAGTATGGGCAGCTCATCAATCATATATGGCTCTGACACCCTATTTTTGCAGGTTTTTTATAGCAGAACAATGCCATTTTTTTCAGCAAAGCATAAATATAGATAGTTTTCCGTTTATTTTCAGGAAGAAATAAAAAAGGCAAGATTTTGTTAGGCTTAACATACAAATGTTTTTAAAAATCCTGTCCCAAAACTTTAAGCAGAGGTAACAATTTGGATATTCTACTGTTTCTAAAGATTCATTTCGACATCCTATGATTCAGTGAAAATAGATGTGCAGCCCATGCCCCAAAACAAGTTAATGACATTTTAGTATGGCTTATATTGTTTACTCAGCTATCCTTGCCATGCTTCTGTAAAAAGAATTGTCTATATAGTCTCTTGTAAGATTCAGAAGATACAGGGAAGAATGGGTCAAATGACATATCTTCTTTAATTTGCTTTTTTAATTCTATGTTTTGTTCTTCCGTGTGGTTTTTTTTTTTTTTGCTTCTACAAGAACAAAATGAGAATTCAGTGTAACATACTTGATAAGTTATGAATAAAAACGAGTTTAAAAAAGTCTCCAAATTTTCACTACTTGAACAAGTATGCCAATATATTTGTTTCTCCATTTGAATGGAAAATACCTTTGCATTATTTGTCCCGGGAACTCGGAGTATAGTGTTGGGACTTACAAAGTGATTGCTCATCTAGGTCTTGTTGAGGCCCTGACTAAATTGCTTTCAAACCAGTATGGTATTTATACCAAAATTAATAAACATTTTTAATAGTACTTTATTCTGTCATTTTCATAATTCAGAAATATGCTACTTTCCAATACAATGCTATAATAGCAAAAATGTATTAAGAACATATTATTGTCTGTGGTAGTTTAGCATGATGAAGAGATCACAGGATCCAATGGACCCATGAAAGATGTTACTCCAAACTCAGATGTTTTTGTGTAATCTTGTTGCAGTTTTTAGTTGTATTTAATGTTTCAGGTCTTTGGCCATATAATATAATTAATTTACTGTATCCTTGATTTAGGATCAAAATTTAGCCCAAAATTTCTATTGGTAAGCTAGACAGTTTTTAAGTGAATCCTGCAATTAAGTTACTGTATTTTCCTGCGTATAAGACTACTTTCTAACACACACAAATCTTCTCAAAAGTCGGGGGTCGTCTTATACGCCGGGGCTCATTCTCCTGTAACCAGGCAGACCAGCCCATAAGGCTCTGACGAGCCTTAAATGGCTCTGAGGAGGGTCGTCTTATACGCCCAGTTGTCTTATACGCCGGAAAATATGGTAATAACACAGTTGTTAAGTAAATCTGGCTTTCCCATGGACTTTGCTTGTCAGAAGTTTGCAAACAGTGATCACATCAGGGGTGGGTTTCACTTACCTTTGCTACTGGCTTGCTTGTGTGTGCTTGTTCACTTGTGCGTGCACCACTTCTGTGCATGCACAGAAGCTTCTGCGCATGCTCAGATGGTATTTGATGACGTCCGGGTGGGTGAGTGGAGCCTCCTGCCACTGCTGCTACCGGTTCACTCGAACCGGGGCGAACCAGTAGCAACCCATCACTGGATCACATTATCCTAGGACACTGCAACTATATGAATACATGCAAGTTGCCAGGATCCGAATTTTGATCATGGACAATGAGGATGCTACAACAAATATAAATGTGAAAAATGGTCATAAGTCATTTTTTTCAGTATTGTTGTAACTTTGAACAGTCACTAAATTAATTATGTAAGTTGAGGACAGGTCTAGACAATTTACCACAGCCAACTTGATGTGGGACAGCTCACCATAGCCAACTTGCCTTGGGACAACTTGCCGCGGGACAAGAATTATACTAATATCAAAGAAATGGTGGAATACAATCATGAAAGAAAGGATGCCAATGGAGGGACAAAATAAAATCTGAATGACAAAAAATAAATTTAAAAAATATTTTAAATAATTAAATTGAATTGTTGAATTGACCCTGGTGAGTTGGCTGTGGTGAGTAGGCCCATTCCGGTCAAGCACTAACTAAAGTGATCTATCCGTGAAGGCGTATTGATTGATCAAGAGCAAGGCAACAGTGCCAACTTGCTACTGTGAACCCAGATATTTCTGAACTTCAAATATGAGCATAATTTACAAAGTGTCATGCAAATTAAGACTGCTGAAAATTCTAATTCAGGTACATTTGGAGGACCATTTATCCTACATGTCTATTGATTTCATGTCCAGGTTTGAATTTTCCAAAAGCAACTGACTAGAGATTCATTTAGATGATTTACCAGGGGCAAACAAAATATTCCTTCTAGCTCTCACTACTGACTATGATGATTATGTACACTGAGAGCATGTGCACCAAAGACAAATTCCTTGTGTGCCCAGTCATACTTGGCCAATAAAGAAATTCTATTCTATTCTATTCTATTCTATTCTATTCTATTCTATTCTATTCTATTCTATTCTATTCTATTCTATTCTATTCTATTCTATTCTATTCTATTCTATTCTATTCTATTCTATTCTATTCCATTCCATTCCATTCCATTCCATTCCCATTCCCATTCCCATTCCCATTCCCATTCCCATTCCCATTCCCATTCCCATTCCTATTCTGTTCTATTAATCTTGACTATTAACAACCAGCTCTTCACTTTTAACAATTTTCTCTCTGATATGGTTGGGACCTGGTCCTTTGATTTTCTTGTAGTGCACGTATCGTTGTTTAATTGAATCCACCCATCTTGCTCTTGGTCACCCTCTTCTTTTTTATTCTATTTTTCTCAGTATTCTTCAGAAAGCTAGATCATCATTTAATATAATAATTTGACCCTTATTTATGCCTCAAATGAAAATTTTGGATAGACTTGTTTGACATTTAAATTCAATAGCATCGGTACCCTTACTATCTTGCTTTTTCAAATCCCAGTTTTGACTTCCATAGAATATCACAGGGAAAACAATTGCCAGCACCATTTTTATTTTTATTTTATTTATTTAGAAAATTTATATTGCCGCATATTCGCACATGGTTATTCAAGGTGGCTTACAGGAATATAAAAACATATATAAAAAATACAACTAATAGAAGAAAATAAAATAATATAATAGCCCCCCCAACTGGTGACAACATATCACAGAAACCATTTAATTGGCTCCATCCTGCTCCTGGTTCTCCATCCTGCTGGCAGAACTAGGTCTTCAGTGCTTTCCGGAAGAGTGTTAGAGCAGGACCATTCTAATCTCTGGGGGAATGATGTTCCAGAGAGGGAGCCACTACGGAGAAGGCCCTGCTGGGTCCCACCAGATGTATCTAGGGGATAGGACCCGCAATATTCCTTGCCTCCCTGCTCTAGTAGGTCGGGTAGATGTAACTGGCAAGAGATGGTCCTCAGATAACCTGGTCCCAAGCCACGAAGGGCTTTAAAAATGACAACCAGCATCTTGAATTGCACCCGGAAGCAAATTGGCAAGCAATGCATCTCCTGCTGGATGATATCCCGCTAAGTGTGATACATGTGCACACTTACGTCTGCACAAAACCAAGTGGGTTGCTGCATTTTGCACCAACTGGAGCTTCCGGATGCTCTTCGAGGGCAGCCCCATGTAGAGTGTGTTGCAGTAGTCAAGACGGGAAGTGACTAGGGCATGAGTGATCGTGAGTAGGGATTTTTGTAAGTGTAGACAGAACATGGCATCCAAATAGCTTTTCCAAGACCTTTATTGTTATTCTACCAAGTGCTTGTCTGGGGAATATTTCTTCATTGCTAATTCTATTGATGATTGACTCTAAAAGGCAGAATTTGTTTGTTATTTACTTGCCATTTATCATTGTGTGGGGCTATTCAAGGCAGGTTATTTTTAAAATATATAATCTTAGTCTTGGCAATTATGGTAATTTTTTTATTACCATATTCTTTGACTTTCATGACTAGATGTTGCAGGTCATTTGCATTTTTTAGCTGTCAGAATAGTGTCATCACCATAGCAAATTATTGATGTTTGTTCTTCCAACTTTAAAACCATGCTCGCCTTCAAATTCAGCATTCCTAGGTATATACTCAATTTAGCGGCTAAATATATAAGAGGAGTATATACAGATGTTCTCTACTATCTTGATTTATCGATAATTTGTTATAATGGTCAGGTTAATAAACTTCCAGACAAAGCATAGGGCTGAAACTGTGTTCTGTTTTATTATTTTCTATGGGATACCTTTGTAGAATCTGCTGAGCCTACAGACATAGGTAAAATTCAGTACTGTGCTTGGGAATAGTAGTTTCAGCATGCTACCTTGCCATGGATTTTTTAAAAAAAATTAAAACAAGAGATGTTATAGGTACATACAGAAGTTTGGTGGTTTCAAAAAGAAGCAATAGCACATTGAAGCAAATAAATATAAAATTGGGAGGCCAGGAAGCAGAGATGTTTGTTGATATAAGATATTTTCCTCTTGAAATTGTTGTATACATACTAATATATGTTAACATTTCATTTGCATGACTATCTAATCATTCGTTAATTAAAAACTTCAAAATATTTTACCCTACTCGATAGCAGAGAAATTTCCAGATGGAGTGAAACATTTTGCCTTCAGTTTAAATGATATGAGACTTCAGGGAAAGTACCTGGGAGAAACGATAAGAAAAAAGGCAGTAGGTCTTAACAGTAGGTTAACTTAATAATAGGTTAACAGTAGGTTGACTTAATTTATTATTTACTGTTTATGAAATATATTTACATGTATCTTAATCTGTTCACCGCCCTGAGTCCTTTGGGAGAAGGGCGGTATAGAAATCTAATAAATAATAATAATAATAATAATAATAATAATAATAATAATAATAATAATAATAATAATAATAATAATAATAATAATAATAACAACAGTTAAATATATAATGGGTGATTGGGATGGAAAAACTTCAGGTAGTCTAATGTAATGATTGCCACTGAAGGCAGCAATTGAAGGAATTGTACTTGGTTCTTTACTTGGAAAATACAATAAATCACATAAACCTGGTTAGATTTTCAAAAAGAGTTCTAAAAGTGTTACCTATGAGATAATCACAAAAATAATAGGTAGCCGCATCACACTGTTGTATTACTTCAGAAAATGTTCCTTTTTTACTAGCAGCAGTGCTGTATGTATTATTCCACTGTTTGGTATATTTATTACTCCTATATTAAGATACTTTGGACATCCAATTTACTACTTTTTGCTTGAGGATGGATTTACATTGTGTGATGATACAGAAGTCATTTTTAGTTGTGAGGGAATAAATTATAAAGAATGATTTATATTTTCAGTATATTGACAACTGAAATCCAAATAAACTGCATTTTTAATTTTTTATATGTTCTTGAAGTTGTACTTCACTTTCTCTTTCCTGCTTACATTAGTTAATATACAAGAACAATTCTGAGAATTTTTTCTACCAATCCTTGGATTAATTTGAAAATAAGCTAATTTGATGTTATGTTGTTTGTTAAAAACATGAAATTATAAAATGTAAAATGTTGAGTATTGAAATGTGAATTGTTATATTGTTATGTGAATTGTGAGTTGTTATGGCTTGGTAAGATCATGAAACAATTTTGCCTTGAAATTAGTTAATAAATTGAATTGAGTAACAATGTTTAGCTTCATGCATTTGCATAAATCTAACTTCCTAGTATTAAGCAAACAAGTCTGATGGTTCTTTTCCTCTTTATAAACTGCTTAATCTCAATACTGGAAATTAACTATAACATTTATTTTATAGTAAGTTAAGAAAAGTACTGCTTTGTATATTGCTTTGTATGTTATCTTTTTTCTTCTTTAAAATACAGAATGAAGAGAATGTAGACTTACGGCAAACTTACAGTACTTCACTTTCTACAACCTCTGAATGTTTAAACCACAATGACTCTTCTCTTTTCTACGTCCCATGGTCCACTTATGCAGATGATAATAAACAACCTCCAAATTCTCAAATTAATGTAAAGAGCAGGTATATGATTTTAGAATTAAATTAACTTTGAAATTTGTTTTGCTTTCTGGCATAAGACATAATATGTTGGGAATTTTCTAAGTTGTTTCTAATGTGCAGCAATCTTTCTGCACAGAATATTTTTATTTTTGCCCCTAATTTATAGCATATGTTTAACTTTTATAGAATGAATAAAATTTCAAATACTGTCCTGGTACTAACTCTGGATTTTGTTTTTTTTTAAAGAATGATGAGGGAAAAAAAACCTGACAAAAGAGAAACTAAAAGGCTCCGAATAATGTTATGTCATCCTATCCCATTCTGTAAACATATTTGCCTTTCATCTACCCATTTTTAAAACAGAAATACAGTGATAGTAGACGTAAAAATCAAAGCCTTCAAATGTCTCTCTTCTTCTAATAGCAAGATAATATTTTAAGAATTACAATTGTATATTTCACCATATCCCCTTATGTTGTACTGCATTCTACCCTGACTGATCATTTTATTAGTCTAAATGACAGAAAGTCTGACAAGTCATGAAGAGAAAAAGAATCTCTTGCATTTTCTATCTTTACAAAAGAAGTTGGTGTGAATCTTTAGGGAATGATGGCAACAAATTTTTAAAGGAATGATTTTGATGGTCTGAGTTTTATAAAATTATATAACATTTTATAATTGTAAAATTATAAAATCATCTGAGCCTGAATTTTGGAATTTTTCTTGGGAAAATTCTGGCATTACTAACTGTATTTATAAAAAAAGTATGGGTTGGATCTTAGAATATTGGAGGTTTTTTTAATTTAACTCAGACACTTGTTTTTGCTTTTGAAAATTATATCAGTTTTATATTTTTAATGTGGATGTATTTGCTCTGAATAAGTATTAACATAAGTACAGCAATAAAACATGGCGATACAGTATTCTGTAATTTCACAAGTTGCACTGCTGAACAGCTGTCATCTTAGCAGAGTACCAAAAAATAAATATATTTCATCAGTGTAAATTTACATATTATCAGATGACTGCAAGGCTGACAAATTGTTAAATCATTTGAGATTTCCTCCAGCAATAGCAGTTTGGATATATATGAATTATAGAAGTTCTTAATTGTATGGTATTAAAATGTGAATTGATGTAAAATATGTATGATTCAGATCATGATTTGATTGGGAAATACATTTTTATCAGCTGCTGTCTGGTAGGAAGCTAGCAGAGTTTCCTACCAGACAGAGAAATACAGAGAAAATTTAGTTATGCTATGTAAGTAGGAACTTGGTGAAATAGGTTTTAGTTCTGGATAATTCATTATATCATAAGTACAAACTATACAATTAAAAAGACCAAACATAATAAAATTTGGATGATAAGCAACAATTCACTATACTTTATTTGTCCTCAGGATTCAGACAGAAAGAAATGACTATGGCAGTGAAACAGATCTATATGGACTTGTGTCTAACATCTTGGAAGAACAAGATAAATCACAGCCCTATTTTACTGAAGGGTTAGTACTGTATTTAGAATAGAACAACATTTTCTCATGTTCAGTGTTATAAGCAGCATATAGCCACTTTTAACCTACTTACAATAGTAAAAGGTTGCAATTTCCGTC
The DNA here is from genome assembly GCA_038048745.1 of Coluber constrictor foxii. Lineage (NCBI taxonomy): Eukaryota > Metazoa > Chordata > Lepidosauria > Squamata > Colubridae > Coluber > Coluber constrictor. The sequence continues at coordinate 83,396,479 of CM075961.1, forward strand.
CCTATTTTAGCAATGCCTTGATGCATACTTATTTTAAAATTAAAATTTCTAAGTATTTTTTCAGCTATTTCAGCTATTTAGTAAGTGTTTTAAACCAGTAAAGCTGGCTGAGGAATTCTGGGAGTTGAAGACCACAAGTCTGAAAGTTGCCAAGGTTGTAGACCTCTGTCTTAAACAGTATATTGGTTCTATTTCAAAATACTATCTTCTTGAATTTATTCATTAAATAATATATATGTCAGTTACTTGCAACGTCCTCATATTATCAGCATACTACCTTTTAAATATTTATTTTTACTTTAATATATATGTTGTTCTAAAACTATAATTGTAATAGCTTTTAATAGCTCTCTGGGTAAATTAATTATAGGACACATCAAAACTAAAAGCATAAAGTATAAAACATAGTAAGGAATTGCCAAATCTATTTATGTTTCATTCTTCTAGAGCATGTGCCTCCAGTTTAAAATCTGTATGGCCTGTGAGCACTACTCGATTTACAGATCATCCTGATTTGTTGTCTGAAACAAAAAGAGCAATAGATGGAGTCATTCCTCAACAGGCTTTTTATGGCGGAGAATCTTTACCAGTTTCTGAAAAACAGTATCTGCACACTGGTAATGTAACTTTGCAGCAGAAGGTGGATGACCTTTACCATGAGCTTACTAATATAGATCTTGATGAGCAATGGCTGTTTCCTTCCAGGAATGATAATCTCAGCTGTTACAATGTTCAGTCCAATGAGAATGCAAAGGCATCACAATTTCAAGACTATTCATATGCGAAAACATGTTTTACCCCACAAACCAATCTTTTAGAAGCAATAAAAGAATCAGGAGCAGATACCTACACTTATGGAAGAGAAAAAACAGGTCCTAAGGGACATGATTCACAACATCAAAAAAAAGCTGAAATGTTTCTTTCACAATTCAATAGGTATGGTGAAAGTGCTGATTATTATAGATACCTGGATTATTCTCACCTTAATAAAGTAAAGCAAAATAAAAACATAAATTATGGTGTTCAAGAGAGTAAAAAATTACCAAGTGGAGCACCTGAGTTACCAATGTTAGATACAGATAATTATAGTAAAATTTTTCAAAACAAACAAGTCCCAAAGAAAATGGAAGATGTATCTTCAGAAGAGCAGAGTTTTACATTTCAAAAGAGTACAGGACTCATATCAGAAAAACAGTTTGTGAATGAAAATTCATTTACCCCCGACTTTGGTTTAAAGTCGGATTTTACCTTGAAGTCTCATATAGCTGTTCCAGGAAGTGGTGATTTTGCAAATGTCACAGAAAATTCAGATTATTTCAAATCACTGAATATTTTAGCAACAAACCCAGTAACTACTTCACCAAACCCAAATCTGAGGCCAACATGGATAAATATACAAGCTAAAAACAGTTCTGTCCCTATTCGGAATCAAAGTACCTTGATAAAATTGAGTAATTTATCTACAGGTTCAAAAGGTTCCAATCATTCTTATGATTTTTCTCAGCTATCATCAGCCAATGTAACTTTAAATAATAATTTGTTGCTTCAGAAATATCGCCAAGAAGCACCTACAGTATTTTCCAGTTTTGATTTCAAAGATGGTGGTGCTGCAGACAGAGTTTCTTCTTCCAGTCATACAGAAGGATTAAGTAAAGTAGAAGATAGCCTTTTTGAGTCCATTATTGACAAAAAAATTAAGCCACCAAACGGTTTTTGTGATAACTATTCACAGCAATATGGGATCATTGAAAATGTGAACAAGCACAATTTTCAAGTTAAACCACAGATTGGACATTATGAAGTTGAGGAAGGCCAAAAACATTTAGATGGATTGTCTCAAAATTCTTACCAAGATATATTGGAGTCTCAAGGCCATTTAAATAGTCATAGACAAGGAGGTGGAGATAGTAATATTGTCAGTAACCGTGTAAATCGCAACCAGGTTTCTTGTTTCTCAAATAATTTTATGATGGGTGATTTGAGGCATAGCCCAAATGCCCAACAGCTAAGTTCAAATAGATTTCCTTTGAAATCCAACCATGCTTTTGGACCATCGGTTATTCCTTTGATGGATTCCTATGATTTGTTTTCCTATGAGGACTTAAGCCATTTGTACCCATATTTTAATGATATGATGTATGGAGACAGTTCTTTCACCGGCTTCGTGCCAACATTTGGATTTCAAAGACCAGTGAAAACTCGAAGTGGATCAGCCAGTGAGCTTCATATTAGATTGGAAGAATGTTATGAACAGTGGAGAGCTCTAGAAAAAGAAAGGAAAAAGGTAAGAAACCTATGCAGAGTAGAATAGTAATTACAAATAATATATGTCTTATTTTTAAATTTCTTCTTAAATTACTTCTGCTAATAGAAGTTCCGAATATCCATATTCTACTGTACTAAATAAAACAGAACCTAAGGTATAAAACAATGGAAAAAATAATTGTTAATAGGTACAGTAATAGAAGACAAGGAACGGCAGTCATGTATAAGTTTTCTCTAGTATTAATCCAAATGAATTCAGTGGGCTTATTTTTGGGTAGTCACATCTGAGATTTCTCAACAGTGGTACTCTAAAATTTACTTCTTTTCCTCATAAAATAGTAGTAGTAGTAGTAGTACTATAGTACTACTACTACTATAGTAGTAGTAATACTAAAGAAGTAGTAGCTTCTTTCTTTTGTATGGAAGAATAAAGTATTACACTTGAGAACACAGATACTTCCTTCATCTAAAAATTGAATGCAGGTAATTCTTGACTTATGATCTTAATTGAGCCCACAATTTCTGTTGCTAAATGAGACATTTATTAAGTGAATTTTGCCCTATTTTAAAACTTTCTTGCCACAGCTATTAAATGAATCACTGCAGTTGTTAAGTTAGTAATACAATAGTTAAGTGAATCTGGCTTCTCCATTGACCTTGCATGTCAGAAGGTTGCAAAAGGTGATCACATGACTGTGGGGCAGTGCAATTGTCATAACAGCGAGTCAGTTGCCAAGCATCTGAATTTTAATCACACAACCATGGGGTTGCTGCAGCGGTCATAAGTGTCAAAAACTGTTATAAGTCACTTTTTTCAGTGCCATTGTAACTATGAATGGTCACTAAAAGAACTGTTGTAAGTTGAGGAATACCTGTAGTCAGGCCATCACTAAAAGAATCCCATAGAGAGAAACAAAAATTCAATACAGATAGTTTTTGACTTATGACAATTAACCCTAAAATTTCTATTGCTAAGTGAAGCAGTTGTTAAGTGAATTTTGCCCCATTTTATTACCTTTCTTGCTATAGTTGTTAAGTGAATCACTGCAGTTGTTAAATTAATTAGATTGTTAAGTGAATCTGGCTTCCCCATTGACTTTGCTTGTTAGAAAGTCGCAAAAGGTGATGGTCTTGGGATACTGCATCTGTCATAAATATATGCAAGTTGCCAAGCATCCAAAATCATGGGATTATAGGGTTGCTGCAATGGTCATAAGTGTGAAAAATGGTCTTAAGTCACTTTTTTCAGTGCTGCTATATCTTTGAATGGTCACTAAAAAAATTGTTTTCCATTGAGGACTACCTATAGATGACAAATATATACTATCAATTTACCCTTCTTCTACAGATAGTCTTTGACTTACAATAATTCACAATGGCATGCTGCAAATTACAATGGCATTTGTTCGCTATGTGGTGATTTTGCTGAAAACCAAAAGTATATGCTGACAAAAACATTAATCACAATTGTGTCAGTGGGATGCTGCAAATAGTGGTAAATGTGGGCCAGTTGCCGAGTACCTGAAATGTGATCACATAATTGGGAGGAGAACAGCTGTTGGAACTTCGGAACCAGATTGTCAAAGTTCTGTCCGATGCCCTAATTAAATCATGAGCCTCAAGCCAAGCTTAAGAAGAATTCCAGTTATTTATTAGGAACTTCCTGTTGGCATGATCCAAGTGAAGCCAACTCTGACCTCACTTAATTTGCACCTTAGCTCTGACCTTGTTTCCCCCTCCCCACAAGGTGTGTCATCAGTTACATTTCCCAATGAAGCGATTTTGCAGGTTGTAGAACTCCCTCCCTCCGGCCACTGTGGGTCCTCCTGGATATGACCTTGACGTTGCCATTGAAATGTGCTTTATTTTGACTGAAATGCAAGTTCCTCGATGCAGCTGTGAGGCTTGGTTTTCCCATCTTCCTGCCTATGGCAACTTGAGACCAGGTCAGGAATGCTTTGCAAGTTGACATAGATCATAAGTAACTTTTGGGAAGTTGATGTAACTCTGAATAATTTCTAAGTAACAGGTCATGAAGACTACCTGTACAATGGTTGCAGTATCCTGCGGTCATGTTGTAATGATTGACGACCTTCCCAGCCAACATCCAATAAGTAAAATTAATGGGTGAAACCAGATTTGTATAATTACCGTATGATTCATGTAATGGACTTGATTTGCTTAACGATCACAGTGATTTTATTAACAATCACGGTAAAAACTGTCGTAAAATTGGGTCCAGTTACATGATGATTGAATTGCTTAATGACTGTATTGCCTAATGGCTGAAATTCTGGTCCCAATTGTCATAAGTCAAAGACTGTCTGTATATTGTATTACATAAGTGCACCTAGCAGATGCTTCTATAACTATTCTTTTCAAATATACTAATTCCAAGAAAATCCATAAAATAGCAGTCTTGGCTTCATTAACATCCTCTTCTAAATTGCTTTCTTGTGGATTGGCCACAAATTATGAAGATCAAGATAGAACTAAGTCCATAATATGCTTATTTCTGTTGCAGCTTATGTCATCATAGATGCTCACGTTGGCCTTGGTACCTGATATGAGGATATATATCTATGTTATGTAATGTGGACTCCAATCCTTCTCTTTTAAGAAACTGAATAATTTGCCAGTTGAATTTTAAGATACTCAATATTTCCAGAGCCTCTGATATTTGTTACCCTCCAAAGGGAGGAGTCCGTTCTGGATGTAAAATACACGAATGAGTTTACTATTGCAGCTTCAGGTCATAAACCCTCCAATTAAATAAGGACTTCAGTTGGGGACTTCATGTCTTCCTTTGATCTGTCAGAGATTTAAGATACTTTTCCATAGTAAAAGTATGGAAAAGGCACAAACATTTCTCTGATTTTCATATCAAAATCATTTTGAGTTCAAAGATTTATTTTTTTATTTGCCCTGGGCCCTAAGATGTTTTTTATATTTTATTTATGTATCTGTTTGTTTAAACAATTTGTATATCTGTCCATCTCCAACAATGTGTGTCATACAGAGTTTTAAAAAATCACAAAAGTGCAAACTCATAATGTCCCAATTAAACAATAATCCCCCCCCCAAAAACCACATCACCAACACCAGTGTTGCTCATTTAGCTATCTTGTTCCAAAGCCTGGAAAAAGAGCTAGGTCTTCAGATCTTTACAAAACCTTAATAGGATCTGGGCCATATGGATCTCTTGGGGGAGATCCCAGATTGAGATCTGTATAACTCATAGTAACTAAGTCTCTAAAAGTCTCTACTCATACCTGGAGAATCCATTAATCATCCTTGAAGCCTGCTTGAACTAAAGTTAAATATTTCAATGTATGCTGTATATGGTCTCTATTATTTCTATCATAAAAATACATTAATATTTAGAAGACATTAGTTTTTTTTTAAATCTCTAGAGAGAATATTGACAAGATGTCAGATCCATACCATCCACAAATTCTTCTTGAATGGAACTTTGTTTCTTATCCTCTTGTGATACACAGACTGTATTTTGATCAGGGATTTTACAGATTATTTTAAACTACCTAGAGTATCTTAAGGGCAAGATAGGCGGCAAATAAATTTAACAAACAAATATTATTCTCAAGACCTCTCATTTAACCTCTGATACTTTCCAGGCACCTATCTTCAATACAAGTAACAACCATTAATTTGACTGAAAGACTCCAAGCTGATCATCCTTGATCCTTTCTGTTTCTAAATTCTTATACATTTTAATAACATCGTTCCATGTTAATATAATTTTATACAGCTATATTATTCTCCCATCTTCCTGTCCAAATAATTTTTATTGCACAGATTTTACTACAAATTCGATGTTTGCAAGGCATTAAAATAATATTAACTATATATTTTATTTTGTCTTACTGATTCCATTTTTGTGCCATTTAAACCCAGTTCTCTGGGTAAGAAAGCTGCTAACTCTTTTCTGGCTAATTAGTTTAAAGATAATTTAAACAAAATTGCAAGTCTTATGATAGCAATTTTTAAAAAATTTTTCCTTGTTTGTGCACTGTTCCCAAGACTATCACCTTAAGCATATTTTCTTCTTATGTCTCCTTATTGGAAATATGCATGGCAACTTTCTGAATATATTTTCATTAAATATTATAAGTTACTATTTTATAGTATTTAAGAAGCATCTTTTAGTAGATGGCAGTTTGCTATAGATCCATTCTTATTCACATCTCAGTCTGTGATGTCACATTTATTCTGAAGGTTCTTTCTGATTTGATATAAAGGAGCTATCTAAGGTTAACCACAGTTTCAGCTTTAACTAAATTTATCATCTACTAATGATAATAACTTTTTCTCTTCCTAATGCTATCCTTATATAAATTCCTAATTTAAGTATGGCTGTAGAAAATTAGAAGATATAGCAACAACTATAGCACTTAGACTTATATACCACTCCAAAGTGCTTTACAACACTCTCTGATTTACAATGTCAGCATATTGTCCCAAAAATCTGGGTTATCCCAACAGTCTGGGTTATTATTTTACCAATCTCAGAAGGATGGAAGGCTGAGTGAACCTATGTGATTATATAATTGCAAGTTACATAATTTTATTCTTTGGTTTCTTCCATACTAGAAAGAAATTTTACGTCAGTGTCTAATATCTTGTTTTCTTCAATATCAAAATTTCTGAGTTTTCTAGTATTGACTATTCTAGTGAATAGTTGGAATCCAGCAACTATTCTTGGAGCTGATAATCATTACTTGCAGTGTAGTGTAGAAAATACTTCTTATCATAACCAGTTTTAATGTAACATTATTTATTTGCTTTTCAGACTGAATCTGCCCTTGCCAAGAATTACCCTGGGAAGAAGGTATCTAGCACTAATAACACTCCTATACCAAGACTGACATCAAATCCATCCAGAGTTGACCGTTTAATTGTGGATCAGTTAAGAGAGCAAGCCAGAGTGAGTTATTTAAATTTCAAATGTCATATTTTATCAGCTTTGTTACTTTTCCTAAATGGGCACAAACTTCCTGCCAAAAAGAAAGACTGACCATTACATGCAGTGAAATGTCACTCCTAATAGACATGGCTGCACAAAATAATTTTATAGAATTTTATAGAATTCATTTGAAGTTCAGCACAGTTTGTTCGATCTTCAGTCCTGTCAGTGTTAAGAAAGAAGGACTGGATGCAGTTTCTCTCAACTTTCCTTGCTACAAGCTGGCATTCCTGCTCCCTCTTACTGGTTTTCCTCCTGCTTGTGTTCTTGGGTTAATGATGAAAATAGAAGCAGGCGTGTGTTGGGAAAGGAAGCATCACCATGTAAAAAAGGTGTAATGTCTTCAAAAACTATGAAAAAGTACCTGCTTGCATATTTTAATTCAACAAATATCTTCATATTCTGAATCTGAAGTTTATTAAGATTAGAACATTTCAAGGAAATAAATAAGTGAAACAAGTTACACTATGTTTCTTATAATCTAAAATATGATTTGTCTTGGTGGAGGACATAGAATAAAAAAATACTTTTAGAACATTCATGAGAGAATCTAAAAACCTGACAGCCATAAGTAGAAACAATAGTAATAAATCCATTAAGCAAAACCCACAGAAATACTATAAAAATAGACAATAAAAAAAGCAAAAAATAGCAACATCAAATTAGGCAAAGCCTTCTGAATCAGTTTGGTTTTCACTGTTTTTGTTTTAAAAAATCAAAGAAGTTGTTAGATAGCTAACAACGTCGTGAAAGCTGTTCCATAATTTTTGTGCTGCCGTAGATAAGTGGCATCTTGCTTCAGTCTATTCCTCCCCAAGCCTCCCAGAAATGAACAATTAGGAACAATTATTCCTAATAGTTTTAACTGGTTGGGCCAATACTGGCTGGAATAAGTAGTCCTGCAGATATAAATAACTTTATCATGATCTAATTATTGTACTGTATTTTCCTGCGTATAAGACTACTTTCTAACACACAAAAATCTTCTCAAAAGTCAGGGGTCGTCTTATACGCTGGGTCTCATTCTCCTGTAACTAGGCAGACCAGACCATAAGGCTCTGACGAGCCTTAAATGGCTCTGGGGAGGGTCGTCTTATACGCCCAGTCGTCTTATACGCCGGAAAATACGGTAGTTATCAGGAAAAAAAGCCCCCTGAAATATTTTTCTATCAATATAATTTTCAAAAACACAAAGTGTTTTGAAAGACTTCAGTTTAGAAACTTGTGAAATGGCATGGGGTACTTCGGCAAATACAAATAGGACAATTTATTTATTTATTTATTTATTAGTTTGATTTATATGCCGCCCTTCTCCGGAGACTCAGGGCGGCTTACAATGCATTAAGCAATAGCCTTCATACTTTTGTATATACCTGTATATATACACACCCTAAGCGGTGTTCTTTTTTATACAAAGTCAGCTTATTGCCCCCACAAACCAGGTCCTCAATTGCCTTGGATCCACAGAAATATAGTTCTTTGAAAGATTTAAAAAGCAATTTCATATTGTAGTTTTATAGTGAGGCCTTCAATATAATTTTTCTTTTCAATACTTTTGAGAAAGGGCTAAATTTCTCTTGACAGAAGTCAATTAGGATGGATTTTTAAACTGCTGTTAATATTCATAGGTTGTGACTCTGCTGGGAAAGATGGAACGTCTTCGAAGTTCTCCCCTTCATGCCAATATCTGTACTGCTCTTGATAAGCACTTGGAAGCAATACATGTTGTACAATCTCGCAGAAAGGATGAAATTGTCAATGCTTCACATCGGCAAAGACAAGGAGGCCCACGGTGTCAAGATGACAGAGGTAATACAGAATAACAAGAGTTGGAAGGGACCTTTGAGGCCTTCTAGTTCAACCCCCTGCTCAAACAGGCGGCCCTAGACCACTTTGGAGAAGTGGCTGTCCAGTCCCTTCTTAAAAACTTTCAGGGATGGAACCCTACAACTTCTGAAGGCAAGCCATTCCACTGGATAATTGTTCTAACTGTCAGGAAATTTCTCATTATTTTCTGGATTGAATCTCTCTTTGACAAGTTTTAGTCTGTTACTTGTTGTCTTGCCCTCAAGTGCTTTGAAGAATAGGATGTCCCCTTCTTTGTGACAGCCCCTCAAATATTGGAAGACTATTATGATATCAACCTATCCTTCTGTTCATTGAAATAGACATACTGAGTTCCCTCAACTGTACATCATATGTTTTAGCTTTCAGATCCCTAATCGTCTTTGTTGTTCTTCTCTATAACTTTTTTACAGCCTCAATATCTTTTTTTGTATTGTGGTAACTAGAACTGGCCACGATATTCCAGCTGTGATCTTACTAAAGCAGTATATAGCGGTATTAATACTTCATGTGATCTTGATACTATTCCTTTGTTGATTGGTTTTTTTCGCAGCAACAGCACATTGCTAGCTCATACCTAAATGGTTGTCCACTAGGACTCCTAGATACCTCTCAAAATGACTGTTGTTGAGTATGGTACCACCTATTCGTACGTGTATTTGGGTTTTCTTGCTTAAGTCTGAAACCTTAGTTTTTTCATCACCAAATTGAATTTTGCTGGATAGGACCCAGTGTTCAAGATCTTCCTGGATCTTGAGCTTATCTTCTAAAGTGTTGTCTATAAATTTTATGAGTTTTATTCCTTCATCTAAATTATCTATGAAGATATTGAAGAGTACTAGACCTAGGATAGAATCCTGGGGTACCGCTGCATATTTCCCTCTATGTAGCTCTAGTTCCATTAAGCGCTACATGTTGAGTAGTTTGTCAACCAGTTACATATCCATCTGGTAGCGATGCTGTCCATCCCACCTTTTTCTATCTTACCAAGATGTAGGTTGTAATCTACTTTGGCAAATACCTTACTGAAGTCCAAGTATACTATGTCCACAGCATTTCACTGGTCTACTAATTTAGTTACTTTGTCTAAGAATGCAATAAAATTTGGGCATGATCTGTTTTTGACCAAGCCATATGGCTTCTAGTAATAGTTTTGCTAGCTTCTAGGTGTTCACAGATCTGTTGTTGATCTTTTCCAGGATCTTCCCAGGTATTGATATCAGGCTCATAGGCCTGTAGTTGCCTCTATTTGTTTTTTCTCTCCTTTTCTAAAGATGGGAACCATGTCAGCCCTCTGATAGTTCGCCAGTGCTCCAGGTATTTTAAAAGATAAGGTTCAGTGGTTCCACGATTATGTCTGCCACCAACTTCAGAATTCTGGGATGCAATCCATCTGGTCCTGGTGATTTAATTTCATCTAGGGTGGGCAAGAGTTATCTTATCATTTTCTTGTCTATTTTGACTTTCATTCCTAGTCTGTATCTATAGAGATTTTCAGTCATCCAACTTCAGAGCTGAAGAAGCTTCTTGGATGAGAAACTAAACGTCTTCAAAGAAAAACAAAAAAGTCCAATTGCCTCTTGAAAAAGCAACTTCGGAATTCTTAGTCTGTCTTCTATGGTTCTGCTTTTGGTAGAATAGACTATTTTTTGTTTTGTGTGCAGACAGATGCAAAGAATGAATTAAGCGGTTACATTTTCTCTCTGCTGTGATCATTTTCTCCTTATCCCACTGGGGGACTGATTGTTTCCTTGACTTTTTTCTTACTTTTTGCGTGTTGATTTTTTTTTTTTGACATTTGTTGCAAATTTTAGCTCATTCTGACCCTTAGCTTTTCTGACTTTACCTTTGCAGGTTCAGATTATATCTTGGTATTCTATTTTAGTTATGGGTCTCTCTTTCCATTTTTTTTATACTTGTCCTTTTTGTCTTTTAGTTTAACAGAGAGTTCTTTATGCAACTATGCTGGTTTTTTCTTTGATCTCTTATTTTTCTTTTTCAGTGGTCTTATGCTGGACTGGATTTTTATAATCTCATTTTTCTGAGTTTCTTGAGTTGTTTTCTGCTTTAAGACTTTTATCTGCGGAATCCTTCCCAAATTCGAAGTTTGTTGAAATCAACTCTGTTAAAGTCTAAGACATTGCTTTGATTTGTTCTATTTCTTATGTCTGTATTATACTGAATTTTAAAATGACATGATCACTCTCCTCCAAAGTTCCTGTGGCCTGAACCTCTTCTATCATTTCAATTCTTTTAATAAGAATTAAGTCCAGTATAGCTGACCTCTTGTTCCTTACTCTAAATTTTGGGAGACAAAGTTGCCTACTAGGTTGTCTGGAATCTGTTTGATCTCTCACTAGGGACAGTGTTTGCCTTCCAATTGATATTAGAATATCATATGCAGACTTGTGTGGGAGCCCGTCTTCAGGGAACTTCTCTATAGCCTGCATAATTATTAAACTGAGAAATGAGTGTGTGCAGTACTGGATTGAAAGCAGGCAAGAGTACTTCATATCTGGCATGGGCATGCTCTCTGTACCTTTTGATGCCAACAGATATAAAGAGACTGTATCAGAGCACTCTTGTCCATTTCAGATTAGTTACTACACACTTTAGTTAGAAATATACTCCATTAAAAAATGGGAAAACTATATAGATAATTTTTGCTGTTGTTTATTACAATAATTTAAACCCTAGCAATATCAGAGTTTCTTAAATGGGAATTCCTTTCATGTTCCTTTTGGATAGGAATAGGTAATATTTACCAGATCTGTGTGATTCAGATTTATTTTTCTCCCACAGTAGTATAAAAATAATGCAGTATTGCTGAAATCAATAGCAGATGTTGTGTGTGTTTGTGTCTTAATAATGATTTTGAGCAGTTGATAAGAATTTATGTTCAATATTTTCTTATTTTGTAGATGTTTTTGCTCTAGCATTGGCTATTAAAGAGATGTGCATAGCAACACGTAAAGCTCGTACTACACTGTGGTGTGCTCTTCAGATGACATTGCCTAAAGCAACCTATACAACTGTACCAGCTGAAATGGAAAAGGTTTTACAAGAGCTAGTAACATCTCAAGATAAATTATATGATCAGATGAATAGTGGCAATCCTATGATTCAAAGGGGAGATACAAAAAAACATTGAAGAGCAAAGGCAAAACACAAATATATACACACACACATAGCAGTACACTAAAAATGATAAATATATGTTTAAACATTCTGTCCAAATTAAAAGTAAATACAAGAAAGTAAAGTTGGCTTATGTGAATCCAGCAGCTAAGTGGTAAGTATTAGTTAACATAAGCCAAGATGTCTATGTTAACTGTTGGAATCAGTATATTAATGAGGCTGAATTTCTGTATTAGGTTCAATAAATCAGTACCTTTTAAACTTCTAAATCCATTCTACAGTGTAAGTATACACAATGAGAGTTTGGTTGTATAATAAAAATTCTTTTAGATTACATTATTACTTTCAAATAATGAACTGAGTTGCTGTCACATATTATCGTGTGCACAGTCTAGTAAAACAAGCTTTGATTGTGAAAAGAAAAAAAGATTTCATTTAGACAATGAGTACCTGGAAACTTAAAGAAAGCAAAACTAAACACACCCAGTATGAAAATTTTAAAAATGAAAATATTTAAAGGAAGACATATTTATAAATTTGAAATCTTATTCTAAGTGTAAGTACAAAATTAACCTGATTTTCTCAAATTAGTGATGCTATCATAAAGTTATTATCCAACCATGCATGTTAGGGAACATAAGAAGCTCTGAAATCATTTGTACCTATTATTTTAAATAATATCAATAAAACATTGCCTGTTTCAAAGTATTTAAATGTAAACAAAAATTACATTTATGTAATCTGTGTCCTTACAGTTGTGCTGCAACTAAAATAATGAGTATTTTTAATACCCTTGGTTTACTTTAAGAAGGGTATCAAGAAGTTCTGAAATGCACTTTCTTTACGGTTACACTTTAGCCAGTTTGGTTTGAAATTGTTTAATATATATTTTGTTTCCTTGGTTTGCTTATGCATACTTTAGCACTGTTGAATGATTGCTTTTGTCTTAATATCTTTTAATATCTTTTTATTGAATGTGAGTAACTTATTAAATTAGCATGTTATTATGTGGCTCAGGAGATCTTGGGTTTTAACAATATAGCATGAACATAAACTGTATAATGTCTGGATAAAATTTATTAATCGGCCCTTTGCTAGGTACACAGATGTTTTAAATATTTGTGTTCTTCCAGCGTTTAGAAATCCTGGTGTGCTAAAAAGTTTAATCAAACCACATAAATTGTCTTTAGATGATGAGAGGAATTATTGAGATTGCAAGAGAAAATGTAGGGAACAATTTTGATCATTGATATGACATTCCATGCTGCCAAAATAAACTGCAGATGGCAGCAAATTCATACCACTATGCTATAGTAGCCACTCAAAAGATGGGTTGAGTTTTGACATTGAAATGTTTCATGTTATGAAAACAAATATTGTACTGACTTTAGTCTCTCAATTAATAAACTGGATTTTGTTGCAGTAAATTGTGTTTTTCCTATGTCTATGCCTTGACTTTCAGAGACAAGATATTGGCAAATAGGACTTTACAAATTAAAAACTTCAGGCTCCCTTGTTTCACTTTTCTAGCATTTTTACAAGCTTTTAGCTGTATTTCCTAATAGGATCTGAGAACTAGGGATGCACACCTATTCAATTTATGTGGGAGAAGTGTTTTGGACCCAGCATAATGTGCTCGCTGTATCTATTATTGGTTCCTTTGACAAACTATGAATGTCCTGGAACTGCAAGCCCAGGAAAAGGAATGACAAGTATCTTGAGCACATAAATATCGGATCCAATGCACTTTTCCCAATTTGCACATTTGTATGGAGCACTATAGAATTATAGTTGTTCAGTTAACATGACAAAATTTGATCTGGCCAATATTTGGAAATATACAAAATGTTAATTTCCAGTTCTTATTGCATAGGTCAATACAGCATTTAAAGGAGATTACTTCATATTTAATGAATTAAGTAGGATTTGTTTTTGTTTATTTAGAGATTATTTCCTATTTAATGAATTGAATAAGGTTTTTTGGTTTATTTATATTCCAAATTTATTATTTATTATTTCTATAAAGAACTCAAGGTGGTGAACATACTCAATACCCAATTCCCCCTCCTATTTTTCCCATAGCAAAAACTCTTGTGAAGTGAATTGGGCTGAGAAAGAATGATTGGCTAACATTAACAATATTCTTAGATGCTGTGATCATTTCAGTCATCTCTGTAATGGAACTACTGTTGTTCTTGTTTGATGTTGCCTGGAAATAAACAAATGGTTGAATCTTTCCAATATAATACATATAGAACTAATCCTCGCTACATACACTTCAGCACAGTTCCCATCTTTATCTTCAGTCCCTTGACCACTGCAGACAGAATAACTCTTTCTTACTTGAAAGTCTGTGCTGATCAACTGGCCCCCATCTTCACCTGCATCTTTAATAAATCATTAGAGATGTATTACATTCCTTCTTGCTTCAAACGCTCTACTATCTGGGGCCCAAGAAACCATCAAGGAACTGAGTGACTACAGACTGGTTCTCTGACATCTTATTTAGGAAAACCTTTGAAAGATTAGTACTGATCCACCTGAAAATCATCACAAACCTGCGGCTAGACTTCCTTGGAGTTTGCCTACTGAGCAAATAAATCGGCAGATGATGCTGTTAATATGGCACTGCACAAGGGCCTTTTTGTAGACTTCAGCTCGGCATTCAATATCATCACCACCCCAGAAATTCATTCTAAACTGACTCACCTAACTACACCTGTCCACTTATATACCATTTCCCCCAAAATAAGACATCCCCTGATAATAAGCCCAATCGGGCTTTTGAGTGCATAGCAATAAGGCGAAGCGCTTATTTCAGGGTTCAAAAAAGTATAAGACAGGGTCTTATTTTCGGGAAAACACGGTAAATGAATTATAAGCTTTCCAACAGATAGAAAACAGGTGAAGCCAATAAAATCACATTTAATACCTGTTCAGTTAGCGCAGGTGGTGCTCCCCAGGGCTTTGTGCTCTCTCCATACCAATGACTATGATAAATTCCTTGTGTGTCAATCACACTTGGCTAATAAAGTATCACTCTATTCTTCCATTTCCATTCCATTCCCATCAGGTGCTAGAATGTACCTTTTTAATCATCATCTTTTGAATCTGTTGCAAAACCTCTTCCTCTACTGCTTCCTCAAAGCAGTGAAACATAAAATTCCAAGTTGATATTTGGAAAAGTTATGTGAAAGTTAATATAACTACGTTTAGTACACTAATAGCACAAATAACAAGCTGGATTAGTTATGAGAGAGGTTATGTATAAAGAACAGCTAATAATGCCCTATGAGCATTGGTAAATATGGCAAGGAAATATAACTTATTTAGTACTGCAAATGTAAAGAAAAGATGATGTGACAGCAATGCCAACAATGTATGTCACAATTGCTGTACTCTTAATAAATCTTGAACTTGGAATTACTGAAATAACAGTATTAATAAAATAAGAGATCAAATAGTCAGATTCTCCAACAAAATATTCAAAATATTTTCTTATTTGTGATCAGATAGTTACTGGAAGTATGTCTTTGCTGCTGTTCAGCTAATCTCCCTTATCCAAGAAGCAAAATGATAAAAGGTTGCAATTTATACCAAGATCTATTGTAATATATAAAAAATGGGGGCAGATTTAATGTAGCCTTCCTTCACTTGATGTTCTCCAGTTCGTGATCTTCAATTTTCAATAATTCATCAGTTAGTGTATCAGCAAGGAAAAGGTGATAATCAGGAAGGAAGAGCAATTACTCAAAAACAAGAGACTGACTGCATCGAACAAGGGTAATATTCATTGTATCAAGTCTGGAATCAAGTAGTCAGAATCCTGGGTACTGAAATGTTGATGCTATACTAACACTATGAAACAATAATAGGATAAATAGTAGGATAAAAGAAGATGCTTTGGGAGCATCTATTAGAATAAAGAGGAAAGCAAAGGCAATAACTTTAGGCCCCATGTAATTAAGGTGACCATGCTTCTGCATTACAGCAAAACTTAAGCCAGGACTTCACTGCTATAAACACTATTCTCTATTTCTCTAAAAGGAAAATTTTTCTTGTTCCAAATTACTTTGCCTCTAAAATGGAAGAGCTATCTGATATTTGCTAAAAATTATCATTATATTTTATAAACATTAAGGCTCAGAGAGCAATAGAAATCATCTTGAATTTAATAGTATGTGATAAGTATGGTAGATTATAACGAGCAAGATGTAACATACTAATTAAATTCATAGAGCTTTACCTAAGGTAGCAACAGTACAGCTTTGTTGAATCACATATGCATTTATTAGGCCAATCCTGAACAAATGAAATATATTGTCTCACATTTGATGTCAGATGTTTACAGCATTGCGCAAAATCCAACCTTATACACTCATCATGGCATGTTATCTCTTCTTGACAAATACATGTAGCAAACTGGCTTTTTCCTCAACAATTCTACCACCTATTAGTAACCTTCGGGTAGACTGAATATTATAGACGTTCCTTAACTTTACAGTTTTCAAGAAAATACTAAATAAGAGCAGAAAATGACAAGAAAAAACAAAATGTCACCAGTTCTTTGGTTATAGAATTTGGCTATGCCAAATTCTTGGACAATAAAATTGTATACACAAAATTTTAAATCAAAGTTTTTATCATGAGAGAGAAAACATTCCCTCTTCCTGCAAATCTTGCCAAGTACATGCTTCTGGCTTTGGAAAAACAAAGAAAAATGTTCAAAAAACTTGTCTGCTTGATCATTCGGGCAGAATGTGCATGCTGTGCCGTCTTTTAGATAATGGAGGGGAAAAAAGTCCAGCAGCTGTTCTTAGCTACCGCTTCCTCTCGCCTTTTTGTGTCCTCTTCTTCTCTTTCTCCTTACGTTCTTGCTTAGTCAGCTTGTCTTTCTCTCGCTGGAGTTTGTCCCGCTCTTTCTTTCGCTGGGATTCATCACGTAAATTTTCTCTCTCCAGTTTACGAGCGTTCATAACATCTTCCAAGTTTGTATTTTTGAATAAAGCTAACAAGCACAGAGTTGAGGAGAACAAACCTTTTGAGCACAGAAAGTTCTGACTTTGTCTAAACATACTTGCAACAGAGCCTTAAGACATAGAAACAGTATAGAAGAAAAACCAATTCCACATGGTTCTATAGAAAATGAGATTTAGCATTCAAATCTCAATTCAGACTTGCATTTCTCAGTGAGGAAAATGTAACTATTCCTCAATGTACTAAGTTTATTCTGAAGAGAAATAAAGAAAAATAAAACCATTTAACAAGGTAGAAGATGCAACAGAAATTTTCAAGAAAATAGCTGCTGCAACTGCTGCATAATCTGTACCTAATCAATTAACCCACCAGAAAGACATTGAAGAAACTCTGAATATTTTACTTAAAAGAAAATCTTTCCTATAATAACTAAAATAAAAGGAAATTCCATTCAAGAATTTTTGAATCTTTATCCAAGATTCTCCTATAGAGACTCAACACTCTTTAAAATTTTATACCATTGACACAATATACTTCTCTGTTATTATTCCAAGAATGACCAAATTTACCTTCAAGGGCCATCCTACAAAGGATACATTTGTTAGAAGCAATAGGCATTGCTGCTGCTCCCAAATCTTCATGTACATTTACTTCAGTGTACTGAGTTAAGGATAATAAAATATTGGGAATATGGACAAATGTACTAAATGCCTATGTAAGATACTTCATGACCATGAAAAAATAATTAAGAGACCAGAAATAATCTTCCATTCCCCTAATGAAATAATAAGAAATATTTGCCTCTAGTTTTTCTTCCATCAAGGTGGACAATATAGGTACCTTCAACCTCCACTTGTTCTTGATATCTATTAACCAGTGATTTCTTATGAGTACAGAAAATTATACCCCAAACTACCATGGCTAAAATAAAGAATTTATCAACGTGAGTGTGTTTAGTCTTCACAAAATAATTTAAATTGCTTTGAAGTAGCTTCCTACTTACTTCATCCTTACTTCAATAATATGATGGGCGATGATTATACAAACATTATTTCTGCCATAATCATAAAGATAACATCTGTTAAATAGATGGTAGAATAATGAGACTCTTCTTTTCTGGTTTAACTACAGTTGGTTATTAATTATCCCTGTCCAATCATTATGGAGCATCTTTGCTCTGACCTACATTTAAAGTTCTTGCATATATTCTACTCCTAATTTATAACACAGAGCAGATTATAACAAAAAACTAGCTAACCAAACAATACAATTCACCTCAGCCCCAAGTCATTGAATCAGCCAGCTAAAGAATAGACACTATCAGAACTTGCAGTAGAGAAAGGATATTCTTCATCATCTGTCACTTCAGCATATTGTGCCAGGAGAGCAGCTTTCTGAAGTGTATCCTCCTTCAAGACTTCTTTAGCTTTCACTACAATTTGTGCCTGCTTTTCAATTATGTTTGTGATGGCTTGAATCTCATCTGGGAAGAAAAGCAAGAATAAGTTATTATCAAGTCCACCAAGAAGTCTTTGTTTTTCTTGCATATGAACATTATGCTTTCCAGAAGTCAGTATTTTCTCCAATTTGAATGCAATGTTTAAAAAGTCAAAATTATAACAATAACTTTATTTACAGCCTCAGATGAAATAAATTAAAAAGTCCAGCAAAATAAAAATCTTCATAAAAATAAAAGCAATGTAAAAAAATCGAAAAAGAGTAAATGTAAAATAAGAGACTGCACAGTTGAGTACAGAAGCCTATATCATGAAATCAGAACTGGAAAAAACAATACAAAGGAGATAACAAGTAATTTTTGCAGTAAAAATCATGCAAAAGTATCCAAATCCATGCAACACCTTTAATACCACAAAGGGTGCCATTTCATACCTTCTTTCTTCTCATTGATTTCAACATCTTGGGTCTCTGACCATTTTTTAATTATTTCTTTACAAACTTCTTGTAAAACATTTTCATCCTGATAAAGAACAGAGAAATTACTCAGCTGAATCAAGAAAATCTTATTTAAAACAAAAATATAATTCTATATATTATGTAATCTAAAATCCACTAAAGATGCAAATTTATGCAGTTTTTTTATAATTATGTGTGTAATTATTACCCTACCAATGGTTGAAAGTATGTCTTAATTGGGAAGCTCTTAATGATAGTTGATGCAACTTTATCACAGAGCCTAATCATTTAGTGAAGGAATCAGTTTATAAATAGAATTATAAAGAATTCTATATTTTAGACTATGGACCAATTTAAATGGTTTCATAATAAAAACTGAATCATTTGAATTATAGCAGGAGAACAATAGAACAAATAAATATGACTATGAGAACAAGAGAGTCATTTAGAATTTTGTGGGTCACAAAAAAGTATTTTTAAATAGTTACATAAAAGCAGATGGTAAGCTTTAATAAATTCCACTTATTAAATGGAAATACATTGATACAGGATTGCAGTATTGCCACAAAACAAGCTGGTGTGTTACTGGCTTTTTTTTTTTAGTGGAAAGCAAAAGAAAACATTCTTGAATTGTAGTTCTGAGACATGAGAGACTCAAAAATTTTGGGGCAACCAAAAAGACTAATAGATTCTTAAAGTGAGATGGTTGGTTTCTAAATTTGATTAATAAATAACTTTTGCAGAGTTCCAATCCCAAAAAATTGAACTATTTTCTTGCAGATATGTTTCCAATTGTCAGCAACAAGTTGCTATTTTTGTTCTCTTATCCCTTAAACATAAAAAGAAATGCATAAATTCTTAGCTGTAGTCTTGGTTTTATTTTCTCTACTCTTTTTAAATCTAATACTTTTTATTACTGTTACAATCTTACTATTTTACTGCTACTGTAATTTATGGCACATTATAAGGTATGACCTGTGGTTGCAACAATAAACTTAGTTACATTAAGACTTTTCAAAACACTTAATACAATCTTGACGATCTTGATGCCAACTTTATCACAGAGCCTGATCATTTAGTAATCAGTAGAACCTCATATTTGTAATGTTAGGAATGAAAATGTTTGATAAGAAACAAACCGTTAATTAAACCTATTCAGTAAACACTAGGAATAAACAAAATTTGAACCCAGATTTGAAAACATAATTTATCATCTCGAGATACTTTACGTGAATAACGAAGAGATAAAAATTAAAACTACACTCGGTGCAATACACCTAGCTGTTCCTGGAATTCTTCATGCGCACTTTGGATATATGTTATACATACGAATCAAATATATCCCCAAAGCCAGGAAAAATACGAAATCCATTTTGATAATGTCATACGAGGGGAAGGAAGAGAGGGAGGGAGGAACGGAAAAAAAATAGTTACGGAAGCCGGTCAGGACCAATTGGCCATCATTCTCACCGGCTCGCCGGCAGCCAAGGCCCCTGCTAGCCCTTCCAGCCGCTCTGCATCGCACTCCGCTTCCCTCAATACGCCTCGTATATATCCACCGTACACATCTCCATCTAATCCAAGGGCCTCGAGACGACTCTCAAGCCAAGGCTCAAAAGCGCAGGGCGCCGCCATCTTGGGTCATAACCCGTCCGAAGTAGCAGCCGCGAATTAATATACATGCGCAGTGCTCCGGCGGCGGAAGTTCGAACGAAGTGTACGGATTGGAGATGTACGCTTCGAAAAAAAAAATATTAGCCTTGTGAGCTGAGATAACTCTCAACAGAAAATTGTATGAGTGCAACCATTTAATTTAGCGGTAATTTGATCTCAAAAAGTCTTGTCTCCAAAGGAAGTAGCGGCAAGTGGTACGATTAACAGATTACCAGAGTTGGAAGGGACCTTGAAGGTCATCTAGTCCACCCACCCACGGTGGCCCCGCCCAAGCAAGAGACCCTACCTACACCATTTCTGACAGATGGCAGTCCAGTCTCGTTTTGAAAGCTTCCAGTGATGAAGCTCCCGCAATTTCTGAAGGCAGGCTGCTCCATTGGTTGATTGCTCTCACTGTCAGAAAATTTCTCCTTATTTCCAGGTTGAATCTCTCCTTGTTCAGTTTCCACCCATTATTCCATGTCTGGCTTTCAGGTGCTTTGGAAAATAGCTTGACCCCACCCCCTCCTCTCTGTGGCAACCCCTCAAATATTGGAACACTGCTATCATGTCACCCCAGTCCTTCTCTTCACTAGACTAGCCATCCGCAGTTCCTGCAACCATTCATATATTTTAGCTTCCAGTCCTCTAATCATCTTGGTTGCTCTTCTCTGCACTTTTTCTAGAGTCTCAACATCTTTTTTGTAATGTGGTGACCAAAATTGCATGCAGTATTCCAGGTGTGGTCTTACTAAAGTTTTATAAAGTGGTATTAATACTTCACGTGTTCTTGACTCTATGCCTCTGTTTATGTAACCAGGGATTGCATTAACTTTTTTGGTTGCTGCTGCAATTGGTGGCTCATATTTAAGTGATTATCAATTAGGACTTCAAATTTCCTCCCTGTCTTTCAGCAAAGGTTCCCCTAATCTGTATTTGTATCTTTAGCTTTTCTTCCCTAAGTGTAAAATCTTGCTTTTCCCCACATTAAATTTCATTTTGTTGGATACGGCCCATTAAGTCTGTCAAGCTTTTATATTTTCTAAAGATTTTAAACCTGGTGCTTCTTATAACTGGTGTATCCTGTACAAGTACAGTAACAGTAACCGAGTTGGAAGGGACCTTGGAGGTCATCTAGTCCAACATCCTACTTATGCAGGATACCTGTACTAGAGATTCGAACCACCGAACTGCCAACCTTTCTGATTGACAAGCTCAGTGTCTTAGCTACTGAGCCACCTAATCAGATGAATGTTGGATCATCTAAGGCTGAATAGGAATTGCCATCTAATGGGAATCTAGAATATGTAGATATTGAAAAGCACAGTAGAATTACAGGCTCATTCAAGTCAGGAATATAAGGCATATACTGCTAGTTCACATGTGAAATCTATATCTAGCCAATCTAGAAGTGCTTAAGTACTGCACTATCAGATCTGAACTGCAAAAGTCTGGATCATTAGATAGCAAAACGTATTTTATTATATCTCTTTGTTGCCACTTAGTGTTCATTTGGATTTTTGCAACCCAGAATAAGTGGCTATATTATAAGCGCCATGGGAAGCAGAATCAAAGAATACCCAACACATTTAGCCTACCATATTGTATAAATTTAGTTCATCTTGTTATTTTGCGGTTCAGTGTGTTTTGTGAACTCATTAAACTGGATTTTTTCATGAAACAATGATTAATCACTTTTCCTAGATGCAATATGGGTAATTATTTTCATAAATAGTGCTATCTTTAAATGTTTAGAAATTTTTATAGCATTTCAAATACTATAGTTTAGGACTTTAATTCCCAGAATTCATCACCAATCATTTGGCTAAAAATTTTGATTCTTGCAATCCAACTCAACTGGAATGCATCAGACTAGAGAAGGCTGTTCTGGGCACAAGTGTTTTGCTTTACAGCATGCTAGCTTCCAATTTAACTTTTTAAGGCAAGGCAAGGACAAAGATGTCTGGGGAAACAATAGGACCTGAATTCTGTATTATTAACTCCTAATACAGACCAATCAGTCTAACATCAATACCTGGGAAGATACCGAAAAAAATAAAAATAAAAAAACAGATACGTGAATATCTACAACCAAATAAAGTTATAACTAGTAGCTGGTTTTTTTGTTAAAAACAGATAATGGGAAACCAATCTTACTTCATTCTTTGACAAAATGACTAAATTAGTAGACCAGCAAAATGCTGTGGACATAGTATCTTCAGACTTCAGCAAGGCATTTGACAAAGTAGATCACCACCTACTTCTTGGTAAGCTAGAAAAATGTGGGATAGACAGCATCATGACCAGATGGATTTGTAACTGGCTGTAATCAAAGAATAGTCCTTAATGGTGCTACACATACATGGAAGAAAATAAGCAGTGTGGTACCACAGGGTTCCATCTTAGGCCCAGTACTCTTCAGTATCTTAGATGAGGAAATAGAAGGTAAACTCATCACATCTGCAGATGATACTAAGCTGGCAGGAATAGCCAATAGAAGCTCAGAATCCAAAAAGATCTTGACCAATTTCAACAATGGACCCTATCCAACAAAATGAAATTTAATGTGGAAAAAAGCAAGGTTTTACACCTGGGCAGGGAAAACTAAAAATATAAGTAACCAAAGAAAGAAAACTAAAAATAACAGAGCCTGTGTAGCGTAGGGGGCTAATGCCTCCTACTAAAGGCAGCAATTAACACCAGCTGCCTGTAATTTCTCTGAGTTCAATCCTAGCCAGGCTCAAGGTCGATTCAGCCTTCCATCCTTTCTAAGGTGGGTAAATTGAGGACCAAGTTTGTGGAGGCAATAAGCTGACTTTGTATAAATATACAAAAGTATGAAGACTTGCTTAATGCATTGTAAGCCGCCCTGAGTCTCCGGAGAAGGGCGGCATATAAATCAAATTTTAAAAAAAAGTACAATTAGGTGAAACTGGCTCAAAAACAGTAACTGTGAGAGGGATCTTGGAGTCCTAATAGATGATTACTTAAACATAAGTCAGCAGTGTGTGGTAACATTCAAAAAAGCTAATAGAATCCTTGGTTGTATAAACAGGGCATATAATCAAAACCACATGAAATATTAGTACCCTTTATAAAGCCTTAGTAAGACCATACCTGGAATGCTGCATCCAGTTTTGGTCACATTACAAAAAAGATGTTGAGACTTTGGAAAAAGTGAAAGAAGAGCAACTAAGATGATTAAAGGCTGCAGACTAAAACATATGAAGAATGGTTGCAGGATTTGGGTTTGGCTAGTCTAGAGAAAAGAAGGACTGGGGGATGGGGAATGATAGAAGTAGTCCAATATTTGAGAGGCTGCCACAAAAAGGGCAGGAGGTCAACTTATTTTCCAAACCAGAGGACAGGACAAGAAACAGTGGATGGAAAATAATCAAGGAGAGAAACAACCTGGAATTAAGGAGAAACTTCCTAACGGTGAAAGCAATTAACCAATGGAACAGCTTGCTTTCAGATGTTGTAGGTACTTCATCGCTGGAGGTTTTTAAGAAGAGACAAGACAGTCACCTGTTTGAAATGGTGTAGGATCTCCTGCTTGAGTAGGGGGGCCTGGAGTAGAAGATTTCCAAGGTCCCTTCCAGCTGTATTCTGATTCGAATGTTGGGTATTGGTTTATATCGGTGGTATTCAAACAGTACCCCAAGATTTCATGGGAATCGTCCAGGAGTTCCACGTGTCAGTTTCTCTTTATATTGTAGGAAATATATTATTACGTTGCAACAATAATTTTGTTCAAATGAAGTGTATTACATGAAAGATATTTATTAAATGGATTGCAAATTGATTTTTCATAATGAGAAGGGTTCCATGGGTATGTGAAGACTGAAGACCATTGGTTCATATGAAAGAATCTGTCACAAGATTGTCACATTGGCTATCACAAATCATTATAGTTATTTTATAAATTCACACTACAGTGGTACCTCTATACTCATCGTTAATTGGTTCCATGAGGTGCAGTGACTACTAAATATGAGTACCAAACAAATTTTTCTCATAAGGAAAAATGTAAATAAATTTAATGCATTCCCAAACCAAAGACAATGCACATTTTAAAGATAGGAATAAACATAAAAATGAATACTTAAATAAATACTTTACTTTACCTATACTGATGAGGGAGAAAAAAAAGCACAAAATACACAAAATGACCATAGAAACTAAGATAAGACCGCAAGGGGATGTGCACACGACAAGAGCTAATGTGTGACTAACACATCACCTTTTGTTTTGACTGGAAAGGGTAATGAGTCACGAGAGGCAACTGACACTGACAGTTTGCATATTGAGTATCAAACAAATGAAAAGTACCAGGATTTTCTTGTCAAAATGCATTGAGTACCAAATTGGATGAGTTTTAAAACAATTGAGTACTGAGGTAGCACTGTAGCAGTAATTCTTCAGGGCTTCACACAAGGAACTTCACCTTACAAGCCAATATTCTTTTTATATTGATACTTACAAATTTAGAACATATGTTATTTCTCTTCTAAATAAAGTTTGGTTTCTAAATTGAGTAGTTGACTTGATTTTCAAGCCAATATCAATGAACCATGTGCTCTTCATAATCCTCAGAGATAAATTATAATTCTGCATATAAAATAATCACAAATCAATGGAAAATAGCTGCCATATTTATTTTATTTTAATCTCTCCTTTATTATTTTTACAAAGAACTCAAGGCAGCAAACATATTCAACACACCTTCTTACTCCTATTTTTCCCACAATATCTTTGTGAGGCAGGTTGGGCTGAGAAAGAGAAAGAGAGAGACTGCCTTCAGAAGTTGTGGGTGCTTCAACACTGGAGGCTTTTAAGAAGAGACTGGACAGCCACTTGTCTGAAATGATAGAGGGTCTCCTGCTTGAGCAAGGGGCTAGACTAGAAGACCTCTAAGACCCCTTCCAACTCAGTTATTTTGTCACCCAGTTAGCTATGATTTTAATTTATTGTTGAATTTATTCCCATCGCTTTATTAAAAACACAGGAGTTTCATAGAGAGGGAATAAAAACAATATCTTTAAAGGATGAGGATTCTCTAGCGAAGTGATTTTATGTTTTTAATTCTTTCTCCCCCCCTCCTCTCCCCCTGTACCGTCTATTCCGCAGCGATTCCCTTGTGCCTTCGCAATGTTCTAAGCCTCGCCCACTTCCATACCAACTATTTTGGACCTTCCCGACTACCGTAGTTCCCAAAATTACTACAGATCATAGAAGCAGAATTTTTAAATTTGAATTTGGCTTTCAGGCAAATTCAAATTAAGTGTGAAGTTTACCCGAGAAAGATAATTTTTATATGTAAGTAAGCGTCTTGTTTGTAAATAACTGCTACCTCTAAATATAGGATTCTTGGTTCAAAGCTTTCAACTTTTCAATAACATAAAAATATTTCCCCTTTATATTCTTTTACAAGTTAAGACTAATTGGGTTGCTGTTAGTAATATGGCTTAAATTGTGTTCTGATGAAGTTGTTAAACGCATCAGTGATTTCTTATTACCACGCGTTTTCCTTTTAATTAAATTGTTTGCCAGATGAGAGACAAGCACATTTTGCCATTTCAGTTTAGGCAGAGCTATCGTAAACTCCTTGAAATATTGGTGTCCTTCACCCCCCTCCGTGAATTAACGCCTAATTACCACCTTCCAAGAACTTGTTTGCTTCTAATTGCTGGACTGTATTTACAGATTGAATAAGTGTATGATTTATCAGTAATAGGTTTTCTTTAGACTTTATGCTATAAATGGAGTTTTTAACCTCATGTATCATCAACTTTATATCCTGATCGTTAACAGCAATTATAAATGCATTTATATTTTACTCCCTCTCTCTAGGATTATATCACGACTAAAATAGATATATTCTTTAGGATGTGACAAGATTCCTGATTTGTATGTATGTTTGCATTTCTCCAGGCAGTGGCTTGCTGAGCTGAAGCTGTTTTGTGTACTCATGACAACAAAAAGCCTTCTTGTCTAGTATCTTTTTCCAGTATAGCAGTTTAATGATGAATGAAAATCAACAAATATAACAAAGGGCAATGGCATTCTCCTTTTGTTTTTGCTTCCCAGAACTAGTTGATATTAAAAGCTTATTCTAGTTTTCCCATTTAACCAATTTAACCCTTTTTGTTACTACCTAATAGTTTCCGAGGATTAAGCTGATTTTGTAAATCATGTCAAGCCAGAATATTTTGTTGTGTTTTTAAAAATTCTGATTGTTAATTTGTGGTTTGCAGATAATGCTAAGTTATAGTGGATGAATACATTGTGCTGGATCAAAAATGAAGTTTGCAGCTTAGGTCAATGTATGAGAACTCACTGTGATATTTGTTCAAAGCAGGCAAGCTCTATTTTGGTTGCCGAAGTTATCACATACAGAAAGTAGTAAGGACAGCCAAGAAAATTATAGGAAACTTGCTTCCTGTTATTCAGGATACTGTTTATAAGCATTATGTGCTTGGAGCTCAAAGTAGAGACCCCACACACCCACTTGTGTCTGTTTCAGTTGCTCCCTTCTGGGAGGAGGTTTCAAAGTATTTCTAGCTAGACTATCTGACTCTGTAACAGCTTTGTTCCCTATGCCATCCATCTGATAAATTTGCAAGATTCATTTTTCTCACCATGTACATGTATACATCCAAACTAGATTGTATTGTTTGTGTCATATATGTGGGTATATGCATATGTATATATGCATGTATGTATGCATACATGTATGTATGTATATATATTTGTCATGTTTATATAGTGTATATTGGAGGTAGTAACCTTTTGAGAGCTGTGTGCAATGAAATTTTATTTTAATATATGCTGATTAGTATACATTTAAAGTGATACTAAAGTTATTCTAAATCTAAGTCATGTTATGTAAAGAATAATATCCCATTTAATTTTCAGCTTCACTGGATGGCCATGAGCATAACAACTATATCAATTGCACAAGGAAAGATGATGAGGTTATGAGTACAGCTAAATGACTTGGATGAGTGAGTATGATGGACCTATTTCTTAACTGAAGTCTTTTGGAATGGAAAGCTGCGATCATAATGTAGCTAGGCATAAAGAGAACAATTTCTAGGATTTCTGTTTGAATTAGAGCTAATTCTGCAGAAATAGTTTTATAACTCTGCTGCATGTGCAGGGAAAGTTTAGGAATAGAATAGAATTATTGTGTGATTGGACAAACAAGGAATTTGTGTTCGGTGCATAAGCTCTCAGTGTACATAAAAGATATAAGTGATAAATCATTATCATACTGTGCTTCCCCAAAAATAAGACTCTGTCTTATATTTTTTTGAACCCTGAAATAAGCACTTGGCCTTATTGCTTTGCGCTCAAAAGCCCGATTGGGCTTATTATCAAGGGATATCTTACTTGGGGGAAACAGGGTAGTAATCATCATGAATCATAAGATACAACTTTTAGTGATAGTCATAGGATACTAAATAAGCATAAATCATAATGGGAAACTAAATAAACAAAATAAATTGTAAAATTACAAGCAACAAAGTTATAGTCGTAAGTAGAAAAGGAAATAGGTAATAGGAAGGAGGAGAATAATAATAGTAATACCTTCTTAGTAAATAGTTTGACAGTGTTGTGGGAATTAGTTGTTTAGCAGAGTGATGGCATAGGGGAAAAAAACTGCCCTTGTGTTAATTGTTCTAGTGTGCAATGCCCTATAACCGTGATGGCGAACCTATGGCACGTGTGCCACAGGTGGCACACGGAGCCATATCGGTGGGCACACAAGCTCAGCTCCGGTGCACATGGACATGCTGGCCAGTTGATTTTTGGGCCTTCTGGGCCCACTGGAAGTCAGCAAACAGGCCATTTCCGGCCTCTGGGAGGGCCTCCAGGAGGGTGGGGAAGGCCATTTTCACCTTCCCCAAGCTCCTAGAAAGGGTCTGGAGCCTGGGGAGGGCAAAAAAATGGGCCTACCAGGCCCACCATGCCATCACGTGCCAAAAACGGGAAGCACGGGGGGTCGCACACACATGTGCAGGGGCAGGGCGCATAGAATTATGGGTGTGGGCATATGCGTGTCCAACCCCCCCCCCCCCCCCGCGCTCCCCCTGCTTTTGGCATGCGATGGCAAAAAGGTTAGCCATCACTGCCCTATAATGTCGTTTTGAGGGTAGAAGTTGAAACAATTTATGTCCAGGATGTGAGGGATCTGTGGATATTTTCACAGCCCTCTTTTTGACTCATGCATTATACAGGTCCTCAGTGGAAGGCAGGTTGGTAGTAATTGTTTTTTCTGCAGTTCTAATTATCCTCTGAAGTCTCTGTCTGTCTTGTTGGGTTGCAGAACCAAACCAGACAATTATAGAGGTGCAGATGACAGACTCAATAGTTCCTCTATAGAACTGTATCAGCAGATTCTTGGACAATTTGAGCTTCCTGAGTTGGCGCAGAAAGAACATTTGCTGTTGTGCTTTTCTGCTGACGTTTTTGATGTTAGGTGTCCATTTTAGGTCTTGAGATATGATAGAATCTAGAAATTTGAAGGTCTCTACTGCTGAGAGTGGGTTGTCTAATATTGTAAGAGGTGGTAGTATGGGAGGGTTTCTCCTAAAGTCTATCACCATTTCTACAGTTTTGAGTGTGTTGAGTTCCAGATTGTTCTGGTCGCACCATAAGGTTAGTTGTTCAACCTTCCATCTGTATGCAGATTCATTGTTGTCTTGAATGAGATTAGTCAATGTTGTATCACCTGCAAACTTCAGTAGTTTAACAGATGGATCATTTGAGATGCAGTCATTGGTATATAGAAAGAAGAGAAGTGGAGAAAGCACGCATTCTTGGGGGCCTCCATTAGTATTGCACTATTCAGTAGAATTCAATTTAGTAACTGCCCTGGGATAGAAGCTGTTTTTCAGCCTATTTGTCCTTGTTTTTATTATCCTGTACCATTTGCCAGATGATAAAAGTTCAAAAAAAAGATGCCCAGGATGAGATGGATCTTTAAAAATATTTTGAACTTTCTTAAGGCAGCAGGAGCTATAAAGCTGTTCCAAAGAGGGGAGAGGGCAACCAATGATCCCCTGGGCAATGATCTTAACCCTCTGGAGTGCTGACCTATCTGCCACTGTGCAATTGGCAAACCATATACAGGTACGGTAAGCTAAAATACTTTATATGGTGCAACGGTAGAAGGTCACCAGCAGTTTTTCATTCAGTTGTTTCCTGAGAAGTCTCAGGTAGTATAATCTCTGCTGGGCCCTTTTGACCAGTGCTGCAATGTGAGCGCCCCAGGTCAGGTCCTTTTTTATGATAACACCCAGAAACTTAAAACTGGCCACTTGCTCTACTCGGTCTCCATTGATAAGCAATGGCTAGATGTCTGATCTATTCCTTCTATAGTCCACTATAAGCTCCTTAGTCTTATGGTGTTAAGGACCAAGTTATTGTCTCCACACCATGAAAGCAATAGGCAGACTCATCCCCCCTGGAGATGAATCCCACCACTGTTGTATCATCTGCAAATTTAGTAATAGTATTACTAGCGTGAGTGGGAATGCAGTCATGCACATAAAGAGTATTGAATAAGGGACTCAACACGCAATCCCATGGTGTACCAGTGTTAAGAATAAGGGCTGAAGAGATAGGATTACCAAATCTGACCATCTGGGAGCGACCAGAGAGGAAATCCATAATCCAAAGGCAGATTGAATAAGAAAGTCCAAGTTCCCTAAGTTTGGACACTAGTCTATGTGGAAATATTGTGTTCAATGCAGAGTTACAAAATGCATTCTCATATAGCCCCCCCCCTTCCAAATGAGTCAGAGCAGTGTGAGGAGTGATGGCTATAGCATCCTTTGTAGATCTATTTCTTCTGTATGCAAACTGGTGTTTGTCAAATGTATGTGGAAGAGCAGAAATGATGGGTTTTTTGATGATTTTTTGATGTCGTTTTTGATGTTAGGTGTCCATTTTAAGTCTTGAGATATTATAGAACCTAGAAACTTAAAGGTCTCTATTGTTGATACTGTGTTTTCTATGTTGTGATCTAGTCTCCCTTAAAAAGCAGGAAGGAGGGTCCCGGTAAA
This sequence comes from Coluber constrictor foxii, assembly GCA_038048745.1. NCBI lineage: Eukaryota > Metazoa > Chordata > Lepidosauria > Squamata > Colubridae > Coluber > Coluber constrictor. The sequence goes on from CM075961.1 coordinate 83,427,328, forward strand.
ATCTCTTTTATTTACACAACTGTGAATTACTTTCCTTCAGTCAGCAAGGTCTGTCCAAACAGTCTTTCAGAGGAATATTTATCAACATATCTTGCTTGGCAAGCTGCCATGTAACTTGTTTTCAAATGCAGTACAAGGCAAAACTTGGCACAAAGTCTCTCAGAGTCACAGAATGAACAAATTGTTTCCTGCAAAAGCCCACTCCCCGTTTGCTCCTTTTTTGTTTCCTATGGGAGGGGCCAAATACCTCCAAGGTGTGGCTTTACTTCCAAGTCGACCCTCTTTCTGAGTTGTTCTTGCCTTCTGGCAGTTCTGCACATGTGCCCAGTGGGAACAGGCTCCAGCTGTTCATCTGCCTTACTGCTGTTTAACTCCCTCTCTGCCTCTGACACAGAGTCTTCGTCCGAGCTTTCCCTAGCCCCCAGGACTGGCCCATATTCCTCCCCAACCTACTCACTGTTCGACTGCTGCTAGCTCCGCTGGCCACCGGTGGGCCACAACAGCCTAGTATTGTAAGAGGTATAGGATGGTTTCTCCTAAAGTCTACCATCATTTTTGAGTGTGTTTAATTCAAGATTGTTCCAGTCACACCACAAGGTTCAATCTTCTGTCTGTGTGCAGATTCATTGTTGTCTCAAATGAGACCAATCACTTTTGTATCATCTACAAACTTCAGTACTTTAACAGAGGGATCTTTTTAGATGCAGTCATTGGTATATAGCAGTGATGGCGAACCTTTTTGGCATTGCATGCCAAAAGTCTGAGCGCGCAAGCTCTGTTGTGCTCCCGCGTGCCGGAACCCATAATGCAATGCACGCCCCCATTTACACATGTGTGCATGACACCCCCCACGCTCCCTCTACACATGCACCCACACTGCGCATGCGTGCCTCCCCAAGGCACCCCCCCATCTTTTCCAAGTGGGCCGGCATACCTCTTACCAGAGGACAACTAGGTACCGATCCATTCCCTGGTGAGACAGCTGTTCCTTGCCTGGCGCATGGCACGTGGCTTGCCTGGGCTCTTCCCGCTGGGAGTTGCAGGCCGAGCAGGTGGTGGATGGGGACTGGTTGCACCTATCGCCACCTAAGTGGAAAGCGCAAAGAGGGGCATCCGAGATGCATATGGTGCCCTCAGTGCTTCCCCGACACCTGCCTGCCACCACTGACGCTGCACCTTGCCTGCTTCCCCAGCTCCTCTAAATGAGCACTCAGCAGCTGGAAAAAACAGGAGCCACCACATGATCTCCAAAGTTTCTCCCCCATCGAATCCTAGCTTTCTTCTGCCTTCCACGATCTCCAGTGTTTCTCCCCCATGGAATCCTAGCTTTCTTCTGCCTTCCACGATCTCCAGTGTTCCTCCCCCATGGAATCCTAGCTTTCTCCTGCTTTCCGCGATCTCCAAAGTTTCTCCCCCATGAAATCCTAGCTTTCTCCTGCATTCCGCGATCTCCAGAGTTTCTCCCCCATGAAATCCTAGCTTTTTCCTGCCTTCCGCGATCTCCAGAGTTTCTCCCCTATGGAATCCTAGCTTTCTCCTGCCTTCCACGGTCTCCAAAGTTTCTCCCCCGATTGAGTGCCTCCTGCCTTCCATGCCTCCTCAGATCTTTGCAGTTTCTCCCCCCATCGCCTGCTAGTTTTCTCCTGCTTTCCTGCCATGGAGAGGCATCTGAAGAGGGTAGAACCTGCAGAGATTGGGGAAGGCCCTGCCTCTGTGCATGTGTGGCAGAGACTGGAAGACCAACTGGCCAATGGGAGGTGCGCGTATGTGCGGTGGATCTGGGCTGCGGCGATGGTTGGCGTGCCGGCAGAAAGGGCTCTGTGTGCCACCTGTGGCACATGTGCCATAGGTTCACCATCACGGGTATATATAGAGAAGAGAAGTGGAGAGAGCACACAGCCTGGGGGGCAGTAGGGGGGCTGTGCTAATTGTACAGGTATCTGATGTGATTTTGCCTAACTTCACCTGCTGCTTCCTGTTAGGAAGCTTATGATCCACTTACAAGACCACTTACAAGTGGTCAGGCCCAACTAGCTGATTTAGTTTAGTTAGAAGAATATCTGGAATGATGGTATTGAATGCCGAGCTGAAGTCTACCTTTTGTTGAATAAATACCTTGCATATATACAATTGAAGGTGAAGATGTTGGACTTCTAGGAAAGAAAGTGTATTATATGATGACATTTGAGAGGGTTTTTTCCTCTGTCCCTCTCTGTCTCTGTCTCTCTTTCTCTCTCTCAAATTCAGTTCCAATAATATGGTATCCAAAGGTGGTATATTTCGTTTTCTGGTTGAAACACATTAGTTCATTCCTGCATAGTCTGTTTACGGTTCAATAGGGCTTTTTATAACAAACACAAGAGGAGCTGGGTTTTTGTTCCTCAAGCTATCGTGGCTTCAGGAGCAGAAAGAGAGACAATTTCACAAGGGCACAAAGTACAACTATTTAAGTCTCTTAAATAGAATGAACAGCTTTCTCACAGTTGTGGAACAATCTACCTATGGTAATTGTGGTTTGCCTGTCTGAAGGTTTTTAAGGTGTGAGACAGTAACCTCTCAAGAACATTTTAACTGGTTTTCCTGCACATTGGAGTGTGTTGGACTAGATTATTTTTCATGATTCTATTTTATGTAAAATACATGGCATGCAATTGCCCTGTATCTATGAGCAAACTGAAACAACTTTATTTGTTATTAATCACTGAAGATAACTTATTAAAGGTATGGTTCTTCCTATTAACTGTTCCATTCACTTTCATCTCATCCTATTAAAGTAAATGACAATTACGTCTGATTTCTGCCTTTTTGTTTCTATCTATCTAGGTTATTGAAAGTTTTCTCAGTAAAGAAGTGAGTTGTGTTATATCCAGTAGCTGCAAAGGTAGACAAGAAAGAAGGCGAAAGAAGAAAATGGTTCCTCTGCTGAAAGACGTTGGAAGTAAATCTTTTTCCAGACTCCCAGAGGGTCAGGGATGCCCCTTGCTCAAACCAGTTGATTTGGTAAGAACTTTGGGTTGGGAAAAATGCTTACTCTTTTTTTATACATAGTTTTTAAAAGCAGAAAAAGATTTTGGAATGTTTTCAAAATTAACTTGCTTGTTTGACCCCTAATTCATAAATTTGTTTTTTGTGTGGTGCTAGTGATTCCTTATGAGAACTGCTACATAAATATCAGCAAAGTAGCAGAACTTTTCTTTATTATTCTATAATCCTGATTAACTTCAAAATTTGAAATTTGAACATTCCAAATATGTTTTCATATAATATTTATATTTACCAAAGAATGTTCTCCAATGCTTTTTAAAACTTGGTATAAATATGCACATTCTACATATTCAATTCAGAGCTTACACTAATTTGGGAAATAGATTTATTCAATTAAATAGCGGGAAAGAAATGAACAAATTTCAGGATAAAACCTGGCAAGCATGAAAAAACAATGAATGTAGGCCCAGTGCAAAGCCTAATGCAAAGTCTAATTTATCCATCACTGCTATAGATAACAATTTTGTTGTACTCCAAAAACTATTTTGCAGATCCTGGTCAGTCATGGGAAGAAGCTGTTACATAAAGCTATTGGCAGTCAGGTAAGTAATGTGGCTGTTAGGTTTTCTTTCAACTGTGAACAAAGTATAAGCAGGGACAAAGATGGAGTTGAAACATTATTCCCAGATCATTAGGTCCAAATTGTCCCACAAGGTTGAGCCTTCTATCCAATGCAGAATTGCAAATTTACTATAGATACTCGAGGAGAATAGTTTCAAATGAGTCAAGTAAAAGTATTCAAAAGATAATGGGTTTTTTAAAAAATATAAACTAAACACCTGTTTCTAACCAGTGGATTGTCCAATACTTCATGAAAAGCGGGCATTTTGAGCATTTTCTCAAAATCACTCAATAATGGATTTGTTTGTTTTGAAAAATGTACTCTGTTTTTGTGAGATCTTTCAGCAATTCCAATGATCATTTCTCTTTCAGGACAACATATGTGGCAGCAATTTCTTTGTCAATGCATGATCCTGGGGCATTCAGACTATACACACAGAAACAAATATCCTTGTTTCTCATGAGTTGAGATTGTAAACTGGAAAACAATCCATTCTAGCCTGATACTAACTCTTCTAAAAGTTTTACCTATGTTGTCCTTCATTCCACTCCAGATATAATACTATCTTCTGAGTTCTGGGATAGTTGTTACTTTTCTTACATTAAGTTTATATTTAAGTACCATTTCATCACCCATCCTCACACACACATATACATAATTAAACAATTTATTGATATTGAGCTTTTGATGCCATCTCCTTTAAAGCTATGGTGCCCAGGATATTATTAAAACACACAAGTTAGTTTAAAATAGGTTTACATTTCAGTCTTATTGCTTACTATTGTTGGCTTATGCAGTCTGTGTACTCTGTTCTTCCACTTCAATTTAAATTTATGTTAATATTAATTAATTAATTAATTTATTTATTATTCAAATTTATATACCGCCCTACTCCCAAAAGGGACTCAGGGCGGTGAACAGCCAAAATAAAATACAATACCATATAAAAGTTAAAAGTTACTTAAAATAGATTAAATAATTTGGGCTTAGAAACAAAATTTAAAACATCCAATTATATAAAACATTTTAAAACCCAGTTTAAAAGGGGAGATTTAGGCCAGACCAGACTGTTGGAATAAAAGTGTTTTTAGGGCGCGGCAGAAAGTGTGTAAGGGGGGAGCTCGTTCCAGATGGTGGGTACCCCCACAGAGAAGGCTCTCTCCCTGGGGGCTGCCAGTCAACATTGTTTGACCGATGGCACCCTGAGGAGCCCCTCTCTATGGGAGCGAACTGGTCAGTGAGAGGCTATTGGTGGCAGAAGGCGGTCCCATAAGTACCCTGATCCTAAGCCATGGAGCGCTCTGAGATATTAGTGTTGTGAAAAAATAGATTTGTCTGACATTGACAAATGACAAAGATGAATTTATGACTAAGCATAAATACAAACCTACCCGGCTTTATTAATATGTAATATAATTTTAAACTAGTGAGGAACAGGACAATAAATACTCAGTAGGGTCATCTATATAGTGTAGCTTCCATTTTTCTCCACATCCAGAGTGTTCCCTTAATTTAACTATTAAACTATTAAACTATTAAACAAACTCAATTGCTAGCAGTCATTTTCCAGTTCATGGATAATTACTGGTTGGATTTATATAGAGAGTCATCAATTTGCAAAAGTTCCTTTAGTAACCATTCAAAGTTACAATGGCACTGAAAAAAGTGACCTTTGACCATTTTTCACATTTATGAAAATTAACATTGCAGCATTCCTACAGTCCTGTGATCAGAATTCTGATACTTGATACCTGGTTCATATTTATGACAGTTGCAGTATTCTACAGTCATGTGATCAGCTTTTGTGACCTCCTGACAAGCAAAGTCAATGAGGAAGCCAGATTTACTTATCAACCATGTTCCTAAATTAATAATTGCAGTGATTCATTTAACAACCTTGACAGGAAAGGTCATAAAATGGGGCAAAACTTATTTAACAAATGTCTCAGCAACATAAATTTTGGGCTCAATTGTGCAGCCAGAGCCAGGTTTGGAGCAGCAGAAAGTCCTGGCACACAATCTACTCCTCAAGCTCCCAATGCCTGAACCGGTGAGCTGGTAGAGAGATTCTCCGTTGTGCTGGTGAATATGTACCGATCAAGTGGGCTTTTTGCTTTTTTCCCCCACCTCCCCATCATGCTCCAGCATGGCACAGACAGCCAAATGGAGGCGGAAAACGGGTTGTTTCCATCAGCCCTTCTCTTTTTCCCCCCATGCCTCCTTTTGCCAGCATGCGCCAAGCAGGCTTGACAGGCAGTCGCAATCTTTAGATGGGCTTTTATTTTGTCAGCCCAAAGGGGGAGGAAAGGGGCTCAGAATGGTACTTAGGAAATTGTCCTGTCTCTGCAGCATTGGCCAGCCTGCGCCACCCTACCTTGCTGTGAGTGATGTTGAGTTGGCCACATCCACATGACCACCCAGCTACACCCACCCACCCAGCCATGCCTACCCTACCAGTCATCAGGGCAGAGAACCAGTTGTTAAAAAATTTGCAGCCCACCACTGAAGGTGAGGGACGTGGCAGGCAGCAGATGAGTGGATGCCTGCTAATGGTCACCGCCATGATAGATCTGAAATGACAGGTGCTTTTTAAATGTCTTATTCTTGCTTGTTAGAATCTTCAATATTATTATTTGCAAACAAAACGAAGGTATCCTATTTAGCTTGCAGAGCTTGGATTCATTGAATGAGTTTACCAAAAATGTAAAATATTGCAGAATATACAGCCTCATGCTACGTAGCCAAGCTCCATTTCATGCTAAATAAGCTAAATTAATAATGTATCTTAAATAGAAAACTATCTTTAGATAGATTTTTACTCCAAAAGCATTTTATTAAAATAAATTTGATAAAAATATAAAAGATCCTATTTAAATTTTAAAAAATCATCTTTATCCACCTTGGTGATTATTTTGGTCATGTACAAAATTCCTCTTATACAGATAGTCCTCGACCACAATCGATTCCAAAATTTCTATCGTTAAGTGATACATTTGTTAAGTGGATTTTGTCCCATTTGATGATCATTCTTGCCACAGTTGTTAAGTTACTAACAATGGTTAAGCAAATCTGGTTTCCCTGTTGACTTTGCTTGTCAAAAGATTACATTTCCGTTATGACCAACACTATTGGTACGGTGTGCTTGCCAATCAAGCATATATAGACACAGAGTGGTTAGGTCCCTCAAGGTTGTTGTCTTCATTTTAATAGGTTTGGATAATTTGGTTAATGTTTTCATGAGGAAATGTGTAATGTTACTGCCTTTAAGAGAAAAATCTAAGAGGTTGCCAGATTCTTTTGTTTTTTTAAAATTTCAAGCATAGATCCTCTAACTTTGTGTTACCATTTCAAGTATATCTAATGTTTTATTTTTATTTTAAGATAATAGAATTACTTCTTAATTTCAGGCAGCCTCAGAGGACATTATTTAGTTTGATTCCAAATATGGTTTCTGATAGATATGAAATGGAGATCACACCCACAACTTATGAAAGCAAGTTATTCTGTTGGTTAATTGCTCTCACCGTTAGGAAATTTCTCCTTAGTTCTAAGTTGATTCTTTCCTTGGTTTCCAACCATTGTTTCTTTTTTTAAAATAAAAAATCTATTTTTTATTATTTTTGTAAAAATATACATCTGTATTGTGTGAGTTGGTTCTGAGTATCATTCATATGTCCAATTCACAATAACAGTATTAGTAATTTCTATCCCATTTATCAAATTTAAGTAACCCTAACCCTAACCCTCATTATATTGTTCAAACATACGTAAACAAGAAATGCCTAACTCCTCATCTTTATCTCGATCTTCATCTAAGTCTTTCATATTCAGTCTAGACATTTCTCTATTATATACAAACAAATTTGACTAAGTATCATTCATATTTATCCAGTTTACGCTAACATTATTAATAGTCTCTATCACATTTATCAAATTTATATAATCCTTTATATTATTTAAACATACGTAAAAGGAAAACATCTAATGTCATCTCTTTTCTCCTTTTTTCTTATCTATTTTTTATATCAATCCAATTCACAATAATAGTGTTAGTAATCTCTATTACATTTATCCAAATTTAAGTAAAACTCATTATATTATTCAAACATATATAAACAAAAATTTTCTAAGTCCTCATCGTTGTCTCTATCTTCATCTATATCTTTCTTGTTCAATCTAAACATTTCTCTATTATATATGATTAAATTTGACTAGATATCATTTATATTGATCCAGTTTTTGTTAGCATTGTTAATGATCTCTATCATATTAATCAAATAGTAATCCTCATTATATTATTTAAACATAAAAGAAAAATGTCTAACATCTGTAAACTTCTAATCTTTCTATTATTTTTATTCATTCTATAAACAATTTATGTTCTAATATTTCCCCTATCTAATTTTATTTCTGCCTCCTAGCTTACACTCAGGCTACTTTAATATTTAAAGGGCAATTTTTCTACCCATCAACTCTTCTATTCTTTAGTGCTTCAATTATTATCCATTTTTTAGTTCGCCTCCACACTCCTCCTTTATCTCTATCTTCATCTATCTCTTTTTTTATTCAATCTAAACTTTCTTCCCAGTACAATCCCACCTCTCCCAGTTATCTGCCCATATCCCAATCTTCTTATCACAGGTATCGTTCTATTGTTGATTTATATGTTTTAGTTCCTTTAATCTTTCTTTCTTTGTCATCTGATTTGTCAGTCCTATTTTTTGCTCCTTGTTAATTTGTTGATGTGACCAATCCCTATGTTCTTTCCATTTCTTTTGCTTATCATTTATCTGTTCATCCTCTAATCGAGCTGTTGCTTTATTTGCTGATTTTTCTGATCCATATTTTTCCGTGTTCATGGTCCATTTGTTGGCTTAAATATTCTTTCTGTTGCTTCCACCAGTTTGTGGGTGGTTTGGTCTTTGTTCCATGTTCTTTGAAGAATGTTTTCCATTTTCTGATCTACACCAACGACTAAGTTTGTAATATCTTGAAACAACAAGATCATCTCATTGAGAAATCCTCTTGTTTCCACAGCTGTTCCTTCAACTCCAGTCATAATAAAAATACAAGTAGACTAAACAATCACACCTCAATCAAATTCAAAGGTTCCAAAACCCTAAAAGTATGGTTTGTTAAATGGGACTCTCCTCCCCAATTTCCATACTGCCTTTTTTCCAGTAGATATTTATTTCACTTAATCTCCAATTATTTCAAAACAGGGGCGATTGGTTAAATAAATCCATTCCAACATTTACTCAATGTTTTAATAATCCAAGAAACTCTCCAAATTCTTTAAATGTACTCTGTGGTTTTAATCTTTTGTTATAGCTTCCCAATATCTCTTTTATGAAGTTCCTTTCATATGCTTTCTAGTGAGCATATGACATTAAACAGCTAAAATCACAGCCACCAAATGTCAGGTATTTTTAGGAGTCTGAGAGTCATTTTTCCTTTCGTCAATAGATGGCGATCTTGATTTACTTTTCAGCATAAATCTCTTTTAAAAATTTTTCTTGCCTGCTTAAACAATATTTTTAGAGTCTCTTCTCTAGGGTTTTTTTTTTATCCTTTGGGTAGTTTATAATGAAAAAAGAATCATTTCACCTAGCAACACAATCTCTGTTCACTGCTCTCTTTGCTCCTACACTGTCTTAGGTTTTCTAACTGTTCCCAGCTTCAAGGCAGCCATTTTTGCTGCCACTGCTCCTCATCTTTGGATGAGGGGGCTTTCCAAGTCAGGGAGGAGAGATGCAGCTCTCCTCAACCTGCAAGGCAGTCCCCCTTTACTTCACCACATCTCCATGGTTGCTATGGCTCCAATTGGAGCCCTCTGACAGGGAGAGCTCGGAACGGGGCCGCAGAGCTCACTTCCTCGCTTCCAAAGGCGCTGGAAATACAGCCGGAATCCTCAACCAATCATTGTTTCTTGTCTTGCCTACTGGTGCTTTGGAAAATAAGTTGACAGTTGACAGTGGGACTGGTAAATGGGCCGTTTCCGGCCTCCAGAGGGCCTCTGGGGTGGGGAGAAGGCCATTTTCACCCTCCCCAGACTCCTAGAAAGGCTCTGGAGCCTGAGAGAGAAAAATGAGCCTACCGGGCCATCATGTGCCAGGACCATGTGGAGCAGGAGGGTGGGTGGGTGGGTCGCACATGCATGCATAGGGGTGGGGTGCATAGAATTATGGGCTCACACCCCCCTCCCCCCGGCTCCTGGCACGCAATGGCAAAAAAGTTAGCCATCACTGCCTTATAAGAAGCTCCACCATCAAATTCGCTTAAAAGTGGCGGAGCCTTTTTAGGAATGGGCTAGATTTATAGAACTATCTTATGAAAGAAATATAATTGTCTCCTTCAATACATGTTTTAATTAGATTTGAAAATGTATTTTTTTCCATGCAATATATTATTATTTTTTTAAGTTTTTAATGTCATAAAAACCCTTTTTGCATTGATTTACTGAAATACTTTTATATTATTAGGATTAAATGTCTTATAATTTTAACACTGTTATTTTGTGGTAAACCTTATCTTCAAATTTGACATATTTTTCAGTTTTAATCATTTTATTGATTTTTTAAAATGCCTCTTCATTTGGATGATCTTGTAGTTCCATGAGAGTTTATCAGGAAATCCCAGGTGTAGAGGCTAAGCTGGAAAGTTAACAAAATATTTTAGAAGCAGTGAGGGGCAAAACATTTTACAATGGACATTAAAAAGTTTACACACCCTTGTTAAAATTCAAGGTTTAAAGATATAAAAAAATCAGACCAAAATAAATCACCTCAGATTTTTTAACCTTTAATATAACATATATGCTGTATAATTTAATTGAAAAACAAACCAAAATCTTCTAGGGGGAAGATAATAAGTGATTAGGAGAAAAGTTTATCTGAAGGGAGAATTTAGTGTAATTTGTGATATACAATAAGTAGATAACTTTTTCTTCTGTGTGAAAATAATGTAGTATTTTAATTTTGCCAGGAGATGGCAGGTCAGAACAATAAAGCATTTGCCAATATAATGGCTGCCTAGCTAAATTCATCCATGTACTTGGAGTACTAAAGCTCCTGTTTTTGTAACCTTTGGTGAAAATGATGCCTCACTGGGCATCAATTTTTGAATCAAAATACCTCAAATGGGTTAATTTATAGATGTGTCCCAAATCCGGGACCCCTGAATCTCATGGATTTGACATTTGGCAAACTTTATAAAATATTTTATGACAAAAAAATTATCATAAAATATTTTATGACAGAATACAAACTAGCATAAAGCATTTCCTGAGGTCAGCTCTTGATGTTTGACTCCGCTGTAGTTCAAGATGGGCTGCTTTCAAGGTAGATCCATCTCTGAATATCTCCCTGAATTTTTAAGAACTTTTGCAATAAAGGCAGTACATTGAAAGCTCTGTCATTGTTGAAAGCATTGTGGAGTCTGGTAAGTAAATATTTCTTAAATGATAACTTGGGGTGATAGGTTGTATGGTATTTGATTATTGCTGACAAAGATTTTACTGTCGGTAGTTTCTATGCCTTTAGCAGTGTGATGTGTACTATTATAATTATTAAATTATTAAATAATTATTAATTAAATAATTATTAAATAATAATTTATTTAATAAATTATTAAATAAATGTGTACTATTATAATTATTAAATACTGTCATGAAAAGACTAAGGAGTAGGGAAAGTTTGGATTTTTTTTGGCAGGGGGAAGGTGTCAGAATGCTGTTAAAGTCTCATTTCTGTTCAGCTGGCTAATACAACCTTAACTGGGCCACAAAGCAAAGCACAAAACAAAGCAAAATATTTTTTCTGTGATGGGCATAGAGATTGCATATTATACTTACCTGTAGGTAAAATATGTTATACTGGAGGACAATCCATACCCTTTAGAAGGGAAACCAATGCTCCTTCATATTTTATTTTAATCTGTCTGTCAATTATATCATTCTCGAAAGCTGAAATAAAGAACAGATTTAGGTAAGAGAAGAGAAATTTATATTGCTATTAATTCATCCATCCATCGATAAAATTTATTGGCCATCCATCTTACAATAGGGTAACTCTGGGTGGCTTGCAGTCATTAAAATAGATCTATACATATACAGTAAAAAATAAATAAATTAAAACCAAACATGAAAATCAAAGATCACATGGGAAGGGTGGGGGGAGAATGGGGAGGAGATGGGATCTGTTACTCGATCAATCATTTCCACTATGTTGTTTCCCCATTGGTTCCCCATTGGGAATCAAAGCCAACTGGCAGAGCTATGTCTTCAGGCCCTTATGAAAAGATAGGAGAGTTGGGGCCAACCTCATACTGGGGGCAAGATATTCCAGAGGGCAGGAGCCACAGCAAAGAAGCCCCCCCCCCCGACCCTGCCAGCCAGAAAAATCAGGCTGATGCATACCTCCTTTGCCACCATGAGTGGGATGGGCCAATTGGAGTGGGGTGACATGGTCCCCCAAATAATCAACCAATGCCATAAAGAGGTTTTTTTAAAAAAATTGATTTATATGCTGCCCTTCTCCGGATACTCAGGGTGGCTTACAATGCGTTAAGCAATAGCCTTCATACTTTTGTATATTTATACAAAGTCAACTTATTGCCCCCACAAACTGGGTCCTCAATTTACCCACCTTAGAAAGGATGGAAGGCTGAGTCGGCCTTGGGCCTGGTGAGAATTGAACTCGCAGTAATTGCAGGCAGTTGGATGTTAAATGCTGCCTTAGTAGGAGGCATTAGCCTCCTAGGCCACTCAGGCTCAGTTTTAAAGGTGATCACCAACACCTTGAATTGTACCCAGAAGCAGACTGACAACCAACGCAGCTTGGGGAACAGCAATGTTACAGGGGCCATTTTTGGGCCCTCCCAAACTGCCCACACTGCTGTATTCTGCACCAGCTGTAGCTTCTGAAAGCTCTTCAAGGCTAGCCTTATGTAGAACAGATTGCAATAGTCAGGAACTTAACAATTGAGCACAGGAAATCCTGATCCAGGAAGGGTTGCAACTGGCACACAACACAGAATGACTCTCCTAGCCATGATTGCCACCTCCTCCTGAAGCAGGAGTTGTGAGTCCAGTAGAACAGGGTCCCCAATCCTGGGCTGCAGCCCACTACTGGGCCGTGGCCTATTTGCAATCGGGCTGCAGGCCAAGAACACACACACATGCAGCTTAACTTGCATGAGTGGCAGATCAGAGTATACACACACATCTGTACTTATGGAGCCGTGGACCAAGACACACGTGCTGCGTGTGCATGCATGCCAGCCCACCATTTGCACAGTCTGGTCCTCTCTCCCTCCTCCCCGCCGGGCTGCCAAGCTGCAAAGGTTGGGGACCACTGCAGTGGAGGCCCCAAGTTGTGAACTGGATTTTTCTGGGCCAGTGCCACTCCATCCAGAGTCAAAGATAACAAAATCCCCCGTAAGCTGTTTGTTTTGATCAGGATTCAGTCAAAGCCTGTTGTCCCCATCAGCCCCCCACAGCCTTCTGGCAAAGTGAGAGGGTAGCCACAGCATCACTTGGGTCCCCCAAAATGGAAATATTGGATGTTATCAACATACTCTAAATACCTCAACCTGTGGTAAGGTTGCGGTATCAACATACTCTAGATACCTCAACCTGTGATGATCTCATGCAGCAGTTTCATATAGATGTTGAAAAGGAGCAGAGAAAGTATCGAGCCCTGCGATGCACCGAGGATTGAACCTCTTATTTCCTATCAATACTGATAGGGAATGGCCAAGGAGAAAGGAGCTGAACCAGCACAGAACTGTGTCTCCAGGCCCCAGGCCCCACAGCTGATCCAAAATGGTACTATAGTCAATGGTATTGAAAGCTGCTGAGGTGAAGAAGAGCAAGGACTATCCCCATCCTGCTCTTGCCAGAGATCATCAACAAGCATAACCAATACCATTTCTGTCCCATAACCAGGCCTGGATCCTGACTGAAAGGGGTCCGGATAATCCATTTCATCCAGGACCCTCTGCAGCTACCAGGCAACCACCGTTTCCATTTAACTAGATCTGTTTTTTATTTCAGCTTTTTCAAATCTAGTGCTCCCCTGATGTGTTGCATTTTGATTTATTTATTTTCCAGCCAAATAGCTACATGTGATAATATTTAATATCTGCGTTTGGAGCTTAAAGACATAGCATAGTCGCTTGAAAATTTGATAATCTGACAGAATTGTGATTAAACCTTGTCTCCGTTCTTTCCTTTCCTTACAATGACAAGGAATCAAGTAGAAACGTTTTGCCTTGTTTCCCTTAACTATCTTTTTAAAAAATGTGATATTTGTCCCTTTAAGAAATGTTATTGTACATACAAAGATTATCCAAGAAACAACCTCTGCAAAGAAAGGTAATGCTGAAAGGGCTGTTCTGATTATTGGAGTGGGGGAAGATGTATGCGGTAGAATAGTAGGAGAATTGGAAAACACATTTTTTAAAGATACAGATGCTTTTTTCATGCAATAAGAGAGACATGATGTAAACTAGTGTTTCTCTCATGGCTGTCTGGGGAATTTTGTCCATATATCTTAAAGTTGTCAAGGTTCAGAAACCTTAATATAAACCATTCTTTCTTGTGCCAGACAAATGCCTACTAGAGTATGTCAAGGAGGAAATTATTGTGACCTCCATTCGCCTCATACAAATGACTCCTATAATAGTGCTTGCTTATCATAGAAATTGGGGTAAGGGTCTCATCATGAAGGCAAACATTAATTAAAAGATCCTTGATTTTTTTTCTTTCAGCTGATTGCATAATTTTAAATGATCAAATGGCAGGCAGAACTTCAAATAAATTCCAGGATATATAGGATAGCTGATAGAAATTAGAGTTGATTTGAAGAGAGCAAAATCAGATGATCATCTTTTCCATGACTTTGGAGACACAGGAGCATAAACCATAGTTCAGATACCTAGTGACATGATTGACTAAACAGACAGGAGCCAAATCAGTTGCATAGAATCTGCATAGCAGAATACTTGCTTCTGAAGATGCCAGCCAGTTGCTGGCAAAATCTGTCATCTAGACCTGTGATTGCAAACCTGTGGCACGGGTGCCACAGGTGGCACGTGGAGCCATATCGGTGGGCATGTGAGCTCAGCTCCGGCATGCCTGTGTGAGTTGGCCAGCTGATTTTCGGGCCTTCTGGGCCCACCAGAAGTCAGGAAACATACTGTTTCTGGCCTCTGGAGGGCCTCTGGGAGGGTGAGGAAGGCCGTTTTTGCCCTCCCCAGGCAATGGAGCCTGGAGAGAGCCTGGAGAAAGCGAAAAACGGGCCTACCAGGCCCACCATGCCATCGCATGGCAAAAATGGGGGAGCATGGGGGTTGGAGTGCATAGAATTATGGATGTGGGCATGCGTGCGTGTGACCCCACCGCACTCCCACCGCTTTTGGCACATGATGGCAAAAAGGTTACCATCACTGATCTAGACCATAGTCACTAAACCTGAAGCTCAGGGCTATCACCATCTGTGAAAATCTTCACTAGTATATTGATAGTCATTGTCTGTCATATAAGCTCTCTATGCCCACACTGACCCCAGGAATCATAAAGATACACTACATGGGAATGATCCTCATTATTCGCCTTTAGTACAATTTATTAATGTATTAAATTGTATACTGCCTGGCTTTCGATGACACTGGGTGGCTCATAATAATCAAACATTCATATTTCATGTATAGTTTGCATTTTTTAAATGCTTGCTCTAGTTTAGAATCTTGTTTTATCTTAATATGTTTTCTTGGTTTAGGAGAAATGCTTGCTTCTGGATCCCTACTTTTAAAAAGTGAGTAGAGAAAGTGTTTGTTTAGAAATGCTAGATACAGTGATCGGTTTGTCATCTTTTGGTTGCAAACTGGCAGAGATTCTGAGTTTTCATTGTGACTTGGTTGCACATCTTAATATACTCTGTGCTTAAATGAGAAAAGTGAGAAAAGACTTCAGAAGGAGGCAATTTCATTCAAAATCAACCCTTCCCCCCACTCCCCAGCAATATCTTTTTTTCCTCTTTTTGAAACAGAAAGAAAACACACTGCTTCAGAAGATCATTGCTTCCAGAATGAGGTCTAGAAAATTGGTACTTTCACATGAGGTTGCGACTATGACTGTGGGAGAAGTACAGAAAGAGGGAGAGTGAAAAATCATTGTCTCTCTAGGTTTTTTTTTTCCTGTCCAACAAAGTTCTGGAATAAGAAAATCCATAATTGCTGGAATACTATGCCACATTTATTTTTCCTCTCTAGCAACCTATACAACTGCTGGAAAAGAGAAAAGCATAATAGGAGGTGGGTGGAGTTATAGGGAAAAATATCACCTTGAGGAATGCCTTCCAGGATATTGATATTGATATTCTTCCTTCAAAAGTGTGTATGTGTGTGTGTGTTAAGGAACAGGCCAAGTGGATCCAATCAAATTGCAATTCCTGGTCAGGCTCCTCTTCCCTGCCAACCAGAATGTTTGTCTAGGTAGTTGTATTGTCTTTTCTGATGGAAAACATCACTCTTGCCAGATCATTTTGACCTGTTCTGTCACAGTGACTGGCTGGTAATGAAATGGTAACTGTACAGTGACAATATATCTTGAACAAACAGCAGTTGCCTTGGCACCATAGCAAGAAAAGTGGGAGGATGAAGTCGAAAACACCAATTCAGTTAAGCAATAATAACTAACGAACTTAGAAAAGATTTGGTGACAACAAGCAAGAAAAATAATTGGAGAATGTTTTGTGAGAATTAATGCTGAATAAACTTACCATGGTTGATTCACCAGAAACTCTATGTTTTTAAGTCCTCTCTTAATGCCAGTGAGGATCTCGAATTTTCATTGTTGGGAATTTTAGCATTAGCTTTGCCTATCCAGCTCCTCCTTACCATACTGGGTACCTCTTCTGAGAAATGTTTAAATGTTTCTTAATATCTGAATCTGCTGATTGATTTTCATTGTATACATAACAAAGCCAAAGCCCATCTCCTGTTCTCTGGAGATATGCTATTGTGGCTGCCAGCCCTGGATAGTATCCCGCTCACTAACAATGCTGTATTGGCTTAGTGCTGGCACTGTGCCTACTCATGAGGCAGACTGTTGTTTTAATATAATAATCGTCTTGTTGCACAGTGTTTAAGTAACGGTCACCTGCACTAGCTTGCTCAGCTGTTTCTTGCAGAATTGGCTGCTTTAGCAACAACCCCTAGCCTGAGAGAGCTCAGTATTTAATTTTAAAGAGAAGTGGTAGAGTTCGGTTTTTCTGATTTCCTCTAACCTGTCTTCCAAACCAAACTGGAAATTGATATCTATGTTGTTTCTTATATTTTGATAGCTGCAAAAAATTGTTTCTCCCTCTTCACTCGTTATCTTTTATTTCTTGTAGTGAGGCTGAGACCACCATTTGTGAAAATTGAAGACCATAGCAGGTAAAGGGAGCGTAGTAGAATTTCATCTTCTGGCTTTCTAAAGTTGAATATATCAGAGTTTGACACACCCTAAGGCACACAGGTTTGTCCACCTTTAAGGAATGCATGGATTGGGCATTTGTTGCAGATAGAGTGGTTCAGATGCAGCCTAAGGCTTTTCATCAGATCTCTCGAAAGTTTAGAGAGGCCTTTGCTCCTCTCTGGAACCTCATTTCTCATAATTAACCCCTAGTCCATTTTTTGCAAGTCTAGAAGGGCACAAAGTAAATTGTTTTTTTTTCAAGGAGTGAGAGTGGTAAAAGATTCTTTCCAGGTTTCAGCAGACTGGATAGGGATGGTTAATGGGCCATATCCGACTCACAGGTTGAAATTGCCCGCTCCTTTCATCATTTCTTATTTTGAGATAATTATGATTATCTCCTGTAATTAAAAGCATAGTTCTCTTTAATGACAGTAACTCTGGAATTACAGTTGGTTTTAGAGCTTTAATTTATTGACAAGTTATATATATTTTATCCTGCCTTTTTTAAAAAATCTAATAAGCCTTCAGACATTTAAAGAGGTGGAAATTTTGTGGAAGATTTTTAAAAGTGATTTTAGGAATTGGGGCAGAAACTGATGAAGGACTTTTAATGCCAAAACAGTTTCCTTGAAACAGAGAAGGAATAACTGAATAGTGAAGCTTCAGTGAAACATGATCATAAAAATCCAAACCCTCTTACATGTAGTCATTCTGTTGCTACAGTTTTATTTAACCATAGATTTTTATCTTTTATCAAAGATCAAACTACATATAATGCATTAAGTACAGTAATTTACAGGAGATTTGTTGTTTATTAAATTTTATCCCATCTTTATTACTTTTGTAAGTAATTCAAGGTGGTTAACATATGTAATATTCCTATCTTCTCCTCCTTATCTCCACAACAAGAACTTTGTGAGAGGGGTTGGTCTGAGAGAGAATGACTGGCCAAAGTTACCCAGCCAGCTTTCATGCTTAAAGCGAGACTAGAACTCATAGTCTCCTGATTTGTAGATCAGCACCTTAACCATTACAAACTGGCTATATAAGCTGGCTGTAACATTTATTTTCATAATTGCTGTTCAGCCAAAACAAAGTGGCCATAGCCATTTGGATAGATAAACTACACTTATAAAGATACTTCAAGTTGCCTAGAATGAGTCCAGTCACTTTGTCTTCACCCAGCTAATTCTGTAGCCAGAAACTAATTTAAACTATTTACTGTCTCACCTAAATTAGCCCAAAAGTATATTGATGTTTCCTCATTTTTTTATCTCACTCAATGAGTTGTACAAATCTTTATAAATCTTCATAGAGCATGCATGATAAAAGTGAGCCTACAAAATAAATAATAGAATTTCAAACAACTATTTCTTAGCTTACCTTCTAGAATTACCATCTCATAGCAATGTCTATCTATGCTAAAAATTAAACACTTCATGTGATAATTTAGTTACTCAATTATTTATCTAGAAGAATACCACTTCCAGCATTTTTTGTTCCAGCATTTTTTGTTCTTGTTTTATTTTAAAAGATCCTTTTTCAGGATATTGTAAGCTACAACACATTCAAGAATTTTAACAGGATTGTGCGGTCCCTGACTGACCTATGGTTATTTTTTGCCATCTCTTTTTCCCAATTGGAAGTCCTGTATACTGACTGGGAGTTGGTCTAACATTTATGGAGTTCACCATGGCTGAGGAAAATGGCTGTTCCTAATTTTCTCTCCAAGATTCAGTTTTCTCCTCTTTATGTAGGCAATTCCAACATTTCTTAAAGTGTTCAAGAATTTTCTTCAATTATATGTTCCATTATCAAGAACATGTAGCATATTTGAACCCAATTTAAAGTAAGTATAAGTATTGGAATTGGGAAAGGAATAAAATCTATTTATGAAAGATTTAAACATAATAAACATAACCCAAACTTCATGTGCGGTTTAGAAGCAAGGAAGAATTCTACCTCCAATAGTATTTCTCCTCACCATGTGCTCAGATGGAAAATTTTAGAAATTTTGATAAGTGGAGCTCCCTATTTTCATATTCAGAAAATAGCTTTAAATCTAGATGAGGATCATAGGTTGTGCACAAAAAAACCCCATGAGGTTGGTTCATTGTTGTAATGAACAAAAAGCAAGGTAGAGATTTGGATTAAAGTGAGGGAAAATGGGAATTATACATGCCTCTTTCTGCCTCTGCAGAGGATCCAAAACCAGACAATCACCCAGTAAGCCAAGGACTCTCTTTATCGTTCCCAAAGCACAGAAAGGCTACTGTGAGTGTTGTGGAGAACATTTCACAGATTTACAGATGGTAAGGAAGCATCCTGTTATCTAGAATTGCCGTAGATATTTTTAGGTTTTACTGAGATGTCCATTTATGACAGCATCTGTTATTCCTGGACTAGGTGCATAAAACCTGAATTTCATGTAGTTAAAATTGTTGCTGCTAACAACTCTTATGACTGATACATAGAAATATGTTGCAAATATCTATGCATAGAATTTCATTACAATATATCATAAAATAGTCAAATACAGTAGCTAAACTAAATGTTGGATAAAAATTATTCTCTTTTTTACCCAAATTTTCAATTGGTGAAAACCATCAAAGAATGGCAGTGGACACTCCTGAGGCAGGGAGTTTTACTGCTCTCTCGCTTAATATTGCAGACTTACCTGAGGTAGAATTCAGGGGTGAGTTCTAAATTTCTTTACTACCAGTTCTGTGGGCATGGCTTATTTTGTGGGCGTGGCTTGGAAGTCATGTGACTGGGTGGGCGTGGCTAACTGCTCATGTGACCGGGTGGCCATGGCTGTGTGTATAGGGACTATTTAGAGGGCTGAAAAAAGTAATTTCTGACAGGTCCTCGCACTTTTGACTGACCGGTCCTCACACTTATGACCATCCTCACATTTATGCCCATGCAGCATTCTTAATAACCATGTCACTCATTTCACAACTGCTTCTCTTCACCATGGTGATAAGATAGGGCAAAAAATGTAAAATGTGAGGACAATCGTAAGTTTGAGAACTGGTCAAAAGTGCGAGGACCAGTCAAAAATAACTTTTTCAGCCCTCTGAGTAGTCCATATGCACAAAAAGGACTACCCAGAGGGC
The DNA here is from genome assembly GCA_038048745.1 of Coluber constrictor foxii. Classification (NCBI taxonomy): domain Eukaryota; kingdom Metazoa; phylum Chordata; class Lepidosauria; order Squamata; family Colubridae; genus Coluber; species Coluber constrictor. Next base: position 83,447,516 of record CM075961.1, read on the forward strand.
TGAAAAAAGTGATTTCTGACAGTTCCTTGCACTTTTGACCGGTCTTCGCACTTATGACTGGTCATCATTTATGCCCATTGTAGCATTCTTAATAACTGTGTCACTCATTTCACAACTGCTTCTCTTCACCATGGTGACAAGATAGGGCAAAAACGTAAAATGTGAGGACAGTCGTAAGTTCGAAGACTGTCAAAAGTGCGAGGATCAGTCAAAAATAACTTTTTCAGCCCTCTGAGTAGTCCATATGCATAAAAGGATACAGCAATAGAGAGGGATGAAGGAAGGGAAGGAAAATTAGAGTAGGAGTGAGGGTAAGAGAGGGAGGAAGAGAGGAGGAGAAGGAGAAAGGAAGAGGAAGTAGGGAGGAGAAGAAGGGGGGGAAAGAGTAAGAAGGAAAGAAAAGAAGAGGTGGTAGGTTTGAGGAGAAAGATTGCTGTACAATAAAAAAGATGAAAGGGAAGAAAACCAACCCCAAACAAATATAAAGATATTAAGATAAAGAATGAATTGTTAAACTTTAAAGAATAAAAGAGAACAAATATGAATAAATAGCAATAATTAGAAACACACATACAAACATACAATGTATTTTCTTTGAACAGAATATTTGGCTGGTTCACAAATTTAAACAGTGTTTAGTCATTTCAATTAAATTTACAATTTCTGTATTTCCGTTTAGCCATATTTATTCATCATCTATTTTTTAAAAAAACCAATATTACCCTTCATGGTCATCTCTAATCTTAATCAAATTCAATTTTTCCCTTCTATTCCCATTGTCATCTATTTTTATATCCATCCTCACATTGGTTAATTATATAATATTACAGTTGTTTAATACAAATTCAACATTTTAATATAAATCAATTAGTTATATAACTATCTTTTTGTATATTAATCAATATGAACATGAATATTCCAATTATTTCCATGCAATCCAATTTCTTACAAATCAATTAATTATATTTAGCAATAATAACAAACCAAATAATTTCCCCCATATATTCCTCCAAACCACAACTTAACCATTTCTGCTTTCAACACAATATACAATTAATAGTACCTCAATTATTACAACTCCCTAGTTAAATAGAGCTTTTTTTCTTTTGTGTTTTAAAATCTTGAACTCTCCTCTTTTGCCCTAAATTCCCATTGTTTGCAGTTTTGCACCTACCATTTTTGGTGAGGAAAAAGAAAAAGAAATCTCTCCCTGCCTCATTTTGTCACGTTGCAGCAAAGACCCTACTTTCAGTTTAGTTTTTTCAGCATAGCTAGGGGAAAAAAAACCCTGCTCCAGCACTGTTTGCACCTAGCAAAAGACCCCTGTGCAAAACAGGTGAGAGCAAATCAGCTGAGAGTGGGGTGGCAGATCTAATCAACTTGTGGTAATTAACCTATGCTGAAGCTGAAAGGGGCTGTTTTTTCTATTTTTGCAGGCACCGGTCTACTCATTGGTCATTTAATACTGATCAGCTGTAGGGCAGCCCTTTGAAGCCCCGCGGCAAGAGTTTAAACAGTTTTTTTTCCTCTAGCCATCAGCTGAGACTCAGGAGGCAGGAAGGGCTAACTGGGAGCAACCCACCACTGGTAGAACTATATTAAATGCTGTTGAGACTAGTGGGAGATAATCTCTATGTTTATTGCTTTAGAAATTATAAAATTTGGTAGTTTCCTTCATATCTTCTCACTTTACATTCCTCAAACAGAATGAGCTGCTGGACATCATGGTAACAGAATGAAACCTGAAAACCAGATCCATTTTGAGATGTTTTGAATTATTATTTTTTTAAAATTTGATTTATATGCCGCCCTTCTCCGGAGACTCAGGGCGGCTTACAATGCGTTAAGCAATAGCCTTCATACTTTTGCATATTTTATACAAAGTCAGCTTATTGCCCCCACAAACTGGGTCCTCAATTTACCTACCTTAGAAAGGATGGAAGGCTGAGTCAACCTTGAGCCTGGTGAGATTCGAACTTACAGTAACTACAGATAGCTGGAGTTAATTACAATGCATTAATCTGCTGAGCTAGCCTATTTAAATTATCCTTAGGTAATTTAAATAGGCTGTTCAATTGTTTTGCTTTGTCAGTTAAGTTCCAGAGCTCAAAGTTTCTTACCTGCCTTTTGACAGGAAAATTTTCCTTTCTTTGTCTGGTTAGTAGATCTAATGAGATGAAATAAGGTGTTTTTTTTCATGCTTTGATTTAGTATTTGCTAATTGTGTTAACTTTCTGATGGCATTGTCTTCACAGCATCTTCAAAGCTCGCAACATCAGGAATTTGTCCTGGATTTCACCCACTATGCTTTCTTAGATATCATCTCCCAACTGAGCAGTGACTTTGTGCTTCCTGCACTCCACTGCTGAGGTATAAGTATGATCCAAAGGTACAGAAGAAGAGTATCAAAGATGATACTGTTTTAAAGTATGAGAATTTCTGACTTCCTTTTGCTTACTGAAGATTTTGTTTCTCCCTCCCAAAAAAGATCCCTCCCCCCCTTCAAACTAGTAAAACATGTAGGCAGAAGAGAGAGAAAGACAAGAATAGATCTTTAGTGAGAAATTATGTCCAGAATTTATCCTGGTTTTGAAAGCAAATTAAGGATTCTTATTCTTAAAATCAATGCAAGATGCCCACACAATAAAGCCAAAATTCTGTATATGTATCTGGAGCTTCTTCCGGGCTCTCTCCCACTCCCACTCCCACTCGCTCTCCCTCTCCCTCTCTACCTCTCCTGTATATGTGTGTGTTAGAGAACACAAGATTGTATGGAAAGAATAGTAAAACAGGACTAGAGGAATTTGATAATAGATTGAATGATTGATCAATCACTCAATCACTTGATTATTTGCTATTAAGTCATTTTTGATTCCTAGTGACCGAACTGCTAGGTTTACTCCATGATAATGCCTGGTTTGAGCTCAGTGGGAAGAAAATCTTGCTGATTTGTGTAGAAGCTAAGTACTATTTTTGTGTAGAAGCTAAGTACTGCAGTGCAGGACAATTTTATTTATTTATTTATTTATTCAAATTTTTATACTGCCCTACTCCCGAAGGAGTCAGGGTGGTGAACAGCCAAAATAAAATACAGAATACAAACATTAAAAACCCATTAAAATTATTAAATGTTTTGGCCCAGAAACAAATTTAAAACACCCAATTTATAAGACAAATTAAAAGCAATTTAAAAAGTTTAAAAGGGAGAGTTAGGCCAATAACATAGGCAGAACACTTGTGATACTTGAAAGATACCTCCCTCTTTTCCTTCTCAGTGTATGTAATGATGTTTCTTCTGAATTTGAAATGGAGGCTGCTGAACATGTCAAAGTACCATTTTCAGGTCAGATAGTGGAAAGTCAGATAGTTTTTGAGGGCTCAGCAGATCACCTTGTTAGTTTGCGGAATCCACCATGCTTGCCTAAAGAGCCAAATTTCCTTCACCTGACAGTAATATCCACGGAGATGACCACCACATTGGTACCATTTGCCTCTGACACCCATGAAAAAGACAGAGTGGTTGCAGACACTTGCCTAAAGACTGCAGTCCCCATTGAATGCAAATTTGGTGTTTCTTCTCAGGAGGGAAAATTTCCAACATAAGGTGGCATGTTACCTTGCAAACGCAAGCACCCTTATGGGCAATATGGACAGGTGAAAAAAAAGATAAATGTTGATATCAGATAAAAGGCTGTCTAATAAGAATTTGTTCCTTACAGACCAACAAGTTGAAACAACAGGACACTTATTTCCTAGTCAACTCAATTTGTCTGCAATTCCATCATACACCCCCGGCTCTTATTGTGTTCCCCCACAGTTACCTCAGAAAGTCCTGCACTGTCAGTCTTGCAAGCCTGTTGCTATAGACACGAGCTATCTCAAAAATCCACTGCAACAACTAGACCAGAAGGAGGTGGCTGCAATCTCTCCCTGTAAAGAATGGGAAATGCTCAATTCTTGCAACTTTCCCAGAATTGATAGCACATTGAGCAGCCTACCTAAATTCCATGAGGACAAACAAGTACCCTGAAACTGGTGGACTGTGAGTTGGAGTGCTTCTCATCTTGCATGGATGTATTTGAGCTAGCACAGAATATGTTGCCACAGCAACCAGGTTCAGGCCCAGGCCTTTCCTTTCTTACCCACTGACTAGTCCTTCAGCAGAAGCAAAGGTCTCTTCCACCATATCTGAATGAGATGAAACACTTCTTTGGGTGCTGGCAGGTGCATCCCATCTCTCTTTGGAGAGTCCGAATGATGCTACATTGCCCAGGATCTATATTAGTTTGCAAGATAGTAACTATGAATCCCATCTCTGTTTTGTATTCCAGTAGACATCTGAGCAGGGACAGATGAGCAGAGCAACCTTAAATGAGCAGAGCAACGTTCTGGAGATAGAAAGGGCTTCCTTTACTGGCGTTAAGAATTGCCTGAAAAATGGCCCCTAATTAGACTTTTCTCATCAACTTCTGGCTGCCTGTTTTTTATATGTATATTAACGTTTCCATGTAAAACCCCAAGTTTCTTTACCTTTGTTGCAGGAAGAAGCCATCTGCCATTTTGTGTGGGCTGACTTGAGTGCATGCTGTATTTCTTCAAAGACCCCCAAATATCTTTGTATGTGAGAGAGAGAGGTAGAGATGACATGTTTGAACCTTTTCAGAAATTAAGCAAGAATATTCATCTATGTAGGTGCCTTTATTAGAATTGTTACAACAGTCCTAATTGGATGTCCTAATGGGAGTATTGCCTTGTTCATTTATTAGCGGGAGGAGGGGGGGATAGTTACAGTAATATTCTTCCCTCTCTTCAGCTTTGACACAACTTAGTGTTAAGGAGGTCAAACCAGCACAAAATTTCTGAACAGCAGTAAAGGATGGCAAGCATTGAGTGTTCACTTTCACTAATCAACCAAGTTGGAGTAGGGCACATTTATGCTCCCTCGTGTCCCCTCTCCAGACAGCTATTTCTCTGGGCCTTTTAATAGAGGGAAATGGAAGTAGAAAAGCTGCTTGTACATTTTGCAGTGATCTAGTTTCAGTTGCCCATCCTTTTCAAGTCCCACAAGCATTTTTGTGTTTGCATAGCAATCTTTTTTAAATTAATGATGGTTTTCTTCTTCAGCTTCTTTAAATGTAACTGAACATATTCTCCTTTATAAACTAAATTTATGTATATCACTATACCTGATGTGTGGAGTTGAAGAGATTATTCGAATTTTTGTTTATTGCTACTTGATCTGTGTATCTACTGCAGCCAGTCTAACACACACACACAAAAAGAAAAAGAAAATGTGTATGCACAGAAGGCTATGGTAATAAAAGTAATGTTATTAATAAAGCATCTAACATTTTTCAGAAAAACACATCTCCTTGTAGTACTACTACATCAATTACCAATACCTAAAATATTTCTATTTCCTTTTTTAAGCTCCATTTTTTTTATGAGAGGTATTTTTTATGAGAGAATCATAAGTATACAGAACTTGCAGTTTGTATTCTGGAAATCTCTTCTGCAACCAAAGACTCAGGTTGCACTTGCCTTCAACAAAGAAGCTTTGGCACTGCGGAGACATTGCTTTTTGACTCATAGTGTTTGAGAAATGAACATGGTAATTCCATGTTATATATAATCACTGGGTCCACACATCACTCTAAAATGGTAACTTGGTTAAATGAAGGAGGGCAGGAAGGTGAATTTCTTGCCCCCTCCTGTGTTTCTTTTTCAACTTAATGACGACACACACAAACCCATTTTTCTCTCTGTACATAGCAAAAACATACATTTGAGATGCATGTCACTTCTGTTTCAGTCCCTGGAAATATTCAGCAACTTTTACCAGAAGCTTCCATTTATATTTTCTGCTACTGTTTGCATTATAAATAATGCCTCAGTAATTGCCACAGTCTGTCTTTATTCATTTTTGTTCTTCACAGAAAAGACTTTTTACCGACAAATTTTAATTTTCTAATGAAATTTGTGGAATAAATAATAAAAATAACAAGAATACAATAGTACTCTTAATGAATGGAAACAACTGAAGGCTCTTTCACGCTTTTCCAAACACCAGGAATTTACATAGTAAAAGGTAATTAAATCTAGTTTTTAAACTAAAACAACTACAGGGAAAAGATTCTAATTAAAATTAGGAGACCTGGACATTCTCTATAACTTCTTGATTCACTTGAAACAGGTTGATACAGCAACATACAAATGAAGGAAATTATCCTAAAAGATTTTTTTTTTAAATGGGGTGATAATACAGAAATCATAATGTAACAGAAGGTCAGTGTTTGCGTCCTTTACAAAATTCGTACTAATAAAAGAACAATTCCGGACTATTGTAGAAGCAATCATATTCTGGTTTTAAGCAGAAGTGAAAGAAAAGTTATAAAGAACATGAGAGTCATGACTTAAAAAATATATGACCTCTATTTTAATTACAGTAATCAAAAAACAATCTAGTATGTTTGAGTACTTAGCATTTTATGATATAAAGGCCTAGATGTGGTTATGGAGAGAATTTAGAATGCCGATAATCCATTAAAGAACAAAAAGATGGTCCTCTTGGTATTTAGATAATAGGTGATATCAAAAAATAGCATCTTGCAGATGTAAATTTGCATCTCTAAGTCTGATCAAAATCCTTTTTCTTAAATATGCCACTTGTGTAACTTAAAGGTAGGGCAGCGTACTTGAAACAATGAACAAATTTCAACAATTACTTTATAGCTATTAAAAGGCTGGAGGACAGTTTGGGAAGATAGCCACAGTTTATTTGCCTATATCAGTTGGCTACTAAAACAAGTTTTATAAAAACAATTATATCAGGAAAGAGAAAAAGCAGGAACAAGTTACTTGAGCTGCTTCACATCCTTCTTTGCCGGTTTCCTCACTGAGTTTGCCTATGAGAAACTGGTGGGGAAGGTTACAAATGGCGATCACACCGCTATGCTCTTTATAATGTACAATAATTACACGCTGGACACACAAATGCCCTGATAGTGATCATATGATTGCGGGTATGTTACTATCGCTGTTACTTGGAGGACCAGTTTTATGTCCATTTTTTTCAGTAACTTAGAATAACCATTCAAATTTATTGTATCACTGAAAAAAATGGACACAAAACTGATCCCCCAAGTAACAGCTGAGCAAATAGACGTAAACTGAGGGCTACTTGTAGTTGTTGGTGACTCATACTTGTGAATGGTACAGTACCCTCTGCACAATCTTCATGGTGTACCATGTTTGCTGGTCAGTTTGCTTTAGTGTTGCCTTCTGTATAGAAATGCTATCTGTACAAGATTGCACATTGCTGGCTGGCTTGGTATGATTTACTAAATAAGATTTAATTTTATCTAAATAGGTCAGGCTTATTCTTCTTCCCTGAGTAAAGGGAATGGAATTAAGCATAATCTACAGGCTCCCTGGTAATAGTGGAAGGCATTCTGAACCTTTTGGAAGACAAAATCTTTGACTTTAAATTCAATAAAATTGAGAATCTGGTCAATCTCCAAAGGTGGCAGCTCCTTATTATATAAATGATCAATGTTTGTACCTATGATAAATTTTATTGTGAGTTGACTGATTGTCTCAAACACACACACATATATATATACAAGAGACAGCCCTCTCCTTTTGTGGATTTTACTGCCTTCTCTCATGCTTGTCCATACAGAAAGTCTGTATGGAGCTGGAGAGCAAGCGAGCACCAGAGACGGCTCTTCCATGCTAAAAAGGCAGGAGGAGGGATCTTTGTAGCTCACGTGTCCCTTTTCTCTCTTGCTTCCCCCCCACCCCCTGCAATTCTCCACAGTTCTCCCTCACATCATGTTAGGCTCTTCTAACCATCACTGCATAATGAAGAGGAAGAAATTTTTGTCTTTCTCCTGCCTGTTTCCAACTCTTTGCTGGTTCTGATTTGCCTCTGCAAAAGATTCCCATCACCTCCCCTGAACTGCTTTTTCTTCCACTCCTCTTCTTCCACCCTTCTCTTTCTCAGAAATAATCCAGAAGGAAGAGCAAAGAGGAAAAGCAAGGAGAGGCAAGGCAAGGACCAGTAAGAATCCCAGACTTTCAATGCAAAGCAAAAGAAAACGAAGAAAGGGCACCACAATCTGCCTCCCTTGCATGCCAGACAGCTGGTGCCAACTCTGGTTCCGATTATGAAGGCATTATGAGCTGCTCGCTCCAGAACTGGGTGTTGACAGCTTTCTGCTGCTTGCTGCTTTGTCATTCAGGTGAGGGAAAAAACTCTCTTTGCTTTGGCCTCCCAACTTTCCCCCTTCCTGCCCCCCCGTCCCCCCCCCCCCCCCGCATCTCTTTGTATTGCTTTGGAGTAGTGAGCACTGTATGAGGTATGAAGCTGGGTACAGGCACTGGAGTACCAATCAAGCAGTGGGAGTTACATTGCATACATTTCTCAAAGTGAAAGGGAGCACCATATTTCAATACTGCCTCCTCTCCCCCACCCCATCCTCCAGCAGTGGCTTTCACTACTCACCTTTTGAAATGGGGCTCATGGGGAAGGGGATGCTGCAATTTTCTGTTTGTAAATATATCCCTTGTTTAAAATCCATCCCTTCTTTATAGACATATTTTACATTCCATCAGCACTGGGACTGCAGTCTGCTGCATCGACACATTTTCTGCAGTTCCTTTCTGAGGTAGAGATGGTTAAGCAACAGCTGGGGAGGGTGTCTGAAATCGCCTGTCAGGTATACCTGGGAATGGGACAGAGGGTGGAGGATTCCTCTGGTATTTGCCGTTCAAGTTTAAAGGGTGACAGCTATGCTCATAGATTTCTTGATAAACATGAATGAATTGGATGAAAGAAGCTGGGGAAATGGGAAAAACACGGAAATGCTTGGGAATGCAGTAACCCAGGGCTCAGCCTAAGTATTTTAGATGCTGGGGCCAGTTGAAAAATACATGTGATTATAACAAACAAAAAGAGACACAGTCTTTGAGTACATGCAGAGTGCATTCCCTTCACTGTTGTCCGGTGGCCTGGAGCATATCCAGGATTGAAAGGTAGTAAATGTCAATTCCAGAAAAGGTTTAACCTTAGCGCCTGTCATTTCTAGAATGTAAAGTAGTATGCATGCCCAAAAGAAAGTGAATCAGGCCTAAGGTTGTGTGAAAGGACACTGAGATGGCTGTTTTCAATATGGATTGGCTTTTCTTTACACTAGCTACGTGCAAGTGTTCCTGCCAAACATTGACTTTTAGTATACACCAAGATTTGGCTTAGTTTAGTTTGACTAAGAATGCATTAGAATTTAGCCCTCAGGTGTCTTCTGGAGCTCAGTCTAAAATCTAGAACAGATTATCTGAGTATATTCAGATTTTTGCCTTCTCCACTGATACCAAAATGACCTGTTTGCCTTCCAGAATTTATGCACAAGGATTTTCACTTCTAAGTAGATTGAACCTCTTTGTTGATCTTCCAGTTACTTTTTTCTCTTTGCTTTGATTGCACCTTGCACAACAATAGTTGATTTTGTTCTGTTTTTCATTTTGAAGGTTTTGTGAAGGCAGATCCACAACCTGGTGATTTGCGGAGGTGGGTCCCAAATTCCAGTTGGCGCAAAAGATGGGGTATTTCAGAAATCACATATCCCACTAGGCTGGTGAAACACAACTCTGGGGGAGAGATCCAGAAGTTTCAACTGGACACAAGAGTGAGAAAAGAGACTGGTGGCAGCAGAGGAGGCGACAGAAAAGGAGGAAGCCCTGTAAGTGATTCCAAGAAGCTTCTCCCACACACCATTTCATAAGCTGATTTTCTTTTTCTTCTCACAGCTTTGTACTAAGGTTCCTATCAATAAGGCACAGGTGGCTGTGGGAGGAGAGAGCAGACTTCAAGCTGTTCTTTGATGGTATACACATGTAATGGCTGGGTGGCAATAGTTACTTCCAACTTTTTAACTGGATACTAATATTCAGTGGTATAGCACTTTGGCCGGCAGTTTTAGACAACTCAAGCATTTTTCCAGGACAAGAAGTGAAATGTCTCCGCTGGCATTCCATCTCCTGCCCACTGTTGCCAAAGCTAATTCTTGCCAGCATTCTGAGTTAGATATGTCCATGGGAAGGGACTTTGAACAAGTTACTTTTGTTCAGAAAGCAAAAGATATTTTCGTCCCAAAACATCACTTATATTTATCTTCCCTATGTAATCAGTAGCAGTAATAGCTAAGTTCATATGTCTTGCTAAGCTATGATTTACTGAATCATAACTTATGAAATAAAGTACTATTATTTGGATTTACATGGTACAGTGTACCATAAACCAACGTTTTCCTTTCTGCAGACCATTAAATTGTCATAAAAAACACTGAGAACTACTACATATGCCAAGGCTGGCAACATACTGATTTTGGCTCTGTGGTACATGCATTCCCCTGATGATACTCCTAGGAGCCCAAATCAAATAAAAAATTATCAAAGAATGGCCATATCTAATGATATTTTGGTGCTCTCACCTAAAATATTGTAAGAAATTTGCCAAAACTACTACACCCTTGATAATCTTTTGAGACTATAAATATATGAAAGATCATGGAGAGGAGGCAAGTGATATACACTGCAATATTGTGGCACAAATCCTGCCCCTTGTATATTTTTATGCAATGCAAGTTCAAAAGCCAAAGCTTGTGTCATGATCTCACAACTCACATTTTATCATTTTGATGTCATTACTGGTTGCAGATACTTGTGTGTATCTCTGTAGTTTAATAGAATGATCTGTCTTTTGTTCAGGAACTACTAATGGACGATAATGAATAAACATAATAAGACTTTCAATTACTATGTGCGTAGCCCACCTATGGTCCCTAATTATAGACTGAGATCACTGACAATCAATCATGGTTTAAAAAGCATACTATATAAATCCAAGCTAACAAAAATTTACTTGCAAGACTTGCACTGCTCTATTAGAATTTGCTCAACTGATTTGATTGTGCCTGGAAAAGCAGACTATTGTCCCATCCATCTTTTTCCACTTGGCAGAAGATGAAGATGGAATTCTTTTAAGAGGGCCTTTAGAAAATGAGCCCACTTGACAGTTGTTGGTAGGTTTTTCAGTATTTTGTTTCTGTATTATTATATATTCTGTGTTCTATTCCTTTTTGTAAGCTGCTAGGTATCTGTTTAGATCAGTGTTTCTCAACCTTGGTAACTTGAAGATGTGTGGACTTTAACTCCCAGAATTCCCCAGCCAGTATGGTTTAGATTTAGATTGTGGTGAGATATAAATAAATAAACCACAATTGCTATATTCCTACAACAAGCTGTGTCTCCTCCAATAAATTGTATCATGGCTGAAGGCAATGACTATATTTTTATAACCTGCTGAAGCACAAACTTGCCAACCTGTTTTTATCTAGTCTGATGTGTTATGTGAACTTGAGGTGATGATGCACTGCAACTAACCTCGTCACTCCAAAAGAAAGTAATATAGTGTGGATAATGGGATCTGGGGTTATTTTTTCACCTTTTGGGATAGATGATAGACATTGCTCTAGAATCCAATCTGAAGAATTCAAATTATGGAGATCATGGCGAGACATCAGAAGAGTATAATATCTAAGGAAGTTAAAACTGCAACTCTTTTAAATAGAAAGTATCAATAGTTTAGGATTACTTCCACTTTCCTATTTTCTTTATTAGTCAATTTCATCTTTGTCAGTATTTCTTGAAGTAGTACTGCTGGTAATTAAAGATGAGCTTTACATACTGAGCACAATATAAAAGCAAAATATTTCACAATTAATTCTCAATTTGTGTCCATGAAAGGCTAGAACATAGAAGAACTATTGTACTTGCAAGACCTCTCGGCCACTCTTATTCCTTTTTAAAAAAATCTTTAAATCTGAGTTTCCAGATAGCTGGATTCCAAGATTTTAGAAGCAGGGTATTACGAGGTCATCATTTATGTAGGAGCATATTAAGTGAACAAAAACTTGCTCAGAGCTGATCAGCTTTGCAGTATGCAGTTTCTGATTTAGCATTCATGTAGGCATTAGATCAATTAATGCTTAATATCAATGCAGCCATTTTGATTGCTGGTTGTGCTTGCAGATGCACTATCCAGTTAACCAAACCATAGTTTACTGAATCCACCCAACTCTCTCTGATGGCACAATGCATGTAATCCAAAGCTAGCCAAACATTTTTTAATATGCAAATCCAATTTTTGGACCGTAGAATGAAAAAACAGACAGAAATCAGAGAACGTTTCCATTAAAGCAATAATATGTTGGGTAGCAGTCTTAAGTCATTATAGATTGTTCTCCCACGTTTGATGCATGCCTCTGAAATGAGAACTTTTTTTAAAAATGAAAAATTTAATAATCACATTTACCTCCATTCTCTTGCTCATACCTTTTCTAGCATTGTTGGATTAAAACTCTCATCATACCTAGCTAATTATATTGTGCTTCATATCTGGAAAGCAGCAAGTTAGGAAAAATAGTCTGAAAAGATATGTCATTTACTTCCTGATGTCAGTTCACCTTTCACCTTTTTGTGTTCCGCTGACTCTGCTTTCTGTTCCTTTCTCAAAGGCTGTGTTCACATATAACCCTGAGCCCCTACCTGACCACATTTTAGCTTTGCATACATACCCATCGAAGTTGTTAGCGTGTTGCGTGAACTCATACTGGGTTCACCAAGAATTGAATTCAGAAAGATGGGAGCCTAGATAAGATTTTGATACCTGCATTATGTTGCCATGATTCAAATGGTGTGATTTACATTCTTGCATCATGAACATTTCATTTGTGTGTGTTGATGTTATGATGCACAAGTCAATATTCTGATGCACAGAACCTGTTATGGACATGTATGGCTGTCATAGATAGTTTCTTCAGGAAAGATATGCCTGACTTTTGTAAGGATACTTGCATAGCTATTTATAAATACAGTGATAGATTTTTATAATGTCTCAAAACATAAAGCATCATTAGTTAAATATTAGTGGGAAACTTGTGCATTCCTATTGGATCTCTTAATTTCATCTGCTCACATTTTCATTTTTCTCTTGTTCTACTGACCTAAGTATGCCAACTATATACTGTAGATAAAATTAGAGATCTTAAAGCAATTGAGAGAAGGCTTATTAAAAATGCTGCCAAGCGTAAGTGGCCAGGGGATGAAGCTGCAGGGAGAATTGGATATTTTTGACAGTTTTCTTCTCTCTAAATATTAATTTATTAATTCATTTTAAAATTCTAGATAATAGCTGCTTCAACTACTAGGTTCATAAAGTTGCTACACTCTTTAATAATTTCAGAGGGGAGACAAATAGTTATATGCAGCGAATTGTTTTTTTTTAACTAAACATTCACAATTCAGTAAAGAAATAGAAGTTCTTCTTTGTCTCCAGAGTAAAGATATGTTAATGGATATAGTCTGTTTTTAATGTATCTTGTTAGATATTCTAGATAAATGAAAGCTGTTGCTGTTATTAATTTATATTCTAGGTAAATGAAAGTCGTTGCTGTTATTAATTTATCCAGTCTTTTAAAATATATATATAGGCATATGTCAGACATATTGTGGAGTTGGTTATAGATCATAGAAAGTGGATATTTCAATAGAGTAAAGAATTTGCTTGTTTTTCTAGTGCATATATAATTACTCCATACTGTACTCTGCTGTACTATTAAGTGTGCAATAGCACTGTATCTGAAATATACATACCTTAATTAGAAAAGCTTGATTGCTAAAATGCTAATAATCTGAGCTTTAGCGAGTTCTAATATTTTTCTGATAGAGGGGAAAAAAAGAAATGCAGTCTCTGTGAAGGGCAATAAAGCGAAGCGTAATATAATGAGGTATGTCTGTGTAACTCAAAAAGCTGAACATGCTTAATAGTTCTGCTCCTGTGTTCCGCACAACAACAACCCTGTGAAGAATGGAGAGAATGACTGTCCCAAAATCACCCAGCTGCCTTTCATGCCTAAGGGAGATCTAGAACTCACAATCTCCTGGTTTTTAATCCCGCACCTTAACTATTATACCAAAGTTAAGTGGGCAGGAGAAATTTTCACTCAAATTCACACATTTTAGAAATTGATGCCTGGTCATTTTTCATCTCAAAATACATTTTTCCTATTTTGATGATTTCCTATATTTAAAATATTTGCACAATATTATTTCTATGCTATAGTAGGATCTCAGTGTCTTTTATATCATATTTTCTGTGGCAGCTGTTCCAAGATGATAGTTTTGTTAGATAGGGTGTAGAATTGTCCCTCAAGTATAGGATCTGCAAAAAGACCTACTTGCAAAATTTAGAGAATTTCCTTTGGTTCTGCCTTCCTTCAGCAGGAAGAAATCGAAGAAAAAGCATTGGTCACACAGATTATTTTGCTTTGTTGCATTTTAATTCTGGTTCTAACCATTGTGAGATCCCCGGGAGTTGTGATAAGAATTAACAGTTGGCGGCATTCTCGGAATTTAATTTCAGAGAAGAATATTAGAGATGGACAGTGAAGTATTTTCTGGCAGGACCTGCAGAATTGGCTCATTTCCCTATGCAAAAAGACCCACTTGAAAAATTAGAGTGCTTCCAGATGGACTGCTCAATGTGCTGCTAATCGAAAAACATTGGAGAGGTAGTCTATCTGTGGTAAGAATAAAAAAGGAGGGTTATACTACAAGAGACAGGAAGATTGTGCAATGAAAGCTTTGTCAAGAAACATTTGTGAGACTGCTGGAAAGGTAGACTTAGAGTGGGAAAGTTATTTCCTTCACCCCATGAATGTAGTGTATTATGTTTTCTATATTTCACTAACTTGAGGACCTCTTTAAAAAAATAAAATAACATTTACCATCCTTCAGTATTATATGCATCATATTGAGTCCAGTTTCCAATTAATTCAGTGTGACAGACTTACCATTGATTTCCTTGTAAAATATATTTAGCTAGCTTAGTTTGTGAGACAGTTTAGGAGAGTTGTTAAAGCAGAGTTCTAGTCCTTCCTGAAGCACAAAGCCAGATGTGTGACTCTAGGCCAGTCAATTTTCTCAGCCCTAGGGAGAAGGCAGTGGCAAATCACTTGGAGAATTGCAGGAACTACACCAATCAACAGGAGGCAACAGTGACGCAAAGGCACAAAACCCCTATAATAAACAATTACCTTAATTTGGACCTAACACTGTCAATGTAAAAAAGAAAGAACATCCAGATTTTGGAACAATGGTCCCCAACCTTTCATGGACCAGCAGCAGTGGAGGGGGGGGGTTGGTGGGGGAGGGAGGGATGGTTTCTCATGCAAGTCCACTGCTTGCGCAAATGGAGCTCTGCGTATTCACCTGCCATTTGTACGGCTTGGTTTCCAACAGGGCAGGGATTGGGGAACCCTGCTTTAGAAGATACCCATTCTATTTTATTCTGAAAATCTCTCTTCTGAAATTATTTTCTGATGGTAAAAAGTATCCACACACACACACACACACACACCCCGAAATAAGATCTCTATCTAAGTTTTGGGCATGTCTTTGTCATATATCAGTATTACAAACTGAACATTCAAATCCTGTTAATGCAAAATAGCTCTAAAGGAGGCAGGATAGAACAGAAATTCATGCAGAGATGCAGCAGCCTCTTTCTTCTGAAGATAAATGCATGACAATAATAACATGATCATACGTCATTGCATATTAACTGTTCCTAAGGGCATATAACTTGGCAATTACATAGTGTCAAACTAAGTAAGACCACAAAGATTTATTATTGCCTTTCCCAATGGTTTTTGGTATTTATTGTCTTAATTGAGACAAAGTGGAGTAAGGTAGATTACGACTGGAAAGACCCAAGGAAGCTGTACATGTGGTTTTGGACCAATTTCACAGGTTGTTATGTGGGAAAATAGGAGAGAATGCATTGTCTTGAGCTGTTGGGTTAAAAGAATGGTATGAATATTAATAATAATAGTAAAATATACTTTACTTAATTGATACTCAAGATTACCATCCTACCAAGACATTCATTTCAGAAAAATAAACAGAACAAGTAGAAGCGAAATAATACAAATTAAAAATTCAGCCTCTCCAAACATTTAAGAACAGGAAGATTTTGGAGAATCATTGAAAAGATGAGAAATTGACAAAAATTGGCAGAAGAACGTAGTTAAAGGCAGCCACTGGGAGGTCTCTCTCCCCACTGTTTCCATTCTGATCTGTAAGAAAGTTCCAGCTCTATTTTTTTTCCTGATCCACTTTTGCCTTCTACACTTTCTTTCTTCAAAACCTCTTTAATGGATTCCATTAAACTCTCTATTGTAGGTGTATGTTAAACTAGATTTAATTGAAGGTGCGCAGAAGATCTCATCCATAATGAATTAGATAATCACTCTGCCAAGATGGGAGCAAAGGTAGAATTGCTGCTGCTGCGGCTGGATGTGGGGGAGTCACACAATTTATATAACAGTACATGCAATACATGGCCAATTATAGTGGGTAGGTGGTTCAAACTACAGATCCCTCTTTATGCTTTTTATTCTGTCTGTAGTTCCTCCAGAGGATAGTTTATTCCAGAGCTAATCTTTCTGTTGTCTAGATAAGTAAGTGGGCAGAGGACAGGTTGGGCAAGGCAGGACAGTATTAAAAATTCTAATTCTGCATAGTGCCCCATTTATGATAAAGCTTATGAGATGTTTCATAAGCTTTGCTGAAATTTTCTGGCATTATTTTGTTTTACATTCTAACAGGTTTGCATTTCCAAATTTCCAAAATTAAGCAAATCTAGAACTGCTCCCCAACATTTTTTCATTCTACATTTTTATGAAAGTTCGCATGATTTCATTGTAGGATGGTTGTATTTCAAAGTTGTATCTGTAGTCTTCTGATGTTTTTGAGGCCATATTTCTGCAATAAAATGTCATTCTCTGTAAAACTTGGAAAAAAATACTGATTGTTTTCAATATCAATAGTATCTTGGCTTGATATTGGTGGACAGCTGATTAATTAATCAGGTAGTGGTTTTTGTATGAACATGGAGCTAATCATTAATTTGCTACAAAAGAAAATAAAATTAGATCAGTAATTAAAGCCTTCTTCATAGGAATGGGAACTGATCAAGAAGTAATTCAGTGTTCTGAACAAAAAACAAAAAACAAAACAAAAGCAAAAGAGGTGGAAACTGAAGAAAACTACTAATTTCATCAATGTAGGGAAACGAGCTTGTGATTTACTAATTGTTATAGAATAAACTTAGTTATGGAAAAAGGGAATTGTAGGATTATATAGCATTATATTGACTATTATATGGATCTATCATTTAATTCCAAGTCAGTCAATAAAAAGCAGAGCTTTCGTTGTGATAAAAGACAAATATAGAATGAACAGTATAGTATCTATCCCAGATTATTTTTATAGTTTATTATAATGAATTGATATATTTCTGTAGGTAAATATGAGTTTCATTTTGAAGTGGAGATTTCAAGGTTTCTGATTTTATTTCATTTTTCTTTTTCTATGGTAAGATCAAAGCAAAAACATAATAAAGATGAATATAGCAAATTAAATGCCATGTTCAGTACATATATATATTAACATGACTTCCCCCTTCAAATTTAAATAATTTTAATAACATCATCTCCTTCTAAAGTACAAGAAATATTCCAGGTCACTTTCTTGGTTTATTATTTTGTATATCCCTTTTTATTATTAAGACATCAGCAATTTCTTTCATGTGTCCTGTGTAACATCTATTTTCATTTCAATCTTGCAGCATTTTATTTTTGAATTATTTTTCAGCCAGCCTTAGCCATGTCTAGTAAACCTGTTCCATAACGTCTTTTAAACACAGTCTTTCTATAGAGGCAGACACTCTTAAAATAAATTTATATATCCATTGTTCAAAAATACCCTTCAGTATGTCCAATTTTAAAATATTTTGCACCATTCTCTTTTAATAAATCTTTAGTTCCTTCTAGTTCCTTCTAGTGTCCAACCTTCAAAATACCATCCCAAATAACAGCATTTATTGATGAGAAGGATTATTGTAATTAATTACAAAATCATATTTCAATTTTAGCTGGACACTTAGTCCATTTATATATTTTCAAAATCAAAGTTCTAATTACCCTTTGTTGTTCATATCTTCACCATCCTTAAACTTGTATATTAAAAGTTCTTTCCCTAAGAATTGAAGGAAACTCACATAGTGTTTTCAGATTTATTGATCCAAAGATTCATAATAACTGAAAACTGGTTATTAAGCAATTCCTGAAAGTGCTTAGAAAAAGAAGTGTGCAAAAACCAATCTCTTTTTAAAGACACCAAGCATGTTTTGAGCAAGATGGCTATTCTCTTGTCCTGGAGCCCTAAACCCATTAGAGACCGTTATCTTGCTATCTTCTTATGAGAAGCAACTGTCTGTAGCACTTGTGGGCAATCTCAAAGCTTCTTCTTGTCCAGAGAGGAATTACAAAGCTCCAGTACTTGCCAGCTCTTCAACCTGTCTTTGTTTGTCCATTTCTTTACCATTTCTTTCCCAAGGGTCCAGAGATATTATAATGTATATGTGTATAATGTATATTCAAAAATGTTGGTTATAACATGCATGATGAACTTACTTCTAATATTCCTGGCAGATCATATATAACCCAAGTATAAAATTTCTGAACTCAAATGAATCACAGTGTAGTATAGAGAGTTCAGAATTTCTAAAAATCTAGCAAAGCATGCAGGAACCTTCGTTATTACCAGTTAACAAATAATACGTATAAAGTGATACTTATGTACCACTATAAATACCATTTATACTTGCTTGCAATGACCTATAACTACCATTTGGTTATATATTAATCAGAGAGAGATACACTTGGATCTCTTTAGGGTTTTTAACCTTTTGGTTTTCTTTAATTTTAGTTTTCATTATTTTGATATCATTTCTATGTGATTGCTTCACTGTATATCTTTTTAGAAATACTTTTTTTATTTACTTCATTGACATCAAGAACCCCGACCTTCTCATCGTGTATAATAGGCCTGCCATTTCTGGGGTGAGTATCTATCCAACCCTAAATAGTGCCAAAGAGAAGTAGAATATTCTAGATCATATCTGGTGGTTGGAGATTTTATTTTTTTGTAATGTGATGTGATAGGCATTTGATATTTTGGAGTTTATTGTAAATGAGAAAAATGGGTGTCACATATGTGTTTTACTACAGATGATTGTCAAGAAGTTTTAAAATATTACAACAAGAATTTGGGATTTTGGAACAGATTGCTTATTGGACATGTATAAAATTTAGATTACCAATTGATGGCAGAAAGAAGATGCAAAAAAGACTGGCTTTTTGCAGGCCTGGTTTATAATTGAGTAATAGAATTTATCTTTTCATTCAGGACTTCTAGAGTTCGTTAATTTCGTGAGTATGCTATTTTAACATTTAAAATTTTGTAAAATTCCCAGAATAATCCAAAAGTAGATGACATATCAGTTTGTGAAATCAAGAAACAAATAATTAATTAGCAAGAAAACTGTTTAATACTAATCCCTGAAATTATTTTGTGATCCCAATTTACCTTTATTTTATTTTTTTCTGAGCAGTAAAATCCTGGGCTGTTTTATTTCATTATTGTCTGTGGGATATATGATACAGATAAAAAATGAGGGGTGGGGCTTTGATTGCTTCTTGCGATTGGCCGATTAGCATTCTCGATATCCCCTCCCATGAATGCCCTATCAACTGGTAATCTATGCTGTCATCCCATGAGAACTAAGGTTCTTTATGAGCTTTGCATGAGAAACTTTCTCCAAATATTTTTGAAAATATTGAATATATTTTAACCATCCAATTTGTTTATATGATCGTATCCTTTGGGGAAAAAAGAAAGGGAGACTTTTTCAAGTTTCTTCTCCTTCTGTAGCCTTTAAATTATTACCTCACCATGACTCAATGTGAGCAAAAGGAGTCACTACATAAACTGAAATTTGGAGTGACCTTTTTCCTCTGTCTAAATATGTTGTAAATACCAATCAAAAGGAAGTATGTTCCTTCTCTTTGCTATATATTCTGAACTTGTCTTATCCTTTTGTGTTGAGCCTTCTATAGCGTTTTCTTGGAAATCTTGTTTTTCAGCCCTTGAAATATTCTCACCACTTCACGCTACAATTGTCCTGTCTTCTGCAGAAAAAGGAATGAATAACCACAAACCAGAACTAACTCTAATGTTTGAGTAAATTTCTTTTTCTTAGCCCTTATTTTTAGCCTTAGCTCTTCCTTCCTCCTCTATTATAAAGCCAAAAATTGCATTAGTTCAATATGCCGCAGCAGCATTTTAGCAGGATTAAATTTGAGTCAGGATTCAGTCCCAGAAGCTTTTAGTCTGTTGTCTACATTTCTCCAATCTCTCTGATGATCCATTTGATTTCACATTCCATTACCAAACCTCCCTCCCATTATCAGGCTGTTGCTCTGCTTGTTTATGGGCATTCTTTGATATAATTTCATATCCCAATATTGAAGAACTTGTCCTCAGAACACATGCAATCATTACTAATACACTATCAACTGAAGGAAAAAAAAGCATATTGTTTTTTTCACAAATATATCATAAAATATAATGTTTGCTTGTGGAATTCTTTGCCACAAGCTCTTATTGATCACTGCTGACAGAAGGCTTTATAAAGGAGTGGACTCATTTATTGAGGACACTAGCAGCAGCCAACTTCCATCCATAGTTGCAGGATTTTATAAAGGAACTTTTAGTTTTATGTCATCAAATAAACTGTAACATTTTAAGACGAATGCTAATTTAAAAAGAAGGTGAGAGAGAAAGGAAGAGGAAGTGAGTAGGATGCAGCAGCTTAAACTGCCTTCTGATTAGGAAGTCCATACTCTGTGAGAAATACCACAGAACATTACAAGCTTAAAGTGGTACCGTGTTTCCCCGAAAATAAGACCCTGTCTTATATTTTTTTTGAACCCTGAAATAAGCGCTTGGCCTTATCGCCATAAACTCAAAAGCCCAATTGGGCTTATTAACAGGGGATGTCTTATTTTGGGGAAAACAGAGTATTCCAATGTATGATTTCATGCATTTTATACTGGGCTTTAGCACAGTAAAAGCCCACTGCATATAATTTTACACTGCATATAATTGGAACTTTGGAATTCACTGCCACAACTACTGCTGGAGCTCAACTGGGTTCAAACAGGGTTGGAACAATTCACAGAAATCATGAGGCTCAATGACTATTAGCCTTGATGGCCATCCACCTGGCAAACTTGTGGGCTTCCTTGTATAGTTGGTTAGCTGCTGGTTAGCCACTGGTTGGCAACTGTGAGAACAGACTGCAGGACTAAATGGGCCATGGATCCAATTCATCAGGCCGTACACATTCCTATATTTCTGAATCCAAACTTTGTGCAGTAGGAACATGTGTGTTGTTGACTAAAAGTGTTACTTGTTTGTTTCTGCCCAAATTCCTGCCAGTTTCCATTTCCTGACCAAGCTGTGTGAAACTATGTTTATGAACATGAACATCCTCAGGGAATTGTGTGGGAAATATATACACAAAAGTTTGAAGTATATGCAGACTGTAGAAGAAACTTAAAGAAAAAAAACTAATAAAAGCTGGAAGGAAAGCAAACATCTTCTTTGGCTAGACACTGCTGTTCTAAATACCGTACATATTTGCAAAGTGCAGTTCCCTAAGCCATTACGTTGCAGATCTTCCAATTATAGTATATTCCAATAAGCACATTAGATATTGATATTTTGTCTTATTAAAGTTTAAGCAAAAGTGAAATCAGAGTGCTAGAGTGCAAAATGGTGCAAATATCCAGATGCCAAATAGCTATCCCTATAATCCAGGGTTTCAGTTGTGCTACTGCATAGAATACAGTAAATACTGATTCATTCTCTGATTGACACCTGAACTCATACTGGCTTCTGTATCTTGCAAAAATCTTTTGGAAAAAATAATCATAATATTGACTCTGTGTCAATGTTAGTTTGTGCCTGCTTTAATTAGTCCTTGTAGGTGGTCAGATGCAGCAACTCAGTTCAACTTTATTCACTGAGCTTTCTCTTTCCTAAAGATCCTAAAGATCCTAAAGATCCACGTGTTGGGGTGTCTAACAAATGATCTGTAGTTTCTTGCAGTTCCAGGGAAGGGACGAGATAGACCTGGCTTGTATATAAATTGGTTGTGGTATCCAGAAATCACCTATGTCCAACATCCTTTAGCTTTTAAATGTTAATGAAGTTGTGCAGAAGTCTAATTATATCAATTATATTGCCATATTCGTATTTTCTATAAAAAAATAACATTCTAATGAAGGAATTGCTTCATTATCTATCTGCAGGTAGTCCTGGCTTAACAGCCAATTGTTCAACAACTGTTCAAAGTTACAATAGCACTAAACAAGTGGAGTTTATGACTCGTCCTCAAAGTTCTGACCATCCTTCCATCCCTGTGGTCATGTGATTGCAGCTTGATATAGTCATATGGATTGCAATTTGTGACTTTTCCTGCCAGCTTCCCACAAGCAAACTTGGTAGGGAAGCTGACAGGGAAGATCACAAGTTGCTCTGGTAAGTCTTCCGCATCTTGCACCCTCCTTGAGCCTCGTTATCCTTGTATCATGCCAACTGGGATATTTGTACATCCTCTCCCACCCAGCTGCTTACGTACCTATTGGTCTGCTTGCAAGTCCTCTGGGACTTTGACTTTGGCTGAAGCTGGCAGGAAGTAGCAAAGAAGTGCTTACCTGATGACATATGATCTTCATTTAACTACAGCAACAGAACTGCAGGAGTTGCTCTTGCTATGCAATGCAGTCGTGGACATTGCACTTTATGACCACATCACTTAGCAATGGAAATTATGGTCCCAATTCCCATAGTAATTCAAAAACTACCTGTGACTCTTTCTCTAGTCAAAAATTGCCAAATATCCATTCCCAGAATATTGCATCGTTCTGTTTTTCAAATACAGTTAGTCCTCCTTAACAACCACAATTGGGATCAGCAAATCTATCATTAAGTAACATGGTCATTAAATGAGACATCATGTAACTTCAATGCCTCATGAACTCACTTTTTCTGTGATTATTAAGTTATTAAGTTAAGCAAATTGCTGCTGTCATTAAGCAAGAGATCACATGGTCGCAACTTGCAATTTTACCGCTGGCTTTTGCATTGTTTCTGCTTCTTGGAAGCTATCTGTGAAGTGTGCAAGTGATAACCACGTGACCTTGGGACTCTGCGATGGTTGAAAGTCCCATCAATTGTGAGCTGCTCAGATCTTGGATGCACTTGAATGTTGCAATGCTTTTAAGTGCAAGGACTGGTTGTAAAGTTATTTTTCAGCACTGTCATAACTTCAAATAGTTGCTGGATAGGGCATTTGTTAAACAGGAACTACCTGTATTGAACTTTCATTTGAGATTCACTTTCTTATAAGATTCTTTCTTATAAGAACTTTCTTATAAGATTCAAAGGGCGGAAAAACCCATGACAAATACCAAGTGATGATGGAAAGTCCTATTCTCATCTTTAATATATGATAGGCAGTTTTGAGTTGACTCTTATCCAAGCTTGTTGTAAAAACAGGATTTGAAAGCTGAGGAGTAGTAACTCATTGGTTAGCCAAGATGGCTGAATGAAACTTTCATGCAAAAAGATGTGTATTGTCCAAGATCTGAGTCAGAATCACACTCAGTCAAAATTAGCTGAAGAAGCTTTGCTTGGCTCCACTAAAATATTGAATTGAGCTCTAAGCCAAGCGTAGGGTTTGGTTATTTTTCTTTTCTGCATTGTGGGTAGAAAATTGCCTGATTACTTAGATCAGTGATGGCTAACCTTTTTGCCATCACGTGCCAAAAGCGGGGGGAGTGCAGGGGGGTTGTGTGCGAGTGTGCCCACACCCATAGTTCTATGTGCCCCGCCCCTGTGCATGTGTGCGTGATACACCCCACATACCCTGCATGCTTCCCTCACTTTTGGCATGTGATGGCCTGGCGGGCCCAGTAGGCCTGTTTTTCGCCCTCCCCAGGCTCCAGAGAACCTGGGGTGAACGAAAATGGCCTTCTCCACCTCCCTGGAGGCCCTCCGGAGGCTGGAAATGGCCTGTTTGCTGACTTCCAGTGGGCCTGGAAGGCCCGAAAATCAGCTGGCCGGTGTGTACATGTGTACCAGAGCTGAGCTCACGTGCCCACCGATATGGCTCCGCATGCCACCTGTGGCACACGTGCCATAGGTTCGCCATCATGGACTTAGATTAATAAAAGGCTTTATGAAGATGATCCCACTTCAAGATGGTTAGATATCTGATACTCAAGAGAAAGTCTTCTTCTATTGGGCTCCCGGTTGTTGAATGATTTCCTTAGGGAGGAGTGCTGGTTTTAACAAGTTTTAACTGTGAATTGATTTAATTGGCTTGATTTCATTATGCTGTTTTATAATTTGACTTTAACTTTTATTTTAAATATAAACATTCCTATAAACAGAAGGGGATAGCTTAACAAACAAGCAAGCAACAAACAAGACATTAATAATTTGGGATGTTTGGCATTGGGGTATAGTATCCTGCAAATAATAAGTCAGAATTAAGTGGAACATGTTTAGCAGCATGCAATTCAGGCCCACCACCACTAAAAGCCAGTTTTTGGAGGAAGGGGCTGCTATCCTCTAACTAGTAAGAAGGAAATGTTTTATCTCACTATTCTGCTATTTCTGTTTTTTCCAAGCTTGTTTGGGGTTCTAGAAGCAGGAGGTCTACACCTGAGAAACCAGAGTTGTGCCTTTTGCTAATCTTTGGGGTTTTGAGGTCTCCAGATTTTTCCCACTGCAGAGGTGATACAGGTGGAACGCCTTTTTCCCAGGGCCCTAAAGTTTGAAGAACTTGGATCTGTGTATTCTTCTGACTCTCACATGTACTCCCTGAGCCTGTGAAATCAGGACTACATACAATTAACCAGGGCGACATGCAATTTCTGACCGTTCTCTCATGCCATCTTTGCCATAGGATAAGGTGTGACCTTAACCAGGACAAGATTCATTTTTCTTGGCTTCATCATGATCCATCTTTTACTACTTTTCCTACAGACACACAAGATCAACCCTTGGGACTGCAGCTTTCCCAGAGCAAGTGGTTTCTTGTCATACCCCATCCTCAGGCTGGGGTATGACAGAACTGAAAAAGCGTAATGAAGGGCATATCTGAGGAAAACTTGTCCTATGGGATCTTTCCTCCTTCCCTCTCTCCCTCCCTCCCTTCAAATTTTTTATATCACTCCCTCATATAGATTCTGGGCAGTTGACAAAGTAAAAACATTAAGCATGAAATGTTCTCCAAACCACAGCTCTTACCCCTCAAAGTAACATCAGAACAAAACCATAAATGGTTCCCAATGACCCCCAGTCAGCAAATCCTGCTGAGAATGATGTTCAGTGCCTTTTCAATGCCAGGAGCAATCATCTCTGTGGGCCACATATTGTACATCAGGGAGGCCACTGCTGTAGAGTCCAGCTTCTTGCCCACCAATTGCACAATGGAACAGGAGCATAAGGAGTCTTTCTTTAGATGACCTCACAGAATAGGCAGAATTATTTTGAGCAAGTAAGGTGGTTCCTAACAAGTATTAATTCTATATTCTTCTCTTTAGTATAAGATGTATTGGGTATGGTGTTGTGAATTCAAATTCAGTGATGAGGTATTCTGTATTTTTATAAAGGCACCTGTGTCTTTTGTCTTATGTACGTGATGGTTTCAATAGATTAATTTCTCACTGTATGCATCTGAAGGGAATAGAAGGAAAGGAAAGTTAAGTTTAAAAGGGAATATGTGTGATCAAACACAAGTGGTTGCATAAACAGTATTGCAGAACAACTTGTTACAATAATATGCAATGGATAAGAGCTTATTTGATATTACTATAGGTTCCCCCTCGCACCTATGTGCTAGTCGTTCCTGACTCTAGGGGGCAGTGCTCATCTCTGTTTTCAATACGAAGAGACAGCGCTGTCCGAAGACATCTCCATGGTCATGTGGCTAGCATGACTAAATGCCAAAGGCGCATTTACCTTTTCACCAGCTGTTACCTTCTCACCAAAGATGGTCCCTATTTTTCTACTTGCATTTTTTACGTGCTTTCGAATTGCTATGTTAGCAGAAGCTGGGACAAGTAACGGAAGCTCACCCCATTATGCAGCACTAGGGATTTGAACTGCTGAACTGCCGACCTTTTGATCGACAAGCTCAGCGTCTTAGCCACTGAGCCACCACATCCCTTTTAATATTGCTATAGATGAAGGCAAAGAAGGCTCTGCCTTAATTTGTTTTTGTTCTTTTAGGTTATCCATCTGGCCCAAGTGAGTTTCCTCATCCCTGCCTTTGGTTCAACTTTCATTTTGGATCTTGAACTGAACCAGTAAGTATATACTGCCAAAGTAATTGTTCTTGTGATTCAAATGTAAAATTCCGTTTTACATAAAGAAAGGGGGAAAGAGTGGTTGTTTGGAGCCTCCGTAATAATTGGAGCCAAGAAATACGTTCAGCAAAATTATATATAGAACTGTAAATCTTGAGGAAGTAGAAAATCACAAAGAATAAATAAGGAAGTAGTAAAAGATGTCCACATTTAAAAAAAGAAAGAAATCTTGTCCATGTGCGTCATCTCAATGCTAAACTAGGATTCTTCTTTATGGATTCATCCTATAAACTAGGATGCTTCTTATGGTACAATGGAGAACGTTGGGTGTATATTTTTAACATATGTAATAAAATGCTTTCATGTAAAAGGATGAAGAATATTGAATAGCAGAGTTTTAAAAATACCTAAAATTTATTATTTATTATTTATTTATCAAATTTCTATACCGCCCTTCTCCTTCCGGACTCAGGGCGGTGAACAGCCAATTAAAAACCAATAACAATACAGTGAGTTAAAACGTACTAAAAGTCCATATAAATTTAGGCTGAAATATATCGAATAAAACACTAAAACTCTAAGAATTTAAATAATTTAAAATAATTTAGAATTTAAAATATTTACAAATATTTACAAATATTTAAAAAGTATATTAAAAATTATATTAAAAATAGGAGGGATCAGGCAAGTCCAGCAAGTTGGAAGAAATAAGTCTTCAACGCCCGACGAAAGGTCCGGAGGTCAGTGATAGTTCTCAGATCTGGAGGGAGATCGTTCCAGAGGGTGGGGGCTACCACAGAGAATGCTCTCCCCCTGGGGGTCGCCAGCCGACACTGTCTGGCTGACGGCACCCTGAGGAGGCCCTCTCTGTGGGAGCGAACCGGCCGGTGGGAGGGAATGGGTGGCAGAAGGCGGTCCCGTAAATTTGCTATCAGAGTATAATAAATAATACTGGTTAGATAGTGTATACGTGTTTTATGTGATAGCAGGATTTATAGTGGACAGAGCCACAGTCTGCTCAGAGTCACATCAGGAAATCTTGTCATTCTGTAAGGTGCATCTTTTCACTGCCATAATGATCTTTTTTTTTAATGGACTCTGATCACAGACAAAATAGACTCTGTTATGGAAAATGAGTAATTTGGGTTAATACACCATGCTAAACCACAAGTAATTTGTTAGGTTTGGGTTTCAAATATAGGTGGTCCCAGCTGTTGTGATTTATAAATCATGAATTATGGCATAATATGTGTACTGAGCCATTGTGGCATGTTTAGTAAATTGTTATCAAACTCCAATTTAGCATTCTACATGTCCAATGTAACAATTAGTTAAGTAAGATAACAAAAGGTATACTGTCCGCAATTTTCATCAAATTGAAATAGTAAACAATTATTGTAAATGCTGCAGGTTATGTATTTTTTAACAGTTTAATCTGGTCTATTTATATTTGTTTATTTATTTTGCTGTGGTTTCTTAAATTCTGTAAGCCAAGAAGAATCATGTGAGATATTTAGTTGTGTGAATTGAATAAACAAAAATAAATAATTATCATTCTGGAAAAGACAATCAAGCAACCTAGATTGGTGAATATCTGGTGACAAAGTAATTACCAAAAGCTAACATGGGTTTGTCAAAAATAGATCATGCCAGCTAAATTATATTGCATTCTTTGACAAAGTGACAAAATTAGTGGATCAGAGGAATGCTGTTGATTTAATTTATTTGGACTTCAATAAGGCATTTGATAAAGTAGACCACAACCTACTACTTGATAAGATTAAAAAATGTGGATTTGACAGCATCACCACCAGATGGATTCATAACTGGCTGACTAACCACATTCAACATCTAGTCCTCAATGGAGCTGCATCTATTTGGAGGGAAGTATGCAGTAGGGTACTCCAAGGCTCAGTTTTAGACCCAGTACTCTCTAACATCTTCATCAATGATTTGGACAAGGGGCTAGATGGGGAATTTATCAAATTTGCAGATGACACCAAGCTGGCAGGAATAACCAATACTCCAGAAGATAGATTTAAGGTTTAGAAGGATTTTGACTGACTTGAACATTGGGGGCTATCTAACAAAATGAAATTCAGTGGTGAAAAAAGTAAGGTTTTACATTATGCAAGAAAAACAGAATGCACAGGTACAGTATAGATAGTACTTTGCTCAATAATAGTAACTGTGAGAGGGATCTTAGAGTCATAGTGGACAATCATTTAAATATGATCCAGCAGTATGCTGCAGCTGCCAAAAAAGCCAATACAGTTCTAGGCTGCATTAACAGCGGGATAGAATCAAGGTCACATGAAGTGTTAATAGCATTTTATAATGCCTTGGTAAGGCCACACTTGGAATACTCAATCAAGTTTTGATCTCCATGATGTAAAAAAGATATTGAGACTCTATAAAGAGTTCAGAGAAGAGGAACAAAGATGATTAGGGGACTGGAAGCTAAAACGTATAAAGAATGGTTGCTGGAATTGGGTATGTTTATTTTAATGAAAAGAAGGCCTAGGGGAAAGATATAGCAGTGTTCCAATATCTCAGGGGTTGCCACAAAAATAAGGGGGTCAAGCTATTCTCCAAAGCTCAGAGGGCAGGACAAGAAGCAATGGATGGAAGCAATCTAGAACTAAGGAGAAATTTCCTGACAGTTAGAACAATTAATCAATGGAAAATAACTTGCCTTCAGAAGTTGTGAATGCTCCAACACTGGAAGTTTTTAAGAAGAGATTGGACAACTATTTGTCTGAAATTGGGGGGGTTGGACTAGAAGACCTCCAAGGTCCCTTCCAGGTCTGTTAACGCTATTCTATCATTGTACAAATCTAGAGAGAGATTCTATGTAAAATATTTTTTTATCCCATCTTTTTTTCATATATAACTCAAGGCAGCAAACATATCAATATTCCTCCTTCCTCCTATTTTCCCCACAACAGCAACCCTGTAAAGTAAATTGGGCTGAGAGAGAATGAGTGGCCCACTCAGCTGACTTTCATGGCTAAGGAAGGATTAGAACTCATAGTCTCCTAGTTTCTAGGCTAGCATTACACCGAAATGGTTCTCCAGCTATTCAATCATGCTAGTCTTATTAAAATTTTCATATAAGGATCTAGAAAAGAAATAGAAATAAATAAGGATTATTGACAGAAAAAATGAATTGATTTCTCTTTAAGCATATTTTAAGATTATAAAATATATTTGGTTACAAATTCAGGACAATCAAAAGAAGGCATGTCTTCATACAATACAAATAAATGTGTATAATTCATTGCCACTATATCTAATGTCCATTAAAAATGATGCCCGATTTATGATGGATAAGTTCATTAATGATTCTCAGTTCCAATAGCAAAATATTTAAGAGAAGTATATCTCTGCATAATAGATTCTGGGGCAAATTGCAAGAGATTCTTGTGAATGTGTCCTACTCCAAATGTAGAAAGAGAAAGCTGAATTAGGTGGATCTTATACAAAATATATTTCATTCAAATGATCCTTCAGGCATATAAATAAGCAGGAATTAATTAATTAACCTCTTCGATTACACAGAAAAATATCTCTATTAATGACTGTCTGCCGACCCCTTCGAGACTTTTTGCATGAAACAGAAAAAATGCATTCATGACTTCTGGTTTTGATGACTAGAAAGAACTGGATAATAGAAAAAAGTTAGCCTTTTTTGGAATCATAGTGTAAGACAATATTGTTGTATTAGCTGCAGAGGAAATTGGAAGTTTCTTTCTATTTCTTTTTATTTTCTCTTTATGCATTTTTCCTTTTTTTCTTCTTTTACTCTTATTAGTTTGTGTTAGCTTTCATGTTATTTGCAAAACTTTTAATAATAGATACATGATAGATAAATGAATGGGTGGGTGGATAGATAGATAATGGAACAATGGTCATTTGGGCTAGTTTCTGAATATTTTATTCCATGATACCTTAAAGAGGAAGTAATATATGAAGTTATAAACTTTCATCAGCTGCAAGATACTTATGTCAAGTAGTAGATTTGCATATATAAGAATAGAGAAAATAATAGAAAAATGTACTATCTTTTTGGGCAGATTTATAGATAGTATCTGTAATTATCTACAAATATGACAAATTATTACAGACTTTATCTCATAGTGACCATTCAGAGTGCAAAAATAGATGATACAATTAATAGATAATACTATTACCATAGTTTTAATTTGTTAATTAATAGCAATAATAAGATTGAACAACGCTGTTATCTCAATTCAGGTATTTGTTTTAAAAAACTGTGTATAGAATAAGAAGTGTTTTAGCTTAGATTATACACCATGTTTTTCTCTCCAAAAGAAAAGACCAAGATTTCATGGATGGATTGCAATATGGGAGGCGTGAAATTTTTAACGTGGGAGTCCTTACATATGTCAGCATCTCCCAATGTGGTGTCTTCCAGT
This sequence comes from Coluber constrictor foxii, assembly GCA_038048745.1. Taxonomy (NCBI): domain Eukaryota; kingdom Metazoa; phylum Chordata; class Lepidosauria; order Squamata; family Colubridae; genus Coluber; species Coluber constrictor. Next base: position 83,478,363 of record CM075961.1, read on the forward strand.
GTGTAGATTTCCAACACTCGTTTAATTCTCAGATATCTTGGCTAGGAATTGTTAGAACTGAAATTTATGGCTACTTAGTGGCAAAATCTGAGGCAATAGTAGGCAAATTCAGAGGCATGGATGTGGGTGCATACTTTTTCTTAACATATGGTTGTAACAGAGTGTGTTACAGGATAGGAGTTACAATGTGTTGATTTTGTATTTCTGATGGCAAGCCAAGATACTGTGGCAGCAAATGTGTAAGAAGATGTGCTTGTCTTCCTGTTTGTTTATGTAGGTGGGTATACATATGTTTGCGCGATAAGACTGAATGCTTGTTATGAGTGGAAAGGGCCATTGCAGCTTTGTCCCATCTGCTTTTATTAAACAATTATGAAACATACTTATAACTGAACACAGCTAAAAAAAAAAAAGAAGAAATGGAAATTTTCTAGAATTTTCTGGAACATTGATTATGTTGATCTGTGACTGTAATAAAGATTTGTTTTAATTTATATATGTTGATAATTCTTGTGCTAATTAAAATATTGAGATATGGAAGGAGCAACACTGTTTTTAATTTCTAAAAAGGAGTTTCAACACTGAAGTACAAGTATGCATCTCCTGCATATGCCTTACCCTTCATCTCTGATGAATTCGAAGACGTTATAACTATATGACAATGAAAGAAAGTCACTCTGTAATTGCTTAGTGACACTCTACACTAGTTATTTATAACTTCCAGAGATGTCTTGTCAATGAAAGACCGTTTTACTGCTTCTGTTGTAGTCAAATTTCATTCCTTCTATCTCAGAAACTATTTTGCAGTATTACATCAATATTTGTCAGAGGTTTTTTTATTTGTGGGTGCATGTGCACAAATGTGAAACAATGCAAGCAAACTATTGACTATGATTGACACCATATTTGCTCATTTTGTGCATGTGATTATAGTCATAATTAATTCCACTCAGATCCCAGTGTTTGTTCATTTATTATTATTGGTTTAAATTTACTAACCACCTAACTTCAGGGGACTCGTGAAAATATGATTATGTGCATAATGTATATCAGTATATGAGCTTCTATGTACATATTGCAAGTTTAAATAGGATATAAATAGGGGTGTGGCTGTGAGAAACCAGAGATTTTTTTCCTGCAGTGATTTATTATTATATGAGCCGTGCAATATTGTAAAGGTATTTGGCTTTTTTTCATACCAGCTCCTAAATTTGTGTCTAAATATATATCTGGGGTGAATATAGTTTGAAGTACTATGCTTGAAGGGTGTGATTAGGTGAGTGCCTTTTAATATTTAATAAGGCATCTGGAAACATTTCTGTTCATCTGTTCTTCTGTTCTATCCTGCAAATAAATTAAGTTCAGGGTTAGGCACTAGATCACTGTAAGATGAGGTTGCTGATGATGAGTCTTAGTCTGTAACTAGATATGGTGTGGTAAATGAGCAGGTCAGGTAACTGAGTTTCACCCCTGGACTGTGCCTACTTTTACCCAGGAGTCCAGATGCCCTGAAAAATGACCTGAGTAAAGCTCAATGTTCATTTTCAGTGTTGGAATTTGCTGGGGCCACAGAACTGAAAGAAATATACAGGGCTATTTGCCAGGGGCTAATAGCTATTAATAGTAGTGCATCCAGGAAGAATGTTTGTCCAATGCTACAGATATGTGGACTTCAATCATGAAATCAACACATCTGTATTGATGAAAGGCAAGCTTTGTTATTTGCCAAATTAGATTAGTTCCTTGCTCAGTTAACCCATTTCTTTTTCATCCAAGGAATCTTCTCATGCAAGTCTTTGCAGAGAAGATCTGCATTCAGAAGCTAAGTTGAGAGATCCTAGAAGAAAGACAATGTGGGAATCATTGGAGACCAACAGCAAGAGATTGTTCATGCCAGTCTGGAGAACTCACAATGTAATTCATGCTTTGCATGATAAAGCCCCCGTCACAATAGTGATTCAAGAAATTTCTTATGACATTGCACCTATACAAATGCCATGATTGTCAACTAAAGGATAGTTTAGAGTAGTTATACTGAGCAAAGGAGAGTGGGCAAACAGGATAGGATCGGTCAAACAAAAGAAATGACAAAGGTTTTGGTGTCTTCAATCCTGTTAATTTTATAAGAATGGATTAGAAAAACAGAAGAATATGAGGCAGATTTGATCTCAAACATAGTTGAAGGTGTTTATATAACTTTTATCCTTTTTCTTCTCCTATCAGCCATCTGTTGTCCTTAAATTATGTGGAACGTCATTTTGGACAGGATGGAAATGCCAGCCACACCACGGTAAAGATCTATATCTGTATTGCTTGACTTTAAGTATTTAAATATGTGTAGAGTGCCTTTGCATCCGGAGAGGGGGAGAGGGAGGGAGGGAGAGGTGGGGAGAGGGAGAAGATTGTTACAAGACTTTGACCTGCATTTATTTCAGGCTAATTCTCCCATCTGTTAAACATGAAAAAACTAACTGGGTGGGGCAGTGGGAAGATTGTGGATGGGAGGGGTGCTGGTTGTACTTTGCAGCTGCCAGAGCAAGGATGTAGATTGCAGATGCTGAGTCTGAAAAAGAATGAATGGATGATCCAGAAATAGCCCTGCTCTCCCTGCAAAAGGAAGCCTCACAAGTTGAGCATCAATAATACTAAGTGCTTGCTAAGTGGTTGGTCACACACAGCCTCCCAAGCAGCTGCAGCCAATCCTTGAGTCCATCCACTTTATTTCCCTGCTTTGCCAGGAGCGATGGCTTCCCTCATTCTTGTCTAAGCTAACCTGAACCATGCTGTTTTCTATAAATAGTCATGAGAGGGAGGTCATTGCTTGCTCATGCTGCAACAACCTTGAACACAACAGGCAGTGCAGGGACACTTGTGAACTGCTTCACAGAAAGATGCAAGCAAGCAAAAGAAGGTCAGGCATGCCTTTGCACAGAGGGTACAGCTGGGTATTGGTGTGCCAATGTCATTTCAAGTATCATTTATCATTCTTCACTGCTGATGATATTGTTCAAGTGCAGTATTATCCACACTGATTTTACATTTTAAATGCCATGCTTCTTTGAGCTGTACATTCAACATTACCATGTCATACCTGAAAAATAACACTCTGCCCTCTATCACTCTCCAACAGTGTTGAACTATTGTTCATATTAAATTAAGTAATGCTGAATATGATAGGAGTCATAGGTAGGGGTGGGTTCTACATACCTCTACTACCGGTCCACAATGCTGCATGCACACTCTTCTGTGCGCTCTTCTGCGCAAGCATGGAAGCTTCTGCGCATGCGCAGAAGCGTTTTGATGACATCAGGATCAGTGGGCAGAGCCTCCCGCCAGTTTTACTATCAGTTCTATAGAACTGGTGCGAACCAGGGGCAACCCACCACTGGTCATAGGGTACTGGATGGTAGAAAACCACATCTGGAGGTTACTGGATAGTAGAAAACTAGAACATCTGGAATCCATATCTGGAGAATGGAAAGTAGTGGAAAGTCTTATGAGAGTCTGCCTGTCTACATACATTCTGATCTATTCTCTGGTCATCTCTTGCCTTGGTTCCTGTAATCTTCTCTCAGCTTTTTCACCATAATTTCAGAAGATTTTAGGATGGCTATGTAGACATATAAACAGACGTCAGGCAGAGGACTAAGGAAATTGGCTAATTTCCTTAGTCCTCTGCCTGACGTCTGTGTAGTTTGTATGTCTACATATAAACTGTGTAGTTTACATAGCCATCCTATGCTAATCCTTTCTTTGTTATCTCCCCAAAAGCTGAAATATCAAGATCTGAATTATACAGGACAAGGGAAGACAGTTCCCATTCAAATGAGATGGTCATGCAGTCCACACAGAGAGAACTTGTGAAAATGTTTTGTTTAACAGATGTCAGGACCAGATTTTTGATATTTTAAAGGCCATGAACATGAAAGGAATTCAAGGGATTTGAAGTCATCTTTCAACAGTGGACTTGACTGAGCAGATATTATGATAATCTGGTCATAGTTTTTTTCTGTTATGATGAGAAGTATGTTTCCAAATTTGTATTAAGCTTGTAAATTATCATATGCAGGCAGCTCTGAAAAATTTGTTCTCTTTTTGGCTATGCAAAGATGTGTAAGTATAACTGTAACAACAAAGAAATCGAATTTCTTCTTCCATTTTACCTTGCTGTTTTTTGTAATTTTTACTTTTTATATTAGAGCAATAGTAGTATTTATTCATTTGATTAATGACCAACTAATTTGAAACAATAATAGCAAAATGAAACAAATTTAATTCAAAGTTTATTTAGCATATACTAAAAGACAAATCACACATTAATTTATATCTCTACTGCTGTAATAGTTATATCCAAATAATGATAAAGTAATTTTAAAAAACTGATCAATTTCTTTTAATTATTTGCTTTAGAGCAAGTTCTGAAAAAAAAGCTACCTAAAATAGTAGCATGCAAAAAAGCAAAGGGTATGATCTTTTAAAAATAATTAAGAAAACAAAACCTAGTGCCAGAAAAATACAACTGAACACTCATACGTCTTTTATGTATGGAGGAGCCATTGCCCAACAGCAAAGTGCACCCATTTACATTTGGAAAGCCTTGTTCAGTTTATTGCTTATTTTCATATTATTACAAATTGCAGCAACAAAAACATCTGTTATTTAGAAACAAATCCTTAAAACCTCATCATTTAACTCTAATCATCAAAAGTGCATGAGTCATTATAGAGATAAAAATATATGTGTTTTAACCTTGATCAAAGAAACCAACTCTATATTTCTTAGATTTATTTCTAACTTTCTGGTGTTTAGTCACTTCAAATAGTGTCCTAGAAGTTTATTTCTTTTCATTTTTTTCTTTGTCCCCACTCATAAAATTTTTCAAATCTTCATAAAATATTTATCTGGCCTTACTCTCTTGATTTTTTATTTGTATATCCCTTTTAATTATGAATGTATCATCTAATTTCTTTTGTATGTTCATGTAACATTTTGTTTCCATGCATTCTTATAGCATGCTATTTTTAAACCCACTTTTAAATTGGTCTCAGTATTGTCTGATAAAACTTGTTCTTTTTCTATAATATCTTTTAAATAAAGTCTATCTATAGAGGCAGTCACTGTTAAAATTAACTTCTGGGTCCATTGTTTAAAAATATCCTTCAGTATATCCAATATTAAAATATTTTGCTCCATTCTGTATTTGTAAGTCAAATTTAAGTGTTTGTCTCTTTTAATTGTAACCTTATTTGCTTCTAGTTCATTTAGTGTCCAATTTTTAAAATCTTACGTTAAAAAAAAGAATTAAAAATGAAAGTATTTTCCTAGGGGAAGGATTTTTTATAATTAATTCCAAACTCTTATTTCAAATTTATCTGGACTCTTAGTCCATCTGTTACTTTCTAAATAATGCTTTGGTTCTTTGTTTCAAATAGTTTTTAAGTCCTTAAACTTGTAGTTTAAAACATATTTCTTTATTTCCCCCTCCCCCCCCAAATGTTTCCATTCTTCCTGCTGTGTTGGATACTCTATTTCTCTAATCTCCAATAAACCAACTGCACATACTTTATTCCTCCCATCCCTTGAGTGAGTGATGACATCAATCACTATTTTTTACATACTCCCCTCTTGCTTCTGGAGTAGCATAGAGAATCTGAACGATACTGCTGTGGTGGAGAGATTTGATTTGCCCCTTGCTAATTGGTTGCTTATTTTGCTTCTCGTATGGAAGAACAAACCAATTCTCATTACAAAAACTTAAGCAGATAAAAGAAAACATTATATTTTTTACATCTCTTTTAGGGAACAAGTGAGCACTGTTACTATCAGGGCAATCTCCGTGGAGAAGCAAACTCCTTTGTGGCTTTATCTACCTGCCATGGCCTACAGTAAGTAAGGAATGGTGAAATGGGGAAAGGAACCATGGAAAAGAAAGCCAAAGTCAGTCTGGCTTTGTTGTGTTTTTTTTTTAATTGACTGTTGGATATTGTCATGTTGGGATCCTTCATAGATAAGTAGTAGTTTAGACATTTAAAAATCAATAACTCTGATAATAGACATTTAAAAAATAATAATTCTGATCAATCAGAAATCTTATTAAAGTTGCTACTTCAGTGCTGAGTGGCCTTGGGGGTGATGTCAGCAATGGTGCAAGTGTGGCTTCTATCATACCGAAAAGGTCAGTTTAGCGCCTGTGAATAATATTTCCTAGTAATTCTTAAGGGCATATAATCTGCATATAGACATTTCTTGGTCCAGATTCTGTTTTGTGAGAGGAATAAAGAATGTCAACTATGACTGCTTCATGGAAATGCTTAGCATGCAACTGTTTAGAAACATGCAACTTTCTCCTAATGCCTGCCTGAATATTGTTTCTTAATTTTTTCCTCCTAATGTAAATATATATTGCTTTTGTGTTTTATGTAACATCTCTGTATTTCTTTGCACTTCTTCAGTGGTGTTTTCTCTGATGGAAAAGACGTGTACCTCCTGAAACCTCATGATTCACTTGAACATCAAGCGGTAAGGAAAGCCTGGCCCAGGCTGTAATTCCATCACTGCCATGGAGATACCTCACTTGTGTTTCATCCCCAGAGGTGAAAGGAAGTTCGTGTTAGCTCCCTTCCCTCCTGTAAACTTCTGTAGATATTGGGATATCTGTTCTAAGGCAGGGTCAGTGTCAAAGTGAGGTGTCTGGGCAAAATTACTGGCATTGAATTGCAGAGGCCCGGATTCAAATCTCTTCAGCCAGAAAGCTCACTTGAAGGATATCAGCAACTATTGTCCATCAGACCAACTGACATCACTAGGTTGTTCCTAGGATAAAAGGTAACAATTACAAGGTACACAGTTGCTTTAAGCAATAGTGACATATAAGAATAATACACATAAATTCTATTTAGACTTTCTTGGCATAGTAACAGAAAGAGAGAAAATGCCAGTTTTAAAACTGTGAGGTCAGACCCATGCAGGGCTAATTAACTCCAACCTTTATCAAGAAATTTTATTTGCGTGTTTTATTTTTCTCAACACTTTTTGTTGTACACTACAATCAGTGTATTGATTTTTAAATTGCCTTTCTTTCTCCCAAAGGGGTATTATGGTTGCAAATCCTCCAGAGGTTGCTAAAGAAAATACCATATTCAGATTCTAAAATTTCTGCTCCAATATCATATCTGGTTCCAAAGAAATTGGGATTTTCTATAGTGCTAGATGGCTTAGGCAGCTTCTAAGTCTGCTCTCCTCCCTCCACAACTTGGCCAAACATAGTTCCAGCAGACACTCTTTTGTAAAAGCCATGATAAGGAGTTTCTCAAGATGCTTTCTTTGAACGTTGTTACCATAGCAGCAAAGGGAAGGAGATTGCATTCCCTCCCCCTCCCATAATCTGCTTCCTCTACCTTCTTACTTCTCATCTATCTCAATTTGCAAACATGTTTTACTACTGCTTTACTCCAATCAATTGTTTTAGAGATTGCTCTATGAAAAACATGGTAGGAAAACATTGTAGTATTTTATCCAAAAAGTATTGGAGAAAAAAGAAATTGCAATAACATAAATGTGAACTCTAACTTGACATAAGAAACTGATTTTCAACATTAGGGTGTTTGAATATTGTAATAGGTAAACCAGTAAGAAAGAAACAATTTTTTAAGCATGAACAGGCTGTTCTTCAGTTTTGAAAAACATAACACCTTGGTGTATATGGCACTTCTACAGAGAATCTTTTCAGTAGGTTAGAAACAGTTCCAAAGCTGTGAGATCTCACAATATTGGCTAAGAGAGAACTGACTCATGCTTCTTTTGGCTTTTCACCAGTTTATCTAAAATTGGGGCAAAGCTGATGTTTTCCTTTGCAAAGTTTCAGATATCTAAAGCATGCAAATGGTTTTATCTCTCATAGATGGAATTCTTGCTTCCACCCTTTGACTATTCCTATGGTATATATGCATGCTATTAATTCTCAGGTCCTTTAAGAGAAAAGATGGATAGTAACTTTGTGACTTTCATAACATCACAGGGGTTGTTTTGCACACAACTGAACATAAAAATGAAAGCAAGAAAGGGGTAGTGATGCTAGCAGTTATTTCTTTTTATGCATACCCTGTAATCGTTTTAAAAAGTATTTTGTATCATATAAGCGTTGCCAGGTAATATAAAGAGGAATAACAGAAGAATAAAGATACAAAAAGTGAAGTAGAAGAAAAACTACTAATAAAACACAAAGTAGCGGCCAAAATTGTGGAAACCCTTTGGGAAAAGTGTATTTTTGAGATTTGATGGCTAATAACACCATTTTATTTTTTAGTAGTACCATAAAATTATATATCAATGGAAAGATAATTTAATCAAGAACGTAATTCAACAACATTTGTTCAATTATCTATATTCTATGAAAAGTTATAGCCAAATAACCAGAAAAAGGAAGCACAACTTGCTTAGGTTGATATCAGGTAGCTTTCCTTCATCTGATTGTAGCCAATGAGCATGAGTGTTTAGAGAGCCAAGGTGTCATCTTGTTATGGTAATGAGCCAATCAGATCACACTAGGATTCAGGGTTTTTTTTTATATTTAAAATTTTTTATTCATAATCAGCATACAAACATATAGGCATATAAACAAAACAGTCAGTCATCAAAATATATCTTCTAATACATCATGACCTAAAATTTTTTTTTTAAATTCCCCCCCTCCACCTTCCCCCTCCTATCCCAACCCCCACCCCCCCTCCCCCAACTTCCCAGTGCAAATACAGGGTAAAACATTTAATAAACACTAAAAAAAAACCCCACACACTAACTAACTATAGATTTGTCTCCCTCTTGCACTTTAACTCTCCTTATTCATAACTAAATATAACTGTTCATGCTTGAAGGTAGTTAGTCCCACTTAGTTCTTATCCATTCTTCAGCAATAAGCAAATCTTTGTTATACCAATCAAAACCTAGTAAGAATTAGCCATCGCATATTCCACCCTTATATATATTACCACAGGTTAAAAAAAAATCTTCAACTAATCTCAGTAAAATATATTGTTAATTTAATCCATCAATTTAAAAGAGAAAAAAAAAACCTTATACTTTCCATCCTATAAACTTATATTAAACATGAATTTATCCAACTTATTCTCTTCAAGTCCAGTAAATAACATTAATGTAATTTAAAATAGAATATAAAATTTTAATAGCATCCTTCTTAAAACTCTTAAGTATATATTGAGAGATCTATTGAACTTAATTTTAACATCCAGAAAATTTTTCTTTTAATCCATAAACTTTTATATAAAAAAAAACACTGTTCAAAATACGCATCCAAACATAAATAAAGATTTAGCCAGTAACCTATAACAATTGAAACATAACATTACTTAAAATAACTTTCCAGATAAATCATGTCCCTAAATATAAGTAAATCATTCATTTTCACTCTAATATAACTTTTCCAGACAAAACAAATCATATCCTGAATACAAATATAGTAATTCTTTTTCACCGGTGTTATCCTGCCTAACAAGGAGGCGTATCATTTTTCCACCTCCATTTTTCCCTGAGTTTTTCCTGAGCCTTCTTCTTCTGTCTTCTTCCTCCATCTTTTTTTATTTTTACAAACTCTTGAGTTTTCAGCTGTAATTTTTGAGTCTTGCAGTCTTGCGCAGGTTGCAAAATAATTCCTTTTGGAAAGCACACCTCCTTAACTAGGATTAAAAGTCCATTTTTGTAAAGAAATTGTAATGTTCCATTTCAGATCCTTCTTTGTATCTTAAAAGTCCCAACGCCTCCTGGCACTTTTCCTTTCAACTGTATCAAAACCTCTGAATAGATCTCTCTCCATATCTCCTGGTTAATCTCCTTCAAGCCTGTTAGCTTTCCATTCTTAATTTGACAGACATTCATTCCATTTTCCACAGGTGCTTTTATCTGGATTACTTCTTCCACCTCTTCCTTCAGCATCTCAGTATTATTTGGAATCTGGGATACCAATACATTGTCTCCCCTTGCATTTTTATTACAGATTTGAGTAAAAATCTTGTCAAAACACCCTTCCAATCTTTCCATTAACAAGGAGGTAAATGATTCTAGCCTTTCTTCCAAAAGATCCTCTGTCAGTAATTGTACATTTACTGAAGTATGTGATAATAAGCCTTCATCCCCTTCAGAAATCTTTACCACTGCCATTTCCAAAAAACACTTTCCAGCAGCCTCTCAGCAAAGTCAGTAAAATTCTATTTCTCAGTCTTTAACAGATATTACCTTTTAATAGTCAATAAGTCCTCTTTTCTTGAGCTGCAAACCTTAATTTCCACTTAATTCAGCAAAACTTCAAAGTACTGACAGCTTTAACAACATTAACAAGCACAAATGAATATTCTTCCTTCTTTAGCTTTCGTTTTCTATCAGCGCCATTTTGATTCTTTTAAAAACTGTCTCTCGCCTCTGGAAGGAAGTGATATTTATCGGAGTTAAAATAAAGTAAAATACTTGCAAGAAATTCTCCTGTTTTGTTCTGCCTGCATTAAAATCAATCCTTGGGATCAGTTGGTTTGCAGGGATGGTCACAACACCTTGTTCTGTCTGTGACAGAATCATCCTGGATCTGGAGCTGTTTCAGGCACCCTCTGCACCCCCAGGATTAATCCTCTGCATCGCCAGGATTAATCCTGGAGGTTTTGGGGAGCTCTACCCTGTGCACTTGCTTCCCCCTCTTCACCCGAGGGGAAAGTTCCGAGCCACCAAAACAGCTGATTTTCGCTGTTTTGGCGGCTTTACAGATAGCAGGAATCAGAGCTCCCAAAAGAGCTGCTGCAGTGCCAGCAGTGCCGGCAGTGGCACCGGAAGTCCTAGGATTCAGTTATTGATGTCATGTATTAAATGAGAGAGGAGGACATTTGTCAGTGTGTTATGTGATCGCTATCAAGTTGGTTGGGGTTTTCGTGTTCTTTCATTTAGTGAGCTTGTAAAACATAATAAAATTAAAGAAATGGTTCAAAGAGTTGACTGGCCGCCAGAAAGCGATGTAAAATAGTATTATTAAGTGAACCAGGCTACAGTTATAAAGAAATTAGAAGAAAAATTGGTGGAAACTTAACCGAAGGGGGCATTTCTAAGTTTTTGAAGAGGTATAAGGAGACTCAGTCACTACAAAACCATACTGGTAAAGGCGGGAAAAGGTGCACAACAGCAAGTGATGATAGAAGAATTAAGAAACTCTAAATGACAGAAGAAAATCATCTGGATGTATACAAGATGAAATGGTGCAATGCAATGTGAAGTTGAGTGCAAGGACTGTTTGGCGCAGACTGCAGGAATTTGGCTTAAAATATACAATTGCACGAAAAAAGCTGCTATTCTAATAGAAATCCTTCATAAAAGTTATTGCATTACATTCTTGACTAAATTATTTTTCCATTGATATGTAATTTTATGGTACTGCTAAAAGTGGTGTTATTAGCCATAAAACCTCAAGAATACTGTACACTTTTCCCAAAAGGTTTCCACAATTTTGGCCACTATAATAATAATAAACAACTTTTAGTAGTGCCTTTGTTCATTTCTTTCCATTTTTTCCCCAAATTCTAACCACTACCTAAATATTTTTTGCTATATTTGAACATGAAATGGTGGAGGTTATTATTAGTACCTAAGACATTTTATTTATCATATTAATTGATCTTTTAACTGCTTTCTTAGAAAACAATCCAAACATTCCAAACACAACCTTGCTGTGTAATGTAATTTTTATAATGGAGCCATTCGTGCTTGAATTTATTTATTCAATTTATATAGCTGCCCATCTAAAGTATGTGACTCAGGTAGCTTGTAATAAAATACACAGTATGAAAAAATAAAAATGAAAAAGACAATACCATCCAACCATACAGCCAGGAGATGGTCTCTGTAACATGCGTAGGATCCTGAGCTTGAGCACAAAGCTAAGTTTTCAAGTCCTTATGGAAAGGCAGCAAGAATGGGGCCAGTCTAATCTCATGGGGAATGATATCACAAAGTGCGAGCCCCATAGTAGAAAAGGCTCTTCTTCTGGACCCCATGAGCCAACACTTCTTAGCAGACAGTATCCAGGGCGTGTCCCTCCTGTTAGATCAAACAGGATGGTAGAGACAATGGGAAAAGATAAGTAACCCAGTCCCTTTGTCTGAGACTAGAATTAGTGCCATTTGGAATAAAACATTCATCTTAGGACATCTTTAGGAACTGAGGACTGATGTAGGCTGTCTTCAAAGTGGCTCAGTGGCTAAGACACTGAGCTTGTTGATCAGAAAGGTTGGCAGTTCGAATCCTTAGTACAGGTCTCATGCGTGAGCAAGGAGTTGGTCTGGATGACCTCCAGGGTCCCATCCAACTCTGTTACTATTACAAGCCACTCCCCAATAAGGAAAGTAGAAGAAAGTGGAATAGTAAATATTGTAACGGGGGGGACATGACATAGGGAAGAAAAGAGCAAAAGAAATACAGATAGTGGGAAATATCAGATGTAGTCCACATACCTTAAGTTGCCAGGTTTGAGTTAAATTGTGATTAAATCTGTCATATTAGTGCAGTCTAACTGATTCTCCCCCACAATATAATAACTCAGTGTAGAAGACAAAAAAGACCAATACAATCAAGATATTAAGGTAAGATGTTCATAGTTTTATGGGCATTTAGAGCATAGGCATTTACTTTTCATTTTATGATGCCTGCTGAATAGAGCAGTAAAAACTTGACAGGAATTTTAGTTTGTTCTTTTTTTTAAAATTAGATTTATATGCCGCCCTTCTCCGGAGACTCAGGGTGGCTTACAATAAGTTAAGCAATAGCCTTCATACTTTTGTATATTTATACAAAGTCAGCTTATTGCTCCCACAAACTGGGTCCTCAATTTACCTACCTTAGAAAGGATGGAAGGCTGAGTCAACCTTGAGCCTCGAACCTTGCAATAATTGCAGACAGCTGGGTCTTAATAACAGGCTATTAGCCTGTTGAGCTATTTCAGGCTCTTTTGGTTCTATCAGTTGTTTCCAGGCCCCAACCCCTATTCCCTTCAATAAGTCATTAACTCTGATCACTTTTGCATGTTTCCCTGCCACTTGCCACTGAGGAAATTATTTTTTTTGCAAACCTTTGTATGATTCTGGACTTAGGTGGTGTTGGGTCTTTATTGGGGCTGTTCAATACAAATCAGCCAGCCAAATTTTAGCCTGTTCTTTTCTACTAATTTCCAGCTTATTAGATCAGTTTATTTAGTGACTGTTAAAGGTTGCAACACTGAAAAAAGTAACTTCTGACCATTTTTCACACTTACAACTATTGCAGCATCCTAATGTCACATGATCAAAATTCAGATTTTTGGCAACTGATTCATATTTATGATGGTTGCAGTATCCTGTGGTCATGTGATCATCTTTTGTAATCTTCTGACAAGCGAAGTCAATGGGGAAAGCAGATTCATTCAACAACCATGTTACTAACTTAACAACTGAGGTCATAAAATGTGGCAAAACTTACTTAACAAATGTCTCACTTAGCAACAGAAATGTTAGGCTCAATCATGGTTCTAAATCGAGCACTACCTATAAAGCTAGAAACTAGAAACTGATGGATGGAAATGCATATCAATAGTTGAAAAATGGACAAGAGAACAGTCGAAGAGAGCTTTGTAGTAGAACATCTGTTTATATGTGGATATTCCACATTCTTTCCCTATCACCCATGTTAAAAGATTTTTGAATGATCAGGAAGACTTAGGATTTTGAAGAACTGTCAGAATATGTGATGATAGTTATAATATTATGTTAACTCTAGTACAATGATGGCTCTTTTGCGGACTGAGTGTCCAAAGTGCATGCATGAACACACGCCTGTGCGCCTGAGAATATGCATCTGCACGACCAAACCCCCAAAATGCAATGCATATGCGGCCCCTGCTCATGAGCCCCATCCCCGCGGATGTATACACCCCCCCCCCATATGCACCCTACCCCTGAAGACCATCTGGCCGATGGAAGGCATGCACACGTGTGTGGTAGAGCTGAACTGGTGCGACAGCTCGCATGCCCATAGGGTACTGTGTGCCACCTCTGGCACTCATGCCATAGGTTCGCTATTGCGGTTCTAGTGCAGTTTGTTGCAAATGGACCTATGAGTCCATTTGCATGGCAGGAGAGGCCAATGTAGGGGAGGATGAAATTAGCTAAGGGATGGAATCCTGAAAATTGAAAGCTATGCCATACATAGAGGGGAAGGTTGAAAAATGAGGCTGTAAAAAATGAGGCAGTAGCAATCTTTATTGTACACAGAGAAATTTAAAAAGAAAAGAAAAGCAGTTTGCATTATTGTGATTAAAAAACAAAAACAAATGCTGTCTAGTGTGGAGAAATTCAGAGAGGAGAGCTAAAAGAAGATGCCTAGAGAAAGAGGTGGTTAATTGCTAAATAGGGACCTATCTACAACACCATGGTTCCATTCCCCAATCCTTCAAACGCAGCCTGGAGCTGATTTGCAGTAATTTTCACTTCTACTGAACTCAAAAAGCTGAACACAGCATGAGCCAATCAGTTCTTCCTACCAGTTGTCCGCTAGAAGTCTGGGGTTAATGGCATTCAATCAGTACAATACCAGCAGGTTGCACTCATATACTTGGTGATGTAAAGAAAAAAAAAAGTTGTTGCTTTTTCTCTATGAGAAGCAGAGATAATTTAGTTTGAGTAGGACCTTGGAGTCAAGGTGAGGTACATTCTAACTAATGGAAAATAGCATGCCTATAAATTCTTCAGTTCTACCAGTGCAAATGGAAAATTTGCCTTTGACCAATTCTAGATATGGTAGCAACTGAGCCAAAAATAAATCAGTTTAGCTATTGCATACAGCCTGAGAGTATACACCTGGAGACATCTTCTGAAACAAGGCAAAGACACTATGTGGAACACAGATTACAAAAAAAAAGTCTTCCATTGTTAACTACAGCTGTGCGGGACACTAGAATTGCCCCTCACATTTGGCTTTTCAGCTCAAGATTATAGTGTAATGAAAATCTGTGTAGATTAGAACTATGGTAGCAATTTATGCTATTTTTCTAAACTATATATAAAATAACTGAAGGCACTTTAAAAGCAAAGAATCCTTCAGTGTGATTTTAGATTCCTGCTTGTTTGGAGTGTAAGTAATATGAATCAATTACACATAACCAATTTTCTTTAGGCCTTTAAATAGATGTATGTAAAGGAAGAAACTTGCTATCATGATCCTTCCTATTCTGTGATTAATTCATTCAACTCTCACAGATTGTCTGAAAAATTATCTTAATATAGACCCAAGAGTGAATGAAATTGCAATGAGTGGCGTGGTGGCCTATTGGTGGAGACTTTTGCCTCCCATTCAGAAGTTTGAGAGTTCAGCCCTAGGGAATTGGCAGATGTTTGTCTCTTAAGGTACAAGAAAAAAAAGTTCAACTCTATCCAGACGCCCAAATTCTACTTTGAATTAAGGGATTATAGGGTCATAAAAAGGGAGTTTAATGAATGAAATTGCACAATTCTGACGTAAGGGTATAGGCAGTCTGGTTTTAGTCTTCCTATACATTAGTAAAAAACATAAAGGATTTTACATAAATAACAATACTATGAATATTCTAATTAATCTGAAGTGAATTAAGTATTGTCTGATACCAGTGTAAATACATGCTTTTTGTGACAATATTTTTTTCTTTTTTTTAATCCCCTCGAGCAGGAGCCACTTCCTCACCAGATCAACCAGACACCAGTACCTCGCATGTCCCGTGGTTGCACAGAACCAGGTAAACATGCCTTTCTATCAAGAGGTTTTGGTGCTTTGTGATTAATTTTGGAATTGGGGTAAATGAGTTTCCAGCTTTTATCTCTGCATTCCTTTAAATTTTTGGAATTCTGTTCTTACCATAATCTCAATAAATTACATGTATTCTAATGTAAATCAGCTGCATTTAATTTCTGTTGAGTACTGAGATACAAATACATCCTCAATGAGTGTTTCATTGCCAAACTTTTCTCCTGACTTATTTATTTGTTCCTTGGTGTATTTTATTTTCATCTGTTTTCTTTTCCTTTGAGTGTACTTAAGGTGGGTAATCTTAAAAAAAAACACATTAAAAACCCAGATTAAACTTCCTAATAAAATAGATAGCATAATCATCAAATAGTTGAAAGCTTATGATGAAGTGTGAATTGGCCTCGTTTCCCCCCTGGGGAAACTGTAATTAATTAGGGGTGAATGGATTTTGTTTTCCATGGTGTATATCTCAATAAATAAATAATTAAATAAATCCCGAAGTATTCTAAGAAAACATTTTTATTATAAAAGTAAAAAAACCTAGCTAACTATATCCTACCGGCAGTTTATCACCAGAGACGGACAAAGGAAAAAGATAAATCAGGAAGTTAGAAAAGAAAGAATGTGTACATGCACAGTAGCTCAGAAATCACAAGACAGTCTTATCTCAGAGATAAGGTTCTCTGGCAGGCTACCGTAAGTCTCAGAATGGAAGCTCAGCTGGCAAATACAAATAACGCAGTGACAGCCAGTTTAAAGAAGTGATTTTCAAAGGAATATATTTCATAGTCTGAAAGAAACACAAGAAGTCTTCTCCCACATTTAAAGTGGAGAATAGATTTGATATTTTATTTTATTTAGTATTTTATTTTATGTTGTTATTTTAATTATTTTATTTTACTTTATTTTATTTATTATTTATTTTATTCAATTTATATAGCCAACCATCTTACATTTGTGACTGGGCAACACAATATTTCTAAACAACCAACCAACAAAATATAGGAAAACAGTAAAAACAAAATAATCTTTAAAATCAAATAAAAAAAACTTAAACTAAAATTACCTCTCCCCCCACCCCCCAAAAAAACCCTCATAAAAGGTAAGCAAGTGCAAGCTGTGGCTCAGTCATAGCAATTCTTTGCTATATTTTACTTCAGTTGCAACTGCTGAACACTCTTCAAGGAATAGCCTGAGCCTTTTCTCCCCAATGTCTAATGGAATATGTAGCCAGTTGAAAAATTTCCTTTGTGGCCAGATAACCTTGGTTTTAACTCAGAAGTCACAGTATTGGTTCTCAGTATAGACCTTGAGCTACTTGCTTTTGTATTAAGTTACCTGAAGTGCCATTGAGATGCATATAGAATCCAATACTAAGCTTACTTTAACACGTGAGGACTACCCAGAGTCTTCAATGCTTCTTGCAAACAGGACATTTCCGATTTAGGTTTCTATCACATACTACCCCAGGATTCTTCAGAATTCAGGCCATTTTTCCAGTTGGAGAAAAAACATTTCTCAAATCAATTTTGATGATGTTCATTTTGGAATGGAGAAACTGCATTTTTTCCCTAGTAACACCCCAAAGAATAATTGGAGTTTATAGTACTGTCTCTCACTGGAGATATGGTAAATATTTTGTTCAGAAAGAAATGGTTTTCCTTTGCCTGATATTGTGAAAAATAAATACAGAATTCCTGGATACAACTTACTGAAAATGAACAGTGTGTATGGGTATATGAAAAAATCATGGAAAATTAGAACTAAATATGTAGCTAAATTGAAAAAAAACCTAATTGAATAATAATTGTTGGCCTTATTTTAAAACTTTAAAAGGCAAAGAATCTAATTCATCAACCCCCCATGCCTATTCTCACCTCTTAGGATAATATTTTTCACCTATGAGCAACCCAGGTAGTGTTTATAGCCAGAGTGATCTGATCTTCAGAATAAATAGGTTCAGTCTGTAATGTCTTTGAGTGTCTAGTGATAGAGATTTATCTATGGAATTTTGAAAACTTCAGGAACAGACTGTTCTAGAAGATTTCTGTTAACTGAAATG
The DNA here is from genome assembly GCA_038048745.1 of Coluber constrictor foxii. NCBI lineage: Eukaryota > Metazoa > Chordata > Lepidosauria > Squamata > Colubridae > Coluber > Coluber constrictor. The sequence continues at coordinate 83,496,223 of CM075961.1, forward strand.
AAGCTCTGCTTTGCATACACTGAGGCTCCATGAAAAGATATAGCCAATTATTTGTTGGCAGGGTTTTTTCTTACCAAAGAAGGGAGATGGGTTGAGATGATTACGTGTCCCAGCAGACCTGATATAGATAGCTCTAACACTGAGCTGTAATTCTTAAGACATATTTTCTGAAAGGAAGATGACAACTATTTCTTGTGTTTTTGCACTGAGTTTGAATAGAAAGCAGCAAAAATATTTCTTCCAATAGGTGGTGAGCATTAAGATGATTTCTTCTCTCAGACATCTCAACTGGTATGCATTGGAAGAAATCATATCATAAATTGGTAGCGGGTAGTTATGCTAAATATTTTAGTATAATTGTATCAGAATGGTACCATAAGATTATAAATCAGCATATATAGATTACTATACTGTCCCTTGTCTGATCACATCTTTTGTCCCAGTTTAAATATCTGAAAATCTGATTATCTTTTTTTCCATATATGATATCCCTCTCCAATATATAATATGTATTCTTTTCTCCCAGGGTGTTTATTTTCTGCATTGAATCACTACATTCCTCCTGGGCTTCCTAAACTGCGTCGACGAAGACAGGTAAATTTACTACATGACAGTAATCATCAGTTTTAAAAGCAGAAGACCAAGAATATGAATATACTGTACCTGAAAAACAGAGCACAATTTTTTAATGCATAGATCCCTAGCATGACCTATTATGCTGGGATGGTCCAGACCTTTCTCTACAATCTTTTTCTGCAATTGAGAATCAACATCATGTGAAGTGTTAGTACCACTTTATAATGCCTCGGTAAGAACATACTTGGAATAGTACATCCAGTTTTGGTTGCTACAATATAAAAAATGTTGAGACTCTGGAAAGAGTGTAGAGAAGAGCAACAAAGATTATTAGGGGGCTGAAGGTTAAAACATATGAAGAATACTTACAGGAATTGGTTATGCCTAGTCTAGTGAAAAGAAGGACTAGGGGATATTGCAAGTTTTCCAATATCTGAAGGCCTGTCACAAAGAAGAGAGGGTCAAAGCACCTGAAGACAGGACAAGAATTAATGGATGGAAACTAATCAAGGAGAGAAGCAATTTAGAACTAAGGAGAAATTTCCTAACAGTTAGAACAATTAATCAGTGCAACTATTTGCCTCCAGAACTTGTGGTTGTCCCATCACTGATGAGTTTTAAAAAGAGATTGAACAGCCATTTGTCCAAAATTGTAAGGTCTTCTGCTTGAGCAGGGGATTGGACTAGAATAGCAGAATCCACCTTGGCATGAGCAAAAGGTGCTTGTGTTCATGTGTGAAGCTCCACTTGTGCAAGTGGAAAGTGCTTGCATGCAAAGCTCTGTTCATATGTGAGTGGAACTTCATGTGCGCATGCTTGCCCACTGCTCACGTGAGTGGAGCTTTGCACACATGCTTGCCCATCACATGTGCAGTTCGGTTTTAAACAGGCTGCCACCTGGCCGGAGGCTGTGCCTAAGGGTCGGGGCCCCTGGACTAGAAGACCTCCAAGATCTCTTCCAACTCTGATATTCTGTTATCTTCATGGAGTTTGCTTCCCGTTCAGTATAGACCAGACATAAGCAGCATTAATACTTTACACATGTCAATCTAAAAATCTCAGAGTCCCCATACTCTATGAACTGTCACAAATTTTTCAAAATATAGGGAAGATCCCATGTTCTCTTTCTCCCACGGAGACAATACTATGCTAAGTAATCTATTACTGGCCACTTACACTTTTCAAAGAAAGAGGAAATGTTTCATAAGAATAGAAGTTGTTTATTTGCATTCATGTTTTATAGGTACTGGTATTTATTATTAATTCAATTTGTATGCCGCCCCTCTCTGAAGACTCAGGGTGGCTCACAATGCATTTAAAATCATTATAAAAAACATTTAAGAATTAAAAACATTAAAACTTATTCACACCATTCATGGCCGGATCTTGCCGGATCGCAAGAGTGAGATCAACGGCCCCAGCCTGCCGGAAAAGCCAGGTCTTTACCGCTTTTTGGAAGGCCAATAGGGTGGGGATGGTCCGGACCTCAGGAGGTAACTAGTTCCAGAGAGCTGGGGCAGCCACAGAGAAGGCTCTCCCTCGCGGGCCAGCCAGCCGGCATTGTTTAGCTGACAGGACCCGAAGGAGACCAACTCTGTGGGGTCTTACCGGTCGTTGGGAGTTATGCAGTAGAAACTGGTAAACTGCCTATTCAAATTAAGCACTGTTATCTGGAAAATTTTGTAAGTCTTCAGTTGTCTAACTTGGCCCATTTATTTATTCTTTTAAATGGATAGCACAAAGCAGGTTAACTTCTCTTCTCCTACATTTTTGTCTATTTTTAAGGGTGCTTATCAGAGTTTGTTGCAAAAATCAAATCCAGAAAGCACACACAGGTAACTGATTTAGCAGGATTCATTAACTTCTCTTTATATACAAAATAACATACAATACCAACAGTAGATTCTTCCAAGGTGGGAGAGAGTTACAGGCAAAAAACACAGGCAGAGGAGAGAAAGTTTCAGTTCAGCAGTCTAGTTTCAGTTTCAATTCTCAGCCCAGCACTCAGAGCTACAGAGCATCACCCAGGCTCTTTCCTGTCTCAGCTCCTCTTGGCTGACCCAGTTGCTATGCCTGTTCATTGGCTGACCTTGTTACCATGTCTTCATTCCAGTTCATGAATATTCTGACAGTGTTGGTCTAGAAACCAGGAGACTCTTAATTCTAACAGACTCTTAGTCCTGTTTTAGCCATGAAAACACAGATGGGTGATTGCCTTGAATTACTTACAAAGTAATAAAGGCAAGATAAAAATCTAATAAATAAGATAAACAAATTAAATCTTTGTTTATTTCACTTGAAAACATTATTGGAAGAAATTCCTTTACTACTTTAGGATTGTGGTTAAATTTTTATTTTAGAATAACAAATGGCAGTGAGATAAATTCTCACATTCCAAGAAGCAAAGCTTGCAGGTATCCCAATTAGTGTACTATAATGTCATGTTTAACATGTTGGACTAAAACTGGGAAAATCTAGGTTCAAATCCACTCTCAGATCATTGAGTGTATGAAGATAATCTCTTACTTAGCAAAACATGTCACAGAGTTATTCTAGGGATAGAATATATTCCTGAGTTCCCAGAGGAAAGAGAACAAAAACAATGCAATAATAAAATATTAATTACACTGGATATTGCATAACTAGGGGATGTGGTGGCTCAGTGGCTAAGACACTGAGCTTGTCGATCGAAAGATTGTCAGTTCAGTGGTTCAAATTCCTAGTGTCACGTAACAGCTTCTGCCAACCTAGCAGTTCGAAAGCATGTAAAAATGCAAGTAGAAAAATAGGGACCACCTTTGGTAGGAAGGTAACAGTGTTCTGTGTGCCTTTGGTGTTTAGTCATGCTGGCCACATGATCACGGAGACGTCTTTGGAGAGCACTGGCTCTTCGGCTTTGAAATGGAGATGAGCACCACCCCCTAGAGTCGGGAATGATTAGCACATATGTGCGAGGGGAACCTTTACCTTTATATTGCATAATTGTTATTGAAAAGAGAGGTATGGAAGTACTGTGTGATTTTTCATGTTTGGGTTAGTTTTGACTGATTATATACAATGCCTTAAAGTTTTATAGAATTTCACAACTTAGAAAGCATGTAATATATACCAAGTTTCTCCAATTGCTCGTTGGGTGTATTGAGCTTCTCTTAATCCTTAACAATCTGCAGGAATTAAACTGTGTCTAAATAGCACTAGGTTGTGGAAGATTGGTGGAATCCAATCTTCTGATTGAGCTTCCTTACTATAAAATGTAAGGAGAAAGCAAATGGGAAAATACAAAGGCCTGTGTATGAAATATGTTCCTGGGCATGAATGGGGAACTCCTTAGAGCAGGAGAGTTACCAATGTAAATGTGTCTTCTTCCCATCCCAGGTTCACCGAGGTCATCGGACTGTCCACAGTGAGACCAAATTCATTGAATTGATAATTGTTAATGACCACCAACTGGTGAGTACTGATAATGGCTTAGAAAGACAAATATGGATGGTTTAGTAATTGCAGATCCTTTAAAATGCTTTGTGGAGAGAAGCAAATGAATTGCCTGCCAGGCCTGTTTCTTTGAACAATTTGGTAAACAATGATCAGAACATTTTTTCCTTTCATTGTCTTAAATCTGATTTCTTTTCTTTTTCTTCTTTTAAACTGGTCAGTATATCCTCTGTTAGGATCTGTAGCATTTCTGTCCATCAGCTGAGCTTGCTGGGTCAATATAATTACACTGTCAGTATGACCAGCGTAGATCGATAAAAGTACACTCAAGCTTTCCAAGTCTATTGTGTCTTCCATTGGTAATTTGTTTGTTTGTTTCTGTTGTTACTCTTGTTTAGTGCTATGCATTCAGAGCATTCAGAGCAGCGTTACTAATGAATCCCTGATAATTGCTCTTAAATAGACAATTATTCAAAATTGGGATAGGGGCCTTTAATTTATGGTTTGTTTGTTTTTTTAAATGCAAAATGATGTTATTCTTCCCTAGCCTATTCAAATAACAATGATGAAATAACATGTATAATGAAAAGTTCTTTTTTTATATTGAACAGAAAATGGCAAATTGAAGACCACTATGAGATGATTCATCAATAATGTTGCTATTAATCTGAATTCTTAATGATTTTATGGATTCCTCCATAAGGGGCAACTATGAAATATTTATTTATTAAATGTATATGCCTCCATCTCATTATCAAAGTGATTAAGTTCAAATAGTTTGACACTGCCTTCTTCTAAGTTATTATTGTGACATCCAATGTAGTCTATGTCCTTGGCCTATCTTACTGAATTAATTAGTAATTAAATAAATAATTATACTACCAGGAAATACTTGAGCTGAAGACCAGACTGAGAAATTTAAAAATATCTGATATGTCCCCAAAATTATCAACATCCAAGCAGGAGTTGGTTTTTTATCAACAGCAGTTGAGCTTGATTCAAATGAAACTTCTTTATTCCAAGCAACAAACTGGATCAGTGCTTGAACACTTGTTCAGCTAAAGATGTGATCAAAGAGTATTGCTTTGGTTAGAGAAGGCACTTTGGCTAGAACAGTAATGGCTAATCTTTTTGCCATTGCGCGCCAGGAGTGGGAGGGGAGGGGGGATCATGCGCATGTGTGCCCACACCCATAATTCTATGTGCTCCGCCCCGGTGCATGCGCACACAATCCCCCTCCCCCTCTCCTGGCATGTGATGGGTCAGTGGGCCCAGTAGGCCCGTTTTTCTCTCTCCCCAGGCTCCAGAACCTTTCTAGGATCTTGGGGAGGGCAAAAACGGCCTTCCCCACCTTCCCTGGAGGCCCTCTGAGGGTCGGAAATGGGCCATTTCCAACCTCATATGGGTATGCATGCCACCTGTGGCACACGTGCCATAGGTTCACCATCATGGGGCTAGAAAATCTTGGAATTATTAAGTTAAAGAGAATCAGTAACCTGATTCTCTACAGGAGGCTGCCATTGAAATATATTCAGAAGCTACTACTGATACTGAACACAGCGGCATAGACAGTTCTGGAGGCTCTTGGATGGACCATCTCACAGCACTATTTTTAAGCTGCACTGATTACAATCTGCTTCTGGATCCAGTTCAAGGAGTTGGTTATCATCTTCAAAGGCTTTTGATGATGATGTCTCTCCCAATGGGGTTGGTCTATCCTACTTACTCCAGCAGAAGATGTCTTTTGGATCCTATCTGCCAAAGAATTTATGGTTGGTGGGGTCCAGAAGAAAAACCCTTTGTGGACCTTGTCCTTTGGAATATTCTCCTGCCAGAGTTGAGGTGGGCCTCCACCCTCTTGGCCTTTTAAGAAGACCTTTAAAACCTGGCTCTGCTGGGGTACCTGATAGGAATGCCTTATACTAGAAGTGGCTGGCAGGGTAGAGAGAAAATTTCCACTTCTGTTTTGCCTCTCCACTTGATTTTTAACCCCCATTTATTTGTTCTTAATTTTAATCATTTAATATTATCTTTTTTACATTTTTACATGAAGTTGCTGCAATAGTAAGATCGATGGCATATGAAATCAATCAATCAAACAAACAAACAATTCAATACAAGTTTCAGGAAATTATTTACATGGACTTATTTCTGTGCAAACATGATAAAAATTCATGCCATAAATGTATAGATGTGTTAAGAGTGGAATTGACCTTATGGCTGCTTTTTTAAGTTGGGGAAAGTCAAGTCATGAAGAAAGGGGTGGAGAAGGGGAAGACCATCACTAAACTGCTTCAGCCTCAAGTTTAATCAGATGATGAGTGAGCTTCCTGAAACTATTTGTTCTATATCTATTATTTTCCAGTTTGAGCAAATGCGTCGCTCAGTCAGCCTTACCAGCAACTTTGCAAAATCTGTGGTAAACCTTGCTGATGTGGTGAGTGTACATTGCAGTTTTCTCCAAAATTTACGTGCAAAAATAAATTGAGAATGAAAGAAGGGAAAATCTGGCCCGATGCAGAGGCGTCCGAGGTGAAATGCTCCCGGTTTGGACCGGATCACCTGATCTGGTAGCAATGGCGGCGGGTGGGTTGGAGAACCGATAGAAAAAATCCCTGCCCCCCCCATGCCCAGCTGAGCCGCGCAATCATCAAAGGCTTTTTTTTTTAATTTTTAAAAGCATTTTTTTTCTACAATCTCTTAGGCCGAAACAATGCTTTTAAAAGTAAAAAAAAAGCCTCTGATGATCGCGCGGCTCAGCTTTTAAAAGCATTTTTTAATCGGATGAAGAGGTTGTAAAAAAAATGTTTTTAAAAGAAAAAAAGCCTCTGCCGATCAGGCAAGTCAGCTGGGGTCGTCAGAGGCTTAAAAAAAAGAAAAAGAGAAAAAGCCTCTGCAGATCAGGCAAGTCAGCTGCGAACTTTAGAGGCTTAAAAAAAAAGCCTCTGCCGATCAGGCAAGTCAGCTGGGGTCGTCAGAGGCTTAAAAAAAGAAAAAAAGAAAAAGCCTCTGCAGATCAGGCAAGTCAGCTGCGAACTTTAGAGGCTTAAAAAAAAAAAGCCTGTGCCAATCAGGCAAGTCAGCTGGGATCGTCAGAGGCTTAAAAAAAGAAAAGAAAAAGCCTCTCCAGATCAGGCAAATCAGCTGTGATCATCAGCGGCTTTTTAAAGCATTGTTTTACAACCTCTTCAGCCAAAGAGGTTGTAGAAAAAATGGCTTTAAAAGTTAAAAAAAAAAAAGTTGGCCACGCCCACTCAGTCATATTACCCTCCCACCAAGCCACGCCCACAGAACCAGTAGTAACAAATTTTACATTTCACCACTGAGAGAAATCCATGGTCGGCCCATTCTAAAGGTCACCATCAGGTACAACTAAGCGACTCAGTCTATTGATCACTCTAGATCAATCTCTAGATCACTCTCACATATATGTAGTCTTAAATCCTAGCATCTCATTTCCACAACACATTGCAGCTAAATGCATAAGCACCCATAACCACTGGCTTTCAAGTATCCACAATAATTTTTAGACAATGTTTCCCTGACACAGATGTTTTCATACCTAGTACATGCCAATATATACTTGTGAAACGTGGAAATGTACAATCAGAATGATTAAACAGTTAAATATTTTCTAATAACGGTGCTTGAGAAAAATCCTCTGTGCCTCATATTGTGACCACATTTCTAATAAAAAGGTATTACAAAGATTAGATTTAGAACATCTATTGAGAACTGTGAATGAACGCCAAATGCAGCTTGTTGATGATGTCTTGTGTATGCCTAAAGAGAAGCATCCAAAAATTGCACTATGTTGGATATCTCCTGGAGGAAAGAAGAAACAAGGCAGGCCTCAGGGAACTTAAATATTTTAAGATTATTAGTGTCCCTAGGGATGATGCCAAAGATGCTGCAAGTGATTGAAAACCACTGGAAAACACTTGCTGCCCAATGTGTTTTGCACAGGACCCAATGATGATGATGATGACGACATGCCAAAGGACAACTATTTTAATTCTCATAATTAGTTTAAGAAATGCAAATTTAGTTGGTCAAACATGTTGAGCAAAGTTTATCACTTATCTTTATATTCTACACTCACTCATCATTTTTAAAAAAAAAATCAGTAAACAGTTTAAAGAAAGAATTATAGACGAGAGATAAAATATATGTTAAATGGGTAAAGGGTAGGTAATCAAAATACTAATCGTTTACTAAGTAAATGAGATCTAAATTGCCTTGGAGACTACAGTTCTTACTTAAAATATTATTTATGAAATTAAAATGTATCAGCTTTTAAAGAAAAAATTAAGAATAATTATTAAATTTTAAGCTAATAAAAATAGTATAGCATAAATCAGTAATTAAAATTATAAACTGTAATAGTTTGAACTTAATTTCCCAAATATAGACACTCTTCATAGAAAACCTCATATTTTATATGGGTTTGATTCCTTCAAGGAAAGAATGGCTAGCCAAATTGTAAGAATGTGCTTTGATGACTAAAATAAATTTGTATTTTTTAAAAAATAATTCTTATTAAAATTTATTTCTTACATTTAAATATTTAGACTTAATCTTAAACAATGTTATTCAAGATTTCTTCTTTCTCTGTTTCTAATGAGAAGAATATAATTTCCTTGTAATGGCTAATACATACAAAGCTAATTTAGTATGCTTTGAAGGATTGAATGTATTGGTAAAATTTAATACAAATGTCTCAAATTGCAACTAGGAATTCAACTTTTATAATTTCTGTAATTTTAATGAGAATTATTTCCCCAAAATGCTGAGTTTTCAGTATTACTGTCAAATATGAAACAATCATCTTCACAATAGCAATCATCTTATTTTCAACATTTTAGTAAACAAGAGAGAAATATGTCAATAATAAAACAACTATAATATTACAATATTCAAAGTAATTTTAATTTTCCCCCCACTAAAAATAGATATGAAAATAAATTGTGGGAAGGAAATAAACTGCTTTAATCTTCATTTGACTTCGAGGGTACATTTGGAAAATTATGGCTGCTTCGGAAAATGGGAAGGATATCACATCAGGGGTGAAATGCTACTGATTCGCAGTGGTTCAGGCGAACCTGTAGTAATAAAAGCTACCAGTTTGGATAAACTGGTAGTAAAAAAATGCTACCTGTTCATTCGAATCGGTATTTCCGACAATCAGCGATGCCACATGATTTATATTCACTAGAAAGCAGGAAATCCTGTTTTCTAGTGAATCTAAATCACACGGCACAGCTGTTCCCCTCCCCCCCACTGTTAACTTACCTACTTAAGCCTCCTTTTTCTGTGCGAAGCATGTGTTTGGTACGTACTGCGTATGCGCACACAGCGTACATTTGGCGCGTACCGCGAATGTGCAGGCAGTGAACCAGTGGCAAACCACGGAGGATTTCACCATTGTATCACATATATGGAAGGGGGAAAGTCCCACCTTTAAAAACAATCTATGTTGGGTCACAGATTTTTAAGGAGCAGTTGAACACTCGTATCGTGTTGGTTGCCATGGAAACATGGGCATCAGGGGATAAGATCCAGACTGATGAAGATTCCCTAGAGACACTGAGAGAATTTATGAAGTATCGTCAAGAGTCTCTTCCTGAACACAGTGATGCTGCCCATCTCTTCTCGTGAGTTTTAAATGGGAATGTAATTACTTTTATGCTAGAAAGATGCAAAATTAACTATTATAGTTTTGATATAAGAATAGGCTGAAGTAATTTGTAAGGGATGTTAAGAAAATCTACACACGTAATTAAACTTTTCTTTTGCTTGAACAAGTTGGCCAGAAGACTGCTTTGCTGGTAAGCACATATAATACACCTCCTGGTATTATAGCAAATGCAATACAGCTTTTTATATTATATGTTCTCTTCTGTTTATATTCCATTTTAGACCTTTAGAATAAAATAGAGACATTCTTTGCTGGTGAAGAGTATTAACTAATATAGTAGAAATAAGATGTTGGCAAAAAAGAAAACTGCCAGATTTTTTTTTATACAGATAGTCTTCATTCAGGGATTGCTTCATTTAGCAATTGTTCAAAGTTAGAATAGCACTTAGCACTTATATACCACTTCATAATACTTCATAGCCCTTTCTAAGCAGTTTACAAAGTCAGCATATTGCCCCCAACAATCTGGGGCCTCATTTTACTGACCTTGGAAGGATAGGAGAATGATAATGAAAAAATGACTTTATGACCCATAATCACATTTATAGCCTTTACAGGTAGGTAAAGCAAAGGAAGCCTGAAGTAAGATTACAAACACACATGTACTTTCACTTAACAGTTGCTTCACTGAATGACTGAATTAGTTGCTGGTCCCATTTTGAGGTCACTAAACAAGGACTACCTGTACTAGATAATAACTGTATTACATGTTAAAATTATATAAGAGGCTCCCTGATATCTCTAATTAGTATACCACTAAAGTTAATGCCAGTTCTAGAAAGAATGGTTTTTAAAATAACAATTGCTTGTGACTTGTGATTAAAATATATAGATTCATTTTATCAGATCTCAACAAAACAACAAGTTTGAATTAATGTAGATCAGCATATAAAATTTGGCACAGCAGTGTCCATTTCGACTTAGTGCTAAGGTCAGAATTTCTAACTGAAATAGAAATAGCTTTTGTCCTGGAGTATTGCTAGGAAGTGTTCATATATGAACATGCCTCCTCTCTCCTCTGTAGTTCACTAGAACTAATGAGCCCACATCTACCATAATGAGGAACAAAGGTAACAGACTGATGCAAAGAAATGAATTCCCTGACCAATCCATATTCTTGCCCTATTTTGCTATTTTCATTGTTCTAGTAAGTGAATGCCAAGAGGACAAAAAATCTAGTAGGTCAAGGTATTTAGTTTTTCCTTCACCTGCATAGTAAATCATCCTTATTACTCTCCCAGAGGGCACACTTTTAGAAGCAGCCGCAGTGGTACAGCTTACGTTGGAGGAATCTGCTCCGTTGCTAGAGGCGGAGGTGTGAATGAGGTGAGTTGGGTTATGATGACTGGGGCTGGGGTTTAAAGGTACAGAATTAAAGCCTGCATGCTCTTCCAGCTGTATCAAATTTGTCTGTTCAAAGATCTCAAGATCATTTAGATTTCTTTTCTCATCTTGCAACTCTTGAGATTTTGAAGATCCCTTTCCCATGTGAAATACTACTCTTCTGACCTTTAAAACCCTTTCAGAATCTCCTACTTTCTGTGAAGCCTTGTCTCCACATTGTAACTGAACTAATACCTATGGTTTTTGCCATTACGTTTGCTGACATACATCCCGTATGCTTCCCCCTTCCCCCTATGTTCCTATAAATTTATATTATAGGACCATTGGAGTGATGCCTCTCTTGTTTCATTACATGATTCTACAAAGTAGCCGATGTACTTGTTTGTCCTTTGTCCTTTGTCTGAAGTAGTGTAGGGTTTGGACCCTACACTACTACATTGACATGCTTATCAAGATTGATTAAACACAGTTTTGTGCCAAAGAAAAGTCTATAGCTGATTCCGTGTTCTATCCATACCATTTCTAGAGACTTCTTCAACTAAGAAGAATGGCAAGTGGGCTGCTCTATGTTGCACACCTTCCAGCATTTGTTGCCCTGAAGCAACCATCTCATTCTAGTTTCACATGAACTGAAATGGTATAGGGTTCTCTGCTTGAGAGGGAGTTGGACTAGAAAACCTCCCAAGGTCTCTTTCAACTCTGATATTCTATGTACTGATAGGGCTCTTTATATGTCAATCGTAGCCAGGAATTCATTGTTCTTTGCAGGGTGAGGATATGTCCACAGAGCGAAAGGGCCTGTGAATAATCCTGTGGGGCCTGTGAATAATCTGGGAAAGATCTGCCCTCAAAAATGTAACATTTTTATGATAGTTGATCACTCCATGCTCAGCCTACCCAATAACTTGTTTTCCTCCTTCCCAAAGTATGGTACCGTTGGAGCGATGGCAGTAACATTAGCCCAGACCTTGGGGCAAAACATTGGCATGATGTGGAATAAGCACCGTGCTTCTGCAGGTAAGTAACTGTGTGATGAGCCAAGTGTTTTCCTAATCTAAGGCATAATGAGAACTGAGAATTGCTTAGACCAGTAGTTCTCAATCTTTTCTTCACCACAGCCCCACTTTAAATACCTCTTGTAGCCACGAACTATGGCCACATACCTCCAAGACTTCACTCAAGATTTAAATCATAACATTTCTTCAAGCCTTCACGGACTCCATATGATAACATCGCGGCTCCCTAGGGGCCCACAGACCATAGATTGAGAACCACTGGCTTAGTCCAACAATAATTTTGAGACTATGGTTTGCCTAAAAGACCTTGTTTCAAAGAGATCTGGAGCCCAACAGGCACTTTTATTCCAATAAATTTAAGAACTATTCCATTCTCATGCTTTGTCTCCTGTTCTGGAGAAACTTGAAAAAGTAATTCTTCGGCTTCTAATTTAGTACTCCATCTATGGCGGGTTTGATATTTTTCATGCATCATGAACATTTTAATGTAATTTGAGATTGTTTCTTTCAGATCAGAGGTTACTTTATTTTGGTTTCCAATTTGGAAATCTGTATTTTAAAAAATTCTGAGTGGATAAGCCAAAACTGATTTTGGAGCCTAAATCTGGGTTCATTATGGCTGTGGTTTATGTTGTCAGTCCTCCAGATCTAATTTGGTTTTCTTCCACATCCTCTTTGTCATGGTTTTGGCTGCTTCTTAAGGTCATGATCATGATGGTAGAATGGGTGAGCATGGGCAGTTCTTTTGAAGTTAATAATATGAACCTGGCTAAAAAATAAAATGTTACTGCAAAAAATTGCAGATGATCTTCCTAGAGTTTCATAGTTAAAATTTTTCAACTAATTAACAGGTTTTGCATATGCACGTGATATGTGATAGATTATAAGAAAATATAGATAGATAATATATATTATAATTATATATTATCAATTATCAATCTACACTTTTGGGGATCTCCTGAGATTGCCTGAAACATTCTCTAATCTGTCTGGTATGTAACCTTCATCTGCATATTGAACCTGCCTCCCCCCCTTCTCTTCATTCCGGTTTAAAACTACATTGGACTACCTATTAATAAATACTATTAAGTCACCTGCAGCATTTTCTTTACTCAACATTATCAGCTATTAATAATATTAGCTGGATATTGGAGGAAGTGTATTTGTGAAATAATGCATAGAGACCAGGTTACATTCTCAGGAGGAAAATGAAGAACAATATATTAAAAATAAATGCGCTAGAATACATCATTACTTAAAAAAGGAGAGCACTAATATTTGTACATGCAGAAAAAGCCTTTGATAAGTTGAAGTGGGCTTTTTATTAGCCTTTTTAAAACAAAATGAATCCAAGACAAGAATTTAAAAGTTGGACGGATAACAAACTAACAACAAGCAGTAAAAATTATTGCAAATGGAACATTTTCCACAAATTTTCTAGTAAGGAAACCCATTGGGTTAGGGTGTTTACTTTCTCTCTTTGTAATTGGTTTAGAAGTTTTGGGAGACAAAAGTTGGCAAGACAAACAAGCATTTGAAATTAAAATTCAGGGAGAGGAATACAAGTTGAAATGCTATGTAGGTGATGTAATATCAATCATTATGCAACCATCAAAAGAAAACTGTCAACATTTGTTAGGAAAGATTGTTATCTTAATCTTCTTGATATTTTTGCCAACAAAGATTAACATGGCCATCTTCCAACAACATCTACCCTGTTTCCCACAAAATAAGATATCCCCTGATAATAAACCCAATCAGGCTTTTGAGTGTATTGGCCAAGCACTTATTTCAGGATGCAGAAAAATATAAGACAGGGTCTTATTTTCAGGAAAACACGGTAGTTCATATTTTATAGAAAAAAATTGGTTTAAGGCTTAATCTTAGAATGGGATGTTTTATCAAGGACAGTGAGAAAATAAATAGTACTTGATTATTTCAGCTTTAGGAATATACAATTCTGGGTTATAATTTGAAATAGGGGATTTGGACACAATAAATGTGAACTAGGAATAGAGAATGTACATTTCCCATAATTCTTTGAGAAGATATTTCTATTTTTTTTTATTGCTCCTTTTCTCTATAGGAGATTGTCGCTGTCCTGACTTATGGCTGGGTTGTATTATGGAAGATACTGGGTAAGTTGTAGAAGAAGTGAGGATCATATAAGGCCAAGTTGTTGGGTTAATATTTGAGATCAGGAACCAAAGATTTATTAAAGTATCCCCCAAACTGTTTAGATCTTAACTTTACATCTTGGTGGCAACAGAAAACTCTCTTTGATTAATTATTGTTAAGTTCATCTATTTCCCTCTCTAGCTGGCTTCAGAAGAAAGCAAGTAGCAATTTATGCATAGGAAAAAGAGAGATACATCTGTTTAATTTTCCTTTTTTAGTAATCTGACATCCACTACATCTGGTTATCTTGTCAGTTTTTAAACTCAGTTTTCTATCAACCTTCCCCCCACCGTCCGTCCCTGCTGTCTTTTTCAAAGAAACGACAGGGAATTTAACGTGTTACTAATAGACTCTCTCATGGGCCAGAAAACACCCCAATTTAAGCCTCTGGAATCAACTGAAAACAAATTCAAGATGCAGATGTGTGGTTATATTTAATGATTTTACATCTAGCCATATTGAGCTTACAAAACTTTTAAAATAATCTTTGTTAGTGATTACAACCATACAGATAAAAAGTAATAGAAACTATAAAAATTAAGTTAAAAAAATAAAGTGCAAGAGAAAAAAAATGTAATTATAGCAGGAAAAAAAAATTAGGGAGAAGTAGCTCCATCCCTTGTCATAAATATAAAAAATATTTCTAACCAATCATCATTTTCTCTTAATAGTAACCAACTATAAGAGGAAACTAGGATCCCTAGTGCCCACCCATTGAAATATAAACCAGCATTGTTGGTTTTGGCAGCTGCCAAAAAACCCCAATACAGTCCTAGACTGCATCAACAGATCAAGATCACAGAAGTGTTAGTACTGTTTTATAATGCCTTGGTAAGACCACACTTGGAATAATGTATCTTGTTTTAGTCACCACAATGCAAAAAAGATGGTTTTTGTATATATATATGTTGAGACTCTAGAAAAAATGGTGAGAAGAGCAACAAAGATGATTAAGGGACTGGAAACTAAATGTGTGGTGAATGGTTGCAAGATCTAGGTTTGTCTAATCTAATGAAGAGAATGACATACTAGCAGTATTCCAATATTTGAGGGGTTGTCACAGAGAATAGGAGGTCAACCTATTTTCCTAAGCATCTGAATGCAGGACAAGAAGCAATGGATGAGAAATAATCAAGAAGAGATCAAACCTATCAGTGAGAGCAATTCATCAATGGAATGGCTTGCCTCCAGAAGTTGTGGGTGCTCCATCGCTTTTTAAGAAGAGATTGGACAGCCATTTATCCAGAATGGTATCACTTCATCTCTTCAAAATCTCTTCAAAAAGAGAATTTACATCCAAAAACACACTTTGTAATAGCACTTTTCCTTCTGTATCTCATGCTTTATCTATAAAGAAATCCCGCCCAAACTTTATTATCCAATCACAATAAATGAAAACCCATTCGTTTTATTTTATCCTGCTGTTATTATTTTTATAAATAACTCAAGGTGACAAATATTCCTTTCTCATATTTTTCCCACAACTCACCTGTGAGCTGAGTTGAATTGAGAGAGAATAACTGACCCAAAGATACCTAGCCAACTCTCATGCTTAAGGCTGGGCAAAGGAAAAGACCACTTACTTATATTAACATTACTTAAAATACATAAAATACAAAATAAATTATTTTCTCATATCTCTCATCTGAGAATAGAACCTTAAAACCTCCTTATGCAGTCCTAATTAGCATTAGTCAATTAATGATTTTCAGACAATGCATTTGTTTTAACCTTGATCAATAAACCTACTTTATATTTGTTCTGTTTCAGTTTAGCATACAAACACTTGCAGGCAGTTGCTATGGAGATAAGCAGTTAATAGTAGACCAGATTGTAAATCAGGATCTCTGCAAAGAGACCTTGCCTGAATAAATTGCTTTGAAGTTAAAGAAGCAATAGAGTGATCCAAATTCATTCCAGTCAGGTAGACAGCCAGTCAAAGTCAAAAATTCAAGAATAAGTTACACGGGAATTATTATCACAAACGATTCCTATAAAAAGATTCCTATGATTGCTCAGTCTCTGCAGATGAATCCTGGCTTGAAGAATCTTGAGGCTAACAACCCATAAGACTTAGCTGGACCAACGTTGTCAGAGTTTGAATCTGAATCCTGGCCCGTGACAATGTTCCTTCCCCTTATTCTGTATAATTTTAATTTTTAGTCCCCTCAAATAATGTCCTAGAATATTTTTTCCCTCCCCTCTCAGAAAATCTTGAAACTTTAATAGCTCTCTTTCTTAAATTTGATTTTTTTCATTTTTGCTTTGTCCTTTATCACAGAATTTCTACATTCAGTATTTCATCTCCTTCCTTATCATTCTTGTAACATGTCATTTCCAGATCCACATTTAAATCAGTTTCAGTTTTATCTAGCAAAACTCATTCCTCTTCCACAATATCATTTACAATCTACATATATAAAAGCAAAAACCACTCACGCCGCGATCATGAAATCTCCAGAACCGTAAAGCCTACAAACTTGAAATTTGGCACATATGTTCCTCTTGGCTTCTAGGTGCTTGCTAAGAAAGGATTTTTCAAAGTGACCATCAGATCATTAGTATTTCTTATATTATTATTAACATGCTCTTAATGCTAATTAGTTAGACATTCTACTCCCCCTCCCAACTGAAAATAACTCTGGAGAGAAGGGGATAGGATAAGGGAGGTTTCTGTGGGGCTGGTCTGAGGGAGAGAAGGGGATAGGATAGGGGAGGCTTCTTTGGGGCAAGTCTGAGGGAGAGAAGGGAATAGGATAGGGGAGGTTTCTGTGGGGCAAGCCTAAGGGAGAGAAAGGTATAGGATAGGGGAGGCTTCTATGGGGTTGGCCTGAGGGAGAGAAGGGGATAGGATAGGGGAGGCTTCTATGGGGCTGGCCTGAGGGAGAGAAGGAGATAGGATAGGGGAGGCTTCTGTGGGGCAAGCCTGAGGGAGAGAAGGGGATAGGATAGGGGAGGCTTCTTTGGGGCAAGCCTGAGGGAGAGAAGGGGAGAGGAGAGGTTGATCCTAACTACTGTATTTTTTGGAGTATAAGATGCACCGGAGTATAAGATGCTCCTACCTTTTTTGGTGAGGAAAAGAAGAAAAAGAAATCTCCCTCTGCCTCTGTCTCTGAGCAATTTTGCCTCGTTGCAGCAAATAGCAAACACCCTGCTTTACTTTCATTTTTGGCTTCTGGTTTGGCATCGCAGTGAGACAGTCAGGGAAATAGCAGGCTCTGATGAGCATGAAAACCCCAGCTGACAAACCGCTGTCGATGGGTCTTCGGACCAGAACTGTCCTGTAGGGACGAGGAAGAAAGAGAGGCACCTCGGATGACTAAGAGGAACAGGCAAGTTCCTCGGAGGTCAGAAGGAACTCTCTGTGAGTTGGCGGCGGGGGGGCGGCAGCCATGGCGGCTGCCACGAAGCTGGGACAACCGGACTAAGTGTAGAGCTGGAGAGAAGAAAGGAATGGAACAGAGTTTTTTGAAGCCGGGTGAGTGACAGCCAACTCAAGCTTGAATAACAACAAGAGAAACATCTTACAATTATAAGACCCCTAATGTATAATAGCGGCTAAGGAACATGGGGGCAAAGAAGATTTTGAAATGTAACTTTGAAGAGATAAAAACCCAATTGAAAATTGACTTTTGAAAAAACTATTTGGAAACTTAAATAATTAGATACGTTCAAAGGATTGGAAAGAAATAAAGAGATCTTTTTTTCCCCTTTCCTTTTTAAACTGTAAGAAAACCAAAAAGAAAAAGTGATGTATAATTAAAAGGGGAAAAAAGGAAAAAAGAAGTGAGAAGAGCTATTTAAATTTGCACTGGACTTTAAATGTGATTTAATATTTTTAAACTGAAAAAGAAAAAGAGAAGCTAAGTAAGATCGTGATGTAATTGCAACAAAATGGATACTTGTTAGGCAATTGGAAATTGTGGATTGTAGAGAGACACCATCTGGAGTAAAAAGGAACTTTGTAATTTGGTTCTTTGTTTTGGAAAATTGTGGACTTCATAGATAACAACCGTGAGAATTTGTGGAGGAAGATTTTCTTGTCTACAAGAGGTTTGACTTTTGGAGGAATAAAAAAGAAAGAAATAGAAGGGACACATCAGAACTTGTATAATTGGAATAATTATTTGACTTGGAGAATGGAAATAAGAGAAATAATTATAATGTGGCATAAAAGACAAAAAGTTGAGGATATAAAATTTGAAATGGAGTATACATGAGTGGACAAGAAAATGAAGATGGAGAAATAAGACATAGAAGTGGAAAATAAAGAAGATAAAGACATTGTGCTAAATATGAATAAATAATTGAACAAGTGAATAGCAATAATAAAAAGGAGATCTCTAGAGATTGTATTGAGATTAACAATAACATAATGATGATTATATTGAGATTAATAATAATATAATGATGATTATATGAGGGTTAATAGTGAATGTTAAAAGAATAAAAGGTTGGAAAATATTAAGGAAATTAAAAAGTCCAGGATTTGGATTTATAAAATGACTATACTGAGATTAATAAATATGAGAAGAAATATGTTATTGACATTTAGAAATGTAATAGGATTGAAACTAAAATATACATAAATTGGACTATACTAAAAGAAAATGTAGCAATGGACATAATGAACCAATTTTTATTAAAATGTTAGAAGGTACTACTTGAGAAAATTGATGGCTATAATAAATGGGATATTGTTTAAATACCTATAACAATTGTTATAATTTGAATACTTTTAATAATATATATATATATATGAAAGTGAAAGATGATTATGCTGGGATTAATAGTGAGAAAAATAAAGTTAATTACACTGGGATTAAAAGTGGAACAAAGATGATTACACTGGGATTAACAGTGAGAAAAATAAAGATTACATTGGGATTAACAGTGGAATAAAGATTATTACACTGGGACTAGCAGTGAGAAAAATAAAGATGATTACACTAGGATTAACAGTTGAATAAAGATGAGTACACTGAGATTAACAGTGGAAACATAAAAGAAAAGGTTAAATTAGAAAATTGAGTTACAATAATTGGGATATTGCTTAAATATGTATAACAAATGTAATAGAAAATAAAGAATTGAATATTCTTTATTTAAAAAGAAAAGAAAATTGAAACAATATATGATTATAATTTTTAAACAAAAATTATTTAATTGCTGTTATATAAATGGTATGGATTAATAGTTAGAACTTGGGATAATTGGGAAATTGCATTAAACAGCATTATTTGAATTAAGAATTATGTTTAAATGTTAAATTGCTATATTTTTAAGATTAAAGATAAGATTTAAATTTGATAAAGTAATTATGGAATAAAGATTTAAAGTGCACTATGAAATATAAGTATGTTTGAACTGTATTGAAATATATTATGAGTTATTAATTGAATTAAGATTTAAGATGGGTTAATAGAAGGGTAACTGTTTGGATTAAGTAAATATGTGTTAATTGTTTTGAAAATGGTATTAGTTGAATATGTGATTTAAGATTAAGAAATAAGTGTTATGGCAAAATTAAGAAATAAGTGTTATGGCAAAATAGAATAGATAAAATTTTGTTAAAAATGATAAAAAATTGAACAAATTGATGACCAGATCAAAGCTCTATTCTGAAAAGATGTAATTTGTATGTTTGGAAAAAAAATAAAAAACTTTTTTGCAAAAAAAAACCTCTTCCATTTTCGTTTTCAGCATAGCTTGATTAGCACAAAGAAAAAAAAATCTGCTCCAGCAATTTACCTCTTTGCAGCTAGCAGCAGAGCCTGCGCAAAACAGCTGATAGCAAATCAGCTGAGAGTTGGGAGGCCGATCCAATCAACTTGTGCTAATTAGGCTGTGCTGAAGCTGAAAGGAGCTGTTTATTCTTGCCGTTTGCTTGCAAGGAGGTAGCTGCTGTGAGGCAGGGGCCAAAGGGTGGGAGCCAGTGGGTGGGTGGGGCTACATTCGGTGTATAAGACACACCTAAATTTTCACCCCCTTTTAGGGGGGAAAAAGGTGTGTCTTATACTCCAAAAAATATGGTACTCATTAATTTTCAAGCTGAAAGTGCCAGTTTATCAAGGCCGATCACATAGTTTTATAGCAGAGCACGGGTATTCAGCTAGACAATATTCAATATTTAATAGTCAATATTTTTAAATTAATTTAAGTCCATTATTCCCAAATATCTTAAATGTACCTATGTTAAAATACTTAGTTCTATTCTTGGCAAGTAATTTAGATATTTCTCCTTTACATGTAATCTTCAGTACCTTCTGTTTTGTCCAATAAAAGGTTACAGACACAAGAGCTTTAGTAGTATATACAATTAGAAATCTTATTTAATATCTATGTGGACCTTCAATCTGTTTGTAACTTTCCAGAATCAACACTCTAATCATCCCTTTCCTATTGACTCCAAAACTGATTTTTTTCTGAGTCTTTATATTTTAAAATTCTTTGGATTGAATGTGAATTCAATCAGTGAATTCCATGAAACATCTATGCCATTCCAAGAGTTCTAAATATTTAAAAAACAGTAAAAAAAATGGTTAAGAAATGAAGATTGGTCAAACTTAAAAGTCCTTAAAAGACAATATTACATTTGTGAGCCTGATGAACTCCCTTGACTGCCAGTTGCATTATACACAAATAATGACAGAAACATTGGTTCCTGCTGTTGATACACCAGTAACAGCTACCTGGAGTATGTATGGGCAATCTCACAATCTCTTCTTTCTCCAGAGAGATTTCAGTCGCTCAGATCCAGCAGTACGCTTCCAATTCAGCTGTAATGTTGTCCCCATGTTCAGGAACATCCATTTCTCACTGGACAACGTTTTATCTCCTTTGACACTTCATTGGCTTTTAATCTTCTATTGGCTCTCTTCCTGATACACAGATACTACCTACCACGGAAATTTTCACGCTGCAGTGTTGATGAATATAATCAGTTTCTGGCTGAAGGAGGAGGAAGCTGTCTCTTTAACAAGCCTTTGAAGGTAACATTAAAACACTTCCTTTTGATCACAATTGTAAATAAGAATTATTTCAGATGACATTTTCCATCTTTTATCTTATATGTTGGCAATTCATAGGACTATAGTGAAACCAAATTCTTATTTTGTGATCAGAATATCAGCCAAAGATCTAGGTAAGGTAGGACCATATCTTTCTTATGGTACTTGAAGAGGTGGTATTACCTCTCAGCTGAATAGGGATGCAGTGGCTCAGTGGCTAAGATGCTGAACTTATCGATCAAAAGTTCGGCAGTTCGAATCCCTAGTGCCACATAATGGAATGAGCTCCCATTACGTGTCCCAGCTTCTGCCAACCTAGCAGTTCAAAAGCATGTAAAAAATACAAGTAGAAAAATAGCTTTGGTGGGAAGCTAACAGCATTCCATGCGCCTTTGGCGTTTAGTCATGCTGGCCACATGACCACGGAGATATCTTCAGACAGCGCTGGCTCTTTGGTTTTGAAACGGAGATGAGCACCGCCCCCTAGAGTTGGGAACGATTAGCACATATGTGCGAGGGGAATCTTTATCTTTTATCTCTCAGCTGACCTCACAAAATTGTTGAAAAGATCAGTTTCAATTTTTAGAAAAAAGACAATTAACTCATGCTGCATTTCATAATTGTTTTCTTGTCAACAATATGAAAATAATTTGCAATTTGGAGTTTTTTTCACTTTCCAAATCTGCTCTGCAGTTTTATAATTTTTTTTTGGCAATCTAAGCCCCGTTATTTTTTTGAAGACTTGTCTTCAACATGTGTTGCATAGACTTCAGTCAATGCATTTTACATATGTTTGCTTTAGGGAAGCTTGAGTGACTTGCATAAAAATTGATTACTGTATTGTAGATGTACTGTAAGGCATCCTATAGAGAATGTTCTCTTAAACATACTTGAATTAAGTTAATATTTTCAGTACTTCAATTGATTTTAAGTAACTGAATATATAATATTGAAGGTCATTGCTAAAATCCAAGCAATATTTATGCCAATATCAATAGTCTGTTCTATATGAATCATAAAATATGTTTAAAAGTTACAATAAATTCTATCCAAGATATTGAAGATCTATTCTGATTTAATATATCTTGTACAATCTTAAATCTTTGCTAACAAGAAAACCCAGATTTTGAATATTCTAGAGGTCTACTGTAGGTATAGAACTCTAGTTCAAAAATGTTTCCAAGTAGAATTAAGTTTTGTATAAGATTTACTTCTGAGATGCAAAGTTATTTGGAACGTCAAGGCATACTCCCACCAATGCAGTGTGCAGCAGCTGCCAAAAAAAGCCAGCACAGTTCTTAGCTGCATAAACAGAGGGATAGAATCAAGATCACGTGAAGTGTTAATACCACTTTATAGTGCCTTGGTAAGGCTACACTTGGAATATTGCATTCAGTTTTGGTCGCCACGATGTAAAAAAAGATGTTGAGACACTAGAAAGAGTGCAGAGAAGAGTAACAAAAATGATTAGGGGATTGGAGGCTAAAACATATGAAGAATGATTGCAGGAACTGGGTATGTCTAGTTCAGTGGTGGGTTTCAAATTTTTTTACTACCAGTTCTGTGGGTGTGACTTGGTGGGCGCGGCAGGGGAAGGATACTGTAAAATCTCCATTCCCTCCCCAATCTAGGGAAGGTTACTGCAAAATCCCCATTTCTTCCCGATCAGCTGGGATTCGGGAGGCAGAGGATAGATGTCAGTGGGGCCAGTCAGAATTTTTACTACCGGTTCTCTGAACTACTCAAAATTTCTGCTACTGGTTCTCCAGAACTGGTCAGAATCTGCTGAAACTCACTTCTGGCCTAGTTTAATGAAAAGAAGGATTAGGGGAGACATGATAGCAGTGTTCCAATATCTCAGGGGTTGCCACAAAGAAGAAGGAGTCAAACTATTCTCCAAAGCACCTGAGGGTAGAACAAGAAGCTGTGGGTGGAAACTAATCAAGGAGAGAAGCAACTTAGAACTAAGGAGAAATTTCCTGACAGTTAGAACAATTAATCAGTGGAACAATTTGCTTCCAGAAGTTGTGAATGCTCCAACAGTGGAAGTTTTTAAGGTGTTGGATAATCATTTGTCTGAAGTGGTGTAGGGTTTCCTGCCTAGGCAGGAGGTTGGACTAGAAGACCTCCAAGGGCCCTTCCAACTGTTTTTCTATTCTATTCAAGTAATTAGACAGTCCTTGGCTTAATTAGCTATGTATATTCTTTCCAGCAAGAAGTATAAAAAATCTTTGCTACACTTACAAATATTAGCTTCATGTATTTTGTGGGAATATAAGTTTAGCAATATTTAATAAGAAAATAAATTGGAAAGTCATTCGTTTCATTCTAGTTTAAATAATTTTCCAATTGCTGAGCTTTATGTTGGGCAATGTAAACTGAATAAATAACTGGAGTTAGCAAGTAATCTTAACCTTATTCAAGACTCTCTCTCTCTCTCTTTCTCTCAAATAAAAAAAGAAGTAAGGGATTTCCTACACGTCTCAATGTTCCCTGCCTCACCCAGAAGCATCAAGATTTTAAAATGACATTCAAAGCAGACTCATACACTGTTTGGTGACCCAACTTGGGAAATAAGGAAACCTTTTCCATTCCAGAGAGACATAGAATTTTTATTCCTTCACAAACATAATCAGTGTAACTCCAGGTTGTTGGTTTTTTTTGTTTTTTGTTCCATAAAGATCTTTAAATTAGGGCAATCTTTTTTCTACATTACAAAATACTAGATCAGATTCATAATGAAGGCATGACCTTTTTATTGACTGATCAAAGTCCCCAGAATTCCAAGTTATTTTGGTACCTTTTGCTGTTCCTTAGATGCAAATAGATTGTACTATTTCAGGCAGGAAAGAATAATCAAGGTTGTAGATTAAGATCAAGGTTGTAGCGTAACTAAATAGGTGAAATGTTGATGGTTTTATATTCCAAAGACCAAGATCCCCAACTTTTAAAACCTCATTGGTGTAATGGATTTGCTTGAATGGTATTGTGCCAACTTTGCCCTAAATAAGCCAATAAATTGATACATCTCTGGGAAGAGAACCATCCAGCACATATATAGATATTGGAGAAGAAGCAGTTTCTCTTAACTGCTACTCTACTTTAGGAAATATATCATAATTTTAGGAATTTATGAAGTACTACATAACAAATTGGTTCCCCAATAGATACATGGCATATTAAATCCCAAAATCTCTTTGCCTTGCTATTATGTCATAAGTTTGAATAGCATTTTATCATAAACAGCATAGTGTCATTCTGAGTTCAGTTTGCTTAAATTATGGTCCTGTATCAGGTGCCAAATGGAGGAATTTACTTTGAAAATATTGTTTACCTTTAAAAAAATTGTGTTCATTGTTGATTCCTCAAATCTATTCCTTCCCAAAATGAACATAAAAAGAAGAAATTTCAAGAGTTTCTCCATTTCTACTTTTAAGCGCCAGTGAGTGATGTAGATGAAAATGTTATTAAACGATGTCATGAAACCTTCTAATAATTCCATTTCGTTCACCACTATCACCTTAACACAGCTCCTTGACCCTCCTGAATGTGGTAATGGATTTGTTGAAGCAGGAGAAGAATGTGACTGTGGATCCTTTGCGGTAAGCAACAACTGGGGCTAAAAAAAGGTGCCACCTGACTAAAAATATTACTAGCGTAATATTAATATGATCGGAATGCTATTGCTGGTCTTTGACTTCTGAATTCTGTTTTATGCATGCTGAAGAATATCTGTTATTTTATCAGAGACTGGAGTAGTTCAGAATCAGAACCCCAACAGCGCTCTTATCATTTGTTTGTTTTTCTTCAGAATGTTTTTTCAGATCCATAAATGTTGGAATAACCCTGTCATTAATGCTGGATAAGATCAACCAGCATCTTTTTGTTCTGCTTTGGTGTTGTTCAAAATCCACAAAAACAAATATCGTCTGTTCATGAGATATGTGTTCCCCCCCAAAAAATGTTAGTAAAAATTAGCAACAAACATAGAAATTGATGTTATAAACAATATGGTTATCTCAATTGGTAAAAGGAAAAAAGAGCTTTTTTGAGAATTGATTACATCAGCATGATTTGTAAAATAAAGCAACATACATTAAGAAAACTTGCAAATTCAAATTCTCATATTGGAAACTTCATATTCCTACTGTATTCAAATGGTAAGTGGTGGTGAGTTTAAAAATAAAACCCAAATATTTGAAACAATGTTAGTTAAGCATAGGACCTGGGTATTTGCGGGACCGCCTTCTGCCGCTGATAGCCTCCCACCGACCAGTACGCTCCCACAGAGAGGGACTCCTCAGGATGCTGTCAGCCAGGCAATGTCGGCTGGCGACCCCCAGGGGGAGAGCCTTCTCTGTGGCAGCACCTGCCCTCTGGAACAATCTGCCCCCGGAGATACGAAGGATATCGGATCTCCAGGCCTTTCGCCGTGCGCTAAAAACTTTTCTTTTCCATCAAGCAGGGCTGACATAAACCTCCCCCCCCTTTTAACCTCTTTTAACCTTTTAGTTTTAAAGTGTTAATGGGTTTTAGGTTGGGATATTTTTAAATTTCAGGCCAAATTTGTGTAATTATTTTAATAATTTTTAGATTTTGTATGGGTATATTTTTATTTTTGGCTATTCACCGCTCTGAGTCCAGCAGGAGAAGGGCGGTATATAAATTGAATTAAAAATAAAATAAAATAAAATAAAATAATAAAATAAAATAAAATAAAATAAAATAAATAAAATAAAATAAAATAAAATAAAATAAAATAAAATAAAATAAAATAAAATAAAATAAAATAATAAAATAAAATAAAATAAAATAAAATAAAATAAAATAAAATAAAAAAATAAAAAAAATAAAATATAAAATAATAAAGTAAAGTAAAGTAAAGTAAAGTAAAATAAAACAAAGCAATGCAATGCAATGCAATGCAATCAATGCAAATAAAAAAATCTAAAACTGTACTTTTCTTATTCCAACTTTGACCTAAAATCCCAAGCAATATTAAATATATTGTTTTTCTCTTCTCAAAGGAGTGTTCCAAAAGTGGGGGAAACTGCTGCAAGAAATGTACCCTTACGCATGATGCCATGTGCAGTGATGGGTTGTGTTGCCGAGAGTGCAAGGTAAACAAGTTGGAAAGGGACGTCTGTCATTCAATTCTGTGCCCATCTCTCACCGGTTTTAAGCAAAGCTATCTCTCTTGGGAGTTACACAGCAGAGCATCATCTGCTTGCATGTCAGTACTGCCTACAGAAAACAAATTATAGTCAGGCCAAGCTGCAATTGGGTACTAGGTGTCAGCTCACATATTTTGAGGTGGCTCAGATATGCATGGTTTTCTACAAAATATTTCTGAACAGTTCAGAGCATTATAGTTTGCATAAGTCGTGGGAATGAAGGGGTGAATAGAGTTCAGCAGCCTCCCTCTTCAGCAAATCTTCACCTGCTTAATTCCTGCAGCTTCATAGCGTCAGGTATCCTCCAACTCATGGATGGATCCCTGTGCATGTATGTCTGTGAACGTTTAATATTTACAGGACGGATCTGTGGATGGATTTGGAAAAATGCTGAGACATGTTTTCTTTTCTCTTTGGTTGCAAGGAGGAAGATGAGGAAACTAGGATTATATAGAGCAGTAAACCCTGTTGCTCCTTGCATAGTGCTAGAGATAATTTGGTTCTCCTCTTTTCCTGCACTGAGAGTGGAAAAAAAGAAAAAAGTTAGAGAAAGACCTCACCAGACACGTTCTTTGTTTTATTTTTCCCTTGCCAGCTTAATATTAAAGTCCACTTTTATTTTTCTCCCATGAAGTATGAGCCACGGGGTGTAACTTGTCGAGAAGCTGTGAATGAATGTGATGTCCCAGAAACCTGTACTGGGGACTCCAGTCAGGTGAGTTGGGGGAATTATAAGGAATATGATTTATGAGTAGATGGGGGTGGGGTGACTAGTCAAAACATCCATGTGGCTTCTCTGCACAACAGCCGATGCAGGTTGTCTTTATTATTGAAAAGTTCATCCAGAATTTTAATTTCTAAAAAAGAGATATTGTGAATAAAATTGGCTTGAAAGCATATTCCTTTAAAATGGGTCCCTACCTTTTCTAGCCTTCCTAACCTGATATCATAAATATATACCATGTTGACTGAGAATTATAGAATGTTAGCTAGTAAAGTATACTAGGTTGGGGAAAAGAGCCTTTTACCAGTTTTCCTGAGTTGTATTATCTATATTTTGTCCTTCCTGATATAATTCTTTTTTTCTCTCTCCGTAGTGTCCACCTAATGTACACAAGCAGGACGGCTACTTTTGTGAGAATGAACAGGTATGGTTGGTATCTCAATTTCATAACTAGAATTCCTGGAACTGCAGGAAATATGGGGGGGAAGGATAATTGCAGTTGGATCTATTTGTCAATCCCAGTAAAAGGAGTATCCTTGGAAAATTCTAATTAAATCAGATTGAACAAGGAGCAAGTTTCTCAATGGTTATTTAAACAAAAAAACAAACAAACAAATGTTAATGTGAAGTTGTAAAGCCAGATCTGGATTCTCAAATCCCATAAACTGGGTATTACACTTCTCTGTAAAACATGCAAGCTGAGAGGTTCTAGCATGAGCCTCTAACAAGTCCCATTTTTTGTTCTGTAGGGCCGGTGTTATGGAGGCCGTTGTAAAACTAGGGATCGCCAGTGCAATGCATTGTGGGGGCGAGGTAAGTAGCTATTCACTTTTAGAAAAGAATCTTCATAACTAATGATTGCAAAATCTAAATAGCCAGTATGCCGTAAAAACTTTTTTTAATCTCTTTGCTGCCATCTAGTGGTAATGCAAGCCTTTGTAGATGTGTTTATAACTTAGCTGTATAATATAATGGCGCTTGAATATTTGAGTGACATCTATACTGGAGATGGAATTGTCCTCAGGTCAGGGAAAACATATTAATTCTATTGTTACTTAATTGTGCTTCAGTTTGATTCTCTTCTTTTATATATATAGCAATTTGCTAAGCAGACTGCTTGAACTCTATTCTGGAGGTTTTTTGGTAGCAGCTTTCTCTGGAGATAGTTAATTGCTTGAATCAGTGAGGGGAACAGGAGATGCCTCTATAACCATTTCTAGAGCTGATTGTAATCACCTATTACTAGCAAATCACTTACCAGCAAACACCAGCATTTTGTTTATTTTTCCATCACTGTTTGCAAACAACACAAACTATTTAGGTGGGTCTGGGATGAAAAAAAAAATCTGTTGTCTTCAAAACTTATCCAGACCTAGTTTTCAGTAATGCCAGGCAATTTCATTCTGAATAGTTATGCTTGGCTTTTTTTTCTTTCTTGCATTCATCTTCTGATTTTTCCCGTGCCAAATGAAGGAACCAGAGGCGTGAACTTTGCATTATTTCAAGGAATTAGAAAATCATAATGTGGGAAGGGCCACTTAGGCCAACTCTCTACTCAGGACAGGAATTCAAATTAAGACATCTCTACCAGATGGCTCACTTTCAGACGAGCAGATGGAATGAATGGGAACTCTGGATAATTGGCTTCATTATCAAACTGCTTCTTACCGTTAAGATTTTCCCCTTAACATTTAATCAGCATCTGATTTTCCATGACTTTAATCCATTATTTCATGTCCTGCATTCTGAAAGAACAGAATGAGAGAACAAGTTTTCACCTTCTGCTGACATACTTTCAAATATTTGACAGGAGGTATCTTATGCTGTCCCACTTCCACTTCTCAAGGTTAAGCATGTATAGTTCCTTCAATTTCATTTCATAGGAGTTAATTTTAGTCTCCTTTTAATCCTCTTTGTGAACCTGTTTCTGTTTACCTGAAGCCTTCTTAAAGTGTACAGAACTGAACACAATATTTAAACATCGGGGTTTGACAGAATGAAGTGGAGCTTTGATTGTTATTACTTGGAAACTATATTTTAGTAAATGCAACCTAAAACTGCATTTACTTTTCCTTTTTGGTGGGTTGCACTAACATTATGCTGCATATTCATATTCGATTACAATCAATTATTATTCCAGTATATACTAATATCAAGCAGGTATCCAACATTCTATAGCTATGCTTCCTAACTTAAAGAAGTTATGTTTCCTAATTTAATATGCATTACATTTCTTATTCTTATTTTTGGTCATTTCTTTAAACTATCAAGATTATTTTGAATTTCATTTCTGTGATTTAGGGCATTATTTCCCAGTTATATGCAAATTTGGTCAGCATCTCTTCATCCCTTGATAAATAAAAATATAATACAGGGCCCAAGACTGGTCTTATAACATATGTCTTTATATTTTTGTGAGGTATCATTGATGAGCACTCTTCGAGCAATCTATGTACTTAATTGCCATGTCATCCATACTGTGGTTTACTAGTTTGTTAATTAAATTAGTACTTTGTCAAGTACTTTGTGGAAATAAATGTAAATTAACTCTGCAGTATTCCCAAAACCAGTTATGAATTTACCCAATAAAAGCGAGATTCATCTGGCAAGAAAAATAAGTAATTATCACACTGTTTTGAAAGTACTCACAGATTCATTATTTTGTCTGCTTTAAACTCTCCTATATTAGTGTCAGAATGGCTTTTATGTAATCCTTTCCCTCCTTCTTGAAGGAAGCAAAACATGTTCTTTTCCAGCCATATGGCACTTCACCTGTTCTCCAAGATCCCTCAAAGATAATGGATTGGCCAGACATTCAGTAAGTTCTTTAATATCCTAGGATGCAATTCATCTGGTCCTGGAGACTTGATGCTAAGTAACAAATAATGCCAGACTGTGCTTTCATCAATCTCATGCCTCTTCATTCTGCTCTTCACAATTTTCTGGGTCAAAATATACCTTCTTGCTGGAGAAGATGGAGACAAATGAGTAACTGGTCTGTTGATTCTTTTTTCTTATCATGGCTAAAGAAACATATATTTTTTTTTGTTCTCAGACTTCTTCATTACCTCAGCATGCTCTGAGTTTTAGCTTTCCTAACCCACTTTCTTGAGTTCCAGACTACAAGAATTGTTTGCAGTTGTTCATTGAGTACATCCTTTTTGAAGAACCATCTGTTCATTTTGTGCTTCTTTTCCCATTAATTTCTCTTTCAGTGGAATTCTACTTATAATTTATTTGAGTGTATTAAAATCTCTTTTGTTCTTCTGGTGTTTACAGAAAAAGAGGGTGGTCTGAAAGATACTGATTTTCCAATTGCCTAGACCAGAATAGCCCTGGAGGACAGTGTCCATGGATGGGGATTTTGTGTGTTTGTGCGCATGTACATGTGTTGTGTGTGCATATTCCTGAAGTGACCAATAGAAACTTGACTGATTCCACACATTAAAGATCACCTGGTTGTGCCCATCAGAGAATAGACAGTGAAGTATGTCATTTGTATATGTGGCCAAAAAAAATAAATCAGGATATGATGGAAAGCATAGCTTAAATACCAGAAGATTGAATATTGCCTGGAATAGGGACTGGGGATTGACCAGACCTTCAGTAAATTCCTTTAAGGAAGACTGAATGTTGCCTGGAGTAGGGACTGGAGATCAAATGAAGACCATGCCATGATTACAAAGTAATAACAAGAGTTGTCAGAGTTTATTTGTATTGCAGTTGCATAAACGGAAAAAGGCCCTAAATCTTCCCTACTGCTTAATGAATCTTATGGAAGTAATTCAGTAGGAAAAAAAAAATAAAGAAAAAGTCCGTAACCATGCCACAGCTGTAGACATAATGCTAATGGACTAAATTTGAAGCTAACAATTTGGGTTCCTCAATTTGGCTACTAATTGAAATTGGCACTGCTATGCACTGTTGCTTTATTCTAAATTAACACAGAAAATCCCAATTGAACTGTAATCTTGCAAGATCCTAGCCCTGTTCTTTGCCTGTGCCAGAGATACTCACCATTATTCACTTCGCTTATTTCAACTTCTGCCAACCATTTTAACTACAAACAGAAATTAAATCCAACAGCCAAGAAGACAAATGAATCTGATTATTTGTGTATTTACCACATTTAACATCATGTACATATGTTGTGCTTTATAGAAAACTGGTATTTCTATTCCAGCAGTAATCTAATTTAATTTAATTTAAAACACCCATGCATATACAGGGAAAGGACTGAAGAAGTCAGGGGAAGACTAGGCTATTATTTCAGTGACATCAACTTTGTCTTGATAAGATTTCTTCCAGAACCCAATTACTTCCACATAAGTTGGATACCAATTCCTACCATTTATCAGGAGAGGACAGGAACTAGTTTTAATTTACAATATCTGGAGATCTCAGATTATTACAGATTGAATAAAATATAGTAGTTAGAGATTCTGGAAGTGTTGAAGATAGATTTAAACAGAAGAGGGTATGTACCATGAACAGCAGAAGAGAAGAACAGGAAGAAAACAATGGGGGAGAAAAAGTGACAAAACAAAACTACCCATATCAGCGCCAATCCTTAAGGCTCACTGGATAATCTGCCTTCTTATCCACCTGAATTGGCTCATGACTCCAGACAATCCAGTCTCTTCTTCTGGCTGTTGCTAAGATGACGTCTTCAGATGCAAATAAGGAGAGAAGGATAGGAACTTGATTTGGGCACCATAGAAGTATTATTTGTCCATTATTTACTGAAGCAAGTTTTACTCATTCCTTTAAACTGAAAAGACTTGGTGAGGTTTGAAGCTCAATAAAAAGCAAAATGTTTTCATCTTGGATAGCAAAATGAACCTTATAAATAATTCCAACTAAGGAATCTGAAAAACTTTCAATTCTAAAAGTTTTACCCTCAAATGTTAACTCAAAGCCCCATAGATCAGGTTTTCACATGTCATAGCTTGAACTTATTTTCTTGGCATTGTTTGCACATTTCCCTTTTTAAGGATAGAAATTTTTTACTTGAAAATAGTGTTTTAAAAATCTTAAGCAGTTTTGGAGTTGGCCAGACCTATACATCAAAAGCTAGGTCAGTAGAAGACTTCCGGATGTATAGTAAAGAAATTATTTAATTAACTGAGTTTCTTCCTAAGCTTCTCCATGCACCAGCATCACTGTTGACCTAGAACAGAATTTATTCTGTTGACCTAGAATAGAATTTATTCTCTTCATTGTCAAATATAGAGTATTCTTCCATATTCAATATGTGAAATCCATGGTTATTATGCTCTTTGGCTTGCTCTTATTCTCTTTCTCACTTTTCTTCCTGAAAAATCAAGCTTCAGCTGAAAGATTTTGCTACGAGAAGCTCAATGTTGAAGGCACTGAGCGTGGGAACTGTGGGCATGAGGGGAACCGCTGGGTGCCCTGTATCAAGCAGTGAGTAATATGAGATTTCTCCTTTTTCCATAATATCCTTTCCCATAGTGTGCTGAATCAAACCACACAGAGGGAAGTCACTAGAATGCCACAAGCAGTAAATTCAGGCAGAAGCCAGTCTTTTTAAAAGTATGTTATGTTCCTCTCCTCCCATTCCAAATAGGGATGTGTTGTGTGGATATCTTCTCTGTGCCAATGCGACAGGATCTCCACGTATTGGTGAACTACTAGGCGAGATCACAACAATGACATTCTATCACCAGAAGAGATATATTGATTGCCGGTAAGTCTTGCACTCTAAGACCCACCTTCTTCATTCATGCCAACTTGCTAGAGAATTGGAGAGATGAAAATAAGAATGTTCTGGGCTGCAGACTGATCCCCTCCCACCATAGAATAAGTTTCCAAATAATTTTGGTGAATGTCTGCCTGCCAGCCACAATCCTGAAGGCACAGAATCACAGATTCCTTAGGGATGTACTGTAATGCAATATAATGAAGGGGGCTATGAAAAAAAAAGTGCCTATTGTGCTTTCTTCCTCAAACTTTTCACCATTGTTGGCATGAACAAAGATCATTTTAAAGGGCATTGAAATATTCCTTCACTTAATGGAGTTTTTTTCCCCCCACCCAGGGGTGGCCATGTGCAACTGGTGGATGGCACAGATCTGAGCTACGTAGAAGATGGGACACCCTGTGGGCCCAACATGTTGTGTCTTGATCACAAATGCCTTCCCGTCTCTGCCTTTAACTTCAGTATCTGTCCAGGCAGCTGGGGTGGCCAGATCTGCTTTGACCATGGGGTAAAAATTATAAATAAAAAAGTTGTGTTTTCTGTTTCCATTAAATAATAATGCAAAATAGAGAAAGAAATGTATCATTTAGCAACTATCTTGCCAAGTATGAGCTATATAAATGCCAATATTATGCCAGCTGCACTTTTTTCCTGGCTTTCTTGTGGATTAAATATTAAAGATAAAACAGGAACATTCAAAATAGGAGCAGGTCTATCTTAAATATTCCTGAAGTGTATTTGCTAATTAAATTTGTTAGCCCCCCCCCCCATCTTTTCACAAGTTGGCAAGTAACGATGGGTCATTTAAAAAGCTGATTATGATTTAATAATTACATGCAGTGAATGTGGCCTATCTACATTATGGGAGGCCAACAAAAAATGATTATTACATTGGAAACAGTCATTCTTCAGCATTATTACATAATATAGAATTATTTTTTGATGTATTGTGGGAATTTCTACTTTTCTCTTGAAAGCCTCATTGTTGTCAATTCATTGTGTAATGATGCCCACTGAAGAAAGAAATGTAACTCAAGTGAACACATACAAGTTTCTGGAAAAAGATCACTGGAATGGGTTTGAGGAGCCCCGCAAAAAGCATTTTGCTTAATTACAGGTCTGCAGCAATGAGGGCCAGTGCATCTGCTATTCAGACTGGACAGGAAAAGACTGCAGTGTCTATGATCCTATCCCAGACCCTAAGCCTACTGGGGAAACAGAAAAATATAAGGGTAAGTTGTGGGAGGCCCAGAATACTTTGCAGACAGCCAGAATTAATTAATTAATTAACCAAAAAGGTTTATTGCTGAAATCTTATTCTGTCTGAAAGCCCTTCAGGCATTTTCCATTTTGGCTCAACTCCTGCATGCCTTTTATCTGTCCCGGTATTTCCTGATTTTTCTGAGAAAGGGAATAAGGAATTTCCTGGAGAAACTTGCAATATATATATATATATATATATATTGCAAGACGAGTGATGTGGCAATCTACTGTTCAAATAGCCTTCTTGTCTCCCTTGTTCTTTACTTCTTGGAAACTCTTCTAATATTCTTCTATTCTTATTTTCCTATTTAAAAACAATCCCTTTTTCTGATTTCCAGAAGTTTTGTACTATATTTTCTTATTGTAATTATTAAAACATTCCTGTTGCACAGCTAGGTTCTGCACATTGTGCTGCATTTCAAGAACACATATAATTGTAACACAGTTCATTTTTTGTCTCCTCTTTCTCCACAGGTCCCAGTGGTACCAACATCATTATTGGCTCCATTGCCGGAGCCATCTTGGTGGCTGCTATTGTTCTTGGTGGCACCGGATGGGGATTTAAGTAAGCAGCGTCAACATGCACATATTGTGCTTCTCAAATCGCTGTGCCCGTGGGCTAGATTGCCTTGAGGACTTCCTCTCTGTTGCATGTATTCCAGGTGCCTTTTGCAGTGGCACTTATTTGGGGAAAGGGGAATTGAGTCCAGGTATGGCCCATCCATCCCCAACTTAGTTTTGGGCTGAAGGGGAGGATCCTCTTCAGGGTGGAGTCATATGAGTATTCCACAGATAGTCCTTGACCTACAATTGTTCACTTAATGATCATTTGAAGCTACAGTGGGCTTTCCCAGAGCTATTAAGACCCATTTTAAAGTTACAAAGCTACACTCATCCCCGTGGTCATGTAATTGCAGTTTTGAGTGCACGATAACTGGTTCACCTTTTTAATTGTTTGCACCATCCCGCAATCACATGACCATGATTTTTTTTTTTTTTTGCTGGTTTCTGGTATTTATTTCTGGTTTCCAGCAAAAAAAGTGACACTTGAGGAAAATGGATTTGCTTAGTGACAGCCACATTTGTTTAATGACTGCAGTGTTCTCTGAATGACCAATATAAACAGAGTAGAAAAAAATCAGAGCTGGTCCTATAATGCCTTGAGTTGCTAATGCAATGGCTGAAATTCCAGGCTCAATTATAATTGTAAGTGAAGGACTAGCTGTACTAAAGGTGTCATGCAACAAAAACAGTATTTGCAAGCTTGTTTCTATGATGCAAAACCTTCTTATGATAGTACAGCAAAAGCATGGATATTCTTGAGCTAGCTGTGTCTGACTACATGCCTGGACTGGAAACAGGGAGCAGGCTTGGATGATGGATTGAGTCTTTGCTGCATTTTAAGTTGAAGTTGGTATTAAGAATCACTGGAAGGAACCATAGAGAGTGATGGCAAAGGAAGATGTATGCAAATAAGATGTTGGTTTAATAGTCTGAATCCATTTCAGCAAAATAAGGATTGGCTGCTATAGGAAAATATGACAAGTTGAGCTATAGGTCTGAAAAAGGTGAAGAGAGACTGAAGGTATACAGTATTATGGAGAGACAAACTAATATTTAGTTGTATTTCCAGGCATGTATGATGCTTGATAGGCAGACCAAAGCCACCCTCTTGTGGTAAGAGTTCATATTTAACATATCTGAGGATAGAAGTGGGGAAAATACAAAAATGGTTTTTGCTTAAATGTGGTAAATTTTAGTTATTATCACAACATGTTATATTGGAACAAAAAGTTCAGAAGTCTGTTATGTTAAAATTGCATTGTTTTTCCACTAATAAAAATAATATATGGTAAGTTTTAGGACACTTCCTAGTGGCAATAGAGAGAGCAACAGTAAACTGAACTGGAAGAATTTCATAGTGATCTACTTGCAAGGATTGGCTGGTATTGTTGTAATTTTGTCATACAATTTCTTCTCCTCTTAAGATGTTAGCTTGCTGGTCTCACAACAGTTAAAGCAAGATTTCTCTTTCTTCTCATCTTGAACATAATAAGAGAAGTATTAACTGGAAGGGGACTACAAGGTGTTCTTGTTACTTTCCTCACCCCCACCAGTTTCCTAGATATTAATGTTGCTGGTTTATGAAAGTTCAGCCAGAACCTTTTCTATTCTTGTCGTATGTATAATTGGGTTTTTTTTGTTTTTTGTTTATGTTTTGTAAAAGTGCCATTTGGTTTTTGGTTCATCAAGTTGGGTTAATACTGTTGGCTTAGTGAGGGGAAGAACTATTTGGCAGGAGAGACTATTCAGATTGGGAAAGAGAATCAGGGCTGAGACAAAATGGAGGGACCTGCAGATCTATTGGGGGTAGCTGTTGTTCCTCTCTGATCCACACCAGGCTTCCTCTTATGTTTTGCATGGATTGACACTTGCATGAATGAAGGAGTGCCTGATCTGGGATTGCATGAATCAGATACTGATGTTGATGGGGACATTGGCATGGAGGTGGAGTGGGGAACAACAGTCCTTAAATATCTATTCCATCCCCCAAAGCAGCTTTGTAAAATCCAGTTTAAAACTACACTTCCACTATTCTCAGCTTATTGGTAGGAGATGATATGAGTGTCATCCAATATATCAATATATATTAATGCATAAGAAGTGGGAGAAGCTGCTTTGGGTACTCTGTTCATAACAAAAGCTTGAGGTACATCCTATAAAGTTAACTGTATCCCACTTGGACCCCCCACCCAAGATCTCTTGCTTTCCTGCAGGGTTTATTGCTGGTATGACATGTTGTATGGGTTGGTTTGTTTGCACTATTGCACTTAGGGATGAGAGAATATAAATTCCACAGCACCACTGTTTGGGAGGCTGGAAGAAAGGAGATGTTTGAGGAATGAAGATGAAGAAAGCACCTTCAATTTGTAGCAAAGACAGAATAATCACTTTGGTTTCTTAGGTCTGTAACAATTCTGGAATCACAAGCAACTTTTCTTGCTTCCCCAATCACATGAGCCCCAGGCATTTGGAATGTTGTTTTGGTTGCAAAATTTGAGTTCTTTCGTCATTGGTTTATTTTTACCATCTGTTGGGAAAGGTGATACAAGGATCGAAAAAAGTAGCAGAGGGAACTTAATGGAAGGATAAGAAAAATGGAGGATCACTGCCCTGCAGAAAATCCCTTTTCCCTGGCAGCTTCTTCTACATTCCCTCTAGTTCTACGTGTGGTATTCTTGGTGTGCAATTACAAATAAACTTTCTTTAATACAAGCAAACAACATTGACATGTAGTGTTTCCAGAAGAAATGCAGGCTAGGAATGTGAGACCTACTTGCCTTGGAGAATGTGCTACAGGGGAGAGTGAAATGAAGGTGCTCTTCTTTGTGATATTTCCAGCCTCCCTTTAAGTTCTGACAGGAGCTACATGATCTAATGGAGTCCTCCAAGAATGATGGTAATTGGATCTCTGCGCAAAAGTTGTCCTGGATGGTAAGAAGAAATTGCATGTTAGGTTAGTTTGCATTACCAACCATAGCATGTGGCACGAAGACTGGAAGCAGTCAGGCCAAGATGTACAGCTGAAGTTATCTGCTAACCCCTGCTCCCCTTCTCTCTTTCCTTTTCTCTCTTCGGCTTGCAAAGGAACATTCGCAGAGGAAGGTACGACCCAGCTCATCAGAGCATGTAGCAGCTTCCCTGAGCACATCTCTCCATCACCTACCGCCTCCATCCCATCCTCCTCATCGCCTTCTCCCCATTCTTGCTGCTTGCAATGATCATTGGTGCCGAAGGGCCAGAGCTCTCATGGAGGCCTGTCTCGGCAGAAAGAATTTCGTCTGTCTATGCATCCATCAGCCTCATTCTCCACTTCTTCAGTTGCTATCGTGAGGAGAAGTCTAGTGAATAAGTAAATGGTCACAGGTGTTCTATCCAGGCATCTAATGAACCCCTGGTTCTGCTCATTGGATGACAGGGATAGGAATTGATCTTTCCCCAGTTTAAGGCCCAAATAACAATCCTTTATATCATGTTATGGTAAAGCGAACACAGTATTTTACTATCATTTTCACGGTGGGATTTTCCGCAAATGGAAATAGTTTGCAGTGAACTGTGTTGATTTTGAGATACAAAAGATTTCCGCGCATCACTGCAAGGAACTCTCCACCTATACATGTATATGATATAATATACACTTATATTGCCAAGGAGAGGGCGTGTTTTAATTGGGCCCACACGCATTCGATTATAGAAGAGGGTAGGTATGGTGCTGAATAATAAAGCATCAAACTATATTATAAAACAGCCTTCTAAAGCCTGAAAACTTCAGGAGTGTTTTAATTTTAACTCTTAGATTTCCTAGCCAGCTGTGGAATCTATACTTCAAAGACATCAGGGGTTTGCCATGTTGGTGAACTGTTGCAGTCCTGAGGTATAGCTAATACTCTCAGGAATCTGAAAGGAGATATATTTGAATATATCTGCTTCTAAATTGAAACGGATGCACAAGGCCTGGTATAACTGTTGAATCTTCCTGGAGTGCATATGTAGACTCACAAATGTTTACTTACATTTCCTGCGTTCTTTAAAGTTCCAAAATAAATGTTTATGTGGTGGTATTTAGAAATTAGGGGCTCCCCACCACCAATGAAGCACATGCTGCTCATTTGCAATTTTGAAAGGAAAAGCAGCCAGTAGGGAAAGAATTAATCTGCATAATTCTATGATTGCAAAAATAATAACAATAGACCCTTTTGCATAGATTTAGTCTGAGTTCTGTAGAATAGAAAAGGCCCATTTAATGACAGTAATAGATTTGGGCTACTTTGTTTTGGTTTATGTACATTCACTGGCTGCATTTCACCCAATGGGATCTTCATGAGATGGGGACCAAAATATTTATATTGTTCATGTGGAAACAGAGCATATAAAAGCCTATTTAAAAGTAGAGAAAAGCATCACTCGAATCATCAGAAGACTGACTAGAACCATTCTGATGTGTCTATATGTAGGGTGATTATATCTTTTATCATTCTAATTAATAAGTGAAGATCTTGTATTTTGCGTTAGGAAGATTCCCCTTTCTGATGTTTCAGGGTCTTATTCAAAACTTGGGGAAAATAGTCTGCCCTAGTATATGCTATATGACATACACCCGTGCTTTTCTGCTGCTCTTTGTGTATTATGCATTACTTTCTTGAATGTGATTTGGTTGCTTGCTTGCTTGGCATTTGTTCCCATTTCATGGTGTTAAACTTCCTTGAAAGTTTAAAAGAGCCAGAGTATTGGGGATGCAAAAGAGATTGCCATCTACATTTAATTGCTTTAAACACTAGATACTAATATAATTAAAAGGTTTGTATTACTGACATACTATCAAGTTAGGTTTCTGGAGGAGAAAATGTCTAAAAACCACTTCCTTTTCTATATTGGGGTAATATGACTTCTGTTTCCATTGTTAGTCATGGACTGTATCATACAGTAAATAAGTGCCTTTCAGTATGAACTAAATCTTCATAACATAATAAAAGTATTCATGTATTAACCATAATAAAAATATTCATGTATTAAAAGTAGATCTTTCATTTTAGAAAATAAATATATTTCTTTTTAAAGAAGAAAGGCAGATGTTGATTTTTCTCCAATATCTGCATACAATATGTATTAAAAGGACACTGCCCTATGAAGTAAGAACCTAAGGCATTTAGATGTTTAAATAAATCCTTTTTAACTTTATGTTGGAAAGGATTGAAAATTAATTATTCCTTTTATTTTTCATAAGTTAACAAGTTTTCACTGTATAAGATCCTTCAACTTCTCCCAAGGTATATTTCAATTGTTCATTCAATAATTGTACCAGTAACTCAAAATTCATTCTTCTGCCAGAAAATAATAAGATTCAATTTTAAAGAGATTTATGCTAGTTATATTGGGTGATATGGAATCAATAAATAAAAATCTGGAACCAAGACTTGGGTAATTTTGTATCAAGTATATTTAAATGTTAGCTTCAGAAAATGTATTTTTAAAATAAGCCAATTCATCCCTAAATGTGTCATCAGTGGTAACTGACTTGTGGAACATCAGCTTAGTAATAAAATAATAATAATGAAAAATGTGATGACCATAAACTGAGTTCTTTATATCCTGAGAAATATTTGGCTTTTTGAATAAAATTTGAGTTAGAATTTTTTTTTGAACATTTCTATTTTATTTACGGTACACAGTAGCTTTTGTTAATAATTCTGTATAAACAGAGCAAGTAATTTGGCACAAATTCGGTTTGCTTTTTTCTGATAAAGCTGCAATTAATCAGTGAAGGTTTTGATGTAAAGGCTAAAAAAAAAAGAAAACTAAATTCACTGATAAAACCAGTCAGGCACACCATCTGGCAAGGAAACCTCGCCCTCCCCCTCTTTTAAATGGTGCAAGGCCAAATTCCAGTGAAATGTTAAAATTTGATGGTGCATGGAGACAGAGACCCTAAGATCCAAGCGAGGGCGAAATGCAGCCTCTGTGGACCCTTGCCCTCGTTTAGCAATGGATATTCAACTCAAAGGATGTGAGAACAGGTGGTCCTCATTTTTTTTTAAAATAAAGACTTAAGGCTCATGGGGTTTCCATTACATTTGTTTAATTTTGCAACTTTACAATTTCTAGAAAATTTTAGCAACCAGTTCTCTGCCCGGTTGTTTGGTGGGCGTGGCAATGGTGGATGTGGCCTAGTTGGCCTCCTGTACCATGGTGTGTGTGTGTGGGGGGGCTTTTCTCCCTCCCCAGGCACCAGAAGCTTTCCTCAAGCCTCTAGGAGGGCGAAAAAGGCTTCCCCCAGTTTCCAGAGGTTCTCTGGAGGCCGGACATGGGCCTATTTCCAGACTTTCAGAACTTCCAGGAGGTCTGTTTTTCATCCTCCCAGAGTGTCCACGCAGACCCTGTACTTACCTGGCATCCAAAACAGGTTGCATGGAAACTCCTGGGAGGGGAGGGGCAGGGTGGGCAGGGCCAGCCAATCCTTGCAACTACTGGTTTGGCGAACCAGATGTAAAATTAGCATCCAGTTTGTCCGAACTGGCTGAATCCAACCCCTGTGTTTGGCCTAAGATCTGTGGTAAGAAGAGGAATCGTGTGTTTTTTCAAAATATAAAACGGGCAGTGTCTATTTCGCTCCTAAACTGGGAAAACAGTGGGTTAAATAACACTCACCATATTGGTATTCATAATAAAAGACTGCTTTTGTTGGGTTGGGCTGTTATGAAGCAGTGGCACAGTTTTGAGGACAACAACAATTAAGCTTCTAATGATGCCAAGCAACTGCCAGTAGTGTTTCAAAACACTATTTTTCATCATCTATAGCTGCACTTTTCTCCCCTGGAAACTTTAAGATAAATGGACTTCAATTTCCAGAATTCACCAGCCAACTCTCTGGGGAACTCTAGGAGTTGAAGTCCACACATGTTAAAGTCTTCAAGGCTAAAAAAACCACTGATCTACAGCACCAATTCCAGGTTTTGCTTTGGATTTAATGAGCTCCCAAGAGAATGAGGAAAGGGGTATTCATCTGGCTCTTTTAACCAGACTAGGGAATCATCACAACAGCCCCATTTCTCCCCTATCCTCCCCCACGCACCATCTTGCATTTCTCTTCGTACTCTGACCTTAAAAAAAACCCTTGCTTCTGTGTTACAGGTCTGGAGGGGCTTAGCCCCAAATCATAGCTTGATCTTTGTGCTTCTGGGTCAGTATTCTCACCATAGGGTGGAAAAGAAGGTAACAGCACCTTCTTCCTTTTCCTGGCCAGCAAATAACCAACACCCTAAATCTACCAAGTCTTCCATTGCTTCCTGGATAGACAAGGGCAGGAATGAAGCCCTCCTTTGAAGGGGTACCACATTGCTCTGCTTCACTGTATGGAAAAAGATCTTCATGAAGGACTTCCTGCTCTTTTATATCTTGTCAGATGCACCTTTTCCTCTCCTTCCAACATTGTCTGGAAAAAAAAAGAGCATTTCTTCTACCTGTGCAGGTCTTCATATGTCAAGGAATGTGCCATGTTGGAACCACCAAAATGCTACACGCAACTCAGGGGTATAACAACACTCTTCAGCTTCTGGAAGATGCCTCTTGGAAGACATGCAAGCGTGTTCCTTCCCACGAAGTAGTTTGAGCAAAAGTGGATATTTGGGATATGTTTGGATTATGCTAAAATGTTGCTATGATTTCAAATCAGGGAATTCTGAATTCATGGCTAATGCTTATAAAATTATTGGGAGTGAAGAAATGACATGTTTTCATCAATTAAATCCAAGTCCCTTACTTCCATATTTTTGTTCCTAAAAGTTTGAGCTATAAGCCTTTCTATCATGCTGACTGCATCAGCCTAAATGCAAGAGCATGCCATTCTTGATTGAAGGGAAAATAATAGAAACATGATGATAGTATACTAAGGTAGTACTCTAAATAGACTAGACTTATTATCTTTGCCCTCCCCCACTTCCAAAGGTTATATTTTCTGTTTTGAATGTGATGGCTAATTGTGCCACAGTGGCAAACCAGTATTGGGAATAGTGACAGCTCATAACAAAATGCAGCAAGTGGCTTCTTGGTCAGGCAGTGAGGGCGGATCTAATATCACAAGTTTCATACGTGTATCAGAGTCCTCCTGCCAAAAGTGAGAATGGACACTTTTGATTTATTTATGGTTGATCTATTTCATCTCACCCCCATTTTATTTCTTTCATTTTAAACATTTTCCCCATCAGCATGAATGGAGAGGAATTATGCCAGCTTCTGAGTTCCAAAACTGGAATTAATCTTTCTTTTTGAAAGGGAATCCAATCCATGGATTTTTTTTTCTTTGCAGAGATTTGCAAAAGCCATTATATAAGCTACATGTTTTTTATGTATTAGGTATACAATACACCATTCTTAGAACTGGAGTGACCAGTCAACCACAAGCCAATCATTCATAAAACTGTGATTTAAAGACTCCTCCTCTCCCCCCCCCATCCCTATTCTCTACCAGGAAATTTCTGTATTCAAGGAAGCAGCTTTTAAATTCATTTTCAGTCTTTCAGAACAATTAGAGGTATACGGGAACTAACTCCATGCTAAACCAAACAGATGAAATAATTCAGAGAGTGGCATAAGAAGAAATGTTAATTGCAATGGCTAAATTTTTTTTTAAAGGGTGGGAAATTCTATCTCCCACACAATATGTACTTGGTCATTCTTTTTAAGTGTTGTGTGTGATGAGATAAGATTTCTTTTAATAAATTATCTTAGTAATGTTTCAATACAGTAAGGAAAATGGCTAGTCGCACCTCAATAGCACAGCAGGTATTTTGTTTTAAAGAGTTTGAGAGCCAAGGAAACCCAGGTGGATTATAAGAATTTTGTTGCCCCTTTTTCCCTTAGTAGGAGAAAGCCCACCATATTGAATGGATGGTACATTCTATGGACCAGCTGTTCAACATAAAACCAGCCCATCTCAGAAGGTGCTAAGTCTTTTTCAAGTAGATATTTTAAACCAAAAATTTGAAGTCCACTTTGGATCATAGTTGGATCCTATACTAGCAGAGACAGGATTAGATGATATTTCATATCTTAGGTCAAAAGCTTTTCTCCCTAAATGAAGGCTATCACACCGTCTCCATGGAAAGTTGCT
Organism: Coluber constrictor foxii; assembly: GCA_038048745.1. Classification (NCBI taxonomy): domain Eukaryota; kingdom Metazoa; phylum Chordata; class Lepidosauria; order Squamata; family Colubridae; genus Coluber; species Coluber constrictor. Next base: position 83,540,027 of record CM075961.1, read on the forward strand.
AATGGCCTTTTCAAAGATTCTTTTCCCAGGATAGGTTGTAGGAAAGTTCTCAGCAAGCAGATTCTACAGAGGGAAGAGTTACATATACACAGTAAACTGGGATTAAACTCAGATTCTTTCATTTCAGCTCTAAACAATGATAAGAATGACAAATCAAGAGATCCCTGCTCAACTGTCACATCTATTTTGACCCTCAGCATTTTTTAAAACAACTATAGTTTGGATTCTGCCAGGACACCTCCCCTCCCCCCCCCCAATCCTGAGCACATTTCTAGAACAGGGATGTCAAACGCCTACCCCCGTTTTAGCTAAGGGGGAAACATGATGCGATACATCATGTAATGATAATGTGACGATGCGAGTTTGACACCCCTGTTCTAGAACTACACATTGCTGGTTTTTTGTGCCTTTTCAAAATGTTACATTTGAAGCGATTGTGTTCTCTGCCGCTCACCCCAGTGCCACCAAAGCAGAATTTCCACCTTCAATGAGTCCTGTCAATTGTCTCCTTGGGTTTGCCTTCTTCCAATGAAGAAGCATGTCCACATTGATAATTCAAACAGTAATACAAGAGAGAGGATTCATCCTTTAAGTTTCTTAGGAACAGATGAAAAGTTACAATAAAATCAGTCTCAGTTCTCAAAAATTTGGGAAATTCTTAAAAAATATAACATGAGTAGATGTAGGTTCAGAATTGCTTAGAGTAATAGATAAGCTCTTGGAAATTTGATTGATTATGACCATTCCACTTGGTCCAAGATATTTCTTGAGGGAAAAACTGCAAAAAGAAAAAGAAAAAAAAAGAAGGTAATTTGTAATTACCTTTTGCAAGCATTGACCTTGCCTGAAAATGTGGATTGGAACCTTATCTAAGCATTTGAAAATGTTCCAATCCAGTTCTGCAAGGAAATTTCTGCAAGCTTCTCATTTGGTAGGCTCTCTAACATGATATTTATTTGTTTACTTAAAACATGTATATAGCTGCCCATCTTGAACTTAGATTGAGTATGTGAGGACAGGCAACTATTCTGTTCTCCCTACCTTGGCAATATAAAAGGGCCAATTCATGCCATAGGATATGCCAGATGACAAGCTTGTAGTTTCTTTTGTTTTGGTGGGAACGGGAAGGAATTGTGTTTTGATAGGAAATTGAGGTCCTTCTTAGTGATAATTGACTAAAATGTCTTACTTTATCAATTGGCCAGGAAGGAATAGACTTGACAATAGTTTTTTTTAAGCACTGCAACGAAGTGAAAATCACAATATCATCATACCTTGATACTCTAAAATGTCAAAATTTGCTTAAGACCAGCTTTATATTAACGTGAGATCATATTACTTTGATTAGCTGGTTGTTGACATTATGTGTCTTTAATGTCTCCCAGATGTGTGAGATTATAATTTCTTACACCACAGGTATTTTGGGCAAGCAGGAAAATATAAGCATAGCATGTACCATGTAACACTTTCCCATGATTCCTCATTTATAAAACTAAAGAGGAAGTGGTAAATTTAAATCTTCAGAGTATTACAGCTTTATTAGGTATAAATTAGCATCTTAGCATGGCTAATAATCAGTTGCAGAGGCTTCTTTGAAAACATTCCTCTCCAATATTTACAGGCAAAGTATCAAATGGTTCTTTTACCCACTCTCTCCATACTTTAAATCATATAAAAGTGGGGATCTCAAGTACAAGAAAACATAAACCTTCTCTCTCACATGCTACAGCCAACCCCCCCCCCAAAACAGTTCTCCTGTTTTTAATACGGAAAGAAAAAATGGAGAAGTAATGGCATATTAATATACAATATTTTGCTTTCTACTTGATAACAATAAAAAAAGTAATTCTAGGTTGGTCGAGGAGTAGTATTGGGAGATGGCATTTATTCACTTCAGATTTGCATCTCCCAATTTAGACTACAAAATGGTATGCAATGATGCATCAAAATCTGTACTTTTCCAAAAATCTGTAATAGCTTGTACGTTGAACAATTGCGTTCATGTTAAATGTACATGTATTAGGAGAAAGAGACATTGAGTGAAACGGGGAAAAAAACTATTACAGAAGTAAGACAGAGCAAATAACAGTAGAAAAAAAAATAGGAAATCAAAGTCAAATCAAATCAAATCAAAATTACATAACCTGACTATAATGTTACTTATGTTAACTTAACTATACCATTTCACATTACTGATAGCTATTCATATGAGCGAAAACCTTTCTAGAAATAATCTTTGGATATGCGGAACTCACAGGTGCAAGATTACACTGTTTTATTTTTTTGGTATTTCCATTGTTCTGCTGTAGTTCTTCAGGGTCTTCATTCATATGAATCCCTCTCAATAAGATGCTGGAAAATTTTATAATAGACATGTTTTAGGGGAATTTCAAAGGAGAGGAGAGAAATGGTATAAATTCAAAGTACAGCTTTTTGTTTTAAGTTGCTCTTTAAAAATTATTTTCTGTATAAAGAAATTTACAAGTCCCTACAAATATTTGTATGTTTTTTTGAGATGGGAAAACTTTACATTTGGGAGACTAGGTATATTATATTGGATAAATATGGGAAAAATAAATGATCTATTCACTAAGTAATACTTTAAAACTCGAATAAGGACCCCATGAAAATGAAAAAGTTTCAATGGTTTTTTAAAATATTCTCAGCTTACTTGATTCCAAGAGGAATTTCCTTTTGTGTGGAAAGCTATCTAATGTATTACCTATCAAGTTTTCCAATCCTAGGCAGATTTAGGCCTTTATTGTTCAATCATGTGGTTTCATTACAGAGCATCTTGCCTTTGTCATAATGAATGATAGCCATCCCTTATATTATCTTTCCCTTTCCCTTTCCTTTCTTGTCCTTTCCTTGCATAGTGGACTGACAGTGCTAGGGTATTCCACATGAGTATCATTTCATTTTTCAAAGAGGGTGGACATTAATTAATTAATTTCCCACTTTATTATCCTTACAAATAACTTAAGGTGGTGAACGTCTTACTAAGGGAGGCTGAAATTCCAGCAGTTCAAATCCTGTCTTAAATACATGATACAAAGTTTAGTTGATAAGAAATTGTATTTCGTAGTTACATTTCTGTCAGCAAAATAGAAAACAATAAATCATTTTCCTATCTGAGAGTAGCTGCCAGGGCAACTCTGCAAATGGAAAGTGGATCGGAAACTTTCGTTCAATAAGCAGAAGTTCAGTTGCACAATGCTGGATTTGTTTATTCATTCATAGCTAATAGCTGGTCATAGTGAGCAGATTCTTTTAAATATTATTTTCAGACAAAAAAGCATTTCATGCTTTCTCAACCATTTGTCTGAACTGCTCTTTCTATTCCACCTTCTTTTTATTTGAGCACCACAGTATAATAAGTCTCCTGGGCAGGTAAGAACCAAATGGATTACACTGCAACCTTTCTTACCTTCCTATTTTTGTGGCAAGTCTTTTCTTCCTCCCTTATCCTTAAGATTACAGCTAGAGAAATGATTTGGGGATGCGTAGTTTCTTTTGGCTCCAGTGAGGACAGGCAGTTGGCAAACTGAAATTTGAAACAGGTAAGGTGATTTTCTTATGGCACCAAAGGTTGCTTATTTCAGAAAAATCAAATTTTTACATTATCCAGCAAGTTTGGTGACTTTAGCCCCATTTGAATGATGTAACTTAAGGGTGATAGTAGCTGCCTTTGCAGTTATATACTGCTGTCAATGCAACTGTATGCCTGTGTTTGCAGTCAGTGGTCTTGGTGCAATGGGCAACCAGAATCTCTTCTTTTTCTTTTTAACATTCACACAGTAGCAAGGATCAAGGCTCCTAAGAGTTCAAGGCAAACCAGTGAAGAAGAGCGAGGCAACATTGCAACAAAGAGCACAACTACAGAAGAAGCTTACATTATAACATGCTCACTTTGGACTTGGCCATCTATGTATTGTAATGTGCCCAAAGACTAATTCAAATGCCACTTCTGGGCATTCTTGTAGAAATATCTTGTACTTTCACTGTACATGCTTCATGCTGAAGGCTAAGGAAGGGAATTGCCAATTAAGGAACACTTCTTGGTCTTTGGTTTGGGCAAATGGCAACAACTGAATGCTACGCCTTCTTGTTTTGTGTTTCCTGCTATGCCACACACATATCTACTTACCAATATTTGCTAAAATGAAAAGACTAATTTAGATTTTCTCCTGACCCTGGAATCCTGGTCATCAGTACAATAAGGGCCAATATTTTAAATTCCTGTAAAATTCTGCAAATCCTAGTGTATACTATAAGAAAAAAAAATAGTAAAACACATTCAACTGCCATGTCTTAAGAATAAACAATAAATGTTATTCTCCTTTATTTGGGACTTATTGTCACTATCTTGCAACTGTTATCTGGCAAGGCATAAAATATTCTACTCCACTGGTGAACTGAAATACTTTCACGTGTCTTTCAGTATATGGTGCAGCTGTAAAAATTGCTTGTGCTTATTTGCCAATCCCTATTTGGCTTCCATTGCCCGTGTTCTGCCTTACTGCATAAGGATGATGTCCTGATTTTGCAATTGTATGACATGTTAGAGAGCCATAGTGGCACAGTGCCAAAGCATTGGAGTAGAAACTGGGAGACCATAAGTTCTAGGCCCATCTTAGGGACAAGGCCAGCTTGGTGAGCTAGTTTGGGTGGTCAAATTTTACCACCCAAACTACAAATATTCACTATCATTCCAGTCAATCTCTCTCAGAGAGAAACAGACAAGGGCAAACTATTTCTGAAATCTTGCCAAGAAAACTGTAGGGACTTGTCTAGGCAATTGCCTGGAGTCAATATTGATTCAAAGATGTGTGTACATGTTTGTGCATGTGTATGTGTGTAAGGTGCGTGCACGCACACACACACACACACACACACACAAAACCCAGCCCAAAGAAACATTTTATCTTGTATAGAATCTCAATTTAACTCTATTTTTAGACTCAGTTTGTTGTAGTGGTTAAGGCACCAGGAAATTTTAATTCCGCCTTAGACATGACATCAGCTGGGCCAGACTTTGGGCCAGTCGCACACTCTCAGCCCTAGGAAGAAAAAAGTCTTCAAAGAATTCCTTGCCAAGAAAGCTGCAGAGACTTGTCCAGGCTGTCTCCAGAAATCATACTCACAGATACACACACACACACACATACACACACAAAAACTTGTTAAGGAAAGTGATTAGTGTAGTTTAAATTCTCTCCTTTTCTGATCAAGTGGAAAGCAAGTAATAAAATACCCACCAGTCAGGACAATAATACAGGAATGATTTTGGAAGATGGTGTTTTGACAGACAACTCAACCACTTCTCTGGCTTTAGCATGTGTGTCAAAGCAACATGACACACCTGTCAAAGTTCACCAACTCCGTGTGTTCACTGAACAGTTGTTCAGCAGAAGGCAAAAGGGTAAGTTTGGACAGGTGCCCATTCCTGTTTTATTACACATAGGTCCATTTACCAGCTTTACAAATTTGCTGGACAGCTGCTCAGTAGCTACTTTAGAATCTGCTTATGTTCTGAAATGAAATAACATCATTCTCAAAACTCAGCAAAGAATGCCAGGTAAAGTGTAGTTCTTTGGGCTTTCTCTCTTTACCTGGCTGATCAGCATGTTGAAGGAACTGTAAGGTGTCATGCAGCTATACCTAGCTTATTCTACCAGGAAAGTAAAAATTGTGGCAGAGGTAACATCATGAGAATTTAGCAGAAAAAAGTTGCCATGCATATTTATTCTATGTTAGATGCAAGGTTGTTTCAGTCATAGGCTGGGGATCAAGGCAGCAGCATTCAAGTACAACAACAAGAAGACATTGTCAGAGCATATTTGTGCTCTGGTTAGGAAAAAGGCCTTCTGGAAAAAAGCCTTCTGTCTCAGTACTTTGATATGATACTGTTTCTGTTCCCCAATCTATCCAAACCATAAGGTTGACTTTCAATCACTTTCATTGATGCAGATGTCAGAATACAGAGAACAGGCAGGGAACACCTAAAGTCAGTCAGTGATTACTTCCCAACTGAGAGGGGAATGAAAAAAAACATGATCCAGACACTAATCTGATCCAAACTTAGTGGATCCACGTTTTCCATGCACAATGGATTTTTTAAAAATGCTGCTCTTCCTCCAATCCATGTTTCATTGGCTATTTGCAAAAAGTCCAAATGATTATTGTAAAGTGTAACTGTGAACTGTGAACAATTGTGAACAACTTACCATTCCTATATGATATTTAAAAGACTATTGCTAATTATGAAATGAAAATGCAACCTGCCAACATTTTTTGCAAGGTTTTCTCAGTGGCTGAAGGCTACAGAGGTCGCATATTGCTGGAGACGAGGAGAGAAAAATAGTATAATAATGTTTATATGCAACCGTCATGAGGTCTAAAACCTGCAAAAGACAGAGAGGTGGCCCTGGAGCTAAAATGTACACCTCCATCTGTGCAAAAAGGAAAGATAAAGGTCATTCTCCTCTTTCTATCCACAAAGCAGACCTTGAAACCATAGTTTAAGTAGCAACGTAATGTTTTGCAAAGAAGGAAGAAACTTTTAGTTTCTTTTATCAGCTTCGTTTCTACTCCCTTTGATTGAGCTACTTTACTAGGGAACAGTTTCAACACTGAACAAAAAGTCTGAACAGCCTGCATATGGTAGATAGCTACCAGATAGTTGAAAGGGGGAAGAAGGACAAATGAGGGAGAGGGAGGAGAGGATGCATTAACTGTTTAACATTCTTGGAATCCACAATAAAAATTACAGTGACAAACTGCAAAAAATGTATTTAAGCCTACTTATATATTAAATTATTTTTACTAACATTGGAAAGATTGGTTTTTCAGACAGAAGAATGTGGTCAGGTATGCCTTCTCTGTGTAATTGATAAGATTTTGTCAATTTCAGGTAGCAGGGCAAGCCAAAGGTACTAATCAACTAATTAAGGTCATAGATCTAAGCTTGTTAACTTGTAGTTAGCGATTATTAGGGAAGCGCTGATGGTGGGGAGTTGTTCAGGAAGAGACACAGTACTCAAAAAGCAAGAAGGGCAATATTTGATTTTAAGGCTATGCCTGCCAGATAGAGGAACAAAAGGAGAACATGTCTTCTTTTGGTTGGAGATCTAGTAACACTAAAATGACATCAATCCTAATTATTTTCATAAACTGAAATTACCAGCATGAATACATTTGTCGGACTGTATGGAAGAAATGATGTTATCCATTCAGTTGTGTCAAACTCTTGATGATTCTGTGGGCCAAGTCTCTCCACCTCTTCCGATCTTGCATTCCTTCTTTGAGTTTTTCTGTGCTCTGGCTGATGTCAGCTTTGAGGGTGGTATGCAAATTTTAAAAAAAAACAGTGCTGTGAATGCTGAAAAATTTGTGACTCAATCAAGCTACTTTGCCTCTTTAAGGATTTGCAAATATTTTTCTAAGTAGATTAAATTGAGATGAGATATATAGTATGACAGAAAGATTGTATTGAGTTAACATGAGATGAGACAAAACAATTGATGCTGAACTTCAATGTTGGAAACAAACATTCCCCCACCCCTATGTTACTTACACCCCTATGTTACATACACTGCAAATGACTTAGCTTCTGACTACAGATAATATTGTAAAAATTCATAGCTTTGAAATTGATTCTGGAATAGTAAAAGATGAGTGTGTGATTCCAATTTTTTGCTTAGAGAACAGGGGAGACATGATAAAGATATATCTGATAAAAATTAAGCCTGGTATAGAATTTATGGAAAGAGAAAAACATTTCCTCCTTTCACAACATGTTAGAATTTTGGATCATCCATTGTTTAGGGACCTTCAGAACCTATAGAAAATCTTCTTTGTATAATGCTTTGTTAATTAACAGATAACAATAACAGTATTGTTATCAGATGTGGTAATGGCCACACATTTATAAAAAGAAAACTGAACAAATCTATGGAGGACAGAAATATAAACGGCTACTATACTTAATAACCACACAATGTCTCTTGAATTAAAGACAATAATATCTTAAATACCAAGTGCTCAGTTCAAGAATGGAAGAGGCAAATATGAGTAGATATAGCTATGACTTCAATGGGAAGGTAACAGTGTTCTGTGCACCTCGGCATATAGTCATGCTGGCCACATGACCACAGAAGCATCTTTGGACGATGCTGGCTCTCTTGGCTAAGAAATCGAGATGAGCACTATCTTAGAGTCAGGCACAAGTGAATTGGGGAAAACTTTACCTTTATCTTTATTATTTCCTTAGGTACTTGCAAGTTTCCAGATCTATCTAATTAGATATTACAGGCAACAATGCAGAACCAGATCTTTTTGCCCTTTCATTTGGACTTAAGCCTGATAGCAACTGTGGTGGATATCATTGGGCCCGTGGTAACTTCAGCCTTCATTCCCCAGCCCCATCTTGGCCTTTTATGAAGATAATAAATTTCTGTTGCCTGTTGAAAGAGAAACCCAAAAATTACGCATAACATTATGTTTCATACAGTATATTTTTCCTTGAAAAATGAATTTCTAACTCCTATTACCAGATATTATGGATTTATAAATGAGACTGGAATATAAAACTATAATGACCCATTACTATCCCTGGCATTAAATCTCTGTGCTTATCTTTTGTCCCTAGTTAACAATTATATTTCTCAGGAATATCACCTTAACATTTGTTCCTTTAACTTAAATTAGTAACAGTTTTATAATCTGTTCTCATACAAGAGAACTATTCTTTTTTTTTTTTGCTTTTAACTAGTGAATGATTAACTTTCTGCACTCCAGCACTATTTTTAAGATTACATGCTATCAAGTTAATGTCAACTCTTAACAACCACATAGACAGAATTCTCCATGATGAGGTGCCCTGATGAGGATATATAGGTCTTCCAGCTATATATCCATCACTGCTGCAGTCAAGTCCATCTACGATGCCAGTAGATATTTCTATCTTTCCCAGGATTATAGATTTCTCAAGGATGCTAGATATTTGCACAGTATATCCAAACTATAATAATTTGCTGCTCATCATTTCTGCCCAAAGTAAGAACTGTAAAGTAAAAAATTAAGAAAAAATAAAGTAATTTTTTTTATTTAAAAAAATAAAGTAAGAAATTTATTCCATGAATAATTTGTTCTGTGATTCATTTTAATTATTTTTAAGATAATTCTAAACTGGATTGTTTAACCATGATTTACCAAATCAACATAGGTCAAAAATAATCATTTGTACTATTGTAAACTAATATTTTGCAAAAACAGAGATGACATTTAATTGATTTTAAAATTGACTGCTTAGTAAATTATTAAAAATATATTACCCCATTTTTCAAAAATACACAAACAATAGTATCCTATTGTTTTAATAATGGAAATAATAAAATTAAAATACATGCCTATATGATAAACCAATTAAACTACTCTGGTTCTTGTTCTTTGCCCTTAACATTTCAGATATCCAGCTTGATTGGGATACACTCATTTGATTTCTTAGTTTTTCAAGTGTGATTGTTACTAGATTAGACTACACAGTAACACATTTGGGAAGAATAAAAATACAATATTTGATAAAGTTGGGGGATGCCTGAGGATGGCAGTATGATCCCATGTCTCTTTGTTGGCAATGTCATGGGACACAGTAGCAGAAAGCTGAAGAAGAGAACTGAAGAAGATTCTTGGATGAGAGATGAAATGTTTTCAGAGGAAAAACAAACCCAAGGAAGTTCAATTGTCTTTTGGAAAAGCACCTTTGGGACAGCCATGATCTGGATGATTGAGAATCTCCATAGACAGACAGCTGAACAGACATTGCCCCTAAGAAACAACTGGCAGAAATGGAAAAAAATGTCTTTGCCTCTTGCACAAGAGTCCCAAGAGCTTTCTCTTGTATGTTTAATATTTGGGTGTGGCATGATGTCACAATTTCATTTATTGCATGGAATGTAGGCATACCCTATTTGTCGCTGACTGAAATCAAATATTTTGGCAATTGGACTTTAAAGAAGAATAGTAACTGTAGTGACGCTTGTGAGCTTCGGTATTGGAGAGGACTCCTGAGAATACTATGGACAACTAGAAAATAAATTGCTGGAACATTAAACAAATTAAACCAGAGTTCTCAGTTCAGACACAAGCTCAAATTATTCAATTTCAGATATATTGCATAATTATCTGAAGAAGACTGCAATGTTGGGAAAGAGTGGAAGGAAAGAGAAGAAGAGTATCATCTCCAGCAAGGTGAATGGACTCAGTTACAGTAGCAATGAGTGCACATTTGGAAGAGTCGAAAGACCACCTTAGGGTTAGATCATCATAGTCTATGTGGTGGCTATGAGGCAATAGTGATTTGATGACACCTAATTACACCCCTAATTATTCCATGCCCAAATCATTCCTAAATCTCATGCCCAATGCCCAATTCCTTAAAGACAAATTGGAATAATGCTGGAATAATTAGGGGTGTGATTATGTGTCATTTACTTACCTCTTGTTCAAATATCAAGATCTTCTAAAGAATTCCACCCTTCTAGTTCTGTGGAGCTGGGAAGGGGTTGGCATGTCTCAAAGACACAGAAAAACATTCTTCCCACTGAAACTGAAAACTATTCTCTGAAGTGATTAGCAATAATGTTGAATGTTGTAGAGTTTAACAGAATAACAGAGTTGTTACTCCAGTGATGAAGCACCCACAATTTCTGGAGGCAAGCTGTTCCACTGGTTAATTGTTCTCACTGTTATGAAGTTTCCCCTTAATTCCTGGTTGCTTCTCTCGATTGTGTCCATACATTATTTCCTATCTTGCCTTATGGTGCTTTGGAAAATATGTTGCCGCCCTTTTCTTTGTGGCAGCCCCTCAAATACTGGAATATGGTAGCCCTTTTTTTCTCTAGACTGGCCATATCTAATTCCTGCAACCGTTCTTCATGTTTTTGTCTGCAAACCCTTAAACATCTTAGTTGCTCTTCTTTCAACTTTTTCCAAAGTCTCAACATCTTTTTTGTAATGTCATTACCAAAACTGGATGCAGTATTCCAGGTGCAGTCTTACTAAAGACTTATAAGGCGATACTAATACTTCGTGTGATTTTGATTCTATGCCTCTTTTTCTGCAACCAAGGATTTTATTAGCTTTTTTGGCTCATATTTAAGTGATTGTCCACTAGAACTCCAAGATCCCTTTCACAGTTACTGTTTTTGAGCCAGGTTTCACCCAATCTGTACTTGTACTTTTAGTTTTTTTCTACCTAGGTGTAAAACATAGCTTTTTTCCAGATTAAATTTCATGTTTTTGGATAGGGCTTTTTGTTCAAGTCTGCCAAGATCTTTTGGATCCTGAGCTTGTCTTCTGGGTATTGGATATTCTTGCCATCTTGGTGTAATCTGCATTCTCTAATTTCTCTAATTTGAAATACTCATACATTTCTTTATGCATAAGAGTATCTTACTAATAAATCATATACTAAATATGCCACAATTTTATCTCAATACTCCAAAATGTTTACTATGGACTCAATTCTTATTTTCCCCCCTGAAAGTCTTTGTGTTTCTCTCTCACTGACTCTCATCTTTTTTTCCATCTGTCCATCCGTCTATTATTATTATTATTATTATTATTATTATTATTATTATTATTATTATTATTATTCTTATTCTTATTCTTATTCTTATTCTTATTCTTATTCTTATTCTTATTCTTATTCTTATTCTTATTCTTATTATTATTTACACAAAAATGGCACTATGCACAGCAAACAAGGTAACCATGCTGGATTTCGTATCACAAATCACTAGTTAAACATTTCCCAAGCATTTAGGACTGCGTAATATATTGGCGGATTATGCAAGCAGATCCCAGCAAGGTGGCCTTTTGCAGCTGACCAATGGTTATCTTGTCAGCACCAATTGTTTTAAAGTGTTTGCCTAGGTCTTTAGGCACAGCACCCAGTGTGCCGAGTACCATTGGGACCACCTGCACTGGTTTATGCCAGAGTCTCTGCAGTTCTAACCTCAAGTCCTGATATCTGGTGACTTTTTCAAGTTGTTTCCCGTCGATTCTGCTGTCACCAGGTATGGCAATGTTGACGATCCCCACTTTTTTCTTCTCCACAATTGTGATATCTAGGGTATTGTGTTCTAAAACTTTGTCAGTCTGTATTTGGAAGTCCCCGAGCAGTTTTGGATGCTCATTTTCGACCACTTTTTCAGGCTTATGATCCCACCCGTTCTTTGCTACAGGCAGATGGTAGTTGTGACACAAGTTCCAGTGGACCATCTGAGCGACTATGTTGTGATGTTGTTTGTAGTCAGTCTGAGCTATTGTCTTGCAACAGCTCAGTATGTGGTCAATGGTTTCATCCACTTCTTTGCAGAGTCTGCATTTGGGGTTATCAGCAGATCTTTCTGTTCTGGCTTTGATTACATTTGTTCTGATGGCTTGTTCTTGGGCTGCAAGAATCAGCCTTCTGTCCCTTTCTTCAATGTTCCGTTGGTCAGCCATAACCAGGTCTTTTCCTTATCTACTTTTCCTTGGATCTTTTCAAGGAACTGTCCATGCTGTGCTTTATTACACCAGCTGTCAACCCAAGTTTGCATCTCTGTTTTCCTATATTGATTCTTGGTTTACTGCACTTTGAGCAGCTTTCTCTTGTTGACCTTCATCGAAGCTGGTTCAACACTGTCTTTCACATAATCTACCAGAGCATGCTTCTCTTCTTTGACAGTCTGCTTCACTTCACAAGTCCTCTGCTGCTAAGTCCTCGGACTTACGAAGAGGAGCGCTGACTGGCTATGACGTGCCCAAGGTGGCGGGAGAATTCGGCCGCTGCCATTGGCTAGAGTATTTGACAGCTACAGTATAAATAGCTGTCACACTTGCAAGTTTTTTCTAGTTCTTAAGCCGTTCTTGTTAGTGTTAGCCAATAAAGGCTTGTTGAATGCAACTTCTGTCTCGCCTCAGTCCTTGCCACCCATCACTCTACAGAGCACTGGTGATGAGGATGGGATATTGGATGTGAAGGGACAGGAGCTAAGTCACTGTGAGCTGGCCGCATTAAGCTGAAGCGCTGCCAAAAATCACTAGTGATGAGATGTCGCTTGAATGGCATTATTTTTGGAACTAGAACCCCATCCTTATAAGGATAGTGCCTCCAACCTTTGCTCCATTCAACCCAGTGAATGGGCTTAAATTAAAAAAAGCAAAAGTGCAGAATAGGAATACTCAGGATGGAATTTTTAGGATACCTCATAGATGCCCCCGGCATCTACCCCACACTCTCTAAGGTCACGGCCACCAAAAGGGCAAATGAACAAAATTGAATTATAGTCCTTCTTGGGGCTCCTAAATTTTTATAGTGTCTTCTTGCCGCACAAAGCCTCAGTTGCGGAGCCACTGCATAGGCTTTTGGACAAGAAGACCCCCTGGTTCTGGGACCCCCAAGAGGCGGCCGCCTGCTCAGCTGTAAAAAAACTTTTGACTTCCGATGCTGTCTTGGTGCAATACACTCACAGCTTACCCCTGGTCCTAGTCGCGGACGCCTCACCCTTCGGTATTGGGGCTGTCCTCAGTCATGCCCTGCCAAATGGCAAGGATGCCCCCATTTCATTCTACTCAAAAGACTCTGTACTCTACCGAATGCAATTACGGCCAGATTGACAAGGAGGCATTGGCTGTGGTCGCAGCCATAAAATGTTTCCATGATTACCTGTACGGCCAGTCCTTCAGTTTAGTTACGGACCATAAGCCACTGCTGGGGCTTTTGGCAGGAAACAAACAAACGCCACAGGTACTCTCACCACACATGACCAGATGGATTGAATTCTTAGTGACATATTCGTACAACCTTCTTTACCGCCCGGGCAAACACCTCACCCACGCGGATGCCCTGACAGAGGCAGGGCATCCGCATCCCTTCCAGTCACCATTCTCGACCCCTCCCCTGCTTCTCCTGTTCTCCTCATAGATGCCCTTGACCTCTCTTTGACAGCTTTTGATATTGCTACGCTTTCTGCAAAAAACCCACCCTCTGTAGGGTGCTTGACTGCGTGCGAAGGGACTGGCCCCTGGGGAAAGTGCCCTCAGAATTCAAACCCTACCAAGTCAGACAACACGAACTGACCATTCAATAACGGCATCTTCTCTGGGGGAACTGGGTAGTAGTGTCACCTAAGCTGCAGCAGCAGGTCCTGGGATACCTGCATGAGGGTAATCCTGGCATCATCAGGATGAAGGCTTTGGGTTGGAGTTATGTCTGGTGGCCACAGTTTGACCAAACAGCCACCTCTTGGGTGGCCAGATGCCAGTCATGCCAATAATCGCATCCCATCACCCCCGCAGCCCCAGTAAGGGAATGGGAGATGCCCAGGGCCCCATGGTCCAGAATCCACGTGGACTTTGCAGGCCTATTTCATGGGCAGACCTTCTTGATAGTGGTGGGTGCATACTCAAAATGGGTTGAGGTAGTTTTAATGGCATCCACCACTTCCAGCGCCCTTATAAGAGCATTGCAAAGACTGTTTGCCACTCACAGGCTGCCCGACATATTTGTCTCCGACAATGGCCCTCAATTAACATCTTCCTCCTTCCAAGTTTACCTGGCTGGGCTTGGAATCTGCCATGCCAGGGTCACACTCTTTTGCCTGGCCAGCAATGATCTGGCCAAATGGGCCGTCAGGTCAGCCAAAGACGCCCTAGCAAGATTTGACAAAGGTGACTGGCCAGAGAAAATTGCACTGTACTTGTTGACACAGCACGTTACCCCCTGCCCTTCTACCAACAGGAACCCCACAGAACTGTTAATGGGTCGCCGACTCTGACCAACCCTCAACCGCCTACACCACAGTTACACCCCCAAAAACCCCCCAGACTCCTCAAGCTGTATCCGCAGTTTTAGTGTGGGTGACCTCATCTATGCCTGGAACTGCGGGGGTGAGCCAAAATGGATCCCAGGGACGGTAACACAGACCACGGGGCCTTATTCCTACCAAGTCGAACTATCCGATGGCAGACTCTGGCAGCGCCATATTAATCAACTACGTGCATGCATCACCGGATGCCAAGAAGAAAGAGCAAGTCAGTAGGATCACACAACCTGTCCAGTCCCTCGCTCCGAATCCTGCGACCCTATCTCAAGCACGGCACCAGCTCCTGACTTACTTGAAGAGCTGAGCCAGCCATCCGTGATTGAGTCTGATGCTGAAGTTCCAGAAGAGTCGCTGGGAGTTCTGCAGGCAGCACAAACACCTCCTACTCCTTTAGAAGCCGCCCCAGAACTGCATAAGTCTGCATGGACCCGGCGGCGCCCTGCTTACTTGAGCGACTACACGTGCGCCATCCAGGAGGGAAGGGGTGCTAAGTCCTCAGACTTATGATGCAGAGCACTGATTGGCTATGATGCACCCAAGCCAGCGGGAGAATTCGGGCATTGCCATTGGCTAGAGTATCTGACAGCTACACTATAAATAGCTGTCACACTCACAAGTTGTTGTTCTAGTTCTTAAGCTGTTCTTGTTAGTATTAGTCAATAAAGGCTTGTTGAATGCAACCTCTGTCTCGCCTCAGTCCTTGCCACCCATCACTCTACAGAGCATCTGCCTCCTGCTTTTCTGGGCAAATATAGCCTGTCAACATCACTACTCAGGTGCAATGCATAGTGTATGGTCATCAGTTTTCTTGTTTCCTGATTCTGCCACCCAGCAGGTAGTTAGGCCTCTTTCCTTCCCCCCATTCCTGATTCTGTCATTTAACAGGCAACCCTAAGGGTGCCGCCTTGACGTGGCAGGGGGTTTAACTGCTCCAATGAAGCTGAGAGCTGTGCTGACGGTAGTGTAAACTACCAGCAGGTCCAACCATGTCAGAGAGGTCTAAGCCAAGGAGCAAAACTGAGTGCACCCAACAACCCATGCAATAAATCATGGTGAAACACAACTGAACGAAGCCTATACTGACTCAGTCGTTGCCCGAGTTAACCACGTTGGATGTTGGGGAACCTGGGCATCCATTGACAAGTGGGCTACAGGCCACAGGTCCCATAGCTGAGCAACCAGGGCATGGGCCTGCAGAGCTACTGGAAGCTGAACAATCTCAGAAATGGCAGAAATACACCCTGTCAGAGAACCGGACAGTAATGAAATGCTACTACAAAGCAGAACCAGAAAAACGATGTACAAATTATTATTGTTGTTGTTGTTATTATTATTATTGTTGTTGTTGTTGTTGTTGTTAATATTATTAATTCGCACAGTCTGCAAGATGTTCAGATGGGTTTGGCATTTTTGTCTACCTATCAAGTCTTTACTAAAGACCTGGGATAGGCAAATCTGGATGTTTGATGGTGTTATAGATATCGTCACAGGATGGAAGCAGTTCGAAGTAAAGTTGCCTTCTGCAATTGACTGATGGCAAATCTGTCAATGCCTATGGTGTTCAAGTGGTGCTCCAGTTGTTTTGGGACTGCAACAAAAGTGCCTATTACTATTGGTACTACCCTTACTTGCCTTTGCCATAGTCGTTCTATTTCTATTTTTAGATCTTTGTGCTTTGTTATTTTCTCCAATTCTTTCTCTTCTATTCTGCTGTCTCCAGGCAATGCTACATCCACTATCCAGATTTTTTTGTCTTTCTGATTGGCAGCTGTTAAATCCCCCAATGAGGCACTACCTTGATATGGTTGTGAGGCTTGTGTGCTCTGAGGAAGATGATAGCTATGCCAGGGGTTCAACCATATTGGACAGGTCTCATCAGAGGAGTCAGACAAAGAGTGTCTCTCCCAGTAAAAATATGATGAGATGTAAATTTCAGAAAGCCATATCGGCTTGGATGTTACCTGGATTAACAAGGTCTGCACTAGATGTTGGAGTTCCTGGTTATCTGGTGAAAAATGGACTACAGGACTCAGAACTGTTGGCTGAGCAACCAGGGCCAGCAGCTGCAAAACTACTGGAAGAAAAGGTATTTATCCATTGCAAATATTGTATACAGTGATTGAAATCATCATCATCATCATCAACATCATCATCATCATCTCTTTTATTCATTAAATATTAATGAATATTAATTAAATATGAAACTCAGTCATTCATTTGTGAACATTTAAAAATGCATCACAAATACGATTGACTGGTGCTAATGGCTGATACAGGTTGCTGCCAGCGTCCTAGGTATCAACCAAGTATCTTCTTAAAATGTATGATGTTCTGAGTGGCACCGTTTTTTGCAATTCCGCTAGTTTTATTGCAGAAAGCTGCAATTTCTTCATGTGTTTTGTAAAATTCTTGGACATAGTTCCAAGTGCCCGATGACAGTGGATATCACTGTTACATGTTTCATCCATAGCCATGTAGTTTTGATGGCGATATTTCATAATTTTTTCCAGTTCTTTTTCTTCGACTCTGGCATCTCCTGGAACAGCGATATCAATAAACTGTATGCTTCAGCCCTCAACAACCATGATACCTGGCGTATTGTTACTGTTATTGTTATTGCTATTGTTATTACTCTTACTATTATTTGTTTGTCTGTGTCTATCTAATCTATCTATCTCTATCTATCTATCTATCTATCTATCTATCTATCTATCTATCTATCTATCTATCTATCTATCATCTAATTATATTATATTCTGCCTATATAATACATATAATCTTCCCACATTGCTTGCCTTACCTTGGGAACAGATAGAATAACAGAATAAAAGAATAACAGAATTGGAAGGTGCCTTTGAGGTCTTCTAGTCTAACCCCCTGCACAGGCAGGAAACCCTACAACATTCTGGACAAACAACTGTCAAATCTCTTAAGAACCTCCAGTGATGAAGCACCCACAATTTCTGAAGGAAAACCTTCCGCTGGTTAATTGTTCTCACTGTCAGGAAATTTCTTCTTAGTTCTAGATTGGTTCTCTCCTTGATTAATTTCCATCTGTTGCTTCTTGTCCTACCTTCAGGTGTTTGGAAAATAAGTTGAACCCCATCTTCTTTGTGGCAGCTCCTCAAATATTGGAACACTGCTTTCATGTCACCCCTCGTCCTTGTTTTCTTTAAACTAGACACACCCAATTCTATATCTCTGTTAATGCAGCCTAGGAGTCCATTGGCTTTTTTGGCAGCTGCAACATACTGCTGGTTCATATTTAAGTGACCCTCTAGCAGTTGTGGTATTGAGCCAGGTTCTACCAAATATACCTGTATATTTGATTTTTCTTGCCTAAATGTAAAACCTATTCCCTCATCTAAACCATTTATGAAGATATTGAAGAGTACTTGGCCTAAGACAGAACCTTGGGATACCCCACAACTTACTTCCCGGCATGCAGATATAGCTCCATTAAGGACTACAAGTTGAGTGAGGTTTGTCAGCCAGTTATGAATTCATTTAGTGATGATGCTGTCTATCCCACATTTTTCTAATTTGCTGAGAAGTTGGTTGTGAGCTACTTTGTTAAATGCTTACTGAAATCCAGGTATACTTTTTTTTAAAAATTAGATTTATATGCCGCCCTTCTCCGGAGACTCAGGGCGGCTTACAATGCGTTAAGCAATAGCCTTCATACTTTAGTATATTTTCTACAAAATCAGCTTATTGCCCCCACAAACTGCGTCCTCATTTTACCCACCTTAGAAAGAATGGAAGGCTGAGTCAACCTTGAGCCGGGTGAGATTCGAACTTACAGTAATTGCAGATAGCTGAATGTTAATAACAGGCTTTAGTCTGCTGAGCTATCCAGGTTCTCTGGATAGCTCAGCTTCGTCAAATGCCTGACTGAAATTCGCGTACACTATCTGCATCCTGCTATATTATCTATAGAATTACATCGACTATATTAACTATACTATAGATAAGGTTCTATAGAGTCTAGGTGGTATCATTCCTGGATCTTTTGTAACCACACAATGGCACATCTTTTGCAGCCACACAAAGTCCTCCTCCCTGCCTGGGAAACACCTCTTTTCTTTTAAAATAATTTCTACTTCACATGTATCTCAATACTTTAATAGGAGCAGAGAGAGAAAAATTGCAAAGTTGCTTCAGCTACAATAAACAAACAAATGGTCCACTGGTAGGAAATAAAAATTGAGTGAAGAGACATTGAAGAACAGCATGATTATGAGTAAATAAAATACAGATAGTCCTTGATTTACAACAATTCATTTAGTGACCAAAATTACAATGGCACTGAAAAAAGTGTCTTGTAAGTGTTTTTCACACAACCATTACAGCATCTCCATAGTTATATGATCAAAATTCAGATGCTTGGCAAATGATTAATATTTATGACATTTGCAATCTCCTGGGGTCATGTGATCACCTTTTGTGACCTGTCAAGCAAAATCAATGGAGAAGGCACATTCACTTAACAACCATATTACTAACTTAATAACTGCAGTGGTTCACTTAATAGCTGTGGCAAGAAAAGTCATAAAATGGAGCAAAATTCATTTAACAACTCTCTCACAAAGCAACACCTTGGGTTCAGCTGTAGTTGTAAGTCAAGAATTACCTGTATACAAATATAAGAGCAATAGCTAGGCAAAAGGATTGATTTTGACTTTGACTAGGATTTACCCCTGAAAAACATAAATCTTATCCACCATGATGGATTTTGTAGAATAATTATAAGA
Organism: Coluber constrictor foxii; assembly: GCA_038048745.1. NCBI lineage: Eukaryota > Metazoa > Chordata > Lepidosauria > Squamata > Colubridae > Coluber > Coluber constrictor. Next base: position 83,559,654 of record CM075961.1, read on the forward strand.
AATACAGAATTAATTGTAACTACCCTATTGCAAAATGGCACCACTTACACAGCAATAAGAGATATAATGGGGAAACACCTCGGAAGATCAGAGTTATTGAAAGAAAGAAGACTGTCTTTCTCAATTGCCTCATCAGTTTTAAAAAAGCAAGTGGGAGTGGAGAAGATAGAAAGTTCTTGGTTTTAAAGGGGAACAAAATCCATCATCCCCAAGTATTTCCTCCCTTTTGATGGGATAGAGAAACATATTCCTTCTGGGAGCCTTCGCGGAAGGCTGTACCATCCAGCCACATTACAAAGTAGAGCAGCCGAGTTACAGGACTATCTGATACTTGACTGGCTGCCCAGAAGAGTGAGTGCCAAAGCTGAGAGAGAGGAGGATGCTACCTGAAGAAGCCTGAGGGCCTCAGGTTTCACCATGACCATTTGAAGGCAACAGCAGCTGTTCTGCCAACAGGCACAGCTCGTCTCCAAGCTCTCACTCCCGAAGCCAGTTAGAAGGGAGAGAAAATTGGACCCTAAAAGGGTCTTTGGTGGGATATTGCTCACACCGTCAAACAGTAAGTAGGCAACAAAATCCCAGTTGCTAGCTGGCAGCTTTCATGCCTCACAAATCGTCTACTGCTCTTTTCTCTCCCTGGTACAGGATGAGTTCCTTAACTTCCATATCTTCTTGCATGGCTGATTATTCATGTCTAGCTTTGATTGCCCTGGGGCAAATTATATGTTGCTACTGCTGCTGTTGTTGCTATCACATCTTTGGCAGAAGGAATGTTTGGCTATGTGTGTGTCCCCCCTTACCCCTCCCCCCCGCCCAAAACAAAGCAAAAAGATACCTTCCTCCTTTAAATCCCCGGTGGTTATAACGGGTCACTCACAATGTTACGATGTGGAAAGAAAAAGAAGGGCCTGAGGGGAGAAGTGGGGAGAGGGCAAAATAGAAGATAGTTTGGGTGTGAAAACGGGTGTTTGTGGACTAACTCCATGTGCAAGAAGAGGTAAAGGACATGGCTGAGAGTTCAAAGAAGCTGCTTAGGACTTACAAAGTGCTAAGACTCCATCCTCTTCATGCTTCACAGGATGACTTGAATCTTGGCTTTAAAAGCAGAAATACCCCAGCTCCGGGCGTCTTCATCTATCACTCTAAATATAAATACAGGCCACACAGGGGGTTACATGGAAGGACATATAAGTGCTATTTGCTAAGGCAGCATTTAGAAAGTAAGATATGTTCTGAATCTGGATTTCAGCAATGAAAGCATCAAATAAGAATTCAAGCCTTCTGGTATCCTTTTGACCTGGAAGTCTCAGAAATCAACTAAGTCACCCAGTAGCTGCTACTCAAATAATGGACAAAAGAGACATCTGTCCACATTCTTCAGTGTATTGTTTACTATATGTTTGAAGTATGAGTTTAGGATTGAGACCAATATCAATTTAAAACCCTGGGGGAAGAGGGAAAATAAATGAACTGTTCTTATATTGGGTGAATGTTATTCCTTGCTTGGATATTACTGATATTCCCTGTATGTGATTTCATACGATTGGATCCAAAGTGCAAGAACTTTACTCAAATGTTGTGGTGCATGTGAGGTCTCATTAAAAAAAGCAATCTTTCTGCCCAGTTATGGCATGGTTTGATTCATTCAAGTGCTTAATGGAGAACATGTGAACTTATTTTCTGTTTTTGAACTGTGGAGGGCATGACTCGTTTCAACCCAGCCCTTTGGCTTGTTGATGGAGGAAGGATACAGTTTCTGTATGTTTCCCAAGGAGTGAGTTCACATCCATTTTCTGCATTGGAAGCTGAAATAGTAAAACAAGCTGCTCTTCAACTACCCCCCTCCTGGAGCCTGTGAAAGTGGGAAGGGAAGCAAAAAGTAGATATCATTTTTGCCTTGATGGAGAATTTTGTGCTACATGACTTACCACTTTCCCACATAGAATATCCAGAATATCCAATGTTCAAAAATATTTATGAATAAAACAATTAAAAAAAACAATATCCAGAAAAGAAAGTAATTGTTTATGTGATAGCCTTCTTAAATAACAACTGTAATTCTTATTTTCCTGAAATAACAAGTGCTGGGGCTCAAGCCAGAGTGGAATTAGTTAGAAAAGTATTCAGCATAAGATCAAAGGTACTTTAAAATGTGCACATTGTTCAGTTAAATTTGGCTCTTATTGGAGTCTGCTAGCAAATCATTGTTTTAGTTAGGACTCATTCAAGTACCTTGATTGGTAAAAGCAGAAAGGGGGGGGGGGGGGGGAGAGAGGAAATGATATAGGAAGTCTTTAACTTATGAACATAATTAAGCCCAGAATTTCTGTTGCTAAGCAAGACACTTAAGTGAATTTTGCCCCATTTTACAATCTTTTTTGCCAAGGTTGTTAAGTGAATTGCTGCCATTGTTAAGTTAGTAACATGGATGTTAAGTAATTCTAGCTTCCCCATTGACTTTGCTTGTCAGAAGGTTGCAAAAGGTGATCACATCATAACCCCGGGACATTGCAACCATCATAAATATGAGTCAATTTCCAAGCATGGGAACTTTGATCATGTGACCATGGAGATGCTGCAAGATTGAAAAAAGGTTATAAGTCACTTTTTTCTGTGCCATTGTAATTTCGAACAGGCACAAAATAAATTGTTGTAACTCAATTACAACTGATAAACTGTTGTAATTAACCTGTATATCTGTTCATTTAACTACCGTACTTCATGCTGATATTTCCTGTATCCTTTCAAAGAACTTTGAGAATTATTATATAGCAAAATACTAAGAATCTATATACTACTAAAACTCTACTGTTCGCTTGTAACCTTCAATTATTACTTCATAGGACAACAATTTTTGAATGAATTGAATCTCAGATGAGTTATCCTAAAAAATCCATCCAAAATCTGGGAATCATTACTCCCATAGGATTGAAAATTCTCAAAGTTGTCAATGTGATCATCATTTCCAATGTTCCCTTCCAGCTTCCCACAAGGAAAGTAAATATGAAAGCTCGCAGGAATTTGGAAGGCATTCCTACTCACACTGCTGTTTTGCTTGCCCATGTCAGTTCTTAGTTTAGCTAAGGAAATATCTTCGAAACAATGACCCAACAGATAATGTTTGTCTAGTTTTCTATTAAAGCCTGGATAGCTCAGCAGACTAAAAGCATTCTTATTAACACCAGATGTCTGCAATTACTGTAAGTTCGAATCTCACCAAGCTCAAGGTTGACTCAGCCTTCCATCCTTTCTAAGGTAGGTAAATCAAGGACCCAGTTTGTGAGGGCAATAAGCTGACTTTGTATAAATATACAAAAGTATGAAGGCTATTGCTTAACGCATTGTAAGCTGCCCTGAGTCTCCAGAGAAGGGCGGCATATAAATCAAATTTTAAAAAAAGAAAAAGACCATCAGACCTTCAGATCCTGTATTCAGACAATATGCTAAAGTAAGTCAAAATGTGGTTCATGTTAATTATGAGAATCTAGCCATTTCTAAAAATGGGAAGTAGTCAATCACAGATTATACGTATACTATAACTGTATGTTGCTAACCAATGTTTGAAGTTCAACACATTGCATAAACTCATCTTGAGTTTATAGTTCAGAAGGAGCTTTTCTTATAGTTCTTATAGTTCCGGAGTGCTTCTCAAGGTTTCCTTAAACCCAATGTTAAGGTTCCAATAACGAACCAAACCAGAAAGTTGAGACGATCAGATCTCTTTAAGCATAACTTTATTGAGTATGTCATTTCAGCATGCACAAAGTAAAACCAACTCTAGCTAGTTCCCGCCGTTTTTGCCTAATTAAAAAATGAATTCTTTCTTCCCTTACTTTGTCCAGTCACATTGTTCAGTTAGGTGTTCTGGTGTCTCTATGGCAGTTCGTTCAAATCCTTGCCTGTTGAGATGACCTTAGCTCCCATGGGATGATTTATTCTTTTCATCTGGGCTAGCATTCCAAACTTTTCCCTCCCCTCATAATCTATGGCAAACTGAGAAATGAAAAGATGGCTGTGACAGCATAGGCGCATTTCAAAATTGGCAGTCGGACCCCCCTAGAAAGTAAGAAGCACCTAAAAAATAATAATACATATACATTAGTTATTTCAGGGGGGGTTGGTCTCTAGGAAGGGCCCCTTGGCTTCTGGGAATATTTTTCATGAAATTTCTCTACTACTCTATCTGCCTTTACGTTCTGTGCTTTTACCCATCTGGCCTCTAACATTGGGGCCCCTTTTCATTGGACTAGGTATTGGAGTTTCCTCTTGTATAGTCTGGAATCCAGAATCCGTTTAACCTCATAGTGTTTCTCCCCCCACCCCTCCGTCTATAATCAGATCTGGGGCAATCTCAACCGCTAGTCTTTGTGCAGACCCACCACTGACGTAAGCAGTGGAACACAGGATGCACTTTTCTTAATAGGTAAAATACTTTTAACTATGACTGGGTTTATGATTTTTACTATGGGGAAAGGTCCTATGTACTTTGGACACAGCTTTTTGCAAGGTAGTTTCAGCTTAAGATATTTAGTAGACAAATATACTTTCTCTCCTATGTGGAATGGTTTCTAGGGCAACTGCTTCTTGTCTGCCTGAACTTTTTGACTTTTGTTCACTTTAGCTAGTGTTTGCTTTACATTTCCCCAGGCATTTTGAAGGGAACCCACCCACTCAATCAAGCTTACTGAGGAAGGGGGCTCTAGCATAGGTACAAATTCCACCCCTGTAGCAACTTTAAAAGGGTTGAGTCCTGTGCTGCTAAGCAGTGCGTTAATGTAGGCAACCTCAGCAAATGACAGGAAGTCTGTCCAGTTAGATTGCTGATAGTTGACATAGCAATGTAGGTATTGTTCTATCATGGTGTTTGCTCATTTGGTGGTCCCATTCATACTCAGATGAAACATTGAGCTAAGCCCTTGGGAGCATCCTATCAGTTTTACGAATTCCTTCCAGAACCTAGCAGTGAATTGGACCTCCCAGTCTAAGACGATTCACTTAGGCACTTCGTGCAATTGGTTAATATGTTGAAGAAACATCTTAGCCAGTCTCTGGGTGGATGGGAGGCTCAAGCAGGTAGTGAAGTGCTTGGAAAATAAGTCTATTAGTGTCCAAATCATAGTATTCACCCCACTCTCTGGGAGCTCAATATAAAGTACATTGCGATCTCTTTGCAGGGCAGGGTTGACTAAGCCACTTGATGCCGCAACCCTGGGCATTTCCCTGGTCTTTTTTTCATTACCGCACACACTGCACAACTTTTCACATAGCTCTCTATGTCTTTCTTCATCCCTGGCCACCAGAACTGTCTCTTAATCAAATGCAAAGTCTTTAAGAACCCAAAATGGCCAGTTTGCTTGGTGTCATGGCTCCATTGCAGGTCTTGGATTCATAGGCTTTTGGGAATATATATCCTGTCCCACTTCCGTGCCAGCCAGAGGTGGTATTCAGCCAGTTTGGACTGGTTTGGGTGAACCGGTAGCTCTGATGATCAGCTGGCCCCGCCCACCTGCCCCCACTCTATCCTGTCCTTTATTTCCTTCTTTCTGACTCAGCTGATTCACGCGGCACAGCTGGTTTCCATGCCTCCACTATTCTACTTACCTTAGAAGGAAAGCAGCTGAGCTTCAAATTGTTGTATTTTGAATGCTGCACACAAATGCGTTAGGTGCGCACGGGCGCAAAGCGCTGCCCACCAACCAGTTGTTAAATGAGTTGCATCCCACGACGGATGCCAACCCTTCTCTTAATTTTAGTTTACTCCCATGGGCTCTGAACCAGGTATCAAACTGTAATTCCTTTTGCATCTGTTGAGCCAGCTCATGCTGGGATCTGGCCACATCTTCCTCATCTGTTGCCTTGCAGTCACTTGTGCTACCTGCTGCAATAATAATAATAATAATAATAATAATAATAATAATAATAATAATAATAATAATAATAATTCTTATTTTTATACCATCTTTCTCCCGAGGGACTCAGGGCGGTGCACAGCTGTAGTAAAAAAACATATACCACAAAATTTAAAAACAATTTAAAACATATTAAATAATTTGGCCCTATTTTTAAAAACTCCAAGACTAAAATACCCATTTAAAATTCATTATTTCGTCAGCCCAGCCTGTTGAAATAGTAAAGTCTTAAGGGCACGGCCCTTAAGACTTTACTATTGGGGGATGATTGCATTTACAGCTTCTTCTTGGTCACTTTTATACTGTGGCATGTGGGATATAGCATCAGCGAGGAAGTTCCCCTCCCCCCGGGATTGCTTCAATTCAAAGTCAAATTGATTAAATACTGTGCCCATCAGACTTGTTTCAGGGAGAGCTTTTTGGGGGGGGGGAGGGTTTCTCAGTGCTTCCAGATTTTTATGGTCAATCCACACCTCAAAGGCACTTTACTTCCTTTGATAAATTGCCACCAATGCCCAATTCACAGCAAAAGCTTCCTTCTCCCACACTGCACAGGGCCTCTCAGTCTCTGAGTTTTCGGGAGATGTAAGTGCATGGCTACAACTTTCCCTCCCTGTTTTTCTGGACGAGCACTGTTCCCACAGCCACATCACTGGCATCAGCTTGGATGATGAAAGGTTCCTGGGAGTTAGGGTGTTTTAGGACAGGGTCCTCTGTGAACAGTCTTTTCAGTTCCTCGAAAGCTGCTTGGCATTTAGCATCCAGTTTAGCGGCTAACTCAGTTGAGGCTTTCTTCCCACTCCTCCTGTTTTTAACAGTTCTGTGATTGGCAGAGTGATTAATTAATTAATTAATTAATTATTCAAATTTATATACCACCTTACTCCCAAAAGGGACTCAGGGTGGTGAACAGCCAAAATAAAATACAATAACATATAAAAGTTAAAAGTTCTTTAAAAGAGATTGAATAATTTGGGTTTAGAAACGAAATTTAAAACATCCAATTATATAAAACATTTTAAAACCCAATTTAAAAGGGGAGACTTAGGCCAGACCAGCCTGTTGGAATAAAAACGTTTTTAGAGCGTGGCGGAAGGTGCGTAAGTCCTGAAGCCTCCTTATCTCAGGGGGGAGCTCGTTCCAGATGGCGGGTGCCCCCACAGAGAAGGCTCTTCCCCTTAGGGCCGCCAGTCAACATTGCTTGGCCGACGGCACCCTGAGGAGCCTCCCTATATGGGAGCGAACTGGTCAGTGAGATGGTATTGGTGGCAGAAGGCGGTCCGGTAAGTACCCTGGTCCTAAGCCATGGGTGCTCTGAAGCGCTCTGGAGCGCTCTGAAGGTGGTAACCAAAACCTTGAAGCACACCCAGAAGACCACCAGGAGCCAGTGCAGCTCGCGCAGGAGGGGGGTCACATGGGAGCGCCACGTCGCTCCCATCACCACCCGCGCGACCGCATTCTGGACCATCCAGGTGCTCCTCAAGAGGAACCCCATGTAGAAAGCATTGCAGTAATCCAGGCATGAGGTGACAAGGGCATGAGTGACTATGCATGATCTTCGTGAAGGAGGGGATAAATTGCCTGTAAAAGTTTGTGAACTCCAGGAGGTTCTGTAGCTGCTTGTGAGGCCAAGGGGCTTGCCACTCTAATATGGCTTTCACTTTCCCTGGATCTATTTCTATTCCATCGATGGTAGCCCAGGCTGGTTTTGTGGAATTCACATTTGGGTAGCTTGGTGCATAGGTTTCCCTTCAAGAATTTCTTCAGAACCTGGCACACTAAATTTCATGTGTTCCTCCATTTTCTCCATGTAAATGAGGATGCCATTAAGTACATGAGGACCCCTTTGTACAGGTGGGCATGTCATTAATTAGCTGTGTGAATATCCCTGGAGCTCCCTGGAGCCAAAACGGCATTACTTTAAACTGGTAGCTTCCTAATGGGCAGTTGAAGGATATTTTCCACTTGTCGCCTTCTTTGATCCTCACTCTATAGTACTCTCTCTCAAGTCTAGTTTGGTAAAGATTTTCCCCTTGGCCAAGTGGCTCAACATGTCCTTCATATGGGGAAGGGGGTACATGTCCTCTACGCACACCCTGTTTATTTCCCCTAAAGTCATGCATAGCCTCAGTGACCCATCCTTCTTCTCTTAAATAGCATTGGGCTGCCACATGGGATGAGGGCCTACCTTGATGATGGGTTTTGGAACCAAAAAGGTGGCATGCAGCAGAGGAGACGGTGGGTTTTTTTATCTAAATTATTAGTAAAGATTTTAAAGAGTTTGGGGAGGGGGGTGATTGGTCATAGGGATGGACCTGGGGCGGGTCAATATAGCTACAAAGCAGCATTGTATGTCTAATGGTCATGACAGGAGGGATGGGGATGGGAGCCTGGCTGGGGTGCCAGGGGACATTGGTGAGGGCTGTTTAGTACTGTGGGTGGGAGGGGTAGATATGGTAGTAGCAGGGGGCCGTATTATGTTTTGGGAGTAAGTACTCGCTGTTTGCACACTCCGGTCCCCAATGCGCTTCTCGTTCCCTAGGTTGCACAGATCCTCAGGGCCTGGGCCTCCGGCTGATACTATGCAACGCCAGGTCTGTGATGAATAAAGCCCCCCTCATATACGATCTTATTCAGGAGGAGGCTGCTGACCTGGCAGGGATTACAGAGACCTGGTTGGGCTGGGAGGGGGGGTTCCCTCATTGAAATGTGCCCACCAGGCTTCTCCGCATTCCATCAGCCGAGGGCTCAGGGGAGGGGCGGGGGAGGGGCGGCTATTATAAAGGAAAGTCTCTGTCCAAGGGAGGTCACTGTTCCTCAGATAGCGGGCTATCTGGGAGGAGTTTGACCTTGTGACTCCTGAGGACGTGGACAGGATTCTGGGTAGGCTTAGCGCTGCCACATGTTTATTGGACCCATGTCCCTCCTGGTTGGTGCTGGCCTCCCAGGCGGTCACATGAGGCTGGCTCCAGGGGATTATTAACATTCCTTGAGTGAGGGTTTCTTCCCCTCTGCCCTAAAAGAGGCAGTGGTGAGGCTCTCCTCAAGAAGCCTTCCCTGGACCCAGCTGTATTAGCGAACTATCATCCAGTCTCCAACCTCTGCTTTGTAGTGAAGGTTGTTGAGAGTGTGGTGGCGCGACAACTTCCCCAGTACCTGGATGAAGCTGTCTATCTGGATCTGTACCAGTCGGGTTTCAGGTCGGGATACATCATGGAAACGGCATTGGTTTCATTGGTTGATGATCTGTGGAGGGCTTGGGACAGGGGTTGCTCCTTTGTCCTGGTCCTGTTAGATCTCTCAGTGGCTTTTTATACCATCGACCATGGTATTATGTTGCGCTGGTTGGAGGGGTTAGGAATGGGGGAACCATACTGCAGTGGTTCTCCTCCTTCCTCTCTGTACACAGTCTGTGTTGACAGGGGGACAGAAGTTGACCTCGAGGCACCTTGTTTGTGGGATGCCGCAAGGTTTGGTCCTCTCGCCTCTCCTCTTCAATATTTATGTGAAACCGCTGGGTGAGATCATCCGTGGTTTTGGGGTGAAGGTCCATCAGTACGCTGATGATACTCAGCTGTACATCTCCACCCCGACCACCCCAATGATGCCCTTGATGTGATGTTCCGATGCCTGGAGGCTGTGTGGATTTGGATGGGGAGAAACAAGCTCAGACTCAACTCCTCCAAGACCGAGTGGCTGTGGTTCCAGGCGTTCTGGTATAGCCAGCTGGTTCCATCATTGATTATTGGTAGTGATATCTTGTCCCCCTCAGAGAAGGTTCACAATTTGGGTGTTCTCCTGGATACACAGCTGTCTTTAGAAGATCACATAACGGCTGTGGCCAGGGGGGCTTTTTATCAGGTTCGCCTGATTTATCAGTTGCATCCCTTTCTGGACCGGGATGCCTTGTGCACGGTCACCCATGCCCTAGTTACTTCCCATCTGGACTACTGTAATGCTCTCTACTTGGGGCTCCCCTTGAAGAGCACTCGGAGGCTCCAACTGGTCCAGAATGCGGCCGCACGGGCAATTATGGGAGCGACACGTTGCACCCATGTAACATCTATTCTGCGTGAGCTGCACTGGCTCCTGGTGGTCTTCCGGGTGCGATTCAAGGTGTTGGTCACCATCTTTAAAGCGCTCCATGGCTTAGGACTCGGATACTTATGAGATTGCCTTCTGCCACCGATGGCCTCCAACTGGCCAATACGCTCCCACAGAGAGGGACTCCTCAGGGTGCCATCAGTCAAACAATGTCGGCTGGCAGCCCCCAAGGGGAGAGCCTTCTCTGTGCAGGCTCCTACCCTCTGGAATGAATTGCCCCCGGAGATACATATGATCCCCGACCTATGTACCTTTCGCTGTGCCCTCAAGACCTTACTGTTCCAACTGGCTGGGCTGCCTAATTAAATGAATTTTAAGGGGTGTTTAGTTTTTAAGTTTTAATATAGGGCCAAATTATTTAATAAGTTTTAAACTGTTTTTAAATTTTGTGATATATGTTGTTTTATTGTGGCTGTGCACCGCCCTGAGTCCCTCGGGAGAAGGGCAGTATAAAAATTTAATAAATAAAATAAATAAATAAATCTCTTTTGAGGTCATGGAATACATCTTTGACTTGGCGAGTTTTGCTCCTGCCAGGATCTCAATGGTGCAGTCAGTGGGGTGATGAGAGGGTATGATGTCACATACCTTCTCTTTGAACTCCTCCTCCAGATCTCTATACTCTTTGGGAATGGGCAGAGTCCGTGGTGGCTGCTTGGAGGTGGCCTTCAAATGCTCGGGTTCCCCCTCCCAAACACTCCATCACTTCAACTTTTCAGTAGTGTTAAGTTGTGGTTGAGTGAAGAGTCAGAGAACAAAGGGTGACTTCAGCTCTTTATTGCAACAATATACTGTAATTCCAGCAATCCCTGCCTGGCAGCTTGCCCTTTTATAGGAACTGCCAGGCAGTTCCACCAATCAATTTAAACTATTCTTCTGCCTTTGCAGTGGACCTGAGTGAAGCCTTCAATTCTTTGGCTTTACTCAGTGTTTACTCCCCACTCAGATAGGTCATTGACCAATTGGGAGCTAGCTAGCTAATGTATTCACACAAGTAGGTGGGGCAACCTGCACCCTCCAACCTGTGCAGTTTAGTTGGTGTATCGGTAGCTGTCAGGTCAGTTGGACCTGTTGCTATTCCCTGGCTATCCAATGGATCTTTCTGGATTACAGCCCTCAGCATGTTTGTTTCTTCTGGTGCTGGTTCGTCAATGACTCCTTGCTGGATTCCTGGTTCTCCAGATGCGTGTATCCATTGGTTATCTGGGTTTGTGTTAGTTGTAACCATGGGACATTTATTGTTCCTGAAGGGGGTGTTGTTTTTGTTTTGGATTGTTTCTGGTTGACGGTGTACCGATATACCTATTTGACCCCAAAGTTGTCGATGTGCCTTCTCCACATTCAACCATCCTCTAGCTCCTCTCTATATGAGCAGGGGCCTGTAATGTTTAATACCTTGGCAGGGACCCAAAAAGCACCCCCAGTGTAGTTATGGGCATACACCAAGTCTCCTACATTAAAAGAACAGTACTGACTGGTAGAGTCGATGGGTGCTTCTGATGTGTAATTAAGGTGTAGCCAATCTAATTTTGTTCTGAGTCTGTGGCGCATTAATAGTACAGATGTGGTGGCATTAGGGGTTACGTGTTGTATCAATAGGAATTTATCGATTCATGTTTGCCAGTCCCCTTGGCCCATTTGGGATAGTGCTCCTTTGGTTGATCACACCATTCTTTTTGCCTGTTCATTACTGGTGGGGTGAAATGGCACATTCCTGATCTGCTAAGAATAGCTCGAATTGGCTGTGGCTGTGAATTGCGGGCTGTTGCCAGAAACTAGAATGTCTTGTAGGCCATCCATAGCAAATAATTTTCTTAGCACTTTGATGACTGCCTCCACTGTTGTGGAGGTCATTAGGACAATTTCTAACTATTTTGAGTATGCGTCAACTATTACCAGAAATGTTTGCCCATGGAACAGCCCATAAAAATCTATGTACACCCTTGACCAGGGGGCCCTTGATGTCTCCCATTTGTGCTCTGGAGCAGAGGAGGGTGCTGGTCTGGACTCCTGGCACTGTGCATATGTAGGTACCCACTCAGTAATATCCTAGTCCATGCTTGGCCACCAAATGTAGTTTCTGGCCAATGCTTTCATCTGTACTATACCCAAATGACTTATATGTAGGACTTCTAATACTGGTCTCCTTAATTTAGGGGGCACTATTACCCAATCCCCCCACAATAGACAACCTATTGAGCTGAAAGCTCATGCTGCTGAGTGTAATATGGCTGAAAGTCTGCACCAGCCGGTCCCTTCGACCACCCACTTCAGACCCACTCAAGCACTCATGCCAATGTTCTATCCTTAACCGAGTGTGCAGCTATGTTGGTTGCTGTAATTGGTCTGGTTGATAGCTCCTCATTTAGGAGCACTGGTGGCATTGGATCTTACTTGAAGGCTACTAGTGGGACTGGCTGAGGGTATTGGCATTGCCCAAGAGCTTGCCAGGTTGGTGAAATAGATGGTAATCTTGGCAGCCAGGAAAATTGTCCATCTTGCCATTCGCGGTGACAATATGGTTGGTGTGGGATGGTCTCCAGCCAGTAGGCCGAGGAGCGGTTCATGGTCAGTCACTAGTTCAAAATGTCTACCATATAGGTATTTGTGAAACCACTTCACCCTGCAATTGCAGCCAGCACCTCTTTGTCGAGCTGGCTGTAGTTCCTTTTGGCTGCCACTAGGGTTCTTGAATAAAAGGTGATTGGCACTTCGGTCCTGTTTAGCATTCGGTGGCTGAGACTGCCCTGATGCCAAATGGGGAAGCATCACAAGTGAGGATTACTGGGAGGTTCTCGCAAAATTGCACCAAAACACTTTTGGACAATAAAAGTTTTTTAACCATTGCGAATACAGTCGCTTCCTTTTGGCTCCAGATCCATTTAGCTTTTCTATCCAGAAGTCAGTGCAGTGGTATGGCCACTGTTGCCTTCTGCGGTAGAGAAACACTGTAAAAGTTTAATAGTTCCAGGAATGTCTGTAGTCCGTTTGGTTCCTGGGGGTGGGCCCTTCTTGTATTGCTCTGACGTTATCATTTGTGGGGTGTAGTCTAGAGCCATTTATCAAGTAGCCTAAGAATTCAACTTAGGTTACAGCTATTTTACATTTTTCCCTTTTAACCTTAAGACCTACCTCCTGGAATCTACTAAGGACTACCTTTAGACGGTCAAAAAGTTCCTTGTTGTCATTGGCAGAAATTAAGACATTGTCAATATATGGTATTACCCCTGGAATGCCCTATAACAGGTGTTTCATGAGACTTTGGAATAGTCCCAATGCCACACTCACGCTGAATTGAAGTTTGTGGCATTTAAAGGCTCCCCAGTGGGTGGCTATTGTTTGAGCTTTCATGCTGGCATCGTCCATAGGTAGCTGTTGATAAATTTGTGGCAAATCTAATTTTGCAAATGTCTTTCCTTTTCTGAGGAAATGTAAAAGGTGCTTGTTCTGCCCCAGCTTCGGATTCCCAGAGAATATGACACACACCAAGCTTCGTAAACACTGTTTAATTCTAAACAAACCCCTTTCAAGAATGGACGTTTCCCATGCAAAAGGTCCTTATCAAAGTTATTAAGAACAAAGTCCGACAAAGATTGGCAATTAGCCCAGAAAACCAGATATGAGAAGGCACTCGCTCTCCAAGATGCTCTGTAGTAATGAGACGTTGTTTCTAGCAAGAAAGCACTAGGTGCGTGTGACTTAAATAGGTGAAGGGAGTGGCCAATTATCCTCAAGCCCTACTCTCAAGTTGACCTCCTCCACCTGAGTAGCCACTCTTGCCTTTTGGCAATCCTGCGTGCCCAAGCATTGAGGAGAGGCTTCTCCACTTTGAGCTCTCCACTGGAAAGAGCCTCTGGAGGTTCTGAAGGCCCTGGCTGAGTCTCTGCCTCTGGCATCACATCCTCTTTGGCCTCCTCGCTGTCCGATGCTAGTGCCAGCTGCGCCGACTGCTGGTGTAACACCACACCAGCCTCCTCATTGTCAGGATCAGCCACGATCCGCACAGGCTGCTGGCGGGCCACAACAGTGCTGCACAACAGGCATCAGATAGGCATTCTGCTATAATGCCTTGTTGATCATGCATTTGTAGTCTGCGCAGATGCGGACTGAGCTGTCTGGCTTAACTGGCCTGCTCAAATTTCATAGACTGGGATAGCTTCTTCATTCACATCCTCAGCTTTAGCACTCTCTGCAAACTCATTAAACATTGGGTGCAGCCTGAGTCTATGAGTGCTTTTATCTCTCTCTGAACACAATCTTCACTGGGATTGACAAGGGGCTGATGGTCCCATTTACCATTGGGATGTCATCCCTTTTGCCTTTGCTCTCATAGAGGATCGGCTGCTGTTTCTCCTTGGCCACAGTTCCCTCCCCTTCACTGCTAGGGAAGGAGATCTCTATGACCTGGTGCACCACATTCGACTTCTCTCGCCCCTTCTTCTGCGATTTCTTCTGTTTGGCAAGGGCAGAAGCCCTCACTACAGTTCAGGGTACCAGGGACTCAGCTGCCCTGTGATTCTGCTGGCCACACTGGAAGCACAAGCCAGCTTTACACCCTGGGGTTCCTGAGGAGGCAGCTGCTGGTGGAGGCATAGGTCTCCTTCCTAGCAGATGCTGCTCTTGGTTCCTCTTCAGCTTGGCTTTGGGTCCCCCATGTTTCTTCAGGGGGGCGGCAGTTTGACTGTAACCTTGGCTAGCAGCGCCATCCTCTGTGCTGGTTCAGCACAGGTAGAGAAACCTCTCCCTCAGCTGCTACAGCAATGGGCTGTACAGCAATGGGCAGTCAGTCAGGTATCTCCACTCCATGGGCTCATCCCAATCTGCTGCTGTCCTCATTCTCCACTTTGGTGCTCAGGTGAAAAAAGTGAGAGAGGAAATCGATGGGAACTTGGCCTCAGCTGTTTTCAGTGCTCTCCTCTGCTAGTGCTCTTTTGCCTGGTAGAGGTTCCCAGTTGCCATGGCTTCCTCCTGAACCACCTGTCACTCAGCCTTTTCCTCTCTGGGTTATTTATTTATTTATTTTAGTGAATTTATATTGCTGCCTATTCACCCATGGCGACTAAAGATGGTTTACAGAATATAAAACCTCATATAAAAACAATATAACTAATAAAAGAAGAGCTACTTAATAAATTAATATAATAAAATCATCCCCACCCCCTGCCATGGCAGATCACATGAGCCATTTAATGAGTTCCATCCCACTCTGGATTCCCCAGGCCTGCTGGCAGAACCAGGTCTTCAGAACCTTCCAGAAGAGTGCTAGAGTAGGGACCATTCTAATCCCTGGGGAGGGGGGATGATATTCCAGAGAGTGGGGGCCACCATGGAGAAGACCCTTCTTCTCGGTCCCACCAGATGTATCTCCTTAGGGGATGGGACCCACAACATTCCCTACCTTCCTGCTCTGATGGGTCAGGTAGATGTGACCTGCAAGAGACGGTCCCTCAGATAACCTGGTCCCAAGCTATGAAGGGCTTTAAAGGTGACAACCAGCACCTTGAATTGCATCCAGAAGCAAATTGGCAGCCAATGCAGCTCCCACAGGAGAGGTGATACATGTGCATACCAGGATCTGCACAAAACCATGTGGGCCGCTGCGTTTTGCATCAACTGGAGCTTCTGGATGCTCTTCAAGGGTAGCCCTAGGTAGAGCGCATTGCAATAGTCAAGGTGAGAAGTGACTAGGGCATGAGTGACTGTGAGTGGGGATTGTTGGTATAGGAAAGGGCATAAGTAGTGCACAACCTGCAGTTGCTCAAAGGCCCTCCTGGCCACAACCATCACCTGCTCTTTGAGCAGGAGTCATGAGTCCAGGAGAACCCGCAGATTACTCACACGGTCTGTTTGGGGTAGTGTCACCCCATCCAAGACCAGCTGTGGCAATTCTCCTTGAGCCGAGGAGCGGGCTGCCATTACCTGGGTTCCAAAATCAGCTTGGGCCATCCCAGGACTACCTTCATCGAGCCCATTCTCGGCTTCGCTGCAGGATCCCCCTTGTTCTCCATCTCAGTGCTCTTCCCTGAGTTTTTGCAATCCTTCCGAAGGTGACCAGGTAGGCTGCCAGGGTTCAGGACCCTGAAGAGGTAACTTGATAGTTAAAGTTTAAAGAAGGAGAATTGGTTTAGTGTCAAGATTCCAACTGACAACCCCGACCAAGCCAGCAAGTTGAGACAATCAGAACTCTTTAAGCATAACTTTATTGAGTACATCATTTCAACACATATGAAGCAAAAACCAACTCTAGCTATTTCCTGTGGTTTTTGCCTAATTAAAGAACAAATTCTTTCTTCCCCTCCTTTGTCAAGGTCACATTGCCCAATTAGGTGTTCTGGTGTCTCTATGGCAACTCCTTCATGTCCTTGCCAAACATCTGTTGAGATGACCTTGGCTTCCATTGGATGATTTCATCTGGGCTAGCATTTCAAACCTTTCCCTCCCCCCCCCCCACAGTCTGTGGCAAGCTAAGAAATGAAAAGATGGCTGCGACAGCATAGGCACGTTTCAAAGTTGATACCCTGCACACTATAAATGCTGAGAACCAGTTCATACAAGTATCAGAGCAGGGCTTCTCTGAACCATCAAGTTATTATTATTATTTCCCCAAATTTAAATGAGACCAATGCATAGTTTTGATGTCTCTATATTTTAAGTTTTGAATACATGTTTATAATGCTTCATTTTGAAGGCTGCCTTGAGAAGAGAAAGATCTATGCATTACTGTTGTAATGTCCAGATATAAATTAAATATAAGCTATTCCTTGCTATTCCTTGAGATTCCTGTTTAAGAAGCAATCCCAAGTCATGTACAGTTAATTTTTTATGAAAATTTCCAAAAATGAGAAAACAGTTTATATGAAGAAAAGCTTCCCTTTATATAATGTATAGCTGAAATGAGGAAAGATTTGATGTGAATCTTCTTTTTGATAACATTTGGAAATGAATTCCAAAATTTGGAAGTAATTACTGTAATTTAACTAGCACATTTCATCACAGTATGAATAAGTTATTTGACAGCAGTCCTGGTCCTGGTTATGGGCAATTTTGAGTTCTTCCTCTTCTTATTCAGATTTGGGCTGGACATCTGCATGACCTCTGTATTGGGCAGATGTCCTTTCAATATGAGTTTTTTTACTGGCTATTTAGCACTTTATAAAAACAATTTCCAGCATCAAGTCTGGAAACTTTAAACAGAATATGCGCCATCAATTCTAAATTAGACCATATGATACTAAGCAGGCCAACAGCTTTTTTGTGTGCATAGGGCAAACACACTGGGAAGCTACAAATATTCAAAATGGATGCTTGTCAAAAGGAGGAGCAAAGTGGAAGACTTACGCTGTACAAAACTGTGTGCAGCATCCCCAATATTCCAGAATTTATAAGAATCAGCTCCATTGTATGTTTCATTCTACTCTCACATCTCACTGCTGGCTCATACTTAGATGGTTGTCCACTAGGACTCCAAGATCCCTCTCACAGTTACTACTGTATCTTCATCAGTGATTTAGATGAGGGGATAGATGAGGAACTCATCAAATTTGCAGATGATACCAAGGAATAGCCAACACTTCAGAAGATAGGCTTAAGATATAGAAGGATCTTGACAGACTCGAACATTGGGGACTATCTAACAAAATGAAATTCAATAGTGAAAAAGTAAGGTCCTACATTTAGGTAGGAAAAACAAAATGCACAGATATAGAATAGGGTTACCTGGCTCAATAGTAGGAAGTGCAAGAGGGATCTAGGACTCCTAGAACACAATCACTTACATATGAGCCAGCACTGTGTTGCAGCTAGCAAGAATACCAATGAAATCCTAGGCTGCATTAACAGAGATATAAAATCAAGATCATGTGAAGTGTTAATACCTCTTTATAATGCCTTGGAAGACCATGCTTCAGGGGTGAAATGCTCCTGGTTTGGACTGGATCAGGCGATCTGGTAGCAATTGTGGCAGGTGGTTTGGAGAACCAGTAGGGATGGCAGCGCAAGGCTCCACCCACCCACCCGGATGTTGTTACTTCCTGGTTTTAACCAGGTTGTTGTGTTCACGGAGCTGCCAAAGGAGTATAGAGCATGCTGACAAAATGCAACCTGATTGGTTTATTGCCGCATCCCTTCAGGTGGGAAAATTAAGGCTTCCTATTGGTTATTGTTTTTGACAACTCAGTATCTAAGTAGGTTTTCTATTCAGGAGTTGCTTTTGTTGTCAATAAATGGTTCGTGTTACAAGCCTTCTCCTCATTCATACAGACCCTCTTTGAGTTTATAATACAGGAAGTAATGTGTTTTTTACCCTCTGCACATGCACAGGTTTTGCGCATGCACAGAGGGTTTGCTTTTGCATGTGACGTGCATGTGCATGCACTTCCGAACCGGTAAGGAAGGTAAGTAGATTTCACCCCTGCCATGCTTGGAATATTGCATCCAGTTTTGGTCACCATGTATAAAAACATGTTGAGGCTCTAGAAAGAGTGCAGAGAAGAGCAAGAAAGATGATTAGGAACCTGGAGGTTAAAACATATTTAGAGTAGTTGCAGGAATTGGGTATGTTTACTTTAATGAAAAGGCGGACTGAGGTGATATGATAGTAGTGTTCCAATAACTAAAGGTCTGTCACAAAGAAGGAAGGTGAAGCTATTTTCCAAAGCATCTACGAGATACTTCTTTAAATACAAAAGTCCTTATCTTCTTATCATATTGCCCACCATAATGCACCATAATGGTAGCTGTGAAATGACTGTCTTCTCTACCATGAGCATGAGCTAACTACTGTATCAGTTATCAGAACTTTCTGGTAATTTCCAGGAAATTTTATTTCTGATCATTTGCACTAATCATTTACATAATTGCAGCCATTGTTTTTCAAAAATGCAAAGATGTTATGGAAAAGTGGAACAGAAAATGAATAAGATATAGAAATCATGGCTTTGTTAAATGCCTACTCCAATCTAAACATTTATTAACAGTATCTGCTTCTTAATTAAGCATTCTTGGTACTGTGGATTTAACATTCTTTTATCATGTATTTATCTCAGTACAATTTCTTCTGCGATGAGAATCTTGCAAGATCAGTCAGGTTACGTCCTGGTGTTACTTTTTAAACTGTTCTCCGGAAGGGTATTTTAATACCAGCTCTTGTTTCACCTCTAAGATTCTCATCCGTTACGAGTTAAGTCCACTTCCTTTAAGGCATCACATCATCTCAGAAAGTAAAGGAACATTCTTTGTGCAGGTTTCAGAGCAGGAAGTTTAATGTCGACCCTCAGAACCATAGCAGGAAATAGACACAGCCAACCCACATTAAGTTACAGGGACATTTTAGATTTGGTAGAAGTCTGTTGTTTAGAGACAGTGCTTCAATGCTTGAAGTTAAACATTTGGAAACCTGACTTCTTCCTTACTGATTTTCTTACTTATTTCCTTACTGACCACTCTGTGATTGTTCCCAGATGTGTGATCTGGTTATACTGTACTTACAAGTTATACAAGAAACTCATATAGAGTTCACAGTGAAATATATTTCCAAGATTGCTTGATTAAACCCAGCAGTGGTTGTTCTCCAATCTGTTCAACATTCCTTTTGTTCCAATCAGCTAGAAACAGAATTCAATACAGATAAGCCTCAATTTATGACCACTGGTTTAATGACCTTTTTTTTTTTGCCATAGTTGTCAAACAAATCGATGCAGTTGCTAAGTGAGTCGCACAAATTTTGATCATGTATCTCTGTGGATGTTGTGATGGTCATAACTGTGAGGACTGGTTGTAATTCGCTTTTTATGTGCCATTATAACTTCATACAGTTGCTAAACAAATGGTTGTAAACTGAGGACTACCTGTAATGATTTCATGTACTGTATTTTCCTGCGTATAAGACTACTTTCTAACACACAAAAATCTTCTCAAAAGTCGGGGGTTGTCTTATACGCCGGGTCTCATTCTCCTGTAACCAGGCAGACCAGCCCATAAGGCTCTGACAAGCCTTAAATGGCTCTGAGGAGGGTCGTCTTATACGCCCAGTCTCCTATACGCCGGAAAATACAGTAATAGAATATTGCCGTGCTATTTTGCAATGTCCATCCAATGATCAAGATCTATCTAAAAGATTTTCAGAATTTCAGCTTGGAGAGCTGCAATGTTAATTAGTAGCTATCTACTTATAGCTGTGATGCCTTTTATTTCTTTCTATTAGATGAATAGTTTCTGATTAATTAGCAAATAATAGTTTTGGAAAGACAATTTTATCTCTTTTATTTTTAAAACTGCCCAAAACATAGTGACTGAAAGTATATGTTATGTTAAGAATGTATATCACCGTGATGGCAAACCTATGGCAGAGATGGCATGCAGAGCCCTCTCTGCTGGCATGTGTGCCGCTGCCCCAGGACAGATCTCTGTGGCGTTTCTTTCATGAGTTTCTGTTTTCTTGCAAAAGATGAAACAGAAGCTCATGAAAGAAAAAGATCTTACCTCTTGCCACACTGCCAATGTTGGGATCCGCGTCCTCCTGCCGGCCAGCTGGTCTTTGGGTCTCTGCTACGCATGTGTGCATGTGCGCATGTCCACACATGCACATGTGCATGTCCATGCATGCAAACACGCATGTCTGTGCCTGTCCACACACACGCATGTTTGCGCGCACTTGCACTTTCAGTTTAGGCACTAAGTGTCTAAAAGTTTCGCTATCACTGGTGTATCAAAACAGATATAGCTGAAGGTCTGACCTGCCTTATACTGCTTGGAGGATCTTGAATAAATTGAGAGTTGGAGTGCCAATAAGCTCAATTGAAGGCTCTTAACAGATAATGACACGCTGTGTGAAAGACACAGAGCCTGGTCCATCTGCTGTTATGTTAGCTATTGCCAGATACCAAGATATAGAAATTCTTCATTAAATGCCTGTTCCAGTGCAAACATTCATTAACAGTATCTGCTTCTTAATTAAGCATCCTTAATGCTGTGGATTTAACCTTTTACTAATAATGTAGTGATGTACATTATCTGTACTGATGACTTATTTTTGGCCAAGAATGTGGCTTTGTTCTGGCAGTTTAAAGTATGAACTAGACATGGAAGAAGAAGAAGAACCAGATACTTATCAGTTTCTCAAACTCTGAATCAGGGAGTAAATTCTATGTCACAAACAGATTGGGAAAAGGTTAAATCATGAATTTAATACAACATGCCATTTTAACCATTTGGCTTGCAACAACAATATTTAGAAGACTAAAACATATAAAACAGCTTTTCTATTGTGAATATATTATAGGTTAAAATACATAATACAGACTGAATATACATACAAAACACAAGCTGAAATAGAGAGAAAGTATTTGCTGTTTTTCCAAGAACCATAGGCTGAATTATTATGATCTCAAATAATGTTTGCACATACTCAATTTTCTAAAGGAGAAGATTCAGTTTCAGAATGATGCCAATGGGGAATTTCCTTCTAGTGTAAATATAAAGTGTTTCTATCTAGATATCCTGGAACTAATGTACAGTGGCTGCTGTGTTGCATTATAGGTCCAAATATTCAAAAATATTTAACATATACTTTTATCTATTTAGCCTACATTAATTTTTTTAAAAGCAAACAAAGTTAGGTTACTGATATTTTAAAGAAATGCTAAGCTCTAAATATTTAATTTTAAGTACATAATTAAAAATGTGCTTTCATTTTCATTTGGAAAATGAAAGCCATATAAATAGTAAAAAAAACCCATGAAAGTTATACAAAATAAATTAAAATATAGCTACAAACAAATTAAATACCAGGAAAGTTTTTCCAGTAAAAATATTTGTACCTAGTGCCAAAATTGTAACAAAGCTCCTTAAAGAGAGAATTTCTGATGTTGGAAGCCACAATAAATTAGGGCCAACCTCCATTTATAAGCCACCTTACTTTAGAAGATCAGAAAGATCCATATAGATACAGAAACTGTTAACATTTCAAATACCCTACACAGAAGTTCAGCAACTATTACCTCTAGCCAGGAAGGCTAACTCTGGATGTTGTGTACTCTGCTCCATGGGGAGATGTTACCAGCTTGGGATGTTACCAGCAAAGGCAGGTTTTGCATTCATAAGTAAAAAAAACCAAACAAACCTTTGTTCTTGAAAAAAGACCTGATCAAAAGGTGAGATATATTGTATTTATCACTTAATTTTGAGTATGTATTTTTGTATCTGTTGAGATGAACTTGAGGGTGTAATCAATGGCGTAAGAAAGAGCAAATAGGGAGGAACAACATAATATAAAATCACGTGGTTAGCATGTATGAAAAGTTAAAAAGGTTAGAGAATTTATACCACAAGGATTTGAATATCATGGTGATTATTGATTCTGCATGGAATGATTATAAAACAAGATGGCAAATTTATGGTTTAAAAGCAATTTTGGTCTGAAATCTTTAAAGGGAAATTCTTGCTTAGTATAGGCAAATAGTTGCCTATTTTTTATTTCTGAAATGGCTGCAAGCGATTCTGTTGTAGATCTTAAGTTACCTGTGACCAAAGCTTAATGCCTGTGCAGCAATAAGGGCTTAAATCCTATTCCTGTGTTACAAATGCTGAAGTCACTGCATTGACATCCTTTTGACTAGGGATGGTCTTGCTTTCAGTTTGAATCTCTGCAGCAAAGAAACTTTAACAACCACACTCGTTTTGGCTTCCAACTGCATCTGGATCCCTATAGCTAAGAGCCTACCGATAGGTCTTTTTGAGCCTTCTTTATACAATATTGCCCTAAATTCATGGCATCTATTTGCTTAGGAATTATTTACCCTCTACTTTTTAAAAAAATGAAGCTGTTCTTTTTCATTAAGGAAGATTTGAAAGGACGTTACTAGCTAATAAGCTATGGCATGCAATAGCTGTGGTTTGTAAATGGAGCCAGGCTGCACATTATATGGAAAGACCACAGGCAGCTGGGTAAAGCAGGATATGAGTAAAAGGGAGAAGGGGAAAGCAGCCTAGGAAATGGACCGCAGGTGGGGCTGTCAAGTGGCAGGGTAGTGAGCCTAGCCTTGTTTTTCTTGTATATGGCTCCTCCTGCTTCTGTCCTTTCCTCCTCTTTCTTAGGAGGAATGGCCTGAGTCATCTTGTTGCTGAAACCCAACACTACCTATGATGGCTCACAACAGCTGGAGAAACAGCAAAGTGCAAAACTCTCTCCAAGGCTGACTGCCTAGAGAAGGCAAGACACATACCACCAACTCCCCTCCCCCATAGAGTTTACTTTGTCATGTCTAAAGGAGGGAGAATTTCCTCTGCTACTGGAGGCCCCGTCTCTCTTACAAACTGCCCTAGATAGGTCAGGTTCATAAATTTAGCATCAATACAACATAATATTCACAAATATACAGTTGTTTATGTCTTTAAAGAGTTTTATGACCTTTATTGACTTCATACAGAGACCATTTTCTTATGTGATAGATCACTGTTACTCTCATTTCTTAAATTGTGTGATAAAAAGCCTTTTTCTTTATACATAATACCTTTTGCTTGATTTTCTTTTGCACAAACAAAAGGCAGTTACCTGCTTCCTGTCCATTGTACATATTTTGCATGAGAATTGGAGATGGCATAAAGTTAGGCTAAAAGTTTGAACTGCAGTATGAATAAATTTCTTCTGACATGAATTTATCTAAAACTTGATTCTCTCTGTCTCATTTCTATATTGGTATCTATAGGACTAGTTCAAATGGATGCATTGAATACTTGTAAGCACTTTATAAATGCTTATTATTTTTATAGTATTTTATTCAGAGATTAGGACCAACCCATCTTATGTTTTTCCCCCTTATAGCCATATATCTTTCACTGGATTTCATTTGCAGATTAGGGATAGCATTCTATGTATCAGTAAATTACTTTGAGCTGAGAGTAGAATAAAATTGCCTTTCAGGTTTTGTAAACCCAAAGACTTCAAGAAAAATTTGGAGACATTTCTAAAATAATATGTTTGCAATTTCTATAGAAGAAATGTTTTTTAAAAAAATCTTTGCTGCCATTCATAGCAATAGCAAATCTATAATTTATAGAACTCCAGCAGCATTTTTTGTAAGAATAGTCCTGTGGGAACAGTGGGAGTACCAGTGTAGTGCTACCCCTGTAAGAGCCACTGGAGTCCAAGTTTACCTGGCCTTCTTGGCATGGCCACCGGTCCACCCTGGTCCCTTGCTCAGGCATCTCTACTAGCCTGTAGGGGAATGGAATAGAGGAGTGGTGGTCAGTATCCTCTCAGCAGGCAGGTCACGTGATGCTGTTCATGTGGCTGGTTGGCCATTCTTCCTCTCTTTCTCCTCCTCTCCTTCCCCCCCTGCTGGGCTCTCCTTCCATCACCTCTGTTCCTTTGTGGATTCCTCTTCTTGCCACACAGAAGCCTCTCCTATCTCCTTCTCTCCCTCAGGCTTGCCCCATAGACGCCTCTCCTATCTTATCACCTTCTCTCCCTCAGGTTTACCTCACAAAAGCCTCTCCTATCCTCATTATTGCTTTCACACCTGCTAATGGAGCCTTTCATTAGCCTTTCAGGAGCCTGGGGGAGCAGTGGACTAAAGCTCTGTTAAATAGCACTTAGCTGCCAGCTGCCTGCAATTATTGCAAGTTCGAATCTCACCAGGCTCAAGGTTGACTCAGCCTTCCATCCTTCAGAGGTAGGTAAAATGAGGACCCGGATTGTGGGGGCAATAAACTGACTTTATAAAAAAAGAACACCACTCAGCGGGGGCTAAAAGCCCTACTAAGCAGGTATATACAAAAGTATGAAGGCTATTGCTTAACACATTGTAATCTGCCCTGAGTCTCCGGAGAAGGGCGGCATATAAATTGAACCAATAAATAAATAATGGTTTATGGTTTATTATATTTATATACTGCCCTTCTTCTGAAGGACTCAGGCTGGTGAACAGCCAGCAAATAAAATACAAAAAATACAAAATTTAAAACTTAAAAACTTAAAATTTAAAATTTAATTTAATCCAATTAAATTAATTTAGCCCATAGTTAAAACCCCTATATTAAAACTCATAATTTTAATAATTTAAGTTAAAAACAATTTAAAAGAGTAGATCAGCTCAGTGTTGTAAGTCCTCAGACTTACAACACAACAGCAGGAAAGCTCTTGATTGGCTAAGGCACGCAGCTTTCACAGTGGTAGAATAAAACCCTCCGATTGACTGACCACGTCTGATAGCTGCAATATAAATAGCTGTCAGAAGAATGAACTGTTCTGTTGCCATTCTAAGTTGTTCTGTTCCTGTTGCCTGTGTTAAGCCAATAAAGGCTTGTTAGCTTCAGAACCCGTCTCGCCTCACTTATTGTTATTAAGCAGCTGTCAGACGGCTTCGTTTTGTCTTTGTGAGACACACATTGGTTGCCTGGTTGTTAACTGTTGTTGAAATAAAGAATTGTTTAGCCAAGCCTCCATGTCCATGCCTTTGTTCTACGTATAGAGCATTGGCCACGAAGGTGGGATACCGAGGCGATGACTGTTAAAATCGTAACAGAGCTGTGGTAACCCAAGCGAAGCGGTACCTCAGTCACAGCGAACACTGACCATATCAATGTTCTTGCCAGCGTTCTCCCTGTTCGTGCCAGCGTCTGAAACATGGGATACTTATATGGAATGTTTAGAGTGTTTCCTGCAGGCGAATGCCCTGACCGATCTGTCCAGCGCTTGAAAAAGGGGCTATTTCCTCAGCTCCTGTGGGAGCGAGATTTTTGGTACTGCTAGGGCTCTAGCTGCCCCACAGCAAGTTTTCAACGTTCCATTGGAGACGCTGTTAGAAAGGTTAAAGAACCATTTCTCCCCAACACCGTCACGCATCGCACATCGGCATGCATTGTGGCAACGCTCTCAAACTGAGGGGGAATCTATGAATGACTATATAGCTTCCCTGTGGTCAGCGGCACTCCACTGTGAATTCCGCGACCTGGACAAAATGCTGATGGACCAGTTGGTTTGCGGACTCAAAGATTTGAAGCTACAATGACGCTTGTTGGCCCAGTCTGAATTGACCCTCCAGGTAGCCCTGGATGAAGCCAGGGCCACTGAAATATCAGGCCGCTTGGACGTTGAAATTCAACGATTCCAGATGTCCTCCGCAGCCACTGCTAAACCTCTGTCCACCCATTACGAGGAGTCGGATCAGGTCGAGTCCTCCAATGACAAGAGGGAGGTGAGCCACCTCAGGGCGACCCGAAGGAAGCAGGGAGCGCCTAACAAGTTTCCAAAGTTTGCGCAGGACAGTTGTTTGGGCTGTGGCAGCAACCGACTGCAGATTCAAGACCATGGTTTGCTGCCATTGTGGCAAGAGGGGTCACTTGTTGCGGGTCTGCAGAGCACCCACCCCTGTGTCTGAGGCTTCTGCTGCACCTATGATGGATTGTCACTGTGGCTGGAAAGTGGCTGTCTGCCACGATGAGTGTTTCGCTGTGACCCGCTATGAGGAACCGCTGGAAGTCATTTCCCTCTGCCAACAAGCTTTTCCTCACAGTTATTCTAGAGGGAGCTGCCTGCCAAATGGAGGTTGACACCGGCTCCTCCAAATTCCTCATAGCGTGGTCTACCCTCACCAAGCTATTGCCAGGGTGTCTCGCCGCCGGCTCAAGCCTTGCCCCATTGTTTTAAAAGACTATCAAGGGAAAACCATCTCAACCTTGGAGTATGACACCTTCCAGGTGTCTTACCAGTCCTTCTCCGGCAAACTGCTGTTGATCGTGGTGAAGGACAATCTGCCCAGTCTGCTAGGGCTGGACTGGTTTGCTGCCCTAAAGCTGAACATCTCTGGTGTGCACACGGTGTCCCTGATGTTTCTTCCACCCTAGCGAGTTTGCAGATGCTTTTTCTGACCATCTTGGTAAATATACGGGACGGCCCATATTGTTTAATTTGGACCCTCAGGTGATACCAGTTAGCCTCAAGCCACTAAGGGTGCTGCTAGCCTTGCGCCCATGGGTGGATAAGCAGCTGGATAAGCTCATCACCCATGGCATCCTTGTCCTGTAGACCACTCTAGCTGGGAGACCCCTATAGTCATCCCTCTGAAACAAGATGGGTCCATCAGAATTTGTGCTGATTATAAGTGTTCTATTAATAAGGCGCTGCAGGCCAACCCTTACCCAGTGCTGGTGGTGCAGCACCTGCTGCATTCTCTGGGTCACGGCCGGGTGTTTGCCAAGTTGGACTTGGCCCAAGCTTATCAACAGCTCCTTGTCAATGAGCCAATAGCCATGGCCCAAAACATTGTTACCCACAGGGGTCCCTTTAAATGCACCCGGCTCCAGTCCGGGATTAATGTTGCCCCAGGAATCTTCCAAAGCATCATGGAACGATTGCTTCAGGGGATTCCCGGGGTGATTCCCTACTTCGGCAACATTTTGGTCTCCGCTGAGGACCATCCAACCTCCTCGCTAAGTTACGGGCTGTCCTGGTACATTTGTGTGGAGCCGGCCTCCGCCTTAAGAAGTCAAAATGTGTTATAGCGGTGCCCCTGGTGGAGTTCCTTGGGTTCCTGATTGATGCTCAGGGGATCCACCCCACCCCTTCTAAGATTGCTGCCATTAAGCATGCCCCCACGCCCTCTTGCAAGGCTGAGCTGCAGACTTTCCTTGGCCTCCTCAATTTTTATGCCGTATTCCTGCCCCACAAAGCTTCCCTTGCCGAACTCCTGCACCGGCTCCTTGATTCTAAGTCCCCCTGGGTGTGGAGTCACGTCATTGCCGCGTCATTCCAGGCTGTCAGGGACATATTGACGTCACAGGCTGTCCTCGTCCAATATGACGCTAGCCTTCCCTTGTCCTTGACTTGTGACGCCTCGCCATATGGCATAGATGCAGTTTTGAGTCATGTTTTTCCCAATGGCACAGAAGCCCTGATTGCCTTTTATTCTAGGACCCTGTCTGCCCCAGAGCGGAATTATAGTCAGTTGGATCGCAAGGCCTTAGAGGCCGTTGCTGGGGTCAAGCGATTTCACGATTACCTCTATGGGCAGTCCTTTACACTTGTCACTGACCATAAACCCCTGTTAGGACTGTTAGCAGGGGACAGACAAACACCCATTATGCTATCACACATGTCCCGCTGGGCTGAATTTTTGGCCGCTTACTCCTATCTCCTGGTCTACCGGCCTGGTTATTGGGCATGCCAATGCCCTTAGCCGCTGCCCCTTGCCGGCCCCTGCCTCCAATCCAGCTCCCACGTCTTCTGTCCTCCTCATTGAGGGTTTTGACTTCCTGCTTTCTGCTTCTGACATTAGGGCCAGGTCTGAATCAGACCCAGCTATCTCCCAGGTCCTAGATTGGGTCCGCAGGGGGCGGCCCAAGGGCCCAGTGCAGGCTGAACTCATTCCCTACCTCTGTAGGCAGTATGAGCTCTCCATCCTGAAGGGTTGCCTCCTTTGGGGAAATAGGGTCATCATTCCTATGAGTTTAAGGTGCCCTGTCCTGGCCCACCTTCACAACTCCCATCTGAGCATTGTTTGCATGAAGGGTCTGGTCCGGCATGGACAGTGAGATCGAAGAGTGGGTGGCTTTTTGCCCCCATGCCAACAGTCCAGGCCGGCTCTGCCGGCAGCCCCTACCAGGGAATGGGAAACTCCCTGAGCCCCTTGGGTGCGAATCCATATGGATTTCGCCAGCCTGTTCCAAGGCCACATGTTCCTGGTCATTGTAGATGCCTACTCTAAATGAGTGGAGTTAGCCCTCATGCATTCCACTATGGCTGAAGCGGTCACCCAGCTCCTAGCGGGGTTGTTCGCTACACACGGGTTGCCATAGTCACTGACAATGGGCCCCAATTTACGTCGGCACCCTTCCAGCAGTTTGTGACCAAACTGGGCATTTGCCACACCACCACAGCCCCATTCCATCTTGCCGCTAATGGTCAGGCAGAGAGGACTGTTAAATCTGCCAAGGGGGCTTTAAGCTGCTTGGGCCCTTCAAATTGGCACCAAAAAATCACCCAATACCTCCTAGCTCAGCATACAACCCCCTCTCCGGTTGCTAAGGCCAGTCCAGGAGAAATGCTCATGGGCCGGCGGCTCTGGACAGTGTTGGACCGACTAAACCCTGCATATGCACCGGATGTCCCAAAAGGGAACAATTCCTACTGCTGGACCTTCGGTATTGGGGATCCAGTATACGCCCAAAACTTCGGGACTAGTGTCGAGTGGGTACCAGGATGAATTTGCCCACTAACCAGACCCTACTCTTATAGGGTCCAGCTCGACGATGGACGCGTATGGCGGCGGCATGTGAATCAACTACAGAAGAGGGCCATTCCCACGGCAGGCCTCCCCTGTGAGCAGGCAGTACCAGATGACAATTATAAACTGACACACACACCCACTGACTCTCCGACTCACATTCTGCCTACAGTTTCCCTGCAACCTGACCCATTCTCATTGGCAAACTCACCTGTTGGACTCACTTCTCCCACATTGGCGGTTGTTCTGCCCACTTCACAACTTTGGCCCACCAGCATTGAAGAGGATAGCATTCCGCCTCCGTCTCCGCCAGAGGTTGGCCCCGAACTAAGAAGGTCTGGGTGGACTTAACGTCAGCCGGCGTACTTGGAGGACTACACATGCGCCATCCGGGTGGGGAGGGGTGTTAAGTCCTCACAGATACAACGCCGTGGGAGTCTGCCTTGTTGCTGCCCCTCTTCGATTGGCTAAGATGCAGGCTGCCATCAAGTGGGATAAGCGCAGCTCCCTGATTGGATTGTTCTGTCTGACAGCTTGCTATTTAAGTAGCTGTCAGATGGCTTTTTTTTGTCTTTGTGAGGCACACGTTGGTTGCCTGATTGTTAACTGTTGTTGTTGAAATAAAGAGTTGTTTAGCCAAGCCTCTGTGTCCATGCCTTTGTTCTACGTATAGAGCAACCTGGCTCCAGATCCTCTCTATGTATCTGCGGAGGGCGAGAACACCCTTTCCCACTCCCTTGGAGGCCCTCCAAAGGCCTGAAAGGGCCTGAAAGGGCCCATTTCCCAACTCCCGGTAGGACAGGACACCGTTTTTTGGTGTCCCCAGCCTCCAGAGACTCCTAGAGGACAGCAAAAAAGTTACTATCTATCCCACCGGGAGTTGGGAAATGCGCTCTTTCAGGCCTCCGAGGGAGTGGGAAGGGCTGTTTCGTGCTTCCCAGATGCATAGAGAGGAACTGAAGCCAGGTAAGGAAGAAAAATGGGCCTACCTGGCCATCGCATGCCTGGAGCCGGGGGTGGGTGGAGGGGGGATTGTGCGCGCATGCGCAGGGCAGGGCGCATAAAATTATGGGTATGGGCATGCACGTGTGTGAACCTCCCCCTCCCCCCCTCTCCTGGCACACAATGGCAAAAAGGTTCGCTATCACTGCCCTACAGAGCAACACCTGCTTCCTTTTCCCAGGCCTTTCTCCATTTTCCTCTTAAGCCTCTTTTTCTATCCTCTCAGGCCTCCTTCTCCATTTCCCCCTTAAGCCTCTTTTTCTATCCTATCAGGCCTCCTTTTCCCTAGGCATCCCTTCCTATCCTTATCTCTCAGCTTTCCCCACAGAAAAAACCCTCCTTCCTCCTCTCACACTCCCCCATCTCTCATCCTTCCCCCGCTTTTTTCTTCCCTTCCCCCCCCCCCCACTCCTGCTATACCAGGAACGACTGATGCTTTAAAACAAAGGACAATGAGAAATGCCAAACGCACACAAATACAATCTATTGCAGGGGTATCAAACTCAATTTCACTGAGGGCCGCATCAGGATTGTGTTGACCTTGGGGGGCTGGGGTGGGCATGGCCAGGGTGGGTGTGGCCAGTTGAACATCAGTTGTGTTGGGGGCGCCTGTGGTGACCCAAGTGCTCTGCCAGCAAAAATGAGCTCCCAAACTCCATTTTCAGCTGTGATGGCCTCCTGCAACCTTTTGAAAGTGAAAATGGAGCTCCCAAGCTCCGTTTTCACTGGCAGAGGCACCATGTGTCAGTCTTTCACTGTTTCCAGGGTGGCCCCGAGGGCCAGATCTAAGCACCCCATGGACTGTATCTGGCCCCCGGGCTTGAGTTTGACACCCTGACTATTGGCTGTGTTGATAGATTCAGTTAAAATACACAGAAAAACCCCTCCTTCTTCCTCCTCCATAGGCTATGATAAAAGCCTAACAGATTGTACCACTTTGGCTTATAGGTAGAGGTTCCTTAGGGTTTATTTTCTTTGGTTCATCTTATAAATAAAAAATTAGTACAGCAAAGAGAGCGTTGTAGTAGAATACTATGCTTACTGTCTATTGGCAAAAAGGTTTTTAGATGATGAAAAATTAAAATTTGTCTTCCTTTTTATAGACTGAAATGCTACTGCCATTTTTCTGCATGTACATTGGAAGTTTAAAACTCCAAGAAGAAAGCTTTTTAAGAGTTACATGTAACTGAATGCATCCAATGCTATCACATAAGTAAGTTTGCTAATGGTGTGGAATGAAGTCCAGTCCAAAATTCAACTTTTTCTCTTTTTTCTCATTAGTCTTCCCTCCATTGTTTTGTGACCCTGCATAGAATTGATCTAGGAGCAGAATGCAAAGATGGCAGCCGTGCCCTACATCCCAGGTCCGGACTGCCTACGCCCTTTTACCCGTGAGTCCCTTAAGGAAATAGAGAAACGGATTGCAGAGCGGGAAGCTGAGAAATTGAAGAACCCACATGAGGAGGTTGTTGATGAAGAAAACCAGCCAAAGCCCCGCAGTGACTTGGAACAAGGAAAAGCCCTCCCACTCATTTATGGGGACCCTCCTCCAGAACTCATTGGAGTTCCTATGGAAGACTTGGATACATTTTACAGTGATCAGAAAGTAAGTAGGAAATGTTAAAGGGAAAAGTAGAATTCAATAATAATAATAATAGCAGAAAGCGGCTTTACTTGGAACAGCTTCCATTCTGCGACAATATCTGTAATATCCACATCTGCCCATCCCAGGTCCTTGGTAAGGACTCGATGAGTAGACAAAAATGCCAAACCCAGCGTGAACATCTGACTGACTGTGTGATAATCAACACTACTACTACTACTACTACTACTACTACTACTACTACTACTACTGATAATAATGATAATAATAATATGAAGTTGTATAATGCAAGTTTTTCCCTGACAGCCTCCCAAGTAGATTAGATTGGAAACACGAACAGTATTAAAGTATAGAATATAAAGTAAGGAATTAATTCTATTGTATTGTAAAACTGCATTAATAGAATCTTGTAAGTCTGAATATACATATTTCCCCCTGTAGATTTTTCTTTTTTCTGCCCATTATTCAGTTGTGGACTCTTCCTGCCTTTTATCTGATTGTTTCTGAGGCAGCATCTCTTTTCCTCATTTCTCTGAGTTATTCATTATATCCCCAGACCTGCACTCTCCATATATATTGGTTTACAGCTGTCATCATCTCAAAACATTAAATCATACACATTTGGAAAGCAGCAGCTTGGGGAGGGCTGTAGTATGGTAGTATGACCATATCACAATGATGAAGACAAATATAATAAAGTAAATGCCTTAGTCTCTGCTTTGTCCCCTGAGGTCATGTCATTTCTTCAGGATGGAACAGACTAAGACACCAAAGCTATACAGTCCAATGTCACTTTTTTTTATTGAAAAAGTTTTACAAACACAAATTCCCCCCCCCACTTCCCCCCCTCCAACCCTCCCCTCCCCCCCATGACTTCCCAAGGTGAAATCCAAATCATACCATATCATATAGTACCCTCCTACAACTCAAATTCCTGTCTACACTATAAATTTCTACATAACATTCAACTGCAAGCTATCTGATACTTCCTTGTTTGATACTTGTTCTGCACGTAATCTATCCATTTCTTCCATTCCCACATATAAGTTTCTTGAGTCCGGTCTTTTAAGTATGCTGATATCTTCACCATTTCTGCAAAACTGGCCACCTTCAAAGTCCATTCTTCTATAGTAGGCATAAAGTCTTTTTTCCAATATTGGCCAATCAATAATCTAGCTGCTGTGACCATATATAATATCATTTTTGTTTCAGTCATTGAGGAATCCTTAACTATGCCCAGTAAAAACAATTGAGGAGAAAATTGCAGTTTTTTTCTTCAAAACATTTTGCATAACCCACCATATTTTAATCCAAAAAGCCTTCACTTTCTTGCATGTCCACCATATATAATAATATGTAGCATCTAAGCATTCACATCTCCAACATTTTGCCTGGACATTAGGATACATACACGATAATTTCTTGGGATCTAGATGCCACCTATAAAACATTTTATAAAAATTTTCCCTCAAGTTCTGTGACTGCGTAAATTTAACATTCTGAACCCATATTTTTTCCCATGTTTCCATCATAACTGGTTCTGCAAAATTTTGCACCCATTTTATCATGCAACCTTTAACCAATTCATTTTCAGAATCTCTTTCTAACAAAACATTATAAATTCTCTTAAGATGCATTTGGCCTTTATCTTTTATCTGTCTTACTAAATTTTCTTCATGCAACATTAAACCAATTTTTTGATCTTCCCTCCATCTCAATTGAAGTTGATTATACTGTAACCAAGTTAAAAATATCCCATCTTCCAACAGAGTATTTAATGTCTTTAATTGTAATCTACCCCCATCATTGAAAAGTACCTCTTTATATAAAATCCCCCCAAGTGACTTTATATTTATATTCCTTGTAATATGACCAAGATCCAACCACAACGGTATTTTGTAATCCAATTTAAGCTGGTGCTTCTTCCATACTCTCATCAAAGAATTTCTAAATATATGGCTCTTAAATACTTTATCAACTTTACTTTCATAAAATAGATATGCCAACCATATTCTAAGTCATGGCCTTCCATGTTCAATATTCCAGTCTTTGTCATTCCAAACCAGTCACTCGCTTGCGTCAACGCTGCTGCTTCATAGTACAGTCGTAGGTTTGGAACTTTAAGGCCACCCCTTTCATGAACATCTTGCATAATTTTCAGTTTAACTTTTGGCTTTTTCTCATTCCAAACAAACCTATTCACTCCTTTTTGCCATTCAATCCGATGTTTATCATTTTTAAGCACCGGAATCATTTGAAACAAAAATAAGAATCTAGGTAGAACGTTCATCTTAACTGCTGCTATTCTTCCAAGTAAAGATAGTTGCAGTTTTTTCCAAGTTTCCATGTCTCTTTGTATCTTTTTCCACAACACCTCATAATTATTTTTGAAAAGTTTTGTATTTGAAGCTGCAACTTGCACTCCTAGATATTTCACCTTTGCTACTATTTCAAAGCCTGCCTTCCTTTCAATTTCCTTCTTTTGAGCTTCTGTTACATTTTTGACTATCATCTTGTTTTTTTTTCTGATTCAGTCTGAATCCTGATACCATGCCATATTCTTCTATAATGTCTTTCATCTGTATTACTGATTCCATAGGCCGTGTTAGGGTAACAATCAGATCATCTGCAAATGCCCTTGTTCTGTAATTCTCTTGCCTTATAACTATTCCATTCAAAATACTCGAGTCCCGTATTTTGTTCAACAAGACTTCTAAAGTTAAGATAAACAATAGTAGGGATAGTGGGCAACATTGTCTTGTCCCTTTTTCTATACTAAAGTTTGTAGTTAGACTTCCATTAATAATAATCTGTGCTGTTTGATCTTGATAGATTGCTGTAACCGCTTGCACAAACTGATCCCCAAAGCCCATCTTTGTTAAAGTCTTTAATAGAAAGTTCCAATTAACTCAATCAAAGGCCTTCTCCGCATCCAAAAACACCAGCACTGCAGGGATCTGTTTACTCTTCTCAAGATATTCCAATAAATCTATAATTTGCCTCATGTTATCCTTCATATATCTGCCTTCTATAAATCCTGCTTGATCATGATGAATCACCTCTTGCATAACTCGCATTAACCTGTTGGTTAATACTTTTGCAAAAATTTTATAATCCGTGTTCAGGAGAGATATTGTCTAAAATTTTCCAGTTTTTAGAACCTGTTTCCTCTTTTGGTATCAATGACACAAAGGCTGCTTTCCATGAAGGGGGTATTTTACCCCCTTTTTGTATGCTACAAAATAGATCTTTAAGGTGTTCAATCATTTCTGCTTGTAAAGTTTAGTAGTACACCGTTGTTAAACCATCCGTCCCTGGAGCTTTAGCTGTTTTCAGTTGTTTAATTGCAATAATAATCTCCTCGACTGTTATTAGCTGATTCATTCTTTCCTTTGCTCCTTGACAATTTTCGTAACTCTCCCTTCTTCTAGGTATTTATCTATAAGTTCATTCTGTATATCATCTTTGGCATATAGTTTTGTATAGTAATCTAAAAAAGCTTCTTTAATTAGACTTTGTTGAAAAACTTCCTTCCCTCCATACTTGATTCTACCAATAACTCGAGAACTCTGCTGTTTCCTCAATGTGTAAGCCAACCACTTGCCCGGTTTGTTAGCATTACGAAATGTGTTATGTTTTGCAAATTGTAGGTTAGTTGCTGTTTGTTCCGCTATAAGCATTTGAAATTGGTCATTCAAAAGTTTTATAATTTCTTGTAATTTTTTGTCTGTCGGATTATTTATAAGTAGTTGTTCCTTTTTCTTTATCTCTCCTTCCATTTCTAATCTTTTCCTTTGCTGATTCAGTTTGTGTTTAGAGTTCATATGAATTAGTACCCCCCGCATATAGGCCTTACTTGCATCCCAAACAATTTCAATAGGGGTACCCTTATTCAGATTCATTTCAAAAAATTCTTTCATTTGTTTTTTAAGTTCGTTTACATTCTTTTCGTATCTAAACAGATTTTCATTTACTCTCCACGATCTTCTCTCATTCTTTCTCATTTCTATTTCTATCCATACCGGACTATGATCAGTTAGAGTCCTTGGGAATATCTTTGTTTTCTTTGCTTTAGAAAGTAAATCAACTGTAACTAAAATAAAATCAATCCTAGAGAAGGATCGGTGTCTATCTGAAAAGAAAGTAAACTCCAATTCTTTTGGGTTTTGCTCTCTCCATATATCTTTCAGTTCCAAATCTTCTTTCATATCAAAAAATATCTGTAGTAATTTGGCACATATTGATGACTTTGTCAGACTCTTCTTATCTTTTTTAATGTCTATTACTCCATTCCAATCTCTCATAAGCAAAATAGATCTATAGTCCCATTGCAATATTTTGGAATATAATAATTTATAAAAGTTTTCTTGTTGTTTGGTTAGGAGCATAAATTCCAATCACCAAAGTTGGACCATTTTGTGTATTTAGTTTAATTGCCAAATATCTTCCACAATCATCTGCCTTTATAATTTTGGCTAACAGTCTTTTATTTACATAAATCACAACACCATTCTTTTTCTCTGAGTCTGATGCTATAAATTGTACACCTAATTTAGAATTTGTCAAATATTTTTGGTCTTGTAATCTAATATGAGTTTCTTGCAAAAAAATAACATCATTATTAAATTGTTTCAAATAATGAAATATTTTCCTTCTTTTCTGTGGTGAATTTAGTCCATTCACATTCCAAGATAAAAGTTTAATTGTCATTTATGGTCTCTTGAAGCGTTAAGAGCATTTGCTGAAGTTGCTGTTCCAAGGTGGTAGTCTTCGGCCTGGCTCCTCCCATAGCTTCAGGTTTCTGTGATTTACTATTGACTCCATTCTTATCTTGTAGTGGCAAAGACCTCTGCTGCCGTTGTTTCTCTTAAAGTTGCTTAAAAGCTGCTCTGGTTATTTGTTGATCTTTTGGTTCGTACAATTTCAGCTCGAGGTCCAATGCTACTTGTCTTGTATTCTTAGGTGATCCAGTTGTAGCTTCCAGAGGGAAATCTATCAATGTTCATCCAGAAACCCCCTCCTGTTGCTCCTTGAATTTCCGCCACCTCTGTATATGTTTGCTTCTGCTGTTCTTCAGACTCTTGTTCAAATTCCTTCTCTTTATCACCCTCCTCTACACATAACAATGAGGATGTGTGTGGAGATGCTGTACCAGTTTTTTAGAATATTGAAATAAAATTCTTCAGCTTTTGAAACAGTGTTTAATCGATATCTGTCTCCTTGATACCTCAATATTATGCCAACTGGAGCATCCCATCTAAATTGAATTTGCTGCTTCTTCAACTCATTCACCAGGAATCCAAAATCGTTTCTATCTCTTAACATCTTTGGTGGCAGCTCTTTGTAGATCCCAATCTCCTTTCCATCCACTTGGACAGTAGAAACAAAAGACTTTTGCAAGATATCATTTCTTACTCTTCTATCTGTAAAATAGATCACCACATCTCTAGGTAGTTGTCTTTGCTTTGCCACCCGAGAATTCACTCTGTAAACCTTATCAATCTTACTTAGACCATCTTCAGAGTTAATCTTTAACATCACAGCCAGGGCCTCAGCACAAACTGTTCTCAGATCCTCTCTGTTATTTTCTTTTATTCCTCTTAATCTTACAGCAAACTCCATAAATCTAAATTGCATCATGGTCAATTCGTTTTCAATTCTTTGAGTTTTATTATCCACATTAGTAATTTTATTATCAGTTTCCCTCATTTTAGATTCCAATTCTGAGCTGAGTTCTCCCAGTTTTTTGTCAATCTGAACAATCACTTTTGACAAGCCAGTCACTACTGTCAGTATATCTTGTTTCATTTTGTCATACTTTTCTTGAACCACCTCTTTAATCTCCTGTTGAGACTTTTCAAATTTTTGGTCCATAGTTTCAATTTGATTCTTCAGAGCCACAGGAATAAATTCCTTCAGATCTTTAAATCCAGTCTCCTGTCCTTGGCTCTGAGTCTGCAAGCTTAATGACTGCACTTTTTGTTGGTGAGTAGGAGAACCCCCACCTGCGCCTTTAGGAGCTGACTTTGTCTGTTTTGAAGCCATACTGCTATGCAATCTTATTCTTTCTAGAAAGGAAGTCTTCCCCCCCTTTCCACCACCACAAAATCTTTTCAAAAACTTCCCCAGCTTTAATTAAGTCTCTAAGGGAGAAGGAACAGATGAAAGTCTCTTTAAAAAACTTTTTCCTTTTCTTCTGACAAGTACAATTACTTTAATTGCTTTGTAACACGTTAGAACACACAGGCATAATCACTTTTGTTTTCAGCTTTCTTCTCTCCACTGAAGCCAGATGCATTTTAAAATCACTTTCACTCTTTTTCCATTCTTAAATATAATAACAGGACTGGTACAAATACTTGCGGTTTTTAGTTTGCAGTCCAGATTTCATCCTGCTTATTTTTAAAAACTTGCTTAAACTTTGCTGCTTGAGTTGGTCATGTCGTCTACCTCTGCATTATGCAGAGTTGTCCCGGAGTCCGGAGCCTCGGCAAGCTGTTTAGGGAACCTCTCCTGCTTCCTCCCCAGAACTAGTCCAGGGGTTTTTGCAGGGGCTCTACCTGCACTCGCCGGCTCTGCTCTCGTTTATTTCCCAAACAAGAGTTTTTCAAGCCGCCTTTCAGTTGCAGGGGCGGCTTTTTTACAGGCGGCGGGGCTGGCGGTCCTAAAAGACCGTCTGCGACGACGGCAGCGCCAACCGGAAGCCCCCAATGTCACTTTTATTATGAAGATATAATAACAGAATCTTGCAAGGATGAATGCACTTTCTCCCTTCCTCGCTGCCACACACTGGTTCCAGCTAAAGCTTCTGAATGCTCACCAAGGATAGCCCCATTTAGAGTACATTGCAGTTGTCCAGACATGAATGACCAGGTCTTGAATGACTAAGTGCAGGAATTCCCATCTAGGAAAGGCCATAATTGGCACACAATACAAAGTAGTAAGACACAAAATGGGAAAATGGTGAAGGATAGTATGTGTAATCCCATAGCATTGCCTCATTGCGATTAAGGAATTCCCGTGATTTTACATAAATTTAAATTTATATAAGCATTTTAAATTTAAAATGTTTGGAAATCCAAAATTTCATATTGGCCGTAACACATCTGTCAAGCTCAGTATTACCCTCCACAATGTTGAACAATTGCCATAAAATTAAATACAACCCAGTAGTCAGAACACAACCGCTGGGCCAAGCAGCCACAGCCCCTAATAAGTTTATGTTCTTACCACAGATGGTATTGATTTGCCATTTCTCAATCTAGTTTTTAGCACATCATTAAACCTTCACCGCACAACATAATTCTAACCAGTTTTTCTATTAAAGGTAATCTTCAATTTACAACCATTGGTTTAGTCACTGTTTGAAGTCACGATGGCAATGAAAAAAATGATTTATGACCATTGTTCACACTTATACCATTGCAGCATCCCCATGATCACATGATCGAAATTTGGATGCTTGGTAACTGGTACATATTTATGACGGTTGCAGTGTCACAGAACTTAGAATAACTTTATTGTCACTTTGAATGATCACAAGGTCATATGATCAGCTTTTGCAGCCTTGTGACAAGCAAAGTCAATAGGGAAACCAGTTTCACTCAACAACCATGTTACTAACTTAACAACTGCAGTGATTAACAACTGTGGTCAGAAAGGTCACAAAATGAGACAAAACTCACTTAGCAACTGTCTTACTTAGCAATAGAAATTTTGGGCTCAATTGTGGTTGTGAGCTGAGGACTACCGTATATTATTGGCAACTGTTTTACAAAGACAAAATGAACAGAAATCAGCAATCCTAGATTGTACATCTGGGATTGCACTATCTTGCAAATAATATCTTCCTTTTGCTGTTCTCAAATTATAAACTGCATTGATATTTTAAAGCATTTAAAACTGACGGCTATTAAACCAAAGTAGGCAAGAGTAATAAGTTTATATCATATAAGTAAATGTCTCCTTCCCAATTTACACTTAAGCAAAATGAGGTTCAGCTAAATTTTTTAAACATTCTTTAGTATTTTTGTGGGGTCAAACTAATCTTTTGAAATCACAAGAAAACTGACAGGAGTTTAAAGCTCTGGGAAAACACCTAGACCAGATTCCAAAATCAAGAAATATTTCAATTGAACATACTACTATGTTTGCCATTTTATGTGATTGAGATCCTTCTTGTAATAAATGATTTAAAAACTTGATTTGGCAATCAACTGATTTAAATGATTTAACACCCTATTTGTTCAGTATTCAAAATTAAAAACAAAGGATTTACCTTTATTTCAGACTGAGATTATCTAGAATGAAAATTTATTATATAATTTAAGAGTGAAACTATATTTCCATCCAGTGGTGGAATTCAGTTAGTTTGCACCACTTCGGGAGAACCGGTTGTTAACTTTCTGAGCAGTCTGGTGAACTGGTTGTTGGAAGAAAACATTAGGGCAGAGAATCGATTGTTAAATTGTTTGAATCCCACCACTGCTTCCATCCCAATGTCTTCCAGTTGTGCCTTGCAATTTTTAATAAAGCAGTAGAGGTATGGCTAAAAATGAAGCCAAGTTGCTATTATCACATAATAAATTTTTACCTATGCCCATATGGTAGAGTTTCTTTTTAAATGTTCCACAAAGGTACTGAATTCAAAATATATATCCTTTAATAAAGCTAAAAATCAGGAAGGGCCCAAAACTGCTTTGAATCATGAAATGTCAAGATTGAACTCCTGGCAGTGGGTAGAGTTAGCGTGGCAATACTGCATACCCCTAACCACAACACCACCACAGCTCTTATGAATAATGGTTGTTGTATTGAATAAAGAATTTATTTAAAAGTTCTTTCAATCTGATTAAAATAAAAATATTAGCATATTTGTAATATGTGTTTTGATGTTTAAATAAACATCAATACACATTTTAATAACATTTTTATAATAACAATTAATATTAATAGCTCTACATGACTCTCTCATTCAAGAGCAGTACTCTTCTGCAAATCTCATAAGAAGTAGTGCATGCTTTTTATGAGATCTTCTTACGAGATTTGCAGATTAACAAATTTGGGAGGTCTGGCTAAAATGAGATAGACAAACAAGATTGCAATCTAATCTGAACAGATTCAAGATTGAACTAAGAAAAACAAGGTGTCCTTCAATGGGGAAAGGGAGAAAAAAACAGGGCACATACAATAACATTGGAAAAGCACCATATTAGATAAGGACTTGGATGTGAACATTAGGGAAAAGCGAAACATAGGGCAGCTGATAGACCTGATACCTCTCTGGACTGCATTGGAAAAAGGATTAAAGGGATATGAACTCCTTATTTCTTGTACTATGTATTGGTGAAACCACAGTAGGACCATTGCATGTGATTCTAAGAATCACATTCTCAGAAGGATATTGATAGGTAATCAAGTTCAAAGGGGGGTAATTGATATAGGGACTTGAGGATAGTATAAAGGAAGTAAAAGATATTTATTTTGAGATAAAGAAAATTGAAGGAAGGCAAGCACATCAAAGATTGCTATAGGGAAAACAGAAACAATTTTCTATTGCCACAATAACTTAGACCAGAAATAACAGGTGAAAGTTGCAGATACTTAGATTTCACTTAAATATATGAACACACTGCAGATAAAATAGGGGAACAGTCCAGCTATGATACTTGTAGATTTTCCCTCATTGGAGAAACAGGACAACCTCTTCTTGAGAATAAATTGGTTTTCCTCCATAGTACAGAAGGTTAGACAAAATGCTTCTTGTGGTTCCTTCCAGTTCCACAGTTCTACAATTCCACATTCCCCCTTCAAATTCAATGAGATTTTAACTATTTATATCTACTTGTATGTAGATTTTTAAAAAAATGTTATACTTACAAATGAAAAAAGTATCTTTGGGTTAATCATTTTTAAAAAAATATTTAAATAATTCAAGCAAGAAAAACAACTGAATGCAAATTTCCATAGAAACATTACACATTTGAACCTTTAAGAAGTTTATAAATTAATTAAAAAACCCAATAATTTTCCATGTTACTATTATTTTTTATATTGTCACCAATAATAAGTTTATTTTTTTACTGATACTTCTATGCCACTTTACTTCAAATGTTTCTATTTCAAAATGCTGACCAATGCGTATTGTCCTCTTTGACATTAGTGTACTTGTATCCACCATTGATAATCATTTTGGAAACAAAACAGTCTACTTTTATCTCATTTGAGTGTATATTTCTTACTTTCTACTCTAATGTGTCACTGCCATTACATGTTTCAGACTACATACTTCCATTTACAATTACTAAAAATTGTGGCATTTATTGGTGGCATACTTTGATCATATCAGCAATATTTTTCTGTATTTTACTATCCGATATTCTGCTAATATTACTGCTAATTATTCATGGCTCCTTATTAGATAAAATTATGCCACATCTAACTATTATTTCTTAGACATTCTACCGTCTACAATCTAGTGAATGCATTTAGTAGTGTTAAACCTCAGTCCAGGACATTACCAAAATGCTGAACTCTATTAATAGATGTTCATATATAATATACATAATTATCAATAAGAGGTGCCATCAGCATGATGACATCTCTTATTGATAATTAGGTATATTGTATAAGAACATCTATTTGTATAGATAGTGATTCCATTTGTAATAAACATAGTTTCAGAAATGTTCATTGTAGCTTATTAAAGACATCTTGTCCACAAAACAATCATCACAATTTACATTTTTCTGAATGTATAATATCTGGTGTTTTCTTATATGCTTGGTGATCTTTTATAAAATTTGACTGGGTAGAAAAGATGATTGAAAGTAATATTGTTCTAGAGGCAATGTCAATATTTCGTGTCATTATTTAACAAAAAAAATCAGCTGACATCTGCATAACCAGCAAGAACCTTCGCAGTTCTCTAAAT
Organism: Coluber constrictor foxii; assembly: GCA_038048745.1. Classification (NCBI taxonomy): domain Eukaryota; kingdom Metazoa; phylum Chordata; class Lepidosauria; order Squamata; family Colubridae; genus Coluber; species Coluber constrictor. The sequence goes on from CM075961.1 coordinate 83,602,425, forward strand.
CAGATTTGTTATTTTTTTTCGTTACAGATGATTTGGTATTATACTATTACGAACAATAATTATTTATTATGATTGTTCTTCTGAGTTGAATCACTAAATTTTGTATCTGCAGTGGCTTTAATAGTAGAGATAATGTCTCTTTTGATTGATATTTTTCTTTTTTTCTTCAGACATACATCATCCTCAACAAAGGAAAAACCATATTCCGGTTCAGTGCCACTCCGGCTCTCTACATGTTGGATCCATTCAACCCTATCCGGAATGGTGCTATCAAAGTGCTTATACATTCATATCCCTCAGAATGGTTGAGCTGGATATGGAGTGGTTCCACATTGGGTGGAGGTTTTGGGGGCTTCTAGTCAGTAAAATATGGGATATCTGTGGCCAACCTTTACTACTGACAAAGCTGGATAGATTTGTTGGAAGTTGTCCAACAAATCAGTACCTGTTTTTATATATGTTCTCTGCTATGGCAGATTCAAGTACCGAATTGAAGGAAAGCAGTTGCCAAGGTTATGGGTTTTTAGGGAAATCAGATGATTCAACAGAAGATCACAAATAGGCAAAAAAAAGTGGGGGAGCAGGGGAGTGCTTTAAGGCAGGGGTGGGCAAATGTGGCTCTTTTACAATCTGTGAACTTCGATTCCCAGAATTCCTGACTGGGAGCTGGCTCAGGAATTCTGGGAGTTGAAGTCCACAGGTTGTAAAAGAGTCACATTTGCCCAACCCTGCTTTAAGGTACCAATACAATGGTGTATATATGACCTGTAAAAAAGGTCATATAAAAGGTCATATAAAAAGGAAAAGCAGAGGAAGGTGTGTTGTTATAGCGGATGTGGCAAAACATGTTGCTGAATAAGATATCATCTGGTAAACAAGTGAGTATTGCTTGCAAGCCCAATGATTCAGTCCTGGACAAGAAGGAAAATCTGGAAGAATATATTAGAGCAATTTGTGAACACGTGAACAGACCAAGAGATCAGAATGTGTCCTATTTAAGGAGTTTCAAATATTAATAAAACTGAGTTAAAGGCAGAGGTGGGATTCAGTCGGTTCTGTCTGCTTTGTGAGAATCGGTAGCGATGACTGCGGGAGGCTCCGCCCACCTTCCTGGATATAATGCCATCCTATTTTGCCAACTATGTTTTTGAGACCGGGTGCATGCACGAATGGTGTGCGCTCAAGCAAGAGCATGCGGGAAGGCCAACACGCGCATGCTCACATTTGCGAACCAGTAGAGAAGGTAAGCAAATCCCATCTCTGCTTAAAGGCTTAAATATTTTGTTTAGTAATCAGGAGATTACTAAATCAGATACCACAGATATTCCATTATCAGCCATTGATATCACTAAAAAAAGTAAAAAGAAGCCAAAATACAGCACAAGCCGAAGTAAGAAAGAATTAAGAATTAAGAAGTATGAACACATATGCAAGCACACTCCCTCCCCACACATTTATTCTACCTACTACATTTCATGAATATATTTCACTTGTATGTTTAGCTCATACTATTATATTTGTATAGGTATCATAGTGGTTAGAATAAATTCCCTCATTTGTTTAAGTCAGAAGTGGGGAACTATCACATTTGTATGACTTGTGGATTTCAACTCAAACCACCATGTCTGGCTCAAGAATTCTGGGAGTTGAAGTCTACAAGTCATAAAAGGCCCATAGTTCTCCATCCCTGTTTAAGTGCTGTCTGTGTGTATATCTATATGAGCTCCTATCCTGACCCTCCCTCTGACATCTACCTTTATATAGAACAGGCAATACATTTTATGCCTATAAATGACGATGATTTCTTTTAATATTAACTTTATCATATCATTTCCTTATCTAACATTGAATACCACCTATGGTGTGCAGAAGTGGTATGACGGTCATAATTTCCAATATCTAAAACCCAATAAATCGGTTAGGTTATTTCCTTTTCTTTAATTTGCCACCATTTCCATCTCATATTCCTACATCACTTTTCACCTTCCTTGTTGGCTCACATTTTTCAAGGTAATTATATTTTTAGGGTTACTAATAATTTAACAGCTGTCTCCATCATTCTCTATAACAACATTACAAAGGACAGTTGTATTTTGGGGTTCTGCTATGTGCAGCTACCAAGGAAAGCAAGAGGGGGAATTCAAATTGCATGCTCAAGATTTTTTTCATTGAACATAGCCTTGAGCTACATGTCTAAACAACTTTTCTTTAATTTGGAAAGCTGTTTTGCTAATAGAAAGGCACATTTTTTAAAAAACAAGCACAAGGCCAAATATCTGTTTATAGCTTTAGTTTAATTCATTGAATTGTGACTCTTTGGACTCTGGCTGAAAGTGCTACTACTGTCCACAAAGAATGTAGTTCTTAAGAAATATGTATTTTGTGGGGAAGGGGTATTTTCATTAGAGGTCTGAGGCATTTCCTTGACTTTGCATTCAAATTGTTCAGTATGTTTATCATGATAACCATCTTAGCCAACTGTGTCTTCATGACTCTGAGTGACCCTCCAGTATGGGCCAAAGATGTGGAGTAAGTATTTTCCTTCCCCCCCCCTCCATCTTTAATGATTTTATGCCTGGTCCTTACTGCTTAGAATGGATGATGAAGAAAACTAATCCAGAAGGGCAAGAATTCGCAAGAGAATGTGAGACCCATGTGATCTGAATTCTCATCACTTTAACTTTTACCAACATTTGTTCACATTTCAGATATCCAGTATTTGAACAGTTTGCATGAGGCAAAGATGATAAAACAGATTTGTTTTTTAAACCTAGAATATCTTTATATTTTTATGAAAGATAAATTTGGACAGAGAACTGGAAAGAGGGCCACTTTTTTTGGAAAGGAGGCAGATATAATCTTTTGCAAAGGCTTACAGTGCATTTTTAATGATAAATAAAACTTTCTTGGTGAAACATGTATGCTATCAAATTGAATGCAGATTTCAGCATCAGGCCCACTACTTTTTCAATGCTTCAGGTGGCTCTCCAGGTTTCTATATTATATCTATTAATTCATCATCTCATTAATATTTTAAAATATATCATCAATATAATTAAGCTACCCAGTGTTGCAAAGGAGATGGTACATACATAGCATCAGCTACTCAGGTTTTGTGCAACCAGTTTCTGATGCACTTTGGGAAAGATATGATGACATCAGCAGGGGAGGTAGGATAAACATTTTGGCCCTTTTTAGGCCTTTTTCAGAGTGGATAATTAATCAAAGTAAGTGTATGAAGAAAGCCTATTTTGCTGATTGTTTCAATTTTAATAAGTTTGAAAAAATCACTGCTAAATTTCAGCTGTCTCTATAACTTGCAGAAAAGGTATAGTGGAAAGTAATGAAATCCTACCTTGCCCATTTTTTAATAAAAATTCCGTGGGTTTGATGGTTAAATAGCTACAAATTTTACTTTGGAAAGTGAAATTTTAACTGTGAAGTGGAATTACATCTAGGAAATAAATATCAATCAACTTTCTTCTGTAAATTATTTGTAATTTTATCTTATTTTTGCTCCTTTTACTAAAATAGACTGTAAAAGCTGGAGTTTTATTATGCCACTTTTAAAAAACCAATTCTTGCTTGTTCACAGATACACCTTTACTGGCATTTATACTTTTGAAGCTACGATTAAGGTACTTGCTCGGGGATTCTGTATTGACAGCTTTACATTCCTGCGAGATCCTTGGAATTGGCTGGATTTCAGTGTCATCGTCATGGCGTATGTTGTATTCTGCAAGTGTTTTATGAAAATCAGCTGTGGGAAATTGAATGGGGATCAGCATGGAAAAAATAATTGTATGGATATAGCAATCCATGAAACCACAACTCTTTAACCTCTTCCCCAAATTGTATTTTTTCAAGGAAGTATATTCTGTTTTCTGAGTCCAAGCAGAATTAAAGGATGTTGCTCTGTAGATGACTGGCTAGGATAGCTTATTTGCCTCATGCCATATTTGTTCCCTTAGAGTTTTTAATTAAAAATGGACTTTTTGAGAACTTATTAAGCTGAAGGAGAACTCAGTGAATAACAAATATACACTAAATTAACAAAACCAATAAAGAAAACTTAATAAGTTGACCCCTCCCATTATACTTATACATTGTAACCCAATCTGATAAATAATGATGAAGGCTGGTCCCTGGGTGACCTGGCTGGTCTGTAGCTAAATTAGCTCAGAATATATTTTCATATAATTTAAATCATAGCCATTGTTTAGGTGATGTCTGTAATCAAGTTGGCCTGGGAAAGCATGCTTTATAGCAATTTATTTAACTTGGGATGGATGGAAGGAACTAAATAAATATAACAGAGGATGGCAGCAGGTGGCATTGTTTCCTTTCTGTTGTCATGCTATCCAGCACTTCTTCAGCTTCCCTTTAATTTACTGCCTATAATTGTCAAGATGACAGTGCTATTGATGTAAAAAACAAATTTATTTTAAAATTGAATTATCATTTCTTTCTAGCATATAAAAAGCAAAAATTATACATAAACCTTATATCAATAAAAAAAGAATATTTGTAGTCAGGGTTGAAATGAGGCATCCTTGGTGCTCTCTGAGTTGTTTACTTGTATATGTTTCATTATCATAAACCTGATATTTTCTCTCTATATTTCCATACCTACCTAGCTAGCTAGCTAGCATTAAGTGAATGGGACCAGCAAGTCATAGTTTTCTGCTCACACAAGGATGGATAGATGGCATGCTAACCAGTGGTGGGATTCAGCCAGTTCGCACTACTTCAGGAGAACCGGTTGTTAACTTTCTGAGCAGTTTGGCAAACTGGTTGTTGGAATAAATAATTGGGGCAGAGAACCAGTTGTTAAATTACTTGAATCCCACCACTGATGCTAACCCTGACTGTTAGATAGATAGCTATCCAATTTTCAGGTATTGGCCCTAAACATACAAGGATCCCAACAGGATTTCAGCAGAGCCAAATAGTAGTGTGAAATTGAACAAATAGTAGTTTTCAAGTTGAACCTAAAGAATAGGTGAATTCTGAAATTCTTTATTCCAACCAGTGACCAAACCTAAAGTAAATGCCCCAAGAATGTATAAAATTAAACCCACATTTTCCACAGGCAATTATAAAATGGACACCCTACATATAAAGCTCAAATGTGATTTAAATTTGAATAAAATATGTCAATCCAGTATATATAACTGCAAAAATATATAAAATATTTCAAAAACTTTCATGCAATAAAAATCCAGATAGGTTGGATTTTGCCTAATTAATACAATTATATAATGTTGAATTACCAAAATATGCACTTGTAAGTAAATAAATGTTTAAAGAGATATTCAGATGTTTAGTTACACTTAGCCTATAATTGTAGTAAGCAAGAATGAATCCTTGAATTGTTTTACATTTGTTGAATGCAGTACTTGTACTTAATACACGTCTATGTGATTTCTTAAAAATAAATGATTAATAAAGAGTATTGTCCTGACTTTTTAAAATTTTATACATTCTGAAATTTCTTCTGTAAATTGTCTTTATATTAACAGCTTTCTGCCCTTTTTGTTCTAGTTATGTCACAGAGTTCGTAGACTTGGGCAATGTCTCTGCTCTACGGACATTCCGTGTCCTCCGAGCGCTAAAAACTATCACTGTCATTCCAGGTACATAATGGGGATGGCAAAGCTAAAGATGATTTTAGGGATTTTGCCTTTTTTATACAAATCAACTAGACTAGTAGAAAACTGAGGTAGGTGTACCTCTTTACTGGACCAGGAAATCTGTAATATTATAGTAAAAAGAAGAATTTTGGTTGCTTTTCTTAAAAAAATATATAATTATGGCACTGAAGGCAAATTCTATATACCGTAGTCATCATCTGGAATTATAAGAATTAAATAATTTAGAGCACAGCAAAAATGACTTGACATAGTTTATGTAACTAGCCTTTCAATTCTTTTCAAAATATTTTTTCTTGATATATTCCTGCTAACAAATATAATTCATTAAATATTTCTTTAAAAAAAATAAAACTGGAAGAAGATCTATTTTATTGCCTAAACAAATGGAAATTTCTCTTCTCTCTCTTCTCTGACTCCTTCCCTCAAAAGGTCTAAAAACAATTGTGGGAGCTTTGATCCAGTCTGTGAAGAAGCTCGCTGATGTGATGATCCTCACTGTGTTCTGTTTGGCGGTCTTTGCCCTCATTGGCCTGCAACTGTTCATGGGGAACTTGCGACACAAGTGTGTTCGATGGCCACCTTTTTCCAATGACACCTTACATGATGCCTTAGGCCCATCCTTCACCAATGACTCCCTACAGGATGTCTTATGGAGGGATCCATTTGACAACAGCACTTTGAATGACAATTTTACTTTCACTGGGAATGATACCTTTGACTGGGATGAGTACATTCACAATGAAGGTAAGATTACTATCATTCAAGAACTGTACAATTTTAATGAATAAAAAAATTGAAATAAATTCAGTTATCAAAAATAAAAATGAAAAACCAAATCAGTGAGGAAAAAGAGAGAAATAACATCATAACTATGTAGTACGATGTACTTGCAGGCCCAGTGCAACGTGTAACATGTTCCCGATGGTGAAATAGGACTGGATGTTTTGTTAATATGATTTATCAGGTTAGGGATTTTCTGTCTTCACTGTGAGTTGTATTGTGTTGGGGGTTGCACTGAGGGAGCTCAACCAATTTCATTGTATATATGTTGTGCACTGACAATAAAGATTTGAATTTGAATTTGGGAGAAAAAATAAAAGCAAACAATGTGTGTATGCGTGTGTGTGTGTGTGAGAGAGAGAGAGAGAGAGAAAGAGAAGAAATGCACACAGACATATATATGAATATATATTTTAAGAATTATTTAACTGCTCTGAAAAATATTCAGCAGAAACATAGCTAAATAATAAACACCAAATCTCAATAATTAGTTAATAGTTTAGCTAATGCTAAAATATATTAATATAATTTGATTCAGTGTTTTAAAAGGGAAAATTTGGCAGCTGACAACAAAAATTAAATTATTTCCCATGTGGAACAAATTTGCAATATTTGTGAAACAAGAACAATATTTCAACACAAATTTTTAAGAGTTATTAAGTTGTTAAAAATTATTTATTTATTTATAAATAAAATGTATAGGTGGGCTTAATCATAACCCTTTCTGATGTTCTTCAATATAACATATAACATTTGACCAAAATGACTATATGGACATTGCCATTAGGATGATCATATAGTATGATCAATTTCAATTAATACCTCCTGAGACAATCTTGAACAGTTGTAATTAATATGATGTAATTGTAAAGGTCTGTAGTACAATTTATGGGTTTTTGTAAGTCACTTCTTGATGATCTTTATAAAAGATTTGTGAATTTGTTCAGTCATCTCAAAAAATTTCAATATGCATTTAATCTCTAATTAGGAACATTTTCTAAAGAATATAGACTTTACAAAATCCTGGAACATCCCTAATTATTAATTACAAATTTAATTTGTTTGTAAATTGTTGTTGTTGTGGTGGTTGTGGTTGTTGTTACAACATTCCTATGTTATCAATGATATGCTCTGCCTTTAATACCAGTTTTGGAATGGGAGGACAGATGTACGGTTCTGTTCTTTAATATTTCACTACCACTACCACCCCATCTTTTCAGTGTTAGCATCTAAATTGGCAATCTAACTTTGCCCTCTGTGTGAAACATCAAGATCAGAATTTTCATGGAAATTCTTTTCAGCAATCCCTAAATCCACAAAAATCAAGTGAAAGTATTCTCTTAAGACTAATTTTTGTTTTTTCTTCTCCTTTTCTATGTACTCACAAATACTCATATATATTTCCAATTTTCTAATATATTAACTTTTTCTTTGTTTTTGAAGAAAGAAGTCACTAAATTACTTTAGATTTTCATTTTCATTTTTGATTTTATTCAATTCTTTTGCACTCAATTTCTGATCTTTCTGCAAGGCAGTTAGATTGCTATGGCCAAATAACTCTCCATTTTAAAAGACTCCTATGAAACAGATAAAATGAAAAATAATAATAATAATAACTCAAAGTAGTGACTTTCAAAATTATGGGAGGAAGGAAATATGATGGGTACTATATTAGAGATTCACATTAAGTACCTTACTGTAAATGCAGCTATATGAGACCCAAGAGATGCTTGGTTAGAGTTTTGAATGAAAGTTTATTTTTGCTTTTAGTTAAAAGCAGCTATAGGGAGGGGATTCATTTGTGATAGTACAGTACTATACCTATATGTTTAACCTCAAGGTCAAAATAAATATATACTCCCATTTTTAAGTGTCGTGTCTATAGTTCAACTTGATTAATTCCTACTCATAACATCTGCACAGCTGTTTTACTTCTTGCTTACAAGTCTGGCTGTCCTCCTAATTCATAATTTCTTTCGTATTCTTCTGGCCATTTTTAAATGAAGTTGAAAGTCAAAGTCAATTCTCATTTCTGCTTTTTAAAATGTTATTTTATTTTTATTTTATTTTTTGTTTGCTCCTGAAGACAATTTCTATTTCCTCGATGGTGCACTTGATGCTTTGCTCTGTGGGAATAGCTCTGATGCTGGGTAAGTGAGGTCTCTCTCAATGGTTGAATCTTTTTTGGAGTGAGGAGGGGGCTTCATGCCTGAGAAAAGAATATGAGTTTCAGTTTGGTTCAGTGAAAAGGTGCTGGCCTAGAAATCAGGAGAATGTGAGTTTTAAGCCTCACTTAGGCATGAAAACCTGATGAGTAACTTTGGGCCAGTCATTCTGTCTCAGCCCAATTTTCCTCACAGGATTGTTGTGAGAAAAAGAGAAGGCAGGGGCACTAGGAATGTTCACTGTCCTGAGTTATATATATAAAAAATGGAATAAAAACTGGTACTAATGATAATGGCTCCTAGCAACTCTCTAATTTCTGTTCCTCTTGAAAAATATATATATAGGGAATTCCTGGTTTCCCAAGAATCCATAAAACTTATTGTACAACTTTACAACTTATTGTAAAATAATTTCAAACAATTGGGTTTTGGAATTAATTGCTAGGAAAATCTACATACAATATGATAATTGTCAGGTCATTGTACAATATTAGAAGGCAGAAATATATAATAATGCACCTAATCTATAACTTGAGACAAGAATGATTATGGTAACTATCTAGATTATGCCTTAGATTTAGGAAGAAAATACTTCTCTTAGAATATGATGTTATATTGCAATTTTTGCATAATCCACTGTAGACAATGTCCAGAAGGATTTGTCTGCATGAAAGCTGGCCGAAACCCAAATTATGGTTATACAAGCTATGACACCTTCAGCTGGGCTTTCCTGTCACTCTTTCGCCTCATGACTCAGGACTATTGGGAGAATCTCTTCCAATTGGTAAGTTTATATATTGTTACTGTTGCAGGAACTACCTTTAATTTTTCCCCCTTTTATTTGTTCCCCTGCATTTTTGCCAGTGTTTATGAAAGTTTTTGATCATGTACTGGGATTGCCTTTATTTTACCAGATAGAATCAACCCCAACTAGAGAAAAGACTGAAGACATTGGTCCAAATATTCTGAGTTTTAAACTTTTCTAAACATGTATGGGATGCACACAGGTGGAAGGGTAGAATGGCTTCTTCCTCTTGTGCTATTTTTCCAATTAAAATTTCTCCCATATGGAGTTGTATGCGGATCCCTCTTAATTTTCCTTAATAGAAGAAATAATGGGAACCAGATAAGGAAAACAGGGTGCAGGGACTCAGCATCAGTCCAGATTCCTCTCTTTTGATTGTTTTACCAAAAGATGAAGAGGTAGGAGCTCCACTGACAGATAAGAATGTAAGGATCCACTTGGGTCAATTCAAAGTCTGTTGTACTCTGCTTCTTTTCCATAATTACCACCAATCATAATTTTATTTAGTTTGATCCTAAGTCTGAGAACTGTATTTCGAATGCCGAGCAATTTGTGAAGTATAGCATGGAGGCTTTGAATATCTTCAAAGTACATTGCTTAGACTAATGACTATCTAGAAAGGGTATATATGAGAATGGAATTCTGGATTTCCAGTACTAAGGAGGATGAAATTCTTCTTTTTCTCTAGACCTTGCGAGCAGCTGGGAAAACATACATGATTTTTTTTGTTGTGATCATATTCTTGGGCTCTTTCTATCTCATCAATTTAATCCTGGCTGTGGTGGCAATGGCCTATGCAGAGCAGAATGATGCCACCTTACAGGAAGAAAAAGAAAAAGAAGAAGAGTTCCAGCAGATGGTGGAACAGCTGAAAAAGCATCAGGAGGAGCAACAAAAAATGGTCAGTTTTTTTTCTTTATGTCTATTTATTTTAATTTGTCTTTCTTCTTGATAGTTGTTAAGTCTTGGATGTTATGTAGTAGGTGCTTGTTTGTGTGAATTCTGAAGTCCCAGAGCACTTTAGCTTCTTCATTTTCTGTTACTTTGACTATTTTGTAGTCCAATCGGTATCTTGCTTGTAAGAAAATCACATTTCTTGCAGATATTCCAATGCACCATTGTTGCTACTTTGGCATGCCATTTTTGTTGTTTATTATTATTTTAATACAAAGACTGTGAAAAATCGATATTTGTATCACACACACACACAGAGAGAGAGAGAGAGAGAGAGGGAGAGAGAGAGAGGATTGTACACTCCCTCCTCCCACTGTTGCTGCCTTAGAGTTTTAAACATCAACTGTGAGCCAGCAATTTGCTTGCTATTTCATTCCTGAGCAGTGACATAGCTTTTCAAACTCCTTGCCAGGTTTACTGACAGGATTGTCAACAGGACTGGCTTCCTGGAGTTGCTTAAATAGAACACTTATAGGTAACATCTTTATCCCTTCAATAAATTCCCTGCATAAATATTCAATGTAACATTCTAAAGAACACAAAATGGAGTGCTGGTAATCCTCATTTAGCAACTGCCTTGCACACCACAGTTACAACAATCATGACCAGTCCTTGCATTTACAATATTCACAAAAATCATAAAGCAAAGGAAAGCTGAAGATAAGCTCAGTCAAGATTTTACTTGCAACTGCTTTGTTAACAACCGAGTTGCTGGTACCAAAAATCATGGACTACCAGCCATTCTCTGATATCCATCACAACAAAGCACTGCAATCTTAGCCCAAATTACCAATATAACTCAGACCAAACTATTAACTATTGGTGGCGATAAAAGCGACAAAGTATAATTACTTTTCCTCTCTTATTGCATCAGCAGATAATCGCCCAGCAGCCTTGTTTAGAGTGACCTGCTCCCTCCTACATCAGGGAGCGCAGGAGGACCTCTTGCAAGGGCGGGCTGAGGACTTTGCACAGTATCTGCATGATAAAGTCGCTCAGATTCAGGAAGGCTTGGACTCTGACTGGGTAGAATCCGGCGAGGTGACTGAGGCTGGTCTTGAGAACGTTATCTGGGATGAGTTCGATCCTGTGACTTCTGAGGACGTGGACAGGATTCTGGGGAGACTAAACGCAACCACATGTTTATTGGACCCGTGTCCTTCCTGGCTGGAACTGGGCACTCGGGATGTTACACGAGGCTGGCTCCAGAGGATTATAAATGCTTCTTTGAGCGAGGGTTTCTTGCCTGCCGCCTTGAAAGAGGCGGTGGTGAGGCCCCTCCTCAAGAAGCCTTCTCTGGACCCGGCTGTTTTTGCAAATTTTCGTCCTGTCTCCAACCTTCGCTTCATTGCGAAGGTTGTTGAGAGTGTGGTTGCGCGACAACTCCCACAGTACCTGGATGAAACCGTCTATCTAGATCCATACCAGTCCGGCTTCAGGCCTGGGTACAGCACGGAGACGGCATTGGTCGCATTGGTGGATGATCTCTGGAGGGCTTGGGACAGGGGCTGCTCCTCTGTCCTGGTCCTGTTAGATCTCTCAGTGGCTTTTGATACCATCGACCATGGTATCATGCTGCATCGGTTGGGGGGTTTGAGGGTGGGAGGCACCGTGTTGCGGTGGTTCTCCTATCTCTCCGACTGATCACAGTCTGTGTTGGCAGGGGGGCAGAAGTCGACCTCGCGGCGCCTCGTTTGCGGGGTGCTGCAGGGGTTGGTCCTCTCGCCGCTCCTGTTCAACATTTATGTGAAGCCGTTGGGTGAGATCATCTGTGTTTTGGGGGTGAGTTGCCAACTGTACGCTGATGATATTCAGCTGTACATCTCCACCCCTGACCACCCCAATGATGCCCTCGAAGTGATGTCCCAGTGCCTTGAAGCCGTGTGGGTCTGGATGGGGAGGAACAGGCTTCGTCTCAACCCTTCCAAGACTGAGTGGCTGTGGATGCCGGCATCCCGGTATAGCCAGCTGATGCCATCGCTGGCTATGGGAGTGAGTCATTGGCCCCCACAGAGGGGGTTCGCAACTTGGGTGTCCTCCTGGACTCACGGCTGTCCTTGGAAGGGCATATGGCGGCCGTGGCCAGGGGGGCCTTCTATCTGGTTTGCCTGATGTGCCAGTTGCGCCCCTTTCTGGATCGGGACTCTGTGTGCACGGTCACTCATGCACTCATCAAGTCTCGCTTGGACTACTGTAACGCTCTCTACATGGGGCTCCCCTCGGGGTGCACCCGGAGGCTCCAACTGGTCCAGAATGCGGCCGCGCGGGTGATTATGGGAGCGACAGGGCGCTCCCACGTGACACCTCTCCTGCGCAAACTGCACTGGCTTCCGGTGGTCTTCCGGGTGCGCTTCAAGGTGTTGGTTCTCACCTTTAAAGCACTCCATGGCATAGGGCCGGGGTACTTGCGAGACCGCCTGCTGCTACCAATAACCTCCCACCGGCCAGTACAGTACATAGAGAGGGCCTCCTCAGGGTGCCATCAGCCAAGCAATGTTGGCTGGCGGCCCCCAGGGGGAGAGCCTTCTCTGTGGGGGCACCCGCCCTGTGGAACAAGCTACCTCCTGAAATTCGATTGATCCCGGACCTCCAAGCTTTCCGAAAGGCCCTTAAGACTTATTTATTTCAACAAGCCGGTCTTGCTTGATTGGTTTTAATGGGGTTTTTAAATTTTGGTATTATCAATTCTTGGGTTTTAAATTGGGTATTTTTAACTTGTTTTGAGACTTTTATTGGAACGCCAACGATTTAATTTAATTTTAATTTTTTTTAATATGTGTATTATATGTGTTTTAATTTGGCTGTTCACCGCCCTGGGTCCCCCACCCCCCGGAGAGAAGGGCGGTATATAAATTGAAATAAAATAAAATAAAATAAAAATAAATAAATAACAACATCCGACATTGAATGATTGCTAGCATGTCGCTCTTCCTCTAACAAGAGAAACAATTATTTACCTATTTATTACTTTTAAAAAAACAATTTGATCATGTGTGTGATTTCCAGGATCTGTCATATGCTGCTGCTTATCTTCAGGCAATTTCTATCGACAGGCCCCTGCAGCTGTCCAAGGCAGCTCCATATTGCACGAGGCCTTCATTCTTGAGCAGCTTTGGAGAATGTTCTTCCATAGCTTCTACTGTCTCCAAAACCTCATGAAAGTACATCCCATTTTTGCATGATTTTCAGGGACTCTGGAGACTGTGCAAGAGCACAGCTTTCTCATTAATTTCCAAAAGGTCCAAGGAGGACACAGAAAAACACACCCCATTTTTGTGTGGTTTCTGAAAATTGCATAAGAACAGGATGTGCTTTCAATAATAGTTGTTGTCGGGTGTTGATGAAGGCTGGCATATAAGCTTTGATAATGCTTGTTTACCATCATTACCTTAGAGCATAGAAGGCCTTTGCACAACTCTATTTGGTTGCCAGTTGTACCCTTTCCTAGAGTGGAAGGCCTTTCAGACACACGCATGCCGTGGTCACCTCACTCTACATGCACTGTCTTTGAAGACCACTCAGAAAGTTCAACTGGTCCAAATGAGGTGGTGTGAACAGTAATAGGTGTATGTATGTATGTATGTATGTATGTATGTATGTATGTATGTATGTATGTATGTAATATGCTTTTGTGTCACTGTTTTGAATATGCCTATGTAATACTTCTGCTTTACAAGCTGCACTAGTTGCCAGTTTGGCAACTAGGTGCTCTTGGTTATCAATAAAGCTTTGCATGGCATAGGGTCTCATTATTTGAGGGTCTGCTTATTTCCCATAGCATCTCCCTGCCTGATTTGATGTGCTGGTTTGGCATATCCAAATTCTTTTGAACAATTTCATCTATAGGGCCCCTGAAAGTGGGCATTCTCTATAGTAGCTCTGGGCCACTAGAACAAAATTCCCCTATAAGATCTAGATCACCTGACTTTGCTGCTGCTGTTGATGAGTGGTGAATATAGAAGTCTTCATCCAGGCCTTTGATGAGGGAGAGGGAGACCCCATACATCATTCTATCTTGTTTGTCATGCTTGCAATCTTTGATCTTTAATTGATTTTATTGTAATTTCTTTGATTATTGTGAACCATTGAGATTTGGGCAATTTACAAGTTTAATTAATTATTATTGTTTATTATTTCATGCTGTTTAATGCACCAACAGATTGCACTTGAACAGTGGAAAGTTGACCTGTGGGAAATTAATATATAGATAATTATTAAATGGCAAATGATCTAGACTTGTTGGAATCATGTATATTGACAAGCAAATATACAAAAACATGTTAAAAATATCTTGTTTTATCATTAGAAATAAAGTAATTTGAACAAATAATAATTACTGTATTTTTCAGAATATAAGACGCACCTCCCCCCCCCAAAAAGAGAGTGAAAATCTGAATACCCCATTTGTGAGGCTTCGCCCAGCCTCACAAATGGAGATTTCAGGGGCTGAAAGAAGCTTCTGAAAGAAGCTTCAGAAAAAAAGCCTCTGAAAGGTTTTTATTTAAAATAATATGGCAAGCAACAAAAGAAGAATCAATAACTAAACTATGTTAACAAATCTGGAGAAAGACACAATAACCAATAGATCGGAAGAGGTTAATCTACATACCAATACCAAAGAAAAGAGATTGAACAAAGTACCAATAGTCCTTCAGAATAAAAGCCTCTGAAAGAAGTTTCAGGAAAAAGCCTTTTTTTCTGAAGTTCTGATTCGGAGGCTTCCAGAGGCAGAATTTTTTTTTTTTTTCAGAAACAGAGTTTCAGAAGCAGAGGCAGAAAAAAAAGCAAGAGAGCACAGAGCTCACAACCAACGAATCTGCTGCTAAAATTCACTCTGGGAACAGCTGCTTTAACAATATATTTCTTCCGTTTTACTTCTTATAAGTCTGTCATTTACATCGTTTACCCCCAATCAGCTGTTCACTCTGGGAACAGCTGATTGGGGGTATTCTGGGAGGCCAATCCACCCACCAATCAGCTTTTTTCTTATTTTCCTCCCCAAAAACTAAGGTGCATCTTATACTCCGGTGCGTCTTATACTCTGAAAAATACGGTATATGTTACACTATTTTATAAATACTGCATTGATAATTACAGAATTCTTTGAATACTTTAGAAGTTGTACTGTATGAATTTCTAGCATCATATTTGTTACTCCAATTCATCTTCTCCAACAATAATTTTAATAAAAACAGACATTTCTACTTGTCTGTCTTGCATCCTTGAGATTTGTGGGATCACTACTTCCACCGGTCTTAGTAACTTGGCTATCCTGTTGGCTGGAGACAAATGGAAATTGCTGACCAAGATAACTGAAAGGATGAAATAGTACCATGTTTCCCTGAAAATAAGACCCACCCCAAAAATAAGTCCTAGCCTGATTGTTTGGGGTGGGCCTAATATAAGCCTGGGGGATGGGCATGGCCAGTATGAGAGGTGGTGAGCTTGTACGGGCTGATGATGTCTGGCAGCAGCCACAGCCCGCTGGCCTCTTGGCGCAGTGCAAATACCAGTAAGTCTGGGCATGGAGGCTGAGGGTGGGGGTGGAGGGAGAAGACAGGTGATCCAAATATATTTTACTCAATTATAATTTTTGCCACAATTTTCTTTTCCCCCCCTTTTTAATAATTTCTCAATATTTCTTTGCTTACTTATATAAACAACATCTTCATTCGCCCTCAAATTCTAATTTTCCTGCTTATTCATATTTATTCTCTTTTATTTTTTAACCATTCATTCTTTACCTTAGTATTTATATGTGTTTGGGGTTGCCGTTCTTCCATTTCAGCTTTTTTGTTGTACAGCAATCTTTCTTCTCAACCCTGCCTCTCCCTCTCTTCTTTCCTTCTTACTTTCTTTTTCCCTCCTCTTCTGCTCCTCTCTACTTCCTCTTCCTTTCTCCTTCTCCTCCTTTCTTCCTCCCTGTCTAGCCCTTTCTCCTACTCTGATTTCCCCTCTCTTCCTTCCTCCCCGCTCTTCTATCCTTCTCTCTTCTTCCCTTCTCTTTCATCTCTCTACTCTCTACTCCTCTTTCATCTCTCTCTATTGCTGTATTCATTTTCAATTTAATTTTTTCCACTATGGTGTCCAAGCAATCTCGATCTTTCTCATTTATTAAAAATATTAGCCTCCACTTTTTAATTATTAAAAAATATTTCAATTTATTGCATTTTTTTCTTGAAACTTTGTTAAAATAATCTTCCAACCCTTGCTTTTTTCCCTTTAACAATATATTTCTTCCGTTTTACTTCTTATAAGTCTGTCATTTACATTGTTTACTAACATTTCATTTTCATTCAATTTTACATTTCAATTTCAATTCCCATCTTAATTTCAATTAATTCTCTTGTTGCTTTCATTTTCTCCACTTAGTGCTTCCTCCACCATCAAAAACAGTTCATTTTTTTCACATTTCATCTACTGATCTATTTTACATTAAACAGTATTTTCACATATAATTTCTACAACTAATATCCTTCTCTTTATTAACATATTAATATTTTCACTGATTTAACCTTTCTTTTAAACTCTCCACAATCCCATTTCTTGATGCTTTCCTCCCTTTCTCCCATTCCCTTACCTTCTTCCTCTTCCTTTTCTTATATCTCTCTTTCTGGATCTTTTCTTTAATTTTCCCTCTGTTAATTTTTCCTCTCAATATTTCCCCATTTATTTCTCTTCTTTTCAGTTTTGAGATGTATTCTCTCTTATCCATTTTTATTCTATCAATTTTAATCCCAGTGTAATCATCTTTATCTTTATTTTCATTTATTTCCTTTTCAATATTTTCTCCTTGTTTCTCTTGCATCTTATTCATCTTTTCTCTTTCTTTTTTCTTGCATTCTAATCAATCCTCTGCTTCCTTATTAACCTTAAATGTTTCTCTTATTTTTTCAAACATCTCCATAAATATCTCACATTCATCCTCCCAATTCTCCATTTTGTCCCTTTAGAAGGCTAGAATTTTCCAATTTAATTGTGTTCATTTACTTATACTTCTCATTTCAAAGTCCATGCAATATCTCCTTTTTCTTTCCAGATAGTGTCCAGTTCAAATGCTCACTTGAGCCATCACAATCTCAGTCCTCGTCCTCTCTGCTTCTCTTAAACTTTTCAGCTGTATACTCCTATGACTCTTTCCCATGTTCTCTCCTCCAGCAGATTCACAACTCTTTCGGCAACAAAGTATCCATTTTGTAATGCCCATTTCCTCTCTTCCAAGTTAAATCTTTTTATTGTTTCAAAAAATGTTCCTCTGACTTGTTTTCTCTTGTCTTATTATTACTTCTTTCAAAATCCAATTTTAAATCCAGGTGGAAGATTCCTTTTAGGGCTTTCATTTTAACTTTAAAGTTCCCCCTTTTTTCTCCCCCTCCACTTAAATTCCCAAATGCAAATTAGCTGCTAATTGCTCGTTGGGACTTCTTTCAAGCTTTTAAAAGTTTTTTCTTCTTACCTGTGAGTTGGCCAATTACTCCTCCAGTAACAATACTCTGTTCAATCACCACTCCTGCACTTCCTCTTTCTGATTGTGGCCGTTCTGGCTTTTGACAGCCCCATGGCTGCCTTCGTTTGCCGATGGGTCGAAGACTAATGCCGGCATTTCAGGGAACTTGCTCTTTCCCTATCTGTGCCACCCTGTGTCTTCTTTCTTCACTGTCCCTACAAGACAGCTAAGATCCCTGGGGATCCCCAAAATCGACTGGGATATTGGTGCTCTTCTGGAGCTCCAGAATCCACACGGTATTGCCCGATGCTGGCTACGCTCTCTCCTCAAAAGAGGCTTGTGGGAGGCTTGCACAGTGGTATTGGCAGCAGGTGGAGGCAGAAGCATACGGGATGGGGGAGGCAGGTGCAGTGGTGAAATCCAATTTTTTTTACTACCGGTTCTGTGAGTGTGGCTTGGTGGGCATGGTGTGGCTTGGTGGGCGTGGCAGGAGAAGGATACTGCAAAATCTCCAATCCCACCCCACTCGGGGGCCAGCCAGAGGTGGTATTTGCCGGTTCTCCAAACTGCTCAAAATTTCAGCTACCAGTTCTTCAGAACCTGCTGGATTTCACCCCTGGGCAGGTAATCCCGACAAGCTGTATGGGTGTCTGGTTGGTGTGGCTGCAGGCAAGTTGAGAGATGGTGGGAAGGAGTGGGCAATACAATTTACATAGACTTCTGTAAAGCCTTTGATTCAGTAGTACATGACAAACTACTTCTAAAACTAAAATCTTATGGCATTTCTGGACCCCTGCATAATTGGACAGCAGTGTTCCTATCAAACAGGCAACAAGTGGTCAAAATAGGGAGTGCCCTATCAAATCCTGCACCTGTTAACAGTGGTGTTCCCCAAGGCATCATTCTAGGTCCAACATTCTTTTTTTTTATATCAACGACCTTTGTGATCAAATTATAAGCAGCTGCATCCTCTCTGCCGACAATGTTAAACTATTCAATACCACAGACAAATCTATTACCCTTCAAAATGACCTAGATTATGTATCTGAATGGTCAAACAATTGGCAACTCCAAATCTCTGCTAACAAATGTTCAGTCCTGCACATTGGCAATAGAAATAAGAACATCAAATATATGCTGGCCGGAAACAATCTAAAAGTTGACCCAAACTCTGTCAAGGACCTAGGAGTACTCATTTCAAAAGATCTAAGCTCCAGAACTCACTGTAACATCACTGCAAAAAAGGCATTAAGAGTTGTCAACCTTATTTTATGAAGTTTTCTCTGTGATAACACTATATTTCAAGCTAGGGTATACAAAACCATTGCCATACCTATCCTTGAATACTGCTCACCTGCCTGGAACCCTCACTGTATTTCAGACATCAATACATTAGAGAGGGTCCAGAGATATTTTACGAGAAGAGTACTCAAATCCTCTGCTCGAAATAAAATTCTCTATACTACCAGGCTTGAAATTTTAGGCCTGGATAGCCTTGAACTACACCGTCTACGTTCCGATCTAAGCTTAATAAACAAGATTATTTACCATAACATCCTACCTGTTAATGAGTTCTTTAACTTCAACCATAATAATTCAAACTCAATGTAATTCACGCTAATCTTAATTGTAGGAAATATGACTGCTGCAATAGAGTAGTATATGTCTGGAACACCCTACTTGATCCTGTTGTTAGTCTCGTTAACCCCCATACCTTTTACCTTAAACTATCTACTGTGGAACTTTCACATTTCTTAAGAGGTACCTAGGGGTGTGTGCTTAAGTGCACCAACATGCTTACCATCCCTGTCCTACTGTTCCCATTTATATGTACTCATTTTATGTGTTTATGTTTTGCTTATTTATTTTCCTTTATTTGTACCATTTTTTTCATGTGTCCATGTCCATGTCTATACTGTTACTTGTTTCCTTGTACTTGTTGATACATAAATAAAGAAAGAAAGAAAGAAAGAAAGAAAGAAAGAAAGAAAGAAAGAAAGAAAGAAAGAAAGAAAGAAAGA
This sequence comes from Coluber constrictor foxii, assembly GCA_038048745.1. Lineage (NCBI taxonomy): Eukaryota > Metazoa > Chordata > Lepidosauria > Squamata > Colubridae > Coluber > Coluber constrictor. Next base: position 83,622,251 of record CM075961.1, read on the forward strand.
AAGAAAGAAAGAAAGAAAGAAATACATTGGGGTTCCCTCTGCCTGGCTCTGCTGTACACTTTTCACCCAGAGGGAGCTGAAGCTTTGTCTGCTTGCAAAGGGGACAGAGAGCGATTAACTCCATTTCAAAGCATCCCTTTGCAAGCAGAGGAAGCCTCCTTCTGGAGCCTCCTTCTGGATGATAAGTGTTTTGGTAGCTACCATTGGCCACCGCCCTCTCTATCCCACTGACTGCTTACCCAGGGCCTCAATCGGAGCCAAGCTCTCAGCATACCACAGACTCCACCCTACTTGCCAGGAGGGTGAAGAGCCCCCGCACAGTCAGCAGCAGCATGGGCAGCCATTTGGTGGCCAGCACAGTGCCTGCTGTGGCCGAGAAATGTCCCAGCAGCAGTTGGACCAGCAGGGAGGGCGGTTGGAGGTTGGGGCATACTGAGAGCTTGGCCCATTGCAGTTGAGAGGGCAGGGCCAGTTGTAGCTACGCTCCCACTCCCATCGGCCCCCATGCTTGCTGCCTCCTGCACTTAAAAAAAAAGACCTCCCCGAAAATAAGCCTGAGTGCTTATTTTCAAACCCAAAAGAAAATAAGACCAGGTCTTATTTTTGGGTAAACATGGTAGAAAAATGTATCCTAAATAAAATAAATGTATACCAAATGATTTCAAAATTCAAGGAAAAATTTAGCAAATCACCATTTCAGTAATGTCAACAGCCTTTTCCTGGTTTTCTTATGCTAAATTTATTATATTTCTGTAGCTTCAAGCAAATAACAGCTCTGCAGAAAGCATTATGGTGGAAAAAAAGCAAAAAGGAGAATTAGATGAAAAGGCACAGAGTGATCAAGAAGGATCACAAGATTGCAATGGTCGAGTCATCCCACGTGTGGTGTTGGAGAGATCAGCTACAATACATGAGGTATGTTCTCCATGGACCAGGAACCAAAGATAAAAACATAATCCATATTACTTGCTGCCTATTCAATAGTTACAGAATTCCTCATTAGAATTGTATTGATACAAGCTAAGGTATGGATGCTTCTAGAAAAGTTTAGCGATGGACTGTAAGTGATCCATTTCATGGCTTTCGCAACAGACTCAGTCAGCAAATGGTTATTACACTGCTGGACTAAAAATGAAGACTGATCTGAATTAGAGTCAGACCGCATTGCTAAACTCAAAAGATGGACAGTCTTTCACAGTTACAGACTTTCACATGTGTTTGAAAGGATTAAAACCTTGGACCACTGGACCTTCCCCCTCTCCTCTCTTCATATTTCTGCATGGGAAGTCTTCCGTTCATCTGTACCCTGATGCTAGAGAAAACTATATGCACAGATTAATCCAACATATGGGGAAGGTTAACCAATTGTCAAAATGTGTGAGGAATCCATCAAACAGGACTTTTTCATTTTCTGTACTTCTATCCCAGTGTAACTGGAAACAGTTAACAAACATAGCTGTGAAAGCAGAAGGATGTTGTAGGGGAGTAAAGTTTGTAGTAAAGATAGTTTTTCTGCTGAGTCTGAATCAGAGCAGTAAATGTTACCCCATCCAAGTCTGGTTTCATATTTTCAGACGTCAGCTGAATTGTTTTGGTGCTTAAGGCATCTGGCACTGAAAATATAGCAATAATAAATTTAATAACTGATAATTAACTATCTGAATATGTAGTTACTTGATATGGTTTAGTCCTAGCAAAACCTGACAGTGAAATTCTTAAAGAACTCATGGAGTATCAACAATATTTTTTTTTCTGGTACAAAGTGACTTCCTTGGTTGTATTTACTTTTGAACTCTAACCCTAGCCCTAACCTTTCCTTCAAATAGTGTCATATCATAGTAAATAGCTTGAATTACTTCCTCATTACATCTCTAATTCAAATGCCACTTCAGATTCTAATGCTAATGGCCATAGAGGCTTTTTTGTTCAAAAACTTACATTTTTGTTAATGTTTTTTTAATCTCGGATCTCATTTTTTTATTACAGTCAAATCCAAGGGAAGAACATGAGAAATCTGATCAAAACCATTTGTATGTGGATGGTGTTGAGGGGAAGGGTTTGGAGAAGCGAATAGGGAGTGCAGTCAGTGTGGTCTCCAGTACTCTTGAAGGTAAATGCCTTGACTAGGTAGAAACTAGATTATTTTTGAATTAAAAACAAATATTTTAATAATATTTTCATGTTTAGTGTATTGTAGATTGTTCTGAAATAAAGTATAAGATATTTAGCCAGAAATTTTACAAATGGACAACCTGCTAGTTTTTTCCAGTAACCAATGAAAAAGTAGCTTCAGAAACATTTGACGTGCTGATGAAAGAATTTTGAAAGAGAATAGCTCTCTGCCATAAATCTTATGCTTTTTACAACAGACTTCCATAATAGAAGAATGTGTTCCCCTTATATATTATACACTATCCACACATGATAGTATAGTATTAAAATATAAAATGGTTGTAGTTCTATTGGCTGTTTTGTGCAAAAATCCAACAACCTTAGCCCAGCATAATGAGGAGATTAAAAAATTCCTTTCCAGCAGACTTGATAAGCAAATTCCAATAATTTCCACACTACAGAAGTTGTAATCCTATACTGTTTTAAGTGCCAGTTTGAGGAACAATGCATCAATCAATCAATCTCATTGATTAGTTGGCTAAAGTTAAGACTCTTAGTAATTCATGAATTACCTCTAGTAAATCTTTTGATTTTGATTTTTAGAACTGGAAGAGGCCCACCAGAAGTGCCCACCATGGTGGTATAAGTTTGCCCACGCTGTATTAATATGGAACTGTTGCCCAATTTGGGTGAAGCTAAAGCACATTGTTAAGCTCATTGTCATGGACCCTTTTGTTGATTTGGGGATCACCATCTGCATTGTCCTCAATACTGTCTTCATGGCCATGGAACACTACCCAATGACCGAAGAGTTCAACAATGTATTGAATGTGGGCAATCTGGTAGGAAAACTGCTCTTCATTCTTTGATTTGATAGTGTAACAACTTTGAGATGCTTGCAAGAAAGAAATTATTACCACAATAATCTAATAATTGGCAAGATGGAACAAATAGGTGGGGCCTCTGTTTTCAACAGTAACTAATCACATATTTCAGATATATATCTTTGATGCCTAAAACAATTGGTACACCTGTATCCTCCATGATGCTTGCTTGTTTGTCAGTCTTACTATCGATCATTTTCATATTATTTGAGAATGAATAGCACATTGCATAGATATCTTATTAAAAAGCGTTTTGTCTTGTCTTTATTTTGATCATAATCAATTGGCTGACAGTGACTATTAGTTTTTTGAGAGGGAGTTAGAAGTTTCATTATATTAATAACACTTTTATTAATCTACATGCAGCACTATTTTCTCAATTTTTTCCTGCTATGGTCAGAGTCCAACTCTATCTTAAAGTTGCCAAGTTTGAGAAACACTGATGTACAACTTTCCCCAATGTTGAGAAAAAAACAGATGTACAGTATTTTAAGGAAACCAACTCATGCCAGTGTTCATAGTGGTTAGGTAAAAGATGATTTTTTAGTACCCATTTGGTCCTTAACTTTCCTGGACAATTTGCCAGGTCATTGGGCCTTAGGTCTGCAGCTACTGCTCCTTAATTCCTGGTTGCCTAACAGCCTCATTTGTGGATGAGAGACCTTAATAGGTATTGTTGAGATCTGGTGGACATAGGGGAAGTGCATCTCTAGGAAATGTGGCTACTCATTTATGTGGGTGTCAAATGAGCCACAATCTAAGGACAGGGATGATGGGGTAGCTTTGGTTTTCCATGAGACTCTCTGCAGATAACCAGATGCAAGTCCCTATATTCTGAAGTTGGATTCTAAGGATGAGATGGAATTGTTTTAACTGTGTCAACCTCATTGAAGTGTAACTATGTTCCTACTCTGAGCCGAATGCCTTAGTTAGGTTGTTGGTGGAGTTCCACAGGCTTACAAACTTGGGAAACTTAAATCTGTTTTATTTGGGCACAGAAACAAAAGTGGTTTAGAAGTTTATGGCTGCCATGGCTGCCATAGCCCTGATCAAGGTCACTGAGATCATGGTACACATGGACAGATGAGGAGTCACAAACTAGATTTGGAATTGGTGGACATGAATATTTTCTCTTATCCTAGACCAATCACTTTGTATTAGTCTTAGAGTTTTATGTGCCTGTCCCCTGCTCTAATGGTACATGAGAATGATCTTGAGAAACAAGGATAAGAGACAGGGGTGGAATTCAGCTGATTCTGGCAAACTGGTTGTTAAAATTCTGCACTGCCCCGCCCACTCTGCCCCACCTTGCCCAGTCACTCCTCAACTCATGCTCTTTCCCACCATAGCTGCTGCTGCTCTTTGTCTGGCTCCCTCACTTGCCTTGACCACATGGTCTCTAACAGTCAGCTTGCCTTTGGCTGCATCCCAAGCAGCGGTCTCTGAGTAGCCCAGCTGAGCTCCCCTGATCTGCCTGGCAGCCTGGGTGAGCCTGCAATCAGCAAGGCCTGAATCCTGGCCTAGCTGCCTCCCACCCAGCCAGCTTGCCTGCCTTCCACATGGCCTAATCTAATGCCCTGCTCTCTGTGCGGCCCAGCTGAGCTGCCCTGATCTGCTTGGGTGAGTGACTGCAAGCAGCAAGGCCGGAATCCTGGCCTAGCTGCCTCGCATGTGGCCCAACCGGCTTGCTTGCCTTCCGCGCTCATGCAGTGCTCTCAGCACAACCCAGCTGAGCACCCAGATTAGCCTGGGTGAACCTGCAAGCAGCAAGGCCTGAATCCTGGCCTAGTTACCTCCCATGTCACCCAGGCAACTTACTTGCCTTCCGCATGGTCCCCAAGGCTCAGAACGCTTGCCAGTCACCGCCACTTCATTGCCTGCCTGCTGGCAAGCAATGGATGCTGCAGAGACAGATTTCCTACTTACCATTCTGAGCCCCTTCCCCCCACCTCCATCTTTGGGCTCACAAAATAAAAGCCCATCTAAAGATTGTGATTGCTGCTGAGCCTGCCTGCCGAATCCTGGCAAAAGAAGACTGGAGGGGGGGGGGAGAGAAGGGCAGATGGAAACCATTTTCTGTCTCCATTGGGCTATCTTTTCTGCACTGGATCGGGATGGTGAGATGGGGGAGAAAAGCAAAAAGCTTACTTGGTCCATACGTACTCACCAGCACAATAGCGAATCTCTCTTGCAGCTCACCAATTCAGGCATTAGGAGCTTGAGGAGTAGATCGTTTGCCCTGAAGTCTATCTGCTGCTCTTCCAAGCCCGGCTCTGGCTGCATCAGCCAATTTTCTTCTAGCACTCATGCAGGGAATCCCAGGAGCAGCAGCATATTGCATGCTTTTCACTCTAAGCAGCCTGGACTGGAAAACACATGGCTGGGGTGGAGGAGTGGTCCTCCAAATTGTTGCTGCTGTTGCAAGCTTGGAAGAGCAGCAGACGGACTTCAGGACAAACAATCTACTCCTCAAGCTCCCAATGCCCGAACCAGTGAGCTGAAAGAGAGATATGCCGTTGTGTTGGTAAGTACGTATGGACAAAGTAGGCTTTTTGCTTTTTCCCCCCACTTCCCCATCTTTATCCAGTGTGGCACAAACAGCCCAATGGAGGCGTTTCCATCAGTCCTTCTCTTTTTTCCCCAGTCTCCTTTTGCCAGCATTCGGCAGGCAGACTCAGCTGGCAGTCGTGATCCTTAGATGGGCTTTTATGTTATCAGCCCAAGGGCGGAAGGGGGGGGGTATGTAGGAAATGTGTCTCTGTAGCATTGGTCCTGTGAGTGAATGGGCATGGCCAACTCAATGTCACTCAGAGCAAGGGGGTGCCCCACCTTGCCATGAGTGATGCCGAGTTGGTCATGCCCACTCAGTCACATGATACCCCCCCCCAAGCCATGCCCACCCAACCAGTCACTAAGAGAACCAGTTGTTAAATTACTTGAATCACACCACTGGTAAGAAATGCTGCCTAGAGAAGAATCAGATAAAAGATGAAGGGCACCCAGAGTTGAATAACAGCAGGTAAAGAAACTTAGAAAGGAACCACATATCTTATCAGACAGTAAAAAGAGATGGTGGGAGATCTGTATTTTCAGTTTGCAAGATTATATTAATGTAAACCTACGATAAAGCAAAATTAAACATCTTGTTGAGTTTCCTGTTTGATCTATTTGGGAAGCTGACACCTGTTGCAAGAGGCTAGGATATGTTTGATGGATCCAGCCCAGGTACCTGATGGGATTCAGAGGGAGCTTTGGGTTATATCTATACATGGTATCTTGGTGAAGAATTTGGGGGAGGAGGAGAGGGAAGGAGAACCTCTGCAGTGTTCTCTAGTAGCTCCCTCCCTGGAAAACTATCAGAATGTTGCCAGTCATCCACTGAAAATAAATGAAGTGTCTGCTGTTCTTAGTTGTAGTATATAGAAGATGACTCAGGACTACCTTTTGAATTTAATATTTTTCACTGGCATGCTTTTAAAGAAAATAAATTCCTTCTTTCTTCCCATTTTTATAAGTCAAATTTATTTTTATTTTTCTGCAGGTATTCACAGGGATATTCACAGCTGAGATGGTGCTTAAATTGATTGCTCTAGATCCTTATGAGTACTTCCAGCAAGGATGGAACATCTTTGACAGCATTATTGTTACTCTCAGCTTAGTTGAGCTTGGTCTTGCCAATGTTCAAGGTCTGTCTGTACTACGATCCTTCCGTCTGGTAAGTGACCTTATGGGAAGTTTTCTGCAGTTTCAATATTTGATACCCCACCACTGAGAGCAAAAGCCCTTCTTGGCATAGGATCAGATCATCTGAAAGACCACTTCTCCTGGTTACATCAGCAATCTCCACTATATTTGGCAAAGTATGCATGTTATGGGTACCATCAGCCAAGGACCTTCATTTGATGGTTCCTAGGAAATGTGCCTTCTCTTCTCTGACACCCACTTTATGGAACATTCTTCCTTCTACCCCTTTGGGTATTCTGAAATGCTCTCAGGTATTGGCCATGTTGTGGGGCCTGGGGTTCTCAAATAACTAGATATCTGCTCAGATGGTTTCCATTATTGAGGTGGCCATTTTTATCCTCCCTTTCCTATGGTTTGTAGTTTCACCTTTATGATATTTAATAATAAGATTTTATATATTGTATATTTTTGTTGTTTTTATTTATTGTTCCTATTGATTCTTGTTCACTGCCAGAGTCATCTTCTGTGAGATGGGTAGCTATATAAATCTGATTGATGATAAAGTAAAATAAATATTTTTCCTCCCCATACTAGATTAGATAGGGTTATGATGTTTACTTCAAACTGGGAAGCAGTGCAGAGAGTTACTGATTAAATTGTTAGTGTGAAAACTGGGAAACGCTTGCCTGAAGATAGTCCCTTGGCTTGCATTACACTAGCTGAATGTTTGCTGTTACTGGCACATTGCTGGAAATAGCAAAGTATCTGCCATTACAGTAATAATGGCTTAACAACAGTCCTCCAAGTATTGTCTGGGGACCACTGCCACAACCCTTTCAAGGAATCCACAAAGTCAAATAAATCAATAAATCAATTCAACAAATAAATTCAATAAATAAATGAACAAAAATTTCTCAGTTCTAAATTTTAATGCAGTAAATATCAGTACATACAGTCCATACAAACCAAAACTCTCAATCATTTTTAAATATGTAAAGGGAGGGGAGGCTGAGACCAAAATATTTGAGAACTGCTGGTTTAATATATTCTAATATTGCCATACAGATTTAGCCTTCTAAATTCCTTGATTATATTTTGTTCAACAGAAAACAATTTCTAACTCTCGTGGAGCTAGCGTAATATTCAGGTGCATACATACACCATGCATGTAAAAAAGAAAAAGAGCAGCACAAATAATTGTGCATCATGTTCTTCTAGCTCTCCCTTCTTCATAACAATCTAGTTTACATCATTGCAATTTTTGCTGACATTTTAACAAATATAGTTTCTAGCTTTTTCTCAGTGAGACTTTTTAAAATGTAGTGATTTGGAGAGGAAATGGAAAGCCATCTAAGTAGCCTACATGCAACACACAAATGGCCCTTCTGTGTTATATATTGAAACAAGGGAAAAAAATAGTAAAAAGCTGTTATGAGTGGAAACATTTCAAGTCTAAAATGGAAACAGAAGTTTGTGATTTCAAAATATGTAACTTTAATGTGCTAGAGATGCCTTTATTACTTTGGCTAAAAGCATAATTCCATAAATTAATCATGATCCATCTTCCTTTTTCAGATGAGAGTTTTCAAGCTTGCCAAATCTTGGCCAACTCTCAATATGCTAATCAAGATCATTGGGAACTCAGTAGGTGCCTTGGGAAACCTCACTCTCGTCCTGGCCATCATAGTTTTCATCTTTGCTGTGGTGGGCATGCAGCTATTTGGGAAGAGTTACAAAGAGTGTGTCTGTAAAATTTCCAGTGACTGTGAGCTGCCACGCTGGCACATGCATGACTTCTTTCACTCCTTCCTTATTGTCTTCCGCATCCTCTGTGGAGAATGGATTGAGACCATGTGGGATTGCATGGAAGTGGCTGGACAGCCCATGTGCCTCATTGTCTTCCTAATGGTCATGGTCATCGGGAATTTAGTGGTGAGTACAGGAATATAAGACTGAGGAAATACAATAGAGCATGGGTGATGAACTTTTTTTTTTACTTTTAATTTAGGTTTATGAAAGTCACAGAGGTATGTGAGAAAGACTTATGTTATTTAGAAGGGGTTCAGTCCTGTGTGTGTTGTGGTAAAAGACTTGGGATGTTATTTAAAGGCAGAAAGGTGTGCCTTAATATGTTCATTTTGTCCTTATATTTCCTATTTTAAAAAAGACAAAGTAATGCTGCTGGAAAATTAGTTATTTTATATTGGATTGCTTTGTTATGCTCTTCTTGATGGAAACTTCAAGGGACTGTACAAATAGGCCACAAGTTGCCAACTACTGCATCTTTAAAAAAAACCCAAATGATCAGATCTTTTTTCAGTTTTGTTTGTAAAATACAATATTTGTTTAAACTTGATATGAACTAAAAACTCCCTTTTTAGATTTTATACATACAGTATATATATGTTTGCATGTATGAATGTTTGTATGTTTGTATATATATATATAGTGTGTGTGTGTGTGTGTGTGTGTGTGTGTGTATAATCCTCCAACATAGTGAAGAGAAAGTTGCTATTACAACTCGAGACAGACTATACATTACATCCAATACTTAAGAAGACCTGGAAAACCAAGTGGATGTGCAACCAACACCTGAAGCTGGAATGTCTTTATCACCTTCTCCATTACAGAGCACAACTGCTGATGTGAAGCATGAGATCATGGCTAAACTAGCTATAATCAACCCTCAAAACTGATTACCAAAGCTCAGCAGAGATGTACCATCAGATAGTATGCTAGAAGATGCCAGTAGAGCCCTCAGAACAATCCCTACTACCACAATAACTCAAACCAATGGACTGATATATGCTACAGCCACTGTAATCCAGGAGATGCTTGGCTACACAATCAAGAATAATAGCAGCAATTAGCTTCCCTGAAAAATAAGATTAGAGGTTAAGATCAAAGCAATTTAGAGAGAGGTTAGTCTGTTGGTGGAATAAGGTATCAGGATTGGAGATTAGCTACTGAAAAGAAATGCAAGGGCCTGACTCCATCTGAAGTCCTCTAGACTGCTAAACCAAGGCTTGTAGCACTGGCTACCAGGTTAAGGAGATACACTAGAGAAGCAGAGGCCAAGATGATAAATGCCCTCTTCTACAAAGAACCATCAAAGATGTAGTCTCAATTGCAGTACAGTGCAGCAGCAGAGCTACCAACGGCACAAACTAAACAGTGCTGCAAGGACATATGGGAGAAAGAGAAGACACATAACCAGTGGTGGGATTCACCCAGTTCGCACCACTTTGGGAGAACCGGTTGTTAACTTTCTGAGCAGTTTGGTGAACTGATTGTTGGAAGAAATCATTAAGGCAGAGAACCGGTTGTTAAATTATTTGAATCCCACCACAGCACATAACACCAGTGCAAAATGGCTGCAGGATTTGAGAGCAGACCACAGCAATATCCCAGAATAGGGACCAGTCATCAGTACAGTAGCAGACATCCAACAGCAGGTTAAGAACATGAAGAACTAGTCAATAACTGGTCCAGACATGCTTCACATGCACTGGCTAAAGAAACTAACAACAATGTATGAACTTCTAATAGCACAGATGAACCATCTGTTAATAGCAGGCTCCCACCAAACTGGCTACTCTAAGGAAGGATAGTATTGATCATGAAAGATGATCAACCAAGGAACACCACCATCCAACTACCAGCTGATATTTACCATCTCACAATATGGAAAGTCCTATTAGGCATCAGAGCTGTGAAGCTACAGAGCCATAGTTGGCCAGTACATGAGTAAAGCATCAGGAACTCTACCAGAGGTTCAAAAGATAAATTGCTCATACATAGAATAGTTACCCTAGACTTAAGGTCTAGACAGATCAATGTGAGAATAGTTTGGACTGACTACAATCTGTGACTCAATGTTACACACATGGTCTGTTAATAGCTGACACTATACAAAATCAACAGGACATTAAGAACCTTCCTCAATAAGTCAATAGGACTTTGGAAAAACAACAGTAGAAGTCACTTCAAGACATGTCACACAAGTGGCCATCAATTGCAGCATATACCAAAATGATATGCTGTTCTGCATAGCCTTGAACTCCCTCAGTCAGATAATCACAAAGAATGGATATGGATACAAATTCAAGAGTAGGATTACCATCAGCCCTCACTTTTACATGGATGACAGCAAGTTGTATGAAAAGAATGAACAAGACATCAACTCACTGATCCATCTGACACTGATCCACAGTGAAGACATTGGGATTTCATTCAACTAGAGAATTGTAGTCAGATGATAGTCAACAGAGGAAAAATAGTTAAGAATGATGTGATAGAACCGGGAGGGGGACATATAGCAGACATATGGACCATTACAAGTACCTTGGTATCCCACAGTCATATGGGAACCAATTTGAGGAGTCAAGGAAAACAGCAACATCCAAATACCACTGAAGGAACAGACAGGTCCTGAAAAGCCAGCTCAATGGGAAGAACCAGATCAACATGTATGCTTTGCCAGTCATCAGATATCCTGCTAGTATGGTGAACTGGCCAAAGAAGGACAAGGGAGCTGCCAATGTGAAGAACCAGAAACTCCTCACAATGTATGAAGGTTTCCACCCCAAGGCCAACACCTAGAGACAATATACCAGACAGAAAGAGAGTGGTCAGGGTTTTGTAAGTATCAAAGCCACTTGCATGGATGAAACCCAGAGCATCCAGAGTTCATCAGAAAGATGACATCCAAAGATGACCTACTGAGAGAGTACCTGAGGCAGTAGCAGATGTGAGGGAAAGATCAAGTAGAGGAAGTGCCATGGCAAAACATGACAAAACAGACAGCTGAGGTGGCTGACATTGGGAAATTCTCCTTATAGTTAGAAAGGGCTTCACTAAAAGACAGCACAGAGGCACTTGTCATAGCAGCACAAGAATAAGCACTAAACATCAGATCCATAGAAACAGGAATCTACCACACTAGACAAGATCTAAAGTGCAGACTCTGTAGAGATGTGTATGTGTGTTTGTGCACATATATACATGTACAGGTCCACATACAGGCACACCACGTGTGTTTGAATCAATTTTGACTCCTGCCAACTGCCTCAATATGTTTGTGTCATTTTCTTGGCAAGATTTCAAAATGATTTACCTTAGTTTGCCTCCTTCCTAGATCTGAGAGTGAGTGACTGGTCCAAGATCTAACAGCTAACTTCAGTGTATGGCATAGTCTTCCAGTTTCTAGCCTGATGTCTTAAGCACTTCGCTAAATTGGCTCTAATATTAGATTAAAGCTACATGTTAAAGTATACTGCATTGTATTAAGAATTTTAAAATGAAGCAGATTTGCAGTAGTAGCTACAATAAACAGTATAATATGAATCATAGTAAAGCTTTGTGTTAATAGAAACCTAAACTTTGTATGTGATACAAGCCCATATATTATTATTATCCATGGATGGTTTCTAACTTGAATTTTGTATTGGATTTGTGTTTCAAATATGAAGCTATTTTTGATATTATTTGTATATCCCATTAATTCCCACTGCTGCATCTAACTGATACTTCTGATTTGAAATCAGAAGTATTAAATTTGCAAAGAATTTTTAAAATTCCACTGGTTTGCCTCTTGGTTTTCCCATCTTATTGGAAGCAGGAAAGCAAAGATATATTTTAGATCCTCGGTTTGCAAAAGAAAGATGTTATTTTTGCCAAATTTTCAATCTACTTGCACTTTCTTATAATAAAAAACAATTCACTTCCAGTCCTACGAGCAGATTTTGTAAGGAAAAGGAGTGTAAGGAAAAATGGTTTTGCTGCTTTTTGAGTATGGTTATTTGCTTGTAGATATTTTATTACCCAATTAGGTAATATCATTAGTGTATGGGGGTCTACTCTCTATTTATATATGATAGCTTGCCCTACCGTTGTTAGTGGTCTTGGGTTTTCTCCTTGATAGTTCTTGACTGGATTTTTGTCTTTTGCTTGATTATTTGTCTTGAACTCCCTGCTTACCTGGGTGTTGGCAACAATGCCCCACTCCCAGTCTCTTTACCATGAGCATGGGTTTGACTTTTAATACACTAGTGGGTAAAATTCTAAGCAAACTATTTTATTACAGGAACTTCCGCTTTTAGTTTCTAGCAATACTTATAGGGTTTGGGTGCAGCCTAGAGGCAGTACTGTAAGATAAGTTGATCCTAGAGGATGATGCTTTGCTTTGTAGTTTAATAGCTTTCTATTTAGCTTTAATACAAAGTATCTCAAAAAATGAAAGAGACAGGTGGATACCAATGGAGGCATGTATTCTACACACGTAGGCAAATATAGAAACAAATATTTCAGGGATGAACATAAAAGCTCTTCCCCTAAAAATAATTTTTGTACAAATCAAGATTTTGCAGCAAAAGTTTGAATTTGCTGTTCTAGGTATTGGCCAATAGTTGCTGTTGATAAAGATTATTCTCATAAATGCGCAGCAGTCTCATCCTTTATGGAACATGAAACAATCTCTGGGAAGACTGTGAAAAGGAATCAAGATTACTCAACACAAATTCCCAAAGTAATAGATTCAGTATACACAACTCAATGTGTGAATGAGAAACATTTATCTGGAAAAAAAAATCTGTGATCTGCATGCATTCATTGAAGAAGCAGAAAGGGATAAATCCTCTTCCATCCAGGTTAAGTTGGAGAAACCCTGAAAAGAAAGAAAATATACCCTACAATCCCTGTAATTTTAATGCTAAAAGTGTAAGTAATCAGGTATCAGTGTTGCTGCCCAACATCCCACCAATTGCTCGGTTCAGATTCTTTTTCTGCCAAGAGTTTTTTCCCCACAATTTATTGCTGGATTCAAACATGGTTGACTTATTTTAAATTGGAAACACATTCTCTCTATGGGAAAATAAGCAAATGGAAATGCGATTTAAGCAAAGAAGCTAACAAACAGAAAGCCTCTCCACAATACTAAATAATTCCATTTGTATGCAAGTGATTTCCAATCTCCCTTCTGTTATCTCTCATCTCAAGCCAATAATTTTTCATGTTAAGAACATTGTAGTTTGACCTAAGAAACATTTTTGGAGTCTCTTAAGCTAGCTGTCCTTTTTCATGACTATCAAGTTATCATGATTTATGAGATTTATAAGAGTGAAAACCCCTAACTTGAGTCAATGTTACAGTTATTAATGATTGCCAGCTATAAGTAGTATTTAAAAGAAGCCTCCAGGAGCTTTAAGGAAACCAAAGGAGTTTATATAAAAGTCCTAGTTAAGTCATGAGGCATAAGACATGTGCAAATAGCCATGACCTTGAATATCAGCAAAATCCCTTCTCAAATGTATTCCTGGCAGGATTGAAGCACAAACATCAACAGCTGTGAGTGGGCAGGAAGCAGGCTTTTCACAGCAAACACATTCCACTTTTTTGCTGATATTACTGTACCAGCATACCAGTCCTAAGGGTTTTTTTTTTTTTTTGATAAGAAAATTGTGAGACTGCACAGGATTTTCCTTTCAGCTAAACACGGCAGACCAAAAGCAAGATCCCAAATTCAAAAATTTTACTTGAGCAAATACATTCAGCATCTTGTTTCCATCAGGAGCCAGACAGATGACTACAAGAAATCCCAAAGTAGATCATGCAGGGTCCTCTTAAGGGCTATTTGCACTTAAGAATGGGTACTCATGGAATATGGCTTGTGAATATTGGAGGATCATCATCATGGCTAAAAGTAGCTGAATCACCAGAAATTTGTCTAATCCTATTATGAATCCATATATAATCATTGCTATCACTCACTTTTGGGAAACAACTCTTGTAAATTAATCATATATTGTGTGATGAAGGCCTTTCCTTTTTCCTGGTATGAACTGTTGCTGATATTGTCTATACCACAGTCACTAAATCCTGAAGTCCAACACTGCCTATTGCTCATCAGATTTATTTCATGAGAGAAGAACTTTCTCTCCTTTACCTAGTTTCTTCTTTGGCGTCTCCCAGATCATCATGGTTGCCACCATTCTAAAAATATTAGGAACACATAAGCCAGCACAGGTTTCTCTCCAGATGTCCAATTGCAACATGCAAAATAATGCAAATAATAAGTCTTTCACAAGTATAGGTCTTGTATGTCATTGTGAATTAGCAATCAGTACATTGTGTTATCTCATTAAATTGTTTGCCAAACTGAGCAAGTGCTTTTCCATCATTTTTTTCAAAAATGAACAAATATTTTAATATTATTTTTGCTTTTTGAATGTAATAATCTTGAGTCAAGCAAGAGGAAATCAAGTTAGATTTTATATTCTTATTATATACAATTGAATAAAATATTGGTTTCTTTAGGGGTGTTTAACTTGGGGAGATATTTACTATAGTTTTCTTTCCATCTTCCTCTGGACACTGTCTAAGAAGCAGATCATTAGGAAGGGAGTATTTTATTTATTTTAAATATACCTAATCCATAATTTATATATTTCACTGGCTTTTACTGTACTGTATATTCTTCACAATTATCAGAAAGTAGGCCATAGAGAAATTGATGTAACAGTGCAATACTGTTATGTTAAATGAGTTATGACTCAAGCCCTGGATGTATTTCAATGTTTTAATGTAATCAACCTGCCACAAAGTTCCTGGCTGATAAATTGATAAATAAAATAAGAATCAGACTTTGTGCTAATATGCAAAGAATAGTATCTTGTTAAAATAGCAGGAAGTGCTTGGATAAACTAGAGGTTTGAGGCAACAACATCATCTTTGAAAACCAAACAAACTGTGTTGTATTAAATTTATATTTACCAACAAAGAAATAAAGGGAGAGTAGTATAGATCTATTTCAAGCTATTTACAGTAGCTCTCGTCAGCTAGTCATATCCTCCTGGGATTCGAATGGCTAGCTGACAAGAACTAAATAGCTTGAAATAGATTTTTACTACTCTTCCTTTATTTCTTTGTCAGTAAAGATAAATTTAACACAAAAATAGTTTGTCGTGAAAGTGACTACCTGCAAAGGCTCGTGGATTGGGGCTGAAAGGCAAAAGCGGAAACAATATGCTCCATCCCATATTTGGGTAGATCAGGTTGGGTAGATCAGGTCTCATCAGGAAAAACTTA
This sequence comes from Coluber constrictor foxii, assembly GCA_038048745.1. Lineage (NCBI taxonomy): Eukaryota > Metazoa > Chordata > Lepidosauria > Squamata > Colubridae > Coluber > Coluber constrictor. The sequence continues at coordinate 83,638,015 of CM075961.1, forward strand.
AATTGTGTTGTAATACAGCATATGTTTATTTTGCATGACTTATATAAAATTTGGATTTTCTTAAATGAGAACATAGATTGTTTGACAACATAAGATATTTTCTTACATTTCTTTCCATTAACTTTATTTTTCTTAAACCTTGTGAATTGGCTAGCAGAAACTATCCTTGGTTATTTCCTCCTGTTGTCTTGTGGTCACATCAGCACTAGGGACAAAGTCCCCATTTCAGAACATGTGAAAGCATTCTGAATATTTTTTTTTAAATATTTGCTTTTGTCCTTTTAGGTACTCAACCTGTTCTTAGCTTTGCTGCTTAGCTCCTTCAGTGCCGATAGCCTGGCAGGATCTGATGATGATAGTGAGATGAACAATTTGCAAATTGCAATTGGCAGAATCAACCGAGGGGTTGATTTTGTAAAGAAACATGCCCTCCTGTTGCTTCACAGAGAACTGAAAGAGAAAACAGAGCTATCATCTGAGGAACCAGATGATAATAAAAAAGAAAACTTTGTTCTCAACCACATGGACACTCTCAACCATGTGGACACAGGCCAGGATTTCAAATCCGAATACATGGATGAAATAATAAAAAAAGAGCAACTCATTGATGAACTGGGCCAAATGAACTTCATTAATAATCCCAACCTGACCATAAATGTGCCTATAGCATCTGAGGAGTCTGATCTTTATGATGAAACTGATACAGGTGAAGAAACTGCTGATGACATCAAGGTGAGTTTTTCCCTACAAAGAGGTTAGTGCAGAGAAGCAGCTGGCTGGAGGTTTTTTTTAAACATATTCACATTCAGGATCTTTTGATGAGATTATTCTCAAAAATGTTTGTCCAAAAGGTAGGTTGTCTATCATTACCAATTGCATTATGCATTGAAGTGGATTCTAGAACAATTCCTATTCATAAGTTATGTAGCTTTATGGAGAGAGTGAAACTAGATAGAAGAAAAATTGAATGAGTAGCACTTGAGAAAAAAAATGGCAACATCTCCAAACATACAGTACATTTCCATAATGACATTCTTTTTACATAACTCCTCTTACAAGCCTTTAAAAATATCTGTTGTTTTTCAAATGCATCATGTGATGATGATGATTATCTTTATATATCAATGTGCTGCCTCCATGAAGAAAATCGATTTATGTAGTCACTAGAACTCAAAAATGACTAGATGGCACATAATCACATTATTGATATCTCCTACTTGGTGATTTATATGCAACAGTATGATGACTTCCAAGGTAACTTCTAGTTGAGAAATTATTCTTTGATTGCAGTTGAGATACACTGTCCAAAATGGGCCAAAATCTCATTTGTATTGCACCCTTGATCTTAGCAGGAACTATTGAACACAATGTGGGAGTTGTTAAAGTAACCTAATATGCACTTTTTTTCTCCTAGTAAAATATGTTATGTGAATGTCATGATTAAATAATGTCATGATGGGCAGCAAAAGTCAATATAAAGGAGCCCATTTAATGATGATATAAAGTAGATTGGGAACATAAGAGAGAAATATAGGAAAGAGTGTGAATTAAATGGAAGAAAAATTGAGATGTTTTGTATCTGTGAAGAGAAAAATTGATATGTTTTGTATCTGTGAAGCTAAAAGAAAAGTGAGTAGTGTAGATCTGAATGAAGATGGATAGATCTTGAAGAGTGGAGTTGATGGATACCTGATGGAAATGAAGGTAAAGCTTTAATTATGAACGAAGGAATTAAAGTGTGTGAATATTTTAAAAAACCCTATAAATTGATTATTATCATCTAGTTGTGAATACAAACAAATTCTTGGAATTATGGCAGTTGCAGGGTGGACTGCAGCATTTTGAAGGAACATGACTAGGGGAAAAGGTTATTTTACTAGAAAGACTGAAAGGATGCATCTTTTTTTTCACCTAGTATCAGAAGAAGATCTCAGGGGGAAAGTGGAAATGGAAAAAAATGGAAAGAAGTGACAAAAATCTAAAATAAAAGTGTACTGACTAAAAGGCAGAATAATCCACTGGTAGCATAAATAGAACAATGATAAAAAAGAGATTTGAAATATCTGAAATGACTACATATGTTTGTGTAGTTACCATATAGGAAGTATGATAAGGGATCTTTGGTGCGATTAGAAAGAAGTTTGGGTAAGGAAAACATTTTTAAAAAATACTACAAAAATGTGAATAAAAGGAAGTTATTGTATAATAAATCTAGCAACAAAAGTAGATGTAATGTTTAGTGTTAAAGCAAGGGACTATTAAGACTAAAAGAGGCAGAAATAACATAATGCTGATTTTGCTTGTCAGTGTTCCGACTGACGAACCCAACTTAAAGCAAGCACGGCTGAGACGATCCAATTTCTTAATGCAAAACTTTAATAAGTACATCATATTGGTGAAGATGAGGGCAAAACCAGATCTAACTATTTTCCACACAATCCCATATAGTTAAAGTTCAATATCTCCCTCCCCACTATTAGGCCAGGTCACTTGTCCAATGGAGACTTCTGATATTGTTGTGAGAAAGTCTTTTTCAGCTCTGGTAAACACCTGCCAGAATGTCCATGGCTGGTATCTGGAGCTACGTTCTATCTCTCCCTTCCCTTCCTCCATAGTCTGTTGGCAAGCTGAGAAGTGATAATAGTTGTAACAGCAAAAATGCCATTTGAAGCTTGACATTTCATTCATAAAAGGTAAAAAGTCAGCCTAAATGTAATGGCCAGTTCACCATTTACAATTCAATAAGAGTGGAGAAATAAATATGTTTTACCATCTTTTATCATCTTGCTGTAGCTTGAGCTCATGAGCTCATGCCCGTCTTCAATCACGCACACTCCAATCTTTTTTATCAGAACTACTAGCATCTGCATTGGAGAGCTGAATCAGGCACTTAGTGGAACTGCCACCAGGCTGTTGAGGAAAAATCTGAAGTGGCCATTGAAAGGAGTGTACTAGTAACTTTTTAAAAAAACACATTTTAGTAAAAGTCATAACCTGCCTTTTCATGATCTGTATCTCACTTCACCAAATGCATAGAGTTGCTAAAATGAAGTAGGATTTAAATCGGGGTGAGGCAGGAGTGGAGAAGGGAGAGGAAGATAGGCCAGTTATTCATATGCAGATTAAATATGAAACAGATATAATTTTAACTTGTAAGCTATTCAGAGTCAAGCATGTGAGAAAAGCAGCTATATAAATTGAACGAACGAATGAATGAACGAATGAATGAATGAATGAATGAATAATTGCAAGTATCTTATCGATTAACAATTGTACTTTGTTAAAAACCCATCTGAAATTGCTGAAATCTCTTGATGTTTATTAGTTTAGGAATTTATCACCCAAAGCAGAGGTGGGTTCTACTTATCTTTACTACCAGTTCGCAGCGGGGTCGCAAAAGCGTTTTGATGATGTCGAGGTTGGTGGGCGGAGATTCCTGCCGGTTTTACTACCGGTTGTATAGAACTGGTGCAAATCAGGAGCAACCCACCACTGACGCAAAAGTGTGGTAAATGATGTCCACTTTCCCAAAAACATCTCTTTGCTATTAAGTGAAGTCCATTTTTCCAAAATAGTCATATAAAGTGTTCTAAAAAACTGAAATCTGTTGTTACTATTTTGTTGTTGTTTTGAGTCCGGATTTCAAATTTGTACTCATCAATTATTTTATGTAAGATTTGTCTCATATGTCCTATGACATATGAGGGGTATTGCTGATGGATTATGGCATATGGCATCACATTAGAGGAAAAGTATGTGAAAGTACCTCAAACCTCATTTGAGTCCTCTTAGTGCTCTTCAGGTAGCTGTTGGAGCAAGATAAATACTGTCAGTATATTCATGCCTGGCAGAGACATGGTAACAAGGTCAGCCAATGGGAGCTGAGACAGCAAGGAGCCTAGGCTTGGCTTAGCTGTGTTTAGCTCTGAGGTCTGCTGCTGGAACTGAAACTAATCTCTCCTCTCTACCAGGTTGGAAGAACAACTCTTGGTATTGTATATATGTCTTATGTGTTATTGTGTATATAAAGAGAAGTTAATGAATCCTGCTTTATCAGTTACCTGTGCGTGCTTTCTGGATTTGATTGCTGCAACAAACTCTGACAAATACTGTACCTGGATCTTTTGTCAGACTGGTTTGTATAATTCCATCAGATTTTCCAAATTTTCCAAATTCCAAATTCTTTGTATCCAGAGAGCTGTTTCTATATCCAATTCTGATATCCTAGACTTCCTTCCTTCCCACTTTTTCTTTCTGCCTTTAATCTGCACTTACCCAAACAAACTAGTCTTCTAACTAACACACATTCCCATTATATTTTTGCTATTTCATACCACTATCCATTCTTAAACTTTTCTCTGTTTTCTCAGTCCAGTCTTACTAGGCTGATGAAGGCAAGAATCTTCCTCTCCTGTCCTCGCTCCAGGACTTCTTCAATCTGAGTTTCAATCAGATTACTCTGATCCTGGGTGCTGGTACTTTCTCAGTGATGGTACTCTCAGTGACAACCTGATCAATTACTTTTTAATTACCACTGAGTCAATATATTTCGGTGCCATCCCAGATTAGATGTTAATGAATACCATTCTTCCTTCCTGACAGTTTATTACTTCCGTTTTCCTTCCCATAATTGAAATGCTTACCTTTTGTCTGTCTGTCTGTCTGTCTCTCTCTCTCCCCCCCCTCCCAAACATCCTTAATCCAGCTCTGCCCTCTCTTCATTTTCTTGCCATGCCACAACTCCATAAATTCTTCAATAATTCCAAAATTCCTATCAACAGTATCCCTCTAGTCACCCTTTTTCATCATCTTTCTTCTAACCATTATATTTTCCTAGTTGTTTTTTTAACAGCTAGCTGACAGCTTCCAGTGTGCTTCACTGTAGTTTTATGTTTTATGCCAACTATATGGCGTAGTAATATAGATGCTTGCCAGCTTTGGTAGAAAGTCATAATGTTTAGAATTCCCTCCTTTTCTCCCTGACTTTTCTATCTCCCAGCAACTATCTCTGTTACCATTATTCTACAAAGACAGTTTTTAAAAAATGATAGCGGTGGAGGGCTAGGTATTCTTTTTTTGGCCAAAGGAAAACTGTAGTGGGCTCCTAGGCAGTGACATCTTTAGGTTGCCATAACAGTAGACAGCATATTAAAGATGCTTTCCAGGTTCCAGTGTAAAATGCTAATTGGATAGCAATGAAATATGCACTGAAAGAGGCTCATATAGTAAATATTCAAAGAGAGCACTGCTCTGAATAGAAATATACTTCTTATGAATTGGCCTTTCAATGAGAGTGGTCTGTACAAATGGAGTGTGTGAATGAACAGAGGATCTAAAATTAATTAAATAAGTGCCTGAAGGTTTTATCTCTTAAAATGCCTGTAAGCAATCAAAATCTGGAGCAGGTTTTAGGCCTGGATACTCAAGAGGGCTCAGGACAACCATAATATTGGTATTGGTGGATGTTGTGAGTTTTGGATGTCAGTGATTAAAATTAGAATATGTAGAGAAGAATATTTTTCAATTCATGTAAATTATAAACCAGCTGTGAGATATAAATGCCCTCCCAACATCTGGAGTATTTAAATAGAAATTTTAGGAGATACCAAGTTGAGGATGCTGTGTTTAATATGTGTCCCTGTTTTCAATGTCATTGTTTATAATAAATGATGATAAATAAAACAAAATCATGAACATTTATAGACTGTTTTTCCCTGAGCTACTAAGAGCCTACGATCAGTTTCCTGCACATTTAGGCATCTGTGCTTGAAATTTAAGAGATAGGACTTCCAAATCTGAATCTCCAGCATATCCTGAAGCCTCAGTATTCTCTGAAGTTAAAAATAAAGCTCTGTTTGGGAGCCTCTTTCCTAATGTCAAAGCTCAGGAGCAGAAGAGAACAAACTTCCTAAATATAAAGAGAAGTTAAAAGCTTTTTAAGAAGCAGTAATTCAATAGATGGCCAAAGATTTCCCATACACAATAATGTTCATGGGAATAAGATTATATTAAAGTGACACCTAGTGGCACATTCTAGGTATACAACAATTTTTCCCAAATAAGAAATATATACACAATTATTTATAGTTTATCTCGCATATATCCTCCTCCCCTTAAAACATGTATACTTAAACATTAGTATCAATTACAGAGTTGAAGCTCTGTAATTAAAGTGACACTTTTTCTAACATTCTACCACATTATTTGCCCTGGGAATTGCATTTATTGTAAACTGAAAATTCCAGGTTCAGTAAATATATAATTTCATAGATAATAAAAATCAATTAAAATTATAACTGTAGCAGAATTTCAGAGATATCTGCAAAACATTACTAAGCAGCTACATTGTAAGGGACAAATCATCACACTATTTGTAGTCTTATTTGTACTTGCCAAAATTTCCTTGCCTACCTCCGTCTTATTCCCATCTCCTTCCTTCCTTCCTTCCTTCCCTCCCTCCCTTCCACGATATTTATTTATTCATTTTATAAAATTTTTTTATCATGCCACAATTTTTTTCACATTATTGCATGCTGATTACAGTTCCACAATAAACATGATAGAATTAAAACAATATACAAGCAAAAACAAAAATATAGTCAGATTGTACAGTATGTGAAGGCTCTTTGAAAAAATTCAATTTTTAATAGCTCCCTAAAATTCCATGTTGGGGGGCCATGTTGATTTCAGTGAAGACTGAAATCAGTGCTACTGCAGAGAAGCAATGCCTATATTATCTAATACATTTGGCTGCAACTGATTGGAGGACATAGCCCTATGGGTATCCAGGTCTCAAACCATATAAGACCTTTACAGTATAAGTTAACATACGCATTTACAATTATATTTGGAACAGAAGTGGTAATCTGTGCTGGTCTTACAATGTAAGTGTAATATTCTTCCAATGCCAGGGACCTGAATGGCCCACCATATTCTGAATTAATTATAATTTCCAAACAGTTTTAGCAGTCCAGGCGAAGCACATTGTTGCTAGGTCCTCTTGTAACAGATAAGGATACAATTGGTACACCAAAGAAAACCTCACCAAGTCCAAATGGCTTCCAGTCATTATCCGCTCATCAGGGTAGAATATAAACAGCATATGATCTAATGCTGTAGATCAAAGCCAATTATACTGTATCACAGTCTCAAAAGCCACCGAGAGGCAAATGGACAAAGACAATTACCCCAATTCTAGTGCAATCACAGATCACCCAGAAGTGCAACCATGCCCTCTCAGATTCACATCCAGAAACTGAATCCAGACTGAAAAGCTTCAAGATATTTGGATGCTTTTGTGAGCACCATAGTGAGCTGGTGTCCTGCTGATGATGGGACTTTGTTTACAGGAAAATTGTGGCTGGACACGAGATTTGGAACAGCAAAATGTCCCTGAAGGAGGGAGAAATCATCAATGGATAGCCTTTCCTCATGGGTACAATTTAGAAAATAGGGTTTTGCAATCTGCTTCTGAATTGAATGGCTGGGAGTTAAGGGATACCATTAAACTCACACTCATAATGCACCCTTTTAAGAGCATAAAGTTCATCCAAGCCTTATTTTTTAGGCTTATAAATTGAATAATCAGTTTTTGGGATTTTTTTTTTACCATACTGGAAATATTAAGATTTTGAATTGGCAAGGTTTTATTGTAGTCATTGGGTAAATTGCCTTCTTTGCTTTGGAAAATATTTTTTGGATTAAACAGCAAAAGGATGCTTAGAATATGAATTTGGGAAAGCTAATAACCGATTAAGGATCCAGATGGACAAGGGTTTTGAATTAATTAGAAAAATCTTTCTCAGGAAAATGACACTCTAAAGAAATGGGGCTATCCAGTGGCTTCTGTTCTATGTGATTGTGATAATATGCAGAAAAAATAAGTTCTGGAACTTTGGAAGGGTTAAAATAAAGATTGTTATAGATTCAAGGAAGGAATATAGGGTTGTCTTATTTGATAAAGATTAAAATAGAAAAATAATTTTATTTGGTTTATCATACTGGACTTTTGTTGATAAAGAATGAATGACAAGATTTTTAGATTTGATTTTTTAATCAAGAGCTGAGTGAAGGGATAAAAGGTACCTATTGTACTAAGAGATAGTGATAAAATATTAAAATTGTTTTTACTTGTTGAAATGAAGGGGGAAATTACTTTTTTCCTTTTCTATTATGCATATTTACCATAGAAGCTCATTAGGTTGACTTTTGGCTAATAATTCTCAGTCTAAGCTAATTCAAAGAGAAGGAACCTAGAAGATGCTGCCTTGGACCTTGAATGAAAGGTGGGATAGAAATTATCTTATTCTTACTCTGGTTTGTCACACAGATGTTTAGATTGGCTTTGGCATTTTTGTCTACCTATTGAGTTTTTCAAGATATTCTTCACTCTCTTGATGTATTTTTTTCTAATCTTTTTCTTGCCTTGAGTGTGTTTGATGTTATCAGTGGTTGAAGAATGCCTGGTATTAGAAGTGATTGTCTTTATCCAGCCTCTTGATGTTATTTTTATAGGGCATCTTGTTTTCTTCAGTTTTGACTATTTTTTCTCATTTGATGGTGAGTGTGCTACATTTGTTCAGTTCAAACATAATATCTTGGCTGTATAATGGATAGTGTTGAGCAGAAAACTACAGATCAATTAGCCTGACATCAATACCTGGGATAATCCTGGAAAAGATAATCAAGCAACAGATCTGCAAATCTGATCTACCTAACAAAATAGAATAACAGAACAACTGAGTTGGAGGTCTTCTAGTCCAACCCCAGCTCATTACAGACAAATGGTTGTCCAATCTCTTTTTGAAAACTTCCAGTGTTGGAGTATCCACAACTTCTGGAGGCAAGCAATTTCACTGATTAATTGTTCTAATTTTCAGGTTAGTCTCTTTAGTTCTCTCTTTGATTAGTTTCCATTCATTGCTTCTTGTCATAGCTTCAGGTGCTTTGGAGAATAGATTGACTCCTTCTTTTTTGTTTTCATTAAACTAGACATACCCAAGTCCTGCAACAATTCTTTATATGTTTTAGCTTTCAGTTCCCTAATCATCTGTTCTCTGTACTCTTTCTAGAAGCAAAGTTATAACCAGAAGCCAAGATGGGTTTGTTAAAAAACAGATCAGGCCAAATAAATCTTATTTCATTCTTGGCAAAGTGATAAATTAGTGGACAAACAAAATATTGTGGCCATACTATACATGGATTTCAGAAAGGCATTTGACAAAATAGACTTCTTGGTAAGCTAGAAAAATGTGGATTAGACAGCATCACCACCAAATGGATTTGTAATTGGCTGACAAACTGCACTCAATTTGTAGTCCTCAATGGAACTGCATCCACATAGAGGGAACTATGCAGTGGAATACCTCAAGGCTCTCCCAGTATTCTAACATCTTCATAAATGACTTGGATGAGGCAGAATATTATATTTCCCCAAAGAAGAAATAGAGAAAATATGTTTTTAAAGGCAGAAAGCAGCCCAAGCCTTTCTTGATAACTTCCAGCAGGAAGCCTTGAGTATTTTAGAGATGAATATTTTGTTCTCATTAAAAAAGACTGGGCCAGGAGGAACCCGGAAGCATTGCGGCAAGACTGGTTGGGAAAATACCAGGCTCTAATGAGCCTTGAGAAAACACAGCCAGACAAACTGCTGCCAGGGTGTCTTCAGACCAGAACTGTCCTGTAGGGACAGTGAAGAAGGAGAGGCATCTCGTAGGCTAAAGAGGAACAGGCTAGAAAAAGCCAGAGAAAACTCTTCGATCCGATGGCAGGGAGCGGTGGTCATTGCGAGTCGCCATGAAGCTGGGCATCCGGAATAAGAATCATGCAGGAGTGAAGATCTGGATGGAATACTGGTAGTGGGTGAGTGATTGGCTACCTCACAGGTACAAAGGAAAAAATTGGAAACATTAAAATTACTCCGGAATGGAAAAAGTGGCTAAATAGCGTCCAGGGGACATAACTGATGGAGAAAAGAGAAAGCAGAAACACTAAAGCTCAAAAAGGAAACTTATACTCAAATTTTATTTGAGGATATTGAATTTGAAGAGACTAATTTGATTACAAGAAAAAGAAACCCAAAAAAACCTTCTTTGGAACAGAACTGGATATAACAGTTTAGAAATTCTTGAACTTTTAAAAGAAGATTAAAGGAGGGGAGAAGTCTGTAATAGAAAAACCTGGCTAAAGATTTGAAATTGGATTGAATAGAAGTGGAATTTGGACATTGTAAATTTATATTGGATTAAAAACCGATTTGGTGTACACAAAACAAAAAGAAGAAGAAAAAGGGAAAAGAATTGAGATTAGTAAAATTTGTGAAAACGGAGTTTAAATAAAATGGATACTCTTTCTAGTTGCTGATTGGAACTGTGGATTGTAGAGAAACATCTTCAGGAGAAAAAGGACCATTACAACATTGAATCTTTGTTTTTGTTGTAAGAGATAATAATGGTGAGAAAAGACCTTGAACTTTGAAAAGAATAACAGCTGTGAGGATTAAGGAAGACTTGCCTGTTTGTAAGCAATTTGACTTTGATGATTAAAAAAGGAGAATTATAACGTAATTTTAAATTGGAATAAATACTAACTTAGAAAGAAAAAAAATATGCAGGAATTTAAGAAAATGATAAAAATGATGTACCTTTCACTGAAAATGGACATAAGGGAAATGACTACAATACTGCAAGGAAAATTAAAATGATGATTTAAAAACTGAGTTAGAGTACATCCAAGCTGATAAGGAAACAACAAATGGGAAGCAAGAAGAAGAGGTCATTAATGAAGAAGAAGAAAAAGATGAAGAGAAAGATTATGGAGAATTAAATGACTATGTGGGTAGCAATAACAAAAAGGAGAAGTTTAAAGATTACATTGGGATTAACAATGGAAAAAAGAGAAAAAAGAGAGAGACAAAGAAAGAAAAGAGGGTGGTATAGAAAGAATTTTAAAAAATTAAATGATTCCACTGGGATTAACAATGAAAATACAGGAAAGAGAAAAAAGGGATAGAAAATAATGGGAAATGTAAGGCAAAATAGAAGAGTTTATGTCTTTAAAATACAAAATGATTACATTGGGTTTAATAATGGCAAGATGAAAAAAAGAGAAAAGAGATGGGAAATAATGGGAAATACAAAAAAGAAAAGAAGGGGAAAGAAAAGGGAAAAAATAGAAAGGGAAAAAGGGAGAAAGAAGAAAAGAAAATAAGGGAAAATGTATATAATGACAACTTGGAAAATGTGAGACAAAATTTAAGGAAGAAACTTGGTTTTCTTTTAGTATTATATAAAAAAGGAAAAATTGTTATATGGGTAATTGATTTTTATTAAGTAAATATGAGTAACTTCTTTTATTTAGAAGTTGAAGTTTATTATTTGAAATAAGAAAATGTTCGGTATAAAATGTCTGTTGGTTAGTAGAAATGATTAACAGGTTTGAAATAGATATTTTTGATAAAATATTTGAAAATAAGAGACAAAATCTAAGGAAGCAATTTGGTTTACTGTCAGTATATAAGGGGGGGGGGACCTGTCATATAAGTGATTATTATTTTGATATTAAATGAATGATTGTAACATTAGGAAATATGTCAAATGAGATTTAAAATTTAAGAGGTTTCATATAGAGATTAAGGGGAAAATGGAATTTGGTGAAAATTAGAGCTAGGATGAATGGACAATATGGATTTTAAAAAAGGAATAAAAGGGAGAAGAAGGAAGATACTATGGCAAAAGGGAATATATAAATTGCATTGAAAAATTGTTTAAATTTATGAACCAGCCAATACTCTGTTCAGGAAAAAAAAATACATTGTTTGTGTGTTTGTCTGTGTATTAAAAAATAAAAAAAAAACTTTTTACAAAAAAAAAGACTGGGCCAATCTATTCACAAACAAAGTATTTTTAGCTCCAAATTAAGGGATTAAAATTTACATCCCCTACTCAAATTTTAAGAACAGGGCATGATCTTTAGGACATAATAGGATTAATCCACCACCTTTGGAATAGCAAAAGATACCAGGTTCACTACATTGCACAATCCTCTGAAGTATTTCAATCACAAAACCCCAGAAACCTATAAAAATCCTTGTACTCATCAAGATAATTTGCCAGCTGTCCCAGAACTGCATGCTGTGATTCTGTTTCCAATAAACAGAGTCCTTCTTTCCAATCAGCCTCCATTTTATTTCCAGCCCCTTTCTCCAAACTTGGAACCCGACCAGATTTTTCTTCCCACAGTTTCTTAGGTATGGTATGAATGCAGGCACTATCACTTAGAGATATTCATAGTGCAGTATATGAACTCAACCCACTTTATCTTTGTTCAACAAATCATAATGTAAATATGATATTGATATTGAAATTCAGCCAGTGAACGCATATATGAACACACAATTTGCTGTGAATGTTTCTACCTATGAAATACATGTCTGAATCTAAATGTGTTATGTTTCCTTTAGATAATAGTTGAATAATCCCATTGGATCATTTTCCATGTTTTATTTTGTAGAGTCTTAAAGTTTATTTGACTTTTAAATCATAACCCCTGAAGTTATTTCATATTATATGGAACAATTAGATAGATATTGAAAGCAGATAGCAAGAAGATACAGATTACAGAGTTGTGAATGGTAGGCTAACTTTTCTGTAGGTAGTGTTATTCAAGTGTTGAACCTCATTGTAATCATATTGATTTGGCTAATGGCTATGATGGCCGTAGGACTGCAAAAGTAATACTTTAATCTAGATTGCACCCGTTTGGAAAAGATAACACTGGTGTTCTGAATCAGGATAAACTTTTGACCTACACAGTCATACACATAAACCAAGACAGATGTTTGAGGGAACCAAGCTTAACTGTATTAATTATAACTTTAGTTGTTTGTCACACTCAACAGTAAGCTAAATGAGAAAACAGCAAAGATTTTGAAATTTGGTAGAAAAAGAAAAGAACATGGAAGAAGTCTAAAATACTAGTGTAGAATTTACAAAAGATGAAATCACACGTGGTCTGTAAAGCAACCTGTAGCAAATTTAATTTAAAAATGATTCACAATGGCTTTGGTGTGGAGCTATTCCACACTGTAGGTTAAGCTGTTTCTCTCTTATGTTCTCCTAGTTGTTATTTAGAAATAACAAGCTTCAGAAAATTCAGTCCTTATTGTGGTACACTGACAAGGGGAGCTGGGCTCATTTTAGATTATAGTCACTGCAAGACCTGATTCTTGTACCCCTGCCTTTTTGCAGCTTTTGTAGAAGCTAATCTACCCATGCTTTTCCTTTCCCAAACTGCAGGAAATAAAAAGCAATAATCTATCATGTGCTTGCTCAAGCACTCCTTAGCATTCTATCCCCTTTCGTGCAATGTAAGGCTGTTTCTAAAATCCAAATATATAAACTCTTTCACATGTATACTTACTTTGCAAATCCTTTCTTTTATTAGAATTAAACAGGAGCATTAATTATGTTGACAATCTCACAAACTATTATTGCTTCTTAGCTTTAAATCAGGGCTGTCAAACTTGATTCTGTTGCTGGCTGCATCAGGAGTTTGTTTGCCCTTGGGGGGCTGGGGTGGGCATGGCCTGGTCATTGTGATCGACTGGGCCCAGGGTGGCAGGGGCTGGTCCTTCGCTGTCTCTAGGAAGGCCCTATGGGCCCACTCTGTGGCCTATTGCAGGCTGGATTGGCCCATGGGCCACAAGTTTGACACATCTGCTTTAGACCATCTGGGCCAAGGAGACACATTCCAGGCCACAACATTCCCTACCTTCCTTCCTCAGGGGTCTTTCCAAATTCAGGAATGCTTCCGTGGTCTTATCCTGGGTCACTTTAGAATGAGCAAGTCTTTAAGACCTAAAGCTGTCTAACATTCATCCTGGTTCACCAGCTATCCAAATTTAGCACCAAACAAACTTCCTCCCAGCACATTAGTCCCATTCATGCATCCCTTCTCCCCAGGAAGCTTCTATGCAAGTGCAATTGCTTATCTCTGTAAATGAACACTTTTCTCAATTCAAAGCAACACTTTTCCTATCTTTGTCAAAATATAAGAATAAAGCATATGTCTGGAAACCACAAGACAGAGTGTTCTCTATTCTGTCACAAGTATTGAAACTCTGGTAGAGTTTCATTGTTTCTAGATTTTCCATATCTTAACTGCAAAACCATGTTCTTTAATACCAATAATGAACTATTTACTGAGTTGAATAAGAATAAATAATTACACTTCTTTTATTAATGCACATCTGTAAATGGAGTTGATCTGGCCTTTCTCTTTAATGTTAACTTCCTCTGAGTTAGAAAAATGGCCCAATTCTGTGCCTTCAGGGTGATAAAAACATGAAATAATTTCCAGTCTAATCTGCAAAATAATCTCTTGCTTTCAAAGGTGGCTATGTAAATCACTGGATCCTGGATAAAATTCAGTGAGTGTCTTCCTCTCAGAAAGGTCATTGTTACAATTTCATATGAAACTTGATATTAATTATAACAGTGTCCATTTTCTACACACACACACACACACACACACACACACACACACACACACACACACACACACACACATTCAGGATATGCTGAAATTTCTTTTTGTTAGACTCCCAACCCAAACTATTCAGTACAACCATTCTTAAATTTAGGGTGAATACTTTGGACAGATCTATTCTTGCTTCCTAAAATGAACCAAAGGTTTAATCTGCTATTCTCTTGCTGTATTCAGAAACCACTGTCGGATGGAACAGATTCATCCATATGCAGCACTGTGGATTACAAACCTCCAGATCCTTTGGAGGCGAAAGCAGAAGCTGAAGAAAATATGGAGAATGACGATCCAGAGGAATGCTTCACTGAAGGTATCATGGTCCAAAAAAAAAGCTCCACTCATCAGATTTGCAGATGACGCCAAGCTGGAGGAGAATAGCTAACATTTTAGATAATAGATTAAAAAATGGAGCATTTCTGCAAGTGGGGGCGATGAACATTTGCCTTTCAAATGTTGCTGCTTTCCTGTTCCCGTTTGCCAGCACATCTCCGGGTGATTTTTCTTCTGGTAGGGCACCGAGTTGGCTCCACATCTAGTTGCCCAGGGCAACTTGTTCTGCATCCACCTGGCCATGCTACCCCCTAGCCTCGCACACCTGGTGCATCCACCTAGCTACGCTGACCCAGCCATCCTGAATCAGCTTCCCAGAGTCAGCCACACCAAGCTGGCTACACCTAATCCTCCATGTCAACCTGGCCACGCCCACCCAGCTACGCCCACCTGGCAGTGCTCAGATGGCCGTGTCCACCCAGTCATGCTCACATGACTGCAATGAGTTGTCATAGACCCCTACTGACTTGGGCAGGGGGTTGAACAGAGGAGTTCCAAGGTCATGTCCAACCTTATTATTCTGACTGATTGATTGATTGATTGAATTTATTTATTTTATTTTTTATTTTATGCAATTTGTATGCTGCCCTATCTCCGTAGACTGAGGGCAGCTCACAACAAATAAAAAACAAACCCGACAAACATAGAATACATACACAAAGTATGCAAATATATAAATACATAATTTAAAACATATATTAAAACCCACTAAAATAATCAAACCCCTCAGTCTAGGTTGGGTGATGTAAACAACCATGTTTTTAATTTGCAGTGGAAAGTGCGAAGGTCAGGAGCCAACCGAAGCCCCAGGGAGAGTTGATTCCAAATAGTGGGAGCACCCACAGAGAAAGCTCTGCCCCTGGGGGCTGCCAGCCGGCATTGTCTAGCCGACGGCACCCGGAGAAGGCCCTCCCTGTGAGAATGTACTGGGTGATGGGCAGCTGTTGCTGGCTGCACATGGTCTGACAAATATCCTGGGCCTAAACCATGTAGGGCTTTATGGGTCATCACCAGCACCTTAAATCTCACCTGGAGGGCAACCGGTAACCAATGCAAGTCACGCAGGAGGGATGTAACATGGGAGTATCGGGACTCTCCCATCACAACCTGCGCGGCCACATTCTGCACCAGCTGAAGCCTCCAACTGGTCCTCAAGGGTAGCCCCAGGTAGAGAGCATTACAGTAGTCAAGACGGGAGGTGACTAGCACATGAGTAACTGTGCGTAGAACATCTCGATCCAAATAGTGATGCAACTGATGCACCAGACGAATCTGGGCATATGCCCCCCTGGTCATGGTTGTTATATGATCATCTAAACTCAACCATAAATCCAGGAGGACACCCAAGTTGCGTGTTCTGTCTATGGGGGGCAAAACTTCACCCCCTACAGCCAGCAATGGAACCTCTCCTTCAGATAGAGATGCCGGTACCCACAGCCACTCAGTCTTGGCAGGGTTGAGCCGAAGCCTGTTCCTCCCCATCCAGACCCGTACCGCTTCCAGGCACTGGGACATCATGTCGAGGGCACTACTGGGTTGGTTTGGGGTGGATATAAAAAGCTGAGTATCATCAGCGTATTGATGGTACCTCACCCTGAAACCATGGATGATCTTCCCTAGTGGTTTCATATAAATGTTAAACAGAAGGGATGAGAGAACCGACCCCTGCGGCACTCCACAAGTGAGGGGCCTCATGGTCGATCTCTGCCCTCCTATCAACGCCGCTTGCATCTGATCTGAGAGGTGAGAACCACCATAAAACGGTGCCTCCCACTTCCAACCCCTCGAGGCGCCACAGCAAGATACCATGGTCGATGGTATCAAAAGCTGCCAAAAGATCTAATAGGACCAGAACAGAGGAATAACCTCTGCCCCAAGCCCTACGGAGATCATCCACCAGCACGACCAATCCTTCTCCATGCTGTATCTGGGCCTGAAACCCAATTGGTATGGATCAAGGTATTCCACTTCATCCAGGGCTATCGGGAGCTGACATGCCACCATGGTCTCAACAACCTTCGCAAGAAAGCGAAGGTTGGAGACTGGACAATAATTACTCAAAACAGCCGGATCCAAGGCAGGTTTCTTGAGGAGGGGCCTCACCACCGCCTCCTTCAGGGCAGCAGGAAAGGTTCCTTCCTCCAAGGAGGCAGTTATCACCACCTGGATCCAGCCTCGTGTCCCCTCCCGAGTTAAATAAACCAGCCAGGAGGGACATGGGTCCAATACACATGTGGCCGCACTCAGCTTCCCCATGATCCTGTCCACTTCTTCTGGGGTGACAGGATCAAACTCTTCCCAAAGAACAAGACCCGCCTCTTCCTCCCCATCTGACTCTGTCCAGTCAGAGTCCAAGCCATCCTGAATCTGAGTGATCTTATCCAGAAGATGCTGGCTAAACTCCTCAGCTCACCCTCACAAAGGGTCTTCCCTCACCCTCTAATTCAAGAGGGAGCGGGACACCCTGAACAGGGCAACTGGGCAATTCTCTGCAAACGCGATGGTATCGGAGAAGTATTGACGCTTCACCATCACCAACTCCATCAAATAGGCCCATGTAAACGACCTTAACTGAGATCGGTTAGATTCAGAATGACTGGCTCTCCAACAGCTCTCTAGGCCTCTCCTACATCGCTTCATCCCCTGGAGCTCCTCGGTAAACCAAGGGGCTAGCCTGGATCTGCATCATGTCAGAGGCCGCAAAGGAACGACCTGGTCTAGGGCCCTGGTAGCAGCCTCATCCCAGGCATCAACCAGAGCCGCAACCGGGGCATGGGAGAGAGAGAGAGGATCATCCCAAGCTCCGCCTGGAACCTCTTCAGATCCATCAGGCACCTGGGGCGGAACCAGGTGGTCGGTTCTGCATCCCAGTGGGGCGGGGTGGCATACTGGAAACCTAGCCAAAGGAGATAGTGATTGGTCCATGACAGAGGATAAACAGCAGATAATCCCTCATCGAGCTCCACCTGCCACTGCTCCGAGACAAAAACAAGATTGGGCATGTGGCCCCCCTCATGTGTCAGGCCCTGAATAATCTGAGTCAGGTCCATGGCTGCCATGGAAGCCATGAACTCCCAAGCCATCCCTGATGCCCCACTCAGGGAGGGCAGATTGAAGTCCACCAGCACAATAATCTGGGAAACACCACCACCAGCCCTGAAAGGGCATCAAGTAGCCCAGGCAGGGCTGTTGCTACACAGCTGGGAGACAAGTACGCAACCAACAAGCCCAACTGCCCATATGGGCCCCACTTCATGAGGAGGGTCTCACATCCGTCTATTTTAGGAGCAGTGACCTCCTGCAGACTAAGGGTCTCCCTAATAACAACTACCATCCCCCCTCCCCTCCCCTAGGTCCTAGGCTGATGTAGCACCCGGAAACCTGGTGGGCAAAATTCTGTCAGAGGGACACCTCCCTCCAGGCCCAACCAGTTTTCCGTGATGCAACAAATTTTAAATTTGTTTATCACCCATCTTGCAGCAAGGCAACTCTTCTGCGCTTTTCAAGTATTCTCTTCCAGCACATGTGAAAAAAAGAGTGCTCCAACATGTATATAATGCTAATTATGTATTAATTATTAAGGATAATTACTGTTATCCTTCTCATATTTTCTACTATCTTCTTCTATTGGTATTTTAGGATTATATTCCTAAAATACCAATAGGAGAAGATAGTTGAAAATATGAGAAGGATAACAGTAATTATTCTTAATAATTAATACATATTACTTTGTTTATATTACTTTGTTCTTTGTATGTTGTTTATATTATTATTGTTTATATTACTTTGTTGTTTGTATGCGCTTCTACACTGCAGATAAATTCCTCATGTGTCCAATCACACTTGGCAATAAAGTGTTTTGCTCTGCTCTGATTCTACTCTACTCTACTCTACTCTACTCTACTCTACTCTACTCTACTCTATTCTATTCTATTCTATTCTATTCTATTCTATTCTATTCTATTCTATTCTATTCTATTCTATTCTATTCTAAATTTCTTTGCTGCTATGATAAGGGAGTTCCAAATTGTGTGGTCAGCATCAAGAGCATATGAGGAAATAACAAAAATGTCTGTGTAGTTTGCTGTGAATGAAAATTTCAAGTTCACAGTATAGATTTAGAGCAAGGTAGAGCAGCTGCAATGTTAAATGACTCATTCTTTCTTCCCTTGCAGCCTGTGTTCAAAGGTGTCCTTTCCTGTATGTTGATATCAAAACAGAAAAGGGAGCAAAGTGGTGGAATCTTCGGAAAACATGTTTCAAAATTGTAGAACACAATTGGTTTGAGACCTTCATTGTCTTCATGATTCTCCTCAGCAGTGGTGCCCTGGTGAGTGTTTCTCTTTTGCAGTATGTTTTCCCCTACAGTAATACAAGTTAGAATGAGAGTGATTTTAAATTGCTTTCATAATATGCTTCTTCTAAGAATATAGGATACTCTTCCTAGTTTGTTAGATTCCATAAATACTATTATGGATTCAATTTGAGGGATAATAACACAAGTCAATTGGATTCAGCAGATTATGTTTATGATCATATTGGTGATCCAGTTTTTCCCAGAAAGGCAGTTTCAGTGTAACTGAAAGGGTGCTGCCCCCAGATAGGTCCAGTGCCTCTATGTTCCCAGAATAAATAAACTCTTTGAACTATTTATTCTAGCTAAGTGCCATTACTTAAAATAGCTTACAAGAATTAAAATAATGCAATGCATGAAAGCAAGAGCAGATTACTCTCTCTACATTACACTTCAAGAGAGGGAGAAATTATTAGTTTTCCTGCAGTTACCTGTTACTACATTCTACAGACTGTTTTGCAAAATTTTCTTAAACTGTGAGTCCAAAGTAAAAAAGTCACTTGATTAATATGGGTTGCAGAGAGAGATTTATGAACTTATGAAAAAGTTCTAATAAAACTTTTGTGTCAATTACTATAAAATTTCATTATATCTATCTGTTCTTATCATCCTGAGTCACATAGTCTGTCTTCCTCAGATAGTCTCTTTGAATGGAGTAGATGGAAGAATGTTAAACTGAGACTGTGACAAAGTTCTATGATTTGGCATTTCCAAGATGATAACATATTCAATGAACTGTAGCATCAGATTTCATCTCCAAAACCTAGCGTGACTAGGAATAGACTTAAGTCACTTTACCATTTAGCATCATGGACTCTGCTTAAGAAACACCCAGTAATCTAAAGATAGCAAGCAACAACTCTGGAGAGAGACTTGGATTAGCAGTTCATGTCATAATGTCCTCTTGCAGGTCAAATGAAATTTATTCAATTTCAAAGATTATTGAAACAAGCAGGTCCATTAGATTGAGATTAACCTTCAAAAATTAACCATTACCAGCCAAAGCTGAGTCTTCATCTTGAGTAAATCAGACTATCCCCAAGACATTGTTCAGAATGTAGTACTTGCTCTGCAATCCTCCTTGATAAATGTAGCACCAGTTAACTGCAAATAATATCCAACAAGATTTATCTTGTTGATGATTTAGATTTCTTGTAGGAACAACCTATTGTGGTTCATTAAGTGGCTAATAAAGCAGTTGGGTAGAATTTTATCAGCCCAACCAGTAGTAAGAAATCAAAAAGAGGATACATCAGGATTTCAAGTGGTAATTTTGAAGTTCCTTGTGGCTATTTGCAACAAGCAACCGTTTGCCTCTGAATCAGTTGTAGCATAGTCAAAATCTAATGGACATGACAGATCTCTGGATGCAGCAAAAACTATTCACCTGAGGGAAAGTGGTTCATCAATCTTTAAACAAAATATTTAAGTTCACTAAAATGTACTATTGATAAGGAGTTTTATAATTTGCTAAAAAATTTTTAAATAGTAGAATATGTTTTATGGAAAATATGCACATGGGAATTAGAAAGTAAACAAGTTGTTAAAATGGTAATTTAAAAAGTTTCATATAGGTTCTTAAAATATTTTTATATAGTTCTCATGCTCATTTAATATAGTGCTCATTTAAATTTGACAAGCCTATATTTTAACATATCAAGCAAAAGAAAACAAATTAGCATTTAACCTGATTAAAATAAATCACATTGGAAGATGCTGTGTTAATTAAAGCAGTAATAAGAAGATATACCAAAGTAGGAATAAACTCGCATGCCTGAAATCATTATACAAGAGAAAAATGTTTTTTTAAAAAAACAATGGAAAAATAGCACTCAGAGTTTGTGGTAAATTTCTATTCTTTCAAAAGAAGATCTCCAAGATCTGATAAGATGTACATTAAAAAAAACACGTCATGGCAATGAAATGTTTAAGGTATTATCTAGATCAAAATTTGGTGTTAGGCTTTTAATACTGTTGTTTTCTGCTGAAACCTTGAAATCTCACCCCCAGTAACTTAAATAATGATGTAGGAAAGTAAGCATAACATTGTGGAAAACAAGACTCAGAGCACATACTTATTGCAAACTTAAGTATTAAACATTGAAGATGGGATTCCCAGGAATGTTCTACATATTTCCACGCCTATTTACAATGTCCAAATCCTTATGTATATTTATTACATCTCCTGTTCAGTAATACAAAGGTATGCCCAGAAGGGTAAAGGCCATTCATGCTATGGCTGCTTTTACTGCTTTTATGTCTTGTCAAAACGTCTCAAAAACTGTTCTGCCTTAATTCCACTTTCAGGCTTTTGAAGATATCTACATAGAACGCAGACATACAATTCGCACCATCTTGGAGTATGCAGATAAGGTCTTCACATATGTTTTTATTCTTGAGATGCTGCTTAAATGGGTAGCCTATGGGTTCAAGGTCTACTTCACCAATGCTTGGTGCTGGCTGGACTTCCTCATTGTTGATGTAAGTTGCAGCTTTCTGGAAGTAAACAATCTGGGAAAGATTCCCAAAGATTCCTTTGGTTTTGCATTAAATCTGAATGTGATTCTGAATAGAAAGATTCTGTTTCAAATTTTAGCCCTCAAGATAAGAGAAAACAGCTTTCTTCTGATGAATATTTAGCCCTCAAGATAAGAGAAAATATTCTGATGAATATTTAAGGACACTTGAAATGAATTCAGGAACCAGATTCTTTCCCCATAACTAAATTAAAATGCTATTGACCCATGACTAAGTTGGCAGGAAACTATGCTACCTTATAATTTGATGTTCCTATTTATGATCCATATTCTCTTTCTTATTGAATCTGTTCTGAATGGCTGCTGAATGATGTTCTCTTGTTTATGATTTTCAGTGTATGATCAGCCAATCACTTATTTAATTCTACAGGCTTTGCCACCTTCTTTAGGATCTTATCAGCTGGCAGGAAATCTTCCACTAATCATTGGACTTCAGCAGAGATGATGAGGGTTTTATTGCAAGACATTATCTGGTGGAACAGAATAATCAGTAGAATGTTAAAAAAAAATATAGCTTATTTCTTCTTGTACAGAACTGAAAGACTTTGGTTCAATACTGCTTTTCTCCCCAGCTATTAAAGGAGGCAACAGAAAAATTGCAGACATAGCTAACCTGGAAGGGAGGCAATGTGTATGAACGAATCTGAACTATAAGGATGCTACTAAGCATCCTTCTGAAAGAGGCTACTCCTGATCATTGAATCTCCATCCATCAGTGTAATGGATGGCAAACTGCATATGTACACAGTTTTATAACACTGGATGTTGTCTGCTTAAAGCAATAAAATATTTTAACACTGGTACAGCTAAAGATAACTGCCTCTTTATGGGCTGGGTGCAAGATAAAGGCAACATCATGGGAAAATGGCATAAAACAATATATTGCCAGAACATGGTTATATTAAAGCAGCATATAGCTCAGGGGATTCAGGAAAACTGACCCAGATGCTCTATGTGCAAGATATGGGACTATATTCCTTCTTCTATAATTTTATCATTTGTTACTACTAATAATTTCATTTTCTTTTAATCAGGTCTCCATAATTAGTTTAACAGCAAACTGGCTAGGCTATTCAGAGCTGGGAGCTATCAAATCCCTGAGGACACTCCGAGCATTGAGGCCGCTTCGGGCTTTATCCAGATTTGAAGGCATGAGAGTAAGTGTGGTGTGACAATTCATGACTTTATTTCTCCAGTTTCCTTCCATGCCGTGGGAATTTCAGAGGGTATGAATATAATTCCTAAGGAAAATAGCAATAAAAGCCCAAGCCTATCTTGAAAGCATTTACAGTATTTTGACTGGCCGTATAGGTTACCATTTTTTTCTCCACTGTATTTACATTTTGTTTTCTTTGAATGAAGTTATAACAATAGACATGAAATAATTCCATTTTGTTCTGAGAGATGATCATAATCCAAGACTATTCTTTATAAATAGTTGGAGATGAAAATTGGGGACATTCACTCCAGGGAAATATGACAATGATGAGGATTATGATGATGAAGATGAAGAGGATGAGGATGAGGAGGGTGTAGTAATCATGATGATGATGCCCAACTCTCAATGACTCTAAACAGCTCAAAACATTAAACAAAGAAGTTACCAAAAAAAAACCTAACAACCATATAAAATAAAAAAACCATGGCAAGTGGCCTGGGTGAAGAGTCAGATCTGTCCTGCCCATTGCCTTTACTTTCCAGAGAACAAGGAAGGGTCCCTTCTGAAATGATTCCTCCACCCTTATTCCTTCTGTGGCTAACATAATTCTTGTCTGATCATTGCTCTGGATGCATTTCTTCCTCCTGCCTCCCATTCTCATAGCCCATTACGCCCCTAGGCAGTGGGACAGATCCTTGAGAGTTTCACTTGTTTTTTAATTTTTATGACATTATTTTAAATTAGATTATAAAATATGCAATTATTTATTTATTATGATTATGATCTTTTAGGAACCAGTTCTCTTGATTCTTGCTTTACATAAATGTATAGACCAGTGATGGCAAACCTTTTCAACACCGAATGCCCAAACTGGAATTTGCACCTGCATGTACATGCATGCATATGCACAACGGAACGCTGGCCAGCTTGTCTTAAGATTTCCGGCGCACGCATGCATGCCAAACAGCTTATCTTCGTGTGTGCCGGAGCGCCAGAAACCTGAAGACCAGCTGGCCAGCACGTGCATGCGACAGTGTGCGTGCCTACAGAGAGAGGCTCTGTGTACCAATAATTGTGAAATGTCTATAGTCATGTTAATGTTGCATCTTACTGCCTTTCCTGTATTAGTATAAATTTAACTTGAATTCTCATCTTCAGTTTAATTAAGAATATAAACCAAAAACACTTTTTTAACTGGACATATTCTGAATTTTACTTTTATTAAATCCTGAGTAAATTCTTTCTCCTGATACTAGGTGGTTGTAAATGCTCTTTTGGGGGCCATCCCCTCCATCATGAACGTTCTCTTGGTATGCCTGATCTTCTGGCTCATCTTCAGCATTATGGGGGTGAACCTCTTTGCCGGGAAGTACTATCGCTGTGTCAATACGACCACAGGCGAGCTCTTTGAAATCCAACATGTAAACAACAAAAGTGACTGCATCGATCTTATCAATGTTGAGAATGCCACTGATGTCCGTTGGGTCAATGTCAAAGTTAATTTTGACAATGTGGGCTTAGGCTATCTCTCCCTTTTGCAAGTGGTAAGTAAGCATCCTTTCCCTTA
Source organism: Coluber constrictor foxii (assembly GCA_038048745.1). Lineage (NCBI taxonomy): Eukaryota > Metazoa > Chordata > Lepidosauria > Squamata > Colubridae > Coluber > Coluber constrictor. The sequence continues at coordinate 83,662,506 of CM075961.1, forward strand.
AGAAATGTTCTATTTTAGCTGGAACCTGTCTTTCTTATATAGAGAAAATGCCAACTAAAACATTGGCTAAAACTATGCTTCTCAGCTGATCCTTTAACCTATTTAATCCTAGCCAATAAGTTGATTTCTTCCAGGAAGAAAAACATAGCTTGAACCCAAATTATTTTGACCTGTTTTTAGTTCAGTTCAATTTTTAGAACTCCTGGACCTAAGAGAGACGCTCCAGAGAAGAAAGAGTAAGTTGATCTGGATGTGCAGAGAGAAGGGACCAAGGCCTCTTTTTACTGCAATGGCATTCATTTCAGTAGATTATGGCTATCTCTCTCTAATTTATATTTTTTCCTATTATTTTCCTATGTTTTCTTCTGATTTAAACTATCTTCCCTTAATTTTCCTTGAACCAAACTAAATTTTCTCTGCTTGTGTGATCAAGGCAAAACCCATCCTTCAAAATATGGTTTTATTTCTACATACTGGAGTTCTATATTGCTTGTGGGGAGGGGGGGAAGTCTCCTGTTCCTTCAGAATTTTCTCTGTTTCCCCCTCTAAAATAGGAATGTTAGTGTTTACTTTTTACCCTCATTGAAACTACCAGTATTCAAAACACTTTGGATTGTATATCCCACACCACCACCACTATAAAGGGTTCACATTCCAGCCAGATTGAAAATAATTTCAATCCAATGGAGATGAGTTTCTACTTTTTTTGTTTTTATGAAGAAATTACATGCGGATGTAAGCATATACTATTCTAGTCTATTTCCTCTTCTCCATTTGCTCTTTATAAACTAAGCCAAATTATTCAGAACAAACGTATTTGTTCCTCCTGTATCTGCTCAATCAATATATATATAGCAGATGGTTCTAATTTTCATTAAAAGGAACATCCTAATAAGATGATATAACTTCCTTTCTCTCACTGTTTTAACAAAGCCAGTTGTGTGATTAAATAAACATGGCTGTCCTCATCCTTTCTTATTCTCACTTCGCAAGGAATATTTTTTATTCTTTTTCTTTAAAAAGTTAGAAAATGAGAATGAAAGATGTAACTTCCAACCTGAGGTGCCCATCCTGGGCTATAAATTTATATATATATTTTACAAATTCAGAGTCCTCTACTCTCAATCAAAATGAATATGTCCTCTGTTATTCTTCCTCGTAGGCCACTTTCAAGGGCTGGATGGACATCATGTATGCAGCTGTTGACTCCCGTGAGGTAATTTGAAAAGACAATGTTGCTTTGCCTCTTCTGAAGCTTTCATGGAAGAATTAACAAGGGGTTCATTACTTCATTTGCTTTTCCAGCAGGAGGAACAGCCTCAGTATGAAGTGAATCTCTACATGTATATCTATTTTGTCATCTTTATTATCTTTGGGGCATTCTTCACACTCAATCTCTTTATTGGTGTAATCATTGACAATTTCAACCAGCAAAAGAAAAAGATAAGTATCTTTAATTTGTTTTATTTATTTTGTTTGAAAAGCATATGCTCTTTTTCAAATAAGTAATTCTGGAGAGGTTTTTACCAACAGTACAGACGATCAAATTACCCAGATTGCATGGTTCCTGCAACTATTCAATGTGGCCAGACTATTTTCCTTTTGGCTGTTCTTCATATGAGAAAAAGGATACAGTGCAGCCTTCTAGTGGTTCAGGTTATCCATGCAGAGGCCATACAAATGACAAATGCTGATTCTGTTTTTCCATGGATTGTTATCTACTTTCTAAGCAGATACCCTAGAGCTGACCAAGGCAGATGCATGGGATAATCTTATAAACATTACTTAGAACTGATTCACAATCGCTGTGAATAATCTGTGAGCCTGTAACTGCAAATTGGATAACTGTATTATACAGTAGTTAAGTTTCAGGGATCAGATTGAAGCCCACCTTGAGTTCCCAAAGCCTAAGAACCTGTCCTGAAAACCAGAGCTGTGGTGTAGGACATGTAGCATAATAATACATGAACACATGCAGAGTGGAAAGTTAAACTGAGTGAGAGCTCATTCCTTCCTAAAAAGCATATTTAATTTACAAGGGAGAGAAACTTCCCCTGCAAATGTCTTCAAAGGAAAACCAGAAAATCCCGTTGCCTCTTGAAAAAAGTACCTTTGGATTCCCCTGCAAATACACATTAAAAAATCCTTTTATTAAAGCATTCCTACAAATTTGGGAGAGAGATAACAAATACATATTACCAATATTGGCGTGCTTTGGGACTTGGATGCATGGTCTCTGGTACTAACTTGAATATTATTATTATTAGTATTATTGTTCATTGCACAGTCAGCCAGATGTTCAGACTGATTTGGCATTTTTGTCTACCTATTTGTCTTCCTTACCAAGGACCTGGGATACGCAGATCTGGATGTTTGATGGCGTTACAGCTATCATAGCAGGATGTTTCAAGTAAAGCTATCTTTTGCGATTGACTGATGGTGAATTTGTCAATGCCAATGGTGTTCAAGTGATGCTCCAAGGGTTTTGGGATTATCCCTTGGCACCTATTACTATTGGTACTACCCTACCTTGCCTTTCCCACAGTTGTTCTATTTCTACTTACAGGTCTTTGTATTTTGTTATCTTCCTTAGTTATTTCTTTTCTATTCTGCTGTCTCCAGTGACTGCCACATCCACCATCCAGACTTTTTTTTGGTCAGCCACTGAGACAGACATCTGGCCCGCAACACGCCTGACTGATACCAATATTGTGGAAAAGAAAAAAGTCTGGTTTATTGATATTGCAATGCCAGATGATGCACAAATTGAAGAGAAACAACTAGAAAAAAAATAAATACTGAGATTTGCAAAATACTGAGATTTGCAAGTTGAAGTTGAGCTGATTGTGGAGGAAGAAATCAACAGTTGTACCAATAGTAATAGGAGTGCTTGGAGCAATACCCAAAGCGTTGCCTAGATACATGGAAATTTTGAACTTACCAGATCTGAGTATTCTGACATTGCAGAAAAATCACCAAACTTGGAACTGCCTATATACTCAGATGTTACCTTAATAGCTCTTAGGTCCTTGGTTAGGGCTTGAACTGTTAAGTTTTTACAAGTCCCAGACTATGAATCGAATTGAAGATTAAATCTTAAATAATAATAATAACAGTAATGTTGATGATAATAATAATACTGCATGATTTCACATCATGTCTAATAAGGGTGATTCTTTTTTTACTTTGGAGGCAAAGATATCTTCATGACAGAGGAACAAAAAAAATACTACAATGCCATGAAGAAACTAGGTTCAAAAAAACCGGTGAAGCCCATTCCAAGGCCCCAGGTATGCCATTCTCAGGATTAAAGTCTATGGTCAGTGTCCATGTGAATTTTTTTCTCAGAACCCCCCCCCCCCCCCGCCCCATCACACACTTGTATTTAGATACAAAAGCTAATCTAACTAGTCAGAATATTAATTGTCTCACTAAATGGTAATATATTATTTCCACAGTTTAGTGACTTTTCTTAACTATAAAGAAATAAACAGAATAAGAGTTGCATGCAAAACTAAGTTAGTTTGCAAAGATCAGTCATTTCTTTTCAGATACATACATGTAAACAAAATATTCTTAATTTAAGCCAAAATTTCTATAGGAAATAAAGGAGCACAGTCAATCTTCGATTTAATGAACTTTGGGCAGATTTTAGACACAATTGACAAAAGCTCTCGTACCATGTCTTGCTGAACAAGACTCTCAGGATCATAAAAATAAAGAATACATCTGTCAATACATAACCCTTTAGAATTATGACAATTGCTTGAAGTCTATTTTTCAGAAGGTAAAGATGAAGAAAAAAAGAATTGAGGTCAGGTTTCTAACATGTTTTCATATGCCCTTAATTGATTACTATCTTTTTCTACCAACTTTTTCTAGTCTTTCTTTCCTTTCATCCGAGTTTCTTTTTCCTGGATTCCAAGTTCTTCATTTACTACTGTTTTCTAATACCAACATCTTACTTTTTTCTGCCCATGATATCTACTGCAGTGATTTTTATAGAGGCATTCTCATTAGCTTATATAATCGTTGTGAAAGTGAGTACTATATATTAATGGTCCCTACAGAGGCAAACTGATATTACAAGGGATTCCAGGTAATTCCTTAGATCATTATCTCTCCCTCCCATGGCTCAGATTTTAGAGGAGAGTGGTATCACCACAAATTGTGAGATTAAAATGTTTCAGTTTACTTTGTAGAAGTTAGGAAATATTAAAGGTGACATTGGATGAATTAGACTTTACAGGAAATATCACAGACCAACATTAGCCATTTTCTCACCAAAGTTCAACAGCATTATCTCAGCAAGTTCTGAAGTCCATTAAATGGACTGGGGCTCACCCATCCCTCTCATAGGAAATCTCATAAATCAGAGTTCAGGTGTCTTAGCATAATGATGAGATTCTAGGGCAATACAGTGATCTTGTTTTTTCTCAAAACATTAGGAATTTTTATTTTTTTAAAAAAATAATTCAGAATCAAGAGACTTATTTCTTCTTTTAAAAAGTAATGTGTGCTACTTTTTGTGTCTTCAAAGTAGCTTCAAAACAGTAAAAATTGGAAAATTTTACTTTTGGGTAGCATACTGAATGATTTAGATTTAGCCCCTCAGCACTTCAACTTTTTTCTTTGAGTTTTCTCCATTTCTCTTCCCTTTCTTTCGTTTCCATGTTTGTCATTGTCTATGTGTCTTGCACCCTTCATGTCTTTCTGTCATACGCACATGCATATCTACCAATTATTGAAGAACAAGTATCAAGGGATGATCTTTGACTTTGTGACTCAGCAAGCTTTTGATATAGTCATCATGATCCTCATTTGTCTTAACATGGTAACAATGATGGTGGAAACAGATGACCAAAGCCAAACCAAGATAAATATCCTTGCTCAAATCAACTTGGTCTTCATTGTCATCTTCACATCTGAATGTTTTCTCAAGATGATTGCCCTGAGGCACTACTTTTTCACTAATGGCTGGAACATCTTTGATTTTGTTGTGGTCATTCTCTCCATTGTAGGTAAGAAAAAAAAAGCATAACTGATTTGTTTCTAAAATATTTCAATCAATGGTATGTACAATGGAAATAGTAAGGCATGAATAAAGGTGGTATAGGATAACTACAGTTAGCTAAAACTATTATGTAACCAACATACTCAAACCCAACTCCTGGAGCAGATATGGGCATATAAATAATCTTGTAATCAATATCTTTTTCAGAACAATATTAAACATGAAGGCATGCATGAATAAACAATTTAAAATATTTTTAAAAGTGCCTAAAAATGAAGAGAAAATCAAGGATGAAAAAAGAAATGATAAAATAGTTTTATATTTAATGGCATGATATGCCCATGTACAAAGGAAATTGAAACTGAAATTAAGCTGACAAATTGTACCAAATAACCGTTGTAATCATTATTGCTAAAATGGTATTCCCACTTTCTCCTTAACAAATCTTTAATGTACTATCGATGGCTGGAGGTTGTGATAACAAAACAAGCAAAAAAATCTTTGAAAATTATTCCAGAGTTTATCTGTTGCTTTCATTATTTGGCAAGGGAGTTTTCCATTCCTTCTACTTCATCCATCCTCTGGAAGATAATCCATTTGATTTCTTATCTAGACACTTCCAGGAATATTGCCAAATTTCCCCAATTATTAAAAGAATAACAGTGAATTTTCTTTGCTGTTCATAGGCAATCCACATTTCTGATTATGAAACTAGAAAACTTCATGACTATAAGTGAGATCTGCAATTCAGTCTACATTCTGATTCCGTCCTTTAAAAAGGGATGTTTTGGATCATTCTTTTTATATCCTGCTACTGTGTTTACTATGTCTGTAGATCACGCTGAGAGCTATTCCTTACCCGTTCCTAAACAAATGACAAACTTGACCAAGTAATCATTTTTTCCTACCATATCTTCATATTGTTGCCTTCATCTTATGCCCAATGCAGAGCTGACCACTTAAAATTATCTTTAGCAATTCTAGTTTTAAACCAGAATCACCAAATGGGAAGGGATCTTGGAGGTCTTCTTGTCCAACCCCCTGCTTAAGCAGGATACCTATACTATTCTGGAAAAAGGCCATCCAATCTTTTCTTAAAACCTCCAGTAATAGAGCACTTACCATTTCTGGAGACAAGCCATTCCACAATTCGTTGTTCTCACTGACAGAAAATTTATCATCTTTATTGATCTCTGCACTTTTTCTAGAGTTTCAACATCTTCTTTGTATTGTGGGGACCAAAACTGTACACAGTATTCCAAGTGTGGTTTTACCACTGCAGTACAAAAGGTACCAACACTTCACGTAATCTTTATACTGTTCCTCTGTTAATGCAACCTAAGATTGCATTGGCCTTTTTTGACTGCTGTCACACATTGCTGGCTCATATTTAATTGGTTGTCCACCAGGTCTCCTAGATCCATTTTGCAGTTACTGCTCTTCAGCCAGGTACTGTCTATTCTATACCTGTGCATTTGGTTTTTCTTGCCTAAATGTAAAACCTTATTTTTCTCACTCTGAATAGCATTTTGTTGGAAAAGGCCCAGTGTTCAAGTCTCTCAAGATCCTTCCAGATCTTGAGTCTATCTTCTAAAGTTGGTATGTTGTTGGCAATTCCCCCAAGTCTGGTGTTATCTGCAAATTTATGAATTGATATCCTTTCATTTAATCATTTTGAAGAGCATTGGGCCAAAGACAGAACCTTGAGATAGTTCCTTCCATGTAGAAGTAGTTCCATTAAAAACTACACAATGAGTGTGGTTGATCAGCCATTTACATATCCATCTGGTGGTGATACTGTCTATTCCATATTTTTCTATCTTACCAAGAGATAAGCTTTGATCTGTTTTATAAAATGCCTTAGTGAAGTTCAAATATACTATGTCCACCTCATTTCACTGATCCACTAATTTATTCACTTTGTCAAATAATGCAATAAGATTTGTCTGACATGACCTGTTTTAGACAAATCCACAATGGCTTCTAATAATAGTTTTGCTTGTTTCTAAATGTTAGCAGATCCACTGCTTATTTTTTTCCTGGATCGTTCCTTCTATTGATGTCGGACTGATAGATCTGTAGTTTTCTGGATCCATTTTATTTCCTTTTTGGAAGATTGGAACTACATTCACTCCTTTTCAGTACTTCCACAGTGCTCCAAGATTTTTGAAAGATTTGGTTCAGTGGTTCCAAGATCACATCTGCCAGCTCCTTCACAATCCTGGGATATAATCCATCTGGTCCTAATGATTTGAATTCACATTCAAGTGGATAGATATTGCCTTACCGTTTTCTTGCCTATTTTCATTTGTATTCCCAATCTGTCTTTTATAGTACTGTTTTTGTTTGGTTGAACTGTTTCTTCCTTTTGTAAAGTCAGAAGCAAAGATTGAATTAAGCAGTTCTGCTTTCTTCTTGCTGCCTGTTATCTTCTTGCCATTTTGTCCCAATAGTGAACCAATTGTTTCCTTGAGTTTTTCTTGATTTTTATATGGTGAAAGAAACTTTTTTGTTATATTTTTAAACATTTGTTGAAAGGCTTACTTAATTTTGAGCCTTAGTTTTCCTGACTTCATCTTTGCAGATATAGATAGATAGATGATAGATGATAGATGATAGATAGATTAGATGGATGGATGGATGGATGGATGGATGGATGGATGGATGGATAGATAGATAGATAGATAGATAGATAGATAGATAGATAGATAGATAGATAGATAGATAGATAGATAGATAGATAGATAGATGATAGATAGATTCTCCCCACTCTATATTGCTAATTCTGCCACCTTTATAGGATTTCTGTCGAAGGATTTTCATACTTTTTACCGTTTATTTCATTGAGGGGGAACTGCACTATTTTGCCTATTCCATTCTGGCTTTGAGAATAATGATGCCAAAAAAATGGAGCTGGACTCCTTGGACTTCTGCTATCAGCACCACCATTCTCTGGCAGCACTGGATGACCTCCTTAGCATTGCCTCCTGCTTCATTCCATGATATAGAATATAGATATTCTATATCTATGTAAGAAAGTTCTTGCCACAATTCACCTTTTCTCATACTCATGAACATAAATTTTTGTTCCAAATTATCAAAGGTTTCTTTACATCTAAAAATATCATGGCCATTTTCTTACCGTTCTGGATTAATTATCAAATAGCATTCAAATATATCTGATATTATCTCTTTAATATCTTTTCAAAACAAATCCAGCCTGATTTGGGTATATTACTTCAGTTGAAGGCCATTTTCTCTCTTTGCATTGTTATAAAAAGTCTATAATATACATTGTATAATTAAATATAACTCAAGACATAAAACTCTATATAACTAAAGATAACTTCCCTCTTTATAAATCAAAGAAATTAAAGCTTTTTTCCAGGAACAAGGCATTGCTTGACATTGTCAAATTTCATTCATTTTCTGAATTAATGATTTAATCAGAATTTTCTGGAAGATCTTGTAGTGCACTTTCAAAAATTTGTTTGGTCTTGAAGAGTTTTCCATTTTTATTTTTGAATTATGTTTTTGTTTCTTCCTTAGTAATTGGCTCATTAAAAGTTTCCTTTTGTTGTTGAATCTGTTTTCTAAGTTGTATTGTCTAAATACTCTTCAATATGTTTTAATATGTGTTTGCTATATAATAATTTAATATGATTTCATGTCATTTTCTTTCACATTTTCTGCACCTTTTTGTATCCTTTCTGCATCTAAAGTATTTCACAAATATTTAGAAGCCACTCTTACTTTTAGGTGACCTTTTTTTTGTTTCAGATTGATAGTCCCTCAATAGTTGGATTTGATATTAGGGGGAATTTTGTATATACAATCTTTATGTAATTACAATGAATTATTAGGAATGATTTTTGAAAATTGGTGTGGTATTTTGTTATATTCTGAGAAAAATGTTTCATGTCTTTTAGGACTTGTCCTCTCGGATATTATCGAAAAATACTTTGTATCACCAACTCTCTTCAGGGTCATCCGATTGGCTAGAATTGGGCGTGTTCTTCGGTTGATCAGGGGAGCAAAAGGCATCCGAACTCTGCTCTTTGCCTTGATGATGTCTCTGCCAGCATTATTCAACATTGGCCTCCTCCTATTTCTGGTTATGTTCATTTATTCCATTTTTGGAATGTCAAACTTTGCTTATGTAAGGAAGGAATCTGGCATTGATGACATTTTCAACTTTGAGACGTTTGGTAACAGCATCATCTGTCTTTTTGAGATCACCACATCAGCCGGTTGGGATGGCTTATTGAACCCCATCTTGAACAGTAGTCCCCCAGATTGTGATCCTCATCTGGAGAACCCTGGCAGTCATGTGAAAGGTGATTGTGGCAATCCTTCCATGGGCATCTGCTTTTTTTGCAGTTATATAATTGTCTCTTTCTTGATTGTGGTTAACATGTACATTGCCATCATTTTGGAGAATTTTAATGTAGCCACAGAGGAGAGCAGTGAGCCCCTCTGTGAAGATGACTTTGAAATGTTCTATGAAACATGGGAGAAGTTTGACCCTGATGCCACACAATTTATTGCGTACAGCACGCTTTCTGATTTTGTGGATACCCTGCAAGAGCCGTTACGAATTGCTAAACCCAATAAAATCAAACTGATCACTATGGACTTGCCAATGGTTCCTGGAGATAAAATACATTGCTTGGACATTCTCTTTGCCCTGACAAAAGAAGTTTTGGGAGACTCTGGAGAAATGGATGCCCTGAAGGAATCAATGGAGGAGAAATTCATGGCTGCAAATCCCTCCAAAGTATCTTACGAGCCCATTACCACAACACTAAAACGAAAACAGGAGGAAGTCTGTGCCATCAAAATCCAAAGAGCATTCCGCCGATATCTGTTAAAACGGTCAGTGAAACAGGCCTCATATCTGTACAGGCAGAGTCAAGATATGGACACATCGAAAGAAAATGCCCCAGAGAAAGAAGGAATGATTGCAGACAAAATGAATGCAATGTATGGCTCACAAGTAGAAGTGGAAACGTCTCCAGAAACAGCTCCATCTCTTGTACTTGAGCCAATAAGCAGCCCTGAGATTAAGAAGGATTCTGGTGAAATGAAAGAGCAGGACGATAATGGCAAGAAGGGAGATGACTGTGGAGAAACTAAAAAAAGCGAGAATGCCAAACGTGGTGTAAAAGAGTCATCTGTATAATGAACACACATATAGACAACAAATGTTGGTGTATGGTTCCAAATGACCTTTTTCACAAAATTCTTTTGGCATCTTCTTTTTTAGTACACAAACAAGATTCTTTTTCCAGATTTCAGGTATTTCACACCATACTTCAACGGTGAAAGCAGAACCCTGTCTGATTTCTGGCTTGTTTGCTTGTTTTTAAAATTCACCACAAATTGCAAAGTGTTTCCCCCCCCCTTCTTTTCTCATAATGTAAATGTGAATTATCTCCTCTTCTGGTGAAAAGACATCCTAGTTTCATGTTAGTTCATATGTTCCATAGAATGCTCCAGAATCAGTTTTGATTATTCTAAGTACTCATATCGAATGAGTTGAGAATCAACTTTTTATTAGTAGAATGATTAAGCAGTGCTAGAAGAAAAGGGGAAAAGAAGGAAGTCTTTAATTCATTATAATCAGGTTCAAGTTTTGAATGACAATAGATCATTTATGTAGAATTTCACCAGAATCTCTTAAGCTTCATGTGCTAAAAAATGTGCCAAGAATAACTGTTATTTAGTTATTGCTCTGATGATTATGCAATTTTTCAGAAAACTGAATATTTTATTAATTTATTCTGCTAATGCTGGGGAAATGTCATTGGGCATGAAACCCTCAATTGAATCCCTGAACAATATATGTATGGTATGTTTGTATATATATATGTATGTATGTACTGTATAGTATATGGCTTCTGAGAATTCATTTACTTGTATTCTTTCACTTCTTTTTCAGCCATAAGAACTAGAAATATGCTTGCTTTTTCAGTCAAAACTGAAGTTTCCAATTGGCTGAAATTAATGCCCATTGCCAAATTCTGCCCACATGTAGAAACTGGATATGATCGTGGAAAGTAAAATATGCAAAGCCTGAACTTAGTGATTAGTGCTTCTTAAATCCAGTTTGAAATGGTTGGAAAAAACTCATCTTTAGCAATTTCCTCTCTTCTTTGTATGTCTTTCTTGAAGATGCTAGCAGTGAAAGTTAGGATCTGTACTTGTCCTCAGACATTAGCAATAAAGTGAGGGTCTCTGACTTCTTTAAAAATAATAATATTAATAGACATAAACTTTAGCCTTAGGATTCTTTCCAGCATGTGTCGGTGCAAAATGAATGGCATGGACTAATAGTTGAGATAATAGCACAGTTTAGGAACACAAAACTGCAATGTCTTAATGATTCAATTTTTTATTTAAATAATTTGAGCAGGCTTAAAAAAGATCTTTGTTAGAAATGGCTGAAAGTCCAATTGTCTTAATTAGACACTACCAATATAGTTTGTTTCTTTTCAATAAAAAGAAATAATCAAAGGTGATGTGCTAATCTGTTCTCAGGATTTATTGTCAACTTCATAATTTTTCTAATTGTCAAGTCTATAGATAATCTTGGAATGTATGCTGCATTTTTTATTTGCTAATCCACTTTTTTCTTCTTTAAAGAGCTCTGCTTTAGAATGAAGCACGTATTACATTCTGATTCACAGTCCAAATTGCAGTTTGCATCTTCTCTCCTCCGTTAACTAATCAGGAGGAGCAAAATTTCCATACACAGAGAGGAAAAAGTGATCCAGAGGAAAAGATACATTTCCCAGGAGATGATTTGTTACCCAAAAATTGAACAGGGAGGAAATCTGATAGCTAGGTATGCCATCAAAAATTTCCCAATAAATTCTGCTGAGAATAGAGTATATATATTTGTATAATAGTGCAGTATTGTGAATGTTTTATTTATTTTTAAAGCATTTACATAAGAAGAGTTTGTCAGCAATTTGTATCAGCTTAAAAAAATAAAACAGGAGAAAGATTATTCCTTAACTTTATTCTCCCGCCTGTCCCTTAATCAAACAGGATTCCTTTTCACTTGTCCCATTATTCAAAGTCTGCCTTAATGGCAGCCATTGGTGCCTTCTATTGATAGCAAAATATTGATCCCAGTTCTACATATTCTCTAGGATTTATGTGAATGTAATCAAACTTAATGGATGGATGTTAGAAATCAACAATTAAATTAGCCATAATGTCATGCCCTATAAATAAGTAGCCTGTAATACATCCAAATGGAAATTTGTAGTGGTCGTAAAATCTCTGCTACAGATATATGTACTATCATGAAAATAATAAAGATGTAAATAAAGAAAATAAAGCTGCATCTTTAGATGTATCTTGGCTGTGTCCTAAGTCTGCTGTTGTTCACCTTGTTGACTATGACTGTTGTGCAAGGTTTGCTTCAAGCCGTATTATGAAGTACGCAGATGATACAACAGTATTGGCTTTATTAGAGAAGATAATGAGGATACTTACCAGGATGAGGTAAAAGGTTTGGTCAACTGGTGAAATAAAAACAGCCTGGTTTTAGATGTAGGAAAAGCAACAGAGATAATTGTTCATTTCAGAAAAGGCAGGCTCAGCCATACACCTCTGTGTACAAAGGATTCAATTATGAAGAGGGTTAATAGTATTAAGTTTCTGAGTGTGCAGCTAATAAGGAGGTTACTTGGTCAACAGTGAGACACTGGTGAAGCAGGCATAGAAGCACCTGCATTTTTTGAGTTATATGAGAAGAGCACATCTTCCTTAACATATCCTTACCACTTTATATAGAGGGACAATTGAAAACATCCTATCATATTGTAATAGTGCATGGTTTGGAAGCATTACTGTTTTGGATATGCAGAAAGTGGTGAGGACAGCAAAAACGTTTATTGGATGTTCACTTCCTCCTATTCAATAGATCCCTGGGTCTTTTAACTACACAAAGTAATAATTTTGTACACTAGGAAAATTTCCTCATGTTAACCACTGAGATTCTGTTTTGGTAAGTCATCAGATAAATACACACTTAATGTCAGACCTGTGAAACACATAAGCCTCTAAGTAGAAACAATCCTTGGCTCCATTTGTTGAGAAAGGCATAGTTTTATTAGAAAACAAGTGAATCACAATATTATAAAGCCAGAACTGAGACTCGTGTGCCAAAATCCCTAAGTTCAATTTCCCCCCCCTTAACATCTTCCTCTCACTGATCCTCCCATGACCAATCCAGTTTTAGCAAGATGTTTTCAGAATAGTCACTTCAGGAATAGGTTGGTATGCAGTTGCATTCTCCTAGCCAAATGACCTTGAAACAGCATCTTGGGGAGATGCAGCAATTAGTTTCACTTTCTCCCAAGCATTCCCTCTTCTATCCAGATACATCAATAGTTTCATTTTCTCCCAAGCATTCCCCCTTCTAGACACATAAATCAGTTAGTTTTGTTTTCCCACAAGCATTCTCCCTTCTGTGCATCTTCCCCATAGTTCATGGCAGATTGTCACAGCATGGTAACGAAGCACACAAGCAAGCAGATGATGGTAGCTGACATTCTGCCCCCCCCCTTGAATAAAGGATCTAACAGGGCCCCTAATCTTCCTTTTCATCCTGATGAATCCACTTTTAGTTCCCCACCACCACCATCACCAGTCTTGAGAGGCTACTTACCAGTGGGTCATCATTGCTGCAACCACTTTCTGTGGTTGGACCTTCGTTCTTCCCCAGGGCCTCCTTCCCTTCATTGGACAGTGGGGAGATCTCCCATTTGAGACAGCAGTTTCGAGTTTGGTAGTTGATTTCTCTTGTTTCATTGGGGTGATCTGGACCACTGGTGCTGATCATGAGCTTGCACAGTTGTTTGCCTGATGACCTTCTTGGCTCTACTGGAAACAGCCCACTGGGCATTGTCTGGGATTGGTTTCTTTCTTGCCCATCTTTGGGGGGGCCTTCCTCTCTGGTGTTTTGGTGGGCTGTGGTTCCCTCTCTGTTGTTTTGTGGATAATGGTGAGGTTGATCTCCACTTTGCTGGCCAGGATGTACCATTCCCGCAGGATTCTGAGCAAGTGATTAGGCAAGTGATTAGGTCTTCTTGGTTAAGGCCCTGTTAGAAATATTCCAGGAGTATTTCTTGGGCCGAGTCCAGCAGCTTACTGGCCAGAACTCAGAATTCCTGGATATAGGCCATGACTAACTGCTGGCCTTGTCTGATGATTCTGAACTTCCTTTTCACCTTCTGGTCTGCTAGCAGGTTCTCAAACTATTTCTCAGATATCAGACGTGCCAAACACTTAATCACCTAAGTAGAAATTATCCTTGGCTCCATTTGTTGAGAAAGACATAGTTTTATAAGAAATCAAATGCATTGCATTAGTATAAAGCCAGAACTGAAAATTGTCTGCCAAAATCCCTAAATACAATTTCCCCTCCCTTAATTTCCTCCCTTTACTGACCCCCCAATGATCAATCAGCTTTCAGCAAGATGTTTTCAGAACAGCCACTTCAGGCATAGGTAGGCATGCAGTTGCCTTCTTCCTTCAGCCAGATGACCTTGAAACAATGTCTCAGGAAATACAGCAGTTAGTTTCATTTTCTTCCAAGCATTCGCCTTCTTATCCACATACAGCAAGTTTCATCCCCCCACCACCACAAGCATTCCCCCTCCCATCCATCCTCCCCAGAGTTCATGGCAGATTGTCCCTGCATGGTAATGAAGTATACAAGCAAGCATATGGTGACAGCTAACACATAACGTAGAATAGAAATACTAGCTATTTTTCTGTTTTAAGAGAAAGTTGGCGAAGGATTTTTTTTTTAATTTCAGGAATCATGTTAATAGGAGTTTGGCACTCACTGGGCAACTTTTTAAACAGAAGAAAGAGCATGAGCATTAGTTGCTCTACATTTTGAATTTATAAATGAAATCACTTGTGAATTGGTTTTAAATTTGTTTGTGAGAAATTGAGAATGTGAATACTGATTGTGCCTTAATTGTGCATAGTGCTGATTGGCTTTTACTGTAACAATGTGATTATATCTCCTTACCTTCCTGAGAGTTTTTGCAATTTTAAAAACAATTCATTACAGCTCTCCAGAACTTAATTTTTGTATATATTGCATTTGTTGAATCAGAATGTCTTAATTCTTTCAATCCAGAGAGATCTATTATCTGAAAATGAAACTAACTGAAATATGAGTATATGAGATTAATTAAATGAAATTGACATTTTTTAAATGTACACTATTGAATTTTTGGAAATCCAATTTCTTCCTTAGCTTATCAGCAATTAAGTTTTACACATGCCTTTGGGGATGAAAAAAATGTTGCTAAGGGATACTTGGCTCATCAATCCAGTTAAGTTAAAATTTCTCTGTATCAAAGGCAATTTCTGACAAGTACATCCAAAAACCAGTCTGTCATCTAGCTCCAATTTCCTCCATCAGTAAGCACAATTCTTTAGGCCTTTCTCAGTCTGTTACCCCTTGGTGTTGGTCTTCCCAGGCATGTGAGAGGGGGGAAAAATCAGATATATAAATGAAACTTATTCCCTGCCAAATGAACACTGAAATGATTATTCTGAGGTAAACACACACAGTAAACTTTCTCGGTAGCAAGTTTTTCTTATAATTGTTTTTTTTACCACTATTCTTGAGAAAAAAAATTGTTCTAAAGTGCAGAGAATCTGGAATGAATTTCATTTATTTTTTTGAGAATAGTACCATCATGGTTCTATATGTAGCTTTGTCCTTTATGTGATAATTCCCACATTTTCAAGCCATCCAGTATGAGTGGAATTAGTTTGATAAAGTCTACATCATAGACTGAATTAAATTGTATTATTATTATTATTACTGATTTATCATACTTTGTATTAGTATTAAATAAGTGTTAAAGCTACCTGTTGTTATTACTTTACAGAATAGATTGATGGGGATTAAATGCCCAGCTTTCTAATACTGGAAATGCTGGAAACTAGATTTTCTGGGGGGACGGGGGTTGGAGGTTTTTTTTTTCCTTTTAAAAAAACGTTTGCTTCTCATTCCAGAAGCTTCTTCTATTCAGTTCAGAATTGTTCTGTCATCTTTCCTATTTTCTTGAAATGGACAGAGGGAAGGATGAATGATGGGGAAAAGATTACTGATCTTGAAAATTCCAGATCTTGGAACACTAATAAATCTGTTGGACTTCACAAGGCAAAAAAGTCATATGTTAGGTTTCTTATCAATAAGAGATATGTTGAATAGAGGAGGGAAAAATCCTAAAGTAGAGGTCTAAAGCGTTTTGTTCATCTACTATATACTTGTCGTTTGCAAGGCCTTCTTACCCTAGCGCTTCACGCAGGAGCAGCACATTCCCTTTAGCTGGATAAATGTTAATATAAAAATGATACATGTTATAATAAACATGGACTTAAAAATCTACAGTTAAAGAAATGCCATGAGGAAAGTGGAATAGTAGAATCAAACAGCAGAATACAAAAATTTTCTCTTCCCAATTCAATCATTGAGAAATCATATGATTGCTTTTACGTGCATGTTCTTAACTCTACTTCTTAGAAGCCAATTGTGAAGCAAACAAATAGTAAGCACATGGCCGCAGAACACTGCAACGTTCATAAATATGAGAATTGGTTGCAAAACTGCTTTTCTGACACTATCCCAACTTTGCTAAATGAAGCAGTCAGTAAGCAAAGACCACCTATATTTGTATTGTGCTTCCAATGTAGAGTCAATGGAACCTTTCACTGACATTGAAATGCGAATCCTTTCAATATTTTGTAAACTCTTTCTTTGAAGAAGTTGGGATATTAATTATCTAAAGTGCTTTGTTTTTTAATTTCAGAAAATCTGTCACATCATTTGGCATTAGCAGGGGACTCTTTAGCCCACAGGCTATAGATGGCCTGGAGGGATCTTCTCCAGCCTGCCAAATAACTTACAAGGTTCCTGTCCTATCCCATTCCATCCCTCTTTTCTGCATGACCCTATGCACCCTCTTGAAATATGTAACAGATCTGTCTCTGATCTGCTGCATTCTGGAAATTCTCCCCCAACACACACACGCACACCACCTTGTGCAAAGGGCTTTGCATAAAATCTCTCTCTTCTTATATAAAAGAGCAGTCAGATGGCAGCTTCTGGCTCAAAGTCTTCCAAATAGTTAATATCATGCTAGCCTGACTCTCTTCAACATTTTCAATATCTCAGGGGGGCGGGGACTGTTTTCAAAATGAATTTATGGGTTTAAAAATGCAGGCATATATGATTCATTGAATGAGAGTTCCCATAGTTGGGAAGAGATCAGCTCAGTCCTCAGCTGGGAGAAACGACACTCATCAGAAGAATGAAGAAAGAAGTCAGCAAGACAAAAAGAAAGTTTAATGGAAACAGAAATGACAACAACATTAGATTCTGGCACAGCTGACCAATTGGTTTGGTCAATACATGGATTTTTATACAGTTTTTTTCTACAGCAATTTGTAATTTAGAGGTTTGTTTGGTATATTTTGTTATTTGATTTTAATTAGTTTATTTTGCGAAGGCCAGCAATGAATCTAAAATACTGGCTTTCTTGGATTTTTAATCTTGTTTAACAAATGTTGTTATTGTTGTTAGTTGCAAAGTCATGTCTGAGCCATTGCTACCCCATGGACAATGTTTCTCCAGATCTTCCTGTCTTCTACCATCCTCTGGAGTCCATTTAAGCTTGCACCAACTGCTTCAGTGACTCCATCCAACTACCTCATTCTCTGTTGTTCCATTCTTCTTTTGCCCTCAATCATTCCCACTAGCTTTGTTGTTGCTCAGATTTCCTAAGACCTATTTGACTTCACATTCTAGGCTGTCTGGCTTGAAGTCAGTGACCACCCCATTGTGGTTATCAGGGACATTAAGTTCATTCTTGTATAGTTCTTCTGTGTAATTTTGCCACCTCTTCTTAATCTCTTCTGCCCTGCCATTCTGTTCCTTTATCATGCCCATCTTTGCATGAAACATTCCCCTCATACCTCAATTTTCTTGAAGAGATCTCTGGTCCTCCCTGTTCTATTGTTTTCTTCTATTTCTTTGCACTGTTCATTTAAGAAGGCAGTCTTATCTCTTCTAGCTATTCTCTGGAATTTTGCATTCAATTGGGTGTATTCTTTCTCTTTCTCCCTGCCTTTCGCTTCCCTTTTTTCCTCAGCTATTTGCAAAACTTCCTCAGACAGCCATTTTGCTTCTTGTGTTTCTTTTTCTTTGGGATGGTTTTAGTTGCTACCTCATGTATAATGTTGCGAACCTCCATCCATTCCTTAAATCTATTTGTCACCTCTACTGTATATTCCTCAGAGATATGATTTAGTACATACCTGAGTGGCCTAGTGCTTTTCCCTACTTTCTTCAATTTAAGCCTAAATTTTGCAATGAGAAGCTCATGATCTGAGCCACAGTCTTGTTTTTACTGACTGTATAGAGCAGTGATGGCTAACCTTTATGCTATCGCATGCCAAAAGCGGGGGGAGCGTGGTGGGGTCACATGCACACATCCCCACATTCATAATTCTATGTGTCCCACCCCCCGTGCTCCCCCCTTTTTTGGCACATGGTGGCATTGTGGGCGCGGTAGGTTGGTTTTTGCTCTCCCCAGGCTCCAGAACCTTTCTAGGAGCCTGGGGAGGGCAAAAAAGGCCTTCCCCACACACCCCCAGAGGCCCTCCGGAGGCCAGAAACAGTGTGTTTCCTGACTTGTGGTGGGCCCAGAAGGCCTGAAAATCAGCTGGCTGGCGCCCACATGTATGTCAGAGCTGAGCTCGTGTGCCCACTGATATGACTCGGCGTGCCACCTGTGGCACCTGTGCCATAGGTTCACCATCATGAGTATAGAGCTTCTATATCTTTGGCTGCAGAGCACATAGTCAATCTGATTTCTGTGTTGACTGTCTGATGATATCCATGTGTAGAGTCGTCTATTGGGTTGTTGGAAAAGAGCGTTTGCTATGACCATTGTATTCTCTTGATAAAATTCTATCAGCCTGTGCTCTGCTTCATTTTGTACTCCAAGGCCAAATTTGCCTGTTATTCCGGTTATCTTTTGGCTTCCTACTTTAGCATTCCAATCCCCCATGATGATAAGGACATCATTTTTTGGTTTTAATTCTGTAAGGTGCTGTAGGGCTTCATAGAACCGGTAATTTCATCCTCTTCAGGATGCGGCATAGACTTGGACTACTGTGATATTTAATAGTTTGCCTTGGATTCAAACTAAGATCGTTCTGTCATTTTTGGGGAGTGTATCCCAGTATACCTTTCCTACTCTTTTATTAATTATGAAGGTTACTCCATTTCTTTTGAGGGATTCTTGCCTGCAGTAGTATATCTGATGGTCATCCGAATTAAATTCACCCATTCCTGTCCATTTCAGTTCACTGATTCCGAAGATGTCGATGTTCAGTCTTGTCATCTCTTGTTTGACCATGTCCAGCTTGCCTTGATTCATGGATCTTACATTCCAGGTTCCTATGGAGAGAAAATCTTTACAGCATCTAACTTTATTTATTTATTTATCAGTTTGATTTATATGCCATCCTTCTCCGAAGACTCAGGGCGGCTTACAATGCGTTAAGCAATAGCCTTCATACTTTTGTATATACCTGCTTAGTAGGGCTTTTGGCCCTCCCTAAGCGGTGTTCTTTTTTATACAAAATCAGTTTATTGCCCCCACAATCCAGGTCCTTTCCTTTCACCACCAGATGCATCCACATTTGAGCATCCTTTCAGCTTTGGCCCAGTCACATCACTCTTTCTGGTGCCACTAGTACTAGCCCTCTGGTCTTCCCCAGTAGCATATTGGACACCTTCCAACCTGAGACGCTCATCTTCCAGCATCATATCTTTTTTTCCTTTTGGTACTGTCCATGGGATTTTCATGGCAAAGATACTGGAGTGGATTGCCATTTCCTTCACCAGTGGATCACATTTTGTTAGAGTTCTCTGGTATGACCTATCAGTCTTGGGTGGCCCTACATTTTCTTCTGTCCTTTTGACAAATGGCTGATACTCATGGGATGACCTCTTGTTTCTTATCCATGTAAATTCAGTTGTCATGCGATGGTCCCTTGGGTGATTTGTGGGCAAGGGAGAGCTTTGAACAGGGTGCAATTGGTCATGTGCTGAGCAGTTTGATTGGCAAGAGCTGCACTCAGTGATTGGGTCTCACATGGAAAGTGGAGGAAGTTATTCTGGTCCACCACCATTTCTCTTGTTGTGGATATTGTTTGAATTGTTTTATTTTATTTATAACATGCTGTTCCTTTTGAAAGACTCCAGAACAACTAAGAACAATAAGCAACAGTAAAACAGAAACAGTAATTGAGTACAATAGTTGAAAATAATTTATTATGGCTAACACACAGCCACCTTTTTGGTCATTTAAAAAGGCTTTTCCTCCCCCAAAAGAATATCTATATTTGCTTAACTGAATTCATGCTGACCACTGAATACGGCAGTAAATGCATTTCAGCCAGCTAGACAGGTCCCGGCAGCCGTCCACTGGATGGAGTCATGGGCATCAAAACAAACCTCTTGAATCAGAGAGTGGGTGCTGCCTAACTCATTCTCTGGGTGCCAGAAATATTTCTGAAAACTCCCCAAAAGGAGATGAGGGGGAAAGGTTCATAATAGGATGCTCCAATTCCATGTCTGGCTATTCTTCGTGAATGCACCTAGCATTTATGAAGTTGTTTCAGTAAGAGAGAGTTTTGTCAGATGGATTGAAAAAATTCCATTATTTGTTTTTTATTTCTATAAGCTTCAAATAGGTGGCTTCTTCCTTCCTGCATAAAATTCACAGAATGGGAATTTCCCTCCCTTCTGGCTGTTCCAATGGCATCCCATAGTAGTAGCTGTGCCTCTGCATTTTACTAGGGAGAAGCAAACCGGTTCCTGCAAGACAATTCTTCTCCAGACCAGATGCTGATCAGGGCTGCCTGCTAAAGGGTCAGCTTGACATGCACACACAGCTGCCCACACAGCTAGAATGTATCTTTAAATTTATCAGCCCCTTCATCATCCATTCCAGTTCATCACCAAATCAGGTTTCATGTTAACTGCTTGGTGCCAGTAAAAACAGGCATTGTAATCAGATGATAAACTGTATGGATCCTCCCTCTTACTCTGTTGTCTGCACTCTTTGTTTTCATGGGACACTTCTTGGACATTCAGAATTAATGTTCAACAGGGACACACCGTTCCCACAAATAAGGAAAACATTACATCATGGATATATTAGCAAAAGAATTGAAAACAGAAAACAAAGGACATCATCAAATAGTCATGGAAAGAGATCTCACATTGCTTGTTTTAAAAGTAATGCAGCACCCAGCTAAAATGGGAAACTTAAAACTTTAGCCTGCATATGTTCTTTTCACCAAGATTGCTTTGTACTTTACCTTATCACTAAGGTGGTACTATTGTGTTTTTTAAAGAAATTGGAGATAGCCCACCACAATGCCTTTTCTCATATCTAAGAATTAATTTATTTTTTTTTTAAATTAAGAAACGTATGTTTTTACTGTTAATTTTCTGTGTGCTTTTGCTGTTTGTATTGCATCTAATTAAACACTGCTGGAAAACTGATGCTGATTGCCCTTTGATGGATCTCTGCAGTTTTCCCCAGACGGGTTTCTGTCCCAGCAACTGGCTATCATTTATTTATGACAGAGCGTAACAAGCAGTTTCTTAGATGGGACCTGCTTCCAATCGTGCATCCAGGAGTGTTAGGCTTTGATTCCAAACATCCCTCTCCAAAAGATGGAGTTAGATCTGAAGCACATTCTGGACATGAAGATAAAACAGGTGACTTGGAGCGGTGTCTCCTTAAAGCAGCTTTTTCCAAACTGGTGTCATTCAGATGTTTTTTATCTTGATCAGTAAGAGTTTTGCCTAATGAAGCCCAACATGAAGCTGAATGGAAAGAAAAAACACTCTTAATAGAAAAGTAAACTTTTTCTTAGCTGCCTTATCAGTAGACTTTTTCTTTCCAGGATCTAATATTGAGCCTTATGGGGGGGGGGGTCTTTTTCCCTTCACATCATTCTAAAATATAAGAAGCAGGTACAGATGAAACAATGACCTTTAACTACTAAGCAATGTTTCCTTCCATGTGTGAAATAAACTCAACATTGGAAGCAAACTCAACTGAATAGCTGAGTTTCACTTTGGAAAAAGTTTGATCCAAATAATATCTGACAGAAATGAGTCCCAGAGTTGGCTATAAACTTGGAGTGCACACCGACCATCTTCTGAAGCAGTTGCACATTCAGAGTCAGTGAAAAGGGACTTAGGCACCAACAATGCATCTGCCTAGTATGGCTGCCATCCTTGGCCTGTCATTTTGGACAACCACTACAGGGAGTCCTAGTTTAGTGGCTGCCTGGATTGTACAGGCAGCTTTGGCAGTCTCAGAAAAGAGGTTTGCCGTGACATGGTATAAGAAAAGACACAACTTCCCCAAAGGAAAAGACAACCCCCCCCCATTAATAAAGAACCTCTAAGGAAGAGAGATGTCAGATATTGCCTGTATGTGATGCACCAGAGACTAGAAGGGATTAAGTCTTTACAGACATCACATGTGACTATATCAACCAATGAACTCTCTTATTGGATTCTTACCCAGAGATCACTTAGATCTCTCTCTCTCTCTCTCTCTCTCTCTCTCTCTCTCTCTCTCTCTCCCCCATCTATCAGCAAGATAACAAGTGAACTTCTATCTTCTCTCAACATCTGAGTCATACAGTTAGAGTAAAAGAAAAATTCAACAGGACACACTGTTCACTATTGTATGCATGTATATATTTTGTAAATATTAAAACAACCTTTTTTTTAAACCTGAAGCTGTATTGACCAAATAACTTCTCATAGAACCGAATGAGCACGACCATCAATATATATCTGTCAAATGGTAGCAGATGATGTAAAATTATTGCTCAGGTCTATGAATTTTTTTTGTAAATTTTACAATCATACAGCAATTTTTCCTAACATGGAATCGTTGAACCTGAACAAATTATCTTTACAAGAGATTAATGCATTAACCATATTCTTAACAAAACAGCACCAATCATTATCCATAAGATAATGATTGGTAAAAAAGGTAAAAAACTTTCTATTGAAGCTAAGCAGCAAGTACAAACCTCTTCATGAAAAGATCCAATTTTTTTTTCTCCTCTTCACACCGAAACAACAGACCTGGTAAGCGACAATTTTTTGCTTCAACCCGTAGATTCCGAGACTGACTTTTTAAATACCCATTTTATTAAAAATCCTCCCTCCCCACCCATTGACTTTATTGGTTCCAATATGGCTTCCATCTTCCCCGAAAGCATGGCTTCTAAAATGGCCAACAAAATGGCCGCTCCCACACTCCACCATGCGGCCCACAAAATGGCCGACAATTGATATGACCACACTTTAAACAAAATGACGTCTACCACTTCAGACCACAAGGTCTCATCCAACCCCCTTACTCCCATACATCCTACTACCCACCCCACAACTAGAGATATTCAGACTGATTCCCTACCTTCTTCATCCAGAGCACCGAGTTCGAATCCTCTCAATTTTTTTTGAATTTTCAGAACTTTTCTATTTTTGCCGCCGCTGCAGACCTCCCCATCTGCAGCGCTATACCCCTATACCGCTGAAGTTACAGCAGCTACAAATATTTCTACTGATACCAATATTGTTTCCAATGTAAAAAGATCCTTTTCAGTCTTTGCAGCCGCCGCCTCGCTTCCCTCTTATCGCCGAAGATGCCGCCACCGTCGCTGCAGCTGCCGCCTGCAACACTACAGATGCCCCATCCAAACAACAAATTCACATGATTTTTGCAGTCATTGCATCAAAAGCCAATCTACCTTCTACAGCAGCCGACGCCGTTGCAGCAGCTCTTCCGAATCAAACTACAACCACCACCTCCATTATTCCTCCTATCGTTGATTCACCTGCAACATCTTCTCTCACACCAAACGACTCCAATCAACAACCCGACGTTCAATTATCTATCTCTGCTGACAGTAACTCATTTCAGCCTTCTATTACTGTAAACTGTAATGATTTAAATATTGAAACTAATAATTCTTTGTCTTTATCTACTAATGTAAATTTATCTTTAGAAATTGAAACTGTTTTGCAACATTTTAAACAACATGGCCCATTACCTTTATCACCAAACTTCAAAAAATTACAAACCTCAGGTTATAATTTCCCTACTTGGGAACAAGAAATTCATTTACATCTTTTAAGAGAAGACACATTTCTTATAATTGAATCTCCCCCTAACAAACCTTGGTCATCTGACTTAATTTTTCTTCACAATAGTGTTTCTGCCACTCTTATGTCAACTTTAGAAAGTGATATTGTTCATTCTATACCTACAGGTTTTACTGCACAAGAACTATGGCAATACTTACAAAACCATTACAACAAACTCTCACCTGCAACTATCGCTACTCTTGCCGGTGACTTTTATAGCACTATATATAAACCTGGCACATCTATGGCCAAACATCTTTTCCACCTCGAATCCATATAAAAACAACTGATTCAATGAAATCATCCTGTACCTGAAACTGCCATGATTGGTATCATTTTCAATTCTATTAAACACATCCCTGATTGGTCAGAATTCATTAATAGTCTCCACTGCTTACCCCCCCCCCCACATATACACTGTTGCTGAAATCAAATCCAAATTAATAGATGAAGATAGAAGACTCTATCATACTGATAGATACCCTACTTCTTTTGATCACCCTCTCTACCCTAAACATGATTCCCATCCTTCACATTCTTCACACAAACCCTTCTACCAAAACTGGCAGAAACACCCCTCTCAATATCAAAATAATTTTAATTCTTGTAACTGTAGAGGACATTATCATACCTACAACTCCCATCCTCCACACGGTGACAATACACCCATACTCATGATACAAGGGAATACACCCCTTCAGACAAGACTAACAAAAGAAATCATACTATCAAAGAACATACTGAATCTAAAAGATCCATGGCCACTGAATTTTACATTAGAAAGGGTCCCACACACAAAGATTATAAGACAGAAGGGGACAACATACTGAACAATCTATATATTCTAACTCCGAATCCCAAACTTTCAGCATCTTTCCCAACACCCAACAATACCTGCGTGACAGCACACACCTATGGGTCATCAATTCTGGAAGCGTACCCAATACCACCAATGACAAATCCATATTACATGATATTCACCCAACCAATATTTCTATTACAGCAGCAAATGGTACTTCCAATACAGTTCAATATGAAGGATCTATCTTTATACCTGGTATAGGGGAAATTAGTCAAGTGCTCTATACACCTACCTTTGGCCACAATATTTTGAGTACTTCAAAATTAGGTAAAATCGGTTTTAAAGTATCCCTTGATGATCATAAAATCCAAACATGATAACATTATTATTGCTAATATTTCTGTCATTAATGATTTACCTTTTCTTATTCCAGATTCCTTTATGTCATCCTCACCGATGACTCAACTACCTCAATCCTCATCGAGACCTGACCCTGACAATCATCCCGACCGTACCTCTGACACCCACCATGAAGGTACCATACCTCACTATACCAATACACATTACACTTCCGAATCACATAAGGCCCAACACACCACACCACACCTCTCTCCAACTTCACCCAAATCACAAAACCTATATGCCTCAAAAACAAAAATTCATACTCATATAGATGAACCTTTACATGATAATTGTGCCCATTTATTACACAGACGTTTAGCACATGCCAATACTGTTGCTGTAGACAATACTCAAAATTTTTCACAAGGCATATCCACTAAGGATTGTCCTATCCAACTTGACTGTGAGATTTGTAAAGCTGCAAAATCAAAGGCAGCACCAATTCCCCACACTAGCACCAGACGATCAAAACACATATACAAATTAGTACACATTGACATTGTAGGCCCTTTTCCACTTACTTTGGGCAAACGCAAATATTTTTTGAACCTAGTCAATGATTTCAGTCATTTTGGACATATCTATACCCTTACTGAAAAATCTCAAGCATTCCAAAAAATTAAAATTTTTATACTCTCATACAAAACCAACACAACATCAAATTAAAGAAAATTCAAACAGATTGTGGAGCCGAATTCACACCTATACAATTTCAAAACTGGATTGACTCCAAAGGCATAATACACTACAAAACATTTCCTTTTACCCCCCAGCAGAATGGGATTTGTGAAAGAAAAAAAGGAATATTACAGATCATGAGGCACAGCGTCACGTTAGATGCTGATATACCCCCTAGCTATTGGGCAGAAGCCCCTGCATATGTCAATTACACTTTTAACCGCACATGGAATAAGGTTATTAACCAAATGCCCTATTTTCTTGTATATGGCACTCAATCATACCTCACACATCTTCGCGTTTTTGGCTCTTATGCATACATCAATATCTCCAAACCACTCAGACGGAAGGGGAATGAAATTATGTTTCATAGGATATGCACCAGGTTTGAAAGCATATTGATTCATAAAAAATAACAACACAGTAATAATTTCCCATTCAGCCGCATTCATAGAAAACCACAGCTGGACCAAAATACACTCAAATGACTCATATGTATTAACCCAAGAAACAAATACATCAGATACACCACAGAGAATTCAACATGTACATGTTACAACATGTAACACCACCAAAAGCTACACCACGAACAAACAACACAGATATACAACTACCAATCAGAAAATCCAAACGAATTACACAAGGCATCCCACCTAAAAAATTTGACGTGAACAATGTAACACAGACAAACCAAATACCCATCACTCCAAAAAATTTTAAACACATGCTCCAATTACCGGAATCAGAACAATTAAAATGGTGAGATGCTGTGTCCAAAGAAATGGAAAGTATTCACAAAAACAACACCTCCACAACACAAGCCCCTGATTGGCACTTGATGGGTTTACAAAATTAAAACACTCCCTGACAACACATATCTATACAAAGCACGCCTAGTAGCCCAAGGTTTTGCCCAACGCTTTCCTGAAGATTACGATGAAACTTACTCCCCCACAGTAAAACCAGAAAGTGTAAAAATGGCACTGACCTCAGCCATTGTCTCAAATCAAGAAGTCTACCAATTGGATGTCCAGACCGCATACCTCCATGCACCATTAGAGGAGGAAATTTATGTCAATGGGGCACCAGGATTCCAAGTTGAATTCGGCAAAACATGGAGGCTACACAAAGGGCTGTACGGTTTAAAACAATCGGGCAAACTATAGTTTGACTGCCTTACCAAAACTTTAAAATCAATGGGGTATAATCAAATTCGATCAAACCAGTGTGTAATGACAAAACCTTATGAAGGGGGAAAAGAAATTATTTTAATCTATGTTGATGATTTGATTTATATCGAGCCCAACATACAATCCAGCAAACAATTTGCAAACAAATTAAGAGAATATGTTAATTTAAAGACCTTAAGTCATATAGACCAATATCTGGGCGTACAAATTTTTAAAACTGATAGAGCTTTTTGCTTCTAACAAAAGGATAACATTGAAGACCTGTTACAAAGATGTGACATGGAAGACTGCAACCCCACAGATACACCCATGCACACTGACTATAATAAAATTGCTTATCTAGACGGTAACAAGCACCACGATAAAACTCAATACCAATCCATCATAGGATCACTCCTTTATATCAGCAGATGGAGTAGACCTGATATATCATTAAGTACAAATCTCTTATCTAGACAAGTAGATGAGCCTAAAGAACAACATTGGGTTGCTATGAAAAGGTTACTCAGATATTTTCATAACACAAAAGATATGGTCTTATTATTAGAACCTGATGAAGGAGTCACTCCAGAACTTACCTGTTATTCAGATGCCGATTGGGATCTGAATATTTTATTATGCTGAATAAAAATCAAGAAAAAGCACATCAGGCTTTATATACTTCCTAAATGGTTGCCCCATAGACTGGCGCGTTTGTCGCCAAAACTTCATTGCTAATTCCATGGCCGAAGCTGAATATGCCAGTGCTTCTGACACTTGCACACTTCTCACATGGATATACGAATTAGTTTCAGATATTTGGACACAACCTTCACTACCTATCACTCTCCACGAGGACAATGAGTCCATCATAGCCTCTTCGGTCAGGGATGATGTCAGCTTCAGATCTTGCCATATTGATATATGTTATAAAAATGTGAGAGATCTAGTTAAAAAGGGTTTTGTTGAATTTGTTCATTGCGATACCAAGGACCAAACTGCCAATTTCTTAACTAAACCTGTACCTTGTGAAACACATTGGAACCACTGTAAATCAGTTGGACTGTACTTATAATTTATTTTTCTTATACTGGTGTTTGTTATTATTTTTGAACACTGTTCCATCACACTTGGCAATAGAAGGGGTCTGTCAGATATTGCCTGCATGTGATGCACCAGAGATGAGAAGGAGTTAAGTCTTTACAGGCATCACATGTGACTATATCAGCCAATGAACACTCTTATTGGATTCTTACCCAGAGATCACTTGGATATCTTCCTTTCTCTTTCTCATCTATCAGCAAGATAACAAGTGAACTTCTATCTCCTCTCAACATCTGAGTCATACAGTTAGGGTAGAAGAAAAATGCAACAGGACACCCTGTTCATTATTGTATGCATGTATATATTTTGTAAATATTAAAACAACCTTTTTTGAACCTGGAGCTGTATTGACCAAATAACTTTCATAGAACCGAATGAGCATGACCATCAATATATATCTGTCAAGAGAAGCAAAGGAAAAGAACACACAAACCACTGAAAGTAAAATGAACACTACCTCCATTTTATCCTTCTAAACTGTCAAACCACAGCCAGAGACTCAGCCTAAAAGGATTCAATGTTGCAATCAGAAGTCTGGATTACTTCAGCTGTTGCGGAAAGCAGAAACTTGTGTTATGGTGGTGTTAAAGTGAAACTAACCTTTAGATGACCCTAACTGTTAACTGTGCTAAAGTAAAATCTTTAGAAGATGACCCTAACTGTTTTGGAGGGAAACTTAGAACATTTATATTTGGGTGGGCTTTTTCTAGTTCTATGATTGTTTAAGGTCCTGTGGGCCTAGAGTATAAATAATAGGCATTTGCCTGCAGTTCTTCAGTTCCATTTTTGTGTCAATAAATGCTGTTGCATCTATGCTGGTCTGGTTCTTGCCTACTGAAGCCCACTGCACAACAGTGATGATGAGGATGGGATGCTGCAGGGGAGACTGCTGCTATAGTCTCTTGTTGCTAACCAAGAGACTGTAGTCACTGGGTGATAGGCTGGGTAATGAAGCTCTGGCAGGACTAGTCCTCACCCCTGCCTGCTAGTAAGCCACATTGGAGGCACGCTACAATCACTGGGTGCTAGACCAGGTAAAAAGCCCTGGTGAGACCACACTCCCCACCCTGCCTGACAGTAAGACACACTGGAGGCACAGACGCACCTGAGGGATCTGTCCCCAGGACTCCTAAATTGAGCCCAGCTCCACCCGCAGTAAGACAGGCATTAACCAGCACCACAGGGACCTTCTTAAAATAGCTAAACTGGGAAGACTCAATGAGTTCGACATTACTCACCTGGAACAGTGGAGCTAATAAATCTCCTGAGTAGACAACTATCTCCAGGCTAACCAGATCACGGACAACAGCCTGAAGGTGGCAATCCTGTTATGCGTCTGTGGATAAGCCATGTTAGATATCGCTGAAAATGTGGTAGCACTGTCAATCATAGAGGCAGTGGCCTATGCAGACCTCAAGAACAAAATTAAAGGAACATTTTGAGTCTAGACACTTGGTCATCACCTGGCACCATGCATTTGAGCAACAAGAACAGAGATTCAGGGAATCTGCAACAGAATTTGTGGCAGCGCTTTGCCAAGCTTCACGCTAATGTGAGTTCTCTGGTCTGGAAGACCATCTCAGAGACAGACTAGTTTG
This sequence comes from Coluber constrictor foxii, assembly GCA_038048745.1. Taxonomy (NCBI): domain Eukaryota; kingdom Metazoa; phylum Chordata; class Lepidosauria; order Squamata; family Colubridae; genus Coluber; species Coluber constrictor. Next base: position 83,692,576 of record CM075961.1, read on the forward strand.
CAGTCTGCATAATAGTGAATTACAACAACACCTATTTGCCATGGAGAAACCGACTTTCCAAGACACGTTGAAGGAAGTCATGGCAGACGAGTCTCTATGAAGACTCCCCAGCCACCAAAAAACACAAACCAGCCCCCCAGAGATCCACCAAGGGATTGCAAAAGGCTTGGAGGAGGTCAATGAGAGTGACAAAATAAACTGCTTGCAGAGAAAGACACCCAGACGGTCATGCTCCAGAGAGCTGCGCAAGAGAAAGAAAGAAATGAAAGAGCAGAGTGCAGATTCCACACAGCTGTATGACATGCCTCTGGGAAGCAAGGGCACATTGCCAGAGTTTGCAGAGGTTGTCAGGGAGAAACCAAACCTGCGACACAACAGCACAAGTGGAAAAGTACCCCAGGACAGAACTGATTTGAATACTGCTCAGGAAGGCATAGCATCCAATGCACAGGGGTCCAACGCTCCATCAAAGAAAAGATAAAACTCCAACTTAAACTTCAAGGAGTCCCATGCTTCATGGAGCTTGATACAGGATCAGCCCTGTCCATTAAATCATTCATAACATTCAACCTCATTTGCAAATGTAGCTGATGGCGAGTCCCACTCAAATCATTGAGTTTAGTGCTAACAGACTTCCAGAGTCAACATGTTCCTGTAAGGGGTGAGGCTACCATTAGGGTACAATTTACAGACTTCAAGGGTCTCCTCAGCATAGTGGTCATAGAGGGGCCATGAACCAGCCTCATAGGATTGGACTGGTTCAAGACTCTGGGCATCAGGGTACCAGGAATTCATCAAACCCAAATAGCTAATCTAGAAGTGGTATGCCAACAATACGCTGACATATTCATTGTTGATCTGGGACAATACAAAGGGGCACCCATTTCACTCAACCTCAATCCAGCAGTAACTCCAATCTGATTAAAATTGCACAGGGTTCCCTTTGCATTGAAGCCTAAAATTGAACTAGACAAGCTGGTACAGCAGGGAGTGCTCCAACTTGTGGACTGTAGCCAGTGGGAGACTCCCATAGTAATCCCAGTTAAGCCTAATGGGGATGTTCACATCTGCGCAGACTACAAGTGCACCATAATAAGGCACTGTAGCAGTGGTAAGCCACATTTCTGCCTCATTCCAGGGAGGCCGAATCTTCACTAAGCCAGACCTCTCACAGGCCTACCAGCAGCTGGTGGTGGATGACACTACCGCAGAGGCTCAGACAATAGTCACACACAGAGATTCATTCCCAGTGTGCCACTTGCAGTTTGGGTAAGCATAGCATCAGGTTGTTCCAACGTATTATGGAACAAACATTGAACAACTTTCCTGGTGTCTTCCTGTACTTGAGTGATGTTCTGATTGTGGGGGAATCAGCAGCAGTCCTGGTGGAACATCTCCATGCAGTACTCCAACGTTTCCATGAGGCAGGCCTAAAACTCAAGAAGGAAAAGTGCCAGATTGGCGTGGAATCCACAGAATCCCTGGGTTTCTGCATTGACACTGCTAGAATCCACCCAGCTGAAGCAAAGCTAAAGGCAATTCAGCAAGCCCCCACACCAAAATCTAAGGGGGAGCTTCAAGCATTCCTGGGCTTGCTCAATTTTTACCACTCCTTCTGCTCTCATAAGTCTGCTCTGGTAGAACCACTACACTGCCTACTGGACAAAAAGGCACCCTGGGTCTGGTCAAGCACTCAAGACAAAACATTCAAGATGGTAAAATCATTGCTATCCTCAGATTAGTCCACAAGCCAGGCAAGGAAATGGGCCACACTGACACTCTAGGCAATTGCCTCTACCACAGACTGAGCTGGATCCCGCCCCAGCTTGTCATATTCTGGTGATCCAGGACCTGCCTGAAGCACTCCTACATGCAGGGGACGTTGCAGCTGAAACAACCAGACAAAACACTTAGCTACATTCTCAACTGGGTGTTAAGTGGATGGCCAGAGGCCCAGCCAGACCCTGAGTTCCAGCATTACGCTTTGCAGAAAAATGAACTGTCAGCCCACAAGGGATGTGTGCTGTGGAGCAGCAGGGTCATTATTCCACCCAGTCTTCATTCCAAGGTGCTGAATTCCCTACATGAAGAGTACCCAGGAATTTTTTGGATGAAGGCTCTAGCCAGGAGCTATTTGTGGTGGTCAGGCCTGGACAAAGACATTGAGAATCAAGTAAGAGTTGCCTGGCCTGCCAAGAAATCTGACCAGATATGCCACAAGCACCAGTGCACTGCTGGGAGACCATACACACCCCATGGTCCCACATGCACATTGACTTTGCAGGCCCTTTCCAGGGACAGGTGTTCCTGATAGTAGTGGACAGTTATTCCAAGTGGTTGGAAGTGGCACTGGTCTCATCGATGACAATGACCAGAGTCATCTGAGACTTGTGCCGGCTGTTCACCATACATGGTCTGCTAGATGTGATCGTGTCCGACAATGGGGCACAATTCTTGGCAGAAAAGATTCAGTCATTCCTCAACGCCAACATGATTTGGCAAATAACATCTGCTCCATTCCACCCCGTGACCAACGGTCAGGCTAAATGAATGGTCAGGACCACAAAAGAGGCACTCAAGTGGATGATGACTAGGGACTGGAATCACCACCTGGCAAACTTTCTCCTTGTCAACACATGATTCCTTTTACAACAACAGGTCGTAGCCCAACGGAGCTTGACTGACTTCACCCAGACAGAATAGCAGCAGAGATGGCTCAGCCAAATACCCCCTCCCCCGGTACTTACAGTTAGGTGACTTGGTCTGGGTCAGGAACTATGGGAGTGGGGCACCTTGGGTGGCAGCAAAAGTAACTAAGGTAACGGGTCCCTTGTCATATGAGGTTACTTTGGGCAATGATCATACAATCAGATGTCATATTGATTAATTACAATGTGGCCAGTCATCGGCCAGTCCCCGATGAGGATCCCAAGGTTTTATCAGACCCACGAGAAAACAGTTTTCCTCTGAGTCTGCCTACACCACCCGGAGAAATGGAGGTACCAAGGGCTGTAGAGCCACTGACACTCATGGGCGACCAAAAAAGCCATCAAGACTCTGTCCAATTGGAGATGGACAATACTCTAATTCAACGGATCTCTCCAGTAACATTGTGGCAGTTCACCAGGATCCATGGGCCCCCAGCCTATCTCAAAGACTATGAATGTTGAACAGACTGAGTATAAGACCTATTCTAGAGGGGAGGGGCATCATGTATTGATTGTATATAGTTGTGTTAAAGTGAAACTAACCTTTAGATGACCCTAACTGTTAACTGTGCTAAAGTAAAACTAACTTTTAGATGACCCCAACTGTTTTGGAGGGAAACTTAGAACATTTATATTTGGGTGGATTTTTTCTAGTTCTATGATTGGTTAAGGTTAAGGCTAGCTGTAGCTTCACTGGTTCAATCAGGTGGGTTGCATAGGCTCCTCCCAGTAGGGACTCATCGACCTGTTCAAATCTGATTTGGTGGGCCAGCTTTTTCGCTCTAATCTCCAGTTTCAGGACCATGGTTAGATTGATCAAGCATCTAGTGCAACCTGAGTCTATTAGGGCTTGTAAAGTCCCCTGGGCTCCTATTTTTTGGGGCTGTGAGGCATATTGGGAAAATGAAAGAGTGGACCAGTTCACTCACCATTGGGTCATTTTTGCTCTTGTTCTTGCTGTCATAGGAATCCGGTGACTGGTCATCATTGGCTGTGGTTTCCTCCCTTTTGGCTGGGTGGGGAGGGACCTCTGCAACCTGGAGGGCTTTTCAGGATGTGTGGTGGCATGCCTGGAGCCTCATTCCGGTCGTGCCCTGGGTGGTGGCTCTGACTTTGGTTTTGGGGCTGGGGTTGAGCATGCTGATACCAAGTGGCCTATCTCCCCACATCTGTAGCATTTCAGTGGGCTTTATGGGAGGGTTGGTTTTGGGGCTGGCTGTGGTGCTATGGCTCCCTGTCGGCTGTGTGGTATCTAGTCTGGTTGATCTCTCTCTTTGGTGTCCAGTTGCTTTCTCATGGCGTTGGTATGCAATCCTCCATCAACATTTATGGGTACTCAGAATCACTTAGAGAGTTGGTTCGGGATGTCCTGATAGGCAGTTACCTTGGCAATTTGCTTGTCCAGGCTTGTTCTGAAAAAATAAACTAACAGCCACTCTGGCAAAGGGGATAGCTTCCCCATGACTCTCCTGAACTCATGGATGTGTTCCTTAATGGGTCACCCCCTCTGCTTTAGGTTTCTGAGCTCATCTTCTGCATAGAGATACTCCTCCATCTCCTCCAATCTGGCCTCTAGCTGTCATAGGAAGTCATCTACGGGGGGCTTTCCTCTTGTGGAAGGCTGCTAGCTATTCCCTTGCTTCTCCCTCTAGCTCCTCGCAATGGTATTCACCATGGCTCTGTGGGATGTGTAGAGGTGCCAGCTGATCTGAATCCCCATCAAATTTCCCCATGAAGCAGGGCGATTCATTCAGCACTGCTCCTCCCTCCTCATGTTGGCCTGTGTAAGCCTGCATGTGATGTGGTTGACCGTCTTCCTCAGCTCTAATTCATACAGAAGGGGGCTGTCTGCCCTGGGTGGCTTGCCTGCTGCATGGAGGAGGCACTAGCAGCAGCCTCAGGCTCCTTCTTCTGGTGGGTAGAGAAGGGGGGCTGCATTCCCATCTACATCTCCTCACTTCAAAGGGCTCAGTTGCAACTTCCCTCTCTTTTGGGTGGTATGATGGCTTCTCATGACGAAGGGTCAAATTCCTCCCTCAGCTGCTATATGGATCTCCCCAAGAGTTATTGTCAGGGGCTTTGGGAACCTGGCCTGTGCCCAGTCCCACAACCAATCCACTCTTTCGAGCTTGCTGAGGGGCCTTCCCCTTTTCTGGGCATTAGGGTGGGGGAATTCAACCTCAGCTGTTTAACCAATTCTTTTCCACCAATACTCATCCTTTTTTTCTTCAGTCACTGGGGCAGGCATCTCAGCTTTGATGGTGAGGGAGGGCTGTACTCCAGTTCTGACTAGGCTGCTGAGTCTGGAAGTCCCTAATTGGAGGCAAGTTCTGCCTCTCTCTGGGTCGCTCGAAGCAGATTCTCTTTGGATAGTCCACCCTCTGCCATGGTTGCCTGAGTTTCTCTCCATGCACCCCAGATGTAAGGGAGTAATTAGAGAGTTCAGGGCCCAAGGGTCCCAGTAATTGTGATTAGTTTTGAGAGAATTGGCTTGCTGTCACAGTTCTGATGGATTCCCTAATTAAACCATGAGCCTTGAGCCAAGCTTCAAAAAAAAATCCATTTATTATTTATTAGGAGCTCCATGTCAGCATGTACCCAAATGAAGCCAACTCTGACCCCACATAATTTACCGTCTAATCATGACCATGTTTTCCCCCTAACCCCAGGGTATGTCATCCATCACATTCACCAATGGAGCAATTTCATTGGTTGTAGAAATCACTCCCCTCTGGCCATTGTGGGTAACCCTGGGAGACAGCCTTGAGAAAGATATATCTGGAATGTGCTCCTATCTTTGGCTGCTGTGTTACTTCGTCGGTTTCCCCTTCTCCCTTTCCTATGGCAACCTGTGCGATACTTTGATCTAGCCTATGGGGCCATCCTGGAAATAGCGAAGGACTGGCCCGTGATGCTTCTGCCAGCAAAAATGAGCTCCCAAGCTCTATTTTCAGCTGCCACGGCCTCCTGCAACCCTCTGCCAGTGAAAACAGAGCTCAGGAGGGCTGAGTGCCAAAGTCAAACACAACTCTGATCTGGCCCTCCCAAGCTTTGTGGCAGTTGAAAACAGAGCTTGGGAGCCCATTTTCACTGGCAGAGTGCTCGTGTCACCACAGGTGCCCCTGACAGGAGTGATACTGAGCTGGCCATATCCACCCTGGCCACACACCCCTCTGGAACCCCCCCAAAGCCAAACACAATCCTGATGTGGCCCTCAGTGAAACTGAGTTTGACATCCCTGCTCTAGGAAAAAAGGAGATCGTATGCAATTTTAACATGGAGAGAGAATACTAGATTATTGACAAAGATTCTGTTTCCTTCTTGTTGATCTAGAAAGGAATCCTCTTCTCTCTTAAGCACATTATCTGGCTGGGAAGTTGGTTTTTTTTCTTTTTAGAGCATTTGGGTGGTGAAGCTACCAAATGCAAGCTACCAATAAAAGGTAATACTATTCCAAGAAAAGACTAATTGCCTATTTATAATTGATGATGATTGAAAAGTATTATTTTTATATTTTTCTAATAAATGACTTACTAATAGAAAAGGGCGATTTTTGGCCCCCACCCCAGATAATTGTGAATTGAGGGAATGGGCAGCTAAGAATAGTACGAAGTAAAGAAAGGAAGGAGCGAGAGATGCAAATACTGGCAAATAGTGCTGTTGAAAAGAATGGATGCCCTTGAGATTAGGCTTGGTAAAGTCAATGGGGCTGAAATCTCCTCTTTTGTAGCATCTTTTTTCCCTTTCCAGTTACTTTTTCCTTTCCCTGCTTAAGTTTTTCTCACCTTTCTCTCCAGTCCAGCTTCCCATCCCACCCTCTTGTCCTTTTTTTCTTGTCAGGATTAAGGAACAACTGTAGCAGGTCCCAGGGTCTCTGTGCTTATGTTTGTATGTGAGAGAGAAGTATTGGTATGTAGGAATTATCAGGGGACATAGATAGAGATCAGTCAATGATATAAATGGAGGCAATCTATTATGCAGGCAAGTAATTTAAATTAGTTATTAAGTCCTTAATTATTTATTTTTGGGCTGGCTCTTTCTTTTCTTCAAGGGTAGATTCTGGGGAGGATATGTGTATCAACAGCAGTTATAGCAAAATAATAAGCATGTGGTGATTTAATCACCCCAAAGCCACCAGCAATCAATATACTCATTAGGACATTTTATTCAAGGATGTTTCTGTTTGCCATGGCACTTAAATGTAGATACCATTATCATTGTCCCTCCTCCCCACAAATATCCCTAGTCTTTACCATCCCCAAGTGTGATAAATGTGAAGCCAGGAGGGACTGCTTTTCAGTTTAACTGTTTTTTTTTTAAGTATTCCTTTGGAAATCAGGCTGATGTCCCAGACTGTACTCATGCAGATGTTAAAGATCAAGCTGCTCTGGAAAACATTTTAACCATTTCGGGGTCATTTTTGCTGTTAGTGCTCCCCCCTCCCCAAATTGTCATTTTTAATATTCTCAAGGTTGATTTTATGTTTTTAGATTTACCATGACTATTGTAAATTGTCCCACAGATGGTACTCATCATATAAACTTGCTCCCAATGTGGATTTGGATTGCTCCCAATGTGACACAAACACCATAAACTTTGGGTGAAGGAAGACAGCTGTGTGTTTCACAGGAATTTCTGTTTATCATTTTTCTGATGTTTCTTCTTGGACCTTACGTGCACTGTCGCAGGCTATCTCTGCCCACAGTTGGAATTTGATCATGAACGGCTCAAGGTTGCCTCAGCTTTCCATCTTTTTGAGGTTGGTAAAATGAGGACTCAGACTATTAAGGGCAATGTGCTGACATTGTAAACTGCCCAGAGAATGCTGTGAAGCACTACGGGGAGATTTATAAGTTAAAGTCGTACTACTTTCCTTCCTCAACTGTTTATCCCGCTTTTTTCTAGCTATAATAATGTGAAGTAATCTATTTTAGTAGCTGGAGAATGATAGCCAGGCCTCACAATCTGATTTTTTAGTAGAAGCAGATGGTATTTCCTACTGTGACTCTGACCCAAAAACATTAATCACAAGTATATGAGTGATCTCATAAAATCAACTCATTATCTATAAAAGAGGCCACTACCTATATTGTTGCCATGGTTTTTGGAATTCTATGATGTCATGAATCATGGTAAACTAAACAGTAGTGGCATTATTCTGCAGCCTCCATATGGAATACATGTACATACACGCATAGAATCACCTCTATTGTTGGCTGCAATATTCCAAGGCATCCTTCACTTGAGTAAAAGGAGCAGGAAGGATGGGCATCATGAGATGTGCTGTCCCCTTTGCGACCCAAATATTCATGGTTGGAATTCTGATATTTTTTGAAAGGTTGGATGGATTCACACTTCCATGCCCAGATTCAAACATTAATTGCAAAAGGAATACCAATTCTCCCAGGTATGACAATGTTCATATTTGGGAGACACCTGGTCATTCAATTGAATTTCTTACATCATCAGTTTTAAAATTATGGAGTAGATTAACTAAATCAAATCCTCGTGAATACTTGGATGAAACAGAATCTTATGGAAATCTGCTGAAAAAACTGTACAATTTATCCAATGTCCTACAAGTGGCTCCCAAAGCAAAAATAACCAAAAAGGAAGAGACTCAAGAGTTGGAAGTGACTAGAAAACTTTCAGAAACTTTGAAGGTTAAGAGGTGGCCGAAGATGATGCTCAAAGAAAAAATAAGAGATAACAAAGAGAAAAGTCATGAGTTGGGGAGTCATGTGAAAGATGGTATTGAAATTATAGAAGGCTTTAAAGATACACACTGGCTGAAGGTAATTCTCAGAGACAAAATAAGAGAAAACAAAAAGAAAGCTCATGAGTTCGAGATGCAGAAGGAAGTGACTAAAGAAATTTCAGAAGCTCTGAAGGTTAAGAGGTGGCCGAAGGTGACTCTCAAAGGCAAAATAAGAGAAAACAAAGAAAAAACTGATCAGTTGGTGATTCCAAAGGAAATAGCTACAGAAATTTCAGAAGCTCTGAAGGCTAATGCGGGTCCGAAGGTGACTCTCAAAGAAAAAATGAGAGGAAACCAAAAGAAAATTCATGGGTTCAAGATTCAAAAGGAAGTGGCTACAGAAATTTCAGAAGCTCTGAAGATTAAGAGTTGGCCAAAGGTGACTGTCAAAGACAAAATAAGACAAAAGAAAGCGAAAACTCATGAATTGGGGAATCATGTGAAAGTGGCTATTGAAATTATAGAAGATCTTAAAGTTACACACTGGCTGAAGGTGATTCTCAGAGACAAAACAAGAGAAAACAAAAAGAAAAGTCATGAGTTCAAGATGCAGAAGGAAGTGGCTACAGAAATTTCAGAAGCTCTGAAGAAGCCTGAAACTTTGAACAAACTGTTGCCTGATAAAACATTGTTCAATGAAGCGCATTGGGAGTATCTGGAACAAACCACCTCTGCTCTCCTTTTATCTGACTTTTTGTCAAGCATTGATAACTATTTTCTTCAGGGCAATGTCTTTGAAGCTGAAGTGCAAAAACAATTGGCACACCTCATCCTTAATGAATCTCACTGCCCACTTGATCCATATGATAAAAGTGAACTGCAGAGAACTGACTATCCAGACGTCTTGTGATTTTCTCATCTCTAGAATGGGGCTTGCAATGAAACTCCTCGATAAGAGAAAAACCAACCAGGAAGCATCTGCTCTGTTTAAACTCGACTTGTAGCTGACTAAAAATGAAATCAATATGAATACACCAAGCTCCAGAAAATGGAGAAACCTTCTGAGTTTCTAAAACTTCTTCTTCCTCTAAAAACTAGATGAAGGATTCAGAAACATGTTTGCATTTGAGTGGGAGCATCCAGAAACACGAAGAAAACAACAGTGTAGATGGACTGTTCTTCCCCAAGGTTTTACAGAATCCCCAAATTTATTTGGACATGTTTTGGAACAAGTACTTGAACAGTTTCACCCCACAGTGGGAACTAAATTAATACAATATGTAGATGATTTATTAATCTCAGGTAAAAAAAGACTTGAGATTAAGAAAGCCACAGACAAACTGTTGAACTTTCTGGAAGAACAAGGACTCAGGGTGTCAAGAAACAAATTACAATATGTAGAAAAAGAAGTAAAATATTTAGGACATTTAATAATTGAAGGGAAAAAAAATCAGTCCAGAAAGAATACAAGGAATAACATCACAACCTTTGCCAAAGATCAAAAAGGACTTGAGAAAATTCTTGGGTCTAGTAGGATATTGCTGCTTATGGATCAATTCCTATGCAACCCTTACTAAAGACCTATATGCTAAATTACTTGATAAAGAGCCTGAAAACTTACAATGGACAGAACAAGAAAAAGGTCTAATATAGTCTATTAAGCAGGAACTAATTACTGCTCCTGTATTAGCTCTACCTTCCCTAGAAAAGCTTTTCCATTTATTTATAAATTTAGATAAAGGAATGGCATTAGGAGGTTTGACTCAGAAGTGGGGAGGAAAAAGACAGCCTATGGCTTATTTATCCAAACTCTTAGATCCAGTGTGTCGTGGGTCGCCAAACTCTATTCAGTCAATAGCTGCCATTGCAATACTGGTAGAAGAAAGCAGAAAATTGACTTTTGAAGGAGCCCTCATAGTGGGCACCTCACACCAAGTCCAGTCAGTTTTGAATCAAAGAGCAGGACGCTGGCTAACAGATGCAAGAATCCTGTGCTATGAAGCAATACTGATGGAAAAAGATGATTTGGTTTTAATAGCAGACAGCTCAGTAAATCCAGCTCAGTTTTTGAGTGGAGATACTGATCCTAATATGGAACCAGAACACCAATGTGCTGAAATCATTGACTTACAGACTAAGTTGCGAGAAGACCTTAAAGAAACCTCTCTTAATCAGGGGCACAATTTGTTCACTGATGGATCATCTAGAGTGATTGAAGGAAAAAGACATAATGGTTATGCTATTGTGGATGGGGATAACAATTCTCTGGTGGAAGCAGGGCAGCTACCAGTAGCCTGGTCAGCTCAGATTTGTGAACTTTATGCTTTAAATCAAGCTTTAAAATTGTTGAAAGGTGAAGAGGGAACTATTTACACAGATTCAAAATATGCATTTGGAGTAGTGCAAATATTTGGAAAAATTTGGGCTGAAAGAGGATTAATCAATACAAAAGGAAAAGATTTAGTGCATGGTGAACTTATTGTTGAAACCCTTGAGAGTTTGTTACTACCAGAAGCATTAGCAGTAGTCTATGTAGAGGGACATCAAAAACCGACTTCTTATGAGGGAAGAGTTAATTCTCTAGCCGATTCAGAAGCCAAAACAGTAGCACTAAGTGAGGAACCAACTCAAATGCTGCCTTTAGTACCTCAATTGGTTGAACGTAAACAAGTTCCACTGTACATTCTACATCAAGGAAGTCACTGGGGAACACAAGCATTATGTGACACCTTTTTGCAAAAATATGGATGTGTAGAGACCTATACAATTGCACAGCAGATATGTGAAAGGTGTTTAGTTTGCAGAACAACTAATAAGCAACATCTCAGACAAAAAGAAAAAGGGGGAAGGCCCCCCTCTCTCAGACCATTTCAGAACATTCAAGTAGACTATACTGAAGTGCCACCTCTAGGCAGACTGAAATATATTTTAGTTTTAGTGGATCATCTAACAGGATGGATAGAAGCATTACCTACTCCCAAAGCTTCAGTTGTATCCAAAGTAATATTAGAACAAATTATTCCTAGGTATGGGAAGTTTAATGTGATAGATAGTGACCAAGGCACTCACTTTACTTCCAGAGTACTTCAGGGAATAATGGAAGGAGTGGGAATAAAATGGGAATGTCACATTCCTTGGAATGCTCCTAGTTCTGGGAAAGTGGAACATAAAAATCAAGTCCTACAAAGAACCTTAACTAAACTTATGTTGGAGACCCATTTGCTATGGACCAAATGCTTGCCCTTGGTTCTTTTAAGAATAAGAACTCAACCAAGAAAATATTTGGGTGTTTCCCCTTATGAAATGTTATTTGGAATCCCTCCTTTAGAAAATCAGAAAGGCGTTCCAAGCTTTGAGACTAAAGATAAATTTCTAAAGAACTATATTCTGGGGTTGTCTTCTATTCTCTCTACCCTCAGGAGAAAAGGATTGTTAGCACAAATGCCACCATTGGAGTTTGTAGTTCACAACTATAAAATATGAGATTGGGTCCTAATAAAGACTTGGAAGAATGAAAAGCTCCAGCCACACTGGGATGGGCCATTCCAGGTGTTGCTGACAACTGAGACCGCTGAACAAATGGCTGAGAAGGGCTGGACGCATTACATTAGAGACATTCAATTACATGTAACTGCATGGGAGACAGCAGATTGTCAAATGGCAGTAAAAAGGTTCCCTTTGATAATAGGTAGTTGCCTCTTAGAGACTCCTATCTTCCAGGAACCTGGAAATATTACATTCCCTTACTGCATAAACAGAACTGTAACTAAAAACTCAATACACCTGGGAAACCTGTGGCAATGTGAAATCAGTATCATGTATCAAGACATGTCTGGAAGTTGTAGAAATCTATCTAATATACGTGTTCCTAAATCAGACATTTGGTGCTATTGTGGAGGAGACTTTTAAATCCCATGTTACCATCCTGGTGGTCAGGCACATGTACATGCTAAAGACCCCTATACTCATTGCCTCACTACACCCACCTATAAATAAAACATTTTTTTAAAAAAATTGATTTATATGCTGCCCTTCTCCGGAGACTCAGGGCGGCTTACAATGCGTTAAGCAATAGCCTTCATACTTTTGTATATTTATACAAAATCAGCTTATTGCCCCCACAAACTGGGTCCTCAATTTACCTACCTTAGAAAGGATGGAAGGCTGAGTCAACCTTGAGCCTGGTGAGATTCGAACTTACAGTAATTGCAGTCAGCTGGAGTCAATCACAATGAATTAGTCTGCTGAGCCACCAGGCCACCAACTTCAAATTCAACTAGAGTAAAAGAGCTCTAGCCACTTCATTTGATGACAGAATATATATAGATGCTATTGGAGTCCCCAGAGGAGTCCCAGACGAATACAAAGCGAGAAACCAGATAGCAGCTGGTTTTGAATCAGCTTTGTTTTGGCGGGTAACAATTAATAAAAATGTGGATTGAATTAATTATATCTATTACAACCAACAGAGATTCATAAACTATACTAGAGATGCAATTAAAGGAATATCTGAACAATTGGATGCTACTAGCCGGATGTCTTGGAAAAATAGAATGGCTTTAGATATATTACTGGAGGGGAAAGGTGGAGTATGTGTAATGCTAGGAGACAAAGAATGCTGCACCTACATCCCTAATAACACTGCTCCTGATGGAACCATTACTAGAGCATACTTGGGTTAACCACCTTATCAGAGGACTTAGCTGAAAATGCTGGAGTGGACACCTCGTTTACAGGGCTCTTAGAATCATGGTTTGGAAAGTGGAAAGGTGTGATAATATCTTTTGCTACTTCATTTGTAACTGTGTTTGGAATTTTGATAGCATTAGGATGTTGTATAATTCCATGTGTAAGGGGGCTAACTCAAAGATTAATAGAAACTGCAATAACTAAGAGAATGCAATTAGGAAATCCCCCACCATATAAAGGTGGGGATATGATGTGCTTAAAAGAGGAGAAAGAAAATGAACAGAGAAGTCAAACATTATTGCAAGAATTTGAACAGCAATATGAAACTATCTTATAAAATATTTAGAAATCAATACCAAAAATTAAAGAAAAAGGGAGAATTTGATGGAAATACTTAATCAATATAATCATTATATGTAAAACAAAATGGAGTTTGTATTGTTTCTAAAATGTGTATTGTTTCTGCAATGCTTTATATAAGAAATAGAATTATAAGCTGTTTTGAAAAGTATAAGCTTTTAAACAGAAATAAGCTAGAAGTGTCAAAACCGCAAAATGCCAGCTGTACAGCAAGTAGAAGAACAAAAGTTACCCAGGCTAATAGCTGTGAAAGAAACAGGAAAAGGGAGGAGGGAGATAGAATAAGTGCTTAAGCAGGATGCTATGCTGAAGAACAAAGGTATACTTTTAGGAGTTTTGAAAAAGAAATGTTCTAAACAGGAAAAAGAGGGGGGAGGAAGTGGGGTTTTGTGTGAGTGCTAAATTGATCAACTATGCTGTAACTGTTGTTCACTTCTTGTGTTCCCTTGTTTGCAAACATGTTATTAAACCCTGCTGATTTCAAGTAAAGTCTCGGGTAGTTCAATATACTATTAGAACTGTTTATCACATGAGGTAAAAACAACCTACATAAATAACAGGTGTGCTAATAGAAGTATTACAAGATTTGGTTATCTAGATGTCTCTTTTTTTCCGCCAGAAGGCCCAATTGATATAAATTGTGCATTCATTTCTGTAAAGACAATTACTGTTATTTAGTAAAAGCCTTATTAGATTGTTTATAGTAATGTGTATGTGCCAAGATCACTTCTCTGCCTGATTCCCATCTCTATATACAAGGATATATATAAGCTAAAGTAACTGAAATGTGAAAATAAGGGAAAACCAAATGAGGTTCATTAGAATTAAATCAGAAATTTCAGATATGATTATTTTAATAAAACTGAATTGGTAAAACTGTTACTGCCTTTAAACTGTTGCCTAGGTGGACCTGGATACTTTTCTTCTGAGGAAAAGGGCTTTTGTTAAAATACGCAAAGGTCCATCTTTCACTTTACTTCTCTTTGCAGATACCAAAGCAGGGAATTCTACAATATGGGAATAGCCTCAAATGGTGGTTGGCTGTTTCTCTGACAACAGTGATGGTGGTTATTATTGTCATAATTTGTTTGATAAATTAAAATATATAGCTAAAATATTTTTCTAGAGATCCTTATATTAATTTATTTACCCACTATATTTCAAAGTTCAATAATGAAAATATAAATTTTCTAAACACTCAATATACTGCTTTAGTGAAGAGCCAGCATTTCCTTGAATACCGAAACTCGGAGACCACATTACTGCAGCCAGGATTTAATATAATATATACAACCTCAAAAAAAGTATGGGACTTGTAAAATTATTGGTGAGGAGGACAAATCATGACAAAATGGGTATATTAAGTTTAGATTCATTTCATCTTCAATTCTAAGAGGGAACATCTGGCTGGTAGGCTTGATTTGCTCCATAAGACCTTCTTATGAGATTTACCAAGGCCATGTTGGAGACCCCTCACTTTTTTATAAGCAGGGGATGTAAAAAGAAAAGTTTTTTATTGAGAAGCAGAGAAAAAACCATCGTTCTCTGTGGCAGTCATTGATTCTTTTTCCTCAGTGTGAAAAATCTTTACATTTATCCCTCACAACCACACCTCTCTTTTTGGATTCAACAGATCTGTTGTCATCAAACTGCCAAGGGAAGAGAAGGAATCCCTCCTGTAAAACGGTAATTCTTGCCTGGAGATACTTAGTTATTTGCAACTCTCTACTATGAAAATCCTGTTTATGAGGAACAGTCTCAAGGTTAGATGGCAACGCACTTATAAGTTTCACTCTTAAAAAGCAAATTATAGTTCACAAGATGCTGCATCTAAAAGTTGAAAACACTGAAATCTTCGCCGAATAATCCGATTTTTTGCTGGCTGAATTTGTATGTTTAGCACTGGTTTCTTGCTACATTCCTCAATTGGTCGCATATCCTTTGCCCCCTCTCCTCTTGGCAACTTTAAATTATTTTCAGTGCTGAACAAAGATGAAAGTTCAGATTTCCAGGACAACATGCTTGCTAATAAAGCCAAAAATAAGTAAAACCCTAAACAGCTACGTAGTTACCTGCAATGTACACTCTTAAAACTTTGGAGACAATTGCAGGTGTGTGTTTCAGAATAAGAGGCAATTAAGACTTCTGCTGCTTGATTATAGTTTGTACATGCACAGAAGAGTCTTGTGACTGAAAAGCCTTCTAAGTCCATTTTGAGAAACAGAAATATATACATCTTTCATTAAATGATAAGAGTTTCTATACTCCTCCAGTACAGAAATGGTTGCCATATTTGGTTTGAATATTGTCAAAATATTCAATTCCAAGATCTCACCATTTTTCTTTTCAATTGTTTCTTTAAGGACATTTCCGGGTAGAAAGAAGGAAGATAAACCTGAAAAACAGATATGTAAATGCGGAAGCAACCACTGGTGATCTTCAATTTTGTTATTGGATCTGAAAAACATGTCTCCACATTCCCATTACAGATGTAATTTATGCAAGCCTGAATTAAATAATGATGATGATGATGATGATGATGATAATGATAATGATAAAGCTACTGGAAGAAAAACTCAAAAAGCAAAAAATCTGGACTAGGGAAGAAAACACCTCTATTATGGAAGCTTACTATCAGTCTGAGCCAGCAAAACGTGGATTTCAAAAATGAATGTATCAGATTTGGAAGATGAACCATATGGACTGTGACGCTAGTGAACAAAGATTAATGAACCAATGATGTGTAATCCTAAACCACAAATTTTTCACTACAGAAGAATTAATAGCAATAGAAGAGAAAGCAATTAATGGTCTGCGTACATCAACAAAGAAGAGTAACATCAAGAATGATTTGCAGACTCAAAAGCAAACTGAGGAAGAAAGGGAGGAAGAGGATACTGAAATGGATAAAGGTAAAGAACAAGGAAGCACTGAAGAACAAACACCAACAGATAGTGCTCAATTAGCTGGAAAAATAAAGCATCAAATGGAAGATGCTGAAAGAATATGTTTGCCAAAGCTGAACCAAGTGAACCGTAAAGAATTGAGAAATGTACTAAAAAAAGGTCAATGAGGCTGTGCAAACCATTCAAACCACTACATTAGCCAAAACAAACCAACTGATGTATGCAGCAGCCATCATAACCACCAAAGAACTGGGGTTGAAAATACAAAAGAACCAAAGAGGCAAGAAGGGGAAGCCTAAGTGGAAAATTCAGTTAGAACTAAGACGGCAAGTCCTAGAAACTCTGCATAATAGCCATCCGGGCGTGGCACGGATGAAGGCTTTGGGCCGCAGTTACCTTTGGTGGCCCAAGTTAGATGAAGCTATCGTGAACTGGGTCGCAGAGTGTCAGCAGTGCCAACGCACGAGCTCAGCCCCCCCCCCCAGGGCCTCAGTTAGGGAATGGGAGTTGCCAAAGGCCCCCTGGTCCCAGATTCACTTGGATTTTGCGGGGCCATTCCAAGGTCATACCTTTATGATCATTGTAGATGCCTATTCTAAGTGGGTGGAGCTGGTGGCCATGGCCTCAACCACCGCAGAGGCAGTAGAAAAGTATTTGCAACCCACAGCCTACCTGACCTGATTGTAACAAATAATGGGCCCCAACTGATGTCTGCCATTTTCCAAACTTATGGAATTAGGCATGTCACGGCAGAAATGGAATTAGGCATGTCACGGTGGCCCCGTTTCATCCATCCGGAAATGGCCTTGCTGAAAGGGCCGTGCAATCGGTCAAGGAGGTTCTTGCCAAATTGAGACCTGGGAATTGGCAAACTAAATTAGCTACTTACTTGTTAACTCGGCACGTGACCCCATGCCCAACAACAAACTGCAGCCCAGCTGAGCTGTTAATGGGCCGCCAGTTAAGAACAGATTTGGATTGTTTACACCCTGATTATTTCCCTGAGAAACCCCCGGACTCTAGTGGCGGAGCCCGTTCATTCCAAGAAGGAGAGTGGGTATATGCCCAAAACTATGGGGGGGATCCTCGTTGGTTGCCCGGCCAGATAATTGGGGTTACAGGGCCCCGGTCATACAAGGTGCAGTTGGGCGATGGCCGTACCTGGCGGAGGCACATGGACCAACTGCGCCACCGCCGTCTGCCTCCCCAAATGATGTCTGATAATGAAGCCCTATCTGGGCCTGTCACACCCTGGTCTGCTGGAGCTGCAATTGCAGAACACAAGTCAAATCCTGAGTCTAAATCCGTCAACGAGGGGACCGCGAACTCACCTGTGGTTCCTGTACCTTCCCTGCTGAACGAAGGGCCATCCGAAGTGAATATGCAGTCTCAAGGGGTTCCAGTGGCGCCCAGCATAGATCCCTCTTCTCCAGCTGAATCCGGTGGGCCGTGCAGATCAGGGAGGAACAGGAGACGACCAGCATACCTCGATGATTACATTTGTGCCATCCGGGAAGAAAGGGGTGTTACATCCGGATGGCAAGCACAAGCGGCCAATAAAGCAGCCGATTGGTCCGTGAGCAGACAGGCAGCCGGCGGGAAATTGGCGGCTCCTGATTGGCCCAGTTTCTGATAGCTGAGTATAAAAGAGCTGTCATTGCCTCAAGACGCTGCTCGCTCTCCATGGTAGTTAGCAAACCAGAGTGAGTCATTGTTAGCTGTTATTTGTTAGCCAATAAACATTATGAAGTGTTTATTCTGCCTTGTCTCCTTCTCTTAGCCTCTTGTTCCTTGAACAGAACAGGTATATTTTCCATTCACCAGTAGATGGTGCCCTCAACTTAGGTTCCAGCATTGTTTAAAGTCTGATAAATTGATTAATACAAGTTTAGTTCAATTTATGGAAGGAACGTCAGCTATTCAAGTAGATTCAAGTAAATAATGAAGGACTATGTCTTAATATAAACAAGTGTATTAACATTAGGATTAGTAATGGCCTGATTATTTATTTGTTTAATTAATTAATTAATTAATTAATCAAGTATGTATTAGATAATATATAAGTATAAGCATGAATTGAATACATAAAATGAATAAAATTAAAAGGAACATTAGGACAGGGACGGTAGGCATGCTGGTGCTCTTATGCACTCCCCTTACAGATCTTTTAGGAATAGGGTGAGGTCAACAGTAGCCAGTCTAAGGGTAAAATTTTGGAGTTTTGGGATGAAACCACAGAGCCAGGTAGTGCATTCCAGGCATTGACCCCTCTGTTGCTGAAGTCATATTTTCTGGAATTGAGTTTGGAGTGGTTCACTTTAAGTTTGTATGCTCATGTATTGTTTTGGTTGAAGCTGAAGTAGTTATTGACAGGTAGGAGGACATTGTAGCAGATGATTTTATGAGCTATGCTTGGGTCATACTGAAGGCGCCATAGTTCTACATTTTCTTAGACCAAAATTTCAAGTCTGGTGGCATGAGGTATTTTGTTGTGAGTGGAAGAGTGGAGGAGTCTTCTTGTGAAATATTTCTGAACACATTCAACTATATTAATGTCCGATATGCAATGCGGGTTCCAGATAGATGAGCTGTATTTGAGAATTGGTCTAGCAAATGTTTTGTATGCTCTGGTTAGTAGTATAATATTACAAGAGAAGAAGCTACGCAAGATGAGATTTACAACCCTTAATGCCTTTTTGGCAATGTTGTTACAGTGGGCTTTGGCATTTCGATCATTTGATATGAGTACTCCAAGGTCCTTGACAGAGTGAGGGTCATCTACAAGGTCATGTCCATTCACCTTGTATTTCGTGTTCTGATTCCTTTTGTCAATGTGTCAACAGAGCATTTGTTGGTTGAGATTTGGAATTGCCAATTTTTTTGACCATTCTGACACAAACTCAAGGTCTTTTTGAAGGGTAGCAGCATTGTTGGTGGTATTAAATAGTTTTACATCATTGGCAAGAAGAATGCAGTTACTTATAATATGATCACAAAGATCATTTATGTATAATATGAAGAGAATTGGTCCTAGAACGCTGCCTTGGAGGAGGCCGCTATTAACAGGTGCAGGATTTGATAGAGCATTCCCTGTTTTGACCACTTGTTGTCTGTTTGACAGGAACATGGTTATCCAATTATGGAGGAGCCCGGAGATGCCATAGGATTTTAGTTTTAGAAGTAGTTTGACATGTACCACTGAATCAAAGACTTTACAGAAGTCTATGTAAATTGCACCCATTGTTTTGCCCTGATCAAGATTTGTAGTATATATGTTTTTGTAGATTTTGTAGATTAGAGGATTTTTTTTTCTGAAACCAAATTGTTTATTAGAGAGTAGGTTGTTTGATTCTAGGTAGAGGGTAATGGATTGGTTGATGATTGATTCCATGACTTTGTAGTTGATACAGCATAAAGAGATTGGTCTGTAATTTTCTACTAGGCTGGGGTCTCCCTTTCTGAAGATAGGAATTATAGGGATAAACTAGAAGTTAGAATAGAGGTAGAAATAAGAAAAAGGGTGAATATAAGCAGATATAATTTTTAACAATTAGATGGAAAGATAGAGGTTAAAAGATGGTATTATTATATATGCTTAAGAATATCATTGGCATTAAAATGGAACATTGAAATATTGAATAACTACTTCAAAGCAATCATGTATATCAATACTAGGATTAACTATTTTGATCATTATTATCTCTTTTATTCATTAAAGATAAAACTCAGTCAACTGAACATTTAAAATTGTTTTGGTTATTGTTGTTGTTGTTATTGCTGTTTGAATCAAAATGAATTCCACAGGCCACACTGTTCATGTATTGATATCAATGTATATTTAAAAATAAAAATCCAATTAAAAAAGAAATGGAAATGCTTGGTAAATTAATAAAGCTCTCTGCTAGAGCATTATATAATTAAAATAGCATGACATCTAAAATAAAACATTAACCAATAAAACTACTATTCCTCTCTAAAAATATAAAATATAAAGAAGGAATGAGAATTCCACCCCCCCCCCCCAGGTTTTCTTTTGTGTGGCTTCTTTTCTAGAATACAGGACATAGAAAGCAAAGATACATTTACTGGATATGAAAAATTAGCTTCAAGCTTCAGTTATTTTAGGTGATTTTCCTATGTTTGTCAAATCTAGATCTCCTCAGAGAAAATGAATATCCTTTCTGAAAAATCTAGCCTAGCAACATTGCAATTCATGGAGCAAATATAAGAATTTGCACATGAATATCTGACTTCCCAGATTTTCTTAATATATTCAGTTTGGTGGAACATATTTTCCAATGTATGTTAAAATATGTAATGATGTTTTCATATTAGCTTGGTTTAATAGAATCTGGAAATGCAGATTTAGAAGTCAATCTTTGCTTTCTGTCAAAGAAGCTAGCATCTTGCAGCAGAATTAGCTAAAGCAATAGCACTTAGAATTGTATACAACCCAGGGGTGAAATGCTACCAATTCGGACCGTTTTTCCGTTTCTGTGCCTGGATTCTGCTTCTGCAAGAGAAGGCTCCAACATTCGCTTGGGTGGTGGAGGGAAACTCAAAGCGTTGGGGGCTTCAGAAGGGCAGAATGTGCTTCAAAATGTGCAGCTCCTGGCTCTAACAGTGAGTGACGTCATGTTGGCTATGCCCATCCAGTCACATGACCACCCACCCCCCCCAAGCCATGCCGATCAAGCCATGCCCACAGAACTGGTAGCAAACATTTTTACATTTCACCCCTGATACAACCCCACAGTGCTTTACAGCACTCTCTCAGCTGTTTATAGTGTCAGAATAATGCCCCCAATAATATGGCGGTAATACCAATTCCCCTCAGAAGAGGAAACGGGATACTCAACCTTGTGCTGATCAGGGTATAACTTTTGGTTGTGGGCAGAGTTAGCCTTTAATACTAGTATTACTAGTAATTAGCTGTACTACTCAGGACAGAAAGTACTGTGAAGTGCAGGATGAGGCAGCGTTGGCAAAATACAGAAAAAGATTCCAGGATTGTTGAGAAAGGGTAGGAAGTGAAAAAAAAAAACCAGAAACAAAGGATTTATTAAAATATCTCAGTAGGCAAGATAAAATTGTGTTCTGCCTGTTAGAATTCTGGTTTTGACACAAGAATAGGCATCCTGATCTGTATAACCAGTTCACAGATGAACCCCCGACAATATAGTGTGTTTTACTCCTAAATACATTTAAATTTGGATGCCACAATAAGAAACCTCCCAAACACTGGTTTACTAGGAATAAGCGGTACACTGTTTTTTTAGTTGCACCCATTGTATTCCTCCTATTGAAATATTTTATTTAGCACCTATGCTTGTTTACAGGGAGATAGAAATAGTCATACTTTTCATTTATTTATTTACCAAATGTATATAATTTCCCAACTCACATATAGGTAATAACAGGTGGCTTACAACATTTATTTAATATTTATTAATTTCATTCAATCATGTCAAAAAAGAGAAGCTGGAACACAGTAATTCTTTCCTCAATCTTGTTGGAAGGCCAATATGAGGCCTCTGGAAACCTACTGCTCACCTTAGGGGTTCACTTCCCCCTTTCCTTCTCCTTACTGTAGATAGAAAGTGATGCTACCAGACCCAAAGTAGCTATGGTGAGGAGATTCTATGGGTTATTCCTGAGGTCTTTCCACGTAAAGCAACTATGAGAGTGTTGTTGAAACGCAGCTCTGAAATACTGAAATTCTTTTTTTTTAATTTATAAACTTTATTAACAATAATTAAAACTCACATAAAACATATATAATGAAGCACAACACACACAAAAACTACATTATACAATAAAACAATTATGTATGCTCAATCATTTGAAGCATCTGTTTCGTAGTGATGTATCCACTTACACGGTTATACATATTCCCATAGATCTTAACTCACTGATTCCTTTTTACTTCTTTGTTCTCTCCTCTCTTCTACTCTCTAAGACATCTTTTTGTGCTCTGAATATTACCTTCACTTTCTGAATTTCTCTGTAAATGTTTATTGCCCATAAGGGGGTGGTTATGTGCACAGCTATACTTCTATTCTATCTATTTTCTAATTATGTTTCTTCCATAGCAACCCTAAGCCAATGATACCATTTATTCCAAACTTTATAAAATTCAGTATCTTCTTTTTCCTTTAATTCTTTTGTCAACCTATCCATTTCTGCACATTGTGTTATCTTATCTATTATATCTTCTTCTGATGCAATTTTTTCCGATTTCCAATTACTAGCATATATTATCCTTGCAGCCGATAAGATATGTATTAGTAGATATTTTATTTCTTTGGGATAAGATTTTGTAAAAATTCCTAATAGAAAAGTTTCAGGTTTCTTATCTATTTGTAATTTGATAATTTGTTCTATTTCTTGATGATGGACCAGAATTTCTTTGCCGCTGGGCACGTCCACCATAGGTGATAAAAGGTGCCTTGTGGATTCTTGCATTTCCAACACGCCAAACTAATTTTCGGCCAGCCTTGTTGGTGACATATGCCACCTATAAAACATCTTTAGCTGGTTTTCCTTGTATGCCACCGCCAGAGTGTTCATTTGCCAGAATTCTTCCCATTTATCCAATTCTATTGTGTATTTGAAATTCTGCATCCATTTAATCATTGTGTGCTTAACTATTTCCTCCTCCATCTTTACCTTAACAAAAGTTTATAAATTTTACTGATTAGTTTCTCACCTGAATCTAATATGATGATATCTAATTCCTGTTTCTCTTTACATATTTGGTACTTTTTTATATATTCCTTGTGTTTGGATTGTATCTGTGAAAAGGACCACCAATCAATTTCCTTATTTAACTCTGTTTCCATTTGCTGTTCAGATTTCAGCTTTGTGTAGCTGCAGGATTACACTCGTATGTATGTATTCATAAATTCATACATTTCTTTCTTGCATCTCTATAAAATCTTCAATAATGTTTCCAAGTTCCCAAATCCTGAACACAATCAGGTTTTTTTATGTCTGTAACTAAAATTATGACTATAAACTGTAAAATTATGACTATAAACACACACACACATACACACAAAATTGCAGGGAGTGAAATAAGACTCACAGTGTGACTAAGAATCCACAGCACTTACAATACAAAATGAAAATGTATCAGATATTAAAATGACTGAGAAATAAAACAATATTCACTTGATGGCAAAATAACAAAATTAGCTGTATAAGACTGTTCTCCTTTGCAAGGAAAACATTCAATTTTCCTCACTTCACTTGTCAGGAGCAAGGAAATAGAATAAAACAATCTTTGAAAAAACTTTCATGGTTCAAATTGAGAGATGTGAGAATATAAACTCTTTCTAAAATCTTGGTCCCAAGTCAAAAGAGCACTAGATGGGCCTAGAAACATTCTGTGCAGCTAATAAATCATTGGACTAATATGGAAAATTTCTCAGTCTTCAAAAATCTGACAGCATTATTTGGCCCACTGAAATTTCAAGGCTCTTGGAAAACAATGCACTATGGAAGGTGACGACAGCAGGATGAAGGGTAGACAGGTTGTCACCTGCAGGAAAAATGACAATATCAGCCAAAATTGATGAAAAATATTTATTTTTTTGTCACAGAGTCTGCTCAAGTTTTTAGGGGCAACATTGGATCAAGAAGCTCTCTGATAACCCATTCAGAACCGGATGAATACTTTAAACACATATGCACACCAATATTCAAGTTAACTATGGCTAGTTTCAAGTTTCCTAATCATTTTATTCTATCATTACCACATCATTCTTTATGATTGTTAAGAAAAATTAATAAATAAATTCAAAGTCATCTGCCCTTTGTGGTATTTTTGGATCTCGCTCAGCCAGGGATTGTTGAAATATCAAAGTTAACATGGAAAAAAAGAAGGAAATCCTTAATGGACTCTGCTACTATCACTATTTGAAACTAGTCATTCAAGCAAGAATTCAAGCCTTACCTCCGGCATACAGGCTATACAATTTGTATAGCCTATCCAGGATAATAGAAGGGTTGATGGTATCAAAAACTCCAATGAAATCAAAGTAGAACCTTATTTGTTCCTGAGGTATTGCTGATCTTCTTTTAAAAATAGAACCATTGATCAAAAGTCACATTTTCAGGGGAGGTCAGTCTTGGCCTTATTTTCGGGATATGTCATATTTTTGGGGAAACATGGTATTCCAACTATGTGTTTGTAGATTTTAAAAAGTGGTAATTTTTCCAGTTGCCCAGAATATTGTAAATTAGAAGTTATACAGGACAGGCAAAACTGGGGGTGGGAAACCACTGAAAAAGTCTTCTTTAATAATCTTGGAGCAGAATCTTAGCAGAACATCCTAACATAAGGGCAGGGGGGAATGGGGGCGGCATTCTTTCTTTTATTCCCAAAGGTATTTATTGCTTTAGCAGTAAGAGAAGCATCACTTTGAATTATCCCAAAAGCAAACAGACCAGAAATACAATTGTAGTGAAGGTACAATTTGAACCGAAGGTGTTTGATGAGGAAGAATCCTGTCACTTGAAAAGAGAGTACAAGTTCCCATTAAATGTTCCTGTCTGAACTTAAATGCACAGATACACATTCAGTAATTGTTTCCAGAGGAATTCTGAATTAAACTTTTCCAGCAAAATCTACCCTGGGGAAAAAAACCCACCTGATCAATTTGATCAATAAATACCTCTGGAATTCACAAAAGCTTAAGATTAGACTAACTAGTTTATATTTTAGTTATTCATTTATTTTGGAGACTTTGAGTCAGTTTTTGACTCCTGGAGGCTACCTGGACAAATCCCACAGTTTTCTTGGCAAGATTTCAAAAGTGGCTTGCCAGTTTGATGCGGTTGTTAAGACACAGGCTAGAAACGAGGAGTCTGTGAGTTCTAGTCCTGTCTTAGACACAAAGTCTCTAAGTTTGACATTGCCTCATTCTTAAGGCTGATAGAGAGTGACTGGCTGAAGGTCACCTAGTTGACCTTGTGTCTGAGGAGCCTGAATAGCGTAGGGGGCCAATGCCTCCTACTAAAGGCAGCAATTAAGATCCAGCTGCCTGGAATTTCTGCGAGTTCAATCCTAGCCAGGCTCAAGGTCGACTCAGCCTTCCATCCTTTCTAAGGTGGGTAAATTGAGGACCCAGTTTGTGGGAGCAATAAGCTGACTTTGTATAAATATACAAAAGTATGAAGGCTATTGCTTAACGCACTGTAAGCCGCCCTGAGTCTCCGGAAAAGGGCGGCATATAAATCAAATTTTAAAAAAAAGTGTATCTATTTTTTCAGGACATGGAACTGCTGAGGTTTTCACTGATTCTCATTCAGTCCTGGCTAAATCCTATACGGTTTCTAAGCAGGATGTTTACAATCAGCCTTGTATTTGGGACATCGGACAGAGTCTACGAAAAACTCCAAGACTGGGAACAAGGTATCCAAATTCTTATGAGGGTAAGCAATCCCTTCCAAGGAGCACTTTTTAAATACTGTCACAGATTGTGCTGTCCCACCTGGCTAATGTTATGGAACAGGAGAAGGCCGACCTCTCTATTCCTAAAATCAGAACAATCTCAGGCATCAAAAGCCTAACTAGGTGGCTCAGTGGCTAAGACACTGAGCTTGTCGATCAGAAAGGTCAGCAATCCGGCCGTTCGAATCCCTAGTACAGGTCTCCTGCGTGAGCAGGGTATTGGAGTAGATGACCTCCAAGGGTAGATGACTTCCAACTCTGTTACTGTTATTATATTATTGCCTTCCAATGAGAAAGCCTTGCTATTGTGATTTATTAACACTAGGAAAGTATATAGAGTAGATATAGAAAAATATAGGTAGTCCATGACTTATGGCCAATTGCTTGGTGACCATTTGAGGTTCCCCCAAAAGATACTTGTGATCCAGATTCAAAGTTCCAATGGCTGCTCCCTCCTTGGTCACATGACCACATTTTGGACTCTTGGCAAACGGTCCTCATTTACAGCCTTCCACACCCTGCTATTGGGTCACTAAATTTATGATGTTTATTGGTGGAAATTAAAATGAACTTCCAGATTCCAGCAAAAAAAACCCACCCACCATTTGGGGGGAGGGGACTTGCTTGGACAATGGGCTTGCTTTTTATATTTGCTTAACTGCCACAAAAAGAAGTAAAATCAGGTTGGTCACCTGATGACCTACTTTATAACCAGCATGACTTGCAATCATAATTCCGGGCTCAATTACAGTCATAAGTTGAAGACTACCTGTATCAAACTGTAACACCAATGGGGCTATTGGTAAAGAAAATTACATGATTTTGAGATTGTAACTATAAACTCTATGGATTTAAGGTATTCCTTAAGACCAAAAGAAAAATAAACCCCAAAATGAATTCACAAGGACCTGTGTTCAACCATCATGGAATCTGCAGAATGAGATCAGCCCTTCATAGTTATTGTGGTGTTTTTCCACTCAGTGTCTTCCAGACACATTTAACTCTCCCATTAATTTGCAACCGGCACAGTCCTTGGCCTCCTGCTTCGGAAGTCAAAAGTTGGTAAGCAATACGGAGCTCAGACTAGATTCAGAGGCTTTCCCAAGGTTGGGAAAAGTGGGGATTCTGTCACCCACCCATAGTTTTACCTCCATCCATGGATCACGGTGGAATGCAGTTCAGAGGGTCAATATGATGCAACTACAGGCTCACTATTCTTTTTATCAGGGGTGAAATGCTCCCGATTCGGACCGGATCGCCCGATCCAGTAGCGATGGCGGCGGGTGGTTCAGAGAACCGGTAGCAAAAATCCCTGCCCCTCCCCAATCATCAGAGGCTTTTTTTAAAAACTTTTAAAGGCATTTTTTCTACAACCTCTTCCAAAGAAAAAATGCTTTTAAAACTAAAAAAAACCAAAAACCCTCTGATGATCACGCAGCTCAGCTGGGATCATAAACGGCTTTTCAAAGCATTTTTTTCTGGAACCTCTTGGCTGAAGAGGTGGTTAAAAAAAATGCTATGAAAAGTCTCTGGCAACTCCCAGCCTGATTGGCAGAGGCTTTTCAAAGCATTAGAAAAATGCTTTGAAAAGTTAAAAAAAGAAAAAGTTGGCTACATCCACCCAGTCACATTAACCCACCCCCACCAAGCCACACCCACAGAACCGATATTAACAAATTTTACTTTTCACCCCTTATTTGTTCATGAAACAAAGTCCACAAATCAACCATAAAAACACAGTATGTCCCAATCCTCAAGTACTGAAGATATTATAAATTATATTGGATAAAATATATATTTCATTGTAACTGTATATGTCGTTACATAAACTATATTAGAAATTATACATTATTATAAATTAACTTAATTTCCTAGCGTGCAATCAATTTACTTGTTAGGACATTTGATACAAGGATGTTTCCGTTTACCATGGCAGTTAAATGCAGATACCATCATCATCATCATCCTTCCTCCCCACAAGTATCCCTAGTCTTCATCATCCCCAAGTGTGATAAATGGGAAGCAAGCCAGGAGGGATTGCTTTTCAGTTTAACTGAGGGGTTTTGTTTTGTTTTTTGGAAAAGTCTTCCTTTGGAAATCAGGCTGATGTCCCAGATTGTACTCAGGCAGATGTAAAAGATCAAGCTCTTCTGCTAAACGGTTTAACTATTTCAGAGTCACTTTTGCTGTTACTGCTTCTCCCCCCGCCACCCCGAGTTGTCATTTTCAATATTCTCAAGGTAGATTTTATGTTTTTAGATTTACCATCAGTATTGTAAATTATCCCACAGATGGTACTCATCATATAAACTCCCAGGATTTGGGTCGCTTCAATGAGACACAAATACAATAAATGAACTTTGGGAGAGGGAAGACAAATGTGTGTTTCATAGGAATTTCTCTGCTCTTTCTTCCGTATCTTACATGCACTATCGCAGGCTATCTCTGTCCACAGTTGGAATTTGATCATGAACGGCTAAAGGTTGCCTCAGCTTTCCATCTTTTTGAGGTTGGTAAAATGAGGACCCAGACTATTAAGGGCAATATGCTGACATTGTAAACTGCCGAAAGAAGGCTGTAAAGCACTACGAGGAGGTATATAAGTTAAAGTCCTACTACTTTCCTTCCTCAACTGTTTATCCCGCTTTTTTCTAGCTATAATAATGTGCAGTAATTTATTTTAGTAGCCGGAGAATGAGAGCCAGGCCTCACAATCTGATTTTCCAGTTGAAGCACATGGTATTCCTTACTGTCACTCTGACCCAAAAACATTAATCCCAAATATCTGAGTGATCTCATAAAATCAACTCATTAGCTATAAAGGAGGCCACTACCTATATTGTTGTCATGGTTTTTGGCAATTCTATGATGTCACAAATCATGATAAATTAAACAGCAGTGGCATTATTCTGCAGCCTCCATATGGAATAATAGGTGGTTGCTTGGTAACCGCATAAAATCACCTCAGTTGTTGGCTGCAATATTCCAAGGCATCCTTCATTTGGGTAAAAGGAGCAGGAAGGATGGGCATCATGAGATGTGCTGTCCCCTTTCCGACCCAAATTTTCCTGCTTGGAATTCTGATATTTTTTGAAAGGTTGGATGGATTCATACTTCCATGCCCAGCCTCAAACATAAATTGCGAAAGGAATACCAATTATCCCAGTTATGACAATGTTCATATTTGGGAGATGCTTGATCATTCCATTGAATTTCTTACATCATCAATTTTAAAATTATGGAGTCAATTAACTAAATCAAATCCTCATGAATATTTACATGAAACAGGATCTCGTGGAAATCTGTACAAATCATCCAATGTCCTACAAATGGCTCCCAAAGCAAAAATAACAAAAAAGGAAGAGACTCAAGAATTGAAACACCAAAAGGATTTAACTACAAAAGTTTTGGAAGCTCTGAGGGTGAATATGGGACGGAGGGTTATTCTCAGAGAAAAAATGAGACAAAACCACAAGATAATTCATGAATTGGAGATTCAAAAAGATGTGCCTACTGAACTTTCACAAGCTCAGAAGGTTAATAAGGTGACTATCAATGAAAAAATAAGAGGAAACAAAGAGAAACCTAATGAGATGGAGATGCAGAAGGAAATGACTAGAAAAATTTTAGGAGCTCTGAAGATTAATAAGAGGCCAAAGGTGACTCTCAAAGAAATAATAAGAGGAAACAAAGAGAAAAATGATCAGTTGCTGATTCCAAAGGAAATGACTAGAGAAATTTCGGGAGCTCTGAATATTAAGAGGTGGCAGAAAGTGACTCTCAAAGACATAATAAGAGGAAACAAAGAGAAAACGAATCAGCTGATGATTCCAAAGAAAATGGCTACAGAAATGTCAGAATCTCTAAATGCTAATCCGGGGCCACAGGTGACTCTTAAAGACAAAATAAGGGAAAACAAAGAAAAACCTGATGAATTGGAGATGCAGGAGGAAGTGACAAGAGAAATTTTAGGAGCTCTGAAGGTTAAGAGGTGGCCGAAGATGCCTCTCAAAGAAATAATAAAAGTTAACAAAGAGAAAACTGATGAATTGGGGATTCAAAAGGACTTACCTACAAGAATTTCAGAAGCTTCTGGTCACATCGTCCTGGGGATTCAAGGCCTACTGGAATGTTTAAAGATCAATGAAAAAATGATAAACAATGATCATCAGCTTGGAAAACACCTAAAGGAAAAGGACTTTTTTGTGCAGTTGCTAACAAAAAGCTCAAGATGTGCAAAAATTATTGGAAAAGCTGTAGGTGAGCAAGGGAAAAGGCTTCCTCAACCATCCGCTCACTCCTTACAGAAACGCTCCATTTTACACCTTCCAACTCAGCTGCCTCCTTTGATTCCTTCTTTTGTAATGGATGGTGGTGCTGGGGAAAAGCCTAATAAACTGGTCTTTATTCTGAAATCTGACAGCAGATCATCAAGGCCCAGCCATGTAAAACACCTTGTAACCAGCGAGCAGGTGAAAGAGAAAACTACTCAGAATGAACAAATTGCAGAGAACATTTTGGAGAAGGAACTTGCGTCTCAGGAGTTGAGAAAGGCAAACCTTCTTGGACGTTTAATAATTGGAGGAAGCAACTCCAGAATTAATACTGAGGAGTCTGAAATTTTGAATGAATTGTTGCCTGATAAAACATTGTCCAATGAAGCGCATCGGGAGTATCAGGAACAAAACACCTCTGATCCCTTTTTATCTGGCTTTTTGTCAAGCACTGAAAATTTTTTTCTTCAGGGCGATGTCTTTAAAGCTGAGGTACAAAAACAGTTGGCACACCTCATCCTTAATGAGCCTAGGAGGAACCTAATTGTCCACTTGATCCGTGTGAAGAAAGTGAACTGCACAGAACCGACTACCAAGACGTCTTGTGATTTTCTCATCTCTAGAATAAGGCGTGTAATGAAACTCCCCGATAAGAGAAAACCCATCCAGGAATCATCTGCTCTGGTAAAATCTGACTTGTTACTGACTAAAAATGAAACCAATATGACTATGGCAAGCTCCAGAAAAATGGAGAAACCTTCTGAGGTAAAAGCAACCTACATAAATAATCGTAACAAGTGCACTAATAGTAGTATTACAAGATTTGGTTAACTACCGTCTTTCCCCAAAAATCTTTCACTTTACTTCTCTTTGCAGATACCAAAGCAGGGAATTCGACAATATTGGAATGGCTTCAATTGGTGGTTGGCTGTTTCAGTGGCAATGGCGATGGTGATTATTATTCTAATAATTTGTTTGATTGTGCTAAGCTAAAATATTTTTCTAGAGATCCTTATATTCATTTATTTTCCCAATATTTCAAAGCCAGTAAACTTCTCCAAACTCTCAATATGCTGCTTTAGTGAAGAGACAGCATTTCTTTGAACACTGTAACTCAGAGACCACATTACTGCAGCCAGGATTTAATATAATATATTCAACCTCAAAAAATGGGTGGGGTTGATTTTTGTAAAATTATTGGTGAGTGGCACAGTCATGACTAAATGGGTGTATTAAGCTTGGATTCATTCCATCTTTAATTCTGAGAGGGAATGTCTGGGTTTATCAAGGACATGTTGGAGATCCCACACCTTTTTGTAAGCAGAAGATGGAGAAAAAGAAAAGTTTCTTATTGAGAAACAGAGAACCATTGTTTTCTGTGACAATCATTGATTCTTTTTCTTCAGCTTGAAAAATCTTTACATTTATCCCTCACAACCACACCTCTCTTTTTGGATTCAACAGATCTGTTGTCATCAAACTGCCAAGGGAAGAGAAGGAATTCCCCCCTTTAAAACGGTAATTCTTGCTTGGAGATACTTAGTTATTTGCAACTCTCTACTGTGAAAATCCTGTTTATGAGTAACAGTCTCAAGATTAGGTGGCAACGCACTTATAAGTTTCACTCTTAAAAAGCAAATTTTAGTTCAAAAGATGCTGCATCTAAAAGTTGAAAACATTGAAATCTTCACCAAATAATCTGATTTTTTGCTGGCTGAATTTGTATGTTTAGCACTGGCTTCTTGCTACATTCCCCAATTGGTCTTTAATCCTTATTTTTCCTCTCCTCTTGGCAACTTTAACTTATTTTCAGTGCTGAACAAAGATGAAAATTCAGATTTCCAGAATGACATGCATGCTAACGAAGCCAAAAACAAGTAAAACCCCAAACAGCTACATGGTTACCTGAAACGTACACTCTTAAAACTTTGGAGACAATTGCAGGTGTGTGTTTCGGCATAAGAGGCAATTAAGACTTCTGCTGCTTGGTTATAGTTTGTACATGCACAGAAGAGTCTTGTGACTGAAAAGCTTTTTAAGTCCATTTTGAGAAACAGAAATATATACATATTTCACTAAATGATAAGAGTTTCTATACTCCTCCAGTACAGAAGTGGTTGCCATATTTGGTTTGAACATTGTCAAAAGGGCTTTATCTATTCCAAGATCTCACTATTTTCCTTTTTAATTGTTTAAGGACATTTCTGCATAGATGAAGGAAGGTACACCTGAAAAACAGGTATGTAAATGCAGAAGCAACCACTGACGATTCGGCTATATTCAATTTTCCCATAGGTATTACAAATGTGGTTCACGAAAGCCAGAAATCATCATCATTATAATCAATAATTAGTATCATCTTATCTGTATCCAAAAGTCACCGAAATTACATGGCTATTGATGAAACATGTAACAGTGACACCCATTGTGTCAACCATTTCAACCATTAGCTAAATTAATCCACTGGTCATTATGTAAAAAAATACGACTTACCTGTAGCCAAAAAGTCATGGGAATGTAAAGTGGAAAAAGTTAAAGAAAATGAGAAGGTGAAGATCTTGTGGGACTTTTGAATACAGATGGATTGTCATTTGGAACACAACATGCCAGACATCATGGTTGTCGAGGGCCGAAGCGTACAGTTTATCGTTAATATCGTTGTACCAGGAGATGCCAGAGTCGAAGAAAAAGAACTAGAAAAAATCATGAAATATTGCAGCCTGGCCATCGAAACTACACGGCTATGGAAGAAAAATGTAACAGTGATACCCATTGTCATCAGGGCACTTGGTACCATATCCAAGAATTTTATAAGATACAT
Source organism: Coluber constrictor foxii (assembly GCA_038048745.1). Taxonomy (NCBI): domain Eukaryota; kingdom Metazoa; phylum Chordata; class Lepidosauria; order Squamata; family Colubridae; genus Coluber; species Coluber constrictor. The sequence goes on from CM075961.1 coordinate 83,725,489, forward strand.
CAACAAATTGCATCTTCCTGCAATAACATCAGCGGAACTGCAAAAAACTGCTAGTCAGGGAACATCATATATTTTAAAAAGATACTTGGTTGATACCGAGGACGTTGGCAGCAACCCGTATCAACCATTAGCACCAGTCAACCAAATGTATATAATTTCCCAACTCACATATAGGTAATAACAGGTGGCTTATAACATTTATTTAACATTTATTGATTAATTTCATTCAAACATGTCAAAAAAGAGAAGCCGGAACACAGTAGTCCTTTCCTTAATCTTGTTGGAAGGCCAATACGAGGCCTCTGGAAACCTGCTGCTCACCTTAGGGCTTCACTTCCCCCTTTCCTTCTCCTTACCGTAGATAGAAAGTGATGCTACCAGACCCAAAGTAGCTATGGTGAGGAGATTCTATGGGTTATTACTGAGGTCTTTCCACGTAAAGTAACTATGAGAGTGTTGTTGAAATGCAGCTCTGAAATACTGAAATTCTTGCTCTTCTCAAAAAAATATGTCACCTCAGTATGGATATTACTTTAGAAGCACCTGAGAATAAGGATACTGGATCTATTATGAGAATAATAAGTTGACAAAAGTTGAACTGACTGATTAGAAGAATATGTAGTTTTATAATCGTAATATCATCTTTTATTTTTTTTATATCTACAGAAGTTCAGAAGGAGATGAAGATGAAAAAGACTAATCCTACTTATGTATTGCTATATATTTTATTATTAAATACATTTCTCCATGCACCTTTTCATTGTTATCCTTATCCAGAGGCTTAAAAACATTTCAGAATAGTTCTCCCATCTGAAGCAATTGCAATTGGGTTGGGCTAAGGTTCTTATTACTCATGGCCCTAATGGCTACCAATGATAAAATCTATCTACGTTTCCTGGTGCCAGAATGATATATTACAGATGTGTAGATCATTCACATGACATTTGTGTAACGGCAGGATTACCCTCGTATGTATATATTCATTTATTTATTGCATCTCTATAAAATCTTCAATAATGTTTCCAAGTTCCCAAATCCTGAATACAATCAGGTTTTTTTACATCTGTAACTAAAATTATGACTATAAACTGTAACACATACAAAAAAAAAAAATAGCAGGGAGTGAAATAAGACTCACAGTGTGACTAAGAATCCACAGCACTTAGAATACAAAATGAAAATGTACCAGATATTAAAATGACTGAGGAATAAACAATATTCACTTGATGGCTCAGGTTTGACTGATCTACCAGTTGCATCCCTTTCTGGACTGGGACGCCCAGCGCACAGTCACTCACGCCCTGTTGTTTCGATGAAGAAAGACGCGGAGGCAGGAACAATGGTTCATGGGAAGGCCCCTTGGAGGGAGGGCACCTTGGTGAAAGGCACACTGACTCCATCCAAAAGGCTCCCTTTTATTGTCATTTTACAACTGCATGGCAAAACATTTACTTGTTCTTATTGGCTAAAGAAAGCTCATGAATTCCACGTGGACTCTTCATGTTCTCCTCATGTCCTTCCTGTAACCGACAATGCCTACATACGTTGCATATTTGGGATAGGGTCTCTGCCAGATATCCTGTCTTACTGTCCTGATGAGATAAGGATTTTATGGTGATATTGTTTACTCAGTTCGGTTTGCCTACCACTGAGATAACATTATCTCCACAACGCCCTCGTCACTTCCTGTATGGACTACTGTAATGCTCTCTACATGGGGCTCCCCTTGAAGAGCACTCGGAGGCTTCAAATAGTCCAGAATGCAGCCGCGCGGGTGATAATGGGGGCAACTCGATACATCCATGTAACACTTCTCCTGCGCGAGCTGCCCATGCTCCCAGTGGTCTTCCGGGTATGATTCAAGGTGCCGGTCACCATTTTTAAAGTTCTTCATGGCTTACGACCTAGATATTTACAGGATCGTCTTCTGCCACTGATAGCCTCCCACTGGCCGGTACGCTTCCATAGAGAGCGCCTCCTCAGGGTGCCGTCGGTCAAATTTTGTTGACTGGTGACCCATAGGGGGAGAGCCTTCTTTCTGGGGGCTCCTGCCCTATGGAATGAATTGCCCCCGGAGATACATACGATCCCCGACCTTCATACCTGTGACGACAGCAGGATGAAGGGTAGACAGGTTGTCATCTGCAGGAAAAGTGACAACAACTAGCTTATCAGCCAAAACTGATGAAAAATGTTTATTTCTTGTCACAGAGTCGGCTCAAGTTTTTAGGGGCAACATTAGATCAAGAAGCTCTCTGATTACCCCATTCAGAATCAGATGAATACTTTAAACACATATGCACATCAGAATTCAAGTTAACTATGGTTAGTTTCAAGTTTCCTAATCATTTTATTCTATCATTACCACATCACTCTTTATGTTTGTTAAGAAAGAAAAAAAAAGTCATCTGCCCTGTGTGGTATTTCTGGATCTCTCTCAGCCAGAGATTGATTAAAATATCAAAGTTAACATGGAAAAAAGAAGGAAATCCTTAACAGACTCTGCTACTACCACTATTTGAAACTAGTCATTCAAGCAAGAATATAACTAATTCAAGCCTCACCTCCAGCAAACAGACTATACAATTTGTATAGCCTGTATAGTCCAGAATAATAGAAGGGCTGATGTATCAAAAACTCCAATGAAATCAAAATAGAACCTCATTTGTTCCTGAAGTATTGCTGATCTTCTTTTAAAAATAGAACTTTTGAACAAAAGTCACATGGTAAAGTATAGTGTCCGCCTTGCTATCTGGGTTTATAGCATCATAAACAACTATAGTTCAACAAGCATCCTTGCAGCTGTAGGAAAATTAGAAAGACCACATGTATTCCCGTTTCCTTGCATTTATAGCAGAAGCCACAAAGTGAAGCCATTTGTTATTTTTACACTCTCAAGTGGTAGACAAAGAAAATAAACACGATTGAAAGATTATCAACTTCAAATATAATTAATAAATATATATTGAAAACGAAGAGGGAAATACTTACATAGTAAAGGTTTTGGGAAAGTGGCCAGTGTTCAGTAGATGTCTAAGAACCACATCTGGAGATGTTTGAGAGATATCAGGAGATACACCATTCCAGTTGAGGGTAGAAGTGGAAGGTTGCAGACTGAAAATCCTAGGGATCTGATTTGTTGGCAATGATTTTACCAAAGATGCTTCTTTTTATTCCAGATATTACCAATACTTGCAATTAATAATTCATTTAAACAATGTCAGAAGGATATTTCTAAGTTTCTAACCCAACCAAACAGAGGAAGTAGATGAACTTTTTGCTAGTCATCTAACTAAGGTATGTAGGAAGCACATCACAATAGTAATGGGGGATTTTAACTACCCTGACATCATCTGGGAGACAAACTCTGCACCAAGTGGAAGATCCAACAGGTTCCTAACAAACCTAGCAGACAACTTTATTTCCCAAAAAGTAGAGAAGGGAACAAGGGGACAGCCATATCGGACTTAATTTTCACTAACAGAGATGAAATGATAGAAGGTGTTGAAGCTACAGGAACCTTGGGGGCAAGTGATCATGCAATATTGGAATTCAACATTATGCAAACACTGTTGGCTTGGATCAATTTGGGGCCCAATAATATACGAAGACACGCTGGATTATATTTCAAAGTAAGTCTTTATTTATTCATACACATCTGTTTCATTGCAGGTATCATCAGGAACAACTGAAGCAACAACAACAGGGGAAGACCTTAAATACCCGGGAGGTGGAGGTACAGGTAATGGGAAGGGGAGGAAGGAGGGGTTAGGTTCGTTTAAGCTGGTTAACCCTTGGCATGCCAAGTTACTGAGCTGGACATGCCCAGGGAGAAGATTTACTTGTAACAAATCCCCCTCTAAATGCTTATCCCTGGGGCTGACAGTTTCAACCTGACTAATGTCTATGGGTATGACACAAAGTTTGGAAGTAAGGTATGAGTGCTGTTTAACAGGTAAGGGTTTAGTGAGTATATCAGCGGTTTGATGCTCGGTGTCACAGTGCGTAATGGTGACAAAGCCTGATTTGTGGAGTTGCCTTACGTGTTTGTTTTTGATGTCAATGTGTCTTGACCTATGACCTACAGCATCTGATGTGGAAATCTCTATTGCTGCCTTGTTATCTTCAAAAATCTGGATTGGGTGCATAGGTTCGGTCCAGATGTTAATCAGCAGTTCATCGAACCAAACTAGATTGTTTATGGCCTTGGATAGGCAGATATACTCTGCCTCAGTGGTGGAGGTGGCTACTAGGTTTTGCTTTCCGGTGTACCAATATACTGGACAATCATTTGAGAAGAGAACGTACCCTGAAGTACTTTTCCTACTTTTGGTGTCGCCTGCCCAATCAGCATCAGCGTAGCAGTGTAGGAGAGGCTTCTTACTGGTATTGGGTTCTAACTTGAGGCAGCTATTAATGCTATACTTCAGGTACCTAAGTATTCTTTTTATTGCTTCCCAATGAAATACTGTGGGGTTGGCTACGTGCCTCGAGAGTAGGTTCACGGGCAGAGCAATATCCGGCCGTGTCCAGTTAGCAATGTATAACAGGGAACCTATCGTGGATCTGTACAAGGTGTTTTCTGGGAACTGCGGTGAGTCATTGTACACGTTTTTTTGAAAGTCTGCTAACATGGGAGTTTCATAAGGTTTGGCATTTGACATATTACATTTAACAAGGAGCTCGCTGATTTTTTCTTTTTGGCTTAGGAAGAAGCCCTTGGGTGATCTAGTAACGTGTACCCCAAGGTATTTGTTGATACCCCCTAATGACTTGAGGGAAAAGTGTTTGCCTAATTCACTTGCGAAGGCATCGCAATCCCCTTTGTTCTTACTTATGAATAATATATCGTCCACATATATGAGGACGTACTCCTTGCCTCCATTGTTTTTCTTGGTGAAGAGGCAGTTATCGGCTAGAGTGGCCTTGAACCCCATAGACTCTAATACTTTGACCAGACAATCATACCATTGTTTACCCGACTGTTTAAGCCCGTATAAGCTCTTGTTTAGTAGCCAGGTTTCGCCCTTGGTGGTGTCTTTACCAGGAGGAGCCCTCACGTAAATTTCTTTGTCTAATTTGGCATGTAGGTAGGCTGTTTGTATATCATACTGCTGCACTTCAAGGCCTAGGGTGGCTGCGATGACCAGCGCGCTTTTGACACTTTCGGGCCTTACAGTTGGTGAGTACGTTTCTGTGTAATCATCGGGGAATCTTTGGGCGAATCCCTATGCTACGAGTCTGGCCTTGTATAGGTTCTGGCCCCCCTCTAGAGTCTTTACTTTAAAGACCCACTTTGTCCCGATGGTGGTCTTACCCTCTGGTACCTTGGATGGTGTGTATACGCTTAGCTCCCTAAGGCTGTTCATTTCTTTCTCCATTGTGGCTTCCCATTTTTGTCTTTCTTCTAATGGTAATTTTGTTATGTCGCTATATATTTCTGGGGTAATGGGTTCTGTCTGTAAGTGCATGACGTAATCATCGAACCTTTTTGGCTTTTGGTTCCTATTGTTTCTGACTGGCCTACCTTGCAGGGTCTCCGCGTCGTGCATGTATTTTGCTTCTTTATTAGTGAGTGAATCTACCTTCTGTTTGGGTTGGAGTGATTTTTGGGTGTAGTTGTCTTGTGGGTGATCAATATGGTCTGGTTTCTGCTGGCTGTTTTCTACCTGGTGATGTAACTCATTGAGGTGTATTTTTGACCAGTTGGCCTGTTCGTGGAATGTGGCAGTTCTGGAGATGATGAATTTGTTGTTACTGTCTATGAACCTATATCCTTTCGTGCTAGTCTCATAGCCCATGAATCTAAGGCGTTTAGATATCTTGTCTCCCTTCCTACGGAGCTGTTTGGGTATATGCACGTCTGCTGTGACTCCAAAGATGTGGAGATGGGATATCCTTGGCTTTCTATTGTACATCACCTCGTAAGGAGTCATGTTTAGCACACTTGACCAAAGTCTGTTGATCGTGTAATTTGAATAAACCAGGGCTTCGGCCCAGAAGTGTTGGCCAAGCCCAGCGTCCTCGAGGACGCACCTCACCATTGTCTGTAGCGCTGAGTTCTTGCGTTCTACCACGCCATTCTGGAATGGCGAGAAAGGTGATGACTTAAAGTGCAGTACGCCCTTTGACCTCAGCCAACGGGAGAAGTCATTGGATAAGAACTCTGATCCCCTGTCTGTCATGATTTTCTTGATTTTTGTATTGTGTTGTGTCTCCACACGCTTATAGAATTCCTTAAATTTTTGGTGGGTCTCACTTTTGTGTTTCAGTGTGTACACGAAGCCGTAGCGGCTGTAGTCGTCTACTATGGTTAAGAAAAACCTCTTGCCATACTTTATGGAAGGCCTGAGGGGGCCTACGAGGTCCATGTGT